>CM061263.1:41745000-51745000 GCA_030848825.1 Tadarida brasiliensis
TATTGATTGTTTACACAGAATGTAATAGGAAAATCTTAATGTAGATTAAATATAAAAGTGTGTCATTTCTATAGTCGTTACATTGTGAATAGCACAAAAAATGAGAAATATTATTTTTGTATTAGAAAACTGATGTCCTATTCAGCCAATAAGACTAACAAAGGAGTCGATTGCTACCATAGATCTTTGTTGTTTCACTCATTAAAGTAAATAAAAATTTTAATCAACCTTCATGTCAGAACTATACTCATTTGTCAATTGCAAGAATTTGACAAAAATCAACATAAGCATTCTGTAAGAATCACTTGACTGAATGGAATTTTTAAAGTATTGTTTATTTTATTCTTTTTAAAAATCGGATGCTACACACTCTTCATCTCAGTAAAATGTATAATAAATCATTTATGTATATTGCTATAGATTGATTGTTTATTTACACCCAAAATTCATGTATGGAAACCTAATCTCCAGTGTGATAGTATTTGGAGGTGGGACCTTTGAGACGTGATTGGGTAATAAGGATGGAGCCCACGTGAATGAAATTAATGCCCTTATAAAAGAGACCCCAGAGAGCTCTCTCACCCCTTTTTCCATGTGAGGACACAGCGAGAAGATGATCATCTATGAACCAGGAAGTGGGCCATCACCAGACACCAAATCTGCTGGCGCCTTGATCTTGAACTTCTCAGCCTCCAGAGCTGTGAAAATAAACCTCTGTTGTTTATAAACACCCGGTCTATGGTATTCTGTGACAGCTATCCAAATTCACTAAAACACACAGAGACACATGCTTTTCCTCAGAGCCAGTGGTGAAACTGGCCCGAGGAAGCGCAGACCTCAGCGTCACCCACCAATTGTGCGCCAGCGCTGCACCTCCATCGGCCACGTGGGGGATTCCTTTTGGCCATCTGACAGAAGAGGGGAAACCCAGAGCTTGGTTCATTCTGAAGGCGCTTTGCAGACAGGTGTGAGCGTAACAGTGCCACTCAGGAATGTCTACAGATAAGCCCAACTGCTTGGGTTCCAACTAAGGAAAGCTGATCGAGCTACTGCTGGCAAGTTTTCTACACCAGGACCCTTCTATGCTGGAAGGGCTGTTGGTTTATTTTCACAGGAATAGACAATGCTTCCAGGTGTGTGTTTGCCTTTGCTGCCCACTGAACCTCAGCCAGCATCACTGTCCAGGGACCGCAGGATGCCTGATTCCATACAAGCACCCAGCCAGAGTCCCACTTCACAGTGAAGGAGGTGTGGGAGGGGGCCCAAGTCGTGGGGTGCTCTGGTTGTATCACCTGCCACACCCGCCAGAAGTAGCCAGTCTGACAGAGTATTCTATTATCCTGTGGAAAGCACAGCTGAAATATCAGGTTGGGGACAATGCCCTTCAAGTATGAAGTGCTGTCCTCCAAAGACCTCTGTCTGGTCCTGTGTCCTAACAGGAAGAATACCTGCATTCAGGAAACAAAGATTGGAAGCAGGAATGGCCCACTTACCAAGACTCCTCAACCCCTTGGGAATATTGTGCTTCTTGTCCCCCCAAGCCCTAAGCTCTGCATGCTTAAAGGTTTTTGTCCTCTTCAGAGGACAAAGCAAAGGGCCCAGTGACCTATGACTGCTGAGGGCACTTTGGACTTCTGGTGTGCAGGGACTGTCAGGTGAGAACAAGCCAGCGTCCCGGCAGGCATAACTGACCCTGGTCGGGAGGATGAGGTAAGGCTGCGCTTACCCAGTGAGGCGGAGTGGAGCCTGTGACCAGTCAGGTGACGCACCAGGTGCCTCTTGGTATTTCCTCGCCCCAGCGTGACTGGAGATGACCTGACAGCAATGCTGGTCTAAGGAGGAGATGGTTATCAAGGGCTGCGTCACATACCCTTTGTAATGAAAAGCTCCTCTTTTTCCATTCTGCTCTCCACTTCTGGCCACCAAATGTGTGGGGGTTTTTCCCACACCAAGCAATTCTCAACACCAGCTGGGTATCCTATAATGTAACTCAATACTGTCACTATCTTCCTAGAGACAGCATCAACTCCCACAAATGAAGGGCTCAGTCCGACAAGACTGCCTCCACCTCGGAAGCCAGTGCAAGTCCTGGTTGTCACCTGTGCTTCTGACTTACTGGGTATAATGGCTCGCAGAAGTCAGGAAAACAGTTGACTTATGAGATTACTGAATTAATATAAAAGGATACAACTCAGAAGAGCTAGGTGTGGTGGAGGGAGCATGGACTTTCTATGCCTTCTCCAGGCTCACCAGGCTCCCAGCACCTCCATGTGCTCACCAATCAAAAGCTCTCTGAACTTCAGTTGGGGTTTTTTATGGAGGTTTCATTGCATAAAATTGATTGATAAAATTATTGGCCATCAGTGATTAACTCAACCTCCAACCACTCTCCCTGCCCTGGAGGTCAAGAGAATGGAGCTGAAAATTCAGGTCCCCTAATCATGTCATTGATTTCCCTGGCAACCAGCCCCCCATCCTTTGGGGCTTTCCAAAATTCATCTTAACATCAACTTAGGTGTGGCTGAAAGTCACTTATATATGGAGTCTAAAGAACAAAATAAATGAACAAACAAAATAGAAAACGAATCATGGATACAGAGAACAGACTGTTGGTTTCCAGAGGGGAGGGGGTTGGGGAGGCTGGGTGAAAAAGATGAAGGGATGAAGAAGTACAGATTGGCAGTTACAAAATAGTCACGGGGATGTAAAGTGTAGCACAGGGAATACAGTCAATGATATTGTAATAACTATGCATGGTGCCAGGTGGGTCCTTGAAATGTCAGAGGGATCACTTTGTAAAGTATAAGATTCTCTGACCACTGTGCTGCCCACATGACACTAATACAAAATAATATTGACTGTAAACTGTAATTGAAAAATAAAATTTAAAAAAAGAGAGGGCTTGTTTTGAATAACAAAGGACACTCTATTCACCTTTATAGCTCTTATCACTTAGGGAATTCCAAGGGTTTTAGAAGCTCTGTTCTGGAAAAAGACCAAATATACATTTTTTTTTTCCATTGTAAGTCACAATATCACACAGGTTAAACCACCAAGACCTGCAGAAGTGAAAGGCGAAGGTGAAAAGAATTTGGACTGGATAACGGAGGAGTTAAGACAATGCGTACCAACTGCAGCATTAAGAACAGCCACCAAGATGAAAGCTGTTGTTTTCTCCCACTGCCTCTCTCATAAGAGCATGTGTAATTGCATTCAGGGCTCATCCACATAACCTAGAGTGATTTCCCCATCCCTAGATCTTTAAGTTAATCACATCTGCAAAACCCCTTTTCCAAATAAAGTAACATGAACAGTTTCCAGGGATATCTTTGGGGGACATAATTCAACCTCCTTGAAGGGGCAAACTGTCTGAGCAGGCTCTTGACAACGAGAATATCCGGACAGCTGTCAAACTCTCATCACTTCCAATTCTAGAATTTGACCCTATAAAAATTGGTGTTCTTAGAGTTAGACATTACAAGAACAATATGACAGTCTTTTGCGATCGTAGTTATTATTGCTTGGGGGATAACTTGGAATGTTTTAACAACAAAGTTTACTGTTAAAAACTGAGGTGAGGAAAAGAAGTAAGAGAAGATGGAAATAAAAACGTAGAGATTGAGAACGAGAACGATAATGTGGAATCAGGGGAGTAAGAAAAAGGAGACACAGGTAATAGGAAAAATTGTTTATACAATAAGCTGAGGACTAAAGTTTCTTGAGATGGTAACTGTGAATACATTTATTTCCCAGTGGAAAGTCTTAAAATCATCACCTCAGTGACTACTAAGTAGCTGTGTTATGCTGTGGGACTGTAAACACTCTACTGATCCCAGTAAGGCCACTTACAAGGCAGACCCAGTTCTACATGATCACAAAAAGCAAATAACAAATTGTGTAAGATTTTTTCTTAATACAGGAATCCAGAGGAATAACTCTGTCTGTCTGTCTGTCTGTCTGTCTGTCTCTCTCTCTCTCTATCTCTGTCTCTCTCTGTCTCTTGTCACACCACTGACTCAGTGAAGAAACCTATGCAGGAGATAACAGGCATCTCCGCCTATGCCATGGAAACTTTCGTCCGTGTTTCCTAATTGCTGGCCCTGGACTCTCCCTCAGGGCTCAGTAAACTGGAAGAGCAAATTTTCAAGTGCTCGCCTGAATCAACGCAGAGGTATCCTGTCCATAGCATCTCAGCTCCAGGAGTGCCTCCCTTCTTCCCAGAGAGCAGCTCAAGCACCAGAGCATTAGGGGATATTAAATCTAATAATTCAGAAAATGCGCCTGGTTAGATGGTTATTAAATAAAGTGTTACTCATTAGGTTGCTTTAATCTCTCCCATTATGTGGCGACTAGGAACTGAAAATGGTTTAGCTCATAAATCCATTTAATCTAATTTGTAACATAAAACATCAAATTTCATTCCACATTACAGTAACCATTTTGGTGCAGAGCTTTGGGCTGAGCACTGGGCCAATCAGTAAACGAGGGGCCACACCCTGGAGCTGCTTAAATTTTACCTGAAATAAAAAAACACACTGGTGTACGAGAACAGTCTGTGGTCCAGGGAAAAAAGGCATTGACCTTGGAGATGGGGACCCAGGCTCTGTCTCTGGAACAAGCACTGAGGATCCTCACCTCCCCCACCCTGTGCCTACGTTTCTAAATGTGTAAATGAAAGAAAATGATGGGACAGTGTCTAACATCTCTGTCACCTGAAAGATGAAATTAGTCTGTTCTATATGTAAACCTAATGCTCTAGACCAGCAGTTCTCAACCTGTGGGTCGCGACCCCTTTGGGGGTCGAACGACTCTTTCACAGGGGTTGCCTAAGACCATCGGAAAACACATATTTCCAATGGTCTTAGGAACCGAGACACCGCTCCTCTATCTGTCTCCAGGTGGGTCCGCCCACATGCAGATACGCCCACATACAGATACGCCCACATACGAGTACCCCACATGATGACATCATCACGCCAACCCCATCACATACACCCCGTACAAATACAGGTGTATGTGACAGGGTTGGTGCCATAATGTACTTATGTGAACCAATCACACGTGTAGAGAGCAGCTACTGTGTAGAAAGCAGCTACTGTGTTGAAAGCAGCAGTATTGGAGGTAAAACGACACTTCATGAACTATAATTACTGGGTAAATGTAAAATCATGTACTGTAAAATCATCAACTACTGTAAAAAAATATATCTGTACCATGGGAACTTAATCTGGATGCTGATCGGTCTTTTTATATACAGCTGTGGTTGATGTGAATACTGCCCCCTTGTGATAGTAACAGGTATGTAAAAAAAAAACAACACAGAGAATGGTAAATCATAGAAAACGTTAATGAACTCTATTGACTAAACTATGCCATGTATCATCTTTTGTATTATTAAAGCTATTGATATATATTATTTTCATTAGCAAACCATCCCATGACAATGGATCGTGTAGAGAAGAACGTTAAGAAAAGAAAATATAGTGAGAATTTTTTACAGTATGGTTTTACCTCAATAATTTCAGCAGGAATTGAGAAACCAAAATGTGTTATTTGTTGTGAAGTTCTATCAGCTGAATCTATGAAGCCGAACAAACTAAAACACCATTTTGATAGCAATCATCCGAGATTTGCTGGCAAGGATACCAACTATTTTAGAAGCAAAGCTGATGAACTCAAGAAAGCCAGACTTGACACTGGTGGCAAGTACCACAAACAAAATGTAACAGCCATTGAAGCTTCATATTTGGTGGAACTCAGAATCACCAGAGCTATGAAACCTCACACCATTGCTGAGGATTTACTGTTGCCAGCGGCCAAAGACATTGTTCGAGTTATGATTGGAGATGAATTTGTTATGAAATTGAGTGCAATTTCTTTATCTAACGACACTGTCCACAGAAGAATAGATGATATGTCTGCTGATATTCTTGATCAGGTAATCCAGGAAATTAAATCTGCTCCACTTCCAATATTTAGCATCCAGCTTAATGAATCTACAGACGTTGCAAACTGTTCAGTTACTGGTTTACGTGAGGTATATTAATGATGGCAACTTTAAAGATGAGTTTCTTTTTTGAAAATCTCTTAAAACGACAACTACTGCATGTGATGTATTTGACACAGTTGGTTCATTTCTGAAAGAGCATAAGATCTCTTGGGAAAAGGTTTGTGGTGTTTTCACAGATGGTGCTCCAGCTATGCTAGGATGTCAATCTGGATTTCAACATTTGGTACTGAATGAGTCACCAAAAGTCGTCGGAACTCACTGTATGATTCATCGGCAAATATTAGCAAGGAAGACACTGCCACAAGAGTTACAAGAAGTAATGAAAAGTGTCATAAGTTCTGACAATTGTGTAAAGGCAAACATTTTAAACAGTCGACTGTTTTCACAACTGTGCAACAAGTTGGATGCGCCAAACAATGCTCTGCTATTTCACACTGAAGTGAGATGGTTGTCAACAGGAAAAATTTTAAAACGTGTTTTTGAGCTTCGTGATGAACTCAAAACATATTTTAATCAGAAAGCAAGACCGCAGTTCGAAGCACTTTTCAGCGATAAAAGTGAACTGCAGAAAATAGTTTACTTGGTTGACATTTTTGCCATCTTGAATGAGTTAAATTTATCACTGCAAGGACCAAATGCAACAGGCCTCGATTTGTCTGAAAAGATCCGATCATTCCAAATGAAACTTCAGCTTTGACAAAAAAAATTGGATGAAAATAAAATTTACATGTTGCCTACCTTATCTGCTTTCTTTGAGGAACATGACATTGAACCAGACAAAAGGATTACGATGATAATTTCTGTGAAAGGACACTTGCACATGCTTGCAGACGAAATTTCACTGTACTTTCCAAATCTACCTGACACCCCATTTGCACTTGCCAGAAGCCCATTCACAGTCAAAGTTGAAGATGTTCCTGAGAAAGCACAAGAGGAGTTCATTGAACTTATTAACAGCAATGCAGCGAGAACTGATTTCTCTACAATGCCAGTTACAAAATTCTGGATCAAGGGTTTGCAGTCATATCCTGTTCTGTCTGAGACTGTGTTGCGCCTTCTTCTTCCATTTCCAACAACATATCTTTGTGAAACAAAGTTTTCCAGCTTGTTGGTTATCAAGTCTAAATACAGAAGTAGACTTGTTGTGGAAGATGATCTTTGTTGTGCTCTTGCAAAGACTGCCCCGAGAATTTCTGATCTGGTGAGAAAGAAGCAATCTCAACCTTCACAATGACGTTGGCTTTTTATGCAAAATGTAGCAATGTAGTTTACTGTTGTTATATTAAGACTGTTACCCATGCTACACCATGCTTCAAGAAAAAATTTCATTTATTTGTAATTAGAAATAAATATTTCACAATATATAATTACATATTGTTTTTGTGATTAATCACTATGCTTTAATTCTGTTCAATTTGTAACAATGAAAATACATCCTGCATATCAGATATTTATATTACGATTCATAACAGTAGCAAAATTACAGTTATGAAGTAGCAACGAAAATAATTTTATGGTTGGAGGTCACCACAACATGAGGAACTGTATTAAAGGGTTGCGGCATTAGGAAGGTTGAGAACCACTGCTCTAGACTAATCAGGAAAAACAGTAGAAATACTGCTAGCTAACTTTAGTTGAGTTTTACTATGTGCCAGGCATTGAGCTAAAAATCTTTACGAGCTTTGAACCATTTAAGCCTTAAAACAACTATTTAGAGCAGGTACTATTATTATAGTCTGTTGTCGATGAGAGGATGATCAGCCTAAGAAAATGTCTTATAAGAGTTTATTTGAGCCAAACTGATGACAATTGCAAAGAAGCAAAATCTCAGTGGACTGAGAAAACGCTCTGGAGGGTGGCAGTTTTACAGCTTACTTTATACATTAGATTCAAAGGAGGAGACCTCAGGAGGGTGACATGAACATCGTTGTTGGGGGATTAGGGAGGCAGGAGAAATAAATTGGAAAAATCTCTGCACTTGGATAAAAAGCAAAACCTAGAGACAGGTGCTTCTTCCACGCTGGTGGGCACAGGACGGTTAACGCTGACGCAGGGAGGTGGTGCTGGAGGAACAGGATGCCAGTGGGGCCTCTGTGGCCTCCTGCTCCGTGCCAGGAGCTGTGCCTTCAAGGGGTCTGGGGAGAAACTACTGACATTTCAGAGGTATGTTATCTTAGATGCACAAAGAAAATAGACAATTTCAGAGGTAAAGACTGACCTCTGTCAAGGAAGCTCCAGGCCTAGATTGTGACCCTCTTTTAGTTAGGAATGTTTATGTTTATACCACCCTGTGTGGTTACTTTTGGTCTCTGGGTGTGTAAGGCCTTCCATACAGGCATCCCCTGAGTTTGTCGGGGTTCGTATGGGGCCACTTTTTCATCCACATCTTTTATAAATGGGGGGGGACAAATTAATAATAAGCTTTTCGACATTCACAGCCAGAGGGGTGGGTCGCATAGCTAAAAGTGGTCATTCAAGTGGGATTTAGAGGTAAAAGAACGGGTTGAAAATTTAGGGACAATGCACTTCTGATAAGTGTGGGAGATACACACCTTCTAAATTGATTTCAAAACCATTTATTTTACTCTATCTCCATGGCCAAGACCCTGCTTCAAGCCATCATCATCTCCCACCAGGACTCCTCACGGCCCTGACAGACCACCCCACAGCTTCTCTCGGCACACCCACCCCCAATCCACCACGATCTTTCCAAAACACTAATTCGATGTTGCCTTTCCTCAATGAATATTTGCTGAATAGATTTATGAAACGTACAGATCGTTCATGTTAAAAAATAGGAACTGATTGTTGGTGAAAAGAAAGTAGTGGTGGTCCCATAGGAAGGTAGGAGACTGTAGACAGATGTAGTAAGACAAGGGGAGCCTCGGCAGATTCCCAGCCCAGGAAATGGCATGAGAAAAGCCACCTGAGGACCTTGTCCCACCAGTGGGTATAGAACACACGGAAGAAAAGAAGGAGAGACCAGTCAGGGTGCTGTCCCGTAGTCCTGACAACATAACCCCAACTTTTTCAAGCTCTTCTACATTTATAATGTTTCTAAAACCCAAACTTGTCACTAGAAATCCTTTCTAGCAACAAAAAGAAACTTCAAAGAAAATCTTTTTATCAAACTGATAACTCATTGGTGATGAACATCTTATTAATCTATTTCTAATGCTTTACTGTTTCAAAGTAAGGCCACACCCAACCTTTGATTTTCATATTATACATATTCTTGGAGTAAATATTTGTTGCAATTAAGTCAAACACCCAATTCTCAGTCTCCATCTATATTTAAACCTCTATAATATTACAGTAATACCAACGTGAATGATAACTGTATCTTATTTTTTAAGTAATATCAACATATAAAACATAGTCCCTTAATTCTTAACCTGTTCATTCCAAGAAGAAATTATAATGTTTTCTTCATTGTTATCTCTATTCTAGGTCAGAATAGGTCCGTAGACATTACTTGACCCTCATGTTGGACCAGGCAATCTATAAACTTTCCAATATGTCTTCTTCAGGTTCAGCGAATATAATTTTAATTCTTTTTCTGCTGTGTCTAGTTTCACAATATGATTAATGACCAAACTTGTCTTGGTCTCTGAACAATTGCCTCGAAAATCAACAATACTGGATTTATTCACTTACTGTAAATGCAAAACCGAGAAGCAATTTTCAACGTAAATGTTGCCCTTAAAATACACAGATATTTATCATTGACTGTTTTTTACATCACTTTCTTATATTGTGCGCACAGAAGTGTTCAATGTGGTAACCATTAACTTTTAAAAATAAAATATTGTCTGTGAAAAGTATCAAATTAATATTTGCAAATTAGTCTTTTTAGCTAAAAAACAGCATCATGGTAAAAACCTGTCCACCTACTTCATGTGTCCTCTGAATTCTACTTCAGAAAGATCAAGAATTATTTTCCTGGGGGATGGGGATTATTAATTAGAATTTAAATAATCAAGTAATTTATACAGTGGGGGGCTTAAATAAACGGACATCTCATTATTCCAATGATCAATGTGAGAAACCACTGGACTTTTTCCCCATTTGAATGGTCTTACCAAAGACCCACTGGAATTCATTTCTCCGAACCTTCACACATAGGTACTTCACTGCCATTCCCGAGCGAGCGATACTCAAAACCCATTCCCACCTGCCGGCTTCCACAGGGGCTCCGGTCCCAGCTCAGGCACAGCTCGGCTCAGCTGGCCCCTCTGCCTCCAGCTCTGGATTCCAAACACACAGAAAGCTCTACCAACTTCTCCTACTTGCCAGGGCCTTCCTCACTTCCAGGCCTGCGTACATGTAGTTCACATTGAAGCACTCTTAGTCCCTTCTGGCTTGGCTAATTCTACTTGTCCTTCAAGTCCCTGCTAAGAGGTCACTTCTTCCGCTAGGTCTTAGCTGCCCCTTAGACTAGATTTGGTGCTCCCAATATATGTCCTCATAGCTCCCAGTCTTGGCATCACAAGGTTCATGCTTTCATTAATGTCTGCTTTCTCCTTTCGACTGCAAGCTCCTTAAGAGCTGGTAGTCGTTAGGGGCTCCCCAAGACTTGACTTGCAGGACTGTTTTAAGGGTTAAATGAGATAGGTATAATATGCATAATCACGTAGAGTAAGGGTTTATTAAATAAAACGTGTTTTTATCTTTATTATAGCAGTTTACATGTTTGGTGCCAAAACAGTAATATGATAGCAAATTTATAAAGCCACCGGAACCAAACGAAGGTCACAGAGTGGCCATGTCCCTAGAACATGATCAAAGCCAAGCTCAGTTGCCATGGCATCCATTTGATGTAACATTTACAGCCCCAGTTGCCCTTTAAGAACACTTTCAAAAGCATAACTTACTATACATTTCCACCTTTCAGTTAAAAAATAGTAAGAAATATGATCAGAACAAGGTTAATGAACTACAAGATAATTCTGAAATAATTTGTGTGTTTCACAGGATGAAACAAACACAAGGTGGGGCAAAAGTAGGTTTACAGTTGTGAGTATGCAAAACACAGAGTTTATTCTGTTATTATTTATTAATTATTGTATTATTCTTCCACATGAACAACTGTAAACCTACATTTGCCCTGCCCTGTAAGTTAAATACATCAGTGTAGATGAGAAAGAGGATTTTCAGCATGGGAAGACAGAGATTATTAACAGCAATAAAGTGGAACCAGCCACAGACAAATGTAACGGTATGGATGAATCTCAAAAGCATATGCAAAGTGAAAAAAGATACAGAGTACGTGATACATAATTCCATTCGTATGAAATTCCAGATGAGACAAAACTAATCTATGGTGACAGAAAGCTGACTGGCAGTTATATGCGACAAGGAGAGTGGGCAGAATGTAAACAAGCATGAGGGAACATTTGGGGGGTTATGCAAATACTCTATATCTTCACTGGAGTGGAGTTTACATAGGATCATGCATTTGTCAAAAGCTACTAAACTGTCCACTTAAAGGGATACATTTCATCATATGTAAATTACACAACAAAAAGTTAAAAATTGTATTTACAAAGGAGACTTTATGGTGCTGAAAGAATTAGAAAGATACTATCACTTGTGTTTTTAGAAACATAGAGGTAGTACTAACTTGTGTCTTTTAAATGTTTAAATTAATCGCTGTAGAGAGTTTCACGTGTGCTAATGTATAAGTGAGTGAGTGTGTGTGTGCGCATACGTGTTTCAGTTTGCTGCTATTCCTGAACTGCAAAATCCCCTGCATCTCATTAGTAATTAAAAATGTATTAACTCAACTAGGACAACGTGACTGAGCCAATACTCCTAGCCACTGTGTTGTACCACCTCAGTTTTTGTTGTCTGAATGCCTAAACACCTCACATATAAAGGTTAGTAGCTCGGCAACATGACGTGTTAGTGGAAGTTGCTCTCCTGATTGAGCCGTGGTCCTGTCTTGTATGCAGATCACAGAAACTTACAGGAGCTCAGATCCTGTTGGCGTGGTGACTTTCCGTGTTGTCCTTCCCACACACCACATAAAAAAATAGATCCAGTATTTGCAGATACAGCTCCCCAAGAAGCTGGGAAAGGTTTCAAAGCCTGTCAAGCCCCAGAGCCTTCTGTGACAGCACACAGCTATCACAGTCCCAGCGTGTCTGCCCAGCAAGAGCGACGCAGACCATGCATACCTTGTGCTGGATTCCGACCCGCGCTGGTCTTCCTCTCACTTCGCCTCGAGTGCAGGTCAACAGAGGTTTAAAAAGTAGTAAGACATGCCCGGCCGGTGTGGCTCAGTGGTTGAGCGTTGACCCATGCACCAAGAGGTCACCATTCAATTCCCGGTCAGGGCACATGCCCAGGTTGTGGGCCCAATCCCCAGTGGGGGGCATGCAGGAGGCAGCCGATCAATGTTCTCTCTCATCAATGTTTCTATCTCTCTCTCCCTCTCCCTTCCTCTCTCTCTAAAATCAATAAAGAAAAAAAAATTTTAAGTAGTAAGACAGTCCTATTTCTACTGAGAGAACCATTACAAGACATAAATTCTCTTTACCTCCATGTGATAAAAATCAGATGTGATGTTTTCCTATTTATAGAAATAGAGTTTCCACTGAAATCCATGACTGAGAGATTAAAACAAACAACAATTACACAGAAGTTAGGCTTTGCTGGAAATGAGATATGTCAAGAGGGGTGTTACCCACCCAGTGGCATCCAGGATTCCCGGAGCAAACTGGAGGACCAAATATCACAGTCATAGTAATCTCAGTAGGAAGCAGATGGGTTACTTTGCTGACTTAGTTCCAGGCGCTGGAAGAGGCACAGACCTTCAGGGGCTCTTCCGTACATCTGGTTTGCTTAGGAAATCTAAAGCTATTTGAATCTCACTAACTACCCCTCTTTTCTTTTAACACTGGAAAACTTGATCTGAAAGAAAAAGAAGAACGTTTTTGAAGCTTAACTGAAATATAGCTGCAGAATAACTGTTCAACGTAAGAGAAAAAGCCTCTAAAATGCTGTAAGCTTTCTTATTGTTCCTTAGTGTTAACATGTAAGATGTATTTCATTATCTTCAGAAGCTGTAGTCATAATTTGAGTCAAAACAGGTATATTTTGAGGTCTTGGGTTCTTAACATTTCCAGAACAGTTTGTTAAATAATCTGATCAAGATTATTTGGAATTCTGTATCTGCTGGTATATGGCTTGATGATCCTGAGCCGGCCATTCACCTCTCCAAATTTAAGTGCTTTTCTGATTGAAAAGTAGACCTGACACATTCAGGGCCATGAGACGTGGCTCAAACACAGCAAACAAAATATCTATGAGTTTACATACATTATCTCTCTAAATCCTTAAAACAACCATGAGGTAGTGCTTCTTAAAATCCATTTTTACATAGGAGGAAACTGAGGCCAAGAAAAGTTAAGCGATGTTCCTGTGGCCACAAAGTTACTAAGAGGAAGGGCAAAGTTGCTACAAAACACAAGCCTGTCTGTTTCCAAAGCCTTTGTTCTTCCCACTTTCTCCCCACCCCCGCCTCTCGCCTCCTCTTCTAATAAGGACAATGAGGCCAACACACGGTGTTTTCACTCTTCAAAGTAGTCTCGTAAATGTGGCCTCATTTGATCATCACTGCTCCTCTAGGTGATCTTTCTCTGCCATACAGGTGTGGGAACAGTGGCTTAGAAACTTTTCCATGGTCTCAACACTAGGAAATGTTGAATTGGGCATTGAATTCAGTCTCCAAATCCCATTTCAAAGTGCCTTCCATTACATCTCATTTTTTTAAATAAAATTAACCCTAAACCAATAACACCTACATTTCTCATTTACCCCCATAGTCTGTGAATTCTTGAGCTCTGTGTGCGCCTTTGGCAATGGTTTGCTTTTCAGTGGGGCACAGAGATTGTGTGTAAGCATATAAACGTCTTTGTCAAGCGCTTCTAAATCTGAAACATCTCAGAGTCAACCAGGGTTAAGGTCATTATGAGTAGTCAAGTCAGAAATAAATTTGTGGCAAATTTATTTGTATAAACTTTAATGTCTTAAACCCTTGATCTCCACAGTATTTTTCTGGGCTTTCATTTGGATTCTGGTTCTTCGCATTCCTGACTTTCACTCTTCTGGGGAGCAAATCTTTTGGCACATCTGAATATTTTCCTTCTCGGTGTTTATGGTGTTAGCACTGCATTTCCCAAGATACAGAGGACTGCAGCTGCTTATCATTTACGAGTCGTTCTAAAAACCCTTCTCTCCTGTGCTCATCAGTAATGCTGAGGTTTAATAGCTCCATATCCCTCCAGGGTCATTTCCTATCTCTGTGAAATATAGTAAGTGATTGGGAGGTTCACTCAGAATGTTAGTCTTAAGAAGTAAATATGAAATACCCAACCACTCCTGAGTCATGTCCTAGCTAAACCTTATTCGATGCTTCAGCAAGGCACTCTTCCTGAAGCTGAGACTTTCATCACTCACCCACTGTCAGTGAGACACATGAAACGAGACTGTGCGTTGAGGGCTTATGAACTGTCAGCGCTTACCCCTCACATACATCGCCTCCACGATCCTCACAACTGAATCCTCACAATGCACGGTAAGTTTTCATCCTCATTTTTCAGATGATGAAACTGGGGCTTGGAAACATTAAGTAATAGGCTCAAGATCATACTCCTAATATATGATAGGACCACAATTTGAAAACTAAGCCTGTGAATCCAAAATTATCGTTCTAACTACTATGCAGCTCTGTACCGGACTGGACTACTCTAGAATAGACCACTCTCTGCTGTACTATGTTACCCTCTGCTATGCTACATTATATCACATCACACTACGTTATGCTATAGCATGATACACCACTCCAAAATATAATGTGCAATGTAACATAACATACCACAATATATTATCCATATAGATACTACGTGGATAGACATCCATATAAACTGTATGAATACCATAATACACTATGCTATACTATTTAGCATAAGGTAAGTTAACAATTTAATTTAATTAGCAGCATTGTAGCTGGAACATACAGGCATAGAAGAGATGGCTATCATTGCGGAATGGTTTACTGATCACCTGGCCTAGCCCCCGTGACCCCCAGAATACAGTGGTAAACTGCAGCGTCAGAGAGGCTATTACCTGGGAAATGTTACTGGTTTTGCTCAGGAAATGCCGCAGCGCTTGGCTAACGGGAGATCCATTTTCACTTTGGGCTCTAAACTGAAAGACTTGAGAGGAAAATCTCTCCCTAAAGAGATTGTAAACACCCCTAATTTTCATAGTTTGGGAAGAATATATCCTAATATATAAGAGTATACTGCGTAAGTAACTCTTTTTATAATGTTAAAGAAAATTATTCTAAAATAAAGAGTAATTTATCCAGGCTTATACAACCTTGGAAAGTCAAGCTTTTCTTTCTTTTTTTTTTTTTCAGCTTGTGCTGAACTGAGTATTTTTACATGTTAAAATGATAGTACGGATATAATTTTATATTCAGCTTTCACTACACCAAGCTTTATTTTTTCAAGTATTTTAATAGAAGGAAGGAAGGTGCTTCAGGGGGTCATTTCAAAGATGAAAAGGCCGGGGAGGAGGCATGCCTGGAACTTGAACACATTCAGTACCTAGCAACCTCGAAATACGGAGCAAAGAAAAATCAGCCTCATCTAATGATTTATTTCCTTGGATTTAAGCCACAAATTTAGAACCATATTTATACTGAGAGTAAACGAAAACAGGCAAGTACAGCCCAGAAAATAATTCCTGTTTTTTTGGCCATGAAACCTTGGTTTGTCCAAAGTTAGATGTTAGCCACCTGTGTGAAATTCACAGCTATTCAATCACCTGCTAATGTTCACAAAATATCCTGACAACGAACCAAGAAGGCATACTGAAATCAGAAGCTTCTGTCCGTAGAAAAGGCACATTGGTAGACAAGTGTGCTGGGACCACATAAAAAGCAGAGAAGATTGTAGCTGAAGGGTGTGATCCTTCTTCTGTTCTTTACACAGAAGTGAGTGAATAGATGAGCCTGCGTTATGCACTTGGTGGCGGTTAGAATGTCATGGTTATGTATGTTGTGCTATGTATCATGTGGCCTTCTGTCCTTTCATCTCCCCAGTAAGAGCTCCTTGGGAAAACATTAATATCTATGTCCCCAGAAGTGTTTCAAAATGAGTTAACAAAAAGTGTTAAAACTAGCTCGGGATAATGAAGGCCCACGTACAAGAGTGATAAATACCTCCTGCGGGAGCTCTCAGGGAAGCCAGCATTGAGTCACGGGAGTTGGTATTAGGTCCAGTCAGAATCTGACATCTTCACTAGCAATCTAGAAAAGGGACTGAATGACTCATTAATAAAATGAGCAGTTGAAGTGGAATGATTGATTGGATGCAAGAAAGCAGAGAAATTAGTGATGTTAGTAAAATGAGATGGAACTAAGGAAAAAGCTCACTCATCTATTTAGACAGAAATCACCATTTGAAACTCACTTAATGGGACCAATCAGTCTGGAAAGCGCCGCTGCCAGCAGAGGCCTGGAGGTGATGGGGAAGAAGATGACAGGAGACGGGAGGGTGGGCCAGCATGATTGGAGCGTCTCTCTGGAAAGACCTCATGACAGCTGGCCAGTGTTCATATGCTTCTCACAGCGCCTGACACCAAGCCAGCCTCTGACATCTACTCTGTTTCTGCCTGGTGGCCAGCCTGTCCTCTGACTTCTCGTTCTGGCTGGAAAAGATGCTCCAGATGGGCTTTCCATCACTGCTCTGCACATGAGAAGTTGACGGTGACCGACACTTTGCTGCTCTGGGGCCAGTATCGAGGCCAAGGGCAGAGGTACGGGCCCAGACCCAGGAATGAAGGTTAGGAGTATTCCTGGGTAGACCTAGGAATTGTGTCTTCATCTCTGGCCTATAGCTTCTTACAAGTTTTCTAAGGTAAGATTGGAATCAGCCAAGACTCAAACCACTTTTTATTCCAGCATTTGGGGAAAATAGATCATGCACTATCTGCTGTTTGCTGCTGGATATAATTTCTATCCGCCTCTAGGCAAACCCTAATTATTTTGAATAAAACTTAGATTTGGACTTACACTTGCCTTAGAGCTTTATGCTGACCTTCCTCCCCTAAGCTGCCTTATTAGTGGCCACTCCTGCTCAGCTCATGCGGTGATTGCTGCTCATTAGTTAAGGAACAGTCATTTTAGCCATGGGGTGGGAAAGTGGGGGACAAAACACTAGCTCCTCATCAATATGTATGAATTCTCTCCCCAGTACGCGGGTGCACGAATCATTGCACTTAATTTTTCCAAATCAAGACAAATCTGTGTGCATTGGGAGGGTGTCTAATATCTTAATTGGCAAGCAGCTTGAGGGATGTATTCAATGCAGGAAAATTAGAGGGGTGCCTCTGGTCTCGAGTCCATCATGATTGCCACCCAGAGGATCACTCAACGTTTCAAGCTCATGTCCTGCCTCCAAGGCAGGTGTCACTGCTACTCACAGTCTTGTCATACATGGCACCCACTGCTTCTGTGACCATGTGGCTTGGCCACTGGTCCTCCCGAGACCTTTAAGACTGAAGCTATGTGGATTCACACCCCAGGCATCCAAGTCCTGGACTTGTAACATAAAAAGACCCGGTTTCAAGGCACAGCCCTCTGAGAATGCAGTGTGTGGACGATGCCCAAGATGAACTTTATACAATCCAATGGACTTAACTATGGAAGAGCCTTCTCTTGGTTCATAGCAGCTATGGAAGCCAGATTGTTGCTTTTCAAATCATCGTCAGATGTCTCTGTTTCAGATTTCATAAGAAAAGGCCTGACATATCCTAACCTCTGCAGCCTTGGCTTCTGCTGTTCGTGCCAGGAAGCCTGCACTCTTGCCGGCCCGAAGCCCAGCTCCTCTGATTCCTGCTCCAGTGGTCTGTCCTTTGGAGCCGTTACAGCGGCTGCCACTGAGACTACATTGACTGTCACCCTCAATTAACCTGACAGGATACAGTCCTCCCCAGCCCCTCCTGGGACTGAGAGAAAAGAAGAGGCTTCGGGTGGAAAACTGAAAAAAGGTTTTTATGTTCTTGGCTTTTCTTGCAGGTAAATCTCTTGGAAAATTGCTGTTTTTATTGTTTCCAGGCACTTGGCTCATATTATACCAACAAAGTCTAGAGCTCCGTCAGCCCATCCATCAGCTTTCACAGGATGAGGACCTCTGGGCATGTGGAAACCACGCAACAAATTGGAAATGTTAATGATAGGGTCCAAGTAAACATCACATCTTGGACATTTCCTTCCTGAGCCTCCCCCCAGCTGAAAATGATATGGAACACTGTCACAAAGGAAACTTTTTTAAAAAGCGTGTGTGAGCGTGTGTGCGCCTGGGCATGTGTGCACCTGGGCATGTGTGCACCTGGGCATGTGTGCGCCGTGGCATGTGTGCGCCTGGGCATGTGTGCGCCGTGGCATGTGTGCCCCTGGGCATGTGTGCACCTGTGCATGTGTGCACCTGGGCATGTGTGCGCCTGTGCATGTGTTCATGTGCTCCAAGAGGAGAACCCAGCCAGAGCCGAGGGCATTTCTAAAGGAAACAAACCTTTCTCAGAGAACCATTTTGCCCCTCTGGAAAATGGACAATATACCACCCAGAATTACTAGTCTTCACTGTAGTAATGGGTTGTCAGATGTTTCCCCTTATATAAATGGGTCGTCTTATTTAATCACTTACTACTTTTTCTCCGCACATCGTAGTAACGAGTTGTCCAGAAAACAATATTGAAAATGTAGCCGAAAGATAAACCCTCTTCTGATTTTAGACTATACCGAGCATTTTTACAAATATTTACAATTTACGATTATTTCCCTACATCCTGAGGTAAGGAGTCCAACCAACGTCACCTAAATTGCTTCTGGTGTAAATGGCGCATCAGCCGACGTAAATGCCCGGGCTTGCCATTGGAAGTGACGGTAGACAAGTAATTCAGTCCCTGGGACTTCACGGAGGAACATGGCAGGACAATATTGGGAAAGACTGAATGGTGACTGTGTTGTCAGCGTTCTTCCAGGTTGGCATAGTCGCTTTTGCTGCTTTTATTCCAATAAACGCAAACTTGAACCTAATTCTGTAATGATGTACCTAAATGTTCTGCTCCTATTAGAGTCTCTGTCCGCAGCAGGCACAATAAACCTCTTAACTGCTCCAACGCAGCCACAGGGAACACACAGTGAGAAAATATCTGCAACAAGAGTTCCATGCAAGCGTTTGGAATTGACTCCAGCTGTTGTAATTGTGACTAAACACTAGTTGTTGTTTTTTAATAAGTTGTCTACATTAAACAAGTGACATTATTGTTTCATACATTGTTAAGAAGGGAACCTTGACTGTGAGTTTGAAGTATACATTCACACTGTTCTTGGGAAGTTGTCAGCAGATTGTAAACCTAAAGGAATGTGAAGTTTTATTTACACTCAGAAGGAGAGGGGGGAAAACGTATTTTTTATTCATAAATTATGATAAAATCAGGTTCCACGAAGTTTCCGAGGATATTTTATTTTATCCTCACCCGAGGACATTCTTCCATTTTTTGTTCAGATAGAATGGGAGGGAGAGAGAGGAAGAGAGAGAGAGAGAGAAACATCGACGTGAAAGGGACACATCGAGTGGCTGCCACCCACACGACCGACCAGGGCCGGGGACAAATCGCAACCGAGGTACATGCCCCTACCGGGAACCGAACCCAGGTCTCTCTGGACCGCAGGCCGACGCTCTAACCGCTGAGCCAAACCGGCCAGGGCTGGAGGATATTTTATTAGAATATGTGGGGCATGTTTGTGGTAGCAACAAAAAACTACCAGGTGATAAAAAGCTAAAAGCTGCAATAAAAATTATGTTCAAAGATTTTTTTTTTTCCAGTTTCAATTACCCATCAGTAATTTTTAAGGGAGTGGAGTACTGTAGGGGAATGAATATATCTGTAGTTTGAAAATGTTCTTCCCAGTAAGATACAAATTTTACTAAAGATGTTGGCAACATCCTCTTTCAAAAATGGAGGAAAGTAGTCCAGCCAGTGTGGCTCAGTGGTTGAGCATCGACCTACACACCAAGAGGTCGTTGGTTCAATTCCCGGTCAGGGCACATGCCCAGGTTGTGGGCCAAATCCCCAGTGGGGGGGTGCAGGAGGCAGCCAATCGATGTTCTCTCTCATTGATGTTTCTATCTCTCTCTCTCCCTTCCTCTCTCTATGAAATCAATAAAGAAAAAAAATTTTTTTTTAAATGGAGGAAAGTAATTATGGGTAACATCTTCGTTTGTTTATGACTAGGTTAAACCTTATTTTCAAAGGCCAAAGTTGGTCAAATATAGGAAACTTTTCATATGTTCAACCTAATATTTTATTCATTTCACTTATCATTATGTATATCCCTGATATAGGTCAGTATTTGATGTGGATTTATGATATAATAAATAATAATAAATTCATTTATTACAGAACAGAGCTATGTAACAACCTGGGAGAGATAGCGGTGTCGGAAATGTAGGCTGAGGATAACTATCACAACTGAACAGTAACCTAACAGAATTTCCTGGAAGCAGAACAAAACTGGAACAAAAGTCACATAGCTCTTACTTAATAAAGAAAAATATGCATATTCATAGATGAAAGTCAAACTTTTCCTAGCTATTAAGAGAAATACATGATATTGAGAATATCATGCTAAGTGAAATAAGTCAGACAGAAAAAGTTAAGAACCATATGATTTCACTCATAGTTAGGATATAACACTGAAAGCAACAAATGAATAAACAAGAAAAACAAACAAAAACTCATAGACACAGATAATAGTATGATGGTTACCAGAGGGAAGAGGGGTGGGGGATAGTAAAGGGTAAAGGGGGGCAAATATATGGGAATGGGAGATGATTTGACTTTGGGTGGTGGGCACACAATGCAATATACAGATTGTGTATCAGAAATGTACACTTGAAACCTATATAATCTTATTAACCAGTGTCACCCAAGAAATTCAATTTTAAAAAAGAGAAATACGAGTGAGCTTTCATATTGGAGGTATTTCTAATGTTAATACCTAATATTTATGGAATATTATTAGTTTATAAATCTTTCTCTTGTGAGTGATTTGAATGAAGTTAATGTATCAGTTGGAATGCTGGAAAGAAACGCTAGGAGAGAAACAGGAAGGAGGCATTTCTGTGATTGGACGAAGAAAGGAGTGCTTCTCCTAAGGAGGGCTTTTCCTCTGGACAGGCTCTGATTTCATGCCCTCGCCAAGCTAATTTGGTTTCCAAAGTATGGTTCCATATTGAAAAGTTATTTTATATTTTGAACCGTTAAATTGATTTTCAGGTAAAAATAAATGTGCATTAGGTCAGTTATGCTGGGATGTTTTTCCCCAAGACTCTGGAAAACTTACAACCAAATTTCCAGATTTGTTGAGTTAGGAGAGGAAATGTGGGAATGCAGGAAGGTAAAACATATTTGGGAGTATTTTTGGATAGATTTACTTTTCTAGACATCCCACCACCCCATTATAATTTTAATGTGGGTAAAAAGAATGCTTTACTTTTTTAGATGTAATTGACATACAACATTGTGTAAGTTTAAGATGTACACTTGAGCCCGGTTGGTGTGGCTCAGTGGTTGAGTGTTGACCCATGCACCAAGAGGTCACTAGTTCGATTCCCCGTCAGGGCACATGCTCAGGTTGTGGGCCCAATCCTGAGTGGGGGGCATGCAGGAGGCGGCCAATCGATGTTCTCTCTCATCAATGTTTCTATCTCTCTCTCCCTCTCCCTTCCTCTCTCTCTAAAAATCAATAAAGAAAAACTATATATTCTTAACAATAAAAAGTATTATTTAAAAAATGTACACTTGATGCACTTATATATTACAATATGATTACCACCATAGCATTAGGTATGCATCATGTCACATAATTATCATTTCTTTTATGTTATGAGAACATTTAGGATTTACTCATTTGGCAACTTCAAGTATATGATACAGTATTATTAACTATAATCACTATGCTTACATTAGCTCCCCAGAACGTATTCCTCACACAATTGGAATTGTACCCTTTGACCAACATCTTCCCTTTTCTCCCATTTTCCCTGATGCCCTGAAGCATCCCTTGTAAGGTGGTAACTAATAGTGTTTCTAGATGCATAGTCTGGGAGGTTGGTTCCTGGTGGCACTATGGTAACAAAAAAACATGTATGCCTGTGTTTTCCCACTTCTGGATCTGGTCACAAAGGACAGCATCTCTCGTGGCTGAGACTCTCCCCTCCAGCTTTTCAGGGCTTGCCTTTGGATAGTCATTTGCTCAAGAAGAGCCCAAAAGTGAGAGAGTAGAAGTATTTGGGGTTTGGGTTGCATTACACGTGGAGTGAAGAGAAAAAACCGCTCAGCACCTGTCTCCCTGCTCCTTCCATGACACCCAAATTTTTTGAAATATAATTCTACTGCATTTGCAGTGATCACCCCACAATTATGGAATACAAAAAAAGTAATACAGATTCAAATTTATAGCATAATTGGATGTTGGGAATAATTTTCACTGATCAATCAAATAACATCTTTATCAATGATAAGAGTTTTCTCTGCTTTTCTGATGTTATTTTAATGTATTTATAATCTCTTTATAGCTAATGCAGATTCATTATTTTGGGGTGTTTTCTCCAGCTAAAAATATTTTTGACAGACATGAACCCATCCTACTTTTATTCAGTAAATATAATTTTACACTGCCTTGTGGTCTTGGCTGATATATAACTGTAACAAAGCTATCTTCAAAAATTGTGAACTTGCTTTTGTTACAGATTGCTTTCCACTGTGCACTCTATTCACACCAAGGAACTCAATGAAATACAAAGCTACATTGATTTTTTCTCTCTACTTGAATTCAAATAATAACTGGTTAACAGGAAGAAAAAAGCCACTAACACATTTTCTTCATCTTTATAAATAATACACCACATAGCTGCTTGCAACTTACCTTTGTGATCACAATTGCCTTTATTGAACATACAAGAACAGGTTCTTTAAAATTATTAAACATGATTATCATTAGAAATATGAATGAAGGCCCACAGTCTTTTATTGCAGAAAAGTAGTACCCTGAGGTGTTTTAAGCAGCAAGCATCATTGGAGGTGCCTACTAACAGGCTGACTCACTATTCTTGGTCTAAATGTATATTTTACCTTGTCCTCGCCCTGCCTTTTCATTCATAGTATTTATGATGCAGACTTGTGATGCTCTGAGATGACCATAAAAAAGTTAGTATGGCAGCCTCTGTGATCTAGAAACTACATTTCAAGTTATAATAAGAATTCTGGGTATTCTTTGGGGACAAAAATAAAGCTATTGATTTCTAAGGTCAAGAGATTCTGTCTCCAACTCTCTGTTGATGACGCATTGGGTTGGAATTGTCTGGCCGCCATGATCCCATCACAAAAACCATAGGCAGTCTACTCTAGCCAGCTGGAAAAGATACCTGCGCATCTCAGGTGGGACAAAGACTCCCCCAGGGCACATGGGCGTGACACTGTCTAGGGAATCAGTTGCCGGTGCTGTAACTCTATTTTGTGCACTTTCTAAAATTGACCTGCCTGAGAATGTACCGTGGTCATGGCACTGTGATGATTCTCTTCTCCCTCCTCCCTGTTCACAGAGAACTTCTCTTCTTTGCAAACCTAAGTCATTGTCCTCACTCATCCAGTACTGCTGCAAAAACCTGAGACACCGGTGAGACAACGGGAAGGGCTCGGGTCAACAAAATGCCCTCAATCAAGGCCCCACAAAACCAAAGTTCACCTTGTCTCATCCTCCCAGTCTCTTTTGCAAAAGGGTAAAGCATGGCATTGGAAATAGGGCTTTTGGGCCTGTGTTGGGAATGTTCTGAATTCAGAAGAGAAACAGTTATCATGAAAATGGGTATTCTAGGTTTATTAGAATCAAAAACATGCAACCAGCCCAGCTGGTGTGGCTCAGTGGTTGAGCATTGGGCCAAGCATCAAGATGTCACTGGTTCGATTCCCTGTCAGGGCACATGCCCAGGTTGTGGTCCCAATACCCAGCAGGGGGCATGCAGGAGGTGGCCAATCTTTCTCTCTCATCGATGTTTTTATCTCCCTCTCTCTTCTTCTTCTCTAAAATCAATCAAGAAAAAAATATTTAAAAAACATGAAACCAGACTTAGTGACAGAAAGCACATCCAATTTGCAATTGGTTTCATGATAAAAGCTGACTTTGTCAATAAATTGGTAGACATCTTTCATAATTGAGTTAAATATTCCATGTTTTGATGGTGATATTTAAAGCATAATAGTTGTATTATGTGCAAATTATAATAAATACATTTAAAGGTGTTTTATCTAAAATATTTTATCTTTTTTAAGTGTTATTTTAAAGGTATAGTAAAATAACAGTATTTCCATTTTACAACCCCATTCTAAGTTTGTTGGATTCATCAAAGTGTCTCTAAGTGACAGATATTAGATATAAGTAAAAATTCCTTTGATAAAGGTACAGCTTTATGGACTATTTCCCAGAAACTGGGCAAATGAATTACTCTAATACCAGTTTCAAATCATTTTGCATCAGGTGGTTTCCATTTATTTGCATTCATCAAAGGAATTGAGCTTTCGGCTGCAACATTAAAAACAATTTTTGATGATAAACCACTCTGAATCGTGGTGCTCTGAAAGGAGTTCACAGACCGGGGTTGTTGGTGCAATGCAATTCCTCCCATTCTCATATGCATGAGTGATCTGCAAAATAAATTGGAAAAATTGGTGATGCTGCCCACTGTTCTGTTCTGGCAGCAGGTAATGTTCATCCACAGGTATAAGAGCACCAGCCCCCAAAATGCATTTCTACATTTAATAGTTCATTATCAAAGTTTGTTGTGTGTGTCTGTGTGTGTGTCTGTGTGCGTGTGTGGTTTGATCAACTCTATTAACAATAAAGGTAATGACAACTTAATTCAAATTAAACACTTTTTAAAAAAAATTTCTTTATTGATTTTGAGAGAGAGAGAAAAGGAGAAGGAGAGAGAGATAGAAACATCAATGAGAGAGAACATCGATTGGCCGCCTCCTGCATGCCCCCCACTGGGGATCGGGCCCACAACCTGGGCATGTGTCCTGACCAGGAATCGAACTGGGGACCTCTTGGTGCATGGGTCGACGCTCAACCACTGAGCCACACCAGCTGGGCTCAAATTAAACAATTTTTAACCCTTACAGCCTTACAGCTACAGGAAATTACATTTTTAAATATATATACATATCTGTGATGAGAGATGGAGCAATTGATAAGAGATTTTCCAGCATAAATGTATGTTAAAACAAGCTAAAGTGGGAATAATGGAACAGAAAGATTTCTTTCGCGAGAAAAAGAAGGATGTAAAATATCCCAGCTGTCAAGGAAGCGCTTCTGTAGGTTTGTACAAGTGAAAGATGGACGTGTTTCACATCACTATGGCATTTAGATCCCACTGGGTACATTTAACGCAGTGATATTAAGGTTTTATTTTAAAATGTCAGATACACAATGAACTGAAAATCCTCTCTATTTAAAATGGTAAGGCACATTTAAACATTAATGTAAAAGATGAGAGAGAATATATAGTTTTTAAAAATTCTTTATGAGGCAACAAGGTAAAGTGCTTCTGCTGTAAACTCTATACACTGTCTGACAGTGGGTCATTGGCAGTACGCTGTGTTGCTTAAATGCCAGCATTATACTTTGGACAAGTGTTGTTGTTGTTTTCAGTCCAGTGGAAAATCATGCGTAGGGTACCTTGAGACAATTAGTAGGAGAAGGAACAAGTGAGTAGGGCAGGGAACCATCCTAACACAACACTTGCAGAGAGGAAATGCATGAAACTGCAGGTAACTTTGGGCCCAGTAACTCACGTTCATAGGTGTAGGTTGGATTCTAAGAGAAAAGGGAGCCCTGGCCGGTTTGGCTCAGCGGTTAGAGCGTCGGCCTGCGGTCCAGAGAGACCCGGGTTCGGTTCCCACTGGGGGCACATACCTCGGTTGCAGTTTGTCCCCGGCCCTGGTTGGTCGTGCGGGTGGCAGCCACTCGATGTGTCCCTTTCACGTCGATGTTTCTCTCTCTCTCTCTCTCTCTTCCTCTCTCTCCCTCCCACTCTATCTGAACAAAAGATGAAAAAATGTCCTCGGGTGAGGATAAAAAAAAAAGAGAGAGAGAGAAAAGGGAAAGCCTATTAGTAAAATAACCTGTTTTAAAAGTTTCAGCAGGTTTGGGTACTAAATGAAAAGAATCGATGGGCACAAGATAAGAGGGGCAAAGGAGATTGAGAGCAGATACCCATTTGGGGAAGGATGTTGGGAAGGCTACCGCATTCACATGATGGAAGAGAGGTAGGAAGAAGTCAAGGAAATTGGAGACAAATGCCCCTGAAAGCGAAAAACAAGAGACTCGTGCTCCAAGAGCAGATCTCAGCTCAGGTTTCTGAGCAGGAAAGGAAAAGAGATACACTTTGTACAAAACACAAGGATAAATTATATTTTAAATTTTTCTAATCCTGCAGAAATAAGGGGTAATGAGAAATAATTTCCCTTTGTTAAATTAGGAACAAAAAATAAGCCATAACTGATACAAGGAAGGATGGGAAACTTTAAAAAAACACACACACCTTTTTTTTTTTTTGGTATTCATGACTTCACTAGAGTATTTCAACTGCCATATTAACTAGATTCTCAGCAATGATTCAATAAGTGCCCACTGGGTGCCAGGCACTCTCTGGGCACCGGGAGGGTATGTGAACAGTCACACACTGGTCCCTGCTGACTAGTTGTTTAGAGTCTCAGGAAAGCAAAAGACATAAAAATAACTACAGAAACTAGCAGATTGTTGTGATACAAACAAGAAGCTCAGCAGGGAGAGAAATTGATTCCAATTTGGATAGGCAGGGAAGAATCTATTCATTTACTCATTCCTTCCATAAATATTCATGCACATGTTTCGTGCCAGCATAGACTGCTGGGTGCAGCAGGGGCCCTGTCCCCACCCACACATCAGGCCTGGTGACACAGGGCGGCGCTCCCTGAAAGTGCTGCTGGCGGGTGAAGTTGGGCCAGCTCCGTCCACTTCCCAGGTCATGGCAGCCTGCAGTTGGAAGCAGAAATACGTGTTGCCGGTCTACGTGTACTCTCTTTGACCATGAGTTGACCAATTCCTTTGTTTATTCCTCAGTTTCCCACAATTTAGCATTTTGTTATAAAAGTCCTGCTGTCTTAGTGGGACATTCAAGGCTTTTCATATTCTAGCCCCACGTTCTCTTCCAGCTTTGCCTCCATCACCCTCCCTCTGTTCATACACTTTCATTTACTCCATGCCCTTGTCACTTTGGGCCTCCCCCTCGGGGACACTATGGCTCTAGACCCCTGTTCCTTAGCTCCTGTTCCCTGTGCCTGGAATGCATCTTCTTCCTTCTGGCCTCCAACACATGTTGCCTTCACTTCCGCTTCCTGAAATCCTCCTTTTCCATGAAGCCTTCCCAGATCCTCCAGCCCAAATTACTCCCGTTACTTCTTCTGTCTTCCTGTGGCAATCATTTCCTCTCTTAATGGCATGTGCAGTTTCTTGGTATCATATGTAATACCTTCTTTTGAATCCCCTCCAAAATGCAAATTCCTTGAGACAGGTTGCATCCCTCCCGTTGGCACAGTACCGGACAGACAGGAGGCACGTGGGGAAAGTTCGTTTACTGAAATAAAACACCGTTACTCAGCACGGTGATGCTCACTAACGTGGGTCTCGCGTAGACTTACGTTCATTGATTACAAGCACCTTATGTGTCAGAACTCTAATGTCTCCGTGATTGCCAGCACCCGCGGGGACGTAGGGTAGGTGCTCGTTAAAGGCTCGGTGCTTGTATCTGAATGCCAGGTGTGGCTGGAGAGGCCAGAGGAACAGCTGCTTCCCCGTGTTCGCGGACGTGTACCTGGTTTCACGCGTGGCCTGGTGCGGGCGCCCCAGCCCTGCGCCCCAGCCCTGCGCCCCAGCCCTGCGCCCCAGCCCTGCGCCCCAGCCCTGCGCCCTAGCCCTGCGTCCTCGCTGCGCCTCGGGTCCTGCAGCAGGACACACCGGCCGCGCTGTCCGCGGCTGCCCAGCAGCTCCCAACTCCACTGCGGGGTGGGAAGCCAGGCTCCGGGCCATCATTAAAGCATCTGCCATGCTTGCCTGGTTCATGATTGTCTCATTCCAAGTTGCTACCCGCTGTAGCACTTGCAGGTCACCGTGTCACCTGGGTTCTGCATGTGTTTATTTGTACCGTGATGTCGTCACTCTGGGTCAGGGCCCTGGCTGTGCTCCAGGACCTCTTCACCGACGAGCCTGGTTCTCCTGTTTAAGCCTCAGGCGGCCTTGCAGGTGATGATGGGTGCACACAGAGCGGACTTGGGCCTCGCGGCAGCTCTGCTCATCATCACAGCCTTCCAGACTGTGAGTCGGGGCTGGGTCTGGACACCGTGGTGACACCACACTCCCCGTGCCCGCCTGCTTTCAACCGTGCCTGCCCCCCTGATTTCCTACTGCCTCTCAGATTCACGGGTCCACGACGGTGTGTTCTAGCGCGGCACTGTGGTACCAGCTTTGAGCTCTCTGCTCCCAGTGAAAATGTTTATCTGTGTTCATGGCATTTTTGGTGTAAGTCAGTAGAATATATATATATATATATATATATTTTTTTTTTAGTCCTCACCTGAGGACATTTTTGCATTTATCTTCAGATAGAGCAGGAAGGAGAGAGGGAGGAAGAGAGAGAGAAACATCGATGTGAGAGAAACACATCAACTGGTTGCCACCCACACGACCCCAACCAGGACGGGGACAAACTACAACCGAGGTACCTGCCCTTAGCAGGAACCGAACCCGGGACTCTCCAGTCCGTAGGCTGACGCTCTAACCGCTGAGCCAAACCAGCCAGGGCATATTTATTTTTTATGTGACTTATTGTCAATCTATATGTAAGGATATAATTAAATTCCTTTTTATTTTGATTTATAATAGATTATACTGTGTAATAAAGGTAATTTATAACAATGTCCATGTGAGTTTTTCTTCCTAATTTTTTTGTTTATTGATTGATTTTAGAGAGAGGAAGGGGCAGAGAAGAAAGGAAGAGAGAGAAACATCGATTTGCTGTTCCACTCATTTATGCATTCATTGGTTGCTTCTTGTATGTGCCCTGACTGGGGATGGAACCAGCAACCTTTACGTACCTGGACGACACTCTAACCAAGTGAGCTACCTGGCCAGGGCTCATGTGAGTTTAAAATTGAGAAAATAATTTCCCAAACACTCAGTGAAGCAGGTCCAATGTTTGTGGCCCTGCCTCTTGCCATGAAGTGGAAAGGAGAAGAGAGAGATCCATCAAGATTGACAGAGCATCTACTCTGTGTATGTTCTCTCACTGAATGCAGCCATCAGGTGAAGTGGGAGGTTGGAGGTGTTCTGCTCATTCTAAGATGACAAGCTGAGGCTGAGCAAGTTTAAGAAGCAACTTGTCCATGGACAGACAGCTAGCAGGAGAAGGAGAGCGCATTCGATTCTTGGGTAACCGAGCTCTAGCACCCAGGCTCATTAAACTTCTTCTCATTTTAGCTACAAAGTGGGTTTAGTATGAAGATTATTACCAATATATCTCCCAGAAAATTATTATTTGCTATTAATTGATTATCTATTCCCCATTCTGCTCTTTCTCTCTGCTTTAAATGTGATCCTGCTCCCTCCCTCAGTGAACTCTGGTTCACCATTTAAGAGTCAGCTCAAAATGTGACTTCGTCTTCGAAGCACTGCCTGAACCACATCCCACCTCCGCTTTTGACAGAATCATTTTGTTCATCTGCTGTGTGCTCCTCTGTAAATGTGCCTTAATTCTCGCAGGCACTGTGGTTCCTCATCCATGTCTCTCTCTTCCCAACCACTTCTTTTAATCACCCCGATACCCCAGAGTCCAGCATGGTAGCTGCACTCAGCATTTGCTTAAAAACTACTTTGGAAAAAAATAGTTGAATGAATGAATTTTGATCATGCAAATTGACTCTGCATAGAAGGAAGTTGAAAATTAAATGTTAAAGTCCTGCACCATCCTTTCTCAAATCCTCCCTCTGTAAAGCTATTGTTAAATCTCTGTGACCATGAGCATCTTCCCAAGACAGAGGTACAGCTCCTGCACAGGGGAAAACGCAGGCAGCTTCCTGGGGACCAGGGACAGGACACGCGAACAAATGGATATGCTTACTGGAGGGACGCCGGATTCCAGTTTGCGAACTCTGATCTTTGGCTCAGTTTATTGCCCAGTATATCTACAAGATATTCTCATAAACAATCCAGTGTCTCTGTCTGAGAAACACCGTTCTAAACCAGTTTAGACCTTGTGAAAACACACTATGTTCCTGGTCAGATGGAGTGCTGTGGAAATCTTAAATCAAAGCCTCAAGTCCCTGATGACAAAAGAGGATCAATCCCCACTCTGGTTCAGTCTTGTTCCTTCATGCTTTCCCCGTGGCTAGTTGCTATATTCAGGGGTGCCATGAAGCCTGAGCTGTATGTTGTGGAGTGCACATGCCTGCACAGTTTTACATGCCCTGACATGGACAGGCCTGAGTTACAAAGGATGGAGCCGGGACTCTACATGTTTTCATTTGCAGTTTACACAAAGACACGGAGGCTCATTGAGTTTAAGTGACTTGAATTGGACAGTGGCCAAGTAGAAATGGATCTCTGTCATCACGTTTTCTATCCTGGATTCATTATACTTCTCTAGGGCTCTCTGTGTTAATCCTGCCTCTTGTTTGTTGGTCATTTATGGTGGCCCCCTGTCTGAGCACCCCAAAAACTGCTAGCTGCACCCAGCCAGTGTAACTCACTGGTTGAGCATCGACCCATGCACCAAGAAGTCACCGGTTCAATCCCGGTCAGGGCACATGCCCAGGCTGTGGGCCCAATCCACAGTGAGGGGCATGCAGGAGGTGGCCAGTCGATGTTCTCTCTCATCGATGTTTCTAGCTCTCTCTCTCTCTCTCTTTTCCTCTCTCTCTAAAATCAATAAAGAAAAAATATTTAAAAAGAAAAAAAAACCTGCTAGCTGCAGAGTGAACAGCCTCCTGGTGAGGTTGCCAGTGAGCGTGCCTGGGCCCACAGGTGCTGCTGACAGCTGGGTTGCACAAGGCATAAGTAGAGAGGAGAAAAGAAAGAGGTGGTGGGGAAAGAATCCTGAGCCAGTCCATTGACGGGAGCAGTGATCTGGGGTCACGTGGGTGAGCAAGCAGGCCGCCCAGGTCTACCTAGACTGGTGATACTGGCTCCCAACAGGTGGATACGGGCCCCGAAACCTGTTTTTGTGGTAATCCAGCATGAGAAAAAGGAATAACCATGTCTTTCAAAGATCCATCTTGTATCCTTGATTCAACTTCAGGCAAGTGATCATAGAAGGAAAGCGCGTATGTTTGTCTTATGCCATGATTGCATGGATACAGTTTACAGCTGAAGATACACCAATGAGAAGAAGCCACCACACATTCTGGGTCCTAAACACTTTTTCCTCATTCCCAGACCTCCTCCTTCCCAGTGTGGAGCCCCTGGGCAAGGACTTGTGGTGTGACTAGAAGGCAATGAGCTACATGGTTATTAATATCAAAGACACCAGTCATTAAGCCTGTTAGAACTCATGACACCAGTAATTAAGCTTATTAGAATTCCACAAACCACACAGGAAGATCAGTTGATACTTTTTAGTCACATGTTATATTCAAATAAGAGCTTTATTTAGTAGTCTATTTTCATTTTTTAAAATTAAGCGTGTGCATTTTTACCTGTAGGTTGTTGATGATAAGAATGGCTAAGGCATGTTAGAAGTTTAAGCACACGCTGTGATTTTTTTCCTCTATTAAACCCATAAATAGCAGCCATTTGACATGCAGACTTTTCTTTAATAGCAGTAATTATAAGGACTTATCTCTTTTGAACTTTTTTTTTTGCAGGTGATTTATTCTCCTGCCTTATCAGATGAGGAGTTTTATCTGAATTATCTGATTTTTTTTTTTAATTTCCTATGTCTTTATTCTCCTTGACAGGAAGATGACAGAAGTGAGTGGCAACAAGCTGGGACGAGTCGTTACGTTCCGATCGCCTTCCTGCCTGGGCCTGTGATCTTCAGAGACCGTGTACGAGCCTGGCGCTCTGTAAGTCCCAGAGTGTGAAATGGAGGCAAGGAGCCCCCTTATCACTTTGACCCCAGCTCACGTCAGGTGGACATTTTACTACAAGGACCCACGGTGCCCTGAAAGCTTTGAGTCAGAGGATGTCCCTTGGCTTATGTGACAGTGCCTTTCCTCTCAGCTGATGGGAGCAACCTCACTGCCCGCCTTCCTTCTGAGAGTGCCCTGTAAACCTTCTTGCTTTCCACCTGTATCCCGCCTCCACCTTGTCTCTGCCTCCTAACTGCTTTCTGCTTTGCCTCGCTGACCACAGGAGGACATGACAACTGACTGCCGATGTGTTCTCTCATGGGGTCCAGTCCAGAGCTGTGTGAATATCCCCACTGAAGTCTCGTCTCCGCTGGTCTCGGGACTCTCCAGCCCACCATTACCTACACTCCTTTCTCTTCTTTCATCCTGTCTCTGTTGAGCCAGGTCTTTCTCAAAGGGAATCATTTTCTTTTTCATTCCACTAAAATCCTACTTATCTTCCTCATAATAAACTAGCAGAAGTTCTATGGAAGGAATAATACTGCTGATATGTAGCTTAGAAGACCCATGACTCATAATTTCAAATTCTGTGCTTTTCCAAACATTTAACACATCCAGCAACTCTGCATACGTGAAAGCACCCATTCATTCAGTGTGTACCCCGTGTGCCTGGCACTCTGCTGGACATAAGGAGTAAAGCCAAACACAAGACAGATGTGATTCCTGCCCTCAGTAGTCTGATGGGGAAGGCAGACACCACCTGCTAGCTACAGTAAAATTGATTACAACTGTGATAAGTTCTGCAAAGGGAAAGTTCAGAATGCCATGAAAAAGTATGACAGGGAGACTGGCCAATAACAATGACTATTTCTTGAGTGCTGACCATCTATCACTCAAGCTTCACACAACCCTACAGAGATAAGGGCTGTTACCATTTTCATTTCACAGAGGAGAAGCTGAGACTTAAAGAATAACCAGCCCAAAGTGAAACAGCTAATGAGGGATGTAACCAGGGTTTGGACCCAAGTTTGTGTGACTCTAAAGACGATGTCACTAATTCACGTGCACCCCTGCCTCCCCTGGAAGGAACAGCTGTGTTGAGAGAGAGCTATCGGCCTGCCTTAGCTGTTACAGCCCTCCAGCAGCTGGATGGAAATGCAGACTCAAGACTCTCGGGCTCCACCATGCCACAGGGATTGGAGCGGAGGCCCCAGCCAGGGCTTAGCTCAGTGACAGCCCTTTTCCCACTTGCGTATGTGACCGGTCTCCTGTTAAACTCTCAAGGGTGGGAAGCTTCTTAGGATTACATTTGTGTCCACTATAAGCTCCATTTACTAAATGATTCCATATAGCCTTCTAGGTGAGACATTTTTGCTAATACATGGAGATGAATGACAAACCTCAATAAGTTACTTTTTCTGTTTAATCTCCAAGCCCTGGGCTGTTTGGAGAGTGAGCCTGACTGGACAGCATGCCACAGCCTTGCTGAGGTGGACCAGATGTTTACCCAGTGAGTGAGGAGGGCAGCTTTCCCTCTTTTGAAAAGGAAGCTATCAACTTTTTTAATGTAGAAATGTACTTAATATTAAAATTATTTGGGGGACCTATGCTTGTACTTTCAAAGTAGGACATGGGTTAGCTAAGCTTAATAAAACTTCTAAGATATAGTGATATAGTCTATGACTTAAGAACTCGGACTCTGTAGTCAGAGGGACCGGGATTTGAATCTTGGTTTGGTTCTGCCATATATTGTATACTGGGCATTGTGAATAATGGTGGATCCACATTTTATAAGCTGGGAAGAGGGTTAGTGGAAATAATTTTGTTGTTTAACTTTGAGAATTGTTCGCGACAAATAACTTCACATGAATTTGTACTGGGGCACTGCTACAAGGCTGAAACAAATCACCAACATAAGGAAAAAAAAATATTTTCCTACTAAATACCATTTCTTTAGTTGCCTGGATTTATATTCCACTTAGTGGTTGTGTTAAAGGAGAAAACTCTTAATATATTATGGAGACATTGGACTGAGGATATACAGATCCATCCTGCAATCAAGTAAAATTTAAGTTGATTTTGTCTCTTCTCTGTACTACTCCATGTTATACACTCCTTTCTACCCCAGACATCCTACCCCAAACACCAAATTCATGCCCCCAGTTTTTCCCTTTGACATTAGAAAGCTCAGTAAACTCTATAACAAATCTTATCTTCATTTCATATATATATTTACTTAAATAATAAACACAATATATTTATGTATAATATATAATTATAACATGATTTATATTACATTATATATTTATTATATTTGATATAATATAACATGCATATTATATATATTATGTTTAGTATATATCTCTAGATAGATATCTCTTGATTGATTTCCCTTTCATTTAATAGTGACCAAAATATGCAATGAGGACAGTTTTCAACTCAGGAAATTCATGGACATTTTTTCTCTTCTTTTTTCCTGCAGTAGCCCAGCCAGCAGAGTTTGTCATGTTCGATCATTTATTCAGTAAATATGTACTGAGCACCTACTACATGTGAATCACCACTTTAGGTGCTGAGGGGTTCAGAAACCACAAAACAAAACCCTGTCCTCGTGGAACTTAGCTGTGACTATGATGTTTTTGCTCAAAATAGTCTACCTTTTGTGGATGAGATATGGCTTCGATTTTCAGTGGATCTTAAAAGTCTTCCTTGTAATTGCCTTTACATAGGCAAGTAAATCAAGTAAGTAAGACAGGTTTGGGAGTATAGAAAAGTTTCATGTTAGGCATTAAATTAAAACCACGAGGTATTAATTTAAATCCCACAAGGGACTTAAGGGAGCATATAAATATTATGACCTTCACCATTGGAATGGTCAACCAATCTTTTAAGTGTCATTTTAATGTTTCGTTTTCGCAGATCTTGCATTGCACCCCACCTCACAGACGAAGAATCGCTGCAAAAACATCCCAGTCTCACACAGTCCCGCTATGGACTTCTGGGTTTGGGGCTGCACACACAGTGTAGACCAGTTCATCATAACCAACAACAAATCAGTTCTGAGAGAAACTCGCTGAGTTTTTACACACCATTCTTATTGATTGGTCTCGGGCCAATCTCAAAGTCATTCTGCTGCTGAGTTTGAAGTAACCAAATGAATCCGATGTGGAGAAAGTGGAACCATCAATTACAAGTGAAGTTTGTGGGTTTATATTTGTGGAATAAATACCCACACCCCCCTTTCTGTCACCCATTGCTACGTAACAAGCCACCCCAGAACGTAGTCGTGTAAAGCAACAACCATTTTATTATGCTCGTGGGTTCTGTGGATTAGGAATTTCCAGAAAGGGCACAGTGGGGAAGCTTCTTCTCCGCCCCACTGTCTGTTGGAGCCTCTGCTGCAGCGACCTGTATGCCTAGAGGTGACTGGGGGGCAGGGACTGGGGGATCCACTTCCAAGGTGGCTTCTTCACTCCCATGGTCAGCACTAGGCCTACAGTCCTGAAGGACGGGCTCAGCTGGACTGGGAAGCTGCCATGCGCTCTCTCTGACAAGGTGCAACAGGACTGCCGGATTTCTCTCGTGGTGGCTCAGACTCCAAGAGCAAACGTCCCCGGGGAGCGAAGTGGAAGCTGCAGCCTCTGCAGCATCACCTCGGCTGCACGGCAATGGCTTCAGCACATCCACGGAGGGTCCAGGGAAGGAGACAGACCCCGTCTCTCAATGGAAGACGCATTGAGAAACTTCCAGCCACGTTTTGAATCCTCCACACCCCATCATTTTAAAGGTCTTCCTGAAAATTTAAAACCTAGTGAATGAATAGATGTCAATCATTTAAATATCAACAGACGACCAATTATTTACAGACTTTCTTAACTCAGACCACTTCATGACAGTGGATATAATTTAACATTTTGTTTTAAAGATTCTTTCCGAATTGTATTAGAGTTCCTCTTCTTCTTTTCCCCACACTTCGTCAGTTCTTTCTCACGTGAATTTTCTTTGTTTAGTGATGTGCTGGGTCACGTGTTGTGGAATTCTCCCTCCTCTCGGGTGGTAGAAGCAGTGTGGTGTTCCGCGGGTGGTGGCCTTGTGAGACCACCGCGACTCGACCAGGTGAAGTCAGGACGGGATGCTGCTGGAACGTGAGAAACAGAAACTTCCAAGCAGCGTCACTAAACCAACAACCGTAATTCTTATAAAGCCATTTTATTATTAAAACAATTTTGTATTGGTTCGTACGAATGATCACGTACTGAATACACTTCCGATTTCTTCATGCTCTTTTCTGATTTTCAATTCCACATGCATCTAAAGCTTTTACGTTATTTATAAAAAATATTTTTTTAAATATAGTGACATCAAAATAGCTTCTCTAACAGTTAGTACTCTTTGGTGTTACTGGAGTGTAGGCACACGTGGTGTTGCAGACAGGGGTGAGTAAAGAAAGTATTTTTCCGGGAAGAGTAGCCAGGTGGCCTTATTTTGCGATAGGAGAGACAAAAATGGTGGGCACTGTTGTAAAACTTTGAAAAAACTCTTTGTATTAGTCTGCTGTTGTTAGTTTCCTTAATCATGGTCTAGGTTCCTTGGGGGAGTGCCATCAGGGAACAGGGTTTTGTCCTACAGAGCTCTCCCGACTTTAATGCTCTTTAGGTTAATTGATTTTTCCAAGCTGGATTCTCAATTTTCTTTAGTGGCTTCATAGAAATATAGACATTACCAGAAAATTATTTCTTTTTGAGGCTAAAGAGTAGGAGAGATTTTTTTTTTAATCATTATTAGCTAATCATTAGTGGAGAATGTTGTTATTCTTTCTGAGCCCAAACCCAGAGTCTGTGGTAGAAGAGAAATTACTCCAATGAATTCATCTAAAAGCTAACTGAAAACTGCTTTGGTGCTTGAATTGGGCTCAACTCTGATCATTACTATCAAATGCTTCTTGGCATCTTTCAGAACTTAGCACTAAAGGCTTCTCCCAAATAAACTGCATGCCAAGGAAGCAAAATTTTCATTTTAATTTATGGATAGCAGTGGGTAGTCCCTAGCTGCTGATGTCCCCACATCGTTTTGCTCACTGTTGATCGGGAACTGGTGCTTTGGGGTCTTCATTCCCTCGTGTGAATTTCAGTTAGTGGATAGTACGTTCTTTCCTTTCTCAAGTGAGGTCCATCAGACCCCTGGTTTTTCTCTTCCTTTAGGGCCCATTCTTGGTAACTCAGTCAGGCCATGCAATCCTGAAATCATGGGTCTAGGTAGGTCTGCCTATAAAGGCTTCTTGAGTTTTACAAAAAATTAGAGGCCAGAATGGAATTCATATCCCTCCAAGGGCAACCTGTTACCCTGATTCAGATGCACTTCCTCCAAACACTTTTATTTTTATTTTTTATTTTATTTTATTTTAATCCTCACCCAAGGATATTTTTTTCAAACATCTTCAGATAGAGTGGGAGGGGGAGAGAGAAACATCGATGTGAGAGGGACACATCGGCTGGTTGCCTCCCACATGACCCCAACCAGGGCCGGGGACAAACCACAACCAAGGTATGTGCTCTTGACCAGAATCGAACCCGGGATTCATTGGTCCACGGGCCGACGCTCTGACTGCTGAGCCAAACCAGCCAGGGCCAAACATCACTTTTACACATGTTTGCACTGACAAGCATTAATATTAAGAGAGAGCCGAATAGCATTTTGAAGTTTTTTTAAATGGGACCTTATAAAATATGGGACTCTGAGTGGTACTGATGTGTCAATATAGGTTCATCATTTGTAACAAATGTACCACTCTGGTTGGAGATGTCGATAATTGGAGAGGATACGCATGTGTGGGGTCAGGAGACATGGGAAACCTCTGTACCTTCTATTCAATTTTCCTGTAGACTTAAAACTGCTCTAAAAAATTATCTGTAAAAATGGAGGGAACCTTATATGCTGTTTTCACACCACCCCTGATTCTGAAAGTCATTTCCTGTACCCTTATGATGACTTTGAGATGAATTCTGCTTGCACGTAATCAGCTGTTGTGAAATAGCAGACCAAATGAACATCTTTGTAGAAATGACAAAAACCTTTATACTAGAGCATCTTGACTCCACAGGGCATTCAATTAATTATGAGCTGGGAATAAACAATACTTTTTATAGTACCTTGACATTTATCTGGGTGCATTGTTTTATAAACAACATTATTCACTCACAGTCTTTCAGTTCTGTCTTTATACATGGTGATCCCATAATTCTAAGTGATAAATTTCCACAAGAAGAACTTGGCAGATTTACAGCTATGTTTAATAAAGATTTTTAGGTTTTCATTTGATAATAAAAACATCTAAAATTTTACCTCACCTTCTTTGGTTTACCCTTCTCTAGTTGCTTTTGTTCACTTTTTTACTAAATTGTGTGCAAATATTAAGTGGACAAGAAAGAATTTTAGTGGAATGTATATGAAGTTTAAAGAATGACAACACAATGAACACCTTTGTATTGGGTGTCCTTTTCCAATTCTATTTCCTTCTCAAGCTTCAAGGTTTGGAATTGAATTCATTATTCTCTTTCTTGTTTTTATTGTATTACCATGTGTTTATACCTCTAAACAACATATAGTTTAGTTTCATATGTTTTTGAAATATATATAAATTAAATCATACTATAGGTGTGCTTGGAGACTTGCTTTTCTCACTCAATGTTATAACCCTGTGATTCTTCTGTGTTATTCATGTAGCTGAAATTCATTGCATCCTACTTCCGTGAAAATGTATTCAACAAAGGTATGGCTATATCAGTATTTACTTATGATCATATAACTAAACATTCAGGTTTCCAGAGTTTCTGTTATCACAGACAGGGCTTTCACAAATAAGATTTATAAGTCTCTGATGCATAAGACTTTTTTCGGAAATATTGCTATTCCAGGAGTGGCAATTCAGGGTACAAGAAATGCATTCCTTCAACATTTCTAGGCAAGCCAAAATGTTTCCCAAAGCAGCTGTACCAATCTATATTGCATCAGCAGAAATGTGATCAAATGGTGCCAAATACTATCAAATTTTAAAATATGCCCATTTGGTTGGTACGAAGTGGTATGTACATCACTGTGGTTTTAATTTATTTTTTTTCTTGAATTCTAATGACAATAAGCATACTTTCATATGATTGTCACTGGCCATTTAATTTTCTTTTTAAAATGAAGTGCCTATTTTTCTATTGAATTATTAAAATTTTTAACAAGAACTTTTATTGCATGAAATGCACAATTTGTGCAGTTTGATCCATTTTTACAATGTATACACCATTATTACTACATCACTATCAATATAAAGACTATTTTATCACCGTAAAAGTTTCCTGTCTTCTTTCTCAATGATCTCCCCATCGCAGAAGCAACCACTGATCTGATTTTTATCATCATAGATTAATTTTACCTGTTTAAGAATTTCAAATAAGTGGAATCATTACGTGGTATATACATTTTTATGTTTGGCTTTTTTTCACTCAGCAAAATGTTTTTGAGATTCATTAGTGTTGTTGCATCTCTTAGAGAATCATTCTCTTTTTTCAGTAAGTAGTCTGTTTATCCATAGTCCTATTAATGGACATCTGTACTGATTCCAGCTTTAGCTATTATGAATAGAGTTGCTAGGAACATTCTTGTACGAGCTTTTGGTAAATACTAAATGTTTTCATATCCTTCTTTGCTGATTCTAACATGTGCGTATGTCCGGGGTTGGTTTCCGTTGACTAAATAGTTTTCTCATTATGAGTTGTGTTTTCCTGCCTGTTTGCGTACTTGGTAATCTTGATTGGATGCCAGATATTATAAATGTTACTTTGTTGGGTGATGGGAATTTTTGCTTTCTATTGCTTTTCTTGAGTTTTATTCTGCCATGCCGTTGAGTTACTTGAAGCAGTTTTCTCCTTTTGAGTCTTACTTTTATAATTTGTTAGGCAGGTCTAGGCTAATTATTTCTCTCTACCAAGGCAAGATCTTCCTAAGTGCTTCATCCAAGGCCCTCTGATCTATGAGTTTTTCCAGGCTGGCTGATGGAAACAAGCATTGCCCCCAATCTTACATGAGGACCAGCCACTATTGCCTCTAATTCTTTCACTGGTTCTTTCCCAGAGCTAGGACTCTTGCCTAGTTTCGTCACACACTGAGTACTGAAGCAGCGTATTCAGGGATCTCTCCCTGCACATCTCTGCGCCCTGGTTCTCTGCCCCCCACACTCCAGCTGCCCTGTCCCTGGCCCCCCAGCTCCGGGAGTCCATCTCAGTTCCCCTCCCTGCACCATGGCCTAGCAATTCCTGTGTGTTTCCTATCTCTCAGAGATCACTGCTGTTTCACCTATTTTGTCCTTGGGGGGTGGGGGACAGAGGGAGTTGTTTCAGGTGGAAGATTAATCTGGTCCCTGTTACTCCACTTGGACCAGTCAGTACCACTGTTGTGTATGTTTACATGACACTCTGGGAGGATTTTACCCTCCAGGGTGGGCGGTCACTGTTAAATTCAGAATATGTGAGAAGTGCGCCTTTACAAAGTGGGAGGAATGGGCACGCCTGGGAAGAGAACCAGAAGGACACCTGGATGGCACCACTCCTCAGGCTCCTCCGGGGTGGGGAGCGATCAGATGGGGCTCTCGGATTTCCCTGACTCAGTCAGGGAAACATCCTCCTGCTAGCATCTGCCAGCGTGAGTGATTGCTCTGGTCCTCACCGTGCTCGGGGGCTTGGCGTGAGTCCATCAGTTAAGAGCAAATATAGTTGGAGAGAGAATATGTCTCATGAAAGCTGAGCCCATGCTGGGAGTTAAACTTCTTGACATGTTAATCTGTTTGAATAACTGAATGTTTACTGAGTGTCTTTACACAAAGGTGGCGCGCACCCCCCTCAGCAGTGTTGGCTGTGGTCCCACCTGATGTAAGACGAATGGTTGAAGTGAGCAGGCTGGTTCATTGGGGGCTTTTCCCCCAGGTAGGAGTGTCCGAGGGGAGGGCCCTGTTCTGTTGGAGAGAAGAGCCTTCCAGACCCCAGCGGCTGAAGCGGGCTGCCCTGCACAGGGACTCGGAGCCCCCGCCGAGCGCACGAGCTCAGCCGCTCCCGAAGGTCCTGCCTCCAGGCCCGAGTCCCTGACCCTCCCAGGGCGCCAGCCCTTCACCCCTCACTTCATTGCAGCAACGTCAGCAACAGGTGCCACTTGCCCTTCACAGCTTGAGTTCAACCAGTGACACTCAGATCCTAGCCAGTGTCCTTCACTTCTGTATGAGAACCTGGAGGAGAACGGAGACAGTGTCCATATGTTTAAGGGGAAGGAAAACAGCGCTCGTGCACATTCGGAACGCGTGGAAACCCACTTCATTGTCATGATCCTCGTGTCCTCCCTGCTCACATCACCGGCTACAACCGGGTCCTGTGTAACCCTTCCTACCTTGTGAAAACTGCCTTTTATGCTTTCTCTAAAAATGATATTTTTTAAGGGTTCAGGTAGGTTTTGCCAAGGACATCTGAAGTCCAGGTTGATGGCAAACACTGGACCTCAGCGTCATTGGGCTCCTCGGTCACCTGTTCCTGAGACGTCCCTGAAACAAGCGGGTCCCCACGGCCGCAGGGCCAGAGCAGCCGGCAGACCCGTGGGCAGCAGCCGGCGGAGCAGCCGAAGGACGCGCAAGGACCCCGGTGTGCTGAAGGACGGACGGACGGACGCGGGCTCCGGCTCCGCCAGGCCGGGCGGGGGTTTGGAGCAGCTCCGCCTGGGAGCCAGGCAGCAGGTGGCAGCGGCTGGGTTAAAGAACCAACACTGTTCAAAAATCAATGAAATTCTACTTGCTTCTCTGAAGACGGGAAAAGAATATCATTGACCACTACCAGTAAGAGGTCTCTCCCATTGGCTGCAAAAGTATCAAAATGTCCTCCCTTCGGTTCATCCTACCCTACTATGGACCCTTCTTGAAGCAGCTTAATCCTCACATCCAGGGAAGGCGCCTTGCCCTCATGCTGTGGATCGTCGATCTTTCTTCATTTCTTTATATGCAAAATGATAGCAAAGCATTTTCTATTTTAAATATATCTTATGTGCCTGGCCAGTGTGGCTCAATGGTTGAGCGTCCACCCATGCGCCAACAGGCCGCTGGTTTGATTCTCGGTCAGGGCACATGCGCAGGTTGTGGGCCCAGTCCCCAGTGGGGGGCATGCAGGAGGTGGCCAATCCATGTTCTCTCTCATCCATGTTTCTCTCTCTCTCTCCCTCTCCCTCCTTTCTCTCTAAAAATCAATAAAGGGGAAAAAAAGTTTTAAATATATCTTATGCTTATGTACATTTTATCATTAGAATAACACAGCAACCATAACTAACCTATTTCACAGAAAGATATACAATAAAGAATTAAAGTTCAGTTTTTCAATGTTTAATACCAACATTTTCATTTTTGTTATGAAAAGATATGGAAACGTTTTTAAATTTTAAACACATTTTGGAAAGCAGACAAAGAGCTACAAAAGTGTCATCTACTTGTGACTGGCTCTGGTACCATCTGGCATTTGAATTTCTCTAAAAGCAACAACAGAGAAAAAAATAAACAGGCTCAGACCAATGATGAATTTCTCTTCTTTCTTTTCTAGGTCTCATTTTTCTCTCTCTTTTGGGAATATGTAAAATTTTCTCTCAAAACTTTTTGTCCCTGTGTACTTTATTTTCCTTGTACATGGAAACATATTGTCCTGTTTTTCTTACCTGCCTCTAATGAGAAAACACTCTTTCTTTTTCCTTTGACTTCTCTTGCTCAATTATTTATGTGCCAGGGATAGTACTAAGCACTTTAAATGAACTCTCTTCTTTAATCTACACACACCCTACCAAATAAGCATTATTATCTCAATTTTACAGAATTCAAAACTGAGGTCTCAAGAACTGCAGTCAAATGTAAGGGTCACACAGGTGAAATCATCACTTGAAACTCAGAAGTCTGACTCCAAAGTCCATATTTTTGAAAGGATATACTAAAATCTGTAACTTTTCTGCAAATGTTGAAACTTACGTCCTCCAAATTCATACCTGCAATTTGTATTTGTTATAGATGGTATAGAAAATGTTACTTTGTTACGTAGTTAAAAAAAGAAATGAATGCTAATTTTAAAATCTTTTTTCTCCTGTGTTTCAATACTTGTTGTGTGTGCTTTCCAATTAATTTCTCTCTCAGTTGCAGAACTAGACTGAAAAATATGCCTTGGGCAGAAACAGCCATCTTGGTCTTATACTCGTGTTTCTGTTTACAACAAAAAGAGTTTAGCTCATTTACTCAGGGGAAAATCGAGGTAAAGTTTTGTTGGGGTGTTACTACTGATTTACAATGTTGATGTGATTTGCCAGTATCCAAACACCTTGGCTGTGTCTGGCTTTAGAGACAGTTTCTCATATTATGCATCTCCTGGAGATGCATATCTAAGGCTCAAGAGAATACATTCTGGATTTTGTTTGACTTTTGAATTTTTTTCATATTGAATGTACCTTGTTTCAGGAATTTATTGAACACAGCTACGTATTTCAAGGACTGCCACAGTTTGGAAAATTCCACTGCAGTTCTGTCTCCAAGCAGGCATTATGACATTAGGGATCATTGACTTGGGGCCCATGGCCTTTAGTGGGTCCTATTTCAATTGTCTTTGTTTCTCTATTCGAATTCTAGAAGGGTTCCAACAAGATTATGACCCACTGCTTGAATGACTTCTAAAGTCACTTCTAATAAAATTATTTGCTTCTATAACTTTCATTCCTTACTCAGTTTCTCTGTACATTTCATATGTGTCTATCTAGTTTAAACATGCATTAAATTTGTGGGAGCTTTCTTATAGTTTAAGTCTTCATCTTTATCAATTATTTTAAAAATTCCTACTGTGCAAAGTAGAATACCAAACAAAGCAAGACCACATCCTCTCATATTAAATCACATCACTTTTTCGTACATCACTACAGCATCCTGTACTTTTCCACTGTAACATGCATCACATTTTGCAGTTATGGACAATTAACACCATAGATTTGAGATCTCAACTTATTTCTAGGTGCAGTGGGGATAGAAAGAGAAATACAACATGATCTCTATCCTCAGTATATAGAAACAGGGAAGATCATTCTTGAAACCACTCAATTAAATAGTGTGAGAGATGAAGAGTAGGGAAAGGGAGAGTGGGCAGCAGGAAAGGAAGGCTCTCAGTGGACACTGGACTTGGGAGAAAAATTGTGGGGAGAAAGAAATGGGGAGAGAAAAGGTCAGCTGAAGAGCAGAATCAGCAAGAAAGACGAGGAAGAAAGACCACATGATACAGAGACCAATCCAAGGAGAGCATAAAAGTCTGCAGAATTTTTCTGCTTGCAGTCCTGTTTTTTCCTGCCTGTCTCCTTCAGAAGCAAAAACAAGTGCTTTGCCTAATGTCAGGGATTGAGTGGAAGAAAGGCTAGGGTGGGGCCAGAACCAGAGGGATGTTGGATGTATCTTGTCTCTAGAACAAGACAGATCTATACAGCCAAGATTTATGAGGAATAGGGGTATTTGAAAAACTGAGCAGCTCTGAGATCCATAACAGCCCTCTGAAACATAGCCTTCATGCACAAGATGCCCAGGGGTTGAAGAACACCAGAGGACCAGACTTGAGTAGGGCACAAGGGCAAGATTCTAAAAGGAATTGCACAGCAATTGCTAAGCAACCCTTCTCCTAGATGGAGACACGGAATATCTGGCCATCACTGTATCCACACTGCTGACATTAGAAGAACCAAAATGAGGATGGTCCAGTACAGAAGCAGAGCCAAGCAAGACACACCAGATGAGGGTTCCTAAAGAATGCTTCGAAAACCAAGATGGGATCCAGCATATTCCTAAGTCGTCCCCTAATATCTACATAGAAAGGGCATCAATTGTGAGGACAGGGCCAGGTCAATAGGTATATGCCTACAGAAGGGCCTCACACTTAGGGTTTCCCCACTGTTTTATTGAGATATAATTGACATATAACATAGTTTAGTTTAAGGTGTACAACATAATAATTTGATATATGTATATATTGCAAAATGATTACTATAATCAGTTTAGTCAACATCCATCACTTCACAGAGTTACAATATTTTTTCTTGTGAACTTTTAAGATTTGTTCTTTTAGCAACATTCAAATATACAAGACTGTATTGTTAGCTATAGTCATCATGTCATGCATTACATCCCAGAAATTATTCATTTTAAAACTGGAAGTTTGTACCCTTTGACCACCTTCACCCAATTCCCCCACCTCCCATCCCTGGCAACCACCAATTTGCTCTCTCTTTCTAGTTCAGTTTTTTCAGTTTTCACATATAAGTGAGATCATCCAGTATTTGCCCTTCTCTGTCTGACTTATTTCACTCAACACAATGCCCTTGAAGTTCATCTATATTGTTGTAAGTTGCAGGATTTCCTTCTTTTTATGGTTGGATAATATTCCAGAGTATCCATTCATCTGTGCACTTAGGTTGTTTCCATTCTTGGCTATTGTGAATAATGCTGCAATGACATGGAGGTGCTGATATCTTTTCAAGATAATGACTTGATATCCTCGGGATGTATACCCAGAAGTGGATTGCTATATCACATGGTAGTTCTATTTTTAATTTTTTGAGGAACCTCCATACCATTTTTCATGGTGGCTGCACCAATTTACATTCCTACCAACAATTCACAAGGGTTCTCTTTTCTCACCAACACTTGTTATTTCTTGTCTTTTTGATAATAGTTACTCAAAGGGTGATATCTCAATGTGGTTTTGATTTGCATTTTTTTGATGATTAGTGATGTTGTGCACTTTTTCATGTACCTGTTGATCATTTGTTTGTCTTCTTTAAAAAAATGTCTATTCAGGTCCTCTACCCATGTTTTTAGTGTATTTTTTTTTCTTTATTGATTTTAGGGAGAAAGGAAGGGAGAGGGAGAGAGAGATAGAAATATCAGTGAGAGAGAACATCGATTGGCCACCTCCTGCATGCCCCCCACTGGGGATTGGTCCCACAACCTGGGCATGTGCCCTGACCAAAAATCGAACCAGCAACCTCTTGGTGCATGGGTCAACGCTCAACCACTGAGCCACATCGGCTGGATCTCTGCCCATGTTTTAATCAGATTATTTTAACTATTGAGTTGCATGAGTTTTTATATACTTTGAATATTAACCTCCTATCATTTTAATACTGTACTATTGACAGTGGAATTATGTCAAGGTGGTACAGACCTCTATTCACTATAACATATTCCTCTCCAACAAGGGTGCAATTCATGGAACAGCCCCAACCTACCAAATCTACATAGAAGAAAAAGGTTTTGTAAGTGAAAGAAACATAAGGATACCTTGGCTCTGAGCAGTAACATTCTCATACAAAACAAGCAAGTGCTGCTAATGATTCTGTTTGCAGAGCATTTGTTTTCACGTGGACTATCCCAGGCATTTTTCTAGAACAAGGAAATATATTAGTTTTGGGTATTTTTTAGGTGAAACGCAGAGCGATGAGTATCTTTTAGCACATAAGGAATTCTGAATTATTTGTAATTCTCTTGATAAAAATGAGAGCTTGAATTTATAAAGCCACACAATTCCATTAAGTGCTAGTTGGTAAATGCCAATTCTCCTATGGTCTTATTTTCCCCTTCTCTTTCTGTTAGAAGCCTCTTCACTCCTGCTCAGCTATACAATGAAAATACATGACTAATCTGCTTAAGATGTGTTGCTGATTTTAAATGTTATTATCTCCTTTTGTTAGCAAGACATTTCTTCCCATTAGTAGAATTGATCAAAGAAAATTGGTGAATAATTCATTTTGGTTTTGCTGTTGCTTTAAGGAAAAGAAAGAGAGAACAGGCAGGACAGAGTTTCAACAGATTACTGAGCTTCTGAAATTTTAGCAGAATTAAACAAAATTATTGTTTGAAAAGTAATACAGAGGGCTCCGGTCAAAATGGTGGCAGTAGGTAAATGCAGTACTTGCATTCTCCCACAATCACATCAAAATCACAGCTAAAATACAGAATGACCATCATTCAGAACCGCTAGTAATCTCGCTGAATGGAAGTCCTACAACTAAGGATATTAAGAAGCAGCCACATCAAGACTGGCAGGAAGGGTGGAGACATAAAATGGGCTGGTCCCATTTTATCCACCATATGTGGTGGATAAAAATTGGGAGAGAGCCTGGCTGGTGTGGCTCAGTGGATTGAGTGTCGTCCCATGGACTAAGAGGTCCTGGTTTGATTCCCAGTCAGGGCACATGCCTGGGTTGTGGGCTTGATCCCCAGTGGGGGGGTGTGCAGGAGGCAGCCAATAATGTTTCTCTCTCACATCAGTGTTTCTATCTCTCTCTCCCTTCCTCTCTCTAGAAAAATATCAATAAAAACATATTTTTTTAAAAAAATTGGGAGGGATATCTAGGCTTCAAAGGTCCCCCCTAAGGAAGGAGGGGTCCCAGCCCCACACCAGGCCCCCAAACCCAGGTTTCCAGTGCCAAGGAGAGGAGTCCCTATAACTTCTGGCTGTAAAAACCAGTGGGGATTGAGGCTGAGAGAAACGGAGGGCTTCAGGAGTCCCAGGCAGTTCCTCTTAAAGAGCCTGCACACATACTTACTAGGACTCACTTCCTCTGAGCTCCAGCACTGGGGCAGCAGCTTGAAAGGCACCAGGGATATATGGAGGAATTGAATTTTCTGGCATCAGGGCAAGGGCTGGAGGGGCAGCTTTCTGACAGACAAAAATGCTGGCAGAGGACACTGTTCCTTTTCTGAGACCTCCTCCCAAGAGACAGCATATCTGAGACTCCATCAACCTGGCTATCACTGTTCACCTCACCCTGGGGTTCCCTGAGACCTCACCTCACCCAACTTGTGGGCCCACCCAAGTTATTTCCAGTGGCTTTTCATACAAATAACACTTCTTGGCTCATACTTCAGATTTTTCTAAAGTTTCTCAAACAAGTAGCATCTGGCCTCACCACACCCCATACCACTAACCAAGTGGCCCCAGGCTCAGCACTAGCTGCATCTGGCCTTGGTTTGCCACTTGGCCACCTCCAAGCCTCACACAAGCAGCAACTATGTGCAGATTGCTCTTTAGTTCATTTCAGGTGGCCCCAGGCAGAGCACAGGTGGCAGCTGACCATGGCCTGCATCTCTGGGAGGCCCCAGAGCCAGCCCACACAGTGGACAGCTTCAGGGCATTTTGAAGCATCAACCAACCACCTCCACAAGCAACACACTCAAGGGGCAGACTCACTGGGCACCAGAGCCCTGCTGAAGTAAGTCCTGCTCTGTGGGGTGGGTCTCTGCACAGCTGATCCTCCAAGGTGGTCACAGTCACTCCTCACAGCTGAGCAGCCTGAGAGTAAATCCCTCCCACGGATGTGCCAACAGCAACCAAGGCTCAACTACAACAGGAGGTTGTACACAGCCCATATGGGGGGAGGGTAAAAATGGAGTCCCAGCTCAGATGAATGGGGAGGCTGTACCACTGGACCCTACAGGACACCTACTACATTAGGCCACTCTACCAAGTCTGGAGGACATAGCATCTCTACCTAATACATAGAAACAAACACAGAGAGGCTACCAAAATGAGGAGACAAAGAAACATGTCCCAAATGAAAGAACAGAACAAAGCTCCAGGAAAAGAACTAAATAAAACAGAGATAAGCAATCTACTGGATGGAGATTTCAAAACACTGGTTATAAAAATGCTCAATGAACTTAGAGAAAGGATGGATGAACTTAGTGACAACTTAAACAGCATAAAAAAGGACATGGAAACCATAAAAAAGAATTGGTCAGAAATGAAGAATATTCTAACTGAAATGAAGACTAATTTATAGAGAATCAACAGTGGAGTAGGTAAAGCCAAGAATCAAATCAGAAATTTGGAATATAAGGAAGCAAAAGACACCAAATCAGAACAGCAAAATGAAAAAAGAATCCAAAAATATGAATATAGTATAAGGAGCCTCTGGGACAACTTCAAGCATACCATCATTTGCATCATGAGGGTGTCAGAAAGAGAAGAGAGAGCGCAAGAAATTGAAAACCTATTTTAAAAAATAATGACAGGAAAATTCCCTAACCTGGTGAAGGAAATAGACCTACAAGTCCAGGAAATGCAGAGTCTCAAACAAGATGAACTCAAACAGGCCCACACCAAGACACATCATAATTAAAATGCCAAAGGTTAAAGACAAAGTGAGAATCTTAAAAGCAACAAGAGAAAAGAAGTTAGTTATCTACAAGGGAGCTCCTATAAGACTGTCAGCTGATTTCACAACAGAAACTTTGCAGGCCAGAAGGGATTGGCAAGAAATACTCAAAGTGATGAAAAGCAAGGAACCTACAACCAAGATTATTGTACCCAGCAAAGCTATAATTTAGAATTGAAGGACAGATAAAGAGCTTCCCAGACAAGAAAAAGCTAAGAAGTTCATCACCATCAAACCAGTATTACATGAAATGTTAAAGGATTTTCCTTAAGAAGAAGAAAAAAAATCAAAATATGAACAAAAAATGGCAATGAATACATATTTATCAACAATTAAATCGAAAAAACAAAATAAACAAACAAGCAGAACAGAAACAGACTCATAAATACAGAGAATATTTTGCCAGTTGCCAGATGGGAGGGTGGGTTGAGGGAATGGTTAAAAAAATGAAGGGATTAAGAAGTACAAATTGGTAGTTACAAAATAGTCATGGGGAGGTAAAGTACAGCATAGGGAATATAGTCAATAACAGTCTAATAACTATGTAAGTGTCAGATGGGTACAAGATTTATCAGGATGATCTCTTAGTAAGTTATATAATGTCTAATCACTGGGATATACACCTGAAACTAGTATACTATTGTATGTCAACTGTAATTGAAAAATAAAAACTGATTTAAAAAAAGTAATGTACAAGTCAACAAGTTAAAAATAATTATGTTAGTTTCTGATTAGAGCTGATTGTACTAAGACCTTTCTCCCAAATGTAATTAGTTTTGGAATGATTCCAAATGGCTTCCTTTCTGCTTTAAAAAAAAAAAAAAATGCAATGCTATGCCAGCTTTTCAAGTACTATCTAAACAGTTTATTAGCAATAATGACTTGAATGCAAATGAATGAAAAGGTAAAGGGTGACTATCAGTTTTTATTTGGAAAGAATATATTTTAAAAGGGGACACTATTTGGGGTAATCATGACTATAATATTAAAGAAGTCCCTTTTGGGTCTAATTTTGTTTTCTTTCTTTTAAAATATTTTTTGCGTTTCAGAAGCAGCTGTTTAAAACCTCACAATGCATATATTTTATTTAAAGTGTCTATCTAAATAATTCCATTGAGATTGTAACTTTAAAAAATACTATTTTTTATATATTTGCCTTTTTTCAATAAGACAATGCAAATTTAAAATGCAAAAAGAGCCCTGGCCAGTTTGGCTCAGCAGATAGAGTGTTGGCCTGAGGACCAAAGAGTCGAGGGTTCAATCCGGTCAAGGGCACGTACCTCAGTTGCAGTTCAGTCCCCAGCCCTGGTCAGGGTCGTGTGGGAGGCAACCAGCAATGTGTCTCTCTCACATCAATGTCTTTCTCTCTCTCTCCCTCCTTCCCTCTCATTCTATCTGAAGATAAACGGAAAAATATCCTTGGGTGAGGATTTAAAAAAAAAAATGCGAAAAGAGGCTGAGGATAACACACATGGCAAGACCAAAACAGAGTTTAAAATCAAAATGAATAGTGTTGTACAGCTGTATCCCATGGTTCAAGCTGCAGCGAAATACAAAATAAGAAAATCTTTCTGTTGCAATTCTGTTTTCCATTTCCCCTTATTTTTTTTGAAGTGTTCATTATAGAAAACATCCAATCTGTACAGAGGTGGCAAGAACGGCATAATGAACCCAAGTCCCCAGCACCCAGCCTCAACAATCAACACATGTACAACCTCATTTTATCTGTATTCCACCATCCCACCTCACTCCCCTAGGATTATTTTGAAGCAAATCCCAGACATCATACTGTTTTGTCAATACTATACATGTTAGTATGTATTTCTTAGACACAAGAACCCTTTAAAAAGTATAACCTCAATATAATTATCACACTTTTAAAAATTAGCAATTCCCCAATGTTATCAAATATCCAATTAATGTTTAAATTGCTATGATAATTATTTATAAATGATTTTAATAGTTGTTTTGTTCAAATCAGGATCTAAACAAAATCAACACATTTAATTTGTTTGGGAAGTCTTTTAAGTCATCTTAAGTCTATAGTTCCTCTTCTTTTCTTCCTTGCAATGCATCCATTGATGAAACTGGGTCATTTGTTTTTAGTTTTCCATATTCTGGATTTTGCTGAGTGTATCCCCAGGTTATCAGTTGACTTCTACTTTTTTTTTTTTAATCCTCACCCAAGGGTATTTTTCCATTTATCTTCAGATAAAGTGGGAGGGAGGGAGGGAGGGAGGGAGGGAGAGAGAAACATGGATGTGAGAGAGACATATAGATTGGCTGCCTCCCATACACCTCTGACCAGGGCCGGGGACTGAACTGCAACCGAGGTATGTGCCCTTGACCATAATCGAACCCGTGACTCTTTGGTCCGTGGGTCGACACTCTAAACGCTGAGCCAAACCAGCCAGGGCATCTTGTACTTTTGTTTCCCGTATCTGCTGTAAAATGGTAGCTAGACCTAGAGGCTTGTTCGAATCAGCCATTGATTGCTTTTTTGACATGAATATGTCAGACTTTTTTTTTGTATTTCCATCAGGAGAATGTCTGGTTTTCTACTGTATGGTGCTAAATTTAATTATTCACTTCTGATGTTGTCAGCCTGATCCATCCCCATCAGCTTTTAACCTAGTATTTTTAGCAGCCATTGCTAATCATTGACCTAAATCCAGTATTTCAAGAGGAAGAGATTGGCACTTTTTAAAATATGTTTTTAAGAGCCAGGAGATGGTTGTCATGAGTGATAATGTTGTGCCATCTTCCTACCAGTTTGGTCGTCACAAGAGTCGTCTCGAAGTTGGTAGGCACGTAGCACCAGCCTGGACTCTGAAAACCAGCCTTACTATGCAGTGACGCAAGGATAACTAAGGCTCAGTCCCCAAAGAGAAAAGCTACAGTCAAGCCTTCAACATTTTTACTTTAACAGTTTTCAAACAACATTTGAAGAGGAAAGACTAGAGAAATACCACTAAAATATGCTCGTCCTCACTTTCGATTCTTTCAGCCCATTTATCCACTGAGGCTTGAAAGTAGGAGGAATGAATAATCCTTCCCATTTACCCTCAACCTGATCATTATTGATGATTTTCTACTTCTAACCAATAGAAGGAAAGGGGCAAAAATCAAGTGGAAGGAGCTGGGAAGGATGTTCCAGACCAATAGTTACTGGTACATTTTGTTCAATTTTCTTTTAGTTGCCAAAATATTTTTCAACTAAACTATATACAACCTATTAAAAAAAAACAAACTCAATAGCATCATGAAATGTCGGAGAGGAATATGAATTATTAGAATCTGGCCTTAGCTCATGGTGTGGCATGACTGCTATATTATAATTGATCTGTGGGAGCAAACACAATGGAACACTGGCTTAGTAAGGGTTTTTCTTGACTCCATCCCAACTAATTCAGGAGAGTTCTGAGTCCCCACAGGTTGTCATCTCAGTCAGGTATGTTAAATATGAATGTCTGTAATGGCAATAGACAGGCAAGCCTTTTCTTTCCCCAGAGTGTTTTTGATAAAGTGATGAATGAGTGAAATTTCCTCCTTGGAAGGTCATTAGCCCTTTTTTTATTTTTTGCATGTGGAAATTGTTTCAAAGATTTTTTAAGGCAGCATGGAAAAATCAAGAAAGCATTTCAGCTAGATTAATATAAAGATTTAGCCCTTCTGTGGTAGCTTTCATTTTGAAAATCCTTTGCAAACATCATCTAATCTGTCCAGCGATCCTTTGAGACCACTTACAGTCTCTATATTTTGTTCTTTTAGAGTTAAATAAAATGGATTTGGCTTCTAGATAATGTTTTTATGCTCTGGCCTCTCTCTTTTCCTGGTCTGTTTACACACTGGAATTTTTAGAAGTCAGATTCTCCTGCTAATTACCAACCTCTCAAGGCAGAGACAACTATTTGTTCTGTGTGATGATTAGTTACTAAAGACACGATCTTGAGGGATCTTACTCTGGGACATTTCAACAGTGAAAGTAAACATTTATGAAAATGGAAACCTTGCTTTATGAGCATTTTTTCTATAATAAAAAGGAACAATGGATGAGACACATGCAAAAATGTCAATACAGTAATTACAACTATGTTGACCTAGAATGTTTTCCAAGTGACATATGTACTATATTGGTAAGAGTTTCCTTGAAGTGATTTTATAACCCAGTTATGTCCTTAAATGTTGAAAGAGAATATAACTAGAGCTGATTACTAGAAAAAAAATTATGGATGAGCAAGCATATACACAGAGATATACACAGAGTTTTAAAAATGAGGCAAAATATTTTTTTTATTTTCTCGTAGAGTAGATTCTCAATTGTACCTAATTCATCTTGACTAATAATCAGGGGGCTCTGTTCACTGTAGGCTCACTCTTCCTTTCTACCTCAGTCACTCAGTATGGATTGAGAGCTAATAATGGGCCACACATTCTTCCAGTTGATGAGACTAGAGCAGCAAACAAAAGAAAGGGACAACTCTTATTGAGCTTACAGTTGAGATGGTAAATGATTATCTTAAATATATGTATGTATATAAATGTTAAGTACATTTATAACATATGCATTTATTTAAGTAAATGTTAATTTATTCATTTACATATATTTACATGATATGAGAATGTGTGTCAGGTTGTCAGGTGTTGATAAGTGCTGTAAAGAGGTCAGGGAAGGCTTCAAAATTAAGATATTGGAGCAATGACACAAAGGAAGCAAAAGAGTGAGCCATGTAGCTATTTGAGGAAAAACATTCCAGACAGAGAAAAAGCAAGTGCCAAGGCCCTGGGGCAGAAAAGTATAAGAGTGTTCACAAACCAGCAAGGATGCTGGTTTGGCTGAAACAGAGCAGGCAGAGGTAGAGCCATATAAAATGATATCAGAAAAATTAGTGTGTGTGTGTGTGTGTGTGTGTGTGTGTGTGTGTGTGTCTGTCTGTCTGTACAGAATCAAGCCTCCATTTTTTTAAGCCTCATTTACTCTCCTCTCCCTGCCATGCTTCTTCTACTTAGTCTCTGACTCTGTTGACAGTCAGGTGGTTGTGTATGGTTTTCTTCTTGATGGAGCCAGGCCATGCATGGTAGGGAGCAAGACTAGGGAGAAAAAAAAAAATCAGGGTTTGTAGATGCTTCTACATATGTTTGCAGGAGTTGGGGGTGGAAATTAATGGAAAAAATAGCCTCTGGTCAATAAAGAGCCTACAAGACATACAAATCTTTCTTTTACTAACACTGGACACCTCTTAATGCCTAATTTTGGTGCATTATCATGTTTGCAATTTTTGTCTCTTCTCCACCTTACCAAACACCTTCTTATGCTATCCTACTTTATTATGAGTCAGGGAGATGAGGGGCTGGTAGAATATCCTGTTACAATTATCATTAATATTTTATTTCTTCACTTATATTTAAACTACATTTTTTTAAAGTCACAGAGTAAGATATGTGAGAAATAAAACAGCAGTTAAAATAAAATATCAGGTACATTATCTTCCCCTTCCCTAAACCTTACCCTGCAGGGGCTGGTATGGAACATTTATTTGTTCTTGTACATAGTTCCCCCTACTGAAACAAACACAAACTCTATATGTTTGAGAAGTAAATTGAATTACACACCATTCTAAGTTGCAGAGTATTTCAGGTTGCTTCCACATCAGGTTGGAGGATTTACATAGCTAAATGATACAGAGCATAGATTTTTGAACTTGCCAAACTTTTGTCCAGAGTTGAGAAGAGTCAAGATTCAGAATGAAGGTTTTGTTATTCCGTGGAAATAATTACAAGATGAAATCAGAGGTTGATTCTAGGTTTCTATTTTTTTCATAGCCTAATAAACATTGGCTTGAGTGGTAGTTTATTATTTGCCAGAAAAAAGATATCTCAGTTTGTACCTCAGAGGAATGCAGCCCTTATTGCTGCGAGAATATGAACACTATAGGGTTTGGTCTCTCTTGCTCCTTTCCATCATTTCCTCCTGCTACTCACACCAGCATGCACTAAGACTGGCCTTAATCTTACTGATATAGAGATCAATTTAGAAATTCAGTATTGAACTAAATCCTTTGTCAATAATGATTTTTAAATGAACTAATTTGCTCTCGACATTGTGATTAAGATAGTCATTCCATTGGAATGTAAGTACAACAGAGATAAAGGGTATTTAAGCAACAAAGGCTGATTATTCTGTTCCCTTCTATGAGCAGTTAATGCTTGTACCCCAGGAGGACCATAGACTGAAAATGCACTTGGGTTTTCCTTTATGACTCTTGTAGATTCAAGCTGGACAAAGCATGTTGGTTTGCAATAAATAGAGACATAAATCAGGAAGATCGCCAGTCTAATTTTGATTAAGAGATTTAATGCCATTGGATCTATTTTTATAGTCTCTTTTTCTAATGTCTTAAATGTGGTTTCCCTGCACAACAAGAAGAAAATTCACTGAGTTTTATTTATGAGTAATTTATTCGGTAATGGATTTTCATTACTATCTCACAGGGTGTCTTGAGATTTGGGGTTATTTTTATAATTATTTTACAATCATGTATCATACTTGTAAATGAAAAACCTTGGGTGGGGTTGAGGGTGGGAGAGACCTGACCTTCCTGATAATGAAAACAATGAGATTTGTGTATGAATATGAAGCAGTGGAGTCCTCCTCAGCAGAGTGACTTGAAGACTTTCTTTTTCATAGAGGGGACCATCTGACCCAATCTTTCCATGTATCCATCCATCTAGTCTCACATCAATCCTCTCATAGCCAACACAAATTATAGACTATAGTTCTTAGAACCTGGAAAACAAGCCAAATTCTCAGGTCCACCTGGGGACAAACCTGCAGCCTGACCAACAGAGCTGACAACTTGGTAAAAATGGAGGGTAGGGTGGGGTGGGTGGTACTAATGCATCTCTTTATCTTAGGAGGTGGCTGCATTTACCTGAGGGATGAGATACCTGTTCTCAGCCTTCCTTTCAATTATTGTCCTTGCTCATGTATATCCCAGCTCCCCATCAACCTACTCACCAAAAAAGTACCCAGATATCTGACAGAAAAACAGATTTTCAAGCAAACCTCTCTCTTTCTTTCTCTCTCTCTCTCTCTCTCTCTCTCTCTCTCTCTCTCAAAATACTCACATCCCAACAAGAAAGGAAAAATAGAATGTAAGCCACTATTAACTATCTATTGCTGTGTGACAAATTATCACAAACTTAGCAAGTTAAAACAACCCACATTTATGATCTCATAGTGTCTGTAGGTTAGGACTCCAGGTATTGCTTAGCTGGGTCTTTTACAAGGCTATAATCAAGGCAATGGTCAAGGCTAAGTTCTCATCTGAAGGCTTGACTGGGAATGGATTCACTCCCAAACTCATTCAGTCCTTGGCAGAATTCATCTTGTAGCTGTGAGACTGAGGTCCCTAGCTTCTTGTGAGCTAGTGATTAGGAGTCACTCTCAGCTACTAGAAGAACTATAGACCACAGATTCTCGCCCCGTGAACCTCTCCATAGGCTCGCTCACAACATGTCGCTTACTTCTTCAAAGCCTGCAAGGGTGAAAGTCTCTAGCATCAGTCAACTAGCAAGATGGAGACTCATATAACATCTTGTAATCACAGGAATGGTTACATCACCTTTGCCATAGCCTAATGGCTAGAAGCAAGTTCAGCTCAAAAGGAGAGAATTGCACAAAAACATGAACAATAGGAGTCAGAAATCAAGGGGCCACCTTAGAACCTGTCTACCACACTACTATGCAGTAATTATATGCAGTCTTTTTTTTTTTTTAAGTGATTTGTCTGGTCACATACTATATGTTATCTGAGCCTCTGCTGCGGTCTTCAACCTAGAGACTGTATCTCATTGTATCTCATCTCATTCCATAAAAGATGTGGAGTAGATTATGGATATATAGTACAACATGGAAAGCCATTGCCCTGACATAGATACATACAGGATACTAAGTAGTAAACTGGACTAGAAAAACAGCATTCCAGTCACAAAAGGGAAGTGAGCAAAGGCATGAAATTGGAAATGCGTGCAACAGGTTTAGATAAAAATTAGGAAGCCAGTTTACTTGGGGGTTTTATAGATGGAAGTGAGAGATGATAGAGTCAGAAAGATGAGGACCATGAATAAAAGGCTAAAAAGCTGGGATTTCACTTCTTATCCAATAGGTTGCTATTTGAAAGGGAAAGAGATTCCTTCATGCTTCCCTTGCATCTTGCACTCACCTTAAAGCTCTGCACTTCCCATCTATCACATAAAATTGACAGGAACCAAGGGTCACATACATATGTAAACTTAAATAATGTCTGACTCCTCCACCAGAATGCAAACTTCCCTAACCAAGGAACCATGGCTTGTCTGTAGGCTGGTTGGTTTGTCTGTTTGTTTTGCATAGTGACAACACTTAGTAGGTGCTCGGTATATGTTAGTTGAATAAATGAAAGAATGAACGAATGACTCTCAATAAGTGTTGCAAGTGAAAACCTTTTGCCTGCAGGATACCTTTTTGATTTCAAATACAATAGGAAAAAAGCTATAAAAAACTGAGATACTTTTCAAATCAGCAAGAATAAGACTCACAGGCTATCTTAGCAGATAGGTGTAGAACAACAGTTCTTTGAAGGCTTCAGAGAGGGACTCTCAGAGCCCAGTTAACATTAATTACCCATCTGGGTGGTGACTGTGACTTCTGTTTCAGCCCTTCTAGAATTGAGGGGAGGATGAAATTTAGGCAGAAGAAAAGCTGAAGGGGGCATTTCCCAAGGACCACATAAAGACATTTTGTGGATGAATGTGAGGAATCGGGTGAGAAGGTGAAGAGAAATGAAACCAACCTGAGTGCCTGTGCACCAACAGACAGGCCAGGCCATCCCTTACCCTGTGCTGAGTGAAGCTCAGATGCAGAGCTTGGGAAAGTGTCAGCCAACTTTTCTGCAGGTTCTCCTTAGTCATCTGAAGGCTTCTGGGCACATTCATCATCGCCTTCCCTCCCACCGATGGCCCGTTACTGTTCTCTGCAGAGTGATTCATTGCCAGGGTGAAAATCCTAGGAAATTGCCTTCACACAAAAAATATGCTCCCTGGCTCCAAACAGTCAATAACTCTGCCCCACGAGACACATGTTTTTTCTCCTAATCTTCGTCTTTTTTTTTTTTTAAGTGATTTGTCTGGTCACATACTATATGTTATCTGAGCCTCTGCTGCGGTCTTCAACCTAGAGACTGTGGAGCAGTGTCCCCCCAACCTTCCTGTGAACAAACTTTGTAAATCAATCTCGTTCTCTTGCTAAATACTACATTTGAATATTTAATGGAATTTAACTGTTTCTTCTTTGTCCTCCTTTACTTTTTTTTTTTTTTTAATCCTCACCCAAGGATATTTTTACATTGATTTTTAGAGAGAGTGGAAAGGAGGGAGGGAGGGAGAGAGACAAATATCAATGTAAGAGAGATACATCAATTGGTTGCCTCCTGCATGACCCCCGACTGGGGGCCCGGGATCGAACCTGCAACCCAGGTACATACCCTTGACAAGGAATCAAACCTGAGACCCTTCAGTCCGAGGGCCGATGTTCTAACTGCTGAGCCAAGCTGGTCAGGGCTTCCTTTACTTTTTTGGAAGGAGTGCATAGTCCTAAGAAAGTTATAGAAATCTCCCCTCCAACCAATTCAAACATTTCTTGGGTTTTCTCAAGAGGCTCTGCATGGCCCCATGGGTGGTATTCGAGTCCTGAGGTCACTCTGGGATGGAAGGGTCAGAGGATCCAGGGGCAGGATTAGTGAGAAGAGGATGGTAGAGAAAGAAGGGTTAGAATTCTGGGATTGGATGTGTCCGGAAACGGAAGGGGGGTGAACAAACCCTGGTAGTGACTGAAGGTAGGAGAGTTTGTATGAATCACAAAGAGTTGCACAATCTGACTTGACTCCAGATGACATTTTAAAAAATAATTTTGTGTATTCCACGACAGTTTTTATTCTAAGATAGACAAAAATAAAAAATTTAGAATGTGTCCATGAAATGCCTTACAGCTGTTAAAATGAATGCATCAACAAGTATACATCATGAAAACATATTGAGTGGAAAAAAGGTTCCAGAACAATATATACAATATGACACCATTTGCACAGAATTTCAAATATATAAAATAAAACCACAAATTAAAAATTTTAAAAACAGGAGATTTTAAAGAATCTATAAACTCATAGGAGAATTTTTTTTTTTTTTTTTTTGGGAAAGAAGACTTACCCAATATCCATTCACTGGGTCCCTATACTTCTTTTCTGCCTCTTCAACACATCTACTCACCTCAAGGTCCCTGACTTGTCTCTTCTATTCTTCCCATCCCAGTGGGATGTTTAACTTTGGGCAAGTCATTTCGCCTCTGAGGGTTCCCATTTCCTCCACTATAAAATGAGGGGGATGATGACTGCTGGCTCAAGTCCTTCTAGCTTTTCAGTAAATTGATTTTATTATGACTGATGTCCCCTGTCAGATCTCCAGAATGATAGCTTAGATTTCACACCGCTGATTCTCTGATGAGACCAGGAGCCAGTTCCTGCTCTGTGTCGGAGGCAGCCAAGCTGTGCACTTCCCAAAGTTCCAGATCAGGAGTCCTGAGTCTGGAGGAGGGGAGGCTGAGAAGTGGAGTGATTAGCACTGAGCCAGGTGCGAGGCCAGGCTCTGCCACTGACCCGCTGTGCGTCACCTCATTCAGCCTCGTTCCTGCACCATAGTGTAGGGTCACTGTGAGGCTGAACCAGGGTGAGCCACGTAAGACACTCGGCATAGTGGCCAGCACATGGGAAGCACTGCCATCCTGTCAACTGTCTTTGTTGTCATTATCATCATCACCTCACCATGAAATTGTCTCAGCTTAAATCCAGGAGCACAATAAAGCTTCTGTCTCTATTTTTTAGAAATAACCAGACATTTTAAAAAAGAAGAAAGTTGGCTGCATTTTTTGAGTCTGTATGTCAAGGTCCAGGCATGCTTCCATGATCAGAATCTGTCTGAGGCTATGGTTGCTATTGAAAATCAATCCTCCCTCTCCCCACCTGCTTCATCCTCCACCTCAGGTGACAGGCAGTGTCTTTAAAATTCTTGTCATAAAAGCTAAGGATTATAACATACTTTCATGTTTTTAATGCTTAAGCAGAGTTTGGGAAGTCTATATTCAAATGCAACAGAAGGGCAGACTCATAACATAAAACTACTCCACTAGTTAAAATGAATGTTTGCCCTGCCCGGTGTGGCTCAGTTGGTTGGGTATCATCCCATGCACCAAAAGGCTGCCGGTTCAATTCCCGGTCAGGGCACATGCCTGGGCTGCAGGCTCAATCCCCAGTAAAGGGTGTGCAGGAGGCAGCTGATGGATGTTTCTCTCTCACATTGATGTTTCTCTCCCTCTCCCTTCCTCTCTCTAAAAGTCAATCATTTAAAAAAGGAATGTTTATCCAAACAAATGAATGTTTATCAAGGGAAGCAAAGAATGGGAAAATTCAGTGACGTATTTATCAATGAGCGTTTCTGTTGTCACCTCAGCGCGCCAACTACAGAAGGAAAACATCAGAGGCATTTTTAAAAGAGTTTGGAAATTTAACAAAAATGGCAGGAAATAAGAAATGAATTGCTTTCTTTTGTTGTTGTTCATAAAACCTCTTCCTACTATTGCTGGATTTCTCCGTTCCTCTCTAGGGCAGTAAATAGCACAAAATGGACAGTAAAAATGAAACTACTTTTGCTATCTGGAAGTCAGAGGCCCTTGAACAAGTTCTTTCCCAAGGCATTACTTTTGTCAATTATTAAGCTGTCATCTGTGAAGTTATTCTCCTTGTTCTATGCTGAATTTTATACAAATCCCTCTTTCTAAGAGGATATGTACTACAACAGCCCATGGTAGCTGGAGCGTTGTACCTGCTCTTCTTTTCACCTAGGTCTGGTAGTTTTCCCACATCATATAAGAATTTACACTTTTTTATTTGTCTTCACAGTATAAATATATTTTCATGAGCTAAATCATTTAATAACAAAATGACCTACTAAAGTTGCTCTCATGTTCATTCTTATTTCTTAAAGAACTCCTAAAATTTTGGTGGAAAATTTGAATAACTATGTTATGGAAAGAGTAGAGAACACCAACAGCTTTTGCTCTTTATCTTGATTTAATTTTTTAAATTTTTTCTCTTTGCAATTCTCACCAAGATTTTATAATTGTATTATTATTTCAGTGTGTCAAAATTATTGCTCTTTTTCAAATGGTTAAGTCATTTTTTAAGCCTAAGTTCTTTTTTCTTAACTTAATCTTCCAAAATATTGTGGGGGGGTTTTGTTGTTTTTTTCATTTTAATCCTCACCCGAGGACATTTTTCTGTTTATTTTCAGACAGAGTGGGAAGGAGGGAGAGAGAGAGAAACATCGATGTGAGAGAGACACATCAATTGGTTGCTTCCCGCACAACCCCGACCAGGGCCAGGGATGAACCGCAACCGAGGTACATGCCCTTGACTGGAATTGAACCCGTGACTCTCTGGTCCGTGGGCCGATGATCTAACCACTGAGCCAAACCGGCCAGGGCACCTTCCAAAATATTATAACAGGAACTCATTACCACTTAGTCTTGCCATACTTCTGAATTTTTGAAACTGTTTTAAAGATCAAAAGTCATTTTTATAATCTGGAGCCATTCTGTCCTTCCTATTTCTGTTTGGGATATGAAATTCTATTTAAAGGAACACATCCTTTTTTATCCTAAGGAAATCATGGAAGGTATAATTAGGGATAAAAGCAGCTAAAGCAAGTACACTACACAGAAAGCCTGTTGGGACATTTTTAATGCACTGGAGACTGACATGAGTAATGACCAGATTTTAACAGTGTTTTGATTTGGTCTTAAATATGCTGCCTAAAGTGCCTATAAAAGTGAGGCAAACACGATGGGCACAACCTCCGGGGGGAGAAAGCACTGCCGCCAGCAACAAATCTCCAGAAATCACTGATAAAATATGGTTGCCTAATAGGGGTTGGTGCTTTATCTCTGAAACTTTGTAATTACATAAATTTTATATGTTACTTTTCACACTTAGAAATTTTGATGACTACGTGTTCTTTTCTCTTCTTGAAATAGCATTTGTTAGTATATATAAGGAACCTGGTGTTCAGAAATAAAGGTGCAATGGAAACGCATCTCTACTTGAATATCAGATACATTGCCGTCATCAAAACCGTGCTCCTGGTCACAGGCACAGTCTGACCCCTGGCCACAGTCTTCTCCTTCTTGGTGACGGGGAAGCCTTACTACCAGTTGATCAGACCAAAATGTTTGACATCTCTTTTCTCTCAATAGATATTCAATTCATCACTAAATATTTTTTCCGCCTTGAAAATATATTCAAAACCTGGTCACTTCTCCCTACCACCCTGGTCCAAGTTACCATGCTCTCTCTCAACTGATCTCCTTTCTTCTAACCCTGCATTCTCTCCCAATCTGTTCTTAGCAAAGCAGCCAAAATAACACATCGGATCATGTCACTCCTTTGCTCAAAACCTTCCACAGCTTCCCACCTCACTCTGAGTAAAAACTTACAAGAGCAAACAAGATCTGACCTGGTCTGAGCCCAACTTCCCTTTCCTGCCACCGCCTTGATGCCATCTCTGCTCCTTTCACACCAGCTACACTGTCCTCCTTGCTGCTCCTTGAATATAGCAGGAACCGTCCCACTGAGGGCCTTTGCCACTCCCTCTGCCAGGAACCCTCTACCCCAGAGTTCCTCCTTCAAGTCCCTGCTGAACTGTCCCCTTCCCAGAGAGGCCTTCCCTGAGCACCCTGTGTGGAATTGCAACCAGCCCCCACCCACCCTGAAGCCCTGCATTCCAGGTACCTTTTGTCCTGCTTCCCCGCCCCCTAATACTTACCACATTTTTAATATGCTACATAATTTACTTGTTTGTCATGTCTCTTGAAACCACACTCCCCATCCCAACTGGAATGTTGGCTCCATAGATGAAGGGGATTTTTCTCTGTTTGGCTCATTGATGGAACCCAGAGAGCCTAGAATCAGGTCTGACACATGCGAGAAACTGCGCCCAAATGTGCTGAAGGAAAGAATGGGGAGTGGCCCTGCGTTACTAAGAGAACCGTTGCCAAGGATGGAGAAAAGAACTTTTAAGATAATTAAGCGAATTTTGTCCAATTATGATACTTAACATAGCCTTACTTGGATTGTAAGTTGCTCTTACCTACATCAATTTTGAAGGTTTTTGGAGCAGAGTAATGTTGTATTCGTCTTTCTGCCTAACAGTCCCTCCACTCTGTATATGACGGGTATTTGCTGAATGTTTATTGAAGTGAAACAAAACATGTTTTATGGAAATGAAACAAAATAAAATTGAATAAATTTACCCTGCCTGGCACCATATATGTGTGTGTGTATATATATATATGTAGAGATAAATAGATAGATAAATAGATGATAGATAGATAGATAGATAGATAGATAGATAGATTCAAATTTAAAGATAAGTATGTATGTATTTACATGTACATATTTATATATAAATACGTATAAGTATATATTTATCTTTTAAATTTGACTAAAAATGATATTGCCTAGGTATATGTACACAAGTCCATTACACTGGATCAGTAAAAAATTTTTTAAAGGACCAAAAAATAGAGAGAAAGCGAGTGGCAACTTAAGTAGTGCAGGCACATTTGTGGCTACTGCCTTCAGCAAGTGTAGTCCCAAGAGAGAGCAGAAGATGAGAGGGATGAATTTGTCCTCTTGGGCGATCTCAGTTCCTGTGAGCCCTCATGGTATGAGAATTTTGCTGTGGAGAGTAGGATTCCAATGTTTAAAGATACGCATTTTGCTTATAACATGACATCTTTACAAGAGTCTTACTTAGTGTTCGGTCGAACAACCAGTCATTTGTTTGGCTTCTTGAGATATGGCACATGATTCTCCAACATGGATCCTTTCTACAGGATTTTCAAAATCTTGACTGTGAGTGGTTTTGTTTTATATGCTGATGTTGACTCTCTACTGGTCGCTAAGCACCATGGCATTCCATGTAGAGCCACAAAGATGATTATTCCTTGTTAGAGATTAAAACTGAAGATTTACCCAATAAGCTGGCTCATTGCTGTCGCAGCCGAGGTAGTCGATGGACATTGTAATATGGTTCTCTGAATAAATAATGATTACTTACTGTGGAAATGGTGACCCGCTGCTCTCAGCTCCACTGAGAACAGAAGGGCAGGAAATGGGTTTAAAATTGCAAGAAGGAAGTATTTCAGATACAGGAAAGTTTTGCCAGATACTGAGACAGTTTCTTGAGAAAGCTTTATGTGGAAACCTCTTCTTCAGTGGAAACTCTCCTTTTTAAACTCATTATGTCTGGGGTAGTGCACTACCAGCTATTCTCAGAGTGTGTTCTAGCATTACACAGGATACTAACAGGGTTGACTCAAAGCAGGAGTTCTGTCATCAAAGACATTTCAGGTCATTTGCGAAGTGTTGGTTTAGACATATAGAAATGGGTCTGTACATTGTACAGACCTATAATGGCCCCTTCAGTGCATTATTTTAAATTTTTCTCACTTGTCGTATCCCTACCTTCAGGAATAACAACAACCAAACAAATCTTCACAGAGTTATCCTTTAACAACACCACCTAAATAAAAATTCCTTTGGAACCATTTGTGTTAAAGTTACAGAGCATTTCCAACCAGTCAACAGTAAGCATAAAAGGTCTTGGGAGGAAAGCCACCTGCTCACCTGGTTGATATTGATTTAAAAAGAGGCACACAAGTACATAGGGAAGGACAAAAACGCAGAATGAGGCATTATATTGTCTGTGTGTGTGACGATTCACTTTAAAAACGCATCCGTGCCAACATTGTGTGTGACCTGTGTTGTGAAGTTAACCTTAATGTTTGTTTCAGAGGTAGTTAGTTAGCATTTAAAGTACTATACTCAGGAGCCCATGCTTTTGGGGGCGGGGGAGACTCCACATGTTCTTCCAACATTGTTGGCAAAATCCATGCCAGATGTTTATTCTTCAGTGTGAGGTTGTTAGAAAATAATTTTATACTGGTGAAGTGAGTGGTGGACCAGATGAGACTGGCTAGAAAGAAAGCACAGGCACCATCATCATTGAATGAAAAAAGTCTAAGACTCCCAGCAGCCTTGCAGAGCTCGAACCCAGGCTCTGTTTGGTCCTGCGTCCCCTCCTTCCACAAAGGCACTGAGCCTGACCTTACTGGAAGGTGGTCTGCTCTGCCTCAGATTATTCTTACATGTCTTCAGAGAGAGCGTTCCCTGCAAGACGATGCAGAAGAACCGCGAGACTAGAGTGGGGACTTCCCTGAGCTCGCAAGAGCAGATGGTGGAAAACTCTTCTTGTACTTGCTTGCTGATAAATCTTTGCATTTCCGGCTGCATTTTATCCAAGACCTGCTGTCAGTGTTACATCCCATCTGGCTGTAAACACCAAGGACAACCAGTATTTACAGAGAACCTGGCAATCTTTAAGCAGCCAAATTGGCTTAGGTTCATTTCTTACACCAGGACTCTGGTCTTTGGTGTTAAAAAGTGACCCAATGAGAGAATAATTTTAATGTCAGCCTTCCTGAAATCACTAGAAAATTCTAGTCATTCAAATCTATCACAATCCCTTTCACATTAGTAACTTTGGCCGGCGGATCCCAACATCTCCATACAGATACTGTGCATAGACAGACACAGGACCTTATTTAACAAGGTCCTTTTGGGGGAACAGTTTAATGCCAAATGTTGCTAGAAAACCAGTTTTCATCTTTGCTTTTAGACAAACACATTCGTTTCTATCACCTTGAAGGAATTTTCTAGGAAAAATAATAATTTCCAATTAGTGATCATTGGGTTGAGTTCTTACCATGTCTTTACCACATTTTTAAGCCTTCTGTGGATCATTTATAAACTTTATAATTTTCTCTTTCTTGGATAGACTTTAAAGATCGAGGTTGACAGCATTTGATGGAACGCAGCCCCTTTACGGATGCCTCTTCCATGTGTGGACGAACGTATATGTGAAAGACTGCTGACCTCATAGAAATACAGGTATCGGGAGCCCTTTTTAAACACTGGGCTTCTTCTGCTTTTATCCATTGCTGCATTTTATTAGTCAACTACAATTGCCCTTTTAACTTATGGAGGCAGGCTGTTTATACATTTCATTATGGGAAAAGTGAACTCTTCTTTTAAGTGAGTCATCTGTAAAAGGAGCTTTTAAACACCCCCTTAAAATGCAAAACAATCCATCATGCTTTTATCGCCATGTCTCAGATAGAGGAAATTAGGCTCTGTCCAGAGAGGACAGAGATATTTTGCTTTGCATAAATGCAGAACGGATAGCAGGAATCAAATCTATATTAATAGGAGCTCCTCCAGAAGCCGTTATGCACGTAATCTTTCTTGTATTTTTAGCTGCTAAAATAGAAGCTTCCTGGATTTACTGTTCCTTTCATGTGGTGAAGTGAGCCCGAAGTCTCCCATCATGTCTGTTTGATAAAGTGGGATGAACACTGGTCCTTCAGGACATGCAGCTCCAAAATATTTGCATCTTCACCAAATGAGTGAAATTCTGGAAATTGTACTTGGTTTCTTGTCCTTACTGCTCTCAGATTACAGAGCAAAGGCACCATTTTCTAGGTGACAATTGATAATACGTGGTAGAAGAATGAGAGATGATGTCGTGTAATTTTATAAACACATTAATTTTAATCTGCTTCCTCTGGTCTATCATTGGCACCTGTTGGGGAAGCCAGTTTGGCCTTAGAAGAACAAGTTTTGAATGGGCCGGGAGAAGAATGGAGTGTATAAATCTACTTTTGTCTCCCAGCTATTTCGTTTCTTCATTTAAATTTTATCAGTGAATTTTAGAGCTTATGAAATGAATCACCAGCTTGAGCCAAGTCGAGTGTGGTCTGGCAGCCATGCTGTTGAGGTCCTGAAACAACTCTTTTCTGTCCCAGTTCAGCCTTGTCTTGCTGCTTTCAGAGGAAAGAAAAGGCTAAGCACGCCACATGTCCATGAATGCATCGGAGACACGGAGACGCCTGTGCTCCTGTCCTGGGAGACCAGTCCCTCCGCAGCATGGTGTCATGGCTGATTCATCCGAAATCAGAGACACAGCCATATGCAAAATCCTCAAGAGAGGTGGCAGGAGTGATTTGGCTTCTCAGAATCAGCTATTAATTCTTCTTCCCTTAAGACTGCCCCCAGACTCTCTTGCCCCACATCGTGGAGTGGGTCTGTCCACATGTGTGTCCACCTGTATCTGTGTGTGTCTCTGTTTCCTCAGCTCTGCCTCATGCTCTGGACGCTGAGCTAGGAGTACAAAGAGGACGAGACAGTCAGGAGGTTTCATTATTCATCGGTGGTCATTCATTGCACTGAGAAAAGCTGGCTGTGCTGATGGTGACAGAGTGACAATCTGGGCCTGTATTCAGTCGCCCTGGAGACTCTTAGAGGGGTGTTAAGAGAAAGCATTTCTCTTTGCAGCTCAGAAGGAGACTTCCTGTATCCTCCAAGCCAGAAAAGGAAAACGAAGCCCAGTAATAGCTGCCACAGGAAATAGGTTAATATCTCACCTCCGGTTTTCACAAGTCTGTTCTGAGATAGGATAGGTCAAATAGCAACACCTCTGTTTTTGACTGATCATCCAGTTAAAGCCCACAAAAAAGTAATTTTCCCGAAGTCACACACTTGATCGTGGGTAAAATATGTATGCTGTTCGTAGCTGTATTATTAGGTCTTCTAATTCTAATCTCTATTTCTTTTCCTCAGGTAATTAGAAACAAGTCAGTTTCCATTGAGCTCTTTTCCTAAAAATTAAATTAGTCTTTTTAAAAATAAAGCACTTCCTTTGGAAAATGTCCCAAAGTCCCCCTTTCTAGTCCCTTAGACTTTCTGAGTTTCATCCAAACCTATTAGGCTGAAATAAGCTATTCATCGTTTAGCAAATTTGTCAGGTCTGTGATCTCCAAGATCCAAAATTGGGCTGTCCCCACAGTATTCTTTTTCTGGGGAACTTAGCCATGTCCTAGTGAAAAGTTTTTGCCTAATTTCCCTATTGTCTGCTTGGCATATTCACATGTATTTTAAAGAAATATCTTAAATCTCTCTGAGCTTATTGGAGGGGAGGAAGGACAAAAAATACAGACAATTCCAGTTTCGGTTGAAGAATCATCGGTGAATATGTTTGTTTCCAAAAGGACCTTCATAGAAATTAGATGGTTTGCACTGGTCTTAAGTGGGATATTTTTTTTTTTATCCTCACCCGAGGACATTTTTTCATTTTCTGTTCAGATAGAGTGGGAGGGAGAGAGAGAGAGAGAGAGAAACATCGATGTGAAAGGGACACATCGAGTGGCTGCCACCTGCACGACCAACCAAGGCCAGGGACAAACTGCAACCGAGGTACATGCCCTTAGTGGGAAGCGAACCCGGGTCTCTCTGGACCGCAGGCCAACGCTCTAACCGCTGAGCCAAACCGGCCAGGGCCTAAGTGGGATATTTTAAAATAAAGGGAAACACAGGCCTGCTCCCTATTTGTTCAGATGGGCGCTCCCCACTAGAAATACGGAGTGGGGGCCTCCATGTGTCAAAGCTCCCGCTGTGGAATCTCCACCTTCTCCTCGCCGGCCCCCCAGTGGCCTCACATCACAGGGTAACATAATTCAAGTAACACCGACTGTCAGAGCTAGAGTGACCTTTGGAACCCAGCCTCCCTGGGCTGAGCCCTGAGTCCCAGCCCCACTCGTCTCGTTGTATAGTTGAGGCACCTTGAAGACGGAAGGTTAACGTGCCTGCCCAAGGTGACCAAACGCAGACTGGTGGCAGAGCCATGACTGGAGTCTGGACATCAGCTGCTGGTCTGAGGCTGCACTTCTCTGCGTGTGGACGCCTCAGTGACCTCCCGTTGCCTCTAGATAAAGGTCAGCTCCTGGGCAGGTCATGGCCAACCCTCAGGATGTCTCCCCTGCCCACATTGGTCTGATGTATTCGTTCCTTCAGTGAGAACTTGAAAATGAAGGGGAATTAACCCGAAATTAATGTGTCCTTCACTATCGTGTGTTTCAGAGACTGGAGCACAAGGAAGTGTTAGTGGGCCTGTTGTTCCTGGTTTTCCCGTTCGTTCCAGCCAGCAACCTCTTCTTCAGGGTGGGTTTTGTGGTGGCCGAGAGAGTCCTTTACATGCCCAGGTAACTACTGCTCGTGATTTTGTCTTTGTGAGACCTGCCCTCTGTCACCAACACCAACAGTTCCAGAGAGACGGTCCTCTAGTGTATGACAATTAGATCCTTGAGGAACTAAGGTGCTTATTACTGCAGCTTTAAAAACAGCCACAGAGAAGCCTGGATGAGCTCGCGTTTGCTCGTTCACTCGAGTTTACAATGGCCTCCAGCTGGAAGCTTGACAGCTACATGTGAAAGACCGACGGCGTACAGTCAGGAGTTTAGCAGCAATCATTTGCCACCACATCTTTGTCCAAACACCTACAGCCTGAGCTGCAGAGATCCAGGGCGATTACAGTGTGTGAGGCAAACCTCTCACGCTGCCCTGCAGTCACAAAGAACCAGCAGAGCGCTAGCACAGCCCTTTAGAGAGCTAATACGTGAATGTTTCCCAGGAAAAGGATGAGCGCTTTATGAAAGTTAGTTATATGGGATAGAATGCTCAGGGAGGTGCCATTGCACCCCCAAAGTAACCCTGCTTCCCCGCCCTGTTTTCCAGCATGGGCTCCTGCATCCTTTTCGTGCATGGACCGAGCAAGCTCTGCACTTGGTAAATCCATGTGGGGTCACCACTGTGTCCGCTGTGGTCCAGGACGAATCTGGCTGTCAGGAGAGCCCCTGTTCAGGTATGCTTAGGCGGATCAAAGTGAATCCTTCCCTATTTATGTCTTTGTTGACATATCTATTTCCAAACAAATGAGGTAGTGTGGGTCTGGAAATATTTGTTAATCAAGAAAGTTTAGTTGACTAGAGCTCTGAATGGAAGATATAATATAATTGCGGTCTTAACGTTAGTTTTTTTCCAAATGATATTATACGAAATCTAACGTAGTCTGGTTCTAAAGTGACTTTGTGAAGAAAAGGCTTGTAAGAAGGTTTTTGGTCTGTGAATTCAGATGAAAACAGTATTAAGATGAGCTGGGCTGTAAAATCAGCTATGGGAGAATGAAGCCAATAAGCCTTATTCGTTGTTCAGTCAAACAATGCGCAAAGGTGTTCACGCAGGAGGAGAGACGTGCAACGCATCTTCAAAGACTACTCCAGGACGTCAGCCGTGTGCCCTGGGGTTTCTGCTTTGCTGCTTTTCCAGCAGCAGAGACCTTCACCTGGTGTCTGCTTGTATCTATCTCGACATCATTTGAACTCCCCTCCAACTCCAACAGACTGCCATTCTCTCCCCTATTCCAGCCATTTATCCCTACTAAATTAGCTGTCTGTGCTCATGAAGCCTGAATTGGCCAATTCTTCAGCCTGGTTTCTCTTGCTTCCCTTTTCAGCTGCTACCCAGGGGCTGGTCATTTTAGATGTGTGCCCAGTGTCCCATCTGTTACCCCTTACCTGCCTTTCTTGGTATTTCTTGTGCTTAGTTCACTAATTCCCAACCTTGAAAAGCAACCTCTAATCTATGTTCCTTCTCCTATTAAAAAGCCACAAAGTTTGCTGGCTAATATCTTAAAAATAGGCTGCTCCTCCGTGAATTTGTTCTCTTTGTCTTCAGCTGTGTGATGACTGAACTTTGCTCATCTCTAGTTCATGGTTCATGGCGTGTCCCTGTCTCCCAGGGTTCACTGTAAAGTTGGTCCCATCCCCTATCCCCTCACTCTGTGGGTGACTTTGACTCCTCCATGACATAGGAGCCTCACGTCTGTGAGCAGAGTTCGCAGGAGCTATCTCCATCCTGCCGAGAAGGCAGAGGCCACGCGCAGTGAGTGCCCACAGCGTCTCTCTTCCACAAGCCCTGTTTTCATCTTCTTCTTCCCTGCTGCCTCAGAGAAAGAACTGTGTCTCTTAGGATTCCCATCACAAGCCTCTCATCGGTTCATCCCAATCATTCCAGACTCATCAGTGTCTCTCTCACCAGCTGCCACTGAAAGGAGATTTTAATTCAACAAACTTGAGACACACAAAAAAATGTTCTTAAAGACTGAACCTTTCTGGGTCAAACTGCTCCATCACGCAGGGCTTACAGAAGCCCGCGGGAGTGTCTGTCGGTCCCTGCCGCACTGGGTGTGCCCTCGTGGCCAGTAACACAAACTGACTTTGGATAACTTAAATAAGAATAAGAATATACTGCAAGGGTTTGGGGAGCTCACAGAATTTAAGGGAACATTGAGGAAGCTGGCTCGTAGCAAACAAGAAATAGGAGACGTTATGGCCTAAATCATGTCCCAGTAAAGTCCTAAAGTCATAAAGTCACCTTAGAATGTGACTGTATTGGGTTTTTTAAGAGGTGATTAAGTTTAAATGCGGACATTAAGGAGACCCTAATCCAATCTGACCAGTGTCCTTATAGGAACAGGAGATTAGGACACAAAGACCCCAGGGATGCACCCGCCCAGAAGAAAGAACTCATGCGGACACAGTGAGAAGGTGGCCATCTGCAAGCCTGGGAGAGAGGCCTCAGAGGAAACCAAATCTACAAACCCCCTGATATGGACTTCCGGCCTCCAGAACGGTGAGAAAATAAATGTCTGTTGTTTCAGCCACTGGTCTGTGGTATTGTGTTATGGCTGCCCTCCCAAACTGATGCAGAAGCTTGACAGTAAGCTCTGAGACGCGTCCCTGAAACAAAGGGTAAACTCCCACCACTTTTGTCTCTCCTCACATCGAAGTCCTAGTAAAAGGAACCTCATTGGCTGAGCTTGAACTCAGCCCACAAGTGCTCATCCCCACCAGCTTAGTGAGATGGCCGGCTTGGCCAACGGGGCTCCTCGGAGAACCCCTTGATGGAGAGACAGCCCTGAGTGGCTACGAAGGGGAAACAGATTCTGGGATGCCCCCCAAAATGACAAATATTCTTTACACTCTGCTCTGATAATCCATTTTAAAATAAACTCATGTGATTTGAAAACTTGACCATTTGACTTTCTTGAAAGAAAATAAAAATTCAGTTGGGCATGCATGCCTTCGATTTTTCAGTACACTGAGTAGTGCTGTGTTCCGGCCCAGGAAATTAACCTTTGCTTTGGGGTTTCATTCTGTCCCCATCATGCCACAGTAAGTTACCTGTGATATTGTGATTTATAATAAGAATGTATATTTGGTCTTTATCCCAGGTTCTGGCACTGAGCTCCTAAACCCCTTGGAATTTCCTAAGTGATGAGAAGGATAAAGGCGGCTTTTGTTGTGTCAGTGAGGTGACTTTTGGAACACCTGGAGAGAGCATGGGCGTTCCAAGATGACCCCCTGGTGCCCTCATGCCTTGCCCTATGCGTCTCTTCCACGTGGCTGTTCTTGAGTTACATTCTTCTATAATAAATTGGTAAACAGTAAGTAAAATGCTTTCCTGAGTTCTGTGAGCTGCTGTAGCAAATTAATCAAACTCACGGAGGGAGTTGTGGGAAGTTCCAATATACAGGCTGTCAGGGAACAGCCTGGACCCGAGATTGGCATCTGAAGTGGGTGGCGGGACTGTTGTGTGGAACTGCTGATTTCAACTTGATCCACTTGACCCAATTCGAAGAAATATCAACAGTTCGGGTGACGATGATGTTTTGACATGGACCCTGCCGCAGTTTTCTCCTCTGTTCCAAACTGTAAGCCCACTCAGCCCTTCTGAGGACACGTGGCTTCCCCGAGGCCTCTGGTTGTGTGTGGTGCTTTTGCTTGGCCGTGCTAGAGGCAAATCTACAAATACCTTAGCATGGGCCTTGGTCTTGGAGAAAAATCCAAATTCTGGTCAAGTTCTAGCCTTTTCTAAATGAGTTTCATTGCACAAAAGAGATCCCACTGACTGATGCATTTTCAGGATGACAGAGATGACAGGTCCCCCTGCAGTTTCTACTGGCAAGAACCTAACACACGAGAAGCACGAGCAGCCAGCACCCTGTGTCCTTATACCAGTAATGAGGGCTTCCCTTGACTGGAATGGTGTGCTCAGCGCTCACACATTTCAACTCAATCTCTACAGTTCCGCTTACACTAAGGTCTCTGAGGCCGGCAAGAGTGCATAGTCTGCACAGTTTGACGCTGCTGGTAAGGGAGGCAGAATCTGAGCATCTGATTCCCTGCCCTTCTGCAAGCTCCTTGAGAGTAGCGATTCTGACTGTCCCCAGCTCCGAGCACGTAGCGGACCATGCATAGATATCGAACAACTCAGATTTTCAAATGCTTGAAAATTAATGTGTCCAGACCATGTCATTTCTGGAATTTTCCCTATTCATGATTCTTCTCTGGGCTACACAGACCCTTAGACCTTTTCCTTGCTCTCCGTTCACTTGGAACTCCAAGTGCATTTTGAACACACAGTGCATTCTGGCCAGGCCCAGCATGTGATAATTATCTCAAATAAGCACGATTACTACCCACCATTATTGAGTAATTAAGGAATTTCCAGTCCCCACGCACACTGTTAGGTCTGGAATGTGTGTTCCTTCCATCAGACACCCCTGAGAACTGTGCGTCTAAAGGAGGGTGGGGTACTCTGCGGGCGGGGAGGGCGGAGGGAGAGAGCCTCGCACACACACCAGTGGAATGATTTCCCACATTGAAGGAAACCAGAACAGTGGGAAAGAATAAAGGAAAAGAAGGCAGAGAATAAAGGGGCACCACACAGTATATCTGATCTTACATTTACAGAGGAGATTGTGATTTGGGGTTAGTCTCCTTTTATGAAAACCATTTAATCTCTTCTTCCTTTGGTTCTCTATTGTGCTCACAGTGATAATTGAGGCTATTTCCTCAAATCTCCATGATTAAAAAGTCTTCCCCCTTTTAGATGGATAGACATGAAAGAATAAAGGGCTTGCTTAATGCCAGGCTCCTCCCAGCAGGAGGACTGTGTGTAATTGTCCTCTGCGGGGTCGCGCTTAGCAGCAGCATGGGCCCAGTGACATGACATCTTCTGCCCACTGCACCCTCAGTTAGGAAAGCCAGATGAGCCTGATAATTAAAAGTGTGACCCTGGTTCTATGCTGTGCCCTCAGGTCCAGAAATGGGCCCTGCTGTGCTCCCAGAGATGCCTCAGGCAAGATGACAGAGCCCTGACCGTGCTCCAGGTGTGTGTGTCTGGCACATACAAACCCTTAGGTTTACACGCAAAGGGCATTTTCTTCACATGCAGGTAGCATGTTTGTTTAGATGTGCACACCTACCTGCTTCATCACTCTCCATGTAGGCCTATTTAGTAGGTCACATAATTCACAAATATTGAAGGTCCTAACAGAGAAAATGACGACAAACACAGATTCATGAAACAGTAAAACGTGAAGGAAACTGACAACATGCTTAAGCAACACCATTTGTGGCTCTTTTTTTTTTTTCTGACTTATTAATTCTAGGTCTGGAGTTCGAACTCTGCCCCACGGTGACCAGGTTCACTGCAGCTACGCCAGTTTCCTGAGGACCAAGGCCGGGACAGGGCAGCGGTCCACCACTACAGGACGGCCCTCGAGGAGGCACCCTGCACCATGTGGATGCCACTGTCGTGCTTTCCAGGCCCTTGGGTTCCACTCACCCCTCCCAGGATGTGGGGGCTGTTTGTCTCTCGTGACAACGAACGTTCCTTGGAGGTGGTGTCGATCGTGGGTTCCGAGTCGAATGGCTCAGTGTTCGAGTCTGCTGTATGGTGGTAAGTCTACCTTGCTTCTAACTCTTAGTTTTTTCCTGCAAAAGTGTCCACTGCTACACTTTATGTAATGAAGTGACATTCCACTGAGCACATATGTGCAGGCAAACAGGGCTCGGTTGTCAAAAACATACCAGTCGACTTCCGGTCAAGATGGCGGTGTAGGTAAACATGGTGTCGCCTCCTCCCACAACCACATCAAAATTACAGCTAAGCTACAGAACAGCCATCATTCAGAACCACCTGACATCGAGCTGAATGGAAGTCCTACAGCTATGAAATTAAAGAAGCAGCCACACGAAGACTGGTAGGAGGGGCAGAGGCGAGGTTGGGCTGGTCCCACACCCACGTGTGGTGGATAAAAATCAGGAGGACTGGGAAGGTCCTCCCTGAGGAGTGAGGGGTCCCCGTCCCACACCAGGCCCCTGGCTCAGGGTTCCAGTGTAGGAAGAGAAGTCCCCATCACTTCTGGCTATAAAATCCAGCAGGAACTGAGGCTGGGGGAGACTGAGGCTTCTGGAGTCCCAGGCAGCTCCTCTTAAAGGGCCCCCGCATGGACTTACTCGGATTTACTCCCTCTGGGCTCCAGCACAGGGTCAGCAACTTGAAAGCCACCAGAGACATATGGGGAAGAACTGAGTTGTTTGGCATTGGGGGAGAGCTGGAGAGGCAGCTTTCTCCTTGACAGACATGCTGGCAGAGACCTTTTTTCCTTTGCTGAACCCTTCCCCATGGGGCCAGAAGGCAGGCACCATATCTGAGACTCCAGCAACCTGATTCACACTGTTTGCCCTGCCCTGGTGATTCCCTGAGGTCCTGCCTCACCCAACTTTCAGACCCACCCAAGCTGTTCCCAGTGGCTTTACCATAGGATTGGCTTGTCTGGGCTCATGCTTCAAATTTTCCTAAAATCTCTCAAAGCAGCATCTGGCCTCAGCCAGCCCCATATCTCTCACTAGGTGGCCCCAGGCTTGGCACTAGCAGCAGCCGATCATGGTTCACAGCTTGGCCTTGCCTGGTCACCTTCAAATTCAACACAAGAAGCAGCCATCTGCAGATAGCTTTGTTGCTTATGCCTGGTGGCCCCAGGGTAGAACACAGGCAGTGGCTGACCTTGGCCAACGCCTCCCAGGAGGCCCCAGAATCAACACACCCACTGGATGGCGTCAGACCACGTCAAAGCACCACCCCCCAACCACCTCCACAAGTGACCCACTCAAGGTGTAGACTCAGTGGGTACCAGAGTCCTGCTGAAGTAGGTTTTGCTCTGTTGGTGGGCCCCTGCACAGCGGATCCTCCAAGGTGGTCAGAGGTTGGTAGTTAGTGATCACAGCCACTCCTTGCAGCTGATCAGCCTGAGTATATCCCTCCCATTGACTTGCCAACAGCAATCAAGACTCAATTACAAGAGAAGGGTGTACAGTCCACACTAGGGGTGCACCTTGAGGGCCCAGCTGGGGTGTTCAGGGAGGTTGTACCACTGGACCCTACAGGACACCTACTATAATAGACCACCCTATGAAGCCTAGGAGACATAGAAACTCTACCTGATACATAGAAACAAACATAGGGAAGCAGCCAAAATGAGGAAACAAGGAAACATGTCCCAAATGAAAGAACAGAACAAAACTCCAGGAAAAGAACTAAACGAAGTGGAGATAAGCAATCAATCAGATACAGAGTTCAAAACCCTGGTTATAAGGATGCTCAAGGAACTTAGTGAGAACTTCAAAGAAGTTAGTGAGAACTTCAAGGAACTTAATGAGAACTTCAAGGAACTTAGTGAGAATATAAACAACATAAGAAAGGACAGTCAGAAATGAAGGATGCACTAACTGAAATAAAGAATAATTTACAGAAAATCAATAGTAGAGCAGGTAAAGCCAAGAAGCAAACCATCAATTTGGAATATAAGGAAGCAAAAAACACCCAATCAGAACAGCAAAAAGAAAAAGAATCCAAAAAAATGAGGATAGTGTAAGGAGCCTCTGGGACAACTCAAGCATACCAGCATTCGCATCATAGGGGTGCCAGAAGGAGAAGAGCGAGAACAAGAAATTGAAAACCTATTTGAAACAATAATGACAGAAAACTTTCCTATCTTGGTGAAGGAAACAGACATACAAGTCCAGGAAGCACAAAGAGTCCCAAATAAGATGAACCCAAAGAGGCCCACACCAAGACACATCATAATTAAAATGCAAAAGTTTAAAGACAAAGAGAGAATCTTAAAAGCAGCAAGAGAAAAGCAGTTAATTACCTACAGGGGAGCTCCCATAAGACTGTCAGGCAATTTCTCAAAAGAAACTTTGCAGGCCAGAAGGGAGTGGCAAGAAATATTCAAAGTGATGAAAAGCAAGGACCTACAACAAAGATTATTCTATCCTGCAAAGATATCATTTAGAATCAATGGTCATATACAGAGTTTCCCAGACAAGGAAAAGCTAAAGGAGTTCATCACCACCAAACCAGTATTATATGAAATGTTGAAGGGTCTTCTTGAAGAATAAGAAGATCAAAAATATGAACAATAAAATGGCAATTAATACAAATCTATCAACAATTCAATCTACAAACCAAATGAACAAGCAGAACAGAAACAGACTCATAGATACAAAGAACTTTTTGTTGGTTGCCAGATGGGAGGAGGTTTGGGGGGATGGGTGAAAAAGGTGAAGGGATTAAGAAGTACAGATTGGTTGTTAGACTGACAAACTCAAAGGGAAGGGGGTAGGGGGAGCAGTAAGAGATAAACCAAAGAACTTACATGCATATATGCATATCCAATGAACACAGAAAATAGTGTGGGGAAGGCAAGAGAGGGGTGGAAGTGGGGAGGAGGGGGGCAATGGGGGCAAAAAATGGGGAACATCTGTAATACATTCAACAATAAAGATAAGTTTAAAATAAGATAAATATATAAATTTTTTTTTAATTTTTGTCATTTTTTTTAAAGTAAAATGAGAAGGCACTTTATTACCATGTTTATAATTTAAGGCATTAAAGAAACATGTATATACAGGGGTGGACAAAAGTAGGTCTACAGTTGTAATACAAATAAATAATATACTAATTAATAAATAAACAAGAATAAACTCTGTTTTGCATGCTCACTACTATAAACCTACTTTTGCCTACCCCCGTATTTATATTTCTCCAGGTGAAGAGTTCGGATGCTCTGCTCACACTTTCCACTGGGCTGCAGGGCACCACGCATGCGGAGAGCTATGGTTTTATTTCATTCTTAGGCGAAGCCCATTGCTACAGTGGCTCTCAGGCATTCTTTTTGTATCTCACTGCTGAGTTTTCATGGTTACCATCTCTCCAGATTCCTGAGAAGAATTATATCTGACCTTGAAAATGTGAAGACTTGACAAACAAAATATATGACAGTACAATAAAGCAAAGTGGATACTCCATTGAATATTGTGACGCTCACAGAAGCCTTTTCAGGAGGATTCTGTGCCCACAGGTTGGCCCACATTTGGTTGAGTTGCTAATCCAGTTCCACTTCTATAAATGCTTGAAACATGTATACCAACAGGTATATATAATAGAATAATTTACTTCACTTAAGATATGGAGTTTTTGTTTTCTAAAGTTCTCCCAGGATGTGCACTATGTTTACCTAAAAATATATAGGACAAAAGGAAAAGTTTTAGTTAGTTTTTTTTTTTTTATTCTTAAAACCTATTTTCTGTCAGGTTCAAACAAACAAAAAAAAAAAAGGCAAGCTTTAAGCCACTTAGGATAAGGCTATAAAGTGAGTGTGATTCACTGGTGGTAGTCAAATGATAAAAATAAAGGTTGTTTTATTAAATGTGCTTTTGTGAGAAACGTGTTTCTTGAGAGATGAAAAAGAAAACAATTAAAGTTATAAATATACTGCATAGTGGTTTATGAAATATTTTATCCTCTCCGACCAGGCTCAAAACTAGCTTGTTCGCAAGTGCCCTCCTTGGTGTGTGCAGGCCCCTGTTCTGAATATTCAACACGTTGTCTTTATCAGAGTAGGAAAAAGGGGGGGGAATGCCAGGATTATTCATTATTTTGGTGATCATCTATCCTAGGTGACTGAAAATTTGCCTTGATTTTGATATTGCTAATTCTACATAAAAGTTGCTGAGGAATTCCTTTCCCTTCCAAGTGCCTAATCCCCTCTCCCCACCTCAGTGTATCTAATTCTTTCCATATTTGTACACAGCGAGACAGAGAGAACTGGGGAAATGCAGGGATAAAGCACCTGAAGTTGTTCCAACAGTCATTGTGACAGGCCTAATGAGTGTGCAGATTCCAAAAGCAATAGTGACGTTAGTCATTTGAATTGTATTTATTGTCAGCCAATCACTTTTTGGCTGGCTTACATTTCTCAAACTAGCCTAATATACAATTATATACATGACCATTCTACTTCCTTTTTTTTGTTGATTTTCTTTTATCCTCACCCAAGGACATTTTTGCATTTATCTTCAGATAGAGTGGGAGGGAGAGAGGAGGGAAGAGAGAGAGAGAAATATCGACGTGAGAGAGACACATCAACTAGTTGCCACCCACACGACCCCAACCGGGGCCGGCAACAAACTACAACCGAGTTACGTGCCCTTAGCGGGAACCGAACCCAGGACTCTCTGATCCACAGGCCAACGCTCTAACCGCTGAGCCAGACTGGCCAGGGCCATTCTACTTCTTTTAAATTTTTATTTTGTTTTTACAATATTGAGAATTATCTCTGCCCCCTTCCCTCTGGGCATGACCTATTTAAGTATATTTAAAGAGACTGGGAAAACTTCCTCTGGAAAAAGACTGCATTCAAAGTCACAGTTTAGGTTTAACGTTAGCTTCGCTCTGCTGTGCGGGACAGCTCTCGTGTCTATACCTAGTCTGGGTTCTGCAAGCCTTAGGATTCTGTATGCTGACCCTGGAAGATCTGCCATGTTCCTCCAAAGTTGTCTGACCACACGGTTACCCCGGGCAGGTTCCTGCCACTCCACCTCATACAACCGGAGCAGAAAGTGGAGAGACCACCCCGTATCTCAGCCCTTCCTGCAGACGCTCGCCCACGAAAAGGCTCATCCCAGAAATCCAGAAGGAATCGCAGGGGCCCTGCCTGGATAAAGTGCAGAAGCGCCCTCAGTGAGCTTCTAACTGGCCAATAGTTGCTTGATTAACATAAAAACGTAGTTTTAAATGGAGAATCATAAATCAAATAATACTTAACCCTAAACATTTTCTTTTAACCTGAAACATATAAATGTACATTGACCCACATTTTAAAGTCAGGCCAAGGCATTTTAATAAGAGCCCATCGATTAGAAAACTAAATTATCATGATCACTAAACCATACCCAAAATGCATCACCTGTGGTTACCATCAGTTTTAACACCTTTAAAGTGGAATGAGCCTGGCCAGTGTGGTTCAGTGATTGAGCGTCTACTCATGCACCAAGAGGTCGCCGGTTCCATTCCCAGTCAGGGCACATGCCCGGGTTGTGGGCCCGATCCCCAGTGGGGGGCATGCAGGAGGCGGTCAATCAATGGTCTCTCTCATCGATGCTTCTATCTCTCTCCCTCTCCCTTCCTCTCTCTCTAAAAAATCAATAAAGAAAAAAAAATGTGAAGTGGAATGAACATTGAAAGATTTGCAAGTCGGTTGAGTAGAGAATCCACAGTGTTCGGGACTCTTTTTTCCCTCCAGCCTTTCACAAGTTGTCTCATCAACACCTAATCAAACAGCAGTTTTATATTTTTGGCAACTTCGCTCTTTTGGTCTTTTCAAAGCACTTACTTGGTTTTCATAGAAATGACAACTCTTTTCACACTCAGATTTTACCCATTTATAGAATGTTTTACTAAATTGTGTAATGACAATAAAAAGTGCAACTGAATAAACTTGGGAATGAACACAAAGTGACTCTTAGCGATCAAACAACTCAACCAGGGGATCAGAGGTGCACAGACTTACTAAGGGGCAAGCACTTCCTCGGGTGTTTACCAGGGCATCACAATTTCACTGAGGGGCTGGACAGGGTCTGCTAACCTGGTGACTCTTTTAAGTGAAGATTATTTAAAAGAGTTTCTACTATAGGTGAAATGTACATACTGTAGGTAAAATAGTAAAAATAGTGGTTTCTACTACTGTTCAGACTCACTGGATAACAATTATTGATTATTTTCAGCTTGTCAAGAACCCTGCATCAGGGACTATAGAATAAGGTTTGCTCCTGTCCTGTGAGTCAGGCTGGTCTCCCCAGTGTCACAGACTATTACCACGTTTTCCATCGAACATTTGCTCACCTAGATGTCCCTCCTGCCACTCCACTCCCATCATGCACCTGCAGCACCAGTGCTCTGAGATTTGTGATGTGTCCAGGTGTTCGGACAACAGCCATAAGCAGGATTTAATCCTGCGAAGGGGCTGAGATCCTCAGTCACTCACAACTATTTTCTCCTTCACACATATGGTTTCAGCACAAAATAAACAGTAAATCAACCAATATTGCAGTCAAACTGGACACATTATCCTGCCTGTGGTAGATGGAGTATGCCTGGGCAGCCGTGGACCCTCAGAATTCTCTTAATTTAGGTGTCTGTTATTGAATCCTAATCAGAACCTCTAAAAGGAAAGAAAACTGTGCCAACAGAATTGAAGTTCTTGATCGTGTTGTTTCTGTTAATATAACTAAAAAAAAGGACCATGTATTTAATGATTCTATATGAAGGAAACCCTATCCTACTTTTTTTAATTAACATGGTAAAGAAAGAGAGTTTTCTTTTTATTAAAAATCATTTTTATTAAAACATGTAATGCATAAAGTAGAGGCTTGTTATAATAACTATGCTGATTGATATAGTACTTAATTATCCTTCCTGTGTCGACAACTGGAATTCCTCAAGAAAACTGCATAAAACTTGTATGTATATTTTTTCAACAAGAAAAAAAATTTTTAATTTCAAAAAGAAATAAATGGATGAATAGTACAGAAACATATTACAGTTGTGATGAAATATAACAAAGGCTATTTGCAAGTGCAAATTAACCTACTTTTTAATAATATCCTAAGTGCATTTAATAAGATTCTTATGAAACATTTCTATGAAGAGTGTGTTCCATAAAATTTATGTAGTTTGTAAAAAACTAGGACCCAGTGAGTAGGGAAAAACACCACCTTATTTACACAGCCTATTCTGAATGAACTTTTAAAGTAACTCCCATTCCTACAGATGGCCTCAGACGCCAGCTGGCATGCGTTTCTGGAAGGAATTAAAATTCCAACACAGCTTGTTGCCCAGGTTTAACACATGGAGACAGCTCCTCTGCTGGAACGGGGTTATTACTATATGGTGCTCACATTCAGAGGCCGGAATAGCCTTTAGGATATCTCATTTGGAAACGTGACATTATTTTTCATGTCTTCTTGTTGATGGAATTACGTTCTCACTATACACATGTGTTAAGTCTGGCAGTCTGGATCATTAAATCCAAGAAGCATTATTTTATTTTGTTAAATAGTTATTGTAGTCACATAGTAGTCCTATGTCTAGATACATCTTAAAATCAAAGCACTATAATTCTCACTCAAAACAAATTGTGTGCCTCAAACCATTCTCATACATCAAAAACGAATGTAATGGTTGACCTACTATGAGCCCATTAGGCAATTTTGTCACGGTGGTGTTTGGATTGTCCCTAAAAATGGGGATAGTGGTACTAGCAAACTTAGAGAGTTCTTGTGAGAATTAAATCAGTTAATTCAAGTTAAGCACTTAACAGTGTCTGGTGCTAACTGGTAAGTTCCATGTTAGCTATTATTACATTTAGGATCTGACTGCGTCTCTGCACTCCGCTCCCCCACCCGTCCCCCTCGGCGCCCCATCATCTCCAGCCTGGATCACTGCATGACCCCCCCTGGCCTCCCTGCCTCCATCTCTGTCTCTGCCCCATCAGTTCTCACCTCCACAGCCTCGGGATGTGGGGATCCTTGGGTCAAGTCACTCTTCTGCTCAGAGCCTGGCACCAGCCCGCCTCATCCAGAGTCCCACACCCTCAGTCTGCTCGTCCCTCCTGTCCCCGTCGCCCCCGCTTGCTCCTCCTCCCCTCACTGCCAGCCTCCCGGGGCTCTTTGCTGCTGCTGGGGCTCCCTGGCACAGCCCTGCCGCTGGGCTTTCGCCCTTGCAGTCCCGCTGCCGAGAGAGTGCTTTCTTCACATCCGGTCACCTCCTGCTTCCTCAGGACTGTCACCTCCTCCACGAGGCCTTCCCTGACCACCTATTTAAATCGGGACACCCCCACCCCCAGCACTTCCTCTCCCTCTTCCCTGATTTGTTTTCCTCCATGCTCTCACCACCCAGCCTCTGACAGTTTGGCTTGTTTTGTTCGTTGTCTGTCTCCCTCCACTGGAAGAGCAGATATTTTCTGTCCCAGCACAGGGGACAGGGTCAGGCACATGGCAGGCCCACAATAAATATTTGTTGAATGCATGAACGTTCCATCTAGGACTGTTTTTTTAGCATAAAATTGTCTGAAATAAAAAAATATTTATTAATTTTTTTATTTAAAATTGTTTTCTATACTTCCCATTTCTCCTAACAAATTATCTGTTGTGTGTACTTGTTCCTGTGTTCCTTCTGGTTTGGAATTCATTTCTAAACTGATTTTTTTTTTCTTTTTTGCTTTCATTTCTAATTCTTTCCTGAAATCAGTCACGTCATTTCTGTGTTTTTCTAATTCTGGTTTATGCTCCTCATGGCTTGCATCTTTCAGCCCATTTTGTAGTAAGTTACAGTTTTTATCTGGGTTGTGGACACATCTTTCTGGTATGCTTTCACTGTCCCCATAGATGTCATTCTGCTTATTATCTTTACAATAGCTCTGTGTGTCATTTGCCTTGGAACTATGCCGTTCCTGTTTATGTGGAATTTGTGTTCCTGAACATTGAAAACGAGGCACAGTTTAGGGCAGCTTTCTCACTGCACAGCTTTTGTGTGGGGTCCTAAAATTTCCTACCTGCCCTACTTTAGTATAGATCTTTCTATCTGTCACCTTTGTTGTCCCTGTCCCAATGGGCGTCATCTCCACTCCCAAAATTCTCTCCGCACTGTAGACCCATCCTGGTAGGTCAGCTGTGAGGGTTCGTGGGCGTCACTGTTACAGCTCTTTTTTTTTTTTACTTGTGTGTGCCTAGAATTCCATTGGAGTTTAAGTCCAACAAAGAGGCATGAAAAAAAAAAACTGGTTTGGTGTCTGTGAGGGTCATCTGCATTGGATGAGGACGGATTGGCACGCTTTGGACGGCACTCCCAACAAAGGACATTCCTACGCTCATTCTTCACACCCAAGACAGGCAGTGGCACAGATGGATGCAAGATGACGCGAGTCTTCACTCTCAGTGAATGAAGAAATAACGGATGACATTGACTGAAGGGAGAAAGCAGAAGGCATTTCCTGAAGATGAGAACGTCGTGGGGAGACAGAGAGCTGGATGTTTTAGCCTGGCACCGGTTCACGGAGCCTGTGGAGACGACTGAATCAACTTGGAGGTTCTGCAGCTGCATGGGCTCCCCTCCAGCTCTACATGAAAGACCCAAGGACCCTAAAATAAACTGGGCGTAGGAAACAGTAGGCTCAGAAGAGAAACAACCACACTTGTTAGAAGGCACCAGGGGTGGCCATCAGAACTTTTACACAAATCACTTAAGTGGTTCCCCAGCAGCCTAGGGAGAGACTCCATTGGCCCTGCTATTCCAGGGAAAGAAACTAAGTTACAGGCACAGATCCAACCCACACAGCTAGAAAGTGTCACAGTCATAACAGAGCCTAGGGCTTCTGGCTCCCAATCCAGTTCTCTTTCCACTTCCCCAAAGCAGCTTCCCATCCATCCTGCCCCCACAACAAGAAAAAGTTAGGTTATATTTACAATACTGTATTCTGTTTACAGGAGCAGAGAAGTGTGGTAGTGCTTTTAAGAAAGAATTTAATTAAATTCCTACTTTCTGGCACTTAGAAGGTTAAGTCTCAACTCTCAGAACAGTCAGCTCTTTAGAGGACTCATTTCCTGGCTCTTCAACCTTGATTTTACTCTAAATCGAGTTGACAAATAAACAGGAGAGGTTTTCTGGATCGACCTTGTTATATCATGCTGCATATAGGGTAGGTTGGTTGATCATTACTTCCTGGGGATAAGGAAGGAAACCTCCCAGTCTCTACCCCCACAGGACAGAAGAAAGGCTAACATAGTGATAGTACAGTGCCACCTCCTGACACTGGGTTTGTCTGGGGTACTTTTTCGTCCTGAAAAATCCAGGATTTATGGGTGAGGGGTTTTTGTTGTTGGTTTGTTTGTGTTTGGACAGCCATGTTTTTCTCTTTGATTTTTTTTTTCTCAACAGGAAATAGAAAATAAATATCTGAACTTAAGAATAGTTAACTTCACCCAGCTGGTGTGGTTCAGTGGTTGAGCATCCACCCACGCACCAAGAGGTCGCCAGTTCGATTCCCGGTCAGGGCACGTGCCCAGGTTGTGGGCCCAGTCCCCAGTGGGGGACGTGCAGGAGGTAGTCAGACTATGTTTCTATCTCTCTCTCTCTCATTTCCTCTCTCTCTAAAAAGCAATAAAGAAAAATATTTAAAAAGAAATAGAAAGAATAGCTAACCTCCAATAAATAAAATCTGGGAATGGAAATCAGGCAAGTAAATCTGGATGTATGCACACAGAAAGGGAAATGACAAGCGACAGCACATGAGGCCGTTTTAGTTCAGCATGGAATTACAAATCATCCGAACAGTGAAAAACTGATGATATCCATAACTCTTACACAGATTGCTCACACTCCAAAGGAAATTCTTGGTACAGTATAAAAACATCTAAACATTAGTTGTATACATTTCTAATTGTATAATTCAATTGCTAATCTCTCTATGCCCTAGTATGTAATCCTATCCTTTTTGTTTTGAAGACTCAAGTCTATAGGACTTTGCTCAAAGACAGAAGTTAAAAACAGTATAACCAAAACATTTTGAATTTTAATTTCATTTTTATATAATACCCGGTAAGCCAAGTCTTGTTCGTTTACTGAGTGTTATTGATTTTAAAAGGCTTTCAATTATGCACAGCTTTCAGAAATGTGTTCATTTTATGTGATAGGAAGCAAACTTTTCCAGTTAAAGAAGTAATCTTATTGACCCAGATATTTTAGATATATTTCACTTCCATTTAAGCACTCTTCTCTGAAATGTTACAGTTGAACAGATTGACCAAGGAGAAAAAGCGCTGATTACTCCACATCGAAGATCAATTGGTGGCAGCGTATTTACACACGGCATCTGCTGTGTGACTGTTGAGCTGTATGACTGTAGTTCAGAAGGCTGTCTGTAGTCAATGTCATACGGAAGCCTGACTCATTACTCAGGTCCAGAAAACAAATAGATTTACCAGAACCTCTGCCTCTTAACACTTTACGAACACAAGTGCTTCCAAGATACTCGTTAGTTATTTTGTTTGTTTGTTTATTATAATTTACTTAGTTTCTCCTAGATTTGGTTTCCTCAACTATAAAGTAGGCAAAATAATCATTTTTCCTGAGGAAAAAAGAAGGGACAATTAAATGAGATAATATATGGACAAGTATAAACAGCAAAGTATAAGACAAATGTAAAATGTTATTATCACTATTTTAGATCATTGGGCTTTATAATCTTTTATTCCTAAATTTTATTTTTCCCTTAAGCAAATACAACGGCTAGGAGGAAAAAAATATAATTTTTTTGCCTACCTACTTAATTACTCTGTTTAATGAGATGCTGTTAGTTGCAAAATGAGATCCCCTTAAATATATATATATATATATATATATATATATAGTGCTTATCAAACATTTAAGCTTTCCAATATCTAAATTAAAATTCTTTATTTTTTTCTTTATTGATTTTAGAGAGAGGAAGGGAAAGGGAGAGAGAGAGAGAGAAACATCGATGAGAGAGACCATCAATTGGCCACCTCCTGCATGCCCCCCACTGGGGATTGGGCCCACAACCTGGGCATGTGCCCTGACTGGGAATCGAACCTCTTGGTTCATGGGTCGATGCTCAACCACTGAGCCACACTGGCCGGGTATGAATAAAAATTCTTAATAAATTAGAGATGTTTTCATAACAAATAATTTCTTCCCTATGTCTTCCTTTTCTGTGCAACTCATCCAACTATGTATCTTGTACTTATATTTGTCTTTTAAAATGAAAGAGTAAGATTTATTACTTGAGAATAAAACAATTTAATTCATCTTAAAGGAAACGTGATTTTTTTTTTTTAATGGTGAGGGCAACCAAATTCAGTGGCTGTTCACAGTGAGTCTTCACAAGTGGACTAAAAATCACCAGTATTCTCCAAGTCGGTGAAGGATTTGTTTTTTATACCAGTGGGACTCTGTGAGTTTCTTTGGATGGGGTAAGGAATAACTATGAACAGAACTTGTGTGCAACACACCTGTAGAAGTCACAGTCGAGATATGTTTAAGTTTATTGAGACAGTTGTGGAAACACAGACATCTCTTAAATTATTCATCTTTCCAGGAGAAATGACCCCCACTTGGCTCTTCTGAAGATCTCAGCTCCCATATAATTCAAACACATCGTTAATTAAAGATAAAAACACAGAGTAGATTTTACCATTGCATGGGTCTGTGGTAAGTAGGAGAAAAAGATGTTTTCTAAAACTAAATTTATTTTAAAAAGTCAAAAGTGGTATCTTTTACCTGGTTGTTGAAGAATATTTTTAATAAAATACAGCTTTGTTTCCTAAATGATGTAGTGTTCGCCTGTGGTTAGGTGAAGCCTCAGAAATTGTTACTAATCAAATACCTAGAGAGAGACAGGATATTACTTACAGGCCTTTGTCATTACCAGGAACGAAAAATATCTACACATTATCCAGATCTCCATCTGTGTTACCGCTACAGCTGGGTAATAGAATCCGTAAATTACAATTAATACGGGCAAGCCAATTCCAATTTGGGGCTATTTGTTAAAACAAAATCTCTACTCTGACTTTGAGCAAACGGTTTTCTCTGCTCACAGAGCTCTTTTTTCTTTTTCTTTTTTTTTCTTTTTCCCTGTTTCAGGTCAAAAAAGAAAAAGAAGAGAAAAATAGTTCTGTGGTCAGTGAACACGACGGTTTGAATGACAGTGGGATCATGCCTGAATATCTAAAGTCCCAGAAGGTGGGCTGAGAACCAGCTGGAAAGGGCAGCTGGGTGACAGGGTGGACGGGCATCCTAACAGACGGGTGAGCCCATTGGCCAAGCTCTTCTGGACTTTGGTTTGACCTTTCCTCTAGTTAGTGGCTTTCACCTCAGATGTTTATTTCAAAGACCCTAAAACCCAGAGAAATAAGGAAAAGATTACGTTTTAAGAAATCACCTCTTCTGTGATAAAAGGAGGGAAATGTCCCAAGTGGGCTTTCTATGACTGCTTGTCATCGAGGAAACAATGAGCCTGGGAATCACCCTCACCGTTTTCAAAGGACATCCCCTAAATCTATTAGAGGTCACAGAGCCTCACTTACATCAGTAAGTCCTGGTTGAGATGTGCGCTTTGCAATTACTTCCATGGAGCAACAAAGTAGTTTTTGTGTCTGAGATATCCAGATCTTTTCCCAGGCATGGAACACAAGAGTATTTTTTGCCTCCTACCATATTACAGTATCCTCTAGCTCCTTTTAGAGACATTACTTGGGGTCTGCCCTCCCTCAGTTACCGCTCACAGTGTGCTTAGGGATGGAGGAGTGTCTGTCTACCCATTAAAGGTGTGCGCAGAGAAGCTACAGGACCCGTTCCAGCTGCCTCTGATATGTCCAAGCTATTATGTGGGCCTTTTACGCTATTGCTGTTGCAACGTGTCTTCCTTGGCCTTTCAATAAGAACTCCTTCTGCTCCAAAATTAAATTGATCCTCTTACAAAGGGAAGAACAGGGGGCAAGCACAGCATTTGTTTTATTCCTTAGACATCATCTCAGCTCTTCTGCATTAAAACCTGCTGCGTACTTTTGTTCCTTGGGTGACAGAGATGGAGAGAATCTATTAAATTGCCAAATGTGTCCACTCCAAATGTAGCAGAAACATCTAAATTATGTAGCTGAGATCATTTGGCTTCTTTCTTGTTTAAGAAGTAAGCAGATTCCCTTGCTTTCTGCATCAGCACAAATGTTCTTTATTGATGGACATCCAGACCTCCTTTGCATTTGCTTTTGAACTTTGGGAGTTGCTGGCCTCTTTTTTTAACATGATTATGCATCGTTTAGTACTTTTATTTTCATGTATTTTGCCAGGATTTTTAGGCTGGGAACTACATCAGACAAGGTAGACTCTCGGGGCAGAAGGAGTGGAAAATGAGACAAAATAGTAAAGCCAGATGAAGAAACATTTTAGGAATATGGATTATTTTTATATCATTTATTCTATATTTAATTTTATAAATTTTATATACCTTTCCTTCTTCACAGTACTAGCTTTACTGATGCCCTGTTCTAGAGACATTTATATAAACCCCTCATATACCAACCAAAGAATTCCCACCCCCTTGCGTAAATAGAGGGCATTGCTGGGAGCAGGTTGTCAGAATCCTACCAGGCTAGACACTCAACACCTCAAGAGAATTTTCTATCAAAAGAATTTGCAAATAACTCTATAAGCCTTAAAGGATTGAATTTTATTTTAATCATGGTAGCTTTGTGTAATATTTCTAAATCTTGCATTACTTAGGGATTATATTTATACTACTATCTAACAAATCTATAGTCTCCTGCCAGATTTGTCTACCTCCAGCAACAAAATTTATAAACAACTTTAAATTGCTTTATTTTTTACACAAAATAAGTTGTCCATCAAGATTGGCACAGGAGCACTGGCTGGTTTGGCTCAGCAGTTGGAGCATCTGCCCACGGACCAAAGGGTCACGGGTTTGATTCCCAGTCAAGGGCACATACCTTGGTTGTGGGTTTGATCCCTGGCCCAGGTGGGGGTCATTCGGGAGGCTGAAAATCGATGTGTCTCTCTCACATCAATGTTTCTCTCTCTCTCTTTCTCTCTCTCCCTCCCTCCCTCCCTTCTGCTCTAAAAATCAATGGAAAAATATCCTCAGATGAGGATTAACACACACACGAAAAGATTGTCACAGGCATACCCTTTCTGAAGAGAGAGTAAAGGAAGAATTCCATGTTTTATTTTGGTTGTGGAATACCTGGATTTAAAAAAAGAAACTGTACCAAACTTAAAAATGTTTAAACAATCATGGCTTAGCATTTACATATTTCAGGTTGTATCCACACCATGCAACTGCCCTAAAAATCCTTGGAACACTGACCAGAGACATAGCAGAGGCAGAGACATACCATCAGAGGGCTCTCCAGCCACATCCACACCATAACTGGGCTCTTAAACCGCGGGAATCTCCTTAAGCAAGTGAACATCCACCATTGATCAGGTGGCCTCGTGAGTCCCAGAAATCCTTTTCTTCTTCACTCATTTAATTGTGGTGCCGTGGCCTCTTCCTAGAGCTTATTAGGGCTTTCAAGCTCTGGAATGATCACTGGAATTGATTCTATCCCTTGTCAGTCAAGAGAAGCATTTACCAGAATGTCTTCCTGGAAATACACGTTCTGAGGGATGTTCATAGCTACTCATGAAGTATGGGCAGGGAGATTTCAATGGTCAAATAAACTTAGGAAATGCTGAGTGAAGCAAAGATAACTAGGCTCCTTTGTTATGAAAGTCATTAGTATACTAACCTATCTAAGTGACTCTTCAAAAAGGGAATATAGTATTCAGAATTTCCCAAGAAACTCTTTTTTGGTAGAATTTTCCCAAGTCAAAACATTCCATGGATATTCATGGAAGATTGTCTAGAAAAAGAAACAGTTAGTTTAAAGTGTTGTAACCAAAATAGCATGACTACAAGAATTTTTACTAGAAGTAGGAAATGAATGGGATTTACCTGCAGTTATAGTGGTAAACTCTACCCTTGTGAATAACTCCTATATATGATCAGCGGTGTTTGCTGTCACTCACTGCTCTCTTAAGGACTGGTACAGTCAGGGTCACTGACAACTGCGTGACAAGTGGAGTTCTGCACCTGTATTCCTCAGTGGTGGCCACGGCCATGTGGAAGCCGTTTCTTGGGAGCAGTGGTGGGAATAGTGATTGAACTTTTGAACCTAAAAGTCATGTTAAAAATAATATAGATGGCAAAACAAATTTTAAAATGCTTGGGAGAAGGGAAAGTAGTGATACATTCATTTCTACCTGCTAGTACATAAGCCTTAATGCACATACTGAAATGCTTTCCAATTTGTAAACTTCTGGAGACCGAGATAAATACTTGCTCATTTTTGTACATCTTAAAGTCCTTACCATGGTTTCTTATTTAAATAAATCAAAATAACTCATCAGAAGTTGGATCAGCCCATAGCATGCTGTTTTTATACCTCGTTTTACCTACAAAGATGAAAAACCGAAATTAACATTAAACTTTCCTTTTAAAATAACTTAATGGGTTTTCTTTTAAAACTTAATACACTGTTTTGAATATGGCAATAAACTAGGTTTGCTTTTATAATGTAATAATGTTTATGTCCCATCTTAACTAATAATTATTCTAGAATTCTTAATGTGCCTAAGGATGTATCATTTCCTCAGGTGTGCACCTACGCTTCCTCAGGAAGCCATTGTGCTGGCTCGGTCCGTTCCTGGGAAGGTCGCGGTGGCCCCATGAGCAGCCGTATATACAGTGGTGGACACAGTTGTCTTCCTTTCTGTCTTTCATGAAGACTTTGTCGAGGGCCCCACATACGGCCTGTTATCTGCCCTCTTACCATCTCCTTTCAGGTTACTGTGTAGCTTGATGCTGTGTTTTCCTTCACTGTAGTAGAATTGACTTAATTACCTCAGTATTTCAGTGTACTGTATCTCTTTATCCTGCCTTTTTATTTCTTTTTAGAAGCATATTCACTTAGAGGTTTTTCCCTCTTGTTAATTTGTGTGTTTGTGTATTTATCTTCAGCTCCATGCGAAGAGAAGCATTGATCTGAGGTAATCGTGGAATAATCTGAACATTCTACAAGGAGATAGATTTTATCATTTATGTTAAAGAATAGCTTCACCTGTCTTGTTGGAGCAAAAAACCAGGGGAATACATTACACAAAATAAATTCTAATAAAATACTATTTTTAAAAAGTTTTTAAGAAAAGTAATTCAGTACAAGCCAAGTAAGTTGAAAATTAGGTGATAGTGTTATAATTTGGTATAAAAAATGACTCAATTGAACATAGAAGGGCAAGCTTTAAAAGCTATACCATGTTTGCTCCAAAAAATTCCCTAAGAAAATAAAAAGGATCAAAGTATGAAAGAAAATATGTGCTAGTTATTTTTTCCATCTTTATTGAGATATAATTGACAAAAGTGTAACTAGTTATTGTTTTATTATTTAGGTTTAAGACCTTATGATGGTTATTACTTTACTCTGCTGTTTTAAAGTTATTATGGCAACTTATTTTTTTTTAAATTATTGTTGTATCTCAATATGTCCTGCTTAGGGACCAAATAACATAAAAATTGAAGAACTTCCTTTCGATGTCTTTTTGGGTTCCTAGACCATACCACATGTCATTAAAATATTATTTCAAGACTCATGTGAACGTGTGTGTGTGTGCGTGTGTGTGTGTGTGTGTGTGTGTGTGTGTGTGTGTACAATTCTTTCTAAAGCAATGAGCTTTAATAGCCTAGTTATACTTACCATTTCATTGTAATGGAATATTTCCTTCCATTGATGATTATAACATTGTGCCAAATGTGGTTCTGAATGAAAACAATAGCAGAGATCTCTTAAGTTTCATTTTGCCAAGTCCTCGCAAGATAATAATACTGTGAAGTTTCCTTTTATTTATTTGTTTGTTTGTTTATTTGTTTATTTATTTATTTATTTTTAATCCTCACCCGAGGATATTTTTCCATTTATTTTCAGACAGTGGGAGGAAGAGGGAGAGAGAAATATGGATGTGAGAGCGACACATTGATTGGTTGCCTCCCGCACGACCCCAGCCAGGGCAGGGGACTGACCCACAACTGAGGCATGTGCCCTTGACTGAAATCAAACCCATGACTCTTTGGTCGACGGGCCAACGCTCCAACCACTGAGCCACACCAGCCAGGGCTGTGAAGTTTCCTTTTAAAATCACATATTACCTTTAGTACATGTAAATGAAATTTAGGGGAAAGATAGATTCTTCTGAGCATGGAAATGGTTCTTATTACAATAAAGTTTACTTATAGATAACCAATAAGGGGAAAATGCCTCTAATTTCCTCAGCTCCTGATGTTTAGCCAAACTACTGACAATGCCTTATCATTTGTATGGTACTTTGTCGTTTTCTGAGTGCCAATCATTATTTCATTAGAACCTCACAGTTAGTCTGTGAAATAAAAAGGGACAAAGAGGCCATGGAAGCCCTGAAGTTTCAATAATTTGTTCAGAATCACACAGCAAATTAGTTTCAGGGCTAGATTTGCCAACCTGCTTACCACCTGCCCCTCCATATACAGATTGAATTATCTGTAGGTAACCCAATCAAGCAGAATAAAATTGTGGTAACAGCTAACATTTTAAAATAATACTTCATACTTTATATGCCTCTTCCACATTCATCATTTAATTCTATTTTACAACAACCTTTTGAGGTTGATGGAATTATAATCATTCCCATTGAAATATAAAGAAATTGAGGTATGGCAATATTGTGTGACTTTGGTCTTGGTTGTGGAAGATTCAGGCTTGAATCCATGCCCTCTGATTCCTGTCCCCTTCCTCCTCCATTACTCCCTGCTGCTCAGAAGCTGCTTCAATGCAGAAATTCATACTTAACTTTATAACAATGTACATGGACTTCTTTGGAGAAAAGCATCTTTCTTACTATATCTTTCTTACAGAGGCAATAAAATTAGTTTACATTTCCAGAACCAGAATCCCTGAGTGCCAAAGAGAGGTGGCCCAGAAAACAGCAAGGATCATCCAAATGTAGACAATTCTGAATCTTAATACACTTTCTTTATGATATATGTGATACTAAGCTACAGCAATGGCCCAAAGGCAGGAAGAAAGACTTTTTGATTTGATTTTTATTTGCTCAATTTTACTGAATTAGGATTCTGTTTACTTCTCTTGGCTAACATTTACTTTTTCACCCTATAAAAGGCTTATCCTTTTGTAGTATGTGTCCAGAAACATTGTGGAAGACTTGTAGAGATCTGATACAAGGTGAACAATTCTTGCCCATAGAAATGCACATTGTTTCCAGCAGAATGCAATTATCGCCCTGTGGAGACTGACCAGCTCTGTTTTTATTGGTAAATTTGTCTCACCATTCCTCTGAATTCTTCTTCGAACTAGTTATAACATCTTCCTGGGCCTCTCAGTTAACGAGTTAAACAAAATCTTTAGCATATGTTTAGTTAAGATTTGTATAATACCATGATTTTACCTTTAAAAAATCCTTTAAATCTAGAACTTAAAATGCATTTCAAGAACCCATGCTAGCTCTTTAGATGTGATAAGTTTAGACTAGATGTGAGCATCTCTGTGAGAAGTACTCTCATACCCATTGTGAGAATAAGAATACAAGGAAACTAAAATTGGGAGATGGGTAAGGTGCTCAAAGCCCACGAGCAGACCATGAGTGGAACGAACACCCTCTGCCACCTGCCTGTGGCCACCTCAGGGCTGGGACACTGCTGGCCACTCTTTATTAATGACCTGGATTTTGAAAGACATGTGAAGCTTTGTCCAACCCCAAAAGTCTAAACAAGACATTGTTCTTCCAGAACATCCCATTCTTATATTTATATGGAAATATCTTATAATATTGGGAATAAGTTATATGGATCCTTGGAACCGTATGGCAGGCCAGCTTTGGGCCTTCTCACAGCAGGTAGACCCACACTGAGTACTCTTTAAATACTTTCCATTTCTTCCATGACCGTTTTACTGACCTTGAAACTAATCCATTAATATTCTGTATGGCACAGTTCCAGTGTGAGGACAGGTTCCTTATCTGTATAAGGAGCAGGTGTCCATGCTGGCAACCTTATTTATACCAATTACTGCTGGTTATATTTGGAAACTAAAATGTAAAAAAAAAAAAATTCTATGTCCTGAAAGTAGGCAGGATTAGCATAAACTTTTTATGGATGAACACAAGTCTCTCAAGGATCAGAATATTGTAACAGAATTTTTAAATTTGTAATTAATGTTACAAATAATTATAACATTATTCTGTAAATTAGGCAAGAATATTTGTTATTTACTACTGAAACTGAAGATAAAAAGAATTTCTTATATATATTATACTTACCCCATCCCTAATACTACTCTCAATCACATCTTAAATGTTCGTGAGAATAGACTCTATAAGCAACACTCATTGAACTATATGCAAGATTATTTTTATATTAGTGCATATGTGATGGTTTCACTCTGATTCTTTAGAAAATTGAATTTCAAGAAAATAGACAAGAATACATGTAACCATTTGTTTTATGAACAATTGTTTTGTAAAACTAAAAAGCGTTTTCACAGCAAAAGAAACCAGCATCAAAATGAAAAGGGAACTCACTGTACAGGAGAACATATTTGCCAATAATACATCTGATAAAGGATTAATGTCCAAAATATATAAAGTATTCATACAACTCAACAAAAGGAAAACAAACAATCTAATGAAAAAGTGGACAGAGGACCTAAATAGACACTTCTCCAAGTAGGACATATAGATAGCCAATAGACACATGCAAAAATGCTCAACGTCACTAATCATCAGAGAGATACAAATTAAAACCACAATGAGCTATATCACCTCACACCTGCAAGAATGGCTACCATCAATAAATCAACAAACAACAAATACTGGTGAGGATGTGGATAAAAAGGAACCCTAGTTCACAGCTGGTGGGAATGCAGACTGGTGCAGCCACTATGGAAAACAGTGTGGAGTTTCCTGAAAACATTAAAAATGGAACTGCCATTTGACCCAGCAATCCCACTTCTTGGAATATATCCTAAGAATCCTGAAACATCAACCAGAAAGAATATATGCACCCCGAAGTTTAAAACAGCGTTATTTACAATAGCCAAGATCTGGAAACAGCCCAGGTGCCCATCAGTAGATGAGTGGATAAAAAGCTGTGGTACATTTACACAGTGGAATGCAATGCAGCTATAAAAAAGAAGGATCTATTACCCTGTGAGACAGCATGGAGGGACATGGAGATTATTATGCTAAGCAAAAAAAAAGCCAATTAGAGAAAGACAAGGATCACATTATCTCCCTTATATGTGGAATCTAATAAACAAAGTAAACTGATGAATAAAATAGAACTAGAGGCATAGAAACATGGAACAGACTGATGAATCTCAGAGGGAAGGGGGGAGGGGGCGGGAAGAGATTAGCCAAAGAATTTATATGCATATATGCATTGCTAAAGGACACAGACAATAGGTTGGTGAAGGCCTGGGGCAGGGGTGGGAACCTGGTGGAGGGGGGCAATGGGGGGGAAAAGGAAGATATCTGTAATACTCTCAACAATAAAGATTTAAAAATTACATTCAAGTATTGGGGATACATTTTTTTATGGGTTTGTAACCAGATATACCACCTTTCATTTTATTCCTATAGTATTAAGACTAAAGTTCAAACCTTTCCTGCTTTCCACCTGAAGTTCCACAGAATCCATGCAGCCAGGATCACTTATCAATAAATGAGAGATACAATTCTACCCCAATACATTTTGTGGTGTTGAAAATGTTGAAAAATTACTAATATTTTCACGTTCTCGGTGTCAGGGTTTCTTGAACAAAAATGACTGGCAATCTGGGTTAAGGGATGACTAGCAGTAGTGACCATGCCTTAGAAGTTAGGAATAGTGAATTGCTCCTGAGAAATTTACAGATTTATCTCCCCCAGGAGCCATTTATTTATATTTCAAAGGGTAATAAAATCTTAAGTCACTTATAATCCAAAGAGCTGTAACACCTAGAAACCTGCTTTTCTATTCAACAGAAAGTTTGTTTATACCAAAAAGATAAACTTTCTCTGCCTCTCGCTGGAGAGCACGGGGCAGGTGTGCAGCTCCTACATCCACTCAGGTTCATCACAGCACTCATCCTCTCCCAGAGCATGGACCCTGCCCACGAAGGGTGACATCTGCCTCATCACACTGCCCGAAAGAGAACTCGGGGCATGGTGAACCAACACTAAGATATTCTGTAAGTCACTAATTAGTCTGTCCTTGATCCAGAAGCCTCACGTTTGCTGTCAGGAGAAAATAAATCCACATATGTCCATCAGTAGGATGAGTTAAAAAAAAAAAAGGTGTGGTACATTTACATAATGGAATACTATGCAGCTGTGAGAGAGAGAGATCTCTTACCCCTTGAGACAACTTGGAGGGACCTGGAGGTATTATGCTAAGCAAAATAAGCCAACCAGAGAAAGACGAGTACCACACAATCTCACTTATTTATGAAATATAATGAACAAAATAACTGTCAACCAAAAGAGATCCAGAGTCATGGAAGTAGGGAACAGACCTCAGAGGGATGGGGGGTGGGGGGGGTTGGGGGGGGTGGGAAGAGATAAACCAAAGAACTTATATGCATATAGGCACAACCAATGGACACAGACATTAGGCTGGGGAAAGCGGAGGGGTGTGGGAGCAGGAAGGAGAGTCAATGGGGGAAAAAGGGAGAACATCTGTAATACTTTCAACAATAAAAAAAAAGAAAAGCAATTAAAAAAAGACAAAGAAATCAAATTATTTCCAAATATTTAACATTAATAAACTCTTAACCATTGGAAATATCATCAAACATATATTTTTCAGATTTAACACTGATTTAATCAAGATATGGATCACTCTGTTAATATTTCAATGTGTGCCTCCATTGAAGACTCTAATTTGAAATATAATGTCCTTTTTAAAAATAATAATAATAAAATAAATCCACATAGATATTCAGAATTAATCAAATGAAATGTTACAAAGAAATTTAAGAGTTTTTCTGAAAAGTGAGAACTGTTTTAGTTCACTTAAAACATACTTTCACTTGCATTTTTATTTACTTTCTCAGCTTTTTATATAAAGCTGAATTATTTGTCAAATTGTGATAAAAATTCTTACCTACTCTCTGAAGATTTGGGAGTTATTTCCACATAAAAAGAATTCTAATTCTTAAAATAATGTTGTTTCTATAACCCCTCTCTACTAAAATCTATCCATTCAAAGTGTGATTTCTGGAACTTAGCATGAAAAGTTTGTTAGGAAAGCCATAGCATGGACCTTCCTGATTTGCAAGAGAATATCTTTTTCACAACCCTTTCTTTTGCCGCGATGGCTACAAAAGACACCGTTGAGGCCAGAAGACAATTTTGCACAGGAAGCACTGTGAGTAAGAGCAAAGCTGTAAGGAAACTACCACTTTCTTTTTTATCAGAAAATCTATTTTCCCAACTCTTTAGGTTCATAAACTTTCCTGAACGCTTTTGAAATCCATTCCCTTTAAGCCTGTGTCTTGAGTGATGACTTCAAACAACACATGAATCAGGAGGTGAGCTGAGAAAGGAGTGATTCAAAAGAATCAGAGAGATAGAGCGTGTTCGTTGGAAAGCACCTCTCGCACTCATGATCTCACTCTAGGGCACCAGACACACACCCCACCTCCACCTCCACTTCCTCTGTTTCCTCAACGTCCCGTCTTAAACTAGTCAGGGATCAACTTTACCCTGCCCTAAAGGCTGAGTTTTGTATATGAGACAAGATTCTCAAACACTTTCCAATGCAAACGGCCAGGAAGAGAGACATGAATAATTTTAGATGCGAGCCATGAGGAAAAAAAGAACAAACAAGAAAGTGAGACACTGTCGATTTCCTGGGATCACACTTGCCCTTGGGGGGAGCTGCTTGCCTATAAGGCTCCCTCTTTTCATGAGGACCACCCCGTCTTGGAGAGGTCCTAACAACCTGCTTTCACCACCTTGCATACTGCGCCACCCTTCCTGCTACCCTCCTTCTCCTAGTGAAAAGTACAACAGTAATTGACACTTGAAAGTCAATTTACAAGGCACTTCCACTTCCCTCCTGAGCCAAACCTTTCAGAGTGTTTGGTAGGACAGGGATCATCGCTCTCATTTTTCAGAAAGGAAACAGGCTGGAGAGGGTTGTCTATGTCCTGTGAATGGCCTTGTGTAATTGACAACCTCTTTGACACCCAGTTCTCACATTAGTAAAAGAAGTTGTTGACTGGGTGCTCTCCTAGACCACTCTAGTTCTAAGAATCTGTGACTGTAACTATGAGTCTAAGATTCTCATCTCCTAACCCAAGTGTCAACTAAAGCCCAGAGAAGAAACTACAGGTCTCTTTTCTCCTCAGAGGCAATACTTCTAGGGACAATTCCCCCACCTTTGTAGGAATCTGTTAGTGATCTGCCAGATGGACATTTTAGGCCAGGTGGAAAGCAGGCTGCTTAGTGGGAAAGAAACAATGGTTTGAAAGTGTATCAAGTGCTACCAGGTGCAGACACTCTGCCAAGCATAATACAGTGCCAGCCTTTTAAACCCTTCAGGATACAGGTGTCTCCATACACTTTTCCTTGACTTTACATTCAGTAAAAGATAACTTTTTCTTTTGGTGCATAATTCTATAAAGAGGTGAGGTTTAGGCTGACTTTTTAAGTCTTTTGCATATTGATGTCCAATTGTTGCAACTCCACTTATTGAAAAGATTATACTTACTGCGCTGAATCGCCTTTGCACTTTTATCAAAAATCAGTTGGTCACATTGTGTCACTCTATTCTGTTCATTGTTCTAAATGTTTATCTTTTTGTGGAAGTAGGGTATAGACGGACACCCCTCAGGAGAGGGGGTGGGGGGGGAAGAGATAAACCACAAAACTTATACGCATGTACGCATAACTGATGGACATGGACAACAAAGCTGGGGACGGGGTGGGGGGATGGGGAGGAGGGTGTCAATGGGGAAAAAAGGAGAAACATCTGTAACAAAAATAAATTAATAAAAATAAAAATAAAAAAATAAAAAATAAATAAATGTTTATCTTTTTACAGTACCACGCTGTCTTGATTACTGTAGCTTCTTTATATTAAGTTTCAAAGTCAAGTAGTTTAGTCTTTCAAGATTGTCTGACTGACGTTCTACATAGTTTGCATTTCCATATACACTTTACAGCCAGTTTGTCCATTTCTATACAATGCCGCCTGCGATTTTGATTGAGATTTTACTGAATCTATAGATCAGTTTGGGAAAACTCAACAATATGAGTTTTTCAACTAATAAACACTGTTTCTCTCTCCATTTGTTTAGCATTTCTTTAATTTCCCTCATTAAGTTTTTATACTTTCAATATAGAAGTGTTATATTTTTGTTAAAATTTCCCCTAAGTAGTTTTATGCTTCTGTAATGCTGCTTAAATGTCATCTTTGAAATTCCTTTTTTAATTGTTTATTGCTAGTATATAGGAAGACAATCTTTGTATATTGATATTTTTTCTGGCAAGCTTGCTAAATTGACTTACTGGTTTTAGTAGGTTTTATATTTTTATTTTTTGTTTTGTTTTTTGGTTAGAGTGCTTGGGATTTTCTACATATACAATTATGTCATCTGTGAATAAAGATACCTTACTTCTTGTCTAATCTGTGTACTATTTTTTTTCTTGCCCTGTTCTACTAAGACCTCCAGTACAATGTTGAGTTGAAGTACTCAACTGTCTGCATCCTTTCCTTGTTCCCAATTTTAGCCTTTGTTCAGTAAGTGTAATTTTAGCTGTATGTTTTCTGCGCCTGGTTTCTGTTGATGAGCACTGTTTTAGTGCTCTCCTTCCCATCATGGAATGGTAAAGCATAAATATTTTCATACATTTTTTAAATAATTTAGACTTGCAACTGACCTCCCACCTTGTCTATTACAAGTCACTGAGCAGAACTGGCTCCACAGATGAAGAAACAAGTCCGGGAAGTGGCGAGTGCCTGCCTGCAGGGTGCAGGGGCAGCTGAATCAGAGTATTTCAAATTTGCAAATAAGGATAGGGTTCGAACCAAAATTACTGAGTGCTTTCTGTCAGACCCTATATGAGGCCTTTTATGTGAGTCATTTTCACTTCTGTTCTTATCTATACAGAGTCAGAACTTTTAAATAATTCTACAGGTAATCCCCGACTTACAATGGTTCAATTTACATACAATTTTCAACTTTACAGTGGTGTGAGAGCAACGAATTCAGTAGAAACCGAATACTCTGAATATTCATTTTGATCTTTCCCAGGCTGCAGAAATGCAGTACAATATTCTCTCATGATGCTGGGCATAGCAACGAGGTGATTTTGCCCAACTATAGGCTAATATAAGTATTCTGAGCATGTTTAAGGTAGGCTGGTCTAGGCTATAAGGTAGGTTTGGTGTATTAAATGCATTTTTGACTTATAATATTTTCAGTTCACGATGGGTTTATTGGAACGAAACCCCATCGTAAGTCTAGGAGCATCTGTATTCCTCCGTCTTCGGCAGGGTAGAATGCAATGCTCCGAAGCTTTTCTAATCACGCCGCACAGGCTGGGCTCCTGGCTGCCTCTCTCTGCTGGTGCCATGACCCACATAGGATACTCCAACTGAGTATCCGAGCAAGGGAGAAACAACTGACTTCCTCTCTTTCTGTGATTTTTGACCTGAAAAAAGTTTCATTTGTTACCATCATATAATAAAAATTTATATTCTCCAGAAAGTTATAATATATAGCTTGTGTATAGCGTCTGTTCAGAAGACTCCCCCTAAACTAGATGATATATTTCCATTGTATTTTCCAGGGATGCATTTAGGGTCTTTCTGCCCAAACTAATCATTCTCAGGTGAGGAATTGCGGCTTTGGGGGATTAAGTGGCCTGCCCGGACTTGCACAGCCAGTTAATGACAAATGCTGCACTGGGACTCGGTGTTCTAAGAACTCATGTGACGTGTCACTGTTACCAGGCTAACATAACTTTTAAATCCAGTTACATCATAATGAACCAGTCTACCACAGTTTTTCACTAATCAAACTCAAAGTTTTCAGTTCTAAATATGTTGACACCTAATCTAGTTACTCATAATTTATATTAAAGTATACATTTAGGCATGCCCCTCTTCCCTTAAATGGATAAAAGATAAAGAAGGTACCGTGACAAATTTTGTGGAGAAAACTGAAAGGTGTTCATGTAGAACCACAGATGTTTTTTGCAAGTTATTGTAACATATCGAACGTGTAGGCTACACAGAATGTACTCCAATGCTCTCCTCCCTGTCCATAAGCGCTTATTCAGACTGGGTGGGGCCATAAAAACTGGGTGCTCTAAAAAGACACAAGATTCTCTCATTCAGACTTTTTATAATTTAACTCTCAAAATTAAAAATTTTTGGAAGAGGTCACAATTCTGATCTTTATGTACAATTCAGTCAGTTAGGAAAAAAAGGAGAAACCACAGCTTTTTCAATAGAGAGAGACATTGTTTGGGGATTAAAAATAAAAATAATAATAATAACAACAACAACAAAAGAAAAGACAACACAAAGAAATAGAAACCGAGAAGTCCGCCCAGGAGTTCAGATTTATACTGTGGTTAATAGGGCATTTACTGCCACCAAGTGGTTTGCTAAATTCGCTTAATTCTGTAACTGCTGTTTCTTATATTCTCCCCAAATATCAATACTTTTTCAAAGCATCTGTTTTCAGTTTAAATGAAACTACCATGAAATCTTAGACAGGGAACACTGGAAACTTTTTCTAAATGGACACACTAACAAGTCCTTAATTGCTGGGGGGGCGGGGGGGGGGGGGGAAGTGTGGTAAATCTCTATTTGCTTTTGCTAACTTCTTTTATTGAAACAGACAAGAAACGGGGGGTGATGAAAATGCTTTTACTCAGCACAGGGGAAGGCAGTGTCACCGCTGACAACCGCAGGGAAAATCCCCTTGGAGACTGCAAATGCTTAATGAGAACATTTATATCCTTTGAATGGGGTGTAATTTCCAGTCAATGTTGTTTTTACAAAACGTACGATGAGGTTAGTGCTGGTGCCATGTCCTACCCCATCCCCAGCTGTCCACCTTTTGGAGACTCCTGGGGAATATGCAGACAGGGGAGCTTGCAAAGTAGGGGAGATTTTATCCGTGTCATGATGCCCGTTTGGACCCCACGGGAACTCGCCCATCGTGGACGTGCAGACAGAGCTCTCATGAAAGATCACTTCCTCTTCCTAGCGCAGCGGTTCCCATCGCCACACCCGAATGTCAACAAATAGCTGACCTGAGAGCCAAGAGCGGGAGCGGGGGTGCATTTGGTAGAGTAAATAATATAGGAGGATTTTTTTTTACTTATCTTTTTTGTCGAATGTATTACAGACATCCCCCCTTTTTCCCCCATTGACCTCCTCTTCCCGGCTCCTACTCCCTTATAGGAGAATATTTAAGTATGAAACAACTCCAGCCTCCTCACATCATCTTGGCAACCAGAGGTATCCTGTTGGAACAAGCCAGCCAGCCACTGTGATCTTTCTTGGCTCATTGTCCTAGGAGTGTCCTAGGAGTCTTCTTTAGCCATTTTTTGTTTGTTTGTTTTTTAGCTTTTAGCATCTTGTTCAATTAAACCTGATATCAAGCATGAATTGATGGGCCCAAACCCTGCATGTTTACAAAGGCAGTGCTCCTTACTGTGACAAATGACTATCTATGCCAGTTCTAGGGCCACAACCCAGACCTACCGAAACTCTTTGGGACTCTGAATTTTAGCAAGTGCTCTATTTGATTCTTATGCCCTCAAATTTTGGGGATTCCTCACCTAAGGGGGTCAGAGAGCAGTCTGCTACACAATAGGATAATCTAGGGGTCCCTTTAAAAATCAGTTTTGCCTGGGTCCTCCCCCTAGATGTCCTTATTGGTATGGCTGTGACCTGGTCATTAGGGGTTTTAAAAGCTCTCCACGATCCTAATATGTAAGAACATTTAGGAACCTGTCAGAGAGGATTCTAGATCATCACCTGGTGAATATTTAACAGACAAGGAACTAGCGGATGTCAAAAGGTAACAATATTGCCTAATCCTGCAGCTGTTCTTACTCTAAACTGTGAAGTCATTTAACCAGGAGCCCCAGTAGTTTCGTCAGTGTCAACGGAGCAACAGAAGTGTTGAGACGTCTGGTGTGCTGTCCTCAGTCTCACGTTATTTTTAAAAGGAACCAGGGCATTCTTCCCTGTGGCTCATGTGGGCTACCGTGGACCCGCCGCTAATTGAAGAGAGTGGGAACTGAAATGGATCTCCTTGTACACCTTCTCAACCATTTCGATTTTAGCCATGCATTCAACAAAGATTGACTAGTTAGTTCAGGTTTTACTCATTAATATGGAAAAACAACCTGACCTGTGGACTTGTTAACCTATCTCACATGGTCGTCAAGCCAGAGGACAATGTTATTTTACTAGTTTTTCCCTTTCTGAATTCAATTCAGCCAGAATGTTTAACAGAACAATCCTATATAGATGGGATTTAGATCCATAACTGTTTTCTGGTTTCCCAAAATTACTTATTACACAGTCCAAATAAATGCAATGGGGTGTTTTTATACTGCCTCGTGTCCTCTCAGGGGTGATCTGTAGCTTCAGAGCAGATAAGATGTTTTCATTGTGAAGAAATTACACGGTGCTCTGAAATTTCCTGCAGGTCCGTCCCTTTTTACCATTTAATGACTGTTTTGGGGGGTTTGACTCCACAGGACTTTGTGGCTCTTGTTGGAGATTCGGTCAACTGAAACTTCTGACGTTTTCTTTTTTCACATGAACGTCTGTCAAACCAAGTCTCACCCATCTGGCGGTTGCGAAGTCAGTTTCTTAGACCTGAGTTGAAGGATTCATATTTATCTGTACTTTACTTCGTCTTCTTGACATTAGTCAAACTTTTACACTTTAGGGGGCTTATTTTTCTATCTTTTTCTGACTTTCATTGGGTAAGCAATCCTTTCTAGCTATTTTAATTGGGAAGATTTGATGTGAATATTTTCTGATTATTTAATTTCTTGGTAAAAATGCTGAAGAGATCAGTTCAAGATAGATCAGTGTCCTCTTTCCAAGTTGATTTCTATCTTAATCAAGATTCTTGGTACAGCTGTTCAACCAGCTATGAATTCACCCAAGTGATTATCATCCAGCTCACATTTCTTCTTCTTGTCCACAAGGCTGTCAAAGTTACTTTGTCAAATACTGTGCTGAAAGCATCCCCCTGATAGTGGCTAATGAACGCTATCAGGATGAGTCTGGCATGCCTTGTTCTTATTGCTCCTGCTGACTGCTATTTCTTGTTGTCAGTGACAACAAAACCATGGGTGTCATACTCCTTCCTACTATTTTGTCTGTGACTGATATTGTATTTAGTCTATTATTTCTAAATACAGTTTTTCAAAATTTTTAAAAATTAGAAAAAGTATCATCCATTAACCATACTTCTTCAAGGATTATGCTATATCTAAGAACACGTTACCTAACATTTGTGTACCACTTTTCAAATATGTCATTTCACTTGAATTTCACTAGGACACTTGGCAATTCCGGTGAATAAGGATTGAGGATACACAGAATAAAGCACCCCGGACATGGAAAGGATCGACGACACGGCCTTGAGAGTGGATGTCGAAGGAAGAAGCAAGAAGATTGATGAGTACAAAACACGGGAGTGCAATTCAGCAGAGCATTCTGGACAAGGAGAGAGTCTGAGATGGAGGTATTGATAACACAAGGTAAGGACTTGGACAGTGATTGTACAGAAAGGGGCAGTAAGATCAACACTGGAGTCCAAATTTGAAATTCTGTAGATAATAATGAACAAAGGTAGGTTTATGAGGAGAGGAACTAGGTAGGGGCTTGGGGGCTGTTAAATGCATTCTGGCATAGTGGTTGAGAGCTTGGATTTGGGCAGAGGGTGGTGATGGATAGAATCTGCTGTAGGAGAAGATTCCACGCGCTTGGGGACAATTGGAGCATGGAGGTGAAAGGAAAAGAGAATTAGAACATTTAGAATTCCAGAGCAGAGCATCTAGAGGACAGAGAAGACATGTGGCCACTGTGAGCCATGGGGAAGCCAGGGAGAAGCCAGATTTTTAAGAAGAAAGGAAATAAGATCAGCTTCAATACTGATTTTTTTTTTTTCGGTTACACAAGTGGTATAAAATAGATCATTGCAAGCTTGGAAAAGGAACACAAAATAAAAACTCACAACCGATCTGCCACCTGACACGTGATTATTATCATTTTGGTATATTTCCAGCAGGAACTTTGTAGGTGGTTCATATCACATTACATCATATATAATATTGCACATTTTTTTCATGTGGCTATATGGAACTAAAATATTTTAATAGTTTTTTTAGTATTTATTAAATGGATTTATCATAAGTTACCTAATTCCCTTGCTATTGGTCATTTAGATTGCTTTCAATTTGAACATACTTGTGTTTACGGGCTTTCCAAAAATATAGTCTTGAACTGTTTCTTATGATGGATTTCTGGAAGTATAATTCCTGGGTCAACGTGTATGAATACATTTCATGACTCTTGAGACATGTTATTAAATTGCTTCCAAATGAGGGCACCGATGTCCACCTCCACCAGCAAGGTTCCACGTGAGTGCTAAGGGGACGTTTCCATAGCAATGGCACATGGACGACTGAGAGCAAGGGAAACTGAGGCTGGAAATATAGACTGATGATTTTTTCATCTACAAATAATAAACCATCAAACAGGCAACGTTTTCAGGAGTAAATGAAAATGGAGAATAAATCTGGAAGCTAAACCTTACAGGCATATGATTAAACTCCTCATGTCACAGGTGAGGGGCACAGAATGAACTGCTGGCCCAAGGTCATCTAAATACCAGGTCATGAGGTTGGTGAGGAGCAAGGAAGGGAAGGGAAGGGAAAGGGGGTCATAAAAGAGAACAATGAGGGTACATTGCCACAGGAGTTACAGACTAAAACTTTGTCAAACAGAAGGTGACAGCACCACTGTGTCAAAAAGCAGCACAGAAATTTTTTAAAAAAAAGAAAAAACTGAGAAAGGAAAGTAAACTCGGGTTTGGAAAGGGGGTGGTCTCTGACTTACTGATTCTCTTCGATCCTCCTTAGGCTCTGAGAACTGACTGTTACCCAGATTCACAGATAGACTGTTAAACATTTACAAGCACACAAACGTTATAAGCTGCCTAGTTCTGCCCCAGGTAACAGTCCCAGCAGTAAAAGAGGGGGGAAAATCCACATTTTTTATGACTCTGACCACCTATAAATTATTACTACTCTCAGGTTTGTGAACTATTTAAGAAGCTATTAATTTAATAGTACATCCAATCAAATATTTTCCTTTCATGAATTTTGGTATATGACTTCACCCAGCACAAGAATAAAAAAGAAAATTGAACCAATAAAATCTAAGTGCAGTATCCAGGGTCAATTTCTTCTTCTACAAGCATGATCCTTTGTATATTTTCAGACACTCATGCCACTCTGGGCAAGTCCAAATGAACTGTATTTTGGATTAAAGTTTCCAGGAACAAAAAGAAGGTCAGTGTTCCTGGAAGTACAGAAAATGAAAGCAAACGTGTCTGAGATGAGTGTGGGTCTGGATAAACAGGAAGCGCAATTACCTGCCACAAGGTTTTCTTCTCACTCTCTCTGTCTCTGTCTCTCTCTCTGTCTCTGTCTCTCTCTCTCTCTCTCTCTGTCTCTGTCTGTCTCTCTCTCTGTCTCTCTCTGTCTCTCTCTGTCTCTGTCTCTCTCTGTCTCTCTCTCTCTCTCACTCTCTCTCTTTCCACTCCTCCCATCACCACCATTTCCATGGTTTCCCGACAGTGCTGCATCTCAGTGTTTGCGGCTCATGGCTCATGTCACACTTTTCTTTAACTTTTACAATTCTTGGCATTTCCTCTTTAAAGTGATATTTCTCTCCTGCTTAAACTGTCACTGTGTTGTGTTGATCACACTCTGCTGGGTGCTGAGAAAACTTCAGATCAGGAAAAAAACACAGTTGCTGGGTAGGAGGGTGGGAAGAATGCTATTAAATTATTCACTACAACCACGGGAAAGATGAACTGGTGCGCGCATACTGAGAAGTGTTTCTCATAAAGTGCCCATGTCAAGACAGATGAGTGGGGGAAATGTTTTGTAGAGAGCATAAAAGAAGCAGTATCTCTGCTTTATTTTTCTTAATTGGTATGTCTTGAATTATGTGCTTCTTAGAAAAATAATTAGCATAAGCTGAAACTTCCATTGATCCTCAACTCCTAGAGATGTGGGAACTTAGGAAGTCAACTGGCTGTTGGGGAGATAACTCGGGATTCCGTGCGCTAGAAGCCAGAGAGGAAGGATTTCCAGGAGGCAGTTCAGGTGCCCTGATGGTGGAGCCAGGCCACCAGGCAGGTTCCCAGCAGCGGGAGCCCCAGCCCATCGACCCTTCATTAGTTTTGAATTCCATACCCTGTTGCTTCTGTATGTTAGTTTACAACATCCATAAATAAACACTCATTTCTCCTCCAAGCTTTTCCTACCCAAGTCACAAGAAAAGTTTTCCGACTCTTATCAGTTGTGCCAAGAGAAAAAATAACTTTCAAGAGTCCTTTACCTTCTTCTGAAGGTGGACTTTTCACTTTTTCCTCTTCAAGATAAAAAGCATGCCAGAGTAGGTGATTATAATATAAGAAAGAAGTGTTTCCAACAGGCATATAGACCAATGGAACAGAACAGAGGCTCCGGAAATCCACCCACACCATTATAGACAATTAATATTTGACAAAGGAGGCAAGAACATACAACGGACCAAAGACTGTCTCTTCAACAAATGGTGTTGGGAAAATTGGACAGCTACGTGCAAAATGATGAAACTAGATCACCAACTTACACCATACACAAGAATAAACTCAAAATGGATAAAGGACTTAAATATAACTCATGAAACCATAAAAATCCTAGAAGAAAACATAGGCAGCAAATCTCAGACATCTCACATAGCAGAATTTTCACCGATACATCTCTTAGGGCAAGAGAAAGTAAAAAAATAAACAAATGGCACTACATCAAACTAAAAAGCTTCTACACAGCAAAAGAAATCAGCATCAAAATGAAGAGGAGAACATATTTGCCAATGATACATCTGAAAAAAAGTTAATGTCCAAAATATATAAAGTAGTGATACAACTCAACAAAAGGAAGACAAACAATGCAATGAAAAAATGGGCAAAGGACCTGAATAGACACTTCTCCAAACAAGACATACAGATGGCCAATAGACATATGAAAACATGCTCAACATCACTAATCATCAGAGAGATACAAATTAAAACCACAAAGATATCACTTCACACCTGTCAGAATGATTATCATCAATAAATCAACAAACAGCAAGTGCTGGCAAGGATGTGGAGAAAAGGGAACCCTAGTGCACTGCTGGTGGGAATGCAGACTAGTGCAGCCACTGTGGATACAGTGTGGAGTTTCCTGAAAAACTTAAAAATGGAACTGCCATTTGACCCAGCAATCCCACTTCTGGGAATATATCCTAAAAACCCTGAAATACCAATCAGAAAGAATATATGCACCCCTATGTTCATAGCAGCACTATTTACAATAGCTAAGATCTGGGAACAGCCCAAGTGTCCATCAGTAGATGAGTGGATAAAAAAACTGTGGTACATATACACAATGGAACACTATGCAGCTGTAAGAAAGAAAGATCTTTGACCCTTTGAGACGACATGGAGGGACCTGGAGAGCATTATGCTAAGAGAAATAAGCCAATCAGAGAAAGACAAATATCACATGATCTCACTTATTTGTGGAATATAATGAGCAAAATAAACTGATGAACAAAATAGACCCAGAGACATAGAAGTAGGGTACAGACTGACAAACCTCAGAAGAGGGGGTGGGGGGAGGGACAGAACTTATATGCATGTATGCATAACCAGTGGACATAGACAACAATACTGTAAAGGAGGGGGACGGGAGCAGGGAGGAGGTTGTCAATGGGGGAAACATTTGTAACAAAAATTATTTAATTAATTAATTAATTTTTTAAAAGAAAGAACAGACTAGAAATCTCTGACTTAAACACGCACCACAGCGTTTCCTTAGTCCAGCCTGGTGAGTGAGATTAAAGGAAACTGTTCTGTTGAGATTAGATAATGCTGTTCGGGTCAATCTATGAAGAAAATGACAGTGACCCAAATAGTGACTCAGAAATAAAACTCACTGGGCTTGGCCGGATGCTCACACTATTGACAGCCAGATTGTACCTCGGGACTGACTTCTCTGAATCTTCAAGTTCAGCTCAGTAAAATGCACCCAACTGTTGTAATCACATCTCTAAGGCAAGCTCTGCAGGATATGGGAAGTGTTCCTGATGACTGAGGAAGCAGTCATGTGCTTTTAGTATCATTTACACAAATTTTTTAATCCACAGTCTTGCAATGCACCCCCCCAGAGTTGCAGACCCTGCCTGTACATCTAGTCACAGTACACGGTAGACACCGCTTTTCCACAGATGCTACAAACCTTCCATATTATTTTCTCTTTCCTTATTTAAAATACCTTATGGAAGCAATATGATAATTAGTGAGATGCAATTGTATGAGAAGTGCTATATAAAACACACTTCATCTTATTTAATGTAAAATCTGTTGGGCAGGAATTCTTTTTTATGATCTGTGCAGAGCTTCATATATTGTTGGCATGTAATGAATGCTTATAAATAATGAAAAGAAAGACATCAAGTTTAATGCAAGAAAATGACTTTATTCTCATTGACTAATGGACTGGCTGTCTGCAGTAAACTGCAGTGTTAATTACTTTTTCAATATGACAAGTTCAAAGAAGTTTTTATTTTCTTTTTTATTCTCTTTTAAAGAGCCATTTGAGGAAGCTAAGGAAACTTATCAGGCTGGAGTAAAGAACTGTCTAGAAAGCTCAGACTTAAACATGAACCACATTGGAAGCTTTTCCGTTTTCTAGAAAGTAAGTTACATTCTGAATTTTTTTAAAGCTGAGCTGCCCAGGCAATCTGCTTTTATTTGTGCATATAAAACTACTAGATATTCTTTCCCAATCATCTATAAACAACATAATACACATTAGGAGTTATACACATTATGAAATTAAAAACCAAAATAGACCTCAAGAGAATAGTTCGTCTAATATTCCTTCTACTTCAATAACAAACTCCCAAGTTAACCCACCATTTTCTCTATTGATCTCGCCAACAATATACTTTCTCTTTGCCTTTGTGTTTCCATGTTTATGAAGTTCGTGCAGTTCTTCCCCTGCCCTCTGCCGTGCGCAGATTTGTCCTGGGGGGTCTCTTGTCTCCTGCCAGTCAAACTTGCCTTCTAAGGAAACCTGTCTGAAAAAATTACTGTGCAAAGAATAGTCATTCCATTCGGGAAAATGTATACCAAATTCATTTATCTAAGTTCAGAAATCTCTCCAGGAAGCTTCTTGGGAAAAAGTTATGTAGACCAGAGAGACCTGATTCTGTTTCTCCCTCCGAACTTCTCTTGCCCTGGGGACCTTTGTCAGGTAGTAAACCTCCTGTGCTTTGGCTTCTGTGTCCGTGAAGTGTCATTTTGTCTATTCGTTTTATCTCATTATTCAAAGGGGTTTTAAATACTTGCTAGGATCATATGAGACTACATACACTAGTGTTTCAACGCACGCTACTAGACAAATGGAAAGTAATGTTGTTATAACTATATGGTCAAAAGTCCTGTTAAAGTAAATATCACTAAAATAAAATTTTAACTTTAAAGCGTCCAAGCTTTAATTGACACACACGGATTAAAAACAGTATCTCCAAACGCTATGTTTCAGTGTCGTAATTTAGAAAATCCCTTAGAAGTGGCTGCACGATGATTTTCTTTCTTCATAGATGCAGATATTTGAGTAAATGAGTTACTGATAATCGCGAAATGTCATACTAGCTAGGATGTCGGCCCACAAAATTTTTTACTAAAACACCTCAAAAAGTAAATGGGATATTACAATTTTTTTATTGAATTTAGAGAGAGAGGAAGGGGGAGAAGGGGAAAGAGAGAGAGAGAAACATTGACAACATTGATAAGTTGTTCTTCTTATTTATGCATTCATTGGTTGATTTTTGTATGTACTCTGACCAGGGATCAAACCCACAACCATGCCCAGCCAGTGTGGCTCAGTAGTTGAGCATCAACCCGTGTAGTAAGAGGTCGCCGGTTCGATTCCCGGTCAGGGCACATGCCCAGGTTGTGGGCCCGATCCCCAGTGAGGGGCATGCAGGAGGCGGCCAATCGATGTTCTCTCTCATCGATGTTTCTATCTCTCTCTCCCTCTCCCTTCCTCTCTCTCTCTGAAATCAATAAAGAAAAAAATTTTTTTAATAAAAAAGGAAAAAGGGCACTGAGAAAATGAGTATAGCATATGACATGCAGAGTCTTTGATAACCCTCAAACAGAACCAGAATAACCATAGTCTATCCATTTTATCAATATTAGTGTGCCAGTCATGTTAGATCCATTTGTCAAAGTCACAAAATGCTTTTGGACTTCATAAAAAAATCTCTTAAAATATGGTCCTTCTTGTTATTAGAAATGTAATCAATGAAACTTTTCTTACACACTTGTGTAAAAAAAACATTTAAAAATATTTAATGCTATCGCTCTAGGTCATGATTTGACATACTTGGTCAACTTTTAATTTAAAAGCATGGCCATTTCTGTGGATTTCTTATGGTCATCCTTGCTAGAAACACACACACACAACTATAAACTATGGTACACACAACCTTATCTGTGTGTCACTAAATAGATGCTGAAAGTTTTTGTCAGGAAAACAAATATAATATACTATTTGTATATTATACATATACATACACATATATAAACAAATATAATATACTATATATACATTATATGTATACATTTTATATAGTAATATGTAGTATATAGTATATGCATATAAAACATATAGATGTAGATATAGATATAAATATCTTAATGTAATATGGTGCGCCTAAGGCGTTTTCCCAGTGCCTCTCTTCAGGGATGCTTTATTTGCTAAGGTAACAACGAAGTGTCCTCTCAGCCAAGGTCGGTGTGGTTTTGCAGCCTCGGGTTTGGCCACCGTGAGTCAGACAGAAGCTGAGAGCTGCCCCGTCACTGCGTCAGAGGAGACTGGATGTCTTGAGCGCTGTGGCCTGTCGTCAGCAATCTACACCAGCAGGAGCAGAAGGCGAGAAAGCCCTTCCTGGCGGTGTGTTTGGACTCGTAAGTAGAAAAATAAGTGACGTAAACAATTCATACATTTGCACATTGAGAACACTGGGCAATCTTGAATATTGTCAATTGGCAAATTATTCTCTCTTGTGGAAGCTTTTCACAGATAAACTCTCAAGCTTAGATTTCCACTTGAGGTATGTTTTTTAGCTCACTTCTGAGCTAAAGATTGTATGCGGTATTAGCTCATCTTGTCCTCAGTGATCCCTATAATAAATAAAGACTGACATTTGTGCACAGTGTGGCTCGGCATCCTCATATCGATACATTTCATCTTGATTACAATCCTTCAAAGCAGGTGACCCACCTTTGCCGGAAGCTGTTATTATTTATCTCTATTTTTAAAGCCACGCAATCAGTGAATTCCTGAATAAACTCAGCAAACATTTTTGAATCGTCTGTTATGTACTAGACACAGTGTGGGTGACAAGACTTGAATAATAAGAATTAAAATTAAAATTAAAACAACACTGCCTGTGTCCTCATGGTTTACAGTCCAGAGGAGGAGACAGATACTGAACAAGTAATCACAAAACCATAGCATGGTCCCCAAAGAGCATTTGATCAGGGGACTAGAGCGGTCTGAGAGGTCACATTTTCCAGTGGAATGATGTGGAGGTTGGGGCCGGATGATGAATAGACGTTTAGAGACAAGAGGTAACAAAGTAGAGCATACAGAGGCTCTGTGGCTCTGAAGGGCAAGCATGAGCAAAGAGGATGCAATACGAGTTGTGGCCACAGAGGTTGCTGGGAGAATCTTGGAGGTTTTAAGAAGAGCGACATGGTCAGATTTGTGCTTTGAAGGGCTCTCTGCCTGCAGGAGTGGGGCAGTGGGTGCTGGGGGCAGAGTGGGCACCAGGACCTATGAGGAGGCTGTTGAAGGGTCCAGATGGACACGGGCCAGGGCAAAGCATCCAATCCCGAATCTCATTTTGTTTCCCATCACCTCCCTGCAAAGTGATTCAGGAACATTCTATTGTCACCAGTCTGTAAATGGGAAACCTGGAGTGCAGGGAAATTATTTCGTCAGGGCCGTATGATTTCTCAATGAGAAAGTCAACAAGTATGAAGAATGTGTGTTCTGATCCTCACCCCGCTGCACTGTTGGACATACCATGCCAGCTAATACATAGGAATAAAAAGTATACATTTACTGTTTTAGCAGGTTTTACTCTAAGATGCTTTCATTCTGTCTTAATTTGCAACATCTGAGTTTTTACTCACAAACAGAAACTAACTAAAACAGCAAAGACTTCCTGACAAAGCTCTTGCTGTAGAAGCAGCCAGTCAGGTCAAGGCGTTACGTTTATGAATCAATGTCAGTACTCCGATCTTTAAGCATGTGCAGTAAACTCTAACATCACTGGCCTGTTTGTCTGATGAATCTCGTTGTTAATTGACATGATAGTTTAAATTGGTTTTTTAGGTGACCCTTCAGTGTTTGATTATTCAGGCTCCCACAGTACCCCACTTTCCGTTTTCTCTTGCTGTTTGCCTATCAAAAGCCGCTCTTCCGGCTTGACTGGCCCCTCCGTACGCTTGGGCATTTCCACCTCTGCGCCTGCACAGTTCCTTCAGATAACCCGCCACCCCCTGACTTGATCATGCCCATCCAGGAAGCGGTAGCCTGTTCCTTCCTCTCTTGGGAAGTTTTCCTGGACAGTGCAACCACTTTTACCTTGCTGCTTCCGAATTCTTCAAGCACGTACTGTCTGTGCCAATCATTTGCTAGTCACAATGTATTAAATTGTGATATTAAGTCTCTCTACAAGTATATTTTATGTCTCCTACTAAATTGGAAGGTCTTTGAGGAGAAAGACTGCTTCTTTCTGTATGTATAACACTGCATCTTACCTCCAGTAAGTGTTTAGTATTTACAGCATAAAAATGAAAGGGGTACACAGCTTGCTCATTGACAATTTACAATCAGAGACACCATCTGTTCACCCTGGTCGGTGTGGCTCAGTTGGTTGAGCATCATTCCTTGCACCAAAAGGTCACTGGTTCAATTCCATCAGGGCACATGCCTGGGTTGTGAGCTCAATCCCCAATAGGGAGCATGCACGAGGCAGCTGATCTTTGTTTATCTCTCACATTGATGTTTCTCCCTCTCTCTCCCTCTTCCTTTCTCTCTCTCTCTAAAAAAAATTGCTAAAAACATATTTTAAAAAAGAGAGAAAGAAAGAAAGAAAGAAAGAAAGAAAGAAAGAAAGAAAGAAAGAAAGAAAGAAAGAAAGAAAGACCATGTGTCCCCTGCCCTGCCCCATTCAAGGGCAGGAGACTTTTGTTTAGAGCTCTTAGCAGTGAGACCCACACTGACCCCCCTGGCCCTCGACCCTGAAGCCTTTCCACAGGGAAAACAGAGCAAGGGAGAACCGCTGCTCTCTCTGGTGTGGCCTCTTGGTGGACTATCGCAGTAACTGTTGAAAAGCTTGACTGTTTCTTTCACTGGCTTGTCATCTTTGTCAGCTACGCCATACCTCAGCACAGCTCTCTCCAGCTCAGCCGAGCTCCTGGGAATTAAGCAAAGCAGATGGGGCAGAGGGTTCTGGGAAGACGGTGAGTGGGAAGCACCAGGAGGCAGGCTCCCACCTAGACAGCAATGGCAGTGGCAGACCGTCTCGGGGGCACGCTGTGCCTCTGGAAAAGAAAACTGATGGAGGCCTCCCTTTCACTTCAGCAAGGGCAAAACCAGTGAAGCTTTCCTCTCACTCCAAAGTCAGGGGGGCACCTTTGGGGTACATGCTGTTAACCCCGATGCTGAGAAATTCGCACTTCTGTGGCAGAAGATACAAAGAGCAACTAGGGAGAGGGAATGAAGACAAACCTAGTGTTTTATTCACTTATGCTGGTTTCACTTCAGGTTTCGTTCTTACCTTTCTCTACAACTGCAGCCTGGGGATCTAGTTCCATTTCTAATTCAGCCTCTAACGTCCAGAAATAAATGAGCACCTATTCTGGAAGGAGTGCAGTATTTCAAAGTGGGCAAATCCTCCGGGGGTTAGCCAACGGGGGCATACCAAGAGGAGGCTCATTTGATTCTCCAGAAACATCCTACACTAAAATACAATTATTCTTCATCTGAAATTCAAATGTAAGGGGGTGTCCTGCTTTTCACTTTGTTTGTTTGTTTGTTATAAATCTGGCAATCCCCCTTCAGCTCAGAACACTCACCCACACGTTTGTCCTTGTGCCCCATGCCACGGAATGACTGGAGGGAGAGCGGTCACGTGTCAGCACGTGTGCCATCCCACTGGGAATGTGGCTCTAGGGATGGCATGGAAGAAGTAAGTCACATCGCCCCGTCCTTGAGGACTTGGTGCCCAGAAGACGCGCACAGTGTCTTATGCACAGTGAGCGCCACAGAAATCTCTGTAGACGTTGGGGAGTGAGTGACACTGAGGGGCTTTCAGAAGAGTGCTACCGCAGGGTGTGTGGGAAACAGTAGTTACAGATCACAATGGTTTCAGATGGTCTTTAGGGAGCTGGGTGAGGCTGGTAATTGTTTTTATTGGGAAAAAGATATTCTGCCGAGAGATAAGAATTCCATTTCAGGGAAATAAATCGGATTGAACTAAAGAACCATAACAGATTGGCACATGTCCCAGTGCAATTTAGTGGATTAGAAACTACAGTTGCTGACCCATCATTCTCTCCCCCGACCACCACCTATTTGGATGAATCTGCCACTTCTTCATAGGTGGGATAGCCAAATGAGAGGGCTTGGAGTTAAGGAGAAAAGTGCTGATCTGAGTACTTATCAGACATGTGACCTGCATCAGAGTTTGAGGAGAGGCCATCACCTGAAGTGGGTTTCAGGCCCAGCAATGTTGGTACCATACTGCTGTTCCCAGTCTTTTTGAAAATATGTTCAACATAGTAAATTCAACTGTAGTTTATGGAGAACTCAACACTATGGGAGATGCTGGAGTCTGCCCTCAGGCAGCCCCTGAGATGATCCCATGTGCTTCTGCCACCCGGACATTGCTGCAGTGATTTCCCCACCACCCTGACATTGCACCATCACTTACTGCTCCCTTGCAGCTTGCCCCGTCAGGATACAAACACACTGCTATGTCTCCCATCCTAAATTTGAAACAAAACTTTCTTTGCACCCCACTTCCCTTGTAAGCTAGCGCTCTACTTCTTTTCACTGAAACTCCTAAAAAGATATTTCTAGCTCACTGTCTCCAATTCCTCATCTCCCGTTCTCTCCAAAACCCTCTGTGATCAGTCCATCCCAGTCCCGTGAGGCTGTTCTCCCTAGGTTCGCCGATAGCTTCACGCTGCTAAGGCCGGTGTCCATTTCCAGCTGCAATGTCACAGACTTAGCAGAGGTATTTGAAACGGTTCATCACGACCCCTCCTGGAAGCACTTTCTTAACTTCCAAGATCACATGCCCTTGGCTTTTTTTCTTATTCCTCAGGTTCTGGTTGCAATAACAAACAAATAACTGCACAGCAAACAATCCCCAAATCTCAGGGGTTTGCCAAAACCACCATTTCATTTTTCACTCACAGATCTGAAGGGCGGCTATGGTTCAGCAGATCTAGGTTGGGCTCATCTGGGCCCAGTGAGACTCCAGGATTCTGGTTCTGCTCTGTAGACTGTATTTTGAGGGCTTCATTTACTCAATGTAATGTGTTTGAAGTTTATCCATGTTTTTGTCTATATGAGTATTCTAAACTGATTATTGTTTATATATATAAACAATGAGTACAAATAGTGCCCAGATACTGATTTCTAAATACCATTCCCACTAAAAGGAACCCAAGCTCCTTGGGCAAATGGCTGATTTCAGGAGAAAGGGAAAGGAGAAAGGGAATCTTGAGTGTTGTATACCAGAAAGCAAGGACTTGCTTAAAGACATGTTAAAAGGAGACAGGAGCCACTTAAAAAGTGTTCTCACTTGCCCAACTAATTCACTGAATTTACAAAAGAAATGTACAATCATCAGTAATGGGACAAACTCACAGTAAGTGCTTCTTGATGGACTAGAACAGGAAGCACACATCACCTGTATAGTATCCGTGCCAAAAATATCTAACCTGAATTCTAAGCATGAGGAAACAAGCAGAAAATCCAAATTTTGAGACATTCTTTACAGAGATGACCTGAATTTGTCAAAATGTCGATCTCGTAAAAGATTTTTTTTTTCTTTAATGGAGGGAATTGTTCTAGATCAGCAATTCTCAGTGTGTTCTGTGGATCTGGGGGGCGGGGGAGGGATGTGAGACTAGGAAATCTATTTTCATGATGACATTAATAGATTATTTGCCTTTTGCTCTGTGTTGAGATTTGCAGTCGGTGGCTGAAGCTGCTGACCCCTTAGCATGAATCAAAAACATGGCAGCAAATTCTACTAGGATTTCTTCACCACCAGGTACTCGCAATTAAGGGGGGAAATGTCAGTTTCACTTAAGAATGTCCTTGAAGCAGTCAAAATTATTAATTCTATAAAATTTCAGCTCGAGTACACATCGTTTTAATAGTCTGTGTGGGAAATGGGGAGGACGCCCAAACCCCTTCTCCGACCCAAAGAGCCGTGGTGGGCGCAGGGGAGACCTGTGCACCTGTCGGAGCTGAGTGTCCCTGTGTTTCACAGAACACAATTTTAACCTGACGGACCGCTCACGCCTGTGGGTTTTCAGGCTTGAGTATTTGGCAGATGGTTTCTCAAAAGAGAAACAGTGAGCCCGTCAAAGAGATCACTGATAGTATTTGTTTTCCAATGATAAAATTCCAGCTTTCAAGCAAAAATTAGGATTTGGGAAAATTTGTATTTATTACTATATTCATTTGTAGTCATCACCAGCTATCCAACGCTCAAAGACGTTTTTGTGAGACTGGTGGCGACATCAATGCACGTGATCTCGTGTGTGGAACAATGGAACAAGCATCGGGAAGATGCGCCTAACTCTGGGAACACGCTTCCTACATGGAAAGCGTGCGGCCACCAAACCAACCCCGGGTCAGAGCTTCATTCACAGGGCAAGACAGACCAGTGGATTTTAATGTAACGGAGTATGAAGGTCTGTCGATACCGTTTCAATTCCACATTGCAGCTAACCTTTCAGAAATGCCTGGTCCAGTGTTGATTAGTATCGAAGGAAACCGGGAACTAACATGTATTGAGTGCTCGCTACCTGCCAGATACTGTGCCAGCTATCTTACCTACTGTGCAATGACAATGTAGATTTTTGACAGGGTTTTACCTCAAAAGCAGCTGGAAAGAAAAAAAAGAGGAAGAATGGCATTTGTCGGGGGAAGGGAGACTTGTTATGGACAGGAAATGCTCTGGATGCAAAGCAGACAAATGGAAGGGTGAACGAGTAGAAGATTGTTAAATTAGAAGTTTCAATGTAGGCACCAAAATACGGTGAATACCAGATTCTAAGAGAGCATAAGACAGACAGTCACCATGAGGCCATTTCAAAGAACTGAGGGTGTGTTGACGCAGAGGGACCCTCGGTGGTTTCCTTTGGGAAGAGTGGGTGCTCTGTGCCTCAGCCTCGTGGGGAGGGCTGGGTGCTCTTCCCTCAGCCCGGGCCTAGAGTTGGAAGCTTCAGCAGGACCGCTGGGAGAACCTTTCATGTGTTCCTTTCAGTTATGGGACACAAAGGACCGTGCCTGACTCACAAAGGGGACAGCGAAGCGGCCTTCGGGGAGACACAGAGGACTGCCTGGGAGCAGCCCAGCGCCCTGGGGTTTGTCGGGGCAGGGCCAGCATGACTTCCCAGGGCTGGGGGTGGGGGGGCTCTCTTCTACTCCTCAGAGGGGGAAAGGGCTCCAGCAGTGAACTCTGTGCTTAATGGACGACCAGAAAAGCACAGACTGAGGGAGAGAATTGTAGAAAAGAGAGAATGGACCACTTGTGTCAAGAGGGCTGTAACCAAATGGACCAGGAACACACCCACAGGAATCGGTTTTAGACAAGAGAGTGCAAGCCACCTTCTGACAGTACCATTCAAGGAAGAAATGTCTGTTCCCTTTTCCCCTGCTCCCTCTCCATATTCTGGAACAATATGCTGGGGCAGTGGGGAGACCAACCGCCTCACCCTCCCAGGAGCACAGGCAACCAGCTGGGAGAGAAGGAAGGGGGAGAAGTCATCTTCAAAGCAAGACTGAATGTTGCTCAATGTAATAAACTCAATATTCTCAATTACGAATCTTCAGGATTGACAAATCTTTTCACAATAGGAGTTTCAAGGAGAAACGAAGTCTTGGAAGTCTCCAAATGACACCAAATTTTGCCAAGTAGTGCAAAGCTGGACTGAAAGACGGGGACAGATCATGGAACAAATCTGTCACAAGGCAGTCGGCTATGCCCAGGGTGGCATCAGACTCACCAGTCTGTAATGCCCTCTGGGGTTCCTGTGAACCCAGAGTTTGCTGGTGTGCCTGCATGCAGCCTGATTCTCAGGAATGTTGCAGCATCCACAGTCCTTTTGGGGTTCTAATAATGTTCAGAGGTGGTTTGATCATGTAGCCCTGATGCTGTGGGCACAACTCATCCAAAAACCCCGGCCTTTGAGCAAAGGTGCCACCTACAGGCTGGCCATCCAGAGTCTGTCGCGCAGTGCGTTCTAACCCAGAGCGAGGCCCACCCCACAACCGGATCCTCTCTCGAGGGCTTCCGAGGCAGAAACATGGAGGGAAGTCTGAGGAGAGTGGAGAAGACGAAGAAAAGCGCAGAGTAAAGACGTAAATAGAAGCCATGGCAGTTCCTCAAAAAGTTAAACAGAATTACCATGTGGTCCACCAATTCCACTTCTGGAGATACAGACATCCCCAAAAGGATTGAAAACAGGGGCTCAGACAGATACTTTTACACCAGTGCTCACAGCAGCTGTGTGCACCGTGTCCAACAGGTGGAAACGACCTGGATGTCCACCTACAGAGGAATGGATACATGCAATGCGGTGTGTGCATACGAAGGAATGTTGTAACGCCTTAAGGCGGAATGGGCTGACACCTGCCACAGCATGGACGAACCTTGAAAGCATCATGCTGAGTGAAATCAGCCAGACACAAAAGGACAAAGAGTATATGATTCCACTTCTATGAGATACCTGGAATAGACCATCTGTCTCATGGAGACAGGTGGTAGAATATGAGTGCAGGGCTGAGGGCAGGGACGAGGGCAGAATGGGGAGTTCGTGTTTAATGTGTAGTTTCAGTTGGGGACGATGAAAAGTCCTGGAGGTGGATGGTGGTGATGGTAGCCCAACATTGTGAATGTACGTAATGCCATTGGAGTGTACACTTAAAAATGGTAAGTTTTACATCATGTATATTTTACCGCAATAAAAAATTTTTTTTAATTGTTCCAAGTTTTTCTCTAATAATTTCTACCCCAATACTTTCTTTCATTAAACAGACCAGGCAATGTAGATCATTTTTTTAAGTAAAAGAAGAGGTGAAATTGATGCCCACTGCAGACCTTGCCCTCCTTGGCATTTTGAAACAGAAGTCAAAAAATGTGCACCTGTGACAGCGAGGGCTCTGCAAAAGGACCACAGGCTTGCAGATGACACGAAACTGGCTTCAGGAAGCAGAAAGGTCACTTTGATGGGGCTTTGCAGGCTTCACAAGTGGCCCACTCCAGAGCAAGAGCGCTGTGTGGTGGGCGATGGGTCCCTGGACCGGCAGGTGCAAAGGTGGGGGCACAGGGACTTGGGAGGAGGAGGGGATGGCAGGAGGCCAGGGGAATTGCCTGGATCCAGAGGCTGACCGGGCCTTACAACCTTAGGGGTGGGCACAAGGAACCACTGAAGATGACTAGAAAGGGGACAGTACCACAAACCACAGACACCAGCAAGGGTGGGAAGTTGGGGCTCCTGGCTGGGGAAAGCAGAAGGCGAAGGACGGAGACGCTGTCTGTAAGGAAGTTTGTCTCCAGGGACAAAGCATTTCTTGCTAACTTCTAAGCACACTGAAAATCTCATCTGTGTACTCCAACTTCTGCCTGGGGCAGGATACCAAGTGAGAATATTTATATTAAGACCGTGATTACAAAATAATTCTTTCGAGCAGACAATTAGGTCAGCATATTTTTCTAGTTTGTATTGTAAATTGTGCAAATAATCCCAGAGGGCTGGTGACAGACACAACTTCTATAAATATATTAAATTCAAACAATCTGCACACTGTCCCCCCACCCGAAGATTCCCACTCACTTCCAGATGCAACCAGTCTGATTTTTTAACGATGATTGTGGATTGTGGTGTGTGTGTGTGTGTGTGTGTGTGTGTGTGTGTGTTAATATGTCTGTATTAATTTTTTAGAGAGAGAGAAAGGGAGAAAGAGATAGAAACGTCAATGTGAGAGAGAAACATCGATTGGCTGCCTCCTGCACGCCCCCTACTGGGGATTGAGCCCATAACCCAGCGTGTGCCCTGACCGGGAATCGAACCAGGACCTCTCAGTCCAGGGGACAATGCTCAATCTACTGAGCCACACTGGTTGGGAATGTTGTGTGTGTGTGTTTTTTTAATCCTCGACCAAGTGCATGTGTTTATTGATTGTTAGAGAGAGCGCAAGGGGGAGAGAAACACTGATGTGAGAGAAAAACTTCAATTGATTGCCTCCCATATGCATTCAGAGCGGGGATCAAACCCACAATCTGGGTCTGTGCCCTGACTGGGAATCAAACCCATGACCTTTTGGTGTATGGTATGGCACAACACTCCAACGAACCGAGCCACCCAGCCAGGGTAAGACAATTGTGTTTCGAAAATTTTAACATGCAGCTAATCAGTCTAAGGAAAAACAAAGTTTACTCCAATAACATTGCAAAGGAGCATTTCCCCTACCGCTGCTCCCTCTGCACCGGAGTCTGGGAGACCTGTCCACATCACCAAGGATGTGCAGGAAAACACGGGGCAGGGGAAGGCCAGCGGAGAGGGGGGGCCAGGTGATGCAGACAGAGGCCCAGGTGCAAATCCCAGAGTTGTCCCTTCTGAGTGGCATTGTCTAGGCCAAATTACTTAACCTTCCTTTCTCGAAGCAGTTTGCTGTGGCAGGCAGACTTCCCTGGGCTCAAATCCTCCTCTGCCTTCTCCCTGCTGGTGACTTCTGGCAGCAGGACGATGATAACATGGTACCTACATTATGGCATTATTATGAGGGTTAAGTGAGTTAGCTTACAAAAGAGCCTAAGAGAATACCTGTCGTGTAGAAAGCATTGTATAAATGCTTGCTGTTTTATCAGTTAAAAAAGCATAGACTCCCTCACAGGACACTTACAACATCTCACTGGGATGGGGAGAAGGGCAATATATGCGGGTTCAAATCTTAAAATCCTAGCTCGACCACTTATCAGCTGTATATCCTAAGGCACATCTTGTTTTGTCTGTTATCTTCCTGTACTTCAATTCTGAGATTGAAAGAGATGATGCATTTATAAAGCTTAGGCTAGGACTTTGCATGGAGTGAGCGGACAGTAGGTGTGGGCCGCTGTCATGCCGTACCAACAGTGAATGTTACTTCCTGCTGTCTTGATCATTTCTACGACAAGATATTTTCTCCTAAGATGAAGATCCTCTGGTCTGTTGGAGTCACTTCAAGATGATCTCCAGATGACAGTTGTTATGAGCTGAATTGTGGCCTCAAAAATTCGTGTGTTGAAGTCCTGACCCCAACCACCTCGGATTATAGCCATATTCTGAGATAAAGTCTGTAAAGAGTTAAGTTAAAATTAAGCTGTTAAAGTGAGCCCTAATCCAAATGACTGGTGGCCTTAAAAAAAATAATAGATTTGGACACCGAGTGGAAAGACCACGCAAGGACACAGCAAGAAGGTGGCCGTCTACAAGCCAAGGAGAGAGGCCTCCGAAGAAATCTGTCGACACCTTCTCTGGGACCACTAGCCTCCACAACTGTGAGAAAATACATTTCTGTTCTTTAAGTCTGTGGTGTTTGTGATGGCAGTCTTGGCAAATTAATACAAGGGTATAAATCTATTCTGCATGTTTTTAAGAAAAAGATACTTTCTTTTCGAAAGTCCCAAGTGGGTGTTGATTTATCCAGCAAACATTTGTGGAGCACCTGCTACGGACGAGGCACCACCTAGGGCTGGAGGCACCACACGCAGTGCTGTGTCCTCTGGGAGCCCGTGGTCCAGGGGGAACCCTGACAGGTGAAGGAGGAACTGGCCACACTAGCTAAGCCACCTGAACATGTGGCCTCCAAGATTGTCACAGCAGGAAAAGAAGACAGAGGAGGGTCACAGGCCTCCCATCAATGCCACTGCCAGTCAGTTGTCACATGGCCCCAACCTAACTTCAAGAAAGGCTGAGAAACGTAGGGAAATGTGTGGCAATGTGGTGAGTGACTGCCGCAAGGAGATACCTTTATCGTGTCTCCTTCCTGTTAGCGGGGTTGCGTGTATTGCCCGCGGCCACACCACTAATAAGCAGCTGAACCAGGAATCTCATCTGGCTGTCTGAGTCGAACACCCACACCCTCGCCACTGCACTGTGTTGTCAGATCTGAAGAGCTTCTTATTACAAGGTTGACATTATCCCGTAGACAGTGGGGCTTCTAAAGATTTTAAGCAGAAGGATGACAGGATCAGATTTTCCTTTCAGGTAGATCACGTGGCTGTAATTTGGATGATGACTGAGAAGGCAAGGCTGGAAGAAAAGGCCACTCAGGGAGCAAATGCAGTTGTTCAGATGACAGATGATGGGGGTCTCAAGTAGGGCAAGAAGAGAAGAAATGGAGAGGAGGGACATGTTGGAGAAGTTCAGGGACGGGAACACTTAGTATGGTGGTGAGGAAGAAGAGCTACTCAAGAAAAAGACCCTTGTATTTGAATGGTGGTCTGGAAAGATGGTGTCACCGATGAAAGCAAAATACAGAAGGAGGAGAACCTTTGCTGGAGAAAATGGCGATCTCCGTTTTGGAAAAGCTGAGTCTGAGGATCTTGGGAGACAAGTGGCAAAGCAGATTCAACTGCTTTTGGAACAACCCCAGAACTCGGGGAAGAAGTTGGGGTAGGTGGTAGCTGAACAAGAGAGGGAGAGGTGGGATCCCGTGGAAAACAATCCCCAAAAGACCAAGGTCACACGTGACGACGGAATCAAATGCAACAGAGTCCAGTACAAACAATGCCAGTTGGGTTTTGCCATTAAAAGTCATGATGACCTCAGTGGAAGGAGCTTCCATGGAGTGGGAAAGGGTGGGGCAGAAGTCAGAGAGCCACATTCCAGAGGGACATGAATATAAAGTGCTACCCCTTTCAATCCCCTCAACAAGACAGACATTATTGCCCTGCTTCTGGAGATCAGCGAGGTGGCCTGCAGGACTGTGCAGTGGCTGAGAACTCAGACCCCCGGGCTGCCATCTCAGGCTGCATTCCTTGGAACTGGACTGCAGTGGGCGTCTGTTTGCAGGTTTGTTGGAGAGCATCTTCATCGCCAGCACCTGTGAGGAAACGAGGCACGCAGGACTGGGCGGAGGTGACGAAGTGGCTACAGGGACTAATCTGATCTTGCAGAGTGCTAGAGTCAGAAAGGGCCTTCAAGTTGCCCCTAATCTGGCACAGAGGGTTCGACAGGCTCTGACCAGACATTGCATGTGCTGCCCCAAGAACGGATCGTACTTAGGAGAGGCCGTTCCCTTTGGTCAAGGGCAGTTCCCAGAGAGGGACTCAGGTGGCAGCCGTCAGGAGCCAAGTCTCCCAGCTGCTGGAGAACGCAGTGCCTCTGTTGGGGACAGGACACCTGGAGGTGATGACAGCATCCATTACATTGTCTAAGTACCAGTCTCAGCTCAGCCACTCGCTAGCTGTGAGGGCTCCACTAGTGTCTTAATCTCTCTGTGCCTGTCTCCTCGTCTCTAAGGTGAGAATAATAATAAAATTACCTCAAAGAGATGTTGTAAGGGTTAAATGAGTTCATAAAACTGTTTTTTAAAAAATGCCTGCCACACAGTCTGCACTTCATGAGGAGAAACTACTATATTACTCAAGGTGGAAGAACCAGCACACCCAGGACTTCTGATTTCCAATCCTGTGCCTTTTCTTCAGACCATTCAGCCTCCGTTCCGGTTGTTTGCAGTCTGTGTAGCACAGAAGCAGTGTGTGCTACATCGTGCTACCCATAACTGTTTTGCTCTTTACAGAAGTATGCATGAATGTATCATTCCCAAAAGGGCCTGGACAGGGGGCTTGCAGTGATAGGTTGCTCCCTCACACATCTGTGGGCTCAGGGCCTGACTCCTAGCTGCAAGCAGGTCCAGGCCTGCTTCCTGTCTCCTCTTCCTTAGATGAGCAGTATCCACCGCGCATTCTCCTGGTGGTGAGAGGCACGGTTCAAGCCTTTGCTCACATCTGTTCACACCCCATTGGCTAAAGCAGTCCCAGTGGCGGGGTCCAAAGTCAAGTGCAGCAGGGGATACACAGTACCCATGGAGGTCGGGGGAGAGAGGGGACTGGAAATTTGCTGAACAATAAGCTTCCGCACATCCTGATGAACAAATATTCTGTATTCAAATAGAAGATACTGTGACCAGCATAATACAGAAGAAAGAGTTTTCACTGAAAGCCTTGGCTAAATATTGCTGGTCCATATGGCCTCTCTCTAACTCAGTCTCCTTGTCTATAAAGCATAAATATAAGACCCTCTTCTATTTAACTCACAGCAATGAGATATCATCATCACATCTTTTCGTGAAATGCTGCAGCTCCTCTTTTTATGATAAATCGGCATTTTCTGCCGTGAAGCATGCTGCTGCTGCTTCCCTGAGTTCCAGCCGGCCCGCTCCCCAGGAGCGCCGCAAACAGCCAGCGAATGCAGGCGCAGGCCCTCCGCGGGCACAGGGCCTGGAGTCCAGTGCGCTGCAGACGTCCTGGGCACTGTCTTCACCGTGTGGGCTTCCACTGACACCGACAGTGCTGGCTGCGTAGTGGGCCCTCCATAATTTCCAGTTGGATTTCCTGAATCCCCTGGGTTTTCAAGAAGACTGACTGGCCCAGCCGGTGTGGCTCAGTGGTTGAGCGTCGACCCATGCACCAAGAGGTCGCCAGTTTGATTCCCAGTCAGGGCACATGCCCAGGTTGTGGGCCCGATCCCCAGTCGGGGGCATGCAGGAGGCGGCCAATTGATGTTCTCTCTCATCGATGTTTCTATCTCTCTTGCTCTCTCCCTTCCTCTCTCTCTGAAATCAATAAAGAAAAGAAAAAGAAGATTGATAGAATAAAGGACAGTAATCAGACACTGCTGAGACCTGACATAACTCAGCCGGTGGCCTCTACTGAAAACCTGACAGGAGCCTTGTTGCCCATCTCAGCTACTAAATCCTCAGCTCAGCACTTTCCTCCTCATTCCAAACTCCCAGTGTGGATGCTATCTGTGAAGAAGCCGCCAGTTTCCTCAGAATGGAACCAAAGAATGATGACCCAGCACACTGCAGCTTCTGGTCCAAAATATTATATTTGTAATCCAATAAATTATAGGGAGACAGATGCCAAGCTTTTAGGGCTTCTTACTTTAATGAAATTAATTTACACAAAGATGAAACCGTCTTTTCTCTGTTTGCCAGAAACAAGGTAGAACTTCTTTATTCCAACAAAAACTGAATTGCTACACACATCATCGGCCCTTCTGCCTGCCAAATAAGTCAGGTTCTGGTTCTGCCCACTGCTGAGTTCCTCCCTCTTCCTCCGGGCAGGGGGACAGGATGGCAGGGCTGAGGAGGAAAGGCCATTCTCACAGACACAGTAGTGAGTCAAAAGGAGCCCCGCCCCCCAGGGGCCTCACACCTGTGTGGAGGGCCCGGCGCAGGACTGGGAGAGGTGGGTTAGGGAGAGGGTCCTTCTTGGGGGCGGGGAGTGACAGACCCCGAGTGGCACAGAACCAGAGACTAGGAGACAAAGGAGGATTTAGCCAGAACTGCCTTCGGGTTCTGCATTTGATTTGCATGGGATTGAATTCCCATCTGTACTGACTGTGGCTCCACTTCTGAATGAACCACGAGCCGTGATTTCCAGATGATCACACGTGCAACAAGCATTCACCAAACCCCCGGGTATCCCACATCTTACCTGCAGCCCAAGGGAGGCAAAATATAGAAAAGACAATATTAAAGACATTGGACTAGCTGAGAGATGAAACATAGTAACATGTGTACAGCCTTTTACAACTTTCGAAAATCGTTGTGTTTGAGAGTCCTCTGTAAGAACGCGATTAGGTAAGCAGGACAGGCGGTAGCCGTAGTATCTGAACACAGAGATCCGACAGTGCTGATACCCGGCTCAGTGGCAAGAATCTGAAGCCAGCGACTCCAGAGCTTGTTCTCTTTGTTCTTTCTGCAACCTCTTACTCTGGTCTGGGAAGAAACACGGATGCAGACAGAGACCCTAAAGCAGAAGCCCGGGTTCTGGTGTGTAGTGGCTTCTCAGAATTATGAGAGAAACCTGGTTGCCATCGGTGACAAGGGTCTCACACAAGGATTCAGGAGCATAGGTCTAACAGGTCACTATCTTCCTCTTGGCTGGTCAGTTACTCTGGCCCCAAAGACTTGGCTACAGCAGGCCTCAGGACACCAGCACAGACCTCAACAAGCATTGGGATAAAACATCCATTTCTGCGTCTCTCCTGGAATCCATATTATAATGAAAGCATTAAATTGATCAATTTGTCACCATCCCCTATGGAGCTTGTCTCTAGAACACAGTTTTCCCTAAATCCTCACCCAAGGACATTTTTCTATTTATCACTAGATAGAGTGGGAGGGAGGGAGAGGGAGAGAGAAATATCGATGTGAGAGAAACACATCGATTGGCTGCCTCCCGCATGACCCCAACCAGGGCCGGGATGAACCAAAACTGAGGTACGTGCCCTTGATGGTAATCGAACCCGAGACTCATTGGTCTGCTGGCCAACGCTCTAACCGCTGAGTCAAAACAGCCAGGGCCAGAGCACTTATTTGTACTTCTCCCTACCCACACACTATTTCTCCACTGCATTCTCTCAGCTTTGCCATGCAGAGTACGTTGATCCAGAATTTAGCCAGTAAGGGAAGAGAAACATCCATGCTGTTGTTGTTTTTTAAATGACTCTGAGCCCAGCTCAAAAGCAGCACCAATATGTAGGTATCACTTATCATTAAGGGATTACAAAGGTCCCTGAAATATCATTTTTAAAAATGAACACAAATTATCAGGGAGTTATTCACTATATTTTAAAGTTTTATGAAAAATCATGAAATAAACTGGTCTGCAAATCATGAAACAAACTGAGTGTTTTCCAAAATACAAATATATTTTAGTATATATTTTGATTATAGCACAGACGAGTGAAGTCATGCCTGTTGTCTTCAGAGTATCTGAACGTCAGTCAATTCTATAATACCACCGTGAAGAAGGATTAACCGCTCAACAGCTGCACTGTAAGTATAGCAAGTGCTGTCACTGGAATTCAAGGACCTACAAACGACTCCATCCCGTTGAACTAAATCAAAGCATATACAGAGCAGTTGTTGCATCAACACAGGATTACGAAAGGATTGTTGACATTGCATCACTTAAATCATAGATCTTAATCCCTATAATGAAGTGAAGCATCGTAATGTTTGCAGAAGAAGAGGGTGATCACAGGACTGACCTTTTCACCTGAGATGAGAGAATCCCTCTGGAGAGATCCCATTACAGCAGCAGGCCTTGCTGTCGCTCTCCTGTCTCACTCAGCATTCTGCGGTAGGCCCTCCCAGCTCGCCTGGGTGACTTTCTCAGGGTTTGTTAGGACTAGACTTAGAGGCCAAGAATTAGTAGGCAGCCGTCTACACTGTGGTTTGGAGAATTATAGAAATGATCCACTTTTGACAAATATCTTTTTCTTAAATTTATTTTATTTTTTCCATCACCATGTATCCCCTCGGTGCCCTCTTCCACCTCCACCCATTCCCCTCCACCCCCACAATCGGAAATCCAGTCCTTGAAGGCACTTCAGACTTCCTGACGTTTTTGTTGCTAAAGACACTGGTTGGTTCTTTCTCCAACACGCAAGACTTGCAGAGCTGCCCCTGTCGCTGGTGGACGGTGCTGGGTGCAGTACCGGTAAGGCAATGAGTTTGAGATGGTTAACTGATACATAATGGGGTTCACAATCCAGCCATTGATACCCTTTTTTTTGTTAAAATGAACACTAGCTAAACACAGTATAACACATACCAAGCTTTAAAAGAACTGCATGATAGCTCTTAAACTTGGAATTTATCAATTGAAACTTGGCTTATAAACTTAAAATGAAAATTTTCTGAGACTATCACAAGGCTCTGACACTACGTTTTATTTTATTTATTTATTTATTTTTAATCCTCAACCAAGGACATTTTTCCATTTTTTGTTCAGATAGAGTGGGAAGGAGAGAGAGAAACATCGACGTGAAAGGGACACATCGAGTGGCTGCCTCCCGCACTACCCCGACCAGGGCCAGGGACAAATTGCAAGTGAGGTACACGCCCTTGACCGGAATCGAACCCGCGACTCATTGGTCCGAGGGCTGATGCTCTAACTGCTGAGCCAAACCGGCCAGGGCTGACACTACGTTTTATATCAAAAACCCATCTATCCACTTTTATGTGCTTGTCTAATCAGAGAAAGAAATCTTTTTTTTCCCCTGATCCTACTCATTGGCCCAAAGCATCTTCTCCATTTGCATGTTCTATTCCCTTTGCAAAATTCCGTTCCTTCTCTCTCTTTGCCTTAACTTCTTTCTCCAAGATAAATGTACGGAAATCACTGAGAAATTATGATACTGTCATATTTGATGTTGGCCCTGTTAAAGGGTTTTCCCCAATCCTGCTCAAATGCAACTTGGACATGAGTCCAGCCTCCTGTGCCACCACTCTGACCCCCAACCCCGTGAACGTTGTGACTGAGGTAAACAACAGTCCCAACACTGACCAAAACTCTGGGCCAACTTCGTTTCTGTCTTGCCTTTCTTCTGAGTCCTGTAATAGGTTTTGAACATGCTAGACATTTTTTAACATACCTTAGGACATTTGGTATAAATATGGTGGTAGTTTAATTATGAATCTTCCCATGATGTCTCCTAAAACCCACAGGGAAAAACACAGAGTTTTTTAAAGCCTCAAATTCAATTTTCATGAACTAGGAAACCTAGAAACCCTCCAAGTCCAAGTTGAAGGGAAGTGTTTTAAAGCAGCTGAGTTCAGCAGACTCTTCAGGAGGCCGGCAGAAGGCAGGAATGAGAACGCTAGGAGAGCACAGAGGGAAGCAGCAGCAACAGGCCCCAGAAATCACCAGCCAGAGTATTCTCCCGAGGGGGAGGGCCCCCTGAGTGAGACCTGCTGCGGTCAGGACTGAGGTTGGATGTGTTTCAGGGGCTGGGAGGAGAGAGAAGGGCGGAGGGTCCCCAGGGGTATCCAGAATCGTCAATATCAAAAGCAGCAGCTACAATGCGCGCTGCAAACCAAGGCGCACCTTCCCAGACGGGCGCAGCGGGCGGAGCGCGCGGGGCTGCAACGGGCTGGGGGGCCACGTTCCCAGCAGCATCCACAGAGGCGCCGGATTTAAAGAACAAAAGAAAAGGGGGGTAGCCCCAGCCGGTTTGGCTCAGCGGTTAGAGCATCGGCCTGCGGTCCAGAGAGACCCGGGTTCGGTTCCCGCTAAGGGCACGTGCCTCGGTTGCAGTTTGTCCCCGGCCCTGGTTGGGTCGTGTGGGAGGCAGCCACTCGATGTGTCCCTTTCACGTCAATGTTTCTCTCTCTCTCTCCCTTCCTCTCTCTGCCTCCCACTCTATCTGAACAACAACAACAACAAAAAAAATGGAAAGATGTCCTCGAGTGAGGATTTAAAAAAATTAATTAATTAATTTTTAAAAAGACAAAAGAAAAGGGGGCAGGAAAAAGATTTGAAGTAGTCATGGCTGAAAACTTCCCAGTTTTGATGAAAACATTAACCCACACAGCCAAGAAGCTCAACAAAGTCTAAGCAGGATAAATGCAAACAGACCCACATCTAGACACGCCCTATTCAAACGCCAAAAGAAGAAAGAGATGTTTTAGCATAGCAAGAGAAAAACAATTCACCGCAAGGAGGGGGCGAAAAGGGAGCTATATTGAAGCAACATGCAGATATACTATTGGAATTAAGTTAGTGTTATTTCTAAACCAGATTGTTTAATGTTAAAATGCATATTTTAATCCCAAAGCAGCCACTAAAAAATTAATTTAAAAATGTATATAGTAGCCCTGGCCTGTTTGGCTCAGTGGTCAGAGCATTGGCCTGTGGACCAGAGAGTCCCGGGTTCGGTTCCCACTAAGGGGCACATACCTCGGTTGCTCGTCCCCGGTCCCTGTTGGGGTCATGTGGGTGGCAACCAGTCGATGTGTCTCTCTCACATCGATGTTTCTCTCTCTCTCTCTCCCTTCCCTCTCCCTCCCGCTCTATCTGAAGAAAAATGCAGAAAATGTCCTTGGGTGAGGAATATATACACACACACACACACATATGAAAGAATCAACAAAGGAATTAAAGTGGTATACCAGAATACATCTATTTAACACAAAAGAAGGTGATAGAGGAGGAATACAAAGAGACAAGAGGTACGTAAAGACCAGTCTGTCACCACCCCATCTGAGGCGGCGGCCCTTCCCCTCCTCATGCACACCTCCCTTATCTCCTGCCAGGACCCGGGTCAGGAAGGTACAGTGCATTCAAATATAAATTACAAAAATAAGTGATACTGTATCATGCCACAATGCCGGAAAACTCCTTCGTTTCCTACTTATAGGAAAAGTTGGCATACGGCAAGTAGGTCTTTGCAAGTCTTCCTGATTGAGTCCTCATATCAATGATTTGCAACCGTAGTTTAAGGAGCGTGGAAAACTGCAGTCTCCCCAGCTGATCCAGACATCCAGCCAGAGGTACTGTGTGTACTTTACTACCTGCCAGGCACTGAGATGATTTCCTGTAGTAATCACTCTGATGACAAGACAGTATCTTCACTTTCATTCCTGACTTGAATATATCCGGAGACATGGAAGCATGGAACCAACTGACAAATCTCAGAGGGAAGGGGGTGGGGTGGGAAGAGATTAACCAAAGAATTTGTATGCATATCTGCATAGCCCATGGACACAGACCACAGTGCGGTGGAGGGCCTGGAAGGGTGGGGGGGGAAACGGGAGTGGGGTGGAGAGAGTCAATGGGGGCAGAAAAGGAGGGACATCTGTAATACTTTCAACATTAAGACAAGGTAAAAAATATAATAATAAAAAAATGGTACTGTATCAAGTTTTTAAATTCCATACAATAAGAAAATGTGGGAAAGCTCAGCAAATGTGTCCTGTAAAAAAGAAAAGCCACCAGAAAGAGTGTCACAGAGCAGATTAAGAATTGTACTCAAATAAAATCACAAGAATGAAGGAAGACAGCAAAGCAGAACTAGCAGAACTAGAGACAAAAAGGGAAGAGACAACAGGTGTGGGTGGCTTGATAGACAACAGCAAGAAGAGGAAGAGGAACTGGCAGGATTCAGGAAAGAAAACAAAGCAAACAAACATAATTATTTAAAAACACTGGGGAAAATAGATACTACGGAAAGCAAAGTAAGCGATAGAGGAAAAAAATGGGGAATGCAAGCAAAATGAAATAAAAATAGAGAAAGAGATGGAAGGGATTGGAAACAAAACTATAGATATAGAAGACAGGCAAAGGCTACCCTACATATGCACAGAAGAAAGTCAAAACAGTGGAATAGGACAGCTATTTGAAAATATTCCTGAAATGTAAGATATAAGTCTATCTATTGAAAAGACATACTGTGAATCCGTAAGCTAGAGGCTTAGGATCTGCGCTTGGTCCAGACACAGTGTCTCTGCTGGGGAGACAGAAAAACTCCTAGAGCTTTTTATGGGCATTCAGGACTCAAATAACAAAACTGGCAACCTGAGAGCTGGTCTCTCCCTTCAAGGCATTCAACTAATTCCAAAGATGTGAATGGTAGGAGACGAAAGAGCTAGACTGAAAAGCAGGGCAGAAAAGCAGGGCTGCAGCACCCCCATAATTCAGTGGTGCCAAGGAAACAAAGACCTACCCCTCGCTTAACTGAAACTGTGGAGGGCCCCGCCCTGGGTATGGGGCAAACAAGCAGAGTGAATCTTCCTAAAACTGCAGTGTAGCTTCAACCCAGCGCAGTCCCTGACTGGATTAAAATGAGTTTCCCTCCTCACACTCGATTTTCTTAGCAGACGAAAAGTTTGAACTTTCTTCATTGAAAGGCATCATCATCTGGAACCTCTATTTTTTTTTTTTTACACAATTTCCAGCACTAAATTAAAAAGTACCAAGCCTGCAAAGAACCATAGGACCAATAATCAAAAGAAACAAACAAAAATGTAGAGGAGCTTATTAAGAAAGTGATCTATGCAGTTTTCCTTACATACATCTTGGATGTTGGGACAGAGGTAGCAGCCTAGTTCCCCTACTCCAATCGTCCAGCTTCCCACCCCCCAGCACCCCTCTGAATTACCTAGAGTGCTGGCAGCGTTTAGCTTCCCACCTCTCAAGGACAAGGCCTACTTTGCCCTTCAAAATCCCTGTCTCTCCTCATAGCCTAGCAGGAGGGAAAAAATATATATTCACAATAGGAGGTAACAGCTGTTTGGGAACATAATAACCTCATCAGAAATCCCAGAAATGGCCACCTCCCCCAGACCCAGTCAGCAGTTTCCCAAGCAACTAGTTTCAAGTTTTCAACTTGCTTTTTCTTCTGTAAATGTTCTAAGTATCTTATTTTTCATCTCTTTTATAAGCGTAGTTTTCTGAAATTTTTATAGCATGATCTGAGCACAGCTGTACTGTTTTTTAAAAACCATATTTCCTTTTAAAAAATAGAGCATTTTAAAATATATAGAACAACATAACTTTCCTAAACTGTTTGTGAAAAATTGCCCTTCTCCTGCCTGAACGGTGGCTAGTAATTAACTAGTAATATATAATAATATTATTTAAAATAATAAAATTCTATACAACAGAGAATCACTTAGTTATTGGTTAATGTCCTAAATGGGGAGTGTGAAACTATCCCTTCATAAGATATTACGACACTTTGGCTTAATTTCTAAGAACAAAAATATGGTCATTTACCTTTCATCCTTTGATTTTGATTTTCAAAGAATCAAAACAGAAATTGGCAATTTTTTAAGAGTCTCGGGCCACAAAGCTCATCTGCAATTTTGGAAACAAAAAATAAAGATAACCAAATGATTGGTATATCCAAGTTGTTTCTTGAACTGCTATCAAGTTGATAGCAGCCTTTAGCTTCCAAAGAAAGCCTTCTAATATTTTTATGTCGAAACTATTAAGATGTTTACATTCAAGTCACCATGCAGAAGTTCATCTAGCATGCTCACCATGGACACACTTCTTCCACACTTTTCTCCACTTCATTCTAAGTTCGTAACAGTGAGCTGATTGTCAGTTTCATGTGTGAACTTGACAGGGCCGCGAGGTGCCCAGATATTTGGTTAAATAATATGTCTGGGTTTGTCTGTGAGGATTTTTCTAGATGAGATTAGTATTTGAATCTGTAGACAGAGTAAAGCAGATTGCCTTCCTATAGGTGGGTGGGTATCTTCCAATCCACTGAGAGCCTGAATAGAACAAAAAAGTGGAGGAAGGAATTGTTCTCCTTGCCCATGTTTGAGCTGGGACATTGGTCTTTTCCTGCTCGGACTGACTTACACCATTGGCTCCTGAATCTCCAGCTTTCAGACTGCATATCATAGGACTTCCCAGCCTCCATAATCCTGAGTTAGTTTCTTATATTATAACTCCTTCCCCCTTCTCTCTATATATAGAGAGAGATAGAAATAGAGAGAAGATAGAGATAGAGAGGAGAGATAGAGATAGAGATGATAGAGATAGCCCTGTCTGTTCTGTTTCTATGGAGAACCCTAATACAAAAGTCACTTCATTTTCTGCCTTAGGGCTGTAGGAATGATCTCTTATTGGCTCTGTTTTATAGTTACTGAGAAAAAGTGGCAGAGTGCATCAAGCAATAAAATAATAAGTACTGCCCGGCCGGTGTGGCTCAGTGGTTGAGCGTCGACCCATGCACCAAGCGGTTGCAGGTTTGATTCCTGGTCAGGGCACATGCCCAGGTTGTGGGCCAGATCCCCAGTCAGGGGTCATGCAGGAGGCTGCCAACTGATGCTCTCTCTCATCGATGTGTCTATCTCTCTCTCCCTCTCCGCTCCTCTCTCTCTCTAAAAATCAATAAAGAAAAAAATAATAATAATAAGTACTGCCCTGGCCGGTTTGGCTCAGCAGTTAGAGTATTGGCCCAAAGACCAGGGTCTTGGATTCAATTCCAGGTCTAGGGCACGTCCATCGTACTTCAGTTGTGGGTTCGATCCCTAGCCCTAGTTGGGGTCATGTGGGAGGCAACCAATCAATGAGTCTCTCTCACAACACATCAATGTTTCTCTCTCTCTCTCCCTCTCTCCCTCCCTCCCACTCTACCTACAGAAAAAAAAAAATCAGTAGAAAAATATCCTTGGGTGAGGATTAAAAAAAAAAGAAAGAAAATAAGCACTGACCGTAAGTGCCGACAGTAATAATCACACATACAGTGCACCCAGCACAAAGCAGGCCACTGAGGCAGGGCTGGGGCAGAGAGATGGGCATCCTCAATGTGCTTCACCATGGCGTTTCCAGCCTCCGCTCCGTCATCCCTCCACCGCCAACAGCCAGAGACACACACAGCATGTGCTCTGCTCTCATGTCGGAGCCTTAGGGACTGTGTAGGTCAGGCGAGCTTTTCACTGGAACGAAGTGACTGTGTTCCTAGTTCCCCCAATGATGGCAACATGATTTATACAACTGTCCACTTTTTTTCCACATCTACTCTTCTCCCTTCATCTTTTCCTTCCTTTTTACTAAATGGTCAAAATATTCAGAGTGAACCAAACTAGTAATCATTCCATCTCTAAAATTCTAGCAGGTATTTCATGAGCTTGACACATTTCTATCACAAACTAAATTTTCAGATAAGAACAGAATGAGATAAGGAGAAATCTAAAGAAAAATTAGAAATTGAAGAAAATAAATGAGGATAATGAACATAAAAGCTTGTGAAAACTGGTGTCAATTACTTTTATTTTTTTTTTTCTTTATTGATTTTTAGAGACAGAGGAAGGGAGAGGGAGAGAGAGAGAGAAACATCAAAGAGAGAGAACATCGATTGGCCGCCTCCTGCATGCCCCCCACTGGGGATTGGGCCCACAACCTGGGCATGTGCCCTGACCAGGAATCGAACCAGCGACCTCTTGGTGCATGGGTCGACGCTCAACCACTGAGCCACACCAGCTGGGCTCAATTACCTTTAAAAGTCACATTGGCCCATAAATGTTCTTTATCAAAGCAGGAGAGGACATATCAAGAATTAAGAATTTTAGAATGTTTTATAGACCATTAAGAAACTTGTGTGGGAAAATTAGTTTTTGAAATTCTGGGACAAGAAACGTCACCCTTCTTCTGCCTGGCATTGGTACCACAGCATGCAGGCAGCCTCAGGGTGAAGGTAGACAGCCAGCCAGCTCCTCCCTCGATTGTCCAGTGTGCACCAGTAAAGGCAGAAGCTGGCTGAGGTCCTGCTCACTCCCATATATATAAATATATATATATATATTTTTACTTTTAGACATTTTTCCTTGAGATGATGTTTCTTTCTCTATTTCTTGTGACTTCTGAACATTTCTACAGCTTTCAAAATAGCAGAGCTACACGAAGGTGCGCTTACTTGAAGGGGAATGGGATATGTTACTCCAGAATATGCCACTTGGCCATAGGACTTATTTTGCAGAGAAGGCAATCCACCTGCAAACCAGGCATCCATATCCCTCTGTGAGGACTGCCCACCACCACGAGGGCAGAGCAACTCACCACCAGAGATGAAGATCAACACCTACAACAGTCTGCATAAACAGACTTCACTAAAATACCTGCATCGTCCGTTAGTTTCCCGCATATATTTCCTAGTCACTCTCCCGCTACTTCATCATCACTTGAAGCCAAAACCTGCTTTCCTTTGTTAAAATGGTATATAAGCCCCTCAATCTAACCCTTCTTTGAATGTTCACTTCTTTTCTGTGAGCTCCCATGCACATGAATACTAATTAAAATTGTGCCTCTTTTCTCCAGTTCATTGTCTTTTGTTAGTTTAATTCTCAAGCACCCAGTTATTGAATTATGTGTATATATATATACACACACATATATGTATACACACTCAAATATATAGACATATGCACACATATATACGTCTATATATCATCAAATGCCTTTAAACTTCACACTTAAACTTTGCTTTGAAAGTGTCACAAGTTAAAATTTACCCTGAGGACCACATTGACAATCTCATAAAAGCATGCAGTGGGAAAATAGATCCACCATAAAGAAATGCACTTTATAGTATTTTAACATTTTAGCCCTTTAATTATTAAGGTATACTGCCTATCATAGTACCACAGGGCTGCGTTGATTTCATTCCATCACAAAATCTATAGAGTTCTGTCAAACCTGATTGACAGCGTAATCCACGACTCTAATTTAGTGGTTCCCTGCATGGCAGAATGAAATGAACAGTATCACCAAGTAACCTTTGCCAAGTGACAGCTCAACAAAAGGCCTAGGCAGGCAAATGCCTGTGTTATTAAATTACACGAGCAATCCTGTCCAAACCCCACAGTCAATTCTAAACCCAGACATCTCGGAAAATCAGATTTCCTAGTTGAATATAAACATGAGATGGTAAAAATACAGCCCAAGGGCAGAGAGGCGTGTCCAGACTTGTGAATGCTTCTGAAAGAGACAGAAAGAGCTTCAAAGCAACGCAAGTCCGTCACGCACGTCAAGCTGATCTACTGAAGAACCGTCTCAATTGCATGAGTGAGAAGGACTGACCCACGGCGTCAGTGTAACTAGAAATAATGTCTGAATATGTGAAGAATTAATTCAGCCATGGTTGCGATCGGGGATTTATGCCCATATAAATATAGCCTATAAATTAGATCATACCTTTCCATTTGTAAAATGTTTTGCACATTAAAAATAAAACTGACTTAAAATAAAAATAAATGATAGTCCCTGAGAACCAATGCATAACATTTGAAAATAGATGTAAACTGAACCTAAGCTACAGATTTGTCTTATCTTTTGTTAGATAAATCTTAGTTTGAAAGTAGGCAATAAGACTAATTTAGGAAAATTCAGTTCTAGTATTCACTTTTCAGTTTCAACCTATTGTGGCATCTTGGGTGGGGGGGGAATCTTAGTGATTACCTACTTCTGCCTCATATCAGAGGCCAGCATTCCGTCTCCAGTGTTCCTGTACGAGAAATAACTGATTGCATTCCTAGCAGTTCAGGGTGTATTGCAAAGTGTAGGAGAGTTTTAAGGAACAATGCATTAGTCATCTATAGTAGCAAATTGTCCCCAAACTTAGCAGCAAAAAAATAGCAATCATTTATTTTCTCACGCAGTACCTGAGAGTTAGGAATCCAGGAGTGGCTAAGTTGGGTGAGGTTTTAGTCAAGCTGTCAGCCAGGCCCGTGGTCTCTGAAGACCTGGCAAGGGTTGAAGCATCTCCTTCTAATTCATTCGGGGGCCTACTGGCAGGAGGTGTCAGTTCCTCCCCAGGTGGTTTTCTCCACAGGGCTGCTCAGGACATGGCTTCCACCAGAGTAAACAAATGGAGAGAGCGAGCCAGAGTGCGGGAGAGCTTGAGTGCACCCAAGACGTAACTCACAGGTTTTTTATAACCGAATCTTGGAAATGACATGATAACTTCTCCTATATGCAATTGATCTTACAGTCCAACCTCGGAGCAATGTGAGAAGGAACAACCCAAGGACTAGCAAGGACCACGGGGGCCACCTTGAAGGCTGGCTACTGCAAGCAAAGCACAGGCCATGTGGGGTCACACAAGTCCAGATGAAAAGTGCCACTGTATTTCCTGCATCGTTTAGCCTTCTTAGTTGCAAGCAACAGCCAACAGCCTAGCTAACGTAAGTAGGAAGGGAATGTAATGGGAAAATCTTAGTTTCTCACAGAACTGGAAGGAAAACTCACAAAGGAGGCTCACTCAGAAAATGTCAGGAACCAAGACGTATTTGCTGAATGAACGACTATATTAAATACAAAATAGAATATTTTACACCAGTTTAGATGCTGCACCAATATAAGAGGGACATTTAACAATCACAGCCTATGGGATACAATCAAAATGCACATTTATTTTTACCTTCCATTTGCTCTTTTAAACTCTATCCATTGCAGAAAGTTTTCCCGTTTTTAGATGAAAACGCCCAGCAGGCCCAGTGATTTTCTGAGCACACTTAGGTATAACTAGGCCCCATAATCACTTTATACTGCCAAACACGATCTTGATTTAGAAATTAAAATGTCCAGCCCAAATATTAATCAATATTTCGGTCTTCAAAGCTGAGACTCCTGCACCTGCCCCCCACCAGGGCCTGTGCAGTAGTTTTCTGTTGCTGCTGTAACAGATTACCACACAGAGCAAGGCCTGAAACAGATTTGTTACCTTACCGTTCTAGCGGTCAGAAGTTCCAGATGGGTCCCATTTAGGCTAAAATCAAGGTGTCGCAGGGCTGCATTCCTGAGAGCTCCAGGAAAGAATCATTTCCTAGCATTTTCCAGCTTCCAGAGGCTCTGTTGGCCCGTGGCCCCATTCCCCCGCCTTCAATACCAGAATGACGGCATCACTCCTTCCTACACCTCAACACTCGGGCCTTCTCTTCTGCCTCCCTCTTCCACTTTTAAAAGACCCTGGATTTCATTGGGCACACCTGGTAACCCAGACGACATGCCCTATTCTAAGGGCAGGTGATGCTCAAACTGAAGTCCGTCTGCAACCTCATTCCCCTTTGCCACGGAAGGTTACACATCCACAAATCCTGGGGATTGGGATCTCGACATCTGGGCGAGGGAGTGGGGTGCCATTACCCTGTTTACCACAGCCTGTAATTCAGCAGCCCAGCCAAGGACAGTCACTGGGGAGGATCCATATAAGGTGATCGGCTCGTGAAAGAGCAGGAAGGGAAAGAGCATCACCTGGCAGTTGCAACAGGTTGAGGTCATACCCTCCTCTTTAAACCTGGTTGAAAGAACAGGCTGACAGCCTGTCAGCTGCAGGCACATTGAGAGCCAACAACCTGCCTGCTTGTTTCTGCCTTCAGAGAACCTCTGGCTCAGGGCCCGAGCACAGCCCCACTGAGGGCTGGTCCGCGGGGCAGTGGGCTGGATACCAACTGCAAGGAGTGCTCAGACCGCACTGGAACTCACTGGAAATGTCCCCGCTGAGAAAGGTTTCCAAATACAACTCCTCATTTCACTGGTGAGATGAAAACTGCTCGTTCCCACCACGGTAGACAATACCTTTCGTGAAGGGTAAACACTTCTTGCTGGTATCTGCCAACGCTGGACGTTTTGTTTTACGTGACATTGCCATCGATCCCGGCACCACCCGGCGGAGCTGTCTGACGGCAGCAGCTGCAGGAAGCTAAATAAGTATGACATTGACTTTGTAGTTCTGGTTATTGGGATTGACCAAAACTGGGTTATCTGGTTTGGAAAACTGTGTGTGATAAATGCATACAATAAATTTCTTATTTTGAAATAGAAATATATACATTTTGTGAATAATAAATCAATTTCTCCCTAACTCCACCAACTATATGTTGAGCAAATGTTTAAATACCACTAAAGGAAAGGCGAGACCAAAGTATTGACATTCTTTACATATTTGACTAAAACTGGGCAAGTAATTCCATTTCAAGGGGGGTATTTTCAGTCCCACTGACTCTTCCAGTTTAGCTATCACCAGCGAGTCTTCCTTTGACAGGGTTTGGATCATGCAGGTACCAATGATAAAACACCATAAGCAAAGCACTATGCCAGCTGCTGGGTTTCAGCAGTAAGTAGGACATTGATTTGACTCTCAAGAAGCTCATATTACACAATTATTTGATTATAAGTGGGATACAGGATTCCAAGTTGGCATAGAGGTCCTAAGAGCAGAAAGCCTTTCTCTAAGGAAATATTTATGTTTCGAAGTGAGGGTGAGGAGGAATATATCAGGTGAAGAGTAGAAGGAAAGAAAGGAACATTGAATCAGTGAACCTCCAGGAAGGAGAAGAGACCAGTGAATGGGAGGCAGTGGAGAAAGGCAGCTGGGAAGGGCTAAGGAAGCAGCGCGGGATGGGGAGTTGAAATAGGGCCAATCACTCAGGGTCTCTCAGACCGGTTAATGATTGTATCTGTATCCTAAAAGCCAAGGAGAGACCTTAACCTCTCAGGTTAGTGATACAATCAAAATCTGCATTTTGAGAAATCATTCTGCCTGGTTGAAGAGGCGAGGGCAGTGAGGTGGGGCACAAGAGATTCAAGATCTCAGATTGGAGGACACCAGAATATTCTAGAAGGAATGGTGGCGGCCCACAGTAAGATGAGACAGAAACAGACAGACTCAGAATATTTTTTGAAGAGATCTTCAGTATGAGGAGTGAAGTGGGACCTACTGTCTAACAAGAACTGGGAGACTGGTACCACCAATCAAAAAACACTGGGGAGGGCCGGGCTGGAGACACAGGGTAAAAAATATGATTTCTAGTTCCACCCGTGGAGTTTGGGATACCTACGACCCTCCAGAGGGGGCACTTGGTTCTAGAAGTCTGAATGCCAGAGGAGAGGTCAGGAGGGCTAACTAAAGCCAAGACAGTAGAAGAACGTTCTACAAAATAAATACCTAATTAATACATAAATAGGCTCTTAAAAATTAAGTAGAGGGTACTGAACCCATAGGGGAAAGGAAAGAAACAGCTGGAGTTAGGAGAAAGGGGTTCTTTGTCGTGGGCAATAAAGAGAGGTCTGGAAAAAAGAGGGCTCAACTGCCTGGAATGTGCACATGACCTGTGCACTGGGTTTAGGAACGGGGAGATCAGGGACCACGGTGACCCAGACGACATCGCGCCTTCAGTGGCGTGGGTCTACTTCACCATCCGGCTGCTGCTGCTGCTGCAAATGTGTTTTCTCCTAAAAACCAGGTGCCTCCACAGGAAGCTGACTCTGAGATCCTATTTGTGGCCTCTGAGATGCCTCTAAATTCCAAGTTCATTGGCAGAACCTCAAATATACATTCATTTGTTCATATTAATTATGCTTGGCCACCAGATGCATGGTATATAAAGACAAAACGTGTACAAAATACTATGTAAAGCATAGTCTCTGTCCTCAAGCTTATAGTCAATGGCATGAGCAACTCAAGGTGAAATAACAAAAACAAATGCCATGGCAAAGGAGGAGGAGCCCTGGCTGGTGGCTCAGTGGTTGGAGCGTTGTCCTGTGCACCAGAGGGTCGCAGGTTCAATTCCTGGTCAGGGCACTCACCTAGGTTGTGTCAGGTGCATACAGAAGGCAACCAATCGATGTCTCTCACATCCCTGTTTCTCTCTCTCTGTCTCCCCAACCCCTCGCCCCCTGCTTCTTCCCTCTCTCAAATCAATTTTAAAAAGAAAGGAAAAAAGGAAGGAAGAAAGGAAGAGAGAGAAAGAGGAAGGAAGGAAAGAAGGGAGGGAGGGAGGGAGGGAGGGAAGTCCTGGTGGGTTTGGTTCAGTGGTTAGAGCATTGACCCACAGACCAAGAAGTCTCCCATTTGATTCTCAGTCAAGGGCACGTACCTCGGTTGCAGGTTCGACCCCTGGCCCTAGTCAGGGTCATGCAGGAGGCAGCCAATCAGTGTGTCTCACTCACATCGATGTTTCTCTCTCTCCCTCCCTCCCACTCTATCAAAAAAAAGAAAGAAAGTGGAGCTAATCCCAAGGTCAGAGATTACCCACTGTGAAGGAAGTCTGAGGTATTGGCATGCGTAAGGAGAGAGGCCAGTGGAGTCAGACTGTCTGGAAATCTGCAGGGTGAAGCTGCACAAGCTCCCAAGGGAGAAGGGCTGCCAAGAAGAGAAATGAGGTACCATCCTCACTCACTGGGGAGTGGGAATGGCGGGTCCCTCTAAACAAACAAGAGCTTGGTGAGGGACACGGCCACAGCTGAAAGCTGCCCACGAGGCCATGCTGTATAGTTCTCACCCTCCTTAGCTTTTCCCTTCACGCCCAAGGTCCTTCGGGAAAGTCTCCACAAGGTCACTCCTGCCTGAGTTGCTCTTAGCTCCATGCAAATTCCAAACGCTTTGGGAAGCCCCCCATTTCTAGGTCTTGAAAGGCACCCACCTCCTTGTGTAATTTTCAAGTTGGATGATACGTCCAAGGTGAACGTCCTCTCGGTGGACAGGGAGCAGGGTGCGTGTGCATTCACTCGCCCCCCCGTTTTCCCACAGCCCACTCTCCTACTGCCCAGCACTCACTCACTTTCTGTTGCATTCGTCTCTCCTGGCTACAGATCAGCCTCAGTTGCTCTCATGTTGGTGCTTCTTCCTAAGGCATAGTCCACCCCTTTGTTCATGGCTTCTGTGGCCTCACTCACTAATGGACTACCCAAAAAGTTCCCAACCACCCCAGCCAGCACCCGCACACTGACCTCAATGGAGAGTGCAAAACAGGGACAGGAAGGATTACCATATAAGGTATGCATGCACACACATATACCACACACACATATACACACACAACGCACACACATACACACAACATACACATATACACACAACACACACATATACACACAACGCACACACATGCGCACACAACGCACATGCACACACACACACTCCTGTGGTCTCTGATCACACAGCGAAGTTTCCCTGGGTTTCCATCATGGATTTATTAGTTTTCAGTCTCAACTGCTGAACAGAAAACTGGACTGTAATTCACTATATTACTTAAATGACATAATTTAAAATAACTTTTCTATCTTGGGAATTTTCCCTGATTAACGATGTACTGGTTCCATGTGGTCTTAACAGAATTACAAGTGGGAAGAAGCAGCTTAATGCCATGCTAGGTAAGTACTTTAGAATCAAAAGGCCAGTTTTGATGGCTCCTAACCTGATGGCAGCCCGTGAGAAAATGGCTCCAGCTGGAGCCTCTTCCTGTCCCTCCAGGTCCCGACGTGGAAAGGACCTTTGCTTTCCTGGGGCTCCTGTCGCACTCATGCAGACACCCTGGCTTATGCGAGGGGCGCTCCCTCCCACCCATGCCCCGCCCTGTAGCTGCTCCCGATGGGTCTTGGCTACCCTCCCAGACTGAAAGCCACCTTGCTCCAGGTCCCCACAAGTCAGGAAAACACTAATGGGTTTTTAATCACCTGCCACATTTCAGCAAAACTCCACATTTCAGAAAATATTACACACAGAAAGTCCAGGATCCTGGGAATCAGTCCGCATTTTACTTTACAGTACATTCATGTAAGGTCCTGCATTTCCACGATGACCGGATCACATTCAGGTTAGCACTGCTGGTAACAAAATTATACAGCTACCCTGGCTTCAAAAACAAGATAGGATGATACACATTAACAATTATTTCCCTTTAATACTGCAGAAGACAATACATCACAAAAATGAAATCACATGCCTTTTACAATCCAGTGTGAAGGCATCTTATTTACGTTAAAATTAAATGATTTGGGACATGGGAAGAATAAGAAGTTTCAAAGCTTAAGATAGCTTACCATTCCCCCAATGCCCTCTTTCTAGCCACCAGTTGGCACATTCAACGTCAATGCCTTGGGAAGAGAGGGACAGAGGAAAGAAGGCAGGGGATCATCTAACTCTGAAACTCATGGCTTCTTAGGCTACTTCTGTAAAAACTACTCAAGTAACCTGAAATTCTAAAGAGTCCCTAAGAGATGGTACGATAGGAAGCACCTGGAGAAAATTCCTCGTCACTGAAGGGAAATAGGAGCTGCAGACTTCTCACAGAAATGGAAAACTGTATCACACAGAGTAATATATTACGTTCTCAAAACACTTTCACTTTACTGAATGAAAGTGCTATGATCCATGTTCTGGTCTTGGATCAGATCAGAAAAACAGCTGTCACTTACACCTGCAACCTTTTCCACGGGCTGGCTTACATCATCACCGTCTAAGAGTGCAGCAGACCAATAGCCTCCATCCATGAAAAATATAAGAAGCCAAATGGAGTTCTAATAAAGACTAGAATGAACTAGGCAGGAGAAAATTCAGATGTATGAGAAAACAAGAAGTTAGATTTGGGTCTTTTTCCTAAGATAAAAAAAAACCTTTTACAAAATGCTTTGGACCCGGGTCCAACACAGCTGGAATGGTAAGTTATTAAAAATGCAAGCCCCCGTCCAGAAAGACAGCATGCTCATGTAGCGCCTTACTCCTAGAAGTTCAATGTGCTTTAGTACAATTATCAATTCACTGCATAATTAAGTACATGATTCAGAATATACTTGGACTTATTAATCCCAGTGACCAAAGAGTCCCTGCCACTTCCTGCCAAGAAATGTTTGTGTCCTGAACGTACCAGGTTACAAATGAAATTGATACTCATATTTGCTGCCTCCAAAAGAAATACCTCCCTTTCAGGGCTGGAAAACACGATGGAAGAGGAAATAAGACACTACTTAGAAAAGCCACAAGACATCTTATGAAAACCCAGAGCCAGTGCATATGTTACAGCCCCTGAAGAAAGCCCCAGCAGCTGGGTGAGCACGGGGAGCAGTGATGTTTTTGAAACCAGAGTGACTTGCAGCGAACTGCCTAACAGTAAATTCACATAGTAAAATGCAGAATAAGTCAACATATCACCAAGGTTTACATTATATCTAGAAATATGTTTTATGATTTTAAAAAAATCGCAATGCACTCCAAAAAAATTGTTTTCAGATAATTCATGTACAACAGAAGGCACTGTTATCCGCATAAATCCACTGATTCTGCATGGCAAACACCTGAGACGTGCAGTCGATCCAGTCCTCTGAAACCACCTTGGTCGTTCATCCTTTGGAGCATATGATTTGTCCTTTTCAGTCCAATGATTTTGCTTTCCTTTAATTTCATACATTACAGTAGCTGCTTAAAATACATATTTCAGGGTGAGAAAGGTCAAAGGGGAGAGTAGATAAAAGTACTGCCCTGTGCCAGGCAGTAACTGGCACAGCAGGAGGGTGCCACCCAACCTTTCCTCCTCTTGACCCCCAGGCCCCTGGTGAAGCGAAATATCCCGATGTCACTTGGTCTTGGTTGGCTGATGTTCCATCTTTCAGTTGTTGCTGGGCATAGTCCCAAAGTTAAACGCAGAGAGGACTCCTTTATTTTCAAAGGTGAAGCCTCCCTGTTGTTCAATCTTCTTCTTGGCCTCTAGCATTTGCCAAGAGAAAGGGGGAAAAAAAAGAGCATTTAAGGTGCAAAGCTGGAATTAACGTCAAAGGAGCCAGATTCTTTATACTTAGCACTGAAGGAATGTCACTCGTGGTGTTAATTATCCTGCCCTACTGGGCATTAGCCTTCGACAGACTCGGGTCAGTGATTAATTTTGTTTACCATCATGGAAAAACTGTTTGGTAACAATGAGCAAAATGAAAGCAAGTCTCAAGGTTGAGTCCCACCAGCTCCATAGTCTCTGCTGCTGAAAGGATGCCCTGACCTCTCCTCCCAGGAAGAGAACCTGCGCTGGACTGAAAACCTAAGTCAATGAAGAAAGCCTGGGTTCTGAACTCCAGATGCCTATTCCATGATGTGTGCCACGAAAACGTTTTTGTAATTACAAAATCTTTTCCACTGATTTCCTAGGAGTGACCATAATAATGTCTTCATAAAATAACGTCTCCAGCTCAAACACCAAAAATCAACAAGAATCACCAACAGGTAAAGCCCAACAAATAGAAATGGAGAGTCTTTCCGTTCCAAAATACCAGCTCCTTGCAAGAACTCATAAAGTGCCTTTGGTCCTCTGTGCTGAGATGTCTGGGAGGGTGATCCAGCTGGTTCACTCTCCTTCAGCCAAGACGCATCCCAACCCCCGTGTCTCACCTTTGGCTTTAAAACAGGATAAGGACATGAACGACACTACCACTAAAAGACACATTAATGCACAGTGTTTTGTAAAGCGAAGATATCATGAGTGATTAAAAAGACCATACAATAATAATTCCTTATTATCTTGAAGGTTGGCCTCTAACAATTTAGAAAGCAGTATGTAGGTGCCACCAGGTTTATTAAATAAGGCTGACGTTGACACTGACACGTGCACTCCAATCTGAGAATCACACTGGCTGACCTGCCACAGTCCTCCGGTGCTCAGCCAGTGTGTACACCTCCTGCAGCGTTCTCCTCTGGTCCTCACTGAGTGGGGCCATCAGCAGCTGGTACCAGGCAGCGTCGCGGGTCTGCACAGCTGTTACATTTGGAGGGAAAGGGGTAGGGAGAGAAGGAAAAGATAAGGGATCTCAGTGACAATTATTTCAGAGAATAATAATGACATGATCAAAATAAAATGGAATGATCACAGACGAGAAGAGACAGAAAATACAAATACATGGTGACGAAACATATTCCAACAATGGGTTATTTCTGATGATCCATTCAATAGCAAGCTATGTGGGGCTATCGAAGGACAGCTGGACATCAAAAACCTCTGCTTCACCTAGTTCTCTGCATCCTTCACCATCTCCTCTTCTTCCGTGGGTTTTACTATGAATGCTCCCTAAAATCCAGATCTTGGGAAACACCTGTACCCACTAATTACCACTTTTCTCCAGAATTCTCATACTGCCTACAGCTTCAGCATTGCGCCTACTCTAAGAACTCAAATTTGTACCTTTAGGCAAAGTCATTCCCTAAGCCTCCTGGGTTTTCCATTTGGATAGCTTGCCTCAAATTCAGCACAACTAACACCAAATTTAACATTTTACCTCCAAAACCCTCTTCCGCTCCCTATATCCATCATCGTTCCATCATTCTCCCAGCCAACCACTGTAAATCCCTGACATCTTTCACCACGTCCTCTCCACGTCCAATCCTCTGCTGCTTTCTCAGTCGTTCACCTATGTGCCTCTTTCCATCAGTGCGATCCAAAGATGACTGCCTATCACTTGAGGAGCATTTTAAAATACATATCCCAAGATCCCACCCAAAGCCTAAAAGCTTCCGCTGGTTATGATGCACACACGTGTGGAAGCCACTGCCTTAGAGCACCCCTCCCTACTCCCATGTCCACATGCACACCCTTCTTCTCCCCGTGCTCTGGAAGGTCCTTCCCTGTACGCTCTACCTCTAAGTCCTGCTAAATTTCAATAAAACATAGAGGTGATTTTACCTTTATTAACAGTATTTGTAGCAACACTAAATAAAAGCGAAAATATTACACTAGCATTATCTTGTTAGTAACAATATTTTACATATAAGGCTGTTCACTAATATTGCTTATAATAGCAAAAAACCTGGAAATATTTATATGTCCATCAGTGGAAACAGATTATGATACAACCATAGGAATACTATGTAACTATAAAACAAAAATATCTGTATTAATAAAAATCTTCATTACAATTTTCTAAATTTTCATTGGTTTATTATTTTAGTATTATAAATTTTCCTTTTCAATCTCCCATTTTTATACTGGGTTATTGGTCTTATTAATTTGTAGAGGTTTTTAACTGTTGGTCTTAAGCCTATGATATGTATGTGGTGAATATTTTCTCCCAATCTTTTATAAGTCCTTAACTCTATTTATAGAGTCCTTTGCTATATAAAAGTCATAAATTACCTACATAGTAAAAAGATCCCAAAACTTCTAAAAGGGTAAATAAAGAAAGAATTTAGAAAAAATATCTGAAGATTTAGGGAATAAAGACATACCTAGCAGAGCCTGGGTAAAAAACTGATATTCATCCACACTATCGTCAAGGTCGAGTGGAGTGCTGAAGCCCTCCAGGGCCGTTTCCTCCAAGACTTCTTCATCCCAGTCGTCGTCGTCGTCCTCCTCGCCTTCCCCGCGGCCATGGTTAGCCTGCACTGCCTGAGCAGTGACATTCACCTCCTCTTCATCACTTGAAATCTCCTCTGTGAGCCATTAATTATTGAAAAGGAGTCAAAACATTTAAGAACAAAATATAAAATTCTATAAAACAAAAATCATATAATGACATTCTGGAAATGGAAAAACTACCACATAATTTGATATCAAATTATAAAAATAAACCTTATCTTTACTGTGGTTTGCTAAACTGAAAATGACTTCATCCCCCTCACTGAGAACAACTTCCGACTAAGCCTGGATCTGTGATCCAGCCGAGCATCACTCCTGTGGGGCTACGGCTGCCTCCTGCTTACTGATATAAAATGCCACTTAACTACAGACACCCAAATCAACTTTCTTGTCAAAAAAGATATAAAACAATTGTGCAGTCAGTGCATGTGTTTTTTGTTTGCTTTTAAACTTTAACTTTTATTATGGCATCAATGGCAATGCTGCTGATGGTCTCTGAACATAACAAATTAACACCTGTATCAGTAAGAATTCAGATTTCACACTGCTGATGAGCCTACATATAGGTGCAATTACCTACTAAAGTATACAACGTGTTTTAGGTAACAATGAGCTCCCAGTGAAAATTCAGGTCTTAACAATTAACTTAAGTTGGTTAAGAACTACTCAGAAATGTTTGAGTGAAGAGGTCATTTCTGCTAATAGAAACAGAAAAATATAGAAATGTAAAGGAAAAATAAAACTGGTGGTTAGGTACATGTGGGCTGAAGAGTTAAAAGATGAACTGTTTATCACCATGGACTCTGTTTTTATTTTCAGTGCAGGTCTGTTCCAAGCAGTCAGACCAGTACTGTAAATAACCAGTAGACAGTAAATACCTGGATTAAGCGGCAAGGTAGTTTTAGAAATAAGGTAAGAAACCATATATATATATATATGGCAAAGGTATACAGTCATCCCTCGTTTATCACGGTTAATCCGTTCCAGACTCTAGCGGTTGCACCTGGCGTTGAAGGATTCCTGGGGTGCTCAAATACATAGGCCTACAGTCCATACGTACGGTAATTTTAATTTTAATTGTAATACAGGGGTGTATAATTGACCATTTTCACTGTCTCAATCAACTTTTTAATGAATATATTTGAAAACACCAAGATAGAGTGAAGCCGCGAAAGTCAAAGCACGAAATGGCGAGGGACGACTGTAATTACAAAAATAGCAAGAAATACTTTTGCTAGTTAATCATTCTATACTTTAGTAAGAAATTCAACAAGTCTAGAATATTACATAAAATTTCCCCTCAAGTCATATTAATTATAACCCAATAAAAAGTGTACACTATAAGGAATTAGAAAGAGAACACCACAACATACTAAAAAAATTATATAATTGTTGGCATATACTTAGCAAAAACAAGAAACTCCTAGTAAAGGAACATTACTGCAAAAGACCTACATAGAATTCCACAGGATTTAGCATCAAAAATAGAATTGTATGTTTTCCAGAAAAATTTCTGTTTTTAACCAGAAGAGGAAAAACTCCATTTAGAGTGGGATAACATTACTTCCTGGGCCATAACAAGCAGTTCTGCAAAATCATTAAATAAAATGAAGACCTAATATTCTTGACTCTAACAATCTTATTCTGTCTCGATTAAGTAAATCACCTTCGTTTACGTACTTTATTCTAAATATATAATATGTAAACCACAAATATCTCCCAATTATAATTTTTGACGATGAGTCACCTAAGAATCATTTTTAAAAAACCAGGCACTCTGTACGTATCTGCTGTACTGACACTGCTAACTCTAATGGTTCATTTAACTCCTAACTGCAGTCTTCGCTGAGACTGCTGGCACACACATGCACGCGCGCGCGCACACACACGAAATACTGGGTTAACTTATTGTCAGGATCTTTTAATCTTGTTATAAATGTATTTCCCGGGGTGTAACAACATTCACGAGGCTCAATAATAAATCATTTAAGTGTCAAAAATGAACAAATATAAATTTATATCACATGGCATAAGTCAACCAAACCCAAAATATCTGTTAAATGTGCAGCAGGCCACAGAATATAAATCTGTTTAATGACTTAAATAGACTACAATTCAAAGAAAATGCATGCTCGAATAAAATTAAATTCTAGCATTCACGACAATTAGAAGACTTTACCATTTTCTTCCATGTCAGTTTTCTCTGCTTTTGAGCGATCTTCCCGGTTTCTCAGTTGTCTAGTAGCACAGACCTGCTTTAGGCCAAGGAAAAGGAAAAGAATTGAGGGCACGATCTGTCCCACCACAGCGTCTACTGCAGGAGGTCGATTTTGCAATTCCAAGAGGATACTCAGTCCTATTATACACATCTTCCGGTCATGATGCCTACAAATTATGAAGGAAAAATAAATGTGCATGTGAGAAATGAGGACAAATTATGAAGAAATAAAAAAAAGGAATGTCCAAGATGTATTCTAAGGTGCATTCACTGGAATTATACAGACATATCCCCTATTTTGAACTATATGAAATCCTATGTAAATGAAGTTTTATATACCAATTATTATCATCAAAGACCTATGGGAGTCTGCAATCAGTTATAGTGAATCTTACTGTATTGTATTATCTATCATAATTTATGATTAATATAAATGCTATATCAGGGCCTTGGTATAACAAGTTTTATTAAAGTAGGAATACCTACCTATACAATGGAAAAAGAGAAGAATTCTTTAGACTGTCTTTATTATATTGGTCTACAAGGTTTTTTGGCAGATATATTCAACACTAACCCCCAATGCCAAAACCTATTTCAAAAACTCAGCATCTAATAAGCTAAACTTAATGTCTATAAGTAAATCTATTAAATGTATTCTGCTATAACACAAGATAAGGAAATTTTAATTATGAAGGAAAAAGACTGGCCAATATACATTATATATATTTTTCTACTAAGTTGTTTAAAACTAAAATATTAGGAATAAATAGACTACTATATGGTATAACACTTAAAACTGCAGAATGAACAAAAAATTCATTTGCAGTGATTCAATTTGTTTAAAATAAGATTAATATACAACAAACCCAACGATGAATATATTACAAGCTTCTGTTATTCTTCATTATTTGTACTGCTTGATTCATTCAAGTTTCTGCTGCCCAAGTGGTATACTATAACAGGAGCCATACTTGTCCTGAGGGCTTTCTCATCCAGGTAGCCCCTAACTAGTAGTGCACACCAGGTGTCAAGGGGATCACAGCAGGAAAGATGATTATCAAGTGGGGCTCTAAAGAGTCCAAGGAAGCACAATCCAAGCATACCCAGTCTATGCAATAGGTGAGATAGCCTTTGGAAAACTGCTTATAGATGCTAACAAAGAGGTAAGTGTACCAACTGCATAACTGTGAATGACCAAATCTCTACGCCCTAAATCTTTGTCAGAGGTGACTTGAAGCAAATTTTTCTAAATGATATCTTATAAAGCTTAAAAAGAACATTTGTTATTTCTAATGCTTTAAACAAGTTAGTCAGCAATTTAACTCAAATTCTAGCATAACACAGTTATCACTTTGTGCTGGGCCTCTTGAGGGGGGCATATAACTGCTTTGGAATCTCACCTTTCCTAGGTTAGAAAACTAGGTGAGTGCTTCATATTAGTACAAACTCTCCTACCAGGGCAGCACCTGGGCTACAACTAACACTGCTGACCTCACACTACAGAACAAGCTCCCTTGAGATCTTCAGGGTGTTCCATATCCTGGGACAGTACATTATATCTTTACCAGATGGGTAACTTCCTCAGAAACTTGACTCCATTTAGAACGTTTTTACCCATAGACACTTTAATATTCATGGAACCTGGATGGACACAATTTTTGTTATGTAGAGATATAACAATACACCCAAGTCAAAAACAAGTGCTATACCTAATTTTCAAAGCTGGCATTCTTTCCACTAGATCAGTGGTTCTCAACCTTCTTAATGCCGCCACCCTTTAATACAGCTCCTCATGTTGTATGTGGGCGTAGCTGCATGTGGGTGGACCCGCCTGGAGACGGATAGAGGAGCGGTGTCTCAATTCCTAAGACCATCGGAAATGTGTGTTTTCTGATGGTCTTAGGCGACCCCTGTGAAAGGGTCGTTCGACCCCCAAAGGAGTCGCGACCCACAGGTTGAGAACCGCTGCACTAGATTATTGCTGAAACACATTCTTAATTCTCTAAAAATTGAATATGTTAACAGTACACTAAAAATAATTCTTAAGATCTGAAAATTAAGTTTCTATATGCTAGTATCTGTATATATTAAAACTTCAACTTTTCAGAAACAGAAATGCAGTATAAAATTTTAAAAACTTACCCAAGAAAACAATCTGTATCATTCATCCACTGATTTATAAACTGTACAGTTATAGGTCCAGGGTTGTGAGGCAAATGAATTCTTTCTAAGGTGTGTAGCAGCAAATCAGGGTTGTAGTACAAGGCAGCAATCGCAACCTGCAGACACATAGTCCGGAGTTCGCTAGTTTTGACCCCTCGGGTTAATCTCTCCAAAACAAGTTGAACAAAGAGTGGAATGCACTAGAGGAGAAACAAAAAAAGAGAATCAACATACACAGAGAAACTAAATTACTTTTATAGAAAGCTGAAGGTTGATAAAAAAAAAAAGAAGTAAAATCAATGAAAAAGATTTAATGGCAAAAAAAAAACCTTTGTTTATTTAAATCACTTTTAAAGATATTAAATTTATATTCTCAAAAATACCCAGAGATGAAAGGGCCAAAGAGAGGAAGGTCCCAGAGCAGTGCCAGGAAGTCTCCTTCCCTTTTCAGGGCAGAGAACAGTTAGTTGGAGGTTGTCCTACAGACTCCACACCCAAAGGGCAGTAATCCAAATATGGACTCAGCCTTTCCACATCTAAGGTAAAATTACTACAGTGATTAATCAAATTAGGGACATAAATGAACAGGACTGAGAATAAGCATGACGTGATCAGAATTTCTCTTGTGAAAGAAAATTCCTGTTGGTATAAGTAAAAGAAAAAGACTAAAGAAAACAATGGTGGACTTGGCACAATAAAACAAAATCATCTCACTCCAATTAAAAAATGCAATATTACCCTGGACAGTTTGGTAAAATATCAGCCCACAGATCAAAGAGTCCCGGGTTCGATTCCAGTCAAGGGCATGTACCTTGGTTGTGGTTAGGTCCCCGGCCCTGGTCAGGGTCATGCAGGAGGCAGCCAGTTGATGTGTCTCTCTCACATCAATGTCTCTCTCTCTCTCCCTCTCTCTCTCCCTCCTTCCCGCCCTCCCTCCCACTCTGTCTGGAGATAAATGGAAAAATATCCTCAGGTGAGGATTATTTTTTTTAAATGCAATATTGCAGGATTCCAAAATGGCGACGGAGTGAATGGAAGCTACACAGACCATCTCCCAGGACCAAACTGGAATTACAACTAAAATAAAGACAAATGGTTGGGAAAAAGCAACAGAAAAGCAGCTGGAGAGGACCCATATAATCAGGGACAGGAAAAAAGGACGCTAAATTGAGCCTGGTAAGTCTGTGGAGGCACGAGAGGGTGAGCTGGGAGCCCACGAACAGCAGCTGTTTTAGCTGTGACCAGCTCCCTTGGGGTTAAAATCCCAAACCAGCTCCACAGTGCAGAGGGCTGGGACAGAGCACTAAATTAGCTACAGCCACTCACCTTGGGCTCTGGCAAAGGGAGGGTGGACTGGTCTGGAACTGTGTGGACAGACTCGGGATTTGGAGGATGCTCAGAGTTTTTGCTGAGTCATGCCCTCACAGGACAGTGGCCATCTTGCTCGGGAAGCCCCTTCCCAGAGCCCTGGGGAGAAGCGGCAGCCCCTCCCTCAGAGATTTAAGCCCACCCAGCTGGGCCAGAGAAATGCAAACTCAGGCTCATTAACAACCAGTATCTGCCCCACCCTCTGGAAATCCTCTTCCCTGAACATCTGAGGGCGTTTTTCATTCAGTTGAAGGCTAAAACCCAAGACTCATCAAGTAACTGAGACTAACAGCCTCCAGGGAAAAGCTAGAGGATAACTGAACCTTTCTTGGACTTGCAAATCTACCCAGGAAAGTTAAGACTTGACAGTGGTGTTTAACATGGGTCCTCCCACACTCATCCAAACCCCATAGAGGGAGCCACAAACAGCAGAACACCAACACCCACAGGGAAAATTTGGCAGGCTCCAAAACCCACTGAAACAAAGAAACAAATCCCAAATGAAGTAACAAGAGAACTTCACTGAAGATGAGATCAATGAAATGCAGTTAAGCAAGTTATCAGAGGTAGAGTTCAGAGCCATGATCTTGAGGAAGCTCAACAGCATGAGTAAGGAGCTCAACACCATGAGTAAAGATACAGAAACACTGAAAACCAACCAAGTGGAAATGAAGAATGACATAGCAGAAATAAAGAACACACTGGAAGGAATAACCAGCATAGTAGAGGAAGCCAAGGACTGGATCTGTGAATTAGAAGACAGGGTAGGAAAAAATCAACCTATCAGAAAACCAAAAAGAAAAAACAATTAAAAAACAGGAAGACAGCTTAAGAGAACTGTGGAACAACTGGAAACGTAACAACATTCGCATCATAGGAGTTCCAGCAGAAGAAAATGAGCAAGGGTTACAGAATATATTTGAAGAAATAGTGATAGAAAACTTCCATAAATTAGTGAAAGAAAAAGGCATACAGTTCAAGAAGCACAGAGAGCCCCAAGTAAGAAGAACCCAAACAGGCCCACACCAAGATACATCATAATTAAAATGCCAAAAATAAAGACAAAGATAGAATTTAAAAGGCAGCAAGAGAAAAACAATAGGTTACCTATAAAGGAGCCCCCATAAGGCTATAAGCTGACTTCTCAACAGAAACACTACACTACAGGTCAGAAGAGAATGGCATGAAGTATTCAGTAATGAATAAACAAGGTAATGAAAAAAACAAGGATCTGGCCCTGGACGGGTTGGCTCAGCGGTTAGAGCATCAGCCCACGGACCAGAGTCCCAGGTTCAGTTCCCGCTAACAGCGCATACTTCAAGTTGCAGTTTGTTCCCGGCCCCAGTTGGGGTTGTGTGGGTGGTAGCCACTCAATGTGTCTCTCTCACGTCGATGTTTCTCCCTCTCTCTTCCTCCCTCTCTCTTCCTCCCTCTCTCCCTCCCACTCTATCTGAAGATAAATGCAAAAATGTCCTTGGGTGAGGATTAAAAAAAAAAAAAAAGAAAAACAAGGATCTGAATCCAAGATTACTCTACCCAGCAAGGCAATCATTCAAAATAGAAGGTGAAATAAAGAGCTTCCCAGACAAAAAAAAAAAAAAAAAAAAGACTAAGGGAATACATTAGTACCAAGCCAGCACTGCAAGAAATGTTAAAAGGACTACTGGAATAATCAGAGTAGAGAGAAACATAGCCATAATAAATAAAAATGGCAATAAGTATGTAAATATCAATAATAACCTTAAATATAAATGGATTAAATGCTCCAATCAAAAGACATGGAGTAGCTGAAAGGATAAAGAAAACACGACTCATATATGTGTTGTTTACGAGAGACTCACCTCTCAACAAAAGACTCACACAGGATGAAAGTGACGGGAAAAAATCTTCCAAGTATATGGAAATTTAAAAAAAAAGCTTGGGTAGCAATACTCATATCTGATAAAATACACTTCAAAAATGAAGGCCATAACTAGAGACAAAGAAGGCCACTACATAATATTGAAAGGATCTACCCAACAGGAGGATATAACCTTGGTAAACATATATGCACCCAATACAAGAGCACCAAAATATATTTTAAAACTTCTGGAAGACTTCAAAGGAGAAATCGACCGCAATACAATCATAGCAATGGACTTCAACACTCCACTGACATCACTGGATAGATTCTCTAGACAAAAAGTTAACAAGGAATTAGAGACTCTAAATGAAGCACTAGACCAAATGGATTTAATAGATATCTACAGAGAATTACACCCCAAAACTACAGAATTCACATTCTTCTCAAGTGCACATGGGACATTCTCACAGATGGACCACATGTTAGGATACAAACTAAGTCTCTACAAGTTCAAGAGACTGAAATAATATCAAGCATCTTCTCAGATCACAATGACATGAAACTAGAAATTAATTACAACAAAAACATTCCAACACATGAAGGCTAAATAGCATGTTATTAAACAATGAATGGGTTACCAAAAAGATCAATAAAGAAATTAAAAACTTCCTGGAAATCAATGAAAATTAACATACAACACAAAATCTATGAGACTCAGGGAAAGCAGTCCTGAGAGGGAAGTTCATAGCACTACAGGCCTATCTCAAGAAACAAGAAAAATTCCTAATTGACTATCTAACCCTACAACTTAAAGAACTAGAAAGTAAACAAAAAAAAAAACCCAGAGCAAACAGAAGGAAAGAAATAGTAAAGGTCAGAGCAGAAATAAATGACATAGAAATTTAAAAAACAATTCAAAAGATCAATGAAACAAAGAGTTGATTATTTGAAAAGATAATCAAGATTGGTGAATCTTTAGTCGGACTCACCAAGAAACAGAGACAGGACCCAAACAAACAAAATCAGAAACAAAAGAGGAGAAGTAACAACTGACACTACAGAAATACAAAGGATCATTAACAAATACTATGAACAATTATACGGCAACAAATTGGACAATCTTAAGTGAAATGGACAAATTTCTACAAACACACAGTCTCCCAAAATTGAACCGGGAGGAGACAGAAAACTTGAACAAATCAATAACAACTAAGGAAATTGAAAATGTAATCAAAACTCTCCCAGCAAACAAAAGCCCAGGCCCCAATTGCTTCACAGGGGAGTTTTACCGAACCTTCAAAGAAGAACTAACACCCATTCTCCTCAAACTACTCCAAAAAATTCAAGAAGAAGGAAGACTTCCAAACTCTTTTTATGAGGCCAGAATAATCCTAATTCCAAAACCAGTTAAAGACACTACAAAGAAAGAATACTACAGGCCAATATCCCTGATGAGCATAGATGCCAAAATCCTGAACAAAATATTAGCAAATCAGATCCAGCAATACATTAAAAAAATTATTCACCATGACCAAGTGGGATTCATCCCAGGGATGCAAGGCTGGTACAATATTCACAAGTCAATAAATGTGATACACCACATAAACAAAATGAAAGATTAAAAACTATATGATCATATCAATAGATGCTGAAAAAGCATCTGACAAAATCCAGTACCCACTTCTGATAAAAATGCTCAGCAACATGGGAATAGAGGGATCATATCTCAATATAATAAACGCCATATATGAAAAACCTACAGCCAACATCATACTCAATGAGCAAAAACTACAAGCATTTCCCTTAAGAACAGCAATAAGACAGGGATGCCCACTTTCACCACTCTTATTTAACAGAGTACTGGAAGTCTTAGCCACAGCAATCAGACATGAAGAAAAAATAAAAGGGACCCAAATTGGAAAGGAGGAAGTGAAACTGTCATTATTTGCAGATGACATGATATTGTACATAGAAAACCCGAAAGACTCCATCAAAAATCTACTAGATTTAGTAAACAAATTTGGCAAGGTAGCAGGATACAAAATTAACATCAAGAAATTGACAGCATTCTTATACACCAATAATGAACTCACAGAAAGAGAAACTAAAAAAACAATCCCATTTACCATTGTGGCAAAAAAATTAAGATACCTAAAAATAAACTTAACCAAAGAAGTAAAGGACCTATTTGCAGAAAACTACAGGACACTGAAGAAAGAAATAGAGGAAGATATAAAAGAGTGGAAGCACATACCTTGTTCATGGATTAGAAAAATCAACATCATTAAAACGTCCATACTACCCAAAGCAATCTACAGATTCAGTGCAATCCTTATTAAAGTACCAGTGGCATATTTCATAGATCCAGAACAAATATTCCAAAAGTTTATATGGAACCATAAAAGACCCCGAATAACCACACCAATCTTGAAAAAAGAAGAACAAAGTGGGAGGGATCATAATACCAGATATCAAGTTATACTACAAAGCCATCATAATCAAAACAGCCTGCTACTGGCAGAAGAACAGGTATATAGAGTCAATAGAACAGAACAGAGAACCCAGATATCAACCCAAGACAGTATGCACAATTAATATTCAACAAAGGAGGCAAGAGCATATAATGGAGAAAAGACAGTTTCTTCAATAAATGGTGTTGGAAAAATTATACAGCTACATGTAAAAAATGAAACTAGACCACCAACTTACACCATACACAAAAATAAACTCAAAATGGATAAAAAACTTAAATGTAACCCAAGAAAGCATAAATATCCTAGAAGAAAATGTAGGCAGAAAAATCTCAGACATCCTATGTAGTGGAATTTTCACTGATACATTACCTAGAGCAAGAGAAACAAAGGAAAAAAATTAATAAATGGGACTACACCAAACTAAAAAGCTTCTGCCCAGCAAAAGAAACCAGGATCAAAATGAAAATGAAATTCACTCTCTGGGAGACTATATTTGCCAACGATACATTGGACAAGGGGTTAATATTCAAAATATATAGAGTACTCATACAACTCAACAAAAGGAAGACAAACAATCCAATTAAAAGATGGGTGGAGAACCTGAATAGACACTTCTCCAAACAGGACATACAAATGGCCAGGAGACATGAAAAAATGCTCAACATCTCTAATCATCAGAGAGATGCAAATTAAAATGACTATGAGATATCTCACACCTGCCAGAATGACAGCCATTAACAAATCCTCAAACAACAAATGCTGGTGAGGATGTGGAGAAAAGAGGACTCTAGCACACTGCTGGTGGGCATGCAGACTGGTGCAGCCACTGTGGAAAACACTACGGTGTTTCCTCAAAAAATTAAAAATGGAACTGCCATTTGACCCAGTGATCCCACTTCTTGGAATATATCCTAAGAAGCCTGAAACACCAATCAGAAAGAATATATGCACCCCTATGTTCATAGCAGTGCTATTTACAATAGCTAAGATCTCGAAACAACCCAAGTGCCCATCAGCAGAGGAGTGGATAAAAAAGCTGTGGTACATTTATTTACACAATGGAATACTATGCAGCTGTAAGAAAGAGAGCTCTCTTACCCTTTGAGATGACATGGAGGGACCTGGAGAGTATTATGCTAAGAGAACTAAGTCAGTCAGAAAAAGACAAGTACCACATGATCTCACTTATTTGTGGAACATAATAAACAAACTGTCAACCAAAAGAGATCCAGAGTCATGGAAGTAGGGAAAAGACTAACAAACCTCAGAGGGATGGGGGGTGGGAGAGATGGGAAGAGATAAACCAAAGAACTTATATGCATATATGCACAACCAATCAACATGGACATTAGGTTGGGGAAAGCAAGAGAGGGGTGGGAGTGGGAAGGAGGGGGTCAACGGAGAAAAATGGAGGACACCTGTAATACTTTCAACAATAAAAAGTCAAATCGGCCAACAACAACAACAAAAAATGCAAGGTACAATTTCCGAATTGCACGGGTGGTGTTGTTGTTTTTTTGTCATTTAAATAGGACTTGCACCAGCAAGCAGAAATTATAAGCTATCTTTTTAAATTTACATCCTAATATAAACAAATGTCAATCAAGAGAGTAAATTTTAAATGTAACATCAGGTAAGAGGCTTTCCATACATATATTACCTGGTCAATTCCCCTTCCTTTGCACTGAAGAATGATGACTTCAAGAAGTTTGGCTGCATGACATTCTGCATCTTCTCCTGCATCTCCACATAGTACCTGCCGTAATTACAATTAGTTCAGCTTCATCGAGTCCACATGAAGCAAATATCCCATAGAAATTCAGCCACGAAAATCTTAGCTTTGCTTGCTTTTTAAGTTTACCTTGCCAACCCAAAGAGGAAAGGTCAAAATAAAATCCAACTATCTTCTTTATCTATGCTAATTCCTCATAAGGAGTAAAAATTTACTTACTTAACTTTAGATTAATAAGGTGGGCTATATGAGTTAATTATCTAGATAAATGAAGCTTCTCTTTAAAGGCACTAAAACAACAAAATTAATTTTTTTTAAAAATTTCCTTCTAAACAATAATACAAATCCTGTATTTTTCTACTCTTTTTAAATTCTTGTCCTTATGCACCCATTTTTCATAATAATAATGATAATTCATTATATACTTTTTAAGGTTCCCAGAAGAGAGATCTGCAGAGACATGCTTAGTTTAGAAATTCAGATGGAAAAATTAATGAGTTCAAACACAAAACATAAAAAGAGCTTAACCCAAAGAATAAAGGTGAGACAGAAATTAAATATATAGACAAAAAGAGGCAACAGAGAGAAACCAAAAACATATTCATTGAAAAAAAACTTAAATAGACAACTTTTATTTAAAAAAAAATATTTTTAAAAAGCAAACTAATAAAATACTAGGAATGAAAGATATAAATACAAATAAAACAGATTAAAAATAAAGGAATACTGTGGGGAATACTCCATTCCTTCTATATTTGAAAACTTAGATGAACTGGACAATTTCCTAGAGAAGTACAATTTAAGAAAACTGATTTAAAAAGAAATTGCAGATGAAGAGAACAGATTAAATACTCCCACTTAATTTTATTCCTTCCCAAAAGGCCATTAAAATGAAAATAAAGAGATTTTAGAAGCATATATTCACAAAGATGGAGAAAAGGAAAAAAGAGACAGCTATAAAATTTTAGAAGCTACAAAACAGAACAGTAAGTTGAATACTAAGCAGGTAGCTGCCAAAGCCAAGAATCAACTCTAATTACATAAATTTAAAATTCTACCTCTAGGGCAATGTGCCTAGATCTAGATTCTAAATGTGAATAGGCTCTGGAACCCAGAATGCCTTGGTTCAAATGCCAGCTCTGCCACTTTGTAGCTGTGTTTTTAGAAAAGCTACTTAGCCTCTGTCTTACTGTTCCCATCTGTAAAAGGAGGATGATAATATATCTACCTCATGGTTGTATGATACAGAAAGAAAAAAAATCACTCCCTTTTCCCAAAATTGCATTTACTTGGGTATTTTGTTTGTTGGTTTTGTTTTCCTGCTCCCACCCACCTCAAAAGGAAAAGAAACAAAATATATTTCAGTAACTTAAAAATTAAATTAAGTCCAGCTCTGGAACCAGACTGCCTGGGTTCAAATCTGGCTTCAAAACATATTGACCTAGGACAATTCACTAAACTTCAGGCACAATGCAAGAAACTGTGGTTCAGTCTCCTCTGACAAAAAAGTGACACCTTCCTCACAATGTTGTAAAGATTAAATAAGTTAATATGTATAAAGTGCTTAGGAAATACCTGGTATACAGTAAGAGTTGAATAAGTATTATTATTAAAACCAAGAATATGAAACACTTTCACTACTTGACAAGTATAAGAACATCATTGTGAATATCACTTTTATTCTATCTGCTATAATACAAAGCAGCTTTGAATTAGTAATGGAACATGTAGGACTGTTATGTTTCTACTTGTTGCTTTCTCTCCCTCTTTTTCTCATTAATGATTCCAAGATATAATTAATAGAAGGCTAAATCTAACCTGTGTCAAAGATAACACAGTAGACAATCATGTTTGTGTAGTTACCATTATGTAGTTTATAAATTATCCTGGACTGAGTTGTTTTTCCAACAATTTCTATCTTTTCTCTTACACTATTTATGGTCAAATTACCTATATATAGTGACTTCCGATTTTTACATTCAATTAAAAGAAAACTCAATGACTGGCAAACTGTGTGGTTATTTTCCTAGCACTTTTCTTTAATCAAGCAGCAAGTTTGCATTTTTGGAAAAAAACACACAAAGAAAATCATTTACCTCTGAACATTATAAAGTACACAGCTAGAAAAGTGGCAAACATTTTCAAGCACAATACACAACATGAAATCTTCAAATTGCAGTTCCAAACTCCATTAAAAAAAACAAAATGACAAATACATGTTGATCAAGGCAATACACAAAAACTAAATGCATAAGAAACAAATTGAAAAAGTCAAACACTCAACATTACAACCACTGATTAGGACACACTTACCTTTCTACACATTGTGAAAAGTATTTCTAAATGCTTTGGATTTGATAGTAAAGTATCTGTATCTATTGTCACATAATTATGCAGGAGAGGCATCATGTCTGGAAAAAAAAATTCAAAATTCCAATGAGACTTGAGTAACAGGAGTAGAAATACTGTTCCCACTGAAACATTTCTGTTGCACCCAGACATTACTATCTTCCCCTGCAACTACAAAATACTAGAAACAAAAGTGATAAATCTGCCCTATTTACAGATGAGGAAAATGTGGATCAGAAAGATTATCATTTGATATATTGATTACTCTGAAAATTCTTCTTTTCCTCCATAGCCCTCGTCAGCATCTGACATACTACATATTTTCTCACTTGTCTGTGCATTTCCATACCTTCCCTTCTCCCCCCACTAGAATGAAATGTCAAAAAAGCAAGGGCTATTTCGTTCACTGCTGTATTGCTGAGCTTAGAACAGTGCTTGGAATGTAATCAGTATTTAGAAAATACTAATTAAACTAATATATGGAAAGTATGCCCTGATTGCAAACTCATGTAAGACACAATAGGAAACACAGGCTCCCTCCAACTGCCTCTACTCCTGAGGCTGAAAATCACTGCTACAACAGCCCCACCCCTTACTCGAAGGAAATAAGAACAATTACTTTCTGATTGGTACTGAAATTATCTATATCTTTATTTTAGGTGTCAAAGGAAATAATATCTAGTCAGAAAAGCAAAAACGTTACACGGTTAAAACCATACCTGTAAAGTATTCAAAACAATCCTGCTGGAAAACCTCATATAATATACCTAGAAGCTGCCACATTTGAGAGGAAATACCATGGCAGGTTAAACTATATGCCAGGGAAAGAATTTCTTCATAGAATTCTAGAAAGAAGAAAATATCCAGTTAGAATGCTAGGAAATAGCAAAAATTAAACACCAAGACCACAAGGAGGATTTAGGCTATACACTCACACACATTCCTCTTACAGGTAACGTGTCCCTTTCTCAGCATTCACATCTCCACCTACATATACTGACTGCCACCTTCCATTTCTTACCAAGATCTGCCCCCTCCTCAACAAGGCAAGGCAAAGATTTGTTTTTTTACTAAACTTACTTATAATACTAAATATTTTCTAATTATATATATTCTTATAAAACTATAATAGAAATGGATACAAGAAGGAGCAGAGTATTGTGTATCTATGCATATGAGTTTAAATTTACAAATAATTAATACTCTTTGGAGAGCTTAATAAGCTCAGATAAAATATCTGCCTATTCACATATTTTTACAAACTACTTACTAAACAGTCTTTTGTCAATTTATGTAACTTGTAAAATTTATACAGTATTTTTCAATCTATCTCAAGACAGTCATACCCACTACACAGCAGAAGAGTCCAGAGGGAACGTTCTTGTACTTGCACATATACTTATTGTTACTGTAAGTCCAAGGGAATTATGTCTAAGCACACAATCAGAAAACACAAATTTCAATGTAAAAATGTCAAGTATTTCCTATGTCACTGAGCAAAAAAGTCTAACTTGAAAAGTTTTTCTTTTCCTCTTATTAAAAGGGTATTCAGCCCTGGCTGGTTTGGCTCAGCGGTTAGAGCGTCGCCCCGCGGACCAGAGAGACCCGGGTTCGGTTCCCGCTAAGGGCACATACCTCAGTTGCAGTTTGTCCCCGGCCCTGGTTGGGGTTGTGTGGGTGGCAGCCAGTCGATGTGTCTCTCTCACATCGATGTTTCTCTCTCTCTCTTCCTCCCTTTCTCCCTCCCGCTCCATTTGAAGATAAATGCAAAAATGTCCTTGGGTGAGGATTAAAAAAAAAAAAGGGGGTATTCACCCTGGAAGCTTGAATAAAGTTATTTTTCTGTAACATTATTTAAACAATATATTCAAAAGCTAGTAATGCAGATATTTGCCTTACTGAAAGCAAAATAACAGGGAAATCACGCACACTGGAAAATAATTTATGTAAGGCAATCACTTGAAAAACAACAAATTGTCTGAATATGAAATTTCTGAAAGTTCTGTTCATCATTACCCCACCTTGGAAGATGAAAAAAAGAGAGCAGCCCTGGCCAGTTTGGCTCAGCGGTTACAGCGTCGGCCTGTGGTCCAGAGAGACCCAGGTTCGGTTCCCGCTAAGGGCATGTACTTCGGTTGCAGTTTGTCCCCGGCCCTGGTTGGTCGTGCGGGTGGCAGCCACTCGATGTGTCCCTTTCACGTCGATGTTTCTCTCTCTCTTCCTCTCTCTCCCTCCCACTCTATCTGAACAAAAAATGAAAAAATGTCCTCGGGTGAGGATAAAAAAAAAAAAAAGAAAGAAAAAAAGAGAGCAAATGCCTCTTCCTAACATGAAGCCCAAAAGTAGAAAAGGGGCCCAATATTTCCTTTCACACTCTTGAAACTACAGCATGTGTGTATGACCTGGCCACTCAGATGCGCAAGACCAGGACACTGAAACTTGAGGAAGAAACAAGAAGGCACAAAGCTGTTACAGATGGCTTTGGGTGGCTGTGTTGGAGTCCAGACTGTGATGGGCAGCAGTCTAGGACCAGTGTTGACAAGGCCCGCACTGGCCCTGTCAGTAGACAACTTCTATGGCAGAATCCTGGCTGGCTCTACCCAACTCCAGCCTTCACACTGATTCAGTAAGCTACCAAATATCCTTCCACAATATTCCATGTGTGCTTAAACTGTCCAGAAGTTATTTCAATCATTCTCAGTCAAGAAGACTGTTAGGGTAGGATGGTTTTACTAAATTTGACTTCCTGCATATAAGCGGTAATGGCTAAACGGAGTCTTAATAAATAAAATTGTGTGTGTAAGTTAGCAACAAAAACAGGCAGAGGAGGAAGAGAAAGTGGAATAATGGAGATGGACATAAACATAGTCAGACTGCTGTGGTTGGGGTCCTGGAATAACAGATTCAGTCCATGACAACTTCCAGAAGAGTATTCTTTATCTGAGATCCTGTACGGCCAAATATTGGTTCAAAAAGGGCCATTAACATTAAATGCATCACAGCTGAAAACATAAGAGAGCTCAACCATCACCTTGGAACTCGAGAAGGGATAGGCAGTTTGAACCATGGTTTTCTCCTCTGCCCACTGCACCCAAGAAAAATGCCCTTTTCATTTTCTTAACATCCTCATGTTGTAATTGCTCAAATCAAATAGTTGGTATAGATTACAGAAGGTTGGGATAAACTATTTCCCTTTGCCTTACTTCATAGTTTTCTTCCTCAAGATTACTTTAAATTTAAATGGAAAATTTTCAGTTACAATCTCTTCCATAAATACGACTTAAGTGAATACATTCTTTTTAAGCTTATCACCTTCACAATTTTAACATCTTCTCCAATGACAGTAATATTTCAAGATCCTGAAAAGTATAGGTGAGTAATCACAAAATAATTCTTGCTGCTACCCAGAAAAAAACGCAAATATCTGCCTTCCTTTTTCAATATATTTTAAGTATATAATTTTATCTTTCATAATTGAGATTGTATTGGTTGTTTTGTGGCTAAGTACACTGACATTTCAATTTGCACACAATTTTTAACATACGTATCAAAAACCTAAAAAGTCACGTAGTTGTGATTCTTTTCTAGTTATACCAGTGACTTCCCAGCTAAAATTTGGAGGCTAATTTTCCTTAATAGAGTTTCAAGTACCAATAGCTTCAAGTGTTGATATGCTGTTACATCAAAGTACCACTAATTCACAATTTAATATATATGCACTACATAATCAAATGTTCAATCTTTTATAGCCCATTCACAAAGTTACTAGGAAAACCGGACTAACACACCAAAGATGTTACAGAGTGTACAACATTCTCACAGGGAGAAAACCAAGGAGTGATTTGCTTTAGGAAACAATTCTACCAAAAACATGGGACTAGAAGTAATTCAAAATGTTCGAGACATATTAAATGCACGACTGACTCCAAATTGCCACTTAATATGCTTTGTATTATAGGATATAAAACTGTCCCATCGATGGAATGTTAGCTGACACCCAAGACAAGCAAAGCCTAGTACACTTCTGATAAGATGTGCCCATCACTTCACAGTTTTCAATCCCAGATTAAAGTAACCTCACCTGAACCTCATCCCAGTTCTTGGTTTCTAAAAATGAAAACTTAAAATTCTCTGTGCTTTAAAAATTCTAAGACCAAAAGTTCTTCATTGGATATATTAAAATTTCTCTCTAAATGAAAACACAGATATTACAAAGTATATCCAAAAACTGAAGAGAATGCCATCTTCTCTTTCTCAAAATTATCCATCTTCTTGAATTTATAAAAAGGGCTAACAATATACACTGAAAGTTCATCAAATTTTTTAAATTCTCAATTTACATTTTTATTCAACCTTTAAACTTACCAATGACATGTTTCTGTAAAACGAGATCAATGATCCGTAGACAGATATTCTCTAACTGCTGAGTAACCTAAAAACAAGTTTTAAACAGTTTAAAATTCATCATAACCCTTAAGTTAATCTATGAATTTAATATTATCCCAATAAAAACACCAACAGGACTTTTTTGAGAGAAGCTGACAAGTTAATTCTATAGCTTCCTTTTCATTAAAGAGAGATATACATACTCACTTTTTGCCTAGATATTATAACAGATAAATATCTGGAAGGATACAAAAAACGTGGTAAAGGAGCTACCCCTTGAGAGGAGAATCAGATGTCGGGGGAGCTGAGTGAGAAGGTGAAATTTCACTGAATACCTTTTCACACCTTTTGAATTTTCAACATATGTTTATACTAAATATTTTTTAAATAAGAAAAAATTAAAATCCATTACAGGTTGCATTTTTCATGTAAGTATCCTATTTCAACTTTTGCAAGTATTCTTTAATATTCAGCTTAAACTACTGTCTTAAAGTTCAAAAAATCCAAAATTTCTCAGTTTAAAAATCTGTCAATATATTTAAAACCATTAATCATTTTAGACTTAAGATGTTTTAGACGTTCAATTGTGCTCTTCATACATGAAGTATTTGTACATGTATTCATACACAAGCGATTTTCCCTTTTGAGAAAGTATTTTTTTCTAAGTTTGCTTTTAACAGGGCAAAATTTAAAATCATAGGGCAGGCAATCAGGAGACAAGATTCTGACTCTTGTTTTGCCCCTAATTATCTTGGACAGGGATTTTCAACCAGTGTGCCGCAAGAATTTTTAAAACATGCAATAGCTGACTATTTAGTCAGGGGCACTGACTGCTTTTCCCCTCAGATTATCAAATAAGAAAATGACAACAGCCACCACAACAGCAGCCTTCCAGTGTGAATTAATCAAAGTTATACCTATTTATTTGTCAGATCAACAAAAAATATAATTTTTGGTGTGACGCAGAATTTGAGTAATTAGTTCATGGCAGTCACGAGATGAAACGGGTTGAAAATCGCTGATCTATGACCTTGGTAGAGCCACTTAGCTGAAGGGTCTAAGTTTCTTCACCTGTGAGTAAGGAAGCTGGATACACTTAGTGCTCTCAGTTTTAACCCTTGCCTCCCTTGATAATCACAGTAAGTTCAAATGCTCCTTTAACTTTATTTCAAATTCAAAGTAAATTTAATATCAAGAGTAAAAAACTAAAACAAAAATATAAAATGCTGTTTTGTTTTCAAAGTAATCCTGCTGCTCATTCTACGACTGCCCATGCTCCGCACACACACTTGGGAAGCTGGATGAGAGATTCCGCAGGCCTCTTCAAATTTAAAACGCAAGTTCTACTTATAAGGTGAAAGAAGTATCCTTGAGTATATTTGCTGTGATTTAATTTGGAACACCTCACTGTTCCCAAGAGGCCCATACAGTTTTAAAAGTATATAAAACTAAAATAATGAAAATGAAAATTCACATTAAGCCCTTTTAGGTGAAAGAAGGCCTGCCCAGGATAAGAATATCGAACTGTTTTTAAGAATCTGGTAATCTCGCATTGGTATATGATAAACACAGGATAAATCAACAGCCACAGAGCTTAACAATGCTATTAAAAGAACCAGCACCTGCTTCCTAAGTCCTCACTGTATAAAACAAGAGCTGCCATCATTGCCAAACAAGTCAACTTGAGCTCACAGAAGTAAAGAACACAAATCTCATTTGAATTAAGGAAAGGTTGTGATACTTGGGAAGGAGCAGCAGGTTTTCAGCAGGGAAAAACATATATTATTAGGATGATTTGACTGCAAATCCAAAACCTGGTGACCATAACCAAGTCTCTTGATACTACCTGAACCCTGTTTGCCACTTCTGCAAAACAGCACTGCCATTACCTGCTCCATCTAACTCATGGGGATGTGGGTAAGAGTCTATCAGCTAATGGATGTGAAAGCACTTGATGACTGTCTGCACAATTCTTTCCCCAATATTGTTCTAGAACTGTTTAGGAAAAATGATGTTTTAAGCTATTCTTCCCTTCCATTCTCACAATATCTGTTACTCAGAATTTTGTCCCATTATTAAATATTTGCCACTGAGAATGGCTATCACTTTCTACCAAGAAGACTAGACTAGGGGTTCTAGAAGACAGAGCTCATGTCTTATTCAATTTGGTATTCCCTAAAAACCTAGCCTGTCACATAGCAGATGTGATGTACTGAACTTAGTTCAGTTCAGAACAAAGGGATATAGTATACACTTTATAACCACATATAATATTTCCCTTCAATCATTTTAATGTGTCTTTAAAATTTGAGGATTTTTAAAATTTAGCAACATAACTAAATAGCAATTTAAAAGTCAAGACTTTAAAATCTGTGCCCAATGATCACATAAATTTCAGTTAATTTTACTATAATGACAAAATACAACACAAAGAAATTCCACCTCTTTATGATCTTCAACAACTGTCAAGATAGTATCAATGGTATGTAAAATTCCCATAGCCATTACTGTTTTGTCTTCAACTTCCTCATACTCATCACTCTGAAGAACTTTGCCAAATATCTCCGCCTATGAAAATAACAAATATATTCAACAATTAGTAGTGATACCCACCCTTCACTATTGTAAATTAGCAAAACAGTGCCACACGTCAATGTCAGCAACGCTATGCATTTTGCTGAGTGAATCAACGATAGAAACAGTTATGTTTTAAAGATAGGCATCTTTTTCCTTACCTAGTCACTACAGTGGAATATACATTAGCTATTACAATCAGATAGCTAATATTTAACTTCTGGTTGTCATTAAACAAATAAATCCAGCCCTGGCCAGTTTGGCACAGCGGTTAGAGCATCGGCCCGCAGACCGGAGAGTCCCAGGTTTGGTTCCCACTGCAGCGGTTCTCAACCTGTGGGTCGCGACCCCTTTGGGGGGTCGAACGACCCTATCACAGAGGTCGCCTAAGTCATAACAGTAGCAAAATTACAGTTATGAAGTAGCAATGAAAATAATTTTATGGTTGGGGGTCACCACAACATGAGGAACTGTATTAAAGGGTCACGGCATTAGGAAGGTTGAGAACCACTGCGCTAAGGGCACATACCTCGGTTGCCGTTTGTCCCCAGCCCGGTTGGGGTCGTGTGGGTGGCAACCACTTGATGTGTCTCTCTCACATCGATGTTTCTCTCTCTCTCTTCCTCCCTCTCTCCCTGCCGCTCTACCTGAAAATAAATGCAAAAATGTCCTCGGGTGAGGATAAAAAAAAAAATCCAAAATCTAAGAAAACTGAAATCTAATAATACTCAAATGAAAAATGTGATAGAAGGTTTAGAAGACAAAGTCAAGGAATCACCTAGAAAATGAAACAAAAAGAACAAACATGGAAGATAGGAGAGAAAGGTAAGGAAATCAAAAACTGAGTCCTGGCCCAATATTCTACATCAGAACGATAGAACAGAAAAAAATAGCAGGGAAAATTTCATCAAAGAAGTAACACAAGAAATTGCCTAAAACTGAAGAAAATGAGTTTCAAGAGTCAAAGTCCAGAAAGTGAAAATTTAGAAGACTCACACTAAGGCAAATAAGTAGGAAATCTCAGAATATTCTAGATGAAAACAGAAAATCTTAAATGCTATTAGATTTAAATCTAATTAACTATAGAAATTAACTGTCAAAATTAGAAGAGCAAACATTTTCATATTAACATTAGAACTACACATAAAACTGAACTCCAAATTTTAGAGTTTAATTTATTTAAATTATTCAAGGCTTTTATACCAAACAAACACAAAACTCTGCCCAGTCTTACCAAGTGTTGCGTCATGTCAACAGCAATGGAGGCCACTTCTTGACTGTACTCACATATCATCTTCTGGATGACATTAGTTACATCATCGTTTTCTGTCTCTCTAACAATGTGCAGCAGCTCCTGCATAATAGGCCTCACATGTGGCTTCATATATTCTTTAGCTAATGCAATAAAACAAACAAATCACTAAAAAATTTGCCACTCACAAGTGATAAAAAGAATTAACTTGCTCACAAGGTAAAATGACACAGGGTAATAGGTTCTAGACAGGTGCTTGTTCTGTGGTGAAGTAAGTTACAAAGCCGTACCAAAATAATCTTCATCAGTATATCAATATTCCCATCAGTCCTGCACAGAAAAGAACTGTCCTGCCCAAAATGCCAACAGCCCTCACTGAGAAATTTTAATTACACATATGCTCTGTCATCAGCATGACTTCTAGAACATGGACATACCAGGATACAAGTATAAAAAACCATGTAGAAGAAAGTAGGCCCAATACTGATGGTGTCCATTCCCTGCTCCAACTCATCTCTATTCACCCTCCTCCCCACATATCCCTATACAATATTCAGACCACCATTTAAAATATTGTTGAATAAAGGTAAACTAGGTTCATGTTTACTTTGAAAGATTTATTTGAACTTTGGACAAAATATTCATCTAAACAAACAAATGAGATATTTGTGTTATCAGTCACTAGAAATACTACTTGCTACTTTCAGAAGTAGTAGAACCATAGAATTCTAGAGTTGAAAGGAATCTTGAAGACATCTAGTCCAACCCCCTACACTTAAATGTATGGATATCTAAGACTTAACAAACCATATGCATTGCCCAGATTTACATGGCAAATTAGTAGCACAATCGAAACTAGACACTAGGTCTCTTAATTCTCAGTCTACCATATGCCCAATAATTATCAACTTATTCCCTAATCTAAAATTTTTCTGGAAACCACAGTCAAAAGGAATGCCTAAAAAGGGTAAAAAAAACAGATACAGGCAGCGGCGGACAGGGGGCAGCAGAAGGAGGGGAGGAGGGAGCCTCCACCGCGGGGTGGGGGAGGGGAAGGGGAGGGGGGGAAAAAAGGTAAAAAATAAAATTCGGGGTGAGGGGGCCAGGGCTCTGAAATCCAAACTCGAAATCTTAAGACTTACAGAATCAACCTTATTAGGGAAGGAAATGAACAAAACTATTTGAGAAGACCACATCAAAAATAAACAAACAAACCAACTTTCTAAGAGGTATTGCTGGCTTTACCTTGTGTCTGGTTAGAAATTAATGACTGAAGAGCAAGTGCAGCTTCAACTTTCACGGGCATCTCCTTATCTTCAATCAAGCTCTTCTTTGCTAGTTCAACTGCATTTCTTAGATTGAGCTCATTATGAAACTTCAAAGAACTAAATGCATGAAGTACCCAACAGGACTAAGTTATATGAAGAAAGTAAATAGAGAACTATTAGGATTATGGCATTCTGTAATAATGTCACCCATAATTTCTTACCAAGTAAAATATGGTTAATTCTACCAAGTACTATTTGTTTTTTGAAGGGTGGCCTTAGTTGCTAACTTCTGGATTTCCCACTTGTTTTATTTAAAAAAAAAAAAAAAAAAAAAAGGCAGTTCAATTACTTCTAAATTACCTATATGCAATAGCATTTTCATAGGAAAAAGAAAAGTCAAATTTAAGTGTCTCTGAGAAAAAAAGTCCACCCTATTTCAAATATAGATCCTAGCCCCTATGCTTGAATTGGCTTCAAGTTTGTGAGCCATGTATTGAAAAACTGAATAAATTCAGAGAACATGCCTAATAAAAAAAAAAAAGTTCTGTTTATGTTTTTAATAACTATTATGATTCATAACTAATTTATTATTTAGATATAAAAGCTACTACAAACCAATGTTTAACATTAATTTGCTGGCCTTTACAGCAAACAAATGAAACATTATTTTCCCTTATACTACAGCAAACTTTTTTTCATTCACAAAAGGTTACAAAGTATTTAAACCTTGTATAGATTACCAATTTTTAAACTATTAGACCACAGAATCATTTTATTACATTTTTCAATTCTCTATGTGCATAAAGCACAATCAACAGTAGTACTTAATTTTAATTACAAAAGACTTCTATCAAGAGAATTATAATTTATGCATCCTCTCAAAGACAGCAGCCTACCTATAAAAATACTTGGGCGCCCCTGACAGCTCTAATCCACATTTGCCCAAATATTTCTCCAGGGATGATTAGCTTCTGTTTATAAAATATTTTAGAATGTAAATATAAGGCATTATTAACATACGTTGTGTTTAGCAAGAAATTTTTTGTGTTGACATAGTTATAAATACTAGGCTCTTCAATTAAAGTTCTATTTTTATTTCTCCATAAAATGTATTGATCCCAGAAGTGATACACACTTAGAACACAAATAAATTTATACAGATTATTATTTTCTCCACTGTACTAAGGCATGTCCACCTAATATACTGGAAATCATAATCAAGTTTTCAGCCAAACTAGAATTTCATGCTGTTTTTAGACACTGAAGATCAACCAGTTTATGAATTTACATTGCTGCAACATCATCCCTCTCACTGTATGTTTTGCATATGCAGAAAGAAGACTAGGATGAAAAATGAAAACAGCTGGAATTAAAATCCATAAATCCCTTTATTTGGGATTTTAAAGAACTAGTTTGTTCTTTATTCATTTTGCCTCAATATGTGTCAATTTATCCAAAAACATTTAGTTCAATAATTATCTTACAAATGAAGATTTTAAGATACATAATGGAAATACGGAAAACTTACTCTAGCTCGAAGATATCCCAGATTAGACAATAATAGTGGAAATACATGATTCTGCAGCAACAACTCCATTTGGTCCTTGAATAAACTCTTCTGTTAGGAAATAGAAATTAAGTTTCAACTTATCATTGTCTTTTTCATATGTAAAAATCGCATCCTAATAAAGTATGTTTATCATGACTTACACTTAATATACTTCTATTTACAATTACTTGACTTACACATTGCATGTTTTAAAACAATACAAAAATAGTACCTTAAATATACCTTGATACTGAATGATTTTTGTAGAAACAAAGTCATTTCATATTCTTTTTTTATACAGCAACAGTTTCATACTGAAACACTGACAAAGTCAAATGTTCTTTTTAACTAAAGCAACAGGTGACAGAAAGAATATTTACAGTCAACTCAATTATACAGAAGCAGTCACCACTTTTAAATTATCCATAACTTTCCTTTTCTCTCATTTGCCTGTGCTTCAGTTTTAAGTAAATTAAATTTCTTTTAAGTAACTTAACCTTCAATAAAATATCAGCTAGGGAACCAATGACATGCAGGGCTCCATCTTTCTTCCTAGGGTCAAAGTTCGGGTCTGTTAGGATTTGATAACAGAATGCCATCATTTTGGGCAGCACCTAAAGAAATAGAAAACCCATTTTAGTCTACATTAGCTTTCCTTGCATTACTATAGTAGTATTTATATAAGATGCACAAATTTCAAAATTAAAGCCATTTTATTATGTTTTATCAAGCAATTATGATTAAGAAAACAAAATAACCCTTTGCCCTTACTAGGAAAGGAAAGTGTTCTTAAAGTGACAGATTATAACTAATAATACAATTTTTCAAATACTAGGTTATATTAGAATATCAAATTAACACAGTATTTAAAAAGAATAACTATAGCACTAGCTAGTGTGGCTTAGTTGGTTGAGAGTCAACCCATGCACTGAGTCGTTGCCAGTTCGATTCCTAGTCTGGGCACATGCCCAGGTTGCAGGCTCAATCCCCAGTGGGGGGGGTGTGCAGGAGGCTGCCAATCAACGTTTTTCTCTCTCTCTCTCTCAAATCAATAAAAACACATTTAAGGGGGGAAAAAAAGAATAACTCTGTACCTCTTTTCTTTTCTTTGCAGCAGTATATAAGAGAGTCTGGGCTGCTGTGGTAGGAGAAGCATAATCTTCAAAAATATCTAAGATTTTAAAAGGTTAAACCACGTTAGTAAAAATACAATTACTTACTATAGATTTTAAACCTGATTAATCCCTATTCCAAAATCAAGAATAAAACAGTCCACATATAACAGTGGTTTGCAGAATAAAAAAAGCTAAGGATATATCATCAGTGTTTTCATGCACAAAAATATATACCAAACTCTACAGGCTGTCTTTTTAAACAATCATATGAAAGAAAACAATACATTTTAGGCATATCTGTTTCACAGAGGACAAGAAAAGTGCTGTATCTCTATCAAAAAACAATAAAAATTTATTTAGTGCTTACTATGTGCCAGGCACTGTTGTGGGCTCTGGGGACACAAAGATCAAACAAAAATGGTTCATGGAGTTTTACAAGGTGAGAGTAAGAAACATACACATACACACACATACAAGTAATGGGTCAGGCTAAGACAAGCGTACAACAGGGTAAAGAGAACAGAGTAAGAGACATGAAGTGCTGGTTTAAATAGGGTGTCAGTGGGCCTCTCGAATTCTCCATTAAGGTAACACTTAAGCAGAAACTGAACGAATGAGGGAGAATCTCTACATGGAAATCTAAAGATAGAGTTCCCTAAGCAGAGGAAACAGCAAGTGTAAAAGTGTTGAGGACTGCTGGATAGTGCTTGGCTCTGTCCACAGGTAGGTCAGCAGGTATTTAATGAAATATATATACACATATGTAAAACACATCACATTACTACATGAAAATTTCAGAATAGGTAATGTTATATAAGAATACGAAAATTTGAGAAGTATCTGATATATCCATATTTAAATATAAAAATAAAACCAAATCTAAGTCTTTGCCTCAAAATATAAAACACAACATAATAATACGAACAACTAACATTTACTGAGTACTTACTCTGTGCCAGGCACTATTCTAAGATTTTTACAGCATGCAGTATGCCACACTAAGCTGTTAAATAGTTAGTTATGTGTATTATCCCACTTAATCTATCCAGCACTATTGTCACTGCCCACTTTACAGGTGAAAACATCACATCTCAGAGACATTAGTAACTTGCCCACAATCACACGAGTAAGTGACCCGGCTAGCATTCACATCCAGGCTGCCTTAACATCAAAGCCTGAGCTCTGGTACTTTATACCAAATCTAAAAACTTTATTAATAATATCAGTCAATACCTTTAGATAGGAATGTTTTGTTCATATAAACAATTGCAAGTGACAAAAATATAAAAAGAAAACTAATTCCATAATTATTCTTCCCTGTAGTCATTCCAAAGTAAAATATACGTATCAAATAATAGCTACTGCATTTTGGTTCACAGAAGGAAATGGTTAGGGGAAAAGCACTTCAGCTAGTCTTGAGTTATCCATATTCTCTTTTAATCAATAAAATGTAAATTCTGTCAACACTTATAGCTCTTAATTATTTTATTTCTAAAAACTGAGATACTATCTTATTTGATGTGAAGAATAAGTGAAATAATGGTACCTTTCTGAAAGCTAAACAAATACTCTGCACATTACAAAAAACACAGGTATTATAGAAAAGCTAAACATTAAAAGAATGCATTGAAAAAGACAGAAGGCTGGCTAATCACTCTGCTCTGAGGAAAACTAAAGACTAGGAAGAGGAAAAACCATGCCCATGTGTAATGATTTTAAAAGGAAAAGGTAGAATGGAGGGATAAAGCAGATGGTAAATATCGTTTCTCATTCATTTGCTTTCGCTCGTACTGTCTCTAAGAGAAGAGGCACCTCCTCACTGACTGACTCAAACAGTACTAACATGAGGCACTGTAAAAACAGTCCAGCATCTGTACCAGATTTACCTCAAGTAGCCAGAGACACCTGGTCCAACAAGGGAAAGCACTGCGCTGTCACAGTTTTATCAATTATTTACTTCAATATTTACTGAAGACATACTAGAGCCAAACACTAATAGAGGAATGTAGAGATGTAGAAAGAATGGAAAATGCAAAATAGAGCAAATAAATAAGATAAAGCCCCTGCCTTCAGATAGCTCTAAGCTGTGGGAGAAACAGGAGTACACAAATAACATTTTGCTTTGTGAAGTACCTGAGTATTCCATGAAGCAATTAATTCAAACTGGAGATACAAGGAAATGAACTCATGCAATCTATACAGTGCAATAGCTTCCAGGAAAATCCAAGCTAAAAGGACCCCTCCCCGCCCCCGCCCCCCCCCCCCCCCCAGAGAACTAGGCCACACAGTGGGGTCACTGTAGATAATCTCACTCCCTTGTGGAATACTTAATCTCTAGGATAAAGAGGTAAACTAATTTGGGTGCTCTTAAAATACACAGAAATCTAAAGGCTCTCCCAGACTGAGCACAACCCAAAAGAGTATCCCAAAAGGCTCAGAAAAGGATGGTCCCAGCAGATCAGCATCACAACAGAAAAGGTTATATATAGCTGGCTCCATGACTGCTTCAGCCCCATAAGATGCATAAATAAAGCAGCTGTTCATCTCCCACACCCAAAGGCCTCTAGTTCACTGGTTCAAGAGAACACCATACTCTCATGAGTTTCAAAGGTTATCATGCAAAGCAGGACTTTAACAAAGTAATGAAGTCTCTTTAAAAAATACATTTAGTTATATTACTTTAGTATCTAGGAACTAATGAGGAATAAATTCATCTCGATTACCAAATTTCATCCTTATGTACTCATATGGATCTTCTTGCCACAGCTCCTCATCCTCATCTTTATAACACATTACAGAGAAAATCACATCTTCAGAGATATTCTAAGAAGGAAAAAACAAAACAACAAATGGGTATAGGCTACTCAAATTTGGGCAATACTCATAAAGCGTTTACGATGTTAGTGTTCCAAACTGTCATATGAATCTTTCTGTTTAGCTTGCAATGGCTAAGGTGAAAGCAGGAAAGAAAGAGCCTGCGGTGGGGGAGGGGTGGGGGGGAGGGGAGAGGTTAAACATAAGATTGTTTTTAAACAACAAATAATTAAACAACAAAAGATACAGAGAAACAGATGAATGTAAATGCTATTCTTTGGAGCAACAGAAAGGATAATAAGTTTTTTTGTTTGTTTGTTTTTGTTTTGTTTTTTATCCTCACCCGAGGACATTTTTTGCATTTATCTTCAGATAGAGTGGGAAGGAGGGAGGGAGGAAGACAGAGAGAGAAACATCGATGTGAGAGAGACACATCGAGTGGTTGCCACCCACACGACCCCAACCGGGGCTGGGGACAAACTGCAACCGAGGTACGTGCCCTTAGCAGGGACCAAACCCGGGACTCTCTGGTCCGCAGGCTGATGCTCTAACCGCTGAGCCAAACCGGCCAGGGCAGGATAATAAGTTTTACTAACAAATCAGTATTAAGCATACCTTGACTCTTTAAGGAGAAATAAACATCAAGCGAAGGTTACATTTACTATTATATTTCTTTTTGTGAACATTTTTACATTTCCATTTTGGTTCTAAATGTCAATGTATCAATACTAAAATTTTCTTTTCTTCTTCCATTTTCAAAAACCTAATTTCCTACTCTACAACTGCAGGTTTCGTGGGGGAAAGAAAAAACCACATCTGTATGTACACTGCTGCCAATGCTCTACTAAGCCCTTTTGTGCTCTAACACTTACATATGTAAAAACAGAACCATCTCACCCTGGCTGGTGAGGCTCAGTTGGTTGGAGTGTCATCTCATACACCAAAAGGTGACAGGTTTGATTTCTGGGCAGGGTACATATCTAGGTTGTGAGTTCGATCCCCAACCAGGGTGCACAGGAAGGCAACTGATCAATGTTTCTCTCTCACATCAACGTTTCTCTGTCTTCTTCTCTCTCTATATATGCCCTTTCCCCTTTCCTCCTCCGGTGAGGATTTAAAAATAACAAAACGAAACAGAACCATCTCTTAAATAAATATTTCTAAGAGAAAAAAATTCAGCCTAAGGATCAGAGTTTCTTATTCCTATATTATAGCCATATAAACTTAAGGCCAAAGGCGTCAAGTAGAAAAAATACTAATGCAGTTCACCCTTACTTTACAGGAACACAGTAAATAAAATGAAATCAGTATCTATTAATTCCAAGAAATGATCCCTCTTTGATCAAGGAGATAGGCTAATATTATTAACATGTCCACAGAAAACAATGCAAAATATATTATATTTGTTAAGACCTGTAATAACACTAAACAAATTCTATCCTAGACACCAAAGGCAAAGAAAAAGAATTTACTTTCCTTTTTAGATACCATCTTAGAGATTGCAGAATTTAGTTTTACGGGAAAAAAAAAAAAAAAAAAAAATTGGTGAATGACACTGTTGAATTACCCAAAATTATCTGCATGCAAATAAGAATTTATTTATTAATGGCCCATAATTTTTCATTCTCATTTGTTCTCTAATTAAATAACAATGTGGAATTCTATCTTTAAGTAAACAATTAAGCTAAAGCAAATGAACCCAAGTCTTCCAACTCATAGAACTTCAAGTTCTCGCTCTTCTGAAATACTTAAATTTCCAAGCCCTTCACATCAGATATAAGACTGCAACCATTTGTAATTATTAAAGGAATAAAAAATATATTCCACACAAAATATGGAATGAGTAACACTTACTTTGTCTAGAAAACCTATTTAAACAGCAAGAGACACCACAAACAGATTTTAGAATTTGATAAATGTGCATTTCAAACTGGGAGAGAAACGGTAAGTTATCCAAAAAATAGCATTTGTACAACTGATTAGCCCTTTGAAAAAAAATGAAGTTGGTTCCCTAACTAAACCTCATACCAAAATAAATTCCAGATGGGAAAATTTTTCAACAACAAAAAAATGAAAGCATAAAATTCCTAGAAGAAAATAAGGAAGAATTTTATTTTAGAATCTCAGACTACAGAAATTTCTTATAAACACAACACAAAACTCACAAGTTATATTTTAGTGATTAGAAAGAGAGAGAGATTGTTTATAAGGAAGCAACCATGCCCAAAGCAGCTATGACTGTCCCGAGGACCCTCACCTGTATGTGCGGCTTCATCTGCTTCCACGTTACAGAATGAACCACCCCTTGGTTGAGATAGTTGAATGCCTGCTGCAGAACACAAGGGGCTATGTACTCTTTTTGTCTATATTGGTCTAAAATTTTTAGTAGTACCTATAGGAAAGTAGGAAGAGAAAATATTGGAGAACATGTACAACTTTAGGGTTACGGGAGGGGCATTTTAGACATGACCTAAAACCCAGAATGCATAAAGATAAAAACTAACATATGTTTAGGAAAGTCAATACTTTGTGAGAAAGCTCATGGGCAGTTTTAATTATTAGATAGGTCCATGTTATATTGGAATGGTGTCTCACTGTAATTTCCAGGCATTTGTCTTACTTCTAACCTGTGGAACTACTCAGAGTAAGTCTACACTTTATTCCACATACTAGCTCTTTAAGTAAATTAAGATTCCTGTTAAAAACAACAGACTTGACTAAATGAACACTGAAAACAACCATACAGCGAGACACCACAAACAGATTTTAGAATTTGATAAATGTGCATTTCAAACTGGGAGAGAAACGGTAAGTTATCCAAAAAATAGCATTTGTACAACTGATTAGCCCTTTGAAAAAAAATGAAGTTGGTTCCCTAACTAAACCTCATACCAAAATAAATTCCAGATGGGAAAATTTTTCAACAACAAAAAAATGAAAGCATAAAATTCCTAGAAGAAAATAAGGAAGAATTTTATTTTAGAATCTCAGACTACAGAAATTTCTTATAAACATAACACAAAACTCACAAGTTATATTTTAGTGATTAGAAAGAGAGAGAGATTGTTTATAAGGAAGCAACCATGCCCAAAGCAGCTATGACTGTCCTGAGGACCCTCAGTCAGAGGTATCAAAACAAAATCCAAGTCTTCTAAGTCCTGGTCTCCAGAGCTCTTCACTATAGCAAGCTTATAAATGAACTGGTGAATAAATAAAAAGGGTGCTTTCAAAACATGTACAGAATTTATAAATTCAGGTCAGGTTATGTAAAATTCAGGCTTATAAAACTTGTCAGAAGTCCTGCATCACCCATGCAGTTTTTAGCTTAGGAGCAATGGGTGCTGTTGAACGGGTTCTTCCCAATACAGCTGTGGCTCATACCAAGTGGAGGTGGACGCAGATGGGACACAAGAGTAAAGAAGAGAACAGTTTTTGCCCGGCCGGTGTGGCTCAGTGGTTGAGCACTGACCCATGCACCAAGAGATCACCAATACGATTCCTAGTCAGGGCACATGCCCAGGTTGTGGGCCCAACCCCCAGAGGGGGGCATGCAGGAGGCGGCAAATTGATGTTCTCTCTCATTGATGTTTCTATCTCTCTCTCCTTCTCCCTTCCTCTCTCTCTAAAATCAATAAAGAAAAAAACTTAAATGTATGTGTATACAAACAGACACACACACACACATCTATGTGACACTGGAAAAACTCTACTGAACATACTTCAAGAGGGCATCAACTTTAGGAAGCTTAATGGATTTAATAGCAATGGAAAGAGCAGAAGACAAAGCTGACCAGCTTCCTAATTATGTTAGTATCCATAGTGAATAGCTTGAACAGACCATTTTATTCATTATTCACTAATTTTCCCTACAGATTGTCTCAAGGGCCAACAAAATAATTTATGAGAAAATTACAGCCACAGCTTTCCTGAACTGTTGCAAGGTACTCTTTAGAAATGTTAATCCATAAAATGATAGTAGACAAAATGATAATCTATAAAAGAAAGCATTCCGCCTCAGATGACAGGTTTGAAGAGATAACTCTATCATTTACACTAAAGAAGACTAATTAAATTTTTATAAATTTATAAAAATCTAGAAACACCCTCTATATCATTAAAGCCTTTTACTGTGTCTGATCAATCCTGGCTTCCTCAATATGGTACTGACAGACAGTGTTCAATAGTTACTAAATTTTATTTGTTGAAATACAAACAAAAATACCATGATTCAAATGGCAATACATATCAACCAATTTTCATGTCCACTTATCCTGTGTAGTTTTTTTAATATTAATATCAACCTAGATTATTTCTCAAGAACACCTAATTTTTGCTGCATAGAAATGGTTCCCAAACTTCCATAAAAAATGTGTAAGTTCTCAGCTGAAATTCTGAACTTCTGAGCTCAACTCCTCTCAAAATAGATCAATTTGTATTCCATTAATTCTTATGATATAAAAGTTCGGAACAAAGAGTGAGGCTCAAAGAAATAGAGAGTAAAGAACTCATAAGAGATCAGAAAGTTAACAGAAGAATCCAATCTAATTCTGGTGACTGCTACACCAGTATCAACAAACTGAAAAGGTCTGAGTCCAGCATCTAGATGTGTAGAAGGGCACATGTTGTGGTAGCTGCCCCAGGCCACTTGGTTCTAAAACTAATTGCACTGTATTAAATTCCCAGAGCTGCCATTTCATCCCCTATAAACATGTAATGTATTAATACGTTTGTGACCTACTTGTAAATAGATAGAAATGACTTATCTACTTCTAATTAAAAAGCATACGTTTATTACCTGCTGAATTCCCACTGCATAGGTTTTCAAAAAGAACTCAGAAAATTCAAAGTATTCTTTTGTGACATTTCCTGGGCTTCCATATCTTAAAATACAAAGAGAAAATGTTTAAATACCGTGAATTTTAAAAACAAGCATGTTTCACTAGTTTAAATACAGCCCCTTGTTGAAAGATGTATTCTATTGTGGCAGAAAACTAACACTTTCCCTTCTTTCCACAAGCCCCAAAACGAAATCATAAGCTACACTTTGACTCTGGGTCAAACTTAAAATTTCAGTCAGAAACTTCTACCTACTTAATTAACGAAGATCTCCTAAAGGGTAAATATTACAAATAAAATTACATCTAACATTTTTTCAATAAATGCCTCTATAATTAAATTTGACTAACTTTCCTATGGAACTGAATGGCGAAGCACCTTCCTGTACAATTCCTGGATACTTCCAATAAACTAAACAAGGTAATGTCCCCATTCTTTTTATAGAAAAACAGAAAGATTCAGAAAAGATGGAGCCCCTCATATGACCTCAAAGTCAATGATCACAATCAAGACTGCTTTAAAACAGAGGGTGAATGTTTGCCCCCTATGGCAATAAACACAAGTAACCATATACAGTGGACCATCAAGGGACCTATCCAATTTTATTATATCCAATACTGAGACACTGACTGTAAGATCGTAAATCTAATAAACAGAATTACCTTTCAAAAAGACGAGCTACAATATGCAGTGCCCACTTCTTACACTTCCACCAGACTAGTTCTGGTCTGTCATCCTCATCAATTTGCATAGTCTCCTAAAAGGACAAAAACACCCAGATTAAACTTCTGCATAACAAAAAGTTTATATGAATAATACAGGCAGAACAAATCTTGCTATAGGTTCAGTAATATTAATTGTGAATTTAGATTGCCATACAAAAGCAAATTCCTTCTTATAGGATGCTAAGTAGAAATTAAATAAGCAAAGTAAATTTCAACTAACCAACGCTGCTGTTCACACTTATCTCCTATCTTCCAAAGGCCCAAATAAGTAGAAAACAAATACAAAATACCATGTCACTTGAGGAAACTGGGATGACAGAAAGGCCCTGTATCTTGATCTGGATGAGAGCAACACCAGTGTGTTTGCCAAAATTCACTGAGCTGTTCACTAAGTTCTGTGCATTTATGTACATAAATTCAACTTAAATAAAATTTGCCCCAAGATACGAGTAAGAGAAAAACTACTGCTCATTTGAAGACAAGCTTAAATCTTAAGATACCTGATAGATTTTAATTTAATTTGATTAGTTATTTAAGTTAATTTGATAAGTGAATTACTTATCATTGTTATTGCAGATATAAAAGAAACACCATCTTTCACCTATCAAACTGGCAAACTTAGAATTTTATGCAAAATATTCTCAGTCACTGCTTATTAAAGTATAAGCCAGGGCAATGTTTCTGAAGAGTACTTTGCAAGATCTGTCAAAGTCTTAAACACTTCTAAGAGTCTATCCAAAGAAAATAATCATGTATGTGTATAAAATTTTAACTACATCTTTGTGGTTAAAACACTAAAAAACTTAAACAATCTAAACGTCCGACAAATGAACCCTTCAACAAAAATGACAGAGTATAAAAACATTCATAATCATAAAAGATATTTATAAAAGATTTTTAACTGAAAAATAAATTTCAAAACAGTACCTACATATACCATGTTTATAAATAAAATATGGTTGTATATAGACACAGAAAAGAAAAACTAGAGGAATAAATACCAATTTTTTAAAAAGTTTATCATTTTAGTAGGATTAAATATAGTTATTAGTTTTGCTTACCTGAACATTCCCCAAATGAGTATGTATTATTATTTTTACTACGATAAAATTTTTCCCAAATAGGCTAAGATCATAAATCAGTCTACCACAAATATCCCAAAACACACGTTTTCCCCATTCTCCTTAGGAACAGAAGGTCTTTCTTACAGGAGGAACCGTCCGGTCGATAACAGTGCGGAAGATCTCCATCCACACGGTCATGGTTTGGTGACTCACCAGCTGAAGAGGCAACGCATACTGAAAACAAAAGGGCATCACGGTCAAGCAGAACTCCTCCCTCCGGGAACATCAGCAAGCTCACCTCCACTGGAAGGCTGAAATACTTGAAATGGCTAACATCTGACCATGAAAACAGTAATTTCATCTAGTTCAGCCTAAAATTTAATTTAAAATAGACTTATAAACATATGTATGCAAATTAAAACTTTAAAATCTAAACGTATACGTGCCATGAATTGTTTCCTCTGAGCTACTTTTTTAAATGGAAAAAAAAAAAATTAATACAGTAAGGTTATTCAGCCTCAATTCCAGATAAGTGATTTTTACCATTTATCTCGTCAGACTTTTCATTTCAACCACTTTTTCCCCAACTTTATTGATATAATTGACATACAACATTGTGTGTGTGGATTTAAGGTACACAATGTGATGACCTGATACATGTATATATTGAGAAATGATTACCACAATAAGATTTGTAAACACCTCTATAACCTCACATAATTACCTATTTTGTGGTGAGAACTCATTTTAACCCCTTTGATGAAAATCTTTACGTCAGGAACATTTTCCCCACTACCTTCCTCCACACCGTGGCCTCATACCACAGCCACTGTATTCCTGTGGGCCTCCCGCTGCACTGAGTGAAGGGAGGTAAGGCAATACAATCTCTGAATCCATGCATTCCCAAACCTGCCACATGCTAAGAACATAATGATAAGTAGGAGACACAATCTCTGTCCTCACACTCTGGTTGGGGAAAAGCATATATAACAAGGAATTACATTATAGTGTGTATACGGTGTACAGATGAGAGCAGTACAGTATTGACAAAGGCACACAGGAGGACCACCTAATCCAGCCTGGTAGGATCAGGAACAACTTTCTGGAAGAAGGACATACAAGCTGAGACCCGGAGAAAGAGCACAAACTGTCCAGGATATAAAGGGGAAGCAGAGTGCTCCCAGTAGAAACACAATATTGAAAAGGCTCGGAAGTGAGAGAGCACATGACCTATTCATGAAGCTGAAAGGTTTTCAGTATGGCTACAGTGTAAAGCACAAAGGTGAGAATGGTCAAAGATAAGATGGAGAGATGAAGGGGTTTATAGGCCATGTCAACAAGTTCACACACTATTCTGAGTACAATGGGGAATCTGGGCTTGAGACAGGGAACAGAGGAGGAGCAGGCTGAGGGTTTCGGGAAAGGGACAATGAGTTGTTTTCTTTTTTTATCCTCACCCAAGGCTATGTTTATTGATTTTAGAGACAGAGGAAGGAAGAGAGAGAGAGAGAGAGAGAGAGAGAGAGAGAGAGAGAGAGAGAGAGAGAGAAAGAGAGAAAGAGAGAGAGAGAGAGAGAAACACTGATGTGAGAAACATCGATTGGTTGCCTCCCATACTCACCCCAACCAGGGATCAAACTTGCAACCTTTTTGGTGTACGGAACAATGATCCAACCAACTGAGCCACCTGGCCAGGGCATGAGTTCACTTTTGGACAAACTAAGTTGTAAAGTACATATGAAATATCCAAATGCTCTCTCTGTACACAAGATTTAATAAATGCTACTTAGACACAGTCAATTTAATTGCATCATACTTTTCAAAACATAAATATTTCTGCCTCTTCCCAAATTGTCAATCACTTTTTACTTATATTATCACTAATTATACCTCTTAAAGCCTTCTGGATCTTAGCTTCCAGGATACTCAGTGGAAGCATACTACTTTAATAACTTACATAAAAGATTACCAAAATCGTTTAAATTGTTGAGATTTATCAATTTTTTTTTCAGTTTTTTAGCTGTATATTCTGAGAAAAAAAATTTTAGATTTTGCCCTCTCAGCTCAAGTAGAAGTAGAGGCTTTGGGGAAATTATTTCATCAGTCTCTGTCTTACTTCTTGATTCCCGGCTATGCTTCTCCCAATGGGAAAGGGAACTCTGACCTCTGAATAAATGGGATGTTCCTATATCTAATGGCAAAACATCTCACTGAATGTTTGTCGCAGAGTAAAGTGATTCTCCTGAGGAAAATTTCTAAACAGTGCTTTAATAAAAAAGCAAAAGCACCATAAACCTGCCTTCCCTGTTACTTTAAAAAGGAAAAAGAAGCCCTGTCCGGTATGGCTCAATTGATTGAGCCACATACACCAAAAGGTTGCTGGTCTGATTCCCAGTCAGGGCACATGCCTGGGTTTGCAGGTTCAGTTCCTGGCCCAGTGGATGTTGCTTTCTCTATCTCTCCCCTTCCTCTATCTCAAAAAAAAAAAAAAAAATTTAATAAAAAAATATTTTTTTAAAAAAAGAAAAAGAAAAAAAGAGGGTAGAGAATATATTTTCCTAGTATCCCAGTTTCTTCTCTCTTCTCAGATTTGCCTCCTTCCTCCTTCCCTCTCTCCCAAAACAAGGCTGAGGTGAAAACAAAATCTGCCTCAAGCTGTCTTTATTAAAAGTTTAAAAGATAAGACTAAAAATATAAATCTTTATTGAAATGAAATATTCTGAAACAGTACAAAAGTACTTAAGTCTTGTTTTAGGCCAAGAACAAAACCAAACTATCTTGGCTCCCTAGGCTGACAAAACTACCCTCTTACCATGATTAGTTTAACTAAGAAGCACATAAGAGACCAGGATGGGTGGGTCGGCTGGTTGGAACATTATTCCGTGCACCAAAAGGTCACCAGTACGATTCCCGGTCAAGGCACATGCCCAGGTTTCAGGTTTGATCCCCAGTCAAGGTGCGTGTGGGAGGCAACTGATCAATGTTTCTCTCTCACGTCGTTTCTCTTTCTCCTTCTCCTTTGCTCTCTCTCTAAAAATCAATAAAAACATTTTTTTAAATCTTTAAAGCGTGTAAGAGAGGTTTAATTCATTCATCATCAAATAGTTTAGACTGATAATAATTTTTTTTTTTTTTTTTTATCCTCACCTGAGGACACTTTTTCATTTTTTGTTCAGATAGAGTGGGAGGGAGAGAGAGGAAGAGAGAGAGAGAGAGAAACATCGACGTGAAAGGGACACATCGAGTGGCCGCCACCCACACGACCAACCAAGGCCGGGGACAAACTGCAACCGAGGTACATGCCCTTAGCGGGAACCGAACCCGGGTCTCTCTGGACCGCAGGCTGACGCTCTAACCGCTGAGCCAAACCGGCCAGGGCTAGACTGATAATAATTATCCTTCCTCCACCCAGATCTAAATAATTTATCCAGTCTTTCAGGATTAAATTTTAAATAATTTTATATTTAAAACACTTCATCTTTATCTTCTAATTACTTTTTAGATTCCCATATTAATATTTGTATATCTTTCAGATAAGAAAAAGAAAGTATTTTATCTTTAAAGTATTAAAGATGTCCCCCTTTTTCTCCCATTGACTCCTCCTCCTCACTCCCACCCCACCCTCCTGCCTTCACCACACTATTGTCTGTGTCCATTGGTTATGCATATATGCATATAAGTTACCTGGCTTATTTCCTGCCCATCCCCCCCGCAAACTTCCCTCTGAGATTTATCAGTCTGTTCCATGCTTCCATGTCTCTGGATCTATTTTGTCAGTTTATTTTGTCCATTAGATTCCACATATAAGTGAGATCATGTGATACTTGTCTTTCTCTGACTGGCTTATTTTGCTTAGCATAATACTCTCCAGGTCTCTCCATGCTGTCTCAAAGGGTAATAGATTCTTCTTTTCTACAGCTGCATAGTATTCCACTGTATAAATGTATCACAGCTTTTTTATCCACTCATCTACTAATGGGCACTTGGGCTGTTTCCAGATCTTAGCAATTGTAAATAGTGCTGCTATGAACATAGGGGTACATATATTCTTTCTGATTGGTGTTTCAGGATTCTAATTAGGATATATTCCTAGAAGTGGGATCACTGGGTCAAATGGCAGTTCCATTTTTAATTTTTTGAGGGAACTCCAACTGTTTTCCATAGGAGAAAAAGGAAGCATTTTAAATTAAGGAAAATGAGGCACTGAATCTTCCTTGTTAGCTCTAAATTAGATCAAATGCAAACAAACTACCATCAGTATGATTTCCTAATAAAGACAGAGTATCTTCTTTTCCTTCCTCTTCTCCTATAATCATAACTAATCTGCAGGCAGAATGCTATGGATTAGCCACGTCATCAGGTTCCAGGGCAGTTAACCACCCTGGTTCTTCCACACCCAGCACTTCAGGCATACAAACACTGCATCTCAGCTCTGCCACTCGGATAACTTTGGACAATCAAGTTAATTTCTGTGAGCCTGTTCTCTCATAAGGATTATTTTTTAAGAAATATATATGAGAATATATAATAATTTTTAACAATAACTGACACTTACTGAGCACTTTCCAAGTGTCAGGCAGAGGCAGAAAAACAAGGCCCATATTCATCTTCTGCAACAGAAACTTACCTGAACAAGTGCATAAAAGATTTTCAGAATCTGTTTCTGTAGTAAAACAGAATAATGAGAGGAATCGGGAAGGAGCTGCATGATTTGTTGTTGAATACGAGGCAGAAATATTTGCATTGCTGCTATAAGAGGTTCTCTTTCCTCTGCTTTCTTATATCTACATGAGCAAAGACAAAAAGAAAAAAATAATTTTCCCCCCTTGCAAAAGAACTGTAAAAGCTAACAAAACAAAAACATTCCAACCACTGACTTACATTTTCTGTTTGGATTGTTAGAATCAACTTTAAAAGAGCACATCCTTGTTTTAGGCAAAATACCGAAAATCTTACTAGAAATAATTAGACTAGTTTAAAAGAATCCAAGACTTTTTTGCGACTTTCCTAAACACATTTTTCTACTACTTAAATTAATTTTCATCATACTACAATTCTTCCTATAAAATACAAGTTGCTTTGTCTGTTTAAATAGACATTCCTATTACATAACAAGTAATGTAGGGAAATACGTTCCTTCTTATACTCTCCCAAATTAAGAAGTTAAAATAGTTGACAAACTTACGTGCTCTTAGGTCATTTCAATTGCTACATATCTAAAATATCTTCTAAAAATTCTACAGAGTATGAACTCGTTTGTAAAACAAAGAACTACAGGACTTTGCATGCACAAGTAGCAATCCTCTTAGAAACCACAAAGCAATGCTATTAAATGTGACACTCGTCTCCCACCTCCCAGGCAACTTTTATGGAAAAGAAAGTCACTAGCAAAGAAACCAATATTTTCTATTTTGCATCCAAAAAAGTCAAATGTTTGGTGTACTTAATTATGGTGTGATTAATTATGTGCTCACTTGAAGACAAATGTTAAGATACCTCTATATCAGAATTTCTAAGGAAAGCTGTTAATAAATAGTCCTCTGAAACTAACAAATAATAGTTTAAAAGCACTGCATTGTCATATCATATCACTGCCTCAGAGAATAACAATGTACATTTGCAGATTAAAGGTTTTTTAAATAACTGTAGTAAATAAACATGTTTCACTGTGCTTAACCACCATTTGCCAAATTAATCTGATTCCCAGAACACCCACAGCAGACCCCTCTATGCAATTTAATTCTTTCTGAGTAACACAAGACTGGTATTTTCAGCCAATGGAAATCAACTTACTCATATGTCTTCACCAGTTGATACAGACATAATAAACTGCCAAGCCAGCTTCCACTGCTCTGTGATTGCAAGTAATAGTCTATCTTGTCGACTACTGCTGGCCAGTGACCAGGGAAATCGTATTTAATGATGGCACGGAGACACATTGTTAACTGGACTCTATAAGGGGGGGAGGATTGGGGGATGGGGGGGGAGTTCAAAATTTGAGTAGTTAATAAATATCAGACTTCAAAGACCTCTAATATTTTACATAAAAGCACTCTAACTCCTATTTACCTACATTATATAGTTATATATCTGGAGTGGGAGGACAAAGATAGGTCAAGTGTTAAGAAAAGTGGTAGGTGAAAACTCCCAGAAGTCAATTTCCCTGTGTCAGGAAAAAGAAAAGCAGACAGGAAAAAGTCAAGAGATCATAACTAAGATCATAAGTTATTTACACAGCGGGGATTTAGACAACAACTTTAGTTAAGTACGATTTTTGCCTTAATTCTTCTTTGTGGCAATGTAAAGCAACCAAATCTTTCCCAAAACATTGCAAAGGATTACAAACACAAAGACAAATAAGTAGAACAATATTCTTTGAGTGACCGTCTTCATTAGTTTACCTCTTTAAAAAACCAAACTTGAGGCTGCTGATTAAATCCAACCTCTCCCCATCCATATATTTTGTGCTTCCTACCACTAACCATATAGATACAGTATAATGTACCTCACTAAATCTGGAGACCGAATTATTCCTTCCACAATGTTATCACGTATTTGCTGGCGATCATTTTCATGAATATTGAATGGAAATATTGCTTCTCCTGGTGGAGGTTCTCGGTCCGGCCAGTACTGTGTCACCATGTTCTTCAAGTATATGGCAGCTAAGTTAGAGAAAAAAATGCTAATGTAGCAGTACCAAAAAGATGACTTTAATTCAGCTTTAGAGCATGAAAGGCTAAACCCTTCAATGTTAAACATGACAGCCAGCAAAAATGGAAAATCTTATAGTTATAAATCTTACAGTGTGCCTTTTATGTAGACAATCTTGTACGGTGCCCCATAATACAAATATTTTTTAGTTATAAAATTAACAGCATTTAATGACTGAATTATAAGTAAGTCCATGATTTTACCATGGGTGTATCTTTGTTGTCTGAAGGTTGCTTTTTATTTTCAAGACTAGTTCTATAGGGATTATAATGGTTGCATGATCATATGGGAAACCTATCATTCTAATGCTCTGTTGATAAAAAACACAAGCAAAAGCAACTTGGTAATAAGATTGAAAACGCTAAATGTTAACATCTTTAAGATCAATCGACCTAGCATTTCCATTTCTTGTCACTTATTCTATGAAAATATTCCCATGAGTATCCAGAGATATATGTCCAAGGATGAGCATTTCAGCATTGCCTCTATAACAACTAAAAGGGTCAATAAAGGAAATGACCATTAACATCAATGTGTTTAAGTAAACTATGGTAGTTCTGTACAAAGAAATACTGAACAACTGTTATAAACAATAAAGTATATGCATATGTACTGACATGGAACAATTCCCCAAGGGTACATGGTTAAGTGAAAATAAGGAAATTATAAAACAGCATATGTATTATAAACAGATTTTTGTTACTTTTTTTTTTTTTTAATCCTCACCCAATTTTCCATTTTTTGTTCAGATAGAGTGGGAGGGAGAGAGAGGAAGAGAGAGAGAGAGAGAGAAACATCGACGTGAAAGGGACACATCGAGTGGCTGCCTCCCGCACGACCAACCAGGGCCGGGGACAAACTGCAACCGAGGCACGTGCCCTCAGCGGGAACCAAACCCAGGTCTCTCTGGACCACAGGCTGACGCTCTAACCGCTGAGCCAAACTGGCCAGGGCAGATTTTTGTTACTTTTTAAGGCCAGCATATCTACAGAAAAAAAAAAGATTTGGCATACCATGAACCAAAGTTGATGGCAGCTATCTTTGGGGGTGGGATTAAGAGCAATCTAACATATAAATTCTATGATTTTGTAATGTTTATATGTCATAGAAAGAAGACATATTAGTTTAACAAATTGCTTTAAGATCTTTAAAAATACTACTTCCACAAAGCTTCCACAGGGACTTCACAATGGCCCTATAAATACTTAGGTTATTAAAATAGGTTCCATTTAGCAAAATGTGGTTTCAGAACAGCTTATGTTATAACAAAGTTAAATAAAACTGAAAGCAGTGGTTTCAAAAAACTTACACAGAAGTCTTACAAACCTTGTTAAAGTAAAAAATCATTCCAATACAAATGTTTTTCTATAGATTTTTCTTAACTACAAAAGGATCTTTCAGGAAATCATACATATTGTTATAAATATTTTCCCAAAGCTTAATGATTCCTTATTTTTTTATTCTATTATTTCAAGTAAAATTAAATACTTTTATCAGCATGTAAAGTATAACCCCAATTCTATAAAGCTGTTCATCAGTTGTTCTAACCAAACACATGCAAATGTGAATGATGGTTATTTCTGAGTGATGAATGTTGAGTAATCTTTTTTTTTTACTTCCTTCTTGGTACTCCACTATATTGGCCAAATTATTCACAATGAGTATATGTCACTTAAGTAATTTTTATAAAGCCTTTTTAACTATTTATTTTTAATTAGCTATTATTATTTTACCCCCTCTATCTTGAAGTTACTATCTTTTCAGGACTCATGATACTCCAAAGCTTTTTCCATTTTTTACCTTTGGGCACTAATGACCAGCTTATTAAAAACCAAACAGAAATAATACACAACATCATGAACTACAATAGGTCCCATAGACTTAAAGATGTTTAAAACAGAAGTCCTGCTCCCCAATCACACGGTTAGGAATATCTGTGCAATAATTACCTCCATGATCTGACACACGAATGGAGCTCAAATCCACATATGTAAATTCATGGTATTAATCTGTGGGCCCAAAGCCTGGGCCACCAGGAATCATAAAAAACTAGGGAGAAGAAGCTATTAAAATTGGGGGAAATGGCAAAGTTACAGAGGCAAGGAATTGGTAGGTGGAAGGGAGAGGAAGAAAGAAAGAGCTAGGGTAGATTTAAAAGCTCAGTATCTAACTCCGAGCTTCCAGGGAAAAGGAAAGCAATTTTATCAAGCCATTAGAAATACTTCTTTGTGCATTTCCTATTTTTTTAAGAAATCAAAGATATTTAGAATTAAAATAAAGCTCTAGTTTTAATTTCACCATAAATAAATTTATAAAGGATAAAAAACGAACTCACCTGCCTGGCGCACTGGGAATTCCACATGGTCAGAGACTATAATCCGAAGTAAACTGGGGGCGAAATTGATAATCTTGTAGGACTGAAATTACAAAGAAATATTTTATAAAACAGGGCAATATAAATGAATAACTATTAGCTCCTGTCACTAAATACACTACTGTAAATAAAACTTTTAAAGTGACAGAAACTCTCCAATGAATATTACTAAAATACTTCAAGTCAAAAATCAAAATTACCTTAGAATAAATTAATGAATAAATGAGTATAACATTTTTGTCTTTTGTTCTTTCAACTATATGGTCAAAATACTCTCCAGAAAGGGTGTAGCAATTTACAGTACCAACAGTAGTATGAGTGTGTCCATCTATCCAATGTAGGGATTATCATTACTATAAAAACTTTAAAACCTTCTTCATATTTTAAATTACATTTCCTCTGTGTTGAAGTTTTTCCTGTTTGTTAGCTATTTGTTTTTCTACAAATTCTTTATTCCCTTTATCCTTTTGTAAACAGAAAATCTGTTTTAGTCTTAATAAATTCTAAGAGCTATTTATGAATTTACAATCTCAAACTCTCATTTGACCTATACATTGCAAGTGTTTCTTCCCAGTTTATTTGTGCTTCAATATTGTTTTTGGTATTTTTGACAAACCAAAAACAGAAAACAGAAGATCCAGCACAGGAAAATGGAGAAGATAACATTACACAGCTGAGCGTCAGCTCTAGAGAGGACCCAGTCCAGTCGGGACCAGTGTGCCTCACAGTGTTGAGCTGTCAGCAGCTGCCCTCTGCTGCTGGAGCGTTTCAAACATAACAATGCGCAGGTGAGCCTGTGCTGATGCAGTGTCTGCTGCCTGAGTCACTCCATCCCACAGACATGTTCGCACTTGACTTACTCCTGAGTTTGGCCAAGGTGACTTCAGAAGCACAAAAAATAAAGAGTAACCCCATTCCTTCTGGCCATATTCCCACCAGATGTCTGGTACCTAACCATGTTACAACTCTGCCACATTCCCAGAGCTTGTACTCGGCCTTCTCAGCTGACGTTCCCAGGAAAGACTCATAAATTCTCAGTAAGGCTAAAGCCAGACAAATGATGCAGAAAGTGTTCAGTGTACCTTCTCCCAGGAGCCTGGATCTCCGATGGCATTTTTTTTTTATCACCTTTCCTATCTCTTTATTTATAATAGCATTTATTAAGATAAATGTTTGACTAAAAAATTTGGAGAAAACTGGCATCTTTAAAATATTGTTCCTTGCCCGCTGGTGTGGCTCAGTGGCTGAGCGTCGACCCATGCACCAAGAGGTCACCGGTTCGATTCTCAGTCAGGGCACATGCCCAGGTTGTGGACCCGATCCCCGGTTGGGGGGGTGCATGCAGGAGGCGGCCAATCAATGTTCTCTCTCATGGATGTCTCTCTCCCCCTCTCCTTTCCTCTCTCTCTAAAATCAATAAAGAAAAATTATTTTAAAATTATATATATATTGCTCCTTTCCATCTAAGAACATTAAGCGTTTCAAACCTTTCTCTTTCAGTAAAATGTTGAATTAACTTATAATTGTTCTTCCTTTCATTCTGTATAAACCTCAGAAATTTAGATGTTTCATATGAAGTAAATTCTGTTTTATCCATAATTGAACCCACTAGAATTTTAAAGTAGTTTTATTTATATGTATATTTTTTTCTTTATTGATTTGAGAGAGAGAGGAAAGGAGAAAACGAGAGAGAGAGCTAGAAACATCCATGAGAGAGAACATCAACTGGCCCCACCTCCTGCATGCCCCCTGGGCCTACAACCTGGGCATGTGCCCTGACCGGGAATCGAACTGGTAACCTCTTGGTGCATGGGTCAACGCTCACCCAGTAAGCTACACTGGCCAGGCAGAATTTTAAAGTAGTTTTAAAGAAAACACATTTATTTTAAGAGCAGTTTACAGGAGTCAAAATTAACACAGATTTAACCCAATCTTCTACATTATAAAATAACTCATGTTTATAACTTTTGAGATACTGGAAGATCTTATAGTGAATCAAATATCTATATAGTTTGGCTCTCATCTATGTAGTTTAGTATTTATTTTAAAAAATCTTATTACACATAAGTACAAAATAATCTTTATACTTAAATTAATGCTACTTATTTGAAAACCGTTATTGTGAAGACTACTTTTTATTACAACACTGTTGCCATTTTACACATTTTGGAACTCTTCTTTTGCAACTATTTGCATTTCAAATAACTTCTGCAAATTTTTGTCTTTTCCTTTGGGGTGAGTCAATCTATGTTAATTTGGCCAGCTAAAACATTTGGTGGTAAATTCAGATGTATTCTCATACTACTTTCCTCACAAATATTTATCCAATTTCTTTTTCCACCTTGGGCTTCACATTTCTAAGGGGGAAAAAAAGACATTTCTCAATGATTTACTGAGGATATTTTCTTTGTATCTGTGAAGTTGCTGAAATAAAGAGTTTACTTGCTTAAACTCCGCATTTTATGAGAACTCATTTAAAGCAAAGATCTGATGTTTTCCCATTCTCTGCCTCACTGCCCCTATTATATTAACTTTTCTACTCTTCCAACATGCCAAATTGAGGGCTTCTACTGAACTTGCCCTTCCCTCTATTTCCCTGTAAATTCTTCACCTGGTTCACTCCTAACAACATTTAGGTCTCTGCTCAAAGTCATTCTTCAGAGAATGACCATCCTATTTATATATCCCAACACACTCTAGGACTTTTCTCTCTACAGCACTTATGACCTGAAATTATATTACTTGTCTGTATTCCCCACACGAATGCAGTCTTGTACTAGTACTTGCAATGTAACTCAATAAATATGTTATTCATATAAGTAAACTCCTTAAGAGGCAATAAAAATGATACTGTTACTGGAAAGGGGACCTGGCCCTGAGTGGGTCTGCCTAGGGCCAGCAGACAGTGTGCGGGTTCTTGATTTCATGGAGGAAAAATTTCACAGCACGAGTCCAGGTGAATTTTAGAGGATGTTTATTAAAGCTGGGGACAGTGAAACAAGAAAGGGCTGGGGAAATGAGCCTAGGTTGGTCTGCTTTGGCTCACTGAGAAGTCAGAGAAAAGGGGGACTTGGGGACATGTTCAGAGGATTTGCCTGGAATAAACTGCCACTGCCCACTGCTGCCCTGGTTGCAGGCCTCATGGGGTCCCTTAGAGTCTAGGAGATACACGCCTGTAGGTGGAAGGGGTGGGGGGGTCATGAGGGCATACTGGGTCCTTTGTTTTAAGTCTTTTATTTCACTTGCAGGCGGGAATCTTAGGGGAGGGTTTCAACAAAATATTCATCAGTTTTCTAGGTGAGCTCCTTCAGGGTCGTGATCCTCACTGATTGGTCAGTGTCAGGGAAGGGGATCATTAGTCATTGCAGCTGGTCCTGGTGTGGCCCACCTGGTTTTGCTGCTTTTCTGGGTCTGGAGCTGAAATACAACTGAGGCCTAGATGTTATTTCTAGGGAGGTGACCTTCTGTATCCACTGTAAATTACTCTGTCAATTTGTTCAGCTACCTGTCTCACTTTCCCTATTCCACTTGTCCTGGCTTACTGGCCTGTCTCAATACCACAGACGCATGGAAAAGCAGAGAATAAAAGCTTGGCAATAAAAGCACATATCTTTATTTCCTTGTTGAGGCCATGTGGAGAATTATTTATTACAGGAAGATACTTTTCTGGATGAGTTACTGGAGCAAGATATCTAGCCATTCCTACTTCTCTATGCTGCTGCTAAAGGGATTTCTGGGTCTAGAGATGGTGACGAATATGTACAGGAAGCATTCTTAATATCCTGAGATAAAAATGAACATGCATTTTCCCCATACAAACAATATCACAAATATAATCAAGGAACCAGACACTGGTGACAGAAATACTACGTTGGCCACAGAAAAATATAGCTCCAAATAAGAATGTATCCTTTGGAATACAGGCTATTAAGGGTTTGAAGCTGCTTTCCTCTTCTAAATGGCAACTGACAATCAATCAGTACTTTGTAGAAGCTGCCCCCATTTCCTATGCAGAGTATATTTGCTGAGGGAGGACCCAGACTAAAATAAATGAGCTGGACCCTAATCACTTATGGTAGATTACCCACCTGTTTATCCAACAAAGCAGGATGGTAAAGGATAAGCATACAAAACCCAACCTTATAGCCATGTTTTGCTGTAAGGTTATGTGACATAATTTAGTCTTCTACTTACAGATGATTCAAAAAAATACTTAGAGCATATTGCAATCTGAAGCATTATACAAAATATAAATGCTAAAGAGTGGCTTAGCAATAAGCTACTTTTTTTTTCCAATATGTTTTTATTGATTTGAGAGAGAGAGAGAGAGAGAGAGGGAGAGAGAGAAACATCAATCAGCAGCCTCTTGCATGCCCCCTACCTGAAATCAAGCCCCCAACCTGGACATGTGCCCTGACAGGGAATTAAACTGGCGATGTCTCCTTGCATGGGACAATGCTCACCAACTGAGCCAGACTGGCCAGGACACAATAAGCTACTTTTAGAAGTTACAGAAGAAATTTCAGTCTGTGATGACTTGGGTAATATGGAGCAGGGCAGAGCAAAGATGGAATAAATTTGGATTGGATTACCATTAAGAAATAGAACTGAGCAACGCTGGTGTGGCTCAGTGGATTGAGTGTCATCCCATGGACTGAGAGGTCCCAGTTCGATTCCCAGTCAGGGTGCATGCCCAGGTTTTGGGCTCGATCTCCAGAGGGAGGTCATGCAGGAGGCAGCCAATCAATGTTTCACTCTCACATTGATGTTTCTATCTCTCGCTCCCTTCCTCTCTCTCTAAAACATCAATAAAAACATTTTTTTTTAAAAAGAAATAGAACTGAATTCTAAGTATCACTTCTAGTTCTACAGGATCTCCCACCTACTTTTTCCACTTCTATAAAGTCAACTGCACTTATGTACTGATGAATCAGAAACAAAGCAAGGGTATGCTAACAGAAGCAGGGAAGTATATCATGATATCAAAAACATGCTCCCTATCAACACTCTCAAAGTAACATCTGCCCTCCCTGTGAGTAGAAGGGTATCACAAACAGGCCAACTCTCCTGTTCATACTAGTAGAGTGCAAATTCAGCTCTCGCTTTGTTCCTCCTAACCAAGCCCTGGATTACTATTTTTCTAACCAATCAACATATAGCACTTGTCTGTAAAGCCTGGGACAGGTACTGACTTCAACTTTCTCCTGTTCTGAGTGAGAGTCCTTTTCTTTTTGAGAAGAAATGCATTCCCTTTGGGCTTCAGTTCAACCCAACCTTCCCTCCAGAGTCCGTGTTTTCACTCTCCCTTTTATCTCTTGGGAATCCTGGATGCACACGTACTCCAAACTCCACCCACATTTCCCGTTAAAGCAATCCATTTCAAAGATTCACAATGTATACCTGTACTTTTAAGTCAACCCCAACCAGGGAGAACCTCAGTGAACTCCTACTTAAGACAGTCGTTCTCACACTTTCGGAAGCACAGAATCACCCAGCTGGCTCCTAAAAACAAAACTGGGCCTCAACCCGAGTTCCTAATTCTTTAAGTCTGGAGTGAAACCCCATAATTCGCAGTCCCAGCAAGTTCCCAGGTGATGTCGATCCCGCTCATCCTGCGCACCACTTTGAGAACCACTAATTTAGGAATGTTCCTTCATATTTTAAGGATTGCCACAACCTCAAACAGCTGTCATTCTTTCCTGGGGGTAGATCTTAACTCGCACATTTTAGTGAGAGGTCTATGATTCATTCCCACAGGTGAAGAGGAAAACATAAGCTAGAGTTTGGGGTCATTAAAATTTCGAAACGTCGGCGGTAACGCTGGAACAACGTCAAGACTAGTTAGTAAGAATAGAGGATGGAGGATCCAGTCCTGCACATTTTAGCGTTTTTAAGAAATCCCTCCAAACACGTCTCGTTGCACGTGTCTTTTGTGAGGCAGGCCCACCAGGAGAACTGCCTCCCCCAGCCGGCGTGTCCCAGCTCCGACAGGACTCTGCCAATCAGCGTCAAACAGTCCTGCCAACCCCGCGGAAGCAGGCGATGGGCAGGGTTTCCCGCAGCAACACCTAAAAAGGGCTGGGTCTGGAGAAAAGCTGAACTCAGATTTGAATTTTAAGTGCATTTTCCCACCCGCGTCCCCAAGTCCGCGTACTTAAATCACACCCCGGGGCCAGCAGCAACGGTTGCGAAAGCCTCTTTTTGCAGACCAGGCGGGCTGCACACACTGCACCCGGGAAGGAAAAGGACAGGAAAAGATGCAAAGATAGCCAACAGGTGCGAGGGCAGTTCAGAAAGGTCCCGCGAGCGCGCTGCACCGCACCCTGGGGCGCGGGCGGGGGCGGGCGAGGGCTGCGCGGCCGCGCGGCGCGGGGTCCGGAGCGCCGGGGGGTGGGGAGGGGGCGCCGCGGAGGCGGAGCGGGGCGCCGGCGGGGGGCGCCGCAGGCCCGGGCCTCACCTGGTTGAGCTCATTCTCAGCGGCAATCCGCAGCTTCGGGTCGATGGTGCCCTTCAGCGCTTGGATGATCCGGTTGAGGTCCATCTCCCCGGGTGGGGGCTCCGCGGCCCCCGGACCAGTAGGCCAGACTGCAGCTTTAGTTTTTCTTTTCACCCCTCAGCCTCCTCCTCCGTGACCCCTGGACTACCTCACTCCCCACTCCCCGCCACCGTCGCCACCTGCAGCCACTTGCTGCGCCACTCCGACTCCGCGCCCCCTGTCCTCCCTTTCTACCCCCCACAACTCGCTCTCCATTCACCCTTTTACGACAGCCAGCGGGAGAAGAGGAAGCGGCGCGTGCTTTACGGCGGCCCCTCCCCCGGGCCGGGCCATGGCGGCTCCCCGCGGCGGCCGGCATGCTGCTGTACGGAACGTGGCTCAGCCGCTTCCGGCGAGCGCCGCCGCGCATCCCGCGCAGAGCGCCGCCCTCCTCTCCACCGGGGAACCGACTGGCTGGGCGTCTGTTTACAGCTGCTTCCAATCCTGAAAATTCTCATGTTTATCTCTCGGAAAGAACCCCCATCAGCGAAGAGGAAAAACAAAGAGCCAAACGTCATTTTAACATTGTCTTTAGAACTGTGCGATGGGACACGAGGGAGGTGGGGCAGAATTTGGAGTGTCCACACCTGCACCGGCACTTTTTGTTCGGGCATCACTACTGAGTCTGCTCCAGGGCCGACTTTGTTGGGACCGTGAGATCATCCCGCCCACAGGACAGGGTCCTCTCGATCTGTGGGGGCCGCCCCTCATTCATTCATTCATTCATTCATTCATTCACTCACTGAACGATTGCTCAACACGTTTTTGGACCAGGGTCCTGAGATATGCAGGTACCACATTGTAACTACATGAATTCAATGCAGGTTACTATGAAGAAACCTACTGGTAGAAGAGAGAAATGTAAACAGGTAAATTATATCAACTCTGGAAATAGATCAGAGAAACGAACTACATGCCTATTTCTGAAAACTTTCCAGAACTTCCCAGAAAGGTAGTGAAAGGCATAGAAGAGTTATACTATTACCCCCCACTATGGCCATATCTGGCCCTACAATTTCAATGGCATAACATTATTAAGGAGCTAGTTTTTCCTGAAATTGACCAGAAAACAGAGTTCTGATTCTATGTTGTAGGCAAAATACATCTGAGGGGATGTGATCTTTTTAGGAGGAGATAAATAAAATAGATTAGTTCAATTAACTGGGTTCAGTCAAGAGTGTAGAATATGTGTGGCAGACACTCGCCTGCCTGAACACTATCTCCTCTGAGGCTGTAAGTGGGACAAGGCCCCTCTGGTGGGTGAAAGTGCCTAGCAGTGTGTCTCTGATTGCTTCCAGTTGTGCCTCTCTTTAATCTATTCCACATTGCCATCAGCATCTTGTTCTTTTTTTTTTTTTTTTATCCTCACCCGAGGACATTTTTCCATTTTTTGTTCAGATAGAGTGGGAGAGAGAGAGGGGAAGAGAGAGAGAGAGAGAGAAACATTGACGTGAAAGGGACACATCGAATGGCTGCCACCCGCACAACCAACCAGGGCCGGGGACAAACTGCAACCGAGGTACACGCCCCTAGCGGGAACCGAACCAGGTTCTCTCTGGACCGCAGTCCTACGCTCTAACCGCTGAGCCAAACCGGCCAGGGCAGCATCTTGTTCTTAAAAGTTAATACTGTCATGTCCCCTCCTTGATCATTTCCCGTTGATTTCAAGATATAAAATACAAACTGCTTAGCACTCCAGGAGCTTAGAAAACACAGCGCCTTTCATCTCCATGCTATTTCATTAACCCACTCTCTCGGAGCTCATAATTATTTATCTAAAACTCCTTGACCTCTGAAATCTTTTTTTTTTATTCATCTTTATTGTTGAATGTATTACAGATGTTTCCCCCTTTTTTCCCCATTGACCCCCTCCTCCTCAATCCCATCCCCCTCCTGCCTTTCCCACCCTATTGTCAGTGTCCATTGGTTATGCATATGTGCATAGAAGTTCTTTGGTTTATCTCATCCCGCCCTCCCTCCCCCCTTCCCTTTGAGGTTCATCAGTCTAACAACCAATTTGTACTTCTTAATTCCTTCATTTTTTTCACCCATTCCCCCAGCCCCACCCATCTGGCAAGCAACGAAAAGTTCTCTGTATCTATGAGTCTGTTTCTGTCCTGCATGCTCATTTTGTTTGTAGATTCAGTTGCTGATAGATATGTATTAATTGCCATTTTATTGTTCATATTTTTGTTCTTCTCCTTCAAGAAGACCCTTCAGCATTTCATATAATACTGGTTTGCCGGTGATGAACTCCTTTAGCTTTTTCTTGTCTGGGACTCTTGATATGTCCATCAATTCTAAATGATAGCTTTGCAGGATAACATGATCTTGCTTGTGCTGTAGGTCGTTGCTTTTCATCACCTTGAATATCTCTTGCCACTCCTTTCTGGCCTGCAAGTTTCTTTTGAGAAATAGGCTGACAGTCTTATGGGAGCTCCTTTGTAGGTAACGAACTGCTTTTCTCTTGCTGCTTTTAAGGTTCTCTCTTTGTATTTAACCTCTGGCATTTTGATGATGATGTGTCTTGGTGTGGACCTCTTTGGGTTCATCTTGTTTGAGACTCTCTGTGCTTCCTGGACTTTTATGTCTATTTCCTTCACCAAGTTGGGCAAGTTTTCTGTCATTATTGTTTCAAATAGGTTTTCAGTTTCTTTTTCTCTCTCTTCTTCTGGTACCCCTATGATGCGAATGTTGGCACGCTTGAAGTTGTCCCAGAGGCTCCTTACACTATCCTCATTTTTTTAGATTCTTTTTTCTTTTTGCTGTTCTGATTGGGTGTTTTCTGCTTCCTTATATTCCAAATCAATGGTTTGCTTCTTGGCTTTACCTACTCTACTATTGATTCCCTGTAAATTATTCTTTATTTCAGTTAGTGCATCCTTCATTTCTGACTGGTCCTTTTTTATGTTGTTGATGTTCTCACTAAGTGCCTTGGAGTTCTCCTTAAGTTCCTTGAAGGTCTCACTAAGTTCCTTGAGTGTCTTACCAAGGTCCTTGAGCAACCTTTTAACCAGTGTTTTGAACTCTACATCTGATTGATTGCTTATCTCCATTTTGTTTAGTTCTTTTCCTGGAGTTTTGTTCTTTTCTTTCATTTGGGACATGTTTCTTTGTCTCCTCATTTTGGCTGCTTCCCTGTGTTTGTTTCTATGTATTAGGTAGAGTTTCTATGTCTCGTTAGGCTTCACAGGGTAGCCTATTATTGTAGGTGTCTTGTAGGATCCAGTAGAACAGCCTCCCTAATCACCCCAGCTGGGCCCTCGAGGTGCACCTGTAGTGCGGACTGTACACCCTTCTGTTGTAATTGAGTCTTGATTGCTGTTGGCATGTCAATGGGAGGGATTTACTCAGGCTGATCATCTGCAAGGACTGGCTGTGCCCACTGACCACTGGCCTCTGACTCCCTTGGAGGATCAGCTGTGTAAGGGCCCACTACACAGAGCAAGACTTACTTCATCAGGGCTCTGGTACCCACTGAGCCCACTTGTTGAGTGTGTCACTTGTGGAGGTGGTTGGATGGTGGTGTTTTGATGTGGTCTGAAGCTGTCCACTGGGTGTGCTGGCTCTGGGGCAAGGTCGGCCACTGCCTGTGTTCTAGCCGGGGCCACCCAGCATGAGCTACAAAGTGATCTGCCAATGGCTGCTTCTTGTGCTGGGCTTGGAGGTGCCCAAGAAAAGCCAAGTTGTGAACCAAGGCTGGTTGCTTCTAGTGCCAGGCCTGGGGCCACTTAACGAGAAGTATGGGGCTCGATGAGACCAGATGCTGCTTGTTTGAAAGATTTTAGGAAACTCTGAAGCAGGATCCAAGACAGGCCAATCCTATGGTAAATCCATTGGCAATAGCTTGGGTGGGCCTGAAAGTTGGGTGGGGTGGGGCCTCAGGAAATCACCAGGGCGGGGCAAACAGTGTGAGCCAGGTTGCTGCCGCCCAGGGAAGGGCTTACCAAAGGAACATCAGCCTCCACCAGCACATCTGTCCTGGAAAAAGCCTCCTCTCCAGCCCTCGTCCCAAGGCCAAACAGCTCAGTTCCTCCCTGTATGTCTCTGGTGCCCCTCAATCTGCCTCCCCTCCGAGCTTAGAGGGAGCGAGTCCGAGTAAGTCCGTGTGCAGGCCCTTTAAGAGGAGCTGCCAGGGGCTCCAGCCGCCTCAGCCCCAGTTCCCGCAGGTTTTTCCAGCCAGAAGTGATGGGGATTCTCTTCCTGTCACTGGAACCCTGAGCTGGGCCCCTGGTGTGGGATGGGGACCCCTCAGTCCTCAGGGAGGACCTTCCCAGCCAAGGTGTCCCTCCTGAATGTTATCTGCCACACGTGGGTGTGGGACCAGCTTGTCTGCGCCTCCACCCTCCTACCAGTCTCGGTGTGGCTGCTTCTTTAATTTCGTGGTTGTAGGACTTCCATTCAGCTCAATTTCAGGTGTTTCTGAATGATGGTTGTGTTGTAGTTTAACTGTAATTTTGATGTGATTGTGGGAGGAGGCAATACCCCGTTTACCTATGCCGCCATCTTGACCAGAAGTCTGAAATTTTAATTCCAATATCCTCTGGCGAAGTTAGGACATATTATTATTATTCTCTCTCCTTCTCTCTATAATTCACCACCTGTTTTCCAACTCAATCACTTTTTTAGTTCTCCTTAGTCTATTCATTCCTGACTACACATCCTTCTTTTCTATTAAACTCCAAATTCACTTTTCCAAGTCTACCCTTGACCCACTGCACAAGTTGACCCCACTACTAATGTGTGTTGTTTTCTCCGGCTCAACAATCCTATTCCATGCCTTTGATGAGCACTATCTTCCACTCCTTCCACAACTACCCCTTCTCACAGAGCCCTGCAAAGAGGAGCCAAGCCACCAGGCTCAACTCACTCAAACACAAATTCATCTCTTCCCTTCCATCTGAGCCTAATCCCCTCCCATCTCCTCTGGGACCTTGATCCATACATATCTCCCCTCTGTTCTATATTCTTTTCATTAAATTTGGAGTATTAAATGCTCATTGTTGACAATTTGTAAAACTTTTTTCTCCACTGACTCAACCTCAGTCTAAAAACATTTTCCCAGTTTAAAAAAAAAAAAAAAGTTTTTCAGTAATGCTTTCTAATTATTGTTCATTCTTTTTCACTTTAAAAAAAATTTTTTTTCCTTTATTAATTTTAGAGAGAGAGGGAGAGAGATAGAAACATCGATGAGAGAGAACATCGATTGGCCGCCTCCTGCATGCCCCCCACTGGGGATTTGGCCCACAACCTGGGCATGTGTGCTGACTGTGAATCGAACCAGCAACCTCTTGGTGCATGGGTCGACGCTCAACCACTGAGCCACACCAGCCGGGCCATTCTTTTTCACTTTTCATTCCAAAGAGTAGTCTTCATTCAGTGTCTCTACTTCCTTATTTCCTATTCATGCTTTAATCAGCTTTCTCCAGGCTTCTGCCTTCATTTCTCCCACCGAAATTGCTAAGCAAAACTCAACACTGATTTTAGTATCTTTAGTATCTAAGGCTTAGATACTAAATGCAAGAGACATTTTCAGTTCTCATCTTAAAAAATCTGCCTGGAGTAGCGAGCTAGCGAGCACAGGGCTGTTCGAGAGCAGGAGCGGAGCAATGCCTAAATCAAAGGAACTTGTTTCTTCAAGCTCTTCTGGCAGCGATTCTGACAGTGAAGTTGACAAAAAGTTAAAGAGGAAAAAGCAAGTTACTTCAGAAAAAGCTGTAAAGAAGCAAAAGACTGGTGAAACTTCAAGAGCCCTGTCATCTTCCAAGCAGAGCAGCAGCAGCAGAGATGATAACATGTTTCAGATTGGGAAAATGAGGTACGTCAGTGTTCGGGACTTTAAAGGAAAAGTCCTAATCGATATTAGAGAATATTGGATGGATCCAGAAGGTGAAATGAAACCAGGAAGAAAAGGTATTTCTTTAAATCCTGAGCAGTGGAGCCAGCTGAAGGAACAGATTTCTGACATTGATGATGCAGTAAGAAAACTGTAAAATCAGAGCCATATAAAACTTGTACTGTTCTAGTTGTTTTAATCTGTCTTTTTACATTGGCTTTTGTTTTTTAAACGTTGTTTTCCAAGCTATTGTATATTTGGATTGCAGAACAATTTGTAAGAATACTTTTTTTTTTAAATGTTCATTATTAAAAATGTTCTGAGTGAAGCTAATTGTCAAGTTTATTAAGGGGGATTGCTTTGTGCCCACCACCTAGTGTAAAATAAAATCAAGTAATACAATCTTAACTGTTGTGGCCTTCTTTGATCAGAATAATTGGTACTGTTTAAGGCCAAAAGTTAACAGTTTATAGACCTTTTAATTTCAACTGGGCTTTTACATTCAAAAGGATTTATATTGTATTGAACTTATAAACTTGATCTGTGAAATCCATAGTTGATCTGCTTTCTTCTAAACAAATGTCTAGGCTTTGATTTTCTAACCTAGTGATACTTCACTTTCCCTTTTTTATCTTTATTTCACTTTACTTTAATAACTTGTCATGTTCAGTTTTCATTTCACTTTTTGCTCTTTTTCTTGAATATATTATACTAATATGAAAAGTCAATGAAACTGTTGAAATGTTAGTTATCTCAATAAGGTACTTGTAACTAAAATTATATGAGAACTACAATCACTAATTCTACTGTATTAAATATTAGGAGATATAGTTTGATAAACAACATGGCTTGTATGAAAACTCTGAGCAAGTAAGTGTATGTCATTACCTGTAGTGTTCTGTGTAGTAGTTATCTTATTGCTTAGTCTGCAGACAATAATGACTTAGGTGTCTGATTTGCTTTCACTTATTAAACATGTTCACCGTAGGATGATGTCTATAAAATCAGATATTGTTAAATTAGACTAGGATTTAATAAAAATTGTGAAAGCTTAAAAAAAAAAAAAAAAAAAAATCTGCCTGGCCACTGTGGCTCACTGGTTGAGCGTCGACCCCAAGAGGTCACCGGTTCAATTCCCGGTCAGGGCACATGCCCAGGTTGTGGGCTCGATCCCCAGTGGGGGGCATGCAGGGGACAGCCAATCAATGTTCTCTCTCATCGATTCCAGTCAAGGGCATGTGCCTTGGTTGTGGTCGATCCCCAGCCCTGGTTGGGGTCATGCAGGAGGCAACCAATTGTTGTGTCTCTCTCACAACGATGTTTCTCTCTCTCTCCCCTCCCACTCTATCTGAAAATCAATGGAAAAATATCCGCGGGTGAGGATTAAATATAAAAATAAATAAAAAATAGTGACACCACGAAATGCTGGTGAGGATGCAGAGAAACTGGATCACGCATATATTTTTGGTAGGAGTGTAAAACAGCACAGCCTCTCTAGAAAACAGCAACGAAGCAAACTGTGGCACGTCTACACCGTGGACTACCACTGAGCAATCAAAAGGAATGGCATGCAACCACCTGGATCAATCTTCAGAGAATCATGCTAAGAGAAAAAAGCCAATCCAAAAGGTCACATACTGGTTCCATTCATATAACGTTTTATATATAACATTCTTAAATTATACAACATATCTGTGGTTGTGAGGGGTTCAAGTGGACATGGGACAAGAGGGAAGTGGGTGTGACTAGACCAACATGAGGGATCCTTGTGGTGATGGGAATGTTCTGTATGTTCAAAGTATCAGTATCAAAATCTTGGATGTGCCCTGGCCGGTTTGGCTCAGCGGTTAGAGCATCGGCCTGCGGTCCATAGAGACCCGGGTTTGGTTCCCGCTAAGGGCATGTACCTCGGTTGCAGTTTGTCCCTGGCCCTGGTTGGTCGTGCAGGTGGCAGCCACTCGATGTGTCCCTTTCACGTCGATGTTTCTCTCTCTTCCTCTCTCTCCCTCCCACTCTATTTGAACAAAAAATGAGAAAATGTCCTCGGGTGAGGATGATTAAAAAAAAAAGAAAAAATCTTGGATGTAATATTGTGCTATAGTTTTGCAAGATGTTACCATTGAAGCAAATCAAATAAAGGGCACACAGGATTCATCTGTATTATTTCTTATAACTACATAAGAATCTACAATTATCTAAAAAATTTTAACTAGCAAAATATATAATTAAAAAGACAGCTGATGCTCCCATGAAAACTTCATATGCTTTAGATTCAGTGAAGACAAGTTACTAAAAAACAATGCTGTCAAATTAGCAGTATCCAAGACAACAGGAGAAAAAAAAAACAAAAACATAAGCATCTAGGATTGTTCTCAGGTTTCTTTGAAAGTGTTTTAAAGTAGCTTTCCCTGAACTGTAACTTGTTTAACTTACATTTGATCCATTGTTTGAGTCCCCTCTTTTCTTGTTTCTTTGCATAATATGAAAGGATGTCTATATTTACTGATAGCCTCCCCTTGTTTAAGGCAGAATTCGAGCCAGCTACATTGTCTTGTATGACCATGGTTTGCATATGCCTCACCTCTCTGCCTGTTTCCTCATCTGCTTCCAAGAGCTGTTGTGAAGACTAAATGAGATAAGCACATTGTTCATGGTACAATATAAGCACTGTGTTCTATTTAAAACAGAGAAACCTTATTCAGCTTTGATGAACGTGACACAGTGAGACAGTCTCACACTATGCCTAGCGCATAATAAGGAATCAATAAGTACTGGTTGGAGCATAAATGAAAGCACATGAGAGAAATAAGGGGTCTAAAATAGGATATCCACAGTAGGAATGAAGATAGACAGACATGAGACATTTCACAGGTGGAATAAACAGGACTTTGTGACTGATTAGATATACAAAGTAACAAAGGGAAGTCAAGAATCATACTCAAGTTTCAAGCTATGATGGCCTGTGGAAGTCATTAGAGAAAATGGAAGGAGTATTAGATTTTGGAGGAAAGATGAATTTGTCAGTTGACATGGTGAACTAGCAGTACTTATGGGTCACACAGCTAGACATTTCCAGGAACAGCTGGGAGTCTTCATCTGGCACCCACAGAAGAGCTGGCTGAGAAGGCGGGGGCTATGGCAGGGGAGGAAGGAATAAAGGGCTAGAGTTGGAAGACTGAGTCATCTGTGTATATAGGTTAGGTGACACCATAGACGAGGCTGTCATTTCCCTAGAAGTATAGCACACAGTGAGAATAACTGGCATGATTACAGCTCAAATTACAGAAAGTAACTTTTTACTCCAAGCGCTGCCACTGTGGCCTTTTTTGAGAGTTAACATTTAGCCATCTAAATGGAACATCACAGCTGTCCTCCCCATCTGCTGGTCTATGTTAGTAGGCTTGAATCCAGTCTACATGGAAAAGAGAAAACAGGAGCAAAAACCTAACACACAAAAATCTCTACCTTTAAGTTTAACGTGTCCTTTAAACCATGTGAAATAAACTGTAAGTGAATACTGAAACGTTTGAGTAAATACCTGTACTCAAAAAGTATCTATATTGGCAGAGCTCTAAACCTTAGCACCTGAAATATATGCAGAAGTATACACATATATATATTTTTTAATCCTCATCCTGAAGATATTTTTCCCCATTTATCTTCAGATAGAGTGGGAGGGAGAAAGAGAGCAAGCAAGAAACATCGATGTGAGAGAGACACATCGATGGGCTGCCTCCTGCATGACCCTGACCAGGGCCCAGGACCGAACCACAACCAAGGTACATGCCCTTGACCAGAATCAAACCTGTGACTCTTTGGTCCACGGACCAATGCTCCAACTGCTGAGCCAAACCAGCCAAGGCTACACATATATCTTATAAGTGTAAGACCTTTAGTGTTTTGTTAATAGAAGTCAACAGTAATCTCCTTTAAGACGTCACATGTAACCAAAAGCTCTAAGTAGTATTTACTAAAAGAATGGACAGACTGCTCTGTTAAAGAGGAATTTTTTTTTTAAATCCTCATCCAAGGATATATTTTTATTGGTTTTTTAGAGAGAGAGGGAGGGAGCGAAACATCGATGTGAGAGAGAAATGTTGATCAGTTGCCTCCTGTATGTGCCCTGACCAGGAATCGAACCCGCCACCTTTCAGTGTGTAGGATGATGCTCCAACTGAGCCACACTAGCCAGGTCAGAGAAGAATTTTTTTAAAAAACAAAGAAATCGGTGATATGCAAGCTAACGTAATTGGGGTTAGGGAGTTTCTGAACGGAAGGCAGAAACTTCCTTCACCAGAACACTCAAGTGGTAGTCTTGTGGGCTGGGAGAGAAGCTAAAAATAGCAGCATTATCTAGAAATAAAGAAGAAATATCCACTTTCAGATCAGTTTTTTCCCCCTCATAATGTTTCTTCATTTCCTCAGGCTTTCCACATTTCACATTAGAAAAGGAGTCATCCTGCCTCAACCCCGGGATCTGTGAGCACCCGTAGCTGGGGACAGCCGCCACTGAGCCCAGTGTTCACAGAGGGTCCAGCGGCCGCAGCAAAGCTCAGTGCAGGGGAAACGCGTGCGCAGAACCGCGTGGGACATGGTGGAGGCCTCGCACCTGCGCACTGGACAGGAAGACGCGCTGGGAAACGCTGTGCTGTGTGCACCTGAGAGCCCAGGGGCTCCGCACTTCCGCCGGCGACCTTAGAAAATCCACTTCCAAGAGTCTCCATTTCTTACCCCCTAAAACACAGTGTGCCTCACAAGGGCCGCTGTTGAGGATCAAATACAATAACATAGATAACAGTCCTCTCTAAATTATGAGGTGAAGTACAAATATTAGTAAAAGATGAACAGTATTAGGTTTTTTTTGTTTTGTTTAAGTCTATTTTTATTGATGTTTTTAGAGACAGAGGAAGGGAGAGGGAAAGAGAGAGAAACACCAATGAGAGAGAACATTGATTGGCTGCCCCCCACATGTCCCCTACTGGGGATGGAGCCCTACACCTCTCAGTACATGGGACAATGCTCAATCCACTGAGCCACACCGGCCAGGCAGTATTTAGGTTTTTTATAGCAACACTCTTCCATGTCTTATCTCAGACTTAATTAAAACAAATCCTCAAGCCCTATCCAAGGAAAGACAAAGTAGGGTAATACCATAGTGATCTACCATTTCACCTAAGGTTTTCTAACAAAAGAGTAATATGTACATTTCAAGTTCTACGGTAAGATTCAGAATGAAAGATGAATGTCTTCCTCCTTTCTACTAAAATCCCCTTTCCTTAAGGCCAACACTGTCAGATTTCTTATACATACTACCAGGAAAAATTATTCAAGCAATCAGAGATACATGCTTTCAGAAATGTTTACACGAATGTTGCACATTCTGTTCTGTATCTTCCATTATGACTTATTTAACCAATTCCCTATTGACAAGCATCTAGTTTGTTTCTCCAAGTTTACTATTATAATTACTGCTATACAAAATATCGGTATGCATGTATTTGTCATCACTCCAAAACTTTGTAAATTCCTAGCAGAACAATTTCTGGGTCAAAAACACATACCTCATCTTGATACTTATTGCTAATTTATGCTCCAAAAATGTACCATTTTATTCCCACGTATAGTATGAGCACCCATTTCCCCACATGCTTGTCAATATTGACCATAAAACTCTCTGTATACTTATTGATCTTTTTTTGTATGTATGTATGAACTGTCTCTTCACGTCTGCTGCCCTTTTGGGGGCCATCTTTTTCTTATTGATTTCCTCCCACTGCAGGTGATCATTTGTCTTTTGACATTATTTTCCCTAAACAGAAGTTTGAGGGGAATAAATTACATGAGTCAAACTTGTCCATCCTTTGTGGCTTCTGGGTTGTATCCCACTTCAGAAAATTCTTCCAGACCTCCACACTGGTGTTCTCCCCACAAAAGTCAACAAGTCCCATCTCCACATGCAAAGCTTTCCATCACTTTTTGGTGTCCCATCCTAAATATGAACAGTCAACCACTTATCACAAGATACTAAACAAATATGATACAGATGAGACTAAAATGAAAAAAGTGTAGGAAACAGACTACAGAGGGAAGAATTTTTTTTTAAATAAAGCTTTATCCTTAGAAAATGCAACCATGGCCCAGCCAGTGTGGCTCAGTGGTTGAGCATCGACCCATGGACCAAGAGGTCTCCAGTTCGATTCCCGGTCAGGGCACATGCCCAGGTTGTGGGCCAGATCCCCAGCAGGGGGCATGCGGGAGGCGGCCAGTCGATGTTCTCTCTCATTGATGCTTCTATCTCTTTCCCTTTCCCTTCCTCTTTCTCTAAAATCAATACAGAAAAAAAATTTTTTTAAATGCAATGAGGAAACAAGAGCAGAATACATACATGTAAGGAACGTTCTGATAACAGAAGTGTGCTTTTAAATTTTAAACATAGCAGAAACTTAAAACTCTGTAAAAAGGTAGGAAGAAGATAAATTCCAGGAAATCTCCCAGAAAAGTGAAACTTAGAGAAATGAGAAAAGTAATGAACTGGTCCAAGGAAGTCTAGCTTCTGAAGAGTAAATCCAGATACAGAACAGAAAAAACAGGGGTAAGCCCTGGCCGGTTTGGCTCAGCGGTTGGAGCATCGGCCTGCGGTCCAGAGAGACCCGGGTTCGGTTCCCGCTAGGGGCATGTACCTCGGTTGCGGTTTGTCCCCGGCCCTGGTTGGTCATGTGGGTGGCAGCCACTCGATGTGTCCCTTTCACGTCGATGTTTCTCTCTCTCTCTCTCTCTTCCTCTCTCTCCCTCCCACTCTATCTGAACAAAAAATGAAAAAATGTCCTCGGGTGAGGATAAAAAAAAAAAGAAAAGAAAAAACAGGGATGATAGAAATAACCCAAAAATAGATTACCTCTCAGCAGGTAAAATTGATATACCTGATACTTGATGTGTCTGACCATCTGCATGTCATTCATCTTTGTAGCCCCAGAGACAAGTACAAATCAGAGAACCCATATATTGGAAAGACTAAATTCATCACTTAATTTATTTCAAGGTATGCAGCCCTTGAAATAAAATGAATATAGGAATAATGCTTGAGAAACAGAATTAGTGAGCCTCGGGCCTCTTAGTATTGATAATGGATAACAATATTTTATAACCTGGCATTCAACATCTTGTACTGGTAGCCAGGGAGCTATACTTACCAGTTGTCAACACTTGCCCAAAAGCTGAAAAGTGAGGATAAAGCTATTGGCCTAATCATTAAGGTGGTGATGAGGAATACCTTGAGACAGATCAGCAAGTAGAGAAAGAAAAATCTAAATTTTTTCCATCAAAATAAAGTGTTTGGCAGGGAAACAGAGTGGAATTCATATGGAAAAACCTTAGTGTCTATATGCCAACAATTATTTCACCTGATAAAATACATAAAATATCATCCTAGTTATCACAAGAATCACAACAGAACAATTAAAGCTAAGGAATTTAACTTTGCAAAAAGGATTAAAGTATTAAAAAGAACGTGTGATACCAAAGCACTGTAAAAATATAGCTATTATGGAGTTGAGAAAGTTAAAAAATGGGCTAGTTGACACATAATTGGTACGAGCAGCAAGTGAGCAAACCTCTCAAGACACATTTCCTGCTTTAAAAACCTCAACTATGCACTAAATCATTTTAGAGGACATGAGAGTCCACAGCTCACAACTCTTAGGGGATAATTCATTTAACAAGACTAAAAAATTTAAAGTGAAAGAAAAAAACCTCGAGGGAGAATTTAGTAAGTAGAAAAACTTACTTTACCTTCCCATCTCCACCTCCAGGAAGACAACCAAGTATCTACAGACTCAAGGACTACATAGTAATTACATGGAATGCCACTCCACTCAGTCATATCTACAAGACCTTCCCATTAAAATGTAAGTTCTTTACACAAGGTCCATAAATGGGCTACACAGATCTGCGGATCCCCACTCCATTGCTTGTAAATGTATTTAAACTCTGTGCATGCATGCATCTTTCTGTAAAAGATATCTGAATTTTTTTTTTTACTAAAGGTTTCCAGAGGAACTGTGTCTTCAAAAAGTTACTATATTGCTTCAGAATCAAAGACCTCGTCCTTCATTCTCATAAGCCTAATTTCCAGCTCACTGCTTTACACGAAACAGTATTGCATTTAAAATATTCTCCAAAAAGGACTATTATTATGAGGGGGTACCCTAGTTAATGAATCTCTTGGTTGTGACACTTACCTTTAAAAAATATACAGGCAGTCACAATTGTAAATAAACACTGATGTGTGCAGGAGAAAAGACTAAGCTAAAGACCCTAAAGTAGTACAAAACAGAATGGGTAAAAATGTCTGAAAGGCATTGTTGAACTTGATCAGTAACAGTTTTTAAACATCAAGTTTTCCCCTCAATCATTTGATCATATTTCTGCTTTTCTGTAAACTTAGTTTGTGTTCTGGACATAAAAGCCATGAACTAGTTTATTTAACTGAAATATTGATATCCCTAGCCCACATAGTACCTATTGTGAATTGAAAAGTTCTGTTAAATAGTGAATCAGATTACATCCTCTATCTTGAGAACACTAGACTAACATTTAATGCCATGGAAAGGTTAATGTGTCTTCAGGGTTTAATTGCTGAACCCACTCCCAACTCAAAAATATTAACTATAATAATATAATGCTCTTACACCATCTTCCTGAAATTACTTAACCTCAAAGTGAGGAGAGGATCAAAACAAGAACTTGCTGCCTCAGCAAGTGACTTGCCTTGTTTGCACAGTAAGAATGGACTTCTCCAACCCTTAATATAGTCCAGATTATTGCAATCAAAATGCTTACTTTAAAAACAAAACAAAACTATTCTTTAAAGTAATTGAGAAATAACATATTCATTAAGTTCCTGTTAATGAGAAACATAAAGAAGCTTAAATTGTGACGTGTGAGAACATGCACCTAGAATGGGTACAAAATTCTGGCAGTGCCCACTATCCTGCCCACGACGGTATACACACCGCGAGAACACTCACGTTTTCAGAATGAGAAAAAAAACTACAGCACCTAACATTTATTAAACCCTTATGGGCCAGGCATGGTGTTAAGTCTTTGGATATATTCTTAGTTGAACTTCACAACTGCCCTATGAGGCTGATCCATCATCATTCCCATTGTACATTTGGGGACATGGTATTTTAGAGAGAAAGAAAGGAGAGAGAGAGAGAGACCGCAGACCTATGCTTTTTGATGACTACACACATTTTCTACTCAAATTGAGAATCCACTAGAAAGCATAAGCTTTACTGATGGCTGACCAGTAGTATTATCTGTGCATCTCCTGTTATATCTTGTATTATTATACATGTATTAGGTACTTAAAGGATAGCACATGTCCCACTGTAAGATAGCTTCAAGGAAATATGTGATTTGGTCAATGAAAAACAGATAAAATCTTTTGATGAGTGAATGTATAGCATCAGAGAAAAGTAACTCTAAAAGAACTGCTATATATAAAAGGCTTATTTTCACATAATAGTATGAACCCATAAATATCCTTATTCAAGAGTTACCAGTGATGAATACTAAAAATTAAATATTCTACCTCTCAACTAAATGTTTAATCAAATAAGAACACTGAGGGTGCATGTAACTCTTTTATTGAGGCACAACAAGGCATTATAACTTGCCTGAACTTGAGGCAGTCAGTTTAGTAAGCTGAACGTTAATACAGTTAAGGATTAAGTGCAAACAATATACATTCACAGCTTGACTAGCAAGGCTACATCACAATTTATAAAGTGCCAGATTAGTGCTAATTGTCATTCAGCTTGAAATTGTTGACCTTGGGGAGGGAAACAAAAATAAGGACCTCCTCCTTCCTCTAAGAATGAAAACATTTCCCTAAACCAATTAGTTACAAGGTCAAGGACTACTTTTCCTTTAATCCCACTAATTAGAACACCATCCTTTTGCTGTCAATTATGCTTTGACTTTCAATCTTGATAAAGAAGGTAGCCTGAAAATGTAGAATATTTCCAACTACTTCCATAAATGGCTCCCCTGTGCAAACGTAACCATATCTGGTCTCCCTGGAAGAGCTGAAGAATTGCGTGATTGCTAGCAGTTTCGTGGTCTGGAGCACCGTCATTGGCATAGGCAGAAACCAAGACCTCTTCATTCTTCATGAGGTTGACGTACAGTGGCACGTTCACTGCCAGCTTTAGCATGTGAAAAATGAAAACGTAAGTGCCATTCACTGGGCAGTTAAATCTACCAAGCTGAAGATCAAACGTTTCTCCCAAGTTGTTCAGAAGAAGATCAAACACAATAGGTTGGTCTAAAGTCCCAGGGGCGAGATTGGAGGTTCTGGCTGCTGAGAAGGCAACTCGCATCTGCTGAGGCAGGGGGTACACGTGTACTGGCAGTATGGTGGCTGCTGGATTTGTCACGGGCACATCCACGGGGGTCATGCTACGGGAGTCTCCTTGTCCGGAGTCACCACTGTTGAAGGTTTCGTTGTCTCTTTCTGGGCTGCTCACCTGAGAAGAATCACTCCACCCTGCTGTTTTATTAGCAACAGTGAGTTTCTCATAATGAAGCAGTTAGCTTTGAACACAATATTTAACATTAGTCGGCTACTGAAACACAGATAAAGATACATTTTATAGTAAATTCCAAAACAAAAGCAATGAAGTATAGCTATAGCATGCTTTTCAAGATTTTCCCGGCAATAGGTTTTACAACACTCTTCAAAATCCAGAAGGGACCTAGGAGATCTTGTCTAGTAGCCTTATATTTTTTTAAGATTAAAAAAATAAGGTCCCCAAAAGGTTGGATAACTTACCACTAGCTAAGTTTAGCAAAGTCTAAAACCCAGGTTTAAACATTCTTTTTACTTCTTTATCTTTCTCTCATAATTCTCACCATTTTTAATTCCTCAGTGATAAACCTACTCAAAGTTTCTGATGTAGAAAAACTCAACAAAATTGACTTATATAAAATAACCAACTTTTAGAACTACTAGCCTTTTAAGGATATACTGGTATGGTACTAAGCCCCATGATGAATACTTGTTCCAAGTTAATGTCGCATTGTGAAATGTTTTAAGCACTGTACAAAAACACTGCTTACATGTAGGGCAACGCAAATACTGCCTACTTTCTTTAAAAAATAAATTTTAAAAAGCCCTGGCCGGTTTGGCTCAGCGGTTAGAGCATCAGCCTGCAGACCAGGGAGTCCCGGGTTCGGTTCCCGCTAAGGGCACGTACCTCGGTTGCAGTTTGTCCCCGGCCCTGATTGGGACTATGTGGGTGGCAACCAGTCGATGTGTCTCACATCGATGTTTCTCTCTCTCTCTTCCTCCCTCTCTCCCTCTTGCTCTATCAGAAAATAAATGCAAAAAATCCTCAGGTGAGGATAAAAAAAAAAAGACTGTTTTCCTGTGACAAAGTTAGTGAATCTTCAGTAATTCTTGATTTTCTCTGTTACACTGAATCTTTAAATAGTACCTTCACATTTTAAAAAGTATTACAAGTTTCCTGCTTTTGTTTCAAGTTTTAATTGTGTGTCTTAATTGTTGCTTATTCCTATCTATCAATGTAGCGATACTAGAGTATTTGCAAGTGCCCATTATTACAAAACCATCATCCTGAAACGTCCCATGAAACAATTGGAAGTCAGCATTGTGAATAAATACGGTGGGGCAAAAGTAAGTTTACAGTTATTTGTACAGAAAATAGTGTAAGAATAAATTCTGTTTTGCATACTCACAATTGTAAACCTACTTTTGCCCCACCCTGTATATCGAAGGTTAAATTATGCTCTGGTGTCAAGAAAATTGAAACACACACACACACACACACACACACACACACACACACACACACACACACTTTCAATTAACCTGAAAACTGATTCCAACAGCCTTTCTAAGTAGTCTAATAACCCCCTCAGGTCTTCAGTACTACAACTTAAACAAAAAACCTCAACAAGAGAAATGCTGAAAACTGTATTTGGAGAGAACGTGACAGAGGGTAAGGCAGTTTTGGGTAAACGACTCGATTATCCTTACCTCTTGAATTTGCCCGAGGACCACCAGATGTCCCTCCTCGCTTGTAACACTGCTGGAAATTATCCTAAAATGAACACATAATATTTACCTTGGTAACAAAAATGCAAGACAATAATTAGTTATTACCCAGGATTACTGGCTGGTAATTCTGTAGGATTCAAGTCCTCTTAGCCCTTTATCTGACCTTCTCCAGCAACTCAAGAGGCTCCGATGTTCCCAAACACCAAGAAAAACAAATAACAGCAAGGGCAACAGTAGCAATACTTGCTTCATCTGTTAATGAATCTGACCAATTAGATAATTTTTTCATTATTGATTTGAGAGAGAGAGGAAAGGAGAGAGAAACACTGATTTGTTGTTCCACTTGTCTATGCATTCACTGGTTGCTTCTTGTATGTGCCCTTACTGGGAATCAAACCCGCAACCTTGGTGTATTGGCACGATGCTCTAACCAACTGAATACCCGGCCAGGGCCTAGGTAGGTTAATACATGCAAAAAACTACAAAGCATCTAAAGAACACTAAAAGATACAGCCTAGCTGATGTGGCTCAGTGGTTGAGCACTGACCCACGCACCAAGAGGTTGCTGGTTCGGTTCCCGGTCAGGGCACATGCCCAGGTTGTGGGCTGATCCCCAGTGGGGGACGTGCAGGAGGCAAACGATGGATGTTCTCTTTCACTGATGTTTCTATATCTCTTTCTCTCCCTCCTCTCCCTTCCTCTCTCTCTAAAATCAAAAAAGAAAAAAATATATTTTTATTTTTTTTAAAGATACAATACTAGGTAATGTGAGAAATTTTAAAATATCACATGGTCCTCTGTCCCTCATCTCAATATAAAAGGAGATAATAAAGCAAGAACACAGACTATTTCAATCTTGCTCTATTTATAAACTAAATTGTAAAGACAATTACAAAGTATATTAGGGCTTTGTTTTGTCTTGACAGGAGAATTGATAAGAATTACATTGTATAAATGTATTAGTCCAAGGAAATGTAATCTATTATCTTCAAGAAAAAATGTTCAAGAGGCAGCATTTCAGACTGCCTCCTGGGTGTGGTAAAAGCCCTCCTCCATACAACCCATGAAAAGACTACTTAGTGGTATAGATTAATACATGTAATAAAAAATTTAAACAATACACGAAGGTATATAATGAAAATAATAATTAAGCCTCCTACTCAGACTCCTAGTCCTCTTTCCAATAGCAACCACTATGTTTCCTCAGGAAGAAATTTAAAACAGTACACAAAAATATTATATTGTTGTAAGAACTGATAGGTCCCTCCCTGGCCAGTGTGGCTCAGTTGGTTGGAGTGTCATCCATACACTGAAAGGTGGCAGGTTCAATTCCCAGTCAGGGCATATGCCTGGGTTGCGGGTTTGATTCCCAGTCAGGGTACATACAGAAGGCAATCAATCAATGTTCTTCCTCACATTGATGTTTCTCTCCCCCACGCCCCCTTCCCCTATTTCTAAAATCAATAAGCATATACTCAGGTGAGGTTTAATAAAAAAGAACATATACGCCCTGGCTGGTTTGGTTCAGTGGTTGGAGCATCAGCCCACAGACCAAAGAGTCGCGGGTTCAATTCCAATCAAGGGCACATACCTTGGTTGTGGTTCGATCCCCAGCCCTGGTCAGGGTCATGCAAGACTTGGCAACCAATCAATGTGTCTCTCTCACATCGATGTTTCTCTCTCTCTCCCCCCCCCAACCCCACTCTATCTGAAGATATATAAAAAAATATCCTTGGATGAGGATTTAAAAAAAAAAAAAAGAACAGATAGGTCCATTACTGAAGTCTACATTAACCTACACACTCCCTTCACACACAGTACCTGAGGATCACGTAATAACAGCTAATATCTGCATGCTTCACACACACCCAGCATTGTGGTAACAAGCATCTTGGTTCATTTAATCTTCAGAGTATCTCCTACAGTAATCCTCAGAACACTTCAGAGTAGGATGAGCAATTGAAACAGATGAGCTTTCATATAATGAATGAAGAGCTAGAGCTCAGAAAGCTTAAGTAACATGCCCACGGTCACACAACAAGGGAAGTGGTGAAATCAGGGGTCAATCTCACGTCATTAGGTGACTTGGTATGTTCTCCAAGGTGTGTTCTTCACCTTTTCAATGCTGCCTTTGTACAGACACCCCCCTTTCCTCACATAACTGTAGGCTCCTTAAGTACAGGTACTTTATATACTTCCAACAGAACTCAGTGTGATACCATACTTAAAGGCTTATAAAACTTCAAAACTGAAAATGCTCATGTAGTATATATACTCATATATGACCAATGACAGGGAGTTCCCAAGGTCTGTTAAAGTCTAACATCCCCCATCAAAGTTTTATTATTTGTAGTAAAGAAAATCTGCTGAGCTATTCAAATCAGAATGAACAAAAATATTAAACTTTTTTTTTTAAAAAATACTTGATTATACTTGATATCGAGAAAAGTTCAATTTAAGGCAATATAGTAAAGTTAAAATCATGGGCTCTGGAGTTAAGGAACTTGCATTCTAATCTTAGTCTTTTACTTGCTGAGTAACCTTAGACAAGTTATTTAACTTGTTTCTAAACCCCCATTTCTCTTATAGAGTAAGTGAGTTCATACAAACACCATGATTAATACAGTTCTTAAGACCTTCTAAGTTGTCATTTATTCTCCATGGGTTATTAGAAAAGCTTCCAACTCAGCTCTTCACAGTACTTACAAGTAAAAACTAAGAGTGCCTTACACAAACAAATTGTGACTGCACTACAGTATCATCACCAGCTTAACATCAACAACTGTACTACTATTCAACAATGACAACTATTCTTACCCTTTGGGAATAAGGTGTTCCAGGATACTCTCTAGCTTGGAATTGTAGCTGGCTATAATTTCCATTGGAAACTGAAGGAGGTCCTCTATAAGTATCAAAACCTAATAAATAAACAACTTACATAAAATTATGAGCAAAATCATACTAAACTTTTAAATAGTCTACTCGTATACCATTTTAAAAATAATATTGACCCTAATGCCAACATTAGACGTATGCCTTCTTTAAGCAAACTCGATTAGTATTGCTTCCACAATAAGACACATTTATAAAACATTGCTGACTTCAAATAAGCCAACTGTAGCAACTGACTGCTGCTGGAACGCAGGTGGGGCTGGGAATGGTGCTAGGTAAGCAGGCAGCTAAGGCTTCTGTGTAGAGTGCGTCGCTAACACCAAGCCATGACTGGAATACCTGGAACCACATTTAAACTAAAGAGGACATCACTGGTATAGTCTCAAAGTTCATGTTTATCTGCGGCATGTTCTGACAGACAGCTAGAAAATGGGCACTGTCTAATTAGGATACATTTCAAGCAATCAAGTCAATTAACAAAAGAAAAAAAATTATTCAAATATGAAAACCAAAAATTCATTCCTGGAAGAAAAAAAAAAAGATGTTCAACCTTTCACTTCAGTAAATAACAGGATGAATCTGCTTTTCATACACAAAAGGTCCTCTGTTACAGAGAATAGAGATATTAGAAATACTGTATTTTGCAGAAATAAGGACTTCTTTACATTATAAATGACAACTACAAAAAGAAACAGGTAAAGTAAAAATAGTTTGAGTCAAATAAATATCTAGACAAAATAATTCAGTATAGTTCAATTTTATTCAGAGCATACCTTTATAACCGCCAGAGGACCGATACGTATTGGTTAGTAATCTCCCGCCACGAGGGCACCCTCTGACAGCTCCCCGGCTGCTGACGAATGCTTGCGAGGGTCTGGGAAACACATTCGTCTGTGCTGGGTAAAAGGCAAGGCTGCCATTGCTTATTTGAATAGTTCCATCAGGATAACTTGCTGCTTAGAGAAACAGTTTTAAAGTCCAAGAGTTAAGCTGTAATAAAGATTCAATATTCTTTATACTTAAAAGTCACTATATATCAAAACCTTTAACATAACTTTCTCCCTTCGCCCTGGCCGGTTTGGCACAGCAGTTAGAACGTCGGCCCAGACCAGAGAGACCCGGGTTCGTTTCCCGCTAAGGGCATGTACCTCAGTTGCAGTTTGTCCCCGGCCCTGGTTGGGGTCATGTGGGTGACAGCCAGTCAATGTGTCTCTCTCACATAGATGTTTTTCTCTCTCTCTCCCTCCCGCTCTATCTGAAGATGAATGCAAAAGTGTCCTCGGGTAAGGATTAAAAAAAAAAAACACATAATTTTCTCCCTTAAAAAAAAAACAAAACAAACAAAAACAGGTGCGCCCAGCTGGTCTGGCTCAGTGGTTGAGCACTGACCCATGCACCAAGAGTCGCCAGTTCGATTCCCGGTCAGGACACATGCCCAGGTTGTGGGCCAAATCCCCAGTGGGGGGCATGCAGGAGGCGGCCAATCGATGTTCTCTCTCATCGATGTTTCTATCTCTCTCTCCCTCTCCCTTCCTCTCTCTATAAAATCAATAAAGAAAAAAAATTTTTTTTAAAAAACAGGTGCTATATATGTATGAATAGATAGAGATCTCTCTATACACACACACACACACACACACACACACACACACACACACGGTGGGGCAAAAGTAGGCTTACAGTTGCTCATATGGAAAATAATACAGGAATAGACTCTGTGTTTCATGTACTCACAACTGTAAACCTACTTTTGCTCCACCCTGTATATTTAAATAGAACATTATTCAGCCTTAAAAAGGAAGGAAACTCTGACACATGCTACAACATGGAAGAACCTTGAAGACATTATGCTGAGTGAAACAGGCCAATCACAAAAGGACAAGTATTGAGAGAGCACTTACATAAGGTAAGCACCCATAGTCAAATAGTAGTCAGATTCACAGAGACAGAGTCGAAGGGTGGTTGCCAGGGTTTGGAGGGAGAGGGGTGGGAAGTTAGTGTTAAATGAGTACAGAGTCTCAGTTGGAGAAGATTAAAAAAAGTTCTAGAGACGAAGGATGGTGCTGGCTACGCAACAGTCTGAACATACTTAATGCCACAGAACTGTATTCTTAAAAATGGTTAAAATGATAAATTTTATGTTACGTGTATTTTACCACAATTAAAGAAAAAAAAAAGGCTAAATATCCCAGATCAAGGAGTAAAAGAAAATGAATTTTCATTACTACTGAAATTGAGAAGGTATATGAAAAGAATATCCTTTCAGTAATTTAGCTGCCCTGTGTTTCCATAGTGCAGGTGGTGAGAACAGAATGAGGTCATTTGTGGCTAGGTCCAGGGATTTACACTTACCACCTCCTGTGATTAACCAAGCACCCAAAATGCACAATTCATTTGCTCAGATTGAAGTTTTAGAAGACTCAGTAGGGGTCTGAAATACCAACACTAAAATTCTACAAGTGCTTCTTAAATTAGGAAATAACTACAAAGTTGCTCATTCTTTCATGATTTAGAATAGCATGGAAGATCAAAACACTCTCTCATCTCTAAGCAAACAGTGGAATAAGCATACTAAATTACACTGTCAGATTGATCAATGCTTTTATTATAAGAACAAAGAAAAGAGAAAAGGCCAAATAGCCATCTCTCCGCACTGAAAGAGTTAACAGAATGGTTTCAAAACCTTCATACAAGCAGCTGGACATTGCTCGATCTACCTCGATGGCTGTCTATGGAAATCAAAGCAATCAGGTTTAAAAATATGAGTCTATATATTCATACAAATCAACCGTCTAAGTTCCACCTCTACAAAAGTTAAAATGGTGAACTTAACTAAAGAGAGGAAACAGCATAAAGCATTTGTCCACACCTGAACATATAAAGAGATAATGCTTACTGCTCAGGAAAGAACTGCTGGAGCATCACTACAGAGCTGCTTTCCATTCAACTAGCTGTCATCTAAGTCTTCAAAATATCACTCACAAAGATCTTACCAGTCTCCTGAGAAAGAACAGTCTGTTCTATGTGTATAGCTGGCAGTTGGCACTGGAGTGGTGTTTGTGTACTTGCTGTAGTAAAACTCTGATTGTAGCCAGGTGAATAGGGCGATTCTTTTATTTCTTGTTCTTTCCGTGGAGGCAGAGGTGCATTAACATTAAATACCTTAAAAGACAAGGGTATGCTGAGCCATGTGTAAGCTTCACAGAAAATCATTAAGAGTGACATCCAGCAAAACTCTGCAACATTCAAAAACTTCTATTTGATGGGCAAAGGACTTGAATAAACATTTCTCCAAAGAAGATAAATGACCAATTAAGCACATAAAAAGATGTTCAACATCATTAGTTATTAGGGAAACAAAAATCAAAACAACACTGAGATACTACTTCATGATACCCATTAGGATGGCTATTATTTTTTAAAAAACAACAACAGCCCAGCCGGTGTGGCTCAGTGGTTGAGCATCAACCCATGCACCAAGAGGTCACCGGTTGATTCCTGATCAGGGCACATGCCCAGGTTGTGGGCCAAATCCCCAGTGCGGGGCATGCAGGAGGCAGTCAGTTGATGTTCTCTCTCATTGATGTTTCTATCTCTCTATCCTTTTCCCTTCCTCTCTCTGTAAACTCAATAAAGAAAAAAAAAATTTTAATAAATAAATAAACAACAGAAAATCCAAGTGTTGGCAAAGTTGTGGTCAAATTGGAATCCTCATGTGTTGCTGATAGGAATGGAATATGGTGCAACCATTGTAGAAAAAGCTAAACATAGAATTATCAGGTGATCCAACAATTCCACTTCTAGACATATACCCAAAAGAATGGAAAGCAGAGATTCAAACAGATATCTGTATATTAATGTTCACAGCAGCACTGTTCACAATAGCCCAAAGGTGGGAACAACCCAAGTGTCCATCAACAGGTGAATGGATAAACAAAATGTGGTATATACATACAATGGAATATTATTTAGCCATAAAAAATAATGAAATTCTGATTCATGCTGCAACGTGGATGAACCCTGAAAACATTATGCTATGTGAAATAAGCCAGATACAAAAGGACAAACAGTGTGATTCCACTTATATGAGGTGCCTAGAATAGGTAAAGTCGTAAAGATAGAAAGTAGAATAGAGGTCACCAGGGGCTTGGAAGAAGGAGAAATAAGGAGTTATTGTTTAATGGGTACACAGTTTCTGTTTGGGTGACGAAAAATTTTGGAAATAGATAGTGGTGATGATTATACAACACTGTGGATGTTCTTAACGACACTGAATTATATAATTAAAAATGGCTAAAACAGTAAATTTTATGTTATGCATATTTTACCGTAGCAAAAACAAAAACTTCTATTTGCTTTCTCGCAGAATTTAAACTCAACTACAAAAGTTAATCATCCTGCTACTGTGCTACCATAAGAATGCTCATGGAGAATAAAAGCGATATAGGGAAATGGGTACTCTTCAAAAACTAAAGATGAATTTTTTTTTAATCTGCAATGTACTGTATTTCTATCATTGCAGGCAATGACCTGTCCAGACTCTGGCCATTATGTATAAAATAGCACTTCTATGACTCTCTAGCCTCCTTATCCTGTTGCATTTTTTCTCACAACACATAGCACCTGTGATATATACACTCCTCTCTCTAGCCCCCCACCTCCATAAAAAAGACATAAGATTCTTGAGCACAAAGATTTGTCTCTTTTTCATTGTTACAACCCCAGTAACTTAAGAACAGTGTCTGGCTCCATGACTATCTGGTTTCTGAATGGATGGATGGACGGATGGATGGATGGGTGGATGGATGAATGAATGAATGAATGAATGAATGAATGAATGAATGAATGAGCAAACGAATGAACGAACGAACGAACGATCGAACGAACACCACTTTGTACTGGGTAGAATTCAAACAGGCGAAGAAGACAGACTGGCATGAGCAAAAAAAGGTATTATGACAAGAATGTATAAGGCAAGCGCAGGGGACTAGTCTGACGGGTTTTACCAGACTTCAGAAGTTACTGAGTGTCAGGCAAAGGACTTTCAATTTCATTCTGTAATGGACCATTGTTTGCTTTTACTTAGGAACAGGAAAAAGTTAGTAAAACCAATGTGGCAATTCTGTGCAAGATGGACTGACAGGGAAAGAGAAAAAGCAAAGAAACTAAGCTGTTCTAAGTGGCCAAGCAGGAAGAGATAAGATTAGTGAATTTGGATGTCTGAATTCACCAGCCTATCTCCCTGCATTGTGCCTGCTTTCCACTTCCACTCCACTGGCCCCACCTCACCACCGTCACTGAAAAGTACCTGGAGTGAGCCCTGGCTGGTTTGGCTCAGCGGTTAGAGCATTGGCCCACAGACTGAGGGGTCTCAGCTTCGCTTCGGGGTCAAGGGGGTGTACCTGGGTTTCAAGTTTGATCCCTGGGGAGGCAACCAATTGAAGTCTCTCTCACATTGATGTTTCTCTCTCTCTCTCTCTCTCTCTCTCTCTCTCTCTCTCTCTCTCTCTGTCTGTCTCTCTCTCTCTCCCTCCCTCCCTTCCTCCCTCCCTCCCTCTCTTCCATTCTATCTAAAAATCAATGGAAAAATATCCTCGGGTGACGACTAACAACAGCAATAAAGTACCTGGAGTGGGAGATTAAGCACCATCAGGAAAGACAGTTATTGGCTAAGACTTAGGGTTTTTTTCTAACACTGTTTTATACTATTCTGTGTTCACAGAATAAACATACAAACCCAGTTGTAATATTACCATAAAAAATTGAAACTACAATTTGTAATTTATGTCATTCAAAAACCACACAAATCTGAACAATTCTCTAAAAACCTGCATGAGATGAAGTCAAATGAAACGTTTCAACAATGACAGAACACCCAGGCGTGTGTCCTCTATGTCCAGTTATGGATGCTATGGAACATCACTAGTGTGATATTAGAAATGGTTAGTATTATTAAGATTTTCTTACAAAATTATGTTTCTCACCCACAGAGTTCACTTGTTTAATAGGGGTCCTCAGCTTTGCCTGCTACTAATTTTCACACAGCGGGGAAATGCTCTGATAAACACCCATTCAGAATTCTTGAGGCTTTACTCTTCTACCACAAACAATATGTCCATGGCACAAATTCTACCAGCCCAAATAAGGGTAAAAAAAAATGGCAAATGTATTCACATAGTACCAAATAACAGGTATAAGAGAAACAATGGCTTTTGAACAGGAATAATGAACTGCAATCATCATATACGTTTCATACTCACTGTCTGCATGGCTTGAAAGGGCGCTGTGCTAATAGTTACTGAACTACTACTTGCTGGAGGTGACTGGAAGCCCTGTTCAGGGCCCTTTGACATGGGAGGGTTTGGAGAAGCCAGTGCAGATGGTTGCTTGCTTGGGGGAACTGCTGCCTGGGGAGCAGAAATGCAGCATCAGCCAATCACCTACTGTATAACAAGCAGTTAACATACACTAAAGCCCAGACCAGCATAAGTCAGCAAGTTCTACGGATGACAACTGGACACAGGAATGCAAAAGAACATATTCTGCTTACAATTTCAAATCGCATCTGCTGATGCGCTTCACACAGCTTGCTGACTGAGTGAGAGTCTCCCTAATAATCAGCCTAACAGATGAGGGGCTGAACTGGTGAGGAGTATCCAGTTCTTTTCAAACCTGAAATGGTATTCTTCTTTAGGCTAAGACTCTAATATTATTCCAAATTCATACAGTAGAATTAGGCTTTAGAAAAATTGGGTTAGTTCCTTAGTCATTGTTAATATTCCCCTATTTTGAAATCTTATTAGTGGGTTTCTAAGTCAGCTGCCTAAGAAACAGAACCGAGCTTGATCTAATTTAAATAATCCTTATCTAAGGAAATAAGCAAATACTTGATTTAACAGATTATAAATCCAAAGGCTTAAAAAGATACCATAATTCAATCCCATTCAGATTATGAAGCAGACAGCTGAGACCCACTTGGTAACAAATATTTCCTCTTCTTAAAATGAGGAACCAAGTAATTTCAATTTAGACCAAGTCAGCACCATAAAAACTAGCGTGTATCTATAATTTCTTATATTCTATAAGGAATACATATTATTGTAAACTAGGTAACCAACAAAATCCCAATGAAACCTAGGAGTTGCTATATTAATCCAAAAAAAAAAAAAAAATCCTATCTTGCTGTACTATCTCAAGGATTTGCTCAAACTTATTAGGAAAAACCATCACTTTAGAATTGAAAGCACAAATACAGTGTTGGGAATTGAAAGCACAAATACAGTCTAGGAGTTGCTATATTAATCCAAAAAAAAAAAAAAATCCTATCTTGCTGTACTATCTCAAGGATTTGCTCAAACTTATTAGGAAAAACCATCACTTTAGAATTGAAAGCACAAATACAGTGTTGGGAAAAAATAGGTTTATAGTTGTGAGTATGCAAAACACAGAGTTTATTCTTTTTTTTTTTTTTTTATCCTCACCCGAGGACATTTTTGCATTTATCTTCAGATAGAGCGAGAGGAAGGGAGAGAGAGAAACATCGATGTGAGAGAGACATCGAGTGGTTGCCACCCACACAATCCCAACTAGGGCCAGGGACAAACTGCAACCGAGGTACATGCCCTTAGCGGGAACTGAACCCGGTTCTCTCTGGTCCATGGGCCGATGCTCTAACTGCTGAGCCAAACCAGACAGGGCAGAGTTTATTCTTGTGCTATTATTTTATTCATCATCGTAGTATTTTCCAAATGAACTGTAAACCTACTTTTGCCAACCCTGTATAATACTGTAAAATGCTTTTGACAAAAATAGCCAGAAAGAGACATAAATCATTCCAACTGAGTAAGTGCTAACAGTAACACTATAAAGTTATTGAGTCTTCACAGTTGTATGAATAAAAATATTTTTCTTCTAAGGATTTCTTCAATATAAATATAGCAAGAAACTTGACCTAATCCCACCTCGAACTTTTCATCTTTTTTTTGACATTAGCAATTTGGACACATTTATTGTATCTGATAAAGCAATATTCTATTAAGTCTACTTTATAGCAAAGTCACAATAAAGTTACCTGTATAAGTTCCAGGACCACAATATCTACAGAAAGCAATATATTAGTACAGTATAAATGTTAAATCGTTCAACTGATCATGCCTGTAACTCATAAAATAAGCTGGTTCTGCTATTCTTTAAGACAGAAAAGAAATCAAGACAATTGGTCTCTTATTACCTCAGGAGTCTCTGAGGTCATAAACTCTGTTTCAGATCCTGAAGAAGCCTGATCAGTAGTAACCAAGCAAGCATTTGAGCTACAAGTAACTGGAGATGAAGCAGCCTGGACACAGGAGGATACAAAACATTATAAAAGGTATATTTTGTTCACTTTGTATTTCTTGGGCCATGGGCTTCCTAATATGTTACTCTTATTGAGCACCCAGTAGTGCTAAACACGATGCTGAACACTTGATACACACTAACACCTTTAATCCTACCGTAAGCCCGTGAGGTAGGCACCTCTATCCCCACTTTATCGACAACTGGGGAAAGGCAAAGAACGATGAAGTGATTTGCCCAAGATCACACTAAATTAAGTGGCAGAGCTGAGATTCAAACCCAAGCAGTCAGCTACACTGCCTTCCCAGGCCTGGTCACCAATGCGACACATCTAATCCCACCTTCACTTGTCAAGATTCTTGGCCCTGGAAACCTGGGGCTAGATTTTCAGTCTGGCACTCAATAGCAGTTCACCGGAGGATCAGCTCAGGGCACATTCAGCACTCTCAGCAGAGTTCTGCCAGGGGTCAGAGTAGCCATGCTTTTACTCTGAGTGCTCTCAAGGTCTTAAAGGGGTAGGTAGAAATATAAACAGAAAGGATAAGCTCTATATAAATCACAATGGCATCAAAATTCTAACAAAAAAATTAAAGCTAATAATATTTCTAAAATAAAAACTGGGAAAGCCCTGGCTGGTTTGGCTCAGTGGTTGAGCATAGACCTTCGGCCCAAGGGGTCGCAGGTTTGATTCCGGTTAAGGGCACGTATCTGGGTTGCAGGTTTGATCCTGGACCCTGGTTGGGGTTGTGCAGGAGGCAACCAGTCGATGTCTCTCTCTCACATCAATGTTTCTCTCTCTCTCATCCCTCCCTCCCACTCTCTCTCTAAAAAAAAAATCAATGGAAAAATATCCTCGGGTGAGGATAAAAAAAAAAAAAAAAAAAAAAACTGGGAAAAAGAGTAGGAACTAAGGCTGTGACAACTGTAACCAATAAAAAACTAAGAGAGTGGCTAGGAATTCTATGGTACAACAGGTATTAGATATAATGGAGAGAGATCCATAAAAATCTGGCAATCACGAGGTCTAAAGTGTCAGTGAATCCACTCCTTTTACCTAAATGCTTCGATGTAGTACTCAGAAGCCCAATCAATAAGATGGGTGAATTGGAAACTAATTAATGGTAACCAATATCAAACCAGTTATGTTTCAGTGACCTTCTAGAAGGGGTCATCAAGATATAATACCTCTTGGGAGGGAGATGAGAGCCAAGTTTAAAAAAGGCATTATGGAAAAAAATGTTTGATATCCTTTATAACATTTTATAGAACTAAATAGATGGGTACAATTTAGATCTGACCAAAATATTAGAATTATTAGGAGACTGAAGTGTTTCTAAAACTAGGCCTTTCTTCTGGCCTTCTCAGACAACTGCCCTACATAAGGGGGCCGGCTGCTGCGGGGACATGACCAATCTCTAGCCAGAGTGATTCCCAGATGGTAAGTTAAGGCAATCAGGCCACTTGTTAAGATTTAGAAGACCTGAATTTTAGTTAAAAGGTTCACTTAACAAACAAGATAAAGACACATTCTTTACATTAGCGTTTCTTTAGAAATTATGGCAGTTCTTGATTCCAAATTATTATTATTATTATTATTTTATCCTCACCAGAGGACATTTTTCCATTTTTTGTTCAGATAGAGTGGGAGGGAGAGGGAGAGAGAGAGAAACATCGACGTGAAAGGGACACATCGAGTGGCTGCCTCCCGCACGACCCAACCAGGGCCGGGGACAAACTGCAACCGAGGTACGTGCCCTTAGCGGGAACCGAACCTGGGTCTCTCTGGACCGCAGGCTGATGCTCTAACCGCTGAGCCAAACCGGCCAGGGCCAAATTACTGTCTTTAAGTACACCAGCTAAAGGTCACTTGAAGTATTGATGAGTAAACACATAAGGTTACAGATCAGAACTATTAAACCAGACCAGTGGCTTTTCAAAAAAAAAAAAAAAATTAATTTGTTCATTGAAAGCCTCGTGTAGAACCCTAATAGCTAGAACAGATGAAATGGAGCTCTTTTGTTATAGCAGTGACTGGGGTGAGAGACCGTGCTCAACAAACACATTTTGAAAATTGAGCCACAACTTATCAAACTAAATATAAATCACTGCAAACAAATGGTGTTTCCTCAGAAGTGTCTAGAAGGGAAGACAACAACTACTAACCCACCTGGTCAAAATATTTAACCTTCTATCAAAGCAGCTACTGTTAAGAAAATTGCCAATAAGGCTTCAGGGGGATCCAGAGAAAATTTTTTAAAAGATAACAACCAGAAAACGAGTGAACCTTGAACTTACCATTGATGGAAATTCAATGTAGCATTTACAGCTCTCAATGACCTGGTCCCTTTACATCTCTAAGCGTGTTCTGTGAAAATCAGTTCCTCAGAATGTCAACTATGGTGTGGGGGTGGAGTGGGGAGGGGGACTGGCTAACCATGAGTTGAAAAAAATTACTTTCTTTCTTTAGACCCTTTACTATGCTGATACATTAAGTCGCTTAGGTAGCTCAGTAGCAAAGTAGGATTTCCAGACAAGGTACCTCTGAATTCTACAGGTCTGTGCTTTCCTTACGAAGTCACCTAGCTTTCTCTAGTATTATCAATGTTTCCCCAAGGTCATTAGGGAATCTTTTGAGGACTGGTTGTACTTAATCTAAAAAAAAACAAGACATGTGCATTAGAATCACTAAGTCTGATCATTCTTGCCAAAGCAAGAGTTTCTTCCCTGAACAGCAAAGAAGAGTAAATGAAAGATTAATTTGGAGAAGTTACCTGTAATGACTCTTGAAGAAAATCACTCTGACTGGAGAGATTTTGTTCTGTAGATGCTGCAGAGAATGAAATCAACAGTAAACCACTGAGGGAAGAGAAGAGTTTATGCATATCAACTGGGTAGAAACTAAAGTTTATACTTTACAGGAAAAAAAAAAAAGCAGTAGTTGAAAAAACCAGATCTCAAGTCCATCATGAATTTTAGTTAGAGCTCCACAGAGAGTCTGAGAGGAGAAGATAGGATACTAGTTCCATCTGTGATACATAGTATTTTAAAGTTCAAAAGACAAAGGCAGCAGCATATCAAGGCCTCCAAAAGAACAAAAATATGACTTTTAAAAATAACAGGTAATAGTAATCTGAAGATAAAGTCTGAGCTATCATGAATAGCAATTAATTGATACATGTTTCAAGTTTCAGAGTAAATCTTAGATGGGTCATCTGTCTCTTGAGGTTTGTTTTTTTCCCCTTTGATCATGTATATTAATGTACTTTTCAGTTACATAGTTTGATTTCTTCTTGTTAATGTCCATCAATTTTATTAATTACTCTAGTTATTCCTTACTTCACCCAGGAATTGCTGCATAATCTAGTTGGTGCATACGTCTTCCTACAGCTGGACTACGTGTGTGATTACATCACCCCTCCCCTGAGATAAACTAGTGTAGAGCAAAAGGGATCAAGTTTGAAGCATCAGACCAGATTCAAATGTAGGCTCCATCGTTCCTTTTTCCTCAGTATACTAAATATCACTGAGGTGATTTCACTCACAGTCAGGATCCAAAAGCCTCAACACTACACTTATAAAGTCGAAAGGAGTCAAGTAAGTTCTAGTCAGAATTCATTCCAAGAACATAAAATATTGCAAAAATAGCTATTGTGCATTTCCATTCACCCATCTGGAGACTTTCTCCAAAATGCAAACAGGTCATTTAAGGACACTAATATCCTAATAATGGTAATTTACCCATATATAACTGATAACATATGGATACACTTGGAATAAATTAACACATAGACACAGTTTAACACTTAAGATATCTAGATTGGAAACTAAAATTATTCATAAAAGAAATAATTGCTAGACCTACTACTGTTTGTTGCAAGTCTTAAGAAGGATTACATACCTACTGGGCTACCTGCAGTAGCTGAAGGCAGCTGTGACGATGGAATTGCACTTGAAGGTGTGTCAAAATCCAGAATAGATTCCTAAAGCCAAGTGTTTAAATAATGAATAGAAACAAAGGTTATTCATTTAAGAGCTATTACCATTAAATTATTCATGATGCTGTCCATAGTTTATTAGCTATAGGAATCTAGCTAATAACTATTTCAAAAGCTTAATAACTTAAGTCTTTACAGAAGCAGAAATTAAGAGTTAAAATTAAAAACTAAAGTAACTGTCAAACTTTCAAGATTGTGTCAAGTTTCAAAACTACAATAGTAATTCTAAGGCCTACCTTAGAAAAGAAAACTCCTGACTTGAGGTCTTAAATAAAGGTATTAATCCTAGTATAGACTGAACCCTCATTTTTATTATACTCAAACAATGAGAGGGTCTAATTATTTTATTTTAACCACTAAATTAGCTTTTGCTATTAAATACTTTCATGATGAGAAGCCATTCTCTTCTGCCATCTGCCTATCTTGGTTCTCCCAGAAATGTTTCCAACATTTTGAGTACTTAAGCTACACACTTGTGGTGATTCTTTTATTTATCTTCAGGTAATATGAAGGGATAAGCAATTCCCCCATTTTACAAATAAGTAGAGGATTGGAAGCTAAATAACTTGCCATAGATTCTGCAGCTAGTTAACTGGTAGAAGCGGAATTTAAACACAGACCTCATTTCAAAGCTCAAGATCTTTTTGCTACACAAGAATATCTTATTTGTCTACTTCACCACTCAGTAATATTACACTATTCTGAAATTCTGTAAGAGTCTGTATGACACAATTTAACATTTAACTCTTGACTTAACACAAGTTCACAATCTTATACAATTGCAACATAAGCTCCTTAAAGGCAATGAATATCTTATGATTTTCTCTACATAAGGGCACCTACAAGAATACCAAGCACAGAGTAGGTTCTCACAATCTCATTGGAAACTATAATACTGATGATCTGCAGCAGTAATAGTATTTGAGCACTTTAAGCTTTTTATCTGTTTAATTCATTTTATTACAACAAACAGGAATACAAACTATTATCCTTATTTTTAAAAGAAACTGAGGCAGAGCTAAGTAACTTGCCTAAACTCTCAGAGCTAGGAAGTGGCAGAGTCAGGATTCGTACTCATTCAAAACTCTAGAATCTATGCTCTTAACTTCATTATAATGCTTCAGATCAGAAGCAAGTGGCCCCAAGAATATCATTTAAGGTTTGTTCAATAATGACTCATACTTGCATAAAGTTACAGGTTCCTTGAATCTGGGTCATCAGATCCTGCAGTTTTTCTTTCCTCAATACTGGATCCTTTGGAAGAGTAGAGGAAGAACCTACAGGCTTAGGCACCTACAAGACAAACCCATATGTGTGAAGAGTCAAATTCAAATTCAACAACCTCATTTAGGAACCTTAGCCTAACATTACATCTAAAGGAAATCAAAACACATAGCAATGCTCATGTATCAGATTTATCTCAGGTAAAGAATTTCCAATTAAATGCATTTTCTAAATAATTTCATCAAATTTTAAACACTTCTTTCCCCTTCAGAACACCTTTAATGGAAATCTTTCTAAAACATCCTTTGTTGTTGTTAATCCTCACCAGAGGATATTTTCCCATTGATTTTTAGATAGAGTGGAAGGGACCTAGGGAGGAGGGAGAGAGCAAAACATCGACATGAGAGAGACACATCAACTGGTTGCCTCCTGCATGACCCCAACGGACCGGGTCTGGGGATTGAACCTGCAACCCAGGTACGTGCCCTTGACTGGGAATTGAAGCCCCAACCCTTTGGTCCTCAGACCAAGGAACTGCTGAGCCAAACTGGCCAGGGCTAAAACATCCGCTTTTTAAAGAGAAGACCCCAAAATAGTAGGACTTCCTTAATAGCAAGTTTTTTCATGTGGACATCAGTTACTGTAATGTCTTCTAGGATAAGATGCCACTGACTATAAGACACACCAACGATTTATTTTTTTTCTGTGAAAAAAATTACTACTACCACATTAAACATACATCCCATTTTTAAGATGTATCTGATTTCAGAAAGATTAAGATGTAAAAATGCATACAAACATATCCTAGAATTGAGGAAATACACTATTAAATTTTATTCTAAGGTAAGTATACTCTGAGGGGTTGTTGGTGTTTATAAGGTGGGTAGCCCTCATGCTCAATTGCGTCAGACTGCTGCACACCTTGAATCAGACCCAATGTTTATAGTTCCTTCTACAGCTGTCAGCCTGCCTCTCCCTACCAGCACCTCTTCTCCAACTTTTAATTTATTTGGAAGTCACACGGTTAAATCTATCAAGTATCACATAAAATAAGAGTTCATAGACCCTAAGAGAATAGATGAAAAGCTCTTTAAGGAGAAAAGTATGAGCGTTAGTGCTTAATGTCATGGTATTTAGTCTTCTGTCTTTGAACCCCATCCTGCCCTTGACCACACTACTCATGTTCTAGACGGCGAAGACTGCACGACAGACAGAGACAAATCCTGTGTTACACACAGCAGTGTCCTCTCAGTCGCTGAAAGACCTTGAAGCTTCAATATAATGCTGTCTGTGCCATAAACACAAATTAAATGAGTTCTGACCTTTCCAGCTAAACGCCTCTGACTTTAAATTATTCCGCAAATGGCATGGTACCAATATTCTGGTATGGTAAAGGCTCAGCATTGCTATACCCACTGGAATTTTAAGTTGGGTTTTTGTTTTTTATAGCTTTATTGAGGTATAAAACTGGGTTTTTTAATATAATTTTCTCCAAATGGTTGACATATTAACAATTACTGTGTGTGATATCTGGTTAATGAAATAACACTATCAATCTTTTGCGGGGTCAGGAAGAAGCTAAAATTAATATTAGCACTTGAAGAAAGAGGAAGAAAGGAGAGCAAAAGGAGACTAACTTACAATTCTCTTCCCAGGTAAAACAGAGGGAGGAGTAATTTATTTATAAAATGTAATGCTTTCATTTCCCCAAGCAAAATGCTTTTCACACTATTAGAGGACCAAAGACTAGAAGACATTTGGCTAAAATGGCAGGGAAGCGCATGGAACACCAGAGATGAAGAACACCGGGAGGGTAAAAAGTTCATACTTCTTAGCCAACAGGGTGGTACCAAATCAGCATTTAAATAGTGGTACATAAATTATAATTTAAGAAAAAGGTAACACTAACTAGCATTGTATCCAAGGAATATTCATTATAACCCTTCTTATCTTCCTGAAATAGGCTAGCTGTCATTAACACAATGAGGCCTTACACTTGAACTAAACCTCATACTCCAAAACTTATTTGACGCCTATAGTTTCCATCTCCTGAACATCATTATGAAACAGAAATGGAAAACCAGTTCGGATTGTTCCCAAACTACTGGAATATCTGCAACCATGAACCTTCTTCAAAGCACACAGGCTAATCCGAGTGACTACAAACGAGTGAAAGAGAAGCGAGAGAATACAGAAAAATGAAACTCCTGTCAGAAAACGTCACCCATGTGCCAGGCGGAAGATAAGTGGAATACAGTAGAACAAGCCTTCCACCCTGTGACACGCATTTACATTTCTCACATGGTCACATATTGGGCTTGTCTCAACTATCCACTACTTTGATATCATATCATATCATTAAGTTTTTGGCACTAAAACAATATTTTCTCATTGTGGAAATTTCATCTCAGGTTAGGCTCAACAGACGGACTCGGTCTACTTCCAATTTACCAGGGAAAACAGTAAATCACACATTAAAGAGTTAAGTGAAATACTGTATACATTAATTTAACATGGGTTTTGTTTTCTTTTTTGAAAGAAAACTAAAAAGTTCTCATTACCACCGCTCCTTATTTATGTCTACATTGCCAGAAGCAGACTGATACAGATCAACTCACATCTGTGGGTTCTGCATCAAACTTCCCAGGCAGGAGCTGGTCATTTGGTATGAGGCTTCCTGCAGCTACCCCCCAGGACTTTGGAGAAACCTGTGACTGTGGCGGTAAAGGGTGCCCTGAATCCTGTTCTCCACATGCGGGAGTGGCCCACGGCTTGCTGATGTGCTGTTGTTCATTCTGCAGAGAAGGTGCCCAAGACTTTGCGGTTTGCTTCTTTGGATCCTGTTCCTTCTGCAGCTGAACCGGCCAAGGCTGTGGTGTCTCCTGCTTCTTCCGTTCCTCTTGAATGTATCTGGCTTTGGATTTAGGAGTTTCTTGCTTCCACTGGCTAGGAGTTAGCTTGGGTTTGGAGACACCCTGCTTCTTGGGTTCTTCCTGCAGAGTGGGCCTGACCTTTGCAATCTCTTGTTTCCTCTGTTCTGAGGAAGCTGCAGGCTTTGCCATCTCGTGATGCTTAAGAGAAGACTCCCAGGACTTGAAAGATTCCTGTTTCTTCTCCTCACCATCTGGTTCAGTAAGGAGATCCCAACATTTGGGGAGATTTGGTTTTCTAGCACAATCTGCTTCCCAAGATCGCTCTTCATTCTGTTTGCTTGAATAATCTACTTCTGTTATGTAGCGCCTGTTAAGAAACTAGACCAGAGGAAAAAATGTGACGAGTCACAGAATTTATAGAAGACCTTGCCAGGAATAGAGAGCTCTCTGAGTATTCCTATGTCCATTGGTCTGAACCACTGTGCTAACAGGAAACTTCTGTCCTTATTCTACTTAAAGAGATTGTCCTACTTTTTTGCCCATTCCTTTGCCCTCAATTAACAGAAATACAAACTTTGATATTTGAAAAGTAGTGATCTATAGCTGACTGGCAGAGTCAGAACAATCTTAATGAAAGAGCCCGAATCAAGTCAACGTGCCACCACAATGCGCAGTTCTCAGCAGTCTCAGGTTGGTCAAATGAGAAGTATCCAAGTCTGTATTTCTGACTACCCACCTCACACTCTTACACATAAGGCAGAGGATAGTCCAACTACACCAAGTTACACTGTTTACCCTTAAACCTTATGTTTCCTGAATTACCAGACTTTTCTTTATTCCCATTATATATCAATCGATACTGTGATTTTGCCTCTTCCATTCTTTTCAGCTTCTATGAATTTCAATGTCACTTCAGAAAGAACAAATACCCTCTTCTGTTGCTAATCTGAGATTTTGGAGAAAGCAAAATTCTACCTATTTTTAAATTCTAACACAAGGGCCAAAAACAACGGCAGCAGCAGCTAACACAAGCAGTTATTGTGTGCCAGGCCAAATTCTAAGTACAGTCGGCCCTCGCTGATCGCAGTCAATCAGTTCCAGACTCTACCGTGATAAATGAATTTCCGCGAAGTAGGATTCTTTATTCATACACAGTCGTCCCTCGCCACTTCGCGCTTCGACTTGTAAGTCAGAAGTTAAACTGACTCCTTTAATCCCCACAATAACCCCGTGAGGCAGGCGTTACTAGTACCCCCACCTCACGCACGAGGATAACAGACACAGACGTCTTTCCCAAAGTAACTAAGCTAAGTAAACTGCAGAGCCAGGATTCAAGCTCAAGCAGCCCAGCTCCAGGGCCTAAACTCCAAACCACAACACAACACAAAAGCTCGAAAACCACAATCAGCAAATTACCTTTCAGTATCTTACCTCTTGTGGGTGTATCTCAAGCTGCGTAAATTCTGTAAGAGATTCTGGGAAAATAAAAGAAACACTGGATAAATCCTAAGTAGACTGTGAGTTTTCAGACTGATTACAACGAATTCGTTCTAGCAACGTATTTCAGAGGAATTATAGGAAAAGGATAGTAAAATTAAGTATATTCAGAGCAGGAGTATTCTTACTATTGCTTTTGGTCAAAAGCTAACAGCTCTCCTCATGTGAGATCCTTTTCTAAAGCCAAGTTACAGTTAAAAATTGATTTCTGATCGAAAATAAGATTACCTCCTCTAACCCACAAACACAGATTCTTTGAAGTTGGAATTATACTTCCAGTCCCATAGGGTAAAATTAGTCATCTCAGCTTGAAATATAGCCTTTAAAGGCCTCCTACAAGCCAGGTTACGGTTAGGAGGAGGGTAAGGCAATGAAGATAATGGAGCACTGGATTTAATATTAAGAACTAAGAGGAAGGGCTTCCAGAACCCTGCCTGGACTATCTCCTTAGAAGTGATGTTTCTTAAATAAATCCAGCTTCAACAAACAAAAGCAAAAAGTGCCATTTACTCAAAGTATTTCTTCCCCAAGAAAAGTGGAATTTTGTAGAGTATATTTTCTGTACTGGAAACATTATATTTATTTTGGCTATTTTTTCCTGAATCAATATGTTAACCTTAGGTTATTTACACTCTTGTTCTACTACAGTACTGGATTCTACTATAACTTATATTTTAAACTATTTCAAATCAAATTATTCTAATAGTTTAACAAAGAGATTCAAACGCCCTAAGCGTCTCATTCTAACAACGTACCGTCCTCTCTTGTAACAATGTGTATGTTTCTCCTAAGGATCACACTTCACAGAAGGTAAATCATGGTAATAAAAAGCCTAGAGATGTTTTGTAAACCAAAGCTTATCCAACAGCAAGTGAAGATTTCCATGCATGTAGACACTAACAAATTAAAATAAGGCAATCAATTCACAATTTGACTCACTTTAGGTGTTAAAAATGCAACCACCATCAAGGATTTCAGAGAGCACAACAAACCTGACTCTTCAACAGATTCCGTCTTCAAGGATTGTTTTTTCTTCTCTGATTTCATTAGCATTTCTTCCTCCAGTGATACTTCTTTTTCCTGAGCATTTCTTGGAACTGGGATACTTTCAAAATAGCCTGAGTTCAGCAATTTAGACAGTAGCTCTTTCATATGTTTGACTAAGAAAGAGTGATAAGACTCAGTTATCATATAACCAAAAAGGTCATGGAAAATTATTTGGAATAGAAATCATAATATAATTTTATCCTAATGATAGTGTCATTATAACATTCTTTAAAAAAAAAATAATATTCTACATTAGAGGGAATTCAAATAACTGGTCAGTATCATGGAAAGTAAATACGCAGTCCATCTTAAGGTCAGGCTGAATTAATATAAATTTTAAAGATCAGAATCCCAAAGTTTAGCAAGTCACTTAAGTTTATCTGGGTGTCCATTTCCACTATTTGAAAAAGGACTAAAAATCAGAGATCCTTATCAAAGATTCAAATTTGTTACAAAAACATTCATTATTCCCTGAGCTCAAGGAAAAGTCATTTCTCCCTTCTGCTCCCAAGACATCATAACTAGCAATTACTCTATCTTCTCCAAGTAATTAAGGCTTTAGAGAAGTAGACGCTCCTCAAACATAACCATTAGAAAACCCTATCTCGGACAATCTCAAAAGGATTTTTAAACTACAAAATTCCATGACTAAGACTTTACTCTTGAGTTACGCTTCATGTCACTCCTAGTACATCATCACCCTCTGATGATCAAGAAAAATCTTAAAATCATGTTAAAGTCACTGCACCATACATAGGTCTAAAGTCTACTTCATTTTTAATAGCCACTGAAAATGTAAGTCCCAAACTAAGCAGAGTTCCCATGCTTGATTTGGGTGTATTATTCCTTTCATTGGAGTACTATCACATAGATTTGTGTCTTTTTTTTAAATGAAAATCAACATTGAGATATAATTTACAAACAACAAAATTCACCCCTTTTTTTTTTTTTCATCCTCACCTGAGGATATTTTTCCATTTATCTTCAGATAGAGTGGGGCAGGCAGGAGAGGGAGAGAGAACAAATGAAACATCGACTGGTTCCTCCCGCACGACCCCCACCAGGGCTGGGGACGAACCAAAACCAAGGTACATGCCCCAACCGGAATCAGACCGCTGACTCTTTGGTCCTTGGGCCGATGCTGTAACTGCTGAGCCAAACCAGCCAAGGCCAAAATTCACCCATTTTAAGTGCACAGTATGAACATGTTACTTCCACCAGAACAATGATAGAGAACATTTTCATCAACTCAGAAAGTTCCTTCATGTCCCTTTTGTAATCAGTCTCCTCCCCAAACTCCCTGGCAACCACAGACCTGCTATCATTCATTCTAGTTATGTTTTTCTAGAATTTCATATAAATAGAATCATACAATATGTACTCATTTTTTGTCTGGCTTCTTTCACTCAGCATCATTATTTTGAGATTCACCCATGTTGCTATATGTACGAATACTTCATTCCTTTTTTTATTGCTGAGTAGATTTTACTGTACAGATATATCACATTTTGTTTATCAATTATCAATTGACGTACATCTGGGCTGTGTTCAGTTTGGAGCTATTATTAATAAAGCTAGTATGAACATTCATGTACAAATACTTATGCAAACATATGTTTTTAGTTCTCTTGGGTACTATAAATATAACTGCTTGGTTATATAAATATGTATACACTTAATTTTATTAAAAATCTGCCAAACTCGACCAACTGATGTCCTCTCTCATCGATGTTTCTATCTTCTCCCTCTCCCTTCCTCTCTCTCTAAAAAAATAAAGAAAAAAAAATTTTTTTTAATTTGCCAAACTACTTTCCAAAGTATTTGTATCATTTTGCATTCTAACCGAGAAATAAATGTCTGTGGTTGAAACTTGAAAGGACTTAAAAATGTTGAGAGAGCTATACATACTTAGAGGACTTTTAAAAAGGAAACCATCACTATTAACAAAATGTCTGCTAGCTTCAAATGAGTTTTCATTATCCTGAGCTAGTACACAAAACTATATACTTTGTGTCCGACCATCTGTACTTAGGCATTGGGCCAAAATCTATTTAGGAAGCCAAAAGAACTCTTTCTCTCCAGCTCATTTCCAGATCAATAGACAACAATGCTTCAGTAGACTATGTGGCCAAACCATTCGTATTTTCTTAGGCAGATCTGGTAGATAAGCCTTGATATTAACAATGTGTGGTTTTAAGATTCTTAAATAGAACAAGTACAACTATGCAGAATAGAGAACTGAACCCCCAAATGGTCAAGCTAGTGTTAGCACTAGAACTTAGCTCTTTCTCCCAAATCAGTTACTTTCCACTTCAAAACTCTCCCTAGGTTCTATTTTAATGAGTGCAGTTATACAACAGCTGCTTTTAACAGAACTAAACAAAGAGATCATTCTCCCGATGAATATTGTCAAACATGTTAAGTTCGATGGACTGACACAGTTTCCGCCCTCAATATCATTCTAAACTTCTAGACATAAAGTTTAGTTTTTACTGCATAAATCCAGAGCAGAGAAAACTCACATGTTGTTCCAACCACTGCTTTCTCACTACCTTCCAAAAGGTCCCAAAAGTACAAGGATGACTGCTCCATCTGGTCTTCAACACTGATAAGGAAAAACAGCAGCAGAACAAAGTGGCTTTATATATATATTTATGAAGCAGTACAATTTATACAATTAACCCATAAACAGTCAAGACATTCTATGTGAATTTTGTCTTTTTATTCTTTGAAAATAGAAAATTGAAACTTTATAAAAGATGACTAACTGACCATTTATGAATTTCAACTGTAAGCATTTTTCCTCAAAACAACCAAAATAAAGATTTTTACCAAATACAGCTACTAAGAAATAAACCAAAAAGAGCTGAAAGCTGTCAATGCATAGCATTCATTATCAAGCCTATGTCCTAAATGAAAGAACTGTGGAATGAAAATATTAAGAGCTTCATTTAACTTTAAAGAGAACAGCTTATTTTTCAAATTATGTTCACTTACATTTCACATATGAAAGTAAGCTACATTCCCTGAATCCGACAAAGTGAAGTAGGAGAAGACACCAGATAGGTAACGAGGATGGAGTAGACTATCAGAGTGGGAATAAAAATATATATATGTGGCTGTCTATAGGTAATTAAGAGTTTTATCAGGTTTCTTCCTGATGCAAGGCTGATTTCTGGTAACAGTTGAAATCTAACTCTGCTTTCGCATAGCTAACAGACACAACATTGAAATAAGCTATATCAAACAAAGCAAAAGCATAGAGAGCTGTCCATTAGCTAATTTAGTCCATCAAAGCAAGAATAGAAAATGGGTAACTGTGGGGGACGAGGGGCTGAGTAGCCTCAATTTGCTGGTTTTGTATTTTAAATTATCAGGTTTGTTTCTCAGTATTTATTCATAGCACAAGAATACCAAATAATTCTCACTTTAAATATGTTTTTTAAAATATGTTTTTATTGATTATTTTTAGTTTTTAGAGAGAGAAAGGGAGAGGGAGATAGAAACACGTGAGAGAGAAACATAGATGGGCTGCCTCCTGCACGCCCCCTCCTGGGGATCAAGCCCGCAACCCGGGCATGTGCCCTGACCAGGAATCGAACCGGGACCTCTCAGTTCATGGGACGACACTCAATCCACTGAGCCACACTGGCTGGGCTCACTTTAAAAGTTTAATGATAAATTAAATTTACCAAATTAAATTTTATTTACCTCCACTTAAAGTACAGCAGTAAAAAGGCCAAGACTCTCAGGTAATACAACCGCCTGAGATAATTACCAAAACGAATTTTAAGAATATACATAATTAGTATTATGGTTAATACTTGCGTAAGGTTAAAACTTGATGATCAGACATTATTATTTAAATCAGTGCTACAATAAAGAAGTACGTTAATAAGGTCATTCAAATTCACTTCCCCCTAGATAGTCTATGAACGCTGTCAGAGTTTAGGCAGGCCAACATTTCCCATGTTGAATTAAATTCATGTTTTCTTAATTACTATATATGTATATATTTACATAAGCTAGACTAATGTGTTATGTGTTCTGTTTCAGAAAAACATTTTCATTAGCTTACCTCAGGCTTTCGTTTCTTTCAGGGCAGGTCAGTTTTGAAAACTTCATGAGGTAGTCAAGTTCTTTTAAAGGCAAATACACTGCACCATTCAAGCCCTCCTTCAAGTCTTTCTGTACGTGTTGCTGCGTCAAGTTCTGTAATACATACTGAACTTGAAGGATGGTGCAAAGTTTTTTCTTCTCGGCCTCAAGTTTTAGCATGTGCTCCCTTCTCTGGGCCTTCTTCTGAGCTTTAAGGAGCTGTGAAAACAAATGCTAATTAAAGCTGACAACTCTCCACCACCACGTCTGAGCAACTGTAGTCTAAGAGTCCAATCCCAAAGAGTTGAGATTAGAAAACAAATCTCATACGCAGGGTTGGCAAAAGTAGGTTTACAATTCTGAGTACCCAAAACACAGTTTATTCTTACATTATTATTTATTAATTACTGTATCATTTATCTGTATTACAACTATAAACCTACTTTTGCCCACCCCTGTATATAACACTGACTATGAAACTGATACAGTCATTTAACCCTGCTTCCTTCTTCAGCTAAAGAAGTCCCTGAGTAGTAAACTGGTTCGTCTCAGGTGACCAGAGCCAAGGGAGTCCAAGTAACCTGACTATATCTAGTACCTCTAAAATCGCCATGATGAGAAGCAAAGTACCTACCACTGACGTCCATGTTAATCCAAAGGTTTTACTTTTCCATATTTATGAATATCAAGTCTATTTAGACTAAATATTTTAAGAAAATGCTTCATTTTGTTTTGGAGTGTTTTTTAATCTCATGTTCCAGGAGTATTTTCCAATATTTAGCTGACAAAACACATATGGAAAATTAGTGTCTACTCTAAAGCTCAGAACTATAACACCTTAAAGACCGACATAATACATGGGTCCCAGAGGTGGCTTCCCATTTCTAAAGAAAACAATAAATAGTACTATGTATTTCTAATAAGAAACCTAATAGTTCTTCCCATAGTTGTTTTTCTAATTGTAATGTTTACTTCATACTGGATATTTTCCAAGGTATAAAGATTAAGAGATCAAAAAAAATCTAAAAGATTTGTTCTATAGGTAGATTAAATTACTTTCATATAGCATCAGTATTTAAAATTCTACAGAAGAGCCCTGGCCGGTTTGGCTCAGCGGTTGGAGCGTCGGCCTGCGGACCAGAGAGTCCCGGGTTCGGTAACCACTAGGGGCAAGTACCAAAAATAAATAAATAAAATAAAATAAAATTCTACAGAAGAGATGTATATGTTCATAAATCCTAACAGAATAAAGATTGAAGGGGGAAAACTCAGGGAAAAGATTCATTATGGCATTATTAATTCCTTTCTAGAGGGTATGAAAGCAAATTAATAAATTTGACTTGTGCTACTATCAGGGACAATAGACAAGGAATGAGGATAGCATTTTGAGAACGGAGGAACAGACTGGTTGGGAGTTATATGGGCAAGGATATTTTCTTCAGGATGGCAAAGGCACAGAAAAGCTTTTCCAAAACTTCAATATGAACTTAGAGCAACAACAATTAACCAACACTACTACAGGATTCTCGTTTCTGCTTGAGGGGAGGAAGAAGTACAGAGATGGCAAGTCTAGCTATCCAAGACAGTCTCATGATGGCAGAGGCCGTAGGGAGAGGCAACGGTGCCCAGAGCACCTTCAGGACTGTATCACGTGATGACCTCAGGCCTCTCATCTCCCAAGGCTGGATTAGGTGTTCTTATGGGCTCGTGCCACCCTGAACTGCCCCTGTCCAAGTATCTATTACATTACATGGTTATCTTTTTCTTTATCTGCACTCCCCTCTCCTTGGGCTTCAATTCCAGGATGACAGGGACTATATATCTATTGTTCATCAATATATCACTAGTGACCAGCACAGAGCCTGACACATGACAGGACTTCATACATTTGCTGAATCAATCAAATATCAAGTAAGAAAGCATGCTGTGTCCACCAGGTGTGGCTCAGTTTATTGAGCATTGTCCCACGCTCCATGAGGTCACTAGTTTGATTCCCAGTCAGGGCACATGGCCAGGTTTCGGGCACGATCCCCAGTAGGGGGCATGCAGGAGGCGGCCAGTCGATATTTCTCTCTCTCTTTCTCCCTTCCTCTCTCCGAAATTGATAAAAACATATTTTTTTTAAAAAAAGAAGAAAGAAAGCACCGTGTCTCCTAGATTATAATCAGATGTTCGTGTCTCAAAAATCACTGACCACAGCCTATTTCTCCTTATTTATACAGAAGTTAAGAAGTCAGGTCATAAGCGAAACAAGCCAAGCAGAGAAAGACAAATATCATATGATCTCACTTATTTCTGGAATATAATGAACATAACAGTCTGAGGAACAGGGTATTCCCAGAGACGTGGAAGTAGGGTACAGACTGACAATTGCCAGAACAGGGGGTGGGGGAGGGGAGCGATGAACCACAGAACTTGTACACATGCACTCATAACCAGTGGACATGGACAACAAAACTAGGGACGGGGCAGGGAGGGAGGGGGAGGAGGGTGTCAATGGGGGGAAAAGGAGAAACATCTGTAACAAAAATAAATTAATAAAAAAAATAAAAAGAAGTCAGGTCAGCCCTGGCCGGTTTGGGTCAGTGGTTAGAGTGTCACCTGCGATCCAGAGAGTCCCAGGTTCAGTTCCTGCTAAGGGCACGTACCTCGGTTGCAGTTTGTCCCCGGCCCTGGTTGGGTTCCTCTCTCTCCCTCCCACTCTATCTGAACAAAAAATGGAAAAATGTCCTCCGGTGAGGATAAAAAAAAAAAAAAAGAAGTCAGGTCACATTTTCTTTTCTTCTTCCAGCTGAGGACTGGTTTGAAAAGAAGAAGATATGAAGTATAAACTGCTATCAACCAACAGTATTGAATAATAAAATGTATTTTCTGAACCATGATGAAGAATGATAAATCCCCACCAAGGGACAGAGCTCATATCACGAAGACAAAGAGATGTGGCTGGGCTGAACAGGAAGGCTTTCAACTCGAGCTTGAAGGGAAAGAAGAAAATATTACATAAGTTGCAAAACTGGCTATCACTGAAGAGGTCTGACAAAAGGAACACTTTAGTAAAAGAAGAGCCCCAAAAATTACTAGGCTGGAAGGCATTGACAAGCACTTCTAGGGTCCTGATTCATTAACACACATTCCAAAGAACTTTAGCAACTCACCTAAAGTGAAAGTAAATCTTTAGTACAAATAAGGAAAAATAATCTCCTATATAACAACAAAATGTGGTGGGTTGGAAGCTACCTCTAGAGACTATAGCAGTGGGGAAACAGGTAAATGGACAGGTACCATATCCATGGCATAAAGTCAACAACAGTCTTTAGGAGTGAAAACTATTAGGGCCCTGCCTTTGCTCTGCCACTTACTGGCCATATGACTTTGAAGAAGTTCCTTTTGTTCTGAGCCTCAGATTCCTTATCTGAAAAATGGGATACTTATATCTACTTCCTGGGTTGCTGTAAAAATCAAGTGGACTTTCGTAGGTGCCTAGCACATGGAAAGTGTTTTTATAAAAAGATTTATGTCTTTAAAAAAAACACCATATATTGAAAAACACTTCAATGGAAAACTAAAATTTGATAGGGTAACTTTGAGTGAAGAGTGTCAATGGAGAATTTTTAAGTATTATAAAAGCATACTTCTGACCATTCAAACAGAAGGATGATATGAATGATCTTTTTATAGTAAAATGGCCCAAAACTAAATAACTTTAACATGTTTGGGGGTGGAAGGAGTGGAGAATCAATCATACAAGAAGAAAATGGACTTAAAAGTATTGTATCTAAAATAAACTATAAATATTGCATAACTGTGGAATTAGCAGTAAGTACTAAAACTAAGTGATACATGGATTAACATGAGTTAAAATATGCTATGGTTGACTAAAAGAGCTAATATCATCTTAGACTTACATTAACAGAAATATCCAGAAAACAGAAGGTAGTTGTTCTATACTAGGCTATTTCAGATTTACACACTAGCTTTAAGAGTTAATTAAAGCAGACATCCAGAAGAGAGCAACTCAGAACTATATACAAGGATTAAGATGGTAGATAGCTTTAGCCTAGAAATTATGCTTTAAGATTTTGGCTTTTTTTTTTTTTTTTTCTTTATTGATTTTAGAGAGAGAGGAAGGGAGGAGAGATGGAAACATCGATGAGAGAGAACGACTGGCCGCCTCCTGCATGCCCCCCCACTGGGGATCGGGCCCACAACCTGGCCATGTGCCCTGACCAGAAACCGAACCGACGACCTCTTGGTGCATGGGTCGACGCTCAAGCACTGAGCCACGCCAGCCAGGCTTTTTTTTTTTTTTTTTTCTAAATCCTCACCCGAGGATATCTCTCCATTTATCTTCAGACAGAGTGGGAGGGAGGGAGAGGAAGAGAGGAGAGAAACATCAATGTGAGAGAGACACATTGATTGGTTGCCTCCCACACCACCCGGACCAGGGCTGGAGACCGAACCCACAACCGAGGTACATGCCCTTGACTGGAATTGAACCTGCGACTCTTTGGTCCACGGGCCAATGCTCTAACCGCTGAGCCAAACCAGCCAGGGTTTGGATTTTTTTTCTGTTTTTTTTGGAGGGGAAGGTACGCCAGTAGTTGATGCCAGAGGAATGGAGAAGAGAATCTCAGTTCACCGCATAAGGAGAAAGTAACCAAACAGTCGAAGACGCTATCTTATGAGGCATACTCCCCAACCCAGAAATGAATTTACAACATTTTTTCAACTCTTAGAACGTGATCTTTAAAGGGCCTTCCAACCAAGATTCTAAAACAGTGAGGAATACTTCATTAATGAATGCTTAAGACTTTACATTAATTACTGATTCAATTTGTCAGAGAGAACAGTTTGAATTGCCAACACAGAGAACCTAACAAGTGAGACCAGATTAACTCTAACCTGAACCATAAGTTTTCCTGGTAATAACTACCATGGACTCAAGAAGAGTCTACCAAGACCAAGTCTGTGTTTCCTAATACGTTTCCCATGTGTCCTGATGCTAAACTTAGAACCTATACTATATAAATTTATAGGCCTATATTCTAAAATACCTTTAATAAATGTATCCGTAAAAATAGTTTTTTACTCCCTTCTCATTGATTTCTATAATTCCATAGTGAAATAATACACATTAATTAGATAACTAATGTTTTATTCACAGTGTCTCATATTCAGATGTCATTTGTGTTCTCTTGAGGCTCCGGACACCTGAAAACAGGAGTTCTGGAGTAGCTATCCTCAACCCTCATCCACAATAAAATATCAGCTGGAATTAGATGGATGGTAACTAAACACCATCATCAGACTCTGACATTTTCTTCAGGATCAGTGATTGAATTGGTTTTAGGAAAAGCAAAGAAAACATACTCACGTCTTGGCTCAGTCCTGAGAAGGTTTTCTGAAGCTCCTTGGCAAATTCTAAGTTATGTAGCACTTCTTCATATTTCTCTACTGCTTCCTACCAAACAGAAGAAAACACCAATTCTGTGAACTTCTACATACAAATATGTCAAAAGAAACGTTCCTTAAAAACGTAAGAGGAGACTTAAGACGTTATGAATTGGCCATTTACCATTTATAATCCAAAAAGGAGAAAGAGTATTTAGAAGTTATATAACGTTAAATTTTAAAATTCAAATGTTAGCCCGGCCAGTGTGGCTCAGTGGTTGAGCGTCGACTCATGCACCAAGAGGTCACCAGTTCAATTCCCAGTCAGGGCACAGGCCCAGGTTGTGGGCCCGACCCCCAGTGGGGGAGGCGGCCGATCGATGTTCTCTCTCATTGATGTTTCTATCTCTCTCTCCCTCTCCCTTCCTCTCTCTCTAAACATCAATAAAGGAAAAAAAAAAAAACATTTAAAAATAAAAAATAAAATAAAATTCAAATGTTACACTAGAAATCTGAGCCATAATAACGATGATAATAATAGGGCTGAGTCCCTATCTATAAAGTCTAAGGTCAGAAAGACCTATAGGTTTTAAAAGCACTGAGCCAATGGGATTTCTGTCAATATTCATTTACTACGCATATTACACAAGTGGCAAAATGAGGATCACACAGACTAATAAGCAACTTCAATAAATGTATCCTATGTTAGAGGAAACTTGTAAACAATTACCTATGACAGACAAAATTAAATAAGATTGCAACAGAAATATTGTAAATTTAAAGGGACAAATTTTTTTTTAAGATTTCACAGATGAACAAAATTGATCATTAGAGGAGATTTTTTATGGGACTTAAATTCAAATCCATATGGAAAAACAAAGGGCCAATATGAAACAGAACAAGGTAGGGAATGTGACGGACTTGATAAAAACACATTATAAAGCTTCCATAATTAGAACAGTACAGTACTCCATTTCCAGATATCTATCCAAAAAAATAAAGACATTATGACATCAAGACTTGTATGCAAATTTATATAGCAGCATTATTCCTTCTAGCTCAAAAATAAATACAATCTAAATATCCAGCAATTGATAAATGGGTAAACAAAATGTGATATAACCATACAAAGAAATACTTGTTGCCCTGGCCGGTTTGGTTCAGCAGTTAGAGTGCAGGCCCATGGACCAAAAGGTCACGGATTCTATTCCTGGTCAAGGGCACCTACCTGGGTTGCAGGTTTGATCCCTGGCCCTGGTTGGGGTCATGCAGGAGGCAACCAAGCAATGTGTCTCTCTCACATGGATGTTTCTTTCTCTCTCTCTCTCTTTCCCTCCACCCGCCCCCCCCCCTCCCAACTCTATTTAAAAATCAAAGGAACAATATCCTCGAATGAAGATTAACAAAAAAGAAAAATAGCCCGGCCGCTCAGTGGTTGAGCGTCGACCCATGCACCAAAAGGTCGCCAATTCGATTCCCGGTCGGGACATAGGCCCAGGTTGTGGGCCCAATCCCCAGTGTGGGGCATGCAGGAGGCAGACAGTCGATGTTCTGTCTCATCGATGTTTCTGTCTCTCTCCCTCTCCCTTCCTCTCTCTCTAAAAATCAATAAAGAAAAAAACAATTTTTTTAAAGAAAAATACTTGTCAGCAATAAAAAGAAATGAATTACTAATACATGCTCTAATATGATGAACTGCAAAAAGATAACACTAAGTCAAAGAAGCCAGCTGTGAAAGAAATACCCAGAAAAGATAAAATTTATAGAGACAGAAAGCAAGTAAGGGCACAAAGGGGAACTTGAAGGGATTATAAAACTTTCTAAAACTGGACTGTGATAGTTGCATAACTCTACAAATTTACTATAACTTACTGAATTCTATACTCACAATGGGTTAATTTTCTGATATGCATATGATACCTCAATGAAGCTGTTTTTAAAAACTCTAAATATATTAAGTCTTTACAAAGATATAGAGCAATGAGAACTCCTATGTACTAATAGTATTCAACTAAATTGGTACAATCATTTTGGAAAACAGTTTGTCATTTTTACCTATGAAGTTCACTATAAGTATGTACCCTGAAAAACATTTTGCACCTGTCTCAATAACACATATAAGATTGATCAAAGTAGAATACCAAAACATAATAGCAAGCAACTCAAACATCCATCTACTCACAGACGACAACTGATAGAGAAAAGCAAATGATATACAGCTACGTGCATCGATATAACAATTCTAAACATGAGTGAAAAAGGCCAACTGCAGAATATATAGTATGATAGCATTTATTATAAGGTACAAAAAAGCAACTCTCACAGATTTAAGGGCGACACACAAGTGCTATTAAAATAAAAGTAAAGGAAGAAGGGGGAAACAGTTCAGAGTCAGGTTACAGGAGAAAGTCCTGGGAAGGAGCTTCAACGGTGTTGGTTATGTACTAGGTGAGCTGAGTGGTAGGTTCTGATGCTTGCTTTTATCATGCATTATAATTTGTATGCAACATTTTGTTTGGAACATATATTTCATAATAAAAAGGTAGAGAGGCTTTCCAACTACAGAATCAAGAATGCATAGGTAACATAACCATAGGACGGTATGTCCTCACTTAACGCTATCAACAGGGTCTTGGAAAGTGTGACTTTAAGTGAAACGACGTATAATAAACCAAGTGTACCAAAGGTTAATTGATATAAACAAGAGTTCAGTTCCTATGGCAGATTTCTGATCACAAAAACATCAAACTTTTCTAAGTAAAGACCCCAAATACTTCTAATATGAAGCACTGAAATAAATATGAATATAATTTAGAAAGGTCAAAAAAAGAAAGCATGCTTTTCCATCTCACTTATTCCAGTTCAGGGCTGCGGGGGGCTGGAGCCTGTGCTCGCAGCTTAGGGCACCAGGCGGGAACCAACCCTGGAACAGGATGCCTTTCCGTCGCAGAGCACACCCACACCCACTCACTCAGACTGCGAGAGTGTAGACACGCCAGTTCACCTAATGTGCACAGCTCTGGGAAGTGGGAGGAAACCGATGCTGGAGAAAACCCACACAGACACGGGCAGAACATACAAACTCCACAGAGACAGTGGCCTTGGCCAAGAATCCTTTTTTTTTTTTTAATCATCATATAACAAAGCAACATCGAAGACCTATAGTCCAAACCTCTATCTTAAATACTTACTAGACATCACCCCTTCATGTTTCACAGGCATTTTAAAAACCAGCGGTCCAAAATTGAACTCTGTCTCCCATCCTTCCAAAACCTTCTGCTCTCCATGTATTTCCAAGCCCAATAAATGGTTTTGCCATCTACCCAGCTGTTCAAGCCAGAAACTCGGAAACCACGCTGGCCCTTCTCTCCTCATACAGCCGGTTACCACGCTCTGCTCTTTTACCTCTCTGACCCCACGACTTGACTCAGACCCCTCCGCCACTACCTACTACCAGCTCCCTAATCTCTGACCTAGACCACAGCCGACCCTTATCTAGTCTCCTAACATCCAATTTACCATCTCCAAAACATTCTTCACAGAAAAGTGATTTTTTAACTACAAATTTGTAGTTATTCTCTGCTTAAAACATATATATATTATTTCTGATGCCCTTAGGAAAAAGCAGCCTTTACTTTTAAAAATATGTTTTTATTGATTTTAGAGAGAGGAAGGAAGGGGGGAGAAAGAGAGAGAAACATCCATGGTTCCATCAATCAAACCAGCGACCTCTCAGTACATGAGACGATGCTCAACCAACTGAGCCGCAGCAGCCCGGGCAGGAAAAAGCAGTCTTTACATGGCATACAAGGATCTGCATAATGTGGCCTTCCCCGTCCAGGTTCTTCACTCCATCCGTACTGGCCTTCTTTCCAGTTTCTTAGAAAGGCTCTTTGTGAAAACACGTTTTTCCTTCTCAGGGCCTCTCCACAGGTTAGCGCCTGCCTGGCCTGCTCTGGCTCTTTCTCCTTCCCCACGTTAACTAAGCAAGTCCTATTCAAGTTTTAGGTCTTAACTAAAGCATTTCTTTTTCAAAGAAGCTGTCCTCAACTCTCCACACCAGGTTGGAGTCCTCATTACAGTCTATTATCCTTCTGTACGTCACCGTAACACCTATCACCACATCTGCATTGGCTTCCTTCCTGCCTCTCTTCACCATCACGTTATATGCATGGGGGCAAGCATCACATGTGTTCCTCAGGTATTATAACCCCAGCATTAAGTGTAGCATCTCCCAGAGTAGGTACTTAATATATTTTTGTTGACTGAATAAAAGGCTGTTCAGAACATGATCTTAGAGAGTCTTAAATATGCTAAACATTCTGAACAGAATTTAAAACTTTTGAATAGAATCATATACTGAGATTTCTATTTCAACCAAATAATACCAGAGGAAGTAGGACTGGTGAATTGGAAAAGAAGGTCTCAAGACAGGAGATTAATTAGAAAGCTTGTGTAACATGTAGGTGGTTTGCCTTGACTAGGCCAAGAGCAGAGGGCCTACAGAAAAGATTCCATATTATTTAATGCAGAATTATTTAATTCTGCATTAAATATGATGTAGGGTCAGAGTTCAGCAACAAGGGATGGGCACCAAATCCTAATTCTTTAACAATAAAAACTTCAGTGTAACCCGGCCGGTGTGGCTCAGTGGTTGAGCGTCAACCCATGCATCAAGAGATCACTGGTTCGATTCCCGGTCAGGACACATGACCAGGTTGTGGGCCCCAGTGGGGACATGCAGGAGGCGGCCAATCGATGTTCTCTCTCATCGATGTTTCTATCTCTCTCTCCCTCTCCCTTCCTCTCTCTCTAAAGATCAATAAAGAAAAAAAAATTTTTTTAAATTTCAGTAGAACCCAAAGCATCCAGTACCCTTGCCATTTTGCTCAAGCACTCACTTGAATCTCAGTCCTCCATTTCAAATCCAGATAAAAACCAAAATAGATATTAAAGTTACAAATAGGACTCTAGAAAACATCATTAAGACTTTTTTTTTTTAATCCTCACCCGAGGGTATTTTTTCATTTACTTTCAGAGTGTGAGGGAGGGAGGAAGGAGGGAGAGAGAGAGAGAGAGAAAGAAACATCCATGTGACAGACACATCGATTGGTTGCCTCCCACAGCAGGACCCCAACCAGGGCCAGGGACCAAACCACAACTGAGGTACGTGCCCTTGACTGGAATTGAACCAGAGACTCTTTGGTCCGCAGGCCGACGCTCTAACCGTTGAGTCAAAACGGCCAGGGAAAGGCATTCGTCTCACTATTTCAAAGAAGAAATGTAGGTGTATGTGTGCAATCATAGTGAAATCTTAGCAGTCTATAGCTTAGTCTTTACAGGTTACTTAAGAGTTATACTACTGAAAGAAGTTGTAATTGCCATGCAGATCATAGAAAGCTTTATTTACAATATTACAAATAAATGTTGGGTTAGAGAATTACAAACTAAAATTATAACATCTCTAACCAAAAATATTGAAAATACAGTATCAAACCTATAATACACAGTTAAAGCAATACTTAAAGGAAAATTAACAGCCTTAAATATGAAATCAGTGGAGAAAATAAGGAAATGAATTAAGCACTCATCATAAAGCAAATAAACCAAGAAAAGCAGAAAGATAAGAGAAAAATAAAATTAAGTCTAAAATCCGGCTTAAATTTTTTTAAAAAAACCACTAGCTAACTTAAATAAGAGTAAACAGAAAATACAATGGCACAAAAGTTAGAAATAAACACAAAGTAACACAGAAACAGAATTTTACTACTTTGCCTCCATCTGTGAAAATAAACTTTTGAAACTGGATGAAATATGTAAATTTCAAGGAAAAGTTTTGAAAAGTTGACCCCCCCCAAAAAAATCTAAACATAACAATTTCCAAAGAAAAAACAGAGAATATAACCCAAAAACTCACACCTGCCCAATAAATAGGCTCAGATAATTTCACAGAACACGTCACACAAACTTCAAAGATCACACATTCTGGGAGCACCGACACCATATTAAAAACAAAGGAGTGGATAAATAGGCAGAACACAGTGGACTTTTAGGACAGGGACAGTATTTCGTACCATACTATAATAGTGGATACATACCTTCATACATTTCTCCAAGCCCACAGAATGTACACCGCCAAGAATGAACCCTAAATGTAAACTATGAACGCGGAGTGATGACAACGTGTACACCTAGGTTTAAGTATACCCAGCGTGCCACTCCGGTCAGGAATGCTGGCAGTGAAGGACGCTGTGCAAACGTGGGGTCAGGGGTACATGGAAATTGTCTATACTTTCTACTCAGTTTTGTTGTGAACTTGTAACTGCTCAAAAAAAAAAAAAGTCTATTTTTAAAATAAAAAAAGAAGTAAAAATAAACGGCCCAAAAGTATTTATATTAAGCTAAGTTGTATAGAAAATGGAAAAAAGAGAAGGCAAGAAGAATATTTGTTTATATAGGCTCAAAGAAACTGAACAGATACATAAGAATCTATTAGCCATCATTGTTTCATAAAATGAGAACTGAACAGAGGAAGGGCAGGGTAAAAAAAAACTGCATTTTAAAAAATATTTCCCAATTTCTGAACTATGTAAATTATTATCAAATTTAAAACCTAATCTTAGCCCAGCCAATGTGGCTTCCTGGTTGAGCTTCAAACAATACACCAAGAGGTCACCAGTTTGATTCCTGGTCAGGGCACATGCCCAGGTTGTGGGCCTATTCCCCAGTGAGGGCATGCAGGAGGTAGCCAATCGATGTTCTCTCTCTCATCAATGTTTCTCTCTCTCTTTCCCTCTCCCTTCCTCTCTCTCTCTAAAAAAAAAATCAATAAAGAAAAAAAAATACTACACGACTGACAGCTGTTCTGAGAGGTCAGATTATAGATTTTTCTTCTGACTTATCTGCATTTTCTAAACTTCTACCTTAAATATATAATGCTTGTATGAGATGTTATTTCTCAAAAGTACCACAAACCATATGCTTAATCACATCAAGAAACCTAACATCCAATCATCTTATATTTCGTGAATCTATATGTAATAAACTATATGCCTACTATATACTACACACTATCCTAAGAACTAGGAAAACAACAGACAACATTTCTAATGGCTTATACTGTAAGGGAAGGAGCGACAAACAAAACTTTACAGTTTGTCAGAAAAGTGCTTCTATGAAGAAAATTAAAGCAAGGAAAGTAGTTAAGGAATGCGAGTGGGAAAATGGAGGTATAGCGTTGTCAGGACAGGCCTTACTGAGATGACCTTCAAATGAAAAGCTGAAGGAGGGTGGGAGCTGAGCTATTTATACATCTGGGGGGAAAACATCCCAGGCAGTAGGAACAGCATGTGCAAAAGCCCTGAGGTAGATGCGTGCCTGGGATGTTTGAGGAACAAGACGGCCAGTGTAACTGGGTTGAAGCTAACAAGGGAGAGATGTGTAGGAAATGCAACAGATGTCAAAGGAAGTGGGGAACACACTTTATAGGGCTTTGTAGGTCACAGTGAGGACATTCTGCCACCCGGATGGGAACCAATGGGGACTCTGAGCAGAGGAATGATCACCTGACTTGCATGTGAAGAGGATTACTGAAGCTACTACATTGAGAATAGAGTTGAAGAGAGAGGGCAGAACAGAAAAACCTGTGAGGAAGCTATTACAGTAAAGCAGATGAAAGATAATGTGGCCTGGACCAGGATAACAGAAGCAGAATTTATGAAAAATGGTCAATTCCTAAATTTATTCTGAAGGTTGAACTTATCAAACTGGCTAATGGGCTAGATGGAAGGTATAAAGAGAAAGATGAGAACTTCTCCAGGGTTTTTTGGCGACTCCATCCTGCTGGCCCATCAAGCCATTAATTGACATAGCTACGATTAAAGGGGATACAGGTTTTGGGGGGCACAATAAAATCAGATGTCAAATAGGCAACCAGACAAAGGAATCTAGAGTTTACAACACTAATCTATTGGCAATATAAAGTTGGCAGTTGGCAGCATATTTCTCAAAAGAGAAATCAAAGTTAATATTACAGAACAACAGGTGCTTATGACGATGGTAAGAAATGCTGGGGTTGAAGTTTGCCTGGTGGAGCTTTGAAATATAGCAATGTCCTTGATATTCCTTAGAGAGCTACCATGAGAACCACCAACCTCCAACATTTCCCCCAAATCAACACTACTACCATATCAGAACACTTCCTTCAAGGATATTTACACAAAGAAAAGGTTTGCCACTCTAAAAGTTATTGAACGTACCATGACTACTTGAAAACAAAGCCATGTTGAAATGCTGGGTGTCCAGCTAAGTCCTCTCACCGGCTACATGAGCACATCATTCTCAGAGCGCACACAATTCAAAGCTGTGCCTCAGCAACACTATAATTTCCTACATCACAAAAATTCAAGGCCAGTGAAGAAGAGTCAATGTGGCAAGGGAAAAGTCCTTGAATGCCAGTATCTATGTTACACAACCAAAAATCTTTGTTGAAAAAGATAAAAGACAATAGCTGTACAAGCTAGTTCAAATAACTTCCAGATTAATTAGTCCCAGGAGATGTGATCAAGTCAAAATGGCAAACATCAATGAAACATTTCTTTTTTATTTCCGTATTGCAAAAACTCTCCTCCACCAAATTAAATAAAATTTGCAAATACCAGGTATACCATGAACAAGTTAAACAACATTTTTAAAAATTATAAATTGTCTGATATTTATAGTAAGGTTAAAAAAAAAAAAAGGCCAGATATCACAAATATCACTCTTCTTTTTTTGACCTATCAAAGTTTTGGTCTCATCAAATCTACCTACAGTTTTAATAAAAGGAAACCAGCAAGTTTGGCCAAACAATCATAAAATCACTTACCAACTGGTCAGGATTAAGTTGCTCTCCATGTTTCAGGCGATCCCTGTAATCTTCCAATTTGAGCTACGGAAGAGAAACTTGTATCTATTATAGTCTGATATAAAATTCTCAGGCAAATAAACTAAATACTAGACTTTGTTTCTTATGAAAACAAAGTTCCTGAAGTAAGCTATCAATCTGCAAAAGTATCATTTTACTACAAAGCAGGCAGCAACTGAGTTCATGAGTTCCAGTTAGAGGAAAAAAAAAAAAATCACACACAATGAACATTAGTATGGAATTACAAAAATTAAGTAATAAAACCCTTTTATCTAATAGCCTCTCTACATATTTAGACTACAGAGACTTAACTAGTCAGTCATATGCCCTTTACCGAGTGTGGCTCAACTGGGGCAATTTTGTCCCCCAGGGACATCTGGCAATATCTGGAGATACTTTTGGTTACCACAAACTTGGGTGATGGCAGAAAGGTGGAGCATGCTACTGGCACCTTGTGGGTAGAGACCAGGGATGTTGCTAAACATCCTACAATGCACAGCACAGCCCCACACATCAAAGAAGTATCCAGCCACAAAAGTCAATAGTGCTGAGGCCAACAAATCCTGCTCGAACCTCACGCTTAAACCATTAGCCACCTGTTGAATTATGTAGCATGTATCGGATAGAAAACTTCCTAGGGGGAAGTACAGGAATGTAAAAGATTTCTTTTCTAGCATTATAGTAGCCTCAAACTGAAGCTATTTTTTACATTAAATTTGATCTTTAAGTAAACACATGACAAATAAATTGTATTTATTGTCCCCATAAAAATTACATGACCCACCATGGTATTCTAAAAGCAATGTTTAGGCTCCTTCCATTTGGCTTTATAGCTTTAAAATGCTTTCCCAGAAGCTTGAAACAAAAGCTTTGGTACTGTCAGGTAGGTATTCAAAGAGGTAGTATAATTAAGCCAGAGAGTATAAGTATACCTACATACGTAGTTCCTCCACCTGGGAGAAGACATTAATGAGTCTCCATCAGCAGATCCTGCTTTGAATAGATCCTGCTCTGAGAATGGTTTCCATAGTGGCAGGAAATTTGTGCTGACCTAGGCACACTCACCTTATCACACTTGTGATCATCTGTACGCATTCAAAAGACAACCGGTGAGAGCTAGGGCTACAGCGAAGCTACTAGTAACTGGTCCTTCTTCACTACCTTCCTTCCTGTGTATATTTTTTAAAATAAAAACTTTTTTAAGAGGAAGAGAAACAGAGTCAATCTGATTCTTTTCTTAAAAATCTCTTCACACTCCTCCATTAAAAGCAACTTTCCTAAGGTTTAACTAGGTCTTGGCATAAACATATTTAAGAGTTCCTAGGTCAGAGAGTTAATGACTGGCCTTACTATCGCAAGCAAAGAGAATCATGACACAACAAAGCAACGTCCAGTACTGTTTCACCGGGCACATGACTCAGGAAATGAGGAATGATTTGGATCTTTACATCAGCATTTACTGCAGCCTTAGGCTGATTATAACCCCTGAGTCCCTTTACAAGGCTCTCTACAATGCTTTCACCTACCAATCTTAAATGATCATCTAGCAACACAAAAATTAGTGCTAACACATTTTCTGGCTCTACCATCGTTAAAGCTTCCAATGACTGCAGCATCTATACTGCAATATCAACTGCTGCAGAAAGTCACAAGGGAAATGAGCTTAAAAATTCAGGCAATCTATGAAAAGTAACATTAATACTACACTCAGGGAATTAAACTGACTTAAAGTAGCTAGCTCAAGTATTTCACCAGCAGTATGCATAATTTTCTTATGAAGAATATTTTTATTCAGTTATGCTGACAAATCAAACAGAAAATGCTTAATATATCCAATATTTAGCCTGCTTGCATGTTTGCAGCCAGCTAAATCCCAAGGTTAGCTAAATCTTTAGGAAGGAATCTATGAGCCCTGGTTGAAAGCCACACAGTCAGTTCCTTAACCCTTATTTTAAATGGTGGATATACTTGGTGAGGAGGGGGGGGGTAAGTTACCTTCTTTTTTTCGATGTTTCTAATTTTGTGTTTAAGGCATATGAGTCCATTATCAATATAGGTCTCATACGCTTGAGAAGGAGAGGAAGCGGACCTAAGAGGAGACTGCAAGGGGCTCATGGCCCGCTGGCTTTCCCCATGATTGTGGTTTTCTTGGGGCTTGGCTGACTTCATATTCCCCTCTCTTCCTTCCTCTGAATGGCCTGAAGGTGACTGGTAACCAAAAGGAGATGAAGAGAGCTGCACCATTGAAACAGTTGATCCTGAAAGAGGGAAGAATGAAAAGTTAAGTATCAAAGTAAATTAGGGCTAGAGGGGCACATCCAGGCTTTAACTTCCTTAAAAAATCTAGACACACCCCCTCAAAATTCTCTTCCACAGAAGCGAGCTCAAAACCCGATGGTGCTTCAGCGACATGCTTCCATCTCAGTACTGCGAAGGCAATCAGTGCCAAGGACAAGCACCTTTACGCAGGCAACATCCACAACATGGGGAATGTTTCCAGAAACTCAATTTTCCACATACAAGGAACAACCGCTGATCAAGCAACGGCTTCAGAGCTCCTTTTCTCAAAACAGCAGTCTGCATTCTGAATAATTTCTACGGGCAGGTGATGACACACACAAAAATAAGCTTTCCCCATTGGGACCTTAAGGCAGCCATTCAAACCTCTTTACATCATCCCTCACCACCAGCCTCAACCCCAAGCATTAACAAAAAAAATTTTTTTAAATACCAAACACACAACTTTTTTGGAGCTCTCATTCACTAACTGAAAAGTAGATGTTTGAAAAGAATGCTCACTTCCCTTTGCTTGTTCTGGGGCCAACAAGGCAAGTCCGTCACCACTGAACATTTGTAGCAAGACACTCTCTCGAGCTGCGAGCGCTCTAAGTTGGTTTTCTGTTTTGTTTAAACTAACACATGACCGCTCACACCCATCCGGTGTGAAGGTTCATCGTGGCTTTCGCACACCCTTCATCCCTGCGCATCGCAGGTGGACATACCAACCCCTTTAGGGGGATCCCCAAACTAAGGGCATAGTGGGTCCCACGCACGTCAGCGCTGATCCCAAATCCCCGCAGGGGCCCGCGAGCGAAGCGCCTCCACCCGGCCGTCACTCAGCGCCCGGAGGGCACCGACCCCCGCCCTTCCCCCAGCCCTCCGGGCGCCGAGGACCAGCCCGGCCACTTCTGCAGGTGCCTCCACAGGGGAGCCGTACCTGGAGAAAAACGCTTGGGCCACCGGCCTGGAGGGCCCCGCCCTGGGGATGCCGAGCCGCCCCTCCACCTCCCCGCGGCTGGGCCACCCACCCCGCCCACCCTCGCCAGGCCAGCCGCCTCCTCCGGCCGCCGCAGCCCGGCTTCACCTCCGCGGGCCGCCGAGACCGCTGCGGCCGCCGCAGCCCGGGCCCGCCTTCGGCAGCGGGCGGGAGCCAGGGGAGCTCCGTGGGTGGCCCGGCGCCACCCCGCCCGGCGTCTGCTCCCGGCGCGCTCCTGTCCGCTCCCGGCCCCGCGGGCGGCGTCTGCGGCGCCGGGGGCTCCACCGACTCAGCTCCGGCCCAGGCAGCGCTGCACGCCGCGCGTGGCTTATATAGGCGCCCCCCTCGCGCGCCCGCGCGCGCTGCCCCGTGTCGCCCGACACCGCCTCCTCCTGGTGCCCCGCCGCGGCCGCCGCCAGCCTCGCCGGGGGGCGTTGGTTCCAGGTCCAGCTGCCGCGGGAAACCGATCGCGAGAGGGCGCGTGGTCCCCGAGACTGCGCAGACGGCGGGGCACGAGGCGGGGCCGCTCTGACGCCGAGCCGCCCCGCGGGAGCCCCGAGGTCGGCGGGCCTTGCTCATTGCGAACGGTAGTAACTGCATGTGCGGCCTGGAGCAGGTGATTTCCATCACTCGGGAAGGGCCGCGCGCCCTGCCTTTGTGGGATTGCCAGATAAACCGAGCCTGGGCCCCTGTGGTTTAGGTGGACATTCTTGAAATACAAGGGTGCCTTCGCCCCCACCCCACCTCCAACCCCCCCCCCCCCGTGATTCCGTCCTTCACAGAGTGGGGAAAATCCACATAGAAACGGAGTGACTCTGCAACCTTCGATAATAAAAGATTATGTTTGTTTTCGGCTGTTCCATTTGCTGCTTTGAAACAGAGGAATTAGTTGGCACTCAGAGGAAAAAAATGATAAAAATGTTGGTAAGGTTGCATAAAATTAAGAGAAAAGGCTGGAAATACGTGAGTGTTTCTGAAGGGAGGGATGATGTTTCTCATATCAAACGAATAAGGAGAGGGGAGGAAAAAACACCACCCAGCGATACTTCGGCCCGACATGTGTACAGCTGGTATACCAAATAGAATTGTTTTAGGTTCTGTCCCTGAGACTGATAAAATTTATTTAGACTAGCAAGAGAAGAACAGAGAAAACTCAGAACTATAATCAAGGAAACAAAGGTCCAAGTTTAAAAAGTTTTGGCTGAGCCCACGCAAATATCATCATGACTTTCAACATTTCTGATAAAACAGTTTCGTTATTATCTGTGTTCTTTTCAGTCCCTAGTGATATAATGTACCTTAATGTTGCATTTTTGCTTTGAATCTCTTAATCCCATATGTGTCCTTGAGGGCCAGGAAAATATTAGATTGTTGATTTGTTTCATGGTTTATAACCAGAGAAAGAAGAGAAGATAACTGAAAATGAGGGGAGGAAGGCTATACCTTCACCCTTGAGGAAAACCAAAACAGTGGGCATAGCTTAAAAAACAAAAAAAGTGTGAAGGACACACGTTTGCATCAATGAGTAGGCACAAAGTTACAGCATGGGTTACATCTATTATAGCCTTATTTAATAATGACTCTAAAGATGGTATTTCAGTCATATTAATGGTGAAACGTTTGCCTTCTGATTAACCAAGGAAAAATATCCCTTGGGTCATATAGATCTAGCCATAGATCCTAAATATTCCACTAAGTAGAATAATTCTGAATAAATCCAGACAGATTTATTTCAAACATTGATTCAGAAAATGAATTTAAAAAGAATTCAAAAGCAAAATTAATTAAACTTCAAGGGCGGTAAAGTATAGTCAGCATAAGCATAGCATAACATTTGTAAGAGATCATATTTCAGTAGATAGTGTTGCAGCAATGTCTTCAGAAAAAAATTTAAAAGGTGATTTAGAAAAAACCTTTCCTGCTAGAGAAGATCTTTGAAACAAATTCATCTGGCTTAGTTTGAAAGCACATATGCCCCACCCCCCAATTTTATTTGTCAGGGGTTTTGTTTATCTCCTCCCCCCAACTTCCTACTTTCTACAGCACCTTGATTTGTCCTGCCAACTGTGAGGCAGTATTTGTGGAAAGTTACCTCCAAGCTCAGCAAGGAATTACCATATTTAAAATATGATAAAAAGTGTTTCAAATCAATGTGGGAAGAATACATTCATTCACTCATTCAACAGATACTTATTGTCATATGTCAGTTACATCTCAATAAAACTGGGGGGAGCAAATATTTATTGGGCCCCTGCTATGTCTTGATGATAGGGATATAATGGTGAGTGAGACAAATATCGCCCTTGCTTTCATGGAGCTGAGTGGGAATTCAATAAAAGCTACAGGAATAAATAGCAAAAACAACCAACTCAAGAAAATAAAAAATAAACATACTAATAACTTATAATGGATGGCCAAACTTTACATCCCTTGCAAACAGGAGGGTTTTAAATACCCATTGTCGCCCAGCCGGTGGCTCAGTGATTGAGTGTCAACACATGCATCAAGAGATCTCCGGGAACCCGGTCAGGGCACATACATGCCCAGGTTATAGACCCGATCCCTGGTGAGGGGCATGCAAGAGGCGGCCAATCAATGTTCCTCTCGTCGATGTTTCTATCTCACTCCCTCTCCCTTCCCCTCTAAAATCAAGGGAAAAAAAATTTTTTTAATAAATAATAAAATAAATACACATGGTCTGGCAAATGTATGGTTCCTGCAACGATGGTTATGCTGTCACCACTTAAAATTAATACAACTTCATGTTGTTGAAATTGGAAAGATTAATTCACCAACGGATGTTGGAGCTGGTAGCATATAAGTAGAAATATGAGAAATTGTCTTAGATATTTTGTTATGTGTGATAGCAATCTGCTTCTCAGTGGCTCTACAAGGCTTTGTGGAGTGTTGACACACACACACACACCACACACAAAAAGAAAAGGGACTAAGAAAATTAACAATAAGTCTGTGAAAGATAGATTGCCAGGTAACAGTTAACAAAATAACATAATAAAGTTGTGTTACAATATTGCACTTTCACAGACTTTCAGATTCATAAGTCATCTCTTCACATATTTGAGGAGAGAAATGTATGAAATTAAAGGACCGACCAATATAGGTATCAGGTAGAAAAAAATTGCCATAATAGTTTAAAGCATTTTTGAGAGAATTCCTATAGTTTCTAAGATTAATATTTTTGTGGGCTTAAATTTTTCATAAAATTATAGTATCATATCCCCAGTGGGTTTGTTTATACTGATTTCTTGTATTGAAGTTAATGCATTAATAGTGTTTCACCATTAAGTCCCTTAAAAACAAAAGTTCTTAGGAGAGAAATGATCAGTATAGAATTTGTGCGTGTGTGTGTGGTTAATAATATCAAGCCCATAAAAATACTATTTCTGTCCAACACTAAAATATTGTGAAGTGTCAACAACACAAGCTTGGGAGTCGCACACACCTGGATTTGATTCTTACTTTTGCTCCTTGCTAGTTGAGTGATTTGGGGGCAAATTACCTAAATTCTCTGGGCTTCAGTTTCTGCAGCTATAAGACAGAGATAATAATACCTGCTTAACAGTGTTGTTAAGGACTTCATTTCATTTATTAAAAAAAAAAAAAAAAAAAAAAAAAAATCTCAGGATAATAGCTTAACTTATTTTATCTTTAAAATTAGGGACAGACCTGGCCAGTGTGGCTCAGTGGATTGAGGGTTGTCCCATGGACTGAGAGGTCCTGGTTCGGTTCGATTCCTGGTCGGGGCACATGCCCAGGTTGCAGGCTTGATCCCCAGTAGGGGTGTGCGGGAGGCAGCGAATCAATATTTCTCTCTCACATTGATGTTTCTATCTCTCTCTTCCTTCCTCTCTCCAAAAAAAAAAAAAAAAATAGGGACAGTTAGGAGTTTTCTAGTGCAGTGTGCATTCCCAGCTGCTTCAGCCTTTTTCCTTGCTGCTTTCATAGAGAGTAAAGTGTAGAAATAGACAATTACACTGGCAGAATTGAATCCAAAAAGAATACGAAATCCAGTATTACTGTATCTTCAAAGGAATTCATTCAATAAGACATCTCAAAATAGTCATATCTTTTGATCCAATAGTGCTTGTTTTAGGATTCTTCTCTATAAAAATAATCAGATATGCAGACAATAATTTATTTATAAAAATGCTAATCACGATGTTTTTTTTAAGTGATGAAAAGTTGTAAACAACAATCTAGGCATTCAACCTAGAAATAGCTAAATAAGTTAGCTAACCCATGAATTATAATTCAGCCAGCACAGATCATTTTTAAAATACATTTTTATTGATTTTAGAGAGAGGAGAGAAAGAAACATCTATGTGAGAGAGAAACATCGATCGGTTGCTTCCATAGGCATCCTGACTGGGGATGGAGCCTGACACCTGGGCATGTGCCCTGACCGGAATTGAACTGGTGACCTTTCAGTGCATGGAACAACACTCAAACAACTGAGCCACACCGGCCAGGGCACAAGTGATCTTTTTAAAGATTATTCAATGGCATGATATTATATGAAGTAAAAGAAGAAGAAAAAAAGCAATCAGGCTCATACAGCAGACAACTGATGGCTCTCTCTCTCCTCTCTCTCTCTCTCTCTCTCTCTCTCTCCCCCCTTCCTTCCTCTCTCTCTAAAATCATATTACTAAAAACATATCCTCAGGTAAGGATTTTCTTTTTTAAAAGAAGAGATCAATGCCATTAAAGGAAAACTTTTTATTACATATCCCAAGAGGAGAGAGGAGGCAGAAGCAGGAGCTAGAGGAAGGGCTAGGCCAGAGCTTTAAGTGGGGTTTCTGCAGAAAAGGCAAGACAGGACAGAGTAAGCAGTTTAGAATTGGCTAGTTTGAATATTTTCAGTGGGCTTGCAGCTATGGGGGTGGTGTCTAGTTGCTGTGGGATGATGTAGTGCAGGGGAAATACTGGCTTGGTGTGTGAGTTAGGTAAGATGTGTGAGTTTCAGACAAGCTGATGTGTAGGACAGAAGCAAACCTTTGGATGTGATTAATGGATGCCAAAAAGACATACAGAATCTAAGAAAACACAGAGCAGGTACCTGTTACTAATGGCTAAATAATATGTCCTGACTGTTGGAAGCCTCAGCCCTGGGAACTAAGTTTTTCTTCGTACTTTACCCAGTCATTCTCTCTCCCTTTAGGCTCCCTGAAACCATGCATTCCTCCTAACTGCCAATCTGTCCTAACTGGTGTGATCATGTCCCTCCTTCACCATCAATGAAAGACCAAAACAAAACTTGGGTAGCTCCCTACTGCCCTCAAGGTGACCTACATTAGAAATCTTACTGTCATTCTTAGCTCCCACCCTTCCCTCTCCTTATGGAGCCAGGCATCTGGGTGCTTCTGGGTTTTCACCCAAATTTTCCCTCAAATCAGCCTCCACCTCTCTTGGGTCTTCACCACGATTAGGCTTCGGTTCCATCTTCCCGACCCGGCTGCGGCACAGGCGGTGCCAGGCTATTCCATCAGGAAGTGCATGCGTCTGGTTGTCTCTCTTGGAGTGATGTTAGAACTGGCCGCGGTCAACACCAAGGTCGTTTTAGTGGTTTTGATTATGTGAGGCTAGTTTTCCAGTATATTCCTCAGGAAAAGTTCATGGGAACAATGCTCTCTGAGTTTCTAAGTATTCATAGTGGTTTGTCTATAGCCTTTATCACTGAAAGTCCACTTGGCAGATACACAAATCCTGGCTCACAGGTTCTTCACTTGACACGTGATGAGCTTTCAGACCTGTTTCACCAGAAGGTCCGGTCCTGGTGTGGACATGGACGCCCTGGCTGCATCTGGGAGGCTCCGTGCTGCTCCCCCTGAATGCCCCAAGGTTCCCAGAGCTTCACAGTATCGCTCAGTTTCCCTCCCTGCCAGCTCAAGCAGCCTTTAATTCGGCAGGACACAGTAGCAGCCCCCGGGTCTGAGCTAGAAAGCAAAGCGAAAAGGCATCATTTACTACAAACAGGCCAGTCCCGGGTGGGTTCTGAGGGCTTATACCTTTCTCCACCTGAAATGTCCTTCCCACTTCTCACCTGCCTTTCTACTACCATGAGGCCTTTCCTGACTGCTCCTGAAAGAATTAAGTTCTACTTTTAATAGTGTTCTTATGCAGCTTTTTACATTTCTCTATTATATAACTTAACACATTATACATAGCTTCAACTTATTAAGTACTTGCTATGTGCCAGGCACAGCTCAGCCATGCAGTGGACTAATTACATGTAATGTACTGTAATTTTATTATATTGCTTTTCTTGTGCACCTGTGTGTTTGCTCTGGAATTAAAAATTCCCGAATGGTTTTGTCTTTCTAGTTTTCTAAGCAAACAAAAGAAATGTATGAGATTTTCTTTTTCTTTGGTGACTTCATTTAATTCCAATCACTATATCATCCCTAAACTCTGACCCAGTTGTCTCGGTCTCTGTCGGTGTCAGGACTTCCGGTGCTATAAGATCACACTTTCCTAGGGCTCCCTCCCTCAGGGCCTCCTAACCTGTCCCAGTCTGGACTGCTGGCCCTCTGGGGATGCCGCCTGAGAGTCACCTTCACCTGCTTCCTGGGAGTTCCCTTTGTGTGTGTGATGGATTTCCTGGTTTCTGAATCTTATGTTATCCTTTCCCTTAAGTTTCTTTTCTATAAATGTTTGGGCGGGGGAGGAACATGAGAGGGGAACGATTGGAGATTAAAGTTACCCCGTCCTCACGTGTGATTGATAGAGCCCCTACTCTATAATCCAGGTTGATAATATTTTTTCTCTCCGAATTTTGAAGACATTGTTCATTGTTTTCCAGTTTCCTGTGTTGCTGTTGAGTAGCCAATACCGTTATGATTCTTAATCCTTTATATTTGACTTTTTTTTTTAACCTGGAAGCATTTATGACCCTCTTTTTAGCCCCAAGGTTCTGAAATTTCAAAATGAGGTGTGTTGGTGAACTCAGTGGACCCTATCAATCAGAAATCAATTCTAAGAAATTTTTTAAAGTATGTCTCTTGTAACTTTCTCCCCTCTGCTTACTTATTTATTTCTCTCTCATTCTGGTTTTCTCTCTCTTTCCCTCCCCCTGCCCTCTCTCTCTGGAATTCGTATTGTTTGGACGTTGTCTCTCCTGGGCTGACTTTCTGATTTTCTTACATTTGTTTTTCTACTTTCCATCTCTTTGTCTTTTAGTTCCAGGAAGAGGTGCTGAGGACATCGTTTTTGAAATGAATGGATTTCAGCCCCCAACCTGCCACTTTGAGTGTAAGGATCAAAACAGCTGACAATCACTCTTTCCGTCCTCCTGGCTTTCTGTCCCAGGCTGCACGGGCCCCTTGTGCTCTCTTGCCCCCCTCGTAACCATCCCCCCAAAACTGAGGAAGTCAAGAACTTTCTGCTCACAGCCAGGCAAAAGGATGTCAAGTCTGTCGAGATTCAGAAAAATAAGAATAATGTGAAGTTGAATTTTCAATGCAGCAGATATGTTTATACCTCGGTCATCACAGACAAGGAGGAGGCAGAGGAGCTGAAGCCCCTCTGCCCCCAGATCTGGCAGTGAGGAGCGAAAATGGACCAGGAACGCTGGTTTGCGCTGTATTTAAAAAAAAACAAACAGCTGACGATAGTCTTCATGAATTTCCCTTTGCCCTCTTTTTCTTAGAAATAACTACTCCTTGTTTAATTTTTAAAGTACTTTTGAGTTATATAACATGCTTTTCTATGCTGTTATAGACTAATTTTTCTTTCTAAGAAGACAATAAATTAAACAATAGCAATTGCTCAAATAAGCTTATTGACCTACTGAATCTAAACAACAAACTGACATCTGCCCTGCTATAACATGGCACAGCAGCAAGTGAAAATGCAGCAGTAACTGTGCACTCATTTCATGCACTAAGTTACTTACTGCTCGTGACAACCCTGTGAGTTAGTTAATATTGTTATCCCCATTTCCTAGAAAAAGAAATTAAGACTCAGAGAGGTTAAATCATATCCTTATAGTCATACAACTATTATGTGATGATTTTTTAGGTTTTTTTTTTATTTCCGTCTATTGGTATTTTTATTTCTATCATATCAGGATTTTTATTTTCAAGAGAACTTTTTATCCTGTGAACATGGCTTTTAAAAAGACATCTCACTCTTTGTGAATGCAACAGCTTCCAATCACTTTGAGACCATGAGTTATAGGTCTTACTTTTTCTGATTCCTCTCTTGTCTCAGTTTCCTTCTCATTCTTTTTATTTCTCTTTTTTAATGCTGGAGACTTTCCTCAAATGTCTGGCAATCCTTACTTATTCTTTTCATTTAAGATTTAAAACCTGGTAAGCAGCTCAGTGTAGGCTTGATTGCAGAATGCCCGCGAGGGGGCCCAGGTTCTCCCCAGGAGACGCCTCCCCACTCATGCATCAGCATCTTGGTCTGTTTTCCCGGGGTGGTCATTGTCCCCAGGGAGAAACTCTGCCTCCAGTTCCTTGCCTTGGTGGGTGGCAACCTGGCTGCCAGCACTCTGGGAGCCAAGTTAGGGAAAGAGGCTTCAGAATCTCCCTTTGTGAGACTGCGATTTCCACTTAATCCCCTGCTTTCTACAGAGCTCCTTGCCTTTCATTATGCCTGAACTTGGAGTCCCTCAACTCAGTCCCCTTCCATTTTCTTCTGCAGTGGGTTCTTGGTGGCCTGTTGTGTGGAAAGGGACAGAGGGCCTAACTCTTCATTTGCAGAATTCCAACCCATCTTTCTGTTTCCAGTCCTGCCCCAGTCTTGCCTGTAGGGTAACTGGCGCCACGGTCCCTGAGATTTTCCAGGGCTCTGAAGCAGGTTTACGCCTTGGCTTCCCTCTCTGCCAGCAGCTTGGTTCCAGCTCTCCCTGGTTTGCTAGATCAGCTAGCACCTGCCCATCTGCTATCTGGCTTCCAAAGTTTGATCGACATCTCTCAACTGCTCTTCTACTCCCTGCTGTTGTCGCCCCTCCTGTTCTCTTCTTCCCAGAGGTTTCTGGCTTAATACCTTCGTTATCCTCTGGGTGGAGATTCGAGAAGAAGCAGCGCTAAACGCAAGTATCCAGCCTTCCAGGAGGAGCAAGAAGCCTGTGCTTCGACCTCTCTGCCGTCTGCCTCTGCGCAAGCCTGCACGTCTCTCCTCCGCACAGATTATGGCTTTCTTGACGTTCCCACACTCCTAGGAGAAGATTAAGTGTTCTGTAGTTATGGCAACAAGTAACCACCAGAACCAGTTCTAAACTGGTTTCACGGATCAATGACAGCTCACCTCCGTTTAATGAATCAGTGGCATCGTGCCTAAGTGAACGCACTTCTGACAGTCAGCCAGAAACAGCCCAAGCTTTCGAAAGTCAGCCGGTCCACACCACTGTCCTCTGAACAACCAGGTTTCCACCGCTGGCACCCACCCACTCCTGTCTCTGAAAGTCCACTGACCACTCCCTCAACTCCGTACTTCCCGAACCCTGTATAAGACCAGCTCCTTACTTTCCTGGAGGAGACTGTGCTTCACTAAGTATTACATTCAGCTTTTTGTTTAAATATTGAGTGGTTGTCTTTTCCTTTGACAGACCTCAGCAGCTACTACCTGTCTGACTCTGTGGGCAGATCAGGGAAGGTGCCAGGGCAACTGCATCTGAAATGAAAGGGCCTGAGCTGTTTGCCCGGGTGAGCCCTGTGGCAAGGCGTAAAGCGGGTTCATACAACACTCACTCATCGATCCAAATGTGCAGGAACCTGAGGTATGAGGGGTATAAGCATTCACATGCAGAAGCAAGAATGTCTCCCTACCACTTTTGATTCAATATGGTTAACCGTATGTACCCTAAACAATGAGTAGGTTTTGTTTTGTTTTACTACATTGTATTTTCAATGATGTTTTTTTACCCTAGATTGAAGAAGGAAGGGAGAACTTTCCCTTAACAGAGACCACGTTTTTCAGTAACCAAACTGACTCTAACAGATATTAAACAAAGACTACCATCTATGGAACTGAATTTATTGCAGGTGGAAACAGTCCAAATGCCCATCAATGAAAACATGCTTAAACATATCATGGTATATACATATAATGGAACATAACTTAGTCATATAAAGTGAGGGCGTACTAATGCATGCTGCAACTTGGATGAACTTGAAAACTTTATGCTAAGAAAAAAGCAGACACAAACCATATGATCCCATCAATAGACACTGGAAAAGCATTTGACACAATCCAGCACCCATTTCTGATAAAAATGCTCAGCAAAGTGGGAATAGAGGCATCATATCTCAACATAATAAAGGCCATATATGAAAAACCTACATTCACATATTGAATGCATGATTGTTTTTACATGATACAGCCAGAAGAGGCAAATCCACAGAGACAAAAGGCACAGTAGTGGTTATCGGGGGATGAGAGGAGGAGACAGTTTTAGTTAATGATGGGTGTTTTTCCGAGGTGATAAAAACATACTGAGGCTAGAGAGAAGTTATATAACATTGTGAACACACTAAATGCTACTGAATTGTGTACTTTATAATGATTGATTCTGTTATATTTGAATTTCACCTCAATAAAAAATAAATACATAAACAATGCTAGATATTGCCTTCTGCTTGTGAGATGAATTGCTTTTTGCTAACTTGTAAGCAGTTCTGATCTTATTTACCTATCTTAGCAATGAAACAGGGGCTTGGGTGCAATTTACAGCCAAACGTGTGGCGTGATCAAGTGTCTGCCGCAAAAGGGGAAAGTATTCTAACTCTTCCAATGACCTCTCTTGGGGCAAAAATTATGAGCTGTGGTAACATTTGGTTGTAATTCTAGTACTTGAGTTACACAGAGGAATAGGCTTAATGCGCAGGCTTTTCTTTGACAGCAACATTAAATAACAAAAAAGAATAATTTCTGGATAAAGAAAGATTTCTCTTAGATATTTGGCAAAATTTACTTTGTTCTTATCTCATTTTGCATATCTCAATATGCATGATATATCTTCTGGAAGAACGGACCAGAAGATAAGATATGGGTGAGATATGTCAGGACTGGTTTTTCTGGGCTCAGTGATCTTCATTTTTTCCCAGGTGACTTTAGAGATATTTGCAAGGGCTTCCTGATGTGTTAGTTCGCTTTCGCAGCATCCCAAACCACCCCAAAGCTCAGTGGCTTAAAATAACAGCCAGTTATTCAGCTCATCATCTGTGGATCAGCAATTTGGGCGCATGGTCAGTTCATCTATGGCCCTATTCATGCGTTACAGTCAGCTCCTGGACATGCAGTCAGTTCTGATTTGCGGGGAGTTGGCTGGTCCTAAGTGGCCTCACTCGCGTGTCTGATAGTTAGCTGGCTGTCAGCTAGGGCACTTGGTCCTTCTCCAAACGGTCTCTCGTCTTCCACCAGGCTAACCCAGGCTTGTTCAGAACTCACACGGCATCACTTCCATCACATCCTTTCATCACAGAAACGCCTAAGACCAGCCCAGATTCAAGCGGTGGGGAAATAGTGGGAGATTATTATGACCATTTTTGCAATCTATTGCAACTGAAGCCTCTATTCCTGCTATAGCCACCCACTGCTCCCTAAACTACTGGCCCTGGGCCCCCTCCTGGCTTTGCCAGCCTCCAGGCATGAGGCCTACGTGCTCACTGGTTCTTTGTGGTCACACACCCTGTTACATCAGTCATGTGCTGGGTCACTAGTTCCCTCTCCCATCTGACTCCACATGCATTCAGTCCCAGAAAATCCTCAGTTTGTGATCCACTGGGAATTTCTTTCTTTCTGTTGTTGTTTTTGGCACGGCTGTGTCCTCCTAGAGCTGGTGTAACCAGCCAACTGCGACCTCTGAGAGCGAAACGGGGCACCACGGTAATGATGTTGGTACAGCAAACACAAACTGAGACGTCCTACTGGCTTTCTAAAGCCCTAGTGTTTAGAAGCACAGGCTCTTGGATCCACCTTGCTTGGATTTGAATGCCAGTTCTGACAATTATTTGCATTACTTAGTAACAGTTTCCTCACCTATTAAATGGAAATTATAATAGTATTTACTTTATTGGGGTTTTATGAGGTTTAAATTAGTTAACTTATATATAAAATACTTAACTTATTATTATATCATTTGTAACCTTTGCCACGGATGGAGGGATTGCCTTCTTCGTTTAATTTATATTTTAAGCTAACATTATTTCAAAATCTTTGTATCTATCTGTTTTAACGGCTATAATTTCATTGATAAGGTTCTATAAACTACCTAAGAAGTCTTTTATTATTAAATATTTAGATAGTTTTCAGTTTTCCCCTAATATAAATGATAAAACAACAAACTTTATTATAGATAATTTTTTTTAATCCTCAAATCCTCACCCGAGGATATTTTTCCATTTATCTTCAGATAGAGTGGGAGGGAGGGGGAGAGAGGGAGAGAGAGAGGGAGGGAGGGAGAGAAACATTGATGTGAGAGAGACACATTGATTGGTTGTCTGCTGAACAACCCAGACCAGGGCCGGGACCGAACCACAGTGGAGGCACGTGCCCTTGACTGGAATCAAACCTGCGACTCTTCAGTCTGAGGGCTGACACTCGAACCGCTGAGCCAAACCAGACAGGGCTAGATAATTTTTTATAATAAATTATTTCCTTATATTAGTTCTAGAAGAAAAAATGCTATACTAAAGAGTATGAGTATTTTAAGGATCTTGGCATATATTGCCAAATTGCTTTCCCAAAGAATGACATTAATTAACATTTGCATAAGCAATATCAGAAAGTGTTAACTTTAATACAGCCTCACTAACATTGAGATTATCAGTAAAAAATAAAATCTGTAAATTTGTTGTACTTGTTCTAAATGTATTTCTAACAAACTTGTTTTCTGGTTTCCCAGCCCTCTCAAATTAAAAGCAAAAAATTAGAAGCAAGGTAGAGAACATTTAAAAAGATACTTGGACACGTTTGCTAATGGCTTGAGAGTCAGAGGAAAGACAAAAATAAAGAAATACAAGAAAAAAATCCAAGACATCCGGATTATTTAATGGACAAACATGTCTTCAAATTTCAATAGTCCATGATATCGTTGTTTATTATAAGATACAACAGTTAATGTTCATTATAATAACACTAGCTGATCAAGAAAAATCCAGAAGATGCTGAACAAAATTTGTGTTTGGGTCATTCCATTAAAAATTGAAAAGAAAGCCCAGCCAGTGTGGCTCAGTGGCTGAGCATCGACCCATGCACCAAGAGGTCGCCGGTTCGATTCCCCATCAGGGCACATGCCCAGGTTGTGGGCCGGATCCCCAGTGGGGGGCATGCAGGAGGCGGCCAGTCAATGTTCTCTCTCATCGATGTTTCTATCTCTCTCTCCCTCTCCCTTCCTCTCTCTCTAAAAATCAATAAAGAATTTAAAAAAAATTTGTTTTCATTGATAAGAAAACTTTATGCTGAAAGGAGACATCTATTGCTTGGCTGTATTTTATTTTCAGGCCTTGAGTGGCTGTGAAGAGTCACAAGGCTTTGCTACCGGTGGAGTGAGAAAATGGGGAGAATGTGAGCTCCATACTGAGGAATAAAACTGAGGACAAAAGCCTAGGGGCCAGGACAGGAAGGGTTTTTAAACCTCAGAATTTCTGCCACTTCCCCATAGTGGTTATTGTTTGCTATCCTCTTCCGGTTTTGTTTTGTTTTTTTAAACAAAGGGGCCTCTCTCTGCATTTTGTCTTCCCAGGCAGCAGGAAGTGAGAAGCTGAAGTTCAGGCATACTCCGGAGAGAAAGGCAGTCCGAGCTCTGCAGCCCAGAGAGGAGAACTCGGCTTCCATCTCAGTCTGAAGAAAAGGTTATGATTCTCTAAATTTATCAGGCATCAAAATCACCTGGAGAGCTTTCAAAAGGCAGATTATCTCCAGAGTCTATAATTTAGTAGGACTGGAGGTTGGGGCTGGGGGCAGGGCTGGGGGGCTGGAGGGCAGGGTTTGGGAGGCACTGAGAATTTGCATTTATAACAAGTTCCCAGGTTACGCTGATGGTGCGGACTGGGCACCAGACTTTGACAACCACTGTAGGACTGGTTGCTAGTCCCAACTAATCATCAGAATCATCTGGGAAGTTAAACAAACAAACAAAAAACCCAAAACATAAAACAAAAAAAAACAGATCCCTGGGAGCCTCATGCCAGAACCTACCAATGAGAATCTTCAGAAGAGGAACAAAAGGAAACCTGTTGATTTATTTGATAAAACTCTGCGTAGATCTTGGAGTTCAGCAGGTGTGCCGTTCCAACACCCAGAAATGTGCTAAGCACTAGGCAATGTTTAATAAGGCCTTAACTGGTCGACTGATTTAGACCCAGACAGCAATGTCATCGGCTAAAAGTGGATCCTTGAGTATGCTGATTTTATTTGATTGGTGATGATGATATTCTTTGGAGAATATCTGTATTGGCCTCTTAGCCACATAAAAATGAGCACTTTTGTAAAGGAAGTTCTTACAATTCTAATAGGCAAATTTAAAAAAAATACTCTGGCACCGCCATGTAAGTCACCAGAATATTTCCATGGCAACAACGTGATAACATTTTTTAATGGCTAAATGGAGCTATTGTGAGCTTCTCTCAGATTTATCCCTTAGAAATCGTTGGTTTTTAATCGAAATATCCCAGCAGTTGTGGATGAAAAGGGCCACATACTAAATCTGACAATCTCAGGGGAGGACTACAAGGCGGCCTTACAAACTCAGAGACCAAAAGTAACCACATAGATGGTCAAAAATTAAAACTTTTCAACTAAAAGCAGTTTATGGTGGGTAGCCATATCCTAGGCTAGAATCTTCCCTGACAAAGGTCAATTTTCACCTTAATTAAGCCTGTCTATTTTCTTTTTGCAGCTGTGATAACATACCTTTGGAATGTCAAAGTAATTTCCTTTTTCCGGGCCCCACAAAGCACAGGTACCACAACAGAGCAGAGACCACAAATCCCCTCATTGTTATTGAGTTAATTGTTGACTGTTAACTACCTTGCACCCACCTGTGTAAAGATGTATATGTCTATCATTTTACTTCTTATCCAGTCCCAGAGGTACCCGCCCAGCTTTGCTTTCTCCTGCCTCGCTGATGTAACGCCAATAGATTTCATGTAACCCATTTACATCTTTTCTTTTGATTGTAATGTATAAAATAAGGTGCAAAACTGCCCTTCTCACCCGGCTGGTGTGGCTCAGTGGTTGAGCATCGACCCATGCACCAGGAGGTCGCCGGTTCGATTCCCGGTCAGGGCACATGCCCAGGTTGTGGGCCCGATCCCCAGTGGGGGACATGCAGGGGGCGGCCAATTGATGTTCTCTCTCATCGATGTTTCAATCTCTCTCTGTCTCTCCCTTCCTCTCTCTAAAATCAATAAAGAAAAAAAAAACTGCCCTTCTCTGGAGCATTTTCTCAATCCGTTGAAATTTTGCTTTTGTTGACAGTTTGGCTCAAATAAACTCACAAAAATTCTCTACAGGTTAGAATGTTTCTTATGTTGACAAAGTATAACAAAATTGGTAGCTCATATGCTAATCAAAATTGTACTTGGTTAGATTTTCCCAGGTAGTTCTTTCTTGATATTCGCCATAGGTTGGTTTTTACAACATATTTTTCTTGGTAAAAGTCTAAATATTCAGCAGAACTTGAAAGCAGTACAATTATTATTCCCTTTGTTTTCAAGTCTTTTCTTTTTCTTTCTTTTTTTTTTATTCCTCACCTGAGGATATTTTTCCATTTACCATCAGACAGAGTGGGAGGGAGGGAGAGAGAGACAGAGACAGAGACAGAGAGAAACATCGATGTGATAGAGCCACATCACTGGCTGCTTCCCGAATGACCCAACCAGGGCCAGGGATGAACCGCAACCGAGGTACGTGCCCTTGACCGGAATCAAACCCACGACTCATCGGTCCTCGGGCCGACGCTCTAACGGTGAGCCAAACCGGCCAGGGCAGGTCTTTTCTTAAATAAAAAGCAGGGTTGCCACTTCGATGATCTTCTCCAGCCATGAATTGGAGATTGGATGATGTTGGTCTAAACTGTTCAATTTCATCTTTTCTTCATTTCTGTGTTGGCCTATCTCGGTTCTGGATCAAACTTCTTGCTAATGAACTTCTAAATTCTGTCCAACCTATTCAGTTGAAGTAAATCATCAAGCTTCAGCTTATTTTGTTCTGGGCCCCAAGGCTAAGGCAACTAGATTCCATTTTTATGTAGGCCCCTTGGCTACGACGACTAAATGACTCCGTTTTTATCATCAATAGACCTTCCTCGATATTCTTTCAATAATTACCCCTAGAAGTAAAGGAATTTTGCCTAAGATTATAACTGCCCCACGTGTTGGGAGACATTTGCAGTTTCCTGAGTATAGGTATTTGCAAGTACTTGTGCCATCGGTGAACAATGCTAATTTTGACTTCTGTGGTGGCTGTCACTCCCACCATTGTACTGGTCCCCTGAGGGGGGGGGGGCAAAGGGGGATGAGGTTTCTGTCTTTAAAATCGGACGAGCAAGAAGAATTGGGGCTGAGGATCTGGGGAAGCTGCACACCCGCAGCCCGCCCGCGTAATGAAGTGCTCCTTCACAATTCGGATGTGCGTCTCTGGTTATCTCGCTGACACGTTACAACAGTTTCAGATTAATACAAATGCAGAAAATTTGGCTTGTGAGCTTAATTCTGAATTGTGGTTGATTTGGAGAAGTTGGCTACTTTATAATTTGTAGACTGAGTATTGAACTCATTTCTAAAGTTAGATAATAGTGAGCTATTAGTGACCCAGATGGAAAAACACACCCCATACTCATTAATAATATGTAAAACAGAATTTTATCATTCTACATGTGATGACAAAGAACACAAAAGCAATGTGAAAATTAACTTAATTGGAAATATTATAAAATTATTTTCAACATCATGTTAAATTAAGGAGTTGCTTTGATTGCTAAGCAGACAATAGAGAAGGCCAAAGTGGTAAGCCGAGTTAGAATTTGTGTAAATGCTTTACAAATAGCTTATTTTCTAGTACTGTCACACACTTAATAATGGTACATTGAATAGGAAGGCAGTTCAAGTTGAAATAGGTGACAGTTAAGTAGACAATTTCAGGGGAAACTACAGTTGTTTAAAAACATCTCAAAATGATATATCTTTTGTATCCAGAGAGCTAAAAATACATTCCCCAGGATCTAGTACTTTCCCCAGAACACAGTTGGCGGTCAGTATTTATGGAAGGAAGGAAGGAAAGGAGGAATACCAGCAGAAAAGCTTTAAACCTATTTCCTCTTATCTCCTTGGGCCTGGAGGAGTCTGGGTGCTGGAGAGAAACAAACTGGAAATCAAATCTGATTCTTATTTTAAGATTAGTCCATTCATCTTTCCATCGCTTTGGCCAGCCCAATCCTCTCCCACGAAGTCTAGACTCCAGCTCATGACACCTCCACGCCAGGTGGTACAGCCAACTGCTTAAGTCAGAGGCTGAAATCAGAGGGCCTAGGTTCAAGTCTCTGCCCCCCACTGACTGTAGTTGTGTGGCCTCAAGCAACTTACTTTACTTATTGGCTCCTCATCTGTGAAATGGAGACAATAATAGTATAGCTATCTTAAGATGTGTTGTAAAGACCAACCTAATTAAAATGTGTAAAGATGCCCTGGCCGGTTTGGCTCAGCTGTTAGAGCGTCGGCCCGGGGACCAGAGAGTCCCGGGTTCGGTTCCCACTAAGGGCACGTACCTTGGTTGCAGTTTGTCCCCAGCCCCGGTGGGGGTCGTGTGGGTGGCAACCACTCGATGTTTCTCTCTCTCTCTTCCTCCCTCCCTCCCTCCCGCTCTATCTGAAGATAAATGCAAAAATGTCCTTGGGTGAGGATAAAAAAAACGTGTAAAGCATTTAAAACAGTGCCTGTAGTAGGCAGCTTCTGACATAGCTCCCAGTGATCCCCAACCCTTGCTATTCAGCTCTGATGGAAATTCCTTCCCCTTGAGTGTGAGCGGGACCTAAAGACTTGTTTCTTGAAACAAAGAAAATATGGCCAAAGTGACTGAATATCACTTCTGTGATTAGGTTACAAAAGACTGACTCCTCTCTAGCCACCACTCTGTCTCTATGGCACTCTTTCTGATAAAGTCAGCTCCCCTGTTGTTGAGATGCTCCTTGGAGAGGCCCAGCAGCAGGGAACTGAGAGACACCTCTGGCTAAGAGTTTGTGAGGACATCAAACCCCAGTCAATCAATCTGCAAGAAAATGAATTTTGCCAGCAAGGCCGAGTCAGCTGGGAAGAGGATCCTTCCCAGCTGGGTCCTGAGGCTCCTGTGGTCCTGTGAGAGCCCAGAGGTACAGGACCCAGCGAAGCCACACCAGGTTCCTGACCTACAGACACTGAGAAAGTAAGCATCATTTTAAGCCTCCACAGCTGGGGATAATTGGTTATCCGGCAATAGATAATAAATACAACCCTCAGGCACTCTATAAATGTAAACTAATAATAGACATCTCAAGTTCCCTCTCTCCTCCCCCAGTTTGTCCATCCAAGCTGATCAAACCAAAAAAACCTACCCCAAAAAATCATCTTAATTATTTTTTTCCCTCAACTTTTCCTCCCCTAAATAAACTAGCTTTATGAATATCTGAGTAAGAGTATTTCAGGAATAGAAAGTTCAAGGGTCTTAAGACAAAAAATAAGCTTCTATTATTTTAAAACAGGGGAGTGGGGAGATGAGGACCCCTGTGTGGCTAGAGCTACCAGCAAGGGAAAGAATGATATAAAATATAATTGGAGAGGAAAGCAAGGGGCCTGATCACTTAGGAACTGAAGGCCAGAAGGAGCTTGGGTGTGTCTTTTGAGTATAATTGGAAGCAAATAGAGGGTAGTAAGCAGAGCTATGACATAGTCTCACCATTTACTCCTAGTCTTAGTCCTAGTGAAACCCTTTGGCGGCCCTGTGAAATAATGATTATAAGAAGGAAAAAGTTCAGCGCAAAGACAAGTGGGGAAATACTCCAGTGTTCTAGGTGAGGGATGATAAAACTTTAGATGGCGTTATGAAAGCACTGATGATGAAGAGAAGCAAATGAACAGGTATGTTTTAGACTCAGGAAGGGCCTAGAGAATTCCTTGAAAAACTGGCTGGAGAAAGCAGCTGTGGAGGATGGCTCATAGGGGTCTAGCTTGACCCACAGAGGAAAAGGGGGGGAGAAAAATGCCTAAGGTTAGAAATCAAGATTTCTCTTTTGAATATGTAAGCCTGAGATGAAATTAGATATCTAGGTGGAAAAGTCAAGATATACCCAACCGGAGTTTTCCCTGAAGGTTGGAGTGGGGGTTGGGGTGGGGGGTGGGGAATTAACATAAAGATAATACTTAGCATTGTAGAGGAGGAAGTAAAATCTTTTTCATTCTTCCCAAGTTCTCAGCTGCAGCCTCCCTAACAAAAGACAGGTTTACAGAAGTTTATTAACATGTATAGCTCATACAAACATGACAGAGACAAATGAAAGTAACTCAAAGAGGTAGCTTAGAACTCCGACTTAGAGCATCTTCAACAAAGAACAAACAGTAGAGAAATGACAGTGCAAAGGAAAGTGATTCTAGGTTTCCAAGAGCATCAAACTGTGGAAAAGTAAAAATATAGGAGGAAGCTAATGGAGTAAGTTTTGTTTGCGGATTCCTCTGCTGCTTCTCTGGACTGATAAGTCCAGACTAATCATCTCCAGCAAAGGAAAACTGATATCCTGCCTTTAAGCAAAGAGAGGGAGGCTAGAGAGAGCTCCTGCATTTGCCAATTCTTAATTGCCTTTAGTTCAAAATAATTGTTATGTCAAAGAGGCATATTTGGGGGTGACATATTCTGGTTTCCTTCAGCATCCAAGAATTGCACAAGACTATCTAGGGCGAAAGTATACGTGGGGAAGAGAGCCCCCCTTGAGCCCTGGGCTACCCCCAAAATGTAGGGGTCTAGTAGCAGGGGAGGGAGGGGCCAGCAAAGGAGGCTGAGAAGCAATGGCCAGGTGAGTGACCCCCACCCTGGGAAATGAACTTGAACAACCCCCATGGGGGTGGGAGCAGAGAGAGCCCTGGAGAGGACTAAAATGTAGCTTCACACTTGGGCTGAATGAGGGCTCAGAGTCCGGAATTTTCCTGCTACAGAAAAAATTTTAACTTTTACCTCTTGTATACCTGAGTTTGGGGAGTGAGATTCATACTCTCTAATAATGATAATTACGTACAGTTTTATATTTACATAATTAAATAGAGTATTTATGTGTTCATATAAATATTACAAAATAATGAGTGCTCCGAAGGCGAAGAAAGGACTGGGAAAGGGAATGCGAGGGGCTCCTCTGGGCTGGGCCTGCAGGGGAGCCTCCTCCGAGGTGAGGGAAGGCGATTCAGAGCGGGTTCCAGTGACCCTGAAGGAAGGAAAAATTATGCTGAAGGGTGAGAAAACACAGATGAAAGCTGTTGAAAGGTAAAGCCCCATTCAAAGCTTGAGAAACAGAAGGAATGTGAGCATGGCCACCCGCCTTGGTGAACTACTCAGTGTGGGAAAGGGCGAAGAAGCCCTGACCCTGGAGCTCAGTTGGTTAGACTGTCATCCCCATGCGCCAAGGTGGGGGTTCGATCTCCGGTCAGGGCACATACAGGGAGCAACAATGAATGCATAAATAAGTGAAACAACAAATCGACGTTCTTCTTTCTCTAAAATCAATAAATAAAATTTTAAAATAATTTTAAAAAGAAAAGGTGAAGAAAAAGTCAAAGTTATGGATGGACTGCAGCTTTTTCCACCAGAGTTCCTCACTTGAACCTTAGAATACATCACATGATCTGAGTGAGTGGCTGTGTCTGAATTCTCACAAGAACGGTAACTCTAGAATGTTCTGGGTGCATGGGGGAGAAGTCCGTGAGTCCCACAGGGCACCGGGGCTTAACTGCTCTTGGGAACCTAGTTGAGAAAGGCCTCCGACAGGCAAAGGCGTGTGTGTGAAAGAAACACAACGATGCAGGAAACAAGAGTGAGAGCCGAACAGTTAAAACAGAAGTAGAACTTCCCCCGTGGAATTGCAGGCTTGGCTGAGCTGGGTGAATCTGCCCTGGAGGGAAAGCCGGTCCTCGCTCTGGTACCCCATCTTTCTGTGTCTACAGCTTTTGGCGCTCAGCGGCTCATTCTCATCACTGCCCCCACCTTGCTCATGGCAGCTGAGGTCAGCCACCCAGCCTCTACCGACTCAGAGCCCTGTCCTCCCCGTACTCTCAGCAGCCCTGGCCTTCAGAGCTCGGGGCAGAAGCTACCGGAGCTTCGCAGTGACCCTGCTACTGTCTCATCCAGCCGTACTTACCACCAGGGTAAAGGGAGCGTCCCCTATGTTCCACCTGGAACTCCAGGTGAGGGACTGCAGGTGAGGGACTGCAGGTGAGGGACTCCAGGTGAGGGACTGCAGGTGAGGGACTGCAAGTGAAGAACTCCAGGTGAGGGACTGCAGGTGAGGAACTGCAGGTGAGGGACTGCAGGTGAGGGACTCCAGGTGAGGGACTGCAGGTGAGGGACTCCAGGTGAGGGACTGCAGGTGAGGAACTGCAGGTGAGGGACTCCAGGTGAGGGACTGCAGGTGAGGGACTGCAAGTGAAGAACTCCAGGTGAGGGACTGCAGGTGAGGGACTGCAGGTGAGGAACTGCAGGTGAGGGACTGCAGGTGAGGGACTCCAGGTGAGGGACTGCAGGTGAGGGACTGCAGGTGAGGGACTGCAGGTGAGGAACTGCAGGTGAGGGACTCCAGGTGAGGGACTCCAGGTGAGGGACTGCAGGTGAGGGACTCCAGGTGAGGGACTGCAGGTGAGGAACTCCAGGTGAGGAACTGCAGGTGAGGAACTCCAGGTGAGGAACTGCAGGTGAGGGACTCCAGGTGAGGGACTCCAGGTGAGGAACTGCAGGTGAAGGACTCCAGGTGAGGAACTCCAGGTGAGGGACTGCAGGTGAGGGACTCCAGGTGAGGGACTGCAGGTGAGGGACTGCAGGTGAGGAACTGCAGGTGAGGGACTCCAGGTGAGGAACTGCAGGTGAGGAACTGCAGGTGAGGGACTGCAGGTGAGGGACTGCAGGTGAGGAACTCCAGGTGAGGGACTCCAGGTGAGGAACTCCAGGTGAGGAACTGCAGGTGAGGGACTCCAGGTGAGGGACTGCAGGTGAGGGACTGCAGGTGAGGAACTGCAGCAAAGGAAAAGTAGTATCCTGCCTTTAAGCAGAGAGAGGGAGGCCTAGCGAGAACATTCAGTCTGGCATGCCCACTTCTCTGCACATTTATCCCGTTTTCAACCTTTGCCATGGCAGTGTTTCCAGTTCTACCTCACTTTAAGGTGAGCTGACACTTCTTTCAAGCGGCTAAGAGGCAACCTACCAGTGTCTCAGCTTCCTCTCCTGGGCTCCTGGCCGAAGTGTAAATCCTGGACCCTGAGAGAATGCTCTCACAGAAACTCCCTCTCTCCCAGTGTTATATTCTGTGCCCCTGGATTCTGCACCCTCAGGATCCAGTCCCATTCATACATGCACAGTAACTGATGGTACACACAGACCGGGTCCTACAACTACTTCTTGGCGTGGTCCCTTTCGCCCTCAGCAGACGCGGCACTTCTCTGCTGGGTTATGTCATGACTTGACCCTAGTTATGGGTCTGATGGCCCAGAGAGGAGGCAGGAATGCACCTGAGCAGAGCATGGGTTTCTTGCAAGATAGGATCCTCTGCATCAGCTGCAAATAACAAGAGGCACTGACCTTTACCAGGGAGTGGGGGGACTCTTCCGCAGGTCCACGGGGCCCAAGGGAATCAGCATTTAAGACTTTTTAGTGCATCAACCCAGATGTCCCCATCCCAAGTCTCAGAGTCTCACTCCTTCCAGAGTCCTGACCTGGATACAGAGGACCAGCTAGAGTTGATAATTCAACATTCTCTGGAACTCTGCTACTCTTATAATTTATAACTTCAGCTTCCCTGTTACCAGGCTCCAGGAGATGGGAATCTATTTATACACAGCCCAGGGAGCACTGTGACTTCACCTTTCCTGTAATATCCGTGAGCAATCATCCTCAGCTTTTATTGTCTCTCTCCAAAGCACCAATGGCCCCAGGCAGCAGCCACCTAATTCCAAAATTCTTACATTTGTTAGTGTCTCCCCAAATTCTCAAGCCCCTGAGATGATGCACCTGCCAATGCACTGCCTTTCCTCAGTATCCCATCCCGTTTCCCACCCAGTTTTGACACGGGCACGGGCACTGGAACTGCACGCCTGGGGCTATGTGTCCCCTACCACCAGCGAGAGGGTCTGTTCCAGTCAGCCAGGACCAGCAACAAAATTCCATTTTAGAGATGGTTCCTCAGGCCACATCCAGGACCAGCTGTCATCAGTTGGGGTCACCGAGAAACAGATTCTGAGACGCTGCGGTTCCGGTGCAGAGGTTATTGGAGAATCTTTGCAGAAATAGAACCTGTGAGTGGTGAAGGCAGAAAGACCGGACAGAGAAAAACAGTTGAACTGAAGTACAGGTGCAGGAGATCTCAGGGGATCCCATGAGGAGTTCTGGAGCTGGGATGGCCCTTCCAAGACACCCCAAATTGAGTCATCCCCCAGATGAAGCAGTGATTGGTTATGCACTGTCCCTGGGGAAGGAACATAACCTTGGGCAAGGTGTCTTTCTTTGGTGGAGGACAATTCCTGGGAGCAGCCCTGCTGAGAGGCATCAGCTGACAATTCCCCTGGGAACTGGAGGAATAAGAAGCATTTCAGTCCTGAAAAATAAGGGAATAACACCTACCTCACAGGATATCCACAAGAGAGAGAGAAAAAAGTGCAAAGTTTGTGAACTGTTAACAAGGTTATTCTTTCCAGCCTGAATTCTGAAGCAATCCCATCACCACCTTTCTGTGATGTCCCACACCCACTTCCCATCTCAGGAACAGTCAGTATTTTACTTTTCTACCAAAATTTATCTTTAAATTCCATTTTATTGTTTCTCTGAAAAGTTGCAATCATGGTGTTGAGATATGGCGAATTTGTGTCTTTGGGTTGTTTTAAATCATAAATTAATTTCTAAAATAGGTTCAATAACAAAAAAGATCCATTAGTCTCTAATCTGTGACTCTATAAAGAATAAAATTTAGCCCTGGCCGGTTTGGCTCAGCGGTTAGAGCGTCGGCCCTTGGACCAGAGAGTTCTGGTTCGGTTCCCGCCAAAGGCATGTACCTCGGTTGCAGTTTGTCCCCGGCCCCCGCTGGGGTCGTGTGGGTGGCAGCCAGTCGATGTATCTCTCTCACATCAATGTTTCTTTCTCTCTCTCCCTCCTGCTCTATCTGAAGATAAATGCAAAAATGTCCTCGGATGAGTATAAAAAAAAAGAATAAAATTCAAAGATTTGTGGTTTTAAAAATGGATAATTGCAATTTTACCAATTCAGGGGAGATTCAGAAATGAATCATGCAATTTTAAATAATTATCACTAGAGGGAGCAAGTTACAAATAAATACTTTTACATAGCCTCAACTTCTGAGCTTAAATACATTTCAGACACTGTATATACTAATCGTGTATCTAAATCTGTCTGGTCGATATAAGCTTTTTTTTTTTTTTTAACTCAGAGATACTTTCATTACAAGATTAGACAAACAAAATCCTAACGTGAGTTTAATAATCTCTTTCTTACCTCTTTCCAAACATTTTGGAACATTTGAAATATTTATGGTGTAATGCTAGAGCATTCACAGATACGATGTCACTTTTCCTAGTTAGGAGAAAATCAACTCTATGATCTGTAATTTCCCCTCCAACTTTAATCTTCTGTGACCTATAAAATAATCAAGTTTGGTATATGAAATGCAAGAGCATAATTTACATAAAAATAATTAGAAATACATTAGTTTAGAGTTATTTTTAAATGCTTTTGTAATTAATGGAGCCACAAAATGATGAACTGTAAGAAATTTAACATATCTTGCTTTGACTTCATTTATTAAAACAAGGCAACAATGCCCGACCCGTGTGGCTGTGATTGAGCGGCGACCTATGCACCAAGAGGTCGCTGGTTCGATTTCCAGTCAGGGCACATGCCCAGGTTGTGAGCCAAATCTCCAGTGAGGGGCATGCAGGAGGAGGCCAATCAATGTTCTCTCTCATCGATGTTTCTATCTCTCTCTCCTTTCCTCTCTCTAAAATCAATAAAGAAAAAAATTTTGGAAAAAAGACAAGGCAGCAATGGGAGAATCAAAAACAGGCTATCAACACCATGTTTATTTATTATTTTTAATATATTCTATTTATTTTTTAGAGAGAGAGAGAGATAGAAACATCAATGTGAGAGATACATCCATCAGCTGCCTCCTGCACGCCCCCTACTGGAGATCAAGCCCACAACCCAGGCATGTGCCCTGACCAGGAATCAAACCGGGATCTCTCAGTCCACCGCACAACGTTCAATCCATTGAGCCACACCGGCTGGGCTCAACACCATGTTTAAACATTACTTCTCTTATTGATTTGGTGTCCTCTGCCATGTCATCAGCTACAGAAAGCCCTTGTTTTCAAAAAGAAACTGGGGTGAGGGGCTGGGGTAGGGAAGGGAACTAGTTCCCAAATTTTGCCATGTGTGAATTTGTATTATTGCTGTTTCTGACCTATCCCAAACAAAATTGTATCTGTTGCCCCTTCTATTTCAGTTTAGTTTTTTTGGTTTAGTTTTTTAACTTCATTGACATCTAAAAATCTGAATGTTTTCTTTCTCACTTTGATTTCTTGACTTGGTAAAACCTGGGACAAAATAATCAAGAAGCAAGCAGGAAATAGGAATTCACTGCAACGAGGTACAAAGTAGAAGCCCTTGACTCTAAAGTCAGGTCAACCAGCCTGGCAGGTGTGGCTCAGTGGATTGAGCGTCAGTCCCATGGACTGAGAGATCCTGGTTCGATTCCTGGTCAGGGCACATGCCTGGGTTTCGGGCTCAACCCACAGTGGGGGGCATGCAGGAGGCAGCTGAGTGATGTTTCTCTCTCTCATCGATGTTTCTATAGTCCTCTCTCTCTGAAAAATCAATAAGAATATATTTAAATAATAATATAAAGTCAGGTCAACCAGGGTCCAAAATCAGTTACACTGGTTATTATTAGCTATGTGATCTGGATAAATTCCATAGCCTCAGGAAGCTTCTCCGTCCTCATCTCTGAAATAGAGACAGCATAAGATTCTGGCTGGTCATCAATGCATGCAAGCATGTAAAGCACTCAACACAGTGCCCGACAAGTAAAAAGCCTTGGGTTCATGTACGTGTCATAAAATTAACTAGCTATTTGGTGATACAAAGAAAGGAAAATGATAAATCCCAGATTAATTAAAGACCCAAATATGAAATAAAACCAAAAACTAAAACATTTAGTTGAACATTTATCTTCTCTTTGAATAGGAAATGACTTTCTAAGCTTAAACACACAAGATGTCCCAGTCCATTTGACTACATAAAAAAAAAAAAAAATCTATATATCATTAAACATAAAACCAAAAAGAACCAGTTGAGAAATATAACAAAGTAGTTAATATTCTTTATATGTAAAGAATTCATACAAATTGCTAAGAAAAACACTAAGATCCCAATAAGAGATTGAGTAAATTATATATAAAGAGGGTTTCCCAGAATAGCAAATACAAACGGAAAAGAAAAATGAAAAAAAAAACTATCCTTGCACAACACAAAGAGTGAACCCTAATGTAAACTGTGGACTTTGGGGGATAATGATGTATCAATGTAGGTTCATCAGTTGCAACAAATGTACCATCTAGTGGGGTGTTCCTACTGGGGAGGCTATGCATGCGTGGTGGCAGGGGGCACATGGGAAATCTCTGTACCTTTCTCTCAGTTTGCTATGAACCTAAAACATCTATTTAAAAAAAAAACAAAAAACTATTTTTTTTAAAAAGACTATAAAAATTAACTTAATTAGAGATCAAGTAAAAGCAAAATTTTAAAATAGGAAATGCTCACTTTTTCTATGAAATTATAAAGATTACAAAGATGAATACTTAGTGATGATGGTGTAATAATGTAAGTACTTTCACATACTTCTGATGGGTGTTCATCAATATAACCTTTCTGGAAAGCCATTTAACACTATCAAGCATATTTAAATATTCTACCTTTTAATCCAGTTTGTCTACATATTACTAATCTATTGCTGCATTAAAAAGAACCCCCAAATTTAGAAGCTTATAGGATAATATTTTTATTGAAATATATTTAACATATAATGTTGTATACATTTACGATGTACATGTTAATTTTATATGCTTATATATTGTAATATAATTGCCATTGTAGCATAATTAGCACCTCTATCACATTGCATAATTATCACTTCTTTTTAGTGGTTGGAATAATTAAGTTCTAGTCTCTTAACAAGTTTGATGATTATAATACAATATATTCACTATAGACAATAACCTTCATTATCTCACATAGTTTCTGCAGGTCAGGAATCTGGGAGCAGCTTAGGCTAGATGGTGCTGGCCCGGGGTTCTGAAGTTGTTGGCCAGGGCGGGCTGCGTTAACTGAAGGCTTGACTGGGGCTAGATCTGTTCCCAGGACAACTCATGCACATCACAGCTGGCAGGAGGCCTCGGTGCCTCACCACATGGACCTCTCCACAGAGACGTTCAAGTGTCCTCACAACGTGTCTGCTGTCTGCTGCCAGAGCAAGTGATCCAACAGAGAGACAGGAGAAAGAAGTCACAGCTACTTTGTGACAGCTTCGGAAGTCACTTCATTATGTCGGCCATATCCTATTGGTTACACAATCAAGCTCTTTGTAGTGAGGAGTAGGGGTGGGGAGGACTTAGACAAGGGCAAGAAAACCAGAAGAGGGGAATCACTGGGACCTTATTTGGAGGCTGGTCACCAGAGGCTATTTGTAGGAATCTAATTTAATCAAAAAATCTTAAATGCAGGCAAAACTTGGTGCGTGAAGAAAGTCATCAAGACACTATTTATAATAACAATTTGGAAACACAATATTCAACAGTGGAGCTGGTGAAGTAAATTATGGCATATCTACCCAATGGAATGTAATATTCAATCATATGTTCATTAAGTGTTTTAAATTATTTTGGAAACTGCTTATGCCCTGGTGTTATGTAATAAATAAAAATTGTTTATAATGATAATATTGAACTTTTATAATGTTCTGGGAACTGTTCTAAGTGCTTTACATTTATTAACAATCCTCACAATAACCCTACAAAGCAGATCACTAATATTATCCCTACATTCCAGCTAAGGGGACTGAGTGACAGAGAGTAAGTAAATTGCACAGATCACCAAGTTAGGAAGTGGAGGAGCCAGGATTCAAACCTAAACTATCTGACAGTGTTAACCTCTATGCTCTTTTGCCTCTTATTATATTGTATCACAGTATCGCATAAAATATATACAATTTTCCTGTTTCTGTATATATTTATATGTACAGAAAATATGAGATTAAAACACACTAAAATATGAATAACTGTTGCCTCTGGATGATGGGATTATGATTATTTACTTTCTTTTTCATACTTTTCTCCATTTTCAAAATTTCTAAAATGGGTATATATGTAGCACATCAGAAAATAATCCTTTCAACAAACTATAAATACTACTGGGACATGCTTAGATTCTAGTGGCCAGAAAGCAAAACATAAGAACTCCTAGATCTCAGAAGAACATTAGCAAAATAACTCATTTTCAGTCTAAACACACTGCAAAATCATTCTGTGGGAGGTGGAACGTATTAGTCTGGTGCATGTATTATGTATCGAGTATAAAAAGAAGGACAACATATATTTTTAGTGTTCTGTTGCGTTTACAAAGCTCATTCACATATTCACTTAATAAGCCAGTGTATTTCTGCAATTAACACCCTTCCCAGCTATTTATACAACTCGAGATTTTTGAAAAATGCCCTTTGTTAACTGGAGCTGAACATAGATTCTTCCAGGGCATGTGGCTGGGCAACATTCACTGAGAACAGCAACCAACCGTGTGTGAGGACACCCCAGGCAGAATTTGTTCAACAGAACTGAAATGTCTGAGTTGAATCTTTTCTCTGGCTAGTAGTTATCATTTGAACTGTGTTCTTTTCAAGCCTTATTACACAGCCACGAAAATACTGAGCTTAAGTCTGCTGATGGGAAGCAAGTAATCTGCTCATTCTTTAAAGGTGCAGTCACCCTTCCAGGTCAATAGGGTCACATTGCAAGATCCTGACATTTTGTGCACAGAATCAGAAAGTTTATGGTTGAATTTGCCTAGCTAAGTATCTTAGCTACTCAGCTGTCCTCAGCAGACCTTTGTTAAAGGGTATGTTTTTATGATTTCTTGCCAAAATGTAAAGCATGACATGTTGTATTGCAAAAAAGTAATTTTCCCATGGAGTGAGGGGACAACTACCATAGCAACCATTATATATCTTCCATTTACTTGTTTAAGAAAAGAGGAAGCCTGGCCAGTGTGACTCAGTGGAATGAACATCGTCCCACGGGCTGAGAGGTCCCCGTTTGATTCCCGGACAGGTAAATGAAGTAGAAGTGTTCAAAGTCCTCCCAATGTCCAGGAAGTGGGAAAAGTACTTATTTATATTAAAATTTTAATTAATTAAGGATTCCTGTTATAAGTCTTGGATTACCTCTAAAAGAGTAGTGGAAAAAAAATAAGAAACTAAGGGGCGGGAAGAACAATGGAATAAGAAAGCAAGAAAAGCTAGGATAAAAGAACACAGAATACGTGGGATGAAACAGAAGACAAGTAGTAAGACAATAGATTTAAATCCATATTTATTAGTGACTACGTTAATTGTAAACAGACTACTCTAATTAAAGAGAATGGGCCCGGTGGGTGTGGCTCAGTGGATTGAGTGTGGTCCCATGGACTGAGAGGTCCCGGTTCGATGCCCAGTGGGCTCGATCCCCAGTGGGGGGTGTGCAGGAGGCAGCCGATTGATGTTTCTACCTCACATCAATGTTTCTATCTCTTTCTCCCTTCCTCTCTCTCTAAAAAATCAATTAAAAAATATATAAAACAACAACAAAAAAGAGAATGATTGTCAGAACGGATTAAAAATGATTCTGTTTTCATAATAAAAGTAAGACATGATTTGCCTTTTTCACTCTGTTGACGGTGGGAAAGCAGTGGTGGGAGGACTGCCAGCCCCTCAGCCCACACGCGGGCAGTGCACCACCCTGTGCCAGCGCCAAGTGCTCTCCGCTGCCAGCTTCACTTACGGATGTCCTGATGAAGCGTTCGACATTTCTAATTTCATGAATCTAATTCTCAAGTACAGTTCTCTTTTAACACAAAAGGAATCTTAACAGTCTTCTCCTCCCATCCTATTTTCATATACAAATCACCTCTTTAGGATTCTAATAAACGGTCAGATAGGTTGGGCTTAAATGCTGCAAGGATTAGGGGATGTGTTCCTTGGAACAGAGTTTAATGAGAGATCATCTTTTTCTACTGTCATATCCCTGATGAGCGTCTCAGAAGCCCCAGAGAACAGGTGCTCATGGCTCGGCAAAGGAAAGCGTGCCCTCTTGGACCAGGCGTGTTGCTGAAGGGACATGTCAGCAGCATTCTAATACCTTAGAAAATGTTTGCGAACAAAGCTGAAGATTTCATAAAAGTTATAAACCAGGTAATACTGAAAGAGCCAGGAGGTTACTGTGTTTAAGATAATGAGATCCACATTTTGTGGATGCATACATTTTGTTTAACTTTATAATAAGCACATAAAAATTAATAAACTACTAGGGCTCACTCCACAGTTTACACACACACACACACACACACACACACATTTTAACACATCCCCTAAATTTATTTTCAGAAACTATACTGTGCACATCACTAATGCTAAGTATTGTGGAAATAAAACTGGATACACAGTAACTGCCCTCAAGTAGTTTAGAGAGCTGTGCCTTTCCTGTAGACTTACTGGAACTTCTACTCTGCCCATCACTAAGAAGTAAGCTGACTTTCCTTTTCTGACCAGGAAAAACTAGTATCTTATAGAAAAAACAAACCAAAAAGAGCCAAGAAGAAGACAATTGAATGGGGAAAAAGGGGGGGGGGGACGACATCTGTAATACTTTCATCAATTTTTTAAAAAGGGAAAAAAAGGAAGATAATTGATACTCTGTTTAGATAGACATGATATGAGTCACAAAGACTCAAGGAGATCATTGTATCTGATGGCCTTTGGAGTTACATTTTTGGAGAGAATATTTCTGACAAAGTTGCATTTCTTACATTCCAGCTAATACCAAGGATGTTCAAGGCAAAAACGTGCCTGACCAACTTCTCTGGTGGATCTTAGTCATAAAGTGAGTCTCACCATCTAAATGGAACATATTCTGGCACACACATTCATGGCAAACAAGCAGCGGAGATTTGCATTGCTTATTTTGTGTTGGATTTACCAAAAAGCATAAAAGATTTCTAAAATCTCTGATGGCCAGCTGCACCCATTGGTATCCAGTAGGTACTTCCAATTTGGAAAATGATGGGGATCATGTGACAGAAGAGATTTTTTTAAATGACTTCAAGTAAGGGGTCAGTAAGCTTGGGAATGACATAGAAAAATCTAGTCAATCCAGTCTCTTAGAAAACCATAAAAGTTGAAGAAGCCCACATTTGAATTGTACAAACCAATGAAAGCAGTAGTTCTGGAAATTTTTCTGGGGAATAAAAACAATGCCCAGCCTACCAAAAGACAGTGATGGATTTAAGCTACAGACCCAAGAATCTTCTTAAAAACAGAACTTTTAGCCAGGCTGGTATAGCTCAGTGGATTGAGCATTGTCCCATGGACTGAGAGGTCCTGGTTGGATTCCAGGTCAGGGCACATGCCCGGGCTGTGGACTCAATCCCCAGTAGGGGGTGTGCAGGAGGCAGCCAATCAATGTTTCTCTCTCACATCAATGTTTCTATCTCTCTCTCCCTCCCTTCCTTTCTCTCTAAAAAATCAATAAAAACATATTTTAAAAAACAAACTAGAACTTTTAAATGCTGACAAGGAAGAATTCTTAGGAGGACGGTAGGGAGCAGGTGAGGGTTAAGAGAATATGACATATATTATTTAAATATTAAATGAAATTTTCTGTCCCCACAGAATCTATCTTCACTCCATGTACACCTTATTCTCTTCTCTTTGTTTTGTTTTGTTTCTTTATTAATTTCAGAGAGAGAAGAAGGGAGAGGAAGAGAGAGAGAGAAATATCAATGAGAGAGAACATTGATTGGCCGCCTCCTGCATGCCCCCCACTGGGGATTGGGCCCACAACCTGGGCATGTGCCCTGACTGGGAATTGAACCGGCGACCTTTTGGTGCATGGGTCAGCGCTCAACCACTGAGCCACACCAGCTGGGCTCTTCTCTTTGTTTTATTGTCTTTAACTTCTTGCCAAATGCTAGTCCATATTTGTTTAAACATTTTTCCTTCACAGGACACCAGCAATAAAACTTTTAAGTAATTTTAGTCGGTTTTTGTGCAGTCATATTTATATGTCAGTAGAAAAGGACGGTAGAAACCAAATCAGGCATAAGTAAGAAAATAGTGGTGACCAAATATAAAAACTCCTTTTAGAAATCAACCACATAATGCTAGTACTATCAAACATTTACTGAGGGCTCACTGTGTGCCAGGCATCTCGCATGTACCACGCACTCTCACGCCAAAGACTTGCACAAATCTGAGAGGTCAGTTGGGTCCTCTGGGAAGCACATGGGAGTTGGGAATGCAAAAGGTTTACTGGGGAACAGTGCTTGTGAGAGAGAAAGGCAGAAAAGGCAGGATTGGGCTGGGCATCTTGAGACCACACTGCAGATCTGAGGCTTATAGAAGGAAAGGGAGAAGCAGCAGGCTGGGCAGGGGGAGCTCCGACCACGCGCTGTCTGACAAAGTCTTGGCCATCAGGAACTCTGGAGTTACGTTTGCACCCCAGAGGGCTGAAAGGACTACGCCCCTGCCACTGAGTTTAGTGTGGGCTGGGGTCTACCCCAGATCATGATCCCACCTCAGAACCGGAGGTGGATGCTGTAAGTGCTAACAGCGAAAGCACTCCTTAGGGTTGAAAGAGCAAGTGGGTTTCTTGAAGGGAGATCTGCGTGGTGTACCTTCTGGCTGCCACGGTGAGGTAGGTTCTGTGATGATCCCCGTTTTCCATAAAGAAAAACAAAGCACAGAGTTTATGCAAATTTTCCAAAGCCATACAACTAGTCAAGAGCTAATAAATGTCTGTTAGTTTCCTTGTGGCTGACAGTAAACATTATTTTATAATCTATTGGAGCTTTTAGAAATGTTCAACTTTTGTCCGGCCGGTATGGCTCAGTGGTTGAGCCTCAACCTATGCACCAAGAGGTCACCAGTTCGATTCCCAGTCAGGGCACATGCCCAGGTTGTGGGCCCGATCCCCAGTAGGGGGCATGCAGGAGGCAGCCAATCAATGTTCTCTCTCATCGATGTTTCTGTCTCTCTCTCTCCCTCTCACTTCCTCTCTCTCTAAAATCAATAAAGGAAAAATCAAATTAAAAAAAAAAAGAAAAGAAATGTTCAACTTTCATCGGTAAGTGATTTTAAAAGGCTTTTAAAAACACCGTTTCCTATTGTTTTTAAGCCTGCTAAGTATACAAATAGTTTTCACTTAAAAGCAAAATGTGGGAAAATATATTCCAAGCTCCAGAAATGTTTAGCCTTATTTTCCTTTTCTCCCCAGTCAAAAGGCACTGTTGTTTTTAACAATTAAACCTCTGGGCTGCAGTCAAAGGTGCTAAGTTTCCATGTGGATGAAGAGTTTACAACATAGTCTTAAACATCTGAAAACTGGAATGGCAAGAAGGGCTCCGCGACCTATAATTGCAGTAGCACTTCCAGGTGCTGCCATAGCAATTTCATTGTCAACCCACTGGTCTTTCTTACTTCCCTCGCAGGGAGGTACGAAGGCCAGAGGAAATGATCTAGCAGCAGGCAGTCAGTCTATCAGTTATAGGTGCCATTTGCCTAATGACATTTTCTAAATCAATTTCTTTATTACCTAGAGACCCCTCTCCTTCCCTTTCAATTTTCATGTTTTCCTGACCCTGAGGAAAATACAGCTTTGGCAAGCCAGTCAAAGTGGCACAAGCCTTCAAAATTTCTAGACGTGTCCACTTTAGCCAATTCTTGTACCGTAACTTAGCCATAGAGAAAGGGGGGAGGAAACCTAGAGAAGTAAATTTTAGAGCTACAGTTGGAATCACCTTTGCCATGAAAAACAATTTTTCGGGCTCCTTGAGCTTTGTTTTTAACATAACTTAAAGAAAAATACAACGTACATTTATTGCAGAAAAAATCAGAGAACTCTAGGAGGCAAAAAGAAACAACAACAAAAACTGCTGCCCAGAGCTATCTAAATGTAGTGTATGCCCTTCCAGTCGCTCACTCTTTAGTGAATATAGGGTCATTCCTTAAATATTACTTTGTAATTGGTTTTTCTTTACTCAATATCATGAACATCTTTTTTATTTTTTAAATATTTTTATTGATTTTTTTTTTTCTTTTAGAGAGAGGGAAGGAGAGATAGAAACATTTAGGAGAGAGAAGCATCAACATCAATGGACCGCCTCCTGCACAGCCCCCACCGGGGATCAAGCCCGAAACTGGGCATGTTGTGCCCTGACCGGGAATCGAACCAGCGACCTCTTGGTACATGGCTCAATGCTCAACCACTGAGCCACACCAGCTGGGCTGTGCAGCTGTACCTTACATGCAATCTTAAGTATCTACTCTGGATAGATTCCTAGAAAAAGAACATGCAATGCTTCAGTTTTAAACAGAGAAGTTGGATTTCTAATTCCAGTCACAGTTCCATCAACAATGAGGACAGAAGAGGAAAGAGTGCACTCTAACAAAACATTGTGTTTTCTTTGTAAGCAAAGAACTAAAATCAACAGCAAGGAATTACTGGCTTGCTGCCTAACTCACCATCTAGTTCTGTCTGCTCCCTCCACTATCTTAGTTACCTTTGCCTGGTGCTTTTCAGAATCATCGCTGTGAAAGTGCATTTGAGACTTGACCTGTCAGGTCACTGTGGCCAAGTTCCACCTCTTTCTACAGAGTCTGCGTGAAGAGACGGCGTGGGGGAGAGGGTGAGCACACAGGCTCTTCACAAACTGAGAAACGGCAGAGCCCGTCTGCAGCTATCAACCCGTTCAGATAAAAAAATAAACTCTCCTTCATCCTCTCATTTTCCAAACATGGATTCACTCCTCTTTCCCTAAACTGTTTTTCCTTTGAGCTACAAAACAGAAACCATTGAAGTTCTTATCTCTTCTCCCTGACAGCATTTCATCCCTGCTGACAAAGCTGTAGGGAAAAGACCGGCTTGACTCTTGTCCTATCCATCGACTTGGAAAACTGCGCATGTCGCCGCGGAACAGAAACTGCTGCTGGAAAAGAGCAGGAACTGGTCCCCAGCTCGGAGTGGAGGACAAAGACCACGGCTATTCCTGGGCTGAGAATTAGATTTATAAGTGATTTTTTTAGTTTGTTTTTAAATGTTGTTCCATTACCTTTATAATAAGAATATATTTTTAAAAGCCAGACAGGTTGGCTTCTTAACTATGGTTATTTGTTCTGGTGCAAAGAGGGTTATGTTTAATGTACCCATTGCACCCTACATAACATGAAGAGAATATCCTGTAAAGAAAAATTGTCTCAACTTATTCATATTATATATACATATATATATATATATATGAAGAAACCTATATATAACCAAGTAGTAACTGAGTTCTCTCACAATGTGAAAAAATAAATAACTAAAATGTGAGCTTTAAACATAGCTGAGGCCTAAAAGCTCTCTCCCTGAGATGAGTAGAAAAATCAAGCCCCATGGTCCTCCGCGCTGTCTGGCATAGATGACACTGGGAACAATAAGGGTTAAGTCGGCAGAATTTTCTGCAGAGAGCACACTTAGCAGTTTCACATTATACTCAGTAAATTTCCTGCTCTGACTGGAGAGAGACCATTCCACATGATACTATTTTTTCCCTCTACTTCCTGTCAATGGCAAGCCTCCTTTTCCATTACATATAAAGTCCATTTAACTGTATACCTTATAACAAAGATTTCTTAAACAGAACATAAAAACATTAACCATAAAGAAAAAAGGTGATATGCCAAGACAGTGTGGTTCAGTGGTTGAGCGTCGACCCATGCACCAAAAGGTTGCTGGTTCGATTCCCGGTCAGGGCGATCCCCAGTGGGGGGCATGCAGGAGGCAGCCAACTGATGTTCTCTCTCATCGATGTTTCTGTCTCTCTCTCCCTCTCCCTTCCTCTCTCTCTAAAATCAATAAAGAAAAAAAATGTTTATGCCCTGGCCAATTTGGCTCGGCGGTTAGAGCATCAGCCTGCAGTCCAGAAAGACCCGGGTTCGGTTCCCACTAAGGGCATGTACTTCGGTTGTAGTTTGTCCCCGGCCCCTGCTTGGGTCGTGCGGGAGGCAGCCACTCGATGTGTCCCTTTCACATCGATGTTTCTCTCTCTCTCTCTCTCTTCCTTTCTCTCCCTCCCACTCTGTCTGAACAAAAAAAATGGAAAAATGTCCTCGGGTGAGGATTAAAAACAAAAAAAAAGTTTTTTTAAAAAAAACAAGAACATCTGTGTTAATTAACCTGCTTGAGGAATCCTTTCACAATACATATAAATACATACATTTATCAAATCGTCACACTGTACACCTTAAATATTTTACAATTCTATTTGTCAATTACACCTCAATAAAGCTGGGGAAAACAGCTAGAACAATTCCCACCCCAGTTACATATTTGAAAGTGTTTGGAACTACTATGATAACTCAACAGTTCTCAGGTCTCAGTTCCTCAAAACCTGGAGTTGACCAGGCCAGACACAGCTCCCTATACACCAGCCAAAAATAAAATTAAGAACGTATGTTCAGAAGATACCACTAAGGGATCTAAAAGGCAACCTACAGAGTGGGAAACAATATTTGCAATTTATATATGTGTACACACACATACACATCCCTCAAAGGACTCATATCCAGACATATAAAACTCTTACAAATCAATAAGAAAAGACAATCCAATTAAAAAAAAAAAAAAGACAAAAGAGCCTGGCTGTTGTGGCTCAGCGGTTGAGCGTTGTCCCATGTACCAAGAGGTCACCAGTTTGACTCCCGGTCAGGGCACATGCCCAGGTTGGGGGGGGCATGCAGGAGGCGGCCAATGTTCTCTCTCATTGATGTTTCTATCTCTCTCTCCCTCTCCCTTCCTCTCTCTCTAAAATCAATAAAGAAAAATTATTTTAAAAAAAGACAAAAGAGTCCATCTGGTGTGGCTCAGTGGCTGAGTATCGACCCATGCACCAAGAGGTCGCCAGTTCGATTCCAGGTCAGGACACATAGGACACATGCCCTGGTTGTGGGCCAGATCCCCAGTGGGGAGCATGCAGGAGGTGGCCAATCGATGTTCTCTCTCATCGATGTTTCTATCTCTCTCTCCCTCTTACTTCCTCTCTCTCTAAAATCAATAAAGGAAAAAAAATTTAAAAAAAAGAAAAAGACGCCCTGGCCAGTTGGCTCAGCGGTTGGAGCGTTGGCCTGCGGACCAGAGAGTCCTGAGTTCAGTTCCCACTAGGGGCACGTACCAAAAAAAAAAGGAAAAAGACAAAAGACACTGCAAACATTTCATAAGAAGATATACAAATGGTCCAATAAACATATGAAAAGTTTACTTAACTGATCAGTCATCAGGGATATTTGAATTAAAACTAAAATGTGATGAGAATGTCTAAAAAAAAAAGATGTAAGCCCTGGCCGGTTTGGTTCAGCGGTTAGAGCATCAGCCCGTGGACCGGAGAGTCCTGGGTTCAGTTCCCGCTAAGGGCACGTACCTCGGTTGCAGTTTGCCCCCGGCCCCAGCTGGGGTCGTGTGGGTGGCAACCAGTCAATGTGTCTCTCTCACGTCAATGTTTCTCTCTCTCTCTCTCTCTCTCTCTCTTCCTCCCTCTCTTCCTCCTGCTCTATCTGAAGATAAATGCAAAAACGTCCTCGGGTGAGGATAAAAAAAAAGATGCAACATACCAAGGGTTAGCAAGGACATGGACCAACTGGAACCCTCACTCACTGCTTGGTAGAGTACTAAATGGTACAAACATTTAGGAAAACGATTTGCCAATAGCTCCTAAAACAGGACAAATGCATATCCTGACACAATCATTCCCCTCCTAGCAACTAACAAACAGGAATGCATCCATGTGATCACCAACAGACACGTGCTAGGCTGTTCACTGAAGCTACCCAAACATCTATGAAAAAGGTATGGTACATTCTCATGATAAAACAACATACAGTAAAGAGAATGATGTAAAACTATATGCCACAATATAGATGAATGTCATAAAAAAGATTTAGCAAAAAAAAAGCTAGACAGAAAAGAGGGTATGTCGTACAATTCCATATATATAAAGTATGAAAAGAGGCAAAATTAAGATATATTTTTTTGCCCGGCCGGTGTGGCTCAGTGGTTGAGCATCGACCATGCACCAAGAGGTCCCAGTCTGATTCCCAGTCAGGGCACATGCCCAGGTTGTGGGCCTGATCCCCAGTGGGGGGCATACAGGAGGTAGCTGGTCGATGTTCTCTCTCATCAATGTTTCTATCTCTCCCTGTCCCTTCCTCTCTCTCTAAAATCAATAAAGAAAAAAATATTTATTTTAAAAAAAAGATATATTTTTAATTTTTAAATGTTATTGATTGATTAGAGAGAGAGAGAATTTGTTGTTCCACTTATTCATGCATTCATTGGTTGATTCTTGTATATGCCTTGACCAGGGATTGAACCCACAACCTTGGCGTTTTGGGATGATGCTCTAACCAACTGAGCTGCCGGGCCAGAGCTAATCCATATTTTTAAAAGTCAGGAGAAGGAACAGAGAGAGCCTTCTGGCAAACTGATGATGTTCTGTTTCTTAAAATGGAGGTAAGTTAGCCCTGCTGGTGTGGCTCAGTGGATTGAGTGTCGTCCCATAGACTGAGAGATCCAGGTTCGATTCCTGGTCAGGGCACATGCCCGGGTTGTGGGCTCGATACCCAGTGGGGGGTGTGCAGGAGGCAGCCAATCGTGTTTCTCTCTCACATTGATGTTTCTATCTCTCTCTAAAAAAAATCAATAAAAACATTTTTTTAAATGGAGGTAAGTTTAAAAAAGTGTGCTCTGTTATTAAAATTCACTGCGCTATACATTTATGCTAGTGCTTTTCTCTTTGTGTTACACCCTGATAAAAAGTTTGAAAATAAATGTACCCAGGAGTGTTTACATTTTTCAGTGGCTAAATTGTTTCCTTTATCTATACACACTTTTAAAATTATTTTTTAGTTTCTCAGATTTCTACTTACAGAAATTTTTGGTATTGGCATCAAAATTGTTTCTTACCTGTTGGCCTTTCTGGGCCTCTGTTTTCTCATCTGTAAAATGAGGACAACAGTAGAGTTAATTACAAACTTTAGTTTTAAAGTAGAGTAGATTTTAAAAGCCAATGGGATTTTTAAAGTGCTTAGCACAGAGCCTGGAACAGTATGCTCCATCAACGGTAAGCTGGTATCTCCTCCGAACCAGTGGGACTTGTTTAGAAACTCCTTCCATGTGCTGACACCACACCCTGGTCATACTCAGGCTTAGCATTTCTTACTGTGTATTTTCCAGGACTGTAAGGCACTTGAGAGCAGGGATAGTGTGCAGTCCACCTGATGTGGAGTAGAATTCAATATTATTAAATAGATGATTGAATATATAAATAAGTTTCTGACACTTTGCAACATATTGCTAAATCATGGAATCATATTCTTTTTCCCTGAAACAAGTTTTCTTGGTTTCTACCACCCACTAATAATTTTTCCCATAATGTTCTGACTTGATTCTATTCCAAGAGAACCTCTTTCTACTACATCCTCATATTCTTTATTACCTGTCCCTGTAGGGCAGGCTTGTAACTTCATTCTTACAACTGCTAAATCTAAATAACTGATTTTTTATCCTCCATCCTTAACCTTCCTTACAAACCTTGCAAGCAATTTTATGTCCCGGCCCATTTCAGCACCCTCAATAGTTTGGCCAGTTTGGGCATTCCTATTATTCTCTATGAGTTTCAATATGATTAAGAATATACAATTTGTCCCTGCCCAGTTTGGCTCAGCGGTAAGAGCATCAGCCCGTGGACCAGAGAGTCGCTGGTTCAGTTCCCGCTAAGGGCATGTACCTGGGTTGCAGTTTGTCCCCGGCCCCAGTTGGGGTTATGCGGGTGGCAACTAGTGGACGTGTGTCTCTCTCACATGGATGTTTCTCTCTCCCTCTCTTCCTCCCTCTCTCCCTCCCACTCTATCTGAAGATAAATGCAAAAGTGTCCTCGGGTGAGGATTAAAAAAAAAAAAGAATATACAATTTGGGGCTAAGAATCGTGGGTATCCATCTGAATGGGAGGCAAAGGAAGAAACTCGAAGTCCCCAGGTAAAGCCAGGGTTGTTTTTTTTCCATCAATGACAAGGCACGCTTACTAAATTCACTCCCAAGGGAGGATAGCCCATCCTGAAAGGCACACCACTGTACATGACGAAGGTGGAGAGGAAACATGACACTGTGGGAGAGGAAACAGCCGTTGGATAAGCATGTAACATAAGACAGTTCTGACAACTGGCATGCTCCTTCCCCCTCAAATCTAGGAAAGGTCCATAGACTCACTTTCTCTAACATGGCACCAAAATGACCTCTTGAAAACCAACAGCCCCCACTACCAACCCTCCATCACCCTATGGTCTCTAGAGCAGTGATCTTCAAATATTTTTAAAGTAAACTTCTTATTGACATGTAATACACACACAGAGCAGCACACAACTCTCTCCAGTCAGTAAAAAGTGACCATCTACCCCTAAGTTTTAAAATATATTATGCACATGTAGCACTGCGCTAGTATTCTAAAACATTAAAAATAAAGGAAAAATAGATCCTAAAAGTTCTCATCACAAGAAAAATATTTTCTGTAGCTATGTATGATGACAAATGTTAACTAAGACTTATTGTGATCATTTCACAATATATGCAAATAACAAATTATTGTTGTACACCTAAAACTAATATAACATTATATGATGATTATACCTCAATTTTTTAAAAAATATGAGAAAAAAATAAACAGAAATAGGAATTCTAATTTTTACTTTGTATTCCTCAGTGGACCAGCCTTGCTTAGGACTTGGGAAACCACAGCTGTACCCACAGCAACATGCTACAGTTGCAACCAGATCAATCAGGGCTGGGAGGGGGGTGGGGGATGGCTTGGTAACCTCTGGCCTCAATTGTATGGCATCAATTTAATCTGCAAAAATATAGTGGGCAGACGTCCAGGCTGCCCCCAGCCTTCAGGACTATGGCCACAGCATCCGTGATACCCAAGACCCGAGTCCCACGATAGCATGTTTATCCACAGTGGCAGTCTTCTAGTGTAAGGGCATTTGGAGAAGTACACAAGTGTTTTCTTTCTGCTTTTGTGATCATTTAAAATCAACTGCGGAAAGCAGTAAGGGTTGGCTTTTAGTTCCTATTAAAGACTAAAATTCTCTTGGTGAAAAGGAAATAGAAACAGATTCTCCAAACATTTTAAATGTTTCTAAGGCTTACATTCAAGTGAAAATAACTATTTAGCTGACTGTGGATAAAGCAGTGGATTCGCTCCAGGTTTAGTTCCACAGCTAAGGAGGTAGGTAGAAGGAGGGTGCTAACCTGGATGAGCCTAAACATTCTGGGAGAATCATGTGTGAGTAGCGCCACCTCGTGGACGTTCATACAGTAATATGTACGTGATAAGGGAAGCTACATAGCCAGGATAGAAAAGTTGATGGTTAAATAGTCGCAAAGGGCTTAGTTTTCCTGACGTTTCTGTAAGGCAGCTTTCTAAATAACTCAGTTTACTGGAAATAGATGGAATGGTTTTAGCTCTTCAGAAGAAAAATGAAAATTATGTTTAACTATAACAGATTTCTTCCTTTTAACAATTGACAGACTGGCATCCCCAGGATGCTCTTGACATAGCCAGATATTCCTGCTACATCCCTCATCACTGGCTTACTGGGAAAAGAAAATGTTACAGAGACCTGAAATCTGTCTAATGGAGAGTTTAAGAAGCAGAGTCTCAAGCTACTAGAGCCAAAAGCACCCCTGAAATTGTGTGCTCCAGGGGAGGGGCTGCATTCCTGTCCCGGTGTGAATGGTGCTCCCTGGAGTTTCCCAGGGGGCTCAGCTGGCCAGGTTTAAACTGACTGGAGATTTAGGCCTTGAAGCTGAGGTATGTTGTGCTATTTCAGCATGTTTTATGAATTGGCTTCATGGTACTGTAACAGCACAGCCAAAGTTTACCCTCCAAAGGCCATCCTGAGAGCCTATGTTGGCCACTCCCTAGATTTCAGCACACTTCTGTGCAGCTTAATTACACTGGCATGGCTTCACGCCTTTGATACAATTTCCCATTCCTGGGATTCATGTGCTGCCAGAGCACAATACCCTTGCAGCGAACACATTTTCTCCTTTAAACACTGAAACTTAAGAAAGCTTTAGGGGATTTCTGGGGTGGGGGGGTTAGAGGGCAGGTGTCTTGATGTGAACTGTGTAGGACCTCTCTTGTGTTCACCATAACTATAGATAATAAAAAGTTTTCATTCCTACTGTACCAATTAGACCTCAGTGCCAGTTTAAAAGAACAAATGATAACACAAACGTATCACTGGGCACCTCTCATAGGCCAGGTCCTGTATGATGCATTTTCTCATTTTAGTCTTACTACAACTCTATTATTTCCCCCCCGTTTATTTATTTTTTCTTTATTGATTTTAGAGAAAGAAGAAGGGAGAGAGGGAGAGATAGAAACATTGATGACAGAGACCATAAACTGGCCGCCTCCTGCATGCCCCCCACTGGGGATCAGGCCAACCTGGGCATGTGTCCTGACCTGAAATCGAACTGGCGACCTCTCGGTGCATGGGTCGACGCTCAACCACTGAGCCACTCCAGCTGGGCTATTTCCCCAATTTATAGGGGAAGCAATGAGCTCAGAGAAGACTTATCAGAGATCATAAAGCCACAAAATCCCAAAGCTTCGGACTCAAATTCATTGTTTTTTCATCTATGCCCTGGTGATGTTAATAAGCTCGTGCATCAAACATAACCCCTGCCCACTATTCACCACATCTTTACTTCTGAATGGAAACCACAGAGAAATCAAGAAAATGAAAGTCAAATGCAATTAAATGGCAAGAATAAGCACAACCACTTTAGTGAGCTACAATTCTCAAAGGACTCGAGGATTACATTTCTCAAGTGTCAAGGGACGATTTAGAACGCTTAGTGGGATTTGGAACATAGGTGCTCAATGAGTAACCTGAATAAAAGGTTATTTTAAAAGTCTCACAGTATTATTGATTTACACACACAAAAAAATGTACTTTGGAATAGAAAGATCTGGCAGTCACCACCTCAACCAAGGGATCCATCTTAGCTTTGCCCACAGGGGGCAACTTGACACTGTGAGGCTCTTGCCGTGAAGCAGGAGACGCACCACACAGCCTGTGGTATATTCTCACGAAGTGCCGCCACCACATCCACTAAGAAAACCACCATAAAAAGTCCAGGATAGCCCTGGCCGGTTTGGCTCGGCGGTTAGAGCGTCGACCCATGGACCAGAGAATCCTGGGTTCGGTTCCTGCTAAGGGCATGTACCTCCGTTGCAGTTTGTCCTCGGCCCCGGCTGGGGTCGTGTGGGTGGCAACCACTCGATGCCTCTCTCTCACACTGATGTTTCTCTCTCTTCCTCCCTCTATCCCTCCTGCTCTATCTGAAGATAAATGCAAAAAAAAAAAAAAAAAAAAAAAAGTCCTCGGGTGAGGATAAAAATAAAAGTCCAGGATATGGGACATTATACAACCAATTGGGATACTTGAAAAGTTCACTGTCATGAAAAAAAAGGGAAGCGGGGAAATGACTTCCAGATTTAGAGACATAACCAAAAGAATGCATGAACCCAGATTACATCCTGGATGAGCGAGAAATGTTTTAAAAGACATTTTGGGACAGTAGGGACAACTTATTCCATATATTAATAGATGGTCATATTAGATATTACTGAGTTATTGGTAACCACCTCAGTGTGGCAATGGCATTGTGGGACTATGTAGAATATCCTTATTCCAAGGAGAGGAATGCCTGAGTATTCAGGCAGGAAGTGCAATACTGCCACAACTCACAGTCTAACAAATTAAATAAAGTACATGTAAAATGTTTACAATTGGTGACCTAGGGGAAGGTTACACTATTGTACTACCCTTTCATATTTCTTATGTATGTCAAAAAATATTCAAATATAAAACTTTAAAAGTTTAATTCAACAAGCCATTAGCATAAATTTTTCTATGAACATGACATCTGAAAATACGAAATTGTAATCAATCAGTGAATTAATATTTATTATGCTCTTACTTACATACTAATAATCCCTGGACTCAACTCTGAGAGCTATAGTGGTGGAAAAAGAAATGATCCTGCTTTCATTGAACCTAGTTAGCATGTAACTGTTGGTTGGAGGGTGGGGCAGTGCTTGTTCTCTGGAAGCCTACCTGAAAAATACGTAGGTGTTGCCAAGCTCTAGGAAGAGAAAGAAATGGGTCAGAGGTGTGAAGGCACTAATGGTGGAGTTGGTCAATCTGGAGAGTGACAGAAATATTTAATCCTTGTTTCCCCCAATCTCCCACCCTTTTTCCGTAGCCTGTCTCCTGGTTCCATTAACCACTCCCTCCCCCCAACTCTCCAAACCTAGGGGTACTGATAGCACCTAAGAATCACTAGCCCCAATGTTACCGTCATGGGATGGCACTCCCCTTGGGGTCTCCCTGCACCTTGTGCACAGCCTTAAGTCCCCTTATTAAACTTCCCTCAAATTATCCAATTTCAATAAGGCATCTATTTCTGCCAGCACCTGACAGATCAAAAGCTCTGGAGATAGACTTGGGAGACACCTGCATATTTAAGATGGCATTTGGAACCGTGGGAATGGAGATGGTCTGGGAAGAGGGCTGAAGATGAACCCTGGGTCAATGGGCTTCTGAAATAGGAAAACCTGAAAACTGCAATGTTATCAGCCAAGAATATTTCAAGAAAAGCTCAGTGGTATCAAGTGCTGTTGAGAGGCTGGAGGAGTAGAACGAGGGCTTTGGATTTCCCCGTGAGAAGGCCATCAGTGAGCCTTGGAGTGGTGGGGGCAGAATCAACACTGGAATGGACTGTAAAGGTGGTTGGAGACAAGAATACACTTGTTACCATAAAAAAAGAAAGAAAAAGACATAATCGTTCAGGTTCCTATTTTAATTCTACCATTTGACTTACTATAGAATCTTCAGGTTTTTGAGCCTTTCAATTTTGAGAGTTAAGTATAAACATAAAACAATGGTGGGGGTCGGGAGGAGGGTGTCAATGGGGGAAAAAGGAGAAACATCTGTAACAAAAATAAATTAATAAAGAAAAATAAATATAAAACAACCACTCTTCCTTGAAGTTACCAAAACAAAATAAAAAAATTTACCTGGACCCCGTTAAAGCCAATATAAGTTATAGAAGTGTGGAGCATGTAAGTTTCAAAACAGTAAACTTGAGCCCCTCCCCCACTTTCACACACTGAGACAAAGGCAGCCTTCGCCAAAACTTTTTGTTTCTCTACACTGAAAGATTAAGCTCTTGACACTGAAGCCTGCAGCTAAGTATGTCCAAGACCCCACTTTGTACATACAATAAGCAGTTTCTCACCTGGGTGTAAGATATTTGAAACATAAAGCTTTCTCATGATCCCAATGAGTAACCAAACTCCACCCCTCAAGAAATTGTTAGGACCTTTAGATCCCTTTCTTTGAGAACATGAGCCGGTGAAATTACCTATCTTTGATCCAGTTTGGCTTTCTCCTCCCTTCCCAGTTCACTGAACACCACCCAGGAATGATTGCCAGGGCACAACGCGAACTCTGAGGCATCAGGAAACTGTTCTAGGGATACTGAAGCAAGAGGCTCCCGGGTCTCTTCTGTTCCTCACTGCAGAGCAAGCAGTGAGTTCTGGCTACCTTTACTTATTTTTAGACTACCAAGGGGTTTCACTAAACCTCCTGGATTTCCTCTACAAGAAAACAGTATATAATGTGTACTTTCAACATCAAAATTAAGAAACAAAATTTGATTAACTGATTCACACAGAGTAAAGTCAACTTCTCTGCAAGGGTAAAACTTGCCCCATTTCCAGCCTTCAGAAGAGACCCAGGTAACCACCTCCAAGTGCAGGGTAAGATGGCACCCACTACTGCTACAGTGGGGACAGGGTTCAGTTTGGAGAGCAAAGGCTTTGGAATCAGAAAAGCTGATTTTATTTAAGTCACATTAATTCCTTGCATTTCTACTCTACAAACAGGTTTTGTTTTTATTTTGCAAGATTGTTAAAATAATGTTTAAACTTGCATGGCCCATAATAGATATTTGATAATGGTGATGCTTTTTTCACTTGCTACACAAAGCACCTATGTTATAAGGTAAAGAGGCCCAATTTCAAGTGATTCAATTACAAAAAAATGAGGTGCTGTGGCAGACAAAACCCTCAGGTGTCCCTTGTGATACCCACACCCCACCTCTCAGTGTTCACTGTGTAATTCTCTCCACTCGAATATGGTCGATACCTGAGAAGATGGTCTCCCTAGCAGACTAGCTCAATGCAGAAAATGGCCATGTTGGGAGATGGCAGGTGTCAAGGAACTGAGGGGGCTCTCCACCCTAAAGCCACAGGAAATGAATTCTACAAACAACCTGAGTGTAGAAGTGGATTATTCCCAAATCTCCTGATAAGAATGCAACCCAGCTGACACCATGTTGCAGCCTTGTGAGACCCTAAGGACCAAGCTACACTGTGCCTAGACAGAAACTGAGACAAATTTCCTTCAATCCACTAAATTTGTCCTAATTTATTACACAGCAATAGATAATACAGGTAGTCATCTTTCCACTATCCTAGGTTAAAACTTGGTAACTTCATAGTAACTAGATCAATAGCTGGCAACCTGACTATCCTAAAGCAAATTTAAACCCTAACATTAGTATAAAACGTTTGGCCCACAGGATCTACTTTTCGCAGGTAATAAACAATCTGTTTTTAAAACTTTGATATAGGTTGCACCTATCTGGATTCCTCATAATTCTGTGACCCAAATGATTAAGAAGGGACAGAGCCAGGAATTGGAGAACCCAGGTCTGACCACAATGTCAAAATCCACCTTTCACTATAATCAATTTTATAGTTTCTCTAGTCTCAATGATGCTTCCCACTATGCTCACAGACAATAAGGCCACCTCAAAAACATTAAAACAATGAATGAATAAAGGTATGGAATATCACACAGCAATTAAAAAAGGATAAAATCTTACCATTTGCAATAATGTGGATGGACCTAGAGGTCATTATACTAAGTGAGGTAAGTCAGAGAAAGACAAATACTGTATGGCTTTACTTAAATATGGAATTTTTAAAAATTAACCAAACCAAACAAAAATTGACTCAGAAATAGAGACCAAAGGGATGGTTACCAGAGCGGACTAATGTAATATTATATACCAACTATACTTAAAAACAAAACACCACTGGAAACATTTTGTTCTTTATGGTTAAAATAATCTTGTCGACTAGGTTAATTATTGTGTACATCAGTTAAAATGTGTTTTAAAGTCTTTATTTCTCAGTAAAGAGGACTTTTTTCCTTCATGGTTTGTTTTACTAGGGGCTTAAACTGATATCTGTGAAGGCCAAAAACATTACTCATTCTTATCTAAGAACACCTTTGAAACAAAGCCACAAAACAGCTTCTTTTATTTTCTAATAAGACTAAATTTATTCAATAACCTAGTAAAAGTTTTGATTATAAGTATCCAACAGTATAAAAAGTACAAAACAGATTTGTAGATTTCTAATATATTAATACAAAGTGCATGACTACACACAGTACATCTACAGGCAGAGAGAGGTGGAAGGGGAAAAGAAGACTGTGGTTGAGGTCTAGTAATAAATAAATAAATACAGAAGTAGAGATGATCCATATTATAGTATATTCTACCACCAACACTGCAGCTATAATGTACAAAAAAAAAAAAAGAACCATTTCAAAATAACTCAGGAGGAAGGTGATAATGGCTGAGACTCTTGCAGTACATCTTAAAGGCTGTGGGAGAGCTGCCCCAACCCACTGCATAGTCTGTACATATGGTGGTTTGTAGTTTCTCCCAAAGGAATATAAAATTTTAAGTTTAGATTAAGAACTATAAAACTACAGGGTGCCCATAAAAAGTGGCTCACTCCTTATTGTTATTTATACTACCCAATTTTTAAAATCCGGCTTTAAAAATAAGCACTGAGTCATTTTATTATAAGGTAGGCAAATGATCCTCCCTCGTTACGAAAAGTGTGAACTGCTAATGTTTTTCCTGAACTTTGTAGAAAAGAGGCAATGAGAGTACTTTGGTTTGGGTTCAAGTAACAGGCTTTTAATAAAGATTTTTTAGAACTGAAGGGCCCTTCGTTCAGGATTTATCATCTAACATCTCAATGTTCAGCAAGCCTGATGAAAAGAAGCCAAACCAAAACTAACCCATTCAGCATTAACACACCTCTTTTCTTTTGTTAAAATTTTACTTTAATATGGGGGGGGGGGGGCACCAAACCCTAAAAGGTTAAAACAAGTTGAACAACCACTCTACACAGATAAAAACCTTCACAAAGGTCAACTGAAGTAATCCAGAGCTAAAACTGAATTGTGTAGATTTTCAATGAAGTCACCAGTCATGGAACACAAACAAAAGTCAATTATTTACACACTCGGCAAGCCCTCTGAGAAATGTGCCCTTTGTTTTTCCATGCCATCCTGAAGGCTTGCACATTTCATTTTTCAGATAATTTAACATTTTTAATAGAGTGTGTTCTCTACCATGTGGTAAAGCTTTGGTACTATTCATAGAAGATTGCGTATCCTAAAGACTTGACATTTCCCCAAGAGGAGCTCTGATTCTGCTTTAGAAGTTTCATATAAATTAAAATCTTCATCAAATATCACTATGAGGGAGGTGACACAGGATACACATATACAGTCCAGTTACCTCTTTGTATATTTAGAAATAACTCCTTCAAGGTATTTGCACCAGAGAGCTTATTCTGTCCTGCTTAATATTCAGTAGTACAGGTTTGAATCATCAGAACCTTGGCAAGACCTTAATATTTCAAAATTATTAACAATTACCTCTAGGGGCAAGTCCAGGTTACTGGGTTTATGACAAATTTATTATCATGAAGGAAAACAAGTGTAGTCAGCCATCTTTAAAAATGCCCCAACCACTGCTTCTCAATATAGAAAGACTAAAACTACGTACATTTATCATACAACAAATCCCATCTCTGTCCCCTGAATTCCCCTAGTTTCATTCATTAGAAGGGGATTTAAAAGAAAAAGACTTAAAGAGCACTTTACAGCAGCATTCAGCTTTCCTATGAAATACTCAGCATCTTAAATATTATGTACATGTCTTTTTTTCTTTTGTAATCTAGACACTGGCTTCAGAGTTTGTGGAACCTGTGAAAGTGGAGGGAAAATAACCCATTCAATCTATTCTAGAAATTGTCTTTTGGCAGAATAGCAAGTATCCAAGTTAAACACCGGAGGGTCATTCTGTAGCTGTGGTTTTTTGATTTGTTTGTTTTTGTTTTGTGTTATTTTTTTCTAAAATTTAAATCGTTTTTTGTTCCCCTTCTACATAAACCTCAGTCACCACTCCTGAGTGGAGATGGGCAGCGGCTCTGGCCCCTGCTCCTCCGGCTTCTCCGCAGCTGCTTTCTTATTGCTGCAGCAAGGCTTGAATAGATGTGTGTCAATGAGGACTTCCCCAAAACGGCCTTTATAGATAATCCCACAACATATTTTCTGTCTAAAAGAAAAAATGGAGAGAAAAAAAATATATTAATAAGGCAGAAAAACAGGAATACAAAAAGAAAAAGAAATCTACTCATGATCAAAAGGTCTACTTCCACATTCCAAATTAAAGGGCTCCTAGAGTAACCCCACTGGCTAGGTAATGGGAATTACTCAAGTCCCTTAAATCCCACAGTGGACTCTCATCAAATATTAAGGGGAAAGAAGGCACTCTGAGAGACAGCAGTGCGTTCTAGAGGCTGCTCCTGGAGTTGTAAACTGTTTCCTCCAAAAATCACCAACTCTTAAAGAAAAATAACTACCATAAACAGGCTGACATAGCTGGTAGTTTTATTATAATTAAATACTTAGTAGATATAAAATATATACATAACGGCACCAAAAAGATGACAACACAAAACACCCATAAATCACATACTCCAAGGAAAATAATAATTATCACTTCCTGTGAAGTCCCCCTGTATGCCTGTCTCCAATCCCACCCCACCTCATCTCATCCTTTCCTCCTTAATTTTAGGTTTAGCACTCCTTTTTTCTTTTTATATTTCATGGTTTTACCATGTTTGCATCTCTAAACATATTGATAGTTATCTCATTCATATATATATATAATTATCTCATATAAAATCAGATATATACAGGGTGAGGCAAAAGTAGGTTTAGTTGTTTAAATGGAAAATAATACAATAAATAATAATAATACAAGAATAAACTGTTTCACGTACTCACAACTATAAACCTACCTTTGCCACACCCTGCACATAACATTAGTTCAGTGATTTTATGCATAGTATTTATAAATATATGGAATCACACTGCATGCTGCAATTTTTTTGCTCAACATTTACTGAGATTCATACATATTGTTAGATAAAGCTTTATTTCATTTTAACTTATGTACAGTATTCCACCATGTGGATATATCACAATTTATCCATTCTTCTTTTGATGGGACAATTGTTATTATTACAAACATGCCGTATACATCAGTGCATATATCTAAAGGTTCTTTTCTAGTTTACGTTGCTGGGATATAGCAATAAGAACATGTTCAACTTTCCTTGAAAATGTCAATGTGGTTCCCTTCCATTCCTATTTTGCTAAAGGTTTTACTTTATTTTATTTTATTTTACTTTATTGTTTTGTTTTGTTAATCCTCATCTGAGGATATTTTTCCATTGACTTTTTAGAGAGAATGTAAGGGAGGGGCGGAGAGGGAGATGGGGGTGGGGGAGACATCGATGTGAGAGAGACACATCGACTGGTTGCCTCCAGCTCTGAATGGGGCCAGGGAATCAAACCTGCAACCCAGGTATGTGCCCTTGACCAGAATCAAACCAGAGACACTTCGGGCTGAGGGCCAATGCTCTAACCTCTGAGCCAAACCGGCCAGGGCTAAAGGTTTTATTTTAAACCTTAAAGGAATGTTCAAATTTATCAAACATCTTCAATTTACCACTAAGATGACAGGCGCTCTTCCCCCACCCCCATTTAGAAACTGTGACAAATTAGTTGATTTTCTAATGTTTAAACCAATCTTACATCCCTAGAATAATGTAATCTGGTCATGATAATACCTTTTTGATATCAAAGTTATGTTAACCCCATAGAATGCTTGGGGCCTATCCCTCTTTTACCCACAATCTGGAAAGGCCAGTGCAAGATTAGAAATTTGTTCCTGAAGTGTTTGGTAGAACTTGCCTATCTGGGCCTGGGACTTTTTGAGGCAAAACTTTTAACCACTGAATCAATGTCTTTATTATGACACTAGCCTGGTTTTCTACTTTCTCTTGAGATGGTTTTGGTAAACTGTCTTTTTCTACTAATGTATGCACTTCACATAAATGTTCAAAGTTTTTGGCATGCAGTTGTTTATAATATCCTATTGTCTTTTAAATTTCTGCTTTAGCTATATAGCAAAATCTCCCTTTTCTTACCTAAAATGCTTATGTGTACCATCTTGATCTGCTTTATTTCTAGTAATTTTTGTCATGTCTTTTTCAAGAACCAAATTTTACCTTTACTGATCCTATCCACTGCATATTGGTTTGCATTAGGGTGAGCCCTGGTTGGTTTGGCTCAGCAGTTGGAGCGTGGGCCTGAGGGCCTGAGGGCCTGAGGACTGAGGGGGTCGCGGGTTTGATTCCCAGTCAAGGGCAAGTACCTGGGTTGCAGGTTTGATCCCTGGCCCCAGTGGAGGGTCGTGTGGGAGGCAACCAATCAGTGTCTCTTTTTCACATCGATATTTCTGTCTCTCTCTCTGTCCTTTCCACTCTGTCTAGAAAGCAATGGAAAAATATCCTCGGGTGAGGATTAAAAAAAAAAAAAAAAGCATTAGAGTGATAACTTTTCCTCTTTCTACCCCCTTAACATCATACCACATGTCTTGATTTTTAGTATTTTTTCAGTTTTTAGTTATGAAGATTTATATTATTTATATTATTTACATTATACCTTCTTCTTAGAACCATGGTTTTTAAATTTACAACTATATGTAGGTTTTCTGTTTTTATGTTTTATTAAGTTCTTAGCCCTTCTCTTCTGCTCTGGAGGTTTTATACTTACTTTTATTGATTTTTTTAGTGGTTACATACTCAATTAATCAAGTCCTAAAGTTATTCAGTATGTTTATTCTCAACAATGCAAAGGACATTTATACACCTTAACTTCTATTGCTTCTATTACCTTGACTTGTTATTGCTGTCATGTAATTTTTTAATCCCACAATGTTTGTTTAAATTTACCAAAGTTGTCCAGCCAGTGTAGCTCAGTGGTTGAGCGTTGACCCATGCACCCAGAGGTTGCCGGTTCAATTCCCGGTCAGGACACATGCCCAGTGGGGGGCATGCAGGAGGCGGCCAATCGATGTTCTCTCTCATCGATGTTTCTATCTCTCTCTCCCTCCCTCTCACTTCCTCTCTCTGTAAAATCAATAAAGGAAAAAAATTTTTTTTAATTATAAAATAAATAAATTTACCAAAGTATTTTCCTTCCTTTTTTTGATTTTAGAGAGAGAAACATCAATTCATTGTTCCACTTACTTATGCATTCATTGGTTGCTTCTTGCATATGCCCTGATCAGGGATTGAACCCTCAACCTTGACATATTGGACGACGCTCTAACCAAGTGAACTACCCCAGCCAGGGCTATTTGCTACTTTTTACATTTTTCCTTCTCAGAATTTCAATCTGAGGTCTCTTTTTTTCTGCCGACTCTGCTGCAGAATGTTTATTATTCAGGATCAACTTGGCAGCCACTCTCAATTTTTTTGTCCTAGTCAAAAAGTTTTATGCCCTCATTTACAAAGGATATTTTTGATACATATATATAATTCTAGTTTGAGAATTATTATCTCTCGGCCCACTGAAGAAAATAATCTATTGTTTTCTGGCTTCCCTCATTCATGTGGAGAACTCAGCTTTGTGTTTGTTGTTCCTTTGAAAGTAATGTCTATTTTCTCACTGCTTAAAGGTCTATTTTGTCTTTCATGTTCTGTAGTTTCACTATGATGTGTCTATGGGTAAATTTTCTTTACTCATAATACAACTGGTTATTTGCTTTTAATTTGTTAGTCTTCCTAAATCTGTGAATTAAAAAATCCTTAACCACTTTCTCTTTGAATATTTTTCTCTTTTCTAATGTAGTATCTTTTTAAATTATGGGTCCCACATTTACTTAGTATTTACCTCTGTTTATTCCTTATTAACTTGCATACTTATCAATGCCATTTTTAAAGAATTTAAAAAATATGTATTTCTAGCCCTTTTACTTTTTTCAGTGAGTGAGTTGGTCAGAATGAATACCTAAGTCTACTCTATTATAGGAAATTCAGGTTCTCTAAACATGATTTTCATTTTAAATTATTTTAAATAGGAAAAACACAAAATCCCAATCAATCCTCAGCTCAATTCTTGCTTAATCCACCTCCAACCATGTGTGCTAACAGCCATTTGCCAAATGCCATTTAATTGCTAAGGAAGTGGAAAACCGTTGCCTGTAATTAAGAAGGTTTGTTGGTTAGAGAGGTATTTTCTATTGCTTTTACCTTTTCCAGTATGTGAGATCTAAAAAGGAAAAAACTGGCGTTCTGTTAGAGCCCGAAGCCATCTCTGTATCTGAGCCGTCATCTGACTGGTTACTATAACAAGGAGATTGAGCTGGGGAGGCACTTGAGGTGGTACTGTGAGCATCAGAATCTGCAATAAAGATAAGAGAAAAAAATTTAATTTTATTATATGCAATTACAACTAAGCCTCAGCATAAAACACTGTGAATGTGTTAGTAAAAGAAAAAAGAATATATTTTCAATTCACTATTGATACTTGAAGATATTTCTACTAAAGCGTTTCTAAAAGAAAATAAGGACTTAAGCTTCCAGGAAGATAAGAGTAGACATACTTTCCCCTATTCCTCCTGTTTTAATAAGCACAACTAAAAGCCCTGAACATTACATATAAAACAAACCTCAAGACTCTGGAAGATGGAAACAGTTAGAAAGCTTGAGACCCAAGGAAGGTCATGGTAGTGAGTTCCCTAGTTTTTACGAGCTTTCTTTTTGCCTCATAAATAGCCAACCCAGAAACACCTATGGATGCAGACATTAAAAAAAAAAAAAAAAAAAGCCAACAAAAGCCTGCTCTCTCTAGCCAAAACACCAGGAAAGGGGCAGCCTAGCACAGCAGGAAACTTTTATTAGACAATAACCACTCCACTCCTGACACAGCACAGAAAAAAACCGGCCCCAGCCCCACCCACCTCAGCAGAGGCCAAGTGGGGAGCCTAGGTTTCCATCCTCATGAGACCATTGTGAAGCAGCCCACCATCTCCACCAGGGTGGTGTCAGGGTAAGCCTATTAAAGAGTTAGGACTTTCACTGTGGCCCACCAGAAACAGGGTCACCCCATCCACCATGTGGGAACCTTAGCTCCCACCCCCACAAACAGCAATGGGGAGCGCCTCCCACCTCAGGGGTCAATGGAGATGGAGAGGAGAATTTGTAACACCACATGGCAGTAACAAGGTGGAGCCCCTCCCCCAAATCCCCTGCTGGAGGAGTGTCAAAAAAAAAAAAGCCAGTTAAAACAGAAGGTTTTAAATAAGATCCAGAGTCTCAAAACACAATTTTAAAATGTCCAGGTTTCAATTAAAAAATCGTAATATATCCAGAACCTGGAAGACCTCAAACTGAATGAAAAGGCAAGTAGATATTAACACCAAAATGACAAAGATGACAAAATTATCTGATGAAAATTTTAAAGTAACCATGACAAAAATACTTCAACAAGCCATTAGGAACATGCTTGACACAAATGAACACAGAGCCTCAGCAAATACAAGGTCACCATTATAAAAAAAAAAAAAGAACCTATAAAGAAAAACCAAGTGGAACTGAAATTTGAACTGAAAAAACACAAATGAAATAAAAAGCTCAGTGGATGGGCTCAACAGCAGAATGGAGAGAACAGAGGAAACGATCAGTGAACTGGAAGAACAAACAACAGAAATTATCCAACCTGAACAACACAGAGAAAACAAACGAATAGAGTCTTAGAGTCCTGTGGGACTCTAACAAAAAAACCTACATTCATGTCAGTGCGGTCCTGGAAGGAAAGGAGAAAGAGGGCGGATGTGAAAAAGTACTCAAAGAAATATAATGGCTGAAAATTTGCCAAATTTGGCAACAAACATAAACCTATAGATTCAAGAAGTTGAGCACATCCTAAACAGGATATACCCAAAGAAATCAAAGCCAAGACACATAATTAACCTTCTGAAAAATAAAGACAAAGGAAAATGACGTTACAATAGAGCCCGATTTAATAAGTAATAAAGACAACTCATCAGATATAAGCTAAATGTGATTTAGTATTTTTGCCCTCAGAAGACTTCATATAAATTTCCAAACCGGAAAGCAAAGCTTTTGGTTGATAGTCACTATGCAAAAAATATCATACTGCTATTCCACAGCAAGAGTAATGTCACAAATAGGGGTTGAGCCTACCATACATCTTATCCTGGGCTAAAGACTATGCCCCTCCCACAGGTGGACAGAGCAATCCTTCAATTCAGAGAACCAATCAAATTATTTATTAACTATGTACTAGACACCAAACCCTATGTCATATCCTGCACGGAAAGAAACAGACTAAAGAAAACGTTTTTGAATAGAGCTCACAAGTGTCTTGTATTAACAGAAGTTTTCATAAAATTCAGTATCTAAAACAAAAAAAAGCATCATTAGTGTTCTAATACAGTCGGCCCTCGTTTATCGCGGTTAATCAGTTCCAGACTCTACCTCGATAAATGAATTTCCACGAAGTAGGATTCTTTATTTATACAGTCATCCCTCGCCACTTCACGCTTCGACTTTCACGACTGGTTTGAAAAAAACCACGACAGAATGAAGCCGCGAAAGTCAAAGCGCGGAGTAGCGAGGGACGACTGTGTGTTCATTCATTTCTAATATATGAATAGCTTAACTTCATTAAAAAAAAAAAAAACTGAAGCCAAGGGCTAACCCTGGAGTGGGTTCTGTCCAATGACACAGAAACAAACAAACAAACAAAACACCTCAAGAATAGCAGGCTTTAAAGAAATAAGTGTACTGAAATGTTCTCAAATGACAGCAGCAGTCAGTTCTATGCTGCCGAAGAACACTTACTATCCTAGGAAGTGCTGAATATCTATAAACCATTCGACATTGTAGTTAATTGACCATTTTCTACCTATAAAAATGGCAATTTCATATGGTTTAAGCTAATATCTGGGATACTAGGATACAACTTAATTATATACAAATGTAGCTAGTAAGAAAAACTCTCTTCTAGAATGTAGGTCTGGAAATTCTTCAAAGAACTGCAATTTAACAAATTTTAAAAACAGGATTTAGAAAGGCACAAAGGAGTAGTAATTAGATAGCAAGGCGTGGAGTAGGTAGGTGCAATGAGCAAAACTGTGGAAGCAGAACACACTATGTACACAAAGGCAACTGACTCCGTCCAAACATTCTTCTTAAATAGTACCTCCAAAGATTTGCTAGGGATTTTCATCTTTATTCTGTAGCAACCAGAAATCACTGCAGATTTTAGGAAGAAGGATGACAAAAAGTAGCTAACATTTATATACAAATTTGTTTCATTTTTTGTTTGTTTTAAAGAATAAATAAATAAAAACAAAAACCTTTTTACTTGATTATCCCCATTTCTCCAAGTGGAAAATTGTGGTTAAATCAATGTTAAGTGTCACAAGGGTCACATGTTTGTAGGTATCAAGAACTGTAACTCAAATCTTGAGTTTCAAGCTCTAGGTCCAATGACTTTGGGAAGACTGTCTCAGGAAGAAGAATGCATGTCAGGCACAGGCAGGATGCATGGAAGCAAATATATAACCAGGGGCAAGGAAACCATTTAGAGAGAGGGTGATGCATAAAACTTCAAATATCTCAAAACTGTTTGGTATATTGCATACAGGTGCTAGGAATTCATAATGCACCTGGGAAAACCCTGTTTAAGTCTGAACCTCCAAAACCCACACAACTTACCTTTTCAAAGGGACTTGTTTTTCAGTCTCCAACCCCTCCACAACACAGCTTTACCATTAAAATCTAAAATTGCATGGGACATATTCTCTAAGTAAGGCAAAAGTTAGTCACATATCACTTTCCCTATAATTAAAGGGAGGAGCTGAGAATATATGTATGAATAATCAATTCTTCTAACCACCTTCATTCAAGTGGTTTAAGAAATTTACTATTTCCCCAATGTTTATTAAAACATCTAGTGAGAACAGAGGGTAGGGTTAAAGTTAGTCTTTTATTTCCCTTGGAGATAGCTGATGAAGAAAGGAACATGTATAATTAAAACACACACATTTAATGTTACCAACATATTTTGCTATAAATATATTAAAATATTTTAGCCAAAGGTTAAATATAGGGTGGGACAAAAGCAGATTTACAGTTGTTCTTATGGAAAAACATAGAATATTAAACTATAAAAGTATCCAAGGTCTCAAGAAGCAATTATTTGTGTCATAATTTGGTATGCCCAAAGCCCTCCTCATCAATGAAAATCTCACATATAGTAACTGAATTCATTAACATGAATCTTGAGTATCTAGACCATTGCTTACATGGTAATAGTTCTTGCATTTTTAACCTCAGATGTCCTTGAGTTCAATTGTTTGCTCTCTGGTTTTCATTCCTTAGTGAAGCTATGGAGAACAAGCTTCAAAGTGAGGTGTTTGGGAAATCATATGTGGTAGAAGAGGTGAGAGGAAGAAAGTTGAGCTTTTTCCCACTGAGAAACTTCTGCATTCAGTTTGAATCTTTCCAGGCAAAACAAGTGGGTATTCTTTTTATACCACTTTCAACTGTACCTTAGAAAAGTCTTGCCATTTAACAAATTTAACACTTGTCGTACACTTAGATTGATAGGAAAAGACTCATGAAACAGTGTGAGTAAAGGAAATGACTGTACTAAACCCAGTACATTATTGAAAACGTTAAGGGTCAGAATGTTCTGATTGGGACTCTATTAATATATCTCTTATTTCCTATTGGCTTAGAGTATTTACTGTAAAGAATAAAGTGCAGTCTGGCTGGTGTGGCTCAATGAATTGAGCATAATCCATGGACTGAGAGGTCCCCGTTCGATTCCCGGACAGGGCACATGCCCAGGGTGCCGGCTCAATCGCCAGTAGGGGGCGTGCAGGAGGCAGCTGATTGATGTATCTCTCTCACATGGATGTTTCTATCTTTTTCTCCCTTCCTCTCTCTAAAAAAAAAAATCAATTAAAAAAAAAGTTTAAAAAAAAGAATGAAGTGCAAGGATAATGATATGTTCCCACTTGGTCATATAGGACCAGCTTCATACTCTTAACATATTCACTAACGACTCAAGAATTTGGCTATTAACATACCCTAGGTGCCTTTATTTTTAAACTGCCACAAGCCAAATGTCTCTTCTATACAAATGATTCATTTATTTTAATGGTTGCTTTTAATTTTCATCTTTTCTTGATGCCACCCATCTATATATGTAGTAAGTAGAAAACAAAATGTGAGCACACTTTTTGGTGGAAAGACTTCATCTTAAAAGTGAAGATTTTGAAGTTTCATTGTTGAAAGAAACTAGCTTGGAATAATGCCACCAGACACTGAGTGGAAACTGCCCCTTTCAAAGGTGCCATTTTTATGAGCCAAGAATTTAGTGTTTAACAGTTCATCTGGAAAGAATAACGTGTAGTATAATTTGAAATAAAGGTATATAGCAACCTTATGAAGAAGAGCATTATTACTGATACAATTGTGAATAGGGTGAAATTATTAAACAAATAACTCTGATAAAGTGTTCATGCACAGGCAAAATGTACTCACTAGGTTTCTACATAGTGATCTGCTTTTACTTTGTAATTTGCAGTCCTCAAAACACTTTAAAAAAATAAAGTCCATCCTTATACTTAGTTAAATAGGTCAGTCCTCTTTATTAATTTTTTAGTAAATCCCATATTAATATCCACTGGTAATTGTATGTTATACACTCAGGTACTCCACTATGTGAGCACTAAATAATTGCTCTTTTCATCCTTATAGCTCCCAAACTGTAAATACTTACACAGAATTCTGATGTAGCAAAAAATACATAAACATTCCTACAACCAAACCATTACATGTTACTGCCTTTCAAAGTGTACCCTGTTCTATTATATACTGTGTACAGTGAAAGAATTTGTAGTCTTCCAGAACACATTATGATCTTTGTCTGATCACAGCTTTTTTCTTCATAATGACAAAGTAGTGTTTACTTACTATATAATATTATAGTAAATGGATAAGTCACCTGTGACAGTATATAGAAAGGGAATGCTTTCTGAAAAGACTGAAGACTTTCATTTTGAATTTTAAGTGATAATTTCAGAACTCATCTGTCAATGCCAACCAACCCATAGCCCCAAATATGTAATTCTTTTTTTTTCTTTTTATTGATTGTTAGAGAGACAGGGAGAGAGAGAAACATTGATGCAAGAGCTAAACATCAATGGGTCACCTCCTGCATGCCCCCCATCGGGGATGGAGCCTGCAACCCAGCCATGTCCCCTGACCTAGAATCGAACTGGCAACCCTTCGGTACACAAGACAATGCCCATCTACCTGAACCACACCAGCCAGGACTATGCAATTCTTAATATAGATGCTAAAATAGTACTTGTGTGATTGGATAAATGTAGACTTCCCTAATGTGGTGTCAGTTTCAAAAGATAAGTCTCTTAGATGCCATAATTAAATGTGTGTTTAGAGCTGATCTTAAGTTTCTTAATCTTAATAATTCTGGAGTAGTGACCTAGAAACATTTATTATGCTGTTCTTATGAAAACTCCAAATATCAAAAACATCACAGGACATTTTGACATTAATGATGGTGATGAGAAGAAATGCATGTGACTGAGAGATTTACTTCTAATTTCAGTGTTTCTCAAAGCTCATTATCATCCTTCCCTAGGAAGCCTTTATAGACTTTTCTAATAGCACCCCAATAAATTTTATTATAGATTTAAGAAGAAAATACAATAATTAATAACAATACAGGAATAAACTCTGTTTCGTAAACCTAATTTTGCCCAACCCTGTATATCATCAGAATAACTAAGGACATATCATCAGAATAACTAAGGACTGGTAACACCCATTTATCTGAGAGTACAAAGTTAGCATCCCATCTGGAAAGACTTTGGAGTCCTGAGATATTGGTTATACTGCCCCAGACAGCAGGATGGTATAGAAAGAGCACAAAACTTTAAAGTTAGACAAACAGGAGGTCAAATTTCATCTCTACCACTTAAGTGACCTGGGTCAAGATTAAATTACCACTCAGTACTTCCAATGCAAATCTCTTATATAGAAATCTTTGAAATAACTATGTATGTAAAGTGCTGGGTAGATATACCATAGTGCTCATGAGATGATAGTTACCTTCCTTTCTCAGTCTACCTGGATCAGTAAATTTAACTGTCTTTTTCCATTGTTCTAAAACAAGCATTGATTGATAATATTTTGTCTCACAGGGTCCTAACAGATTTTTTTTTAATCCTGAAAACTCCAATACAGGTCCACAACCCATATATACAATTCTGAAAAAGCTCTGAAAACAGAAAGTTTATTCCTAACCTACCTGAACTACAAATGGAGTCAAACCTGACTAGCCTATTTAGAGTTTATTTATTCCATTTACATGAACACTATGTGAATACAGTTTCAGTGCAGAAATACTAATGTGTTTGATTTAATAGCACTGCCTCAGACCTTCCCACCCCAGGGGGTGTGATGCAAATATTACATAATAATAGTATATGCTCTGCATTTCCTTTTCAAAATCTTAAATCTAAGTTCCCAAATACAGAAATACCACTACAGGTGCCCTACTCACAACAACGACTTCCTATAAGAGTTTATGAACCGGGTATTACCTTGTCATTCCTTTGCCATTCCATCACTCCACACAACACACACTCCCCCTCTAAACGTCCAAGTCTGGAGGCTGGCTTTACTGTAATATGTGAGTTATGATTTCTAAAGTTACTCTCCTGGGCTCTGGTCTCAGATTGTCCACTAATTATTTATGTACCTTTCTGCACATCTCCAGGCCTCAATATCCTTATGCATAAAATATCAAGTAAACAAGTTTGAAAAATTATCTTCTAGAAAATTAAGATATCAATAAAGAGATCAAAGTGGTCTCAGCACAATTTGAAGAAGTGGCTAGTTAGTGAAAGAGCTTTCATAACATCAAAATCAAGGACAATGTTCCAAGATTTCATAGAAATAATATCTCTACCAAGTCAACGATCCCTTCCAACATTCTTTTTTCAAAAAGGCAGTAACAGAAAAAATGATCCACACACAGCATATGCCACCCCCAGGCAAAAATAAAAGCAAAACAACTATTCTTAAGTACTCATGTTTCAGTATCAAACTCACTGTGACGTTTAAATTCCTTCTGCAGTTTGCTGATCTGGTTGCTTTTCATCCTGTTTCCAGACAGAGTTTTCACTTTCTTTGGTTTCAGTGTAGTCTTTAGACTGGGTCCTGCCCGCGCATCTACCACCTGGAAGAAAATACTGAATATTTAATACCTTTTAAAAAATGACACCTCTGTATTCCTTTGGTTTACACAAATGCCTATGTGGAGGAGCCCAATTTGAGAAACACAATTGTGTTTGAGAGCCTGTGTATACTTTTTTTTAAAAATCATTACATGGAATTAAAAAATAGTTTATCTCTAACCACTATGCTGTACACCTGAAACTAATACAAAATAATATTGAATGAAAACTGTAATTGAAAAATAAAATTAAGCCCTGGCCGGTTTGGCTCAGCGGTTGGAGCGTCGGCCTGCGGTACAGAGAGACCTGGGTTTGGTTCCCGCTGGGGGCATGTACCTCGGTTGCAGTTTGTCCCGGGCCCTGGTTGGTCGTGCGGGTGGCAGCCACTCGATGTGTCCCTTTCACGTCGATGTTTCTCTCTCTCTCTCTCTTCCCCTCTCTCCCTCCCACTCTATCTGAACAAAAAATGAAAAAATGTCCTCAGGTGAGGATAAAAAAAAAGAAAAAGAAAATTAAGAAAACAAACAAAGCCCGGCTGGTGTGGCTCAGTGGTGGAGCATCGACCCACGCACCAAGAGGTCGCCGGTTTGATTCCCAGTCAGGACACATGCTCAGGTTGTGGGCCAAATCCCCAGCAGGGAGCATGCAGGAGGCGGCCAATCGATGTTCTTTCTCATTGATGTTTCTATCTCTCTCTCCTTTTCCCTTTCACTCTCTGTAAAAATCAATAAAGAAAAAAACAAAAAAATATATACAGCATATCAAGGATAAATAAATAAATAAAAATAGTTTATATAGTGGGGATTTTTCTGAAGTATGTAATAGCAGGAGTCTGCTGGACTTATATATGGTGAGAATGACCCAAGTAGGTTAAGAAAAATCAAATCTAACAATGAACATTTCTACAGGATGTTTGCAGCTTACGAAAAGCTTTCATATACTTTTGATTTTATCTTCACCACAAAGCAGTAAAGGGGCTACTTTTGTTACTCCGATTTTAGGGTGAAGGAACACAAGAGACATTAAATTATTTACTTCACCTTATTTCGCTAAGCTAGTAAAATGGGCAAGGGTAAGTGGGGAGGGGGACAAGACCTATGCTTTAAGCTCCTTTCACCACACAACCTTCATGCCTGCGGTCAGTGACATGATGGCAATGGCATGTTCTTGCCCAGTCTAGCATGGGCATTGGTTCAGCCCCGTATGGTCCCATTTCTCATACACTCATTCTTATTTACTAGTTTCAGATTTCTATTCTTATGATGAAAGGTTGCCATCACCTTCGAAATCACAATTTGGTTCTTCTCCAGATGATGTATTAAAGAAAAACTCGGTTTTTTATAAGTTAACAGTCCCACAGAAACCTATCATAAAAATGTAAGTCATCAAAAGATAGTGTAAGGCAAGTACAGGAAAAAGGATGAAGAATAAATGTCTGCCTGCTTAAAAACAAATACGTTATATGAATGTTATAAATCTTCTGAAAGCTAGAAAGCAGAAGAATTGCCCGGCTGGTGTGGCTCAGTGGTTGAACGTCGACCCATGCACCAAGAGGTTGCAGGTTCGATTCCTGGTCAGGGCACATGCCCAGGTTGTGGGCCCCATCCCCAGTGGGGGGCATGAAGTAGGCAGCCAATCGATGTTCTCTCTCATCGATGTTTCTATCTCTCTCTCCCTCTCCCTTCCTCTCTCTCTCTCTAAAAAAAAAAAAATCAATAAAAAGCAGGAGAATTAAGTAAGACTCAGTGTTGTTCTGGTAATCAAAAATATTTTATGAATAATTCTAGTGATATTATAAAGTGAAAGGTCAGAAGGACACATATTTATATACCAATTTGATCTCAACTAGATTCAAATATAGAGAATAACAACAGCTTTCATTTAATTGAGTGATTACTATGTTATACTTTGTCTCATTCAGTTCTCACAAGAGCTCTCAGACAGCTATTATCTTTACACTATATAAAGAAATGTAACTTGCCCGAAGTTCACAACTAGTAGGTGATAAAGACAGGATTCAAAATCCAGTACTGATTCAAAAACCTACATGCTCATTAGTACCAACATGAGTTAGGATAAATGTCATCCTAGGAGATGAAGAAAGGATCCACGTTTGATTAACTCTAGGAATTTCTGGGTGAAACCTAAAAATATGTGAATCTCTGAAGTGGGGATATTGGATATAGTGTTAGGGAAATGCCACACCAAGCTATTTTGCTTCCAAACAGGACAAAATGTAAAGTGATTATATCTGAGCAGCAACTGTTTTTCTTTATTCTGTTTCCATCCTAGGGACATATTACTTCCTAAATTAGGGAGAATGTACTCTAAATATAACAGAGGTATAAGTGAGAAAGATGGTAGATGCACTAACATGATTCCAGTTTTTTTTTGATCCTGCTGGCAATTTCTTCCATCTTTTCACAAGCAGGACACAGGCATTACAGATGTCTCCTGAACGAGTCTCATGCAACCTGATAAGAAAACAATTAAAGCTTTATTGGTCTCCTTTACATTGAAGAACACAAGCAAGTACATTCCTTTCAGGAAAAAAGTTTATAGATGCTATTTCTAATCATCCTGGATGATCCAGTTCCATTGTTTCTGTAGTATATTTCAGAAATATAATTAACTTCTAGATATAATCAACCACAATTTTATATACTGCAATTTGGTCGCTTTAAAATGCTTTCAAAATTTAACAACAGTAAATTTTAGACCTAGAGGAGATCTGGTCACCATAGTTTAAAACAATACTGTCCAATTAATCTTTCTTGAAATATGTATAGACATTTCATAAGCAACAAAATGCCACCCTTTAAAATAATGTGCAATGGCCCTGGCCGGTTTGGCTTAGCAGTTAGAGCGTCGGCCCGAGGACCAAAGAGTCCTGGGTTCGATTCTGACCAAGGGCACATATGTCGGTTGCAGTTTGTTCCCGGCCCTGGTTGGGGTCGTGCAGGAGGCAGCCAATCGATGTGTCTCTCTCACATCGATGTTTCTCTCTCTCTCTTCCTCCCTTCCACTCTATCTGAAGATAAATGGAAAAATATCCTTGGGTGAGAATTAAAATAAATAATAAAATAATGTGCAATGGCCCTGGCCAAGTAGCTCAGTTGGCTGGAGTATTGTCCTATGTACCAGGGGATTGTGGGTTCAATTCCTGGTCAGGGTACATGACTAGGTTTCACGTTCAATCCCCAGTTGGGGTACTTCTCTCTCTCTCTCTCTCTCTCTCTCTCTCTCTCTCTCTCTCTCCCTCTCTCTTCCTCTCTCTCTAAAATCAATAAAGAAAAAAAATATCCTTGGGTAAAGATTAAAGAAAGAAAAAATAATAATAATGAAGGGAAAAAAAATAATGTGCGATGGTGTTCTAGTCACAACAAACAAAACCAGAGGCATTGTAGTTTTTAAAAAGTGATTATATTTGCAAAAGGGGAAAAAATCTTAAAGACTAGCCAAGTTATTTTCATTTACTATATTTGTCCTGCTTTAAATACATCAGAAAAATACTGATATTTATTATGTACACAATTGGAAATGAAGACATTAAAAGGAAAACATAACTTAAAAAGGCAAGGTCAGCCCTGGCCAGTTTGGCTCAGGGGTTAAAGCACTGGCCTTCAGACCAGAGTCTCGGGTTCAATTCAAGGTCACGTACCGGTTTGGACCCTGGCCCTGGTCGAGGCCTTGCAGGAAGCAACCAATCGATATGTTTCTCTCACATTGATGTTTCTCTTTCTCTCTCTCTCTCTCTCCCACTTTCACTCTATCTAAAGATAAATGGAAAAATATCCTCATGAGGATTTAAGAAAAAAAAAGGCAAGGTCAGTGGACCCTTTTTGACAACCTTGAAAATAAATACAAAGTCCAAGATTAACAATAAATAATCAACAAATGTTTTGATAAGAAAAGTAAAGTAGTGAAATTAATTTCCAACATGGAAACTAGTTCAACATCAAGTATTTTATCCAAGGATTTATTGGAAAACATGCCACTTCATTAAGCAGCAGACTATCGTCAAAAGATAATGAAGAACAAAATTGTAAAATAAATGCTAACATACCCTGACAGGTTTCAGGGCAGAACATTAAGTCTTATTATCTTCAGCAGGTTAGGTTAAAATATATTTCTATAATTTAGAAACAATACAAAAGACAGAAAACTATGGGATGATATCTATAATAAGAGAAAATAAGGGCTTTTTTTTTTATCCTAACCAGAGGACATTTTTGCATTTATCTGAAGATAGAGCGGGAGGGAGGGAGGGAGGGAGGAAGAGAGAGAAAGAAACATCGATGTGAGAGAGACATATCGAGTGGTTGCCACCCACATGACCCCAACCGGGGCCAGGGACAAACTGCAACCAAGGTACATGCCCTTAGCGGGAACCAAACCCGGGACTCTGGTCTGCGGGCCAACGCTCTAACCGCTGAGCTAAACCGGCCAGGGCAAGGGCATTTTTTAAAAAAGACGTTTTTATTTATTTTTTAGAGAGAGGAGGGGAGAGATAGAAACATCAATGTGAGAGGGAAACATCAATCGGCTACCTACTGCATGCTCCCCACTGGGGATGAGCCTGTAACCCAGGCATGTGCCCTGACTGGGAATCGAACTGGGGTCTATCAGTCCATGGTATGATGCTCAGTGGCCGGGCTGGGTAAATTTATTTTAATCTCTTTACACTGAAGTTAACAACAAAAGGGTTTGCTTGGTTACAACTTCAAAAGCCTTCATAATTAATTTGGTAGTTCCCCCACAGTCTGAAAGAAGGTAGGCTATCAGTATGTTAGACTGGTTTTAAGAGCAAGGGCCTTAAAATAGCCTAGATAAGAATATAAGTGATTTTAAATATCAGCACATTGCTCCAATCACCTTGTTTGGAAATATTTCCGTGTGCTGTGATCTTTTTCACTCTAAGAATGATACAAATATCAGATGATCTTACCCAAAACAGCTCTGGAAGTCCTTTTCATAGCGTTTACTGTCAGTGAATCGAGAACTGGAGGACTTAGCTCTGCAAATACAGCAGCCTTCTATACTTCGGTACATCTTTGGCTTGTGAAAACCAAACATCTTTTCTTCTGGGCAATAGTCTGCAAAGCCAAGGGAAATGACAGCTTTGTTGAGGGCTATTAACAAGAAACCATTAAAAGAGAGAGAGCTCTCTGCTCCATCCCATCCCCAGCAACTTGGTATTACATGACCAAACCAGAGAGGAGGGCTCTAGGAGACCTCCAGGGTCTTCCTCCATTCTTGGCACCAACATGTCAAGTATATAAATCACACAGAATAGCTCAGTTATTTAACAAGGCCTCTACTACCTCCTTCTACCTTCCTGGCAAACACTCATTCTAAAAATAGGGACGGGAGACATTTTTTTAAAATCAAGTTTTAAGTAGAAAATACAACTCTCTCCATAATCTATAAAATAATGGACAACAAAGGATGTACCTTAAAATGTAAGCTAAGTTACCACCCTTTATTTTGCACCTTTTCATTCTTGTGATTCCCCTCTGGGGAAGTTTTGAGCATTTACCATGATCACCATTTGATACTAACCATACAAGTAATGCATCAACACACACTGCTTTTGCCCTGTGGGAAATGAGAGGGGATTTCTTCTGTGATAAATGGGAAGTTCTTAGCAGGCAAGTTGGCCCTGAATTGAAACTACTGAAAGGAATATGTAAAATTCACAAAAATCCAGGGTTAGAATTTAAGAATAATTTCATAAATCATGAAGAAGAATTAAGAATAAGCTCATGTTGCCTGACTATTGGTCTGCCTCTCAGCTGTTACAGAGGTTTTTGGTGCTGTTTTATGAGGCTCTGTGCCTGAGAACAGTAATTGTGGGAGGCAGGTGTTCAAGAAATGTAGAGTGAGATAAATTGTGATTTCAATGATCAAAAATCTTAACATCAAACAAGGAAAGAAGAAACAGCTCTAAGGCTAGCAGCAGCAAAAATGTAGCTGACAGTAAATATGCACCTTAGAAGTAATTTAAAATATCCAAACCAAGGGCCAACTTTACCAGAACATCTGGACTAAGAGAGGTAATTAAAAGGCAATGAATATAGAAACTAAAGCCCAATGAACAAGTCCAGAGGGTGTGGGTATGTGTAAGAGACCAATTACAAATGATCACAAAAGCATCATATAAAGCATCAGTAAGAAAAAATTATTACTACCAATTAGATTTGTACCCATAGTTTTAGGACTTAAAAACACAGAACACCATCCTCCTTTTAAAGTTCTTTTAGAAATACACTGAAGTATATGCATAAAACAAAAACTTCAGTATGTCTTTGAATATCTTTCCTGACCCCATTCCATTCTAATTCTGGTTAGTATATCAAGCAAATATTTATGAAAATGATTCAGAGAAATAACCAAATATCCAGGCTTTGTGTGTGTGTGTGTGTGTGTGTGTGTGTGTGTGTATGAAATTGAGGAATTCTGAAATACAGAGAATATATTATTTGTTTTTAAGACAATATTTTCTTAGCAGTTAATTAGCTAAACACTGAAGCTTTCCTTTTAAGCAGAGACCACTGTTCATCAAATGTTCATTAATGTTTTTGTTGGTGAAGGCAAAGGAGGGAGATAGGACGGGGCAAAAGGCCACTGAGTCATTGCAATAAGTCGAAACAGTTACTTTAAGAATTGTTAAAATAAGAAAACAAAATATTCTTATTTGATTAAGTTAATTGTTGTTGTTAAATGAAATGCTTGGGAATTTTATTTGGGGTGGAGGGATGAGGAAGGTGCTCTAAATATAGTTTGAAAAGGTCTACTAGTGAGGCCTGTGAAAATAAAGCAGATATTATTCTTCGAACAACAAAGCTTCATGATAAATGAAAAGAAAATGGTCTCCTGAAGAAAACCATCCTGTGTTGGTTGCTTTGGAAAGAACAATGTCAAATGACACAGGATTATACAAACTTTTAAAAAATAAGTGCTAAGGAAGTATACGTTATTGTTTTAATTTGTACATGCCGGTTTTGAAGCAAAAATGAAATATAAGTATTTCTAGTCCTCACACCAAACTGTGGCTTCTCCAAAGTCCCCTAATACCCTCCATTACCATCAAGAAGGTCAAAAGTCCACAGTTCCTCTTACAGTTGCCAGCTTCATCAATAGCTCTAGGAAACTTCAGCCTCCCTTCTCAGCAAGGACAAAGGAAGTACAGCAGAAAGGCCAGTTCATTCCATTAACACACAGACCAAATCCTATTACAAAAGAGGGATTCCTATCTCTACCCTCACAATCCCCTCTCCTCTCACAAATAAACATGCCATCAAAACTGTCCAGTATTCAGATCATCTCCAAGATATGAACTACCTTCACTGAGGCTGGATTTGACCAAGAAGCCATAGTTGGTGCCAGTTACCTGGCTGGCAAGCTGTTAAGAAATGCAAGGGCTCTAGCATTCTATACGGAGGAAATACTGAGGCTTTCCTTTTCATCAGCTGCTACTGTGAATCAGGTGTTCATTTCCAATTATTTCTTTTGTCAGTGGGAATCTCCACAAAACCTACCCTACGGTTCCCCCCTGCAAGATACTCCATTCTTGTTTGAAGAATCTTTTTCTTAAGACATCCAGGAATATAAAATAGCTTGATGTTTTCTGATTGATAATCTTTTATGCAGCTCTGACCTTATGTTTGTCCTGACAAAATTCTTCTGCCTAAACATCTGAAAGGATCTAAATCCTAGGGTTCACTCTCTTCTAGGAAGTGCTAAATACAGCAAAGTGTCAGACACGTGCCCTAATGCAACACACAAGTAGTGCACGAACCTTTTAAAGGATGATTATTTAATAAACCTGTTAAACCTTTTCTGAGCTTATTTCTGTACTTGAGAGGCACCTGGGAATCTGCAGCAAATACACAGGGGTTCACTTTAGGCTCTGTTTACGGCAATCCCATTAAGTAGTGGTTGGTTTTTAACCATTTTAAGCTTTAGAGAGCCCAGAGATTAACTGAAAGAATTTTCACAAAATTTACAGACCCACTAATGCTTTTTAAAAAATTACAAAAAACTTATCTATCTGTGGAAGGAAACTAAGAACACAAAATGGCTCTGAAACCAAGTTACACACACACACACACACACACACACACACACACGCAACACATACGAAGAGAGAGAGGAGGTGGGTGTGGCACAAGTTGATTGTAAACTTGGGATGTCTGTTATTTCAACAGACCAAATGGTTCTTTAGAATACTTCTTTCCTAGTCCTGCATTTGTGCAATATTAAATGATTCCTCCAGAATAATCTATTTTATTTGTTCAAACGACACTGTCAGCTATTAAACTATTTGTAACTTTTGCATCTTTCTCATAGCATCACATCACTTAGCACCATGTTTTAATAAACAGAAGCTAATACTATCTGCTTCCTGACTGATGAACAATTACACCTGAGAGTGGACCCCATACACTCTCACCCTTATGTGTGTGCTTGGGGAAAGCAGAAGAAAATTAAGCTTTGAGATAAAGCCAAAAATAAGGAAAGGCTGCAAATGCTGACTAAAAACTGTCATTTGCCTTCTAAATTAAGAGTAGTGATGGCTGCAAAACTCTGTAAATATACTAAAAGCCACTGAATTGTACTCTTTTAGAGTAAATTTTATGGTATGTGAATTATATCTCAATAAGCTTGTTTTTAAAAATAAAAACAAAGCAGGCTAGGATTTCTTCTGTCTTTATTCATCTTTGTAACTTCATCTAGAATAGAGTCCAGTCAGTAAATACTCAATAAACTTTTTTGAAAATCTGTCATTTGTATAACTTCATGTTTTCTGAAGAACTTCCTCTGACATTATTTTTTTTTTGGCTACTGTCATCCAAATAGCCACAAAATTTTACAATACTGTAACAGTTAAAGACAAATCAGCCACACTAAAACTACTGTTCTGTCTATTTTAGTTCAATCTCCCAAAGTTAAAAAGACTAAAGTTAATAGCTAAGTCAGAAAAAAACCTAAGAGAAATAACTGATTATATGAACAAAATATTATTCACCAACAAAAAGTGAATTTTTAAATGTAACAATTAACTTGAAACATTTGTTTTGATTGATTTGTTGAGGTTTCTTCTACTTTAAAGCCGTAATTCATATAAATCTAATGAAATGAAAAGGTGTGGTAACCACTGCATAGCAAAGATACAAAAGAGCCGATTTGAAACTAATCTAATGAGATTATGAAGCCAAAGATCAGGGTCAATGTCATATTTTACATTTAATTCAATACACATAAGGTAAGTTTCCTCAGTGCAATATAACATAAATATTATGGAAAGAAAAGGAATTTTCACAGCAATAGCCAATATTGAAGGGATATTATTCAAGGAAAGTCTTATGATAAATAACTCTAAGCTTAAAAATGATCCCTTACAAATTTTCAGCCCTTAAAAAGAATGCAGTACATCTATGATATGTGCAGGGAGGCAACTAGCTAAGATATTTTGTCTTGTGCAATAAGCAAGTTGAATAATAGTTATACAGTATAATCCCATAGAATGTTTTTAAAGTGAGATCTCAAATAAACAAACTGGCATTTTAAAATGGATTTTTAAAAACTGGTAACTAGTGGTTGCCTCTGAGGGGTGCAAGAATGAAGGAAGCTTGCTTACTTTCACTTTGCTCCCTTCTATACTGCCTTTTTTTTTTAATTCAAGAGTACCATACCCCAAAACCTTAAACCATCACACCTTGACTTAACTAAAGAGGAACCTGAAAAACCTTAAACTTCCTCAAAGACAGACAGATGGAGAGATACACATTAGGAAATATATTCTGCAGGAGAGAGTACAGAATAGACTAGTCCAGTCAGAATATACATAGAGAGCAGAATGGGGAGGAAACTGCTGAGAAGAAACAAGCAAAAGATTTGTCAAGTGGGAAGGAAGCAGCGGTGAACAAAAAGACAAAAGGAACTAAGCAACCAAAGACAACTTTGAAGTGAAGGAGATTCCATTTCTTTGGAGTTGAACTTTAAATGACAGGATGATGGGAAAGGAAGAGAAATAAACATGAAAAAAAAAAAAACCACTCTGATCAAAAGCTACGAGCAACCTTGAGTTGCTGTTAATTGACAACACTACCCTCTCCACACCATTTTAGTCAATGGTATGATATCTTTAATCACATATAAGTACAAGATCCAGTAAACACTAACTGTAACTGGAGCAACACTCTTCACACAGGGTCAAACAGGACTGAGTGTTCTGTGTTCTCCAGCTGCTAGGCCACTTGGTCGCTGTATTCCTCAACAATGAGATATGTTTCGTCAGTGCTTACGGCACTATTGTTCCCTCTTACCTGCGTGTAGATACCAGCCCACATCCCAGCATCAATGGTTTGAATGTATTCACTTTTGAGGGACAAATTTAATCTTGCCTAGAGGAAAACTGAGACAGGATGGAGGACCCCACTTGTTTCCAACAGCTCCTCCAAACATGTATCCAGTCTGAGAAATTATATGGTAAAGTATGTATAACTGTGGCTGCCTGTGGAATCTATGAAAGGGGTCAAACTCAGAAATAAGTCTTCGGCTGCAATAGCATAGGTTTAAAAACTTTTTTTCTTTTTAAAGAATAGTTTATTGATTTTTTTGTAGAGAGAGAGAAGAGAGAAACATCAACCATCCTGCACGCGCCCCACAAGGGATCAAGCCGAAACCCAGGCATGTGCCTTGACGAGGAATCAAACCAGCAGCCTCTCAGTACACAGCAAGAGGTCCAACCAACTGAGCCACAGCGGCCAGGGTGGATTTATGATTTTTTTAAAAAAGTTTTTAAACTTAGCCCTGGCTGGTGTGGCTCAGTTGGTTGGAGAGTTGTCCCATACACCAAACGGTGGTGGTGGTGGTGGTGGTGGGTTTGATTCCCTGTCAAGGTACACACCCAGGTTGCGGGCTCCTCCCCCAGTCCCAGTTGAGGTGCCTATGGGAGGCAACCTATAGATATCTCTCTTTTTCTCTCTCTCTTCCTCTCTACTCCCCTCCCTCTATAAAATTTTAAAAAATAATCATAAATCCAAGTCTCTGAGTTTTAGATAGTGTAAAAAAACAAAAATACTAGGTCCTCCCATTTTGGTAGTGTAAAAAAAATACTAGGTATCCCATTCTAGATTAAGAGTGATTCCAGAGGATAAGAAAGTTGTAAAGGTTGGAAAGGTGGTATTTATTTGCTTTTTTTTTTTTTTATCCTCATCCAAGGGTGTTTTTATTGATTTCTAGAGAGAGAGAGGAAGGGAGAGAGAGAGAGAGAAACATAGATTGGTTGCCTCCCATATGTGCCCTGTTCAGGGATCGAAGGCACAACCTTTTTGATGTATAGGATGATGCTCCAACTGAGCCACCTGGCCAGGATGGTATTTATTTATTTTTAAGGTATGATTATCACTTAGGAAATGTACTATTGTGAATCTAGCGAAAAGGGCACTCTAATTAGTTAAGTTGGAGTCAATTTCTGCTTTTGTCTTTCCAACTGAATAGAAAGTCACTTCTAATTTTATTTGCCCCTGTGCAATATTAGGGGGAAATCTCACTTCTACTTTCCAGGGATGCTGTGAAGCAAGAGTATGAAAATACCAGTCTATGTATACCATTTATTTTCTTGAACTGGAGACTTGCACAGTATAGAAATATCTGTCCCAGGACATGTACCACAAATTAAACGGATGATAGAACATGATTTCTGAAGGTTTTCTTTTAAGCCAAGGTTTATAGGAAAAGAGGAACTTAGCCTTTTCAGGGAGACTTGTCATGAAACTGGACTATACTTATTCTTCTTCCTGTAAAGTTATTCTCCCATTGTTAAGATTGACAAAAATGTTAAGAAAGGGGGTATGGCCCTGGCCGGTTTGGCTCAGCGGTTAGAGCGTCGGCCTGCGGTCCAGAGACCTGGGTTCGGTTCCCGCTGAGGGCACGTACCTCGGTTGCAGTTTGTCCCCGGCCCCTGGTTGGGTCGTGCGGGAGGCAGCCACTCGATGTGTCCCTTTCACATCGATGTCTCTCTCTTCCTCTCTCTCCCTCTCTCTCTCTCTTCCTCTCTCTCCCTCCCACTCTATCTGAACAAAAAATGGAAAAATGTCCTCGGGTGAGGATAAAAAAAAAAAAAGAAAGGGGGTATGGTAGCACAGACCTGGTCTAACCTCAAGAAAGTTCCTTAAGCTCTCTGACCTTTCCATTTCCCTCTTTATAAAATAAGGATAAATCCCTATTCTTTGAGTAATACCTGTAAAGTACCAACACAAGGACTGGCAGTCCTAAACTTTGAATGCCCTAAATTGATTACATAATCTTGTCTTCTAGGTATGTTCTTCCTTTGTTCACCTATCTTGGTTATCATCCATACAGTCACACAAAAAATATGGAAGTCAAATGGACTCTCCCTTCTCATCTAGGCATGGCCCCCACCATATCCACTATGAAGTCCTTAGAAATTCTGCCTCTTCCTTCACTTCTCTGGTTTCATGTCCCTTCCACCTCTGCCTATTTGTCCCTGATCATGGCGCTTGAACTCACATCAGGGCCTCATAACTGACTTCCCTACATTCTTCAAACGGGTGGTATATTCCTCAAGTTCAAATATTAATCATCTCTTCCAACGTACTAACACTAGCTTCAAGATAATATCTAAAATCCTTGGCAAGAAATTCAAAGCTTTGCAGGATCTAGTCCTGCCTTCCAGCTGCTCCCAACTTGGAATTCTGATATTCCAGAAGTGTCAAACCAACTTTAATAGCTAGTCACACAACTCAAGCTATTATATCTGCCTGAGATTGTTTTTCCTCCATCCCCTTAACCTGGGAAATTCTTTAAGAATTATGTATTTTTACAAAACCTTTCCATTCCTTATTAGAATACCTAACACACAGGATTTCACATACTAATTCATTGTTTTATCTCCTCTACTCAATGGTAAATTGTTGCAGGACAGGAACTAAGTCTTATATTACAACCAGGTGCTAACTGTACATAGCACACAGAAACAGGTGAAATTTACTAACTGCCCTTACAGTGGTGTAGCCAAAATGGATTTGAACAATATACTTAAGAGCATGGAATAAGAAAATGTGTCCACAATAAAGATGTGTATTAAGGACACACAATGCAGTGTGCAGATGATGTTTTATTGAGTTGTACACTTGAAACCTGTATGGTTTTACGAATCAATGTCACCCCAATAAATTCAATTAAAAAAAAAGATGTGTATTTAAAAAGTGATGTTTTAAATGGAGTCATTTTTGACATTTATGAGTTTTTGTAGGAAAACATTGTTTTGAGGCTTACAGATTTCCAGGAAATGTAAACCAAATCAATACTTTAATTACAGCAGATTAATAGTAAACAATTAAATGCTTTCATAACAACTGGTAGAAAAAGTATTTCTTGCTTATTTCAAATAGGCATATGGGGAGGAAGAGGTTAGAACAGTGTGGGAGAAATGAATCTCAAAATGAGAGCTATTTAAATTCAGAATACATTCGCATCAACCAAATTAAAATAACATTAAGCCAAATCAAACTTATAATAGGTGGAAACAACTAAATATAAGTAATAAATTGTTTTAGTTCAACTGCAACTTTTGTACTTGACTATGTAACCGTAAATATGACTGTGACTTCTGTATTTTTGGTGCAAAAATAAAACCTTCCTCTCTTGAAAACAAGCTCCTTTCTTTTGGACTAGTCACATTTCCAGATTATTTCCATAACACAGAAAACCTTAGTTGCTGATTCAATTAGAGGAGAAACTGGAGAACCAAAAGACAACAAAATATTTTCAATCTATAATCCTGAGTCAAAACTTAAGTGTGGGAAATCTAGGACACTCTTGTGGACACAAGAAGTCAGGAAGAAATAAAATGGCATTTTCTAGATTTCCACAGGACTTTTTGATGTGAAATGGTTGAATCAGAACTGCAGAGGGAACCAGAAGCTGAAGGTAGTGTCTTCCCAGAACCAGTTGGAGGGGGGGAGGGGCACGACACACCGTGCAAAGACACTCATTCTTTCCACTCAACATTTACTGAGTATTTCCTCAGTTTTGTCTTCTGTAAAATGTCTACTTCCCAAAGCTGTGAGGATAACAACAGCCAATATTTACCAAGCACATTACTTGCTTAATTAGTTACAAGCCTATGAACTAGGCATTACTCCTACTTTTGCAGATGAGATAACTAGAACACAAAGTGACTTATTTAGGATGATCAGGGCTTAGGAATTTAGGCATTTTAACCCCAGAGATTTCTGAACAACTAACCTAGTGCCTCAACAAACATGTTCCCTTCTTCCTCAGCTTCTCTTAAGGAAAAAAGAAAATGCCATATTTTTAAAGCAATCTACTACGTGCCTGGCATGGTAAATTAATATGTCCTCAAAACAACTTAGAAAGTTGTTTTAGATTTCAAAGAAGATTAAGCTTTCCCCCAGTGAAAATTTTATTTTACACAGAAAATCATTCTCAAATTGTTTGAGCTCCATGAGCCAGTTTTCCCAGGGCCTGATTCCGACTCTGGGGAAAAAAGTGACCATCCAGGTCCCAGATCTACAGAATTGAGAATACTGTGCAACAGCAGCCTTGAGGTTCTAGAATATACTACCAATTGAACTTTTCATCTCCAACCTCCTCCAAAAGTAATGCAAAAAGGGAAGGCAGCAAAGACCTTGTCTGTGTCTTTCCCACGCATTCACCTTGATAAACCAAATCTCTGTTGCACATATCATCTGATATTTAAAACATTTGTTATTTAATGGTTTTATTAAGGTCTATATATTGTATTTGAAATTTCCCAGGATATTGAAATTCTAGCCGGAACTTGACTATAAAATACTAATTAAGAAAAATAAACAAAGAATCTCAGTGGATTTGCAAAGTACTGCATATGCATTTTAAACACATAATCCAGAGAAATAACTGCCCAAAGGAAGCCATAAAGTTATTAAATCCAAAGTTTTTCATTTTCTTGACATGTTCTTTCTACTCACATCAGAAATATACTGTTACTCATATTGTTTGCTTTTAGGTATTTGTAATTTGGTTAACCAAAACTTGGGAGAAATGTGTTTAATTTAATAACAAAACAATGAAAAGGAAAAAATGGATTTCAACTTGAGCAGGTTTTTTTTTTTTTAATGTGTGTGGGTGTGGCACCTGAGGATATTATTTTCTGGTAATGATTACCTTTAGATTCTAACCCTTAAACATGATCTAAATGCAGTAGAAATCAGGAAAGAAGCAACAGACATGGTGCTGCTTAGAGGATGTCTAGACTGCAGGCAAACCCCAAATACCAAAGAAGCATCCATGTGTCAAATCAGCATAATTTTTGAGCTATGCCTGGGGCCACATACCAAAAGGAAGGAAGGAAGAAAGAGTTAGCTTGAAAAGAAAATCTAAAAGGGGTAACCAGAAGGTCAACCCCAATTCGAAGGAACTAAGAAGAAGCTAGAAGGGATAGCACAGCTGCCATTACCCTGTAGTGGTTCCCTTGAGCAGCTTCCTTCCCAGCCCCCATAGAAAAATCTCCAAGGCCCAACTCCCTGTTTGCATGCTTCTTCAAGGTCATCCTAAGATAACACAGTGAACAATCACCAGACATTGAGCCGTGAATACCTTTAGGGCCAAGAAATATCCCCTTCCCCAAATCATTATATAAATACTTTAAATGCCATCAGGCTTTCTCCAACTTCACCAGAAACAAACTCCCATACCTTAATTTAGACTGAGTAACTAATAAATGTGTTCGGTTTTGCAACATGAATTATTAAAAGGCTTTTCAAGTCTGACGAACTCCAGTTCAAAAACAGGTGCTTACTGACAAGGTCAAATTCATTTTTTTTTTTTTTTAATTACTAAAAGAAAAGGGGGAGAAAAGTTTTCTTAACCTTCCTTAGGACAAGGTGGGGAGTTGGGGGTAAAGGATCGCTGGGGTAAAACTGTCTCGCACAGGATCCATGTTTGGCTCAACAGTAATTCCCAGCCTAGCAATCGAAGGTTAGAGGAAGAAAATAAAAACAAAGAAACCTACTAGGGTCATAGTTACCACAACAAATTCTGCACCGCCCTACCATCCAAAGAAACCACCCCCCTCCAACCAAAACAAACCTCGCCCCTGCGGGTTCCCCCTCCCACAGTAAACACACAAAGAATACAGCAGCACGCACAGTTCGGACACAGACCTCACTTCCCTTTGTAGGACAACCGGGAGCCCCGAAACTTCCCCACGGTGGTTTTTTGCGTGTCGTCGGGGCGATGGAGGGGCGGCTCTAAACGTGCGGGCCCAGGCTCAGCTGCGGGGGGATGGGAGTGCTCGCCGCACTCGCCAGTTTCCCCGAAAGCAGCAGATTGCCTCCCGGGTCCTCTCCTGGCAGTCGGGTCCCCCCATGGCCCTCGCGTGTCCCCCAAACGGCACCTCCCCCTTGGAGCAAGAAAGAGGCACCAAGGTAGCAAACAGAAATGCTCCTCGATGGATCTGTTGGTAAATAAAACAACTTGGGTCGGAAAGAAAGTTCCAGTAACGAGCCGCTGGCGGGGGCGAGGGCAGCGGGAGGTGAACGGCGTCCCTCCTCCCTCACCTGCGCCGGAACAACGGGCCCCCGCGCCCGCCCGGCAGCCCGCCCAGCCCGGCGCCTCCCGCAGGCCGCGCCTCCCGCACGCCGCGCTGCCGGGGCTTGTTCCTCCTCATGGCTTTGCCCTGACGTAATTCAAACATGGCAACAGTTCGACTTCAAAGGCGAATCCACAGACCTCCCAGACACAGGCTCCGGGCCGCGGGTAACGGGCCGGGACTCGGGGCCACGCTCTCCCGGCCCCTCGGCCGTCGCGGCACCGGGCGCTGGGGCCGTGGCGCCGGGACCCCGAGATGCCGCCTCCGTCGCCCGCCCGCCCGGAGCGCGGAAGCCCGCCACCTCCCCGCGCACCAGCATGGCACCTCACACAAGTAGCGCCGCCAAAGTTTCCCGGCGAGGGGCTGGGAGACAAAAGCCCCTCCCGAAAGTCGCCGGAACTTCAGGGAGCCCGGCCCGCATGGCCCTCCGCCCGCAGCCGCCCCGAGCGCCGGCGGGCCCCGCACGGGCACATGCAGCTCTTTGTTTTCTGTCCAGCCGGGCGCTGCCTACGTGCAGCATCAGGATGTCGGATTGTTTCCCTGGGGCGCGACACTTGACGATCACCCCAGGAAGGCTCCGGACCCCGCGCCCCGAAGAGTCCGGAACCCTGTCCCGTCCTCCCCTCGGCTGCAGGCCCATTTCATCAAAGTTTTGCCCTGTCCTTGATGGGAACCGGCCTGGTTACCCGCCCCGCACCGGCCGAGAGTTGGCGACTTTCACTCTGCTTTTTAAACTGGCAAGACGCCATCATCAGCAAATCACATTGTCCTGCGGGGCGGCCGGACTCGCAGCGCCCGCATCTCGCTGCTGACCGGAGGCTGGACACTCCGACGAAAACCAGGTCGCAGCCCCAAGCACGTGGTCTGTCATGTTCGGCACAAAAAGCAGTGTCCCCCGGAGTTCTCTCACCCCGTGGGCGCAGACAACGCCGCTGCCTCCATCCCCAAGTCTGTGGGCTCTGACTGGCCATCTTAAGCCCCACACAGTCGCCCTAGAAAACCCTCGCCGTGGCGCCCACGGCTACGCTACAGGTGAATACATTGCGAACTAAACTTGAGGCTCCACGGACACCCCGGACCCCAGCGCGGCTTGGGCGCGGTCCGGAGGGGAAGAGGCGTGTGGGAGCCGGAGCTGTTTCCGAGCGGCCGCGTGTTGCTCTCATTGTCGCATCCGCATCCCTCCGGAGTTGGGCAAACAACGCCACGCCGCGTGCACTCGGCAACCCCGGCACCGACCCAAAGGCCGATTTAAACCCCCTCCCGCCCGGCAACTCGCAAGTACACGGCAACTTAGTTTTTCGAGCGAATGGCGTTGATGGTCCACCTTTCTGAAAACACGCGCAAGGGGCTGCCATGAACTAAGCCACGAGGTTCAGCCCCAGCGCCCGACCACTCCCGGGAGCGCGCCCACACCATGCACCGACCCCGGGCCCCTCCGCAGTTGCCAGCGAGTCGTTTTCCTCTCGGGCCTTTCAGCCACCGGGCTCCTTTTCGCCCGAGAACGCTGCGGCTGACAAAAAGTCATTGTCACCTTCAACGTGGATCCCTCAACTCCAGAGACTCCGCACTCGTTTCCAGGCTCCAGTCACTTCCCCCACCCCAAGACTTTCGGTTTGCCTTAAATCCCCTCCCCAACTAAAAGAGACACATTAAACATGTGCATAAAAAAGAAGCTAGGGTCTGAAGATCACGGAAACAGCGCTCCCCGCAATGCCATCTCCTAGACAAAACTTCCTCTGTGTGTGTATGTGTGTGTGTGTGTGTGTGGAAGGACTGAGAGAGGTGGGTGAGGTGAAATGAGAAAAAAATTAAAGCCACTCTGAAATCAAAGCCTAGTGAGACAGTTTTGCACCAGAGTAATGGTTAGTCACTCACCTTCCAAAAACAGCCGTTCCACGCGCAATAACGTTCCCGAGGTGCGGAGTGCACGCCAAGCCAACCCCCCCTCCAATCGCTCCCTCCTCCTCAACTGCCTTGTCTAGAAAGATTGTCTCCTGCAGTTCTGCAGTTGCTACCGCTGGTCGGGAAGGTGTAGATTCCGCTTCCCCTCTGCGCACGCGCGGCTCCCGGTGCAAAATTCTCCTGAATCGAACTCATTTGCATGCGGGCGCGCGCGCGTCGAGGGCGGAGAAGAGAGAAGGCCCGGCGGCCGCGCGCGCTCCCGAGGCCTCTATTGTCCTTTTAAGGGGAGAAGCGCCGCGGCGCGGGAAACGCGGCGGCCAGAGGCAAACAGGGGCGGGGACTGCTTACTACGGCTTACGTCACATAAACAAACGCCTCCTGGATGGAGGCTGCGGCGAGGGGGGAGTGGCGGGATCCGATAGGCGGAAAGGTTAGCCACCGAGGGAGAACACTAGACTGCGTGAGGTGCTCTCCACCCCGAAGTTCTTAGGGTGCAAAAGTATTTCGCGTTGAAAATAGTTTTGAAAGCTGTTTTGCAAAATTTTCACACCTGTGCCCACTTCTGGCCCGAGGTGACAGGGGAGGTGGTCTTGCAAGTGCCCAGAAAGAATGTATACGTCTCCTACGTTTCCTAAACTTAAATTTTGTTTGAAGTTAGATTTTTGAAGCCTTTTTTTTTTTTTAATCCTCTGGAGTCAGCAGGGGTTTATTTTTCGTGCAGTTTTAATGAGTCGTTTAATAAAGCCCCATTTGACATTCTATCCATTCACTAACTCCTGCCTGCCCTCCTCAAACAGTAACCCAACCCATAAGAATCCAATCTTTTATCTCCACTACGGCCTCAAGATTTCAAGCCTGTCCGAGTGAAAGGGTTGTTAATTTCCGTGGGACCAGTGTCACTTTCCTAAAAGACAGTGAAAAGCCAGTAATGTAGAGCTGTGCACACCTGCCCCAGCAGCTTGTAAAGGGTGTTTCACTCATCCAGAAATAATACCACTAACTGGTGGTCTTGGGAATTGAAAAAGTAGCCAGTGAATTACAGACTTTCCCTTAAGGAAAATATAAATAAACCAACAATCTAAACACTTCTTGCCCTGGGAGGAAAAAGAAAAAGAAAAACTGAAGTAACTCTTCTCCGATTGATAAGTGAAAAATTGAAAAATAGAATGATTGTGATATACGTTTATTCTGAGAACACAGCACCAACTGGCTGAGAAGCTGATTTAATGATAGAGGAGGGTGGGGAGAGAGGAAGGATGTTTTCCCCAGAAACTTGATATTGGTCCCGAGCTACAAAAGTGTGGACATCAACCATAAAACTTAATCATCTGCTGACAAGTTTCACTGCTTTCACTGTAGTGTCAACAAAATGGATTTAAATAGATACTTCTGAAAACGCTACTTTAATTCAACAGCCAATTCCTAGTATATACAAGGCAAACTCACTCCTAAAGTCTTCAAATAATGCTGCTTTTCTTTAGGTTCTGTAACTTACTATTTCTATAACTGTATGTGAAAGCTCTATATTTAATACCTGCGAAGGAGAAAAAAACTGACACCTCTCACTAAAATGCTCCTGAAGGACAAAAATTTTATAATGTATTCATTTTTTGTATTCTAGTGCCCAACACAGTGCACATCAGATAATAAACTCTGAATAATTGCTTGTGAAATAATAAATCAATGGATATTTTCAAATTTACTATAGATTTACCTTTCAGTTTAGAATTTTTGTATTTAACCTAAAATGAGTTTGGAAGTTACAGTGATCACCTTGGTTGATATGACGCCTGTCCTTATCATAATAAATAAAACAGAATAGGCTTAATAACTTTCTGGGTTTCATTGGTGGCAAACTGGACCCTGAGCACAAACTCCTAACTTCTTTTTGAAGAGAATTTTAAAAAGTTGCCCTGGGTTGTCTCAAGTATGTATTTGGTTTATGACAGATCCTCCAAAAGTAATTTCAAATTAGTGTATGTTTTTGAAAGTATGAAAATTGCAAGTATCATAATTTTTTAAAAACTACAATTATTGCTTGCAGGATATACCTATATATTTTATATAATTTGAAAGTATGAAAATTGCAAGTATCATAATTTTTTTAAAACTACAATTATTGCTTGCAGGATATACCTATATATTTTATATAAATATAAAAATTACATATTTATATAAATGTACCTCAAATGCCTTTTCTTTTGAAAGTGTATGTAGGGACAATATATTGTAATCCAGGGATGGAATAGTTCAAATGTGCAATACTGTATTCTAAATACTGTAATCAATGCAGGGATTACAGTATTTAGAATATACTGTTCAGATAAGAAAGTACCTGGAAGCTTCAGAGCTACTAACACATCACACTGCAAGACTTCCTCTGTTCTCAAAGTAGAGGTCAAGAAGTAATCCTGGTAATTTTTGTAGGAAAGGTAGCAACAAAATCCTTAAAGAGAAATTTGAGTTTCTTCGTCTTTTTTTTTTTTTTTTAACCACCTGCTATTTTTTTTAACAACCAGGTGCATTCAAAGTTTCTTTTGTTCATTTTGTTGCTTGAACACATTGTTATGGCTGGCTCTGTCCACGGCCAATAGTTCATTTATAGGCTACTTTGAGATATGATTACCTAAATAGCCCAAGTGAATTTTTCATTAGAAAGGAGAGAAGGAAGAAAAGGAGGGAAGGAGGAAGGAACTTATAAATTTGGATTATAGGAGATTGAATTACACCATGTTAGAAAAATATTTGAGTATTTTTAGTGACTATAGTCTAACTCATACTGAGTTCTCAAAAATATTGAAATTGAAAATATAGTAGAAATTGAAATTGAAAATAAGTTGCTAGATACTCTGGTTAAGCTAACTACTTTGCTTATAACATGTTATAGCAAACAGTTAATGATCATAACTGTGTGCCAGATAGAAGTAGAGGCTCAAGCACCACCACCACCACCACCACCACTTCTAATTTATTTCTATATAATTTTATTTTATTTGCTACTTTTTCTTCTGTAGCATTTGTTGCCTTCTTTTGAGACTTAACTATGGTCAGTAACTTTACAATATATCATAATATTTTTGAAATGGAGGATAAATTATATATAAAGGACTGAAAAGGACAATTCTTGCTTGTTAATGAATGTTATTACCAGCAATTTAGTAATGTTTGTAATGACAACTCAAACTAATGGTTGTTTTTTAAATGAGGGCTGATACCCTCATCAGAGGCTGGTACCAACCACATCAAAACATTTTTGTTGAGCCCAGGAAAGAGCTGATTATTATTATTAAACATTGGGTTTGGTTCCTTAGCAGGTAATAGCTGTAAGAGTAAACCTTTTCGTCACACTGAAAAAAGCACAGTATTTTGTTACTTATTTGTTTAAATCCTTTTAAAGTTCACCTAGCAAGTGGTCAGAGCAAGTGAGATAATTTTAAGCTATAAGGTATAGAATTGGTTATGTGATCTAAGCAATCCTCCAACAACCGTTGACAGCTGCTAGAAAATGGTATCTATTACTTAATCAAAATTATCTTTTCAAATTTCTGAATTTAAAGACTTAAACAATGATCACAAATTTATTCTTAGAAAAAGTAACCTCTGAATTTTTTTAGACATTTTAAGTCTTTTACTACAATCTTATGATATTTGAATAGCATACTTAGAAAAAACAAAACTACTGATACCAAAAGTAATTTTATTTTAAGTAAAACATTGACAAACTAGAATGAGTTCACAGGAGAATAAATCAGAATGATGAAAGAAGCTGGAAACCACAACATAAAAGCAATAATTAAAGGAGGGGCTGTGTTTTGATTGAGCAGGAGAGCAGTCTTTGACTATCTGAGGGACCATCATTAGAAGAAGGAATGGACTTGTTCTTTTTTATGCTAAGGAACCAAATCAGTCTTGAAAACCACAAGAATATAGATTCTTGCTAAACATCAGAAAAACTAAAACTACGAATAGTCCAAGGATGGTTCAGGATATTTCAGAAGCAACTTCCCATCACTAATGATGATATTCACAAAACTAAAACCAAGAATTGTATTTCAGTGAATTACATCATTTACAATATAAAGCTTGCTACCTCTAAACTCCTATTGAATTATATGAATCGATGATTCCAGGGGATAAATAAATGATACCATCAACAAACGCCTCAAATTCAGGGAAAGGATTTAATCACTGTGGCTGAAGAGGTTAGAAATGTCCTTTTAAAGAGGATGGGAGCCCAGCCAGTGTGGCTCAGTGGTTGATCATCGACCCATGCACTGAGAGGTCGCTTGTTCGATTCCCGGTCAGGGCACATGCCCAGGTTGTGGGTCAAATCCCCAGTGCAGGGCATGCAGGAGGCGGCCAATTGATGTTCTCTCTCATCGATGTTTTTGTCTCTCCTTCTCGCTTTCTCTCTCTCAAAAATCAATACAGGAAATAAAAAGTTTTTTAATAAAAAAAGAGGATGGGATTTGAACTTGGACATGAATTCATTCATTCATTCAACAAATATTTACTTAGTATCTACTAATTGCCAGGCTCTAATAATAAAACAATGAGCAATGCAGAAACAGTCTTTCATTGAATATGGGAGGCAGGCATTCCAAATAACCATACAAATATCATTACAAACTGTGAGAAATAAAAGGGGAAAAAAAGGAGTGTGAGTCTATCCATGTATGGCAAGGGGATCTGATCTAATCTGGAGGTAAGAAAAAGCACCTTTGAGGAAATGGAGTTGCATTATCCATTAGATGGAGATTTGGAGAGTGGAAACAATATTGAACCAGTGGCAACTTCAGAAGCAAATTATTTGAGGTAGCCAAGTAGTTGGGATGGGGGAAAGGACATAACAAGAAGAAAAGAATGTTTTTGATTGAATAAGAGTCACATGAATCCTGACCAAGGTTAAAAAACAATGGTGTCAGGTGTTGGATACCAAGATAAAACAGAATTTATGCCCTATGGTTTTGGAAGTACCTACAATGAGTTGGAAGTAGTTGCACACCAAAAGTGCTCCAGAGACAAAACCCTGTGATTAGGTTACAATTGATTTAATCAGTATATGTTTCTTCTATGAAAATTTTATTTTTCTAAATGTTAATAAGAAATTGATCCCCAGCCATAGAGTCCACTTCCTGGAAGAACCCCTGTTCTAATTATTCATATCATTAGTGAAGGCAAGTATGCCACATCAGCAACACAGGAATAAGTGAACAAGCAGACATAACACAGAAAGTCAAAGAAACATGCTGGGTTGCTATTTCTAAGAACTTTGGATATAAAATATCCAGGAATCTAGAAGAATTTAATATTTTGAGAATTTAATATTTTAAGAATTTAATATTTTAAAGTTAATTTGAAAACTTTTAAAGATATATATTTTAAGAGTTAATTTTTACATGAATTTAAAAAAATAGAATGAATTCTCATAGCTTAGATCAGCAAATAAGAGTTACTGGATTCAATGTTTGAGATGATACAGCCATTAATAGTTTATCTTGCTATATTGTTAATATAGCAGTGTTTTAGTGTTCCAGAAATGGAAATACAAAGCAAAGCAAATGAAACAGAGATAATCAATGTACCACACTGCATTTGTGGCAATAGTTAGAGAAGATGGTATTATCAGAGAGTATAACATGTTGCATATTATCTCTTTAACAGGCAAGGTTTAGTGTATCAACATAATTCAAATTTCTTTATAGGAAAATAATTAAGAAACATCCTTAGGTTTGTTGAAATTAGGAAAGTGTGTTAGTACTCAATTTGTTGATAACTAAAACAGTACTGTAATAATGCCAATACTATAATCTATACTTAAATGATAATTTATTCCCTGGCTAGGTAGCTCATTTGGTTAGAGTATTGTCCCAATATGCCAAGGTTTTGGGTTAGATCCCCAGTCAGGGCACAGACAAGAGTCAACCAATGAATGTGTAAATAAGTGGAACAACAAATCGATCTCTCTCTCTCTCTCTCCCCCCCAAAATCAATAAACAAACTTATTTAAAACAGTAGATCCTAAAAATTCTCATCACAAGGAACAAATATTTTAAATAGATAAAATAAAATAATAATTTACAATGTAAGATTTTTTGGAAGTAAATAGAGGGCTCCAAAACCTCTGAAACTATCTCTGAAAAAAAAAAATGCATTCTTTAAAATTTTACCTTCCATCACTTTTTTCAAATCACAATTGCCAGTTGTGCTAGAATGAATTTCATATATTAAATAATTAAATATTTTTTGTCTAAGTATTTGATTTGAAGAACTGAAATAAAACAGACATATTCCTGTTAACATTTACAATAAAAGATGTAATACAGTCAAAAGAGAAAATTTATAAACTTTTTCCTCTTTTTGACATGTCATGAATATTATTTTAAAAGAATGTTGTAATTAGACCTGGCCAGGAAGCTCCATTGGTTAGAGCGTCATCCTGACACACCAAGGTTGTAGGGTTGATCTCCGGTCAGGGTACATACAAGAAACAACCAATGACTGTATAAAGTGGAATAAGAAATTGATGTGGTTTTTTTTTTGTTTTTTTTTCTCTCTCTCTCCTTTCATCACTCTCTCTAAAAATCAATACAATTTTAAAAAATACTTTAAAAAAATAACTAAATAAAAGAATGTTGTAATTAAAGGATGGAATTAAAATATTATATAAATAATTTTTTTTTCCTTTACTGATTTTAGAGAGAGAGGAAGTGAAAGGGAGAGAGAGATAGAAACATCGATGAGAGAGAACATCAATTGGCTGCCTCCCGCATGCCCTCCCACTGGGGATCGGGCCCACAACCTGGACATGTGTGCTGGTCGGGAATCGAACCAGCGACCTCTTGGTGCATGGGATGATGCTCAACCACTGAGCCACACCAGCCAGACTATATAAATAAATTTTTAATCCTGGAGTGGTGGAACTCCAAAGACTTAAAAGATTAATAAATTTACGCAAAATTTAAAAATACATACATAGGGTAAAATACCATATTGTCAAAGCAAAAAAGTTGAATAGAAAAATCTTGCAAAATAAACGGATAATTTCTTAATATGAGTAAGAACATGAAATTTAATGCACCCAAAAGCATGTAAATGAAAATAAGCATACAGAAAGATGCTAAACTAAGATTGCTTGTTTATAAACTTTATAATAATAACTTTATTGCCTAGCTGGTGTGGCTCAGTGGATTGAGTGTTGTCCCAGGACTGAAAGGTCCTGGTTCAATTCCCAGTCAGGGCACTTGCCTGGGTTGCAGCCTCGATCCCCAGTAGGGGGCGTGCAGGAGGCAGCCAATCAATGTTTCTCTGTCTCATTGATGTTTCTATCTATCTCTCTAAAAAAAAAAAAATCAATAAAAACATTTTTTAAAAAAGGAATATTAATAATTTTAATTTAAATAGAATCAACCACTTTTTATCTACATTTGATTATAGATAAATTTATTTGATAACATCCAGGGATGATGACCATGTAGGAAAAGAGAAACTCTCATAGTATATTATTGGGAGTATAAATTATTCGTTCCAATAAGACACCAATTTAGCATTATCTATTGTTTGGTTCCACTTCTGAGAAATTCCCCTAAGATACATTCACACGGGACACACAGGTATGAGTATAAGGATATTCATCCCAGCATTATTTGTAATGGGAATAACCCAAATGCCCATCAATAGGGAACTGGTTAAATAAGTGATGGAGCATCCATAAAATGGAATTCTATACTACTATTACAAAGCATGAGGTTGTGAGTTATACACTTGAAACCTGTATGGTTTTGCAAATCAATGTCATCCCAATAAATTCAATTTAAAAAAACAACACTGTATGAGGTTGCTTTATGTATACTGACATAGGAAGATATTAACACTCTAATTAGTGGCTAAAAGCGATTTCCAGAACAGTGGGTAAAGTATAGTTTCATCTGAAGGGCAAAAAGGAATATATATATATATATATATATATATATATATATATTGCATTTATAGCAATATATAAAATGCATTTATACACGTATAAAAAGTGATTGCAAGACATACCTCAGTTTTAATCACCATTACTTCTGAGGATAAAAGTGAGAAAGAAACTGGTAGGAAAGATTTTTATTTTATATCATATTTATATAATTTTTTTCTCTGAACTTTTATGAGCATCAATTACCTTTATAATACAAAACATATTAAGATAGAAAAACACCTATTAAAACACATGAAGCACATTAGGGATACAAGCAACATTACTAAAAGAAAAAGTTTGTAGTCATTTAACAAATTAATTACTGAAGTAACGGTTAACTTCTTAAACCCAAGATCCATACGTGGATTGGAAATATTTTGTATGGAACATACATATAAATAGCTACAGCCCAGCCGGTGGCTCAGTGGTTGAGCATTGACCCATGCATCAAGAGGTTGCCAGTTTGATTCCCGGCCAGGGCACATGCCCAGGTTGTGGGACAAATCCCCAGTGGGGGGCATGCAGGAGGCGGCCAATCAATGTTCTCTCTCATTGATGTTTCTATCTCTCTCTCCCTCTCCTTTTCTCTCTCTAAAATCAATAAAGAAAAAAAATTATAAAAAATAAATAGCTACAAAATCATGCAGTCCATAAAAGCTCTTCTTTCTTCTGCCCAGAATTCCCTTCCCACTCATCTCTGAATGTTTAAATCCTACCCATCCTGCAAGTCATCACTCAACTATCAGCTTAGGTTTAGACATAATTATCATTTATTGATTGCTAGCTCTGGATCTAGGTAGCATTACTCTATGTACTTCCACATGTTTTATCTCGCTTCATTGTTTAAAATCTTCACAATACTGCCCAGCCAGTGTGGCGCAGTGGTTGAGCATTGACCCATGCACCAAGAAGTCGCTGGTTTGATTCCAGGTCAGAGCACATGTCCAGGTTGCAGGCTCGATCCCCAGTGGGAGGTATGCAGGAGGCAGCCGATCAATGGTTCTCTCTCACATCAATGTTTCTTCCTCTCTCTAAAAATCAATAAAAATATATTTTTAAAAAATCTTTACAATAATCCTGTGACATAAAAGGCAGTCTTTCTCATTTACACATGAAAAATGGGCCTTAGCAGTTATGAAGCGTAGTTAGTATCATATGTGTCATGGTAAGTGGTGGAGGTGAGAGAGGAAAGCAGGTCTCTTGAGTTCAAATTCCAGATTCATTCCACTTGACTCTTCCAAGGATTTCTCCCTGATTTTTCAAACAGAAGGTAATATTTTCCTCCTCTCCATTCTACTGACACTTTGTCAGTGCATCTTACGGAGCACATCAATTTCTGCTTTTATTTAAGTTATTCATGTACAGCCTTGTGTCTCTCTGTATGATAAGGAGACCTAAATCTAACAGTTTCAATCCTTGGAGGGCATGAAAATCACCCATGAATTTTTTCCCAATTTTCTTTTATTGTGGTAAAACACATAAAATATATTATCTTAACCATTTTAAGTGTGCAATTCAGTGGTATTAAATACATCCATAAGGTTGTGCACCCATCACCAGCATCCTTCTCCATAAGTATTTTCATATTGTAAAACTGAAACTCTATACCCATTAAACATTAACTCCCATTCTCCCCTCTCCCCAAGACCACGCTTCTACTTTCTGTCTCTATGATTTTGACTAAGTATCTCATATTAATATAAGTAGAATTGTACAGTATTTGTTATTTTGTGACTGGCTTATTTTACTTAGCATGATATCCTCAAGGATATCCACATTGTAGCAATATGTCAGAATTTTCTTCCTTTCTAAGGCTGAATAATATTCCATTATAATATTCCATTTTGCTTCTCCATTCATCCATTGATGAACACTAAGATTGCTTCCACATTTTTGCAACTGATTCACTGAATAATGCTCCTATGAACATGGGTGTACCAATATCTCTGTAAGACCCTTTTTTCTATTCTTTTGAGTATATACCCAGAAGTAGAATTGCTTAATCATATGATAATTCTATTTTTAACTTTTTGAGGAACTACCATAATGTTTTCCACAGGAACTATACCATTTTACATTCCCACCAACAGTACACAGGGTTCTAATTTCTCTACATCCTCACCAACATTTGTTACTTTCTGTCTTTTTTTTTTTTAAGAGAAGTGGAAGGGCCCTGGCCAGTTTGGCTCAGCGGTTGGAGCGTCAGCCCATGGACCAATGAGTCTCTGGTTTGATTCCAGTCAAGGGCACGTACCTCGGTTCGTCCTGGACCCTGGTAGGGGTCATGCAGGAGGCAACCAGTCAATGTGTCACTCTCACATGGATGTTTCTCTCTCTCCCTCTCTCTCCCTTCCTCCCACTCTATCTGAAGATAAATAGAAAAATATCCTCTGGTGAGGATAAATAAATTAATTAATTAAATAAAATAAAATAGAGAGTGGAAAGGAGGGAGAGAGTAGGGGAGAGAGAGAGAGAGAAACATCGATGTGAGAGAGACACATGGATTGGTTGCCTCCCGCACATGCCAGGACTGGGGCTAGGGATCAAACCTGCAAACCAGGTGTGTGCCCCTGATGGGGAATTGGACCTGCGACCCTTTGGAATAATGGCCAACACTCTAACTGCTGAGCTACACGTGATGGGGCACTTTCTGTCTTTTTTATATTAGCCATTCTAATGGGTGTGAAGTGGTATCTCATTGTAGTTTTGAATTGCTTTTTGCGCAAGATGAGTGATGCTGAGCATCTCTTCATGTGCTTATTGGCCATTTATATATCCTCTTTGGAGAAATGTCTGTTCATGTCCTTTGCCCATTTTTGAAAAAGGTTGTTTGTTTTTTTGTGGTTGAGTTTTAGGAGTTCTAAATATATCCTGGATATTAACCCCTTATCACATATGTGATTTGCAAATATTTTCTCCCTTTTTTTAGGCATATGAAAATTTACTACTACTGTGTTTTTACCATCAAAACTTATGATCTCAGTCTTCCCTTCTTGCCTTTGTATAAGGCCAAAAGAGAGACACTGGCTACTTTGACAACTTTAAAGTGAACTCCAGAAATGTCCCCAACAGTATGACCTTTGCAACCAAATCCAGCAACCAGAACTTCATCATTTTCCTCAATAAAATTTAAACAACCATCATTGGATATAAGGGCTGTGATTTTTCTGCCATTCTTGATCAGCTGGACCCTGACACACTTCCTGATGGCAGAATTTGCCTGTTAGGCTTCAACCCCTACTTTAAAAATATATATATTTTTTTACGACCTCCCCCACCGCGGGGGAACCCAGGTGGAGCGGGGGAGCCAGGAGACGCCCCCACCGCGGGGGAGCCCAGGGGGAGCAGGGGAGCCAGGAGACGCCCCCACCGCAGGGGAGCCCAGGCGGAGCGGGGGAGCCTGGCGACCCCCCACCAACGGAGGAAGCTGGCAACACACAGGAGAACTGAGCAAACTGAACAACGAAATTGACCCAGAGACATGGAGGGTGGAGTACGGGATGACGGGCCTCAGAGGAGGGGGGGAGGCGGGGGAAAGAGATAAATCACAGAGCCTATGTGCATGGGTGCATAACCAATGGACATGGACAACAGGGATGGGGAGGAGGAGAAGGGGAGGGGGAGGAGGGTGTCAATGGGGGAAAAAAAAGGAAAAACATCTGTAACAAAAACAAATTAATAATAAAATAAATTATAAAAAAATAAAAATAAAAAAATAAAAAAATATATATTTTTTTTAATCCTCACCAGAGGATATTTTTACATTAATCATCAGATAGATAGGGAGGGAAGGAGGGAGAGAGAGGGAAAGAGAGAAACATCGATGTGAGAGATACATCAACTGGTTACCTCCCGCACGACCTGGGGATGAACCACAATCGAGGTATGTGCCCTTGACCGGAATCGAACCCTCAACTCTTTGGTCCAAGGGCCGATGCTCTAACCACTGAGCCAAACTGGCCAGGGCTCAACCCCTACTTTTTCCAGCAGAGTTCCCTTTGCATGGGAAGCGCCTCCAGAAGTGTTGGCCTGCAGGGCTGTGCACAAATGAGCTTTCTTGTACTGTTTATCATGCCACTTCTGGTCTCATCGGTGGCTTCGGCGCTTCACGGCAGTACGAAGACCAAGACACTTGCCCATCCTGCTGGCGCCACAGGCCTGAGCTTATTTTCTCCCATTTTTTGGTTGCCTTTTTATTCTGTTGATACTGTCTTTTAATGCAGAAAATATTTTAATTTTTAAGAAGTTAATTTGCCTATTTTTCTTTTGCTGCCTGTGCTTTTGACATTGTATCCATGATCATTGCTACATCCAATGTCATGTAGCTTTTTTATTTATTTATTTTTATTAATCCTCACCCGAGGATATTTTTCCATTGATTTTTAGATAGAGTAGAAGCGAGGAAGGGAGGGGGAGAGAGAGAGAGAGAGAGAAACATCAATGTGAGAGACACATATCGATTGCTTGCCTCCCGCACGACCGCAACAGGTGCGGGAATCAAACCTGCAACCCAAGTATGTGCCCTTGACCAGGAATGGAACCTGAGACCTCCTCAGTCCACAGGTTTACGCTCTAACCACTGAGCAAAACGGGCCAAGGCTCATGAAGATTTTGCCCTGTTTTCTTCTAAGAGTTGTACAGTTTTAGGTCTTACATTTAAGTCTTTGATCCATTTTGAGTTAATTTTTGGATATGGTATTAGATAAGGATCCAAAGTCATTCTTTTGCATGTGGATATCCAGTTTTCCCAGCACCATTTGTGGCAAAGATTGTCCTTTCCCCACTGAATAGTCTTGGCACACTTGTCAAAAATCATTTGATCATAAATGCAAGAGTTTATTCCTTGACTTTCGATTCTATTTCATTGGTCTATATGACTGTCTTTATATCCGTACCACACTGTTTTGATTACTGTAGCTTTGTAGTAAGTTTTGAAATCAGGAAGTGTAAGTGCTCCAGCTTTGTTCTTTTTCAAGGATCTATTGGCTAGTCAGTGTCCTTTATGATTCCATATGAATTTTAGGATGAGTTTTTCTATTTCTGAGAAGAAAAAAAAAATCATTGGGATTTTGATATAGATTGCATTGAAGGCCCTAGCTGGGTAGCTCAGTTGGTTAGAGTGTTGTCCTGAAATACCAAGGTTGTAGATTAGATTCCCAGTCAGGGCACATAGGAGAATCAACCAATGAATGCATAAATAAGTGAAACAATGAATCAGTGTCCCTCTCTCTCCCAAGCAATTAAAGATAAATAAATAAATAAATAAATAAATAAATAAATAAATAAATAAATAAATTGAATTTGTAGATCACTTTGGGTATTACTGACATCCTAACAATATTAAATTTTCCAATTCATGAACATAGGATGTATTTCCATTTATTTATATCTTCTTTAATTTTTTTCAGCAATGTTTTGCAGTTTTTATTGTAGTCTTTCACTTTACTGTTTAAGTTAATTGCTAAGTATTTTATTTTTTTATACTATTGTACATGGAATTATTTTCATAATTTCCTTTTCAGTCTGTTTATTATTAGTGTGTAGACATGCAACTGGTTTTGTGGTTTGATTTTTTTATCCTGCTACTTTGCTGAATTTATTTATTAGTTCTAATAGTTCTGTTTGTGGAATCTTTAGGATTTTCTATGTACTAGATTATACTATCTATGATGGGGTTCAAGACATGCTACCCCAAAATATGACGCTGTGGCATATTGAATACTTTAAGCTAAAGAGTTTAAGAAAATGGCAGGAGCCAGAGGTCATTCTTATTTTCCCCCACACCCTTCTCCCCTGAAACAGATCATAAAACTCATGTGAGAGATGCCTTCCTTATACCCTAAGGATAGGAGCAAACTTTTGTCCAAATAAGGACAAAGTGATGCCAAGAAGAATCCAAACAAACAGGCCTTTCTGAATTTCCCTCAGTTTACTACACCTTACTTCACATTCTTTGACCTATCATATATATTTCTTCACAACTGTCCACTCTTCATCAAACTCGACATAAAAATACTCAGGTTTAACTGTTTCTTTGCGTCTTCATTTCCTTCTGAAAGATCTGATGTTAGGTAAAATTTAAATTAATCTGCTATTTAATTTAAATTTGCTATTAATCTGCTTGTGTCCATTTAATTTTCAGATGTAGCCAGGGACTCTAATGAGGTGGAGGGAAATCTTTTCCTCCCCTAATTTGTTAACAGATCATTTTACTTCTTCCTCTCCAATTTGGATTTCTTTTGTTTCTTTTTCTTGCCTGTTTGCTCTGGCTAGAACTTCCAGTGCTATGAAATGGAAGTGGCAAAAGTGGGCATTCTTGCCTTCTTCCTGATTTTAGGGGAAAAGCTTTCAGTCTTTCACCATTGAAGATGATGTTCACTGTTTTCTCATATATGGCTTTTATTATGTTGAGGTAGTTTCCTTCTATTCCTAGTTTGTTGAGTTTGTTTTTTTGAATTGTCATGACAGAGTGTTAAATTTCATTAAATGCTTTTTCTGCATCAATTGAGATTAATTATGTGTCTTTCGGGGGTGGAGTGGGGATGTTGAACCATCATTGCATTCCAGGAACAAATCCCACTGGTCATGGTGTATAACACTTTTAATATGCTACTGAATTTAGTTTGCTAAAATTTCTTTGAAAATTTTTGCATCCATGTTCATAAGGGATGATGGCGTGTAATTTTATTTTCTTGTAGTGTCTTTGTCCCACTTTGGTATCAACATACCTGTGAACTTTTATTTTTTTTTATTTATTTATTTTTTATTTTTTATCCTCACCTGAGGACATTTTTTCATTTTTTGTTCAGATAGAGTGGGAGGGAGAGAGAGGAAGAGAGAGAGAGAGAGAAACATCGACGTGAAAGGGACACATCGAGTGGCTGCCACCCGCACGACCAACCAGGGCCGGGGACAAACTGCAACCGAGGTACATGCCCTTAGCGGGAACCGAACCCGGGTCTCTCTGTACCGCAGGCCGACGCTCTAACCGCTGAGCCAAACCGGCCAGGGCCATACCTGTGAACTTTTAAAAAATGTTCAATTTAAAAATGTTCATGCCACAGATCAATGGAATAAGAATTTCTGCAGTAGCTGTCTGGTTACCTGCATACTCAAAACCTTGCATAGGTCATTCTGATGCACACCGGGAGTTCAGGACTGCTGGGCTCATCTACACCTGACTCATCTTTAAATTTGTATAGTGCCTTGTGGAAAGCAGAAGCCTAATAAATATTCGTTAAATTATTCATAATCATTCATGATTTTTGTAAATCTAAAGGTAGAATAAGAGTGACTTCTACAGAAAGGAAAGTCCAAGTGATTGGGTGGTAGGGACACTGTGAGGGTCGGGTGGCATAAGCCTCAAGAAGATGGTGGACTATTCGAGTAACAGGTGAAACAATTGGGACACAAAGGTGTGCTCAAGCCCATCTGAGATATTAACAAAAAGCTATAAGGAATGAAGAGAACAGGCTTATTAGGTCATTCCCTCGGGCTATATACCGACCTTTTATAATGGCTCTGCTCTTTCTTTTCCTTTGAAAGGCACCCTTATTTTGTCCAGACCACACTTGCATAAAAATGTTTATGCTATATTGGAAGAATAAAGAGTTTGCCTTGGCTCTCCCAAATCCCTTTAACTTGTAAAATAGTCAAAGAAGACTGGATCATGCTGGCAAGGCTTTGCAAAAGGACGAATTTATCTAAAATGGGGAAGGGACTTCAGGAGACCACAGCAGGAATGCGGTTGGACAGGACTGGTGACATACACACCATAAACTATGGTGTTTCTTACTGGAGGAAGTGCCTTTTAAGGGAGCCCGTTTTTGTTAATATCTTTGCATGTTAGCCTGATACTTTTACAGTAACAACAATAAGTTTCTGTGTGTATGTATGTATGTGTATGATTAGCTGATGCCTCACTTTTCTCAATCAATTTTTTATATTAATTATCAGCATAAGAATTTAGAAATCTTGTTGGAATTTGTTGTAATTAGATTCAGCCTGAAATGGGCCACTTTTATCACATAGGGATGATAGAGTTGACCCAAAGTTTGTAGGGTATATGCTTGAGTGGTTTTTCATAGCGCTTACAATAATAATTATTAATAAATATCTTTATGCATGTAAACTGCTATGTGATAAGGATACACAATGTTATAAAACATACATCCTTACCCTTAATGGGCTTCTAGCCCCATGAGGGAGACATAACAGTTACATAAAAAGTAAATACCCAAAATAAATTAATATGAGGTCCGTATTAAATGAAACATACTCACCAGTATTGCTATATGAGTTCAGATGGTCTGTGCCCTTGAGAAGCCTATGAGAAAAGCAGATAGGTAAATAGATAATTTCTGTAAAACATGATAAAGTAGGCACGAGGTACTAAGGGAGCACAGAGCAGGATTATTTAGCAGCCTCGTGTCCAGAGAAAGCTTGGAGAAAATGCTTTTTGAGTGGATCTGGAAGGATGGATATGAGGTTGACAGGTGGACAAACAGGGGCAGGGCTTTCAAGCTGCAGGAACAGCATAAGCAAAAGCCCAGAAGTGGAGAAAAGGGTACCATGTTGAAGAAACATGCAGAATTATTACAGTGGCAAGTGCATGATTGAGATTTTGGAGGCATAGGTCTGGTCAGGTCATGGAAGCCTGTGAGCCATGTTAATAGAGAGCTTAGGCTTAGGCTGTAGGTGGTAGGAATCATTAAAAGTATTTAAGCAGGGAAGTGACATGATTAAGTTCATGTTTGTTTGTTTGTTTGTTTGTTTGTTTAACCCTCACCTGAGGATATTTTTCCATTGATTTTTAGAGAGAGTGGAAAGGAGGGAGGGGGAGAGAAAGGGAAATATCACTGTGAGAGATACATTGATTGGCTCCCCCCGACACGACCCCAACTAGGGCAGGGATCGAACCTGCAACCCAGGTACATGCATGCCCTTGACTGGGAATCGAACCCACTACCCTTTGGCCTGTGGGTCAATGCTCTAACCACTGAGCCAAGCTGGCCAGGGCCAAATTCATGTTTTTAAGTATCTAACTCTAGGTGCAGTGTGGAGGATGGATTAAAAGGAAGCGAGGCTGGAGGCAGGCTGATCACTTAATATTATAATACTTTATAGTTCAGGCAAAATATCACTAAGGGCCATAACTAGATAAGAATGAACAGAAGAGGACAGATTTGGGAGATTTCCAGGAGAGAAAAAAACAAGTGCTTGGTTATTGACTGAATGTATAAGAAGGAGAGCACAAAGTCTAGGTAAGTCCTGTGTTTCTCATTTGGAGGGTGATCACATGAACTGAGACTGAGAAAACTGGAAAAGGAACAGGTTTGGAGAGGAAGATGATCAGATCTGCTTTGAGGAAGGGAAGGAGAGAGAGTAGAGGCTAGAGAGGGATGAAAGTTTTCTGTTTATATGTTTTGTTATGCTTTAGTATGTGAATAACTTGATCAGACTCACAGGCTGAGACCTAGGGCTGCATTTTATGCTGCATGGTAGGCACACAATAAACATTTGTTGAGAGAATGGAAATGGTGAATTGAGAGGAAGCAGTTGGAATAAAGGGAGCAGGTCTGATAAAGTAAGGTCCTGAGGGAATAACACGGAGCAGAATCAGGAGCAAAGGTAGATGAGCTGGTCTTGAGCGTTAGGGTAGCTCATCCTCGAAGACTCATGGGAAGGATGTAGCCATGGAGAAAAATGAAACCACACTTTCAGGAGCAGGAGAAGCTCGGTTATCTATTGCTTGATGACCTTGATTGTCTCAATGAAATGGAAGCAAGTTAGCTTAAGAGTGAAAGTCGAGTGCTTGAGTGGATTGAGACTCGTGAGGGAACCATTGCTGTGTAGATTAGGAGAGAGTGCTTTCAAAGAATAAATAAAAGTATTGTTGAGGGGAAATTGGAAGTTAAGCTGACATTGGACATCATAAATTTGTAGGGCTGACAATCTGTAGTTGCCTAATTTTCTCCCTATCAGGACCCAAGATTTCTAGAGAAAATAGATTACTGGGTAGGTGGAAAAGAAGACATGAATGCAAAGAAGTAGAGGATATTGGAGAGACAGTGGTAAACAATTAACCATGATGGTTGGAGTTACGCAAATAAGAAAGATGGAGCCATGTGGTCGGCTGAACAATGACGTCAAAGATATCCTAATCCACAGAACCTGTGAATGTTACTTTATACGGCATAAGAGACTTAGTAAATGAGATTAAATTAAGGATTTTGAGATGGGGAGATTATGCTGGATTATCTGGGTGGGCCCTAAATGTCATCACAAGTGCCCTCTAAGAGGGAGGCAGAGAGAGACATTACTATAGTAGACAGAGAAGGCCATTTGACAATTAAAGAAGCAGAAACTGGAGTGATGCGCTTTGAAGATGGAAAAGGGGCCACAAGCCAAGGAATATAAGTGGCCGCTAGAAACTGAAAAAGGCAAGTTCATAGATTCTCCCTCAGAGCCTTCAGAAGGAACCAGCCCTGCTGACATCTTGACCTTAGCCCACTGAAACTGATTTTTGACTTCCGACCTCCAGACTATAAGATAATAAATCTGTGCTGTTTTAAGCCACTAAATGTGTGGTAATTTGTTATAGCAGCAAAAGAAAACTACTACAAGCAGTGAAAGAAGGCTTGTCAGAAAAGTTGGATCATGGAAGAATAGGAGGATATGTATATGCAAAGACAAGGGGATGAGGAATTGAGTGATAAAGAATGCAGATAGAAAGAAAATGACATACACAGCATACTGAAGAACCAGGAGGCTGGTTTGCTAGAACAAAAGATAGTGCTGAGAAATGAGGCTGAATTGGCAGGGTGAGCCAAATGCTAAGGGCCTGGATGCCGCCTTAATGAGTCGTGCTGTGTCCTACAGGCTTTGGGAAGCAACCAAAGGAAGATGAATTTAACGTTGATTTATAAGATTCTGAAGCTTAGAAACACTTCAAATAGAACAACTAAGTTTCCAATAGCACAAATATTAGATGTTTAGATCCTTGACTTCGGATAGTGGCTGTGTCTATCTTTCAGGGTTCTCCAGAGAAACAGAACCAAAAGGAGAATATATATATATATATATATATATATAGCATATATTAAAAATATAAAACCTACCCCAGAGCCATGCTACAGGGGAGGTTCTTTTTTTTTTTAATCCTCACCCAAGGATATTTTTCTATTTATCTTCAGGTAGAGAGAGAAGGAGAGACAGGGAGAGAGAGAGAAACATTGACGTGAGAGGGACACATCAACTGGTTGCCTCCTGCACGACCCCGACCAGGGCCGGGATGAACCGCAACAGAGGTACGTGCCCTTGGCTGGAATCAAACCCGGGACTCGTTGGTCTGCGGGCCAATGCTCTACCACTGAGCCAAACCGGCCAGGGCCAGGGGAGGTTCTTTATGGCCCTGAGGGAGATGGGAAAACTACTCATACCTGTATAGACTAATATTATCACAAACATTCTTATCTCCTGTTTATTCTCCTGAAAAAAAAACCATTTATCTTTCCAAAGGTCATGTTTTTCCCTAAATGCTTTTCTCTCCAACCCCTCCCCCCCACCAACCTATTAAGATGGTATATAAGCCCCAAATTCTAACCACTCCTTTGAGTTAGTCATGACTGAGTTCTCCTGCTATACGCCATTGTGTGGGTAAATAAACTCTTCTTTTCTCCTGGTTAATCTGTCTTTGTCAATTTAATTTGCAGCTCTCATTCACACAACCTAAGAGGATAGAGAAAAGTTTTTCCTCCCCTACCCTTTCAACTAATTGAATGAGGCCCACCCACATTATCAAAGACAGTCTCCTTTACTCAGTCTGTTAGTTAGAGATGTTAACCATACCTACAAAATACCTCCACAACAACACACACTTAGATTAGTAAATAACTGGGTGTTATAGCCTAGCCAAGTTGACACATAAAACTAACCGTCACACAAGTGTAAGGAAAAATAGATAAAGTTAAAAAAAAAAAAAAGTAAGCCCTGGCCGGTTTGGCTCAGCAGTTAGAGCATCGGCCCGAGGACCAGAGAGTCCCGGGTTCAGTTCCCGCTAAGAGCACGTACCTTGCTTGCAGTTTGTCCCCGGCCCCAGTTGGGGTCGTGTAGGTGGCAACCACTCAATGTGTCTCTCTCACGTCAATGTTTCTGTGTCTCTCTCTTCCTCCCTCTCTCTCTCCCGCTCTATCTGAAGATAAATGCAAAAATGTCTTCGGGTGAGGATAAAAAAAAAATTAAGAAAACATTATCAGGATATGATGACTGACTGTGTTGATGTAAAAACATCAAAACCTGTAAATAATTTTTATTAAAAAAATTTTTTTTCTTTATTGATTTTAGAGAAAGGAAGGGAGAGGGAGAGAGAGAGAAAAACATCAATGAGAGAGAATATCAATTGGCTGCCTCCTGCATGCCCCGCACTAGGGATTTGGCCCACAACCTGGGCATGTGCCCTGACTAGGAATGGAACCGGAGACCTCTTGGTGCATGGGTCGATGCTCAACCACTGAGCCACACCAGTTGGGCTGTAAATAATTTTTATGTAAATAGATTTTATTTGAACCAAACTGATGACAATTGCTGGGAAGCAAGATCTCAAATGCTCCAGAGAATAACAGTTTTGCAATTTCTTTTCTGAATGTGAAATTAAGGAGGGAACCTAGAGAGATGACACAAAAGTGCGATTGGATTACAGGAGAGTTAATGATATCATGTGCTCTCTTGAGGGTGGGTACTTCAAAGGTGTGTTAACCTAAGTGAACAAAAACAATGGACAGGGCTTGCAAGCTTAAGGCAAAGATAAACCTTTTACTAAAGAAATTATATGCCTGGGGCGTGACTATCCACCATGACCTGTCCAGTTAGGAATTTATGATCAGATCACCCTGTGAGGTTACTTTCCATAGAACTTAGTTTTGTCCACAGCTGTGATATGGGGGAAAAGGGAAAAAGAGGTCCAAGGTTTTAGGATTGGAGGCAATGGTTTGCAACTATCCATCTCCCCTTGTCCTACCCTAACAATGGTACAGTGTTCCTAACAACAGATTGTGTTTACAGATGCAGTGTGTCACAATGTAACAAAGGTCTGCATAGGGACGATCTTGGCCCTGTAGGTGCAATGTTTAGGAAAAAGTAATCCCACTGGAAGTATTACCCTGGCTATTATAGAAAGAGCAGTCTGTTGCCTAAGAATTGAATAAGCACCAGACAGGAGAGGAAAAAAGAACAGAAATGATGTGAGGAAATTTTCTGAAACATGAGAGAATTGTCACTTTCCTCTGGGCAGTTATATGCTGACTGGTTAATGCACTGGCTTTAATCAATTGAAATTTAAGCAATTAGTGTAACCTTGAGCACAGGTTTACAAGCTTTCTACATTGGACATAAGATTTCTTTATCTGGGTTGGTGTTTTCCTGAGTTTCATTTCTATTTTTAGGTTTGGGTTTCTTTTTAAGTGACACATGCGTACTACTTGTAAATTATAAGCTTGGTGTTTTGGCAACTGTAATAACGAAAACCTGAAGCTTGAAGATTAAAAGCCCTGCCTGGCCAGGTTTTAAATTGAGTCTGGATGCACTTCACTTAGTCTGTTAGACTGGTAACCTGTTGCCAACAGAAACTTAAAGAAGCACTCTCTGCAATTAATATGTTAACTATCATTAATGGCTTTGTTTTCTCCAGACAAGCCAACAGCACAGGCATTAGTCTTTCCGTCTTGATAAACTGGTTCTGAGAAATGAAAAGCACATGCGTTCAGGAAACTAGCTGCAAAATGCTTTTTGCCCCTCCAAGGTGAATTAAAACCTTGAGCTTGGAAGCCAATATGACAGACTTTATTTAATGTGTTGGCAATGACTGGTGACACAAGCTTTATAGCCTCCGGTCCCTTCTCAATGAACAAGCACACTACTTTGCACAGCCCCTAAGGCACCAAGCCTCCAGGACACCCACCGCTCCCCAGTTGTCCAGATTCACACTTTTCACTCTGGAGAAACCGTTTTCAAAACCTCACTGATTCCTCATCATTTCCTCAGAGTGTCTATGATCCCACTTCCCTATATTTCAACTACAGACCAATGGCTAAGGTAGAGGTTTGGGAGGAAGGGAACTCATGTTTGATATTGGTCCCGATTACACAAAGCACCAGGCACTCTATCTCTGTTACCCACTTCATCTCTATACTTCCCACCGTCCTTGTGAGCTAAGTATGATTATTATCATACTCACTCGATCACTGAGCAAAAGGAGCTTGAGAGAAATGAAGTAGGGAGGAAGTGATGGAAATGGGACTGTACCCTGGTCCTTTTAAATCCAACTATTGCACCTTTAATGAAGCTGCATTACAAATGATCGTTTTACTTACTTCGTTTACACAGGATAATTTCCTGAGGAAGGGATGCCTCTTCTCAGTTTGTCACAAAGTGTGTGTCCTATAGCTCACCTACACAGTGGACATTTCTCAAAACATTCTACTTACTACGACAAGGGGGAATCAACTTGGGCTTCTGAACTGTCCTTACAGTTTCCAAAGGACACTGTTCACCTTCCATTTTAATCTCCTTGCTGTGATGAAGGAGAGATGGGCCATTCCGTTGGGGGATGCAGGGAGCCACAGCACCTACATGACCTCCTGGCAGGAGGTGGGGTCCCTGGCTCCCCAGGTCCTGAGCTCTGGGATGATACAGGGAGCCTCCAGTTCCCTTCCAACACCACCGAACACGCAGCACACAGCAACATGACTCTACTGTTTTCAAAGGGATTTTATATCCATTATCTCATCCCAACTTCAAACACCGTTCTCAGAAAATTAAGTTGTGGGAAACTTTTATTCTATCCTTCACTCTGTGAGCTGGAACCAGGAGAGTAATAATATAAGCCTGTTTCTGGTTAATTGCAGTTAATAAATGCATAATTCCAGTCTGATTGTCCACAGGAACCAGATTGTTTCTCAGGCTCATTTTAACTTGTGAGAACATGAGCTGAAATTTGTGGAATGACGGTTGATCTGTGAGAGATTCCCAAATGATGAATTCAAGGCACTTACTAGTGTGTTTCAGAGCTGAACTTTATATTTGTGCTCAGAAACAATCTGCTTCCATTCCTCCTCAGAATATCTGTGATTATCTCATCCTCTATATCATTCTCAAGGGCCATGAAACTACATGTATAAACAGCCAGCTAGAGCTCGTCATGAAACCTGGGGTTTAGATGACCCGGGATCTGCCATTTCTTGGCGTTGTAACCCTGCAAATCACTTAACGTCTCCTGGTCACAGTTACTTCACTTCTAAATGGAGATAATAACAAAACCTACTTCAGAGAATTCTTATGAAGATTAAATGAGGTAATATCTGTGAACTTAAGATGCTTATTAAAGGTAACTCCTATACTTAAGTTAATTATTACTAGTTCTTACTAAATGATACTTTGGGGCAAGGATAAATTTTACTAGGTTGTTCCAATCACACCATTTAGGCAATCGCCTACAGAATAGAGTTGGTATGTTGAGACAGAGAATTTCTCATCAGTATAATACCTAAGAAAGATGGCAATACTTCCTTCCAAAAGCACTAAACTATAAAATAAAAATGCAATGAAACGAACACAAAGATATGCTGTCACCTTTAAAGAGTCTGGCTCATAATATATACATATATATATATATATATATATATATATATATATATATTTTTTTTATCCTCACCCGAGGACATTTTTGCATTTATCTTCAGACAGAGCAGGAGGGAGAGAGGGAGGAAGAGAGAGAGAGAAACATTGATGTGAGAGAGACACATCGACTGGTTGCCACCCACACGACCCCAACCGGGGCCGGGGACAAACTGCAACCCAGGTACAAGCCCTTAGCGGGAACCAAACCTGGGACTCTCTGGTCCGCGGGCCGATGTTCTAACCGCTGAGCCAAACCCGCCAGAGCTGGCTCGCAGTTTAAATTTTTTTTGGTACGTGCCCCTAGGGGGAACCGAACCCGGGACTCCCTGGTCCTCAGGCTGAGGTTCCAACCGCTAAGCCAAACCGGCCAAGGCTGGCTCGCAGTTTAAATGAAGAAAGTGAAAAAGATTAATGTAAAGGAAGCATTTTTATGTCAGAGGAGTGGGGTGAGGAGGGAAGGTTGTTGGTCGGCAACAAAAGCAGAGCGAAGACAGAGGCAGATGTTGTCCATCTTGGCGCTGTCCAGAGGCGAGTACGTCCTCTCAAGGATCCTGTCTCTAGGACCCTGTCTAGTTCTCCCTGCACATTTGGATCCTCTTGCTTGGTTGGAATTACTTCCATTTGCATTCAAATATGCTACAGTATCTCCCATTGTTAAATCCTCCCCCTCCTGATTTCACATTCTCCTCTGAGTTACTGGCTCATATCTCTGCTCCCTATCATAAGTAGAGGTTTTGAAAGTACAGTCTACATTCCTGACTCCAGTGCCCACCTCCCTTCAACCCATTCCAGCCTAGCTTACACCCCCACCGCTCCACCGAAGTCATCAAAAGCCCCTCTGTTGGCCAAACCCAACGAACACTTTTCAATCTTCATCCTCCTGGACTTCTCAGCAACTGAGACATGTGATCAGTGGTTCCTTACAACACTCTCTTTTTGGAATCTGTGGCACTACACTCTCTTGGTTTTTCTGCCACTGCCTGGTTGCACTATTTCAGTTTCCTTTGTTAACACATTGGCTTGTACCCAACAACTAAGTGTAAGGAGTTCCTCGGAATACAGTCCTTAGGCCCTCTTCTCAGGCAGGGCCATCCATTCCTATTGTGTTTTTCCCCAGTGATTCCTAGATTGCCACCACCAGCCCAGATCTTTCATATATCATATGAGGCTCACATATCCAAGTAGTACTTACTATCTCCACCTGGAAGTCCTACAGGCCCAACATGTTAAAAACATAACTCTTTGATTTTCCCCTTCTCCTTGAAACATCTTTCTTCGTTATTTCTCAGTTTAGTTAATGGCACCACCAACTACCAGAAGCTCAAGCCAGTAACCTGAAAATCATTCTTGATGCCTCACACTCTGTCATCTACCATGTCCACACCAGGCCTAGTGCCATTGTTACCAGTGGAAGTGGAATTCTTAGGGTGCTGTGGGGAAAAGAATTTCCTGAGGCCCTCATGGGAGGATGGGGTTTTGTGAAAAGCTTTATTGATGATGTAAAATTAAGGGGGTTCCTGTCCAAGGTCCCATCTTTGTCCATCTTGTCATGGAAGAAGTCTAATCTTGTCTTCAGCAGAGCCAGAATTAAGTCCACTGCCATGAATTTCTGTTTCATATGAAAGTCCGGTCCAGTCCAGCATCTGGCTAGCTTAGCTTGTGCTCCCAGTTGCAGTCCATTGTGTGTGGGGTCTGCATGGCCATGAGCCATGTGGCTGCTTATGGCCACAAGGCTATGGAGAAGCAGCAGGCGAGTACACAGTGAGCGCAGGTCACAGAGCAAGCAAGGGGAACAAGGAGAACGAGAGAGGGAACTCCTTGTCCGGGGATCTAACCTTCCAAGATTTTGCTCACGTGCCGTGGCTCCACCCTTCTATCCAATCCATTGTTCCCCAGGCTAGACTGACAGGCAAACGCTTTCCCTACATCACCCCACTTCACTGCATATGCCCCTATCTCCCCCTTTGTTCAATCCCTTCCCCCAGTGATCTGCAGGGAATAGACCAGTGGTTCCCTGCAGAGTATAAAGATGTGCTCCCTGGTGAAGCTGCCCAGATGACCATGCTTATAATATCTGACCTCCCCTTTGTTCTCTTTCTGTTATTAATATTAATAAACTAGCCAATTGCAACGATAACACCATCAGTACTACCTGAATATGTACCTCACATCCAGACTCTCCATTATCACCTAGCACAAGCTATCATCTTCTCTCCTCTGAACTATTGCAAACAGCCTTCTAACTGGTCTCTCTAATCTCTCTTATCCTTCATTTAATTGTCTTTTTTAAAAAGGTATTTTGGAACATTAATTAAAATTCTTCAGTGGCTTTGCATTGCAGTTAGGACTGAATCTAGAATCCTCACATAGAGCCTTTGCCTATCTGGGCTCAATTCAAACCATTCTCTTCCTTCCCTAATCAACTTCAGCCAAGCTTCTCTTTCATCTCTAGGTAAGCTCTTTCTGGCTGCAGGCCCTTTGCATACACTATTTTCTTTACATGGAATGCTCTTCCCTTCTCTTGCCTTGCCTTACCATTCCTCTCCCCTATACACTTGTTGCCTAGATGACTTCTGCTCACCTTCAGGTCTCAATATTCTCTCTTCAAAGAGGCCTTTCTTAACCTTCCAATCTAAAATAGGTTCCCTCTTAGGAATATACCCTAAGAAACCTGAAACACCAACCAGAAAGAATATATGTACCCCTATGTTCATAGAAGCACTATTTACAATAGCTAAGATCTGGAAACAGCCCAAGTGTCCATCAGTAGACAAATGGATAAAAAAGCTGTGGCACATATACACAATGGAGTACTATGCAGCTGTAAGAAAGAAAGATCTCTTATCCTTTGAGACGACATGGAGGGACCTCGAGAGTATTATGCTAAGCAAAACAAGCCAAGCAGAGAAAGACAAATATCACATGATCTCACTTATTTGTGGAATATAATGAACATAACAGTCTGAGGAACAGGGGGTAGATCCAGAGATGTGGAAGTAGGGTACAGACTGACAACCCTCAGAAGAGGGGGTGGGGGGGAGGGAAGAGATAAATCACAGAACTTATATGCATGTACATATAACTGATGGACATGGACAACAATGCTGGGGATGGGGCGGGAGGGATGGGGAGGAGGGTGTCAGTGGGGGAAAAAAAGAGAAACATCTGTAACAAAAACAAATTAATAAAAAAAAAATAATAATAAAATAAAATAAAATAGGTTCCCTCATTACACCTGAAACTAATACAAAATAATATTGAATGTAAACTGTAATTGAAAAAAATTAACGTAAAAAATTAATTAATGGCCTGACCGATGTGGCTCAGTAGATTGAGCATTGTCCCAAGGACTGAGAGGTCCTTGTTCGATTATGGGTCAGGGCACATGCCTGGGTTGCGGGCTCAGTCCCCAGTAGGGGGTGTGCAGGAGGCCTGATTAGTTCTCAAGACCCTGGAAGGGCCAGCACTGAGCCCTGGGGGAATCTAGAAGCAGGAACCTCTAAGCTCTCTGGCTCTCACTCTCTGCTTCCTCTCAGCAGCAGTCTTCCTGTACCACAAGATTAATTTTCTCTCACTGTGGACAAGTTCTTTCTGTGTATTGGGTATATAGCTGTAGCAGGTCCAATATTGCATGCCCAAATTCTACATCCCAGGGAGGAAGAGCTTTCTCCTATCAGCTCTATTTATGGAAACCCGAGGGAAGGGTGTTAGTTGACCAGCCATGTGCCCTGCTTGGGTGACATTCAGTCCTGCGTAGCCAGGGGTGTGGATCCCCAGGTTTGGAGTGGCAGGCAATGAGAAAGGCATCATTGGGCAATTTTGTTGTTGTGTGGACATCATAGAGAGCACTTACACAAACCTAGATGGTCTATCCTACTACCCACATAGGCTATAAGGTACAGCCTATTGCTCCTAGGCTACAAGCCTGTACAGCACGTTACTGTACAAAACTACATGAGATTAAACCAAGCATAGGAGAATATTATGCAAGCAAGAGATGCAGTAAATATGAAATATATGAGGCTGCTGCCTGGTACATAACACAGCATACATAATGTTTTACAGCAAACATTTTTATAGGTAAAAAGAGTACCCTTTAAAATAACCATATAAAGTGTAGGATAATAAATACATAAACCAGCAACAGTCGTTGATTATCATTATCAAGTATTATGCACTGTACATAATTGATGTGCTGTACTTTTATATGACAGGTAGCGCAGTTGGTTTGTTTACAGCAGCATCCCACAAACACGTGAGCAATGTGTTGTGTTTCGAAGTCATGATGGCTGCTCCATCACTAGGTGATAGGAGTTTTTCAGTTCCATTATAATCTTATAGGACCACTATCGTATATGCACGTAGTTCATCATTGACCAAAACGGTGAGAGGTATGAGTATAATAATCTCCCATAGCACAGGATGAGGGAGGCATGTTACCAGAAGAACGGGTAAAAGTGTATGAGGCAACATTAGAATGTCCACGATCCTGTTTTATGCAGAAGTACTGAGGCTGCCTGTTATGGCTTGAATTACGTCCCCCACAATGACACATTGAAGTCCTAACCCCAGTACCAAGGTCAATGCAGATATAACTAGTTAAGATGAGGTCACACTGGGGTAGGATGAGCCATTAATCTATTATAACTGGTGTCCTTATACGAAGAAAATACTCATGATATTTGTTAAATAGCGGTGGGGTGGACTTTATTCAGGGGTACTGTTGAGATGGGTACAGGGACCACTGCAATGGGGTTTTGCCACTGGAGAAAGAGATTGGGCTCAACTTTGAACACAACCAGGAAAAGAGGGAATTTATAGACAAAGAATAGGGTGGGGATCAGTGGAAAGAAAATTCCTAAGAGGAAACAGCAAGGTAAGGAGGGATTTATTGGCAAACTCACCTAACATGATTCTTGCTGAAGGAAGGCCAGGGTGATCAGACACTATCTGAAGAGCCCAATCAGATATCGAAGGTAATCAGATACTGAGGGTAGGGGATTCTGGCTAAAATTGGGGGATGCAAAGAAGGACATAGAACTCCAAAAGTCAAGAGCTCCTTTGAGAATAGAGGTCAGAGGGACCTGATGTCAAGGACAGAATCTTTATCAGGAAGAACACCATGTGAAAATGGAGCAGAGATTGCAACGCTAACGTCTCCAGGCCAAGGAATGCCAAGGATTTCCAGCTGTCACCAGTAGCTGGGGAGAGGCATGGAACAGATTCTCCCTCAGCGCTCTCACAAGGAACCAACCATGATGATGCCTTCATTTCTAACCTCTAGCCTCCAGAACTGTGAGAACAAAAGGTCTGTTGTTTTAAGCCATCCAGTTTGTGAACTTTGTCATAGCAGCCCTAGGAAAGGGATGTATGGCCCCTTCCCAACTCTAAATGGCCCTTTGTCTCCTGGGCTCAGAACCACATATACTTTCTCTTGAAACCTCCCTATATCTTCTGATCAGCTTCTGACTAGAGCTCCCTCTCTGTGGGAGTTCAAAACCTAGTCCATGAGTCTGGAAGGAGAAAGTGATGCCATTAGCATTGAATCTGCTCCACCTTGCCCATTTCTCTTCTCTCTACCCAGCAACCAGGTCCTCCAAGGCACATACGCCAGGAAGAGCTTTGGCTAACACAGAACCATTGCCTTGGGCCTCTGTTACTGACAGGGAGAGAATTCTTTGACTACACTGACTTAATACCTGTTAAGTTGGGCAGTTATGTTTCTTATTGGAAATAAATAACTTGACATTCTATTTTAATTTTATTTTTTTTAATCCTCACCTGAGGATATTTTTTCTATTTATCATCAGATAGAGTGGGAGGGAGGGAGAGAGAGAGAGAGAAACATTGATGTGAGAGAGACACATCGACTGGTTGCCTCCCTCACGACCCTTACCAGGGCCAGGGACAAACCGCAATCGAGGTACGTGCCCTTGACTGGAATCGAACCTGAGACTCATTGGTCTGCCAGCCGATGCTCCAACCACTGAGCCAAACCAGCCAGGGCTGACATTCTATTTTATACATTCCTATCTTTAAGCTTTGTTAGTGAGTTAGTGTCTGAGACTTGTTACCTGGGTGATGCTAATTAATTTAAGATTCTGAATCTGTGCCTAACAAGTAGGCTCACTGGTTGAGGGTCAATCCATGCACCAAGAGGTCGCTGGTTCGATTCCCGGTCAGGGCACATGCCCAGGTTGTGGGCCAAATCCCCAGTGGGGGCATGCAGGAGGCAGCCAATCAATGTTCTCTCTCATCGATGTTTCTATCTCTCTCTCCCTCTCCCTTCCTCTCTCTCTAAAATCAATAAAGGAAAAAAAAAAAAAAGATTCCGAATCTGCAAAGGTCAAAGCCAAACCTCTGGGCCTGTCTGGAGGGGTTGTCAGAAGGCCAGGTGACACCAGTCTCCATGACATCACATTGTGCCTTTCTGTTGAAATGTCTTCATGGATAAAATGGACTCTGGTCATAGCTTTCTTTCCTGCGCATGGACCCTACCCTCAGTCCTAATTGAGAACTAGAGCTAAATGTGGCTGTTTTTCTACTTTTTCTCTAAAAGCCGCTCTGATTTTATTTTATCGCTAATTAATTTTTATCTTATACAAAGTAAAATACTCCCAACAGATTAAGTCTACTGTAATTCAGTGGTTTCTTCAAATTCCCAGGAATACGTGTCCTTGGGCATAATGTTTTTATACCACTAAGTAGTTACGAGTGTCTGTATGCGTGCATGGATGCTTGGCTTCAAATGAGTTGCTTTTACAACGTGATAACCTTGTGCCATATGTTGGGCAAATATCTTGGCCATAACTCACAGGCAACTGACACATTAATAGATCCTCTGCCGTTCTCATTGTGGAGACTGTGTTAGTGGCCTTTGTCTACCATGGATTTGACAGAGGGGCAGGATTAGCTCACTGACACTGGGAACACAGTTGACAAGGGATTTCAAGAAAACAAAGCCAAACAAACGAGGCTGCTTCCACAGACACCTGGCTGAATAAATTAAACTTGACTGAAGCCTCTATTACAAAAATGACAGACAAGGAGGTAAAATACGCCTTTCCTAACGAGTTTCTTTACAGTCATTTACTAATGAAAACTTGCTATTTCAGGAGAACAGCAACTTTGCAAGACACGTTCAACAGGGTCCTTTAGGCCCTGTGACTGGCTCGGGGTGCCCAGAGGTATTGTGTGTACTTTCTGCAAGCAGGGCCGCCGGACGGCGTTGCTTCAAAGCCAGCGCTAGCAAATGAAGCCAACACTCTCTTCCTCTGGCCCGCACTGGCTACCGAGTGGCCACACGGAGAGGTGAAATTGAACCTGCCCAGAAGAGAAAATCCTGACTTGAAGTAACAGTCTAAAAAGGACTGTGAGAATAGAGACCAAATAAATCCAGATTCTACACGGAAGAAGAAAAATATAGCAACAAAGTTTAATTCCAAGCTTGGTGTACATAAACACTGTATCATTGAATTTAATATTATCTACATGGGTCTTTCATTTGCCATAAGTTGGCATTACCAGCCAGCATGAGGCACCCAAATGCGAAAGTACAAAGGAAAAAGATTTTTCACTTTGTAAAAATGACTGCATACAGGCTTAAGTAAGCACCCTGTAGAAAGGTGAACTCCTTCATAGTGTGATTTTAATGGAGTCACACCTTTCCAAATAGAAATCCCCACCGACCTGCCATTGTGCTGTCTCCCCACTGAGAACGCCCACCAACAGTCTCACCAACACAGTCCCTCAACAAAGACAGCAACGTGGGTTAAATGTAGTTAAAATATACTGAGTGAGAGCAGTAACTAAGGTCAGCTTTCACCTGTTAGTAAATTGTAATTGACCAGAGAATTAGTGACCCAGCTCCCTAGATGTGAGACTGATGTTTGATTTCCGCGTGGGATGGGGTGCCCACCCCAAACAGGAAGTGAAACCGCTCATAAAGAGTAGAATAAACAAAGCAAGACAGGAGCACGGAGGCAGGGTGTATGGGGAGAACACTTACCAAACCCCTCCAGAAAACTGTTATCCCTGCCACTTCCTAAACTGTATAATGTTTCAACACGTTATCTAAGTTGTGTGGGCCCCAGTTTCCTCATTTGTAAAACTAGAGTCCTAACACCAGTGTCATAGGACTGTTGTAATAATTAAATAAGATACACATGTAAACACAAACATTTGAAACATAAACTTCCTACCTACACTTTCCTACAGGATAAGCTGCAATTGTGAAGGGGGACAGTCTGTGAGCCTGAGTGATCACCTCCAAAACAACAAAATAGGGGGTTTGGGGATCTTCAAAGCTGAGAACCTTGGACTTTATGACTGAAATAAAGCAACCGTTCTATTCGGTCAGCCTCCTTCCCTGACACCTTTGTTTTGCTTTCTTTAAGTGTCTTACCAAGGCAACAGGGCACCGCAGGAAGGTTCTAAAGTGTGGCTAAAGCTGGAAACTGCTACGTTAGTTGATTGATAAAAGCCTTTCTTCACATAACTTATAATCAGTGCTGGACCTCACCTGGGGCTTTGGCAAACTTTTTCTGTAAAGGGTCAGAGAATAAATATTTTAAGCTTTGCAGTTCATACACTATCCCAGCTACTCACCCCAGAAGAGCAGAAAGCATCCACAGACGATACATAAATGAATGGCAGGGTCCCAAGAAAACTATGTTTGGACACTTACATTTCAGTTTCATATAATTCACGTCATGAAATATTATTCCCCTTTTGATTTTTTTCATCTATTTAAAACTGAAAACAATTCTTAGCTCATGGGTCATGCAAAACCAGATGGCAAGGGTGAATTTGGCCTGTGAGCTGAAGTTGGCTGACCCTCACTCCCACTCTCCCACCCCCTACCCCCTTCTGGAAACTGGATTATTTTCTCTACATTCATTACTTCCTTTAATTTGCATATCAACCTGATGAGCTAATGTCAGGAAGGGAACTCATTTTAGAAGAAAAGGAAACTGACCTTGGAATTAGCTGTGTGACCTTTGGCAAGTTTCTTAACATTTCTCTGCCTCTGATTTCTCATCTACCTTGTAGTCTTGGTACCGGTTTAAATGAGTTCAAACACAAATAAAGCCTTATTTGGCACCTCATAAATATAAACTGTTACTTTCTTAAGCATTAGAAGCTCGTCTACAACATGATTTTTAATGACTGCATAGCATTTCATATAGATTTTCATTATTCATTTGACAAAGTCTCTAATGTCAGACATTTAATTTATCCTTTATTTTCTTTCCTCGGAAGAAACTCATAATTATTTTGAGGAAAAACTATAAAGTGGAGATAAGAGCCCTGGCCAGGTAGCTCGTTGATTAGAGTATCATCCTGTTAGGCCAAGGTTGCGGGTTCAATCCCCAGTCAGGGCACATATAAGAAGCAACCAACGAATGCATAAATAAGTGGAACAACAAATTGATGTTTCTCTCTCTCTCACTTACATAAATAAATAAATAAATAAATAAATAAATAAATAAAGTGGAAATAAGAAAAAAAATAAATGAAAATTGCTCATAATGCCAGATTATAACTGCTGTAATTACAATATGTTTTCCAGGTTTATTTTTATCTTTTAACAAAGTTGAGGTTACATTGTACATACTGTTCTGTAACCTGAATCTTCACGTATCAAAATAACAAAGGGCTTCTTGACTGATCTCTAAGATCCTGATCTTGAACTCTGCCCTCTGACTTCTATTATCCTGGTTCAGCCAGTGCCTTCCCACGGCCTCACACCTAGTCCATAAGGGAGACTGTGCGGACCATCTGGTCTTCTTGGCAGTGCATTTCTTACTGTAAAACTACAAATTGGCAGCTGGCTTGCACATCGGTCTCTCTGGAGTTTGTTCACTATTAGCTCCCACTGTGAGCCTGAGTGATCACCTCCAAAACAACAAAATAGGGGGTTTGGGGATCTTCAAAGCTGAGAACCTTGAACTTTATGACTGAAATAAAGTAACAGTTCTATTCGGTCAGCCTCCTTCCCTGACACCTTTGTTTTGCTTTCTTTAAGTGTCTTACCAATTATTATAAATGCTGACTGGTATTTATCAGTTTAAATGGCAAACAATTCTAAGTAGCTTTGGTGGAGGGCAAGTTCAGACATCATTGATGGAGACTGGCTGAAAATAGATGCCCCTTTGGAGTATTATTTGAAGGATCGACTTTAGTTTTATAAACTGCCAAATACCTCGCCCACTGTCAAAATGTTCTTTTATACTTTATGCTCCGAGAGAGGTAGCATGTAGACTTCAAAACTCAAATTTTGATGTGCTCTTGACTAAATTGTAGTTTACAGAACTATGGTAATTTCTTACACTGTTGGGGAAAAAAAAAGCTGAAATGTTGCAATAATGGATTTTCTGCGGGTATAGAAACTTCTATCATTGATTTCAATATCTAAAAATGTCAACATAATATGTTTGGTTCATCTTCTGATTATGCTTAACATCAGGCACTAACACACCCTAGACCATAAACTTGACTGATTTGAAAAGACCCCTGAAATCCATGACTTGCTATCCTACCTTCTGTGTCTACTCCGGGCAATGAAAAGAAAGTCGGATACAGTTAATTTTTAAAGACAAGCGTTTGTTGATGTGGAAGCTGAGTTATGTATGCGGGCCCTAAGAGTCTGTCTTCCTGCTGACAATGGCGGAGTGTGTGCAGCGTGTCAGCCACTGCATGTCACGTGCTCTCGGCGACGTGGGCACTGCCCTTTTATCTGTGACAGGGCTGAAGCAGAGGCACAGAGACCTGAGTACAAACTCGAAAAACACCTTACACCTGGGAGTCAGGGGCAGGTTCAGACACATCCATTCCTCAGGCATCTGAGCAGCTGGTTTCCAGAGCATTACCCCAGAACAGCAGAGGCAGAAGAGGCAGATTGAAAAGCAGTGAAATCGCTTTTTTTCAGCCAGAACCGTCATCTTCCAGGAATTCACCAAAATGACTGACACAAAGGGAAAGAGGAGAGGCACCCACTGTAGGTTCTCCAGGCCCTTTAGAAAACATGGCGTGGCTCCCTTGGCCACATACATGGGAATGACAAGAAAGGTGACATTGCGGACTTCAAGGGAATGGGCACTGTTCAAAGAGGAGGGACCCACAGACGTTACCACGGCAAAACTGGAAGAGTCTACAATGTCACCCAGATGCAATGGGCGCTGTTGTCAACAAACAAGTTGAGGCCAAGATTCTTGCAAAGAATCAATGTGTGTGTTGAGCGTATTAAGCACTCTAAGAGTCAGGATAGCTTCCTGAAACGTGTGAAGGAAAATGATCAGAAAACAAAGGAAGCCAATGCCCTGGGTGGTTTGGCTCAGCGGTTAGAGCATCGGTCTGTGGACCAGAGAGGCCTGGGTTCGGTTCCCACTAAGGGCACGTACCTTGGATGCAGTTTGTCCCCACCCGGGTTGGGGTCGTATGGGTGGTGACCGGTCGATATGTCTCTCTCACATTGATGTTTCTCTCCCTCTCTCCCTCCCGCTCTATCTGAAGATAAATACAAAAAAAAAAAAAAAAAAAAGTCCTCCGGTGAGGATAAAAAAAAAAACCCAGTGAGAGACTTCCGGTCAAGATGGCAGGTAGGTAAACACGGTATCACGTCCTCCCACAACCACATCCAAGTTACAACTAAACTACAGAACAACCATCATTCAGAACCGCCTGACATCGAGCTGAATGGAAGTCCGACAACTACGAAATTAAAGAAGATGCCGCATCGAGACTGGTAGGAGGGGCGGAGGCGCCACGGGCTGGTCCCACACCCACGTGTGGTGGATAAAAATCAGGAGGGCACTTCGGCTGGGAAGGTCCTCCCTGAGGAGTGAGGGGTCCCTGTCTCACACCAGGCACCCAGCTCAGGGTTCCAGTGCCAGGAAGAGAATCCCCATAACTTCTGGCTGGAAAAACCAGCGGGAACTGAGGATGAGGGAGGCTGAGGCTGTGGGAGCCCCAGGCAGCTCCTCTTAAAGGGCCCGCACACGGACTTACTCGGACTTGCTCCCTCTAAGCTCCAGCGTGGGGGAGGCAGCTTGAAAGTCACCAGAGAAATACAGGGAAGAACTAAATTATTTGACATTGGGGCGACAGCTAGAGGGGCAGCTTTCTCCTGGACAGACTTGCTGTGGGAGTCCGATGTTCCTTTGGTGAGCCCTTCTCTGGGGCAGCAGATGGCAGCCATCTCTGGGACTCCATCAACCTGGCTCACACTGTTTGCCCCGCCTTGGTGATTCCCTGAGGCCCTGCCTCACCCAACTTTTGGGCCCACCCAAGCTATTTCCAAAGGCTTTACCATAGAATTGGCCTATCCTGGATCCTGCTTCAGATTTTCCTAAAATCTCTCAAACAAGCAGCATCTGGCCACAGCGAGCCCCATACCTCTTGTTAAGTGGCCCTAGGCCTGGCATTGGAAGCAGCCAGCTTTGGTTTACAACTTGGCTTTTCCTGGGCACCTCCAAGCCCAGCACAAGAAGCAGCTATCTGGATATCATTTTGTAGCTTATGCCAGGTGGCCTGGACAGAACACAGGCAGAGGCTGACATTGCCAGCACACCTAGTGGACAGCTTCAGACCACGTCGAAAAACCACCACCCAGTCACCTCCACAAGTGACACACTCAATGAGTGGACTCAGTGGGTACCAGAGCCCTGATGAAGTAAATTTTGCTCTGTGCGGTAGGCCCCTCCACCGCTGATCCTCCAAGGGAGTCAGAGGCCAATGGTCAGTGGGCACAACCAGTCTTTGCAGCTGATCAGCCTGAGTAAATCCCTCCCATTGACATGCCAACAGCAATCAAGACTCAATTACAACAGAAGGGTGTATGGTCCACACTAAGGGTGCACCTTGAGGACCCAGCTGGGGTGATCAGGGAGGCTGTGCCACTGGACCCTACAGGACACCTACAACAATAGGCCACGCTACAAAGCCTAGGAGACATAGCAACTCTACCTAATACATAGAAACAATCACAGGAAAGCAGCCAAAATGAAGAGACAAAGAAACGTGCCAAGTGAAAGAACAGAATAAAATTCCAGGAAAAGAACTAAACAAAATGGAGATAAGCAATCAATCAGATATAGAGTTCAAAACACTGATTATTAGGATGCTTAAGGACCTTAGTGAGACCTTCAAGGAACTTAAGGAGAACTCCAAGGAACTTAGTGAGAACATCAACATAAAAAAGGACCAGTCAGAAATGAAGGATGCACTAACTGAAATAAGGAATAATTTACAGGGAATCAATAATAGAGTAGGTGAAACCAAGAAGCAAACCATCGAATCGGAATATAAGGAAGCAAAAAGCACCCAATCAGAACAGCAAAAAGAAAAAAGAATAAAAAAATTAAAAAATGAAGACAGGGTAAGGAGCCTCTGGGACAACTTCAAGTATACCAACATTCGCATCATGGGGGTGCCAGAAGGAGAAGAGAGAGAACATGAAATTGGAAACCTATTTGAAAAATAATGACAGAAAACTTCCCTAACTTAGTGAAGGAAACAGACATAAAAGTCCAGAAAGCACAGAGAGTCCCAAACAAGATGAACCCAAAGAGGTCCACACCAAGACACATCATCATCAAAATGCCAAAGGTTAAAGACAGAGAATCTTAAAAGCAGCAAGAAAAAAGCAGTTCGTTACCTACAAAGGAGCTCCCAGAGACTGTCAGCTGATTTCTCAAAAGAGACTTTGCAGGCTAGAAAGGAGTGGCAAGAGATATTCAAAGTGATGAAAAGCAATGACCTACAACCAAGATTACTCTATCCTGCAAAGCTATCTTTTAGAATCAATGGACATATCAAGAAAAAGCTAAAGGAGTTCATCACCACCAAACCAGTATTATATGACATGTTGAAGGGTCTTCTTGAAGGAGAAGAAGAACAAAAATATGAACAATAAAATGGCAGTAAATACATATCTATCAGCAATTGAATCTACAAACAAAATGAGCAAGCAGAACAGAAACAGACTCATAGATACTGAGAACTTTTGTTGCTTGCCAAATGGGAGGGGGCTAGGGGGATGGGTGAAAAAGATGAAGGAATTAAGAAGTACAAATTGGTTGTTAGACTGATGACCCTCAAAGGGAAGGGGGAAGGAGGGTGGGATGAGATAAACCAAAGAACTTCTATGCACATATGCATAACCAATGGACACAGAAAATAGTATGGGGAAGGCAGGAGGGGGGCGGGATTGGGGAGGAGGGGGTCAATGAGGAAAAAGGGGGGGACATCTGTAATACATTCAACAATAAAAATAAGTGAAAAAAAAAGAACCCAGTGATATAGTGGTCGCCTAACATCACTGTCAACCTTTTCCTGTTCCATCTCCTGCCAAAAACAAACAAACAAAAAAAACTAATGTGGCACTTTGTCAACATTTTAGACATCAAAATCTTCTTTTGTTTTATATATTTCCAAGGAAAAATTACAAGGATTGTTAAGGTTCTTTTTTTTTTTTTTTTTTTAAAGAACAGTTTATTGATTTTTTAGAGAGAGAGGAAGGGAGAAACATATTCAGTCGGTTGCACCGAGCCTGCAACGGGAATCGAACCGGCAACCTCCACGACCTCCTGGTGCACGGGACAATGCCCAGCCAACTAGAGCTGTCCTTTTTTTCTTTTTTTAATCAAAATTTTTTTAACTTACAAATTTATTTATTTTATATTTAAATTGATTTGGGAGAGAGGAAGGGAAGGGGAGAGAGAGAAACATTGATGGTTGCCTCTTGTATGCACCCTGACCAGGGAATGAACCCACAAGATAGGTGTGTGCGCTGACCGGGAATGAAACCCCAGACTTTTCAGTACATGGGACAACACTCCAACCAACTGAGCCACACCAGCCAGGGCATTAAGGTCCTTTTAAAACACACAACAAGAAGCACTTATCAAACATTTACTACTACGATATGCCATGCATTTTCCTATTTATGGTTTGTTTATTTTAATCTCAGAACAACTAGGGAAACAGCTTATTAGCAAACCCAACCCACGGTGAGGCCTGCGATGGCCAGGTAACAATCATGTTCAGAAGTCATAAATGGCAGAACTCAAATTTGAAAGCAGATCTCTGGCCCTCACTACCTGTCTAGGGCACAGTTGGTGGGCATAACCTTCTTGGCCGCAGTGAGCAGTGGGCAGAAAGCAATTGCAGGAGGAAGGGCCGAGAGGAAAACTGCTGAGCGCTGGAGCAGGGCGGACAGAAGCACACACTGCAGGGTGCAGTGGGATTTGGAAGCCTTTTGTCTTAAGTAGACAGAGGTGTGTTCATACCCAGGCATGTCTCTCAAACATTCATTCATTCTACTTGGACACAATAGACAGGCTGGCAGATTGTGGCCAAGGGGGTGTGGGTGGGGCGGGGGGTAGGGGGTAGGCAGGAGGAGACTGGGGAAGTTGCCACTGTTGTAGTGTACAGCCACTACAGGGTAACAGAAGGGCCACCAGGAGGACACAGCTGCCGGCCCTCCAGCAAAGCCCAGAATGTGAACGAGCCCGCAGGACAGTGCTGTTCACCTGTCCAGAGGGCGGTGCAGCCAGATACTCCTGGCACCTTGTTCAGATCTCAGGGTTAGGGCAGAGAGAGTGAGTGGCCTATAGGTTGAGTCATCAGAAAATGAAAGCAGCAAGAAGCACTAGTGCTTTTTTTTTTTTTTTTTCCAGGAACTCACAACCACGTCCTCCTTGAACAGTTCTGTTGGCTGGAAATGAGGGTGGAGGAACTGGGCAGTTCAAAGGCTCAACAGCAGAAGGCTCAGTACTGGGGTGGCTCTGCCTTTCCACCTTTCATTCAGAAAAGCCACAAAAGTACAGCCTGAGGGTGTGTGCAAAAGGGGCAAGGAGTGGCCCCACCCACTCTCCTCCTGAGTAAAGGGCAGAGGGCCCAAAGCTGCTGAGTGTTCGTGCATGCCTTGTGTGCACATGTGTGCAAGGGTGTGTGCATGTCCGGGGAGGTGGGAGCCAGGAGACTTGGCTCAAGCTGGCCTGAGCCTCTTCCTGGGGTTGTAGCTTTGCTTTAGGGCAAACCCTTGTGGACACAGTGGGCAGATAAAGGTGAGGCCAGAAGCAGAGCAGGGATTCGGTCTTGAGAAGGAAAATGGTGACTTTCTTTCCTCCCTTCCTTCTTTTCCCTACAGAGCCGACAGTCTTAGGCAGAGATGTGGACAAATCCCTAATTATAATACTAAGGGCAAAGTCCTGGGGATGACAGGTGGGAAAACCATTGGCTGTAGACTCAGAAGGGCACTGAATTTGGTGTACAGGACAGGCAGGGGAGCGGAGATGGTACTGGTTATCTATTTTGGTGTAACAAATGAACAAAAACAGAGCTGCTTAAAACAACAGATGTTTATTGTCTCAGTTTCCTTGTGTCGGGAATCCAGGTGTGGGCTTAGCAGGTACCTCCTCGGCGGAAGGTCTTCCATCTCAGCCACAGGCTCAACTGGTGGAGGCCCTGATTCCAAGCTCCCCCACATGGAAGCCGAGAGGACTCAGTGCCACACAGCTGTGGGCAGGCCTCCCTCTGCTCCTCGTCACGTGGCCCTTACCACAGGGCAGTGCACAGCATGGCAGCTGGCTTACCACAGAGCGAGCAAGCGAGGGAGAGCCCCAAGAGAGACGCCACAGTCTATGGAACCTAATGTCAGGAGCGACACCCCATCACTTCTGCCATCATCTGTTCCTCAGAATCCCATCAGGAAATCCAGCTCACGCACAAGGGAATGAACACCAGGAGGCAGAAATCAACGGGCCATCTTGGAGGCTGACCGGAGGAGTGAACAGGAGTCAGCCAGGTGGGGAGGGGGTAGTCGGGGGAGGGCAGGTGCAGTGACCGAGCACAGTGTGGTTCAGTGGGTGCAGCTGTGTGGGGAGAGGCCAGCAGGGCCCAGACGCGATAAAACCTTGTAGCCCAGATTTGTGAAAGGGGACTTTATCAGGGAGGGCTTGGAGAGAGAAAGCTGGAAGCTAAAATTTAAGATTTGGATTTAGGAAGATTATACTGCTGTGGGGAGAATGGACTGGAGGGCGTCAAAGAGAGAAAGAGGGAGGCCATCGGGCATTTTAAACTACAGCAGTAACTGAAGAGGCAAAGTTAAGCCTAGAAAAATCAAAGACGAGGCTCCATGAGATTTAAGGCCTGGTTACTTACGGTCCGTCGTCCCCCCCAGAATACAAGTTCAGTGAGGGCAGAGGTTCCTGGTTTGTGGCCTAGAACACTGGCTTTAAGAGAATGAATGGCTTACCCACAGGTTTCTGGCTTGAGTAACCTGGTAGAGCCATTCTCTGAGATACGACACACAGAGGACCAGCAGGGCTGGCAAAGGGAACCAAGGCTTTGCCACCCTGAAGCTACTGTTTGGAATATTTATTTTAAGCTGCTCATTAAGAAACAAGACTCAGAAGGAGCCTTTGACCCTCCCCCCTTTCCTGCTCAAGAGATTCAGACAGAGAAACCTGCTTCAGGAAGGGAGTCTTAGGATGTGGCCTCAGCCTACTTTGAATTAAGTGTGGCAAACAAGGGGCCTGTTAGCTAGATACCTGCCCCATTGTTTCTGGGTTGCCAGCAAGGATTTGCCTGCCATGTGTATTCCGCTCTTCAACGACCTGTGAATCGCCCATTCTCACTTCTGAAATTTAAGACCCCTCCCCCTCTGCCTTTTCTCCTTTGTCCGGAAAATGTCTTATATGCTCAATGTTGCCACACTGTTTTTGGAATTTTCATGCCTACATGAATTCACATGTATTAAACTTTGGTTTTCTCCTGTCAATCTGTCTGGTAATTTGACTATTAGCCCAGCCAGAAGAACTAGAAAGTAGGAGGAAAGCATTATTTTTTTAGCCCAGCCACTAGAAACTTAAGATTTGAGAAATACTGAGTTTGAGATGCTTTGTGGGACATCCAGGAGTAAATGTCTAGCAGGCAGTTAAAACGTGGGGATCTGGAGAGCTTCCCTGAGGAACAGTGAGAGATACAGATTGGAGAATCAGAAGCACCCAGATGCCGACTGGGGAGTGGATCATATGGCCCGGGGTCAGTTCCCCCGAGTGTCCAGGACACCCTCAAAGGCAGCAGTCCTTTGAAAGACAGTATAAGAAGAAAGGCCAATTGTCGTTCACAAAAGAAAGCCCGAAATATGCTGCCAGAGAGGAAACCCAGGAATCATGGGAAACCAGAGCGACACTGGGTAGTGAGAGCCACGGCACCGACTGTCAGGTAAGGGCCGAGGAGCCCAGTGATTTGAAGCCCACGTGGGTGCGGAGGGAGGTGGAAAAGGAATGTTTTCTAGAAATGCAAAACACTATTTAATATTTTAGAAGTTACAACTGCCATTTCCAAACTACGTTTAAAAACAAACAAAAATACATAAGCATTTAGACATCAGTTCCCCAGAGTTGGTCTTTGTAGCAGCAACTTAAGAATCACCTGGACAGGCACAATTGATGTTAAGCGAAAGGCTGGTGGTTCCAGCTCACCCAGGGACGCCTTTGTTATTCTTAGGAAGCAAAAGGCAAACACTTGCAGCTCTTCTTGCCCTGGCCCGTGTAGCTTACTTGGTTGTGCATCAACCCATGCACCAAAAGGTCACCGGTTCAATTCCCAGTCAGGGCACATGCCCAGGTTGTTGGCTCAGTCCCCAGTAGGGGGCGTGCAGGAGGCAGCTGATTGATGAAAGTTTCCCTCTCCCTTCCTCTAAAATCAATAAAAACATATTAGAAAATATTTAAAAAGAATCACCTGGGAGGCTTTTCAAAATACCAGTTCCAGGGTATGTTTCAGGCCTATAAAACTAGTCTCCCAAGAGGGAAGCAGGGAAACGTATAATTTTTTTAAAGTCACCAAGTGATTTTGAAGTATAGCGAGATTTGGAAATAATTAATTGAAACCTCTAAGAACTACTGTTTCATATTTGACTTAAGTCCTATTAGAAGAATTAAAGTGGCATAAAATTCATAGATTGCTGTTAGAAATTGATTGTTAAATTTCAGACTTTAATAGGAAATTTAAAGCAATCAAGAAAATAACTCCCCCCACAAAGTTAAAAAACAATGGCTATAAAATACATCCTATATGTTTATTATCGAGAAACTGCTGATGACTGTAATTAGGACTATAAATTTAGTTGAGAGTAAATGAGAGCTAGATTCATAAATAAAACTGTAAACATTTGTAAATCAGTTATCCTCCTGGGTATGGTTTGTAAAAAAAAAAAAAACAACCCAGTGGATATCTGAAGAGCGGGGGCAGCAGTTCCTGGCTCTGACTGGGCGAGAAGTCCTCTTTGTTTCATAGCCAAGCAAAGGTCTGCATTACACCTCTTCTCTGGGAAAACGCCAAATCTATCTTCCTATCTTCTCACCACTCCTGGCTCCCAGCCTCAGCTGCACCTCTGCTCCACTTCCTTAGCCCTTTCCTCGCCCCTGGCAGTTTCGCTTTGACCCTCAAAAGTCCATGGAAAGGCCCTTTCCTCCTCAGGGACGCCTGGCCCTGTCGGCTCCACAGAGGCACAGCCTCCAGTGCCCGGTCCCCGGAGCTCCCCCGCACCCACGCTGGCAGCAGACCCCAGGGACCTGCTTACCTCTCATCTTCTGGAAAACCATTCAAAGTTCACCACTCAGCCCTCCTGCTTCTCCAGGACTTTAAGTTGAAATCATGATCCCATTTCTGCCTTTTCTTGCTGTCCTCAAAGATATGCATGCAGGTTTCTCGCTTGTTCAGTAACATTGAGTTGTCATCAGGAAATGAAAATAAACAGAGGAAAGCAAGCAAGCCCCGGCGCTCCTCGCTGGCTCAGGGGAACCCTCTCTGGCAAGGCTCAGGTGTTTACATTTCCAGGTCAAATGACCCCAAACACCGGTGCTCTCCGGTTTCACCAACTGGGCAGCCGGTGCTAGTTTCACTGGTCTCCTACCCCCACAGGATCACTCTGGGGTCCACAGTGTTTCTTTAAAATTAGTTCAATCTCCATCTACCACAAAGAGAGGATATATATATATATAATTTTTATTCTGTCAAGATGGTAAACAACAAAGTAAAAAGGAGTCCTGATAATACCCATTTTGGGCCAGTTTGCTGGGACACTGATTTATTTTTGAAGGAGTTCTGTATCACGAGTCTTAACTACGTGCATAGCCTTCAATCCAGCAATCCCACTTCTAGGAAAATATCCTAAGGAGATAATCAAGAGATGTAGTCTAGGGTCTCTGAACAAAGGCTATTCCCTGCAAAGCCTTAACTGAGAAAAACTGGAAGGGACTTAACGAACCTCCCAGGTGGGGCTTGGCGCCCGTCCTCATCTCTGACATCCAGCCACGCAGGCCTCCAGGCGGCCCAGATTCATTAAGTCCCTACCCCGCATGCGGCACGTGGCCCAGGTAAATTCCCAGCCCCCCCCGGAAGATGTACTCACTAAAATTCATGACCTTGTAAAGCAATTTAAAAATTGTTCACATGACATTTTTTTGAGGGGAAGCAGGTTACACACTGTATCACCCCCTTGCTCTCATCCCCTGCCACGAACGGTTACCAGATCCCAGCACAGTGTCCTTCTCTGGCTCTCGGTGACCGACCTCTTCTTTCCTTTTCGAAAGCAGAGCCTAAGGCTCATGGTAACCTGATAACAGCGGAAAGAACAGCAACCTGGAAATCTTCCGATTGGTTTCTAGTTCCAGGAAGTCGCAGGACTTTGGGCAAATCACGTCACCTCTGGGACTGTTTCTAATCAGAATAATGAAAGAAGGGGCTGGACCAATCTTTCCGGTTCTGAGTCCAATAATTCTGGGCTGTGACAGAGCCCTCCGTGGATGTGGGGCCGCGGCCTGCAGCCCGGCAGGGAGAGGCTGAGCCCTGCAGGGTCTGCACGAGTCTGTCTTGCGGAGCTCCAGGACAGAAAAAAGGCAAAGGACCATCCAGATGGAAGGAGGGCAAAAGTGTCCAAAGGTTGGCAGGCCTGTGGGTCGTGGGGAGGTCACGGAGCCCCGCAGGCTCAGTCCCAAGCCAGCTCCCTGCGCCCCGCTTTTCCTCCCCCTTCTCGGACTCAGGGCCCGCAGCCGGCGAGTGGTTGTTTCATATTAATAAATGAAGGACAGCCGACGAACACTGGGTGCTTCTAGGTGCAAAACAGTGTGTACGCGATTTACTGTTACCTCACTTTCTCAACAAAAGTATGAGGTCTATTCTGCTATTCCCATTCTTAAGGCAAAACGGAGGCCTCAGGAGGTCACCGAGGGTATAGGAAGTCACACAGCTAGTCGCCAGGCCCAGGGATCTTCCCCCAAAGGGCTGTGGGACAGTCTCACATTTTAGCCCTCTCCTGCCGCAGTAGACGGGAACACGGGTCATCAAGGCAGTGAGGTTAGTTGATTACCAACAGGGAGACTGAGATAAATAACTCACAGGCAGGGAGGTTAGTAGCATTGTGGAAGTTTATAAAAGGCCTTAGAGTCCCAGAGCCCCAGCTTCCACTTAGAAAGCCCCTTCCTCCCCGGCCTCATCCCCCCAGGTGTCCTTCCCTGTCGGGGTTGGTTCGGAAAATGCAGCCTGGCGGGAGCAGTCTGGGTCCTGTCCCTGAGGAGAGAGCAGTTTGCATCTCGGAGGAGCCAGTCTGGACTCTGACCCTTGCAGTGAAGATCTGCTGGGGGGAGTTTCCTGTGTGACCTGTTGAGATTTGCTGGTCCAAAACAATAAGGAGTCTTTGACATTAATGTCCATTTAATTCAGGACTCTAAAAAGTCAGTTTAGCCCTGGCCAGTTTGGCTCAGTGGTTAGGGCGTCGTCAGCCCTCGGACCAATGTGTCTCGGGTTCGATTCAGGTCAAGTGCATGTACCTCATTGCGATTTGTCCCCGGCCCTGGTTGGGGTTGTGCAGGAGGCAACTGGTCGATGTGTCCCTTCACGTCAATGTTTCTCTCTCTCTCTCTCCCCGACTCTATCTGAACAAAAATGGAAAAATGTCCTCGGGTGAGGATACAAATAAATAAATAAATAAATAAAATAAAAATAAAAAGTCAGTTTAGTGTCAGGGTTGTGTGAGCTCCCTGAAACTGGACATTAGACTTGGTGCGGTGTTTCTGGGGAGAGGGTTCACAGCTCTTCTTGGATTCTCAAAGGTGCAGAACTTCAGTGGGCGGTGCCGCTGAGGGGAACCGGGGTGCAAATCCTACGGGAGGGGGAGGGGGGCAGCTGACATTTCTTGTGCGATTACTGTGTGCCAGGCTTGCTCTAGACAAATTTACCAGGGTTAGTTAGTTCTTCTAACAACCCTATGGCTTTGTAGATTCATTCATTTAGTACATATGTACTGTATTGATACATATTACTATGTATCAAGCAGTGTTTCCAGCGCTGAGGATACATACAGCACTTAACAAAATAAAAGCTTCCTCCTCTCCTGGAGCTTACATTCCTGTGGGGAGAGAGATGAGCAGCTGGGTTCACAGACAGTTAAGTGATAGACAATGGTCCTCAGCTAATAAGCAGGAGAGATTGAAGCTAGGCACCATGGCACCAGAAGCTGTCCAACGACTTTAAACAATTGAAAACTAAAAATTTCTGTGCAGCCTAAAACACAAAAAGTTAAAAGAAAAGTGAGAAAATACATTGTATAGAGCAGATGGAAAAGCCTAAAGAATGTTTTCAAACTTCAAATCCAAAGATGCACATTAAAATGAAGAAATGGGGAAAGATTACTAAAATAATTCAGAAGAGGAAATATGAATGATCAGTAATGTTGATAGTGGCTTTCTGAATTATCAAAACAATCTGTTTACTGCTTGCACAGTAAGAAGGGGCATTACCTTGATGGGAGTCTTAGCAGCTTATCAGAGGTCAAAGGGCAAAATCTGAGTATTTACTGAGGTTTTGAAGACAGGTCTAAGGCAGGTTTTTCAATGGGGAAGTGGGGTTTGGGTAGGATTATAATGTAATAGTTTAGGATTAATGGATACAGCCAGGAAAGGATTTTAAAAGGAGTAATTAAAAGAGTCATAATAGCATGCCATGTGGAAACCTAGAAGCTAAAATGCAAGTTGGCTTTCTTGGAAGGAGTGCATAACTGTGACTGCAGTCAGTGTTTTGAAGGAGTTCAGAACAAGTCTCCCCAGCAAATGACACTTTGAAATGTAGACTATTTTGAGCCAAAAAGACAATCAAAGCCTAAAAAGACTGAGGAAGAGCTTATTACCTCCCCTTTAACTACCTAAAAGAATTTAGGTAGCTGGACTAGCCCAGGAAGAAAACGATCCCCAGAGAGAACCACAAAGAGTGTGGGCTAGGTGTGGTGGGTGGGCTGGGGCAACGAGGCAATACCTGGAGATCAAAGTCCTCTCTCTGTGCACCCATCTCGACGCCCATGGTTCGCTCTGCGTGGCATGGCCAACGTGTTTACCAAACACCTGTTCTCATCTTCCTGTGAACTGTCTTTCTTCCCTTTGCAGCCCTAGACACCTACCCCCTTCTTAGCCAGAAAGGCATATAAGCTTTTTTTTGCCAGACTGTCTGTGGATCTCATATTCTTCTGGGGCCCCTATGAATACATAATTAAATTTGTTTATCTCCTGTTAATCTGTATTATGTTAATTTGATTATTAGACCGGTCAATGAACCTAAAAGAGCAGAAGAAAATTTTTTTCTCCCCAATAGTTTCTTCATACTAGGCATTTTCATCACTGATCCATGAACACTGTATATCTGATGCAAGGAAGTTTACTGAGTTTTTTTTTCCCCCCTAAGATGATGTTAGAATTTGTCTTTTTAAAAATGTATATTGCATCTATTGAGATGAGCATCTAATTTGCTTTCATTTATTTCAGTCTGCAAATGTGGTGAATTATACTGCTTCATTTTTTAATGTTAAACCAATTTTGCATTCTTTGATGACATCATTTTTATCACTGAATTTGAATTGATAACATTTTGTTAAGAATTTTTGTATTGTCCTGGCCTGTGTGGCTTATTTGGTTGAGCGTCATCCTATGCACCGAAAGGTTGATGGTTCAATTCCCAGTCAGGGTGGGTGCAGGAGGCAACTTATTGAAGTTTCTCTTTCACATTGATGTTTCTCTTTCTCCCTCTCCATTCCTCTCTCTCTAAAATAAAAAAAAAACACATATTTTTTAAAAGAGATTTTTTTGTATATATGTTCACGAGAGTTGTTGGTCTGTATTTTTCTTATTTGTTTAGTACTGGTATCAGAGTAATATTGGCTCATGGAATGAATTGGGAAGTATTACCTTGTTATGGGCTTTTATATATTTTTTTCAGATATATTTTCATTGATTCCTAATTTAATTCCCTTGTGTTCCCTCAAAATTCATATGTTGCAGTCCTAATCCCCTAGTACCTCAGAATGTGACTTTATTTGAAGATAAGGTCTTTAAAGAACTAAGGTAAAATGAAATCATTAGAGTGGGCCCTAATCCAACATAACTGGGGTCCTTATAAAAAGAGGAAATGAGGACACAGACCGGTACAGAGGGAAGATCATGTAAAGACAGAGGGAAGATGGCCCTCTGTAAGCCAAGGAGAAAGGCTTCAGAAGACCAACCCTGCTGACACCCTGATCTCAGACTTCTAGCCCCCCAAATAGTCAGAAAATAAATTTCTGTTGTTTAAGCTTCCAAGTCTGTGGTACTTTATTATGGCAGCTCTAGAAAACTAACATATACTTCATCAATGTTTTGAGTTTGTGTAGAAATTTCATTATTTCTTCCTTAAAGTTTTTTGTTAATCCTCACCTGAGGACTTTTTTTCCATTGATTTTTTTAGAGAGGGTAGAAGGGAGGGAGGGAGGGGAAAGGGAGAAACATCAGTGTGAGAGATACATCAATTGGTTGCCTCCTGCACATGACCTGACTGGGGCCGGGGATCAAATTTGCAACCCAGGTGTGTGCCCTTGACGGTGAATCACACCGAGACCCTTCAGCACATGAGACAACACTCCAACCAACTGAGCCACACAGCCTAGGGCTCTTCCTTATTTATTTATTTTTCTTTATTGATTTTAGAGAGAGAGGAAGGGAGAAGGAGAGAGAGATAGAAACAATGGAGAGAACATCGATTGGCCGCCTCCTGCATGCCCCCCACTGGGGATCTGGCCCACAACCTGGGCATGTGCCCTGACCGGGAATCGAACCGGCAACCTCTTGGTGCATGGGTTGACGCTCAACCGCTGAGCCACACCAGCCGGGCATCTTCCTTAAAATTTTGATAGGATTCACCAGTAAAGTTATCTGGGCCTAGAGTTTTCTTTGTGAGGTTAACTAGAAATTCAATTTTTTAATAGACATAGTCTGTTCAGGTTATGTATTTCGTAAGTGAGCTTTGGTAGTTTATATCCTTAAGAAACATCTATTTCATCTAAGTTGTGAAATTTATTGCCAAAAAATTGTTCAATGTATTCTCTTATTATCCTTTCAATATTTGTAGGATCTGTATTTATGTCACCTCTCTTATTCCTGATATTGGTAATTTGTGTCTTGTCTATTTTTCCTCTAATCATGTAGCTACAGGTTTATCAACTTTATTGATTTCTCAAAGAACCTGGTTTCACTGATTTTCTTTTTGCTTTGTTTTTTATTTCATTGATTTCTGCTCTGATCTTTATTGTTCTCTGTCTTCCTTTTTTTAGTTTCTTAAGGTAGAAGCACAGGTCATTGATTTGAGACTTTTTTCTAACATAGGTGTTCAGTGCTATTAATTTCTCTTTAAGAGCTTTTATATGCATCCCACACATTTTAACTTGCTTTGTTTTCACTCAGTTTAAAATACTTTTTGCTTTCCCTTTTGATTCATTTTTTAACACATACGTATTACTAATTTCCAAACATTGGAGATTTTTCAGATATTTTTTCATTGATTTCTAATTTAATTCCCTTGTGTCTAGAGAATATACTGTGCATGATTTGAATCTTTTGAAATCTATTGAGACTTGTTTAATGACCACAAATATAGTTAATCTTGGTAAATGTGCTTTGTGTACTTGGAAAGAATTGTATTCTGCTGTTGTTGGATAGAGTATTCTATAAATATCAATTAGGTCAAGTTGGTTGATTGTGTTGTTCAAGTCCTCTGTGTCTACTGTCTACTGATTTTCTGTCTATTTATCAATTAGTGAGAAAGGGGTGCTGAAATATCCTACTGTAATTGAGAATCTATTTCCCATTGATTCTATCGATTTTTGTTTCATGTATTTTGAACTCTATTTTTTATTAAAAAAAATTTTTTTTCTTTATTGATATTAGACAGAGAGAGGAAGGCAGTGGGAGGGATGGAAACATCGATGAGAGAGAACATGGATTGGCCGACTCCTGCATGTCCCCTACTGGGGATTTGGCCCACACTGGGCATGTGCCCTGACCAGGAATTGAACCGGCCACCTCTTGGTGCATGGGTTGATACTCAACCACTGAGCCACACCGGCCAGGCTAACTCTTCTATTTTTTAACAGGATGTGAGAAATCTAGGGAAAGTTTTGGGGCATTTAAGAACCCAAGTGGGAGGAAAAAAGAACCCAAGTTACACAAGTTCTGGATAGGTAAATAGACCTCAGGATTATGTTATAGAGGAGTATAGGGAACATCAGCCTACATGCTAGCACTAACTAGAGTGATTTATTTTTAGGTGTTGCAGCCCAGAGATTAATTGCTCCATCTAGGTTATGGTATCTACTTTAATCAAAGTTTAGTGCAGTCAGGATAAAGAATCAAAAGAGTTATCAAATAGCCCTGGCTGGTGTGGCTCAGTTGGTTGGATGTCATCTGTGCACCGAAAGGTCGAGGGTTCGATTCCTGGTCAGGGCAAATGCCTGGGTTGTGGGCTCGATCCCCAGTAGAGGGGTATGCAAGAGGCACCTGATGGGTGTTTCTCTCTCTCCCTTTCCCTTCCTCTCTCTCTAAAATTCAATAAAAAAACAACAAAACTTGTTTCTTTAAAAAAAAGTTATCAAACATTAGGTTGAATTATATGACACTGTTGACATTAGCCTTTGACTTACAAAAATGGTAACTTCTGACAAAGCAAGGATATTTGTTCATTATAATGTTGTTTAAAGAAGTGAAACATTGGGAGCTGTCTAGATGTTTTTCATCATAGCTTTGTTCAGAACAGTGAAAAAATCTAAATGTCAAACAATAAACCATGCCACATCCCTATTGTGGAATTAAATTTGTTTTGGGAGATTATTTAATAACTCTCTCCCTTTGTGTCCTCATCCAGTTTTATGACAATAAATTCCATCTATAAATGCTGGCAACTCCCAAATTTATATCTGAAGTCCAAATTTATATCTGAAGTCCAATTGCTCACAAAATCCAGATTCAGACATTCAATTTCCTGTTTACTATTTCTCCTTGGATATCTAATCAATATATGAAATTTAACGTATCCTAACCCGCACTCCAGATCTAGCTACAAAGCCTGTTCTCCCCACATCCTCACTCCTCTCAGTTAATGGAAGTTCTAGCTTCAGCTTTCTAGTTGTTCAAGTCAAAAGCCTTGGAGTCTTTCTTGATTCTCCTTCACTTGTCCCTCACCTTCAATCCGTCAGGAAATCTCTGGCTTTAGCTTCAAAATATACCCAGAACCCAACACCTTTCACCACATTTATTGCTACCGCTGTGGTCCTCTTTCCCTGATTGCAAAAGCCTCCTAACCTTAGTCAGTATTTTAAATTAAAGTCAATATTTAAAAGGATTGATGAAAACTATAGGTGTGGACCAAGTTCAATGAACGTGGCAGATGATGTCTGCCCTGAACCACTGCCTGGAGGAGGGTTTCTTCTCCTAGTTCGCTCTGCTCCCCTCTGCGGGCTCCCCCAATGCGCAGCGCCAGCTCTCGTGCTACTCAGCAGCTGACCTCACCTGCACCCCTGCGGATGGCTCTGCAGTGGGTTTTACTGGTATAATAAGCACCTCTCCATGGACATCTTCCCTAGCACCCCTCTCGTGGGTTCCCAGCACGTTCTGGGGTATGGCACCTCCCCGGGATGTTTCTCTAGCACAAAAGGGCAGATGCTAAACAAGTGCCAGTTGGGCAGCATCGCCCGTGACTTCTTTGCCATCCAGTGGGCAATGGTTGTAACTGCTTTAATAAAGCTGGTTCTCGGCCTGAGGGGGAGGGAACTCTTCGTTTGGTCTTGCCCCAGTCCTAGGGTCAATGGCTGCTCCCTATATATATTGTCCTTGTATTCTTCAGTGTTCTTTTTATCACTTATTAGCAAATCCTCCATTATTCCAATCTCTTGTTAGTTTGTGATGGTTAATTTTGTCAATTTGTCTGAGCCATCGTGACTAGGTATTTGGTCAAATATTATTCTGGATGTTTCTGTACAGGTTTTTTGTGTTTGTTTTTTTAATTAGGTTAACATTTACATCAGTGGACTTCGAGTAAAACAGATTACCCTCCATACTGTGGGTGGGCCTCATCCAATCAGTTGAAGACCTTAATAAAAGACTGAGCTCCTCTGGGCAAGAAGAAATTCTACCAGCAGACTGCCTTTGGACTTGAACTGCATCTCTTCCCTGGGTCTCCAACCTGCCTACCATGTAGATTTTGGACTACTAAGCCTCCACAATCGTTTGAGCCAATTCCTTAAAATCGATCTCTATATATTTATATACATAGCCTATTGGTTCTGTTTCCCTGGAGAACTCTGATACACAGTTAGTTAATTACATTAGAGTACTCCTGTTCATAATGCTTTGGTTTCCGTCTCTTGATTGGACCCTGACAAGTGCACCATTGGTCTCCTCTGAACTCCCGATCCATATGTACAACTGCCTACTCAGTATCTCTACCTGGATGTATAACAGGCATTCCAAATCTGTGTCCAAAAGCTCTTGATGTTCCTCCTGCAAACTTATTTCTCCTACACATTCTCCAATCTCAGTTAAAGGCAACTTCAATTTTAGTGAGACTTCCCCTAACACAATTTCAGTTGAGCTCTAAGCAGCCCCAGCCATACCTTCAATCCCTCTTCTTTGCCTGTTATATTATCTAACTGCTATATGTATCTTATTTATCATGTCCATTGTGTAACTCCTTCATTAGAGTATAAATTCCATGAGAGCAGGTATTGGTGTATTTGTGTGTTTAAACTGCGGTATGCCCGTAATCTAAAGCAATGCTTAACACATAGCGGATAATCAATGAACCTTTGCCTCCTATATTCACTATGGACTATAATGCCAGTTATTTTTGAGTGTCTTGAGAAATCCTTCACTTTCCCAAGTTTATATATAAATACATTTTATACTTATTCATAAAATTTTTACTTTGCCTTTTAAATTTAGGTTGAACCACTAGGAATGGATTTTTCTGTGTGACATGAGGTAGGGTTCCACACATATTTATTTACCTCTTCTGGATAACCAGCTGCCCAGTAGGCTACGTTTTTACTACGTAACGGTCTTGGTTTTATCCCTCTACTTTCTGAATTCACTTGCTCTATTAAACAGTCAGTATTAACATTCTATAATAATGAAGCAAAACAGAGTATCAATCCCACAGTTTTATTTGTAAAGAACAACGCATGAAAAGTCATATTTGAATGTACTCCAAAACCTGAAAAAACCCACGTCAGTTTCTCTGATATGTATGCTAAAGTGCTCGATATCACAATACTCTTCAAATTTTATATTATGTTCAGATGAGAAAAAAAAAAAAATCCAGTTCTGATGCATTTTGTTAACAATACAAAGAAAAACAATATAATTTAAATGCAGATATGCTCATTTGTTAAAAAGATACACAGGGTACATTTATACATGGTTCAAGTGTAACATAGATTTTTTCTGTATGTTGAACACCTTCAGTTGATTGACAACAGGGACTCCTTACCTCGCCTCTCTGTCAAGATTTGGTGTTTGGAACGAAGCCTGAAGCTATACACAATACATCCAGGTAACTGAATCAAGCATTATTCCCTCCCATAGAACCCAAGGATACCCTCGATTCCTTCAAATGAGAATTTTTTTTCAAAGGAGGAGAAATCTTTTGATGATATTTTTCACTCTGGTACTAACTGCTCAATATTCTGGAGCCAATCTTTATTTTGTCTTTGAAAGGACGATCAATTTTAGTGAGATCTGAAAGGATGAGGTTCTCCTTGGATTCTTTTGATCACACTCCATCAACACCCTCTTCAAAAAAGCTTGGAAATCAGTTCAAGAGATTTATAAATGTATTTTGATAGGAATAAGGGGCCTAATAGTTTATTATTTGCTTCTGTCTTCTTTTAAGCTAAATGGTAATGTAATAAATGCTTACATAAGAAACAGGGACTTCAAAAGACATAGATGGCTTGGAAACAGGATTCACTTTATAAAAGCAGAGAGGAGCTGAAGACTCCATTCTCGATCAATGAAGGTGTGTTAATACTGAAATATAAATAGCGAAGGATCAGATTGTCCTTTCAACATGGTGAAAAGGATCGCCTAGTTTCTGTAAACCTCACAGAGAAAATACTCACAGTTCTCAAAATAAAAGTCTTCTGAAAAATCATAAGTCTTAGCAGAAAGGTATTTCATTATTAAGAGCTACACCCTCAGTGCTGTCAAATAAATATTTCCCTGGGGGTCTGAGGTCCTCATCTGTCGCCTCATGTTTCAAAATATCTTAGAGGTGTCAACATATACTACACACAAACTGTTATGTATAGTCTCTACCTCTCTTTCATGTACATCTACATACAACAGATTTATTGCCAAAAAAGGAAATAGAAGCAATTCAGTATTTCCCCTATATCATTCATGTAGTGAGACAGAAGTTCATTAAAATGATTTTTTTTAAAGCCATGTTAAAGTAAATACCACAGATTACAAAAGGTACAAACATCTCTGAGACATTTAAAATAAAACTTAGAGGGAAATGACAAACTTTTGCAAGTTTTAGGTTGTTTATATCGAATTCTCACCCCCAGTGGGAAAGAGGGTGGGGAGAGCTAGGAGGTCCTACTTTTTTCTTGGTAGCTTTTCTCCACCACCTAGAACCCCACTTTATACTGCTGGACTCTGTGCCTCAGTCATTTTAAGGTGCTAATGAGCCCCACAGGGCACAGCTGCAGGGCCTCACATAATACCAACGTCAGTGTAATGCTACCGGGTCACAAAGGGTGAGATGAGGAGTTTCAGGACACTTGAAAAACACTTGGAAAAAATGTTTCAAGAGGTAATATTTTTGGCAATTTAATCTTAAAACAATTTCTTTTAAAGCCATTCTTATGCAAAAATACTGATTATGGTTCCAGGCATTAATTTTAATTTATTTTGAGGGAAAAAATGTCAATGACAAAAACTGATTTTTATTCACTTTAACTTTGAGGTGTGATTATAAAGCAATATCCTAATTTTAAAAATAAACATAACAGAAGGGATACGTCTAAATAGATATATATGGTCCTCCCAAAGGTCAGCTTGGAAGGCTATGCACATTTATTCTGAGGATTCTGCTCCTCTCTTGCTCAAAATAATTTGGTATTGGCTCAGAGACAGTTGTAAGTCACATAAGAACTAAATCTTATTTCCTTAGAATTGTATTTCTTATGTGACTCAAACTCTGCTCGGGCATCCTTTTTATTCATCAACTTGGATCCTATGGGCTGCAGGCCTTTCAAGCAGCTCATAAAGAGGTCCCCACATGTTGGAGTGCTGGCTGTTATCACTGGGGAAAGGTAAGTGGGCTCCCAAGGTGACCACTTTAAAGGGCCTAGCATTGTAGAGGGCGTGTCTCTAGCTTTTGAAATGGGTCATTTCACTGTTACAGTCGTACTACACAAAGTGGGACAACATTTTAGGTATAACTCTTTTTGGGCATTACCTTTTGAAGTAATGGTTTTAGTCACAGACCCCCAAATCCAATTTTCTCCCCGTTTTTATAACAACTTGTTAAAGTGAATATTAATCCTTATAAGTGACTATTTCCATGAAGATGAGTCCTTATTTCCCATCTGCACAGGTGAATGCATGAAGATCCAAGGGGGAAAGAGTGTTGAGATGAATGCCCTGGAGGTCAGCCTCATGCAGCCTGCTGCAATAAACGCTGAATTCTAGACCCTGTGCTGTCGACGACCAGCTGTGGGAGTATGTAAGCTCTCTAATCCTCAAGTGTTCCCATCTATAAAATGAGAAGGCTGGCCTAGATGACTCAATCTACGCGAAGTCGTCTCCCTGGCTGCCCAGGGTGCGTCAGAAGCACGGCCTCGTGGAAAAAGTACGAGAACAAGGCCCTGGGCTGGACCGGCCTCTGGTTTCTGATCACGGAAGCACACGACAGACAGCTGGTGTCACGCAGGTGGAGGACGTCTCCCACTGCAGAGTGTCCACGGCCCTGAGTAGCCTCGGGCAAGCAAACCTCTGGTCCCCAAGTTACCCAGAATAATCTTCTTAAACCCTTTCCACGGGTTGCTAAGTACCCCCCCCCTCCGCCCCCAACTAAGCCACCTATCAAAGGGGGGCGTGCCTCGGCTGCCTGGCTGAGCCCTGCTCCATGAGGGGCTGAGGCTCTTGTTTCTTTCATTTCTTCCTCCAGGAAATCAGGGAGACAACACCGCTGGTAAAGCCCAGGACGCTCGGTGGCACAAGGGTCCTGAGAGGCGGTGGCTCTGCGTCTCAGCCCCAACTGGGAACACACCCGGAGCTCCGCTGAGCAATGCACTGCTAGCGACGTGCAAATGCCTAATGAGAGTCACAGGACCTACTCTGGGATGAAGACGTAAGGTGACTAGCTAACACCATTTACTTAACTTCCTTATAAGATGCCAAACTGGAAAGTTACTCACAACATTTGGTCTTTCCAAACTGCTGCCTCTTGTTCTACTTGCATTTTGCCTGTCTGCGAGGTGCTGGCTTTACCTTCTGTGGGCCAGTTGTCCTGCGTTACCACCCCTTTTCACAAAGGAACACAAAGCTTGCCCTGAAACACCCAGAAAGGGTTCATTCTTTCTCTCTCCTTCTGTTATTTGCATTATCTTGGTCAACAAATACTTTCACAAAAACATTCCAAGCCACACAGAGCCCTCCTCCTTCTCAGACATTCCTTCCATTTCCTGAGAGGGGGCTGGGCACCGGGCGAGGGGAGGGGGTGCTGGGAACCAAACAAAGACAGGGCTTATGGTGATCCTTCCGAGGTAAGGGACCACTGCAGGGTTCAGAGGGCCACATAAAAAGCACAGAATCAAACCGCTGTTTGCAGTTGTTGTGACTGTGACATCTGCCCAAAGTACATCAAATAACAAGAATAAAAATGCCAAGAATGAAGTTAGTCTAGGCTAATCTTTCCAAAGAGCAAAGAAGTTATAATCCCACATTTAACACACTTCTGGGGCTTTGTGTGCTCTCTTCCCAGTTAAGCCAAGCTCCTGGGGTTCAGAATTTAAAGTATTTGAATTATATCTTCATCTTGTGCCGACAAAAAAAAAAAACTTTCCAAAAGAATGGAAAAGTGACTCAATTCATATGTATGAAACCATTTGCAATGTAAAAGATACAAGTTCGGACTGCCCCGTACAGTAGGTAGAGCTGTTTCCATTCACAGTACAAAGGGTCGGACACCAGGACTGACGGACAGCTAGGACACACCAATGCATTCTGGGCTTCTCTGTGATACCTGGAGGAAAAAGCCCAACTGGGTCCACTATATTCACCTGTTTACTGGCTTCTTCCTGACTAGCACCACTCTCCCCCCAAATCCCGACACTTGTAAGCTACTTATTTTAAATCACAGGAATATTCAATCTAAGAAAAGTATCTTATTAGAGTAATATAATTTCTTAAAGAAGATAGCATATTTACACACATCTAACACATGAAAATACTCTATTTTATACTAAATTCCTGGTTCAAATGAACTACAATACAGCATTTTGCCTTGTCTGTAGTGTGAGGGTTGTTCAAGCCAGGGCACCCGGTGTTTCGCCCTGCAGTGACTCACTACCCTGCCAGACAAGTCCAAATCGGTCCCGCAGACGGGAAGGCTGGGAGCAAGGGGTCTGGACTGAGAGTCCCCAGCCAAGTGGGTTACACATCCACTCCTTTGATGAGAGACCCTTCTAAGACGATGGTGAAGTCCTGAATGGTCTGCAGAATTCGGATAAGAGAGTTGACGGTCATGCGGTCGCGCAGGAGGGCACTCTCGTCATACATTCGGGTAATGGCAGGACACTCGGCTAACAATGGAATCCACTGTGGAAGCAGGCGATCCCTGCAAGCCCAAACAGAAACAGGTCCTGAGCCGGCTGACCCTGAGCAGAACAAGGCACACACTGGAGCTTTCAATGGGAAGGTGTGTGGCTGGATGGGGCAAAATCTAGCCAAGCTCCGAGGTCAGCAGAGAAGCTGGATACTTACTGGTTAAAGACACAGTAATGAGACAGTGTAAGCTGACGGGAAAACCCATCAGATTCTACAAGTAGGCCAGGACAAATCGGCCATGAGGATTTCCGCACATTAAGGGAATTCTCTATTCTGATTTTAGCACTTTTAAAAAGAGGCAGAATGTAGTTTTGTATTTCTCTTTTACAGGGGTGTTACTTAGACATCTGTGGCAAGGCATGCCAAAGTATATTGACCTTTTGGGAAGAAAGACTACATTAAATAGTAGGGATCAGCTTTTTGTTTTTTAACTTATACAACACAACAAAGTAAAGGACAAAATCAAAGCAGAACATTAAGTAAATTTTATAAACCAAAAGAGGGGTTGCATTGGCCTAATAAATCAGAACAGTAAAGAGATAAAAGGAGAGAAGGATCGTGTTCAAAAGGAACTTTAAAAGCACAGCTGAAATTGGGCCCCTTTGTTAAGAAGAAATTCAGAACTTAGTTCTATAAACCAGTTGTTTCAGGAGGACGAAATCTCAGGCTCCGATGTTTCCTGATTAAACTCGACATTCATCATCTGTCACTAAGTACCTAAGACATCCTCACTGAGCACCCCTCAGTATGCCTTTCATGACAGGGACAGCTGCAACCGGCCATCCTGCATCTCTCCCTCGGGGCTCTGAGGGTTTAGAAGAAAACAAACATTGCACACAAAAACGTCTAAAGGTCCGTGTGTTTCATTTCTTACAATTCTGAGAGCTCTTTTAAAAGTAATGAATTAGCCCAGCTGGTGTAGCTTAGCGGGTAGAGCATCGGCCCATGCACCAAGATATCACCAGTCGATTCCCGGTCAGGACACATGCCCAGGTTTTGGGCTCAATCCCCAGCGGGGGGTGTGCAGGAGGCAGCCAACTGATGTTTCTCTCTCATTGATGTTTCTCTCTCTCTCTCTCTCTCAAAAAAAAATCAAGAAAAAACTTTGAAAAAAAAGAAAGGTGTTAAAGTCTTTAAAAAGTTAAATTAAATTAATGAATTATATAGCTCATGTGTAATTTTCAAGAAATAAAGGGGTAGGAAGGAAACTGTCTTAAAGAGAAGACTATACAGTAAGAATTCCGCAATGTTATTAAATGTAACACGGCAGTGTATATACTATACAAGTTCTATGCAGTAAATACATATGTGTGTATGTGTTGGTGTGTGTATCTACCAACCTATCTGTTACTTCTCTACCCGTCTTTGAAACCAGTAGAGTGGAATGGTTGACAGCCTGGGCTCTGGAGGGAGACTGGGTGTGAATCTTGGCTTCACCTCTTTCTAGCTGTGTGACCTTGGGAAAATCTTGACTTATCTGTGCTTCATCTAGTTTCTATTTTCTCATCCATTCAATGGGGGTACCGGTTGCTACTTCAAGTACTGGCGGTGGTGAACAACAGGAGGATTCAATGAGATAATGTATGTGAAGTGTACCTAGCATGGTGCTTTACCCAACACATAGCCGTACCCAATAAACAGTAGTCTCATAGTGAAACCTAGAATGAAAGAAACCCACAGGAGAGCTTTGGAAGGGGTACGATCTGGTCCCACCCTTTCTGGACCCGTGTTCAACATGTGACAAAGACAGGGAAAGTCAAGAACTGGCTCTATACCGTGTTCCGAGGCAAACTAAAATCTGGAATTTGCCGTCCTTCCCAATGTTCCTGGGGGCAGTATTAACAGCATTCACATAGCGGCAGAAGGTTTTGCAGGATGATTTCTGAATAAGGACATCATCTTCGTTGTCTAGAATCTGGTCAGCAGTTTCAAAATAAGCAACAGCTCTCTCTGGGGAAGGAAGTCAGAATCACATCACAGTACACATCAACACTTCACAACAGAAAGATTAATCACTAGGTTTATTCTGGAAACACTAACGATGTTTTTGCATTGTAGCCGGTCCTGAACCAAAATCATTCCTTTACCACTGGTTTCACAATCAATTCTAAAGGTCCATGTTTCATGGTGGAATAATGTGCCCCCTGAGGTTTATTTTCTAATCTAGACTGCATTCTAGAAGGCTGGAAAAAGCTTCCTCTCTTTACAATAGTTTTATGAAATAGAAATTGGCAAAAAGAAGAAAAATAAAGACTCCTGTGTTAAGACGAGAACCTTCTAGGAGTAAGTAGCAAAGACACGGCGGCCCCGGAGGCGGTGGCCCCTATCTGGCCACAGAACAGCAGGCTAACACTTTGCACCACGATTCTGAAATGGAACTGAATCAGTGCATCTGAGCTGGAGGTATGTGTACCCGTATCAAAAGCAGGAGCAACATTCTAGGCATTCTACAAGGAGAAAATATCACTCCTGGGGGCCTAATCTGTCGACTTTCCATTCTTTGTCCAAAAAGTCTAAATTAGATGAAATCAACGACTTCGTCTAGGCCTTATTTACAAAACGCAAATGATTAATCACCCCTTTAAAGAAACTGGGAGTTCTAGAAGAAGTGCACACCAAAGTAACAATGACAAAGTTTAGCAAGCTAGAGCAGCACACTCTTATGGAACTTTCTGTGATGACGAAAATGTTCTCTATCTGTAAGGTCCAACTGGTAGCTACAGTAGGGCTGGGGGACTAAGGAAGTGACTTCTAAATTTAAACGGCCACCTGTGGCTAGTGGTTACCACACTGCACAGCACAGAGCCAGAGTCATCCTTCTAAACATGTCGCTCCTTATATACAAACCTTCCAAATAACTTCTCATGTCATTCAAGATAAAGACCAAAGTCCTTCCAATGGCCTGGAAGGCCCCCCACAACCTGTCTCTTGCAGTGAATACCCCTCTCCCCCAATATCCTTTTCTCTCTCCCTCACTCTGCTCAGCCCCACTGATCTCCTTGCTATTCCACGGGAAGGCCAGGTGTACCTACCTTGGGGCATCTGCCCTGGCCCTTCTCTCAGCCTGACTCCTCCCAGACATCCATTCGGCTCACTTCCCTCAAAGTCTTTGTTCAAATGTCACCTTGTCAACAAAGCCTATAACCACCCCATTTAAAAGAGCACTCTCACCCAGCCAGTGTGGCTCAGCGGATTGAGCGGCAGTCCCATGGACTGAGAGGCCCCGGTCCGACTCCCGGTTGGGGCACATGCCCAGGTGGCAGGCTCAGTCCTCAGTGGGGGGCGTGCAGGAGGCAGCCGATCCATGTTTCTATCTCTCTCTCCATTCCTCTCTCTCTAAAAAAATCAATAAAAACATATTAAAAAAGAAATAAAAGAGCACTTGCCACTCTACTTCCTCTTACCTTGTTCTATTTTTTCCAGAGCAATGATCACCTTCTAACATACTAGATGAATTGCGTATTTGGTATGTTTTGCGTATTACTTAAATGTAAGTTTATCAACCACAGGAATTTTTGTGTCTTGTTAGTTGTATCTTGCTGTATACCTTGAGCATCTAGAACAGTGTCTGGAATATGGTGGACACTATAAATATCTATTGACTGAATGAAAAGCAAGGACAGTGATTATTTGATTTTCTTTTTTTTTAAAAAACATACTCCCTTACCACTAACCCTTATTTGCCCAATTCCTGGATCTCTGAGTTTTCTAAGAAGCACTTCGATGACCTTATACTAACATCCACCTGCTTCAATTTACCTATGAAGTCCCAGATGAAGACGTTCTTGTGGAAGATGCGGGCAGATCGGAACCCATGGTGGAAAACGTGTTCCAGTGCTGCGACCAGGCCATTTTCTCCACACAGCAACACCGTGAGGCTCCCTCTCTGCGGAACAACACACAGCGCCAAGTGACAACCGCCTGCGTCTGTGCCTAAGAAACACGCCGGGGCAGCGAGTGCTGCGGCAGGGGGAAGCCTGTCTCCGCAGCTGTCAGAAAGCCGACAGACGGAAACTAACGCGTCCTGTGCTGCCTGATGCACGTGCATAAACGTGGCCCTAAAACCCCACTATTCCGAGTTTCATAGCTCATCATACCTCTTTTTCAGGTTTGTGAAAATGTTTCACAATGTTGTTCACAGCTTCTCCAATTCCTTCTTGGATCTGTCCAGCATTGGGTTCTGAAAAATAATAAACAGTGGCTGAATTCTCATGCAAGGGAAATAAAACAAAGTCCTGCGGGACATCTACTGTGTCCACCTATGCAGGAAACACTTCCCCGGCGCGGGCCGGCTTTGCCAGGCGCTCCGCCACACTTGCCTGAGGCCAGCGCGGCCAAGGGAGAGGCATCTTGGCAGAATGGAAAAGAATCCAAGACACCCCTAGATTCAAATCCCACCCTTACCACATGTAATTTGTAACCTTGGTCAAATGTCTAACCTTGATCAGATGTCTGAGTTTGAGTTTCCTCAATCTAAAATAGGAAAAATACACAAAATACAAACCTCATACATAGGTCACTGAGAAAACGGAATGAAATTAGGTGTAAATCACCTGGCATGGTGCCTGTCAACGGCCGCCAGCAAGTCACCAGATCTGAAGCGTGACAGGGAAGACCCACAGCTTCATTCCTCAGGAACCCACCCCTCTATCCTACCTACCCCCACGTTCCTCAGGGGGCACAGACCGAGGCTTCTGGAGCTCTTATGGCTAACCTGGAATCTGTGGTTTTGTTGCTGTGTTTAAAGTAAAGGGAAGATGCCAGGGGCACCCACACTGGGGCACCTTGCCTGGAGCCCAGAACGCCTTCCCTTCCGGCCAGTCATTCTCTCTGGGCACTGCTTCATCCCCAGCCAGCCTCTGCTCTCCTGGGCCCGAGGGAGAGCTTGGTGGGTTGCTTGGATGGGATCTGAACTGCCTTGGCCTCTCAAACCCCAAGAAAAGGAAAAAAAAAAAAGTGGTGAACAGGTTTCATCCAGGGATAGAAATCGGTAACAAGAGAAGAACGATGTATTTGGTATTTTCTTGTGGTGATTAGCTTCTATATCTAATTTACATATCACCACACTATAAAGAACAAACTTTAAATTCTAGTTTTTAAGAATCTCTAAATTCGCCGGGCGCGGTGGCACGCGCCTGTAGTCCCAGCTACTCGGGAGGCTGAGGCTGGAGGATCGCTTGAGCCCAGGAGTTCTGGGCTGTAGTGCGCTATGCCGATCGGGTGTCCGCACTAAGTTCGGCATCAATATGGTGACCTCCCGGGAGCAGGGGACCACCAGGTTGCCTAAGGAGGGGTGAACCGGCCCAGGTCGGAAACGGAGCAGGTCAAGAATCTCTAAATTCACTTTTTAGGTAAAGCTCAAGTAAGTTTTTTCCTACACCAACGCAGAAAAATTGAATGGAAACTTCTTATGATTGGAGCACGGATACTGTGGCTTCTTCAGCTTCTAGTAGTTTTTTTTTACCTTTACCATTCTCTGAACATTTTTTCTTTTAAACATGAAGGTCTGTTTTGAAAGCCTTTATTCATTCCAAAAGAGCCCTGTACTGACCAGCAGTATACGGAAACTGATCAAAAACTCTGAGTTCTCTAAACATCACCTTGCACACACGGTGAGAAAACACTGAGTTACCCATCTCAGGGATTCAGGTTGTTTAAAATTTCATGCTTATTGAGTAAGAAAAAAATATGTCACCAAAACTGGCGGATAAGGCTTCTCAAAACAGTACTACCCTACAAAACTGGACTGATCCAGAAGTTGTAATAATTTCAATGGACTAGGGTGAAATCTATCTTTAAATTTTAAATCAGCATAATTAAGGTATTGCATTCAATAAATTCAGCAATTTTAAGTGTGTAATTTGGTGAGCTCTGACAGATGTATAGTCACGTAACCACCACCACCACCATCATAATATAGAAAATTTTCGCCAACCCAAAAAGTTCCCATGTGCTCCCATTCAGTCAATCCTGTTCCCCAGCCTTCAATCCCTGGCAACTGCCGATCTGCCTTCTATCATTATTACATTGCCTTTTCTAGAATGTAATATGAATGGAATCATATAGTACCTAGTCCTCTGTGTCTGGTTTTTTCACTCAGCAGAATGTTTTGGAGATTCATCCATGCTGTTAAGAGGTATCAATAGTTTGTTCACTTTTATATATTGCTGAAAAGTATCCCCTTGAATTGATATAACACAGTTTGCTTATCCATTAACCAACTGTGGATACTGGGGTTACAAGTCTTAGTGTAGATATATGTATTCATTTCTCTTGGGTAAATACTTAGGAGTGGGATTTGTATGTATAACTTTATATGAAACTGCCAAACTGTTTTTCCTTCTACATTCTACTGCTCTCCATCCTCAGCGACATTTGCTATTACCAGTCTTTTATTTTTATTTATTTGTTTTTTATATGTCTTTATTGACTTTTTTAGAAGAGGAAGGGAGAGGGGGAGAGAGATAGAAACATTGATGAGAGAGGAACATCGATCGGCTCCCTTCTGCATACCCCTTACTGGGGATCGAGCCCGAAACCTGGGCATGTGCCCTGACCAGCAATCGAACCCGTGACCTTTTGGTCCATGGGTCGATGCTCAACCATTGAGCCACACCAGCTGGGCGCTATTACCAGTCTTTTAAATTTTATCTATTCTGGTGGGTGTGTGGTGTAAATTTTACTTCTGACTACAGAAAGGATTTATGAATTAGGGGAGTAATTTAATAACGAATAAGGGGGAACTTTAGATAACACCATTCTAATAGTGAAATATCACCAACTGTTAACAAATGATTGGGACTAATACTATCTAAGGAAACTGCTTGCTTAATAAACTAAGCACCTCTTAAGTATTTTTGTTATTCTACTTATGGTTACTATCTACAGCTAAAATAAAACCACTTCACCGATACACTTTGGTAACTTTTCACGAAATCATACGGCCTCTGCATTAGTTTTCCGTGGCTCCTGTGACAGAGGACCACAACCTTGGTGGCTCAAAACAAAAGAAATTTATTCTCTCATAGTTCTGGAGGCCAGAAGTGAGAAGTCAGTGTCACAGAGCGGAAATCGAGGTGTGAGCAGGGCCGCGTTCCCTTCGGAGGCTCTGTGGTAGAATCGCCCCTTCAAGCTGCTGGTGGCTGCCGGCATTCCGTGGCTTGCGGCGGCCTCTGTCCAACTGCTGCTTCCGTCTGCACACTGTCTCTCTGTGTGGGCCTGATCGCCCTCTGCCTCCCGCTGATAAGGATACACGCGGTAGCATTTGGGGCTCACCTGGATAATCCAGAATAATCTCTCATCTCAAAATCCTTAACTTAACCACATCTTTCCTCAAATAAAGTAACATTTACAGATTCTAGGGATTACAATCTGATATCCCGGGAGACATTATTCAGCCTACTAAAGCCCACATTAGTATTAAGCAGAAGTTTACTGCACTAGTGAAAATGGCCGGTGAACAGTATCCCGCCGACAGAACTCCCTCCTGGATAGTGTCTTGTTTCATCACTTCTATACGGAGCTGGGGGGCGGGGCTGACTTCAGAATCTCTTAGAAGAAGGGGCTCTAGATAGCTGAGTGTGGCCATCTGGGAGTACTGTAACATAAAACTGTCCTTATTCCTCTCTTAGGTTTCAGGCCAAATATTATTTATTCATATGGCCACAGCTTAATTGAAACAGATCATGCATTTTTATTGAATTTTTAACATCTAAATTCTTCAGGCTTCTAATTATTTGTAATGTCTTGCCTTGTTTCTCTTTTTTCTCCTTTTCTTCTCTTCCCCTATCTTAAGTCCCTTCTCCCAAATTAACTGTCCTCAGTTTTCTTCTTTTTAACTTCTCTGCCACAATTCAATAACGCGACAGCTTTCTGTGAAACGGCCATGTGATGCTGCAACATCTGGGACACACTGAAGAATAAAAAGTCAACTTACTGGTGGCTTTTCCTGTGAGTGAGGTGATGCTCAGCCTCCGGGCCGTGGTGGGCGACCTCTGCTGGGGGGGCGTCCGGCACTGCTTCACCAGGTCCTCGTCCGCTGCGGGCGCCATCAGCTCTCCAATGAGAATCCTCTCCAGGCTCCCGTCATCAACGCCCTTCCCCAGCCACCGCCCACATGGGAACCTAGCGGGACACAAACAAAACAACCCACCTTCTGAATCACTGATATTTTACTAGTTTTAATCAGAATTTTAAAAATAGCACCTTGAGTTAAGTCCATCTTTTTAGTGCCTGTGCATTATATTTTTAATTGTGAAAAATTTCAAATATTGAAAAGTCGAGAGAGTAGTATAATAGACATTCGTATTCTTATCACCTAGATTTAACATTTTGCTATATGCTTCATTTTCTGTTGAAGTATTTTAAAGTAAATTACATACATTGGGACACTGCACCCCTAAAAACACTTCGGTATAAACTCTAAATAAGAAAGCATTCTCTCTTATATAGCCATAGATTGTTATCACACCCAATCAAATTAAAATAATTCTTTAATATTCTCATACCTAACTTATATGCAAATTTTGTAATTAGTTCTAGAAAGAATATTCTCAAACTATACATTAATGTCACAGTTACGTTACAGAAGAAAAGAGAACAATGTTTCCAAAGAGTAGTGCTGGCTGTAATTGGCAGAGTCCAAGAGATCCTTTTCTCTTACTGAAATTATTTTAAGTTTTTTTCTTTATTGATTTTGGAAAGAGAGGAAGGGAGAGGGAGAGAGAGATAGAAACATCGATGAGAGAGAACATCGATGGCTGCCTCCTGCATGCCCCCACTGGGGATTGGGCCCACAACCTGGCATGTGCCCTGACCAGGAATCGAACTGGCGACCTCTTGGTGCATGGGTCCACGCTCAACCACTGAGCCACACTGGCCAGGCAAGAAAACAATTCTTACACCTTTTCTTGTCTAAAGAGTCTCACAGTAAGAATTTTGAACTCCTGCGGATATGTACTCACCTGTATGTGTGTCCTGTGATTTCATTTCTGACCATGACACAATCCACGAGCCACTTGGCTAACAGTCCTGAGTTATCGTGACCAATCTGAACAGTGGTCAGCTTCCCCAAGTTCTGGCACTGTAGGGACAAAACCACGGGTTACTCAGCACCCGACCCCATCCCGCTGCCTCTCGGCTTCAGCTGTGGGACTGCGGCTCCACCTCGCCTGCTGGCAGAGCACCCACTCTGCACGACGTGTGCTCTGCCAAGCTCCAGAGAAACAGTCACATCTCATGTACCCCAGCTCATGAGACAGGAGACAAGTGGACAATCTGAGGGGACTGCACACGGTGCTAGACTCGAGATGTAAAAAAGTGCTAGCAGGAAATTGGGGAAGGAACAATTATTTCTAACTGAGGAACCCAGAAATATCACACAGACAGTGATTTGTGCCCTAAAGGATGAAAAGAATTTCAAGAAGTGGAAAAAGGGTGCTATTTAGATTCAGTTACAGAGATGTCAGAAAAACAACTATAGATATTTTTTTAAAACATCACAGACACAGCTATTCTCTGTTTTAAATAAAATACCAAGGCAGAACTGACCTCAAACCTCATCTACCAGAAGTCTTTGGGCTATTATTTAAAAAAAAAAAAGCATTGTTATCAAAATCTTTCCCTGGCCCTTTGTAGACAAGTACAAAAGAAAGTGATGATAACAGGAATAGTAAAAATAAATGTCAATTAAATTCTGACTTTTAAATTCTGATAAAAGATCACAGACCCCAACTGCCTCTGTAAGGTTGGGAAGATCAGAGCTATGAGTCCTTAAGGCCTCTGGCTTTGTGTCGCAGTGAGAAGGGATCCCAGCGACTCAGGTGAGGGAGGGCAGCATCTTAAATCAGCTGTGGCTGCAGAGACGAAGGAGGCAGGCAGATGTGACAGAGGCTGGAGACAGCAATGATGGGACTTACAATGCAGCTGATGTTCCACACTTGGTAGTCAAAGAAAAGCTGCGGGTTTTAATCTTTTATATACAGATGGCTGTGAGTTCAGTGGATACATAGGGCCTGAGTGGAAAGTGCTATTCCTGGACAGCAAGGAGCAGGAGAACAGGATGCTCAGTAAGTGCCACGTCCTTCCTGAAACGAGCAGGTCGTGTCTTCCTCCGGCATGCCGGCATCTGCACGCCCATGAGCTCAAACACACGGGAACAGTTCACCGAGTGAGACCTGAACCACGACACTGAAAGGCATTTTTACAAAGTCACTTTATAAATGCCACCACGTGGTCTGAAAGCCATAGCATGGGTGTCAGCTCTCCTGGCCTTCTGTCCAGGTCAGGCAGGGAGCATTCTGCAGCAAGGACGAGAACCACTGTGGGAAAGCATTTAGTGCTAAAGCACGGAAATCATGGAACAGGACCCGCAGGAGGCCCAAAGTGCACCATTACAAGCAGAAAAACAGAGCTTAACAATTAAACATATAACAAAAATATGAAACAAATTAGTTGTTTACAACAACTTTAGGTATATGATCACAGAAATGATCCTGCATGCTTGACTATTTCTTTATATGATCTGACTCCAGGCAAATAAAAAAGGGAAACTAGAATCTTTGTGTAGAATTACATATAACACTTTCTGCTAAGAAAGGTATTAGCTGAACTTACCTCAAAAGTCATTTCGAGGAGGTTTTTCGGAATCTGCATTACGCCCGTGTCTCCTAGCTCCCCCGACACACAGATCCAGGGGTTTGATGTGATGATTGCATTGCTCAGCTTTTTGATGGGGATGATCACTGACCTATACGGAATCACTGAAAAGAAAATGCTATTATTAATTAAAAATGACAATAGAATTCTCCTGCTAACAAAACAAATACGTATGAAAAACTTGGTTAGCTTTCACAGATAATTCACTTTTTATGATCTATCAAGATGTATTTAGACAAAAAGATGAGATCATAACCTCTCCCAGTCCAGAAAAATGAGGTTTAGCCTATTAGTCCTGATACCTGTGATTTCCCCAGCATATACATCGCCATGTGTGCACGGCATGAGTATCTCTATGGTGACATACATCACCACTACATTTATAAACAATCTCAGGCATTAGCACCAGAATACCCGAGGACAAGAACACTAACGACGCTATATAGTATTTCCATTGCTTTAACGTTTTTATTAATTTTGTTTCAAAATCGAGTACAAATGAACCTGGCTCCTGGATGGTTTCTTATGAAAAAGGGGGTGGATGACTTCTCAGATAGTATCCCCTGTTGCTGACCATCTCGGGCAATGCTTTAAAGCACTGCACTTCTGAACTTTCCCACCCCAATGTTACAGCTCAATATGCAAAGCTGAGAAAAAGAAACAATGGCACCTCCATTCTAGACACAACAGAAGGTCTATAAACCACTACTTGGAAAGCTATTAAGGTGACTCACGGAGGGGCCCCAGGAAAAGAATCAAGATGTGGAAAGAGAGCTTTTCTTCTGACGGCCCTGCAGAGGCCCACCACTAGATGTCACTGTCCTACCACTGTCTTTTGATCCCATGTGGAAACACTATCAAGTTAGGCATTACCACACCCCTCCATTTTCCTCTAAAAATTGGTGATGACTCAAACGGTAGCACATTTTTATCCTTCAGAACTATACTTTTTTTTTTTTTTCAAAAAGCAGGATAGAATCAATATTTTTTGTTGGTATTATCAAGATTCCTAATTAATCAGTTATGAGAGGGCGCATTAGCAACCCTCCTTGAAAGAACTACAGGTCAGATGGAAAACATTTACTGGACAGGGTGCCCAGACACTGCCTCACAATACGGGCTCACGGTTCGGAGCATTCTTCGATGAGGGAAATGAATGGGGTAAATGGTTCATTTCCTTAATTTTACAAAGACCACTTTCTTTATGTTGAGTGGATAACCTCCCTTTCTGTCTTTTTATTTTGGTTGAAGGAAAGGAAATGTCAGAGGAAAGGCTATATTTTTCATGGCTTAGTAACCACAAGAATCAAATGGTTTTCGAAACTGAAAGCAGAAGAGGTCAGTGCAGACTATTCTGGGTGCCACAGGCTTCTCTAATTTCTCACTGACAGGGTTAGAGAAGCTCAGAAAAGCCTCTTAGGGCCAGCAGTCTGTGCCTGTAAAGGGCCTGCAAACGCACAGCAGTGAGCTCATCAAGTATAAAAGTAATGTTATCTAAACTCATAATATTTCTTTTATGAAGTATTTCAATTTCTCAAATTGAGTTTCTTAGATGAAGAGAAATCGGCAGATATAAGGAGGATCTCAGGCGTCCTAACCATTTCTTCTTTCAAAACTGTATATAGCAGTTTAGCTTCTCATACCTGCAATAACCTAATAAGCGAAGTGGCTTGACAGACATTATAGGTTGGTCCAATAACCATTTCAAGTCGTTTTTCTTATCTGCCTCTATAAGAGACTAGAAAAGCCAAAACCTATGCAATTCTGACCAGTGAAATGTCAGTGATGCTTATTGTGATTTCTCGGAAAATTATGTTTTTCTAGCACAGATTCTGACCCTTTTCCTTGGCATTCCTTCTTCTTCCTGCTGGAAGGTGGACTGACTGAGAATAGCCATCCTGTGACCACGAGGTGATTCGTCCATACTGGGGACTGTCCAGGAGGAGAGGGACAAAGAGCCTGCGTCCACGATGGCTCTGTGGACTGTCCACCTCAAGACTTCTCGTTATGTAAGAAAAGTAAAACTACTCATTTGCTTAAACCACTATTTTACAAGTTTCTGAAACTTGTAGTTGAACACAACTCCAAATTGATACAAGTAAACAGTCTCTAAAGTAGGGAAGGGGACCCACTGCTAATAAGAATTAGTAATGGTGAAGAGAATAAATGCTTTAATTCAGCTTATCCAAAATGCATCTCCAATTAGCTTTCCCTCAATAGACCTACGATATCCATCAGGATCCTAAAATCTTTCTGAATCATCAGGGTGTAATCATGTTCCGTTATAAAAGTTTATGATTATCATAGACTGATTCTTTGAATTAATGTGTTTTGGATAAGAGACAGGCATATTCATTTAGCAAAACACTCCTTTTCATGTCCATCCCACTTCCTGTTGCAGACTGAGTTTCCGGGAGAGCAGACTCTGAGTCAGAAATCAGAATGCAGAATGCTGCTTCTGGGATCGACATGAGAGGAAGAAAGCAGGCCTGGTTGAGGGAGAAGCCGAGCTGTGATGCTGTCGTAATGAGGTGCTCAGCCGATTCCACGGCGAGTCCTGGGACAGCACCTTGACCAGTCACAGAGGCTGGCTGGCCCAGAAGGAGGCTCAGCTGGGGTGGGGTAGTCTCGGGGTGAGACACTCCCTCCCCGCAGGGCTGAGCTGGGGGCTCTTACAGTGCCTATCTCACTGCACAGGGTATGTCTCGCTTTAAAACATGAACTCTTATCCCAGCAGTCAACTCTAACAGTCGAGTCTCCAGACTTACTGATGGTGGTGAAGACGCTGGTGAAGCAGAAGTAGTCCACAGCGTTGAGGGAAAGAAGGTGGTACAGAAACTGTTCTCTTTCTTCTTCGCAACGTAGAAAAGCGTAACGCTTATAGAGCTTTCTAGGAAAGAGCAAGACAAGCACAAAACAACAGCTGAGTATATTTTTCATTGTCTTCCATGAAAAGTAAACACCTCCACTGAGACAAACTGGATAGAAACCTAATCTGGAAAGAACAGATTATTCACCAAGATGAACACATAGACAGTTAACATTTTTAACCTAGTCTGTAATTACAGGGAAAAAACCATGGATCCATTTTGCCTATGAAACTAACAGAGACCGGAAGTGATGGCCAGGGCTGACAGGGCGGGGAACAGCGAACAGCTCGCCATTCTGATAGACAGTGCACTGAAAATTTCCAGAAGGCCATTGGTCGGTATTTTAAACCAGTCAAGCCCTCTGACTGATTAATTTTACAAGAGAAGCCATCCTGTGACCATGAGGTGATTAGCACATGCTGAGGACTGCCTAGCAGAGGGACAAAGAGCCTGTGTCCGTGATGGCTCTGCGGACCGCCTATCCTGAGACTCCTCCTGTGAGAAAAATAAAACTGCAGTGTGTGAACCTACGCAATTTGCTCTGTAAGCACACAGGTCGTAGAGACAGACGTGCTCAGGAGGCGGTCTCACCTGGTGAGTGGCTGGTTAGACAGCAACTGCTTGAGGTGCTGGGACAAGAGTTTCTTTTCCAGAGACAGCCTTATCCATGCCCGAGCTCGCCCGACGTCAGTCTTGATTTCACTCATGTTCTGAATATGCCTGAAGAATAGTAGCAACAGAAAAGATGTAAATCCTAAGAATAACCTTGAACTGGGAAAGAACTCAGGGTTACAGCACCCTGCACAGGAATGTTCTTTTCTATGTAAAGGAAGCAACAGGTTAACACACAGTCTATGTTGATGAAACCTTCGAAGGTTCCATCTGAGTCATGCATTTACCATGACAACACAAGCTCACAGGCAACATCCTAAGATAAAGCACTTAACACCCATTTACTTTCAGGTTTCATTATGTTCTTGTTTCAGCCTCACAGATACCTGTAAACTGGCACTTTGTTATTCCTGACTCTCAGGAAAATAAAATAAAATGGTGTGTTCACGTTTTTATTCAAAATTACTGTCTAAGTATCTGCCACAAATTGAATCCACCGAATTATTTGCAAGTAGCCCTGGACAACACATGGAAAAGACGAAATCTTACTTTCTAAGGCATCAGAAGACAAAATGTACTGCACTGATTAAATCAACATTTTAAAAATTTGAAAGACTTGGAAAATTACGTGGCTACAAAAAACAACAACAACAAAAACTGTGTGGTCACAGGCCAGTTGAATGTAACATATATGTGGAAATTAGTATTCTGTGTAGAAGTCAATCTGTCCCCAGAGGGACTGAGTTTATCTTCCTAAGTGGGTTTCCTCCTAAGGGGAAGAAGGACTGGGCAGGAAGGACAAGCCCGTGGGAGGGGTAATTGTAAAACCACTACAGTGAGTCACGGAAGTCTCTGTGATTCTGACCCACCATTCATTCCCTCCTTTGATTCTTTTTTGCTTAAAATGACTCATACTAGCTGTAATAAATATTGCAATGAAACCTTTTGTCTGATGATTCTAAGCATTCAGAATAAGGAACAGCCTTATTTCGCAAAATACACACATATTCTTTGTTTTCCTCCCTCTCGCTCGATCCTTGGATCTGAACATTTTGGCCCTCAATCCTGAGTGCTCATTTATAACCAATCACTCTTGATAAACAAGATGTGAAACATGACATCACATCACACAGACACACGGAAGAGGTGGCACACAAACACGTCAGAATGAGATTTACGGCAGGCTTATTTATGTTTAAAGGGCTAATGCCATTACGTGTGGTCATGAACGGAGAAAGCTGGTGCCGGCCAAGCCCCCCTTGGACCCTGGTTCTCACTGGTGGTGGCGGCAGTGGTGAGGCACCTGACAACCCAAGTGTGAGCCCATGAAATAGCCTGGCTGTCCCTCAACCCTGCTGACACTCCCCAAATGATGACACAGCTGTCTGAAAAGCAACAGGGAGGATGCTCAGGCATTTACCACTTCGAGCTCAACAGTATTTACAGGGCACCCCGTGAGTGCAGGGCCAGGTCCAAGTGCACCGGTCCACGAGCACCAAAGTGATTCAAAGTGAATTCCTGCAAATACATCTATGTGAGGGTTGACAAGGACTTCATTTCCCCTACGTATCCTTCCTTCTAAAGCAGCAAAACCTACAGAAGTTAGCTTTATGCTGGCCTTAAACAGGTATCTGGAGATATGGTAGGTGAAGCATGACAAAGTGGAAAATAATTATAATGTGTAAAACAATCTATGTTTGAGGAAAATGGGAAGAGTTGGAGTACATAAAATGAAACCGATTTTATTCAGGTGGCAATCAGCTTTCCCATCATAAAAGCACTTGTGCTAGATTTTTTTGGTAGGAGGCAAGGGATTTGGGAGATGAAGCCACCAGACTCTCCTCCTCAAGCCCAGCTTGTTCACTGGCCCCAGGGAAATTCCTCTGCCTAAAATATTGCCTCCTTAATGTAATTCCTTTGTTCCAGAATCTTTTAAAGTTCACAGGATATAGGCTGAACCCGCTCACTACTCGGCCTCAACATTTCTTCCTGTTGAAAAAGTTCCATTGCAGGCAGCTGACTTCTGAGAGTCTGCATTCCATCACTTGAACTGCTTACTCCCCCCCAGCCTCCCTATTTGATTCTATTCATGTTTGAATTCCAACTTCTTCTGGAAAGCTTTCCTCGATCGTGATGGCCTTCAAGGACATCTCTAATTTATGACATGCTGCAGTCTAATGTACACTGATGATGCACTGCCTACTACTTTTACCATTTTCTCTTGGTATACACTTTTCTCAGCTTGCCAAGTTCCTGAGGACAAGGAGACAAATACTTCTTAGTAGCCTTGCATTCTCCTTTCTACCCTATAAGGCCTAGTACATATTAGGAGCTCAAAAAACTCTGTTGCTTTGTATATCACTATCTGATTTTATGCTTTGAAACTATTTATATGTGTAGTGTTATTAAAATTTAATCCAAATCTATTAAACATTTTTCTGTGTAGTTATACCTTTTTTTAAAATCCTCGCCCAAGGGTATGTTTGTTTTTTAATTGATTTTAGGGGGGTGGGAGAGAGAGAGAAACACATGGATCTGTTGCCTCCGACTGGGGATCGAACCCGAAACCTGGGTCATACGAACCCGCAGCCCTTCTGTTCACAGGATGATGCTCCAACCAACTGAGCCACAGCCAGGGTGTGTAGTTATACCATTTTAATCTGTCTTTAGTTGGAATAATTTGTTATAGAGCATTACAATGGCATTCGGCACAGTCGTACAAGTATTAGTTCTAAAACAGAACCTGTTAATTCACAGAAAAGCGTACACAGTGTGGTTTACATAACTTAAATGCTTGATTTAGTTTTTAACCCCAATACAAAGTTTTCTAATTTAGAAAAGTTTTTATGTACTTTGTCTTATCTGATCATCAGAATAACTAGTGACAGGGAGATCATCATTATTTCACTGTAAAGATGAGAAAGCTGAGACTCCTTCAGACTAAGTGACCCACCCAAGGTCACAGAGATAGTAAGTATTATTCTAGAGGTGCTACCCATTTCCTACCATTCACTTCTTCCCGGCACTCACATTCCTGGAGAAGCTCTCCTTCTCAGACCCAGGACGCACAGCTCGGGGTACCCCACGACCCATGGCCCAGGCTCCTCACCCCTCAGCGACAAGGTGCCTGACCTAAGTTGAGCCAATCAGATTTTCTCTCAGGAACTGCGAATTAGTACACTGGAACACCAAATTAGTTTTCATCGAACCTTAAAATAAGACAGGACGTGAAGGCTGGGCTTGGGCGATCATGTGTACGATGAAGAAGGGGGGAGGGGAGGGGAGCAGCTCCCTGTGAGACAGGGACCTGTGACCACTGTTTCCATTCCAGCCGCAGTTCTCGGTCCTGGATTTGGGAAGACACCTTCACACGTCTCCAATGCACCCCCCAATTTTGCTGAAGCCAGTTTGAATGAGCTTCTGTTTCCCCAAACTGAAAGATTTCTAAGACTGGTAGCACCTAAATACATTTAAATCTACATTTTCTGAGTCCAAACCTGGTGCTTACTTTACTGTATCTCCGGTGAAACCCAGTAATATTTATTGGAGAAATAAAAGAATTAGCCAATTTTAGTATAAGCTCATATCCTGTACAGCCATAAAATTCCTCAAAATAATCCTTCCTAGGGGGTAACACAATTAATCATGACTACTCAATTTTAGTGTAGAGTAAAACCAGATACTCGTTAGTGCACATGTCCACATTATTTACAAAAAGATAAAATGACTTGCCAATTTACCCTCGAGTAACTTATTCCCATCTTTATATGTAAGTAGAATATTTCTAGGATTTACTCACATCCTGTTCATTTGTTTACATATCCAGAATATCTATACTTGCATTACAGTACTCACAATCTCCTAGATCATATAATATAATGTTCTACTATGCCCCACACCATTAATTACATTTTGCCGTTAAGAATAAAAGTCCCTGCCCAGCTGGTGTGGCTCAGTGGTTGAGCACTGACCTATGCACCAGGAGGTCACCAGTTCAATTTCCGGTCAGGGCACGGGTTTCAGGCTTGATCTCCAGTAGGGGGCGTGCAGGAGGATCTTTTTTTTTTTTTTTTTTTTATCCTCACCGGAGGACATTTTTACATTTATCTTCAGATAGAGCAGGAGGGAGAGAGGGGGAGAAGACAGAGAGAGAAACATTGATGTGAGAGAGACACATCAATTGGTTGCCACCCACACGACCCCAACCGGGGCCCGGGACAAACTGCAACCGAGGTACGTGCCCTTAGCGGGAACTGAACCCGGGCTTCTCTGGTCCGCGGGCCGACGCTCTAACCGCTGAGCCAAACTGGCCAGGGCAAGGAGGATCTTGATGATTCTCTCTCATCAATGTTTCTGTCTCTCTCTCTTTCTCAAATCAATAAAAACATATTTTTAAAAAAATAAAGAGCCCTGCCCAGTTTGGCTCAGCGGTTAGAGCACTGGCCCTCGGACCATAGAGTCCCGGGTTCGGTTCCCGCTAAGGGCATGTACCTCGGTGGGGGTCGTGTGGGAAGCAACCAGTTTGCTCCAACCAATTGAGCCACACTGGCCAGGGCTGCAACCAAACTGTTTCTGTTTCTGTTAGAATAGCTGGAGATTATTTTTCCTTCATAGTTACAATTATTCCTCCTACGCTGACCATCAAAAGGAATATCATAAGCCACATGAGGACAACTACATTTTATCTACCAAGAAATAATAACATTTAAGATATAAATATATAAATTGATTCAGATAACAAAAACCAACATTTATTAAACTCTTACCATAAGCCAAGTACTTCTTGAAACTTAAACATTTTTTTCTTTATTGATTTTAGAGAGAGAGGAAGGGAGAGGGAGAGAGAGATAGAAACATCAATGAGAGAGAACATTGACTGGCCGCCTCCCGCCTGCCCCCCACTGGGGATCGGGCCCACAACCTGGGCATGTGCCCTGACCGGGAATCGAACCAGAGACAACTTGGTGCATGAGTCAACGCTAAACCAATGAGCCACACCAGCTGGGAAACTTCTTGAAACTTTTTATAGTAATAGACTAATTCATTTAATCCTCATTATAATCCTATAAGATATGAAAGGGATGGGAAAGAATAATAGAATTAATCATAGTGGGGTACTAGTCATAGTTATAAGAAATGTTAATCATCCCTTACAATGTTAATCATGATTGCTTTGTTCTGATTAAAGAAAAGCCCATTCTGACCTGGCTGGGAGGTGTGTGCCTCGGGAATTTACCTCAGGAATGCCGTCCATTCTCCTAATCTGAGAACGAGGGGACTACCTGATGTCATGGAAAGATTAACAACCCGATTATCAATTATCGGAACACTGGATCAGTGACAGCGACTCACTGGTGACAGCCCCCGCAGCCCCTAGCCCACGTTCCTCTCCCTTGCCTGAAACCTTTTACAATCCCCCCAGCCCACATTCTTCCCTCCTTGCCTGTAACCATTTTATCTATTTTTTTTTTCCTTTTTGCCTAACTGCCTTTTCTCACATAGTTGTTGTTTCTCTACCCTTTAAAAGCAGCTGATAAGTGAGGCGGGGAGGAGCAGATTTTACGGGATAACCCACTGCTCCCCCATACCACCAGCAGTATTGGAATAAATGCTCACATACGATTCAACCTTGTCTCTGCTTAATTGGCTCAAGTAGTGACAGGCAGCCTGGACCCATTGTTGTCTGGTTTCATATAATTAACTGTTACCTCTACTTGAGAGTTGGGAAATTGAGGCACAGAGAAGTTACAGAAATTGCCTGAGGTCACACAGTTAGTAAGTGGTGAAGCAAGGATGTGTTAAACACTGTATTATGCTGCCACTCAGAAGTTATACTTTCCAGTTGCAATATCTGACAAATCAAATAAACATCCTATTAATATTAATAAAGCAATAAACTGCCCGGCCGGTGTGGTTCAGTGGTTGAGCATCGACCCATGCACCAAGAGGTCCTCGATTTGATTCGGCACATACCATAGGTTATGGGCCCGATCTCCAGTCGGGGGCATGCAGGAGGCAGCCAATCGATGTTCTCTCTCATCAATGTTTCTCTTTCTCCCTCTCCCTTCCTCTCTCTTTAAAAATCAATAAAGAAAAAAAATAATAAAACAATAAACCATACAAGTTACAAAGTGTTATAAATGTTGTAACATTCACTTTAAACCCACACATTTTAAGAGTTGACTAAGTACTGTACCTAAAACGTTCAAAAGAAAAAAGCCTCTGCCTTTCTCATTAAATACATCTTTTTAGATATCCTGATGCCTTCTAATGATTTCTAAGACCAGTAATTACAAGTGATAATTCTCAGATTTACATGTGCTTCAAATTAAATCTACCTGACAACAGTTTTCCTGCCCAGTAACCTGTCATTATTTGCCTTTTTTTTTTAAAAACTGTATCTGTGGGTAGCAGGTATTTAAGGAGGTTTAAAAAACTGAACAAAAGAAATTGTAAAACAATTTAAGGACGCTTTAAAACTCTTCTCAGCTGCACTTTCCCTTTGGATTTAATGTCAGGAAAAATATAATAGTATGAAAGTAAAATAGACAAAGTTATAAAAATGTTTTTTTTTTTTTTAGAATACATAAGCAAAAAATACACACAGCTAAAATAATTTGAGCAGTTTAAGTGAAAGCCGTAATATTTCAAAGTTATCATCATGTGCTAGCACATATAACAAATACCTCATGTCCTGGATAAGGGAGACCCTGAGTGTTGGCAACATAACTCCCGAGTCCGATTTTCTTCTTTCTGGTCCCAGGGCAACTATGTAGAAAAATATCAGCAAAGTATTAGAAAAATAACAGTAAATAAAAAAATTGATATGGTTCACATTATATAAATAAATACTTTAAAATTACTTTGAAAGAACAAATTTTGAAGACAAAAGAAAAGCTCAAATTCTTTTCCCCGAATGTTGCCACTTTATTAATATAGTAAGCCAGCTGTTTTCCTTCTAGTTAATCTGGGGCTGCATTTGTAAATTTAAAATGAATCATAAAAGCCCACTTAGCAAATAATGCAATGTGTGCAAATTCTGGCCATAAGGGCCAGTGACTTTCTAATGTTGTTCATTCTAATTGGACTGGATAATTACATGAAGCAATGCCTATAAATTAAGCTATTGAGCAAGTGAATCATCTCTGGGCTCATGAACTACAGTCACACAATTTCTCTATATAGCAGGATTTCAAATTGCATTGTTTCTTTATAATGTTGATGAGATGCTATAGGAACCTAACTATTGTTTATATCAATTAGCCTGTGGTAAAATGGGTTTCATTATATGTTGTTTTGCTTCATGATGCAGAACCAAGCTCTGCTGGTGTGGCTCAGTGGTTGAGCGTTGATCCACGCATCAAGAGGTCGCAGGTTTGATTCCCGGTCAGGGCACATGCCCAGGTTGTGGGCCCAATCCCCAGTGGGGGACTTGCAGGAGGCAGCCAATCGATGTTCTCTCTCATTGATGTTTCTATCTCTCTCTCCCTCTCCCTTCCTCTCTCTCTAAAAATCAATAAAGAAAAACTAAAAGGTATCAACGACATTAAGCAAGGACTTACTGTACTCTGAAAGAATGCCTAAAAGGAAAATCTAAGAGTTTGGGCTCTGTAGGCTGATAAGTTTCTACTTCAAAGTTCAGAATCCAAACTACAATATGCATATATCACACAAAATTTTATGAACATTTAGAAGTATAATGTCCATGAGACTCTTATGAAACCTGAAAAGCTTACATTTATAAAAGAAGGAACATTATTGTATTATATAGCAATGGCTAAAGCAATCACTTGTTTGCTAATGAGTTGTAGCTGGAGTGCTCAGCCTGTACGTGGATGTTGTGAGTTCTGCACTCCTCCTTTATTTCTATTTTCCCATCTGCAAGTGAAAACAAAACTGCACCACCACACTTAACAAACACAGCGAACAAACAGGGTTTGAACTGCATCGCTCCACTTACACATGGATTTCTTTCCCAATAAATATATTGGAAAAAATTTTGGAGCTGTCCTTACTATTGTGAAACAATTGCGTTGATTATACTAGGCTACCACAAAGCAATCATATTGTTGCTTCTTCATTATCAATGCATGAATTGTTTATACCTGTAAATAAATATAAATTTTCTTTTCATATTTACCTGTGAATATATATAAATTTTCTTTTCACATTATCTTTTCATTTTTGACGTCGTGTTAGTAATATGTTTAAAATCTACAGTGTTTTGTATCATATAAGACAATATTGATGTAGGTAATGACAGATGATTCATCCTGAAAACAGATGACATACACTAAACTTGAGATAAATACAGTAGTGTAAATGCATTTTCTTTTCCTTATGATTTTCTTCATAGCCTTTTTTCTCTAGCTTACTTTTTAAAGAATATAATACATGTAACATACAACATATGTATTAACTGGCTGTTTTTGTTACTGGTAAGGCTTCCGGTCAACACTAGGCTATTTATCAGTAATTAAGTTTTAGGGGAGTCAAGTTACACGTAGATTTTTGACTACATGGGGGGGGTTGAAGGGACAACTGTACATCGATAACATCAGAATTTAGGATGTGGGTTTCGCTGTATATTAAATCTGTATTTTCTCAGTTTTTACATCCATCCTACATTGGGGGGATAGGACATAATATCAGAACACAAATCCATTTGAAGCTGGCACTGAAGAAAGACGGAGTATTTTGTTGTTCTGGGATCCACACGTTTGGCACTTGGCAGGCACGGGTGCGTCCTGGTGGGCTGCACGGCAAGGAAAATGTGGCCAGACCGACCTAAAGGCAGCTCTTCCGAGGGCCTTCTATACCAGGCGCATGATAAATAAGCTGTTTGCTAAGGCACTTCTGGGAGGGAGTTTTCAACGGGTCACTGAAAACACTGGTTTATCTCGACACCCAGGAGGTAAAAGACACTGAGGAAATTGTTCCAAAGACTGTACTGTCTTAGTCTTCCTGTCTGAGACCATCCATACTTGAGTGTGTTATTAATGAAAGCACATCTCTCTTGTTTGGAAAGAAAGTAAAATACACTCCAGATGATTAGACAGCATGAAATAGGGCCACACGAGTGGTGAGAAATAGGTTGAGAAGAGAGAAAAAAATCTTGAGGCAGGAGACAGGAGCTGAAACCATAATCAGCAAGGTGGCTGGAGAGAGACATGACAACAAGAGGGAATCATGCCTCTGGGAGCAGAGGACAAGTGACAGACTTAATAAGAGAGGAGTCTGATACTTCCAACAGCATCCACAGGCCTAAGCATGCTCTGGGAATCCTATTTTGGGACCCTATATTCTAGCCACCTTTCTCTGATCAATGTTCCTTAACCACGCGATGTACTCATTCCCATTGCCACGCAATCGATTAAAGTCTTTAATCGATTAATATCCTTTAGCATTCTGTATCTTTCTGCTTGTTTATAGGCTATTTGTCATTTTAAATTGAGAAAAGTACAGCTTAATGGTTGAGAACCAGGCTTTTTCGCCCTGGCCAGTGTGCTCAGTGGTTAGAGCATCGGCCTGTGCACTGAAGGGTCGCAGATGTGATTCCTGGTCAAGGGCATATCCCTGGGCTGCAGGTTCAATCCCTCGCCCGGTTGGGGCACTGCAGGAGGCAACCAATCAATGTGTCTCTCTCTTCTCCTCTTCCCTCCCTTCCACTCTCTCTAAAAATCAATGGAAAAAATATCCACAGGTGAGGATTAACAAAAAACAAACAAACAAATAAGAACAAGTCTTTTTGAAACCCTACAGAGAACTTAACAGCTCACTGACTTTGGGCGAGTGATTTAAACTCTCATCTGCAAATTGGGTACAGCATCTACCTTATTCAAATAGATGTAAAGCACTTAGAATAGTGCCTGGCACAAAATAAGTCCTCAATAAATAAACTTTGGCTTTAATTCTGCCTCTGTGAAATCTTTCCTGAATATTCTCTCTGCCCTAGGTACACTATTAGGCATCATTCCCTCTCCCTAACAGGACCTGTAAAACCGAACACCTACCATACACCTACCATAAACTTACCACAATTGAACATTTCTGTTATTCCTATGAAACTATGTGCCTTTTGAGGCTAGGTCATATCCTATTCTTAGCATACCCCGAGGGCCTAGCAGAGTCCCACGCAACATACACGCTCAACAAATACTCACTGAGGAAGATGAGACAATTTAGGGCCAGATGGGAGAACCTTAAAAGACAGGTTAGAAATTTACAGAAATCCTAGGGATGGGGGAGGGATTTTGAAAAGAAATGATACGGTCCTGAGTACTTTTTAGTTATTAACTACAGTGACAGTGTGAAGGTGTAAAAAAAAAAAAAAAAAATGAGAGAGATGAGCTAGGAGTTATTCCAAAGGCCAGTGTGTGGATGAACTAAGACAGTGATAACCAGTGAGGACAAAGAGGGGACAGGTGCAGGAGCAGGAAACACCGGACTAATAATGACTGGAGTCAAAAACAATATTAAGAATGGATATAAAATATATATTATCCTACCTAATTATAACTTTCCTTTGAATTTTTTAATCTTAATTTTGCAAATGAAGAAACTGAGGCTCAAAGAGGTTAAGAAACCTGCCCAATCGTACGCATTCATTAAAAAGGGCAGAGTGTTATGATTGCATGTCCAGAGGGCTTCTGTTACATACAGATGACTTTCCAGCTTCTAAGCTTGACTGCAAGAAGGGTGCTGACACCATTAAATAAGATGGAGAGAGAAAGCTTGAAAGGGACAGAAGAAAGAAATGCTGAGACAGTTTGGGTTAGGACATGTTGGGTCTGAGGTCCCAATGGGCCATCAAAAATGGATTTCTAGGTGGTACAGACTGACATATCAGAGGGGGGTGGGTGGGGTGGACTTGACGAAAGTAGGTGAAGGGATTAGCTAAAGAACATATACACACAAAAAGGATGTCTAGGACCTAGGGCCGGAGACAGAGATTCGTGACTAATCTGCTAATGGGATAGCTGGATGATGACACTGCAGTGGGCAACAGCTGTTATGGTTTAAATTATGTCCCCCAAAAGTCCTAACACCAGTACCTATAAATCTGACTTTATTTGGATATAGGGTCTTTAGAGATGATTAAGTTGAGGTAATTAGGACAGGCCCAATTCCACGTGACCAGTGTTCTTATAAAGAGGAGGGGAAATTTAGACCCAGAGACAGTCGTGTGGAGAAAAGATGTGAAGATACAGGGAAAATACTATCTACTGGCCATGCAATTCTTGAGACTCTCAGAAGCTAGGAGAGAGGCATGGGACAGACTCTCCAGAACCCTCAGCAGGAACCATCCCGCTGACACCTTGACCTTGGATTTCTAGCCTCCAGAACTGTGAGACAGTAAGTTTCTGTTTTTTGAGCCACCCAGTTTGTGGTACTTTATTACAGTAGCCCCAGGTGGTTTATTAGCTACTTTGGAGGGAACAGTTTAGAAGCCAATGAGTAAAAGGTAGACAGGAGCCCTGGCCGGTTTGGCTCAGCGGTTAGAGCGTCGGCCTGTGGTCCAGAGAGACCCGGGTTCGGTTCCCACTAAGGGCATGTACCTCGGTTGCAGTTTGTCCCCGGCCCTGGTTGGGTCGTGCGGGAGGCAGCCACTCGATGTGTCCCTTTCACGTCGATGTTTCTCTCTCTCTCTGTCTCTTCCTCTCTCTCCCTCCCACTCTATCTAACAACAACAACAAAAGGTAGATAGGAGTTAAGAAGTGAAGCCAACCCTGGCTGGGCAGCTCAGTTAGTTAGAGCGTTGTCCTGACGCCAGGGTTGTGGGTTCCATCTCTGGTCAGGGCACATACAAGAAGCAACCAAGGAATGCATAAATGGGTGGAACAACAAACTGAGGTTTCTCTCTCTCTCTAAAATCACTCAATCAATAAAAACATTTTTAAAAGAAGTGAAGCCATACTTTTAGAGATCTAAAATCTAAGGTTTCCATGGAGTCTATCCCAGAAGAGAAATTTATAAACTATTTAAATATATACCTCTATTACTATTTCTTAATTCAATACACTTAAATGCAATAGGCCACTTTTTCCTTCAGTAAAACCCTGTGGATTCTTACTTAGCCACAGGAATTCCCTTTGTGATCCTCCTGAATCAATGCTGCTCATAGTTTGCAGAGGGCAGAGACTGTGTATTATTTTTACAGAACCATCCACAGTCTATAGGGAGGTAAGTAATTAATAGAAAACTTTTGATGAAGATCAGATGATTGAAGAGTGACTCAAAATTCTTGGGCTAGATCCAGAATAACCACTTAAAAGCAGTATTTCCACCCTTTTCTGCATCCACCCTCCCCCTTGCCAATTGATTTTAAAACCCATTTAAAGTTTAGTGAAACCTTATCTGAGGCTGCAAGCGTGTGTCTAAGCTGGCCAACATTTTTTTTTCCTTCCAAATATGTTTTTATTGATTTTTTAGAAAGAGAGGAAGGGAGAGAGAGAAAAACATTGATGTGAGAGAGGAACATGGATCGGCCGCCTCCTGCATGCCCCCCACTGGGGATCGAGCCCACAACCCAGGATTCCCTGATCAGGAATTGAACCCGGACCTCTCAGTCCATGGGACAATGATCATTCTACTGGGCCACACTGGCCAGGTTGGTCAACATTTTTAAAAGTAGCAAGTTCTGGGTGATGTGTCAGGAACAGTCCCCTTTCTTAGGACAGATTGCATATTGAGACCCTTCCTCTGTAACAGGACTTCAAATTGCTGTGTGCAGGGACTCAGTCGAACCTGATTAGGTCAAAATGAGATGGTCTGAAAGACATGGAGGAAACTTAAATGCACGTTACTAAGTGCATGAAGTCAATCTGAAAAGGCTACATACGAAATGACACTCTGGATAAGGCAAACTATGGAGACAGCAGAAAGGTCAGTGGTTGCCAGGGGTTGAGGGAGAGGGAGAGATGAATAGGCAGAGCACAAAGGATTTTTTAGGAAAGTGAAAATACTCTGAATGTTACTATAATGGGGGCTACATGTTATCAGACATTAGTCTAAACTCACAGTTCAACACCAAGAGTGAACCCTAATGTATGGAGTTTGGGTGATGATGTGTCAATCAATGTAGGTGCATCAATTGTAAAAAACATACCACTCTGGTGGGAGATGCCAATAATGGGGGAGGCTATTCACTGGGGGGGAGGGAGGTATATGGGAAATCTCTGTATCATCTGCTTATTATTGCAGCTGCTTTTTTTTATTTACAAAAAAGCAGCTCTAAAACATAAAGTCTATTTTAAAAAATTAAGATGGCCTACCCTGCTGTGGTTCTCTTGCTAAGACAGACCTTTTCCGTTCTTCTGCAACCCTTAAAATGTCTCTGACTCCTGTTCAGTGGCTGCTTCTGAAGGAGTAGTAATGATCTATCATCCAGTCTCATCCTGGCTCAGTGTTAATAAGAACAGTGTTCAGCCCTGGCCGGGCAGCTCAGCTGGTTAGAGCATCATCCCAATATACCCAGGTAACGAGTTCGATCCCCAGTCAGGGCACATACAAGAATCAAAAGAATCAAGCAATGAATGAATAAATAAGTGGAACAACAAATTTATGTTTCTCTCTCTCTGTGTGTGTGTGTCTCTCTCCCTGTCCTCCCTCTCTCAAATCAATTAATCAATAAAAATTTTAAAAACCCGTAGAGAATAAAAGAAAATATAACAGCAGTGTTCAAACATACTGTGACTTTTTTTAAATAGTTTGTTTTTGTTACAGGTGTTTCTCTTTTTTTCCCCCACTGACACCCTCTTCCCAATCCTGCCCCATCCCCAGCATTATTGTTTATGTCCTTGCATATAAGTTCTGTGGTTTATCTCTTCCCTCCCCTCACATCCACCCCTTCTGAGGTTTGTCAGTCTGCACCCCACTTCCATGTCTCTGGGTCTATTTTGTTCCTCATCTTGTTTTGTTTATTATATTCCACAAATAAGTGAGATCATGTGGTATTTGTCTCTCTCTGATTGGCTTGTTTCACTTAGGATAATATTCTCCAGGTCCCTCCATGTTGTCTCAAAGGAAAAGAGATCTTTCTTTCTTACAGCTGCATAGTACTCCATTGTGTAAATGTACCACAGCTTTTTTATCCATTCATCTACTGATGGACACTTGGGCTGTTTCCAGATCTTAGCAATTGTAAATAGTGCTGCTATGAACATAGGGGTGCATATATTCTTTCTGATTGGTGTTTCAGGCTTCTTAGGATATATTCCTAGAAGTGGGATCACTGGGTCAAATGGCAGTTCAATTTTTAATATTTTGAGGAAACACCATATTGTTTTCCATAGTGGCTGCACCAGTCTGCATTCCCACCAACAGTATAATAGAGTCCCCTTTTCTCCACACCCTCGCCAGCACTTGTTTGATGATTTGTTGATGGCGGCCATTCTGACAGGTGTGAGGTGATACTTCATAGTCATTTTAATTTGCATCTCTCTGATGATTAGTGATGTTGAGCATTTTTTCACATGTCTCTTGGCCATCTGTATGTCCTGTTTGGAGAGGTGTCTATTTAGGTCTTCTGCCCTTTTTTTTATAAAAATTTTTTCTTTATTGATTTTTAGAGAGAGGAAGGGAGAGAGAGAAACATTGATGAGAGAGAACATCGACTGGCCGCCTCCTGCATGCCCCCCACTGGGGATTTGGCCCACAACCTGGGCATGTGCCCTGACCGGGAGTCGAACCAGCAACCTCTTGGTGCATGGGTTGATGCTCAACCACTGAGCCACACCAGCCAGGCACTCTGCCCATTTTTTAATTGGGTTCTTTGTCTTCCTTTTGTGGAGTTGTATGAGTACTCTATATATTTTGGAAATTAGCCCCTTATCTGATATATCATTGGCAATTATGCTCTCCCATGTAGTGGGTTCCCTTTCCATTTTTTTGTTTGTTTGTTTTTTATCCTCACCCTAGGACATTTTTGCATTTATCTTCAGAAAGAGAGGGAGTGAGAGAGGGAGGGAGAGAGAAACATCAATGTGAGAGATACACATCGAGTGGTCACCATCCACACGACCCCAACCGGGGCCGGGGACAAACTGCAACCGAGGTACGTGCCCTTAGCGGGAACCAAACCCAGGACTCTCCGGTCTGTGGGCTGACACTCAACTGCTGAGCCAAACTGGCCAGGGCGTCCCTTTCCATTTTGATGATTGTTTCTTTTGCTGTGCAGAAGCTTTTTAGGTTACATGATGTAGTCCCATGTGTTCATTTTTTCCTTTGTTTCTATTGCCTTAGGCATTGTATCAGTGAAAATTCTGCTGCATGTGATGTCTGAAATTTTGTTGCCTACATTTTCTTCTAGGATTTTTATGGAATCATGGGTCACATTTAAATCTTTTATCCATTTTGAGTTTATTCTTATTTTTTTGAGTTTATTCTTGTGCATGGTATAAGTTGGTGGTCTAGCTTCATTTTTTTTGCGTGTAGCTGTCCAATTTTCCCAATACCATTTACTGAAGAGGCTGTCTTGACTCCACTGTATGCTCTTGCCACCTCTGTCAAATATTAATTGAGCATAAAACCTACTGTGACTTTCTAAGGACTTGGAGGATCTTTCCTTAATGTGAAAATGCAGTCTGTTTACTGCTATTAATTAGGAAGCTTAACAGTTGGCAAACTAAAAGTATTTTTTGAAAAACAAAACAAACCACCCAGATTTAAAAGCAGAAGAGTCAATGAATGGCTCATTTCTGTTTAATTAGGACACATTGTTTCTCAATAATGAAATATTTTATTTTTAAACTGATGTTTTTATATATATACTTCACACTGTCATGTTTTTAAATCCTAACTTCATGGGCTGAATCATCAAGAGTGTTAGAGCAATATTTATAAAATCCATCTCTCCAAACAGACAATAATTTGATTTCAAAAGCTGCACGGCTTATATTTATCCTCTTAAGGGTCAGTAGAATATTTAGCTTATGTTCATTTGTGTTCCATTAGCCCTTCAACCTGATAGTGCAGCACAGTGACTGCCCCAGGCTCTGACACGTTTGGTATTTCTTAGCCTTGACCTCAGAGTTTTGTTGGTCCCACTACAGACTGACTGAAGGTCACTGAAAACAGCTGGGCCTCTGGTCTCCAGCTCAACCACCCAACACTTGACCAGCCAAAGCCACGAAGCTCCCGGTGGTGCCCAGCAGCTGCTTACTCTAACAGCTGGACAGTCTCATGAACCTCTCGTGGCACAAGAGGCAAAGGCTTCTACCTCCCTGCCTTAGCTGAACTTGATTTTCCAACATTTCATCCTAAAAATGGCTATTTTTTCCCCCTAGGAATTTATTTTTTCTAATTAGGGTTATGATCTTATGGGCTGGTACAGGTAAGTGTTAGAGACAGTTTTAGAGCAAATGCCAGTGCTTTTTTACTTTTTCAAAAGAAAAAAGGGCAAAGGAGATGGACCCTAGAAAATGCTTTTAAAATTGATCTCAGCCCAGCCAGTGTGGCTCAGTGGTTGAGCGTCGACCCATGCACCAAGAGGTTGCCGGTTTGATTCCTGGTCAGGGCACATGCCCAGGTTGTGGACCCGATCCCCAGTGGGGGGCATGCAGGAGGCAGCCAATCAATGTTCTCTCTCATCGATGTTTCTATCTCTCTCTCCCTCTCCCTCCCTCTCCCTCCCTCTCTCTCTAAAATCAATAAAGAAAAAAAATTTTAAAATTGATCTCAGTCTTTACAAATATAGTTACATTTTGAGACATTAGAACCATAACATCCTGTTCAGAGGGGCTCCAGGGCAACATAGTATCAAATTCATATTCCTAGCTGTTTCACTGGATACATTTAAAAACTAGGTTTCCAACAGTAAGCACCACATTCAGGGTAGTATTGTGCTCTAGCAGCAGTGAGGGGAATGGAAGCAGAGTGAGTGTTTCAATCCTATTTGCAATGCTTTCTTGAGCTAGCGGTTGACTTAAAAAAATTTTTTTTACACTTCTATATGTTTAAAAAAATCCCTAATTTTAGAAAAGTTTTCCAAATGCAGTATAAAACATTTTATCTCTACTAGGCTTTCCACTGTTACTTCTAATTTTTTTGTGAAACAGATGGTTATTTTACATAAAGAAAATCAAGCTCCTTATTGTGAAAAATATCCAGTAGGTAGAATGTCTAGGAACCCTACATAACTCTAATTGGCTAAAGAAGCATGACACTTTTAACATGTGATGTCCTGTTATAAACTGAAGAAATCTGACTCCTGAAGACTTTGGAGAGACATATATGCATGTTTTCCCCCCGAATGATTAATGATGGTTATAAAACTTTTCTTTCAGGAAAAAATCAGTATACACTTCAACCTAAAACTAGTGAGAGTAAGGTATACAGTAAATCCTACTTAATATTGGTAAGTTCTTAGAAACTGCAATATTAAGCAAAATGATGTATGACAAAACCCATTTTATCATTGGCTATAAAGAGTCAAGTACCCACAGCATATTTCTGGTCACAGAAATATCACCAAACTTCTAAATACAGACCCACAGCACTTCTAACAGTAAACACTGAAATAAATATGAGCATTTCAGGAAGATTAAGAGAAACAAGTAAGATGATTTTCTACTCTGCTTGGTCTAGTTCAGGGTTGGAGGTGGCTGGAGCCTACCCTGGCAGAACAGGGGGTCAGGTGGGAACTCACCCTGGACAGGATGCCGCAGGCGTGCTCACACCCACAACCACACTTACTCACACCAGGACAATCAGACATGCACATCTTTGGGATGTGAGAGGATACCAAAGTCCCTGGAAAAAACTCCATACAGACAGTGGCCATAGCCAGGAATTTATTTTTTTCTTCATCAACATTATAACGAAGAAACGTTTAACAAAATGACATTATCCAAGAACCTGCTGTACTTGTATGATCCTTTACAATTCACACGTTATCTTATCTGACCAACATTACAGTCTTGGCCTAGCTACTATTATTTTTTTCTGTCTTGCCAATGAGGAAGCTGAAGATCAGAAAGGTCTCACAGCTAGTAAACAATGTTGCTCCTTCCACTTTACCCCACTACTGACAAGATGGTAAGTTTTAGCTGGAGAGAGTGAGCAGCAGAGACAAAGCTGTACAGTACTGACTCTTCACATGGCCCAATGCTGCCACCTGTGTAGAAACCATCAAACCAATGGACGCTCACCTGGGGATTCTGCAAGGTGCTCTTGTTTCTCTTCTCTGTCCTGAAACTGAATTAAATGTGACCACAAAGCCGACTTCCCCTGAAAGTACAAGGTATATAAAATTTTTTCATTTTATAGAAAGTAATTCAACAAAAAATAATTTCCCATCAAAACCATTCATGTTGAAATGGCCATTTTGAAGTTTAGAGGATCCAGTTCATCCATTCCTACCTGTGTGACATTCTGAGCATGTCACTCTCTGTGTAATGAGGGTCATGCTTTGCCTCACTGAGGAACGACAGCTACTAAGCAAGAAGCCAGAAGGAGGCTCGCAGAATTCTGACTTAGTTGTACGATTTAAGGCTGTCTATACTAGCCACACCAGTAACCATGGAATTAAAAGGCTCTACCAGCATAGGATGTTTTGTGAACATCTATATGCAAAGTATGTTTCAATATATGGAATGGCAACAAGGGAAGGAAATTGAGGCAAGAGGAGAAAGAGAAAAGGGAAAGAAGAAAGAAATATGCACTCAACAGAAAAAAACCAGAAAGGGAGACTAGAGAGACAAAAGCAAAGAAACCACTTGCTTTTCCAATCCTGAATAACTACATAATGTAAAATGATAAAGAACTGTGAATTCTGGCTACCAGACTTGTCTGCCGGCTAGTGACGAAAGCAGACCCTTTGGGATCCACAGGGGATGCAGCCTCTGCAGGGAACGTGCTGCTCCATCCTTTCCTGTTTACCAGGAAAGAGCCCTAAGCCGCCTCCTAATCGTGGGTTATGGAATTAAAATGCCTGTGGTGCATTTCTAGTCATCCTGTGACAAAGAAACATACCCTTTAATTTTTATGATATCCTTTCCTCCTTGTTACATTTCCGAACGGGGCTCCTAACCGGCTCTGTCCCCGGGGCCTCCTGAGACTGTTACCTGCTTGACTTGCAAGCCGTGGCTCCATATCCTCTCCAGCAGGTCACAGAGGCTGGCGATCAAGGTGTTCTCCTCCAGGCCCGTGATGTTTGCTTCTCCGTGGCCCAGTTCCACTGCTTCGTGGCCCATCTTTTCCACCAACATGCGTTTTGTCTGAAAACATCACGTGTAGTCACAAGTGTTATCCCAGCAATGAGGCCAAGACCCAACAAGTCCATCACTGGACCAGGAGACCTGGGTTCCCTGCATTCTATTTCTAATTGAAGAATTTTACTCACCTTGGAAAAAATGTCTTAATTTCTGTGGCCAACTAACTGGGGTAATATTACGTATACTTTTACTATTTTGTCTGAGAAAAAGAGGTTCACTAAAGAGATATGACAATACTATTTTAAAGTATCCCCATGTAAATGTTTATGCTCGACAATTTTCAGATTACTAACTTGAGTAATACTGAGGAATTACACCAGACCTAGAAAATGGACAGTCTGAATCTAAAATCCCATTTTGCCACCACAACTGACCCCACTGCCCCACATCTCAGTACACTGAAGATACTTGTGCTTAATTTTGAGCACTTAGGCAGAAACCACAATACAAACAAGCTCTAATTTTTTTTTTCAGAATTCTCTAACTGTGAGTGTACCGCGTCTCTTTTTCCTTCCTGCTTTTCTCTTTTATTTATTGTCTGCTCATGAGTATGCACCAAAAAAATGGAAAGGAAATGGAAATCGGTTTCAGGTAAGTTAATTTACAGCCGCTTTAGCTGCTCTTATAAAATGTAAAGTCAGAGAGAATCTAGTTCCTTTAGGCAGGGACCCTGTCTGTATGATTCAGCACTGTCAGTGGATGCTAAAAATAGGATATTTATTGAGTATACGGACGAAAGTCCTCAAGAAATGACTGTCAAATAAAATTACTGGCTAAAATGATGTTCGGAGGTTTGTCAATTTGTTTTGCTACCTCTGATAAACACAGATATCAGAGAGGAGACTAGTGTGTAATATACATAAATATACAACCCAGCTAAGATCTTCTTCCTTATGGGTACACGCACACATGTATGGGCACAGATGCACAGACACACACACACACACACACACACACACACACACACACACAATGTGTTGCCTTTTGCATCAGATGACAAGTCCCTGACTCAACTTCTGACTGGCCTAAGATCTGTTTGTGTTGGAGAGGAAGACAGCAATGGCTGAAAAGGTGACAACTGTGCAGGGTTCCCATGTCACTGATTCTGTGGGCAATGGAGAACCCATGAAGGCTCGTGACCTCAGGAGAGAGCACACGAGGTGTAGGCCCCAGTACAAGTTTTGTTCTAGGGAAGCTACAGGCTCAAACAGGGGTCACCTCTGCTCATCTTAGCCTCACATGTGGAGTAAACGTGAATGCACACCGTGTCCTCACATCCACGAGGAATACGTACCTTCATTCTACATTCTTTTAACAAGCCTTCGACAAATTTCCAGTTGGTTTGTGCAATCACTGCAGGAGAGAGGTCTGACAATTTGGGTTGCCTCATGTTTTTTCCTAAACTTCGTGCCTCTTGCATATATTTCTAAAAATCAAAGAGCATTTTTAATGCATAAACATCAGATATTCTTCTGACCTATTTAACCTTACATAAACAAGTGCAGGAACAACGTAAGTGTACACGTGCAACAGCAATTCAAGTTTTATGTGCCAAAGGACAGAGAACATCCATACTCCCCCCGGCTGTTAGCCCCTGTGAAAACGAGGGTGACAAAAACCCCACCAGGTTAAAACTCATTCAAAATGAAATGGAATTTCATCTAGTTTAGTCTTTTTATTGGGAAGCCCCATGGCTGTGATTTGTCAGGAGCATGGCTGGAACGAAAAAATGTGGTGTCTGGGTTACAAATCCAAGGTTCTGCAGAAACCCAGTGATTCTCAGATCACTGGTTTCCTCCACACCTCTCTCGGCAGATCAAGAGACTCAACATACTGGCCTCATGGGCATTGCTCCCAACCCAACCCTTTCCGCAAATCAAGTCACAACAGTAAAATTAGGAGCTCTAGAATCTGGGGGCAACTAATTTTATGACCTCAGGTGTATCTGCTTGTTCATAAAATGGACATAAAACAGGCCCACCTAGGCCCACCCGCCTCCCAGAAGGGCTGTGAGATCGCTCTGGAAAGTGCCGTGCTCCACATGCGGGAGGCCTCATTTCTGTGGCAGGGTTGCCACACCCCTCCCTTGCCTTCTTCCACAATCAAGAGCAAGTGGAAACATCGTGTTACTGTGACGGCTCAGAGAGAAGCAGAGAAACCCAGTCCACTGTGCTTGAGCTTTGGTTTAGTGAATTTCCAGGGGAAAAAAATCACCACCTGTGATTTGTGCAGGATGCCTGCTGTCTCTGTGCCACCTGCAAAAGCTCATTCAGGTACCTTACGTTTGTGTCAGGACCACAGGACAGAATCCCCCAAAATCCAAGTGTCTTAGGGCCGTATGTAGAGAATAACTACTCTAAATTATATAGTAAAACTAGCAGTTTGCTGAAGAGAGAGAGAGAGAGAGAGAGATTGCTAGCCAGTGCATCCTCCCACGGACACATATGTGAAATCTATTTTACTATCTTAAGGGGAGAATTTGAAATTTTAAGTGAAGATGTGTAAAATCCTTTGCATTCTTTAAATAAAAGGGAGTTTGTACATTTAATATATTTCCCCTCTGGAAGAAAAATAATCTGCTAAATCTGGTACAACTTTTTAAAAAAATATGTTTTTACTGATTTTTTAGAGAGGAAGGGAGAGAGAGACAGAAACATCGATGTGAGAGAGAAACATTGATCAGCTGCCTCCTGCACGCCCCCTACTGGGGATCAAGCCTGCAACCGGGGCATGTGCCCCGACTGGGAACTGAACCAGGACCTCTCAGTCCATGGGACAATGCTCAATCCACTGAGTCACACCTGCCAGGCTGGTACAACTTAAAAAAAAAAATCCCACTGATTAGGGATTCAACTGATTAATTTACCTGCTACTTTCAGACCCTCCTGATGAAATGCTGCATTAACAAAATAATCTGTTTCTTTTCCAGTGCAATCATTTTAAGAACATATTTAAAAATCAAATAAACTCCACAAGCATTAAGTTCCCATAAACTTGTGTATACCTTTCTGCTTAAATTCTTTTTTAGAGGCTCAAACAAAGAGGGAAAATTGAAAATGAGAGACAACTATCACCACTAGGAAACGAAGTATAACAGTTCTACTGAAATATCCTGAAGGTTAGTTTCCAAATAAATAAAAACAGGAAATGAAATGTCAGAAAAACTAATCTGAGATAGAGGCAGGGATCCTATGTGAGAATTACATTTGCAATTCCTACAATTTCAGGTTGTACTAATGTTATTTGGAATATTACAAATCAGAGATTAAAGGTTGATAAAAACAAATGTTAACTGGTGAATGTTAAAAAGGTTCTGTTTCTTCCCCTCCTCAATTCCTCTGTCTCCAGGACTTGTGCAAATGCAGAGAGAACCACACCATAAGACTCAGTTCTCAAGAAGAGTTAAATGTCAAACTTGGCTTAGGAAGAAATAATGCCTGGAAGGAGTGAGGAGTACAGTCAGGCAAGAGGGTAGAAAGAAGAAGTCAATAATTGGATTAAAAATTAAGCACTGTTTAAAGTTTATGTTCTATTATATAAATGAAAAGTTGGACTGGGTCTGTCCTTTGAGTGGCCATAAGTACTGAGCACCCAGCACTATATCGAGGGGGCGGGACAGTTATTAGCCAACAGTGAACTAGCTCCATAGGGCCACGTGGAAAGTCCTGAGCATCTCTGCCGGAGCCACAGAATGAGCCTCATGGACATGCACAGAAAGGATACCAAGGGTGGCACAAGACCTTCCTCACAGCAAGGAGTGAGGCGGCCTCTGTATACTGCAAAATCAAGTGATGAGAAAAACGTAATTTTCTTTGGGTTAGCTGGAGGAAAAGACGTATTTTAAAATGAAAATGGAGGAGGATGAGAAACCTTTCACAAGAAATGTTTTTATAATAAAGCCCATTTCACTGCAGTGGGAAGTCACCTTAGATTTCTTCTGAGATTTCTAACATGCTCTTCTTCATTTCTGTCAAAGCCAAAAGCAACAAACAACTAAGAACTACCCATGACAATATATCCTAATTAATTAATTTTTTTTTATCCTCCCCCAAGGACATTTTTGCATTTTATCTTCAGATAGAGCAGGAGGGAGAGAGAGAGGAAGAGAGAGAGAGAGAAACATCGACATGAGAGAGACACATTGACTGGTTGCCACCCACACAACCCCAACCGGGGCCGGGGACAAACTGCAACTGAGGTACGTGCCCTCAGTGGGAACTGAATCCGGGCCTCTCTGGTCCGCAGGCCAACGCTCTAACCGCTGAGCCAAACCGGCCAGGGCTATCCTACTAATTAATAACCACCGAACCAACTGCTCTTTAGTACAGGTGTTCCCTGAATTTTCTAATAAACACCCTGTTCTTCTAACTGGCACTGAGTTTGTGAAGAGAAGACCATGGTAAGGTTAGGTAAATGTATGCTAATGTCATACCACCAACAGTCCTCTTGCCCTCAGGAGTAGCTATTTAGTGCCACCAGGTATGCAGGGTTACTGGGAAGAGGACTGGCCTGGAGTCAGGAGTTCTGGGCTGCAGGCCCAGCCCTGACTTTGTGTGTCCATCTAACTTTGGACAAATCTCTTGGACTTCTGTTAAATCATGTCCAGTTAAGACAAGATGACCTCAAAGGTGTCTCTTAGCACTATCTATATTGATGACCTGATTTTCTGACCACATAAAATATAGACCAGAAAGGGTAAATTAAAATGCTGTAAAGATAAAACCTAACCCAAAAGTGACTGAAAATAAATCACTTCTGCACAAGTCTTACATAAAAGGAGTCTGAATATTTAATAAATTTCCCTTTGGAAGAAAAATAATTTGCTAAATCTGTTCTCCACCCTCCCTCCCAATCACACTGATTGGGGATTTGGATAATCAGTTTTACCTGCCAACAGTACAGAATTATCTGTGTTAGCACACACCATCACGAAAAGGCACCAAACACAGGAGGCAGTGAAATGCAAAATGGAGAGGCTGCAAGTTCACGTCACGGGTGATGTGAGGCATGCGAGAGCTATGTGCACTCACGCACGGGGATGACTCAAGGAACACCAAAGACAAGATTTGGGAACGTCTGCAAAGCACTTTCAGGCTAAGAAGAACATACCAGACAGCACTCAGAGAAGGATTTTTTGGGAGGTCGTGCAGGAGGAGATGGGCCCTGATCCCACTCCCAGAATGCCATGGAGTTCTGACAGACCAACAGTTTCCCGGAAGGCTAAGGGATGGAGAATGCCAAAGACAGAAAAGCAAAAAAAAAAAAAAAGACATGGGAGAAAGAGACAAGCAAAACAAGCATGCATATAAAGTCACAGCAAAAGAAAAAGGAGAGAGAAAATATGGTAGCACAAAGGAAAGCACTCGATAGGCTGCTTCAGTTCTTAAGACAATGTTTAAAATCATATAGGTATGAACACACCAACAAAAAGCAATATGTATCTGGAATGATGTTTTCTGCTTTATTTCTACACATTTGAGTTTAGAAAATAGTTAACAGATCTTCTGATTACATTTTTCTTTTGATCACAGAAATAATCAACTTATTTAAAATTGTTCAGATATATAATTATGGTTTTATTTTTAAGTAGTACAAATAAAGCATAGGATCTTAATTTTAAAATAACTCAAAACAGACTTTTAAAGTGGTATCAGCAAGACAAAGAACAGGAAAATACATCTTTACTTACTAAGTTTAAATTATGCTTGAAATAATGTCTATGCTTCTTGTAAATTTTTTTCCCCTATATGAGACAAACATACTGACCAAAAATTTATCTTAAACTTGGCCTTGTAATTGTGCTACACAGGGAGACTTGTTTTAGAGCCTTTTTTAGATGTACTGAAATAACAAAAATGGAAAAAGCAGTGTTTTCTGTTATAAATCAGTACAAAAGGATTACTATTTTAAAATAACTGAACCGTTTTAAAAAAGAATGGGAAAGACCCTACACGACACCTGCTGGGCTGCGTGAGCCTAGCTGGAGGCCCCTGCATCAAGGCATCCCAGGAAGCCGGCCCACATACCTCCCTCAAGTCATTGTCCAGCACCACGTGCTCAGAATGCTGGCGGAGGCGGTCTTTCCTGCGCTGTGTGGTGGCGCTCCGACTTACCCAGCGACTGAAAAAAATAGAATGTGTAGGTGAAAACAAACAAACCAAAAAATAAAAAAATGCCATCACTTACCTTTAAAATAAAAAGAATGAACTGTTCAAAACAAAAGACTGACAATACTTATTTTTCTTTTGTAAATATATAACAGCTTATTGAGATATTTAAATACCATACAATCACCCATTTAAAGCATGTAATTCAATGGTGTTTAGAATAGTGATTGAAATATGTAATCATTACCACAATCAATACTTTTTTAAAACTGAGGTTAAAAAATGCATAGTTATCTCCTCGAATGATCCTCTCCTTTCTATCTTGCCCGTCCAACAGAACCCCAAACCCTGGATGAATAATACTGCCCCTCACGTCCTTACTCTCAAACCCATGTAGTTAGTTCTTGATTTCACTCATTACTGCCCATGAATCGCTTTACCTGCCCTTTATCAGTCTCCCCCACTCCCCTCAAACACTATCCCATATCTTTCACTTTACTCTCAAGTACCTCCACTCAACCGACGACCTACCTTACCTCCTTCCTCTTGCCCTCTATTTAATGATGCACACACAGACATCTCATCTTTCTTCGAATCCCAAAGTATAAATACATTGGCCATGACTCAAAACTATTTCTTCCACCTGACCATTTCTCTCTTGCCTTCTTCAACCTGTTCCATTTGTTACCTCCTTTGCCGTCTCTCCAATTTTTCTCTCTCAACTGAATATTTCCTTTCAGCTTACAAGCATGCTGGTTGGTGTCTCTCTCTTTGATCCTCTATAGTTACGTTTAAATCTCTTTCTTCACTCTTCTCATGTGGAAATTCTTTAAAAAATTTTTTTCTTTATTGATTTTTTAGACAGAGAGGAAGGGAGGAGAAGAGAGAGATAGAAACATCGATGAGAGAGAACATCGACTGGCCACCTCCTGCATGCCCCCACTGGGAATTTAGCCCACAACCTGGGCATGTGCCCTGACCAGGAATTGAACCAGCGACTTCTTGGTGCATGGGTTGACGCTCAACCAGTGAGCCACACCAGGCAGGCACATGTGGAAATTCTTAAAAAGTTTAGATGTAAGGCCTCTACTTATTTACCTTTGGATCTTTAGTTAATCTCAAATCAGCTTCTTCCCATGAAAATGCTCTTGATGAAGCCATTGACAGCCCTACCTGCCATGTGCAATAGCTATTACTCATTCAATTCTGAGCTTACGCAAACCCTCTGCTACATTTATTACTGCAGATCACTCCTTCTACCTTAAAACTCCAGCTCTTTTCAACTGCCTCAGTGTTTTCAGTGGGATAAGCTCTCTCACATTTGAGCCTTTGTCCATGATGTGTTCTCCTGACTTCTATTCATATTTCAGATAGCTTCAATGGCACACACAGAAAGTGTTCTATGATTCTTCCAAATTTAAATTAGCTACCCCTCTTCCACTCCCCAAATGCAGTACCTATCGCAGTGTGTTATTCTTACTTATCTCAATTTCTATAAAATCCTTTCTATTATAAACTCTCAAAGGGTCTGTCAGCCACTTCATTGGCAGAGTCTACTACATCACCTGCCCCTTCTATAAATACACCTTAAATAATCACAGATGCAATCTAACATTTAGGTTTACAGATGTTCATCATAGCATATATGCAGTAACAGATTCTATGTTTCCTTTATTCCAAGACACATTTTGCCTTTTAAATGTTTCTGAAATTAGGATATATCTTTCACTCCAAAAACAGGCTGAATGCATAATTAAAAAAAATTTTTTTCCTTTTATTGATTTTAGAGAGAGAGAAAGTGAGAGGGAGAGATAGAAACATAGATGAGAGAGAACATCGACTGGCCGCCTCCTGCATGCACCCCACTGAGGATCAGGCCCACAACCTGGGCATGTGTCCTGACTGGGAATTGAACCGGCGACCTCTTAGTGTATGGGTCCGACACTCAACCACTGAGCCACGCCGGCCGGGTTGAATGCATAATTTTTTTAAAAAGCTTCTGAGTTAATAGCAGATCTTATATCCAACAGTTAGAATTAAGTAAATGTGCACACAACAAGCTAACTGTTCAACCGTAGGGGGTGCTATACAATGAGCTATTATCATATAGTCATTAAAAAAATCATGTTTCTAGGAATATTAATAATATAGGAGAGTGGTCCTGATAACAATAATGAACGAACAATAATCTAATTTTGTAAAAAAGAAAAAAGCATAAACATGCAACATGTGTGTGTACACACAACAGGATCCATGCAATGGAAAACACCACAAATGTTAACATCACATGATGATGGTGTTATGGGTGTTTTAAAATTTACCCTATCACTTTCCGATATTTTAAAATTTTGAATGAATGTGTATTATTTTATACTAAACTATTTAAAAATTTTCTCAGGTCTTGATTATGTATTCATCGCACCGTTCTAGGAATATTTACTCTTGAGAACATCCTTGACAGCAGCGATACACACAATTTAAAATGAATGAACAATAAATTTTTGCCATTCAGGAAAAGTCATCTGGCTTTTCTGACAATTTATTACTTTTAATTATTTTATTAATAAAGTATCCAATTAAAAAAAAACGGAAAATGAGAAAGCTGCTTCTTCTGTTTCTTTTTAAATAATGTATGCATGCCTCTGGTTTCAAGCTTCTAAATCATCTCATTTTAGTCTGCTAGAGGAACACTAAATAATTATAATAAAAATGGTAGCAAGAAAGTTGTTTCTCTTAATATAGGGTTGTTTTTTTTTAAGGATATAGATAGGTTTATATCAGAAAAAATGTGCGAAGATCTAGTGATAGATCTCTGAAGTGGAATCCTTGGAAATGTACCCAAAGCAAAGGATCAATGTAAAAAGGATACAAAGAAAATTGAGAAAACGGAAAAGATCCAGAAAAAAACACAGTAAGACACTGACAAAGATTTTTTGCTTGGCCAAACTAAACGTAGGCACCTGAACCTTCTCCTAGGCCCATCTGTGCATTTCCTTGTAAAATCCAGTTTCAGACCCTGCTAAGTCAGTTTAGAAGAAGCCCCCCCCCCCCCCAAGGTACATAGCTCTCTTATCTGATCTGCTTCCTCATCCTTCCCCATCCCCCAGGTGATACCCAATCTGGCCATCCTTCAGCAAGAATCCTGCTAAGTCAGTTTAGTTAGAATCCCCCCCTTATCCCCAATGTTTCCTCTTAGTAATTGTCCATCCACTGACTTCCACTCTTGTCCTTGGCTATAAATTCCTCCTCGCCCATCATGTATTTGGAGTTGAGGTCAATCTCCCTTCCCCACCGCAAAACCCCACTGTGGTGGTCCTCACACCTATCACCACAGCCTCCCTTGAATAAAGTCTGTCTTACCATCTTTAACAAGTGTCATGACTATCTTTTTCTTTAACAACTCTGAAGCAGAATATAAATATCAGCTGATAAACTTATATAATAAATAAAGGGGAAGAGTAAAATATAAGAAAAATGTACAAAGGCCTGGGCATAAGATTTTTGACCTAGAGGCCTTGAAAATAGCCTTGTAGCAAACAAACAAACAAAAATACCCAAAACCAAAAAAACAAACAAACCCAAATGAACAGACAAAAAATATCAGTGTAAGATAGTAAAATTTGTTCAGGGTTTTAAAAAATTAAAGCTACTGGGTAGGGTGGTTTAAATAAATAGTAAAAATTGGAAACAGAATATAAATATCAGCTAAATAATTCTAGTCATAAAAAGAAGGAGTAGAATATAAAGGGCAGAACGTTTCCCTTGGCAGGCAAAGTGGAAAAGACTTTAGGTAAAGAAAAGAATAACTATTAACTTACTCAATATAACTAGCATCTTACTATGTACTCTGTGGGACAAATACCCTATTTAATATTTTTAAAAATATTTTTATTGATTTTAGGAAAGGAAGGGGGGGGGAGGCAGAGTGAGAGACATCGATGTGAGAGACATCGATGTGAGTAACATCAATGAGTTGCTTCCCATATGCACCCTGACCAGGGACTGAACCCACAATCTGGGTGTATGTTCTGACCGGGAACTGAACCTTTCAGTGCACAGGACACCGCTCAACTGAGCCACAATGGCCAGGGCCTTAATTTTATTTTCAAAACAGGTAAATAAGCCCTGGCCGGTTTGGCTCAGTGGTAGAGCGTTGGCCTGTGGACTGGTGAGTCACCGGTTTGATTCTGGTCAAGGGTACGTACCTCGGTTGCGGTTCATCCCTGGCCCTGGTTGGGGTCGTGCGGGAGGCAACCAGTCGATGTATCCCTCTCACTTCGATGTTTCTCTCTCTCTCCCTCCCACTCTATCTGAAGATAAATAGAAAAATATCCTCGAGTGAGGATTAAAAAAACAAAACAAAAAGAAAAACAGGTAAATGAGCACCTGCTTAAGAAAATTTCTATGAAAACCACACATCCCTGGTCTGGTTAAGTAACTAATTTATTCTTTGCATTATTAAACCTCATTTACTAAGCACTATTTTACCAAAGATAATCATATTTGCTGAATCACTAAAGCTTGCTTATTTGCTTTTGCCTTGTAAGCAGCATATTAAATTCTCTCTAACAGTTGATCAACCACTTACATGAGCATGGTTATAAGTCCCTTTTCCCTGCAATTGGTTCTGAGATATTTTTTTCTTTCAGACTATAATCTACCTGAAAATATAATGCTTGGGGCTCAGTGTGGAAATGGGAAACCTTGAGATTATATATAAGATAAACAGCAAGAAACTATGGCAGATTTAAAAATTGAAATCTTCCCTCCTGAGCACTCCCTGCTTCCTTTCCCTGCTTTATTTTTCATCACAAATCTTATCACTGTCTGACAGGTTATTTATTTTACGTATTAAGTTTCTTTGTTTTCTCCTCCTACTTGAAAGCAGGGATTTTTGTTGTTTTGTTCATTGCTAGGCTTTCAGTGAACAAGACAGTGCCTTACATTTAGGAGGGGATCCATAAATATTTGCCAAATGAATGAATGAGCAATCTAATGCTATCAAAAGAAAATAAAAACTATTAAAATTAATAGTCTATTTGTATCAAAGTGATTCAAACAGAATATTTTACAAATATAAGGGAAAAAATGAATAAACTGATGACTAATCTGTTCTAATGGAAAATTCTCATCTATTTCTGAAAAGCAGGACATTGTATTTAGTACCATGACCTGGAAAGTTTGAAGCCCCAACCATCAACATCTCTGAGCACATTTTTTCTTTTTTTTTTTTTATCTTCACCTGAGGACATTTTTGCATTTATCTTCAGATAGAGCGGGAGGGAGAGCGGTGGGAAGACAGAGAGAGAAACATTGACGTGAGAGAGACACATCAAGTGGCTGCCACCCACACGACCCCAACGGGGGCCAGGGACAAACTGCAACCGAGGTACGTGCGGGAACCAAACCCGGGACTCATCTGGTCCACAGGCTGATGCTCTAACCGCTGAGCCAAACTGGCCAGGGCTCATCAATGTTTCTCTCTCTCCCTCTCGCTTCCTCTCTCTCTAAAATCAATAAAGAAGAAAAAAAAATTAAATTAAAAATAAGGTCTTTGCAGATGTAATCAAATTAAGATAAGGTCTTTAGAGCAAGCCCTATTCCAACATGACTGGTGTCCGATGAGGAAAATTACCGAGGCTGGTTTTGCTCAGTGGTTAGAGTGTTGGCCCACGGACCTAAGGGTCTCGGGTTCGATTCCTAGACAAGGGCACGTACTTCGGTTGCAGGTTTGCTCCCCAGCCCTGGACAGGGTCATGTGGGAAGCAGCAAATAGATGTGTCTCTCTCACGTAGATGTTTTTCTCCATTTCTCCCCCACTCTGCCCTTCCATTCTGTCTAATAATCCGTGGGAAAATATCCACAGGTGAGGAGTAACAAAAAAAAAAAGAGGAGGACAATTGGGGCCCTGGCTGGTATGGCTCGATTGGTTGGAGTGTCACCCCACGTACCAAAAGTTCACCGGAAGATTCCTGGTCAGGGCACATACCCAGGTTTCAGGTCCAGTCCCTTGTCGGGGCGAGTTCGGGAGGCACCTACCCATGTTTCTCTCTCACACTGATATTTCCCTTTCCCTCTCTTTCTCCCTCTCCCTTCCTTTCTCTAAAATCAATAGAAATATATATTTTTTTTTTAAAAGAAGAGGAGGCAAATGTGGACACATACACAGAGAGATGACAGTCATGAAAACTGAAGTTTTGCTACTAGAAGCCAAGGGATGCCTGGGGCCAGCAGAAGTTGGAAGAGCAAAGGAGGAGCCTCCCTCTGCAGCCTCCAAGGGAGCACGGCCTTGCCAATCCCTTGATTTTGGATTTCCAGCTTTCAGAACTGTGAAAGGAGAAATTTCTGTTGTTTTAAGTCACCAAGTTTGTAGTACTTGGTTACAGCAGTCCCAGGAAACTCGTACAGATAGTGAAATAACACAGATAACGAAAGCACAACTTTTCTAATTCCATTAGACAGTATTAGAATTATATTAATAGTTAAACACAGTTAAAGTAAAGCTATTCCCAAATGCGCATTACCTAAAAAAGAAAAATCCCCACTCTTTGGATTTTTTTTACATGATCGAATTAAAAGTCAATCCACATCTCTCTCTCTCTCTCTCTCTTTTTTTTTTTTTGGTATGTGCCCCTAGCGGGAAACGAACCCGGGACTCTCTGGTCCGCAGGCTGACGTTCCAACCGCTGAGCCAAACCAGCCAGGGCTCAATCCACATCTCAAATGAATTAATTCAATCTTGGAAAAAAGCAATCAGACTGTTTAATGGCTAAGCATTAATTACTCCATTCGAGTTGCAGAGGGTCGCACCTTTCATTCATTCAACTACTCAAGGGAAGAATGTGCTTACTTGTTATTAGCTGGTCCTGTTGCCAAGACATCGGACTGTAACTTTGGAAAGAACCCTTGCTCATATTTGCCTTGACCAATTTTCATATCAAGCAGATGTGGGTGGATTGCAGTGTGATCCATTTTCATCAGCCGCTGCTCAATTGATTGGGCTATAAATTAAATGTATAACAAATTAGAGACATTTCACTGGCTAAATCTTAAAAAACAATGCTTCTTCTATTCATGCACCAATAAGGAACTCAGTCTTTCTGACACTCTGAAACAGATTTTTACCAAAGCTCTTCAAAATCAGTATAATGCAAATATTAAAAGGTTAATTTTAAGTAAATACTAGATAATTAAGTTTAACAATATTTCTGCCTTTGTCAAAAGCAGGGCAGTGGAGTTGAAAGATCTGTAAGTTAGCATTCAAACAGTTTCCCATAAGTGGGAAATTCAATATTCTTAATGGAAATAGGGTTATAAGTACAATATTAAAGAAAATGATGGCAAATATTTCGCTTGAGCTGAAAGACAGGTAAAGAAAAGGGAAAAGCAAGCACAGAAGTCTTATATTAATTTTATATCTTTGTACAATGACCCATTAAATAGCCATGGTTCTTTTTGTAAAAACAAGGAATTTGCAAAACAAGGAATTACGTGAAGTTTATTACTTTCAGTAACAGTCACATTCATTAGTAGGAGTCTTCTAGGAGTGTTTATTAGATGCAATGCAGAGAAAAATAAAATAAGCAGGCATTTAGGAAATGTCCAGAGGATAAAAAAACTGACCTTTTAAAGAATACAATGGGACAAAGTTAAAAGACAGGAATTACCCAGTATGCCTAAACAACTGAAAATTAGAGGATGTCTCAAAAGACCCAAGAAATAGTGAATTATGTCTCTGGTAAAAAATAAAAATCCGATCTTAAAAGTTTTCATTAACTGAGTTTTCAAGAGGAAATGTAGTATTTGAGAATGAAGACTATGTCGCCAATCCTCTGCCTAGAAATTACTAAAACAGGAGATCAAGCAGTGACTGTGGTTGTGTGATAAACAGAACACACTGGAGAACTTTGACTCAGAAGTAAAAAAGTACTTTTATAAATATTTCACAGAATCAGTTTATTTTGCTTTTTTCAACACCAGATCGAGTACTGCTAGTTATTGCCCAAACATAGTCTAAAAAAATTGTTTTTTTTGGGTGGAGTGTCCATGACACTGTAATCTTGTCAAAAGAACATGCTTAATACCACCTTATGTGAGATCAGTGCTTCACCCAAACCAGTTATTTGTGTCTGATAACAGTATTAAGGGAAGCTTCGAGGAAGCTACTATTACCTACGACTTAAACTTCAAAATGTTAAACTTCCCTAATTTTTCTTCATAGGAATTTATCTAAAACTTTTTTTGAACTTCATTGTATTTTTAATGTGTAATTTGTAACTTATCTTGAAACACAGTTCCCATGTTTTAAGGTGAAATATTTAATTTTCAACAGTGCGCCCTGGCTCTCCACAGCCTTATTTATGTTCTCAATGCTTCCTAATATTTAGAAAGCGCAAGTAACAGATGGTTTAGGCAAAATAATGCTTAGATTCATGGCATGGAATTTTCTGAAGTTCCTGCCAATTTTACGTTCCATGAAATACTACAAAATTCCATCTCTGCCAATTAGTGCCTCTGTCCTCAGGAAAGGGAGAAAAAAGTAGCTTCAGTTTTTCCGTTGGGTTTAAAATGACAGAGACATCCATCTGACATTGAGTTATTCTCCTTTAGTTAGGAATCTTTTAAAAAAACAAAAATCATAATTCACAATGAATTACTCTTGGGTTTACAGGAAGATGGCCACAGAAAACATAATGCAATGTTACTTTTCAGTGTTTATGCCACCAGTGAATGCTAAGCATTCAGAGACGATCAAATGCCTGCTTTGAGAGGTCATGGGCCTGCTGTTACTCAAGGGTGTGTGCTAGTATTCAGTGTCCGGGACTGGTAAGGGAAAAGAAAGCTCCGCATTCCGATCGACTTGCTGTCTTTCGGCACAGAAATCATGAGGTTCTGGGGCCACAATGTCGACAGCAGATAACCTCTGCCTAAAGAGCTCACCTGCAAATCAACCCTCTGTTTAGTTAGAGGCAAAAGAAAAACAAAAGCACCACAAGAAGACAAAAACAATACACAATAAAAATCCAGTGCTGACAACAAAATCCCACTCTCCATAGCTTTTGTTGGAGGGGGGAAGACCGTTTTACCTGATAAAAGAAATAACTGCGACCTCTTGCAGAAATGGACAGTCACAGCCCCCTTTTACTTTTTAAAAAACTCTTTGATAAAGAATACTTACTGCTTTAGCTGAATCTCATTCTCATATATGTTAAATCTACAATGGTACATTTTCAAGAGAACTATAAGATTTCTGTCATAATAGTGGTAGTATCAAATTCTTCAAGAGGCTGAAAGAAAATCTATTTTAATTGAAAATATTTCTGGAAGCACATGAAGGAATTAGTGCTGAGCTCCATTAAAAAAAATCTGTCAGAAAGGGAGGAAGGAAGTTGGCTCAACAAGGCATTGTACTCTTCATACGGCCTTTAAAGCACTGAAAGTCAGACTGTCCTATGAACAGGCAGAGACAACTTCATTCATTCTACCCCTCGGCTTCCAGAGACACAGCAGTAACTGCCACTTCTACCCCCGGAACACACAACAGGCTGATGTTCCGCCGAGTTACCAGAGAGACCTCTAAGGCTACAAAACAGACATTATTTACATACTTCTTTCCTTACATTATGCTACAACTCCTGAGACTCTGACCTATTTACATAAAGTGAGAAAGGCAAGTAACAGAAGAGCAAAGACACTCCACCACACTTGCTACCTCCTTTTTCTCCAGAGGAAAAATTGCTTCCAAATAGCTCCTACAATAGAAGAAAACTAAATCAAAGCAGGGGGCACTGAGGTGATAAATATCAGCTTATTTGGCAAACAAAGAGTTAGGAACCAGGTATGAATGCATAACGTTGCATGGATTGGTGCATCTTACGTGTTTCTTCAGTGAATGCACAGCTAACATGATAGCAAGGCTTCAGGGGCTAGAATCAGTCAAACCTGAGTTCAGATCACAACTCCACCAGTCACTAGTTACGCAATCATAATCAAAACTGGCAGCTCAGTTTTTTCAACTGTAAAGTGAGGGTAGTTATAAAACAGAAATAAATGTGCCTACACCCCCCACCCCCTTCATCATTAAGATCAAATGCAAAAAGGCATGTAAAGCACTGGTATAATGTTCAGCACCCAGTAAATATTCAGTAAACACTGACTATCAATATGACTATTTATTTAGTGGAGTACTATGTTACACTGCCAGACAAGACTGGCCAAAACTGCTAATTCTTGGAGGGAAAACTGGTTTCAGGGTTGGGACACCTCTAATTTGAATACAAGAATCCAGAGATGTAATTTCAATAAATAAAGCATTGTAATTAATGGCACCACTAAACTAAACATACTGCCATAGTTATATAAATCAGGCAGCATCTCAGATTTACTATTTTATTTTAAAAATATTTTTTAAAATTGATTTTTAGACAGAGAGGAAGGGAGACAGAGAGAAACATCGATGTAAGAGTAAGTCATGGATTGGCGGCCTCCTGCACGCCTCCTACGAGGGACAGAGCCTGCAGCCCATGCGTGTGCCCTGACCTGGAGTCGAACTAGCAACCTTTCGGTGCCCAACCAACCAAACCACACTGGCCAAGGCTACATTTACTACTTTAAATTAATACTTGTATTTTCCCAGATAAAGAGAAAAGAAGCCAGAAGTAAAAAGGCAACATAAGCAGCAAGATAGAAATTAACATTTTTTTCCATTAAGGCAATAAAGAGAACAGGACTAAAATCATAGCAACCTTGTAATTATATTCCAATTTGTTACCGCTTTTCCTCTTCTAAGGGAAAAGGAATGTCAAGTAGGAATGGGATGGGCATTGACTCACAGAAACAGAAGGAAACAAAATTAAAGAAAGCATGTTGAGGAGGGTGTCAATGGGGGGAAAAGGAGAAACATCTGTAACAAAAATTAATTAATAAAATTTTTTAAAATAATTAAAAAAGAAAGCACCTCGACATACAGTACAAGGATTAACCACAAAGTCTAAAACTGACAACGTTTTGGTTTATAAGGCCAACAATGTGTACAACATAGTCATGGATGCTAAGTTAATATAAAAAGGCATGGCAAATGTACCTGCTTCTTTTAAAGTGCTGCATTTCTGATATATAGATGTCCTCAAGGTGGGTGCCCTTACATTATACAGTCTTATCTTCTCAATCCGAGAGTCAAAGACCCGAAGCAAAGGATCTTTCTCCTCCCACTGAGACATAATTTTATTATCAATAAAGGTGGCAAACATCTGTGTTTCAATGAAGCGTGAAAGAAATGGTAGGTATGGCTCAGGCTGGTCAGACAGAAAGGAAGCCTGTAACGAGATAATTAAAAAATTATGAGTGCAAAGAGACCCATCTCAATACTACATGATAAATCCGAAAATTATCTGTTGCTAAGGTCATTCTTTTTAAAGCTTATAACATGCAAAACTGACACTTAAAATGCAAAAATCCTTATTCTCTTTGCTTTCCTTTCTTCTAAATTCATGGAATTTAGGTCACTTAGGTCTTTATCACGGATCCTACCTTTCAACCCTGATTTACGTTCTGATCCTCATGACCGTTATGTAGAAAATAGAGCATCATTAATGAAAGATGGTGGATCGGTTGCTACAGGATCGTCAATCATCCTCTTCACTTACCATTAAATTTGACCCCTTTCCCCAGTGAGCTGTAATTTCTTCTGTTCTCTATTTCTGGCCTATGCAATATACCTCCAAGTCATAAGGCAGAGTGAAGCAGTTAACTGATACAATAATGATATATACATAATAAGCTTAAATAAAAACAACATGGAGTTTGTCTTTATGGGTGCAATCTTTTTGTTTTTCTTCAACTGGATGTTTTTCTAGGCCCCATCTCTGTTAGAGACTGATGGGTGAGTGTTAATTCAAGATCAAACTCCTTCCGGACCTGTGCTGACAGACTAGTCTGGGCCTCAACAACTGAAAAAAGCATTGCCTAAAAAAACATCCGAAAACGTGTACAACACATTCCTGCTCCCCGTTTGTCTGCTGCATAGAGTGGTTCAGCACGTTGTAATCAGTTTTTAATTCAAAGTGTTTATTTTTTTCTGTGGTTCTTCAGGTCTATGTGTGTCTAGAAATTCTAGGTGCAGTTTGATACTAGCTGAAATTTGTAGATGAATTGCTATTTCAGCTGCTGCGCTGGTATGACTTCTCATTCTTTTTTTTTTTTTTTTAAATCCTCACCTGAGGACTTTTTTGCATCTATCTTCAGATAGAGCGGGAGAGAGAGAGGGAGGAAGAGAGAGAGACAGAAACATCGACGTGAGAGAGACACATCGAATGGTTGCCACCCACACCACCCCAACTGGGGCCGGGGACAAACCGCAACCGAGGTACGTGCCCCCAGCGGGAACCGAACCCGGGTCTCTCTGGACCGCGGGCCGACGCCCTAACCGCTGAACCAAACCGGCCAGGGCTTACTTTTCATTCTTTAGAGTAGATGCAGATGGAAGGATAAATTCTGATGTAAGATTACTCTCCTTAATATTCATCAGCTTCTTCCTAGCATGTTTCTCATTCTGAAATCTAGGAAGCTTTTTAAAAACATCCTTACAGACACCCACTTACTCAATTTAAGTGGTTCCATAGTTCAGATGTATTTACATAAATCCAAATAGCCAGAAAAAGGTTTATAGTAGTCTCTAGAAATCAGTTCACCTCTTTAAAAGGTTATTTTACTGATAAACATCGTTTACTTTTTATAGAGCAAAAAGCCTTTTTTTCTAAATGGGGCAAATGTCTGGCTTTGATACTCAGACCCTCTCAGACTACAACATTTAAGGTCAGCAAAGACTTGGCTTGCACCACTAGTATGTGACAGTCCTGTAAATTTTCCTAGTGAAAAATTAGATGATTACAAGCCTTCTGGAATCCGACATGAAGCTTTCATTTCTCTAGGGGTTATATAAAAAGAATTCCATTTATAGTTGGAAGCTACATAAAGATTAAGGAGGAAGAAAGTACCAGTGCTTGATTTAGATAAGAATTCGAATTGCCCCAAGGATAAATCATGAGTGTACACAGTAGCTCCAAGTTGAATAGGAAAAAATGTGGAGAAATGGTTAAACTTAATGAGAAAGGAACCTAAGAGCACGAATACATTTGGAGAAGTGAAGGCTTCTTGAATTTTTAAAGAAGTTCCCCCAAACATAAAGTGTACCAGAACTTAGCTGTTCAACAATAGTTTATGTCCTCAACCTGAAAAAATATCTGATGAGATCAGAAAATAGTCTTTTACACTATCTACTTTTACAGAATTTTAAAATTAGCATTTATTTGTCAGATGCTCCAAGACTGTAGATTAGGCTCTTAGAATGGATTAGCCCCCTTAAGGAGTCTGTCACAGCCAATGCTACCATTTAGCGAAAAGCCGTAATTCATTCTAATAGCAATATCATGCCTCAGCTACCACAGCGGCAGGAGACTAAACTACACCCTGGTGACCTGAAAGAGTTAATGCCCTTCCCTTAAGTGCTTTTGTCTGGGGGGAAAAAAAATTCCGATAGCTATGTCAAGAAAATCTGGCAGAACAATACTCTATAGTAAACCTTAGAAAGAAGCTTCAACGTCAGCAGGACAAGCAAAAGCTGTGCTATTTTCTGTCCTCCTTTCCCTAAAATTGGAACAGAACCTTAGGCTTAGAGTCATAAAACCTAATTCATCCATCTTTCTCTCTCTTTTTTTTTTTATCCTCACCTGAGGACATTTTTGCATTTATCTTCAGATAGAGTGGGAGGGAGAGAGGGAGGAAGAGAGAGAGAGAAACATCAATGTGAGAGAGACACACCGAGTGGCTGCCACCCATACGACCCCAACCGGGGCCAGGGACAAACTGCAATCGAGACACTTGCCCTTAGCGGGAACCAAATCCGGGACTCTCTGGTCCACGGGCCGATGCTCTAACCGCTGAGCCAAACTGGCCAGGGCCATCTTTCTCTCTTTTGATCCTAGAATGAGATCAAAATTTGGCTTCTGGCTCTGGCCGGTTTGGCTCAGCGGTTAGAGCGTCAGCCTGCGGTCCAGAGACACCCGGGTTTGGTTCCTGCTAGGGGTATGTACCTCGGTTGCGGTTTGTCCCCGGCCCTGGTTGGTCGTGCGGGAGGCAGCCACTCGATGTGTCCCTTTCACATCGATGTTTCTCTCTCTCGCTCTCTTCCTCTCTCTCCCTCCCTCTCTATCTGAACAAAAAATGGAAAAATGTCCTCAGGTGAGGATAAAAAAAAAAAAAAATTTCGCTTCTGAAACTAAACTGTTTGTTACCTTTACATGGACAAATCATGACTTCATTATATTGAAGACAGAATAGAAAATAGGATTTATTACAAAAGGATGAGGCCATATTTAACTAGACTTGATCCTAAAATAAGAGTAAATGAAACTCTTACAAGATCAGATGGTGTTAACAGATTTGAAAAACATGTGAAATCTAAGTTTCTATAACTCAAAAGTTTTCAAAGTATAGAAAATTTAAAAATGAGATGAAAGGCAATTTAATACACAATTCAATGGCTGGCTTAATGAGCTAGTTGATTTGCTTTCCTGTGAAATTGTTTTATCTAGTGTAAAATACTGGTAAAGAAAAGTGCTTTATGGAAGGGAGAGGAAAAATCTGTGTTTAAAAAAAGTTAACAAAATAAAATAATTTAGCCCACTAAGAACCACAAAAAGGGAAACTGCGGTTCTTTTTACTTTGTCAAAGTTCTGCATCTGTTCCCGGTTGGTGAGCCAGGATTCCATGTCCTGGGCACTCTGAATCACAAACGCCTCGTAGTCTGCAAACATCTGCGTAAAGCGGTTAGCAAACACCTCTCGGAGCTGGACGTTGAGCTGGTAGTCCCTCAGGTCTGCCTCTTCACACTGCGGTTTCAAATCCTTCTCTTTTTCACCCAGAGAGGCAGAGAGGTCCACTTTTTCCACGGTCACACCGGTCCGCTTGGCCAGAGCCTGAAGGCGGGCTATGGTTTCGTTGCCCTTCAGTAACTCATACATGCTGATGTTATTGGTGGAGACGTTGCCGTTCTTTTTGTCATTGACCAAGTCTTTCAGAACCAGATTCTTCAGTTTGTTGGCACTCTCGCTGCAATGGAGGCTGCCCTCAGGAGGGATCCCAAATTGAAGAAGAACTTCAGAGAGTTCCTGGATGAAATCCACTTTATTGGGGAACTGTGGAAATTCTTCAGGCAACTCGATAAAATGGTTGTCAATATCCACAAAACACAAATTAGCCTGAAAGAGAAAAAAGAAATATAAAGGTTTTGAAATAAAGGAATTTTAAGTTCTAAAACATTCTTGCCAACTATTATACACAAAATCACAAATTACACAGCCTTTCACGTTAACCTTCTCAAGGTTAAGAATTTTTTATTCTTTGAAAGTAAATCTCTGTTGCCAGCAGTTATCCCTACATGAGTATTTTTACCCCATATTTATTATAAATGAATAATTTTCTCTGGGTCTCATCAATTTATTATAATTGAGACATGTTTCTATAGTATATGGCATCCATTAGGCATTCCTAACTGAGTAAAGTTGCACAGACTGATAGAACCTTACAAATCGAAGGCACTGGGTATGCCCACTGAATGAGCCTGCATTTTCTATGCCCTGCCACTGCTCTAACACCATCTGTAATTTACAAATAACAACAATTGCTAAAATTTAGCAGCTGTAGTCCTCCCCCCAAAATGGGACAACATTGGCAAAGAGCAATCCTAATTTACAGAAAATCCACAAGTTTTTACTTTATCCGAAATTAGCTTCAACCTCTTGGACAACAAAACCATTTCAGAAGTCGTTAGACAAAGAGCAGGAGGCACAGGGAGGAGCCAGAAGCAGTGCTCAGAGAACTACAAATGATTAACCCTTGGATAATTAAGAGTTGACTCAGGAGATATTTGAGTTGAGGAAAGGAGGAGATAGAAATCAGAGGAAATGGTTTTTTAAATATGCTTATATGCTAGGTTTTAAATAAAAAGACTTTTAAATATTTTTCATGTAGATATGGAAAATTCAAGGAGCCAAGCACCGGCATAAAATTCTGATTATCCCTCAGGTACTTGATTATGGTAGACTCCAAAGAGTATTTTACTTTTACTGTGCAGACCCTCTTAATCTGAACTAGGTTGTCAGTATAAAGGAAGATTGTGCTCCTGGACTGGGGAGGAAGGGGGCAAAGGTGAAGCCCATCACATAAAACTGATCCTGACTGCATCAGGGGCTACACACAGGGCATGGGGTAGAAGTCAACAGACAGAATAGGAAGCTTCACCTGTGTCTCCCCATCCCCTCACCCCACCCCACCCCCCATCTCCACCTCCCAGGTCAGCCGGGGAGACTTCACTCTGTCCTCTGACCCTGAACGCCAAGGAAAGGTGAAACAAGGAGAGCAAACAGTTAGATCTCTATTCTTCTCTCATGTTAGATACTGATGAGCAAGAGGTATAGCAAAGTTCCAAATCAAGCTCAATAAAAACTCAAGATAGCCCCCCTTCCAAAAAGAGAGAACCAACAAGGATTTCTTCAAGTCTGGCGTAACCTTTGAATATAACCCATTACTTCTGCAGATGAAGAAATTGAGGCCCAAGAAGGTAGGTACCTTCCTGACACCTGTCTCAGGTACACAACCTCAAAGAGCCTGGTGGCTGAAGGGATTTCCCCTCCTGTATCTTTCCTATCTTTCCTCTTCTCCAATGTCAATAGTTTTCTCTAAATAAAGTAAGAGCTGAAGTCACATCTTGCTGAAGACAGTAGTGCTGCCTATAGCTTTCTTTAAATCCACATCTTTACATGTGTTTCTACAGTCTCTAGAAAGCAGGATATATTGAAAAGCTTAAAGGGAGAAAGTAGGTCACCGTAATTCACATGGATGATTCAATATCTTTAAAAATGGAAGAAAAAAATCCACTAACTTGCTAATCTAAATATTAGCCATCAACCTCTCACCACTTACATTTTGTCCTGTCTCTACTAATGCCTTCCTGCTATCCTTTTCAATCCCTCGCCTCCTCTTATGAAAAGAAAAATGATGCATTTTGAAAAATGTTTAACCCTGTTATGCTCATGTAATTGTTGCTGAGCTGGAAGTCGTGGCAAGGTGGGTGTTCCAGCATCACAGCTACTGGGGTGTCTTCACGGGACTCACACACCCTCCTATGTCTGCATGTAAGAGCCCAAGTTGGGGCTCTGATTATCACAAAGTAGAAACGGGAAATGGGAACTTGTGTTATAAAACTTTATTAAAGAAAAGCCAAAAAGTTGTTTTATAAAACAAAAAAGAACTCCATGCAACAGAGTATTTTTAATGTTACTTTCTCACTTTTAATAGCATTACAATTTTTTAAAATTCTATTTGAAGAGCTCAAGAAGTATTATACACCATGAAAAATATACTCAACATCTCAATCTTAGGTTAAGACTAAATATTTCTATATTTTTACTGATCAACAATGCCCAGAAGCCTTTATGAATTACTTCCAATGAAAAACAATAAACATTCCCTCAAAAACAAGGGAACAAAAACTTGCAGCTTAATTATCTCTTCTGCCATGAAGTCTTTCTATGTCCCCATCCTAAAGGCATTTTGATTTCCTCTGTATATATTCTTAGTTCATTCATTCCTCTTACTAACATTTATTTATAGCCTGTATTATTGATATTTGTAAATGACTTATTCTGGAAAGCAGAAGTCACCCCTTACTGATCTTGATGTCTCCCAATGTACCCTCTACTAGTAGTGTAAGAGACAACTATTTGCTGAATGAATAAACAAGGCTCAATGAGACAGTCATTTTGTGGAAACCCAAAAATGTAGGCAGGAGGGATAAGTACCCAGGAATGAGAGGCCTGGGCAGCTCTCTTCATGCTGAGTAAGGGATTCAGTTTCTCAATGGCGGAAGTTAAATGGGAATAAGGGTAACCAGCAGAGAACATTTAAAACAATCCCAAAGAATCTCAGGGCAAGATATGTCAAAAACAAAGTGACAAAAGCAATTCCACTTCAGTTTTCTCTAGATTTTTTTTTTGTCCACCATTTACTCTACAGATGAGCAAGAATGGTAGAAAGTGAGGTACCATTCTATGCAATTATTCCTCACCGCTATATCCTTCCACCATTACCCTCTGCCCCCGAGAAAAAACAATACAACAAATGGCTCCCTGTGCCTATCATTTTGGATTCATGGGGAAAGTGAGTGGGTGGTTAATTATAAGTCTATGCAGTTACATCAGTCAGCTAACAACTAAAATCATACCTTCTTAAAATAATCATTTCGTAAACATCATTTTCACAACTATTCTAAGAAGCCCTGTTACTATTTTTAGCTATTATTTTCTTTTACAGTTTTCAGAAAAGGTGTGTGTGTGTGTGGGGGGGGGCAGGTATTACTAGTGAGTGTATTTAAGTCACTTATTTATTTATTTATTTATTTATTTATTTATTTATTTTTGTTGTTAATCTTCACCCGAGGATATATTTTTCCACTGATTTTTAGAGAGTGAAGGGAGGTGGGCTGAGAGAGAGAGAGAGAGAGAGAGAGAGAGAGAGAGAGAGAGAAACATCAATGTGTTGATTGGTTGCCTCCTGCACACACCCAACTGGGGTGGGGATCGAACCTGCAACCCAGGTACATGCTCTTGACCGGGAATCGAACCTGCGACCCTTTGGTTGGTGCACAGGCCAACACTAACCACTGAGCCACACCGGTCAGGGCTAAGTCATTTTTTAATATGGTTATTTTTATACCTACTTCCTCCCAAAATTATGTGCAGTACATTATTTCATCTCATTGTAAAACTATACCAGAGCAAAGTGATATACTTTTCTTCTAAAAGTCATGTACTAATTTATACTTTCTATACAGAAGCACTTATTTTCACAGCTGATTCAAGTACTTTCATATTATTCTACTCTATGAATAGATAGATGGGTATGTATATTTATTGGACAGTGTTTTAATGAATAAATATTAGAAAATCACAGACATTACTCTAAGAATTTATAGAATTTTTAAGTTTAGCTTTAGAGTCAAAGGATATGCACGGACATACAGACAGACTTCCCGACGACATCAAGGTGGTATTTTAAAATCCTCAACAATTATTACTCATGCAAAAATGGAAATATAATATTTATATATCTAAATAAAGGATCTTATAAAACATCATCTGATTAACATACCACAGACCAGATACTCAAGCAACTGAAACATGTCACTGTTTAAGATTTTAAGACAAAATGCATTTGGCTAGTCTATTTCTTTTTCCTTGAAAATTTAAGGGATTTACGTCTTCAAACCATCAAGATACTGAGATTAACTTAATGAAAGAGAAAACAAGTGCATTCAGGTAACAGAAAAAAAGAGGTGTAACAGGGAGGCAAAAGCCCAAAAAGACCAAGACAGTCTGCAGGTGATTTTATATGATATGAATCAAGCTACTTTCCCCTGAACAAAAATGTTACTTTTGGTAGGGAAAAGTCTCATTAGAATAATAAAGCAACTAGATAACACTACTTCTGTTCCATCTTCACAAATGTAGAGCTCTGAAAATCTGCCACTGTCCTGCTTTACACCATGTTTAATTAATGACTGTCACAGTAACCACCAGGAGTCAGGATCTGCATGCTACGGCTGGGGCTCTGCCCTAGACCTACTTGGGAGATTCAGAACAGAGACAAGGTTTGGACAAAGACCATGCTATCTCAGGAAAGTATCCTTGACCTAAATCAACAAACAGCAAATGCTTCATCATTCATTATAACTTTTACCTCTTGAGGAAGCTCTAGTTTAGAACGGTCAGTTCCTTCTTTTGACTGAAGGCCCATCAGATAAGGGACAGGAGCATCAAGAAAATGTAGCAGAGAAGCAGGGAGGATGGGCACATAAACATGCTGCCACTGAAATGGGAACAAAAGTGTGGTGATGCCTTCCGCCACAGTCATCAGGCGTTGATAATCTGCACAGAACAAGGAAAAATGGAGGGGAAGATTCCGAGTAAAAACATAATCACTGCATTGAGCTTGAAAATATCAACTTCCAGAAAAATTCTTGTGCTAATAAATTAAATCTTTCTTTATGACTATATAGAAAATAGGTCATTTCTATCCCATCATAATTAAAGAGTTAAATGGTTTCATTTGAATAGTTTTTAAGAGTATGAGTAGGTAGGAAACATAATCATACTCTTTGCTTCTGAAATCACTGTTATGTGAATTTACATTCCCTTAAAATGTGGAGGAAACAAGAACTAATAAAATTGCTCTTGGCACTTCTCCCATTAAAAATGTACCAGAATATCACTACTGATCACTTTTTGTATACACAGACAGCTATACAATCCCCAGATTCAGAGGCTTTTTTTCCTTGTATATATAATTATCCTGACCATACGTTTGTTAGCCTTCATTCTGTGGGTACAAGATATCAACAGATGTATGCATTCATAGTCACACTTACTATATTTAACCCTCAACTACAGAACTATCAAATCTGGGGACAAAGTGAAAGTTACCAGAACATTAAAGGTTGGGTTTTTTATTGTGTTTTGTTTACACGAACTACTTTATCAAAACTAAAAAGTATCTACAATATCAAAGTGCCCCCCCATTTTGAGATATAGTTGACATATAACACTATATTAGTGTTACATGTACATTTGATACATGTATACACTGCAAAATGATTAGCACAAATTTAGTTAATATCTCACATAATTACAAATAAACTATTCTCCTAAACCACTCAGCCATGGATGCTTTATACAAATATATGTCAATAATCCCTCGGAGGCAGACATGTTGCAGAATTCAGACCTTTTTTTAATTTAGAAAGATAATATTGTGCATACACCATACACATGAAATATTTAGGGCAGCACCCAGTAATCAAATACATTAGTATTTCTGCAGCAAAACACGAGTGTCCCAGTAGGACAGATAGCCAAAGATTAAATAGGTTCACTTTGGTTCAGGTGTGGTTTTGCCAATAAATGAGTTAAAAAGAATGTTTGGTTTTCAGAATTTTTTTTTTATTCGAGAATTGAAGAGATAGAATATTGTAGAATTGTAATACTCTCTCACAGAATTCACTGTGCACTAATACAGTAAAATCTGGGGGAATAACACTTTGGAGAGTCTTCTTTAAAAGGTTAAGGAAAATGATCAGATGCTTACTTGGTTCACATCAATTCAAAGAATACTTAACCAAGCAAAAACAGAGTATTTTTCATTTAAAATTTTTTCTTATGTTGTTTTATAATTTGTAAATGACTACCTTTAATAGTCTACAATAGAATTTTGGTAATGAACCACCAGCTATCCATAGCCCAAGTGCACTATTTTCCTTATTTGATTCATTAAATTTTAGATGAGAATCCGTTTACAGGAATACTTCTACAAATCAAATACCAGATGGCCTGAGGTATGGGGTCAGTCATATGAATGCACAGAGTTAACCCAATCAGCTGAGGTGGTGATACAGGAACATGGGAAACAGACACAGACACACACAGAAAGACAGACACACTACATCAGCTGAGGCTCAGAGAAGAACCTGGGTTGCTATGGCTGACACTCTTCGAAGGTGGGGTGTTGGGAGAGTGGTCAAAGGAGATCAGACAAGCCCTTGCTGGTTTGGCTCAGTGGTTAGAACATGGGCTCTCCCACCGAAGGGTCAGGGGTTCAATTCCCAATCAAAGACACATATGTGGGTTGCAGGTTCAATTCCTGGCCCCTGTTGGGATCATGCAGAAGGTAAATGATTGATGTCTCTCTCTCACATCGATGTTTCTCTCTTTCTTTGTCTCTCTCTCCCTTCTACCCTTCCACTCTCTCTAAAAATCAATGTAAAAAATCCTTGGGTGAGAATTAAAAACAAACAAAAAAAGGAGATCAGACAATTAGCTACCTATCACTCTGCTAGTAATCAGGCAGATGTTTCTATAGAAGACAAGGGTCTTACAACATAGGGGTGGGGTTAAGATTGGGGAGCTGACCCGAAACCCCTGAAATCTGCTGAATGCTCTAGGTTTAGAAACTGTGGTACAGTCAGAACTAACTGCAGCTCTGTAATGTGACAGGATTCCATTATGGCGCCTGCCCCATGGGCTCTCTACTCTATGGTGGGCTCCCTATGGGCAGAGCAGTATCTTTTTAAGAAGTTTTTTAAAAGTATTTTTCTAGCCCTGGCTGGTTTGGCTCAGCGGTTAGAGCATCGGCCTGCGGTCCAGAGAGACCTGGGTTCGGTTCCCGCTAAGGGCATGTACCTCGGTTGCAGTTTGTCCCCGGCCCTGGTTGGTCGTGCAGGTGGCAGCCACTCGATGTGTCCCTTTCACGTCGATGTTTCTCTCTCTCTCTCTCTTCCTCTCTCTCCCTCCCACTCTATCTGAACAAAAAATGAAAAAATGTCCCGGGTGAGGATAAAAAAAAAAAAAAAAAGTATTTTTCTATTACAGTTAACAGTCAATATTATATTAGTTTCAGGTGTATAGTATAGTGGGTAGACATTTATATACCTTACAAGAAGTGATCCCCCCAATAAGTCTAGTACCCACCCGACACTATACATAGTTATTACAATATTATTGACTATACTCCCTATACTGTACTTTACATCCCCGTGACTATTTCGTAACTGTTAATTTGTACTTCTTAATCACTTCCACTTTTTCACTCAGCCCCCCAATCTGTCAACCATCAGTTTATTGAGACTCCACATATAAGTGAAACCACATGGTATTTGTCTTACTCTGTTTTACTTCTTTCACTTAGCACAATTCCTCTAGGTCCATCCATGCCATCACAAATGGTAAGATTTCATTCTTTTTATGGCTGAGTAATTCTCCATTGTATACATGCACCACTTCTTTATCTAATCATCCATCGATGGACATTTGGGTTGCTTCCATATCTTGGCTATTGCAAATAACACTGCCATGAACATAGGGATGCATACAGTTGTCCCTTGCCATTTCACACAACCGCAATAGAGTGAAGCTGCGAACGTCGAAGCGCGAAATGGCGAGGGATGACTGTGTATAAATAAAGAATCCTACTTCGCAGAAATTCATTTATTGCGGTAGAGTCTGGAACTGATTAACCACGATAAACGAGGGCCGACTGCATACACTTTCGAATTAGTGTTTTGGATTTCTTCAGATAAATATGCAGAAGTGGGATTGCTGGGTCATAAGGTAGTCTTACTTTAAAATTTTTGAGGAACCTCCATAGTAGTTGTACCAATTTACATTCCCACCAACAGTGCAGGAGGGTTCCCTTTTCTCCAGATCCTCAACAACACTTGTTTGTTGATTTTTTTTTATCCTCACCCGAGGACATTTTTGTATTCATCTTCAGATAGAGCGGGAGGGAGAGAGGGAAGAAGAGAGAGAGGGAGAAACATCGATGTGAGACAGACACATGGACTGGCTGCCACCCACACGACCCCAACCAGGGCCGGGGACAAACTGCAACCGAGGCACGTGCCCTCAGCGGGAACCGAACCCGGGAGTCTCTGGTCCGTGGGCCAATGCTCTAACTGCTGAGCCAAACTGGCCAGGGCATGTTGATTTTTTTAATGACAGCCATTCTGATGGATGTGAGGCGATACTTCATTGAGGTTTTAATTTGCATTTTGCAGAGTGGTATCTTTTTATCTCAGTTTGCCCACGAAGCACAGAGCCTAGTTCATAGCCAGTGCTGACCAAGATTTACTGACACCACTGAATGTCTTATTTTTCTTCTCTTACTAACAAAACACACACAATAAAAGGAATACAAAGGTATACAGATAAGTAACTATGAAAAGACCAAACCCGGGAAAATGTCCTCAAGATTCTCTTCTGTGTATATCTATTTCAATCAAGGATTGGAGTCTTTTTTATTTTTGAAACCACAGCACTTAGCACAGTATCTAGCATATAACAAATGCTCAAAAATATTTTTTAATAAATGAATTATTTATTGTTTTAAGACTATATAATTTTGCTGGATATCCATAACTTAAATAGACTTGATTAAATTTTGTCCACATAAGATTAAAGAACCACTAATTTTTCAGTAGGAGAAAATGGTAACTCCTCAGTCAAGAAACTACGCAAAATTCACCTTTCCTGGATATTCATATATGCAGTTAATTACATGTATGCCCAGGCACATTATAAAGGAAATTCAAATTAAGCCTCATACATTGTTCATCATACAAAAAATTGTTACCAAGTGACTCATTCTACTATGTATAAGTATACTTTATAGGGATCAGAACTACTGTTCATTTTTAATTTTTTAGAGAGAGAGGAAGGGAGAGAGAGAGAGAAATATCGATGAGAGAGAATATTGATTGGCTGCTTCCTGCATGCCCCTTACTGGGGATTGGGTCTATAACCTGGGCATGTGCCCTGACCGGGAATCGAACCAGCGACCTCTGGGTGCATGGGTCAACACTCAACCACTGAGCCACACGGTCCGGGCCAGAACTATTGTTTAAAAATGAATATCACATTTTAATGTTTTTCTTCCTGTGTATTAAACATGTAAATATATTGAAGGTGAAATATAATGCAGGCTTCCCAAGGTGGGAAAGGACTCTCAGGAAGCTTCCACTAACTTTTTGGAAGCGACTAGAAGATAAAAACACAACGTCTCCCACCAGGAAGATGCATTTCATGTGTCACTCCTGAAGTTTGAGGAGAACACAGTTCACAGGAAAGTACAAGAAAGAAAAATATAACTCTATATTCACTTCATTTAAGTATTTTATGATTTGACTGTATTCAAAATGTATAGTAGGTCCCATGCAGATGGGCTATTACAAAAATAACTTGATCTTTTTTTTTTTTAATCTTCACCCGAGGATATTTTTCTATTTATCTTCAGATAGAGTGGGAGGGAGAGAGAGGAAGAGAAAGGGAGAGAGAGAAACACTGACTTGAGAGGGACACATCTCCTGGAAGCGTCCTGCGTGACCCTGACCAGGGCCGGGGATGAACCGCAACTGAGATACTGCCCTTGGCTGGAATCAAACCCGAGACTCATTGGTCTGCGGGCCGATGCTCTACCGCTGAACCAAACCAGCCAGGGCACTTGATCATTCTTACCTATACTTGCTAACTTTAAAAAATTACTATTAGACTGGCCAGTGTGGCTCAGTGGACTGAGTATTGTCCCATGGACTGAGAGGTTCTGGTTCGATTCCCAGTCAGGACACATGCCTGGGTTGCAGGTTAGCTCTCCAATAGGGGGGGTACAGGAGGCAGTTGACTGATGTTACCTTCTCACCTCGACATTTCTCTCTCTCTAAAAAAATCAATATAAATATATTTTAAAATTACTATTAGTTTTACTCTGGGTTTCTATGGAATTTTCTTGTCATAAAAGTAGTTATAAAAATAAACTATTATCGGGGTATTTTGGGATGTTACTGTTAATTAAAGATTAGTATTCTAAAACAATCACTTACTTCCTTAATAAAAGGTCAATGTTTGTGACTCAGCTAGCTTCTTTAAAAAACAAAACAAAATCCTAAAATCTAGGTTTTAAAAAAGAACTATATTTTTTACAATAAATGGAAGAAACAACTACTTAACAGTCCTTAGATCATTTAAAGTAGGGGGATATTCTTATTCCATCTTACCCACCTCAAACTTCTTAATACCTTACTTTTTTAAGGAAAAGGATTGAAAATACTCATTTGGTTAAGATATACTTAGCTTTCCAGTCAAGATGGTGACAAAGGTAAATGAGGTACTCGCATTCTCCTACAACCATATCAAAATTACAACTAAGCCCTGGCTGGTTTGGCTCAGCAGTTAGAGTGTCGGCCCATATATCAAAGGGTCTCAGGTTCGATTCCCCATCAAGGGTATGTACCTGGGTTGTAGGTTTGATCCCTGGCCCCAGTAAAGGTCATGTGGGAGGCAACCAATTGATGTGTCTCTCTCACATCAATGTTCCCCTCTCTCTCTATCTGCCCCCCTTCTACTCTACCAAAAAAAAAAAAAAAAAATCAATGGAAACATACCCTCGGGTGAGGATTAACAACAACAAAAAAATTACAACTAAACTACAGAACAACCATTATTTGGAATTGCCTGAAATGTAGTTGAATGAAGTCTTACAACTAAGAATATAAAGAAGTCACATCGAGACTGGGAGGAGGGATGGAAACACAAAACAGACTGGTCCCATACCCACGAGTGGAGGACAAAAATCAGGAAACATAGAGACCCAAACCAGATGAACCCAAAAAGGCCCACACCAAGATACATTATAATTAAAATGCCAAAAGTTAAAGAGAATCTTTAAAATCAGCAAGAGAAAAACAGTTAGTTACCTACAAGGGAGCTCCCATAAGACTGTCAGCTGATTTCTCAACAGAAACTTTATTGAGGTCAGAAGGGTTTGACAAGAAGTAATCAAAGTTGATGAAAAGCAAAGACCTACAACCAAGATTACTCTACCCAGAAAAGCTATCATTTCAAATCAAAGGACAGATAAAGAGATTCCCAGCCAAGAAAAAGCTAAAGGAGTTCATCACCACCAAATCAGTATTAGGTGAAATGTTGAAGGGTCTTCTTTAAAAGAAGAAGAAAAAAAAAAACTATCAGAAAAATGAATAAAATGGCAATAAATATGCATCTGTCAACAATTTAATCTGAACAACAAAATAAATGAACAAGCAGAACAGAAACAGAGTCATAGATACACAGAACTTTTTGATGGTTGCCAGATGGGAGGGGGAATGGGTGAAAAAGGTGAAGGGATTAAGAAGTACAAACTGGTAGTTTTAGAATGGTCATGGGGATGTAAAGTACAGCATATGGACTATAGTCAATTATATTGTAATAATTAAGTATGGTGTCAGATGGGTATGAGATTTATTGAGACGATAATTTAGTAAGTTATACAATGTCTAATCACTGGGTTATACAACCGAAACAAATATAATATTGTATGTCAACGGTAATAGAAAAAATAAAAAATGATTAACAAAAAGATATACTTAGTAATCATTTACTCTGTCAATGGTCTTCAGTTAAAAACCCCAAGAACACATCTGTATTTGAATAGTTGGGTTTATTACTCTTTGCAAGAGGAAGAATGCACACCCTGGCGAACTGTGGGATACCTTAGTAAGAGGGTTGAAAGAGAACCTATTGCCCGGCCTGTGTGGCTCAGTGGTTGAGCGTCGACCCATGCACCAAGAAGTCGCCGGTTCAATTCCTGGTCAGGGCACATACCCAGGTTGTGGGCCAAATCCCCAGTGGGGGGCATGCAGGACGCAGCCAATCGATGTTCTCTCTCATCGATGTTTCTATCTCTCTCTCCCTCTCCCTTCCTCTCTCTCTAAAAATCAATAAAGAAAAAAAAATTAAAAATAAAAGAGAACCTATTATAGGATTTGGGCTTTGTTGGATAATTCTGGCTTGGGTCTAAGGGAGTAGAGACTTGCTTTGAATTGGATGCTGTCAGAAATCAGGACAATTCTATCACTGGGTATCTCAGTAAATCTGATCTATAGGAAAGGCACACTGAAGTGGGGATAAAGTTGTGATTGGTAAGGAAGTAAAGTAGCAGTTTCTAATTTAGCAAGAGAGGAGTATGTTTGGTATTTCGTGGGCTGCACAGTGACCTTGCTTGAACTGGATGTTCTTGTGGGACTGTTTATGTTCCGTAGGAGAACAACACAGCTTAGTTGTAAGTATCAGATCAGTCTGCAGTTACAGTGAGGCCTAGCTGTAAGAGCTAGATCAGTTCCTGGATGTCAGGGGCTGCTTTTTTTAATTTCTTTCTCAATTATACATCAGACACAGGTGAAAGGCTCTGGGTTTAAAGCAGTCAGCTCCCGTGCCAGTGATCTATTTATTGCCTCTCAGCTCCAAATGCACTCAGTACATGGTCTATGACAAGGGACCTGTAAGCTTTTCTGTTACAGTGAGCACAATGTTAAGCTTTGGCAGTAGAGGGCACTGGAGAGACACTGCAGGAGGAAGGGGCTTCTTCAGTCCAGCGTGTTCTTGCTCCTGCTGCATGGTTGATCAGTAGTGCAGATATGTGAGGACATCTGGTGGTATACTTCCCCAGCCACATACCCAGAGTAAGCTGTCTTAGTCATGGGCCAGTGGTCACCTTCCCATGATTCTCCTAACACGGATACTGCACACTACATCTCGCACCCACAGTGGTGCCCTGACAATTTCCATATGCCTGCCTGTTCACCACCACAGCTCACTTGTGCCTGGGAGCTGTGTTTTCTACTTGCTGGGTGATTGAGGATCAGCTCAGGCCCAGGCACCTCATTGGCCTTCTCCACCATCTAATGACCTGCAACCACACTTTCTTCAATGAGGAATGACCCTCAGTCTTGGGCCTCCCCTTCCAACTTTGTCCTTCGTAGGGTACCCTTTAGAGTTTCCTTTATGTCTTTATAGTTACTTTCCTAGTATATCTTAATAGTTCTTCATATTATACTCCTTTGTTTAAATTATTGTGTAGTTTAACTTGTCTCCTGATTGGACCTAGGCTGAAAGGCAGAGAGTTTTAAGCAGTTGAATCAAACCCCTAACAGCTTGGCTACTTTATTTGAGGTTGATGGAAAAAATGTTTAATGTCACAGAAAACACAAATTCTTAAATAATGGAAACTAGCACCCTGGGCTATTTTCTTGTTTAGACTATGAAAAACTTACACATGGGAAGTGAAAATCAATTTTTCCTCTTCTATTAGACACTGAGAGACTGGTGTAGGTATACATGGTTTATTTTTCCTTCACCAGTAGATCCTCTTGCTTTAATAAAGCTAGGACCCAAAGAGGGCAAGAACCTCAGGGAAAAGAGATCAAGAAAGGAAAAACAAACAAACAAACAAACAAATAAGCCTGTACTATCAAGGAAAGTTATCTGTCCTGCCCTGGCTCTGGGAGGAAAAGGAAAAAAGCCTCCCTGAATTCCTATCTATTGGCCAGCTTTCAGGTATGTTTGGAGCCCAAACTCATGCTATCAGTATGTCCCAAAGAAACACTAAGTTGCGAATTTTAATTTCAAGTAAACCTGTATTGCCAGTAAACTCAGATGATCGGTGAAAGAAAATACAAAGCCTTCATGAAGGAATATATCCTCGATACACAACCCATCAGATACTGAAAATTATCTGAGAAAGAATATAAAATATGTATGTTTTATGTTTAAGGAAACTAAAGGAAGAATTAAGGAGTAAGACTTTTTATGAGGCCACTGAAATTTAAACGTCAAAGGAACGATTAATTTCAAATTAGTTACAGGTAAAAAAGAGAATAAGACGGGAGATGGATGTGGAGAAATCATCCAAGATGCAGCATAGAGACAGAGATGGAAAAAGAGGGTGAGAGATATAGGAGACTGAGCAAGACAGATTTATATGCTTTATCAGTGTTTCAGAAAGGTTTTTTTTTTTTAAAAAAAGACAAATGGAAGTAATATTTAGAAAAATGGTTGAGAATTTTCCAAAACTGGTGAAAGGAATTACATTTCAAAAAACACAATGAATCACAAGCAGGACAAAGAAAGAAACCTTCATTTAGACGAATCACAGTCAAAATACAGGACACCAAAGACAAACAGTAAATCTTATATATAGCCAGAGTGAAAAGACAGATATCTGGCCAAGGAATGACAAACAGAGTTATTGTGATAGATGTTTTCTCAACAGCTGAATTGGAAACTGGAAGACAGTAGAATATTATTAAGTGCTAAGAGAAAAAAACACACAACTAATCTAGAATTTAACATCCAATAAAAATATCTTTCAAAAACAAGGACAAAAATAAAACAATTTCAGATGAACAAAACTTAATAGAGAATGCTATCTCACCTAAGGAACTTCCAAGAATATACTTTAGGAAGAAGAAGACTGATCCCAGAAGAAATATCTATGATATGAAATGAAATGTGAATTATCAAAAAATGGCAATGATGAATAAATTTAACAAAACCAAAGTGTATAAAATAAAATGTCTAAGTTAAGGGATTATCAAAATTCTGAACAACTATAATAAGTAAGCCATGATGGGGGTGATTGGAGTCAGAGGATTTCACAGTATCTATATTTTAAAGATTCTGATTAACATAAGACTGTTTATGTTAATATCTCAAACCTTACCATGAAGAAAAAGAAAGAGTATATAACATCTATACTAATTAAATGAAAAAGCTGCAATAAAACAAAAATTCAAATTTGACTGGCTTAAAAAAAAAAAAGAAAAGAAAAAGACACACCACATTTCAAATATTTCATAGAAGGCAAAAAAGAACAAAAGGAGAAAACAGAACCAACAGTTAAAATAAATGAAAATAAAATATTTCTTAGAACTGAATAATGAAAATATCACATACTAAGACTCATGGAATGATGCTAACACAAAACTCAAATGAGTAAGATGCTAAAAAAAATACAATAGAAAGTTATCAACAAAGGTAAAAGTTCTTTAAAAAGAATAACATAACTGACCCCTTTAGGTAAAAAAAATAAAATTAAATAAATAAAATCACAGGGAAAAGAAAGAAGGCACAAATAAGTGGTATTAGGAATGAAAAGGGGGACAAAAATACAGATATAGTGGAGATTAAGAAGATAAGGAAATACTATTAACACTTGACACCAATAAATTGAAAACTTAAGAAAATTATTCCAAGGGGGAACATCTGTAATACTTTCAACAATAAAGATTAAAAAAAGAAGAAAAGTATTCCTGTATATGGCAGGGGAGGGGAGAGAGGAAACTAGACTTATTGTGGTAATCATTTTACAGTGAATACAAATATCAAATCATTATGTTGTACACCTGAGATACAATGTTATATGTCAATTATACCTCAATAAAAAATAAATAAAAAGGAAAAAAAGAAAATTATTCCTAGAGAAAAGAGAAATGAACAAAAATTGATTCAAGAAAAAACAGAGAGGCTTCTGGGTTGGTGAACACATTGAGGTGTGGGCAGGTGGTGTGCCTGAAGGGGGCATGGAAGCTCCGCCCCTCCCCACATACCTTCTCCTTTGCATCTCTTCCATTGGACTATTCCTGAGTTGTAGCCTTTACAAGCCAGTGACAGTAAGCTAAGGACTTTCCTGAGTTCTGAGTCATTCTGGCAAAGCATGAAACTGAAAAGGGGACATGGGAACTCCTGAACTTGTAGTTGGCTGGGCAGAAATGTAAGTAGTCTGGGCCCTATTTGTGGCTACCATCTGAAGTGAGAAGCAGTCTCATGTGACCAAACCCTTAAAACCTGTGAAATCTAATATTAACTACAGGTAGTTAGTGTCAGAAATGAATTGAATTGTTTGTATCAGAACTCACTGGTGTCAGGGAGAAAAGGAGCTCTCGTTTGGTGTTAGAAAATGTGGGATTTGCTAAAATGGTCCAGGCCCACAGAAACATGTGGTTTGGGAAGAGAATGGATGAAAGGGCAGGGGATAAGAAACCTTTGATTCCTGGGTGGCCAAACGGTCAATCATGGTATGGAACAACAGCTACGGTGAAATAAATGACTAAAGGTAATAGTTACCAATGGAATTATAGATGGTTCCAACTCCCAGGGAGTTTTTCACTGGATGTATAAAGGAATGCAAACCAGTAAGAAAAAAGTGAAACATACAATCTCTCGGTCATTGTCATCTATAATAGCTAAAATGAAAGTGCTGGGTCAGACTCTGATGCTGGACCAAGCTCAGATTTTGGTCAATCTGAGCTTCTGCCAACTAGCTTCAAAGCTGTCCCCAAAGGGATAAATTATGCAGGGATAACAAAGAGCACCTCTAAGCCCTCTGGTAACCAAAATCCATGTGGTGGGGGGAGGGCAAAACCAAGAAACAACCGAAACCAGGGGGTATGATGTGAAGGAGCTGTCTCATTTTCTAGATTGGTCTCACCAGCCTCCTGAAGAACCTTTTCTGAAATAGACTAAGAAAGTAATTTAGAAGCAGTGTCTTTGTTTTTAAGTGCTGCAGAGTGGAAGAACATGTTTGGGTTGATGCAGAACCCACAGCTAACTATGGGACAATCACAGACAATATCCACAATCCAGACACACAGCACATATTCCTCAGGGAACAGCCAGCCTGGTGGACTGGACAAAAGCTACTGTAAAGTCTGTTTACCCTGAGAAGGGGGACTGCTCGACTTGCCCTACAAATGCCAAGTGGAGCGCCCCAGAGGAAATAGTTGATAAGATTCATATACAAGTCATGTGAAAGTGGCTTTATAATAATTGGGATATTCACCCACTGAATATGCCCAGTATCCAGATCATGATAAATACTGCAACAGCACCCCATCAGCACCCCAAGTACCTTCAATGTGACAAAATCTGTCAGATTTGCAGTCTCAGCTTCCCCTCAAGAATTTTACAGATGCTAATAAAAACATTAGATTATTTAACAAGAAAATGAGAAAAGGCAGAAGGGAGAGTTAAGGGTCTCATCTCCAGCAGGGTGGATATTTTAAAAAAGTTATTAAGAAATCAGGTGAATAAAGCAAACATTGATAGGGAAAATAAAGAGGAAAACAAAAGGGAAGTGTCAAGAAACTCATCCCAGCAGGGTGGAAATCTTTAGATGGTTATTATAGAATGGGCTAAGCCCCAGAGGCTCAGCTGGTTGGACCATTGTCCCATACACCAAAAGGTTGTGGGTTCAATCCTGGTCAGGGCACATACGGGAGGCAACTGATCGATGTTCCTCTCTCACATTGATGTTTCTCTCTCTCTCTCTTCCTCTCTCTCTAAAATCAACAAACATATCCTCGGGTGAGGATTAAAAACAAAAGAAAGGGGATGAATAAAACAAACATTGATATGGTTGAAACAAAGGTCTTAATATAGCACTACCATGTAAGATTGGACAGACAAAAGGGGCCCTTGCTGATCCCCCTACATTCAAGGTCCCCAAGCAAGTTTAGTCTATTTACCACAGTTTGGAGAATTTTAAAACATGGGGAAGGCAAAGATTCTAATGAGAAACCAGACCTGGAATGGCTGGGGCAATAATCAGGCAGAGTAATCCAGATAAAGACTGACAAAAGGGCTAGGGTCTCTTGGCTCAACCTCCTGCTGGGGACCCAAAGCCAAATGCACAAAAGTGGGTAAAATAGTTAGGCGTTGGGGTGGGAGATTGAGATGTTTCTGAGACCCCTTCATACAGGAGCCTCACTGTGGTACCAAAATTATTTGGTGAAGTCTTAATGCAGGCTACAGTTAGATTGATAGAATGTAAAAATGTTAAGGTTAATAGGATTAAGGTGGACATTTGGGTGAAAGCTGAAGTGTTTATGTAAGCTTTATGTGAATGTTTTAAGAGAATGGATATTATGTCTAAATGGGGAACACTTCCCCCAGAAGTAAAACAGAGTCATGTAAAATCACCCTTCAAGTAATATAAATGGTAGTGAACTGAGAGGGTGGTACTTGCCAGACTAACTGGACACAGTAAATGGAAATAAGACTGCCTGGGCCCATGCAGTATAGAAAAGAAGCTGGAGTATTGGTACAAACGGTTCAGCAGCCCTATGTGAAGCACAGACTGGGGCTTATGGCAAAAGCCTGTGAGCACCTTCCAGTGACAACTTTTGGGATGTTGGACTAGAGATTTGCCATTTGAGAGGCAATTACTAGCTTGCTATTGAATATTAATCTAAACTGTCCCTGACTGAAAAACATAAAATAACCTTGAAACCTGAAATAACCACGAGGTCTTGGGTGATGTCAGAAAAACACTCTAATGAGGGAAGGCAATGCTCAGAAGAGTTCCATCCTAAAGTGGAACTGGTTTGGACTGGAATCCTGTTACAAGGAGAATGCAAGGAGGTCAACCGGGAGCCTCTTTTCCCACAGGGCTGACTCTGGAACTCAGTGACCAAGCTGCTAGGTTCTATCATCACTCGGACAGTGCCCTATAAACACCTCTCAAATGACCAACAAAGAGCTGTTTGGTTTATGAATGACAGTTCCAAGGTGAGTGGTCAACATCCTGGTTGGAAGGCCACCACTGTGATCGAAGAAGGTAAAAACTGGCCAGCTCAATGGACTGACTGGCATGCTGTTTTCCTAGCAGTGATGGAAGAACTGAACAATGTAAAAGCACATTATGTTTAGTGTTTTTTTTTTTTACTGACTCATGGGCAATGGAAAACTGGACTACTTAAAGGATGCCTTATAAGGCACAGCCCTGTGGAAATCACTCTGGGAATTTATGGGGCACAGTAAAGTCAGACATGTTGGTGCCCATCAGAAGAACCCCCTTCCAGGTTCTGGAGGTGACTGGAACTACCAAGTGCACCTTTTGAAGTGGCCACCTGCGTCCATGAAATGAGTAGACGTGGGGGGCTGCAGCAATGCAGAGGTAAGTTGAATCTGAACATATTCCTCTCACTCCCTCTGAGGCACAAAATGCCAACAAGAACTGTTTTGTCTGCCAACAAGAGAGACAGAGGCTGCAGATGGCTACAAGGAAGATTCCCCAGGGGAAGCATCCCCTCCCACAGCTGGCAAGTGTACTATACTGGATCAATGCCAGCAGCCCTGGTTGGGGGGACTATAAATGTGTCCTAACAGGAACAGACAGTCACGCTGGATTTAGCTTTGCATACTAGGTGGTAGATGCAAATGCTCAAAATACTACGAGAGGACCGAAACTGAAGATACTCTACCACTTGGGCTGGCGAGTTACATTTCTTCAGCGCAAGGGACACTCTTTGCACTTCACAGCACCCAGTACTCAACAGTAGGCAAAGAGATATCACATCAAATGGACATATTGCGTTGCTCATCATCCTGAGTAAAGGTTTAGTAGAGAGTTGCAACAGCCAGCTGAAACATCCGCTGTCTAAGGAGATAAAGGCATGAAGGGCTGACTCGCGGGCCTTCGTAAGTATGTGCTCACACTCAAAATAAGGGGGTTTAAGGGTGGGTCCCCACTAGACAGATCCCCGCTCTTCTGGTGCAGCTGGGGAAAGGGGTAGATGGATGCTGGTATGATGACTAGCCTTCATTTTCCTCCCCATATCACCTCAACTTTCTTTTTCCTACCTGATGCAGGCCCAGGACTATACGTGCCAGAAGCAGAGATGATTCCAAAGCAAGAAACTAACTACTTGTAAACCTTTCTGTCAGAATCCCTAAGGGCCTGATCGGTCCTGTCTTCACCCCATCTGGCAAAATCGGGGTTAACAGCAGCTGTATTGCCTAGTGGTAAAAACAGCCCACTAATTCTGGACCCATGTAACTTGACCCTACACCAATGGCAGTGCACTGAGGGGGTAGTACTTGCTAGACTACTACTGCTGATTCCAACCTAAACCAACTGTGGCCAAACCTAATGACCCTTCCAAAGATGAAAATGTTTGGGTATAAATGGAAATAAGGAGGGATAGTAGCTGAGGTTAAAGGAATAAACAAATAAGTTATATAATAAGGTAAACCCATATTACATTAACAACTTGAAAGAGGCTCAGAGCAAGAAATGACACTGTCTCTTAGCTCAGTTACACAAGATGTCTTGAAAGGGGAAGCCATGTACTGATGAGACCACTACTGTTTTTGGAACCTGACAAGACCAAAAGGAGACCTGCAGGCCACAGTGGCCTTGGCCTGGAAGACATTTCCATATAACAGGCTGATGGAATGAACTAACTGTTAATAACTAAAGGAGACTAGTAGGATTCTTTTGCTATAAGGGATCTCTAGTCAAAGACCAGGGGTAGCCAATGCTACACATTGGAGTGTCATTCCGTACATCAAAAGGTGGCAGGTTCTGTTCCCAGTCAGGGCACATACTCAGGTTGCGGATTCCATCCCCGGTCAGGGTGCATATGAGAGGCAACCGATCAGTTTCTCTCTCTCTCTCTCCTCCTCTCTCTGAAATCACTAAAAAAAGAAGAAGAAATAAAAAATATTTGGTCTTTGTCCTCAGTTGATGATGTTGATGATGATAGAAAAGGAGGGAAGGGAGAAGGGGGAGGAGGAGGAGAAATAGAAAATTTAATAAATCATTAGAGATACTGAATTGGGCCCAGCAAGTGTGGCTCAGTGGAGTGAGCTCAGTCCCATGGACTGAGAGGTCCCGGTTCGATTCCCGGTCAGGGCACATGCCCGGGTTGCAGGCTCAATCCCCAGTGGAAGGCATGCAGGAGGCAGCCGATCGATGTTTCTCTCTCACATCAATGTTTCTATCTCTCTCTTTCTTCTCCCTTCCTCTCTAAATAAATAAACAAATAAACAAATAAATAAATAAGAGTTAAAAAAAAAAATAGAGAGATACTGAATTGGTACTTAACATCTTCCCAACAAGACCAGTTTACAGACAAGTTTTCTCAAGTAGTCATGGAACAAGTAATTCCAACCTTACATAAACTCTTCTCCACTTTATCTTCCACAGAAAAATGGAACACTTTCCAACTCTTTCTATGAAGCTAGAATGACCTTAACACCAAAAACCAGACAAGATAGTACAAGCAATAAAAACTGTAAGCCAAATCTTTAAAAAAAAACAGATGCAAAAATTCTAATAAAAATATTAGAAAACTAAATCAAGCATATATTAAAAAGGTAATAATAACTACATCATGATAAAGTCAGGTTTATCACAGGAATATAGGTATGGAATGTAGATTTTTTCACCTTACTAAATGATTAAAAAGAGAAAAACATGATCATCTTACTTGATACACAAAGAGCATTACATAAAATATAACACATAGTCATGATTTTTTAAAAACTTTGAAGAAACTAGAAATAAAAGGAACTTCTTTAACCTGATATGAGGTTATTTACCAAAAACACTACAACAAATTAGTTATACTTCATAATGAAACATTAAAAGCATTCTTTTCAAAATCAGGAAAAAGACAAGAATTACCACTACTATCAGTTCTGTTCTACACTGTACTGGAGAGCCTAGTTAGTGATGTAAGGCAAGAAAAAGAAATAAATGTGACAAAGATTGGACTAGAAGCAACAAAACTGTCATTATTTGCACATTATTATCTACTTCACTATTATAAAGGAGACATTAAAGAAGGTCTCTATAAATGGAGGCACACATCATTTTCATGGAAGGGAGACTCAATATTTTAAATGTTAATTGTCCCCAAACGGAATTCAATGCATTCAATAAAAAGATGGTGGTGAGGAGAACTGTCCTATCAGGTACCAAGGCTTACTGTAAAGCTGTAGTAACTACAACAGGGTGATTTAGTGCTGAGACAGAAAAACTGAGAATAAACCGAAAGCCTAGAAAGATGCCCTCACATACAGGAAACTTGCACGTATGACCACAGTGGCCCTGAAGGTAGGAGGAAGAACGTCTATTCAATAACCAGCACTCACATAACTAGTTATGGATATTTCTAAAATATTAAAGTTGATCGGTTCCTCACAACATAAACAAAAATCAATTTCTTACACATAGACTAAGTCCTTCAATGCTAAATATAACTCTAAAAGTTTTCTTTTTTTTATCCTCACCTGAGGATATTTTTGCATTTTGTCTTCAGATGGAGCGGGAGGAAGACAGAGAGAGAAACATTGATGTGAGAGAGACACATCAACTGGTTGCCACCCTCACGACCCCAATCAGGCCCGGGCACAAACCGCAACCAAGGTACATGCCCTTAGCGGGAACTGAACCCGGGCCTCTCTGGGCCACAGGCCAACGCTCTAACTGCTGAGCCAAACTGGCCAGGGCATAAAACAGTTTTTAAAAGGTAGACTATTTTTATGATCTCAGAATAGAGAAGGATTTCTTAAATAAAACAAAGTTAAGTCATGAGTTTAAAAAATTGATAAATTGGAATTCCTAAACATTAAGAGTCTCTTAATTCATGAAGCAACCCCTAAAGGAAAATTAAGAGCCACAAATTAGAAAAAAAAATGTTGCACATAAATTGACAAAGGATGAGTTTCTTGAATATATAACAAAAAAATTAAGAAAAATGTTAATATTAAGATTCCATTATCACAAAATAAAGCTAGTAGTGTAAAAATATTGGCCAAAGCTAATCACATTCTGTTGCTTTTAAGATACAGATCATAGGAACCCACTTTCTGCCAACAAAATATCAATTTTGCTTTTATAATTTATAAACTCCATAACCAATAAGATACGATGTTCGGTTGAGCATGATCAGCAACTTGTGACCAGAAAACTCCCAAGTAGTAGCTTCTACTTTCTGACAAGGTTAATTCACGCACAGCGTACAAGAGGGGGAGGGGAGTGCTGTGTAGGCACACAGGCAGGCAGTGCAGTGTGGGCTGTGGTAACTGCTTATTTCCATTGTGAAGAGTCAAAGGAGGTAAGCAAGGCCCAAAGATGTTCCTGAGACTTTAATTATTGGTATCAAAAGTTAGACACTGGTGTTTAAATTCCCCTATCTTTTCCTCCTCCACTGTTCCCTTGATAAAAGGATCACACTCCAATCTTCCCTGTCTTGCTCCAGGTATTCCCAGGCTGCTCTTTTCTGATCTGCACTCCTAGAAAACAGCTTCTACCTCCCGGGTACGTGCATTCTCTACCTAAAATTTCTAGCTAGTTACCACAGCAAAGTGATTGTGATGTACACGCTCTCTAAATAACAGACGGAATCCGTTTAAGTGGGCTGTGACCAGAATTTCAAATCAGTCTAGAAGGACAATTTCATCACTGAAATCCATCTACTTTCATTCATTTTGCAGTTTCATGGTAATTTTTCAGCACCTGCAATATTTTAAAATTTTATGGCATGGATTTATCAGTGAACAAGAAATGAAGTATCAGATGTTATTAAAAGCCCCTTAACACAGTCAGGAAGAATGAAGGAGGGCACCAGAGTACAAATCAACATAATGACTCTTTTATTTCATTCATTTAAATGAAATGTCTTTCTCTAATGGGAGAGACATTGTCAATATTAAAATTTGCATTTACACACAGCTTTCATTTTATACTCTATAATTACTTAGCATGGTACCTATACAACAGACGTGCAGAATGAGTTTATAATTTAAAAATAAATATTGAGACAGATAAGGAAAGGTTAAGCGCAGTGCCCAATACAGCTAACACGTGGTTAAGTGCTCTGCAGAAAGACTGATCCGAGTCCCAGTTTTAGCTCCACCACATTATGTAATAGCTGTGTGACCTTGGAGAAGCTACTCAGCTTCCCTGAGCTTCCATTTTCCTCCTTGATAAAACATGGATAACAGGACTAACTCGTTGTTAAGAGGATTAAAGGTAGGGAGTGGGGAAACATACAAAGCATCTTTATAGTACAATTTCTAACATAGAGTGATTGCAGTGATTATAAAATTAGTGTTATGAGACTTTTGGTATAACACTTTTAAATTTATATATATATTTTTTCTTTTTCTATAATCTCAGGAGTCACTCTTGTTCTTGACAGAAGATCAAGTTACCAAAAAATATTCATTTGAGTACAAAAACATGCTCATAAATAATCATTCTTCATTTGAAACCGAAACAAATAGGTAGATATTAATCAACTATAACTTCTCAACAGACTCCATAAACCAGATGTGGTAAGGTAACCAAACAGAGCAGAAAGATGAGCTCAGGACAGACCACAAGCAATGAGACATACAGTGCTATTTAAAACAGGAAGTGTGATATAGGTGGTTTTTTTTCTTTAAAAAAAAAAAAAAAGCATGATATTCAGTGTAAGAGAACATTTATTATGTTCCCAACCCTGAAATAAAAACCTTAACTATTTAATTTAACAAAGTTATACTTTAAATGCAGTAATATATTAGACCCTCACAATTTAAGATATGCATAATTCATAGTGGATTACGTAGGACTAATAAAACTAATAATTACAACAACACTGGCTATCATGTAGTCAAGTCAATTATGCCCAAAGTATTTTGTACAGGTTTTCTTATTTAGCCTTCACAATAAAACAGTAAGGAGAAGGGAAAAAACAAAAAAACAAATGGTTATCCCCATAAAAATGAATTGACTAACACTCAGGAAGATTACTGTCCATGGTTACAGTCAGTAAATGACAGAGCAGAGATTTGAACCCAGGATTGTTATGTCTTCAAAAACCAATATCTTTCCAGGCAGAACATTATTAGGATACTGAACTAAACGACTTTGAAGATGACTTGTATATCTAGTATTTAAGATTCTCTCTTTTTTTTTTATCCTCACCCGAGGATATTTTTCCATTTTTTGTTCAGATAGAGTGGGAGGGAGAGACAGGAAAAGAGAGAGTGAGAGAAACATCGATGTGAAAGGGACACATCGAGTGGCTGCCTCCCACAAGACCCCAACCAGGGCCGGGGACAAACTGCAACTGAGGTACGTGCCCCTAGCGGGAACCGAACCCGGGTCTCTGGACCACAGGCCGACACTCTAACCGCTGAGCCAAACCGGCCAGGGCAAGATTCTCTTTTCTAATGGGTTAATACACCTGAGGGTATTAAGCTCCAAGCCCCTGCTCTTTTCAGCAACTCTCCAACCCTTACCCTCTTTGGGGAGGAAAGCAAGAACGGAAGAAATAGAAAGGAAGAGAGAATCACTTCAAGTTAAATCTTTCAGATACGAAGGGGTGATCTGCAGGTAATGGCAAGCACAAGAAAGTGAGAGTGTGAGGAAAGGAAAGCATTTAGATTGGCCATTACAGAAACACTTCCTGGCAACAAGCATGGAGACACTGGGACACGTTACCAAAGAACATCGTGTAGGGTAAACTGAAGAAAATACAACACCGTGAAGGGCTGTCAACACACAAATAGTGTCAACACACATGAAGATGGGGAAGGACAAATATAGCCTACTTGGCTCAGCCTCACTTATAATTTAAAATAGAAAAGAAAAAACAGAAAATGGTCAAATAAGCCTGTCAGCAGCAGTCAGGAGATCGCACAACGATTCTGCTCAAACACAAGTTGGCAAAATGCAAACCTAACTTTCTCAGAGGACTCCTCAATGCACAGGTACCATTTTACACTCTCCTTCAATTCATTATCCATTAAGACAGAGCATCTCTATTTCCTCTGCAAATTCATATTCATGCTACTCAAATAAAACCCAAATTTTGTTAGTTTCTTAAGTATGTGTTGGGAGAACTTTGAATGAAAAATATCACCAAGGTAACTTCCTTCTGGGATTAAAAACAAAACAAAACAAAAAACCCCACATAATTGTGCTGGAATTGTTAGACCCAGGAGAGTTGTGTCTGTTTCAGGGCTGCATCCCTTCTCTCACCGAGTGAAATCACCCACAGGCTAGATCCAAAGTTGACTGCCTCAGGACAGCGATCTTCAACTCGTGTGTCATAGGAATTTTTAAAACATGCAATACCTAACTATTTAGTCAGGGGCACTGACCTCTTTTCCCTTAGATTATCAAATAAAAAAATAACATCACCCAACACAGCAATAGCCGTCCCATGTGAACGAATCAAAATTACATCTTTTTGTCAGATTGGCAAAAAATATATACATTTTCTGGTGTGCCGCCGAGTTTTAGTGATTAGCTTATGTGTGCCATGAGATGAAAAAGGCTGAAAATCGCTGCTTCAGGAAGCTGCAGAGTCCTAACAATTCTGTGTCTCCCTTTACAATGTCAGCTGAGTTTTGACAAGAACCTTTACTAATCTGTGAAAAATGAGAAGTCTACATGTTCCTGGTAGTAACAGGATTCTCTTTCATTATGAAAAAAATATGTTTCTTTTAGAATAATTATGTATAATCAGGAAAAGGGGGATTTTCCATTAAAAAATAGACTCAAGTCAGCCATGTTACTGCTTTTGGATTCTTTCCTGTTTTTCTCCATGGCCACTGCCGCTCTAAAGAGATGCAATGTCTCAGCCTCTGGTCCCACCTCCACCTGTTCCTTTTACACAAAACAGAAAAGACTTCTGACCAGGAATTATTTGGTTCTAATAATATACCCCATAGAAATACAGCAGATGGGAGCACAACTACTTGTTTCTGGGAGGTTTAAAATTGAGTGAAGACCTACCTTGTGAGTAGAGAAGGATCTGCATCTCTAAAAGAACACAGGTGAACACCTGCACCAGGTTCTCCAATCCCAGGAGCTCAAAGGCCTCTCGAAGAGGATAATCGGAGAGGGGGAGTTCATTGGGCCCAGGCCTCTGGCATATGACGGGTTCATAAACACCATAAAATTTCAGCGATCTCCCTGGGGGTGGAAGGGGTACCTCGTAGAGAATATTGTGGATGTAGCTCTCCAGCGGCAAGGGAGGTGGCTGCTGAGAGGTAACTGCCTTGTGAAGCTGGATAAGGAACTTCTTGCAGGCCTGCATGAAAGGCAGTGGTGTGATCAAACATATACTCTTGGAAACATACAGGGTGTCTCTGCTGATGTCATAGGAGTTGTATCGCTGGAGTTTCAGAAGGGACGTTGTGTCTCCCTCGTCAGCGCTGCTTGCCAGCGAGTCCATGCTGCAGGAGGAGGAAGCGCAGACGCTGCTGCAAAGCTCCGCGTTGTGCATCTGGTAGAGCGTCTGCATCGCTGTGCAGATTTGCTTACTTGTAACTTCTTCATAAAAAGTAAGAACAAAACCGTAGGTACGAGAACCATCTTCCCGGGTAATTATAAATGAGTGGAACTGAGGGTCTCTGTTGTCAGTCTGTGTTCTGAAAGACAGCCCTTTCGGCATGCACAACTGTGGAGGAAGGGGGGAAAGCATCAGACTGCAGTATACGAATAACTTCAAACCGGGCAAAAACGTTGGCGAACCTCTCTCCACGCTTGTGACCTTCAGCAAGCCACGTAACTTCTCTGAGCCACAGTTTCTTTATCTACAACCTTTGCTACAGCAGTGACTTGAAGACAAAATATGCAAGAGCACTTTACAAATATTTAATATTTAAGTACTATTTTTGCAGAAGTGATGATAATGTTTCAAAGGAATAGGGAAATAGGTGAAGGCTCATTTGATAAATAGAAAAACGTTAAACATGGAATAAGTTATTTTCTCTATTTTGGACAATATGATAGATACTTCATCCTCAAAACTTGGAAAGTGGAATGATTTTGGGTTTACTGAAGCACAAGGGTAGAAACTAGACATTTTAGATTATTTCCAGTAGAGATTATGCTCTAGGTCTTGGGAACTAACCAGAATTCAGTCAATTTTGGGAACAAAATTACCTGAGGAGTTAAATGTTGTATTTACGATACTTAAATGCACAATAAATCAGAATTAATTCTTTAAAATTCTTCTAAAATTATTTTAAATAAAAGAAATAAAACAAATTACAGAAAATTTGAAATATGCTAAGGAAACCAGAACATATAATTCAACTACCCAAACATGATCATTATTAATTTTTATACATTCCTTTTTACTTTTATATTACAATACGCTTTCTTCATGGAAACAATGTTATCATACATTATTATGTTACAGTTTTCTTTTTCCAGGTTCACTGATCTGGTGTGAAATTGAGAAGTTCTCCCAAATCCATCCCCACATTACCAAGAAAACACAATTTACCTTAAAACTTACCCGTACTTGCCCTGGCCGGTTTGGCTCAGCAGTTAGAGCATCGGCCTGTGGACCAAAGAGTTGTGGGTTTGATTCCGGTCAAGGGCACATACCTTGGTTGCAGTTCATCCTCGGCCCTGGTCAGGTCATGTGGGAGGCAACCAGTCGATGTGTCTCTATCACATCGATGTTTCTCTCTGTCCCTCTCCCTCTCCCTCCCTCCCACTCTATCTAATGATAAACAGAAAAATATCCTCGGGTGAGGAATAAAAGAAAGAGAGAAAAAAAAAAAAGTTACCCATACTTCAGTCAAATTGTAACAAACACTTATTAACAGCCTTTACAAGCTAAGCCCTGAAGGTGACGCAATGCTGGCAGAGACAGACACAGTACCCGCTCCTTTGCAGCTTCCAGTCCAGTAAGAATGACAGATGATTAAAAAATCATAAACGAGCCCTGGCTGGTTTGGCTCAGCGGTTAGAGCATTGGCCTGCAGACCGAAGGGTCTCAGGTTTGATTCCCAGTCAGAGTTGTACGGGAGGCAACCAATTGATGTGTCTCTCTCACATTCGTGTTTCTCTCTCTCTCTCCCCCCCCCCCCCCCGCACTCTATCTAAAAAATCAATGGAAAAATATCCTCTGGTGAGGGTTAACAACAACAAAAAAATCATAAATAATAACAAAGTATGGCAAGTACTATAATAGGGTAAACACAGGCTGTTATGAAAAAGAAATAGCAGGAGGACATAAGTGAGAAAAGGTGGAGCTACCAGGAAAAAAATGAAGAAAATCCAGGTGGAAACCTGAGCATAAGTACAGGTGCTAGTGAGGTGAGGAGAGCCAGAGAGGACAAACGTGCAAAAAGCCCAGAAGACAGAATGTGACGGTCTGAGGAACTGAAGCTCAGTGGGTGGGGAACAGGATGCAAGGTGAGGGAGGTGAGAGAACGCTTGAGAAGTAATCAGGGGCTCAGTCATGAAGGGCTTTGGTGAGTCACATCAGAAGTCTGGGAGAACAATGAAGTCTCTGAAGGGATTTTAGCAGGAAGATGTGCCTCTTAGCTCATCAACCTTCCTGCACTGAAGGGCAGTGGTCTTCAAAGGGGTCCCAAGGAGGCAGCAAGAATACTTCAGCAGTCATCTTTGACTTCTCTCTTTCTCTCTCATCTCATCATCCAATCCATCAACAAAGACCATCGTTCTACCTTCAAATGAATTAGTTCACTCTACCTTCACTCCTACTACTCTAATCTAAGTCACATCTTCTCTTGCCTGATGACTGTTTACCATTCTGCTAACCAGTCTCCTGCTTTTGCCTTTGCTCCCCACAACCCAGTCCCAGTGCCAAAGTGATCCTTAAAAAATGTTAGAGCTTGTCACTCTTCTCAAAACCCTCCAATGTCCTCTCATCTCGACAAAAGCTGAAATCCCTATACTGTAAGGCCCCTATAAGGCCCCACATGACTCGGCCCCAGCAATTTCTCTGCCTTCATTTCCTACTACTCTTTCGTTCACCTACTCTGCTCCAACAACAGGAGCCAGATTGCTGTTCCGTGACACACCCAGCCAGCCCTTGCCAAAATCTGCCATTCCCTCTGGCTGGAATCATCTCCCCCCAGGTATCCACATGGTTCATTCCCTGCAGCAGATTGTATTTTCTAAAAATGGTTCCAAATTTTTTTCTAGTTCCACATGCTCTTCCAGAACCTTGCCACTCTCCCATCAAAAGTCTGGGTGGGCCGGTGAGAGTGCCTACACCAGGGACTCACCAACTTGTCCTGTAAAGAGCCAGATAAATATTTTAGGGCCTTCAGGCCATACAGCCTTTGTTACAACTACTCAGCTCTTGCACACTCAGCCATAGTGTGAAAGCAGCTGCTGACAAGATAAAGGAATGGGCATGACTTTGAAGGGGCAACCCTGCCGAACCCTATCCAAATTGCAGATTCGTAAGCAAAGTAATGGTCTTATTTTAAATTAGAGCCAACGAAGGACAGCCTTTTGGTCTGTAAACAAAGTGTTACTGGAACAGCATCACGTTATCCAGTTAGGCACTCTCCGGGGCAGCTTCTGCGCTACAGCAGCAGAGCCCAGAATCTGGGACAGAAACTGTTAAGGCCCACAAAGCCTCAGCTAGTGACTATCTGGCCCTCTGTGGGAAAATCCTGCCAGCCACTAAAATCCTGGTAAGCCACTAAAATAGTGATTGGGATGGTTGTTATGCAGCAATAGGTAGCAGAAACACTCCCTTACTTCAAGTCTCCAAATAAATACTACTTTAAAATAGTATTTTCATCCTATAAATGCCATTAAAAAGTCACTTCCTTAAAAAGTCTTCAGAGACTGAAGCAATTAAAATATTGCACCACTGTGTACATATGCAGACTGTATACTGGCACACATTACTAGCTTCTCCAATTTTGTTTGATCCTTAGATTGCAAACTCCTCAAGGACTGATAATAACCTTAAACATTCAAGAATGCTACACATGGAACTATGTACTATTCGGGGCCATAATAAATGATGATTGATAAGGATAAAAAGCAAAAACCATCAAACTCAGTATCAGTATGCCAATGAAAATGTCTTCATAATTCGTATCACTGAATATGAGACTTGGAAAGAATTAAAGTAGTTTTATTTAATTATTTTTATATATGTTGACAAGAATTAAATTACTGAGTATACGTGGGTAGAATAATATATAGACTTAGGCAAGACAGGTGAATACCTGGATTTGCTAAGGGGAAAAACTGCTTATTCCTAATTTGGGGGAAAATTATATAAGGAAAGTCGATGGCAAGATCTTTTCATAATTATGCCTTTCACATTAAGGCTGTGTTATCATAACAAGTCAATTAGATCCTCTGCTGATATTATGAATAAAAACTCAGGTGATACCATTTACTATAGTCAATAAAGATTGTAGGAAGAATGATTTGAATCACTATTGCTCCAGGCTAAACTCAAACTTGTTTAGCATAGTGCATGGCACCTAACCATTTGTTGCATGAATGAATAAATGAATGAACAAGAAAACAAACAAAAACAACAGCTGAGGGGTACAGCAGCAGACTTAATCCATCTCTTGATTCAGTCTGTAGTTCTCTTTTTACCTCAAGTAGGCAATAAAGAAACATAGTGACCTCTAAAGTCAACATAAAGATTTACTTTAATTGATAGGCTTTCCTGACACCATAAACCACAAAATTACAATTTGAACTGTTTTTGAACAGCTGCCAAATATTCCCTCCCTTAAGGGTTTGTAGCTTTCTTGAGCACACATTCAAACATTTACAGGGAAAGCTTGCCAAAAGTTATGCTCAAAGTAAAGAACGACTTTCTACGCTACAGAGAACAGATGTAAGAATTCTTAAATTCTCTTCCTACAAATCAAAAATGTAAGAAATTATACTTCTAATCTGAGAACCATGAACTGGAAAATGCTATCACTTTTTCATTTCTTAAAGTAAGAATTGTTATATAAATTGTCAGGTTTCTTTTTCTTTTTAAATATATGTATTTTTAAAAAAATATTTTTTATTGATTTCAGAGAAAAGAAGGGAAAAGGAGAGATAGAAACATCAGTGATGAGGAAGACATCGACTGGCTGCCTCCTGCACACCCCTACTGGGGATCGAGCCAGGGACCTCCTGGTGCGTAGGTCAATGCTCAACCCCTGAGCCACAGTGGCTGAGCTTAAATATTTTTTAAATTTTATTTATTGATTTGAGAGAGAGAGAGAGAGAGAGAGAGAGAGAGAGAGAGAGAGAGAGAGAAGGAGAGAGAAAGATTGATATGTTGTTCCACTTATTTATGCATTCATTGGTTTTTGTTGTATGTGCCCTGATTGGGGATTGAACCTACAACCTTGGTGCATCGGGAGGACATGCCAACCAACTGAGCTACCTAGTCAGGGCATCAGTTTTATTTTTCAGAAAACCTGAGATATAAATCAAGATACTCACTATGGGCATTCAACATCTCTTGTTATCCCCTAATATTGCTATTTACTAATAATCCCCCCTTCTCTGTAAACACTCCCTTACAATAAAACAACTAAAAATTCTGAGTTGTCATTGTTGACCAGACTGCCACAAAGTGGGCTCACAATGCTGTGTACTCTCCTGGTTTGAGTGACCAAATGTCCTTACTGTCCCTCTGACTGGACTCTTTCAGGAAGTTTGGCTAGAATTTTAATAATTCCCTTTTTTTTTCTATTTTCTATTGTTCTATGATTCCTATGCCCTCTCTCTTATTACACAAATAAAAGGGAAATTTCTCAGAAAATTCTCAAAGACCTGGTCAGTTTGCCTTCCTTCCTTCTTTCCTTCTCTCCCTCCTTTTTTCCTTTAATAAGCAGTTCTTTTATACTATGAATTAATTGTATTACATCTTGATAACTCAAAGACAAGTATGAAAATAATCCCTACTTCAGGGAGCTCACAGTCTAATAGAAAATACGAGAATAAACTGTTTCACGTACTCACAACTGTAAACCTACTTTTGCCCCACCCTGTATAAACCAATGGTCTCAAAATGATGTAATCATTGCTGCTATGGAGTGTGTTCAAGATGTTATAGAAATAGAGGAGAGAGCACCTAATACTCCTGCTTAAGAGGGTTTTGCAGTAGACATGAACCTGAGTAGACAAGGATGGAAAAGGGAAGTACTGTAGGCAAGTAAACATTCCTCATGTATTCAATGAATTGAACCTCTACTACTATGTGCAAAGCTAGGGGATACAGCCATGAATAAGAGTGTTCTTGTCTTGGTGGTGCTTACATTATAGCAGGAGACAGAGTTGACAACTAACTAGATAACTAACTGCAGTTGTGGTAAGTGCTACAAAAGGCACAGGTGCTAAGAGAACCTAAGGGGACCGACTGAATGTTGGAAGGGTGGTGGAAGGTAGCGGTCAAGAGTGGCTTTTCGGAGGAAATCATGTTTACAATGAAATCTGAAGGGTCGATATGAAGAACTCACTATGTGAAGAGGAGCCTTCTGAGAGAGACGACAGCACAGTCAGAAGCACAGTGTGAGGAACGGCAAGGACAGGAGCAGGAGTCCAGGTCAGAGAGCCTGGTGGTTTGGATTACGGTGGGTGTGTAGAAACACAGAGAAGTAGATAAATAACTGACTGCGTAGAGGGGAGGGTGAAAAAGTGAGAACTTTCGAGGATGATACTAGATTTTTGACTTGGGCAACTAGGGAGAGGGTTGTGCTGACCAAAGTGGGTGGGAAGATGGTGAATTCAGTTGGGACGTGCTGAGTTTGAGATGCCAGTGTAACATTCTAGCTGTGATGTTAAGGAAACAGTGGGCTCCTCCAGTAATGACTGGATTAGAATCCCATTCCTGTGAGATACAAACATAAACCTGAGTCAAAATGAGTGCTTACTTTCATTCTAACGTCAAACCTATTAAGGTAACTAAGGGTCATGCATTTCAAATTCTTGCTGAGTCTGTAAGTATATACAGCACCCTTTTTCCTTTGAATCTTACAAGATGGGCACCTGAATAGGTTTTTCCCAGCCAACCCTTTACCCTTTACTCTTTGCTCACTGTCCCATTCCACCCTTCTTCATTATTACAGTAAATAATAAACTGTAAACTTAGAACTTTATAGATTGTAAAGAGCTTCATAATAGTTATTACTCTTTTAATTGCCGGAAATATCACATATCAGATGTTTCATTTAGGACAGATATACAAAACAGAATCTTTATATTTCATTTAACTTGTTTAAAAGGTAGTGACCATATTTTCTTCCTAACAATGCCTAGGTTCACTACATTCTTTTTTGTTGCCGTCGTTAATCCTCACCCGAGGACATTTTTCCATTGAATTTTAGACAGAATGGGGGGCGGGGGAGAAAGAGAGAGAAACATCCATGTGAGAGAGGCACAACGATTGGTTGCCTTCCACATGACCCTGACCAGGGCCAGGGATCGAATCTACAACCCAGGTTCGTGCCCTTGACCGGAACAGAACCCTCGACTCTTCAGTTTGTGGGCCGACACTCTAACTGCTGAGCCAAACTGGCCAGGGTGACATTCTTTTTTTTTTTAAATATGTTTTTGTTGATTTTAGAGAGGGAGAAAAGGAGGGAGAGGGAGAGAGAAACATTAATCAGCTGCCTCCTGCACACACCCAGACCAGGGATTGGGCGTACAACTTGGGCATATGTCCTAACTGGGAATCAAACAAGCAACCTGTCGATGCATGAGACAGCACTCAACCAACTGAGCCACACTGGCCAGGGTAGGTTCACTACATTCTTTTTAATTTTTTTTCTTTATTTCTTTTTAAAGAGAGAGAGAAAGGAAGAAGGAGAGAGAGATAGAAACATCGATGAGAGAGAACATCTACTGGTGGCCTCCTGCATGCCCCCCACTGGGGATTTGGCCCACAACCTGGGCATATGCCCTGACTGGGAGTCGAACCAGTGACCTCTTAGTGTATGGGTCAACGCTCAACCACTGAGCCACACTGGCCGGGCGGTTCCTACATTCTTAAGGATAAGATCTATCTACTAGAACATTGCATAAACAGTCATGGAACCGTGGCTGGTATGGCTCAGCGGTTAGAGTGTCGGCCGGCAGATCAATGAGTCGTGGGTTCGATTCTGGTTAAGGGCATGTACCTCAGTTGTAGTTCGTCCCCAGCTCTGGCTGGGTCGTGTGGGAGGCAGCCAGTCTATGTGGTTCTATCATACTGATGTTTCTCTCTCTCTCTCTCTCTTCCTCCCTACCACTCTATCTAATGATAAATGGAAAAATACCCTCGGGTGAGAATAAAAAAAACCACAACAGATTTGGATGCCAATACAGAGTACCGCAAAAAGATGGGGGAAAGGCAGGGAAACTTCAGCTCTATTTGTAATGCTGTGCTTCATTTAGGAGGAAAGGTATGGATCTGAAGCAATTTGTCAATGTTGACATGTGTTAGTCCTGGGTGATGGGCATAAGATTGTTTGTTGTATTGTTCTCTGTTTTATGATACTTCCATTTTTTTCCCCATAAAAATCTCTGAATTAGCAACTAAAAGAGATATAAAAAGCAATTAATTCAGAAACAATTTCATCTGTCACTTATGTTTATTTTCTATTGCAGTACACTCACATGTGGAATTTTTTTATTTAACAAAGCTCACTGCTTTGGGGTACTTAATATCTGTGTGAAATTAATGACCCTATTTCAAAGCACCACTGTTGCTTGTTAGAGGAATAACTGATACTACAGAAGGCGGTGACTCGTTGGAGTGGGATTTTGCTAATGGCAAGAACGAAGCTCTATATCTTCTGGTGGGAATAAATTATAGCTTCAGACAAATGCACTTACTAATAAATCAAAAAGGAAATTAAGGGCAGTAAATCTATGACCCAAATGCAGACTAGTCTAAATGGGATGCTTTTCAGAGATTTTCAAAGAATGCCAGCAAATCCTTTTAGATTTGCAGCAATAAATAAAATGCTGTGTGGTGCTTAGCCATCAAAACACACACCTATGTGTTTATTCTTCAGAGGGAAACTTTTGTTGCTGTAATATAAAAGAACCTCCGAGGCAAGGGGAAAAGAAAACAGCGAAGACAGAGCAAGGAGATGGAAAATTACTTTAAAAATTAATGTTCTGCAGATAGAGGCAAAAGCTATCACAAATATCTCACTTTTAATCCATTCAAACATTTAAAAGAAAGAAAACACACCAAGTGTGGTATTTGGTTCCAAATGACTATGGGTTTATACTGTAGTTAAGATTCTAGTTTTGGACACCATTCTGATTTCACTGAAAAATTTATACTTTGAAATATCTTACTAATTTAAGAAGATTAAGTGTTATAATCTATTTACATTCTTAGCCATTTTTCCACCATTTTCTTTAATATTTTTCCATTTGCTGGCATAAGCAGCTGACATATTATTTTTTGTCATTGCTCTTTGTTGACTATTTTAGTCAGAAGCTTGTCTGTGCTTCTCCAAGTCTTATAGATGTAACAGTTGTGGTCTATTTAATATCTATAGTTTTGACTTCACCAAAGATGAGGCTGGGTTCCACAACATTAACTTGCAGCAAAATGGATTATTTTGGTACTGGGTGACAGTTTAGAGAAATAACTACACTGTACCCTGTAATGAATCAAAGTCAAAGTGCCAAGTGGCTCAGGCATTTGTCCTTAGAAAAATTACCTTATGCTACTCCCTCCGGGTGCAAGCCCAGACTGGAATGGGTTTACTGCGATACAGAAATACCACAAGGTCCAATGTGACTCACATCATTTTGGTGCAGGTCAAAACTAAGTTATATAGTTTTTCTTTAGGGGAGACAGCATGCAGGTGGGGGAAAAAAGTGAGTTAGAGGGGAAAATGATCTGGATTTAAACCTCGGAGACTCCCTGCATAACTTTGGACAAGTAACTCAACCTCTGTAAAATATGAGTTAGAGTCCTCCTCACTGGGTACACGTAAGCAAATATGTGAAAGTAACATACATGAAGTATCTAGCAGGCATCTACTAAACATTAATTTCCTTCCCTTAGTGTCACATCATAACAGTTTCTTTTGGCTCGACCTTTAAAGTAGTAAAAAAAAAAAAAAAAAAACCTGGCCAGTGTGGCTCAGTGGTTGAGTGTCAACCCACACACCAGGAGGTCGCTGGTTCGATTTCTGGTCAAGGCAAATGCCCAGGTTGTGGGCCAGGTCCCGGGGGGAGGGGGACGGCGGCGTGCAGGAGGCGGCCAATCAATGTTCTGTCTCACTGATGTCTCTATCTCTCTCTCCCCTCTCCCTTCCTCTCTCTCTAAAAATCAATAAAGAAAAAATAAATTAAAAATTAATAAATAAATAAAATAGTGGGGGGGGGGGAACCCTATACCAATCAGTGTCTCAGTCCACCTTGAATCATTTCTGTGCCTATCATGCCTAATCTCTGATTTGCTCACTTTGGGTCTCTCTGATTTTTATAATCAGAGTTCATGGAGGTCTAAAATATTATCCAGGCTTCTAAGCAGAACCTTATCTAAATGATCTGCAAACCACGACCTACTTATGTCCAAGAATCTCTATAGGGACTTATAATCAACCACAGTAATTCACTACGTTAATTCAAATTCCTTATAAACAAATTCCTACTGTCTAAAGGATGCACTAAAGTTCCTTTCCCTATTTACTTTATGAACATGAAAAATTACAGGCCTGTCTCACAATATTCCTTGAAATATAAAAACTGTAATCATACTCCTTCCATCAGGATTCCTTCCAGGAAAACAAAGTAATATCTGTTTATCAAAGCCTCTATGTATTAATACAAACTCACAACACAGCTTAATAGTAGGAAAAGAAAATGGACTTGGAGGGTCTGTTGTTTACAAGGATTTGCTATGGGGACCCTAGGCAAGTTACTGAAACTCTCTGAGTTTCATTTTTTACATCTGTAAATGAAGATATTATCATATAAAATTGTATATTTAAAAAATGAAATGAAATGAAATGAAATAATGTAGGGCATGCAAAATAGTCACCCCTGTCATCTTAATCAAATAAAAGGAAGACTGAAGAGGAAAAGGAAAACACATACCATGTTCACTGCATCTTGATCAAAAGGGTTCCACTCTATATTCTGAGGATAGTGGGCCAGAACCTTGGATTTGAATGTTCTTCTCAAAGGACTCTGGTCAAAATTTTCACCTATAATAAATAATTAAGTTAGGTAATATATAGAATTTTTTCAAAAGCATGTCATAGTTTTATTTTTATTTTGTAGCTATATTGATTGATAATGTTGAAATCTAATTCAATTTCTAGCTCTAACAGTCTGCGTTGTAAAATTCTCAATGGACAACTGGAAAAGAACTGTTTAATAAAAGATCTACATTTAAGACTTTAGAATTTGAATTTTAAAATCCTGGCTAGACAACTGATACTAAAAATCAGATATAATAAAAATAATCCTTGCTATAACCTAATTATTGTCCTCACTGCAATATGTGGTGATAAAAATATGTGTTTGGAAACATTTAATTCATTAAAGAAACATCGTGAATTAAGCTGATCATATCTCTTATGATCCCAAAATTTTGTACATGGACTGACTCAATGCTACAGTGCTCAAAGGAGGCAATGAACTTAAATTTCCACAAAATTTCTGATAAATGTGACTGCATTTCCAGGCTTTTATAAGTAATAGAATTAACAGAATTAGAAACGTCGTTACTGAGTTGTCTAGTTCAGTAGACAAAACACACTAAACTCTGAAAAGAAACAATCTATTCTAAGCCAAATTCATCACCTGTCAAAAATCTGGAAAGAAAAGTAGGCTGTACTTTGATTGTTATATACAAGAAAATTTAGTAATAGCTGTCAGTCAGTTCTTTATCTCCTTGACCAAATTAACTCCCATGAGACCTGTTACCTACAAATGCCTTAGTTTCATAAAATATTTGAATGTGGATGAATCTTAAATTCTCAATGTCAAAAAGTTGAGACAGGAATGAGAAGACCTAGGAGCAACATTATTCTGTCTCTTGTGTTTTTGTACTTTTTAAGTGCTAAACACAAACTGTTATATCAAAAGATAAATGCCACTTACCAGTATTTGTACAAATAAAAATAGCATAAAGCAATTTATGAGTCACACCTGAACCCATAGTCAGACTCAGTTTCCATTTTTGGTAAAAATATGAAAAGATGAATATTAAAACACCTTTTAGTGCAAAACGTAACAGATTACAGAAGGAGGGAAAAGGCACACTCTAAAATATTGCTGGAGACTGCAATATAAAATACACAGGAGCTTTTTTGAATAAAGACACATAATTCAAATAGATTTGCTGGAAGTAACCTACTGTTTCTAATTTCAGCTCTTGGCTAATGATCATTTTCCTTTGGGTTCGTTCCTCTTACTTATTTAGGCAAGCACTTCATCCCTACATCTTTCTACCCCATATTTCCATCCTGTAAGAAACAGAGAGCTTTCACTTAGGGATGTCAAAGGCACCCCTAAGGAAAGTTTATCAATTTTTGCACCATGCTTCAAGGGTACGTAAACATCAAAAAGTCAGTGGAAAAATGTGAAATGATCCATAAGTCAATGTGTCTGAAGAAAAGAGGGTTCAGAATGGTTGATTTCAGGAAGGGTGAATGACATCTTTAAGCTAATACTGTTTTCTCATGCAAACACTAAGATTTTTAGACTAGTCACTTCTTTTTTTTTTTTTAAGGTTACTTTTTATTTCACCTAAGTCAGATAAAAAATAAAACAGAAATTCCCTCCTGATTCTAAGTCTATCTGCTGACCATGCTATGACACAGCAACAGGATATTCTCAGAAAATACACAGCCATCAATAAACACTCTCCTTCACCCACCCGCAAATACCCAACATGCTCATTTTTATTATCCATGAATGTAAATAAAATATGAAACTCTGTGGGGCAGAAGAAACAGCACATACATAGGCTATAACTCCTTGAAACACTTACCTTTTAATGATTCCTGCCTGAGTTCAGTTAAAATAGTAACATTATCCTCATTCATACATCAAGTTATTAATGGGGCAGAAGATAAATCAGAAAAGTCACGACAGTGCCATTTTCAATATAATTGTTCTGTTAACTAAGGAACACCACACCCTCTTGAGGCCCAATTAATCACCAGAAGAGAGAGAAGAAAAACCACCTCCAGAGAAGAAAAATTTCACAAAAGCCAAAACCAAAAAACCCATGAAACAGAAACACAAATCTAACAAAAGAAAAACAGAACCACCACCACCACCACCTCTCATTAGACTGCCAAAAAGGGGAGCAGGGATGGGCAAGAGGAAAGATCACTGCTATAATATATACAGCTGTCTTGGCAAATATTATTTTGAAGGAAATTAGGGGAATAAAAAACTATGTAGAAATTTGGGTAACACTGTTAAGGATTTAGAAATGAGTGGATATAGCTATTCCTACTATAACCAGCCAGAGGAGAAAATGTGGAGATGCCTTTGGAGATGTGAGGTGGGGGAACAATCTTCTCATTTTGAGCCCATGTTTTAATAAACCTCTAACTTAGAATCTATATTACTAGGACTTAGCAGGAGAAACAAATCATTCTAAGAATTTGGATTCCCAGGAATTGCAAATTATATACAAGCATCCGTTACTTAACTTAAAATCCACCTTCCAAACATTATCCTGAAATGAACAAGGATTACAAATTTGTGCAAATATTAATATCTCCACTACAATTATATATAGACTTAATTTCAAGTAAAACTGTCAGGTAATCTCCTACTAAACCTAAGCTGCAATGAAGTCTTTTCCCCTAAAAAAAAAAATAGGACATATCTGCCAAGAGAGCTTAAAGTCTCATTAATAATTTTTTTCCAGGCTTGAAGCAAATATGGTCTTTAAGAAAATTAAGATGCAGATGAGAGAACAGAAATACAAAACAATACCTATTTTTTGCCTGAGCAAAACTAAATAAAGGAACAATTATGATGGGCTTGGGTGAATTAAAATAATGATTTCTAACACCTCAACTTTTTATTTTTACCTGAGGTCGTATTTGCAGCATCTTGGCTCTTGCCATGACGATCTGCTTCTAGCCATTGGTACAAAACTACACAATGTAACAGAAACAAAAAAGCTTTATGAACAAACAAACAAAAAAGCAAAAAATAAACTTCGAAGAATGGAAAATGAGAATAAAAAATTAAACAAAAGCAATTAAACATGAGACATTAACATCAATGGAATGTAACTTAACATCAATAGTATGCAGCTTATTAGTAATAAGAAAGCAAAGAAAATAGGTAATCGTACTTTATTGTAATAAGTGAAATGCTATTTAAACATCTGTAACAATTACTCAAATGGGGAAAGGCACACATTCTTTTCTTTTTTAAATCCTCACCTGAGGATATTTTCCCATTTATCTTTAGACAGAGTGAGAGGGGGAGAGAGAGAAATACTGATGTGAGAGAGACACCCAACTGTTTGCCTCCCGCATGACCCCGACCAGGGCCAGGGACCGAATCACAGCCGAAGTACGTGACCGGAATCGAACCTGTGACTCTTTGGTCCTTGGGCCAACGTTCTAATCACTGAGCCAAACCAGCCAGGGCCACATTCTTTTTTTTTTTTTTATCCTCACCTGAGGACATTTTTGCATTTATCTTTAGACAGAGTGGGAGGGAAAGAAGGAGGAAGAGAGAGAGAGAAACATCGATGTGAGAGAGACACATCGAGTGGTTGCCACCCACATGACCCCAACCAGGACCAGGGACAAACTGCAACCGAGGTACGTGCTCTTAGCGGGAACCAAACCTGGGACTCTCCGGTCCCCGGGCCGAAGCTCTAACCGCTGAGCCAAACCGGCCAGGGCCCACATTCTTTTTTTAATGCTAATTTGAGAGAAGTATCAGGAGAAAGCTAATGTTTCTATAGTCAGATATAACAAAATATGATAGTAAGACTAAAAATTATACCCCAACCTCTGCACACCTATCAGAATGGCTGAAGTCCAAAAAACTGACTCGCTGACAAGTATGCAAGTGACAGAACTCTCATAAACTGCTGATGGAAATGCAAAATGGTACAGCCACCTTGGAAGACAGTTTGGCAATTTCTTACAAGGCTAAACATAGTCTCACCATATGATCCTATAGTCTCAGTATAATCAGGAGGAAAACGTTAGACAAATTCCAAGAGGAGGAATCTACAATATACCCCACCAATGCTTGTCAAAACTGTCATGATCATTAAAAACAAGGAAAGTATGGGAACTGCCATAGCCAAGAGGAGGCTAAGGAGACACGACAATGGACTGTAATGTGGTATACTGGACGGGATCCTCCAACAGAGAAAGGACATTAAACACTAAGGAAATCTGAATAGAGTACAGACTTCAGTTAATAATAATGTATCCAAATTGATTCACTGACTGTAACACATGCATCATACCACTAGAAGATGCTATTGATAGGGAAAACTACATGTGTGGATGGGGTTGGGGGGTATAGGAACTCTGTATTATCTTCTCCATTTTTCTGTAAATCTAAGACTGCTGTAAAAATCACATCTGTTTTAAAAATTCCATTCCAATATTTAAGGTAAGGATAAAAGCATATAGTTATATCCAATATTATAAGTAGTCTACCTTCACTATGCAAGCATAAGCTGGTTTACTTTGTACTAAGATTCCACTTAATGAACTATCCTCTTAAGCACTATTAACTAAGAAGTGTCAGCTTTTGGAGAAAAGTTTACTACAGTGAGGGCACAGGCTATGAAAGAATTCACACCAGAACCTTGTAACTGAGCAGTGCTGGAGAGTTCTAAGACTTCTGGATATCTTTTATGGGATACTTAAAGGTCTGCAACTTTAGACATGTTTAAAGAGATGTCAGTATCTCTTTTAAAGAGTCAAATAATGATAATGCAGGGTCCTAATGGCCAGAGAAGGCTGCCTGTGGAACTCCTAAACTGACAGAATAAAGAAACCGATTCATTATAAATGACTAAAAGCACCCTGAAATCACCAAGGAAGTTATCTGGATCTTTAGACTAGACAGCCAGGACTGTGAACTGACATCCATCATCAGGGACAGAGGCCCAAAGCAGACAGACCCTGCATATCCCACACACACACCCAGTGTGTGACGTCCCTCCCTGGCTGAGGGTGCCCACGGGCACACAACTCGGGACGCTCCTCCAGGACACTGCACATTTCTGCGAGGCAAACAACTGTCACAATTGGTACCAGCATGAAAGAAGCAAACTGCACTCATTAAGTACACAGTACAGGTACTTCCTCTTTCTAGTCTGTAGGAACAACGACCACTCATTAGAGTAGAGTGGAGAAGTATTAGAACATGACACACTCATCTCCCCATTTGGAAAAGCCAGCATGAACTTTACAACCGATGCTAAATATCACTCTCACAAAAAGGAGACACAAAGTGGGGAAACTAATCCATTAACTGGTCTAATAGGCTCTTATCTAAAGCCTATTCTGCCCTGATTAAGGTGAAAACTCTTGGCTGTGTTCAGGGTATCACTAGGAATATTTACCAATAGTTCCAATTACTTCAAAGAGCCCTCATTTCTGATTTCATCAGAGAAAAAGAAAAAAAATATGAAAGTCGCTCCATGTCAATTTACTCTGACCAGTTATACAGAGAACTGTACATAAGCAACGATGTTAGAATACAAAGAACACACCTCTTCTCACGGTGGCTGGGAGCAGGAGATCTAGCCTTTGGGTGGCTCCATGCTTCCTCTCAACTGGCACTGGGAGTAGGCACCCTACCTCTAGCTCCAAGCCACAGCTGAGGATTTCTGTAGCCTGTGCATGAGGTTGCAGGTAGACAGGGATTTGTGAACCTTGGAGCTGTTTCTCAGCCTGGGCAGCCCTGTTACACATTTCTTCACTTATCTCCTCTCTGAACCTTCTCACTCCGAGGGCCCTGGTGAGTTCCCTCCCTCATTATCCATTTCCACCATGAACTACTTCTGACTAGGGTGTTTCTCCTACAAAACAAGGCCAAGCCTCACAATATTTCCCTCTCCGCCTACCCCTAAAGGATACCATGGAAGTCGAGATGTTTTAAAGAAAGTTTGCTGATAGAAAACATGAAAACAGACAGGAAGTTAAAAAAGGTAATTAATCTCTTCTGCCCTGTGCCTTTTTCATTTTGTTCCTTTTCTCTCTAAAGGGAAAGTTAAAACACGCATACATGCGCGCGCACACACACGTAACAAATGGTGGACAGAATATTCACAGTAACAAAATTCTACCCAATACTTTGATGAAGGTGAGGGGAGGAAACGGAGAATTCTGGATGCTGCTCATGAAATTCATGCTGAAGGAAAGAAAGGGGATGTGGTGGCGAGGTAACTCCTCCTTGAAGCCTATCCACCCAAGAACTGCACGAGCTGGAGCTGGGAGACAGAATCCTGAGCAGCAGTGAGTCCCACAAGACAGACTGACTAGGGAAAGAGAAATGGGGGCGGGGGTACAGGCTGGTAACTAAAATGAAGGGGCATGACTGTGATATTCACCTGGACACATCAGCTGTCATTATATCACAGTGAGCTGTCCTCTTCTAAGCAGATCCCCCTAGAAGGCACATATATAATTTATTCTGATGATTCTACCACTGTTTAAATCATCTCTGAGCGGGCAGCATGTAAGCAGAGACCTGATGAAGTAAAGCTCATCACAGCTAACACAGCGAGTTCACCACAGGGCAGTGTGCGTCTACATGCTCTACACACATCAACTCATTCCATCATCAGAGTTACTCTGTGACGTAGGCACTACTATCATTCTCACATAGAGAAATTGAGACACAATAAGGTTAACTAACTTGTCCAACGTTACACGACTAAGAAACCCAAACCTAAGCAGTATGACTCTCGAGTCTGTGTTCTTAATTCTACGTATGAAGTCACCTCAGGAAAAGGTATGCCAGGCTGGGGAAGTGCAGAATCCCCGAGGCAGAAATGAGCTTGTCATGGCTGAGATGCAGCAAGAGGCTAGCACACTGATGTATCTGAATGAGGGGGTAGAAAATGAGGTCGGAGAGGTAACCAGGAGCCAGATAAAACAGGGTCCCTTGTACGCAGTGGTGAGAACTTTTGACTTTATGCTAAGTTATCATGGGAAGTAACTAGAGCGTTTTAAACAGAGAAGCGAATTTGTTTTAAAGGGATCACCCTAGCAGCTGAGAGAACAGACTACAGTGGGTGAGAGTGAAATCAAAGAGACCTACTAGGAGGCTTTTGCAATAATCTAGGCAAGAGATGATGGCAGTATGGATTAGACAAACAGTGTTATTAGGGTGGTGAGAAGTAGCAAGATTCTAAATAATTTTGAAGCATAAAAGATACAAGTTGCTGACAGATTAGAGGCGAGAGAAGGAGTTGTCAAGAAGGATATCATGATCCTGCAGTTTTCAGTCTGAGCACCCAGGTGGTGTAGCTGTTTACTGAAAAGAGGAACAACAGAGAAGGAGGGCACTGGGGGCAGGGTAGGGGTGGTCAGGGAGCTGGAATAGGAAGGAATTCAGTTTTGAACATGTTATGTCTGAGATGTCTATGAGATATCCAAGTGAAAATTTTGAGTAAACATTTAGATATATGAATTCAAAATTCGGGGGGAAATCAAGAAATTAAGGGGTGAATATCAAATAGATGGTATTTAACATCACCAGGTCGGATAAGATCACTCAGGAAATGAATGTGGATGAAGACAGGAAGGCCAGGGTCAGAGCCCTAGGGGACTCACCTAATAATAAGAGGTTGGGAAGAGGATGAGGAACTGGCAAAAAGGTAAATGAGAAAAAGTAGCCAGCAAAAGAAAATAAAACAAAACAGAAGCATGGCCATCATGGAAGTCAAAGTAAAGAAAACATTTTAAGAAGGAGGGAGCTGAATACACGGAAGACACTGGGACCGTGACCAAGAGGCTTCTGTGGAGTGGCGGGGTGAGAGCCTGTGCAGAGCTGTCCAAGAAAGAACACAGAGAGGCAGTAGAGGCAGAAAGTACAAATAACTCTTCCAAAGAGTTCTGCTGGAAAGCTGAGGAATGGATAATATTGGAGGGGAGTATGGGATTGAGGGAAGGGTTTTGGGTTTGTTTTTTAAAGATAGGAGGTATTGCCCTGGCCGGTTTGGCTCAGCGGTTAGAGTGTCGGCCCACAGACCATGAGTCGCGGGTTTGATTCCGGTCAAGGGCATGTGCCTCGGTTGCGGTTTATCTCCAGCCCTGGTCAGGTTGTGTGGGAGGCAACCAGTCGATGTGGCTCTATCACATCGTTGTTTCTCTCTGTCTCTCTCTCTTTCCCTCCCTCCCACTCTATCTGATGATAAACAGAAAAATATCCTCGGGTGAGGAACAAAATAATAATAATAATAATAATAATAATAATAATAATAATAGTAATAAAGATAGACGATATTAACTCATTCAAGTAAATGCCCAATGGGCCTACAGTGTGCCATCAACTCAGGACAAAGACCAGTCAAACCCTAACTGGGCACTGTGCTACACCAAGCACGGACACAACAGTAATTTACTTGTAAAAATAACCTAACGATGACTCCAAGATCTATAGTCCTCTTGATACCATTGTAACTAACCTTATTATTAAATAACAGAAAAGGAGCAAAGGAAAGGCCAAATATTATGAGCATGCCATTTGTATAGCTTTCCCAGGAAGCTGCCGTTTAGATGCATGACCAGTAAAGCCTGGGTGACACAGGGAAGGTACGGCATATCAGTCACACCTGGGAACAGGTCATTGCCAGAGTAGGCGTGGCCAATGCAAGCATGGGAAGATTAGAGATACTGAAGCTCCTAAACAAAGGAGTTTGCTCTCTTGCCTCTTGGTTTGCATGGGACTCTTGTTGCAGGGGGCCTGCTCTCTTGGCTCCCCTGCATTCACCCACATGGCCCACAGCCATGTGGCCCCAGCAGCCGCCAGGACTCCAAGTGTGGGCCTGGGCACTGTGGCCTGGGCACAGCATGCCAGCCGCAGTGCAGTGGGAACAGCAGCTAAGCTAGCTGGATGAGGACAGGGACTAGACTGGACTGGACCAATGGTGCAAAATGTCTGGACACTGGCCCTCTTTCTGGGCCTGATGAAAATAAGGCTGAACTTTTCAGAGCAGATGGAGCTAAACCCAGGACAGCCCTCTGTGTTTGTATCAACTTCAGTAAACCTTACCACTACTTCAGTCTCCACAGTGGCTCTCCCACGTTTTCCTTGAGACTCTATGAAAGAACCTCATTTCCACCAGCAACAATACTATCCCTTTTGCCATAAAATATGAAACAAGAAAAAAACCTTTAAGAGTAATTGAAGTATTGTAAATGATATCATGAAACTAAGAGGAAAGGTTCCATAATTTTTTAGGTTCATAATCAAATAAATACCATGTGTTCATCAGTGCTTAGTAAATGATTTTTATTACTCTTAAGAATATATAAGTGATTTTCAAATCATAATTATAGCCAAGAAAACGAGGTTCTAGTTCTGGTTGAATATCTGGAGTCTAGTAGCCTAGGACAAATCACAATTTCTTTAAGCAAAGGCTCCCTCATATAAAATATGAATTATTTTATTACTGTAGTAACAATACATTATTAGTAATATTATTAGACATCTATCTTCTGAGATTCATTTATCCAATTATTTGTGGGGAAGCATATTAATGTTATTATTCACGATGCATTTTATCATACGTAAAACAAATCTTCCCCTATTGCTAAAGAGACTCCGAGAGAGCCACCTGCTGCCCTTCAGGAACAAAAGAAAGTCACCTATCAATAAAATATTTATATCTGACAAATAATATTATAGAGCTAGAGTTCTAAGATGACTCACACGGAAACTTTTCTGCTGCATGACTCAAAGAAGCAGTTATTTGCACAGAGCTAAAACAGACCTTTCCCACCATTTCCATTCATTACTTTTTGTTGACAATACTCTCACTAACAACAACAACAACAACAAAAATATATAGGGAGTCAGAAACACAAGCAACTCAGTTTAGTTCACATAGGGGTACCAATTAATATACACAAGAAAACCACTTTTTTGTGTATGTTTCTTCTTATCTCTTCAAAAAAAAAAATCCTACATTAGAAATCAACAAAGTTCTCTAAAAGAAAGACATAAAGTACAAGGTAGGGAAGGGGGTACATCTATTTTACTAATGTTCCTGCCTCATTGTCTATGCAATTATTCCCACATGAGCAAAATAGGGCAAAACAATGTCAGTAACGAGATTCACTGGGGAAGAGAACCTTCCTATACAAACCAAGCGGAAGCATTATTATTCCAACAACTACTTGAAGTTGTTGGTACCAAAATGCTCTACTGATGTGATTTTTGCTAAAGCAAAACAGCCTCCTAAGTCTCTCTGCATCAGTATGACTTTCAGTTTTAATTTAAAAATCTAAAGACCAATATGGACTTTAAGATTTATCACTCAAGGGGAACTGAGAAGGAATCGCAGTCCACACACACTCACACAGTCCTACCGAGTCAGGGGTCAACATCTTCAATGTCCAGATTGAGAGACTGACACTGGAGAGCCTGAGGAATTCCCCCCAAAGTCACACCCCTGGGAAGCAGCAGAAATGTGAAGAAACCAGGACTAGCTGCCTCAAAGACCCATCTCCTCATGCCTGGATTACTGCCACAGGACACAGCACAGCAGCCACGGGGGATCTCTCGGACTCACAGAGAGGACTAGACCCCCGTCCTGCAGGAGTGAGGTCAAGCTCCCCGGCACTTCCACACCACTCATGGAACTGAACTAACCTCTCCAGCAGCACCAGCACTGAGCAGTGGAGGGCACGATTCAAAGTAAAAAATAACTCGAAAGCATAAAGCTCAGAACTGACAAATATAATAAAAGTAGAAAAGCTTCTTTCTAAAAAAAAAAAAAAAAAATCTAAAGACCATTTTCAGCTCTCACTCTACTCGGCCTTTCTACAGCACTTGACACTTTGATCTCCTTGTTCCCTGTGTTCTGTGACACCAATCTCTCCAAGTTATTTTATATCAATGATCACTGCAAGAGTCTCTCTGCTGTAGTATGTGTAGATCTCAGTCCTTTGTTGGACAAATGTATTCTGAGATGGTTACTCTGTGGGTCCACAGAGTAATGTAAATCTTTGTGGGCAAAGGGTATACTGTCCGTCTCTCCAGAAGCAGGTAGACATTCCCACGGTTAATCACCTTTAGAAAATACATTTTATGACATGAAAAGAAAATACAAAAGATGGAACTTAGACCAAAATGAAGAAGGAACTCTTTCCTCTCTCTAGACCAGTGGTTCTCAACCTTCCTAATGCCGCAACCCTTTAATACAGTTCCTCATGTTGTGGTGACCCCCAACCATAAAATTATTTTCATTGCTACTTCATAACTGTAATTTTGCTACTGTTATGTCTTAGGTGACCCCTGTGAAAGGGTCATTCGACCCCCAAGTTGAGAGCCGCTGCTCTAGACCTTATTCCCTTGAGCCTAGACGACAGCAGTCCAGACATGCCTAAGGACTCTCCTCAGGCGGGAGGAAAAGAGCCCTGCCATGTGGAAGCAGATCTTGGTCTCTGCAAGGAGGCAAGCCTCCACTAGGGCAGAACACAGCTCTGTAAAGGGCTCCAAAGGGCCAACTGATTCCATGAGCAAGGAAAGCAGCCACACACGTATTTTTCTAAACTGGTTATATTACTTTCCATTTATGATTTCCTTCTGTTATCTGTAAGAAATAAGAGGCCAGCACAGTCAAGAGAGCACTGCACTCCCCCAAATCAGCACAGTGGTAGCAGCAATGACTGGTGAGGTCTCCAGGGATAACAAGATTTGGGGTTGGAAAGTTCAGCTGCCTGTATCCAAGTTCCTATTTTCTCTTTTCTACTGATTCTTATGGACTGAGCAGTTATTAAGGGAGCTTGCTGTTACCTCCATGGGGTTCTCTTTTTCTACTGCTCCCCATGTATTTGTGTTCCACTGGGCTCTGTCTGATCATTTTTTCTTATTCTACACACTCCAACAGCTTACACTACCAATTATATGAATGACTTCCAAATATATACTCTAGCCTGATCACTCATCTCTCCAGGTCATTATTTCCAAGCGCTTACTGGAAAGCTTTTACTACAAGCTGTTAAAAGTCCAAGTATCCTAAACTGACGTCCTTATATGTCTCTCAGGCTACCCGTTCTTCCTCTAGTCCTTGTGTCAATGAATAATACCAAGACCCACTCAAGTCAAAACCTGGAATTCACTCTCCCTTTTCTTGAAAAAGGCTGAGGAAAATAAAATGGAATAAATGGAATGAAAGTTTTTTCTGTAATAAGGAGGGTTCAATGTTCTCATAATGTGGAGAATGAAACTTAGCTTTTCAGTTTCTGGAGCATAAATATAGAATGACTAAGCACGATGTGACCTGGGTAAACTACTTAGTCTTTCTGTGTTTTCCAGAAAGGAAAATGGCAATAATGAGTAAAGTTATGTCACAAAAATGTCATAAATAGTATAAAGGGTTTTTTTCCCCAAATCCTCCCCCAAACGTTAGGAACAGTGAGCACGACAACAAGCATGTTCAACATCAGCATTCTTGACTTACAGAGTTAGTTCTCCATTTGCTTGCATCAATTTTTCTTAAACCCCCCACCCCCACTACCACCAAACTACTCAGTAATATGAATCTATTATTAGGTACTGACTTGTAGTTGGAAGAAATGCCCTATAGTTATTAATGTAAAACAACATAAGCAGTATTTCCAAATATTATAAAAGCCAGAAAAAAATATTTGTGCATACATGTGGGTGTGTATCTGAAGAGAAGGTAACCCTGAATTAAAGATAATCCACACATCATTATAACCCAAAGTCCATAGTCTATGACAGGGTTAACTCCTGGTGACGTATATTCTAGGGGTGTTGACAAATGTATAATATACCATTATAGTATGGTACCGAATAGTTTCACTGCCCTAAAAAATCCTCTGTGCTCTGACTATTCATCCCTCCTCCCCCTCTGACCTCTGACAACCACTTACATTTTTTGTCTCCACAGCCTTTCCAGAAAGCCATACAGTAGGAATCATATAGTACAAGTAAAGTCTTTTCAGGTTGGCTTCTTTTATTTAGCACTATGCATTTAAGGGTCTTCCATGTCTTTTCATGGATTATAGCTCATTTCTCTTTAGCACTGAATAATAATATTCCATTGTCTAGATATACCACAGTTTATTTATCCATTCACCTACTAAAGGTTACCTTGGTTGCTTCCAAATTTTGGTGATTACGAATAAGGCTGGAGAAACATCTCTGTGTAGGTTTTTGTGTAGATATAGTTTTCAACTCCTCTGGATAAATACCAAGCAGTATGATTGATGGACTGTACGGTGAAGTATGTTTAGTTTTTAAGAAACTGTCACACTGACTTCCAAAGTGGCTGTACCAGTTCGTTTTCCCACTGGCGATGAAAGAGAGTTCTTAAATGTTTACTTTTATGTTCATTAATTTATTTAGATATTATATTTATGTTGTCATCCTTGACAACAGTGACTGTCGTCATTACAGCTACTTTTTGAATCATCTAACACATGAGTATATTGACAATAAAGGGTTTATAATAGTTATATATGTAACTAGACAAAATTATACATTCCTACAAAAAATAATATTCTTTCTACTTTAACAAATAGGTCAATGAGCTCTAACAATGAATCTTAACTATTACTTTGAAGTCTGTGAGTACCAGGGATATGGACATCTCAGGAATGACATACTTATGTATTTACCAAAGTGTCAGTAAAAATGGTCTAATCTGCAGGATACAGAATGAGTTTTCTTCATTAAGAATTACAAATTCTTGGACTTACAATAGGAAGAGTTGTCAGAGACCAAAGAGGGAATCACTTCCAACCCCCTACCTGGTAATTTCTCTAGCTTAGTAAGTGGTAAAAACCTTCACCCAGTGGCTCAATCACATAGCTAGGGTCATCCTTGACTACTTTTCCCTCTTACTCCCCATATCTAATCAATCACTTCATCCTATTGATTTAACCTCCTATTTTTCTTAAGTCTATCCAACTCTCTCCATTCCCACTGCCCCTGCGCTAGTCCAATCCAATGTCATCTCTCATATGAATGATTACAAGTGTCATCACCTTCTAACTGCCTCTAGGCTTACTCCTGCCAATTCCTACTCCATAAAGTAAGTAGCCAAGAAATCTTTCTAAATACAAATCTGATGTTGCTCTCCTTTAAAACCCTTCAATAGTGCTTCATTATCCTAAGGATAAATCTCAAATTCCTTAACAAAGCTTCAGAATTTTTCACACTCTATCTGCTTATGCCTTAGCCCTTCCCGTGGGATTTTCCATATCCTTTGATTTCTGTACTCCAGCCATGCAGAAATCACTAGCTGTTCACCATATGTACTATGCTCTCTCAAATTAGCCAACTTCTACATATGCTATTCTTTCTGCTATAAATATTTCTTCTAGCATTGCCTTCAAGAGCCGGATAAAATGAGTGATTACCACTACCATTTGCCTACTCAAGAGATGGCTACCGACTGATACATTATTTCAGTTCTTTCCTTTGTCTCTTGAGGAACTGTGCCTTTCTGTCTCATACTGTCTTCTCTGCATTTGCCTTTCTTTCCCCTTTTCCTTTCCCACCTCTCCTTCTTATCCTCAGCTATTTACTTTGCCCCTAGGCTTGTGGAGTGGAGGGGGGTGAGGGTGGGGGTCCTTCCCTCAAGCCAGCTTTGCCTGCACTGTTGGGGTGAGAGGCCTGGCTTCCCAAGAGAGGATCTGTGGGCGGGCTCTGCAGTGGGAGCAGTACTGAGAGGCAGGGAAAGGGAGCCTGGTAACTGAAGCTTGGGGAGTCAGACCTCTTAGGCTCAGGTTCTCTCATTACATAGTTCATCTTACCTCCTCTTCTAGACTGCAAGTCCCTCTACCAGAGATCACTCTGTAAATGCATAAGACCCGATTCAAATATTTTAGAAAATAACACTGCATAAATGAATAATTCATAACATGCTAGACTTAAATAATCTTTAAAAGATTATGCAGTCCATCCATCCTCCTCCCCATTTACAGCAAGCAAATCTTTCAAGTTTTAATCAAGTTTTTAAGTACAGTATACTACCTTCCCTTCTCAAACTAACTTAAAATCACCTGAATTCCACACTCACCGCATCATACTCAACTAGCACTCAACTAGCATAGCTAGTTTTCTATTTTTTTAAAAATCCGTTTTGCTTCATGCTGTGTTGATTTAACCTCATCTTGGTAAACAAGAAAATGGTCTGCATTGGACAGGCTCTAGCTGCAGCAACTGCAGCTGGCCTGTGTGCAAACCAATTTTGTTCACTCTTTATCCTGGCAGGGAGCCCTGCCCTAGAATTGTTTTGGGACTAATCAGCATTAAACCTGTGTCAGAAAGGTTGCTGAAAACAGGCACAGAGCAAGGCCGGGTAGCAAGGCTGTTCAGGAGAGGGATTAGCAAAAATGCAGCAGCTGTGTACAAACCTAGGCGTCTTGCTCATGACAAACAGGGGCTCGGCTGCTTTTCTGTGCCTTGGCACTTGTCTGGAAATGACTTGGAAAGAGGGCTGGGGAAAAAAGAGATGCACCAAATTTGCTTCTGAGATGATGGGTGCTTGGTGACTAGCCAGAAAATGTTGCTTACTTCAGATGGTAGCAAAATGGGAAAGAAATAAATGCATCCTTCGCCACTCTCCGTAGCTGAAAACACTGTGTGGTTTTCCTTTGGGTATCTACTGAGTTAGAAGGCATGATTTTCTAGAGGATGAACCTGAAGTACAAGAAATGGGAGACGTGCTAACAAGATCCAGAGTAGATATAAACAACTGTAACTTTGTCTTTGTTAAAGAACAAATTCCTCAATATCAAATGATCAAATATTGGAGTTTTTTGTTTGGATTTTATTCACCTGCTGGATTCAGTCTACACCTTTCAGTGTCTCACATTCATTTTGAATAGAACTTGAATGAGAATGAAGTATACTCAACCATTTAATCCCGTTAGCTAGATAAAAATCGTTTAATAACTTCACAAGTACCCGCCAAAGAAGGCCACTAGGCTTCCCTAAATACCATCCGATCATGTGGCTGGTATAGAAGCCAAAAACGGACAGTCCATTTTGTCTGATTACAATAATTCTTGAATATGTGGTTGCTTTTTGTAAGTCTGCTCATATAATTCTCATTAAATGACTAGCAAGTCAGTAAATGTTAACAGATGTGCATGTGAAGATAGAGTTTTTGTATAATAGCTTTATTAAGATATATTTCATATACCCTAACATTCAGCCTTCTAAAGTACACAATTCAGTGTTTTTTAGTATATTCACAGAAGTGCAACCATCACCACTATCCAATTTTAGAACATTTCATCACCCCAAAAAGAAACCCTGTACCCATAGTAGACAGAATTGATACAATAGCCATCTCTGTTTGCTAGGAGTTTGTTACCTGTACAGGCATTTTTTGGCCTTTGTCAACTGGAACAGGCAAAAAAATTTTTTCAAAAAAATGTTTTTCAAATAAACGTTTTTCTCTAGTTCAATCATATCCAAGCAGCAGCTTGGAAACTTTCACTGCAAAAATAATTTATTTGCAGAAGAGTGAATTATTATCCAACTTAGAGATTTCAAAACACATTGTGATCTCATCTGCAAAAGCTTCTTGCAGATATTCTGTACTGAGGCTCTTATTAATAAAATTAGCTATAAGGTCCTATCAAACTTTCCAACCTTGTTTCCCAAATATATGAAAGCAGTATTATATTACTGTAGTTTCAATTTTGCATTATTGCAGACACCTATTATAAATGAAAATAAAACACTTTTTAGTCAAGCAGGTTGCATAAAAGTTGGGCAGGTAATTGCAATGAAATGAATTTAGTCTGCAATGAAAAAAAAACAAAACAGAAATACAATGTGAGCTATATATGTAATTTAAAATTTTCTAGTAGCCACATTTTAAAAATAGTCAAAAGAAACTGGAGTCCTGGTCAGTGGTTAGAGCGTCAGTCTGCAGACCAAAGGGTCATGGGTTCAATTCCTGGTCAAGGGCATGTGCCTAGGTTGCAGTTTGTTTGTTTTTTTATTTTTTTTCTTTATTGATTTTAGAAAGAGAGGAAGGGAGAGAGAGATAGAAACATCGATGAGAGAGAACATCGACTGGCTGCCTCCTGCATGCCCCTCGCTGGGGATTTGGCCCACAACCTGGGCATGTGTCCTAACTGGGAAATGAACTGGCGACCTCTTGGTGCATGGGTCAATGCTCAACAACTGAGCCACACCAGCTGGGCATGGGTTGCAGTTTTGATCCCTGGCCCCAACTGGAGGTTGTGCAGGAGGCAACCAATTAATGCGTCTCTCTCACATCGATGTTTCTCTCTCTTAAAAAAAAAAAGGAAAAAGAAAAGAAACTGGAAAACTAATTGTAACAATATATTGTATTTAACCCAACCAATGTGTCCAAAATATTGCTTCAAATTGTATCACTATACAAAGGTTGCACTGAGATACTAACTCTTTGAAATCTGGTATTTTATACTACAGTACAATCCATTTTGGAATAGCCAAGTTTCAAGTGCTCAGTAGCCACATGTGGCTAAGTGGCTCCAGTACTGAGCAACACAGCCTCAGATTATTGAAGTTTCTCTTTCAGTTCATCATAAGGAACTGCCTTAGTTTAGACACTCATCATCTCTTGCCCAAATTATTCCAGTGACTCCTAACCAGTCTCCTTGTCAATCCAGCCTCTATACTGCTGTCAAAATCATCTTTTAATATGCTAATATGCTAGTTTGATTACTACAATCCCCTGCATAAAATCCCTCAGTGGTTCTTTATGGCATCCAAATTCCTTAGCTTATAATATAAAACTTATATTTGGCTTCTGACTACCTCTCCAGTTCTACTCCCTCCTTTCCTCTTCTCTCCCACGTTGGCTGTAGTCAATTACTTGCTGTCATATTCTTACCCCTTTCTGCCTTTACAGGTGTTTTCCTGCAATCCTTGCCAATTTAACAAACATCTGCTCCTACTTCACGGTTCAGTCTCTGTGAAACATTCCCCGTTTCCCGCCAGGGGAAGTTAGATACCTCCTCTCTAAACTCCCTTTTACAGCATCTATCACATTGTGCAGTGGAGTCCAATTTTATGAGGGTTTGGCTCTAATGTGATCATGTCAGGCTAAAATCAGAGTCAAATTACCTTTGGAAATTTCTTACAAAAGCATGGCCATATTGGGAACTAAAACCTGCAGTACTTTGCAATCCTAAATGCATCTTCCCCTGGGAATTCAGCAGAGCTCCATTTCGTAGGTAAGGGAAATGTCAAAGAAGTTATGACTGGAATGAAATTTTAATTAGTAAGGTTGCTAACATTATTCTTAGTGTTAGTGTATCCCATAATCATCAGGACTCCTTTTTCCAATTTTTTTTTTCTTTTAAAAAAATCATTGGGATACTACTATCTAAGGAGGTTATTTTTCCCTTTAATCTTCTTGCTTCTATTCTATCCCATTCTCATCGTTAAGATGAATGCTGGAATGATCAATTCTCCTGGACAGTATTTCTTTTTCCTCACAGATGTTGCCTCCCTCCTCCAACCTCCACTCCTTTTTAGGTCAAGGGAGGTGGTAGTTAATTCTTGAGACTGCTGTAGGTGTGTGAGGGAGAGCACAGCAAAAAATGTTAAAGCATCTTTAAGTCTCTAGTAACTTACTGTATCTGTTCAGTTCTTATCTGATCCCAACAAAGTACCAATGACAAAAATATCGAAATGCCTTTCCATTTTTAGGGGGGAAGGAGCAGGGACTGCATGCAGCCTGCAATGTCCAGTTTATTGAGGGTGACCTCATTCCTTAGGACAATTTGTGTGTCAGTCATTCTGCAGGTGAGGAAAAGGACCAGCAGAGGCTAATGAATGGCCAGTCTCTACTCCCAGGGAAAGGGCTCTTCACAGGTCTGCAATGGGTCTGTAGAAGTGCCAAGCCTTGGGGAACAGGAGACCAATTTGGTGGATTCCCTGAGGATGCTGACCATCCCTAGAAGAACAGGAAAGGCAAGATACAACTGATCTATTCTTGCAATTTTGGAGGACTTAGGAAGCTGACAGGAGGCGAGAATGAGGTTACTCAGGCCATCCTGCTGCTGACCAGACACAGGCACTCAAGTGGGAACACAGTGGCCCCAGTGTACTGTTCCACCAAAAATGCATTATTTCTGAGTTACTGTCCGGACATTTTATGAGTTTTTTTTGCAATAATTTTCTTGTTCTTCATTCCCATGAACATAAACACTTCCTTTAAAAAGTATATGAGGAGCCCTGGCCGGGTGGCTCAGTTGGTTAGAGCATCGTCCCATACACCAAAAGGTTGCAGGTTCCATTCCTGGTCAGGGCACATACCTAGGTTGTGGGTTTGATGCCTGGTCGGGGTGCATCCGGGAGGCAACCGATCAATGTCTCTCTCTTCCTTTCTCTCTCCCTAATATCAATAAAAAGATATCCTTGGGTGAAGATTTTTTAAAAAACTGTATGAGGAGTTGTACAAATTGTTAATGTACTAAATTTACACTTTAAAATGGTCTATGGTTAACTTTATATTTATGTCAATTTTTGTCTCAATTTTTAAAAATAAAAAGTGTATGATGAGAAAAACACTGCAGGACCACAAGGCTGTCAAGTTTCCCTGCACTGTGCGCATAGGACTCACTTGGTCCTACAGTACTGCCCAGGAACAGATCCTGAATCCTGACTGCTGTGATGGGAGGGAAGAGATTATAATGTCAGAGTACTCAGCTCCTAGGATGTGATTAAGCTCATTTTGTTCATCAGTAAAGTGGCATCATAACTTTCTTTCTAGCATATTAAAGGAAATGATTCCTAATTAACATCTGTAAGAGCTCAGTAAGCCTCCTTGTTGTCTCCCCCCCCCCTTTATTGATTTTAGAGAGAGGGGAAGGGAGAGGGAGAGAAAAATAAAAACATCATGAGAGAGAACATCGACTGGCAGCTTCCTGCATGCCCTCCATTAGGGATCAGGCCCACAACCTGGGCATGTGCCCTGACCAGGAATCGAACCAGTGACCTCTTGGTGCATGGGTCGATGCTCAACCACTGAGCCACAACAGCTGGGCCCTTGTTGTCTTTTAAGTGAAAACTACTGAGCATTTTTTTAATCTCCAAATTTGTATCATATCTTAGAAATACTGATGGCAGAATGAATATGGTAAGGAATAAACAAATGCATGGAATGAAAAAAAAAAGAGTTGGAAAGATGTTTAGCAATAAACAAAGGACTAACTTTTAAATTACATATTTTTAATGAAATTATCTTTTATTTGGAAATTCTAATTCCCCTGTGGTAAAATGTTACCAAAAATAGTCAACAAAAATGCTTCCCTTTCCTGTATGTGCATGCTGCCTCTTCCTCCAAGAGGAGGGGTCTTGTTTCCTCCCCTTGAATCTGAGCTGGTCTGGTGATCTGCTTTCACCAGCAGAGTGTTATAGAAGTGTCACTGTACCGGTTAAAGAAGCTTTGGCTAAACTATTAAATAATGAGATGATGTGGAAAAGTGGAGAGAGGCCTGTCTGGCCTCTAGTCATTACGGCCACCCAAGTCAAGTGAGAGGAGCCATCCTGGACCTCTAGCCACATTAGTGACCCCAGTGAACATCAGGTGAAGCAGAGTGACTGCCTAGCTGACCCAGGCAGTGGTGATTTAAGCCACTATGGAGTAGTTTGTTACACAGCAATAGGTAACTGATAAACCCCATGGACCCCCCTAATTGATTTTTTTCTAGAACCCTAGATTTATAATTGGAATTAGATTTCTGCCAATAATAAGTTGATCAATCTCTTCGATCCCCAAAGAATCTTGAAACCTCCAAACTGAATAGTTTCCTAATTTTCAAAACCTAAAGTCCTTATATCTGACAAAGTATTTGTCACCAGAATAAAGAATTCCTATAAATCAATAACAAAAAAGACAAAACAACCCTTTTTTTTATCCTCACCCGAGGACATTTTTGCATTTATCTTCAGACACAGAGCGGGAAGGAGAGAGGGGGGAAAGAGAGAGAGAGAAACATCGATGTGAAAGAGACACATCGACCAGTTGCCACCCACACGACCCCAACCGGGGCCAGGGACAAACTGCAACCAAGGTACGTGCCCTTAGCGGGAACCAAACCCAGGACTCTCTGGTCCACAGGCCGACGCTCTAACCCAGTGGTTCTCAACCTTCCTAATGCCGCGACCCTTTAATACAGTTCCTCATGTTGTGGTGACCCCCAACCATAAAATTATTTTTGTTGCTACTTCATAACTGTAATTTTGCTACTATTATGTCTTAGGCGACCCCTGTGAAAGGGTCATTCGACCCCCAAAGGGGTCGCAACCCACAGGTTAGAGTCTAACCGCTGAGCCAAACTGGCCAGGGCAACAACCCATTTTTAATGGACAAAAGATCTGAACAAGATAATAAATATGACATATACAAATATCCAATAAGCAACTGAAAAGATTTTTAACATCATTAGTCATCAGGTAAAATACAAATTAAAACCACATGAGACACCACCTCACACTCACTAGACTGATCAAAATTAAAAATACTTACAATACCAATACCGAGTGTTGGTGAGGATGTGGACCAATGGGAACTCTTATACATTGTTGGTGGGAGTATAAAATGGTATAAAACCAATTTAGAAAACTGTCAGGCAGTTTCTTATAAAATTAAACATACATCTAACTCATACCATCCACAATTCTCCTTAGAAAACATATATTCACAAAATGACTTATACAAGAATGGCAGGTCTTCATAACAGCAAAAAACTGGAAACTCAAATGTCCACCAAAAAGCAAAAAGATAAACAAATGGTGGTACATTCATTCAATGGAACACAACTGAGTAATAAAAAGCAATAAACTACTGATGCACACAACAAGATGGATGAACCTTAGTAAAAGTTTGTTGAGTAAAAGAAGCCAAACAAGAGATTCCATATGAAGTTCAAGAACTAATCTACGGTTCTTTCAGCTGAAACCACCATCTCCCAGTAATTTGTCAAAATGACCAACACAGAGGGAAACAGGACAGGCACCCTCTATAGTCTATATGTTCTCTAGGCCTTTTAGAAAATACAGAACTGTTCTTTTGGCCACATATGTGTGAATCAATAAGGAAGGTGATATTGCAGACATCAAAGGAATGGGCACTGTTCAAAAAGAAATGCCTCACAAATGTTATCATGGCAAAACTGGAAGAAGTCCACCTGAAGAAAGCAGAGGAAGTACATGAGCAAATAAGTTTTTTGGAAGTTAGGACAAGAGGAAAATTATTTTATAGCTATGCATCATTAAGTTTGGGATAAACAGAGCATCATTAATTAAGCCCTGTTGACATAACAAGAATAAGTTAACAAGGTAGTTTAAAAACCTTGGTATTTAAATACTTTTGGTTTATGAACTTTTTGTAAAACAAAAAATAATTCCTCAAATGGGTGCTTGGTTTTTTAAGGACTCAAGAGATTTCCAGCCTTTTAACAAATATTTATTGAATAGCTTATATGAATAAAATATTCTGCTAATTACTAAGAGACATATGAAACAGCAAAGATCCAAATATCCATACCTCTACAGTATGAGCTCATAGTTGTATTTCACAGAACTTATTCATTATAATATACATATTCATTACATATCACATTCAGGAGTGTAATGACTACTGCACTCAGCAAATTCAACAAACACTACTGTACTATAAGCAATCTGATGCCAGATTAATTCACATAACCATCTGTACAACTAATGAATGAAGCAATTAGAACTTTTCAAAATCTATCTGATTTATCAAACACTAACCCATCAAAATTTCTGGACTACAAGAATACCATTAGCCTTGGCTGGTTTGGCTCAGTGGTGGACCAAGGACCAAAGGATCTAGGGTTCGACTCTCTGTCAGGGGTGCACGCCTGGCTTACAGGTTCGATCCCTGGCCCTGGTCAGGGTCATTCAGGAGCCAACCAATCTATATGTTTCTCTCATATCAATGTTTCTCTCTCTCTCTCCCTCCACCCTCCCTCCCTCCCTTCCACTCTGTCTAAAAAATAAATGGAAAAATATCCTTGGGTGAGTGTTAAAATATATATTTTTTTTTTTTTAATTAAAAAAAAAAAGAATACCATTGAATCTTTTTTTTTTTTTTTTACTGCAATAAGATACAATATCTGCTTTCCACCAAACAAAAATTAAATGGAATGGGGAGGTAAGAAATTTTTGTTTCTCCTTAGGCCATAAAACCTATATAACTAATATGACAAATGAGCGATAAAGAATATTAATGCTACGGAAGACTGAAATAAAAGGTTACTGTTCACAAGACCTAGATAAGGATGAATTTTAGTTTGTCTAGACAGACCAATCTCACATCTCATACATTTGTATTTTTACATCCCTAAGTCATTAAACTTCTGTGCCAATGACTCATGAAATAACACATTCTATTTTTAAATGGTCTTAATAATTTTTTTAAAAATGTAAAGATGCAATCTGCTTTCCTATAACATAGTATCTATTCCCAGTTCGACCTCTCTACAGCTACCGAGGTTCACATTCTCTTCTACATGACTAGGCCTCAAATTTTTTAAATTGGCTGATATATTCACTGATTTCCTCTTCTAAGGAAGCATACTTTATATTCATTTTACCATTTCTCAAGAAACAGTAAAGAACCTTCACCATCCTATTCTATAGTCCCTGGATTCAATAATTTTTATTTTTATTATCATTATTTTATTTGTTTATCTATTTATTGTTAATCCTCACCCAAGAAGATTTTTTTCATTTGATTTTTAGAGAGAGTGAAAGGGAAGGAGGGAGGGGAGGGAGGGAAGAGATAGGGAGAGAGAGAGAGAGACAGAAACATCAATGTAAGAGAGAGACACCGATTGGCTGCCTCCCACACGCGCCCCAATGGGAGCCGGGGATCAAACCTGCAACCCTTCGGTATACAGGCCAGTGCTCCAACCACTAAGCCACACCAGCCAGGGCAGGATTCAGTAGTTTTAAAACACAATGAGCACCTACTGTCTGACAGGCATTAGTGTTCTGTATCACAGGCACTAGAGATGCAGCAATGAATAAAACACACGTGGTCTCTGCCTCATAGAACTAACATTTAGGGGATGTGCTCCAGTTAATCAATGTGTACCTTAAAACCTATCATCCCAATTCAGCACAATATGAATATAATGGAATTATTCTGAACACTACATACAACTAATGCAACCTAGGAATCACACTAAACGTTTCTTGGACAGCTGGTCATATTATTGAGTTATAATGAGCTTTCAGTCAATTCATTTTTTATAGGGAATATATAATTATATGCCAAGTATATACTAGGAAGTATGCATATAACAAGGTATACTCCTGACCTCAAAGACTATGAAACCCCAAAAAGAAGACCAACAAGTAGACAATTATATAGCAGTGAGGTAACTGTCATAAAAGAGGTATCAACACAGTGCGTGCAGAACACAGTGAGAGAGTACTTAACTTGGAATACACAGGAGAAGCTTTCCCAGGCAATCTCTTTAATAACCTGGGCTGAACTACTGCTTCCCGTTTCTCCTATAGAACACAATGGCTGGTGTCCACTGTTGGCCAGCAGTGGTCCTGGCCAGCAGCACTTCTGGTTCCACTACCTGAACTTGCTTGCCACAGACCTAGTCCCAACCTGCTTATGCAGTTGTACATGACACTGAATTCATAATTTAATTATTAAGTAAACCTATGAAATATGATTGTGAAAAAACTGTAATTTCTATGAAAATGAAAATGAGAGCTGAATGTGTAAAGCTGCTAAAAAAAAAAAAAGAAAAGAACAGCTGTCCAATTAGATATAGAAAGAGTATAAAAACCAGGGTAGAAAATCAAAAAACCTAAAAGGATTTTACACTCAGATTTCTTTGAAATTGCTTTAAATTCTCACTATACTGTAAAGAAATGGAAACTAAAAACCACAAATGATTTCATTACATGTGGGGTTTATATAAGAAACATCACTAAATATTATAGTCAGCAGATCCTTATTCAAAGGAAAAGCCTTGGTCCTAAAACAAAAGATTTATGAAACACAGATATGTATGTATGTTTTAAGAGAAAATATTTAAAATATGCATGCAACTTTTCTTTATAGTTTATGAGACTTTCTGATTAATTGGTAACAAGTGCAGTGGAAAAAAAGGACTTCACCTACAACAGTTCCAAAAAGAGAAAGAAGGATGCCAAGAGGGATTTCAGGCTGCTGCTGTGTGAGGGGTGATTAAGGATTAAAATTTAAGTCTGGAAAGGTGAACGCTGAAAGGGGGTTTGACCCAAACCAATAAAATCAGCAACAACATGAACAAAGTAGAACTGGTTTGTTTACCAAACCCTGAAATGCTGGGATAAAGACAGCCTCTACAAGACTTTTTTATTGGTACAAAATCATCCCCACTAATAAATAAGCTCCATGAAAAGCAAGTTACTTGTCTGTTTTTGCTCACTGGTCCACCCCTCTCACCCATGGGGCCCAGAATGCCTGGAATGAAGTAAGCCCTCAGTAATTCTTATTTAAGGTTGAATGAATCTATCAAATGAGCTAGCCACAGCACTCTCTGATATTTACAAAAGAAGGAACATCCTTGAAATTTGAGTAATGTAAGCTTAAGATAAGCAAAGGACACTGTGAGTTGACCCATCAAAAAATAAACTTAGAGACCCACATATAGTTTTCCAGGGTCTTCTCTCACTCCCTTCCTCTGGGGACCCTACTCTCTAGTTTTACTGACTACCTCACTATTTCCCAGGCTCCCCTGTTTGCTTAGGCTGAAGTGCTCCCTTCCCTCTCTTTTTCCCTTTCCCTTTCCCTTCCATGTATTAAAATTCCATGCCTCAAAAGAAGATGTACAAATAGCACATGAAGAGATGCTCAGCATCATCAGTCATCAGGGAAATGCAAATCAAAACCACAATGAGGCCCTGGCTCAGCTGGATAGAGAATCGTCCAGATACACCAAGGTTGCAAGTTCGATCCCTGGTCAGGGCACATACAAGACTCAACCAATGAATGCATAAATAAGCAGAACAACAAAAGTCAATGTCTGATTCTCTCTCTCTCTCAAAATCAATAAAATACATACATACATACATAAATACCACAATGAGATGCCACTTCACACTCACTAGGATTAGGCTAAAATGAAAAAAAGAAGAAACTGGAACCCTCATACACTGCTGGTGAGAATGTCAAATGATACAGCTGCCTTGGAAAATAGTCTGACAATTCCTCAATGCAACAACTCCACTCCCAATTTCAATACCCAAGAGTACTGAAAATATAACCACACAAAAACTTGTACATGAATATTCACGACAGCATTATTTCTAATAGCCAAAAACTGGAAACACCCATATGTCCATCAACTAATGAATGGAAAAAACAAAATGTAGTATTTTCGTACAATAGAATTATATTTGGCAATAAAAAGGAATGAAGAACAATACGTACTACAACATGCATGAACTTTAAAAATATTATGCTAAGTGAAAGAAGTCAGACACATACTGCATGCTTCCATGTGTATGAAGTGTCCAGAAGAGGCAAATCTATAGACAGAAAGTAGAATTGCTGTTGCCAGGGACTGAGATGAGGGAATAGGGGGTCAACACAGGTACAGGATTTCTTTTTGAGGGTGATGAAAATGTTCTAAAGTTGACTACGGTGGTGGTTTCACAACTCTGAATATACTAAAAGTCACTGAAATTGTTTGCTTTAAATGGTATGTTTGGCCCGGCCAGTGTGGCTCAGTGGTTGAGCGTTGACCCACGCACCAAGAGGTTGCCAGTTCGATTCCTGATCAGGGCACATGCCCAGGCTGTGGGCCAAACCCCCAGTGGGGGCATGCAGGAGGTAGCCAATCATTGTTCTCTCTCATTGATGTTTCTATCTCTCTCTCCCTTCCTCAAAAATCAATAAATAAAAATAAAAAATAAATGGAATGTTTGGTATGTGTAGGGTATGTAAACTGTATCACAATTAAGCTAGGTTTTTTTGTTTTTTAATTTTTTTTTCTTTATTGATTTTTAGAGAGAGAGGAAGGGAGAGGGAGAGAGAGAAACATCGATGAGAGAGAGAACATCGATTGACCACCTCCTGCATGCCCCCAACTGGGAACAAGGCCCACAACCTGGGCATGTGCCCTGACTGGAAATTGAACTGGCAACCTCTTGTTGCATGGGTTGATGCTCAACCACTGAGCTAGGCTCAACTAAGCTGTTTTTAAAAGTTCTGCACAGCCAATCGATATGTCTCTCTCATGGATGTTTCTCTCTCTCTCTCCCCCTCTCCCTTCTTCTGTCTCTCTAAAATCAATAAAAATATGTTAAAAATAAAATAAGCCCTGGCCAGTTTGGCTCAGCAGTTAGAGCGTCAGCCCATGGACCAGAGAGTCTCAGGTTTGATTCCAGTAAAGGGCATGTACCAGGGCTGAGGTTCAGTCCCAGGCCCTGGTCAGGGTCGTGCAGGAGGCAACCAGTCGATGTGTCTCTCTCACATTAATGTTTCTCTCTTTCTCTCTCTCTCCCTCACACTCTATCTGAAGATAAATGGAAAAACAACCTCGATAAGGATTAAAAGAAAATTTACCTATGAAAAAGACACAAATGGTTAAGAGTTATTCTAGGATTCACCTCTTCAAAGGATAACATGGATAGGGTTGGGAAGGTCTGATGGCAGAGGAGAATGGACTAGACATACTCTGCATCTAACCCAGAAAAGATGTCAAATCCTATAATCTTCTTGTCTAAAGTTCAACCATGTGTAACTGCACAGAAACTTCATTTTTTTAATATGATCTTTTCTCCTTTCTTTCCTTTTGATTCAAACTGGCCTCATCCAGCACTCTGACTCACCTGCCTCCTTCTCCCTTGCACAACCATTCCATTCCCTTAATCACTAAGTCCTCAGGGCAATGAAGTTCTGATTGGCATCAAATAATCTTAGAGAAACAAAGCCTCTGGTCTATTGACCACAGAGACAGAATTTTGATCAGACTAGACATAACATCTAGGCCTCAGTTGTGTTTCAGCTCCAGGCCCTGAAAAGGGGGGAAACCAGACAAAGTGATGCCATGGCTAACATCAGGACCAGATGCAATGACTAATGACCCCCTAGCCTAGTACCAACCACTCAGGAGAGACCATGACCCTGACCACAACCCTAACTCCCTTAGTCACCATGATTAGTGATTTTCCCCCTACATAACTCATCCCCGGGAAGCCACTGGGGAGCCAGGTTTTTGAGCATTAGCTCACCTATGACTCCGGGCATGGATCACTTCCTGAAAATAAGCCATTACTTTCTCCGCTGCAAGCTCCTGTTTGCATCTTATTGGACGCAGACAAGCGGAGCCCTTAAGTCCAGTAACACATGCCCTGTGGCTACATAATTCTAGTGCTACAAAGTTTTACTATCTTTCTTCCCCTTAGAATTAGTCTCTTGTTCAAACAATGCACAAGGTGCATGTGTTTTACACAAGTTAGTATTCCTGGGAAAGATTTACAGTCTTTTCAGAGTCAGTCTCTCCACATATTAAAGGACACAAAAGAGACATACCCAAATGCAATGTGGTATCCTGGGTAGACCAGTGAAAACAGAAAAAGGTCAGCAGTGGGAAAATTGGTGAAATCCAAATACAGTGTACAGTTTAGTTAGCAGTGTTATTCCAACGTTAATTTCTCAGTTTTGATAAACATACCATGGATATTTGGAATGTTAACTTCTGGAGATCTGGGTAAAAGGTATATAAGAATTCCATAGTGTATTTGGAACTCTTCTGCAATTCTAAAGTTATTTCAAAACAAAGTGGTTTTTTCACGGTTTTTCTTTTTTAGGCAGACTCTCTAACGTACCAAATGTTACCAACAGGTGAATCTGGCAGGAAGGGTTTATGGGTGTTTATTATACTATTCTTTCAACTTTTCTGTAGATTTGATATTTTCAAAATAAGAAATTGTAGGAAAAAAAACATTTTAAAAAAGTACATACTGAGGTTGTAGGGGCGGGTCAAAGGTAGAAGCAGAAGACTGTGGAAGCTGTAATCTAGGCAAAAGAGGATAGTAACTCTGACCAGGGTGGGTGAGACAGTATAGGAACTTGGGCCTGGGAATGGAAAAATACTGAGTGCCCAGGAAGCCAAGTTAAGACCAGATGGCTAGAAGGAACACAAAAATGTCACCATCCATCCATTCCCTACTCAAAAACGCAGAGGTAGCTGATTTTATCACCCTTCTAACTGCTTGCTTAAACTGCTGACCGGGCATGTGTAGTTGATCAAGGTCTGACCGCTATTGGACCTTCCTAGGGTGGTGGTAATGAGCAGTCCAGCATCTTGCTCTCACAGCACAGGTGCAACACAGTTACCAGGCAACACAATTGGAAAAAGAAGTCACCTGACTCTGAAATGGAAAATTCTGCAGGCCTGCCTTCTTCAAAAAGTCTACCCTTCAGGAAAGCTCACTTCCCCCCTGGTTTATCAAAGCAGCCAAGCACAGCCAGCCCCCGGTAAGCTCAGAGGACCCGCCTTTCTTCTGTGCTACCTCCCCTGTGCTCAAGCATAAGCTTAATAAAATCTGTCTGGAAATTTCTCTAGGGTTTCCTCTCAATTTATATCTTGGGGAACCCAAGAACCCTAATGCCAGTAACAGCAGCAGTGGAGTTAGTGAGATGTAGTTGATTCTGGATATATTTTGAAGGTTGAGGCAATAATTATTAATAGACTAAACGTGTGGAGTGGGACAGAAAGAGAGGGATCAGGAATAACGCCAAGGATTTTGAGAGATGGACTAACTTACTATCAACTGAAAAGGGGAAGATTACTTCTGGGAAGAAGTAACAGGAATCCAGTTTTGGACATATTGATTTTGAGATGCTAATTCAAAATGGAGATGTTGAGAACGCAGTTAGTTATATATTGAGGTCTGTATTTCAGGAGAAAAGTCTGGACTAGAGATATAAATTTAACACTCATCAGTAGAGTGCTGATATTAGATCATATTACAGTCATGACATTGAAGTAGATCACCACAGGAAAAGATGGTGTCAGCAACCTATGAAATCACTAGGTGGTGGACATGAGGGCGGAGAAGAATGAGAGAAAATTTTATAGCCTCAGTCATCCTAAGACATTCTGGTTCCCCACATTTTAAAAAAAAATATTTTTATTGATTTCAGAGAGAGAGGAAGAGAAAGGAAGAGAAAGCGAGAAACATCAATGTGAAAGACAAACTGCAATCAGCCCCCCGCAACCCCCCTACTGGGGATGGAGCCCAAAACCTGAGCATGTGCCCGATCAGGAATCAAACAGGCGACCCTTTGGTGCATGGGACAACACTCAACCAAGTGAGCCACACCAGCCAGGGCTGGTTCCCCCATATTTAAAAATATATACAGCTAGTAAAAGGGCAGATCTAGAATCCTTAAGATGGGGGACTTAGGACCAGATTCAACTTAAGCATTCCACAACAGCATTCAAGACCCACAAAAAGAATTAAACAACCATCACACTAAAAAAAATACACTTTAAAAAATGCCCAAAAATCATGTCAATTTTTTAAAAGAATCTCTCATATTACATTTTTAAAAGACAAGTAATAAAAACAGATATAGCCGTATTTGCCATATCAGTAGCCATTGCTTTGAATTTTGTACCCTCCAAAATATCATTTAGCACAACTGTTCTTCCTCTGTTTTATTATTTCTTACAGAGGATCTAGAATTTTGTGTTATGCAAATTAAACACTATATATAGCATTGTAGTTCAATTTTAATGAAAGTGAACACAATGGGACACATGACCTAAATGGAAATAGACTAATAATATATCTAAGGAGGAGCAACAGCTTTTACAAACAATAAATGGATAAGGTTCAGGATATTTGTGAAAAGTTTGAAATTGTATACAATATTTTGAATACACATACATTTTTCTAGAAAGACGGTTCAAACATTACATTCTCAAAGGGATCCATGATCTCAACATAGTTTAAACTTGCAGGTTTAAAAATTAACATTGCTAGAGACCTGAAAATCAAAATAAACCACAAACTAAATGTGCCAGAATTGGAAAAAAATACTAAATTTTAAAAATAGAATACAATCTCACACCTTTAAAAGCAATTACATTGGTGCCCTGGCCGGTTTGGCTCAGCCGTTAGAGCGTCTGCCTGCGGTCCAGAGAGACCCGGGTTCGGTTCCCGCTAGGGGCACATACCTCGGTTGCAGTTTGTCCCCGGCCCTGGCTGGTCGTGCGGGTGGCAGCCACTCGATGTGTCCCTTTCACATCGATGTTTCTCTCTCTCTCTCTCTCTCCCCCTCCCACTCTATCTGAACAGAAAATGAAAAAATGTCCTCGGGTGAGGATTAAAAAAAAAAAAAAAAAGCAATTACATTGGCAATAAAAGGGGATATTTGTCAAGTTCAAGTTATAAGTTCAGTCTGATAAAAATTTTCTAATGAGAACATGCTTCAAAGAAGTTTCTTAACAGAATAAGTACATTTATTCTTGAAAGCTTTAAACTTTAGAGGAACACAAGCCTGGGACCTTACATTTAAGTTACTGCTGTCAGTTACTAGTGAGGTTATTAGCTAATTCCTCCTACTTCTAACAATCAGCCAAAATCCATCTATTTTACTCCAGGCATTAAAATTTAAAAAGGCTTTTAAATTAAAGAACTGGGTGAAACTAAGGAAGGTCTTCAGTTAAATGGGTGAAACACAAAAGGGAAGAAGATGCAGCGACAGGCTTAATCATTATTTTCAATTTAGTTCAATGTATGCAGCATTCAAAGAAATTCACGCTTTCCTGAATTAAGAAAGTTCCAAATACATTTAACAGCAGACATAAAAGTTGACTTAAAGTCTCTTTAGTTCTGCACACAATACCAAACGCTTATACTGTTACTATGTGGTAAGAACTGTTCCCAGCACTTCATTTCTATTAGTTCATTAAACCCACGTGTGTGTGTATACAACATTTGTTTTATTTTGTTTCGTCTTAAGGACTATAGTAAACTTGTCATTAAGGTCTATGATTTTTGCAAGACTTGAACTCCCTGGACTGACAAGAATTACCAGTATCATATCCCCATTATCCCTAAAGGGTCACTTTGGGTTTGATTCAGAAGTGCGACTTCCATAAGAGCCTTCAAAGTCTGGAATCCTGGCATCAGAGCTATCACAGGTCTGGACTAAGGGTCCTATTGTGGCTCCATTCAACGTGGGATTGCATTCTTCCCAGGAGAAATATAAGAATATCATTCAGTTCAAAACTTACTCAAATTACTCAAATATCGTATGGACCCTGCAACTACCTTGGTCTCTCCAGCAGAAAATGATTTCCTATCTCTATTCTACTCACCATAATAGACAACCTGGACCTGGCCTAAAAGTAAATCAAAGTTGAAAGATACTTCTGGACTACCCATTTGGGGACTATGAAGGTCTTCACCTACACCTGACAGAGAATTATTTCACTCAGGTAATATTTATAAAGGAATGTGTAATAATGAAAAGTACAAATTTTACAATGTTCAGTGAAAAAACAAGGATAAAAGAATATATAAGGTAGGAGAAACTCTAAAGCCACATTAAAAACTGAGAGAACAAAATAGTGAAATATTAACTAATGGTTGTGGCTAAGGATTATGCTTCTAAAATATAGCCCTGGCCGGTGTGGCTCAGCAGTTAGAGCGTCGGCCTGCGGTCCAGAGAGACCCGGGTTCAGTTCCCTCTAGGGGCACATACCTCGGTTGTGGTTTGTCCCCAGCCCTGGTTGGTCGTACGGGAGGCAGCCACTCGATGTGTCCCTTTCACGTCAATGTTTCTCTCTCTCTCTCTCTTCCTCTCTCTCTCCCTCCCACTCTATCTGAACAAAAAATGGAAAAGTGTCCTTGGGTGAGGATAAAATAAATAAATAAATAAATAAAATAAAATATTTTATTTTGTCTTTTCTAGTTTTCTTTAATAACCTGGCATTAGTTTGTACTTTTAAAAAATTATCCTCAAATTATTAATTATACATTGACCTATATAATTAATCTAGATAAGTTAGCTTTATATTAGAGCATACTTGTTCATCCCATATCAAAATGTTATTTCCTACACAGGATGTCATTCTACAACCATTTTCTGATCATTTCCCCAAATCCTTACCAAAACAAAACTCTTTGAACTATATACTTTATCCATTTTGTTTTCAATTCCTCCCTGAAAAAATACAGATTTAGTTGGAATAGAATTTTTATTTCATAGAGTATAAAATCATCACTCTGGATTTAAAAGCAACACTCTAACCCCACATCTAAAAGACCCTTGGAGCCCTGGCCGGTTTGGCTCAGTGGTTAGAGCGTCGGCCTGTGGTCCAGAGAGACCCGGGTTCGGTTCCCGGTAAGGGCATGTACCTCGGTTGCAGTTTGTCCCCGGCTCTGGTTGGTCGTGCGGGTGGCAGCCACTCGATGCGTCCCTTTCACGTCGATGTTTCTCTCTCTCTCTTCCTCTCTCTCCCTCCCACTCTATCTGAACAAAAAATGAAAAAATGTCCTCGGGTGAGGATAAAAAAAATAAAATAAAAGACCCTTGGAGCAGGACACATTTGTTGCATATGTACTTCCTGTTTTTAGTATCTTCATCCTATTTTTTTTAAATGGTAGTATTTGATTGACACACTCAACAACAGCAACCAAAATCTATTTTGAGTTTATAGTTTGAAAAGTGAATTTCCAAAAATATCACATTAACACATTCAGGTTTCGTTGGCATAGACACATTCGCAATGTTTCACAGAAACAAACAGCCTATGTCTCACACATGGAGAACAGCAGCTCTGAGTTTCTCTTTCCAGAAAATTTGCTTCGTTAGCCATTATGCTTCTTTCCTTCAAAGAGTTTCTCTCAGGTCACTGCCACCTCGCTTCCTATTAGATAAATTAGCATTGAGAAACCAGTGTCTGAAGCAAGGAGAGAGAGAGACAGAGAGAGAGAGAGAGAGAGAGAGAGAGAGAGAGAGAGAGGGAGAGAGAGAACAAATAAATGTACTTATATAAATACCTCAATATGCGACATGGCAGATTCACATTTTTGTTTGTGTTTTACATTTCTTTTTTGATATACATTTTCAAACATATATTTAAGGAACGAAAAGTATAATGAACCCCTATGTACCCATCACTCTGCCTCAATAATTATCTATATTTTATTTTTGTTTAATCTATTCTCCTCCCAACTTTTTAAGGGAGACAATGAGTGCTGGGTTATTTTATTTTATTTTTTATTATTATTATTTTTTTATCCTCACCCAAGGACGTTTTTCCATTTTTTGTTCAGATAGAGTGGGAGGGAGAGAGAGGAAGAGAGAGAGAAACATCGATGTGAAAGGGACACATCGAGTAGCTGCCTCCCGCACGACCCAACCAGGGGCCGGGGACAAACTGCAACCGAGGTACGTGCCCTTAGCAGGAACCGAACCCGAGTCTCTCGGGACAGCAGGCCGACGCTCTAACCGCTGAGCCAAACCGGCCAGGGCATTATTTTAAAACAAATCTTACACATGATCAGAAAAATATTTCTCACTAGCATACTTAAAAGTTGTAAAGGCACTTGTCTTCTTTCACTTAACGGTATTAAAAATATTTTTAAAAATTAAGATAGTAAACTTAATGTCTAGACTAGCTTAAGCTAGAATCAGACTTTTAGAGCAAGAAGGAAACAGATACCATCTACTTCCTTACTATTCTAATTGTGACACCAGGGCCAGCAGCATTGGCATTACCCAGGAGCCTGTCAGAAACACAGAATCTCAGGCCCAGCCCAGACCTTCTGAACCAGACTCTGCATTTTAACAGGATCCCCAGGCCACAGCATGTCCATTGAAGTGTGCAAAGCATGGCTGAGAAAACGGAGGCCTAGAGAAGTCAAGCAGCTCTTCCAATAGCAGTAAAACCCAGAATATTTGATTCTGAGAACAGGTTTTTTCCTTACACAACACACTGCCTCTCCAAACCTAATTCCCATCACAAGACCTTCTTAGACTTTCACGTCTTTCTGGAAACTAATCCAATTAACAAGTGAGTGAATTTCCCATATGACAGCTTTTTTAAATTCGTGAGAGCCTGACATTTTCCCAAATACTATATTATATGCAGGAGCAGACCTGTACATTATTCAAACCCCTTCCTTCTTTGGGTAAAAGGATAGATCTTTTCAGCAAGCGTACCTTCAAGAGGACCAATTTAATTAATTAATGGCTATGTATTTTTTCAAAGGTCAGTACGATAGTCTCCATATGCAGAGAATATATTGTTGGGTGCAGCTAAAAACGTGGGCCCTTTAGCATAAGATCAATAAACACTGTACTGAGAGCCAAGCTCATTTTCTAATTGTGGCCTCCCTAAAGAAAGTTCAGAAATGAATTAAAGTATACCATCCACTTACATCAGCAATGATAACCAAGTCTTCTTGTTACACTAAAAAGGCACAGCCTTTTTTTTTTCTTAATTCTAAGAAAGAAATTATGATATTTTTAAAAAGGAAAACTGTCAATGAAACCTAAGATTATTAAAATTCATTTAAGAGGCTTTCATAAGAGACCATTCTTAATTTTCAGAAGAGAACTTTATGACACCTGGGAATTCCAGAAACTTTGCAGAACACTATTAAGAAACCTATTGTTTATAGAATGAAGAGATTCTGAATGTTTCAGTGGGGTGTGTTTTCTTAACAAAATATACAATGGAGGGTTTTTAAAAATGTCAAAACCGGTAATATTGCTTCAAGAATACTGGTAGGAGAGCAAACCAGCAGAGCCTTTATGAAGGGCAGTTTGGCAATATGCATTAAAAAATAAAACAGGCCCTGGCCGGTGTGGTTCAGTTGGTTGGAGTGTCATCCCGTGCACTGGAAGGTTGCCAGTTCAATTCCCAGTCAGAGCACATACCTAGGTTTCGGGTTCGATTTCCAATAGGGGCACATACAGAAGGCAACCAATCAACATTTCTCTCATTGATACATGAGAGAAATGTGTGTGTGTGTCTCTCACATCCCACCATCTTCCTCCCTTCTCCTCTCTCTAAAATCAGTAAAACATATCTTCGGGTGAGGATTAAAAATAATAATAATAATAATAACAATAAATTACTTAAAAATAATAAAATAGGCATGCTGCTTGACTCGGTAATTCCTCCTTAGGAATATGACCTAAAGAAATAAATTTCAGCCCTGGCCGGTTTGGCTCAACGGTTAGAGCGTTGGCCCGCGGACCAGAGAGCCCCGGGTTTGGTTCCTGCTAAGGGCACGTACCTCGGTTGCGGTTTGTCCCCGGCCCCGGTTGGGGTCGTGTGGGTGGCAACCAGTCGATGCGTCTCTCTCACATCGATGTTTCTCTCTCTCTCTTCCCCCTTTTCTCCCTCCCACTCTATCTCAAGATAAATGAAAAAAAAAAAAAAGTCCTCAGGTGAGGATAAAAAAAAAGAAATTTCATATGTGTGCAAAGATTTTCAAACTAGAAAGTTGTTTGCAATACTGTTTATAATAAAAAGTTTCAAAACAACCTAAAATCCTATAAGAAGTCAATATATAAATAAATGTGCATCATAAAGTACATGGTGTTCTACTATTAAAAAGATAAAACAGATCTAAAACGAAATCATCTCCAAAATATATTAAAGTTTAAAAGTATAAGATAGGCTGGCCAGTGTGGCTCAGTGGATTGAGCATTGTCCCATGGACTGAGAGGTCCTGGTTCGATTCCTGGTCAGGGCACATGCCCAGGTTGCAGGCTCCATCCCCAGTAGGGGGCATGTAGGAGGCAGCTGATCGATGTATCTCTCACATCGGTGTTTCTCTCTCTAAAAAAAAAAAAAAAAATCAATAAATACATATTTTTAAAAAGTAACTAAATAAATAATAAAAGTTTAAGATAGTATTTGTATATAGTGAAACTGTATTATATTTATTAAGCTCCATTAAATTAAAATACTTAAATCTTATATATTAAAGTTACCTATTACATATTAAATAAATAAGTTACCTATTATAATTATATGTTGTATCTTCGTGTATATATATATAGAGATGACATCCACTAAAATGTATCAGTAGTTATGTCTCAACAGTTGTATTGTTGTTCATTTTTATTTCTTTCAAAGTTTCCTGTACTGCTTGAATTTTCCACAAAATCACATATGATTTATAATCAGTTATAAAATACCAAAAGTAGTACAAATTCAAGGCTTAGGCTGAATAAGGAAGCTTAGTAATGGAAAAATAATAATGAAAGTGAAAAAAATCTACCACCTACGACATTTCAGGTTTTTTGAAGAGTGGGGAGAAATGAGAGAAAGAACTGAAAGGGTGGGAGCAAATCTGTAACCTGTTAAAACCAGAGAGATGCTCACCACTTCTGCCACATCAAAAGCCATGCAGGGGGGAGCTGCTCTCAAGTCCACCAACCTCCAAACAAAACCAAGCACACAGACTAGATTTAGGAGCTCACTGTCATGATAATCTAGCTCTGGCCACACTGACATAGAGCCCATTTTTAAGGAATGTGGAAGTATATCACAGACTACAACGTTTTACTGTTCTTTTCAGTAATTCCTCATAGAGGACAGTTTTAAATTCCCTTATATGTGATGTACCAATATGGCTCTGAGCTCCCCTGCCTCTTTCTTTTCCTTTTTCTTGGGCTTGGAACAAAAGGCAATTGCAATGGTAGCACTTCACAGTAACATGAGCTCTCGGTGTTCCCATCAAAGATACTGCAGTGAAACGAAAAAAACAGCAAAATATGAAAACTGAACCCTGGCTTTCTGATATATGGAGACTTATAGACCTCCAGGGTCCAAAGAAAGTTTTCCCTGGAACTCCTAAATTTAGATGCGAGATCCAAATAACATCCTTTCCTAGTCTTCGAGTTTGTACCCAACTGTCACAACTTTTATTTGCAAGGTTGATTCTGACCTTACAAATAAAATTGGGGCTTTCATTAAAACTCCTCTGAATCCATTACTCCATCAATAAAACAAAAAAAATACTCATACTGATGGAGAAAAACACATTTTGCACAGTACTCTAAATCAACTCCCTGTCCCTAAAGAATTGGCTTAATTACAGCAGTAAAACCCAAACACAAATCAATCTAATGACTAGGAATTGACTATGCATCCATTTAGCAATTGGAAGTTTATTTTAGTATTTGAAACTCTGTGGTTCTACAAACTAGAAACCTCATAAATACAGTCTGATATTGATTTTTTTATTAACAAATGCAACTAACACAATTTTATCCCTCATAAGGAGTGATTTATGACTCTTCCGACTGCCAATTTATTCAGCATTATTAAAGCACTATCTGCTTGGAGAGGAGAAAAGTATACTTGTCCCTTCAAATATTATTCATTCAATCACCAAATGCACCTTAATTCAATAGTAAACATGTCATTTGAAACAAAAGTTTTACAGGTGAAAAATGAAAAACAAACCTTCTACCATCCCAGTATTAATAATCCTTCTTACTGAAGGAAGCGGGGGGAGGAATCCGTCTCCAACTATTTTAGTCAAACCTTTCCATTAGTAGAGGAAATGAACTGATGATGGCAAATCAAACTCCTCTCCACAAGTTTGTTTTTCCTCAACATATCAAATTCAAAGACAAGTCTAGGAATCGGGAGCACAGCATGGAAGAAGAGATGAGAACACCGTCTCCTAAGCCACATTACAGTTCAGAATCAGTTCCATTAATCTAATTGAAAGTACCAGCAAGGGTTTTCCATCACCTAGATAAGCTACCTTCTATCATTCATTATGCTCTACTGCTTAAGCACATAAAGTTGCTAAAACACAAATATTCTGGAATTATCTCAAGCAAGGATAAAAAACACAAGAAAAAAATAAAAACCTACCCAGCTGGTGTGGCTCAGTGGTTGAATGTTGACCTATGCACTGGTTCGATTCCCGGTCACAGCACATGCTCAGATTGTGGGCCTGATCCCCAGAGGAAGGTATGCAGGAGGCAGCCAACTGATGTTCTCTCTCATCGATGTTTCTATTTCTCTCTCCTTCTCCCTTTCTCTCTCTCTAAAACAGTGGTTCTCAACCTTCCTAATGCTGCGACCCTTTAACACAGTTCCTCATGTTGTGGTGACCCCCAACCATAAAATTATTTTCGTTGCTACTTCACAACTGTAATTTTGCTACTGTTATGTCTTAGGCGACCCCTGTGAAAGGGTCGTTCAACACCCAAAGGGATTGCGACCCACAGGCTGAGAACCGCTGCTCTAAAAATCAATAAAAAAAAAAAATTAAAACCCAAGTATGTCCAACAGCTATAGGCATTTTCAAAATTTATAATATTAATATATTATTAGCAATAAGGATATTTTCTGCCTATATTTTGTTTCAACGTTCAGCTTTATAAAATGGAAATGGAAATGTAAGAATCTGACAGCATTTATTAATATCTGCTTAGCAAATATATAATTTAAATTTAATCAAGGAATTAAGAACTTCAAGCCCTGGCTGGGTAGCTCAGTTAGTTGGAGCATCATTCTGATAAACCAAGGTTGTGGGTTTGATCCCCAGTCAGGGCACATATAAGAATCAACCAATGAATGCATAAATAAGTGAAATAACAAAATCGATGTTTTCCTGTTTCTCTCTCTCTGTGTCTCTCTGTCTCTCCCCCAAGTCAGTAAATTAAAAAAAAAAAAAAAAAAAAAAAAAAAGAACGTCAATGAAATAGCAAAAGGAACAAAATCTAAAGATGTCAATCCACCAGGAAAAGGGTCAGCTGTGTGTTCACTCTGACCTGGAGCCTATTACCAAATGAAAAATTTTAAGAATTATATAAGGGAAGAAAAAGAGAGAAGAAAAAGGAGATACTCTGAGTGCTGCTGCCTTCCTTTTTTACTATTCTATTCTTTACAAAATACTTAACATTTTCCCTAAAATATGTTAAATGTCTTTATTGACCAGTCTTAACGTTAGAATGCTTATGACCAATATTTGGCCCTTTTCCTCTTCTCCATCTATATTCTCTCCCTTGGTGATCTTATCCAGTCTTAAGAACTTTAAAAATGTGTAATTTGTCATTCCAGCTCTGCCTTTTCTCCTAACTCTATAAAGTCATACACCTAATTGTTTTCTTGACTATGATAACTAATAGGCATCTTAAACTCAGCATGTCCAAAAATGGGTTCTGCATCCTCCAATCTATGCAACCCGCAGTCTTCTCACTGAAACTAATGGCAACTCAATTTTTCAACTTGCTCAAGTCAAAAGTTTTGGAGTTGTGCTCAATTCCCCCTTTCTCTCACATTCCACATTTGGTAACAAAATCCGATTGCTTCAATTTTCCAAATACATCCAGAAACTGATCATATCTCACTGTCTACTCTGAGTGGCCACAATCTCTGACCTAGATTACTGCAAGCTTCCTAACAGATCTCCCAGCTTCTCCCCTTGTACCCTTTACAATTTAGTCTTCACACAGCTGCCAGATGATCTTCGTAAAGCTAAGTCAGAGGTCTCGCCTCTGTTTAAACCCTGAAATGGTTCCCCATCTCCCTTGGAGTTAAAAGCAAAGCCCTTTCAATGCTACAAGGCCCTTTTATGATCTGGCCTCCTGTGACTCTCCTGCCCTCCCCTCTGGTTATTCTTCCAGTCCACTCCCCCAGGCTCCTTCGGGTTAAGTCATCAGACAACCACAGAGGCCACACTGAGGGATTCTGTCCAGCTTGTTCTCTTAGCCTGGAAGGCACTTATCCCAAATATCTACTTGGCTAACTCCCTGACTTCCTTTAGGCCTTTGTTCCAAGATCACTTTCTCTGTCCACCCTATTTAATATGGCAAACAGCCTTTTACATACACACACACACACACGCGCGCGCGCGCGCACACACACACACAATTTACCCTTAGTGAACCCATCTCACCTAGGAAAGACTGGAAGAAAGTATTAGAACTAGAGGGAATATATTCCCATGAGAAAATGGAATAGGAGAGTAGCTAAAACCTTTTGTCAAGCCCCCAGTCATGTGTAGGGACTTGAAAAAAGAACTCAATGTGCAAAGGATAAAGAAAAGAGATCAGTTACCAAAAAGGATCTATATTCAGAGACCTTATCTGAGTAACAAATACACAGTTGTTACACATTAATGTAAGAGGCTCAGGGGAAAAAACAAAACTTGCAGCATAGCAAAGCATTTCCTTACCCACACATGGCAAAAGAGAAACAGCACGGGAATATATTCCAATTCCTGGTACATGCAAATAATAATAATTTCTGCTCCATATACCTGTGCCAGTTTGTCTTTAAGAAAAGAGCTCACCTGAGATTTGATGCTCAGCTTTAAAAACAAGAACAAAAAAACTCATCATTTTGAAATCTGATTAGCCAATATCTGACTTCCTAAATTTACAGTTTCAATTTTCAAAAAGGATGTCTAAAACTCCAATCTGTTTAAGAAAACATAGACAAACAGAAAAACTTGCCATTTCAAAGGGGAATGAAAAATCAACAATTTATTCAAGCACATAATGGAGTGTCTCATAGCTGTCAGGCCTACGACAGGAGCTGATATGACCTTCAAGAGTGTAGTGACTGCAGTCAAACTGAGGTACAAATGTCAAACACATGAGCTTTTCTTGTCTTTTCAATATATTTATCAGTTATATTGACAATGGCTACACATTCTGGAAGTTTTCCCATTCAAACAATGTACCATGAGCATCTGTTATGTGCATGGCACTGTACTAGGTGCTGAGGGGTTAGAAAGGTGAACAATAGGTTATATTTGTTGTTTCCTATGTACCCCAGGCACTGCATATTCTCTCATTTATCAACCCAGCAACTTCATGAGCTAAATACATCCCTCCTTCAGAGATGATAAACTAAGGCTTAGAAAGTTTAAAAGGTAAAACTAGCAAGTGGCAGATTTAATCTGAGGCACTTTAGAAACTCCAGAACCCATGCTCTTAACTACTGTGCTAAATGGTTTCCCTCAAGTAACTTCAAGTCCAGAGGACAGATAGAGATGCTCAGAAATAATGTTAATACACGTGGCCAGCCCCACCTCCTTCATGTCCAAAAGTCTACCGTTTGATAAATAAAAATGGCAAATTAAGTACTCACAGGTAAAGAGTGCACACATTTTATACTACAGAATCACTCCCTAAAGGACAAATTTCATTTTAAATAAATAAATGGCTTGTAGTTGTGCATGATCTAGGTTATGAAAGCAATTTTATAAGAAAAATAAAATGAATGAAAACAATAGATAAAAGCAACTAACTGACCAATTCCCAGCCTCTTCCGTTCTACTCTAAAAAAGCTGCTCTGTAATACCTTAATTTAATTACTTCAGTGACAAGACTTCTAATTCTGTCCAACTCATCCCTTCCTAACACATGGGGGCAGGTAGGTAGGTGCCTTGTTGTACAGCATAATACTAAACACCACCTTACGTGTTTACTTAGAAAGTAATTTTTTTTTTACATATTCTGAATCCTTATGTAGAAAAGGCTTCCTTCTGCATAAAGGAAGTAAAATTTCTTTTGGCACATTAGCCACACAAAGCTTCCTAAGACAGATGGGCAGCCTGCAAGGCCTTCAAATCCTTTGTTCAAAAGGTGGCAAATGCGTCCCATTGACCAATAAAGTCAGCCAGGTTTCTGGGAAGCACTGACCCCAATAAAGCCATTATGTTTCTTCATCTTGTAAAACCAGAGCAGACAAAGGAGCCAAAGCTGGAAGAGAAACCAAAGGAAGATTAGACTTACACATTAAAATCCATATCATAAAAATCTGTGACACAAACAGCCCCTATTCTTCAACACTACTGTCACAGCGTAAACCAACAAAAACGAAAAGACTGACCCCACTCTGTTTTTAAAATCTTCATCTCAGCAGCTGGTATGAACACAATCTGCCAACCTCCTTTAAAAAAAAATGAGGGCTCTCTTCCCAAGTAAACCAGGAAGCTAATGAAAGGAAATCAGACTTGAACATTGAAGACATTTCTAACAGTGCAAAGTTTCGTCTTAAAGTGGGAATAACTAGGTGAATCTCGAATTACTATTCAGTGAAAAAGTGGTCTCATGAGCTTCAACATCAATTTATAAGACCAATTTTCAGAACTCTTGGCTCTGAATGCTAAATAATAATCCTAGTATCAATGATTCTAAAGAAGTTAATTTTAAAATATAAAAAGATTACTTATGATCTCCCTTGATCTACATACTAAATGATTTCAAGAAATCTCTGAGACATTAATAGGAAACTAGCAAATGCCTTTTAGTTAATTTTATAAATAAAAACTTTTAAGTTTACTAATCTTATGCTCTCTAAATAAAAAATAAAGTTTCTTTAATGAAAGTGAAGAGTACTGCTTAATGATCAGAGGAGATTAAAAATTCAGAGATGTTTCAAGTATTATGACGCTTTAAAGCACAATGAACTGTAGTGTAATAGCCACTATTTGTTCTCAAATCCTACACTGACTTGCCCCACACCATAGTTTGCAAAAGAAGTTTTGTGTATACACAAACTTTTCCTTGTATGTCTATTCTTTATTGATTACATCCACAGAAACAAGGAAACAAAACAAGGGCAACCCACTGCAACTCCAGATTGGCTACCGGAAGATGAGAATACGTGAGGATCTAATGGAAACAAGGCAGGGACTGTTGGGAGCCCATGAATATTTCAGAAGAATAAAGAAAAAGTGTGCCAGATGGGTTCACTTGCAGCTGGCTAACAACTAAATTTCTGACCAAAGCCAAATGCTTCCTTACATAATTTATCAAGCACCTTTCAGTTCCTTCCACTACCACCCTTTTCATTCTTCTTTTATTCCTTTTCCTATTTTAAAGAGCAATACCACCATAACTTCTCTTTTCAAGTGGGGCTTTTATACAAAATAATTTTTTTTAAAGAAAAGAACACCTGTGTGCCCTATATGGCGGAGTCTGAAACAAGAATCCAGGTGTTAACACTGAAGCAAAAATGGACAAAGGAAGTGCTACAAATGTCTAACCACTCTTTTTAAAAACAAAGTAGTTTAAAATAAACACTAACTGCCAAAGGTTAGCAACAGGACAGATACAAACCAACTCTGCTTATGAAGGCTCACCCTTCCCACAGCACACTGGTCTCTGCCTACCTCTCCCCTCATCTGCCAACGTTCTACCCTATGTTCCAGATTCAAACACAGTCGAGTTCACCTGTATTCTCAAATTCTTTTAGCAATGAAAATAATAATCACACAACCCTGGAGCACCTACTATGTGCAGGCACTGCTGTAGGCATTTGACCAGCAAATCCCAAGAAGAGTTAGAGTACTACCATTACTAGATAAAAAGACTGGAAGTAACTTGCCCAAAGCAATCCGGCTTCAGAACCTGCACTCAACCTGTGACACTGCCGCTCTAAAACAGATCTGCATTATTTATTCAAGTACGGATTGCACTGAAACGCTGCAAACGACTACAGTTTTGGTATACTCTATTTAAAATCACTGCTAAGCCCTGGCCGGTTTGACTCAGCGGTTAGAGCATCGGCCTGCGGTCCAGAGAGACCCGGGTTCAGTTCCCGCTAAAGGCACGTACCTTGTACCTCGGTTGCAGTTTGTCCCCAGTCCAGGTTGGGGTCTTGTGGGTGGCAGCCGATGTGTACCTTTCACGTCGATGTTTCTCTCTCTCTCTCTCTCTCTCTCTCTCTCTCTCTCTCTCTCTCTCTCTCTCTCCCTCCCTCCCTCCCACTCTATCTGAACAAAAAATGGAAAACTTGGGTGAGGATAAAATAAATAAATAAATAAATAAATAAATAAATAAATAAATAAATAAATAATAAAATCACTGCTAAAGATTATAAGTCTTATGTCAGAGCTTTAAAAGCTTTAACACTGCACCCAGTTGGGTGGCTCAGTTGGTTGAAACATTGTCCCATACACCCCCCCCCCAAAAAAAAAGGTTGTGGGTTCGATTCCCAGTCAGGGCACATACTCAGGTTGCGGGTTTGTTTGATTCCAGGTCAGGGTGTATATGGGAGGCAACAGATTGATTTCTCTTTCATATCAATGTTTATGTTTCTCTCTCTCTCTCTCTCAAATCAATAAACATATCCTTGGGTGACGGTTACAAAAAAGCTTTAATATTGCCCAAATCAATGTGGTAGCCAGCCTCCAAGAGGGCTCTCAATGATCCCTGCCTCCTGGTATTCACAGCCTTGTGGAGTTCCTTCTCATAGTGTACCAGGGTTGGTCTGTGTGACCAACAGCATACAACAGAAATGATGGTGTGCCACTTCTGAGACTAAGTTATTAAAAAAAAAAAAAATACGGCTTCCATCACGCCCCCGCTCTACCCACACCTCACCCGTTCACTTGCTCTGAAGGAAGCCAGCAGCCATGTCATTAGGACATACACGTGGCCTATGGAAAGGCCTCCTAACAAACATATAATACAAGTGAGTTTGGAAGTGCTTCTTCAGCCACAGTTGGGCCAGGCCCTGAGATGACCACAGCCCCTGCCAACAGCCTGACTGCTATCTCATGAGAGAGAGACTGAGCCAGAACCACTCAGCTAAGCTGCTCCTGGATTCCTGACCCTCAGAAAGTATGCAAGATAATAAATCCTTGTTTTGAGCGCTATATATAAGGATAATTTGTTCCACACAAATAATAAATGAACACAATCAAGCAGCCCTATTGACAAGCTTATTCATAACATTCAGATTCCAGAAGCAGCTTTCTGAAGAAGAGTGGGGCTTAGTGTGGTCTTTGTCAGCTGCCACCATGGCCACCATGGCCACCATGGCCAGGACCAAATAGTGCAGCCCATCAACCTCACCTTCAGATACTTGCAGAATAGATCTCAGATCAGGTGTGGCTTTATGAGCAAGTGAATATGGGGATAGAGGGCTGTATCATTGGTTTTGATGAGTATATGAACCTCATATTAGATGATGCAGAAGAGATTCATTCTAAAACAAAGTCAAGAAAACAACTGGGTTGGATCATCATGCTAAAAGGAGATAATATTTCTCTGCTCCAAAGTGTCTCCTACCAGAAATAACTAATGAAGTGAGAAACTGTTGAGAAGCAATACAGTTTGTACTTTTTAGGTGTCCTCTGTTGAGAGTATAGTTCTTAAACATTTATTCATATTGCTTTGATTACCCTTATGTTATTACCAAATGACAATAAATGCTGTGGGATTGTTTTTATTTTTAAAATGGGAAAAGAAAAGAGCGAGCCTTCTAAGATTTCTAAATTTCCAAGTTGGAATAACATTCATGCTTTTAATAATTACTTACTTTCTAAAAATCTATGTTGATGTAACTTTTAAAATGTTAAAAGCACACATAAGGCCCTGGCCAGGTAGCTCAGTTGGTTAGAGCGTAATCCCCATATGCCAAGGTTGTGGGTTCAATCCATGGTCAGGGAAAATACAAGAAACAACCAATGGATGCACAGATGGGTGGAACAACAAATCAGCGTTTCTCTCTCTCGCTCTCTCTCTCTCTTCCCCTTCCTCTCTCTAAAAAAAATAAGTAAATTTGTTTAAAGCACCTAAGATTTACTTCTTGATTTAATTACTGTATTTGGTTAATGAGACTAAGACGTTTCATATTGTTTATTCAACACACAAACTGATTATAGCAGGGATCTGAAGATTAAATAGAAAATCAAAACTCATTTTTTTAAAGGGTACATTAAAAGATCTCTTATTTTTAGAGAGACATTCTAAAATAGTATGAATGAAATGACACAAAATCTGGAATTTGTTTCAAAGTAATTCTGTACTGGTAGGTAGGAGTGAGAATGGAGTAAGGTGAATTGGCAGTGAGTTGATCATTAGTTGATGGGCACATGAGGGTTCATATACTAGTCTCTCTTCTTTTGTGTAGGTGTAAAATTTTCCATATCAAAAAGGTCTGTGTGTGTGTTTTTTTAATTTTCTAAGCAGACAAAACAAAACATACTCTGCACTGGATAATTTCCTCCTTTCCTTCCATAATCCATCAAAACTTCCACGGAGCATAGCAAGATTCCACAAAGTCAAGGTGATATCCCATAATTTATAGACATGTACCTTACCAAAGAAAAAGGTTAATTAAACCAAACCATGTGTTCTGTATTTTTTTTAGATAATAAAGTGTGTTTTTTTTTAGTAGAACTTTTATTAATGCAACATGTGCAGCTCTTGCAGATGATTTTCAACTATTAAAAGAAAGGATTATATCTACTGAGTCCTTTCACATTTATGTTGGTGAGCTCTCTTGACCAACTCAGATGTCTTGTTTATGTGAGTGCCTTTGGTCAATTACATGTAGACAATCTATTTCTAAAACAGACGGGCAACCAACAAAATCTATAATTTTGTGTATAATGGCCCAAAGTTCGTCCTGTTTTCATTCAGAATGTGATTTAAGTTAACATATAATGGGCGTGTTATTCTTTTTTAAGTATAAGTGCCCTGTATTCCATAAAATTAAAGAGGTGGGCTGTTTTGCACATGACAATAATTAAGTTCGTCTGTACAGAAAAGGGCCTGGATTTGGACCCAGAAGAACCTCCCTTCTGGTTCTAATTCTGCCCCAACAATTCAAACTCTAGCAATTCATTTAACATCTTTAAACATGACTGTCAACTGCAGACTAGGGACTGTCTTTGACCTACTAAAAAAATAAAAAATATAATGTGAGCAATACCTTTATTATTGTTACTAAATAAAGTGAAGTTAAAAGGCAATAACCAGTTTGACTCAGTGGTTAGAACATCAGCCCAAGGACAATGGTTCTCAGGTTTGATTCCCAGTCAAGGGCACATTTGCAGGTTCAATTCCAGCCCCGGTGGGGGTTGTGCAGGAGGCAACCAATCAGTGCCCCTCTCTCTCTGTCTCTCTCTCTCTCCCCTTCCCTTCCTCCCTCCCTCCCTTCCACTCTATTTAGAAATCAATGGAAAAATATAGAGTGAGGATTAACCAACATTTTTAAAAAGGCAATGACATGGGTCAATGAAATATACATATCAAGGCTCAAAGGTAAGCATACATTGTAAGAGCAGTAAGAAACATGTCATGGAATGCAGAGAAGAGCTCTGGAAATACGCATCTGTCTGGGGAAGGCATAAGACATATTTCTAACAATCTTTTTGTATATTCTGAAAATGATACCACATGAATGTGTTATCTATTTTTAAAACAATGGATAAAATTAGCCTTCAGTAAAAAAAAAAAAAAACAAAAAAACCCACAACCCCAGGGATTGTCTTTGAACATCTAAAGGAGAGTTCCAGTAACACTTTAAATGTCATCGAAGTGCCTGAGACTTAATCAAATCAATTGTGTTAACAACGATGTAGCTGGCCCAGCCAGTGTGGCTCAGTGGTTAAGCATCAACCCATGCACCAAGAGGTCGCCAGTTTGATTCCTGGTCAGGACACATGCCCAGGTTATGGGCCCAATCCCCAGTGGTGGGGCATGCAGGAGGCAGCCAATCATTGTTCTCTCTCATCGATGTTTCTATCTCTTTCTCCCTTTCCCTTCCTTTCTCTCTAAAATCAATAAAGAAAAAAACAAAACAAGGATGTAGCTGATGTTTACTGAGCAATTCCACCCACACTACTATGCATTATCAGCCAGTTGATACACATAGTTGTAGAGCGGTACCAGATGACCTGAACATTCTAGGTGGGAATGCCTGAACCTAGTGCAAGCACCAGCACACATTCAAACCGGTTAGACAGTTGTCTGCTGTACAAACTCCAAAATGGTAAAGAGCATATGGTTCACTGCCTCATAGCTGAAGAACACAGATGCATGCTAAATACACTACTAAAGCCTGCCACAAAAACAGCTGTGCATTTTAACTACAAACTGAGGCACTGCAGAAAAAAGGTAACTTGTTTACTAATTAATGTGCAACAAATGATCCTAACTCAAAAATAAGTCTCAGCTTGTGTCCTGGGCAGTTTCTATATTTTTCTTAATTATGGTATTTTTACACTTCATGTTTAAAAACACAGATTTAAATTAACATGCACAAAATAATAAATTAATATGCACACATTCTTGGTTCCCTTAAAAAAGCAAGAGAGGGAGGGAGGAAGGGAGGGAAAAAAGAAAGAAGGCATGAATTATGTCTATAAATAGAGGTAAGTGTGACATTATGGAAAAAATGTAGAGCTGTGCATCTAAAGCCTCGAATTCAAGTTCTAGCTCCACCACTTCTTGCACACACATCCTTGAACACAGTGAATCACTACTAGCATGACAAGATGTGGAGAAAACTGTTTTAATCCTCCTTGCCATAATGGAAAATAAAGTCATGCCAGCACCACCGTGACCACAAATTCAAAATTAACCTAACCATCCATCCTCTGAAACTAATTTTCCTCCTGTGTTTCTTCCTTGTATGAGTAACACTACCATATCCCTGTTGCCTGGCTCATAATCTCAGTCATGTGTGTCTCATCTCCTCTTTAACCTTACATATAATAAAGTTGTCAAGTTCAATTCATCTAATGTCCATCCTATCTCTTATATCCATCGTCTCTTCTTGACTCCCACTGCCACTGTCCTAATCCAGGCCCTCCGCCTCTAGTTTGTTTTACAGAACAATATCCTCATTGGTTTCTTCTAGTCTCTTCCCAGTTTGATCCCATTCTATACCCCTCATCCAGAGGGATATTCCTGAGGCAGAGCTGTGAGCATGCCATCCCCTGTTCAAAACCTCGGAGGGCTCTTTTCTGTCTTTCAAGGGGCCATCTTCACAGTCTAGCCTTCAGCCAAGTTGCTTCCCAGCAGCCACTTCCTTCCCTTTTCCATTGTGAAGCACAGACTTGTAGTTTTGTTTTTGTTTTTTAATCACAAACTGGTCTCTAAACAGTCACTTTAATCCATCTTCCTTGCCACACTCATGGTTCAAGGATGGGCCCCAGGGAAGCGTGACCCTAAAGTGGTCTAATCATAACAATGACCCAGATTTTGGTTTCATGACATGAGTGGGGAGCGGATGAGGAAAGTCAAATCTCTCCTAGGGAAGGTATCATGTGCAAATGTGACACCTAAACTCCTGCCACCACTTTATCACCAAGAAGGAAACCACCCTGAAGAGGAAGTCAGCACTGGGGGCAGACAGAACATAAATGACTGCAGTGAAATGGAGCTAGAGCTCTGTTCAAATTACACCTGAGCAGCCCCCAAAAAAACCCTGCTATGGGAACCAGCCAAATTGCTTTATTTCATAGGTCCTCTTTGACCTCCAACAACAAGCATTAGGACAGAAAAATCCTCCAAACACTAGATTCAACCTGGCTTCCCAACTCATCTCCCATTCCAGTTTAAAGCAGCCTAGTCTACATTTCTCATTTCTCTTTTAAATGTGTAATGTATGTAGTCTGGTTCTAGAAACAAAAAATAACCCCCTCTTCCCCATGGTTTCCCCCTCTACTTTCTTTCATGATTCTTACATTCTCCAAAAACTTTTTGTTTTTATTTTTTTTACTGATTGATTTTTTTTGAGACAGAGAGAAAGAGAAACATCGACTTGTTGTTCCACTTATTTTTATGCATTCATTGGACGCTCCTTGCATGTGCCCTGACCAGGGATCAAACTGGTAACCTTGGTGCATTGGGACGATGCTTTAAACAACTGAGCTACCCAGCAAGGGGCTCTCCAAAAACTTTTTATAGAACCAATGCCACTCACAGTACTTAGAGCAACTAAAATTCATCTCAATTTGGCCCATTCTAAAAAATAAACAGAAACAAAAATGCAAGTGATACCTCTCCAGATAAGATCTAACTAGAGTTCCCTCTCTTAATTTTTTTTTTTTTTCTTTTTGGAAGAGGAATTTTGCTTTGTTTACTCAAGAAAAATTTAGAGTGCACTGTCATTACTAACAAAAGTCATATTCATGTTAGTAAATCGATAGGTTTAAAGAAAATGACAGAAGCACATCTGTCCTTGTATAAGTTTTTTCAATTACTATGACAAATATCCCTTCTTTGGCATCTTAAGGTCTTTGGTTGGTTGGTTTAGACATGAAACTCCTAAGTGTGTTTTAGGAGAAAAGTCATTTACAGACAGGATCTAAAAGTACCAACAGCCTAACATTGCAAGACAACTAAAAGATTGTCCCTGTTCTTATTATCCTGCTCCATGAAAAGCGAAACATCAGGCATTCTCTGCATTCTCTGCAGCCAGTGCCAGCACGGACCATGCAGTGTTTATGCAGCCCTTACTAGGGAGACAGGAAGGGAGCTCTGAGGGACAAGAGTCAGATCTGCTCTGGCATCTACATTCAGCCTTGCTAAAATGGTACTGTCTCCCAACAATCTGAAGGGAGACAAGCAGATTTTCCATCAGAGGTTTCTTTTTGGTTTTTTGTTTTTTTTAAGAGAGAAGAAGGGGGATGGGGGGAGAGAGAGACAGACAGACAGACAAACCACATCCATTGGCTGCCTCCCGCATGTGTCCTGACCAGGAACCAAACTCCACCACCTTTTGGTGTATGGGACGATGCTCCAACCCACTGAGCCATCCAGCCAGGGCTCCATCGGAAGTTACTTATACCATCTACACATATTTCCCTTCTGCTACTGAAGACGAATAAATGAGAATCCCAGTAAGACACAGATGGAGAGTTTACCTTACTTGTCACTAGCTGCCTCTTTTGCTTACTACCTTCTCTTTCCTCTGTCTTCCCATCTCACTTATCACCAGTGCTTTCCCCTTTCTTTTCCATAGAAAAAAATTTTAACATATTATTTCAGCTTTAAACTCCTGAGATTCAAAGCTACTCTTTCTTTTCCCATTTCACTTTACTAATAATAGCATAGAGGATTTTGTTTTAAAAAAACGTTGCAAATACTAAGGATTTAATTTTTATCCCTCAAAGTAAACATATGAGGCAGACAACTTTTATTTATTCATTCACTCTTTCAATCAACAATTACAGTGGTCTTTACAGATGTCACATACTAACTAAATCAGTGGTAAAGACTTGAACAAAAAAAAGAAATCTTACTGTGTTTCTTGGGTTGTTGCTCAACTCATTTAACCACAAACACCTCAGTAAAATAAATGGTCACTCTGGCTTCTAATTAGTAACCAGAAATCGGCCCTGGCCGGTTTGGCTCAGCGGTTAGAGCGTCAGCCCGCGGACCAGAGAGTCCCGGGTTTGGGTCCCACTAAGGGCACGTACCTTGGTTGCAGTTTGTCCCCGGCCCTGGGTGGGGTCATGTGGGTGGCAACCAGTCGATGTGTCTCTTTCACATCGATGTTCTCTCTCTCTCTCTCTCTCTCTTCCTCCCTCTCTCTCTCCTGCTCTATCTGAAGATAAATGCAAAAATGTCCTCGGGTAAGGATTATAAAAAAAAAAAAAAAGCTGATAATTAGTAACCAGAAATCAAAACTTGTTTTTATTTTTATTTTTTAATTGATTTTTAGAGAAAAGGGAAGGGAGAGGGAGACAGAGATAGAAACATCAATGTGCAGCAAAACATCTACTGCCTCCTGCACGCCCCCTACCAGGGATAGAGCCCGAAACCTTTCGGTGCACAGGCCATCACCCAATCAACTGAGCCACACTGGCCAGGCCCGAACTATTTCTTTTAAATGCTTCCCCTATGGGACAGTAGGTGACTGTTGTTTTCATTAGTGCAATCCTGCATTGTCCAGTTTTAAAACTAAGCATATATTAGTGTTATAATGTAAAAAGCACAATTTTTTAAAAAAAACAACAGTCATTGAATTTTATCTATCCTCACCCCTGTGGAATATTCAGTAGCAGGAAAATGCCATGTAAATCAAAGTTCTAAAGCTTCATTATTATAAACCCTTCTGACAGTGTATAAAACAGACATTCTTCAGAAAGTCCTACTAAAATGTCTGAAACAGAGCCAATGCTTAGTTTTCTAGATAAACTTGAAGATAATGTGTAAAAAAATTAAATTCATAGATAATTCCCAAACCCTTATTTTGACACTGTTACCCCCTTTCCAAAATAAATAAATAAAACCAAAAGCCCAAAAACAAACTGAAAAAAACAAAAACAAAAAAACACTCTTATAAGAACTACTAACAAGTAGTAAAAGTAAATGAGTTAATCTCCTATTGTCTATCCCTGATTCTCTTCCTACCCTATTCTAGGCATCTGATAAGGTGTCTAAAAACTGTTATAGGAGAAGCAGGATAAAGTGTCGATTCTCTCTGCAAATATTCTATTTGTTGCTCTTGCATGACACCTCTGAACCCAGATTTTAACTTCTCATACCTAAAGAGGGAACAATGGGGAATAAACAGTTGGGTCTCTTATGAGTTCCCTTATCCTGGAAAGCTCTAATTTTTAGCCTCTCCCTAAGTAAGCAACATTACTTTATGATGTTTTACGTGAAAGGAAAAATATATTTAGTCATACACAGACCCACAAAACTTTAAAGTTCCTATTAGAAAATATATAGATACTTTGGACAATATTAAGAAAAAATTTAAAGAAAAAAGTTTACAAAACCCATGCTCACAATTAAATCTGAATGTTCTTCCTCAATTCTAAGAACATCTTTTAAGGAAGCTTAATGCTTTATTTTGCTGTGTAAGGAAACCTGGGCAGACTGGATAAAAACTCCAAGGCCCGTAATCTCATCACAAAGCAGCAGGGTCAAAAGGTAGAGGTCAGGGAACAGAGTGCAAAATAGTTCCCACACTTGAGTAGACTATATCTCATTATTTCAGAAGACATTCAGTTGTGTTTACTAAAATAACACAACCATTTACACTCTCCTTTACGCCCCAAGGCAAATCTGAATTTTACCAAAAAGAAAAAAAAAAATTTATTTTTAAGAGCAAGTATTTAAGAAGTTACTTTCTTTCTCCTACATTTGAAAAACAAAAAACAAACCAGAGACCTATCTCTCTCATACACATACACCAATGTTTCAGCTGTCCCTCAAAGACTGCCTTTCAACAAAATAGACTGATCTATTCAACAGAGTTCAATGGGGCACAGAAATAAATACTAAATGTGCATACATGTCAACACACATCTCACATCAAGGCCTCTGCCCCCCAGTGATTCAACAAATTATGTCTACTGCTTGGTCTTAGGACCATATTTTTTAAAAAAGATAAATTTTTACTCTTGCTTAGAGATTTCATTCCAGGGAAAGGTGAACACAATTTTGTTAAATTTTCAGTAGGCACAACATTTGTGCAGGGGAGTCTATAATGACTTCCCTAGCAGGCAATTAAATCTGTGGGGACTCTAGCACCTAGGGCATTTGTGTGGATATCTCTATACCACTTCTCCCACTCTAACCATAAAAAGTTGTTTTCTAAGTAAAATACAGGGTGAGAGAGAGACTGACAGATCAGGAAAAGGGAATTTGGGGATAACAGGTGTGGTTTTAATTTTTTGTTTTCTACCACCTTCCACCCTCCATGCACCCACATTTTAACTGTCTCCCAACTAGCCTCTTCCACCAGGGACAAGAGGTTTACAAGTGGTTCACAGTAAATGAGACTTGGTCCTTCACTATGAGGAACACACAAGATTTCACATTCAAGCACACACAGCTTTCAAGTATTTATTTAAAATCAGATCGTAGCTAGGGCTGCCAATGGAAAAATAAGCACTGCCAGACAGGAGTGAGAACAACTAAACAAAATAACCTATTTTGTCATAATCACCTCAGTGGTACCAGTGTTGTGTTTTAATAACCTGTGAAATCACAGTCATTGTTCTCGTGAACAATGGCACAAAGCAAATAAAGTCAAGTACGAAAGCTCATTTCCCTGGAGCTAAGCCACAATATTTTGAAATGCAGACAAAAGTTTATTTATTTAAAAAAAAGAATACACTTGAGACAGTAGATGGGAAACGCTTTTAAACAATCTGTTATCTTTCTACCCCAGCCATTTAAATTTCCTTGAACCGAAGAGAAATTAACCTAGAAAATCAAACAAAACACTGTGGTCTAGGGAGTGAACCATCCAGAAGCTTTAAACCTATAACCAGTCCTAGATTCCTAATGCTTACGCTATTCTCATGAAAGCCCGTATCTCATCCTCATGGAATTCCAGTTGATATGCTGGAGCTGATTCTTACGACAGGGAGGACATTCAGTACAAGATGCTCTCTCCCCCTCAAAACAACTCATGTCTCATCTGCCTAGAGGGAAACAATCCCTCCCGATCTACAGAAGAAAAACAGTTATATAAATTTAATATATTAGAAGAATATTGTTGATCTAGCAGAATGTCCTTGTTTTCCCAAAGGACTATGAGAGAAAGATAAGGAAGGAAACTGAAGGGGTATTAGAAACAGACAACCTGAAAAGCTACGGGAAATAAGAAACCCTTCCCAGTTTCTGCTGGGGATGAAGGGAACTGGAGGATTCAACTAGACATTAGAATTTCTTCACTATGAGGTTTTAATGACATTGGAAATTTTTGCCAAAAGACTACTTCTTCTTCTTCTACAGGTTTCTATAGAAAAAGAGACAACCAAAAGAGCAAACAGGAGGTGGCTTCATGAAGACAAAGGTAAAAATAGGAGTGATCTTTGGAAAAGAAATTAGGGAAAAAAGTACAAAAGCCTAGTGTGAGCAAGCTTGCGTCAAGCTGTATTGAGGAATGAAGACTATCGGAAACTTAATTTACATATCTCTTCTATATTAATGTTTCCTCAAACTATAGAATAATTTTCTGTGATACATAAATGACAGTAAAAGTGTGTTGTGCTAACCCAGCTGGTGTGGCTCAGTGGATTTAGCGTCATCCCATGGACTGAGAGGTCCCCATTCGATTTCTGGTCGGGTCACATGCCCGGGTTGCAGGCTTGATGCCCAGTAAGGGGCATGCAGGAGGCAGCCAACTGATGTTTCCCTCACACTGATGTTTCTCTCTCTCTCTCCCTTCCTCTCTCTCTAAAAAAACAATAAAAACACATTTTTTAAAAATGTGTGTGCTAGAAAAGAGGTCAGGCCGAGCAAGAAAACATGGTCTTCAAAGCAATACCTGGATTCTCCGAGTGTGGGCAAGAGAAAAGTATGCAAAACAAGTGGATTTACATCAACAGGCCTCTGAGATCTAGAAAACAGACTACTTAAAAATATCTTTGCTTGCCCTGGCCAGTTTGGCTCAGTGGTTAGAGTGTCAGCCTGTAGTCCAGAGAGACCCAGGTTCGCTTCCCGCTAGGCACATACCTCGGTTGCAGTTTGTCCCTGGCCCTGGTTGGGTCGTGCTTGTGGCAACCAGTCGATGTGTCTCTTTCACATTGATGTTTCTCTCTCTCTCTCTTCCTCTCTCTCCCTCCCACTCTAACTTAACAAAAATGGAAAAATGTCCTCTGGTGAGGATAAAAAAATAAAAAAATATATCTTTGCTCTGGTCAGTGTGGCTCAATTGGTTGGAGCATCATCCAATACGCGGAAATGTCAAGTGTTCAATTCCCAGTCAGGGCACATAGGTTGTGGGTTTGGTCCCAGTTGGGGCATGCCTGAGAGGCAACCGATAGATGTTTCTCTCTCACATCTATGTTTCTCTCTCAACCTCTCTCTCCCCCTTCCTCTCTCTAAAATCAGTAAACATATCCTGGGATGAGAATAAAAAATAAATAAATAATTAAAAAATAAAATCTATTAAAAAAATCTTTAAAACTGGGTTTCACAGTTTAAAACCTACAGGTCTACACTGCATGTAAGGATTCAGCATGCTCATCCTCACAGCAGGGTTGAACTTAAAAGATTCTACAACTCTAGAACTCTACCTCACATTTTTACTGCACTCTCTAGTTTCCAAGCCCTTTCCAAGACATCATCACATTTTACAATTGAGAAAAAGTATCTAGGGATAGTCTAGATCAGCATTAGTATTGAAAAACACACCCCTAGCCCTGGCCGGTTTGGCTCAGCGGTTAGAGCGTCGGCCTGCGGTCCAGAGAGATACGGGTTCGGTTCCCGCTAAGGGCATGTACCTCAGTTGCGGTTTGTCCGCAGCCCTGGTTGGGTCGTGCGGGAGGCAGCCACTCGATGTGTCCCTTTCATGTCGATGTTTCTCTCTCTCTCTCTCTCTTCCTCTCTCTCCCTCCCACTCTATCTGAACAAAAAATGGAAAAATGTCCTCGAGTGAGGATTAAAAAAAAAAGAAAAACACACCCCTATATACGTCCTCAAATTATGAATAAATTTTTTTAAAAACATACAGGGTAGGGAAGCATATAGACTACTTTTGCGGTGGTATTCCTAATAGAATAGGAGCATATGAAAAGTATTCATAGCTCATCAGTAACAGTAGCTTAGCTGTAGCCTTAACAAAACATAATTTCCATCATGTATGGGCTATCCACAGTTACTGGTGTGGCGCATACAATGCCACCTCCTTCTCTTACAGTCAATAAAAGTACACAGGAATGGAACTGAGTGAGAGTGACATCATTAATGGGAAGACCTTGAATCCATTCCACTTATTTAAAAATGTGTATCATTTACAACCTCAGTATTCAACTATTGTTAATTATTACTTGGGACCCAGCTCACAAATGGCAGGCTCACTATTGTGTTACCACCCAGCAGTTGAGGACAGCCTGCCTAGAGGACATGGAGGGCCAAGGAAAAGTGGATAAGGAACACTCTGGAGTCAGCTTGGAATGCAGTCCCAGCTTTGGCCTTTACTGTCTCTGTGAGTTTGGGCAACACCTCACTGAACCTCAGCCTCCCCATCTGTAAAATGAAGAAAATAATATCTTCAAGTTATTATGAGGATTAAAGATAATGCTTATAAATCACCAACCATTATTCATGACCCAATAAATGTTTGCTACTTTCATGGCTTCGTCATATAAAGGTGATTTCCTGGAGCTGCCTCTAACTCAATAGTGCTAATAACATCGACTGGTTGCCACCCACACAACCCCAACCAGGGCTGGGGACAAAATGCAACCGAGGTACGTGCCCTTAGCGGGAATCGAACCCGGGACTCCCTGGTCTGCGGGCCAACGCTCTAACCACTGAGCCAAACCGGCCAGGGCCATAACTTTTACAGTCATTTAAAGAAAGCATTATTTCAAAAATAGCCTCCTGTACCAGTGACGTATAAAAGTTTGTACAAGAAAAATAAAAGGTATTAATTCAAGAAGTCCATGTTAATTAACATAGTTACAATACTAATTTAGAACAAAGTTAATAAATGTCACGGGTTCTTAGAAAAGGTGCAGGGATGTCTGAGAGAGCAATTACCCTCAGGATGTACTGTCCCAGCAGCATATAAAATACTTCCACTTTATTCCTAGAATTCCCAGTTCTTACCTCCTTATACTCAGCCAACCATCTTGCATTTTGTTTTAAAAGTAATGTGGAAAAGACAATCTCATACTGAAAAATTTTGGAATCTCTGGCTAAAAAGTCATTAGATGGTGTCATCTTAAAAAGCCAAGCCTTAGAACAGAACATTATAGAGGATACAGTAACGGCAAAATATAAATGGAAAAATGTATATAAAGAATTAAACTTTACAGAAACAGAGAACTATCCTGGCTGTCCATGCCCCAAACTGATGTGGATGCTCATGAAAAAGGAAACTGTGAATGCAATCTCCTAAGATATTCCTCTAAAACCACAAAGGCAGCTACAAGCACTCTTTAACACAACCACTTCCTGAAATTCCATAAATACTACCCACCATTTATGTGCTCATCACTTGGCACTAGTTTATAAATAAATAAGACATGTTATTTGTTTTTAAAAAAATCAAAGCTTTGCTGATACCTACATGATTGCTTGCATAAAGCTGGTAAAGCTATTTATCACAGCTTATTTCAAGAGGGAAGAAATAGGCTAATAAATATTATAGACAAAATAAATTTCAGTAGCTCACCACAAAGTTGATATATACCTTTTTTAAAAAATTAATCACTCATCCACACTCTTGCTTTTTCATCAAGCTCAAGCTTCTCATTTTATAAAAAAGCTAGCTTCCATTTTAGAGGTTAAAAAACCCACACATAAACATACTAATGTTGCCCTGGTTGGTTTGGCTCAGCGGTTAGAGCGTCAGCCTGCAGTCCGGAGAGACCCGGGTTCGGTTCCCGCTAAGGGCATGTACCTCGGTTGCAGTTTGTCCCCGGCCCTGGTTGGTTGTGCGGGTGGCAGCCACTCGATGTGGCCCTTTCACGTTGATGTTTCTCTCTCTCTCTCTCTTCCTCTCTCTCCCTCCTACTCTATCTGAGCAAAAAATGAAAAAATGTCCTCGGGTGAGGATAAAAAACAAACAAACAAAACCATAATGTTTACTGTCAGTAACAAAAGGAAAAGTTGTATTTTTTGCATTTCAAAAATTATGTCATTCATTTAATCAAACAATCTATTTGAGTCCCTGTTACGAGCCAGGCACTATTTTGGTCACTGGGTATACAATAATAAACAAGACAGACAAAGGTCTTGCCCTTTAGGATACAACAACCTATTGAGGAAGATTGACATTAAAAAGTGAAAGTAAAGAAATGCATTTACGCTCAGCCAGTTGGTTGAGCGTCATCCCATGCACCAAGAGGTTGCCAGTTCAATTTCCAGTCAGGGCACATGCCCAGGTTTTGGGCTCGATCCCCAGTAGGGGGCATGCAGGAGGCAGCCAATCAATGAACTCTCTCTCATGGTGTTTCTATCTCCCTCTCTCTTCCCTTCTCTCTAAAATCAATAAAAACATTTTAAAAAAAGAAATGCATTTACACTATCAAGTACCAATAAGTGCTATGAGGAAAACTGAGCAGGGTAACTGGCAAGAATGGGGCAGGCAGGGAAAGGAAGAATACTATCTCATACAGGATGGTCTGGGAAGGCCACTCTGAGGAGGTAACATGTTCAGAGACCTGAATGAGGAGAAGACGACAAACTTGCAAAGATACAGAGCTGCACTGTCCAGTAGGATAGCCACTAGCCTAGTCATATGTGGCTACTGAATACTTGAAATGTGGCTAGTCCAAAATGAGATATGCGGGATTTTGAAGATTTAGTAAGAAAAAATGCAAGTATCTCATTAATAATTTTTATGTTGATTATATGTTGAAATAATATCCTAGATGCAAAAATAAAATATATCACTATAATTATGATGTTTCTTTTTACCTTTTTAAATATGGCTACCAGAAAATTTTATACTACAAATTTGTCTCATACTTTATATTTTATGGATGATGCTGGTCTAGGAAAAGATAATTTCAGTGAGAGAACAGAAGATGAACAGGCCATGAGACAAGCAGCAACTTGATGTGTTTAAGGACCTGTAAGAAATCTGATGTACTTGGAGTGATCCAGTCAGAAAAGGTTGGAAAGGTAGGTGGAGACCAGATCATGAAGAGCTTTGTAAACGAGACTGTTAAAGACTAAATATCTGTGCCCCCTCGAATTCACATGTTGAAATTTAATCCCCAATATGATGGCATTCGGAGGTGGGGCCTTTGGGAGGTACTTAGGATGGAGCTCTCATAAATGGGATTTGTGCCCTTATAAAAGAAATCCCAGAGATCACCCTCTCTCCATCCATATTGAGAGGCCGTCTATGAACCAGGAAGAGGGCCCTCCCTGGACACCGGGATGCAGGGACCTTAAGCTTGAACTTCCCAGCCTCCGGAACTATGAGAAGTAAGTTTCTGTTGTTTATAAGCCACCCAGTCTAAGGGTGGCAGGCAGCCAGAACAGATGAAGATACAGGACTAAGTTTGAATTTTTTTAAAAATTATCTTTATTGTTGAAAGTATTACAGATGTCTCCCCCACCCTGCACGGATACCCTCCTCCCCATTCCCACCCCCGCCCTGCCTTCACCACACTGTTTCCTGTGTCCATTGGTTATGTATATATGCATATAAGTTCTTTCGTTACATCCCCCCCCCGGACACCCCCTCCCAGTCTGTCAGTCTGTTCTCTACTTCCAGGTCTCTGCATCTATTTTGTTCGTCAGCTTCCTTTGTTCATGATATTCCACAAATAAGTGAGATCATGTGATACTTGTCTTTCTCTGACTGGCTTATTTCACGTAGCATAATACTCTCCAGGTCCCTTCATGTTGTCTCAAGTGGTAAGAGATCTTTCTTTCTTACAGCTGCATAGTATTCCATTGTGTAAATGCACTACAGCTTTTTCATCCATTAACAAATCATTAAACAACAAGTGCTGGCGAGGGTGTGGAGAAAAAGAGACTCTCGTACACTGCTGCTGGGAATGCAGACTGGTGCAGCCATATGAAAATAATATAGCGTTTCCTCAAAAATTTAAAAATTGAACTGCCATTTGACCCAATTATCTCACTTCTAGGAATATATCCTAAGAAGGCTGAAACACTAATCAACACTATTTACAGTAGCTAAGATCTGGAAACAGCCCAAATGTCCATCAGTAGATGAGTGGGTAAAGTTTGAATCTTAATCTAAATACAAAGGAAGCTAATGAAGAATTTTAAGTAAAAAAAAAAAAAATTATTCTAGGATCCCATCAACTATTTTGTGGAGAACTGGCAGTATCATCCATACTCCTAGAATATAGACTATTAGAGATTATTTAATATGGTCATTTCAAACAGGGGTCCCTAAGAATCCATGAAGGTAATAATTGAGAGTCCATGAACTGATATTAATATTTTTTTTAAGCTTATTAAAAATTGTACCTTTCACCCAGCCGGTGTGGCTCAGTGGTTGAGCATTGACCCATGCACCAAGAGGTAACCGGTTCGATTCCCGATCAGGGCACATGCCCAGGTTGTGGGCTCAATCCTCAGTGGGGGTCGTGCAGGAGGCGGCCAATTAATGTTCTCTCTAATCAATGTTTCTATCTCTCCCTCTCTCCCTTCCTCTCTAAAATCAATAAAGGAAAAAAAAATTTTTTTTTATCCTCACCCCAGGACATTTTTCCATTTTTTGTTCAGATAGAGTGGGAGGGAGAGAGAGGAAGAGAGAGAGAGAGAGAGAGAGAAACATCGACGTGAAAGGGACACATTGAGTGGCTACCTCCCACATGACCAACCAGGGCTGGGGAGGCAACCGAGGTACATGCCCCTAGCGGGAACTGAAACTGGGTCTCTCTGGACCGCAGGCCAACGCTCTAACCACTGAGTCAAACCGGCCAGGGCGAAAACAATATTTTTTTAAAAATTGTATCTTACCTGTAAAGGGAACTGTATAAACTAATTGATTTTTTTTCTTTCCTTGTGACAGAAATTATATTTACTCTGTCGATCCTCACATGGTGTACGATGTGGTATATATTAGTTCTTATGTTTTATGTCATTTAGGATTAATTTTTTTAACTGGTACATTTAGTTCTTTTATTCAAAAACAATTTCAGGCCAAAAGAGGAGAGGTGTGGTATGTTTGGAGTTCAGTCCTCTCATTTAGCCCCTTCGAGACATGAGGACACTGAGGCCCACAGCTGTCTCACATTCCCTTTAAAAACTATAAGCTTATCTAAGGACAATTAACAATTTATGCTAAGAAAAGAGAGAAGATAAAACCCAGTAAAAAGAGCAAAGAGGTTACAAATATTGAAAGTGGTATTTGTATTTATGTAATAAATGCCTTATATTTATACAGTAATATCTTACCTTTATAAATATTCATAAAAACAAAAGTAACATCAAATATAACTCTTCTAATTTTCTGATGAATAAATGAAGGAGTGTATGGAAGAGACATTATTAGTGCTGGTCTTAAGAGAAAATCGAGGTCAAGTCATAGCCTCCTCTCTTAATTATCTTTCCTATATAGAAGAGTAAAGGATAATCTCATTTCCTCTGGCCAGTGTAGCTCAGTGAGAACGCTGGCCTGCGCACCTAAGGGTCACAGGTTCGATTCCTGGTCAAGGGCACATACCTCGGTTGCAGTTTCAAGAGGCAGCCAATTGATATGTCTCTCTCACATCGATGTCTCTCTCTCTCCCCCCCTCTCTCCCTCCCTCCATTCCACTCTCTCTAAAAATCAATGGAAAAAAACATCTTCAGGTGAGGATTAACAACAACAAAAAAGATAATCTCATTTGATTATAAGGTTATCCATGTAGAGTTCCTATACTGGTAGGTTTTACAATCTGTGTAACACAATGTATATTCTTATGGAGGCAGCAAATGTAGCAGTTACGGGCATGGATGGATCATGTCAGACAGACTTTTCAGTCCAGGTTTCTCAATTATTATATGAATCTGGGTGAAATACTTAAACTCCCTAGCCCCAGTTTCCTTATCTGTAAAACAAAGGAAATAGTGCCACCACCTATGGTTGTTTTCAGGATTAAAAGAGATAATAACTATGAAGCATTTAGCATAGTGCTTGGCATGTAGAAAGCACTCAATAAATGTTAGTTTATTATTGCTATTTCACTGCAGATTCTTACAAAATGGTGATTCACCTATACACTCTACAACCGGGCACACTGTAGGCATTTTACATTGAATAATTAATCCAAAGTGTAATGGCTAGTTATGGCTTTACTGAAAATAACATTTAGGTCATTATTAATCAAAAATGTTAAGGTTCTGGACATATGACACTTGTTTCCTAAAGTACCTTTTGTAGGCACTGTCTCTACCCTACGGTAAATTATAAAAGAGGAAAATTATTTCTTCTGAATGGACCTTCACGGAAATTATGACTACCAATGCATTGTATGTTAGACATTTTTTTAAAATTCTCACAAGAGGATATTTTTACCATTGATTTCTTTTTAGAGAGAGAGTGGAAGAGAGGAAGGGAGGGGGAGGGAGAGAAATGGAAGGAAGGAGGGAGGGACAGAGAGAAACATCGATGTGAGACACATCTATTGGTTGCCTCCCTTGAATGCACCCTGACTGGCCGGGGATGGAGCCTGCAACTCAGGTACATGCCCTTGACCAGGAATCAAACCCGAGACCCTTCAGCATGTGGGCTGACGCTCTAACCAGTGAACCACACCAGCCAAGACTGTTTTTTTTTTTATTACTCCAAGAGTGTCTGTGATCAGCAGTGGAAATACAAGTATAGGATATACTCAGAAATTTCAGAACAGTCTGCCATCACACTTTAGCAGCACTCTCTCTCTCCCTGTCCTTTCTTTCTCTTTCTCTACTTTCTCCTCCTCCAAAGACACTATGTGCCCCCCCCACCACCCTTCATCATCTCATCTTCTCTGGTCTGTCCTACATCAACAAATGGAGCAGACACCTGAGCCCTGGTGTTATCACAGGGAGTTTAACTGTTCTCACTATTGGGCCAATGTCACCATAAAGAGTTTTATTCCCAGTGGATTTTAAAAATCAAGTTATCACTATACCACAGCAACAAGACCTTGAATTTTCTCTGGCCTCATTAGAATGGATGCTGATCTCTGCATTACTCCTTCCCCAAACCAGTTATCAGGCCAGACCTTCCAAATTCCCTAACATAATGTATTTGGGTCCAAGGATGTCAACAAAGCTAACAACTGCGGCACTACCAATGGTGGTCGGATCAGGGCCTCTCCTACCGCACCCAAGCCTGTACACCTGGCCATCATTTTTAAAAAGACAATCTTGACTACAACATTCAGTCTGGAATGAGGGTAAGCCTGAAATGCTTGCTGAACTCAAGTCAGACTCATCTTTCTCCTGAGCTGAAATAAAATAACCATGGAGCATACTGTAGTAAAACAAGCAGGCTCTAGTCTGCTGTCTGCTGTCTGCTGCTGGTCAATGTGACCTCTGGGAGGTCCCTTAATCTCTCAGCCTTGGTTTCTTCAATGCATGATGATACTCTGTCCGTCTCAACTAAATTTTGTATCTGAATTTAGACCATGGTCTCCACTGCCTCTAAGCTCTTCTGGAAACCACACCCACGATAACCAAAGCTAAAAATAAATAGCTAGAGGCACCAAGGAAGAGAGCTAAACAAAGGCCTGTGGTAGAAATCTCACCCATCAGACATCAATATCAGCAGGACTGAATCCAGGCTACCATGGGAATTCTTCAAGTATATTCATGTCACCACACAATTTGTTGACTCATATGTAAACTTTTTATTCATTCACTTATTAAGCACTGTGGAATATGCGTAAGGCACTATGAAAGTGAGAGGCAAAGACCCTTCCCTCTTGGGGATTTGCATATTTATGTTACCTAAACAAAGGTCTAATTACATCCTTCATTTTTCCATTGCCTAAAAGACTTGATGCTGTAAATCAAGCCACATAAATCCTATAGTGAGGTCTTAGAGGAAATGAGCCATAAAAGAACATTTCAGAATGACATCTTCCTTCCTTCACATCAACCAATTCCAACAACGTACTTCTATTTGCCCCTTTCTTCTTTATGCAATCAGTTTGAAACCTTTTTGTATCTTTAACATTGAAAGGAAATTTAAGCATTTTTGCTTTAACCTTTTATTTATTTTTATTATTATTATTTATTAATTCTCATCCAAGGATGTGCTCACTGATTTTTAGAGAGAGGAAGCAAAAGACAAACATCGATGTGAGAGAGGAACACGCCTCGACCGAGGATCAAACCCGAAACCTAGGTATGTACCCTAACCAAGAACTCACCCCATAACCTTCTGGTGTACAGGATGACACTCCAATCAACTGAGCCACCTGGCCAGGGCTGCTCTAACATTTAAAGAACATTTTTGTTGCCCACCTGGTGTGGCTCAGTGGCTTGAGCATTTCCCATGGGCTGAGAGGTCTGGGTTGGATTCTCAGTCAGGGCACATGCCCAGGTTTCCGGCTCAATCCCCAGTAGGGGGCGTGCAAGAGGTAGCCAATCGATGTTTCTCTTCTCACATTGATGTTTCTATCTCTCTCCCTTCCTCTCTCTCTCTCAAAAATCAATAATTAAAAAAAGATAAAATTGATTTTATAAAAATAAATAAATAAAGGACATTTTTGTTTATATATTCACCATATATTTTCATAAACATTTTGTTTATGAAAATATATGGTGAATAAAAGAAGCACAACAGCTAAGATGTGCCAGAGAAAAAACAATGGGGCCCTGGCCGGTTTGGCTCAGCGGTTAGAGCATCGACCTGCGGACCAGAGAGTCCCGGGTTCGGTTCCCGCTAAGGGCACGAACCTCGGTTGCCATCTGTCCCCGCCCCGGTTGGAGTCGTGTGGGTGGCAGCCACTCGATGTGTCTCTTTCACGTCGATGTTTCTCTCTCTCTTCCTCCCTTTCTCCCTCCCGCTCTGTGTGATGATAAATGCAAAAATGTCCTCGGGTGAGGATAAAATAAACAAACAAACAAAAAAACAATGGGTAATACCAGTATATCTGTACATGTATATACATGCAAACGTATATATGTGTGTATACCATGTGTGTATCTCCCAGTGAAATTTCTGGGTTCTCCATTAAAAAATATTTTTATTTACATATTAAAATTCTTCTCAGCTGTTAAAAGACCTATTTGAGATGAAAGAAATCTTTTCCATTGTTGGTAAAGCTGGGCTTTACTGGGAGGAATATCTAAAAAACAATTTAAAGTCCTAATAACATTTTCTAAGGTCTTAGTCTATTTAATTATTACCTCATCATATGGTTTGTGTCCTTAACTTTTTATTAAATACTTTTATTGATTTTTACAGAGGAAGGGAGAAGGAAAGAGAGAGAAACATCCATCAATTGGCTGCCTCCTGCACATCCCCTACACCAAGGTTCAAGCCCACAACCCAGGCATGTGCCCTGACTGGGAATCAAACCAGCAGCCTTTTGGTGCACTGGACGATGCCCAACCAACTGAGCCACACCGGCCAGGGCTGTCCTTAATTTGATTTCAGTGTCCAACCACCAGCGGAGTATAAATTCTAAGAACATGCATACGTTAAGAAAAAGTCCATAAAGCAACTGGTAGAATTTATGTTTAACAGTAGTCAATTAAGACCTTCTACAGGCACAGTGACAACTTGCTAAGAAACAGTATGATAAAAATAGATCAGTTCCAAAAAAGTAAAATAGAAACTTAACTGCCATTAACTTTGAAGTTAAAGCAGCAAAACAGAAACAACCTTCTGACTAATTTGCCTAACTCACTGGCCCTGTTTCCTCATCCTCAAATGTAGCTCTGTGGAAATAGTCAAGAAGATTGTTAATTGGGAACATGATAATACATTCTCCTGTTTTCCTCTCATCTCACTGGGCCACACACTCCTTACTCTCCTTAGTAATGTCTCCTCTTCATCCTCCCACTCTGAATGCTGGAGTGTCTCCAGGACTCAATCCTTGAGCCTCTTCTCTTTTCTATCTATACTCACTCCCTGCGTGAGTCCAAAACTGAACTAATCTCCACCTGCTTCTCTATCAGTCTTCCTATTTCAGTAAGTACAGATGCTTATAACTGCTTAAGCTAAAACTTTTGTAGTCATCTTTGATTACTTTCTTTTAATATAAATACAATATCCAGTTCATCAGCAGGTCCTGATGGCTCTACCTTCAAATTATATCCAGCTTAACAGCATTTCACTGCTACTGCCTTGTTCGGAGCCACCAACACCTCTCACTTCAAATAGTGAAAAAGATCCTCCTAACGGGTCTGTCTCTATCCTTGCCCCGATACAGTCTAAGCAACATAGTAGCCACAGGACATATCAGATTTCCTCATTACACTACTCAAAACCTTCCAGTGGTTTCCCTAACAATTCTCAATGAGGCCCTAAACAATCTCCCCTACTCTCTCTCTATGGTCATATCTACTACTATCCTCCTCCCTCAGCTCCAACCACACTGGCCTCCTTGCTGTTGCCCGCACAAACTAGGCACTATCCCACCTTAGATTTTGCAGGTGCTATTTCCTCTGCTTGTAATGCTGTTCCCCAAGACAATCCATGTGGCTTGCTTTCTAGAACTCTTCAGAGCTCTTTACAAGTGCCAATTTATCCATAAGACCTTCCCTACCACCTTCTTTAAAATTGCAACCCCCCTATTCTGCTGGCACTAGCCTAGTCTCATTTCCCTGCTTTATTTTTCCTCATAGCAAGCATTAACACATGGCAAACTATATATTTTAATTTTTTTTAAAAAAATACGTTTTTATTGATTTCTTTAGAGAAAGAGGAAGGGAGAAGGAAAGAGAGGTAGGAACATCTATCAGCTGCCTCCTGCATGCCCCAACTGGGGATCAAGCCTGAAACCCCAGTCATGTGCTCTGGTGGGAATCCAACCATGCATGGGGTGACCCTCAATCCACTGAGTCACGCCAGCCGGGCATATTTTCATTATTTTTTACACTAGAATGTAAGCACTATAATGGCAGGGATTTTGACTGCTTTGTTCACAGCTGTCCCCAGTACCTAGAACACACCTAGAAAAAAACTATACCTAAAGGCTTTCAAAAACCTTTCGTTCAACTGTTTGTTGATACTGAAATATCATTAGGCAACATTGTTACTTCAAAACACCAAATATTATGAGGAACAGAAACCTCAATCACCCACACTCATGCATACTGTTACAAAAGGAAAAGCCAGTTTGTGTCCAAAACTGAATTAGCCCTGGCCGGTTTGGCTCAGCGGTTAGAGCGTCGGCCTGCGGTCCGGAGAGACCTGGGTTCGGTTCCTGCTAAGGGCACGTACCTCGGTTGCAGTTTGTCCCCGGCCCCTGGTTGGTCGTGCGGGTGGCAGCCACTCGATGTGGCCTTTCACGTCGATGTTTCTCTCTTTCTCTCTTCCTCTCTCTCCCTCCTACTCTATCTGAGCAAAAAATGAAAAAATATCCTCGGGTGAGGATAAAAAAAATAAATAAATAAACAAAAATAAAAACTGAATTAAAATTAATATTTTACTGTTAAATGTTGTTAAAGCCTTAGTACTGTGCCTGAAGAGGCTAAAGCTAAAACAACACCAAGCCACCCCTACAGGTGTTGTTTTAGCTTTAGTAGGCATACAGAGGAGGGGGAAAATTACAGGCTTTTTCCTTTCATCGGTCACCACTGACAGAAGGCCTCAAGTGACCTGGTGCCACAAATGTTAAGGATGTTTAGGGAAGAAGGGATTCTAGAAAATAAAATAATCCTTTCATCAATCCCAAAAGAGGAATCTCTCCAAATACCTCTGCAGACATTTCTAACTTTCTATCCCTTAACAAAGGCGTTCTTAGTATGTATGTGAAATCTTAGTTGAAGAAACATGATTACATAAGTATACATACAGAAAAACTGGTACTCATTCTTTTCTAAAAAATATTTCAACTAAAACTAGACTTAGAGTTTTTGTTGAAAATGTTTTGCTGTGAAACTGACTTAAAAAGATACTTTGCTACGACGTGGGTTGATGCGTACTGTATCTTAAGGCTGAACAGTTTTGTTTACTATTATTATTTAATACATTATTCCCGGCTTCCACCCACCTACCAAAAAGGAAAAGAGAGGAAAAAAAAATGCACATTGGAATGCTATATCTAAAGGAATCTGTTCTGAAAAGCTATGACCTAAGTGTTTAACACTGACACAGATAAAGTTCGGGCGTAGATGTCACTTGTCTCATCCATTTAAAAAAAAAAAAAATCACGCTTCAGATCCAAGAAAGCAAGCAGAAAGAAACAGGCGTGAAAAATGAAATCAGACGTTTCTCCCTGGCCTCCGGTCGACACTGCGCACCCATTCCCCCAATCTCCCCAGCCACCCAGCATCCTTTAACGGCCCCTTTTCCCAACGTCGGTTCCCCAGCTCAGCCCTGCACTGCGCCATCAAATGAGTCAAGAGGAGGGACCGAAGCCGTTCCAAGAGAACCCAGGCAGCAACACCCGGTGCACGCAACACAGGGGAAATATCCAACTACTAAAACTCGAGGACAGGATACGCAGTGTCAACAAGGCGTCGTGCCGGTCCCGAGCGTCCAAAGGTCCTCGCCAGCTCCATGACACTGCCAAATCGACAGGATTCCAAAAGGTGACTCGACCGTCATCGCAGAACCCGGGAACAGTCTGGGATGAAGTCCAACTAGCCTCCCGCCCTGCGCTCGCCCGGCAGCCCGGCGGTCTCCGACGCCCCCTCCCCCGAGAGCGGCCTGAGTGCCGCGTCACGTGCCGGGGCTGAAACTTCGCGGCCAGGGCACAGAGGGTGGGAAGGGGGAGACACCGGATCGCGGCAAGGCCGGGGAGTTAACACGCCGGGTGACTCACTGGCCGCCTCCGCTTGCAGCTGCAGGCGAGGCGACCGGCGTGCCGGTGAAGACCGTGCCCTCGGGGCCACCTCCGCCCCTGCCCCTGCTATAACAGCCCAGCGCCCCGAAGGCGAAAGCCCACGGCGGGCACCCGGGGCGGCGCGGCGCCCACGAGTTCAGGAACGCACCCTGCACGCGAAATAAATCACAATGTCATTAAATCGCCGCCGGAGCGCTGGCCCGGCAGGGGAGCGGGCGCCACCGGGAGCTGACTTTGTCTGCAGCCCGCACCCCGCCTCCCGCGCGTGCCCCACGTCCCTGAGGGGACCTCCGCGCCGCCGCAGCCCGGCCTTACCCGCCAGCTCGTCGGGCTCCAGCCCGCTGTCCGCGTCGATCCCGCACAGCACGAAGTAGTGCGCGAAGCGGCAGGCGGCCGGGGAGGAGCCCGAGCCCGGGCCGGGCGCCGCGCCGCTCCCGCTCATCCCGGCGCCGCTGCTCCCGCCGCTGCTCCCGCCGCCGCTCGGGAAGGCTCGCTGCCGCGGCTGCCGCTCGGGCTGCGGTCTCCGCGCGCCCGTCCTAGGGCGACACCGGCGCGCCCATGACCGCGCCGCCGCCGCTCGTCACCGCAGCCTCGCTCCTCGCGCGGCGCCGGAGAAGCGGCCGCGGGCTCGCGCCCAGTCAGTCCGGATCCCGGGCCCGGGTGGGGGAGGGGCGCGCGGGGGGAGTGTCGGCGGGAGAGGCTCGCGCCGCCGCAGCTGCGCTCCGGAGCTGTGAGCCCCGGCGTCTGGCGCCCGCCGGTCAGCTGAGCGACGCTCCCGCTGTGGGAGTGCGGGGAGGGCGGGCGCACAGGCTCGGCGCGCGGGGCTGGGGAAGGGAGACGCAGGGGAAGGCGCGCGCGAGGGGCACGCGTTTCGGCCGTGCGCGCACGCGCCCAGCGGGCTCCGGGAAACGCCGGGCGCGGGCGGGGTGCGTGCCCGCCTGCCGGGGTTGCGGCGCCGGGGGCGACCACACACGCCGTCTTCTGCGGCGCTCTGCTGGAGGGTTAGCCACGGAGCGGGCTTCTGTCTTCTAAAGTGATGCTAGTCTCATTTTTTTTTTTTATGGAGCTTTAGGCAAGGTTAACAGCCAGTCTGAAATCATTTCCCACAACGGTCTGGACCGTCAACATCTTTTAAACTGTGACAGAGGCAGATGCCTACCTCATTTTAAGATCCGAGCCCTTGAATCCTTCCCCTAGCCCCACCCCCATTCACGAGCCATCCTTACTCAGTGAACTGGTGACAACTGAGGGCGGGGGGAGGGAGGGAGCTCAATATCCACAAAGCATTTAGACTTCTAAGAGAACTACTATTGCCAACTTCTCCTCCCCGCCCCTCCAGTTCCCTAATTTATCCTGACATTTTCCAGGTCAGTGTGAAATAGCCTAGGCGCTCCAGTTTCCCAGCTCCGTACTCGTTTGTTATTATCAGCTCTCCCTGCAGGTACAGTCGGAGGCTGATAACGCAACAGGAATTCGACCCTGAACTCTGTTCCTCGCAAGGCCATGGCTTTCTTACCCTGCTCTTTCCTCTGATTATCCATTCTTCAGAAGAGCTTACCAACCAGTTCTTACTCCTTTGAAAGGTGAAAAACTGAATGGATTCCAGCTCCACATTGTCGTCTCTGTCGGGATTTGGGTATAAGGTGGGACGAGGTGTGGTGGGTGGTCATCATGAACACCACTGTATACACACACAAGCAAACTTTCCAGGGAAGTGGACTGAGAGAATGAACCTCAATTATTTGACCGAATAATATTCTTCCTGGAAGATATGTATGCATGCATACCAAAATTTACTGTAGCTTTTATCCTCATTTCTCTCTTCAATTTGAAATGTAAGAAAATCAAGAAAACAGAGTGAGCCACAGCCTGGATAATTGACCTTTAGTTTCTATTGCTCTCTGCCCTTGCCCTTCAAAACACTTGTGATGACTTTTTCTGTGTCTGTCTTCTTAGCTGATTGCAGGCGTCACAGAGCAGGAGTCATGCTCTTGGCTTTGTCATATTTTGAAATCTAGCAGAACCCTGGTCCCGTATAGCCCCTCAACTTATATTTATTGAATGAATGATAGAAGGGTGGTTTTCTAGGTAGGACCATGCCACTAGGAAAATACACAAACTTTAAAATCTGTAACATATTTATGAGCACGTGCTAATTTGTTGTTATACAATTACTGTTTTTCGTTATATAGAGAGTACTAAAATATGTAAAACAAGTTCACTAATAAGGAGAGGGAGTGACTGGAGGTCTATGTATTTCTCCTATTTTTGTGGGTAGCTTCTTACAGAATGTTTGTTAGATTCTAGACTAATCAAAGAACAATAGAAAACTAATTTACTGTTTGCACTAGCCAAGAGATATGTCACTTTTTGGTCATTTGAAAAGTAACTGATTTATGAGCTTGAAAGCCCTGCCATAATGTTTTTAGGATGATGAAATAGAACGAAGCCTAAACAGAATGTATTGAAATATGACATATAAATCTCATTAAAATAGACAACATCTCTAAAATCTTTCCTAAAGCTTTCGGGAAAATAATCACACATTGCAAGATTACACACTCATTTGACTATATCTGGGTATGTTTCTAATTATCACTTCAGAATGACACTGTGTAGGTATATTCTACGGTAAGCTGCAATGAAACAGTTGAAAGGATAATCGAGAATTAAGTATACATCACTGCATACATGTTTTTCTCCAAAATAATGACAGAAATAAATTAGCTTAGTGAATACAAATGACTTGAAATAAATCTTCCAAAATACTTCAATTGTGCGGAGGAGGAGAGAGATCATATCCTCTTCCCATACTAAGACAACCCTTATCAACACCATTCTTCACCTCTACCATGCCATCCACACATGCACACAAACAAGAGAAAAGGGGTTGTTAACGTAACTATTCAGAGCCCCACACATTCATGGGACCACATTTTCCTTGTAGTCAGCCACCGTAAGCCACCAGGTCAGCAGTGCTATCGATTTCTATTCTTCTGTTTCCTGTAGGCAGCAGCTGCTGGCAGAGCTCAGCTACTCCAAGCATAAGTCCTGCCCTCCATTTGAGGTTTTACCAGAGTCCTCCAAAGGTAACAGATCACCGCTCAGATGCTTGGAGCATTGTCTTCCATTCTGCTGTTGTTCCTTGTGCATTTGCTGCCTGAATTGAATTGAGAATTTATTGCAGTGGAGACAATAAGCCCAATTTTAACCCCTACATAACACAAAACATGCCAAATATTCACAATTCCTACTGAATAAAATCTTGAGTGACATTTTCTTCTGGTAGGGTTTTAGCTTTCTGGGAAGATCTTATCGCAACAAAAGGTTATTTGGAAAATCAATAATCATATTCCCTTATAGTTCCAGAAAAAGGATCAGTTTATGCTAATAAGAGTTTGGTACAAAGCAGATGACTCACAATTCTGCATAAATCTGTTTCTACCTTATACAATAAGTCCAATGTTATCCAAAACGATCTCCTTTATTTAAGTCATTGGGCTATGCTTTGAGCACATGAAACTAATAAGACATCATCGCTCTTTTTCAGGAGTTTATAGTCTAGTAGGAAGGAAAATACTTTTCAAAAATAATTAAAATACCAAAAAGAGAAGATTAAAAATAAAATGTGGTATCTTCCACATGCCAAGTTCAGAAAGTGATATGGGATTTAGTGAGCAGAGACATCAAATCTTGTTAAGAAATCCAGTTAGATAGTATGAAAGTACTAATATTTGAGATGGGCCTTGCAAGAGGAACAAGGTTTTATCAGGTAGATATGAGAAGGAAGACATTCCTCGCACAGAGGAAATGACTGGGGTATAAAAAGTAGTTCAGTTGGAGCCAGACTATGAAGAGCCTTGAATGCCAGGTGAGTAGGGTTGACTCACTTTCTTATACTCTTACATCTCCCTTGCTGATACCTGGAAAGCTACTCTTTGGTAGCTTTGAGTAAGTTTAACACAGAATATTTGAGACCAGCTAAGCCAGTCCCTTTATTTTACAAATAAATACCTAAGTCTCACAGAATTTTGGTGACACACATATTGTTAGTGAACTAGAAGCAAACTATACAAGACTGGAGTATAGGATATCTTAAAGGCCCTTTCAATTCTAATGTCTGTTAACCCATGAAATCTCTTTACTTGGGTTGACTAACGTTTTGCCCTATATGCTGCTCATAACTTCAGAGATCCACTTTGGAATTTGATTATTTTTTTCTATATATAATGAAAAAAATTAAAATATACAGAATGACTAAAATAATGAAAACCTACATACCCATCACCTCATTTTAATATTATATTTTACCGTTTTTGTTTCATCTATTTGTTTTTTACTGAAGTATTCGAAAGTAAACAAGGCGTAACATTTGTCAACATTTTTAAGACAATTTTTTTAAAATTATTTATTTGATTTGAGAGAAAGAGAGAGAAACATAGATATGCTGTTCTACTTATTCATGCATTCACTGGTTGCTTCCTGCATGTGTCCAGACCAGGGATGGAACCAACAACCCTGGCGTGTAGGGACAATACTCCAACCAACTGAGCTATCCGGCCAGGGCCATTTGTCAACATTTTGATTATCTCTGTGTCTTACCTAAAGTTTCACATAAATTTATTATTATTATTTTTTTTACTTTCTCAGTGAAATCTCCAGACCTTCTTTACTTCACATAAAATGTCCAACATTAGTTCCTATTCACCATCTAGTCCTATTCTCTCACACTCTTTTTTCCAATAATACTATGATAGATTCATATATGTAATGGTTTTCTCAGGACTGCTTCCATCTTCTGAGAACACATTTTCCTTCATTCCACCCAAATTGCTCTCTTGGGAGCTACAATGATATGATACAACTTCACACCCACACATACACACCACAGTCGATTGGTCTAACAGAGGTGGGAACATCTGGCCTGAGGGCCTTATAAGGCCTGTGAGATCAATACCAGCTAACATCACATGCATCATCAAATTAGCCTGACCAAATAAATATAGCAGGCTAATTTTTCAGTTGATAATTTTGTATGGCCTGTGAACGATGTTATAACTATCCAAATGGCCCTTGGCAGAAAAAAAGGTTCCCCATCCCTAGAAGGCTAGTGGCCCCGGCTGGGCCAAGGAGCAATTTTCCATTGGTCTTGGACTTAGGTCCCAGAATTTTGAGGTGGTCTCTTTGCAGGTGGACAACATTGTTAGCCAAAAAGCTAAGGAGGTATCAGTGGTCATGTTTCTATTAGGTGAGGAAAGATAGTCTGCAATGAGAGAGGATAATGAGGTTGACACACAGAACAGAGAAGACAAATGGGGCAAGCATTCTCTATTGTTTTCCTAAGCCAGTTTAAACCAGGGTTCTGACACTTACAGCCAAATGTGATTTGGCCTAGAGGATAGCAATAGGAAGAGTCAGGCAAAACTTGCAGGCTACCCCTGACTTAAAGGTACAAAGACCAGGCTAAACATTTACCCAACCCCAAATTCAAAAGACTTAAAAAGAAGCTGTAATTCTGTGTATGTTTCAAGGTCTTTATATAATTATAAATACATAAACCTGTAAAAACTAGTGGTACCTTGCCCTGGCTAGTTTGGCTCAGTGATTAGAATGTCAGCCTGTAGTTTGGAGAGACTTGGGTTCGGTTCCCGCTAGGGGCACGTACCTTGGTTGCAGTTTGTCCCTGACCCAGGGAGGCAGCCACTCGATGTGTCCCTTTTGCGTTGATGTTTCTCTCTCTTCCTCTTTCTCCCTCCCACTCTATCTGAACAAAAAATGGAGGAATGTCTTCGGGTGAAGATAAAAAAAAAAAAAAAACAACTAATGGTACCTTATCTGTCTATTTATTGAGACAATAGCAAACCTATATTAAAAATATAATAAACTTTTTTCCTGTTGGTAGATTGTATTTTGTATTCAAAAATCTTAATGTTACAATGTTTGCAATAATTTATATCTGATAAAATACTTTTATATAGAATATTTTATTTAAAGAACTCTTACAACTCAATAAGACAACTCCATTTTTAAATGGGAAAAATATTTGAACAAACACTTAACTTCACAAATGAAAATGTATGAGTGGCCAAGAAGCACAGGAAACTATGCCTAAAATCACTGTTTCAACAGATAAAGATCAGGGATGACTAAATCACAAAAAGATACTACTTCCTGTGCTTTGGAATGGCTAAAATTTAAAAGACTGACAATAATACATGCCCGCAGTGTGGCTCAGTGGATTGAGCATCAACCCATGAACTGAGAGGTCCTGGGTGGATTCCCGGTCAGGGCACATGCCAGGTTGCGGGCTTGATCCCCAGTAGGAGCCATGCTCAGCCTCTCTCACACCAATGTTTCTTTCTTTCTTTCTTTCTTTCCAGACAGAGTAGGAGTAAGAAAGGGAGGAAGAGAGAGAGAGAAACATTGATGTGAGAGAGACACATCGACTGGTTGCCACCCACACAACCCTAACTGAGTCTGGGGACAAACTGCAACCGAGGTACGTGCCCTTAGTGGGAACCGAACCCGGGCCTCTCTGGTCCACGGGCTGATGCTCTAACTGCTGAGCCAAACCGGCCAGGGCTCACATCAATGTTTCTATCTCTCTCTTCCTCTTTCTCTAAAAAAATCAGTTAAGATATATTTTTTAAAATAAATAATAAAAGACTGACAATACCAAATGTTATGGAAGAGGTACATATTGCTGGTTGGAATGCAAAATTATACAACTTGGAAAACAATTTGGTGGTTTCTTATAAAGTTAAACATACACTTACCCTATGTCCAGGCAAATTCCACTTGTACATTTTTCCCAAGAGAAATTGAAACATCTGACCACAAAAAGACTTGTTCCCAAAAATGTTCATAGCATTTTTGTTCATAATAATCCCAAGCTAGAAATAACCATGCTAGTCACCAATTTATTGTCTCTCAGATTTGAATCCACCTTTCTCTGTCCTGCCGTGTGATGCCAGAGCTTAAGCCTGCAAGCGCTTCTCCTCTGCCCACTGGCACAATGTCCGGCTTTGTCAGATTGAGGGACTGCAGGGACACCGCCAGGTGACATCAGCAGGAAGGCATTTCCCTTCTGGAATTCTCCCATATTTTTATTCAGCACAGGTACTAACACCTGGTAGCACTCACCTCTACAACCCTCACCGGCGAGTTCCAGCCAAAGTCTCAGGCCTTTTTCTTCCCACCCTCAGGCTGCTACTAGAGATCAGCTCTAAGCCAGACACTGTGGGCCAACTATGGGCCAGCTCCAGCCTGTGTTCTTTGGCAAGTTTCTTCATCACAGACAAGTGGGCTGTGCATTCCTGTGTTAGCCACACTCTTTTCAAAGAGGTCTGAACCAAAGCCTGTGAGGGCCAGGGCATCCTCTCCCAAGTCCTTGGTTCCTTCAGAGTTCACTCTCCCTCATCCTACTTGCTACTTCTAGATTCTCTTTTACCCCTTTAAGTCATTAACCACCTTTTACTAGTTACCAATTATATTACGTTTTCCTGTTCAAATGAATGGTTTCTGTCTCCTGATATATAACCTAGGTGTCCATCCCCAGGTAAATGGATAAATAAATTGGTATACTCGTACGCTGGAATACTCCTCAGCAGTAAAGAAGAATGAACTTCTGATACATGCAACCAGGGGATGACTGTTAAAAAACATGCTGAACAAGAAGGTGCCAGACGCAAGAGTCCATAGCGTATTATTCTACTACGTGATATCCTAGCCTAGGCAGACAGCAGGTCAGTGGTAGCTCAGGGCTGCGGTGGGGCCGAGCAGTAGGGCGTTGACTACTAAAGCGCACAAGTGAACTTTCTGGGGTATGAAAAAATCTGATGTCGTGAGCACAACTCAATGGGTTTTGACAAATGTATGTGCTCTTAGAATGGGTGCATTTTAATATATGTAAGTTACACCTCAGTGAAATCTACTTAAAGAGAAAAATAACAAACAAAAAAAGTCCATTTTTAATGACGTCTTATGTTTCAAAACTTTACAGTTCCTAAAATTCTACTCATTTTAGTTGATTGACAAGAACTGATTCAAATCCTTACAAAAATCTTGTTCAATCTTCATTTTCTCAGCTGGCAGGTATGAGTCAGTTTGGTCTGCTGGGGAAGCGGACAGCCTCCAGGGTCACACTGCCCAGGTTCAAATCTCACTTCTTACCATAAGACAATCTGCTTAATGTTACTAAGCTTTAAGTTCCTTATTTGTACAGTGGGGATCAAAATAGAGTTATTGTGAAGTTCAAAGGAAATAACACATATAGAGTGCTTAGCATAGTGTCCGGCATACGGAAAGCAGAGAAACATGTAAGGGATTGTTTCTCTGAGGCAGGCACTGAGCTAAATAATTTAACATACAACATCTCATGATTTGACTTTTAGTAGAAATTATTGGATTAGAAAACCAGTGCTTGGACATTACTATAAATATTTGAAATTATTATTATTATTAATTAAATTTTTTTGGTTAATCCTCACCTGAGGATATTTTTTCATTGATTTTTAGATAGAATGGGAGGGAGGGAGAGAGAGAGAGAGGAAGAGAGAGAAACATCAGTGTGAGAGAGACACATTAATTGGTAGCTTCCTGCACGACTCAGACCAGGGCTGGGAATCAAACCTGCAAGCCAGGTACGTGCCCCTGACTGGGAATCGAATCTGTGACCCTTTGGTCCATGGGTCCATGCTCTAACCACTGCGCCAAACCAGCCAGGGCTAAATATTTGAAGTTCTTAATGAAAATTCCAAGACGTCCAGTGCTTCTTGGGTAATACCTCAAAATACAGCAGGGCATGACCAATGATAATCAGAGAGGGGCAGAAGAGCTATCAGACCCTAGCCCTGGGCCCACTCCATAAAGTGTGGTAAACACTGGGGAGTAGGGAGTGGAGATAATCCAGAATTTGTTCTGGTACCAATAACAGAGGTTAAATTTGGCAGTCAGACTTGGCATTGACGGTGGGCCACAATCTCTAGGTGGTATCTAGACATTAGCAAAAGGGGTCATAAGATTTATTTGTTGCAAAAGGTGGCAGAAGAGAGGATCTAGTGCAGGTAGCCTTCAGAAGTCTGAATAAGCAGCAGCCTCAGGGCGTCATAGGAGTCATAGTTTCTCCAGTTGGATTAAGAAGTAGGTTGAATTGTGTCCTCCCAAAGGCTGTGTCCAAGACCTAATACCTGGCACTTGTGAATGTAACCTTATTTGGAAACGGGATCTTTGCTGATGTAATTAAGTTAAATTACATCAAAATGAGGTCCTCTGGATTTAGTATGGGCCCTAAATCCAATCCTGGTGTCCTGATAAGAGAAAGGGACATTTGAGATAAAAGACACACAGAGGGGAAGGCCATGTGAAGACAGAGGCAGAGACTAGAGTGATGTTCCTACAAGCCAAGGATTGCCAGGAGTTGCCTGCAGACCCCAGAAGCTGGGAGAGAGCCATGGAATGGATTCTCCTTCACAGCCCCTGAAAGGAACCAACCCTGGGAATACCTTGATTTTGATCTTCTGATTTTCAGAACTGAGAAAATATATTTCTGTTCTTTTTTTTAATCCTCACCCAAGGATATTCTTCCATTTTTCCTCAGAAAGAGAGAGAGAGATACATACACACATCGATTGGCTGCCTCCCGCACAACCCCAACCAGGGCCGGGACGAACCACAACCAAAGTACATGCCCTTGGCCAGAATCAAACTCACGACTCTTTGGTCCAAGGGTCGATGTTCTAACTGCGGAGCCAACCAGCCAGGGTAAATCTGTGTTCTTTTAAGCCACCAAGTTTGTGGTAATTTGTTACCCCAGGCCTAGGAAACTAACAACAGAAGGTAACTGGCAAGAACCCAGTCTGAGAAAGGAACTGGAGGCCTAGGTAGGTTGCCATAGTTGGACCCAAGTTACATAGGCTTGGGGCTTATCAAAGGAGAGTGATGTTTGCACATAAGATAGCACCCAATTTCAATAACCTAGGCACAGTGACAAATTCTAGATAGAAAACATAGGGACTAGAGATTTGAAGCAGAAAATGGGGCAAGGAGAGGCCTGGAAAATGATATTCAGGTGTTTCCATCTATGGGAAGGAAAAGCCAGAAGGAAAGAGGCCAGAATCTGAAACAGTGTAGTGTTGAGTTTTAAAAGATCAATAAACAATTTCTTCTCTCTATCCCAAGATGAGAACCAGTTCAAAAGTCAGACACAGGACACAAGAGATGGGGAACAAAATACTGACTCTAACCCAGCAAGTGTGGCTCAGTGTATGAGCCTCAGCCCATGCACCAAGAGGTCACCCATTCAATTCCCGGTCAGGGCACATGCCCAGGTTGTGGGCTTGATCCCCAGTAGGGGGCGTGCAGGAGGCAGCCAACTGATATTCCCTCTCACATCAATATTTCTATTTCTCTCCCTCTCTCTCTAAAAAAATCAATAAAGAAAAATTATTTTTAAAAAAATACTGACCCTACTAATAAAGCTAAGTAGAAGAGAAATTATTTCTGTGGGCAAAATGATTTTCTGCCTTACTCCATGTCCCTTCAACCTCTTCCTCCGTCAGGCCAGACCCTGGCACTGCACACAGAAGGGGCATTCGAGGCTGCAGAGTATCCACACTTATCCTAGTATTGCTGTTCTGTATAGGCTCCAGGTTGAAAGAAAACAGCTGAATTCTTCATGCTTGCAGCCTTTCGTTAGATCAGCTTCAATCAGTGGAGAAATGAGGATCTTGAATGTCAGACTTCGCCATCCACCAGTCAGGCAGGAACAAGCAAGTGGTGAAGGAGGGGCCCAGTAGTAGAAGTCCCTCTGTATGGAAGCAGGAGGCAAGAAGAAAGGAAGTTCCTCCCTAAGGGGCGGTTGTTTAATCAGAATCAATTCTCCTTCTCCTTCACGGTGAAGCATGCTTGTTGTTTGACATTGGTCGTTCTCCTAGCTCTAGGATAAAGCTTTATGAACCTATGTTCCTTTTAAGGGTTATTGATTTAGGGATGGACAATTGCCCTCGACTGGTCTAATTATGGTGAGACTCAGGAATTTTGTGTGATGCTTGGAGGAAGAAACACTCTCTTTCTACATTGAATGTAAATAAGGAAGTACATAGTCCTGAGAACTACTGGTAGCCCTACAAGGAAAGCCAGGCCAAGAATGAAGCCAATATGCAGAACGGGACAGAGCCAAGAGAAACTCAGAAAAGCAGATTATATCATAAACTCTGGATCAAGTCACACAAGAAGCCCGCTGATATCTAGAATGTATCCGTTTATGTGGGCCAATATATTCCATTTATTGTCTCAGCCAGCTGGAGTTATTTTCTTTGACTTGATACTAAAAGTATCAGGAGGTTGATCTCTAAATTCACTTCCATTGAAAGTAATTATATTTTAAAATCTAAAAGGAAAGAAATATATAATTCCATATTCTGGGGGGAGGGAAATCCCAGAGCTGTCTTTTCTTAAGATGACAATGATATGCCACTAGGACCTCAGGCAGCTACGGCAGGCTCCCCTCTGGGAATCAGGGCCATAGGGTGAGGAAGACAGTTTGGCAGTCTTCTGCAGAAGACATTTTCCTGGTTGGTTGGGTTCTTTCTCACTGAACCAAGATTGGCAATATAAGAATAGCTATTAAAATGAAGATTTTCTATCAGAATTTAGAACACTCATAGCCTTTGATTCATCGGTTCTGCTTCTCAGAATCTCTCTTACAGAAATACACAAGTGAGGGATATGTTCAATGATGTTCCCTGAAACATTGTTCATGATCATTAAAAAGTGGTGACAATCTTATTTCTACCAAGGGGAAATGGTTGTGTGAATTCTGGTATATCTATGCAATGCAATGGTAAGAATGAGGTGGCATTGATGGAAAACATTTATCTAGTGTAGTATGTTTGTGCTAAAAATAAACTGTATACATATGCTTGTGCTTAAAAATGAAAGTCTTCTACTTTTTATTTTTCGTATTTCTGTATTTAAAAAAATTTGTACAACAGGCATCTGTTGCTTTTAATAATTCAAAACCTTTCTTTTTTAAGTGGGTATATGTGTATTTTTCTGTGAGAAAAGATTATCAACATTGTGAATCATGGTTATTATTATATAAATAACTCAAACTTGTAACTATTTTATTACTTATTCTTGACACTAATTCAAATAACTATACATATATGCATATATGCATATATACACATACATGCATGATCATTCATTAACAATTCTTATTGTGTGCCTATGATGTGCCAAGCAGTGTTCTAGGGATATGCCAATGACTAAAGTCCTATAGATAAATTGTGCTGCATATTTATAGACCAAAATAGTCTCAAAAATAAAAGTAACTATATTGAGATGAAGCAAAATATATATGTGTATGAATGTATAATTTTCAATCATCGAAAACATTTAGTTTGGCTATTCAGTAATGAACTTGATGTCATGTTATAAATTTGTAATCTTTCTCAATTTCATCCCAAAACCTTGTGGTTGAAAGCACTGAATTGGATAGCCAAATCTTGATCTGAGTATATTTTGCATGCAGCATCATTTTTTTTTTAAGTCCTCACCAGAAGATATGTGGAGAAGATATATATATATAATATAATCTTACTGAAGAAGGGAGAGGGAGAGAGAGAGAGAGGGAGAGAGAGAGAGAGAGAGAGAAAGAAACATCACATCTATCAGCTGCCTCCCATAGGCACTCTGACCAGGGATTAAACCCACAGCCTGGGTATGTGCCCTGTCGAGGAATCAAACCCGTGCCCCTTCAGTGCAGCACTCTAACCACTGAGCCACACTGGCCAGGGCTGTATGCAGCATCTTTAAATCCTAACCACATGGCAGAATTTGAACCTGAGTTCTCAGTTTTAGACTTTACATATAATTTCTAACACTTCCTTTAAATCACAGAAATTTCACTCATCTATTCTCTCCCACTCTGAATTCATAAGCACTTGTAATTAGTCCTACACAATTTAGTATTGCAATGTTAATTAATTCAGGTGTATAAATCTCTTCTTTCCAGCTTGTGCAGCTGAGAGCTTCTGGAGGTCAGGAATTGTTTTCTGCTTTCTTTACTTTCACACATCGCACAGTTTATTTTTTCAGAACATTGATTGACGAAATGAATCCCTCAGCTTCCTCAACAAAGAGCTTTCATTTAAACTAAAAATAGAACACAGATCCTCTGTGCTTTTCAGTCATAATCAATATTACTATTCATGAGGTAACTATTTTAAGTTTAGCCATTTAGACATAATCCCATTATTAAATTAGGCTTGAAATTTTAGAAAGATATTTTAAGGTATTTATTCACCTTAGCTTGCTTCTAAGTAACTATCTCCCAAGCTTATAGCCCCCTCCATAGGCATTCTTTTTTAGGGAGCAATTTTAGCTTACATAGTAGTTTTTGGAATACACTGTGGAAAGTACCTATAAACTATGGACTCTCTTTTTTGTTTAAAGAATTCTTCTCCTATGACTATTTCCTTGAACTTCAGAATCCAACAATAATTAAAGGTAGCAAAAAAAAAAAAAAAAAATGCTGGGAGAAAAGCCAATTTAATTGTACTATCTCGAATAATTGTTTCTGAACTCCAGCTTGCCCATTGTGATTATTTTGGGGCAGGAAAAAAATTAATATCAGATTCCAACAATCTTCAAACAAGTAAAAATTATAATCTGGTGGATGCCTATTTAAAGTAACAGAATCCAAGGCAACACAAGAGGCTTAATTTTAGATGTGCATGTTATTAACTAAGTAAGAACATTGTCTAGTAGTGAGGAACCAGGAGCATGAAACAACCATTTTAAATTTATACTCCCATTTCTTCAAGGTTTGAGATGGATAACTCCAACTCTCTGTATTTAGTTGCTCTGTCCTTAAATTTAGTTAAGTTTAACTTTTTTTTTTTTTTTAATCCTCACCCAAGGATATTTTTCCATTTATCTTCAGACAGAGTGGGAGGGACAGAGAGAGAGAGTGAGAAAGAAAGACATCGATGTGAGAGAGACACATCGACTGGCTGCCCCCCTGCATGACCCCAACCAGGGCTGAGGACAAACCACAACAGAGGTACGTGCCCTTGACTGGAATCGAACCTTCGACTCTTGGGTGCACGGGCGACTCTTGGGTCCATGGGCAACTCTTGGGTCCATGGGCCAGCGCTCTAACCGCCGAGCCAAACCAGCCAGGGTTAAGTTTAACTTTTTATCGCCTCACAAATTACTTGACTATCTAGGTTTATAGAACACCAAACTTCTTGCCTTAGTTCAGGCTTCTACAGCAATAGACCACAGACTGTGTGGCTTAAACAACAGAAATGTATTTCTCCTATTTCCGAAGTCTGGAAAGTCCCAGATCAAGGGACCAACAGATTGGGTATCTGGTGAGGGCTTTCTTCCCGGTTTGCACACAGCCAGCTTCTTACTTTCTTGTATAGGGGACAGGGGAGGAAGCAATGAAAAAAATATTAATATACACACACACACATATATATGTATAATTTATACCTAGAAATGTTAAATATTGTGGAGTCACCTTTTCAACATTGTTGGGTAAAAAGTGAGTTCTGGCCTGGCCATTGTGGCTCAGTGGATTGAGCATCATCCCATGGACTGAGAGGTCCTGGTTCGATTCCCGCTCAGGGCACATGCCCGGGTTGCAGGCTTGATCCCCAGTAGGGGGTGTGCAGGAGGCAGCCAATGGATGTTTCTCTCTCACATCGATGTTTCTATTTCTCTCTCCCTTCTCTCTCTCTAAATATCAATTAAAAAATTTTTTTTTAAAAAAGTGAGTTCTGGAGACTCCTCTAAGGCAAAATATGGCCAGATTATAACAAAGAACGAAGTCAATAACAGAATTAGAGTTTTATCCCCCCACACCAAAAAACATAAATAAATTACTGAAAAATGGAAAGCTGGCTAAGTTAACATCTGAATTTGACACTAAAATGTCTGCCTTATCTAGAAATGTATTTTCAAGTGTTATCGCTGGCTACAGGCAGGCAGTAGCTACACATAGGTAGCAATTAATGTGACAGCAGTTGAATGTTGAGACCAAATTAGGTGTAATTATTTACTCTCATTGCTATAATTGGAAATGTATATGAGGCACACAGAAGCTACTACAAAGGAGGTCATAGATAAATACACACTATTTTTTATATTCATTTTGAAATGTACAATTTCACAAAATCCTTTAAAAAAAACAACAACCCTAAAGCAAATGAAATATAGAAAAAAATTTACAGTCTTGTATCCTGTGTGTTCTTTTTTGAACAGCAGCCATAGTCTTCAAACACTGGCTAAATACTGAACTCTTTTCATAAACCTTTGTTATAAAATTTCCAAACATACACAAAGTAGAAAGTATATGTTAATGAGTACCCATGTATCTGTTACCTGGATTCAACATTTATCAATATTTGGCCAATCTTGTTTCATTTATAACTATTGTCCCCAAACCACCCCTACGCGCTAGATTATTTAGTGCTGTCAGATGTCATAACATATCATTTCACCAGAAAATACTGTAGTTTACTGTTTCCATATACTGTTTTGTGTTGAAATTATGTTAAAATGAATATATCTTTTTTTTTTCTTTATTGATTTTAGAGAAAGAGGAAGGGAGAGGGAGAGAGAGATGGAAACATCGATGAGAGAACATTGATTGGCTGCCTCCTGCATGCCCCCCACTGGGGATGGGGCCCACAACCTGGGCATGTGCCCTGACTGGGAATCGAACCCTAGACCCTTTGGTGTACACGATGATGCTCTAACCAACTGAACCACACTGGCCAGGGCTACAATGAATATATCGTATAAATCGCATTCCCATATTTGATAGATTGGTTGGTTGATTGATTTTATCCAAGGACTTGAAATGAAGCAAGTTGATTGCTTGCAAGATAAAAAAAAATAGAGCAAAACTGAAATCTAACCTCTCTGCTTTTGAAAATAATTTCTCTGAATCCAGGATGGAAAGAGAAATATTTTGACAACCTTTTTCCTAATGCCATGGCTGACTTTCAGCTGATTTACACAGCAACTGTGGCACTCAGTGTTAAAATATTAAAATTCTTCTTAAAAGGTGGGAACTGGTGTTTCTACCCACCTTCTTCCCTCACCCAACCCCTGGCTTCTCTGGCCCTGGGCTAGAGGAGTCCTGGGTTCTGGTGGGCAACTCTGCTAGCATCTTAGCGGGCGATGCTTGGTACCCATTTGGTCCCCTCACCCTGGTTGGCCAGCCTGCCATCTCACAGATAACCTTGTGGCTACTGTGTGAACTGTGGCCTCCACAGGGTACCAAAGTGATTATTAAATATTTTAAGCAACACTTTTATCTAAATCCCTTCATTATTTCCTCCTGTTTGGGAGTTTAGGTGAATTTAACTAGGGCTACTGAGATGAAGGTGGACTTCAGAGTCAGGCCTGGCTCTGATCAGAATCCATCACCTGTGCTCTCAGCAAACTGTAAAATGGAAATATTAATAATATCCAACCCCCCCCCCAATAACATCTAGCTCATTGAATTAGTGGGAGGATTGAGTGAGATCATCTTTCAATGTCTAACTTTCTGATACAGAATTTGATTTTCTCTACCAATTCTCCTCCTCACAGCTCATGACACCACCATTAACATTTGCTGAGGCCCCAAACCAAAAGTCATTCTTGATTTTTCTCTTTCCCTTACCAGTAACATCTAACCCTCAGCAAGGGAGTCAACCTTCAGATATATCTTAAATCCACCCGTTTTGTACCACCTGCGTTGCTGTCATCCTAGCTTAGCAATCCTCAGACTTTCTGGTTTCAGGATCCCTTCACACTGAAACCATTGTGAACGCCAAAGACCTGTGTTTATGTGGGTTACGTTAACAGTTATCATTAGTATTAGAATCGGAGCTGAAACAAATGTAAAATATTTATTTACTCATTAAAAAATAATGTCCATAACATATTGATATAAATAATACATATGTATTTTATTTTATTTGAAATATATTTTTATTGATTTTTTTAGAGAGAGAGATAGAAACATCAATGAGAGAGAGATACATCCATCAGCTGCTTCCTGAACGCCCCCTACTGGGGATTGAGCCTGCAACCTGGGCTACGTATGTATTTTAATTTTATTTTTCAATTACATTTTACATACTTTTTCTTTATTGATTTTAGAGAGAAAGGAAAGGAGAGGGAGAGAGATAGAGACATCAATGAGAGAAAACATTGATTGGCCGCCTCCTGCATGTCCCCCACTGGGGATTAGGCCCACAACCTGAGCATTTCCTGACGGGGAATCAAACCAGCGACCTCTTGGTGCATGGGGTCAACGCTCAACCACGGAGCCACACCAGCCGGGCTATGTGTATTTTAAAGTAACCATATTTTTCAAAAAAACTTAGTAAGAAGAATGGCATTACTTTCTTTTTGTTTCTATCTCTCTTTTTTTCTTGGCCAATTTCTTTAATGTCTGGTTTTTTAAAAAGGTTGGATTTTCATAACTAATGCATTCAATCTGCTGCAATATCACATGTCATGTAGCCTCTGGACAGCTCTACTGTACACGCGTGGAAGAATGAGAATAAGAAAGGCAAACAAGGTCTTAGTGTAATTATGAACATAGTTTTGACCATGAACACCCACTAGAATGTCTCAGGGATTCCCACAAATCCTCAGACCACAATTTTTAACATTAAATAAAAAAAACAGAGATATAATTTACATACCAAAAACTTTGACCTTTTGCAATATAATGTTCAATGGTTTTCAGTGTATTCACAAAGTTGTGCAGAATTACCATGACCTAATTCCAGAACGTTTTCATCACTCCATTATCAGTCATTACCCATTGCCTCTCATACCAGCACCTGTAACCACTAATCTGCTTTCTTATTCTATGGATTTGCCAATTCTGGACACTTCATAAAAACTGAGTCATACAGTACGTGGTCTTTTCTGTCTGGCTTCTTTTACTTAGCATAATATTTTCAAACTTCATCCGTGTTGTAGCATTTGTTTTATGGCTGAATAATGTTCCATTGTATGGATATATCACATTTTATTTATTCATCAGCTGATGGACATTTGGGTTGTTTTCACATTTTGGCTATTATCAGTAGGGTTTGTATGAACATGAGGGTACAAGTTGTTGTGTGGACATATGTTTTCAACTCTCCTGGGTACATACCTAGGACTGGAACTGCTAGGCCACAGGACAACTCTCTGCTTAACTCTTTTTTTTTTTTTTTTTAATCTTCATCCGAGGACATTTTTCCACTTTTTGTTCAGATAGAGTGGGAGGGAGAGAGAGGAAGAGAGAGAGAAAGAGAAACATCGACGTGAGAGGGACACATCGAGTGGCCGCCTCCCGCACGACCCACCAGGGGCCAGGGACAAACTGCAACCGAGGTACGCGCCCTCAGCAGGAACCGAACCGGGTCTCTCTGGACCGCAGGCCGAAGCTCCAACCGCTGAGCCAAACCGGCCAGGGCTCTGCTTAACTCTTTGAGGAGCCACCAAGCTGGCAAGCCCACACTGAGAACAGCTTCCCCGATCTGAGCCACTCTCACTTACTTCCTGGACTATTGCAAAAGTTCCCTAATCAATTCCCTGATGGGTGGGACATTTCCACCAGGGTGGCCTGCTGCCCCTGCAATTTTTATTCCATACCTTCCAGCCCCATCTTTTTTTTTTTTTTTTAACCCTCACCCGAGGACATTTTTTACGTTTATCTTCAGATAGAGCGGGAGGGAGAGAGGGGAGAGAGAAAGAAACATCCATGTGAGACAGACACATCAACTGGTTGCCACCCACATGACCCCAACCGGGCAGGGACAAACCACAACCGAAGTACATGCCCTTAGCGGGAACCGAACCCGGGACTCTCTGGTCCACAGGCCGACACTCTAACTGCTGAGCCAAACTGGCCAGGGCCAGCCCCATCTTTTTAAGAGCTCACATCAGAGCATATCACTCCATTGTGTAAAACACTCCAATGGTTTCCCATTACACATAGAATGAAATCCAAACTCCACCACAGCCCAGATGCAATCTAGGGCCTGCCCACCTCTGTGACCGCACTTCCTCACAGCTCTGCCCTCACTCACTGGGGTCTGCCCGCCTCTGCCTTTCAGACATGCCAAGCCCCTCCCACCTCAGAGCCTTTTAACTTGTCTGCTCTGTCTGGAACTTGCTGCCTTCTCATCTTTGGGTAGTTGGCTCCTTCTAGTTTATTCAGATCTCAACTTGAATGCAACATCCTTAGAAGGGCCTTTCTTGACCTCCTGGTCTAAAATAGCCACTCTCATCAGGTGCCCTTTGTCTAGCTATATTGTACTCAGAGTAAACATTGTTTACTTATTTGTTTAATGGTTAACTTTCAGCATATATCCAGTTCCTAGAAGAGACACACAGTGGACATTCAATAAATATTTTGGTTTTGTTTTTTGTTAATCCTCCCCCAAGGATATTTTTCCATTGCTTTCTAGACAGAGTGGAAGGGAGAGAGGGAGAGACAGAGAGAATCATTGATGTGAGAGAGACACACTGATTGGTTGCCTCCCACAGGATCCCTCACCAGGGCCGGGGGATCAAACCTGCAACCCAGGTACATGCCCTTGACTAGGAATTGAACCCGAGACCCCTCGGTCTGTAGGCCAGTGCTCCAACCACTTAGCCAAACTGACCAGGTCAATAAATATTTTGGAATGAGTGCATTAAAAAAAGGCCAAGTCCCCTGGTGCTCCAGTTATCTATTATTGCATAACACACTATCCCAAAACTTAGTGATTTAAAACAACTGGTTAATTTTGGCTGGGCTCTGCTGAGTGATTTTTCTATTGGTCTTTCGAGTGGTCACTTGTGTCACTGCAATCAGCTGGCAGATTGACTAGGGGCTGGGCTCAATTGACCTTCTCTCTCCCTCCCTATATGGCCTCTGCATGGTCTGTACAGCAGGGTAGCTGGATTTCTGACATGGCAGCAAAGGGCTTCCAAGAGCAAAAAGTAGAAGCTACTGTCCTTTTAGGATGTAAGCCTGGAACTGGCACAGTATCACTTCTACCACATTCTATTGGCCACAAGTCTAGCCCAGATTCAAGGGACTACACCGGGGCATGAATACCAACAGGAGTGTTTCACGGGGATGGGTCACCAGGAGGTAGACAATGAAATCGACAAGCACATCGTGCAAAGGCTCAGTATATTTTTTCTATTGTTATGTTGACTAGCTGGTAGCTGGAGAGGGAGGAAATCCTCTAAAGATTTCGGCTGTGTTGCTAATTATGGCATCTTTCCTAAAGTAGAGTTGTATGAAAAAGACTAAGAGAAAGCGTATGAATTATTTTGAGTATTGGACTCTTTGCTACAACTTGATAAAATGCATACACCTAGATATGGAAATATTTTATTAAAGACACATTGTAGCTGTATTTGTTAAAATGGAATTCTAATAGAATTCTAACCCAGGAAGCACAGTGTAGTAGGTAAGTACAGGACCCTAGGGCCTGACTGCCTAGGTTCGAGTCCTGACTAGGCTACTTACTATCTGGTGATCTTGCACAAATTTCTTGACCTCTTTGTGCTTCTGTCTCCTCATCTGTAACAGGAGAATGGTGATAATAGTACCTACATAATGGGGTATTGAGAATTAAGTTTGTTTATACCTATAAAGTACCGGATAATGTTACATAATGACTGGTAGGTATTTGTTAAATAAAACATCAATTTCAGGGAGGGATGGGGAAGAATATGGAAATGGTAATTCTAATAACATCAGTAGTTGTATTTATCTTTTTAAAAAGATAGACTTTTTTTTTTTTAACTTGCCAAAAGGCAATTGAACTAAATCAAAATAATTTACCAGGACATTATCTAAACCCTTCCCTCCTCCAGGTTTTCTCCAATCATTAACTATATAAACACAACCAGTGGTCATGCCAACTAACCAGATACAGATAGTTCTTTCTTTTTTTTTTTTTTAAATTTGTTTTTGCAAATATTTAACCAGAATTTCTTAAAACTGAGTTTTATTACACTGTCTTTCACCTTCCTTAATAACTCTTTTTAAAAGCCTTCCAAAACCCACACACAATAATGACTAGCAAGTTAAAGTAATATTGGAAAGCAATGCCTGTTCAAAGGTTGGGTTTGATTGTGAAGGGCTGAAGGTCACCCATAGCTATGAGTGTCATAGTCCCAGGAGGGCTGGTCCTTGGTCTTTGGGACCCAGGCTAACTTCAAGGCTATTCCAGGAATTCTGCTTGCTGTTTGATTAAGAGAGACTATTCCAGACTCCACAGCCTCTTTGCCTACAAAACAGTCCCCAGGCAAACAGAGTCTGTGAACAGGGGGTCTAAAGTTAATCTCAAGACAGCATTCTAGGATAAATTTCCAGGCCAAATTGCCAATGACAATTTTAAAAACCAGGGATAAGATGGTTTCATTATGAAAAAGATTAAAATATCACCTATGTTTTTGTGTCATAGTAGCTTTTTAAAGTTTTTTTCAGTGTTATATCATGAACAGCCTTAAGCACAGAGCAAGACTAATACAATAATTATTGCTCCCATGACAATCAGCATTCCAAAGATGAGGAGTCAAAGCAGAGATTAACTATAAATGAGAATATCTGTGGATCCTCTGACCTGGCAGTCTGTCCAAATCTGAGTGAATTATAGGGGAACTGTGGGTTCCCATTGTCTTCCCTGCACCTCTTTAGTACCTGTACTTGTCAAGTTCTGAGCACTAACAGAGCTTTCATTCTCTTATTTTCTTTCTTTTTTTTTTTTTTTGGAGCTATAACAATAAAGCAGAGGTTGGAAGGCATGCACACTCTTCCACTGCAATGCAATTATCTTCATTTCTGTATATTTCCTTCTGGACTTTGCCCAGATGCAGGCAGGTTTCCACATAATTATCATCAGAGTGCACATGCTTTTTAATTTTACTTTTTTTCCTTTTATAACAACATTTATTCATGTTGTTTCATAATCTTCTTAATTATTGTGGCTTCATATTTCTGTGAGTTGAAACATGTGTGTTATTATGTGGTAATTAGTCACTTATCTATCAGTAGACATGTAGGTTGTTTCCACATTTTTTTTTTTAATCCTCACCCAAGGATACTTTTTTCCCATTTATCTTCAGATGTGGGGGGCGGGGCGGACATCGACTTGAGAGAGACACATTGACTGGCTGCCTCCTGCACGCCCCTGACCAGGGCTGAGGACCGAACCACAACCAAGGTACGAGCCCTTGATCAGAATCGAACCCGCGACTCTTTGGTCCGCGGGCCGACACTCCAACTACTGAGCCAAACTGGCCAGGGCTGTTTCCACTTTTTTTGTTGGTGGTGTTACAAAAGTAATGAACATCTCTATATACCTTCTTTGGCATTATTTCCATGCGATAAATTCCTAAGAAGATTATGGGTTGCGGCAGAGTGTATGTTCTAAAGATGATTACAGCAATCTCTTCCAACCTCATTGCTCTTCTGCAAAGTGCCTTTTACACTCCCCTTGGGCCTGGGTGAGCTCTCTGACTGATTTGACCAATAGTATATGGCAACAGTCACACTGCATCTGTTTCAGGTAGAACCCTTAATGGGCCTGGTAGCATCTATTTCCTGCTTCTAGAAAGAGCCGCTATCCTGAGACTGCCATGCTGTGAGAAACTCCAACCACATGAAGAAAGCCTGAGGTCTGAGGCCCCCAGTGGACAGCAACAAAATCCCAGGAGCACTGAGATACCAGACGTGTGAGCAAAGATGCCACTTGAAAGTGTGTCATCTAGACCTTGCTGCCCCTCATGAAACCAGCAGACGAACTGCCCAGTGCAGCCCTTCCCAAATTCCTTAGCCACAAAACCACATGCAAAATTAGTTGCTGTATTAAGCCACCAGGTTTTGTGACAGTTACCTAGCAATAGGTATTTGAAACATGGGTCAAAAATTTAAAATTTTCCCAAAATGCTGGCAAAAGCAATTCTAACAAGATTGAACCAGATCATACCATTTGCAGTGTCATAACAAGTCTATGCTTTTCAGGTGCAAGCCTTAGAAGGATCTTGCTCTCTGTACTGTTTCTAAGTTTCTCCATTTAAGAGAGACCAACAGCACCCAACTCTTTGGAGGGATTTTTATTTTTGCCTCTTTTCTGAGAAGGTGACTGCTCACTTTGGAAGTCCTCTACCAATTTTTTTAAACCCTCATTATCTCTTGTTTGCTTCCTTCTTCCTCCCCCTAAACTTTAAGCCCTGCTCAATTCCAAACAAAAATAATATCTACCATTTATCAAGTTTGAATTTAAACACATGAAGCTCTCCCAGCCAGTGTGGCTCAGTTGGTTGAGCATCATCCCATGCCCCAAGAGGTCACCGGTTCGATTCTGGTCAGGACACATGCCCGGGTTGCAGACTCAACCCCAATAGGGCGCGAGCAGGAGGCAGCTGACGGATGTTTCTCTCACATTGATGTTTCTATCTCTCTCTCCCTTGACCTTCCTCTCTCTCTCAAATCAATAAAAACATATTATAAAAAAAACAAAAACAAACCACATGAAGCTCTTTGAACTCACTTGAAGAAAGGAACCAAGAAAGACTGAAACGTTTGAGGACACCTACATGGTACATTAAAGATAAACACATGCTTGTTGGGGGAGGAAGACATTTTCCTCTCCCCTTTTAGGTTCTTCTAGCTGGTCTCATAATCAAATCAACAGGTGACAGATTAACAAGGGAAAATAACCAAATTTAACTACACATGTACATACTGGAACTCCCCCATATACACACTAGGGGTTCAGAGACACAAAAGTGAAATGAGGTATATATGACAGTCTGAGCTTCGGATAAGGTAAGGCACCTTGAGGCTTCAGAGAGGAGGGTCATTCACAGGATGACAAGTAGAGCAGGTGTTCAGTAATTAGAAGTTTGCACCTCTCTATAGATAGGTCATAAAAAATTATTTCTACTGATAACTTATTATGGGCAAGGTTCCAAACGTAAATTCTTTAAGGGAGAGGTAAAAGTTTCTCTTGAACCCACAGGATCTCAATTGCCTTCAGCTCAAAATAACCACATGCCAAAGTAGTTCATCTTGAGGAGGCCTGTTCTGAACCCCTTCAGTTGATTCATAAATAGATTATAAACCTTTTTGTGCTCCTATAATGTATTAATCATATTTGTTCTCTCAGGGAGGACTCTGAGTATCCAGTGATAGAAACTAACTCAAACTGGATTAAGGTGAATGGAAATGAATTGGCACATGGAACTGAGGACTTGTTTCAGAAGAGTCCCGACTCAGGGCCCAAACAATGTGAAGGAGAAAGAGATTTCTCTGTTTCTGGGCCGACTCTGCTGTCCTGTGCGTGCTGGTTCTGTTCTCTGGTTCTGAGTAGTTGGTTGAAGAAGCAGCCACAGCCCTAGCCCTTGTGGCTCAGTTGGTTGAGCATCGTCCCATGCACCAGAAAGTTGCCGGTTTGATTCCCATTTGGGGCACATGCCCAGGTTTTGGGCTTAGGAGTGTGCAGGAGGCAGCTGATCAATGTTTCTCTCCTTCTCTAAAATCAATAACAAAAACAAACATTTTCTTTTAAAGAAGAAGCGACTTCAGCCCGGCCGGTGTGGCTCAATGGTTGAGCAATGACCCATGCACCAAGAGGTCACTGGTTCGATTCCCAGTGAGGGCACATGCCCAGGTTGTGGGCCCAGTCCCCAGTGGGGGTCGTGCAGGAGGTGGCCAATCAATGTTCTCTCTCATCGATGTTTCTAACTCTCTCTCCTTCTCCCTTCCTCTCCCTCTAAAAAATCAATAAAGAAAAAATAATTTTTTTTAAAGAAGCAACTCCATCCTCACTGTCTGTTAGGTTCAAGATCAATGAGAGGGAAAGAGACATTATTCCAGGGAGTGGCCACACAAGTCCTGGGATCCAACAACTGGACCATCTTGGATCTTGCACTCATTTCTGAACCAGTCACAGTGGCCTGGGGGAGGAGAATGTGCTGATTGGCTTAGGCTGGGCCACGTGTTCTTGCCGGACCAGTGTCATGGGGGCAGAGGGATGGAGAGGGGGTCAGGGCAAGTAGGAGTACTCTGTCCAAGATGTAGCTGCAAGCATTGCGCTCGCCTGTCACCTCCTGCTCCTTTGCAGGGATTCTTTGCAGACACTGTAGTGTCACTGAGAGGAGGAGGGCACAACCTGGTTTAACCCAATACTCTGCTCATCCCCACCCCCTGTTAATCAATGCCTCCCTCTGAGAGTGTTACTGCTCTACCCCGCCATTCATACCCAGCTGTCCTGTTTTTGCCCTGGATACAGGGCATTTCTAAGTGTTTCGTCATTTCTTCTTGGAGGTGCCACAAAATACCCTCCTCTGCTAGAAGCCTCAGCCTCCAGGGCAAGGAAGGAGGCCAACAGAAGAAAAGTGACTGCTTTTTTTCCACTCCTGGGAAAATGCATAATTAGAATCTTCGAAGATATAAAGGAAAAGGGCTAGAGCTGGATTTTCAAATGTGGAGAGACAGTGTTTTACAAAACAAAGGAGTTGGAGTAGACAACTCACTCGAGTTCCTTCTAGCTGCAGGACTTGATGATTCACATCCTTTCTGTCAGAACAGGCGGGTTTGGTTTTGTTCCTAAGAAGGGGAGAGAGCACCGGCTTGGGGAGAGAGGAGCCTCTTCAGGAAAGAGGAAAGGAGCTGCAAGGGAGGGTGAGTGCGGAAGGACCGCTGCACCCACTTCCCAGTTGCAGTTGTCAGGCTGCCCCTCCTTGTTCCTCAGTGGGATTTTGAGCATTTCCACAAATCCTCAGAATTAGTTCAAATCATCAGCTTGTACTTGACAGCCTTATTCCCTTGGCCGTTGAAAGGGAGAGCAAATCAAAGCTTGATGGCTCAGCAGCTGGCAGGAACATTTATTTAACAAAGGTGTCCATTGAGGAGTGGGGCAGGCTCGAGGACCCGTGATCATTGCTCAGGGTCAAATTCAGATCCAGGCTGGCTTCCGGGACACATAGCAAGGTGTAGGAATTACAGAACAGAAGGCTATGAAAAGGAGAGGAAAGGAGGAGAGGGGAGGTGTTATAGGTGCAAACTGGTTTAGAAAGCCTTGATGTGCAAGCAAAACATTTCAATTATTTTAAGGGAAGCTAAGTAAGCAAGACGGGAAACCCTTCAGTCACCAGGGAGGCGGCAGGAACTCTGCAGGGGAAGCAGGCCAGTGAGCAGCATTTCAACGCTGAGCTAAAGGCAGACACTTGCATCTCAGGAAAGAGCGAGGCTGTCAATAAGGGTTGAACTAAAGTGTGGTCTCAGCATTTGTTCTGGTGTTGCTTCATTTTAAGTTTTCGTTCTCCTCGATTCACTTGTAAGTCAGAAGAAATGCAAAAGCCATGCAACAAGCAAGTATGTTCCCAACAGTTGGGTTTGCCAAGGGCGGTACAGATAAACAAGACCGGGCCCCTCTTCCTTAGGGACCTGCACCTCCGTACAAGAATCCAGAGGCTCTCAGGTCATAGTAAAGCCCAAATTTTTCTTTATCTGAAATGCAACAATTTGAGAAACAGAAAACATGTACTTTGTAACCCGACGATATTGAATCTTACCTGAGCCCAGTGATCCTGGAAAACAAGAACAAATTCTCCAACCCCTGGTGTGCTGAAAAAGGGCTTCCTGCAAAGACCCACCCTTTCCCACGTGATTTAGATAAGATTCACCCTTGTTTACCTGTGACAAGGCTAGACACTGACCTTCAGATCCCTTTCTTCGCTTCATAAATGATTAGCTGAATTGCTTGCCCCACCGATCAGTTCCAACAATATGCTGTAAACCAAACTGTAGTTTCTCTTCTTTCCCCAGGCCCCTGAGCTTTGATACAGCCCCGAGCCAGCATACAGCCCCTTCTGAGAACAGCCTGGCTTCAGCCAGGGTCAGACATTCTCTGATCCACTCACTGATCACACCCCTTGTTCATCCCACCTCCCCACGTCTGATTCTCCCTAGACTTGTTTACTCTTGTCTACAACAGAGAAACTCTTTTTGCCTAACTCTTGAGATGCTTGCAGACATTTAGGTCACAGCTTTCTCCTATTGCAATAGTTCCCCTCCCTCCTTTCCATAATGCCTTTGAATGCAAATCTCTTCTTATTAAGTCTGGAATGTTTTCTAAAAGTCTGACAAACCAGAAAGGAAAGACAGTCCATCAGCTCCTTTTCTGAGCTCCTTCTATCAATGCAAGTTTCACTGAAATCAAATATTGTTTGATCTTTCAGCCCTCTGGCTGGATTTCCAGAGCATTGTGGTTTGCCAAGAGGTGACCTCTGATGAATGATAAACAGGGTAGATAGTCTAGGTTAAATGCTTATTATGTGACAGGCACTGTTTTGCATGGTTTACATATGTTATCTCATTTCATTTTCCCAGTTTCCATAAGAGATAGCTACTCTTATTAGCTCTGCTTTAGGGATGAGGAAACAGACACAGAAGTGAAATAACTTACTCAAGGTCGTGTAGCCAGTGAGGGCAGAGCTGGGATGCAAAGTCAGGTCAGTCCAAGGCTACGACTTGGGACTTGGGAATGTAATCACTATGCCGGGGCTTTCCTGAGGAATGGCTTCCTGGGCTGCTCCTTCTGGTGGTTGCTCCTTCCTATCTGTGGATCGGAAGCAGCTGGAAACAGAGAAGAAGAGATCTGACAACTCTCAGCTGGAAACTGGTTTAACACCAACCAAACAGAAGCCATTTCACAGAACAGCAATGTCTAATAAGGTCACTATGTGATGGCCACGGGGCTAGACATAGAAGAGACCAGTTAGCATTCCTGCCTTTAGCACAAACACAGGAACACTGTGAACCTCAGAAATGACCAAATATCCCCTCCTCCTGGCTAACACGAACAACTGCTGCTGCTTTATCAATGACAGTTTGAGCTGGACCCCTTTCTTGCCAGCTCCTCAGTAAAAGTTAAGATCCTTGGTCTCTAAATTACTCCCCCTGTCTGACAGCACCCAATTCAAAGCAAGCCTCACTCTGCCGAACCTTTCAAAGTCACCTAACAGAAACCTCCTATTATAAGCCCCTTCTAATTTCCTCTTATCTAGATGCCGGCAGTTCCCGAGGGTGTAGTCATACTTGCTTCCTTTGACCTGGCGGACTGCTGAGCTAAGGCAAGCCTGTGGTTAGTTCAGGCTTAAATTTGATGCTTTCTTTATGCGCCCCCTGATGGTTATATTTTGTAACAGCTCCTACCTGGGCTGATTCTGGAAGGACCACTCCCTGGGGTTGTCAGGCCCTTTCAATGCTTAACACTCATTTCTTAACCACTGCCCCCTCGTTATCCCCCCTCCCCCCTCCCCCCTGAGAAGGCTTTATTTCCTTTGTGTAAATGGTTTAACCATCTTGAAGAGATCTCTCTGAGTTCTTTTCTTTCTATCTATTTATTTATTTATTTATTTATTTATTTATTTATTTATTTATTTATTTTTGGTACGTGCCCCTAGCGGGAACCGAACCTGGGACTCTGGTCCGCAGGCCGACGCTCCAACCGCTGAGCCAAACCGGCCAGGGCTTTTTAAAAAAATTTTTATTAAAAAAACACTCGGATGAGGATCCTTTTCCATTTATCTTCAGATGGAGGGGGGTGGGGAGAAAGAGAGACATTGATGTGTCTCACATCAATTAGTTGCCACCCACACGGCTCGAGCAGGGCTGGGGACAGAACAACGGAGGTACGTGCCCTTGACTGGGATCGAACCTGCGACTCTTTGGTCTGTGGGCCAACACTCTAACCACTGAGCTAAACCCAAACTAGTCAGGGCTCCCCCGCGTTATTTTCAACTCAATTTCACCAGCTGGGGACCCTCAAGCCTCTGCCTTAAGGTGTCCCTGTGGTTTCTCAGCACAGTGCACCTGAACACGGAGGGGAGGGGTCAGTGGAGACCTCGGGTGGAAAAGTTAGGTCCCATCTGTGGGAATGAAAACTCCAGAAGCATCTGTACCCCAGCGCCTCTTCCCAGAGTTTATACCCTTGAAATGAAGGATAAAACCATTCAAACAGCTAAGGTATCGTTCTTATTAATATTCCCAGACGCGAATCACAAAAGTCAGAAAAAAAGTCATTCGTAACGGGTGGAACATGGACTCTAAATTTAAAAGTTTATTTTAGTTGTAACTTTATTATCTATAGACACGTGTCCTACATAACGACCCATGGCTGGGGCCCTGATGAAATACTAACAGCAGCATACATCTGGTCATTTCTTTTCTGTCACACATGTAAGTTTATGAAGTGGAAACTGAAATGTACAGGGCATGACTGCCCCAGTCTGCGCAGCAGCGTGGTGATGAAAATGGACAGCGTTGTTGTGAACTTACCTGCTGTCATAATGACGCCACATGAGACTTCCAGGTGTTGTGACTGGAGCACATTAATGCGGTTTCTATGACACTGCTTTAGTTATTTCCTAGAGCAGCCATGTCCTGTGGGAAAATCAATATAATTTTTAAAATCAGATTTGTATTTTTCTTCTAGATACTTTCAGGTTATCTTAGAAAATACAAAACCTGTATTACTTACTGAAATGGTAGATATTGTTAGCATATAGTGGGATGTTTTCTAAGAATGCTGCAATGACTCTCCATATCTAAACATCACTGTTCAAGTTCCACAAATACGACATTGACAACTAAATTATTTTTTAAATTGATTTTTAGAGAGAGAGGAAGAAAGAGGGAGAGAGAGAAACATCAATGTGAGAGAAATACATCCATCGGCTGTCTCCTGCACGTCCCCTACTGGGGATCAAGCCCACAACCTGGGCATGTGCCCTGACCGGGAATCGAACCAGTAACTTTTTGGTGCATGGGGTGATGCCAAACCAACTGAGACACACCGGCCAGGGCTGGTAAATAAATTCTTATTATAAAAAAAGAAAATTCAGAAGTAGACAGTAAATGAAAAAGTCACCTATCATTCCCAATTCCTTCCCCCAAATCTTGCTTCCCTAGAATAACCATTATTACCAGTTTTGTGTGCTTCTTCCAGATATATATATTTTTTGCATTTACATTCATATATATGCACATATTTAGTAGGTAATAATAAACATTTTTCTGCATTGATGTGTTTCAGATACATTGTTATCTTATTTAATGCTTGTAGGGGAAGCAAAATTTTACCTTTACGCTCTCAGCTTTTTCATCTGGGCCTGAGAATTAAATTGACATAAAACAGATTAACAGGAGAAAAGCATGCAAATTTATTTAATGTAAGTTTCATGTGATGGGGGAGCCCTCATAAAGAAATGAAGACCCAAAGAAGTGGCAAACCCTAAATATTTTTATACTAGTTTGAATGAGGCAATTGTGGGAAAGGCTAAAGGAAGATAAGAATTATTTTATCAAGGTCTGCTTACACAAAATCCTCTCACCTTCAGTTTGCTGCCTTAGATGATAAGAAGGTTGCTTTCATCTTGGTATAGGAAGGACATCTTCCACGTGGGGGTTTTAGCTCCTGCTTTTTAGGAAGAATAGGGGGAGAGTCAGAGCACCCTTCCTGCTGCATTCTTAAATGCCTTTAGCTCCAAACAATCCTAATGCCAAAGCGGTCTATTCTGGGGTGACGTATTCTGCCACCTTTCAAATCTTCACAACTTTTGAGGCTGGTGCCATTATTTATCTATAGACAGATGAGGAGCTGGAATCACAGAGGAGGTAACTCAGTTGTTGAAGTTGCACCACTGGTAAATAACAAAGCTGGATTTTGAACCCAAGCTGTAGTGTGTCCCAAACGCTCAACTACTGTATTGTACCGCCTCCTGCTGGCAAATTCAATATCGCCCCAGCTGCTTTTTGGTTTGCTAACCCAGGAATTGAGTGGACTACGTGCACCGTCTGTGTAGATATTCAGTGGTGACTCCTGAGACGGCGACTTAGTGCAGCGGGACCTGGGCTGTTGGGAAGCTTCCCTGCGGTCACACACACAACAGGAACACAGTAAGAGGAACTGCTAGAACAGTAAGAGGAATTTGCTTGAAGCCACACATGCAGCCAGTCTCGGCCTTGTCCAAAACGGGGGTGGATTTCTCAGGGACACTGCAAGATTTACTTAACTGTCTTAGTTTGTCATTTGGGCAAAGTTGAATCCAGGGATATTCCATCACAATCACTTTCTTGCCACATTCCTGACCCCAGATGGGTTCTCCAAATTCTGCTCCAATTTATCAGGAGTGAAAAAGTGGGTTTGTTCTTAGATCTCATTTCACGCCCGTCTTCGTTTCACCTATGGAATGAGGATAATCCTGGCCCTATTCCTTCAGAGGATTATATTAGATTATATAAACTGGAAAGCACTCCGAGTCGACGTCTCTGGCTGGTGCCCTGTGCATTTCTCTCTGGGCTGTGAAGGTGGGTAGATTAGCTCTTAGCATCAATTATTAAGAAACAATCAATGAAGATGCCCAGACATGACGAACGCTTTCGAAATGACATACAGCCAACACAGACTCTTCCTCTGTAACCTCTTGCTATGAATATCTGTTTGCAATCCCCTAATGGCAGAATGCTACTCCTGTCTGCTAATGTAAGTGCATTTCCTCCTAGGGAATGCGGATCAAGGACATAGAGTCTGCACTAGATGCCTGGTATCCAGTAGGCATTCACATATCTATTCAAAGAATACAATGGAAAAGAAAAAAAAGAGAGAGAACTCATGGACATGGACAACAGTGTGGCAACTGCAGAAGGTGGGGGAAGGTGGTGGGTGGAGGTGGAAGAGGGCATAAAGGGTGATAGAAAAAAAACATTTTTTTAAAGAATAAATTGGAAACACTGGTCCCAGTCCAGCCCTATTAAATGTTGATACATTTACATTTATGGCACTTTCCATATGCATCAGTTTTTCTCATCTTAAGATGGAGAAAATAATGTCTGCCATCTTCTTAGGCTCTCAGAGATGTCATGAGATTAAGATGATATATTAAGTATTTTATCTCAAGATATAGATTTAAGATATTTTTATTTTTATACATGTATTTCCCTTTGAGGCCCACATAGGTAAAATCAGCTTATCAACATCAGTGTGTCACCAGGGCATCCATAGTAATGGGAGTCGGCAGTCCTCAGGTCTGGGAGGTAAGCATGGTTAGGCAGTATGAAAGGCGGGGAAACATGTGTGAGAAGAAACAGCTAGAGATCATGGCAGGGAGGCCGCATTCAGAGTTCAGGAGGTCTCGGAAAGTAAGGAGAAACCAGTTAATATTGGGAAGAGGATAAAAGGCCAAGGGCTCTTCAGAGGTCAGCCCCAGCAGGCAGGGGCCTGGTAATCAATGAGAGTGAGCTCACAGACAGGTTACTACTGCTGGTCCTAAGGCCAGAGTTATTGCATTTGCCCTGACTTATCGTGTCTGTGCCTGAATCCCTTTCCATGTTTTGCTGACACATGGAGCTGAAGGTTGACATCAGCACTTAGAAGTGGTCGCCATCTAGTCGGTGTTGACTGCAGCTGTTCTGCTTTACAGGTGTGTATTCATGGCCACATCTGCTGCTAACAGTGAGTCATCCTTGCAAATAAAATAAATACCAATACATTCATATGCATGGTCTACCGTGTGCAAATCCTATGATTGGTGTTACAAGAAATAACACATTTGGGAAGCAAGATAAATGCTCAAGTTGGCATCTTCCCTGTGTGATTCCTGGTAGTGCTGTTAACTTTGCTGGTATATCTGAATGTTACATTATTCAAATTCTACTTACGAATGCTCACTCATGGTTCTTCAGTGTTTGAATATTTGCTATAGACTACAGTTCTTTGTAGTACTACCAAACTTAATATTTATTAGTCATTAAACAAATTTGTTTCAGATATCCATAACAATGGATAAAGGGTAGGAAGAATGTTGGCAGTATTTTAAGAGAAACATACTGTTTCTGGAATTCTTGGGAATTCTGAGTTCTCATTCCTGAATCCCAAAGATTATGTCAGGAATTGGGGAACGTTATTCTAGTTTAATGTTCTTTGTTGTACATGGGAAAGTTAAGTCTTTGCAGCTGTGGAGAAGCAAGACCTTCCAAGTGGCTGTAGGTTCTAACTGTAACGTGGTCTGAAGTCTAAAGGTAGGAATGGGGGGTGGGGGGTGGGAGGGAGAGGGTCAGTGTTCTTCCTTCTATGGAGAGTGGTTTATAATTAGAATATTCTTCTAAATTAACTGAAATCTTATATAGATTAAAATACTTATGTAGGTTAAAATGTATTTGATAATGTCACAGGGATGCAAAAGTTTTATTTAATTTAATTTAAATGTTATTAGAAATTTTACAGAATATAAGAAAGTGGGATTGAAAGGGAAAGATGAAATTAATATTTAGAGAAATAAATAATAATTAATGATTGTGGCACAGCCGGTTCTGTGTGTTCGACAAACCATCCCATCTCCTTTTTTTTTTTCTTTTTTTTTATCCTCACCCGAGGACATTTTTTCATTTTTTGTTCAGATAGAGTGGGAGGGAGAGAGAGGAAGAGAGAGAGAGAGAAACATCGATGTGAAAGTGACACATCGAGTGGCTGCCACCCGCACGACCAACCAGGGCCGGGGACAAACTGCAACCGAAGTACATGCCCTTAGCGGGAACTGAACCCGGGTCTCTCTGGACCGCAGGCTGACACTCCAACCGCTGAGCCAAACCGGCCAGGGCTCATCTCCCTTTTGAGCTCAGAGGAAGACTACATTTACCAGCGCTCAGTTGCATAAAACACTTCTTGTCCTTCAGGCTGGCTCTCTCTCCATCCAAGACGGTGAAGACAGGAAGAGCCCCAATCCCTGAATTGCTGCTTACAGAACAGCTGCCCTGGTGAACCCTGTGACCAGGAACATCAGCGTGAATGAGAAACACACCTTTACGGTGTGAAGCCACTGAGAGTTCAGGGTTTGTTCGTTACCCGGCATAGCCTATCCCAACAGCATGCTAGTCCTTCCTCACTCTTGGGAGTGGAGGATCACGTCGACCTGGGGAGGAACACCATGTGGGATACAGTGTGGTAAGTGACTATAAAATAAGGCATACTCACACTGTAGTAGATACAAGACATTATAGGAAGCTATCCTCACACTTGGAAATAATGTACCCACTCAGAAATCAACCAATAAAGCCCACAGTTAATAGAGTAGGCTGCCATCTGTTGAAATAACCTCAATAACCCAGGAGCTCTTTTCATTAAACCATGTGCCTCCATCATTATGCCTATGCCCTATTTGTTCATTGTGATTTAATAAATTGCAATTTATTGTTCTTTGTATCCATCTCTTGGGAATATGGTAGTATAAGACTCAGTCATCATACTCTGCCCAAGTTGGTTTCTGGACTGTGATAAAAAGGGCGAGACCCTGGAGTGTGAGGTCCCCCAGCTTTCTGCTTCCCAGGAAGGCCTTTAGGAGGCGGTAGGCTTACCGGCCAAAACTCCTCAGGAGGCCCAGATGTCCTTTATATGGCTTAAAGGAACTTAGACCTTTAAAAAAGCAGATTGTTAGCAAGAGGAAACAGCTGAAAGGAATAAGCTAACTACTGAACAACAAGAGAAGGGGCCTCCAGCTTCCTGCAGAAACACTACCTGTCTTCCCCCGAGCAGCGTCATGGGAACTGAGAGGGCTGGATGGCTGCCATCTTCTTGTCTGAGGGCTTGGTTAGTCTAGAATGCGACTCTTGTCTTGACATAACAGCACTTTCGCAGATAAATGGAAGTGCGGCTGTTTAATTTAAGGACTTACAAAAACCTAAGGTCAGATTCTTAGATTTTGTGTTTCAGAGTCCAGAGAGATAAGATAAATTCTCCAGCAGATAAAGCTACTGAAGCTGTGTCAGAACTGGAAAAATTCTCTTGAGAAAATGGAGAAGTGAGTCATTACCCTCAAGACCGCTTTTAAACGCATGTATACAAGATATGTTATTGACACAGCACAAACCTAATTACTGTACATCCGGAATCTCTGGCTGTCCCTAGGTTACTAATACTAATTTGCAAATGCCCCACCTGAGTGAATGCGGAATGAATGTATTCAACAGCAGGTTGTGTTTTCCTTCTTCAACAGCACTGAAAGCAGCCCTCCCCCACTTTTAGCGCCCCGTCTCTCGCAGTTATGAGCTGCTGGTGCCCCCTGGTGGCCAACCCGGGGAACTACCGGTTATGTGCTTCCTGGCTTTGTACTGGCTATCTTGACTTTGCACAGCGTTTCTGAAAATCAAAAGTAAAAAAGTTGGATTTGTGTACTCTGTATGAATTTACATGTTATGGGAGTTTTCATTTCTAGAGAACCAAAATGGATAATCACAATCTTAATTTTATTTCACAATCTTCAAATACATATTTCTAATAGTTGGCACGTGTTCCCTCCCTCATTTCCCTTTTCTTTACAGTTGGATCAGCGGACATTTGACTGAAGCTTAGGATGTTTCCCTTTGAGAGTCATCGTCGTCTCCATTGTATTCTAGTAATATGGTTTACATACTATCTTTATTTTTAAATGTTCTATCATTTTTAAATTAAAATAAGGGAAAACAGAATAAGGCATTAAATCACGTGGGCAAGCAGTGGTAAACAAAGACGGCCCGCTGTACTGCTGGCTGGCAGAGCCTCTGCACAAGGGCCCAGCTCCAGCATTTGCTGGGTACCAATGCTTCTCGTGTAAAAGTGCAGGTCTGAAACGAGCAGTGGTTGAGAACATGAACGTCAAAGCCTGTAATAAATTACTTTTTTTCGTTTTGGAAACTCTATCCTGTCCTTATTTCTTAAAGCTGAGTTAATTCCATTCCAGACAGTTTTTTTCCCTCCACACGTATACATGTTGTTTTAAGGAAAATACATCTTGCTTTTGTCCTCTTCTGCCTCTGTAGTTTAATTCCATGTATTAGTGCAAAACCACTTCAAATATGGCTGGAAAAAAAAAGAATAGTCATGTAAATCCTGAATGAAATAAAACTTTCTAAAAAATGAATGTCAACCTTTCAAGAACCCAGATGCTTCTCTTTATCTTATCACAAATTTTCATATTCCTTTTCATCCATCTAAAAATCTACCCTGTTTTTTGTCGAGTGTCAGTTTCAAGATAAGTGAAATTCTACTGATTATATTTTTAATCCCTATTCCATTTTTCTGTTACAACAGAATGGTCTTAAATTTGTTTTTAAACTGCAAACATGTAAGTCCTAAGTGATAGCACAGCTTAAAGAGCCACTTGTGTAATGGCCTGGGAACAAAGCATCACAATGTTTCTGTGTAAAGATACACCCCCCACCTCATGCCCCCAAAAGGAGGAAAAACCAGCCTCAAAAAAAACAAAAAGATACACTCCAGCTTTTGAAATAATGAACAGATGAGTTCTTCCTGTGCTAAGTTTATAAAAATTCTAGCTGATTTGACTCAGGCAGGGACATAATATTTATTGATCGTTTAAATAATAATAATTGTTATTATAAACATTTATCGAATATTTTCTATGTCTCAGGCCTTACTGACTCATGATGAGGGTGCCTCTGGTTGCCTCATTTTACAGACGAGGGCGCTGAAGCTCGGAGAGGTTATGTCAGTTAAGCAGCAATTAAATAGTGGGACAGTTTTACGTTGGAACTACTGTGCTCTGCTGTTTTACAGAATTTATTTTGTAACACAGGCATGTTTTGAAATCTCAGTTAACTACCGAGATACATATTAAAACTCCTTGAAGGCAGGCACCAAGTCTTATTCATTTTTGTTTCCCCCGTAGTGTCTGCCTCGCAGATTCTCTATAGAGTCATTGATAGCTGAGCTCCTTGGGGATACTTCTCTCTGGTGGTTATTACTCTCCATGATGCACAAGCTTTCGATGTTCCCACTATGCCCCCGAAGGACATTCCTAGCAAATGTGAAAAATATCAGCACCGCAAATGTGGATATAATCAAAAGAGCTCAAGAGTGGCTTGGAGCATGGGCACAGGGACGTCCCTCTAGCCCACAGGGCTGGCTGGGAGGGACAGTCCGTGCAGGCTGTAGCAGAACCTGGCCGGGCCCAGGGGCACCTTATACCTGAGGCACCTTCTTTGTTCTGGTCCCACCCATTCAACCAGCAGCCTCCTGTTCGAAAGCCTTGGGTTCTACTGCTGATCACGGCAAAATATGGGGGTGGGGAGGGGCCAGGGACGCTGCGTGATGTGAGCTCTTGTGAAAGCAGCAGACCCAAAAAGAGTGGGCAACGGTCTCAGGTTTCCCTTTCCTTGCAGTCTCTTGCTAGGGGGTGGGGTGGGAGCAGGTGTGGAAGGAGACTCCTGGGTGCTGTCTCTGATGTGTGAGGGTCAGCTCGTTTCCTCCCCGCACTGCTACTATGTTGGAGGCAGTATTTGTTGTAGTGGCAGCTGCCCGAGCAGGCTGTTGAAGGAGAGCAATTTTTGTACAACTAGAGACTACTAGTGGGGGAAAGAGGAGAGGTAAGGAAGTGCGAGGGCGGCTGGTGCGGCTCCTGCCCGGGTTGCGGGGCCTGATCCCCGGTAGGGGGCGTGCAGGAGGCAGTCGATGGATGTTTCTCACATCAATGTCTCTCTCTCTCTCTCCCCCTAAAAAATCAATTAAAAAAAACAACATTAAAAAAGAAAGAAAGAAAGCGCAAGGGAGATATTATAGATGGAAGTCTTGAGCCAGACGAACCCACATCGGAATCCAGGTTCGGCTACCGCCAGGCCCGTGTGAAGGAAGGCAAGCTGTACGCTGTTCGGCCTCAGTTTCCATACACTGTACTGACACTGAGAATAACAACACACCTCACAAGGTTGTTGCGAGAAGAAAATGAGGTAGTGCAAATAGAGAGCCTGCCACACAGTCACACTCGATAAATATTGTTTTATTTTCCCCTGAATTCCCTTCCTGTACTTCTGGCAAATGAAAAACTGATTTGGTAGAAATGGGCTGAGTGCAGAGGGGAAAGTAAACCTAGCTTTCCTGGATGACATTTTTATGCGGATAAGATCTCTGCCTCTGCAAATATAAGCAGCACTTAGCGTCCGTGAGATATTAGTGATATTCTTCTCTATTATTCTTTTAGCTCCTGAGGCTCCCTGTGGGCTAAGGGTTGGGGACAGACTGTGAAGTACTGCCTGTCCCCCCTCACAGAAGCAGATATGATTCAACAGACAGGAGTCTGCCAATATTCAGACGATGGAGAGAAAACTGAGCGCTAGAGTGGATGACATGAATGCTTCGTTTCCCTTCTAGAACTGAGATCGAGCAAGTTCCTGTGCAGGTCAAATAAAACACTTTATACCAAGGCCGTGGGACGCACTCCAGCCACGTGCCGTAGGATGACGTTTTGGTCAATAACGACCACACGTCCGACAGTGGCCCCATAAAACTGTAATGGAGCTGAAACTTTTCTGTCATCTAGTGACATCATAGCTGTCATGACGACATAAGGGCAACAATATTACTCACAGCTATTGATATAGAAGAAGAATATAAAGAAAGAAATGTTTGTGGATAGCTGTACGTGTGTTTTAAGCTAAGTGTTATTACAAAATAATTGAAAAGTTAAAAAAAGTTAAAAGATTATAAAGTAAAAATGTTACAGTAAGCTAAGGTTAACCTATTATTAGAGAAAGAAAAATATTTTTTAAAAATTTCGTGTGGCCTAAGTGTACAGTGTTTCTAAGGTCCACAGCAGGGTAGTGAGTCCGCATCCTCACCGCTCACTCACTGGCTCACCCACACAACTCCGGTCCTGCCGGTTCCATCATGTCCAGCTCCCTCCCTACACCCATGTGCTATTTATCTTTCATACCCTAGCACTATTGTTACAGGCACTTCTCACAGACACCAGAGAGGTGTTATCGGACGCCCCAAGTCAGAGGGACAGGGCTGTCCCCTCCTCGGTTCTTGTCTTAACTTATGAATGAATTCAAACCAGCAACTCCAGATGACTTTGTTGTGATAAAGCCAATTTATTTAAAAAACTAAAGCAAGCAAATGTATTAAAGAAGTAAGGCAAATAAATCTGCCAAACTACATCTGAGCTGGGACCAGACGGGCTTTCCCAACTAGTTTGGAAAAGCGTTATATGGTAGAGAACCTAGGGGTTATGTAGCCCTCTGTCTATAGATTTTAAATTCCTGTGCTAGATCTCCTGGTACAGGCTAACTCGGAACGTCTCCCTTTTACATTGTTATGGCTTTCCTAGAATTTATGAGAAGCACCTGGGGGACTGCTGTCTTCTCTGTATAGGGAGTGAAATATAACTGCCCCCCACCCCTTCCTTTCCCAAACCGGCTGACTTCTTTGTTTAGTGAGACAGGCTTTTAACACTCCCTCTTCTTTCCTTCCCCCTCCTGCCTTAGCAGTTCCAGGGTGATTTACGCTAGGTATTCTCTGTCAGAGAGAGAAGGGGCATTAAGACTCCCTTCCCACATTCTTCAGTGAGGAGAGGTATTTAGCCCTTTGCTCTCAAGTGTCCTTGGTTGGGGAAGATAATGGCTTGTTATTTACAAGCTACCTTCAAGCTGCCCAAACTGTTTGGCCTTGCTTAATTTTCTTGTCTCAGTTTCCCCATTCCACTTGCTTAGGCATTTTCCTAGCTTCTCACTATCCTGTAACACTTTCACTATACCTTTTCTGTGTGCACATACACAAGTATTTACCACTGTGCTCCAGCTGCCTGCAGGACTCAGTGCAGTAACACGCTGTAGCCTGGGAGCAACAGGCCCCACCCCACAGCCTCGGTGTGTAGTAGGCTACACTGTCTGTGTTAAGTGTGCTCTGTGATGTTCGCACAAGGACGAAACCACCTACTGTTTAATTTTCTTGTCTCGGTTTCCCCATTCCACTTGCCAGGACCTTTCCTAGCTTCTTTCTCTCCTGCCCCACAGCCATATCAGTGTTTGCCCCAGTTTTGCCAGATAGGGTGAAGGCACGGCCTGAACCGGGACAAAGACCAAGTACTTTTTTTTTTAAAATTATATCAAAGTCTTTAACAAGCCTTTGTGAAAAATCTTCCTTAAGAGTTCAGGGAAGCCCTGGCCGGTTCGGCTCAGAGGTTAGCGTGTCAGCCCTCAGACCAAAGGGTGTTGGGTTTGTTTCCCTGGTCAAGGGCATGTACCTGGGTTGCAGGTTCGATCCCTGGCCCTGGTCGGGGTCGTGCAGGAAGCAACCAATCAATGGGTCTCCCTTACATTGGTGTTTCTCTCTCTTTCTCCTTCCCTCCCTCCTTCCCTTCCTTCCACATTCTCTAAAAATCAATTTAAAAAAAAGAAAGAGTTCAGAGTGTATCTCTGGAATATGATCCATTTGTCTGAACTGTGGTCCTGGGAAAACTGTAAAGATACTGATACAAGCCAAAATCTTTGTCCTTTCAAAGCTTCTACAACTGGATTGAATTCTGTTTCTTCATGGAGGGATTATTAATGTGCTCTTACTACTCTTTATTTCTGGCTGGGTGGAAGCCTTCTCTTGCAAAACAGCTGCTCTGATGGTGGCAAAGAAACTTAGTTCTTCTGTGTCCCACTTGGGGAAAATCCACCTGATTTGTGTAGTGATAGAGGAACCCAATTCACTGAAATTGTCATTAAGGAACTCTCTAAGGCTCTGTCACCCATCGCTTTAGCTGCCCTAAGTGTCCACAGTCCTCAGAGGAAATTGAAAGAAGAAATGATCGTTTGCTGCAGGAGCAGAGGTCCTGAACCCCAGTTGCAGTTGCCTGGGGGTCCTTTCAGAATCACCATGGAAAGTCTGGTTAAGATGAAGATAAAGAAACAGAGCAGTTTATCAAGTCCTGGAGGAGATCATTCGAAAGTCAACACCGAGGTCGTTATTCACAGATGACATGATATTGTACATAGAAAACCCTAAAGCTCCATCAAAAAACTACTAGATTTAATAAAAAAAATTCGGCAAAGTAGCAGGATACAAAATCAACATCCAGAAATCACTGGCATTTTTATACACCAATAATGAACACACAGAAAGAGAAACTAAAAAAAAAAAAAAAAAAAAAATCCCATTTACCATTGCAACAAAAAAATTAAGATACCTAGGAATAAAATTAACCAAAGAAGTAAAGGACCTGTTCACAGAAAACTACAGGACATTGAAAAAAGAAATAGAGGAAGATATAAAAAAGTGGAAGCACATACCTTGTTCATGGATTGGAAGAATTAACATCATTAAAATATCCATACTACCCAAAGCAATCTATAGATTCAATGCAATCCCCATTAAAATACCAATGACATATTTCACAGAACTAGAACAAACACTCCAAAAGTTTATATGGAACCAAAAAAGACCCTGAATAGCCACAGCAATCTTGAAAAAAAAAAAAAAAAGAACACAAAGTAGGAGGGATCACAATACCAGATATTAGGTTATACCACAAAGCCACTGTAATCAAGCAGCCTGGTACTGGCACAAGAACAGGCATATAGATCAATGGAACAGAACAGAGAACCCAGAAATTGACCCAAGACTTTATGTTCAATTAATATTTGACAAAGGTGGCAAGAGCATACAATGGAGTAAAGACAGTCTCTTCAATAAAATAAATGGTGTTAGGGCCCTGGCCAGTTTGGCTCAGCGGTTAGAGCGTCGGCCTATGGTCCAGAGAGACCCGGATTCGGTCCCTGCTAGGGGAACGTACCTCGGTTGCAGTTTGTCCCTGGCCCTGGTTGGTCGTGCGGGAGGCAGCCACTCGATGTGTCCCTTTTGCGTCGATGTTTCCTCTTCCTCTCTCTCCCTCCCACTCTATCTGAACAAAAAATGGGAAAATGTTCTCAGGTGAGGATAAAAAAATAATAATAATAAATAAATGGTGTTGGGAAAATTGGACAGCTACATGCAAAAAAATGAAACTAGACCACCAACTTACACCATACACAAGAATAAACTCAAAATGGATAGAAGACTTAAATGTGACACATGAATCCATAAAAATCCTAGAAGAAAATGTAGGCAACAAAATTTTAGACATCACATGCAGTAGAATTTTCACTGATAGAAGGCCTAAGCAAGAGAAATAAAGGAAAAAATGAACACATGGGACTACATCAAACCAAAAAGCTTCTGCACAGCAAAAGAAACAACCATCAAAATGGAAAAGGAACCCACTATATGGGGGAGCATAATTGCCAATGATACATGAGATAAGGGGTTAATTTCCAAAATATATAGAGTACTCGTACAACTCCACAAAAGGAAGACAAAGAACCCAATTAAAAAATGGGCAGAGGACCTAAACAGACATCTCTCCAAACAGGACATACAAATGGCCAAGAGACATATGAAAAAATGCTCAGCGTCACTAATCATCAGAGAGATGCAACTTAAAACAACTATGAGGTATCACCTCACACCTGCCAGAATGGCCGCCATCAACAAATCATCAAACAAGTGCTGGCGAGGGTATGGAGAAAAGGGGACTCTAGTACACTGCTGGTGGGCATACAGACTGGTGCAGCCACTATGGAAAACAATATGGTGTTTCCTCAAAAAATTAAAAATGAAACTGCCATTTGACCCAGTGATCCCACTTCTAGGAATATATCCTAAGAAGCCTGAAACACCAATCAGAAAGAATATATGCACCCCTATGTTCATAGCAGCACTATTTACAATTGCTAAGATCTGGAAACAGCCCAAGTGTCCATCAATAGGTGAGTGTATAAAAAAAACTGTGGAACATATACACCATGCAATACTATGCAGCTGTAAGGAAGAAGGATCTCTTATCCTTTGAGATGACATGGAGGGATCTGGAGAGTATTATGCTAAGTAAAATACGCCAATCAGAGAAAGACAAGCATCACATGATCTCACTTATTTGTGGAATAGAATGAACAAAATAAGGTGATGAACAAAATAGACCCAGAGACAAAGGAGAAACATCTGTAACAAAAATAAATTAATTTAAAAAAAAAGTTAACACCGACGTCAAATGAATGCAAGTATGAAAACATCTTAGAGATGGAATGCAGAATAGAACGGCTTTCAAATTGTGTTTAAGGGCCATTACCTGCCAAACTTCCGGGCTGCTAGTCCTTAGTGTTCCTTGAATAGAGTCCAGGGTTCCATCCCAAAACTACTGAATCAGCATCTCCCAGCGAGGGCCTGGAAAGTTGCATTTAATCAAGCAGCTTAGGTGGTTCTTGTCTTCAGGGGATTTGGAATACATTGTTCTAGAACTGTGTCTGGAAACAGAACTGGTACTTGGGGCTTTTAAAAGAACAGCTCCCAGATTCCGCTCTGAAGATTCTGCCCCTAAGCTTGTAGTAAGGGGTGTGCTTGTCTAGTTGAGACTCCTTTCTGATGATACCCACTGACAGCTTTGCCTTCCCTGGGGCTTGTTAGAAATGCAGACTCTTGGGTACCACCATGACCCCAACCCGAATCTGACTTTTACCCAGATTCCTAGGTGAAGGTTGAGGAACATCATCTTGAGGTTCTGAGAGGTGCAGGTATTTCTAATCTGGTTCCCAGTGTAGGACAAGTGCGGGGTCCCTTCAGAGGGGAGGCACAGACACCTGTGATGACACCTTCTTGGGTTCTGGGTAATATTGCATTTGATCAACAGTTTTTTGCTGATGAGAAGATTGGAAATAGGCAAAGGTGAAGTGCTGCTTTGGAAAGAAAACTGAAGTGGGAGTAAGCAAGGTTTGGGGGGCAGACTTTAGGGGCTACAATATGGCTAGAAGGAATGTTGGGGACATGTCTGGACACTGTGTTTGCATGCTGTTTCTCCTTTGGGTGTGTGCTTATTTGAAGCTGCTAGAAGGGGCTCATGGTTGAAGACACTCAGGCTATCCTTGGGGTCCCAGTGGCTCTTAGGCAGACCACTTTATCTCCTAGATTTTAATTCTTGACCTCTAAACAATGAGGCTTTTAACCAGGGGCAAGTCCCTTTCAGCTTTAAGATCGGGAAACTGGGAACAAGAGACACATTTTTTTGCACTGAAAATTAAAAACAAGTTCACTTTTAATGTTTCATTTGTAATACTACATTTATTTAAAACAAAAATGGCCTTAGAATTTCACTCTCTTGTTTGCTGTCCTAGAACTTTTTTGGTTTTTTTTGTATAATTTCATATCAGTCATCTTGGTACGGAATTTCTAACCCCTTTGTGATCTTCAGGAAGAACAAAGGAATCTGTAGTTTCCAAGTGTTTCTTTCCTCTGAGACAACAGTACATTATTCAAGTAAGTCTCTAGTGAAAAACATGTACAATGTTGTGGACATACAAACAGGCTATGCATTCAGACTTTGTTATGCAGCAAGGGAGCCGGCCAGCATCACTACGTTTGGCAGAGACGCAGAGGGAGTCCGAGTCTCCAGGTGTGCTGTGGTGGGCAAACAGGTGGTATACTAACTAGAAGTAGGGTGTCTTATGAGGTTGTTTAGGGAGTATATCTTGCTTTCTCTGCTTGGTCCTGAGTTGAAAGTGGGACAAAAATTAGGGAAGCTGGCAGTCATTGACCTAGTCTGAGTGCTTTGGGCTAGTTGCTATAAACATTGTGGCTCAGAATTCTATTGTCATACACGCTGGCTATTGTCTGTTTGAGTAATAAGTCTCTCAATATAAAATTGTTGGAAAAAGAGAACAAATTTTTAAATTTTATTTGAGAGAGAGAAACACTGATTTGTTGTTGCATTATTTATGCATTCACTGGTGCCATGACCGGGATTGAACCCACAACCTTGGCGTAGCGGGATGATGCTCTAACCAACTGAACTACCCAGCCTGGGCTGATAAATTTTTTTTGTTTCTAAGAATAGCTCCTATCTGTCACAAGCCATATTTAAAATATATTTTGAAGCATAGAAAATATATTCTAGAGCTAGTCTACTCTAGAGAACGTTTGCTTTTATTTTTTAAATGTCTTTTTAATATGTTTTTACTGATTTCAGAGAGAGAAAGTGAGAAGGAGAGAGATATAGAAACATTGATTGGCTGCCTCCTGCATGCCCCTTACAAGGGATCAAGCCCACAACCCGGGCATGTGCCCTGACTGGGAATCGAACTGTTACCTCCTGGTGCACGGGAAGACGCTCATCCAATTGAGCCACACCAGCTGGGTGGGAACTTTTGCTTTTAAAAGACACAAGAGCCCAGCCAGTGTGGCTCAGTGGTTGAGTATCTACCCATGCACCAAGAGGTTGCCAGGTCAATTCCCAGTCAGGGCACATGTTCAGGTTGTGGGCCTGATCCCCAGTGGGGGCATGCAGGAGGCGGCCAATCAATGTTCTCTCATCGATATTTCTATCTCTCTCTCACTCTCCTTTTCTCTCTCTCTCTCAAATCAATTAAAAAAAAAAAAAAGACACAAGAAGCCACACCTATGGAAGACCAAGTTTCTAATCAAATATCACCTCAATTATCTATTCACAATCTGACCAGCTTGATCAATACGTAAGTGTGTATGTTGGGGGTGAGCAATAAAACGAATTCTGGCTATGCCAAGCCAGACCTCAGTTATAAAGATCCTCTTTCTGGTAATAATGCACATGGATGTCCCAGACTCCCACATTTAGAACTTAATTAATAAGCCTTCTTGTATGGTTAACTAATTCTTTAAATGATTGTCGAATTATTTAATTAAAGGGTAATTTTCCTCAAAAGGGTAAAATCATTACTTCCATATGAAATGAACATATGTTAAAGATTTAAAAAAACTCATTAATGAGGAAACTAGTGTTAAAGAAAACGCAAAATGAAGTCCACAGTTTGAGTATACCCGTAAGCCAATCACCCATAGCCACATAACCAAACTCCAACTGTCCTGATTTCCCCCAAATGCTCACTCTGACCTTTTTCTCAAAGTCAGTGCGACTATGCAGCTTCCTAGCCAATCAGCCACAAACAAGGAAGCGTATGTAATGCTACTACCCCAAGTTTCCAGCAACCAATCACAACAGAAACAATGCACTTCCTCATTCGTGCTTTACAAACTGGGCTGTAACCGCTGACAGTTGAGCAGCTCACGGCTTTTGGTTTTGAAGCCTCTCAGTTTGTGAAGTTTGTTTCTTGATCAATCAAATATGCATATCAAGTAGAGCTCTCTGAATTTTCTTTCGATACGGGTAAGCTGGTACAACCAGTTCAAAGGAGAGGCCAACAGATTAGCCAGCTGCAATTTACAAAACTGTAAAATAGTTCCCAGAGAATCAGAATCAGAGGACCTAGAGGATGAATGTTAAACAATGTGTAGTTTTCCACTGAAGCATAAAAATTTCCCCACAACCACAGACAGAATTTCTAACCACAGAGATCCTTAGTTAATACATCTATTCCCAGATTCATTTTTCTTTATTAAATAACTTAATAGTTTATGTGAAAGTTCATGCACTTGTCAGTCATTCCACTTTAAGAATTCCGAACATGTTAAGTAAGTGCTCATGGAGAGAATGAGAACCCCAAAATAATTTCCAGTTACATACATTTTATTAAAAGTTCTCACATTTTTCAGAGGAAGGGGGCGGGGGGATGGATAAGATAAACCAAAGAACTTATATGCATGTATATGTAACCAATGGACATAGACAACAATGCTGGGGAGGGGGGCAGGATTGGGAGGAGGGTGTCTATAGAGGAAAAAGGAGAAACATCTGTAACAAAAAGAAATTAATTAATTAAAAAATTAATTAATTTAAAAAAAAGTTTTCACTTTTTTTTTTCTCCCCAAGCTATAAAAGACTGATAGAGTTTGAATGTACCACACAGCCCTATGGGCATTAAAAACCTTGGGAAATTATAAACAAATATTTTAGGGAAGTAGCCCAGCCGGTGTGGCTCAGTGGTTGAGCGTAAACCCATGCATCAAGAGGTCGCCGGTTCGATTCCCAGTCAGGGCACATGCCCAGGTTGTGGGCCCGATCCCCAGTGGGGGGCATGCAGGAGGCAGCCAATCAATGTTCTCTCTCATCTATGCTTCTATCTCTCTCTCTCCCTCTCCCTTCCTCTCTCTCTAAAATCAATAAAGAAAAAAACAACAAATATTTTAGGGAAGTATTATGGAAAGTTCTGTTTTTTAATTTTTCAATCACATTCCGTATTCTATTAGTTGCAGGCGTACAGCACAGTGGTTAGACATTTATCTAACTTACGAGTGATCCCCTCTCTAAGTCTCGTGCCCACCTGGCACTGTACAAAGTTATTATACTGTTAGTGACTGTATTCCCTGTGCTGTACTGTACATCCCTCGTAAGTAATTACTGTAACTATCAGTGTGACAACAGTTCAGAATGGGAAAATCTGCACTGAGTTTAATATCATTCCTAATCAACTAAGCTAGAATATTCTTTCTTTCTTGCTCAAGAAAGATTTCAAAATTCAGGTCAGAGAGAGTGTTCTCTGTGTTATTATCAAGAGATAATAACCTTGGCCCTGGCCGGTTTGGCTCAGCGGTTGGAGCATCGGCCTGCGGACCAGAGAGTCCCGGGCCAGAGGTCCAGAGTACCTGCGGACCAGGTACTCCCACTAGGGGCACGTACCAAAAAAAAAAAAAAAAAAGAGAGAGAGAGAGAGAGAGAGAGATAATAACCTTGAATTCACTCAAATTTGTTTATTTCTTAGAGCAAATTATTAATTCATTTATTCAACAAATATTCATTGATCTAGTATGATTGTAGGAAACAAAGCAATAAAATGGACAAAACCCCAGCCCTCAATAAGCATGTGGAAATAAATCATAGGGAAAGACAAATAAAAAACCGCAATGCGATACCACCCCACACCCACTAGAACGGGTTAAAAAAAAAAAAAAAGTGCCTGACACCAAAGTCCATGATGTGGAGCTCTTACACACAGCTGGAGGGGATGTTAAAATGTTATAACATTTCGGAAATCTGGAGATTTCTTATGGAGTTAAACATACACCTACCTATATAGTCTAGCCACTCCTTGCTATTTTCCCAAGAGATATGAAAACATATGCACTCCACAAGAATGTTCACAGCATCTTTATAGCTTTATTTGTAAAGGGTCCAATGTGAAAACAACACAGATGTCAATAAATAGAAAAACAGGTAACGTGAAGTATATTCATGCAATGGAATACTACTCAACAGCAAAAAGGAGTGCCAATATAAGCAACAACATGGCTGAATTTCAAAAACATTATGCTGAGCAAAAGAAGCCAGCTACAAAAGAGTATATAATGTATAATTCCATCTATATGAAACTCTTGAACAAGTAAAATTAACCTGTAGTGATAGAAATCAAAACAGTGGTTGCCTAGAGATGGGTGGGTGGAGGGGTGAGATTGGTGGAGAGTGGGCAGGGGGAACTTTCTGGGGCAATGGGAATGTTCTATATCTCTGTAAGTGTGGGTTACACATATGTATACATTTATCAAGACTCTCATCAAACAAATCACTTAAGATTTGTGTATTTCAGTGTATGTGAATTAGACCTCAATGAGGAAAAAAATAAAAGGAAACAAATCCCTCTCCTCATGGCAAGTCCCTATCCTCATGAAAGTTCAATAAACAAAACAAATGACGAATGTCTTTGGAGAAAAGCAAAGCAGGGAAAGGAAGGGTTACAACTTAAAATAAGGTGGTCAGACCTCACTGAGATGGTAGCATTTGAACAAAGACTTAAAGGAGATGAGGGGTAAAAGTCTGCAATGAAATACTAGAAAACCAAATTCAGCAGCATCACATCATGACCAAGTGGAATTATTCCTGGGAGGAAAGGATGATCCAACATATGAAAATTCATCAGCGTAAGAAAAGAACAAGGGGGAAAATACCACATGGTCATCTCGATTGATGTAGAAAAAGCATCCGACAACATTAAAGGGGATGAGGAGTTAGTTGTACATGTGTCTGAGGGAAGACCATCCAGGCTGGCCCATAGCCAAGTATAAAAGACTCTGAAGCAGGAAACAGCCAGATGCGTTTGCGAAACAAGACGGTGGGTCCAGATGTTTGAAAAGTTGTTGGTCAGGGGAAAGGAGTAGGAGTAGAAGTCAGAGATGTGATGGAAACGTGTGATGGGGTGCAATCGGAGGTTTTTCGGTGAGGATCCACATGACTTATTTCCTTTTAAAAGGATCCCTCTGGCTTTTCTGTTGCGAATAGACTCCAGGGAGCAGGGGCAGAACTCCAGAGGTTAGTTAGAAGACTATTACAATGATCCAGGCCAAGGTGATGGCGGCTTGTACTAGAGAGACGCAGTGCAGGTGGTGTGCAGTGGGTGGATTCTGGATATATCGCGAAGGTAGAGTCTGCAAGATTTGCTGTGGAGTGTGTGTGTGTGTGTGTGTGTGTGTGTGTGTGTCTGTATGTTATATGTATGAAAGAGATAATGTGTCATGAATCTTTCTTAAACATTAGGCTTTAACTATTATCAATAAGTATTTACGCCATATCTTAAAAACAAGCATGCTACTTGTACACCTGAAACTAATACAAAATCATATTGAATGCAAATGGTAACATAAAAATTATATACATTTTTATAAACCACAGAACTTATATGCATGTATGCATAACCAATGGACATAGACAACAAAGCTGGGGATGGGGGGGATGGGGAGGAGGGTGTCAATGGAGGAAAAAGGAGAAACATCTGTAACAAAAACAAATTAATAAAAATAATTTTTAAAAAATTATATACATTTTTAAAAACACAAGCATGCCAGTGGGTGGTAACAATATGGGTAAGAGTCTTTGCTCTTTACACATAACTAGGTCTATCTCACAGTTTCACTTTTTTTGTTTTTGTTTTTAACCATTTTACACAACCTGGACAACATTAGGCTAAATTACCACTAGATGGCACTATAGCTTCACTTTGTTGAAGATTTTAATTCTTGGTGAGAGCTCAATGTCTTTCTTAGCAAACTGGTCTTAAAGGCCCAGAAATCAGGATTTTTAGGCATGACTTAGAGACCTGTGTTTAGAAGTTTGCCTGGTGACTAACTAAAGGAATGTCAACTGCAAATAGCAGATAAGAAACCCAAAAGAGGGAACCTGCAAATACATTCACACAGACACAGCCCTGCAGGTCTGTGGCCAGGTTGGTTTGGTGGAGAGAAAAAGCAGGAAGGAAGCTGAAGCGCTAGAAAACGCAAAACTTCAAACTTGATTCAAAAGTCAGGACAAACACATTCTGGGATTGCGGGGGCAAGTCAGTCACACTTGCTTGGGTGCAATTTATCTGTGTTTGCCTCTCAATGCTGATTTGAAAACTAACTGAAGTAGCAATATTTTATCGGAAATATATATACAATTTTATTTAGAATTTATATTTATAACCACTTATAAGTTATATGTTATATTTATAAATAATATTCTCCAAACATGGTAAGGGAAATTATTTTTTTAAATCATTACTCTAGATAATTCCATTCGTTTTATTGAATTGTTCTCCCAGCATTTAGGAAACACAGAGCCCTTATTTTTAATGTACCTGAATAATGTAAGACCAAAAAAATAATGCACCAATTTGGATTTAAAATGAGACACAATTTGAATAAAAGATTAATGAATTGCAAATGAACCCATGGAAAAATGCTTAAACCTTGCTAGTCACTTGGGAAATGCAAACTAAACCATGATGAAATACCTGAGATACAGTTTCATATCTACTAATGAGGCAGGATAGTAAGAAGCTAGGGAAATTCCTTGACAAGTGGAATAAAGGAAACTGAGACAAAATAATTAGACAAGGCCAAACAATTTGAGCAATTTACAGCCAGCTAATAAATCACAAGGTTTTATCTTCCTTAACCAAGGACACTTAGTAGCAAATGGTTTACAAATGCCAGATTGTCCCAGGGCAGACTGGCCTTGGTCCCAGTCCCTCTTCAATAATGTTCTTTAAAAATAAAACTAACCAGAAAATAACCTTGGCCCCTTTACACACACGTTTTGATGAACAAACATATTAAAGGACACATCTGAAAAGCTAATGAATATTCTGTTTAGACCTTCTCCTAAGACCTCCCCTAGGATTCCAGCCAGCCATGGAAAGATAAAAAAGCCTCAAGACCAAGGATCCACAGCACGATCTCGCTAGAGCACACCCACGCCTCGTATCTTTGCTGTTTTTCTCCTAAGCTCGAAGGGATCCCATGAGACTTACAACCAGGGGCGCAGAGGGCAGCAGCAGCTCGACCTGGGCTTACCCCAGAACCTGTCTCCAAGGCCCCCTTCTCTCTGACTTTTTCTCTTCTGTTGCTTCTTCTACCTTAAGCCCTTCCTTTGTTTCACTGCTCTTAGCTTTAATAAACATATTCCCAAAATCACCTGGACTCGTTCTGTGAAATCTTTCCTATATGAAGTCAAGAAACCACACACCACTGGGGAGCCCTAGGCAGACATGCCCTGGGCCCAGACCCCGTCCAGATAACACAAAGATGGTTCAAATAAAAAAGACAGACAATAATATGTGTTCATGAGGATGCAGAGGAACTGGAATTCTGTTACACTGATGGTAGGAATGTAAAATGACAACCATTTTGGGAAAAGTTTGCAGTTAATCACAAAACCGTATAATCTTGCCACTCCACTCCTAAGTATTTACCCAATGGAAAAGAAAGCAGAGGTAGGTCTATACACAGACCTGTACACAAATGTCCATATCAGCTTTATTTGTAACAACAACAAAACCCAGAAAAACCCAAGTACCCATCAATAGGTAAATGGATAAACAATTTTATATACACATATTATGGAACACTACTTAGCAATAAAAAGGAGTGAACTATTTTTCTTTAAAGTTTTATTTTATTTTATTTCCTTTATTGATTTTAGAGAGAGAGGAAGTGAGGGAGAGAGAGAGATAGAAACATCGATGAGAGAGAACATCGATTGGCTGCCTCCTGCATGCCCCCCACTGGGGATTTGGCCCACAACCTGGGCATGTGCCCTGACTGGGAATTGAACCGGCGACCTCTTGGTGCATGGGTCAATGCTCAACCTCTGAGCCACACCGACCAGACAGGAGTGAACTATTGATACACAAAACTACATGGATGAATCTCAAAACAATCATATTGAGCAAAAGAAAAGACAAAAAAGAATACATACTGTATGATTGCATTTATATAAAAATCTACGAAATGCAAACTAGTCCATAGTGACAGAAACCAGATCAGGGGCTGCTTGTGGGTGGGGGCTATGGGGAAGCACATGAGGGAGGGATAACAGGGGATCCTAAATATGTTCACTGCCTTGATACTGGTGATGGTTTCATATGTGTACATATTTATCAAAACATTAAATTGTACAGTTTAAGTTTGTGAAGTTCATTGTATGTCAATGATACCCTCAATAAAGCTGTTAAAATTTTAAAAATGAGACACCGATATGTGATATTTATTAATTTATTCATTTATTTGCTTTTTCTCTCATTTAAGGATTTATTGAGTGTCCAACTATGCCAGAAGGTAAAAGGGAAATTTGACGGTCTGTCTCTAAGTCCAGTCCAGGAGCCAGGCAATGACAGGTCTGCATGATATCCTTGTTGAATATACTCACAGGAAGCTAAGAGAATGTCAAGATCAGTGTGTGTGTTGGAGAAGGCTTTTCAGAGGACCTTAAGCCTGAGCTGTGTTCTGAAGGATAAAGAGGTGGTTAGGGACAGTGAGGAGGGCCAGTCTGTGTGGTGGTGGCAGCAGCTGTCTGTCTTAAGCAAAGCCTAGGGTGAGAGAACAGGTCTTGTGCAAAATAAGCAAATTATAGGGGAGAAGAGGAGTGTTTTGAAATAAGGCAGGATAGATAAGTAGGCATTGATCACTAACAGCCTGGGAAACTGTGATCAGGAATTTGGCTCTGATATTGAAGGCCTGGGGAGCCAGGAAGGATTTTAAGCAAGGGAGAACATGATCAGACAGCATGGTGATTAAGAGCACAGATACGTAAAGTTGAGAAAGAAAAACTGACATCTTGCCCTTAGGTTGTCTATCATTATGGTTAAGCAAGCATATTTAATTAGTCGCCAATTCCTGCTAATAGCTTTTGCTGAATCATTTTCAGATGTGTCCAATTCTTTCTATCCCTGCTGCAATTGCCTCAGTTCTGATGCTCATTATTGCTTGCTTGGATTACCACAATATCCTCAAACTGGTGGTCTCCCTGTCTTCAGTCCTGCCTCTCTCTAAACTATTTGCTACCTGCAGCTTAAAACATTTTTCTAAAACCAAAATCTGATCCTCTTAGCTGAAAACCTGATCTTCAGCCTTCAGTCTTGCTCCTTAATCAACTCTATCTCCATAATTCCAATAGTGATAATCAGAGTAATAGCGTACTTATCACTCATTTACTATATGCCAGGAACTGTGCTAAGCACTTTACTTTTGCCTCATTAAATTCTCCAATACATTATTATTATTATTATCATTGTCACTATTTTACAGATGAGAAAACTGATTCTTAGTGATTTTTAGAAAACTGATTTAAGTTCCATGTCTGGGACATGTGAATTAAATTGACAAAAGACAGACTAATGAGGGAAAAAATAGAATTTACACATGCAATACACATACATGCAGGATAATTTGTGATGAGTAACTCTGAGGGGTGGTTAGAATTTGGGGCTTATATACCTAACTTAGTAGGTAATAGGGAAGGGGAAAAGGGACACTTATGGGAATTTTCGGAAAGACAAATGGAGGAAAAGATAAATTCTCCTTTAGGAGAATGGATGGGAGATAGTCTTGTGAAGATGTCTGTTTGGGTGTGGTGTTTACTTTTCAAGTCAACAAGGCAAGAGTCGCTCCTGGAGTGAAGAGTCATGACAACTGAGTTCTTGTGGGAGGCCCTACTTCAGGCAGATAGGGATTTCAGGAACTCAGATGCCTCCAGTTCAAAAGAATTCTTATGCCAAAGTAGGAAGGTTTAATAATGTACCCAAGGTCATCCAGCTAATAAGTATAATTGAATAACTTGTCCCCAAAAAACCCCCCGAAAATCTCACAAAAACCTTTAAAGACAAATTTGAGTATGGAATAATTTTTTTTTTTTTTTTTGTACTTGCAAGAGAGATCAGTTATCAGAGAATTGGCTCTCTGAACAAAAACATAGGCTGACATTTATGTTAAAAAAAATTTTTTTTCTTTATTGGTTTTAGAAAGAGAGGAAGGGAGAGGGGGAGATAGAAACATTGATGAGAGAGAACATCGATTGGCCGCCTCCTGCATGCCCCCCACTGGGGATCGGGCCCACAACCTGGGCATGTGCCCTGACTGGGAATCGAACTGGCCACCTCTTGGTGCATGGGTGGATGCTCAACCACTGAGCCACACCGGCTGAGCCACAGGCTGATATTTAAAGGCAAAAGTCATGTGGGGGAGGAACAAACTTTCCTCTACGCTCAAGGGTCTTCTGGCTGGTCTAATAATCAAATAGATGTGAGACAGTTTAGCAAAAGAAAATAACCAAATTTAATACATACATAGGAATGGAAACCCAGCATACATGAGAGTCAGAGACCCAACATGCACAAGAGGTTCAGTGATAGAAAGAAAACATGAGTATATAAGACATCCTGAACTAGGAATGCAGTAAGGGGTCTTGGGGGCTTCAAAAGGTCATTGCAGGGTGATAAGAACAATAAACCTTGCCCTGGCCAGTTTGGCTCAGCGGTTGGAGCACTGGCCCAAGGACCAAAGAGTGGAGGGTTTGATTCTGGTCAGGGCACATGCCCAGGTTGTGGGCCTGATCCCCAGTGGGGGGCATGCAGGAGGTGGCCAATTGATGTTCTCTCTCATCGATGTTTCTATCTCTCTCTCCCTCTCCCTTCCTCTCTCTCTAAAATCAATAAGGGAAAAAATAATAATAATAAAGTAGCTACTAAATTAATAAATACAGTTTTATTCACAGTCATAAACACACCAGACTGGTAATTATAGAGGAAATGGAGAGCAGAATACTCTGAAATACCAGGTGTGTAGCCTATCAGAAATAAATATGCCATATTCATCTAAGAAGCAGATGCTAAGGATACTTCATGGACTGTTAATAGATTAGCAGTTTCATTCCCGTTTATGAGGTTCCAGTTTACAGGGAAAGCAGAAACCCATCTAAAAAGGGCAGAAGCAGAGAACCAAGCCACAAGCTCTCATTTTAAACAGGTGGCTGCCAGTTCATTTCTCAAACTACCAAGTAAGAAGCAGAAACATGGTTTGCCTAGTTCTTGGTTTGGGACAATTCTTTTTTTCCTGCCCCTCTGGCTCGCAAGGAGCAGGTGTTCATTGTTGTCAGGTGAGACGGTGAGTTAATTTTGGAATGTGTTCAGTTGAAGGGCTGGTGGGTTGAGTCCAACTGGAAGATGGACATCTGGGTCCAGAACTTGACTGATTGAAGTTGCAAATAGATACAGACTGTACATTTATTAACATTAATTATAAAAGGATTTATAATTTCGATTTAATCGCAGTTCAGTGTAAGCATCATAAAGGGTGAATACTCTATTTTGCAAACCACTCTATGTCCGGTGCCTAGAAGTGTGATTGGCACAAGGGGACATAAATTGGTTCATGATGAGTATTTTAGAGACATGGAGCTGGACTTGCCCTTACTTCCAAAGCCAGGTCAAGGCGTCCCCTGGTTCCGCCCCTCCTACCCCTTTAAGAGAGCGGAGGGGAGGTTGGAGAAAGGGCTGCTGGGAAGGAGGGCGGGGCTTGCCGCCGGGGTTTCGCTGTCGCGCTGCGCGCTCAGCGGCAGCGGGGCCCGCGCGCAGGTGTAATAAATGCACGAAAGGACGCGCAGCGGCGAGTGACAGACGTGCCCTGCGCTCTGGCCTCCCGGGGCGGTGTTAGCAAAGCCAGGTAAGGCGGAACAAGGCTGCCTGTCCCGTTAAGACCGACTCCTGTCCCCCTTGGAGGGAAATAACGTGGTCACAAACACTTCTGGAGCTTACCCATGTTAAGCCGTCTTCTTCCCTGATCAGTTAATACATACACGAAGTGGCCTCCGCGGAAGCTCATACTCAAAACCGGCAGGCGTCCGTCTGGAGGACGTGGTGTCCACAACCCAAATCACCTCTCGTTTGCTCTTTTTAAACCGTAGGCTGGTGCGATTCCAGGGCTAACCCAGCCCTCCTGCCAGGCCGTGGGAGACTCGGGTGTTTCCAGGGCGCACACCTGGGATGACCAACCCCGCTGGAGTCGATCCTGCATTCGCAGACCAGAGGCCCACAGGCATTTGGTCCTGCCCTTTTTTTGATATTTTAATTAGCCACCAACATTTAGAAGGGGGAGCGTATGCATATATATCTGGATGAGTTTGAGGAATGGGAAGATATGGCAAGGCGTCCTGCTGGCAGCATTTTGCTGCCCGTCTGGGCCAGTGTTTGGAAGCAGGCTCCCCTTTGCCACAGGCTCTCTTACCCACTCAGTCTGCATCGCTCATTTATCGCCAGGCACTGGGGTTGTGGGCCCCTACCCTAAATACCAGGTCAGCGACTTTCAACCTTTTTCATCTGGTGGCACACATAAACTAATTACTAAAATTCTTTGGCATGCCAAAAAAATATGTTTTGCCAGCCTATCAAAAAATTTGGTATAATTTTGATTCATTCACACCAGATGGCTATTGTGTTAGCTGTTGTCATTTTTTTATTTGTCAATCTAAGGGAAAAGAGGTCAGTGCCCGTGGATAGTCAGGCATTGCATGTTTTAAAAATTCTTGAGGCAAACACTGGTTGAAAATCACAGACTTAGGTGACTATTTAAAACATTTATGCAGAACAGACCAGAGGTCCCAAACAACTGTGGGTATAATTTGTGTTTAAACTGCTGTTCCTCATTCCTACTTTTTCTTTTCAAGGTGGTTTTCTTTTGGAACAAGTCTTTTCAACACGGGCTTGATAAAGCTGAATTGTCACAGATATTTACAGAAAGAGATTTGGGAGTTGATATTCTTTTATTCCAATGAAATCCATAAAGTTTCTTTTTTTTTTTAAAGAAAAAATCTAAATCTGTTTACATAGATGTTTTATGCTATGACAATCATTATTGAAATAGAGTGTGGTCAGTGCAATTTGTATCTCTCTGCCTACAGAAAGTTATGGTTTGTTAGCCTCCACAACTCTTGGCTAGACTTCATAAAGGCAAGAACTGTGTTTGCCTGTTACTTGTGCTATCCCACCACTAGAATCTGAGCTTCCTAGACTTTTGTTTATTTTGTTCACAGTCGCCAAGCACAGTGCCTACTTCAAGATAAGTGATTGAATGTATGAAATATCTTTAAAGTTATACCTTATTTTATGAAATAGGCATTGTTCCTGAAGATTTCTCTCAAAATCAAATGCTTGTATTTGTTTGAAATTATTAAAAGAATTCCACTGTGAAAAGGCATGGTTTTAAAGACCAGATTTTCCTAAATTGATGCACCAAAGCTTCAATCTAAAATGAACTTGTACTGCCCTGGCCAGGTAGCTCAGTTGGTTAGAGTGTTGTGCCCATACTTCAAGGTTGCAGGTTCGATCCTCAGTCAGGGCACATATAAGAATCAACCAATGAATGCATAAATAAGTGGGACAACAAATCGATGTTTCTCTTTCTCCCTCTCTCTCTCTCTCAAAATCAATACATTAAAAAAATAAAATGAACTTGTACTTGTGGATCATATGCTACAGAGCTTACATTGTAATATTTCCTACTGTGTAATAAGATGTGGAAGTGTCGGTGAGCCTTGGAATTGTCAGTATTATTTCTGTTTTTAGAGATCTGGAGATTTCAGTTGAGATCAAGTTGGCAGCCAGAACCTTATACTTGGCCCATGAGGAGCAGCTCTTATCAACATCAGTGACAGAACCTGTGGTTTGGAAAGGACTGATGGCTTTGAACCCAGGTTGGAGGACATTTGCACTGTTTCCAACGAATCAATGTGGTGTCTTTCTAAAGGCCATGAGAAGCAGTGGTCTTTCCTCATATCCCTGGAGCCACTGTCTCTGGAGAGGGACTGGAAGCTTTTTGGACCCTGAGATGAAAGCTTTCCTGGAGGAGAACACTGAAGTTACCAGCAGTGGCAGCCTCACCCCTGAAATCCGGTTACGGCTGTTGACCCCCAGATGCAAGTTCTGGTGGGAAAGAGCTGACCTGTGGCCCCACAGTGATCCTTACTGGGCAATCTACTGGCCAGGAGGCCAAGCTCTGTCTAGGTACTGCCCTGTCTGAAATGGTTGTTACGATCCTTTCCAACTTTGCATTCTCCCTGCCCCCCCCCCCCCGACCTACACATACAAAAACAGAGAAAACCCAACATTCTTCTTCTTTTCTTAATTTCGAGCGGTTTAAGCATATTTTTTTGTTGCTTTGTTACATAGTTTTACCTTCTACTCCAAGTTTATCAAGGCATTTCCCCAAATCTAGTTCTTTCCCCAAGAGAAGTCAGCCTATGGTCAACATCAAGACTGGAGATAGCTATAAATATCCATATCTCACACTACTCTCAGGTTCATGGTTTATAATGTATGAGATCCCAGATAGAATCGAAAGTCCTTCAGCATTCCTAGCCTAATCCTTAAATGTGGCTCCTTAAGACTCACACCCCTTCCGTGATTGTCTCTTCTTAATGTCCCAAAGAACAGGAGATGTGAGCCAATGGCTGTTCAAGGACTCCCTATTCTCTAGTGGTTTATTGACACCTCAAGTGAACTCACTACTTGAATCTGCATTTTTAAGTTCCTTCCTTCCAATTCCCCATACTGCAGAGGTCTTCAGGACATTTTCTCACACATTCACACTATGCTTTTATTAAAACACAGCTGCTGAGACAAAGGCAAGAACTTTCAGCTTTCAATCTAGCCTTTGCTAGATTGGTAAATGATTTCATCTGTTTATGCCTTGAGTTTCCAGAGGTGTGAAACAAAAAGGATAAGGACTTCTCTTTCATAGGAATGGTACGGCCAAACAAAATTAATGCTATATATAGTTTTAAATGAAAAATAAATAAAGGTAAACGGAGTTTTTTTTTTTTTTTTCTTTTCTTTTTTTTTTTTGGAGACTACTGAGGACTGGAAAGCTTTCCAGGTGGTATCAAACAATTTCAATTTTTTGATTGTTGTGTTGCCAAATCTTCAAGCTTTACTGCTCACATATATTAAAAGTAGTGATATTATAAGTGACTGGTTTTTTTTCTTTTTAAACGTATCTTTATTGTTGAATGAATTACAGGTGTCTCCCATTTTCCCCCCCATTGACCTCCTTTCTCCACGCTCCTGCCTACCCTCCTGCCTTCCCCACACTATTGTCTGTGTCCATTGGTTATGTATATATGCATATAAGTTCTTTGGTCTATCTCTTCCCATCCTCCCTCTCTCCTTCCCTTTGAGGTTCATCATTCTAACAACCAATTTGTACTTCTTAATTCCTTCACCTTTATCACCCATCCCCCTAGGCCCCTCCCATCTGGCAACCAACAAAAAATTCTCTGTATCTATGAGTCTGTTTCTATTCTGCTTGCTCATTTTGTTTGTAGAGTCAATTGTTGATAGATATGTATTTATTGCTATTTTATTGTTCATATTTTTGTTCTTTTTCAAGAAGACCCATCAACATTTCATATAATACTGGTTTGGTGGTGATGAACTCCTTTAGCTTTTTCTTGTCTGGGAAACTCTTTATATGTCCATCAATTCTAAATGACAGCTTTGTAGGATAGAGTAATCTTGGTTGTAGGTTGTTGCTTTTCATCACTCTGAATATTTCTTGCCACTCCCTTCTGGCCTGCAAAGTTTCTTTTGAGAAATCAGCTGACGGTGTTATGGAAGCTCCCTTGTAGGTAACTAACTGCTTTTCTCTTGCTGCTTTTAAGATTCTCTCTTTGTCTTTAACCTTTGGCATTTTGATGATGATGTGTCTTGGTGTGGACCTCTTTGGGTTTGTCTTGTTTGGAACTCTCTGTGCTTCCTGGACTTGTCTATTTCCTTCACCAAGTTAGGGAAGTTTTCTGTCATTATTTTTTCAAATAGGTTTTCAATTTCTTGCTCTCTCTCTTCTCCTTCTGGCACCCCCATGATATGAATGTTGGTACCCTTGAAGTTGTCCCACAGTCTCCTTATACTATCCTCATTTTTTTTCATGCTTTGTGCTGATTGGGTGTGTTTTGCTTCCTTATATTCCAAATTGATGGTTTGCTTCTTGGCTTCACCTACTCTACTATCGATTCCCTGTAAATTATTTTTTATTTCAGTTAGTGCATCCTTCATTTCTGACTGGTCCTTTTTTATGCTTTTGAGGTTCTCACTATGTTCATTGAGCATCCTTATAACCAGTGTTTTGAACTCTGCATCTGCTAGATTGCTTATCTCCATTTCGTTTAGTGCTTTTCCTGGAGTTTTGTTCTGTTCTTTCATTTGGGACATGTTTCTTTGTCTTCTCATTTTGGCTGCCTCCCTGAGTTTGTTTCTATGTATTAGGTAGAGTCGCTGTGTCTCCTAGGCATCCTAGGGTGGCCTATTGTAGGTGTCCTGTAGGGTCCAGTGGTACAGCCTCCCTGGTCACCCCAGCTGGGCCCTGGAGGTGCACCCCTCACATGGGCTGTCCACCCTTCTGTTGTAATTGAGTCTTGATTTCTGTTGGCACGTCAATGGGAGGGATTTACTCAGGCGATCAGTTGCAAGTGGGCACTGGCTGTGCCCACTGACCTCTGACTACCTTGGAGGATCGGCTGTGTAGGGGCCCACCACACAGAGCAAGATTTACTTCATCAGGGCTCTGGTACCCACTGAGTCCACTCATTGAGTATGTCGCTTGTGGAGGTGGTTGGGTGGTGGTGCTTTGATGTGGTCTGAAGCTGTTCACTGGGTGTGCTGGCTCTGGGCAAGGTCAGTCTCTGCCTGTGTTCTACCTGGGCCCACCAGGCATAAGATACAAAGTGATCTACATATGGCTGCTTCTTATGCTGGTCTTGGAGGTGCCCAGGAAAAGCCAAGCTGTGAACCAAGGCTGGCTGCGTCTAGTGCCAGGCCTGGGGCCAGTTAGCTAGAGGTATGGGGCTCACTGAGGCCAGATGTTTGAGACAATTTAGGAAAATCTGAAGTGAGAGCCAAGACAGGCCAATCCTATGCTAAAGCCATTGGAAACAACTTGAGTGGGCCAGAAAGTTGGGTGGGGCAGGGCCTCAGGGAATCAGCAGGGCGGGGAAAACAGTGTGAGCCAGATTGCTGGAGTCCCAGATATGGCACATGTCTGATTGCCCTGTGGGGGAAGGGCTCACCAAAGGAACAACAGCGTCTACCAGCACGTCTGTCCAGAAGAAAGTTGCCTCTCCAGCTCTTGCCTCGATGCCAAACAACTTAGTTCTTGTTGGTATGTCTTTGGTGCCTTTCAAGCTGCCTCCCCCATGCTGGAGCCTGGAGGGAGCTGGTCTGAGTAAGTCCATGCGCGGGCCCTTTGGGAGGAACTGCCTGGGACTCCAGCAGCCTCAGCCTCCTTCAGGCTCACTTCCCACTGGTTTTTACAGCCAGAAGTTATGGGGACTTCTCTTCCTGGCACTGGAACCCTGAGCTGGGCGCCTGGTGTGGGACGGGGACCCCTCACTCCTCAGGGAGGACTTTCCCAGCCGAGGAATCCTCCTGATTTTTATCCACCACACGTGGGTGTGGGACCAGCCTGTCTGCCTCTGCCCCTCCTACCAGTCTCGATGTGGTTTCTTCTTTAATTTCGTAGTTGTAGGACTTCCATTCAGCTTGATTTCAGGTGGTTCTGAATGATGGTTGTTCTGTAGTTTAGTTATAATTTTGATGTGGTTGTGGGAGGAGGCGAGTATGGTGTCTACCTACGCCGCCATCTTGATCGGAAGCCTACAATCAAATCCTTAAGAGACTGCCTGAATCAGACAATACAAACTGGTGACCCACAGATGTATCTTGTTTGGCTTTTACTTATGATGAGAAGAGAGTTGCTGCCTAGGCGTTTTACAGTGTGATAACCCTGTTTACACCGAGTCTGGGCATTTTTATAAGGCCCTGAGTTTAGGATACCTGCTTGAGTTCCCACTTTGCTTTTCCCAGAGCACCTTTTAAAATTACCACTTAGAGTTAAGCCCTTGAAAAGTTAGTGACCTCTGCCCCAAGTCACCTTATGTACCCCTCTCTCCATCTCCAGCTTGTGACCTGGGACAGAAGATTGCCCTTCCCTCAGTCCATTGTGCCTCCTTGCTGCTGGGATCTGGAAGTAATACATCTTGTGATTCTATTTCCTTTGTTGGTGTATTGAAACCGCCTTCAATCTAAATGACCCTGTGGTTTTCACCTTCCCAGAGTGGAAGCTCAGATACAGAGAGAGCTAGCTACCTGCTATCCTGGTGTGGGTGGCTTGTGCCTCTCATTCACAGGGCCCTAATCTGCATATTCCTAATTCAGTACACCAGCTCCTGCTTCTCAACACTCTTGAAAACTAAAAAAAAAAAAGAAAAAAAACCAGTTGCTAACATTTAAAACCTGAGAGATTTCATGTAAAAATATACATTGATTTGAAAAACAGGAATAGTCTCTGATAACATGGGACTTCTGTGTGGCAACAATTAGCTGAAGATGGGTAGCAGCTGTCGCTTTAGACATGGCATGTACACCCCTGCGTTTGCCATAGTCCCTGCTACTCTTTATTATTCCAATACTAAGATCAAATGTCAGTTGAAATTCATTATTTCAGTGTTTCCCACTCATCCTCACTTGTTTGGTAACTACTTAGCCCTGGTCCAGATTCTTCGGTTGAACTGGACTTTGATGGTACCTTACTAGAGAGGTCATTATAAGATAATTCAAGGAGTAGGTAAAACCACTCTAATGAACAACCAAAAGGAGATGGTGGACCTTGGACCTAGCTCAGTGAGTCCTGATTGTAGCAGAATTTGGTCAGTCTGTATTCTTGATTCTTGGTAGTTTCTGGATCATAGTAAGTGCTCAACTTTTAAACGCTTGGCTTGAAGAGCCTGATTAGTCAGTTGTGTGGAAGTGCTCTTCACACCTGCTGAAGGGAAATCAAAGGACTAGGTCCTCTCTCTGCCACTTTTGTCCAGCTCTGAAGGACGGCATTTCGTCTCACTCTAGTCAGGCCAAACTTGCCAAGGTTGGACCAAATTCTTCTGCTAAGTTCCACTACTTCTTTGTCCACTAAACCCAAAGAAATTATTCTTTTGGACAGCTCTTACTGAGTTTCTCTCGTGTTTTCCCCTTTCTTTCTAATTTAGGTATCTTTTGGATAATCCTGACATTGTCAGAGGAAAATCTGTGTTAGATCTTGGGAGTGGATGTGGAGCTACCGCCATCGCTGCTAAGATGAGTGGGGCATCGAGGATCTTGGCCAATGACATAGACCCTAGTAAGGATTTCATATTTTAAAATATGTAAAGCTCATCCTTTTTTCCCCTCCAGGGTAAATATCTACAGATGCCTCAAGATGATAGCTTATACTCATGTGTATTTTATAATGTGATATTGTGAACCTATGTGCAGTGGGACATTACCTGTGGGAGTTCTGTGAGGCCTGAGTGGACAGTGCATTTTTTCCTGAGAGGCTATGTATTTGTGTGTCAGATATCCCAAAGAGATACCAACCTGAGAACACTTACTGTTAATTTATGGGCTAGGAATTTATTGACATATATAGGTGTGTTTATTTTACCCCCAAACCAAGTGAGGATGGGTCTATATCTTTGAGGGCGATTTTGTTCCATCAGAATCCAAGCTGAGACAGGAAGGTTTTTATTTTATCTGCCTTTCTTCTAGTCTTCCCTTGCACTGAAGGTCTGGTCCTTGAAGGTCCTTATTTTATACAGGGGCTCAGTTTTAACTTGCTACCTTGCTCAAGTGCAAGGCTTGTTTCCCTTACTCCTGTAACAAACCAAACCTCGTGGTTATTAGCAAATGTTCCTTAAAACCCCAACATTTCCAGGTGTATTTATTGTTTGTTTTGTATTCAGAATATCCATTCATATATTTGAAAATTACAGTAATAGCTTACATTGGTATAAACTTTAAGCTTCCTTACCTAAAAAACATCTTTCAACAAAAAAGGGAAACCTGGCTGGTGTGGCTCAATTGGTTGGAGCATTGTCCCGTACACCGAAGGGTGGCGAGTTTGATTCCCAATCAGGGCACATACCCAGGTTGCAGGTTGGATCCCTGATTGGGGCACATTTGGGAGGCAACCAATAGATGTATCTCTCTCACATCAATGTTTCTCTCTCTCTCCCTAATTCTCTCTAAAGTCAATTTAAAAAAGAACTTTGCCCTGGCCAATGTGGCCCGGTTGGTTGGGTGTTGTCCTGTGCACCAAAAGGTTGCAAGTTGAATTCTGGTCAGGGCACATGCTTGGGTTTTGTGGGCTCAATCCCCAGTGGGGGGGCATGCAGGAAGCATCTGATAGATGTTTTGCTCTCATATCAATGTCTTTCTCTCTCTCTCTTTCTCTTCCTCTCTCTAAAAAAATCAATAAAAATATTTTTTAAAAGCCCTGACCAGTGTGGCTTAGTTGGTTGGGCATCTTCCTATGCATAGAAAGGTTGCTGGTTCAGCCTGGCCGGTGTGGCTCAGTGGTTGAGCGTCGACCCATGCACCAAGAGGTCGCCGGTTTAATTCCTGGTCAGGGCACATGCCCAGGTTGTGGGCCAAATCCCCAGTGGGGGGCATGCAGGAGGTGTCCAGTTGATGTTCTCTCTCATCGATGTTTCTATCTCTCTCCCTCACCCTTCCTCTGTCTCTAAAATCAATGAAGAAAGAAAAAAAAGAAAGGTTGCTGGTTCAATTCCTGGTCAGGGCGCATGCCTGGATTGCAGGCCCAATCCCTGGTGGGGGGTGTGTAGAGGCGGCCAAACAATGTTTCTCTCCCTTCCTCTCTCTAAAAATCAATTAAATATATTTTAAAGGGAAAAAAACATTGTTAGGAGATTTTCTAAATAAAGTAATCAATAGGTAATGAAAACTGCCTAGTATATACCAATTCATCATGTGCTTTTTTAAAGTTGCAGGAATGGCTATCACACTAAATTGTGAATTGAACCAACTGAATCCTTTTCCCATTTTAACCAAAAACATTTTGGATTTGGAACAAGATAAATGGGACCTGATTGTGCTTGGAGATATGTTTTATGATGAAGACCTTGCAGATAGTCTTCATCGATGGCTGAAAGATTGCTTTTGGACCCACAGAACTCAAGTACTGATTGGTGACCCTGGCCGACCCCAGTTCAGAGGACACAGCATTCAGCATCAGCTGCACAAAGTTGTAGAATATTCACTTCCAGAACCTACTAGGCAGGAAAACAATGGACTGACAACAAGCACAGTGTGGGATTTCCAGCCTTGAGTTGTCAGAATGCTTCCAAGTATGGATATAACTATGTTTGGATTTAACCCTAAAAGACTCTCCAGTTTGAAGAATGCAATTCTTATTAAATGGCAAATCTTGTTTCCAAAATATGAAGGTTTAAAGTTTTGTCAGCTTTTGTCATGTAACTAGTTCTGCATTGTGCCAAATATAACCCTCTGACTACCCCCTAAAGGACTCAGGATATGCCCAGACCTCCTGGTGCTCATCCTCCAGACTCCCTGGCATCTAGCATCCAGACCTCTGACATCTGGTTGATAACCATCCAGGACCAATCCTAGGGCTAAGAATGCAGGACTGATTATTCTCAAGGCTATGACTTACTACAAGAACTCCTGCCCGGCTGGAGTGGCTCAGTTGGTTGGAGCGTTGTCCCATGCACTCAAAGGTTGCCGATTCAATTCCTGGTCAGGGCACATGCCTCGGTTTTGGGTTGGATGCCCGGTTAGGGCTTGTACATAAGACAACCAATTGATGTTTCTCTCTCTCTCTCTCTCTCTCTCTCTCTCTCTCTCTCTCTCTCTCTCCCTCTCTCCCTCTCTCCCTCTCTCCCTCTCTCCCTCCTTCCCTCTCTCTCTCTCCCTTTCCCTCCCTCCTTCCCTCCCTCTCTCTAAGCATGTCCTTGGGTGGGGATTAAAAAGTAATAATAATAAATAAATGAAGTTAAAATAAAAAAAGAACCCTTAACTTTTCTTCTTTGGAATACTTCTGAGTTTTTGCCTAGCTGTGTTTCCAGTGTGCAAACTCTAAGACCCTTGAATAAATATTTGTCATTTTTTTCTAGCAAAGCTTCCAGACTCTTTGAGTTCGTTTGACAATACCTACATATGTATGTATGTGTACAAAATACATATTTGCTTGCAGTATACATGGAATGTCCCTGGAAAGATAAATAAGAAACTGGTAATAGTGGTTACCTTCTGAGAAGGTACCAGATAGCTGGTGGACTGGAGTAGGAGGAAGACCTAGTTTTTACCTGTGGGTCTTCTAATTTTGTACTAATTATATGTACTGTATTTTGTATTCTCTAATTTAAAACTGTTGTAAACACCACCACTGTATATGTATATGTCATAAAATGTAGCCTGGTAGTGGCTATATATATATTCACACTTAAAAACATACCACATTTATAAAGTAAAGACAAAAAAGAGAGTTGAATATGTAAACCCTCCCTCCAAACATGTATAAGAAATTTACCATACCATACTTTCCTTGTTTTTTTCTTTTTAAATTTTAATAATATAATTTACTTATCTCATGTATCCAAGACATTATCATTTCAACAAGTCATCAATATTTAAAAAATTATTGAGATATTTAGCTCTTTTTTTCTTAGTTGGAAATTTGGATGGTTTTTAAAAAAAAATTTTTTTTTCAATTATAATTGACATATATTATTATATTAGTTTCAGGTGTATCCCCCAGTGATTAGATATTACATAACTTACTACGTGATCATCCCAATAAACCTCGCACCCATCTGACACCATACATTGTTATTAGAATATTATTATTATTATTATTATTTTTTGCTGCAAAAAGCTTTATTGTTTCCATTTGGTCCAATGCATGGGAGAGGGCTCCAGGGTGGTTAAAGGAATGGCTAGTGGTTTCAGGGAGAGGCTCAGGCAAAAGCCAGACACCAGGGGAATGCAAAGGGGCCCCTCAAAGGCCTCTGGGCTCCAAAGCTCCTAGTCGTGCTTGAGGGTGAGCCTTTTGAAGAGATACTTGCCCAGACCAGCCTGGGGGCCAGCCAGCCTGCGGAGGTTAGTCAGGTGGTCGCCCATCTTCTTGATGAGTTTCACCTCCTCCTCCAGGAAGTGGTTCTCCAGGAAGTCACAGAGATGAGGGTCTGCAGGGGTAGAACCCAGGGCATGCAGATCCAAAAGCGCTTGGTTCAGGTTCTTCTCCAAGGCCAAAGCGGCTTCCATGGCGTCCTGAGTTTTGCCCCATTCATCATGGGAAGGCTTCACCACGTCCTGGAAGAGAACACGGCCACCACGCTGGTTTTGCAGCTTTAAGAGATGCTCAGCGCCCTCGCGCTTCTTCTCCGCCAACTCGCGGAAGAAGTGGCCCACGCCCTCCAGAGCCACATCATCACGGTGGAAATAGAAGCCCAGAGAGAGGTAGGTGCAGCAAGCCCGCAGATGCAGGTTGGCCAGGCCGTTGACCACAGCCTCCACCTTGGTGGAATAGTTCTGACGAATTTGGGAGCTCATGGTTGTTCCGCAGTAAGGCGTTAAGGTCAGAAAACGGTGTTGGCTGGTCTCCGAGGCTGAGGCGGTTCTGAAGGTGGTGCTTGGAAAAGGGGTTGGAAGGTGGTTAGAGGCTGGAAGAGGGGGCGTCCCTGGGTCTGTTCCGTCCAAACACTGTTGAAGCAAGAGACAGATCCGGGGGACACCGAGGGCACTGCCAGAATATTATTGACTATATTCCCTATGCTGTACTTTATATTCCCATGACTATTCTGTAACAACGAATTTGTGCTTCTTAATCCTTTCACCCTTTCCACCCATTCCCCCAACACCTCTCCCATGTAGCAGACATCAAAATGTTCTCTGTATCTGAGTTTGTTTCTGCTTTGCTTGTTCATTTATTTTGTTTTTTAGATTCAATTGTTGATAGATATGTATTTATTGACATTTTGTTCATATTTTTTAATCTTATTTTTTTCTTGTTCTTAAAGAAAACCCTTTAACATTTCATATAATACTGATTTGGTGGTGCTGAACTCCTTTAGCTTTTTCTTGTCTGGGAAGCTCTTTATCTGTTCTTTGATTCTAAATGATAGCTTTGCTGGGTAGAGTAATCTTGGTTGTAGGTCCTTGCTTTTCATCACTTTGAATATTTCTTGCCAATCCCTTTTGGCCTGCAAAGTTTTTGTTGAGAAATCAGTTGGCAGTCTTATAGGTAACTAACTGCTTTTCTCTTGCTTCTTTTAAGATTCTCTCTTTGTTTTTAACCTTTTGCATTTTAATTATGATGTGTCTTGGTGTGGGCCTCTTTGGGTTCATCTTGTTTGGGACTCTGTGCTTTCTGGACCTGTATTTCTATTTCCTTCACCAGGTTAGGGAAGTTTTTTGTCATTATTTTTTCAAATATGTTTTCAATTTCTTGTTTTCTCTCATCTCCTTCTGGCACCCCATGATGCGAATATTGGTATACTTGAAGTTGTCTCAGAGGTTCCTTACACTACCCTTATATTTTTTGATTCATTTTTCTTTTTGCTGTTCTAATTGGGTGTTTTCTGCTTCCTTATCTTCCCAGTCTCTGATTTGATCCTCTTCAGGGATGGGGAACCTTTTTTCTGCCAAGGCCCATTTGGATATTTATAATATCATTTGTGGGCCATATAAAATTATCATCTTAAAAATTAGCCTGCTCTATTTGGTCAAAATTTAATGAACTCACCCCTAATGTGATGGCTTCTCCTTGATGAGGCATGTGATGTTAGCTGATACTGATTTTGAGAGCCTTATATGGCCCGTGGGCTGGATGTTCTCCATCCCTGCTCTACTTCACCAACTCCACTGCTGATTCCCTGTAATATATTCTTCATTTCAGTTAATGTATTCTTTTCTGACTGGTTCCTTTTTTATGTTTTCTAGCTATGCTTTTATGTTTCCTATTTGTTTAAGTTCTCGCTAAGTTCATCTACTCTTCCCCTAAGTTCATTGAGCATCTTTATAACCAGTGTTTTGAACTCTGCATCTAGTAGATTACTTGTCTCCATTTTGTTTAGGTATTTTTCTAGAGTTTTGTTCTGTTTTTTCATTTGAGACATGTTTCTTTGTCTCATTTTGGCAGCCCCCATGTTTGTTTCTGTGTATTAGGTGAGCTGCTATATCTTGTGGGCTTGGTAGCCTTACGTAGTAGGTGTTCTGTAGGGTTCAGTGGCACAGACTCCTCAATCATCCACATTGGGCACTTGAGGTGCACCCCCCCACCCCCGTGTGGGCTGTGTACACCTTCCTCTTGAAGTTGACCCTTCATTGCTGTTGGCACATCAGTGTGAGGGATTTACCCCCAGGCTGATCAGCTTCAAGGACTGGCTACAACCACCAACCTCCGACCACCATGGAGGACCAGCTGTTCAGGGGCCCACCCCACAGAGCAGAACTTGCTTAAGTGGGGCTCTGGTGCCCGCTGAGTCCGATCTTGAGTTTGTTGCTTGTGGAAGTAGTTGTGTGGTGATGCTTTGACATGGTCTGAAGCTGTCCGCTGGGTGTTCTGGCTCTGGGGCTGCCAGGGAGGTGCAGGCCAAGGTCAGCTGCCACCTATGTTCTACCTGGGGCCACCCAGCCTGAGCTACAAAGTGATCTGCAGATGGCTGCTACTTATGCTGGGCTTGGAGGTGCCCAGGTGAGGCCAAGCTGTGAACCAAGGTCAGCTGTCACTAGTGCCGGGCCTGGGACCTTTTAACAAGAGGTATGAGGCTGGTTGAGGCCAGATGCTGCTTGTTTTAGAGATTTTAAGAAAATCTGAAGCATGAGCCAAGACAGGCCGTTCCAATGGAAAAGGCACTGGAAACAGCTTGGGTGGGCCTGAAAATTGGGTGGGGCAGAGCCATAGGGAATCACTAGCGTGGGGTGAACAGTGATAGCCAGGTTTATGGAGACTCAAATATGGTGCCCACCTGCCAGCTCTGTTGGGGGAGGGCTCATCAAAGAAACAATGGCCTCTGCCAGCAGTTCTGTTTGGGAAAAAGCTGTTCCTCCAGCTCTCACCCTGACACCAGACTCCCCATATGTCTCTGGTGCCTTTCGAGCTGCTGCCCTGGTGATGGAGCTCAGAGGGAGTGAGTCCGAATAAGTTCATGCGCAGGCCCTTTGAGAGGAACTGCCTGGGACTCCTGCAGCCCTCGGTCTCACTCAGCCTTAATCCTTGCTGGTTTTTACAACCAGAAGTTATGGGACTTCTCTTCCTAGCACTGAAACCCTTGGCTGGGGAACCTGGTGTAGGGCTGGGACCCCTTACTCCTCAGGGGGGACCTCCACAGGTGAGATATCCCTCCCGATTTTTAATGTATTTTTTATTTTAATTAATTTATTTTTATTTTTTTATTTTATCCTCATCCGAGGACATTTTTGCATTTATCTTAAGATAGAACAGGAGGGAGAAAGGGAGGAAGAGAGAGAGAGAAACATCAATGTGAGAGAGACACACCAAGTGGTCGCCACCCACATGACCCCAACTGGGGCCGGGGACAAACTGCAACCAAGATACGTGCCCTTAGCGAGAACTGAACCCGGGACTCTCTGGTCTGCTGGCTGATGCTCTAACCACTGAGCAAAACTGGCCAGGGCTATTTTAATTTTTTTAGAGAGAGGAAGGGAGAGACAGAAACATTGATGTGAGAGAGGCTGCCTCCTGCACGCCCCCTACTGGGGATGTGCCCTGGCATGTGCCCTGACCCGGAATCAAACAGGGACCTCTCAGTCCATGGGATAACATTCAATCCACTGAGCCACACCAGCCGGGCTCCCTCCTGATTTTTATCTGCCACACATAGGTGTGGGACCAGCCCACTCAGTGTCTCTGCCCCTCCTACCAGTCTTGATGTGGCTTCTTCTTTAATTCCCTAGTTGTAGTAGGACTTCCATTCAGCCAGATTTCAGGTAGTTCTAAATGATGGTTGTTCTGTAGTTTAGTTGTAATTTTTATGTTACTTTCCTTGTTTTTTACTACATCGAAGTTAAAATAGGAAATCTTTAAGAAAGTAGCACTGAGACAGGCTCATGGCACAAGGAATATGCTGAGTTTGGGGGTAGTTTAAGCATAGTATACTTCAGATAATTTTATGATTATAGAAGAATAATACATTTTATTTGAAAAGTAAGACTTATGCTGTTTATTTCACAATGTGAAACCAACAGAACTTCAGGATACAATCTCTGTAATGATGGTTTGTATTTACTCATTCTTATACATTCCTGAATGCAATTTTTAAGGAAGAAAGCTCACAGATTGAGAGCACATGTTTGGGAAATGTAATATTGTATTTATAGGAGATATATCTATATCCTATAAATAAATACATATGTTTTGTCATTCAGATGACCAAAATATATTTCCCCAATGTATTTGGTCTTCATCCACAATTCCTGGCTCACAGCTCCCCAAACTTTTGCAATTTCCTGAGCAATAAGAGTAATGGAGCATCTTTTATTATAAATTTGGTCTCTTGTCCTCAGTTCCTAAAACCAGAGCCATAAAGGTGAAACAGTATCTTGTTATTCATAACAAGCTCTTTCCACCATAACTGGGTTCATGTTAATGAAGGTGACTTTGGCAAAGCATCTAAGGATGGGGGCTGGTTGCCACCAACCAACTATGAATACAAGGTTGGAACTTTTAGTCCCACCCCTATTTTCTGGGGAGGTGAGAGGGGCTAGAGGTTGAATCGATCACAAATGGCCAATGAATAAATCAATCTTGCCTAGGTAATGAGGCCTCCATAAAAACCTACAAGGAGGGGATTTGGAGAGCTTCCAAAAGCCTTCCACCTGCCACCCCTCTGTGAGGACAGAAGCTCTTTTGTTTGTGACCTCGCCCTATGTACCTCTTCATCAGGCTGTTGATTCTTATCCTTTAATATTCTTTGTAACAAATTGATAGTCTAGTGAGTAAACGGGCTTTCCTCAGTTCTGTGAGTCCTTCTAGGAAATTGATCAAATGCAAGGAAGGAATCCTTAGAACCTCCAGTTTGTAGCCAGTTGGTCAGAAGCACAGGTAACAACCTAGCCTTGCAACTGATATCTGAAGTGGAGGTTGGGGGTGGGGTTGGGGAGGGGACAGTCTTGTAGGACTGAATGCTTAACCTGTGGAATCTATTTCTATCTCCAGAATAGAATAGAATCTCCTCCTATACCCCACTCCCCATGTTGGAATTGGGTCTGGGAACTTTAAAAAAAAAAGTAGCCATAAAAGTCAGTGAATAAGTGATTGGGCAAGGGCCTCAGTAACATTCATATGCTGAATGGCTAAGGAATATGATGTCAAGGGTTATGACATTAACTATTATATTTCCTCATTTAATTGAAATATTGAATTTACAGGCTAAAGTTCAGCTTTGCTTTTGGCCAACGGGTATTTAAATACTTCAGGAAGGTAGGAGCCAGAAAATAGCTAGAAAGGTAATTATACTTTTAGAAATAGCTAGAAAGGTAATTATACTTTTAGAAATACCTTTACTTAGAATTTATCCATGTTGGTACATTTCTTTTACAACAGCTCAAATATCTAGGTAGGAAAAGGAAATCTCTAGGGAAAACATGTAATTTAAAATCTTTATTTAAGAAACAAACACAGTGCCTTCACCCCCCCAATCCATCAGAGGGCATGCTAGGATTACCATTTAAAAACAATGACACATCAAACAAACAGAATAATAGCACTATTAAGCATTTAAGAGTGGTCAATCACAAACCATATTACATGTTGGAAAGCCAATCTCCAAGACCATCATTTCCTGATAGTATGAAGAGCATAGCTTTGATAAGCATCAATAAGCAGTCCAAGTCACTTGCTTTAATTTGTTTGGGCCTACTAATTGCTCCAAGACTTCTCGTGAATGATCTACAAAAGAAAACGTTGACAATACATTAATTCACAATAATCAGAGATTATTTCATGTCTTCATGTATAAACTGAGGATGATGATTATATTTCATAGGGTTATTTAAAGGATTAAATGAGATGATATGTAAGAACAATATACAACTAAAAATACATTTAATTAATAGTAACCCTCGCTATTATTAGCTGCAGTGAACATATCATAGTAATACTTTTAAAAAGCAGGCATATATTGTTTTCTCTGTAATTTCACCAACTAGAGAGTAATGGTGTAATTTCATAATTAACATGTGTATAGCCTTTCTCAGGCTCCTGGCAGGAAATAGATGACACACTAAAGTAGGGTGTTCCAACAGAGTTTAATGATACAACTATTTGCAAAGGAATGAGCAGGATTAAAGAAAGCCAACAAGTATGGTAAAGCACCATAGGAAGCTAAAACATGTCCAAAAAGGTTAGGGTAGGGAGCAGTTACTGGAACAGGACAGCTTGAAATTTATTATATAGGAAATCAAGATTAAAGACAGTTTCTAGCGCTGGCTGGTTTGGCTGCGCAGTTAGAGTGTAAGCTCTCAGACCAAAGAGTGTGGGTTCGATTCCAGTCAAGGGCATGTACCTTGGTTGCAGTTCAATCCTGGCCCTGGTTGGAGTCATGTGGGAGGCAACTAATCAATGTGTCTCTCTCACATAGATGTTTCTCTCTCTCTCTTCCTCCCTCCCTCCCTTCCACTCTACCTGAAAATCAATGGAAAAATATCTTTGGGTGAGGATTAAAAAAGAAAGACAGGTTTCTAATAGGTTGAAAGTAAAAGGATGGTCCAACTAGTGTGGCTCAGTGGTTGAGCATTGACCCATGCACCAAGAGGTTGCCAGTTCGATTCCCAGTCAGGGCACATGCCTAAGTTGCGGGCTCAATCCCCAGTAGGGGGTGTGCAGGAGGAAGCTGATCTATCTTCCTCTCTCATTGATGTTTCTATCTCTCTCCCTTCCTCTCTCTCTAAAAATCAATAAAAACATATAAAGAAAATTTTTTAAAAAGTAAAAGGATGGACAGATGTATCATGCACACAGCAACTATAACAAAGCTAGAGTAGCTATACTAATAGAAGATGAAATAACACTTCCCAACTCATTCTATGAGGCCAGTATTACCTTGGCACCAAAGCCAAAGACATCACACACACACACACCTGTTATGAATATGTACTCAAACATCCTCAACAAAACACTAGCAAACCAAATCTAGCAACATATAAAATGGATTATATATGCCATGATCTACTGGGATTTATCTCAGGAATGCAAGACTAGTTTAACATCTGCAAATCAATTAATGTAATATATTGCATTAGTTTTCTATTGCTGTTGTAATAAATTACCACAACCTTAATGACTTAAAACAACACAAATTTATTATTATAGAGTTTTGGAGGTCAGAATTCCAAAATGGGTCTCACTGGGCTAAAATCAGGTTTTAGCAGGTCAGCATTTCTTTTTGGAGGCTCTAGGGGAGAATCCACCTCCTTGACTTTCCTAGCTTCTAGAAGCCACCACATTCCTTGCATTCGTTCATATTCAAAGTGAACAGCATTGGACATAATCCTTCTCAAGCTCTCATCTCTATGATTCTCCTACTTCTGCCTCCTTCCTGTACTTAAAACAATTTTTTATATGTTTTTATTGATTTTTTGGAGACAGAAAAAGGGAGATGGAGATAGAGAAACAGCAATAAGACAGAAACATGGATTGGCTGCCTCCTACACACCTTCTATTGGGGATCTAGCCTGCAACCCAGGCATGTGCCCTGACCAGGAATTGAACCGGTGACCTCTTGGTGCATGGGATGATGCTCAATCCACTGAACCACACTGGCTGGGCCCTCCTGTATTTTTAATGACTATTATGATTACATTGGGCCCACCTGGATAATCAGGGCTAATGCCCCTATTTTAAGGTTAACTGATAAGCAACTTTTAAATTCCATCTGCAATTTTAAATAGCATAACATACACATAGGTTCTGGGCATTAGAACATGGACATCTCTGGGTAGGGGCATTATTCTGCCTATGACATATAGCATATCAATAGAATAAAGGACAAAAGTCACATGATCATCTCAGTAGACACAGAAAAATCGTTTGAAAAATCCAATACGCATGATAACACTATTCAACAAACTAGGAATAGAAGGGAACTTCCCCAACCTGATAAAGGACACCTATGAAAAACCCACAGTTAATATCATACTTCGTGGTGAAACACTAAATGTCTTCCTCCTGAGAAGAGGAACAAGACAAGGATGTCTGCACTTGCCACTTCTATTCAACATTGGACTGCAGTTCTAGCCATGGAAATAAGGGAAGAAAAAGAAATCAGACATTCATGTTGGAAGGGAAAAAATAAAACTATATACGTAGATTATGTAATATTATGTATAAAATGTCCTAAGGAATCCTCTAAAAAATTAGAAATAATATATGAGTACATCAAGCTTGCAGGGTAGAAGATCAATATAACAAAAATCAAATGTGTTTCTATATACCAGCGATGAACAGTCCAAAAATGAAATAAAGAAAATAATTCCATTTATATTATCATCAAAAAGAAAAAATACTTAGGAATAAATTTGAAAAGTAAAAAACATATACTCTGAAAACTATAAAACATTGTTGAAAGAAATTAGATCTAAATAAATGGAAAGGCATCCATGTTCATATATCAGAAGACTTAATATTAAGATGGCAATAATCCTCAAATCTACAGATTCAGTGCAATCCCTACCAACAGCCCCTTTTAAAAAAAGAAATTAGCCCTGGCTGGTTTGGCTCAGCGGTTAGAGCGTCGGCCTGTGGTCCAGAGAGACCCAGGTTCGGTTCCCGCTAGGGGCGCATACCTCGGTTGCGGTTTGTCCCCGGCCCTGGTTGGCCGTGTGGGAGGCAGCTCCCCTTCTCTCTTCCTCTCTATCTCTTCTTGTCCCTCTCTAAGGGACGTGTGTCCCTTTCACGTCGATGTTTCTCTCTTTCTCTCTCTTCCTCTCTCTCCCTTCTACTCTGTCTGAACAAAAAATGGAAAAAGTGTCCTCAGGTGAGGATAAAAAAAGAAAAAAAAAAAAAGAAATTGGCCCTAGTCAGTTTGGCTCAGTGGTTAGAGCATTGGCCTGTGGACCAATGAGTCCCAGGTTCGATTCCGGTCAAGGGCACCTACCTCGGTTATGGTTCGTCCCCGGCCCTGGTCAGGTTGTGCAGGAGGCAACCAGTCGATGTGTCTCTCTCACATTGATGTTTCTCTCTCTCTCTCTCTCTCTCCCTTCCTCCCACTCTATCTGATGATAAATAGAAAAACATTCTTCGGGTGAGGATAAAAAAAATAAAAAAGAAATTGACAAGATTACCCTGATATTTATATGGGAATTCAACTGACCCAGAAGAACCAATACAATTTTGAAAAAGAAGAACATTGGAAAAGAATTTCATTTTAACTGATGTTTATAGGATTATTTGGGTATTTTTACTAGTTATGAATATGTTATCAAACATTATTATAAATATTTGCTTTCTGATTCTATTTATGTCACTCTTTTGTAGAAAGTTATTGTTGGACATAAATAGGAAGATACTTTCCCTCCAATAGTAAGCATATGACATTTTTATGTAATTTTAAATTTTTGATGCTAGATGGCAGTATTATATTACTCTCCTCTGGCAACTTTTCCCCATAAAAATACAGAGTATTTAGGATGTAAGTTTGACTAATAGGAATAGTCAATGCCTGTCACTTTATTATGCTATAGGGAGAAAACTGTAGAGCTTAGGAAATTGCTTCATTGAGGAAAGAATTAAAGATTGTGGATCAGGTGACTTAGATTTTAACTTCCAGTTCTATTTTTTTTTTAAATTCTCACCCAAGGATATGTTTTTATTGATTTTTTTTATTTTTTTTATTTTTTTTGGTACGTGCCCCTAGCGGGAACCGAACCCAGGACTCTCTGGTCCGCAGGCTGACGCTCCAACCGCTGAGCCAAACCGGCCAGGGCTGTTTTTATTGATTTTTAGAGAGAGAGAGAGAGAAACATTGATGTGAGAGAATCATCAATCAGTTGCCTCCCATATATGTCCCAACGTGGGATCGAACCTGCCACCTGTATGTGCCCTGACCAAGAATGGAACCCACAACCTTTTGGTATACAGGACAATGCTCTAATCAACTGGGCCACCCAGCCAGGGCTCTGTTCTCTTATCTTTATCTTTCTTTTTTTCAAAATATATTTTTATTTATTTTTTAGATAGAGAGGAAGAGAGAAGGGGAGATAGAAACATCAATGAGAAACATCAGTTGGCTGCCTCCTGCATGCCCCATACTGGGGATTGAGCCCACAACCTGGGCATGTGCCCTGATGGGGAATCAAACCAGTGACCTCTTGGTGCATGGGACGATGCTCAACCACTGAGCACACTGGCTGGGCCGTTCTCTTATCTTTAAAACAAGGGAGTTGTTTACATGATTTGTAAGCAACCTTTTTCCACCTCTCTAAAAATCTATGACTAACATAGCTGCAGACCACTTTTTGAAAGAGATTCATAGCAAGAGCTTTTGAAGCACCAAGAGAAAGAAACCATGGGAAATATAAATAAAACTAATTTTTTCAAATGTTCAAAGAAAATATAATTTGTACATGTTTGTAGAATACACAGTGAAAAAAGTGAGGCTGGGCACATTTTTACAAACAATGATCAGAGTTGTAATACTTCATAAAGAAGTTCTGTTGTGCTGGATTAGTAATGAATGAATAAATAAGGATGAGATAATATTTATAATAATATAGATTTAGAAAATGAAAACTCTAAGATAAAATAAAAAAGTTGTCCTTTAAGCAATGAATCAGCTTAATTACAGGGAAACTGAAGCAAACTACTTGGGACTTAAAACACTTTTGTTTTGGTTCTTTGTGGTAAATCTTGACAATGTAATCATAGGGACCTGTGTAAAGAACTTACCAGGCTGAAACAAATCCTCAGATATCACTAAAATTCCAGTCAATTCAAAGCAGCAGGTTTCCTGTTGGGTTTTCTGCCTCTCAATGTAAACATAAGGACACTGGTACTGTCTAAATGCTTTATTGCCCTTCTAAAATCTAAACCTTTGTGCCTGTGAATACTGTCAAACATGTTTAGATGGTTATGAGAAAGTGAAATGCCTGTACATTTTAGGAGATTAACAAAAAGTGTATGAGTTGAACTTAGTGATAATCATTGCAGACATAATTATATTAAAACTTAATAAGTTTAAAAATGATTTTCTTCCTTCCTGTGTATGATTTACAGTATTTTAAAATAGCAGCTTAGTTTTTATTGTCTCTTCTGCAGAAATAAAATCAAAATGCTTCTAACAGTTTCAAGACCTAATTTATAATGTGGAGTTCTATTTATAGTCTGACTGTAAGGTTAGGAAAATTTATAAATATTTAGAAATATAGTAGAGAAGATAAACTTGTTAATTCGGGCAATTTGATAGGTAACTACAGTGGGAACTGCCAATTTGGGGGTCAGGTTGCTGTGAAGATAACATAATATTTGAACTGTACAAACATGTACATATATATTCTTTTTATAGAATATCAATTGTATTGTCTTATATAGTCATATATGAGCAATCACATAAATATATAAACAAGAGGAAACATGTTAAAAATACTACCAGAGAAAATAAAATACTTAAGAATAAATATTAAAAAAGGGGACATGTTATATAAGGTATCATGAAAGTAGAAAGAACTTTCATTTTTCAACACCCCCCACCCCAAAGCATTTGTCTTCTTTGGAGAAAAAAAAATTAAGAATTAAATATAAGGTGAATATATTTGCCCACTTTATTTTCATTCAATGATAGTAACAAAAATATACAATAGTAGCAGTGCTGATGGGAAAGGGGGAAGAGGACAGATGATCCGGGTAGTTGAAAAATTTCAGCTTTTTCTCTTTAAGAAACTTTATCAATAAAAACCATCGTGTATAAACTCTTGCATTTTTATCAGATCCCCAACTGTATGACTGACAATTATATCTAAGGGAAAGTTGAGGTCCATAAAAGATAAGTTATTCGGTGTTTGGAGAGATGGCAGGAAATGGGATAGGGGCTCATTTCACTATATCTTGAGATTTTAGCTTTAGTCTTGGCACTATTATTAAAAACTGTGTCACAATGGGAAAAAATATTTCAGTACTTCACTTTCCTATTCTGTGAAATAAGGTATCAGAAAAATAATATATATAGTATTCTGTACTAAAAGAATTTTGAGAAATGCTTGGATAAAAAATTTTAAGTTTCTTACCTGTAATATTTTCAGAACTTTTGATAAATTAATATTATAGCGGTGTGCTGCATTTTCCAAACTTTTTTGACATATAAACATTTTTTATTTTATGCTATACTTCTGGTGTCTTCTAGAACACCATACCATGTAATCTGTAGTTAGTGAATTCAAAGGTTTTGGGAGCAGATCAAGGAAAAAGATATGACCACAAGGTGGCAGTAGAACATAACAAGCTTTATTTGCCGACACCCCCCCCCCCTTTGATAGATTTGCATGCAAAGGAAGTCCCTTACAACATGAGACCCTCAAAAAGGGTGTGTGTGCATGTGTGCATGCGTGTATGTGTGCATGCGCACGTATGTGTGGTGTAGGGGGACACTACTCAGAAGGGGAGTAGGGTAAAGGAACTCCCATAGGAATGAGGAGGGGGTTTACGTGTCATGATGTCACTGAGCAGCAAAAGAAGCAGTCTCTGGGTTAGAGAGCCCCAAGGTCAAGAGTGGCTTGGGGTCTCTTATAGCCCTGGGTTTTATCTTATCTATAGGTAGTAACTGATGAGTACAGTTTTTCAGGATATGCAAAGCAGGCAAGCTTTACATGAATAGATTTAAAATCTGCTTATTTAGATTACATTTGAAACAATTAGATGAGTAAAAATTTGAGTTTGATGCCAGAGGGCTTTTCAGCTAATAGTACCAGTCTGCTTTCAAGAAGTAAATATAGGGCCAATATATAAAGGTTATCTTTAGCTCATTTATATAACATTAATATAGGTGGTAAATGTTGGACTAGGTTACCTTCCAGGTCAAAAATATTGTTATTCTATTCAAAATATTTTGACCTTTTGCTGTTTCAATGCCTGCTTCCACTACTTCATCAACTGCATGACAATATAAGAAGTGATTTCAAAGGGATATTGTGTTCTTGCTACAAATGCTGAAGATGACTGATAATGTTTCTTTACTGTGTAGCAATGTTTCTCATAGGCGGATCCTTTCAGGAGTGTGAGCTGAACTAGTCACTTTATTTGACTGAAAGAATATCTGATAACCTAAGGTTATTCAAACCTGGATACTTGGCAGACTATTTCTTGAAAAAGAGCAAAATAAACCTGTCACTTCAAAGAAAACAAATGGTAGAGTTTGTTGTCAATGAGAAAATTTTAGCTTTCAAGTGAATTTTGGAAAATTTGTAGCTGTCATTGTGTTCTTCAAAGCTTCCCAGTATCTTTGTGATGAGATCAGTGGCACTATTAACAAATATGATTTTTAAAAATAATTAAATGTGTTGACATTTGAAATATCCATATAATTCAGGGAACTAGTATTTTCCAAACTGCTTAGGCATGATGTTACAACATCATATATGGGTAGAAGATCCATTCAAAATGCAAGACACATCAATGAATTGTAATGTAAGTGTATAAAAATTTCATTGATATATTTTCTACTTCCACACTGCAACTAACCTTTAAGAAATTACCACTTGCTGCACTCTGATGTGCCATGCTTATGTGACCCAGGAGGCAGAGTCAGACAAGGGCTGCAAAATAGTGGCAGGAAAGTTTAAATTAAGCCAATGGTGAGGCTCTGGGAGTCCACTCTTCCCTAAAAAGTAGTGGTAGTGCATGAAGATGATTTGGCATGATGTGAGGATGGGATGCAGCTTGAGAGCATCACTGCATATCCCTGTACAGGCTGAGGAGCAAATCCAAGCATGGTTCCAGACCAGTGTGCCCAACCAAATGCATTTGAATCTACCACACAACCAGAATGAACTAGATTACAAGTCACTGCGCAGTGTGCCTCAGCACCTGCACAGCAGCTTGCATGCTGTGGTCTGGGTATATAGCCTCACAGTCAGCCAGCCTGAGGGTGGGTCCCATGCATGAATGGGCCAACAGCAGTCAATTACAACAGGAGGACCCACAAAACCCACACAAGGGACATTCCTAGAGCACCCAGCTCAAGAGATCAAGGAGAATGACAGGACACCTATTGCATAAGGTCACCCCACAAAGACTGGGAGTCACAGCAGATCTATCTAATGCATAGAAACAAACACAAAGCAGCAGCCCAAATGGGGAGACAAAGAAACAGCCCCAAATGAAAGAACAGGAGGAATATCCAGAAAAAGAGCTAAATGAAATGGAGCCAAGCAATTTTTCAGATATAGAGTTCAAAGTAATGATTATAAGGATGTTAAAGGAACTTAGTGAGAACTACACCACAAGAAAAAAGGCATACAAGTCATAGAAAAGAACCAGATGGAAATAAAGAACACCATATCTGACAGCAAGAATACACTGAGCCCGGCTGGTGTGGCTCAGTGGTTGAGCATCACCCCATGCACCAAGAGGTTGCTGGTTCAATTCCCGGTCAGGTCACATGCCCAGGTTGTGGGCCAAACCCCCAGTGGGGGGCATGCAGGAGGTAGCCAATCGATGTTCTCTCTCATCGATGTTTCTATCTCTCTCTTCCTCTCCCTTCCTCTCTCTCTAAAAATCAATAAAGAAGAAGAAGGATAAAAAGAATACACTGAAAGGAATAAAAAGTAGATTGGATGAAGCAGAAGATTGAATCAGCAATTTGGAAGACAAGGTAGGAAAAAACACCCATTTAGAGCAGCAAAAAGAAAAAAGAACTAAAAACCATGAAAATAGTTTACAGAAACTTTGGGACAACATGAAGCATAACAATATACACATCAGAGGGGTACCAGAAGGAGAAGAGAGAGGGCAAGGGATCGAGAACCTATTTGAAGAAACAGTGACCCAAAACTTCCCTAACCTGGTGAAAGAAAAAAACACACAAGTCCAGGAAACTCAGGGAGTCCCAAACTAGATGAACCCAAAGAGGCCCACACCAAGATACATCATAATTAAAATGGCAAAGGTTAAAGATTAAAGAGAGAATCTTAAAAGCAGCAAGAGAAAAGCAGTTTATTACCTTCAAGGGAGCTCCCATAAGACTGTCAGCTGATTTCTTAACAGAAACATTTCAGGACAGAAGGGATTGGCATGAAATATTCAAAGTGATGAAAAGCAAGGACCTATAATCAAGACTACTCTACACAGCAAAGCTATCATTTAAAATTGAATGAGAGCCTGGCTAGTGGCTCAGTGGATTGAGCATCGTCCCATATACTGAGAAGTCCTGGTTCGATTCCCAGTCAGGGCACATGCCTGGGTTGTGGGCTCATTCCCCAGTGGGGGGTGTGCAGGAGGCAGTTGATCGATGTTTCTCACATCAATGTTTCTATCTCTCTCTCCCTTCCTCTCTCTCTAAAAAATCAACAAAAATATATTTAAAAAAAATAAAATTTAAGGAGAAATAGCTTCCCAGAAAAGAAAAAGCTAAAAGGAGTTTGTTACCACAAAACCAGTATTACAGGCAATGTTAAAGGGTCTACTAGAAAAAGAAGAAGAAGGAGAAGGAAAAGAAGAAAAGACAACAGGCAAACAAACAAAAAACAGGAACAGGGTTAAAAGAATAAAATGGCAATAAATACATACCTATCAATAATCACTTTATTATTTTTTAAAATATGTTTTTATTGATTTTTTTAGAAACGGGGAAGGGAGAGAGATAGATCCTGCTATTCCCAATGTAATTAAGGTCATATATGACAAACTCACAGCCAACATCATACTAAATGGTCAAAAACTAAAAGTATTTCCCTTAAGATCAGGAACAAGACAGGGATGTGTGCTTTCACTACTCTTATTCAACATAGCACTGGAAGTCCTAGCCGTAGCAATCAGACAAGAAGAAATAAAAGCCATTCAAACTGGAAAAGAGGAAGTAAAACTGTCATTATGTACAAATGACACAGTATAGACAACCCTAAAGAATCCACCAAAAAGCTACTAGATCTAATAAATGAATTTGGCAAAGTAGCAGGATACAAAATTAATATTCAGAAATTGGCATTTTTATACACCAATAATGAGCTATCAGAAAGAGAAACTAAGAAAAGAATCCCACTTACTATTACAACAACAAAAAAATAAGGTACCTAGGAATAAATTTAACCAAGGTGGTAAAAGACCTGTACTTGAAAAATTATAGGACATTGAAAAAAGAAATTGAAGAGGATACAAATAAGTGAAAGCATATACTGTGGTCATGGATTAGAACAATGAACATCATTAAAATGTCCATACTACCAAAGCAATCAATAGATTCAATGTAATTCCTGCTTAAATACCAATGGCATATTTCACAGATCTGGAAAAAATATTCCAAAAATTTATATGGAACCACAAAAGACCCTGAAAGTCTAAGCAATCTTGAGAAAGAAGAACAAAATCGGAGGTATCACAATACCAGATATTAAACTATTCTACAAGGCCACTGTAATCTAAACAGCCTAGTACTAGCATAAGAACAGCCACAGAGATCAATGGAACAGAACAGGGAGCCCAGAAATCAACCCATGTTTATATGGTCAATTAATATTTGACAAAGGAGGCAAGAGCATGCAATGGAGTAAAGACAATCTCTTCAATAAATGGTGTTGGAAAAAATTGGACAGGTACATGCAAAAAATGAAACTAGACCACCAACTTACACCACACACAAGAATAAAATCAAAATGGATTAAAGACTTAAATGTAAGTTGTGAGACCATAAAAATCTTAGAAGAAAACATAAGCAGTAAAATCTCAGACATCTCTTGTAGAAATATTTTTGCTGATATGTCTCCTAGGGTAAGGGAAACAAAGGAAAAAATAAACAATGGGACTACATCGAACTAAAAAGCTTATTTATTTATTTTTTTCAATCCTCACCCAAGGATTTTTTTTCCATTGATATATATATATTTTTTTTACATAGAGTGGAAAGGAGGAAGGGAGGGAGAGGGGGCGGGAGAGAGAGAGAGAGAGAGAGAGAGAGAGAGAGAGAGAGAGAGAGAGAGAGATACATCAATGTGAGAGAGACACATCAATTGACTGCCTCTTGCACGACCCTGACCAGAGCCAGGGATTGAACCTGCAACTGAGGTAAGTGCCCTTGACCGGGAATCAAACCCCTGACTCTCTGGTCCATGGGCTAATGCTTTAATTGCTGAGCCACACCGGCCAGGGCTAAACTAACAAGCTTTTGCACAGCAAAAGCAACTATCAACAAAATGAAAAGGGAACCCACTGTATGGGAGAACACAGTTGCCAATGATACATCTGATAAGGGGTTAATTTCCAAAATATGTAAAGAACTTATATAACTCAACACCAGGAAGACAAACAATCCAATTTAAAAATGGGCAATGACCTGAATAGAGGGCTTCTCCAAAGAGGACATACAGATGGCCAATAGACATATGAAAAAATGCTCAACATCACTAATTATCAGAGAGATGCAAATTAAAACCACAATGAGATATATCACCTCACACCTGCCAGAATGGCTACCATCTGTAAATCAACAAACAAGAAGTGCTGGTGAGGATGTAGAGAAAAAGGAACACTAGTGCACTGTTGGTGGGAATGCAGACTGGTGCAGCCATTGTGGAAAACAATAGGGAGTTTCCTCAAAAAATTAAAAATAGAACTGCCTTTTGACCCAATGATCCCACTTCTGGGAATATATCTTAAGAATCCAGAAACACCAACCAGAAAGAATATATGTACCCCTATGTTCATAGCAGCATTATTTACAACAGCCAAGATCGGGAAACAGCACAAGTGCCCATCAGTAGATGAATGGATAAAAAAGCTGTTGTACATTTACTCAATGGAGTACTATGCAGCCATAAAAAAGGAAGGAAATCTTACCTTTTGTGACAGCATGGGTGGATCTGGAGATTATTATGCTAAGTAAAATGAGTCAGTCAGAGATCTCACTTACATGTGGAATCTAATGTATAAAATAAACTGACAAACAAAATAGAAACAAAGGCATGGATATATGGAACAGACTGTCAGGAGCAAGCAGGTGAAAGAAGGTGAAGGGATTAGCCAAAGAACATATATCCATAACCCATAGACACAGACGACAGTGTCAGTGATGGCCAGTGGAAAGTGGTGGTGGGGGCTTGGGTGGAGGTGGGCAAATGTTGGGGGAATGGGGACATTTGTAATTGTTGACAATTTAGAAAAAGGAAAAAAAAAAAGAAATGACCACTTGCTGCATTAGGAGTAATATCAAAGAAGAGTATCCACAATGGTCTGAAAAGTTACGATCTGAGTAAATTTACTTCTCTCTTTTTCATGTAACAGGTTTATTATTTTTAAAAAAGGAATCAATAAGTCTATTAAAATGTCTCAGCTTTAATTTTTTAAAAATATTTTTATTGCCTGGCCGGTGTGGCTTAGTGGATTGAGCATTATCTCATGCACCAGGAGGTCATCAGTCCGATTCCGGTTTGTGGGCTTAATCCCCGGTGCGGGGCATGCAGGAGGCAGCCAATTGATGATTCTCTCTCATTGATGTTTCTATCTCTTTCTCCCTTTTCCTTCCTCTCACTATAAAAATCAATAAAACATATTTAAAAATAAATATTTAAATTGATTTTTAGAGATAGAGAAAGAGAAACCATTTATGTGAGAGAGAAACATTGGCTGCCTCCTGCACACCCCCTACTGGAGATCGAGCCCACAACCTGGGCATGTGCTGTGACTGGGAATTGAACAGGCAACCAACTGAGCCACACTGGCCAGGGCTCAGCTTTAATTTTTAATTTATTAATAAAACCCACATAAATAAAAACTCTTTGAGATCCTCAAATTTTTAAGAGTGCAAATGGGTCTTGAGATCTATTTGAAAAATGCTGCCATAAAGTATTATCTCAATCACTAAAAACTATAAATAGTTGTTTTATCTCATCACCAATATAAGATTACAAAGAAAAACCAATAGAATTTGTTCTGAAACCCAAAGTGCGGATACAAAAATCTAAGAGTCTTCTTGAATTACATTTCTATCATATATCCTTTAGAGAGAAGATAAAATCAAAATACTAGATGGAAGGAGAAACATGTGCTTTTAACATGCACACAGAAATCAACATCATCAGAACATTATTTCTTACAAAGAATAAAACATTGGACATATTTTGTTTTCAGATAAATACAACAGTTCAACAATGTGTGTGAACCATTGCTCTCAGAGGAAGTTGGTTCTGTTTTGGGACTCCTTATTTTTAAATACTCTGATAGATACATAGATAGAAAAGAGTCTATGTGAATTCACCAGTTTGCCATGTCCCATAAAGTCATAAATTTCAGTTCTATTTAAATAAGCAATCTGTAAATAAGCAATCTAAGCAGACCCTTTCCATTGGCAAACATGTTAACATGTTTGTAAGAACGTCTGTCTTAGGCAATCATGCCCTTGGTGATCCTGAGGTGAAGGGGGTGAGACACAGGCCAGATGGTCACTCCTTCCATTGTAATACCATAAGATCTGAACTATACAGTCAAAAAATTCCCTAAACCCAGGAAGAAATGGTATTTAGTGTTAAGAAAATAAATTATATGTCAAAATAATTTGACTAATGTATATCAAGGGCATTATATAATATTATAGATTGAATAATAATTCCATAGATACTCTAGAGATTACAAGTAAATTGCTCCATTTGATTAAGTTTTAAACACATTAATTTGGAAGTCTACTGAATAAATAATTCCTTGAAATAGGAAATGGCTAAGTAAGTCTCTTAGTATTAAGAATCAATTTAGGGCCCTGGCCAGTTTGGCTCAGCGGTTAGAGCGTCGGACTGTGGTCCAGAGAGACCCGGGTTCAGTTCCCGCTAGGGGTGCGTACCTCGGTTGCGGTTTGTCCCCGGCCCTGGCTGGTCGTGCAGGTGGCAGCCACTCGATGTGTTCCTTTCACGTCGATGTTTCTCTCTCTCTCTCTCTTCCCCTCTCTCCCTCCCACTCTATCTGAACAAAAAATGAAAAAATGTCCTCGGGTGAGGATTAAAAAAGAAAAGAATCAGTTTAGGTTTTTGTACTGTATTATGAATAAATCAGAATATTTTAAAGTCTTTTCTTTTTCTGTAGAAAGGGAAATAATCTTTAATTGACCACAGACATGGGAATGGCTTTTCTGATATTTTTCTGATATTTTTCTGATTGTAATTATAATTATAATTTTATTTTGATTTAAAATATTTATAAATATATCATGGTACTTTTTGATAATGGTGTTTTAATTTGAATGTTGAACAAGCTCTCTTAAGGTATAATGTTGATATCAACTCTGTTTTTGTCTTCTTTTGTCTCTGTTCATTGAGGAATCATTCTTCCCCTGCTCTGGATGAACATTTAGGTAATACTATGACTTTCTACTCATCCCTACTATAAAATGTCCAAGCACATTTTAAGTTGCAAAATATCCAATGTCCCCTCTGTACCCATTCCCTAGGATGGCTCTCAGTCCCACCATGCCCACATCTGGCCTATGAGCAACACTCAGGCACCTTCAGATTCTGGGCATTCAGGCTGATCTGAATGCAGCGGCAGCCTTTCCTTCACGCCTACATCAGCAGCTAGCCTATGCAAAGGCGCATATCAGGCCAGAGTAGTCCTGCTGACGTTCCTCTTATTGGGCTCTAGTTGAAAGGTCAAATAGCAGCACTCTCCAAAGCAGTCCTCACCCAAATTATTTTTTCTTTAATTAAAAAAAAATTTTTTTTTCAATCCTTCTACCCACCTCTCCCAAACCCCCAACCCTTCCCCCTGACAGTTGTCAGCCTGCTCTGTCTATGGGTCTGTCTCTATTTTGCTTGATAGTTGATTTTGTTCATTAGATTCCACATATTATTGAAATCATATGGTACTTGTCTTTCTGTGACTGGCTTATTTCACTTAGCATAAATGCTGTCCACGTCCATCCATGCTGTTGCAACCAAAATTCTTTCTTAATAATCATCATTTCAATCATTTAAAACCCTTTTGTGAATGATGGGTTTCTAGGGCTGTGAAATACATTCTTAGATATTTCTTTTGAAAATTGACATCTCTAGCATTTCTCTCACTTCTGAATTTTATACCTACTGTATTTTGCTGCCTTAGTTGAAATTTCTACTTGAATGTCTCAATAAAGTAGCTATATTATATAGAAGAAAATAATTTTACTTTTGTAATCTAGAATTATACGTATTTATTAAGTATCTATATGTATAACACTGTACTGGATATGGAAGACAAAAAATAATAAGAAAATAATTGGAGGAGGTAGGAAAGAGTACAGAGGGGATAAATGGTGATAGGAGACTTGACTTGAGATGGTGAACACACAGTACAATATACAGATGATGTGTTATAGAATTGTACCCCTGGAACCTATATAATTTTATTAACCAATGTCACACCAATAAATTCAATTAAAAATAAAAAAGAAAGAATGAAAATAATTATATGGCATAATCCCTGTCTTTTAGGATCTTAAAGTAGAGTTGGTAAATTCAGTATTTGGAGTCATTATGTGAATGGGGAACAAAGCTTTCCTAATGTCTGGAACCATACTAGCCAGGCATTTCTCTTAAATTTACCAACGGATAATATATCTTTGGTTGCCAGTGATCTCAATAATTATGTAACTTATCTCAAAAGTCTCCTGGTTTAAAAATCAGATTAATCACTGCAACATATTTCCCAGACTTGAAAATTGGTGTTTATCCGTCATTTATATATTAATATAGGCACATTTAAGCATTTTAATATTGTTCTTGTGGTACACAAATAAGTTTTTCGTTGTATCTTCTAAAGATTTCATTACACATTAAGGTCTTTGATAATTACTTTAAGCATTTTGCCTAAGGATAAGTTTTCTTGGTTGACTGTATACATTTTTCTAATTTGACTTCTATTGAAAGTAGAGGGAAAATGTCAGTTTAATGATTTCCAAATGGTAACCAGAAAGATAACCACGGTAAAATTAGCAAAAGTTTATTTTATAACATGTTGTGTAGCCAAGTTGTCCTGTGACAAATATAACAGAACATTAAAAGAGAACTATTTCAGCGAATGTTTCAGGACTAGAGCTACCAGCTACTCTCTAATTCCAAAATGATTTACCAGACCATCTATACATGACTTTCAGATGCTTGGCTGAAAACCGATTTTAGAATCCATGGTGCCTAATCCATTCAAAGACATAAAAGTGTTAAAGTGGGAAGGGATGGAGAGTTATAAATTGAAGAAAAGATTTCTTGGAAGATAGGCTGGAGATACTTGCTCTTCCCCTCAAGCCCAGCTGGAGACCGTGGGGGACACAGTACACTAATACGTCCTTGGAGCTCTGGGGACAGAGTATACTAGTATCAGACCCACGCCTAGGAAAACCAAAAGGCAAAAGGCTATGGTGAAAGTCCACGAAGCTAAAGAGAGGACTGAAGTTGGGAAATACCTGCAACCCTCATTGTCTAAAGTATGTATTTCCTGTGTACAGATGTGGGCTGGCATGAGGTTGCCTTATATTTTGCTCATGAAATTGTCAGAGGGGAGAATTCTTCCTATAAACTTTTATAGTTTTTATGGCTGGATTAGTAATAAAATAATAAAAGTGACACAAGAGGAGATTAATAGGAGAAAAACCAATTTAATATGTGCTCACTGGAGAATCACAATTATGATACACAGATAATAAAATGAGGCTCAAAGAAATGACTGAGTCAAGCACCTTTTTATACTTTTTAGACAAACAAACAATAATTTATAAAGAATTGACAGGACAAAAAAAGTTAGTGCTCATTATGAAGGAATCTAAGCAAGGTTTGGGTATTCATTAGTAAGGAATCTAAACAAAGTTCAGGCTTAAGTAGTAAATTAATAAAGTGTTTATAGAAGCTCTTTGGTTCTGGATCTCTTAGCTCTAGTGATAACGCTGCCTCTCTCAGCCCTCCTGGAGCAGGGAGGAGACCTTTCACAGGGAAAATTTATTTCCTGCTGTCAAGGAGAAAAGGGAGGTTCAAGGTACCCTCTGGCACTGGCTGTTTATCAAGTAACCCTAAAGTAATCAGTATGCCATTGTGGGATAGTTTGGGGTGGCCTGTCTTAGGTCCCAGCAAAAGCAACCTGGATAGGTTAGGAAACCTCAACTAAAAGATTGAAGGTGTCCTGCCAGATACCTGGGGACAGAGGAAGAAAATGTTAGCCACTAGCCAGAAGAGACACTTGTTCTTGAATCAAGAGAACTGCAGATAGGAGATATATGCAATGATAAGAGGAGTGGTAGGAAGTGGCTCTGAATGACCTAAAAGTTCCCCATTTCTGGGAGAGGTCAGATCTGGATCATCTTACCCACAGAGCCCAGAGTGCTGACACTAGATCACAGTAGCAGTGGTCAAGTAAGACTTTCCCTTATCTCCCCTCCTGCTCACCCCAGTCACACTGGTGGGGTCAGAAACTGTGGTGGGCGAGCTGGGGAAGGAAGAGAAGCATGAGATGGTAAACTAGGGAAGCTAACAATGTCCCCTAACCCACTGCAGCCTATCTACCTACAGCAAACCTGAGCTGACTGAGGAGCAGAGAGCTTTAACTTGAACTTGTTTGGACTATTACATGGGCCCAAGACTTTTTAATTACTGAAATGAGAGGGTTTCAGTAATATGAAATGACATGACTTTTAACTGTCTGAGAATGATAAGAAAAGTCAGTGGCACATGTCTGATATTTCATCTGGCTTTGGGAAAAATTAGCCCCTTTAGAGCAGATCTGTTATTAAATGAGTTTGAGGAAATAGAGTCACTTTATGAGTACCACCTGCTCTTTCAATGTATTGATGAAACGTGCACATAGATCAGTGGGTACATTTATACGCTTTGAGTTGGTATTCCGAAAAGGTGTATTATTAAAGGTTGCTGTTATTACATTTCACATATTATGGTTTCCTCCACCTTACATTAGTAGCCTACTTATTAGAATACAGTTTTCTGCTTTGTTTGATGACCAGAGAGCCTCTTTTTAGCTTCTCACAATCCCCAGAGTAGTGTACACGTGTTCCATTCCCCTGTAGTCAGTCCTAGGAGTTTTTCTGGTTCTAAATTATTTTCTTAAAATTATTAATTCTTAATAGGTAAAATCATCCACATGATAAAAAAAATTCAAAAGGTAGAAAAGGGTTTTTAGTGAAGGTTTTTTCCTACTCTTGTCCCTCCACAACTTTCCCTAGGTTCTAATGTCCCTTTTGGCTTTAGTTTTCTGAGAATGGTTTTGCCTAAACTAAGATTTAGTCTTTGTTACAGATAACCAGATGTAATCTGTTGTAGACTTAGTGTAGATAGGCAATCCAAACAAACAAACAAACAAAATACACACAGAAGTTGTCCAAAGGACTTCTAGGATAATAACTCAATCTGGAGGGTAACTGTTTAGCTTATAATTAGAGAAATGAGCTGGAAGGACTGGGCATAAGTACTGATTTACAGGTGAGATCCAGGTTATACTCTGGGTCATACAAAAGGGATGAGGCACTGTGTTTTCGGGAGCATAGTGGTATCATGGCTCTTATACAGGCCAAATGGGTTGTGACTACTTTGTTCTCCTTCATTGAAGTATCACATTATAAATTGTTCTTAATATCAATGGCTACAGTTTGATAAGATTATAGATAACAGGTCATTTAGCATATTTGATAGATGTAATATTACAAACTTTTTAAATGTCTACATAAAGCATTTAGTATCATGACCACTGCCACTGCCACCATCCTCATTCTCATCATAGTTAACATTTATTAACACCATCACCACCACCATAACTAATACTTACTGAGCCCTTACTGTGTACTAGGCTCCATGTAAAGTGTTGGCAGATAATCATTGTGACCAAGTTTGTGAGGTAGGTACTGTCATTATACCCATGTTATAGATGAGGAAACTGAATAATAGAATGGGTAAAATAATTTACTCAAGGTCACATAGTTATTAAAAGATAAAACCAGGATTTGAGCCCAAGCAGTCTGTCATACTAACCTGTTATCAGGGGGCATCCATGGAACAGTAATATATGTATCTGAGGACAGCGAGTAAGGACAGCTTCTACAGACTCATCAGTCAGATTCACACAATGTCCCATATGAATCTCCTATTTAAAAATAAAGGATAATCAAAAGAAAAAATAGGTTTATAATAACAGTATGAAAAAGCTTGGGAAATACTCTGATATAAAAAGAACCAAATGTCTACTTTTAAGAAAAAAATCCATAGAAAGGACCAATGTAAGTCTGTAGTAATTTGGAAGGTATAGCAGCTTTATAAGTTAAATGCCCAACCATTTCATAAAGCCATTTGGCAATACCCATTAAAGCTAAAGATGAGCATACACTAGAATATAGCAATTCCAACTGCAGGTGTCCAAAATAGAGAGAGAAAAATAATTGTACGTGTGTGCAAGGAAACAATTTATAAATATGCCCATTGCAATATTATTTGTAATAGTAAAGGGTGACAAGGTAAATAAATGGTGGCTCACTAATATAATAGAATAAGTAAAAACAGTTAAAATGAAAAATATCTACTTGTATTAGTAAACATAAATCTCAAATATAATGTTAATTCAGATTCTTTGGAAAACAGTATGGTAGTATCTTATAAAGCTAAACATGTATGCACTATATGACCCAGCAATTCCACGCCCAGGTGTTTACCCAAGAAAAATAAAAACACATGTCTACATAAAGACTTGTATGCAAATGTCCACAGCAGTGTTTATAACAGTCCAAAATGGAACAACCCAAATGTCCATCAAATGGCAAGTGGTCAATGTAGGAACAAATTGAAATAAAGAAAACCTGAGTGTATTGAAAACTCATAAAAATTGAGACAAAAAGTGTCTTATGTTATAAATTGGCAAAGGCTACAGACAAATATAATTTGAGAACAACAGAGGGAAGGAACAATATTTGACTCAGGTTCCATTTAAAATACATTAATTTAAGGAATTAAAACAAAGAAAATATTCTATCTGGCAAATTGGGGTCCTGGCAAAAACTGTGAATTCACAACATAACCGTTGTGGTAAACAATTTAGCAATATAAATTTAGGACCATTAAAAAGTATTAATATTTATGGATATATTTGTTCCATTTTTGGGAGTTGGTGATAACAATGGAAGAAAAAAGTGATATGCCCTAATATATGGCTATTTCTAATAGCCAAAAATGGTAAATAATCCAAATTACCAACAGAAAAATGATTAAAGAATGATACATCATATAAATAGATTTTGTTCTCTGATATGCCAGTGCCTAGAACATTAACAGGTACTTAATAAATATTTGTTGACAGCAAATTAAACTTTTAATCATAAAGATTGTAGAAAGTTCTAAAATGACTATAATATAAGAATATGAGAACATTTATTGAGGTACATGTATCTGTAACCACAGTAAAACCTGGGGATAAAATGATGACAAAATGATGAACAAAATGGTCCCTGTTCATTGAGAACTCAGATCAATAGAGATCTCAGAAAAACTCATGACAATGAATAAATGCTATAACACAAGTTTGTACTGTTTGTCAATCTTTAGGGAAAACCCGTAGACGTTTAATCAAATTTATTTTCAAGTTCTAAACAATTTAGCAAGATCGACAGTTTAATTTCCCAGACTAGAACAAATTTAAAAAAGCCACAGATTGAAACAGGGCACCTGATAAAAGGTAGGCGTACATATCACCCACAAAAGAAGAATCAGTTGAGTTTGTATTTCAATTTCTCAGAAACTGTTGGCAGAAAGATGCTGTGACCAAAGGTGAAAGTATATTCACTCTATGTACTGCTTAGGTTGGTGCTCCAGTTTTATCATGCTAAAGTAAATAGAGGTATACTTCCTATCACTGCATAACAGTTAATTTCCTGGTGTTTTATTAGAAAGTGATAAACTAGGTTAACTGTTTGAGAACTTTATTAAAAATGATGGTGAATATAGGATAATGTTTTTGCAAGAATTAAATAACCTGCCCGGCCAGTGTGGCTCAGTGGATTGAGCTCAGTCCCATGGACTGAGAGGTCCTGGTTCGATTCCCAGTCAAGGCATATGCCTGAGTTGCAGGCTCAATCCCCAGCAGAGGGCATGCAGGAGGCACCCGATCAATGTTTCTCTCTCACATTGATGTTTCTATCTCTCCCTTCCTCTCTCTCTAAAAAAATCAATTAAAAAAAATTAACCTAATGAATATGAAGGCTGAAATACTAACATTTGTTCAATAATGCTAGCATTTAAAACAGTAAAAATTATGGCAGAGTTTATTGCCCCTACAGTTAGGATGCAATTTAAGATTTGGAACTTGGTATAAGAAAAAGATGGTAACTTCTTAATTAAGACATTTGTAAAAAAGCCCTGGACGGTGTAGCTAAGTGGTTGGAGCATCGATCCTCGCACTGAAGGGTCATGAGTTTGATTCCCAGGCAAGTACCTGGGTTGCAGGTTCGATACCCCCTGTCGGGCTGCATGAGGGAGGCAACCAATCAATGTGTCTCTCTCCCATCGATGTTTCTCTCTCTCTCTTTCTCCCCCCTCCTCCCTCCTTCCCTTCCACTCTCTCTAGAAATCAATGGAAAAAATATCCTCAGGTGAGGATTAACAAAAAAAAAACTTTTGTAAAAAATAAATATATGCTATTTTTTACACACACACATATACATAACACAGGATGCAGATGTATAAAATATCACTAAAAAAAATCTCTTTGGGCATTAACTCAAGGAGAAATATTTTGGCAAAAACATGGCACTGCCATTCTATTACAATAGCTGTTACTAACATTTACAATTCATTTATAGCATGCTTACTTCCAAAAAGGATTTGATGTGACTTATTATTGACAAGCACAGCTATATCAAACATAAGAGTTAAAAAAAAAACCCACTATAAACTAGGAAAGAAGAATCCCAAATCCTAGGACAAAAGTCTTCTAAATATATTTAGAAACAGGTTATTGAATCCAAAGATTGAACACTAATCTAAGATCTTTTAAAACAGCTGTACAATGTGGCTATTGGGGAGGGAAAACGTTTTCTTTATCCTCTTAGGTTCTGTCTTTGGAGGCCTGAAGATTAAACCGACAAAGACAGATTAGCAAGGGGGAAAAAAAAAAAAGGCAAAGTTTATTCACATGCATGCTTACAGAGAAAGTGGCTCAGAAAAATGACTAGAATTTAGAGTTTATATACCATCTTAATAGGGAAAGGGGAGGGGGAGAAAGGACACTTAGAGAAAAACAAATGACTTTTGGGAAAGACAAAATGGGCCTTTAGGAGAGTACATGGGAGGTATGATAGTCTTATGACAATTTTTGTTTATGCAATTTCTCATCTAATGTCTCCAGTGAAAGGAGTGACCTCTGCTCTATGGGAAATCCTCCTCGTAGGGGGTTTGATCAAGTGAATTGCTTTGGAAGGCTCTGCTTTTAGGCAGATGGGGCGAGGGTGGTAATTCAGACAAATCTTTTTGCATGGATTGATTATCAAAAATCTTCAGCTAAAAATAATTTTATGCCATAATGGTAGCCTTTATGGATCCCTTCATAGATCCAGAAAAATATGATGGCAAGAGAATAAGTAGTCCTGGTAGAAATATCAGTCAGACCTGACAATTCTAAAGAACATCACTTTAGCCCCAGCCGGTTTGGCTCAGCGGTCAGAGCGTCAGCCCGCGGACCAGAGAGTCCCGGGTTCAGTTCCCGCTAAGGGCACGTACCTCGGTTGCAATTTGTCCCCGGCCCTGGTTGGGGTTGTGTGGGTGGCAACCAGTCGATGTGTCTCTCTCGCATCGATGTTTTTCTCTCTCTCTTCCTTTCTCCCTCCTGCTCTATCTGAAGATGAATGCAAAAATGTCCTCGGGTGAGGATAAAAAAAAAAAAAGAACATCACTTTACATTGATACATTTTCAGTCTTCATCCAAAATAAGACTATTTTTAAATATATTAGAAGCTAAAACTTCTGGAAAAAAGAACTTTCATTGGAAGTGAAATGGGTTTTTATTTTAAAATATACTTTATCTCCTACTTTATCTTTTTTTTTTTTTTTACTCTGAGAATAAAGAGGTAGAGACCAAAAAATCCATGGAAATACTTAAATGATAATAAGGCATTGGTTGTCTGCTAGGTTTAAAAATAATTTCTTTAAAAAAATTTTTTTTAATTAAAAAAATTTTGATATTAGAGAGGAAGGGAGAGAGAGAAATATCAATAGGCTGCCTCCTGCACACCCCCCACTTGGGATCAAGCCCACAACCTGGACATGTGCTTTAACCGGGAATCGAACCAGTGACGTTTTAGTGCATGGGACGATGCTCATCCAACTGAGCCACACCGGCCAGGGCTAAAACATAATTTCTAATGATAATATAAAAATTTAGTTAGCATCATTGTTATAGAAATTATTAAATTACCTCTAATTTCTTGGCACAAGGTCCACTAACAAGCGCAACCACACCATTGTCAGATACCTAAGCAAAGGGAAAAAACAACACAGCACATAAATGGAAAAGATGGAAGTAAAATTCTCTAAAAATTATTAATCATTTATATATAACTTTTGCCTCCCATTCAGCAAATATGTGTTTTAGCCACACTATACCTTCCACCCTTACTTAAAATAATGGAGCAGAATGTACCAAATCATACTGCAATTATTTAACCACCAACACATGAAATAGACCACAATTTCAACAAAAATAATTATGTTCTTCTAATGAGTCATTGAAAATACACTGGACAAACACATACAACCTCTATATTTCAAGTCTATATTTCATTTACCTGAGTAGCTGAAAAATCGACAGACTGCAAAAAAAAGCAGTTTTCTCCTAATGCATGTAGGGACACATCAGTGATTCCTAAGCAGCCACCTAGATCAACGATCTTTAGCAGCCGGCAATTGTGTGCAAGAGCAAGGACTCCTTCGTCAGTGAGACTGCAGCATCTTTTCAAAGAAGCTTCATGCAGGTATGAACAAGATGAAGCCACAGCTTTTATTCCTGGGAGAAAACACAATTATGTATCAATGAGCTCTAAATGTATAGAGATGAGAAATGTGACTGATTTTCATTTTAGTGATCTCCAGTATTGATATATCTACTTGTATGATAGCCCTTTCAAAGTGGTCCATGTGTGAGGATATATTTATTTTCTAGTGATGCTGTCATTATTTAAAGTCTTTGGACTGTTTCAGGAATTCTCTACACAGTCTACACTGGTAGTATATTCTTCAGAATATCTACAATTAATGGTCAGCCTTCATTGTTTACGAGTAGAGAACAGATTTGCTTTTAGGAAATAGCCAAGTCATTCAGAACCACACTAGGTAATTAAATAGTAAATGAATCTCCTTCTTTGTTAAAACAAAAGTTTTAAAGTAATAAAGTCACTTTTCTTGTGGCCTCTGAAGAAAAATCAAAGTTAAATTGCCCCAATGTCTTCAGTAATGTTTCCGTGCTTATCCTTAGGAATCACACCTGTCTACACAATCCCTCTTCTCTCTTTGACTCTGCCCTTTTCTACCGCCATGCTCCCGTGTTAGTCTGGACCAGTCTTACTGACAGTCAAGAAAAGAGAAGTCCTTAAATCTAATTAAACTGATGCAAATGCACATTGGAGAGTGGTACATGATAATGTGCCACATAAGTAAAAGAGTACTTCAGGATCCTGGGCCCTTCAGTCCACTGTGAGAAGATACTTTTATGGGCAAAATACATAAACTAGAAGATGGTAAACTTATGTGTAGGTCATTTTTATTGTTTTCATATCTTAAGAAAAGTTCTTTTTAGTGAGTCATTATTTGTGGAAACATTTAAAAACTTATGCTTCTTTGCAATATTATGAAAATCCTAACTTGCTGACCGAGATGATTGCAAAATATAGCCAACGACCCACAAACTTTTCCAGAAACTTAATCAAATAAATCTCTCTTTCTTATATTGAAGAAAAAGGTAAAAATTCCTATTCTGAAAAAAAAAAAAAAAAAAAAGGTAAAATCCACTAATTCATGTAATAGTGACACTGAAAAATGCAGTTGTCTGGCTATATTTAAAAACTATGCATTGTACAGACTGATAGGAGAATACTTAGTAAGTTTAATCTGATGATAATTTAACTTCCTGTTGTAACAGTGCATCCAAAAAGCCTTAACAATGTATGAACTGGTCATTTCTTGTCCCACTGTGTCAGGCAAAATATTTAAAATATAGGAGGTATGTCTGGCTGGTGTGGCTGGGTGGTTGAGTGTCGACCCATGCACCAAGAGGTCACCGGTTTGATTCCTGATCAGGACACATGCCCAGGTTGTGGGCCTGATCCCCAGTGGGGGGCGTGCAGGAGGCAGGCAATTGATGTTCTCTCTCATCGATGTTTCTATCTCTCTCTCCCTCTTACTTCCTCTCTCTCTAAAAAATCAATAAAGGAAAAAAATATTTAAAAAAATAAAATATAGGGGGTATCCATCCATGTTTATTTTAAATATGCTTAAAATACAAGGTAGTGACTTACCCAGTGTATTTCTTAACTTTCAGCACTGGTTATAAGCAAGAATTTGGTTTTTTATCTTAGTTTGAATCTTTTTGTTGATAAATATAGTTTCTATTTCTTTGACATCTTCATATTTTTTGACATTTCCCCCCTTTTTTCACTCCTAAATTATACCAGATGGTGGATAGTAATCTACCAATTCATTCAATGTTAATACACATACCTTTTGTAGTTACAGAAACTCTGTTTTCCTTTGAGGAATTTAAATTCAATTTCTTCAGTTTTCTGCAGTTACACAGGTGCAGCAGAGCAGTGTCCGAAATATCACAGCTCTGTAGATCCAGAGTTTGGACTTCAGGATGTAGAATCTGCAATAAATACATGACTTTGAAAAACTAATTTTTCCTATAAATATAAATGTTTATTCCATATTCAGTGTTTTGGTTCATAACAGACAACTGGAGGATGGAAAATACAGCAAAGAATACAGAAACATGTTTGTGCGGAGATAGATACATACAGCAGGAAAAAAAAAATCAAGGCGATTTCCCACTGCAGGCACACCTTCTAATGTCTTTGTTGGAACAAACCAGTACTGTTAAGAACACACTGCTGGATACGAAGTCCCACTAGACCCGAGAAGCAGAATCAGCATGATGAAGATGCTTATTCTCTTCCAGTAATTCCTGCCCATTATTAGACATTCTAGCTATGTGCCTCTTACATACCAAATGCTTACAGAGTAGTAGTATTGCTAATCTATAACATGTACCTCCTTCATTCTTATTTTTGGGACCTAGTACAAATAAACTCAATATTATTGAATATTCACTTGAGGGCAACACATAGATCAATTTCAAAGCATTCTGAGCGCTCTCTCTCTGGGAATATTTTTCTTTTCTTTTTTCCAAAATAGAAATGGCTTTACTTTTCTGAATATAAAAGTAATGTATTATTATTGTGAAACATTCAGATAATGTAGAAAAAGTATACAAATGATAAGAATAAGTATTTCTATTTATTGAACACCTACCAGGAAGGGTACTAAGTGTGCCTGCTGTATACACTATCATTTAATATTCTTTCTCTTGTTCTCTCTCTCACACACATGCACACCTACACACACCCTTGAGAGATTGGTCATTGCCATTTTATTGAGAGAATTGGGGCATCCAAAGCTTTAATAGCAACACAAACTATATAAGCAAAATAGGCACAGAGCTAGGTTTGGAAACCAGGTCTTTCTTTCTTTTTTTTTTTTTTTATCCTCACCCGAGGACATTTTTTCATTTTTTGTTCAGATAGAGTAGGAGGGAGAGAGAGGAAGAGAGAGAGAGAGAGAGAGAGAGAGAGAGAGAGAAATATCGATGTGAAAGTGACACATCGAGTGGCTGCCACCCGCACGACCAACCAGGGTCGGGGACAAACTGCAACCGAAGTACATGCCCTTAGCGGGAACCGAACCCGGGTCTCTCTGGACCGCAGGCCGATGCTCTAACCACTGAGCCAAACTGGCCAGGGCGGAAACCAGGTCTTTCTAATTCCAAGGCCATGTTTTCAACCACTGTAACTAAAATTACCCATAGTACCAATGCCCAAAGAAACATACTAGTTTTGATTTTTGTTGTTGTTAAAATAAAGCCTTTGAAGAAAAATGAGATCAGATCATATATACGTATGAGCATTTTTTTTACAAAAATAATTGTGGTTGCATACTATTCCATAACTTATTAAATGCATCTTATACTGGCAAACACTTAAGTTGAACATTTAGGCTGATTAGGAAGCAATATAGTATGGTGAGTAAAAACCAGTGTGGCTCAGTTGGTTGGAGCATTGTCCTGTGCACTGAAGGGTTGAGGGTTCGATTCCTAGTCAGGGCACATATCCAGGTTGCAGGTTAGATCCCTGGTTGAGACTTGTGCAGGATGCCACTGATCAGTGTTTCTCTTTCACATGGATGTTTCTCTCCCTCTCTCTCTCTTCCTCTCCCTTTCTCTCTCTCTCTAAAATAAAAAGGGAAAAAACACACAACATGTACTCTGGACACAAACTGTCTGAGTTTAAACCCTATGAATGTGATCAGGCTCTGTTTTTTGGGGTTTTTGTTTGTTTGTTTTGTTTTTTTTGTGCCTCACTATCCTCATTATTAAAACAAGGATAATATTTTGTAAGAAATAGCCCAGCCGGTATGGCTCAGTTGTTGAGTGTCGACCCATGCACCAAGAGGTTGCCAGTTCGATTCCCAGGCAGGGAACATGCCCAGGTTGTGGGCCCGATCCCCAGTGGGGGCCATGCAGGATATGGCCAATCGATGTTCTCTCTCATTGATGTTTCTATCTCTTCCTCTCCCTTCCTCTCTCTCTAAAACTAAAGTTACCTTGTTTATAAAATATGCTGTATATAACTGTTAACTATTTATATTATTATAAGTGACATTATAATGAGCATACTTTTGTGCTTTCCCAACTATTATTTTCTTGAGATTAATACCAGAAGCAAATGATAATTATGTGAGGTGATGGAGATGCTAACTAACCCTACTGTGGTACTCATTTTGTAATAAATAAGTGTATCAAGTCATCATGTATGTTTAATACTTTACATTCACATGATGTTATATGTCAATTATATTGCAATAAAACTGGGGGAAAATGCCAGAAGAAAAATTGTTGAGTCAATGGTAAGCAAAATTTAGGACTCCGGATAGTGCCAAACTGTCCTCCTAAAAGGCTTTTATTAATTTCCATTCTCATCAGCAGAGGATAAAAGTGACAGTTCCCCACACTATTGCCAACACTGGGTATTACTATTTTTTTAAGTCTCTGCCAAACTGAAAGACAAACTGTGACTTTAATTTCTAATGAAGTTAAATATCCCTTTACATGCTATTAGTGATTTATATTTCTTTCTTTGAGTATTTTCTTTATTATTAATATATATTTTTATTGTTGACAGTATTACAGATGTCCCCCATTTTACTTCCCTTTGTCCCCCTCCTTCCAGCCCCTGTCCCACCCCAAGCCTTCACCATACTATTGTCTGTGTCCTGGGCTATGCATATATGTATATGTAAATTCTTCGGTTAATCTCTTCCTGTCCCCACCCCCACTCCCCTCCCCTCTGAGATCTGTCAGTCTGTTCCACCTTTGAGTATTTTCTGATTCTTTTATTTTAGTATTTGTTTGATTTTTCTTATTGGTTTGTGGGTATTCTTTACAGTGTTAAGATAAAAAAATATATAGAATTTCATATGTATCGCAAATATTTTCTCTAGTTACTTGACTTTGCTTCTTTTTTTTTTTTTTTTTTTGCCATAAAGATCATATTTTGAAGTAATCAAATACATCAATCTTTTCCCTCTTGGTTTCTAACTTTGGTGTTGTCAATAAACTTTGACCAAGAACTGAAAAGCAAAGAAAGTTTTATTTGGGGTCCTTATGAATTGCAATTCAGAAGCTACGAATTTGAGTAGGAACTCAATTGTGTTCCAAGGTGGAAAGAGAAAGAGAATTTATAAAGATAGAAAGAGTGACAATGCCAAAGGGGTTACACAAGTTGTTTTAAAAGAGCTGTGATTGGTGCTGTCAAGCAGACTTACACTGTGCTATCTATACATTATTGTTGCTCATTGCTAGGTGAACATTTTATTTTTTAATAGAGAGTTCAGTGATGCAGAGCCAGTTCCAGGAACTATATCAGGATTCAGCCATTTGTGGCTTAGCCTAGTTCAAAAGTTCAGTTTCACATGAGGGGGTGTGTTAGCTCAGCTTCCTGAAGGACTTTGCCTCCATTTTAGATTGCTCTTTTGACAACATCATCTCTGTCTTTCACAGTTTCCCCTTTAGATCGAGATCCTTCCTTAGAAAGCATTGATGATCAATCATTAGGAGGCATCCCTGGACCATCATTGAAAAGCAACATTGATCCCCATCACCAGGAAGGCTCATTCCGGGTATGTCATGTCCCACAGAGGAGAAAAAGCAGTTTCCTGAATGTACAATAGGAGAGTTTAGGGCCACATTTGAGCAACCAGAAGGCTTGTTGGAAGCTGAGCTAACTCACATATTCTTCAGATCAAAAGTTCTCTGTAAAGGTGGTTTTAGTCAGGGTTTATTCGTTGTAACATCTTAGGGCATTAGGCTACTATTATTCTGGTAGTGGCTGTTAGTCATTGTTCAAGGCACCTAATAAGTCACCTAATTAAGGTAGTAAACAGTATAATCACAAAAACCAGTATGATCAAGGCCTGTAATATAGAAAAAAGCCAGGTTCCTATTCCAGTTGGCAGCCAGCTAAGTACGTCTGTCTAATTCCAGTTCATAGGGTAATGTTCTGCCTATTTGAGAATTTTATATTTTGTTTCAGAACCTCAAGCTCTTGTACCACTTTACCTGATTGCTGACATAGAAACAAAATTCGTCTCCCAATAGCTCACAAGTACCGCCTTTGGGGTGTCTAACACATCTAGAGCCCTGGTTTTGTAGTATTACTTCTGCCAGACTGTCAATAATTTCTTGTTGTTTGTCAAGGGCAGTTACAGTAGTGTTCTATGTTTTGCTATAAGAATATAAAGATTTCTGATAGACTTCTAACTCAGTTACTCCAAAGCAAGAAAAGAAAGCTCTAGCAAAGGTATGCCCAAAGCCTTACTTATCTATTATGGGGTTTCAGGGGGAGAGAGGACTGAAAAATCATATCCAAAAATCCCAATTCCATTTGGTTTGTTTTGGTCTAAGTTTATAGACAAAAGATCCTACATTGGGGATAATGGCAGAAGGGAAAGGAAAAGGAAGAGTCTTCCTGGTGACAGCATCAAGTATTAACAATATTATATCCACTTCACCACTGGGTTGGCAAGGTGATGTATATTTGGGTCCCACATATGAAGAAACACCCAGTGACCTTAAGTGAGAGCATGGAATTAGGCCCTTAAAGTCAGACTCTGAGGGGAGTATTAAGTCCTATTTCTGAGGCAGGGACTGCATATCCTCCATATGTTGGGTGATCATAATAATCATCAATGCAGAAGATATTTAAGTCATTGTAACTAAAAGAGCAATTGAGGTTTCCATATTTTTGGGTCAGGATTGAAAGATTAGCATGGGTTTGGTTGTTCCAAGTTTTTGAAATCTATCTAAGAGATAGATTTCATTTGTTTTTCACTAAGTACCAGAGTTTTTATCTAGTCCCCAAGAATGAGAGGACATCTGCTTTCCAGGATTGAGTGGTGTTATTTCCTAAATTTCCCCATTTTAGAGAGACATTGTAAGAAGTAACATTGTAGTCACTTAAGACTCATTGAGGTGTGAACTCATGGTCATCTGAATCATACAAAAGACTGCAGTTATATATTTTTAAAGGGACAAAACTCAAGATTCTGCCTGAATCGTTTATATTTTCAAAACAATTATAAGTCCAGAATGTATTTATGGGTATTCCCTTGTAGGTTGGGAAGACCTTACAGATAGATTTAGCTACAGGAAGGTTAAATGTTCCATATGTCCAGTTAGGTTTTATAAGCTTTCAAGGTGGAGGGGCCAAGCCACTACTTCTGATTCATCACGAATATAGTTAGCTTGGGTACATATCAAGCAGTCAGTTAAATTGGCACTGTTGGATAATCATTGCATAGTGGGAGCAAAAGAGTGTTGAAGGGCAAATAGAGTAGTCAATGCAGTAAGCAGACATAAGAATCTGAGTCTGTTCATCTTGATATTAGATTAAAGAGATAGGAAAAGGAAGACTTTTATGAAAAGTTTTGTTCAGGCAAAAATTAGGTAATGATAACAATGTAATTAATAAATGAAACAAAGATGGTCAAAGGGAAGACGAAGTATAAGGGTTGCTGGGTGGAATCATGTATGACTGGACTGGCCCAGGGTCTTTGGAGAACTGTCTACATCAGGTGTCATCTGTTTCAATCCCAGAATGAAAATTCTAATGGTGGTCTTGGGTTATTTAGAGATTTTCAGCTTAAGACCTCCAATAGGCTTAGAGGACCACTCAGGTGTGGGTATCCTTTTAAAATGAGGAACGTGCCCTGGCCGGTTTGGCTCAGCGGTTAGAGCATCGGCCTGTGGTCCAGAGAGACCCAGGTTCGGTTCCCGCTAAGGGCGCATGCCTCGGCTGCAATTTGTCCCCGGCCCTGGTTGGTCGTGCGGGAGGCAGCCACTCAATGTGTCCCTTTCACATTGATGTTTCTCTCTCTCTCTCTCTTCTTCCCACTCTATCTGAACAAAAAAAATGGAAAAATGTCCTTGGGTGAGGATAAAAAAAATAAAATAAAATGAGAAACGTGAATCCATGAGTCAATACCCTTAAGTTTAGCAGCATAAGAATTCGTTAGTAATACCTGATATGGGCCTTTCCATTGGGGGTGAAGGGCATCTTTACGGAGATGGCATTTCCAATAGACATTATCTCCAGGTTGGAGATAATGATGTTGTAGATCTTCTCCTGGGAACATGCTATGGAAATTTTGCTCTACAAGCTGTTATTCGTAAGAACCCCTATAAGTTCCTACAGTAGAGCAGGAGGTCTCCTTTTGGCAGTGTGGGTTCATACATTCCTTGACCTAATATCATGGGTCTGCCAGTAATAATTTCAAAAGGAGACAGTGTATGTTTGCCGAAAGGAGTAGGTCCTAGGAAAACCCTTATGCCAAGGAATATTAAAAGTCTCTATAAATTTTGCCATTTTGAGTTTATTATATTGATTTTTTTTTAGAGAAAGAGGAAGGGAAGGAGAGAGAGAGAAACATCAATTTTTTGTTCCACTTACTCATTGGTTGATTCTTATATGTGCCCTGACCAGGGATCGAACCCACAACCTTGGTGTATTGGGACAATGCTCTAATCAACTGAGTGACCCGGCCAGAGTGCCATTTTGAGTTTTGATTATCCTGTTAGTCCATTCTACACGACCAGAAAACTGGGGATGATAATCACAATGGAATGTTGCAAAATCAGCCAGATCTTACAAACATATTGTATCATTTGTCCTGTGAAAGAAGGTCCCTGATTGTTAGGGAGCTCTGAGGGGATTCCCCAAGTGGAAAAGATCTTTCCTACGAATACAGTTACATACTGCTGAGGCTGTGGCTCTGTGGCATGGGAATTCTTCCACCCAAAGAGAAAACATACAAATCATTACTAACACATATTTATATCCTTGAGAAGAGGGCAACAAAATAAAGTCCATTTGCCACACCTCAAAGGGTCTAAAGGCAAGGGAGTTTTACAGAAGTAATTTTTTTCTTTAGGTACCTTATGTTCATTTTTTTCTAGTTATCAAGGAGGTGGAGGCTATGTTCAAGGGATGTTTCCGAGGGTAAGCAGAGGAGGTCCTTCACAAAGAGTAATAGGGTGGACTGGTAAGGGAATTCTATGTTGGCAGTATCTGCCTTTAAAATTTGGGAAAAGTATGTCAGACTTTCAGTGTAGCCCTGAGGCATTACTGTCTAAGTATATTGTTCTTCCCAGGTGAAAGCAAGTAAGAATCGGCTTTCAGGATCAACAAGGATGCTAAAAGAAAAGCACTACAAAGATCTGTAACCAAAAATAATTTACTTTTTCATGGTATGGCTGACAGTAAGGTATAAGGTATGAGGGTTAGGCACAATTGGGTGCCTAGGTATGACTACATTATTTATGGCTCTTAGATCTTGAACAAATCTCTGTCCTCTCCCGGGAGGTTTATTAACAAGGAGGACAGGAGTATTACAAGGGCTCACACAAGAAATGATGAGGCTTTGTTTGATAAACTCCTCAATGACAGGTTTGATTCCTTGACTGGCCTCTGTATTTAGGGGGTATTGATGGGTGTTGGGGGCTTTATTTTTGTCAGTTTGAAATTTCAAAATGATCGATGAATGAACTGATGTCGGTGGCATTTTTTGACCACAGTTCATTTGGAATGGGATCTAAAAGAGGGTTTGGGTCAATTAAGGTGACTGAAAAAACTGGAATAGTTATGGATGAGTCCACAGACAAGTCCTCTTCAAGGTCATTAGTTAGAAGCTTTAGATGTAAGAATATTTCCCCGTTTTGAGAGAAGAAAATATGGGCTTTGTGAGCTTCAAGAAAGTCTCATCCTAGGAGATGAATAGGGGCAGAGACTAAAAGATATGATGAGTTCCTTGAAAAAGTCCAAGTTGAAAAAGAATTGGAAGGGATTTAGAGACAGTCGTGGGTCAACCAGAAACTCCAACCATTTGTATCGTTTCAGTACTCCAAGGAAGAGAAATCCACCAGGTCTCTAGTTCCCTCATTCCCAATAGATCAATTTTTCCTGAGGAATTAGTTAAGAGCAACCCTACTGCTAAGAAAACTTTGACTGAATCCCTGAGGGGAATTCACAAATTCTATGGATTTTTGAGCTCTTAACAATATTTTCCCCAATAATTAGGCTTTTTGCAATAATTAAAAACCCCTCTAAATGGTGGTTTGCCTTGAGGATCTTGAAAGGCAGATTTAGCCATCAGTTGTTACCATTGTAGATTCATTACTTAGGTTGCCTGAATTTGGGCATTTAGGGCTTCTGTAGCTTTCTTTAAGGTATCTTTTTCCATAGCTCAGGAGAGTTGCTCAGCATAGTTTCCTAAATCATGAGTTTGCATGGTGGCCCAATTAAGTTGTTACTTTTTAAATTGTTGTTCAAGTTAAATTGTTGTTTTAAACACTCAATAAAAGATGAATTAAAAAGCACTGAGGTGTCTTCATTGACTTCGTCTATGCTGGAATACCGTTTAAAATTTTTTCAAATCTGTCATAGTAATCAAAACCAGTTTCATTGTGTTTTTGAACAAATTTTTGATTTTTCTTCCAACTCGAGGGAAAGCCTCAGGTATTTTTAATGAAGCTGTTTAGCCAGCTTTAAGACTTCATGGTTTCTTGTCCTAGATGAGAGAAGTGGTTCATAGGGTCTTTCCATCAACCTTGTTTATCTGACATGTCCTTCTCCTACTAGTGTGTGGATAAGCTGACAGAGGTCAGACAACCCTGGCTCATGTATTTGGTTAGTAAGCAGAAATTCTCTAGCAAACCCAATGGGGTCCTCTTTGGAATTAGGAAAAAATTTAATAAAGGCATGGAGCTCAACTTTAGTCCATGGGATATAAGAAATAAGGGTTCTCTCACCCATGCACCAGGAAGTTGCTGGCTTGATTCCTGGTCAAGGGCATATGACCGAGTTGCGGGCTTGATGCCGGGGTTACAGGATTGATCCCCGGTAGGGAGCGTGCAGGAGGCAGCCGATCGATGTTGCATTCTCTGTTCCTCTCTTCCTCTCAAAAAATCAGTAAACTATTCCTTAAAAAAGAAAAAAGAAAGGAAGGAAGGAAGGAAGGAAGGAAGGAAGGAAGGAAGGAAGGAAGGAAGGAAGGAAGAAGAAAGAAAGAAAGAAAGAAAGAAAGAAAGAAAGAAAGAAAGAAAGAAAGAAAGAAAGAAAGAAAGAAAGAAAGAAAGAAAGAAAGAAAGAAAAGAAAGAAAGATAAGGAAGGAAGGAAGGAAGGAAGGAAGGAAGGAAGGAAGGAAGGAAGGAAGGAAGGAAGGAAGGAAGGAAGGAGAGAGAGAGAGAAAGGAAGGAAGGAAGGAAGGAAAGAGAGAGAGAAAGAAAGAAAGAAAGAAAGAGAGAGAGAGAGAGAGAGAGAGAGAGAGAGAGAGAGAAAGAAAGAAAGAAAGAAAGAAAGAAAGAAAGAAAGAAAGAGAAAGAAAGAAAGAAAGAAAGAAAGAAAGAAAGAAAGAAAGAAAGAAAGAAAGAAAGAAAGAAAGAAAGAAAGAAAGTAAGTCTCTTGTCCTGGGCCAGGCCCATCCAATGACTTGATTTAAATGAGGTGGTAAGAGCAGGGGGTTATCTAATGGAGACTCAGTTTCATCATTATAAAAAGGCAGATCCGCAAGTGAAGGATAAAGAGGGAAAGGAAAGTCAGACAGCAAAGGAGCAGATGGTGTAGACAAGGAGACATCAGAAGAATATTGAGAAGTTTAAGTTTAGTAAGCCTCCGAGATAATTCAGAATTTGCTTTGGTTAATTTAGAATTTGTGGTTTGGGGTGAAGCAATTTTTAAATCACTTGTACATTTGGAGGTCTCAAAATGCCAATTAAAATATACAGCCTGTAACAGCGATTTTCAATCTGTTTCATCTCATGGCACACCTATACTAATTACTAAAATTCTGCAGCACACCAAAAAATATATCTTTTGCCCTGGCCAGTTTGGCTCAGCAGTTAGAGCGTCGGCCTGTGGTCCAGAGAGACCTGGGTTTGGTTCCCGCTAAGGGCATGTACCTCGGTTGCAGTTTGTCCCCGGCCCTGGTTGGGTCGTGCGGGAGGCAGCCACTCGATGTGTCCCTTTCACGTCGATGTTTCTCCCTCTCTCTTCCTCTCTCTCCCTCCCACTCCATCTGAACAAAAAAATGTCCTTGGGTGAGGATAAAAAAATATATATCTTTTGCCGATCTGACTAAAATAATAAGTATAATTTTGATTCATTCACACCTGACGATTATTGTTGTATTGACTGTCATTTTTTTTAACTTATCTTTATTGTTGAATGTATTACAGATGTTCTCCCTTTTTTTCCCCATTGACCCCCTCCTCCCCAATCCTGCCCTCCTCCTGCCTTCCCCACACTATTGTCTGTGTCCATTGTTTATGCATATATGCACAGTTCTTTGGTTTGTCTCTTCCCACCCTCCCTCTCCCCTTCCCTTTGAGGTTCATCAGTCTAACAACAAATTTGTACATCTTAATTCCTTTATTTTTTTCACCCATTCCCCCAGCCCCCTCCCATCTGGCAGCCAAGAAAAAGTTCTCTGTATCTATGAGTCTGTTTCTGTTCTGCTTGCTCATTTTGTTTGTAGATTCAATTGTTGATAGATATGTATTAATTGCCATTTTATTGTTCATATTTGTGTTCTTCTCCTTCAAGAAGACCCTTCAACATTTCATATAACACTGGTTTGGAGGTGATGAACTCCTTCAGCTTTTTCTTGTTTGGGAAACTCTTTATATGTCCATCAATTCTAAATGATAGCTTTGCAGGATAGCGTAAACTTGGTTTTAGGTCGTTGCTTTTCATCATTGGCTGTCATTTTTTTTTTTTTTATCCTTACCCAAGGACATTTTTCCATTTTTTGTTCAGATAGAGTGGGAGGGAGAGAGAGGAAGACAGAGAGAGAGAGAGAAACATCGACGTGAAAGGGACACATCAAGTGGCTGCCACCCGCACGACCCAACCAGGGCCGGGGACAAACTGCAACCGAGGTACGCGCCCTCAGCGGGAACCGAACCCAGGTCTCTCTGGACCACAGGCTGACGCTCTAACCGCTGAGCCAAACCGGCCAGGGCTGGCTGTCATTTTTTAATTTCACAATCTAAGTAAGGGAAAAGAGGTCAGTGCCCCTGACTAAATAGTCAGGTACTGCATGTTTTAAAAATTCTTGTCTCACACTGGTTGAAAATCACTGTCCTATAAGGTTGTTTAGTTTTGTAGCCTTTTTCCAATTGACTATGCAAATAGACTAAATTAGGGATTTAAAAGAACCCCAAGCTGGCCAGTTTAACTGTAAATTATCCCAGGTAATTATGGTCCAGTGAGATAGAACTTTGCAAGAAGAGGAGGGCCTGTAATTTTGTACATAGCTCCAACACAAGTTCCAGAAGGTAGGTATTCAGCAGCCGATCCCTTAGAAAGTGAATTTCCCATTTTTCAAGAGTAATTACTCACCAGACAGGCATTTTAAATCCCATAGACAAAAGCAAACAAACAAACAAACAAACAAACAAAAACACAAAAAGCCCACAAGAGAGGATGCCCAAATAGAGCCTGAACCTCAACCAAGGTGGGAGATTCGGATCCAGGAGGATTTACCACAATGATCCAGGACCACTGGGAAGATGGCAGAGTGCAGTGGACTCTTGGTACCTTACTCAAATCCATGAAGGCACCAGAAGGGGAGGTAAGTCACTCTGAATCTCACTTTTTGACACCATGTAATGTTAATAAATTTTGACCAAGAACTGTAAATTAAACAGAAGCTTTATTTGGAGTCTTTAGAAATTGCAATTCTGGACACACAGATTTGGGTAGAAACCCAACTGTGTTCTGAGGGGGAAAGAAAGAGAGAGAGTTTATAAAAACTGAAAAGGGGGCGCTTCCAAAGGGGTTATGTAAGTTGTTTTGAAAGAGCTGTGATTGGTGCTGACAAGCAGATTTATACTGTGCTATACATAATTGATTGCTTATATCTATTGCGAAGTGAAAAATTTATTTCTTAATAGAGAGTTCAGTGATACAGAGCTGGTTCCCGAAATTGTAGCAGGATGTAGCCATTTGTGGTTTAGCCCACTTCAAAAGTTCAGCTTCATATGGAGGGGTTGTATTAGTTCAGCTTCCTGGAGGCTGCCTGGCTCCATTTTAGATTGCTCTCTTGACACTATCAACTCCATTGTGCTGTTTTTTTAAAATATGTTTTTATTGATTTTTTAGAAAGAGAGAGGAAGGAAGAGAGATAGAAACATCAATGTGAGAGAGAAACATTGATCGGCTGCCTCCTGCATGCCCCCTACTGGGGATTGAGCCCACAATCCGGGCGTGTGCCCTGACCCAGAATCTAACCAGGACCTCTCAGTCCATGGGGTGATGCTTAATCCACTGAGCCACACCAGCTGGGCATTTTGCTGTTTTTCTTTCACAGTGCCATGTTAAAAAAGGCCTTCTCCATCCAGACACTATAAAATGATTCAGAAAATATTTCTTTCTTTCTTTCTTTTTTTAGTCCTCACCCAAGGCTATTTTTCTGTGTATCTTCAGATAGAGTGGGAGGGAGGGAAGGAGAGAGAGAGAGAGAAACATCAATGAACCGCAACCAGGGTACGTGCCCTTGACTGGAATCGAACCCGCAACTCTTTGGTCTGTAGGCTGACGCTCTAACCGCTGAGCCAAATCAGCCAGGGCCAGAAAAAATGTCAAAAAAACTATCCAGCCCAGCCGGTGTGGCTCAGTGGTTGGCTTCGACCCATGCACCAAGAGGTCGCCAGTTCAAATTCCCAGTCATGGCACATGCCCAGGTTATGGGCCTAGTTCCCAGTGGGGGGCATGCAGGAGGCAGACAATCAATTTTCTCTCTCATTGATGTGTCTATCTCTCTCCCTCTCCCTTTCTCTCTCTCTAAAATCAATAAAGAAAAAAAAAAAAAAACTATCCAAAGATGTGTGCAACTTTGCAACAGAAGTTAGATGTAGTTTCCTAAGCAGGGCTCTTGCAAGGATGGAGATTAGAGGGAAAGCACCAAGAAAAATGGTACTTTTGTTTTTTTCTATCTCATTCATCCCCTTAGCCCATTTCTTTTCAGGTGAAATTAAGTTTACATGAATATTAAAGATTGCCATAAAAAATTTAAGTCACTGAAATATAGATTAAAGGGACAGAACAAAATAGGGATGGTGGGGGAAGAGAAGAAACTCACTAGTTTTCTGCAGTGTCAAAATATTTCATCTGAGAGCCACACATAAATTATATACAGCCACAGAACCATCAAAAGTAAGAACTTGATTATTCGACCTCTACAGAGACAAGTAGACTACAATACTAAAATGTCTATATTCATATGCAAGCTAACATGAAGGAAATACAACATTAAAGGTATATCAGGTTAATGTAGAAGAAACACCAAGACACATGAAGCACAATTACAATGAGAAGTGACAGGGATAGTCGTGCTGGAGTGCCATCATCAGGGTTTGCTTCCTTTTGATCACAAGCTTTGGGGAGAATGTGTGGTAAAGACATCAATTAGTACAGTAGTCCCCCCTTATCGGTCGTTTCACTTTCCATAGTTTCAGGTACCCGTGGTCAACCATGGTTCAAAAATATTATATGGAAAATTGAAAATTCTAGAAATAAAGAATTTGTAAGTTTTAAGTTGGGCGCCATCCTGAGTAGCATGATGAAATCTTGCACTGTCCTATTCCATCCTGCCTGGCACGTGAATCATCCCTTTGCCAAGTGTATCCATACTGTACATACTACCTGCCCATTAGTCCCTTAGTAGCCATCTCAGTGATCGGATTGACAATCGTGGTATTGCAGGGCTTGTATTCAAGTAACCTTTATTTTACTTAATAATGGCTCCAAAGCACAAGGGGAGTGTGCTGGCGATTCAGATATGCCAAAGAGAAGCCATAAAGTGCTTCCTTTAAGTGAAAAGGTATGTACATATAGGAAAAAACATGGTATATATAGGGTTCAGTACTATCCACAGTTTCAGGCATCCACAGGGAGTTTTGGAATGTATCCCCCCACAGACAGGGGGACTACTGTAGTTTTAGTCTCTGTAGACAGTGATGATGGCTACAACTCCAGAGACTCTCATGTACCACCCCCACACACACATACACCATGTGACAGCAGGTGGATTTGGGGCCCTACAGAGAAAGCAGGGAGGGGGCACAGACAGGACAACAGCAATTGGACCTGCCCTGGGGTGCTCTCATGATGTGGGCGGCCTGTGTGCGAGCACACACTTTGGAAATCTGTGTCTTAGGGACGAATTTTATAGGCTAATTGGACGAATTTTATAGGCTAATTGATATAAACAAGGGTTAAGTTCCTATGGTATCTCATCAACAGTATAGCAAAATGATTTTATTCTAGAACAAGCTACACTGTTACAGGTAAGTGTGGTTTGTTGCTAGAGTCAGGATGTAACATATATTTCTTACCATGGGTCTTTTTTTCCCGTTTATTCACGCTGCATTTAATTTTTTACCTTTTCCACCTTTATTGAGGTATAATTGCTCAAAAAGTTTAAAACTTTTTGAAGACATGGAGATCAAGGATACTGGTACTATGGAGACAAGGGAAGTAACTGAAAGAATGGTAGGGAAAGATTTTTTAGGACTATTACACATGAGCATTTTGGTTATCTGGAGAAAAAAAGAATCCTGATGCTTTATTATATTTTAAAATTATTATTAATCCTACTATATACCATTGCTCCAGAAATCTGAAACCATATCCAAACAGTAAAATATAATATGCTTGCTTTATAGTTGTATATACTCTTACCTCACTTATATTTGAATCTGTTATCTGTCCCTGCAGGCTCATTATTCTAATCAGTCTATCTTTTATGTTGGGAGGCAAAGGCTTAATGTCTGTGATATATCTGGAAATATTCTTCGTGAAGCACCAAAGGCATCTGAAATACAAATGTAATATAGTAAATTATACTGTACCAGTACTGATTCTTAATATTTAGTTAATGCTGTTTGTTAGCATACAGGCCTTTCATAGAGAGTACATTAAAAATTTTTTTCAATTACAGTTTACATTTAATATTATTTTGTATTAGTTTCAGGTGTACAGCATAGTGATTAGACAATCATATATTTTACAAAGTGTTCCCCCTAATATTTCCAGTACCTGCCTGGCACCATACATAGCTATTATAACATTGTTGAAGAAGGTATACATTTCATATTAATATTTACAACTTAAGCTTCTTAAGATTCAAAAGCTTAGTGTGTGCTCAGTAATGGACAAGTTGTTCTTCCTCTTAGAAGAGTGATTTTTAGCCTGGCCAGTGTGACTCAGTGGATTGAGTTCAGTCCCATGGACAGAGAGGTCCTGGTTCGATTCCCGATCAGGGCACATGCCAGGGTTGTGGGCTTGATTTCCAGTAGGGGGCGTGCAAGAGACAGCCAATCAATATTTCTCTCTCACATTGATGTTTCTATCTCTCTCACCCTTCCTCTCTCTCTAAAATCAATAAAAACATATTTTAAAAAAGAATGATTTTTAATTGCTGTGATTTTTTTTCTCAGCATACTTCATTTACTAAAATTCATTCTAAATGACCAAAAAAGGCGTTTTTTTTTCCAAGTCAGTGTCTCTAATTCCTAAGAAACAAGATTTCAGTCCCATATTCCCAAGCATTAAACTAGGGCCTACTAATTGACACGTTTTATCTGTTAATCCATCAAAGTTGTTTTTACTATTTTTCTTAAAAATTATGCAGGTAATGAAATCACTAGAGAAAACAATAACCACAAAGATTCCACAAATAGTACAAATCATAGAGAAAACAAATTTAGTGCCAGGATTGTATATGCCTAAAGCAGATTTATCAGAGCAGGCAACAGCCAAGACCCATATGACCAACACATGCATATGTGGCTTGAAATTCCAACTATCTGAGAAACTCATATTTTAAATAAATAAATATAAATCTTATTTAATTTCTGCCTACAAATACCCCTACTTATACATAATTTTACAGTCATGAATAAATGTGGTCATTCACTTGAATTTTTTTAGTACAATCTTTATTTTTCCTTTTCCTCTTTCGGAGAACTCTGCCTTTCCCTTTTAATCTTCCCCCTTTCATTAGTTTCATTCTTCACACTAACTTAGTGTATGTTCTTTCACATTTTTCTCTGTGCTTATACAGATGACACACACATACTACACACTGAAAGGGTGAGAGGAGGATCATAGTTTCCTAAAGTGGCAGCATTCTATACTCACTTTTCTACACCTTATTTTATTCAATATCTTATGAAATTCTTTCAAGTGTCAAGTACAGTTTTAATTCTCCTTTAATGGCTCTCTAATATTTCAGTGTGGATGATTTATTTAGTCATTCTTCTATTGATAAGCATCCCACTCTTTCTAGGATATTAACATATATTGTCAGATTGTTTTCCTGGAAGGCTGTATAATTCTTCATATTTCTATCATCAGTATTGGAGGGTTCCTTTTCCTCTACATCCTTCAAGCAGCGGGTATTACTGTTCATTTTATTTATTTTACCATCTATGTCCTTTATCTCCATTTCCCAATCCCATCCCCCATCACTCCAGAAAACCATTCTAATGCCTAATGTGTATCCTTTAGTTGTATTTGTCCTTCAAACATGATTGTTGTATGCATTATTTCTAACTTATGTATATGGTATTTGTCATAGATTTGTTTAGGTTTTCACTCAGCACTATGTTTTTAAGATCTACCTACTCTTAAATGTTGGAAGATCTTATGGGTGAAAAGTGGCAGCTCATTATTACTTTAATTTGTATTTCTCTAATTACTAGTAAACATCTTTTCATAAATTTGCTCGCTATATAGATATGTTATTCTTTAAATTGTCAATTCATAGCCTTTGTCCATTTTGCTATTTTTTAACTTAAATTTATGAGCTGTTTTTGTGGCCAAATATGTGACTGATTTTGTATATGCTCTACAAATATTCAGGGAATATATATTCTTTATTCAAGAGATGTAATATTCTCTCTCTCTGTATTATATATATGTGTCAAAATAGCTCAGTTTGTATATGTGTGCCCACAAATTTATTAAGTGAATATAAGATTGGTTATTGATAGTGTTAATTAATTCTTCTATTTTATTTTTTCTACTAAATCTGTAGAATTCGTAGTTTACAATGCTTGTATTTTGAAAGTTTTCCTTTCGTCTGTACTAGTTTTTGCTAGTTTATGTGCTTACTGTTTTAAAATGAAAATTTTCAACAATCCAGAAAAATAAAACAGAATGATATAAATTCATGTACCCCCAAACTTAGAATTTTACAATGTTACTATTTTATCATATTGTATCAGATATCCTTCTTAAAACATAAAACATTTCAGATAAAGTCAAGGCCTTCTTTGAACACTTACTCAGGCTTACTCTCTTTATCTCCCTTTGCAAAGGCAACTAGTACACTGAAGTTTTTAAAACAGTTTCCGTCCATGATTTTATTATACTTTTAATACTAAAATAAATCCATAAGTAACATAGAGTGCTATGTTCTGTATTTATAAAATGTAGTGTATTAAGTTTCCACCATGACTGAATTTGTCAACTGTCCATATACTTGTGATAATTTTTTTATAAGACTATGTTGTTAGTTGCAAATTCATGACCATTATATCTTCTTATGGAGTATTCCTTTTATCATTAAGTAGTGTCTTTCTCTACCCATTAATGTTTTTCACTTAAGATTCTATTCAGACTGGCTTTAATATTGCTCCACTGTCTTTGGTTTCTTTTGTTAGTATGTTTGCAAGATTCATCTGCATTGATATAGACAGCTATATTGTGTTCATTTTGATTTTCAGTTTGTTTGTGTCCATTTGTACTCCTGCATAATATTCCATTGTTTGAACAATTTATTCTACTACTGTTGTACAGTTGAGTAGTTTATAATTTTTCCTATTCTGAATAATATTAATATGAATATTGTTGGACATGTCTTTTGGTACACATGTACCTGTGTTTCAATTGACTATATATCTAGGAGTGGACATGCTGGCTCATAGGGTATGCATATGTTAGCTTAATGCCACAGATTTCCAAAGTGTTTATACTAATTCACAAACCTACCATCAGTCAATGGGAGTTCCTGGAATCCACATCCTTGTCAACACTTGTCATTGTCACTCTTTTTAATTTTAGCCAATTTAGTGAATGTATAGTAGCAATGCAATGTGGCTTTAAATTACAATACCTGATTATTAATTTAAGCACATTTTCATTTATTTTTTTAAAATATTTTATTGATTTTTTAGAGAGAGAGGGAGAGAGCTAGAAACATCAATGCGAGAAACTTCGATTGGCTGCCTCCTGCATGCCCCCTACTGGGGATTGAGCCCACAACCCAGGCATGTGCCCTGACCAGAAATGGAACTGGGACCTCTCAGTCCATGGGACTGAGCTCAATCCACTGAGCCACATTGGCCGGGCATTTCTTTATTGACCAGTTGGATGGCCTCTTATGGAGTATCTATTTAAGTATCTTACCCAGGTTTCTTTTGGGTTGACTTACTTGCTGATATGCAGGAGTTACTCTTATATTCTGGACATGAACCTTCAGTTGGTTATATATGTTGCAAATATATCTCCCATTCTATGGATTGCCTTTTCACTCTCTTAATCATGTATTTTTTGCTGAAGAAAAATACATCCTAATGTAGTCCAATATATCAGTGTTTTCTTTATGACAAGTATTTTTTGTATCTGTTTATGAGCTCTTTCACTGTTCTAAGTTCATGAAGACATTCTCCCATGTTTTCTTCTAGAAAAAAAAATCACTAAATTTATTGTTTTACCTTTCACTTTTTGACTTAAAAACTACTGGTAATTGATTTTTGCATATGTTAAGAAATGTGCAGATTCTGAGAATTTATCCTACTTACAGTTTTAAAAATTAGCCTAGTACTGTTTCATGATTGCTGGTAGAAAACATGAGATTGCTGGAGCAGAGAAAAAGAACTTTATTACTCATGACAAGAACAGTATGCAGAGCTTCATGTTTATGCTGGTTCCCCATGCCCTCCAAGTCCTACAGTGACCTCTTGGTGCATGGGTCGACGCTCAACCACTGAGCCACACGGGCCGGACTATGCTTTGTATGTTTTGACTATTAACTCTTCTTTTGTACAAGTGGTTTTGCATGAGATTCCTGTGCTGTTTGTGTTATAAAGGCACAGCCCTGGATATAAGTATTGTCACCTTGGGATGACTGTAATTTTAGTAGGGCAGGCTTTGACTATCTCTTTCTTTGATTATTCTGTTAAGCCTTATAGGTATCATACCCAGTTGTAATCTTCACTCATTGCAGATTAATTGTTCTAATGTTTTCAACAATGCCTGGGAGTATAAATTGTTCCACAATGTCATCCAATTCACTTTGAACTCCTTTGAAGTGTTAGTTTCTAAGGTTTGTTCTGATCTTAGGCAGACTCTTCTAAGATGTCTCTTTCCTAGGTTTTCTCTAATAAACTTGCTGGCCTGTGTTTAGCTTGTGTCTCACATGAAGCTATCAGCTTCTTTGTAATTACTTAATACCAAAATTCCATTGTCTTTGAGAGTGCCTTTAGGCTTCAACTCCACCCACCTTCTATTTCAAATAGTCAGTTTCTTGAAAGCTTTGGTATTCTTTGTTTTGCAGCCTGCCTCTTCCCCTGGAAAAAAAAAAAACTCTGAGCCACAACTTCAGAGCTGGGAGCAGGAAAAATGATGTGCTTCTCTCTGAGTGACACCCCTGATTTAGGAGCAGTAAGCTCTGGTCTTCTTGGTTTGCTTCTTCCAGGATGGAAACTCTACCCATGAATGAGCTTGGATGAGGGAGATTTAGACCCCCAGTATACTCAGCACAACATGCTGATAAGCCTCTGCTATATGAATGGAGGTAGGTGGAAGTAGTAATCCCCCAACCTCTTAGCCATACTCAACTATAATTTAGCCTGTGAAGAAGTATCTGGGGAGGGAGATGATGACAAACACTGGCATCCTGCCCTTCCCAAGAAGACACTGAAGCCCTCAACTGGGAGCTTGGAGGAGAGATAGCCCCCTAATCTTGGCTACACTCAACTGGAGTGAAACTTCCAGTCAAGCTGAGCTGGGGTGGTAGTGCAAGGAGGGAGCAGGTATAGTTGAAATGCCACAGACTCTTGTTCTGAGTTTTAATAGATTATTTTGAATGACTGTTTCTTCATTTGCTGTATGCCCTTAGGAGGATTTCCAGAGAGTTGAAGTGGTTGTTTTTGTTTTATAACTTCATGCTTATTTTAGTGGAGAGCAGGTCCATGGAGCTTCCTCATTCTGCCATTTTGTAAATCTTCCAAATCTCATCAATCTCCGCATCCATTTAACAAACATCTGGATCCCATGAATAGGAAATACTGTGATTCCTTTTGCTTCAAATACTTACTTGGTTTCTTTTCAAATAAATTGGTCATTTTAAGTTTGCTTACTTTAAAAAAATGTTTTTATTGATTTCAGAGAGAGGAAGGGAAGAGGGGGAGATAGAAACATCAGTGAGAGAGAAACATTGATCGGCCACCTCATGCAGCCCCCCTATTGGGGAATTGAGCCTGAAACCTGGGCATGTGCCCTGACCAGGAATTGAATCGGTGACCTCCTGGTGCATGGGTCGACGCTCAACCAACTGAGCCAGATTGGCCGGGCTAAGTTTGCTTACTTTTGAGTACAAAGTCCTTCCATCCTATTGGATTCCAAAAAAATTTTTGGAAAGGGTGGTGTGTGTGTGCGTGTGTGAGAGAGAGATGTATATTTTTAAAACCATATAAAATTGTTGTGTTAAAAATTGAGGTGAGATAGTTTCCCAACTTCTGCCTGTTGGTCACAGGTTTTTTACACTTCTAGGAGTATGCCCAAAACGCAAGGTCCTTACTGCTCTTTATTTGGGCCATTTCTCAGGTTGGTTATATTTGCAACAAGCAATTCTGAGAGATTAGGTATTGTCTCCCTCCAGGACAAAGGACAAGTATGCTTATCGTTTGCTATAAAAGAGTATATTACCCAAGCTTTGTGTTCCTCCCCTGTCATGCACTCACAGATATGTGCAGGCTTCTATCTGAGCCCTCTGTGTCACCCTCATCGCATTTGGGGAAGAAGGGGAACTGAGGAAAACATGTTAATGCTCATGCTGTTTGCAGTACTGTAACACAGTTCTTTGTCTCTAGCACAGGAATCTTGTGTCTTCTGCCAGGATCCATGAAAACAGTAGTAGTCTAATCTGTTAGTGTGTAAGTAAAATCAAATCCTAGATCTGACAGTTTGGTAATGAGAATTGGATGCTGACTGAAGCATGGCTTTATGGAAGAGGAAGGGCAAAGGTCCTGTGGGGCAGGTTTGGGGATCCGAGAAGACTTCCTGAGGTTGGGAAGTAAATGCTCTCACCCAGTTGGTGGGTGAAGGGGAAAGGAATGAGTTCTCTACTGTCCTACCTGTTGATGAGGCTGAGTAATGAGAAGTAGGACTGAAACAAGCCACCTGAATGGTGTTCTGGTTATTGCTCACTCTCCTCTATATGGGAGGAGGAAGGGATGCTTTTATGACAATTAGGGTAGCAAACCGTGTGGCTTCAGTTAAAAGGCAGTATTATTGTGGCTTCTGAGGCAATTAAACCCTAATGCTGAAATAAATGGGATCAGTAGTGAGGACCTTGCTATTTGACAGATTTGGGTGAATCAAAACCATTAGAAGTTCATTTTGTTGAGCCACAGGGAACAGCCCCTCAACACAAAAGTGAATAATAAATCCTTGCCTAACAGTGCAAAGCCAGCTGTCATGTATCTTGCTCCCACCACAGTCCAATGTGACTGGTGAGGACAATGGCATGCTGAGCATAAAGGTGGTCAACATTACCAAGGACTGTAAGTACAATGCAGTGGTGTGCACTGGGGCAGAAAGAAAGGAACCTCTGAGCTAGAATGATCATGAGGAGGTACCCAGAGGAAGAAGCATTGCCTGTGCTCAGGCACCAATACTGGAGTAGGGAGCCAAGAGAAGAGCATCCTTGCCACTCCCAAGATTCCCTATGAGCTAGCCTCGCCCACCTCTCTGCATTCCCCATACTGGTAGCTAGGGAATAACATAGTCTCCTGTTGACTGTTGCTGTAATTAATAATTTATGCATACATTAAGCTTCTAGTCTCTGATACCTTAGGGGGAAAAGGCACCCTATTTCAACTGATGGCGTTTGAGTCAAGTTCTCAGTGAGGAAGAGAAGCTAAATTGATCTTATGAGTGGAGCCCTTTGGATCTGAATGTATAATTGATATTGCGTTACATGGTTATACTTCCCTAGTCTATGAGTATCAGAACTGATTCTCCTGTTTAGAACAGCCACATGTGGAAAGGTAATACAGAATATGTAACTAAGCTCCTAGCATACCTCTCTGTCCCCTCCTGAGGAGTTCAGCAGAATCAATATAGAATCCCAAGAAGAGAAAGAGAACTCACAGCTTTAAAGACTTCAAAGCTGCCAGAGTATTCAGACAAGCCTTTTTCAAGTACAGGCATACCTAGGAGATATTGAGGGTTCAGTTCCAGACCACCACAATACAGCAAATGTTGCAATAAAGTGAGTCACATGAATTTTGTTGGTTTCCCAGTGCATATAAAAGTTGTTTACACTATACTGCAGTTTGTTTAGTGCGTAATAACATATCTAAAAATGTACATACCTTAATATGAAAATACTTTATTGCTAAAAAAAAATGCTCACCATCATCTGAGCCTTCAGTGGATTGTAATGCGTTTTTGTTTTTGTTTTTTTGCTGGTGGAGGGTTTTGCCTTGATGTTGATGGCTGCTGACTGAACAGGGTGGTGGTCACTGAAGACTGGTGTGGCTGTGGCAATTTCTTTTCTTTCTTTTAAAATATGGAACACTTCACAAATATGCATGTCATCCTCACACAGGGGTCATGCTAACCTTTATGTTTCCTTCCAATTTTAGTATATGTGCTGCCAAAGCGAGCACAGGCAATTTCTTAAAATAAGAAAACAGTGAAGTTTGCCACATTGATTGACTCTTCCTTTCATGAACAATTTCTCTGTAGCATGTGATACTATTTGATAGAATTTTACTCACTGTAAAACTTCCTTTAAAATTGGAGTAAAAGCCTGGCTGGTGTGGCTTAGTGTTGAGCGTCCACTCATGCACCAAGAGGTCACCGGTTCAATTCCCAGTCAGAGCACATGCCCAAGTTGTGGGCCTGATCTCCTGTAGGGGGCACGCAGGAGGCAGCCAAGTGATGTTCTCTCTCATCGATGTTTCTATCTCTCTCTCCCTCTCTCTTCCTTTCTCTCTAAAATCAATAAAGAAAAACATTTTTTAAAAAAAATTGGAGTCAATCCTTTCAGACCCTGCTGCTGTTTTACCAACCGAGTTTATGTAATATTCTAAATCCTTCATTGTCATTTCAACAATCTTCACAGCATCTTTACCAGGAGTCAATTCCATCTCAAAAAACCACTGTCTTTGTTCATCCACAAGAAGCAACTCCTCATCCACTGAAGTTTTTTATTGAGATTGCAACAATTCAGTCACATTTTCAGGTTCCACTTAAAATTCTAGTTCTCTTGCTATTTCCATCCCGTCTGAAGTTACTTCCTCCACTGAAGTCTCAAACCCCTTGAAGTCATCCATCACCTTCTTCCAAACTCCTGTTAATGTTGATATTTTGACTTCTTCACACAAATCATGAATGACATCCAGAATGGTGAATCCTTTCCAGAAGGTTTTTCAATTCACTTTGCTCATATCCATCACTATAATCTTTCATCACTATCCATGGCAGCTATAGTCTTATAAAATGTATTTCTTAAACAGTAAGACCTGAGAGTCAAAATTACTCCTGACCCTTGGGCTGCAGAATGGATGTTGTGTTAGCAGGCATGAAAACAACTTGGAGTCAACAGTTACATTAGCCCCAAATAAGAGAGTCAGCCTGTCCTTTGAAGCATTGAAGCCAGGCATTGCCTTTTCCTCTGTAGCTATGAAAGTCCTAGATGGCATCTTCTTCCAATGGAAGGCTGTTTTGTCTACATTGCAAATCTGTTGTTTAGTGTCACCACCTTTATTAATGATCTTAGCTAGATTTTCTGGACAACTTGCTGTAGCTTCCACATAAGTACTTGCTGCATCACCTTGCATTTTTACGTTATGGATTTGGCTTCTTTCCTTAAACCTCTGCTAGCTTCAAACATTTCTTCTGCAGGTTTCTCACCTCTCTCAACCTTCACAGAATTGAAGAGTTAGAGCCTTGCTCTGGATTAGATTTTGGCATAGGGGAATGTTGTGGCTGGTTTGATCTTCTATCCAGACCACTAAAACTTTCTCCATATCGGCAATAAGGCTGTTTCACTCACTGAAGTAGCACTTTAAATTTTATTGAAGAACTTTTCCTTTGGATTCACAACTTGGCTGTTTGGAGCAACAGAACCAGCCTTTGACCTATATTGTCTTTTGACATGCCTTCCTCACTAAGCTTAATCATTTCTAGCTTTTGATCTAAAGTGAGACATGTGACTCTTCCTTTCACTTCAACACTTAGAGGCCATTGTAGGGTTATTAATTGGCCTAATATCAATACTGTTGGGTCTCAAGAAACAGGGAGGACCAAGGAGAGGGAAAGAGATGGGGGAATGGCCAGTCGGTGGAGAAGTCAGACCACACACATTTATCAATTAAATTTGACTTCCTATATGGATGTGGTTTGTGGCACCCTAAACCAATTACAATAGTAACATCAAACATCACTGATCACAGATCACCATAACAAATATAATAATAATAATAAATAATAATAATAAAGTTTGTAATATTGCGAGAATGAATAAAATGTGAAACACAAAGTGAGGAAATGCTGTTGGAAAAATGGCACCAATAGAATTGCTTGACCCAGGGTTGGCATCAACCTTTGATTTGTAAAAATTGCAAAGCACTATAAAGCAAAGCGCAATAAAATGAGGTATACTTGTACAACATTTACTATTTGCTGATACAGTGGCCACCACATACTCTCTCTCTCTCTTTTTTTAATCTTCAGATAGAGTGGGAGGGAGGGAGAGAGAGAGAAACATTGATGTGAGAGAGACACATCAATTGGATGCCTCCCACATGACCCTGACCAGAGCCAGGGACTGAACTGCAACCAAGGTACGTGCCCATGACTGGAATCGAACCCACAACTCTTTGGTCCGCAGGCTGACGCTCTAACTGCTGAGCCAAACTGGCCAGGGCTCTTTTTTCAAAAAGCAGGTATTAACCTGCTATAATAATAAGCTCTTGCTGAAACTTAATGCCTGAGCATGAGAACTTCTGACTGACTGTATGGCCTGATATCCTTATTTTGGCATGGATCAACTCAGATTCTTATAAGTTTTTATAAGACCCAGCCCTGGCCGGTTTTGCTCAGTGGTTAGACCGTTGGCCTGCAGTCCCAAGAGACCCAGATTCAGTTCCTGCTAAGGGCACGTACCTTGGTTATGGTTTGTCCCTGGTCCTGGTTGGGGTCGTGTGGGTGGCAACCACTTGATATGTCTCTCTCACATCGATATTTCTCTATCTCTCTCTTCTTCCTTCTCTCCCTCCCGCTCTGTCTGAAGATAAATGCAAAAATGTCCTCAGGGTGAGGATAAAAAAAAGAAAAGGACCCAAAGGCCTTGCTGATCATATGGAAATGGTATATTCAAGTTGATAAACTGGTACAGCCACTATGAAAAACAGTATGGAAGGCCCTAAAAAATTTAAAAGTAGAACTACTATACAACCCAGCAATTTCATTTCTGGGTATTTATAAAAAAAAAACAAAACAGTAACACTATTTTGAAAAGATATATGCACTGCTATGTTCATTGCAGCATTATTTACAATAGCTATGATATGGAAGCAACCTAGGTGCCCACTGATAGAAAGATAAAGAAGATATGGCATATATACACACAATGTAATATTACTCAGCCATGCGACAACATGGATGGACCTAGAGCGTATTATGCTAAGTGAAATAAGTCAGATAGAGAAGGACAAATACTATTCGATTTCACTTATATGTGGAATCTAAAAAACAAAAAATGAACAAACCAAACAAAACAGAAACAGACTCAGAGATATAGAGAACTGATAGTTACCAGAGGGGAAGGACAAAATGGTGAAGGGGATTGAGAGGTACAAACTTCTAGTTATAAAATAAATGTCACAGGGATGTAATGTACAGCATAGAGAATACAGTCAATACTATAGTAATAACTTTGTACAGTGACCGATGGTTACTAGATTTATTATGGTGGTCACTTTGTATGGTATACAGATGTTTAGTCGCTGTGTTGTACACCTGAGACAAATATGATGTATGTCAACTATAATTTTTTAAAAAAAATCACAGCTGGCCTGTCTCTAGAGAGATTGTTTTTTATGGAAAAGTGACAGCTTTGGGGACAGTTTATCTGCCACTCAGACCACCTGAAGCAAAGCCATTGGCTCAATCGCGCCCTTGATTCACAGAAGTTTCCCTAAATGTCTGGGCCTAGTTCACTGATGGTTCAGCTCAGTTGAAAGCTGATGGTGTGCCCTGGGTGTCAGTAGCTGTCCAGCTGAATCAGAACTTTGGAAGACAGGCTGCAGTATGGGCTGATCAGCACAATGTGTGAATGAAAGCTGTTACCCTTACCTTATACCAGGGGCAAGAAAACTATGGCCCATCAGCCAAATCTGGCCTGTTGCCTGCTTTTGTAAATATTTTTCTTGGGACACAGCCATGTTGTCATTAATGTATTGTCTATAGCTGCTTTCAACTATAATGGTGGAGCTGAGACCACACAGATCATGTGTAGACAATATTCATACCTACTTCTGTGTGGGCCACTGTTGGGAGCCGGCTGACAGAGTCCATGGAGCCTGGAGGTCTTGAGTCAGAGACTGGACCTTCCCCACAGTCTCAAGGAATTAGGCTTGCATTGTGTTTATGCAGCTTGGGGCTAAGTGTGACCCAATGTGCCTTGAAATACCTGAGATAAGACTGGGTGTTCCTGGGTGCTCCTGTTATCCGCAAGGCAAACTAATTCTATACAGCATTGTTCTAGCCCTGGGCATTATATCAAGAAGATCCTATTTTCTTATATCATTAAACTTTTGCTGTAGGGTATAAAAGGCATGTAATAAAGCATATCGAGGCTGATCCTGTTGAGGACAGTCCTCCTGATCCCACATCCGTGTCATTGTCTTCATTCCCACCGCTCGAACTCAGGGACTCTGTTCTCCAGGCTGGTTCCTGGCAGGCCACTCAGAAAGCTCACCAGAACACCTGATGATATCATTGAAGACATTCAAACTGCATGTCAGGAAAATCCATCAGATTAAAACTGCCACCCTCATTCTACCACCTAAAGATTCAAGTTCAACTCCAGAAATTTTCTCATCTGGCTGCTGAAACTGAGTTTATAATTGCTCCAACTATGATTCTTTGTCTTTTTCTATTCCACAGAAATGCCTCTTATTAAATACCTGATAGTTTATACCATATAAAAGCCTAACTTGATGGAAACTTACCTATAACACTGCCTCCTGAAATAAGACATCCTCATGTTTATCCTGTCCTAAGTAAGCAAGACATAGTTCAATACAGTAAGGCACTAATGCAATATTGAAAGGCTTATTTCCACCAGGTCCAAAAAGCTTTCTGTGATTCCTTCCAAAAGAAGACAATGTGCTGTACACATTAGAACCTAAGGAGTTTATTGGAAAGGATATCAACAAAGGGCTGCACTTAAACCTCATTAGGAGAGACCTTATCCTCTGCCAAGTATCAACAATTATAGCAAGAATCTATGAACTCTTTGGCCAGAGTTATATTGGACAACTGCATAGCCTTAGATACCCTAGCCACCCAACAAGGAGGTGCATGGGTTGTAACTGGTAAGAAAAAAAAAAGTTGTTTTTATGTTAATAAATCAAGAATTGTTACCCAAAACTTAAAAGATCTTTCCCAGCCGGTGTGGCTCAGTGGTTGAGCATAGACCCATGGTCCAAGAGGTCACCGGTTCGATTCCCAGTCAGGGCACATGCCCAGGTTTCAGGCTCGGATCCCCAGTGGGGGATGTGCAGGAAGCAGCTGATTGATGTTTCTCTCTCATCAATGTTTCTCTCTTCCTCTCCTTTCCTCTTTCTCTAAGAATCAATAAAAATATATTTTTTAAAAAATTAAAAATTTAAAAGATCTTAAAGATCAGCTACCAATCTTTCATCAAGCAGGCAATGCTTCTTTCATTGATATATTTAATTGATTAAATCTTGGCGCCTGGGAATCTCTACTCCAGGGAATTTTTCAAGCCTTAGCTAATCACCATATTAACCTACCTAGCGCACTGTATCCTCTCAAGAGTTTTAAATGCCTTTCAACAACCACTCACATCTAGTGTTATCTATTAGGATTAGACAACTTCAAGAACTCAATGGTCCCACCAGCCCTGTCAATGATGACTAGGCAACTGTAGGTAACACAATGACTACATCAACAGTGGTAGCAACAGTAACACCATATTGATGGACTCTCTTAGCTTGCTGAATGGCCAAAAGGAGGAACTTTAAAAAATAAAATAGAGACCAGGCTTGAAAATCCCCCAAGCAGAGCAAACCAATTAGGCCACACAAGCAAAACTTACTCTGGTTTATTCATGCACAAAGTGAAATTTAACAGGTTATTTCTTATAAATGCCTCTGATAATCCACTTCAATGGCCTTCCTAAAATAGTATAAGATAATCCCGTTTAACCAATCCCGTGCTGTCTGTAAACTCCCATTATAATAACCATCCTGAAGGTTAAACAACTTGCTCTCTCTCACTTTGTGAGCCATCCTAGCCACATGCCTCTGAGCTACTTGTTTCTCCCTCAATAAAATACTCATATCAGGTAAAGCTGTCGGAAAGGTCTTTTGACACAAGGCACCCTTCTAAGGACTTCACAGGTGCTGAAGTTATTCCTCTCCGCGACCCCACGAGGCAGGTGGTTACGCTAAGGGTACAGGTAGGACCGGCGCCGAGAGGCTGCCCTCCCCGGGTCCCGGCCGGCGAGGGGCAGGGCGGGGAGCGCCCGGCTGTCGCGGTCGGGATCCGTGCCCACTCCGACTCCGTCTTCGTCCCGGTCACCGCAACTGGGGGGCACCTCGCTGAAGGCTGTGGACAGCCCCATCTGGTGTTCTGTTCTACCAAGGCTGTCAGCCCGTCACAAACAGGCCCCGCCGGGCCTACCGGGACGTGGAGCTGTCAAGGCTGGTCCAGGAATCGGACACCCGTCTGGGACGCCCGGGGCAGAGGCCAGAGAGAGGACAGAGGGGGGCCTGCCCGGGGCAGAGGACAGAGGGGGGCCTGCCCAGGGCCCACTCGGGCACAACTGTCATCAACGGGAACACAGACCAGGAACCCAGGAAGGGAAACACCAGCAGGGCCTCTACGTTGGTCCGGAGGTGGGAAGGGGGCGGGAGGGAGAGCTGCGCAGAACCGGGCCGGGCGGGGGAGGTGCTGGGCCGGGGCGAAGAAGAGGCGGGGACAGGGTGGACTCACAGATCCAGGAGCTGACTGACCGGCGCCGGGTGGAGCATCGCGGCGGTACCCGAGAGCCTCTTCCGCGGTCCCAGGGCCGCCCGAACCCAGCCAGAGACCGTCCTTCAATTCCTGCTCCTCACACAACGCGTAGGACCTCGTGACGTCACACGGTTTCTTCCGATGACTGGGTTGGGCCCACGCTCGGGACTGGAAAGGCAAAGAGAGAACCCGTGGGGCGGAGTCTTTGAGAGCTTCGCGGCAGGGGCTGGGGTGATAAAATATAGAGTAGCCCTAAGCTCGCGTGAAGCACTATGGGAGTTGTAGTTCTTCCAGCTCTGGGCGGTTTGCCAGGGAGTTCCAGCCCCACGCGCAGCCCAGCCCTTTGCACCTCTAGTCGCGCTTTGCTGAGAGGTTTCTTCTCTTACTACCGGGATGCGTTTGATGCTGGGCCATACATTTGGCGGTGCACACCGGAGAGCCCCGTGGATACAGGCCCCATTACCGTTAAACAGAGCCTTTTAGAGGATCCGGGGATGACTGCGGTTTACTGAGCACTTTCTGTGAAGTGCGCACTTCATAGTGCCTTCAATAATTAACCATGCTCATTTAATCCCGTGAAGTTGGAATTATTGAGCCCTATTTTTCAGATGATGACATCATATGCCAACAAAAAAAGCTCTGTAAGAATTTCATCATGGTGGTAGGGGTTTTATGTTCAAATCAAAAAGGATTCTAAATGTCCTCCCAGCACAGTCAGGAGGCTTTGACTAGAAATAAATGACAAGGAATTGTTAAAGGATCTTAGGATAGTCAAGTCAGAAACACTACCCGTAGTGCTGCGAAGAAGCTGAGAGTTTTTGTTTAATTTTTTAAAAAAAATTAGAGTATAGTTGGCATACGATGTTATATTAGTTTCAGGTGTGCAACATTTATGTACCTTATGATGTGATCACCACACTAAGTCTAGAAAACACCTGTCACTGTGCCAAGTCATTACAATCTTAAATTGAGAGTTTTCATTTTAAAAAGTCACATTCATGAAGAATCAGTCCTGCATTCTCAGCCTTTGGATTAGTTCAAGATGGTAATCAGCCAGATGTCAGGTGGTCTGGAGATGTAAGCATTCTTTCCTGTTCTTCAGCCGGTTTGAAGGTGGATGGGGCCACATACTAAACCTGACAAGTTCAGGGGAGGCCTATGGGCCTCACAAACCCGGACACTGAAGGAACCACACAGTGTGGTCTGAATGTATAAATTCCTCACTGAAAGTGGGTCATTGTGGGTAGTCCCATATCAGACCTGTAGCTTCCTTGACAAAGGTCAATCTTTACCTTTGAAATTGTCCATTGTCTTTGTGCATCTAAGATAACATACCTCTGAAATGTCAGAGTAATTTTCTTTTCCAGACCCCTCGGAAGCACAACCATGAGCACCAGAGCAGGAGACCACAAAACCCCCCATTGTTATCTTGTTCCCCACGTACCATCTCTATGTGCTGTAAGTGTTGATTATTAACTATCCTGTACCCACTAATGTAAAATAAGTATGTGTTTCTACATTTTGCTTTTTATCCAGTCTCAGAGATTTCCCCACTTTGCTTTCTCCTGCCTCCTTAATCTACTACAGATGAATTTCTTGTAACCCTCCTTATGGTGTCTCCCATGAGTCTAATGTATAAAATAAGCTGCAAAAGTGCCATTCTCTGGAGCATTTTCTCAATCTGTTGAGATTTTGCTTCCCGGCAATTGTCAATTTGGTTCAAATAAACGCTTATAAGACTTATTCCTAGACTGGATATTCTTTCATCAGATCTATCTATCTATCTATCTATCTATCTATCTATCTATCTATCTATCTTTATCTCCAGGCACAACTGAAAAGTTCCAAAATTTAAGTTCCCACGATAGTTAGAGCAAGAACAAAGTTGCTTCATCATACCTCAGCCTACTTTATTTTAAAATTTAGCAACTTGACCATAGTGATTCCATTTTATTTCTTCTTTATTTCCTCATAAAGAAGGGGCACCTTTCCTCAAGTGGAATTCTTTCTCCTTGGATATATTGCAGAGCACATGCTACTCTTTAGTGCTTTTTCATTCTTCCTTGTAGATTAATTTGTTGTTTATGTTACTATCTTACCTTTGTAGGCTCTTGAAAGTTGGAACCCAGTCTTCTTTATCTCTTCAGAATGCTGCTCATTCATCAACACACATTTATGAAGGACTGAAGGAGGGCAGGGTGCTGAGGATTCAGTGGTGAACACTTGCACCAGACAAGTGAAAGGACAATCAGAATAACTGTTAAATGCTAAGATGGAGTTAGATCTATGACAGCACCCATTGAGGGGTGGGCCAAGCAGGTAAAATAGAAAAGTGTGGTCTGTTAGAAAGCTAAAATGGGGTCTGATGGTCTGTGCTGTGTAAAATAATTTAGGCTTTGTTTGGAGGACTTTGGGCAGAGCAACAGATAGGTTTTAAGCAAGGACAGAGCAGGCATAGGAAAGATTTGTTTTAGAAAGAAATCTAAAGCTGTCAGTGGTTAGTGAATTGTAGATGTCACAGATGGAGGCTCAGAGACCCCATGAGAGTTTTTGATGATATCTTAAGCTAAAGTAATAGCAGTGGAATGGATAGATTCAAAAGGTAATGGAGGTAGAACAGATAGGATTTAGAAATTGATTGGGGTTGGGGTGGGGAAAGAGTAAAGGCTAATTTCAGGGTTTTGGATTTGGAGAATTGAGTGGCATATGGTGGTGCCATTTACTGAGCTGAGAAGGTTAAAGGGTTTTTTCGAAGAGGGGAGATTATTTAAATTTTGGACATGTGGATATTGAAGTATCTGTGGAAAATATAGGCTTGGAGCTATAGATCTGGAAACTGTGCTCGTTTGCTTTTAAGGAAGAGGTCAAATAGCAGTGCCAGTGCATGCATTTACTTATGAATACAGTAATTTTTGAAAGACTCTTCTGTTGCTCTGGGAGTTAATTAGACCTTGGAAGACAATGGAAGACCTTGACGGAGCAGATAAGGTCAGGACTTGACGGTCCTTCCTATCCACTGAGTGCTGCCCAGCTTGAGTGCTGCCCAGCTGTCCATCCAAGTCTTCTCACTGATAACTTGATTTTCCAAGACCAGGAAAATGCAGGTCACTGCCCCAGTATTATGAGGTGTTCAGCTTTGGGTGCCTGTATTTTTTTAGGTAGTCAGAGAAGTGACCACAGCTGTTTTGTTTTGTTTTAAGAAAATATCAATTATATAACAAGGTAAACCCTAGTTATTTCTAGCCAATTATTTCAAAGGTCAAAGATATGAAAACCCTCATGATAGTACAATTCTTAGACCTATTTTTACAATGATTTCCTACAGATTTTAGGGCCAGCAGTATCTTTACACTAGCATCTCAGATACTTAGTATAACTGTTTCAAGAATTTATTTTGAGTCTCTTGTCACTGATGTATGTGTGGTTGCTTTTACATACCCATTTCATTCCTTCCTTATTTATTTTTTTAAAATGTGTTTTTATTTATTTTTTAGAGAGAGAGGAAGGGAGAGAGAGATAGAAACATCAATGTGAGAAACATCGATTGGCTGCCTCCTGCATACCCTCTACTGGGAATGGAACCTGCAACCCAGGCATGTGCCCTGACCCAGAATTGAACCGGGACCTTTCAGTCCATGGGACGATGCTCAGTCCATGGAGTCACACCAGCCAGGCCCTTCCTTATTTTATAGCAGCCATGTGGTTTGGGGAACTGATCCCATCTTCAGAGGTAGGGCCAGATTAAGCTAATTGGTGATTGCTGCAGTGATTGATTCAGGGATTGGCAGGCTTAAACCAATCAGGAAGTCGTGACATTTCCTCATCCACAAGGATGAGTTCGAGAATGGCCACGTGGGCATGTGACCCATTGGGGGCCAACAAGAAGCATGAAAAGTTTTGCTGAAGATTTCTGGGAAAGAAGTTTCCTCAAATTTATGACAATGCTTTGTGAAGCAACACACTGTCTTTTCTCAACACTGTCATGTTGAATGAAGTTAAATAGAGGAAGATAGAGAATTTCAGGAGAACAGCCAGGGCCCTGATTGAACTATGCCTGAAACACCACCCCTCCTCTCTACTGTCAAATGACAAAAATAAAACAATTCAGCAAGTTTGATGTCCTCTATTCACGGGAAAACAATACATGGATTGGGGAAATACATGCCTCGAAAGCAGGGGAGCACTCTTCCCAAGGGATGTTTGGGCAAGAGCAAGTTGTATAGAGTCAAGCAGCAACAAGGAACCAGCATGACTGGCTAGGAGGTTGGAAATTTCCACATAAGGCTAGCAGGTTAATCAGGGAATAAACAAAGAGTATTTGGCATAAATTGATAGGCTGGGGCTGCATATCTCAGAATTAGGAAATCATCACAAATTCGTGGCAGTTGAGGGTTGGCTGGCTGAATATACTGTGCCTCTGGTCAAGCAGAGCATTTACAGGAACATGAAATTTGTCCAAGCTTTGGTTTGCTGACATGGCACCCTGGACAGAAGCTGCTCCATCATGGGCCTAGAAGTGTATGTCAACACTACTTTCTGTTATATAATTCAGTTAATCCCTTTTGTTGTCGGTAAAATCAGTGGAGATGAATTTTGTTTATCTTGCTGTCAAAAACACCCGAATGGCCCTGGCCAGTTTGGCTCAGTGGTTAGAGTGTTGACTTGAGGACTGAAAGGTCGAGGATTTGATTCCCAGTCAAGGGCACGTACCTGGGCTGCAGGTTCAATCCCCGACCCTGGTCGGGGTCCTGCAGGAGGCAACCAATCCATGCGTCTCTCTCGAATAGATGTTTCTCTCTCCCTCCCTCCCTTCTACTCTCTCTAAAAATCAGTGGGAAAATATCCTCAGGTGAGGATTAACCAAACCAAACCAAACCAAACAAAAATATCCTAACAGTTACAGATTCACAGCAGGAATCACCAGCATATGGATGGAAATTGAAGGTATTGGAATAGATGAGCTCACCCAACAGGTGTATGTAAAGTGAGAACAACAGCCACAACAGGAATTCCTCGGTCAGAGAGCTGAGGAACAGCAACTGGCTGGCATTTGACACTGAGGAGGAGCATTCAAAGTGGTAGGGAAGAAAACGGGGGTGCTACAGAAGATAAACATAATAAAAAATGTCATATGATGCTGAAAGGTCAAGTAAGATAACACTTGAAGGTGATTTAGCAACAAGAAAGTCATTGATGTCATTGAGGGGGTGGTGGAGGATGCAGCCTGTTGTAATGGGAAGTGGGGAAATGAACACACAAGTGGCCGAACTCTCACAGTAAATACGACACTTGTTCAAGTGAACTGCCGCTTCTATTTAGACTCATGCTGAGAAGAAAAGTAGATTGTATTAGGACATAGCTCCACTTCAAAGAAAGTAAAATGGGACAATTCAGAACTATTGTTTATGGCCCTTCTAGGTGTCAAACATGGTAAATATTTATGTGATCTTATGTAATCATCAAGTAAGTCCAAGGTATCATGCTATTTTATAGATGAAGGTGAGAGCATCCCGGAATAAAAGGGCTGTCAGACTCCAAAGACCATGTTCTTTCTATTCCATTTGGGTGCTCAGGAGAGAAGTTGATAGTGCATCCAAGACCAGCAATATAACTTGCAGAGTCCCCTTTTAAAAAGTTCATAAGAATTTCCAGATGGTGATAGCAGAGCATTAAACCAAGGGCAGGGCCTTGTGCAACTGCATGAGTGGCCTGCCCATGAAGACAGCTCTTGGTGCATCCAAGCTCAGGACTTCCCAAAGAAAATCAGTTCCAACTACTGACTGCTCAGGAACTCTCTGTCAAAGTAAAATTCATGGACAAATATGAATACAGGGAAACATTTTTACTAGCTGTGCAAGGGAACCAGACTTTCAGAAGTAATGGCTCGTCAAATAGAGTAAGAGGAATGTGGAGATCACATGATATGACAGATATTTATAGCTCAGATATGGCAGTTGACAGTTCAGATTGGGTAAGAACAAGATGTTCCTATCTTTTGGTAAGGGAAACAGGATGTTATTATTTTTGTGGCTTATCTTGGGAGGCAAAGCTTTTAGGATTTCCTGTTAGTCTAGGCTTTTAGGAGGTTCCTGTTATTCAGTTTATCTTGGAATGCAAGGTTATTAAGAGTAAAAGTCTTCTGGTACATGGTAAGTGATTTGTGGACAGGGCGAGGCTAAGAGCAGGATGTCATTTTTCCTTTCTCACTTTGCTCGCTGTTCGCACTTGACTGTAGTTTCCTCTAGCTCAGAACCTCCTCCATTTTCTACCCTGGATACTAAATTAAAAAAACTTTATTATAGCTTGTTCCTCTGGATAGGTTATATAAGAATAATAAGCAGTATTACTTTTCTTAAATAATGCTATTCATTTCTAGTGTGTGTTTGTGTATATAAAAATATATAATAAATGTATATATTAACTAAGTATATCTCTTACACTATATATATGTGTGTGTATATATATATATATATATATATATATATATATATATATATCACATACATAATCTTGGGTCAATAAGAATGTGTGTGCACACAAGTAGATGGTAATACATTGTTCTTCAAATAATTTTTACATGTCATATCTCAAAACACAAGAACCAGATACGAGTTAGGTTTTTCACTCTTAAGCCATACTGTTTATATTTTGATTCAAAATAGCAATTACTCTTCTAATATTAATTTTTAATTCAGTATAACATATACATCATCATCTATTACTAATCCCAAATCATTTCGGTTGGGTATTGTTAAAGTATCCAGACTAGGCCTAAGATGGAGTCACTTATGCTATGCCCCAAATCTGCAAACTAGAGCTTAACTAAGTTTCTCCCGGAAAAGGAAGTCCTAAACTGAACAATCAACACTCGCCTGCTCCACATGAGGAAAGTAACCCTGTTTTAACCACTCAGCAAATGTTCAGTGTAACTTCCTTCTTACTTTGGTCTGTAAACACTTCATGCCTTGTACAATTCTTGACAACTTTCTCTCTGCTAGGTTAGATGCTGCCTCATTATGAATTGCTGAATAAACGCCTACTAGATCAGTAAATTGTGGAAAGTTTCTTTTTTAACGGTTTTCAATGATAGTTGTCAACATTTATTGAGTGGTTAGAATAATGCCTTGCACACAGTAAACATTTTACAAGTTCTAACTTATTTAATCCTCAAAGCAACCCTGATTGGTAGGTATTTTTACCATTATCACTCATTTTCCAGATGAGGAAACAGAGGTGCAATGAGATTAAAAAACATGCCCAAGGCCACGTGGCTGTTGGGAGCGGTGTCACTGGAACAGCGATCACCACGGTTTGACATAGTCCCGGGAGTTATGAAGGCCTCCATGGTTTGACATAGTCCCTGGAGAAGTGGATTCACTGCATGGCAGGAATCACGAAGAACAGTGACTGAAGATATAGAGTAAGGGGAAAATAAAAATGCAGGATGGCAACTGAAGGAGACTAATCTTTGCTTTCTCTATCTGTTAGCTGTCTGTTAGGAATCATTATAGAAGTATCATGTAGATGATTAGTAATGTAGACATCAGAATAGACTGCAGAAAGAAAAGGCAAGAAAGTAATAAGAATTTAAGATAAGAATGTAAAAGCTTAAAAGGATCTTAGATAAGAGGAAAAGTCAAGGTCTATGAGAAAGTAACAGAAATTGAAATAGAGGGTATGGGGAAGGAAGAAGCTAAATGAGACATTGTCTGCGTAAATATAAATAGGAAGTTTGCTAAGCAATGAGTCACATGGTGAAAGTAATTGTAAAGGTTAAGAGCTGATACAATGTCATTGTTATGTCTGGATGAAAAAGTGAAATAGTGATTAACACTGTACTAATACCTAAGAGCTGTGTAAGTGGAAAAGAATATCTATACATACTTGCTTAAAGGTCGAAAGAAAAAAAAATGAGTAACTTGTCATACAGCCTGAATATATAAAAATAAAGATTCTGCTAGTCTTAAGGGGCAGAAGGATCAAGCACCTTCTGTCTCATGTCTCCTTCTCTTGATGACTCCGTCCACACCTGAGGGAAACCCTGGACCTGCTGAAGCTGGACCCCAGCACGTGGCTAGTCAGTTGTAGAGCCAGGATTTGAAACCAAGCAATTAGGAGGCAGAATTGGGTTCTTAAGCATGACTATGTATATTGCTGCCCCTACATTTTTAAAAACTTGACCATCTTCACAATTATAAAATATAAGACATCAAAAATTTAGAGCTAATGGATATCTTAGCTATAATTTATTCCAACGTCTTAATTTTATAGTTTGAGAAACTGTTTCAAAAAAGTTGACGGATTTTTCAAGGTTTCTGAGCAAACAAATGGCAAAGATGGGACTGGAACCTCAGTTTGCCATTGTCTTGATCAATATATAATTTTAGCCCTGGCCAGTTTGGCTCAGCAGTTAGAGCATAAGCCCGCAGACCGGAGAGTCTCGGGTTCAGTTCCCACTAAGGACATGTACCTCGGTTGCAGTTTGTCCCTGGCCCTGGTTGGGGTCTTGTGGGTGGCAACCACTCAATGTGTCTCTCTCACATCGATGTTTCTCTCTCTCTCTCTTCCTCCCTCTCTCCCTCCTGCTCTATCTGAACAAAAATGCAAAAATGTCCTCGGGTGAGGATAAAAAATATATATGTGTATATATATTTATTTATATATGTATATATATGTGTATATATATGTTTATATATGTACATATACATATATATATATAATTTTATTATTATTTTTAATCCTTACCTGAGGATTTTTTTTCATTATATCTTCAGGTAGAGTGGGAGTGAGGGAGAGAGGAGGGGAGAAGAGAGAGAGAGACATCGATGTAAGAGAGACACATCGACTGGTTGCCACCCACACGACCGCAACCAGGGCTGGGGACCGAACCACAACTGAGGTGCATGCCCTTGACCAGAATCGAACTGATGACTCTTTGGTCTGCGGGCCGACGCTCTAACCGCTGAGCCAAACCGGCCAGGGTTCAATATATAATTTTAAACCTGAACTTTGGGTTATAATTTAAAGAAGGCTAAAGATAAATAGAATAAAGGTGAGCCAGATGAGCCACTACTCTGTTAACCTGCTATGTACAGGGGGTTTCCAAGTAAGAGTGCCCTTAACTCATGCCAATGTGGAAATAACACATGCTCTTTTTCTTTAATTTTTTTGCTATCTCATATTATGTTTCACTCTACATTGGAAATAATAGTGCCCTTGCTCATGAATTCTTGTGCATTGTTTTAAATTAAATTAAATGTATTCATTTTTATGTTTTCAAGCCCTGCCTATTTCTCCTCGTTTCTAGCTGACACTGTCCCTTCCCAATCCCCTCCCCTAAAACTGATGCCAGCCCCGCTTACCTTAACTGAGTTTTTTTTTATTTTTATTGTTTCCTTTTTATTACATTTATAGGGGTGACACTGGTTAACAAAATTATACAGGTTTCAGGTACACAATTCTACAACACATCATCTGTACCTTGTATTGTGTGTTCACCACCCCAAGTTAATTTCGCCATCCATCACCATTTATCCGCGCTATACCCTCCTCCACACCCCTGCAATCACCACATTCTTGTCTCTGTGCATGAGTTCTCCTTTTTTCTTTTTAGCTCAACGCCCCCTCCAGTACCTCCCCCAAACTGTCAGCCTACTCTCTATGAGTCTGTCTCTATTTTGCTTGTTTGTTCATTAGATTTCAGATATGGGTGAAATCATATTGAAACTGGACAATGAATGGCTCTGAGCTGATGTCACTATTTGAGCCAAATAATCAGAGACAAGGTTGAATCGTATATGAGCGTTTATTCCAATATTGCAGCAGTATGGGGGAGCAGCAGGTCATCCCTGAAAAACGTGCTCCCCTCCCATAAACCAAGCTGCTCATATTGGGTATTTCATGGGGAAGTAGGCAAAAGGAATAACAATGGATAAAACAGTTACAGATTACAGGCATGGGAAGTAACGTGGGCTGGGGCTGCGAAGGGTTGTCTCCAGTGCACCGCCTCCAGGACTCCAAGGTTGTTAGTCTTACCATGATGAGGGGGTAGCTCTAGGGTAAGGAGAATGGACAGCATTCTCCAGGTAAACTCCCAGGGTATACAGCTCCCAGCCAGGTCAGAATGGGCTTTCTTTAATCAGAACAAAGCAATCATGATTAACAGAGCAAGGATGATTAATATTTCTTATAACTATGGCTAGCACCCCGTTGTGATTAGTTCTCTATTATTCTATTATTCTCTCCCGCCTCTTTTAATATGGTATTTGCCTTTCTCTGGCTGGCTTATTTCACTTAGCATAATGTTCTCCAGGTCTATCCACAGTGTTGCAAAGGGTAAAATTTCCTTCTTTTTTATGGCTAAGTAGTAAAACAGCTGTGGTGCATTTACACAATGGAATCTTGTGCGTTGTTAAAATTTTCCATTAGCTGAACACTTGATTTAATTTGGTTCTAGGCTATTGTGAAGGCTAAATAATTAATCCTTTCCCTCACACTTTCTAAATTCTTCTAGCTGGGCTAATAATCAAATGAACAGAGACAGATTAGCAAGAGAAAATCAAATTTTAATACATGTGCATGGGGAATTCACATAAACATGAAAAGTCCAAAGACAGTGAGGCAACAGAGTATCTATGGCATTTTTGGATGAAGGAGAAAGAGGGGAGGGAGATGGGAACGGGGTCTTAGATTTCAGAAGTGAAAATGGGTGATTGCAGGTAGTTGATGAAGAGCAGAACACACCTGGCAGGCAAATCCTTGCTGGCAACCCAGAAACAATGGGACACGGGGTATCTAGCTAACAGGCCCCTGCCTGAAGTCCTCCTATTCACCGTACTTCATCCAAACTGAGCTAATCTAAGGAGAACATCCTAAGGTTTCCCTGCCTGGAGTAGGGTCTTTCCATCAAAATCTCTTATGCAAGAAGGGGGAAGGTCAAAAGTTCTTTCTCAGTCTTGTTTCTTAACAACCAGCTTAAAATCAATACCCCAAAAGGGCAGCCGCAGGGTGGCAAAACTTTGGTTCCATTCACCATAGCCCGAGTCGTTCAAATTCCCAGGAGTTTGAGGCACACAATGTATGACTCAGGATCCAAGCAGGAGAAAACTGGCCAAGTTCAAACAGGATAAGCAAAGAGTTATTAATAAAGAGACTGTTTACAAAGGAATGGCTGAAATTAAGGGAAAGCAGGGTTAGGGCTAGTTCAATACCCTAGGGCTAGCAACAGCAGGAAGTCCTTTCCTCTCCTGGTCCTGAAAAAGTGGGGAGGGGCTAGTTATCAAACCCTGGGGAGAGTGACCACTTACAAGGAGCTATGGCTTTCGGGTCAGTAAAGGAAGATAGCTAGTCTGTGGCAACCCAGCCAGGAGGGAGCTGGAAGAGCAAAAACTCTAACCCCTTCTCCTTCCTCCTTTTGCTTTCCTACTGGTGCCTCTCAGAGCTTCAAACCAAACCAGAAGTTAGAGATCAAGGATCCCAGTTTACGCAGTTTATAAAGTCAGTCCGATAGAGCCCAGAATAAAGACAAGAGCAGAAAATTTCCCATTCTTAAGCAGATTTTAGATAAAGTACTTAAATATCACAAACATTTTGAAAATTAGTAATAATAATAATAATAATAATAATCTGGGCCAAAATAAAATGTCCTCTTGGGGTTTACAATTTAGTGTGTACGAGAGAAAACAAATCCATAAAACTATGTGGAGATGAGGACTACAAAGAACAAGACAGGATTGGGGAGACAGGGGAAGGGAAGAGATGGAGAGGAATTACAGGTGTATCTTGTTTTATTGCACTTTACTTTATTGTGTTTTACTGGTGTTGAATTTTTTACAACTGAAGGCAAGATCCTCCATCACCAAAAAAGATTCCAACTCACTTTATTGAGAAGCTTGCTTACCTGCAGTAGTCTGGAACCAAACCCACAACATTTCCAAGTTTCACCTATACTTTTGGTTGTGTGGAATCCAGCACCAAACAGAAGTAGGAGGACTCTGCGGACAGGATATTGGGGGAGGAGAGACATATAGGAAAAGGTGGAAGGAAATTATTTGATTGGCTAGAGCTTAAGCCTGGTGGGCTGTGTGTGAGTGCCTGCCCAAGTGTTTTCACATTGTAACCCTGAGGCATTTACCGGCGCAGATTTCGGTTTGCTTATGTACGCGGCCGCGGCATTACAGCCACCTCAGTCTAAGGGCCTCCTTGTTTAATTAATTCAACAGATATGAAGGATTTGACAGATATGCAGAGAGACCTGGGGACAGAAGGAAGAGAAAGACTCTGAAGCAAAAATGTGCTTGGTAACGTTTGAAGGACTTGAGGAGGCCTGTGTGGCTGAATGAAGGGTGGAAGAGTCCGAGGTGGGTTAGAAAAGCCAGATCAGGTAAAACCCTGATGATCAAGGAACTGAATTTGAATGTTTTCTTTAATTCTCACTCGAGGTTATTTTTCTATTTATCTTCAGATGGAGTGGGAGAGAAGGAGAGAGAGGGAGAGAAAGGGAAACATCTACGTGAGAGGGACACATCGACTGGTTGCCTCCTGCATGACTCTGACCAGGGCCTGGGACGAACTGAAATCGAGGTCTGTGCCCTTGACCGGAATCGAACCTGTGACTCACTGGTCCGTGGGTCGATGCTCTAACCCCTGAGCCAAACCAGCCAGGGCTGAATTTGAATGTTATTCAAAAGGAAATGGAAAACATTGAAAGTTTAAAGAAGGGTATTGACACCACTTGGGCTTGTCCACGTAAGAAACATTCAAACCTGTAGAGAATTATTATTATTATATTTTTATTCTCACCCGAGGACATTTTTCCATTTTTTGTTGTTGTTGTTCAGATAGAGTGGGAGGGAGAGGAAGAGAGAGAGAGAGAGAGAGAGAGAAACATGGACATGAAAAGGACACATCGAGTGGCTGCCTCCCGCACGACCAACCAGGGCCGGGGACAAATTGCAACCGAGGTACGTGCCCTTAGCAGGAACCGAACCCGGGTCTCTCTGGACCACAGGCCAACGCTCTAACCGCTGAGCCAAACCGGCCAGGGCTGTAGAGAATTATTGTGAGTTTATGTGAGCCACACTGACAATTGCCAGGAAGCAAAAACTCAACGGATTGAGAAAATGCTCCAGAGAATGGCAGTTTTGAACATTATCTTATATATTACAATGTAAAGAGAATATGTAGCTTTGGCCAGGTGGCTCAGTTGGTTGAAGCGTCATCCGTACACCAAAAGGTTGCGGGTTCGATCCATCCAGGGTCGGCGGTAGGGAAAGCAACCAATTGATGTTTCTTTCTCACAGCAATGTTTCTCTCTCTCTCTTCCTCTCTAAAAAGTCCATGGAAACATGTCCTCGGGTGAGAATTAAAAAATAAAAAGAGAGCCCTGGTTGGTGTGCTCTGACCTGTGGACCAAAGGGTCTCAGGTTTGATTCCCAGTCAAGGGCACATACTTGGTGTTATGCCCTATGCCCTGGAATGTTAACTACCCTGTTGACTTTTAAATTTTTCATTGTTATCACTTAAAGGTTGCCCTGCCCCTGAACCACAGCTGTCAGCCCCGGAGGCCTATTCTGTTTGCTTGACAAACAGGAGACCCCGGGCAACTGTTAGATATGGATCTTGAGAAATGTTAAGCAAACAACTGCTAACTGCTGATATCTGCTTCTGTGAATGCTGCTTGCTTGCTCTTCCCACATAGACAGACTATAAAAGGCTGCCATTTTAGAGGCTCGGGGCTGCAGTTCTCCTCTGAGTAGGTTGGCTGCAGTCCCTGTGCAGGTTAATAAAGCTCCTAAAACTTATAGAGTGAGGTTGATCGACTGGGTTACAACACCTGGGTTGCAGGTTTTATCCCCGGCCCTGGTTGGGCGCGTGTGTGAGGCAATCAATAGATGTGTGTCTCTCACATGGATGTTTCTTTCTCTCCCCCTCCCTGTCCCTCTCTCAAAAAATCAATGGAAAAAACATCCTCTAGTAAAGATTAAAATAAATAAATAAATAAAAAGAGAGAAGATGTAAGTGGGTTACATGAAATAGGTGATAGATTAGGGAGGCAGGAGAAAGCACAGGGGGGGGGCGAGGAGGGACCTCTGGGATTGGATAAAAAGTAAAATGATAGACACAAACTTCTTTTACACCGGTGAATACAGTATAGTTAATAGTCAACAATTAACATAATAACAGTAACAATGAGGAGATTTGTGTCTGTGCTTTGAGGGGTCTGGAAAAAGGAAATTACTTTGACATTCCAAAGGTATGTTATGTAGATGCAAAAAGACAATAGACAGACTCAATGAAGGTCAAGATTGACTTTTGTTAGGGAAAAATACTGCCTTAGGACATGACTACCCACCACGAACTGCTTTTAGTTAAAAGAAAATTCATTTTAGACCATGTATGTGGTTACTTTTGGTCTGAGTTTGTAAGGACACCTTGCAGGCCTCCCCTGAGCCTGTCAGGTTTAGTATGTGGCCCCTTTTCATCCACAGGGGCAGTGTTAAGAATGGAGGGGGCATGGGGAGTGACTCACAGCATGTCTTGAACAGAACCGAGCCTGGTGGTGACTGCCCCCAAAGCTACACCTCTCCTTCGCCCCCATCTAACACCCTCAGCCCCTTTCCTGCGCAGGGGGAAGGTGCCCTCCAGGGAAAGAATTCTGTGTGCTGGTGGCAAGCTGCAGTGCGTCTGCAGGACCTCCCTGGCCTGGGTTCTGAAGCCTTCAGTCCGGGCTGCTGTCAGCCTGGCATCTCTGCATCCTGAGTCTCAGAGCCATAGACCTGCATGTGGCCAAAAGCTTGGGCTCTGACCTGAAAGTTGAACCCTCATTTTTGCCTAAGGTGAGTATGATATTATTTATGATAAATATCTATTTGGTCTTCATCTGGTTTCCGGCACAGAGCTCCTAAAACCTTTGGAATTTCCTAAGAGCAATGGGAACATCTTTTGTTATAGTATTTGGTGTTTCTTCCTTGGTTCCTGAAATAGCTCCAGAGCCATAAAGTTTAAAGGAGTGTCTCATCATTCATAACAAACCCCTTTCAGCCACACCCGAGTTTATGTTAATGAGGTGACTTTTGGAAAACCCCTAAGGATAGGGGCTGGTTGCTGGAGAAACCCAGCACTTAATTAGAGGGTTGGAACTTGCAGTCTCCTCTCACCGCTGGGGAGAGAAGAGGAGATGGATGTTAGGCAAATTGATCTGGGCCCCAAGGCTAAGGCAACTAGATTCCATTTTATGTAGGCCCCTTGGTTAAGGCGACTAAAAGACTCCATTTTGGCACCAATAGACATTCCTCGATATTCTTCCAATAATAGGTTAATTACCCCTAGACAGAAAGGAATTTTGCCTAAGATTATAGTTGCCCCAGGAGTTGGGAGGCATTTGCAGTTTCCTGAGTATAGGTACTTGCAGGTATTTGCAAGTACTTATGCCATTGGTAAATAATGCTAATTTTGACTTCTGTAGTCTCTGTCACTCCCACTATTGTACTGGTTCCCTGAGAGGAGGGGGCAAAAGAAGGAGGGAGTTTCTGTCTTTAAAATGGGATGAGCAAGAAGAATCGGGGCTGTTGATCTGAGGGGAAACTATGCCCTCCGCAGCCCGCCGGCGAAATAAAGTGCTCCTTTACAATTCGGCCATGCGTCTCTGGTTATCTCGCTGTCAGGTTATAACACAATGATTTAATCAGTCAGGCCTATATAGTGAAGTCTCCATAAAATCTAAAAGGACAGGGTTTGGTGAGCTTCTAGGCTGGTGAACGCGTGGATTTGGGGAGAACGGTGTACCCAGACAGAGCACAGAAGCTCCATGCCCCTTCCCACAAAATTTGCCCTATGCATCTCTTCCATCCAGCTGCTCCTCCTAAGTTATATTCTTTTATAATGAGAACCTCCCATTTATAGACAGCAGATCAGAAGGCAGGTAACAACCTGGAGGTGTGATTGGCATCTGAAGTGGGGACGGGGTGGAGAGAAGACTTGTGGGACTGAACTGCTGTCTCCAGGTAGATCTGACGCTATCTCCAGGTACATAGTGTCAGAATCGAGTTAAATTGTAGGACACTCACCAGGTGTTGAAGAATTGCTCGATGTGTGGGAGACCCACACAGCTGGTGTCAGTGAAGTAGTGTAGCAGTGAAGTATTGAGAGGAGAGGAGAAACACCTGGAGGTGAGTTTTCCTTAGACCGAGTCACTCCTTGGTAATTCTGTTTCTTCCCTTGTAAAACAAGGATAGGAACACAGTTCTGTTACCGGCCCTGCCTGGGCACGGTCCGCTCCGGAACCTTTCGAGTGTCAGGTGACCTCCAGGTTCTTGACTCGCCCAGGAAAAATCTCAAGGACTAGTCGGAGTGAGAGAACAAAGCATGTTTTATTCAGGTAGAGAAAAAGAAAGACTCCAGGGTGCAGTTGCCGCTGTGAAAGAAGCAAAATATACTTATCTGAGTGGATGTGGGCCAACTCATCAGTGCGTTGCACACGTGGTCAGTTTCATCTTGGGTTTTTAAGTGTTTCCAAGGGCAGGGATTGTTGCCGAGCTCTGTGGCACCAAATCTGACTCCGCCTTCCGATTGGGAGGAGGTCTTGTTCCTAAAAATGGTCCATTCGGAGGTGTCATGGCATTGGGGGTGGGGGTCTTCTGTTTGTGTTGTCAATTTTTCACTATAATGATGGTATAATGAGCTTTGGGGTTGTTCTCTGGTCAGTTTCACCTCTATCTTGGATTAGTCTGGATCTAACTGGATTTTGTTATCTACCTCCCTGACTATGGTGATTTGAACCATCTGCTCTTAGGCATCTTCCATTAGGAAAGATGAGGTCTTGTGATTTATTAGCTGGCTGTTAATTACTCAGTCATTCCAGCAATTTGCTTAACTATTTGTCTCAGTTTCCTCATTCCACTTGCCTGGGAATTTCCTAGTTTCTTACTAACCTGCCTCAGTACCTTGTCCAAAACCCATGAGGACAGATCTGTCCCAGAATTTTTAAATTTCAGGATTTTAGAAAGCTTTTATGATACATATACTAGGTATTATGAGACATCTTCATGAAAGTCTAGGACATAATCAAACATTAACATTTCTGCATTAAAAGGTATTATGGTAGATGGACTCGTAAGGTGTTTGCTTCTTTATGTGCTCTTGTCCCTTCAAGTGTGGGAAGGACCTGTGAGTTGCTTCTAACTGAAAGAATATAGCAAAGATAATGGGACATATGTGATCACATGTACATGATTATGTGCTTATATTACATAATAAGACTGTAGTATCTATCTTGTTGGAGTCTCAGTCTCTCTTACTGGTTTTGAAGAAGCAAATGGCCATGGTAGGGGACCCCACACAAGAAATGTGGGCAGCTTCTAAGAGTTGAGGTCAGTCTCTGGCTGATAAGCAGGAAAAGAAAAAAAAACACACCAAAAAAACAATGTGAAGCCCTCAGTCCTACCCCACAAGAAACTGAATTCTGCTAATAGCATGAGTGAGTTTGGAAGTGGATCCTTCCCCATTTGAACCCAGATGAGACAGCAGCCCCAGCTGACATGTTGGTTGAAGCCTTGTGAGACCCTAAGCATAGGACATCTATTCAGCACAAATTTTGCCACCAAAAGAGTTTGGGCAGCAAATACAGGAAAAGTCTATTTGTTTTCAGAGCTTTTTGGGCTTCCAAATACAGATAGGGGATTGTGGGTTTGTAGCACATCACCTTTTGGGGTTGCTGGAGAATGGAAAAAAGATACTATGTGTTAAGAGCTTGGACCAGGATTTAGCACATAAGAAATGCTACATAAATACTGGCTATTATTATGGGTAGAATCAGAGGTCCTGGGGCAGGTCAACCTGTCTGCTCTGTTATTCCTTGCAAGTCATTTCTCAGTTTCCCCACCTCCAACAGGAGGGCCTCTCAGAGGAGCCCAGAAGGGGAGGTGGGTGAGCAACTCCTATTTGTTGAGCCTCTGTCCTGAGGAGGCTTGCTGGGAGGTCAGCAAGCTATAATGTGAGCTGCTCCTGAGCAAAACGGCATTTGGTCTGCTTATGACCTCACTGCACCCTGAGTCTCAACTTCTCTATCTGTCAGCTGGGGCTGGCTGGTCCTTTCCACCTAAATGTACAAGAGGAGAGGTATGACAATGTGTACTCACACTGGACTGAGGGATTATTTTTGTTTTTAGTATCACTTGAGGGGAAGAACAGATGCAAGGGTTGCTTGGCCTCTCCTTCTATACTCACCCCAATTCTAACTCCCACCCCCAGCCCTGCACAGAGCATAGAGGAGTGGCTTCTTATTTCTTGCCTAGTGTGCTGCACAATTGGAGCAGAGACTGCGGGTCTCCATCTGCCAAACCACCATATACACCTGTGCATCCCCATTTCTTGCACAGTAATGATCTGTATCCGTATCCCTCTCCCACCGCCTCCACTAGACTTTGGGTTCATGAGTGCAGCTCAGTGTCCTTCCTGCATGCACCTCCACAGAAGTGGAATCAATGAAAATAGGAAGAGAAGTGAGAAGTTTACCAGGTGAACAGGAAGGTGAGACAACACTTCCAGCCTCGACATGCACCAATGATAGCCTCCAAAATGGTTAGACTATATTTATATTTATATTAAATTTCTTGAGTGACATTGGTTAGTAGGATCATATTGATTTTAAGTGTACATTTCTGATACAAGATCTGCATATTGCACTGTGTGCCCGCCACCCAAAGTCAAATGTTAGCTATATTTTGAAGGTTGAATCAATAGACTCACTGAAGGATTGGAAGTGAGGGAACGAGAGAAAGCAAGGCATGGTTCATTCATTCATTTTCAACTAATAATTACTGGCTGTTGACAAGATCCAGGTACTGTCTAAGGTGCTTCAGGTACAGTGGCAAACAAGAGAAAGTCCTTGATCTCAAGGAGTTTATATTCTAATTGATGGAGACAAGCAATAAACAAGGTATTGCAGAGAATGTTAAGTGCTAAGAAGAAAATAAGCCCAGCCGGTGTGGCTCAGTGGTTGAGTGTCAACCCATGCATCAAGAGGCCACCAGTTTGATTCCTGGTCAGGGCACATGCCCAGGTTGTGGGCCAGATCCCCAGTGGGCGGCATGCAGGAGGGGGCCAATCGATGTTCTCTCATCGATGTTTCTATCTCTCTCTCCCTCCCCCTTTCTCTAAAATCAATAAAGAAAGAAATAAAAGAGGGCGATGTAATAAATTATTATGTAGGATAGATCTGGCTGACAACCTGATTCAAAATAACTTTAATGTTAAGGTTTTTATCTCACATGAAAAGTCAGGGTAAGATTGCCCCTGAGTTGGTTACTCAGTGGCTCAGGGATATATATGACTCCAGCCCAACATCTCTGTGATTCTCTTGAGTTTTCCTCAAATGCTTGTAAGATGGCTCTAAGGGTCTGAGCAGTACATCCTCGCACTAAGGTGTCTGGAAGCAGGGAAAATGTACCCGTTGGTTTTTTGTTTGTTTGTTTGTTTTTTCCATATCGTTCTTTTCAAGCGCACAAATCTTTGCCTAGACCCCACCCCTCCCGCTCGCCAGCGGTACCCTTAGTATTATAGCACATGTCATGACTACATCAATCATTGCCAGAGGAAATGAGACATTATCTTTGGCTTAGATCACTTGTGATTTATCCCATGGGGCTGGGGATGGACCTGATGGTCCCTGTAGCTTGTGGCTGTTGGATACCCGAACAGAGTCAGGATTCTGTTAAAACAGAAGAGGAGGCAAGAGAGAATGACTGTGAGCAACAAACACTGCCATCCACAGAGAATCAGGGAGAATTAAAGGGGTGGTAAGGTGACGTCCCTAGACATGATCATGTTTTACTTGTCTTGTCAAGGAGTAGTTGCCAGGCTTCAGAAATCTGGGGACTCCCATTCCAGGTGTAAAGAAGAGCAAATGCACTGCTTATGGGAACAGGGTTGCTTTTCGGGGTGATGAAAATGTTTTAAAATTGATTGTGGTGATGATTTCACAACTCTCTGAATATACAAAAAAAATATTAAAGTATATATTTTAATGGGTGAATTGTATAATAGATGAATGATATCTCAAAGCTGTTACTTAAAAAAAAAAAAAAAAGAACAGTAAATGCAAATGCCTTGAGACGAAACAAACTTGCTATGAATCACAAGAATTGTTTAATTCATTGGGCCAGATTCAGTGGAGAATTTTCATAGCAGATCTTAGTCATAGTTCATCTATTATCAAAGGGTATGAAACTCAATTTCAGAACTTCTAATAAAAGATAGAGAAATACCCTATATTTTTAGGTGTGATAGTCCCTGCTGGTATTTCTCTCCCGGAGTGCACAGTTGTCCTAGGCTTCAAGCCACTCAGCATGTATGGCCTCCGGCAGCCCTGCAGCCCTTAGTAGGTGGAACCTTGTCTCCTGTGAAGGGCTTCTTCTGTGACATGTAATTCTTCTTACATGTGATATCTGCTCTACTACTTAAGCTGGTATTTTTTCCATTGGATATAAGCTTTAACAATAGATATTACCCAAGTTAATTTCTGTCTTCCTCTTTTCTGATTGAGATTATGTTTGCTGGTTTGTTTGTTTTTCTGGTTTTATACAACTGTGAGAAAGTATTTTCTATCAGAGCTAGTGTTGTGCACCTTGCAGGTGGGCCTTTCTAACTTCCTGCAGAGGTACAGAGGCAAGTGAGCATTTGCCAAGAACTGGCACTTATCCAAAGCTGTGCCAGAGAGGAGCTCAAGTCTATCTCATACACATAATGGAGGAACAAAAACAGGCCATGTTGCTGGAGCTTGGGGAGGAAGAGATAAGGACAAAGGGACTAGATTATATAGGGTCTTGAGGATCATGAAAGTTTAGATTTACAACTAAGTGCAATTGGAAGCCACTGGAAGTCTTTTTTTAAATATGTATGTATGTATGTATGTATATATGTATGTATGTATGTATGTATTTAGAGTGAGAGAGGAGAGAGAGAAACATCGACGTGAGAAACATGGCTCAGCCCCCTACTGGGGATTGAGCCTGCAACCCTGGCACATGCCCTGACTGAGGAATCCAAACTGCGACCTTTCCGTGCGTGGGGTGATGTTCAACCAACTGAGCCACACCGGCCAGGGCTGGAAGTCTTTAAACAAGGATATAACAAGATCTGATAAACATTTTGAACAGATCAATTTGGAGCCATAAATTTGGGGCAAATATCTGCAACACAAATAACTGAAGAAGACTAGTATCTAGAGCAGTGGTTCTCAACCTTCCTAATGCCGCGACCCTTTAATACAGTTCCTCATGTTGTATGTGGGCATATCTGCATGTGGGTGGACCCGCCTGGAGACGGATAGAGGAGCGGTGTCTCGGTTCCTAAGACCATCGGAAATATGTGTTTTCCGATGGTCTTAGGTGACCCCTGTGAAAGGGAAGTTTGACCCCCAAAGGGGTTGCAACACACAGGTTGAGAACCGCTGATGTAGAGGATAAAAAGTACCTATGAATCAATATGATAAACAAACAAACAAACACCACAACTGGAAAATTAGCAAAATACTCAAGTAGGCAGTTTCCCAAAAGAAGAAATTCAGATGGTCAGTAAACATGAAAAATGTTCAATCTCATTAATCAACCAGGGAAATACATATTAAAGCCACAATAAGATACCTGTATAAGCCCCTAGATTGGTAAAAGTGGGAAAAAAAAAATCTAACATTACCAAAGAACTTTGACTATACCAATACAAAATTATCCTCTGATGGTCAGTGTTAAATTGGTATAATATTTTCGAAAATTCAGGATATATGCCTTCCTGTTTATTAGACAGTCCAATATCTATATTTTCCTAGATATATATCTTAGAGAAACTGTTGAGTGTGAGTACTAGGAGTCATGTATCAGAATGTCCATTGTAGCACTAGTAATTGAAAAAATCCCATAGTCCATAAATAGTATAATCTAATTGTATTAATTATGGTATATTATGAAATTTTATACAGAGCTACAGCTATATCCATCAGCATGGATGAAGTTCGGAAACATAATATTGAAGAAAAAGAAGCAAATTACAAAAGAATATATACAGTGGGATTCCATTTATATAATTTCAAGATTGGTAAAACTAAACTATATTGTTTAGGCGTGTGTGTGTGTGTGTGTGTGTGTGTGTGTGTTAGAACTGAAGTAAGGTGAGAAACCGTATTGAAGATAAAGGATTGCCATGATCTCCACCTGAAGGGAGAGATGTGAACAGGAAGCTGCTTTATGAGGTACTGAAAATGCTCCATTCCTGTGAAGCACACAATTTTTAAATTTCGGTGAGGTTCAATTTTCTTTAGTTGCTTGTGCTTTGGGTGTCATGTTTAAGAAATCCTTGCTAAGCCCTGGCCGGTTTGGCTCAGCGGTTAGAGCGTCGGCCTGCGGACCAGAGAGACCCGGGTTCGGTTCTCGCTAAGGGCACGTACCTCGGTTGCAGTTTGTCCCCGGCCCTGGTTGGGTCATGTGGGAGGCAGCCACTCAATGTGTCCCTTTCATGTCGATGTTTCTCTCTTTCTCTTCCTCTCTCTCCCTCCCACTCTATCTGAACAAAAAATGGAAAAATGTCCTCGGGTGAGGATAAAAAAACAAAAAAAGAAATCCTTGCTAAGTCCATGAACACAAAGATTTATTCCTATATTTTCTTCAAAGAGTTTTATAGTTTTAGCTCTTATGTTCAGGTCATGGGTCCTTTTTTTTTTTTAATCAATTTATTTTTGTTACAGATGTTTCTCCTTTTTCCCCACAGGCACCCTCCTCCCAATCCCGCCCCCCCAGCATTGTTGTCTGTGTCCACTGGTTATGCATACATGCATATAAATTCTTTGGTTTATCTCATCCCTCTTCACCCACCCCTCTCCTCTGAGGTTTGTCAGTCTGAACCTTACTCTCTTCTGTCTCTGTGGGTCTGTTTTGTTCATCAGCTTTATTTTTTCATTATAGTCCACAAATAAATGAAATCATGTGGTATTTGTCTTTCTCTGATTGGCTTATTTCGCTTAGCATAATACTCTCTAGGACCCTCCATGTCATCTAAAAGGATACAAGATCTTTCTTTCTTACAGCTGCATAATGTTCCATTGTGTATATGTACCACAGCTTTTTTATCCACTCATCTATTGATAGACACTTGGGCTGTTTACAGATCTTAGCAATTGTAAATAGTGCTGCTATGAACATAGGGGTACATCTATTCTTTCTGATGGGTGTTTCAGACTTCTTAGGATATATTCCTAGAAGTGAGATCACTGGGTCAAATGGCAGTTCCATTTTTAATTTTTTGAGGAAACATCATATTGTTTTCCATAGTGGCTGCACCAGTCTGCATTCCCACCAGCAGTGTACTAGAGTCCCCTTTTCTCTACACCCTCGCTAGCACTTGTTGTTTGATCATGGGTCCATTTTTTAGTTACTTTTTTGTATACAGTGTGAGGTAGAGAGCCCAATATCATTCTTTTGCATATAGTGTTCCACTTCTAAACCTGTGTGTGGGTATTTACTTTATAATGTACTGTTCATACTCTTCTGTATGTGAAATATATTCAATCGATTTAGAAGTGCAAATAGGAAACAATTGCTTTTGAGACTGTGTGAAGAACCCTGCCTGTGGAGAGTAAGTTGTAGTGCAGTAAGAGACAAATCAGGAAAACCAGTTGGATTGTCTTGGTTTTTGGCTGAAGCAACAGGGTGATGCCATGAACTAGGACAGCAAGGACAGCAATGAATGCAGAAGGAGCAACGTTTTGGGAAGGAGAGGGAAAATTATCTTTAGGTTATGTTAAATTTGAGTAGCTTTTTTTTTTTCAGAATCTACGTAGAGAAGTTAAAAAAGGCAATTGGATATATTAATCTGGAGTTTAGGGAGGGAAGCAGGGGTATAGGTAAACGTTTGGGAAAGTGTGGCATATGGTTGCCATAAAGCCACGGGACTGTTGAGATGACATAGAAAGAGTATAGACAAAGAAGAGAAGAGTATCGAGCTAAAATTTAGAGGATGGGCAGAGAAAGCGGTAGGTACTAGAAAGGAGAGTGAGAAGGAGCAGCCAGTGTTGAAGAAGGGAAATAGGAGTCTTTTCAGGAAAGCTTAGAGAAGAAAATGTTTCAAAAAGAAAAGAATAGTCAAATACTGCTAAGAGATCAACAACGATTTGGACAGAGAATTAATCATTAGATAAGAAAAGGTAATGATGGTTGGTGACAGAAGTACAAATTGGTTGTTAAACTGACTGAGGAACCTTAGAGGGAAGGGGGGAGGGGGCAGGAAGAGATAAACCGAGTAACTTACGTGCATATATGCATAACCAATGGACACAGACTATAGTGTGGCAGGAGGAGGGCAGGAGCAGGGAGGAGGGGGTCAGTGGGGGACATCTGTAATACTTTCAACAATAAAGATAAATTTAAAAAAAAAAAGAAAAAAACATTTTTCTCAAGGCAAAAAAAAGCTGTTTTGTAGGGGAAGCCAGTAAAAGCCTGATTGGCTTTAAACGACACTGTGGAGTTGAACACTCAGTGGTCACCATTTGATTTGTTCACATTTCTTTTTAGTTTCCTTAAAATAGGATCAGGAGGCATATTTTTGACCACTCATTCTTCTTTATGAAGCAACGCATGCGTTGGCTTTAATGTGCACTCTTTATTGTTACCATCAGGACTGAATCCAGCGTATCCTTTCCAGTCTATGTTATGGCTCACAAAATAGTGATCATCTAAATAAGAAATATCTTCTTCCTGAAGCATTAGATGTTTGTAATGAGCAGAACAAAAAGTCCTCTAGCACTTATCTTTCACAGACCACAGACACACCAAGAACTGATTCATGTTCTGCACATTAGTGATTAGTGGCTTCAACCAACTCTAAACAGACTATTTGCTAGCATAGGACAGTAATTCTTCTTTCACTTTGAATTCCATTGACATTACTCAGTGACAAATAACTTGACAATGGAATTTTGCCAGTATCTTGTTTTACTTTCTCTCTGAATATGTTTTCAATAACTTTGTAGCTAATTGTTACAAACTTTATGACAACAGTGAGAACTACCTGTTTTAGCATATAAGGAGTGCAACTTTGAATAAAATATCTGTAGTTTTGGCCGCTTTCTGACTGTAGCAAAAAGAATTATTTAATTTTATACCATATTGTTTATTTTAGTAATGAAAAATGTAATTGAGTTGCCAGGGGTCACAGTGTTTTGTCAGAAGTTGAACTGAAAACATATTTAACTTCGTGCCAAAACTTGATAGAGTTTCTTAGAAAATAACACAATGAGAAAAATAGCTGGCCCGGCCAGTGTGGCTCAGTGGTTGAGCACTGACCCATGCACCAAGAGGTTGCTGGTCAGGGCACTGCTTGATCCCCAGCAGGGGGCGTGTGGGGGGCAGCCGATTGATGTTGATGTTTTTCTCTTATTGATGTTTCTATCTCTCTCCCTCTCCCTTCCTCTCTAAAATCAATAAAAAAATATTTTAAAAATTGTTTTTTCTTTATTGATTTTAGAGAGAGAGGAAGGGAGAGGGAGAGAGATGGAAACACCGATGAGAGAGAACATCGATTGGCCTCCTCCTGCATGCCCCCTACTGGGGATTTGGCCCACAACCTGGGCATGTGCCCTGACCGGGAATTGAAAGCCACTGAGCCACACCGGCCGGGCATAAAAAACATATTTAAAAAAATAGCTAGATTGCAAATTTTCAGATACCTAGTTTTACACTTCTATTCATCCTTGATAACATTTTTTAAAACATTGGAGCTATAAGACTACACAGTGGTGCCTGGCCGGTTTGGCTCAGCGGTTAGAGCGTTGGCCTGCGGACCGGAGAGGCCCGGGTTCAGTTCCCGCTAAGGGCACGTACCTCAGTTGCAGTTTGTCCCCGGCCCCGGTTGGGGCCCTGTGGGTAGAAGCCACTCGATGTGTCTCTCTCGCATCAATGTTTCTCTCTCTCTCTCTATCTCTGAAAGATAAATGCAAAAAAAAAACAAAAACTACACAGTGGTAACCACAGTAAAATTAAAGTGTTATGAAAATATTTTAAACCAAGATGGGTTGCACCTGGTAGTTGAATGTTAGTGGAGACAAACTGCCAAACACAGTTTTGTTTTTTAACGATTTAAAAAAATTTTGATTTTCTAGAGAGAAGGGAAGGGAGAGGGGGAGAGAGAGAGAAAAACATCAATGTGAGAGCAAAACACCTATCACCTGCCTCCTGCACACCCCTAATGGGGATTGAGCCCACAACCCCGGCATGTGCCCTGACCAGGAATCCAACTAACAACCTTTAGGTGTACAGGGAGACACCCAACCAACTGAGCCACACCGGCCAGGGCCAAACACAGTTTTCAAAATGCATGAATGTAGTGGGACTTAAGATTTAAAGACAGTAGTATAAAGTTGGCATTTTTCCTTTTTGAGGATAATCACCCAAAAGTAACAAGCAGGATGAGAAGAAAAAGCTATGAGGCAAAACCTAAATTACAAAAGAAACATAAAAGTTGAGTATGGGAGGATGTTAAGAGTACATATTTTAGCTCTGGCCAGTGTGGTTCAGTATTTAGAGTGTCGTCCTGCACACTGAAGTGTCTCGGGTTCAATTCTCAGTCAAGGGCAGGTACCTGGGTTGCAGGTTCAATACCCGGCCCCATGCAGGAGGCAACCGATCTATGTGCCTCTCTCACATTGATGTTTTCCCCTCTCTCTCCCCCTTCCTCCCTCCCTTCTATTCTCTCTAAAAATCAATGGAAAAGATATCCTTGGATAAGGATTAACAACAACAAAAAAAGAGTTCATATTTTAGAAAGGTTACATTAGATTTAGGCTTTGGGATTGAATTTTGGTGAGGCTTAGGGTTAAGTATCAAAATATACTGCTAGAAAGTTAAATCTCTGTGGAAAGCCTAACCCTTGTTTCAAAGGTAGGAGTGAGATTCACAGGCTGGTTGTGGGAGCTTCCTGGGACTGCATAAGATTCCAAGAAACAGAGAGTGCAGCAACATGGGCAAATTGTATTTGTAGAAAACAGTCTGCACCTGTGACAATGCGGCAGAACAGAGGGTTTGCATTGTGAACGTCCTTGTAATATCTTATCTCCTTTGGCTGGCAAGAAGTCAAGGTCAAACACACACAAAAAACTTTGGTTATAAGCCAAATTTCTGCTGGCTGGAGAAATAGTAGAGAGCCAGAGTAACGGGAAGCTACTTGGATGGGCAGGAAGCCAGGAAGTACAGTGTCAGCCTGAGAAAGTGTTCCTGTAGCAACACAATTGTTGTGGGTACTGAACCTTGACACGGCAGCCATGTGGACAAGCTGAACATGGGACACTGTAAGCCAAAAACCCCAAAGAGGAAGTGGTCTTGGTTACCGACGGAAATAGAAACAAACCTTATCTGGAGGAGAGCTCTCCAAATTTGGTTCAAAGGATTCTCACATTATAATCAAGCAATGAACTCACAAAAGATTACCAAACATACAAGAAGATAATAACCATGAGTGAGAGTCAGCAGAAATAAGAAACAACAGATTTAGATTCCCCAATGATTCCAAGTATTGGAATTTCAATTATATACATACAACATAAAACAGTTATGTGTGGCCCTGGCCAGTATGGCTCAGTGGTTAGAGTGTTGGCCCGCAGACCAGAGAGTCCTGGGTTCGCTTCCCGCTAAGGACAGTACCTCGGTTGCAGTTTGTCCCCAGCCCCAGTTGGGGTCGTGTGGGTGGCAACCACTCGATGTGTCTCTCATACATAGATGTTTCTCTCTCTCTCTCTTCCTCCCTCTCTCTGAAGATAAATGCAAAAATGTCCTCAGGTGAGGATAAAAAAATAAAATAAAATAAAAAAGCTATGTGTGAAGTGTTTAAATAAAAAAGTGAACATTCAACTAGAAACACTTTGGAAATGAATGAACAGAAGCATTATGGAAATAATTTCAAAGTAACCAAAAATATATATATATATAATTATTAGTGGAAAAAACAAAAGCAAACCTCAGTGGAGGGATTAACTAGATTAGATAATTCAAGTGAGAATTTGTGAACCAGAAGATATATCTGAAGAATTGATCCACAATGCTGGAATGAGAAACAAGGAGATGGCAAATATGAAAAAAATGTTAAAAGACATGGAAATTAAAATGAGACGATCTAACACTTAAAGAGAGTTTTAAGTAGAAGTAATAGTGAGAAAGGAGAGGCAATATATGAAGAGATAATAGTGTGAATTTGCCAGAATTGAGGAAAAACATAAATTCATAGATCTTAAAAGCAAAGAAGAAAAGAAATTGCAGAATAGAAAAATATAACTCAGGTGGTTTATAAACACAGCTGAGCACAGGCCTCCTTGGTGACTGAAAGAAGCATGAATTGGTGCCTTAGAAAGAATATTTTGAGAGGAGCTCTTGAGATGGTGGCAGAGTGAATGGAAGCTACACAGACCATCTCCCAGGACCAAACTGGAATTACAACTAAAATAAAGACAAAAACATTGGGAAAATCCAACTGAAGAGCAGTTGAAAGAGAGCCAGTACAACCAGGGACAGAGAGGATGCCAAATCAAGCCTGGTAGGAAATAACGGAGGTACGTGAGGGTGGGCTGGGAGCCCATGGACAGCAATGAGGGCTGTATTAGCGGTATGCACTTCCTGCTGAGAAAGCAGGGGTTTTAAAAAGCACCAAATCAGCTACAGCCACTCACCTTGGGCTCTGGCAGAGGGAGGGCGGATTGGATTGGAACTGTATGGAGAGAGTCCAGGGCTCGGGCTCAGGAGAGAGCTGAGAGCTGGACAGGAGGGCACCAGGAGTCTTGTACTGAATCACTCCCTCACAGGACTGTAGCCCCTGGAAGAAGCAACACCACCAGGCCAGGCCAAAGAAATGCAAATTGAGGCTCATTAACATCTAAAGTCTGATAGCAAGCAAGTGTCCCACCCACTGGAAATCCTCTTACAACTGAGAGATTTTTCAGTCAGCTGCAGGGCTACTAATCCAGGCTCATCAAGTAACTGAGACTAATAGCCTCCAGGCAAAAAGCTAGAGGATAACTGCACCTTTCCTGGGCTTGCAAATCTACCCAGAAAAGTAAAACTTGACAGTGGTGTTTAACATGGGTCCTCCTACACTCATCCAAACCCAGTAGAGGGAGCCACAACCAGCAGAACACCAACACCCACAGGGAAAATTTGGCAGGCTCCAAAACCCACTGAGACAGCCAAAATGGTGAAACAAAGAAATAAATCCCAAATGAAAGAACAAGATAATTTGACAGGAGAAGAGATAAATGAAATGCAATTGAGCAAGATATCAGAGGGAGAGTTCAGAGTAATAATCATGAGGAAGCTCAACAGCATGAGTAAAGATATAGAAGCATTGAAAACCAACCAATTGGAAATGAAGAATAACATAGCAGAAATAGAGAACACATTGGAAGGAATAACCAGCAGAGTAGGGGAAGCTGAGGACCGGATCAGTGAATTAGAAGACAGGGTAGAAAAAAATCACCCAATCAGAAAACCAAAAAGAAAAAAACAATAAAAAAACAGGAAGACAGCTTAAGAGAACTGTGGGACAACATGAAATGTAACAACATCCACATCAGGAGTTCCAGAAGAAGAAGAAAATGAGCAAGGGTTAGAGAATATATTTGAAGAAATAGTGACAGAAAACTTCCCTAACTTGGTGAAGGAAAAAGGCATACAAGTTCAAGAAGCACAGTGAACCCCAAGTTAGAAGAACCAAAACAGGCCTACACCAAGACACATAATAATTAAAATACCAAAAATTAAAGACAAAGAGAGAATCTAGAGATAAGCAACAGGTTACCTACAAAGGAACCCCCATAAAGCTATCAGCTGACTTTTCAACAGAAACACTACAAGCCAGAAGGGAATGGCATGAAGTAATCAAGGTCATGAAAAACAAGGATCTGAACCCAAGACTACTCTATCTAACAAGGCTATCATTCAAAATAGAAGGTGAAATAAAGAGCTTCCCAGACAAAAAATAAAAAGGCTAAGGGAATATATTAGCACCAAACCAGCAATGCAAGAAATGTTAAAAGGACTGCTGTAATTAGTAGAAGAAATAGGAAGAAAAATATAACCACAATAAACAAAAATGGCAATATATAAGTACATATCAATAATAACCTTAAATGTAAAGGGATGGAAAAAAAATTTTCCAAGCAAACGGAAAGGAAAAAAAAAAGCTGGGATAACAATACTGTTATCCAATAAAATAGAATTCAAAATGAAGGCCATAACTAGAGACAAAGAAGGTCACTACATAATATTAAAAGGACCTATCCAACAAGAGGATATAACCTTGGTAAACATATATGCACCCAACATAGGAGCACGAAATATATTTAAAAACTTCTGGAGAACTTCAAAGGAGAAATCAACAGCAATACAACCATAGCAGGGGACTTCAACATCCCACTGACATCACTGGATAGATCTTGTAGACAAAAAATTAACAAGGAAGCAAAGACTCTAAATGTTGCACTATATCAAATGGATTTAACAGATATCTACAGAGAATTACACCCCAAAACTGCAGAATTTACATTCTTCTCAAGTGCACATGGGACATTCTCAAAGATAGATCACATGTTAGGACACAAACTAAGTTTCTACAAGTTCAAGAAGATTGAAATCATATTAAGCATCTTCTCAGATCACAATGGCATGCGAAATCAATTACAGCAAAAACATTCAAACACATGGAGGCTAAACAGCATGTTATTAAACAATGAATGGGTTACCAAGGAGATCAAGGAAGAAATTAAAAACTTCCTGGAAACCAATGAAAATGAACACACAACAGCACATAATCTATGGAACACTGTGAAAGCAGTCCTGAGAGGGAAGTTCATAGCACTACAGGCCTACCTCAAGAAACAAGAAAAATTTCTAATTGACTTTCTAACCCTACAACTTAAAGATTTAGAAAGTAAACAAACAAACAGATAAAAATCCCGGAGCAAGTAGAAGGAAAGAACTAGTAAATGTCAGAGCAGAAATAAATGCCATAGAAACTAAAAAAAAAATCAAAACATCAATGAAACAAAGAGCTGGTTCTTTGAAAAGGTAAACAAGATTGATGGACCCTTAGCCAGACTCACCAAGAAACAAAAAGAGAGGACCCAAAATCAGAAATGACAGAGGAGAAGTAACAACTGACACCACAGAAATACAAAGGATCATTAAAAAATACTGCCCTGGCCAGTTTGGCTCAGCGGTTAGAGCATTGGCCCACAGACTGGAGAGTCCCAGGTTCGGTTCCCGCTGAGGGTACATACCTTGGTTGCAGTTTGTCCCCGGCCCCAGTTGGGGTTGTGTGGGTGGCAACCACTCAATGTGTCTCTCTCATGTCGATGTTTCTATCTTTCCCTTTTTCCCTCCCACTCTGTCTGGAGATAAATGCAAAAATGTCATTGGGTGAGGATAAAAAAATAATAAAATAAAATAAAAATACTATGAACAATTATACGCCAACAAATTGGACAATCTAGGTGAAATGGACAAATTTCTAGAAACACACAGTCTCCCAAAACTGAACTGGGAAGAGCTAGAAAACTTGAACAGACCAATAACAACTAAGGAAATTGAAGATGTAATCAAGAAACTCCCAGCAAACAAAAGCCCAGGTCTGGACAGCTTCATGAGGGAGTTTTACTGAACATTCAGAGAAGATCTAACACCCATTCTCCTCAAACGACTCCAAAAAAATCCAAGAAGAAGGAAGACTTCCAAACTCATTTTATGAGGCCAGCATAATTCTAATTCTAAAACCAGATAAAGACACTACAAAGAAAGAAAACTACAGGCCAATATCCCTGATGAACATAGATGTCAAAATCCTTAACAAAATCTTAGCAAATCGGATCCAGCAATACATCAAAAAAATTATTCACCATGACCAAGTGGGATTCATCCCAGGGATGCAAGGCTGGTACAATATTCGCAAATCAATAAATGTGATACACCACATAAACAAAATGAAAGATAAAAACCATATGATCATATCAATAGATGCTGAAAAAGCATTTGACAAAATCCAGCACCAATTTCTGATAAAAGAGCTCAGCAATGTGGGAATAGAGGAATCATATCTTGACATAATAAAGGCCATATGTGAAAGACCTACAGCCAACATCATACTCAATGGACAAAAACTAAAAGCATTTCCCTTAAGAACAGGAACAAGACAGGGATGCCCACTTTCACCACTCTTATTTAACATAGTACTAGAAGTCTTAGCCACAGCAATTAGATAAGAAGGAAAAATAAAAGGGATCCAAATTGGAAAAGAGGAACTGTCATTATTTGCAGATGGCATGATATTGTACATAGAAAACCCTAAAGACTCCATCAAAAATCTAGAGCTAATAAATGAATTTGGCAAAGTAGCAGGATACAAAATTAACATCAAGAAATTGACGGCATTCCTATACACCAATAATGAACTCACAGAAAGAGAAACTAAAAAAACAATCCCATTTACCATAACATCCAAAAAATTAAGATACCTGGGAATAAACTTAACCAAAGAAATAAAGGATCTATTAACAGAAAACTGCAGGACATTGAAAAAAGAAATAGAGGAAGATATAAAAAAGTGGAGGCATATACCTTGTACATAGATTGGAAGAATTAGCTTCATTAAAATGACCAAGCCCTGGCCAGTTTGGCTCAGGGGTTAGAGTGTCGGCCTGTGGACTGGAGAGTCCCGGGTTCAGTTCCTGCTAAGGGCACGTAACTCGGTTGCAGTTTGTCCCTGGCCCTGGTTGGGGTCATGTGGGTGGCAACCACTTGATGTGTCTCTCTCACATCGATGTTTCTCTCTCTCTCTTCCTCCCTTTCTCCCTCCCGCTCTATCTGAAGACCAATGCAAAAATGTCCTCAGGTGAGGATAAAAAAAAAAAAAAATGTCCATACCACCCAAAGCAATCTATAGATTCAATGCAATCCCATTAAAATACCAATGACATATTTCACAGAACTAGAGCAAATACTTCAAAAGTTTATATGGAACCAAAAAAGACCCTGAATAGCCACAGCAATCTTGAAAAAGGAGAACAAAGTAGGAGGGATCACAAAACCAGATATCAGGTTATACTACAAAGCCATAGTAATCAAAACAGTCTGGTACTGACACAAGAACAGGCATATAGATCAATGGAACAGAACAGAGAACCCGGAAATTGACCCAAGACATTATGCTCAATTAATATTTGACAAAGTTGGCAAGAGCATACAATGGAGTAAAGACAGCATCCTTAATAAACGGTGTTGGGAAAATTGGACAGCTACATGCAAAAAAAAAAAAAAAAAAAAAAAATGAAACTAGACCACCAACTTAGACCAGACACAAGAATAAACTCAAAATGGATAAAAGACTTAAATGTGACTCGTGAATCCATAAAAATCCTAGAAGAAAATGTAGGCAACAAAATTTCAGACATTACACACAGCAGAGTTTTCACTGATACAATGCCTCAAGAAAGAGAAACAAAGGAAAAAATGAATAAATGGGACTACATCAAACTAAAAAGCTTCTGCACAGCAAAAGAAACAAGCATCAAAATGGAAATGGAACCCATTATATGGGAGAGCATAACTGCCAACAATACATCAGATAAGGGGCTAATTTCCAAAATATATAGAGTACTCATACAACTCAATAAAGGGAAGACAAAGAATCCAATTAAAAAATGGGCAGGGGACCTCAATAGATACCTCTCCAAACAGGGCATACAAATGGCCAAGAGACATGTGAAAAAACGCTCCACATCACTAATCATCAGAGAGATGCAAATTAAAACAACTATGAAGTATCACCTCACACCTGCCAGAATGGCTGCCATCAACAAATCATCAAACAACAAGTGCTGGCGAAGGTGTGGAGAAAAGGGGACTCTAACACACTGCTGGTGGGAATGCAGACTGGTGTAACCTCTATGGAAAGCAATATGATGTTTCCTTTAAAAATTAAAAATTGAACTGCCAGTTGACCCAGTGATCCCAGTACTTGGAATATATCCTAAGAAGCCTGAAACACCATTCAGAAAGAATATATATATCCCTATGTTCATAGCAGCACTATTTACAATTGCTAAGATCTGGAAACAGTCCAAGTGTCCATCAATAAGTGAGTGGATAAAAAAAGCTGTGGTACATATACACAATGGAACACTATCCAAGTGTAAGAAAGAGAGTAGGCCCGGGTTCGGTTCCCGCTAAGGGCACGTACCTTGGTTGTGGTTTGTCCCCGGCCCCGGTTGGGGTTGTGTGGGTGGCAGCCAGTCGATGTGTCTCTCTCGCATCGATGTTTCTCTCTCTCTCTCTTCCCCCCTCTCTCCTTCCTGTTCTATCTGAAGATAAATGCAAAAATGTCCAAAAATGTCCTCGGGTGAGGATAAAAAATAAAAATAAAAAATAAAAAAAAAAAGAAAGAGATGTCTTATCCTTTGAGACGACATGGAGGGACCTGGAGAGTATTATGCTAAGCGAAATAAGCCAATCAGAGAAAGACAAATATCACATGATCTCACACATTTGTGGACTATAATAAGCAATACAAGCTGATGAACACAATAGATCCAGAGACAAAGAAATAGGGTACAGACTGACAAACCTCAGAAGAGGAGGATGGGGTCGGGGAGGGAAGAGATAAACCACAGAACTTGTATGCATGTATGCATAACCAATGGACATAGACAATAATGCTTGGAGGGGGGGCTGGTGGCAGGATCAGGATCAGGGTGTTAATGGGGGAAAAAAAAGAAACATCTGTAACAAAAATAAATTAATTAAAATAAAAATAAAAAGTCATGGGTTTGATTCCCAGTCAAGGGCAGGCACCTGGGTTGCAGGTTCAATCCTTGGCCCATTCAGGGCATGTGCAGGAGGCAACCAGTCAATGTGTCTCTCTCACGTAGATGTTTCTCTCTTCTCTCTCTCTCTCTCCCCCCCTCCTCTCTTCTACTCTCTCTAAAAGTCAATGGCAAAAATATCATCGGTTGAGGATTAACTATATATATATTATATATATATAAACTATATATATTAACTATATATTAACTATATATATTTATATATATATAAATTTTTATGTATATATAAAATTGCAGAAATATGGACCTATTTTTAAAATGGTCTCATGTGGTCAACACCATTATATATTCTCATAAAATTATTAGGTTTCAAAAATAAAGCATTTTGTTTAGCTGGTGTGGCTCAGTCGTTGAGCATCGACCCATGCACCAAGAGGTCACTGGTTCAATTGTTGGTCAGGACACATGCCCAGGTTGTGTGCCAAATCCCCAGTGGAGGGCATGCAGGAGGTGGCCAATCGATGTTCTCGCTCATCGATGTTTCTATCTCTTTCTCCCTCTCACTTCCTCTCTCTCTAAAACCAATAAAGGAAAAAAATTTTTTTGGAAAAAAAAAAAATAAAGCACTTTATGAAAGTCAAATAAAATATATCACTTATAATGATGAAAACTTAGGCCTATTTCAGATTTCTTCTCAACATTCCTTCCTAGAAGACATTACAGACAGAGCAAAAGAGACACAATCCTCAAGGACAGAGGAATGACTCAGGGATTTTATATCCAGTCCTATTGCTTTGAAAACACAAGCTCCTAAGATAGTTTCCATTAAGTCATTTGAAGAATATGCCAGTGGACACATTTAATCCAAGAAGAGATGACTAGAAAGCATAAGTAGATAGCATGAGGATTGCTGATAAGTAGGACTGAGACTAAAACAAATGTGAGGGTTATTGTTATGAAACATAAAGAGAAACATAAAGATAATATAATTAACTAAAATTGAGAAGTTATGGAGAGGAAGGAGAGGTAGAAAGGAGAGGAACGCTAATTTCATTATTGTTTAGAATAGGACATTTATAATACTGTGTAAAGAAAAGAGAGTAGACATTAGACAAATATATGAACATTCATAATTATTGGAAATGTGCATATATAAACAAGCAAAATCTCACAGGCAATGAAAACATGAACAGTCACACAAAATAACATGATATAACTATGAGTAAACATATCATACCAATAATTGTAAATAATTGTAATAATCATAAAAGAGTTAAACTTACCCATTAAAAGGGGAAAAGTCATACTGGATACCGAAGAAGAAAAAAATTCTACACTGTATAAAAAGAGAAACCTAAAACTAAGAGATCAGATTAATGGAAAATGAAAATAAAGTGAAAATGAATGGGTAAACCAGGCTAGACTAATGCAAACAAAAGTGGTCACAATCTTAATTTCAAATATGACCAACTTCAGAACGAAAAACATTAAATAAGACAAAGAGGGCACGTCATATGCCAAAGTGAAATTCACAGAGACAACAGTTATGAATATCTATGTACAAATAACAACATCAATATAAACAGAGTCCTTAAAGTAAAAGTTAAGATCTACACAGAGAAGTAGACAGAAACATATTACTGGCCGGGTACTTTAATTCACCCTTAGTCCATGACAAAATGACAAAAAAATAAAAAATATATATATAATAGACTTAATTAATAAGATAGAGCTAATTGATGCATACCAAATTCTGTGATTCTGATATAACTGCTATTTATATTCCCAATTAAAAAGGAAACCTCAGCCCTGGCTGGTTTGGCTCAGCGGTTAGAGCGTCGGCCCGCGGACCAGAGAGTCCCGGGTTCGGTTCCCGCTAAGGGCACATACCTCGGTTGCAGTTTGTCCCCGCCCCGGTTGGAGTCCTGTGGGTGGCAATCAGTCGATGTGTCTCTCTCACATCGATGTTTCCCTCTCTTCCCCCCTCTCTCCCTCCCTCTCTATCTGAAGATAAATGCAAAAATGTCCTCGGGTGAGGATTAAAAAAAAAAAAAGGAAACCTCAGCTAGGCCAGCGGTTAGAGCATTGGCCCACACACCAAAGTGTCTCAGGTTTGATTCTGGTCAAGGGCATGTACCTTGGTTTTGGTTCATCCCTGGCCCAGGTCGGATCGTACGGGAAGCAACCAGTTGATGTGTCTCTCCCTCCCTCCCTCCAACTCTATCTGAAGATAAATAGAAAAATATCCTCGGGTGAGGATTAAAAAATAAAAAGGAAACCTCAATACATTCCAAAAGATAAAACAATATAGACCATTTTCTCTAGTAGCAATGTAATAAAATAAGAAGGCAAAAGCATATCAAGGAAACAAAAACCCCTACTCACTTGGAAATAAAATATATTGGGGTAACCGCTCTTGGGCCCAAGAGAAAAAATCTATATAGAACTGTAGATTATTTAGAAAATAATGATAGTAAAAACATTACATATCAGAACCCATGTGATACTGCTAAAGCAATGTTTAGGGGAAACATTATATTTTAAATACTTACATAATATGCCACAATAGCAGGTATATTGACCTGCATTTATTCAGGATAGCTAGGGATCATACTAGGAGATTCCAAAAACCAGATACATTTATAAATATACTATTTAATAAGCAAAAATTGCTAGCAGCAAAACTATAATCCAAAATCAATGGCGTTTTAGGAATCAAAGTGTCTTTCAAACTGATGGCATCAAGCAAAAATGCAAGTCTGGATATTAGCAAGGCAAGACTTTATTAAGGGAGACTATTGCAATAAGGAGACACTCAGGACCTAAGCTAGAAACAACTCTTGAGAAGATATGAGCAAGCAAAACTTTTATATGCAGAGACCATGGGACAGGTGGCTTGTACAAAGAGGAAGGGTGTACTAAAATAGCTGGGGCGAGTCTTGAATTTAACAAACTGTGTCAAATATTGCAAAAACAGTAAGGTCAAGGGAGAATATTTTAGTTGGTGTTAGGTACAGGGGGTGGAGTTTGGGTCTGAGATGGAGCAAATAAGTTACCATGCAAAGAGTTTGCAGAAAATTCAGAACCCAGATGTCCTTTTAGCAGATCGAAGGTATGTCAAGCACTAAGTTTGACAAGCCTTGTCATTGGCTATCACTGCTTTTTAAATGATTTTGTTTTTTAAGCAGATATAAATTACTTATATTCTAGGTCACAGTGATACGAACATATTGTAGAACAGCAGTTCTCAACCTGTGGGTCACAACCCCTTTGGGGGTCGAACGACCCTTTCACAGGGGTCGCCTAAGATATAACAGTAGCAAAATTACTGTTATGAAGTAGCAACGAAAATAATTTTATGGTTGGGGGTCACTACAACATGAGGAACTGTATTAAAGGGTCGCGGCATTAGGAAGGTTGAGAACCACTGCTTTAGAAACTGTCTCTACAAATATTACAGACTATCTTATCCATAGGTGAATAAGTCACAAAGCAGCTGGAAATTTTTCATAACACTAACAAGAAAGAGTGAAAGCAAATGAAGTAAGCATCTAAATGAAGTTAAACAAAAATCAGCAAAATAAATAAGAGAGCAGAGACAAAAGGTTAAAAAGATAAAGGCAGAAACTACTTCATTAGAAAAAAAATAATGGTAGTATTAAATAATCCAAGACTGGTTGCTTGGGAAAAAAACAGATAAACATTTAGCAAAGTTAATTAAGAAAAAAAGCAAGAAAAATACTTCATGCAATAATTTAGAAATTCTAGCCCTGGCCAGTTTGGCTCAGCGGTTGGAGCCTCAGCCTGCTGACCAGAGAGTCCCGGGTTCAGTTCCCACTAGGGGCACATACCAGGAAAAAAAAAAAAAAATTTTAGAAATTCTAGATAAATGGATTAAAATTATCTTTACTGTTAAAAGTATTATAGATATTACCCCATTTCCCCCGTTGATCCCCTCCACTCCACTCCTTGTCCCCCCCCCCAAAGGCCTTCAGTTGCACTGTCTGTGTCCATGGCTTATGCAGATATGCATATAAATTCTTTGGTTAATCTCTTCTTGCCCCCACCTCCCCACTTCCCTCTGAGATTCCTCAGCCTGTTCCATACTTTCTTTTCTTTCTTTTTTTTAAAACTATTGTTATTGTTTTTTTATCCTCACCCGAGGACATTTTTGCATTTATCTTGAGACAGAGCAGGAGGGAGAGAAGGAAGAGAGAGAGAGAAACATCAATGTGAGAGAGACACATCGAGTGGTTGCCACCCACACGACTCCAACCGGGACCGGGGACAAACTGCAGCTGAGGTACGTGCCCTTAGCGGGAACCGAACCTGAGACTCTCTAGTCCGTGGGCCAACGCTCTAACCGCTGAGCCAAACTAGCCAGGGCCTATTCCATGCTTTCATGTCTCTGGATCTATTTTGTTCGTCAGCTAATTTTGTTAATCAGATTCCACATATAAGTGAGACCATGTGATACTCATCTTTCTCTGACTGGCTTATTTCACTTAGCATAATACTGGCTTTTTAAAGAACCAAAACTGATCTCAAAAGAAACAGAAAGTATAAACAAGTCAGTTACCATACGGGAAAGTACAAGGAACTGTCCCACAAAGAAAGCATCAGGTACTTTCCATTCTGGTTATGCTGTACCTTTAAAGAACAGATCATTTCAAAACTATTTAAGCTATTTCAGTACTTAGAGAAAGAAAGAAACCTCCCAAATTATTTATCTCAAGCAAGAATAACTTTGATACCAAATCTGACAAAGACTATAATCTCACTTATAAATATTGATAGAACAATACTAAATAAAATATTAAGAAAAAGAATCCTGCGATATCTTTAAAAGAATAACGTGACAAAATGGGGTTTATTTCATATATACAAGAATGATGAAATATTAGAACATCTATTTTATGAATAGATCTAAGGAAGATCAACTCTATAGACTTTGAAAAAAAGTGGATGAAAACATTTAACATATATTTCTGAATAAAAAAATGTTCATAAAAACAATAAAAATAGATGACGCGAATCTATTTTAATCTCCAGGCTAGCTTGTGTTCAATAGGAAAATAGGAAAAACATTCCCAGTGTGGCCCATGTGGCTCAGTGGATTGAGCATTGTCCTAGAGGTTCAATTCCTGGTCAGGACACATGTCCAGGTTTTGGGCTTGATCCCCAGTGGGAGTGAGCAGGAGGCAGCCGCTTGATGTTTCTCTCTCACATTGATGTTTCTGTCTCTCCCTTTCTCTATATATAAAAAAATCAATAAAATATATATATATATATTTTTAAAAAGGTAAAATTAAGAAAGTAATTTTGTGGGAGTGGAGAGGAGGGGGTCAATAGGGAAGAAAGGGGGGACATCTATAATACTTTCAACAATAAAATAAAGTAATCTTAATTCATAATAGCATTAAACATAATAAAACACTTAAAAAATAAATTTGACAAAAGAAGTAGATGATTCATACTGTAAAAACCAAAACACCATGGAAAGAAATTAAAGAAGACTAATTGAAAAGATATCTGTGGCCCTGGGTGGATGGCTTAATTTATTGGAGCGTTGTCCCATACACTAAAAGGTTGTATGTTCGGTACTCGGTTGGGGCAGGTATAGGAGGCAACCAATTGATGTTTCTCTCTCACATTGATGTTTCTCTCTCTCTCTCTCTCTCTCTCTCTCTCTCTCTCTCTCTCTCTGTCTTTCTCTCCCTTCCTCTCTCTTGAAAAAGAAAATCAGTAAAAACATATCTTTGGGTGAGCATTAAAAATATATATAGCCCTGGCCAATTTGGTTCAGTGGTTAGAGTACTGGCCCTCGGACCAAAGAGTTGTGGTTCGTTTTTGGTCAAGGGCACGGACCTCAGCTGCGGTTCAGTCCCTGTCCCTGGTTGGGGTCATGCAGGAGGCAACCCATCGCTGTGTCTCTCTCACATCGATGTCTCTCTCTCTCTCCCTCCCACTCTATCTGAAGATGAACAGAGGAATAGCCTCGGGTGAGGATTTAAAAATTAATTAATTAAAAAATATATATGATCTATAATTAAATAAAAACAAAAGATATCTGCATTCATGGATTGGAATAACTAATATTGTTAGATGATAGTACTTCCCCAAATTAATCTATTGATTCAACACTGTTAAAATTCCATAGCCTTTTGACGAAAATGGAAACACTGATCCTCAAATTCATATGGAACCGCAGGGGCCCTACAAAGCCAAAGCGATCTTGAAAAAGAAGTTTAAAGTTGGAGGACTCACACTTCCTCATTCAAAACTTACTTCAAAGTGACAGTAATCTGACCGTCCCGCAGGTCGAGCAACAAGGACTCTAGAGGGGGAGTGAGGATGGTAGGGGGCAAGAGACACGAAGAATGGAGACAAGACAGGATTCTGATCAAGTCTCGTTTATTGTAAAACAGGGCAAGGTTTTATAGCGTGAAAGCAGGAAAATGAAAGCAGGAATGTTCCTGGGGCGCTGAAGTCGGGGCTAATCTGGCTGCTATGAGACCAAACCCTAGCGGCATAATTGATAAGGTCAGTGCTTGAGGCAAGCAAAAAACACCTACTGCAGTTCCGAGAACTGTCGTTTCTGCAGGGGTCCCGGGGGCATTGTGACCTGAGTCACGCCCGCCCAAGAGAATAATGCCAAGAATGTCTTATAGCCAGGGGTGAACTTTCCAGTCCCCCACAGTAATCAAGTCTGTGTGGATTAAATTGGGAGTCTAGAAATAAACCCATACACTTGTGGTTAATTGATTTTCAGCATGGGTGTCAAGACAGTTCAATGGAGGAAAGAAGAATCTTTCAACAAATGGTCATGGGGTGACATTGATCATAAGATTTTATAGGTTTCAAGTGTACAGTTCTATGATACAGCATCTGTATATTGCATTGTATGTTTGCCACCCAAAGTCAAATATTTTTCTATCACCATATATTTGGCCCCCTTTACCCTACTCCCCCACCTTCCTTCCCTCTGGTAACCACCATACTGTTGTCTGTGTGTATTAGTTTTTGTTTGTTTGTTTTTCTTGTTTGTTCATTTGTTACTTTCAGTTTTATATCCCACATGAGGGAAGTCATATGGTTCTTGACTTTTTTTGTCTGACTTTCATTGCCTGATACTCTCAACATTCATCCATATTGTTGCAAATGTCAGTATTTCATCTTTTCTAATGACTGAGTAGTATTCCATAGTATATATGCACCACATCTTTATTCAATCATCTATTGAGGAATACTTTAGGTGTTTCCATGTCTTGGCCAATGTGAATAATGCTGCAATGAACATAAGGGTGCATATATCTTTGCAAATAAATGTTTTCAAATTTTTCAGGTAGATAACCCAGAAGAGGGGTTTCTGGGTCATATGGTAACCGTAGTCAAATTTTTGAGGAACTTCTATACTGTTTTCCATAGACGTTGTGCTGATTTACATTCCCGCCAGCAGTAAATGAGGGTTCCTTTTTCTCCACAACATCTCCAACACTTGTTATTACTTGCTTCTTTTTTTTTAAAAATTTTTTTTTTCTTTATTGATTTTAGAGAGAGAGGAAGTGAGAGGGAGAGAGAGATAGAAACATCGATGAGAGAGAACATCGATTGGCCACCTCCTGCATGCTCCCCACTGGGGATCTGGCCCACAACCTGGGCATGTGTCCTGACAGGGAATTGAACTGACGACCTCTTGGTGCATGGGTTGATGCTCAACCATTGAGCCACACTGGCCGGACTACTTACTTCTTGATAATAGCCATTCTAACAGGTGTGAGATGGTATCTCATTGTAGTTTTGATTTGCATTTTCCTAATATCTGGTGAAGTTGAGCATCATTTTACATATCTGTTGGCCATTTGTATGTCTTCTTGGGAGAAGTGTCTGTTCAGGTCATCTGCCCATTTTTTAATTGGATTGTTTGGTTGTTTGATATTGAGTTGTATGAGTTTGTTATGTGTTTTGGATATTAACTCCTTGTCAGAGCTTTTAACTCCTTGTCAAAAATTAGTTGCCCATATGCATGTTGTTTCATTGGTCTCTGTGTGTGTTTTTCTGACAATACCATGCTGTTTTGGTTATTGTAGTTCTGCAGTATAATTTGACGTCAGGTGGTATGATACATCCAGCTTTGATTTTTCATTTCCTCAGGATTGCTTTGGCTATTTGGGGTATTTTGTGGTTCTATACAAATCTGATGATTTTTTGTTCTATTTCTTTAACCCATTTCCTGTTTGCCCTGCTAATACTCACCTGTGGTGCTTGCGGCTGCAGCGTTGACTCCATGATAACTCACAGATTATAGTCCTAATCTTACTCCCAAAGTTTGCCACTGATCATCATATACATTTTTTGTTACATTAGAATTAGAGACAAGTTCTGTTTAGAAATAACTCCAAGAACAGTTTTTATATTTTATTTTCACATTGAAAACCAGTCAGATTTGCTTCAGCCTCAAAGAGCTTGTTTGTGTAAAATTAAACAAATGCTGGCAGTGAGCCGCACTCCCCCACCCCCCAAATGAGAAATGGGTTAAAAATGACATTGACATTTGGATGGGGATTGCATTAAATCTGTATATTGCTTTGGGTAATATGGCCATTTTAACTATGTTGATTTTTTTCCAATCCATGAACACAAAACATCTTTCCATTTTATCATGTCTTTTTCAATCTCTTTTAATAATGCTTTGTAGTTTTCAGTTTATAGGTCCTTCACATTCTTTGTTAAGTTTATTCCTAGGTATTTTATTCATTTGGTTGCAATTGCAAAAGGAATTTTTTTCCATTTCTTTTTCTTTGAAAAAAGATTTCATTGTTAGTATACAAGAAAGCAGTGGATTTTGTGCATTGATTTTGGATCCTGCAACTTTACTATATTTGTTTATTGTTTCTAATAGTTTTTTGGTGAGCCTTTAGCATTTTCTATATACAAAATCATGTCATCTGCAAAAAATGGCACTTTTACTTCTTCATTCCCAATTTGGATGACTTTTTGAAGTGGTGTGGGTGCTGACTTCCAGTAGTATTAAAAATATGTTCAGATCTCTGTTTTGATACCTGTATTTATAATTTAAAAATGTGGTGGGAAGGTTGATGAAATTCTGTTAAAACCTGTTTCTCTATGTTACATATAACAGACATGGTAAAAGTTTGCTTACAGTCTTTGACAAACCATGCATTTAAGTTTAAGTGAAATCAGCAAGGAAATAGGTGTATGGATATAGGATTTTGAGATGAAAATTAGTCTTAAAATATAAGTAAAATGTGGATCATGTCCTCAAAAAATACCCAGAACCAGTGAACGATGCACGTGGCCAAATAGCAGAGTCCTTCTGACATCTGGCAACAGGTTACTGCAGCTTCCGTTCTCCTCCACTACCCAGGGCTTAATTGCAAGAGAGGAGGTTGAGCCTGGTGCAGGTGACATCGCCTTAGGCCAGCTATCCTTTCCATTCCATACATGCGTGTATCCTATGCATGTTGCACAATCTCTCTAAGAGTGAATGTCAAGTCAACATGCCTCCCAGTGCAGCTGCAACTCATCAGTCAGAGGTTTCACAATGAGTGTTTCTGGAAACCCTGTATAACCTGACCCGCTAACATTCCACATTTATCTTCTCTACATTCTGGAGAGCAGAGTGACAAGAAGGCAAATCTAAGGTCATATCCCTAGGGCCCCTGGGTCTGTAATAAGAGTTCATTCAGATGATCTGAAAACCCCTTTCTTACATGGGCAAATAAATATTGTCCCTTTTTGCTTCTTGAATTCAGAATCAGACATGGAGGTCAAAATGTCACCTTGATAAATAAAGCTGACCAGAAGACATGTCCAAGTGAGCATGCTCATACTTTTCCCTAGTCACTGGCACAGTTGAATGACACAGGCTTCCCAGTAGGACAGTACAGGCCCATGCTAGGAAAGACCTGCAAGATACAAGGCTAGAAATGATGAAAGGAAGGGCTGAGCTGTTTATTCTCCTCAACTCAAGTGTCCAACTAGTTGCTCCTATTCCCCTGGGGAGGAGTAAATGAGGGGTGGGGAGAGGCTCAGTAATTCTCAGCCCCCCTGGGACTTTGAGGTTACCCAGGGAATAAATGTGCAGTTAGGGTTGAAGAACCACCTATCTAGCTGAAGTTACCGTATATAGAAATATAAGGGGTGGAGGTAACTGTTTTTCCCTATAACTAAGGAACAGTGTGTGTGTGTGCGTGTGTGTGTGTGTGTGTGTGTGTGTGTGTGTGTGTGTGTCTTGTTTTCCTTTTAAATGAAACTTTGAGATAATTGTAGATTCACATGAAGTTGTAAGAAATAATACAGAAATCCCATGTAGCCCTGACCTAGTTTTCCGAAATGGTAACAGTTTGCAAAACTTTAGTACAATATTGCAACCAGGATATTGGCATTGATACAGTCAAGATACAAAGTATTTCCATCCCCACAAGGATCCTTCAGGCTGCCCTTTCATAGGCACACCCTTTTCTCTCCCACCCCTACCCTCTTTTCATAAATGGCAGATTTCCTCTGCTGTATTTTCCTTCCTATTAATACAAAGCAAATAAAGACACCTGTTTTCAATTTCTTTTTTTTCCAATTTTTTATTAATTTATTTTTGTTACAGATGTTTTTCCTTTCCTCTCCCTAGACCCCCTCCTCTCCATCCCACCCCCTCAATTTCTTCTAGCAGTAAAACTGTCTTAGACACCTAAAACCTTTTGCCTCTAGGCTTTCGTTAACACTTTTGTTTGAGCTGATTACCTGGAGTCATAAAACAGTTCTTTTGGGGAAGGTGGTGGGTAGAACAATAAGTTTGCTCATAAAATATTCTTCAGATGTTCTCCTCCTAGTTTGTGAATGCCATAATAGATTTACTTTTCATTTTCCTTTGTTCAACACAAACCCATAACATCTCTGGAGAAGCTTTTATTTTTAAAAATATTTCTCTTTATTGATTTTAGAGAGAGAGGAAAGGAGAGAGAGAGAGATAAAAACACCAATGAGAGAGAACATCCATTGGCCGCCTCCTGCATGCCCCCTTCCTGGGCATGTGCCCTGACCAGGAATCGAACCAGCGACCTCTTGCTGCACGGGTTGATGCTCAATTACTGAGCCAGCAGTAATAAAAGCTGGCCTGGCAGCAGCTTTTATTTTAAAGATGGCTAAGGTAATTAACTGTCTCCCTCCTGCTTAAGTTGTCAATAAACCAAATAATTAGTGTACTTCTCACTATATCAGAAACTAACACACAATTGGAACTTTGTTCTTTGATGACCCTTCATGACATACCTCAACTTCTCAGGCCATGTCTTTCCCTTGGCTTACATCATAGAATTTGTGGCATCATCTCAGAAAATTCTCAGGAATGTCCTGCCCTTAGGTCTTCCCACCTCGTCCCTCCAGTTGACCTGGTTTTCGAGTCCCCTAATGGCCTCACTCTTTTCCCTAGTTCGGAGGCCCCATCATCCATCATTATTTCTAGTATTCTCAACTCTCTCACATCTTTATTTTCCTGTTTTATTTGTGCTATTACCCCACCCCCCTCCCCCTAATAACAATCTACTTTCTCCATTTCTATTGGGAGACAACTTGGAAAAGAACATACAACATTAGGTTTTACATCTGACAGATACAGATTCAGATCTTAATTCTGCTATTTTATCTGCAGTAGACATTTACCAATTTTTGTTCACCATCATCTAATCCCCTTGCCTTTGGCGGCAGCATCCCAGCTTTCCTTTGGTGAATTACATCTCCAACACTATTCCAGTTGGGGGAGGGGGCAGCTTCCCTGACTAAGCATATGGCCCTTGCTAGAGCAAAGAGTTTCTCTCTCTGGAATTGGACTCAGGAATGGAGTGATCCAAAGACATTAAGTGAATCACATAGGCAGCTGCCTTCTAAAGAATCAGGCTATCTGTCCTTAACAGTAGGACCTGTGAGGCCCGGCCAGTGTGGCTCGGTGCTTGAGCAACCACCCATGCACCAAGAGGTCACTGGTTTGATTTCCCAGTCAGGGCACATGTCCAGGTTGTGGGCCAGACCCCTAGTGGGGGGCATACAGGAGGTGGCTGATCCATGTTCTCTCTCATCGATGTTTCTGTCTCTCTCTCCCTCTCCATCTCCCTTCCTCTCTCCCTTCCTCTCTCTCTAAAAATAAAGAAAAAAAATATAGTGGGACTTGTGAAAATGCTTTGGTTTCGTCCTTCACATATTGGTTCATTAGCCTCCCCTTTGTTTCGTCAGCTTCACATATCCTTTCAGTGAAATTCCTTTATCTTATGTTAGCCAGAGTAATTTTCTTTTGTATGTAGCCACAGAACCCAAACTAATAGCTGTGGAAGCTTATATTAGTGACTTAAATTCTGTATAATCAAGAAAATTATATTTATGTATGCATGTCATGAGAATTAAATGTGAAAACAAACTTAAGGGGTCTGGCATGCAATAGCTGCAAGAAATCCATGACCACTAAATTTAAGTGAACCTGCAATAGCTTGACAATCTTTTTATGTGTTCTGGGCCATATGCTTCTCTAAAATCCCCTCAGCAGATTTTATAAATATTTATAATTTTCTTCAAGCCGCCCATTCAGCCTCCACCTCAATCTCAACAGCCTCTCTCAAGAGTTACAGGAAAATGTCAAGGACAGAGAGATACCACCAGGCTTGCAGAATCTTGGAAGGTTTTATTGGTCTTGTGATGTGTGCCAGTGTCGTGATGTTTCAAACCCAGCCCATAAGAATAAACTTTTGAAAAAAACATATATTTTCAAAGCCATCCCAAAATTACAACATCGATCAGAGTCTGCTTACTATTATCTACATCCAATAGTGTTTGTTGATACTCAGAGAGACCCTGTGTTTCCTTTTGCACACACGTGCCACTCCATAGTATGCAGTAGGTAGGTCAGTGGAGTGAGGCTATAATCCTGTCTGCTGCTGAAGTTCTTCCCTCTAACTTGATGTTGTTGGATTTGAAGGTCATATCTGAGAGCTTATTTTCTTCTTCTTCTCCTCCCCTTCCCCCCCTTCTTCTTTTTCTAAAAATTTTGTTTTTTTTATCCTCACCCGAGGACATTTTTGCATTTATCTTCAGATAGAGACAGGAGGGAGGGGAGGGGAAGAGAGAGAGAGAGAGAAATATCAACGTGAGAGAGACACATCGAGTGGTTGCCACCCACACGACCCCAACCGGGCCGGGACAAACTGCAACCAAGGTACGTGCCCTTAATGGGAACCGAACCCGGGACTCTCTGGTCCACAGGCCGACACTCTAACTGCTGAGCCAAGGCTCCTTCTTTTTCTTAATGAAATAGTGTTTGATTTAATACAGAGAGAAAGTGTATTATTGAAAAATAGTATGCAATAGGATGAGTATTATAATATTAAATGTATTCTGATTATTAAACCAAATAACTTAAGCTTTACACTTGAAAACGAATGCAGAGATTTTTTTTAATTTTTTTAAATATGTTTTTATTGATTTTTGAGAGAGAGAGGAAGGAGAGAGAGATAGAAACAACTATGTGAGAGAGATACATCCATCAGCTGCCTCCTGCATGCCTCCTACTGGGGATTGAGACTGAAACCTGGGCATGTGCCCTTCCTGGGAATCAAACCGGGACCTCTCAGTCCATGGGATGATGCTCAATCCACTGAGCCACCTCGGCGGGGCCAGAGATTTGTTTTTTAAGTGATCTGCTGAAATCATTATGAAATGCATGTTTTACACAGGTAAATTATCATAGCAAATTTTATTGCTTTACTTTGTTAAAATAATCTTTTCTTCAGTTATATGACCTAAAGAGTTATTCACTTACTTTCCACCCATTCTCAGGTATTGAGAACTAGAACTTCTAGATTTTTCTAGAGAAAATTTTATCAATTTCTACCTAGTTTAGCAGCTTAGATTTGAATCTATCTATCCTATAGAATTTCCAACTATAACAAATGTTCCTCTGACTGGTGTCAGAAAATAAAGATTTAATAGGAATATAAAATAGCTGTTTCTTTTTTTTTTTTTAATCTTCACCCGAGGACATTTTTCCATTTTTTGTTCAGATAGAGTGAGAGGGAGAGAGAGGAAGGGAGAGAGAGAGAGAAACATCGACATGAAAGGGACACATTGAGTAGGGCTGCCTCCCACATGACCAACCAGGGCCAGAGACAAATTGCATCCGAGGTGCGTGCCCCTAGTGGGAACCGAACCCAGGTCTCTCTGGACCGCAGGCCGACGCTCTAACCGCTGAGCCAAACTGGCCAGGGCTAAAATAGCCATTTCTGTTAGTAACACTCCACGTGCTGAGAGAATGAAACTTCTGTATACCTTGAAGTTAGAATAATGCCTATATAGAACTTTTAAAAATCTGCTTTCGAGAAAATATGGATGTATTTCTTACCAAATTTAAAAAATGATTTTCTATGTCTAAGTTAAGCAGCCGTGAAAGATAAAATACAAAAGATCTACCCCAAGATCCCTGACTAAGTACTTAAATAAAGTACTTCAATGCTTTGGTGATTTACTCCACCCGAAAGGCACAACAGTTTAAAATTTTACACCAGCGACACCTGGGAGGGGTCCCACTCCTGCAGACATCAATATTCTGCATCAATGTGCTTTGCAATAGCGTTCAGCTGGATATTTGCAGCTCCTTCATACATTATACCAATCTTTGCATCTCGGAAGTATTTTTCCACAAGGTAATCTTCGGTGTAGCCTATCCTATGCCTCCCACCCACTTGATACACTTACTTGTTGTGAGTCCTGCAATCTCTAATGCACTGTATTTGGCCACTGATGCTTCTTTCATGAATTGCTTTCCAGCTTTTAAAAGCCTAGCAGCATTGTATGTCAGTAATCTTGCAGCTTCCAGCTGGGTAGCCACCTGCCACTTGGTGTTGGAGCCCCTGAAAATCAAATATTCTTTTGCCAAATTGTATCTGTTCTTTAATATATGGGAAAATGTATCATCTTTGAGCCACTCCCAGCATCTGCAGCAATTCTACCTTTGTCAAAGGCTCTCGGTGGCATACTTACAGCCATGTCCAATTTGTCCCAGGATATTGGATTCTGGAACCTTGACATTATTAAACATTAATGGGCAAGTGAAAGAAGCTCTGATTCCCAATTTGTTTTCTGCTTTCCCTCTATGAAGGCCTTCAGTATCATGATCTACTAGGAAGCAGGTAATTCCTTTATCCCCAGTGGTAGGGTCTACATTTACCATCACCAGGAAGAGCTCTGTGTACTTGGCATTGCTGATCCACATCTTTGACCCATTGATGACAGAATAATTTTCTTTTTTATCAGCTCTGATCTTCCAAGCAAATGAATCACTACCTGCTCCAGCCTCTGAAAGGCAGAAATTTCCTGTTTTTTCTGTAGCTTGATTGGTCAAATAGGTAGACTTGTTTCTCTGTTCTCTGTTTTCTAATTAGCTCTCTAAGTACTGAGTCTGGATGTCACATAACAAAGCCACAGATGCATCAACTTTGGCTAATTTCTCTGTCACTAGGAGAAAGAAGAAACATGGAGATCCTGTTCCTCCATATTTTGTGTCAATTTCGACAGCCATCAACCCTTTTTGAAATAATCCTTGCATTGTTGATTTCTACATTTTTGAGTTTTCAGCCATTGTTGAAACCAAAGGAGCAATTTGTTCCTGGGCACGTTTTAACTGTGCTCTTTATCATCATCTCCTCATCTGTAAATGTTTGCTGGGGTGCAGGGTAGCCCATTTTTTGTTATACTGGGTAGAGCTTCTGACAGAGGATTTTAGGACACAAAGGAGCCTTCCAAGAAGACAGGCATGTTCGGAAGATTTCTTCTTAGCAGCGTGCTGCCTCTCAACAGCCTCTCAGCCGCTCCCTCCGTTGGTGCTGCAGGCCCGCTGGCCTGGAATAGCCTGTCTTCTTGCTGAGGCCTCTGATATGCGGGGAAGACAGCACTATGCAGTTTTCATTTGAACAACTGTCAAGGTCAGAATACTCCTGGTTTGTCCTGGTACCAGAGATACTATTTGAAATGTTTTGTGCCTTCTTCCCAGCTGATCATCAGAACATGAGATTACATGTAGCTACAGATAATTTATATTGTAAAGAGTCTGAATTATGCCTAGATTACAAAGAGTCTATAAAGCATTCTCAACATAACACATCAGTATAAAACAATACCAGCCATAAATTTATAGAATACCAATAATAAAGTAATAAGTGGCACTATGAGATGAAGGAACATTGGCTAACTTGAAAAGATAGTTTCAGGGTATCTCACAACCAAGCCCTGTACCTTTATTATTGATTTCCTTATTTTATTTTATTTTATTTTATTTTTTTTCATTGACAGTATTACAGATACCCCATCCTGCCTATCATTGATTCTTAATAAGGAGATTCCCTTTATATATTTTTCTTTTTTCCCTCCCTTCCTCCTTCCCTCCCTTCCTTTCTTCCTCTCTGCCTATTTAAAGTTCCATAAAGAATGGACAAGCATTAAGTTTGTAGACATGGCATTTTCTTAGTATATTCGTTTCAAATTATATTTTTGTTTAAAACTTCATTTTACTTTGCCATTTTCCCCAGGCTACTGAATTTTTTTTTTTTTTTAATGTTTACATATTTTTCCTTGGATGAAACATGAGTTTCTCCTTGTAGTGCCTAACCAGTTTTAAACCTTAGAACAGCAGTGACAGTGCTGACGGGTCTCTGGGCAGTCTCTGACGAGATGAGCTGGAGTACAGAGGTGGTTTCATCAGCCTTAGAATGGAGGCTCTGGAGAGTTCAATACCAGCGATGTCACTGGCAAAAATAACGTTCATAGCTTGCATAGGAGGAAACACCTGTTGACCTGACGTCTGGTTTTGCTCTTAAGGAAGGGCACGTACCTATATGGAAATGTTAAAACTTTCTGAACTTGCCGTGGATGTTCCTCTCTCACACCAATGTTTCTCTCTCTCTCCCTCCCTCCCACTCTATCTAAAAAAATCAGTGGAAAATATCCTCGGGTGAGGATTAACAAAACAAACTTTCTGATCTTGTGTGGGGATATGCCTGGAGGAGCTGTAGCAAACTATGGCCCTGGGAAAATGTCCTTCAGATTGACCCTGGATTGTTATGTTCCTTGCAGAAGAAAAACTTCTTAAGCAATCTCAAGGAAGTTATGTGCCCTGCGGTTGTGCCTGGTTCCTGTGCTCAAAGGTCAGGAGGTCCTTGAAGCTATGGATCATTAAGTTAGTTCTAAACACAAGGGAATTTATGTGACGGGGGCATATGTCTCATCGCTTCGCTTATGTGTTTTATTATGTGTACCCTGCTTGACTTGTTTTGATTTTTCCTTAACCTTTAGATTGATGTAAATCAGAAATATGCATTGTTTAACCATGAGATAATCCTTGGGCGGTGGGGCACTTGTTTGTGTAACCTAACTCAATAAAAACCAGACCCAGAGGTGGGTCAGGGCCGCTAGCCATTCACCTGCAATTCGTTGTTGGTGTCTTATTCCTTCCCGCAGATTGGTGCCCCGTGCGAGGAAGCCGGCCTTCGTCTGGGGAACAGCTACGATTAGAGACTGACGGTATAGCCTGCGGAAAGACAGGGAGTCAGATCGGAGGATTCTCAGCTGAAACCGAAAGTGCTGGGTGAGTGAGCCTTTCGTAGCCCTCTCGGATAGAGCATGGGGAATTCCATGACTAAAGAGCAACAGCTTTTTGATAAGCTTGTTCAACAGCTGCTAAAAGCAACTGGATGCGACGTCAAAGACAAGCATCTTATTGCTCTTATGGAGCAGATTCATTATCATGGCCCTTGGTTTCCGGATAAAGGATCCTTAGATATCGAGGTCTGGAATAGAGTAGGGGCCACCTTGAGGAGAGAACAAGAAAGAGGTAGCGCAATTAGTGGTTCTGTTTTAGGCACCTGGGCATATGTCGCTTCTGCTTTGCGACCCCTTCAGCCAACAGAAAGGATCGAGAGGCTAGCCCCTATACATGAGAAACCCGAGGAGGAGGAAGCGAAGGACATAGAACCTCCTCTGATCGAGCCTACTAAACCCCCGACCCTCATGATCTGTGTCCGGGAGATGAAATAGTCCCCCCAGGATGGCATAGAGAGGACTGGAAATCCCCCCCCCCCCCAGTCAAAATGGGAGCCTATAACCTCAGCGCACCGCCGGAGTACCCTTCTAACGTAGGGGCAATGACTCAATGTTTGAAACAGGCCCAAGAAGACCCTGAAATAGGAATTCTCCCCGCAGTAGTTAATGCTCCAGGGCAGAGGCAGCGTGAGTTTGTCCCATATAGCCTGTTCAAAGAAATCAAAAGAAGCATAAAAGAAAATGGGCTACATTCGCCCTATACTCAAGGGATGGTAGAATCGATAGGTGGCTCTTTTACGATGACTCCATGGGCCTGGAAAGTGTTTTGCCACACTCTGCTTATGCCCGCACAAAATGCTATGTGGAATAGTTTATATTCTACTGACACTGAAATCAGAACTATGGATAATACCACTGCTGGCATTCCTGTTAACTTAGATATACTTAGAGGGACAGGGCAATATGCTAATGTGGGGGCGCAAATACAAATGGACCCTTCCGAGTTTCAACAATGTACTGAGATTGCCCTTCGGTGCTGGCGTCAGATACCGGAGCACCAGAAGCCTGGAGGCTCATTTGTAAATATAGGACAGGGAGCTGCAGAAACCTACATGGACTTTGTAGATCGCCTGCAAACAGCTATGACCAGGCAAATTGAAAATGAAGAGGTGGCTGAATCTTTATTAATGCAATTAGCCTATGAAAGTGCTAATGATGATTGTAAATCTGCTGTCAGGGATCAGAGCCACTGCTAGAGATATAGGAGATTATATCAAGACTTGCCAAAATGTCAGCACTGAGTCTTTCAAGATCATGTTAACCAACACTCAGAACCTGACCTTAATTATGCCAGCCTGCTTTCATTGCAGAAAGGAAGGCCACTTGAAAAAGGATTGCCCAGAGATAAAAGGAAATTGATGTGCAGCTGGTGTGGTAAAGGCAACCATCTAGCAAAAAACTGCCATGCTAAATTCCGTAAGAACGGCCAGCTCCTAGAGCCCCAGGGAAACTCCAGGAGGGGTGATCTCTCTGGCACCCCTATCCAATACCAGGGAAGGAACTTGCCAATGAATTATGCTGGCCCAGTCCAGGGGATGGGACACTTGGGGTGGGCCAACTCCACGCCACCACCCATGGCAGCGCCGGCCTGGACTTGGCCATCTCAGAACCACTCGAATTAACTGAGTCCGGCAAAGTGTACCTCGCTAAGACAGAAATTTATGGACCTCTCCCTACTGGGTATTTAGGATTAATTTTAAGAAGATCTGGCAATACTTTAAAGGGGATTAGAGTTCACCCTGGGGTTATTGATGCTGATTATACAGGAGAAATTAAAGTAATGATTTCCAGCGACATTTATCAGAACATTCCCCAAGGACATCGGATTGCCCAGTTATTACTTATTCCTTATATTATCCCAGGAGCTCAAAAAGTCATGAGAGGTGCAGAAGGCTTCGGCAGCACCTCTTCTCAGGACGCTTATTGGGTCAAAGCATTATCCGAGGACCGTCCTTTAATGGAGGTCACACTGGTGGGAAAGAAATTCATAGGAATGGTAGACATGGGCGCAGATGTGACTGTGATTTCAGAACAAGAATGGCCTATCCAACAGAGCTCCAAAAGTATCCAGGGTTTAGGCGGTTATAAAAATCCACAAATTAGTGCTCGATATTTAACATGTCAAGCTGAAGGAGTCCGTACTGCTCAAGTTCAGCCATTAATATTACCTATCCCATTTAACCTTTGGGGTTGAGACCTACAGACCCAATGGGGACTGCATTTGGCTACTCCACAGCATTTTTTCTAGGGGCCACTGTTCAAATACCATCCCTGCCTCTGTCTTGGAAAACTAATCAACCAGTCTGGGTAGAGCAGTGGCCCATCAAAGGGGAGAAATTAAAGCAAGTACAGCTCTTAATCTCAGAACAGCTAGCTGTAGGACATATTGAGCCTTCTCAGAGTCCCTGGAACACCCCCATTTTTACGATTCCTAAAAAATCAAGAAAATGGAGGCTTCTCCATGACCTGCAAGCCATTAACGAAGTGATGGTACCGATGGGCCCTTTACAATTAGGCACTCCCAGTCCGGCTATGATCCCCAAAGATTGGCTACTTATAGTAATAGATCTTAAGGACTGTTTCTTTACAATCCCTCTCTTGCCACAAGGTCATGAGAAATTTGCCTTTTTGGAACCTGTACTAAACAATCAAGAACCAATGCAAAGATATCAATGGACAGTTCTCCCACAAGGGATGAAAAACAGTCCTCCATGCAGCTCTCGCTCCAGTTAGGTCCCAGTATCCTCATGCCTTAATTTTCCATTACATGGATGACATTTTAGTTTCACACCAAGATGCTGGGACCCTTCAAAGAATTTTTTCTTACCTACAACATAGAATGAATGAAGTTGGATTGCAAATAGCCCCAGAAAAAATTCAGAGAAATTCCCATGTCCAATATCTTGGCTACCATTTATCGGCTCGAACTGTCCGATAAAGGGGGAATAGAGGTGAGATGCCTAGTAATAGGCTCAATAAGGCCCTATATTCATTAAATTTTTTAAATGTTAGAGAAACTCAGACACCAGCTGAGAAACATTTTATCCCTAAAGCAAAATTACCTCAGCCTCTTGTTCTCTACAAGGATCGAGAGTCACCAATTTGGAAGCGACCCGTGGAATTAATAACATGGGGAAGAGAGTATGCTTGTGTCTCATTAGATACAGGACCTTTGTGGCTGCACGCGCAGAGAGTGAAACCGCACCATGGAGAAGTTCCGACAACGGGTGAAGCAGACGGTGACCGACTTCCAGATAGGAGCCTTAGAGAAGAAAATAGCTGCTGTGACACTCCGAGAGAGCTCCCGACGGAAGCGGGGACGGCCGACGGCGGGGACCCAGAAGGCAGCACCGATCACCTGGGGATCCTTGAAGGCTTTGGAAGCTGAGGCACAGGATATCATGCAAGAAGAAGAAATACCTGATACCCCAGAGACTAAGTTCCTTGTATACATTGCATTAATATCTAGAAATTCTAGTTGGGCTTTTTAAATGATTTTCTTTATGCTTATGATCTCAGTACAACCTTCCATGCAAGAGACTTATTGGGCACGTGTATTAGATCCCCCTACTTTTCAGTTGCAATCATGGGGTGATCCTGACCCTCCCTTATTCAGCAATGACACTGATTATACTCAAGGACCCTGGATGGGACTTGATGGTTATCTTGGATGACCAGTTTAATCATTCTATGTTTTGGAAGCTCCCCCTGCCTCCGCTTTGTGTGTCTTCCTCTCCTCGAGAACATTGTTTAGGTATTATGTCCATAAATGTAACCACCAAATGGAAGTACTGTGTCAGAAATGGGGAAAGGGCTGCTAATTTCTCATATCTTTCTATCACCAGCCTTAATGTTTCTGAAGATAATGATGAGCTCACCCCCAATCAGAATTGTCCTTATAATACAGAAGGGTGTTTACTAACTTGGTCCCCCTGTTGAGGTCCCATTCCCACCATTGCCAAACTAGGCAACGGGACACTCATAAATTGGGGGCCTCGATTTCGTATTGTTGACAACGGGACCGATATCTATACCTCTCATCATTTCAGCTCTAACTAGGGCTGGTCAGTGGTTGGCGCCAGTGGACCTATTTACCAGTTGTCTATGAATAATTTTACTTGGTTTGGCAAAGAACATCATACTTGGTGGAGAGCAACCAGTCCGTTTTTGCCTCAATGTTCGGGCAATGGCAATCTTAATACTACTACTAAATCAGTCACTCTTGAAGAATTAGAGTGTCACGCCCTGGCCGGTTTGGCTCAGCAGTTAGAGCGTCCGCCTGCGGTCCAGAGAGACCCGGGTTCGGTTCCCGCTAAGGGCATGTACTTCGGTTGCAGTTTGTCCCCGGCCCTGGTTGTCGTGCGGGAGGCAGCCACTCGATGTGTCCCTTTCACGTCGATGTTTCTCTCTCTCTCTCTCCCTCTCTCTCCCTCCCACTCTATCTGAACAAAAAATGAAAAAATGTCCTCAGGTGAGGATAAAAAAAAAAAAAAAAAGAATTAGAGTGTCACTCTGTAGTTACCTGTACCACCCACCCATATGTATTTTTACTTACTGAAAATTTAAATATATCTTTGATTAATGATGAGTATTTAATTAGCATTTCAGGAGGTTTCGCTGTTTCATGTATCACTGCTGCTAACTTAACTAATGCCTCCGCCATTCTCATAGCACGACAAGGAGTTGAAACATGGTTGCCCATTAATATCTCCCGCCCATGGCAACCTCCGGGAGTTCTAGAATAGCTTCATCAAGCCCTGTCGGGGCATCGAGCAATTCGTAAGAAAAGATTTCGTTTTGATCTTATAGCAGGTACCTTATCTGCTGTTGTGATGCTCTCTTCTGCCATCACATCTGGCTTTGCCCTGCAACAATCTATATTGACAGCTCAAGAAGTAGAGACGGGGCTGCAGAATCTTACTCAGAACTGGGAGACCCAGGTTGTTATCGATCAGCAGGTTATGGCCAGACTCGATGCCCTTGAAGCTGCTGTTCAATGGTTAGGGCAACGACAACAAGCTATGTTCAAGCAAATGCGCTTAACTTGTGATCCAGAATTTAAATATTTGTGTCTTACTAATTTGTCTTTAACTAATGATTCTTGGTCAGATCAGCGACAATATTTAATAGATGTTTTTCAGTCCAATTTATCCTCTAATGTTGTGCAATTGCAAACTCTTATTCAGCAAGATTTAAGAAACTTTGTCTGTCATACAACCAGTGAGGTTTGGCAGGGATTATGGCAACAGCTGCAATGGCACCCTAGTACTTGGTTTTTCTCCATTCTTCCAGAGTCATGGAAACCCGCAGCCCTAGTTGGAGTTGGGTTAATCTCTTTAATCCTAGCTCTGTGGAAATAACAAAAAAGGGGGATATGTGGGGATATGCCCGGAGGAGCCATACGGCCCTGGGAAAATGTCCTTCAGATTGACCCTGGATTGTTATGTTCCTTGCAGAAGAAAAACTCCTTAAGCAATCTCAAGGAAGTTATGTGCCCCGCGATTGTGCCTGGTTCCTGCGTTCAAAGGTCAGGAGGTCCTTGAAGCTATGGATCATTAAGTTAGTTCTAAACACAATGGAATTTATGTGACGGGGGCATATGTCTCATCGCTTCGCTTATGTGTTTTATTATGTGTATCCTGCTTGACTTGTTTTGATTTTTCCTTAACCTTTAGATTGATGTAAATCAGAAATATGCATTGTTTAACCATGAGATAATCCTTGGGCGGTGGGGCACTTGTTTGTGTAACCGAACTCAATAAAAACCAGACCCAGAGATGGGTCGGGGCCACTGGCCATTCACCTGCAATTCGTTGTTGGTGTCTTATTCCTTCCCCCAATCTTGTATGTCTACAAACAGCAGGCTGCTGTCTGGGGCCTGTGATTGGGCATTACGATGTTACAGAACACAATGACTCTTGCACACAGCACATTTATAGGGTAGGAATGTGAGGCTGCAGGGGTAGCCATGGTAACAGGAGCAGGATATGGACCAGGTCTATGCTAACAGCGCACTGCAGGACATGACAGTGGTTCAGCAGAGGTTTAGGTCTGAAACCCTGAATGTTCCAGGGAGAAGTTGGTCTTAGTAGAGCAATTTTGTCTAGAAAGACAAAATGTGGCAAGTCTTAGGGCCGCCATCATGAAGTATCTGAAGGAGGTGGCAGATAGGTGTTGATTATGAGGCCACTGGGTATAGCTCTTAATTTATCATTCTCTGCATGAACGCACTTTAGATGAGCCTTCTGCTCTTCTTTATGTTGAACTAAATCTATAAACCATGGCTTGGTGGACGTATTGGTGGCTACTTCTAGGAAGAGAGGGAAACCTGTGCATGATATTCTGCCATGCCTTTGCACTAAGGGTTGTACCAAGTGGATACAACTCTTGGGAGATAAGGTTCCCTTTAGGATACATTTTTTTATAAGTTTCCCCTCCCAATCAGAAGTTGTCAGAAGTAACTGATCCCTTCAAATTGAGCCAACCCATCTATCAGTTGAGAAACTGGTGTCTTAAGCAAGGAGTTGGTTATAGTGTCGAGGTCAAGAGGAAAACTGATTCGGGAATTTAGATTTGGCATTCAGCAGCATATAGGTGGTACCTAAAGCCACTAGTATAGAAGAAGCTATGAAGCGAGAGTTTTTAGAATGATAAGAAAAAAGAGGTGAAGTTTGAATTGTGAAGAATACCAATATGTACAGAGAGGTAAAGGAAGAAGATCAGCAATGGAGGCTGAGAAACATTCATGAAAGGGTTAAGACAAAAGGCAGGGAAGGATGGTATCACAGCAGCCAAGAGAAAAGAGGTTCATGGAATGCTATAGAGATTAAGGACTGAAAAATATATTGGAATTTTCAACCAAGAAGTCCTTGCAATGTCACAGTGACCTGGGGATCACAGTTACATTGAAGTTGGGGTGCAGGTCAAAGTGTTGTGGACCAAGGAAATGAGAAGTGGAGAAGTAGAGGTTTGTATGGACTTTTCCTTCAGGAGACTCAGCCTCGGGGATAGAGTGGCAACTAGAGCAGAACCTATATACTGAAGAAAGGATTTTATTTTTTATTTTTCCCCAAGAAGTTATAAAAGTGAAGCTTCTGAGTATAGTTTCAGAGTATCTAAAACCAAGACAGGTGCCCAGCCAGTGTGGCTCAGTGGTTGAGCGTCGAACCATGCACCAAGAGGTCACCAGTTCGGTTCCTGGTCAGGGCACATGCCCAGGTTGTGGGCCCGATCCCCAGTGGGGGGCATACAGGCGGCGGCCAATTGATGTTCTCTCTCATGGGTGTTTCTATCTCTCTCTCCCTCTCTCTCTAAAATCAATAAAGAGGGCTTTTCCTTTCCAATTCCTCTCACCGTCTCCTTCAGGCCTGAGCTCGAGCTCCTTGCCCACCGGCCCGCCTCACCGTCGCCATGGCCCTCAGCGATGCTGACATGCAGAAACAGATCAAGCATATGATGGCTTTTATTGAACAAGAAGCCAATGAAAAAGCAGAAGAAATAGATGCAAAAGCAGAAGAAGGGTTCAACATTGAGAAGGGTCGTCTTGTGCAAACCCAGAGACTGAAGATTATGGAATACTATGAGAAGAAAGAAAAGCAGATAGAGCAGCAGAAAAAAATTCAGATGTCCAATTTGATGAATCAAGCAAGACTCAAAGTCCTTAGAGCGAGAGATGACCTTATTACAGACCTACTAAATGAAGCGAAACAGAGACTTGGCAAGGTGGTAAAAGATACAACTAGGTACCAAGTGCTGCTGGATGGACTGGTCCTCCAGGGTTTGTACCATGTATTGGAGCCCCGGATGATTGTCTGTGGCCGGAAACAGGATTTCCCTCTGGTAAAGGCTGCAGTGCAGAAAGCAATCCTTATGTACAAAATCACCACCAAAAGAGATGTTGATGTCCAAATTGATCAGGAGGCCTACCTGCCTGATGAGACAGCTGGTGGAGTTGAGATCTATAATGGGGATCGTAAAATAAAGGTTTCCAATACCCTAGAAAGCCGACTGGATCTCATAGCTCAGCAGATGATGCCAGAAGTACGGGGAGCCGTGTTTGGTGCAAATGCCAACAGGAAGTTTTTGGACTAAACCTTTGGGAGGTGGAGTTCATGCACTGTAACGACGTGGAAGTTTCTGATATTTGAGACCAATGATCTGTGTAGCTTCCTCTCTGCTGTTTTAATATTCTGTGTGTATCAGTGGATATCCTTCTGTACTAACGCCCTCGCCAAATTGTTAACAATGGGAGAAAGTTTCATTTAATGTGATCAGGAACCTACCTAAAAGCTTATCTAAAAGTAACACAACTCGCAGTCGATTCTGCAGCATGAAGGTGAAATGCGGTGCTGGTTGCATGGACGGTTACCAGTCTTCTGCTTTCCCTCTGCTCTGGTTCTCTCTGCAGAGGTGTGTGGTGCCTGCCACGAGCCTCTGCTCCTCAGGCCCAGCGTGCACGTGGGCACGCGTCCCTCCGCAGTAGTTGCTTCGCCATCACCACTTGAGCCTAGCAGTGCTCCTTATCTGTGACTGTGATTTCAGAGCTCAGTCGTGATGCTTTATTTATTAAAACCCTTAAGTGAAGAAAAAAAAATAATAATAATAAAATAAAATAAAGAAAGAAAAAAAAAAAGTTTTAAAGATAGGGAAGAACTGTCCTGGCTGGTTTGGCTCAGCGCTTAGAGCGTCGGTCCTTGGACGAAAGAGTCGCAGGTTCAATTCCGGCCAAAGGCATGTACCTCGGTTGCAGTTCGTGTCCCCCCCCCTCGTTTGGGGTCACCAGGGTGGCAACCAGTCGATGTGGCTCTATCGCATTGAAGTTTCTCTCTCTGTTTCTTCCTCCCTCTCTCCCTCCCGCTGTATCTGAAGATAAATGTAAAAATATCCTTGGGTGAGGATAAAGAAAAAAATAAAAATAAAATAAAAGATAGGGAAGAACTAGTAAAGAGGAAGTAGTCAAAGTGTAAGAGCAAAGGCTGATTGATGGAAGTGGGAGTAGATAATAAAAGATAAGGGAAGGGTGGTAGCCAGACTCCAAGGTAGCCCCAGTGACCCGTGCTCCAGCTTTCACACACTTATGTCGTCCCCTCCCATGCTGCACCAGGATGGTCTGGTTTGCGTGTCTGATTGAATATGGCAGAAGTGATGCTATGTTGCTCCTGAGATGAGGGTATAAAAAGCACTGTGGCTTCCATCTTGGTGGCTTGTACCCGCCCTCCCCCTCCCCCACCCCACTCCACCCCATCATTCACTCTGGGGGAAGCCAACTGCCATTTCATAAGGAACCCTATGGAGAGGCACACATGGTGGAGAACTGAGGCTTCTTGCTGACAACCGGGTAAGTGAAGCTGAAGCAGATGCTTGGGCTCGGTTAGCCTTCAGATGGCTGCAGCCCTGGCTGACATTTTGGCTGTAACTGCACGATATTCTCTGAGCCAGGCGCACTCAGCTAAGCTGCTCTCAGATTCCTCACCACCTGAAACGACGTGAGATGATAAATGTTTATTGTTTCAAACTGGCAAGTCTCAAGTAATGATGCAGTGTAAGGAAGGGAAAAGTTTTCCTCGACTCTCTTAAGGTCCCTGGCTGGGTCTTAAAAATGAAACAGACAGAGACAGATTAGCAGGAGAAAAGCAGACAGATTTATTTAATATAAGTTTTACGTGACACAAGACCCAAAGAAACAGTTAAACCTGAGTATTTTATGCTAAGTTTGGTGAAGGGTGGACAGTATTAGAGAAATATGATAGGTTGAGGAATGTGAGGTAATTGTAAACTGGCGACACTTAGCAAGAACTCTTTGTTTGGATTTTTCTTGGCGTCCCTTGGTCTTTGGAGATAAACATGGTGCTTTCCACTGGGTATAGGGAGGGCACCTCTGACGTGAGGGTTTTATGACCCGTTTCAAAGGAGAAGGGCAGGGTCAGCGTGACCTTCTTGCTTCTGCTGTTTTTCACACTCCTTCAGCTTAAAATATGTGATATGCCAATGTGCCATATTTGGGGGTAGCATATCCTGAACGCTAACAATAGGTTGAATGGTAAAGAAATCTAAATTTCTACTTTCTTGATTCCCAATGTGCTAATTTTACTAAAACTATGAAAATAAACAAGGTATTTTCATATCCATAATGCTGATTTTTAAAAACGATGTGCAGATTGTGTATTAGGCTGAAGTAATTGATATCGTGTAGTGGGGTTAACGATGACTTAAAGGGGAGGATTTCCCTTGTACTAGACAAAGAAGCAAAACCCTTTATCTACTGAGCCCGAGCCCATCAGCAGAAATAGATAAATAATATAACACTGGAGGGATTAGCTTTGGACAGGAGTATGGACCCTGCTTCCTCTGAGAAGCTGTTATGTCTGGCCATTTTTACAAGTTCTTGTTCTTTAAGCATACCTCTTAACATGATTAGCAGAGTGATAGATGAGCTATTTGCTAATATATCTGAGTTATCCAGCAATAGGCTTTACTGGACAACGCAGTATGGGTGTCAGCATAAAAGCATGAACAAATACCCAAATAGTGAGAAGTTAATTATCCCAGCAGAGGAAAAAATGATGCATACAAAAAACCCATGCATGCATGAAGAACAATCTGAGAATGTATCAAATCAAAACTGTTCAAAGCAAAAATCATGCTTGCATGACGAACGGTAGAGTCTCCGTTAAGACAAATGAATACCCTTGATCACAGAACAAGGAGAAATTCTTCTAGCAAGTGGGCGTAACTGCCAAATGGGATCATATAAAAGAAGTATGAAGGGCAAAGTAATTTCCAAGTTACAACCAGGTGGAACTGAAGCTGATTCTTGAAGGTCTGCTTCACGCTGTCCTAGAGAGGGGTGCTCCCCTTTAACCGTCTATGATGAGTATGAGATTCATGCATAAGAAATTACTCTGCCAGTCGATGTGACTTATCACAGTAACAAACGTGGACATTTTTCAGTCATTTGCATTATTGATCTCAGATCTTTACTCTTTCATTCATTTTAGGAAGGACTTATGTGCAAACCATCGTACAAAGTTTAATATGCCTTTAAAAAGTGTTTCTCGGTTTGCTTTTAACCAAAGAGTTTTTAATCACTTTCTATTCTCCTATGTTGTAATTTGGGTTTCACTCGCTTGGGGTGGGCTGGACTACAGTGACAACCTGGAGCTTGACCAGGTCGTGGGTCTAGGCAAAGGTGACAAGGTGAACGGGCCCTGCTGTCAGTACAGAGAAAGGTCTAATCCTGTGGGCAAGGCATGGCTTTCATGGTTTCCCGTTAAAAATCTGCAGGAAAAACCATGGTACTGGGAAGTGGAAGATTTCGATTTGAGTTCTGGTTTTACTATTTAGTAGCTGTGTTATCTATACTGCGCAAGAGAATTTACCTCTCTGAGTCTCAATGTCTCCTTCACAAAACAGAGCTAAAAAAAATCCTGCCATTATTATATACTGGAATCTTCTGAAAGGTCGAGTGAGGCTCGCATTGGATATATGTGGAAGCCGTTTTTAACCTTTAAGGTACTATTATCTTTCCTTCTTACCTTGAGAATCTCTATGTTCTTGGCAAAAGCTCAGATAGGCTTTAAACCTTTTAAAAAAAATTTAATCTTCACCCAAGGATATGTTTTTATTGACTTTTAGAGAGAGAGGAAGGGACAGAGAGAGAAAAAAACATCAATTGGTTGCCTCCTGTATGTGCTCCAACCGGGGATCAAACCGAAACCTAGGTATGTGCCCTGAGCAAGAATTGAACCCATAACCCTTTGTACATGGGACGGCTGGGGCTAGGCTTTAAATATTGAATATAACTTGAGAAAGGCTAATAGCTAAAGTGAAAAATAATTGTGTCTTTTGAAAAATGATTAACACATTTGAAATTAATTTTTGAATCAGAAAATAATGTCTAAAACAAATCTACATTACTGGAAAATATTTATCTCCTTGACATTGTAAGGACTTTGTACTTAGGACCCGAGAATAAGACCTATTTTCCCAGCACCAAAGAGCCAACATACTAGAATTTGCTATTGCAAATAGTTGCCACAAAAACAAAATAATAGAGATTTAATTTGTGGAATATGTAAAAGGCAAGTCCTTTAGGATATTTAATTTTTTTTCCTGATTATAAATATAACACATTCATTGTAAAAAATTTGAAAACTCTATAGGTATAAAGAGAGAATTATTATAACTCATAATTACATTATTCATAGTTACTGTTAACATTTTTGCATTGTTTTTCCAATTTTCTTCTCTCGTCAGCTTTTTTCCCATATATTTTAATTATTAGCAGTACCATAACATTAGATAATCTTTCAAAACATGATTTTTACTATCATATTCTAAAATTGTTTTTTTTTTTACACGTAGAATCAAAAATCAAAAAATCTTTTTAAAAAACATTTGAGCTCTGGCTGATGGGCCTCAGTTGGTCAGGTGTCAACCTGTGCACCAAAAGGTTGCTGGTTCAATTCCAAGTCCGGGTATATGCCCAGGTTTCGGGTTTGATCCCCGGTGTGGGGACTTGGGGAGGCAGCCCATCAATGTCAATGTTTCTCTCTCTCTCCTTCCCCCTTCCTCTCTCTGAAAATACATTTTAAAATCTTTAAAAATGAAAACAAAACAAAATCTGAATTTGTTTGAAAGGTAAATATTTTTCCTTCAAGTATTTCCCTAAGAACCCAAGTTCAAAACCTTGCATTCCTCTGGACTTCTTCTTTTTTTCATATGGAATATTGTCTGAATTGACTTGATTCTGAATAAAATATGAAATCTATTGCTGAATCCTATTAATTCTTTCCTTTCCATTCCTATGATCATGGCCCATATTTCCTCAACTCGAGATTATTGAAGTAGTTTTCTGACTAGTCTTCTTTCTAGTCTCTTTTCTCTATAATCTATTTTACAAACCTCTTTTTTTAAAAGTTTTTTTTCTAATATATTTATTGATTTTTAGAGAGAGAGAAGGAGAGGGGGAGAGAGAGAGAAACATAGATGTGAGAGGGAAACATCGATCAGCTGCCTCCTGCATGCTCCCTACCAGGGATAAAGCCTGAAACCCGGGCATGTGCCCTAACCCGGAACTGAACCAGGAACCTTTTGGTGCATGGATGACACCCAACCAACTGAACCACACTGCCCAGGGCTATTTTACAAACCTCTTTAGTGCATCATCACCCTGCTCAAAAATATTGACTAATTCTGCATTCTGTAGCTCCAAGGCTGGAAATAGCTTGCAAGTTTGTTTTATTACAGCTCCAGTGTGTTCTGAACATTGTTTTTTAGTTAGTTGGAATCCTTTAGAGGGGTCATATACTTCACTGATCTGTGTGACCTGCCTGGCCTGTAGGTTTGCAAGTATGGCTGAGCAGATTTCGCATTGTATAATTTCAGGGTGCACTGTACGCTTAGCACCCCCAAGAATTGTACAATCAGCCCAAGACTATCTGGTGGCCCTGCTGAAGCCTAAACATTTGAGGATTCACACTCTAGTCTATACAATATGAGAAGAACCCTGTCCACGATAACGACTAATCAAGCCCATCCGGTACCACTGACTGGAAAAAATGCTGACACTCCTAATAGCCTTGCACTCTCTGGTAAGCCTTAAAAAACAGAAATATTCTAAAAGCCTTGAATTACAAGATAAGACGTAAAGTTTTTTTTTTTTATTAAAAAGACAGAAACAATAAAAAAAAGACTTTGTGTCTTATCTTGTAATTCAAGGCTTTTAGAATATTCCTGTTTTTTTTAAAGCTTATCATAGAGTGCAAGGATTTTAGGAGTGTGATCATTACAGGATGGGCTTGATTAGTCGTTATGGTGGACAGGGTTAGACAAGATACTAGTTTGTTTTTTCTCTCATATTGTATAGACTAGAGTGCAAATCCTCAAATGTTAAAAAGATAGAAACAAAAGAAAGAAAGAAAAAAGACAGAAACATCTTTTTTTTTGTTGTTTTTTTTTAATCAAAAGGGACTCAAAAGTTATCCAATCAGAATTGTCTACTGCCAAAGAACAGCGAGTTATCGCCTGACCTTGTAGTTTTCTACTCAAATGCTTCTTATTTTCCTGATTAGGTGAGCCAGTTTCATACTAACTTGTATCCTTTGCAAATGCAAGTTAAAACTCTAGTCTGTCCTTGCATTTGTCCCTGAGTATAAAATTCCTTAAATCCTAATTCCAATAAAGTATAAAATTCTGTAAATCCTAATTTGAAGCTCTTTACAACGTGGACCCTACATCCGCAAAGTTTTCTCCTTTGCATAAATAGTATACTTTAGACAAATTGACTTATTTCCTTCTTAACATAAACTTCACAATTCTTTGTCCCATTTCTCCTTTCGTTGATCTGTCTACTCTCCATTTCCTGTCCTCTAAATCAACATCATTTCCTTTTCATTTTTCATTTTTTTTTTTTATCCTCACCCGAGGACATTTTTTTTTCATTTTTTGTTCAGATAGAGGGGGAGGAAGAGAAAGGAAGAGAGAGAGAGAGAAACATCAACGTGAAAGGGACACATCGAGTGGCCGCCACCCACACGACCAACCAGGGCCAGGGACAAACTGCAACCGAGGTACATGCCCTTAGCGGGAACCGAACCCGGGTCTCTCTGGACCGCAGGCCGACGCTCTAACCGCTGAGCCAAACTGGCCAGGGCTCCTTTTCATTTTTTAAAATACTTTTTCTTTATTGATCTCACAGAGGAAGGGAGAGGGAAAGAGATAGAAAACATCAATGTGAGAGAGAAACATCGATCGGCTGCCTCCTGCATGCCCCCCACTGGGGATCTGGCCCACAACCTGGGCATGTGCCCTGACTAGGGATCGAACTGGAGACCTCTTGGTGCATGGATTGATGTGCAACCACTGAGTCACACCAGCTGGGTGTTAACCTACATCATTTCCATTCTTCAAAGTCCATTTCAATCCTATCTCCTTCATGAAGCATTCTTTAGCCACCTTAGTTTCCATCCTCTTCTCTGTGAACTCTTTCTGTCCTTACTGTCTGCCACACATTTATCTGACACTGTAAATCCTGTGTACGTATTTTTCTTATTTATTTTAATTTTTTTTTCTTATAAGAGTGGAATTTGTTCAATTTCAAATCCAGAAAATATAGAGGAGCAAATTGAAATGTTGAAACACTTGTACTAAAACAATAAATACAAAAAAACAAACAAACAAAAACTAGTTGAATATTTGTATAATCTTGGGATAGGGAAGGACTATCTAGTCTGATGCTAAAAATATAAACCTTAGCCCTGGGCAGCATGGCTCAGTTGGTTGAGCCGTGCACCAAAGGGTCGCTGGTTCAATTCCCGGCCAGGGCACATCCCCAGTCAATCTCTCTCTCTCTCTCTCTCTCTCTCTCTCTCTCTCTCTCTCTCTCTCTCTCTCTCTCTCTCTCTCTTTTTCTCTCTCTCTCTTTCTCTCCTGTTCCCTTCCTCTCTCTCCAAAATCATATTTAAATTCAGTAACAATAATTCAACTTTGTAAAACTAATATATTTCTACATGATATTTGTTCCTTGGAGTAAAACATGAAATACCTTTTTTGTTAGGTGAATTTATTTTTTTTAATCCTCACCCGAGGATATTTTTCCATTTATCTTCAGATAGGGTGGGAAGGGGAGAGAAAGAGAGAGAGAGAGAGAGAGAGAGAAAAACATCAACGTGAGAGAGACACATGGATTGGCTACCTCCTGCGCGACCCTGAATTTTTATCTTTTAGAGTTGTGCCATGAAGTTCTGTTGATTTCAGAAGAGGCTGATTTCCTTGAACAGAGGGAAAAATTGGTCAACCTTTCCAGACCTTGATTGATAGCAGCACATATCTCTACAAAGAACTTTCTGCTGTTGTACACAGAGAGAAAAATGTGTAGACGTTGACACAATAGAAAATGTTAGTATTATGAGAGCATTTGGTTCTAGACAGAATTTGAGCAGTTACAGCAAGAAAATGATGAAAAATTTGTGAATGCTGGGAATGAAACTATTACACAGTAGATGGGAGTTAAACACTATCTTAGTTTTAGAGCTAAAGAAAAGATGTTGGACTTGTCATTAATACTTTGACATATGAAGAAATTACCTTTTATTTTCAAAAAGCCAAAAGAGGAAGATTTTTTTTTTTTCTCAGTGAAATATAGTGGAATCTTTGAGTAATGTATAACAAATAAGGTACCCTCAAACTACCATGTTGTCACCGTTCCATGTTCCAGTCTGAGTGGATAAGAGTCAAGTGTGGCTTGAGAATTTCTCTCCCTCCATAATCTCTACATACCCTCTACCCCTCACCCAGATGCCTTTTGGAGTTGTCATCCTTTAATATAATTAGTTGATATTTTCTTAAACCTATGTAAAGTGTAAATGAAATCCTCTTTAGTAAGTTGAGTTATATTTATTGATCTATAACATATAATCTAAGTGGCACCGGTGGATTTACTATGCAAAGACAAGAAATTTTCAAGAAAGGCCCTCACCTCTCCCTTTCAGATCCAGAATGCTGCCTTTAGGGATGGCAACCTGTTTGGGGTGAGAGAAGTAGAGAATGGTGCAGAGTGATGAGAACTTGTGTTGGGCTAGTTCTTTGAGAAAAAGTAATTTGTTCATGCCAAAGGATGTATGTGGAAGATTTCATTACAATTCTGGAGGTGCTAGTGTTAATTCAAGCCACCTCTTGTCACTGTGCCCTATATAAAACTGTCAGTCCTAAGCCCTATATAAAAATTCGGGAGATGGCACTGACGTAATCTTTCTAGCAAATATATCTTCACCATCATTTCCATTCCATCCACCTTCAGAAGGCAAAGATAAGTTAAGAAAATAATAATAATAATATTTATTAAGCACTTAATATGTGTCAGGTGCCATTATAAATGATTTATATTTAGTAACACATTTTACTCTTCTCAACAACATAGGAGGTATGTACTATAATTTTTCTTGTTTTGAAGATGAGGAAACTGAGGCACAGATAAGCTAAATGACCTGTTCAGGGTCACAAAGCTAATACATGATAGAGCTAGGATTCTAACCCAGACAGCTAGACTTTCAGAACCCATGCCCTTAGCTACAACACTAGGGACATGGGGTGGGGATAAATGGGTGGGGGGAGAAATAATAAATAGAAATAATAATAGCTATCATTTATTGAACAATTATGTACAATTAAGTGCATTCAATCCTCAGAACCACCTTATAAATTATTATCGTCTTCATTTTACAGAGGAAGACATTGAGGCTTAGAGAGATTAATTAATGTAAAAGACCCGCAGTCCTGAGACTTTTCCATAGGCCCCGTATGTCTACTTTGCCTGAAGTTGTTCCTCCCATTCCTTCTTGCATAGCATCTTTGCTCCAGCTGTTCCTCCCATCCATTTTGATAAATCCAGATTGTCTAAACAGTAGGTGCGAATCTGCAACAATTCCCTCTTCTTCAAAGAAGCTTTTCTGACCAACTATTCCCCAAACTAGCTGGATTTTGGCTGACAACCCCTTCCCCAGTCCCAGCTAAAATTCTATGAAATTCTTGCCCATTCTTTCCCCAAGATAGACTATTCCTTAGCTCCTTCAGGAACCTTCTTAGGCCAGACATTTTTATTTTTATTTATTTATTTTTTAAAAATCCTCACTCGAGGATATTTTTTCCATTGACTTTTAGAATGAGTGGGAGGGAAGAAGGGGAGAGAGAGAAACATCAATGCAGGACACACATCGATTGGTTGCCTCCCACACCACCCTGACCAGGAAGGGATTGAACCTGCAACCCAGATACGTGCCCTTGACCAGGAATGGAACCCATGACTCTTTGGTCTGGGGGCCAATGCTCCAACCACTGAGCCAAACTGGCCAGGGCTAGGCCAGACATGTTTAAATAAAGTCATGCTATCAGTGCTCGGGTTGATTTTTTTTTTCTTCTCCCAAAGTAATTTCCCCAAAGCCACACAACTAGGAAATAGTAGATTCAGACCGATCATTTAACTGCTACACTATACTGGTAATTTTCCATTTTAAAGGTTACTGGTTGAGTTGTTTGCAAAATGAAATGTTCTCTCATAGAAGTGATTTCAGGGTCTGAAGCCACCCCTTTAGGCTATCATGACCACCCCGAGCTGCTATAAGTGGAGGAAACAAAGCAATAATGACTTCATTGTAAAATGGAAGTGTTGACACCTAGCTCATGGGGCGGTTGTGAGAATGAAATAAGTCTAGTGTACACTTGAATTTGTAAAATACCATATAAATACAACTTTTTAATAGTTATTATTACTACTATTACTGACCTGAGGTCTTTGGTACATCAGAACACTATCACTGTATGTATGTGTATAAAATTATATATAAATATATATAAATACATAAAATTGAGGTATAATTGATATACAACATTATATTAGTTTCTGATATATTATACAACATAATGATTTGATATTTATATATATTGCAAAATGATCATCACAATAAGTCTAGTTAACATCCTCACACTGTATATTAATTGTTGTTATGTGATGAAAGTATTCCAAACAGAAGGAAGAGTAAGTGCGAAGGTCCTGAGGTAGAAATATGCTTGCATTCAGGGAACAGAAAAGAAGCCAGTATGGCTGGAGCTGAGGGACCAAGGGGAAGAATATAAGAAGATAAGGTCAGGGATGTTATGGCTGGGGGTTGGTTATGAGCTCATGAGTGAGATAGGATGTCTTTGGAGGTTGTGAGGCAAACTGTGACATTATCTGGCTTGCGTTTTACCAGTATGAAGAATAGATACAGAGAAGTATAGGGATTAATTAGGAAGTTACTGCAATAATCTGGGCAAGAAATGATAATGGTTTGGAGCAGAGTGGTAGCAGTGAAGTGGGATGGAATGGTCAGATAATAGATATATTACCTTTTGAATTTAAAGCCAATAACATTTCTTAAAGGATTCATGTAAAGCTTGAGAGAAAGAGAGAGACAACAAAGATGACTCCACATTCTTGCCCTAAACAAGAGAAAAGTTTTTCTTCATTGAGGTGGGTAATGCTATAGAAGGAGTAGGTTAGAGAGGAAGGCAAGACTTTGTTTCTAAGTAAGTTGAGTATTTGATGACTGACATCCACGTGGAAATGTTGAATAGGCAGGAGTTCAGAGGAGAGATCCAGGCTGGAGATATAATCTGGGGAATTATCAGTTTGCAAATCATCTTTAAAGCCATACAACTAGTAAAGTCCACTCAAGGAGCAAGAGTAGACACAGAAAGGAAGAAGTCCAAAGAGTGAGTTCTGGGACATACCAGAATTCAGAGTTTGGGAAGATGTAGAGGAATTAGCAAAGGATACTGAGAAGTAGTCAGGAAGAAGAGGGGAATCTAGAGAGAATGATGTCACATAAGCCAAGTGAAGAGAATGGTCATATTCATAGTCTAAAACAATATACTTTTTCCTTTTATGACATGATATCCACTTACTTGTTTATTTCCTTCACTAGACTATTGGTTTTTTGAGGCCTGAGAACAGATCACATTCATTACTCTATCTTTAGGGCTACGGTTAGTTCAGTGCCTGCCACATATTAGACTTTCTCTTGATGGGAATACTTTTCCTTTCTTGAATTTTGAAATTTAAATTAGAAAAAAATTGCAAAAATGGTGCCATGAACTCTGAAACTCCTTCACCTAGATTACCAATGTTCAATAAACATTTTTGCCACATTTGTTTTTTTCCTCTCTCCCTTGGAAAATGTTACAGATACCATGACTTGTCACACCTAAATAATTTAGTATCTGTCCTCTAGGAAAAGGATTTTCTCTTTCAAAACCATAGTATAATTACCAAATTCAGGAAATTTAATATTGATACACTGTTGTTATCATTTGCAAGACTTGCCAGTTGTTCCAATAATGCCCTCTATAACAACCCTTCCCCCTTCACACCTTTTATTTAGTTCCCATGTCTCTTCAGTTTCCTTTAATCTGCAACAGTTCCTCAGCCTATGTCTTCTGTGACGTTGACACTTTTGAAGCACACAGACTGACAGGTTTTTAGAATTTTTGTCACTTTGGATTTTCTCAATGTTTCCTCATGTTTAGAGTTCCTCTTTTAGGCAGGGAAATACATAAATGATATTGTATAAATATTAGAAACTCAAGGTTGGTTGAATCACTATTAAAAAGAGTGATTCACTAATTTCTTAAAGGAATATTATGTTAAGTGAGAAACTCTGATGGGTCTGAAATGTTACCCTACTTGCACGAAGCTAGCTAGCTCAATAGGTAGGTAGGTAGGTAAGTAGGTAGATTGTAAAAACGCCAGGTTTGGATGAGAGATCAAAGCTTTATTTATTTTTTTAAATTTGTTTTCTTTATTGATTTTTAGAGAGAGAGGAGGGGAGAGGGAGAGAGAGATAGAAACATCGATGAGAGAGAACATGGATTGGCCGCCTCCTGCATGCCCCCCAATAGGGATTTGGCCCACAACCTGGGCATGTGCCCTGACCAGGAATCGAACCAGTGACCTCTTGTGCATGGGTTGATGCTCAACCACTGAGCCACATTGGCTGGGCCAAAGCTTTATTGACTCACAGCAGACACCAGGCAGAGTTTCCTTGCTGCACTGTCGTCAGGCCTAGCTCCCCACACGGTGAGACACAGTGAGAGCTAGGTGGGTAAGTCTACATGCATGGAGGGATCACCCTGTAGGAGAGGGACTCTAAAATATGGAATTTTATATAGGGAGGGATGACCATTCCTCTTTCAGTAGAAGGAGGGAGAAAAATCTTTGCCCGTAATGTACACTAGTTTTCCTTAGGAGCAGAAGGCGAAGAATCTTGGATTCTTCCCCTTTGGAGGCTAAATTATTTTTGGAATTTAAATTATCTAAATTGTCTCTAGGAGAAGATAAAAACAGCCTCTTTGGAGTACAACCAGGGTTTTCTCCTCTTTTGATGTGTAAACACAAAGGGAGCTAGTTCTCTAAATCCTTCTGGGCTCCAGGGAGGCTGGAAAGCAATTCCCCACCCTGGAATGTAAGTCATTGATTTCAGGTAAGATAGAGAAGTTTTATGACCCTGTAAGTGCTAGTAAATGGCGCCACAAGCTGGGCTGTAAAGAGCAAATGCTCCTGGGGGACATATAAAGAAACATTCTAATCTTCCGAGCAGATCAGTGTCCATGGCTCAAGAGGCTGGGTTTTGCAGAAACACAGAAATACAGGGGAAATTAATTTTCCCACAGACAGCAATGCAAATTTTCAGAATGGGTAATATTTTTCTTTGGTAACATGTGGACATGCTTTCTGTACTCTTTCCTCCCATTTAGTGCCTCTTTTCATTGGCCTTCGGTGCTCTTGGGAGACTCTCCCCTATCACTTTAATTTTGGGGTATGGGTCCCTTTCCAAAATACTCTATGCTACAGCATTACTTTTGTCCCATATCTTCAAATCAAAAAGTCTCACACTTTTAGGGTAGCAAATCTTACCTAGCTGCTAGAAGGAAAGCAAACGAACTCAAAACTGGCCATTAATGAATTTTGAGCTCTTGATATTGTGGGAGATTTTTTCCCAAGAGAGTAACCATGCTTAGCACGTGGAGGTGGAGGGACTGGAAACATGAAATGAGATAATATTGTGAAAGCACACTCGTGATTTGTAAAATACCACGTACACGAATATCAATTTGTATAATAATTATTACTGATACTACTACACTGAGGCCTGGGTACGCAAGGACACTATTTTAATTCATGGCCTGTGTTGACTTTCCCTGTTTTGGCACACAGGACTTCATGTTCCTGCTTCCTGTCTGCGGCCGCAGGGTGGCTGCTGCGCCTACACGGTCACGTTTCCATATATCCCCGGCAGAAAGAAGGGTGTGAAATGAAGGGGGAAGAGGGCAAAGTGAGCTTTGTCTTTTTTTTTTTTTTATTCCTCACCCTAGGATACTTTTCTATTTATCATCAGATAGAGTGGGAGGGAGAGAGAGACAGAGAGACAGAGAGAAACATTGACGTGATAGAGCCACACTGACTGGTTGCCTCCCACATGACCTGACCAGGGCTGGGGACGAACTGCAACCGAGGTACGTGCCCTTGACCGGAATTGAACCTACGACTCACTGGTCCTTGGGCTGATGCTCTAACCCTGAGCCAGACTGGCCAGGGGAAGCTTTGTCTTTTTATTCAGAAAGGGACACTATCCTCAGAAACTACTAGCGTCAGCTTAGTACACACAATTGTGCCACATGTCCAGCCAGATGCCAAGGAGGATGGGAAAGTGTTTTTTAATTGGAGAAACAGCCACTTCAAATAAAATCAGGGCTCTTCAGGAAGAAGGGTTGGGTAGGGGTTGGGGTGGAGATTGTCTGAGTTGGCAGCAAGCAACGTTAGGCACATGTGGCAACTCTACTTCCAGGAATTTCTCCTACAGTTGTGTTCACCGCTGAAGAACCTGTTGGTGCCCTCACCCCAATCCCTGCTACCATTTTGGTGTGCCAGTGCCCCCGGCAGCTGTGGGTGCTGCTGGGAAGGGCTCCCACCTACAAACCCAGAGGATTGCCCTTGGGTGACTAGAGCCACCTGAACCAGAAGTGCCTGAAGTTATGTGCTGATCCCCTATATCCATCCACCCTTCCCTTCCCGCCCTCAACCTGAGACTAGCCATAGCCAGTGACTATCTAAGGATGGGTGTGGGTGGGAGGGTGTAACACCAAGTCCTGTCCCTAGCCTAAGGGCAGACAGATTCTGCTTGCCGTTCATGCTTCAGAGCTCCCTGTAGAACAGACTGAATCCAGACTTCATCTGAGACTACATTCTTGCTTTACTTCTTCCCCTTCCCTGTCCTACTTCCCTCACTCTCCCAGGTTTCTCCTGAGAGTGCTCTCCTGACGAATCATGTGCGCAAGACTCTCCACCACAATCTGCTTCTGTCGAGACAGACCTAAGATACACATATGTGAAATGACACAGATTATTCTTTGCTTCATGATTTGTAATAGCAAAAGAAAAAAGTATGTTCATCACTAAGATACTGGTTAAACAAAGCACGACAATATATATAGTTAAATACTTAGCATTGTCCAAAAACAAAATTCAACTGAGTAAATTTCAAGATCTAGTTGGCTTTAACTAAGCGATTCATGAATTGGGGAGCATCCCATCTAGCAACTAGAATTGTACACATGGAAGGTTTTTATAAGCAGAAAGAGGGTGGAGGGCATTAAATGAGTGGATCGGGGTGGGACTAAGAAGTTAAGAATGGATTATTTCAAGTAAGGTCACCTTCCTTTAGGAGAAGGCAGGGAGATTTTATCAGGAAGATTACCTCACTACTGTTATCAGGAAATTCCCAGATGGATTGACTGAAATTACATTTCTAGAAGAGGTTGCCCTGGCCGGTTTGGCTCACTGGTTACAGCATTTCTAGAAGAGGTTGAAACTGTAATTAGATCAAGTATTAAATCTAGGTTTGGTATTCTGAGCTTTCAGCATGAGTAGGGCCATTTTTGAGCCTACGATTTTCTGTTTAGTACCATGTAGCTTTTAAAAAGAATGAGGTAGCCTGGACAGTGTGGCTCAGTGGCTGAGCGTTGACACATGCACCAAGAGGTTGCCGGTTCCATTCCTGGTCAGGGCACATGCCCAGGTTGTGGACCCGATCCCCAGTGGATGGCGTGCAGGAGGCGGCCAATCGATGTTCTCTCTCATCGATGTTTCTATCTCTCTCTCCCTCTCCCTTCCACTCTCTCTAAAATCAGTAAATAAAAAAATTTTTATTTTTAAAGACAATAAAAAAATTAAAAGAATGAGGTAGCTTAATACAATATTGATTCCTCTGGGAAAGAAACAGGGGGTTGAGGAACAGGGTGGGAATTTGGAATCATTTGGATGTATTGCATATTTTTTAAAATAAAATTAGCATAAAAAATTAATGTAGAGTAAGCAAATACATTTGACCCTTAAGTGAAAATTCTCAAATACTTATAAAATTTATTAAATGATTGTAAATAGCACTAATAAAAACTACTTATTGAGAGATTACTCTGTGGCCCATAGCTCCTCCTTTTATATCTATATTTCTTAGTCATCTATACTCCCTGTTGCCTCATATTTATTCCTCTGCCACTGCAGTCTGGCTTTGTCCTCTCCCTCAGCATGATCCTTACCAAGGTTTTCAATGACCTCCTTGTCTTTATTTTATTTTATTTTATTTTATTTTATTTTATTTTTTGGTATGTGCCCCTAGTGGGAACCGAACCTGGGACTCTCCGGTCTGCAGGCTGACGCTCCAACCGCTGAGCCAAACCGGCCAGGGCGACCTCCTTGTCTTTAAATCCAGTGCCTGCTTTTTTTTGTTTTTTTCAATTTTTGTTTTTTTTTTTTAATCACCCAAAGCCCTTAGATTTATTACAGTTCCATCTTGGTCAGTGGCTGCTTTTCAATCCTCATTTTCTTTGCCTCTCAGCAGCATTCTGCGACATTATGCCCTCCTGGTTTTCTGCCTACATCCATACTCATTTCTTCGTAGTCTCCTTGATCAGGCTGCCTCTTCTCACAGTCTTCAGATCTGTGTTCCTCCTGACAGACCTACGCAGGCTGTCCTTCTTCCTTCATGCTTCCTTCTTAGGCATGATTACCCACAGCCATGGCTTCAGTGACCCTCTGTGGACAAACACATCCCAAGTTCAATGAAATCTTCTCTGAGCTCCTATTTTCAACGGCATATTTACCATTTCCACTTGGATAGCCCAGTGAATGGCACCGCCATTCACCCAATTTCTCCTTTCGGGAGCCCGGGGATCATCTTTCTCCGTTATTGCTCATATCTAATCAATTACCAAATCTAATCAAATCTGACTTTTAAACATCTCTAATAGGTTCATTTCCTTCCATCTGTGCTGCTACCACCTCTTCCAGCTGCTTCATGGTCTTTCACTGGGATTAGTGCAAAAGCCCGTAACTTTCCTCTCTGCTTCCAATCTCGCTTTCCTCTATTGCTTTCATAACACTGTACCCAGAATAATCTTTTCAACAGGTAAGCGTAAACGTAACTCCTTTCAACAGAACTTTGCAATAGATTTTCAATACATTTCAAATAAAATCCACGTTTCTCACCATGGACCCCAAAGCGACATGATCTGGCCTTTACCCACCTCTTCAATGTTGTTTCAAAGCATTCCTCCTTTGACTCCCTCGAGGTTTCTTCCTCAATATTGGTTCTTCATGGTGTCGGGGCGTTTGCTTTTGTTGTTACACAGTTTTTAACATTCTTTCTGCCTTCATGTGTTTGGCCTTTTCTCAGTGTTCAGGTCTCAGATCAAATGTCACTTCCTCAAAACGCCCTTTCCAACCATGCCATCTAAAGTGTCCCCATGCTGCTTATACCACAGAAGAAAACATTTATTTTCTTCTCAGCACTCAACACAATATGTAATTATGCTCATTTATACATGCATAGACATACTTACAATTACATATTAAATATGTAAGTAGTTATGAGTTTATTTCCATCTTCGACACCGACCTCTACCCCAAATGTCAGCTCCATCTGGGCAGGGACCGTGTCTGTCTTATTCACTAGGGTGTTCCTTTCAGCTAGAACAGTGGCTAGCACTAGTAAGGAATTAATAAACATTTGTTAAAAGACTTTCACATTACTCTTATGTTTTGCCTGCTAGGCTTTATTTGAGTTCTTTAAAAACGCTCTGCAACTTTCTCCCTCAGTACCTTAGCATATCTTATTTGTTCTGCCTGGAAATGTCCCTGCCACCATACATTTAGTTAACAGCTACCTATTTTCTAGGTCTACACTTTTCACGTATAAATGTAACGTCTTCAGCTTTATTATCCCCGATATTCTAGACAAGATAAAATTACTGTTACATTTTCTCTTAATATCTATATTATTCCTTCATAGAACTAAAGAAAGTTTGTAATTATATTTGTATGTTTCCTCTAGACTAGGTATGGCTCAGGGGCCAAGACTGGCCCACAACCTATTCTGTAAATAAAGTGCTACTGAAACACAGCAACACTCATTCATTTATGTACTATTTGTATTGCTGTTAAAATATTTACATTCTGGCCCTTTACAGAAAAAGTTTGCTGACGTGTGCTCTAGACTAGTCTATAATCTCTATTAGAGCAAGGATACTATCTGTTTTGCTTATGTCTTCCTAGCACAATACTACATATGAAAGGATTCCAGTAAAAATTAGTTAAATAAATGAATGGTAATCACTTTACTAAGTACATTACATATATTACCTTATTTTACTTTTCACAACAATTTATGAGATAAGTAATATTATCTACAGTTTACAGAAGAGGAATTTGAGGCTCAGAGCCACCAGTGAGTTGCCGTAAGATCACAGCTGCTAAGTAGTGAGCCACATTTAAACTTGTCAAAAAATTTTTTTCTTCCCTAAATTTTATTTAGAAATAATTGATATTAAAACTAGTCAATAAAAGTTAAATAAGGAACAACATATAATCACACAAATGACTAGTTAATTACAAAAGAAAGATAGTAACTCTGCAGTGGAAACAGCAGTTCATCAGAGTTAACACCACCAATACCGGGTGAACTGACCTCATTTCCTCCTGATGTGATGTAATGAGAAGGTTGTAACAGCTCTTATGCCAAAAGTATGTGATCTGAATCTAACCACAAGGAAATATCAGATAAGCCCAAATTGAAAGATATTTTACAAAATGTCAAACAATTTTTTAAAATTAAAAAATGTCAGTGTTGCCCGGCCAGAGTGGCTCGGTGGTTGAGCATCAACCCATGCACCAAGAGGTTGCTGGTTTGATTCCTGGTCAGGGCACATGCCCAGGTTGTGGGCCAAATCCCCAGTGGGGGGCATGCAGGAGGCTGCCAGTTGATGTTCTCTCTCATCGATGTTTCTGTCTCTCTCCCCCTCTCCCTTCCTTTCACTCTAAAATCAATAAAGAAAAAAACACAATTGTTTTAATTAAAAAAAAAATGTCATTGTCATGAATGACACAATGACAGCTAAGGAATTGTTCCAGATTAAAGGATTCTAAAGGGCTATGACAACTAAATGCAATGGTGTCTAAATTGGCTCCCAGAAAAGAGTCTTTTATTTTTCTATAAAGGACATTATTGGAACATTGGTGAATTTATGCTAGAAATCCTGGAGGATTAAGTATAGCTACAGATTATTTGTAGCTCCTCCCGAAGAGGTGGAGTCTATTCCCTCACTGTATTAGTCAAGGTTCTCTAGAGAAATAGAACCAATAATATAAATATATAGATGTAGGTATGGAATTGGCTAACATGGTTATGGAGGCTAAGGAGCCTATGGTCTGCTGTCTGCAAGCTGAAGAACCAAGGTGGCCAGTGGTCTAATTTAGTCTCAGTCTGAAGATGGATGGTGTAGGTCCTGCTCTAAGTCTGAACACCCAAGAACCAGGAGTGTCACTATCTGAGGGCAAGATAAAATGGGTATCTCAGCTGAAGCAGAGAGAGCAAATTTGTCCTTCCTTCTTTTTATTCAGGCCCTCAATATATTGGATGATACTCACCCACATTGGTAAGGATGATCTTCTTTACTCGTCTACTGACTCCAATGCTAATCTCTTCCAGAGATATCTTCACAAACATACCCCAAAATAATGTTTTACCAGCTATGTGATATCTTTTAGCCCAGTCAAGTTGACGTGTACAATTAACCTACCTCTTGAATCTTGGGCTGGTCTAATTGCCCAATAAAAGGCAGACGTGATGTTATTACTACATTACTTGTAAATTTCAGCCTCCAAAGACCTTGTAGTTCTGCTCTTACTTTCTTAGTAGCTTTCCTGAGGCTACCATGTAAAGGAGCTCAGTCTAGCCTACTGGAGATTGAGAAGCACCAGCTGACAGCCACCACAAGTGCCAGGTATGTGAATGAGACTATCTTAGAGAGGTTACTGTAGCCACGTGAGTGATTCCGGGCAAGATCAGCAGAATTACCCAGCTGATTCCAGACCAAATTGCAATCCACAAAATTATGAACTATGAATGGATACTGCTTTAGGCTACTAATTTTGGAGTGGTTTGTCACACAACAAAGGCTCACTGAAACATGTATATCTGAGATCAATTGGCCGCTTGGGCAAGGACTCACAAAGTAAAATTGCTAATTAGAGTCATCAATGTACAGAGTCTGGTACTCAGTTCTCTGTACAGAGTCATTTCCTCAGATGTGGAAATTTAAAATCGTTAATGAATACAGAATTGATCAGACTTTATGAATACCATGATAACCAAACTCACAAAAAACTGTTTATAAACCAGGACGTCTATCAGAAAAATTTATAGTGAAGCCCTTGGTTGGTGTGGCCCATTTAGTTGAAACAAGGTCCCATACATCAAAAGGTGGCGGGTTCGATTCCTGGTCAGGGCACATACCCAGGTTGCGGGTTCAATCCCCAGTTGGTGCGTGTACATACGAGAGGCAACTGATAGATCTTTTTCTTGCACATTGATGTCTCTCTCTCTCTCCCCCTCTTCCTCTAAAACCAATTAAAAAATTTAGTGAAAATTATATACTTTTTCATGTCCTCTCTTTAGGTAACTAGAAGCATTTATACAATCAGAAGTTTACTTAGGGGAGAATGGAAGTAGAACAACAAGAAGTATATAGTTTATCCAAATTACGAAGTTCTTGACTTGGGGTGGTGAACATACAATGCAATATATAGTTGATATATTATAGAATTATACACCTGAAACCTATATAATTTTATTGACCGATGTCACCCCAATAAATTCAATTTAAAAGAAGAGAAGGGAGCCCTGGCCGGTTTGGCTCAGCGGTTAGAGCGTCAGCCTGCGGTCCAGAGAGTCCTGGGTTCAGTTTCCGCTAAAGGCACGTACCTTGGTTGCAGTTTGTCCCCGGACCTGATTGGTCGTGCGGGAGGCAGCCACTCGATGTGTCCCTTTCACGTCAATGTTTCTCTCTCTCTCTTCCCCTCTCTCCCTCCCACTCTATCTGAACAAAAAATGGAAAAATGTCCTCGGGTGAGGATAAAAAAAAAATTTTTTTTTAAAAGAAGGGAAGGGAATTTCTTGATCGAAACTATAAAGTAATCCATCATGTCCTACCATAGTGTGTAACTATGTCACAACCAGAATATTTGTATCAATAACCAGTTTCTCAGAATAATGCTAGGTGATCAGTGCCAAAATCTTATCATTTTGCTATCCTTTACTTATCTCCTCTGACCTTTGTTTTATTGCAAAATTTCTCTAGACGGGCTAAAATTTATAGTTTAGCAATATTAGGTACAATTACATTTTAGTCCTTTTTCGCTGATGTTATACCCCAATCACCTTAATGGATCTTGGGTGTTTTCAAGTATTCTTATTTCATAGGTGTTTCTCATTTGTATTTGACTTTGTTAATAAGTCCTTGACTTATGCCATGCATTGATTTTTTTTTTTAGTAGTCAAATTTATCATTTAAAAAGATCTCCTCTGGGTTTTGCATCATACTTAGAAGGCCAAGGACCTCAGAGATATCCTTCTGGCTATTAGAAATAGCCTTTCAAAGAAAAAACTTTCAGCCCTGGTTGGGTAGCTCAGTTGGTTAGAGCATTGTCTCGATACACAAAGGTTGTGGGTTTGATCCCCAGTCAGGGCACATACAAGAATCAACCAATGAATGCATAAATAAGTGGAACAGCACATTAATGTTCCTCTCTCTCTCTCTCTCTCTCTCTCTCTCTCTCTCTCAAATCAATAAATAAAGTTTTAAAAAAACCTTTCATCCCAGGATCAGCACTGCAGGAGTAGACTAGTTGATCTGGTAACAAAACACATGACCTCAACATGGATAAAAAGAGCCCATGTCAATTATATCTCAATAAAGCTGGAAAATAAATAAATAGATGGGTAGATAAGAAAAACTCCTGAAGACAATAAAAAGCAGGAACTGAAAATTCAAGAAAAATAATCTTCTTCATTCTGATCTTTGAAATAATTTCCTGGCTCATAAGAGAGAATTGTCTCACCAGTTCTTGTTTTGTTTTATTTAGACAGAGTCGAGTCATTACCCTGTTCTGAGTAATAAGGTTTCAAATATATGTCTGGTATACCTACGAGAGAGGTTATTGTCTTCAGAAAGGTTTACACAAAGCAAAAGAAGACAACATAAGAATCTTATTTTATTAATCTGCCACTTATTTTAATATATTATTATTTATTTGTGTTTAGATAGGAAAGAAGGTCTTTTTATGAAAAGTAAATAATTTATATTTCAGAGAGAATTTAGATAACTATCATTCTAGTGAACAACCTCAAAATTTCACCCTGTTGTTATAAATATACATAAATCAACTTAAGTTTATATTCCCTGGCCATGCTCCAAATCTTTAACCTCATGGCCTATTATCATCTCTTGTCGTATTAAAGTAAAATTTGTCAAATCTTACAGAAAAGCATATGTAAATATGAAATTGTATAAAAGAAAATAACACATGACCTCAACATAGATAAAAAGCAGCCTGGCCACAGCAGCCTGGCCGATGTGGCTCAGTGGTTGAGTGTTGACCCGTGCACCAAGAGGTCACCAGTTTGATTCCTGATCAGGGTACAGTGGTTGTGGGCCTGATCCCCAGTGGGGAGCATACAGGAGGCGGCCAATCAATGTTCTCTCTCATCAATGTTTCTATCTCTCTCTCCCTCTCCCTTCCTCTGTCTCTAAAATCAATAAAGAAAAAAAATAACATTCAGAGAAATGCTTGCACTTTGAGTGTCCCAAGAACACAGCTAGTTTGGAGATTTGTTAGAAGGACTTCTTTGACTAGCAGGTTATAATCATGGCTAAAGTTAACCACAACATATACTATTAACAGAAAAAAAATATGCCTAGGTGACATCCAGAAAGAGTAGGTACAGACTTCCAGTTCCTCTCTCCATGTGGGTCACACTGAAGTGCCTTTGGTCCAGTAGTGAATTACAAGAATGTGTACTAAATGTCTACTCAAGTAAGCCCACTGGAATCTGGTTAATGTAAGCACATTCCTCCTATGTGACCACCTGTGATGTGGGCCTCAAGCCACAAGACAGGTGCACATGATAAATCTTTGATATGTATATAAGTAAGATTGACAATCTGATATCTTTTTTATATTTATTTTTCAATTACTGTTGACATTCAATATTATTTCATATTAGTTCATGTGTATAGCATTGTGGTTACACATTTATGTAATTCATGAAGTAATTCCCCTGATAAATCTAGTACCCACCTGGCACCATACATAGTTATCACAATATTATTGGCTATATTCCCCATGCTGTACTTTACATTCCCAGGACCATTTTGTATCTACCAATTTGTACTTCTTAATCCCTTCACCTTTTTCACCCAGACTTCCAAACCCCTGCCCCTCTCATCTGGCAACCATCAGTTTGTTCTCTATGTCTATGAGTCTGTTTCAATTTTGTTTGTTTATTTGTTCTTTAGATTCCACATATAAGTGAAATCATATGGTGTTTGTATTTCTCTGACTGACTTATTTCACTTAGCATAACACCCTCTAGGTCCATCCATGTTGTTGTAAATGGTAAGATTTCATTCTTCTGTTGTGGCCAAGTAATATTTCATTGTATATATGTACCACATATTCTTTTTGGATTTTTTTTTTTCTGATCTGTATCCTTTTTTTTAATTTGTATTAATTTATTTTTGTTACAGATGTTTCTCACCACATGTTCTTTAATCATTCATCTATTGATGGACACCTAGGTTGCTTCCATGTCTTGGCTATTGTAAATAATGCTGCAGTGAACATAAGGGTGTATATATCTTTTCAAATTTGTGTTTTGGGTTTCTTCAGATAAATACCCAGAAGTGGAATTCCTGGGTCTTAAAGTAGTTCTAGTTTTCATTTTTTGAGGAACCGCCATACTGTTTTCATAGTGACTGCACCATTTTATAATCCCACCAACAATGCACGAGGGTTCCCTTTTCTCCACAACTTGCAGTATGATTCATCTTGTCTCAGTGCCTCAGAAGCATAAGACAAGCTCACTAACCAGAGTCTGGCCAAGGTTTGGGACCATGACTCCACATACTCCTGGAAAGAAGCAGATATGCTGCATGAACTCCTTTCTTGTAGCTTATCATTCTGATTGGTTGCTTTACTCAATAATGTGTTGCCCTGTTAGTAATGTCATTCATATCTCTGCTGTGTAAGTAGTATTAATTCTTATGATTGCTCTGCAAATCAGGAGATTATTTGTTTGTCTTCTTTTTCATGCATGATGTGGAAAAGGCCTGTGACTTTGCTACATTTTTTTATTTTAACAGTCTGTGAGTCTTATCTAGTTAAAATTAACAACTAGCAAGGGATTCTAGCAGCATATAATTTTAAAATATTTTGTTTAAGAGTTATTTATGCTTGTAAGCTATTCATAATGCATAGTACTGTGTAATAATAACAATATAGGTTTTTGTTAGTCTAGAAATAATGAATTGAAGGTTCCAATAGTTGCCTTTTTAAAAATAATATCTTTTTTTTTTTTTTTTTTTTTTTGGTACGTGCCCCTAGCGGGAACCGAACCCGGGACTCTCTGGTCCACAGGCTGATGCTCCAACTGCTGAGCCAAACCAGCCAGGGCTAAAAATAATATCTTTTTTGAGATATAATTCACATGCCATAGAACTTACCCATTTAAAGTATACAATTCAAGCCTGGCCGGTGTGGCTCAGTGTATTGAGCGTTGTCCCATGGACTGAGAAGTCCTGGTTCAATTCCCGGTCAGGGCACATGCCTGGGTTGTGGGCTCGATCCCCAGCAGGGAGCATACAGGAGGCAGCCGATTGGTGTGTCTCTCTCACATCGATGTTTCTATCTCTTTCTCTCTTCCTCTCTCTCTAAACATCAAAAAAATATATATTTAAAACATAAATAAAGTATACAATTCAATGGTTTTTAGTATAGTCACAAAATTGTGTAACCATCACTACCATCAATTTTAGAACATTTTCATCATCCCAAAGAGATATCTTATACCCTTCCCCCAAACCCTGCTGTAGGCGACCACCAATCTGCTTTCTGTTTCTATGAGTTTACCTATTCTGGACATTTCATATAAATGGAATCATAGTATGTATTTCTTTGTGACTGGCTTCTTTCCCTTAGCATATTTTCTTTTTTTTATCGTTTTTTTTTTTTTAATGTTTACTTTATTGATTTTAGAGAGAAAGGAAGGAAGAGGGAGAGAGATAGAAACATCGATGAGAGAGAACATCGATTGGCCGCCTCCTGCATGCCCCACACTGGGGATTTGACCCACAACCTGGGCATGTGCCCTGACCGGGACTCGAACCGGCAACCTCTTGGTGCATGGGTGGACACTCAACCACTGAGCCACACCAGCCAGGCTCCCTTAGCATATTTTCAAGCTTCATCCATGTTGTAGTATGTGCAAGTGCTTCATTTCTTTTTATTGCTGAATAATATTTCATTATATAGCTGATTTTTTTTATTTATTTTTTTATCCTCATCCGAGGACATTTTTTCATCTTTTGTTCAGATAGAGGAGGGAGAGAGAGGAAGAGAGAGAGAGAGAAACATCGATGTGGAAGGGTCACATCGAGTGGCTGCCACCCGCACGACCAACCAGGGCCGGGGACAAACTGCAACCGAGGTATGTGCCCTTAGCGGGAACTGAACCCGGGTCTCTTCAGACCGCAGGCCGATGCTCTAACCACTGAGCCAAACCGGCCAGGGCTGTATCACATTTTATTTATCCATTCATCAGGTGATAGATAATTGGGCTGCTTTTACTTTTTGGCTGTGATGAATAGTGCTGCTATGAACATTCATGTACAGTTTTTTTTGTTTAACATATGTTTTCATTTCTCTTGGGCATATATCTAGGAATATAGTTTTTGAGTCATATGTCACTCCATTTTTAAGTTTTTGAGGAACTGCTAAACTATTTTCCAGAGTGGCTGTGCTATTTTACATTTCTACAGTGCTGTATGAGGGTTCCCATTTCTCTACATCCTCCCCAATACTTCTTATTATTTGTCTTTTCATGATTGCCATTTGAGGTAGATGTTTTTCTTTCATACTTTTAGATATAATCTCTGATTTTAAAAAAGTCACAATTATCAACTTGAGGCTCTTCTGAATTCTGGAAAAAATAGTGTTGTATCTGAGAGAATGGTTTCATGTTTATCACTTTTTTGTACATTTCATATAAATGGAATCATATTATGTATTTCTGTTCAGTTTCTAGTTGGGAATATTGCATTGTATAGTTGTTAAAGTCAAATGATTTCTAAATTCATATGGTACCAAGAAAAAGTGAATTCACCATTACTGGACATATTTAAATAGAGAGGGCATGACTAGTTAGCAAAGACATTACAAAGGCAACATATATGTGGGTTGGAATATATGGTATCTGAGGGGTTCAAGGATCACCCCAAGTTTGATGATTTGCCAGAAGACTCAGAAGACTCAATAGTAGGTTAAACTCGAAGCTAAGCCCTGACTGGTGTGGCTGAGCAGTTAAAGCATTGGCCCATGGACCAAAGAGTCTAAGATTGGATTCTGGTCAAGGGCATGTACCTCGGTTGTGGTTTGATCCCCGGCCCTGATTGGGGTCATGTGGGAGGCAACCAATTGATATGTCTCTCTCACATAGATGTTTCTCTCTCTCTCTCTCTCTCTCTCTCTCTCTCTCTCTCTCTCTCTCCCTCCCTCCCTCCCACTCTATCTGAAAATCAATGGAAAAATATCCTCGGGTGAGGATTAAAAACAAACAACAACAACAAAAAAACTTGCAGTTAAAATTTACTCCAGCATAGGCTACGTGCATCAGGTGGTATCTAAAGAGGTCCAACACATATTCTGGGTCCTACTTATTTGAAACCACACAGGACATGCTTTCTCTCTAGAAACAAACTACAGGGTCATAAGTAGAATGCCTCTGCTCAGAGAAGCCCATTCAGGAATCAAAGTATGAAGCTTTTATGGGGGACTGGTCACATAGGCAGATCCTGCTACGCTACCAATGCTAGCAACCCAAACTCAGGACCTCAACTATGAAACCAGGTGTACATCATCAATCTGGATTTTATTAAGCAAATTGACAAGCTGGTATGGCATTGTATGTTGATCCAGGTGTATACCATAAATCATGAATCATTTAATTACACAAAGAATATTCTGAGGACCACATTCCTGTGGGTTGGTCAAGGGTCTGTCATGGTTTCAGACTGCCTTGGAGATATGAGAACTTAGCAACTAGACCTGCTGGATTGACTTACTTCACAGATGGTATCAAAGAGAGTTGTTATCATTCAAGAATCTTATTTATCAACAAGATTTACACACTAAAATTCAATAGGCCCAAAGAATTGACAACAAATTTATTGAGAAAACTCGTATTGTAAAGGAAATGATAAGGAAGTAAATGGAATCCATCTCGAAAATAATGAAGGTTACAAAGTAGTTTTAATCTATTTGCTTAGGAAAATAGTGGTAAATAGAACTTAGATATTAATATTGTGGTATTTAATTTTAATTGGGGATGACATATCAAGTCTGCTCATCTTCTAGAGCAGGAAGGTTAACTTCTGTCTTGGGATGAACTGAGAGATGACCCAATGGGAGCCCAGAATTGAGGCATTTAGGAATAAGAAAAATGAACATACAATTAGTGACAGCAGGGGGAAACAGAGACTATAAATATCAGAAAGCTAAGTTTGGATTAGATATCAAGGTCACATTGGCCCTTTCAGGAAAGGGAAGCTCAGACAGCTGAGAGTGGAACTCCAATGTAGATAAGGAAGTAAAAATGCTTAGTAAGGGAAAACAGCGGAAGTAGAAGGAAAACGGGGCTCACAAGGATTGCATTTTATGTCTCTTCCCTTTTCTTCCTTCCTCTTTCTCTCAACAAATACTTATAGAATACTGTATAATAAGCACTAAGAGCACTCCTAAGTGCTTATTATGTGAGCGAGTGATCTCCAAGTAAGCCTGAGTCACATGAGTCTAGATGTTTTTCTAATGTGTGTAAAACCCTTCAGTTGGCAGAGTTTGCACCAAGGGCTCTTAAAGGAAAGGGAATGTGTGGGTGGACAATAGGTTGCTATATAGCTTTGGGGAGGCCTGGATGTTTGGGTTTTGACTCTTGATCCATATAAGGGCAGTGGAACTTGATATGTTGTTTAAAATCTGAATCTCCCCTGGTTAACCCCAAAATATGTTTTCATTGATTTTAATATGTTTTCATTGATTTTTTTAGAGAGAGAGAGAGAGAGAGAGAGAAACATAGATGTGAAAGAGAAACATCAATGGGTGGCCTCCTGCACGCCCCCTACTGGGGATTGAGCCCAAAACCCTGGTGTGTGCCTTGACCGGGAATTGAACCGGTGACCTCTTGGTCTGCGGGTTGAAGCTCAACCACTTGAGCTGCACTGGCTGGGCTCTCATTGTGTTTTTAATTTGTATTTTTCCATTTGCAATGACACAGACATTTTTTTTTTCATGTTTATGGTTCCTATTCTATTAAAAAATCTTTTGTTCATTATTTTTTTTTTAATTTATTTAGAGAATTTTTGTGAGTTTATTTGAGTCAAACTAACATATGCCAGGGAGCAAGATCTCAAATATTCCACCTTATTTTTCTTTTTATTTGTAGAAATTTGTTATATATCCTAGATATTAATCCTTTCAGTTATATGATTTGCAGATATTTTCTTTTTGTTTATAGATTGTTTTTTTTTACTTACTCTTGGTCTCTTTTGATACATAAATGTTCTTCATCTTAACGTGGTTCAATTTATCAATCTTTTGTCAACTGTTTTTTATGCATTTTTAAGAAGCATTTGTCTACTTTAAAATCTTAAAATAGTTTGTCTTCTAAAAGTTTTATAATTTTATCTTTCATATTTAGGGCTTTAATTTACCTAGAACTGCTTTGTTTCAGCAACATTGACTCAGAAGCCAGCTACTGGTCTATAGCGCTGTTTTATCATAAGTCATGTTTCTATGTATGCAAGGGACTTTTTTCCTGGGCCCTCATTTCTGTTTCACTGATCCATTTTTAAAAATCTATCGCTAATACTACACTTTTAAAAATAGTATTTGATTATGGTTTGCCCTTTGTTCTTCAATAATAATTTTAGAATCACTTAGTCAAATTTTAAGTTAATCTTGGGAGAATTTAGAGATATTGGTCCTTATAAAAAAACATGGTGTCTCTCTACTTATTTAGGTTTACTTTAATGTATCTCAATAAGCTTTTATACTTTTTTCCAAGAAGTGTTTGTACACCTTTTGTTAGATTTATTTCTATTACATTTTTTTTTATCCTCGTGAGGACATTTTTCCATTTTTTGTTCAGATAGAGTGGGAGAGAGAGAAACGAAGAGAGAGAGAAAGAGAAACATCGATGTGAAAGGGACACATTGAGTGGCTGCCTCCCACATAACCCAACCAGGGCCAGGGACAAACTGCAACCAAGGTATGTGCCCTTAGCGGGAATCGAACCCGGGTCTCTCTAGACCGTAGGCCGATGCTTGTTAGATTTATTTCTAAGCACTTGAAATTTCTTGTAAAATATGTCTTCTTTTGGGTGTATATCCCCCAACTTTCCCAAAAAACTTTTAAACACACAGAAAAATTGAAATAATAGAATGGATATCTATGTGACCTTCACCTAGATTCAATCACTGTTAATTTTGTCATATTTGTTTTCATGCCTGTGTGTGTACTTTTTTTATTGTGTCATTTTCACAAACTTTGCAAGTGGTGGAGTCACCATTTAAAACTAGGGAATCTAGTTTTTCAGGGTCATATCAAGACATTCTAAGCCCACCTTATATTTTCTGACCAAGTATTCCCAATTACCCATTTTTTGCCCTCTGGTTTGTCTTGATCAAACTTTAGTCAGGTCTCTCTTTTTCCTACTGCCCTCTGAACTCTGCTTGGCCACCAGCCTGAGCAGTCGTACACAACAAAGTGAAACACGCCCTCCTTATCAGCGTTTCCTGGGAACTGGCTGACAAGAGCCAGACCCTTTTCCTGTCAGATCCCACTCATTTTTTCTCTTGCTTATCCAGCTTCCTCTTAAAAGATTCTGCTTATCTCTGTTTCCCTTCCTTTACCCTATAAAAGATAAAACTTTTTCTGTTTGATTTTTAAATGCTTGCAGATTTCTGAGATTAGAATGTTCTCCCCATTGCAATAGTCTTTCTTTCTAATGAAGTCTCTCCCTAAGTCTAAATTTGTTTTTATCTTATTTATTTATTTTTATTTTTTTCTTTCTTTATTGATTTGAGAGAGAGAGAGGAGGGAGAAGGAGAGATAGAAACATCGATGAGAGAGAACATCGATTGGCGGCCTACTGCATGCCCCCCCACTGAGGATTTGGCCCACAACCTGGGCATGTGTCCTGACCGGGAATCTAACTGGCAACCTCTTGGTACATGGGTCGACGCTCAACCACTGAGCCACACCGGCCAGGCTAGATTTGTTTTTATTTGACATAGCTCAGTAAGCCTCTACCTCATAACCACAATCTGTTATCCCACCCAAGAAAATTAATTATAATTCTATACCATCCAATATCTACTCCAGCGATTTTCTTTCTTTTTTTTTTTTTTTTTATCCTCACCCGAGGACATTTTTTCATTTTCTGTTCAGACAGAGTGGGAGGGAGTGCCGGGGTCCAGCCTCGGCAGGTCCAGGGGTTCCCAAAGGTGTGGACGGAGTCGGCGAGAGAGAGAGAGAGAGAGAGAGAGAGAGAGAGAGAGAGAGAGAGAGCACGCAACTTGGGAGACAGAAAATCCTTGATCTTACTTCTGCTTAGTCTTAATGCTTCTTCTTCTTCTTCTGCACCAGACTAGCAGAGCCTTTTATTATGTACATCGATCCACACCTTACATTGTTTCCCCCAAACCTTTTAGGCAAAAAAGTACAGACATTCTTTTGGTTGTTTACCCAACTCTTAAGTATATTACATGTTAATTACTAACTATATCCACCCTTCATCCAGACATCCTCTTAAAACTCCTGACCTTTCCTCCTATCTAAGATCCCTTTAAGCTTCCACACCTCTGTCCTAAATCTTATTTTCTTGCTTTTCTTCCTGTAATCTTTTCAACCATTTACATCATTAGTCATCTATATGTTACTTCTATAATAATTTCTAACAGACAGCTAACAGATAGAGAAAGCAAAGATTAGTCTCCTTCATTTGCCATCCTGCATTTTTATTTTCCCATTTCCTTTATATCTTCAGTCACTGTTCTTCGTGATTCCTGCCACGCAGAGAATCCACTTCTCCAGGGACAATGTCAAACCATGGAGCTCACCCGGAACTGTGTCAAACCGTGGTGGTCCTCGTATCTCCAGGGACTATGTCAAACCATGGAGCTCACCCGGGACTATGTCAAACCGTGGTGGTTGCTGTTCCAGTGACACCGCTCCCAACAAGGGAGAGAGAGGAAGAGAGAGAGAGAGAAACATCGATGTGAAAGGGACACATCGAGTGGCTGTCACCCGCACGACCCACCAGGGCCGGGGACAAACTGCAACCGAGGTACATGCCCTTAGCGGGAACCGAACCCGGGTCTCTCCGGACCGCAGGCCGACGCTCTAACCACTGAGCCAAACCGGCCAGGGCTACTCCAGCGATTTTCAACCTTTTTCATCTCGTGGCACACATAACCTAATTACTAAAATTCTGCGGCACACCAAAAAATATACTGTATTTTTTGCCAGTCTGACCAAAAAAAAGGTATAATTTTGATTGATTTACAAAAAAATAACAGTAATTACCTACCTTTTTTGCTCCAAAGTGACTCTTTAAAAAGTCAGGTGCTGCCCTGGCTGGTTTTGCTCAGCGGTTAGAGCATCGGCCTGCGGACCAAAGAGTCGTGGGTTTGGTTCCTCCAAGGGCATGTACCTCGGTTGTAGTTCGTCCCCCCACCCTGGTCGGGGTTGTGCGGGAGGCAACCAGTCGATGTGTCCCTCTCATGTCAATGTTTCTCTCTCTCTCCCTCCCTCCCACTCTATCTGAAGGGTTTCTGATACCAAGAATTAACCAATCAGATGCAACCTTATTATGTGATGTAACCAATAAGATGCAATTATATTACTATATGACCTATAGATTAATAGTTCAAGACAGGATAGGGCATTCACACCAGACTGCTATTGTCATGTTGGCTGTTGTTATTATTATTTTTTATTTGACAATCTTAAGGGAAAAGAAGTCAGTGCCCCCTGATTAAATAGTCAAGTATTGCATGTTTGTTGTTGTTGTTTTTATTAATTTACTTTTGTTACAGATGTTTCTCCTTTTTTCCCCCATTGACACCCTCCTCCCCTTCCCTCCCTGCCCCGTCCCCAGTTTTGTTGTCCATGTCCATTGGTTATGAGTACATGCGTACAAGTTCTGTGTTCATCGCTCCCCTCCCCCACCCCCTCTTCGAGCAAATGTCAGTCTGTACCCTACTTCCACGTCTCTGGGACTACCCTGTTCCTCACACTGTTATGTTCATTATATTCCAGAAATAAGTGAGATCATATGATATTTGTCTTTCTCTGCTTGGCTTGTTTCGCTTAGGATAATAGTTTCCAGGTCCTCCCATGTCGTCGCAAAGGATAAGAGATCTTTCTTTCTTACAGCTGCATAGTACTCCATTGTGTATATGTACCACAGCTTTTTTATCCATTCATCTACTGATGGACACTTGGGCTCTTTCCATATCTTAGCTATTGTAAATAGCGCTGCTATGAACATGGGGGTACATGTATTCTTTCTGATTGATGTTTCAGGCTTCTTAGGGTATATTCCTAAGTATTGCATGTTTTAAAACTTCTTGTGGCATACCGGTTGAAAATTGCTGATCTAGTTTGTATTCAGATTTCCCCAAGTGTCCCCAAAGCCTTTTACTGCTGGGTTTTTCTCTCCTGCAGATGAATGTTCACATTCTTAGCTGGGGCATTTAAAAGTTCTTCATTGCCTCGGGTGTGGCATGCATCATTTTGGAAGGAAAGACAAAGAATCAGTCTAGAAGACATGAATTGAAGCAAATGATGAAAATTAATCATTTAGTTAACATTGACCACCTCACAATAGATTATATAGAAAATACATGTTTGAATACTTTTAATTGCTGGGCAATAATATCTTTTTTCTTTAAAACAAAAATAAGAGTAAAGTATAAGGGATATAAGATACAAAAATAAAATAAGGGAAAACTGTAATGGTAAATTTGAACTGACAATATCAATATCAACTCATGATTTAAAAACTATATCACTTCCACCCTGGCCGGTTTGGCTCAGCGGTTGGAGCATTGGCCTGCGGACCAGAGAGTCCCAGGTTCGGTTCCCGCTAGGGGCACGTACCAAAAAAAACAACAAAAAAAACTATATCATGTCCTAATTTTGCTCACTGAAATGACCTAGAAGCAATAATACTTCAGTAGCATTGAGCAAACCTGGTGTCCAGATGATAGTTTCCAAATACTATTCCCTACTAAACAGAATCATCACCTTTTAATTGAAAAAATGGATGATTCCAGATCTTAGGCCATGAGATACAAGGTAGGCACAGAATATTTTGTTGTGATCCTAAAATTAGACCTCCTCCTTTTAAATCATTGCTCTACCACTTGCAAAAAATTTGTGAAAAACAGGCAAAAAACATTAACTTCTCCGTTTCAATGTCTTTATGTGTAAAGTAGGAGATAATAATAATCTTTAGCTTATAGTTTCTGCAGAGTATTAAATAACGATGCTTGTAACCTTCTTAGAATGATAACTGGAACACAACAAGTGCTCAAGAGGTATAGGGTATTGTCATTATTATTTTCATTAACACCATTCAGATTTCTTATTATTCTTGGCATAAAAACCAAAATCTTTACAAGGGTTGCAAGACTCTGCGTGTTGTTCCCCTTTCTACCTTTCTGTGTTCACTGCATGCCACTGCCTTTGCTTTCAGAATTTGAACATTTATGAATGTGCCACGTTCCCATCCACTTCAGAGTCTTGACACATGTCTTCTCTCCTCAAAATGTTCTTCCCAGTCTTTTTGACTGGCCCTTCAGAGCTCAGCTCAAATGCAGCTTCCTCAAGGAATCCTCTCAGGCCAGACCCCCTCTTATGTAAACCCCACAGCACCTTATATTTCCTAACAGCACTTCAGTTATGAAGGGAGTAATGGTGTCTGGCTTCTTTACTACTTTATCTTCAGTATCTTGAACGTGGCAGGTACTCAGTCAATGTCTGCTGAATACATACTTCTTTCATTTAAGAAATGGCATTACCGCAACTCCCTGTGAAGATAATCTAGTCTCTGATCATTGTTTCCTCATAGTCACTTTCCTAGGGATAATTCATGAACAAACCAGAAAATTTCTAGTCAACATTTATATAGAAGTATCAACTAATATTTTTTGATAGTAGACACAGCTACCAGACATATCTACCAGAGCTAGCATGGACATTGGTCTCTTGGAGTTGGGATGATCTGAGGATGATAGATGTGTCCCCATGAAAAAGCCCATCTGTAGTGAGAGAGAACATTGCTAATTGACAGAGGAAAGCAGAAGAGAGGAATGAAAGGAAAAAAGAAATAGAAAGGGTGTTTGCAAGAGCAATTGCAAATTGTAATACTGGTTGAGTTCCTGGGTTATGAACTATCTGAAACTAGATCTACCAATGGAATTTCCAGTGTAATAAACCAATACATTGCCCTTGTAATTAAACTAGTTTGATTTGGATTTCAGTCATTTGCAACTCAAAGAATCCCAATAAATACAGTTTTATACTCTATGTAGGAAGTTCTTTGAAGTGGGCTTGAATATATTTTAGCAACATACAAATTAAACAATACATTTGTATTCAGATAAAGGTTTGTAATACTGAGCAAAATATAAGGGTTTATATTTGTTCACAGATGTGACTATCTACCAGTGAGAACAAGGAACATAAGAAGAAATGTTTTACTGAGCCAATGTTTTGGAATAAACAGCCTCTTTTCTTATATTCCAGATGTTTAAAGAGAAAAGTTCAAATTATCTCTGGCATGTGGAAAGCTGGGGGAGCTTCAGAAGCTGGTCTTACCACTGTATAAACGTAAGTGAAAATGCCTACAATATTTTTAAATTTTCACAGTGGTTTTTACAACAATTTGCAGAGCACATAGTATATTTTTATAGCTAAATCAATGTTAAATTAAGTGTTTAAAAATGTTAAAATTCATTTTAAAATATTGAAAATTAATTTGGGGTCCTACTTAACACCTCTCCTTTTGTTCCCTGGGTCACTGGTTAAAGATTACCCTTTATGACCCAAATGATGTAAAGCATTAACTTTCTTTTAATAAATAAACTCCTAGCCAGCAGGACCTGACTGACCCTTTCTCAAGTGAAAATTATTAAAAAACAATATTTCTGTCCTGGCTGGTTTTGCTCAGTGGTTAGAGCGTCGGCCTGTGGACCAGAGAGTCCCGGGTTTGGTTCCCGCTAAGAGCACATACCTCATTTGCAGTTTGTCCCTGGCCCTGGTTAGGGTCGTGTGGGTGGCAGCCAGTCGATGTGTCTCTCTCACGTCGATGTTTCTCTCTCTCTCTTCCTCCCTCTCTCCCTCTCGCTCTATCTGAAGATAAATGCAAAAATGTCCTTGGGTGAGGATAAAACAACAACAACAAAAACAATATTTCTGTGAGAAGAAAATGTTATTCTGATCTCAAAGCCTCTTTTTCTGAAATCACCGTTGCCTCTTAGTCTCTACAACGTGTTTTAGGTAAGCTAACTGTAATGCACATAGCCATTAGTGTGGAGAGAAAGAGATGCACCATTCACCTCTCACTCTAAGTACAGTCCTTAAAAACTAACCCAAACATGCTAAAATCATCTTGTTAGCTCACGGTTGAACTGGGAAGCATAAATGACCCCTGTAGTGAAAAAGTCTTAATGAAGAGAGTTCACCAACTTGGAGCCATCTGCTAGAAACTTGACACCAGATTAAAGATACCCCAGTAGTGTATCCAGAAGTCTTCTGAGCACCCAGAAGAAAAGAAAAAAGATTCCATGTTATACTGGATACCATATTTTTGAAAGTGAAGATGAGGAGATTAAACACACTCCACACTATGAAATTTATACAGCTCTACCCACAGTGCATATTATGAAAACTCATGACCACCAAGCATTTAGATATGCCTGACACATGGCTGATTTCCAGCCACTTGAGAATCATAGATTTCTTCCTCCCTTCCCCTACCTTTCTATACTGCTTGTCCCTTGGGTCTTATTACTACCACCTCCAACCCCCAAGCACACCCTGTTTCTTGCTCTCTACCAAGCTTCCTAGCCCTTCACACCTCCGAGTCCTTCTCAGATTAACTGCCTTGCAAGCACTCCAGGATACTCGGTCACTTCCAAGAACTGTTTGTGTGCAGGATTCTTTTAAGAAAACCTGGATGGAACAGAACACATAATGCGAGGTAAATTCCTCCAATCTTCCCCTGCTTCTCAACTCCCAAGCCCCACAGATACAAATTCATGTTCTGATTGAAATAAACATCAAGAGCAGCTTTGGAAAGGGAGAAAGGGTGGATGCAGGAAAGGTTTTGTCCGCTGAGAATATGTGTCCATGCCTCAGTGGTATTTGGAGGCAGCTGGCTTCATCCCATTGTTTCCTTCCCCCAGTACCAGTGCGGCACTCTAGCTACTCTCTCCTTGAGTGTTTCCAAAAGCCCCCTTCAGTGAGTGTTTACCCTTTGTATTTATGGAATAAAAACCATGTGAGCAGGGACCATGCTTTTTTGGTCCCCCAATTAAGGGGACCATATTTTTCACTTCTTATGTCACTTTACGGGAACACAGCAGACTATCCTTCTTCTCCTACATTTCTACCTTCACTTTTGTGAATCCTAGAGAGAGAGAGAGAGAGAGAGAGAGAGAGAGAGGGAGAGAAACATCTATGTGAGAGAGATGCATCGATTGGTTGCCTCCCTCACGACCCTGACTGGGGCCAGGGATTAAACCTGCAACCCAGGCACATTCCCTTGACTGGGAATCAAACCCAAGACCCTTCAATCCACAGGCCAACGCTCTAACCGCTGAGCCAAACTGGTCGGGGCTCAGTCATATTATTCTTAAAGCAAGGGAGTGACCCTGTCACTTTAGGAGAGACAGACACCTCAATTTATTCAAATGACAGATATTCACTCTTTCTGACTCTTCTTTGGCGAATTTCTTCTTGTTAAGTCAGAATCTGTGATGGGTGTAAGATGTTAATCTGGTTAAAAGCCAACAAGTTACCCTGCCACAGATTTTTACCTACACACTGGCAGAAAATAGGAAACTTCTGTGTCAGAGATAAAGATGGTATACTCCCTGTGAAGGTAGCAGCCAAGTAACATCATAGCCCTGACTGCCCGAGCATCAGCCCGTGGACCAAAGGGTTGTGGGTTTGATTCCAGTCAAGGGCATGTACCTGAGTTGCAGGTTTGATCTCCGGCTCCAGTCCAGGTGGTACGGGAGGCAACCAAACGATGTGTCTCTCACATCAATGTCTGTCTCTCTCTTTTTCTTTCTTTCTCCCTCCCGCCTTCCCTCCGGCTCACTCTAAAAATCAATGAAAAAATATCCTCTGGTGAGGATTAACAAAAACAAAAAACAAAAAAAAAATCAAACACAAATAAAAGTTTGCAGCAAAGCCCTGGCCGGTTTGGCTCAGCGGTTGAAGCGTCGGCCTGTGGACCAGAGAGTCCCGGGTTCGGTTCCCGCTAGGGGCACATACCAAAAAAAAAAAAAAAAAAAAAAAAAGAAAAAAAAAAAGTTTGCAGCAAAGAAAGTAAAGATTTATTTAAGCCAATGGCGCCAAACTAGAGTCACAGGCCACTTATTGCTCTAAGATCTGGCCCTCTGTTGGCTTCCAGGGGATGGGTTATATAGGGGGAAATCATCAGTCATGATGGAGTTAGGGCCATGGTCTCTATTGATTGGTTGGTGCTAGTATAGGGTTACTTGATCATAGCCTCTAGTCCTGATGTCAGTGTTGGCATCCCGCTGTCTGGTTTCACAAGGGTGTGCTTGGTGGGGTTGTTCTGCTCTTCTGGGTCTGGAGCTGAAACACAATGGAGGCCTAGATGTTATCTCTAGTTTAACTAAAACTCTGTCTCTGTGGTCAACAGATCTCAAGCTTTGTTCCTAAGATTATGGGACACTGACCAGAACCTCAATGTCTCGAGAGCGTAATGATTAAGGGGGTGGACGTGCAAGGAAGAGGGAGGTGGGTGAGTCAGGGTATTCCTAGGCGGGGCAGAGCCAGTTTGAATCAAAAGGAAAGAAGGAGAAAAGGTCACTAAAGAAATGAAGTTTCGCCCTGGCCGGTGCTGTTCAGTGGTTAGAGCGTCAGCCTGCACACCACAGGGTCTCGGGTTTGATTCCGGGTCAAGGGTACGTACCTGGGTTGCAGGCTCAATCCCTGGCCTGGTCCAGGTGCATGTGGGAGACAACCAATCGATGTGTATCTCTCTCACATCGATGCTTCTCTGTCTCCCCCCTCCCTCCCTCCCTTGACTCTCTCTAAAAATCAATGGAAAAAATATCCTTGGGTGAGGATTAAGAAAAAGTTTTTTAAATAAATAAATAAATGAAGTTTCTGCGCAGTTACAGACATGATCAGAGGCCTTAAATATGTTTGACTTGGCTCTTGTAGTCCTGCCACTTGCCTGAAGAACGTGCCCAACAGCGCTGCTCCTTCAGCACAGGCCCCAGAACGATGCAGAGGAGCAGATACGAGAATCCTGGAGCCCCGTAAGCCAAGTCCCAGCCTAAAGTGGGGTCATCCACTGACCCACAGACTAGCACGAAACAGAAATGCTTGTTGCTGTAAACCACTGGGTTTGGCTGGGCTTTTTATACAGCATTATTGTGGTACTAGCTGACTCATAGAGCTGGAAAGAAAACTTTTCATTCAAATTCTTTTGTAGTTTTTGCATTTTGAATCATGTGAATATACAATACATTTTTTTTTTTTTTATCCTCACCCAAGGACATTTTTGTATTTATCTTCAGATAGAGTGGGAGGGAGAGAGGGGGGAAGAGAGAAAGAGAAACATTCATGTGAGAGAGACACATTGACTGGTTGCCACCCACATGACCTCAACCTGGGCCGGGGACAAACTGCAACCGAGGCACGTGCCCCTCGCAGGAACTGAACCCGGATCTCTCTGGTCCGCAGGCCGACACTCTAACTGCTGAGCCAAACCAGCCAGGGATACAATACATTTTTAAAAGAAATGTAAATATATTATATGGGCACATATGCCAAAATGATTCAGCATATAGATAAGGGTAGTCTTCCTATTGTTGAATGGATTCTTTGCGTCCGTGTTTTTCCATTTTATTATCCTGGACCCAAACTGATGGTAGTGAGAGAACAAATATACAAAAACAGGTTAAAGTATTCTGGCAATGTCTTCAAGATTCTGAGGGAATTTCATTTCCAACATAAAATTCTGTACTTAGCTGAACGATTAATCCAGTATGAAGGTAGAACAATGTCATTTTCACTAATTGCCCCAGTTAGTGCCACATGATGAGTTTAAGACCTTTTTTTTTATTGTTCAAAATGGGGTCATGCCCTGGCTAGTATGGCTCAGTTGGTTGAGCATCATTTTATGCACCAAAAAAAGGTGGCCACCTCGATACCAGTCAAGGCACACGCCCAAGTTGAAGTCTCGATTGATGTTTCTCTCTCCCTCTCCCTTCTTCTCTCTCTCTAAAAATCAATAAAATAATAAAATAAAAAAATTTAAATAACATTCATCACTTTACACTTACTCAGAGGGCTATAGTTTTTTTTTTTTTTTTTTAATAGAAAATGTGTTGGTAAAAATATGGAGAAATTGCTATACATTGCTGATGGGCATATAAAATAGTACAGTCAAAACCAAAAGCACTTTGACAGTTCCTCAAAGAGCTACACATAGAATTACCATGTGACTCAGCAATCCCACTAATAAGCGTAAACCCAAAGGAACTGAAAGCAGGGACTTAACCAGATACCTGGAAGCCAGTACTCATTGCAGCATTATTCACATTGGCCAAAAGGTGGAAACAATCTCAGTGTCCATCAACAGATAAATGGATAAACAAAATGTGGGATAACCATACACTGGAATATTACTTAACCATAAAAGGAATGACGTTCTGATACATGTTACAACATGGATGAACCTCAAAAACATTATGCTAATTGAAATAAGCCAGGCACAAAAAGAAAAATATTATATGATTCCACTTACATAAATTATCTAGAGTGGGAAAATTCATAGAACAAAAGTAGATTAGAGTTTACCAAAGACTGGAGGGAGGGGGATGGGGTATTAAAGAGTTTCTGTTTGAGGTAATAAAGAAGTTATGGAAGTAGATAGTGGTGATGGTGGCATAACATTGTGAATGTTGAATGCCACCAAAGTGTTTACTTAAAAGTGGTTAAAATGCATCTTTTATATTATATGTATTTTAACTACATTGTAAAAAATGAATAATATAATATTCCAAAAACCATTGGATTGTACACTTTAAATAGGTGAACTGCATGGTATGTTAATTATATTTTGATAAAGGCTGCTTTTAGAAAAGGACACTGGAAATTTTAACCTTGCTGAAAAAAAGACAACTTTGCATATGCTAGTAAGAATAGCCAGGACACAGGATAAGGTTGACATATAATTATTTAGTAAGTGTGTGTAAGCTAGCCCATCTTGAAATCCAAAAAACAGTAAAAGAAATACAAAACTAGAAACTGAGGCTAGAACTGCTGTTTCTCAGGCCAACTTTCAACTCTTCCAAAAGACTACTAGAAAAACCTGTTAATTCGGCAAAGCTTTATTCATTATTATTATTATTTTATTTATATTTTACCACAGTGAGGAAGACTACCACTTTGATAAAGTCTTGGTAATGTTTCAGAAGACAGAAGAGTGAAGTCAGAGGAATGAATATATATAGTGTTGGAATCTTAGTTTAAGCGGTTTAGATGGGTCTTTCAAGAAGGGAAATTGACTAGGATTAGACAATGTTTGTGACATAATAGTTAGAATTTGTGGATACAGTGAGATGAGGATCTTGAAGTGAGTGGTGATAAGTAAACTATTATTTGAGAAGTATGTTTCTGTCCAGGTGGGTGGTCTATCGTCCTAATAGAAGAGTTCTTGGCCTGGATGACCAAATTGTTTACCTAGATAAAGTTGCTTTGCAAAAATTTCCCCAAGTGACTAGAGAAGATATTTATTGATTTCTCATCCTGTCTTTCTGGAAAGAATTTCCTGAGGCAAATATTGTGGTTTCCCATCCCAATAGTTAAGCAATGTTAATGTAGGTAGTCTCAATTATCACCCAGGAAGAGTGAACAATCCTTATAGAAAGAGGTCTCAGCACTCTTCTTACCCTATTTCTTTCTTAGTCTAGATCAGTGATTGGCAAACTATAGTCTGTGAACCCTAGAACACAAAAAAGTGGGGGAATTTTAAAACTATAGCTCTTGCTTAGGAGGACAGGGCTCAGGTAAAATTCAATATTGCCAAAAGCACACTCAGAATTGATGCTGAACCCTAAACCATTTTCTTAATAAGTTATAATTGTCCATAGATAAGTGAACTAAAAAGCAAAAAAGTACCTATCTCCATAAGGTGTGTATTTTCAATAAAAGGTGTGTATTTTCAAATAAAATTTCCCCCACTCTTTTGTGTTCTAGTGTTCACAGACTATAGTTTACTTCTATATTGGAGTGATCATCAACTCAGCCATTGGCGAGTGTTAGGTTCAGGATTAGTAGACTCCCTACATACAATTTGTTCCCATATTATAGATGCTTATTCTATGCAAACTGCTCCATTCTGTAGTATCCATGAAAAAAAGTGTTGGCATCGGATGGTTTTATTTAAGGATCCAAGATAGTAAGGATTCCTTAGGCAATTGCTGGTATTTTTTCAGCAAAATGGCCCAGTTTCTTCATACTGTAATGTATGTAATGAAATGAAATGAGTTGCACACCGCCAGTTTGATCAGTAAAGGATCTCAATGGGTGGCAAAGCAAATAACTATGGTGTCTTTGTGTGTCCCCAGCAGGGCATTAGGGAAGCTGTGAAGGAAGATTAGCCTTTGTTTCAAATACTGGTCTTGGAGCTCTTGGCTCTCCCTTTTCCTTTTCTTCATCAGCATTTTCATACCCAACAATGCTGCTGACATGGGATGGTATTTTTAGTCTTCCCCCCTCAGCTACTTCTTTTTGTCAACACTAGTTGGTAGCATTTAATCAGTTCTTAGTGAATCAGATTAATGCTTCTAAATTCTACCCATGAGATCAATTCTTGTACGTTACTATAAAATGTTAGCCATATCAAACAACATGATGGATTAGCAGTCTTTCAGGCACCAAGATTCTTTTCATTACCCTTTGACTAATACTTCCTGTTTTCACCTTCCGCTAGCCCTGACAACCACCATTCTACCCTCCCACCAACAGTGTACAGGGGTTCCAATTGCTCCATATTTATCCTCTTTTTACCAACATTCATGTTCATTTCATTTTGTTTTCTTCTGTTTTTGATAAAGCCATTCTAACAGTTTTGAGAAGACATTTTATTATGGTTTTGATTTGTATTTCCCTGATGATTATTGATGTAAGAACCTTTCACATAACTGTTTGCTATTTGTATGTCTTTTTTGGAAAAATGTCTTTTTAATTTCTTTGCCTGTTTTTAAAAATTAAGTTATTTTTGCTATTGAGTTGTAGGAGTTTCTTAATATTTTGGATATTTGTCCTTTATCAGGCATATGGTATGCAAACATTTTCTTCGTATTTTGTAGGTTGACTTTTCATTTTGTTGATGTTTCTTTTGCCGTGCAGAAGCATTTCAGTTTGACATATTCAAAATTCTTTATTCGCTGTCTGCTTTCTTTCTGAATAAAAATTTTACTATATGGAGTTGGGGATCTTCACATCAATTGCCACTTCTGATACAATTCTGGACTGATGGAAAGACTAACAAAACATGATGTGTTTTGAATACTGGTTTACTTATCTTATTCAAAGGGTATAGGACAGGTAATTCAGCATGCATGCAAGCTCCACTTTTAGCAAAAGGTCTTGCAATATCCCACACACAGCTTCCAAGACCTCCCATTTCATGGGTCATGCTCAGTTACAAGGGATGAAGGTATAGCAGGGTGTACCACCTTGGTTTTGGGAAGCTATTCCACTATCTGCTCCTCAAATTTTTGTACCCTATTGGTCATATTGTTCCTCAGGGTATGTGTAACTTACGAACATTCTTCTTCAGGGCAGCTGAATGATATTGATGAAAGGTTATACAATAAGTAATCTGTACAACCAGATACATCTCATGCAGACAAAGCACAATCTGCACCCCATTCTATATCTATCTTAATATTCCAGTAAATAAGGTTGCAAGAAGGTAAATTCAGGGTCAGCTTCCCAGGTGTCTCTGGACCTGGAACAAGAGCTTCAGTTCACTGAGAATTTTTTTTCTTACAGTGTTTAATAATTATTTCTTAAAAAAGCATAATATATTTACTTTTTGTGATCAATTGTTTACTACTAATAACTATAGTTATAATTCAATCCAGAAGAAACATTTAACACTTAGAACTTTAAGATCCTAGGAAATGAAAAGTTTAAAATAATTTAAATTATATACATATTTTTGCTTAGAGAAATATGATAGGATAAAATACTTTAAAACATATATTACATATATAACATTTTGTGGGGAGTGTTATATATGTTATATATGTAATATGTGTTCCAGGAAAAAAGAGAAATTATATAAAATGGTCACCTATTGGAGAAGAGCTTATTTTGTTTGTTTTTGATGAAGATGGTACATATCAAAACCCAATCTTACTTAGAGAACATTGGATATATTTTATTTACTTTATTTTTTAAATATATTTTTATTGATTTTTAGAGAGAGAAGAAAGGAGAGGGAGAAACATCAATGAGAGAGAAACATCGATTGGCTGCCTTCTGCACGCCCCCCACTGGGGATCAAGCCTTCCCTTTGAGGTTTGTCAGTCTAACAACCAATTTGTACTTCTTTTTTATTTTTTATCCTCACCCAAGGACATTTTTCCATTTTTTGTTCAGATAGAGTGGGAGGGAGAGAGAGGAAGAGAGAGAGAGAGAGAGAAACATCAATGTGAAAGGGACACATCAAGTGGCTGCCTCCCACACGACCCAACCAGGGCTGGGGACAAACTGCAACCGAGGTACGTGCCCTTAGCGGGAACCGAACCCAGGTCTCTCTGGACAGTAGGCTGATGCTCTAACTGCTGAGCCAAACCGGCCAGGGCCCAATTTGTACTTCTTAATCCCTTCACCTTTGTTACCCATTCCCCCAACTCCCCTCTCATCTGGCAACCAACAAAATGTTCTCTATATCTATGAGAATGTTTCTGTTCTGCGTGTTCATTTTGTTTGTAGATTCAATTGTCGATAGTTATGTATTCATTGCCATTTTGTTTGTTCATATTTTTTATCTTTTTCTTCAAGAAGACCTTTCAACATTTCATATAATAATGGTTTGGTGGTGATGAACTCCTTTAGCTTTTCCTTGTCTGGGAAACTCTTTATATGGCCATCGATTCTAAATGACAGCTTTGCAGGATAGAGTAATCTTGGTTGTAGGTTCTCGATTTTCATCACTCTGAATATTTCTTGCCACTCCCTTCTGGCCTGCAAAGTTTCTTTTGAGAAATCAGCTGACAGTATTATGGGAACTCCCTTGTAGGTAACTAACTGCTTTTCTCTTGCTGCTTTTAAGATTCTCTCTTTGTCTTGAACCTTTTGCATTTTGATGATGATGTGTCTTGGTGTGGGCCTCTTGGGGTTCATCTTGTTTGGGACTCTCTGTGCTTCCTGGACTTGTATGTCTGTTTCCTTCACCAAGTTCGGGAAGTTTTCTGCCATTATTGTTTCAAATAGGTTTTCAATGTCTTGTTCTCTCTCTTCTCCTTCTGGCACCCCCAAGATGCGAATGTTGGCATGTCTGAAGTTGTCTCAGAGGCTCCTTACACTATCCTCATTTTTTTGGATTCTTTTTTCTTTTTGCTGTTCTGATTGGGTGTTTTTTGCTTCTTTATATTCCAAACTGATGGTTTGCTTCTTGGCTTTACCTACTATACTAGTGAATCTGTGTAAATTATTCTTTATTTCAGTTAGTGCCTCCTTCATTTCTGACTGGTCCTTTTTTATGCTCTTGAGGCCCTCACTAAGTTCACTGAGGTTCTCACTAAGTCCATTGAGCATCCTTACAAGCAGTGTTTTGAACTCAGCCATCTGTTAGGTTGCTTATCTCCATTTTGCTTAGTTCTTTTCCTGGAGTTTTGTTCTGTTCTTTCATTTGGGACCTGTTTTTTTGTCTCCTCATTTTGGCTGCTTCCCTGTGTTTGTTTCTATGTATTATTTAGTGAGAGGTATGGGACTAGCTGAGACCAGGTGCTGCTTGTTTGAAAGAATTTAGGAAAAGCTGAAGCAGGATCCAAGACAGGTCAATCCTATGGTAAAGCAACTGGCAACGGCTTGGGTGGGCCTGAAAGTTGCGTGGGGTGGGGCCTCAGGGAATCAGCAGGGCAGGGCAAACAGTGTGAGCCAGGTTGCTGGAGTCCCAGATATGGCGGCATCTGCCGGCCCAGGGAAGGGCTCACCAAAGGAACAAAGGCCTCTGATAGCACGTCTGTCCAGGAGAAAGTTGCCTCTCCAGCCCTCGCTCCAATGCCAAACAGTTCAGTTCTTCCTCATATGATTCTGGTGCCTTTCAAGCTGCCTCCCCCACGTTGGAGCCTGGAGGGTGCGAGTCCGAGTAAGTCTGTGCGTGGGCCCTTTAAGAGGAGATGCCGGGGGCTCCAGCTGCCTCAGCCTCAGTTCCCGCTGGTTTTTCCAGCCAGAACTTATGGGGACTTCTCTTCCTGGCACTGGAACCCTGAGCTGGGCGCCTGGTGTGGGATGGGGACCCCTCGGTCCTCAGGGAGGACCTTCCCAGCCGAGGTGTCCTCCTGATTTTTATCCGCCACACGTGGGTGTGGGACCAGCCCATCGCGCCTCTGCCCCTCCTACCAGTCTCTATGAGGCTTCTTCTTTAATTTCGTAGTTGTAGGACTTCCATTCAGCTCGATTTCAGGCGGTTTTGAATGATGGTTTTTCTGTAGTTTGGTTGTAACTTTGATGTGGTTGTGGGAGGACGCGATACCGTGTTTACCTACGCCGCCATCTTGACCGGAAGTTCCCAAAATTATTTTCTTGAAACATGTTAGAAGTAGGCAAGGAAGTCCATAATTTTTCAGCATTACTTTATCACACATAACACAAAATAAGACGGCCCTCAAGTCAAAATTAATCATCTTGAAACAATGGAGAGAAGGGAAGAGATGGTTGAATTATGAAAGCACAATTTAAGTGTCTGAGGGTTCTTTTGGTAACATTTAAATCCAGCCACAGCCCCTTAGTCCCATCATTAACTATAGGACACACACATTTCCTCTAATTACTTTAGAGGCTAATATTGTATGTTGAACATCACGTCACTTAATCCCCCCCCCCCCCAACAACAACAATAACACCACCACCACCAACAACAACAACAAAAAATCAACTTAGGGTCAATGAGGTAGATGGGATCATTATTCTTAGTTCTTTGGACCCTCCCTCTATATATTTGAATCTCATCTTTAAGCCTTTTGCCGTGTAACTTTGCAAGTCCTCCCAAGAGAGATAGAGTATATCCTGAAAGTTACTTTGGCTAATAATATGAGTTAAAGGGACAGTATGACCTTTCATGCCGCAAGAGACAATACTATCCTTATATGCTCCCGTCTCTTACAAGGACATGCCCTCAAGTAGCTGCTGGTCCAAAGAGACTGAGGAAACGTGTAGAACAGACCTGAACCCAAGTGAAGTGCAGAGCCAAACCCAGGCAACCCACAGCCTAAAGCGGAGTGGCTCCAGCCCAGAGACCCATGAGCTTGTTGTAAGTCTCCAAGTTTTAGAGAGGTGTGTTATGCAACATTATTGTGGCAATAACTGACTAATACAGTGGGACTTAATATCTTTTCTTTAGTGTGTGTGTGTGTGTGTGTGCGCGCGTGCGCGCGCGCGTGCACTCACACACACACACACAAATGCACATCTCTATGTCCGTGTATTTCGATCCAGCACTTCTTTATGGGTGCATTAGAGTGACAGACAAATATCCTTCATGATTTATGAGTTTTGAAAATGCAAAAGGGAGACTTGAAAACGTGATAAATTGGTAGACACCACCTTAATCAAGCGATCAGAGTTAACGTAACCAGTAATGAAACATATTGACGTAATTTAGTCCCTTTATAATGTGCCAAGAAGGGCACACATAACGTAACTTCTGTGGTATTCCTGCCAAAAATGCCTAAACTCAATCTAATTATGGAAGATATCAGACGCACCAAATTGAGCAACACTCTGCAAAATAACTAATCAGCACTCCTCAAAAGTATTAAGGTCATGAAAGACAAAGAAAGACTGAGGAACTGTCACAGGTTAGAACATATTAAGAAGACCAGACAGCTCACAGCAAGGCTGCAGTCATGGAGGCAGCGGTGCGCCCAAGGCCACAGCTCCGGGAGAGGCAGATCCACCCGCGAATGTGAACGTGACAAACTCCCACCCCCACTGCCTTCCGACCGAGTGCTCGAGGAGCGACCCCCGGGCCGCCGGGCCACAGACCCCGTGGCACCATGCCGGTCACCCTGAAAACCCTCCAACGGCAGTACTTTAAAGTCGACATCGACCCCCAAGAGGCGGGGAAAGCGCTGAAAGAAGAGTGAATCTGTAGCGGCTCAGAAATGAATGTATGCAGGCCAAATCCTCAATGATGATACTGCTGTAAAAGACTATAAAATTGATGAGAAAAACTGTGGTTGTTATGGTGACGAAACCCAAAGCAATACCACCACCAGCATCTTCAACAACTCAGCAATGCAATCCCGCCACCACTACCACAGTGAGTTCCTCCACGCCCCAGCTGTGGCTCAGGCCCCAGCCCCCGGCCCCGGCCTTGCCTCCCACTCCCACACCTGCATCTGTCACTCCTGCATCACCCACAGCATCTTCTGGACCTGCACCTGCTAGTGCAACAGAACAGAAGCACCCCGAGGAAAAGCCAGCAGAAACCCCGGTGGCTACTAGCGCAGCATCAACTGACAGTACAGCAGGGGATTGTTTTCCGTGGGGATTGTTTTCCGTCAAACCTTTTAAAAAATGTGCGGGGTGGGTGTGTGTGGCTCAGTGAATTGAGTGTCCTCCCTTGGACTGAGAGGTCCCGGTTCAATCCCCAGTCAGGGCACATGCCCAGGTTGCGGGCTGGATCCCCAGTAGGGGGAGCACAAGAGGCAGCCAACGGATGTTTCTGTCTCTCCTTTCCTCTCTCGCTAAAAAATCAATAAAAATATATATTTTAAAACTTTCTGAAAATGCAACAAGTGCTTGTTACAGGTCAGTCGTATGAGAATATGGTAACTGAGATCATGTCAAAGGGCCATGGAGGAGAGCAAGTCATTGCAGCCTGGGAGTCAGTTTCAACAACCAACCCTGACAGTGGAGCACCTTTCGGTGGGAATCGCCGGAGACGAAGCAGTCAGGCTGTGGTTGATCCCCCTCCAGCAGCTAGTACTGGGGCTCCTCAGTCCTCAGGGGCTGCAGCTGCAGCAACTAGGACAGCAACGACTACTACAAGTTCTGGAGGACATCCCCTTGGATTTTTACGGAATCAGCCTCAGTTTCAAAAGAGGAGACATTATTCAACAGAATCTTTCCCTGCTTCCAGCACTACTACAACAGACAGGCTGAGAAAACCCTCAGTTACTGCAGCAAATTAGCCAATACCAGAGGCATTTTATTCAGAGGTTAAATGAACCAGTTCAGGAAGCTGGTGGTCAAGGAGGAGGTTGGAGGTGACAGTGGAGGAACTGCAGAAGTGGAGGGGGTCCTATGGACCACGTTCCAGGAACACCTCAGGGAAAAGAAGCTATGGAAAGGTTAGAGGCATTAGGATTTCCTGAAGGACTTGTGATACAAGCATGTTTTTTGCTTGTGAGAAGAATGAGAGATTGGCTGCCAATTTTCTTCTATAGCAAAACTTTGATGAAGTTGAAGGGGACTTTTTTTTTTTTAATCCTCACCTGAGGATATTTTTCCATTTATCATCAGATAGAGTGGGAGGGAGGGAGAAACATCGATGTGAGAGAGATACATGGATTGGTTGCCTCCCACATGACCTTACCAGGGCCAAGGACAAACCACAACCAAGATACATGCCCTTGACCAGAATTGAACCCATGACCCATTGGTCCATAGGCCCACGCTCTAACCACTGAGCGAAACTGACCACGGAGGGACTTTTTTTTTTTTAATCTCACACTTTATAGCAGTGCATTATACTAACTTTGTTCTCTGGATTGTCTGGGATGACTTGGTCTCATATCCACAATACTTGGTATAAGGTAGTAATAGATTGTTGGGATGGGAGGGAGGGATCTAGGATATAGGGCAGGGATAAATACAGTGCATGTCTGCTTCGATTAGCAAGTGCTGCAAATCCTCACACTGTAAAATATTATACAACCAAAAATCAGCTTTTGGAGGTCTTTATCTCTTGTATCAAATAGTAGGTAACTTCCTAGGCTTCACTCTTTTTTTAGTGCACTAGATCCAGAAATGTAGTGTAATGTCCTGCTTTATGTTTCTTTGAGCTGACATAGGTTTCAGAAAGAATCTTTGCTATCTAGAATCTACAGTCTCTATTTCAAGGCGACACTGGATAATGACTTTATGAAATTTTTTAAAATTTGGAACAACCATAAACAGAAATGCTAAATCACTGATGGTTATTGTTGCTGCTTCAAATAAGTATAAAATTAATGTCAAGAAAGCCCATTCTTGCATGTTAAATACTTGGGATGGGGGAGGGAAGAAGGGGAAACTTTTCTTTAAAAATAAAAAAATGTTTTTATTGATTTTTAGAGAGGAAGGGAGCGGGAGAGAGAGAGAGGAACATGGATTGGCTGCCTCCTCGTGCCCCTACTGAGGATCAAGCCCAAAACCCAGGCGTGTGCCCAGGGCCCCTTCCTGATCCAATCCTCTTGGGTGGATGCTCAACCACTGAGTCACTCTGTCTGGGTGGAAACTTTTCTTAAAATGAAAATAGTATTTTAAAATCTCTTAATCATTAAATGTGAGACTCCTTCTAACATGGTTTGAGAAGTTGTAAAAGTATAGACAGAATTATTTTCCTGCTTACATTTTTTTGGTTTGTTTTTGGGAAAAATTGGTAGGTGTCTAATTACTGTTTACTTCCTTGTTATATTACAGTAAAAGTTTTAAAATCACCAATGAATGTTTGCTTTTGACATATCCCTTTGTGAACTTAGTACTTCCGGGCCCATGGAAAGATACAGATTCACTCTCCCGCTCTCCCCTTCCCTCAGCAGAAATGTGTTTGTCAACAAGTCGTGAGTTCAAACTGCTGCCTTTTTTTTTTTTTTTTTTAGGTAGAGTAGAAGGGGGAGAGGGGGAAAGAGAGACACATCAATTGATTGCCTCCTGCACAACCCAACTGGGGTCGGGGATCAAACCTACAACCCAGATACATGACCCAAGTACATGCCCTTGACTGGGAATCGAACCCGAGACCCTTCAGTCCACCAGCCAACGCTGTAACTGCTGAGCCAAACTGGCCAGGCTGCCTTTTTCTAAGCCCACAAAATGCTGATTCAGTTCAAAATTAATGCGAATGTTTCAAAAGTGGGTTTCTGATCTTTGTAAATGTTTTTCCTTATGAGATAAGAATGTATGACCATTAAAATCATTTGGATTATATTGCTTTTAAAAAGAGAAGGTGGCCTGGCAGGTGTGGCTCAGTGACTGAGCGTCGACCCATGCGCTAAGAGGTTGCCAGTTTGATTCCTGGTCAGGGCACATGCAACCCGCAACCTGGGCATGTGCCCTGACGGGGAATCGAACCGGGACCTCTCAGTCCCTGGGACAATCTCAATCCACTGAGCCACACTGGCCAGACTCTAAAGTATTTTTAAATAAAAAGTTTAAAAAATATCAAGAATGAAGCCAATTATCTTGAGTGACACATTTTAAGAAAAACTTAGGGTTTCCATTTAATGTATTTGCCAGATCCATACCAATTAAGTCAGAATCTCTGAGGTGGGAACTAGGTATCACTATTTTTTACAAGCTCCATTGGGATCCCAGTGTGCAGCTGAGTTTAAGAACCAGTGGTATAGAGAATAACAATCACATGAACACTAATGCACCCACCACCCAGTTTAAGAAATACTCAGTTTTGAAACACAGTGGGCCCCTTCCTGATCCAATCCCATCCTGCCTGAAAGTATTTCCATCCCGAGATTGGTTTTTATTAATTCTCTTGATTCTCTTCTACTTTAACCAAATTTTATGTATCTTTAAAACATATAGTTTTATTTTTACATTTCTAAATTAATAAAAGTAGAATCATAGTTATATATATTTTTGGGGCAGACTGATTTTTTCCACAAGCGTTATGTTTATAAAAATGTATCAATTTTAACTCATTTAGCTATAGTTTATTTTCACTACTGTCAGAATTTTATTATATTATTATATCAAACGTTATTTGTCCTTTCTACTTGAGGACATATGACAGTTTCCAGGGTTCTGTTATTATAAACAAGCCAGCTATGAGCATTCTCGTATGCCTTCTGGTGCCCAGTTGCAAGAGTCTCTCCAGGGTACAGGCCCAGAAAGTAGAATTGCTGAGTCATAGTGCACATTCATTTCAGCTTTTACAGATGATGCTGTGGGGGCTAAAAGATAATTGATACTTTTCCTCCACCTTCTAAATTCTTCTAGCTGGGCTGATCAAATTAATGAAGAAAGATAAATAGGGGAAAATCAGATTTTAATACATGTGCATGGGGAATTCACAAAAAGCATGAAAATTCCAAAGATAGTGAGGCAACATTGGGTATTTATGACTTTTTTGAACAAAGGAGAAGGGTTGGGGAAGCAGGGGGCAGGGTATTAAATTTCAGGAGTGAGAATGGGCGATTTATAGGTAGTTGAGGAAGAGCTAGAATGGGCAGGGCAGGCTAATTCTTTCTGGGGCAACCCAGAAACAATGGGACACAGTAGCTATCTAACTAACAGGTGCTTGCCTGAAGCCCTCTTAGATATTTAATTCAAATTGGGCTATGGTGAATATCCTAAAATTTCCTTCCTGGTGTAGGCCTTTCCATATGAATCTCTTAGGCAGGAAGGGGGAGGGTCAGAGGTTCTTTCTGAGTCTTGTTTCTTAATAACCAGCTTAAAATCTATATCCCAAAAAGGGAGCATCAGGGTGGCAAAACTTTGGGTCCTTTTATTGCCAAATTGGTTTCCAATATGAACACACCAACTTAGACCCCCATCAGCAGCAGTACATAAGATTCTTTATTGCTCCACATCCTTGCCAGCACTTACTTTTTTTCCCCAATATAGTTGGTATAAAATTATATCTCATTATGTTTTTTATTTACCTTTCTTAGATTACTAGTGAGATCGTGCTTATTTTAAAATTTTTCATTGTGAAATATCTGCATGTGGCTTTCAAGACGATCAGGATATGCCACCCCAAAATATGCTACTTTGAGATAAGGATTACTTCGAGCTAAAATCAACAGAAGCAGAAACCGTTTTCCATTCTCTCTTTTACTGCTGAAAAGCATGGCACACATTTCCCTTTGTGAAGGTGTCTCCCCTTCTCCTGTATTTAGAAGAAGAGAGTAACTCTTATCAAAGGAGATGGAGAGCCAGCACTGAGATGAGTTTGCATAAAGAAACCTTACTAAAAGAATCTTTATCTTCCATTAGTTTTGATGTAGTAGGCAGTTATACAGACATGAGCAGTGTAGGAACCCATAGGCCAGACACAGGTCACCAGGGTGGAAAGCCCTGGGTGCCTAGCAACAGGCAAAACTGGGAAAACAAGTATTGTAGGGTGGGACCACACCCCCAGGGTGACCTTTCCTTCCCTAGCATATCACTGGTCATGTGGTAGACCCCCTTAGAGGAGGAACAAGGGGGCGAAGAATAGCCTCATTGGACTCCCATACAAGCCTTTGCCCGACCACTTCCTTAAGCATTAAGTCCTCAGGACAATGAAGTTCTGATGGGCATCAAATAATCTCCTCCCCTCCCCTCCCCTCCCTTCCCCTCCCCTCCCCTCCCCTCCCCTCCCCTCTCCTTTCTCCCCCACCCCAGCACACCCGCATCTTTTATCCCCCGCTTTCTTCCCTCAAGGCGTATACCTTTGCTTTCATTTTCCTAAGCTCCAAAGACCCTTCTTTTGTGTCTGTAACGTGTCTCCTAAGTTCACACAGCCCAGCTGGCTCACTTCTTCTACCTCCATGACTTTCTAAATCAGCGGTTCTCAAACTGTGGGTTGCAACCCCTTTGGGGGTCGAACAACCCTTTCACAGGGGTTGCCTAAGACCATCGGAAAACACATATTTCTGATGGCGATTCATAACAGTAGCAAAATTACAGTTATGAAGTAGCAACGAAAATAATTTTATGGTTGGGGGTCACCATAACATGAGAAACTGTATTAAAGGGTCACGGCATTAGGAAGGTTGAGAACCACTGTTCTAAATAAACATTTCCTTATATTTGAGTTCTTGGCTCTGAGTCCTTTCTTAGCCAAACTCAAGAACCAAAGCCTAACACCTGGTGCTATTCGCCATTAACAGTTTCCCCCACATATTTCCTAGTCATTACCCCACAGTTTATTGTCCCTTGAAGTCCAAAACTCCCAACACCTTTACCCCATTTTTCTCATGAGTTGTAGATATTTCTTACTTATTTGTAGAAGTTATTTATATTTTCTGGATTCTAATCCTTCTAATCCTTTGTCAGGATTATCTATGTGTACCAAATATCTCCCAGTTTGTAGCTTGTATTTTCACTTTCTTTATGAGTCATATAATGAACAGAGTTTTTTTATTTTAATATAATGGAATTTATCAATGTTTTCCTTTATATTATTTCCATATTTTTCTTATTTTATTTATTTATTTATTTATTATCCTCACCCGAGGACATTTTTGCATTTATCTTCAGATAGAGCAGGAGAGAGAGAGGGAGGAAGAGAGAGAGAGAAACATCAATGTGAGAGAGACACATTGACTGGCTGCCACCCACACAACCCCAACTGAGGCCGGGGACAAACTGCAACCCAGGTACGTGCCCTTAGTGGGAACTGAACCCGTGACTCTCTGGTCCGTGGGCCGACGCTCTAACCGCTGAGCCAAACTGGCCAGGGCAATATTTTTCTTATTTTAAATGGTGAAATATTAAAAAATTTGGAACTAGATATGGATGCTATTCATCACTATAATTTTTATTATCTAAATCTGGTAAATTCAACATGACTTTAAAAAGTAAAATAACTGGCATATACATTGGAAAAGATAAAATAATCCCTTTTAGCTGATTATAAGATTTATGCCTAGAAATCCCAAAGATTCTAGCAAAAAATAACTACTAGAATCAATGAAAGTATCGATATGGTAGTTGCATTTAAGATAAATATGAAAAAGATATAAAAATCAGTATGTTTTTACAATTCTAGATGCAAGCACCCAGAAATTGAAATGGGAAAATCGTTTAGTCACAAGAGTGGACAAAGACTATAAAATACTTAGAAATAAATGTATTTGTAAGTAGCATTAGTTGATCACTTGCTTTATGGCAGGCAGTGTTACAGATGCATTGCTGGTGCCCAAGATTCCAATGTAGACTCTGGCTGCAGCATCATGCTTTTAACTCCCTTACTTCCTCTTTATCCTTGCTACTACTATCTTCTTGTTTCTATCCCCTTTCTATTCATCCCTTGTAACCAGTCTGTTTGGATTCTGGCGTATCCTTATATTTCTTTTGCTCAAGGAGCACATACATGTGTGTTTTCTCATATATCCTTCTTTCTTACATTAAAGGAAGCAGGCTACATTCTTTGAACTTTCTTCCACTGGATTACATATTCTGGAAATTACTCATATTGATTTATAGAGAGCTTCCTCATTCTTTTGTATAATTGCTTGGTCCTCCATTGTGTGAATGTGCCATTGTTGATTCAACCACTCTCCTAAGTATGGGCATGTAGGTTGCTTCCGGTATTTCAGAATTACAACCAATCCTGCAATAACCTTGTGCATATGTATTTTTATATTGATGGAAGTGTATCTTCAGGGTAAATTCTTAGAAATGGGATTGCTGGTTTGAAAGATAAGCACTTGGGTAGTTTTTTAAGGTATTACCAAATTGCTCCTAGGAGTGTCATTCCAAAGCGCATTCCCACTGTTGTAATGTGTTAACGAGGTGAGACGCACAGCCGAATTGCAAAGGAGCACTTTATTCTCGCCGGCGGGCTGGGTGGGTGCAGCTTCCCTAGATCCTCAGCCCCAGATTCTTCTTGCTTGCCCGCTTTAAAGACAGAAGCCCCATCCCCATTTTGCCCCCCACCCCCACTCTGGCCAGGGGACCGGTGCAATAGTGGGTGTGACAGTGATTACAGAAGTCAAAATTGGCATTAATCACTGGGCTCATGATTTGCAATTTCCGATACTCAGAAACTGCAAATACTGATACTCTCAGAAACTGCAAATAGCTCCCAACACGTGGGACAACTATAACCTTAGGCAAAATTCCTTTACTTCTAGGGGTAATTAACCTATTATTGTAAAAGTATTGAGGAAGGTCCATTGATGATAAAAATGGAGTCATTTAGTTGCCTTAGCCAAGGGGCCTACATAAGAATGGAATCTAGGCCCTGGCCAGTTTGCTCAGCGGTTAGAGCGTCGGCCTGTGGTCCAGAGAGACCCGGGTTAGGTTCCCACTAAGGGCACGTACCTTGGTTGCAGTTTGTCCCTGGCCCTGGTTGGGTTGTGTGGGAGGCAGCCACTCGATGTGTCCCTTTCAAGTCGATGTTTATCTCTCTCTCTCCCTCCCACTCTATCTGAACAAAAAAATGGAAAAGTGTCCTTGGCTGAGGATAAAAAAAAAAAAAAAAAAAAAAAAAAAAGAATGGAATCTAGTCGCCTTAGCCTCGGGGCCCAGGTCACCACCAGTAACCTATGAGACCGTGTATTTCCTACAGTCTCACTAACCGAATGTGTTGTCAGAATGTGTCTTTACATTTTTGCCAGTCTAAAATTTGACAGGTGAGAAATATTATCTCAGTGTGGTTTTAAAATGCATTATTCTAATAACGAGTTTAAACTTTTGAGTACTACCATGTTTCTATCTCTATGTGTGTGTGTGTGAATATGAATTGTCTGTTCATGTCTTTTTGTCTTTTTATCATGTTTCTATTGATTTTTGAGTCCCTTTTCTTATAATTGTTGAGGGTTCTTTGTATATTAGAGATATTAGCCCCTTATTTATGGCATATGTGATGAACAATTTCTCTCAATTTGTCAGTTATCTTTTGACTTTGTTTTTGGTTTTTGTCATGCAAATGTAAACTTTAAAAAAATTTTTTGTTTTCTTTATTGATTTTAGAGAGAGGAAGGGAGTGGGAGAGAGAGATAGAAACATCAATGAGTGAGAACATTGATTGGCTGCCTCCTGCATGCCCCCCACTAGGGATCGGGCCCACCACCTGGGCATGTGCCCTGACTAGGAACCAAACCAGCACGCAACCTCCTGGTGCATGGGTCAATGCTCAACCACTGAGCCACACCAGCTGGGCTAAACATTTTCTTGTAGTCAAATTTATTAATCTCTTTTCTTACATATAAATTTTGTGTCAGAATTAGAAAGCCATTACCTACACTGAACTTAAAGAGAATTTTCTACTTATGTTTGCTTTTAGTACTTGAATGGTTTCTTTTCTTTCTTGTTTTTTTTAACGTGTAGATTCCTAATTTAGTTTTTTTAAAAGAGGAAGGGGGGCACGCTACTCCAGGGTACTTTCTTTGTTGTAATTAAAATTTGGGGGGTAATACCAGGATACTTTCAGTAGAGAGAATTCAATACGGGCAGCCAGTTTTGAAAGTGGTAGAAGACAGCCTGAAAGGACAAATAGGCCACTCAAAGATCAGCAACAGCATAAAGCCAGTAGGGACTAGAAGGACAGAGAGGAGGTAGGATGACCAGAAGCTGGAGCTGGAGGCACTTGGTGGAGCTGGGACCATCGAGGAAAGAACTGTTCTGCCTGGTGGGAGCTGGGTTCTGTATGCGACAGATACAGCCACTGCTAGGAATGGACCTGGAAGCAGAGAGGGAAAAGAATAATCCTAGCTTCTTCTCTTCCACTCTTCATTCTCCTGCCAGTACTTCCCACTGACTGAATCAACCTGAAAGCAAGTGGGCAAAGGAGCCCGGGGACTGTAGTTTGTAGGGTTCAGCCCCTGTGAGACAGAAAAGAGCAGAGGGTAGGGATGGGGCGGAGAGCAAATAAGTAATGGCTGCTGCAGCGTCGTGTTTTCAGGTCTGATACATATATTGCCAAATTACCCACCAAAAAAGCTACAAAGATTTTTAGTTCCAACAAATATATCTCTTTTCCAATAAAATTTCCAGCACCCTAAATTTATCCAAGTTAAAATGATATTTTGCTGTTTTAATGTGTATCTTCTCATTTGTTTATATTCCGTTAATAGTAGGTTCACATCCTTTGCAAATTTTTCTAAGTTATACTTTTTCTTACTTCTTATAAGATATATATATATGTAAATATATATCATAAGTGTTGCTAGTATTTTTCCCCGATATGCCCTCTGCTTTTTAACATTTTAATCATATGTTTTACTGTGCTTTTAAATTTTTTCATGTAGCCAAATATATAAATCTTTTTCTTCTATGTCCTCTGAATTAGAGATTTTTGTCTCTTTTTTAAAAGGTTTTTTTCCTGCAAGGTTATAAAAATATTCAGATGGCAGAATATTAAAATTTTTTCTTTTCTTTTTTCTGCTCTAACCAGAGGCCATCTTGATGATTGACACCTTGCATCTCTTCTGGATTACTCTTCTAGGTTAAGAGCTTCTAGAGTTGAGAATATCCTCTTGTACATTTTATATTCCTCTTCATTAATTTCCAGAGGACTTTCTTAATTAATGAGAGAAGGCCTTTTTCCTCCCATCTGAGATATAAAATGTAATTAACTTAGAATCTCTTCTAGGCTTCCCTTCCATCTCTAGACCTGTGCTGTGCCTTGTCTAGTCTTATGTGGATTGTAATGAAGAGGCGTTGAATTAACTGGCAGCTAGAGGCAGTATTATATTCAGAGTAGAGGTTCAGCTCTATAAGATATGCAATGTTTTCTTCTCTGCAAAAGGCATGGGATGGTGTCCATGCTGATCCCATTGTTACCAGAGAGGGGACCTGGTCCTTAATGGGTCTGCCTAGGGCCAGCCGGTAGTGTGTGGGTTCTTGACTTCGTGCAGGAAAGATTTCACAAGACAAGTCCAAGTGATTTTGAGATTACGTTTACTAAAGCTGGGGACAGTGAAATGAGGAAGGGCTTAGGATAGAAGAAGCAACAGGAGAGAGCCTAAACAGGGCTTCTTTGGCTCTTTAGAAATGTTATAGGAAAGAATTGAGTGGAAGTGGGGCTGCTCTAGCTCACTGGGAAGTCAGAGAAAAGGGGGCCTGGGAGACAGGAATGAGCTGCCACTGCCCATTGCTACCCTGGTTGCAAGTCTTGTTGGGTCCCTTAGAGTTTAAGAGATGCACAGCTGTGAGGGAAGAAGAGGAGGAAGGGAAAGGTGGGGGCGTGCCCCCAGGAGGAAGAGTGTGCTGGGTCCTTTGTTTTGAGGGGTTTTAAAGGCTGGTAATTTAGGGGAGGTCTTAGGGGAGCTCTCAGTAGACTATCCTTCAGCTTTTCCAGGTGTATCTTTTCAGGGTCGTGGTCTCTACTGATTGGTCAGCACCAGAGCAGGGGGTCATTAGTCACTGCTGCTGGTTCTGGTGTCACCCACCTGGTTTTGCTGCTTTTCTGGACCTAGAGCTGAAATACAACTGAAGCCTAGATGTTATTTCTAGGGAGGTGACCTTCTATATCCGCTGTAAATTGCTCTGTCAGTTTGTTCAGCTATCTGTCTCAGTTTCCCCATTCCACTTGCCAAGGAATTTTCCTAGCTTCTAACTGTCCTTCCTCACCGTGATTCCAGCTGCTCCTGTAAAGTTAATAAAATATGCTTCACAAAAGCAGGAACCATGTGAGTTTTGTGTTTCACCAATATATCCCTGGCACTTAGCATGGTACATGTTAAGGATCCTCAGTAAATATGTACTGATTTGAAGGTTCTTTAAGTCAAAAGGCTCTCCTGCTTCTCCAGCATACCTGGGTCCTAAGGAGTGATGACTACAATGGTCACAGAAACAATGTTTCTATTATTATGATGTGGCATGATTAGGTCTCATAGTATTAATCTGTTTATTTCCAAAGTATAGCATCCCACCCTGCTCTCTTACTGATACCTTAACAGCTACTTTCAACCCTTCCTCAGGCCACAATGTCACAGAAAAAATAGGAGTCTAAAAAATTGCTAACTTAAATAGGAGTTGAAAGGATTACGATGTATGCTTGCAAAGCCAGTTTTTAATTATTATTATTATTATTATTATTATTATTATTTTCAAATTACAAAAGAAACTTTATTTAGAAAGTTACAAGGTAGTAGAGGTGAACCGGCTGGGCTGTGTAGGCTCAGGAAACAAGTTACAGAAGCAAAAGAAGGGCCCGGAGCTTAGGAGAGAGAAAGGCAAAAGTAATGCGCCTGGGGGACGGGGTCCTGGGGAAGGGAATGGCACAGGAGTGCTCCTGAGAGGGAGAGAGCATGCCCAGTTTTTAATTGTTAAAACCAGTTTGTTGGTTCATACAGACTAGATATAATTAGAGGCGGGAATAGGGAGAAAGAGACAGAATCACAGTTTGATTGCAGGGGAAAGTGAAAGAAAACAGTGCTAGGAGGAGTAAGGATGGAGAAAAGGACCTTCCAACATAAAGACCAAGAAGGATAGGGGAAAATTTCCCACCCTCTGCCACCCCAAACAAACACATAATCTGAGGTCAGTCCGTTGTTCAACAGTTGTGGACGTTTGTACTCACCCTGTTTGATGGTGAGGAACTTGGATGCCTTCGGTGGATAAATGGACGTGCAAGGAAAACCTCACCACCTTGAATAAAGCGCAAGTGAACATCAAGAATGAGGACTTGGCCAGTGTGCACATGATGGATTGTTTCCACTTTTTGCCTGCTTTGATCATTTGTGTACAAGTTTTTGTGTGAATATGTTTTCATTCGGAGTATATATCTAGGAATGGAAGTGATGTGTCATATGGTAACTATGTTTAACTTTTTTTTTTTTTATCCTCACCTGAGGACATTTTCTCATTTTTTGTTCAGATAGAGTGGGAGGGAGAGAGAGGAAGAGAGGGAGAGAGAGAGAGAAACATCGACGTGAAAGGGACACATCGAGTGGCTGCCACCCGCACGACCAACCAGGGCCGGGGACAAACCGCAACCGAGGTACATGCCCCTAGTGGGAACCGAACCCGGGTCTCTCTGGACCGCGGGCCGACGCTCTAACTGCTGAGCCAAACCGGCGAGGCCTATGTTTAACTTTTTGAGGAACTGTCAGACTGTTACACAAAGCAGACTCACTATTGTATATTCTGAACAGTAATGTATCAGGGTTTCGATATGTCCACATCTCCACCACATTTGTCTTTTCTTCTGATTCTAGCCTTTGTACTTAACATGAAGTGGTATCTCTTTTGCATTCCCCGATGGTTAATGACAGTGATCATCTTTACATGTGCATCTTGGCTGTATATCTTCTTTGGAGAAATGTCTATTCAGATCTGTTGTCCATTTTTAAGTGGGCTATTTGTCTTTTTATTGTTGAGTTGTAAGATTTTGTGTGTGTGTGTGTGTGTATTCTGGATATTAGTCCCTGGATATGATTTGTAAGTATTTTATCACATGTTGTAGTTGTCCTTTCACTGTCTTGGTCAGGTCCTTTGACGCATAAAATTTTAAATTTTCATGAGGTCGAAATTTCCGTTGTTTCTCATTCTTTTAAGAATCATATCTAAAAAACCATTGCCTAATCGAAGGTCATAAAGATTTACACTTGTTTACTTTTAAGAATTTAGGTCTTTGATCCATTTTCATTCCATTTTTATGAAAAGAAAATAGAATACTGAGAGGAGGAAGCATCCAGTAGGGTGTCCAACATCTTTTTTTTTTTTTTTTGCCTGTCAGTTCAATTGTCCTAGTACTATTTGTTGAAGACACTATTCTTTACCCCATTGAATTGTCTCACCACCCTTGTGGAAAGTCAATTGACCTATATTTTTCTTAAACTCTTTTCAATGTCTCTATTTACACATGCAATGTTTCCTACCAGACCTTGATTGAGATAGGAACTGGTGCCAGAAGTGGTCCCAGGAAGCTTCTTCAAAATGGGATTCTGAGATTAAGTTGCTATTGTATTTGAGAAGCAGTGGCTAACCTCCTTACTGGAGGAAAGTGAGCACTGATAATCCACGGAATATGATAGCATCATGATTACTCAAGTATCAGTAGTAGCATGGATGATGTGCAGGTTGAAGGCACAGAGAGATCAAATTACTGTGCCATTTAGTTGCTGTGCTGACAATAGAAATTATAAAGATTTTGGGTGATTTCTGGTATCGCAAAGGATAAAGTACATGATTGATTCAGAAATGTAGTGAACTATCAGACAGCCTCCATGGCAGCTTTGAAGTGGCAGAGCCAACAGAGCTAAACAAGCGCAGGGGTTAAATTTAATGATTGCAGCGTTCTAACAAAACTGATGCTCAGTCCTTTCAGGATCTCCTTTGTAAAAGTAAAGGTGCTTGTGGGTAAGAGAGAGACCCTGAGACATAGGATAGGCTCATTTTGGCAGACATGAATAAGGTCAAGAACTTCAAAATCCTGAATAACCATCCCCAAACCTTTTTTTCTTGACAGAGGGCAGAGCCTCGTTAGCTGTTTGGAAAAACGCACGAAAACAGTCTTCCCCTGCATAAAATTCTTTTACTGGCTGTACTTTGTGCAGCAGCCTCCCAAGATTAGGAGAATTCTCTGAGCCTCCTCTACCATCCTTCATTCTTTCTAGTCCCACAATGAGAGTTAGATCCAACATACATGTCTAAGTTTGCTCAAGCTGCTGTAACCAAGTACCAAAGACTGGGTGGCATAAACATCAGAATTTATTGCCTTGCATTTCTGGAGGCTAGAAGTCCAAGATCAAGATATTGGCAAGGTTGGTTCCTTCTGAGGACTGTGGGAGAGATTCTCTCCTCTGCCTCTCACCTAAACTTCTGGTAGTTTTTGGCAGTCTTTGGTGTTCCTTCACTTTTAGAAATGTCGCCCTGATTTCTGCTTTCATGTTAACATGGTGTTCTCCCTGTGTGCATGTTCCCTTTTTATAAGGACATTGGCCAAATTTTATTAGAGCCTACTCTAATGACTTTATGTTGACTTTTTTTCCTTTATTAAAACCCTCTTTCCATATAAGGCCACATGAGATAGTGAAGGTTAGGACTTTAACATACGAAATTTTGGGACGATTCAACCTCATAATGGTAACCCAGACAGAGAAATATAGGACGTTACCCAGGAGGAGATAGCCTATACATAAAAAAAAATGGCAAGATCTCAGAAATGTGTATTGGCAGGAATCTGAGGAATATGTATGTGATTGAATTCTAAAGGTGTTAGACCAGTGATGATAAATAAAAGATTTGATTAGGTTGAAGTTATCAGTTGGGTGCACTCCCGTGGGGTATCAGAATTTAATGTGTTGACTCAAGCACCTAGAAGAAGCATGAATGTTCTCCTATGTTGGCTAATTGAATATTGGGCCCAATTCATTGCCCAACAATTTGAGATTGCTGAACTTTCATGACTCAGTGTAGAGGAAGGAGTTTAAATACTCAGAGAAACAACATTCAAGCATGATTGTATGAATCTGAACCTCCCTGGGAGAGCCTGGAGAACAATCTCTACACCAACGCATTACAGAATGCATTAGTAAGGCGGAAATCATCATCCTTTTAAAACTCTGTAGTGGCTGTTCTTTGTTGGCGAGAGATGACAGTGAAGGATGTTGCTAAGAAATAGAGTTCTCTCATCTCAAATGGAACAAAAGGATCCAGGAGTGGAAGAGGCATGGCAATCCTTAGACCTCAGTGACAAGGTGAGTACATTCACCAGAATAGCCCACAGTGGTGAAGTAGTAGTTACAATGTATGACCTATAGAGATATATGACAATGTATAATTGGTCACAAGACCTTAGAAATTAAATACAAAGGAAGCCTACCAAGCTGTTTCTTGACATTCAGACAAGGATTCCAGGTCTGGTGGGCAGAAACCTAACATAAGTTACTGTAGTAGGAATTCACAGCCTCTTATGCAGTTTCTAGAACTAAACTAGTTCATAGACATGGAGCCACAAAGGACCCTGAAATGTGATGACCACAGGTGTGTTTTGTGAATCCTCAGTAAAACTTTTCCCAGAGACAAGTTGGGCCACTTACTAGTGTGACTATAAATTGGGAAGAGGTAAATATCTTTTGGCATTATTTAATATTGGCTTTGAACTGAAGCTCATCCCCAGAGACACAAAATAAAATAAGATAAAGCAAAAGCAAACAAACAAATCCATCATAGTCTACCATTCAGAGTTGGACCTTAGGGGAGTCAGGTGATACACAGAATCTTTACCTGAGTCAGTTTCACAGTGGTCCAATGGCCTGGAGCCATTCTATGGTTACTTCCCTAGTCTCAGAATGCACTGGGGGAAAAGGATTATTTCATAATTGTTCTTTGTTGTTGTTGTTGTTGTTGTTCTTTGATTGATGAAGTGAGGACTATTATAGTAGGAAGGTTCAAGTGGAAGCTATTGGAACTCTCTCTCCAGTATAGTGCTCCATAAGTAACTCTGCTTCTCTGGGAAAATTCTGAAGATTTTTGCTACCACCATAGACTTGAAAGATGCAGAGTATTGATTCCTACCACAACCCCACTTAATCCTCTAGCTGGTGCAAAAACCATGAATGTTTCAGAGAATGACTGTAGGTTACCAGAAACTTAATCAAGGAGTAAAGCCAGTCACAGCTGTGATTCTGGATGTGGTATATTTATGGAGCAAATCACCATGGCCTCTGTCACTTGGTATGAACTTGCTGGGGTCCAGCCTCAGCAGTCCAGGGGTTCCCTCAGGTGTGGACAGAGTCGGTGAGAGACACAGGAGTTAGAGATCTTGATCATCTCTGCTGCTTAAGGCTAGCAGAATTTTTGTTTTTTTGTATCTGCAGGTTACTTAGCAATTTTCTTCTTTTTGTTTTCCCTATACCTTTAGGCAAGTATGTATATACATTCTTTTCAGCTCTTAGGCATTAGTGCATAATTAACCAATAACTATTTTCATTCTTTAGGCAGACAATGACAAAGATGCAACTCTTAACCTTCAAGATTACTTACATAAGATGATTTATTGTTAGCAACCCTCCAGGCATCGTTTTATTTAACTTCCTCCTTCCCCACACCCTCTATTCTGGTTTCTGTAACTTCCTCCTAGCTCTTGACCTTTTCTCCTTCTCTAAAGTTCCTTCTTAAGCTTTTATAATCTTATCTTAAATTCTTATTACTTTCTTGCCTTTTCTTTCTGCAGTCTTTTCTAACATCTATGTTATTAATCATCTACATGTTACTTCTATAATGATTCTTAACAGAAAGATAGACAGAGAAAGCAAAGATTAGTCTCCTTCAGTTGCCATCCTGCATTTTTATTTTCCCATTACTCTATATCTTCGGTCACTGTTCTTCGTGATTCCTGCCACACAGTGAATTTACTTCTCCAGGGTCTATGTCAAACCATGGAGGTCTTCGTATCTCCCGGGACTATGTCAATCCGTGGAGCTCACCAGTGACTATGTCAAACCGTGGTGGTCGCTGTTCCAGTGACACCGCTCCCGACATGAACTAATGACCTAAAAAATAATCTCTCTCTGTCTCCAATTACTTTTAGCAAAGATAATCAGAAGCAGTTTGTCTTCATGTGTTAGGGACAGCAATAAACCTGCATCATCTTACATCTGGGCAATGCTCCCCCACCCCCCATATGCATTCTTTGTTTTTCTCCATCTTGTTCCATCTCTAGAAGATTGACCTTTATGGTATAGACACAATCTTGCCAGAGAATAGTAGATAAACCCAGAGCAATTCAAGACCTGCCCCGTTGGTAGATTTCTAGGGGTCCAGTGGTCTAAGGACATGCTGGGATATCCCCTCTAAAAGGAAGAAGTTGCTGCATGTTGCATTGCCTCCCAGGAAGAAAGAGGCATTGGATTGACAACCTACACTACTGATGTGCTGCTCCTTCTCATTTACCAGGTAACCTACGAGGCTTCTGACTTTGAATAAAGCCCAGAGTTAGAAGTTTCTTAGCAAGTCTGAGGCATAGTGTAAGTGTCCCTGTTACTTGTGTAGGTAACAGCAGTCCAAATGGTGTTGAAGGTGTCTGTGGAAGACAGAGATGCTGAATTCAACCCCTAGGAAGCCTCAATGGAGGAGTCCTATCAGAGACTGTTGTAGTTTTGGAAGAAGGACATGACCTCTTCTTCTGACAACTATGCTCCATTTGAAAAGTAGCTCCTTACTTTCTTCTGGGACCTAGTAGAGACTGAGCTCTTGACTGTGGAACATCCAAGTATTTAGTTCACCCAATCTGCCAATCATGAACTAAGTGTTATGATGATCAAATTAGAACATTGCCTGGGTACAGCAGCATTTATATTATATATAACACTGTGTCCACGTAGATTCAAGAGTCACAATTAAACTGCCCAGGTGAGTGAGTCAGAACTTCTTAGTAAATGCATGTACTATTTTGCTGCCTTCTCGTCATCTTACAAGGCTTTACATGGAATTTTCTATGCCCAGAGTAGAAAAAAGTGCTGGCCTGACACAGTGTAAAAAATGAAGGCCACTGCTGTATAGCCCCACTTGGGGGTAATTCTGAGAATGGTTGAGGGATACCCTCCCAAGGGCAGAAATCTGGAAGATATATTTGGTTGTGCACCTCATATGGAAAGAGGTAACCTGAGATATGTATCTAAACTGACTCATGGATAGTGGCTAATGGTTCACTAGTTATGCAGAAACTTGATAAGAAGAGAATTAGAAGATTGAGAACAGAGGTTAAGGAGGAGAGGTTAATGGGTATCGAGTATGACGATATTACTGTTTCATGTAAATGCCACCAGAGGGCATCTACTCTGAGTTCAGTGCTCAGGTAGACAGATGACTGAAGTGGGTTAAGACTTTTGTGCCATTGGAATAGGGGTGAATAGCATTTTGCTTATGAGAAAGACATGAATTTTGAGTGTCCAAAAGGCATAGCGTTACCGACTGAATAGTGTCCTCTAAAATCACATGTTGAAGCCCTAACCCTCATAACTTCAGAATGACTATATATTTGGAGACAAGGCCTTTAAAGAGGTAATTAGGTTAAAATGATGATGTTGGGGTGGGCCCTCATCCAATGTGACTGGTGTCCTTATAAGAAGAGATTCAGCCACACAAAGAGATCTTAGGGATATGACACAGAGAAAAGGCCTTGTGAGGATACAGTGAGAATGTAGCCATATGCAAGCGAAGGAGGGAGGCCTCAGAAGAAACCAGCTTTCCAACAATCTTGATTTTGGACTTTTACCCTTTCACTAGCCAACATTTTATATGCATGGATATAATAACATCATCTTCCCTTCACCAGGCTGAGGCTGTGACTGCCACCACTAACAGCAGTACAAGCCAGTGATAAGCCCAAATGTGATACCATTCCCTGGGAAATCAGCCAACACTGTGGCAGATTGATTACACTGAATCCTTCCCATCATATAGATAGAGCGACTGAAGCGGGTTAGTAAGAAGCTAGGGGAATTCCTTGACAAGTGGAATAAGGAAAACTGAGACAGAAATAATTAAGCAAGGTCAAATGATTTGAGCAATTTACAGTCAGCTAATCATAAGGTTTTTTCCTTCCCTAACCAAGGACACTTAGGAGTGAATGGTTTATACATTCCAGATCGTCCCAGGGCAGAACAGCCTCAGTCCTGGTCCCTCTTCGATGACATTCTTGATGATGTTCTTTAAAAGTGAAACTAGCCCTGGCCGGTTTGGTTCAGCGGTTAGAGCGTCAGACTGCGGTCCAGAGAGACTCGGGTTCGGTTCCTGCTAAGGGCACGTACGTCGGTTGCAGTTTGTCCCCGGCCCTGATTGGTCGTGCGGGTGGCAGCCACTCGATGTGTCCCTTTCACGTCGATGTTTCTCTCTCTCTTCCCCTCTCTCCCTCCCACTCTATCTGAACAAAAAATGAAAAAATGTCCTCGGATGAGGATAAAAAAAATAAATAAATAAAAATAAAAGTGAAACTAACGCCCTGGCCGGTTTGGCTCAGTGGTTGGAGCTCAGCCTGCAGACCAGAGAGTGCCGGGTTCGGTTCCTGCTAGGGGCACGTACCAAAAAAATAAAAATAATAATAAATAAAAGTGAAACTAACCAGAAAATAACCACCCCTGATCCCTCTATATGCACATGTTGATCAATCAACATATTGAAGGACACACCTTGCAAAGCTCATGAATATTCTGTTAAGACTCTCCCCTGAGACCTCCCCTAGGATTCCAGCCAGCCAAAGAAAGCCTCAAGACAAAGGACCCAGCATGCTCTCACTAGAGTACGTGGTACAGTTTGGTGTTGATGAAATTTATGATTCCTGTGAATCTGTTCTGACAATCCAACTATGTGTGGTATATCAGGTACATCTGTTCTACAACTATGATGAGTAAATCTGGGAGTTAAAGGATTAAAGTAGGAGTGACCCTCTCACTATTATACCTAAACACCCAGTGAAGGATATTTTGCTTTCTGTCTGCAATCCTTGGGGTCAGTAGATTTTTTTTCTTTTTTTATCCTCACCTGAGGACATTTTTGCATTCATCTTCAGATAGAGCCCGAGGGAGAGAGGGAGGAAGAGAGAGAGAGAAACATCGATGTGAGAGAGACACATCGACTGGTTGCCACCCACACAACCCCAACCAGGGCCAGGGACAAACTGCAACCGAGGTACGTGCCCTTAGCGGGAACCGAACCCAGGTCTCTCTGGTCCGCGGGCTGATGCTCTAACCACTGAGCCAAACTGGCCAGGGCAGGGTCAGTAGATTTAAAGGTCTTAGCACCCGGAAGAGGAATGTGTTTCCCAGGAAACAGAGTCCAGGTAAATTGGAAGCTGAGACTCCCCCTTGACCACTTTGAGTTGTTTATGCCACTGAACCATCAGGTAGAGAAGATGGTCACTCTATTGGCCAGAGTGGTCAATCCTGATTACCAGGGGAAAATTGGAATTGGAAGCAAGGAAAACTACATCCAGAACATAGGACTCAAGTGATGCCTTTCAGTACTGCCACACCCAATAATAATGGTCAATGTGAAACTGTGGCAACTTGATAAAGATAGAACCACTAAAGGTTTGGTCACCCCACCACGTCAAAGACTCTGTCTAAAAAGAGGTGCTGGCAGGGCTAAGGAGGTTATAAAATGGGTGATGGAAGAAAGAAGATATGATTATCAACTTAGCTTTATAACTAAATATAGCTGTGGAGAAATTGGTCAATATATTTTATGTTACTGACTTTTCTCCCTTCTTTGTTCTCCCCCAGACAACTTATATAGAGAGCTCTGGGGAGGCAGCTTTCTCTTTGGAGCACACCCTTGCCTGTCCCCGCCCTCTTCCCCCAGGTGCCCTTTCCTTGCCTCTGTCTTTCTCCTAAGTTCCAAGGGCCCTTCTTTTGCCTCTAACTTGTTTCCTGAGCCCATTTCTTTTTAAGGCTTACTTCTTCTACCTCTGTAACTTTCTAAATAAACTTTGTCTTTAAAAAAAGAAAAAGAGCTCTGGGAATGGCCAGTGCTTTTGGTTTCAGGTTGGGAGTATGACGGAAGTGACATCATTCCATAATAATGTGGTTGATGGGACTTTGTGTATCTCTGGTGTTGAGGAACAAATTTCTCATTTTGTCCAAGGTCAGGATGCACAAAGAAGTGGTGAAAGTGTGGGAAGTGTGCTGTGTAGCTTCAGTTTGCCCCATGGGTCAACTTCTTGTCCTTTTCCACCCTGTTCTGTATCCATGGGATTGGATTATTATGGACTACATCAATAGGCTTGCCCTTGGTTTTGTATTAGTTTTGTATTGCTGCTATAACAAATTACCACAGATTTAATAGCTTAAAACAACACAAATTTGTTATCTTATAGTTCTGGAAGTCAGAAGTCTGAAACGAGTTTCACTGGGCTAAAGTCGATGTGTTGGCATGGCTGCATGTGTTTATTGGCCTTTTCTAGCTTCTGAAGGCCAAGTGCATTCCTTGGCTACGGCCCCTTCCTCTGTCTTCAAATTCAGCAACATAGCATCTTCAAATCGCTCCCTCTGACATGCCTGCCTCCCTCTTTCACTTACAAGGACCTTTATGATTATAGTGGGTCCATCCGGGTATTCCCCATCTCAAGATTCTTCATCACACCGATAAAGGCTCTTGTTTTTTAAAGTAACATATTCACAAATTTCAGGGATTAGAACATGCACATCTTGGAGGGTCATTATTCTGCCTAACATTGTTTCCAACTGGATTTGGCCAATTGGGGGGGGGGGGCACTGCTAGAGATTATAAAGCATGAGAAGAGGAAGTCTAAAGTATTTATTTCTCTGGCTCCCTACCTGCTGGTCACTACATCCCTTTCTGAAGGCCATGATTCCTCTAAGGCAGACCTCTCTTCCAGTTTGAGCTATGTTCTTTGGGTCCTAATAACTACTCCCTCCCCTTGCCCTTTAAGGCCCAAGGATGATGACTTCTCTAGGCTCTTGCTGGCCCTGAGAAGCTTCACCATCCTCTCCTGGTTTGTTTTCAGCCTGCGCACATCATTAAAAACATTGCCTTTTTGCCCCTCATTTACCCTGTTGTTCTGGAAGAAATCAGACTGAGAACACCAAGGCAGTGATGAAACTATCTGTGTTCAAATTATGGTGGTGATGATGATGATGTACTTTTAAAAAATTATTTTGTTATTTTTATTCAAAAACATATAACATAAGCTCTATCCTCAACAAATTGTTAAGCGTACAGTACAATATTGTTAACTATGAGCACAATGTTGCGTAGCAGATATCTAGAACTTTTTCATCGTGCACAATTGAAACGTTATATTTTTAACTCAGTGAGCTTGAACTTGAATATTTATGGTCCTGTGGGGGTGTGATGATTTGAAAGAAACCAGTGGTATGCTAGTAATGGGCTCGCCAACAAAGCAAAGCACCTGTTTCTAATGTTTGCTGATTTCCATGGTGTAAATACAACATGGCTGATCTTTTTTTTTAAAAACATTTTTTTCTTTATTCTAGAGCGAGAGGCAGGGCGAGAGAGAGAGAGAGAGAGACAGAAACATCGATGAGAGAGAACATCAGCCGCCTCCTGCATGCCCCCCACTGGGGATCGGGCCTACAACCTGGGCATGTGCCCTGACCGGGAATCGAACTGGCGACCTCTTGGCGCATGGGTCGACCCTCAGCCACTGAGCCACACTGGCCGGGCTCCACCATGGCTGATTTTAAAGTATTAATGATATTAAGAACTGGCATGCACAGTTCCTGAATATTTGGTTCTTCTGAGCTGGTAAGTCAGTCCTAGCACCCTACTGAGAGAAACTCAGGGCATGATGATCTACTTTCAAATTTAAAAAATGTTTTATTTCTCTCTCCCTGTGCATAATCAGTAATCTAGATTCTGTATATCTTCCTATAAAATATTTAGTTTGGCTTTCCTGTTTTCAGCACTGCATTCCACAGTCAGCTCCACTAACTGTTCAGAAGTAGTCTTGTACGTAAATATGTCAACCATTTCACTGCCTCTTTTAAAAACGTGGGATGCTACTTTCTTCTTCATTAATAAGAAATGATTTTTATACCACTTCTGAAATCCCCTCTCATTATTCCCTATATCCTTCCTGCTTCCATTTGGTTGAAAGCACTTACAATGAGCATCTTTTCTTCCCAGTGCCTTAGCTGCCATAAGCACTGCTCTCTTCTTCCCTCCACTTAACCCCACCCTTGGAGTCTTCTTTCACACTGAGACCCAAAGGCTGATAATTATCATGGCTCTAAAAGGAGCACGTTTTACAGGAGATTAATGCCTGAACTGACTGAGGGTTTGGTGGAGAGTTTTAGTCACAAAACCCCTGTGAAAAAGGACATCTTTAAATGCAGCAGCATCACATGTTGCCCCTTATGACCAAACTGCCAATCCAAGTCCCAGGCCTAAAAGGAGAGAGTAAATGTCCCAAAAGATGCATTTATTTGATGCTTAATTCAACCCATAATAGAAAAGCAAATCAAACTTAAAAGTATATAAAAATTTCTTGCCCGGCCGGTGTGGCTCAGTGGTTGAGCATTGACCCATGCTCGAAGAGGTCGCCAGTTCCATTCCCGGTCAGGGCACATGCCCAGGTTGTGGGCCCGATCCCCAGTGGGGGGAGCGCAGGAGGTGGCCAATTGATGTTCTCTCTCTTTGATGTTTCTTTTTTTTTTTTTTTATCCTCACCCGAGGACATTTTTGCATTTATTTTCAGATAGAGCAGGAGGGAGAGAGGGAGGAAGAGAGAGAGAGAAACATTGATGTGAGAGAGACACATCAACTGGTTGCCACCTGCACAACCCCAACTGGGGCCGAGGATGAACCGCAACTGAGGTACGTGCCCTTAGTGGGAACCGAACCTGGGGCTTTCTGGTCCATGGGCCGATGCTCTAACCACTGAGCAAACCTGGCCAGGGCTCTCTTTGATGTTTCTATCTCTGTCTCTCTCTACCTTCCTCTCTCTCTAAAATCAATAAAGAAAAAACATTTTTTTTTTTAAGTATATAAAAATTTTTGCCCTGGTCAGCAGTTAGAGCATTAGCCCGAGGACCAGAGAGTCCCAGGTTTGGTTCCCACTAAGGGCACGTACCTCTGTCGCAGTTTGTCCCTGGCCCCGGCTGGGGTTGTATGGGTGGCAGACACTCAATGTATCTCTCTCACATCGATGTTTCTCTCTCTCTCTTCCTCCCTCTCTCCCTCGGGCTCTATCTGAAGATAAATGCAAAAATGTACTCGGGTGAGGATAAAAAAAAAAAGTATATAAAAATTTTCACCTGTTGGTTTGAAAAATGTGAGGTGAGTGTATAGAGAAACAGGTAGTTTCCTACATAGTTGATCAGAATATAAATTTATAACTTCCATAGGGAACAAATTGGCAATAGCTCCTATAATAGAAAAACCATATATCCTTTGAAATTCCACTTCTAAGAATTTACCTTATATATATGCTCCCAATAGTGCAAGCTGATCTGTTAACAAGGATCTTTACTGCAGAACTATTTATAATACCAAAAAAAAAAAAAAAAAAATGGAAACAAGTAAACAGACCCTGGCCAGGTAGCTCAGGTGGTTAGAGCATTGTCTTGAAACGCCAAGGTTGTGGGTTAATCCCCAGTCAGGGCACATACAAGAGTCAACCAATGAATGCATAAATAAGTAGGACAAATAGATGTTTCTGTCTCTCTCTCTCTCTCTCTCTCTCTCTCTCTCTCTCTCCTTCTTTATCTCACTAAAGAACAAATGAATCAATCAATCAATAATTAAAATATTGTTCAATAGGAGACTGGGTAAATAAATTATGATACCTGCCACGACCTGCACAGCTAGTTGAACCAGACCTGAGGAGGGGTGACAGGAGACTAAGAAAGACACAGAGACATTCTAGAGAGAAAAGCTGGGGCCTGGTGGGACACTGCTCTCTGATGGAGAAACAGTGACCCTGAGCTAGCTCAGCAAGTTTATTATATAGCCAATTGAAGGGGGGGGGAGTTCAAAAGCTTCATTGTTCTCAAACACCAAATGTTTCCATTGACCTCTGAGCTCAAGGTCCAGACTGTCAATACATTCTTGCCCGCGGCTCAGGGTGCTCCTGCCTGGGCCTTGCCAGCATGCGGGATCAACAAGTGGCCTTGGGACTAAAGGCTCCTGGGCGAGACCGTGCAAACACCACAGGGCCTCGTCCCTGGCACCGGAAGCTCCTGGGTGAGTCTGTGCAAACACCACAGGGCCTTGTCCCTGGCACCGGAAGCTCCTGGGCGAGTCTGTGCAAACACCACAGGAACAAGGGGCCTTGGCTCAGCCGCCCTCCACATCTCCCCCTTTTTTGTTTTTTAAATCTTCCCCCCTTTTTGTTTTTTATTTGTTTGTTTTTCAAATCTTCCCCCTTTCTGTCTTTAAATGCATGCGATGAACATCTACTTGGACTCTTCTGAGTTGGGTTCAGAAGATCCGACAGCTGACTGACAGGAGACAAAACAGTATTATCAGAGCAGTAACAAATCCAAACAAGTACCATGCAGTATGTTTAAGAAGATTGAAAGAGTTGAAACCTTTAAGTTCATCTAAAATTTCTTCAGCCAGTTGTGCTGGATTAACGATATCATCATGGCTATTTGAAATATCCTGTATATGTCTATGCAGTTGCTGCAAATCAAGGCTGATATTATTATGAGTCCATATTCCCTGGAGATGTAACTTAACTTTGTCTCAGTTCCACTGGGTCTTACTATATGGGATCTGAAGTAACACAGATAAAATTGTAAGCAGCATGGCAAAGCAATCTTTGTAGAGCTTTAATGCTCTCAACTTGATTTCCTAGCCCAATAACTGTGGCTTTCAAAGCATTTAATTTTGCTTCTAATTTGGTGTCAATATTTTCTTGGTTGTGTAAAGCAGCAGAGGTATTTTGGGCATTATGAATACTTTGAGTCAGGGCTAAAGAAGCAGTTACAGTAGAAGCAATAAGACCCACAATAATGATAATGCCCAAAATAATCAATCCTGAAGCTCTTTTAGCCAAGGTCATGGAAGCAACACAACCTCCAGTTTCTGCCTTCTGCAAATTTTTACCTTCACCCTTTAAAACATTACTAACCTCCCTGGCCGGTTTGGCTCAGCGGTTGGAGCGTCGGCCTGTGGTACAGAGAGACCTGGGTTCGGTTCCCGCTAAGGGCATGTACTTCAGTTGCAGTTTGTCCCCGGCCCTGGTTGGTCGTGCGGGTGGCAGCCACTCGATGTGTCCCTTTCACGTCGATGTTTCTCTCTCTCTCTCTCCTTCCCACTTTATCTCAACAAAAAATGAAAAAATGTCCTCAGGTGAGGATAAAAAATAAATAAATAAATAAAACATTACTAATCCTTTCATTCCCATCTTTTTTTTTTTTTTTAATCCTCACCCGAGGACATTTTTCCATTTTTTTTTTTTTGTTCAGATATAGTGGGAGGGAGAGAGAGAGAGAGAGAAACATCGACGTGAAAGGGACACATCGAGTGGCTGCCACCCGCATGACCAACCAGGTCCAGGGACAAACTGCAACCGAGGTACATGCCCTTAGCGGAAACCGAACCCGGGTCTCTCTGGACCCCAGGCCGATGCTCTAACCGCTGAGCCAAACCAGCCAGGGCTCATTCCCATCTTAATAATGATGATAAAAAAGGGAAATGGGGCAAAGTTTCTCTTTGTCTACTTCCTGCAGGTGTGGGGTCGTCACGGACTCCTAAAAAGAATTTGTTAGATAACTTCTTGGGGAATGGGGTGATAGGGTCCTTTTACCTGTGCTAGAACAAATTGTCCAACTGTCTGGTTGACTAAAATTTGCAGTCGATTTTGCACAAACCTTTGGGTAACCTTAAGTCACTCATACTCCGGGGGTAAAGTCTCATCAGGGGGATTAACCCCTCTCACAGCTGTAGCGAAAGGCGGTGGGGGCGCCTTTAAGGACTCATAGCCTTTCTCAGCTTTCGTGGAGTCTTTCACTACACCTTGCTTCCCCGCCTTATTAGCCTCCTGCACAGGCTCGAGGCACTCTCTAATTAGGGACCAAAGAGTAAATGTTCATGCCAGAACCTTGTTCAGGCCTTTCATTGTATCTCTGCCTCACAGGCATTTCCCTACCTTTTCCCAGGTTTCCAAGTTGAATGTCCCCTCGTCAGGAAACCAAGGGCAAGTTTCATTCACGTATTCTAAAAACTCGAGGAATTGATATTTCTTTACTGAGCATCCTCGAGCCTTAATCATAGCTCTTAACATAGACACATAGAGATCTCTTTCTTGAGATACAGAATTTCCCATATTTTACACCTGGCGATCAATCAGTTCTGCTCCCCTACCTTGCTTTTGATTCTTAACATGCGCACTTCATGGAGCGGCATCACCTCGTTTCGAGCTTCAAGTTCCCCTGTACTCAGGTCCCTGTTCGGGCGCCACTTTGCCACCACCTGCACGGCTAGTTGAACCAGACCTGAGGAGGGGCGACAGGAGACTAAGAAAGACATTCTAGAGAGAAAAGCTGGGGCCTGGTGGGACACTGCTCTGTGATGGAGAAACAGTGACCCCGAGCTAGCTCAGCAAGTTTATTATATAACAATAATGAAGCGGGGAAGTTCAAAAGCTTCATTATTCTCAAACACCAAATGTTTCCATTGGCCTCTGAGCTCAAGGTCCAGACTGTCGATACATTCTTGCCTGCGGCTCAGGATGCTCCTGTGTGGGACTTGCTGGCACACAGGAACAACAAGAGACCTTGGACAGAATGTCCCTGCATGGGCCTTGCCAGCATGCAGGGTCAACAAGTGGCCTTGGGACTAAAGGCTCCTGGGTGAGTCTGTGCAAACACCACAGGAACAAGGGACCTTGGCTCAGCCGCCCTCCACAGATACCTATGCACAATGGAATATTATGCAGCTGTTAAAAAAGAATGAAGGCTTGCCCTGGCCAGTGTGGCTTAATTGGTTGGACACTGTCCTGTGCACCAAAAGACTGCCTGTTTGATTCCTGGTCAGGGCACACACCCAGGTTTCAGGCTCAATCCCTGTTAGGGGGCATGCAGGAGGCAACTAATCGATATTACACTCTCACATCAGTTTCTCTCTCTCTAAAAATCAATAAACTCTTCTTGGGGAAAAAAAGTGAAGCTTTATTATATGTATTTATTTGAATATGTCTTATGTGTGATATGGCTGTGAATCAGAAAAACTATAGGCAACCTCTAAAATTCACATAATAGAATAACACAAAGGATCAGATTGTCAAATCAAACTCACCAAGCCAGAGACTTACCTAATAAGCTGTTTTAGTCACAAAACTTCCATTTTATACTCAGATAGTTGTTTAGTTTACATGACATTTTCCAGGAAGCCTTCTCCTATAAATTCAGAGATTCCAGGTTTGGTTACCATAAGCAATCCTAGAAAACTAGATACATTCTGCCAGAAGCATTCCATAGATAAGGACTCTTCAGCGAGCAAATACCATTGGCTTCTTTGCCAATGGTAGAATGTTCACAAAACAGTTAGACCAGATTCCCTCTCTCCTTTCTTTCCCAGAAGACTCTCCCAGTAACAAAAGACAACAGCAGATCTGCTGCACAATCATATATCTTTTTATTTTTTTTAACTAATTAATTTATTTTTGTTACAGGCCATATATCATTTTAAATATAAATAAAAATTGGGTGTTTCTAAGAATATGAAAATGGTAGAGGCTTAATTAAGTTAAAAGGTCTTAAAATTTTCCCGGTTGATGTGGCTCAGTGGATTGAGCGTCCTCCCCTGGACTGAGAGGTGCCAGTTCGATTCCCGCTCAGGCCGCGTGCCCGGGTTGTGAGCTTGATCCCCAGAAGGGGGTGTGCAGGAGGCAGCCGATTGATGTTTCTCAAATCGATGTTTCTATCCCTCTCTCTCAAAAAAAAGTCTTAAACAACAAAAAGACATTTATACATTTATATGTCTTAGGATACAATCAAGTTTAACGGCCTTTAAATTAGAAGGAAATACAATGAACATATTGAATGCAATCCAAATTTAAAGGAAATATAAACTACTCTGTGTTTCCAGAAAGTCTTCTTTTCCTTCACCTTCCAAAGTCTATTCAACAACCTTTCTTTCAATATGTTTGTAGACCTCTTCTGAAATTTTACTTTTATGCTTCAATATATCTTTGATAAAGGAAGCATGTTTCAATATTAAGTTCAACCATATGAAATTCCTGATACTTGATTGTTTGGTCTACAAAAATAACAATATCGTTTGGTTAAACCTACATGGACACTATCCTATTTCCTCTCTAAATGAAAGTCAGACAAATATATATAACTAGCCAAATATTAATAGATAGAAAATACTGTATAAGGATACAATAGGACAAGATGGTGAAGAACAAAAAGCCCTGGTTCAAATTAAGAAACTTCAAGCCTAGTTTATCCTTCACCTCCTATTAACTATAAATACTTGGGCAAATCTATTTCTCTCTCCTAATCTCCATTCCCTTGCCTCTCAACTAAGACTTCTAATGTAGACAATTACATCACAAGGAGATACCACATTATACCGACCAGGAGAGCTTTATCATGGAGAAGAAAACAGAAAATAAGTATTGGCAAGGATGAGGAGAAATTGAAACCCTTGTGCATTGCTGGTGGGAATGTAACGTGATGCAGTGCTATGGAAACAGTTTGGAGGCTCCTCAAAAAGATAAACAGAGAATGATCACATGATCCAGCAACTCCACTCCTAGTTATACAACCAAGAAAATGGAAAGCAGGGACTCAGACAGAAACTTGTATATCAATGTTCATAGAAGCATTATCCACATTAGCCAAAAAGTAGAAACAATCCAAATATCTATCAATAGATGAATGGGTAAGTAAAATGTGGTATATATCCAATGGAATGTTATTTCGCCTTTTAAAGGAACGAAATTCTGATACATGATATAACATGGATAAAACTTTAAAAAATTATACTAATTGAAATAAAACAGACACAGAAGACATATTATCTGATTTCACATATATGAGGCACATAGAATAGGGAAAATCATAGAGATAGAAAGTAGAAGAGAGATTGTCAGGAAATAAATGAGGGGTGTATAAGGAGCTATTGTTTGTTTGTTTATTTATTTATTTTTAACTCATCTTTATTGTTAAATGTATTACAGGTATCTCCCCTTTCTTTCCCAATTGACTCCCTCCTCCCCAATCCCGCCCCCCTCCTGCCTTCCCCACACTATTGTCTGTGTCCATTGGTTATGCATATATGCATAGAAGTTCTTTGGTTTATCTCTTCCTACCCTCTCTCCCCCCTTCCCTTTGAGGCTCATCAGTCTAACAATGAATTTGTACTTCTTAATTCCTTCATCTTTTTCACCCATCCACCCAGCACCCACCCATCTGGCAAGCAACAAAAAGTTCTCTGTATCTATGAGTCTGTTTCTGTTCTGCTTACTCATTTTGTTTGTAGATTCAATTGTTGATAGATATGTATTAATTGCCATTTTATTGTTCATATTTTTGTTCTTCTCCTTCAAGAAGACCCTTCAACATTTCATATAATACTGGTTTAGTGGTGATGAACTCCTTTAGCCTTTTCTTGTCTGGGAAACTCTTGTTATGTCCATCAATTCTAAACAATAGCTTTGCAGGATAGAGTAATCTTGATTGTAGGTCATTGCTTTTCATCACCTTGAATATCTCTTGCCACTCCTTTCTGGCTTGCAAAGTTTCTTTTGAGAAATCAGCAGACTATCTTATGGGAGCTGCTTTGTAGGTAACAAACTGCTTTTCTCTTGCTGCTTTTGAAATTCTCTCTTTGTCTTTGACCTTTGGCATTTTGATGATGATGTGTCTTGGTGTGGATCTCTTTGGGTTCATCTTATTTGAGACTCTCTGTGCTTCCTGGACTTGTATGTCTGTTTCCTTCACCAAGTTAGGGAAGTTTTCTGTCATTAATTTATCAAATAGGTTTTCAATTTCTTGTTCTCTCTCTTCTCCTTCTGGCACCCCGATGATGCGAATATTGGCACATTTGAAGTTGTCCCAGAGGCTCCTTACACTATCCTCATTTTTTTGGATTGCTTTTTCTTTTTGCTGTTCTGATTGGGTGTTTTTTGCTTCCTTATATTCCAAACCGATGGTTTGCTTCTTGGCTTTACCTACTCTAGTATTGATTCCCTGTAAATTATTCTTTATTTCAGTTAGTGCCTCCTTCATTTCTGACTGGTTCTTTTTTATTTTGTTGATGTTCTCACTGAGTTTCTTGGAGGTCTCCTTAAGTTTCTTGAATGTCTCAGCAAATTCCTTGAGCAAACTTATAACCAGTGTTTTGAACTCTGCATCTGATTGATTGATTGCTTATCTCCATTTTGTTTAGTTCTTTTCCTGGAGTTTTGTTCTTTTCTTTCATTGGGACGTGTTTCTTTGTCTCCTCATTTTGGCTGCTTCCCTGTGTTTGTGTCTATGTATTAGGTAGAGTTGCTATGTCTCCTAGGCTTTGTAGGGTGGCCTATTTTTGTAGGTGTCCTGTAGGATCCAGTGGCACAGCCTTCTTGATCACCCCAGCTGGGCCCTTGAGGGGCACCCCCTAGTGTAAACTGTACACCTTTCTGTTGTAAGTGAGTCTTGATTGCTGTTGGCACGTCAATGGGAGGGATTTACTCAGGCTGATCAGCTGCAAGGACTGGCTATGCCCACTGACCACTGGCCTCTGACTCTGTTGGAGGATCAGCTGTGTAGGGGCCCACTACACAGAGCAAGACTTACTTCATCAGGGCTCTGGTACCCACTGAGTCCACTCATTGAGTGTGTCACTTGTGGAGGTGGTTGGGTGGTGGTGTTTTGACGTGGTCTGAAGCTGTCCACTGGGTGTGCTGGCTCTGGGGCAAGGTCAGTCACTGCCTCTTTTCTATCCAGGGCCACCCAGCATAAGCTACAAAGTGATCTGCTGATGGCTGCTTCTTATGCTGGGCTTGGAGGTGCCCAGGAAAAGCCAAGTTGTGAACCAAGGCTGGCTGCTCCTAGTGCCAGGCTTGAGGCCACTAGAAGTATGGGGCTCGCTGAGACCAGATGCTGCTTATTTGAGAGATTTTAGGAAACTCTGAAGCAGGATCCAGTGCCAGGCCAATCCTATGGTGAAGCCTTTGGAAATAGCTTGGGTGGGCCTGAAAGTTGGGTAGGGCGGGGCCTCAGGGAATCACCAGGGCAGGGCCAACAGTGTGAACCAGGTTGCTGGAGTCCCAGATATGGTGGCGTCTGCCAGCCCAGGGAAGGGCTCACCAAAGGAACATCAGCCTCCGCCAGCACATCTGTCTGAGAGAAAGCTGCCTCTCCAGCCCTCCTCCTGCGGTCACACAGCTCAGTTCTTCCCTGTGTGTCTCTGGTGCCCTTCAAACTGCCTCCTCTCTGAGCTTAGAGGGAGCAAGTCTGAGTAAGTCTGTGTGCGGGCCCTTTAAGAGGAGCTGCCTGGGGCTCCCGCAGCCTCAGCCTCCCTCATCCTCAGTTCCTGCTGGTTTTTCCAGCCAGAAGTTATGAGGATTCTCTTCCTGGCACTGGAACCCTGAGCTGGGTGCCTGGTGTGGAACAGGGACCCCTCAGTCCTCAGGGAGGACCTTCCCAGCTGAGGTGTCCTCCTGATTTTTATCCGCCACACGTGGGTGTGGGACCAGCCCATTGCGCCTCCGCCCCTCCTACCAGTCTCGATGCGGCTTCTTCTTTAATTCCGTAGTTGTCGGACTTCCATTCAGCTTGATGTCAGGTGATTCTGAATGATGGTTGTGCTGTAGTTTAGTTGTAATTTTGATGTGGTTGTGGGAGGAGGCGATACCGCGTTTACCTACGCTGCCATCTTGACCGGAAGTTCCAGGAGCTATTGTTTAATAGGTAAAGAGTTTCAATTTGATGAGAAAGTTCTAGAAATGGACAGTGGTGATAGTTGTACAACACTGTGAGCCCGGCCAGTGTGGCTCAGTGGTTGAGCATTGACCCATGCACCATGAAATCACCAGTTCGATTCCTGGTCAGGACACATGCCCAGGTTGTGGGCCCGATCCCCAGTGGGGGGCATGCAGGAGGCGGCCAATCGATGTTCTCTCTCATCGATGTTTCTATCTCTCCCTCTCCCTTAAAGCAATAAAGAAAAAAAACTTAAAAAAAAACAAACCACTGTGAGTGTAGTAAGTGCCACTGAATTTTATACTTAAAAATGCTTACCATGGTAAATTTTATGTTATTTATATTTTACCGCAATAGAAATGTAGGTGATTAATATTTTAGCTCTTATTATTTTTATTTTTTTGAAAGTGATTTCTTTTTTTTTAATCCTCACCGAGGATATTTTTCTATTTATCTTCAGGTAGAGAGAGAGAGAGAGAGAGAGAGGAACATTGATTTTTAGAGAGGGAGAAATATCAATGTGAGAGCAAAACATCCATCTGCTGCCTCCTGCACTCACCCTACCAGGGATCAAGCCCACAGCCCTGGCATGTGCCCTGACTGGGAATCAAACCAGCAACCTTTCCATGCATGGGACAACGCCCAACCAACTGAGCCAAACCACCCAGGCTAGCTCTATTATTTTAATTTACACATACTGTAACTTTTTCTTTCAGTTTTTATGGTAGCAATAGTAAATAATTAAAATCAAAAGATAATTTAGCCCTGGCCAGTTTGGCTCAGTAGTTGGAGCGTCAGCCTGCGGACCAGAGAGTCCCAGGTTTGGTTCCCTCTAGGAGCACATACAAAAAAAAAAAAAAGATAATTTAAAGTATTTCTTGCTGTCATTAAATTCAAGAAAGGAACACCAAAATAAAAAAACCTCATAAACTTTTAAAAATGAGTAATAAAATATACTCTATAATATGTATGCAGTTTTTCTTTTTTTAAAAATGTTATATCCATGAACATAAATATGCAATAAAAAATTTTAATATCTATGGAAAATGCTATCTACCATAAGGAAAAAGAAAAGTTACATGACAAGAAAAAACAACAAAAAGTAACTTTTGTATAAGATTGCAAATTATCTTAATCAATATAGAAAATTCACAATTGCCTGAGCTTTTAGCATTAACAGGGAGAATTAAGAAAAGGATGTGGTTAGAAGGTGTCTGTTGAGTTGTCAGAAAAACATGTAACACCAAAACATCTGATATTAAAAGATAAGTAGCAGCAGTTCTATAATTTTTTATGTTGTTGCTTTAGTGATGACTGGAAATAGTCCAAAAGAAAGACAATTTCAGATTTCTGAGTGTTTTCAACAGGTGTTGAATGGTTTATGTAAAGTGATAATAGAGTATTATGTGAATGCCTGACCCGGTGGCAATAAACTGCATTTTGGCCATGGACTACCAAAAAGGAAAATTTTTTGTTCGTCAAATATCATTTGAGCCCGGCCTGTGTGGCTCAGTGGTTGAGCATGGACCCATGCCCCAGGAGGTTGCTGATTTGATTCCTGGTCAGGGCACATGCCCAGGTTGTGGGCCCGATCCCCAGTGGGGGCATGCAGGAGGCAGCCAATTGATATTCTCTCTCATCGATGTTGCTATCTCTCTCTCCCTCTCTCTCTAAAATCAATAAAGAAAAAAACAAAAAACCTCATTTGAGGGTATACATAGCATAGGCCGTGGGGTCTGACAAACACTGGGTTCTCCTCTTGGTGCTACCACTTACAGATGGGTGTCTTAGGAAAAGTTACTTAATTTTCAGTCCTTCAATTTCCTTGTCTGCAAAATGGGGGACAATAATGGTCTTGCTGAGATGATTAAATAAGATAATACATTAAAGATTCTTAGTATTGTGCCTGCCGCATGGTGGGCCTTTGATAAATGTCTACTAGTGTTACAAGCAATGCACTGTATAGTGAGCTAAAACTGCATGTATGGCGTGAGTTCCAGGTTGAGCCTGTGCTCCACTCTAGGATTCAGGGGAATGCTGCATGTCAGTTGGGCTAATGGCCGGGTATAAGAGGAAAATAGGACCCTCCTGGAAACCTTTCTCTTCTCCTAGAGGAAGAGAGTGAAGGACAGGTTTAGTTCAAGGCATAGGGGCTAGAATAAGAAAAAAAGGGTAACAATGCCTAGTACTCAGAATTCTCTACTCCACAGTCTCTGACTATAATTCAATTGAATTAAAAATTAATTAAAAAATAACTTACAATTTACTTGGTAATATAAAAGTACACCATTGCCCGGCTGGTGTGGCTCAGTGGTTGAGTGTCAACCCATGCACCAAGAGTTTGCCGGTCCAATTCCCGGTCAGGGCACATGCCCAGGATATGGGCCAGGTCCCCAGTGGGGGGCATGCAGGGGGTGGCTAGTCAATGTTCTCTCTCATTGATGTTTCTGTCTCTCCCTCTCTCTTCCTCTCTCTCTAAAATCAATAAAGAAAAAAAAATTTAAATAAATAAATAAAAGTACACCATTAACTAACCCATGAGACCAAGAAGAAATCTTGATAAAAATTAGGATGTCTTAAACTAAGTGATAATGAAAATACCAAATATCAAAACTTCTGGCCCTGGCCTATGTGGCTCAGTTGATTGAGCATTTTCCTGTGCACCAAAAGGTTGCTGGTTCAGTTCTGGTCCGGGCAACTACCCAGGTTGTGGGGTTTAATCCCTGATTACCCTGGTTGGGTTGCATACGGGAGGCAACCAATTGATGTTTCTCTCTTTCTCCCTCCCTCACCCTTCCTCTCTCTCTAAAATCAATAAAAACATATTAAAAAAAAAAAAAAAACTTATGGAATACATCTAAAGCAGCATGTAGAGAATTTTTTCTTTCAGTTTTAAATGTTTATATTGGGAAATAAGAAAAGTTGTAAATTTATAGCTTAGAAAGTTTTTTTAAAAAGCCCAGCCAGTGTGGCTCAGTGGTTGAGCGTCCTCCCATGGACTGAGAGGTCCTGGTTCAATTCCCGGTCACGTGCCTGGGTTGCGGGCTTGATCCCCAGTAGGGAGAGTGCAGGGGGCAGCCAGTTGGTGTTTCTATCTCTTCCTTTCTCTCCCTTAAAAAAATAAATAAGTATCCCTGGCCGGTTTGGCTCAGCGGTTAGAGCATCGGCCTGTGGTCCAGAGAGACCTGGGTTCGGTTCCCGTTAAGGGCACGTACCTCAATTGCAGTTTGTCCCGGCCCTGGTTGGTCATGTGGGTGGCAGCCACTCGATGTGTCCCTTTCACGTCAATGTTTCTCTCTCTCTCTCTTCCTCTCTCTCCCTCCCACTCTATCTGAACCAAAAAAAAAAAGAAAGAAAGAAAAAATGTCCTCGGGTGAGGATTAAAAAAAATAATAATAAAAATAAATAAATAAACAAATAAATAAATAAATAAAATATTCCCATGGGGGGGAAAAATTAGACCCTTAAGATTTTACATGTTAGTTGTATTGACCTTTAAGGAAGAGATCACTGAAACCATGTGAACTCTTTCAAATAGTAGAAAAAGAGGGAAAGCTCCCTGTGGAAAAGTTGTCGATGGTATATTTAAAATCTTTCTTCCCGGGAAGAAGGCTTCAGCGAGCATGTAACTGCCCAGACAGACAGTTTCTCCCTCTATTGTAGTTAGCCATAGTTCTATGAGTAAGTTCTCCCCAACTGAATGTGAGCAGACATTGAAAGTGCAATGTCCTTCCCTTAATAGACCATGTGTGTCTGTCGGTTCCTTTTCTGTTTCCTGCTGGCTGGAACATGGGTGTAGCTGCAATCTTGTTTCAAACATGCAAATGGAGAGTAGACTAGAAGTCTAGAAGATACCACATCTTGATACACTTTGTTACCTACTATCATATTTCCTCTCTATTCTTCTAAGGGCTCATTTATCTTTTTTCAAAATCATTTACTCTGGGCCGCTCTGCCTGTGGAGTAGCAGCCTTTCCTCTGTCCTATCGCTTCACTGATGAACTCTCTTTCACTTTAAACATTTTTTTTCCCTTTATTGATTTTACAGAGAGAGGAAGTGAGAGGAAGAGAGAGAGAGAAACATCGATGAAAGAGAACACCGATTGGCCGCCTCCTGCATGACCCCACTGAGGATCAGGCCCACAACCTGGGCATGTGTCCTGACTGGGAATCAAACTGGCGACCTCTTGGTGCATGGGTCGATGCTCACTTTAAACTCTAGAAAAAGAAAATCATTTCCTCTCCCCTGAGAGGCCTAATTCTCCCTCCCCTTCCCCTATTGAGATGGTATATAAGTTCTCAGATTTCACTGCTTTTTGGGGTATTCACTTTTTCTTCCTGTGATGCCCCTATGCTCGTAATATTAAAAATTAATAAATGGGTATAGTCTGCCTGTTGTCAGTTTATTTCATAGATCCAGCTATTGAGCCTAGAAGGATGGAGGGAAAGTCTTTCCTCCCCTACACCCTCTTTAGGCAAAATGTCATTGTCACTCTTCTCCCTCCTTCTTTTCCTCTCTTCTTCCCTCTTTCCTCCTTTCTTCTTCCCCCCTCAAACCCAGTGCATTCTTTAAACTCCAACACTTTTGACTTGTGATTCTGAAAATGCAAAGGATGAGAATTTTGAAAGAGGATGCTGCTGCAATCCATTTCCTAAACCATTCATTGATTTAATATTTTTTTCCTTTATTGGTTTTAGAGAGAGAGCAAGTGAGAGGGAGAGAGAGTCAGAAACATCAATGCAAGAGAACATCGATTGGCCACCTCCTGCATGCCCCCACTGGGGATCGAGCCTACAATCTGGGCATGTGTCCTGACCAGGAATCGAACCAGCAACCTCCTGGTGCATGGGTTGACACTCAACTGCTGAGCCACACTGGCCGGACCATTGATTTAATTTTATACCTGAAAGAGAGTTCAGTGTTCAGTCGTTAAAGAGTTCATTGCTTAATCTTATGACCTGCTTAAATGTTCCCAAAACAGTTTGGCTATTAGTGAATGAGCCCTTACAAAAATCTATTGACTCTGTAGATGTGTTTTTAGTAAAATGCCAATGGCAGGGCCACATGGCTAATGCAAAAAGCACTAGAGGCCTTCTGGGTTAAGATAGTGAATGGAACCCACCTATTTAACTTTGTTCCCTCCTTAAAACTACTATAGCGGTATTAAAACAAACAAACAAAGACATAAAGGCAAAAAGATAGGAGGACAACAACAATAAACCTTTGGAAGCTGGAGAGCAGTCAGATTGTAAACTCACAAGAACCAAGAAAGCTGAATTCTATGGCAACAGTGTATAAAATAGAAAACAAACATACTTATATTGCAGAATCATCCACAGACTCAAATCCTTTCCCCTATCCTTTCCCTATCTCCTTGGTATTGGACGATTGTTTCTCCCTGACTCCAACAGAAGTTAGAGTCTCTGAAGAGGACAGAAATGGAAGTCCCTAGACTAGGGAACAGCAGGCACAGTTGAGGGCACTGGTACCATGCAAAAATGGAGAGCACATAATCAGGTGTATCCTGCATGCTAAAGCTCCCCCTCCTGTTCCACAGCTCTCAACTGTTCCATGCCCGGACCATGGCAGCCAGATCTTTACCCTTCTAAGGAGATTGGCAAGTGTTTCTCTGGAGAAAACTGTGCAACCCGAGAGAGAGGAAGTAGAGAAACTGACGTTTGGGATTATCCAACAAAGAAATGGCCCTACGGTAAACTCAGAATACAGAAGAGCTCTCCGTGTACTCAGAACTTCTAAGCACTTAATAAAGAATGGAAAGATAAAATTGAGTAAATTACGCAACCCCCCCACACACACACACAAAACAGCAAAAAGACAAGGACATATGAAATAGGAGAAAAAGATAAGAAAATTAAACCAGCCTATGCAGTTTAGCAACCAAATAATAACATTTAATCATGGCCAGAAAACCAGATTACCAGAATTCTAAAGAAAGTCTCTATCGTGCAAGACAAAGACCAAACAAGCAGAAAAAGCACTTTGGAAAAAACAGCAAATGTACATGAAAGAAAACTTTACATAATGTGGGTTCAGTCAAAGCTTTCAAGAAGAGATCACCAAAGAAATCTGTCATGATTACAACAATAAACACCAAACTTAGTCTACTAGAAGCAAGAGAGACACTGGCCAAATGATGTCTTTCAAATGGACTCACTTAGAAACCTTGGAACTTGAGTTTTATAAAGTTTGGTTGGGGAGGAGTTACTGAAAGGATGGTTTTAGAGGGGAAGTTGGCAAAGGAGGGGGAGGGGCAAGCAGGAAGGGGAGGGGCAGGAAGGAAGCATAGGGCTCAAACAGGAAAGAACTGGTCAGGTTTTGCAAGTGAATTTTGTCCCTAACAGCTTTGGCGGGCCAAGTGAGGCCGGTTGTGAAAAAGCGTGTGGTTTTATCTTGACTGAGCACAGGCGTGCAAGCTGTGCTGTTGCTGAAACAGTGTGCCTGTTTTGAAAATTGTGGTTTTGAGGCAGTTTCTGTTTTTCAAGTTGTGGTTTCTGTACTTTTCCATTTCTCAGTCCCGAGAGAGGTAAGAGAAGATATTGCATCCTTAAAACAAGAACAGGATGTTCTTATTTTTAAAAAGAGGAACATCGCCTGGCCAGTGTGGTGCAGTGGATTGAGCGTCATCATCCTGTGGACTGAGAGGTCCCGGTTCGATTCCCAGTCAGGGCACATGCCCAGGTTGCAGGCTCAGTCCCCAGTAGGGGGCGTGCAGGAGGCAGATGATGAATGTTTCTATTTCTCCTTTCCTCTCTCTCTAAAAAATCAATAAAAAATCAATAAAATAAAGAATAAATAAAAAGAGGAACATTGGCCCTGGGTGGGTAGAGCATCCTATCCATACGCCAAGGTTGCAGGTTTGATCTCTGGTCAAGGCACATAAAAGAATCAACCAATGAATGCATTAGTAAGTCGAACAACAAACTGATGTTTATCTCTCTCTCTCTCTCAAATCAATCAATAAAAAATAAAAAATGAAATAAATAAATAAAAAGAGGAACATTTATAGAGCAAAAAAAGAGTTTTTGGAAGTTAAAAATATGGCCTGGCCGGTGTGGCTCAGTGGTTGATCATTGACCCATGCACCAAGAGGTCACCAGTTCGATTTCCAGTCAGAGCACATACCCAGGTGGTGGGCCCACTCCCCAGTGGGGGGCATGCAGGAGGCGGCCAATCAATGTTTCTATCTTGCTCTCTCTCCCTTCTTCTCTATAAAATCAATAAAGAAAAGGAAAAAAAATATAAGAAATGAAAAATTAATGAAGAATTTAAAGATAAAATTGAGAAAATTATGCAAAAGAGAACAGCAGACAGACAAGGAGATATAAAATAGGAGAAAAAAGAAAAATTAAACCAGTCTATGAAGTGCAACAGCCCCATAATGAAATTTTCAGAAAGGAAAAACAGGGGGAAAGTAATCAACAATGAAATGATTCAAGAAAAATTGTCAGAACTGAAGAACACAAATTTCCAAATTGAAAGAGCCTATTATAACAGATTAAAGTTGTTCTACACCAAAACATAATTGTGACATTATTGTAGAATTTAAAACATTTAGGACTGCATGCTCTCCCTCCCAGGAGCACGCCTGCATCTTTCCCTTCCGCTTCTTCTTCCCCCCCAGACATGCGTCTCTTAAACTCTAAGGGACCCCACAAGGCTTGCAACCAGAGGAGCAATGGCAGCAGCTGGTCCCGGGCTAACCCCTACATCTGTTTCCAATGCCCCCTTTCTTCTGACTTCCCAGTGAGCGAAAGCAGCCCCCCCGAGGCTCTCCTGTCGCTTCTTCCATCCTAAGCCCTTCCTTGTTTCACTGTCCCCAGCTTTAACAAATATACTCTCAAAATAAAAAAATTGTAAATAAAAATAAATAAATAAATTAAACATTTAGGACAAAGAGGAGATTCTTGGGTTTCCAGAGAAAGAGAAGAGAGACAATGGGGCACATAAAGGAAGAATTGGAATCGGAGTTGCTTTGGACTTCTCAATAGCAACATGGTGTAGGGGTAGACTCACTTGGTCATTTCATTATTCTGGCAATAACAAGACTCCCAATCTTATGCAAATCAATTTTTTTTTTTTTTGCCATTTGTCATACATTAAGAAAAAAAATTACTGTACTTTTTGGTTGTGAAACACTGTGTAACAAGAAGAAAGCCACCTGGATAAGAAAAATGCAATATTGTCACTGTTGAAAATGTCCTAGGCAAACTGAGTGTCTTCCAAGAGTTTATAAGAGCCTGATCTGGGGCAGTCTGAAGACAAGGTCATAAGTCCTGAAAAACACACACTGGGTTGTAATGTACGCCCAGGAATGGACATCCAGTAGGATGAGAGAGAGTATCAAAGTTATTTTTATTTGATCTTAGTATTGTTTAGTATAAAAGCAGAAAAGAATGCTTTGTTCCAGAATTACTTAACACAAACACAGAGAAATATGTTGGTTTTAGTTATCATAACTATTATCTAAGACTGAAATAAGATAGAGACTGAAGCCCAGCTGGTGTGGCTTTGTGGTTGAACGTCAACCCATGCACCAAGAGGTCACCGTTTGATTCCCGGTCAGGGCACATGCCCAGGTTGTGGGCCAAATCCCCGTGGGGGGCATGCTGGAGGTGGCCAGTCAATGTTCTCTCTCATCGATGTTTCCATCTCTCTCCCTCTCCCTTCCTCTCTCTCTAAAAATCAATAAAGGGAAAAGAAAAAGAGACTGAAGAATGTTGGGATATTTTGTATTGAAGTTATAATTCCCACTGGCATCATGATAAGAGACTATATCTAATCTCAAGTCTGACTCGGAGTTGGGAACACTTACAAATATTCTTCTAGCCCTGGCCGGTTTGGCTCAGCAGTTGGAGCGTCGGCCTGTGGACCAGAGAGTTCCGGGTTCGGTTCCCGCTAGGGGCGCGTACCAAAAAAAAAAAAAAAGATTAAACAAATATTCTTCTAGATGATTCCCTGAATACATTATGACATCTTCTATAAGAGCATAACTCTAATTCAAGCAAGCTTTTTCTTGATCTTAATAGGCAACATACAATAATGAACACTTTGCCCAGGGTATTAAAGTATGACCACAGGAATACAGGTGAGAAAAGGGAACTACATTTGCTGCCAGCTGGAGAGTCGGTCAGAAACTGAGATGGTTCACATCAGAATTTTTATGGGTTATAAACAACATAAAGGAACAAGAAAACAAATATGTAATCTGTGAGATGAGATAATGTTCTGTTCTGGTTGTCCAAGGTAGACATGGCTTAAGGATTAGCCAGGTTCAAGTTTAGCGAGAAACCTAAAACGTAAACTAGTCCTGGAGAATCATTCCTTGGTTTCCATTTTAGCCAGACACATGAGTGCTTTACCTGGAGCCCGCAGCTCTGTTATGTAAAGGTGGTAAGACATTTTAATACAAGTTAAAGAGCAGTAAGAATCCTAGAAAAAAAAATGTATGCTTTTGTTTGGAGACCCACATTCTGGCCATTTGGTGGTCTACCACAGCCAGTCCAGCTTTTGAGTGTCCTCCAGGACTAGTTTAAATTAGGACATGCAAACTCAAGGGTCCTGCACTTTTTATCCTGATTTAATACTAGGAAAAATTGTCACCATTAATATCCTGAAGTGTAGCCTTTGATCTAAGATTTACTGTGATCTTTGAGACCTGCCTAATTTCTTAAAATTTCAATTTGTGACAGAAAAATTACAAATTGCTAAAAAAAAAAAAAAAAAAAAGGTCATATCTGATTAGTTTTTTCAAACCAGAAATGTTAACCCCCAGATTTCAAGTATCTACTATACTTTAAATAAATACTCTCCCAGACAGAGTCCTAAAAGAGGTCTTTATGGGCTAGTAAACTTGAAGTTAGTCCTTTAAGATGAAAAATGATCTCTTAATAGCCACTTAAGACATTATAGTTTGCCCTGGACAGATGGCTCAGTAGGTTGGAGCAATTGTCCCATACACCAAAGGTTTGTGGGATTGATTCTAGGTCAGAGCCCATACCTAGGTTTCGGGTTCGATCCCCTGCTGGGGTGTATACAGGAAATAACTGATTGATGCGTCTCTCTCTCTCTCTCTCAAAATCAATAAACATATCCTCAGTGAGGATTTAAAAAAAAAAAAAAAGACACTATAGTTCTATTTCCTTTCTGTCTCGAAGTCTTCAAACCTGGACTGTATTTAAGAGTGGAACCCTTTAGGGTAGGACTTGAAGGAGTAAGTAAAATACAAAAGCTAAATGGGGCATTTACCATCTGTGAAGTTATCTTCAATCAAAGGGTAGAATGGGAACAAATTTTGTAAAACATAATTTGCCCATATTTGGTATTTGTGTTATTCCCATATGTGTCTCCTCAAGCAACTTCACATTATACGAAAAGGGCTTTGTGTAAGGAATTCAGACAGCTAGCTATGACTTTCAAGGCCTAACTTGAAAATCAAAGCAGAAGGAGTGGGTGGCAGTTGTTTGGATAATCTTCCTTCAAAATGTATGGGCTTGGCATTATTCCACAGTACTTGTTTTGCACATAGCCTCGGGATTTAGAAAACTTTGGTTCAAATCCTTGTTCTGCCATTTAGTTGCTGCCTGGTCTTGGGGCAATTAACAACTCTGAGCCTTCGTTTTTGCATCTGATAAATGGGGATGATGATAGTATCTTTGCACTGTGTCACTGAGTACATTAAATGACTTCAAGAATGTAAAATATTTAGTATCCTGCTAAATAAATGTTTGTTAGTGGTAGTTTCAATAACTCCCCAACACTGTCCTAAATATGTTAAAGGTAAAACTCTTTAAGAGAGAATCCAAAACCTTTTCAAATCTGGATCATACTCATCTCCCCAAGTTTATCTTTCCTCCACAATTATCATGTTCTTTGGGTCTCTGCCTTGTTCATGCCTTCACCTCCTCTACTCCCAGAAGTGTCCTTTTCTTCTTGGGATTTGCTATCCATTCCTTAAGGCACAGCTCTGGCATTACTTCCTCTCTGAAGTCTCCACTGACTAGGTTAAAATGTTCCTTGTGTGTACTTGTCATAACTCCTGACCACGCTCCTTGACAACAGAGATCGTCTTATTCGTATTGTGAACCCCAGAGGTTACTGCAGCGATTTGTACCTGTAGATATTCATTCAGTGAGCATCCTTAGCGCATGGATGGACTCAGAATGATGATATTCTAGATGTCCAGTGGTCTGGCTGATGTATGCCAGGTGGTCTAGATAATGAAATATTCTTTCTTAAGCATGACAAGTGGTTATCTATAAGAGTTATAAACATCCTCAGCACATGAAATTCTTTCTTAAGTCTTTTAGAAGTTTATCTATGGAATGTAGGTACCACCGGGCACCGGTGCACAACTGAAAGTTTAAAAGTTTAAGTTCCCAGGCTGGTTAAAGCAAGATTGGAATCCTTTCTTCCTGCCTCCACCTCCTTGGTTTTAATAATTTAGCAACTTGACCGTGGTGACTCCATTTTATTTTGTACTCTTTTCCTCGTGTCCTTTCCACGTGTCAATTTTCACAGTTTACATGGCATTAAATGGGAGGTTCCCACCACCTCCTCTTCAGGTTTGATTAATTTGCTGGACGGACTCACAGAACTCAGGCAAACAGTTCCTTCTAGGTTACCAGTTTATTACAAAGGATATGGATGAACAGCCAGATGAAGAAATACATGGGGCAAGCCATGTGGGAAAGCATGCAGAGCTTCTATGCCCATCTTAGGGGAGCTAATCCCCAGCACCCGCGGTGTTCAGGCTTTATTAAATGGCTGATTAAATCATTGGCTATTGCTGATTGATTCAATCTTCAGCCTCTCTCCCTGGAGATGGGGGGGGAGGGGTCAGACTGAAAGTTCCAACCCTGTAATCACTCGGTTGGTTCCCCTGGCCAGCAGCCTCCATCCATGGGGCTTTCCAAAAGTTGTCTCTTTAACATAAACTCAGGCTTGGTTGAGAGGCACTTGTTACATGAATGACAAAAGACACCCATTTGACCTTCATTATCCTGGTGCTATTTCAGGAACTCTGAACACAACTAAATATTATAACAAAAGATTCCTCTATAGGAATCTTTTATGTTGGAAATTATAAGGATTTTGCCAGAAACAGTGGAAAGACCAAGTATATGTTTCTTGTTATAAATCACAGTATCACATTAACACAATCAGATTTATGGTTTAGAATCTAAATTAGATGAATCACCTTGGTTGTAAAAAGGATAGATTTACTGGAAGCAGATGGAGTCAAGGCGATAGTGATAAAGGGCTGATACCCAAAAAGCCCTTAATAATTCATCATAATTAGATGATCAATTTTAATACTTGCTCATTCTTCATAATACAAAATAACTTCTAATTGATGAGTACGCATTTAAAAAAATTTTTTTTCTTTATTGATTTTTAGAGAGAGAGGAAGGGAAGAGGAAGAGAGAGATAAAAACATCGATGAGAGAGAACATTGATTGGCCACCTCCTGCATGCCCCCCACTGGGGATTGGGCCCACAACCCAGGCATGTGCCCTGACCGGCAATAGAACTGGCGACCTCCTGGTGCATGGGTCAATGCTCAACCACTGAGCCACACTGGCCGGGCGAGTATGCATTTTTAAGTATGTCTTTGATTGCTTGGCCCAGTCCCAGCTGTCTTTTGACTCCTGCTTTCATTCTCAGTGGTGACCTAGTTTGGATGATTATTTATGAAGTCCCCCGACTATTTAGGAAACCCCTGCATAGAACACCAAAAATAACTTGGACAAAAAGGGGTCACATACTAAACCTGGAAGCTCAGGGGAGGCTTGGGTGGTGGCCTTACAAACTCAGAGACTTACAGTAACCACATAAGATGGTCTGAGTCCCATCCCCACTTCTTTGCTTTCTCCTGCCTCCCTAATTTATCACCAATGGATTTCATGTAACCCATTTACACCTCCTCTTTTGATTGTAATGTATAAAAGAAAGTACAAAACTGTCATTCTCTGGAGCATTTTCTCAATCCATGGAGATTTTGCTTCCCAACAACTGTCATCAGTTTGGCTCAAATAAACTCATAAAAATTCTCTACAAGTTTGAACATTTCTTATATTGATATAACTAATGATACCAAACCAAGATTTAATACCTGTCTAAATGCAGTATCAACCCCTCCCAGAAACATAATCAATCAGTCTGGAATTTCTTGATCAATACTAGTGAGGCAATCTGCCTTCTAAGACCTCCTGACTTCCCCTAAGGCATGAATAGGGAACCTTTTTTCTGCCAAGGGCCATCTGGATATTTATAACATCATTTGCAGGCCATACAAAATTATCAGCTTAAAAATTAACTGGCTATATTTGGTTAGGCTAATTTGGTGATGCATGTGATGTTAGCTGGTATCGATTTCACAGGCCTTATACGGCCCACTGGCTAGACTTCCCCACCCCTGTAAGGGAAGGTGCCCTTGCCTGAAATGATCCGCTATTTTAACCTCTTAGATGCACCTTAATCCACTCTTTATTTTCTTTTATTTTTTTAAATCCTCACCCAACGATATTTTTCCACTGACTTTTTTTTTTTCAGATAGAGTAGAAGGGAGAAATAGAGAGAGACATCAATGTGAGAGAGGCATATTGATTGGTGCCTCCTGCATGACCCTGACCGGGGCCAGGAATCGAACCTGCAACCAAGGTACAAGCCCTTGACTAGGAGTCAAGCCCACGACTCTTCAGTTCGTGGCCCAACACTAACCACTGAGTCAAACTGGTCAGGGCATTAATCTACTCTTTAAACTTCTTAGTCCTGTTACCTGACTGGTTCTGTGTCATGAGTGAGTCTGCCTCAGGTCAGCCTGTAGTGTGGGTTCTTGACTTTGTGTAGGAAAGATTTTACAACATGAGTCCACGTGATATTTGAGAGTATGTTTATTAAAGCTGGGGACAGTGAAACAAAGGAAGGACTTAGGATAGAAGATGTAACAGGAGGGAGCCTAGTTAGTGCTCTGGTTTGGCTCCCTAGAAACATTATAAGAAAGAAGTAAGCCAGGGCCGGGCTGCTTTTAGCTCACTGGAAAGTCAGAGAAAAAGGGGGCCTTGGAGAAAGGATCAGGAGGTCAGCCTGGGATGAGTTTCTGCTGCTGCCCTGTTTGTAAGCCTCATGGGAACCCTTAGAGTTCAGGAGTGTAATAGGGAATGAATATACTATACTTACATAAAGCTACCCATATTAATCCTAGTAGATGTTAAACCCGCATTGTTACTCTCACTGATTTTTCTCACAAAACTTGCATGTTAAAAGTATTTTTAGTATACTTTATAATTCAGGAGTTTCAGTTCCTGTGTGAACCTAAGGACCTTTAAGGCCCTGGATAATGTCGACTGCCCAGGCACATGAATTCAACCAGATGGTCACAACTCAAGGACACTGACCATGAGAATCCATATTGGGACCAGCAAGGACACTGCCTGCATGTCCACAGCCCCTCTCACTGATCTCTCTGTTCTGCTTTCCCTCTCCATCATTATGGAAACCTCCACCTGCACTGAAATCTTAAGATGGGTTTTTTAGGACTGGGAAAAATCCCCCATGTTCTCCAGATGCTGGCACTCAAATAAACCTCTTTCCTTTTTCACCAGCACCTGACTCACGAGTTTGGCTTTTGTTGAGGCATGCAGCTGAACCTGGGTCCATTCGGTTACAGGAAGAAGTAAAAAGTTTATGCCCAAGAAGGGACATGGATGTACACTAGAGTGAGCTCACCCTGGTATCCTTTGTCTTAAGGGATTTTTGTTTGTTTGTTTTTTTGTTAATTAACACCTGAGGATATTTTTCCATTGATTTTTAAGAGAGTGGAAGAGAGGGAGGGGAAGAGAGAGAAACATCGATGTGAGAGAGACACATAGATTTGTTGCCTCCTGCACAACCCTGACTGAGACTGGGAATCGAACCTACAACCCAGGTATGTGTCCTTGACCAGGAATTAAACCCATGACCATTTGGTCTGTGGGCTGATGCTCTAACCACTGAGCAAAACCAGCCAGGGCTGTCTTAAGGGTTTTATCTCTCTTCTGAGGTGAGAATCTTAGGGGAGGATTACAATAGAATATGTGTTTTTTTGCAGTCATCAGTGCAGTGTTCTGTGTTACATTATGTTAAATTTTGTAAATCATATAAATTGAATCTTCTATGGTTGTTGTTTTTTTAATCCTCACCCGAGGATATGTTTATTAATTTTAGAGAAAGGGAGAGAGAGAGAAACATCAATGTGAGAGATAAACATTGATCAGTTGCCATCTATATGTGCCCTGACTGGGGATCGAGCCCACAACCTAGGTATGTGCCCTGACTGGAAATCAAACCTACAACTTTTTGGTGTACAGGGTGACACTTCTAACAACTGAGCCACCCGGCCAGGGCAAATCGTCTATATTCTTGCTGAACATTTTCTGTCAATTACTAGAAAGATATATTAAGTTCCTCCACTATGATGGTAGGTTTATCCATTTCTTTTGGTGATTCAGTCAGTCTTTGCTTTATATATATATATTTTAGGCCATTATTTTAGATACATATAAGACAAATTCATATCTAGGCCCCAAATATTGAAATTATATTACTACAGTAGCAAACAGACTATCATAGAAGAGCAGGAGAGAAAAGAAATGATCTTCAAAGAAACAGAGTTAATGATACCTTGCTTAGGGACAGTGTAATCCACAAGACAATAAAAGTTTATCTTTATTGTGCTGAGAGTATATAATTGACAAGCTGGAACTCTAAACCAAGTGAAAATAATTCAAGAATGAAGGCAAAATAAAATCATTTTTAGACTAATAAAACTGAGTCTCCAAGATAGAATAAGCTTAGCTGGAAGGAAAGTGACCCCAGATGAATGGTCTAAGATACAAGAAGAAACAAAGGGTAAAAAGGTGGTAAATGTTTGGATAAATCTAAACAAATATCAACTATAAAGCAATAATCATGTTTAATGATATTTAAATTTAAATGAAAAAGTCTTACATAATATTAAAATATATGACAGGTTTATCTTCTGAAGGAGATGAAGATACTAACTTTAGACGTTGTAATTTCTTTTTGAAGGACTTTACTTTCTTTCTTTCTTTCTTTCTTTTTAGGACTTTACTTTCTTCTAGAGCAGTTTTAGGTTCACAGCAAAATTGAGAGGAAGGTATAGAGATGTCCCCAGGTTCCCTGTCTTTGCACATAGATATTGTAACTTTTTAAAATATGTTTTTATTGATTTTTTAGAGAGGGGGAGAGAGAGAGAGAGAGAAACATCAATCGGTGCACAGGATGATGCTCAACCAACTGAGCCACACTGGCAAGGGCTAGGCATTGTTATTTATTTATTTTAAAAAATTTTTCTTTATTGATTTGAGAGAGAGAGGAAGAGAGAGGGAGAGAGAGATAGAAACATCGATGAGAGAGAACATTGACTGGCACCTCCTACATGCCCCCCACTGGGGATTGGGCCCACAACCTGGGCATGTGCCCTGATGGGGAATTGAACTGGCGACCTCTTGGTGCATGAGTCTATGCTCAACCACTGAGCCACACTGGCCGGGCTAGACATTGTTATTTAAGTAACTTATAGGGTAGCCCTGGCCCATGTGGCTCAGTTGGTTGAGTGTCTTTCTGTGCACCAGAAGGTCGCCAGTTCCATTCCTGGTCAGGGCACATGCCCAGGTTTCGGGTTTAACCCCCAGTAGGGAGAGTGCAGGAGACAGCTGAATGAGGTTTCTCTCTCACATAGATGTTTCTCTCTCTCTTTCTCTCTCCCTTTCTCTCTCTCTAAAATCAATAAAAACATATTTTTAAAAAAATTATAAGGTAGCCTGGCTGGTGTGGCTCAGTGGATTGGGCATCGTCCTGTGGACTGAGAGGTCTCGGTTCAATTCCTGGTCAGGCTTGATCCCCCGTGGAGGATATGCGGGGGGCGGCAGATCGATATTTCTCTCTCTCTCATCAATATTTCTACCTCTCTCTCCCTTCCTCTCGCTCTAAAAAAAAAAAAAGAAGAAGAAATAAATTATAAGGTAACTATCACTAAAATACCAAAAACAAAAACCACATACCAGAACAATGTGTGACTTCCAAACTTGTAGGGAAAATAATAAGATTGATACAAAAGAAAACAAACAAAAAATAGGACATGAAAAATAGCATAAACTAGGATGGTAGATTTTTTTTTTTTTTATCCTCACCCGAGGACATTTTTGCATTTATCTTCAGACAGAGCGGGAGGGAGAGAGGGGGGAAGAGAGAGAGAGAAACATCGATGTGAGAGAGACACATCGAGTGGCTGCCACCCACACAACCCCAACCAGGGCCGGGGACAAACTGCAACCAAGGTACGTGCCCTTAGTGGGAACCAAACCCGGGACTCTCTGGTCTGCAAGCCGACGCTCTAACTGCTGAGCCAAACCAGCCAGGGCTAGGATGGTAGATTTTTATGTAATTTTATTAAAGGTAAATGAGCTTGATGCCCTAGTAGTTAAAAGAAAAGGATTGGATTTCAAAAGTCCATTCTATAGGCTGTATGCAGGTATTAGAAAGGCTGAAAGTAAGCAGTGTGAATGAAAGAGGGGCCATATAACTAAACCTGACGAGGTGGAAAGGGGTTGGGGAGGGAGGGGAGCTGGCACATGTAAGGTCTTACAGATTCAGTGATCAACGTAAACATACACAATGGTCTTATCATAAATGTCTAACTGGGCAGGCCATGGTGGGTAGTCACAGGCCAGACCTATAGCTTCCTTAGCAAAGGTCAATCTTTAATTGAGCTCTGTCCATGGTTCTTATGCATCTAGGATAACATACCTTTGAAATGTCAGTGTAATTTTCTTTTCTAGACCCAGACCCCTCGAAGGTACAACCTCAGGGACCAAAGCACAAGACCACCAGAACATGACCACAGAACCTCTCACTGTTATTTTGTTCCTCACATATCATCTCTATGTGCTGTAAATGTCAATTATTAGCTATCCTGTAACCACCAATGTAAAAGAAGTGTTTTCCCATTTTTGTTTTATACAGTCCTAGAGATTTCCCCACTTTGCTTTCTCCTGCCCCAATGGATTTTATATAACCCTCTTTATATCTTCTCCTTTGACTCTGTTGTATAAAATAAGCTGGAAAACAGCCATTCTCAGAAGCATTTTATCAGTCTGTTGAGATTTTGCTTCTGGACATGTTCTAAAAATTTTGGCTCAAATAAACACTTATAAAACTTTTGTAGCCCTGGCCAGTGTGGCTCAATTGGTTGGAGTGTCATCCTGTACACCAAAAGGTGGTGGGTTTGATTCCTGGTCAGGGCACACACCCAGGTAGTGGGTTCGATCCTTAGTCGGGGTGTGTGTGGGAGGCAATCAATCAATGTATCTCTCTCACAACAATGTTTCTCTCTCTCTCTCTCTCTCCCCACCCCCTTCCTCTATCTACCAGGCTTCTGGTCAAGATGGCAGAGTAGGTAAAACAGTGCTCAGATCCTTCCACAACCATATCCAAATTACAACTAAATTACAGAACAATCATCATTCAGAACCACTTGAAATTAGGCTGAACAGAAGTCCTATAACAAAAGATACAAAGAAGAAGCCACATTGAGACGGGTAGTAGGGGTGGAGACATGGAATGGGCTGCTCCCATATCCACAAGTGGCTGTTAAAAATCAGGAAGGATATCTCAGTTTTGGAGGTCACCTCTGAAGAGCAAGGGGTCCCATCCCCACACCAGGTCCCCAGCCCAGGGTTCCAGTGCCAGGAAGAGAAGTGCCCATAAATTTTGGCTGTGACAACCAGCAGGGATTGTGACTAAGAAAGAGGGAGGGTTGCTAGAGTCCCACATGTTCCTCTTAAAAGGCCCCCACATGTACTTAGACTCACTCCCTCTGACCTCCCACACTGGGGCAGCAGCTTGAAAGGCACCAGGGACATACGGGGAGGAACTGAATTGTCTTGCATCAGGGTAACGACTAGAGAAGAAGCTTGCTCCCAGACAGAAGTACTGGCAAAAGCGATTGCTCCTTTGCAGAACCCTGCCCACAAAGCACTGGCAGGTGGGTGTCATATCTGAGTCTCCATCAACCCGGCTATCACTGTTCACCTCTGTCCTGGTGATTCCTAAAACCCTGCACCATGCAACTTGCAGGCCATTCCCAGTGGCTTTTCCATACAAATGGCCTGTCTTAGCTCATACTGCAGACTTTCCTACAATCTCTTAAAGAAGCAACATCTGGCCTCAGTATGCCTTGTACCTCTTGCTAAATAGCCCCAAACCTGGCATTACCAGCAGCTGGCTTTGGTTCAAAGTATGGCCTCTCCCGGGAACCTCCAAGCCCAGTTCAAGTAGCAGATCTCTACAGATTGCTTTGTAGCTCATGCCAGGTGGCTCTGGGCAGGATATAGGCAATGGCTGACCTTGACCTGCAACTCCTGAGAGGTCCCAGAGCCAGCAAACCCAGACCACACCAGAGCATCACTCAGCCACCTCCACCAGTGACACATTCAAGGGGCAAACTCATTAGGCATCAGAGCCCCACTAACAGGAGTCCTGCTCCCTGCGGTGGGCCCCTGCACAGTAGCTCTGCCCCACAGCCAATTGGCCTGGGGGTAAATCCTTCCCATTGATATGCCAACAGCAATCAAGGCTCAACTACAGCAGGAGGGTGCATACAGTCCACACAGCGGGCACACTGGAGCAACCATCTCAGGTGAACAGGGAAGGGATGCCACTGGGCCCTACAAGACACCCATTACATAAGGCCACTCTACAAAACCTGCAAGGTGTAGCAGCTCTGCCTAGTTTACAGAAACAGACACAGGAAGGCAGTCAAAATGAGAAGACAAGAAAACATGCCCAAATGAAAGAACAAAACAAAACTCCAGAAAAAGAACTAAACAAAATGGAGACAAGCAATCTACTGGAAGCAAAGTTCAAAACACTGGTTATAAGGATACTCAATGAACTTAGTAACCTGGTAAAAGAAACAAACATACAAGTCCAAGAAATGCAGAAAGTCCCAAACAAGATGAACCCAAAGAGGCACACCAAGACACATCATAATTAAAATGGCAAAGGTTAAAAACAAAGAGAAAGCCCGGCCAGTGTGGCTCAGTGGTTCAGCATCGACCCATGCACCGGTTAGATTCCTGGTCAGGGCACATGCCCAGGTTGTGGGCCAGATCCCCAGTGGGGGGCATGCAGGAGGTGGCCCATTGATGTTCTTTCTCATCAATGTTTCTATCTCTTTCTCCTTTTCCCTTCCTCTCTCTCTCTCTCAAATTAATAAAGAAAAACAAGTTAAAAAAGAGAAAATCTTAAAAGCAGAAAGACAAAAGTAGTTACCTTGACTCCATATGCCAAGGTTGCAGGTCTGATCCCCAGTCGCGACACATGCGGGAGGCAACTAAGGAATGCATAAATGGGTGGAACAAAAAATCGATGTTTCTCTCTTTCTCAAAAAAAAAAAAATATATAAATTAAAAAAAATTCTTTAAAATCTTTTTCTACTCATGGCATATGATGAGAAACTTTCCACTTTTTATCATTAACTCTCATTTTCAAAGCAACTCTTTATATTGATTCACAATAGTGTTACCAGACTGAAGTGGTTCATTTGCCTGCGTGCATCAAAGTCTAATAAGACACAAACAGGAGTTTGCAGCCAAGAAATATAATTTATTAATTTGGGAGATGGCACCATGCCCAGAGTCACAGGTGAGCTAAAGCTCAAAGACCTAGCTCCCTAATGGCCTCCAAGGGATGCATTATACAGGCAAAAATCATTAATCATGGTAACTAAAGGAATTAGGGTTGTGGTCTCTTCTGATGGTTGGTGCTAGGGTAAAGGATAATTGATTCCTGCATGTGGTCTTGATGTCAACCACAGCTTCATTCTGATTTCACAAGGATTTGTTCAGTGGGATTGTTCTGCTTTCCTGGGTCAAGAGCTGAAATACAACTAAGGCCAAGGTGTTATCTTTTTTGTTGTTGTTAATCCTCATCCAAGGATATTTTTCTATTGATTTTTTTAGAGAAAGTGGAAGGGAGGGAGGGAGAGAGAGAGAGAGAAACATCGATGTGAGAGAGATACATCAATCCGTTGCCTCCCGCACAACCCTGGCTGGGGCCAGGGATCAAACCTGCAACCAAGTTACATGCCCTTGACCAGGAATGGAGCCTGTAACCCATTGGTCCACAGGCCAATGCTCTGCTGTGCAAAACCAGCCAGGGCTCTTTTTTTAAAAACTGATTTTAGAGAGAGTGAGATAGGAAAAAAAATATCAATTTGTTGTTCCATTCATTGGTTGATTCTTGAATTTGCCCTGACTAGGGATCGAACTCACAGCCCTGGTGTATCGGGATGATGCTGTAACCAATTAAGCTACCCAGTCAGGGCCAAGATGTTATCTTTAGTTTGATTGAAAACTCTTGTCTCTGTGGTCAGCAGACCTGAGACCTTGTTTTTAAGACTACTGGATGCTGACCAGAACTTCATTGTCCTGAGGGCTTAATGATTAAGGAAGGGAGTGGACATGCAAGGACATATTATAGTGTATGTGAGGTATGGGACATGGCAATGTGAAGTCTGGATTGGAACAGGAATAATTAAGACTGAGAGATAATAGACTATCTAGTTGGGTAAGAGTTGATGTAAACCAAAGACAACTTGGATGTGGGAAAAGTTTCAAGAAGAGTTTAACTGAGGATCCAAAGTTTGTAGAACTTGTCAACAAAACTAATTATCTTGGGCAACACAAATTTCTATCTTTTTTTTTCAATAGTTCTGCCATTTATTTGGCATTAACTCAGTAGATTGGAAATAATGGCGTCCTCTTGTATAATATTAGTAATGTGAAATATTTAAACATAAAGACTGGTCTTATAAAAACAGCCCCAACTGAACTTAATAAAACCCCAGAGGGGACTAGAAGACTGAGGACTCAGGTGACAGCTTTATTTAAATGGCTACTTCTGAACGTGGTGGGCAAAAGTAACCATAATTGTTGTGCTTACTCTAGAGTGGTCCCTAAAGGTGCATAAATCCCCAGGCCCTGCCTAGAACATCCTGAATGTAATAAAATCACAAGGTGTGTTTCTTTCCTCAAAAGATTCTCAAAAAATTCTGTGCATGTCATATGAAGTCAAAAGGCAGACTAGCCTACATCTGGACTTCTCGTTATGTGAGATAATGAATTTCCTCAGGATGATTGCAGGGCAGGAAACTTTTCTTCTACTCTTCTAGTTTCTTTTGGCTGGACTATTAGTTAAATTGACATAGGACAGATTAACAGGCAAAAAGTGAATTTAAGTTAGTATGTATGGGAGCCCTACAAAAAAAAAACAAAAAAAAGAAGGCTTTCAGATAGTCAGGCAATTGAGGCTTATATACCATCCTAAGAAGAGGTAGGGGTCTGGGGCTTTAAAAGGAAGGAAGATAATTCACAGGAAGATGGGAATAGCAAATGTTTGGTAAACAAATGTTTGCCATGCTGTGCAGAGAAAAGAGTGGGACAGAGAGAGGACTTTGAACAAACAGGCCCTGCCTAATTTCCCCTAGCCCAGAACACCTAAGCCCATACTCTGTAGTTTTCTCTGGTGATAGTTCTCTTCCTGGACCAGGCCCTCTGTTTAAACTATTTCAGGCCGTTAAGGGGGAGGTAAAAATTATTCCTGAGTCTCTTGAGCCTTGATTGTCTTCAGCTCAAATGCGGTACATTCTAGAGCAACTTGTTCTTGTTGACATAAGAATGTCCAAACCTGTAGAAAAAATTTTAAAGAGTTCATTAGCATTTACTTGAGCCAAACAGAGGATACATCTGGAAGCAAGATCTCAAGAGATTGAGACATATGTCTCTCAGAATGACAGTTTATAGTTTCTTTTATGCATTTGGAATTAAGAAGGAAATGTAATGAAAATTCAATGATGATGGGAAAAGGCAAGGTGGGTGGTTGGATTTTTCCAATCAACAGTTTTTTAATCACTCATTATTTCTCGATTAATCTAAATCCCCCAAATAACCAAATCCTTCAATGCCTTGCCCTAGGCTTGATGGAAAGCTCTCAGTTACAAAATTAATTTATAGAAAATATAACAGTTGTTATAAATGCTTTTCAACTCTTTGTTATTAATGTTTTTGTGACTGAGGTTGTTTATCAAGAGCTACTTCAGTAATGTAGCCAGAAATAAGATAAATATAGGAATAAATCAGAGGATAGTGGTGATGGCTGTACAACATTATGAATGTACTTAATGCCACTGAATTGTACACTGAAAATTAGTTAAAATGTTAAATGTTATGTTATACATATTTTACTATAATTTAAAAACTCAATAGAAAAAAGAAATCAGAAAACACAATGGAAAAAAATCAGAAAACACAGCAAGAGAAACTAGTTTGTCTGGAAAGACAATTATAAAACTGTATAAAAAGGCAGAATAACACACCTGAATAAATGGAGAGACATACCATACTCCTAGACTGAAGGACTCAATTAAAAAAACAAAAACAGCCCAGCTGGTGTGGCTCAGTGGATTGAGTGTCATCCCATGGACTGAGAGGTCCCAGTTCAATTCCCAGTCAGGGCACATGCCGGGGTTTCAGGCTCAATCCCCAATAGGGGGTGTGCAGGAGGCAGCCAATCAATGATTCTCTCTCACATCGATGTTTCTTTTTTTTTTTTGGTATGTGCCCCTAGCGGGAACCGAACCCAGGACTCTCTGGTCCGCAGGCCGATGCTCCAATCACTGAGCCAAACCGGCCAGGGCTCACATCGATGTTTCTATCTCTCTCTCCTTTCCTCTCTCTCTAAAAAATCAATTAAAACATTTAAAAAAACAAAGAACAACTACAACAAAAAAACAAGGAAGTTCTCTAATTTATGCATTCTATGCCATACAAAGGAAGGCTTAATAGAATTTATATACACATATACTATAGATAGACAGACACGTACACAAAAGTTGCTTCTATAATTATCAGTGATCTGGAGTGGACTATTCAATAAATAGTATTGTCACAAGTGGTAGCCACATGGAAAGTGATCATTGAACTTCTACAACTTACCTTACACCAAAATTCATTCCAGATGGATCAAAAATGTAAGCTTAGCCCTGGCCAGTTTGGCTCAGCGGTTGGAGCGTCGGCCTGCGGACCAGAGAGTCCCGGGTTCGGTTCCCGCTAGGGAAATGTACCAAAAAAAAAAAAAAAAAAATGTAAGCTTAAGATCATAATGAAAACAAAGAAAAAATAAACCTCCCCTCCCCAGATGCCCTAAAGTCTTTTTATTTTTATTTTTTTTCTTTATTGATTTTTAGAGAGAGAGGAAGGGAGAGGGAGAGAGAGATAGAAACATCTATGAGAGAGAACATTGATTGGCCACCTCCTACATGCCCCCCACTGGGGATTGGGCCCACACCTGGGCATGTGCCCTGACCAGGATTGAACCGGCGACCTCTTGGTGCATGGGTCAACACTCAACCACTGAACCACACTGGCTAGGCAAGTCTTTTTTTTTTTTTTTCACTGTTCATCCTAGGACATGTTTTTCATTGATTTGAGAGAGAGAGAGAGAGAGAGAGGGAGAGAGAGAACATTAATAGGTTGCCTCCTGTATACTCCCTGACAGGGGATCGAACCCAAAACCTAGGTATGTGCCCTGATCAGGAATCGAACCCATCACCTTTTGGTATACAGGACAACACTCCAACTGACTGAGCACCTGGCCAGGGCTGTACTAAAGTCAGGTATTATATCAAACGGGAATTCCAAATGACAGGTAAACATGCTAACCCTCATCATCATCAATGTAACCGCAATCAGTTATTTCTTTATATCCACCAGAATGATGGAGTTTTAAAAGGTTCGTAAAACCGCATTTAATGAGAAATGAGCAATAGGAATCTTCATGCCCTGCTCTTGGGAGTGTAAGGTGGCACAGCTTCTTTGAGAAGCAATTGGCATTGGACTTACCCAAAGATTCCAAAAGTCTACTTCTGTCAATTCAAGAGTATAATTTATTAATAAAAAAGAACATCTGGAAGAATAAATTCACATAAATAACATATTTTAAAAGGAAGAATAAATATAGGGGACATGCTCTCCCAGATATCGAAATGTAAACTATTAAAACATTGTCATTAAAGCAGTTTTAGACAAACTGGACACTGAAAGAGAAGGAAGTTCAGAAATTGAATCAATGACACATCTATATATTATATAGTATCCTAAGTTTCATTTCAAATGAGAAGATAAATTATTCAATAAGTGGTGTTTTTTCTGTTTTGATGAAAAAGATTCTTACATTACACTAAATAATAAGTATTTTTGGAGGAGGTAGATTTAAAAAATCCAAAGATAAACAAAGATATAAGGTTACCACAAAAAATATTTTAGGGAAATAACTTTATAATTTTGAAGTGACAAGGTGCGTGTGTTTGTGTGTGTATGAATGTCAGTGAAGGTCAGGGTGGACTCTTGTGAAAGACAGTACTCTGCTTCCTCAGTTCGTGTCTTCTTGTAGGAATGAATTCAAACAAGAGACAACAAATAGCAGCAAAAGCAGGTGAGAATTTATTTGCAGAAAAGGAATACACTCAGATAAAGCCTGAGCGGGCAACTCAGCCAGCTGAAACCAAGTGCCCTGCTTAGGTGGGGTTTGGGGTATTTATAACCTTAGGCTGGAGTGCCGCTAAGTAAGTCTCCCTCTCCCTTATTTCTAAAAAAAAAAAAAAAAAAAAAATACATCTTTAAGCTATAAGGCGTCTTCACCCAGGTGCTATGCCACTGGTTAAGCCATATCCCAGAGGGGCTCTGAATGTTCTCGCCTCACATAGCAGTCAGTTGCCAACCATTGTCTATTTTTGGCTTGTCACTCTTTCACACCTATTCCCTCCAAGCCCCACTGCCTTTCCCAGCTCATGTCTTTCTAGCTGCCTATTCTAACAAATATATACCTTAAGTATACTTTATATATATGTGTTTGTTTTTTAATCCTCACCCGAGGATATTTTTTTATGGGGGGGGAGAGAGAGAGAGAGAGAGAGAGAGAGAGAGAGAGAGAGAGATAGAAACATCGATGTCAGAGACACACATCGACCAGTTGCCTCCTGCATGACCCCAACTGGGGCTGGGGATTTTATCTGCAACCCAGGCACATGCCCTTGACTGGGAATTGAACCTGAGACCCTTAGGTCTGAGGGCTGACACTCTAATGGTTAGACTCTGAGTCTAACCACTGAGTCAAACTGGTGGGGGCACATTATATATGTTTTAAAACTTATCCCAAACTTGGAAAGAGACTAACTGATAATGGCTTGACATTTTTCCACATGCCAAACATTTACTGTCTGCTTGCGTTAATGTGATACTCTTGGGAAATGATAGTATATATCTGACAACAATCAACATCTGATGAAGATGTAGAAAGACAACTGCTCTATAAGATTAGAAGTTCACAGACTGGCTGGTTTGGCTCAGTGATTAGAGTGTTTGCTTGCAGACTGAAGGGTCATGGGTTTGATTCTGGTAAAGGGCACGTACCTGGGTAGCAGGTTTGATCCTGTGCAGGAGGCAACCAGTTGATGTGTCTCTCTCACATCGATGTTTCTTTCTCTCTCTCCCTCCCTCCCTTCCACTCTAACTAAAAATCAGTGGAAAAATATCCTCGAATAAGGATAAAAAAAAAAGATTAGAAGTTCACTTGTAAACTTGATAAATTGATAGGATGGTTAATACAATCTAGATAGAATTGTTAACCACAATGTGATAGGGCTTTATTGCTGTGAAGAAATTACCCACTCAACTAATTTAGCAATTTTTTTTTTTAATTTTTATTTTCTTTATTGATTTTAGAGAGAGAGAAAGGGAGAGGGAGAGATAGAAACATCAATGAGAGGGAACATGGATTGGCTGCCTCCTGCATGCCCCCCACTGGGGATCCGGCCCACAACCTGGGCATGTGCCCTGACTGGGAATTGAACTGGTGACCTCTTGGTGCATGGGTCGATGCTCAACCAATGAGCCACACCGGCTGGGCTAATTTAGCAATCTTATTTTGCATTTCTTTGCCCTCTGATGTAAGTAAGACTTCTTCAAATGCTTCTCAAATCAACTCTTTTCTTACATGCTGGTTTCTTCATTATTCATTAAAATTTTACATGTTTATCGAAGAATTTTTTACATATTTATCAAAGAATTTTACAAATTTTTCAAAGAATTTTGCCTTTCAATATAATTGTAAATTCACAGACAAGGCTCTAGAAGGATAGGCACAAAATTAAATTGAACAGTGGTTATTTCTGAGGTTGGAAGTTGGAAATTAAATTTTTACAACATTTCTGCATTACTTTTGTATTGTAAAAATTCTTGATTTTAAAATGTTATTGTAATTATTGTTATATGTTATTAAAACATACGTGTGAGTGGATGTGTGTGTGTGTGTTACTGGTGAGATGAGGAGACCTCAGTTCTTGTCTTCTTACAGGAAAGATTCCAATCAAGAGGCAAAGTGTACACCTGGCTACTGTGCCTCAGTCATTGAGTGTAGACCTATGCATCAAGAGGTAGCTGGTTCGATTCCAGGTCAGGGAACATGCCCAGGTTGTGGGCCCGATCCCCAGTGCGGGGGGCATGCAGGAGGCGGCCAATCGATATTCTCTCTCATGGATGTTTCTATCTCTCCCTCTCCCTTCCTCTCTAAAATCAATAAAGAAAAATAAATAAAGAAAAATAAATAAATAAATAACAATATCTAGCCCTTGCCGGTGTGGTTCAATTGGTTGAGCATCATCCTGTGCACAGATTGATGTGGTTTTCTCTCTCTCTCTCTCTCTTTCTCTCTCTCTCTCGTTCCCTTCCTTTCTCTCTAAAAAATAAAGAAAAAAAATGTCCAGTCTGTCATGGACTGCCAACTTAAAAAAAAAAAAAAAAAGAGAGAGGGAAAGTATAGAAAAGCAAGCAAGAATTTATTGACTGAAGAAAAAATATACTTAAGCCAGTGAAACAAGGAAGAGCATAGAAGCAGCAACAGGAGAGCCTATGCTGGGCTGCTTTGGCTCACTGGGCAGTTAGAGAAAAGGGGGCCTTGGAGACAGGTTCAGAGGATTTGCCAAGGATGAGCTGCCACTGCCCATTGCTGCCCTGGTTGCAAGTCCCATGGGATCCCTTAGCCGTTAGGAGATCCATGCCTGTGAGGAGGAGAGGAACAGGCCTGCTCCTGGGAGGAAGAGTGCTCTGGGCATTTAGGAGAGGTCTTAGGGGAGGATTGTAATAGAATATTCATGAGCTTTTTGCTGATTTGCCAAAATGAGATTTATTCCCTAAACTTAATCTGAACATGGGTGTGGTTGGCAAATGGCATTAATTGGATTTCTACTATCTCCCTGAGCAGCATGATTTAAGCTATTTGCCCTCTGGTTGGGGAGAAGTGCAAACTATTTACTCTTTTTTTTTTCTTTTCTTTATTGATTTATTTTAGAGGAAGAGGGAGAAAGAGATAGAAACATCAATGAGAGAGAACATCGATTGGCTGCCTCCTGCATGCCCCCCACTGGGGATTTGGCCCACACCTGGGCATGTGTCCTGACCAGGAATTGAACTGGCGACCTCTTGGTGCATGGGTCGCTGCTCAACCACTGAGCCATACCGGCCAGGCTACAAACTATTTATTCTTGAGTGCCCTTGGTTTAGGGAAGGTAGGATTTACTTAATTATCTGCCTCAGTTTTCCTATTCCACTTGTCCTAGAATTTTCCTAACTTCTTACTATTCTCTAACAAAAGGAGCTGCTTCACAATAGAGTTGGAGCTGCCATCCCAGAGAAACTGCCTTGTAAGTCTCATTCCTCAAAAACCTTTGGAATGTTGAAACTGGGCAAAATAACCTTTGGACTAGGCCTACTGCAACATCGTATTCCAAACTACTATTTGAAAACTTTGCAAGAGAGCAGACATAACTGCAGGACTGAAATTAAAGACATTCTTTAGCATTAGCATCACTATGTTAGCTTATCTGCACCCATAGAAATTCCTTCTGATCTTGTAATTATTCACCTTTCTTTTCTCATAAATGCCTCTTGCTTTCTCATAAATGCCTCTTGCTTTCTCCTAATGGGAACACTATTTGTGTTTCTACATGAATCAGTACCTCCCAGGATTGCAATTCTTCTTAGATCTCAAATAAACACTTGTTGCTTCTCACCATCACTGTTTCATTTTCAGGTTAACAGTGTCTAAGTAAAACCAACGAAAACAGAATTCCTGAGCCCTGTGTTCATCACTAGAGAAGTGATTTAGCAAAATATGCTACCTCTTTTCCTTGAAAAAATATTCAATCATTAAAATTATGTTTGTGAAGATTATATTATAATATGTAAAACTAATTAGTTAATGATAACAAAAATTATGTATAGAAAAGGAATTATGGGAGAAAAAATACCAATATGTCCATGATAGTTATCTTTTGGTAATAGGCTATTAATAATATTTTATTTTTCAGTATTTTACTCATTGTCTAATGAGCATATATTATTTTTACAATGAGGAAAATGTTGGTACTGAAAGGGTTAATAACGTTTTAAGGGGTAAAGGCAAAAGCTTGCAAAAGGCAAAACTGAAAAATGCGTTGCTTGCATGACCTTTGCTTAGCCTTCTGTTGCGTACGGATTATCTGGATTATCTGCAAGACCATGACTCACCTGGTAGATGCAGGATGAGATACCAGACCAGTCCAACTGCAAAGTGGACAATGGGACATGCAGAGTTCATCAGCCGGAACTGCCAGAAGCTAGGAGCAGAGTATATAACCTACACCCCAACAGTTATTCGAGGCTGACTCCCTGTTTGGACTCAGCCACCTGCTCCCAGGTGCTTGCAATAAAGTCGTTTTGCTCTACATTGGCCCTGAGTTGTGGATGTGATCTCCTGCTGGCTCAGACCTTTTAGGTACAAACAAAACTCAGCATGTCTCAGCATATCCTGACTCTTGTATAAGGATATATGATGTACTAGGTGGGCCCTTTGTGGCTTTTACAAAAACTTGTAGTTTGTATTCTGTCATACCTAAGAATTTTCCCTCACATAATGAATATTTGGTAGTTGGCTTTTTAACAGGAGGGCAAGTTAACACTTTAAACTGTGATTAAATTTGATAGAGTTGGTCTCTTACAAGTTTTGACTATGAAGACTCAATGAACATTGATGTACAGTGTTGTTCATCAAAGGAACTTCAGGTGGTTTATCTATTTGGAAGATATTCCTTTTTTTTTTTTTAATCCTCGAGGACATTTTTGCATTTATCTTCAGATAGAGCGGGAGGGAGAAAGGGAGGAGGGAGAAAGGGAGGAGGGAGAGAGAGAGAGAGAGAGAGAGAGAGAGAGAGAGAGAGAGGAATATCGATGTAAGAGAGACACGTCGACTGGCTGCCACCCACATGACCCCAACCGGGGCTGGGGACAAACTGCATCCAAGGTACATGCTCTTAGCGGGAACTGAACCCGGGTCTCTCTGGTCCATAGGCCAATGCTCTAACCACTGAGCAAACTGGCCAGGGCGGAAAATATTCCTTTTAAACTTAGACATGTGGGGAGGGAAAACTATCCTCTCAGGTTTATTGCCTGGGGTGTGCGAATTAAACTAACAATAGACAGATTAATGGGAGAAAAAGCACTTAATTTTTAAAATGTGTACAGGAGTTCATAGGAAAAAAAAGAAATTAAAAGAAGCAGGACTTATACACCCTTTTAACAAAAGAAAGGGGGTTTGAGCTTCAAGGGACAATAAATTATGAAGTGAAACTAAGGGATTATAAGAGCTTTTTAGCAAGGTTTTATTTACCAAATCTCATCTTGGTGTTGGCTCCCTGTCATTGAATAATAAGAGTCACTGTTTCTTCCAGGTGGTTTGGGGTAAGTAGGGTAGTGTGGTGATTCTTAATGCTTTAAACTCAAAATAATCCTCATGCCAAAGTGGGATGTTTTGGGGTGGCATATTCTGATCCTTTTCAAACAAAATGAGTCAAAAACACCTATGAGGTAAAAAAAAAAAAAAAAAAAAAAAAAAAAATCGCTACTCTATGCAGGGAATTCACTGCTGTGCAGAGTTTGTGCTCTTTGGGGAAGCAGAATGGTGGCGATTATGAGAACAAACTCTCAATTGCCCACGTTTTTATATTCTGGCAGTGTGCCCTTGGGCAAATTTGTTAATCTCTTTGAGCTCTTCATCTGTAAAATAGTGTTGTGGTAAAGATCAAAAGAGATAAGGCACAGTTAAGCAAAATGTCTCGCCCAAGCAAACAATAAATGTCACAAATATAATTTTATGCTCCTTTTTAGAAGATGTTTCTTTCATGAGCGTACTGACTCCTTGTATCAGGCAGAGTTTGATTAGAGAAGCAGAAACACTGTGAATAATAGAGTAAGGAGCTTATTATAGGCATTAGTCTTTGACGATTACGGTAGCTAGTGGAGAAGTCCATGCAAGGCCACTGCCTCTGTGTTGCATAGGGCTTGAAATCATTCAGTCTGGCAATCAGGGAAGCTGGAATGTGAAGTAAGGAAGACCAAGAACTGGGATTCATAAGGATAAACTAAAAACTACAAGAATAAACCATGATGTTGGTTGACCTGCAAGAGAAGCTGGTGCCCTTCACCACGGAACTAATTACCCATGCACCTGGACTGGAGTAGAAAAGTTGAGAAAGGAGTTATATTGTGTGCTTGAGGAACTATGGACTGGATACCACTGTACCCCCACAAGATGAGCTAACAGATCAGTGACATGTGTTCAATACAACAATGCCTGGCACCCTATCTGATTTTCAATGAGAACCAAATGACAGCTGCTTTGCTTAGGCCTTCCAAAACATGCTCATATCCTTCCAGTGGCCAACTGTACCTCAGAATCACTCAGGGGGAAAAATTCTGGGAACGTTAGTTTGAATTTAGCTAAGTTGACATAGTACAAAGCCATCATAGGTTTGTTTGTTTGTTTTTCTGTTAATCTGAACCTAAGGATATTTTTCCATTGATTTTTAGATAAAGTGGAAGGGAGAGGGAGAGAGAGAAACATTGATCTGAGAGACACATTGATTGGTTGCCTCCCTCATGGCCGAGAATCGAACCTACAACCCTGGCACGTAGGCACATGCCCTTACCTGGGAATTGACCCCATGACCCTTCTGTCCACGGGCTGATGCTCTCACCACTGAACTAAACCAGCCAGGGCCATCATATATTTTGTATTGCTTTTAATCCTGCCTATTGTAGTCTGAAACTAAAAACTTGGAGGAGAAAACACATCAGAACATTCAGATATTTAAAAATAAGTATGTTTATTGATTTTTTAGAGAGAGAGGAAGGGAGAGAGAGAAAGAAACATCGATGTGAGAGAAATACATTGATCGGCTGCCCCCTGCATACCCGCTACTGGGGATTGAGCCCACAACCCATGCATGTGCCTGCCTCTTTTATTTTGAAATTTGGAGGCTTCTAATAGCAGCAAGAACTACCTTCTCCCTTCTATTTGATGAATGTGTAGTAAAGAAAACAAATATTTACATCAAAACATGTAATTTTGAATGAATTATGTACCATACCATACAGAAATGTGTTTGGCAAAGGACTGTCAAACTCTTGTGCAGATTTGGCCTCTGGCAGAGGTTGGATCCAAGCAAATCTGAATGGGTGGTTGTTGTGGTGTGACAGAGTCAAAGAAAGACCACTAGAGAATTGAAGTCCAAATAAGAGCTGTTTATTAGCTGGCCGGCGTCTGATTCCAGACACCCCTGTGACAGAGTCTTCGGAATCAGCCTTGATATGCTTTATTACATGCCTTTTATACCTTACAGCAAAAGTTTGATATAAGAAAATAGGATCTTCTTGATATAATGCCCAGGGCTACAACAATGCTGTATAGAATTAGTTTGCCTTGCAGATAACAGGAACACCCAGGCCCACCCAGGAACACCCAGGTATTTCAAAGTACATTGGGTCACACTTAGCCCTGAGCTGCACAAACACAATGCAAGCCTAATTCTTCGAGATTGTGGGGGAGGTCGAGTCTCTGACTCAAGACCTCCAGGCTCCGTAGACTTTGCCAGACACGTAGCCGGCTCCCAACAATTTCTTGGTTCAGGGAGCTATAAAACAAGTCAGCACAATAATTTACCAATCATCATTTATGGGGGTATAAACATGTCAGCATATTGTGACAGCATGTCCAGCTTGATAGCCTCCTTGTTTGGTCCTGAACTAGCACCCATCTACTGATAGTTTTAAACATGGATCATGTAAAGGAGTTTCAAAGAAGTCAGAGTGAAGCAGGTGAAATTTCCAAATAGGCTATGACAGTTAATGAGGTCTACCACTGTATGAGGAATAGCAACAAGGTCTAGAGTATTCCTGCAATGGATAAAATATATGCAGGGGGAGAGGAGATGCTTTTTAAGGAAGTCAATCTAGAGGCAGAAAAATGCTAGGTGGCATTTTCATTCAAGAATAAGGTCTAGAGCCTGGCAGGTGTGGCTCAGTGATTGAGCATCGACCCATGCACTAAGAGGTCACCAGTTCGATTCCCAGTCAGGGCACATGCCCAGGTTGTGGGCCTGATCCCCAGTGGGGGGCATGAAGGAGGTGGCCAGTCGATGTTCTCTCTCATCGATGTTTCTGTTTCCTCTCCCTTCCTCACTCTCGAAAAAATCAATAAAGAAAAAAAAAATTTTTTTTTAGAAGAATAAGGTCTAAAGACTTCCAGTCAAGATGGCGGCATAGGTAAACGTGGTATCGCGTCCTCCCACAACCACATCAAAATTACAACCAAACTACAGACCAACCATCATTCAGAACCACCTGACATCGAGCTGAATGGAAGTCCTACAACTACAATTAAAGAAGCAGCCACACTGAGACTGGTAGGAGGGGCAGAGGCACGGATGGGCTGGTCCCACACCCACGTGTAGCAGATAAAAATCAGGAGGGACACCTCAGCTGGGAATGTCCTCCCTGAGGAGTGAGGGGTCCCCGTCCCACACCAGATGCCCAGCTCAGGGTCCCAGTGCCAGGAAGAGAAGTCCCCATAACTTCTGGCTGTGAAACCAGTGGGAACTGAGGCTGAGAGAGGCTGTGGCTTCTAGAGCCCCAGGCAGCTCCTCTTAAAGGGCCCGCGCACAGAATTACTTGGACTCACTCCCTCTGAGCTCCAAGAGGAGGCAACTTGAAAGGCACCAGAGATACACAGGGAAGAATTGAGTAGTTTGGCCTTAGGAAGAGGGCTGGAGAGGCAGCTTTGTCTCTGACAGATTGCTGGTGGAGGCCTTTGTTCCTTTGGTGAGACCTTCCCCAGGGCGGCAGACTGCAGGCATATCTAGGACTCCAGCAACCTGGCTCATACTGTTTGCCCCACCCTGCTGATTCCCTGAGGCCCCGCCCCACCCAACTTTTGGGCCCACCCAAGCTGTTTCCAGTGGCTTTACCATAGGATTGGCCTGTTTTGGTTCCTGCTTCAGATTTTCCTAAAATCTCTCAAACAAGCAGCATCTGGTCTCAGCGAGCCCCATATCTCTCGTTCAGTGGCCTCAGGCCTGGCACTAGAAGTGGCCAGCCTTGGTTCACAACTTGGCTTTTCCTGGGCACCTCCAAGCCCAGCACAAGAAACAGTCATCAGAAGATCACTTTGTAGCTTATGCTGGGTGGCCCTGGATAGAACACAGGCAGTGGCTGACCTTGTCCCAGAGCCAGCACACCCGGTGGACAGCTTCAGACCACGTCAGTGCACCACCACCTAACCACCTCCACAAGTGACACACTCAATGAGTGGACTCAGTGGGTACCAGAGCCCTGATGAAGTAAGTCCTGCTCTGTATGGTGGGCCCTACACAGCTGATCCTCCAAGGTAGTCAGAGGCCAGTAGTCAGTGGGCACAGCCAGTCCTTGCAGCTGATCAGCCTGAGTAAATCCCTCCCATTTGCCAGGAACCAGCTTGGAGAGCAGAGTCCCTGAGTTCAAGCGGTGGGAATGAAGACAACGACACGGATATGGGATCAGGAGGACTGTCCTCAGCAGGATCAGCCTCGATATGCTTTATTACATGCCTTTTATACCCTATAGCAAAAGTTTAGTGATAGAAGAAAACAGGATATTTTTGATATAATGCCCAGGGCTATAACAATGCTGTATAGAATTTGTTTGCCATGCAGATAACAGGAACACCCAGTCTGTTATCTCAGGTATTTCAAGGCACATTGGGTCACACTTAGCCCCGAGCTGCACAAACACAATGCAAGCCTAATTCCTTGAGATTGTGGGGAAGGTCCAGGCTCTGACTCAAGACCTCCAGGCTCCATGGACTCTGTCAGACACATAGCCGGCTCCCAACACCCATTGATGTACTAATCACAGTGGTTGGAGTATTGGCCCTGGGACCAGAGAGTCCCAGGTTCGGTTCCCACTAAGGGCATGTACTTTGGTTGCAGTTTGACCCCGGCCCTGGTCAGGGTCATGTGGGTGGCAACCAGTCGACGTGTTTCTCACGTCAATGTTTCTCTCTCTCTCTCTCCCCCTCTCCCCTGCTCTATCTGAAGATAAATGCAAAAATGTCCTCGGGTGAGGATAAAAAAACAAAACAAAACTCAATTACCACAGAAGGATGTACAGTCCACACTAGGGGTGCACCTCAAGGGCCCAGGTGGGGTCATCAGGGAGTGCCACTGGATCCTATACACAATAGGCCACCCTAGGAAACCTAGGAGACATAGCAACTCTACCTAATACATAGAAACAAACACAGGGAAGCAGCCAAAATGAGGAGACAAAGAAACATGTCCCAATGAAAGAAAAGAACAAAACTCCAGGAAAACTCATGCAGACAAGATCATTATGGTCCTGGTAGGTAGGGCAAATATCCAGAGGAAGCCAGCCACTATGTTGTGAAGTCATTCAAGGCCCTATGGAGAGTCTGCATGAGAAACTGCTGAGGCTTCCATTCAACTTCCAGCCATCAGCTTGCCAGCCATTGAGTGAGCCATCTTGGAGGTGGGTCCTCAGCCTCACTGAAGCCTTCAAATGACTGCAGCCCCAGCCTACATCTTGACTACAGTATCATTAAAGACCCTGAGCCAGAATTGTCCAATTAAGTCACTCCCAAATTCCTAAACTACAAAAATTGTGAGATAATAAATGTTTATTGTTTTAAGCTCTAAAAAAAAAAAAAAAAAAAAAAAAAAACTCCAGGAAAAGAACTAAACAAAATGGAGATAAGCAATCAATCAGATGCAGAGTTCAAAACATTGGTTATAAGGATGCTCAAGGAACTTAGTGAGAACTTCAAGGAACTTAAGGAGAACTCCAAAAACTTAGTGAGAACATCAACAACATAAAAAAGGACCAGTCAGAAATGAAGGAGACATTAACTGAAATAAAGAATAATTTACACAGATTCAATAGCAGAGTAGGTAAAGCCAAGAAGCAAACCATTGGTTTGGAATATAAGGAAGCAAAAAACACCCAATCAGATCAGCAAAAAGAAAAAAGAATCCAAAAAAATGAGGACAGTGTAAGAAGCCTCTGGGACAACTTCAAGTATACCAACATTCACATTATGGAGGTGCCAGAAGGAGAAGAGGGAGAGCAAGAAATTGAAAACTGTTGTGGGCCCCAAGGCTAAGGCAACTAGATTCCATTTTATGTAGGCCCCTTGGTTAAGGCGACTAAAAGACTCCATTTTATCACCAATAGACATTCCTCGATATTCTTCCAATAATAGGTTAATTACCCCTAGACTGGAAGGAATTTTTGCCTAAGGTTATAGTTACCCCATGTATTCGGAGGCATTTGCAGTTTCCTGAGTATAGGTATTTGCAAGTATTTGCAAGTGAATAATGCTAATTTTGACCTCTGTAATCTCTGTCACTCCCACTATTGTACTGGTTCCCTGAGGGGAGGGAGGCCTATTCTGTTTGCTTGACAAACAGGAGACCCCCCCGGGCAACTGTTAGATATGGATTTGGAGAAATGTTAAGCAAACAACTGCTAACTGCTGACATCTGCTTCTGTGAATGCTGCTTGCTTGCTCTTCCCACGTAGACAGACTATAAAAGGCTGCCATTTTAGAGGCTCGGGGCTGCAGTTCTCCTCTGAGTAGGTTGGCTGCAGTCCCTGCGCAGGTTAATAAAGCTCCTAAAACTTATAATTTTGGTGTCCGAGTGAGGTTGATCTACTGGGTTACAACAAAAACCTATTTGAAAAAATAATAACAGAAAACTTCCCTAACTTGGTGAAGGAAATAGACAAGTCCAGGAAGCACAGAGGGTCTCAAATAAGATGAACCCAAAGAGGTCCACACCAAGACACATTATCATCAAAATGCCAAAGGTTAAAGACAAAGAGAGAATATTAAAAGTAGCAAGAGAAGAGAAAAGCAGTTTGTTACCTACAAAAGAGCTCCCATAACACTGTCAGCTGATTTCTCAAAAGAAACTTTGTAGGCTGGAAAGGAGTGGCAAGAGATATTCAAGGTGATGAAAAGCAACAACCTACAACCAAGATTACTCTATCCTGCAAAGCTATTGTTTAGAATCGACGGACATATCAAAAGTTTCCCATGGACATATCAAGAGTTTCCCAGACAAGAAAAAGCTAAAGGAGTTCATCACCACCAAACCAGTATTATATGAAATGTTGAAGGGTCTTCTTGAAGGAGAAGAACCAAAAATGAACAATCAAGTGGCAATTAATACATATCTATCAACAATTGAATCTACAAACAAAATGAGCAAGCAGAACAGAAACAGACTCATAGATACAGAGAACTTTTTGTTGCTTGCCAGATGGGAGGGGGCTGGAGGGATAGGTGAAAAAGATGAAGGAATTAAGAAGTACAAATTTGTTATTAGACTGATGAACCTCAAAGGGAAGAGGGGAGGGAGGATGGGATGAGATAAACCAAAGAACTTATATGCATATATGCACAACTAATGGACACAGACAATAGTATGGGGAAGGCAGGACGAGGGTGGGATTGGGGAGGAGGGGGTCCATGGGGAACAAAGGAGGGGACATTTGTAATACATTCAACAATATAGATAAGTTAAAAAAAAATAGAGTAAGGTCTAGCTCTGGCCAGTTTGGCTCACTGGTTAGAGCATCATTCAGCACACTGAAAGGTCATGGGTTTGATTCCTGGTCAAGGGCACATACCTGGGTTGCAGGTTCGATCCCTAGCCCCAGTTGGGACATATGTGGGAGGCAGCCATCGATGTGTCTCTCTCACATCGATGTTTCTCTCTCTTTCTTTCTGCCTCCCTCCCTCCCTTCCAATATTGTGTGAGGATTAACAAAAGAAAAAAAAAGAAGAAGAAGAAGGTCTGAACAGCATCAGGGACCATGAGGTTAAGTGCATGTACTAAAGTTAAGTCACCAGAGTGGCAGTTGCTGCCATCGCACCAAAACAAGGTAAGTGGCGGTTTGCTGTGGATTTCAATAAGGGGATGTAATCAATGCGTCTCTGATATCCATTGTGCTTTTGTTAAGACTCCAAGAGTTTGTCCTGATTTTCTATATACAGATAGAAAGGAAAGTTTATGGCAATTAGAGAGTCCAAGGGTAGTGAGTCTATTCAGGGCAAGGACTCAGGTGTGTCAACTAATTAAGATTATTTAAAGGGAAGCCAGAATAGAAAATTACGAATTCAATATCTACAATATCCTATGAGATAAAAAAATTCTTCTAAATCATGTTTTGTTAATTAGCCAGGTAAAGGCATCAAGAGTTTCTAGTCTCTGAAGGGAGAGAGGCTTCCCATTTTGTATAATGATGTCACATCTCACATGATGCACTTCAGTCTGACAAAAGTGGGGTTTATCCTTTGGGAGGTTAATGTACCTCATTTGCTAATGCTGTCATCAAGTGAAAAGAATCAATTCTTTAAGACTTTGTAGCTGGAGAGCGTGACAGAAGATTCACATATTACCAGTTTCCCCATCTCTGGGTCCCCTAAGGAGATGAACTATTTGATAGAGATTAGAGAGTACAAAATATAAGTTTCATATATATATTAATCCTCACCCGACAATATGTTTTTTGTTTTTTTTTCTTTATTGATTTTAGAGAGAGCGGGAGAGAGAGATAGAAACATCAATGAGAGAGAACATCGATTGGCCGCCTCCTGCATGACCCCCACTGAGGATTGGGCCCACAGCCTGGGCATGTGCCCTGACCAGGAATCGAACTGGTGATCTCTTGGTGCATGGGTCAACCCTGAACCACTGAGCCACACTGGCGTGGCAACAATATGTTTTGTTTTTGTTTTTTTCTTAAGGGGGAGGAGCAATATGTTTTTTAAAAAAAATGATCTTAGAGGGAGATGAAGGGAGAGGGAGAGAGAGAAAAAGAAACACTGAATCAAAACTGCAACCTGGGTATGTGCCCTGACCAGGAATTGAACCCCAGACCTTTTGGTGTATGGGTGGATTCTCCAACAACTGAGCCACACTGGCCAGGGCCAAACTATAAATTTCTAGGAAGATTATAAATTATTCAATTAATTTTGCCCTTTCCTTAGAAGGATTTAGAAAGTTAACTAGATTATGCAAACTTTTTTTTTAGATTAAAAAAAATTATTTTATTTTAGAGAGAGAGAAACATTGGTTTGTTGTTTCACTTATTTATGCATTCATTGGGTTAATTCTTGTATGTACCCTGACCAGGGATCGAACTCTCAACCTTGGTGTATCAGGATGACCCTCTAACTAACTGAACTACCTGGCCAAGGCTACATTATACTTGATCTTGACCAAAGTATGAAGTGATAAGGCCATCAAATTTGGTCATCATTTTTCCTTATGGTATAAGACATTGTCAATGTAAGAAACATTCAAACCGGTGAAGAATTTTTGTGAGTTTATTTGAGCCAAAACTGTCAACAATTTCTGGGAAAGAAAACCAAGGGATTGAGATAATGCTCCAGAGAATGGCAGTTTTGCACCTTATTTTATGCATTACAATAAAAAGAGGAGATGTAAGTGGATTAAATGAAATCTATTGGTGATAGATTAGGGAGGTAGGAGAAAGCAAAACTGGGAAACCTCTGGGATTGGATAAAAAGTAAAATGATAGACACATGCTTCTTTTACATAGGTGGGTACAGGATAGTTAACAGTCAACAATGAACATGATAATAATAACAATGAAGGAACTGGTGGTCTGTGCCCTGGTGTATTGGTTGTGCCCTGAGGGGTCTGGAAAAGGGGAAGTTACCCTGACATTCCAAAGGTATGTTATTATAGATGCAAAAAGACAATAGGCTCAGTTAAAGTGAAAATTGACCTTTGTCAGGGAAGATAAATGCCTAAAACATGACTACCTGCCATAAACTGCTTTTAGTTGAAAAGTTTTAATTTCAGGCCATGCTTTGTGGTTAATTTAGGTCTTTGAGTTTGCAAGGCCAGCATGCAGGCCTTCCCTGAGCTTGTCAGGTTAGCATGTGGCCCTTTTCACCCACAACATTCTGAAGGGGTATTGTCCAATGAGAGGGGTGTGTTTAGGAAGGAGCAGTAGATGAAAGGGAAGAGGACGTAGGGAAGGTATAGGAGGAAGAGGATGAGCAGAAAAAGGGGGAGGAGGAAGTCGAGTACAGAGGCCCAGGAGTAAAGCAAATCCAAGGTTGGATCAGGAGAGGGAAAAGAAATTTTAAGGTTGCATTTTAAATCCTCCACATTTTTGTTAGCCTTTCCCAAGGTAGCAATTTTTATAATTTTCCGTTTAGAGGGCCCTTCATGCCCACTTAAAAGTGCTGACTATTGAATATTTGGAACCTATCAACCATTTGAGCCTAAGGAGCCAAAAAATGTATTATCTTCTTCATATTCCAAATTCCCCAGAATGGTCACTAAAGTTCTAATGTGCCATTGGTAAGATCCTGCCAGAGCCTCCAATGTTTAGTGCTATTTGTCCCCACAATGTTGAGCCATATTCAAATGCAAGAACAAACAAGAAATAAGTAGGCCAGGAAAGCATCTTGGGACTATAAGCCCAGCTCATCTGTGACAATCCTAAGTAATGAAAACAAATCAAATCAAGAGGCTCGTACCATGGACAATAAAAAAGAATAAAGGTTTAGGTGGCATTTTGTCAGCGGCGCTGGGGATCGGCAAGATTAGGTTCTTGCCTCTCAGAGGAAAGAACTCAATATGAAAGATGGAGACCAGCAGTAAGTGGCCAAGTTTTATTATACGTGAAAGTACATTTGAGGGAGGCTCAGATGGGCAGTTCGAGTGCCCTGAATGGGTCTAGCTCCTGGCTCTTATTCTTATTCTTGCCCCTCCCATGCTCCAATTCTTTTGTACCATTTGTGCTTTAGCTGGTGGACTTTCTAGAATTTTGTTTGCCTGCTTGGCTGGTGAACTTCCTAGAATTTTGTTTGTCTGCTTGGCTCATCGGTTTCCTAGAATTTTGTTTGCCTACAGGTATCTTGTAAGATTTGCCCTTTTACTCCGGCCAGTGTGGCTCAGTTGAGCATTGTCCCATGCACCAAAAGGTCTCTGGTTCGATTCCTGGTCAGGGCACCAAACAAACAAAAAACAGATTTGCCCTTTTAGTGCTGTGAGTTGTTTTTTGTTTGTTTGTTTGTTTTGGTACGTGCCCCTAGCAGGAACCGAACCCGGGACATTCTGGTCCACAGGCCAACGCTCCAACTGCTGAGCCAAACCGGCCAGGGCCTGTGAGTCGTTTTAACTGCATTTCTTTCTCCCTGTTTTTGTCTGTGATGATTGTTTTTAACTCCCTACCCCCCTGCTTTATTCCATTCATCTTGCCCTTGCCCTGCTCATGTCTGTCTAACTACCTACTCTAACAGTTTCCACATGAAGAACAGATCAGGAATAGAGCTTACTCAGCCAGCCTGTCCCTGTAATTTGAGGGGATACGTCAAGGGGTCTTGGGAATGTTCTCTTCTTGATGCGGCTGGGGTTGGGCAGCAGAGGGTTCAGTACTGATTCAAACTGAGGCAGCACAGTTTTAGAAAATGGTCCAGAACACTGTTAGCGTAAACCTTTATTCAACAATGCTGGGCATGAGAAGGCTTCAAGTGAACCATCTAACCTGTGAGAGGATGGCATCTTAGCAGGAGCAGTCAGTTGAGGTTTGGCTACTTTGCAGAATGGTTGGTCAAAGATGGGTCCTTGGAAAAGAGAGGAGTAATTCTTGTGGATTAGCCATGGTTTAGTGGAGAGGAATGGGGGGATGATAGGTAGGGACTAGGTTCATGTGCCAGGAGGGGTAAGGAGGAACACCTGTGGGGACAAGGACTTGAGAGACCACTGTGGGAAACTCTGTCTTTCAGTGACTCTCACAACATTATCACCTGGGATATCACCACTGAGAATGAACAGACCTAACACAATTGGGCCAAAGTATAGTCTTCACTGGTTCAGACTGACAAACCTCAGAATAGGGGGGCAGGGGGGATGGATGAAATGAACCAAAGAACTTATATGCATGTATGCATAACCAATGGACATAGACAACAATGCTAGGGGGATGGGGGGATGGGGAAGAGGGGGTCTAGGGGGGGAAAAGGAGAAACATCTGTAACAAAAATAAATAAATAAAAATTGGAGAAAAACAAAAAACAAAGTATAGTCTTCACAAACCATTTCCCTGTAGTGGTAGCACTTATCCCCCCTTGACCGTAAATCTGAACTGAGTAGTAGATTCAACAGAGAATAAATTGATAGCTAGTAACTTTTAACATTTACACTCCTGCTCTAAGACTCAAAGCTCTGTCCAGAGCCATTCCTTTCCAAAGGCCACTGAGTTGTCAGCCGCAATCAGTCACCTGACTGCTAAGCCCAACTCTTGAAGGTCATAAAGGAATGAAATCATGTTGACTGATACACTCAGAAATTCTAAATTGCTACAAATTCTACATAGGCATTACAGCTGAAGAAGAAAATCGGTGTGGGAGTCAGAAGGTGGGCAGTGGCCTATCAGAGGATGGGGTTCTCATCCTGGTTTTATCCCCAGCTGGCTGAGTAACGTCATGCAAATCACATCTCAACTATCCAGAAGCAAAGAGCCCAACACCCAGAACCACCACAGATCCTGCAGTTTTTTACACTGCTGCTCAGGGAGGCCTTCACCTGGATATGCCAGCCTCGGACAATCCACTTGCTCCCCTTCAGACATCATGCTTTGGAGGTATTTTCCCTACTTTGCAAAGGTTAAATATCACACACACATACACACACACCCAAGAAAACCCCTCAAAGCTTTAAGCACCTGAGTTGCTGGGCTATTTTCCTTTCTGATGGCTGAACCCTGTGGCCACAGCTAAGCATTTTGTTCTTTGTTTTCCAAATTGGCCTCAAATTTTGTTTTCTTCAATTGACCAGATCCTTTTCCTGTTCAGTAAACATAACAATGAGATGACATTGATTGAGAAGTTCATACGCATTGTCAGTGATGGGGAACTATTAACTTTCTGGGTGTTAATGAAAGGAACTAATCTGGCAATACTTGTTATGTTGAAGTTCCAGTTCAACCCAGCAATCTACCTCTTGGGAATCCTTCCAATACTTATGCAGTGGCCAAAATTGGAAACAAAGTGAATTTCAATAGGATGAGGATGAATTTTAGGTAATTATTAAAAATGACTGAGAGCTATTAGCATAACCTGGAGAGATTGCTATGGCCTGTTGAATAAAGCAAGAATCAGAGGTGTATGTACCATATGTTATTTAATAAAATGGTGACTAAAATACCTCTATATTTATTAATATATGGTTAAATAAGCATGGAGAAAATTACTGGAGTGTACATGGATTAGTATATTGCTGGTTTAACCTTACACCAATTCCAGATTTCTTGTTATATAGTAAATCTTGAAATTAGGTTGTGAAAGTCCTTCAACTGTTCTTCAGGTTTATTTTTGCTGTTGTGGGTGTTACTGTTACCAGACAGAGGACCTGGTCCTGAGTGGGTCTGTCTAGGGCTGGCCCAGTAGTGTGTGGATTCTTGACTTCATGCAGGAAAAATTTCACAATATGAGTCCAGGTGACTATGAGGGTACGTTTATTAAAACTTGGGACAGTGAAACAATGAAGGGCTTAGCATAGAAGAAGCAACAGGAAAGCCTAGGCTGGGCTGCTTTAGCTCACTGGGAAGTCAGAGAAAAGGGGCCCTGGGGACAGGTTCAGGGGGTTAGCCCGGGAGGAGCTGCCAAAGCGTATTGCTTCCCTGGTTGCAAGTCTCATGGGGTCCCTTGGAGTTTAGGAGATGCTTGCCTGTGGGGGAAGAAGAGGGGGGAGGGAAAGTTTTGTGTGTGCTCCTGGGAGGGGGAGTGCACTGGGACCCATGGTTTGAGGGATTTCAAAGGCAGGAGTTTAGGGGAGGTCTTAGGGCAGGATCTCAATAGAATATTCATCAGTTTTATTTTGATATGCCAAAATGAGATTTATTCCCTTAACTTCATCTGTCTTTGAGTGTGGTTGGCAAATGGCACTAATTGGACTTCTGTTATCTATCTCCCTGAGTAGGGTGATTTAAGCTATTTACCCTCTGGTTGGGGAGAAGTGTAAACCATTTACCATTAAAAATAATTTAAAAAAATTTTTTCTTTATTGATTTTAGAGAGAGAGGAAGGGAGAGGGAGAGAAAGATAGAAACATCGATTGGCTGCCTCCTGCATGCCCCCCACTGGGGATTGGGCCCACAACCTGGGCATGTGCCCTGACCAGGAATCAAACCAGCAACCTTTTGGTTCATGGGTCGATGTTCAACCACTGAGCCACACTGGCCGAGCCCATTTATCTTTTTTTTTAAAGTTTTATTTATTGCCCTGGCCTGTGTGCTGATTGGTTGGAGTGTTGTTCCATGCGCCAACAAGTGGCAGGTTCAATTCCCAGTCAGGGCATATACCCATGTTTCAGGTTCCATCCCCTCAGGGCACATGTGGGGGGGCACAACCAATCTATGTTTCTTTCTCTCTTTCCCTTCCTCTCTCTAAAATCAATTAAAAATTTTTTTCAGTTTATTGATTTTTAGAGACAGAGGAGGAGGGAGAGAGAGAGAGGAAAAAAACATTGATTTGTTGTTCCATTTATTTATTTATGCATTCACTGGTTGATTCTTGTATGTGCCCTGAACAGGATCAAACCCAAAACCTTGCCCTGACTGGTGTGGCACAGTGGTTAGAGCATCAGCCCACACACCAAAGGGTTGTGGGTTTGATTCCTAGTCAAGGGCACGTACCTGGGTTGCAGGTTCAATCCCAGGCCCCAGTTGGGTGTGTGCAGGAGGCAACCAATCAATGTGTCTCTCACATCGATGTTTCTCTCTCTCCCCCCTCCTCCTCCCTCCCTTCCACCCTCTGTAAAAACCAATGCCAAAAATATCCTTGAGTGAGGATTAAAAAAAAACAAAAACCCAAAACCTTGGTGTATGGGGACGGGGTGCTCTAACCAACTGAGTGACCCTACCAGGGCTAAACCATTTACTCTTAAGCATCCTTGGTTTAGGGAAGGTAGGATTTTGTGATTTACTAGATGGCTGTAAACTGCTTGGCGAATTTACTCTCTCTCTCAGTTTCCCTATTCTGCTTGTCCTGGCTTACCAGCCTCTTTCATTACCAAACCCAATTTCTTGTGCCTGATGCTTCAAAAGGTCAAAACTCAAAATGTCAGAGTTTGGAGTAAGGAAAGACTTACTGATCGAGAAAGCACCATCTGAGAAGATGGGAGACCTAATGGTGCCTCAAATCCATCGTGCTCACTAGACTAGGCTAAGGGTTTTTACGGGGTCGGGGGAACAGATATGCAAACTACTGGTGGGCACATTTTAATCAGAGGAACTTGGAACTTGGCCATTTATGATAAAGGGCATCAACACAGGATCTTCCTAGACAATGGACCCCTTCATTTTTTAAAGGGTTCCAGTGTTCAAATTACTAGTTATGTACTGGTTCTTTGGTTCTGTGGAGGGGGAAGGGCAGAGGAGCAAGACTTTGGTTCTGGGTATAGCTGGAGGTCCAAGTTCTCTCCTCTGCACATGCTTTCGCTGTATGACATGCTGTTTTGGTCTGTTGTCTCTGAAAAGCAACTCAATATCTTGTTAAACAGAATACGACCATTTTGAGCTGGTTCTGCAGTTACTTTGGTCTTTTGTATTTCCAGGCTCAGGTCTCCAATTATCCCCTTCTAGACAAATCCAAAGGGTGTTTTCCAGTTTACTCTTACTTCATCTTTAACAATGAGACAGTATAGGGGTAACATCTGGACTCCATCTTGACTGAAAGAGCTCCATTTTAGAGGTTTGACTATGACTTCTTGTTTTCATTAAAATTCCATAGTTAAAATGAACCTAACCACATCCTTAAAAAAAAGAATGTATGATGATAACATCTTTCTTAACATCATGTTCTGCAAAATAGTTGTTTTGTCAATTAAAAGGTAACAAGAATGTTTGCACAAGCATTATTTTACAGGCCCTTTGGGTGGTCCACTGGAAAACATCTTGTGACTACCCTGGGATCAACCACTGCCAGATGATGATCATGGGACAACTGACCTCATTCTCGTTTCCAAGCCCTACACCCACCCCAAAGCCCCTATATAAGCCATTTACAAAAACCCTTTGGGAATCTCAACCTCTCTTTTCTGGTCGATTCCCTTGTATGCAAGCTCTTTTCAATAAACTCTATCTACTTGATTTTGTGCTGAGTTCAGTGCTCATTTCTATTACATTGAAACTCAAGAACCTGGCATTTTGGGTCTGGTAACAACAGGACTGAACATTTTTTATTCATATAATTTGTTCTCTTTCCTTGCCTTCTGTCTTTCTGGTTATTTCCTTGTCTCTTTAAGTCTTATCCTCCCTTGCCATTAACGATTGAAGTTTCTAAAGTCTTGGTCCTGTGTCTCTTTTCTCATTCTACACTTTACATCAACTAATATTTTCATGCCCGGCTGGTGTGGCTCAGTGGATTGAGCATCATCATCACATGGACTGAGAGGTCCTGGTTCCATTCCTGGTCAGAGCACATGCCCAGGTTTGGGCTCGATCCCCAGTAGGGGGCGTGCAGGAGGCAGACGATCAATGTGTTTCTCTCACATCAGTGTTTCTCTCTCTCTCTCTAAAAAAATCAATAAAAACATATTTAAAAAAAAAAAGGAAACAAAAGACTTGGAAAGGACATTTAGAAAAAACTGCTTCAGGAAGGAAACCTCAGCCTCATTTGAATATAAGTCTAGTAAATAAGAGGGCTTTAGGAAGGGCCTTTTAGCTAGGTACTGCCTGTGTGCTGCTGTTTCTGCCTTGCCTACCAATAATTTGCCTGCCATGAGTGTTCCGCTCTTCCTCTACCTGTAAATTACCCATTTTCACTTCTGAAATCTTGCCGAGGTCCAGCCTCAGCAGTCCAGGGTTTCCCAAAGGTGTGGACAGAGTTGGCGAGAGAGAGAGAGAGAGAGAGAGAGAGAGGCGTGAGTCAGAAGTCTTAACCACCTCTGCTGTGTAAGGCTAGCAGAATCTTTATTTATATATCTGCAGGTTACTTATTTCCCTTAAACCTTTTAGGCAAATAAGTACAGACATTATTTTGTTGTTTACCCAACTCTTAGGTATATTACATGTTAATTACCAACTATTTTTATCCTCTATTTCAGTCTCTGTCAACTTGTTTCAGACTCCTGACCTTTCCTCCCATCTAAGATCCTTCCAAGCTTCCACATTCGTATCCTAAATCTTTATTACTTTCTTGCTTTTTCTTTCTGCAATCTTTTCTACCATCTACATCATTAATCATCTACATGTTACTTCTATAATGATTCCTAACAGACAGCTAACAGATAGACAGAGAAAGCAAAGATTAGTCTCCTTCAGTTGCCATCCTGCATTTTTATTTTCCCATTACTTTATATCTTCAGTCACTGTTCTTTGTGATTCCTGCCACGCAGTGAATTCACTTCTCCAGGGACTATGTCAAACCATGAAGGTCTTCGTATCTCCAGGGGCTATGTCAAACCGTGGTGGTCGCTATTCCAGTGACACTGCTCCCGACAAAATCTAAAACCTCTTACCCCCACTTTTCTCCTTTGTCCAAAATATTATAAACATCCAATGTTGCCTCATTGTCTTTGGAATTTTCATGCTTATGTGAATTCCCCATGCACATGTATTAAAATTTTGATTTTCTCCTGTTTATCTGTCTCTGTTAATTTGATTATTAACACAGCTAGAAAAGCTTAGAAAGTGGAAGGAAAAGTATTATTATGATATAATAAATTACCATGAACTGAGCTGCTTAAACAACATACACTTATTATCTTGGAAGAGTTCACTTCCAAGCTCATTCAGATTGTTGGCAGAATTCATTTCCTTCTCATGCTGTCCACACTCAGGCGAACACCACTGAGTTGAGTTCTTTTCATGCTTTCAATCTCAGACTTGCCTCCCTACCACATCTCTCTGGCCTCCTTTTCTATCTTCCTCTTTTGCTTTTAAGGACTTGTCTGATTACATTGGTCTGGGACCACCAAGGTAATCCAGGCTAATCTGCCTGTTTTAAGGTCAGCTGATTAGTGATCTTAGTTATATCTGCAAATGTCCCTTTTACATGTAAGTAACATAACCATGGAGTAATACCAGGAGGTGAAGGTCACAGGAGCCAAAATTCTGCCTACCACATCCATGGACAGAATTCAGGAATACAATGAACTTGGGTGGCAAAACAATTAACCCTATTTTCACTAACATTTTACTGAAATTTACTATTTTAAAAATTGCTTATTTATTTGTTTATTTAGAGAGGGTATGGGAGAGAGAGAGACATTGATTTGTTGTTTCACTTATTTATGCATTCATTGGTTGATTCTTGTACGTGCCCTGATTTGATTTAACCCGCAAACCTGGTACATCAGGACGACGTTCCAACCAACCCTGATCCACCTGGCCAGGGTAAAATGTACTATTTCCTTCAATTATGAGTGTTGGCAACAAAGCCATAAAAATATACCAGTATTGATGGTAAATTTTCACCATAATAATCACAGGTATTCTTATATTATTATACTTAATGCAGATAAGCTTGAAAAATCATTTATGTCCATCAGTTTCAAAATCACAGTTGTTAGATCTGCTACTAGTTTTATTTTTGTTTGTTTAATTTAAAATTTTTCATTTTTCAATTACAGTTGACATTCAATATTATTGTATATTAGTTTCAAGTGTACAGTGTAGTGGTTAGAGAATCTTGTAATTTACAAAGTGATCCCCTTATAATTCAAGTACCCACCTAGCAACATACATAGTTATTACAATATTATTCACTATACTCCTATGCTGTACTTTACATCTCCATGACTATTTTGTAACTACCAATATTTTTTATTGTTTTAAACTTTCCAATTTGCTAGATTGATTTTTTATCTTTATTGTAGTAGACCTTATTTTTGTGTTATTATAGAAATAGATTTAGCCTGGCCAGTGTGGCTCAGTGGTTGAGCATCGACCCATGCACCAAGAGGTCACTGGTTCGATTCCCAGTCGGGGCATATGCCCAGGTTGTGGGCCAAATCCTCAGTGGGGGGCATGCAGAAGGCAGCCAATCAATGTTCTCTCTTATTGATGTTTCGATCTCTCTCTCTCCCTCTCCATTCCTCTCTCTCTGAAATCAATAAAGAAAAAAAATTTTTTTAAATAGATTTATTGCCCAGCCGGTGTGGCTTGGTGGATTGAGCATCGTCCCATGAACTGAGAGGTCCCAGTTCGATTCCTGGTCAGGGCACATGCCCAGGTTTCAGGCTCGATCCCCAGTAGGGGGCATGTAAGAGGCAACTGATTGCTGTTTTTCTCTCACATCGATGTTTCTATCTCTCTCTCTAAAAAATCAATAAAAACATATTTAGAAAAAGTAGATTTATTTAAAATTTTTTTTGATAACTTTCACTTTGAATTAACTTTCTTTGTAAATCTTATGCATTTTATTTTAAGAATTCCAAAAAATTATTCTAAGAAGGAGTCTATTGGCTCCACTAAACTGCCAAAGAGATTTGTGGCATAAAAAAAGAAAAGAATTATCTCAGGAATTATTCTTTGTATGGTTCAAATTAGGTGACACCATTACTACATTCCAATCCAAGCAAATGAAGACAAATAAAAGAATTTCAGGGTGAGGCATTCCCTTAGGCAGAAGTTGCATACAATATTTCTGCTCATATGTCATTTTGAGAACTGAAACATGCAAAGTCTTAGCTGCAAGGGAGGCTTGGGGAATGTATTCTCCAGGTAAGCCACCTTGTATCCAGCTAAATATTACTAACAGGAAGGAGGAACAGAATACAGGAAATAACCAAGAAAAGAAAAAGAAAACCAATGACCTGATTTACAACTTAAAAGGCATCTTTTATAAACCAACATAATTATATTAACCTAAAAATAAAAGGCCAAAGTGGGAGGCAACAAGCATTTAATTGAATCCAACAGTAGCTATTTGGAAACCATTGATTCAGGCAGAAACCCAAATAGTCTAATGACTAGGGGGTGAAGCCAAGGAGTATTTATGAGAAAGAGAAGGGGAACAATTATATGAATAGAAGAAATTTCTATGGGTACAGGTAAGCTAACCTAGTGATGCTAACTCTAAAGAATGTCTTTAATTTTGAGTGTGGTTGTCATGTCCACTTTCCTGTTATCTTTGCAAACAGTTGTTTGGACTACAATGCTGCTTTAGACCCAATCCAAAGGTTATTTTCATTTATTGTTTTGTTAATTCTCACCTGAGGATATTTTTCCATTGATTTTTAGAGAGAGTGGAAAGGAGGGAGGAAGGGGATGAGAGAGAGAGAGAGAAACATCGATGTGAGAGAGACACTTCGATTAGTTGCCTCTTGCAAGACCCCAACTGGGACTGGGGATTGAACCTGCAACCCAAGTACATGCCCTTGCCCAGGAATCGAACCCTTCAGTCTGAGGGCTGATGCTTTAACTGCTGAGCCAAACCAGCCAGGGCCCAAAGGTTATTTTGCCCACTTTTAACATTCCAAAGGAAGAAGACATGCAAAACAATTCCTCTGGGATGGCAGCTCTGACTCCATTTTGAAGTATCTGCAGTTTTATTATTTTTCAAAATTTCTTGTTATAGATATGCTAATGATGTCATTCACTTTTCTAAACATGTTTTATAAGTTTCAAGTTAACAAGCTTTGAACTAAGTATTATGCTCTTGAAAGACTAAGATAGCACCTATAGTCAAAGTAATTTGATCAAAGTTCTTTCCTTTTTTTTTTTCTAATCCTCACCCAAGGATATTTTTCTGTCTATCCTCAGATGGAGTGGGGGGGGGGGGGGAGAGAGAGAGAGAGAGAGAGAGAGAGAGAGAGAAACAGAAACATCAACTGGCTGCCTCCCACACGATCCTGACCAGGGCTGGGGATGAACTGCAACTGAAGCACATGCCCTCGACTGGAATCGAACCCGAGACTCTTCAGTCCACGGGCCAACACTCCAACTGCTAAGCCAAACCGGCCAGGGCAAGTCTTTCCTTTTGATTGTTGAGAAGCAAAAGCAGAGGCTCTATAATTTCAATCAGGGACATAGCATAGCCTATGCCATAGAGCAATCTAATCTTTTAGGGAATCTTTCCCCAGCCTAACCAGATGGATAACAAGGTTCTCTGTTTGACATACTGAGTTGTAAATATCGGAAAGAGAAGGCTATGTAAAGCCCAGCCCTTGATTAAGCTTACGTTCAGGTCCGGAATAGTGTGTCTTCCCTTTGCAATCCTGGTAACTCAGGGCTGCTATATTGATGGATTTGTTGACACAAGAATGTCCGAACCTGTAGAGAATTTTTGTAGGAACTTATTTGAGCCAAACAAATTGAGAAGGCAAGCTGGATACAGACGATCCTCTTATCTCACAGTACAGAGACCCCTGGCCCTGCTGGACACAGACGATCCCCTTATCTTGAGCTAGGCCCCTGAGCTAAGGCGACTAAGCGACTCAATTCTTATCTAGGCCCCTAGGCTAAGGTGACTAAGTGACTCCACTTTTATCGGCAGTGGACCTTCCTTGGTATTTTTCCAATAATAGGTTGATTACCCCTTGAAGTAAAGGAACTTTGCCTAAGGTTATGGTTGACCTACATAACGGGATGTATCTTGCATAAACTCACCCTGACAGTTTCTGAGTATCAGGAACTGAAAATCATGAGCCCATGACTAATGCTTATCTTGGCTTCTGTAATAACCACCTTTGCAACCACTATTGTACTGGTTCCCTGAGGGGGAGCCAAAAGGGAATGTGGCTTCTGTCTTTAAAAGCAGACTAGCAAGAACAATCGGGCTGCTGATTTGGGTAATGTCTGCCCCTGAAGCCCGCTGGTGAATAAGGCGCTCCTCTTATTTACAATTCGGTTGTGCGTCTCTGATTGTCTTGCTGGCTCGTCATAACAATCTCACAGTACAGAGACCCCTGCCCCTGCCGGACACAGACAATTCCCTTATCTCACAGTGCAGAGACCCCAATGACATGTCAGGAAGCAAGATCTCAATGCTCCGGAGAATGACAGTTTTGCAGTTCTTTTTATACTTTTGGAATTAGGGAGGGAATGTAAATAACATTATATGAAGGTGGAGAAAGTAAGGCAGGAAATCTCTGTAATTGGGTTACAGGATAGTTTACTAGATTCTGTGTTCCCTTAAGGATGGTTACTCTAAGCCTTAGAGTCTAAGGTCTGGAAAAGATTACTTTTGGCATTTCAAAGGTGTGTTAAACTACATGCACAAAAACAATGGATAGGGATTACTTAAGGCAAAGATAAACCTTTTATAGACCTCGGGGGTGACTATCCACCTTGATCTTCCTCCCTGTGAGGAATTTATGATCAGATCACCCTTTGAGGTTACTTTCAGTCACTGAATTTGTCAGATTTATTACATAGCTCCCTTTCCATTCACAAATATCAGTTGTATGTTAGGATTAGTGGAAAGATCATATACTTTTGTAACATCAGACAAGCTTTATATATCTAAAGAAGACATAAGACCCCAGCTGGCGTGGCTCAGTGGTTGAGCATTGACCCATGCATCAAGAGGTCGCCGGTTCCATTCCTGGTCATGGCACACGCCCAGGTTGTGGGCCCAATCCCCAGTGGTGGGCTTGCAGGAGGCAGCTAATCGATGTTCTCTCTCATCGATGTTTCTTTCTCTCTCTCCCTTTCCATTTCCCTCTCTACAATCAATAAAGGAAAAAAAAAAAAAAAGAAGACAGAAGAAAGTACAAATACAGGAAAGGATACAAGGCAGAGAGATCAGTAACTTTATCCCAAACAGACATTAAGGTTCCTAGGCATTAAATCTTGTTGGGCATTAAACCTTCCTGAAACTGTAAAGGAGTGGGGCTTCTACTAGACTTTCTGGCAACAAAACTTCCTCTCCCTTGGTTTCATTTTTGCTTGCTGACTCCTATGGCTTAGGTTCTGTAAAACCTCCTATATGAGCCAAGTGCACCAGCCCATGTTCTAGGATCTGCTCTAGGTTGTGTATTAATTTATGTAGCTATCTCAACAATCCTATTAAGTACTGGTGTTATACTTGTTTTACAGATGGGAAAACTGTGCAGACAGGTTAAATGATTTTCCCAGGGTTGTACGTCTAGTGAGTGGCAGAGCCAAGAATGGAATCTCAAGGGCAAGGGAATATCCTGCTCTCTATATTGCAAGAACCTCTGCCCTTTCTCATTCTTAGTCACTCCTACAGGATTCCTTTGTTTACTTCCTCCTATAAAAACCCTCCTATAAAAAAGGCCTAACCAAAGAAAAAATAAAGGTCTATTTCCTTTCTTTGGAGAAGGTTGCTCTGCATTAATGGACGTTCTCCCTACTGCAAGAAGCTAAAAAACAAAAACAAAAAAATCTACTCCTTTCACTCTACTTGGGCACTTTCCTTTCACATGCTTTATGGAAAGTTTGCCGACCTCTCAACTCTGATTCCCTGGTTCTGAGACCAGCAGCAACAGCCAGAGAACGTGTTAGAAACCAACATTTTCAACCCCTCTTTAGACCTACTAAATTGGTGATTTTGCAGGTGGTGCTCTTTAATCCCTTTTTAACAAGCCCCCACGGGTGATTCTGATGCAGATTAAAGAAAGAACTACTGCTGAAGTTTTCACCATCCCACCAGTGCGTGTGCTTTGCAAACAGCCGCGTGACGCACTGGAGGGCGGGGCTGGCCGCCGCGGCTACTTATCCGGGCTGCACTAGGACCGCAGCTGCGCCGGCCTGGCAGCTGCCTCGGTCCCCTGGGGGCGGGGCCCCGCTGTTCCCTGAGCCCGGGTCTCGGTGCTGGGCCCGCCCCTGAAGGCGGACCCGAGTTGACTTAAACTCTGGGACCCGGGCGGCCGGCCCGTTCTCCTGTCGTACCCCTGCTGGGTTCCGTGCTGGTCGGTAAGTGCGGGACCCGGTACCCGGCTGTCCCTCGCTCGCCTTCTCGGGTCTCCGGCGCGGCGTGGGCGCGGGGAGCCAGGGGCGCGGGCAGGGTAGGGCGCGCGCCCGGCCGCCGAGCGCTTTTGTTCTGAGGCGGCGACGGAGCCGCGCGGGCTGCGGGCGCTGGGGCGGCTCCCGGCCTGGGGTTCCCGCCGGCTCGCGCCTCGCGGGCCGCCGCCCGAGCTCGCGGCCGGGCCCCCGCTGCCCTCCTCGCGGTGCCGAGCGGCCCTGGCCGGCCGAGGTCGCCGCGCGGGAGCCCGAGGGCGCCGCCTCGCCGGGTGTTTTCCTTCCACGCCTCACTCTTCGCCGGGGAGGTCGCGGGAGCGCCCGCGAGGACGCGTTTGGTTCAACTGCGGGGCGATTGTTTAGGTGGGAGGTGTAAGAGCAGCTTCTGTGTTGAATTATTTTCTGTTGCTGGCGTGAAAAAAATTGAATTTTTGTCTTGCATGTAGTATTTACCGAGCGTTCCCTTCCTCCCCACCCCCATTATTAGGCTGTTCCTCCCGAAACAAATGACCCGCAAGCGGCCCGCGAACGCGTCTGTGCCGACGTTTTCGTTCCTCGGCCGAGCGCGTTCCCGCAGGCGTTTTAAATGCTCAGATGCGGGCGGGTGTGGGGGGCTCTAGAGGGACGCGGACTCCCCCGGCACACGTCCTCGGGGTCCTGAGGTCAGCAGCAAGCTTTCGGGGAATCGTTTCGGTGCAAACAGTTTATTTGTGATATTTCCAGTGCCTGTCTTAAAGGTAACGAGAACAGGTGATGTTGTAGGAGCTTGGGGAGCATTTGAATTGGGCGGGTCGCAGAGCTTAATATATTAGTTGTAAATCATTTAGGTTTTATTCAATATTAACATGCACGAATGTTTAGGTTTTATTACGTATGTATTTTCCTATACAGTTGGATTCTCTTTTACTAATCTAATAAAAGAAAATTGCTAAAAAATTTACTTTTTAAAAATAATCCTCACCCTAGGATATGTTTAATTGATTTTTCAGAGAGAGATCAGTGTGAGAGCGAATCATCTGTCTGTTGCCTCCCGTAACCGAGCCGGGGATGGAACCCACAACCTAGGTACGTGCCCTGACCAGGAATGAACCTAGAACCTGGTGTAAGGGAGGGGACCCTCCAACTAGCTGAGCCGCTGGTCAGGGCAAAGTACTTTTTGTTTAGGAATGAAAGGACAGTAGTGGACCTGGAGAGGGGCACATGAATTGGAATTTTAACTTGAAAAGTGAATGGCAGTTTAGGCCAGACCTAGTTTTTATTATGTTTTTTTTTTTTGCATACATCAGATTTCTTGTAACTTAGTATGCTTTTCAGGCACCTTGAACAGAGCTTTGCACAGCAGTGTTATATCAATTAAACAGATTAGCATGTGCTTTTATTATAAATTTAATATAAATGGAAGTGATATATAAATTGTATATTAAGTAATTAATAATTACATTGTATCTTGTTTTTCCAGTACCAGAGAAGTAAACATTGTGGAGACATTTGGAGAGAAATGGGAACATAGACAGTAATGAAAGAGTAACGTCTTATTTAAAGGTAAGGATGTCACCTCTAAGTAGCTTAATATATCTGTTTTGGAACAAAATTATTAATGAATCAGCATTGGCTAAAAATTAAACTATAGGACACAATGGATTTGATGACAAAACTTAGAAATAATATGGTTGGCTTAGCATTGGAGTATTCAGTTGTGCATCTTTGTAAGATATGTAAGCAGTTTTTTATGGTGAGGTGACTGTCCAAGTTACTAAGGCAGAAGTCTACTTAAAATTATCCACAACATGCTTTGTTTCTTCTTTGATTGTTTTATTTATTATTTCTGGCATATGGTGTTGGGGGAAGACAGCACAGAGCACAACTCTGGGAGGAGTCATTCCATGAGCTACCAACCTATAAAGCCAAAGTGATCATCTCCAGGGCTTCCATCTTATAAAAACCAAATGTTAAGAAACCTTGTGTAATGATTAAGACCATGGTGCTTGCAATCAGATTGCTGAGCTTCAGATCTTGGCTCTATCATTTACTGTCTGTACAACCTTAGGAAATATTTAACTTCTCTATCTCAGTTATCTGATCTGTAAAATGGGGATAACAGTAGTACCTGCCTCATAAAATTGTCATAGTACAGCACAGCTCCTGGCACATGGTGAGTACTCAATAAATTTTAGCTATTGTCATATTAGAGGAAATATATTTTATGGCCTAAGACAGTTTGCTAATGTAAGCTCCACATGAGTTTACCAGCTTTGTGTGAAGTTTTCACTATAGATTCTGTTGTAGGCTCTGTTTTTATAAGGAAGTACCAGACACAACTCTGGTTTTTACCTACTGGTTTATTTGAAATGATAATTACCTCGATTAAATTCTCCACCCAGGGCATAAATTTGCCCCGAAGCTTTGCTTTTCCTTATTCTGTGATGTGCGGAAAGCTCTCATCCCTGTTTTAAAAGTATATTTTTATTGATATGTTTTAGAAAGCGAGGAAGGGAGAGAGATAGAAACAAATGTGAGAGAGAAACATCCATTGACTGCCTCCTGCACGCCCCTACTGGGCGAAACCCAGGCATTTACCCTGGCTGGGAATCTGATTAGGAACCAGGACCCCTCAGTCCATGGAATGAGGCTCAGTCCACTGAGCCACACCAGCCAGGCATGAAGCTGTCATCCCTTTTATGTTATCATGGTCTTGGACCCAATAGGAACATAAATGTTTAGGGAATTGATCTAACTTACTATTTCAAAAGGCATTTATAAAGGTGAATTTCAAGATTTATTTATTTATTTTTGATCTAGCCAGTTCTTTTCCACCCCTCACCATCACCCCACTGGACACATACTGTGTGAAATAGACATAGAAAGCATGAAATATGAGATAAAGAGACAACAGTTTACCAACCCTGTTTATAGAAATGCAAGTTAAATTTACTTTATAATAAGCCTTGTAAAGAAAGAAGTAATCATGTGGACCTTGAAGAATTCTAAATGTTTTGTTGGGAAGCAGCTATGTACTTGTTTATTCTTACTACCGTAAGTGTGCTTATAATTGAAGTGCAGTGTTAGCCTGTTGAAGTAAATGTCTTAGACATTTGCTAATAGTTATAATGATTGCAGGGATTTAATGAGAGTTACTAAGGTTCTCTTGAGATGTATTAAATTACAAGTCTTAATTTGTGTTGGTAAATAAAAATTTCAACTTGTGCTTAAAATTTCAAACTGTTATAAGAAATTAAATTGTATTACCAGATCAACTTTATCTGGTTGTTAGCTAAAAATTTCATTTGATTCCTGCTATAATTTGCATTTTACTGATTTGAAGTAAGTTTGAAGGTCAAAAATAATTTTTACCCTTTTGTATGTCTTACTAATGAAATTCTTGCAAACTCCCTTTATCTTAATTTTATGGAATGTTTTACCTATTTTTTCAGTAAGTTGCAAAATGTTTATATTAAGAAAATAAATCCATTGTCTTAAAAAATTTATATGGTACACTTAAGTTTTAAGAAATAGAAATCGTAAGTAAATTAGTTTTTTTCCCTTTATTGATTAAAAAAATTTTTTTTCTTTATTGATTTTTAGATAGAGAGGAAGGAAGAGGGAGAGAGATAGAAACATCTATTGAGAGAACATCAATTGGCTGCCCCCTGCATGCCCCCCACAGGGGATTTGGCCCACAGCCTGGGCATGTGCCCTGACCGGGAATCCATCCATCCACATCCTGGTGCATGGGCCGGTGCTCAACCGCTGAGCCACACCAGCTAGGCTGGTTTTTGTTTTAAAAAGAGAATTCTTTTTTTTTTTTAATTGATTTTTTTAGAGAGAGAGGAAGGGAGAGATAGGAACATTTATGTGCGATAGAAACATCGATCGAGAGATCAATTGGCTGCCTCCTGCACACCCCCAGCTGGGAATCAAGCCTGCAACCCAGGCACGAGCCCTGACCAGGAATTGAACCGAGCCCTGACCAGGAATTGAACCGGGACCTCTCAGTCCATGGGATGACGCTCAATCTACTGAGCCAAACCTGCCAGGCAGTAGATTAGTTTTTTAAGCCCCAAAAGAAAATTTATTGGATCACATAATTTAAAGGTTATAACCTTCAGGTTTGGCTTGATCCAGCATCTGAATCTGAAATAAACTTTCAAAGATTTGAGAGAGACTCTGTTTTTGAGCTCTGCTTCAGCATTGACTTCATTCTCAGGCATACCTCCCTTCGTTGGGTGGTCCCAGTATCTCTAGGCATATATCTGTTGATAGAATGTCTAAACCTATAGAAAAAGTGTATGAGTTTATTTGAGCCTAATTGAGGACATGCATGGAAGCAGGATCTCAACAGACTGAGAAAATGCTCCAGAGAATGTCAGTTTTGTAGCTCTTTGTATGCATTTGGAAAGAAAAAGTTTACATGAAACTCACTGGCCATAGATTATGGAGGCTGGAGAAAGCAGGGGTGGGAGGGAGGGAATCACCGATTGGATAAATGTAAAATGGAGAGATATATTGCTGGGTACAGGATGTTGACATTTACAGTAAATAGGGACAGTGTAAAGACAGAAAGATCATGTGCTCCCTTGAGGGTAGTTATGCCTCCCAGGGGTTTGGAAAAGATTACTCTGGCATTTCAAAGGTGTGTTGCCTTAGGTGCATAAGAACAATGGACAGGGCTTGCTTAAGGGAAAGATAAATCTTTTTTTTTTTTAAATATGTTTTTTAGTTATTTTTTAGAGAGGAAGGGAGAGAGAAAAATCATTGTGAGAGAGAAACATTGATCTGCTGCCTCCTACACCCCCCCAGTGGGGATCGAGCCACAACCCAGGCATGTGCCCTGACTGAGAATGGAACTGGGACCTCTCAGTCATGGGGGTGACTGAGCCACACAGCTGGGCAAGATAAACCTTTTACTAAGGAAGTCATAGGCCTGGGGCAACTACCCACCATTACCTGCCTCGTTAGGAATTTATGATGAGATCATCCTGTGAGGTTACCTTGGTCCTGAGCTTGTCCAATTTACTGCAGCACTGCCTTCTTTTGTTCAGATACCCAATCAGCTTCAACTTGTACAGATCATGTCTTTTGTCTGCTTTCTGCACCAAAAGTTCAAATGCCATTGGCTCTCATTGGGTCATGTGCATGTCTGTGTTGATAACAGGGAAGTGCTGGTTTTTTTTTAAAACTAGTTTAGAGATATAATTCATATACCATATTCATGTAATTCAATTAACCCTTGTACAGGGTGCAGTGGTTTTAAGTATATTCACATATATGAATGTTTGTATAATCATTACCATGATCAATCTTAGAACATTTTCTCTACCCCTAAAAGAATCTTCACATTCATTTGCAGTCACTCCTTACTCCCCAGCCTACCCATCCCTAGGCAACTATTAATCTAGTTTCTGGCCCTGGCCGGTTTGGGTCAGCCTTAAGAGTGTTGGCCTATGGACCAAAGGGTCTCAGGTTCCATTCCTGGTCAAGGGCACTTACTGGATTGCAGGTTCAATCTTGGGCCCTGATTGAGGGCCTGCAGGAGGCATTCAATGGATGTGTCTCCCTCACATTGATGTTTCTCCCTCTTTCTCTTGCCCTCCCTCCCTTCCACTCTATCTAAGAATTAATGGGAAAATATCCTTGGGTGAGGATTAACAACAACAGAAAATCTAGTTTCTGTCCCTAGCTTGGTGTATTCTGAACATTTCATTTAGATGAAATCATATGTGGTCTTGTTACTCTTCTCACCTAGCACAGTATTTTCAAGGTTCAACCATGTTGATGCATATATGTACATCATTCCTTTTTTTTAAAATACTCCGTTACTGATTTTAGAGAGAATAAGGGAGAGGGAGAGAGATATATAAACATTGATGAGAAAGAACATCTGTTAGCCGCCTCCTGCATGCCCCCCACTGGGGATTTGACCCATAACCTGGGCACGTGCCCTGACTGGGAATCGAACTGGTGACCTCTTGGTGCATTGGTCAGCACTCAACCACTGAGCCACACATGCCAGGACATTGTCCTTTTTATTGCTAAATAATGTTAACATGTAGATACATGTGCCACATTTTGTTTTTATCCTTTCATGTTAATAGACATTGTGTTTCTTCATTTTGGCCACTATGAGTAATGCTGCCGTGGGTATTCATGTACAAGTGTTTGTGTAGACATTTTCAGCCCTCTTGGGTATATATACCTAGGCGTGGAATTGCTCTGTGACATAGTAACTCTATTTGACCTTTTGAGGAAATGTCATACTTATTCAAAGTGCGTGAACCATTCAACCACAATGCATGAGTTCCAGTTTGTCCACATAATACCAACACTTGTCTTTCTTTTTTTTTTTTTTTAAATCCTCACCCAAGGACATTTTTCCTTTTTTTTTTTTTCCCCCAGAGAGAGAGAGAGAGAGAGAGAGAGAGAGAGAGAGAGAGAGAGAGAAAGAGAAAGAGAAACATCAAAGTGAAAGGGACACATCGCGAGGCTGTCTCCCGCACGACCCAACCAGGGCCAGGAACAAATTGCAGTCGCAGGATGTGCCCTTAGTGGGAACCGAACCCAGGTCTGTTCTGTACCACAGGCTGACGCTCTTAACCGCTGAGCAAAACCGGCCAGGGCAACACTTGTCTTTTCAATTATAGCTATCATAAAGAGCAAGTTGTGATACCTCATTGTGGTTTTTTATTGCATTTCCCTGACAATGATGTTGAGCATCTTTTTGTGTACATATTGTCTGTATATATGTTTTGGAAAAAGTGGCTATTCAAAACCTTTATAGACTTTAAATTTGAATTTTGTTTATATTATGAGTTGTAAGAGTTTATGTATTCTGGTTTCTAGTGCCTTACTGGTGACCATAAGTGTGAAGGTTTTATTTGGTTTCTGTTCCACCGATTAATGTCTGTCCTATGTCAGTACTATGTGGTCTTGTTTACTGTAATTTTGTTAAAAAAAAAATTAAACTGAATAAATTTGAAGATCTAATTGGCTTTATTGAATAGTCCCATCTAGTAAATAGAGAGGTGCTCCAGGATGTTGTAGAAAATTAATAATATTAATATTGCATGTCAAAATAATTGAAAAATTAAATAAAAAGTGGAAATGGAAGGATTTTATAGGAAACTGGGGCAACAAAGTTATTGACAAGAAAAGGAAGAATTGTTTCAGGCCAAGTCACCTGACTGGGGGAAGGGCTGCAGGGGTCTTTTCAGGCAGATTATTTCAGTAGTTGTGATCAAGAAATTCCCCTCCTGGGAGTGGCTGAAACTGCAGTTAAGTCTATTTGCTGTCTTGGGGGCAAGTGACCACACATTTAGCCTGTTGATTCTTTTTTTTTTTTTTAATGTACATTTTTTTCTTTATTGATTTTTTTTTTTTTTTTTAGAGAGAGAGAGGAATGGAGAGGGAGAGAGAGAAACATCAACAAGAGAGAACATCGATTGGCCGCCTCCTGCATGCTCCCCACATGTGCCCTGACCGGGAATCGGACCGGTGACCTCTTGGTTCATGGGTTGACGCTCAACCACTGAGCCACACCAGCTGTGCTGATTCTTTTTCTTTAACAGTACTAGTCTTGAAATTGGGAAGTATGAGTCCTCTAACTTTTTTCTTTTTCAAATTGAATGTTAGGATCAGGTTCTCAATTTCTGCAAAGAAATCCTGGATTTTGGTAAGGATAGTTTTGTGTAGATTTCCTACATCTTCTTGAGATAGTTTTGGTCAGTATGTCTTTGGAGGTCTTTTGGGGTTTTGCACACAATTCCTGTGTGTGTGAGTGTGTGATTACCCTCACACCAACAAGTATTTCTCTGTGGACAGATTGAGTACTCAGTCCCACAAAACCAGCTTCTTCAGCCTTCAGACGCCAGTGTTGTTACCTGTGCTTCTGACCCACTGGCTACATGTAGATTGGAGGTTTCCATGATCTGCTTGGACATCACATGCTAGCTGCAAGTCCAGGTTGTTACTTGTACTTACAACTGACTAACCAGCTGTAGATGTACAGAGGTTTTCAAGACCCTTTTCCTCAGATTCAATTATTTTGCTAGGGCAGCTCACAGAACTCAGAAACATTTTATCTACTTAATTTCTGATTTATTGCCAAGGATATGAATCAACATCCAGATGGAAGAGATGCATAGAGTGAGTTAGGTGGAAAGGGACTTTCATGCCCTCTCCTAGCGTGCCTCTCCCCAGATTTCCACTTGTTCACCAACTCTGAAGCTCTCTGAATTCTGTTATTTTTGTGTGTGTGTGTGGAGGCTTTATTTATTATATAGTCATGATGGATTAAATGAAAAGACACCTTTATTGATTTCATCACTTAGGAAAATCCAAGGGTTTTAGGAGCTCTGTGCCAGAAATGAGGATGAAGAACTTAACTGAAACTGCAGTTAAGTCTGTTTGCTGTCTTGGGGGCAAGTGACCTCACATTTAGCCTGTTGAATCTTTTTTTTTTTTTTTTTATGTGCATTTTTTTCTTTATTGATTTTTAGAGAGAGAACTTAACATTGTCGATGGGTTCTACGACTTTAAATGAAATGATTATGCCCTGGCCGGTTTGGGTCGGCACTCAGACCAGTGAGTTGCGGGTTCGATTCCGGCCAAAGGCACATACCTTGGTTGTGATTTGTCCCAAGCCCTGGTCGGGGTCCTGTGGGAGGCAACCAGTTGATGTGTCCCTCTCACATCAGTGTTTCTGTCTCTTCCCTTTCTCTCCTTTCCACTCTGAAGATAAATAGAAAAATATCCTCAGGTGAGGATAAAAAATAAATAAATAAATGAAATGACTATGATAAAACCAACTTTATTGTAGGTTAATTGGTATAAACAAGAGTTAAGTTTCTAAGATAACTCATTAATGTTATAACAAAACAATGTTTGAGGACCTGCTGTATATATTATTAATGTAAATTATAATATTACAGGGGGTTTGTCCTTTTCATCCAAATATTATTAAACATATTGGCTTACAGTTATTCATAGTATTTTTAAAATGTAAGGTTGGTAGTAATGTCCCTTCTTCATTGCTGATTTTAGTAACTTAAATGCTTTTTTTTTTCTTGGTCCGTCTAGCTAAAGGTTTATCAATTTCATTGATCTTTTCAAAGACTCAACGTGTGGTTTTGAACCTTTTCTCTATTTTTTTAATCCTCACCCGAGGCTATTTATCCATTTATCTTCAGATACAGTGGGAGGGGGAGAGCACAGGAGAGCGTGAGAGAGAGAAACATCGATGTGAGAGAGACACATTGACTGGTTGCCTTCCGCACAACCTTGACCAGGGCCGGGGACAGAACTGCAACCGAGGTATGCGCCATTGACTGGAATCGAACCTGCAACTCTGGTCCATGGGCCTATGTTCTAACCACTGAGCAAAACCGGCCAGGGCCTTTTCTCTATTTTTATATCCCATTGGCGAAACTTTATGACAACAAAGGATATAATATAGATCAACAGGAAAAAGATATGCATAGACAAATTCCATAGAGGTCGGTGTGTGCTTCCAGCTTTTTTCTCCGTGAGAATTGAATGGACATGCTTTTTCCTACAACTGCAAACTGTAGGGACATACACGGTCTCAAGAAGAATTTATATACCTGAAAAACTCCTCATGACCCCAAAGAACATTTGTTTATGTAGGTTACAACAATATTTACTATATTAGAAACTAAAATTAAAAAAAAATTTTTTTTCTTTAATATACAATAAATCCTTACATGTTAATATAAATAGTTTTCAAAAACAATAGTGAAAAGAGGAGCATTGTTTTGTATTTTGCAAATCTCTTTAATGTCTGGCTTAACAGAAAATAGTTGGATTCTCCTCTCTGCACTTTGCCGTATGTAGTTTTAGTTGAAGTAGAGGAAAGGTGTTTATTGGGTGATAGAAATTCATCTCAGGTAGGTGACTGCTTCATTATGGCCCTAAAGATACACTGCCACAATTTCTATCAGTTTTTACATTTTTACCTACGTGACCATGTCATTAAACAAAATGTGTTGTGGCTAGGGTGGCTTGGAGCATGGGATCAGTCAGTTTCACAATTGAGTGATTGCCATCCCTTCCTACCCAGCAAAACTTGCATAGCTCTCCTTCCTTGGGGAAGGAAGACATAGCCCTGGCGGCGGGGGTGTCAAGTGGTTTTACCCCAAGCTGTTGCCACCGTGCTCAGCATACCTGCTGGCCAATGGGAGATCTTAATGTAAGGACACTTAGAAACTTTCAGCAGTTGCTGACTTTGAGAGTGGATGTCCTTGGGAATTGTGTCTTTGGGCAAAGGCCTGCATACTTCATCCTATTAGTCATGATTTCCTGATTAAGGGAAAGTAGAATACTTTCGTATTTATTTCCTAGGCTATCATTATGGCTCTGAATTTAACTGATTGCCATATCCCTGATCCTGTTGACAAGAAGGTCTCTTCTGGTACTTGAGGTCCCCTTGAATCATTAATCTCAACCTTCAGTTTTATGAAGTCTGGTATTAGCCCATTCCAACAAATTGCCTATATTGAGGTTCTTGCAGCCCTCTCAACAGTACCTGGGACCACCAGAGGTTAAACACTGGAATTGGTGTATATTGACAGGGGTATCTAACAGGGAATAATAGTTTTATCAGATTTCTCTTCAGAGGCTTTTCAGCCTGTTTAATGGGAAAACCCATTTTATGGAAACTCATCAGTTTTACTGGAAGAATGGTTCTACCTCAGGAGGCACAAAATTGGCATATTCTTTTTTTTTTCTTCCATTTTTTTAAAAAATCTTCACCCGAGGATATTTTTCTATTTATCTTCAGATAGAGTGGGAGGGAGAGAGAAACATCAATGATGAGAGGACACATCGACTGGTTGCCTCTCACACAAGCCCGACCAGGGCCGGGGACGAACTGCAACTGAGGTACGTGCCCTTGACCAGAATCGAACCCGCGGCTCTTAGGTTCTCAGGCCAATGCTCTACTGCTGAGCCAAACCAGCCAGGGCACGTTCTTATTTTAATAAGTGATACTTACACACCTAATACAGTTTGTACCCCAATGGAATACTGCATACTTGCCTGGTAAATACTAATCCTGTATTTGAGGCAGTTGTCAGATTTTTAGATACTTAAGACCACTGACCCTCTGATGGATCATGTTTCCTTGAGGTGGGTACCTAGAGGGCTCTACAATGAGTTGTTAGGCAGAACGCCAAGGAAGGATGACTGATTTCTTCATGTATACTCTGTAGTGTTTAATTCCCACTTTAGGGAATAACACAACTAGAAAAGGGAGCAAAACTACAACTGACCCTTGAACAACATGGATTTAAACTGAAGATCCGCTTATACATGGATTTATCTTTCAATAAATACATATAGTACTGTATAACTTTGTTGTATGAGTACAGTATGATATATATATAAAATATGTATTAATTGTTATTAGTAAGGCTTTTAGTCAGCAGTAGACTTGGTAGTTAAAGTTTTGGAGAGTCAAAAGTTATACTTGGATTTTCAACTGTAAAGTTTGGGGGGGGGGGAGGTCAGTGCCCCTAACCCCTGTGTTGTTCAAGGGATACCTGTAGTTTGGACTTTCTAGCCAGAATGATAGTTGCTCTGAACTTCTGCTAGCCAGTCACGATGGGATATAATTGCCAGTACCCTATGCTATACCTGGATTAATCGGTCAGGAAAAATAGAGCAGTTTATTTTCCACTGCCCTGTTATTTTGTGTGGCTCTCACTGGTGAAGCTTGATGATATCTGGGACATAGCTAGCTTCGTGCGGAGATCCTGGTTGTGGCCCAACCTCCACAAGAGGCCTGATCATCCTGCTGGGAGTCACAGTCTACTGACTCTACCTAGTGTTGCCTAAGAGAAAGTACAAGAGTGTCTGATGGAGTGGCCTGTGAATCTGAAGAGAATTTGTAGCTGGATACATGACAGGTTGGGGAGTAGAGGTATAAATGACCTTTGTCTTCCCATAGGCCGCACAGTTAATCTTGGTCTGACTCACATGTTGGCAGGGCACTCTGCAAGTTCTCCCAGAACAAACGTTGATACACAGCCTTGTGAGAAATAGCCACAAGGTCGTTTCTTGTATGCTTCCCTAATTTCAGTTGAGTACAGTATTTTACCACCTCCCTTCCCCTTTGGGGTACACCTGTAGGCTCCTCAGCAGCCTGTGTTCTCATCTGCCTCATTAAGACCTAGGACTGGGTGGGGATACTGATAATCGTTTTGCTTTTTTTTTTTTTATTCTCACTCGAGGACATTTTTGCATTTATCTTGAAACAGAGCTGGAGGGAGAAAGAGAGAAACATCTGTGTGAGAGAGACACATCGACTGGCCGCCACCCATACAACCCCAACTGGGGACAAACTGCAACCGAGCTACGTGCCCTTAGGGGGAACCGAACCCGAGACTCTCTGGTCCACGGGCCAACGCTCTAACCGCTGAGTCAAAGCGGCCAGGGTGGTTTTGCTTTTTGAGTGAGTAATAAACTGTATGTAAATCCCTTTGGTTTTGTCTCCTTTCTATCTGTGTGGCAGTATGGAGAAACAGCTTTACAGATATTATAGTAGGACTTCAAGCCCTACTAGCCAGGGCCCTACTGCTTAGGGAAGACTGCTTAACGTCATTCATTTATTGTGACAATTAAATGTGAGAATGTATTTAGAACACTCAGGACAGTTCTTGGCCTATATACTAAATTCCCAAATGTTAGCTATTATTATTTATAAAGTTGTTGATAAATAATAGTGTTATAAGTAATGTGAAACTTAGAAGAATACACTCTTCAAAGCCTATTTCAAGGACTTGATAACCATATTTCTCCTGTGACTGAGGACACAGTAAGTCAGAGCTAGAAAAGCTTCAATAAATCATAGTACTTTTGGAATTCCTGAAAAGTGGCTTTTATACTGGAGTGTTGGTATTTGTGGTTTGGTTGAAATTTTTTTTTTTTTAGTAGAAGTATCTATAGCTTTTTCCAGTGCAAATCAGGTTTTCAATGAAAAATGCCAGCTTTCCTCAATTTAACCACGTCAGTAGACACTCTCCAAATAAAGTGGATTTTGTGGAACACATTAGAGGATCTTGAAAGCCCTAATGGAAAATTTCAATTAAAAATGCTAGAACAGCCGGCTGGTGTGGCTCAGTGGTTTAGCATCAACCTATGCACAAGGAGGTCGCCAGTTCGATTCCCGTCAGGACACGTGCCCAGGTTGTGGGCCCAGTCCCCAGTAGGGGGCATGCGGGAGGCAGCCAGTTGATATTCTCTCTCATCGATTTTTCTCTCCCTCTCCCTCCCTCTCTCTCTCTAAAAACAAAGAAAAAAATTATTAAAGAGTTTTTAAAAAAATGCCAGAACAGTTTTTTGTTTTGTTTTCAGTTATGAGAAGAGTGTGTGTATGTATATGTATGTGTGTGTGTGTGTGTTATGGTTGGCATAGATATGAAGAAGGGAGAGATGGGACTTTTCCCATCTATAAATTTAAATAAGAACTTTTTAATTTAGTGTTCAGCTGCCCTGGCCAGTTTGGCTCAGCATTTAGAGTGTCGGCCTGTGGACTAAAGAGTTAAGGAATCGATTCACGGTCAAGGGCACACGTACCTCGGTTGCCGGTTTGATTCTTAACCCCTGTAGGTTGTGGGGGAGATAACCAGTCAGTGTGTCTCTGTCACATCAATATTTCTCTTTCCCTTCCTCCCTCCCACTCTATCTAAAAATCAGTGGGAAAATATCTTTGGGTAAGGATGAAAAAATAAATAATTTGGTGTTCAGCATTTACAGATGTTTATTCATGCAACAAACATTTATTTTAAAGCTTGCTAGATACACTGTCCAAATACACATTTTTGTGTTTTCCCAAGACAGTGTCTTTTTTATGCCTATCATCTTGGCTATTATTCATAGCACTTTCACTCTAATAATGTTCCAATTTCTTTGATAAAGTAATGGGTCACAATTGGATATAAAACAATTGTTGATGTGGCATAGTTTGTCCTTTCATGTTCTATTTCTTAATATTTCACCTTACCTATAGCAGGCCTGCTGTGGTCAATCAAAACATATATGTTGGCCACCCAACCTGGACATGTGCGCTGACCAGGAATTGAACCAGCCACCCACCTCTTGGTGCATGGGTCAACGCTCTACCACTGAACCACACCAACTGGGCTAAAATATTTTAAAATGAAAATATTTCACGTAGCTTTTCTTTTTTTAAATGTTTTTATTGATTTTTTTTTTTTAGAGAGAAAAAGGGAGAGAAATAGAAACATCAATCAGTTGCCTCCTGCACACCTGCTACTGGGGATCGAGCCTACAACCTTGGGCATGTGCCCTGACTGTAATCCAGCTGGGACCTCTCAGTCCATGGGACGATGCTCAATCCACTGAGCCACATGGGCCGGGCTTTTTAACAAAGCTTTTTTCAACCTGAGTGAGGTCTTTATGAAATTTCTATTTGAAAATTGACATATATTCTTAGATTTATAGTAGATTTAGTCTACATTTATGTGCACCTCTTCACTTCCTTTTTCCCCCTGCTTTACAAATTAATTTGAATTCTGCAGTTTACAACTTGCTATTCACAACTTCCTATACTTCAGTTTTTAGTGACTTGCTTTATTTCATGTTTTGTCTCAGGAAGTAAGAATATCATACAAGATAAAAATCCTTAAATTGTCAAACCTAAAGATAGATGTTGTCTATTTCAACAATGCATAATTTTAAAAATGAAAATTTTAAAGACTTGCCCAGCTGGTGTGTTTCAGTAGATTGATTGAGAATCATCCCATGGACTCAGAGGTCTCAGTTTGATTCCCAGTCAGGGCACCTGGTCAGGTAGTGGGCTCAGTCTCCAGTCGGGGGCATGCAGGAGGCAGCTGATCAATGTTTCTCTCTCACATCAATGTTTCTGTCTCTCTCTCCCTCTCCCTTCTCTCTCTTAAAAAAAAAAATCAATAAAAACATTAAAAAAAATTTAATCTTTTCTATGATGACACACAGGAAAACACCATGGATTCTCTCTTAGAACAAGAGTATGTAAATTATGCCTCCAAATTTTCCCACTTTGTACCAAGCACTTTATGAATGTCAACTTGCAAGAGCTGCTTGCCTCCTCATGAGGCCTACCATATCTTGTCGGCATTAACGTATTAATATTGCCTATTCTGTTAACTAAAACCTACAGGCAGATAGGTGGGTTTAGTAGAGCCAAACTGTGTGCACACAATATCTAGGCTTATCATTTAAGGTTCACTAATTCACCTACAGCCAGTCAAAACAAGGATGTTCCTAGGAGAATTCCCCACAACAGAATGTAAGAATCCAGTGCTTTGGTGACACCTGCTCCCGTTACTGGGCTGCTTACTGACCTTTTCACCACTTGGTAAGAAAGAGTACTTGGACTATTGGATCCAGCCCACAGTAACTGCCAGAGAGGTTAGATCCTTAAACCTACAGGACAATCAATGGGCAACTAATTATTCACTGACCTACAATGAGGTACTTGAGTTTTTTGTTTTTTTTTAAACCACCACTGGAAAGGAATGAGGGAGTGTATGATGTATTCAAAACTTCTATTTTCTTACTGATTTTTTTTTTCTATCAATTTGGTGAAAGTGGGGAATTGGTCTTGGAATCTGAATTGATGAATTCTTCCTCATTTATGTTTTTGCTTCTTGTATCCTAATGCTTTGTTAGGTGCATATATGTTTACAATTGTTATATTTTCTTGGTGACTTGACCCTTGTATGATTATAAAATGTCCCCCATTATCTATAATATCGTTTTTTGTGTCATTGTATTTTGTCTGATAAGAGTCATTTCTCTCCTTTTACTTTCAATATATTTATCTTTGGATCCCTAAAGTATATCTATTGGAGACAGTACATAATTAGTTTTTGAAAGTGTAGTCTGGCCCTCGCTGGGTGGCTCAGTTGGTTGGAATGTCACAGCTGCCGGTTCTGTTCCCTGTCAGGGCATGTACCCAGGTTGCAGGTTTGATCCCCAGACGGGTGCGTATGGCAGGCAACCACATCGATGTTTCTCTCCCTTCCTCTATGTAAAATCAATTAAAAAAAAAAATCCTTGGGTGAAGATTTAAAAAAGAAATAAAATGAAGTCTTAACATTCACTATCTTTTAAAACACTTTTTAAGTTAATTTAGAGAGAGGGAAATGGGACAGAAAGAGGAGGAGAAAAGAAAGAAAGAAAGAAAGAAACTTGATTCGTTGTTGCACCTATTTATGTGTTTATTGGTTGCTGCTTGTATGTGTCCTGATTGGGAATGGAACTTGCAACCCTGGTGTATCAGGACGATGCTCTAACCAACTGAGCAACCTGGCCAGGGTAGTCACTATCTTATGGAATGTTTAAGCTATTCACATTTAAAGTTATAAATGACCTAGTTGGATTGATATCTGCTATTGTTACTTTTTGTTTTTTACTTGTCATATTTTTGTCCCCCCCCCTTTTTTTTTTTACACTTAAAGCACAAGGTACTACTCCATTGTATCAAAAGATGCTAATTGTTTTTGTTGATAAGCTATACTGTTAGGCATAGTGCTGACAATTTTATTTTTTAATTTTGTAAAAGTTGTTGTCATTACTATTATTTTTTAGATAGAGTGAAAGGGAGGGGAGGGAGAGAAAGAGAAACATCGATGTAAGAGATACATATCAATAGATTGCCTCCTGCATGACCCTGACTGGGGCCAGGGATAGAACCTGCAACCCAAGTATGTGCATTTGACCGGGAATTGAACCCCAGAGCCTTCGGTTTGTGGGCCAGCACTCTAACCACTGAGCCAAACTGGCCGGGGGGATTTAAAAAAAAATTTTTTTTTTCAATTATAGTTGACATACATTATTATATTAGTTTCAGGTGTACGCCCCAGTGATTAGACATTACATAACTTACTAAGTGATCATCCCAATAAATGTTGCAGCCATCTGACACCATACATAGTTAGTAGAATATTACTGACTATATCTCTTTCCTATGCTGTGTTGTATATCCCCATGACTATTCTATAACCAGTTTATACTTCTTAATCCCTTCACCTTTTCCACCCATCCACCCCAGTACTACTCTCATCTGGCAATGGGCAAAATATTCTCTGTATCTGAGTTCCTTTCTGTTCTGCTTGTTCATTTATTTTGTTTTTATTTTAGACTCAATTGTTGATAGATACATATTTATTGAGAACATCAATTGGCTGCCTCCTGCATGCCCCCTACTGAGGATCAAGCCCACAACCTGGGCATGTGCCCTGACCGGTAATCGAACTGGCGACCTTTTGGTGCATGGGTCGATGCTCCACCGCTGAGCCATACCAGCCGGGCTGTTGTGGTTTTTTTAATACTGGCAACCATACAGTCTGTGTGTATTTGATCACACCCACATGTGTGAGTGACCTACTTCCATAGAGACAGGTTGATATTGGGAATAAAGGAAAGGGAAATAGGGTTTTAGGTCAGCTCTGTCACTCTAAATGTAGATCATAAGGATACATGTTTTTTATAGATTTGATGGTAGGGGGATCTTGACAGATGTTCTGAATAAAGGAAGTATGTGTGTGGTTTGGAGTGACTGGGGACCAGGGAGGAGAGAAAAGGTCTTAGCAATAAAATTATTTTCAATATAAATGTAATTTTAATAAAATGAGGTAGAATTATTGGGCAATGTTGAGTTTGACTTTTTCTGTTCATGAAGTAAAATTAGTCTGTTGGCTTAAGTGATTGTCATCGCCATCCCCCCCCCCCCCCCCACCGAAAACTTTGGGTGTTCCTGTACAGAGGGGATTCTTACATCCAGCCATAGCTGGGGTTTGTCAGGTGAGTGCCTCCCTTGTCACAGGTGAGGGTTGATAAAGCAGGCAAAGGTGGATATTTAGGGGCAAAAGGGTTTATTTTCCAAGGGAAATTAAAATGATAGACTGGAAATCTGTCTCTGGTAATCTCCATTATAATATCAAAAGGTCTAATAGTACATTGTATTCAAAAGTAGAGAGTGTAATCAGAAAAAAAGTCAGAAAACAGAACTCCCTCCCTCTAATTTAGGTGGTTCAGGGGTGCTTTTTCAGACTTCACTGTCTTGTGTCCCCAGAGTGGAGAGAAAATGTTGGAAAAAAACCCCAAATTACTCATAAAGTTCATTTTTCTTCTACTCATATGCTTTGCATTAGTCTGCTGGGGCTGCCTAAACAAAATAACCACAAATAGGGTGGTTTAGACAAGAAATTTATTTCTCACAAATCTAGAGTGTTGAAGTCTAAGATCAGGTATTTGGTTTCTCCTGAGGCATCTCTCTTCCCCTTGCAGGTAGCTACCTTTTCTATGTGACCTCATGTCATCTTCCCTTTGTGTGAATACACCTGGTGTTTCTCTTGTAAGGACATTGGTCCTGTTGGGTTAGGGACTCTTGATCTCATTTAACCTTAATTACCATTCTAAAGGCCCTTTTATTTTGAATTGCTCTTCTACCTAGCCTATCAGTTATCTTATTAAGGAGCTTTCCCAGGAGAAGGTATGTGAGGAATAGATAGGTTTTTCTACTTAGGACTTGTGCATGCCCTCAATCTTGTTTTTCTTTTTCTTTCTTTTTTAATCCTCACCTGAGGACATTTTTGCATTTATCTTCAGATAGAGCAGGAGGGAGAGAGGGAGGAAGAGAGAGAAACATCGATGTGAGAGAGACACATCAAGTGGTTGCCACCCACACAACCCCAACCGGGGCCGGGGACAAACTGCAACCGAGGTACGTGCCCTTAGCGGGAACCGAACCCGGGACTCTCCGGTTCACGGGCCGATGCTCTAACCACTGAGCAAATTGGCCAGGGCAATCTTGTTTTTCTTGAGTTACTGAATAAACTGTAACCCATTCTGCCATCTAATCTTGCCCTAATTCTCATGTCTGTACACATAAAAGTTTGTCTTTGTTATTCTTGTCTTTTTGCATTTCCATCTAAATTTTAAAATCAGCTTATAATTTTACATCAAAATAAATCTCTAGATTTATACTTAGCTTGCATTGAATTTATAGATAAATTGTGACATAATTAGTATCCTTAATTGTCTTCAAATATTTGAATATGGCATATCCTTACTCTTAAGTCTTTACAATAATCAGAAGTCAAGCTCATTTTTCATTGCATTTGATTTTTTATGATATTGAAAATGTTTTGTTTTTTTTCAATTACTGCTGGTATTTTCTTGTATATTGACCTGTTTTCAGGGATTTTAATAAACAGCAAATTTTCAACCAGTGTGCCTCAAGAATTTTTAAAACATGCAATACTTCACTATTTAGTCAGGGTCACTGACCTCTTTTCCCTTAGATTGTCAAATTAAAAAATGACAACAGCCAACATAACAATAGCCATCCAGTGTGAATGAGTCAAAATTATAACTTCTTGTCAGATTAGTAAAAAATATGTTTTTTGGTGTGCTTCAGAATTTTATTAATCAGTTTGTCTTGAGATGAAAAAGGTTGAAAATCAATGGTCTAAAAAGGTCTATAGAAATGGATGATCAACATAACCTCTGTGAGATAATTAAGGTTAAATGAGGTCACAGAGGGAGGTTCTTTATGGACTGGGACTTGTGACATTGTAAGTAGCTGAAGAGGAGACACCAGAGACCTGGCCTATTTGGCTCAGCAGTTAGAGCGTTGGCCTGAGGACCAAAGAGTCTCAGGTTCAATTCTGTTCAAGAGCATATACCTCAGATGTTATTCAATCCCTGGCCTTGGTTGGGGTCGTTCGAGAGGCACACAATATATGTGTCTCTCTCACGTTGATGTTTCTCTCACTCTCCCCTTCCCTCCCACTCTATCTGAAAATCAATGGAAAAATATCCTCGGGTGAGGATTTAAAAAAGAAGACACCGGAGATCTTTCTCTCTGCTCAGGTGTATCGTGCATTCCTTGTTTCTCAATTATTTTGCAATTTTCTAGTTATATCTTGTCTATAATTTCTATATTACCACCACTGTGAATTAATCTGAATCATTTTAATCCTTTGAAATTTGAGATTTACTTGTGGCGCAGCCACATGGTCAATATTGGTAAAAATTTATGTGCACATGGTAAGAATGTATATTCTGAAGTTGTTGGATATACTATTTGTTTTATTATGTTTCACTTTATTGTTGACAGTCTTACAGATGTCGTCCATTTAGTCCCCACCACCATTGGGTATACTATTAATATAAGTCAAGTTTGTTTACTTTTATTTTAACCTGTCTTTCCCCTGTCATGTACTGTGGTTATGGATTTGTCCATTGTTAGACTTAGTGAGAGTGTATCTTATTTCAACCTTTTTCTAAGGCATTTTTTTTTTTACTGTTTATGAAATTCATTTTGGTACTTTGACACTGATTTAAGTTCAAGGAATTTCCAGAAACATAGCAGAAATATAATTAAGCATAAATACAAGAATGCTTAGTGTGATAGTAGGTAATTACAAAAACGAGGAAAACCAAATACAGGCATACTACTGCAAAAAAGTGACTGTTGCAATAAAGAGTTATAATCTTTTCTAGTGCTAGAGCCTCTTTCCTTCAATTTATAAAGCAATAAAGCAAAGCACAATACATTTATGAGGTATGCCTGTATTTGGTCAAAGACGACTGGTTAAATGGTGATATACCCATAAAGTACAATGTTATGCAGACAATGAGATATACGTGTAGTGAAATGGTAAGCTATCCTAGGTATAGCAATGAAAATAAGGCAAACTGTTGACAGTGTTTGATAGGATTCCATGTATTATTTAAAAGATGAGGCTTCATTTATGTATTAGTGTTCTATTTTTTTTTTTTTTGTTAATCCTCACCCAAGGATATTTTTTTTCCATTAATTTTTAGATAAGAGTGGAAGGGGAGAGAGAGAGAGACAGAGACATCAGTTGGTTGAGGATTGAACCTACAACCTAGGTATGTGTCCTTGACAAGGAATTGAATCTGTGACCCTTTGGTCCTTGGGCAAATGTTCTAATTGCTGAGTCACACTTGCCAGGGCTTTGGTCTTTTTTTAAATAGAGAATGTGGATTACTTAGAATAAAGAGCTGGTTACAAAAATAAAAGCAGAAACCAATCACCACTTAAATGTAATGAACAAAATGCTAACTGCAATTGTGTAGAATTCTTGTTAAGCATCTCAGAAATATTGACATTCGCCATATTTATTGTTGCATCCTCCTTTGCTATTCTTCTTTCCAAACTTAAAGATAAGGATTTGTTTAGTCTGAGGTGTCAGAAATTGTGATAGATATAGTTGGCATTGGTGTTAAGGTAAAGTAATTTTTTTAAAAGTTCTCTCTAGGAAAAACGCCTTAATAATAAAAGGTTTTTATATCCTACAGATTCCTCAAATTCTGACTTTTACTACGCTTCTACTTCATCAAATCAACAATGAATTGGAATGCAAAACCAGAGAGTGTCACCTTACCACCAGCGTATCCTAAAAACCAGTCATCTTTTTTGGAGCCGAGTTTAATAAACACGCCATCTCAAGGTTCTTTAAATTCTCCTGGAAGTAACCAGCCTGCATGCATGTTTCTCAGTAATTCAAATTCTGTCTCACAGCCACTGCTCAACATCAGAAATTATAAAACTCCTCAACAGGTCTCTGTGTCTGACATGCATAGTGGGGCGATTTCAGCCTCACAAACTTCAGTAGAAAGAATAACATATGCAAATGTGAAAGGACCCAAACAACTAAATCACAGTCTGCAAATGTCTTCAGGAGTTGCACAAAATGTATGGTTGAACTCACCAGTGAGGAATTCGATGTTTTCTCATACAGGGACTACTGTATCTCAACAAACTGGTTTTAGAACTCATCTACCCAATGTAAATGCACTACAGAATCAATTTGTAGCATCAGATGCCTATTCTATGCAAGGACAGATGATCCCTTCTAATTTTGTAAGAGGTCCTGTAATTTACCAAGGAAACCAGAGACTTACCTCAACTTTATCAGAGCAACAGGGTGACTGGGCACAACAGCATACGTCCAGTGGATTGACTTATCCAGATTACAGACCACTTCCAGAGCAATACAGTTATCCACCACAAAGCTTTTTGAAAAATCCTACTCTTCAGAAACAAAATCCTATGCCACTTACGTCATCACAAGTTAAAAATCGTCACCCTCCAAATTCTGCATTGACATTACCGTCAAAGCAGACTGCACCTGTACAATCCTATCAACATGCAGTTCCTCAGATTGACAAAAGACCTCCTCCTCTTCCTCCTCCTTATGACTATAGATATGCAAGCCAGCTTTTGCAAAATACTCAGCATGTTATTAAACAGTCTAATATAGATGTTCCTCAGAGTCAAGAAGCACACTTATCTGAAGTGAGGAAAGACTTTTGCAGAGGCTTTCAACAGCAAAACCTCAATGAAAATGTCAACACAATTGGAAATTTCTGTAACTTGAAAGTAAATGCTAACGTCAGCCAGCCTTTTAATGACCCCATTCGATCTTCTGGGGCAGGTGTTCAGATTCTTGCTCAGAATAATCAAATGGAAAAAGTAGATTCTCGCAATCTAACTTCAAATGAAGTACTGGACACAAGTTTCTCAAAAGAAAAGTTAGTGAGGGATATTAAAAAATTAGTAGACATGAAAAAGAAATTTTCTGAACTCGCAAGGAAAATTAAAATTAATAAAGATGTTTTAATGGCAGCAGGCTGTATTAAAACAACTGAAAACTCCTATTGTAAATCAGCTCACAATTCCCAGCTGTCTTTGAAACAAACTGCCAAAATCCAGTCTCGACCACAGGTAACCCTAGATACTCCAGAGACTGCAGAGGATCAACCATCAACAGTAGTAGAAACTGCAGATGAAGCAAATAGGACACACAGTACTTTGAAATCTAACATTCAAGACACCAATTGCAGACATTTTAACCAGGTCAATTCCATTTTACTAAATTCTATGTGTTCAGAAAAGGTAACAGTGTCAGACCAGTTAAATGATTTGAAAGTTACGACCTCTTTAAAGACATCAACTGTTGGGAGTACCCGTGCGATGTTAAATAACACCCAGTTTTCATCAGGAAATTTAGTCAATGTTGAAGAAAATTCGCAAACAAATTCTGAAACAAGTTTTGGTCCACAGTATACAGCCTTTGAGGAATATGCTTCAAAATATCTAAATAAAAATAGGCTACTTCTCAATCTCCTTGCACATGGAGAAAAAGTTGAGGCAAACTTATTAAAAGATGGTTGTGAAACTATTCAGGATTCTAAACCACATAGTTTTGAAATGAATGCCAATACCCAAATCACTGGTAACCAGCTGAACTTGCAGACCATGGAAACTCCAAGTACTTGTAATATAAATGCCAATATTTCAGAGAATCCTTTTTGCCTTGACTGTAAGTCTTCATCAAATGGAACAACTTCGAAAAGTGACAGTCATTGTTCTTTGGAATTGCTAGCAACATGTCTTTCTCTCTGGAAAAAACAACCTTCAGAACCTACAGGTAAACAACAGTGTAATGAGTTAACAAACAGAGCAGCAGTTGGAATCTCAAAGCCTGGTGAAACCTCTGATAATGGTCCTTTTTCAGTTGTAGGAAATTCTCAGAATAAGGTGGTAAACTGCTCACAAGTAACAACTCTGCCGATGGTAGTACAGAACTATCAGATTTCAGGGTCTGCTGTAACAAAGGGACCAGAACTTCAAATTGCTGTAGTGTCACCCTTAATTCTTTCAGATATCAAAACATTGCCTGTCAAAGGTATAACATCTGAACCGCTACCTGAAACAATGTATCCAGTTATTAAAGAAGGCAGTGTTTGTAGCTTACAGAATCAGTCAGTAGAAAATACAAGAGTTACTGCTTTGAAAGTTAATGAACCAGTTACAAGTACATCAACAAACAAGATTTTCCCACTAATTCAGAAGGAAAAGCAAAATGTGTTAACTAATGGTAATTCAGAAGATATACGGAATACCAATCAAGGAAATGGTATAAATTCAGAACCAGGTAGTCACTATCCTTTGAGTGATCAGCAAGCCTCTTATAAATCAATGGACATTGATATTATGAGTGGTGATTTGTTGCAGATTGACAATATATGTTCTCTCGTTGAAGGTGATACATCTTATAATTCCCAAATAGCAAAGATATTCGACCTACCTGTGAAAAAAGTTGAGCCAAAGAAATCTCTACCCAATCTCCAAGTGATTAGTAGTACACAACAAAAAGAACAATTAGACAACATCACTGAAAATAAAGAGTTTAGTTTTCAAAAAGGTAATTTGGTACAGTGCACAGATGTTTCACATAAAAGACCAGATCAGTCAAAGTCACCACAGTCTCCACAGTCATCATTTTTGAAGAATGTTGAAGCACGTAGTGAAATTCTAAAGGAAATGGATTCGAAGCATATTACTGGAAGAGAAAGCACAGCTAAAGATAAGTGTTTATCAGCTGCTATTCTGCAGGACAGTAACCCTCAGGAAATTGATGTGTTTTGCAATTACACTGCTCAGGATCCTGTAGGAAATGAGATTCTTGATAACACATCCACCTTATATCCACATGATCAACTGTCTGAACTTTTAAAAGAGTTTCCCTATGGTATTGAGGCGATGAATACAAGTGAAGGCTCTGTGGCACAACAAATAACAGACCAGGTCTCAAAAGATGAGTCTTGTGATAAAACCAGTTGTGACTCCAAAGACTCAACAGACCAAATAAAAATTACAATATTAAACTCTGATGAAATGAAAGAATTATTTCCTGAACAGAATGATCAACTCTGTGAGGTAGACAAATTGACAGAACCTCAGGAAGAAAGCTCTGCCACAAAAGAAGGGAGTCAGTGTGATCCACAAGTATGTGAAGATGGAGAGAGTTGCAATTCTGTAATGGATTTGGAGAAAGATGATGATGTCCGTTGCTGTGCATTGGGGTGGCTCTCTATGGAGTATAAAGGAGTACCCCAATGCCAGTGTAATTCCATCAAAAACTCCACTTTAAAGGTAGAAAAAGGGACAGATCCGTCTTTGGAAACCAACAACTGTAAGCAAGAAGAAAGAACCTCTGATAGAGATGATTCCGTAGTATTTAATAGTCCCCCAAATAATCAAAATGTTCCTTTGACTTTACCAGAGAGGAAAAAACATTTTCCTGAAATAGAACAAGGCAAGAATATAAAAGATATATCCAAGACAAAAAGCAGCTCACTCAGGATGGAACAAGAATTATCTGGTCAATCTTTATCTAAAGGTAATAAAAAATTAGATTCCTTGAAAAGTCACAGAAGGAAAAGAAAACTGAAATTTCATGAGGTAACGTTTCACTCTAGTAATAAAATGAAATATTCTCAAGAGAGCTTGCAGAGAAAGCTTGTAGCACAAAACTCACATCCACTAAAATCAAAGACAAGTTTCTTGACAAATAAAAATAAAGATCTGCATATGAAGAACGGTTCTTTGGTACAGCTAACATTGCCAGAAAAGAGAAAATTGGAAGTAGGTGACTCTGAACATAAAGTTTCAGAAAAAAGGAAGTTAGCTAAAGGGAGCATGCTTAATTCTGAGGTAAAGCGGATGAAATATGATAAACAAGAGCAGACTAAAAGTGGAGGTGGTACATTTAAAATAAGTAATTTTTTGTCAAACCCAGATGAAAGAGCCAAGGTTAAAGAAAAGACAGTAACAAATGTTAAGTCCTCAGGCTCTAAGGATGGTTCATCTAAAATTAAAAGAGTTCTATCACCGAAGGAGTATTTACAAAGGCAGAAGCATAAAGAAGCAATGGGTATCAAAGCATCAAAGAAAAACTATGGGAAAAATATACCATGTGATTCTCAATACATAAGGTCCAGTAAAGTTTCTATGAAAGTAGAGAGTTGTGGGAAAGCAAACGAGAGACCCAGTAACAGTGTGCAGACCTCTAAAGAATCATCAAATACTTGTACAAACCATGGTAAAAACCTCAAAATCCACCATTCTGAGGTGTCTAAAACATACCTTTCAGGGAATGTTAAAGAAACAGTTGGTGGAAAGCAAGCTGATAAAATGTGGATTGATAAAACCAAATTCAACAAAAATTTAAAGAATATTAATAATGGATTTGAAGGAAGCCAGATGTCTGCCCAAGCAAAGGAGCAAAGGAAACAATATCTGAACAGAGTTGCATTTAAATGCACTGAACATGAGAGTATTTGTCTCACAAAATTTGAAAGTTTACCCAAGAAGTTTAATAAAGATGAAGAGAAGAGACTGGAAAATAAACCTAAGAGTCCTTTACCTAAGAAAGATAGCACAGAAAAACAAAGCATGCTGGAGTTTAAATTGTGTCCAGATGGACTGATTAATAAGAGTACAAACTCCATTAAAGAACAGAAGGATCAGCAATCTTGTCCTAGGAAGGAGCAAGCTCCTGTGCAAGGTCCAGTATGATTTTTTTGATGGTATCTACAGCGTTGTAAAGCACTAGTTCAAAAAGTAGGTTAGCATCTATCATGCCATCTGAGTGGCTAGGAAAGAGTAAATGTATTTTTGCCATTAATTGTGTTTCTCATTAAATCAGTGGTCCATTGAGTAATAGTTGTTTTAAGTTTATCTCCTTCCCTTTATTGTAAATTTTACTAAATTTGTACTAGTGATGAGGCATATAAAATTGTAAGATCTGCCAAATCCACAGATTTTCTTTTGTACCAAGCATCCTATATTGTGGTAAGTTAGGAATGCATATGTTATTTTGAAATGAGTCTTGTTGACCCCCTTTGTGCTTTAAATTTCATAGTTCTCTGAATTTAACAGTTTTGGTCTAAAAATTAGGAGATATGTAATGATTATTATTGATAATCTTTTTATACAATGTATACATGTTTTATTTATTACCATCTTTGAAGCATTTGTTGACTGTTATCACTATGGTTAAAGTGGCAACGTTCAACCTACTAATGAAAGGGAGGTCCGAGGAAGGAGTATTGTCCAATGTTAAGTCACCAAACCCAAAGTGGCAAACATGACTATTGTTGGGTGAATGATAAAATTCTCAATGTATTATAGTTGAAAGGAGAAAATAGATGACCAATTATTTGTGGTAGTATGGAAACACTTAGGAGTTGTATAAAACATTGTGATGGGAAACCCAGATTGAAAAACTAAAGGATTTGAATGGTAATCTGTTTCTCCTGTGCTTTCCAGACAGTATCTGTTAAGGTGCATAAAGTTATAGCATAAATAAGGTACATGTTCTTCACAAGTGAAAGGTATATATGATTAAAAAGTAGAAAGTTTAGGCCTGGCCGGTTTGGCTCAGTGGTTAGAGCATCCGGCCCGCGGAACAGAGAGTCTTGGGTTTGGTTCCCGCTAAGGGCACGTACCTCTGTTGCAGTTTGTCTCCGGCCCCGGTTGGGGTGGTGTGGGTGGCAACCAGTCGATGTGTCTCTCATGTCGATGTTTCTCTCTCTTCCCCCCTCTCTCCCTCCCGCTCTATCTGAAGATAAATGCAAAAAAATTTAAAAAAAGGTAGAAAGTTTATTTTGTAAAGTATTAGTGGTTTTACTTCATCACTTTTAATTGCTAGGTCTATAGAGTTTGAGGCATGGATGTAATGGGAACATTGGAAGTACACGCAGACAATGTGAAGGACATTTCCTGTCATGTGCCCTTAAATACCTTGAAATGTATTAGTATTCAGCTCAAGTGGGACAAACATCATTAAACAGTCAAGGTTAACTTTTAAAGCAACTTGTTTTTTAAATGTGAGAGAATTAGGCACTTCAAATGGGAGAAAGCATTTTCCTGGGCCCTTTTTAGAATTATCTGGATATATTCATACCTTCTACAATCATTTCAGACTTACCTGATTTTCATTTGTTGTAGTATCGAAAGTGGTGAATTAGCAATATATCTAGATATCTGAAAATGAATATTTAAATAGTTACAGGAATAAAAAGTACAAAAGAAGACTGGATAAAAGGTGCACTTGAGGAGAAAAGGATTCCAGAAGCCAACCAAGGAATAGGTAAAATCATCCGTTTAATTTTTTTTCTTTATTTCTCTGTTACTCTGTCATATAAGCTGGATTATACTTATAAAACTATTGTGAAGTTTGATTTTTTTTATTCATATTCATTTAAAAATGATTCAGGAGTCTATAACCCGGAACCATTGGGTTGGTTCCAACACCTCCAATCTGGCCCCCGAGGGTCTCTTCTGTGTGCAATGGATGACACTGTCCCAGACACAGCAGTTGGTATAAAGCGGGGATCTGATGAGCTCTTCTCTGCCTGCGTTACAAACAGACTTAACTCAGCTTCCACAGCAAACGGAAACAACAGCAAGAAGTTCAAAGGTGAGGAGAGATGGGCAGGTGTGCCCTCCAGAGTGATCCACATCGGGAAACTCCCCATGAATGTCACCGTGCTTGAGATCATTTTTCTGGGACTGCCCTTTGGGAAGGTCACCAACCTCCTGATGCTGAAAAGTAAAAAGCAGGCTTTGATCGAGATGTACACACAGGAGGCAGCCAGCACCATGATGAACTACTACACCTTAACAACACCCATGCTTCGTGGCCAGCCTATCTCCATCCATTTCTCCACCCACAAGGAACTCAGTACTGACAGCTCACCCAAGCAGGCACAGGTCCAGGCACCCTTGCTGGCTATGAACTTGGGGAACCAGGTGCTGGCTGCCTCGCCCGCTGATGTAGGTGAAGGGATGGCGATGACTGGCCTGACGCCGGTGCTCAGGATCATGGTAGAGAACCTTTTTTACCCCATCACCCTGGATATGCTTCACCAGATCTTTTCCCACTTTGGCACAGTTCTGAAAATCATCATTTTCACCAAGAACAACAAGTTCCAGGCACTGCTGCAGTATGCCGAACCTGTGAGCGCCCAGTGTGCAAAGATGTTGCTGGATGGGCTGAATATCTACAACACTTGCTGCACACTCCGCATCGACTTTTCCAAGCTCACCAACCTCACTGTCAAGTACAACAATAACAAGAGCCGAGACTACACATCCCTGGAACTGCCCACTGGTGACAGTCAGTTCTCACTGGACCAAACCATGGCTGTGGCATTCAGTGCATCTGGGATAATGCCAACCTCTCCGTATGCAGGAGCTGGTTTCCCTCCCACTTTTGCCATGCCTCAAGCTGCAGGCCTTTTTGTTTCCAGTGTGCATGGGGCCCTGGCCCCACTGGTCATCCCATCAGCAGGAGTGGCAACAGCAGCGGCAGCGGGCCAGATCGCCATCCCAGGCCTGGCAGGGGCAGGAAATTCTGTCCTGCTGCTCAGCAACCTCAATCCGGAGATGGTCACACCCCAAAGCCTCTTTATTCTTTTTGGTGTGTATGGTAATGTACAGAGGGTGAAGATTTTGTTAAGTAAGGAGAATGCCCTGGTACAGATGGCGGATGGGAGCCAGGCCCAGCTGGCCATGAGCTACCTCAGTGGGCATAAGCTGTATGGGAAGCCATTGAGCATCACGTTGTCCAAGCACCAGGATGTGCAACTGCCCTGCGAAGGCCAGGAGAACCAGGATCTCACCAAAGACTATGGGAACTCACCCCTGCACCGCTTCAAGAAGCCAGGCTCCAAGAACTTCAAGAACATCTTCCCGCCCTCAGCCACCCTGCGCCTCTCCAAAATTTCGCCCTCCATATCTGAGGACTACCTCAAGACCCTCTTCTCCAGCAAAGGTAGAAATGTCAAAGGATTCAAGTTCAAGAAGAACAGAAAGGTGGCGCTGATCCAGATGGGTTCAGTGGAGGAAGCCATCCAAGCGCTCATTGACCTGCACAATCACCATGTGGACAAGAAATACTACCTGCGGGTGTCTTTTTCCAAGTCCACTGTCTAGCACCACCACCAAGGACCAGCCTGTCAGGCAGTCCTGGTGACAACTTTTGTCATTCCAGAAAAGAGCCACAAAAACATAGCCACTTTTGTAGCAGCTGAAGTGACCTCGAAAGACCAGAGATTTACTGTTTTTTTAATATATTAAGTCTAATGCACCTTGCTCACCTTGTGGAGATGGGGTGATAGCCTCAGGCTCGTGGTGACATGTTGGCAGTATGCCTGCTCCTCTCTGGCCCCTTCTGCAGTCTGTGGGGTGGGTGTTCCCAAACCTCCACTAGACTTGCTTGTGCCTTAATACTCACTGCTCTGGCAGGACTTTCTTATGGTATCAAATGCTTAGGGGTTTGGGGACTGAATTGGCTGCCTCCAGCAGGGATCATGTACCTGACATACGGGAGGCTGCCAGCTCCAGGGATTGTTGACATCTGAATCCTGTTATTCAAGTGTGTGTTTAATTAAGTGTCTTCATTTATATTCAAAACAAATAAAGTCAGCCTTTTATATAGCAAAATGATAAAAATGTATGAGTGTAATCTAAATTTCCTTCTGAAATGACCTTGTGTATTGTACTTTTTATTCCTTGCACTTGAGTTGCAGGGCAGGATCTTGTTTTCAGGGCAGACATAGTGGGGGCACTGAGTAGCTTGGGTCTTCCTAGAAAGCCCCAGGCCTGAGACCTCCAGATGCCTTCTACCTAACCTGTCCTTAGTCTGGGAGTACAAGGCCTCTTAAACTTTCAGGGTTTCTTTTTTCTTGCAAATTTTGGACCTAAATTTTATGGTTTTTTTGTCTGCCTTTAATGCTGGGACCTCTTCATGAGGGTCAACAAACCTCGAGTCTCAGCTGTCTACTTTAGCTTGTGCAGTCCCTAAACTCACGGGCCAATCAGGCTTCACTGTGTACAACAGACCTCATGCTGGCTGTTTTGTCCCCTCTTCTTAGTGCCTGGAACCCTGAACTTCAATGTCTGGGTGGGGACAAGGCTCTTAAGTATTTCTAACTTTTTATAACTGTTGTAAGACATGAGGGTTAGCAAACTTTCTTATGTTGACACATGTATATTGTGATATCAGCAATTAGAGGATCAGTATTGTTAATGTGGAGGGAACATGGCACATACCACTGCCTGCCTGATGGCTTTGTGATGTGGAGATAACTGAGTTAAAGTGATTTTTAGCACAGCTCTGCCTTTTATGCAGGCTTTCTGTTCATGTTGTAGAAGGCATTTTGGCCAGTCTGTACTGGACCTTGGAAAAATTCTCTGTATCCTGCAAAACAAACAAACAAACAAACAAAAAATGATTTAGTGTTTGTATCAGTGGTAGGAAGATATGGGAAGGGATGCAGTGATCTATTTCCTAAGTGTAATTGAGTTATTTTGATGAGAGACTGATAGTGCTAATTCCACCCCACCCCACCCCACCCCACCCCTCACACACACTGGGGAGGGATTTGGGCTGGAGTCCAATCATAAATCCAGAACTTATCATATCCAGTTTAATAAGTGAGTTTAGTTTATTTTTGTTTTGCATTGAGAACTAGAAGCTAGGTTTCTGGAGTTTTATCTTGGTCTTGGTTAACTGAATATGTCAAGACAAGAGTTTAGAGTCGCTCAAAAATGTAGGAAAAGAATTTTACCATAAGCAACAAGAAAGGGAAGCATATTTTCAAAAGCGGAATGACAAGCTGAGAATATGGCTGAAAGAACTAATACATGTAGAAATTGAGTCACACACACTAACGGTGAATGTAGGAGAAAATTAAGTGGAATCAGGAGAAATGCACTCTTAATCAGAACAGGAAAATGAGCAGAGAAGTAGATCCAAGATTTTAAAAACTTACCAAGTTGAAACACAGGAAGTCAAAAGAAAGAGATGGAATTGGGCTTGTAGATGGAAGCAAGAAAGGTGCATAGAAACAGGAGAGAAAAATAATCCAAAGAGAAGGTAATAGGCATACATGGACTCTGAATATGGAAACACTCTGGTGATGGAAGCATACACCATTGATGCTTAAGACACGAGGCATGAGAACCAACAGGAAGAGCAATAAATGAAGCTGGAACATCAGTACTAAAATTCATGATGAAAAAGAACAAATCAAGGCACACTGAGATTTGCAGGTGTACGAAGACATTCTGTGCTATTTTATTGGTCATGATATGGAGAGCGAAGCAAATGATCTATTTCCTTTTAACAAAATATCAATTGATGAGAGGAGCCCCAGTTACACAAGTTGTAGACATCTTTATTTTTAAAAATATTTTTGATTGTTTTAGATAGGGGGAGTGAGATAAACATCGAAAAGAGGGAAACATCGATTGGCTGCCTCCTGCACGCCCCACACTGGGGATTGAGCCTGCAACCTGGTTATGTGCCCTGCCCGGAAAATGAACCAGCGACCTCTCAGTGCATGGGATGATGCTCAGTCCAATGAGCCACACCAGCTGGGCTGTTGTAGACATATTTAAAAGGCTGATAAGACTTGGAAAGTAAAAGATAAGCAAGATGAAGAGACTGGAGAATGGAACCTTTGTGAAGTGAGACAATAACAAATGTCACAAGTAATGTCAAGAGCAGGGATGAAAAGTGCGGAATTCTGAATCTTAGGAATATTCGATGAAATAAAGCACATCTAGAAATGTACAAAATTATGGAAAGTTGGACCCATGAGAAAAAGGAATAGTGAGGCTAATACAGCACTAAAACAGTTTAATTAAACAAAAGTACAGACATGTCTTGAATTACCAAATACCTAACAAGACCAGAATTTTAAAATAATGCATTCACTGTTCTGGCTGGTGTTTATGCTGTTCAGATCGCAAGTTCAGGTTGTTGTTAAGGAGGCCACGTAATTGTGTTCAAATGATAGATGAGATTTTTATTGAGTAAGGAGAAAGGTGGGACAGAACGGCCCTGGGTAGTTAAGACAGTAATGAGTAGAAAACATCCTCCAAAGGACAGGCAAGTTGTCCCCTGTGTAATATATAATTCGACTGAAAAAAGCCATCGTTCATCAAGCACAATGGGACTTTAACTCCTTATCCTAATTTTTATCCCAGAGAAGAATGTGTTTTCTCTAATTATTTTCATCACTAACATTAAGAGGATAATAAAGTAAATAAATGGAATTTCTGTTTCCTTAGATGATGATTATTTGGCTAATTCAAGAAACGCCAAGAGAACCTTCAGTGCAGAACGATTTGAGACACTACAAACCCCAGTAAAGGATTCAAAAGCAATGTTTGAAACCTACAAAAAGATGTTCCTGGAGAAGAGAAGCAGAAGCCTTGGTAGCAGTCCTTTAAAATAATTTTGAGACTTTAATTCTGATGGTTCTGTAATTGCTGTGAGAACACTTTTGTCTTTCTGTTCAGAGTATTTTGCTGGAATTATACAGAATTACTTTGATAAAATTTCTCGATCAGAGTTCGGTTACCATTAAGTTGATGTATATCATTGAAATAACTTAAAATGGTTTGAGAATGTTATCATGGATTGCAGACAAAAGGAGGAGATGGTACTTTTCAGGGAAATCATAAAGTATTGAATTTCAAAATTATTGAGCCAAGTATACCATTATTCTAAAAGGAAGTCGTCTACAAATCTTATTTTGAAATGCTAACTATTCTGCAGGAGAACTGTTCTTCAGTTAAGGACTTGTTTATTTTACCTGGGACTGCAAGTATATTTTTGTTTCTAAAACTTATTACCAAAACTTAGTATTCAAAAGTGCTCACTGTGAATGTCAAAGCATATTCCTAAGTATTTTGTACCTAATTGTAAACTTTGTCAGAAGTTGTGTTTTATACTTGCTAAACTGAACAGAATTTTGGATAATATTGAAATGTTACTTTTCATACTTGAAATAAACATTTATTTTAAAAATATATATTTGAAGTAAAACTGGATTGTGTTTGATTTCCTACCTTCGGGACAGGACACATTTTAGAAAGGTGTTTTTATTTTTTTTAAATTAAAGTTATTGAAGTAACATTTTATAAATTTTAGGTTTTAAACATCTGTATTGTATGCTCAATGCCCAAAGTGTAGTTTCTTTTCATTAGCATATATTTCATCCCTTTTACTCACTTTGCTTCCCTTCTGGTGGATACCATTTTATGATGTGTACTTTCAAATATTTTTTAATTGATTTTTCTTTTTTTTTTATCCTCACGTGAGGACATTCTTTCATTTTTTGTTTAGATAGAGTGTGAGGAAGAGAGGGAGAGAGAAATATTGACGTGAAAGGGACACATCGAGTGGCTGCCACCCGCACTACCAACCAGGGGCGGGGACAAACCGCAACCAAGGTACATGCCCCTAGTGGGAACCGAACCTGGGTCTCTGGACCGCAGGCTTACGCTCTAACCGCTGAGCCAAACCGGCCAGGGCTCTTTTTTCTTTTAGAGAGGGAGAGAGTGATAGATACATCAATGTGAGAGAAAAACATCAATTGGCTATATTTGCACGTCCCCCACTGGGGATTGGAGCCTGCAACCCGGGCATGTGCTCTGACCGGGATTCAAACCAGGGCCTCTCAGTCCATGGGAGAATGCACAGTTCACTGAGCCACACCAGCTGGGCTATTATGTGTATTTTTTAATTTGTTTGTTTTGTTAAGTCATTTGTTTTTGTTTTCTACTTCACATTTGGTGAAGTCATAGTTTTTTGTGTTTTTTTTATGATCTCATTTATTTCACCCAAGATAATACTCAAGATCTGTCCATGTTGTCACAAATGGCAATATTTAATCTTTATTATAGCTAAGTCATATTCCATTGTGTGTGTATATACATGTCTCACATAGTTTTTTTTCCAATCATCCATCCATGGACACGGGTACTTTCCATATCTTGGCTATGGTAGATAATGCTGCAACGACCAGAGGGGTGCATATTTTTTTACTAATTAGTTTTCATCAGGTAAATAACCAGAGGAATTGTTGGATCATATAGTTGTTATCTTTTGGGCTACTAGGAGAACCTCTATACTCTTTTCCAAGTGTATGAGGGTTCACTTTTTTCTACATCCTCTCAAGCACTTGTTACTCTCTTTTTGATAATCATTCTAATGGATATGAGGTGATATTGTGGTTTTAATTTCCATTTCCCTAATAAGAAATTATGTTAAACATCTTTTCAGATCTGTAGGCCACCTGTAGTCTTCCTTTTAAAAATGTCTAGCCCTGGCCAGTTTGCTCAGCGGTTAGAGCGTTGGCCCATGGACCAGAGAGTCCTGGGTTCGGTTTTTTGCTAAGGGCATGTACCTTGGTTGCAGTTTGTCCCCTGCCTCGGTTTGGGTCGTGCGGGTGGCAGCCAGTCAGTGTGTCTCTCTCACATCGATGTTTCTCTCTCCCTCCCGCTCTGTCTGAAGATAAATGCGGAAAAAAAGTCTAGTCCTTGCCAGTTTGGCTCAGTGGTTAGAGTGTAGGTCTGCAGACTGAAGGGTCATTGGTTCAGTTCCAGGTCTTCGGCATGTATTTGAGTTGAAGGTTCCATCCACTGCTCTGGTTGGAGCCATGCCGGAGGTAACCAATCAATGTGTCTCTCACACTTTTGCTTCTATCCCTCCCCCTTCTACTCTATCTTAAAAAGAAAAGCATCAATGGGAAAATAGCCTCAGGTGAGGATTAACAACAACAAAAAAAGTCTAAAATTGCTTTCTCTTTTTAATTGTTGAGATATATGAGTTATTTATACATTTTGGATATTAGCCCTTTATTGGAAATGTTGCAAAATCTCCCATTTATTAGGTTCCCTTTTTTGTTGGTTTCTCTTGCTGTGCAGAAGCTTTTGTTTTTCTTTTGTATTTAAGTTCACAAAAACACCTCTTAGACCGATATCCATAAGTTCAATGCCTATGTTTTCTTATATGTATTTCATTGTTTCAGTTCTTCCATTCAAGTCTTGAATTCACTTCGGGTTTTTGTGTAAAGTGTGAGGTAGTTGTCTCATTTTATTGTTTTGCATATGGCTGTCCAGGTTCCCAACAGAAATTTTTGAAGAGATTTTCTCTTCTCCATGTTATTATATTCTTGGTTTCTTCATTGAAGATTAGTTGCCAGTGTATGTGTAGGTTTATTTCTGGGCCCTTAATTCTGTTCCATTGTTCTTTGTGTCTGTTTTTGTGCCAATACCATACTATTTTGACTACTGTAGCTTTGTAGTGTAGTTTTTGTCTAAGGTCTTGGAGTGTGATACCTTGGCTCTTTTTTTCTCAGGATTTCATTGGTTATTCAGGGAAGTCTGTAGTTCCATATAAATATGAGAATTTTTTTGTTTTATTTTTATGAAAACTGCCATTGAAATATTGATAGGGATTATATTGATTTGTAGGTTGCTGTAGATAATACAGATATTTTAATGATACTAATTCTTCCAATCCATGAACATAGAATATTTTTCCATTTCTTTGTGTCTTCAACTTCTTTCAATAACATCTTGTAGTTTTCAGTGTACAGGTCCTTTATTTCTTATTTAAAAAACTGAATTTGCCCTGGATGCTGTTGCTCGATGATTAGAGCATTAGTCTGCACACCGAATTGTTGTGGGTTTGATTCCTGGTCAAGGGCACATACCTGAGTTGCAGGTTCTACCTTGCCCCATTTGGGGCACGTGTGGCAGGCAACCAATTGATATGTCGTTCTCACACTGATGTTTAGAAAAAAAATTGGTTGTGCATGTCTTAGGTCGATTTCTGGGTTCTCTGTTCTGTTCCATTGATATATATTCCTGTTCTTGTGCCAGTACCAGGGTGTTTTGATTACGATGGCTTTGTAGTATAACTTGATAATCCAGTATTGTGACCCCTCCAGCTTTGTTCTTTTTCAAGATTGCTGTGGCTCTTTGGGGCATTTTTTAGTTCCATATCAACTTTTGAAGTATTTGTTCTAGTTCTGGGAAATATCCTGTTGGTACTTTGATAGGGATTGCATTGAATCTGTAGATTGCTTTGGGTTGTGTGGATATTTTAATGATGTTGATTCTTCTAATCCATGAATATGGTATATGTTTCCACTTTTTAAAATCTTCCTTTATTTCATTTTTTTAAACTTATCTTTATTGTTGAATGTATTACAGATGTTCCTCATTTTTCCCCCATTGCCCCCCTCCTCCCCATTCCTGCCCCCCTCTTGCCTTTCCCCACACTGTTGTCTGTGTCCATTGGTTATGCATATATACATATAAGTTCTTTGGTTTATTTCTTCCCAGTCCCTAACCCCCCTTCCCTTTGAGGTTTGTCAGTCTAACAAGCAATTTGTATTTCTTAATCCCTTCACCTTTTTCACCCATCCCCCCAGCCCCCACCCATTTGGTAACCAACAAAAGTTCTGTGTATCTATGAGAATGTTTCTGTTCTGCTTGTTCATTTTGTTTGTAGATTCAATTGTTGATAGATATGTATTTATTGCCATTTTGTTTGTTCATATTTTTTTATCTTTTTCTTCAAGATGACCCTTCAACATTTCATATAATAATGGTTTGGTGGTGATGAACTCCTTTAGCTTTTCTTTGTCTGGGAAACTCTTTATATGGCCATCGATTCTAAATGACAGCTTTGCAGGATAGAGTAATCTTGGTTGTAGGTTCTCGATTTTCATCACTCTGAATATTTCTTGCCACTCCCTTCTGGCCTGCAAAGTTTCTTTTGAGAAATCAGCTGACAGTCTTGTGGGAACTCCCTTGTAGTTAACTAACTGCTTTTCTCTTGCTGCTTTTAAGATTCTCTCTTTGTCTTGAACCTTTTGCATTTTGATGATGATGTGTCTTGGTGTGGACCTCTTGGGGTTCATCTTGTTTGGGACTCTCTGTGCTTCCTGGACTTGTATGTCTGTTTCCTTCACCAAGTTAGGGAAATTCAGTGTCATTATTGTTTCAAATAGGTTTTCGATTTCTTGTTCTCTCTCTTCTCCTTCTGGCACCCCCAAGATGCGAATGTTTGCACGCTTGAAGTTGTCCCAGAGGCTCCTTACACTGTCCTCATTTTCTTGGATTCTTTTTTCTTTTTGCTGTTCTGATTGGGTGTTTTTTGCTTCCTTATATTCCAAATCGATGGTTTGCTTCTTGGCTTTACCTACTCTAGTATTGATTCCTTGTAAATTATTCTTTATTTCAGTTAGTGTATCCTTCATTTCTGACTGGTCCTTTTTTATGCTCTTGAGGCCGTCACTAAGTTCACTGAGGTTCTCACTAAGTCTATTTAGCATCCTTATAAGCAGTATTTTGAACTCTGCATCTGTTAGGTTGCTTAACTCCTTTTCACTTAGTTCTTCTCTTGGAGTTTTGTTCTGTTCTTTCATTTGGGACCTGTTTCTTTGTCTCCTCATTTTGGCTGCCTCCCTGTGTTTGTTTCTTGGTATTACTTAGCAAGAGGTATGGGGCTAACTGAGACCAGATGCTGCTTGTTTGAAAGAATTTAGGAAAAGCTGAAGCAGGATCCAAGACAGGCCAATCCTATGGTAAAGCAACTGGCAACCGCTTGGGTGGGCCTAAAAGTTGGGTGGGGCGGGGCCTCAGGGGAATCACCAGGGCAGGGCAAACAGTGAGCCAGGTAGGTGGAGTCCCAGATATGGGGGTGTCTGCCGGCCCAGGGAAGGGGTCACCAAAGGAACAAAAGCCTCTGATAGCATGTCTGTCCAGGAGAAAGCTGCCTTTCCAGCCCTCGCTCCAATGCCAAACAGCTCAGTTCTTCCCCATATGATTCTGGTGCCTTTCAAGCTGCCTCCCCCACGCTGGAGCCTGGAGGGAGTAAGTCCTTGTGCGGGCCCTTTAAGAGGAGCTGCCTGGGGCTGCAGCCACCTCAGCCTCAGTTCCCGCAGGTTTTTCCAGCCAGAAGTTATGGGGACTTCTCTTCCTGGCACTGGAACCCTGAGCTGGGCGCCTGTTGTGTGACAGGGACCCCTCAGTCCTCAGGGAGGACCTTCCCAGCCGAGGTGTCCCTCCTAATTTTTATCCGCCACACGTGGGTGTGGGACCAGCCCGTCGTGCCTCCACCCCTCCTACCCGTCTCGATGTGGCTGCTTCTTTAATTTCGTAGTTGTAGGACTTCGGTTCTGCTCAATTTCAGGCGGTTTTGAATGATGGTTGTGCTGTAGTTTAGTTGTAACTTTGATGTGGTTGTGGGAGGACGTGATACCGCGTTTACCTACGCCGGCATCTTGACCGGTAGTGTCTATTTCATTTTTTAATGTGCTGTAGTTTTCTGAGAACAATTCTTTTACCTCCTTGGTTAAGTTTATTCCTGGGTATTTAGTTTTTTTTGTTGTTGAAATTGTAAATGGGATTGTTTTTTAGTTTCCCTTTCTGAGTGTTACAGATGTTTCTCCTTTTCCCCCCATTGTCACCCTCCTCCCCCTCCCTCCCTGCCCCGTCCCCAGTTTTGTTGTCCATGTCCATTGGTTATGAGTACATGCGTACAAGTTCTGTGGTTCATCGCTCCCCTCCCCCACCCCCTCTTCGGGCAATTATCAGTCTGTACCCTACTTCCACGTCCCTGGGACTACCCTGTTCCTCGAACTGTTATGTTCATTATATTCCAGAAATAAGTGAGATCATATGATATTTGTCTTTCTCTGCTTGGCTTGTTTCGCTTAGGATAACAGTTTCCAGGTCCTCCCATGTCGTCTCAAAGTATAAGAGGTCTTTCTTTCTTACAGCTGCATAGTACTCCATTGTGTATATGTACCACCGCTTTTTTATCCATTCATCTACTGATGGACACTTGGGCTGTTTCCAGATCTTAGCTATTGTAAATAGCGCTGCTATGAACATGGGGGTACATATATTCTTTCTGATTGGTGTTTCAGGCTTCTTAGTGTATATTCCTAGTAGTGGGATCACTGGGTTAAATGGAAATTCAATTTTTAATTTTTTGAGGTAACACCATAGTGTTTTCCATAGTGGCTGCACCAGTCTGCATTCCCACCAGCAGTGTACTAGAGTCCCCTTTTCTCCACACCCTCGCCAACACTTGTTGTTTGATGCTTTGTTGATGGCTGCCATTCTGACAGGTGTGAGGTGAGACCTCATTGTTGTTTTAATTTGCATCTCTCTGATGATTAGTGATGTTGAGCATTTCTTCATATGTCTCTTAGCCATTTGTATGTCCTGTTTGGAGAGGTGTCTATTTAGTTCCTCTGCCCATTTTTTAATTGGGTTCTTTGTCTTCCTTTTGTTGAGATGTATGAGCACTCTATATATTTTGGAAATTAATCCCTTATCTGATATATCATTGGCAGTTATGCTCTCCCATACAGTGGGTTGCCTTTCCACTTTGATGGTTGTTTCTTTTGCTGTGCAGAAGCTTTTGAGTTTGATGTAGTCCCATGTGTTCATTTTTTCCTTTGTTTCTGTTGCCTTAGGTGATATATCAGTGAAAATTCTGCTGCGTATGATGTCTGAAATTTTGTTACCTACATTTTCTTCTAGGATTTTTATGGATTCATGAGTCACATTTAAGTCTTTTATCCATTTTGAGTTTATTCTTGTGTATGGTGTAAGCTGATGGTCTAGTTTCATTTTTTTGCATGTAGCTGTCCAATTTTCCCACCACCATTTATTAAAGAGGCTGTCTTTGCTCCATTGTATGCTCTTGCCACCTTTGTCAAATATTAATTGAGCATAATGTTTTGGGTCAATTTCTGGGTTCTCTGTTCTATTCCATTGATCTATGTGCCTGTTCTTGTGCCAGTACCAGGCTGTTTTGATTACAGTAGCTTTGTAGTATAACCTAATATCTGGTATTGTGATCCCGCCTACTTTGTCCTTCTTTTTCAAGATTGCTGTAGCTATTCGGGGTCTTTTTTGGTTCCATGTGAACTTCTGAAGTATTTGTTCTAGTTCTGTGAAATATGTTGTTGGTATTTTGATGGGGATTGCGTTAAATCTATATATAGCTTTGGGTAGTATGGACATTTTAATGATGTTAATTCTTCCAATCCATGAACAAGGTATGTGCTTCCACTTTTTTATATCTTCCTCTATTTCTTTTTTCAATGTCCTGTAGTTTTCTGCAAATAGGTCCTTTACTTCTTTGGTTAAGTTTATTCCTAGGTATCTTAATTTTTTTGCTGTGATGGTAAATGGGATTGTTTTTTTAGTTTCTCTTTCTGTGAGTTCATCATTGGTGTATAAGAATGCCGTCGATTTCTTGACGTTAATTTTGTATCCTGCTACTTTGCCAAATTCATTTATTAAGTCTAGTAGATTTTTGATGGAGTTTTAGGGTTTTCTGTGTATAATATCATGTCATCTGCGAATAATGACAGTTTCACTTCCTCCTTTCCAATTTGGATCCTTTTTATTTTTTCTTCATGTCTGATTGCTGTGGCTAAGACTTCCAGTACTATGTTAATAAAAATGGTGAAAGTCGGCATCCTTGTCTTGTTCCTGTTCTTAAGGGAAATGCTTTTAGTTTTTGTCCATTGAGTATGATGTTGGCTGTAGGTCTTTCATATATGGCCTTTATAATGTTGAGATATGATCCCTCTATTCCCAAATTGCTGAGCATTTTTGTTAGAAATGGGTGCTGGATTTTGTCAAATGCTTTTCAGCATCTATTGATATGACAATATGGTTTTTATCTTTCATTTTGTTTATGTGATGTATCACATTTATTGATTTGCGAATATTGTTCCGGCCTTGCATCCCTGGGATGAATCCCACTCGGTCATGGTGAATAATTTTTTTGATGTATTGCTGGATCCGATTTGCTAGTATTTTGTTCAGGATTTTGGCATCTATGTTCATCAGGGATATTGGCCTGTAGTTTTCTTTTTTTGTAAAAAATATGGAATGCTTCACGAACTTGCGTGTCATCATTGTGCAGGGGCCATGCTAATCTTCTCTGTATCGTTCCAATTTTAGTATATGTGCTACCGAAGCAAGCACTTTTCAACATTTGAAATGCAGATCTTCTGAGAAATTCCTTCAGCTTTGTTTGGCAATACCTTTATTTTCTCCTTCATATCTAGAGGATAACTTTGCAGGACATATTGTTCTTGGTTGTTGCTTTTCCTCTTTTAATATTTTGAAGATATCATTCCATTCTCTCCTGTCTTGTAGGGTTACTACTGAAAAATCTGATGATAATCTGGTGGGGTTTCCTTTGAAGTTTGCTGCCATCGCCATCTGCCCCCCCCCCCCCCCGCTTCCTTGAAAATTCTTGGTCATTAACTTAAATTTTTTTGTTTTGTTTTGAGAGTATGTTTATTAAAGCTGGCAACAGTGAAACATGGAAGGGCTTAGGACAGAAGAAGCAACAGGAGACAACCTAGGAGGGGCTGCTTGGCTCACTGAGAAATCGGGGAAAAGGAGGCCTTGGGAACAGATTCAAGGGATTAGTTGCCCTGGGACTAGCTGTCACTGCCCACTGCTCCCCTGATTGCAAGTCTCTTGGGCCCCCTTAGAGTTTAGGATATGCATGCCTGTGGGGGAAGAAGGGGAAGGAATAGGTGTGGGTGTGCTCCCAGGAGGGAGAGCACGCCTGTCATCAAAGTTTTCGGCCATTTTAATATAATGTGTCTTGGAGAAAGTGTTTTTCTTTCTGTTAAGATAATTAGGTGGTGTGTTAGGTTGTATTTGAATGTCTAGGTCCTTCCATAGGTTTGGGAAGTTCTGATCAATTATTCTCTTCTCACTCTTTTCTGGTATGCCCATTATCTTTATATTGCTCTTTCTAATGGGGTCAAATAGTTCTCATAGGTTTTTGTTCTTGTTTTTGAGACAGAGTAAAGGACAGAAACATTGATTTGTTCTTCCACTTATCTATGCATTCACTAATTGCCTTTTGTATGTGCCCTGACCAGGAATCAAATCCCCAACTTGTGCATATAGGGATGATGCTCTAACCAACTGAGCTGCCAGGGCTCTTGTAGAGTTCTTTAATTTTTTAAAAAACTCTTTAGTTCTCTCTCCACCTAGGTTTTCTGTCTTAGTGCTTGCGAATTCTCTCTTCCATCTGGTCTGCTTATTTTCAGTGCTCTTTAATGCATTCTTCAGCTCCAGGAATTCTGTTTGTTTCTTCTCTATAGTTTTAATATCTTTGGTAAAGTACTCCTTTTGTACAGTAATCTTGGGCTCATTAAACTGCATGAGTTTTTTTTTTTGTTTGTTTCTTTGAGTCTTGTGGGGTTTCTAAATAATTGTAATCTTGAATTCTCTGTCATTTAAATCATAGCCTTCCTGGAGACTTCATTTTCTTTCTGTGCTGCCATCTTACTTTGTAGGTACTTGATGGGTTGTTTTTCTCTCTGCACATTTGAGTTAGTGAACTCTTTTCTTGTTTAGATAATGTTTGCTCATGATTCCTGAGGATGATGAATAGATGACTCTTTGTTTTCCAGTAGATGGTACTATGGTGCAAGTTTTTGTTTTCTCTTACTTGCACTACTTTTAGGATAGCTGTGGGGCTGTGTTACTTTGATCATGGAAATTGCCATGTACCCACTGGGTTGATGGGCGTCCTCTCTGTGTCTAGGTTGCCTTGGTTTCTGGGCAACACCATGGGTGTGGGAACATGTAACTGGGTGGAGGTGGTGGGTAATTGGATTTCTAAGCTCCTAGCACTGCTTCCTTGTTACTAATGGCAGCCGACCCCACTGTACTGTTAGGCACATTTCTGCTGCCTCTACTGTGTTTTGCTAAGATGGTGTGGTAGGGCAGGGGGAAGCCTGTGTGCCAGTCTGCAGCACTGCCTCCTTTTTAGTAATTGTCATGGGAACCACTGTGCTATTTAACATCTCTCAGCTATTGCTACCAGGTTCCGTGGCAATAGGGGGTGGGGAAGGAAGCCAGCTTCTTAGGCAGGGAGTCTGGTTTTGTGCCTCTTAACCCTGCTGGCCCTATCTGTCTGCTGCAGTTCAGCTCCTCTACTGCTATTGTGTTGTGATGGGATGAGACAGGTGCCCTACTGCATATTCGGCCACTGTCCCAATCCTTCCCTTTACCCTCTCGCCTACTCATTCCAATATGCCCTCCTTCAGTTATACCAATGTGTGGATCTCTCAGGCATGTTTGTGTGTTGCAGAGGAACCTTTTTTGAATTTTAGATGTCTGATTTGCAATAGTTTTAAGGAGAGATGCAAGGGGGATTTTCTTTTGCGCCATAATACTGATGTCATTCAGGTGCTTTTAAAAGGAGAATGTTAGCCCTGGCCAGTGTGGCTCAGTTGGTTGGAGCATCTTCCCACACACCAAAACGTGGTGGGTTTGATTCCTCCTGAACAGGGCACATACCCAGGTTGTGAGTTTGGTCCCCATTTGGGGCTCATGCAGGAGGAAGCATCGATTTTTCTCTCTTATATTGATGTTTATCTCTCTCTCTCTCTCTCTCTAAAATCAATTTTTTTAAAAAAGGAGAAATATTAAACTGTCACAGTAAATATTTTTAGGTTTCATTTAGAATAACAAAAATTATACTTGGTTCAGGAAATTGCAGGAAAGCATGGAAGACCAAATATAACTTCAAGTGTTTCTGTATTTCAGTTTATGCTGACTAGAAAAGTGTTGGTATTTTTACAAAATCTTAACTATGTATAGTTTATTCCTTTAAAAACTAAATTTCTCAGAGTAGGGGAAAATTGGGAATTGTCTAATGGGTGTATAGTTTCAATTTTACATGTGAATACTCTTAGCACTTCTGATCTACATACACTTAAAAATCCTTATGATGCTAACTTTTATGTGTGTTTTGTCACACTTTAGAATATATATTCTGAGTACTTAAGAAAGCTAAGCTTCTCACAGTATGCTTCCATAGGAAGAGCAGCTATGTTCATCTTGGATATTTGATGATTTTAATATCATTAAAAAGATTCAGTTAGTAAAGGTTGGTAAAATTGCTGGCACCACAGGACCAGACAAGGCAAAAACTGTATTAGTCATTATATTCGTCAATGTTTTCTTTACTGTTGGGAACTCTCAGAATTCAAACAAACAGACAAAAACCCCTCTCACTTAATGTCTTTGATAAAGCAATGAAAGTTGTTAATGTTATTAAATCTCAGCTCTTGAGTACATCTTTTAAATATCCTGTTATGAAATAGCAAGTACACACACGAACTACATGCATTCCAGCCTAATTTGAAGCAGAGATACAGAAGCAATGATGTGTGATGGTCATTGAGGAAAAACACATGGGAATGTTTGAACTGAATTAGTTTCATGAAACATCATTTTACTTGAAGGAATCATTAATGGACCTCTTTCTCAAACTGCATCCTGACATGTTAATGAAAATAAAAGGATTGTTGCCAATGATAAAGTTTGATCTTTCCAAGAAAAGGTAGCATTTTAGAGAACTTATATCTGGAGACCTTGAGCTTGATAGCTTCCTGCTATGAGGGGGCATGTGCTAAAATGTGTCAATATTTGGAAGATCAGCCCGGCTGGTGTGGCTCAGTGGTTAAGCATCGACCCATGCACCATGAGGTTGCCGGTTTGATTCCCAGTCAGGGCTCATGCCCAGGTTGTGGGCCAAATCCCCAGTGGGGGGGCATGCAGGAGGCAGCCAGTCGATGTTCTCTCTCATCGATGATTCTATCTTCCTCTCCATCTCTCTAAAATCAATAAAAAAAAAATAAAAGCGTGAGAGGGACAGATATAAAAAAAATTTGGAAGATCTGCATGACTTAGAGAACCAATATTTTATTATGACCAGTGCAAAGTGATAAGACACCCATTCAAAAAGCCAAGTAGACCAATGGGTTTTAATAGGACAGTGTGTAAAGTTCCATGTGGCTTTAGCTTCCATGTTCCAATTAACCTTTAGGAAATGTCTTGTCAGCTTTTGGTACAGTATCAAAGAAGAATATGTATGATTATCTGAAAGGCTATTAAGAGCACATGCTTTGTCCACATAAAAAGCTACGTATGTATCTGAGATTGGATTTTCTTGACATATTTCAAGCAAGAAAGCATAGCTCAACAACGGAGAGAATGCCCAAGTAGATATGAGAATTCAGCTGTCCTTTATAAAGTCAGATGTTACAAAGATGTATGAAAATTAAACAATACCAGATTTTTCCAATTCTTTTGATAAATCCTATATTTTTCATAAAAATGTCTATATAACCATGTAATAGGTTCATTTTTGAAAGAACAATACTTTAACATTTGTGTCACTTTCTCATGGAATAAATATCCCTGGCTGGTTTGGCTTAGCAGTTAGAGTGTCAGCCCTCAGACCAAAGGGTCTCGGGTTTGATTACAGTCAAGGGCAAGTACCTCAGTTGCAGTTCGGTCCTTGGCCCTGGTCGGGGTCGTGCGGGAGACGACCAATTGATGTTTCTCACATCAATGTTTCTCTCTCACCCCTCCCTCTCCCCCTCCCCCTCCCCCTCCGTCTTCCTCTCTCCTTCCCACTGTATCTGAAGATGAATGGAAAAATATCCTCCGGTGAGGATTAAAAAAATCTCTGGAAATTTCTCAGTTTTTAATATTGTTAAAAACAAATCTGTTAGAATTGTTACGGTGTTGATTCAGGAATAAGCCCAAGTAAGTGAATATGATCAGTCTTGCACGAACGCCAAAAGGTCAACATTAGCTTTCAAATATTTAAATGTAAATACTTAATAATGTTGAATTGTCTGCTATTATTCTTTGATTGTTTAATAGTTAATCTTTTTACATCAGGTGTTGTTTTTACATGTTTCTGTTTACAACCTTAGAGGTACTGATAAATATGACATTTTAATTTGAAAGTTAATTTCGGGGAAAAATGAGCGAAGAACTCTACATCCATCTAAAGAGTTAACTACAGAAAACAATAAAAAAACAATAATAAAAATCCATCTGAATGGTGACTTGATCAGCATCTTACATATGCCTGATTTCCTGGAATTAAATTTGCAAATATTAAATACCTATAATGTATGAAGCTTGTGAAAAGCATGGTACTAGTATAGAAGCTGCAAGATAAGTAAAAGCAAGTTATTTTTTTAGGAATCTCCAGTCTAGAAGATGTGAAAAAGCAAGTGTCTAAATGTCAATTTGGGAAAGTAAATGAGAGTTGAAAAACAATTACTATAGAAGTTTTCTTACTGACTTTGGAATGCCTTGTATTACCTTACCATAGCAAGGTTAATGTCTTTTGTTGCTTATCTTTATTTAGATGAAAATGATCAAGACTAAATCTTCAAGAGAAGAATCCAGGGACAGAAACACAAATACCGTTGTCTCAAGGAAGACATTGAAGGTTGATTTCCTTGTAACTCTAGATATTTAAAGTAGAACTTTGAGAAGTTTTTTAAGCTTCTCTATGTTATATTTAGACTGCAGAGTAGAGATTTGGAATATGAAGCAGGATTTCACCTAAACTGTATACTTAATGAAAACTTATATCAAAACAGTCACAAGGCTATCAGGACCCAAAAGTCCTTAGATACATGATGATAGCTTGGGACTGAACATTATACTTGGACTTCAAGATGTAAATGTGCCCTATAAGGAAAATGGATACACCTTTAAAAAAGTATTTCTAGGGAAGTTAAGATTAATGCTGACTGATAGCATTTTGATATTCCTGTAATTATAGTAAATATGTTATATACAGAAGTGATCAACTGGAGTTTTAGCTGTCCAATGTGGTAGCCAGTAGCCATATGTGGCTACTGAGCACTTGAAATGTGATCTGGTCTAAATAAAGATGTGCTACAAGTATAAATGCACTGGATAGTTTTAATTTATGTTCTGGAGGAAGAGCCACTAGGACTTAATGGTAGATTGGTAAGGGAGAAATCTTGTTTCTGGATTGTATCATTGAGTTGGTTGAGAGGCCTACCTTGCCTGTGTGACTTACAGAGTCGGTCTTGAGGCTGACTTGTGATTGATTACCTTAAACATGTGGCTGGTCTCCATTGAGATCTGCAAGGTCCAACTGGTTTTCCTGGAGGCCAGCCTGCAAGCCAACAGTCTTGATGAACAAGTTAACCCACACCTCTTAGTGGTTGAGTCAACTTAGCATAGATTCTAGAGAGTAATGGAGTCATGAATTTGTACTCAGACCACTATCTTTTCAGATAGATCATTATTTTTATAGCTGATATTTCAGGGTAAATTTTAATGAAATTAATGTCTGAGGTTTAATTTGACATCTTTATTCATTTCTTAAACATTTACTTTGCCTAGGTAGAATGGATTTGACTATGAGATAATAACATTTTAAAAATAGTAATAGAAACCTAGAGTGTGACCCAAATTGAAGAAGTGGGAAGGAACAGGAAAATAAATTTAGCATTTCCTTTGGTAAGTCTTTTCAGTTGCTTCCTTCCTCTTTTCTACTCTCTAATCTCTCTAATTTCAAACCAATAATTTGCTTGGGATTCCAGGCTATAGTAACTGTTGGGACCCAATGATTAGGGAACTGTTACTGTCACTGTGGCAGGATTTTTTTTTTTAATTTTAATTTTTTTAAAATTTTTTTCCTTTATTGATTTTAGAGAGAAAGGAAAGGAGAGGGAGAGAGAGATATAAATATGGATGAGGGAGAACATCAATTGGCCTCCTCCTGCATGTCCCCCACTAGGGATCTGGCCCACAACCTGGGCATGTGCCCTGACTGGGAATCGAACCAGTGACCTCTTGGTGCATGGGTTGATGCTCAACCACCAGACCACACGGGCTGGGCTATGGCAGCATTTTTGATATGGTAAATCTCATTAGTCATTGGGAATTTGTCTGCTTGGATTGCTTTGAACTACATATCCAAAATGTGGCTCCATCAAGTGGGACTTATTCTGGGAATGCAAGGTTGATACACTATCTGCTAATCAATAAACACAATACACCACATAAACAAAATAAAGGATAAAAATAACATGATCATATCAATAAACATAGGAAAGCATATGATAAAATCCAGCACCTATTTATGATAAAATTTCTCAGCGAAGTGGGGATAGAGGAAACATACCTCAACATAATAAAGGCTAAAAATGACAAACCCACAGCCAACATACACAACAGGTAAAAACTAAAAATATTTCCCATAAGATTAAGAACAAGACAGGGATGTCTGCTTCCACTACTGCTATTCAACATAGTACTGGAAATCCTAACCACAACAATCAGACAAGAAAAAGAAGGAAAAGACAGCCAAAGTATAAAGGAAGAGGTAAAGCTTATTGTTTGCAGATGACATGATACTGTGTATAGAGAACCCTAGAGTCCACCAAAAAACTAGAACCGATAAATGAATTCTGTGATGTAGCAGTATACAAAATAAATATTCAGAAAATAGTTGCGTTTTTATAAACCAATAATAAGATAGAAAGGGGAACTAAACAATCCCATTTTCAATTGCAATAAAAAATCTAGGAATAGATTTAACCAAGGATGTAAAAGACATACTTAAAAAATTATAAGACACTGGAAGAAAGAAATAGAAGATACAAATAAGCGGAAGTGCATACCATGTCTATGAGCAGGAAGAATTAACATCAAAATGTCCATACTACCCAAGGCAATCTATAGATTCAGTGCAATTCTTATCAAGATACCAATGGCATTTTTCATAGAACTAGAACAAATATTCCAAAAATTTATGTGGAACCACTAAAGACTCCAAATAGCCACATCAATCTTGAGAAAGAAGAACAAAGTTGGAGGAATCACACTACCAGATATCAGACTATTCTACAAGGTCATAATGATCAATGCAGCATGATACTGGCATAAAAATAGAAATACAGATCAGTGGGACAGAAGAGAGTCCAGAAATAAAGCCATGCCTTTATGGTCAATAAATATTTGACAAAGAAGGCAATAACATACAATGGGGTAAAGAGTTAATTCAATAAATAGTGTTGGGAAAATTGAGCAGTTGTGCAAAAAAATAAAATTAGACCACATACTATACACAAGAAAAAACTAGAGCCTGGCTTGTGTGGCTCAGTGGCTGAGCATCAACCCATGCACCAAGAGGTTGCCAGTTTGATTCCTGGTCAGGGCACATGCCCAGGTTGTGGGCCTGATCCCCAGTGGGGGCCATGCAGGAGGTGGCCAATCAATGTTCTCTCTCACTGATGTCTCTATCTCTCTCCCTCTCCCTTCCTCTCTAAAATCAAAGAAAAATTATATTTAAAAAAACGAATAAACTAGAAAGCGATTAAAGACTTAAATGTTAGACTTGAAACCATAAAAAATCAACAAAACTGGCAGTAAAACCTCGGACCTTGTAGCAGTATTTTTTCTGGTTTATCTCCTCTGGCAAGGGAAACAAAAGAAAAAATAAGCAAATGGGTCCACATCAAACTAAAAAGTTTTGGCACAGCAAGGAAAGCCATTAACAAACTTAAAAGACAACCCAGTGAATGAGAACTTGTTCACCAATGATATATCCAATAAGTGGTTGATATCCAAAGTTTATAAAAAACACCAACAAACAATCCAATTTAAAAATGAGCAAAAAACCTGAATACACACTTCTCCAAAGAGGATATGCAGATGGCCAATAGACATATGAAATGATACTCAACATCACTAATCATTAGAGAAATGCAAATGTAATCCAAAATGAGATATCACCTTATCTGTCAATATGGCTACCATCAATAAATCAACAAATAAGTGTTGGTGATGTTGTGGAAGAAAGGGAACCCTCATACACTGTTGGTGAGAATGCAGATTGGTGAAGCCAGTGTGGAAAATAATATGGAGTTTCCTCAAAAAATTAAAAATGAAACTGCCTTCTGACTTCTGGGAGTATCTCTGAAGAAACCCGAAACACTTATTTGAAAGAATATATGCACCCTACCCTGGTCGAGTAGCTCAGTTGGTTAGAGCGTCATTTGATATGCCAGTGTTGTAGGTTTGATCCCCAGTCAGGGAACATACAAGAATCAACCAATTAATACACAAATCAGTGGAATAACAAATCTCTCTCTCTCCTCCTCCTCCTCCTCTCTCTGTCTCTTCTCTGAAACTTTGTGATTGATGAGATGTAGGGATTGAGGGAGGGCAAATAAGGACTCTTAGTGGTTCTTTAGTCTGTATCCTTTTTTTAAAAAACTTTTTATTGATTTTAGAGAGAGATGGAAACATCGATGAGAGAGAACATTGATTAGAACATCAATTGGCCACCTCCTGCATGTCCCCCACTGGGGATTTGGCTCACAACCTGGGCATGTGCCCTGACCGGAAATCGAACTGGTGACCTCTTGGTGCATGGGTTGACGCTCAACCACTGAGCCACACCAGCCAGGCTAAGTCTATATCCTTTTAAAAAAACAATTTATTTATTTGAAAGAGAGAGAGAAACATTGATTCGTTGTTTTACTTATTTATGCATCCATTGGTTGATTCTTGCATGTGCCTTGACTAGGGATTGAAGGTACAACCTTGACATATCAGGGTGACATTCTAACCAACTGAGCTACCCACCCAGGGCTATATCCTTTTTTGTTTTTTATCTGTTGTTCTATTAACAGATGAGCCGGTGAAACTCATCAAGATGGGCCTCACCTTACTCACCTCCGTAGGCTGGCCGGCCCCCAGGCTGGGCTGTGTGAATGTCTCTTCGAAAGGCTCACCCTCATGTGTGACCAGGAGCCTTTGGAGCCCAGCAAAAAAGATATCTAATGACAACTGAGAAATAGTAAAATTCTCTTGGTTTTGTTACTTTTTTCTCCATGTAACCGTTTGTTTAGAAACTATTATTACTAGGATTTTTATGTCTTCTTGATAAATTAATCCTTTTATATTTATGAAATATACCTCTGTCTCTGCTAATGTTCCTTGTCCTGAAGTCTACTTATCTGATATATATTTCCTTCCTTCCTTCCTCCCTCCCTCCCTCCCTTCCTTCCTTCTTTCCTTCCTTCTTTCTTCCCTCCCTTTCCTGCAAAATGCTTTATTGTTTCCATTTGGTCCATTGAATGGGAGAGGGCTCTAGGATAGTTAAAAGGATGCCTAGTGGTTTCAGAGAGAGGCTCAGGCAAAAGCCAGACACCAGGGCAATTCAGAGGGTCCCCTCAAGGCCTCTGGGCTCCAAAGGCTCCTGGTCATACTTGAGGGTGAGCCTTTCTAAGAGACACTCATGGAGCCCAGCCTGGGGTCCGGTCAGCCTACGGAGGTGAGTCAGGTGAGGCCCATCTTGATGAGTTTCACCTGCTCAACCAGGAAGTGGTTCTCCAGGAAGTCACAGAGATGAGGGCCTGTGCCAGTAGAACCCAGGGCATGGAGACCCAAATGGGCCTGGTTCAGGTTCTTCTCCAAGGTCATGGTGGCTTCCATGGCATCCAGAGTTTTACCCCACTCATCTTGGGAAGGCTTCAGCACATCCTGGAAGAGGGTGCGGCCATGCACTGGTTTTGCATCTTTAAGAGACGCTGGGTACCCTTTCATTTCTCCTCTACCAACCTGGGAAAGAAGTGGCTCACGCCCTCCAGAGCCACATTGTTGCAGTTAAAATAGAAGCCCAGAGAGAGGTAGGTATAGGAGGCCTGCAGGTGCAGGGTGACCAGACTGTTGACAGTGACCTCCACGTAGGTGGAATAATTGTGATGAATTTGGGAGCTCATGGTTGCTCTGTAATAAGGGGTTAAAGTAAAAAAACGGTGTTCGCTGGTCTTGGAGGCTGAGGATGGCTGAAATGGTTTCGAAGGTGGTGACTGGAAAAGAGGTTGGAAGGGTGTCAGAGGCTGGAAGAAGGGGCATGCTTGGGTCTGTTTCATTCAAACACTGTTGAAGCAAGAGACACATCTAGGGAATGCCCCAGCTTTCTTATGACTAGTGTTTGCATGGTATAACTTTTTTCATGCTTTTACTTTTATCCTATTGGAGCTGTTGTACTTAAAGGCCTTATAGCATATGAATAACATATAGCTGCACATATATTTAATATTAATACTAATAGCTTGTGTCTAGGGCCCCTCCCAGAACCCTAAGATCTTGATTTTGGATTCATTTGACATCTGTATAAGTTTACTTCATTCCAGTCACACTGGCTTTTAAGCAGCTTCTTAACTATTCTAAGCATACTCTACCCCAGGACCTTTGCGCTTACTATTCTTTCTGTCTGGAACAATATCTGCGCAGAGAGCACGGGCCACTTTCTCTTTTTATATAAGAACTCTAATGTCACTGTGATAAATAATTTTACATTATTTAGTAGTTAATTAATATTAGTTAATTAAATAGATAGCTAATTAAACATTATTTCTGTTGGTAACTGTGAGGCAGTTTCCAGAAGAGATTATCATTTGAATTGGTGAATTGAATAAAGCTGATTTCCCTCCCTATTGTGGAGGGAAATTATCCACTCTATTGAGGGCCTGAATAGAACAAAAAGACCAAGGAAGATTGAATTTGCTTTCTGCCTGACTGCATGAGTCAGGACATTGATCACCTGCCCTTGGTGCTCCTGGTTCTCAGGCCTTCATACTCAGACTGGAATCCATACCATCCACTCTCTGGTTCCTAGGCCTTTGAACTACACCAATGGCTTTCCTGGATCTCCAGATTGCAGACATCAGTCAGATTGTGGGATTTCTCAGCTTCCATAATCATATGAGCCAGTACTATATATTAATATATATATTTATATGAACAGGATATTGCTTGGTTTCCCAGTGCCTATTTTTATTTATTTAACAAAAACATATATACCATTTCCTATGTACTGGGCACTGCCTTAAGTGCTTTACAGTTAGGAACTCATTTTGTCATAGTAACACTCTGAAAGTAGGTACTATTATTATCATCCCTCTGTTATAGATGAAGAAAGTGGAGCTCAGAGATGTAAAGTATATTGTTCAAGGTCACACAGCTAGTAAATGGCAGAGCTGGATTTGAACTCAGGATGGCTGATTTCAGAGTCTGCTTTTGATCATGAGTCTATGCTGTGTACAATAGTACCTGGCATGTAGTAGGTGCTCAATAAATGCTAGTTGGATGAAATGTGTTTTCCTGCATTCTTGTTTTTTACTCAGGTTCCAGCTAGTGTTTGATTTCAAATAAAAACTGCTTCTTTGAATTCTGTATCTCAGTGCTCACACATCTCTCAGATGGTCACAACCTAACCATCAGCTGGTTGGAAGCTCAGTAAGAAATCACTGCTCTGACTTTAAATCCTAGATATTTTAGTTCTTATTGAAGTCTAGAATCACAGGCCACTGTGAGGGGTGACAGCTTTATAGTATATGAACAGATTGAAAGATCTGCAAAAAAAGAAAAAGTTTAAATTCGTTCTCCTGAAGGCAAATAAATTTAAAATGAAAACAAATGGGAGTGTAAGTTGGAACAGAATGCAAATCTACATAAAAATTTTAGATAAAACAAACAATTTTTATTTATTTATTTATTTTTATCTTTATTGTTGAAAGTATTACAGATGACTCCTCTCCCCTCTTTTTTCCCCATTGACTCCCTCCTCCCCGCTCCCACCCCCCTCCTGCTTTCCCCAAACTATTGTCTGTGTCCATTGGTTATGCATATATGCATGTAAGTTCTTTGGTTTATCTCTTCCCACCCCCCCTCACTCTGAGGTTTGTCAGTCTGTGGAACATAATTTTTAAATGTTCTGCCTGGGGTGCACCCCATTGGCAACACCACCATTAGTCCAGAGAAGCACATTCACTCTGCTGTAAGTAAGGCCTTAAGGAGAGGCTACTTCACCTGGAAAGTCAGAAGAGCAGGGGATGGGCAGGGAAGAAGGAAGAAACAGCTTGAATGACCTGGGCTATGTAAAACCAGGAGTTTGGGCTTTTACAGTTCCACAGTATCAGTCTTAGCTTGTTCCCAGTTCCACAATATCAGCCATGGAGATGGAAATGTAAACACTCAACCAACTGTTTGCCCCTTTTGGGATGATTTCACACTTAGAGAAAATGAAAACTACTTGACTCTTTACTTTCCAGGTCCTTTTCCTGTTCCTTTTTTCAAATTTCTGCTGAATCAGTGGGAAGCTCTTGCTGGAGAGCTGTGTTCTCTTCATAGTTTGATTTTGTTTACCTTGGGGTCAAGGATAATTTTTTTGTTTAAAGAGTCAGAAGATAGGGGGGAAAAATCTAAATGACATCTTGTCCTTGAACTTAACATGAAGTCTGGGCAATGGAGCAGAATTCAGGGTTAAGCACCTTCAGGAGGTTGGTGATTAGTTTATTCAAATACTAAATGCTAAAGCAAATTACATTTTAAAAAAATCTAGCTAGATGGTTACTAGCTCTTCCTGTCTTTGGAATGTTTTAGGGAGGTCTTAAAGAAGAACCATACTGACACAAACCCAGACTCTTCTTGAATTGATTGCATAAAATTAAAGATAATTATAAAATACTTTCTGGTAATGGGATTTCATGCTTGTTCCCACATTTTGTGAAACATTCCATTGCATAATAAAATTCTCACAACAAGCCTATATTACAATCATCACTTTTATTTTATTTTTACTGTTGAAAGTATTACAGATGTCCCCCCATTTTTCCCCCATTGATCCCCTCCTCTCCACTTCCACCCTCCCCCTGCTTTCCCCAACCTAATGTCTGTGTCCATTGGTTGTGCATATATGCATATACGTTCTTTGGTTTATCTCTTCCCACCCCTCCCACCCCCCATCCCTCTGAGGTTTGTTAGTCTTTTCCCTACTTCCATGACTCTGGACCTATTTTGGTCGACAGCTTATTTTGTTCATGATGTTCCATAAATAAGTGAGATCATGTGGTGTTTGTCCTTCTCTGACTGGCTACAATCATCCCTTTTAGATGAGGACACTGAGACAAAAAGGGGTTGTGTAATTTGGCCCAAGACACATGGATGGCAAGAGGCAGAGGCAGAATGTGCACACAGGCATCAGGACTAACACTGCCCCACCCTGCTGCTTTATGTATTTAAAAAAAAAAAAAGTTTTTATTGATTTTTTTTTTTTTTTAGAGGAAGAGAGATAGAAACATGGATGAGAGAGAAACATCAATCAGCTGCCTCCTGCACGCCTCCTACTGGGTATTGAGCCTGCAACCTGGGCATGTGCCCTGACCAGGAATCAAACTGGCAACCTGTTGGTGCACAGAACGATGCTCAAACAACTGAGCCACATCAACTGGGCTGCTTTATGTATTTTTGAGTTATGAGTAAATATGGATGTAGCCTAAACTTGCTTCACTTTTCACTGATTCTTCAGCAATCATACACTGATGAAAGAATCAAGAGGCAAGAAGGTTCTAACTTCATATGCTCCATTCTTACGTCTCCTGGGGAAAAAAGTATTCTTGTCTTTGATGGGACTTTTAATTACCTTTTCCTCCCCTCTTTGTGGGTCAGTTTGTTCTTGATGTTAAAAATATTCTATTCATATAATTCCCCAGAAGAAAGTAGGAGAGAAACTGTAAAGCCAGAATCATTCCTTCTGAACAGTCTTATAAACTAATTGTAAAAATAAAAATAAAACAAAATGATTTCATTTTGTTATGGGTATTCAGAATATAATGTTTCAGCAGTGATTGCATTCATGAGCAAACAAAGAAGTAATCTGGCATAAAAATGATTTCAAAAAATGCCCCTCCCTCCCACCCTCCCGGCTGGTGTGTCTCAGTGGTTGAGCGTCGACCCACGCACCAAGAGGTCACCGATTCAATTCCCAGTCAGGGCACATGCCCAGGTTGTGGGCCAAATCCCCAGTGGAGGGGCATGCAGGAGGTGGCCAATCGATGTTCTCTCTCATCGATGTTTCTCTCCCTCTCCCTTCCTCTCTCTCTAAAATCAATAAAGGAAAAAGAAATTTTTTTAAATGCCTCTCCTCAAAAAAAAAAAAGTTGGGAATTGAAAGGCAAACTCAGGTAGAAGACTAGGTCTTGATGTGTTCAAAAGAACATGAGGAACAACCCACATGTCCATCAACTTATGAACAGATAAACAAAATGTGGTATGTTTGTATTATGAAATGTTGTTCAGCGATAAAAAGAAATGAAGTGCTCATACAACTCGGGATAAACCTTGAAAAAATTATGCTAAGTGAAAGAAGCCAGTCACAAAGTACTATATACTATATGATTTCACTTCTATGAAATGTCCAGAACAGGCAAATCCATTGAGACAGACGATATATTAATGGTTGCCTTGGGCTGAGGGAGGGTGGTGGTGGTATTGAGAGATTGGGGGTGATGACCAGAGTAAATGTTTTCTATCTGAGGTGATGAAAATGTTCTACCATTGATTGTGATGATGGATGTACAACTGTGAATATATTAAAAGCCATTGAATTAATTATATACTTTAAAAGGGTGCAGACAATATATGTGAATTACACATCAATAATACTGTTTTAAAATGTTATTCACAATTTATGTACTTGTTAGTAAGGGTGAAAATCATACTGTTGGTGTCAATTGTCAATTCCTCAAAAAGCCTACTAGGAAAAAACTGTTGATCAAGTAAAACTGCATTTATTACATACCCTGCAGCAAGGGAGAACATCACCATAATAAAGTCTTAGTAGTGTCTCAGAATGGGGAAGCATGTACACACACACACACACACACACACACATTCATGAGCAAACAAAGAAGTAATCTGGCATAAAAATGATTTCAAAAAATGCCCCTCCCTCCCACCCTCCCGGCTGGTGTGTCTCAGTGGTTGAGCGTCGACCCACGCACCAAGAGGTCACCGACACACACACACACACACACACACACACACACACACACACACACACATTTACATTTATAAAACTGTGACTGCCCTGGCCAGTGTGGCTTAGTTGGTTGGGTGTCATCCTGTGCACCAAAAGGTTGCCAGTTCAATTCCTGGTCAGGGCACATGCTCAGGTTGTGGACTCAATCCCTGATGTGGTGCTTGCAGGAGACGGCCAATCAATGTTTTGTTCTCACATCGATGGGTTCTCTCCCTCTCCATCTCCCTTCCTCTCTCTCTAAAAATCGATTTCAAAATCTTTAAAAAACTAAAACACAAAAACCTGACTAATTCTATATACAATAATGAAAAGAAAGGATTCTTTTGTTTTATGACTTAGCCATTTTATATTTTCAGTGGGTTAATATATAATACCACAAAAAATATTACTCCTTAAAAATCCAATTTTAGCTCTAGATAAAGCAGTCTATAAATTGCCTGAGTATGTCACTGAAAAGTCAAACTCATTATTTGAGAGACATGGAATCCATGTTATTTTCATAAATCTTTGAATGTACATGTCATTGCTGATAATTATTTCTCCAACATCAGTGAAGATAAACAGAGAATTATTGAGTTAGGAAGAAGATGTTTATTATTTTTTTTTTGAAGGACTTTATTTTTTAGAGCAGATTTAGGTTCACAGAAAAACTGAGAGGAAGGTACAGAGATTTCCCATACACCGTCTCCCACACATGTATAGCCTCTGTCATTAGTAACACCCCCACCAGAGTGCTACATTTTTTCCAAGTGATGAATGTACAGTGATACATCATAGTCACCCAAAATCCACAGTTTAACTTAGAGTTCAGTGTTGGTGTACAACCCATGGATTTGGACAAATGTATAATGACATGTATCTGCCATTATAGTATCATACATAGAATTGTCATTGCCTTTTCCAGAATGTCATAGAATTGGAATCATGCAGTATACATGTAGGTTTTTCAGTTTGACTTCTTTTACTTAGTAATGTACTTTTCAAGTTCCTCCATATCTTTTCATGGCTTGATAGTTGATTTCTTTTTAGTATTGAATAATATTTCATTATCTGGATTTACCACCATCTATGTATCCATTCCCCTACTGAAGGACCTCTTTGTTGCTTTCAAGTTTTTGCCATTATGAACAAAGCTGCTATAAACATCTATGTACAAGAGTTTGTGTGGACATAGTTTCCACTTCTTTGGTTAAATAGCAAGGAACACAATAGCTGGATTACATGGTAAAGTATATTTAGATTTGTAAGTAGCCACCAAACTGTCTTTGAAAGTGGCTGCATATTTTGCATTCCCACCAGCATTGGATGGGAGTTGCTGCTGCTCCAAACCCTTGTTAGCATTTGGTGTTGTCAGTGTTTCAGATTTTGGCCACTCTAGTAGGTGTATAGTAGTATCTCACTGTTTTAGTTTGCATTTCCACGATGACATATGATGTGGTGCATCTTTTCAGATGCTTATTTGCCTCTGTTCTTTGTTGAGGTGTCATGTTCTTTAACTCATTTTTTATTGATTTTTTTTTTTTTTTGAGAGAGAGAAAAACATCGATTTGTTGTTCCACTTATTTATACATTCATTGGTTGATTCTTTATGTGTTCTGACCAGGGACCAAACCCACAACCTTGGTGTATTGAGATGATGCTCTAACCAACTGAGCTACCAGACCAGGGCCTCATTAAAAAAAAAAAAAAAAAAATATATATATATATATATATATATATATATATATATATATATATCATATATATTAAAAAAATATATATATATACTTTTAGAGAGAGAGGAAGGGACAAGGAGAAAGAGATAGAAACATCGATGTGAGAGAGAACTATAAATCGGCTACCTCCTTCATGTGCCCTGACCGGTGACCTCTTGGTGCATGGGTCAATGCTCAACTACTGAGCCACACTTGCCAGGCAGGGCCTCATTTTTTATCAGGTTGTTTGTTTTCTTATTGTTGACTTTCATTTTTGTTTTTTGCCAGTGTAGTGATATTTATCACATAATTATTCATTACGAGTTTGTACCCTTAAAGACTATCACTGTTTTTTTTTTTTTTTTGATCCTCACCCGAGGACATTTTTGCATTATCTTCAGATAGAGGGGGAGGGAGAGAGGGAGGAAGAGAGAGAGAGAGAAACATCGATGTGAGAGAGACACATCAAGTGGTTGCCTTCCACAGGACCCCAACCAGGGCCGGGGACAAACTGCAACCGAGGTACATGCCCTTAGCGAGAACCGAACCTGGGACTCTCCGGTCTGTGGGCCGACACTCTCTCTAACCACTGAGCCAAATCGGCCAGGGCTAAACATTATCACTCTTATATCCCGCCCTCATCCCCTGGTAACCACTATTTTACAAGTTTAACTTCTTTAGATTTCATGGATAAATGGTATCATAAAGTATTTGTTTTTCTTTGTCTGACTTATCTTGCTTAGAATAATGTGCTCAAGATCCATGGTGTCAGAAAAGGGAATAATATTCCTCTGTGTATATGTACCACATATTTTAAATCCATTCATTTGTTGATGAGCATTTGGGTGTTTCCTCATTCTTCACTATGGTAAATAATGCTGCAATAAACATGGGAGTGCATGTATCTTGTTAAAATCTTGTTTTCACTTCCTCTGCATACATACCCAGAGGTGGAATTGCTGGATCATATGGTAGATCTATTTTCCATAGTGGTTGGACCAATTTACATCTCCATCAACAATGTTTAAGGGTTCCCTATTCACCACATGCTCTCCAGCAGCTGTTGCCTCTTGCCATCTGGGTGATAGCCATTCTAACAGGTGTGACGTAACATATCATTTTAATTTGCATTTCCCTGATGATTAGTGATGCTGAGCATCTTTTCATGGGTCTGTTAGCCATTTTGATGTCCTCTTTGGAGAAATGTGTATTTGGTTCTGCCTATTTTTAAGTCAAATCGTTTGGGGTTTTTTGTTAAGGAGTTGACAGTTCTTTATGTATTTTGGATATAACCCCTTATCCAATATATAGTTTGCAAAAGTTTTCTCCCATTCTGTATGTCATCTGTTCATTTTGTTAATTGTTTCTTTTGCTGTGCAAAAGAGTTTGAGTTTGATCTAGTCCCATTTCTTTTTTTCTTTGGTTGCTTGTGCTTTTGGTATCATGTTCAAAAAATGATTGCCCTGACTAGTATTGATGAACTTCTTCCCTACGTTTTCTTCTGAGTTTTAAGATATTATGTCTTATTTTTAAGTTTTTGATCAATTTTTAGTTAATTTTTCTGAGTGGTGTGAGGATGTGTTTCATTGTTCTACATGTGTTTCTCCAGTTTCCCCAGTATCATTTGTGGAAGAGACTGTCATTCCCCATTGGGTATTCTTGCTCTCTTGTTAAATATTAGTTGTCTTCTTATTGTTGAGGTTTAAGAGTTCTTTGTATATTTTGGATATCTGAACTACTTCATTAGATGTGTCTTTTGCAAACATTTTCTCCTAGTCCACTCTTTTTCTGCTTTTTGTCATTTTAATTGGGCATTTTATGATTCCATTTTCTTTCCTTCCTTAGCATGTTATATTTTTAAATCTCTTTTAGTTTGTTGCCCTAGGGTTAAACTATGCATTTACAACTAATCCAAGTTCACTTTCAAATAACAATATACCTCCTCCCAGGTAATGTGAGTGCCTTATAATAATAAAGTAATCCTAATTTCTCCCTCCCATCCCTTATATCATTGTTGTTATTTATGTCACATATAAGCATACACACACACACACACACACACACACACACATATATATATCCATAATCAAATACACTGCTGTTGATATATTTTGAAGAAGCTGTTATCTGTTATATCAATTAAGAGTAAGAGAAATAGCCCTGACTTGTTTGGCTCAGCAGTTAGAGCATTGGCCTGCAAACTGAAGGGTCATGGGTTAGATTCCCAGTCAAAGGCATGTACCTGGGTTGCAGCTTTGATCCCCGACCCCAGTTGGGGTCATGCAGGAGGCAACCATTTGATGTGTTTCTTTCATATTGATGTTTCTTTCTCTCTCTCTCCCTCCCTCCCTTCAACTCTATAAAAATCAATGGAAAAACATCCTCAGGTGAGGATTAACAATAACAACAACAAAGAATAAGAGAAATAAAAAAATTTCTTTTACTTTCACTTATTCCTTCTTCAGTGCTCTTCCTTTCTTAATGTAGATCCAAGTTTCTGACCTATATAATTTCCTTTCTCTTGAAGGAAATTTAAAAAATATTTCTTGCAAGGCAGGTCTACTTGGCAACAAATTTCCTCAATTTATTTATTTATAATATGTTTTGCTGATTTCAGAGAGAGGAAAGGAGAAAGAGAGAGATAGAAACATTGATGAAAGAGAAACATCTATCAGCTGCCTCCTGCACGCCCCCTACTGGGGATCAAGCCCGAAACAGAGGCATGTGCCCTGATCAGGAATCGAACTGGTCACCTCCTGTTGCACGGGACAGTGCTAAACCAACTGAGCCACACTGACCAGACTTCCTTCAATTGTTGTTTGAGAAAGTCTTTGTTTCTCCACTTAATTCTGTACCCTGTGAAAGGATAATTTCATAGGGTACAAAACTGTAGATTGGTGCTTTTTCTCTCTCAACACTTTAAATATTTCCCTCTGCTCTCTTTTGGTTACATGTTTTCTGAGAAGTCAGATATAATTCTTATCTTTTTTTTCTATAGATAAAGTATTTTTTCCCCCTGTGACTTCTTTTAGGATTTTTTCTTTGTCTTTGATTTTCTGTGGTTTGAAAATGATATGCCTAGGTGTAGTGTTTTTTGGTTTTGTTTTGTTTGCATTTGTCCTGCTTGGCATTCTCTGAGTTTCCTGAAACTGGTTTGGTGTCTGACATTAATTTGGGGAAATTTTCAGTCATTATCATTTCAAATATTTCTTCCTTTCCTTTCTCTCTTTTCTTATTTTTCTGCTACTCCTATTACACATATTTTACACCTTTTGTAGTTGGCTATTCTGTTCTGTTCTTTTTTTTTTCTTTTTCAGTCTTTGTTCTTTTTTCTTTTCAGATTTGGAGGTTCCTATTGAGATATCCTCAAGCTTAGCAATTCTCCCCTAAGATGTGTCCAGTCTACTAATAAGCCCAACAGTTTCTTTCAGTTATAGTGTTTTTTATCTCTAGCATTTCTTTTTGATTCTTAGGATTTCCAACTCTGCTTACGTTTTTCTCTCTGTTCATGCATGATGTCTATTTTATCCATTGGAGTCCTTCATGTATTAATCATAGATGTTTTAAATTCCTGGTGTGATAATTCCAAAATTGTTGCCATGTCTGGTTCTAAATGCTGGCTCTGTGTCTTTAAATCTTGTTTTTTGCCTTTTCATATGTAATTTAAAAAAATGTTTATTGCCTGACAGGATGTACCAGGTTAAAAAAAACAACTGTTGTAAATAGTCCTTTAACAATGTGGTGACTAAGTGTGGAGTAAGGGGAAGCATTCTATATAATCCTATGATTAGGTCTCAATCTTAGTGAGCTTGTGCCTTCGGACTGGGAATTTCACAAATGTTTCTGTTTGTCAGGGGTAAGTCCCAAAAGTCTAAATTTAGGATTGATTCTGAAAAACTGACATGTAGCCTTATTCAAATTTATCAGAGCTTTAATAGGAGAAACTTACATATATGGGCAAAGCAGCTGTTTCCAGTGGTGGCAAGCCAAGAAGAATATACACCCCTCCCAGTACAGGGTCCCTTTTTTAAGGGGAGTAATAGGGGTTAATAGCAAAACCAGATGGTGGGTAGTTGTGTAGACCTCCCGAGAGGATATGCATCACTAAGTTAAAACGAAAAGTTAAAGCATAACGTCAGGCAGTTGTTACACTCTATACATTCAGTAATCTTCCTGGGGGCATGACATTTGTCTTTGGGCAGCATTACGGCTTTCTGAGCAGCCAGCCAAGCATGAGGTTTCAGAAAGTTCAATAGTCACAGAGAATTCAGCAGTTACAGAGAGTTCAACATTTCCCAGATGCAGGAGCCATATTGCATCTCTAAAGTGAGGTCACCTGTGCTGTTTTTTCTCCCTGCTTAGGTAGGACAGGATGTGTAGAATGGCTGGAATTAGGTATTTCCCTTTTCACAGTTCGGTTAGGCTCTGGTAATACCCCAGCAAGTTAGGCTGTGTTTAAATAGTTTCCCCTGAGGGCTGCTGGCCTTGTTAAAAACAGTGTGCCCTAGTGTATTTCAAAATGGTTCCTTTTTCCTCCCCACTGCCAGTGCACAAGGGAATATTTTCTGATATTTACTGTGAGAACCTGTCTTAGCTCCTGGAGGTATACCCATGATTCAGTTTCCTGGAGTTTTTTTTTTTTTTTTTTTTAATTTGTTAATTTGAGAGAGAGGGAAGGAGAGAGGAAAGGAGAGAGAGAGAGAGAGAGAGAGAGAGAGAGAGAGAGAGAGAGAGAGATTAATTTGTTGTCCCACTTATTTATGCATTCATTGATTGCTTCTTGTATGTGCCCTGACCAGGGATCAAATCTACAACCTTGGAGTATCAGGATGTTGCTCTGACCAACTGAGCTACCCAGCCAGAGCCAGTCCCCTGGAGTTTTCAGTTCTTGTAGGTACTGAGCCTACAGCAATTTGTCATTTACACTTCAGGTTTCCTACCAGCACTGTTTCTCATGATGATTTCTACTCTGAGTCTCTGCTCAGGTAAGCCTGGACTCCCTATATTGGCCTATCTGTCTCTTCAATCTTGGGAGCAGTAGTTTGTCCAGTGTCCTCTCCTCTCTTATGGATCCAAGAAGAGTTGTTAACTTTTCAGTCTATCCAGCTTTTATTTGTTGTTAGGACACAGTGATAACTTCCAAGCTCTTTACATGTAGAACCAGAAACGGAAGTCTTCACTATTTTTTAAAATATATTTGTATTGATTTTAGAGAGGGGAAAGAGAGAGAAACATTAGTTGGCTGTATCCTGCACGCCCCCTAATGGGGATCAAGCCCACAACCCAGGCACATGCCCTGACCGAGAATTGAACCAGCCATCTCTCAGTGCATAGGAGGATGCTCAAGCAACTGGGCCACACCAGCCAGGGCTCTGTGGGGATACACCCGGAAGAGCCGTAGCAAACTACAGCCCTGGAACAATGTCCTCCAGATGAACCCTGGATTGTTATGTTCCCAGCAGAAGAAAAACCCCTTAAGCAACCTCAAGGAAGTTATGTGCCCTGCAGTTGTGCCTGGTTCCTGCGCTCAAGGGTCAGGAGGTCTCTGAAGCTATGGATCATTAAGTTAGTTCTAAACACAATGGAATTTATGTGACAGGGGGCATATGTCTCATTGCTTCACCTCCGTGTTGTATTATGTGCATCCTGCCTGACTCATTTTTAATTTTTTCTTAGCCTTTAGAATTGATGTTAATCAATAATATGCATTGTTTAACCATGAGTTAATCCTTGGGCAGTGGGGCACTTCTTTGTGTAATCGAACTCAATAAAAACCAGACCCAGAGATGGGTCGGGGCCACTGGCCATTCACCTGCAATTCGTTGTTGGTGTCTTATTCCTTCCCGCAGGCCTCACTATTTTTTTTTACTTAACAGAGTTATAGAAAGTTTGACTAAACTTTGTCAAGAAGGACAAAGGTCCTTTTTATCAATGACCATCAATGGAAATGATTACACAAATTATTGCACAATTTAGTTAATATGCTATTTAACTTGCCTGCTTTTATGTTAGAAATAAGGAGTATTCTACTGAAGAGAACCAAAGTTTTGCCACCATGAAGCTGCTTTTTTGGAATATCAATTTTAAGCGGTTTATTAAGAAGCAAAAGACTCAGAACCTTTGGCCCTCCCCCTTCCTGCCTAAGAGATTCAGATAGAAAGGTCTACTTCAGGAAGGATATTTTAGGCTGTTCACCTTGGCCTAATTTGAATTAAGGGTGGAAAACAAGAGGGCTTCAGGCAGGTGCCAGTTAGCTAGATACCCTGTGCCCCATTGTTTCTGGGTTGCCTAGCAAGGATTTTCCTGCCATGTGTGTTCCATTCTTCTTCAACTACCTGTGAATCGCCTATTGTCACTTCTGAAATCTAATACCCCATCCTCCATTTCTGCTTTGTCAAAATGTCATATATACTCAATATTGCCTCACCGTCTTTGGATTTTCCATGCCTATGTGAATTCCCCATGCACATGTATTAAAATTTTTATTTTCTTCTGTTAATCTGTCTCTGTTAATTTGGTTATTAGTCCAGCTAGAAGAACTTAGAAGGTGACAAGAAAAGTACTAATTTTTTCTTAGTCTCCACACTACTAAGCCAGTAAGTCTAAGAAAAATATACTCCAAAGAAAAAGCAGTCAAGTAGAAGAAAAAGAAACATTGAAGAAGGGCAGTGACAGACCAAGAAAGAATGAGAAATGAAGAACCAGAGGGGACAGATAAAGGTAAATTCCACATACACCTGAGCACAAGCTGCAGAGACGTGAAGTCTATGTTCATAAAGAGCTGCAGTGTACGTCATAGCATCAGCTACCTAAGGCCTGTTTACCTTGCAAGTCATAAATGGTGTTCCAGCTTCGTGATAAGCGTTTACATATCTAACTTCTCATTGATTCAACTTAAAAAATTCTTGGACATCACTATGTTAAGGAGCAGGGGGTACAGCGGTAAATAAGACAATCACCCTGATATTAGAGAAGTTAAAATTTGGCAGGAAAGAGAGGCATTGCTTTTTAATCCAGACCTGAGGCCCTGAACCTAACTGTCCCCTATACCTGGGCTTCTGAGCATTAAAGAGAAAAAAACCACACAAAGTCAATTCAGACACATGGGGGCAGACATTTGCAATGGCTAACCGTGAGGTTTGACCATGATTGGTTGGTTATTTTTAGTTTGTGACGCATTTTTTTCACGTATTAGGCAAAGTACCGAAAATTAGGAAATTACCGAAAAATCGGTATAGCAGTCTGCTAGGGTTAAAATGTAAATCACACCACTTTTATCACACACACACACACACACACACACACACACACACACACACACAAGGACGTTATGTGTGGTGATGAGCTTGGTTGTCATAATAATTTTATGATGTATACATATATTAAAGTATGACATTTTACACCTTAAATATGTACAATTTTTATTTGTCAACTTTACCTCAGTAAAGCTGAAAAAAGTAAATCACATAAGTTTAAAATGTATTTTACAGAAAAATAAGGAATCCTCTATGAATTCCAGTGTACTATCTTAGATTTCAAACTCTTATATCTGGCCAGTGTGGCCCAGTGGTGAGAGTGTCATCCTGTGCACTGAAGGGTCGTGGGTTTGATTCCCAGTCAGGGCATGTACCCAGGTTGCAGGTTTGTGCATGAAGCAACCGATCCATCTCTCTCTCTCTCTCTCTCTCCCTCTCTCTCTCCCTCTCTCTCTCTCCCCCTCCCTCTACCTTCCTCTCTCTCTAGAATCCATGAAAAACATATCTTTAGATGAGGATTAAAAATAAATAAATAATAAAACTCTTTTTTTAAGCCTCTTAATTTTTTTGTTTATTCATTTATCATTTTATTTTATTTTAATACTTAATTTATTACATTTTTAAAAATTACAGATGTCCTTCCTTTTTGCCCCTTGGACACCCTCTTCCCTGCTCCTTTTTCCCCCTTGGACACCCTCCTTCCTGCTCCTGACATCCCCCCCACCCCCTGACCCCCTTCACCACACCATTGTTGTCCGGGTCCATTGGTTGTGCATATATGCATATAAGTTCTTTGGTTTATCTCTTCCTGCCCCTCCCACCCCCCTTCCCTCGGAGGTTTGTCAGTCTGTTCCCTACTTCCATGACTCTGGATCTATTTTGTTCATCAGCTTATTTTGTTCATTATATTCCACAAATAAGTGAGATTATGTGATACTTGTCTTTCTCTTACTGGCTTATTTTACTTAGCATAATACTCTCCAGGTTTCTCCATGTCATCTCAAAGGGTAAGAGATCTTTCTTTCTTATAGTTGCAAAGTATTTCATTGTATAAATGTACCACAGCTTTTTTATCCACTCATACACTGATGGACACTTGGGCTGTTTCCAGATCTTAGCTATTGTAAATAGAGCTGCTATGAACATAGGGGTGCATATATTCTTTCTGATTGGTGTTTCAGGCCTCTTAGGATATATTCCAAGAAGTGAGATCATTGGGTCAAATGGGAGTTCAAATTTTTTTTTATTGTTGAAAGTATTACAGATGTCCCCCTTTTCCCCCCATTGACCCCCTCCTTCCCACTCCCATCCCCCTCCTACCTTCCCCAGCCTAGTGTCCGTGTCAATTTGTTGTGCATATATGCATGTAGGTTCTTTGGTTTATCTCTTCCCAACCCTCCCAGTTCAATTTTTTTTTTGAGGTAACACCATAGTGTTTTCCATAGTGGCTGCACCAGTCTGCATTCCCACCAGCAGTGTACTAGAGTCCCCTTCTCTCCACACCCTCACCAGCACTTGTTTGATGATTTGTTGATGGCAGCCATTCTGGCAGGTGTGAGGTGATACCTCATAGTCATTTTAATTTGCATCTCTAATGATTAGTGACATTGTTGAGCATTTTTTCATATGTCTCTTGGCCATTTGTATCCTGTTTGGAGAGGTGTCTATTCAGGTCCTCTGCCCATTTTTTTTTTAAATCCTCACCCAAAGATATTTTTCTCTTTATCATCAGATAGAGTAAGAGGGAAAGGGGGAGAGAGAGAAGGAGAGAGAAACATCTATGTGAAAGAGACACATTGACTGGTTGCCTCCCTCACGACCCCAACCAGGGCCAGGGATGAACCGCAACCGAGGTACGTGCCCTTGACCAGAATCAAACCCACGACTCACTGGTCCCCAGGCCGACACTAACCGCTGAGCCAAACCAGCCAGGGCAAGAGCTCCTTCTTGAAGCAGGTTTCTCTGACTGAATCTCTTGAGCTGGAAAAGGGGGGAGGGTCAAAATTTCTTTCTGAGTCTTGTTTCTTTAAAAATAGCTTAAAAGCAATATCCCAGAAAGGCAGCTTCAGGATGGCAAAACTTTGGTCCCTTTAATAACAAACACTTGTTGGGGAAAGATAATTAAAACAAATCTCCCAACCCAATAAACCTCTCCGCAAAAGTAGTAGAAAAAAATTTTATTACTGAGTAGTCATTGAACCTGGATGTGAGTGCATCCATCCTACCAATCTATAAGATGGCAAAGACGGGAAGAAATCTCACCCTTTTACACGGCCAGGAAGATACAAGCCATTGCATACCTGTCCTCTAGACAAACAACGACTAGTCCTCAAGTAGGAGGACTTGTCAACACCATTTGTCAATCATATTTTGTTCTAAATTCACCTGGAAATTGGAGTGGCCATCATGTTAACTGGCTTCATATGAAGGAAAAATTAACTTCTCATATAAAGGGGTGGGCAAGAATAAACTCTATGTTTTGTGTACTTACAATTGTAAACCTACTTTTGCCTCCTCTTGTATTTATGAAAGGAGATAGTTTCGCAATTTGGAGCAAAGGGCCCACCACTAGGCTTCTACTCTCCCACAGGAACTGAAAGATAGGGGTGCTCTCTCCCTTGATTTTTACCTTTCAAAGAGTTAGCCTGCAGCAATTTTGAAAAGACATTCCTAGCTTATAATACTAGCAAAGGCTTTTAAGAAGATTTGCATACATCTCAAAGGGACAGAGAAAGAATTTTCAATTACAGGTTTTCTGAAGAATATACTCTAAGGAAAGGGAGGGGAATCTCTTTCCTCATTTTTAACAGGGAGAATTAAACCTCTTATTTTTCATTTCTATTTACCCTTATACACTCAAATACTACCACCACAATTACCTAGTATTAACATTTAGTCATGTTTGCTTCAAACATTAAAAAAACTTTTTTTCTTTATTGATTTTAGAGAGAGAGGAAGGGAGAGGGAGAGAGAGATAGAAACCTCGATGAGAGAGAATAGAGAGAATATCGATTGGCCGCCTCCTGCATGCCCCCCACTGGGGATTGGGCCCACAAGCTGGGCATGTGTCCTGACCGGGAATAGAACTGACAACCTCTTGGTGCATGGGTCAACGCTCAACCACTGAGCCACACCGGCAGGCTCAAACATTTTTTTAATAAAAAAAAATAGTGACATTAAAAACTAATAAAAAAAAATAGTGACATTAAAAACCCCTTTGTACCCTTTCCAACCTTAGTGTTGCTTACTCCCTCACTTGAAGCTGGCACTGTCCTGTATTTGGTGACCCTTTCCCCACTGAGTGCTTGGGGTGGGGTCCTTATGATATCTTGAGAAAAAGAATTTTCTGAGACTTGCACGGAAGCATGAGTGATTTTTATTTGTGTGGAATTATATCTCTGGGTTTCCAAAGCCCCGTTTCCCTTAATCCAGTCCTGGAAGGCGTGCAGCTGGGGATTCAGTAGAGCTAAAAGCAAAGCCAGTGTCCATAGTTTCTGTTCCATGGTGGAGCTAGGTCTGTGTAGCATCAGGCTAATTACAGTCCATTAGTCCATTGTGTGGGGTCCACATGGCTGTGAGCCAGGTGGGCGAAGGCAGGAGCATGAGAGCTCTGAAAGCCAGAAGCCAAGAGCACAAGAGTGCAAGAGAGCAAGACCGCGAACACCTTTGTTTAGGCTATTAAATATCTCACATCTTTCTGTACTTGCAGTGGTCATGCCTACTCTGGCCAATGACCTGTTCCCAGGTGTAACTGACAAGCAGTACCTTCCCTATTTCATCCAGACTTTACTGGGCATGGGTCTATTCTCCCCCTGTCCAGTCCCTTCCCCCAGCCATCTGCAGGAAATAGACCGGTGCTTCTTGGGGAGTGTTAAACTGCAGCTTCCTGGCAAAGCTGCACAAATGGCATGCCTGCGCCATTTGGCCTTCCCTTTGCTCCTTTCCAGTTACTTATAACTGGGTTAAATTACAGTGTTATCACTTCCTTTCAATGGTGGTTATTGTGTATTTAGTTTGCTTTTATAATTTTGGAATTAGAAAATGTCTCTCTTTTACTCTCTGCTTACATCTGTTCCACTTTTTTAGATTCCACATATAAGTGAGATCATGCAGTTTTTTTTATTTTTGTGTCTGGCTCTTTTCATTTAGCATGCTATCTCCAGGTTCATCCATGTTGTTACATGGTAGGGTTGCCTTCATTTTGAAGGCTGAATAATGTTCCGTTGTATATATGCATCATATTTTCTTTTGGGGGGACAGTTTTATAACGATTGGACAATCAGCAGTTAGTTCTCATTCACATGAACTGTGTGTAGATTTTTTAAACTGGTGAAGGTACGCGCCCTGGCCGGTTTGGCTCAGCGGTTGCAGCGTCGGCCCACGGACCGGAGAGGCCCGGGTTCGGTTCCCGCTGGGGGTGCGTGCCTCGGTTGAGGTTTGCCCCCGGCCCTGGTTGGGGTCGTGTGGGTGGCGACCACTCGATGTGTCTCTCTCACATAGATATTTCTCTCTCTATTCCTCCCTCTCTCCCTCGTACTTCTGTCTGAAGATAGATGCAAGGGTGTCCTCGGGTGAGGATAAAAAAAATAAAATAAAATAAAAAATAAACTGGTGAAGGTACATAGGTCACCAAGGTATAGAACTTGTCTGGCGAACCTTCATCTTCATTACATTTTCTGGACAACCGCATCTGGATATGGTATGAGGCATTCTTTATTCCTTATTCCTTTGGCCCAGACAGCTTTGCTTTTTAAAATTATTTTTGTTGTTGTTAATCCTCACCTGAGGATATTTTCCCACTGACCTTAAGATAGAGTGGAAGAGGGGGAGGGAGAGAAAGAGAGAGAGAAACATGGATGCGAGAGAGACACATCAGTTGGTTGCCTCCCACACGACCCCGACCAGGGCCAGGGATCAAACCTGAAACCCAGGTACGTGCCCTTGACCAGGAATCGAACCTGCAACCCTTCAGTCCATGGGCTGATGTTCTAACTGCTGAGCCAAACCAGCCAGGGCTCCTTTCTTTCCTTTTGATTCTAGCTGGTCTCATCCAGCACCCTGACTCACCTGCCTCTTTCTCTCTTGCACATCCACTTTCTTAATCATTAAGCCCTCAGGACAATAAAATAATCTTAGGAAAAAAGCCTTGGGCTGTTGACCACAGAGACAGATTCAGTCCAACTAGAAATAACATCTAGGCCTCAGCTGTTTGTATTTCCACTCCAGAATGACCCCACTGACCACATCCTTGTGAAACCAGGTGAAGCAATGCCACGGCTGACATCAGGACAAGATGCAATGATCAATTACCCCCGACCCTAGCACTAACCAATCAGTAGAGACCGCGACTCTAACCACAACCTTAACTGCCTTAGTCCCCCTATGACTCATCCCCTAGAAGCCGTTGAAGAGCCAGGTCTTTAAGTATTAGCTCACCTGTGACTCTGGGCATGGTGCCACTTTCTCTACTAATAAACCCTTACTACCTCTACTAAAAGCTTCGGTTCATGTCTTACTGGGGACTCTGATGTGTACAAACAGACCCTTTTTCCCAGTAACAGTTATAAGTCATTTCACCACAGTTCCAAGAAACAATCCATGATGTTAAGTGAGGACTTACTGTACTAATTTCCTTTCCTTTGGATATATATCCAGAAGATGGATTGCTGGATCATGTAATGTTTTATTTTTAGGTTTTTGAGGGTAAAGGAGATAGGGGAAGGAGATGTTGACTAAAGGCTACAAAGTTGCAGTCTGTAATATGAATAAGTCTAGATCTAGTATGATGACTCTAGTTAATAATATTTATTGGCCCAGCTGGTGTGGCTCAGTGGTTGAGCATCGACCCATGCACCAAGAGGTCACCGGTTCGATTCCCGGTCAGGGCACATGCCCAGGTTGTGGGCCCGATCCCCAGTGGGGGACATGCAGAAGGTGGCCAATCGATGTTCTCTCTCATCGATGTTTCTATCTCTCCCTCTCCCTTCCTCTCTCTGTAACATCAATAAAGAAAAAAATAAATAAATAAAAATAATAATAATAATATTTATTGAATACCGGAAATTTGCTAAGAGAGTAGATTTCAGGTGCTCTCATTGCACACAAAAAATGGTAACTGTGAAGAGATGATATTTTAATTAGCTTGACTGTAGTAATCCTTTTACTATGTATGTGTATATCAAATCATCATGTTGTACACCTTAAATATATACAACTTTTATTAAAAGATGAAATATTTTGTAATGAAAAAAAAAAAAGGAATATAAACAGTATCCCTTCTGATCTGGCTGAGTAGCTCAATTGGTTGGAGCATTGTCCCAATGTGCCAAGGTTGTGGGTTTGATCCCTGGTCTGGGCACATACAGGCATCAACCAATGAATGCATGAGTAAGTGGAACAACAAAACTGATGTCTCTCTCTCTCTCTCTCTCTCTCCCTCCCTCCCTCTCTCTAAAGTTAATAAATTTAAAAAATTAAAAAACCAAACAAAACAATATCACTTCACTGTTGCCAGCCAAAAAAGGGAATAATAGATGAAGTCCCTTGCAAAGAGGAACCCTTGCTGGATCTACTATGACTGTACTTTGTGTATATGCTGTGCCCAAAGTCTTGCTCTGAGCTGATAAACAAGCTTGCCTTTCTCGCAGAGATCCAAACAAAGAAATGTGGTCATCTGACTGAACAAAGTGCAGCAAAGTCCAAAGTCATGTGAAAATTAGTCATGCTCTGAGGACTGGACCTACGTCAGGTCCCTGCTGGTTGCTGGCTTACCTCCCCTGCCCCTTTCCCCCAAGCTTCAGAAGCTGGAAAGTTCCTGTCCTTGGGCACAGGGTGCATGTGCATCAGCAATAAATATCAATAGGAAGAATACGAGCCACAGGTGCTAGAGACTTGTCAGTTAGCAAGAGAGTGTTACTTTCATTGCAGAATGACGTGGCTCCCCAGGGTAGAAAGATGATACAGTCCAAGAGCAGAAAGACTGGGAGCCTCGACGTGTACCTCCTGCAGTGAAACCGTGTTCAAAGGAATGCGTACTTTCTGCTTTCCTGATTTGTGTATTTTTAATAATTTTTTAATTTATTAATTTGAGAGAGATGGAGAGAGAGAGACAATCACTGATTTCTTGTCCCGCTTTATGTATTCATCCTGACTGGAAATGGGACCCACAACCTTGGCATATTGGACAATGCTCTAACCAACTGAGCTACCCGGCCATGGCCTGATTTGTGTATATTTTAATACAGCAGTTCTTTCTAGTATATTCCAGGGACCCTGAAGACCCCCAAAACCATTTCAGGGGTTCCACAAGGTCAAACTATTTTCGAAATAATGCTAAGCTATTATTTGCTATTTTCACTTTCATTCTTTCATAAATGTAAAATGAAGTTTACCGGAGACTATGTGGCATGTGGTGTTATAACAGACTGAATCGATAGCAGATATGAGAATCCAGCTGTCTTCTGGTTGACCAGCCATTAAAGAGATTTGTAAAAATGTGAAACAATGCCTCTCAGAGAAAATAGTTTGGGGTTTGTTGGTTTTTTTAAATAAAAAATGTATTATTTGTGATTATTACTGCTATTTAAAATGGATTAATAAATGTTTTTAGTTTTAATTTATAATATAGTAAATATTGATAAATATAAACTACATAAATTAAAGTTCATTGGAATCTCAATTATTTTTAAGAGTATAAGTGAGTTTTGAGTTGCTAAAACATTTGCTTCTTTGTTTAACTAATGGTAAATCTCCTCCGTCAACCATAAATGATAGATAGTTGGTCCAGTTTTCTTACATTTTTATCTCAAATGGCATTACAAAATTTTCCCCTTTTATTTTCCCAAAAGAGATATATCAGTGAAATCCTATGGGGGTGGGGGTTGGTCTCTTCTCTATTGTTGCTAGCTATTAGAATAAAGATGATTTGGGTTATTTCTAATCCTAACATTGTATTGACTTGGGTTATCAGTGAGGCAGATCCGGAGGAAAGAATTTGAAAGCAAGTAATTTATTGCAAGGTGATCCTAGAAAACATTGGTAGGGGCATGGAGAAGTGAGATGAAAAGATGGAAAGGAAGATCTAATTCATGCTAGCATGATTATGACTACCACAGAAGCAAAACAAAACAAAAAATGGAAAGGAAGGTAGTTAAGGAAAGGGTTAGATATCAAGCCAGTTGCCACTGTGAGCATAGCCCTGCTTGGGAGCTCTGGGAGTCACTGAGAAAGCCTACCACCCAGTCATTCCACAGAGCGTTGAAGGAGCTGGGGTATTTATATCAACGACTTCAGTCATTGGTTATACACTGCTGGGGGAGTGTTTAAATTCAGACAGCTGGAAATCAGCCAGGCGTACACTATAGAGTCAGGAGCACGGATGGGAACACCAACCAGTGGCAGCTACAAACACAACGCCAAGCTTTTAATCATAAACACTGTATTATTTTGTATGTTTTGGAAGATTTAGATAATTGGTGTCAACTTATTATGGGAGAAGGTAAGAGTTGAAGCAGAAGACTCGAGGTGGTCTAGATGGCAGCTTAGACTTGATTGTATGGAAATAAACCAAGACCACTCGAAAGACCAAGCAAAAGGCTATTTATTTAGAGCTTGCTATAGCAAGGGAGTCAGCCACCATCACTTTCATTTTAATAGAGACTTCAGGCAGGAAGAGGAGTGAGAAAGCTTCAGAGCTGAAAAAGGGGAAGCCTTCATGTGTGCCCCAGTTGGAGGGTGCTGGCGTGGGGAAGCTGTAGGCTGGCTAACTAGAAATGGAACCTCCTGTGTGATTGGCTAGGGAGCATATTTGGCTTTCTTTGGTTGGTCCTTAGTCGGAAGTCAGGGCAAAAATTAGGGAAGCTGGCAGTTATTGATCAAAGCCTGGACATCAGGACATACCTGTAGGCCTCTGTTTTTCCATTATAAAATTTTCCCACTCCTCTACCTGTTTTTGAGTCTCTGCCAAAACACAAGTGATGGTTGCTGACTCCCTTGCTGCAGCAAGCTTGGGAAAAATAGCCTTTGCCTGTTTTCATTGGGTTGGTCTTGGTTTATTTCCAAACGAAGCTATTTTTACTCTCACCCCCTTGCTCCTATCTTATATATTTCTTGTTCCAGCCATGTTAAATCCTGCTTTCCCTAAATAAATGCACCAGCCTCTGGCACATAGGAGCTGTCTGCCTTTGTTCATGTTGTGTGTCTCCTTTATCTAGAAAATCCTTTTACTGCTTCCCCAACTGATGGAAAAATTCCTACTCACTCGACTCTAAAGCCCAGCTCAAACACCTCTTCTGTGAAGCATTTCCTAACCATTCCAGAGAGAACTAATTGAGCCCCACTTCTGAGATCCCATTACATTTCACTCATGCTGTTAGCATAACCTTTCAAACCTTAGGGTAGAGCACATTAGTTTACCTCTTTTTTAAAAATAGAAACACACAGTCTCCCAAAACTGAACTGGGAAGAGATAGAAAACTTGAACAGACCAATAACAGCAAAGGAAATTGAAGATGTAATTAAGAAACTCCCAGCAAACAAAAGCCCAGGCCCAGATGGCTTCACAGGGGAGTTTTACCGAACATTCAAAGAAGATCTAATACCCATTCTTCTCAAACTATTCCAGAAAATCCAAGAAGATGGAACACTTCCAAACTCATTTTATGAGGCTAGCATAATCCTAATTCCAAAACCAAATAAAGACACTGCAAAGAAAGAAAACTACAGGCCAATATCCCTGATGAATACAGATGCCAAAATCCTTAACAAAATATTAGCAAATGGGATCCAGCAATACATCAAAAAAATTATCCACCATGACCAAGTGGGATTCATCCCAGGGATGCAAGGCTGGTACAATATTAGCAAATCAATAAATGTGATACACCACATAAACAAAATGAAAGATAAAAACCATATGATCATATCAATAGATGCTGAAAAAGCATTCGAAAAAAATCCAGCACCAATTTCTGATAAAAACGCTCAGCAATGTGGTAATAGAGGGATCATATCTCAACATAATAAAGGCCATATATGAAAAACCTACAGCCAACATCATACTCGATGGGCAAAAACTAAAAACATTTCCCTTAAGAACAGGAACAAGACAGGGATGTCCACTTTCGCCACTCTTCTTTCACATAGAACTGGAAGTCTTAGCCACAGCAATTAGACATGAAGAAAAAATAAAAGGGATCCAAATTGGAAAGGAGGAAGTGAAACTGTCATTATTTGCAGATGACATGATATTGTATATAGAAAACCCTAAAGACTCCATCAAAAATCTATTAGACTTAATAAATGAATTTGGCAAAGTAGCAGGATACAAAATTAATGTCAAGAAATCAATGGCATTCTTATACACCAATGATGAACTCACAGAAAGAGAAACTAAAAAAATAATCCCATTTACCATTGCGGCAAAAAATTTAAGATACCTAGGAATAAACTTAACCAAAGAAGTAAAGGATCTCTTCACAGAAAACTACAGGTCATTGAAAAAAGAAATAGAGGAAGATATTAAAAAGTGGAAGCATATACCTTGTTCATGGATTGGAAGAATTAACATCATTAAAATGTCCATACTACCCAAAGCTATATATAGATTCAATGCAATCCCCATCAAAATACCAATGATATACTTCACAGAACTAGAACAAATACTCCAAAAGTTCATATGGAACCAAAAAAGGCCCCGAATAGCCACAGCAATCTTGAAGAAGAAGAACAAAGTAGGAGGGATCACATTACCAGATATCAGGTTATACTACAAAGCCACTGTAATCAAAACAGCCTGATATTGGCACAAGAACAGGCACATAGATCAATGGAACAGAATAGAGAACCCAGAAATTGACCCAAGACAATATGCTCAATTAATATTTGACAAAGGTGGCAAGAGCATACAGTGGAATCAAGACAGCCTCTTTAATAAATGGTGTTGGGAAAATTGGACAGCTACATGCAAAAAAATGAAGCTAGACCACCAACTTACACCATACACATGAATAAACTCAAAATGGATAGAAGACTTAAATGTGACTCGTGATTTCATAAAAATCCTAGAAGAAAATGCAGGCAACAAAATTTCAGACATCATATGCTGCAGAATATGATACATCACCTAAGGCAACAGAAACAAAGGAAAAAATGAACACATGGGACTACATCAAACTCAAAAGCTTCTGCACAGCAAAAGAAATGACGATCAAAGTGGAAAGGGAAACCACTGTATGGGAGAGCATAATTGCCAATGATACATCAGATAAGGGGTTAATTTCCAAAATATATAGAGTACTCACACAACTCAACAAAAGGAAGACAAAGAACCCAATTAAAAAATGGGCAGAGAACCTGAAGAGACAGCTCTCCAAACAGGACATACAAATAGCCAAGAGACATATGAAAAAATGCTCAACATCACTAATCATCAGAGAGATGCAAATTAAAACAACAATGAGGTATCACTTCACACCTTTCAGAATGGCCGCCATCAACAAATCATCAAACGACAAGTGCTGGCGAGGGTGCGGAGAAAAAGAGACCCTAGCACACTGCTGGTGAGAATGCAGACTGGTGCAGCCACTATGGAAAACACTATGGTGTTACCTCAAAAAATTAAAAATTGAACTGCTATTTGACCCAGTGATCCCACTTCTAGGAATATACCTTAAGAAGACTGAAACACCAATCAGAAAGAAAATATGTACCCCTATGTTCATAGCAGCACTATTTACAATAGCTAAGATCTGGAAACAGCCCAAGTGTCCATCAGTAGATGAGTGGATAAAAAAGCTGTGGTACATATACACAATGGAGTACTGTGCAGCGGTAAGAAAGAAAGATCTCTTATCCTTTGAGACAACATGGAGGGACCTGGAAAGTATTATGCTAAGTGAAACAAGCCAAGCAGAGAAAGACAGATATCACATGATCTCACTTATTTGTGGAATATAATGAACTAAACAAACTGATGAACAAAGTAGACCCAGAGTCATAGAAGTAGGGCACAGACTGACAGTCCTCAGAAGGAAGGGGTGGGGGGAGAGGGAGGGGATAAACCACAGAACTTATATGCATGTATGCGTAAGTGATGGACATAGCGAACAAAGCTGAGGACAGGGTGGGAGGGGATGAGGAGGAGGGAGTCAATGGGGGGAAAAAGGAGAAACATCTGTAACAAAAATAAATTAATAAAAAAATAAAAATAATAAAAAAATAATAAAAATAAAAATAATGTCTGCTCACTTTGCTATATAAACCTCATCTTTATTTATTTTAATTTTTTAACATATGTTTTTATTGATTTTAGGGAGAGAGAAAGGGAGAGGGAGAGAGAGAGAAACATTGATCGGCTGCATCCTGCATGCCCTCTACTGGGAATTAAGTCTGCAACCCGGGCATATGCCCTGACCAGGAATCGAACCAGTGACCTTTTGGTGCATGAGACGATGCTCAACTAACTGAGCCACACCGGCCAGGGCAGTTTACCTCTTTGTATTGCTCTTGACACTTAAAAAATGCTCAGTAAATGTTTGTGAAATGAAGTTGACTTAAATTCTTAATATATACCTCTTTTTTGCTGTATTCTATAAAACCAAAGGTAAAGGAGAGGATTAGTTGATGTCTAATTAATTTTACTGGCTAAACAGTTACTTTGAGCCTCAAAATATGTGTTTTATTTAGTTTTTAATCTATCTGATTTGAAAGCATATTCAAGCTCAACAAGTCTGTCATTGCTATCTTCCCCTCTATCAAGGTCCTTTTTTGTTTAAAAATGATACTTCTGGTTTGTGAATATTCTCTCCCATTCTGTTGGTTGCCTTTTCATTTTGTTGATTGCTTTCTTTGCTGTACAGAAACGTTTTAGTTTGATGTAGCCCCACTTGTTTATTTTTGCTTTTGTTGCCTGTGCTTTTGATGTCATTAAAAAAAAAATCATTGCCAAGACCAATGTCAAGGAGCTATTCTCCTATATTTTCTTCTAGGAGTTTTACAGAATCAGGAGTTACATTTAATTATATAATCCGATTTGAATTTATTTTTGTGTATAGTGTGACATAAGGATACAATTTCATTCTTACATATGGGTATCCAGTTTTCCCATCACCATTTATTGAAGAGACTAACTATTCTTTCCCCATTGTGTATTATTGGTGTAGTTGTTGAGAATTAGTTGATCAGTATATGTATGTGGTTTATTTCTGTGCTCCCTGTTCTTTTTCATTGGTTTATGTGTTTTTATGGCAGTACCACACTGTTTTGGTTGCCATACCTTTGCGATATAGTTTGAAATCAGGACGTGTGATGCCACCAGCTTGTTCTTCTTGCTCAAGATTGCTTTGGCTAGTCAGGATTTTTTGTAGTTTCATATGAATTTTGGGATTAACTTTTCTATTTCTGTGCAAAATACCATCGACATTTTGATACAGATTTCACTGAATCTATAGATCACTTTGGGTGGAATGAACATTTGATAAGGGGTTCATTTTCAAAATATATGAGAAACTCATATAACTCAGTAGAAAAAAACCAAATAACCCAATTTAAAAATAGACAGAGAGCCCAGCCAGTGTGGCTCAGTGGTTGAGCGTCGACCCATGCACCAAGAGGTCACTGGTTCAATTTCTGGAAAGGGCACATGCCCAGGCTGTGGGCCCGATCCCCAGTGGGGGGCATGCAGGAGGCAGCCAATCAATGTTCTCTCTCATAGATGTTTCTATCTCCCTCTCCCTTCCTCTCTCTCTAAAAAAAAAAAAAAAAAAAAAAAAAAAAATCAATAAAGAAAAAAAATAAACAGAGAACATGAATGGACATTTTTCTTTTTTCTTTCTTTCTTTTTTTTTTTTTTTTTTGGTTAATCCTCACCCAAGGATACTTTTCCATTGATTTTTAGATAGAGTGGAAGGGAGAGAGAGAGAGAGAGAGAGAGAGAGAGAGAAACATCAATGTGAGAGGGACACATTGATTAGCTGCCCTCTGCATGGCCCCAACTAGGGCCTGGGATCAAATCTGCAACCCAGGTACATGCCCTTGACTGGGAATTGAACCCAAGACCCTTCAGTCTGTGGGATGACACTCTAACCCCTGAGCCAAACCGGCCAGGGCATGAATGGACATTTTTTCTAAAGAAAATATGCAGGTAGCCAACAGGTACATAGAAAGGTACTCAACATTACTAATCATCAGGAAATGCAAATCAAAACCACAAGGAGATATCACCTCACACCTGTTAGAGTGGTTATCATCAAAAAGACAATAGATCATGAGTGCTAACAAGGATATGGAGAAAGGGGAACGCTCATACACTATTGGTGGAAATGTAAATTGGTGTAGCCACTATGAAAAACAATGTAGAGTCCTCAAAAAATTGAAAATAGAACTAAAATATGACCCAGCAATTCCACTTCTGGGAATATAGCCAAAGGAAATGAAATCATTATCTCAAAAGAGATATCTGCACTCCAGTGTTCAGTTCAGCATTAGTCACAGTAACTAATATATGAAAACAACTTAAGTGTTCATCAACAGAGGAATGGTTAGCCCAGCTAGTGTGGCTCAGTGGTTGAGTGTCGACACATGCACCGAGGTCGCTGGTTCAATTCCTGGTCAGGGCACATGCCCAGGCTGTGGGCCCGATCCCCAGTGGGGGCGTATAGGAGGTGGCCAATCGATGTTCTCTCTCATCGATGTTTCTATCTCTCTCTCCTCCCTTCCTCTCTGTAAAATCAATAAAGAAAAAAAATTTTTAAAAAACAACAACAGAGGAATGGATAAAGAAGATGTGATATCCATATCCATATCCGTATCTAATCTATCTATCTATCTATCTATCTATCTATCTATCTATCTATCTATGCTATACTGGAATATAATTAAGTATAATTTTTTAAAAAAGAAGTAAATCCTGCTATTTGTGACAACTGGAGAGTATTATGTTAAGTAAAATAAGCCAGACACAGAAAGACAAATGTTTATGATCTCACGTGTGCAATCTAAACAAATAAAAATGTTGAACTCAGTAGAATGGTGAATACCAGAGGATGAAGCAAGGTGAAAAAAGGAGATATTGGTCAAAGGGCACAAGCCTTCAGTTACAAGATGAATAAGTTCTGAATATCTAATATGCAGCATGACTATAGTTAATAGTAATGTATTGTATACTTGAAATTTGTTGAGAGAGCTCAAGTGTTCTCAAAGCACACAGAAAAGAAATGGCAACATAATGGATATTGTAATTGCTCTGATAGTTGGTGAGAGAAGGCTTGGAAGTCTGCTGCTGCTGACCACTTGATACATCGGCCCGTTGTTTCATGGCCCGTGCTTCCACTGACGAACTGCGCGGGGCCTCCAGGCCAGCTAATTACAGGTGAGTCGTCTATGAAATAAGTGGAGAAAATAGGCTAAGAAGTTCTGCCACACCATGTACAGAGTCGTCTGGTCACTACTGCTTTAGTAGTTTTAATCTACATTGTTTAAATATATATGTGTAAATCTGAAGAAAGCTAATGATGAAAGTATAAATTACACAAAATATTTATCAGTATTTACTGTGGCCATTGGTGGATATAGTAATATCACTGACTACATGAAAAGTAGAACACACTTGTCCAGTCAGTGTGGCTCAGTGGTTGAGCGTCAACCCATGCACCAAGAGGTTGCTGGTTCGATTCCCAGTCAGGGCACATGCCCAGGTTGTGGGCCTGATCCCCAGTGGGGAGCATGCAGGAGGCAGCCAAACAATGTTCTCTTTCATCGATGTTTCTATCTCTCGCTCCTTCTCCCTTCCTCTCTCTAAAATCAATAAAGAAAAAACAATTTATAAGAAAAGTAGAACACCCCAATTTGCTGAAGAAAAATCATCATTTACTTCTGACATTAGTTAGTCTTCTTTAAAGAAGACTGTGCCTGAGGATGACTGTGTAACACATGCAGGTGCAGAAGTGTATTTACTGACCAGCCAGTGAAGAATGACTTCTCATTTAGATCAAATGAAGGCTCTTCTAACTTAATTTTGCTCACTTCAAGTCTAAGTTTTCTTGTGTACATGTGAAAGGTAAAATGCTATGGGTACATCTGTTATATTGGTGTCGATTGAATATGTAAGTTAATTCCAATAATAGTGTGATTTTTTTCCATCCAATTCGTAGAACCTAGGTTAGTTTTTAGAAGGTATTTCTATCAAAGGTGGAAGATCTACCTGCACTGTGAATTGTAGTTTCAGTTTAAAAGTTCAGCACTGAAGTAAAATGATTTGTTTTTTGCTAATAATAGTGATTTAGATTTTGAGGGAGTATAGCTTTATAGTAAAACAATGTTCTTATTAAACTAAGAAACCCATGGATCAGAAATGTTCTTGGAATTGGTTAAAATGCATGCATAATTCATAACTGTTTTAAAAACTGCAATATTCTACCAGTGGCAATAGAAGCTATAGATGTAAAAATTTATAAAATTTTTATACACACATTAATCAAAGCACAAAATTTTAGTGAAGCTACTTTTAATTCAAATAAAAACTGTTATTAATTAAAATTTTAAGCCCTAGCCAGTTTGGCTCAGTGATTGGAGCGTCAGCCTGCAGACCAGGGAGTCCCGGGTTCGGTTCCCGCTAAGGGCACGTACCTCGGTTGCAGTTTGTCCCCAGCCCCGGTTGGGGTCATGCAGGTGGCAACCAATCGATGTGTCTCTTTCACATTGATGTTTCTCTCTCTCTCTCTCTCTCTCTCTCTCTCTCTCTCTCTCTCTCTCTCTCTTCCTCCCACTCTGTCTGAAGATAAATGTAAAAATATCCTCGGCTGAGGATTAAAAAAAAATTTTTTAATATCTGAGTCTCACAAGAACTTTTTAAAGTAAAGCCAAGTGTCCTATAATGGCATTGAACCTTTTGGTTAGGGAGTTCTGTTCGAATGCCTTGTGTTTAAAATGAGATAGAAAACTTTAATCAAAATATTTTTTAAGTGGAGTACCCCTGCCCTGGCCAGTTTGGCTCAGCAATTAAGAGAACATCAGTCCTTGGATAGAAGGGTCAGGGGTTCAATTCCCAGTTAAGGGCATGTACCTGGGTTGCAGGTTCGATTCCTGGCCCCAGTTGGGGTCGTATGGGAAGCAACCGATCCATGTGTCTCTCTCACATTGATGTTTCTCTTTCTCTCTCCCCCTCCCTCCCTCTCTTCCACACTATCTAAAAATTAATGGAAAAATATCCTCGGGTGAGGATTAACAATAAAAATAAATAAATAAAATAAAATGGTGTGTCTCTCAAATAGTTTAGCTTCTGAAGCTTTTTAGCAAATTGTAATTATTGAATGTAAAACTTGCAAATAGAAAGACATTGGAATTTATTCCTGCAAAAACAAAAGCTGAAACCTGTTAACAGTGAGAGCACAAATAGATTTAATTTTGAATTTCTATAATTTTGATTTAAAATACCTTAACTTCTAAGAATTGTCTTTAATTGGAGCTTTTTCTTTCAGATAAATGTATATTCTGTACTAAATGGAATGGAATTGAGAAGGCCTATGGTTTTGCAACATCCAAATTTGTGGAAACAATAAAAAATGTAAACAATCAAATTAATCATAAATAGAGATCACTTATTTGACATGTTTTGCTTTGTAGAACTATTGGCCCCAGAAGGGTAGTCTAAATGGGGGCAAACAGACAGGGCCTGTGGAATATTTGGGGCTCAAAAACTTCACACGTTTCAACATGAAAAATAATTGGAATTGGAAATAATTGGCTCTGCGCTTACCAGGTACCTCAGCCCCTGGTCTAGAAAGAGGAGTAAAAAATGTGAGCCCTTTTACATTGATTAAATCTGATATACAACTTTGAAGACTGCAGATGATTTTACTAAAAAGTTTAAAAATAATAATGGTATTTTAAATGAAATAAGGAATTTTTTCCCCCAGGAAAATGCCAGTGATATGATATTGACCTAAAGTTAAGAAACTGATAAGGACCTGAAAAAACGTTTATTTATTTATTTATTCAATCCTCACCCGAGGACATTTTTCCATTTATCTTCAGATAGAGTGGAAGGGAGGGAGAGAGAGAGAGAGAAACATCCATGTGAGAGAGACACATCGACTGGTTGCTTCCTGCACGACCCTGACCAGGGCCGGGGACGAACCGCAACTGAGGTACGTGCCCTTGACTGGAATCGAACCTGAGACTTTTTGGTCCAAGGGCCGACATTCTCACTGCTGAGCCAAACTGGCCAGGGCTGAATAAACTTTTTTTTTTTTTAAATAGACTTTTAAAAATTGATTTTAGAGAGAGAGAAAGGAGGAGAAACATGGGTTTGTTGTTCCACTTATCTATGCATTCATTGGTTGCTTCTTGTATGTTCCCTGACTAGGGATCAAACCCGCAACCTTGATGTATCGGGACAACACTCTAACCAGCTGAGCTACCCATCCAGGGCCTGAGTAAATATATCTTTTAATAAAAAAAAATTTTTTTTTAATTAATCCTCACCTGAAGACATGCTTAGAGAGAGGAAAAGAGAGACAGAGACAGAGACAGAGACAGAGAGAAATATCTTTTGGTTGCCTTCCATACATGTCCTGACTGTGGATCAAACCTGCAACCCAGGTATGTGCCCTGACCAGGAATCAAACCAGTGACCTTTTGGTGCATGGTAGGACACTCCAACCAACTGAGCTACTCTGGCTGGGCTGAATAAACATTTTTTAAAGAAGACATACAAATGGCCAACAGGTACATGAACAGATGCGCAACATCACTAATCATCAGAAAATGCACATAAAAACCACAGTGAGCTATTACCTCACACGTGTTAAGATGGCCGTTATAAAAAGACAATAGATAACGAGTATTGGTGAGGATGTGGATAAAAAGGAATCCTGTACATTGTTGGTGGGGATGTAAATTGAGGCAGCCTCTATGGAAAACACTATGGAGGTTTCTCAAAAAATTAAAAATAAAATTATTGTGTGATCCAGCATTCCCACTTCTGGGTACATATCTGAAGGAAACAAAATCAGTATCTCAAAGAGATATCTGCACTCCCGTGTTCCTTGCAGCGTCATTCACAGGAGCCAAGGTATGGAAGCAATCCAAGTGTCCATCCACAGATGAATGGAGACTGATGGGGTGCATATATATACAATGCAATGTTAGTTAGGATAAAGAAGGAAATCCTGCCGTTTGCAACAATATAAATGAATCATGAGGACATTATGCTCTGTGAAATCAGCCAGACAGAGATAGACAAATACTGCATGATCTCACTTATATGTGGAATCTTAAAAAAAAAAAGTTGAACTCAAAGAAACAGAGTCAAATTGTGGTTACCAGGGCCAGAGGAAGGTGAGTATGAAGGAACAAGGGAGATGCGGAGGTGATGGTCAAAGTACATACACCTTCAGTTTGTAAGATGAATAAGCTCTGGGGACAGTGACAGCATGGTGATGACAGTAAATACTTTGCTGTGTGCTTGAAATTTACTGAGAGGAGACCTTACCTGTTCTCATCACACACACAAAAAAGGTAGTGGGAGAACTTTGTGAGGTGATGTATGTGTTAATTAACCTGATTGTCTTAATTATTTCACAAAGCATATATATGTCAAATCATCACACTATCCACTTTAAATACAAACGACTTTATTTGTCAGTTGTGTCTAAATAAAGCTGAAGAAAAGTAATCGATTAGGTATGTGAATATATATCTAAAATTATTATTTTGCTTATGTAATTTTTAATATTTGTATAATCCTCATAAAGGTTTTAAATTTTACTTTAATACACGCAGATACATCTTGTTTTTTATTTCCTTAGAAAGAATATTATTTTGAAAATAGTTTGGAAGTAACTTATTTTATAGATCTACCAAAATAATAAAGCCAATCTGTTGGTCAGTAGATACATTTTTTTAAAAATTATAGAATTATGATTACTTTTGGCATTTTTAAATCTTAAAATTGCACCGTTTGGAAGATAATATTAATATCTGGTAATGCTCCCTACTCGCAGATATGCTCGGGGGCTCTGCCTGGCTGGCCCTCCTCTCTGCTCAGGACAAAGCACTACAATTGCACGGACCAGCACGTTACATCGCAGTTATTAAAAAGGTGTCTTACAACGGAGGAGCAGGGAGGATGAGAACGGAGGAGGAGGAGCAGGAGCAGGCACTATTGCAATATAAACGTAATCAAAGAATTTCAAGAGATCCTCTTCCCCAGGTCATTCTTAGGCCACAACAACGTGTATGCCCCACTGTCTAGCAAATCTGTGAATTTTATGTCTGTCCTCAATTGTATTAAAAATCATTTGAAATTTTAGCCTGGCCAGTGTGGCTCAGTGGCTGAGCGTCAACCCATGCACCAGGTCGCCTATTCAATTCCTGGTCAGGGCACACGCCCAGGTTGTGGGCCAGATCCCCAGTGGGGGGCGTGCAGGAGGCAGCCAATCGATGTTCTCTCTCATTGATGTTTCTCTCTCTCTCTTTATCTCCCTTTCTCTCTCAAATCAATAAAGAAAAAAATTTTTTTTAATCATTTGAAATTTTACTGTATCTTGTGACTTTTACAAAGTAATTACCATTGAAAGACATTAGCATAAACAGTATGCTAGCAAGTAGGTCTACAGGTACGTACCAAGAGGGTTCATTTGACATTCTAACCAGGAAAGCCATACTCTAGAAGTAGCTACTACAAATCTTGAGTTATCTTTACTTCTGAAACCCCAGAGGCTATACAAATGATCAAAATGAGTACTAGAAATGTTTTTTTTGTTTTGTTTTTTTTTTTTTAATTTATGAGCAAATAGTGATATTTAAGAAATGTGGATTGGCTGAAATATTTTAGAAATGCTTTTCTTCTCGAATGAACAGGTTGTAAGAATTCAGAGTTCTGGAAGCCTACAGCCCTAAGAATGGGATCCAAATCTTGATCCCCAAACATCTTGCAGCCATTGGTTCAGAGGATTTAGGGTCCCTGAGGCTGACTCTTGTCCTACTTAACTAAATTAACTTGTTAGGCTAGTTTTGCTCCGGGCACCTAAAGAAACAGGTAGAAGGTCTCTTGTCAAACTTACAGAGCAAGGCTTCTGACTTGTTTGTATCTGTTTACAAATAAACGTCTGCTTACTGAAGACTTGCCTTCACTGTCATCCAGTAGGGAGGGTGCAGGCGAGCAGCGAACCCTCACTTACTCTAGTTACTGGAGATGACTAGCCCTGCCAAAAAGTGCCTGTACTTGGGCACGACCCGCCCTTCCATCTGGTCTCATCCACTCCACCCGCCCCGACCTGGTTTCCAGAATCTAGACCTGTGGTTCTCCAAGTGCAGTCCCCAGGCTAGCAGCAGCATCTGGGAACTTGTTAGAAATGTAAATATTCTCAAGGCCCACCTCAGATCTGCTAAACCAGAAGCTTTGGGGCTGTTCTGACAAGTCTTTCAGGTGATCCTTATGCACGAGTGTTTGAGAAGCACTGGACCAGCTCACGTGTTGCCATCTCTCTGTCTTTCCCTGGTTGTCTTCCTTTTCTACTTCATTTACCCCATCAATTGTGCCTTAGCTGAGATTTCACATTGCTCCCTTCTCTTAGCATCATGTTTTGTTAAAGTTTCTCCATAAATCAAGAACCATATGTAACCTTTCATATGGACTCCTCACTAATTAAGTCTCCTCCAGATAGACTCTTTGTATTAAGTTGATTTTATAAGCAACACAGTTCCTCTGTGAGGCAGCGACAGCAGTGCAATAATTATCAAACTCTGTTCCTTGGAACCCTAGGCATTTCTCTGAGTCCCCTAGGGGGACATGTGGAAGGTTGGGGAAGGGGGAAGAGGCTTCCCATCCTTGCCTTTTTTAAAGCCGACATTTGTGACTTACTATGAGCCAGGTGCAGTTCAGAGCATTTCACATGCTGAGGTGTTGATTTAGGTGGTGTTCTGCCCACCTTTTTGATCAGAGTTGTGCTCTCATCTGTTTTACTTACTGAGTTGCACATACTCTTTGCTTTCAGCAAGAAGATTGAAGCTAAAGATAAAGATAAAGCAAGCTGTACGCTTTTTTTTTTTTTTTTGGTTTTGTTTTGTTAATCCTCACCTGAGGGTATTTTTTTCCCAATGATTTTTTAGAGAGAGGGGAAGGGAGGGTGGGTGGGAGAGAGAGAGAGAGAGAGAGAGAGAGAGAGAGAGAGAGAAACATCTTTGTGAGAGAGACACATTGATTGGTTGCCTCCTGCAGGACCCCGACCGGGCCAGTGATCGAACCTACAACCCAGGTATGTGCCCTTGGCTGGAATCGAACCTGAGACCCTTTGGTCCATGGGCCGACACTCTAACCACTGAGCCAAACTGGCCAGGGCAGCAAGCTGTACCCTTTACTCACCAAGCTCCAAGTACCCAGACCTTCTCTCCAGTCCCAGAACATACAGGTTCTTTCTCAAGTTTTCACATGCTCTTCCCTCTTCCTAAAGCGTCTCCCCCAGCCAAACGTAGCAGGCTTTCTCATCCTTTAGTTTTCAACTGAAATGTCCCCTCTTATACCACCTTTCTTAACCACCCAACAACCTGTTTTAGGCAGTCCTCCTATTTTTTCTTTATAAAAGCATTTAATGCAATTTATTATGACATATTTTCCTTGTTCAACTTTTGTGGTCTGTTTCCCCCCTGGGTAGTAAGGTTGGCAAGGGCTGGGACCATGTCTGTCTTGTTCATTTTGTCTACCCAGCACTGAGTAGTGTCTGGCACAAAGTTGGTGCTTAATAAATATTTGGTGAATCAATGACTGAAGTGTAATGAGACAACTAGAGTTCTCATTCAGGCTCTTTCATTAACTAAGAGTTTCATCCTTAAATGAAGGTTGTATGAGATGCCTAGCTTGGAAGAGAGGGTTTCTGCTTCAAAATTAACTTAAAATTTTTTGAGATGTAATTGACACATAAAATTATATTAGTTTCAGATATACAGCATAATGATTTGGTATTTGTATATATTGCAAAATGATCACCACAGTGAAGTCTAGTTAATATCTGCCACCATACATAGTCATAAAACTTTTTTTTCTTGTGATGGGTACTTTTAAGATCTAATCTATAAACAACTCTCAAATATGCAATACAGTATTATTAACTATAGTCACTACGCTGGATATTACATCCTCATGACATATTTATTTTACAACTGAAAGTTTGTACCTTTGACCCTCTTCACTAATTTTGCCCACCCTCACACCCTCGTCTGGCAACCACCAGTCTGGTCTCTGTATCTATGACTTGTTGGATTTTGTTTTCTTAATTTTTGTTTTGTTTTGTTTTTGGGTTCCACACATAAGTGAGATCATACAGTTTTTGTCTTTGTCTTTGTTTTTTTCCGCTTAGCATAGTGCTCGCAAAGTCCATCCGTGTTGTTGAATATGGCAGGATTCCGTTCTTTCTCGTGGCTGAATATATTCCTATCACATCTTTATCCGTTCATCCACAGATGGACACTTGGTTGTTATGAATACTGGCGGCTATTGCGAATACTGCCGCAATGAACAAGGGGGTGCAGATATATTTTCTAGTTAGTGTTTTTATTTTCTCCAGACAAGTACCCAGAAGTGGGATTGCTGGATTATGTGGTAGTTTTATTTTCAACTTTGTGAGGAACCTCCATACTGTTTTCCATAGTGGCTACACCAACTTACATTTCCACCAGCTGCACACAATTGTTCCCTCTTCTCCACATTCTCTCTACCACTTGTTATCTCTTGTCTTCTTGATGACCGCCATCCTAACAGGTGTGAGGTGATAGCTCATTGCGGTTTTGGTTTGCATTTCCCTGATGATTAGTGATGTTGAACACCTTTTCATGTACCTGTTGGCCATCTGTATGTCTTCTTTAGAAAAATGTCTCTTCCGATCTTCTGCCCATTTTAAAATCAGATTGTCTGTTTTTTGTTATTGAGTTTTATAAGTTTCCTATATATGATTGTTAGATATATGATTTGTGAATATTTTCTTCCACTCAGTAGGTGGCCTTTTTATTTTGTTGATAGTTTCCTTTGCTATGTAGAAGCTTTTTCGTTTGATGTAGTTCTGTTAGGACCGCCAGGAACTGACCCCAGAGTTTAGCTAAGACAAAGGCAAATGTTCAGAAATTTTTCTACCCTCCCTAATCTCCATTTATCATCTCTAGCTGCCAGAGGCCTAACCGCACATCTTGGTTCCCATGTGAAAATAGCATTGTTAATTGTTACCTAGCCAAACGCAGAGAGGTCGACTGCACCTCGCTGAACAAGCTAACCGCCAATATCCGCTTCTGTTCGCCAGCTTGCTTGCTACCTAGCTAAGCTAGGGGGGCTATTTAAGAGCCCTGAAACAAAGACTGGGACCGCAGTTACTCTTGCATGAGCCATACTGCAGGCGCCTTACCTTTAGTTCAATAAAATTTTCCAAAACCGAATTCGTATCTGAGTGCGGTCAATCTCGCTGGTCACAACAGTGCCACTTGTTTATTTTTGCTTTTGTTGCCTTTGTTTTTGGTGTCACATCTAAAAAATCATCTCCAAGACTGATGTCAGGAGCTGACCTCCTATGTTTTCTTCTAGGAGTTTTATGGTTTCAGGTTTTTTATTGAAGTCTTTAATCCATTTTGTGTCAATTCTTGTGTATGGTGTAAGATAGGGTCTCAGTTTCATTCTTTTGCACGTGGCTGTCAAGTTTTCCCATCGTCAAGGACAATGGAGAGACTTTCCTTTCCCCAGTGTATAATTTTGGCTCCTTTGTCATAAATTAATTGACCATATGAAAGAAAAACAGCAAAATAGAATTGGTATTATCAAGAGAGCAATTTAAGATGGAACTGGGAGGCATCCAGGAAGCTGAGCTAACATACCACCCCCCAGTGAAACTGAAATTTTGAACTAGGCCAAAACAAACATGATACAGTTTCTGGAACTGGCTCTGCATCACTGAACTCTGTTTAAAAAAAAAAAAGATGTTTTACTTAGCAATAGACATAAGCAGTTAATCATTGATACCATAATGTAAGTCGGCTTGCCAGAACCAATCGCAGATCTTTCAAAGCAACTTGTTTAACCCCTCTGGATGCCCCCCCTTTTTCTGTCTCTATAAAGTCTGACCCTTTCTTTCTCCCTCAGAATGCAGTTGGGTTTCTACCTATATCTGTGTCTCCTGGATTTGCAATACCTAAAAAAGAACCCCAAATAAAGCTTTTGTTTGGTTGAAGTTTTTGGTCAAAATTCACGGATTTATTTCTGGGCTCTCTATTCTGTTCCACTGATATGTGTGTTTTTATGTCAGTACCATGCTGTTTTGATTACTGTACCTTTGTAATATAGTTTGACATCAGGGAGCATGATGCCTCAAGCTTTGTTCCATTTTTCTCAAGACTGCTTTGGCTACGTGGTGTCTTTTGTGGTTCTATACAAATTTTAGGATTGTTTGTTCTAGTTCTGTGAAAAACACCATTGGAAAATTAACTTTTAATTTTAAAACCGGTCTGTTTACAGTTTTGGTAGGCAGGTTCTGTGTATCTTACCTTAATTGCTCATTTGTAAGGGGGAAAGCTTATATTAATTTCTTGAGTAAACAAGAATAGGGGTGTTGAAATAAAATATAAATGGAGACCAGACTTGAAAATTCCCTGAATGGAAGAATCAGCTAAGCCAGGTAAGTGCAACTTAATATAGCTTACTCTGCAATGTCAGCAAAACTTAACTAGAGTTGTTTCTTTTAAATTTTTATTTTTTATTTTTTTAGAGTTGTTTCTTTTAAATGCCTCCCAAAATTATTTAAAAACCTAAATTATTTCCCAAAAATGGCATAAGATGACCACTTTTAACCAATCCCTGTCATTTGGAACAAAAACCCCAATGCTATAACCAATCATTATAAAGACTAAATAGCTTCCACGTTTTTACTACGTAAGCCTATAACAACATACCTCTGGGCTTCATAATACTGTTGGTTTGAAGATTCCCAGTTTGAGAACTGTTCATTTATACACAATAAACTCTTACTAAAGACAATTATATTGATCTGGTTTTATTTTTAACAGTTTCTGGATTTTAGCAGGGGCCATCTGCCAACTTTCCATAGGATTGGCCATAAGAACTGAAATCTGGACTCTGTCCAGTTATGCTGCACAAAACATTCATTGTACGGAGAAATTTACAAAAGCTTTGATTTCGGATCAAGGGAAAGGAGTGTTGGAAATGATGTGTATTGCTCATTTAAAATGAATTAATATAGGAGGGTGTCAATGGGGGGGGGAAGGAGAAACATCTGTAACAAAAATAAATTAATAAAAAAAATTAAAAAATTAAATGAATTAATATTAATACACATATTACTAATAATATATTATTTTTTAAATTAATTCAATTTAAAAATGGACAGAGGGTCTGAATAGAAATGTTTGCTAAAGAAGATATACAAATGGCCAACAGGTACATGAAAAGGTGTTCAACATCACTAATCATCAAAGAAAAGCAAATGAAAACCACAATGAAATATCAATTCACACCTGTTAGGATGGCGATCATCAAGAAGACAAGAGGTAAGTATTGGTGGGGATGTGGAGAAAAGGGAACCCTGTGCACTGTTGATAGGAATGTAAATTGGCGCAGCCACAATGGAAAACAGTATGGAGGTTCCTCAAAAAATTAAAAATAAAGCTATGATATGATCCAGCAACCCCATTTCTGGGTATTTGTCTGAAGAAAACAAAAACACTAACTAGAAAAGGTATCTGCACTCCCTGTTCACCGTAGCATTATTCACTATAGCCAATATATGAAAACAGCCTGTGTCCATCAACAGACGAGTGGATGAAAGAAGATGTGGTATATACGTACAATGGAATATTACTCAGCCATGAGAGAGAAGTAAATCCTATCATGTGCAACCATATACATGAAACTTAAGTGCATTATGCTAAGTGAAATAAGCCAGACAAAGACAAATAATGCATGCTATCACTTACATGTGAAATCTTTAAAAAAGAGCCTAAAAAGTCAAATTCATAGAAATAGAACAGAAAAGTGGTTGCCAGGGGCTGGGGAGTGGGGAAAATAGGGAGAGGTTGGTAAAAGGGCACAAACTTTCAGCTATAAGATTCATAAGTTCTGAGGATATAAAGTAAAACATGGTGTCTATAGTTGATAACTCTGTATTTTATAATAGAAATTTGCTAAGAGAGTGGAACTTAAATGTTCTCACTATAAAAAGATAGAACCTTTTCCAGACTTTCACTAGGCCTTTCACCTTGTAGAATTTTGTCTTGAAATTCAGGACAAGAACATACCTCCTCCTCCTCCTTTATCTCTCCTTCCTCCTTTCCTCCTCCTCCTCTTCCTCCTCTACCGCCTCCTTTTTCTTCTTCAGCCTTATTGAGGTATAACTGACAGAAAACTCATGAGTTTCAAGCACTTCTTTTTTATTTGGCTGTTTAAACTGCAGATATACTTTCCATCAGGTGTCAGTAAGCTACAGATCTGGAAACACACTGCCCAGGACACCCCTGGGAGTTTCCATCTTACAGCCCCACTGAGGCAACTGCTATATGATTAGTGATGTCAAATTGGAGCCTCGTCCCTCAAAATGCTTTGACTCCAAGTAGATTGAGAAAGAACCGAGATACACACAAGCTACACTCACTGTCTGCCTGCTGCGTTCCAGACAATCCAGTGTGCAGACTATTGAGTAAAATTTAAGAATACATATTCACACCTCAGTACTATGCACACACCTTTCTGTCAGAGGGGTGCAGAGTTAGCAGACAGAACCCTTGTCTGAAAATATGCAGACCAAGTTTCTTGCTCTGAATCTATCACTAAATTACTGTGTGAGCTTGAGTGAATCATTTAATGTCAATGGTAATAACATTTTCTCATTTGTAACAATGATGGAACTTGGTTTAAGATGTTCTCTAATGCCTTGAGATTATTATTCCTTCTCTTATCCCTTGAGACTATTTTGATTTGTCCATATTTATCTATCTATCTATTTACAGAAATAAGAGTGATGCAATTTTTCCTTACAGGCCTACTGGAAGTGAGTGCAAGAGGCTACTTGTCAGGACGTGAGAAACCAGAAGAGCATGGTTATACAGTGAGTTTGGGTTTCAAATGCCAACCATGGGGCAGCCAAAAACTCCTGGAGTGATTTGGAGTGCTCAGAATATCAACTGGTAGGTTAGTTGAGCGGGTGGGACTAGATGTCAAAGCCTGGAGTGTCGTTATGTATAACATAAGGTAGTAAGTAACTGATTCCTTTCCCCTTCTTGTCAAGTAGCTATTATGGATTTCCTAGAACAGTTCTCAAAGGAATACACCTTAAATTATGACCTGGGACACATACATACATACATACATACATACATACATACATACACACATACATACATACATACCTGAATCAATACTGACCCTTACAGCATACAATGCATTATGTTATTTTCTATTCTATTGTGATTTGGGGTTTTTTTGTTTGTTTGTTTTTGTTTTTCAATTCTTGGCCTCCATCAGCATTTTTATTTTATTTTTTATCCTCACCCAAGGACAGTTTTGCATTTATCTTCAGATAGAGCGGGAGGGAGAGAGGGGGGAAGAGAGAGAGAGAAACATCGACATGAGAGAGACACATCAACTGGTTGCCACCCACATGACCCCAACCGGGGCCGGGGACAAACTGCAACTTAAGTACGTGCCCTTAGCAGGAACCAAACCTGGGACTCTCTGGTCCGCGGGCCAACGCTGTAACCACTGAGCCAAACCGGCCAGGCTCCATCAGCATTTTTAAAGCTTTGTCTTGGAGTAGAGGGTGTGTGGCCAGAAACTGCTGCCTTCTTGGATCTGGGTTTCAGATTTGAGAACAGATGTTTGTTGTTCACTCCATAGCTTCCTGGGCAGTATGCCAGCGGGGTTGTCCTGCTGTGGTCTTTGAATTGATGACCCATCTGTCCTGGATCTTGACAGGCGTGGGTGCCGAAGTGGGAATGCAGGGAGAAAGCTCATTAAACATAACATAATCCCACACTCTGGGATTCAAAATGTGGCACTGAGTCACCCTGTTGGAGAGGTTATTTTATATATTTTTTATTGATTTATATTTTTAGAGAGAGAAAAAGGGAGAGAGCGATAGACACATCGATATGAGAGAGAAACATCCATCAGCTGCCTCCTGCACGCCCTCCAGTGGAGATCAAGCCCATAACCCGGGCATGTGCCCTGACTGGGAATTGAACTGGGACCTCTCAGTCCATGGGGTGATGCTCAATCCTCTGAGCCACACTTTTTATTTTATTTAAAAAAATTTTTTTCTTTATTGATTTTAGAGAGAGAGGAAGGGAAGAGAGAGACAGAAACATCGATGAGAGAGAACATTGATTGGCCGCCTCCTGCATGCCCCCCACTGCGGATTGGGCCCACAACCTGGGCATGTGCCCTGACTGGGAGTTAAACCAATGACCTCCTGGTGCATGGGTCGACGCTCAACCACTGAGCCACATCAGCCAGGCTGAGCCACACTTTTTTCTTTTTTTAAAATCTTCACCTGAGGACATTTTTGCATTTATATTCAGATACAGCAGGAGGGAGAGAGGGGGGAAGAGAGAGAGAGAAACATCGACATGAGAGAGACACATCAACCGGTTGCCACCCACAAGACCCCAACCGGGGCCAGGGACAAACTGCAGCCGAGGTACGTGCCCTTAGCGGGAACCGAACCCGGGACTCTGGTCCGCGGGCTGATGGTCTAACCGCTGAGCCAAACCGGCTAGAGCTGAGCCACATTTTTTAAAGGAAATTTGTATCTATGATTCAAGAATTTCAAAGTAATAATAATAACAATAATAATGAAAATAAACAATTTTAGAAATGTAGGTATCTCCTGCTATGTATGCATCAGTAACCTGTTATTGAAAAATCAGTTTTTCTGCATGAAAATGCTAATCTAGAGCCTATTTCTCATTTTATTTTTTAGATAGGAAAAATTATACTATGTCAACCCCAAGCCCTCAACTAATTTCTTGAACAGGTAAATAAAATGTGGTAATACACCTGTATATATATAATTTTTAAAAATCTTGCCCTGGCCAGTGTGGCTCAGTTGTTGCATTGTCCCATGCGCCAGGAGGCTGCTGGTTCGATTCTTGGTCAAGGGCACGTGCTTGGGTTTTGTGCTTGATCCCCAGGAGGGAGCATGCAGGAGGCAGCCTCAGAGAGCGTTGCTGTTTCTCTCTCTCTCTCTTTCTAAAAAACCCAAACTATCTTGTTAGGTGTAAAATGCTTAAAAGATCGTTTCTTTATCACCAAATAATTAATAGGGTCAATAACAAACAGGAGTTTTTGTGCAGTCGAAGGCCACTGAGCAAGATGGCTGGAATGTTCTCCTTAGCCTGACTACCCTTGGACAGGCTTCTTTCTGACTTGCAGCCCCTGAACTCCCTTTTTTTAGAGTATTTGCTTTAGACAAGATAATTATAAATTCTTTCTCTGCCCCTGCGAGATGTAAATCTTTTAAAAAGCCTCTTGTGAGTTTAACAACCCAGGAAAATCTCAAGAACCTGGGAACCATTTCTTTGATATGTGTCTTTGCGATAGAAGCGAGCAGAGCAAATGTCCAGCACAATGGCCTGGTCCCTGGCAGCGCCCGCAGGTGGAGAGGTGGGGTGGCAGATGGAGAGGAGGGCGAGCGTCCCGAGCCAGGTGGCTGCAGTGGCAGCACACATCTGGTGGAGTGGAAGTCCTGCAGGGTTCGGAGCGTGGCCCGTGGTACAGCCACGCTCGAGCGTTGTGTGGTCAGAGCTCTCAGTTCTCATAGCCCACAAGGGGTGGGAGTCCCACTCATATTGGTGTCCTGATGGAGTCCTTACTCGAGTCTCCAGACTTGTTACACCTCATTACCGCAGTCTTGACACAGCACTTGGCATGACTGTCAGGGCTGACAGTGACTGCATGTTGGATTGTCAGGTGTTCAGAAAGTCCGCTCTGCTCTTGCTCTGTACAACATGTAATCAATCAGCAGAGGAGACAGCACCGCTCTCTCAGTTTCTGTGGAAGAGTAGGAGCCTAATTTCAAGATGCCTTGCTCCAAGTTGTCATAATGATATAAGAAATATGTTTTTCTTTGGATAAAGTCAATTAGCAAACACAGATGGCCTCTGACTTCTCCCTAATGTTCTCTACTACATTTCAACGAGCTCATCCCAGCCCTTAAAAACCCTACCCCAGCTGAGCTGAGCTCAGGCTTAGGTCTGGCTTCTCTCCCCTCTGGCAGTAGCCTTGGATAAAGTCTTCTTTGCCTGTTTAATTTTGTCCAGTGTGATTTTTGCTTTGACATTACCAATGGTCCTGTACTGCGTCTTTTTTTGTGGATACTTCGTTCCACAATTTAAAAAATAAATAAACAGAACGCTATGTTAGTTTCCTAGGGTTGCTATACCAAAGCACCACAAACCGAATGGCTTAAATAACAGCAATTTATTTCCTTACAGTTCTGGTGGCCAGAAATCCAAAATCAAGGTGTTGACAAGGCCATGCTCTTTTTGAAGGCTCCAGCAAAGACTTTTTCCATGTCCTTCTCTCAGCTTCTGATGTTGCCAGTAATCCTTGGTGTTCCTTGACTTGTGCACGCTTCATTCCAGTCACTGCCTCCATCAACACGTGGCATTCTCCCTGCGAGTGTCTGGCTCTGTGTCCCTTTTCTTCTTCTTATAAGGTGCCAGTAATATTGGAGCAAGGGCCCACAGTACTTGAGTATAACCTCATCTTAACCCACATCTTAATTACCTCTGCTAAGACCCTGTTTCCAAATAAGATCCCATTCACAGGAACCAGGGGATAGGACTTCAATGTCTCTTTTTTGGTGGGTGGCACAGTGCAGCCCACACCTGACTCTGAGGAAATATTACTAGTATTTGACTTTTGTTAAAAGTGGTGTATTATGTTGATTTTTTAAAATATAAATATTGGCTGGAAATGTTATATTGAGAAAGACATGTTTTATGAAGTTTGGCTATTAAAAATGAAAAGTTATTTCTTTCAGGACAAGGTTTTCCTGGGAGGCATTGTGCAAGGTATGTAGTAATCTGTCTGTCTAGATGGCATGCTTAGGTTTGGTGAAGGTGAAGCCTCTTTTGGGGGCGGGGGTATTGTTTACATTTTATTTTCTAATTACAGTTTGCATTCAGCAGTATTTTATATTAGCTTCAGATGTACAACATAGCGGTTAGACAATCACACACTTTACAAAGTGTTTCCCCTGATATTTCAGGTACTCAACTAACACTGTACATAGTTATTACAATATTGTTGACTATATTCCCTATACTGTACTTTACAATCCCATGACTTTTTTGTAGCTACAAATTAGTACTTTTCGTTTTCATTTTTATTGATATTAGAGAGATAGGAAGTGAGAGGGAGAGAGACATAAAAACATCGATGAGAGAGAACATCGATCGACCGCCTCCTGCATGCCCCCCACTGGAGATCGGGCCCACAACCTGGGCATGTGTCCTGACTGGGAATCAAACCAGTGACCTCTTGGTGCATGGGTAGATGTTCAACCACTAAGCCACACTGGCTGGGCTAGTTTTCGTTTTTAAAACACTAAGATGTTGATTACAAGTAGCTATAATCTGCTTTGTTTGCTTTTGCTTTATTATTTTTATTTCTTCCACTCCTTTTATTTTATTTTTTAACTTATCTTTATTGTTGGAAGTATTACAGATGTCCCCTCTTTTTTGCCCCTTGACCTCCTCCTCCCCACTCCCTCCAGGCTCCTGCCTTCCCTACACTATTGTCTGTGTCCATTGGTTATGGATATATGCATATATGTTCTTTGGTTTATCTCCCTCTACCTTCTCTCTGAGGTTCATGAGTCTAACCACCATTTTGTACTTCTTAATCCCTCACCTTTTTCACCCGTCCCCCAACCTCCCTCCCATCTGGCAACCAACAAAAAGTTCTTTATAAGTCTGTTTTTGTTCTGCTTGTACATTTTGTTTGTAGATTCAATTGTTGATAGATATGTATTTACTGCCATTTTATTGTTCATATTTTTGTTCTTCTCCTTCAAGAAGACCCTTCAACATTTCATATGATACTGGTTTGGTGGTGATGAACTCCTTTAGCTTTTTCTTGCCTGGGAAACTCTTGATATGTCCATTGATTCTAAATGACAGCTTTGCAGGATAGAGTAATCTTGGTTGTAGGTCGTTGCTTTTCATCACTTTAACTATCTCTTGCCACTCCTTTCTGGCCTGCAAAGTTTCTTTTGAGAAATCGGCTGACAGTCTTATGGGAGCTCCATTGTGGGTAACTAACTGCTTTTCTCTTGCTGCTTTTGAGATTCTCTCTTTGTCTTTAATCTTTTGCATTTTGATGATGATGTGTCTTGATGTGGGCCTCTTTGGGTTCATCTTGTTTGGGACTCTCTGTGCTTCCTGGACTTGTATGTCTGTTTCCTTCACCAAGTTAGGGAAGTTTTCTGTCATTATTTTTTCAAATAGGTTTTCAATTTCTTGCTCTCTCTTTTTTCCTTCTGGCACCCCCATGATGCAAATGTTGGTATACTTGAAGTTGTCCCAGAGGCTCCTTACACTGTCCTCATTTTTTTGGATTCTTTTTTCTTTTTGCTGTTCTGAATGGGTGTTTTTTTTTGCTTCCTTATATTCCAAATCGATGGTTTGCTTCTTGGCTTTACCTATTCTGGTATTGATTCCCTGTAAATTATTCTTTATTTCAGTTAGTGTATCCTTCATTTCTGACTGGTCCTTTTTTATGTTGTTGATGTTCTCACTAAGTTCTTTGAAGTTCTCATTAAGTTCCTTGGGCATCCTTATAACCTGTGTTTTGAACTCTGCATCTGTTAGATTGCTTATCTCCATTTTGTTTAGTTCTTTTCCTGGAGTTTTATTCTTTTCTTTCATTTGGGACATGTTTCTTTGTCTCCTCATGTTGGCTGCCTCCCTGTGTTTGTATCTGTGTATTAGGTAGAGTTGCTTTGTCTCCTAGGCTTCCTAGGGTGGCCTATTGTTGTAGGTGTCCTGTAGGTAGGGTCCAGTGACACAGTCTCCCTGATCACTCCAGCTGGTCCCTCAAGGTGCACCCCTCATGTGGAATGTACACCCTTCTGTTGTAATTGAGTCTTGATTGCTGTTGGCATGTCAGTGGGAGGGATTTACTCAGGCTGATCAGCTGCAAGGACTGACTGTGGCCACTGACCACTAACCTCTGACTGCCTTGGAGGATCGGCTGTGCAGGGTCCACCACACAGAGCAAAAGTTACTTCAAAAGGGCTCTGGTACCGACTGAGTCCACTCTTTCAGTGTGTCACTTGTAGAGGTGGCTGGGAGGTGGTGCTTCCATGTGGTCTGAAGCTGTCCACTGGGTGTGCTGGCTCTGGGGCAAGGTCAGCTACTGCCTGTGTTCTACCTGGGGCCACCAGGCATAAGCTACAAAGTGATCTACAGATGGCTGCTTTTTGTGCTGGGCTTGGAGGTGCCCAGGCAAAGCCAAGCTGTGAATCAAGGCTGGCTGCTCCTAGTGCTGGGCCTGGGGCCACTTAGAAGAGGTATAGGGCTCGCTGAGACCAGATGCTGCTTGTTTGAGAGAGCTTAGGAAAATCTGAAGCCAGAGCTAAGACAGGCCAATGCTATGGTAAAGCCACTGGAAACAGCTTGAGTGGGCCCAAAAGTTGGGTGGGGCAGAGCTTCAGGGAATTACCAGGGTGGGGCAAACAGTGTGAGCCAGGTTGCTGGAGTCCCAGATATGATGCCTATCTGCCAGCCCAGTAGGGGAAGGGCTCACCAAAGGAACAATGGCCTCCACCAGCACGTCTCTCTGGGAGAAAGCTGCCTCTCTAGCTCTTGCCCCAATGACAAACAACTCAGTTCTTCCCCATATGTCTCTGGTGCCGTTCAAGCTGCCTCCCCCACGCTGGAGCCTGGAGGGAGCGAGTTCAAGTAAGTCCGTGTGCAGCCCTTTAAGAGGAGCTGCCTGGGACTCCAGAAGCTTCAGCCTCCCTCAGCCTCAAATCCCTGCTGGTTTTACAGCCAAAAGTTATTCGGACTTCTCTTCCTGGCACTGGAACCCTGAGCTGGGTGTGCCTGGTGTGTGGCTGGGACTTCTCACTCCTCAGGGAGACCCTTCAGAGCTGAGGTATCCCTCCTGAGTTTTGTCCTCCACATGTGGGTGTGGGACCAGCCCGTCTGTGCCTCTGCCCCTCCTACCAGTCTCAATGTGACTTCTTTAATTTCGTAGTTGTAGGACCTCCATTCAGCTTGATTTCAGGTGGTTCTGAATGATGATTGTTCTGTAGTTTAGTTATAATTTTGATGTGGTCATGGGATGAGGCGAGTACTGTGTTTACCTACACCATCATCTTGACTGGAAGTGTCGAAGGTGACCCTTCTTTAAGGAGGAATCAAGGCATATATCAAAGACAAAACTAGACAAATAAAGCGATTGGTTTTATTGAGGCTATTGTGATAAGGAGAGCATACCAGATCCAAAGATCAGAGTGCCCCCGGAGGTTAGTTTTGCCTTAGACTTATAGACGGGGGTGAATAGGCTATGGGTGAGGCGATTTATAGTTGGGTTGTTTTGTAATCAGAATTCTCAGGTAATTGAACAGGAAGTGTTTTTCTCTGTGGTTAGCTAGTTCAGGGGAACAAATAGTTCTAATCTTTGTTAATCAATTAAAACAAAGAATGAGAAGTCGGAGGATCTGTGTCTGGTCTTGTCAGCAGATTTGTCACAAGTGAACAGAGTTGTCAAGAGTTGTCATCCCTGAGAATTATGGGTGTCATGAGAGAGAGTGGACAGTGAGTTTTATTTAAGTCTTATAGGGAAGGGTGTTTCTTTTAGTAAGCCATCTCCTAGAACACAAAGGATGGGGGATTTCTGAAGACAAAGGGTTGGGGCAAAGGGTGTTCTTTATCATTGCTGCTTTCCAGAAGCACAGGGCTCAGGTAAAGTTTGACATCGTCACTGGGCAAGAGGAAGAAGGATCTGTGTACAGTGCACGTTGTCCTCACCTGTCTCTACTTACAGGTACTCAGAGCTGGTGATCAACCTGCAACCCAGGTCTGTGCCCTTGACCAGAGCCAAACCTGCGACCCTTTGGTCCATAAGCCTAAGCTCTAGCTGCTGAGCCAAACTGGCCAGGGCTATAGTTACTCTTTTTAGAAATGGTTTGTTCACCTCTGAAAAATGGATCCCGCTGTTGTGGGACACCGCTGCCACCAAGTGGTGGTTCCTATATAGGGACTGCCAAACCTCAGACTGGAAAAGAAATGACATCCTTTTTCAGACTCTTGTGGGCTGTATGTACCCCAGGAGTGTGCAAGAAAAACCACTGCGATGCAGGGAGAAGATACCAGAATTTCTGCTTCATTTTATTTTTATTGAAAATGCAAGTGCCCAGGCCAGTTTGGCTCAGCAGTTAGAGCCTTGGCCCTCAGACCAAAGAGCTGGGGGTTCCATTCTGGTCAAGGGCACATACCTTGGTTGTGGTTCAGTCCCTGGCCCTGGTCGGGGTCGTGCTGGAGGCAACCAGTCGATGTGTCTCTCTCACATTGATGTTTCCCTCTCTTTCTCTCTCTCTCTCCCTCACACTCTGTCTGAAAATAAATCCTCGGGTAAGGATGAAAAAAAAAAAAAAGAAAGAAAAAGAAAATGCAAGCAAGAATTTAAACTTTACTGATATTTAACATAGTTCCAGTTTACACAGGGTTCTTTACTCTGAATCTGACACACGTCACCTTCTCAGGGAAGAGTATAAGATTCGCACGGTGGCCCTGGCCGGTTTGGCTCAGCGGTAGAGCATCAGCCCGTAGACCAATGAGTCGTGGGTTCGATTCTGGCCAACGGCACATACCTCGGTTGCAGTTCGTCCCCAGCCCTGGTCAGGGTTGTGCAGGAGGCAACCAGTTGATGTGTCCCACGTCGATGTCCACCCCCCCCCCCCCCGCCCCGCGTGAAGATACATAGAAAAATATCCTCGGGTAAAGATTAAAAAAAAAAAATTAAAAAAAAAAAGTTTCGCACGATGGCAAAGTTCCTCTCTGAACCCCTTTAGAATGTAGTACCATTGCATATTTGGGTGGTTGGTTAAATGTTACCTAGTTTCCACTAAACCTGCTTTACACAATGGATAGGTGGCATTAGAAGACTCCTACAGAGAAACCGCTGGTTTAGAAAATAACTCTAACAGAGCATGTAGCCGCAAACATGGCATCATTGACAAATATTCTTACAGTAGTGGAAGATTTTTGGAAAGAAAATAACAAAAATCTAACTTATTTTACCAGAGGTTGGTCAAAACATTCAAACTTGTCAACACTGAGATACGGATTTACTGTAACTATTGTTGATATGAGCCTCACCCCAACTGCTGTGTAGGAAGTGGTTTAATGAGATGTCTGTTTTGTGTATCGCAGCCACTTGCCCAGTAAGATTTGACATAAATCACTCTTTCATCGTTTTAACCCAGACTTTTCGACCTTTGTGAAATGCAGCGCGATCGCTGGTCCTCTCCCTGTGGTGGTGGGGAAGACCTGTGACCAGAGGCTATGCGTGTACATGTATGAGGTGTGTCAAATGATAACTTTCACAAAGGTAAATTCATGACCTTCTGGCAAATATAAGATGAACACATGTCAAAGACTTACTTAATTCATTGATTAATGAAGGAACCAATAAAGATGCAATGACCAATGCAGTGCTGTAAGAAGCAAGGTGATTTATAGCTTTTATAGGGTGTAATACTGATTAATATCCAGCTGGCCCCAAAGCTTTGGATGGATGTTATTTGCATCTCTTCCTTATTCTGTCTACCGACAAAGTCATCTGCATCTCTTCTAGTCAAAAATCTCCAAATTAACGAGGAACTTCACTGGTTTTGGGAACTTTAATCAATAATAATGGGATAAACGTAACTTGACTCTGACCCTTTGGCCAAATCCAGCCCATGTATCTTGTAAAACAATGTTTCATTGGAACTCCGTCACATGTGACGGCTATTGTTCTGCAGTGACAGACCTGAGTACCCAGGCAGAGTCCTAAAGCCCTTCAAAGCTTGAGATATTTACCATCTGGATCTTTACAGATAAAGTGTTGACCCCTGTCCTAGACAAGCCTTGGGTGGGCTTTGTCCCCACAGTGAAAGGATGTACTACTCACCTTTTTGTTTTTCTCATTGTTTGCAATTTTTGGATAATTCCCTGACAGATACTTGAGAACTCTTAATGCATAGTTTATATATTTCCATTATCTTCAGGTAAGCCTTTGGTTCAGATTCCCTAAGTTTTAATTCAACCCATGTGTACTGAACACATGCCATGTGTCAGAGGCTGTGATGAATACAACCCAACCTTGTAACTTTCACACTACGGTGAGCAAGTCAAATGTGTAACCGTGCAGGGATTTCCTCCGAAGGGACCAAAATTCTGCCACCCTAAAGCCGCTTTTTGGGATATTGAACTTAAGCTGTTTATTAAGAAACAAAAGCCCCAGAAAGAACCTTTGACCCTCCCCCCTTCCTGCCCAAGATATTCAGACAGAGAAACCTGCTTCCGGAAGGAGATCTTAGGATGCTGCCTTGACCTACTTTGAATTAAGTGTGGCAAACAAGGGGGCTTCAGGCAGGGGCCTGTTAGCTAGATACCTGCCCCATTGTTTCTGGGTTGCCAGCAAGGATTTGCCTGCCCTGTATGATCCCCTCTTCCTCAAGTACTTGTAAATCAACTATTCTCACTTCTGAAATCTGGTCCATCCCACCTCTACTTTCTCCTTTGTCCAAAATGTCTTATATACCCAATGTTACCTCGCTGTCTGGAATTATTATGTCTATGAATTTCCCATGCACGTGTATTAAACTTTGATTTTCTCCTGTTAATCTCTCTCTGTTAATTTGGTTATTAGCCCAACCTAGAAGAACTGAGACGGTGGGAGGAAAATTTTTAATATTTTTTAGCGCCCACATCTCTAAGAGAGGGAGTTGGAGTCCAGGCTGAGAAAGATGTCCCAGCTTTGTGAAGACTGGGGGCAAGGAGACAAAGGGAAATGAAACCCAGTCAGTGGTTAGTTACTAGAGGGAGACATTTGAGTTGACTTGGAATCTCTTCGGTTTTAGGAAAATCACTTCAACGGGACTTTTGTTTATGGAAAAGTACAACCAAAGTCCTGTTTTGGAATAGAAATATCTCAGGCAGTGGGCAAGTAGGCTACTTTGCTCAGTATTGTAAAATGTTGTCTTCTTATGTACCTCCTTTCAGTAAAAATATGTTGTAACACTTGTTTTTTGCAATATACCTACTAATACACATTATTTTAAAAACGTTAACATAACCCAGCTGGTGGGGTTCAATTGGTTGAGCATCATCCCATGCACTAGAAGGTTGCTGGTTCGATTCCTGGTCAGGACACATGCCCCAATTGCAGGCTCAATCCCCAGTAGGGGGCATGCAGGAGGCAGCTGATGGATATTTCTCTCTCTCTGCCTCTCCCTTCCTCTCTCTGACATCAATAAAAACATATTTTAAAAAATAAATATAATGCTCAAATTGAAACATACAGGAGTGGTAAAAAATTAAAAAAAAACACATATGGTTAATATGTAAATGTTTGGTATGATCAGATTAGAAGGTTTAATGAATAATGAGCTGTTTGGTCCTCCATGTAGATTAATGAGAATGTGGTGGGCACCAATGCATACAAAAACATTTCTGATATAATGTCACCAGACAGGGACTGGACCCAGAGTGGGTCGGCCTCAGGCCAGCCAGTAGTGTGTGGGTTCTTGACTTCATGCAGGAAAGATGTCATAACATGAGTTCAGGTGATTTTGAGAGTATGTTTACTAAAGCTGGTGAAACAAAGGAAGAGATTAGGGTAGAAGAAGCAACAGGAGAGCCTAGGTTATGCTCTGCTTTGGCTCCCTAGAAATGCTATAGAAAGGAGTGAGCTAAGGCAGAGCTGCTGTCAGCTCACTAGAAAGTCAGAGAAGAGGGGGCCTCGGAGACAGGGTCAGAGGGTTAGCCCAGGACCAGCTGCCACTGCAAGCTGCTCCCCTGGTTGCTTGTCTTCGTGGGGACCCTTGGAGTCTAGGAGAAAGAAAGTAAAAAGTTCGTGGGCATGCTCCTGAGAGAGCCCACGCTGGTATCCTTTGTCTTGAGGGCTTTATCTCTCTTCTGCAGGCAAGAATCTAGAGGAGGGTTTCAGTAGAATATTCATCAGCTTTCCAAGTGTGTTTTTAATATGCTGATGCATCAAAATGAGCATATAGGGGAGCTTGGGATTATTTTTTGGTCTGCTTTACTATGTGTTTTTTTTCTTTCTTTCTTTCCTTGGGTCTGTCTGGCTCTGGTTGGGTTTTGTTATTTGTTCCCTTGACTTCATCCGTCCTTGGGTTTGGCTGGCACAAATGGGTCTCTGTTATCTATCTCCCTGACCAGGGTGATTTAAGTTATTTATTCTCTGGTCAAGGAGAAGAGTTATAAATCATTTCTCTCAAGTGTCCTTGGTTCGGGTAGATAAGGTCTTGTGATTCACAGTTTGGCTGTAAATTGGTCAAACTGTTTGGCCTTGTTGAATTATCTTGTCTCAGTTTCCCCATTCACTTGTCCAGGAATTTTCCTAGCTTCTTACTATCCTGCCTCAATAGCACCTACTCATATACCATAACCTACCATAATTGTAGTTGCCTTCAGAGAAATGATTTTCCAAGTGGTGAATAACTAATAAAATCCTGGCCCAATTAAAGCATAATCTTTCCTAGATTTACACAGTGGATGCATTCCTGGAAAATTCAGTGTCTAGTAAAACCTTGAAAAAGTATTTTGCTTATATGTGAAACAAAGTTAAGTTTAAGCTCAGATAATTTTAAAGAGGTTTTCAACCTCCATAAATGTGTGGAGGGACATTAGAAGTTCATGCTGGCTGAGGGACAATTTTGCATTGTGAACTGTTCTACACATCTAGTGTCCTGGATCCCCACCTACTAAACAACAGTAGTGCCCATACAAATCCTTCCACTTAGAAATCCTGGTCTTTGCCCTGGCTGGTTTTGCTCAGCGGTAAAGCTTCGGCCTGCGGACCAATGAGTCACAGGTTCGATTCTGACCAAGGGCACGTACCTCGGTTGCGGTTCGTCCGCAGCCCTGGTGGCGGTCATGTGGGAGGCAACCAGTCCATGTACCCCTCTCACATCAATGTTACTCTCTCTCTACCTTTCACTCCCTCTCTCTCCCTCCCACTCTATCTAAAGATAAATAGAAAAATACCCTCAGGTGAGGATTTTAAAAAAAAGAATCCTGGTCTTTGGGACAAAAAGATGTTCAAAAATTTCCAAGTTGGCCTCTAGGGGGCGGTATAATTCCTGTGGAGAATCACGGAACTAAAAAGATCTTCCACAGACTAAACCTGCTCTTGCCTGTGGGGTTAGGGTAGGGCAGAATTATTTTGTTGCCTGGGTAGCTGGCTCCGGGTGGGAGTGAGTGGTGAGAACAAAGGAATATTTTTTCCTTTTGCCAGCTCCTAGGGAAGTCTGGAGAGTTGGGGCTCTTACGTAAAAGAATGACTGTGAGGGAACATTTGATAACTTTCTTATGCATTTTAAGTTTTCCTTCATTAATTTCCTTGGCATAGAGAACTAGAGTAAAAATCCCCTCCCTATAAAAACGATGGCATAAATACAGGGATATCCATCTCTGTGTGTGTCTATACTATATATATACAGTAGTCCCCTTATCCATGATTTTGCTGTTCATGGTTTCAGTTATCTGAGATCACCACAGTCTGAAAATGTTAAATAAAAAATTCCAGAAATAAACAATACATAAGTTTAAAATTGCATTCCAGCCTGACCAGTGTGGCTCAGTTGGTTGAGCATTGTCCCAATCACCAAGAGGTCTCTGGTTTGATTCCCTGTCAGGGCACATGCCCAGGTTGTGGGCTCAATCCCCAGTAGAGGGCACACAGGAGGCAGCCAATAGATTTTTCTCTTTCATCAATGTTTCTATCTCTTCCTCTTTCTTCCTCTCTCTGCAAAATAAATAAAACCATATTAAAAAAATTAAATAAATAACGTTGCATGTCATTCTGAGTAGCATGATAAAATCTCGTGATGTCCCTCTCCATCCCCACCTGGAACCTGAGTCATCCCTTTGTCTCCGCTATAGACATTCCTGCCCATCAGTCAGTAGCCATCTTGGTTATCAGACTGACTGGCGCTAGCGCAGTGCTTATGTTCAAGTAATCCTTGTTTTACTTAATGATGGCCCCAAAGAACAAGAGTAGTGATGCTGGCAATTCAGATATGCCAAAGAGAAGCCTTTAAGTGCTTGTCACAAACCATCAGGTCAATAGTAGCCTAAGGGTTTGTTACAATGCCTACTGTCATTCACCTGCTTTATCTCATCACATAGGCATTTTGTCATCTCACATCATCACAAGAAGGATGAGTACAGTACATAAGATATTTTGAGAGAGAAAGAGAGAAACCATATTCACATGACTTTGATTAGAATACATTATTATAATTATTCTATTTTATTATTAGTTATTGTTATTAATGTATTACTGTGCCTAATTTATAAAGTAAACTTTATCATAGGTATTTATGTATAGAAGAAAACATAGTACATATAGGATTTGGTCTATTTGTAGTTTCAGGAATCCACTGGGGGTCTTGGAACATAGAGGGGAAGCTAATATATTATATATTTACACACACATAACACACACATTTGTCATGTCATTGTTTGCATTGTAGAAAAAGTAGAGGCAATCTAAATGTCCATGAAGAGGAGAATAGACTTTTTAAAAATATATTTTTTTTATTTGAGAGAGAGAGAGGAAGGGAGGGAGAGGGAGGGAGAGGGAGAGAGAGAAACATCGATGTGAAAGAGAAACATCGATCGGCTGCCTCCTGCACGCCCCCCCACTGGGGATCAAGCCCACAACCTGGGCATGTGCCCTGACCAGGAATCGAACCAGGTTCTCTCAGTCCATGGGAGGACACTCAATCCACTGAACAACACCAGCCAGGCCAGGAGAAAAATTTAAAAACAAACAAACAAACAAATCATAAAATGGAAATATCACTGTAGCCATAAAAAAAAAGAGGTAGATCAGTTCAATAGCCTTGAAGAATTTCCTCAGCAACAGTGAAACTATAAATTTGATGCTCATGGACATATTATTGAAAGGATATAAGCTAAAATATTATTAGTGCTTATTCTAGAGTGAAAATTGCAGGGAGTATCAGAGGTTTTACAGTACAGTCTCCTACGTCGTGACTGCAAACCACAGAAAGCCATGTGTAATAGCCAGATTTCAATCAGATACCTGCTTTCATTTTTTACTTTTTTACAGTGGAAATATATTTAATTTATTTCTTCTATTTCATTTAACAACTTTTTTCTGTTAAAAACTATCTCAACTTAAAAATAAAGCAAAAGTATGACTATGTGTCCTTTTGTAGTCATACTACAAGAAACTCTGCCTAGGGCTATCTAATTTTCTGGGGCAATGGTTCTCCTACTACTTGGCCTTAGGAACCCCTGTACTTTCCAAAAATTATTGAGGAATGCAAAAAGCTTTTGTTTAGGTGGGTCAGATAAATTATTAGAAACTATGACAGAACATTTAAAATATTTATTAGTGCCCAGCCAGTGAGACTCAGTGGTTGAGCATCAACCCATGCACCAAGAGGTCGCCTGTTCAATTCCTCAATTCCTCAATTCCCAGTTTGTGGGCCCAATCCCCAGTGGGAGGCATGCAGGAGGTGGCCAATAGATGTTCTTTCTCATTGATGTTTCTATCTCTGTCTCCCTCGCCCTTCCTCTCTCTCTAAAAATCAGTAAAGAAAAAAAAAATTTAAATAAAATATTTATTAACTTTTTAAAAATAAAAAGAATAAACTCACTTCATATTAATATATTTATATATATATATATATATATATATATATATATATATATATATATATATATATCTTTTTTTTTTTTTAAATCCTCACCTGAGGATATTTTTCCATTGATTTTCAGACAGAGTGGGAGGGAGGGAAGGAGGAAGAGAGCTAGAGAAACATCGATGTGAAAGTGATACATCAATCGGTTGCCTCCCTTATGACCCCAACCAGGGCCGGGGATTGAACTGCAACCAAGGTACGTGCCCTTGGCCAGAACTGAACTGGCGACTCTTCAGTCCATGGGCTGACACTCCAACTGCTGAGCCAAACTGGCCAGGGCAACATAAATATATATTTTAAAGTAACTATATTTTTTTAAAAAATGAGTGAATAGAATCTCATTGTTTTACATTTTTGCAAATCTCTGTGTCTTGCTTCGTAGAAGGCAGGTAGAGTCTAATATGTGCTCTGTATAGGGTCAGCTGCCACATCACATGCGGGCTTTAGAAAATCCCAGTGTACCCTCTTGAGAATGAGAGTGAAAAGGCAAATGATGTCTCATTATTATAAAAATAATTTGACCTTGCAGACCTCTTAAAAGAATTTTAGCCACCCCCACCCCAAAGTCTCCAGGCCACACCTGGAGAGTCCCTGCTCTAGAGAAATGCACTCAATTAGAACCCAGACTCTGTGAAATTAAATGTTCAACAGGTGGATAATTTGCAAATGATCATTTTTTTCCAGTACTGATGTAAATGATGTCTGTTCAGTAGAAATCAGAGACCAAGAGGTTACAATTTTTGTTTTAATTTAAGCCATTTTGTGACTAATTTAGCAATCACATGCTGCCACTCTTTGTCCCTGCAGTGATTATACAGGCACACCTCGTTTTATTGCACCCCACTTTCTTGCACTTCATAGGTGTTGCATTTTTTACAAACTGAAAGCAAGACCTTCCACCAGCAAAGAAAAAATTATGATTCACTTTTTGTGATCCTTGCGGTGGTTTGGAACTGAACCTCAATACCTTTGACTGTGCCTATGTGTACCAAATTTCCCTTTGAGCCAGTTTTTCATCCAGCTGGTCTCCTTTATTAATGAGTTAAATAAACCTTTAACCAAGCTTTTGACACTTTCTCATTTTATATTTATCTGAGTGTCATGTTTTTAAGTGTTTGGAAGTTATACTTTGATATTTCTTAACTTTGTATCTTTGAAAAATTCCAAACCTTTAGAAAAATTGCAAGAACACTACAGTGACTACCCTAGGCCACTTACCTAGAGCCATTAAATTCTTACCACATTTGTTTTAACTCCTCTCTCTCTCTCCATCCATTATTCTATTGTAAGAATAATTTTTAAAAATTATTTTTTTTGCCTGGCCAGTGTGGCTCGGTGGTTGAGCGTCGACCCATGCACTAAGAGGTCGCTGGTTCAATTCCTGGTCAGGGCACACACCCAGGTGTGGGCCAGATCCCCAGTGGGGGGCATGCAGGAGATGGTCAATCAGTGTTCTCTCTCATCGATGTTTCTCTCTCTCTTCCTCTCCCTTCCTCTCTTTCTCTAATATCAATAAAGAAAAAAAAAAGCTTCCATGCAAGCTTCATAGACTCTGAATATTTAAAAATAAATCAATAAAAAAATTAATTTTTCCTTTTCCTGTTCCCCTTCTTAGAGCATTTCTGTGGGAAAACTTAGTGGTTGCAAATTCTTTTCCTAATTTTTTTAAAAATTGAGGTTTAATTGACATATAACCTATCTCTAACTTTTTTTCCCAAAAAGTAAACATTTAATTTAGATGGGTAAGTACAAGGGCATTCTTCTACACATCCAAATATAATGATCTCACTCAGAAAACAGAGAAAGAATACAGTAAGCTATCCTATTATCTAATACGTAGTCCATATTACAATTTTTCCAATAGACCTAATAATGCCCTCATAGTTTTTCTTTTCTTTTTCTTCAAAATCCAGTCAAGGATTACACATCATTCTTTGAGAGTTTGAACTCTCCACTGAGAGCTTACAGTTTAAACATTTTTTCACTCAGAGATTCTGCTTCTTTTGTAAGAAAGAAACAGGTAGATAACAGCATGACATACTCGATTCAAATCTTTATATTTGCAAATTATTCAATTTCAGTAAGCTTCAGTGAATCAGTTAGGATGCTCTTGGTGGCAAGTAACAGAAAAGAAAAAAGTAACAACACCTTAGACGGTTACATTTAATATCTCCCATAAAGAAATCCAGCATCAGAGCAGCTGCTCAGCGACGTCATTAGGAAACCCCATTCCTTCTGTCATTCCATCGTGCCATTCTCAGCACATTGCTTTGTCTCCTCAGGCTGGCTCCCCTCAGGGCCTAGTTTTACGGTCACATGTGAATGATAATGTTCAGAAGCAGGAACTATGTTCTATCTCTGCTTTGTTCTCTTTTGAAGAGCTAAGGCAACTTTCCTGAAAGTCTCCAAGCCAACTTCATTGGCTAGAATTTCATTCCATGCCTTTGCTTAAACCAGTGTCTTGGCAACAAGACGGCACTTCCATGGTTCCCCGGCCAGTTACAATGATCTCCTAGTCTGGGGAGGGGCTCAGACTCCTCTGAAGGATTTGCCTGCATGATGAGCGAAATCTGGTTGGGGAAGATGACCACCAGTGTCTGCTGCATTCAGTTGTCTTCCTTATCAAAAGGAGGAGGATGGTAACGTCTACGGAAGGTTGCTACGAGTATAAAATAAAATCATATATCAATAACCCCCTAAAATGGTACCTGGAATGAAATGTGTTGATCAAGATAAAATGCCCTGTCTGGTTTGCTCAGTGGTTAGAACGTCAGCCTGTGGACCCATGGATCACGGGTTTGATTCTGGTCAAGGACTGGTTGTGGTTCGTCCCTGGCCCTGGTGGGGGTGGTGCGGGAGGCAACCAGTTGATGTGTCCCTCTCACATTGATGTTTCTCTCTCTCCCTCCCTCCCTCCCACTCTATCTGAAGATAGATGGAAAAATATCCTCGGGTGAGGATTGAAAAAACAAAAAAAACAAAATTTCTTCCCTACTTTCTGCTTAATATTTTCTGTTCTTCAGCCAAGAGATGGCAGCAGAGGGAAAAATCTTCCATTTAATAGTCTCTGCTAGAAGCTACCTAGCAGAGAATATTAGTTCACCGAGTTTACCACTGTATCTATGTTAGAATTTATCAGAATCTTTAAGAACTCCGAATTTAATGTTGCTAGCAGAATAATCTTTAGTAGGCTATGGCTTGCATTTTAATGTTATAATAACTATTCTTTAAACCACATAAGGCTTCCCACACATATCAGTCACTTCAGAAGAGGATCTGTTGTAATTATAATTCTTAGCTAGGACAGCAATAAAATAGACTGAAAACACACTACTGAAACCACTTGATTCTCCAATTATTTTTATTTCAGGGGCAAATCTTTTAATAATTTCACAATGCTTATATCAACATATATGAATTAAGTACTGATCAATTAATACTACATCTTCCAGAGGAATTTGCTATAATTCAGTTCAGTTCAACAAACATTTGTTAAGCACCTGATACATTCCAAGCTCTATGCTCTGTGCTGCCGTGGAAGAATCTGTTGTGTTGGGCAAAGACATCAATAGAGATTCCAACAAATAAATGATAAGATACAGGTATGTATTATACATGGTACTGTAGGAGCAATAAGAAGAGTATTAAACCCAGACTGGGAGATCAGGGAAGATTTTTTAGGGCCGATGAGGCCTGAGCTGCTGTTCAATGAATGAACTAACTGCCTTTAGAAGAGCAAGAGTTGGCTGAGCAAAGAAAATTGGGATGGCATTCCAAGGTGAGGACAGTCACAAGGCATAGCACGAATCTCAGACTTATAGGGGAATGTTGGGAAAGGGAGAGCTGTGAGCAGGAAACTGCCAGCAATGAAGTATTACCTGAGAGCAAGGTCCATTGTAGGAAAAGGAGATGAAACTAACACCCGGGAGCCCAGTTCACTGAAGGCTTTGCAGGCTAACATAGGAGAATGGATTTTAATTAATGAACAGTAAGTGAGGGTCTAAAGGGCTTTAGGTAAAAAAGTAATATGGTAAAAATGTCTACTTTAGGTAAATCAACCTGACAGATGTGGCAAATAGGCTTGGGGAAGACGAGAGGAGAAGCAGAGAGGAGAAGCAGAAACATTAGTCACCAGGCTATGGCTATTTTCCAGATAAGGGATTACTTGGGCTTGAACTAAGATAAGGGTGGTAGGTGGAAAGGAGTGTTTTAATGATTGGAGAGAATAAAAAATTTTAATTAACTAAAGAGGAAGAACCAACAGATATTTTGAACCAACAGAGATTGATGATATGAAAGAATGGGGACAATTAATGCAGAAAGATCCTGAAGAAGACCTTTCATGTAACCACGTTACATACTTATCCACAGCTGCACAGAGCTATGACTACTCATTGAAGTCTTAGCGAATGTTTGTAAGAAAGCTCTGGGCTGTGGGTTTGTCAATTGTTTGTCCACTCAGCAACTGAAGTTCATAGAATTGGTTTGTTTGATTTAGGGAACAAAAAATGTCCACTTATCACATTTGCTTTTTGTCTCTTAAAAATGTTTCAAAACTGTTGAGGACACAAAGGGAGACACCAATTCATAAATCTGGAATTAGGTAAGTTGTTTATTATTATTAGTATTATTATTATTATATATTTATTGTTGAAAGTATTACAGATATCCCCCCTTATTTCCCCAGTTGACCCCTCCTCCTCTCTTAGGTAAGTTTATTATTGATCAAAAAATGTTTCATGCATTCAGGTAGGCCACAAGAGATTACAAACCCATGGTAGATTTTCAGCTGCGTTTATCTGGAATTAAAGCTAATTAGTTTTATACATCATCCTACTGTTGGTGAACAGTCAGTTAGTTACTCAATTTACATTAAGTTACATGAACTTTACTTTGATGTCCTGTTTTACAATTCTTTATCAATACTTCCTACAGTTGCTTCTGATATTGTATCTACTTGACAATAAATATGGTCAGTCATACTATTCAACATTCCTTAGTAAGATTAGATTATGTTCAGTCTCCCACAGACTTTTTAATCACCACTTTTTTATTTTATTTTATTGCTATTGACTTGATTACAAAGCCAGGTCAATTTTCCTGCAGAATGTCCTAAATTCTGGTTTGGACCAAATATTCCTCCTTAACTTTTCCCTCTATCCATGTTTCTTGTAGCCTTCAGGGTTGATTAGATTCAGGTTCAAGGGTTTTGTTTTGTTTTTTAAAGACTATTTCATAGGTGGTGCTGTGTACTTCGTATTGTATTATATTCAAAAGGAGGTAATATCTGATTGTTTTACTTTTAGTGGATGCTAAGATTGATCAGTGAGTTCAAATGGTGACGACCTGATCCCTTTATTATAAAGTTTTCCGTTAATCTTTTACCTAATGATTTTATTATCCACTGATAACTATTGTTTCCTTAGGACCTGCAAAATGTTGACTTTCTAATTCTAATATAGAACTCTTACCTATTAGAGTTATTTGATTTCTAGAAAATACTGCACATACCAGAAAGGCAATATAAATTCTCAATTCTTTCCCTTTAATTATAATTTTTAGAGAAATGAGTTGGTGCCCAGCAACCTTTCATTATACCCATGAAATCTTATTCTTTTCTTTAAATAATTTTGGCCTTTTAATATTTTTAATGCATTTTAATCATAATTTAATCATGAATTTTAATTCATTTTGAAAGAATTTAATCATAATTCTTTTTCTTTTTTTAATTCCTCACCTGAGGACATTTTTCCATTTATCATCAGATAGAGTGGGAGGGAGGGAGAGAGAGAGAGACAGAGAGAAACATCAGTGTGATAGAGCCACATCGACTGGTTGCCTCCCGCACGACCCGACCAGGGCCAGGTACCACAACCGAGGTACGTTCCCTTGACTGGAATCGAACCCACAACTCATTGGTCTGCAGACCGATGCTCCAACTGCTGAGCCAAAGCGACCAGGGCCATAATTCTTTTTGATGATCAAATCATCTCATATTTGGCCAATGGGAGCCTCTTCAAGCTAGCTCATGGATTTTGTTTGTTTTTTTGATGTCCCTATTATTAGGCTTTGATAGCATCTTTGCTTTCTGGTGCAACATTCTGTTCCAAACTCATATTGTACATTTTCTACCCCAGACATGGATCAGGGTTGGTGCCTTTTAGTGAAAAATGAATTTAATTTGAGCAAGACAATGGGTATATAGTGGTAGTTAATTGTGATATTTATCTTATTAATTAATTTGTTTTTTAAAAGTTACAGATGTCCCCCCCCATTGATACCCTCCTCTTCACTCCAGCCTCCCCACCCTGCCTTCACTGCACTGTTGTCTGTGTCGATTGGTTGTGCATATATGCATATAAGTTCTTTGGTTTATTTATTCCTGCCCCCCCGACCCCCTCCCTCTGAAGTTTGTCAATCTGTTCCCTACTTCCATGTCTCTGGATCTATTTTGTTCATTATATTCCACAAATAAGTGAGATCATGTGATACTTGTCTTTCTCTGACTGGCTTATTTCACTTAGCATAATACTCTCGAGGTCCCTCCATGTCATCTCAAAGGATAAGAGATCTTTCTTTCTTATAGCTGCATAGTACTCCATTGTGTAAATGTACCACAGCTTTTTTATCCATTCATCTACTGATAGACACTTGGGCTGTTTTCAGATCTTAGCTATTGTAAATAGTGCTGCTATGAACATAGGGGTACATATATTCTTTCTGATTGGTGTTTCAGGCTTCTTAGGATATTTTCCTAGAAGTGGGATTACTGAGTCAAATGGCAGTTCCATTTTTATTTTTTTGAGGAAACACCATATTGTTTTCCGTAGTGGCTGCACCAGTCTGCATGTCCACCAGCAGTGTACTAGAGTCCCCTTTTCGCCACACCCTCGCCAGCACTTGTTTGATGATTTGTTGATGGCAGCCATTCTGACAGGTCTGAGGTGATACCCCATAGTTGTTTTAATTTGCATTTCACTGATGATTAGTGATTTTGAGCATCTTTTCATGCATTGATTCACCATTTATATAGTTCTTGCTAAAAGTGTCTGCTCAAATCTTTCACCATTAAAAAAAACTGGGTTGTCTTTTTAATATTAAGTTGTAAGGGTTTATATATATATACACACACACACTGAATACAAGTCTTCTGATATATATATATATATATATATATATATATATATATATATATATATATAGCGCAACTATTTCTCCCAGTCTGTTACTTGCCATTTAATTTCCTTGATTATGTCTTTTTTAGAGCAGAAGTTTTATGCTTTGATGAAGTCCAGCTTATCTTTATTTCTTTTATGGTTTCTCCTTTTCTATGTCCTAAGATATCTTTCACTACTCCAACATTGTAAATATATTTTTCCTATGTTTTCTAGAAATTCTATGCTTTTATTATCTTTAGGTCTATGATCCATTTGGAGTTAATGTTTATGTGTAAAGTCGTCCCTCGCCACCTCGCGCTTCGACTTTCGCGGCTTCACTGGAAAGTTCAAGCGCGAAGTGGCAAGGGACGACTGTATAAATAAAGAATCCTACTTCGCGGAAATTCATTTATCGCGGTAGAGTCTGGAACTGATTAACCGCGATAAACGAGGGCTGACTGTAGTGTAAAATAAGAAACTGAGGTCCTTTTTTTTCCTGTATAGATATGCTGCTGTTCCTGCACCATTTGTTGAAAAGACTGCTCTTCCATCATGGAATTACCTTGGCATCATTTTTGAAAATCAGTTAATCACATATGCATGGGTCTACCTCTGGACTCTCTCTTCTATTCCATTGATCTATATGTCCCCCTTATGCTAATATAAAATTGTCTTGATTACTCTAGCTTTATGGTAAGTCTTGAAATCAAATAATATAAGTCTTTGAACTTTTTCTTTTTCAAAATTGTTAGGTTCTTTGAATTTTCATATTAATTGTAGCTTGTCAATATCTGCAAAAGAGATCCTTGGAATTTTAATTGGAACTGCATTGAATCTATAGATCAACTTGGAGAGTGTTGACATTTTAACGATATTGATTGTTTCCATCTATAAGCATGGTGTAATTTCCATTTATTTGGATCTTTAATTTCCAGTTGCTTGTTGCTAATATATAGAAATAATATTGATTTTTGTTTAATAGCCTTGTATTCTGTGACTTCGCCAAACTCACCTATTAACTTTACTTTTTGTAGATGAGGGATGATATTTGAAGACTGCAATCTAGATTTTAGGAATGTTCATTGCTACTGGGTTGTTATTGTTGCAAGAGCTTTTGGATAGCACCAGGAAGAAATCATGAGAGTGCCTTGATATTTTCTTTTTAAATTTTTATTTACTGATCGATTTTAGAGGAGGGGGAGAGAGAGAGAGAGAGAGAGAGAGAGAGAGAGAGAGAGAGAGAGAGAGAGAGAAACATCAATTTATTTATGCATTCATTGGTTGATTCTTGTATGTGCCCTGACCAGGAATTGAACTGGCGACCCTTTGGTGCACAGGACAACTCTCAACCAACTGAGCCACACTGGCCAGGGCCAGGGCAATATTTTCAATTCAAGTTTGGATTACAGGGTTTTACTTAAAACATTTGATTTAATATACATGTATCTCCTTTCTCATGTTAAAAACCTTGGTTCCTAACATCATTAGCATGATTATTTCTTGTTTATTTGCATCAAAATATAAATATATTTGTATCAAAATATATAAATACACAAATATATAAAATCTACAAATATGCATATATTTGTATCAAAATTTTAATGTCATTGCTAACAATAAGAATACTGAATGAAGTTCGAGGTTTTTTTTTTTACACTTCTTTTTATCTTTAGAATATATTCCCTGTCGAGATGTTCGGTCAAGATACTGTGCTATATGTTTTCATTTACTTTCAATTTCTAGATATGAATTTTTAATTTAGCTTATTATTATATATATACTTTTATTATTTCAAAGTTAAAACTAAATAACTACATTCAGACAAGTCTCATTTCCATCACTGTCCTTCCATTCTATTCCCTAATGAGTAACTATTTTAATCAGTATTTCATCAACTTTCCACAGGTTTATTCTGCAAGTATTAGCAAATATTTTTTGTTTATTTACATTTGTGTATTTGAGAAAGACTACTAGAAATGAGAATATTGGACCAAAAGATAAATGCGTTTGTAACTTTCTTAGATATTGACAAATTGCCCCTGACCATTTTGTGTGTCCTTTAGAAATGTATGAGAGAGCTTAGTTTTCCCACAACCTTGCTAATAGACTATAATATCAAATTTTTGAGTTCTGCCGACAGATAGGAAGAAAATGGTATTTCGATATGCTTTTAACATATTCTATACCATATTTTCAAAGATTGTTTTTTCTGGAATATTGCTAATGCTACAAATTTTGCCTTTTAACAAGTACTGCTGATCCTTGGAAAGAGAAATGGATTTTATTACATGGATTTGACATTAATTATATTCTGTGTTGAATTCTTGATCAATTGCAATTACATCTGAATTACAAATTAATTAATGTAAATTCAGAGACTGACCATCTATATCATGGATTAGTTAAACCCTTATTTCCTTTCTTTGCTCTTGTGTCGTATGATCTGTGGCTACTTTACCAATAATTGATGCTTTCCTCATTAGCTGACTAGGCAGTCAGTAAAAAACATGATGAAAACAACGGAATCAGTCCATTTCACTACAGGGTGGGGCCAAAGTAGGTTTACAGTTGTGAGTATGTGAAACAGTTTATTTTTGTATTATTATTTATTAATTACTATATTATTTTCCATACAAATAACTGTAAACCTACTTTGGCCCCGCCCTGTATTTGCTGGTCATTCAGCATTATGATTAGTTAAATAGTAAGTTTCTCCCTGGATTTTAATAATGCATGTTCATTCTCTACCACCTTGGAAAATTGTGTTGTCTGAAAGTTACGTGCCCTGATAACACGTGCTTGAACAGACTCTGGGGAGTGGAATGGGAAAGTGGTGGTTTGCATGAGTGAGTTTGCAATTCTGAACTGTTTTCCACGCTTCTGCTCATATTTGTAATTGAGGTTATTGGGTCAGTAAGGCAAACACTCACTGGCAGAAAAGCGTTTTCAGGCACATGATGGAGAACTTGGACAAAGAGCAAAGCTCTGATCACAGCTGTGAGAAGTGTAGCCATCTGCATGACAGTTTTATTATTAATAACATGTATCACCAGCTCTCTTGTTCTTGATGAATACTGATCATCCGTTAACCAGATAATGCCCAGGTTTGCCAGAGGAGTATCAGGTACTTTGTATCTGGTAAGAGGCAAAGGCTGGGGCCCAGCGGTATGTGTAGGGTGCTCCAGCTGACTTCCCCTGTACTAGACTGAGATGTAGCCCCTGCACTGTGGGAAAGGGTGGGGGCACTCTCTGAGAGGCAGGGGCCCTGGTTTCCGGAAGCTGCTGTGGTCTGAGTGTTAGTGGTTAGGGCTCTTTAGAAGTGTCCTGGGAGAGTCTCCTGATTGAAACTTTCCCTGTGTTCTGGCAGGTCCTTGAAGACAGGGATCATGTCTTGCACACCCTTACCCTCCACATGAGACTCATATTTTCTCAGATCAGAGGATGCTGAAGCCTTGGTAAGCTGTGGCCTTGCATCAGAGGTTATTTTTCTTTCCCACAATTGTTCAGGGGAAACCAGTGGACTCCATGAGGGCAAGGTTGCATCTGTTTTGCCTACTGTAGTGTCTCCAGCATTTACAACAGTGTTTGGCACATAAGGGATGCTCCATATGTGGAAGGAACTATCTTTCCTTCCATCAACAGCGGAATGTCACAGCCTTGCTCTAGGCCTACTCAGTCTCCAAGTCAATGAAAAATAAATCTGGGCCCTGGCCGGTTTGGCTCAGTGGTTACTGTAGAGTGTCGGCCTGTGGACTGAGGGGTCGCAGGGTTGATTCCAGTCAAGGGCACTTACCTGGGTTGCAGGTTTGATCCCCGCCCAGCTCAGGGTTGTGAGGGAGGCAACCATTCGATGTGTCCCTCTCACATCTCTCTCTCTCTCTCTCCCCCCTCTCTCCTTCTCACTCTTTCCCCTCCACTGTCTCTAAAAACAAATGGAAAAATATCCCCGGGGGAAGATTAATAAAAAAATAAAAAATAAAAATAACTAAATGAATCTGACTGGATTAGGATTCCCCAACATCTCACACGGGAGGATCTGGAGCTGATTTCCTAATAGAACCCGGAGGAAAGTTCAAATGTATAGCCTTTCCTTTTTTCCTTTCCTCGCTCCACATTTTATGTGTCTAATTTGATTGAATGAGATTCTTCTCAAGTGCCTACTGGGATTTGAGTCCTACCATTAACCAAGCCATTTGGTGGTGCACCAGATCCCTTGCACAGCTTTCTCTTTCCTTCTTAGTGGAGCGAGCCACAGCTTCCCAGTCCCCAGCTTTGTCCCGTGCCCTGGCTATCCTGAACCACAAGGATGCCATGATTTTGACAGCAAGTTTTGCCAGAATCCATTGACTCTTTTTTTTTTAATCCTCACCCGAGGATATTCTTCCCTTGATTTTTAGAGAGTGGAAGGGAGGGAGGGAGGGAGAGAGAGAGAGAGAGAGAGAGACAGAAACATTGATGTGTGAGAGACACATTGATTGGTTGCCTCCCGCATGACCCCAACTGATGCCAGGGATCAAACTTGTAACCCAGGTGTGTGCCCTTGACCAGGAATTGAACCCATATCCCTTTAGTCTTCGAGCCGATACTCTAACTGCTGAGACAAACCAGCCAGGGACCTATGGACCCTTATACTTAAGTCTCTGTCAATCAAAATAGTTTCCAGACATGGGTCAGACATGAATCAACACCCTTCCTCTCCAAACACACACACCACACACACACACACACACACACACACACACACACACACACAACTTTGGACTTTTAAAATTTAAGATCCCGTCTCCATTTTGGGGACTGGTTCTATTACTGGTATGCTTTCTTAGTCACAGATCACTTATTCTGGGTTTACTCCATCTCTCTGCTAGTTCACTGTTGGGTTCCTAGCAGATCTCAAGGCCAGGGCTGTGTATGGTTATGAGAAAGGTTCCTCTCCTTGGCACTGCACAGGGACTTCCAGGGAATAAATAGCAAAAAGAGAGACTCATTTAATTGCTGTTTGTCCACTTCTTTAAAACAAGACTATCTTGTTTTTCCTGTCTAAACCACACAACTAATGTGAGATTTTTAAAAATTGAAGTGTTCCTATAATTTTGTTCCCTTGACTAATAATTTATTTAAAGTGGATACATGAGCCAGTTTCGGCAAGTGAGATGGAAGTAGAGCTGACCGGGGAGGGGTTCCTTTCCTGAAAAACAAGACAAAGTCACCAAAAGAAAAATCTCTTGGCCCCTACCCCTTTTTATTGGCTTGAATTGGGGGGATGCCTGGAGCAGCAGAAGCAGCCCTCCCAAACCTTGAGATGACAAGCCTGTGGACAAAACCCAATGCACTGAGCACAGCAGAGTGGAAAGAGGGCTGAGTCCCTGAGGGCATCGTTTTGTAGCTGAACTGTTGCCAGCCATAACCTACTTCTGAGCTTGTTTTGTGAGAAATTTTACCTATTACTTGTTTAAGCCTGAAGTTGGGTTTTCTTTTACTTGCAAAAGTCCGAATTTCTAACTGGCAGTTAATTTGATCTTTCCAGCGTGTTAGTGTGGTCCAGTTCTAGGCATGATCTCATCTGACACTGACTCACATTCATGAATTTGTGGCCCCGTCCTCTCTCGCAATTTCATTTTCCCTTTGGTCCTAATTTTGAGCTGTATACTTCTCCCTGCCCACCCCTGGATGCCTACCTAAACTCTTCTCTAAATGGTTTGTTAGTTTGCTCTGGCATAAACGTTATATGTGTATGTAATATAGGAAGGATGGTGTATGGAGGACATACTATGCGTCAGCCAACACCCCCGCCCCCTTCCAGGTATGTTGTAGACCTTACTTCACTGACTCTTCATGGCAGCCTAGTGTCTAGGCATTTGCCTCCTCCTCCACCCCCTTTCATGGCAGAGGAAACTTAAGAACAGAGAGGCTGGGGAACTTGCCTGAAGTTCCTCTTAGCTAGCAATTGGTAGAGCCAGTTTTCACATCTAGGTGGATTGGATTCTCAAAATGTTCTTGCATTTGGGGGGAAGGGGCAGGCTTGTACTTGTCTTAATTGCAAACCTTACCTAAACGAAGTAATGCACTACTTCATTTAAGCAGAAAAGGACTTATTTCAGGGTAAGGTAGCTTACAGAATTTCCAGGTGTGCCAGGGACCAAGCTCGAATGCTGCACAGCCTGAAGAGACACCCAACCACACCGTGGACTGTCAACACAGAAACCGTACCTCTGCTTGTGGGCATAGCCACTGGGCACCTATGCACTCGGGCTTGGGCAGCAGAGTCTCTGCCACAGTGGCCCTGGAAGAATCAACTGTTTCCACCACAAGAGCCAATCGCCTTAGAGCAGCTGCCCTTCAGGTATCCCAGGCTTAACTGGAAAAACTTGGTCATATATGTGACTGTGGCCACAAGGGAGTCTAAAAAATGGAGTCCTTAGTTTTCCAGCATCTGGAGCACAGGATGGCAAGCTAGAAGGGGTTGGAATCGGCACTGAATAGGAGGATCTGCCATAGGCTTCCTTAAAGAAAGATCTTTCTTTTTTAAAAAAATGTTTTAATTGGTTTTTCAGAGAGAGAAGAAGGGAGAGATTGAGATAGAAACTTCGATGTGAGAGAGAAACATGGATCGGCTGCCTCCTGCACGCCCCCTACTGGGGATTGAGCCCGCAACCGGGGCATGTGCCCTGACCAGGAATAGAACTGGGACCTCTCAGTCCATGGGACGATGCTCAATCCACTGAGCCACACTGGCCGGGCAAGAAAGATCTTTCTTTACAGGAGAGCTATTTAACTGGTTGCTGCCGCAAAGCAGAGAGCAGAGGGATTGCAATTCAGCAGCAGCTTGGAAAAACTAGTGGGATAGAAGGACTGAGATGGAACTATAGGCACAGGGCCATGATGCTGAATGATGCCGCCCATGGGCCGAGGAGAAGGAAATAGTGGCTTCTTGCTGTAGCTTAAGAAGTGATTCCTGAAATTTCTCTTAGGTAGCTCCATAAATAAACTCATGAAAATATTCACATATTTCTTTTTTAAATAAGATGGCGAGCTGCTTCAAAGAAATTAAATACTTCAATTTTTGTTTTTTGTTTTTACCTGTTTTAAATTTACTTCTGGAGGAATATGGCCAAATAAAGCCTTACTTGTGCTCCTACGTGAGAATATGAAAAGCCACCCTGTGGTCCATCCCTTCTGCGTTGCTGTGATTTTATATGAGATGTTGGATCAAAGGCCTTCTAACAAGTTATGGGAAGTCTTATTGAATCAAAAGGGTGCAGGAATACCTTCTCACTGCTCCCACACTCAACATCTTAGTAACGGGTACATTTTAACAACTTAAAAAAAAAACCTGTAAATTTCTTCATTGACTATTCTATGCTAAGGTCAATGTTCATTAATTTACTACCACCATCTACTGACAGGTTGTCCTATAGCCTGCCAAAAGCATTGATAAGTGACAGGATATTGCTTCTCTTGAAGGATTCCAGGGTGCTCTTCACCCCCACTCACAGGGTACTGACAGCTGAAATGTCAGTCTGCCGTCGCGGTGTCACCAAGTGGCAGCTTGAACACTTCTGCTGCTGCCACAAAGCAGATCACCACGAGGGAAGCGCTCTCTGCATTCGGCACCACCCCTGTTCATTCACTGGCAGAGCCTGGTTTTCCTTTGACAACCCTTCTCAGAGAGACCTGTGACCAGTGTGCAAATGAACTGTCTCCTACTTCTCTGTACAACAGCATGTCTGCTGTCTTAGATCCTCAAACATATCGGCTTTCAGTTCATTTTCCTGATGTGTTCATTATGGTAGCTACACTGAGGGATATCAAATCAAGTTTTTATTAGTGAATATCTCAAAATAGAAAGTGTCTCTCTGCAGGATTGTATACCTTTCATAAAATTTGCTAGCAAGTTACTTTAAAAATAATAGTGTTTCTCTTTATTGACATCATTTTTCAGGCTGGGTAGAGGCTGGTGTGGAGGGATTGAACAAAAAATTAAAAAAAGAATAAAAACTCATGAACACGGACAACAGTGTGGTGACTGCCAGAGGGGAGGGGATTTGGAGGGTGATGGAGGAGGGTAAAAGGGGGATAAAAGATGATGGACAGAGACTTGACTTGGGGTAGCAAGCACACAATACAGTGTACAGATGATGTGTTGTAGAACTGTGCACCTGAAACCTGTATAATTTTGTTAACTGGTGTCCATCTCCCCAATAAATTCAATAAAAATGAAAAAATAAAAACCACATTAGAAAGAAAATAAAAACAAAAAATCCCATCATCTTGCAATGGAGCAATTTCATGCTTATTAAACACTAGTGTTTTACTGCTGAGTAAAAACACTCAGCAGAACACAGCAAATTAAGAAAAAAAACTTTGAAAGGAAAAGGGAACATCAGTAATAACAATTTTAGCACATTTCAACACAGATATCAGATTTTGTGTTTGTTGGAGTAAAATCTTGTTATTTGCACATTAATCCTCCTGGGTTATTAGGCCTAGTTATTAGGTAATCCTTTTAACCATTTGTTCCAAAGAGGCTGTGTTTTGGTGTTTGCTCACCAACACGGTTTATTTTATTAAAGAGTTCTGTTTGTACATTAGGTCTCACTACTTCCAGAACATCTGATAGACAAAATGCACAGCTGGTATCTTTTATATGAGTTGTATGCTATTATTGGTGAGCCCGGGACTGAATCTTATCTCTAGACCCAGGCCTACTGCCTGAGCCATAAACATTGTCAGTAACTGAATGAGTTAACCTCAACTCCTACATGCTGTGAAAATAATCACTTTCCTAATTTTTTAAAGTAAGTTTGTATGTCAGCATCGGAGGTTTTATTTAAATGGCATATTATGTAGTAATGAACAGTAAAAGATGAAGAAGAAGTGAGGAAAAAGAAGAAAGTAGATCCTTGAGAAGAAACTCAGAGAAATCTGGATAATAAGAATATTTGAACGGTGACTAGCTGAGGGCTGGCTTACCCCAGAGCAGGGGTTGGCAAACTGTGGATGGTTGGTCAGTCTGGTCCTATGCCTGTTTCTGTACAATCCATGAACCAATAGTGGTTTTTATACTTTTAAATGGTTGGAAAAAAAGCCCATTTTGTGACATGTGAAACTTATAATAAACTCAAATGTCAGTGTCCATAAATAAAGTTTTATTGGAACACAGTTGCCCCATTTGTTTAAGTATTCTCTGTGGCTGCTTTCTCATGTAATGACCAAATTGATCACGTAGCCTGCGAAACCTAAAATATTCACTACCTGGTCTTTTACAACAAAAGGTTGTCAACCCCTGGACTAGACTTCTGAGTTTAAAGTCTGATCTTCTTTCCTCCTCGCTTCTCCTTTCCTACACTCCCCTGTGCTATGCACATCTCGGTGAGCCCCAATCTGGCCTCAGAGGTGGCATCTGGTTAAAAGTGAAGATCTTGGTTTATACCTAAGTCTTAAGTTGAAGAGGCCCAGAAAGAGCAGAGCACTTGATAGAAGGCAAACCTGGGTTTAGACTCTGGCTCTGCTGGTTGGGTACCTTTACTTAACGAGCATTCGTTTTGTCATCTATAACATAGGGATAGCACTTCAGAGATGTTCAGTGTGTAGTCGAATCGAATAGGTACAGTGCCTGATACATACTATCTCCTCTATAAATACGAACTGCCTTTCCAACTTCCCAAGGAACAATGCTCTAAGCTTGTGGTTGTTTGCCTAAATTCATCGAGATGGTTTGGGGACAAATAACTTCTTGCATGGAGTAGTTATTTTTTTAGGGTCCTCTCCGATGAGGTGACTTTTAAAGTGTCCTTCCTGGGCTTAAGTGGACTTCCTCTCTAGACTACATCAGGGCACCTTCACCCTGGGCTCTGAGGAGGCCTGCTTTGCACAAGTAACATTGTAGCTAACCTAGAGAATCTGTGTTTATACGGGACTTTTCATCCTTTCCTTGAAGTGTACCAGCTGTGCTCTCATTTCCATTTTGGGTCCTCTCTCTCTCATAAACAATATATGTCTGGATTTACACTTAAAATGAATCTCATTATCCTATAGTATTTCTTTTCTTGTGGAGATCCCTAAAACAACAATAAGATCCTGGCCAATTTCTACTTTTTTTTTTTTTTTTTTTTTTTTACCAAAATGCTCTTAAATCTTTGATCATATGCTCTTAAACATATACTACAAACACTAAGCAATTTGCTGTGCTTTTAAATGTTACTCATTTTTCTATACAAAGTATAGGTATTGATTAAAGTGCCCACACTTAAAATATTTGCATGGTTATTGTTACATCTCGACTTTGGTTTCGGTCTAGATAGAAGCCACAGTGATGACTCAGTTCCTTCTATGAAACTGGAGTCTGTTTTGCTAAAATAGACAACAGCTGAGCTATGTTTATGTCATAATCTAATGAACCAACAGTGAATAAAATAACATTATAAATCTGGTTCCTATTTTAGTGATTGATTGATTGCTTGGTTGATTTCAGAGAGAGAGAGAGGAAGGGAGACAGAAGCATCAATTTGTTGTTCCACTTATTTATGCATTCACTGGTTGCTTCTTATATGTGCCCTGACCAGGAATCGAACCCACAACCTTGGCATATCAGGACAATGCTCTAATCAGCTGAGCTACCCAGCCAAAGCTCTGGTTCCTGTTTTGAGAAAGAAATTCATTTAACTATAACTTCCTTTGTATTTATATATATAAAGCATGCACTCTATGCTTTTTATGTCTACTTGATCTCTAGAGGTAAATATTAAGTTTTTATCCTGTGGATGAATGATAAAATTTCTGGTCCTGAAGTGAAAAAACAATTAAAAGAAAATTCTGATTGATTTTTATTGAGAGAGGAAGGGAGAGAGAGAGGGAGACATCGATGTTAGAGAGAAACATCAATTGGTTGCCTCCCATATGTGCCCTTGTCCTGACTGGGAATCAAACCTGCCACCTTTTGGTGTATGAGACGATGCTCCAACCAACTGAGCCACATGGGCCAGGGCAGAAAAAATAATTTTTCAAAATTAACTTGGTGTGCTGTGATATGAATTATGTCCTCCATCCCCACCCCTGCTCCTGTCCACATCCTTCAACTAGTTGTCCTTGGAGCCCTACATGCTCAGCTCATATGTTTCCATAGTCTGGAAAGCCTGTCCCTCATGCCCTTGCTACTTCCTATTGCTTCAGTGGTCTATTTAAATTTTCAGTTTACTAACTGCTTCAGGAGTAATGTTTGGAAACATGAAAAAAATTGCTAATGATATTTCACTTGACTCATTTTGCTTTGCTTAAGCCTTAAAATGCATTCTCTAACTTGTTCTTATATAAGTTAGAGGTCTGTTTTTTAACTAGAGTCTTTTCACTGGGGTCTCTTGGTCTAAGTAAGGCTGGCAAAGCTTAAACCAGAATAATTATCAAAATTAGTTAAGGCAGGCCCTGGCCAGTTTGGCTCAGTGGTTAGAGTGTTGGTCCATGGACCAATGAGTCTCAGATTAGATTCCAGTCAAGGGCATGTACCTCGGTTGCAGTTCGTCCCTGGCCCCGGTCAGGGTCATGTGGGAGGCAACCAGTTAATGTGAGAGAGACACATCAATGTTTCTCTCTCTCTCTCTCTCTCTCTCTCTCTCTCTCCCCCTCCCTCTCCCACTCTATCTGAAGATAAATAGAAAAATATCCTCGGGTGAGGATTAAAAAAAATTTTTTTTAATTAGTTGTCCTGGCTGGTTTGGCTCAGCAGTTAGAGCATCGGCCCGCAGACCAGAGAGTCCCAGATTCGGTTCCCGCTAAGGGCACGTACCTCGGTTGCAGTTTGTCCCCTGCCCTGGTTGGGGTCGTGTGGGTGGCAACCACTTGATGTGTCTCTCTCACATAGATGTTTCTCTCTCTCTCTTCCTCCCTTTCTCCCTCTCACTCTATCTGAAGATAAATGCAAAAATGTCCTCGGGTGAGGATTAAAAAAAATTTTTTTTAATTAGTTAAGGCAGGTCTCCCAATGCCATGGGAGTTATGTACCAGGCTGTACCTCACAGGATGTGTCTGCTGACCAAAGCAAATTGTTCCCATTATGTGTTTACTGACCCCACCAGGGCCAGATTTGGGGACTTGGGTTGCCAGCTTCAAATCTGTGCAGTCTGTTATCACAGTCACCAGCACGGTGCTCTTTGGGCTGTGACTGGGGGATACCAGCATGACCAGTCCATTCTTGAATCATGCTAACAGGTTTTTATATGAGCAGGGTAGGTAGGAGTGACATCATAAAGTTATTGTAAGGATTAAATGAGATAATCCTTATATATAAATCCTTATATATAAATCCTTATATAAAAATCAGCATAGCCCTGGCCGGTTTGGCTCAGCGGTTAGAGCGTCAGCCCTCTGTCTAGAGAGACCTGGGTTCGGTTCCCGCTAAGGGCACGTACTTCGGTTGCAATTTGTCCCCAGCCCTGGTTGGGGTCTTGTGAGTGGCAGCCAGTCGATGTGTCTCTCTCACGTCAATGTTTCTCTCTCTCTCTTCCTCCCTCTCTTCCTCCCGCTCTATCTGAAGATGAATGCAAAAGTGTCCTCAGGTGAGGATTGAAAAAAAAAACCCAAAAAACCTCAGCATAAAGCCTGGAACATAGTAATTGCTCAGTGAATGTTATCTGTGGTTACATCAGGACACACATACACCCTTCACATCTTAGCTCCAATATTGCCCCTTCTGACAATTCTCAGGACCACAGATACAAAACGTCAAGACTTTTCACCTTACAAGGCTTCCATCTTCATCGTCTCATTGGATTTTTGTGATTGCCCGGCGAGGTGATGTAGGAGTTATTATTATTCCCATCTGACAGATGATATAACCAAAGCCCAAGAAGTTTAAGTGACTTTACCAAAGCCACACAGGACAGAAATCCAAGTCTTATGACAACTAGTCTTCTGTTCTGTCCGCTACGGTATTTTGGTAGAGAAGCTGACCTGTAATTCGTAGATATACATTGGGGATGGAGGAGGAAGTGGGAGAAAGTAAGAAAGGAGTACATGACTTAGGGGAGGAGCTTATCTGAACAGTTGATGAACATCATTGGCTAGTTGTGAGGCCTCGGGCAAGGCCCATACCTCTCTGTGCCTTCCTTTCCCCATCTGTAAAATAGGAATACTATCATTATCATTGTATTATGATTATTGTCTATTTCCTGGGGTTCTTGTAAGGGCTAAATTAGTTAATATATGTAAAATGCTTGGAACAGCGCTTGTCATGGAGTGGCATTCAAGATGTGTTATATTTTTGAAGAAGTTGAAGGAAAGGATGAGTTAGGTTGGCATTAACTTTCATACCTGTTTACCAAATTGAACATCAAGAGCTTGTAAATGGGTTTTTCTGCATCACCCAGAGACTGTAGTTGCACATGAAATAAATTGTCAGTGAGGTTTGTGTAGCTCTCTAGCATGTGGCCATGGCAGGGCACAGCATCTTTGGGTGTCTCAGTATCCTCATGAAAGCAGGCTGGTATACCCAGGGACTTTATTAGAAGAAATGAGAGGACAGATTAGAGAACTATTATGACATGTGCTTTGTACTTATTAAAAAATTTCGACCTGGGCCAGGTGACTCAGTCAGTTGAAGCGTCATACCTTACACCAAAAGGTCGCGGGTTTGATTCCCAGTCAGGAATACACTTAGGTTGCAGGTTCGATCCTGGGTCGGGGTGTGTACAGGAGGCAACCAATTGATGTCTCTCTCTCTCTCTCTCTCTCTCTCTCTCTCTCTCTCTCTCTCTCTCTTTCTCTCTCTCTCATCAATGGAAACATATCCTCAGGTGAGGATTAAAAAAAAAATCAAAATGAACAAAAAAAAAACTAAAATGTCAACAAAGCTAGGAAGTTTAGCGGGCTGTGCAACACAATGCCAGATCATCTAACTTCCCTCCACTGGCAACGAGAGAAAGCATTTCTAAACTGAAATGATTTTAAGAGACATAGGATTTGTTTGACTTGGTTTACTAAAAGTATTTGTGCAAGTTGGTTATGTAGCCATGGCGTCAGCTGAGTTTCTATGGTTACAAAAATAATTACTCTTCTACAGTCTTTGCAACAGAGAAGTGTTTGACTATATTCTTAAAGTTGTTTTGTAGTTCAAGGAATGTTATTTCAACTTAAAGAGCAAAACTGAATGTTTACCTCCATTTCTGGAATGGTTCATGTTTTAAAAGGAGAAGAGGAGAAAGTCAGATCATAGAGACGTCCTATTAACTGTACGCAGTGTGTTCTGCACTGAGAACTACACATTCATCCTTAGTTGATACGATGGCAGGCAGGTCACTCTGCAGAACCCACACACTGACCCAAGCACCCACTGATGTGCTCCTGGTCGCCCCCTCCCATTGCCTGTGACTGTTACTACCCTGTCTTCTCCTCTCTCAGCAGATGACTAAAGACAGAGAAAATAGAGTCCCTTATCTAATCTTTTATTTTATTTTAATTTTTTCCTTATCTTTTTAAAGTAGATAACAGGAAAAAACACAAAGACCTCAATAGGAAAATTTCACAAGATGGGAAGAGAGAAGAAATATCAGTGATAAATAACTAACTGTAGTGGTTTTGGTCAGGAGGTTCAGTCTCATTAGTTATCAACAAAATGTAGGTCAAAAATAACAATAAGATTATTCTCCTTGTTTGCTTGTTAAATCAGCAAAGATTTTAAAAAGTAATAGTACTCAGCACTGATAAAGTCATGGTGAAACTGGAGGATTGATTTCAACTGATGTGAAAATCAGCACACAGCCTTCAAAACACGCATGCTCTTTGACCCAGTAATTTCACCCAGAGTAAGTCCTATGCGAGGTAAACTGCCAACAATAGGAGAATGATTACAAGAATTTCTTTTTTATTTTAAAATTTCTTTTAAATACTTGACTAGGAGCTAAGCACAAATCTGAGATCTTTGCATGTATTTTGTCACTTAATCCTCATCAGAACTCTATGAAGCAATTCTATTACTCCCTTCTTACAAAGGGGGAAACAGAGGTACAGAGAAGCTAAGTAACTTACTTGCCCAAGAGCACACAGACAGGAAGAGGCTCCAACCCCAGAGCCAGGCCTTGCACCACTGTGCTCCACTGCCTAGTTCTGAAAAAGAGTTAAGATAGCAGGTGGAGCATATAAAACACAAGATAATCTCAAGAATTCTGGAGAAGAAAGGAAAACAATGGAGGGGACATAAAACAGAGCTAGGAAGGAGGCTAAAATACATACTATACTTGCTGTAAGAAGGCCACACGTTTGCCTAGAAGCTTTCTAGCAGCCAGTAGATAAAGGGAAATCTGATCAGTTATGCAGTTCACAGTACTCAAGAGATAAAAGCAGACTGGTTATTCTGGAGAAGACCAACTACTGTGGTAAGACCAGACACAGATTTATTCCACAGAACACAGAAGGTTCTCATCAAAAGAGATACTGTATGAGGTCATGGCTAATGACCCCAGCAGTATCCTTGTATAGACAAGATGACCACTTCCACAGGGTCGAGTCTTCAGCTTTTCTCATATGGCCTCATGACACAGTATCAAAACATGATAATAGTGAGCAGGATGTGGGCCAGGCACCTCATTCTGTACTGGTCTGGAGATCATTGAGAACCTGAGAGTGAGTGGGCTGATATCCTTCAAATAATTCTACTGTTGTGGGACATGAGAATCCAGCTTTGTATTTTGTCATTTTCATGTGCCTTAAGGACCATGGGCCTTGGCCAGTGTGGCTCATTTGTTTGGGCATCGTCCCGGGCACGAAAAGATTGCTGGTTCGATTCCCAGTCAGGGCACATGCCCAGGTTGTGGGTTCGATCCCCAGTACGGGGCATGCAGGAAGCAGCTCATCAATATTTCGCTCTGACATGGATGTTTCTCTCTCTTTCTCCCTCTCCCTTCCTCTCTTTCTAAAAATAAATTAAAAAAAAATCTTTAAAAAAAGGACCATGGGATTGGAGGCAGGAATGATTTAAAAATATTATAATATGAAATAGTCAACTATGCAGCTGTTAAGATGATGCTTAGGAAGTTTTTTTTTTTTTAACTCATCTTAATTGTTGAATGTATTACAGATGTCCCCTCTTTTTCCCCTCATTAATCCCCTCCTCCCTAATCCCCCCCTCCTGTCTTTCCCACACTATTGTCGGTGTCCATTGGTTATGCATATATGCATATAAGTTCTTTGGTTTATCTCATCCCCTCCTCCCTCCCCACTTCCCTTTGAGGTTCATCAGTCTAACAATGAATTTGTACTTCCTAATTGCTTCATCTTTTTCACCCATCCCTCCAGCCCCCGCCCATCTGGCAAGCAACAAAAAGTTCTCTGTATCTAGGAGTCTGTTTCTGTCCTGCTTGTACATTTTGTTTGTAGATTCAATTGTTGATAGATATGGATTTATTGCCATTTTATTGTTCATATTTTTGTTCTTCTCCTTCAAGAAGACCCTTCAACATTTCGTATAATACTGGTTTGGTGGTGATGAACTCCTTTAGCTTTTTCTTGTCTGGGAAACTCTTGATACATCCATCAATTCTAAATGATAGCTTTGCAGGATAGAGTAATCTTGGTTGTAGGTCGTTGCTGTTCATCACCTTGAATATCTCTTGCCACTACTTTCTGGCCAGCATAGTTTCTTTTGAGAAATCAGCTGACAGTCTTATGGGAGCTCCTTTGTAGGTAACGAACTGCTTTTCTCTTGCTGCTTTTAAGATTCTCTGTTTGTCTTTAACATTTGACATTTTGATGATGATGAATCTTGGTGTGGACCTCTTTGGGTTCATCTTGTTTGGGACTCTCTGTGCTTCCTGGACTTGTATGTCTGTTTCCTTCACCAAGGTAGGGAAGTTTTCTGTTATTATTTTTTCAGAGGTTTTCAATTTCTTGCTCTCTCTCTTCTCCTTCTGGCATCCCTATAATGTGAATGTTGGCATGCTTGAAGTTGTCCCAGAGGCTCCTTACACTATCCTCATTTTTTTGGATTCTTTTTTCTGTTCTGATTGGGTGTTTTTTGCTTCCTTATATTCCAAATCGATGGTTTGATTCTTGGCCTTACCTACTCTAGTACTGATTCCCTGTAAATTATTCTTTATTTCAGTTGGTGTATCCTTCATTTCTGACTGGTCTTTTTTTTATGTTGTTGATATTCTCACTAAGTTCTTTGAAGGTCTCCTTAAGTTCCTTGAAGGTCTCACTAAGTTCTTTGAATGTCTCACTAAGTTCCTTGGGCAACCTTATAACCAGTGTTTTGAACCCTGCATCTTATTGATTGCTTATCTCCATTTTGTTTAGTTCTTCTCCTGGAGTTTTGTTCTTTTCTTTCATTTGGGACATGTTTCTTTGTCTCCTCATTTTGGCTGCTTCCCTGTGATTGTTTCTATGTATTAGGTAGAGTTGCTATGTCTCCTAGGCTTCATAGGGTGGCCTATTGATGTAGGTGTCCTATAGGATCCAGTGGCACAGCCTCCCTGATCACCCTAGCTGGGCCCTTGAGGTGCACCCCTAGTGTGGACTGTACAGTCTTCTGTTGTAATTGAGTCTTGATTGCTGTTGGCACATCAATGGGAGGGATTTACTCAGGCTGATCAGCTCTAAGGACTGACTGTGCCCACTGACCACTACCTTGGAGGATCAGCTGTGTAGGGGCCCACCACACAGAGCAAGACTTACTTCATCAGGGATCTGGTACCCACTGAGTCCACTCATTGAGTGTGTCACTTGTGGAGGTGGTTGGGTGGTGGTGTTTCGATGTGGTCTGAAGCTGTCCACTGGCTGTGCTGGCTCTGGGGCAAGGTCAGCCACTGCCTGTGTTCTAGCCAGTGCCACCTGGCATAAGCTACAAAGTGATCTGCTGATGGCTGCTTCTTGTGCTGGGCTTGGAGTTGTCTAGGAAAAGCCAAGTTGTGAACCAAGGCTGGCTGCTTCTAGTGTAAGGCCTGGGGCCACTTAACCAGAGATATGGGGCTTGCTGAGACCAGATGCATCTTGTTAGAGAGATTTTAGGAAACTCTAAAGCAGGATCCAAGACAGGCTAATCCTGTGGTAAAGCCTAAAACAGCTTGGGTGGGCCCAAAAGTTGAGTGGGGCAGGGCCTCAGGGACTCACCAGGGCAGGGCAAACAGTGTGAGCCAGATTGCTGGCATCCCAGATATGGTGCCCATCTGCCACCCCAGGGAAGGGCTCACCAAAGGAACAAAGGCCTCCACCAGCACATCTCTCTGAGAGAAAACTGCCTCTCCAGGCCTTTTCCTGAGTCCAAACAGCTAATTTCTTCCCTGTAGGTCTCTGGTGCCTTTTAAGCTGCCTCCCCTCTGAGCTTAGAGGGAGCAAGTCTGAGTAAGTTCATGCGCGGCCCTTTAAGAGGAGCTGCCTGGGGCTCCAGAAGCTTCAGCCTCCCTCAGCCTCAGGTCCTGCTGGTTTTTCCAGCCAGAAGTTATGGGGATTCTCTTCCTGGCACTGGAACCCTGAGCTGGTTGCCTGGTGTGGGACGGGGACCCCTCACTTCTCAGGGAGGACCTTCACAGCCGAGGTAGCCTTCCTGATTGTTATCCTCCACACGTGGGTGTGGGATCAGCCTGTCGGAGCCTCTGCCCTCCTACCAGTCTCGATGCAGCTGCTTTAACTTCGTAGTTTTAAGACTTCCATTCAGCTCGATTTCAGGCAGTTCTGAATGATGCTTGTTCTGTAGTTTAGTTGTAATTTTGATGTCAGGAAGTATTTTGATAACAAAAACATCTCAGGCTAAAACATTAATACTAAATTAATAGAGCAGGATACAAAACTATATGACCTCAACTATATTTAAGATGTATGTAGCAAGATATGAATCTTCTGTGTTTCTTGATATAGAATCTTTCTTTTTTTTCCCTTTTTTATCACAATAGAAGAATGGAAGGCACTTTCTGGATGCACTGGGATATCTCAGAAAGAGGTACCAGTTTTCAACTGCTAATTGCTGGGTCCTAGATTTGAGTGACCATCAAATCAAGGGAAAAGAAGAAGAAGAAAAATGGGTTTTGTTTTAATTTTTTTTTTTTATCCTCACCCGAGGACATTTTTTCATTTTTTGTTCAGATAGAGTGGGAGGGAGAGAGAGGAAGAGAGAGAGAGAGAAACATCGACATGAAAGGGACACATCGAGTGGCTGCCACTCGCACAACCAACTAGGGCCGGGGACAAACTGCAACCGAGGTACATGCCCTTAGCGGGAACCAAACCCGGGTCTCTCTGGACCGCAGGCCGACGCTCTAACCGCTGAGCCAAACCGGCCAGGGCGGGTTTTGTTTTAATTTGATTTGTATGGGGGTGTAACATAAAGACAAGATGGGGGAAAGGCATTGGGGGGAGGGTAGCAACAAGTAGGATTTCCACAGGGGCCTTAGAAACCTAAAAGCTAATCTCTGTAGCTGCCCATGAAGGGTCCAGGGCTAGGAGATCTGTGAACCCAGGATAAGCTTGGGAGCTGATACACTTGCACTGGAATAGAACATGTCCATGACCAGTGTCCCAGGGTCTACACACATATAGGGAGGTCCTTGTTCTTTCCTGAATTTGCGTAAAACTGGCGATTGCTTTACCACAAGATTTTGCTGGATCCCTCATTCATTACCTTGTATGAGCAGCCTCTATAATGATGCCCTAGGACACCAGTGTGGGAGGTGGGAATGAGGGTGTTGAGAAAGTTTGAACTAGGAAAGCTTGAGATTATTTTAATAGTGTGTGCACATGTGCACTCACACACACACATACACACACACACACAGAGTTCTGGAAAAAACTACACTTCTTTCAAGGATCCCTACCTGCCCCTTAAATATGGATGTTGCCCAGAATCCATTCTTAGCCCTCCTCTTCATCCCCGATACACTCCCAGGACTATTTTAACTTCCACACAAATTCTGATGCACATTAAATGTGAAATCTCCAGTATGAGTCTCCTTAGATTACAGTCTAATGACATCCAAAACAGCTTCCACAAAAGAACACGTCTAGCTTGTCATCTACACGCTTTTTAACTTTGCCTTTGTCCCTTAATTCCTAAATCCTTGGCAAACACAGCTCATGGTAAGAAAGGAGGGTCCTGGGAAGGAGAAGGAAATTAGCACTCATGAAGGAAGTGTAGTCATTATTTATAGATAAAATCAAGGTTTGGAGCAGGTAAATACCTGGTATAAGATCAAACAACTTGGGAGTAGGATGACTAAGGGTTAAAATCAGCTCTTCCTATTTCCCAAAGGAAAGAAGGTTTCTGGTTTTATGTTGGGAAATAAAAGTTCTTGTTCCCAGGACATGGGATACTAGTCTAACCAGGAAATAACTAATTCTCCCCCAGGACATGATAGTGTTTAAGGTGTTTACTAAGTCACCATCACCTGAGTTTTATTTCAGAATCCTGAGTAAAGGCTGTGACCTTCTAGCTTATCTACCTTCTGATATTAGCTGGGACCTCAGCCTGTCTGGCAAAAAGTTACATTACAGGACTCACACTATAAAGAAAAACACTCCTCCAGTGTGTCTCCTCTGCTCTCACACTACTTCAGTCCTGACACCAGACCTGTGGATTTTCCACACATCAAGCGATTCTGCGACAACTGCTGTGTGTCCTACAATTTAACCCAATTCTGACACTATCTACCTGGAGATAGCATCAGATCCCACAGGTTAAAGGCTCAGTCCCGTCAGACTGCCCCCACCCCATTCCAGACACCACTCGAAAGTCCAGGTTCTTATTATGCTTCGGAGGCTCCACACCCCAATCTTTGGTTTCATTAGTTTCCTACAGCAGCTCCCAGAATTCAGGGAAACAGTTTACTCACTAGATTACTGATTTATTATGATGGATATAATAAAAAAAATACAGATGAACAGCCAGATGAGATACACAGGGCAAGGTCTGGAGGGATCTTGAGCACAGGGGCTCTGTCGCCATGGCGTTCAGCTGCACCACCCTCCCGCCACATGGGTGTGCTCACCAACCCAAAAGCTCTCTGAACCCCATCCTTTTGGGCTTTTATGGAGGCTTTAATACATAGGCATAAGTGGCTAAATCATTGGCCATTGGTGATTGATTCAACCTCCAGTCCCTCTCCTCTCCCCAGAGGTCAGGAGGTGGGGCTGAAAGTTTCAATCCTTTCATCTTGGTTGGTTTCCTTAGTAACCAGCCCCCATCCTTAGGGGCTTTCCAGAAGTCACCATTTTCCAGGTCACCGTTTTCTTTCTCCTAGACATTCACAACAGCTTCCTGATGAGTGACCCCACTTCTATCTTTTGATACCTCCGTTTTTTTTTTTGGTTTTTTTTTTACACATAGTAGTGATATTAAAATACAAATCAAATCATTTCATTTCCTGATCAAATAGGCAAAAGTCTCCCACTGCACTGAGACTAACCCCTAAATTCCTTTTTCTTTTTTTTTTTTGAGGCTGCTTCTGAATAGGTTCAGAATCTCTATATAAATACTGGGGGCTGTCAAAAGTGAAGAATAGGGGACCTATTTTAGCAGAAAGAAGCCTATTAAGGAATTCTATTCAACGCTTGAAGAGCTGGGTGCAAGGCCAGCCTTAGACACAAATGTGAATTAGATGATACTTGTCTTCAGTGTTCCCAGCCTCCTCCTTTTCAACCACTCAGTTCCCTCCTTAGTGGAACTCATCAGAATTAGAAAAAAAAAAAAAAGAGCAAACCTAACTGTAAATTTAAATGTAACAACTCTTTGCATTTCTAACTTATTTCTAATTATGAGATGATAGACTTCTTTCTCTATTACCGAACAATTTCAGACATCATTGACAGAATAAGAAAGAAGGGCAGAAGTTTTAAAGGTCCTTTCTGGCGGTTAAAATCACAGCTCACAACCGGCCAGCTGTTCTGACCTTAAGGCTGATTCAGTAACTAGGGCAATTTATTCATTTATTTTTGATTCTTACCCAAGGATATTTTCCCATTTATCTTCAGATACAGTGGGAGGTGGGGGGAGGGGGGAGAGAAAGAGAGAGAGAGAAACATCGATGTGAGAGAGACACATCAATTGATTGCTTCCCGCATGATCCTGACCAGGGCTAGGGACTGAACTGGAACCCAGGTTCGTGCCCTTGACTGGAATTGAACCCGCGACTCTTTGGTCTGCAGGCCAATACTCTAACCACTGAGCCACACCAGCCAGGGCCACTAGGGCTATTTAAAGATTTTTCTGAAGGCCCAGCTGGTGTGGCTCAGTGGTTGAGTGTCGACCCATGCACCAAGAGGTCGCTGGTTTGATTGCCGGTCAGGGCACATGCCCAGGTTGTGGGCCAAATCCCCAGTGGGGGGCACGCAGGATGCGGCCAGTCGATGTTCTCTGTCATCTATGTTTCCATCTCTCTCACCCTCTCCCTTCCTCTCTCTCTCTCAAATCAATAAAGAAAAAAAAATTTTTTTTAAAAGATTTTTCTGAAGGAGACTGACTTGAGGTGGTGCATGCTCAGTACTATATACAGATGATGTATTATAGAATTGTACACCTGAAACTTGTATAATTTTATTAACCAATGTCACCCCAAAATTCAATTAAAAATGCTATAAAGATTTTTTCTAATGCTTGCTGAGTCACTAAACAGAAGTATCTTGTCTCTTCTGGTTTTTGTGTGGTGTGAAACTCATTTGCCTTGGAAAGTTTTTTACTCTGTGAATGTCTGCACTTTGAAAGACCATATCCTTTTCTTTCTAAAATTTAGATATCATTGACATATGACATTATATTAGTGTCAGGTGTACAATACCAGAATTCCTTCTTCTAACTTGCTCAATAAGCCCCAGACTCTGGTTTTTATTCTTTGCACTCACCAAGCTCATTTGGCTAATGAGCTAATACACAGGTGGTTCCCCCTTTCTGGAGAGTTCTTTTCCCACATTTTGCATATCCAATCCCTTCATGTTCTTTATATACTAAGATGAATTTCACTTCTTCAGAGAGCTTTCCACTGATCATTCAGTTGTTTCTTTTTTCCACCTCAATCTTAACTTGTTTTTCTTTAAAAACTTAAAAGACAAAAAAATATGCTGCTTATTAGGTGTCAAACATTATTCTATTCACAACAATCTCATCAGCAGTCTTATTGTCACCTCCTGTTTAAGAATGAGGCAACCTAGGCACACACACATTGTTACAACTTGGAATGATTGCTTTAATTAATTTATTTTTGTTGTTACTGTCTGTTTTCTGAATATTTTGTTGGTTTATTTTTTGTTTATTTGTCCCTCCCAGAACAGAAGCTCCATGAGGTCAGGGACCATTGACATCTTATTGGTCACTGATTTCACAATGTCTACTGTTGTACCTAGGACATTATAAATACTTAATAAACATCTGTTTCATAATTGAATGAATGAGTGAGAGCAAGACAATACAATATTATGCTGACAAAGTTGGTGAGAGGTTGGTTTGAGGTACTAAGTCACAAAATATAATTTTTTTCCTAAATATTTATAAGTAAGAAAGTTTCATAGGTAACTGGAGGCTGCTAGGATAAAGAAACATGAGGGAACCCTACTTCTAGGAATGGTTAAGAAATAATTTTCTACATACTTGTCATTGATATATCTATCTATTTAAATCTATCTATCTCTATCTATACTCATACCTATATTTCTATCTCTGTATCTATATATACGTGATATGTATGACATATGCATGAGAACAAGAGTAATGTAGCTGTGCAGTACAAGAAGAATATAAAAGAGTATGGCGTACAGTACAAGGAAATAGGTTTACTTTCTTCATAGAAAGAAAGGAACATAGAAAGGATCAATGTTGTAATATGCAAAATCTTGAAGTTTTAGAATAGTGTACATGTCTGAGTGAAGTCACACTGAATGTATTAGCAAAAGTGTATTGGTCAGAAAAATGTCACAGGATAGAGCACAGGGAATGGGCAGCAATGGAACTTAGAAAAAGCAAAGTCACTGAGGCACACTCCATTCTTAGTTCTATCCAAAGGAAAAGGAGACGCAGGCAATGTACTCCAAGTGTTATGATCCCTTTGGAAAGGCTATGATTACACTTTGTGGAGTGAGGGATGGCCAGGGGCATGCTGGGAAGACAGCAGTTTAGCTAACTGCAATTACAGGTCTCATCTTTTTTCTCTTCAGCAGTTCATGATCATTCATCACAGTGAAAGAGGGTGGGCGCTATAGGAGCACACAGGAGGGGCTTCTCAACTGCAGTGTGAACTCAAGGCAGCATAGGTGATATGATGTGGTTGGTCATTGTCATCCCTGCTTCTCTGCCAGGTTGGATTCATGGTAGTTGCAAGTCTCAAATGTCTTTCCTTTTCTTTTCTTTCCTTCCTTCCTTTATTTATTAGAGAATATTATGTTGTAATTGTCAGCATCTGGAAGGAAGCGTTCTTGTCTGTTTCGGAGACAGAGAAAATCACATCCAGAGAGCCTATTAGTCAAGGCTTTGAAAGGGCATTGTCATTTGCTTCTCTTTCCACACCGTCAGTAACTGTCTTTTTTTCTTTACCATGTATACAATGATGGGAGAGTTGAGTACAGCTTTCTAAGTCAGAAAGTTCGTGTGTGTGTGTGTGTGTGTGTGTGTGTGTTGACCAACTCCTGGACACTGAGAAAAAGCTGTGGAATAAGTGCCACCCAGGAGAGAGGGAAGGAACTGGTCAGACCCTTGGTCTATTGATCCCACAGCCTCCTGGTTACACAGAAATTGTTCTTTTTCCATTCCTACCTCTTCCTTGCCTCTTGGTTGTTCTCTATCCTCATCTCTTCTCTATTCTCTTTCACTCTGACTTTGCCTTCACCTCCTTTAGTGACTCTTCGTCATTGCTCTTCATATTGGTTAAAGTGGCGGTTTTAAGAGCATATAATATTTAGTCGTTGGGTTTGTGTTTGTAATGAGTGAAGGTGAAGCCAACATAATGATCCAGTTCAGGGCTTTGGAGTTATGATTCAATTTTGGCTTCACCACTTATGAGTTGCCTGACTTTGGGAAATCACTCAACTTGGTCTTTCTTTCACCACCTGTAAACTGGGGATAATGGTTCCTACCTCAAAGAGTTGTTAGGATGGGAGAGAACGCCTGTGCCCTACTCAGAAGAATGCTTGGCACATGGTCTCAAAACTATTAGCTCTTATTATTTAAAAAATGTTTATTGTAGGATATTATTGATACTGTATTTAGAAAACTTTAGGCAGCTTTCCTTTATTGGAGAATCCATAGAGTAGAACTACTGGGACAAGAAATAATGGCACCTAGAGGCTTCCTAGGTGCATGCACTACACTATACACACACACACACACACACACACACACACACACACACACATATATATATTCCCCCCTCCCCCCCAGTAGATAGTGATCTCTTGATAAGCTGGGCAAGAAAAGCTTGGAAGGGCCAGCAATCTTTAGCGAGACTTTCCTCAGGTGGAAATAAGCTTGTTGAGTGTGAGGTGAACCAGGCCAAGGTAGGGAGGAAAGGGAAGGAGGAAGGAGGAAGGAGGCAGAAGGCAGAAGCGGGGCCCTGGGGCGAGCCTGGCAGGCTCTGGAAGCAGCCTTTGGGTGCGGGAGGCCGGGAAGAACGCTGAGAGCCCAGGCCGGAAGGATGCGCGGGCCCGGAGCGCGTTGGTCACCGTTCGCTTTCCTCGGGGGAAGGCGCCCAGTGCGGGCAGTTTGCAGAGCTGGGGCTCCGGGGGCAGCGAGGCAGCAGGGGCGCCCACACCGCTGTCGGGCTTTGACGCCCACCAGGCAAAGCGCCCCGGAGGGGCCCCGCCCGCAGCGAGCCGGGCGGGCGGGGCAGGGCGAGGCTCCCTCCCGCGCGCGTGCCGCCGCCGCCTCCTCGGCCTCCGTCCCGCGCGCCCCCCGGTGCGGTCGGCGGCCCTGCGCCCGGCGGGACGCGCCCGGGATGTTCCCGTGGGCTCCTGGCCGCCTCCCCCCGCGCTGACTCCCTCCGCCTCCCCGCCCCTGCGCGGAGCCCCGGCCAGGCGCGAGGGAGGGCGCGGGCCGAGACTGCAGCATTCCGCACCGGCTGCGGCGCGGCCAGAGGGAGCAGGTGGAGCGAGCGAGCGGGAGGAGACCGGAGCGCGGGCCGGGGACACTGCAGTGACGCTGCCGGAGACATGGCGGCCGGGCGCCTCTGAATAAGCAGAATCGCGAGCCCCTCGCCGCCGGCGCCGCCGGGGCCATGCCGCACGGCCGCTGACCGCTCGCAGGGGCCGGCCGGAGGACATGCGGCAGCTGCCGCCTCGCCCCTGAGCCTCTCCCCTGCATTCTCCATGTTGCATTTCACGTCAGTTTCTCGGGCGGTGTAGCTGCTGCTGCCAGAGGAGCAGTCGGGACATTGCTCGTTCATCCAGCCACACTTTTCTTTGCCATTTGCCCCCTTCCCTCCCCATTTCCTTCTTCCTTACCCCGCCTGCTTTGCATCCATCTCCCCCACCCTGTGACCCCCTCTTGCCTCCATCCACCGGGGCTATGGCCACAGAAGAGGAATTGCAGACTGTGGACCATTATAAGACTGAGATAGAGAGGCTGACCAAGGAGCTCACAGAGACGACCCACGAGAAGATCCAGGCTGCTGAGTACGGGCTGGTGGTCCTGGAAGAGAAGCTGACCCTCAAGCAGCAATATGACGAGCTGGAGGCTGAGTACGACAGCCTCAAACAGGAGCTGGAGCAGCTGAAAGAGGTGAGTTGCCTGTCACCTCGTCCCTCCTCGCCCCCGTCCCCAACCCCCAACGCCCACTCGTCATTTATAAAGAAGTCGGAAAGGATGCTATGGAAAGGATTGTTTCTTCATTTTAGAGCCCTTTGTTGATAAGAGAAGATTGAAAGGGTCCATTGTTTTCCCCACAAGAGAAAAACTGCCCAGGAAATGAATGTATAAACTGGAATTTGGGAGGCAATGGCTGTGGGGGAGGGAGATTCATAGGAGTCTTCAAGTCTCAGCACTATAAGGCGACATTCAACTGGGTCCGAATGTATAAATCAAACTTCACAAAACTGCTGTTATTGCAAACCCAGCTTGCATTGACAATCCCATAATCCACAAAGGCGACGAGTAGGTTTGTGTCAAGACACCACAATTTCAGGATGTAGCATGTAGGGTACCTTCTGCTGAATGTAACTACTCCTTGATGAGAGGGAACTGTTAGAAGAACTCCCCGCCAATCCCTTTTGACAATCTTCATTCTCCTGGGTTTTACTTATTCTAGTCTTACGGCTGAGGGAGAAAAACAACTCTGCTGGGTGATACCATTGCCTTGTTTTCACCTTAGTGAGGCAGGCTGGGCTATGCACAAGTCTTATAAGGTCACCCTGACCAGGGAAGAGTGAACTCCCCTACAAATGGTCTGAAGAATGGTATAGAACAAATACTTGGTAGCCCTGCACTTCAAATGAGGCTCTTCTGTTTGGAATGACTGTATTTATAAAACTAGACTATCACAAATGGACACTTGTCCTCCTTAGTCTTTTGGTATTTGGCTTCTTTTAAAAACTGGCTAATGTATTGGGAGAAAATACTAAATATACTTTGATTTTGTATCAACACTCATAAGAATATATATGTTGAAGGAACTCAATCTGTTTTATCCCATTCCTGAGGCACTGTGGGTAGCAAGTAACCGGTTATACATTTAAATGCACACACTGCTACTGCTTTTCTATGTGGCAAGTTTTATTTTTAGATGTATATTGGCATTTTAAATGTTAATTCTAATTTTGTATATAATATAGAAAATGTGTTTCTTACAATATACTCAGTTTTTTTGGGAGGGGGCATCTTATTTTGTTTGTTACAGTTTAAACATTTATGACATAACTAATCAACTTGCCTTCTAATTTGGTACATAATATGGTAAGTCTTATTTTTATTCTGATGCCTAAATGCCAAAAAATAAACATATGGTACAATTTCTACCTAGAAATCTCATTTTTGTGTATCAGGCTATAAATTTCTAGTTCATGTTTCTCTTACCATGTACATATTTATTCTTAACAACAGCTGGACTTATTGGTATTTTCCAATTTAGATTAGGTCTTAGGCTGATATGTTTAAATCCAGTCATACTAAACCTGGTGAAGTCAGGAAACAGGATGATGATTGTAATTCTCAGAGATGTTTTGATGTTGTCTACACCTATCATCAGTGCTTTGCCAAGACAGGGATGTGCAAACCAGGCAGGGTTAAGCCATCACCTCCTTGATAAAGGAGGTAGACTTCATTTAATGAGATGAAGTGTAACTGTTACCTGACCCTCCTGCTTGATTTATACAACCCTTGTAGGGTTTTTTTCTGTCATTGTACTGACCATGCGTAGTAAACCTTAATGCAATTGTCTTCTGCCTTTACTAGACCATGAGCTCTTAGGCAAGGAATCTGTCTTACTTTGCTTCCAAAGTCTTTAACACAAAATCTAGCATAGTGAGTGTGCTATTTTATGAAAGAATAAATTTAAATTTATTAAATATTTTATGAAAGAATAAATTTATACTGGAAGAAGATACCTTTATTAAGCATTCACTAGTCATTATTGGTTAGTGTCAGACAAAAGACTAAGACAATTAGGAGGTATAGAAAGTGACTAGTATTTAAAAACTACCTGTATTGCTTTCTTCAGCAATAGTGGGAAAAATGAGAAAACAGTATTTTGTAGGAGTGGTATAACACTGGTTTCTTAGTATAGAATAATGCAAATACCAATTATATTTTTTTTCTGTAAAAATTTTGAGGCGTATTTTGTTCTGTATAGCAGGAGGTTAATAAGAATTTATCAGGAGGATTTTTACCAAATGATACTTGTTTACATATGTATTTTGAGTTGCATTTAGTATAAATGTAATTCAGTTTTAGGTTCCTAATGACTGGCTTATACAACTATATAAAAATATATTTTAGGGTAATAAAATAATCATTATAATTGATTATTTGATAGTGAGACTTGTTATTTTTATCCTTTAACCATGATGTGTACTTTAGTTGGGAGTATTATTTATCTTTTTAAAAAATATATGTTTTTATTTATTTTAAAAAGAGAGAAACATCCACTGGCTGCCTCCACACAGCCAGGGATCTAGCCTGCAACTTGGGCGTGTGTCCTGACTGGGAATCGAACTGGTGACCCTTTGGTGCACGCTTAACCAACAGCCACACCGGCCAGAGTGGGAGAATTAGTCCAATGAGCTAAATCAGCCTCAATAATATTTCCTGTTTAAAAGTAAATCCAAAATAGTTGGGCAAACTAAGATGCTCTAATGGTATCTTAGTAGTCATTTTTGAAAAACATGCTTTGTGAGTGCTCTGATTTTTCAAAAGGAAGTTTTGTTTATTTTCAGGTATATACAGTAAATGATGTTGTATTATATCTATAAAGCCAGTATAAAGTAAATCTTTGGCTTATTTCTGGGCTCTTTCAACAAATATGATTCATTGGAAAATAATTGGACCAGTTTATGGGAAAATCAACAGAAAAATACTGTACTAGGTCCAAATTGGACATTAGTAATTTGCAGTGTGGCAACCTGGCTCGGTCTTTACAGGTGATTTTGTTTTTGAGAGTCAGCACCCAGCAATGTTGCTGCCTTCCTTCCCAGGCCATGTGCTGCTCTGACGGTTATACAAGTGAGTAGTGTTGCCTGAAGATGTACAAAATCCAGAGGACAAAGTCGTTAATTTTTGTCTTGTCAGTCTTCTCAGTCGGATTGCTTTTTGGCCTAGCTTGATAACATTTAGGGCTCTGCTCTGTGCCTACGTGACTTCTGTAATTCTGTTCCCCAAAGAACACTTCAAAGAAAAGTACTCAGGATCTGAAGAAAGGACTCCTGACATCATCATGTTCTCCTTTTCATTATACTTGGGCAGCTAGACAGAATATCATGTTCACTGGAATACTTGTCCATGGTTTGATTTCACAAATAATGCTTGCTTCTCACCGACCTGAGGGGCACCCATGCGCAGTTATGTCCTGGCTGATTTTATGTTTGGGATGTGCGTAAATCAACACTGCCTGTCCCCAGGCCAAAATAGTATTTGAAGAAGTCATGATTCCAAGGTAATTTGAAAACTAAAAATATATATGCATAAAAAAAAAACCTGTAGAATTTAAATTTAAGTTTTTTTAACTTAAAAAAATAGTTGAAATTTTATTTATTTATTTGTTTATTTAATCAATCATTACCTGAGGACATTTTTGCATTCATCTTCAGATAGAGCGAGAGGGAGGAAGAGAGAGAGAGAAACATCAATGTGAGAGAGACACATCGACTGGCCACCACCCACATGACCCCAGCCCAGGTCCTGTAACCGAGGTACATGCCCTTAGCGGGAATCGAACCCGGGTCTCTCTGGACCGCGGGCCGATGCTCTAACCGCTGAGCCAAACCAGCCAGGGCAGTAGTTGAAATTTTAAATGTAGTAAAGTTTAAAAAGATCCCATAAGAGAGGAATGATTCAGCATTTTAGAAAACATATCCATGTGAGAACTTCAGAAAAGTTTTGCAGCTAGGTTACAGCAGACTGGACTAAGAATCTTCAACTTATTTTCTTGCTCATTTTTGCACCCTGATAGCAAGGATAGACATCACCTGCTGAAGAAGCAGTTTCTGGAGACAACTTTTTGTTTTTTTCAGAGCCATAGTGAAATCATTCAAGAAATAAATGTTTATCTTACTTTTAGAGATTGTCACATTAGGGACCTGATGAAAACCATTTAATTACCTGGCTTCATCTTTAAAGAACTAATTTTTTTCCTCTCAGATACTTAGAAAGATTGTTACCTCATTTTCTGTCTGTAAATTCTAATCATGAAATCATATGGGGATAAAAACAAACAAACATTTTTTTCCCAATCTATGAATAAACATCAAGTAAATATTTACCTAAGCTATTATTTTTCTCTCTTATTGTTTTTAAAGAAGAAATATTTATATTTGTTATCACATTTATTATCAAATTAATTAAACATCTTAAATATATTAACATAAGCTTTGGGAAGCTTTGTAAACAACCTCAACAAACAAACATAATCACTTTCAATCACCTTTCTTTTTTTTGATCCAATTGCTTTTACCTTGCATCGTCCCTTCTTTTTCAACACATTTCATCTCTGGCAAGTTATTTCTCAGATTTTATTTAGCACGATTTCATAGTCTTTCATCGTGTTGACTGCGTTTGCATGGACATGGGCAGCAGCCATGGTGTGATGAACTTTTCAGAATTTCATGCTTACAAATATTCTTCCCTGTCATCTCCTTAAATACACTTGTACTTTATGGCTATCGCGTTCCAGGTTGAAAATAGGATATTTACTTGGCTTTGAAGGAGAGGAGGGCACGAAGAGATGCATCGTCTCACTGTTAAATAATTCACTATGGTAGAGGAGAGGCCCGTGCAGTCGGGTGCAGGAGGGGAACGTGGGAGAGCGGCAGTGGCCACATTCTTGGGACTGGGAAGCCATCGAAAGGCAGTGAAAGGAAACACTTCGTAACTGGTGCCTTACGTCTTATTTAATCTTCGGAGTAACGCAGAGGCTTATTGCCCATTTTTACAGATAAGAGAATAATAAAGACAGTAAAGCACTGAACTATGTACAAAGCTCCATTTAGGCACTTTGCATGCCTTATCTCTAATTCTTTTTTAAAAAATATTTTTTCTTTATTGATTTTAGAGAGAGAGGAAGGGAGAAGGAGAGAGAGAGAGAGAGAGAAACATCGATTAGAGAGAACATCGATTGACAGCCTCCTGCATGCCCCCCACTGCGGATTGGGCCCACAACCTGGGCATGTGCCCTGACCAGGAATTGAACCGGTGACCTCCTGGTGCTTTTTTTTTTTTTAATCCTCACCCAAGGATATGTCTTTTATTGACTTTAGAGAGAGAGGAAGGAAGAGAGAGAGAGAAACATTGATTGGTTGCCTTCCGTGTGTGCCCTGAGTGGGGATCAAACCTGAAACCTAGGTATGTGCTCTCACCAGGAATCGAACCCACAGTCTTTTGGTGTACGGGACGACACTCCAACCAACTGAGCCACACTGCCAGGGCAACTAGAAAGTACTTTTAAAATGCAGTTATTTCTAGGACAGGACTATTTTTAAGGCACTGATGTCTAAAGTGTGAAGAAAATGGGACTGATTAGGGAAGAAAACCAGTTAGCCTCAGGGAGTGTGGGTGGTGGTGGGTGTGCAGGTATGTGGCCCAGGTGCTGCCCTGAGGATAGCGTGGGTGTTAAGTGACAGAAAACAAGTGTAGGTGTATTTAACAGAAACTGATGGAATTTATTTGGTTGCCCCATAGCAGACCTGTGTGATAATACCGAGGAAAAAGATGGCAAGTCTTGTGGGTGAAAGTTTTGTGGGTAAGTTAGTGAATCTGAATCCTTGTCTTCTTGGCCGGAGGGAGCTGTGTGTCTCAGCATCATGGCTGGCTGGTTTCCATGGCCTGAGCTGGTCCTGCGGTGTGGCCACATCCTGTACATCCTGGGTCTTGACAAGAAGCCAGGATGATTCAGGCAATTGGGGCTCATTACGTCATCCCATCTTTGCCCTGTGATAGTTGAGTTTTGAGATAGTTGGTTAGGATCTCATACAGCATCTCAGATTCAGCATCTTATGTAGGCAATGGGGAGACGAGGGTACAAGACAGGAAAGTGTTCCATAAACATGTTCTTCCTTGTGGCAATTGATACCTTTTCCTCCTGGGATTTAATTACTTTGTCTATAAAATTAAAAGGTTGATATAATCTCTATAATTTTTATCAGCTTTACCCTTCTGTGATGCTGTTTTAAAGTAATGCAGTCTACTTATTTATCTACCTTTCCTTTACTTTTTACAAAGTACAGACAATTCTTGCCTAATTGCAGTAATTTTCACCTGGCCTTCAGGTATAGGTATCAGCTGTTTCTGTATTTTTCCTCCTCTCCATTTCTACTCTGGTCACTGAGCTCCAGCCAGGAAAATCCATCTGTTTTCACGCTGGTACTGTAGCCATCCACAGTTTGTTTTTTTTGTTGTTGGTTTATTTTCTTTTTCTTTTCTTTCTTTCTTTTTTAACAATTCATAGTTCTCTTCTCCTATGAACACCTAGTCCAAACTCGTTTGCCTTCTGGATTCGCTTTACCTCTCCACTCAGGACTATACTGGCATAGAACGGATCCACTGACTCAGTTTCCATTGGCATTTTGTACTAGGCTTCAGCGGGCAGAACAAGGCTCAGTGGGTCCCTGGGAGCCAGGTTTTGGATCAAAATCAAGAACTTAGGTATTACTTCCTCAGAATGGAATGAGGCAGCCTTCATTAGGAAGTCATGAGTTCCCTGTCACCAAAAAAGTTTAAGGAGATTCTAGCCAATCACTTGCTGGGAATACCGTCTTGGAGGGGTTATGCTTGGAAAGGGGTCTGGGTCGAATGATCTCTGATATGCCCCTCCTAGTCGGAATGTTTTTGACCAGGTGTTCCAAGTAATTCTGGGTTTCTGTTTTTTACAGTCCTTCCCCTACCACCACATCACAGTATTTCTAACATGGTTAAAATTTGTTTTCATGTTTAGCATTTCATACTATTTGGACTTTTGAATGTTTTCAAAGTGTATTAGAAGTTTATCATCATTTTGATATATGTTTTATTTGATTTTTCAGAAGAAAACTCATGCATAATAGAAATTTTGAGATGACCACATCTGTCAATTTTGAGAAGTTTCAGTGAAACTGTACATTTTAAAGCTATGTGGCTGCATTGGGCAGGGGAGTTTACCTCCTCCAGAATCTTTTTGTTGTTGTTAATCCTCACCTGAGGATATTTTTTCATTGATGTTTAGATAGAGTGGAGGCGGGGGGCAGTGGGGAGAGAGAGAAACATCATGTGAGAGAGACACATTGATTGGTTGCCTCCCGCACAACCCTGACTGAGGCCAGGGATGAACCTGCAACCCAGATATGTGCCCTTGACCAGGAATTGAACCTGAGAACCTTCGGCCGACACTCTAACCCAGGGGTGGGGAACCTTTTTTCTGCCAGGGGCCATTTGGATATTTATAACATCATTCAAGGGCCATACAAAATTATCAACTTAAAAATTAGCCTGCTGCCCTGGCTGGTTTGGCTTAGCAGTTAGAGCGTTGGCCCACGGACCAAAGAGTCACGGGTTCGATTCAGGTCAAAGGCACGTGCCTCAGTTGCAGTTCGGTCCCTGGCCCTGGTCGGGGTTGTGCAGGAGGCAACTGTCGATACGCTCTTGCATCGATGTTTCTCTGTCTCTCTCCCCCCGCCCCACTCTGTCTGAAAATAAATGGAAAAATATCATCATCGTCGCTTTGCAGCTGAATGGTTTCGTGTTGTAGGTTATCAGGCACATCAGCTGGTTCCACATTGAATGGTGTAGCAAAGATGTTCGGTTCCATTTGTTTACTTTTCACATCCTTGAATCTTTCATTAAATAGTTTCGCACATTCACCAGCATATTCAAGTGTTGTAGAAGGCTTTTGTCCTTCCAGAGTGGGGAAATGCCCGTGTTATTCCTTTAGAGTTGCACTTTCCACAGCTTTAATTTAGCTTCATATGATTTCAAGTTTGAAAACAGGGAGCTGAGAAACTGGTTAGGGCCCTGCAGCTTGACATTCAGCTCTGAGAGGTACTTGGTAATGTCCACCATGAACGCTAAATCACACAGCCACTTGCTGTCATTGAGTTCCCTGACAGGTTTCCCTTTCATCTCCACGAACTGATTGACTTCTTCCCACAATTCGTAAAACCTCATGAGCACGTTCCCTCGACTCAGCCCCCGCACTTCACAGTGATAAACGATCACTGTACTCAGAGTCAAATCATTCAGTAACTCCTTAAACCGGCAGCTGTTAAACCCTCTGCTTTTGACAAAATGTATGCATGACACTACTGTTGACATCACATTGTTGAGCCGCAGTGACTGTGCACAGAGACTTTCTTGGTGTATGATGCAGTGGCATATAATTAAATCACGTGGATCAAGACTGAGACAATTCAGTTCTTTCTTGCCAAATGCAATTAACCCTTTTTGCGAGCCAATCATGGCTGGAGCTACATCTGTAGTAAGACTACTCAACTTTTCAAGGGTTAGCTCAAGTTCTTTCATTGATAAAACAAGTCTCTCAAGTCCTCACCTCTTGTGCCACGCATGGCTTCCAGTGACGGCAGTTCCTCTCGCGTGTCAAACTCTGCAGTTATCCCGTGAATGAGAACGGCCAGTTGGGCAGTATTTATGTCCGTTGTCTCGTCACAAGCCAGAGAGAAAAATTGGAAATCTCCTGCAGAATCCTTCATTGTTTTTTCAGTATTTTGTGCTAAATCAGTAATCCAATCTGAGACGGTTCTCGGAGACAAATAACACTCTGAAACAATTTTACTTTGTCTAGTGCTAACAACTCCGCAGCAGCCACCATGCACTCTCTCACAAACTCTCCCTCTGCATGAAGCCTCAGCTTCTTTTCGATTAGCTTGCTCACTACATAACTTGTCTGGATAACGTTGTCTTTGTCACAATGAGGCCTAGTGAAAGCGGCTTGTTGTGATTCCAAACTTCGCCGAAGAGCATTGATTTTATCCAGATGCCTTTGGCTTCCCAATTCATTGAGGTTAGCATGTTTTGAGCTGTCATAATACTCCAGATTGGCTGTTTCCATTACTGCTAACACATCACCACAAACTAGGCGCACAAGTTTGCCTTCGACTTCAACAAAAAAATAATCATTTGTCCATTTCTCTTGGAAAGATCGACATTCTGCATCAACTTTTCTTTCTTTGTAGTCGCCATTTGTAGGATGCCACACCACTTAAGTGTTAATGACTACCCAGTGCTGTACTAATCCTGCATCCTGGATTTGGAACATATCCAACGTTCGTGTCATCAACTCTTGAGGTCTTTCCTGTGTGCTGTAATTTGTGAGGATTGGTGATCGGGGACGTGTGGATAAAGGTTGAATTGGAGTTATCGTCTGTATCGACAAAGAAGTCAACAACATCACTGTCAACCATTGGCGGCAAGGTCATCTGCGTTGGGAGGAATCATCTCGTCACATCTCGTCTCATCATCGCTGGATCGCCGTGGTTTCACCACAGTGTGTTAGCACTTTGGCAATGTGTACACTCCCAGCCTGCCTGGCACTGACTGTCCTCTGAGTCAATACAGGCAGATGGGCGGTGGGCCACTGCTGAGAAACATATGAGTCTCTCCTGTCATGTACTCATATGTGTCCTGTCCTGTAATGGGCCTTGCTTGTCCCTCAAAATTTACGTTATTATTATGAGTCACTTAATATAAATTTATGTTGCTATGAAAAAAAGCTCCTATATTTATTGAATTTTGAGTCCTGCCTGCAGTTGCCTTGGCAGGGCCAAGACCAAATGATTTCATGGTCTTTATATGGCCCGGCCCACGGCCAGACGTTCCCCACCCCTGCTCTAACCACTGAGAAAACCTGCCAGGGCTCTTTTTCTTTTTGATGCTTCCCAAAGATGAATGTTTATTCTCAGAAACATCTCTTATTTGAGGAAGACGAACATTTTCACACCAGGAAACTGCAAACCCATCTCCCCTCTCTACCTCCTCACCCCCTTCACCCCATCGCAGCCCCCTTTGTTCACCTTCCATCTACACGTGGCCCCCCAGATCCATCAAGGACCCACTCCCATCTCCTGCTGGGCGCTGCCTTTAGAGGCACCAACCCAGACCGAGTGGGCTTCACTTCTTTTCTATCTCCCCCTCTCACGACCCCTGGGTTGGGGGAGTGGTCTCCAGGCGCACCCCCATTGTCCCAAGTTCCCTGAAGCTGCCTCTGCCTTCTCAAACATCCATTTATTGGTTGATCATTTATTTATTCCACTACTGCACCTCCTTTGGTGCGGACCTGCACTAGACCACAACCCCCACCAACTTGGGGGTTTCCCATTCTCCCCCCTAGCCCCCTAATCTATGGCAGAATCTTTGTTTTCATATGTGTGCACCCACAATTATATATTTTATCATTTACACATAGTCCAGTATTTTATTATCTTGGTTGTCAGTTCTTTATATGCCAATCTGAGTTTTTCTTTTTGCTTTACATTGCCCATTACTTCTTGTTCTGTTTCATTTATTCATTCAAAAGTGTGTTTTTAGTGGCTACTGTGTTGGGTACCATGCTACTTGCTGGAGATACAATGTTGAACAAGTCAGACAAGATGGAGCTGCCTGAATGGAGCTTATGTTTGAGACCTGGGAGATGGTCGGTGAGCACGCACGCTCTTCAGATGTGAGCACTGCCTTGAGGGAAGCGATGGGACTGGCTGGGGAAAGCCTCTCCCAGGTGACATTTGAGCTCAGACCTGAATGATGAGAAGGAGCCAGTCCTGTGGAGATTGGTAGAAGTAATTGTTAGGAAGAGGGACGAGTGCAGAGAACTCTGCAGTACTTAGGGGAACTGATGGGTCACCATGCCCTGTAAAAATTACCATTTGTATTTGAAAAATGACCATCTGTAAAATAGTATGTTGACTTTGGAGTTTTTGAATGAGGCTTTGTGTCTCAACATTGGAAGTGTTTGAGCAGAGCCTCCATACCCCCCTGAGGGCTTCTTTTAGAAGGGGTGGATCAGAACCAGTGACTTTCAATACGGACTACTTATTAGATCACCTGGGTGATTTATAAAAATGCTGCCGCCTAGACCCTACTCTGGGACAGTTCAATCAGAGTCCTTGGAGATGGAGCTGGGGCTTCCGTATGTTACCCCCCTCCTCTCACAGGTGCAGCCAGAGCTGAGAACCTCTCTCCTGGGAACTGCCAACTCTAGGAATAAATAACTCCATAGGGATAGAAGTGTTTGGTAAGAAAAGCTAAGGAGTTATCAGATAATATGTAAACATTAATTGCACAGTCCTTTTATTTCTCTGCTTTGGCGATAAAGACTCTGTAATGCCTTTCAAAAAACTAACAAACATCATCAAAAATTGCATTGGACAGTTAAGATGTATGTTAAATTAGATTGCATTTAATTTTCTACCCTCAGGGTTGTTAAAAGTTTCTTTTAAAAGTTATTTGTCTCCTTTGTTGCATCTATTTTGTTTTTCTATTCTGTTTGCAGTTGTTTATGCCAACTTTGCAAGTTTAGAAATAGAATATTTAAAATGAATTGCTTTGATGGATTGATCTTTGTTTTTTAAATCCTCACTGGAGGACATTTTTCCATTGCTTTTTAGAGAAACTGGAAGGGGGGGGGGGAGAGAGAGAGAGAGAAAGAGAGAGAGAGAGAGAAACATCCATGTGAGAGAGACATATCGATTGGTTGCCTCCTGAACGACCCCAACTGGGGCTGGGGATCAAACCTGCAACCCAGGTATGTGTCCTTGACTGGGAATCAAACTCGAGACCCTTTGATCCTTGGCCCGATGCTCTAACTGCTGAACCAAACCAGCTACGGCTGATGGATTGATCTTTAACCTTTGGGGTTATTTTCCATTGTTGTTTTGGTTATACATGCTTTCCATTTTCAAACATTTTATGGAGAAAAAGCATTACTCTAAAATGTAATATTTATTGGATATGTTTCTATGTTTAAATTTAGAATCAAGAGCAAGAGACCTGTTTACATTTATGGGAAGTACACAATAACAGTAGCAATTTCCTTAAGAATGTTTTGTTGCAGTTTGGCGTGGGTCTGTAATAGAAGGTTCAGAATGATGGGTCTTTGTTTTTCTCTTGCATACTGCATTCAAATGCCACTGCTGAAGAGCCCTTAGCCATCAATTTTTGAAACTGAAAGAGGTTTATGTTATCATGTGGATGTGCCTTGTTGATAAGCCTCACTGATGACCATTTTCTAGATTTTTTCGAGGTTGACCTTGGTGTGAGGTGACTAGATGGATACAGGATGAGTTTAACCCTGTATATAACTTCTTTTGTTGCGCTGAAGATGCGATAATCTTGCAGATGATCTCTTTGGCATCCACAGCCTCCCTTAAGTCACAATCTAGCTTTCTTTCTGCTAATGCCTTTAAGCTCAAAACCTCAAGAATATAATTAGGAAGGAAAAGCAAAAATTAGAGAGAGGAAAAAAGGCAATAATAAAATGTATTTGAAAACCAATTAAAATACCTTTAAAATTTTGAAAACCAATTGTAAATAACTTGACTCTTTGGATTTTTTTTTAATTGATAAGGTTCTTAATTAGTGTTAGCAATTCAGAATTAACTATGATTTAATGATCTACACAATAGGAAAATTCCCTTTTTGTTATTTAAAAAAAATGTAAATCCTCACCTGAGGATATGTTTTTATATTTTAGAAAGAGAGGGAGAGAGGGAGAGAGAGAGACACTGATGTGAGAGAGAAACATCGATTGGCTGCCTCCTGGAAGCTCCCTGACTGGGGATCAAACCACACCCTGGGAATGTGCCCAGACCAGAAATTGAACCTGTGACCTGGAACAATGCTCCAACCAACTGAGCCACACTGGCCAGGGCCCTTTTTGTTAATATTTTAAAATAATTTAGAACTAGAACCTTTTTTAAAAAGAGTTTTCAGGTCTCAAGTCCTCTATCTTAATCACTGTAGTTGTTTCCAATCAAGTTTTAAGTGCTTCCCACCCCCCCCCCCATTTTAGTGAAATAAATAATATACCTTTGCAAGTCACATTGAAGTGTTGGGATAATATGTGCTATTATTTGCTAAAATTTAGAACAGAGCCTCAAAACTACAATTACACTTTTAGACAATGGTCACAGTAAGACATGTCAGGAAAAGAACTCTAGACCGATGAGATTTTGGTCATTAAGCAGTTACAAGTGAAAAAAATTTAAATTGCATTTTAATTTGTGATGCCAGTGTGATTAGAAATTAGGACAGTGGACACCAAAGTAAATACTGTGAGCAGACAGATCATTGCATAAAGCTAAATAATGGTTCATTCGTTCTTTCCTTCAATATGATATATTTAGTGCCTCCTACACGTTAGGCACAGATCTGGGTGCTGAGGATACAGCAGAGAACAAACCCAACAGAAATCTCCATGCTCACGAAGTTCACATTCTTTGTGGGTGGGTGGGGGATATTGGGGGTGGTGGTGGTGAGGAGGAGAGACAATAAACAGAATGAATAAGTAAAATAGAATGTTAGGTGATCCTACATGGTATAGAAAAAATAGAGCTGGCATGAGGGAGATGGCCTGTGAGGTGGGGAAAGGATGCTGTTTTCAGTAGAGTAGTCAGTGAAAGCTTCCGTGAGAGGGATGGTAAAGGCGCTGTCTGGCTGGAGGAGAGTCGTTGAGGGGGTGAATGGAAAATGGGGTCAGAGAGGGAAGGGACATCAAATGATGGAGCAGCTTATAGGTTGTTACCAGAATGTTGGCTTTTGCTCTGAGCAAGGTGGGACACTTTTGGAGAATTTTGAGCAAAGCAGTCACAGTGTTCTGCACTCCCCCCCCCCCCCCCCCCCCCCCGCCCCATTGAGATAACTTGTATATACATTCAAGCAAGATTGTAACCTTCAGGGAAAAGGTGTTTAAATTAACCTGATAGCTTGTGTGATACATTGTATTCTTTCCCCACCCCGTCCCCAATAGATGTTGATGGTATTGCATTGATTTAGGCTAGAAAACAAGATGAAGTTATTAAGATAGCCAGCTATTTTGAGAAGAGTTTGGAATAGACTACTTGTTTTAAAAATAACCATTTGTTTGATTAATTAAACCATCTAGGAAAAGACACTGTGCTGACTTGCGTGGTTCCTTGTACCTGAATCTTTACTTAACTTTCATCTGTCTACTCCCTGTCCCTTATTCTGGATGATAGGAGCCAGTCTAAGGTGACATAAAGACAGCCTCAACATTGTAGTACTGGTTCTGTGTTGCAGTTGATTTTTTTAAGTTCCCAAGGGATGGGAATCAATGCTGGTCATTCATTTATGTATTGCATATTTAGAGGGCATCAGCTATATGCCAAGCATTATGCTGGGTATATAAAAATGAGGAAGACATAGTCTTTATTTTTAAGTTACTTATTTATTGTTGGAGGCAACAGACATGAATAAGTGATTATGATACATTATTTGAAAGATGATGGACTTTTGAGTCAGAATGAACTATATTTCAATCTGTTTAGTAGCTATATGATCTTAGGCTAGTACTTGAACTCTATGCACCTCACTTTTTTCCTGTGTAAATGGAGGAAGATTATAATTATGGGTGTTAACAAAAAATTCATGTAGAGCAATTAATACAGTCCTTGACACATAGTAAGCACCTGATAAATGATGGATGTGATGGGGATAATGATAATTAATAATAATATTAACATAATAATACATTAGCTGTGCCTGATAGGACACCAGAGTGGAGGGCAGCAGACTCAGCTTAAAGGATCAGAGAAAATTTCCTGACCAAGGCAACATGTAAGGGGCATGAAGAAAGAGGAGGGGTTTTCCAGGCAGATGAGAGGGGCAGCCTCATTCAGGAAGGGGAAGCTGCCTGCGAAGGAGGGAAGACTGGAGAGATTGTTGTTGCAGTAGGTGGTATTTGAAATGGGTGGGAGGTGAGCGTGGAGAGATGATTTGGGGCCGATGGTGAAGGACCTTGTAATGAGGCTTGTCAGTCCCTGCCAGGCAAGGCCTGGGCTTAGCTGGCTGGAATGATGTCTGCCATGGGAAGGCGTTGCCTTTGAGAGCCAGGTCCAGTGACACTCCAGGAAGTGCCTCCAACTGACAAATGGCCTGGAAGTCCCAGGCCCAAGATCACATAGCTACTAAACAAGGGGTCTCCTGCTCCCATACCTACTGTTTATGTTTTAGCTTCATGTGAATTAGAGGGTGGCAGCTTCCCAGTCTTCCCCCATTGGGACCCTTCAGTTTGGGTCCTCGTTGTCCACTGTCCTTGCACGTGGCTGGGCTGGGGCTGCTGCTGATGACCCTGGTCTCACACACAGCCCTCTGACTGCCAACTCTCTCAGCTCTGAACACTAATGTCCTGTAGTCTTGATTTAGGTTCTAACCTGTTGACTGGACAGGTTGCATGTTGAGCTCTGTCTGCACCTGACTTAAATAGTCCCTCGCCCACACTGGCTTGGTTAATTTGGGTTAATTGCCATTTTTCTCCTCTTTCTTGTCTTCTCTCTCAGTTGACATTGATTCATGTTCAATCTTCATTTTGCTTCCCCTCTGGGAAAGTCTTCCTTATGTCTCTTGAACAAGGTCAGGCCACTTATGGGAGTGCTAATAAGGAGCTTAAACTTTATGCTATATGCCATAGGAAACGCGTTGAAAGTGTCAAAGCAGGAGAATCGTATAAGTAGCTTTATGTTTTAAAACTGATTTTTGGCCTTTGCTTCTGGCAGTACAGTGGTCTAGGACCCCTGACTCACTCTTCTGCTGGCAACAATTAAAAATACTACATACAATATAAAACTCGCCCTTAAAATGCACAAATAAATGGACTTCTTAGTAAGGATGCTCAGCGGCCCAAACTGAATTAAGGCAAGAACCTTTAGAAGTAAGCAGTGCATTAAAGCTGACTTTTGCTTTGAGTGCATTTGCTGAATCAGGTAAAACTGAGAGGAAATAGGAGACAAAGCCCAGATTTGGGCCCCAAAGGACTTCACACTCAGTGTAGGGAAAAAGGGTATACTGCCATTCCCCACTTCTGACAGGCGACTGTGAAAAATTGGGTGTCTCCTTAGACTTGGTACCACCATTTGACTCTCACTAAGGATTGCATACTGTTCACACACAGTGTGTATGTCTGTGGAGGGGATGAAATCCAGAAAACATTGAGATCAGAATTTAGAGTGATCCCAGGTTGGTTACGCCTGCAAACATCTTTCAGAAGCAAAAGCAGACTTGCTTTGAAGAAACCTACCATCATAATGGACTTGAAAGACTCATCACAGATAATACTCTAAAAATAAGTATGAGTCCGCAATAACAAGAAACAATTGTAAAATATACAAGGAACACCGTAACATTGCTCTACATCCTTGTCATTACTTTGTATTGTCAAACTTTAGACTATTTGCCTCACTGGTAGATGTGAAAGGGTATCTCATCGTAGCTTTAGTTTGTATTTTTGTGACTGTTAATGAGGTTAAGCATCTTCTTAAATGTGTACCAGTATTTATGTTTCTCTTCATTGAATTGGTTTCTTATGTCTCTCCGATTTTTCTACTGGGATTGTGTATATTTTTATTGATTTGTAGGAGTATATTTCTGTGTCTGTATTCTGCACACTAAGCTTTCTCAGTTATATGTGTCAGAACTTTCTTTTCTTGGTTTGTGGCTTGTCTTTGTACTCTGTCTGGGGTGACCGTTGATGAAGAGAACTTCATAATTTTAATTTAGTTGATTTGTCACTCTTAATGTTTATAGATTGTGTGTTTTTTAATTCTTATTTAGGAAATCTTTTCTCTATGTCATAAAAATATTCACCTATATTATTTTTCTAATATCTTATAGTTTGCCTTTTCTAGTTAAATTTTTAATTCTCCCTGGAATTGATTTTTGTGTTTATGTGAGATAGATATCTATTTTAATTTTTGTCTGTAACTTTTCACCATAATTTTCTCCCCATATAATTGGATAGCTAGTTATCTCAACACCACCAGCTATTGCCAGTCCCCCTTTCCTCCGCGAATCTTCCATGTCTGCTTTGTCATAAATCAAGTTTCTATACAGGCAGGGGTCTATCTCTGGACTACTCTGTATCATTGGTTTGTTGTTCCATTCCTGTGTAAATACCATATTGTCTTCCTATTATAGCTTTACCGTATGGTCTTCATGATGGGATACTTCTACCTGGTTTTTTCCTCTTTAGAAGTCCTTGGCTTTAGGAGTCTTCTCTGTTCCCATCGGCTCTTTGCTTTGATACGCTTTCAACATTTACAAGAAAGTGTTAAGTGACCGCCTGGTTTATTTCCATCTCCTCAACAAGCATGAGAGGGGCTGCTGAGTGTCCTCCGCTGGTGGTTGTCCTACCGGTGTGCACATTTTAATAAGCAAGGAGGCAAGCTCCAACAGGAAACTCAGTTGTTTAATTAGATATTACTAGGCTTAACGGGATCTGTGATCTAATTCTTAAGAAGCCTCTTTGGAGAAAAGATTTGAGGGCTTTTCATAAAGTGTTAAAAAAATACAAGCTCTAATTCCCAAAAATGCCTTTTGTGGTTTTTGAACAGGTGCATGCCTAGTTCTCACCTGGCACCTGAAAGAGCGTGGTACCTCTAGCTCTCCAAAAACTCTTTCTTTCTTTCTTTCTTTCTTTCTTTCTTTCTTTCTTTCTTTCTTTCTTTCTTTCTTTCTTTCTTTCTTTCTTATCACAGTCATTGAAAAATTAAATTTCTACACAAATTCCCAATTAACAGGTCTATTCGGGTATAAATAACATCATACTGCTGCAAAATTTAAAACTTTTATGAAACAGGCTCAGATGAAATATTACCTAAGTAGGACTTGATTTCTTTTCATCATTTTAAATTACGTATTTCATTTGTAGTATTATGAAAAATGTAATTGTTTCTTTCCTTACTTACAAAAAAATTCATTGTTATTTGTGCTCAGATGGTTTTAAACCAAAATTTTTTCTTATGTTTATAGTTTATACTTTTTAGTCAGCACATTTGAGCTTTTTTCTCTTTATAACATTGACAATATGGAGAAGAAAAGTTCAGCAATAAGCCATCACGTTTAAAAACATTAAAAAATAAGACTTCTCCAGTCCCTTTTTTCCCTTATGCTTTTCTTTCTCATCTGCTTTTATCCCCTCACTCTCCGTTAACTTGACACTAGAATAACAAGGAGTTAATGGATCATTAAAGAATAAGCTGAGCCCTGGCTGGTTTGGCTCAGCGGTTAGAGCATCAGCCCATGGACCAGAGAGTCCCGGGTTCGGTTCCTGCTAAGGGCACGTACCTCGGTTGCAGTTTGTCCCCGGCCCTGGTTGGGGTTGTGTGGGTGGCAACCAGTCGATGTGTCTCTTTCTCATCGATGTTTCTCTCTCTCTCTTCCTCCCTTTCTCCCTCCCACTCTATCTGAAGATGAGTGCAAAAATCTCTTCGGGTGAGGATTACAAAAAAAAGAATAAGCTCAGATTAGGAGAAAATTCCTGAGAACGTTTATTAAACATCAGTGTAGAGGAAATCTTCCAAAGCAAGATATAAGCTATAAAACGTAGACTCAAAGGGCAGCAGTGACGCATTTGGTTACATAGAAATTAAAGCAACAAATGTGATAGACACCACCAATGAAAGTCAAATATAAGCAACAGACTGGAAAAGTAATGCCACATGATGACTTACAAAGATTATTATCGCTAACGCACAGCGCCTGTATGTCGATTGGAAACAACAACAATACAGTAGAATAGACAAAAACTGTAACTAGACCAACTGAAGAGGATGTGCAGGTGATCAATAAACATTTTTAAAATACTCAGTTTTGGTAGTCAGTGAATGCAGATTAATAGTAGTAAGTAGTTTTCACTTTTAATAAGCAAATCAATTAAATTTTAAAAAAAAATAATAAAAATTCACAGTGCTGAAAAGTTTGTGGAAATGTGAGTAAATGTGTAATTGGATAGCCAGTTTGTGGTAATTGTATATGGTCCCCAAATGCCACCTGTCAAAGAAAAGCACCGTTTAGCATTTAATATCTGATCTAGACCCCGTCAAAGCATAGATCATGTACGTCTGGAACAAAAAAGAATCAAATTGCCTCATTCTTCTTTAACATATCTTAACAGACTTCTGTATGCTTAAATCGTTCTTTTGTACATTTAAATAAAATAATCTTTTAAAATCTAGCTGTGATACATACTACACATTCCCTCTTATCACTTCTCCCTTAGCCCAGTTCTTAGACCTGGTTGGAACTTCTGATTTAGCACTGTCAAAATGTGATTAAATAATTATGTTTCATTATTTTTTTTATTTTTTTATTATTTTTTTTATTTTATTAATTTATTTTTGTTACAGATGTTTCTCCTTTTTCCCCCATTATCACCCTCCTCCCCCTCCCTCCCTGCCCTGTCCCCAGCTTTGTTGTCCATGTCCATTGGTTATGAGTACATGTGTACAAGTTCTGTGGTTCATCGCTCCCCTCCCCCATCCCCTCTTCTGGCAATTGTCAGTCTGTACCCTACTTCCACATCTCTGGGACTACCCTGTTCCTCAGACTGTTATGTTTATTATATTCCAGAAATAAGTGAGATCATATGATATTTGTCTTTCTTTGCTTGGCTGGTTTCACTTAGGATAATAGTTTCCAGGTCCTCCCATGTCATCTCAAAGGATAAGAGATCTTTCTTTCTTACAGCTGCATAGTACTCCATTGTGTATATGTACCACAGCTTTTTTATCCATTCGTCTACTGATGGACACTTGGGCTGTTTCCAGATCTTAGCTATTGTAAATAGCGCTGCTATGAACATGGGGGTGCATATATTCTTTCTGATTGGTGTTTCAGGCTTCCTAGGGTATATTCCTAGGAGTGGGATCACTGGGTCAAATGGTAATTCAATTTTTAATTTTTTGAGGTAACACCATAGTGTTTTCCATAGTGGCTGCACCAGTCTGCATTCCCACCAGCAGTGTACTAGAGTCCTCTTTTCTCCACACCCTCTCCAACACTTGTTGTTTGATGCTTTGTTGATGGCGGCCATTCTGGCAGGTGTGAGGTGATACTTCATAGTTGTTTTAATTTGCATCTCTCTGATGATTAGTGACGTTGAGCATTTCTTCATATGTCTCTTAGCCATTTGTATGTCCTGTTTGGAGAGGTGTCTATTTAGTTCCTCTGCCCATTTTTTAATTGGGTTCTTTGTCTTCCTTTTGTTGAGTTGTATGAGTACTCTATATATTTTGGAAATTAATCCCTTATCTGATATATCATTGGCAATTATGCTCTCCCATACAGTGGGTTGCCTTTCCACTTTGATGGTTGTTTCTTTTGCTGTGCAGAAGCTTTTGAGTTTGATGTAGTCCCATGTGTTCATTTTTTCCTTTGTTTCTCTTGCTTTAGGTGATATATCAGTGAAGATTCTGCTGCGTATGATGTCCAAAATTTTGTTGCCTACATTTTCTTATAGGATTTTTATGGATTCATGAGTCACATTTAAGTCTTTTATCCATTTTGAGTTTATTCTGTGTTTCATTATTTTTTAACTCTTCTTGGTTTGGGAAATCTGCTTGTGAGCATTTTTGACAGAAGGTGGTGGACTCAGGAGTTGCTCCTCCTGCAGGAAAGGGAGCACCATGGTCGCGAGTGCTCACTGTCGCCCCGAGCAGTCCTGGCCTTGCTCTACTGACACATCAGCCAGAAGAAGATACACATTTACTTACAGGTTTACAAAAATGCTGTGCCTTTTCCATTCTGTGGAAGACTTAGGTGGTAACTTGGGACATTTTAAATTTACGCTACCTCTCTGTGCTATGTAAAAATCAAAGTTATAGACTGTAAAAACAACTCTGAGTGAGAATTCATTGCAAAAAGCAAAATTTGGCATAGGAAACAAATAACTAGTGTGGGGGGATAAAAAAATACTTTCCTCCCACCGTCTAAATTCTTCAGCAGGGCTAATAATCAAATGAACAGACAGATTAACAGGACAAAATCAAATTAATACATGTGCACGGGGAATTCCCCATAAGCATGAAAATTCCGAAAACTAGTAAAATTGAGTATATATGTCATTTTGGACAAAGGCGAAAGGGGTGGGAGTGTGTGTAGGGGTCTGAGATTTCAAAGGAAGTAGGCAATTTACAAGTAATTGATACATAGCAGGTAAATTTTTGCTAAGCAACCCAGAAACAATGAGACAGGGGTATCTAGTAACCATGCCCCTGCTAGATACCCTCCTATCCATCATACTCATTTCAAATTAGGCTGCTAAGGTGAACATCCTAACATTTCCTTCCTGGAGTAGGTCTTTCCCTCTGAATCTCTTAGGCCGGAAGGGGGTGGGGAGGTCAAAGTTTCTTTCTGAGTCTTTTGTTTCTTAATAACCTGTTTAAAATCAGTATTCCAAAAGACAGTTTTAGTGTGGCAAAATGTTGGTCCCCTTCACTAGAAATAATGAAGTTAAATGACACTGTATGTTAATATGAAGTTTTTTTTTTCATTCCTAATTTTAAATAAGAAAAGTTATCATAGTCCTGGCTGGGTAGTTCAGTTGGGTAGAGCATCATCCCAATATACCAAGGTTGAGGATTCGAACCCTGGTCAGGGCACATACAAGAATCAACCAATGAATGTATAAATAAGTGGAACAACATATTGATGTCTCTCTCTATATATTTCTCCCTGTTCCTCCCTCCATCCCTCCCTTCCCCTCTCTCTAAAATCAATAAATAAAAATTAAAAAAAGAAAAGTTATCATGGACATATATTCATTTCACAGATGATTCTTTTTAAAAATATGTTTAAATTTTTTTTCTTTATTGATTTTAGAGAGAGAGAAAGGGAGAGGGAGAGAGAGATAGAAACATCGATGAGAGAGAACATTGATTGGCTGCCTCCTGCATGCCCCCCACTGGGGATTGGGCCCACAACCTGGGCATGTGCCCTGGCCGGGAATTGAACTGGCGGCCTCTTGGTGCATGGGTTGACACTCAACCACTGAGCCACAGTGACTGAGCTAAAATATGTTTTTATTGATTTTTTTTAGAGAGAGAGGAAGGGACAGAGAGAGATAGAAACATCAATGTGAGAGAGAAACATTGATCGGCTGTCTCCTGCACGTCCCCCACTGGGGATTGAGCCCACAACCCGGGCATGTGCCCTGACTGGGAATCAAACTGGGACCTCTCAGTCCATGGGACAGACGCTCAATCCACTAAGCGACAGTGGCCGGGCTCATAGATGATTCTTGAACACCTGCTATGTCACAGGCATTGTTGGGTACTGAGGGTACAAAGTTCTTGCCCTCAGGGGTTGACACACCAAAATAATACATACTTTTGCACAGTGATGTGTACTAAAATGTAGATAAGGCAGGGTAAAGCCTGTCAGGAATGCTAGTGGGGGGAGCTCTTTTAGAAATGAGGGCCTTTCAAAGTCGATGACATCCCAAGGGGTGAGAAAGAGCAACTGGGAACACACTTCACAGTGTCCTGGGTTGAAGTAACGGCAAATGGAAAGATCCTGACATGGGAATGAGCATGGTGTTCGTGCAAATGGCGGGGTATTTACTGGCATTAGGTGCAGTGATCCTTTGCAGCATGGAACTGTGTGCTGTGGGCCGGAGGGTCCCTTGCAGGATGGTAGCATCTCTGGCCCCGCCCACTAAATGCCAGTGGTGTCACTCTCACTGTACAGCACGGTGACTGCAGTTAACAACCCTGTATTGTTAATTGAAAGTTGCTGAGCGAGTAGATCTCAAAAGTTATCATCACAAGAAAAAAAAATTCTGGAACCATGTGTGGTGATGGATGTTAACTAAACAAATGATGATCATTTCTCAATATACACATATATGTTCTACATCTAAAATGAATACAATATTATATTACATCTCAATTTTATAAAAAGAAAAACAACACTCTCACACATTCCAGATACTCCCTCTCCCCCCAGGGGGTAATTTTATCTTCAACTAAGAAGCCCTGAAAGCTGGATAAGAGGAGATTTGGGGGGTGGGTAGGAATGTAAGAGAGGAAGATGGAGAGGTGGACAGTGACTGGGTCCTGGAGCCCTGTTAAGAGGTCTGGATTTTATTTTAAGCATAACGGGCAGCCACTAGAGTGATGTGATCTGAGAAATGTTTTAAAAAGATCACTCCGGCAGGTCCTTGCCGACTGTGGGGGGAGTGAGCCAGGTTAGGAGTGTTTGCAGTAGTTGGGTGTTACATGATGGTGGCTGGGGAGAATCTAATAGAAGTGATAAATGATCTGATTCAGGATATATGTTGAAGGATTTGCTAATTAATTGAATTTGAGAGCAAAGGAAAGGGAGAAATCAGGATGGCTCCTAGGTTTCTCTACAAGGAGCTAAGAAAAATATAAAGAAATCGTATGCTAAGGAGATTTAAAAAATGAAGGAATAAAATAATATTTCACAGATAAATTTAGGAGATTACATTTTCCATATTTATTTTAATTTAATTCTGTGGATCCCAAATTTGATGCTTTGTTTAAAGAGAATTTTAAAATGGGTCTGCCAAAAGCGTTTAATATTTGGAAAGGATTCATGACTTTGACAGAAAAACAAGCATCATCCTATAGTTATGCTCTATGCTGCAATTTACTGGACTTAAGTTGGCTACATTTCATGATACACATTGAGGTGATAGCCATATTTCTTAGTTTCCTATTACAAAGCTAAAATGTTACGTCATTTTTTTTTTTATAAAATCAAACAAACTAGCCGACATATTCTTATAATATTCTGGGAAGCCAACCCCATCCTATTACTAAAAGGGATGTCAGTATTTATTTTTAATAGATTTTATTGGGGTGACATTGGCTAATAAAATTATATAGGTTTCAGGTGTACAATTCTATACTACATCATCTGTATATTGTATTGTGTGTCCACCACCTGAAGTCAAGTCTCCTTCCATCACCATTTATCCCCCCTATATCCTCTTCTACTTCCCCCACCCCCTTTTCCCTCTGGTAATCACCATTCTGTTGTCTTTGTCTATGAGCTTTTTCTTTTTTGTTTTGCTTAATCCCTTCACCTTTTTCACCCAGACCTCCAACCTCCTCCCCTCTGACAGCTGTCAGTCTGTTCTCTGTATCTATGAGTCTGTTTCTATTTTGTTTGTTAGTTTGATTTGTTCATTAGATTCCACATATAAACGAAATCATATGGTACTTGTCTTTCTCTGACTGGCTTATTTCACTTAGCATAATAGTCTCCAGGCCCATCCATGCTGTCGCAAAAGGTAAGATGTTCTTCTCTTTTTATGGCTGAGTAGTACTCCATTGTGTAAATGTACCACAGCTTTTTTTTATCTACTCATCTACTGATGGACACTTGGGCTGTTTCCAGATCTTGGCCATTGTAACAATGCTGTAAGGAACATAGGGGTGCATATAGTCTTTCAAATTAGTGTTTCTTGTTTCTTTGGATATATTCCCAGAAGTGGAATTGCTGGGTCATAGGCAGTTCCATTTTTAATTTTTTGAAGTAAATTAACTCCATACTGCTGTAAAGAATTGATTTTAGAGAGAGAGGAAGGAAGAGGGAGAGAGAAATATCAGTCAGCTGCCTCTTGCACACCCCCCACTGGGGACTGAGTCTATAACCTGGGCATGTGCCCTGACCGGGAATCAAACTGGTGACCTCTCAGTGCATGGGACGACACTCAACCAACTGAGCCACACCGGCCAGGGCAGCTCCATACTGTTTCCACAGTGGCTGCACCAATCTGCGTGCCCACCAACAGTGCTCAGGGGTTCCCTTTTCTCCACATCCTCGCCAACACTGTGTTGATTTATTGCTGTTAAGCATTCTGACAGGTGTGAGGAGATATCTCTTTGTGGTTTTAATTTGAATTTCTCTGATAATTCGTGATGTTGAACATCTTTTCATGTGTCTGTTGCCCATCTGTATGTCCTCTTTGGTCTATTTAGCTCCTTTGTCCATTTTTTAATTTGATTTTTTTTTTGGTGTTAAGTTGTATAAATTCTTTATAAATTTTGGATATTAACCTCTTATCAGATGTATCATTGGTGAATATGTTTGTCAGTTCAGCGAGTTGTCTTTTCATTTTGTTGATTGTTTCCTTTGCTGTGCAAAAACATTTTAGTTTGATGTAGCCCCATTTGTTTATTTTTTCTATGTCAGAAAAAATATTGCCATGAAAAATGTCCAAGATTTTATCACCTATGTTTTCTTCTAGGATTTTTATAGTTTCAAGTCTAACAGTTAATTCTTTAATCCATCTTGAGTTTGTTCTTGTGTATGATATAAGGTGGCCTAGTTTCATTTTTTTGCATGTCTCTGTCCAATTTTCCCAGCACCATTTATTGAATAGGCTATCTTTACCCCATTGTATGCTTTTGGCTCCTTTGGCAAATATTAATTGACTCTGAAGTCATGGGTTTATTTCTGGGCTCTCTGTTTCTCTGCTCTCAGGTTCCTTGAACATCCTTATAACCATTTTTTTGAACTCTATATCTGATGAATTGCTTTTCTTCATTTAATTTAGCTCTTTTTCTGGAGATTTCTCCTGTTCTTTTTTGGGGGGCATGTTTCTTTGTCTCCCCATTTTGGCTGCCTCTTTGTGTTTGTTTCTATGTATTCGGTAGATCTGCTATGAGTCCCAGTCTTGGTAGGGTGGCCTTATGCTATAGGTGTCCTATGGGACCCAGTGGCACAGTCGCCTTCATCACCTGATTTGGGTGCTCCAGGATGTCCCTTGTGTGGTTTCTGTGGGCCTTTCTACTGTAATTGCATCTCAATTGCAATTGGCCCCTTTGTGCGTGGGTGGACCCTCATGCTGGCTGACTGTGTGGATGGACCCCGGCCACAGTGTCTGCGCTGCTGTGCAGGTGCTGACCACATGAAGCGGACTTCTCCGCAGGCCTGGTGCCCGCCTAGATCTCCCTTTGGATCCTGCTCTGATGTTGTCTGAAGTTGGCTACTGGGTGTGCTGGTTCTGGGGCCTCTGGTGTAGGCCAGTGTCAGACGCTGCCTGTGACTGGCCCTAAGCAACCTGTTTGGAGCTGCAAAGTGATCCACAGTCCGTGGCTGCCTCTGCTGGGCCTGAGTGTGTGTGGAAGGACCAAACTGCACACCACGGCTGGCTTTTACCAACACTGGGCCCAGGGGCCGGTCAGCTAAAGTCCCAAGGCACCCTGAGATCTGCCTCCTTCTGCCCCCACCTGCTGGATGCCTGTGAGGCTCAGTCACGGAAAGAGCCTCTGGTGGTACTTGAATTGCATAAGGTACACTTTTAGTGAGTCACCACGTAAAGGCTAGTGGTGTTCAACAGATTGATACAGGTTCAAACTTGGTGCCAGTGCTGGGTCTGAGGCCACTCAGCAAATGTCCCAGGGTGTACCATGTATAGCTGCCACCTGTTGGGTGCTTGCACACCTTTGTGGTGGGGCGGGATCTCAGGGAGTCATCAGGGTGAGGCCAGCAGAGTTTATGAGGCCCAAGCAGACCAAGGTTTGCACTAGTCGGGCATGCGAGGGAAAAGTGGCCCCTGTCCTAGAGCTACACAGCTCAGTCTGTCCCTGGTCCTGCCAGGAGCCCAGTCTCAGCAGGGCGGGCTGCCTGGGAGGATGGGGCTAGTGGATCTCCTGTGAGGGGGAGGTATGGTCAGGCTTGAGGGAAGGTGGGGATAATGGCCTCGTCCCAGAGGCACACAACTCTGTCCATCCCAGATTGTGCCCAGACTTTGGCAGGGTGAAGCCACCAGGTCGAGAAGTGGGGGCTGCTGGGAACCTGGAGAGTGGGGCTAGCAGATGTCCCTTGAGGGAGTGGCACCAGTCTGGTTTGAGGGAAAGTGGGAGGAATGGCCCCCACCCGAAAGCCACACAATTCAGTCACTGACACCCCCCGAGTCTGCCCAGACCCTACACCCCACCCAGGCAGCTGAGTTCTCAGGTGGCTCTAGCTCCGCAGGGTGGAGTGAGAGGCAGTCGGAGGGTGGGGTGTTGCATTCCCCCAGGCTGATGCCGCAGGGAGGGGAGTGCTCCACCCAAGAAAGAAGGTCTCTGCAGCCCGGCCGGTGTGGCTCAGTGGTTGAGCATCATCCATGCACCAAGAGTTTACTGGTTTGATTCCTGGTCAGGGCACATGGCCAGGTTGTAGGCTTGATCCCCAGTAGGGGGCATGCAGGAGGCGGCTGATCGATGTTTCTCTTTCATCAATGTTTCTCTCTCTCCCTCTCCCTTCCTCTCTCTCTAAAAAAAAAAAATCAATAACAATATATTAAAAAAATAAAATAAAAAGATGGCTTCTGCAGTATGGGAGAATGATTCAGCACAGGGATACTGGTGGCTGTCCCCCCCGCTCTTTCCCAGAGCCACAAACCGCGGACTCTCCTCAGGTGACTGTAGTCTGCTCTACCCTCTCTCCACCGGAGCCAGGGGTGAGTGGCTGCGAATGAGATTTTGTGCGTTGGCCCTTTAAGAGGATGCCTGTGTCTCTAGCTGACTTCTGTCTCTCCCTGGTGGGCAGAATCCCTGCCAATTTTCACAGCCAGATGTTATGTGGGTGCCTCTTCCTGGCTCTGGTGCTCTGGGCTGGGGAGCCTGGCCTCCGGTTTAGGCCCCGCGCTTCTCGGGGGAAACCCTGCAGCGGGATGTCCCTCGGATTCTCAGCCACGCCTGTGGGAGTGGGGCCTGCCCTTTTTGTGTCTCCACCTTCCTGCCAATCTCCATGTGGCTTCTTCTGTAAGTCCTTGGTCATAAGACTTCTTTTCAGCTAGTCTTCAGTTGGTTATTCAGGTTGATTACTCTATATTTTAGTTGTGATTCCAGTTTGGTTTTTGGAGAAGGAGAATGTAGCTTCTACCTACTCCACCACCATCTTGGGTCCAAGGTCAGCATTTTTTAAATCAGAGTGAAAATAACTATTTATAGGAGACAATGTGTGTACTGTAGAGTAGAAACATGGAGACTGGGGCATACATCTATCCTTCCACTCTAATTAAAGTAAAAGAGATCACTGGTACAAATAACAGCCTTCTTTCCCCTCTACTGCGGATCTTTGTTGACGCACTCGGTGCTAGATCATGCTGTAGTCCCTGAGGGTCAGGGCGGCAAGTGGAGAAGACTCCTGAAAAGGCTGATAAGATCTTGGTCTGCACTAATAGAAACACTGTCCAGAATGTGATGATAAATTTCATCCATCCTCTCCTGGAATTATTGTGTTCTAGGTATAATGATCCAGGAGCCAATGGTGTCAAATACAAGGATACAGAGCTCAACTTAGTAGGAAGAAGGACTTTCCGTATGGAAGAGTAGAGCAAAGTGAGAATTAGTAGGCTTTCTGAGGAGAGACCTCTCTGTTGGCTAATGGAGATGTTTAAGTAGAAGCCAAAAGAGCTACGTGGTAGGGATGTTGAGGAAGTGAGTCAGGCTTTTAATGAATTTGCAACAGGATATCTACACTGTTTCAGTACTGTGACTCTGTCATTAAATATATCTGTCTCACCCTGGCTGGTTTGGCTCAGCGATTAGAGCATTGGCCCAAGGATGAAGGGTGGAGGGTTCGATTCTTTTATTTTATTTTTTATCTTCACCCAGGGACATTTTTGCATTTATCTTCAGATAGAGCGGGAGGGACACAGGGAGGAAGACAGAGAGAGAAACATCGATGTGAGAGGGACACATCGAGTGGCTGCCACCCACATGACCCCAACCAGGGCCAGGGACAAACTGCAACCGAGGTACATGCCCTTAGTGGGAACCGAACCTGGGACTCTTCGGTCTGCAGGCTGACGCTCTAACCACTGAGCCAAACCGGCCAGGGCGAGAGTTCGATTCTTGGGTGTGCCCATCCCCAGCCCTGGTCGGGATAATGCGGGAGGCAACCAATCAATGTATCTCTCTCACATCTGTGTTTTTTTTCTCTCTCTCTCTCCTCCTCCCTCCCTCCCTTCCACTCTCTCTAAAAGGCAATGGAAAAATATCCTTAGGTGAGGATTACCAACAACAGCAACAAAAGTACCCATCTCATTAATACCATAGAATTAGAATAAAGTCCTAGTAACAACAGTTACACCAGTCCTGTGGTTTGCTTTGCAATGACTGGTTAGTCATTGAACTCTACGAGTAGAGAGAAGTCCCAGAGAGATTGGCCACCTCTCATCTCGAGCAGACATTGCAAACTGGTATCCCATGAGCAGAATCCAGCCCAGTGATTTAGAAAATTTTGATGTAGGGAGCTGCTTTTTAAAAATAAATAAAGTCATATAAAAAAATCCGGCTCTGGCCTGTGTGGCTCTGTTGGTTGGAACATCATCTCGTGCACTGGAAGGTCGCAGGTTTGATTCCTGGTCAGGGTACATACTTCAGTTTTAGGTTTGATCTCCAGATGGGGTGCTTACAGGAGGCAACTGATGTATCTCTCTCACATTGGTCGGTCTCTCTCTCTCTCTCTCTCTCTCTCTCTCTGTCTCTCTCTCTCTCTCTCTCTCTCCCCCCCTTCCCTCTCTCTCTCTCTCTCTCTCTCTCTCTCTCTCCCTCCCTCCCTTCCTCCCTCTCTGGAATCAATAAAATAAAATAAAAAATCTGGATTTTAGGTCTCTCTCAAAAAATTGGAAGATTTCACTAAGTGCTCAGCCTGCATTTCTGCTTGGCATCGGGAGGCTGGAGCTGAGTGAGTCTTTCTCTTTCAGAAGGGGCACAAGTCTCCATTTTGTCACAGTCCCCACCGTTCCATTGTGTCCACATCATCTCACTGTCTGCTTTCCTCCTGTACACCATCTGTCACTTTGTGTTGACATTTGAGTTTTGTAACCTCTGACCTAGATGCTGACACCCTCTTGCCTTTGTATGGGGAAAAAGAAATAAAGGAGAAAGGGAAGTCAAGAATGAGAAGGTAGAGGAGTTGGAGGAGGGTCATAGTGTCTTGCAAAGAGCCTTGGACTTGGCTTAAGGGGATGCAAATTTCCTTTTGCACTCTACCTCTTATTATCTCCAATTCTCCCTTTCTCCATCTATTGAATAGGAATAGTACATGGGGCTAACGTTTATTTTTGAATGAGATAGTACGTAAGGAGCACCCAGCATATAACCTTGCCCAAAGGGCCCATTTGGTTAGCTGGTTAGAGGATGTCTGTCTGTATTCTCCTGTAAAACCTGAGACAGCTGTCATGTCCTTCTGTCCCGTGATTGTTGATGTTCCTGTCTGTTTTCTCTACCAGATTCTTGGTGTCTTATTCAACTTTATATCAGCAAGCACTGTCCTGGACATTTTGATGAGTAAAATAATTAATGAGTGAATTTTGAGAATGGGGGAAAGAGAATAGAGAAAAGGGAAGTAAATGACCTGGCAACTCTTTTCTTCCTCTTCCTCAGATTCCCCCTCCGGTCCTTCCCCAAGTCCTCAGCCTCCTGGTCTTGCTGTGAACTCTAATCTCTCTAGAAGGATGTCCATCCGTACTTACCTGGACCATTCTGTGCCCAGGTTGAAATCTGTAAGAAATTGAGGTGGTTTTTGCTAAACATACCCAGTTCTTTATTTAGGAACTTATTATGAGGTTTTCTCATAGCTCCAGAAATAGCTACTGATGCCTAGAACTAAAGTATTGTTTTGGTTTATCATGACTGTGATTTTCACTGAATACTTAGTATTTTAACATTGGTGTTTACTGTAGTGATTCGTTACTCAGATATATATTTTTCTATATTTTTCAAAAAAGAAGAGTCATAGCAGAAGAGAGGGACAGGGTAGTGTGTTTGTTGGTGTATGTTCTGCTGACCTGCCATCTGACCTGACTACTTTATGTCATATAAAGCCTTTCATACATCCTGTCAGCATGGGCAACCAATGTTACTTTCTGTTACTGTGTCGGAATTTTACCTAGTTATATCTATTTGCTTAAAGGGCCTCTTTTGTATGTTTCCCAGCAGTGCTGCTTTAGAAAGTGCTCTAAGCTTTATCAGGAGACATGGGGTTTAATTCGTATTCCCCATTTACTGGCTAGGAGGCCAAGGCCAAACATTTAAACAGTAAAAATGGCTAAATTGTATTTGTTGCCTACCACATAGTGGGTATTGTGCCAAATATTTAATACATCTTATCTCAATGCCCCCAATAGCCTGTTAAGTAGATGTTTTTATTTTTATTTATTTATTTATTTATTAAAGAATGTTACTGATCTTTAGAGAGAGAGAAAAACATCCATGTGTGAGAGTGAAACATCGATCAGCTGCCTCCTGCACACCCCCTACTGGGGATCTTGCCGGCAACCCTGGTATAGGACCTGATTGGAAATCGAACCAGCAACCTTTCAGTGAACAGGATGATGCCCAACCAACTGAGTCACACCGGCCAGGGCTAGATGTTTTTATAATTACTCCCCTTATATAGCTGAGAACATTGAGTCCAATAGATTGGGTAACTGTCTAGTTAGTGATGAAACTAAAATTTGAGTCAGACAGTATGACTTCAAAACTTGCAGTTTTGAGTAATAACAATAACAGTATCAGTAACAGTAATATTACTGTAGTGGTAGGAGTAATAATTTGGACCTATAGGGCTGGCTACGCGTCAGGTGCTTCGCCAGTGCTTTACATCGATTAATTCCTTCTAACGTACTGAGCTGTGCTTTCTTAGTTCATAGACTCATTATGAGTATTAAATAGGAATGTGTATATATTTATATGTATGTATATACAAATGCTATGGAAATTATAAATTAACTCTAAATTCCTTAGGTGGCATTACTGTACACGGACACATGAGAATGAAGAATTTTGTGATTTGATTAATTCACGTTCTTTAAAGTGACCAGGAAGGTAGAGTTTTCTGCATGCAGGAACGCTCCACGTGTATTAATTTCACAAAACGGTATGGCGGTAATAGCTTGGTCCTTCTTTAGTTTGTGGTTCAGTTTCCACTTTCTTTAAAATTTTTTACAAGGTAGACTTCACAGAGTGCTAGTTTTTGGCAACTGTATTAAAACTTCCTTAGTGGGAGGGCTAATTACCTGTTCTGTGCTCTAGTCCCTGTGGTTGCTAAGGTGACGGCTTTAACAGCGTTCATTTACATTTGCTGCTGAATTAGGTCCAGTGCACCGTCGCTTTCCAACATAGACTCACTCTCTTTCTGTAAAATTGGGTTTGTTATCGTCTCTGATAATTTTCAGGGCAGTAGTTTTATGGCCTCTGCTGTACTTTTTCTTTTTGTGTGCAGCATAATGAAAAAATCAAAGGCCCTTAAATTGAATCAGTTTAGTTCATGTTCCTAAACTAAATGGCGAGCTGCTTTAGACCTTTTTCTTTAAAAAAAAAAAATGTTTTTTCCTTTATTGATATTAGGGAGAGAGGGGAAGGGAGAAGGAGAGAGAGATAGAAACATCGATGAGAGAGAATATCGACTGGCCACCTCCTGCATGCCCCCCACTGGGGATCGGGCCCACAACCTGGGCATGTGCCCTCTTGGTGCATCGGTCGATGCTCAAACACTGGGTCACACCAGCCGGACTTTAGACCTTTTTCTGTCCCTTCTGTATAGTCCCAGCTCAGCAAACACTTGCTGATTGACTCTCAAGTTAAGGATTCTTTTTATAGTAGCATGTGGTAAGTTTTAAAAAAATCTGGTAGTGAAAAACTTGTTGGCCATGTATCTGTTTTCAGATTTCTCTGGAAGGTCTCATACGAAGTGAGGAGCAGCAGAACCATCTGTCCCTGTGCCGAGGAGGGCTCTCAGCAGGCCCCTTTGGGCTGCCCTGTCTTTGTGGTGCTTGGCCTTGCTGCGCCGTAATTAAGTCAGCTGGTGGGAGTCCCTGTGTGGGAGGGGCCCTCCCTGCGGGATAAGTACCACGGCCTTTGTGTCACGTGCCACGTTACTGAGGAGTGGGTAGTTTTTATCCTGCACGGGTCTTGATTTAACAGCAGGGTCTTCTGGGCTTCTTCCCAGAAGCAGCACGTTTCCCTGAAAACAAATGGCGGAGGAATTCTTTCTTGAGATTATGAAAAACTGTTCTAAATAAAAGCGTTTCTTTTTGTCATGTTCAAAACAATGCTACATGTTTGTAATTATACACCCGATGAGTTACTTGGTTCACTGGCTTCCTTCTTGCTTTGGCAATGTAATATTTTTAAAATGCCTCAATGTCAAGAATACAGCATCTTTATAAGCCTCTCAGTGTGGTCTACTGAAAGAAAGGTGTATAAATGAGACTGTTAGAATTGAATTGGAATATCCTTTATTCATCTTTTTAAAACAATTCTTAGTTTCATAAAGCCTTGTTCCCTACTTCAGCCAAAGCTCCCTCCGCTCATCCTTCCTCTTACCCTCCCACCCATTCTACTCCTGTTACACTTTTATTTTTCTGTCCTGATACCTGCTTTTGACCAATTTGTTGTGTTTTTGTTAAGCTAAAAACATATGAAACACAGAAGTCTTTCCACTTACTTCTGCATAATGGTCAACTCCTGAAGCACCACTGGGCATGACCTGTTCTATAATGGGCAGGAGGGCACAGTTTAGACTGTGGACGTCACGTGTTGGTATGAATCATATGAAATTGCCATTTTTTGTCAGTCAAAGATGATAGAATACTGCAATTTCAGATGGGTCAGCCTAATATATTAAACGAAAGATGTGAATGGGAGGACTTAACAATTTAATCTATTTTGAGAACCTTAATTTTTTATTTATTTATTTTTTTAAATGTTTTTATTGATTTCTTAGAGAGAGAGGAAGTGAGAGTGAGGTAGAAACATCCATGAGAGAGAACATTGATTGGCCGCCTCCTGCATGCTCCCCTCTGGGGATTTGGCCCACAACCTGGACATATGCCCTGACCGGGAATCAAACCAGCAACCTCTTGGTGCATGGGTCAACGCTAAACCACTAAGCCACACCAGCCGGGCATACTTTTCTTTTTTTAAAAAAATGTTTAATTGAATTTACTGGGCTGACAATGATTAATAAAATTATATAGGTTTCCAGTGTACAATTCTATAATACATCATCTGTATATTGTATTGTGTGTTCACCACCCCAAGTCAAATCTCCTTCCATGACCATTTATTCTCCCTTTACCCTCTTCTACCTGAGCCCCCCTTCCCTCTGGTAATCACCATACTGTTGTCTGTGTCTATGAGGGTGTCCCCCCACCCCTCACTTAATCCCTTCACCTTTTTTCACCCAGCCCCGCACACCCTCCTCCCCACTGACATCTGTCAGTCTGTTCTCTGTATCTATGAGTCTGTTTCTATTTTGTTTGTTAGTTTATTTTGTTCATTAGATTCTACATATAAGTGAAATCATGCAGTATTTGTCTTTCTCTGACCGGCTTATTTCACTTAGCATAGTACTCTCCAGGTCTATCCCTGCTGTCGAAAAGTAAGATTTACTTCTTTTTTGCAGCTTTTTTATCCGCTCATCTACTGATAGACACTTGGGCCACTTCTAAATCTTGGCTATTGTAAATAATGCTGTAATGAACATAGGAGTGCATATATTCTTTCAAATTAGTGTTTTGGGTTTCTTGAGTATATTCCCAGAAGTGGAATCACTGGGTTATAGGCAGTTCCATTTTTAATTTTTTGAGGAAATGACATACAGTTTTTCACAGCAGCTGCATAATAATATTCTTTCATAGTTTAAGCACATGTGGTTTAGTTTTTTGTGTTTTTGAACTTGACATGAGTGCATCCATATTGTACATATTCTTTCATGCCTTACTTGTTTTGTTTAACATTTTTTTTTGAGATCCTCTAGGTTGTTGCATATAACAGTAGGTATTTCATTTCATTGCTATATTGTATCCCATTGTATGACTACCACAGTCTATTTATCTACTCTTTGGTTGATGAACTTCTGGGTTACTTCCATTCTTTGGGGTTATATGAACAGTGCTGTTATGAACATTTTACTATGTTCATGCATTTCTATGAGTATAATGTCTGTGGCATTGAATATACAGTACCTATCTTCAGCCTTATCATGTTTTCCAATTGATCATACCAACTTATGTACGAATAGTGTATGAGAATTCTCTGTTCTAGCCACCATGTCAGATTTAAGTTTTGCTTATCTGATGGGTGTACAATGGTATCCTATCATAGTTATAATTTATATTTCCCTGATTACTAGTGAAATTGAATAATATTTCACGTTTATTTGAATTTCCTATTTTGTGCAATGCCTAAGTCTTTAGCCATTTAAAATAGTAGGTTCTCTGTCTTTTAAAAAATGGTGTATAGGAGTTCTTTATATATATTCTTGATTCTAGTCCTTTAGCACTGGAATGTGTTACAGATATCTTCTACACAGTGGTTTGTCTTTTCTCTCTTTTTGTGATGTCCTTTGATAAAATTCCCAATTTTAATGTAATTAATGTAATTGAGCATATCAATATTTTTCCTTTGTTCATGTATTTTTGTGTCTTCTTTTAAAGAAATTATTTCCTACCCTGAGGTCTTATATTTAATTTTAATCTTCCACAGTTAGTTCTTTTTCATTTTTTTTAATCCTCACCCAAGGATATGTTTTTTTTTTTTTTCTTTTTTAAAAATTGATTTTAGAGAGAGAGGGTGGGGGAGAGAGAGAAAGTAACATCAATGTGAGAGAGAAACATCCATCGGTTGCCTCCTATATGTGCCCCAACTGGGGAATTCAACCTACAACCTAGGTATGTGCCTTGACCAGGAATTGAACCCACAGCCTTTTGGTGTATGGGATGATGCTCCAACCAACTGAGCCACCTGGCCAGGGCCATAGTTCTTTAATCTTGTATTACTGTATGTGTAAATAAATCTTTGAACTCATGGTAGTTGAATTGCATATATAGAGGTTGAGTTCATAAATGATTCTTTCTAAGGTGAGTGTTAGCATATCACAATAGGGCAATGGCTTTTTTGCTAGCAAAATCTAATATAGTATTTTTCCTTTCCCATTCATGGCAATGTTTTTGCTAAAGTAGAAATGAATGTATACAAGTGTAAATCTGTAGTAGGTATGAATGCCAAAGATTATGGTTTAAAGTAGCCAAATATACCTTCTTAGATACAAAAACATTTTGTCAAATAGCATCTGGCTTCATCTGGGCCAAATGAATAATCACCAGGAGATGTTGTACATTAAAACCAATCTACTTATGGTAACAGCTCTTTGTAATGGTTTTCATTAATCAAGGCAGGTCAATTTATTATCTACCTGCATAACAATGTCGAAAAAATCATTTATCTACTGAAACCTTTCATATAGTGAAGCAGACCAAATTTTGCCACCTCAAAATGTGCCTTTTGAGATACCGATTTTAAGCTGGTTATTAAGAAACAAGTCAGAAAGAACCTTTCACTCTCCCCTTCCCTGCCTAAGGAAATTCAGATGGAAAGACCTGTTTCAGGACGGGAACCTTAGCATTTTGATACTTACACCCCAGTCCTCTACAAGAAAGGCCAACTTGTATTTTCAGTCATCTCAGAGCTCAGAGCTCTCTTTTGTATCTGTGTACCAGGCCATCCGTTTCCTTTTATGGACAAATACCAATGGCATTAGTGTGGGTGGGACAAGTGCCACTGTCCTTTATTTAGGAAAAGAGATGGATGTCTCCTTATGGTTGAGTAGTATACATAGACATAGAGGGAGACCTGCGTTTTCTTGAAAGCAGTATTTTAAATCAGTACCACCATGCAAATATTTTTCTGCATAGTTTAGCACCTTGTGTTGGATTCCTACATGTTTGGTCTTTGCTTCTGCTAAGGGACTGAGTGAATAAGACAGGAATGAGGAAGTAAAGGAGCCTTAACAAGTACATTTTTTCAGTGCCCATAGCTACACATCATTGAAATCATGGATATGACCAAACATGGTAGAAGAAAAGGCCATGGAAAGGTGCCAGGTAGGGGGGATGACAGGTTTTATCGTTGCTATCAAAATTCTGTGTTTATATTTTAAAATCCAGTTTCTTTTTTCTTTTGACTATAATTTGAGTGACAAATTACCAGGTACTGTGTTAATCCAGTTGTTATGCAGGAGATCCTTAAAATCTTTAGCTTTCTGGTCTTAGAAGAGGGAAGGAGGATGGAGATGCTAAAATAGTCATATTTATGATTATAATACATGATTATATGCAGAATGCACTGGGAGCACAGAGAGCCAGTGAAAAGCATAAGGAAAGAGTTTTTTGAGCTGGATCTTAGAGAATTTGATGATCAGTTAGATTTGAGGGGTTAGGGAGGAGTTTTTTGTTCATTTTAAGGCTGGAGTGAATATTATTTCTGTAAAGGCAGGGTTTTAGGGAGAAAGGCTTAGAACAGAGTTCCAGAATGCAGCTGATTTCTATTTTTTGTGTATATATACTTGGTGACAATTTGTTCATAGACACAAACACTCATCCTCGTTCATAAATTATTCATACAGTATTTACTTTTACCCAGTCTGAGTTGTCAGCTGTGGGCGTGGAGAATGAGGAGCGAGCTTCTCCTTCAGTGGGTGTTTGGGCGGAATGCCTTCAAAGAAATTCCTTTCTCTTGGTTCTTTTTTTCTCTAGTTCAAGGATCTTGATTAGCGCTCTCTGCTTTTCTCATACCTTCTTGATCAATGGATGCCCAGGAAATTAGATAGCAGACATATTTGAGACTTATTTAATCTTTGGAAGGGGATTTTAAAATAATAAATGTCACCGAAGGTCAGTTTAGTTTTGCTGAGGTGAAACTCACTATCGAAATCAGGGTCTTTGATCTAGTAAAATAGAGAAATTTCTAGTCAAATGATGAACCCAAGACTCAACAGTTATGCCTGGAAAGTTTTACTTGTCCCACTAGACATTTTTAGTATTAGACCAGTATTGTGTATCGATTAGCATTCTGTAAGTCTACTTTGATCTTGATAGACAAATCAAAGTAGAAATCCATTTTTTAGTCAGTTGTGTTAGCAACTATGTGTCCAGCAAGTGTTTACTAAGCAACTACTATATGTAAAACGCTATACTAGGTGCTAGCCATACAAAGGTGAGCAAAACAGGTTTGCGTCCTGCCCTCCTAGTACCTAGAGTTGAGTGGGAAAAATGGAATGAATCAATTTCCCATATTTATAATTACAAATGACAATATACAAATGTAAAGCTTCTCTCATAACCCATTCATTCTTCCCTTTCACTTTCTTCCTGATTGTACCATCTGCACAAGTTCACCGTCATTTGTCAGGCTTATTTAGCACCCAGTTCCGCAGTCTTCTCTTGCACATTTTTGTTACTAATTACTGTTAGTCACTCTTACCCATTGGCCAGTAACCTCACATCCCTGACAGCCTCCAGATTTCCGTCTTGGGAAACCAGGTGGATGGAGCGAGCGTCCATGAATTGAAATAGAGACCAGAAGAGGAAAGATTTGAGATTAAGAAAAAAATAATGGTTTGAACACATGAGTTTAAGGGAACTATAAGACATTGGAGTGGAGGTACTGAACCGGCTGGTGCAGATACACTTCTGAATCTCAGGATTGACTCAAGAAAAAGCAAGAAAATTAACAAGGAGGAACCAATAACATGTGTTTTGCTCTGGTTATCCAACATATGGTTTCAAATGATTACATGTAAAGTTGTTCTTGAAGTCAGGGCAGTGGAGTGAGATGAAGACAGAGGGAGAAGGGAAAGAGCTGTGGATGGAGTCCTGGGAGCATGGCCCTTTGGGCAGAGGAAGAGGACACGGGACAGCCAGCGGAGTGTGGCGGGGCCCTCGAGGATGGCCAGGAGAAGCAGGCTTAGGGCAGCCAGCACGGAAGCGCTTCGGGAAGGAGAGGCCAAGGAAGAGCAGCCCTGGACAGCAGCTGGACTGGGAGGGTCGCGGGAACAAGAGTGGAGAACGCACTTCCGAAATCTCAGCTCTCCTTTCACTACAGGGACGGTTGGAGGGTGGGGTTTGTTCTCCTGGGCCACCGTTTGGATATTTGATTATCAGTCAGCTAAACTTCTTACTTCTTGGTAGCTAAGATGTATCAAGAAGAATTTCTTTGTTATTTAAGGATAAATGATTTGTTCGGGTTCACCTTTCACCTCTCTGCTCGTTCCATTTCTTTTTTTTAACGTCTGCTTCAAGGCTACTCTCTTTATATCGTCTCTATGGTGACCGTTTTTAAAAAGCTTTTTCAAGTTTTCTAGAAACGTGAATAGGTACACAGTAGTTTCGTGAACACGGCGGTGAGTGCGTGGGTGTGACAGTGAAGTGCCGGTTGTGAGTTTGGAAATAAGGAATAAAATCAACAAGGGCCGGAGCGGAGAAGGAAAATCTCAGAGCGGCAGAACGGCTCCAGGTCAGCACGCTTTGACAGCAATCTGAAGAAACAATATTAATATCTGTGTCAAGACTGCAGTGCCCTGGCCGATTTGGCTCAACGGTGAGAGCATCGGCCTGCGGACCAAAGTGTCCCAGGTTCGATCTGGCCAAGGGCACGTACCTCGGTTGCAGTTCGTCCCCAGCCCTGGTCGGGGTCGTGCAGGAAGTAACCAGTGATGTGTCTTTCACATTGATGTTTCTCTCCCCCCTGCCCCCCACTTCTACTCTATCTAAAGATAAATGGAAAAATATCCTCTGATGAGGATTAAATAAATAAAATCAAACTTAAAAAAAAAAAGACTGCAGCAATCAGAGGTGGGGGTGTTTAAAAAGGGAAGCAGAGAACAGAGAGAATCTGAGAAGCAGATGTTGGCCGTGGGCACTGAGCAGGTGGGCACCCAGCCTGCGCGCTGCAGTGGTCAGTTCCCCACGGGCCTGCGCGGTGGCGACAGACATAATGGGGTTTCAGGGCCTGATGCAGTCACATTGAAATCAGGCAGTGTTTCTGTGCTCCCCCAACAGGCACCTGGTTAACTGGTTGCTGGAGAGTTGACGTTGAGGAGAGAATGTGATTCTCCTACTGATGTCCTTCTCTGACCTCTCGGCAGCTATAGAATTTTTATTGTGAATAAATGTCTGTTCTGGCTTTGTGCAGCAGTCTCCTTCCTGTGGGTTCAGTTCACCTGCCAGAGCATCTGCGAGCCTGAATGAGCCTAGAGTGGGGTAACTTTCCGAGTCCGTGGCTCGTAACCGGAACCACGGAAGTTCACCAAGTTGGGTTCCCTGTTAAGGTCTCTGGGCGGGCAGGCAGGTGGCGCTTTCCTGGTGGAACTCCTCCATGTCACCATAAGGCCTTCCACTGGGAACTTTTACAGGTTCCTGTTAACGTTTCTAAAAATGATATAGTTTAATGTAGTAAGATTTAATTCTGTAACTGTAAAGATGTGAAACAGATGTCATCTAATGTGAAGTGAATGACTGTCCTTTGTAAGCAAGTCATGATTGTCCCTGTTGCATTGTGGCACCTGGTGCTCAGCTGCATGGGCCAGGCCATTTCCCTATGGTCTGATCGCCTGAATAAGAACCCTGATGCCCCTAGACATGTGTTAAATATAGATTTGGGGTAATGTTGGAATCACTGTTGGTCATTGATAAAGATTTTCTCTGTAGTGATGGGCTGGGCTCTTATGAATGATAGCATTTATACAACTGTGTTTATGTAGGTTGTGACTTCCTCGTAAGTTACATAGGTCACACAATTTAATAATCCAATCTGCTTTTTATATGTCTCTGTGTTTTATAGGAAAAATAATTTTTTTTTCTGAAGCCAAGAAATAGATCTCATTTCATGTTGCTAAATTTGTATGCAAAGAAGCATGGTCAGAAAATACTCTGAAATGTAGAACAATAAAGTTGGGGCTTTAAATGTTTTAGGTGAACCAAGAAAAACAAAAACAAAAACGCGTATCAGAGTTTAAAAGATGCAAAATGAGAGTAAAGGCAAAACAGTGACCAGTCTGACTTGGGACAGTTCTGGTCATGTGATCCTAAGAAGAACAAGTAACCAGTTTGGGATTCCCTGATAGTCTGATAGATCGTTTTGGACTGTCCGAAGGTTTATCTAGGGAAATGAGAAAGCACGTATTTTCTTCTTGACCTTGAGAATTTAGCCTGGGTTTGCTCTATACAAATGGGAAGATCCTAAGAGATGCCCAATCAGTTTTAGAGGAGCATGTGAATGAGGGCAGGGACTAGAAGGACTGGGCTTGGGCGCCAAGCAGAGCGAATGATGATCTGAAAAGACACCCAGGCAAGATGCTTCTCTTTATCTGTATGAACGCTTTGCTTGTTAACATCTCTGAACTCACATCCTTGCTTTTCCATGCTGTAGACAGGTCATTTCCAGGGCTGTTGTGTTGCATAGCGTTGGTGAGTAGTGACAGAAGTGGGACCCCTGAGTTATGCAGTGCCCGTCTGCACATCCTGACACAGAGGCCTTGGGTTGGTCCACGACAGTGGTAAGTGTGTGAGACTCTGATGTCCCACTAGAGGAGAGGTACTCTAGTATCTTAAGAAACAGATAAGCATATGCAGGCTGTAGTTTAGAGATAGTAGTCTAAAGAGAACAACTCTTTCTCTTTATATAAAGAGGCAGACAAGACTCGTGATAAATTCACCGACTCTTCGATCTGAGTGCTTCCGTGTCACTTTCATTATAGCCCTTCCTTGCAATCTTAACATAAACTGTGCCAAGCTTCTCAGCAATTCTGGTAAATCTTTGTACTTCAGCAAATACTTCAAAAAATATAGGATCTACTGGCTTATGTGTAGGCATCGAAACAGATGGTGGTGGCGTTGTTGGAAAGATGGTAGCAGACACGGTTTGCTTAAGATACAAGATTTCCTTGATGTAAAGGAATACTGAGATTTATGTGACTGGAAATTTCCGTACAGAGCAGGTGACAGTGTAGCATGTTCCAAACAGTTACAGGGTCTGGCTCCTCCAGAGCCCATACCACAGAGCTGCAGCTGCCACTCATGGAACCTGCACAGATTCCACCAGTGGACAGCCACTCACTCTTCTTCTTAGGTGGTCTTTGTACCCTGCCAGCCCTTCTGGCTGCGTGCCTGCCTGCTCACAGGTGCAGCTCATTAATTACTTGTATACAATGTCATCACTGAGTTGTGGTACAGCTTTGCCTAAATCACTTACATTTTTCACTCTTATTAATTTGGAGACATGCACATGCCAACCCAAACATAGTAAAGTGCACAGTGTTCTTTGCAAGACTAGATGAATTAAAGGTCACGTACACAGGCATCCTTAGGCTTACAGTGTATATTACTGGGTGATGACTAACCAGACTTGACCAGCTCTCCCTTGGGAGTTTGTGAGCTACAAGGAGAAAGGGATGGTAGCGTGAGCAGTGGCAGGCGGGCCAGCAGAAGGAGGAGGAGCAGATCCTGAGAGCAAGCGCGTCAGAGCACACTGAGTCACGGGCAGGGAACACCTGAGTAGACTCTGAGGTTGGCGGGCCTCCCTGCCTCTGCCCGCACATCAGCTTCTTTCTTTCCCGCCTCCGGGTTGCCTCTTTCTTTCTCCTTTTCTGTGGCCACGGTGGAAGATGGATGCTCCACAGTTCTTGAGATTGTGTCTTCAGTTTAAGCAGTCAGCAGAGACTGGTGTTTTTAAATCCAATGGCAGCTGCCAGGGAGAGAGAAATTGATTGGCCCACCTGGGATCAGGTGTTCACAGCTGGTCCATTCTGCTGTAACCAGGGAGATGGATTTGTGCATATAAACAAGGCTGCCGGGGGCCCAGCCCTGAGAAAACGGAGACAAGAGCAACATGAGAATAAGTTCTCCTGTTTGAGGAGTTATTTTTGGAGGCATATGTCACAATCTTTTACTTATTTTTTTCTTTTGAAGATGTCAAACCTACTTCATGTAGTAATAATAGAGTCAAAGAAATGCACAGCCACATCTGGTTAGATTTGATTGCTCACCTGAGCCTTGGATCTGAGGGTTGCTCAGGTTGCCTCCCGAAGCTTCAGTGGCAAAACTGCTCTTGCAAGGTGAGTCAGCAAGGCCCACCTGATGGAAGAAATTAAAAACACTTTAAATCAGTTGAGGTTTATCAGATTCTCAGTGCTTCAAATCAGAGGGTAGACTCAGGACTCACCTAACTCTAAGATTTGTTGATGGACTTCTTCAAGTTCATTATGGACCTTATTTTAAACAAAGTCAATTTCTTTCCCCCAGGGTTGAATATTTTGGACCTAACACTTTTTATTTAATTACTTCCTCCTTCTTTGGGCTTCAGTAACTCTTGTTTTCTTCATTCTCCTCTTAAGTCTCTTCCTCCAAAGTTCCCCAAATACGCTTTATCTCCCCACTCTGAATAGGGGCCCAGGTTCAGTCCTTGGCCTCTCTGCTCTTCTTTTTCACTCATTTTCATAAGTTTTTCCAGAGTGCTGGTGCTGAGAAGGTGCATTTCTAGCCCTGATACCTCTCACATAAATACTTCTTTGTAGACACTGTTGCCAATTGAATGAAAACTCAGTGGTTTCGTGTCTCACATATACTAACATTTCCATAACTCAGTGAAATTCTCCCATTTACCTACACTTAATACCATGAACTCGTCTTTGACACCTTTTCCTTCATTTAGTCCAGTTTCCAAGCCCACCATTACCTCTAGGAATAATCCCATCTTCTCCATTTCCATCCCCATGACCAACAGACCAAATTCTCACTGGAATAGGTTCACAGCCAGGAATCACACCAAAATTACTTGAAGAATATTTTCAAAATGTATACCCTCTGAGCTCTGTTACAATCACAGTCTCTGGCCCTGGCCAGTTTGGCTCAGCGGTTAGAGCGTCAGCCTGCGGTACAGAGAGACCTGGGTTCGGTTCCCGCTAAGGGCATGTACCTCGGTTGCGATTTGTCCCCGGCCCTGGTTGGTCGTGCGGGAGGCAGCCACTCGATGTGTCTCTTTCACGTCGATGTTTCTCTCTCTCTCTCTCTCTTCCTCTCTCTCCCTCCCATTCTATCTGAACAAAAAATGGAAAAATGTCCTCGGGTGAGGATAAAAAAAAAAAAAACAATCACAGTCTCTGGAGTGTCTGACAAATCTTGAAAAATAAAGACAAGTTCTACAGTAAAAGGTTCCGAGGTGATTCGCATGGGAACCCTCGGTTAAGGATCACTGCTTTGGTCTTCCCTCCAGTGCACCTCTCTCACCGCCGTTATATCAGCTCTTAGTGCCACTGAAATCCTTCCTTTGTCAGCAGCCTCCTCACACACCTGCTAGGTCAAGGTCAAGCTCCTTGGCCTGACATTCAGCACTCACTGTTCCTTTGTGTGATCCCTGAAGTCTGAGCAGCTAGTGTTTCCTGTGTCTGTCACATTCGTGTTCACTCTGTGGCTTGACTGGTCTCGTTAAAGCAGATCTTCCTTAACTCCTCACCCTTCCTCACTGAGCTTTCCCAGCGAATCTAGCTCATAGTATTCTTTCTGTCCCCAAATTCCCCTTCTCTTATACTTGATATTGTACTGTCTTGAATGCATGAAATATTTTCTATCAAAGTAGATGTTCAGTTTCTTAAGAGTAGGAAAGGTTTTTGTATCCAGTATGCAGTCTAGCGTAGCCTGGTACTCTGAATCAACTTAATCACACACTAAATATGCCTGTACTGATGGATTGTGAGTAAACCTCCTCCTGCTTTATCCTGTATTCCATTAAAATGATCCCATTTTAGGTTTTCCGATAATTCAAGGAGTTTACCCCATATCGTGTCTGCAATTAGGCAGAAAGAAAAGCATCTGTCAAATTAACCTTTTTGCTGTTCTTACTCGAAATGCAATTTTAAAAAATGAGCTGTGGTTTTCTTACAATTCAGTATCTTGAGTGATATTTATTATTTTTTTTCAGTTAGTCAACCTATTTTAAAATTTCTTTAATCCACAGTGCAGACAGGGCCCTAAAAGCAAGTGTAGATTTTGTCCACAGCTGTACCCCATCAGCTGCTAACAGCCTGATTGCATTATTTCACAGGAGCACAGCCATCATTTACACTCTTTATTACCCAGGGGCATTTCAGACTGTTACTGAAACGCATCCATCCCTGGAGTAACCATCTGTGAATGGTAACACCATACGGTAGGATGATGAGCAGCTAAATCTAATTGATATGCAGAAAGCAGAATTTCAGCTGTCCCGTTCTGGAGATTAAAATTCATCCTTTAGTCAGCTGAGCGTTTCAGCTAAGTTTTTTTAATCGTAGTATCTAGTTCAAGAATTCACTGTTTTAGGATTCGCGAAGAGAGAAAAACAGCCCCTTTTCTCACTGAGATAAGAACATCTAAACGTATATTCTTTCATACACGTTTACTGTAAAAAATTAAAACTCTGCAGAGAAACGAAAGTCTCTGTAAAATACAAGGGGACTGCTGCTGTTGTTATAGAACACCTCAAGAGCAGTCCATGTCCTTGTTTATACATTTGCTTGTACTCCGCAATCCCTGGGAGGTAAAAAAGAAAATGCTTTCTTTTACTATTTCAACTGCATTAAAATAAAAGAAACCGTTGGGAGAAACACTTGTTAGGCTATTAAGATATAGTTGCTTATATTAAATGGGTTTTATAACAGTGCCTTAAAATCTTTGAAAATTTTCTCCACCTTTATTGTGACACGTAACCTTGAAAGAGTCACTTAAATTCGCTGTCTGGCTAGATGTACGAAGTCCTCACTGTGATGCCAGCCCCGCTGGAATGATCTCGGACTCCTGCAGACCAGCGCATACTTCAGAAAAGATGCTTCATGGTGATTTATGCGTCTGTGTGGACTAATAATACCTTTAAAATGTAGTGAGGTCTTGAAATAGCCCTGCTGTTGCAGCCCATTGAGAGATAACTATTCTCCTGAGGTTCCCCCCAGCAGGGTTGGGTGGGTGGGGGTGCATAAAATAGCAGTTCCTGTCAGTCTGTGACAGGAGAGGGTTATCAGACATTTGTAAAGAGACAACAGTAGACTCAGGCCTTTCTGCAACACAATTGCACTTAAAAATGATTGCCCCTCCAAGGGATTTTGTAGGCATTGTTGAGGTGCACCGCGTGTGTTCGGGCAGCAGGCACACGGCTCTCTGAATGGCAGGACGAGCGTATCTCTGTGGGTGAAGTGCCTGCACTTGTCCCGTCTTTGCCAGGGAGGGAGGACACCATGCCATCGTCTCTGCTCAATCCCAGCACCGGGATGAATTAATAAAGGGATATAGTCGAGGGCAGTTTCAGCTGGGGCTCAGGCTTCCAGTTATCATATTGCTGAAACTAAGGAGATGCTTGAAGCAATTAAAGGAAAGCACGGCAGGGTTACATTGGCTTGAGGTGCGGTGCCCTGGGAGATCACTGCTAACAGCATTTTGAGTTATTTGGCACCAGAGAGCTAGATCATTTCCCCCATAATTTCAATGTTTTTTGTGTTCTGGGTTCCAGATGCTTACTATTCTTTTCTCAAGAGCTGTGAACTGCCTGTCAAGTTACAGGTTTACATTTTGAAATAATGCAGTGATGACATTCCTAATCCTGTCTTGATATCATTTACCACAAGCAGGGGACGTATGTATTTCAGAATACACGTGTTTCAGTCAACCAGGAGAGCTATTTGTGACAGAATCCTAGAAACAGTCAAAGCTGCTTTTATACTCTTAGTAAATTATTTGAAAATTACTGTATTCATAAAAATCTCCAACTATTTGAATTCTCCTCTCCAGATAGAGAAAATTCTGTAAAATTGTTATATGTGTGTGTGTGTATATATACACACACATATTATGTATATATATGTATGCACACACATATATATATACTCACATATAAATGTATATACACTCATATTGTGTGAGACATTTTGTTTAATGTTATGTAGTGTGTAATGCAGTGTTTTATGTGTGTCTGATTATATCTCTATCTTAAGATTACTACCCATTTAATAGTATTGACATTATAACATTGATGTAGAATAAATCTCAGGAAACCCTTACATTTTTTTAAAAAGATTTTTTATTGATTTTAGAGAGAGAGGAAAGGACAGGGAGAGAGAAACATCGATATTAGAGCGATTCATCGATGAGCTGCCTCCTGCACGCCCCCTGCTGGGGATCGAGCCCACAACCCAGGCATGTGCCCTGACTGGGAATCGAATGGGATGTCGCCCAACTAACAGAGCCACACCAGCCAGGCAGTAAATTCTTACATTTTAACTCTCCAAACAATTTCCCAAATGTGATGGTAGTATTTTATGCTGAGTAAACTCTATTGACTATTCTAAAAACAGTAATCTTGACATTTATAAATCAGGTAGTTCTTTTGTAGTCAAGCAGATTCTCTGACTTGCAGGTCACTTTTCACCATCAGTCCTGGTCTACAGAACCATGTTGTCTTCCAAGAAAGAGAGTAGTGGACTCAAGTTTAGACTTTTAAATTATTTAATCCTTAAATAGTTCATGTGACATAGTGTAGTTCAGAGTTTAAGAGCATGGTTTCTAGAGTAAGTCCTGGATCTGTTACTTGCTAAGCTGTGTAAACTGGACAATTTACTTAGCATTCCTGTGCTTCAGTCTATTCATTTGTAAAATGTGTATGTTAACAATAGGACCTACCTCTTAGGATTTTATGTATTTGTCTCTCTATCTATACATTTTTATGTATACATTTATACATCATTTTTTTCTGTTGCTCTTTCTAGAAATGTATAATAGAAATGTGCACACACATACACACACACACACACCTACGTGTATATACATATTCAGAATGAGTCAGTGTATATCAGTGGTTCTAACTGGTCCCTCTTTCTCTGGGACATTAGGCAACGTCTGGAGACAGTTTTGGTTGTTCACAGTTAGGAGCTCCTCCTGCATATATTGTATGGAGGCCCACGTGCTGCTCACTGTCCTACAGTGCAGAAGACAGCCCCCCACGACAAAGAATGACCTGACCCAAAATGTCAGTAGTGCTAAGGTTGATTATCTCTGGATTAGTGCAAATCACCTGTCATCAATCTGAATACGTGTGTGTGTGTGTGTGTGTGTGTGTGTGTATGTAGAGAAAGAGAAATAGACAAGTGAGCATATGTATACTAAATGAGTTAATAAATATAAAACACTGAATTGTTGCCTGGAATATAATTACTGGTATATATGTGTTATAATTATTATTTTTCTAAGCCATAGGTCTGGTTTTCACAGTCTTGAAACACAATAATGTTGGATGTTAATTGGCACGTGTTTTGAAAATATTAGATGTTGACTCAGCAGATGAAATGTTTTAGAAATCACTCTGTTATCATTACTTTGAGCCTGGAGCCTTATTTTCAGAGACGAGTACTTGATCCGTGCCTCTGTGTGTCAATTTGAATTTCATTTTGTATGCTTATGCCTTTGTGTATGGATGCAAACCTGAGTGAAGGACCCAGGCCCACTCATATGGGCGCCAGGAGTTTCCCTTCTCTAGGGAGCACGAACCGTTGGCAGGACGGGCATCTGCTGACGTGCAGATGCGGGTGTTTGGTTATTATAGTTGGATAGTTTAACATTTTCAGACCTACCCCTAAACATTTGGGGGACCTAGGACAAGAGAACAGATGGAAACCCACACATTCTATGTCTACATATTAAAAGTGATAAATCAAGGGTGCTCCCCACCTTTTCTGCTTTGGAAATATTTCTATGAATAAGGTTAAAATAAAAATAACCACTCTTGTTGAGGTTATCTGGGTAATAAGAACTGTATAACTTAAAATTAGATTTTAATTCTTATAATTTGGTATAAAAATCTGAATCATCTTAAAATACAGTGATGCCACGTAAAACTGCATTTGTGTTTCATATTTATTCACTCATTCATGTAACAAATTAGGGTTTATTATATACAAGATACTGAGATGGGTAGATATCCTGTTAATGGTGAAACATTTTTGCATTATTGCTTTAGATATCACACACATATATATAAATTTTTGTATTTTTTCTTTTTCCCTTATATAATTAAAAATTAAAACAAATGAAGATATATATATATATATATATATATATATATATATATATATATATATATATATATATTGCATTTCTCTTCAGATAGAGCAGGAGGGAGAGAGGGAGGGAGGGAGAGAGAAACATTGACGTGAGAGAGACACATCGAGTGGTTGCCATCCACATGACCTCATCCGGGGCCGGGGACAAACTGCAACCGAGGTATGTGCACTTAGCGGGAACCAAACTGGGACTCTCTGGTCCGACGCTCTAACCACTGAGCCAAACCAGCCAGGGCGATAGATGTTTTAATTGTACTTAAGCTCCATCTAAATTTACTTTATTTTCAACAAGACTGTGTAATAACCTTATAAATATTTAACATATTAAAAAAAAACCCACATTTTTACAGGATGGGTTAACTCTATGACTCCATAAGAAGTATCTTTATCTTCTGTCTGGAAGCCTTAATGATACAATAATACCCAATATTGTCCATAGTCTCTTCAGGTCCAGAAAGAAAAATGACTGAATGCCATTATGTCTTCAGACACACCTAGATCCAGACTTTTATAGGACGTACTGAGCCCCCCACATGTATGGCAAAAGGTCTGAGCCTAAAGATACCCGTTGCCAAATCGTCACCCATCATAATGCTGAGCAGTAACCCTTCCAAGCTGAAAGACAGAATGATGAATGACAAATGAAAGGGAGCTGACACTAGAAAGAGCATTAGTGAAATCAATATTCCTCAACCAGAGACATAGACTCCATTAACGCTATGTCAATATGACCAATTATTTTCTTCAGCACTGACATCATGATTGTATTTTTTCTTTGTCTTTAGGAGAGAATAGTTTTGCTTACCGTAATCGTTAAATTGTAGCCATTTGCCAGAAGAAGGTCTTCTTGGAAGTTTTGCGTGGTCATTGTTACTGGTTTCAATCCGTCTTTATTTGATATCAAACTGATTCTAGCTTACCTTTGTTTAAAGATTAAGAGCCATAAACTGGACTAAACATTCAGTAAGTTGATGTGAATTCTAGAAATTCCTGATGATATTCACCACTCAGGGAATAAGATGATATGAAAGCAGGTACAACTTTAAGAGTAATCAGAGTTTGTAAATAAATATTTATTTGTATAATGATTTTGTTGATTTCTGCTCCCTCAACTAGTCTGTAAGTTCCCTAAATGCAAGGGTGTATATATTTTACTTGTCCATTGTATTCCTATCACATAGTATGGCATGGTGTCTGGCAAACAGAAGGCTCTGGGTGAATATTTTTTTAATGCATTTGAAACTTTGCATGGATTTTTGTTCAATTTTCGGATATTGGAAGCTGCCAGCCTCCGTAGTCCAGAATCCGCCATGATCAGGAAACTGCACATGCTGTTGCTGGTTCCAGAACCAAGCCATGCCCGTGATGCTATGCACCAGCACATGGGTGCCCCTCCTCCTACCCTTCAGCACCCATGGAGCGAGGGGATAGACACTACAATCTCTGGTAGCACTGACACAGAGAAGGAAAATACCTTTATGACCAGGCTTGATGGCAGGAACAGCTGTAACCTCAGCCTTGCTTCCACTACGTAAATCCCCACACGAATGTGTCTGTGGTGGACCCTAAATCACAGTAAACAAACTGGCTGCAAAGGAGTCTGGAAAATGCAATTTTTAATAGTCCAGCCTCTGCTAGAAAGAAAGCTCATTAGAAAGAAGTTGGAATAGATCTTAAGCACCAACCTACTTTGTCTGTTCTACTTTCTCAACAATTTACATTCCACCAGCAATCTTTGGAAGAATGTAATGTAGGTGAAAAATTTGCAGTGCCAAAAGATAATTGACATGTAGAGTAGTGGTTGAGAGCATGGGCTCCAGAGACTTCATGCTATCTGAAGACAGATTCTCTTTCCCCTCTTTGAGCCCCATTTTCTTAATCTGTAAATGGGCATAATCTTGCTTCTAAATATGAGTTTGAGTAACAAATGAGATAAAGAATATGATATGCTTAGCACAGTATCTGACTAATGGTAACTGAACAGTAAATGCTACCTATTGTAATTCTAACCCTTATTCATCAAATTTTGTTTCCTAGTAGGAAATGGAAATTCTTTGATTAAAAAAATCATAATAGATTTTCATGTAAGAATGTAACAAATCTCATTGTTCATTTGTTCCTGTATCAATTGAGGGTTTATTACCCACATGGTGCTGAGGTGGGTTGATACTCTAGCTTTATTTGATTGATACACATTTTAATATATGTTTATTGTGGAGAATTTGACAAAAAGGAAATGTATAGAGAATAACATTGTTACCTATAATCATATTATATAGAGATAACTGTTGGCAACTAAGCAATGTTTTTCTCTCATTTTTCCCCTACACATTTTTGCTTAAAAAAATACACACACACACACACACACACACACACACATAATTTGATATTCTGCTTATTCACTCAAGACAATATTAGGAGCTTGGAAGACATTTTCATGGCTTGATAATATTTTATTGTATGGAATATAAAATCTATATTTCTTTTTGTATAGTACAGTAGTAATAGCTTTTGAACATGAATTCTAGTGCTCGCCAGATACTCCAGGTGCCCCTTACATTTCCTGGCTTCCCTTTTTAAGTTGAGTTGGGATCCTGAGAGTAGTTTCAGACCAACGATTTTCAACCTTTTTAATCTCATGGCACACATAAACTAATTACTAAAATTCTGCGACCCACCAAAAAATATGTTATATTTTTTGCTGATCTGACAAAAATAGGTATAATTTTGATTCATTTACTACTACTACTACTACTACTACTACTACTACTACTACTAGTAATTACTTACCCTTTTCACTCCAGAGTGACTTAAAAAAACCAGATGCCTATACTCATATATACTCTCATAAGGATTTCTGGAACCAAGAATTAAGCAATCAGATGCAGCTTTATTATACGACATGACTAATAAGATGCAACTCTATTATATGACTTGTATATTTATGGTTCAAGACAGGACATTCACACCAGACTGCTACTGTTTGTTGGCCATTGTCATATTTTTTTTTGACTAAATAGTCAGGTATTGCATGTTTTAAAAATTCTTACAGCACACCAGTTGAAAAATCGCTGTTTTAGACAATCATCTGTGAACAAAATTCACTAATGGTCACTACCAGGCCAAAGCAGGTAAGGGCCAGTGTGTTTCCTTTATCTCTTTCTTCCCCGACGGAAATGAACTCGGAGGTGGTATATTTCAGGTGGCATGGCTGGAGGAGAGCTGCCCAATCTACTTTCAACTTTACCTGAGTGAGAAATAAACATTTGCTGAGTTAAACCGTTGAGATTTTCAGATCTGTCTATTGTAGCAGCGTCTGTTAATTATTCTGATAACTTACAGAATTTAGCTTGTTTACAAATGGTTTTGATTTATTATTATACTTTTTCCCCCAGTTCTAATGGCCAGGCTATTATATACCAATTCTCATTAGTGCACTTAACACTCAATTCTTTCCACCATGGAAACTGAAAATAAATCAGAATATATGGTTCAAAAGTGAAGGACTAAAGAAAGCTTGCTACCATATAATCTATTTTTGTCTGTTTTCTCTTTTTTATTGACGTCAAACCAGTCAATATTTTAGACTACAAAATTTTCACTGAGTGAAGGAAAATAAATGGACTGGGAAAGTCCCTGTTGTTAAATGAAACTTTACGGTATTTATTATAGAGGCAATTAAGGTAATTAGAGAAAGCCAAATATAACCTGCCTCTGTTCCTTAGTTGTGAGGGTCAAAGGGGGAAGTTGCAGCCTGCATTCAGAAATCCCTTTCAATAGCACATTTGATGGTTAAAGAGAAAGATTGTTTGTTCTTCAAGGGCCTCAAAGGACGAAAGTGAATCCATTAACACTCTGACTATGGCAGGAAAATAAATCAAGAGGTCATATGGATTTTAGAAGGTCATAGGAGCTAATTGTCAGTATTTATGCCCTTCATCAAAATTATTTTTAATGAGCTCCCTGATAGCTGTGCATCCTGACAGTGGAGGTGAAATGCAAGTCTGGGGTCTTAGGGTCGTAATTAGCTGACACTGCCCTCCTTTTGCTGAACCAGAGAGGGAGATCTCCCCTTGAGAAGGATCCACGGGAGACCATGCGAAGTCAGACAAAGCATCCTTGAGAGCTTGCTTTTCACATCAGAGGTCAGAGGAATTGCTAGAAAGATGAATTGGGTTCATGAGTATAAAATAGAGTAGTATGAAAAGAAAGACTAGAAAAGACTCCAGGATTGACTGTTCAGATTTGTACAACAGTATTTGAGGAGATGTTCTGTCAAAATTCATTTGTCTGGAGGATTTGGTAATTTGCCTCAAGCTAATTTATAACTTGACTGATTTGCAGATTTGCAAGGCTTGAACTATTCAAAAACAAAACACAACAGAACAATGCAGAATACCTAGAAACTGTGAGAAGTGCTGGTGGACCTGTTCAGGAATCCTGAGGGGGCTCCTTGTAACGGGGGATTTGTAGATAGTCTTTATTGAATGGTTTCTGTGAAAAAGAGCTGTGTCAGTTAACAGACTCTGTTAATCAGACTTTGAGTTTCCAAAGATTGTTACAGAACTTATTAAACTGCAGTAGTTCTCAATGGGAGCTATTTTTGCCTTCCAACCCTGATGTCTGGAGATATTTTTGGTTGTTACATCTTAGGGGAATGCCACTGGCATCTACTGGGTAGAGGCCAGGGATGCTTCTAAACACCCAAACATCCTACATTGCACAGGGCAGTCCTCACAAAAGAGAATCACTCTGCTAGCAAGGTCATTCCTGCCAAGCTGAGAAGCCTTGAGTTAAAGTAAACCAGAGAACTTGCACTTCAGTGAACAACGGGATAACACTGGGAAATGAAAGCTAACCACATTTGTTAAGGCTGTACCCAGCACAGTGCCTAAGGTGAGATTCTAAGTGAGGTGCCTCCTCACTGAGATCATAGGATCAGCAGCCCCTCTAGTCCTACGTTGGAACCCTTGGCTGAGTGCATGTTTCTAGACCCTGCTAGGCTTCAGTTACCACAAAAGTGAGAAGAATAACAATAGTACTTGCCTTGTAGGTTTTTGTGAAAATTAAACGAGAAAACATAGCAAGTGCTTGGCACAGTGCCTGGCAATCTTTCAATGCCCAGTAAATGAGCTAGTTATAGGCATAGAAATAAAAATGAAGAGATATACACTGTAATGTTTGTATTGGTTATCACTGCGTCATGGGTTTTAACTTTCTATTTCTTAGATTGTATTTAAAATTTTCTACCATAACATGCATTTTTATGATAAGAAAATAATAAACTTGTTTTCAGTCAATTGCAAAGGAAGTTTCAGGTTCCATATCATAAATTCTAAATATTCTTTTCTGTTTTCCAGTGTCAAGTCTAGGTTACCTAGATCACAAAACAATCAGATATTTTTAGCTACTACCTCATTCACGAGTGTGTGGAATGCTGTGTTACTGGAATGAAATGAAAATGAGAAATAAAATGGTTGTCAATATTCTGAGATAGCAAAAGCAATGATGTGTTTATGACCGACTGGAGAATGGATTACAGAATTTTGTTTTGCTCAAGTTATTCACATATATTCATGTTTTGCTTAGACTTTAAAATTATTTCTCCTTCTGCCTGGCTGATGTGGCTTAGTGGATTGAGCGTCGTCCCGTGGACCGAGAGGTCCTGGTTCCGTTCCCAGTCAGGGCACATGCCCGGGTTGCAGGTTCGATCCCCATTAGGGGGTGTACAGGAGGCAGCCGATCGATGTTTCTCTCTTACATTGATGTTTCTCTCTCTTCCTCTCCCTACCTTCCTCTCTCTCTCAAATCAGTAAAAACATATTTTAAGAAATTATTTCTCCTTCTGTGGGCTCATAGCAAAAACAAGGAAGTAGCTGAAAGTCATTCTTATTTGACGTGGATTTTCCTAATGTTAGGTCATATGTGATTAAGAGAAACCCCGAAAGAATCATATAGTGGTTAAGAACACAGACCCTGCAGCCTGATTTTCTTGCATCAAATCCTAGTCCTACCACTTATTAGCTTTTTGATCTTGGGGAAATAACTTCCTTGTGTCTTAGTTTCCAAACCTTTATAAAGGAAATGATAATGTCTTCATAATATGAAGGGTAAAAGGAGAATATATATATATTATTTAAAAGGAATATGTATATCCTCCCTTTAAACAATGCCTGGCTCATAATAGGGACTATGTAAGTGCTTCCGATTATTATGGAAATTTGGATATATTTTTAAATTTTAATTTATTTAACCTATTGCAAAGAAGGCACAACACTAACTTTGATAAAATAGGGTAATTTTGTATAGACATCCTTCAACATGTAAATAGGAAATATCAGATTGCTCTATATTAATTCTGTATTAATTAGTTCAATTACATTGGTTTGTGTTCTGTGGCTCATTCATGCTGTTAGTTACATCAGAATATCATGTTATTTAGAAGTAGCTATGAATGCATGACTGAAGCTTTCGCAAGTTGTAGTTCTTGGTCAAACACCTTCCTCACCTTCCCCGCTCTTTCTCAAGAGGGCCTCCCATTTGTGTTTGAATCAGGAGATGAGGTCTGAGAAAGCACACTTGGGAGTTCTTGGTGGGAGAGTGGAGGACTCGAAGTTCCTTTTCTCCTGGCGCAGCTTCTTGTTCCTTGTTTCCTACTTACATGTGAGGCTTGGTCTCCGTGGGCCTTCTGCTCAGTTCAGGACCAACGAGGCCAGGGGAGGGTTCATCGGAAGCCAGCTGCTCAGGGCTGGTTGCATCCTGGACCTTGAGGGAGGTGAGGTGGGGCAGCCCTTGAGATTGAAATGAGGGGAACAGCTCTGGCATTTGGCTGACAGAAGTAAAAAAGTCATAACAGTGGTTGATCACTGGTAAGATTGGTGCTGAGAAATGTTTAGTCTCAAAAGTGGTTCAGCAATGCTCAGCAATGTAGAAAGTTTGGAAGTCAGCCAAGCACTTGGTCAGGTCCTGAGTGCACCCACAACGGATTCCTGAGAAGAATTCTGACTGTGTGCCTGTCTGCTGTGAGGAGATGGGACAGCCTTGTACCTGGATGTGAAGCGTGGACAGGAGCTTTTGTTTCCATAATAGAAGTGGGCTCAATGGTGAACCCTGATAAGTTTAAGGATCTGGGCTTAATCAGCACTCTAGGCTCTGATGGGAAATTGTACCAGGAACTGTCCATTTTCTCATGAAAAAATATTTTCATTTATTTATTTTATTCTTGTATGGAAAAAAATAATTTAAAGAAAAATAATATAAAAACCAATATTTACTGTAATACTTAGCAGGAGCACAATACGTAAATGTTGAATGTATTCAAAGTATTTGAAGTTTTTTGTTGTTGTTGTTAATCCTTACCCAAGGATATTTTTTCCATTGATTTTTAGAGACTAGAAAAGAGGGAGGGAGGGGGGAGAGAGAGATAGAGAGAGACATCAGTGTGAGAAAGACATCGATTGGGTGCCTCCCGCACACACTCCGACAGGGGCCAGGGATCAAACCTGCAACTCTTTGGTGCACGGGCTGATGCTCTAACCACTGAGCAACACCAGCCAGGGCAAAGTATTTGAAGTTTTATTTGGGTTATTTGCTTTTGAATTCTACCATAAGGGCCTTTGAGGCCTCCTGAGGAAGACAGAGTGTGAAAACTTCTCTGTCAGCAAGTGACATCTTACCCTTGGGTCACCTAGGTCACTGGGCAGCTATCATTGGAAAGCTACCCATGTTGCTTTAGCTTCCTTCCCAAAGAAACACCTTCATCAAATTGTGTTTCAAAATTATGCTTTTGCTTTTATTTATTTATTTTTATCCTTATCCGAGGTCATTTTTGCATTATCTTCAGATAGAGCGAGAGAGAGAGAGGGAGGAAGAGAGAGAGAGAAACATTGATGTGAGACGGACACATCGACTGGCTGCCACCTACACGACCTCAACTGGGGCCAGGGACAAACTGCAACCGAGGTACGTGCCCTTAGCGGGAACCGAACCCAGGACTCTCCGGTCCGTGGGCCGACGCTCTAACCGCTGAGCCAAACCGGCCAGGGCATGCTTTTGCTTTTAAATTATATATAAGGTTCATGTAAGAACTGGGTTTTTTTTTTTTCTTTCTTTCTGTGAAACTGTAGAATATGGGTCCTTTGAACACATACTCCCTACATAAGGCTCCACATGAATTATATCTCTGAGTTTAATCCTAAGAAAATATTTATATAGAGAATGACAATTCCTCTTCTCTGACAATGCAACTTATATAATTCTTTCCAGCTTGTCCTTTGACATCCTGAAATTCTGAGCTATGTTTTATGCACAATCACAGAAATGATATTGAATTTTAAAAAGGACTGGAATATTTGTTTCCTCTTTGTTCTTTACCTATTTCCCCTATTTTTATTACTTTCTTTCTATTTTATTATATATATATATGCCTCTTTGCAAGCTGCCTCAGATGCTTTTTGGAATGAGGCAGGATATAAATTCAATAAATAAAATATGCCCACTTACAAAACAAAACCTTCTTGGGACAGAGCCTAAACATTACTTATATAAAAAGATCTGGTTCCCCACCTTCTACAGGAATATCGTTTGCTCATTTCCCTATATTGTGCTTTAGTCGTTGAAGGTTACAGAATTTTAGTTAGCATATCAGCATATTAGAAGGCTCACGGATCTAGATTCTGTGTTTATAGCAGGTGAAGCCTTACTTTCAAACTGTAACTTTACAGGTGATAATTATTACTTTCTTGGATGGTGTATTTTGTGTGTCCAAACTTTGGCAAGGGGCCTTATGGGTTTGAACATAGATTACTAGAGTACTGAATTTTAGAATTTGAAGTGACATAAGAGATCATCTAAGAGGGAAGGAAGGAAGAAGAGGATGTGAGGGAAGAAGGGAGGAAGAAAATTGAGAGAAAGAGAAAGAGAAACTGCTGGAATCATGTTCATCTAGTTTTTTATTTTTTAATATATCTTTATTGTTGAAATGCTCATGTAGTTTTAACTCCTTTTGAGTTTTGCCTCTTCTCTTAACAAATTTGGTAGCTCAAAGATAGATCGAACACCCCAAGACAGCAATCTATTCCTCCAAATCCAGTTCTCATCAACTCTGTAGAAACTATTAGCCACTTACTTTACTTTGGTTTTCCTCTCTGCAAAATTACTTAACCTTATGTACAGTTACCAGATGTATCCATTAAACACTTCTCTAAGAAACACGCACATATAGGAATTTAATAAATATTGATTAGATAAATGAATGTGAACTCTTTAGGAAGCACTTATTCTACAAACAATCTGTTTCCAAGATTTCCAGAAACTATTTTTGTATTAAATAAAAAAACAAACAAAAAGCTAGTCTACTTTTTCCCACAGAGTTTTAAAACGGCTTTTACATAATGATCTTGAACATATTTTAATCTTGTTTATGGTAGAAATAAAAAGGCATCATCACATTTTTCTTTTGGGTAATTCATTGTTTCTCCCCCATGAATTCATAGGCGTTCTTTGTCTATTATGAATATAATAGACTTTGTCTGTCTTGAAAATGGTTTTTCCCTCGGTACTGTTTCTCTATTGAGTTTATTTATGTATTTTTGGCCCTACAAAAATGTAAGATATCTGCATAGTCAAATGCATTTATTTTCTCCTTTCTATCATATAACTTGGTTTTAGAAATACTCATAAGTTTCTTCTAAAATCTGAAAATTATATTTTCCAATTAAAGCTTAAATCCACTGGAATTATCTTGTATTTATTTTCTTCCAGTTGGATAACCAATTGTGTCAGCATAATTAAACTACCCTGCCCTATGAAATGAATTGCCATCTCTGTTTATAGTCACATCTTTCCCCAGATTTCTTGTTCTGTTCCACAGATCTGTCTTCCTATAATTAGGCCAGTAAAACATTTGAAAGCATTGTCGTTAACAGACATTTAAAAATAGTAGAGACTCCCTTTATTATTCTTGTTTTTCACAATTTTCTTGGTTATTTCCAGATTTTTATTTTTTCAATATGTGTAATTATAAATGATTTAGCTTCAGAACCTCATTGGGATTCTAACTGGAACTGCATAATATCTTTTGATTGACACGCATGAAATGTTTCCATTTATTTAAATTTTCTTTTTTTTAATGTTTTATTTTTTTCCTTTAGAATTTGTAGCTTTTCTAAATGTTTTTTAGTTTTTTTATAAATGCAATTTAAAAAGTTTCCCTTTATACCTAGTTATTATTATATGAAGAAAAGCTATTGGTCTTTTAATAGTCCTTTATTTATTTGTTTTATAGCATGTATTAATTGACCTTTTTGTTGTTGTTATTGTTAACACTCACCCAAGGATATTTTTCCATTGATTTTTTTAGAGAGAGTGGAAAGGAGGGAGGGAGAGAGAAACATCAATGTGAGAGAGACACATCGATTGGTTGCCTCCTGAGTGACCCCGACTTGGGGCCAGGAACGAAACGAACCTGCAACCCAGGTACATGCCCTTGACCGGGAATCAAACCTGTGACCCTTTGGTCCGTGGGTCAATGCTCTAAATGCTGAGCCGAACAGGCCAGGGCTATTAGTTGACCTTTTTTGGGTCTATTTCTTCTTTTGAATGTTAGCGCAAAGTACATTATGTTTACCTGCTTTACTATTTCATCCCCAGCATTTCAGTATTTTAAATGAATGAATGAATGAGTATCTTAAAAAAAAAAAAAAAGAGTTCAAGAGGAGAACAACAATCTACTCTACTTTCCCTTTTAAAAAAACGTCTAATATATCCTGAACTTTTGACATCCTGCACAATTCAGTGATTTTTTTTAGTAAATTTACAGGTGCAAACCATCACTATAAATTAAGTTTAAAACATTTTCATCCTCCTAATAAGATTACTCTTGCCCATTTGTAGTTATTCTCTGTTCCCACCCCCACACTCTGCCCTAGGCAAACACTTATCTATTTTTTTTGTATCAGTGGACTGACCTATTCTGGACATCTTGTGTAAGGCATCATAGATGACCTTTCATGAATGGCTTCTTTTGCTGAGAACTACAATGTTGCTAAGGTTCATCCATGTTGTGCCATGCATCAGTACTTCATTCCTTTATTGCTAAATAATATTCTGATATATAGATATACCACATTTTACCTATCCATTTGTTAGACATTTCGATTGTTCTTTTTGCTAATTTATTATGAAGAATGCTTCTGTGAACTTCACGTGCAGGCTTTTGTGTGGACGTATGTTTTCATTTCTCTTGGGTGGGTACCTAGGAATGGACTTACTGGTCGATTTTATGGTTTTTGAGAAACTACCAAACTCTTCCAAAGTGACTATACCATTTTATATTCCTAGCAGCAATGTATTAGGGTTCTGTTTTCTCCTTTCTTAACTTTTTCCTCCCGATTTATTGATATACGTTTGCAATGTAGTTTACATTGAAGTACAATTTACATAAGATATAATGTTCATATCTTAAGTGTATAATTCAATGACTTTTTGACAAATGCGTACTAACTAACCACTATATTAGTCGAGATATGGAATATTCTGTCACTCCAGAAATTCCCCTTGTCTCTCACCCCTCAGAGGCAACTACTGTTTTGATTCCTATCATCATAGACTAGTATCATCCATTCTAGAATTTCATATAAATCAACTCATACAGATACACTCTTTTGTCTTGGCTTTTTTTCACAACATAAGGTTTTTGAGTTTTATTGGTGTTATTGTGTTTATCTTAGTATGTATGTACCACATTTGTCAATGTATGAATGTACCATATTTTGTTTATCTATTTACCTGTTGATGGACATTTGAGTCATTTTTAGTTTATTGTTATTAGGAACAAAGTTACTATTATTGAACATTCTTGTGTAGTCATTTTGTGGACATGCTTTCATTATTCTTGTGTAAATACCCCAGAATGTAGTTGCTAGGTCATAAGATATGTTACCTACTCATTTGTCCTTGATATTAAGTCACCTGACAAAATTCTATAAGAATTCAAGTTTTTAAAGCATGTCTTTGATTTTCTAAATAATTATATGATTTGGCAATATGTGTAATTATCTTTTATGATATTTTACTATTTAATTTTCTGAGATACTCAGTAATGATGGGGATATTTGGCACTCTTGTTTCTGATTTTAATGGAAATGGTTTTGTTGAATTATCATTTGGTAAGATGTTTGCTTTTGGTAAATAGTCTTTATCATATTTACATTGTTTTAAACTTTCCCTGTGTTACATAGCTGCTCAATTTTAGCAGATACATGGTAAGAATATCTTACGGTTTTCTCTTGCTTTCCCTCCTTTATTTGTTGATATAATAAATTATGTTTATAGATTTCTTGAACATGAACTCTTCTAGCATTCCTGAAATAACTCTTATAAAAGACAAACGATAGGTATTAGATTTTACAGAAGAGGGGGTCTAAATGGTCAACAAACATGAAAAGAGGCTCAACCTTACTTTTAGTCAGGAAAATATATATTAAAATTAAATTGATATACTTTTGTTTATCCATCAGATTAGTAAAAAGGATGATGATACCCACTGCTAGTGAGAATTTTAGAAAAGAACACTTCCATTTACTGGAGGGAGTGTGAATTAGAACTATAGCCTTTTGGGAAAACTGGTAAATATTTAAAACCTAATAATACACAGTAATTACTTTATGTTGGAGTAACTATAATATTTTTCATGAATTTCATGTGATACAAGAATTGGTTTCATGTTGTCAATGAGTGAGACAGTCATAATCAGAACATTGCGTTCTTGAGTAATTACTGCTACCCTTGATTAATTTATAAAACGACAGTACATTATCCAGACTTTTGATACATGTGAAGTAACATTATAATAAAATTCTAATTATCAGGTCATTGTTTTAATGGTCTAATAAACACTGGAATTTTGTGTAATGATAAAGTAAGGAGTACGAGTGACGTAAGTATTAAAGAGGGCCATCCTCTAAGAAATTTATAGTAGAAATCATATGCTCTTCCAAACTGGACAAATCCGAGCATTAATGAGATACTTGTTTTATAAAGCAATCACTAATGTGTAAATTATAACTTCTAAGTTGTGAAGTTTACTACATATACATGAAAGGTTTCTTGTGCTGAAAGTTCATGGCTACTGGGAATAATGTCTTACAGTGGGGGAGAAAAGAAATTGCTCGGTTTTGCATATTTTGACTAGAATAATTTAAAGATAGCAGATGTTTCTTCTTTTCCATTATTCTCTTTTTAAAAATTGTATAGTTTCTTAAAATGTGTATTTTCCCCCCTCTGACATATTAGATTTGGTGGGGGAGGAAGACATTTTCTCTTCTAGAGGTTATTTCAGCTGGTTTAATAATTAAATTGACATGAGACACATTAATAAGGGAAAATACCAAATTTAATTATACACATACACATGGAACCCCACATAGAGTCAGAGACCCCACAAAAATGAAAGGTTCAAAGACAGAAAGGTAAAATGAGGACAGGACAAGAAGAAGAGCAGATGTTTGGTAATTAGATGTTTGCCCTGCTCTACAGATAGGTCATAAAAAGTTATTTCTGATGATAACTCTTTTTATCGGCAAGACCCTAATTTAAATTCTTTAAGGAAGAGAGAAAAGGTTTTTTCGAGCCCTTAGGGTCTCGATTGCCATCAGCTCAAAATAATCCACATGCCCAAGTGGCTCATCTTGGGGAGGCATGTTCTGAACCCCTTCAATTTCTATTTATTTAGACTTAATTTAATGTATTTGGTAATAGTAGCATAATGTTTGGCTTCAAATTCAAGCTAAATCTTGTCTTTCTCAGTATTAATGTGTAGTTTTTTTCTACCCCTTTTATCCCAACGAAGTAAAGATTTTTAGTTTTTTTTTTTTTTTAAAGGATAGAATCTATCCTAAAGAAATAAAGCCACCAGGACTCAAGTGTATGTACACAAAGATAATTTTATATTATTTGCATAATGGCAAGAATTAGAACAATCTGAAGTCCATCAGTAGAGGAATGGTTGGATAAAATCCATATCATGCATTCACACTATGGATTATACAGGTAATAAAAATAATGCCCTGGCTAGTTTGGGGCTCAGTGGTTAGAGCGTTGGCCCACGGACCAGAGAGTACTGGGTTCGGTTCCCGCTAAGGGCACGTACCTCGGTTGCAGTTTGTCCCAGGCCCCGGTTGGGGTCGTGTGGGTGGCAACCAGTCGATGTGTCTCTCTTACATCAATGTTTCTCTCTCTCTTCCTCCCGCTCTATCTGAAGATGAATGCAAAAATGTCCTCTGGTGAGGACAAAAAAACAAAACAAAAACAGATTAAAAATAAATAAATAATGAGTTAGATTTTTATCTATTGATCTGGAGGAATTTCTGGAATTATTTTTAGTGAAATAAATTGTTGAGAAATGTACATAGTAGAATACAAATTTTATAAGACAAGCAATAACATGTGTATATTTGTTTACAATCTTATAGGCAAGGGAAAACATTCAAAAGATGTCCACTGGGATGCTAACTCTGATTTCCTGGCTGGAATATTGGGAATGGCTAAGGAAAAGTGGAAGGAATTGAGTTAAAAAAATATATATATGTATTATTTTGAAAAGAAATGATTTTTAAAACAGTATAAATATTATTGTGGAAACTTATGATGATAAAAGTTTGGAAACAGTATAAATGACTAGCTTAGTGAAATTATTTGCAGCTGTTAAAAATAGTCATACACATGTGTTAAGAATGTGCATTAAATGAAAATTCAGATTGCAAAAGAGTATTCATCTGATGAACCCGGCTATTTTGTTCTAACATGATTGTGTGATGATGGGTATTATTTTGTTTGCTTTTTTTTTTCTTTAAAAAAATTTTTTTTTCTTTATTGATTTTAAAGAGAGAAGAAGGGAGAGGGAGAGAGAGAGAGAACATCGATTGGCCACATCCTGCATGCCCCCCACTGGGGATCGGGCCCACAACCTGGGCATGTGCCCTGACCGGGAACCGAACCGAACCAGCGACCTCTTGTTGCATGGGTTGACGCTCAACCACTGAGCCACACTGGCCAGGCTTATTTGCTTTTTTTAACATCATAGGGAAAAAGAACAGACCTTATTTCTGGAAGTATGAATTACTAATGCACTTAGAGTTTATATTATCTGAATTATATTCTTCCTAATATAGCCATAATTTCATGAGATTTAGTCATGTCTTTAATTAGATAGTAGACTGAGGTTAGAGTTCACTTCTTAAAATACTATGTGTCACCCTCAGAACTCAGAATAATTCTGATTCATAATATCAAGAGCTCACAGTTGATCGCAGCCCATGTGAGAATGGGCTCAGCAGTAAACAGGCCAGAGCATGAGCCTTTAAAGAGCAGGCGGTGGTCAAGGTGTTCACGTGGCTGCAGTGCTGGTGCCTACCTGGTGTAAGGACACCGCCCCCCACAGTTCATGCTGGGACTTACGCTGCAGTTTCTCGGAAAAGGACAGGAAGGTGGGACGGGTAGGACAGGGTAGACTGCTCAGTCTGCTAAATCAGCAAATTAGTTCCTGATTTGCAGAACACAGTTTAGGGTTGGATTTGATTAGAATTTGATTAACTTTGGTTTTATTCACACGAGTGCCTCTGCTCCAGGCCATCCTGTTGGTGGATGGACCATGGAAGCAAGCACCTCATGCCCTAGCAACATTAAGTCAGGCAGGTGGTCACTGGTTGGTTCTGAGTAGTCTCTACGTTTGTACAGAAGCCTGGTGACTGTCTGGGTAGGGAAATCAATGGCAGCTCTCCCCACGTTATTGTTTCTGCTGCTGTCTGTGCTGGCCCTGGGGTCTCTGCAGGCTGGCACCTGGGGTCACTCAGTTCAGTGCCTTCCAGCTGTGGTGAGTGTGGCTTTTTGATTACATTTTCATTTAAGTGTTCACACTTCATATTGGGGAAACAGCTGTTTCTGAGTTAGTGGACTACTCCACTTTTAACAGGGAGCAGCCCCGTTTTCCACGTGTGGTAGGGGATAGGTTTTGGAGCATGTAACATATTAACCAAAGAGAACATATTTCCTAGTTCTTTAAAAAGCCCACTGAAATGGAAATCAGTCTTCAAGGGGACATTCTTTAAGAGGGGTTTTTCCACACAGTGAAGGGACCGTGCTCTGTGTGAAGGGACCTGCTTGTGCCTCTGTGGGACGCAGCAGGCCACACCTCAAGTGATGAAGCAGTTCTGTGGAGAAACCCAATTACGCCAGATTCCGGATGCAGTTCCCATGAGATACCATTCCAAGAATGTACTCATATTTTAAATAAATGATAAAATCAATTTCTAGATGTATACATTACCAAGTAGAAACTTTGTATTATCAGTATATTTATCAATCCATATTAGCTAAGGTGGAACCTGGCAGAAAAATATTGATCCATTCTCAAAATAGATAAAACACATTGTGAGGTCAATAGTTTTTCTTCTTCTTTGTGCTAGCCTGTGCTCAGTATCTAACAACAGGACAGCGCAGGGGAGACAGACGTTTCCTCGACCCTCTAGGGTCCCTGGCTGGGTCTGAAAAGTTAACTGACAAGGGCAGGTTCACAGGAGAGAAGCAGAGAAGTAAACGGGGGGACTGCACGACCTGTTCTCTCAGATTCTTCTCCGTGTCCCTTAATCTGTGGGGACAGGGATGCTTCTTTCCTCCCATAGAAGGAGGACACAGGGCTTGTCTCACATGAGGGTTTTATGACGTGTTTCAAGAGAGAAGGTGGGAGGGAGACGGAGCAGAGGGACACTCTCTCCTGCCATTTTCTCGCTCCTTCAGCTTCAGTGTTCAGTAGGCCATGGCGCCATGTTCTGGGGTAGTGTTTCCTGAACCCCACCCATAGGTCGAGTAGTAAATGAATCTAAATTTCTACTTTCTTGATTCCTAATGTGCTAATTTTACTAAAACTGAAATAAGCAAGATTTTTCATAGCTCTCATACTGATTTTTTTAAAAAGTTAGCGCAGATTGTATGTGAGGCTGAAGTCATTTAGGCCTTTGTAGTGGGTTAAAGAGGACTGCAAGTGCGGGATCCCCCTAGTGCTAGGAAAGTAAGCAAAGCCCTGCTTGTCTACCGAGCCTGCGCCCCAATGTGAATTGCTCTCCGCTTAGGAAGGCAAAGGTAGTGAAGTCTCGATGTAGACGTCGGAGCTCCCGGGCTCCATAGTCAGCTCTCGTGCTCTGCCCAAGGGCCGCGAGGGTTTCTGCCCAGACCTTGCCGTCGCTCACCCACACGTGTTTCCTGGGTCCGCCTTTCCGCCCTCCTCACGGTGGATGTCTTCTCTTACGTCTTCTGGAAGAGTCTCAGCTGCCCTTAGCCTTGGTCTAAAGGGGGACTCAGACGCCTTAAGATAGGTACCAGAACACATGGTGCTCACCGTTCTGGAACTGGGCCTTTCTCTTGATGTGCCCTATGGTCAGATTTTCTATTTCTTTACTTTATCAGATTTCCAAATATACTCTCCCTTGGGTCTCTCCATTCTCTTCTGCAAAGGATTTCCTAGGCAAGGTTAATCTCATCCTGCTGGAAATACATGGTTCCCTTGAGGAGACTAAAATAGTAAGTCACCACCCTGGGCTCAGCAGGTTACATTGCTGAGTTCTGTTCCCCTAGTCCTGGCTTGCTAATTAAAATGTTGTGACGTCTTCCAAAAGTCATCCTTTGTAAATGCTTTATTAATAATAAAGGCAGCGCCCTGGCCGGTTTGGCTCAGCGGTTAGAGTGTTGGCCCGTGGACCAGAGTGTCCCGGGCTCAGTTCCCGCTAAGGGCACGTACCTTGGTTGCAGTTTGTCCCTGGCTCCAGTTGGGGTCATATGGGTGGCAACCAGTCGATGTGTCTCTCTCACATCCATGTTTCTCTCTCTCTCCTCCTCCCTCTCTCCCTCCCGCTCTATCTGAAGATGAATGCAAAAATATCCTCGGGTGAGGATTAAATAAATAAATAAATAAATAAATAAATAAATAAATAAATAAATAAAGGCAAGCCCAGCCAGTGTGGCCCAGTGGATTGAGCGTCGACTAATGTACCAAGAGGTCACCAGTTTGATTCCCGGTCAGGGCACATGCCCAGGTTGTGGGCCAGATCCCCAGTGGGGGGCATGCAGGAGGCGGCCATTTGATGTTCTCTCTCATCGATGCTTCTATCTCTCTCTTTCTCCCTTCCTCTTTCTCTAAAGTCAATAAAAAAATAAATAAAGGTAAGCATTTATTGGATATGTATTTTGTAACATATCATCTCATTTAATTCTTACCATAATGTTATCGATTAAGGAGCATTAGCTTTCTCTGCCACATCAATGACTCCTCATCGTGTGCATCCCAGCTTTTAACTGTTTGTTGCTGTTGTCTCCTATCATGTTCTCTTGTATGCATATGTGTGTGTGTATGTATGTATGTATCTATCTATATACGTACACATTTCAAAATGTATTCTGTAGCTTTAGAGGAGTTTTAGGAGGGAGTAAAAATAAATGTTTTCAATCTATTTTATGCAGAAGATGGAATATTACTTTTTTACAGTAGAATTAGAAATGAATTTAGGAATAGTTTTGGCATTTCGAAAGATACATAAAAGAACTAAACAGTTGTTTATAAAAAATTTAACATTTTACTAATTTGTCATATTGAATGCCATTCTGTAAAGTAATTTTGGCTATAAAATGAAAGCAATTATTTTTAGATTTGATTTTTTTCTAATTAACATTTGAAATCATTTAAAGTGGCTATAAGGAGCCCTTCATTTTATGCATATAAATGCAATAAGACAGCTGGTTATCTTATGTACTATATGAAGGAGTATATTTTAGCACATTTTCCAATTCAGTAAAGCTAATGATCCTATCGGAAAATACAATTTCTCACTCACTGGTTTTTGGAACATAATTCAATTTTCTTAGCAACTTTTGCTTATAATTGGAATTTACTTTTTATGATTCTAACAGTAAAACACCGACCTATGTAATTTTAGTGTAATTATGTTTTTCTCTTTGCATTTATTTGTATGTACCTCATCAGTTCAGCAAAAGCAAAGCTAGAAGTCCCTGCACAGCAGATTGCTGGGAGGAAGTAACTGCTGATCTGTTCACACTGTGAGACCCTGGTGTCTGGCAGAATTGTGATGGTAATTACTCTAAGATGCAGTCTGTTTACAAAGACTAGTGTTGCAGCTGTTTATAATTAGCTGCTACAAATGAAAAACTGCCAGTGTATGCTTGTTAAAGCTATTTAAATTTATTCCGTTCCAAATAAAGGAGAATTTAAAGCATATCAATCTCGGCCGGTGTGGTTCAGTGGTTGAGCATCGACCCATGCACCAAGAGATTGCCGGTTCAATTCCCGGTCAGGGCACATGCCCAGGTTGTGGGCCCGATCCCCAGTGGGGGGCATGCAGGAGGCGGCCAGTCTATGTTCTCTCTCATCGATGTTGTTCTCTCTCGTCGCTGTTGCTATCTCTCCCTCTCCCTTCCTCTCTCTCTAAAATCAATAAAGAAAATAAATAAATAAAGCATATCAATGTAGAACAGGAAACTGCTCATTATCAATCAAGTTCAGAAAGGTGGTGGTAAATATCTGAATGTCTCCTTTTGTTTTAATATGTTCTTATTGACTTTAGAGAGGGAAGAAGGGAGAGGGAGAGAGAGAGAAAAAAACATTGATGAAAGAAGCATCCATCCGCTGGCTCCTGCACGCCCCCTCCTGGGGATCAAACCTGCAGCTCTACCATGTGCCCTGACCGGGAATCGAACCAGCGACCTCTCAGTGTATGGGACAATGCTCAGCCAAGTGAGTCACATTGGCCAGGGCTCTCTTTTTGATTTTTATGGGAAGGAGTAAAACGAGATATCCTACAGTACAAATGATTACATGCTGTATTGTATTGTAGTTTTCTCATTTTTTCTTATATGTAAATTTCTGTCCTGAGCAGATGATTCATTTGCAAGGAAAAGGTGCTTTGCAGTTCCCACTGTTGGGCACAGTGCATAGAAAATATTTATTGACATGAGGAGATTTGTAGTATTTCTATTCATAAAAGTTTTAGAAATTGTTTTGAGAAAATCAAAGGGTTGGAAATGAAGGCAAGTTAGAAGTCTTGTTATAATTTATCATGAAGTTTGGTGAATATTATTCACAGCTTTTTTTTTTTTGTCCAATGGGTTAACAAATGTGCTAATTTTCTTATTTCTGTGTTTCACAGACCTTTAGGACAATTTGCTATTCATTTAATGGCAGAATTGATGCTGATAGCCAGGACTGTTGAAGAAAGCTGACATTTTAGGTTACTGTAAAGTGTTGAAACTGTCTGTGATAGTATCTAATGCAGTACCTTGCAAGGAGAAAAACGGATTTATTAATTTCATGGTGCACTGAATTCTTGCTGCCATAGGGCCCTAAATAGTCAGTAATTGACTTTAACTAAAAATTTTTTTGAAAGAAGATTGCTTTACATCCTAGGTGAAGACCTAAAGAGAATTTGCTTAAAATAACAGCAAAGGAGTTTAGACTTCAAAAAAGCAAAATCAGGATGATAGAAATTCTTTTGCTATAGAGCTCCTTTTGCCTGAAACTTTGGAACTAGGTAGGTAAATTAGATAGCTAAATTCTCTTTCAACTTTTGATTTAAACTTTTCTACTCTTACTAATTACATTCATGCAGAACCAGCTCTGTGGTTTTCAGCATGATTTGTTGAATTCCAGAAGTTTATTTGTAAATCGATGGTTAGGAACATGTTATTATGTATAAGTTCTGTCCAGATGCAAGTCTCTTTACCTTTTCATGTGTGTGTGCTGAACTAACACACCAGAAAACACAGCAGAACCACCCTCAGGACCCCACTCCTTCCACAGCCCGCACTATCTGGCCGGGGGAGCAGGCTCCTCCTTTCCTAGGACGTAGGAATTAATTTTACAGGTAAAGAGTCCCAGGTGCCCTGGCTGGGTAGCTCAGTTGTTTAGAGCGTTGTCCCAATATGCCAAGGTTGTGGGTTCAATCTCTAGTCAGAGCACATACAAGAATCAACCAATGAGTGCATAAACAAGTGGAACAGCAAATTGATGTTTCTCTCTCTTCCTGTCTCTCTCCCTCTGCCTAATTTACATTATTGCTTTTGTCATGTCCTCTACCAACCACAGAAATTTTTTTATTATGAATCACAATTCATAAGCAGTTCCCATTCTTGATTTATAATGCTTCTAAGAACTACATCTGCTGCTGTGGTTTTGATACCTCATTCATCACTTGGGCTAAGTTACAGTGTGGTAACAAACAGCCCCCAGGATTTCAGGGACTTGCAGCAACAAAGGTTCACCTCTCATGCTGTCCATCCCTAGTTGCAGGTAACTAAGACTCGAGTCCATATCATCGTCCTTCTGAGACATGAGCTGAAGGAGTAGCCCCTGTCTGAGGCATTGCTAGTCTTTTAGCAGAGGGAAAGCACCCACAGTGGAAATACAATGGGTCTTAGAGCTTCTACTGGAAGTGGCACATGCCACACACACTTTACAAACCAATCAGATGGCCACCGGGAGTGTGCAGTCCTCTAGAAAGGGACACCACGCGTGATGCAGCCCAGCCTGGCATCAGTGTGGCAGGGATGTGTAATCCCTGGTGAGGGGCAGGGAATGCTTTGAATAATGATACAGCCTACTAGAATTACAGGCTCTTGACACTTGCTGTAAACAGGTTCTCATCTGTTGTGTGATGAGGTCTGATGTTGGCTGACTTCTGTGACAGAGACAGTCTTTTGTCCTCACCGCACCATTTCATGTTCTTCCTGGGATTGTAGGAAGTTAGCCTTTCTCAACCCCTTTGTACCTGTTTGGGGCCAGGAGACTATTTCTGGCCAGTGGATTACGGGGACAAGTGATGTGTGCACTTCTAGACCTAGCTCCTGAACATCTGGCAAACCGTCCTCTTCTCTCCTCCCCTCTTCCCTTCCCACCCCTCCCCTCTCATTGTTGGGGTGAATACGGAGGAACCTTTTTCTCCAAATCACTGCTCAGAGATGTATCCAGACCCTCCTGTTCAGAAACATTTACTTTGAACTCGGGGTTAGAATAAATGAACGTTTGTTGTGTTAAGACACTGAGATTTTGTGGTTTTTCTGCATTACCCTATCCTGACCACTATAACTTTAATTTCTGATTTATTTAATGAGGCATATTTACTAGTGATGTACATTTTGTAGTAGTTGCCAAATGCAACACACACTTAAAAATTACTGAAAGTACATGTACATTTCTGCTGTAGAAATAGGAATACATAAACAAGGAATTGACTTTTAAATTTTATTTTAACTAATTTCAATTTAAATGACCACATGTGGCTGATGGCTACCTTATCGGACCACGGAACCTTAGACAGTGGGAAGCTTGTTGGCTATGTGATATATTATAAATCTTTCCACTTCCTCAGCCATCTAAACATAAAGCCAACCTGCTGCTGTTACTAGGACCCCAGTCTGCCTGAGTACACCAGCCCAGAGAAATGCACGAATGGGAATTTGTAGTATAGAAAGAAAAATAGTTTACTGTTGGATTGGCCAATCCAGAGACAAGGAGCTAATGCTAAAGATTATAACTCCCAGTGGGATGTAGGTTACAGATTATATAGGGCAGAATCACAAGACACCGTGAGTTAGGAGGGTTGGGGTGGTGCTGGGAGCTGACTGGTTAGAGGTGAGGGTAATAAATCATTTCTTCAGGTCTTGAGGACAGCTCTGAGGTCTGCTCCGGTGTCCCTCTGTCTGGTCTCATGGGAAAGTAGCCATGGGGCAGGTCCACCTTAGGGCTTGGGAGCTGAAACATAACTTAGGTCAAGATGTTTAGCCTGTCAGAGGTCTGGACCCTGTGACCATTAGTCAGGTCCAGGCTGCTCTCTTCTGCTGCCTGGGGGGTTGCTGATTATCCAGGAGGAAAGGCTAAGTCTCTGAAGGATGTAGAGAGAGAGACAGAGATATGATTTCCAGAGCTAGGATTTAAAGCTAAATTTAATCAGAGTCATAAGGACCTTGGTTTCACTGTCTAAATTGGACACTTTCTGCATGACTAAGAGCCATAAAAATGAACAGCAGAAAGTAATCACATCTTTATGTAGCGTTTCATTGGTGATGGTTGTGGCACCGGAGTACTTAGTCAGAGTTCTTTACTAGTTCAAGTTGACTTGAGGGTTCATGTTAATAGCCTCTAACTATAGAGTGCAGAAGAACAAATGGGAGAATGGACATTTTTGCCAAAGTATAAGTGTGGTCTCTAATGATATAAAATAAATGTAAAATGAACATGGCTTCACGTTCATTTCTGAATTTCTTCATTGTGAAGGCTGTGAGATGCATTAGAGTTGACAACTTTGCAAATGCTGTGCCTATCATTAAATTTCTATATTACATTCCTGGAGATGCTTGCAAGCCTGGGGATCGTTTACAGGTGTTATAAAAGACTGTGTATGCTTCTCTGTGTTCAAAGGACTATTTCAAAGCAGGAACTGAATCATGTAATGGAAAGAACATTGGATTCAGAGCAAAATATCTAGATTACGTTTTCCACTCTCTCACTAACTGGCTTGGACAGGTTATTTCAACTCTCTGGGTCTCAGTGAATTTATGAGCTTAGACTACTCACCAGTCTCCAAAATTATATGGTTGAACATTCCTTTATTTTAGTCAGGTTTTTTTTCTCTCTTTGACCATGTTTTATTCACATGTGGAATGGGAGATACTAGAACTGAGCCCACCTGTGTCAACATGACTGAACTCCGCTCCAGGAAATTCTTGCCCAGGAAGACTAGACAGTAAATTAATAAATAACTTCACCGTTTACTTTAGGAAATTCCTTCAAATCAATTTATTAAGACAAACAGTTTGCTCCTCTGGGCAAACAGCTCTGTTATTAGAACAATATGTTGCTCACCTGGGCAAACAGCTTGACAAGTGTTTGGAAGAGTGACATTACTCACTGAGGTCTTGAAAATGAATCTTCTGTAAATGCTATTTTATTTTACTGTCAACTGGGAGAAAAATATCTTAGCATGTGAGTCTAGATATTTTTCCTGACTAGCATGAGACGCTACATAGTTTGTATATGGATGCGGTTCTTTATAACAAGATTAGTGAGGTCATAACCATCAGGTTAATTACAATAAGGTGGGTAAAGAAAACCAATTTTCTATGTCAAACATAGTTTACAACTTTATGTAAATAATCATTTGTCTATGATATACATTCTGAGAAATTCAGTGTTCTAAAACATGGCCTTAAGGTTACAGGGTAAAGCCTTTGCAAATCGCGCCTCACAGAGGTTCCTGACATTATTTACCCAGCACGTTAGACTGACTTAGTAGTTTGACAAGAGACAGAGTATGTGCAAATATAAACTTAAAGCAGAAATTTGTGCCTGTTCTTTGTTCAGTGTGTCCTTAAGACCACCAAATAAAGGTACTTCTCAACTTACCATAGTTTTGACCCTACACCTTAAATAACCTGTATTCAAATTATTTTTTCTTGAAGTTTCTCACTAAGTACCTTCACCACCTGTGAGATCTCTCTTTAATTTTAACTAAGACTGAATTAAAGTATTTTCAAGTTTGTAGTTTTATTTCCTCAGGAAGCCTGACAGGAAAAGCTTTGTGCTCAGGTTCCCAGTTTTACCTCAGGAAATTCAGTCGCGGATCTGCGAGCAGCTAGTTAGGAGATGGAGTTAGAACTCCGAGCGTGCCTTTGAGAAGGCACAACCCCAAGACAGAGTCCATCGGCATTTACATTCGGTTGCTTCGACATAACCGTTTTTGATGTGGGGACATTTGATGTAGAATGAAAAAGACATTTTTAATTTTAGTTAAAATAAAATACCAAATAATGTGCAAAGTAAACAATCTCACCTTCCGAGCCTCACACCACAATGGACCAACCTGTTGTATTCTTTTCCTTCCTCCTCTGCTCTTTCCCCTACTCTCTACCCCAGTCCTGTTGATACTGGATAGAATGTCTGAGCAGAGGCATAAAATCAAAGAGAAGTATGAGCTGGGTTGAGGGTTAATTGATATCTGGCAAGGCCAACCACGTATAACTAGACATCAGAAGTTTACTAGCCACACTTACTCATCTCAGGAAAAGCCATCAGTCATTCAAAGCCAAGCATCTTTTTGTTTTTTGTTTTTTCTGAAATGTTACTTATATCTTTAATGTCTTCATCCCAAATTCCACTTCTCATTTCTCCCTTAAAGGCATTGATCGGGTAAGGGGTCGGGTGGGACTATTTGGGCCTGTGGAAGAAAAGCTCATATTAATGTTGGCTTGAAAAAAAGAATTGGCTTATGGTTATCAAATTATTACAATCAGACCCAAAGGGGGAACACAAAAACTCTTAATGTTTTCTTCCTGACAAAGGAATTGAAGCACTTTACCAAGGATGTTACCTATAGAGTTGAAGACAGCTTCCTTGAGAGCCAATTAGTGTGTGGAGCTTCAAAGTTAATGACTGTATTCCCCAAGAGATAGGATTAACCTTTATGGCAACTTGTTGCAAACTAGTTAAAACACTTTTATGATGACAAAACACAGGTCAGCCATAAGTAAGACAGAAAAGGGCTTTTACCCCAGTATGGGTTAGGATTTATAGTCTCAGTATCTCCAAGTCCTAGGTATTGTGACTAGCCTTCACCTGTATCCTCTAGCTATAAATCTCTGAGTAACAAGCATACATCATATTTCTTTCTTTCTTCAATTCTTTATAATGATGATTTTGGGGAGAGGACCAAATATCCTTAAAGTTCTCACAGAATTTTTAATACCCTTGGGGAGGTGATTATATATTGATAAATGCTTCAAAAATAATGAGGAGCCTGGAAGTCCTCCATAGTCAGGGTTAGGGTCAGGGATGAATGTTGCATTACTTGGTAATAAAAAACAACAATTGTGTCTTTGACAGGATGGTTTAAACAACCTGATTTATAGCTGGGTGCTCTTGCTAACTAATCTGTTTCCCCACTCCCATCCTCCCCATGCTGGTGGTTGGGAGAACCCCCCTAAGCCTACTTATTTTAGTAGTTCACACTTCCCCTTTAGCTCTTTGCACTGCACCAAGATCTGCTTTTCCTAAAGTGGCCCCCACGCTCTCTGATGGTGTAAGTATGATCTGTCCACCTCCTTCCTCCTCCCTTTAAGAACTTTGCTATTACCTGTAACCCTCAAATGGAAGCCCCTTCTTGCCAGTTCACTTTCAGGAGTCTTTAGGTTCGAGCCCTGATTTGATCAAGTACTGGACCTGTGATTCTAGACAAGGTTCTTAACTTTAATTTCTCTTGATCTTCTTTCCCTTTGACAACTCAGGCTGAGCTATTTACATTTGCATCTACTGTTCATTTCCACATTTAGTGATACTCCATTTTTTTCCTGTTTATGCTACGAAAAGGTCAACACAGTAGGGATGAGTTGCAGAGAAGAATAAATGTGAGGCAGAGAGGAAGTTATTGTGAATTAGAACAAAATTCACTGAGTTCTTGTATATTCTTAGCAAGAAAGTATTGAGGATAATTAAACATTTAAAAATTATATAAAATACTACATCACTTAGGATTAAGATTCAGTCACATTTTACAGAAAACTCAAATAGAGTTGACTTACACATAAAAAAAGTCCCGAGGTAAATAGTTCAGGGCTGGTGTGGCAGTTCCATGATCACAAGAGACCCAGGCTCCTTCTCACATTCCTTTCTGCCATCCTTAGTGCTGGCTTACATGCCAAGACCCTCCTCATGGTCACAGGATGCTCCTAGTGCTCCGGTCATCACATCCAACTTCCAAGGTGGAAGAAAATGGGATGCCAAAAGCACATGTCTCTCAACCTAATCAGCCCCCTTTGAAAGAGCTTCCCTGGCTTCCATCTACTGAACTTATGCTTATAATTGCTTGAACACTCCTAGAAGCCAAGGAGTTTAGCAAAAGTAGTCTTTAAGCTGGGGACATGGCCATCCCAAATAACATCAACATTTCTTACTGAGGAGGAGAAAAGAGTGGATATTGTATAGGCAACTCTCACTGTCACTTCCACAATAGCAAACTAGGGCAGAGCTCACTAGATGATGGTTCTCCTCTAGTTTCGTCTAAATAAGCTCATATCTTTTTCTGTTTAAACTGTGGTACTTTAGTATCTCCTAACTTCCTATAAGCACACAGCAAAAGTTTCATATTATCTTATTAGTACTTCTTATTGGGTTCCTCATTTCTAATCTCTTGCTGTGGTTCTGCTATACACAGCATGGAATAAGTTGATGCACAAGGTCTGGGGTCGGAATCCCAGCTGTGCCACTTACCAGCTGGTGACTTTGGCAGGTTACTGAAACTTGTGTGCGAAATAGGGAATAATGTTATTTGTTATTATAAATAACGTTTTTTAGGCTGAGGCGACTTTTAAAAATTCAAGTGAAAGATCACATTACTTCACGTGAGGACAAGAAGACACACTGAAAACATAATAGTTCGTTCACTTTCTTAACCAATAAGAACATAAGTGCCCACATACAGCATAAAGGAAACCATATGTCTAAGGAACATTTTTCTTTTCTTACTTGATTAATAATAAAAGTCCCTTGAGCTATTCTCTTGACATCCTAGTCACAACTGAGTTTTAAGAAAATCTAGGTCATATTGATAACTCCATGTCAATACTGCTTTTTTTTTGTGCTAATAACTGTAAGATCAGGAATATTCCTTTGTTGTTTTCTTCTTTAGGTTTCAAAAAAAGCCTAGTGTATTTATTCTCTGGGAATAGAGTGCGAAATAATCTTTTTCCTGAATGAAAACCTCCTTTCTATGGTTCTTTCTTCTGAAACAAGGCTTTCCTTTTCTGAACCCTGAACTAGAATAATTTCCTCTGGGGGAATCCCTCTTATCCAGAGGAATTAGAGTGAAGTCACTCTGCCTGAGCTGATTTCAGTTCTTCACAAGTTTTCCTTTAAAGGGATAGACTTATTTTTATACAAAACTTGCATATAAATAAAACCACGTGATATCTTCATACAGTATAATGAGGCCTTGACATTCTAGTGATTTGGTACCTAAATGCATCGACACTCAATAAATGCTTGTTGGAAGGAAGGATGGGAGAAAGGAAGAAAAAGAAGGGAAGGAAAGTTAGCAAAAGGAATTAAAAAAAAAACAACTGGGGATTGATTTGAATTTTAATTGGGTAAAGGAGTGTGAAATTTATTATTTTTATACTTGGGGACCCAGAAAATAACTTATGCTAACTTAAGAAGATAACTTTCGCCTGGCCGGTGTGGCTCAGTGGTTGAGCATCGACCCGTGCACCAAGAGGTCTCTGGTTCGATTCCCGGTCAGGGCACATGCCCAGGTTGTGGGCCAAATCACCGGGGGTGGGGTGGGGGGAGGGGCATGCAGGAGGCGGCCAAACGATGTTCTCTCTCATCGATGTTTCTATCTCTCTCTCCCTCTCTTTCCATCTCTCTCTCTCTCTAATATCAATAAAGAAAAAATTTTTTAAAAAAGAAGGTAACTTTCTTTTACCTACATTTTAATGACGAAGACACTCATTGGACAAGCCCCAGAAAGAATATTTTACCTATATTTTATACATGTTCTGTTCAAAAAACAGAATCTATAAAAAAGGATTTCTTTCTGGTTATAATATTCATAATATGTATGCATTTGCGTTTTTCTTCTGGGCAGATCTTTTGAGATTGCTTCCTGAGCACACATTTTTCCTTATGCTGATTCTTAAAATTCTATAATTTGCTTGGTGGCTGTAGTAATAAGAAAGTGAACCATCAGAAATAAGATGGACCATATTCGACAATTAGGGGACAGTGGTTGTCCAACACTTTTGATCCCAAAATTTCTAATGAACATGCATTACTCTGCCAACCAAAAGAAAAACTAGGAACCTGAGAGGGCTAAGGGGGAGGAAGCACAGGTGGCCACCAGCCCGTGCAGATGGAATTCTTTTGGTTGAGCCAAGTTCATGAAGGTAAAAGACCAGATCCTGGTTTGAAGCCCAAACAGTGATGAGTAAGAACAAGTGTTCAGGACCTCAAGGGGCCCAGTAGACAATGGTGGGCAAAGATGTGGAGGTCCTGAACTTGCCTAAATTGTTGGGGTGTGGGGAGGAAAGGTGGTAAAATGGGTAATTGGTTTTCTTTTTTCTGCTTTTTAGTATTACCTATGTTTTCTTTAATAATTAAACATATTACCAACATAAAGGGAATAAAACCCTAGGTTTCATATATTCACTGATTAAATTTCAAAATCAATATGGATTTGCTCCTTTTTTTTCAAAGTATGGTGTTTCCATTTAATACATTGCATTAGTATACATTAGTAATGACATCCAGTGTGATGCACATATTTCATTAAGTTTAAATAACTTAATGAATAAGGTTTAGATGATGCAAGTTATCTCTTTTTTCAAAGGGGAACTGCTCCACACGTCAATACCTTATCATTAAAGCGTTGTGGAATAGCCTAAAAACAGTCACACTATGTCAATATGATTTATGGCCGACTTGGCACTCGACATCAGTGGGAAAGGAGGGCCAGTTATTAAATGGTGCTAGAGAAATTGATTATGAAGATCTATTTTAATTATTTTTATATGAATACACAGATATCATTTGAAGGTGAACTAAGGGATATGAACATAAAAGGCACAGCTTTTAAACGTTTGGAAGAAAATATAGAATAACTTTATGACCTTGGAGGAGGGAAGGATCCTAAATGAGACTCAAAAAGTGCTAGCTAGCCCTGGCCGGTTTGGCTCAGTGGTTAGAGCATCAGCCTGCGGTCTGGAGAGACCCGGGTTCGGCTCCCGCTAAGGGCATGTACCTCGGTTGTGGTTTGTCCCCGGCCCTGGTTGGCCGTGCGGGTGGCAGCCACTCGATGTGTCCCTTTCACGTCGATGTTTCTCTCTCTCTCTCTTCCTCTCTCTCCCTCCCACTCTATCTGAACGAAAAAAGAAAAAATGTCCTCGGGTGAGGATAAAAAAAAAAAAAAGTGCTAGCTAGAAGCAAGGGACTGGTCATTGGACTACCCTAAAATCAAGGACATTAATTCATCAAAAGTCATCACGAAAAGAGTAGGGGGAAAGCCGGAAACTGGGAGAAAATATTTGCCATACTTATAACTGACAAATAATAAACAGGGACTCATTCTTTAAAAAAATGAGACCTCACTTCATCAAAAGACACTGGGAAATGAGTGAAGGAACAAGCCATAAATACTGGGGAAGGTACTTGCCATGCATATAACTGACAAATTAAAGGAATAAAAGCACTCTTTTTTAAAGAAAAAATGAGAAAAAGCCTTGAATAGAAACTACATGGAAGTGAAATGTGAATGGTCAATAAATCTATGAAATGTTTAACTTTATTAATAATCAGGGAAATGCAAAACAAAACCACCAGGTGATACTATTTCACATTCCCCAGGGCGGCAAAAACTTTAACATCTAAAAGTCACCAGTAAAGGTATTGGAGCAATAGGAACTCCTAGACACTGCTGGTGGAGGTGGGGATTAGTGCGGCCACTTTGGAGAACTCTGCAGTCTTGTCAGGAAGAGTTGAAGCTGTGTGTAAATTACAACCTCGCCATTCACCTCCTGGCCCACACCTGAGAGCAGTGGTTCTCTGATACTGAATCTCAAAATGAGCAAGCATGTCAGGAATACTTAGGCTGGGCCTCACTCCAGACCTATGGTTACCAAATTGTGTGCCTGGGTACCCGAGGGCACCACCACAGATCCACAGAGGACTGAGGGATATTTTACATGCCCAAGGGGAACACAGTGATACTTGGCATCTGCTGACATTGTGTGAACTACTAGCTCAAGATAATTCGGTTCATATTTCGATGTTAGACTTGCTACATTTTTTTTCTATTATGCATTATTTTGCAAAGCTAGATTTTCCATTGTTGCTCTGATAAAAAGCAGAGATCATGTGAAAATCAGCATGGAACAGGACATGAGGATGGCAGCATCCAGACTGACTCCGGGGTTGAGAAGCTGCGCAGTGTCCGTAGGTGCACACATGCCGTTAGTGAGTAATTGTGGTTACTTAAGAATGAAATTAAAATATGTTTTCTTTCAATTTATCTGCATTAGATTTTTAAATAGCATCTATGTTTTTAGGATATAGACTTACTAAGTTGTTTGGACCCAACTCTTTAGTAAACGGAATTATTCAGTATTTCTTTTTCCTATAGGTGCCATGCAAAAATTATGGAGACACCAAATACCTTGAACCAAAAATGTTTGGGAATCTCTGCCCCAAATCAATCAACTCAAAGTATTTAGAGATGGAATCTGTGTGACTTTGTTTTTAAAATGCTTCTCATGTGACTCTAATGGGCCACTAGGGCTGAGAACCACTGCTGGAGAAACTCTTACACAGGGGACCTGCGATAGTGCTATTCAAAGTGTTATCTGGAGAGGAGCACTGTTTGCAAAGTGTTCCCTCCAGGTCTGCATCAAGATAAAAATATAGTTTATGGTAATCATACTTTCCGTGAACAATGGTACAGTTTTTGTAATCCTTTTATTCCCCTATGTTTTGTGTCTTCTGGTTAAATTTATTGCAATATAATTTTATGTCTTATATTTAATAATAAGAAATTGGATAATTGAATACTGGTGAAGACGTGGAGCGACATCCACTCTCTCATTCTTTGCTGGTGGGGATACAAAACGATACAGCTACTTTGGAAGGCAAGTTTGTTGGTGTCTTACAAAATTAAACATACTTTTAGTGCTCCAATAATCATGATCCTTGGTATTTCCCCAAAGGAGTTGAAAATTTATATTCACACAAGAACCTGCACATGGATGCTTACAGCAGCTTTGTTCATAACTGCCCAAACTGGGACGTAACCAGGATGTCCTTCAGTAGGTGAATGGCCAAATAAACTGTCGTACATCCAGACAATGGAATATTATTCAGTGCTGAAAACAAGTGAGCTATCAAGGCATGAAAAGACATGGAAGAACCTTAAATGCATATTACTAAGTGAAACAAGCCAATCTGAGAAGGCTGCATACTGTATGATTCCAACTATATGATATTCTGGAAAAGGCAAAACTCTGGATGATGGTAAAAAGATCAGTAGTTGGCAGAAATTGGGGTCGGGGGTGGGGAGAAGGGGGGTGAACAGGTAGAGATGGGCTTCTTAGGGCAGAAAACTACTCAGTATGATACATACTATAATGGTAGATACATGTCATTATAGGTCTGTCCAAACCCACAGAATATCTACAACACCTAGAGTGAACCCTAATGTAAGCTATAGACTTTGGGTGATAATGACGTGCCAGTGTAGATTTATCAGTTGTAACAAGTGCACCTTTCTGGTGGGGGAGGCTATGCATGTGTGGGGCTGAGAGTATAGGAAGTCGCTGTACTTTCTTTTTAATTATACTGTGTACCTAAAAAAAATAAACTTTTAAGAATAATTGGGGCTCATATTTTGTGTTTTTCTTGTCATATTTTTCTAGTAACTTATTATATACAGAATTTTATTAAGGTATAATTGACATACAAACTGCACATATTTAAAGTGTACAATTTGAAGAATTTTGACATAAGCATACACTTTTGAAATCATCACTGCAATTAATATAATGAACATTTCCATTAATGCCTAAAATATTTTTGTGCCCCTCTGTAATCCTCCCTTATGCTCCTCCATACCGCTGCCTTAGTCCTCCCTCCTGCATCCTCCTACCACTTCCCCAGAACAACCACTCATCTGTTTTCTGTCAATATAGATAAGTTTGGATTCTCTAGAATTTTGTATAAATGGAATCTTACAGTATGTACTCTTGTTTTGTCTGGCTGTTTTTGCTCAGCATAATTATTTTGCAGTTCAACCATGTTGTTGCATGTATCAGTAGTTCTTTCCTTTTTATTGCTGAGTAGTATTCCATTGTATGGATATACCACAATTTGTTTATCCATTCACCTGTTGATGGACATTTCAGTTGTTTTTAGTATTTGACTTTTACAAATAAATTCTCTCTGGTAAATAAATACCTAGGAATGAAATACCTGGCTTATACAGTAGGCATATGCTTATAGTAATTCATTTCTCTTGTATTTTGCAAAAGCATCAGTCCATCAAGGATTGGAAATAAAACTGTTCCTTTACCTTATGTATTTTGAGAAGTACTAGCCTAGGAGATATACACAAGAATGTTCACAGCTACATTGTTTGTAATAGCAAAAATCTGAAAGCAGTCCAATCATTCATTGTTGGTAGACCAGACTGCAGTCATGCATTGCTTAACAATAGAAATATGTTCTGAAAAATACATCGTTAGGTGATGTCAGCATTGTATAAACATCATAGACTGTACTTACACAAACCTGGATGGTACAGCAATTGTATGTGCTGTACCCTTATATAACTGGCAGTGCATTAGGTTTGTTTACACCAGCATCACCACAAACACATGAGTTATTCCTTGTGCTATGATGTTATGACAGCTGCCATGTCACTAGGTGATGGGAATTTTTCAGCTCCATTATAATCTTATGGGACCACCATCGTATATGTGGTTTGTTGTTGACCAAAATGTTAGGCGGTGCATAGCTGTATTAAAATGAGGTATATATTTATTCAGAAGACTACAACAATGGAAATAGATAAATGAGAGCTACACTAATCAAAATGGAGTTTAAAATTGAGTTAAAGCAAATTGCAAAAGAATGCATGTGGAATACTCCCATTAGATAAATTTTAAAAACAAACATTGACCAATATATTACTTATACATACATATATGGTAAAGTATGACGAAAAGCAAGAAAATGGTAAATACAAAATTTAGGATAGTACTCACTTTAGAAGGGTTTAGGGTTCAGTGAGGGATATGTAGAACCAAGGAGGGGCAGAATACTTCTTAAACTACAGAAATTTATTGTGATGTTATTTTTTGTGCTTATATATTGTTATATATTTTCTTTTGTGAATATTTAATATATAACAACAAAATTTAGAAAAATCTCTAAACAGTTGAAAAGGGAGTTTGTTAAGCAAGACAGAAAGTACCAATTACAAACCATCAGGGATAGAAAAAAAATCTAGGCTTTAAGTTAATATGTATTTGAATGATAGGCTGTTAGATATTATGTTTGGAAAAATCAGGGGCATTAAACCAAGCTATCATAGACTATTTAGTTGAGAAGAATAGAAATATGGTATGTTATTCATTAGAATGATGCCTTGTAACCATACTATGGTGATTAAATCAGTTAAGGATATGTAGTAAATTGTTTTTAAAAACTATTGGCAGATTCATCAAGTTAAAAATGCAAATGGGTATCAAAAATTGGTAATCAAATATTTTGTATTTCCCAGATGGATAGAATTTATAGTTGCATAGAAATTAGGTTAAAAGCCAGCAAGATGGGGAAAGTTAAGAAACAAGTTGAAAATTCTCACTAAAAAAATAAGACTGGTCTGGCTGGTGTGGCTCAGTGGACTGAGCATCGTCCCATGGACTGAGAGGTCCCATTTCCATTCTCAGTCAGGGCACATGCCCAGGTTGCAGGCTTGATCCTCAGTAGAGGGCGTGCAGGAGGCAGCCAATCAATGTTTCGCTCTCACATCAATATTTCTATCTTTTTCTCTCCACACAAAAAAATATATATATATTTTTAAAAAATTGGTAGAGGACTTCCAAAGTGAGTAGTTACCTTCTCAGAAGAGAGGCAAAAATAAAAATCCCTCTAAAAGAGTTGGATGCTATGAATCTCTCTTAAATGGAGAGACTTAGAAACAGTACAGAGAGCAAGATCCTTCTAAGGCTTGCACCTTGAACAGCATAGACTTTTTATGACACTGCAAATGCTATGATCTGGTTCAATTTTGTTAGAACTGCTTTTGCCAGCATTTTGGGAAAATTTTTAATTTTTGACCCATGTTTCAAATACCTGTTGCTAGGTAACTGTCACAAAACCTGGTGGCTTAATACAGCAACTAATTTTGCATGTGGTTTTGTGGCTAAGGAATTTGGGAAGGGCTGCACTGGGCAGTCTGTCTGCTGGTTTCATGGGAGGCAGCCTATCAATGTTTCTCTCTCACATCGATGTTTCTATCTCTCCCTTTCTCTCTCTAAAAAATTAATAAAAACATTTTAAAATAATAATAATTTTTTAAAAAGGTAAAACTGAATTATTTGCTAAAATAAACCTTAGAGCCTATGACTGAGAAATTTCTGTGTTGTTTTTTTTTTTAATTTTATTTCCATTTTTAATGGCTTAATAAGGGAAAAGATACACCAAAGCTCCCTTTTTGGTGAGAGGTTTGGTGTTTCAGAAATGTGTAGGGAGCTGCCCTCCACAGAGAGGCAGAGCCTCCTGGAAAACTTTTCCACCAGAGAAGCAACAGCTGCCAGTGTCTGATCTGAGGCTTCCAGAGTCAGGAGAGAAGGGTGGGGACTGATATTTAATAAGCGTTTACTGTGTCAGAGGCATTTTGCTGTGGATTTTATACCTCTTATCTGATATTCTTACCTTTTAGGGCCAGTCTATTCTTACATTTAAGGTAGATGTTCTTATACTCAGTTTACACTTGATGTAACTGAGACACAGAAGTTCAAAAATCTTGCCAAAGATTTCAGAGGAGGCACATTTAAACCCAAATACATGTGATTTCAAAGCACATCTTCTTTCTGCTAATAAAAGCCAATAATTATTGAGCACTTACTATATTTGTAGCAAGAACTGTTCCAAGTGATACATAGATTTTCTCTTTCAAGCCTCACAATAATGCTATGAAATAGAAATTATTATCCCCATTTTGCAGATGAGAAAACTGGGGCACAGAATGTTAAGTAACTTGCTCAGTGTCATACAGTTAGTAAGTGGCAGAGTTGGTCCAACTCAGGAGCACAGGCTTTTAACCTCTTTTGCCTCTTGTGAGTACATGTGCCCTTTTCAAGGATCAGGCTTGATTCTAATTGCAGGGAAACCTTTGACTTCTAATAACATTTAAGCCATATGAGTCATGGAAACAGATTTCTCCCAGTTGGGTACTTTTAGATAGTCTCACCTCCATTGGTCCCTTCTTTTATAAATGGGTCATACATTTATGCTACTAGAATTAGTGGTTTGGTTTGGTAAATGTTTCTTAGCCAGTTCTAACAAGTTTAGGTAGTTTATTTCTATTTTGTGTGTGTGTGTGTGTGGTTTATGAGATCCTTTAGACTCAGGGTTGCCCATGGAATAAGAATGATTTCTTAATAGAACTTTCAGTTTAAAGTCTCCAACTCCATTCTTTTACATGGGCTTTTCTTCAGACTTAATTTAAAACAAATGGTAATCAAACCTTATGTAGTCATTTGATGGGATTGTAACTCATTCTTTCTACTTTAGAAGTATTTGAAGTAGATTAAAATAATACAATGGGGTAAAAATAATAAAAACTCAAAACTATACAGAAAGCAGGAGATAGTTATACCAGAAACTTAAGGTATTGTAGTTCATTGCTACAGAGCATTTAATGCAAATTTCCTGGTAGCTGAGGCAACAAAGAAATATAATTGGTCAAATAATGTTTATTATATGTTCAAAGAAGGAAAAGTCAACCATTGGGGAGGATGGGTTTCAGAGAAAGGCCAGTTGCCAACCCTTTACTTCCTGTGAGTTAAATCCTGTTTGCATCTTCCCTGGCGCACTCAGATCTCTAAGTGCTGTGGCAGAGACTTTAAAGCCTGCCACTGATAGTCTCTAAAGAGGTGGCATGGCTGTCTGTAACACTTGCTTAGCAACACTTCAGTTTAGGCTTGCTCCTCTGGGGAAAGGTCAGGTTCTGGCTAACTCCCTCCTTGGTTCAGGTACCTGCTCAGAAATACCTTCTCTGTTGTCTGTAAATGAGGCTCCCTCTCTGCGCACCTGCCTCACTCTCTGTCCCTGCGCTATCCAACACGGTAGCTACCAGCCATATGGGACAACTAAAATCAATTACATAAAGAAATTCAATTCTTTGGTCACACTAGTCACATTGCAGGAGCTCCGGAGCCACTCGTGGGTAGTGGTTATTATACTGGACAACACAGATACATCATCACAGTTCTATTAGGCAGTGCTCTTTTATGCTCTTACCCTGGCTTTCACTGAATTTTCAGAACTTTTCCAACATTCTATCATGCACACATTGATTTATTTGCGTTCCACTAGAATGTGTGCTCCCAACAGCAGAGATTTTTTTTCTAGAACATGGCTGAATGCTCAGCGCCTAAAGTAATACCTGTTACAGTTCTCTGTAAATACTGTTGAATGAATGAATGAGTGAATTTTAGTATTTCAAATAAAAAAAATTTTGATGTAATGTCCGTGGGTGACCTAGTACACTGGTCTGCCACAAATTTTTTTTTTTAATCCTCACCCGAGGATATTTTTTCCTTTTATCTTCAGATAGAGTGGGAGGGGGAGAGAGAGAAAGAAAAACATCGACGTGAGAGGGACATATCGACTGGATGCCTCCCGCAGGACCCCGACCAGGGCCCGGGACTGAACCGCAGCCGAGGTCTGTGCCCTTGACCGGAATTGAACCCACGACTCTTTGGTTCATGGGCTGATGCTCTAACCACTGGGCCGAACCGGCTAGGGCCTGTCACAAATTTTAATGAAAGAATGAAAATTCTGTAATCAAGGACACATCCTGTAAAAGTAATGATATTATTCATTATAGTAGCCAAACTTTTATTACTTTTGTCTTTCACATTATGAAAATTTTGCTTAACAGCTAACATATTGTCTTGAACATAAAGGTAAAAAATATCTATTCTCTTTGAATTATGAAGTCATACGAGTGGAAAGAGAAAACCAAGGTACTTATTATATAGCTAATTGGACTTTGCTACATAATTGAAAGCAACTGTGATGCATTGCAGTGGAAACATGAAAGGCAATACTGTGCAGTTGTAGCCACACACACGATGAGAAATCGTAACATATTCTAAAATTATATAGAAATGTCAGTTCACCTCAGTTAATTTTTTTAAAAAGTTATCCGTAAAATGATTGCAGTGTCTAAAAGGAATTTGCTATCTGGACAAAATATAACTAGAAGCATGACTACCCTAGGTTTGCCTATAAATAGACATCGAAGCTAGTTTTGTGATTTCTGCCAAGAATGCAGCTTCAATAGCCTTAAAAAAGATTGTTTCTCTTCTCTTGGGCCCAGCATTGTCAGGATATACTTGGAATAGTGATGGAGGAGGGGGGTACCTGATGGAGCCAGACAGGTCTGATAAGTCAGCTTCCACAATTAGCCCAATGATAGATGTCAGTTGGCTGTCGTGCCCAATTCCAGTTACTGACAATTAGGAATTAGGTAGAGCAGAAGCCTTTTCTCCTTCACCCTCCCTTTCTAAATGCAGATATTTTCTGAGTAGTGTTCTCAGTATATTTGGAAATGCAGATCGTTGGGCATCTATCTGTAGGCTGTGAGGGACTGGTGTTATTTTTCTATTTTAAGTTAAAGTGTCCTTGGATAACCTTTCATCCTCTCATTGGTTTTATTTTATTTATTTTTATTTTTATTTTTTTAGTTATATAAATGTCTAACCACTATGATGTACAACTGAAACTAATATAATATTGAATATCAATTATAATTGAAAAATAAAGAAAATATTCCTTCTAGCTCATCTGAGTAAATGAAAAACAAATCAGTGATTGTTTGCTAATCAAGCAAAGAACATAGGGGCGGTGAAGTGCTCCTTAAATCTGTGCAAGATTTCAGTTTCTTAGAGCTGTGGAAAAGGTTCATTAGGCTGGTTTTATAGATAGAGTCAATTTAATTTCTTTTTTTTTTAATTAATTTATTTTTGTTACAGATGTTTCTCCCTTTTTCCCCATTGACACCCTCCTTCCCAACCCCCCACCCCGTCCCCAGCTTTGTTGTCCATGTCCATCAGTTATGCATACATGCGTATAAGTTCTGTGGTTTATCTCTTCCCTCCCCCCCACCCCCTCTTCTGAGGGTTGTCAGTCTGTACCCTACTTTCACATCTCTGGGTCTACCCTGTTCCCCAGACTGTTATGTTTATTATATTCCACAAATGAGTGAGATCATGTGGTATTTGTCTTTCTCTGCTTGGCTTGTTTCGCTTAGGATAATACTCTCGAGGTCCCTCCATGTCGTCTCAAAGGATAAGAGATCTTTCTTTCTTACAGCTGCATAGTACTCCATTGTGTATATGTGCCACAGCTTTTTTATCCATTCATCCACTGATGGACACTTGGGCTGTTTTCAGATCTTAGCTATTGTAAATTGTGCTGCTATGAACATGGGAGTACATGTATTCTTTCTGATTGGTGTTTCAGGTTTCTTAGGGTATATTCCTAGAAGTGGGATCACTGGGTCAAATGGCAATTCAATTTTTAATTTTTTGAGGTAACACCATAGTGTTTTCCACAGTGGCTGCACCAGTCTGCATTCCCACCAGCAGTGTACTAGAGTCCCCTTTTCTCCACACCCTCTCCAACACTTGTTGTTTGATGATTTGTTGATGGCGGCCATTCTGACAGGTGTGAGGTGATACCTCATTGTTGTTTTAATTTGCATCTCTCTGATGATTAGTGATGTTGAGCATTTCTTCATATGTCTCTTAGCTATTTGTATGTCCTGTTTGGAGAGGTGTTTATTTAGTTCCTCTGCCCATTTTTTAATTGGGTTCTTTGTCTTCTTTTTGTTGAGTTGTATGAGCACTCTCATTGGTTTAAAAATCAGGTCCAGTGAAGGACCAAATTCTTCATAAAAAAAATAATGGCTAATTTTGGAAACCCATATGTTCAGTTAAGGTCTCTAAGCTGCAATAAATATGAATTGAGGATTCATCAAAATTTTTATATTTTCAGTTTTAATTTTGGATGCTTTTTTGAAAACCTATTCTATGTATATATCTGAAATTTTAAAATTTCCTTTGGTGCTGGATCCAGATAATGTTTACTTGCTGTTAAGACCTTCGGGTTGTTTTAGCCACCAGGAGACCATTGCCTTTGTGCTGGTGAGAGCCATAGACCACATGCGTCCATAGATTTTACTCAAGCAGAATAAGGAAAATGGCCCCGGGAAAGTAGTTGTGAAAAGGAAGCTTGCTGAGGTGCTTGACACACGGTTCGTGCTCATTTTAAATTGTACTAATACTTGACTATAGAATCGGGGTTCCTTTGCCAGTGTGAGAGTCTGCTGAAGACTTTCCCAGGTCACGTGGGGAGACGTGCTTCCAAACTCTCCCCTCCAAAGGCTTTTTAATGGGTGGTGAATTCAGAATTGACCTCACAGATTCTGACCTTTACTGATAGAAAAGTAATGTAAATATCACTCCCAAAATCATTTTTTCATCTGTTCATGAGTCAGTATGCTTTTTACCACATGTGGAAATTTGGCTACTCAAATAATTTCTTTCTGTCCAGAGATTGAAAAGCCCAACACCAGGAGTATTTTGCTCTGTACAGGTGAACATCGGAATATTTCTTCCTTAGTTGATGCTTAGTAACCATCTTTTGACTTTGACCCATGTCAAGATTCGAAGGAAGATCGTTTACTGAGACATGAGTTTTCAGTTTAGTATTTTAAAAAATTTCTGTTTCTATGAGTTGAATTTGGAGAAGAGTACCAAATTGTCTTTAAAATCACCAAATCAAGCTGTTTCCTCCTCACTTTTACGATGCCCCTTATAATGATTAACATACACCTTTTCTGCCTTCAGGCTTGTAATAAATGTGAAACTGAGTTTCTAAGGTTAATTCCAGCCTATTTCTTCATGCCCTATACATAGCCCAGAAGCATCATTTTATGACGTTTTAAATTTCAAAATATGTAATAGCACAAGTTACATCATAAAGCCATAGTACTTCTAACTGAATATAGTAGCCCTTTGGTGTTCGAGCACATACATTCTTTGTAACCCTGTGGGCCAGTATTTTATCAGATCTATCAACTTCGTTAGGACAGAGACTACACTTATTTATTTTTCAGTAACTCTAGACATAGGAAAATAGTTGCAAAAATACTACACTGAATTTCATGTACCCTTTACACAGCTTCCCCAAATGTTAACATCTTACATAATCATAATGTAATTATAGAAACAAAATTGACATTGATATAATAATATTAACCAATAGAAAGAATTTATTCCAGTTTTGCCTGTTGTCTTTTTGTAGGTCCAGGATCCCACAGCGCATTTAATTGTCATGTGTCCTTAGTCTCATCTAGTCTGGAGGAGTTCTTCTCTGTTTTTCCTAACCTTAATACTTTGAAGAGTCCTGGCCAGTGCTTTTGTAGAATGTCTCCCAGTTTGGGTTTATTTTATTTTTTTTTATGCTAAGAATTGGCTTATGCACGTTCAGCAAGAATACTACAAGCGATGCTGTGCTCCTCTCAGTGTGTTATACCAGAGGGTACCTGGGGTCAATGTCTCATTGCTTCTGGTCTAACTTTTGGGAGGAGATGCTTTAAGACTATGCAGATATCCTGTTTCTCATCATTCTTTTCGCTTATTAATATTATATTCCACTGATAATTCTTACCTGCAGCAGTTATTACTTGGTGTTTGCCAGATGCTTATATATTTTATTTCCGTCATTCCGTCTACATTTATTAGTTAGAATTCTGTAAGAGCTATTTCTTCTTCCCTCATTTATTTAGTTATTATATCAATGTGGACTCATAGATATTTATTTTATTCTATATATTATAATTCATTACTATAATTATTTTGTTGCCCAAATTATCCCAGATCTGGCCAGGGGGAGCCCCTTCAGGTAAGCTCTTGTGTCTCTTGACATATCCCCATTATTTTAAACAAATGTTTTGTTACTTATTCTTTTGGCACCACAGGATGTACCAAGTTCATTTTGCTTCAGCTCAAGAATTGGTCATTTCTCCAAAGACCCCTGGTTTTTTTTTTTTTGTGTGTGTGTGTGACTTTGTACAAACTAAAATTGTACTATTTATTGGAAAACAAATCAAGCTTCAAATACTAGAGGTTACCTCATAAGACTAATAGACCAGAATATCACAAAACATTGAGGAATTACTTGGTCTGAATAATAAAATCTTGATACTAAATGTCTGTGTATTTATTTTTTATTTTTTCAATTAATACAACATGAATATTTTATTTACTTATTTAACATAGTTTGATTTTTTTTAAGTCTATTAATTTATTTTTTGTTACAGATGTTTCTCCTTTTTTTTCCCCCATTGACACCCTCCTCCCCAGCTTTGTTGTCCATGTCCATCAGTTATGCATATATGCCCATAAGTTCTGTGGTTTATCTCTTCCCTCCCCCCTACCTCCTCTTCTGAGGGGTGTCAGTCTGTACCCTACCTCCACATCTCTGGAAGACCCCTAGTTTTTTAAAATTGGAGATTAATATTTAGAAACAAAATTTGGATGCAAGGTATGCTCATTGCTACTGGTGTATCATTGCTTCTTTGCCCTCTCAGTTGAGAGCTAGGAAATATATATATGTATACAAACACATATAAACTATTGTCTTCCTCTATCTATCTATCCAGCTATCTATTACCATCTAGCTATCAATATTCATCTACCTATTAAAGACTTTACGGTCATCCTGATGCTTCTGAATAGAACCCAATACCAGTAGTTTCCTTCCAGACTTCTCCTTTCCTTGCTTGTGACTCATTTTCCCACAGTGAGAGATTGGCTTCCATTATCTATATTATATTTACTTACTTGCTCAACTCTTGTTTACATCTAAAGAAGTTTCAGAACTGTGATCCCATAATTCCTGTGAGAAAAAATATATGAACTGGACAGTCGTGTTCGGGTACAGTTTTTTTGTCTTTAGCTTTGTAATATACAGCAGAAATACTGATTTCCCAAATAATTCACATTAGGTCTTGTCTTCTTCACCCTTTTTAGTGTAGATATGTTGTTCATTTGCAGTACAGCTAGGTTCATTTTTTGTTTGTGCTCCATTTGGGTTCCCCTGACACATAGGGATTGAGTTTAATTATCACTTATTTGGGAGGTGTGTGAAATACTACTATAGTTCGAAGAGTCAGAACTAGATGAAAAGGCGTACTCAGAAAAGCACCACTCCCATCCCTTGTACCACGTTTCATACCCATGCTCACTCAGCTCCTGAAGATAACCAGTCTCATTAGTTTCTGATTTATTATTCTGTTTTTCTTCTTGCACAAATGAATAGCTATAGATATGTTTTCTTATACAGTGACTACATTTCAATGTCTTTTTGTGGTACGGGGCAATTTGAATGCTGTTTGGTGATTTTGTCTTAAAGGTACTATTCATGATTGGTATATCTTTACTGCTAATGTATTAGAAAGCTAATGAAACTGTTGCTTTCTTTCTTGAAAAATATTATGGGGAATTTCTTCTAGCATGAAAATGAGAATGTGAATTTTGATGGGCTCATTAGCACTGAACTCTCTGTTCCTTAATAGGATTTGTCACACACACAAAAGTAACTTAAAGCAAGCAGCAGTGTTTTCCAGGCTTTCTTTAACCCATTATATATATTTTTAACAAGATATTTAAATTTTTTATTTCTTCTTATTAATTGAATTTAAATGATTTAAAGTATCAGTGAGAGCTGCTAGACTGTCACATAAAAGATGTAGTTTTTGCTTCTGGAGGTCCTGCAGAGTAGCTCTTCTTACAAGCAGAGCAAAGCGAAACATCTTCCCAAGTCTGTTTAATAGTGCTATTCCGGGGCATTTCATTGAGCACTCTTTTTCTTTTCAAATACCCTGCAGGCCTTTGGGCAGTCCTTCTCCATCCACCGTAAAGTTGCTGAGGATGGGGAGACTCGGGAGGAAACGCTTCTGCAGGAGTCAGCATCGAAGGAAGCTTACTACCTGGGGAAGATCTTGGAGATGCAGAACGAACTGAAGCAGAGCCGGGCTGTGGTCACGAACGTTCAGGCAGAAAATGAGAGGCTCACGGCCGTCGTGCAGGACCTGAAGGAGGTAAGCAAGTACCCCGAGAGGGCTTTGTGGGAGAGGGAAATGAGATTAAGATCTGCCAGAGGAGCTATAGGAAGCAAAGCACATAATACTGATGCTAGCACTTTTTATGCTTTATTAGTGAAACGGCCGCTTGTTCTCAGATGAGCTTCTCTCTCATTGTTTGTTAATAATTAAAATATTTATTTATTGAGTATTTGGGTTGGGTTTGCTGCTTCTGCAAAGATGTTTAAAAAATAGAGTGACCTTAGACCTCTTCCCCCTTTTCCTGTATACATTGTGGGGAAGAATGGTGGGCTGTAATGCTCTGTGTCAGCGCTGATTCAAAATGACGGTGGTGTTAGCTCAAGACTTCACGCTGGGGAATGTGACCTTAGGGGAGTGTTCTGAAGGGTCTCAGAGCCTGGTGATGCAGAACCATGAACTGTTTCTCTGGTTGTAGCCAACGCAGCAAATACAGCTGGTGTGAATTAGGTCTGGGGCCTTCCTTCCTCAGTCCCCGGCCTCCCAGGACTCGCTGTGTCTCTGCAGCTTTCCCACGGCTGCATCACGTGCCAGACCATTTTCGGACAGGCAGAGCCAGTCTGCCAGCGATGTCGGGGACGCTGAGAGCCAACAGCAGCTTCGTCCACCAAGCCCTTTTAAGAGCATTTCTGGAAACTTCATATTAAATCATTCACTCCGTTTTTTGATACAAAAGCTGTGGAAGAGGTGCTCGTGTCCTCGCATTCCTACACCGGCGCAGCGGAGGCTGACCAACAGGTGCTGAGTCCACTGCCAAGTGGGCTTATTCACTGAGCATGTTGGTAACAGAACAGGTGGATGGAAAAAACACTTAATACTGTGAAATGTCATAGAAGTAACCCACTGATATCTTTCTTAAAATTAGTGACATGTTACAAATAGGGTCTCATTATTCTGAGATGTAAGTTGTCCAAAACTTATTGGAATTTAACTAGTAACTTATACTTACGCATGTCCATATTGCAATGAACTCAGTGGTTATCTACAGCAAGTTTTGTGCTTTACCTAGTTCATTATCTTTGGACGTGTCCAAATATAACAGTATGATTTGGGGAGACAGAGAAAGGAGCCAACCAAGTAGAACTCAGTACTCTTAGTCCTTAAGTAATAAGAAAAACATGAGACAGTCTTCAGGAAGTGATGCCCTGCCTCCCTTCCCTTCACTGCAAACGATTGTTAAAATCCGAGCTGCTCTCCACTCTCCAGTTCTTTATCTGATGAATCTGTATGTGCTGGGCTTGGGGTGTCACTTGCTTCCCCTTTGTAGTACTAGACCTTCCTCCTCCTCCAAGGAATTGCCGGTTACCCTTTCTGTCCCAGGCTTCCCTGTGAGACGGCATCCACTGCAGAAGTGGACCCAAGGTTATGTAGTGACATCGACCACCATCCCTGATTAAACAAGATATTGAACACCCACAGGGGCAACCTCAGCAGCCACGAGCAGCAGGTTCACATGGCAAGTTAGTGGAGAGGGTGTGACATGGGCAGCGGGAGGCCCAGGTGCACGGCATGCAGGTGATGTGTGCAGAACTGTAACCAGTGAGCCAAGCGGTCATGATTGCATTTGGATGGCTCCCCAAAGCTGCACATCCCCATGGTCACAGCAGCTGCAGCTGCAGCTGAGGAAGGAACAGCGAAGGGCGAGCAAGGGGAAGAGAATCCAGAGATGTTTTTCTGTTGAGGCAAGACAACGGGGATTGACGGAACGTCCTCATGCTACGCTGGAGTGTAGTTTCCAGTGTGTAAATAGATCCATGATAAGCAGCAGGAGTTGGGAATGATGAATGAGGATGTAAGTTACGAATAAAGTGAGTCAGCAAAGGAAAAAAAATTGCGGAGACTTTCATTCAGTTCAGTTCTCAAATTTTAGTGAGCATCAGAATCACCTAGAGAACTCATCAAAACATGAGTCCTGGGCCCCACACCTAGAGGTTCTGAGTTGGTAGGTCTCGGGTGGGACTTAAGAATTATTTTTAATAAGTTCACAGCACATGGCTGCTGCTTTGGAGACCACAGTTTGAGTACCACTAATTTAGACTTTTTGTCCGACTCAAAGCTGGGAAAGGGAGTATCATAGGTTCCCAATTTAGGGAATTGCTGTAAGCCCCATAATCTCCTGGATGAATCCCTTGTATAGTTCTTCGATTTCTATACATTTTCAGTAGCTGATTTGCAGTAAGAGAATAACTTGTTACATCCAAAATTTTTAATCTAAAGTATCTCAAGGCTATTTAGCTGATGAATGTATCATTCAGGTTTTCGAGGTAACTAAAAGGGAAAAAAAGCAAGTTGTTGGTTTCCTAGTCTTCTAAGTGTGACAACAATGTATTCATTGATGTTCTCTCTGATGGGCTAAAAGCTAGTGGTATCACTACACCCTGGAGGCCTGCTGTTTTTCATCCACGCCTCATGTTTTAATGTCTCTAATAAAACTATTATTAGCATTTAGAACTGATTACATTTGTAAGAGAAGAAAAGGAATAGATTCTATTTTTTGGTATATTGATCCAGACTTTTGATGGCTGGTATTAAATTAAAGTCCAAGATTTATTTTTATTAGGTTCAATTTTATTTATTTTTTGTATTCTGGACATTGACTGATGTATAGTGATTGGAAGGGAAATCATGAAACAAATAAAAAAAATTAAGACCTGATGGACCCTGGGAAATAGACAGGAATAATCGATGCAAAATGTAGGAGATCATCACTTGACAGATGCTGTGTGGACTTAATAATTTAATTAATGGAATAATTTTTATTTACTGAAAGAACTCATCTCTTATTTCAATAGGTTTGTTGGTACTGGCAAAGGTGTATGTGTGTGTATATGTGGTGTGTGTATTATGGAAGTTTTATACATGTGTTTGCGTGTATGTGTGTAATTTACAAGGTCAAATTTTGTTCCATATATGCTAGGTATAGTATAATATAGTGGAAAAAATGGAAAATATTCTGAATTAGAAATTAGAAAATCAATATTTAGTCTTAACTCTGTTAAAACTTTTAGAATTTTATTCATGGCATTTGCAAAAGATTCTTTTAGTATACAGTAAATACATAATAAACAACCTGTTGTCATTAATAACTTCTTGCATCTTTTCTAAAAATATTGTTGAAGATATCACTTATTATGTAGATCCACTTTCTTAAGTTGAAGTTAATTACCTATTTGAATTTATTACCTTGAAAATTGTTTCTGTTGAGATATGAATAGGACAGTAAGAATTATAGTATATTTTTATTTATGCTTTGGTTGCTAAAAAGCTCCAGGACCATGTTTAAGTGTAAAAACTAGCCTAAATGTTTCATATAAATCTTCTCATTTTTAAACATTTTAATCAGTCTTATTGTATATATATCTTTAATGGAAAACTGCTGTAAATAACTTTTTTAAGTACAGGGAGTATTAAAAAATATCACCCAAATCAAAGAACCAAATTAGGAGTTAATCCTACAGTGCCAGCGATGGGGGGGGGGGGGATCCTTAGGTTGCCTTGATGGGCATCATACTGCTGAGAACATAACAAGAACAGAAAGATTACTATGATGCCTAAGCAGATAATTAGTAAACAAGTTTGAATTTCATTTTTCTATCTCCAAACTATAGGTCTTAACATACTAGAAGACAGCCCAAATAGATTTATTTGGACAGTGTCTATTGAACACTTACTTTGTACTAAATTGAGCTAAGATCCACATTGATGAAATCACAAAATAAGACAGTGAAATGTCTGATACTACCAAATACTCTCAATTGTGAGTAAGATAAGTCGGAATTTACTGCAACATTTACAAAGCATGCAATGCAATTATGCCAGTATTCCTAACCAGAACTGCTGTTTCTGTAAAACAGAAGATAGACCCTTTGGGTGGAATGCAGAAGATTGGAGTGGTAAACTGGATTATCGACCTTCATAGAGAGTAAGCCTATACTTTAAGGTGCAAATCGCTAAACATTTATTGACAGCCCACAATGGGCCAGGTACTGTTCTAAATTCTTTACCTGGGTTAACTTGCTGAATCCTCATAACAACCCTATTGAAGTAGGTCCTATTATTACATCATGTCATTTTACTGATGGGGCGTGTGAATCATGGAGAGGTCAAGTAACTTTTCCAAAGCACATGTGTAATAAGTGACAGTCCAGGATCTGAATCAGAAACGCTGGCTGTGATCTAGAGCCCAGCCGTGCCGCTGTAGTCGCCAAGCGCATGTGCTTCCCTCTGCGGAATCTTGCCTCAAGCTAATGAAATTTCTGGCACAATATATGAAGCTTTAGTACAATAGCTAAATTTGTAACTTGTTGGTAATATTTTATTAGGATGTGGCCATTTTATATTGTAAAAGCTGCTTAATCCATATTATTTTTATTATAGTTAAAGCTCCATTTTCCCCTTATTGGAATATACAACCAAATTTCAGAATATACCAGTGGCTCAAGTTCCAGAAATCTGTTATTATGCCAACATTTTAGGACTACATCTGTTACACCGTAAGGAATCCACATCTATAAACTTTTGCCTTTTCTCAGACACAGCACTGTGGAACAGGTGAACTGTCAGCCCTTTTAAGGAAGGACTTGTTTCGTCTGTATTTTATCTTTGTATTCCCAGCATCCAGCACAGTGCCTGGTCAAAAGCAGACATTAAAAAACAATGTTTGTTGAGTTGAACTGGAAAGAAAAAAAAAAAAACTACAACAAAAGCCATGCTTTAGTAGCTAGCTACCAGTGGGTTTGAATTTCAGCTGTGTTACTTACCAAACCGTGTGATATTGATAAGCTACTTTTGTTTTCTAAGCTTCACTTTCCTTACTTCTAGCATGGACATGATAACACGAATGTACAGGTCAAATACTTACTATGTCAAATACCTCGGACAATGGAGATGTTAAATTACTGTAATCCCCTGTCTTCCAACTCCCTCCCAAGGCTGCCCTCGTGTTGCTTAGCAGCTCTGAATGTTCAACTGCTCCTTTTGGTTCAGCAAAAAGTTGACCCCTGTAATTTTTACCAGCTGGCCATATTTCTAGCCTCTGGATTTACAGCAAATACATTTTTAAAATTTCCTATTCCATGCCCTAGCTGGTTTGACTCAGCAGTTGAGCGTCAGCCTGTGGAACGAAGGGTCTCAGGTTTGATTCCCAATCAAGGGCACGTACCTGGGTTCCAGGTTCGATCTGGGCCCTGATCGGGGTTGTGAGGGAGGCAACCAATCGATGTGTCTCTCTCACATTGATGTTTCTCTCTCTCTCCCCTCCCTCCCTTCCACTCTATCTAAAAATCAATGAAAAATAACCTTGAGTGAGAATTAAACAACAACAACAACAACAACAAAAATTCCTATTCCACTTGACAATTTTAGCCCAATCCCAACAGTGTCAAATATTTGGAAAGAACTATCTTGTCTTTTGTTTTTCAGGTTAAACATATATAGATGCATTAGCACTCTCTCATGTGACATGGTTGAAAGATGCCTGAGCATCCTGGTTATTACCTCTTAGACTGGCATCCACTATCTCTTAAAAATGTGTCTTCACTTTTTAAAAAACATGATGTTATTGACTATCTTTACTCCTATTGGGAATCCTTGAAACTCTGAAACGTTGGACATAGGTTTTCAGTTCCTCGTCTTTGGCTTTTATCTTTTTGGACCTTCAGCATTGCAGTCATGCACTCATTCGTTTGGCACAGGCCTCCTCAGTACTTACCATGAGCCAGATGCTTGGGAAACCTCAATGAACAGAATTCAATGATGAGTGGTTGTTTTCAATGTTAAAACAACTAAATGTGTTTAGAGACTATTTCCTTCTACTCTGTAGTATCATGGAGATAGAAAGGGACTGTGTTTTATGCAACATATACCACAGGCTGAATGTTGTATCCCCACCCAACATTCATGTGTTGAAACCCAATCCCCAGTGTGATGGTATTTGGAGGTGGGGCCTTTGGGAAGTGATTAGGCCATAGGAGTGGAGCCATCATGAATGGGGTAGTGGTGCCCTTACAGAAGACATGTCAGAGAGCTCTCCTGTTCCCTCCACCATGTGAGGGCACAGCGAGAAGATGGCCGTCTGTGAACCAGGAAGCGGGCCCTCACCTTACAGAATCTGTTGGCACTTTGATCTTGAACTTCCCAGCCTCTCGAGCTGTGAGAAGAAAATGTCTGCCGATGAGACGACCTGGCCTGTGATGTTTTGTTATAGCTGTCCAAGCGGACTAAGGCAACACCTCACATTTTGTACAGTGATTCACACTCAGCTTAGTCTCTCATTAAACCTGCAAACAGGCGGGCCTTCTGTGACTGAGTGAGTGAAAGACATCATTTAAACAGCAATTAGATGCCATAGACCTCAGCCACCAGCACATACTCACTTTGTTCAGTGGAGAGCTCCTCAGCCAGTCTTTAAAAATGGTATCACTAGGCCGTTTGGTAAGAATGTGGAATTATATGAACAAAATAAACTGATGAACAAAATAGACCCAGAAACATAGAAAGGAGTATGGTTCAGACTGACAGACCTCAGAGGAGGGGGTGGGGGGGGATGGATGAGATAAACCAAAGAACTTATATGCATGTATGCGTAACCAATGGACATAGACAACAATGCGGGGGGGAGGGGGGATGGGGAGGAGGGTGTCTAGGGGGGAAAAAGGAGAAACATCTGTAACAAAAATAAATTAATAAAAATTGAAAGAAAAAAAAAGAAAGAATGTGGAATTATAAATCCAGGAATCTGATTTTAGGTCCTAACTGGACCATTTTACCAGATGTGTGATTAAACTTATTATTTCCAATATAAACATAATAACACCTATTCCCCATGATTTTTTATGAAGATAAAATAATTTTCATGAAAAGTGCTTTGTGAGGAATAGAGGACTTGAAAGTGTTATTGTTTCAAAGTTTGATAATCAGACTTATCCACACACAGCAAGACAGAAACAATAAATGTGAAAGATGAATTGGAGTAAAGGTTGAGGCAGCACCTTCCGACAGTAGCAAGAAGTAATGGCTGACATTCGGGCACCAAAAGAATAAACAGCACATATTTAAAAGCCAATAGGTTGAAAGAGGAGGGCCGTCTGGGTGATCTTATCAGTGTAAACAGCCTTTCATACCTGGCTGGTTTTTGAAAGGGTCACTGCATTACTATTCAGTACAATATCGAATGTGCTTACTGATGACCTGGGGAAAAGATTACACTATTTAATTAATGCATCCAGTAAATAACAAAGCTTTTCTTATAGTCTCTGATGTTTCTGGCCGAATAATTGGTCGTTGGGAGCTGTGTTTACACATGGCTGAATGAAATGCACACTTCCACCTGAGGGAGGATTTTGCCATTCTGTAAAGGCAAGGCTTAGGTCAGGGGTTCTCAACCTGTGGGTTGTGACCCCTTTGGGGGTCGAACGACCCTTTCACAGGGGTCGCCTAAGACATAACAGTAGCAAAAATTACAGTTATGAAGTAGCAACGAAAATAATTTTATGGTTGGGTGTCACCACAACATGAGGAACTGTATTAAAGGGTCGTGGCATCAGGAAGGTTGAGAACCACTGGCTTAGGTGGAGCTGGAAAGCTATGTCCTGCTTCTCTCTTGCTCTCCTTACTTGTTGAGAATGGACCTCACACCTCTCTGGAATGGTGCAAAGTACCAAACAGTAAAGACTTATCACTTTTTTAATTGGTTTAAACACATAATAATAATATCATAGCTAACATTTATGATAGTTTATCACATGCACTTTACATTCATTGTCTGTTTTAATTCTCTCAGAAAACTTACAAGGCATGAACTGTTTCTGTCCTCTCTTTACAGGTGAGGCAAAGAGAGGCTAAACAATGTGTCCAACAAGTAGTGAAGCTGGTGTCCTAAACCAGCCAATCAGACTCGAGAGTCCCTGTTCTTACCCATGTTAGTGCCTGTTTATTGGCTTTTTGATTCCAACAGAGAGAGAGATTTTTCTTTTGGTTGAAAGTTCTTCTTTCCAACATTTGTTGAACCTACTGTAAACAAATATCCCAGTTAACATCATCGGGAATGTGAAAGCAGAGTTTAACAATATACGGACAATCACATTTGAATAATTGTGATTTGATTGTGCCTTTGAGAAATATGAGTTACATATATAGGTTTGTAGGATTAGTTTAATTAATTAGAGACTCATGGAATTTTTTATTTTGGTGTATAGTTCTATGAATTTAATACACATGTAGACTCATGTGACCCCAGCCACAATCAGGATGCAAAATAGTTTCATCACCTCAAATCCCTCCCCTGTATTGTGCTATTCCTTTGTAATCATACCCTCCCCACCTCAACCTCTGATAACCAATCATCTGTTCTCTATCACTACAGTTTTGTCTTTTCAAGAATGTTATGTAAATGGAATTGTACATTGAGATTGGGTCCTTTCTTTCAGTAATAATGCCTATGAGATTTCACCTAAGTTGTTGCATATATCAATAGTTTGTTCCTTTCTATTGCCAAATAATATTTCACTGTATGGATATACTACAATTTTGTTCTTTTTAAAAAGATTCACCTGTTGAAGAACATTGGGGTTGTTTTCAGATTTTGGTGATTATAAATAGAGCTGCTATATACGTCCATGTATATTAATATTTTTGTGTGAACAAAATTTTCACTTTTCTAGGGCCAGTAACTAGAAGGGTGAGCATTCTGGGTTAGGTGGTGAGTGTATGTTTAACTCATCCAGAGTGGCTGTATCCTTTTGTAGTTCCACTAGCAATGTGTACAAGTTCTAGTTTCCTTCATTTTTTCCAGCACTTGATATTATCAGTATTTTAAAATTTTATTTTAGCTATTCTAATAGGTGTGTAATGGTATCTCATCATGGGTTTAGTTTGCATTTCCCTAATGGCTAATAATATTGAACATCTTTTCATGTGATTATTTGTTTATCATATATTCTTCTTGGTAAAGTTTCTGTTCCAGGCTTTGCCCATTTTTTTTTTTTTAAATTTTTATTGTGTTGTTTCTTTTCTTAGGTACATTTTGAGAATTCTTTATATATTCTGGATTCAAGACCTTTGTTTGGATATGTGATTTACAAATATTTTTTCTCAGCTTGCCTTTTCACTCTCTCTTTTTTAAAATTTAAGTTTTCAATGCTGGGGATGGGGCGGGGGGGATGGGGAGGAGGGTGTCAATGGAGGGAAAAGGAGAAACATCTGTAACAAAAACAAATTAATAAAAAAATAAAAATAAAAACACACACACACACACAAAAATTAAATAAAAAAATAAAATTTAAGTTTTCTTTTTCTTTTTTTTTTTTTTTTTTTTTTTTATCCTCACCCAAGGACATTTTTTCATTTTTTGTTCAGATAGAGTGGGAGGGAGAGATAGGAAGAGAGAGAGAGAGAAACATCGACGTGAAAGGGACACATCAAGTGGCTGCCACCCGCACGACCAACCAGGGCCGGGGACAAACTGCAACCGAGGTACACGCCCCTAGCGGGAACCGAACCCGGGTCTCTCCGGACCACAGGCCGATGCTCCAACCGCTGAGCCAAACCGGCCAGGGCTTAAGTTTTATTTTTCAATTGCAGTTGACATTCAGTATTATTTTGTATTAATTGCAGGTGTACAGCATAGTGGTTAGACCCTCATATACTTTACAAAATGTCCCCCCTGATATTTCCAGTACCCACGTAGCACCATACATAGTTATTACAATATTATTGACTATATTTCCTATGCTGTACTTTACACCCCGGTGACTATTTTGTAACTACCAATTTATAGCTCTTAATCTCTTAACCTTTTTCATCCAGCCCTCCCCAAGTCCCCTCCCCTCTGGCAACTATAGTCTGTTCTCTGTATCTATGAGTCTGTTTCTATTTTGTTTGTCTATTTTGTTCTTTAGATTCCACATATAAGTGAAATCATATGGCATTTGTCTTTATTTTCTTACAAGTGTCTTTTGCAGAGCACAGAGTTTTCTTTTTATGAAGTCTACTATGTCAAAAAATTTTAAATATGTTTTTGATATCAGATTTAAGAAACTTCTGCATCCCCAAGTCATGAATATTTTCATCTAAAAGCTTTATAGTATCAAATTTAGATCTATGATCCATTTTGAGTTGATTTTTATATAAGGTGTGAGGTTTAAGTAGTTCATTTTTGGGGGCATATAAATATTCAATTGTCCCATTACCATTTGTTGAAAGACTATTTTTTCTCCATTTAAATGCCTTTATACCTTTGTCAAAATCAATTGGCTACATTTATTTGAGTCTATTTCTAGACTCCGTTCTGTTGATCTGTGCATCTGTCCCTTTGCCAATACCACACTGTCATGGTGAAGTCAGAGAGGTAACAGGAAGCCAAGTCATATAGATGGGGCCTTAAAGACCATTGAAAGGATTTTGGCTTTTACTTTGAGCGAAATAGGAGCTATTGGAAACTGTGGAGCAAAGGAGTGTCATGACTTTAATGAGGCAAGGAGAAGAGTAGGAGGTTAGTGCCGTCAGCAGATCTGAGGAAGTGGTTTGGGCCAGGATGACAGGCGGAGGTAGTGGAAAGAGGTCACTAATATTCTGAATATATTTTGAGAGTAGAGCCAACAGGACTGTCTGATGGGTTGGATGGAGAGAATATGAGATAAAGAGGAGAAAAGATAACACGATAACACGAAGTTCAAGGTTTCTAGCTTGACCAACTTGAAAATTGAGCTGGGAAAGGCTTCAGATGAAACGGGCTTTAGGAGAGAAGATCAGAAATTAAGTTTTAGACATGCCAAGTTTTACATTTCAATTAGTCTTCCAAATGCAGATGTTGAGTGGGTAGTGGGAGATGAGGGCCTAGAGTTTGGGAGAGCAATCTGGGGATAGAAATATAAATTTTGGTCTACGGCCATACCACCCTAAACGCGCCCGATCTCGTCTGATCTCGGAAGCTAAGCAGGGTCAGGCCTGGTTAGTACTTGGATGGGAGAAATATAAATTTTGGAATTATTAGCAGATAGATGCTATTTAAGGTTTACCAGAGATCACCAAGGTAGGATGTATACGTAGAAAAGAGAGGGGCCCAAGCACTGAGCCCTGGGCCACCTCAGCACTGAGATGTTGGGGATAAGAAGAGAAACTAAAAATAATAGTGAACCTATATGGCCCTATTAACCAATGTCACCCCAATAAATTTAATAATAATAATGGTGAGGTAGTAAGAAAATAAACAGAATGGTTCCCAGAAACCAAATGAAGAAAGTGGTGTCTACAAAGGAAGTAATCAATAGGGTGGTTAGAGTAGGTTTCAGAGAGAATAAAAGGAGAAGAATTGGAGACAGAATAGAGGCAGTTTTGTCAGGAGTTGGTTTTGTTTGCAATGAGGACCAAAGAAAGGAGGAGGTAGCTAGGGGAAAAAAATAGGTTCAAGAGAAAGTTTCTTTTTAAGATGAAAGTAAGAATTGCACATGCAAATACTGATTGCTGATGGGTATGACCCCGTGGGGAGGGAAATTTTAATGATGTAAGAAGAGACGGGGAAATGCCTAGAGCACTTGATTTCCTTGAGTAAAGAAGAGAGGAATGGGATCTGGTGCAAAGGTGGAGGGATTGCCTTTCGAAACGAGAGGGCATAACCAGCATCTGTGGCAATGCCTGGAAAAGCAGATTGTGAATGCAGGTGTCTGTACCTGAGTTGGTGTGAATGAAAAGAAGCCTTTGCAAGTCCTCCTCAGGCTGCTTCAGTTTCCGCATGAAGCAGGAAGCAGGGTCATCAGCTGAGGAGGAAGATGGGAGGAGGTGCTGGGGATTGGAGGAGAGACCAGTGGTGAGAGAGTCACCCGGGAGAGTGAGTCACTAAGGTATGAGCATGGGAATGAGTGGCTGAAGCAGGAGGAGAAAGTCCCTCAAGGGGAGCAATTCCAGGAAATCGAGATCATCTGTGTGACTATTGAGAATCCAGGAATTAAGACCAGAAGTTCTGGAGATGTTGCCAATGAGCCAGGAGCTAAAGCTTTGGAGAAGTGAGGGGGAACGAGTTGGTGTTTGGTAGTGACAGTAACAATGCTGGTAGTGGACAGTACACAGTGACTATGCCTACCCTGCTGCCACTACCTTGTCCCAGTGGAGCTACTGTTAATTTGTTTCTTTAAAAAAATGTACATATACCAGCTTAAAAAGAAAATCTCATGATAACATGATAAAGCAGAGGAGTTTTAGGGAAGGAGGGAGGGGGGATGCTCTGAAAACAGCCATGTAATACAGAAGGGGCACCCATCCCCACTCCAGGCCAGCACTAGAGAGGGTTGCAGGGGACACAGCATACCCTAGGGAGAGCCAGGTTTCCATTACATCAAGAAGGATGTGCCCTATACATACCTGAAAATCACCTTCATACCTGCCGTAATCCCAGATGCTCACAGAGTCAGTGACTACCGATTACACTGCATGCATTCTTGCAAGGAACTCATACACTTCATTCTCTTTTTAATGGTTGGAAATCTTTTTTCCATGATTTGGAAAGTTGGGTTATTATATTTGTCAATGAGAAACAATACAACAGCTCTTGAATAGTTCTTAAAATGATGTCAGTTGATCTTTATTCAAAAATACCTTTAACCTTTTTGATGCTATTTTAGGGAGGTAATTAGTACTTGCATCTTTATAATCCCAAACATTTGGGGGAAAACTTCAAAAATGAGAACAGGTAAATTTTTCCAACATCCAGATGTTGGACATCATTTGGATGCAGCTTCAAAATAGTACCATTTCTGTTTGCGACTCTTTCTGCATCAGACAATAAGAAGGGACATAAACTTCTGGCCTGATAGGACAGTTACATCAACTTCCTTTGTAATGGCCAGTCATTAAACTAGTGCCAAATGAAGAATTAAATGGGAAACTGCAGGGAAGGTCAAGCTAAAGTTGGACATGGTGAGAGAACTTCCTGTCTCAGGGCCGACTGTAGAGATGGCAGCTCTGGCACTGACATTGGTAATAAAAAGTCTGTTTTTAAAGAAATTTTGCATAGTCTCTTCACTTTTTTAAAAGAGTAATTAAGTTTTTATTAATTATCTTTTATCATTTAAAAATAATAAACAGTGAAAGGCAGCCTACTTTTTAAAATGTAGAATTGGTGTGGAATATACTCAGCATATATATGTAGATGATATATATATTGGTTATATATATAACATATATTAACATATATATGGATTTCTTTTTCTTCCTTCCCTCCCTTCCTTCATCCCTCCTCCTCCTTCCTCTTTCCTATCTTGTGAATAGGGTCAAAAACCAGTTTTCTACGTCTTGGAATATAATAATAAAGATCTGTGCACAATGCATTTCATACATATTGATTCTTGGACTAAAAATAGCTCGATTCAGTTTCAGACTTTTTCTCCCACCCAAGCTCAGGTTTTGCTCCCTGTGCAGACTGGGTAGAAGGAATAGTAATGCACACTCAGCATTTTAGCTGGAATGCTTAGTGGACAATTTTAATCCTTTTTTTTTTACATCTTGACCTCTATTTCCAAAGAACATTCTGGTTGGCAGATCTAGCCTGATTAAGATTCTGTTCAGGCATTTAATTCTCCCAAGGGAATTTATAGCTTAATCTGACAATCAAGGATACCTCAGTCTACTCAGAACTTAATGTCTTGAAGGTTATAGGGAATTTATACTTGAGTAAATTAACCGGTGAGCTTAGTGATATAATGAATTTTGATATATATCTTGAATTATACTTTTTAATGCTTAATCAACAAAGGTGTTTTTTAAAATAAAGATTGTAGACAAATTATGCTAGATTGATTAATAGACCCAAACTTTAACTTTCAATTTGACTTAAAGTACAATACCATGCATCCCATAGGAAAGGCTAGGTATTGATTGCCTCCTTAACAAGCTTCCTCATCATCACTTGTTCAATAATATTAAAAATACTGAGATTTAGACATAATAGTCTGATTGAGTTTGGTTTCACTAAAACAATTTTTCAAAAAGCAGAATTGTAACTAAACATGTCTTCTGAGCCTATCACAGTGGACAAAACCTCCTGCCTGCATTACATTAAAGCAATCTAGGGTATCAAAACGAGTTTCCTGCTGGGCTTTGGCACACAGTATAGCTCCACAGTTGTTTTTAAATATTGAGGGAAGATTTGGCTGCTTGTATAAAGAAGGGGCTGGCAACCATTTTCTGGATGGCAAAATGCTCATTGTTAGAATGAAGGATATAAAAGAACCCATCAGGATAACACACCCCTCTTGCTCCCAGGTATTAATGACACTAAAACTAGGCCTTGGGAGTAATAAAAATCTTGCATCATTATTTGAATCAGTCTTTCATTGGCATTGTTTACAATGAAGGATTGTTTCACAACCTTTTCTTTCCTTATCATCTCCTTAAGGAGCCTTTTTAGACATTTTTTCCTAATTGCTGCAAAATTAAATACTGAGGAATGCGCTTTTGCAGGGTAGGGCTGCATTACTTTTCTGTGGCTGCTGGAACAATGTACTTCAGATTTTGTGGCTTCAAACAACACAGATTGATTCCCTTACAGTTCTGGAGGCCAGAAGTCTGCAGATTACTGGGCTAAAGTCAAGGAGCTGGCAGGGCTGTGCTCCTTCTTGGAGGCGCCAGTGGAGAGTCTGGTTCCTCTTCCAGATTCCACCTTTTCCAGCTTCTAGAACGGCATTCTTCGCCTTCGTGGGCTGCTGACCCCTTCCTCCGTCTTTCAGAGCCAGCGTGTAGTGTCTTGTTTCAGTACTGCATTGCTTTCTTCTGCGTCAGATCTTCTGCCTCCCTCTTGTAAGGACACTGTGATTATACTTAGGGTCTACCCAGATAGTCCAGGGTAATCTCTCCATCTCAAAATCTGTAATCGTATCTGCAAAGTCTCTGTTGCCATACAAGGTAACATTCCCAGGTTCTAGAGACTAGGACCTGATTATCTTTGGCGGGGGGAGGGAGGGCATTATTCAGCCTACCACAGGAGTGATACCTCCCCTTATTGGAAATGCATGTTCTAGACCATTCAGAAAGAAAGAAAAAAAAGAAATAAGAATAAAAGATAATAAATATGTAACTTTGGCTAGTAATCAATTCTTTATTATATCTTAAGTTATTTGGGGCATTTGCCATTAGAACAGAGAGAGAAGATATGCTTAAAATTAATAGGATTCAGCCCTGGCCGGTTTGCTCAGCGGTTAGAGCGTCGGCGCGCAGACCAGAGAGGCCCAGGTTCGGTTCCCGCTAAGGGCACGTACCTCGGTTGCAGTTTGTCCCCGGCCCCGGATGGGGTCGTGTGGGTGGCAGCCACTCAATGTGTCTCTCTCACGTCCATGTTTCTCTCTCTGTCTTCCTCCCTCTCTCCCTCCCACTCGTCTCAAGATAAAAATGCAAAAATATGTTCGGGTGAGGATAAAAAAAAAAGTTAATAAGATTCAAAAGAGTAGAGTTGGCAATGCCTGTCTTATTGCCATATACTCACCCATTCATTTATTTTGCATCATCTTTTCTGCTGAGGCCAGTCAGCAGAGAAGGGCAACGAGTCACTCCAAGGTCAGACAGTGTTATTACCTAATGTTATTGTGATGGGCAAATCCACCATTAAGCTTCAGACTGAGAGAAATACTATTGAGTTGTTAAATGCTTTTGATGTGTATGTGCCGGTAGTCATATGTAACCACACATTTCCAGACTTTGGCAAAGAGAAATGGGAATTCTGTGCTGTATTTTAATTTGCGGCAAAATTGATCCTAGGGATAACCATTCTGTTAAGTACCTACTCTGTGCAAATGCTGTGCCAAACACTGCTGCAAATATGTGTAAGGCTGTGTCTGCCTTTATTAGGCAGTTCAGAGGGGTAAAATGAATATATAATTAATTCTAGTACTGGAAGGCACTTCTCTCCACCTGGGCTGTTCTTGTCTGGATAGTGGCCTGGATTAAAGCAGGACATACCTGCCTGACATCCTCTGTGTACACAGACTGATCAGTATCGTCTGGGAAACATCCAGCAGACATCACTTGGCTCTCCAGCCTAAGAGAAGTATTATTAAAGACTTAATTCCAGGTCCCTCTTTGCCTATATAATGGATATCTTAGATGGCCTTGAAACTGATCAGTTCTCTATTGCCAATCCGTGAGTTGTACCTATATCTGAAATGAGGACTCAGGTCAGGGTTATTGACTAAACAACTGCTTTTGGAAAGAGACTTTCCCTGAAACATTCCATCAAATCACAGGCTAAAAATACCTGTTATTCTTGGGAATATAGGACCTGGGCATTTAAAAAAAAATTTTTTTAAGTGGATTGCCAGGAAAATTTATTGAAGCCTAGCAATATAACATTTCATGTTGGATAAAACAGATGCACAAAGGAAAAATTGTATTAGAAAAAAATCTCTTACAAGTTTTTTACTTAACACTTTGCAAATAATTGAAGTTAAAACATTTGGATTTTATTTTTAGGGCTAACAGCATATTTTGCAAGTGTATTCATCTTCAAATTTGCCAGGGTTTATAACACTAGTTATGTATATATTAGTTCAGTAAACGTAGGCAAGTGAATTATTTTCTCTGGGCCTCAATATTGTTATATGATACATGGGAATAGTAGCAATACCTACCTGCTAGGCTGTTGTGAGGGTTAAATGAATCCTTACCTGGGACACATTTGGAACAGCACCTGGCATATAGTTAACACCGAGTCAGTATTAGCTATTGTATTATTTCATTGCTGTTTGCATATATTTTAAAAATGTATTTAGCATGTTTAAAAATGTTTCTTAAGAATAGTATTTTAGAAGTAGAATTACTGTATCATATGGTATAAGATATTTTTTTCCAAGATCATACATATAGCCATGTTGCTTTTCTAAAGTATTAAAGCAATTTATGCTCCCATTAGTGATAGCAAGGATTTCCAATTTCACTGAGCCCTGACAAGCATTAAGCTTTGTAGCACTTCAGGTTGCTTATTTACTAGGTGAATCATGGCATTTCAGTATTAATTTATATGGTCATGGAGGGATAGGGACATGGTTTATCTTGTTCATCAGTATATCCTAGAACAGAGCTTAGTATATAATAGACACTCAGAAAAAAAGGACAAATGGATAAATGAGAAATTTGCCACTTTCGTTAATTTGTGGAATAATAATTTATTCATTAATAATATTAGTTTATTCATCAATTCAGGACAATGTATATTTTGTAATTTTTGCACATTCATTTATTGGGTTTAGTAGTTCTATTATGTATGTGTGCTTCAGGAAATTATTGATTTTTCTTTATCATTTGCTATGAGTATCTTACCCCATTTGTTTGCCTTTTGATTGTATTTTACTTTTTGTTGTGGTTGTTAATCCTCACCCGAGAATATTTTTTCCCATTGATTTTTAGAGAGAGTGGAAGGAGGGAGGGGGGTGGAGAGAGAGAGAAACAAACATTGATGTGAGAGAGACCCATCGATTGGTTGCCTCCTGCATGTGCCCTGACCAGGGGCCAGGGTCAACCTGCAACCCAGGTATGTGCCCTTGACAGGTAATCGAACCTGCGACCCTTTGGTGTGCTGGCCGACGCTCTAGCCACAGTGAAGTTTTGGCAATGGTTTTTAGATATCCTACCTGTTATCTATGAGATTCCTTTTGGTAGTTTTAACATAGAATGTGTTTTTTCTTCCTTCTTCTATTCACCCTTCTCAAAATCATAATAATTTAATGCTAATTTCTATCAGTTTTATGGTTTAGTTTTTACTTTTAAGGCTTTAATCTATGTGAGATTCAGTTTGGTGTTTGGAACAATGTGGGAGTTTAATCTAAAAATCTGCCCCTAAATGGCTAAATGTCCCAGCACCATTTCAGCCTAGTGTACCTCTCTTTTTATAAGAACATTACATTTTCAGCCCTGGCCAGTGTGGCTCAGTTTGTTGAGCATCGTCCCATGCACTGAAAGGTCTCGGGTTTGATTCCAGGTGAGGGCACATACCCTGGTTGCGGGTTCGATCCCTGGTCAGGGTGCATACATGAGGCAGCTGATCAATGTTTCTCACATCAGTGTTTCTTTCTCTCTCTGAGACTCTCTCCCACTCCCTCTAAAATCAATACAAATATATTTTTTTAAGTATTACATTTTCATCTATTATTTTTATTTAAACTTATCAAAAATAGTTCTATCAGAGTAATTACGACCTCAAAAAAACCACCCCAGTGTATTTTTTAAAGTGTTGGAGAAGAAAAGAAATGAAAAGAAAGAATTGTTAGTAAAGCCATTTTTAATTCAAGTGAAGAAAAGTAGAGATATTTAGTATATTAGTATTTTCTACAATATACAGCTTTTATGGTTTGACATAGTTTTTAAAGACGTGATTTACAAGTTTTTAGAATTGGCATAAGTCCTGGGGTTAAGGGTGTATATTTCTGATGACAATCTCAATACTTTTACTTTTGATATCAGAAAAACATAAGAATATAGTCAAATTTAGTCTTATCTCCCCCAGTCTCATTGGTCAGCAATAGGTTTTGATTAGCTTCCTGCATCCTAAATATTCAGTAGTCTTTAGATTTCTTATCAGGTCTGAGAAGGTAATTACATACATAGTTTCTGAATAAATAGATTAATTTGGTCTGAGTAATTTTCTTCATAATTTCCCTTTAATTAAAATTGATTTCTTTCTTAAAGACACTTATGTTATTTTCCACAAAGACCTACATTATTCTGTGTTCACTTAATTGTGTTTTTCTATCCTGATGTCCTATTTCTGTCTATTTTATCTTCTGTTCTATTCTGTTATTCTCTCCGCCTACTCTTTTATATATATATATATATATTTTTTTTTTTTATTAATTTATTTTTGTTACAGATGTTTCTCCTTCCCCCCCCCCCCATTGACTCCCTTCTCCCTATCCCCTCCCACCCCGTCCCCAGCTTTGTTGTCTATGTCCATCGGTTATGCATACATGCATGTAAGTTCTGTGGTTTCTCCACATACTCTTCAGGTTTTCTCTTTGTAATTATCCCCATGTAACAATGTATTTAAAGTTTACTAGTACTATCTTCCTCTTATTTTTTCTTTTGCTTCAATTAATTTGGTGGCCCTTTCGTTTCATTTTTAATTCATATCTAAGTGGTCTGACTCAGTTTTTAGATGATCAGTATGCCTGTGTAATTGATCAGTAAACAGTTTGGAAGATAGGCTCAGGCTTCCTTTTTTATTCTTTATTTTTAACTTTGCTGATTTAGTATTTCTTGTAGGGGTGGCTTTAGGAAATAATTAGTTCAATTGTCCACAGGTAAGAAGAATCCTTTTTTGTCAACGATTCTAAAATTAAAATCATTGCTTTCATGTGTATTCTTCAAAGTGAAATATAGAAACTGACGATATTCACAGCTGACATTGCAAAGGTCAATACTAAGGTTCTTTTGTGTTTGAGCCGGAGAGCTAAGAGTACCTACTCACAGAATGTTTCAGTCTAATTTTTGTTCTGCTAATAGGCGGTCAGTGTGACAGAGCTCTTCTTAAGGACCATTTGGCTCTGTGTCCCTCTTTGCCCTTCCCCCTTATGCAAATAAGATGACCCCTACATCCAATCAAATCATCAGAGCAGGCTTTTCATCATTTTTAATGGACTGTCAGCCTTGCCACCTGCTTGCCTGGTACCCAAAGCATATGCATCTCCCTTCAATCTGCAACACAGAATACTCTTCAGAGGCTGTCATCAGAGAGCGTTACCTTCAACTGCCTACTTGTTATTCTAGTCCTGTCAAAAACCCAACTGACAGATATTCAAGGGCCATAACCCAAGTGACACACAATCCACCAACTCCTCCATTTTTCTTAAGTTTTATCCTTCTCTTGACATAGGTATTACAAAGCTGAACACTCTTATCAGCAGTTTGATGTGATGTTTAAAAATATGGACTCAGGAGTCAAGTGAGAGTTGGGTTTAAATTCAGAGCCTACCACTTACTCTCAGTGGAATCTTGTCTAAATCTCATAATCTTTCTATGTCTGTACAGTGGGGATAAAAGCAATAGTAAAGAAATGTATGTCTCTTGAATTTCTAATGGTATTTTAAAAAATCAGATAAGTAGATTTGTGTGACTGTTTCCTTTTACACTGGTTTGCTGGGAATCCGAGAACTGTGTGTAAAGCTCAAGTAGAGTGCCTTGAGATCTGGTCAGGATATTGCTGTTTGGTATGTGAACCTTTGCCCACATGAGCAGTCTGTTGTCGAAGATCAGTGGATTTTCCTACAGCTAACAGTCTTATCGGCTGTGGGCAACATTTCCCTGGAACAGACAACTAAGTCATGTTGACACAAGGTGTCCCAGTTCTTAGTCCTAATGGCTACATCATGTTTATGCTTGTGGCCATACTTGTCAAGATGTGCGCATCTTTTTATTTTTATTTTTAAAAATTCCCTGTTTTAGTTTGACTGCTTTATTATATATGCATATTTTATTATAAATGGCCTCAAACATTTAAGCAGAGGTATGAATAATAATAATAATAATACAAATGATAATATAATCTAAATCATCAGCAGAGATAAAGAAAGCAAAAGAGTCTGTATAGGGTGGATCTGATGACATGTGGGTTTAAATCACGGCTGTGAGCAAGTTATTTACCTCTCACTGCCTCAGTTTCTTAATCTGTTAAATGAGTATAATATTGCCATATTGGGTTACTCTGAGGATTAAATGAAACAGTGCATGATCTTGGAAGTTAATAGGATAAGTGCCTAATAAACAGTAGTTTAAGAAAAGGGATAGATCACAACACGGCCCCACAGTGATTTTAAGGATTTGAATATTGGGTTGAAGCAGGATTGACATCTGGAAGAAAAAAGCGTCCAGCTTTTCTTACCAAGAAACTGAACTACTGGACTTTAGAAGCAGGACACCCAAGGAGCCGCCAGCATTGCTTCCAAGTCTCTCTCCAGTAGATGAAAGACTTTCGCTGGCTGAGTACAAGTGTGAAAAGGAATTAAAACTTCCCAGGGGTCTGATTTGATTTTTAACTCAGAAGGGAGAATTATGAAATGCTGCCTAAGTTGACTTTCCAGGAATTGTCACCAGATGGGGACTGGGCCTAGAGCAGGTCTGGGTGTGGGTGCTTGACCTCATGCAGGGAAGATTTCACAAATGAGTCCAGGTGATTTTGAGGGTGTGTTTATTAAAGCTGGGGACAGTGAAACAAGGAAGGGCTTAGGGCTGAAGAATCAACAGGAGAGCCTAGGCAGGGCTCTGCTTTGGCTCCCTAGAAATGTTACAGGAAAGAAGTGAGCCAGGGTCGGGCTGCTGTCAGCTCACTGGGAAGTCAGGGAAAACGGGGCCTCTGAGACAGGGTCGGGGATACGCCCAGGACGAGCTGCTGCTGCCCATTACTACCCTGGTTGCAAGTCTCGTGTGGACCTTAGAGTTTAGGGAAAAGGAAGTAAAAAATGTTTATACCTGAGAAGGGCATGGGCGTGCTCTAGAGCAAGCCAGCACTGGTACCCTTTGTCTGGAGGGTTTTATCTCGCTTCTGCAGCCGAGAATCTCGGGGGAGGGTTTCAGCAGAATATTCATCCGCTTTTCAGGTGCATTTTTAATATGATGATACATCAAAATGAGTGTATAGGGGAGTTTGGGATGATTCTCTGGTCAGCGTTACTGTTTTACTTTTATCTTGGGTCTGTCTGGCTCCAGTTGGGTTTTGTTATTTGTTCCCTTGACTTCATCCACCCTTGGGTTTGGCTGGCACAAATGGCATTAATTGGGTCTCTGTCCTCTATCTCCCTGACCAAGGTGATTTAAGCTATTTATTCTCTGGTTAGGGGGGAGAAGGATAAACCCTTTGCTCTCAAGTGTCCTTGGTTAGGGAAGATAAGGTCTTGCAATTCACTAGCTGGCTGTAAGTTGTTCAAATTATTTGGCCTTGTTTAATTATCTTGTCTCAGTTTCCCCATTCCACTTACCCAGGAATTTTTCTAGCTTCTTACTATCCTGCCTCAGAACAGATATAGTGGGGGGAAAAAAGAATAAAAGAACTACTTGTTGGTAAATGATGTAAGGATGTAAATAGTATCTTTGAGGCCAGGGAAACTTGAGTGGCTTAATAGTTCAGTTATTTCTCTTCCTTCTCAGGATCACCTGATAACTAGGAGAATGATGAAGGGACTGGTCACCAAAGAGGAAAAGAATTGATTATCTCTACCTCTAGAAATAATACTGTAATAATATAGCAGATTTCCACCAAACCATTAATTTTTTTTTGCACTTTTCTACTAAATAGGAAAAACTGTTAAGAAAGCATTTTTATAGTTATTTGATATTTGTAGCTTTTCAAGTGTGTATTGTTTTTACTTTTTCTCCCACTATTCTGCATTCATCAGATATTTATTAACATCTTTTATTTGTCAGAGACCAGTCTAGGCACTGGAAAGACCACAAGAAACAAGACAAAAATCCTTGTTTTCATGAAACTTACATTCAAGTAAGTGCAGACACGATATGGGGTAAACTGCTTGAATTATCAGAAAACCTAAAATGGGATCATTTTAATGGAATACAGGATAAAGCAGGAGGAGGTTTACTCACAATCCATCAGTACAGGCATATTTAGTGTGTGATTAAGTTGATTCAGAGTACCAGGCTACGCTAGACTGCATACTGGATACAAAAACCTTTCCTACTCTTAAGAAACTGAACATCTACTTTGATAGACAATATTTCATGCATTCAAGACAATACAATATCAAGTATAAGAGAAGGGGAATTTGGGGACAGAAAGAATACTATGAGCTAGATTCGCTGGGAAAGCTCAGTGAGGAAGGGTGAGGAGTTAAGGAAGATCTGCTTTAACGAGACCAGTCAAGCCACAGAGTGAACACGAATGTGATAGACACAGGAAACACTAGCTGCTCAGACTTCAGGGATCACACAAAGGAACAGTGAGCGCTGAATGTCAGGCCAAGGAGCTTGACCTTGACCTAGCAGGTGTGTGAGGAGGCTGCTGACAAAGGAAGGATTTCAGTGGCACTAAGAGCTGATATAACGGCGGTGAGAGAGGTGGACTGGAGGGAAGACCAAAGCAGCGATCCTTAACCGAGGGTTCCCATGCGAATCACCTCGGAACCCTTTTACTGTAGAACTTGTCTTGATTTTTCAAGATTTGTCAGACACTCCAGAGGCTGTGATTGTAACAGAGCTCAGAGGGTATACATTTTGAAAATATTCTTCAAGTAATTTTGGTGTGATTCCTGGCTGTGAACCTATTCCAGTGAGAATCTGGTCTGTTGGTCACGGGGATGGAAATGGAGAAGATGGGATTATTCCTAGAGGTAATGGTGGGCTTGGAAACTGGACTAAATGAAGGAAAAGGTGTCAAAGACGAGTTCATGGTATTAAGTGTAGGTAAATGGGAGAATTTCACTGAGTTATGGAAATGTTAGTATATGTGAGACATGAAACCACTGAGTTTTCATTCAATTGGCAACAGTGTCTACAAAGAAGTATTTATGTGAGAGGTATCAGGGCTAGAAATGTGCCTTCTCAGTACCAACACTCTGGAAAAACTTATGAAAATGAGTGAAAAAGAAGAGCAGAGAGGCCAAGGACTGCATGCTATAAGCTTGTTCCATACTACATTAACCACGAAGAAATTCTGTCTAGACACTGAGTTGGGCTTTCTTGACTGTGTTGAGTACAGCATTAAGTGGTGAGAGTGTGCACTCTGCAATTACCCTGTTTCTGTTCATCACCTACTAGCTGTGAGGACTTTGGGCAAGGAACCCCTTTGTGCCTCAAAGAAATAGGCATGATAACAGCGCTTTAAGTCTGCTTGGGCTACCATAACAAAATATCACAGACTAGGGGGATTAAACAACAGAAATGTATATCTCACAGTTCTGGAGACTGAGAAGTCCAAAGTCAAGGTACAAGCCACTTTGGTTCCTGATGAGGGCCCTCTTCGTGGCTTGTAGTTTCCGTCTTACTGCATCTTCACATGTCCTTCCCTCTCTGCTCATGCAGGATCGAAAGCAATCTCTCTGATGTCTTCTCTTATAAGGGCACTGATTGCATTGCACCAGGGCCCCACCTTCATATCATCTAACTCTGATTACCTCCCAAAGGCCCCATCTCCAAATGTGATCACCTTGGGGGTTAGGGCTTCGACCTATGAATTGAGCGGGGGACAGTTCAATCCACAGCAGCCACAATGTATCAGTCATCTGGCGGAGTTTGAAAAAGCTTTCTCCATGCCAAAGCTGTATCTCTTTAAAGCAGTAAAGGTATAATTGCTTATGTGACCCTTTTAATTTTCATTTATTCTGTAAATATTTCTTGTATATTCCATATTACTCATTGGCTTAAAAATCTTCTAATGATGAAGTACTGAACTGGAGAAAGTATCCAATAATTCTGCAAGGCCATGCTCAGTCACCTTCTTACCTCCCAAACGTGCTGTGTCCCTCCCTTCACCTGCACTGCTTCAGCACGCAGCCTCCTGCTGCTGCCTTCTTGGGGGGGGGGGGCTTTGTTCTCGCTGTTCGCTCTCTGCTGTGCTTTGTCCCAGATGGCCAGAGCATTCCCATTTTTCAGGTCTCAGCTAAATGTCATCCCTCATAAGACATCTCTGACGCCCAATCACAATTGCTGCCTGGGCAGGCTGGGCTGGATTTCAAGAAGACAAAATCAGTAGGAAAAAGCCAGGCTTGTTAAAGTGTTACACTTAATCAATGCTGGCATGTGTCTGTGTTACTAACAATAGCTAGCATATCTTGAACACCTACTATGTGTAAAGCACTATACCAAGGATTTGCCATTATTGCTCCAATTTAATCCTCAAGCTGTCCAATGGTATGTACATATGATAATTATCCTCACTTTACATCTGATCAGAATGCTGCAGTTTAAGAAAGTCAACTCACTTGCCAAAGGCCACATCACGAGGAAGTGCTAGAGCTGGGATCTGCTCAGTTTCACTGGGCTTCCAGTTTTAAACCAGTAAGATTTCTCTTTCAAGACAAAGTACCTTTGTTTTTTTCTTTATTATTATTTAAAAAATATTTTTGTATTTTTTTAGAGAGAGAGGAAGGGAGAGAGAGATAGAAACATCGATGTGAGAGAGATACATCAGTTGGCTGCCTCTTACACGACTCCCCACCGGAGATCAAGCCTGAAACCTGGGCATGTGCCCTGACCAGGAATCGAACCGGACCTCTCAGTCCATGGGACAACACTCAATCCACTGAGCCATACCGGCTGGGCTTTATTTTGAAAAACTTAAAAAAAAAAAAAGATTAGAAAGAAACTTGTGAAAAGAGGCAGTTTCTCTGGAAGGTCTTCCCTTATCTGACTTTCTGTTTCAATCAAAATAGCTTTTTAGGCAAATAGAATTCTGATTGAAAATATCGTAATTCCCTGGCTGGGCTGGGGAGCATGTAATGCAAATGTGAGTGCTATTGTAGGTACAGGAAGGAGAGTTCTCGGAGGATGAGGGCTGTGGAAGGGGATTTATTACCTAGGGAGGCTCAAGCACGTGGTTTTCACAGGATTGGTTCCAGTGGATTCATTTAACAACTATTCATTGATCACCTGTGTGTGGCCCTGTGCTAGGGACTCATCCAAAACTGCTACTTAGATGCACAGAGAGTAAGTAGTAATAATTATTTATTTCTCTCTTATCCCTTCCTTGATTGTTTCCTTCCCTTGACCCAGAAATGTATCCATCTGGTTGTCACTCAGATGTGTCCTCCTGCTCAGACCTCTGTGGGTTCTCACGGCTGTTTGTTGTGTGTGCATGCAGTAGGTGTAGGCACGTTGCAGGGAGAGGGGATGGGGATGGTGAGACAATAAGCAAAGTCTGTCAGCAATTATGACACAGCAGTGGTGGGAAAACCAAGTGGCAAAAGGTATACTAAAGGGAAGGAAAGTGGCGTCTTGACATTTCATGGTACTGATGCCTGGGAGAGATTCGACCACCTAAGTAGAACTGGCACCAGGTGTACTCAGCTTAATCAGACCGCAGGGCGTGGTGGGGCCTGGCAGGAAGGGCTTTCATGAGGCCCCTGTGTGCCAGTTGGGAGGCAGTGGAGGCCCAGCAGTGGACGTTGCTGGATGGGGTCAGAGCAGGAGAAGGAGGACATGGAGAATTCCTCGACAGGACTAGTTTATGAGACATAAGGACAACTAAGAGAAACTCCCAGAAATAATTATGAGGATGAGGTGAATAGCTGGTAGAGGCAAGAGCCAGGAATGTATGGGTTGTTACTGTTACATGTCACCCCTGTTTAGGTCCTGGGCTTAGATAATATGGTTATTTATCCTTGTCTGTGTGTGTGCTTTACCTGTAATACCCTTTCATCACAGTGAGGATGCAGCGCACTGCCAAGAATCCTTGAACACGGTTCCCAAACTTTCTCCACTACCTTGACCTTTTTTTTGTCTTCATCTTGTCTCCTTTTCTGCCTATTCTGTTCTTGGTCTCCGTGTATACCTCTGAGGCTGAGAAGGAGACAGTCATGAACTCCTTGGCTATTTTGCCACCCCTATCTGTTTCCTCCTGCTTTTCCCATTCATTCTCCCATTTCCTTCTCCATCCCTGTCCCTGTTCCTAGCAAGTCTTTCCCTACATCCTGGCCATTGACCCCCTTCAGCCTCCAACTACCCTTAGCATTAGCAAAACAACAAAAAATAAGAATAATTAAGAGGGGTTTGTGGATTGAATACTGGCCCTCAAAATATACGTCACACAGTTCAACACCTGCTAACCATTGCTACCTCAGAATGTGGCCTTACTTGGAATAGGGGTCTTTGCAAATGTAATGCAGGCGCGGATCTTGAGATGATATCATCCTGGATTAGAGTGGGCCCTAATTGCAGTGACAGGTGTCCTTATAAGAGACAGAAAAGGAGAAGACAGAGACCCGGGGAAGAAGGCCACGTGAAGATGGAGGCAGAGATTGGAGTTCTGCTGCCACCAGACATGCAAGGGATGCTGGGGACCACCCAAGCTGGAGGAGGCAAGGAAGGATTCTCCTCAGAGCCTTCGGAAGCAGTGTGGCCCTCGGAGCACCTCCAGGTCAGACTTCAGCTTCTGTAACTGAGAAGCCACGCCACCCAGTTGATGGCAGTCTGTTGTGGCAGCCTTGGAAACGCAGACAGTGGGAGACAATGCAACACCACAGGAACATTTATTTCACAATTGAACATTGTTAAATAATAAAAATATAATAGAAAAGAATATGAAATCATTTTTCAATTATTAATAAGTAAAAGAGTGCTTGCTCAATTATGTCTAACACATTATAGAGTCGGTTCTTACCTGGCAGTAAAGTACTCCTAAAGCTCATTCGTATGTAAATTGTTTGAGACTCAATGCATTTTTTTCCTGCAGGAGTCATATGTTATAGTATAGATGTTTTCAGATATTAACCCATAATAACTGTTTCAGTGTTAATCATATACTATAAACTATAAATATCTTGAAACTAGGGATGTTTCTATATGTATTTAAATTTCAGTTCCTGGCAGAGTGCTCTGCATATGGGAGAACCCTCCCCCCAGTAAGCGCTTGTTGAGTGGTTAAATTTTTATTGAATTTATTGGTGTGGCATTGGTTAATAAAATTATATAGGTTTCAGGTGTATTAAGTACCATGCAAGAATGTCTGGTAGCAGCTTTTCTGGAGGCCAGTTGCCACCTACAGAATGTACGTCATTAAGCAAATTATGTGATCTCTCTGTGCCTAAATTTATTTGACTATAAAATTGAGATAGTAATAATTCCTACCTCATAATGTTGTGAGCAGTAACTGAATTGCTATATGTAAAGTACTCATAATTTAGAACAGTACTTGCATATTAGGATTCAATAAATATTCCCATATTATCAACTCTTAAGCACATCTCCCCAACCAAATTATAAACTCTCTGAGACAGAGACAATGTTCTGTGCTTTCTGTAATCCCAGTGTTACTGGAGAATTGCATGGATTGCCGTTCTCCGTTCCTCGTGGAAGTGAGGTTCTTGGGGCGCTGCTGGGATAAGCATGTCTGGAGGCTCCCACAGGAGGATGAGATGTGGTGAAAGGCTTTAGTTTCCTGGAGTTATATTCCTCAGTTTCTAAAGTCCCATTTCCCTTAATCCAGTCCTGGAAGAAGGGTAGCTGGGAATTCAGCAGGGTTAGAAGCAAAGCCCTGTTCCATGGTGCAGTTGTGTCCAGCGTAGCATCAGACTAATCACAATCCATTTTAGGGGGGTCCACATGGCTGTGGGCCACGTGGGCGAGTGCGGAGTGTGAGAGCCCCGCAAGCCAGCAGTCAGGTGTGAGCAGTAAGAGCAGGAAGGCCCGGAGAGCCAAGAGCTAGAGCTCCTTTGTTTAGGAGTTTAACTGTCAAATCTTCCTGCCTTTGCAGTGGCCACACCTCCCCTGGCCAGTTACCTATTTTCAGGTCTGACTGATAGGTAAGCATCATCCCATGTCACCCAGACCTTACTAGGCATGCATCTAAACTGCCTTTGTCCAGTCCCTTCCCCCATCGATCTGTGGGAAATAGACTCGGAGAATGTTTAACTGCAGCTTCCTGGCAAAGCTGTACAAATGGCACACCTGTATTATCTAGGCTCCCCTTTGCTTCTTTCCTGTTAATTAATAACCAGGTTATCACAATGGTATCACCAGAACCTACACGATTTCTTGTTTATTGTGTTTATTCAATGAGTATTTGTTCAACTAATCAAAAGAATGAAAGGTTCTATGTTTACAATACCGCCATAAAAATCAAATACATATAGAATTGATACAGTTATAATGTTTGTTACATTAAAAAATTTATTTACAAAATAAAAAGAATTTTAAAATTATGAAAGATCTGTAGATATAATCAAGAGGAGGAGAGGAAATCACTACCAATGTGAAATTCTCCGCAGAGACCTTGTCCTACATTTCTTTGTAATTCCAGTGTTTTGCATAATATTTTCCACAGACTAGGCATGTGCAGCCTAGTACACAGGAGGACTCAAGGAAACCCTTATGCAGATTTCCAGAGGTCTTTTCTACGGAGCTCTGTCCTTTCTGTGTAATTCTGCCCTCCACTTCCAGCTGCCTCAGCTTCCCAAGCTCCGCACCCCGTCCTCCCCTCCGTGGGCCCGCGGGCTCTCCGGTTCCCCTCCTGGCACCTGCGCACAATAAACTGCCTCCAGGCAGAAAGTCGGGGTGTTCGTAGGGCTCACCTCATCTGTTTCCCTTCTAGAGATCACAGACCCTACAGGCTTGTTGTCTGATGTCTGAAATCAGCTGTTTCATATATTTTATCCAACTTTCTAATCGTTTATCATGACAGCTTAAGTCCTTTCTTTGTCACCTCATCATGGCTAAAAGCAGTTCCCATGCAAGTGTCTTGGTTAAGAGAAAAAAAATAAGGTAACTGTAAATGGAGACTTTGAAGCTCACACAGTTGGCTCTTCTGTTGATTGGGAATTGCAGTGTCGTGACTCAGTGCCGTGACTCAGCAGAGGTTCTGCTGGCAAATTCTCAGTCTGTCCGCAGTTTGCTTCAGGAACAGTCTCTTTCATTCCCTTCCTGCTTAAGTGAATTAGAATGAATACTGGAAATCTAAAGCAGAAAGAATGTACACTGTTACCCGCCCCCAAATACACATCTCGTAGCTTATTAGGAGAAGGGTGAATGAGTGTGTCATCTCTCTCCATTTATTCGTACATCCGTTCTTATAGCCACAGTCTGTTAGGATCTCCCATGGCTTTTCACAAATTGGATTCAAGTTTTAATGATGATATATGCAGATTTCCTCATCTAAGCACAGAGGCCATTTCTGTTTACATTATTTCTGTGCTGTCAGTCATTTCCCCTCCAAGGTCTAGCCCTATAGCTGTATCATACATAAACAGTCTATTTCACACTTTACTTATTGATTCGGTCTATTGTAAGCAGTGGTGGTGGGAAGATGGGGATGGGAGTCATTTCATCAAAAAGTGCATTGGATCTCCTGGAGGGTTTTCTTGTCTAAGAAACACTACTGAAATTATATTCTTCAAAATTTTCAAATTTTACTAAAATGTGGTAATTGTCAACTTTAGCACAAATGATTTTCTTTTCAGCATAGTGACTCTCTATTGTAATAGCAATCGGTCAACATTCTAAAAACTCATTTCCTCCTAACTTATCATCTGATTCTTAGACGCTCTTTTTCGTGTGAGCTGCCAGAGCAGCAGCTGAACCTCATCATCCAAAAGATATTTTGGGACCCTCTATGGCCCCAAATCCAAGATAATGACAGCTGAGACAGAATTTAGAATGAGCAAGAAGTTAATGAATAATACCTCAATCACTCTGGATTGAGTCCTTCCCTGAGAACCTTGGCCCTGAGACTAGAATTCTGTTATGTTCAGACAGGAGCCCCCTAACACCTGCATGTTTCCCTGGTGTCAGCACAGCGTGGCTGATGACAGAGGCTGGCGATCGATGTCAGCTGTCTACATCGTTCTGTCTCCCTGGCTGTTTAGTGTCTCTTCCTAGGTAGATGCTCTCTGATAAGTGTTAACATTCACTTCAAAGATCTCCACACTGCATGACCACTACCAAGAATTCATCCAGCCCCGGCTGGTGTGGCTTGGTTGGTTGAGTGTCGTGCTATGCACCAAAAGGTCGCCGGTTCAATTGCCAGTCAGGGCGCATACCCAGGTTGTGGGTTTGGTCCTTGGTTGATGTGCATATGAGAGGCAATGGATCGATGTTTTTCTCGTACATCAATGTTTCCCTCCCTCCCTTCTTCCCTTCTTCTCTCTCCAAAATCAATAAAAATATATTTAAAAAAAAAAAAAAGAATTAATCCATATACCTCTTCTCCAGACTTCCTAGTCCCCAATCTTCCAAACTTTGTTCCTCTGGGTCCCTGTATATATACATGAGGTATATAGTTTACCCATAATTTCTATAAATAAAATGTACAATTTACTTACTGATTATGTTTGTTGTGAGCAAGGTATGTAAGTTCAAGAGAGCAGAGATCTTCGTAGTTTATTGTTGTTTGCTATATCCCTAGCACTTATAATGGTGTCTGGCACATGATAAGCACTCAATGAATAGTTGTTGAATAAATAGATATTAAATACAAAGCTTTGTTAGTATGTGTGAGAAATACCTATTCTTAGTTAGAGGCTTATCTTTTCCATTATTGTAAATGATATTTGGACGAACAGAAGTATTTTAATGTAGTTAAATGTATCATTCTTTTTGCCTATTATAAGCCATTTTTCTTTCTTATTTGAGAAATTCTGTGCTGCAAAGTCATAAATATATTCTCATATAATTTCTTCCAGCCTATCTTTCCCCCACTGATCTGCACTGACATCTCTGTTGTTTATTGAGTTTTAATATAAATGTGAGTCTATTTCTAGGCTCTCTATTTTGTTCCATTGTTTGTCTATCCTATTTATTTATTTGTAATTTCTAGACAGTTGATGTCATTGAATAGCTAATGGACCAACCTACTCTGAGCATCTGTTTCCTGGATGAACGTAAGCTGTTGTAAATTGATTTTTCTTATTTAGACCCATGGTTGTCAAACTTAGCATGCGCCAGAAGAGTACATTGAAACACAGATTGCTGGAGTTTCTGATTCATTAGGTTTAGGGTGGGGATGCTCTTGGTTCCAGACCACACTTGGATGACCTCAGTTATCAACATGTTCATGACTCTAAATAGTCATTATATATTCCTTTTCCCCTAGAATTAATGTCATTACATTTGAACAGCACTATATATTAATATTGAACATCATATTATAAAGGCAGACTTATTTAAAATATAATATTGGAAATACATTTATGAATACATAATATTTTGGACTTAAAGTAAATGTTGTTGTGATTTTTTAAGGCAATATAAATATAAATGCTGTCTCCCAGACTTTAATAGTAGGAGTTGTTTATTTTTTCATGTAAATTATTTTCTTAGACAGTGAAAACTTAGAGCATATTGTTCTTCAGACCTAAGTACTTTATAGGAACTATAAGATGAGTGATTTAACAGGCAGTGTTCCATATGCAAAAACCATTTTTACTAGTCTAACCTTACAGCTTTCTAATTCAATTTTATTCAGAAAGAAAAATTATACAAAACTATTTCATTAAAGATAGGTAAATATTTAGTGCATCATTTTGTATGTTTAACAGTTTTGTAGATGACATTTTAAATTCTCTGGGTTTATAACACTTGGAACTTGCCTTCTGATGTCACAATAAATCTTATGACTGAGACACTCATTAGGGTCAATAACTCATTAGGAATATATGTTAAAAATTGTTCTCTTTTTTTAAAAAACACTGTTTAATTTTATGTTTGCTTAAAATTGACTTGTTTTAAGCCAGTCACATGGCCCCAGGCATATGTTAATTTATAATTGTGATTAGTCTAAAATATCACTACTTACATTTTAATATAGAAACAGTAATAAATAATATAATGTATCATGAATATCTGAATATAACTGATACTATATTTTTGTTATGGCTGATTCTTTTCAAAAAGCAGCTCTGGCTCACTGAAAAATTCATATTTCAAAAGTCCATTAATCTAATTGTTTCTGGAGAATGTGAGCTTTACTGAAAGGGTATAGAAGCTGGATACAGGAGGAATTAAATAATGAAGTACCACCAAAGAATCAAAGATATCTCACACATACTTCAATTAAATGGTGGATAGGAACATATTGTATCTTCCTATTTAATTCAATAAAATGTTACATAGGCAAAGCAAAAAGGTAATTATCAGGAAGGAGTTTTAAGGCAAAACTCTGAAGGATTTTTAAAAATATGAAACTCCAACAAAATATTCTTATGAAATATGCCCCCCCCCCCACACACACACACACTGAGAATTCATTTGGCTAAAAGTGATTCTTAATATATATTTTATAATATTTCTTTGGCCTTGGCCCACAGGGTATTGCAGACATTTATCAATTAGTGATTTTGTTACCTAAGATACTAATTGAAATTCAAGGCAGGGAAAAATACATCACTGGCCTTTGTGTCTCTATGAAAGGCCTTCTTAGTAGACTTTATTTGCTATAAAAGTTTCTTTTCTCTGCAAACTGAGAGGGACCCTGTGTGTGAAGTGTGGTCGGTGGTGTCTTCCAGAACAACATAGGCACCAGTCGCTCACCAGCCGGAAGCCATCCTGCTCTCTCAATGGCACAGAGCCGGCTGGAGGAGCCCGGCCAGCAGGTGCCAAGAGAAGACAGTCACTCATGCCCCCCAAAATTCTTTCCCAGGGCTGGGGGAAGGGAGCCATCTTTTGAGCTCCGGTGTGACCTTTTGAATCTCTAAGGAGGTAAGGCTTGTTTTCATCCCCCAAACACTCCATTTTCTCCCTGAATTAGTGTCCTTCCTTTGAGCCAAGTGAGACTGTACTTGCAGCTAACTAAGGCTGCGACCCTTCGCTCTCTGTTTTCATAGTACTCCCTGCCTCCTCCTGCGTCTGGAGGCCAGAAAATGAGGAATTCTTTTTGCAGAGAACTCTTCATTTTCTCTTTGTTTATTTTATTATTTTCCTTTCAGTCTGTTTTCTTTGGCTTTCTGCCTGAGTGTCCAAGTCAGGGAGTCTTAATGATACACAGTAGCTCAGACTTAGGGATCTGGGGGACCAGCATCAAAACCTAGAGCGATTATTTCCTACCTCTGAGCCCTACCCCTGCCCCCGTAATCTTTCTGAGCCTCAATTCACTCACTATCATAGTACAATATACAGTACAAATTCTTTTTATTTAACTACTTATATTGTATGTTTAATTACCAAGTACTAATACATATTAGTTAATATACGGCTGAATCCTAACATTCTCTTGCTGAGAATATTCTTTCCCATGTCTGATAAGTCATATGTCTGTGGTTAAAACAAGTTTTACTAAAACATTAAATAATCAAGGTTTCCTATTTCAAAGGCACAGTAAGTGATTGAAAAACCCACTTTGAGTGATTGTAAAATAAGTAATGACAATAAAGCAGTTTTTGTGTAAAAGAAAGAGAAAACCACAGACTTAGAATCTATTTACCCTCACCTGCCAAGGAGGAAAAATGTTACTGAATACATTTATATATACATGCATATGTATGTTTATCTTTCAAATGTGTAAACTGAATGTCTTCTAAGAGAGTAGTATTCAAATATTTCTGTTCCTCTCACTATATAGTACTTTCTTTGGATTTAGATGTTTATCTGCAAAGATACAGTTTGTAGAAAGATATTCTGCTCCAAATGTTTCTTACTGCTACAGAGTATGTGAAGAAAATGCCTTTGAATATTCTCTTAGGAAGGCACAACATTTCTGATGCGATTTGTATCCCTGACACTGTTTCACTCCAGGCTGATGTGTATAATCTGCCTTCTGGTGAGCAGCTCAGTCTCATCTGAGTTCCCGAGGTATGAGGAGGGGAGGCTGTGCTTTCTCCTCTTCTGTATAGTGTCTTCCTGGGCAGTTGCTGGAATTCATGATGATTGTGCTTCACTTTCCTGGCCTCAGTTTCTGGTTTTGTTTGCTTTTACTGAAGTTGCAGCAACGAGGCAGGCTCAGATCCTTGAAGGGACTCACAGGATACCAAAGGGTATAGTCATACAAGGATGTATAGGGGCAGAAAACTTTTCCCTTCTTCCCTTCTAGGTTCTTTGGCTGGTCTAATAATTAAATAGACATTAAGACAGACTAAGAGGAAGAAAACAAACTTCATACATATGGGAGCCTCGTAAAAATACAAGACTCCTCAGAAGTCAGGTCATTGAGGCTTATGTACCATCCTGAGCTAAGGAGTAGGGGTCAGGGACCTGGGGCTCCAAAGGGGAGGAAGACAATTCTCAGGAAGGTGAGAAGAGCAAATGCTTGGTAAGCAGATATTTGCCATGCCAGGCAGGTAAGTCTTTCTGATACAAAAAGTTGTCTCTAGTAATAGCTCTCATCCTGGTACAGTCCCCCTACCTGCATTCTTTTAGACAGAGAAGGGGAGGTGAAGGCTCTTCCTGAGTGTGCCAGAGCCTGATTGGCTTCATGCCAATCATGTGCCAGAGGGGCACGTTCTGGGGGGTGGACTCCGCTCTGCCTCGGCTCTGATAACCCTAAGGATGTGGTGCCACAGGAGAAAGGAAACAGGCGACAGAGAGAGGTTTCAGATTTCAGACATAGCTCGAGGGCCCTTTCCTAGGCTCGTGATATATGCTGTGTGTTCAGGTTGTGAACCATAAAATACACTCAAGATACCAGTTTTCAGGGAAGTCAAGACGCAAATTTACAAAAAAGTCTCATATACCCTTCTGCTCTTATAGCTAAATTAGACAATATAATTTAAGAAGCCAAGAACCAACCATCAACCTATACATTTCCTACAAATAATATAAACAAACTAGAGTGTGTGTCACGGAGTTTCAGGCTTTCAACAGCACATTATAAGTCACTAGTTAGTCCATTTCATCCTTGTCACGGCCCAGGGTCAGTCACAAATGTCCAGGGGTCCCTGGAGATGAGCATCACTTGCTTTGACTGCAAGTGAACTGCAAGCTTGCCCAGTGGCCCCTGTCCTTCCTGACATTGTTTACCTCTCACCTGGACCTCATAACTGTTCAATTTGTTCACTTCTTTTCCTTTTACGATGTCTCCTCTCAATAAAAATCTGTATACAGTGTGTTCCCACAGTGATGAGAACTAAAATTACTTATCATAATCAATGATTTTTGAAACTGTTGATGCTATTTATCTCTCGGGTTAGATCATTTTAAAGCAAGGTCACAATAAAGTCTGTGAAGCTGAGGTGAAAGGATATTTGCAAGAGATCAGATCACTTCTGGAACACTTGTGAACCCAGCCCTCGTGTTTATTGCACAATGTAGATTCTAAATCTATTTAGTGTAGTACCTAAATTTCCCTTTTCCAGTTAATAAATTATTATAGTAATTGTATGATCAGAGCAGCGTGTATATTTATAGTTATAATGAGGTACTATCAGAAAACTGTCATGCCATCATTTATTATGGTATTTTGCATCTTTAAATTAACAAATGAGAAGTTTAAAAGAGAAAAATCAAGCAAGTTAAAAAAAATTAAGCGAGACGCAACTAGACTATTTAGGGAAATGATCTTGGTTTCCTGACTTCAAGATTGATTATAGAAAAGGGAAAAATTCCCATATTATATCTTCAAAAGCTCATTCCAAAAGGAATCAGTGTATTCACGTTATAATACCAGGTCACAAAGCCACATTTTTATTGATTAAAAAATAACTTGTAGTCCATTGAGTGAAATTTAAATGATCATGCTTGTGAAATACAGTATCGCGATTACTGGATCTGATATATGCTGGAAAATGCCAGCACAGTGCAGTCCATTGCTGATAATAGTGTGAAATATGTTTCTTGCTGCGGTAAGTCTGTCTATAGACTTCAGAAAACAAAGGTATTTTGTCAGCAGTAATCAAACTGTATAAAATCTTACAGTCTCAAAAGACCACATATTATATGATTCCATTTATATGAAATGTCCAGTATAGGCAAGTAGAAAGGAGTAGAAAGTGGATTAATGGTTGCCTAGGGCTGAAGGGGATGAGGGCTTGGGGTGGGGGTAGGGGTTAGGGTGGGGTGAGGACAATAGCTAAAGGGCACAAAATTTTCTTTCGAAATGATAAAAATGTTCTGAAATTGATTCTGTTGGTAGTTACAACTCTGACTATATTAAAAATCATTGAAATGTACACTTAAATGGGTGAATTATAGATATGTGAAATATATCTTAATAAAGTTGATACCAAAAAAAAAACAAACTTACACAAAAAGCATTCCTGTTAAATACATGTTCCACCCAATTAAGATGCAATGTAAATGTTTATTAGACTCTTTTTTTACTTAGAAAAATATTTGTATTTTAATATTCCTTATACAAGTAAGAGAAGGAAACACTACAGATCAGGGTGTAAGAAAATCAGTCATGTATTATTTATTTTGTGCCATTTATTTCAAATATGCACGTACAATAAAAGGGCAGATTTTATGTGGCCGTCAAGATTTTGCTAATGATAAATGTTTGCAAGGAGGCATTGAAATGTGAACTGCTTGTGAAATGGATCGGTCCTGGACTTCTAATGGAGGCAGCTATCCCATGGGAAAGAAGCCTGTGTTGCTTCAGATTCGGTCTAGGATAGTTAACCCTTCGTGGTGCCACATTTTTCAGAGCAAGATTGCATATACCTCATAGTAAGAATTACGGAGTCTTGATTTCATTACAGCTTTATTACTCTGTGTAGTCACTCACTCATCGCCAATCAGGACCCAGTCGTCTTTCCTGATTCATTTTTATACCTCTCCACTCCTCTGCTTGAAGTTCGTGCCATTTAAATCTGATGAGCCATTCAGCCCTGGGCAGTTGGAAGGGCTCTGGAGTTGGGCTGTAAGGAGCTTGGTGCTTTGCCTTACCATCTCGACAGACACTGTCGTTTTCTGTTGTCTCAGAGTAACGTTTTCCAATGATTGGTCTGTGGATTGTTCAGAAGGTTCCTTTAAAAAGGCAAAGGTCTTGTGGTCAAATAAATTCAGCGCATGCTGCATACTGTGTCTTGCTCTGACGTAATCTCAATGCACATTAGCATATTAAGGGCTCTGAGAGCAACAAAGAAATATGTAACTTTATTTAAAGTAATATTTCCTAAATGTATGTTTTGTTTTGTTTTTTAATCCTCCCCCAAGGATATGTTTTATTGATTTTAGAGAGAGGGAAAGGGAGATATAGATAGGGGGGAGAGAGAGAGACATCCCGGGTATGTGCTCTCAAACCAGCAACCTTTCAGTGCACAGGACGACACCCAACCAACTGAGCCACAACAGCCAGGGCACAGACTTATGTTTGAGTGACTCCTAGTAACCTTGCACAGAACTACCCTACTTCAGAACTCACTGTGGAACATGCTGTCCCCACGTCATAATTCTCTCCTCCTTCATTGCTTTTTCCCAGCCGGGGCAAATCTCTTTATATTTCTTTTTTTTGCTGAGCGTGTTTGTTTTAAGCCACACTTCAAACTTGCCCTGCCTGTTTTTCTAGTGATTGCCCAGTTATTAAGTCTGGGTTGCATTTGGAAATGCTGACTCTATGGTGCTCTGGATATCTTGTTTTCTTCGTTGATAGCTCTCCTCAAGAACCGTGAAGCCCGCAGTTCTGCCTGATAGAGCAGTAGGTCTCGCCTTGTTGTGATTGTATCCCTGTGTCCTTCAGCTTGTTAGCTACTGAAGGTCAAGCATTCCGGTGCAGATGGGGGGAGGGGCCAAAGAGAATTACTGTCTACGCCTCTCCAACAAGAGAAGTGTTCATTTTTGTCCAAATGAAGGAAAATACGTGTTACGGTTTTGAACTGCCCGAATTCCCTGGCAGTGGTGGCTTTCTGGGAGAGAAGTGAGAAATTCCCCATCTGTACCGAATTCCCCATCCTTTTCTCTCTCCCACTTTCTCCGCTTGGACCAGAGCAGCTGTCTTCCTTTATCCTCTCACAGATCCACAAATTCCCGCTTCGACTATCCAAGTTAATATTGCTTATAATTATTTACGGGGACCTCATGAACTCTCAGTTCACTTCATTAGAAAATTTCTCTTTTTCTTACAAATGTAATCAGGCATTTTTAAATCCTCATTTAGGCCATTGTTTTTTTTACCGTACTCTCTCCGTTCACTTGTTTGTTTATTTGTTTGTTTATTAACACATCAGTCAGTGACCAAGTCCTGTTCATTCTGAGATGTTCCTCAACATTCCTCGTCTTCTTTTGCTTTGTTTGGGCTGTTGGAGCAGCTACTTAGCTTGTTCTCTGCGGCTCTTTCTTCTTCATAATTGCCCCCTCCCTCCCTCAGCCGTCACTTGCCAAAACGTAGGTCTGATCACATGGCTGCTTCGCTTAAAAGACTCTTCTGGTTCCCCAGATTCCTTTGTTTAACTTAGAATTTCTTGCTTTGTTCCAACCACATGAGACTGCATATTTCCTAAACCACAGCCAAGTTGAGAACTTTGAAGGTTCTAAGCTCTGAAAACATTTTGGTCCCTCCCACTGCCTTATCGGTTAACAACACTAATCTGTAATTTAGCCTTTTATCGTATAAAATCACACCAAATTTAGGCATACGCTGAAAATAATTAGCAGTTTTCTAGATTTCTCTGAATTTCTCTCTTTTCTATCAGTGCTCCATCTTCGCTGGTGCCCGAGAGAAATGATTCATCTGACTGTTGGGTATTTTAGCTCTGCCCTCAACACAAATGTCACTCTGCTTTTGTTCAGAAGTTGAGCTCTGGCTGGAAAGTCTATCCTCCTCTTCTTCCATTTAGTTAACTCTCCTTGCCCTTCAAGGTAATGCTCAAACGTGACTTCCTTTACAGAGCTCTCCCTGCCTCTCCCAGGAGTACTGACTGCTCAGCCTTTCGGTGTGAACCTTTGCAGCTGCACTTGTTCTGTGACAATAAATTACCTGTGTGTCTGGCTCCCCTGCTCACTTCCCCGTGTATTGTCATTAAATCCTCACAATGACCATGTGATAGTAAGTATTAGGATCCCCATTTTTTACAGATGAGTAAACTGGGATGTCTTTCACCTACCTGACACAAGCTATTATTAAGATCTAATGTGACAATGAATATAATTAATTTATAAAAGAAGAGCCATATAATTGGAAGGCATTATTACTTTTTATACATGACTCTTGTGTGCTGTATTAAGTATTCATGTTTATATTTTCTTTTTGACATCAGTAGAGGGAATTTGTTATTCCTACATAAAGAAATCCTTTTGATATTAATTAAAATAGAATTTTAAGAATGCTGCTGTGCTCAGGTGCAATGAAAATAATGAGGATAGTCTATGCCACAGATTTTGGGTTAATCCCCTCTCCCCTGAGAAGGAGCTGGGGTTCAGGTCTCTGGAGATGAAAGGCAAAGGCTAAAGCTGTCCCTGGTTGTGCCATTTTCTCCCTTTCTCTCGTGCTTTATTTTTCTTACTCTCATTACTCCTGATGGAATATTTTAATAGAGTTCAGCACCATCTTATCCCAGGAAGAAAATAATTGTGGGAGATAAATGTCTGATGAGTGGTGCAAAAAAATAATAGTAGCAATCTTTTAAGTTTATTGTGGAAGCAAAGAACATTGCCCATAGAATTTAATCTTTGGCAATTCAAAACAAGGATTTCTAGCACAATAAATAAGACCAGTTTTCTTTCTCTGGGTCTTATGTGTACTTTATTCTAGCAAGCCTTTCAACTGAACCAGTTTCCCAGCCAAGCTTTTCCTTAATTAGCATCAGGAGTTTTCATTAGCTATTTTATGAGTTATTTGTTAGTGATCCTCATTAGCTTTGCCATGGTCTTAAAATTATCTTGTTATGTTTACTATCTTACTGTATAAGATTATGGTTAATTCTCAGTGTATATGAGCTAGGCTTTTGCTCATTACTTTTTTTTTACAATGTATACACATTTTACAGAATCTCTTGTATCTTAACATTTTCTTTATAATTTTGTATAAATTACTGGCATCCAATTTATCAGTCTTCCTCATATCTTTATACATATAAATAAGGAAAAGAATATATATATATACATATATATTTCACTTAGTTATGGTAGATCTTTTGAGAAGCAGAAAAATATCAAGGTTTCGTGTTTCTGAAAAATAAAAAATTTAATGCAATTTTGTAAGTTGTCTGTATTGCCAAACTCTACCATTTCTTACTGCACACTTTTGAACACATATGCTCAAAGTATTGCCCAGGGAGCAGGGAATAAAGTAATGTTTCTGCCTGCAAGTCACTAGACTATGTATTGAAGAAAAATTAAACGTCTAGTGACTTCACAGAGTTAGGTGGGTTTTATTTTGAATTATGTTTTTCTCCCTTTGCTCTTCACTCTAAAACAACAGCAAGACAAAAAGCCATCATCCGTGCAGTAACATTCTTTTTAAAATTTTGTGTTTAACCATTTGTATTACTGTTTTGTTATTCATTCCATGGTTTTGAGGGCCCAAAATGTGCCAGAAATTAGAATACACTGATGAACAATACAGAAAGGTTTATTATATTCAGATCAAAAAGGAAACTTAATAAATGTAAAAACGTGTAAATGGTAAGTAACTACCCAATTTCAAGTAATGGTCAGTGCTATTCCTTCAACAATTACTTTTAAGTACCTATTCAATGGTAGACCCTGATCTATGAAAGAACTCAGAGGGTGGCGGTGAGTAAAGACAGGAGCTGTCTTACATGAGCTGTTCAGGGAAGGCCTCCTGAGGAGATGACATTTGAACTAAGACCTAAATAACAAGTAGAAGCAGAAGAGTTGCCTAATCTGGGTCCTGGGAGTCTGCGGATAGAATTCAGGATGTTCGGAAACTTGGATGGGAAAAACAATTACATCTCTATTTTCACTAAACTCAGACTGAAATTTAGCATTTTCTTCCAATTAAACGTAGGCAACAAACCTCTGTAGTAATAGCAGCAGCTGTTACTTTGTGATCAATATTTTCATAGCACATCTCAGTTCTTGCTGGTATTTTGAATTATCACCATTGCTTTGAAATTATGGTACAGTCAGGTGCCGCATAACAACATCTTGGTCAGTGATGGACCACATGTGTGGCAGTGGTTCTATAAGATTATAATACAGCTTACAAATTTCTATTGCTACCCTGGCTGGGGGGCTCAGTTGGTTGGAGCATCGTCCCATACGCCAAAGGTTGCAGGTTCGATTCCCGGTCAGGGCACATACCTAGGTTTCAGGTTCAATTCCGGTGGGATGGTTTGATCCTGGTTGGGATGCGTACAGGACGCAACTAAGTGATGTTTCCCTCTCACATCTCTCTCTCTCTCTCTCTCTCTCTCTCTCTCTCTCTCTCTCTCTCTCTCTCTCTCTCCCCCCCATCTCCCTCTCTCTAAAATCAATAAAAAAGAACATATCCTCGGGTGAGGATTAAAAAATATTCCTCTCGCTTAGTGACATCAGAGCTGTGCTAACATAGTAGGACAGCACATTACTCATGTGTTTGTGGTGATGCTGGTGTAAACAAACCTACTGCGCTGCCATTCATGTAAAAGTGTAACACATACAGTTATGCACTGCACATAATACTTGGTAATGATAACAAACGACTGTGTTACTGGTTTATATGTTTACTATACTTTTAATCATTATTTTAGAGTGCACTCTTCCTACTTACATAAAAAAAGTTTGCTGTAGGACAGTATGCCATGTTACGCCAGCAGCAGCATAACATCTTGTAACTTCCTTTATAAATTACAGCTTGCATTTACTGTGTCCCTTGATTGAGTCATTTTCTCTCGTGCCTGAGTTATTCTGTGTTGTTTTTGTGCGGTAACATGCTGTACAGTTTGCAGCCTAGGAGCAGTAGGCTGCACCATATAGCCTAGGTGTGTAGTAGGCTAGACCGTCTAGGTTTGTATGAGTACGTTCTGTGGTGTTCATGCAACGAAGAAATCGCCTGAGGACGCGTTTCTCAGAGTGTACCCCGTTGTTAAGTGGCCCATGAGTATTTTTAGCTACCCAGACTTTATCTACACTTCATAATATCTAGAATAAGAAAGTTTTGTATTGATGGTTTATTATATTCTTTCAGAACAATGAAATGGGGGAGCTACAGAGAATACGGATGAAGGATGAAATACGAGAATATAAGTTCCGGGAGGCCCGCCTCCTTCAGGACTATACTGAGCTGGAAGAAGAAAATATCACATTGCAGAAACTTGTGTCCACGTTAAAGCAGAACCAGGTAAGGTTTTTAAAGAAGCTGTTGGTTGCACTCCAGATGGATCACATCTTCTGAAATAAAACTCTTTATTTCTCATCTAGGAACCTGTCAAAATTTGCCTTAAATCTCCCTATAATGTTTATATGCTAAAATTTCCCAACCCTTCTATTTTAGCTAAGATTTAGAAGGCAAACCTAGAATTAGTATAATTTACAATAAAGCTTCATTGGATGAGAACAATTTTAGTTTATACTTTAACTCTGTGTTCATTTATTTCAGGAGCAAGTCATATGTATTATAATGACAATTTATTGAAAGCCTGGATCTAAGAGCTTGTTTCGTGCTACAAGCTGAAGGTCTCCCAGCAATTCTGTCTCTCTCTGACTCTGTCTCTCTGTCTCCCCCTCTCCCAATCATATAAAAGTATAACACATGCTTAATCCCTCCCTCCGTCTCTGTAAATTACATTTGCATCATATAAGGGAAGGGATTATGATATATAAATCAATAAGAACAAAATTATAAGAAAAAGAAAATACCTGATTTCTTTTTTCAGCTGTAACCTGACTAAAAAGATTGCATGTGTATATTTAAATAATATTTTTGTAGTGAGGCCTAGCTTAATTGCTTAATTTTCCTGTTATTAATTATAGTATTCTTGAGTCTGTAATTTTGGAAGAATTTATTTATGAATACAATTATTTTTTATTTATGAATACATATATACAATTTTATCATAAGCAAAGGTGGATTGTATGTTCAAGATCTTTTCAAGGTGCTCCCTCAACCCCAACCTCTGCTCTGGTCTGAATGCTATTATAACTTCCCAGGTCAGGTCTACACACTGTGTGCTGTGCTCGGCTAGAAAGATGAAATCCATAGGGTAGGAGTCTTGCCCTCAGTAAACTTACAGGCCATCTCAGATGCATGCTTCTATTTCTACTTCCTGCTCAAGTTGGTAGCTCTATCCCAAACTATTATTGGTTTTCATAGATGCCAATAATAGTTAAGAGGAGAAAGGAAATATCCAGAAGAAAAAGAAAAATCCAAGTATTGATACAATTGAAATTTGATTTCTGATCATTGCCGTTTCCCCCCATCGTTGGAATGTGGGGGAACAAGATGTCTGTAGGGAGTGCAAGGAGTGGCTTCAGACCATGGAAAAAGCGTTACCAGGATATCATCGTGTGCTCATTCCCTCCGCGTTAAGCACTGAATCCCTGTGTGTGCAGGACTCTCAGGACCATGGGCCATTCAAGCTCTTGACTTGACTGGGGTCATTGAGCTCACAGTAGAGAAAATCAGAATTAAAAGAATGTTTTTTAAACAGTGCTTCTCAGAAACTTCTTAAAATAAGAAGGGTAATTTTTGTGGGTTTTTTTTGTTTGTTGAGGTTTTTTTGTTTTGTTTTTGGTTGCTCATGAAGTATGTAGAGGGCTTGAAGCAAATATACTTGAAGCGCAAATACTTCAAGTGGCTACTACTCGTGATTCCCTAAAATCCTCTCTGCACAGCCAGGAGTGCGACCAGACAGCCCCGTGTGGACTCTCCCATCACTGCATGAGGCAGACTCATGTACTCAGGAGGTTAATTTAGGCCAGTATTAGGTATTCTTGAAAGACTGCCAAGGGATCCTGTGTGTACTCATTAGCCCAGATGCCGTTTCTGTGGGGCTGTGCAATCCGCGTGGCAGACCGCTGTGGACGTTCCCCGGCGCCCTCCCACCGGTAATTGAACGTGGGATCAAATGCTTACCTCAGAAGTCTGAAAAGAAGCAAATAGGAAAATGTATACATCTCTTTAACTTTATTTTCTAGATGCAGTGTGATAATTTCCCAATTAAATGTCTAGTTAATCAATTTGAAATCATTCCCTGACAAATGGGTGCACTGCCCTGTCACGAGACTCTCCCAATTGAGGAAATGCTGGTTTGTTTTAGTTTTCCCTAGTGTTGGCCTTATTTACTGGAGTTCGCATCTTTTATACATTCTCTCTTTAATTAATGAAGTATTATAATTTATGCCACAGATTTTTTTTGAAACAGAAGACAGTTGGCTTTCAATCTCAAAATCGGTCTGAATGTTGCTTTGAAGGGAAGCTCCCTTTACAAATAGACTCTCCAGCCTGCTTTGATGTTTCTCTCAACAGCAAAGATGTCAGCATGGTAAAATACTTCATTCAAAGAACTAGAAGATTCTTTCCTTCTGAAGTTCCATTTTCCTTTTTGATTATTTTCTAAATAATTGTTGTTTAAATAGCACATTTTACTTCCTTTATAGTTTCTATATAGGTTTGTTGATTTTCCAGCTCTCTCCACTATGATATAGCACCTCGCAGAGAGCCTGGCCCATAGAAGGCATGAAATAAATACCTGCTGAAAGAATGAATAAATTGTTTTTAAATTCACTCTTCAACTTAGAGAGGAAACTAAAATGTAAGATAATTCTAATTAAGCACACCAGTTTTTATATGTGGTTCTAATATTGAACTATAGGGAACATCAGAGAGCTGACTGAGAACTTGAGCCACATCCCTCTGGGTGCTGATTTGGTTCTGTGTCCAAAATGAAATCAAGTCCAACCTTATGAGCGCCTTTTCTGCCTTTATGCTTTTCAAAACATAAAGAAGTGTAGGAAGAAGCAGCAGTCATCAGAAGAGATCCAGTCAACGTCAGTTCCCTGACCGACCACCGGAAAAATCCACGATGAAGCAAAGCTGTTTTTAGACCCCTTGCGTGAGAAACCACCTCCACAAACCTCAGTCATGTCTCAGAGTGGGAGATTTCGGGAAGGGTGTTCATAGGATTTTGCCTGGTGGCAAACTGGGTGGGATAGACTGGGTTTATGACTAAAAGCTTTTAGTTGGACATACAACAATGAGCGTCTTGCCGTGAGTCTTGCGGAAGCTGTTTGAGTTGGGTCTCATCTTCCAGGGAAAGTATTCCTTGTGAGCAGCTCAGTTGTTTATGCTTAGTCCCAGTATTGGTACTGGGGATGAGGATTGGAAAATTGGCCTGCCTGCAGTATTACTGAACATAGGGCAGGAAATTATGTTAGTTTTAATTTCTAGAGTTGGTGGTGGGAGGGGAGGAGAAGTAATAAATCCCATTTCCCTAATATCTCACATTGAGCTAAAGCACTAAAATATGTGTTATCTAAGCATTGGAAATCCTTGTTAAAATCAATAATTCAATTATACTTCTGTTATGAAAAACATTTCCTCCAGGAATATATTTCTATATCAGGTAATAAGATCACAAGAGACCGAGGAAACATACTCAATTCAGTTTTATTTCCTTGAACCAGTATTTCCAGGGTATCATTCTGTGAGGCCATGTACTTTTTAAGGACAAAAGACATGGTCACTGGCTCAAAGAGCTTATTAGTCCCAGTAGGGAAGGCAGGTAATACACTCAGACTCCATGTAATAGCATATTGAAGCTATGTGTTACGTTGGGCAATACAGGGCCACTTTAAGATCTTTAGGTTCCTGACTCCAAAAAGATTATGGTGCCTATTCCCAACCCTCATGTAGTCAAAAATAAAAAAGAGTTGCTAAACTATGGTTGCTATAAGGAGTCCCAACAAAGTACTGTTTTTTTCTTCTTCTCATAGTAACTAATACTTTGATGCTGTTTTTAAAATATCAGACACCAATTTTTAAATGCCTTCTCATCCTGTTCCTTGGTTCATTCAGTTTGCTGGGGCTCTAATCATATAATACCTTCTTGCAATCATGGCACCATAAAGGAGTGAGCTGTTAGCCTGAGTGGGTCAACAAGACTGGAATTAGGATTCGATTCTTGATTTTGGTCATGAAGGATGAACAAGAGTTTTCCAGATGTCAGCCTTTGCCTAAGCAGAGAAAGACAAAATATCTGGGTGAATGTTAGGCGCTTGAACCAGTGAGTGGAGTGAGTGAAGCTGCCCGAACAGAAAGAGATCAGGTTTTATAGGAAGCCTACCATCAGCTGAGTAACAATCACAGAATAAAAAACCTTACAAAGCACACTAAATTAATGTCATTAGGTCTAGCCCAGGAGTCGACAGACTTTTTCTTTAAGGGCCATGTAGTAAATATATTAGGTTTTGTAGGCCATACAGTCTCTCTTGCAACTGCTCCTCTCTGTTGTGGTGGCGTGTAAAGCAGCCATGAACAATATGTAAACAAAAGAGTGTGACTGTGTTTCAGTAAAAGTTTATTTACAAAAATACGTGGTGGGCTGGATTTGGTCCAGAAGACACAGTGATGTTTGAAAAACCCTGGTCTAGGCTATCAGTTTAACAGGGTTTAAAGAATAAAAGGACTATAATGCAAACTAAATTAATGTCTGCAAAAGTAAGTTATCTCACAACCTGGGGGCAGTCAGGGGATTGGTTGAAATACTAACAAAGATTTGCAGAGAGGTGTCCTGCACTGTCCATGGGAAGAAAAGGAGAAGGTAAGGATCAAGATGACTTGTAGTATATAAGCAGGCCTGGAAGAAACCATGATATAAGATGCTGTTATTCCAAGTAATTTCTATGATTTGACTCTTATGAATGCTTTTATTATGGACCTGTGAAATTCCATTGACCCTGTATAGCAGTAAGTGTTGGTTGTCTATCAGTATCCATTGTTCCCTTCTCTCAATGTTGTACCCAGTTTTTAAGTGGACACTAGCCTACCCAGAGTAAACACTAGATTCTTCACCTCCCTCGCAACTAAGTGTCATATGACTAGTGCCGGCCAATGGGATGTGTGGAAAAATGAGACATGTCCTTAAAGGGAGAAGGTATGCCCCTTACCTTGTCCCACTGCTTGGAGCATGATCAAGATGGCAAGCCACCTTAGACCATATGGACCAAAATGGGAGGTAGTGCGATAAGATAGAAGGGGCCTGGTTCTTGAATGACCTCTTGGAGCAGAGATTTCTACTGATCCTTGACTGACTACCTCCATATTGTTACATGATAGAGAAACAAATTTCTATCTCAATTAAGTCGCTCTTATTTTAGGTCTCTGTTACATCAGTCAAACCTACATCCTAACTAAAACTGTACTGAAAACTGTTATCCTAACCTTCGCAAGACAAGCCATTGCATTGAGATTATGTGAAGAAGGATGGTGCAGGTGCGGGAAAACTAGAAATGTATGAAAATGATAATGATCTATGATCCCTATTTTTTAGTTTTTAAAATATTTTAAAAATATAAGTTTAAACTAATATAAACACTAAATTTTAAAACTAAACACATAGTTAATATTAGTATCTCATATCATAATGACTTTATTATATTACTTTTCTACTTTATTTTTTCATTCATAATAGTTTATTCAGCAAATACTTATTGCAGAGAAGAATTCTGTTGAAACATTATGAAGAAACATTGACGTGATAGGAAGGACACCTAGGTGCATATCCTCTTTATAAGGAGATTACAGTGTAGTAATATTTATTGAAAAGTGACCTGTGATAAGTGCCATAGAAAAAGCCCCAAGGAAAGCATGTTGGTTTAGAATAGAAATCTCTTTAACCTATGCACTTTCATGATCAAGAGAGTGTTTGAATAGGCTCTTGATATAATTCAAAAGAATATCACATTGATAACAATATAATATATATGTTATTGCATAATTGGTATAGTTATTCCAGATTCTATCCTTAAGCACATAAAATTTTACTTTGCTTCCACATCTTACTCTTAAGTATTTATTGAGATTATGTTCTTATTGTGATCTTTTAACTAATTTATCTTTGGGTATAAAATTACCTCATTATTAATAATTTAAGCAAAGTAATAGTGATGATGAAATTTTGGTTGTGAATTCTCTCATAAACAATTACTAAAGGGAAAAAAAAATCCCTGTTTTATTAGGCCAACAGTGCCCCCTTTTGACCATTGGACCCCCATGAAAGAAATCCTAAAACAAACATTTTCATCTTTGCTAAGAATTGAATTTATATTTATGTATAATTTCTAAGGAAATCGTCCCATCTTAGGGTGTGTATACTGCGTGCTTTTTAGATTTATTTTGTAGACTGATGTTTTGTCTAATGGCAGTTTTATAAGACGCAAATTTTAGTTTTTTGAATCTTCTCTCTCCTATCTGATTCAGGTAGAATACGAAGGCTTAAAGCATGAGATTAAGCGATTCGAGGAGGAGACGGTGCTGCTGAACAGCCAGCTGGAAGATGCCATCCGGTTGAAAGAGATCGCCGAGCACCAATTGGAAGAAGCCCTCGAGACCTTGAAAAATGAAAGGGAGCAAAAGAACAACCTGCGGAAGGAGCTGTCCCAATACATCACCCTCAATGATAACCATATCAGCATCTCAGTAGATGGACTCAAGTTTGCCGAGGACGGCAGCGAACCGAACAACGATGACAAAATGAACGGGCATGTCCATGGGCCCCTTGTGAAACTGAATGGAGACTATCGGACTCCCACTTTAAGGAAAGGAGAGTCTCTAAACCCTGTGTCTGACTTATTCAGTGAGCTGAACATTTCAGAAATACAGAAATTGAAGCAGCAACTTATGCAGGTAAAAACTTTGTTTAGGGCTGTTAGAATGAATTTCTTATAGATTGCATAGCATGTTGTGGGATTTCTTATTCTTACATTTTAGCTCCAGATTATTTTTTAAAATATTGCTTCTTCAACTAGCAACTTTGGAAGTGCACTATTTTCAAAAGATACAACAGAAGCGGTGCTGAGAAATTTCATTTGCCTTGCTTTAAGAAATTTAACTCTTAGAGCCACAAATTATTGCAGTCAGAAGGCAGAGAGATGGCAAGCATCTTGATGCGTGTCTAACAAAAGAGTTCAAAAACTTTACATGCAAGTAAAATGACAGAAAATTAACTTTTCCACCATAAGCAATTGTATATATAGCTTCAAGAATAGTGGTTACACTTCACAGCAATACTTTAAGCTTTAAAATGTTGTGGTAGAAATTCGGTCGGTGGACAGAGACAGACTGCACGCACTCGGAGGATTAGGAAAGGACTGTTTAATGCTCACTGGTGCTGGCCCAGCGAGTCACCTCCAAAGGCTGAGCCCCGAGCCCAGGTTCCAGCTGCCTTTTATACATGATAGCTTCCGGGTATTTGGGGACTTTCTAGTTCTGTTGTAGTTTAGGTGGTTGGCAGATGTAAGGGAATTACAAAAGCCAGGGGCAGAGTCTCTGCACTGCCTAAGGGGGTTGTCTGTACCTGGCTTGCCTTCTCAAAAAGACATGAAGGACTTTCTCTATGCTAACCAGCCAGGATACCATATGATTAAAAATACAGAGCAAGTATAAATCTGAAACCAAGGGGTTCTGATGCCAACATAAGCCAGGCCTTACATTTGAGCATCTTCAAATCAGATGTCTCCTGTAGATTCCCATGTTTAAGCTTATCTCGTTGTAAAATGGCTTTCTAGTTTGATTCTTGCCTCTCTGCCAAACCTTAATCCAGCGCTGATGGAAATCTTGTCTGAGGAACATCACCACCGTCACCATCACCGGGGGGCTCCTGAGAACTACAGATTGTTGGGCTCCACACAAATCCACTGAACCACGAATCTGGTTCAACAAGATTGTTGGGTGATTAACTTTGAGGCTTAATCTTCAGTCTGTTATCACTCCAAGGTTCTTTGCATATAACTGATAATTAGAGGCTGTTAAGACTCTGGCAATCATTTATTTTTATAGCAAACAACACTTATAATTTTCTCCCTCTACAGAAATGGTGAATAAAGAATGAAATGAGCAGAAATAAATAAGAGGCTAGGGAATGCATAAACGTAATTTATTGTAAGGCTTATTTTTAGCACTACATTAAGAATCAGCATCTTACACTGCACTTGCTCAGTGCTTTGGGGCTGCCAAAGGAGAATTTGTTTTCACAATGATGAATTTGAATCAAGATAAGATGGCATGGCCACTGGAAGAAAATGAATTTTATATAGATGTTTACCTGACTACAAAGTCCAGTTCTGTGTCGGTAATACTTTCCTGTGTCTTTTTGCTCAGTTTACACTAATGCAAGTATGTTGATGCTGGGGGGAAGGGGGCATTGCCCCTTTTTTCCTTCTTAGTTTTTTTGACTGGCTCACCTAAGAATTAAATTGACGTGAGAGAGCCCTGACTCGTGTGACTTGGTTGGAGCGTCATCCTGTACACTGAAAGGTCACAGATTTGATTCCCGGTCAGGGCACCTACCTAGCTGCAGCTGCAGGTTTGGGGCGTGTGTGTGTGTGTGTGTGTGTGTGTGCGCGCGCATACACACAATGTTTCTCTCTCCCTTCCTCTCTCTAAAATCAATCAACATATCCTTTGGTGAGGATTTTTTTTTTAATGACATGAAAGAGATTAATAGGAAAAAATAACCACGTTTATTATGTATGTACATATGGGGGTTCCATAAGAATAGGGGACCCAGGACAGATAGGGCAGTTGAGGCTTTTATGCCTTTCTGGACTAAGGAGAGGGGGATGCAGGGTCTGGAAGGTCAAAGGGAAAGGCAATTCACAGGCAGAGGAGAAAAAGCAAGCATTCGGTAAACAAGTTCTTGCTGAGCCATGACAATGGGACACAGAGGGTGGTCCACCAAACAGGCTTTGCTTACTCCTCCCTGTCTGTCACAATTCATACTGAGCTAAGGTGATAGCTCCCTTCCTGGATTTCTTTAGGCAGGTAAGGGGGAGGAAAAGGGCTCTTCTTGAGTCTTTTATTAAAAACAACTAGCTTAAAATAATCATTATTCAAAAAAAGGTATATTTTGGGGTGGCAAACTCTGCTTCCCCCATGAGGTCAGGTGCAGCACTGAATGATCAAATAATATGAACATTTCTGTAGCGAAAAATGTGAGTATTCACACTAAGAGGGAACAATGAGGACCCTAAGAGGCCTCAATCAGACAGGTGCAATTTTGCTGCTCAGGGAATTTAGTTCTGTCTGAATGTTGCCGCCAAGTGAGGTATGATAAAACTTTTATTTAAAGGATTTTGACACTGTGGCTGCCATTGGTATAGCAATTGCTGTACCATTAGCTCTCAGTTTTTTGTATCTCAGCTTACAACACCAGCATGCTTTGGATGTGAAGGTTTTTATTTTCCTAGTTCTCTTTTCTCTTAGGATTTCTTTTGGCCAGGGTCCAAAGCACTGCATCTGAAGAAAAGCTGTGTGCCTTCAAATCGAACACCTGCACTTAGTTAATGTTGACAGCTTGTGAAGATGTCAAGGGGCACAGGCGGGGATGTAGCACCCTGTGCCAGGAATATGCAGCTTTTAAGATTTTCTTCCTTAGGGATTAAAGAAACCCTTTGAAAACAGCATACCCAGTCCCAAAGCCCTTTCTTATCTTACAGGATTCCAACTATACACGTAAATTAAGTTTTCCCATCCATGTGTATTTACCTAATCTGGTTCTGAAATGGAAAAAAAAAATCTGTGTTTCTGCCTTGGGTATCAGGAATGTTGGGTGAGTTGCTTCACTTCTCTGAGACACATTCATAAAGGGAAAGGTAATAAATCAGCCCCATCACTAGTCTCTATGATGCTTTTGTTGGAATTGGGGGTGGTGCAAAATGAGTCCCCTTCCTCACGATATTATACTGCCATCTGCTGGAAAGTGGTAATAATATAAAAATCTACAACAACTATAATTTAAATAGTGCCCCCTAGCATTGTATGGTTTTCAACCTGCAGATAATTACATTGAACCCCTGGTGAGTGTCCCATCCAAGCCTCCTTTGGTAAACATGAAATCCTGTATAAATCACAATATTTTATAAGTTATTGTACTGGAATCATCCATCAGTTTTTGAGGTATCAAGAAGGTTGCCACTTCCATTTTACATAAATAGTCAATACATAAAGCATTGAAAGTATAGGAAAAGACAGGGGATGGTAAGCCTATATCTATATATGGGGCTGCTTTTTTCCCCCCAGAGCAACTTGGAGTGAATATTTTACTGAACTGTATTTCTTCCTAGGGTATGCAATAAATTACAGGAATATTTTATATTTAGCTGGTCATGCTAACTCTCACATAACACAAAGGCATATGAATTAAAATATATATAAGAAAATATTTTTTGAAAAGAACTTTAAATTTTATTTTTAAATTCCAGTTTACATTCAGTGTTATTTTATATTAGTTGCAGGTGTACAGCACAGTCGTTAGACAGTCATATACTTTGCAAAGTGTTCCTCCCAATATTTCTAGTACCCACCTGGCACCATACAGAGTTCTTACAATATTACTGACTATATTCCCTGTGCTTTACTTTACATCCCCATGATTATTTTGTACCTACCAATTTATACTTCTCAATCCCTTCCCCTTTTTCACCCAGTCCCCCAAGAACACATATTTTATTCATCTAAGTATACCTATAAACTTGACAACAGACCTTGATAGTAAGCAGCTCAATTAGTGTCATTCTTTATTCACTAAGAGACATTTTTCAGGATATTACTGAATAAATTATTTTGGCTTTTTTGTGCCCTCAAGACTCAGTTATTTCTAATATATTATAGTTGACATTTTCCAGTAACAGTCAAGTAACTTAATTAGTTTTATTAGAATGAAAAGAAGTAGATCCTGTCTGGGAAAACTAAATTACCTAATCTATTTAAAGGAGTCTCTGTGCTTCTGCTAAAATTTTGATCTTTGATAAATAGCCTCTGTTTAACTTCACATCACAGAGAGTCAAACTAAGCAGGAGAAAACTTTTTGAATTTTTCCCCCAGTATCACACTACATATATATTTTCACATGTAATGTGAGAAAACAGTCATGTTTCTGTAAAGCTGAAACTGACGTTTTGTTGTATCATCATGTATATGGAAGAAATATTCATATTGTGTTTAGATCCACTCTATTAAAGTTAATTTTTTTTTGTAATGATGGTAAGTGGTCAGTTTGCTATATGACCTGTAAGAGTTCAAAGCAATTTATTTATATCTGCCTAATTTGTTGATGCTTAAAGCAACTATATTATCCCCATTTTACAGATAAGGAAACCGAGGCACAAATGTTCTGTCATCTTCTCAAAGTAAAAAACCTAATAAGTGGACTGGCTACACAGTCAGTCAAGTAGATCAAATGTTATCTCTGCTTAACAAAGACTCAGAATATTCATTGGGTAAAATTAATAAAAACAAGATTTGGTCAGTTAGTTGTTTTTAAAACAAAGTGATAAATACAAATTTTTAACACAAAGTTGATAAGTAGTTAAAACATTACAGACTTTATAGTCTAAGATGACCTTTATAGCTTTATAACCAAACACATTTCTCAGAAGCTTTACTTTTCTGCTGTATATCAGTAAACATAAAAAGAGCATCTGTAATCATGACCAGAGGAAGAGTCTATGAGGATTTTCTTAAGAAGAGCTTTATGCAGATATAATTCATGTACCATACAGCCCACCTATTTAAAGGATAGAATCCAATGTGGTTTTTGTTTTGTTTTTAAAGAATAGTTTATTGATTTTTAGAGAGAGAGGAAGGGATAGGGGGAGAGAGAGAGAGAGAAACATCAATGTGAGAGCATAACATCAATCAGCTGCCTTCTGCAAGCACCCTACCAGGGATTGAGCCCACGACCTGGGCATGTGCTCTTGAGCGGGAATCAAACCGGCAACCTTTTGGTGCATGGAATGACACCCAACCAACTGAGCCACGCCAGCCAGGGCATCCAGTGTGTTTAGTATGTTCAGAGTTGTGCAGCCATCACCACAGTCAATTTTAGAACATTTTTATCACCCCAAAAAGAAACGTACCTATTAGCAGCAGCCACTCCACATTTCCCACAACCCTCCAGCCCCAAGCACCCACTGATTTACTTTCTTTCTTAATAGATTCGTCTATTCTAGACATTTTATATAAATGGAATTATACAATATGTGATCTTCTATGTGTGTTTTTTTTCCACTTAGCATAAAATGTTTAAGGTCCATCTTTGTTGTAGCATGTATTAGTACTTTATTTCTTTTTATTGCTGAATAATATTCCATTGTATGGATATATACATTTTATTTATTCATTTATCAGTGATGGACATTGGAGTTGTTTCCACTTTTTGGCTGTTATGAATAATGCTGTTGTGAACATTCATATACAAGTTTTTGTGTGCACATATGTTTCCATTCTCCTGGACATGTACTAGGAGTGGAATTGCTGGGCCATATGGAATCTATGTTTCATGTTCTGAGGAACTACTGGACTGTTTTCCAGAGCAGCTGCCCCACTTTGCTTCTCCACCAGCAGTGTATGAGGACTATGATTTCTCCACACCCTTGCCAACGCTTGTATTATTTGCCTTTTGATCATAACCTAGGGTTCAGAATAATGTTGAATAAAAATAGCAGGAGCATTATTCTTTGTCTTGTTCTTGGTCTTAGGAGGAAAGCATTCACCGTTAAGTATGTTACCTGTGGATGCTTTGTGTCAGCTTGAGAAAGTTATCTTCTGTTGCTACATTTATTGAGTATTTTCATCATGAAGATATATTGAATTTTGTCAAATGCTTTGTCTGCATATGTTGAGATCATCCTGTGGTTTTTGTCCTGCATTCTACTAATACAGTGTATTGTATTTATTGATTTCTGGATGTTGCGTTCCTAAGATAAATCCCACTTGGTTGTCAAATTCTTCTATGTTGCTGGGTTCAGTTTGCTAGTATTTTGTTGAGGGTTTTTTTTTGTCTGTATTTATAAGAGATTATTGGTCTGTAGTTTTCTTTTCTTGTTAGGTCTGTATTTGGTTTTGGTGCCAGTAAAACAGGCCTCAAAATAAGTTGAAAGGGTCCCACTCCATCAATTTTTTTTAAAGTCTTTGTCCAGCTGACTGACTTTTGCATATGTGTGTGTGCATAAGAGAAAGAGAGAAAAAAGGAGTTTTCTTTTCACCACACTTTCTAAAGTATATTTCCTCTTTTTCCAACTCCTAGGGTTTCTTGGTTCTATGTTAAGTATTTTTTCACCGTTTTCCTTTGGGAGAGCACAGATATGCATTGCCAGAGATGCTTCACCTCAAGCAGAGAAGAATAAATTATTTATTCCTAAGTTCTATTTGTGTATATTGATACTATGCATACCATTACAAGAATCACACCAGTCATTCCAGCGTCAAATTGAGAGTCACATGACCAGGATAAAGATTTTATGGAAATTAATAGCTTATAAAAAAGCTTTGATTTTTTTTTTCCTTGCAGAAGTCCTAATAGTAACGTGCAAATTCTGGATATTTGTTGTTGTTGTTGTTGTGTGTTCCTTCACAAAATGATCTATCAGTTCTCAATATGTGTAAGTGTGTTTATTGAAAAGGTAGACATTCATTGAAATTAAATATAATTTCTATGGGACATAACAACAGCAATAATAGTTAAGATATATTGTGTACTTACACTGGACTAAACAGTTTACAAATTCAGCATTCAGGTTTTCTGGCAAAACGACAGTCCCATGATGTGAACGAAAATCCTCAGTTCCAGATAGAAGATAAAGATTGTAGAAAGAGATATAAGGCAACTATTCTTAGTCACTATAGAAGATTATAATTAACTCAGCAAGTCTCTCTTGGATACATTCACAAATGGAGATTAAAATAGCACAGTTAAAATGTTTAGTAATTTTAATCTTTTAAGTGCTTAGCATTTATTAATTCAGAGCACAATGTATCTTAAATAGTTTAAGCACTGCTCTCTGAAATCCAAATATAATTAATATACTCTAAGCCTCAACAGCTGAGAAACATATATAATAATGGAGTTTTATAAAATTATTCATAATTTAGTAATTCTTTTTTTTTTAGTCAGACCAACCTTAATCGTCTGGGGGAAAAAATGTATGTGCGTGCGTGTGTGTGTGTGTGTGTGTGTATAAAATTTGGATACCATTCCATATTCAAGTGATTTCATCAGAAATGTAGTGAGTGTGGAAATTAGCAGTACATGGCGCATAGGCACCCAAGAGAGACACTGTCTATTTGATGTTTTCTGGAGGTGCTGTTATGAAGGAACCGATAGACTTACCCTTTTAGACTTAGAAAATGTTTGTGTCAAATCTGAATGGGCAGAACACAGATCGAAACTCTCCTAAAGGCATTACCTCATTCATTATAACACTTCTGCCTCTGAAACAAGCTGAAAACACATTTAATACCTTTTGTTCTGGTCCAGTTTTTATTTTATTTTATCCTATTTTATTCAAAGGCTTTTCCTGTTGAAGGGCTTGTAAGAGGTAGCTTTGTCTTTGGAACCATGTCTATTAATCAAATGTTATTTAGACTTTTCAGAGCAAATTCACTTCATTTTCAAGAGAAAAAGAAAACAAAACTTCTGAAATAATCCATTTTCATTGAGATTGTATATAATACCAATAATAGAATATTGAGATTTTCCCACCACTTTTATAAAAATTCACGACTTGGCTTTTCATCTAATGCCATATTACATAATTACCTGGGTTTTTCACTTAAAATTATTGCCTTGTCTGTATAAGTCAATTCATCTTTAGCTATGGAGATACAATCTTTTATATCTAATGAAATAAGAGTTGCTTTTGCACACAGATTTAGATTTGTGAAAATAGATGTGTTTGCCATGTAGAATCATTTTGGTCATGGTAATTGGACCCCAGTTACCCAAATGTTAACAATAGCTAACATAATAACTTGAGCATTAAATTCACTGTCTTAATCTTAAATCAAAATATCATTGTTGTGACAGTTTGTGCTCCTTTTATCAATTACTGAACTGAAGGTTGCCCAGAGTCACATAGCTAAGCAAATGTTGGTGCCAAGAGTTGACTCGAGTTCCCTGACGCTGCAGCCTCAGTTTTTGTTTGTTTGTTTGTTTGTTTTGTTTTTACCTACAATACTATTCTTTTAGAATATTTTCGTTTCTATAACCATAATACATAACCTGTGGACTATGTTCCTGTCATAGATATAGGCAGGCACTATGTCATAACATCAAAGCTACAACTTAGGAGCCTCTAAATAATAATTTAAGATAACAAACTATATTTTAAGTTCTAATATACATGACCCCAGTATACAGGCAGTCCTTGCTTTGTGTGATATTGTGGAAACATAAATAGGATTAAGCATGCTAAAACCATGCAAAACAAATTTATGAATGAGAAAATTACAACTGTTCTGTCATCTTTAAAATTTTTTTGTCAAACTTTAAAACATTGGTTATAAATGTATAGACAAATGAAACAATAGTGAAACTACTTAGTACATTATAATCTAAAAATTAGAAACATAGTTCAAGTTTTCTTTGTAAAAAACTTACCTCTGAAGTAAAAATTTAACACCCCCCCCCAAAAAAAAAATCTAGGGAAATTAACTTTACATTTTGCAGAATATCAAAGCTATCCAAGCTTTTAAATAAAAATATAACCCCCCTAAAAAAGCTTATCAAGAGTAGTTTGAACTTGCTTTCTTCTCATGCTATAACTTATAATACTGAGCAAGAATCTTTTTTATGCCTTGAAAAATTGTCATACTCCTAAGTTTAGATCAGCTTCTAACATTTTATCCTTTGCACTTTCAATGTCTGAAAATATCTCTGAGCGTATCTTTAGTGTGCTGGTGTCACTTCCGTCAGGATATTTTCATCCTTTTTATAACAACTACTTTTTTCATCTTTGATACATTCTCCGTTGCCAAGTTGCTTTGGCTGCATATCCAAAGTCCTTCATACATCATCAATGTCCACATTCCCACATTTAGCTATTTCTTCTGTAATTCCATTTATACTCGATTCAGATTTCACTTCCAACTTTTTCACTGTGTTTCTTCTTCCTTCTTTCCTTCCTTCCTTTGCCAGTTCCCTTTTTGGATTATCTATTTCTGTAAAACATCATGTGGGTATATCACTGGGAGACAAGCAGACAAAACAGCTACACACCTTGCTGTCTGTGAGTGAACTGAATCCCAGATACACGGTGACCAATCACTGACGGACTTTGTGTGAAGTCATGTGATGGTTACTGGTCATGATGTTACTATGTAGTGATTTTGTAGACTGACGTGGCAAAGTTTGTACTTTACATTTGCTCATACTTAATATATTGGTCTCTGAAATTTGAACTGTGTTTTAGGGGGACTGGTGTTTTATCTAAACCATGGTCACTGAAATTCATGCATATTAGAACTTCGCCAAGTGAGGACTGTCTATAAATGGTAATTATGTGAAGGATATCAAGTACTCTACTATATTATAAATTGATAGATGGATAGATAAATATTCTAATATAATATGCTGGTTAAAGGAAGTATTAATTACCTTTTAATAATTGATATTTATTATGTAATTATAATAATTTTATTTGCCTTCTAGGAATTTAGAAGAGTTTGGAGAGATAATAATGTATGAGCCAAGAAAGTTTGAAAGTTTGAATTGATAACTTTCTCAATTTTTTGAGACCTTCAACATCAACCTGTTATCCTTAAGGCAGATCTCATAATGGTTTATTTTAAAAAACAAGTCCTGGCCAGTTTGGCTCAGTGGTTAGAGTGTTGGCCCATGGACCAGAGAGTCCCGGGTTCAGTTCCCACTAGGGGTATGTACTTCAGTTGCAGTTTGTCCCCGGCCCCGGTTGGGGTCGTGTGGGTGCCAACCACTCGATGTGTCTCTCTCACATCAATGTTTCTCTTTCTCCCTCTCTCCCTCCCGTTCTATCTGAAGATAAATGCAAAAATGTCCTCAGGTGAGGGTAAAAAAACAAGAAGAAAAAAAAAGAAAGCAAGTACAGAAGGATATGATACTGCTTATATAATGCATTAAAATGTAAATATTATTATATAATACTTTAGAATGTAAATATTTGCTTATCAAAAAACATTTACATTATGAACATGTAAAAATTCTTAATTCATAATAGTGATGACCCATATAGAGGAACAGAAAATAGTTTTACAAATTCTCAGATTATAATTTCTAATATATTTATATTTAATGAGACTATTTTATATTGAGAACTGAATATTTTTCAGTATACAATAATGCCACCTATATAATAATAAAATTGTCATATTATTCAGATTAATTACCAATTTTAAAAGTTCCTATTTTGGAGTGAAGGAATTGAAGTGATTTATTAATTGTTCTTTTAGCCCTAAAACTCTGTATTTCCTGACTTGTATATTATAAGTTCTCAAATTTAGTAAGTTTCTATTTGGAGGATTAAATGCTTATTTTTAAGGGAATTTTTAAGGTTCTCAGCAGTATTAGTAAGTTAAAGTCTTAGGTTTTAAACCTGATTTGGGGTTAAGCTCTGGGAAGGAAAGGATGATTCATAGGCACCAGCCAGTTATCCTTGTGAACTAAGGAGCAGATACACTCTAAGGCTCTCAAAGTGAAGACAGTGCCAAGTACTATCTCTTGAAGTCATGTTACATTTTCTGGAAAATGTTAAAAGATAAAAATAAGATTGTCTGAATAACATTCAAGTTTTATGAGTGGATGTGTATAATGCATGAGAATTTGGATGGGTAAATATGCATAGCATAATTCTTTTAGAATGACGTGCATTTAGAATGATTGACTTACTAGAACTGCTGAAATAAGAAAACACATTCCAAGTTAATTTGAAATAATGGGGACATTGGCTCTGTTGCAGTTGTTTTAAAAGTATACATGCCCCACAATGAATGGATTCAGTTCATCAATGACATTGCATTGAAGTCATTCAGAGACTTTCTTTTGCCATTGCAGGTAGAGCGGGAAAAGGCCATTCTTCTGGCCAATCTCCAGGAGTCACAGACACAGCTGGAACACACCAAGGGGGCGTTGACAGAGCAGCACGAGCAAGTGCACCGGCTCACAGAGCACGTTAATGCCATGAGGGGCCTACAGAACAGCAAGGAGCTCAAGACCGAGCTGGATGGGGAGAAAGGCCGGGACTCAGGGGAAGAGGCGCATGACTATGAGGTGGACATCAATGGCTTGGAGATCCTTGAGTGCAAATACAGGGTGGCAGTGACTGAGGTGATTGATTTGAAAGCTGAAATTAAAGCCTTAAAGGAGAAATATAATAAATCTGTAGAAAACCATACTGAAGAGAAGACCAAGTATGAGAGTAAGATTCAAATGTATGATGAGCAGGTGACAAGCCTCGAGAAGACCACCAAAGAGAGTGGGGAGAAGATGGCCCATATGGAGAAGGAATTGCAAAAGATGACCAGCATAGCCAACGAAAATCACAATACCCTTAATACAGCCCAGGATGAGTTGGTGACATTTAGTGAGGAGCTAGCTCAGCTTTACCACCATGTATGTCTGTGTAATAATGAAACTCCCAACAGGGTCATGCTAGACTACTACAGGCAAAGCAGAGTTACCCGTAGTGGCAGCCTGAAAGGACCCGATGATCCCAGAGGACTTCTGTCTCCACGATTAGCCAGGCGGGGTGTGTCATCCCCAGTTGAAACAAGGACCTCCTCTGAACCAGTTACAAAGGAAAACACAGAGGCCAGCAAAGAACCAAGTCCAACCAAGACCCCCACTATCTCTCCTGTTATTACTGCCCCACCATCATCTCCAGTATTAGACACAAGTGACATCCGCAAAGAGCCAATGAATATCTACAACCTTAATGCCATTATCCGGGACCAAATCAAACATCTGCAGAAAGCGGTGGACCGGTCCTTGCAACTGTCTCGTCAAAGAGCAGCGGCACGGGAGCTGGCCCCCATGACTGATAAAGACAAGGAAGCCTTAATGGAAGAGATCCTCAAGCTCAAGTCCCTGCTGAGCACCAAACGGGAGCAGATCGCCACTCTGAGGGCAGTGTTGAAAGCCAACAAGCAGGTGATCTCATTCTACTGACCATGCATGCTAGCCAGCGAAGCTTTCCTGACTTGTTTTTTCCTTAATGTTTTTGAGTGTCCACTATCATCAGGGTGAGAGTTCAGATTCCTGGTCAGTGGAGGAATAAAAACTAAGTCCCAGTACCAGAATAGAATATAATAATTATTTTAATTCAGTGAATGGATGAAATAGTAGAGTAGCTATGCTCCGTTAGGTGGAGGCAGAGGTGAGGGTAGGAAGGCAGTTCACCCGGAACTTAGCTGGAGTCCAGCAGTTATTGAGTGTGAAGACAGGAGATGGAGATGATGGCAGAATAGGCTGGCATGGCAGCTTACACCAGGGAGGTACAGCAAGAAAGGCACCCTGGCAGGCAGCTGGAGCAACGGGGGAGTTCTCTAGAGGGAGGTAGAGAAACAGATAGAGACTGAGGTAGAATGTGCACCAGCTCTGCCAGTGACCACAGGTCTGACATGTAGGTTCAACTGGGATGTTAACTCAGCTGGGTCAGAATCTTTCCTAATCACAGATATTGTTCTTCTGGAAGTAAGAATACTACAACCCTACCCTGCCTGATTAATTCCTGGATCTCCTTGATGACTGAATGTGTGCCCTACTGCCACTCAGACTTTACCTGGGTGTCAAGTGCTATGAAATATAGACAGGGAAATACACCCACGCGCGTGCACACACACACACACACACACACACACACACACACACACACATATACCGTTTCATTTATTAAAATAATTTCTATAAACTCAGGATAATCAAATTCATTTTTCTTGTTTAAGTAGCATTTCAAGTGGAAGTACTTTTATTTCAAAGCACCATAGACAGGGAAATATTTTTAACCTTTCTTTAGTTTCTCTGGAAAATGAACCTTGAAAGATACATTTGAGAAGGGTGCTGAAAAGGGGAGTTGATAAAGAGAAGCAACAAAGCATTGGATACCTTCTTGCAAATGTAAGCAGGGCTAGTGTTAGAAAGCGAAGGTCCATTTCATATTCAGAGTTCTTTCTTTTGCCTTTATTTGGGGAAACCACACTATTATTTTGTCATCTACAGTGCAGCTTTCTAGCATCTTTATCTTCAGTTCCCATAAATTAATTCATATAATTTGGGGGTCTCTGCCACAAGCAAGAATATCGTCTGCACTATAAACATATTTTATATACATCTAACGGGAAAATAGGACCTTATTCTCTGCCATCACTTCAGAGAAATAGAAAAGATTAGGGTGAATGAAGAATTTGTGAGATATCTGACTCCGATTTGAGGTCACAGTGAAGGAATTTGCTATCATAAACTCGGCTACAATCCAAAGACCGAGTGATTTAGAGTGTTCATAAATAATGCCATATTAGATAAGACTTAGACAGCCTTTATCAAGGACATAATATCCTGGGCACTCTCGGCCAAACCATTCAGATAATTTCTCTGACTTCTTCCTGAATGAATATTAACAACCTAGAAACCTAGATCTATAAGAATGTCAAGACGCATAACTGACATACATGTTAGATAATAAGCAGGGTTGATCAGCCAAGAGAGACTAATTTGTGAACAAGTACTTATTGATTACATATTTCATGGCAGGCATTAAGTAGGGATGAAAAAAACAAGCGATTAGTAATCTAGCAGGAATTCAATGGTGCCTGTAACTGTTTACAAGATAGTGCCTATCGAGCACTTCAGAGTGGTACAAACAGTGCCATAGGAATACAGAGCAGAACAAAGCATTCCGGGCTGTGATATCATTTGCATTATGTTAGCGTCATAGCCTTTATGGGCTCAGTCAATTAAATGAAAACACATTTCGCCCTGGCCGGTTTGGCTCAGCGATTGGAGCTTCGGCCTATAGACCAAAGAGTCTCGGGTTTGATTCCAGTCAAGAGCACGTACCTCAGTTGCTGTTCGGTTCCCTGACCTGGTCGTGGTTGTGTGAGAAGCAACTTATTGATGTGTCTTTCTCACATCAATGTTTCTCTCTCCCACTCTCTCTCTCTCCTTCCTTCCCACTCTGACTGAAAATAAATGGAAAAATATCCTCAGGTGAGGATTTTTAAAAAACACAAATAAAATAAATGAAAACACATTTCTAGCCATGCATTTAGTTTACATTTTAATGATGCTGGGCCTATTGCTATGATGCTTATGTGCCATAAAGAGCTTCAAGTGTCTGCAGGTGACACCCATTACATTTATACATGGTGGGATGTTAATTATTAAGGCTAAGGTGAGAATTCTGTGGTGCAGGGGGTAAAAAAGACAATTTTCTCTTTTAAAATAGTTTTCTGCATTCTCCGTGAATCTTTTAACATACTTTAGGATTTTTTTTTTGTAAGCACAGTGTCTTCTGACGAACCAGCAAATGTTACGCAGTACCATCTGAGCACTAAACTGTGCTAGATGCTGAAGTTTCAGAGACTAACCCGTGGCCCCTGCCCTTCAGAGGACTCCCAGAGCAGTGGGGATGTCAGAACAGAAACAGATAGTTACAGTTGGATGTTATTCATGCTGTAATCGAGTTATGGGAACATCGCAGAGGAAGATACTAATGTCTTTTAGAGGAGCTGGAGAAAACTTCACAGAAGGAATTATTCTTGTGTCTGTTCTTAAAGGATAAGGAGTTGTTTTCTAGAAGAGGAGGAAAACATTCCAGGCACAAAGAACAGGAGGCGGTAGAGGCACAGAGTAGAAAGATAAATTCAAGGAATGATTTTAAAGGACTCTGTGGCTAGAAACAAGATTTTTTTGTTTAGAAAGTAAGCTTTGGAAGTGTTTGAAGAATGTGACAAATGCAGCCGCCAGCAAATCTAATGGGTTATGGACAGTTAGAATTGCTTAATTCTGAAAAAGCTTTGCACAGTCTGTGGACAAACAGATCTACAAAGCCGAGTCCTTTGGGGCATTTCTCACAAATAATAAATAACTTTGTACTTCTATTTCAGATCTTGTTTTTCTGTCATTCCCCCGCCCTGCCGCTCTGCTCCCCTTATCAGCGGTTCTCAACCTGTGGGTCGCGACCCCTTCGACCCTTTCACAGGGGTCGCCTATGACATAACAGTAGCAAAATTACAGTTATGAAGTAGCAACAAAAATAATTTTATGGTTGGGGGTCACCACAACATGAGGAACTGTATTAAAAGGTCACGGCATTAGGAAGGTTGAGAACCACTGCTCGATAAATGACCATGTGGCCCCGTGCTTACAAACTTGTTCCGTCTACATTTTCACAACTTAAGCTTAACTATCTGTTCTAAATGAGTATGTGTCTAAATTTTTTTTTTATAAATTTAAAACAGCCATTTTTCCCCCAGGTCAACTTCTGCATTCTGGATACTTTACTGAATTTATAATGTTTCTAAAGATTCCATTAAGTTACAGCACTACACGACACATTGAACTGTTTTATGAGTGATTTTTAATTTAAATCCAATCAAAACTAGTAAGAAACCACTTTGGAATCAAAACATGAACAAACTACCCCATCCCAACATTGTTTTAATGAAAAAACAATCCATTTACCTCTATAGAAGTTAGCACTTTGCGTAAGAAAATTGAAGCTGTCCATTTCAAGCACAAAAATGTTAAAAGCCAGGGTAGTCTTCCTAGAAAATCCTATTAGTAGTGGATTTTTTTCATTAGTAAGGGACTTTTTTGTTAGCATTGAATATTTTTACACAGCCTAGAAGCTGTAGTTAACAGTTTGTAAAAATGGTGTGTTTCCTTTTAGGTTTCAATATGCATGCCACGTGCCGTGCATCAACCAGACAGTCCCTGAATATACGTTCATTTCATGCATTGATTCAGTAAACATTTTAAAATTTTACTTCCTACTCTGTGTCAGGCTAGTTCTCAATTTGAAATACTATGTATTCCAAGAACTTCAGATATGCCTAAATCCCAAATTCAAATAAATATTTCCATTCATTTAACATTTTGGAATTTTTTGCTTTTATGGTGATTGTGAAAAACTAAATTTGACTGTTCAAATTTGATTATTTTGATTTGATTAGTATGTCATTAAGTTTTGATTATTAAATTTGACTATAGTTCACTGTTTTGAAGAAATTGTATACAAAGACATAGGAAATCATTGGTTCTTTGTTAATTTTTTCCTTAAGCCTAAAATACAGATTGGTAGTTTGTCATGTACTCATGTCGTAAATTGCAGTGGCCAGCACCTTTGATTCTGTTTGTTTCAGGCCCACAGAGCAGAGGGGATACAAGAATATTTGAGTCCATTGTCTTTCCATCAGAAGCAGCACTTTTCCCCGACTTCTCCTTGATAAAATTCTTCTTGTGTAGTTTCATTTTCGCTTCCTTTTTGTCTCACAATCTCACACTCTCAACAATCTGCATTAAATATTTAATGACGTATCTTTACCTTAGCTCCTGATACTGACTCTGGTTCAACCTGGCTTCTAGGGCAATCTAACCACATTACGGATTCACAATATGTTCTGACATTAAAGAAAAACCACCGTGAGTCCAAAGTACATACCTATGTTTATATAAAACTTAACCACATCCATTTCACTTCCCTTTATTAAAGAAAGTAATAGACCCAGCATGAAGAAATCTGCATGCTAGATTTTCCTGATATGAAAATTGTAAGCATTATGATTTTTCTGCCTTAGACAGCCGAGGTGGCACTAGCTAATCTCAAGAACAAATATGAGAACGAGAAAGCAATGGTGACTGAAACGATGACAAAACTTAGAAATGAACTGAAGGCTTTGAAAGAAGATGCAGCAACTTTCTCATCCCTGAGAGCAATGTTTGCAACAAGGTAATCGTTTTCTCTTCTAAGACTGGGTGTGGTACACAGGGAAAACACTTTAAAATTCACATGTATCTTCGTGCATCTTGAGTGTATAAGTTGTGAAGAAAATAGAAGAGATTCTACTCTAACAAATCTGAGATAAGACATTTTGTTCTGTTTTCCAGAGCCCTCTACTGGACACACTGGATCAAGCAATTCCTTTACATAAAAGTATTTTTAAATTAATACAATAGATATTGTTTTCTATATTTACAATAGAATTTATGTACCCAAAAGAATTAAATTTAAAGAACAAAAAAACCTCCAACAAGGAAAAAAGTCCTATTTGATAAAGTAGCTAAATACTATCACCACTGAAATTTACTATCACCAAAGTATTTAAAAGTGCTTATCATTAATAAATATTATTTGAGAAAAATACCATCATAATGAAGATTAATATTCATCATATCAGCTAATTACTTAGACTTTAATACACTGATGTAAATATAACTTCTAAAATGTAATTATATTAACAAACTTCTCACATTGCCCAAGTAATTAATTAGATATATATTAGTTACTACCTCCCCCACCAGTGTCATTATTAGGCTCTACTGTATTTTGCTTTTAAACTTGAAGTGATTATTGAGGATGTATTGATTCAAAGCATTCAAAATCATGAGATTTTAATTTGTGACTTTTTTTGCTGTCACAATTTATTGCCAAAATAAAAACAGTTATATATCTTATGTGATGTAAACTCAGTACAAAGTTCACAAAGCATAACTATGCCTTTATTTGCAGATTCAGTAAATAGTTTACATGTAGCTGATATAAGTATAAAACAAAATTCTAGGCTGTGTAGGAGACTGGCTGGGAGCCTGTCCAGCTTGTTTTGGGTGTCAGGAGAGAAAGGCTCAAACTTACACTTTGTGATTGACTCTCTTGAGATGGCTGTGAGGAGGCTGGGTGTCCAAGGGACCCCAGGGGTGTGGGGAACCAAAGAGAACTGACTTCTGGGTCTCCAAGCATGATGAGAGTTTGGGGAGTAGAATACATACACCTCTGGCCACTGTAGGGGGAGGCCGGGCAGAATGAGGATGGTGCACATAGCCCTCATTGATGGAAGAAATCGGTCAGAATGATATGTAGGATCAAAAAAAACAAATTTCCTCTTTGAAAAAGATATCAAACCTTTGTAAAGGGATATTGAAAGTCTCAATCTGGTTTATATAAGAATTATTTCCCCCAAGTAGTGCATTTTCGCAGAAATTTGTTTTTTGGGGTGTGTGTGTGTGTGTGTGTGTTTGGTATAGTAATTGCCATACTCCACAGTATTTTTTAAAATATTGCTATCTGACCAATTAAAATAAATCTAGTATCCTGAAATTCAGATTGTGTTTTACTAAGCCCTGAATTTTCTTATGATATCTTTCCCACATTTCTTGACATTCAAGGTTAAAGAAAATGGGGACCCACCCAGATCTCAAGTTCTTTCACTACATGGTCTATTTTTTCTTTAAAATGCCACAAGGCTTGTGCTGATTTCAAAGTGTGTACAGTACATTTTGGATAACTTCACAAAGTCATTAACTATCTGATCAAGAGCATTTGTGACTATTACCTTAGCGGGTAAATAAACTCAGGAAAAACTCTGATTATGTGAATCATTCTTTTCCCAACTGTATGTGTGCTCGGGGTTTACCTTTGATGGGGAAAAAGATCACGGAGCGTATCTTCCTGCTGCAGCACAAGTATCAAACCTGAATAAAGATGTGTGACGGCCTTCTCTATCTGTCTCAGATCCTATGCCAATCTTTGACACCTGTTGTTTAATCGTCTGGTTTAGAAATCATTGAAAATACTCAAATTTCTAATTCAGACAAATCTGCCATATTGAAAGCGGTGGCAGCCGCAATCTAGAAATATAAAGAAGGAAATGTTTTCTTTATCAACATTATTATTCTTTTGTATGCTACAGGCATAGCCTATAACACACTTGTCACATTTCTCCGAAGAACGCATTACACGGTAGAAAAAGCCACGGTAGCACATCTAAGATGCTGCACACGTCACCTGAGACTTTACTGCTTCTTCCTGCGCCACCATGCGGGCAGCCCCATAATAACCGTCCTTGGGGTTTAAGACATCACCTTTGAAGCATGTCCCCATGTGGTCTCCATTCTTAGATGAACCATACATTAGTGAACCTGCTCTACTGTTTCTGATTTTCTACTATAGTAGATTACCTCGATTCTGCTCTAGGAAGACCAGTGTTCCAAATATCTGAATTCCAGTAAAATCTATTACTTTTCTATTTAAATTCCAAATTCAGTTTCACCAAGATTTTCTCCTGACCACATTTCTGTTTCGGTTCCAGATGTGATGAATATGTCACACAGTTGGATGAGATGCAGAGACAGTTGGCAGCCGCAGAAGATGAGAAGAAGACTCTAAATACTTTGTTACGAATGGCTATCCAGCAAAAACTCGCCCTGACCCAGCGGCTGGAGGACTTAGAGTTTGACCATGAGCAGTCCCGACGAAGCAAAGGCAAATTTGGAAAGAGCAAGATCGGCAGCCCTAAAGTAAGTGGGGAGGCCTCAGTCACCGTGCCCACCATAGACACTTACCTCCTGCATAGTCAGGGCCCACAGACACCCAACATTCGGGTCAGCAGTGGCACCCAGAGGAAAAGGTATGCATGCAGCAATGTTCATAGTATGGTGCAGTGGCCAGATTTTAGTTAACTGCGAAAATTAATGTGTTCTTATTGTGGAGGATGGAGGAAGGGAAGGAAGAGAAAAACTGGGAGTGGCTGTGTAAATGGGCCTTGCTAATGTTTGTTTTTTTCCGAGTCAAAACCTTTTGATAATTGTGTGTATTTACTCCCCTCTATCCCCCACACCCCGCCTCTTAATTAACCGTAATATAACTTCTCAGTGTCTGTCAACATTTTTGCTGTTCCTTGTACGCATAAATATACCTCTCCCTTACCTCCAGCCTAAAAACTGGTAGATAAAAGGTGGATATTAAGAATGAAGCTATGTTTTACATGGGTGGTCATTTTAAAAGTCATTGTACCTCTGGTAATGGTGCTTTTACCCGCTTCTCTTTAATGGGGCAAGGATATGAATATGTTCTCTTAGGGGAACTTCTGTTTGTTACCAAAATTGATGACTGACTAAAGGAGATGTCTATATTTAGGTAAAATGGGGTGGAATGTGTATAGCCTTTTTCTTTAAAACAGGTTTTTGTGCATTTTCATTTGGTATGTGAATATTGTTCAAAGAAATCACTTGCAAGGTTTTTAGTGGCTTGATTTTTTCTGACCTTTTTCCAGAGTCCTGGATGTTGAATTACTTACCCTATATTTTCAGTTATTTGTAAAATTTTTATTTTAGGAACTTTCAGTAAGAAATCAAATAGTATACATATTTTCTATTTGTGGTTCAAATTAACTATAATAAATCTCTTTTCCAGTATCCAATACAGTTTCCAAATGGGGTTGTATCCTGGTGTGGGAACTAAACAATTAGGAAAAATCTTGATTTACATGTTAAAAAAAAATTAAATACCAATATAAATAATGTTGTCACTGGTGAGGCTTTGAAAGGTAATTAAAGTAAAACTTTTTTGTTTTCTATATGTATTTTCTTGGATCTCCTGCAAGACAATTTTCACCTTCCCTTTGTGATCAGAGCCGTCCCAGGACTTCAGGGGCCTCCTACCTACAGAATTTATTAAGAGTTCCCCCTGATCCCACCTCCACAGAATCATTTCTTCTGAAGGGCCCCCCTTCCATGAGTGAATTCCTCCAAGGGCACCGGCTCAGCAAGGAAAAAAGGTTAACCGTGGCTCCACCAGGTAAACATTTTTTCCTTGGGTGCATGTGATGCAAATGATTAGTTGAATAGACAGCTCTCCCCTTCCTTCCAACCACTCATGCCCACCCATCCGCAGGGCCTAACTTTGATGACGGGTAAATTCCTACCACTCAACTGAAAACACCTTTACACGTAGCCTCCTGTTTCGTCCTTGACTCACCAGACCACCTTTCCTTCCTTTTAACTGCCAAGGATGGAAAGTGAGAGTTGGAAGGAATGGGATAGGTAAACGGAAACCAGCAACAGGCAGGTGCAACGCAGGACACACTCTTGGATCCTATTTGCCATTGGGTCGCTCATAGCAATTCCATCTTGGTCCAATTTTGTCCTGATCATTTTTAACAGAATGCCTTTGAGGCTCATTTCCTTTTTGTAGTGACTCAGAATGTTTCTTCAATCATTATAGACAAATAAAAGTCAATTCCTCTAAGGTTTTGCTCCTCAGGAACACTCAGGTCTTACTATAGTGTTCTTATATTAATAGTTTGCAAGCCCGTATCAATTTATGCTTACCCAGACGCACAATTTACTTCAGCTTCAGTGTTTTGCATTTTTCTTTTTCTTCTTCCTATGAAGAGCCTCAGTTGAAAATGTGACTTCTGGCAAATAAGGATAATCCTTTCGAGAAGTCCCCACATGCTAACTAGAGATCAGAGAGGGCACATAGGAAGCCATGAAACAAAGTAAGCCCAGGGGCATCAATTATTTGGCTATCCCAGGGAATGAAAAATTAAAACTAATTTTAAGTTGGTTGTCAACAGTTAGAAACTCAGAGATTTCACATGGGCATCTACATTTCTGGCTTCCCTTAAATGATTCTGAATATCTGGCAGCCGAGGGTCTGCAGTCATGCCTGTGAGCAGCCCGTTAGAACTATGTACTGGTTGCTGCTTTTAAACGGCAAGCTTTGCAGGTGGCCAAAGCCCCTCTCAGTCCGCATTACTTGTACCCAGCCTGCTGCATTCGTTTCTGTTATCTTCTGATCCCTTCTGTAGCTTTTGAGTTTTCCGCCTTTGCCACAGGTGTTGTTTTTTTTTTTTTTCTTTCTTTCCCAGTTTGCTTCTATTTTACCTCCTACCTAATTCACTTCGATTTTACCTTAATTCCTTTTTGGAAACCTCAGCCTTTGGATCTCTAATACTTTCCGTATCTGATTCATGAATCAGCCTACTAGCTGGGATGAAAAGATGTATGGAATTCACAGCACATGTTCGACATTCTAAGAATGTCTGAGGAGATCGATAGTGACAGTGCGTTGGAAGAACCTGACAGTCAAACGTACACGTTAAAAAAAAAAAAAAAAAAGCAACCTCTGCGAGTGTTTCCACTTTCTGTTGTTTTAGACCCCACTGGAAGGTCCTTTGACGTATCTGTGAATTACCAAAGTGGTCATGATTCATTAGGACACCTGACTCAAACAAAACCCCACAAGTCTTTTCAGTGTCCCAAAGAGATTTAGTAGCACTATCTACTAGAACTTAGAAAAGAAATTGTGTCACTAATGAGTAACCCTAGTATTTTAATTTAAAAGGTGTTATATCGATATCATTAAAATTAATAATAAAAATGAATAATAACTATTTTCATTTTGTACATGACTTTGATCATTGTATTTATGAATATATGTTTTGCATTATTGTCATTACATTGTGAAAACCATTAACATTGTATCATAAACTTTTCCATGTTGCTACATAGTCTTATTTTTATTTTTAAAGGTTGTATCATAAATTTTATTTCAAATGTTATCACATTAATCACTACTTCCTCTCTTGGTAAACCACTGAGATAGTTTTTCATTATTTGTTATATTATAGAATGCTGCTGAGAGTATCCTCATGCATTCAACTTCTCATCTATTCAATTTTTTCTCAAGAATGAGGTCACTGGGTTAAAAGTATGAACATCTTTATGTTTTTGCTCCATTTTGATATTGCTGTCAAAAAGGGTATGTACTAAAAGCCCCACAAAAGATTTTTCTCATTTTCACACAGTCTGCATCTTGCTGCTGCTTTATTCACACTTTACACATCTTGCAACTCTAAGGCCAGCTAATGTACATGAATGAGAGTACCCTTCTGTTGTCTTAAATTGTTTAGTTTAGAATAACCAGAAAATGACATTGGACTTAGAAAGTATTGCTATATACAAAATTAAAGATATAATAATGTGAAATTCAGAATCATTCCTCGGCCAGAGAATCACTTTCATGACAATACTATACTATTATCATATTGATAAACCTTATTTTTAACCACTTATTTGAAGTTAAAATAATAAAAGAGGGGAGGAAGTAAAGCCGTTATTATATCCCAAGGAATTTTCAATTGTGTATCATGAAGTCAACTAGATTAGTCCTTAATAATTTCTTAGATCAAGCCAACAGCATTTTCTGGAAGGTTCCAATTAAATGAATTACTGTAGAAACTGAGTAACCATCTATACCAAACAAATTGTAGCTTCTAAAAATATTTGCATTATTGACTATATTGTATTTTTCCTAGGCTTAACTGTATTGGATAAGACATAGTAAACATTATTTATGGTGTTTTTACTGTATAAAATGTTTTAATTAGGCTGAGAGTGGAAAAATATGCTATATATAACCAATGCTAGGTTCTATGCAAGAAATATCTTAAACCCATGGGAAGTAATCAATTTTATGAGTATTTTTTATTCATGAATTTATAAGTTATTGATGATTATAAAAGTAAATGGCTAGCAACAGTATATATTCATCATTTTAAAAAGATAATTAATTTAATTTATCAGAATGTTTTTTGGTAAAACTTGTTTTCTAAAATATATTTTAATATATCTTTTTAGGTAATTTTAACTATTCTAATAAGTACATACAAGGGTTGTTTTCTATTGAGGATCATTGAGGTAATTAAATCAATAAAAATGAAATTAATTTGGTTTGGATCCTTTGTTGAGAAATTGAGAGAGCTATAAATCTCATTTAAAATTTTAAGGCACAGAGCATAAAATGGTATTTACCATATATAAGAGATCTTTTCCATAGATTCTATTTCTATGAGATGGTCAGCAGAAAACCCTATCTTTAAGGCACAATTTCTCAATTTCTGGAGAATCAACTCTAGGGTGAGGCATTGATTTTCAAAATTAGTAGAATGGTTTGCACTAATTGATTAGTACTTTGTATTAATTGATTTGCAACCTTTTAGAGGAAAATTTTGGCCCTTGCCTCTGGCTTTGGCTCAGCCTCTGCTGCCTCAGTCCCTGAAATTTGTTTCTGGACATGGCTTGTTGACGTTCTTATTCTTGACTGTATCTTTATCCTGATATACGAACTCCAGTGTCCTCCCACATGGCCTACATCTTTGATGAAGTGGAATCAAGAGACCCTGATGTCATCAACAAGTTTGCAATCAGGCAGCAGACAGTATATCTTTGTAAAATTATTGGTTATTTTGTAGCCAACATTTATCTCCATGCCTTAACTACCTAGGCCTACATAATAATAATACTGCAATCTTACATTTAATCAATAATTAAAATCAGTCTACCAGAATGTATACAAGGAATCTATGTAATTCATAGGCAAGAGATGTTACTTCTGTAGTAAAGGGCTACCCGCAATATTTGTACAGGATAAACAAGAAATCTCAGACTTGAAAAGCAGTTTTGGAGTCTCTTTGTGCAGTAATAGCCTCAGCAGTTTGCTCAGTGTGTCTTCCACACCGGAGCTTTCCCCCTGACTGTTTCCTTCCTAGTGTCGTTGCAATCCCCTCTCCCTTTCCTCCGTCTCTCTTTTCCTCTCTCTCTTTCTCCAACACCATTACTGAACTACTATGAAAGAATGGTATTGTTTTGAAATCTGAAAAATTTTGATGCTGTTTTAGATTTTACTGACTTTAAAGCAGCTAACAGAAGGTCTTAATCTTAGGTATGTCATCCCCCCCTTAGGTTTAGAGTCAACAGTTAGACACGAACATGTTCATTAGTGAAAGTTGCCTTTACATGTCACTACATTCAAACAAGTAGACATTTATTTGTGTTTGTTATGTAGTAAAGCCTATGTTGTTAAGCATGTGCCCAAACCATGTTCTTTTCATTAATATATTTGTTCATTCACTCATTCATTAAAATTTAACAAAATGTATTGAGCATCTGCTATATGTCAGGCCCTTTCCTTGGCTTTTGATATAATGATATTCAATAAAACTTTATCCCTGCTTTTCAGAAACTCATAATCAAGTATGGGAGGTAGTTAGGTAAATAAGTAATGATGTTAATAGATGATCCTGGAATAACAGAGGAGATAGGGTGGTTAGGAGAATCCTCCTAGAAGAGCACTAGTCGTGAAAGGTCACTAGAACTTGATAAGGGTTCAGGTGTGGGTCATGAGACAAGCCTGAAAGCAGGTCAACTTGTGCAAAGGCCATGAACTTCAGACTAGAAACTGGGGCGGGGCTTGGGAGTGATGGAAAACGAGACTGGAGAGGTGGCTAGGGGTCTGAAAGCAGAGGGCCACTTTAATGAGAACAGACTTGATTCTGTGGGCATAATTAACAGTTTTAAGAATAGGACCAGCCCTGGCCGGTTTGGCTCAGCGGTTAGAGCGTCGGACTGCGGTCCAGAGAGACCCGGGTTCGGTTCCCGCTGAGGGCGTGTGCCTCGGTTGCAGTTTGGTCATGCAGGTGGCAGCCACTCGATATGTCCCTTTCACATCGATGTTTCTCTCTCTCTCTCTCTTCCCCTCTCTCCCTCCCACTCTATCTGAACAAAAAAATGAAAAAAAAAAAATGTCCTCAGATGAGGATTTAAAAAAAAAAAAAGAATAGGACCAGATTTTCATCATGTAATGTCACCCTGACAGCAAGGTGGGAATGGATTAGATGTGGGTAACACCTAAGGTAAGAAGTATGTACAGAGACTCAGGAAATAAGCAGATGACAAGTGGTGGAAACTCGGAATCAAAACTGTGAGGCAAGTGAGTGTTTACATGAATCTGAAGTGAGAGAAGTCTAACTGTATATGAAAGCTAGCATGTCCCCTGTACACGCAGCCTATTCTAACTGGCTTTGCTCCTTCATCCTTCTGTGGTTCGTACGTGAAGGAGCTCAGTGAATGCCCTTTGAACTTACTTTCTGAACTGACCACCTCAGTGGGTTTTTTCCTAAAGTATTTTCCTATAGAGGCTTTCACATGTATTGTGTTCCAGTTCCCCGTATCACTATACTTTGTTTTTCCACAGGATTTAGTTCTTGAAGTAGCAGGAGTGAACAATATTCTGTTAAAATCTGTAGGTTTTTAGGTTTGCATTTTCTTTTAACGTAGCTTCCACAGTTCTTCCCTGGGCATTTCCTAATGTTAGAGCATGTTGCCCTGAGTTTGGAATCCGCCAAAACAAAAGTTAATTCAAAAATATTAATTCACAAAATTACTAACCATGTTCTGAAAAATGCATTTCCCTATCTTGCCCCAATGTAGTATGCCGTTAGAAATTCAATCAGATTTCCAGATTTTAGGGAATCGGTTATATCGCTGCAAGAATATTTTTCTTACTTGTTCTGGGTTAGTCATGATTCATTTTACAGTAGAAACAGACAACACTCTCAAATTTCCTTTCATTTCTTTCAGTATTTCTTCAAGTAGTGATTTCATTTTCACGGGTAATCTTTTAGGATAGAGTGACCTGGAATTGGAATGCGCCATGTTAGCAATGTAAGAGTGTCACCTGAGAGATGTGTCTCTTCTTTAGATTCTGTCCATCTCTGTAATGACAGATTGCTAACTGAAAACTGAAAAGTACAGGAATTTATCAAACTTCCTCCCAAAGAGCTCTACATTTGCTTTGTTTAGATAAATGCCAAATGTCCTCCAATATTGCTGAATGTCTTGATTTTCATCCAGATAACTAGTTTTACACAAAAATATTTTGAAATTTTAAGATTTTCTTCTTTCTTATTTTCTATTGCAAAGGGTTAAGCTGTATGTGTCCTAGGTACCAGTTCTACCATTGTGTAGGTAAATACACAAAGATTATGAAGACGTTCCTGACCCCTGTCTCGTCCAGGCAGACTTGGCCGCTTCCTCCTCTGTGCCCCATGAGGACAGCACAGCCACAATTTGTCTTAACACCCGGTTCCTCTATGAATCTGTCAGCTCCTTCTGAGCAGGAGTCCTGCCTCCTTGTCTTTTAGTCCCTGAGATCTTGCCCTGTACCTCGCACACAGGAGATCCTCGAGTTCTTGAATAACGGGTCATCTGTCCACATTTTCTACAATATACGCCTTTTTGTGGTTTATCAACTATACATGTAGTTCTTCCTGTTGTACAGACTTTAGTGTATTTCAGATCATTTCTTACAATTTTTGTGTTTTTAAAATTTTTAAAACGTTTTCAATTACAGTTGACATTCAATATTATATTCGTTTCCAGGGTACAGCATAGTGCTTAGACATTTATATAACTTAGGAAGTGATTCCCCCAATAAGTCTAGTACCCACCTGGCACCATACACAGCTGTTATAATATCACTGACTATATTCCCTATGCTGTACTTTACACAGACAAGGTTTAATACAGGTGATGTAATAAAATCTACATAACAATTGCATTTGGAAATTTTTCAAGTCAGTTATTCACTTTTCTTATTATTTAATCCAGGCAGCATATATATCATTTTGAAGTTTCTTTATGTGGTTGTTTTAATACAAGCATATCCCCAAATCAAGGCAATTATAAGAAAATACTCATTTTAGAGGGCAAAATGTATGAATAATATAATGTAGAGTAAAAGATTCTATATAAATATATAGGCTTTCTTTATTTTTTTTATTCCTTTTTATATGTTTTTATAGTTTTTAAGTATATTTTTCAGTAGATGATGGTTCAAAATTCAAAGGTTCCGAAAGGTGTACAAAGAGGAAGTAACTCTCTCTGCCAACCTTGTCCAGCCAACCTTGTGTGTATTCTTTTAGAAACATTCTCTACATATACAAGCAAATTTATATAAATATATACATATATACTGACAAATATGTATTTTATACATGAATTAATAATATTGACAACCACAAACATTGTTATGCTTGCTATTTTTTTCACTTAATATATCTTGCCTTTTTATTCATATCATTACTCATCTTTTTGTTTATTTTTAACAAGAAGTTACAGAGGAGAAGGAAGATATACTTGAACCTTTTAAGAAAGCTTGAAATGTTTCCATGTGTAGAACAGAACTATTTTTTGCCAAATAATAAAACGACAGCCACACGAATGTTTCTTGTTCTAGACCAGTGCTAGTGAATAGAATTATAATGTGATAATCATATATGTAATTTTACATTTTTTTCTCTAGTAGCTACTTGAGAAAAAAACGAAAAGAAACAGGTGAACTTAATTTTAACAATACATTTTATTTAACACGTTATATCCATAATATTACCATTATAACACACAATCAATGGAAGCCACTAAGATATTTCACATTCTGTTCTTCTTACTCAGTCTTTGAAATTCAGTGTGTATTTTGCACCATAGCATATCTCAATTTGAACTAGTCCTGTTTCTGGTGCTTAATAGCCAGATTTGTCTAGTAGCTACTGTATTGGACAGTGCAGTTCTAGACCTGACTGACTTACCAGTGTTTTTAACTAGCTGAAGATAGAAGCCTTCAGAAGGTGGCTAAGTCTGGAGGGGTGTTGGAGAGGCGCAGGTGGGTTGAGACACATGGAAGGCCCAGGACATTTCAGCCAATGACTACCTTCCTTTCCCAGCCCAGCCCGAAATGACACTTTCTGGCTCACTGAAATATACTGACAGGCAGATGGAAAACCCGAAAGAGACGGGCACCTCTAGTGCTGGTTCCTAAATCAGAGCTCTTGCTTCAGACTCACCAAAGAGGCCAACCTCTGTCCCCAAATGAGAAACTAGTCCAAATTCTAAATTTAAAAATTGCACATTATCCCATCACCTTCTGCCTGTGCATGCTCCCCTCCCTCAAGTCAGAGGATGGCCTTTTCCCACCGACCTGCTGTCAGTTACTTACAGAACGTAACCCTTAGTCTCTTTGATATCCTTTGTGCCAGGGAATCAGGTCTGCCATTGGCATGGCCTTGCTTTCATCCCTAAGCCTCCGTGCACAGAAGAGTTTTAGTGCTGTACCCTGTTCTGGTGGCAGTGGGGCCTTCCCCTCGCTGTGTTCCAAGGGGAGTGGCCCTCAGCGTCTTCTCTGCTATGCTCCTGCTATTTAACCCAATCTGCTGGCTCTAGTCTATTGTATGCTACTGTTTGCCCTCATTGTAACTACATACCAACCTCTGTTATAAGAAGCCCTCTGATTATAAGCATTTCCTGGATTGTTATATTCAAATTACAGCTTTGAAGGGGACTTTTGCTACCTACAAAGAATACTAAAAAAACATAATAAGAAAAAGCCACAATAGGTACACAGTGAAGCCAATCTCTGGGTTAACAGCTGTAGACTCTCCTTTACATTTATAAGGATATATGGACAGCTAGAGTGAAAAATACTGAAGGACCTCTCCCAACTCTGAGACTTTCTGGTCCTATGAAGACAAATTTTCTCTCTATGATTGGGCAGGAGCTCATTGTATACAATCCATGTTTCCAAATAGAACTATATTAAAATATCTTAGCATCATATAGTGTACATTCCATCAAGGAAAAGGAAAATTCTTGTTATCTAACATTTTTTTGGACAGTTTAAACTATGTATGTGTTATGACTGTTTGTAAGTTTAATAAGACAGGAAAGAGCAATGTTCTGAGTTAATGCTGACATCTTGCAGTGCGCTAACACTTTGGTGTCCTTCTCAAAACGAATGGGCATCAGTTTCTTAACATATACCTATTTTGTTACCCTGGATATGGGGGTCACTGATTTAAATCAGAAACACCTCTCTGGCACCCTTCACCATGGCAGCCAAACAGACTCTTCTGAGCATAATAAACAGCTTGCGGAACGGACCTTTCTAGTGCTGCAGCTGGGTTCAGCAGCTGTCCTGAGCTCTGAGTGAAGTGGGCGGGGCCTGAAGGACCAGTCTGAGTTCTGGCTGTGAGCAGGGTGCACAGGATGGGTAGTGCTACTGCTCATGGAAAGCCTGCACTTGCTACTAACTGTTCGTTTTGTTTTAAACGATGCAGTGAAAATGCAGTTGCATAGCACTTACACCTACTTAAAGTGACCTTTTCATTAAACGTGCACAGGTCATCAACCAGAAAAGAGTCGCAGTGCACTGTGTTTATTACATGTCAATGAAGCATCCCCCCACCCTCTTGCTTTCCTGTTGCACAGCTGTATGTCCCTTCCTCCACACACCCCTCTCTTTAGTCATCTATAACACTGGTTTGGTGGTTTTGGGCTGTTTCCCCAATGTATTTATTATGCCTGAAAGGTATGAGAGGAAAAGCACAACTCAGAATCGTTGGCTTTACTCCCTTCTGTTGTTTACTAAAAAAAAAAAAAAAGAAGTAAAGTCATAAATTTTGTTGTTCTTTAAGCCAAAAAGGAACAGATTAGACTGTTACTCTTATAACAATTATTTAAAAGAAACAATCTCTTTTTGTTGTTGTTCATAGTTGTAATCAGTCAGTTGCTTTTATTGCCATTAAAGATGTACAATCAGTATGATTTTTATAGACTTTTATAACAACTTCTATAATTTCAAGTATTCTCATTAAAGATTTATATGAAAATATATACATTTATTTTGCAGAGTAATGATCTAGAACAGGACTTTCATTTTAACTTAACCTACTTCGAGTGGAGATAAAATTGGTCCATTTTTTTAGTTGAAGGAGATACATTTTGCTCACGTTAAGAACTTTTTTGCTGGCTTTCCAGGCTGCTCTGATGTTGTTCATCTAATCCATTTTTTGTTCTATACTGAGCCTCACCTCTTAATTCTTTATTGCACTTAAGATTATGTCTTACAAGTTGAAAATCAGCCTGTGATCAGTTTGGATCATAAGAAATGAAATTAGAAATTTAGAGTAGAAAGGGGCACCATTTGCTCCGGCCACATGTTACCTGAGTCCCTGGCACAGACATCCCGATGAGGATGTGGGTTAGTTCATCTTAAGTACGTATTTCTGGCTTTCCAGGTAGTCCCGGCTTCACCTCTATTCATAGGATCCTTAAAAAAATAAGTATAATATAGTCACTTAGTCTGAGTAGGTATTTATAGAATAAGCCATTATGTAATGACAGTAGAATCAGTTAAACACAAATTTTTTTCTCTTTTTATGCACTACTTGACATCAAGCAAAAACAGGTAAGTTGGCTATAAACCTATAGGTGAATCTTATTTTCTTTAATAAGTTTTTTTCCTGATAGTATTACTTCATTTAAATTTCTACAAATCAAATACTTTTACATTAGGAAGCTTGTCATAGTACATCCTTCCTTATTCTTTTCTTTGAAAAATGAATAAGCACCTTCTGTAAACTTGGATTTTTAAAATATTTAATATTTAAACATACTGCTTTTCTTTTAACTGAGTTATACTTATGGTTTAATTTGCTTATGAGGACATAGTACATTTTGAAACACTTGGTTTAACTTGGTTTAGTTTTGGGGTTTCTGAATTGTTTTCCCCAAAAAATATGGGTCACGTGTTATAAGTATTTTCTTCTTTTCTTGAAACAAAAAACAAACAAGAAACAACTGACGTTGGTGAAAACCTATAATTTTCAGATTCATCACTTTGTAGAAGAGGATATGCTGAACCTCTCAGAATATTTTCTAGCACTGAGTTTTTTAAAATGACAAAAAATAATGAAAAAATATTAAACAAGAAAATCAAACACATTTCACTGAGTGGTGTCTTACATATTTTTCTTGTTCGGGATACATGTTTTCAATTGATCTTTTTAGTAGGTTTTTGGTTGTAGTTTGTTTAACTTAATTGCCTTTTGTTTCTTTTTTGATGATGAATTCTGACATTTCAAAGGTATAAGCTGGTCTTTATCTGATACATGCTATTGTTGACTTTGCCAATTTGAGAACAGACTACTGTACCACCTTGAGTTAATGCTGGACCAGCTGACATTGTTCTGGGAAGGTCATTTCTGAACAAAAGGTTCTTTTCTAATAGGTGTTTAATTGGTGTAAGAATCTGGCAGCAAAATGTACTTTTACCTCTTGGTGCCACTGTATTTAATTACCCCCTCCCCCACCTTCTATGCCTTTTCTACCATAGGCTGTTGTTTACATGCTCATGGTTTAACTGCAAGTTGTTCAGGAGCAGAACGTTGACTGTACTACAGGGTATTTTTATATTTCTCTTTTGCAAGGTTTGAAATAAATTTATATTATGAATATTGCATTGTTTTTATCAGCTAGTCATATGATATTCATAAGGATATTCAAATGGAAAGCTGGGTGAAACTTTTTGTCTAATCTATAGTCACCAAAAAGTCTAAAAATGCTCCCTCTTCTTGCCAGTCATGGTTCGATTCTACATTGTTGGAGACAATTTTAATGCTTGTCACCAAAGTGTGATAAACTATACACAGTTGTCATCATATAGCGGCAGAGCCAAATGTTTTTAAGGATTTGTCAGTCATTATCTATACTGAATTTTTTTATGTGTTTCAACAATTCTGTCTTTATTATTCTCTAGAAATATTTAATGAATAATGATTGTTTCTGACTATCAAGGATATAAATATATAACAGGATTTGCTGTGTTAAACACTGATGTAAAATTAATGCTGAAGTGTCTGGTGATGTAAATTAGCAGATTATCCCCCTGGGTAGTTGGAAATTATGCTATTATCTTATCTGTGGGTACTTTCTGAGTAACTAATATATTAATAGGATATGTAATATGTTTGGCAAAAAGGGATGAGTTAGCCAACTCTATGTGCTTGATTATAAAATGCTGAAAGTTGTTCACAGCTATCCATTTTTATTAGTCAATGCACAATTAAATTCATTATTAGATTTTTGAAACTATTTCAACTTTTCCTAACTGCTGTTTATATGTATATATGTTTCTATCTCATGCTCTCCTTATTATTTTTCTTTATACAATGTTTCTACCTTACATTTTTCCTATTTTTTTCTAAATTCTTTACTTTCTATGTTTGTTTTTTCAATGTAGGCGTCCATAGGACTACGTAACTGTTCAAGTTGTTACGCTTAGGACAATGTATTTTGATGCTTTTTTTCCTGTTAATTCACTAACTTTCTGTTAAGTCACTAACACACTATTAATCATTTTGTAGATTTAGTGAGGAATAATTTAGTGTTGGCACACTTTAAATAATGGCAATTAAAATTTATTTTTAAAATGTACACATCAAAGTCATACAATTATAATTTTAAAAGAATAATAATAATTTCCTGATATCACTAAATTAGCTTTAAAATCTTTATCAGATAGTATTTCCTCTTTATTCCTTTTGTAAGAAAGATGTGGTTATTACGCCCTGGCTGGTTTGGCTCAGTGGTTAGAGCGTCGGCCCACAGACCAAAGAGTCAAGGGTTCGATTCCGGTCAAGGGCACGTACCTTGGTTGCGATACGGTCCCGACCCTGGTCAGGGTTGTGCGGGAGGCAACCGATCGATGTTTCTCTCTCTCTCTCTCTCTCTCTCTCTCTCTCTCTCTCTCTCTCTCTCTCTCTCTCTCTCTCTCCCTCTCCCTCTCTCTCCCTCCCTCCCACTCTATCTAGGAAAAATGGAAAAAAATATCCTCGGGTAAGGATTAAAAAAAAAAAAAGATGTGGTTATGATGACAGGAATGTCTCTGTAAACTCTCCCTTTTTCAAGTGGATCCATCAGACAATGGCATTAAAAAAGTGCTAATAAAGAAACAAATCCAAAGGTCTTTTAGGGGAAGTGAAGTCAGCACATTAACAAATCCTCCAAGCAAACTACTGTGGGGAAACAAAGAATTGTAAGAATTTTAAGGCAAGGCCCTCCTGCCCTCAACTGTAGCCTGAGGAAATTCAGCATATGGCACAGAAAGCAGTGGTCACAAGCTGGACACAGAAATGCTGGAGGCGACGAGATAAGTGCTGAAGGAGTTCAGAGGAAGCAGACCCTGCCTTCTGGAGTGGTCAGGGATAAAGACTGAAACTGGGTAGTTCTGAGTAGTCAGAGAGAAGGCAGAGCATCTCAGATGACTGTGATGTTAGGAGCAAAGGCTTATTGACATGATTTCATCATATAGTCTCTGTGGGGCCTTTTTAATTTTCATTGTTGTTAATGGTATTTACCTTGTTTCTTGAAGCTAAAAAACCTCAAGGTCATCTGACTCCTCCCTTTGATCCCTCATGTCTAACGGATGACCAGTTCCGGTCAGTGGACCCCAGGCTACGTGCTTTTGCAAACATTCTTTCACCTGAAATCTGCAAGACTGGTATTTAATGTCCTCGCTTAACAGATAGAAAAACTGAGACTCAGAATGGTTAAGTCACTTCCTCAATGTCCCTCTGCTACTGGGTGGTGGAGCAGGGATCTAAACACAGAGGTCTCTCTCATGGACTCTAAATCTCATGCTGAAATGGTGGGGAGTTGAGCACAGAGGAGAGAGAATAAAGAGGAAGGCAAAGAGACATAGGAAACTACTGCAGAAGCATCATTTGGCAAATAGAAGGAAATTCTTGTGATGTAGCCATTATCCAGTCCCATAGATTGTTGTGTAAAACCCTCACTTAAGGAGCGTGTCTGGCCCTGCTGGGTGGCTCAGGGGATTGAGTGTCGTCCCACGGACTGAGAGGTCCTGGTCTGATTCCTGATCAGGGCACATGCCCAGGTTGTGGGCTCGATCCCCAGTGGGGAGCGTGCAGGACGCAGCCAATCGATGTTTCTATCTCTCCCTTCTTCTCTCTCTTAAAAATCAATAAAAACACATTTTTTAAAAAAGAAGCATGTCTGTAACTATTCGGGGAGCACCTTTGTGCTGTTATCCACAAATATTCAGAATTCCTGAGTTTGGGAGGCTTTTAAAAAATAATTATGCGATTTCTCTGTCTTCAGTGCACAGTGCAGAGAAATGTATACTTTCTACTAACATAATTACTCAAATTTCACATTCTATCATTGTTGGTTTAGTTTTCCCCAACACCACTGATTTGACCACTTGTACAATTTTCTAAAATGCTTTTTGCTAAGAAGAAAGTCTGCTGAAATTCAAGTACAGATTTTCATTTAGAATTTGTGCTCTGGCCTTCGATAGATAGATAGATAGATAGATAGATAGATAGATAGATAGATAGATAGATAGATAGATAGATAGATAGATTTTATATATATATATATATATATATTTTTTTTTTTCCTTTGAGTTTCCTTGAATTAAAACATATTTATTTATTTCAACCCTTGGACTGCTTAGATTTTAGAAGAATTCAGGAGACGTTTAGTTAATCTTGGTTTATTAAGACTAAAGAGTTGACGGAGTAAGACAGAGTAACAACTGCTTTCACTTTGCACCAAGTACAATGGCTCTGTATTAGTTAGACTGAGGGGCTTAAACAACAAACGTTTATTTTCTCCCAGTTCTGCAGGCTGGAAGTCCAAGGTCAAGGTGTGGGCAGGGTTGGTCTCTCCTGAGGCCTCTCTCCTTCCTTGCACAGCTGCCTTCTCACTGCCTTTGGTCTGTGTGAATGCATCCCTGGGTCTCTCCATGTGCCCTAAAACTCCTACTCTCCCCTGCTTATAAGAACATCAGTCAGATTGTATTAGGGCTCACCCTACCTTAATTATGTCATTAAAGATCCTATCTCCAAATATGGTCATATTCTTAGGTGCTGGGTTAATGTTTCAACATGGGAATTTGGGGGGCAGGGGACACTGTCAGTCTGTAACAGGCTCCATAGGGTATTCTATTGGAAGGACATGGGGTGAACAGTCAGAAACCTGGGCTCAGGTTCTCACTCTGTTCCTTTCTCTATGGGCCCTCCGTAAATCACTTAACTCTTCTGATCCTCGGTGTTCTAATCTGTAAAATGGGCTTATGACAACCAAACTCAGTTGAGTATTCTGAGCATTAAAAAGCTTCTGTTCACTATAAAAACCACACAGAAAGTGACCGTGCATAAATTCCTTAACCTCCCTAGGACTCAGTTTCTCATTTATAAAATAAAAAACAAAAACCTATTTCTTCGAGTTTTTATAAGGATGAAAGAGCTGTTGCATGCAAAGTACTTAGCCTAGTGTCTGCATACATACAGCACTTAAGAATGATTACATGCTATCACTATTTTTCATCCTTCCCTCTTCCTTCTACATTCTTTCTGCATGCTCTTCCTTTTCTGTATTGCTGAAATCTCAATTTGGGAATAGTTTAGAACAAGGCCAGGTTTGCAGAAAGAAAAAAGGATGTCCTATGGATATAAAAGAGGATGTCTCTATGCTGTGATCATTAACTATAGAGTTATTTTAGAACAATCTATAACTGTCTCTGTCAATTCTTAAAGTAATAGCTTTCATAATTAAACATTCTTGCTTTTCTACTAACTGTTAATTATCTGTCCTTACTGAAAAGTCCTTAATGAACAGTGACTGTTTGAGTAGAAAAGATTTTTGTTCCAAAGTGATATCTACAATAGTGATGTCATAGTCTGTAACAGCAATTGTTCAAGTGGGTAGATTTAATTATTAAACCTAGCTTCCTTTAACAGTCTTGGAAACAATACACCAAGTTATCAAAGATATTAACCATCTCACCAAGAGACACGTTTGCTCTTTGCATCATGAATTTTCATTTCTCCTGCTGATATGAGTTGAGTATATGAGTTGCCATTTTCCAAATGAGAAAGCACATATTCCTTTCCTTCTCACTTTTTTTGTTGAAGGAAAGATGATAAAAAAGATCATGGCCTTACAAAGGACAGGGGAAAAGGTCTCAGGGAGAAATAGAATACGGAAGTGAGAAGGTGAATTCCTAGGTGTGTCAGAAGAAGGAATTTAATTTTTATATAATATAAAAGAAAGTTGTTTCTCTAACCTGTAGACTAAAGCCTTGAGGCTAATCCTCGGCAGAATTCTAGAAATCAGTGGGTTCAGTATACAAAGTAGGGGTCACTAAAACCCAGCATGAGTTCGTCAAGAATGGCTTATGCTGGACTTACCCTCATTCTCATAGGACCAGGGAAAGTGGTAGCATAATATATCTGAGTTTTGACAGACAACTAGCCAGGTATTTTGTAATATTTTTTTAGAGAAATTGTACATGATAATGTAATTGTTTGGATTCATAACTGGTTGAATGGACATGTTCAAAGGGTCCAAATTCATAGATTGATATTTATGAAATATTGTCTGCACTTAACCTGACCTTATTAAATTAGTTGCCCATCTAGATAAAGATATCAAGGTCATGGTTATCACATTTTCTGATTTGAAAGAGAAATAAGCCCTGGCCGGTTTGGCTCAGCGGTTGGAACGTCAGCCTGCGGTCCGGAGAGGCCCGGGTTTGGTTCTCGCTAAGGGCACGTACCTCAGTTGCAGTTTGTCCCCGAGGCAGCCACTCGATGTGTCCCTTTCACATCGATGTTTCTCTCTCTCTCTCTCTCTTCCTCTCTCTCCCTCCCACTCTATCTGAACAAAAATGGAAAAATGTCCTTGGGTGAGGATTAAAATAAAAAAAAGAAAGAAATAAAAGGGAGAGGAAGTCAACATACTAGATGATAGAGTCAGATATGAAAGATGTTTCAGGTAGGAAAAGGTGAAACTTTTATTAGAGATGAGATGAAAGGATATAAAATATTCCACTGGAAGTCCAGACACCATAAGTAGGGGCTGGAGGAAGGAAGGCTTGAGAGCACCATTTGTGAACAAAGCAAGCTCATGGGACATGGCAGTGGGATGTGGCTGCCAAAAAAAAATGCCAGGCAGGCTTCTGCTCTCTTCCCAGAATCAGGATGTTTCCGATGAGGCAAGACTGTGCTCCACTCCACCAACCACATCTTATCACACACGATTTCCTTCATGAACACCTCCAGTTCGGAAAGTTGTGCACAGACTGGACTTGGTCCGGGAGCAAGGAGAGTGAGGGAAGTTGAAATCGTGTCTTGTGAGTAAGAACTTGGCCTAAGGAGAACTCAGAACACAGAGAGAGGTTTCACAGGAGAGTGTGTAGCACCTGGAGGAGTTGATGGTCATGTGGGAAGAAGACGTGGTGTGGAAAATAAGACCTCATGAAATGGTAGGCATGCATTCGTGTTCTCCAGTCAGGAGAACCTGGGGTTGGGCGCGAGCCATTCTGTAGGAGACTCTTGGCTGCAAGAGCCGCGGCTCTGCCTCCCACCGAGCATCTGGCCACCAAGGACGCCATCCCTGCAGCCCCCGACTCACCCTGGCTGGGTGTGGTATCCACAGATCAGCCTTCACCCACACTGTCCTCACCACCTCCCACCACTGTCCCCTGAGCCAGGTGTGGAGCCAAAACAGAGGAGTGTCCCCGCCTCCTTCCACAGCCACCAGAGGGCTCATGGACTCCCTAAGGCATTGATTTTAGAAAATTGATTCATTTTCTAAATTGCATTGAAAAGTTTTAAAATAGTAGAACCCGGCAGAGAAACCATATGACAGACTTTCTCTTCCTGCTAACGAAAGTCATTAATTTCAGCCACCTCGTTATGGAAACTGGATATTATCACCATCCTTGTACCTTTTATCTTGCTTCGTGGTTTTGAGATCATTGGTTGCCTCCAAATTACTATGTCAACTGTCTGGTGAGGTTCTTATGTTTCTTTGATTCTATGACCTTGATATTTTGTAGAGGAAGCTGGTGTCATTTTGAGAGACAATTAGAATAGTAAGTAGAAAATAGGCCTTAGCATAAGAAGAGTGAAGTCAAATCCTTGCTCTGCCACTTCCTAGCTGTGTCACCTTGAGCAAAATGAATATATATGGTGATCTGTATTAATTTAATCAGCAATGTGTGTGGACCACCTGCTATGATGCTAAGCTCTGTATTTGTTCCTGGTAAGAAAGAGCATGAAAAATGTTAAAGAAAAATAACAGTCTCTGGATATATGAGATTTTGAGATAGTCCCATATACCAAAAATACTTATTTTCCTCACGGTAGGAATAGTGAAAATAACTCCAGAGTGTCTTATTTCAGACAGATAACTAGTATAAAGTCCGTAGAAGAAATTACTTTCTATTGATTCAGCAAATAATTTCCTTCCTTTGTTCTCATTCTCTTTTCTACCTTCCTTTCTACCTGAGGCCTTTGTTTATTCATACAAGGATACAAGGATACTTCATGTGTAATTAAGACAGACCTATAGGTGCTTTAAGCAATGATGCCCTTTATTTATCTCTGCCTTAAGGCACTAACAATCTCTTGAGTATGCTATGACATTTCTCAGGCCTGTGGCCTTATAAATGTACAGTGTTATTTAATTCAGTTCTGAACATATCAAGTAAACACTTTAATTTTATAAAACATTTAATGACTACTAGTAGAGACCACAAACAGTTTATAGTTGCTAAGAAGTTCTTGGCCAACTCCTATTTTTAGGTGTACAGCATAGAAGTCACAACCTCCAGGAAGCATTCCCTGACTGCTTAGATTTAGTTCATTGCTTCTGCTCTGAGATCTCTTAACTTCCCTGTCATGGGTAGCAATGCGGTGATGTGACTACAGGTTTAATTCAGCCCTTGGATCTTAACAGCCTAGATTCAAATCTCAGCTCCACCTCTTAGTAGAATTTAGCAAGTTACTTAACCTAAATCCCTCTTTCCTCATCCATAAATTGGGAATAATGAAACAGGGTTACAGGAAAGCCTGCCTGTTCAGCGCTGCAGTGTCCAGCACATGGCCATCAATCAGTAAGTGTGAGCTGCTGTCATCATCATCATCATCATCATCATCATCACCATCATCATCGCCGTGACACTATCGCAATTGCTCGTTGAATGTGCTTGTCTTTCTCAGTTGACCAGGCACCATATCTTGTCTGTTTTCCTTTTATCCTCACATCCAAACATAGATTCAGACACACAGTAAGAGTTCAGTAACTTGATTGTTAAATGGTTGAGACACATTTTGGTGGCCCACATAACAGCAGTGACTGCTGGGCTTCTGCAGTGCCTCCGCCTTAAGATACATCATTCCATCGTTTATGCCCTCGAAGGCCACGAAATGAGGCCTCGTTCCCTCAGGAGCGAGTTGACCCTCCTAGACAGAGCACGTGAGACCATGTAAGCCCACAGCATCTCCGAGCTGCCCCTTTCCTTCTGCAAAGTACATGACGATACACCAGGTTCGGCTGGGTTAGACATGCGCGTGACTGGGCTCCAGACCCAAAGAGTTGGAGCAATACAGCTATTTTTTAAATTTCTTTTTTTTTTTCATCTATCACCATCTTATTTATGGAATTTACTTTTTATTCTTAAAGATAACACTTGGCTAAGTACTTACAAATAATAAATGCAAAAACAAAAAAAATTAGCCAGGGGTGATGCTACTTTTAAGAAGGAAAAACTGATATTCACTACAAATGTAAGTAAAATCCACCTCATATTAAACAATTTGCTAAGGTGGTACAGTAAAGTCCTGCTTATCTGCTTTCTAAATTTCAACATGAAGCATATTTCAAATGAGCAATCTGTGACTGCATTGGCAAAAACAAAAACAAAACACATAACACACCAAACTGTTTCTAATATTTAAATATTATAGTCTAATTCTAGGGCATTTTACATAGGCCGAAACCTTGCTATAGAAGAGCTTTATTTACCCCTCCCCTGCAAGGTGAGCGCAAGGCCAGATTCCAGCAAGTTTTTCCAAGGGTTCACACGTTCATTTCCATCCACTGCCTTTACACAAATACGCCATGGGAGGGCAGCATGCACCTGGCCTCATCAGAACCCTTATCGAAGTCCAAACCGTTCCTAAATTATCACTTAGAAAAGCCATTGGAAAAGATAAAAAGAACATAATGCAATTCATCCTTTAAGACTCTGAGTTTCTACAAAAGGGAATCATTGAGCTAATCAAGCGGCAAGATGGGAAAACAAAGAGTTAAAGAAAAAACTCCCACAGCTGACAAAACGGAAATATTTGTTACTTTGAAGGACTTAGTTCCTGAGTGTGTAATCTGAATGTCAGATACTAAGCGAGAATCACATCTCATTCCTATTAATAAGAAATAATTAACAAGTTACTCTCCAACAAAGACCACCTTATAAAGGGTCCTCTCAATAATGAAGTTCTTTTGAATGAATTCAAGCCAAGCCTGCTTTATATTGTGTTCTACTTTGCATCACAGACAGCTTTAGTTTGTTTTCAATATCTTATATAAAAACATCAGCAATTTTTATGAATTTTGGCATTCTGGAGTTACATGGTCAGGTTTTGTTATAATAAAGAATATACTGGCTTTAGAACCTGTGATACTTAGACACAGCTTTGGAATATGGTTTTTTTTATACAGCCTCATTAACTCAAGGCTGTAAATCCAGAATTTGTGATAACTTGGCTTAAGTATTATGTACGTAACATGGGGAAAGAAGTATGCTAAGCAAATACATAGTTTAAGCAGTTGACAAGAGGAAAATTTGCAATTATATAAGAATAATTGAACTTTTAAGTCTAACTCTAATTTTAACTTTTTTGCCAAATCTTTTTGCAGAAATATAATCTATGTATTTATAACCAGCTTCCTGGGTGATTCTAGTATGGTCAGCCTGGCACCAGTAAACAGACTGTTCTTTGATTATTTTAGAACACCCAGCACATGGTCTTTCTTGGAGTAGATGATTTACATAACTGATCAACTAAAGCATGGACTTTTACCAGCTAACACTTTGTTAACCTAGTGTGAGTTACACATTAAATGACTTTAAAATGGCAAAAGTAAAACAAAAGTGGATTTCCCATTGAGATTAGCTTTCTCCATCAGTCCAAGGTACTAACAGTTTACTATATAATAAACATCCAAGATTTCTGCTAACAATTCTTTCTTATGACAAAATCTATTTTCAGAAAATGTAAAGATGATTTTCTTCTCTGATATTCTCCCATTAAACAGAAGAGATTGTATTGCATGCTTTTCTCATTGTTCCTGTGGGATTGGTAACATCCCATGTGTCCTGACAGTTATAGTCAGTGATCCGAATATATTCCATTTTGGAACAGCAAGTAACTACCATCATGTGCAAGTTCAAAAATTAAAGATTTTTCATTATATTAATAGACCCTTAATTTTTAGATGTATTCAAATACTAAATATGAATGGCCACACATGTCCTAATGTACTTGAGAAATCTCACTACTAATTTTGTGTCACTAATGTTTTAACATGGTATTTAAGAAAAAGTCTCATCTTTTCTATTGGCATGATTCAGGGGGGGAATAAAAGTGCAATCCAGATGTTTCTGTGTGAATACACATTCCTCACTAAATCTCTCAGGCAACTGCTTTAGTTACTAACATGATGCTCTGTCATCTCTTTGTATACATGTCTAATTTATCAGTTTCTTGTAGATTGTCAGCAGCCTGCTGCCTCCGTACCGCCACAGTGCTCACAACTAGCCGGGAGGCAAGACAGCCCGACTGTCAGGTAAATTCACACGTCCTTTCTCCCCCACCCGGCTGCATGTCAGAGCCATAGACCCCAAGCTGTCCTTTTCAACACCGTAACCGCCTCTACATCATTCCATTTGCTACATTTTATTTCAAATACGGGCGACACGAACACATGCTGAATACTTGAGGTCCTATGTACCCAATGGAAATCCAAGAGAGCGAGAGCTTCTTTTCCTGGCCACTAGGGGGACTAAAGGCTGCCTGTAGTTCCCCAGTGTGACTAAATATTTGCATTACTCCAGTGTTTCATTACTTTCTAAAACAGAAAGCCTGGAATTGTGAGATGTTTGGTCTACTTTCTCTTCCGTTTGTCCATTGTCCTTAGAACATATTTCTCAGGCAAACAAACAGGAAGGATAGAAAGCATATCTAATGTCTGTTCTCAGACAACGTTGTGAAAGTGTTTCTGTTTTCCGTCTACTCAGTGCCCTCATTAAAACTGAAATTGGCCTGGCTGGTGTGGCTCATGCACCAGGAGGTCGCCATTCGATTCCCGGGCAGGGCACATGCCCAGGCTGTGGGCCCGATCCCCAGTGGGGGACATGCAGGAGGCGGCCAGTCGATGTTCTCTCTCATTGATGTTTCTCTCTCTCCCTCTCATTTCCTCTCTCTCTAAAAATCAATAAATTTAAAAAGCTGAAATTGAAAGGTGGAGAAAAACTTATAATTGGCATTTCAAAAAGGCATATTTGCAGTGACAGAGCCCTTCATGTGAGATTACCTGAAGAACTTTAGAGTCAGGTTCACATACTCGACTAGAGGGTGCGTTGGCCACTTCTGCTCCAAGGAAAGCTGTGCCTGTCCTTCACGCATTTTCTCATCCCCGTGAACTTCCAGCATCGCAGCACCCCCTCAGGACCTCATCATCGTCCCGTAATGTTTCATTTCCCATTCTTCGGCCTCTGATGGTGCCAAGGTTCTACGGCCTGGCATGGCTTTTATACCTGCTTACTGTTCTCGCTTCTGCCAGGCAAGGTCTCTTCTGAGCAGGGCAGGCCCAAGCGAGCTTCCATATGTGTCTGAGGAGTGGGTGTTCAGAGCAGGCTGTGGGGGCCATTGCTTAGCTCGAGAGCTGGGGAGTCACAGGTGTTGTCCAGGAACAGCAGCCCCCAGAGCCCTAGTGTGACGTGTCCCTGAGGTGGTGGCGGCCCCCAGAGCCCCAGTGTGACGTGTCCCTGAGGCGGTTTGCACAGCCTGCTATCTAAGTGGGACATCAAGTCAGCAGGAAAAGGGACGTGATTAAATAGACCCCAAGCTATAGTCTCCTGATTGGTATCTCAGCCTGCCTCTCCCACCCCTTCCAGCAACAGGGTTTTTACTTCAGGAAAGTTCTTCCCGAACATACAAATGCCATTAGTCTACAGTAGTGAGCTTAGACTAACTTCAGCTAGGTAAGGGGCTGTAATTGTGCAAACCCATCTCAGTAGATTCCCTGTGTGCAGTGGTGAAGAACATGGGTGCTTAGCCTGCAGTCCGTTCTCTGCCGAGCACCCCCTACCCAGGGCCTGGGACAGTGCCAGGGACACAGCAGATGCTCAGTAACTATTGCTTCCAAGGATGAGTGAAGGAGCTTTGAAGTCCGATTGCTTGCGTTTCAGTTCCATCTCTGACACATACCAGTTGTGCATTCTTGGAAAGTTACTTTTGCTGGCTGAGTTCCCGCTTACAAAGTAAGGGTGAGAGTGAGGCACAGGCCTGGGCCATAATGTGCTCTTGATATCTGTCATTGCTACTAACTGTGCTTGGTCCCTAACCTTCCCTCAAGACAAAGACCTGTGTCTGTTTCCTAACCTCTCAAATTTGCTTGGGCAAAGAGTGGAGAAGGCTAGTGGGGGATATTTTTAACTGTCATTTTATTTCACCTTGCTTTTTTTTTTTTGAGAACCAGTTTGACTAAATGGTTACCTGTCCCAGTCCCATACCTTCTGAAATTACTGAATTTAGATTGCTTGCTACCTCCACACAAATGGCTTACTGTTTAAACAAGCAATTTAATGAATGACAAATGTTTCTGGTTTCAACCCACGTGAATACAGCATGGCCCAGAGCAGGCGTCCGCTGTCACACAGAGAAACAATAAAATGCACATAGGCCTGAAAAGACTGTCCTTTTCTAAGCTGCTGGAATTACGACTGGCTTCCTTCCCACCTATGCCCACTGCCAAACTGATCGAATTGAATGTCCTCACTGCCCTTTTCACTTTCTAGCAGAAAACTTAATACATAGCCAACCTTTGAATTCTTACCATACACAAGTGTTAAATTCTTTACACTTACTAACCACTACAACCCTCATAAGGTAAACACAGTTATAATACCTATTTGAAAACAAGGAAAATTATGTTTGGGGAAGTAAAATGACTTGTCCAGGGTCCCCTATCCTGAAGGCAACTGAGCCCAATGACTCAGACACCCATTCTCCTAACTACCACCATACACCATGGCACTGCCAGGAGGTGCTCCGACCAACCCCCTCCCCCCTTTTTTTACTTATGCTGTGAGGGGCAAAGTCAGAGAGTACTTAAATCACCATGTTGACTCTTTATCCCTGAATGAAAAGGAACATTTATTTAGTGAGAAAACGTGCTAAGAACATTGTGTGGTTTCAGACCAGGTGTTCTACTTCTATTTCCCTCTTTAAAATTTGCTTTATACTTCCTATAGCTTATACATATATTCAGATAACTAGGTGTATGGTTTTGAATAAAAGAGCATTTTCTCATATTTAAAAATATAGAACTTTCTCTATATGCTTTTTACAGAGTGATTCCATTGTAGAGCTAAATTATTAGAGTTGTTTATAGATAATAGAAACCATAATATGAAAGGTGTTGTAGCCTTGGATGTAATATTTAAATACATAGAGATATTTGGTATCTAGCACTTCTCCCCAATAATTTGCTTACTTGGGAAAAGAACCCTTTCTGAAGCTATATCCATGTTTGTATCTTAGTGACAATTCCTAGGCCTACTGTTCACAGCATGGTTTTACCTACATGAAGTAAGCTCGTAAATGGTAAAGGCTGAACAATGCGTGAACTCCTAAAGATATTTAGCAATCAAAACTGAAACTGAATTCTTCTAATAGCAGAAGTGATTAGAACATATCAAATATTTACATTCAAGAAATAATTTCTTAATCTGTAAACCAAAAATAGGCTTTTGTCGCATATATGCAGTGTGATTGCATTCATGCAAATTTAGAATAGTAATGCTATAATACAAAATATTTGTAATATCTTATTATATAAGCAATCTGAAATAATGGGAACATTTTTAAAAAACTTTTTTATTTTACAATCATAGTTGACATTAAATATTATATTAGTTTCAGGTGTAGAGCATAGTGGTTAGACATTTATATAACTTACAGAGTGTCTCCCGCCTCCCCATAAGTCTAGTACCCACCTGGCACCATACATAGTTATTACAATATTATTGACTATATTCCCTATGCTGTACTTTACATCCTTGTGACTGTTTTGTAACTGCCAATTTATACTTCTTAATCCCTTCACCTTGAAAAAATTATTTAATTATCATGCATAACATAATGTCAAGGTTGGGCCAGGTAAGCTGTAACCCATGTTTAAGCTGTTGCTACACACTTTAGCTGGTCAAGCAGAAATGCTTGTCTTCCTTTAATCAAGAAAAATATTGAACTACGCAGGGTCTTCAAAAATGTGTCCCTCTTGTGCTACTTGCCATTATGTTGAATAATGTCTTTGGTCTCTTAAAAAGAAACTCATCCTAAATCATGCAGATTTAACAGAAAGACCACTGTTGGATCTGTGGGAAAGTCTGCTGCCATGTTTCTGGGCATCTCACTGTCTAGAGAGGGGAGAAAGAATCTTGCCATGAAATATGTTCTCAGTCCTCTTGAAACTGCGGGTCTCCCATGTCTAGCTACAACGTTTTTAAAATAGATAGGAAAAATTATTTTTATCACTGGTTGTCCTAACTATACAGAAGAGCATATCTCCTTTTAAACTAAATTTATAGTGGTTCAAAGACTTTGGGAAGTAAGAGTGACCTCAAGCAGATCAGTATTTGACATAATTTTGATTTCCCATCAAAATTCTGCTATTCTGAGATATGCATGAAGGATAACTTCATTGCCAAAGATTAAAATGGTTCAATGATCATTTTGACTGACTTCAATGATGATGTTAGCTTAAAAAGCTATGTATAAATAAATAAATAATAATAAACCTTGAATAGTTTTCTCAAACATTACTTTTGTCAGAAATGAATTCTGTGGTACTGAATTTCATAATATAAGGGGGGAAAGCAGTTATGGAAAAATGTGATCTCTTTCAATAACACAAATATCCCCATGGCGGGATTTCCCCCGTTAGATTTCAAAAGGTCTGAACCTGAATGTAATGTAGTTTTACCTTAGGGAATTCAATAATTTTGCTTCCTTGTTCTTCAGGATGATTTCTCATGACATTGATGAGCCTGGGCATTTCTGAGTTTACTTCAACCAGAGGCTCTCAGAGGTCCTCTGGAAGTCTGCATTATATACTTAACAAATAGGAAATGCTTTAAAACTCTTCAGTCCTATTTAAACTGCCAAGCTAAACCCTTGGAGCAAATTAGGATTCCAGCGGCAAATTAATTATCCCATTGAATCTGGATGATCTGCCATGGAACTAATTTAGAATCCTCTCAAGTCTTCCTCCAACACTGCCCACATCCCCGGGAGCTTGTGAGAAATGCAAGTTCTCAGGTCCCACCCATAGAAGCAGAATCTGCAATTTACTAAGCTCCCCCGGTGATTGGAATGTACATTAAAGTCTGTGAAGAACTGATCGAAAACCTTGCAACTCACCCAGAGACCTAGGGGAACGAGACTGCGCAAAAACTGGGGGGAAAAGCGATCGCAAGGAAGAGTTCACGTATTTCCCTAACATATTTTCTTTTCCTTTTTTGTGCGTGGTTTAGCAAAGCTGCGGCGGTCTTGGCATGCTTTAGATTTAAACCATCCCTGCAAAATTTCTGTTCATATTTTTTTAGTTTCGGTGAAAAGAAAGTGCCCGTCTAACCGTAGACGCGCGCCCGGGCCCCTGTCAGTGCGTTTCTTGCTGACGCTTGTTTCTCCTTTCCAGTCCTGACGTGTCCAGTCCTGACGTGTCCAGTCCTGACGCAGCGCTGCCCGCCGAGCAGCCCCACGCCAGCTCGCAGTGCGCCCCTCTCCACTGTCTGTCCAAGCCTCCCTGCCCCTAGTCTTCACCTCCCGCCGACGCACATCTGGGGCGAACGTTTGTAGCCACACACAGGATACTGCCCAAGATCCAGCGGTGTTTTCTTCTCGGCGGTTAGATGTGTGATGGGATGGATGCCCGTCACTTTGGAGGAAGATAAAAGAAAGTTGAGAAGAGTAACACAAAGCACAGACTCCGGTGTGATAAAACGTTTGTTTTATGGTTTCTCTGAGGCACAGATAAACTTCTGCAGTGAAATGGCTACAGTTCAATTAAATAAAAAAGAAAATGAAACAGGACACGCGTATCTCAGATGACTGGCTTTATCTCGATAGCATAAGAGAGACCTAAGACCCTGTAAAATACGTATATTGTAAAATCGTCTTTCCTCATACGTCACATTTGGCTGTAGAAGTTGATTCCAATATTTTTCGTCATTGATATTTATTTTGTACTTTATTTGCCACATGATTTATATCTAAAAATCATTTCTGTAAGAGGTGAACTTAATTCGTTTATTTTTAAATAAGCATAATTTGCTCCATTAAGTATGAGTGTTAATATAGTTTTAAATCTGGAATTGGCCAAACTGCGGTCATTTTTCTTGCACAGAATGATAAATGAGGTGCATCGGAATGTTAACAGTAACGGTATTTTGCTGCTACACTGATCTTGTTTATGCACTTATTTTCTAATCAGCTCATTAACTGCTGGACTTTTTTTTTTTTTTTAAACTAGAATTCTTCACTGGACATTAAGTAAATCTAAGAAAGAGACTATGTTGTGATTCATTGACATATTCGACTTTTGATGGCATCTCTCATTTTGTTAAATTGCAGACAAGCAGATGCACTGGTGCTGCTCCTGTGTGTGTGATGACGTTAAAGAAAGCTAAACAACGTGAAGGGGAAAATGGTGTTTATTTAATGACCAGAATTTTTTTTACTTCTTCCAAATTCAGGGCCCTCCTATGAGTCTTTCCTGCTAAAAGGTATCAAGTGCAAATGGGAAAATATATACATAGATAGAAGTTCACCTTTGGTTAATGAATTTACCCAGAAAGTGTTCAAATATTGATTAAAATTGTGTGTTTTGTTGTTAGTTTTTTTTTTTTTCATAATGAATTTTCCTTGCCAAAAAACAGTAGATAATAAACCTTAGCTCACTGTCTACTTTTGACAAACACTCAGGTGCCTATAATCATATTATACATATTGAGATAATACATGTTCCTAATTCATTTACAAATTCTGCTGGGTAACGTATGACTTGATTTAAGGCAGTAGATTTTCATGGCAAAATTTATTTTGCACATAATCTGACACACAAAGAAAACAGCCAATTGAGCTGAAAGGTCTAACACTCCTGGGCTCCTTAACTAGCAAGTGCTGCCCACACAATTGCTCCTAGTCCTGATTCCTTATCTAATCAGGTAGCCTTAACTTACTTAAAATCATCACGGTTTGACCTTTTTTTGTAACGATATCTTCTCTTTCAAACGAAAACAATCCTCACTGTTAACACAGAAGGTAGTTAACAATACAGGGTCCTAACAGTGAAGATCTAGTAAGAGCCACTCAGCTTATTGAGTGGAAGTGGGTGGGACATTAACGGAACGGTCCATCAGAGATGGCGGCCCATCGGTCAGCCATAAAGCACAGTGCAGGGGGTTCATCAGTCATACACCTACTAAGTCATGGTCACTATTACCAAAGCAACCAAGAGGTTTGTAGTTTCTTATATGCGTGCTATTTTCAACAGTGTCATTTATTATGCAACTTGAAGTAGTTAGAAATCTTCACCACACATAGAGATTCAGGTTCAAGTACAGAAAAAGAAATCTTCATGAAGTCTTGATCATGGCAGCCCAGCCTTTGGTTCTTTCCCACCTGCATCACCTTGCTGTCCCGAAACACTCATTGTATTGGTGTTGTATCTGCCCTGTGCCAGTATTAGTGAGACAGTGTGGATTATGTTAGAGTTCAATCAAAGGTAGCTACTCCCCACCACTGCTTTTTCTTTTTGCTATTTCTTTTTCAAGCATTACGTGGGTGGACCTGAGAAGTGGTATAGCTGCAAAGTTGACTTTTAATAAAAACTGTTTGTGCCTGAGGGAAAAGATGCCATTTAAAAAAGTACCTCGGAACATCTCCCTGTGTGGCCTCATCAGTTTTGTTGGTGGTACAGGGAACTCAGCAGTGACCCTGCTGACAGCGCAGGGTCGCATCTTTGCTCCCTGACTCTGTGTGTATGACCCAGTGAAAGGCCGGGTCACAACACATTTATTTCTTCCAATATAAAGTTTATCAAGTCTACTATATACTGATTTTATTTCCGTTCCTTTATATTAACAAAGTGGGAAATGTTTGTTTTGAAATATCAATTCTATAAAAATGTTCATTTTAGCAAAACTTTGCCAAGAAGGTATAGAAACTCAGAAATACATTTCTAATTTTCAGCACAAAATTAAGCAGTAAGAGAGATTCCATGTATTTACACTGTGGCAACATTTAGCATAGTTTAAACTCAGCCTTATCTATATTTATTTATAGGCATTTAAAATGAATAAATTATGTGTAGCACTGATAACAATCAGTACTTGTAAAGAACATCAGGATTCAAAAGGAAACTGAAAAATTGAAGAACTGGTGAAAATCAAAAAGAACAAACCTCAGAAAGACCACTTGAAGAGAGAGGTGGAGGAAAAACACTATAGAAATACAAAAAGTACTGGCTGATTATTTCAAACACACTGGGCAAAGTTTAAAGGTAACTAGCAAGCATGGTTAGCAGAGTATAACCAGGTAATTTTTAAAAAGTAAGCACAATTACCATACTGAAAAGGATAGTATGCAGAAATGCTTTCTACTGAGGATTTTTCTTAGTTAAAAGATAAAATAAAAAGGAGCAATATATTGTCTTTGGCCTGAGTACACGGGAGCATACAGGACCCTTGGATTAATATTTCCAATCAGCTCGTGATTCATTAGATCCCTTTCATCCAATTCTGTTTCAATAAGAGGAATTTGGATAACTCTGAGAAATCAAAGTTATTAAATAATTAAGAAAAGACATATTCATAAAGGTTATACTTTAGCCTAAGGAAGAAGAGGTACACTATTGATCTTTAAGAAAATATAACCAATAATAGATACCAGCTATAGATATTGTTATTAAGACTAGAATAAGAAAAACAAAGTCTTCAGTGTGAAGGAGTTATATTAACTCTAGGAAAGAGATTCGTAACAGTGGGAAATTAATCGTCAAAATTGATAATTATAGGGACTTGTTTATATTAAATATTGGATGTCCAGTAAAGATTAAGTGGCAAGATAGCTTATGATAATGTATTATAATTCTAGGATTTCATAATCATGATTCTTTTATTTTAGATTTAAAACTAAGTTATTCTGGTTAGCCATAAAATATTTTATTCCTTGAAAGTGGGATAGCAATCTTAATTTTTCCAAAATATTTGGTAAAAAATAAAACAGGATTGTTGGTATTTTTCCTTGCAGCTATATTTCATATCTTTAAAGTTGTCCAGAATGTAGTAATTTTACAATAAAAAGCTTCAATTGTCAGTCTAAAAAAAAATCCTCAGGAATACTTTGGAGATAGGTTTGTAGCCCCTTAGGTCTAGGGGGTAAATGCCTCTCAAACATTATCTTTTCTTAAAAAAATCTTCAATCTACAATATTTGCTTTTCCCATGCTTTGGAAAATATTCATGTGCAGATAGTCCTTCTGTTTCAAACAATCATGAAATGTCAGTCAAATAAACCATAAATGTGAACATTTCCTGATATTCTGCATTAAATAAAATCCTCTCCATTTCAGTTCTCAAATGGTAATTACAAAATGTAAAAATGAAATATATTTTCTACTGTGATAAGAATGGCAAGTTTAATGTATAATTGTTATATTCATTCAGCCACAAGAAAATCTATCTCTCAGAAAGACACATCAGGGGAAACTTGGATTTCCAGTAAGCAACTGCTGATTCGACCCAAGGATGCCACAAATGCATTGCTATTGTAGATGTAAAGTAGGACTAGATTCAAAAGGAACTCTTAGGAAAAAGTTCACAATTTTAAAAATTGCTCTACAACATTTCTGTTTATGAATCAGAATGATTTCTAAATAATCCTTGTATTTAAGATTGCAAACTTTACAAGAAGAGTATGTTTCCAAATAAAGGGTACATAATTCTTCTCTATGGACCTACAAGACCAGTCTAGCTCCCGAGTGACCTTTTCCATTGTCTGCAATAATGCCCCCAGATGAGTTGTGTCTGTAAGTGAATTCATCTTATTTTAAATGCCAAGTGAACTGCCATTGTCCCTGATGTATTTCATTGTAGCCTGATTCTATTATGTAACATCTGAAAGATTTCGTCTAGACATCTCTTCCATTCTTTTTACTCAAAGTATAACTGAAAAAGATATTTAGTATCAAAATATGTTTCTCAATTGAGGATTTTCCAGAAATAATCTACTTTCAAAGAAGAGCAGCAATTAACTGCCTTTAGTGTAAGCGTGTGAGTGCATAAAAGTATGCCGTGTGAAATGTTTGCATGAGATATTCCGCGTCATGTAAGCTTTCCCGTATTCATAATATGAACACTATAGGAGTCTATTTCTTGTGATTTCTTCATTAGGAATGTAAGGAGATTGTTACCTATATCTGGTCTCCTTTCCATATTGAAATTCATGGCTCTAACCCTCAGAATAATTTTATCCCTTTCCTCTGGAGTTATTTAAAATTTGTCCTCTTTAAAGTGAAGCCTGGATAAACTGCTGAGCCAGATTATTTCTGTGATTGGAGTTTACTTGCTGTATAACATTGGTTGAAAGCACGTTTTTAGTTTAACTTTTTTTCTTTCCTAATTTGTCTCTAATCATTATGGTTCTCTAATGAAAACACTGAGAAGAAAATCTGGTGCATTCTAGTGTGACTGTTTTTATTTTTTATTTATTTATTTTTTAAAAGATTACTTTAAAAAATATATATGTTCATTGATTTTTTTAGAGAAAGAGAAAGGGAGAGAGAGATAGAAACATCGATGTGAAAGAGAAACATTGATCGAGCTCGCAACCTGGGCATGTGCCCTGACTGGGAATCGAACTGGGACCTCTGAGTCCATGGGAGGACGCTCAATCCACTGCGCTACACTGGCCGGGCTGTTTTTCTTTTTAAAATCTTTTAAAAACAAAGATCAGAGAACAATAACTAGAAGTGTCATCATTTTTTTTTGACAAATCATTATTTGATGATAAGGGAGATACAGCACGAATCATTTTGTTGTTTGGGTTCATAGTATGACTGTGCACCAAAACTTGGAGGAAGTAAATGATTTGAACATTATTGCCACAAAATATTTAAACTCAATGGTTTGACTGTTAGAGTCAATTAAAACAATTCTTTGAAAATCTTGTCTGACATTTTTGTAATCTGCTCAGTGTTTTTATTTGCATGATTATGCATATGTGATGAACCACACATGATCCGATACTGTATTTCTTTACAGCATTAACATTTGTGTAACGTGTGCCAGCCCTGATTTGTACACTGTGTGATTACTGTTGTAATTATTCTGCTATTTCCACCTTTAATTGCAATTTTGTTATTATGCCTTTTGGGGTTAAATGATGTGAAGCATTTCCACATACTGATAATATCATATGAAAACATGACTAAAAGACTGACCTAAGAAACTTTTTGTTGCTAATTATTTTTAAAAATCCAAATTTCAAAGGAAACTTGTTCTCAAAGACATATGCATTAATTTTAAATTCAAGAAATGTCTTAGGAATTTATTTTTGCTTGTCCTTTTTCATTTCTTTTTCATTGTAGACAATCCTAAGCGAATGCCTCACGGGAGAATCCATATTTGTGCTTGCATTTCTGTCGTCTGATCATGCACTCAATGGTTGGAAAAGATACTCCAGTGCTAAAAAAATAATAATAATCGAAACCAATATATTAATTCTTATATCTTGGTTTATGTTACCAACTGAATATGGTGTAATGCATAGCTCTTCCCAGTAAATAAATTGGTTATCTTTTGTTCATTTCATCTGTTACCTTTTTATCAGTTTGAGCAACATTTCTGTATATCACTTTGATTTGTACTTAAAAAAAGTTTATGAATTTCTACATGATTTATATATTCAAAGTGAGCACTTCTTTGAACTAAAAAGTGAATGCTTTGCTTTGACATTTCCACACATTCCTTATTAAGAAATGTGTATCAGCTTTGCCCATTTTCTCCATTTATCATCTCTTCTCCTTGTAATCTTTTCTAAAAGGTTATTTTGGCAGGAGGCTACACTTAGATGAATTAGATCAGGAATGTACCAGCATGAAAGCAATACCTGTTCTGAGAAAGGGAAACATTTTAATGAAAGAAACATGATTTTAATGAAAGAAGAATGAAGTCTGTATGCTTTATTTGGGGAGACAATTCTCCTTTGTTCTCGTTCATAGGAAGGAACTGCACAGTACCAAAACGTTGAGGAAGGTTTATTTACTAGCTCCTTCTTCAAATATGTGTTGTAGCAAATCAGCTACTTTGGGAGTCATCTGCTCTGAGTTGATTTGGGGGGGGGGAAGGGAAGGGGGAGAACCAGACAGAACTGGACTTCCGTGAGGTTCCAATGAGTTGAAACCTGCAGTGCAATCTTCGTTATAATCCACATGGGCACTGTAACAATCCCAGCTCAAGCTGCCTGCTTGCCTACTGTACAAACACACTAGAAATGATAGCGTAACCTTTCCTAAAATCCTCTCCTTTTTCTCTTCTGAAAGATACTGTTTTCCTTTGAGGTTGGGTCTATAAGTCTATTTGATCCTTGATCTTTTTAAAAAAATTTTTTTCCCCTTTATTGATTTTAGAGAGAGGGGAAATGAGAGATAGAAATATTGGTGAGAGAGAACATCGATTGGCTGCCTCCTGCATGCCCACTGCTGGGGATTGGGCCCACAGCCTGGGCATGTGCCCTGACCGGGAATCAAACCGGCGACCTCTTGGTGCATGGGTTGACGCTCAACCACTGAGCCACACCGGCTGGACAGATCCTTGATCTTTTATGCAATAAAGCCGACAGTTTGTTACATTCAAAAGCTAAAACAACTGGATCAGCCTCCAAGAATGTCACGAAGATCTCTTCTCATTCTTACGTTTTGCAGGAGACTTGGGTAGCACCACATTGTTGTGAGGGCAACAGGTAGGGTTTCTGCAACCCTGCTGTGGGTCACAAAGAGGCCAGAATTGATGGGGACTTGCGGAAGGAATTTTCTTAGTTTTCAGTTGTACATGCCTTGACTAGTACAGTGTAGGGACTCAGTAAAACGGGTTCCTTGCCGTCTAGCTTTTCTTATAACACTTCTGGAGCTGAGTTTATAGAACCTAATGCCACCTACGATGAGAATATCAGCGAGCACTAAATACCAACTAATTGGGGGAAATGGTTTTTCTCTGGACCACAGGCCGACGCTCTAACCGCTGAGCCAAACCGGCCAGGGCGGGGGAAATGGTTTTTAAGTGACTGATTATTCCTATCATTCTCTCTTAGTCAATCTAAAAACTAGATCTCTAACACTGTATTTGAAAGAGCCTTAATATATACAATGAAATCTTCTGACAGAGTTCCTTCTTAAACATTTTATGAGTCAACTATGACTTAAATATGAAAAGAAATTCAGAATAATTTATCTATAACATAACTGTCGAGGAAGATAAATATTACTGGTAAAAATATAGCCAGTGTCAAAAGTAAACACAATTTATAATATAATTTAAATGTAGAAAGCAATGCAAAGATAAATAAATCGTAACTCTAGTGACATCCTGTTAAATAGTAAAAAAAAAAAAAAAAAAGTTGCAACTGTCTACATAATTTGTAAGACCCAGTGAAAATGAAAATGTGGATCTCCTTGTTCAAAAATTGTTAAGAATTTCAAGACAGCGAGAGTAGAACATTAAACTAAGCAGGGAATCCTAAGCACAAGCCCGGGGTGACCGGACAGGTCCGATGCCCACGAAGCCAGCCTTGCCCCAGACTATGCTGACGTACTGACTCAGGACCTCAACACTGAATGCAGCTATCTAGAATCTGGGCTTTATTTTTAACAATGGATTTCCTGGTTTCTGTGCTTAGAAAAAAAATATATATATATATATATATGTTCTGGGAAAAAAATAATGGTATTACTTCAGAGTTAATAAAGTTAAAATTTGCAATGCTCCCATATTTCAGTGCAGTTGTACATTTCAATTAAAAATGTCTAAATCCTCACATATGTATCAAGTTGTACAGAGATTATTAAAAAATCATTAAAAGAAACCTTCAAAATATCAGCAGTAAACATTTCAATTAGTGTATATTAAAGTAAAACTAATTTAAGAACCCTACTGATAACTTTATAAGTTGACTTCCTTTGACATTTTAAATTATTAATAATGTCCATCAAATGTCACAGGACGATTTACCTCATTTAAAAGAGCTGTAAGCCCAAGATTAATAAGTGAGTCAGAGCAACCTTTTTTTTCCAAATAAAGGAGAAAGAAATGATTCACCACATTGAAATCCATTGACACTGAGCTAACCTATATGTAAGAAAAGGAGAAAATAAGAATATTTTTTTCTTGTTTTCGATAAAGTAACTGAAAACCTATAGAAATAGTTATCTGTAAAAGAGCAAAGGGTTGGTGGGAGGGAACCAGGGGGTGGGGAGAGTCAGATGCCTCAGTAGGTGAGTGTCTTTTTATATTTCTTGTTTCAGCCATGGAAATATAGTATCTATTCAAAAATAAAAATATAAAGAAATATGGGCTTTCCAAAATTTCACAGTGAAGTCAGAAAACTTAGTATGAATTTTAGAGAAATAATTGTTCTAAAGCAGGTTATGTCAGCAGAAGTATATTTAAAAAAATTTTTTTTTCTTTATTGATTTTAGAGAGAGAGGAAGGGAGAGGGAGAGAGAGATAAAAACATCGATGAGAGAGAAATCACTCGGCTGCCTCCTGCATGCCCTCCCACTGGGGATCGGGCCCACAACCTGGGCATGTGCCCTGACCAGGAATCGAACTGGCGACCTCTTGGTGCATGGGTTGACGCTCAACCACTGAGCCACACCAGCCGGGCAGAAGTATTTTTCAAAGCATAGAATGTTGTGCAAATGTTAGCCCTGGCACTTACCAGCTCTGAGACTTTGGAAAGATACTTAACCTCTTCAAGCTTCAACTGTCTTATTTTAAAAATGAGGATAAAAATGCCTACCTGATAAGGTTATTGCAGAGATTAAATGAAATAACATACATAAGATTTTTCAAACATGTTCAAAGCTATTTTTTCAAACAGTGTTTAGCCTTTGGTAGCCAATATTATTTCCAATAACACAGTACTGTAGGTAGACTATTGAAATCCTATTTGAGGAAATTCACTCACTCACTTATACATGTATTAATTCACAAATACTTTTTGAGAGCCGTTTTGTGCCAGATATTGCGCTAGGGGATTAAGCTACATCAGAGAACAAAGACTGTTCATGCCGTTTTGAAGTTTGTATTGTATGTAGCAATGAGGGAAAATACAAAAAAAAAAAATAGTAAACATAATAAATATGTAAAAACCAAAGTATATTAGACAGTGAAACTTCTGTGGAAAAAGAAAAGGTAGCAGAGGGGAAAGAGACTGCGCTGGGGTGGGGTGAGGAGAAAGTGAACGTAGTATGAAGTGGGGTGGTCGGGCTGGACCTCACCGGAAGGAAGAAAGGTAGAAAGTATCCTGCTCACATCACGGCTGCTTCAGTTTTTACAATGATTACATGACATTTCTTGTTCAAATTTCTAGACGTTATTATCCATTTTAAAATATCAAACCGCAATTCACATTACGCAATCGCATTTTCAAAAACTAGTCTTTTAAAATGTTCTAATAATTTGAGGTAACAATTACAAAATATGCATATACTTTATTTCACGTCAATGTTGCTTTAAAATTCCAGTGTTTATTTTACAAATAGATGTGCTTTCTTGGAGCTTTAGGGCATGCCCACGTATACTTCTCTAATAAAAATGTTAGTCAAATAACTTTATTCAACAGTCTTATTGATAACTGTCAATTCTAATGAACTCAGAATTGTATAAATAATTTTAAAAATAACTCATAATGTTGTTTTTCAATATATAGTCAGACACTAGGCTATGTTTTCTTCCAGTCCTTAATTCTAACTCTCCTCCTTAAATGATCCTTTCTTCCAAATTTTCTATAAAATTGAAGCCATCTTGAAAAACATATGCTCACAAGTTTTCTCCCTAGTACAAAGGTAAGGAACATTTTATCACATTGCTAAGCTTTGCATTAGCTTGCTGCTGAGTGTAACCATTTGCCTAAGATGTGTATAGATTCAGACTTCAAGCTTGGCTATTTCCGTAGGATTGACAGAAAGTAATATATATTTAAAACTCTGCCTTTTCTTTATTCTCATGAAAAGTTACCCTAAGCCTGGGTAACTTAATCTATTAGGAAAGAAAGGCCATGTTACTAAATATATTTAATGTGAAAAGGGCCTCATCAAATTACGTCTAGGTGAGTATGCATACTTAATATCAAACAAAGATGAAAACAAGAACTGATGAAAATACTACCTCTTGCAAGTCTAATTATCTCCTGTGAAGAGTTCTTTAATGTTGTTTCTTTCTAGCAGATGCAAAAATAAAAGCTGACTTGAATGTGGATATGATTATGATAATGTAGTTCTAATTGCACAGACCAAATCATTCAAAGGTTGTCCTTTAAAATGTGCTTTATCTGGGAAATGGCTGTTCTTTGGGCTGGACCATAGCCGCCTACCATTATCTGTAATGTCATTTGATTTCCACTTCTAATGATTGATGGGAAAAGAAGATTTTTTGGAAGTACTTCTTAGAAACACATTCTGGTTGGATGTTGAATATTTCCAAGTCCATGTTTGAATATATTGTACACATTACAGTTTCTATACATTTTAAAGGACATATGCATAACGTTTAAGGATATTTTCATGCTTAGTATACTTCATTAGAACTTTGTTATTTTTTTTAACTTTTTTTTTTTTTTAGAACTTTGAAAGTGATATCAAATCAGGCAAATGGAATAACTAAATGAGTTCCAGTGATTTCAATATGTAGGTATCAATCTTGGTATTAACTTTGCCTATGACTCTTAAAACTACAGTGTTTTCCTATAAACAGTTTAGTTACTACTAAAAATTCCTTTAAGATCAACCAACTGAGCAAACCTATACCAACTACCAAATGTGAAAAACTGGGAAAAGTGTGGAAGTAACAGTCCCCCTGGTGCTTGCAGCGCTATGCAGAACAACAGTTATGCTTCCAGAGCATTCCCATTATTTAGGACATATGAATACTATGTAATATAGTTATAATACTGTATGTACCAGAATACATCTGACAAAAATTTGAAAATAGGCTCAGAGAACCTATGACTATGTCTATTAAGCTGCCTAAAGTGCTGAACCGTTTATTCAAGAACTGATTGTGTTCTTAAATATCTTCTAGATCAGCAAAGGCACGGGTGATAATTGGCAGGACAATGTCAGCTTTGCAAGTTCAAGATCCTATTCACAGCCCAGTTTGGCTCATAATACTTGTTCCTGGCAGAGTTTTTTTTCTCCTTGGATGGGAGTTACATCTCTCCCTCACAGCCAAGAAGATTGGGAGAGACCTACTTAGTTCAGGAGAAAACATTCATTTCACCCGGAATCAATCAGATTATTTTCCTGTAGATTGGTCACAGACGAGGTTCTGCCCACCCCATTCATTTATTTCCCAAACTCTTTTTCTTTTCCTAGTAATAAAAGTAGTACATGTTTACTGTAGTAAATTGAGAAGGTTTGGAAAAGTAGAAAGAAAAATATATTTACCTATAATCTTATCTCTCAATAAAAACTCCGGTTAACATGTTGGTACCTTTCCTTGAATTGTACTGAATATGTAATTCTGAATCCTGCTTTTTTCTCTAAACACTTTATGGTGAATATTTTTCTAGGTTATTAAAAGTTTTCAACTACATTATTTTTAAGGCTGGCATACTATTCTATGGCATGGATAAGTTATACTTTTTAAAAAAGGAAAGACTCTTTTCTTATTGATATGTAAGTTGCTTCCACACCTTTACTAGTATAAATAAAGATGCCATTAAAAGCTTTATACAGCCCTGGCCGGTTTGGCTCAGCGGTTAGAGCGTCAGCCTGTGATCCAGAGAGACCCGGGTTCGGTTCCTGCTAAGGGCACGTACCTCGGTTGCAGTTTGTCCCCAGCCGTGGTTGGGTCGTGCGGGTGGCGGCCACTCGATGTGTCCCTTTCACATTGATGTTTCTCTCTCTCTCTTCCTTTCTCTCCCTCCCACTCTATCTGAACAAAAAATGGAAAGAAAAAAAGGTCCTCGGGTGAGGATTAAAAAAAAAAAGTTTTATACAGAAATTGACATCTAAGTTTCTGACTATTTAGGATCCATTCCTTCAGGAGGCATATTGTTCAGGGTCATGAAGATTTTCCCTTTCGTGCATTTTTCTTCAGTCAGTTTCAGTATTTTACTATGTGAAAGCTACTGTAAAAGATGCTGCAGAGGATACAAATATGAATTAGACTGCCATCAGGAGCTTACTATCTAGAAAGAAGATCAGTCAAAGGTATACGTAATTACAGAATATGGTAGAAAGTGATATATTCCATGGAGTTTCTGGTTTGCACTTTGGAGACTAAAAAATGAGGAATCAGTTTTCTCATGACCACTTGGAAATGTTAGCATGACAATGTTTATTCCCTGATGTAAAAAATGCTTCTGATGGCCAATATTGTCATGAAAATGCTTATCATACATCCATCTGTGTCTACTTTGGAAAAAAAACACACCCTCTATTTGAGGCATTACAAAATAATATCACTGACTTCAGTTTAGACTTTGTCTCTTTTTCATGAACAACTTCAGGGCTGTTTTTTAAACATTTTTAAAATTTTTTTATTGTTTTTTTAGAGAGAGAGAAAGGGATAGAGAGAAACATCAATGTGAGAGAGAAACGTCGATCTGCCACCTCCTTCACACCCCTACTGGGCATCGAGCCTGCAACCCAGGCTTATGCCCTAACCGATAATCCAACCCGGACCTCTCAGTCCATGGGGCTTCGCTCAATCCACTGAGCCACACCGGCAGGGCTGTTTTGAATATGCTTATTTTGTACTCTAATGATGCAGACCTATGTGGGCTATTGCAAATGCCTATAGATGTGTGGGCTTTATAATAAAGCAATGGTGTCATTGGAGAAAGAGGTAAGTATACAATTATGGATTGGCTACAGCCTTGTAGCTTCAATGTGTCGCCTTCTTCTTTGTTATGGAATGTACAAAGGCATAATATATCAGAGCTTAAATTACAGTTTTTGCTAATAGTATAATAATTTTTGAAATCAAACAAAACTTTTATATAAGATTTTTATTTTCATCTATATCAGGGGTCAACAAACTTTGTCTGTTAAAGGCCAGTTAGTAAATTTTTTCAGATTTGCTGTCAATCTGGTCTCTGTCTCAGCTACTCAACTCTGATGTTGTCATGGGAAAGCAGCCAGAAACTGTTGGCTAGGTTCAATAAAATTTTATTTATGGACATGGAAATTTGTATTTTACATAATTTTTATCTGTCATGAAATAATATCCTTCTTTTGATTATTTTCCCAATCATTTAACATATCAAAAACCATTTGTTAGTTCATGGGCCATACAAAAATAACAGGCCCGTGGGCTAGATGTGGCCCACAGGTCACAATTTGCTGACCACTTACCTAGATGACCGCATTCAAAAACAGCAAAGGAATTTGTATAATTGCTTAACTAAAACATGGCTAAACAGTAATAATAACACTTTAAATGCATCGCTTTATAATTGCACAAATTCAAGTGCTTTTCCTAAAATTTGGATAAACTATTTTCCCCATATCAGTATGCTTTGGCTAAAGGTAACAAAAACAGTGGCTTAACAATAAGGACAGTTTATTTTGTCACTTATTAAGGATTTAAGAGGTAGGACGTTCCTGGGTTTTTTTAATATTGTGTTGAACTCAGCAATAGCCTGGGCTCTTTCCATCATTCTTTTCTGCCATCCTCAGTAGATCATGACATCTCTCCTCCTAGTCACAAGATGGCTACAGCAGCTCAGTACTTACATCTGCATCCTTAAAAAACCACATATAAAAGCAGGAGGAGTAGGGAGGAGGTGGGTAAGACATGAGTTCCTTTTATTTATTTATTTGGTTTTCTTTTTTCAATTAAATTTATTAGGGTGACACTGGTTAACATAATTATATAGATTTCAGGTGTACAATTCTATAATACATCATCTGTATATTGTATTGTGTGTTCACCACCCCAAGTCTTCTTCCATCACCATTTATCCCCCCTTTACCTCCTTCTACCTCCCCCCTCCCCATTTTCTCTCTGGTAATCTGGTAATCACCATACTATTGTCTATGTCTATGAGTTATATTTTGTTTTGGTTTTTTTTGCTTAATTCCTTCACCTTTTTCACTTAGCCCCCCAAACCCCTCCCCTCTGACATCTGTCAGCTTGTTCTCTGTATCTATGAGTCTATTTCTATTTTATTTGTTAATTTTGTTCATTAGATTCCACATATGAGTGAAATCATATGGTACTTGTCTTTCTCTGACTGGCTTATTTCACTTAGCAAAATACTCTCCAGGTCCATCCATGCTGTCACAAGGTAAGACTTCCTCCTTTTTTATAGCTGAGTAGTATTCCATTGTGTAAATGTATCACGGCCCTTTTATCCACTCATCTACTAATGGACACTTGGGCTGCTTCCAAATCTTGGCTATCGTTAATAATGCTGCAATGAACATAGGGGTGCATATATATATTCTTTTGAATTCATGTTTCAGGTTTCTTTTGATATATTCCCAGAAGTGGAATCACTGAGTCATAGGCAGTTCTACTTTTAACTTTTTGAGGTAACTCCATACTGCTTTCTACAGTGTCTGCACCAGTCTGCATTCCCACCAACAGTGCACAAGGGTTCCCTTTTCTCCACATCCTCAACAACACTTGTTTGTTGATTTATTGATGATAGCCATTCCAACAGGTGTGAGGTGATAGCTCATTGTAGTTGTAATTTGCATTTCTCTGATGATTAGTGACATTGAGCATCTTTTCATATGTCTCTTGGCCATCTATATGTCCTCTTTGGAGAACTGTCTATTCTCCATGTTTTGCCCATGTTTTAATTGGATTGTTAGATTTAGTTTTGTGTTGAGTTTTGTAAGTTCCTTATACATTTTGCGTATTAAGCCCTTATCAGATGTATCATTGGCAAATATGTTCTCCCATTCAGTGGGTTGTCTTTTCATTTCGTTGATGGTTTCCTTTGCTATGCAGTTTTTATTTTGATGTAGTCCCATTTGTTTATTTTTTTCTTTTGTTTCCCCTGCTTGAGGGGATATATCAGAAAAAAATATTGCTATGAGAAATGTCCGAAATTTTACTGCCTATGTTTTCTTCTAGGATTTTTATGGTTTTGAGTCTAACATTCAAGTCTTTAATCCATTTTGAGTTTATTCTTCTGTGTAGTGTAAGAAGGTGGTCTAATTTCATTTTTTTTTTTTTGCACGTATCTGTCCAATTTTCCCAGTACCGTTTATTGAATAGACTATCTTTACCCCATTGTGTGTTCTTGCCTTCTTTTTCAAATATTAATTGACTGTATAGACATGGGCTTATTTCTGAACTGTCTATTCTGTTTTATTGATCTATATATCTGTTTTATGCCAGTACCATGCTGTTTTGATTACTATGGCCTTGTAGTACAGTCTGATATCAGGTAGCATGATTCTTCCAAGTATGTTCTTTCTCAAGATTGTTGTGACTATTTTGAGTCTTTTGTGGTTACATGTACATTTTTGGTTATTTTTCCTAGTGCTGTGAAATACATCATTAGTATCTTGATAGCCGTTGCATTGACTGTATAGATGGCTTTGGGTAGCATGGACATTTTAATGATGTGAATTCTTCCTATCCATGAACATGGTGTATGCTTCCACTTATTTGTGTCTTCTTCAATTTATTTCTTCAGTGTCTTATAATTTTCTGAATACAGGTCTTTTATATCCTTGGTTAAATTTATTCCTAGGTATTTTATTATTTTTTGTTTTTTAATTCTCCACCTGAGAATATTTTTCCATTTATTTTCAGATAGAGTGGAAGGGAGGGAGGGAGGGAAGGGGAGCAAAAGAGAAAGAGAGAGAAACATCAATATGAGAAAGACACATCAATTGGTTGCCTCCCACACGACCCTGGCCCTGGTCAGGGTTGGGGACAAACTGCAACCGAGATACATGCCCTTGGCTGGAATCGAACCTGTGACTCTTTGGTCCGAGGGCCGATGCTCTAACCACTGAGCCAAACTGGTCAGGGCAGTATTTTATTCTTTTTGAAGCAATTGTAAATAGGATTGTTTTCTTAGTTTCCCTTTCTGGTAGTTCATTATTTGTGTATAAAAATGCAACTGATTTCTGGATATTTATTTTGTATCCTGCTACTTTACTGAATTCATTTATCAGTTCTAGTAGTTCCTTTGTGGAATCTTTAGGGTTCTCTATATACAGTATCATGTCTTTTGCAAATAATGACAGTTTTACTACTTTCTTTCCAGTTTGGATGCCTTTTATTTCTTCTTTTTGTCTGATTGCTGTGGCTAGGACTTCAGATACTATGTTGAATAACAGTGGTGAAAGTGGACATCCTATCTTATTCCTGATCTTTAGGGAAACCCTTTTAGTTTTTGCTAATTGAGTATGATATTGACTTCCTCTAGGAATCTTCTCCTGAGAGGCTAGGTTCAAGTTGGGTGCCCCTCTCCTAATCTCATGGAACCACGGGCTCTGTAATGTCAGGAACTGTATGCTTTATAAAGTAACTGCCTTCTTTCCAATTTCCAAGTGATTTAAAAAATGTACTGAATGACCACTTCCTTTAAAACTTTATTTTTATTGATTTTAGAGAGAGAAAGGAAGGGAGAGAGAGAGAAACATCAACCCATTGTCCACTCAGATGCATTCATTGGTTACTTCCTGCATGTGCCTTGACCAGGGATTGAACTCCAGCAACCCTGGTGCATTGGGATTATGCTCCAACTAACTGAGCCACCCAGCCAGGGCTTGACCATTTCCTTTTAAAGAGCAGAAGTGGTAAATTTAAGTACAAGGCCAAATTTTTGCCATGACAGTTTCAGGTAACACCTCAAATTTGTGCAAATCTTCTAAGAGGTATATATATATATATTTCCTTACAAAAGTCATTATATATGCAATACCTAGTTGAAATATAGACATAGAAATTAAATTAATATGTTAGAAATTATACAATCCATATATGATTTTACACATATATCAAACTTTATTGAAATCTCAATTTGTACCAATTCAAAATATAATACTGTTTACTAAGTTCCTGTTAAAATACCTATCATCTTCTTCAATTAGATCTTCATGAAATTATCTTCTGTATGTCAGTCAGGCCCCTCAAGCTACTATATAAAGTCAGTATCATTGATGCCTTTAGTGACCTTTTTTCTTCAATGACATTTATATGAATTCCTATCTAGTGACAGTATCAAAGTAAATAACTAACACATTTATAATTCATTTACTGAGGAAATAACAGAATTTATTATTAAAGTGAAAGAAGTTTTTCATCTTTCTCCAGAGAAATTAAAATAAGAGAGAATCTGCCGTAAAGTGTTGACGTCTATTACATTCCAGTTGGGAAGTGATGTTCTACTAGTAGTTGAAGCAGCTTATTAGTTTATTATTTTCATTCTGAGTATTCTTTTTTGGTTTTATTTTGTTTGTTAGGGACTAGATAAATCTGAGTCAGGTTATGTTGATAAAATTAAATAGAAAGTTTGTTTAAAATATTTTAATTAGGATTAAAAGACATCAATATACATATAATTTTTACTACACTGGAAAATATAAAAATAAAATGTAATGAACACGAGTCAGTCCATAGTCTTCCTGTTGATGTGTTAATTCCCAGGAAAGGAGTGATTCTGGACTGCCCACTCCTCTGTGCATAGTGGGTCTCCCAGGGTCTCCCATGGTCCAGGGCTTCAGGTTCCTCACTGGCCCCCGTGCACTCCAGCTGGCACTGGGAGAAGAGGAGAGAGTTTCATGGCAAGTGTGCAGAAACCAGGTCATATCACCTTTGCTCACCTAACTGTGCCTTGACAGGGAATCGAACCAGTGACCTCTTGGTGCATGGGACCATGCTCAATCCACTGAGCCACACCAGCCAGGCTAGTTCAGTATTATTAATTGCAACATCATCCTTTTATTGAAGCAAATAAACTATGTTAGAGATTTGTATTTGTATTTAATTTATCTCTCTGAGATTAAAAAAAAAACCTTTCACAGAACTTATACGCATGTGTGCATAACTGATGGACATGGACAACAGAGCTGGGGACAGGGGTGGGGGGATGGGGAGGAGGGTGTCAATGGGGAAAAAAGGAGAAATATCTGTAACAAAAATAAATTAATAAAAAAATTTTTTAAATAAAAATAAACCTTTCAGTATTAATTTATATTTGAAACTACTTGTATAAATCATTTCCATTATGATATGGCACAGTAGATAACACAATTACACAGAAAGAGAAACTTTAACTAGGTACAGTACAGTGATACAGGGATAATAAATATGAAGAGAGCAAAGGCTCCTTTTAACTTTGAACAGATGCATTAATATTAGGAGAGTAGTCCCTTCTCCTCAAGGGTTTATTTATTGGAGTAGCAGCCAAGGAGACTGAGACTGTTGAATGCCCTCTTAAAAAGTTTCTTGAGAAGGACTGGGTTATGGGTTACACACTTCAGAGAGCTGGAGGAGATGTTACTAGGGTGAAGGACTATTTACATAAATGTGGCTGGCTTCCAAGCTGGAAGTGATGGGCTGGGGAATTCTTTCTGCTTGAGCTCAGGTACTTAGTTGGACTGCTGCCCTGTCTCCTCCTATCTCTGTGGTTTTGGAGCACGGTCCTTTCCTTATTAGAGAGAGTAGTGAATTTTAAAAGGCAGGTAAGCAAACCAATTTAAAATGTATTTTCTTCCATTTGGTGTTTAGCTGATATTAAAGAAAATGACTTAAATTAAAAGGACTCTAAAGTGCATTACTAGTGTAGTCCTGAGAGATCATGCTGATGGAGGATTTTATACTTTTCTGGAACCTGTGGGTTGTTAGCTGCACCTCTTCTCTTTTGCGCGCGCGCGCGCGCACACACACACACACACACACACACACACACACACACTCTCCTTCAGCGTTCCCTGGCCCGATGCTCTTGGCAAGAAGATTTGATTCGGTGAGATAAGGGCGGGCCTTGGTGCAGAGACTCGGGTAAGGATTTCAGCTCTGCAGTGCGATGAGACCCACTGTCCCTTCCGCATCTTGGTTTCCTTATCTGAAATACTTAACTCATTAGTTAGCCCTACGACATAACTAAGATTATTATCCAGGGCTCAGTACAGCAGCTTGAGACACACGTAACACCCTTGTCATGTGGGTCTGTGACAATAACAAACCATTGGGCAGAGTCCCAAGAAGCTGTACTTATCTCCTTCCCCTCTCCCCCCAAATCCTGGCCGGCAGGTGAGCGCGGCTCACCTTCCGAGCACCCCAGGTGTGCGGCCACGAGCTCTCGGCCAATGGGCGCGCGGGGCGGCGGGCGGGGCGGAGCCTCCCGCGGCGAGCCGGCTCCGGGGCCGCGTCCTTCGCAGCTTTCCGGGCCGGCGGGGGCGGCTGCGGCGCTGGCGGCGCGCGCGGCCTGAACTCGGCGCCGTCCGGGTCCGCTCCCAGGGCCTCTGGCGTCTGTCGCCGGCGAGGACGGGGTGGAGGCAGCCCCTGGCCGGCTGCCGCAGGAGCGGCGTCAGGTGAGTGCGGGAGCCGCCGAGACCGAGCTGCCAGCCCTCTGCGCGGCCCTCGGCGTCCCGGGAAGGAAGGGACGAGGAAGCACTTTCCGAGGAGCCTCCGAGCACGGGGCGCCGGCGCGGAGCAGCCCCAGAGTCACCCCTCTCGAGTCGCGCTTGGCGTGGCCATGCAGGCGACACCCCCCCGCGTCGGGCTGCCCCTTAGGAGCGCGCCGAGCGCTCGCTTGAGTCCAGACCCGGGCGGGAAACAGCACGGAGCCGCGAGCGAAGCCGGCTCGGCGAGCAGCAAGGGCGGCTACGACTTCAGGAGGGTGGCGATCCGGCGGAAACCCCACGTCTCCTACCTGCTGCCTGGGACCCCCAGACCCTGGACTAGGCCCTCGACGCACCTGGGATGGGCCGAGACGGCCACCTTCAGGATCCAGCCCCCCGCAGATGCCCCAGGTAAGTGCCTGGGCGAGGGAAGGGATGAGCGGGGGCGCCTTTCAGGTGCGCGGGGTCCGCCGCCAGCGGGGGAGGTCTCCCAGAGGGCTGCGCCCGGCCATCTACCCACTTATGTATTTTGTCCCTGCCCCCAAAGGACCTTGCTTGGGCAGGAACCCGCCTAGGGCTGAGCTTGCCCTGGGGGTCAGTTATCAGAGAAGTCCCGAAGTAAAAGTATCACTCTTAAAAGAAAAGTTTGGTTATAATGCCCATTTTCTGAACACTGAAGTTTAAGTTTCTTCGCTACATTCTTGCTTTCGGCAAGTCCTCGTGAAGGGCCAGTGAATGGGAGGCTGCCGTGCATCCTGGTCCCGCAGCCTAGCTGTCCAGGGACTGAGGACCAGTACCCTGAGAGCTGCGGTTTTCCCTTTTGGAAAAAATCCCTTGACTCCCACCCTGAGTGTGAACAGCTGCAAGTCTCTCATAAGGAAAAACGTTCCTAATATCAAGAAATTTAATTTGTATTGCTGTTTCCGTGTTGACAAATTCAGATATGAGTAATATGGTATTTTGAGTCCCGAATTCTCATTGAATCTTGGTATTGGAAGAAATCCTCGAAGTGATCTCTTCAAGCCCACATCTCCTTAGTCTTCAGTGGCATTCCTTTCTCCCTAGGCGAACTTGAAACTATGTAGAACACATTAGGGATGTTTTTCTTGATTTGTGAAACATTTCTTTGCAATCCTCTTGACCCTTTTTCATGGTCCTATTATGCCATAACCAGATATGTCTTTTATGTAGACCTGTTATGAGGCAAAACCCGTATTTATAAGCAGCAGGAATACAAATACTTGAATTCACTTGCACTCATTTTGTTCTGGTTTAGCAAAGCTGTTATGATGGTTTGAAGGTGATGAGCATTGGAGGTTTTAAAATTTTCTGTCTGGTCCTTGTCCTGAAGCTGTAGTAGTTATAGGGCAGAAAAACATGATGAATTTGTAGCCACCATAGGTAAGGGCAGAAATAGTGACGTGAGAAAAAAATGTAAACAAATAACTGAATGACAGTGCTTCAGGTCTTGATTTCCTCATCTGCAAAATGAAGACACTGGTGAAATAATCTCTGAAATCTTTCCAGATTTAGGTGATTCATTCTAAAACGGGTGGAAGACTGTTTTGTTTCTTTTAAAGTGAAACTGCATTGCTTTGTGTCAAAGTTATTTATGAATTAATTTTTCAATTGTTTGAGCTACCCAATGTCTTAATCATCAACAGTTTTCAACTTGAAGGTAATGGAATCCAAGTCTTTTACATCATTTTGCTTAAATTCACCTGCTTAGTTTCAAATTCTGAGCAGGTTAGCAAAAGATAAAAGCTCCCTTCTCAAAGTAGGAGTGAGTAGAAGACGAGAGATGTGGCTGTCTGTAAATCATTTCTACAAGGCAGCTGTGCTTATGAAAGAAAGAGGCCTTTTTTTTCTCCCTCTTCTATTCTATTTTTTATTCAGAGAAAATCCAGAACACTTTTTTTTTTTTTAATTAAATGAACTCCAAGTTTTTGCTGCTATTATTTTTAGGGTTGAAAAGCAATTACTGTGTCTTCTGGGTACAGTTGTTTCTCTTTACCATAATATAATCTGTAGTATCTGTTGGAGAATTATCTGGTGTTTTGACAGGTAGTCTTAAACTATGGAATGACCACACCTTAGTCAATTTGGTGGAGTAAGAAAAATTAGAAAGTGCTTCCTTCTTTGAATCAAACCTACCACTCTGTTAAGTCTTATCCAACTATCTATCATTATATAAATAGAATCCTCTCCTCATCAAAAAGTAAATAAGGTTTAAATTCCTAAGACATGCCATTATGTAATACCTGGAAGGATATTTACATATGAAAATCACAATGTTTAGACCCATTACATACTCATAATCCAGTTGTTACTACTTTCCCTTGTGAAGAGGGAACAAAAACTGAGGTCAAGAACTTGGCAGCGAATTCAGTTTAACATTGTTGTGTTATATTCTATGATTGTGAAACCCACTATTTTTAGAGTTCTCTGCTTTTTTGGTCAAAAAGAAAAGAAAAGAAAACCTACAAACTGCATCCTCCATGTGTGACTAAGTGTGAATCTTCTCTTTAGGGGAAAGAGAGAGGTGAGGTAATTAAGACAGGCTTTGGGGACATATAGCACCCACATTCTAGTCCCACTTCTTTTACTAGTTGTGTGAATTGGACCAAGACTCTTAACTAATTTTTTAGTTTCCTCATCTGGACAATGGAGATAACAGTACTTTCTGACTTTTGGGAGGATTAAGTACAATTATATAGGTAAATGTCTGGCACAAAACAAGCATGCCAGAGAGTACCCTAACAAGGAATCATTATCCATCTCTGTGTCCCAGAGTCTGGCACTACCACTGGCACTTAGCAGACACACTATAAATGTTCACAATCGCTACTATTTATTAAGTGCACTTTGTATACTAAGAACTCTGCTATGTGATACACACAAGAATACATATGTATATGAATTTGTTTCACAGCAATCTTAATAGGGAGGTAGTACAGTATGATGCCCATTTTGCAGTTGAAGAAATTGAGGCAAAGAAAGTTTTACTAACTTGCTTGGAATCATAAACTGGTACTTGGTTATCCAGGATTCAAATTCATGTGCACCTTGCATCAAAGGCAGTGCTTTCGCCACACATCACATAAAGCACACAATTCCATTATGGAAAAAAAATTCAAAAGGGTGTGTGTGTGTGTGTGTGTGTGTGTGTGTGTGTGTATAGGACTAAATTTTCTTATTTTGTGCTTTTTTTGGTTAAACATTTTATATTCCTTCCTCTTTTCCATAGTGTGAATATCTGAAGCTCTTGGGGGTAGAGGAAAATCTATCTACTGAATTATTAATTAATTAATTAATTAATTATTTTAATCCTCTCCCGAGGACATTTTTTTGCGTATATTTCTTCAGATAGAGCAGGAGGGAGAGAGGGAGGAAGAGAGAGCGAGAAACATCGATGTGAGAGAGACACATCGACTGGTTGCCACCTGCACGACCCCAACCGGGGCTGGGGATGAACTGCAACCGAGGTACGTGCCCTTATCGGGAATTGAACCCGGGACTCTCTGGTCCGCGGGCTGACACTCTAACTGCTGAGCCAAATGGGCCAGGGCTGAATTTTTTTTCTATTATTCAAGGTAGCATGTTTCCTTAATCATTCCTTAATTTTATGAGAATCCTGAAGGATGTGTATTGAAGACATCTTTCTGTAAAAAATACTTGTTTCTAATTCTAAGGCTACTTTTATTAACCAGGCATTTTCCTGACTTGAAGATGTTGTACATTTGAGTTCAGTCTTGCTCAGGAGAGATCAGTGTGAGTATCTTCATTAATTAATGTAGGCATGGTGTAGGTCTGCAGATTTACTCACCAGTTTGCTTTGATAGAAGGCAGATTCTTCCTAGGCCACCCTTTTATCAAAGGCATAGTTCCTTCAGTGTGGAACATTGGCATTGTGTCTCAAGTTCAGCCCTTTCCCATTCAAAAGCTCAAGGTCAAGTCTCCCTTTCCCTTGCAAGACCCTCAGGTTCCTGGGAGGGAATGGCACTGCCCCCAGGGCAGCATAGGCTTACAAATTAGTTTGCCACTAAGGTTTAGATTTATAGTTTTTTCTTTTTTCTCTTATCCTTGGGAACCTTCTTTATCTTCTTAGGATCTCAGCAGTACACTTAAAAGTATATCTTTTGTTATTTATTGAACATCTGGGTGATTTGTGACGAAGGACTCTTCACATTATTATGACATGCAAGCTTTCCATCAGCAGAGTTTCTTTTTAAAGTTCTCACCATGGCTGGAGTACTCAGTTTTCAGCATATACTCCAATATCTTGAGCACTTTTAGAGAACTAATTTCACCTTTTTTGGGAGAGGGTTGTGATGAGAATTTGGGTAAGAGAAATAAGAGTAATTACTGTTTATTGAATGCTGGCTCTGAATCAGGACTATATGTGTTTTACTTATAATTCTTATTTTTGTGGCAACCTAGCAAGATAGGTGGTATTATGGAGACAGGCCAGTAAGCCAGGACAAATGGAATAGAGAAACTGAGACATAGCTGAACAAACTGACAGAGCAATTTACAGCGGATACAGAAGGTCACTTCCCTAGAAATAATACCTTGGCCTCAGTTGTATTTCAGCTCCAGACCCAGAAAAGCACCAAAACCACATAGACAACACCAGGACCAGCTGCAGTGACTAATGACCCCCTGCCCTACACTGACCAATCAGTGAGGACCACGACCCTGAAGGAGCACACCTAGAAAACTGATGAATATTCTGTTGAAACCCTCCCCTGAGACCTCCCCTAAGATTCCCGCCTGCAAGAGAGAAATAAAATCCTCAAGACAGAGGACCCAGCTCAGCTGTTTCCCAGGAGCACACCTGCACACCCCCTTGGTCTTCCCTCACAGGCATGCATCTCCCAAACTGTAAGGGACCCCATAAGACTTGCAACCAGGGCAGCAGTGGACAGTGGCAGTTCATCCCAGGCAGACACCCTGAACCTGACCCCAAGGCCCCCTTTTCTCTGACTTCTCAGTGAGCCAAAGTAGACCAGCCTAGGCTCATTTCCCCAGCCCTTTCTTGTTTCACTGTCCCCAGCTTTATTTTTTATTTTTATTTTTTTATCCTCACCCAAGGACATTTTTGCATTTATCTTCAGATAGAGCAGGAGGGTGAGAGGGAGGAAGAGAGAGAGAGAGAAACATTGATGTGAGAGGGACACATCGACTGGTTGCCACCCACACGACCCCAACCCAGGCCAGGGACAAACCGCAACCGAGGTATGTGCCCTTAGCGGGAACTGAACCTGTGACTCTCCTGTCCGCGGGCTGATGCTCTAACCTCTGAGCCAAACCGGCCAGGGCTCACTGTCCCCAGCTTTAATAAATGGTCTCTAAAATTCAACTGGACTCACGTTGTGAAACTTTTCCTGCATGAAGTCAAGAACCCACACATTGCCGGCTGGCCCTAGGCAGACCCGCCAAGGGCCAGGTCCTCTTTTTGGTAACATTATTACCATTTAGAGAAGAAGAAAACCAAGTTTCAGAAAGTCTTACCTGTAATGTTGTACAACTAGCCTAAGTTTCGGAAGCAGAATATGAACTGGGTCTCTGTGGCTTCGGTACGCACATGCTTGTAACACTAGTTTTTAAGATGTCCCAGGGCTTTGAAAGGCAAAGTGCAATGCAGTAACAATGTGTCCTACACGTTTATATATGTGTTAGGGCTAATACTTGTAACATGAGTGCATGTGTATTATATTTAAAACAGTGATCTAAACAAGTAATTTATGTAAAGATTTATAATAAAATGATGATGTACATCGATATTGTTAATATTTGTTAGAAGCTGCTTAAAGATGGACTTTGAGATTGGAAAGTCCTTTAGAGGAATGAGAACCAGGAAGAGTTTTTTTTTTCACTTGAATTTCCTTCCAAGAGCAGTTTAAAGAGTACAGTAGTCAGTTGTCTTTTAATGAATAGCCATTCATTAGGTGTCCACCCAAGGCCACTACCTCTGGACTTTCAGGGTACTTGGTTCAATCCTGGTGTAGTTGGGGTTGTACTGAAAAAAATTTTTTTTGCATGCATTTTCTGGAAAGTTGATTAAAAAAGGACTCAAACAGGATGTGTTTAATTTTATTGGTGTGAGTATAGGGAAATTCACTAGGTTTGGACAGGAGCTCATGAATCTGTATTTTTTAAAAGTATATCAGATAATTCTGATGATTTGCTTAGTTTCCAAATGCCATCCTACTGGCTGCATCAGAAGTACTTGGAGTGCTAATTATAAATTCCCAGCCACACCCTAGATGTGAGTCAGAATCTCCAGTGTTAGAGAAGCTGTATTTTAACAGGTGCCCAGATGATTTTGAATGGAACCAAGTTTTTGAACCACTGGGCATTCACAGACATGGCAAACCCCGCCTTTGGTCCTGAGGACAGGCGCCCAGGATTTGTAGGTGCCAGGCAGTGAATGATACAGATGGTCCCTCAGCTAACACATTCATCTGGGCCCTCTGTACTTTTCAGCAAACTTTTTGCCCATCTCTGGTTGACTCTTAATTGCATTTTTTTACATGTCTTTTTTACTTTGCTCTTGTTTCTCAACCCCACCCTGTCTCTCCTGAAGTAGACTTTAATTTATGCTGATATACTTTTTATATCCAACCAGAGTATCTGATGTGAGCTCAGCTGACCTCATTTTACTTCCTTCAAATGAGTTTAAACTTTGATATTCTCTGGAGCTACTGCCCAACAGCTTTCTTCCTTAAACTACTCTGTGTACTTCCCTCACTGTCTCCACGTCTTTATCCTCCTCCCCACTTATTTCTAGGCTGCCCTCTGTTCCTAGCACTGGATCAGTACCCTATTACCTAATAGCCTGTTTTTGTTCTTGTTACTCCCCACCCGAGGATATTTTTTCATTGATTTTTTAGATAGAGTGGAAGGGAGGGAGGGGGAAAGAGAGAGTAACATCAATGTGAGAGAGATACATTGATTGGTTGCCTCCCACATGACCCAGACCAGGGTTGGGATCAAACCTGCAACCCAGGTATGTGCCCTTTGACCGGGAATGGAACCCTGACACTTGGCAGGGGGTGGGGGAGCACACGGGCGATGCACTAACCTCTGAGCCAAACCAGCCAGGGCCAGCCCTTATTTTTAATTTCCCAATGGCATTTGCTTCTTTTTTAAGCTCTTTTTTTGGTCTGGATTACCCGAGATCACCTGATTTTCCTACTTCACTGGGTCTCCAAGTTTCTTCCTCTGGCTAGCCCATTTTTTCCCGTTCTCCTCTCCAACCTCTATTATTTCCTGCACCTCTTTTCCTCAGTGCTCTCATTCACTCTCTGGGCTTCTCTAGGTCATCTATGCACTCTGCTATTTTCAAGGCCTGCTTAAGAAGTGTGTATGTCATAAGGGCACCAAATTATAACTTATTTTTCTAATGCAACCAAGCCCTTCCTCCCGACATTCCTTGGAGGCATTAACAACCTTGCTTTTGTTAGGCTACTTGCCATCCAGTCAGCCACCAGTTCTTATTGGTTCACCTTCATTTCCTGGTGATGCCCTTGTCATAGTTCAGCCTCACTTCTCTCCCCAGCAGTGCCGCTATCAACTCTACATATACCCTCCCCCACGACCAAATTAATTTTCTTAATTTGGGTATTGATCACATCTTTCCCATGGCCAAAAGCCTTCTGTGCTCCCCAACCGGCTGTTAATTGATGTCTGTAATGAGATAGTCTGTATTCGAGAATGATCACTTGGTGACTGCTGGTTAAACTTTTACCAGTAACCCCTCAGTATAGAGGTGGACCTTTTGAGTTCATACAAATGTTAATCTTATTTGAACTACTAAAGCTGGACTCGTTATGCATTGCTCACACTTCAGGAGTCATGTGTTTTCAGGAACACATTTGGCATCATTTGCAGAGCAGTGTGTAGAATTAGTCAGTTGTCCTTGGAGTGCTGTTGACAGAGTGGGCATTAGCACCAGCAAGTATTCTGGGAACCCACAGTCAGTTTTGTGTTATTGTCTCACTTATGCAGCAATAGACTGAAGATAAATCCAGCTGTTGGGCCCTTTTCACACCCATACCCCTTCACCACATTACACTGTCAGCTTCACCACCTGCAGCTGTTAGCAGACTGGGGACCTGGCCCTGAACGGGTTGGCAGAGGGCTGGCCAGTAGGGTGTGGGCTCTTGACTTCATGCAGGAAGGATTTCACAACATGAGTCCAGGCAACTTTGAGGGTATGTTTATTAAAGCTGGGGGCAGTGAAAAAAGGAAGGGCTTAGCACAGAAGAAGCAACAGGAGAGACCTAGACGCGGATGCTTTGGCTCTCTAGAAACAGGAAAAAAGTGAACAAGGTGGGGCTGCTTCAGCTCACTGGGAAGTCGAAGAAAAGAGGGCCATGGAGACAGGTTCAGGTGGTTAACCCAGGGTGAGCTGCTGCTGCCATTGGTCCCCTGGTTGCAAGTTCCCTGGGGATCCTTAGTGTTTAGGAGATGCCTGCCTGTGGGGAAGAAGAGGGGAGGGGAAAGCACTTGTTTCCTGGAGGGAAGATTGCACACTGGGTCTTTATCTTGAGGCTTTTATCTCTCTTGCCTGCAGGAATCTTAGGGAGGGTTTCAACAGAATATTCATCCGTTTTCTAGGTGTGTCCTTTTAGGGTCATGGTCTCTACTGATTGGTCAGCTCCAAGGCAGGAAGGTCTTTAGTCTTTGCAGCTGGTCCTGGTGTCACCTACCTGGTTTTGCTGTTTTTCTGAGCTTGGAGCTGAAATACATCTGAGGCCTAGATGTTATCTCTCGGGAGGTGAGCTTCTGTATTTGGCTGTAAATTTCTTGGCCAGTTTGTTCAGCTATCTGTTTCAGTTTCCCCGTTACACTTGCCAAAGAATTTTCCTAGTTTCTTAATATCCTGCCTCACAGCCACTATTCTAGGGGCTGCACCAAGCCAAATCTAGCCCACTGTGCAAGGCTACGATGTTCCCTGGACCACAAGCAAAATTTTGTGTTAAGCCACATGTTAATGGAAGCCTTAAAAAGTGCAATGCCTTTATGATAAGGTTATTTGTATTTTTAAATTTATGCTAATAGGTTCATTTATGAGATGAAAGGTCAGTATGTAGAACCAAATAAATGATAAGATATCCCAGCTGAAGAATACTGAGAGGTTATTGCTCATAATTTCAAATGTAATGCAGTATAAGGTATGGGAAGTTTTCAAATTATAGCCAAATTTGGTTAAAAATGATTACTAGAAACACTCCATAGAACAGTAAAGCTTTTATTTATTGATTGATTTTAGAGGGAGAGGAAGGGAGAGGGAGAAAGAGATAGAAACATCGTTGAGAGAGAACATCGATTGGCTGCCTCCTGCATGCCCCCCACTGGGGATCCGGCCCACAACCTGGGCATGTGCCCTGACCGGGAATCAAATTGGCAACCTCTTGGTGCATGGGTCAACGCTCAACCACTGAACCACACTGGCCAGGGAGAACAGTAAATCTTTTAAATAAAGCGATATTTGTTTCCTCTGCAGAAAATAGACTAACATGTAACTCCCCCCAAATATGCTACTTTAATGCTGTTATACTGGTGACTTAATATGATCATTGGTGTTGGGAATCCAAGATGAATAATACAAATGCCTTGACCTTAAGTATTTTCAGCCTACAAGGCGGAATGTGGTGTATAATAAACAAGTGTGATTATATATAATAAACCATGTGTTATATAAGGCATTGTTTGTGTAAGAGCAGTGATCAGAGTGGTTGTAGTTCAGAGGAAGGAACACTTTGCTGTGCTACACCAGTTTGGGGGAAGACTGCCTAGCTGACTTTGGCCTTCAAGGTCCTGGCTGAGTCCGTGTCTGCTGACCTGTGCATCTGACTAGAGCAGTGTCCTGCTGACACAGCCTGCAGATCTAGACCAGGTTGGAAAAACTTCTCTTCCAAGTTCCACTCAGACCCCTAAGCCAGTGAATTCCACTAGTATCTGTGTTCTTTTCAATGCCTATGTCCTTCATAGTTTGCCTCTTACAATCCCACTAAAGCTAGGGATCCTTCAACAGTATTTCAATGTTTACTGTGGGGCATTGTGTTAGACCCTAGAAGTCAAAGTGGGAAGCATGGCTTAGATGAGAGTGTGGGCTCTGGAGTCAGACTGGCTGGGTTTTAATCCTTCTGCAGTAATTATCTGGGTCACTTGGGGCTCTTGTTGATTTAGCTCCCTCATCTATAAAATGGGGATATAAATATGACGCACATTGTGGACTTGGGAAGGATAAAAAGTTAATATTCTCAAAGGGCTTAAAATAGTGCTTGGGAAGTTTTCAAATAATAAGTTTTCAGGACTTTTGTTAGGATGAACACAGGCACTCTCTTCTGGGTATCTTTTGGCATTTTATGTGTATCTCTAATCTAGCGCTGTCTTACTGGATTGTGATTGGTTGTTTACAGGCTCTCCTAGGCCCTTGTCATCCTATCACTTTTCAAAATGTTTCCTAGCCCCTCTCCTCCCCTTAGTTCCTGCCAAAACTGTCTGTCACTGCTGGCTTCCCTCCTTAGTCTTTCCTCCTGTGCTGTTTTGAGCCCTACCCACTTTTATGTCCACCTTCCCTAAAGCCAGAATTGCCTCACAGAACCGCCACCCTCTTCTTCTTGCTGACTCAAGTGGCAACTGATTATTTTCCATGATCCACAGAGCTCCTTGACTGTTTGTCTTCTACCCCTCTGGAAAACAATCCTCCTGCATTCACTTGTCAGCCACCTCAGTTTCATCACTGATGTTCCTCCTTGTTCTACACCTGCCTCATCAGTCCCTAACTCAGGTCATCCATTCCATTGCTCCTTAAGGTCCATGCAAGGGCTCAATAACTATTGAGTACATAGAAGAACCCAAACTAGCTTGGCACATCTTGCTTCAACATAAGAATTTTCTGACAACACTGTCAGAAAATGAGGTTGTGTTCCTTCAGTGGTCCTGAGTGAGTTCCTTGTCAATGGGAATACTCAAAGAGAGGCTAAATGACTTATTGGCTGTACAAGAGAGAAAATGTCAGATGTAACCCTTTCTGATCAGTAATCCCAGATTGTAAACTAAATATTCTAACATCAGTGATTCTCAGCTTTCCTTCTGTGTCTACACCATTCATGTGTGTCTATCAGGAATAGGCAGCGATTTTGTGCAGGGGTGTATTAAGGAAGGCGTGGGAGTAGTATACTTTGTTCTCTTTGAGAATTCATGGAATAGATGTCCCTTTTAGTTTAACAGTTTTTATTTTTCTTGGCATTCTTTATGATGCTGTGATGTTTTGACTCAAGAAATATTGGGGTTTGTGGGATCTGGGTTGCTCCTCCACTGAAAGGCCCCAAAATGCTTGCTTATATTGTCAGGAGTTTCATTATCTTATAGCTTTATCATTTTCTATTTCTGCTGTCGTCTTTCTCCTTTCATAGCCTTTCTCTTTGCCTGTTGTTTCTCACTATTAGGACTTGGCTTTTAAGGACAAAACTCCTAATAAAAATTATCCTTTCTTCTGCCCATCTCTAATGGGCATGTCTCAAAAAACAATCTGAGAGGCAGAAACTAGGAATGATAAGAAGTTAATTTTAGCTCCTAGCTCGATGAGACTGTGGAATATTTGACACCTGAAATATCACTGTATTGTTTTCCATCTCTTAATGTATTTCATCAAATCTAAAATGTGATCCAAAGACATGGAAGCGGGGAACAGACTAACGAACCTCAGAGGGAAGGGGGGAGGTGGGGTGGGAAGAGATAAACCATAGAACTTATATGCATATATGCATAACCAGTGGACACAGACAATAGTGTGGTGAAGGCAGGGGTGGGGGGAAAGTGGGGAGGAGGGGGTCAATAGTAGGAAAAGGGAAGAAGACATCTATAATTATTTCAACAATAAAGATACATTAAAAAAATAAAATGTACACTTTAACATCTCTGAAATGGTAATGCTTCTTTCAACTGATCATGTTTTAAAAAGTGTGAGACATTGAAATGTAGATTGGCCTAAATTTTCAAATATAATTGCACAATATTTACTGCCTCTGAATAACAGTAAATATTATGAAATATATTCCTGGATTATATAACTGGAAACATTGACTAATAACTTCCCCACCCTCCTCCTATAAACCTAAAACATACTATATTTGGCTATCCCTTCCATATCTCTGGTTACTGCTTCAGCCCTTTTAATTATAATTGCAATCTTGAGAATAATAATAATAATAATAACTATTATTTATTGAGTACTTTGTTGGTCAGACAATGTCCTAAGGGCTTTATGTGCATAAACTCAATTTTCACAGTTAGGACCCATTACTCCCACTATACAGAATAGCAACCAGAAGCCCAGACAGAATTAAATAGTTTGTCCAAGTTCACATGGCTGGGTCAGCCAGGATTTAAACCAATTTTCTATCTCCCATAACTTGTTTATTCTTAAAAAAGAGAGAGAGAGAGAGAGAGAGAGAGAGAGAGAGAGAGAGAGAGAGAGTTTGTAATTGATTTTTAGAGAGAGAAGAAGGGAGAGGGAGAGAGAAACATTGATTGGCTGCCTCCTGCACACCCCCTGCCAGGGACTGAGCCTGCAACCTAGGCATGTTCCCTGACTGGGAACCAGCAACCTTTTGGTACACGGGATGATACCCAACCAACTGAGTCACACTGGCCAAGCCAACTTATTTATTTAATTATTTTGTTAATCCTTACCGAGGATATTTTTCCATTGGTTTTTAGATAGAGTGGAAGGGAGGGAGAGAGACAGAAGCATTGATGTAAGAGAGGCACATCAATTGGTTGCCTTCCACACCATCCTGACCGGGCCCGGGATCAAACCTGCAACCCAAGTACATGCCCTTGATTGGAATCAAACCTGTGACCCTTCTGTCCGTGGGCCGACGCTCTAACCGCTGAGCCAAACCAGCCAGGGCACAACTTTTTTATTCTTATTGCCAGTTTTTAACATCTCTGAACATAAAGATACTAGTTGTTGATCTTTAGTAATAGAGAAATGCTTTCTTCTTATATTTTTTCCAGAGTGTTAAATACAAAAGCAACTCTAAAATCTACTGTAGCTAGTGAGGAAGGGGAAAAAAATTAAATGAGAAAGAGAAACATATTCTTAGAAAAGATTCTGGAAATGGAAACAAGAATAGTTTCCTTTGCTGTGCAACAAAGTTTCTTGGAAATAGCTAACTCAAGCCCTCTGCTGCTGTTTTCTAGGAACTTGTTTGACTACATTGTATCATATCTCATTAGCTGGGTGATAGTTGCCTACTAAACTTTGAAGTTATGTGCATAATATTAATTTTAGGAATCCTGTTAATTTTAGATGTTCTGCAAAAACAGGCAAAACTATACTTCTTTTTACCCCATTAAAAAGAACAGAACTATAATAGAAGGCTGTATAATAGAATGTGTCTATATACACACACACATACATGTATATGTGTATATGTCTATATGTAATACTGAATATTACTATTAGGGTCCTACTTGCATATGCTGGCAAAACACTTTATTTTTCTAACTAAAAGAATTAGTCATAACTTTTTTCCCCACTCTTAACATTGTAGTGTAATAAAAAATTGGGTTTGAGCAGTCATACTCAGAAATGCTGTCCACTGTGCAAGAACCAGGGAACTGACTGGAGTGCTAATTAGAGCCCCTCTGTAGTCCTTTCATAGAAGGTGGTAAAGCCAGGCCACTGGTTGTGAAAACAGTGAAAAGAAGGGAAGAGAAGGATTCAGGAGGAAGCAAGGAGGAAACTGCCAGTGCCGGCAATCTTTGTTCTCAAGTCAGTGTGGTGGCCAGTTTAAGCTCGTTTTCATTGAGAACTAATGCCCATTTCCAAGTTTCGGAACCGAATGACTAACTTGTATGTTTTTGTTAACGTGGGAGATTTGCTCTAACCATGTTGTGGGCATTGGGAAGGTAGAAAAGAGGAATAGAAAATTAAAAGATATTCATATGAACACGCTTTCAGTGGGCAGCTGTCATCATATACTGTCATGAGAGCTCTTTGATAAGCTGGCAGGGGTAGGAGGTGCTTCTCTTACTTATGGTCTTGATGGTGACTCATTTCTGTAAACTTAAGGAAAACTATATTGGCAATGGCATGTATCACTGATGCACTAAAAGCCCTTCTTGCAGAATATTCATTCCGACAGATCTTTGGTCAATTGTCCGTTTCTAGCCTAGATTCCTGGATCCTATTACAATATATACTTTTTCATCTGGAAAGTATTTTTATTTTTTATTTTAGTCCCTGTTTTGGGTCTCAAAGCCAGTTCCTTACAATTAGTTCCTACAAATGTTATAGTGACTCATTCAGAAAATAGGCTTTGCGACTCCTCCGTCCAGTGTCGCTGAGTCCTCTTTCGCTATGACTTCCTGCAGCTATTGCCAGTCCTCAGCCTCCTCGTCCTTCGGGGGCCTGGGCAGCAGCACCGTGCGCCTCAGAGCCGGAGGTGCCTACTGCACGCTAGCATCCGTGGGGGGTCAGGTGACCGTAGTATGTCGGTGTCCTCCGTCAACTCTGTGCCCTCATCCTCCTCTGGGGCTACAGAGGTGGCTATGTGGGTGCCCTGGCGGGGCCCAACAGTCCTCTCGTGGGCAAAAAGAAGGTGACCGTGCAGAACCTCAGCCACTGCCTGACCTCCTGCCTGGAGAAGGTACACGCCCTGGAGGTGGCCAAAGGCGACCAGGAAGTGAAGATCCGTGACTGGTACCAGAAGCAGGGTCCCAGGCCCACCCGCGACTACAGCCACTACTACCAGACCATGGAGGAGCTGTGGAACAAGATTCTTGTTGCCACCATCGAGAGCTCCAAGATTGCCCTACAGATCGACAATGCCCGTCTGGCTGCAGATCACTCTGAACCAAGTTCTAGACTGAGCAGGCCCTGCGTGTGAGCGTGGAGGCTGACATCAATGGCTTGTGCAAGGTGCTGGATGGGCTGGCTCTGGCCAGAGCCAATCTGGAGATGCAGACTGAAGGTCTGAAGGAAGAGCTGGCCTACCTGAAGAAGAACCACGAGGAGAAAATCAGTGCTCTGAGGGTCCAGGTGGGTGGCCAGTTCAGTGTGGAGGTGGATTCCACTCCAGGCATTGACCTAGCCAAGATCCTGAGTGACATGAGAAACCAATATGAGGTCATGGCTGAGAAGAACCAGAAGGATACTGCAGCCTGGTTCACCAGCCAGACTGAGGAGCTGAAGCAGTAGGTCGCTGGCTACACAGAGCAACTGCAGATTAGCAAGACAGAGGTCACTGACCTTTGCTGCACCCTCTGTACCCTCTGCACCCTCCAGGGTCTGGAGATCAAGCTACACTCTCAGCTCAGCATGAAAGCCGCCCTGGAAGGCATGCTGGTGGAAACGGAAACTTGCTTTGGAGCCCAGCTGGCACAGGTCCAGGTGCTGGTCAGCAGTATTGAAGCCCAGCTGAGTGACATTTGTGTTGAATAGGAGTGGCAGAACCTGGAGTACCCGCAGCTCATGGACATCAAGACAAGGCTGAAGCAGGAGATTGCCACCTACCGCAGTCTGCTCAAGGGCCGGGACGTCTATTGCAACAACTTGCCCACCACCAAGACTGCCTGTGTCCAGCAGCCTCCTGGCTTCCTGCTTCCAGCAGAGGGATGGATGTCCTGGATAGGGACATAGGAGGGGCGGGGTCCTTACCTCTGTCTCTTCCTCTGACCTGTCAATACAATTTTATGGCCTAAAGGGGGAAACAAAAGGCTTTGTTATGGACTTTTGGAAAAGTTTAATAGTCTATATTTGCTTTTTTTGGTCCAAAAATATCCCCCCAAGAATAGATTAAGAAAGTAATTTCCACCCTGGTCAGGTAGTTCAGTTGGTTAGAACATCACCCCCAGTACGCCAAGGTTGCAGGTTCAATCCCCAGTCAGGGCTCATATTAAGAATCAACCAATGAATGCATAAATAAGTGGAACAATAAACCGATGTCTCTGTCTCTCTCTCTTCCCTTCCCCCTCCATCTCCCCTTCCCCCACCATCTTCCGCTCTCTCTTTAAAATCAATCAATAAAATTTTTTAAAAAAGAATTTCCCTTTATTAATCTTTTTCTAATATTTTCTCTTTGCTCATGTGTTAAGTGACACTACTTTTTATTGTAGACCCAAAAGGCTTGACTAATACGAAATTTCAGTCACTTGAAACCTTACTTTCAGTGTTTAAAAAGTATGGAGTTCATCTGCTTCACATCTTTATTTAAATGCACATTTTCCTGGCTGGCTACCTTATTTAAAATCGGAAGCCCCACTCCTACACTCCTTACCTTGTTTTATTTTCCACTACAACCACTATCTAATTCTGTAGTTTTTAATCTTATTTTCTGTCCCCTACCCCCACCCAAGTACACACACTAAACCCCATGAGAGCAGGGGCTTTGTCTGTTGCAGTCTCCTTTTCAAAGAAAGAGTACAGTCAGGATTCCCAGTGTGGAAACTGCCAGACTTAGGCCTCTTGGCAGCTGGTCTCTGAGACAGGGAAGAAGGTGATTGTGGTGGGCGGTGAAAGTGACCATTGTATAGACCTTAGAAGTAGGGTGCCAGGCCCAGGCCCTTTGCACCAGTGGCCAGAGCAACTGGGACACCGTGGGCAGCTATCTTGACAGGAACAGGTGGAGGCAGAGCGTGGGATCAAACTTATTAAGAATAGAGAAAGGAGTTGGCATGAGGCCTTCAGTTCCCCAAGTTGAGAGCTGTGTATACAGAGAATCTTTCTTCGTTGCCTCTTGTAGTAATTTGTTGAATCACTTTAACATGAAGATGAACCTTTATGCTAGTTAGCCTCAGGAGAGCAGGGGCTATCCCTGTCTTGTTCCCCACTATTTCTTCAATACCTAAAAAAGTCCCTGGCTCATGTTAGGTGTTTGTGAAATCCTAATTGAGTGATTGAAATCCTAGGTTGAGTGCTACATTTTCTTTCTTTTTTCTTTTTTTTAATCCCCCCCCCCTTTATTGATTTTAGAGAGAGAGGAAGGGAGAAAGAGAGATAGAAACATCAATGAGAGAGAAGATTGATTGGCCGCCTCCTGCTTGCTCCCCACTGGGGATCGGGCCCACAACCTGGGCATGTGTCCTGACCAGGGATCGAACCGGCGACCTCTTGGTGCATGGGTCGACACTCAACCACTGAGCCACGCCAGCCGGATGAGTGCTACATTTTCAAAGTGCATATTTTATGCCAGTCCAATACCTAATATAAATACACTTAACTAAACCAGTGGTTCTCAGCCTGGGCAATTTTGACACTCAAGGAATATTTGGCAATGTCTGGAGCTACTGGAGGAGAGGTTCAGGTACTGCTAAACATCCTACAGTGCACCAGACAGCCCCCCACTGCAAAGAATTATCCAGCCCAAAATGTCAATAATGCCAACCTGAGAAATCCTACACTAACCAAATATCTTGTTGATGGTCATCTTAACCATCATAATTAGTGTCAATAGTTAAAGAAAATCCTTTGTTTACCAACCACGTTCATTTATAAACTTTAAGACCCTTTATCTACACTGTTTCTTTTGACCTCACAAAGGCATAAGAGATGGGCCAATGTTAAATCACAGGGAAAAAAGATTGTGATTTAATGGCAAGAGTGCTGTTTCTGTTATGTTACACTATATCCCTCATCTGGTACATGTAGTTACAATTGCAAATATTTTAGTTGAAATGTCTAGGACATTATACACGATCTTGCTGTCTACAGTGCTGAATAGTAAACAAGGATATAATTGTACCTGTTCAATACTGAAATGTTGGGTGGTGTAATTTTTTTTCTATTCATCATGTCAGATTGTTAGACAATTCCTGTTAATATCTAAAAGCTACACACTCTTGTTACTTCCCTCCAGAGCCACTCTTGTTCCTCTCAGTCTGTGGCTTTTTTTTTTTTAACTTATCTTCATTGTTGAATGTATTACAGATGTTCTTCATTTTTCCCCCACTGATCCCCTCCTGCCTTTCCCCACATTGTTGTCTGTTTCCATTGGTTATGCATATCTACATATAAGTTCTTTGGTTTATTTCTTCCCACTCCCTATCCCCCCTTCCCTTTGAGGTTTGTCAGTCTAACAACCAATTTGTACTTCTTAATTCCTTCACCTTTTTCACCCATTCCCCAACCCCCCTCCCATCTGGTAACCAAAAAAAGTTCTCTGTATCTATGAGAATGTTTCTGTTCTGCTTATTCATTTTGTTTGTAGATTCAATTGTTAATAGGTATGTGTTTACTGCCCTTTTGTTTGTTCATATTTTTTTATCTTTTTCTTCAAAAAGACCCTTCAACATTTCATATAATAATGGTTTGGTGGTGATGAACTCCTTTAGCTTTTCCTTGTCTGGGAAACTCTTTATATGCCATTGATTCTAAATGACAACTTTAAAGGATAGAGTAATCTTGGTTGCAGGTTCTTGCTTTTCATCACTTTGAATATTTCTTGCCACTGCCTTCTGGCCTGCAAAGTTTCTTTTGAGAAATCAGCTGACAGTCTTATGGGAACCCCCTTGTAGGTAACTAACTGCTTTCCTCTTGCTGCTTTTAAGATTCTCTCTTTGTCTTGAACCTTTTGCATTTTGATGATGATGTGTCTTGGTGTGGGCCTCTTGGGGTTATCTTGTTTGGGACTCTCTGTGCTTCCTGGACTTGTATGTCTGTTTCCTTCACCAAGTTAGGGAAGTTTTCTGCCATTATTGTTTCAAATAGGTTTTCAATTTCTTGTTCTTTCTCTTCTCCTTCTGGCACCGCCAAGATGCGAATGTTGGCGCGCTTGAAGTTGTCCCAGAGGCTCCTTACACTATCCTCATTTTTTTGGATTCTTTTTTCTTTTTGCCCTTCTGATTGGGTGTTTTTTGCTTCCTTATATTCCAAATTGATGGTTTGCTTCTTGGCTTTACCTACTCTACTATTGAATCTGTGTTAATTATTCTTTATTTCAGTTAGTGCCTCCTTCATTTCTGACTGGTCCTTTTTATGCTCTTGAGGCCCTCACTAAGTTCACTGAGGTTCTCACTAAGTCCATTGAGCATCCTTATAAGCAGTATTTTGAACTCAGCATCTGCTAGGTTGCTTATCTTTATTTCACTTAGTTCTTTTCCTGGAGTTTTGTTCTGTTCTTTCATTTGGTACCTGTTTCTTTGTCTCCTCATTTTGGCTGCCTCCCTGTGTTTGTTTCTATGTATTACTTAGCAAGAGGTATGGGGCTAGCTGAGACCAGATGCTGCTTGTTTGAAAGAATTTAGGAAAAGCTGAAGCAGGATCCAAGACAGGCCAATCCTATGGTCAAGCAACTGGCAACAGCTTGGGTGGGCCTGAAAGTTGGGTGGGGTGGGGCCTCAGGGAATCACCAGGGCGGGGCAAACAGTGTGAGCCAGGTTGCTGGAGTCCCAGATATGGCAGAGTCTGCCAGCCCAGGGAAGGGCTCACCAAAGGAACAAAAGCCTCTGATAGCACATCTGTCCAGGAGAAAGCTGCCTGTCCAGCCCTCGCTCCAATGCCAAACAACTCGGTTCTTCCCCATATGTCTCTGGTGCCTTTCAAGCTGCCTCCCCCATGTGGGAGCCTAGAGGGTGGGAGTCTGAGTAAGTTCGTGGGCGGGCCCTTTAAGAGGAGCTGCCAGGGGCTCCAGCCGCCTCAGCCTCAGTTCCTGCTGGTTTTTCCAGCCAGAAGTTATGGGGATTCTCTTCCTGGCACTGGAACCCTAAGCTGGGCACCTGGTGTGGAACAGGGACCCCTCAGTCCTCAGGGAGGACCTTCCCAGGCGAGGTGTCCTCCTGATGTTTATCTGCCACACGCGGGTGTGGGACCAGCCTGTCGCACCTCCACCCTCCTACCAGTCTCCATGCAGCTTCTTCTTTAATTTCGTAGTTGTAGGACTTCCATTCAGCTTGATTTCAGGTGGTTTTGAATTATGGTTGTTCTGTAGTTTAGTTGTAACTTTGATGTGGTTGTGGGAGGAGGCGATACTGGTTTACCTACGCCGCCATCTTGACCGGAAGTCAGTCTATGGCTTTTTATCTGCTGTGAGCAATGGCAAAATTAAAAGCAAGATTAAAGAATGTGCTGAGTGAAGGCTAACATGTGTAAAGTTTTCAAAATTATTTTAAAAGCAGGTACTCTTTTTGTTTTCATCTTGGGCTGATATCCCAATGGTTACTACTGTTAGACCAAACATGACCTTTATAAGTGCAGTGTTATTAGATGCTATGCATTTCCAAGTCATTTCTATAAAGCAAATGAGACTTTAATGTTTTCCAAAATGAGAAGAAATGTCTCAAGGGCCATATTCCTACCTGCATCACTGTAGAGCAATAAAATCACTCTCACTATGGAAAAGAACGTATATGTAATATGTAGACGGTAGAGTGAAATGATATGCAACAGCAGAATTGTGTGTCTCGAAAATATCTTTCACTTTTGCTGAAAATGAAAAGACACTGGTGAAATGCAAAACATCCAAAAGAGTAAAAAGATATTTCACTTTCTCTGAAAATAAAAAGACACTGGTCACATAAAAAATGACCAAAAGGCTAACAGGGAATTCATACAACATGTTAATATAAGTTTACTTTGCCATGGATGACCTAAAGGGTATTATGCTAAGTGAAACAAGTCAGTCAGAAAAAGACAAATACCATATGATTTCAGTTATTTGTGGAATCTAAAGAACAATATAAATGAATAAACAAAACAGAAACAGACTCATAGATACAGAGAACAGACTAATGGTTGGGGGACTGGGTGAAAAAGGTGAAGGAATTAAGAAATGCAGATTCATAGTTACAGAATAGTCTTAGGGATGTAAAGTAGAGCATAGGGAATATAGTCAATGATATTGTAATAACTATGTATGCTGCCAGGTGGGTACTGGAAATACCAGAGGGAATATTTGGTAAAGTATGTGATTGTCTGACCACTATACTGTACACCTGAAACTAATACAAAATAATATTGAATGTAAACTATAACTGAAAAATTTTTTTAAAATTCTTTTTTAAGTTCACGTTGTAAGATTTTAGGAGCAAATGCAAACATCTGAAAATGTGAAATCTGCTGGTTCTACTCAAATCAATACCACAGGTATCTGTCTAAAGGTTTTGCTACATTAGTTTTATCATATATCTTCAAAAGGGCCCAGGCCAATCCCAGTTACCAGTTAAAATGTGTGTGTGTGTGTGTGTGTGTGTGTGTGTGTGTGTGTGTCTAAATTTGTAGCTAGCATTATTGAGTACTGAACATGTAAATGTACCAAGCTTGACATGCATTACTTAATTTAATGTTTCAGAACTTTACAAGTTAAATACTTTCATTATCCCGATTTTATAAAGAAGCCGCCTGAGGAAGGTCATGCAACTTGCCCAAAGCTGTAGAGCAGTAGAGGCAGGATTTCACCCAGGCCTGACTGATTACTGAGCCAGATCTCTTAACCGGTTTCACCACACTTTCAAGAAACGAACTACTCTCAGAACAAAATTTTCCTATAATTTATCATTATATTTGATTTTTTAAAATCTTATTTCCTACTCCATGTACACAGACAAAATTTGGTCAAAACACCATATGCTGCCTTGTCAGCTTGTGTAGATTTTTTTAATTAAAATAAAATTTGAACCTTGTTCACAAGTCAATCATATTCTAAATGTCAATTATCTTCAGGAGTTTCAAGTAGTTCCCATTTTCCTAGCATAAAGCACTGAGAAGGCAATTAAGTTAATTACGCCCATGAAGAAATCAGAGTGGGCCCAGATGCACAAAAGCACAAATTTATGTGTACGAAATGCCCTTCGTGAAGACGACAGTGTGATGAAAGCTTTCTTCTTTGAAAAGGCCAAACTATTTCAAAGGAGCTAAGAAATGATTTCAACCTAAGGATTAAAATTATTTTCATGTGTGTGAAATTTACCGGGAAGAGGGGAAACTATTTTAAATATTCCAGCTGTAAAGAGTTATTTGCATTCAAACTATTACTGCTCACCTGGGCCTCAGTTTTTAATTACAGGATAACCAACTTTTCTGTAGCTAAGCAAGATCTAATGCAAGCTAACACAGTCAGAACAAACTACCGAGATTTAAGGTTCTCCTCCATTTCAAAAGTGTAGACAGCAAGTTTTAGAATGTGGTATTAATGAAAAGAGCTGGAAAGGGCTGGAGAGTGTGAAGAACCATAGAAAACCAAGGGAAAGGCTCAGGTTGTTATGTAGGTCAGGTTAAACTATCAGATAGCAAATCCCTTTCCTTTACCAAAGGTTTCTTTTTTCCTTGCACCCCACCCATGATAGAGATTTTCAAAGATGTAACTTTGTCTCAAAAAAAAAAATTTTTTTAAGTGATGTGAATAACTTCAGCAGCTATAAATAAAGAATACTTTGTTACATAAAACAGATACATTTTTTAGAGTTATAGTTGAAAGCGCTTTTAAATGGAATCATTTCTCAAAAGTGCCAAGGAAATTTATTTAAAGGAATTCTATTTTAGGAAAAAAAAAATCTGAGTCATGAAAAAGTTAAAGGATATAAATGTATTAGCCGTAGGATGTTCAGCAGCACCCTAACCTCTCCCCCCTAAATACCAGTAGCTCCAGATTTACAAATATTTCTTGAGAGTCAAAACAGAGTGTTCCCTGCCCTGTGTGAAAGCTGTCTTCCAGCAGCATGCCCCTCTCACTCCTTTATTCCTTGGGTGTGTGCCCATGGCTTTCCTGGTCATGGTTAGCAGCTTGTTAGTCTAGGTAGACATTTTAATGTTTGTTTAGGTAAATATTTCTAAGGATAGAGAGGAGAGTACATGCACTTGAAACTGTTGCTCTCTGATAAGATATATGTATAAATCACCCATACATATCTTGAACTATTATTGTTCCTGCCTACTGCCATTTGCATGAATAAAACCTCTGGATCCATTCTTAGAGAAATTACTTTAGGACCTAAAGTAATTAGGTCCAAATTTATGAGAAGTTGGCTAGTAACCATCTGGTTTTATGGTGTATTTTATGATAAATAAATTTCTCTGTCCCTCCTAGTTAAGCAAAGTGCATTGAACTGTCAGCTCTGGGTTCTGGTCACAGTGGCTCATTGCATTCCTGTCTCCAGCTATTGCTCAAAGAAAGGCTTTATTTTCAGAGCTCCATTCTTGTTTATAAGTTGTCACATTTCTCAAAGTGTTTGCTTATTGTTATGACTGAGAAGAGGTTTGTGTTGTGAAAAACAGAATATCAGTTCAAGAAAATCTTATTCTAGGAGAACATAGTACTGGTAGTCATCAAAAAGCTGGAATGAAAATTAACGATATAACCTTCAAGTTCAGGTTTTTTTTTTTTTGTATTAGATTATGCTAACAGTTTTGGAAAAGGAACAGTATTTGAAAGGGCTTAACCCCAAACTAAAGTAATAAATTGTGGTTTAAAACAAAATTGAGAGGCTGACTTAAAACAACAACACAGCTTTATTGAGATATCATTCAGATACCGTACACTTTACCCATTTAAATGGACAGGCTGATTTCTGAAGTGGAAGAATTTTGGATTGTTTCTATTCAGTTCCATAGAACTCCAAATTAGGCAAAGATTTTTGACAGAGGAATTTTCTCTCTTCAAAAGTGCTTAATTGTAGCAAGGTAAGACCTGAGGTGAAGATCAAACAGAGAATGGATAGTATTCCTTTTGACTTCAGCAGAAAGTTTTGGGCAACTTTTAAGATAGTCTGTCCTAAATTTGTAACTGTTTAAATGCTTTCTACCAAATTGTGTAACATATATTTGAAATGGTGATTGATAATGTAAATAGATATGGCTGACTTACTGGAATATCTTTCACAAAAGCTTATTAGCGAGTTGAGATGGAAGAGAAGGGCCATTGATGAGTAGGTTCCCATGCAAAACTAACATTTACCAGTTGAAGACCTTTGTGTGTGTTTGTAAACTGGCCTTGAAAAAATATGAGACCAATGAAGTGTGAAGATGGTTTAAAGGTCTTTCAAAAGATAGGAAAGCTTGCACTTGCCATACTGAGATGTGTTAGAAAAAGAAGCTGGTATCTGGTGAAGTCTTCAAGTAAAATCTCAGTCTGTCTACTCCTTATAAGAAAACACATACACACAAAACTTTAAAAGGATATGCAACATTCATAATATGGCTCTTTAAAAGTAAATTTTTTACAGGCTTAATACTTGTAAAAGCCTATATCAAGATTTTCTTTTCTTTTTTCATTTTATTTTGCTATTTCTGTGGTGTAAAGTGGAAATTTGACTTTGGCTAATTCTTACCCTTTGACCATTGCTTAGGAATGATTAGGTTGCAAATTGGGTTTGCCTCGAGTACAATGGCTTTTTATGTGGGTAGGACTGAAGGAAACAACTCATGATAGAATTATTGAATAAAATCTGTTGTTTCTGGACTCATAGATACAGAGAACAAACTGATGGTTGCCAGAGGGGAGGGGTGTTGGGGGCTGGGTGAAAAATGTGAAGGGATTAAGAACTACGGATTGGCAGTTACAAAATAGTCACAGGGATGTAAAGTATAGCATAGGGAATATAGACAATAATAGTGTAATAACTATGTATGGTGTCAGATTTATGGGGGGATGACTTTGTAAGTTATATAAATGTCTAACCACTATATAATATTGCATGTCAACTGTAATTGGAAAAAAAATCTATTGTTTCTGTGGGTGCTGAAATAGGCAGTCAGAAAATAAATTTGTCACATTTCATCAGTAGGTCTTAATGCATTTTTGGGGGGGACTGAACTTACACATCTCATGTAAGCAATCATTTTGAGAATGAGGCATAAGTTGACATGGGGAGTTAGGCTATACTGTGAGTTGTGACTAGGATACATATTATTTCCAAGAGTCTAACATTTCTTAGTTAAACACAGATTCAAATAGCTCTGGTAAGGACCTCCTGCCTGTGGAACTTCCAGTTTTCTAGAGAAACCTAAAGACTGGAATTTAATGTAAAATTTCTCAATGGTTGCAACTAAGGAAAAAAAATGTTACTTTATTTTGTGGATCAAACAAACCATGCCTATGGGCAGTGTCTCCACGGGCACTCTCTGGCCTAGGCAGTGTGAGGCATGCTTATGCCCTCAGTGGAGAGACATAAATACCTGGTGTACAAGCTGGAAATGGATTGTTCCCAGAGTGCACAGGGGCGCCAAACATCTGCAGCAGGGGCAATGAGAAAGAGTCCACAGAGGAAGTGGCACTGATCAGGGCCCTAATGTTGGGATTTAGAGGTGGGTCAGTGATGGACAGACATTCTGCACAGAGAAAGAAGCACAGGCTGATTATTGTGAATAGCAATTAGTTCTTCCAACCTTGAGCTACCAACCTTGAGCTGTGGAGATAGTCCAGGTAAAGGATAAAGCAAAGCCCTTCCCATAATCTGTGTGAGCCCCGTCCGTACCCCAAGCCTCCCCACATGAATTGTGCAGGGTAGGTTAAAAAAGAATATGAAAATTTGAAAATAAGAAAAGTCAGCTTTAAGATAAGTCCCTCTGCCCAACCGACTTGTTGAACCTTAACAAGTGGAATTGCTACTTTTCTATAAATAGTCACCCATTTTCTTCTGAAGGAGTCACTGGGCTGAAAATAAAATCCTTACACATCTCTTAAGTGAGCAAGATATTAGCTCAGTACTGGAAGAATTTGGTCCCTTAAATTTTGGTTTTCATTCACTAGACTTTCATAGTCATCTTTAGAATCGCCTTTTATATTTCTCAATGAGTATTTTCTGGGTGTGGTTGAATGATTCAAATAAAGGCTATTAAAGTTATTCTTTCACCTCCCAGAGTTAAAGTTCATTGCCCTTCCCTTTAAGCATTTAGATTTGTGATTTAAGGTAACACATTATGATTTTCACACTATTGTATTATATTATATATTAAATAAGACTGTCCATTTGAAATATGGGAGATAATCTGATATAGCTAAGAATTAAATGTCTAGCTGAAAGGCTTAACATCCACTATTGCTTAGGGACATAGAGCAAATCACTTACATTGAATGATGTGCTTTGTTTTTCACCTGTTAAGGAGAGAAGTGTAACCTGGTCAAATACCTGATGGGGCAAGGTTTGGAACACACAAACAAAAATGCTGTCCCTCCCCCCCATACCCTGTGTCTGATTTTTTTTCCACCCTTGAATGCTAACCTGGTGTCTCATGCATAGCAGGCACTCAAATATTTGTTGGTTGAAATCACTGTAGAAGAGAAATCTATTTTTCTCTTGTGGTGTTAGGAGTAGCAGAAGATATATATTTTTAGGGTTTATTTTTATGAGAGTATGTGTAAAACAAAAACCCAACAACCAAACATTCATTAAGAGGGAAAAAACACAGCTATAAGACAATGAACTGTTCATCAAAAATTGGAAGCAAATGCCTGCCTGATCACCAAATCTTCAGGTGACCTTGGCCCCTTTCATGCCCTCACTTGTTCATTCACTTTGGTTAATTCATTCATTTAGAACTCATTTATTGAGCACCTGCTAGGTGCCAAGTCCTGATTTAAGCATGGTGGTGGCTAAGTTTCATGCCATTGAGTAGGCCATCATCATAGCAGAGAAATGAACAGAAGCAGATCACTGTGCTCACTGTATGTTAGAGGTATGATGAGGAATGTCTGTGGAAGGCATAGTGGGAATACAAATAAGGGAGCCATCATTCTGAGCAGATGGAGCAGAGTCATATGGGCTCAAAAAAAAAAAAAAAAAAAAAGGTCCTTGAAATATGAATGTGTATTGAGTAAGAGGAAGGGAAAGGAAGAAAATGAAGGGAACAGAATAGAAGGGAAGGCTAGGTGCTGGGGATATGGGAGCAGCCTGATCACTACAGGCTGAATTATAGGAGATGTGTGGGAGAGATGCGTGGGAAAACCTGAAGCCATAAGACATTGCCTGAAGCAGAATACTTCTAAAGGAGGATTAGAAATGAATATAATTTGTATCAAATAAAAGTTCCTTCCAATAAGTATACTAAGCATCATATTTTTATGTAATTTAATCTTCATAATACTATTGGGAGATAGGCAGTATTGTTTCCATTTGTAGACTAAGACACTGAGGTAGAGAAATCAAAGTTAGGTAATTTGCGTAGGATAATTACACTGGGTGTGAGTTACATATCTTTTTAATTTAAAAAACATCAAATATTGCCCAGCCAGAGTGGCTCACTTGGTTGAGCATCATCCCATGAACCGGAAAGGTCACCAGTTTGATTTCTGGTGAGGGCACGTGCCTTGGTTTCTGGCTCAATCCCTAATAGGGGCATGTAGAAGGCAGCCAATTGATGTTTCTCTCTCTCTCTCTCTCTCTCTCTCTCTCTCTCTCTCTCTCTCTCTCTTTCCCTCCCCCTCTCCCTTCCTCTCTCTCTAAAATTAATAAAAACATATTTTTAGAAAAGCCAATATCAAATGTACAAAAAAAATTGCAAATATAGTACATAGAACTTTTTTTCCCCTGCTTCATTTGATAGTAAGTTGCATACCTAATGCACCATCATCCTGAATATTTAGTGCTTTTTTTTTTCTTTATTGATTTTTAGAGAGAGTGGAAGGGAGAGAGAGATAAAAACATTGATGAGAGAGAACATTGATTGGCCGCTTCCTGCATGCCCCCAGCAGGATTTGGCCCACAACCTGGGCATGTGCCCTGACTGGGAATCTAACCAATGACCTCTTAGTGCATGAGTCACACTCAATCACTGAGCCACACCAGCCAGGCTATTTAGTGCTTTTTAAAAGTTATATGTAGGGGACTTCCGGTCAAGATGGCGGCGTAGGTAAACGTGGTATCGCGTCCTCCCACAGCCACATCAGTTACAACTAAACTACAAAACAACTATCATTCAAAAACCGCCTGAAATCAAGCTGAATGGAAGTCCTACAACTAGAAATTAAGGAAGCCGCATGGAGACTGCATACTGCTCTCCAAAGGGCAAGAGATCTTACAGCGGTGGGCGCCGGAGCTGAGCGCCCCCCCCCCCCACCCCAGCAGCAGCCAAGGGTGCCAGGGAGCCCAGCAACAACCCAGCAGCAGCAGCTAAGTGAAATAAACCAGTCTGAGAAAGATGGATACCACATGATCTCGCTTATGTGTGGAACATGATGAACCGGATGGGCGGATGAGCGGAATGAACCCAGAGACTTAGAAAGGAGTGCGGTTCAGACTGACAAACCTGGGGTATGGGGTGGGGGGGAGATCGGGAGGAGGGTGTGTGTGTGGGGGGAAATAGGAGAAACATCTGTAACAAAAATAAATTAATAAAAAAAAGTTATATGTAAACAAGGATATTGACCTAAATACTCATAATACAGCCATCAGAATCAGGACATAACATTGATTACATCATCGATCCTCAGGCCCCATTCACTTTCACTAATTGCCCCAATAATGTTCTTTATGGCAAAAGGACCCATTCAGAATTACCCATTGCTTTAAAAAAATATTTATTGATCTATGTGCCAACACATGATTTATTTGGAAGACATCTCTACAGCTGTACTCTCTCATGCAGAGCCCCAGCGCATGCCTGGCCACCTCCAGGTCCTGCAGGGCTCTGAGCAACCCCACGCTCTGCCTGTTGAGTGGATGAACAGAAGTGGTACCATTGAAATCAGTAACAGAATTCCACTCACAGGCTACAATGGAGACTGCAGACTCAAATACTGATAATGCTTATTGAAAATTTAATTTATAGAATACCTAGAAAATAGGTTGAATTGGAAACCTGTTGTCAGTTTTTTTTAATATTCATTAGCAACAATTTTTTAAAGACATAGACAGCTGTTGTTTTAATATAAATCAGTTTTCAAATCATCTCTAGGCTTTCAACTGTCACATAACCATAAACCAAAGACCCAAATAATTTCAAATGATTAGATACTTTTTAGGCAACAATTCTCATGCATCCATACTTTTAATGTATATGTACAATTATAGTAAAAAGACAACAATAAACAGATGTAGGCCCTCCATTTCCATGAACAGCACACTGCATTGCAGTAAACTGAGTTTATATTTCACCATCAAGTGTGGTTCTCCCCTTCGTTCACTTTGTGATGGGTCATTGAGGATATCTTCAAATCCAATAGTCTCATTATTACCCCTCAAACATCCAGTGAAAGGTTTGAGCTTGGAAGAGATGGAAGACGCTGGACCTGCTGCACTACCTTGAATTCCATTTGCAATTTTAGTGGAGCAAACAGCCCCTGGATGTTTCTCAGTGTGGAAAATTTTATTTTATTTTGGTTGAGCTGGAATTTTTTTTTCCCCTGACAATTCAAGAGGATGATTCGGCAAAAGTTTATTTTTCACAAAAGAAAACCCTTTTTGAAGAAGATCATGACTTTAAAAGGTCCACTTGCTGAGAGTTCAGTTACTGGAATAATATCCTTCAGCTGAGTTCCAAGTCGTCTGGCATTCATCTTCGGCTCCCTCGGCAAACAGCCTCTCAGCCCTGTTACCATCAGCCAGTGTCCCCGCTCACTTCATTTCCACCCCATGATTCTTGGAGCACTTCTGGCTGACGCAAGATGCTCTAGAGGCACCTAGTTCTTCCCCGCCCTAGTCTTAGAATCAGCCATTTCTCCAAGGAGCCTGGGTTCTATTTAGTGGAGAATGGTATTTAGAAACCAAGACCTGGGTGCTAGATATGACCATGGCTATTGGGGTGTTACTGTTCCCACGCCTTCTCAGCTAGGGAATGTGTGCACTTATATACATACATATGTGGCAAGATAGTAAGAAGCTAAGAAAATTCCTGGGCAAGTGAAATGGGGAAACTGAGGCAAGAAAATTAAACAAGGCCAAACAGTTTGGGCAGTTTGCAGCCAGCTTGCAAATCCCAAGACCTTATCTTCCCCAACCAAGGACACTTGAAAGCAAATGGTTTCTCACCTCCCTAGCCAGGGAATACATAGCTTAAATCACCCTGGCTTGGGAAAATAGAGAACAAAGACCCAATTAATGCCATTTGTGCCAGCTAAACCCAAGGACAGTTGAAGTTGGGGACAAATAAGACCACAAAAGCATTTGGTTGGCATCACTTGAGGGGGGATGTTAGGCAGGAAAGATAGCTGCTAGGGCAGGAGGAGGGAAAGGGCTTGGGGAAGGGGGATTTGTTTCACTCACTGAACAAAGAAGTCAGCAGTTTGGGGACATGTCAAGATTAAAAATGCCAGATTTTCTCATAAACTCTGGGAAAAGCTACAACAATGTAAAAGGGGGACCTTGAAATCTAGACTATCTGGCAGGGGAACCTTGAAACTTATAGGAGGAAAAGTATAAAACTCTTGAACCCCTATCAGGCAGGGCACTCAGATTGGCTGAGTTGCCCACTTGCTTTGTTTCAACAGTTTTCTGTCACTTGTCTAAATTCTTTCTTGCAAGAGCTGAGAAGGGGAAAGCCAGCCCCCTTTGACTCAGACAGTTCTCCAGTAACACATATGTATGTATACACATTCACATTTGTCTAGCTATTAAAAATCACAAGTCTTTCATACAGATATATCTAGTCCTAATCTGACACCACAGCATTTATTCCAGTTTTTGCCCTTGTAATATTTGCAACTTCCTTTCCTAAAAGTGAGAAACCTGGCTTCTATTTATCCTTAATATACAAGGGTGGGCAAAAGTAGGTTTACTTTTGTTCACATGGAAAAAGAGGTTCATATGGAAACAGGTTATGATTATTACAATAGCTTTATTAACTCTGTGTTTCATGTACTCACAACTGTAAACCTACATGTTGTTTTTTTTTTAATCCTCACCCAAGGATATGTTTTCATTGATTTTTAGAGAAAGAGGAAGGGGGGCAGCGAGAAACATTGATGTGACCAGTTGTGCCCTGACCAGGGGACTGAATTTGCAACCTAATTATGTGGCCTGACTGGGATTCGAACCCACAACCTTTTGGTGTATGGGATGATGCTCCAACCAACTGAGCAACTGGGCCAAGGCTGTAAACCTATTTTTGCCCACCCCTATTTTCATTTATTTGGTCAATGCTGCTGTATATAACTCGTTTTCCATTTGCTGCCCACCTCTCCCTTTGTGCAGGTGCCCTCACACCACTCTCCTGACTCAGGTTGAGCTTGGTTCTAGTTTTAAATGTGGCAAGTGTGAAAGGAATAGATCCCTTCTCTTGTCCTTTGGGTAAACCTTTGTGAAGGGATAACGGATATCTTTCCTGTACTCCCTCAAACTTAAATTGCTTTATTTTGTTGGACTCCCCCCCCCCCAATCTAATTAGGTATCTTTTTATCTGTTTTTTCCTCATCTACAATAGCAATGAATATATTTACATGTGGATGTTTTGATTCTCGTATCAATGCTTAAATACACCTATTATTGGACAGTTTGTAGTATGTTACATAAATGTTATATGTGATATATTTTAGGCATAAAGAGTAAAGCCATATGTTTATATAGCAGCATAAAATGCAAGGGGTTAAAACTGGCTTCAAAATCCCACATATCTACCTGTAATTCTTTTTACCATGGATTGCAGTGTAAATTAGAATATTGCACAAATTTGTGATTTTCTGATTTTAAAATTATATGAAGACACTACCATTGGTGTTTTAGTTTCTGTTGGTATTTGTGTTATTTCTTAGAACTACGTCTGTTTTTCTCTTCTTTCACATATACATGATGAGAAAGTTGCTGATTAAGGTCATGCTGATGTAAAGATAACAATAACCGGGTGTCTTACCTTCCTGAACTACATTCCTTGGGTGATTTTTCTTCACAAACAAGTCAGTTTGTTGAAAAATCGAGTTTCCTGGACATTCCTTTCTTATGTGCACTTACGTATTTTGGAGGAAGCTGTGTAAACATGAGCACTCTGACAAGTTGCTGACTGATTCCCAAAGTTCTATTTGATTAAAAAGCATGCTGACTTTAAAGTTCTCTTAAATTTTTTCTTCTCTACATTTTCTATTCTTAAGTCTGTTCTGACATAACATTTCTGGGAAGCCATCGTATTTCACTTTTTTTTTCTTCAGTGATTTGGGGAGTAGTTTTATAGGAAAAGGATTCAATATCTATGCCTGTGGTACATGGAACTTCTTGTGGAATTCTGAGTCTTAATACATACACTATTCACATTCCTTTTTGTTATTAATCTAGAGATCACTGTTGTACCCATGGATGGGCAGATAACATTTTATCCAAAAGCAAGTAAATGCATTCAGTTGTCTAAGAATGGAATTTTGGTGAATCAAAAGTGGGAAGCTGCTGAAGTAGTTATCAATACAAGCATAGGTACATCAGTTTGTAAGGTAGGGTCACACTGCAAAGTAATGCAACTGGCTGGCTTGGATACATTGACTGTTCTTTGGAGCTTGGGATCCTGAAGCAAAATGTAGAGATCACATGGTGGGGGCATACTTTCATTTGAGCATTCTCCTTGCTTTGCATTCTAGTCCATTGTTGTCCTGTGGAATCATGTGACTCTTAATAGCCAAAAGTGATTTAACACTTTATGGTAAAGAATATACTAAATAAACAAATTTATTTAACTTCTTATTATGGGAAATTTCAAACTTCATGCAATGTAGAGAAGAGTATGACCTCTAGCTCCATCACTCAGCTTTGACAATCATCAACATATGGCCAAATAATTTTAAGTTATAAAGATTTTTTTAAAGCCCTTTGCATACCTTTAATGAAATGGGTCTTATTTGTAACCTTTAACCTGTGATATTCTCAGAACTAAAATAATTTATATTTAAAGCAATTATGTATGTGTATACCTTCTCTGTCTATCATATGGCAAGTGAGAAATTTCCCTTGGATTCCAGTTCATCTTTGCCTTGGTAACACTTTATTCCCTTTCCCCCTTTGTTTTGTGAAATTATTAGGATTAATTTCTGGAAAAAACTTTCCCATAGGTCTAATCAACAGTTAAGTAAAACAAACAAAATCCTTATAGCACTGATGGTTGTTAGTTGCCTGCATGAATTAAAAGAGTTAAAGGAGATATTATGCACAGCAAGATTTACCCCGTCCTGATTTTGTGGTGTTCTTTCCTGTTACTTCCCTGTCAGTTCAGTATCCACAAAGAGCTCCCTCTCCCCTTTTTTATTGTGGTAAGATACACGTAACATAAATTTTACTATCTTAACCATTTTTAAGTGTGCAGTTCAGTGGTATTAAATACAATCACACTGTTGTGCAATCATCAGAATCATCCATCCTCAAAACTTGTTTTATCTTGCAAAACAGCAACTCTACTCATTAAACACTAACTCCCCATTCTCTTCTCCTTCTCCCAAGCCCTGGAACCACCAGTATACTGTCTCTATGTGTCTGACTACTCTTAAGTTCCGCATGTAAGTGGAATCATACAGTAGTTGTCTTTTTGTGACTGGCTTTTTTCATGTAGCATAATGTCCTCAGGTTTCACCCTTGTTGTGGCATATTGCAGAACTTCCTTTTTAAGCCCGAATAATATTCCGCTGTATGTATTATGTACATATCACATTTTGCCTATTCATTCTTTCGCCAGCGAACACTTGAGTTGCTGCCATGTTTTAACTATTGTGAATAGTGCTGCTATGAACATGGGTGTACAAATATCTCATTGAGACCCTACTCTCAGTTCTTTTGGGTATATACCCAGAAATAGAATTGCTGGATCACATGATAGCTGGTTTAGTTCTTTGTTTCTTCTTCTTCTTTGTAATGTTTCTCAATGACTTTGACCGGGTTTTTATTTAAAATTAGCTGTCTAAAGTGATTTGACCTTTGTAGAATAAACAAATGTAAATTTATGCCACAGGCTTCTTTCCTTCTGTGGTGGGTTTCTTTTCTGAGGGCTTAGTCTCGGCTGCTGGTTTCTTTTTTTTTTTTTAATCCTCATCCGAGGACATTCTTTGCATTTATCTTGAGGGAGAGAGGGAGGAAGAGAGAGAGAGAGAGAAACATCTACATGAGAGAGACACATCGAGTGACATGACCCTAACCAGGGATGGGGACAAACTGCAACTGAGGTGCCCTTAGCGGGAGCCGAACCCGGGCCTCTCTGGTCCACAGGCCGACGCTCTAACCGCTGAGCCAAACCAGCCAGGGCTTGGCTGCTGGTTCCTTAGTAGCTGCAGTCTTTTTACCCACCAAAGGCTTCTTCAGCTTTGCAACGCTAGCAGTCTTCCTTCCTTCCTTCCCTACCTCAGGCTTCTAGCTTGGAACCCCCGTCCCATCTGATTTGGCATCTAGCGCTGCTGCTGCTTCATCCACCTGGAGCTGGTGGTTCTCAGCCTGGTGAAGAATGCTGTTCCTGCGCATGGTCTTTGCACATAGGGTTAGCCTCAACATTATTTCAGAGTTTTCAGCGGATTCTTCTTTAGGATTCTGTGATGAATCTTCTTGGGTGGTGCTTGGAGGACTCTTTGGATCGCTGGGCTTTTCAACATCCTGCTAGTTTGTACTGAGCGTCTTGTGCATGGGACGGCTGTAGTTACTCTTGGGAGGCAGCTTTATGCCAAGTGCCATACAGGTCATCTAACTTGCAAAATGCACTTTCAGTTCAAATGCTGAAACAAGCACCTACCAGAGGTTTAAAATGTTTGTTTTTTTTACATTAAGCAGAGTAATTCCAGGATGTTTTGGAAGGCTTTGATGATACGTTGTCCTTATTATAGATAATGCAAGGTTCCCTGCTTTGGATAGATGATGCATTTTCATTTTGACCTTGACAGCTCTCATTACTGAGAGGCTTAGATCTCTTTTACATCATTCTAGGCCTTAAGTTTCTTAAGAAGCAAAGTAGCTTCCTTAGTCTTTTTGTAGCCTTTGACTTTATCTTCAACCACCAAAGGAGGTTCAGGAACATCCTCAATACGATGACGTCTAGACATGACCAGGGCTGATAAGGCCAAGGCAGCCAGGGCAGAGCAGATGGCATATTACTTCTGTGTTGTGTTCACTCTGCGGTGCCAACGACACCCGGTTTTGGTTGGTGTATACACGTGGCCCCCACGACACATATTGCCCAAAGCACCCTGTTAGAACAATGGGTCCCACCATCTTAAACTCTGCAAATGCAGGCCATAGCTCTGCCAGTTCCCCACGGCTCAGCACTGGTTTGATGACTTCTAATTCACTGACAGCACAGGGCTGTCTATTGTTTTTCGTAACTTGGGATGAACAAAGATCACAATATCTGCTCAAATGGGAGCCTTGAGCACAGCAAGCTAAGTGACACGTTTGCCAGATGGCCCTCCTTTTTCGGAGTACACTGTCATCCGTGGACGACACATGCCATGGTGGGGAGAGGCGCTGGCCTCACTCCTCTCAACCTGGTGGCTCCCACAGGAAAGGCTGGTAGTTCTATGTTTAATTTTTTGAGGACCCACCATTCTGTTTTCTATTTCACATGCCCACTAAAAGTACACAAGGGTTCCAGTTCCTCCAGATCCTCACTAACACTTGTTTTTTGTTTTTGATCATAGCCATTTTAATGGTGATGAGGTAGAATCTCACTGAAGTTTTGATTTACATTTTCTTTTTTTGTTGTTGTTGTTATCCTCACCCAAGGACATTTTTCCATTTTTTGTTCAGATAGAGTGGGAGGGAGAGAGAGGAAGAGAGAGAGAGAGAGAGAGAGAGAGAGAGAGAAACATGGACATGAAAGGGACACATCAAGTGGCTGCCTCCCGCATGACTCAACTAGGACCGGGGACAAACCGCAACTGAGGTACGTGCCCTTAGTGGGAACCGAACCCGGGTCTCTCTGGACTGCAGGCCGACGCTCTAACCACTGAGCCAAACTGGCCAGGGCTGATTTACATTTTCTTGATGACTAGTGATATTCAGCATCTTTTTGTGTGCTCATCGGCCATTCTTATATTTTCTTTGGAGAAATCTTTATTCAAGTCCTTTGACTGTTTTTGAGTTAGGTTATTTAGTTGTTGTCTTAGGAGTTCTTTATATATTCTAAATATTAAGTCTTTATCAGATTTGAAAATATTTTCTCCTATTTTGTGGGTTGCCTTTTACTCTTTTGATAGTGCCTTTTGATGCGCAAAAGTTTAAAATTTCCACAAAGTTCAATTTGTCTGTTTTTCTTTTGTTACCTATGCCTTTTGTGACTTATCCAAGAAAGCATTACTAAATCCAATGACATGAATCTTTTGTCCTATGTTTTTTTCTAAGAGTTGTATTGTTTTAGGTATTTCATTTAAGTTCTTGATTCTATTTTGAATTAATTTCTGCATATAGTGTTAGGTAAAGGTGGACTTTATTCCTTTGCATGTGAATATCCAGTTTTCCCAGCACCATTTGTTGAAAAGACTGTCCTTTTCCCACTGAGTCATATCGGCACCCTTGTCAAACATCATTTGTTCATATACGTAAGAGTTAGTTTCCAGGCCCTATATTCGGTTCCATTGTTCTATCTGGCTGTCTTTATGCCAATACCACATTGTTTTGACCGCTGTATCTTTGCAGTAAGTTTTGAAATTAGTAAGTGTGAGTTGGCCAGTTTGTTGTTGTTTTTTTTTTTTTCAAGATAAAAGACATCCAAATTGGAAAGGAAGAAGTAAAATAATCTCTGTTTGCAGATGATATGATCTTCTCTGTAGAAAACCCTAAGGATCACACACACACACACACACACACACACACACACACACACAACGCTGTTAGAACTGATGATGAATTCAGCAAAATAAGATACAAAGTCCACAAACACAATTCAGTTGCATTTCTATATACAAATAGTGAATAAACAGAAAAGGAAATTGTAAAAACAATTCAATTTACACTAATATTAAAAAGGATAAAGTACTCAGGAATTAGCTTAACCAAGAAGGCAAAAGACTTGTACAATGAAAACTATAAAACATCACTGAAAGAAATTTAAAAAGACATAAATAAATGGAAACACATCCCATGTTCTTGGATTGGAAGACTTAAATGTTCAAATGTCAGTGCTTTCCAAAGCAATCTACAGATTCAATGCAATACCTATAAAAATTCCAGTGACCTTTTTTACACAAATAGAAAACCCATCTTAAAAATCATATGGAATCTCAAGGGGTCTCAAATAGCCCAAAAAATCTTGAAAATAACAAAACTAGTCAACTCACACTTCCAGGCTCTCATGATGTGTATTTTGGTCTATTTGATGATGTCCCACAGGTCCTTAGGCTCTGTTTGATTTTTGTTTTTTCCCGTTTTGGTCCTCAGATTTGATCATTTCCATTGTCCTGTCTTCAAGTTTGGTGATTATTTATTCTGCCTACTAAAATCTGCCTTTGAATCCCTCTAGTGAAAATTTCATTTTAGTTATTGTACTCTTCAGCTCCAGAATTTCTTTTTGGTATCTTTTTAGGTTTTCTATCTCTTTATTAATATTTCCATTTGGTCACATATTTTCTTTACTTTCTCCTCATATTTCTTTAGTTTTTAAACATCTTTATAAGATTTATTTTAAAGTCTTTGCTATTAGGTCTTTTTCAGGGACAATTTCTGTTGATTTATTTTTTGTTGTTTGAATGGGTTATAATTTCCTGTTTATTTGTATGCCTTGTGATTTTGTTGCTGTTGTTGAACATTGGACATTTGAGTCTAATAATGTGTTAACTCAGGAAGTCAGAGTCTCCATTTTCTGAGAATTTCCTGTGTTTTGTTATTGTTTTTGTTTATTTTTTGTGCGTTTTTTCCCCTTATTGTTGTAGGCTGTCCTTGTGCTGAGGATCAGACTGAGGTGTAAACTTAGGGTCTTCTCAGGTCTTTACTGAACCTTTCTGTGGTCATGTGCCTGGTCAGCTTCTAATTTCCTGTATATGCTGTAGTTATTGAATGTCCTAGTCATTAATGTCTGTCTCCTGAAAGTGAAAAAAGTGAAAAATGATTGGGAAAAGAGGGCTCTTACTTTTTAAATCCTCTGTAAATCACTTCAGTTGGTGGGGGAGGGTAATATAAAAAAGTGTAACAATGGCTGCCCACCTTTTTGTCTGCCTCTCTGTGAGCAGAAGCAGCAATCAGCAATGAAAGCATAGATCCCCATTATTTGCAGGATAGGGTCCTTTTTGCCTGCCCTGGTTCCCATGAGCTGTGTGCAGCTGCTCCAGGAACATGTGCATAGCTGCCTGCCAAGTGGCTGGGGGTGGGGGCTGGGTTACTGCTACTGTGAAGAGGGCTGAAACTGACCTATATTAACCACAGTTTACCATCCTAGTCTTCCCCTGGAAGTTGCAAGCCTTCAGCAGACTCTGGAGTTTCAAAATAGTTATATCGGACAGATTCTGCCAGTGCAATTGTTGTCTAGGTGGGGAGTCAGATACCTGATGCTTCCTACTCTGCTGTCTTTCCAGAATCCTCTCCTTAGAGAACCTTCTGAAGACTACAACATCTTCCCAATATAGTACAGACTGGGTACTGTGTTACAAGTACTTAATTCTATTTGACTTGGTTTAAAATTTGTTTTTCTTCTTACCTCCATGATTATCTCATTCTAGAGTCTGCTCTTTTAGATCATATTGCTTTTTTGCAATTGGCTGTTAGGTTTGGATGGTCACAGAAAACTTCATGAAATGAATACCCTCCAAATGATATTTTAGCTTAATTTTGAAGGATTGGTAAAATTTTAAATGGCAAAGGTGGGATGGGAGTTGGGAAAGATATAATCCAGATCTCTGGAACATACAGAACTATATCCAATTATAATAAAATAGATGTCTTCTTCTATGACAAACCCTCTGTTAGATCTTTTACAATTCAGCAATAACCTTAACAGGTAGATATTGTTATCCCCATTTTCTGTATAGTACTAGTCTCCCTGAGACTTCCCTGGTTTTTATACTGGCATCTCATCTTGTTTATCACTGGTCCTGGATAAGTGTCTTAGTTTAGCACAATAAATTATATGCTTATCCTACAGAGAAGCAAAATGGTGTTTAGACTTAATTAATGAAGTTGTCAAACTTGTTTGGAAAGAACCTGATTTGAGCTTTTATATTTCAGATTACAACAAATAATATTTTCCAAAAGCCGCCTTGGGTAGAATACTAGGGATGGTTTTGCAGTGATAGTGGGGAATAGTTAGCCCTAGACCAAGAAATGCCTTGGACTTGTCTAACAAATCATAAAAGCAAGACCCGAAAGGCACAAACTGTTCCAAGTAATTTCTAACTGCATCTTGGAACAAAACTCAAGAATATTTATAGAAATACAAAAATATTCAACCTCCAGCAAAGTGAAATTTAAAATGTCTGGCATCAAGCCAGCGATTACTAGGCATGCAAGGAAACAGGAAAACACAACCCTTAATGAGAAGAGTTATCACTTGAAACCAACCCAGAACAAATACAGATGTTAGAATTATCAGGGAAGGTCATTAAAACAGGTTATAACTACATTACATGTTTAAAAAGAGTTACGTGTAGATATGGAAGGTGTAAAACAACAACACAAAACCCAGATAGAACTAAAGATGGAAGCTACAATATCTGAGATGACTAGTACACCAGATGGGATTAATGTCATATTAGACATTGCAGAAAAACATGTTAATGAATTTTTAGGGATAATAGAAATGATCTAAAACAAATCCCTGGGGAGGGGGAAGAATAAGGGGGAAAAATGAAAAGAGGATAACTGAGCTGTGGACAACATTAAGCAGCCTGATAAAGTATACTTATAATCCCTGAAGGATAAAAGAAAGGGATGGGAGACAGGAAAGCAATAGAAGAAATAGCCAAATATTTCCAAAGTTGATAAAAACAATAAATCCATAAATCCAAGAAGCTCAGTAAACCCAAAGCACAAGAAACGATAAACGTTACACAGAAGCACATTATAATCAGATTGTCCAAAAACAGTTATAAAGAGAAAATCTTCAAAACAGCCAGTGGAAAAAAAGATTCATTACATATAGAGGAATAAAGAGAAGGATCTTTGACAGCCATTTCTCCTCTGAAACAATGCAAGCGAGAAAACAATTGAGCAACATCTTTATAGTGCCCAAAGAAAGAAACTGTAAACCTAGAATTGTATACTCACTGAAAATATCTTTCAAAAATAAAAATAAAATGGGGGGATGTTGGGAGATGGGCAGAAAAAGGGAAGAGGATTAAGACTTCCAGTTATAAAATAAGTCACAGAGATGTAATGTACAGCATAGGGAATAGAGTCAATAATATTATAATAACTATGTATTATGACAAAAAGTTACTAAATATGGTGATCACTTCATAAGGTATATAAATGGTGAAGCACTATATTGTATACCTGAAGCTAATGTGATATTGTTTGTTAACTATAATTAAAAACAAAAAAAAATTAAAGGTAAAATAAAGATGTTTGAGATGTCAGATGTACAAAAGCCAACACAATTCATCACCAAATGGATGGGCTTTCAGGTGCCCTGTTTGATTAGGCACAGATGATTGAATAGGCAGACCCTAGCTGGGCCAATCAGAATATCCTTATAGGAATGTGGATCTTGGACTGTGAAAATCATATTAATATGTGAAATTGGGGCCTGTGTGTGTAAAGGAAAGCCTATTCCACGATGTGACTGCTGCCTGAGTGTTGCTGGACCTGCCAGCTAGATCCAGGGCAGAACAGAGACTGCTTCTCCTAAATTCCCTCAGAGACTGCCTGATCGACCTGCCCCTATGCCCTCCAGTGTGCTGGTTTGTGTGGGCTCCTGGAGCAGGCTGTTGCTCTGCCCCAGGCAAGCATGGTCACACCCTAACACCCCTGTCCATCTGGTCTCGTCCTATATAACCCCCTAGCACTTGCTGTGCCGTAGGGAGGATATCCAGGGCGTCTCACCCGCCGCCCAGGAGGTATATCCTTAATATACTCTTAAAATGTAATAGTGTTGTCAGCCTCTTCCTCTGTTCCCTCAACTGGGAAATTTTCCCAACAATGTGGTAGGCCAGGGAGACTGAATAACAGAGAAGGTTTGGAGAAAAAAAATTAGCCTTGAAAGAGACATCGAGGCCAGAAGCAGATGTGCCCTTGATTTCTTATGATCTTCCAATTTCCAGTTCTTTCCTGAGACTGAGTTGCAGCCCTGCATTTGGATTCTGTGAGAAACCATTCTATCTTTAGCATAAACTTACCTCTTTTTATGCTAGCCCTACATGTTCTTGGATACTTGTCACACACACACACAGAGAAAAGGTCAGTTCCAAATTTTCTTCCTTGTTTATTTTAGTGTAAATAATAATGCTAGAGTCACATCTAAACCCAAGAACAGGAATAATAGTCCATCATGAGGATTTAGCATTTCTAGGCCCATCATGTTTTCTTGGTGAACACGAAGACCTTGGATTTCTGTTGAGTCATGGAGGGAAAAGATGCCATAACTTTTAAAGTTCGTTCCCTTTTCAACATCTAATGTGTCCAGGCAGCCAGAAATTGTTGCAGAAACGAGGAAAACGGTGCCTCTCAGCGTTGGAGTTGGAGTCCAGGAAAAATTAGGGTTTTACATATGTCCTATTTGCTTTTCAAGCATTCTCCACAAGATACTCAGATGTTCTGGTTGTTAGTAGACATGGTAAACAAAATTTTTAATTCCCACGACTGAAAGTCTTCTAAAAGAAAGGGTTTATTGGGCCATTGCTGGTAAGAAAAAGACCAGGTCCTGGGGCATGAAGTTTAAACCACCATCAGCAGTGCCAGGGGGAAAAGGCAAAATCTCTGCAGTCCAGTGTGGGTGACTGTCTTGATACATCAGGCAGAGGTGAGAAAGATGTAGGTTGTTTTGAAAGGATGTACGTTGGCTATAGATGAAGAGATGGGAGGAGGTGAAGTGGGGCTAGTTCTAGGAGAGCCTCAGCAGAGTCCATAAGGAAGACGTGTTCACTCCTTCGGATTGGTAGTGAGTGAGTTTGGAATGTTCACAGGTAAACTGGTAGCGGAGGCTCTTGTGTTCTCTTTTAGGTAGTAGCAGAAATAGCCACCTGGAAGTTAATTCGGAGTTCCAACTTACACTCAGGAATGTGAACAGTCTTGAAAGCTGGCCCCTAGCTACTAACAGACTAACTGCTCTGTCTCTTTTTCTCACTCTCCAGCCCACTGGAATTTAATTTAGAATATCTCAAAATTTTTCTTTTGTCAGATAGAATCTTTGATCTTGCCCTTTCATCAATCACTAGTCTTTTATAAACTTTTAAAAATCACTAATGTCTTGTTTTTTTTTTCTTTATTGATTTTAGAGAGAAAGGAAGGGAGAGGGAGAGAGAGATAGAAACATCGATGAGAGGGAACATCAATTGGCCACCTCCTGCATACCTCCCACTGGGGGTCGGGCCCACAATCTGGTCATGTGCCCTGACTGGGAATCGAACCGGCAACCTCTTGGTGCATGGGTCGATGCTGAGCCACACCAGCCGGGCTAAATCACTAATGTTTTAACAACAGGAGTGGTTTGGTAGATTCCAGCTTCTGAGTCCATACCAAATGATTGTTTTAAACAAGTTTCGATTTCTCTTCGTCTATATCACTAATCTAGTAGTTTTATTTTATTTACTTTCTTTCATTTAATTCAAGAGGATCATAAGCATGCTTTATTTTGCTGGTACATAAATTGACTAGATTCCAATTTATTTATTTATTTATTTATTTTTTTATTAATTTATTTTTGTTACAGAGGTTTCTCCTTTTTTTCCCCATTGACACCCTCCTCCCCATCCCCCCACCCTGTCCCCAGCCTTGTTGTCCATGTCCATCACTTATGCATACATGTGCATAAGTTCTGTGGTTCTAGATTCCAATTTAGAATCTCAGAAAATTATTTTAATAGTTGCCCTTTTTAAATCCTCAATGCCTTTGTTTCTAACAATGCATCTTGTGATCCTTTGTATTTTTCTTCCTTTCTGAGTGAAGTGGCCAAGCATTAAAGTCTTCTATGAAGGTTTTGGTGATCTAAATACTGTTTGGGGAGCTTTGACCTACTTAGAATGGTTCTTTGTGCTGGAATCCCCAGGGTAACTGCTACAGAATTGCCCCGTGTGAATGCATTGAAACTTCCCACTTGTCAGAACTTTTATTACACCAACACAATGAAGCAGCCTGCAGCCAAAAAGAAGTGAGGAAAGTTGCATTGTACTTGACTTCCTTGAATTAAGTTTTATTCATCTCAGTGTTTTCTACAGATTCTTTAACAATAATATTGTGAACAAGGACTTCCCAGCAAGAGTTGCTTGCCTTGTACCTCTATATGTTCGCTGGGTTGAGACACCCCTTTATCCATTTTGTTTAATAGGACATTAGACTTACAGATAAAGTTTTACTTTATACTTAGAGCTTTTTTAGGCATGGGGCCTAAACTATCAGGATAATTGTATTTAAACTTAACATTATACTTTTTAAATATTTGCATTTATTAATATTCCATTTTTGTGATTGACAGCAGAATGTCTATGTCATTTGCTCTGTCTCTTCAAGGTTGGATCACTTGCAGTGGACTTTTCCCTAATCATTTCAGGGTTTTTTTTAATGCAAGTAGATCTCTATCTATAAATTAGAAAAAAAAGTCACTTAAGAAAATAATCAGGGCTTGTTCTGTTTGATCATTATCAAGATGAATTTGAGGATATGTGGAGTTAAAACTAGACATTGTGATGAATATAGAAATGTTTTAATGTACTTTTGGCCTCTAGGAGGCAGCATAATCTAGTTCAAATTTCTGGATTCTGAATAAGGAAACGTGGTCCTTTTCTCATTTTAAAAACTTGGCCTGCGTGAAAATATTTGTCCTCTGAATCATAAAGTTACACTGGGAATGAATAAAACAACAGCTGTTAGTCATAGAATCCTACAGAAGGAGATTTTGTGATTGTGTTATTTTCTTTGTATTTAAAAAGAAAGAGTAATAATTGTGATTGCCATAGCAGTAGCCTAATGATTGAGAAAGTAAAAGGAATTAGTAATTTCAATGGGTGGGTACTTGTCCATTTGCAGATCACAATTCTTTTGAGCAAATGCTCTACGAGCATTACTGTCATGAAAGTGAGCTTGGGTCGCTTATTTTAAGCTGTTTTTGCTGAAGTACTATGTTAAATTTGTTTAACTATAATCTGAATAAAATAATTAGCAATATTGTAGTTCTATAGCTATTATTAAAATTGGTTGAAATTCAGGAAATACATTATGCCAATTTTTCCACTGTAATTGAATACTTTTGAATGTGATCAAAATGTACTCATGACGTGACTATTGCTGGCTTCAGGAGAATAGGAACTGTGAATGAGTTTGAAGGGGACAGTGGATGAACAGTCATCCTGTAGTCTATTTTTCTTCCTTTTCCTCTTCTCATGGCACCTGAATAATTGCTATTTAGTGACTTGGAGAGAGTATTATAGTAAAAGAATAATACCCCTTGGTTCTTCTGCAATTGCCACTTTTAGTAGAATGTATTCTGCTCAAAACTCAAAGGTCGGTTTAGAAGGCAAAGGAACTGGTGGGAGGATTTATTTATAACCTTATTTATAAGATTGATATTATTGTTATTGTCATTAATTTATTTTTACATCCATTTTAACCAAAACCTCTTAAAGCTCAGGTCATGTTTTTTTTAACCCTTGAATGAACTTAATCCAGAAAGATTTAACTAAAGTATTCAAAATTATTCTGAAAGAATTGGTGGACATTAAGAAAAATTAGAGCTGCCACATATGCTAAAGAAGTCCAGTAGTTCTTGTTGTACAAAGGGATGTAGTTCTTTAAAATGGAAGTCCCACCCTGGTTGGTTTGGCTCAGTAGTTAGAGCATTGGCCCTCGGACCAAAGAGTTGTAGGTTTGATTCCAGTCAAGGGATGTACCTCGGTTGAGGTTCTATCTGGCCCTGGTTGGGGTCATGTGGGAGGCAACCAGTCAGTGTGTCTCTCTCACATCAGTGTTTCTCTTTCTCTCTCCTTCCCTCCCTCCCTTCCATTCTATCTGAAAATCAATGGAAGAATATTATCAGGTTAGGATTAAAAAATAAAAATAAAAAAATAAAATGGAAGTCCCTGTAAACAAGTGATCTGGCATTTTCTTGTTTGACTCCTCTGAGGCTTCCACCTCCCCTTTCGTGTTTGAGATACAAAGGTCTTCAGTCAGCTAATGAGCTGGACAGCTGCAGCTTCTTGCTCCTCCTCATCCTCCTTTTCTTCCTCTTCCTCTTTTTCTTCTTGTTCTTTAAATAAATGTTCATTTTAATGTTTGTTATTTTTGCATCAACAGGATATTTGGGACAAAATGGAAATGAGGGAACATGAACTGGTGTAACCTGTTCTGAGATTTATAATAGGCTGGTGTGTACTTGATGAAGGAATCAAATTAGCTGGAAACTTTTAGATTTTAAGAAGCAAAATAGGACTCTATTCTCTACTTTTCACATATTCTATATGATATCATTAGAAAGTTACTTATTGGTAAACATATATCAACCAAGAAAAACAGTATCATTTTCAAAAGTATTGTTTCAATATTGCTTATCATTTAAAAAAATTTTTTTTTCTTTATTGATTTTAGAGAGAGAGGAAGGGAGAGGGAGAGAGAGATAGAAACATCGATGAGAGAGAACATCGATTGGCCGCCTCCTGCATGCCCCCCACTGGGGCTGGGCCCACAACCTGGGCATGTGCCCTGCCTGGGAATCAAACTGGTGACCTCTGGTGCATGGGTCGATGCTCAATCACTGAGCCACACCAGCCGGGCATCATTTTTATTTTAAACTAGAAATCAGAGGTAATGAAGGTGAATCACTGTGAGACATTTTATATTTTAGCCAGTGTGTCTAGGGTCATTTTTGCCTATTAACTTAATTTAGGATTGCTACACCTAAAACAATAATGCCTAAAATTATCACAATTCTCTTAAGATGGAGAATTGTAGGAATTAGATTACTTTTCTTGTCATTTACAACTGTCCTCATTTTGGAACTAATCTATCCAATGCATGCCACAAGTATGCATCACAAACACGCCACAGTGTCTGTAGAATGTGGAGGGACATTTCTAACATCTAATAGCTAGAGTCTTTTGTAAGAAAAGATGGCCTGTGCCTGGTTTGTTATTTAATATGAAATAATATGTATTGTTACAACATTCTGTGAGCTTCAAGGTTGTCGTCAATGGACCCAGACCTCCAAGGTTGTGTTTCGTGGTGTGTTAATGTGTGAGTGCTTGCCTATATAGGCTGGGCTATTTCATTAAAATGATCATGGGTAACAAAGGTGAAGGCATTAAGAAGTACAAATTGGCAGTTACAAAATCATCACAGGGATGTAAAGTACAGCAAGGGGAACACAGTCAGTAATATTGTAGTGACTCTAAATGGTGCCCGGTGGGTTCTGGACTTATCGCGGGATCACTTCATAAGTTATATAAATGTCTAGCCACTATGCTATCCTCTTGAAACCAATATAATATTTAGTGTCAATTATAATTGAAAAACATGTTAAAAAGTTTTTAAAAAGGTCAGCTTATCAGGTACTATTTAAAAACATCGCATTGTTGTGCCCTGAGCAGTAGATAGCGTATTACTAATCAAATGCGAATTTCAGCGGAAACCAGAGTCCTGGGGCTGAAAGGGACCTTGGAGAGTGTCTAGTGCTTCAGTCCTCTCGCTCTGCTCCGTGAGCGAGTACAGTAAAACCTCCATCTAATGCACTAATTCGGGCAACGGGGTGTCCGTTGAAGCTGAAAGTTCGCTTTAAATAAAGTAGGTTTTCCAAATGTGTATGTTAAAAAATTGACAAATTAATTAGTTTACCCATTTTTACTTATGTAGACACATTGGTGTAATTAAAATTAAGTATGTATGAAAAGTTTAATTTCACAGAAAAGTTTTCTGTATGTATTACAGTAATTTTAAATGTTAATCCTGAATAGGTCTAGCAAATGGGTGCATTCACCAGTCACAGCGAGTAAACAAATGCACGGGCTGGGGCGTGGCTTAGCACACACGTTAAAACGGCTGCAGAAAGTCACTCCACTCGACAACAGAGCTGATTGCCATGCACGATGCAGTGTGATCACGTGGAATCATTCACAGAACATTGTGACTCTTGGATTTAAATATGTATACTATAGTTGTAGATAGGTAATATTTATGTCAGCAAAATTATTACATTGTTTTTCCCAACATATGGCCTATTCACTAAAATTTGTTAAAAATAACAGTGAATTAATAACAACAACAACAAAAAACCTTGTTAATTTAATTATAAGCAAATCTTGGTTAAAAGCATTTTAAAATTAACAGAGTGTTAATTTTCACATATGACATATGGACCAGAAATTTTGTCTATTAATTCTGAAGTCCGTTAAACCGAGGTCCACAAAATCGAGGGTTTATTGTAGTGTGTATAAGCAATGCTAAGCCTCCCTTCGAAGAGGCAGAGCTTTGACTATGAATCCCCCATCTCCTTTACCTACTGCAAGTAAATAAAACTCCCTTGAGACCACCATGTCTTGCTTTTGAATAGAGCACTGCAAACTGCAAGACTCCTGAGTTCGGTTGCAATAAGATAAGAAGGTGACCAAAAAAATAAAATCAGAATTATCACGAAGATTCTTTGAAATCTGAATTGACATTTACTGTTGTTCAGTGTGAACTTTGGCTTCAGTTTTATCATGCCTTGCGATATTAACTAATCCTACAAAGCCAATATGTAAAACGATGTTTCATTTTATCTTCATATCATCTCAGGAAAAGTTCTATTTTTTGTATTGTGTAATATATTAGTAAAGTAGTATATGTATAGAATTTGCAAATGTTTCTATCCTGGGGTGCAGAGTCAAAAAGTTTTAATGGGTTGTATGATGAAAAAAATGGAGATGACTGGTTTAGAACAAGATGCTGAAAAAACTAAGGCGAAAAGGGGTTGGTTGTTTGAGTGAGGCAGGATAGTAAGAAGCTAGGGACATTCCTTGGCAGGAGGAATGGGGAAACTGAGACAGATAGCTGAATAAACTGACACAGTAATTTACAGCAGATACAGAAGATCACCTTCCTAGATATAACAACTAAGCCTCAGTTATATTTCTGCTCCAGACCCAGAAAAGCAGCAAAACCAGGTGGGCTACCCCAGGACCAGCTGCCATGACTAATGGCCCCCTGCCCTGGTACTGACCAATCAGTGGAAACCAGGACCCTGAAAGGACATACTTTTCGCAGAAAAGTTTTCTATATGTAGTACAGTAATTTTAAATGTATACTGAATAGGTCTAGTAAATGTGTACATTCACTGGTCACAGCGAGTAAACAAATGCACAGGCTGGGGCGTGGCTTAGCACACGTGTTAAAACTGCTGCAGAAAGTCACTCCACTCAATAACAGAACCAATTCCAATTCCAATTACCTGGAAAAGTTGTTGAATATCCTCCCTTTTTTAAAAAAAAAAAATGTTTTTATTGATTTTTTAGAGAGAGAAGAAGGGAGAGATAGAAACATCGATGTGAGAGAGATACATCGATCAGCTGCCTCCTGCACTCACTCCCCCTCCACCCCCACCACCAGGGATCAAGCCAGAAACCCAGGCATGTGCCCTGACCAGGAATCAAACCAGGACCTCTCAGGCCATGGGACAGCACTCAATCCACTGAGCCACACTGGCCAGCCTAAGCTGTTGAATATTCTATTGAGATCCTCTCCTAAGACCGCCCATGAACTCCCAGCCTTAAAAAACCCTCAAGACAAAGGACCCAGTGCACTGCCCCCCAGCACACCCATGCCTTTCCCTTACCCCTCTTCTCCCACAAGTGTGCATCTCCTAAACTCTAAGGGTCCCCAGGAGACTTGCAACCAGGGGAGCAGTGGGCAGCGGCAGCTAGTTACCGGGAAACACTCTGAACCTGTCCCAAGGCCCCGCCTTCTCTGACTTCCCAGTGAGCCAAAGCAGCCCCACCTAGGCTCTCTCCTCTTCCTTCTTCTGCCCTAAGACCTTACTTTGTTTTGCTGTCCCCAGCTTTAATAAATGTATTCTCAAAATCACCTGGACTCATTTGCAAAATTTTTTCTGTACAAAGTCAAGGACCCATACACTACCCCAGGCCCTAGGCAGGCCCACTCGGGGCCAGCCCACTTTCTGGTAACATGAGGATCTATTTATATTCTACTAGGAACTCTGTGGCTTACTTTTTAGTATATTCTATGTGACATAACATTAATGATAATCCTGTGAAATAGATGTTGCCGTTTTATAGATGGTGATCACAGTTACTGTACTGTGGATTCAGTATTTGAGCTGAGCTCTCTTCAAAACTCATGGTCTTCCTACATATTGTTTCTATTGAGTAACTGGGCATTGGAAAATCGGAGCTCAAGAATACAACTAACTCACTTTCTCCAGCATATTGCTAGTGAATATTTTATGAAGTTGTATTTATAATAACCCTACCTGAGACATCTCACCCAGATGTGTTGTGTGTTATTTGTTCTGTGTCTGGGGGTTCATAACTTATTCACCATGTTCAAAGTTCCTGTTGATTCTCCTAAGTCTGTGTTAGATAATAGAATATTCAGTTAGGAAAAACTATTTTTCTCATGGGAAATGATCATATTTTGAATTGGGAGAATGTGGGAAAAAACATAACTGTTCAAGCAACTAAAACTGGTGTAAAGACAAATTTACTGATTTTTGTTGTTGCCCTTTTCAGATAAAGGTTTTCATGATTCCTTGTGATTCCTGTGTCTCCAGGCTTGTAACAAAAGTTTTCAAATCATTTCTTTGGTTTTAGAAGCTAACAAGATGAAGAAAAATGCCACAATGCTTAGAGGTTTTTGCCTGCTGAGTTTAGTAGTCCTACTTCCATTTTCTTCATCTGTTTCTCTGATTATTTTGATGCCTTTTGCCTGGTTTATTTGTCTGCTGTGAATTTATGCAACTCACAGAGTGGAATTTGAATGCATATATTTGCACAGAACACTGAGAGATGCTATAAAATAAACAGAAACCTTCCTGGGGGAATTTCAAGAATGCGGTGCATTTTGTCTTATTTTATTTAATTTATTTACTTTTAAATATGTTTTTATTGATTTTTTTTAGAGAGAGAGGGGAAGAGAGAAAGAGATAGAAGTATCGATTGGCTGCCTCCTGCATGCCCCCTACTGGGGATTGAGGCTGCAACCCGGGCGTGTGTCCTGACTGGGAATTGAACTGGGACCGCTCAGTCCATGGGACAACACTCAATCCACTGAGCCACACTGGCCGGGCAAGAATTCAGTGCATTTAAAAAATAGAAGTAACTGCCTCTCTTGTTCCTGGTTTATGTTGTTTGCCCTGTGACTATTATCATTCCTTTTGGCTTTTTATTTATTTATTTTTTTAAGATTTTTAAAATTGATATTTAGAGAGAGAGGGAGGGAGAGAGAGAGAGAAATATCAATGTTAGCAACATCAGTTGTCTGCCCCCTGCATGCCCCCAGTGGGATGGAGCCTGAAGCCCAGGCTTTCCTTTTGGCTTTTTAAAAGTCTTCACCGTGACCTTTTTAGGTTTGAATTTGGTTTGTTTTCTGCAGATTATCAGGTGGTTAATGATAAGGAAATATCACATCTGTGTCGTAGGAAAAGATGGCAGAAAAAATACTCTTCCATGCTTTTTTTTTTTTTTTTTTTTTAATTCCTCACCTAAGGATATTTTTCTTATTACCTTCAGATAGAGTGGGAGGGAAGGAGAGAGAGGGAAAGAGAGAGAAACATCGACGTGAGAGGGACACATCAACTGGTTGACTCCCACATGACCCCAGCCAGGGCTGAGGACGCACCGCAACCAAGGTACGTGCCCTTGACCGGAATTGAACCCTGACTCTTTGGTCTGCTGTCCGATGATCTACCGCTGAGCCAAACCAGCCAGGGCTACTTTTCCGTTCTTGATGTGGCGGCCTTAAATGCCTTCACAACTTATTCCATGGTCTGTCTTTTCTGGTAAGTGTCAAATACAATGACACATACAAAACTTTATTTATTTTTATTGTTAAAAGTATTACAGATGTCCCCCCATTTTCCCCCACTGACCCCTTCCACCCCACTGCCGTCCCCCCAACACATACAAAACTTTTACATACTCAGTAATTAATTGCTATTATTACATTATTTTCTCCTGTATTTGACTCTCTCCTTTTTCTGGTTCAAGGCCATTAACTTTCCACTGAATATATTCTCTCTAGGGTTTGATCACCTTTTAAATCAATGCTGATGAAACCCTACCATGCACTAGCATTTGCTTTCTGCCTATTTCTTTTTCATCTATGAGGAAGACACTATATAGTTTTATTTAAAACAAAACCTAATTTGTATCCAAATAGGTTTCCAAATATTTCTAAATATAGACTAAAGACTGGAGGCAGTTTATAAGTGAAAAATGTTTGAGGCTCTCCCCCCATTGTTTCAAGAAAGTAGAACCAGGATGATAAGCGAGACAGCATGCCAGGCACAGTGCTTAGCTGTGTAGTAAACATTACAGAATGTACTGTCCCCATTTTACAGTGGAGTCTTGTGGCTCCTGCCTAGTGGCCGAGGAAGAACTTGATTCGCTCAGAGGATGGTCCTGAGGAATCATTACTTTGGAATGATTACACAAGGAATCATTACTTTGGTCATGTGAATTCTGCTGCCACTAGGTGGCAAGACAGAGGCAAGAATTCTAGGAGACCTATGAGATTAGGAAGCCTGGTCAGCCATACCTGCAGGGGTGGCAGGTAGGCAGGGAGAGGCCAGGCAGGGTGCCACGGGGAAAGAATTGGTGCCCTAGAGTTTATTTATCTGTTACTTATTTTAATATTCTACCTCTGGTGATGACGTTTCTGGTGATGGAATTTATTACTTCACATGTGTCATCTTAAAGGCACAAGTCATAAAATCTTAGCTGTCGAAAACTTTGCAAAGCCCTGCCGTCAGGGAGGTAAGGTACAGTTATTCTGATTTTTATAGATGCACAAGTAGAGGGCCATAGAAGTAGGCTTTTGCAAGATCTCACAGCAAGTCATTGGCTGGTTTTACTCTTGAATTCCATTTCTGTGCCAGTTGAGGTATTGTTTTGAGTGCAGTCTATTTATGGGGAAAAAAATAGAATCTGGAAGATATTCTGAATTCTACAGGCTGGTTATTCATAATCCTGAATGTAGGCCCTATTCAGCCACAACCAGACACTGCTAGTCAACAGGTGGTAATGTCCAAATTTGCCAATATTGTAACTGCAAGAAAATGACATTTTTCAGGTCATCACTTAACACACTATGACTACAATGTCATAGCGGCTGCCACACTGTGATACTTATAGGATTGTGAGGATTCAAGGAGAAAGCCTACGTGTGTACCTGGCATATAATCTAGTACAATACCTGGAGTTATTAAAATGTTTTTCCCGCTGCACCTGCCCCCCTCCCTAGTAAATCTTTTCATATATTTGTCTCTTGTCTTGAAAATGTGTTAGTTTTCTGGGCATACTAATGATCAGTTGGAAGCAGAATGCTGAAGTAGAAGGGAACACTTTCTTCTCAAGAGTCCATCCTTTTAAACTGTCTTCTTTCTCCTTGTCATAGCAATGGACTGTTAAAAAGTACTGTTACCATGGAAACTAAATATGTAAACACGTTTACACTTATTTTCAGGAGAGTAGTCAGTAACTATGCTTTCAAATAATGGCTTTCAACATTTTTAACTACAACTCAGTACAATACTGTGTGTACATATGCATGTGTGTGTGTGTGTGTGTGTGTGTGTGTGTGTGTGTGTGTCTGAAATAAAACTTATCCTGTGTGCCTATATACTCCACTATTTTCTATTGGATCCACTAAATGGATCCCAGTTTGAAAAACCTTCAGCCTTAGAGAGAAAAATAATAAGAAAACATTCTTTTAGTTTGATTTCCTGTCTTAATGGAAGACTTTCTAGGTTGACAACATCCAGGGCCAAATTCAGAATGAGAAGGTTATACCTCTTTAAGAGATGAGGGTTGGATCCTGGACCTTGGTGCTTCAAATCGTGTTTGCGGGGCACTGACCTCCTGATCAGCTCACCCCACACTTACTTGTGTCACAGTGATGATTAAAGGCAGTGAGAACAGAAAGAAAATGCAACGTAAGTACTGTGAATCACAGCTGACATTTCTGCTAAACCTTTTTTACTCACCCTGTATATCTTCTGTGGGTGAATTTTAACCTTATTTCTTGCAGTTCTTGGATCAGTGGGCTTGTGTTCAGTCACATCGCCTAGCGAATCTACTTGAGACCACTTGAGCGATTCAGGTGTGAATGGGTGAAGGCAACACCTGCCCTGGCTGCTGGTGGCGTAGGGCAGCAGTACTGATGTTTGCCTTCTTGTTTGTAACGTGCTGTGTGATCTTATTTGTGCCTCAGAGCAAAGATGGAATTGTCTCCTTATTCAAAATACCCACCACCACCAAAAAACAAACAAGCAAACAAAATCCAAGGATTCAAGAGGTTAGCTAGCTTGCTAACCGACTATGTATCTACTAGGTCAGAGCAAAGCTTCAACCCAGCTCTGCCTGCTTCCTAAAAATCTCGATTTCCAAAATCTTTCATAATATGTCATTTAAAATGTCAATGTCAAGAGTACCTTTGTTGTGGATTAATACTAAATAGGAATTCTTTGGGAGACAATTAGTTTAAAGAATATAGCATAAGAAATACATAATTGTTTAAAGGCAAATAAATCATTCATCTTGACTTTGTCCTTCAGAATTTAAGAAGTCCTCATTGAAGGAACATTGATACAGTCCACACAAATGTGTTTTTTTCCTCTGTGCAGCAAACCTGGAAACCTGTGCTAAATGTCTGTCTTTGATATTTTTGTTCTGGAAAACTTGTGAAGTAAGGGGGCAGGCGGTGTCCTTGTTGGCAACACTGAGGTCTGAAAAGTTTGCATGAGAATTTAAACAAGAGCTCAGGTCTTCTGACTGCCTGTCCACAGCTTTGCAGAAGCGTTACTCCATGTGGGCAGAGTAACTGAATGTTTTGAGTACAGGCCCAATGTCAGAAATGGCAAAGGAAAAGAAACTCACATTGTATTTGCTTCTTGGGTTTAGAATGTACCCACATCAAAACTATTTTGTCTGTTTCTGTAAAGTGATCCCATAAGGGAAAAATTAAGTCAAGTTTTGCACTCACCGGGTATTTCATAATGCCAGTAGGTATAGTCAACTCAACAGGTAGACGTATTCAAGTTGTGATTTTCCTTTTTATCCCTAGTTTCTATTAAAGTTTTGCTAAGCACTTAATTTGCATGTGACCCAATGAAGCATGCTGTGTAACTAAACACAGGATTAAACATAGTTTCTAATGTTTGACCTCATGCAGCTGAAATTCTTGATTCTACGAAAGATTAAAGAAAAAGGAGAAGGGTGAGTAGAGCATTTACGTTACATAACCATTGAAAGGCTGGTTAAATAATAAGGAGAAAAATAGATAAAGTTTCTTGAGAGTTTCCTATGTTCCACACAATGGTCAAAGCGCTTTACACATTTTATCTCATGAAATCTCAAAATCCCAGTGAAGATAGATACTATAATTATTCCAATTTTTACAGATGAGAAAACCAAGCCACTAATAGTTTCGCTTGATATTGAGGGTCATAGTTTGATAAGTGGTGGAACAAGTGTCATCTGACTTGAGATCCTATGCTTTTAATAACGTTATATTGCCTCCCTATGTAAGCGACGTGAAACTAAAGAGTTAATAGAAAATTGGTCCTAATTGTGGTTTTATTGTTGATTTATAGTCTGAACTTGTACAAGTCATTTTATCTCTTTTTGCCTCTGTTCCTCATCTGTAAATTGTGTATAATAATAGCCGTTCTGCCTACAACTTCAGTTTGTGACAGGGCTTAAAGCCAGAGAGATATAGTGGCCACGGGGCAGGAAACATTGTGGAAATGAGAGGCAAAGGGGGAAAACACAATAAAAAATGGTACTAAGTAGCCCGGGCAGTGTGGCTCAGTGGTTGAGCATCACCCATGCACCAAGAGGTTACTGGTTCAATTCCTGGTCAGGGCACATGCCCAGGTTGTGGGCCTGATCCCCAGTGGGGGGCATGCAGGAGGCGGCTGATCCTTGTTCTCTTTCATTGATGCTTCTATCTCTCTCTCCCTCTCCTTTCCTCTCTCTCTAAAATCAATGAAGAAAAAAAAGATTTTTTTTTTAATGGTACTAAGATTAAGATCTATTTATAGGTAAGAAATACTTCAAAACATTGGTTTGGTGAGAGAAAAGTATAATATGGAAATTGCCAGGGTAGGCTATGGGCACCATCTTCAAGGGAAGATGAGTATCAGGGGCCAGAAGTAGAGCCTGGAGAAGGAGCCCTGTCAGTGGGGAGAAGGTGGTGGTAAAGGGATTCCTTTGGGTGCTGCTGCATGGGCGGTGGGCCGGACTGGACAGCCGCAGGATGAGACAGGCTGCCCCGATGTGGGCGGTTAGGATGAAACATGACCACAAGGTGGCACATTTACAGATGATTATTTGCTTAACTAGGCAAATGGTGAAGTGGGAGAGAACTGGATGGAGAAGTTCCATAACTATTTAGGTTGATATTTGGTAATATGGAGTTCTTTGGGGAAGGCATGAATAATTCAGTCATTTGTGAAGAAGAGTGTGTGTGATACACCGAATCCAGGGCTATCTTGTTACTTTCTACCACTGTTTTTTCCTCTCCTCTTTTCCTCTCATTTCCACAATGACCCCACATTGCTCAGGCTTATCTATCTAATTATCTGAATTTTATATGTGTGTTTGTAAGCTTCGAGTAGAGTATGAATTGCTTTCAGGAGTCATTTCTCTTCTTAGGGATCTAATAAGTAAGAGATAATAAGGTGTGCCTAGCTATGTCCACTTCGGACGTGTTCATGCAGCCCCACACAACATGGTTTGTTGATGAGAACTGTGGTAGGAGGAAGGTCAGGCAAGCCCTAGTCAGAGGAGGCCATTTGTCCCTTGTTGAATGATTCTTCCTGTGTGTATAATAAACTGCTGGTAGCCAGGCTCCGACTTCCAAGGGGACTACCTGTATTAGGATTCTCCAGAGAAACAGAACCAGTAGGAGGTGTGTGTGTGCATGTGCGCACACAAGTATTTTATAAGGAATTGGTTCATGTGTTTATGGAGCCTGGCAAGCCCAGATTTGCAGTATGGGCCAGCAGCTTCAAGACCCTGCAGAGCCAGTGGTCCAGACTAAAGTCCAAAAGCGGTCTGATGGAGAATTTTCTCTTGCTCAAGCAGGCTGGTCTTTTTGTTTTATTCAGTCTCAGCTGATTGCATGAGGCCTACCCACATTATGGAGAGCAATCTGTTTACTCAGATTTCACCAATTTAAATGTTAATCTCATCCCCAAACACTCTCCAGTTGATGCATAGAATTAACTATCACAGCCCCTCTATGGGATATGCTTCAGGTGCAAGGCCCCCTATTGGACATCAGCCTTCACCACCCTCTGGGGACCATATGTTAAAACCACCCCAACTTCAGAATTTCTCTTAAATGCCAGCATTTTTAGTTAAATGTGTTTAGTAGAAATTCTATAACCTATTTGAATCAAAGTAATGGAAAAGAAAACATTTAAAAAATTGTATTTTTTTTTTTTTTTATCCTCACCTGAGGACATTTTTTCATTTTTTGCTCAGATAGAGTGGGAGGGAGGGAGAGGAAGAGAGAGAGAGAGAGAAACATCGACGTGAAAGGGACACATCGAGTGGCTGCCACCCACACGACCAACCAGGGCTGGGGACAAACTGCAACCAAGGCACATGCCCCCAGCAGGAACCGAACCCAGGTCTCTCTGTACCGCAGGCCGACGCTCTAACCGCTGACCAAACTGGCCAGGGCAACACTTAAAAAATTGTGAAACAGTTTACAAATGCAAGGAATTTAGGGAAGTGGTGAGTGAAGAGAGTATGGGGTAGAATTTAGTATAATTGGGTGAATTGCCACCTGTCACGAGGATTATAGTTTGGCAAGAGAACAATAAACCCCTTTTTTGTGACTGGACTGTGACCATACACAGTGCAGTGGGAACCTTCTTTGAACCTTATATCTACAGGGAAATCCCATCTCCATTCTGTGGGAGAACGGCTTGGTGTGGGACTTTGGAACTCAGGTTCTGCTATGTAGTCATTAAATTCTCACCTACTCTCACTGCTGCTGGCTCTGGGCAACCCATGGGTTGAAGAATTGGATAGATGAAAAATATAATTTGTTTAAATAGCAACTATCTTTTGAGCCATAATATCTCATATAAACCTTGGGACAATCTAATGAAGTAGGAGGGATGATTATGTTGCTATTTATACCTTCAGATAAAGCAACCACAATTTTAACTCTTCTAGCCAGTGTAGGACAGTATTTTTGCATATAATTACTTAATAAATATTTGGCTTAAAAGAAAGCTTATTTTATTTCTGTATTCTTCTCTTTTATCTCTCTTACCTCTGATTTTCTCACAGTGCATATTGGAGTGCCTACTATGTGAAGAATGTTATATTATTTTTGGGGTGAAAATTAAGCAAATAGAATTCAGATTTCCTAGAGGAATTTTAAATAAGATTAATTTATTTCACTATCACCTTGAAAATAAAGTGCTTAACACTAAATACTACATATCACTACATACTACATAGAGTACTTTTTTTTTTTATAACTTAAATCTTTCATTGTGTTTTAGAGAGTAAGCCTTTCTTCAGTTTAACTTGCAGAAATGGTGGTATTTTTATTTTCCAGTGAATTCTTATAACAAACTGTTCATTAATTAAAAATAGCTGCCTGATACAGGAAACAGCTCATATAGCAGCTTCTGACACTGTTCTAAAAACAGACTTGAGCTGCTTGTGTGCTAAACAAGAATGAACAGTGAAACTGTATGAACATATTCAGGTAACAGCATGCTATGTTTTAAGAAGAATTTTTATGTGCCTTTACATTAATGTTTTTCTGATTATAGGAGTCACATGTGCTTACTATTTAAAAAAAAATTACAGTAATATAGCATATAGAAAAGTGAAATTCCCACCCAAATTGTGATGTCTGTTTAGTCTGGTGGTTTCTACCAGATTTTTTTCTATGCATATGTAAAGAATATATATTTTAAAAATGGAATTATATGTTTTTTTCAACTTGGCTTTTCTTTTATAAGGAACTTTTCACATCAAATCTTTTAAAATGTTCTTCCTTTATTTTATTATCTCTTTTAAGGCAGCATAATATTTCACTGTATAAGCTGGACTACAGTTTGTTTAAACCAGTTCCCTATTAATAGACTTGTGATTTGATACTCTTGTATTTTAAATTTTTTTCTTGAAAGTTGTTTTTAGGGCAGATACACTTATAATTTAACAAATGTAGTATGTTGATAGTATAATATAGAGAGTTTACTATGTATCTGGAACTTTTTAAAGCACTATTCTGTGAAAATTAGAAGAATAATTCTACCATCTGAGGGTTTTCTGTTATTGCCTGTATTCTTGAGATGCAGAAAGCCTCCGGCTCCCTGTATGCCATTGTGACATCCGTAGGATGGACTGACAGACACGGTGACTGGATCAGACATGTGAGAGCCCTTTAAACCCAGAGCAGCTAAGCAGAAGGACAGCAGCTGCATCAGCATAAGAGAAAGCAGAGCTTACAAATTTTTATTGGAGTTACTGATGTTAAAAATCTTTGCTGGTTGCCATAACAACAGGCTTCAGAAGAACTGCCATCTTATCCCTTGTGACTGTGCCTGGAGGATTCCCTGGCTATGACCACAGATTGCTTCTGTCTATCCCCTCCTGACTTTCAAATTCCTGTTGTGAATTTACCTGATATACAGGGCCTTTCCTTGGGTTTGTCTGTCCCCCTGATGTACCTTGCTGAGCACCAAGAGATGTCATTCAATGCTGAGATCGCCCATCCTTGACCAGCCCTCCCTGATGGCCTGTGGAGCTGCTCATTGCTTTCTGCTGAAAATGAAAACTCTTAAGTTTTTTGTTTGTTTGTTTTAGAGGGAGGAAGGGGGAGGGAGAAAGAGAGAGAAACATCAATGGGTTGCCTCTTGTACATGTTCCAACTGGGTACTGAACCACAACCTAGGTATATGCCCTGACTGGGAATAGAACCTGCAGCCTTTTGGTGTACCAGATGAGGCCCCAACAAACTGAGCCACACCGGCCAAGGTGAAACTCTTTTTTTTTTTTTTTCTAATTTTTTAAATTGGTTTTTTAGAGAGAGAGGAAGGGAGAGAGAGAAACATCGATGTGAGAGAGAAACATTGATCGGCTGCCTCCTGCATGCCCCCCACTGGGGATTGAGCCTGCAACCCCAACATGTGCCCCGACCGGGAATCGAACTGGAACCTCTCAGTCTATGGGAAGATGCTCAGTCCGCTGAGCTACACTGGCCAGCTGGGGTGAAACTCTTAAGTTTGGTCATTATTTTTTACTCTAAAGATCTGTCTGTAAGATAGACTCTAAGAAAAGTCTTCCTGAGATTTAGAAAGTATATTTCATCTGCTTAAATGATTGTTATATTGATCCTAGGTATAATGCATTATATTTTTGGTGGAAAACATGTTTATTCCACATTACATTTCTTCGTAACTAGCTTATCATGACTAGAGAGAATTGAAGTTCAAAATATACCAAAAGGGGTCTGTGTTTTGGTTATTCATTGCAGTTTAATAAACCATTCCAAAATATAATAGCCTAAAACAGCAATTTATAACCTCAGGATTCATGGGTTGACCAGGAAGTACTGTTTCATGTGGTATTGGCTGGATGCTGGAATGGCTGTTGTCCTCTGAGGTTTGGAGAGGAGCTCAGCTGGGACCTAGTGGCTGCTTGGGTTGCCTTGTGGTATGTGGGTTCCAAAAGGGAAAAGTGGATGCTCCCCAGCCACTTACAGGCTAAGCCCAGAATTGGCACTGCATCATTTCTGCCATGTTTTAATGGTCTAAGCAGGAATAGGCCCACCCCAGAGTCAGTGTGAGGAGGAACTATACAGGGACATGAGTACTTAGAAGTGGAGCTCATTGTAGGTGATCACCAAAATTACCACTTACCAGGTGTATGCTCTCTGGCTCCTCACACATGCAAACTATGCTGACCCATACACTAGCCCTTCAGAATCTCACTCCACACCCGGGCCGGTTTTGCTCAGTGGTTAGAGCTTCGGCCCACGGACCAGAGAGACCTGGGTTCGGTTCCCGCTAAGGGCACGTACCTCAGCTGCAGTTTGTCCCCGGCCCTGGCTGGGGTCCTGTGGGTGGCAACCAGTTGATGTGTCTCTCTCACATCGATGTTTCTCTCTCTCTCTTCCTCCCTCTCTCCGTCCAGCTCTATCTGAAGATAAATGCAAAAATGTCCTTGGGTGAGGATAAAAAAACAACAATAACAAAAAAAAACAGAATCTCAGTCCATTTCTAGCTTGACTTCAGGATCTCATCATCTAAATCAGGTTAAGGTGCAGATGAGGCCCTTTCAGTACAGCTAATCTCAAACTGAACACCTGTGAATTAAAGGAACAAATGACTTAGTGCCCCCTCCCCCCCACCACACACACATAACAGTAAGGCAGGGACAGGAAAATTGAAACAGATACACCCTTTCCAAAAGGTATTAGAGGCTGTGGAGCAGTTGGAATCCTGATACATTGCTGGTGGGAAGGTAAAAAGATGCTGTCACTTTACAAACATTGTGGCAGTTTCACAGAAGTTAAAGCAGAGAGTTACCATAGGATCCAGCAGTTCCACACCTAAACATATACCCAAGAGAAAGGAAAACATATATTCATACAAAGCTTGTACATGAATGTTCATAGCGACATTGTAACGGCCAAAAGGTTGAAACAACTCAAATATCCATCAACTGAAGAATGGATAAATAAAATTTCAGATAGCCATACAGTGGCGTGAATGACATACATACTACAGTATGGATGAACCTTCAAAATACGCTAAGTGAAAGAAGCCAGTCACAGAAGGCCTTATCTTATATGATTCCATTTATACCCAGAATAGACAAATCTACAGACAGAAAGTAGATTAGTGGTTTCTCAGGGCTGGTGGAAATGGATGAATGCGGGTTGAGGCTGAGGGGGGGCCCCGGGTGGTGATAACTAAAGTGTACAGCTTTCTTTTTGAGGTGATTAAATGTTCTAAAATTAATTGCTTGTATGTACTTGTGAATATATTAAAAATCTTTGAATTGCAAACTGGGAGTGAATTGTATGGTATGTGAATATTTAAAAAGGGCAGAAGTGGGGACATGGGAGGCACATAGCAGTCCCTGATCCACAGCAGTCCTAACACCCAGCTGAGTATATGTCAGTGGTTCCTTGTTTAGGGGCCAGTTTCTAACTTGGGTGGTTCTGCATGGCTCTTGTCTCCACCCTCTAGGCTCTGGGCTGTTTTTTTTGAATCTTCTTACTTTTCCACAAGAAGTGGTTCATGTTTGCAGCCTCTTTCTGAATGAATAAGGCACTGATGTGTTTTATTTTGAACTGTTTCTGTCTTTTCAATCCAGGCTGATAATGCTTCCACTGATACATTTCTCAAAGTCTTTGTGGGTTCTCCCATGTATCTTTTTGGGGTTCACAGCATTAGATAAAAACCATTTCCACAAATGTCTTTGAGACAGGGCTCACTCTACCTTGGACTGTGTTTAAATCAGAATTTTGTGTGAAAATACCTTTAAGATTCTTAGAAGCTCTGGTCTCTGGTAGAGATGACCCTTAAGATGTATCCGCCTTTTGGGTTATCTGTGTGATTGGCAAAGTGTGGTGTCTCTACCACCAGCATTAGCATCACTTTGGAATTGACTACAGAGGTCAGACCCCATTTTAGGTCTGCTGAATCAAACTGGAAGCAATCTGAGTTTCAGCAAACTCCCCAGGTGCGTCCGCATACACACTCTTTCTAAATGGAAAGAGTATGAGGGACCACCTAAAATCTTTATGAGGCTCAACAAAGCGTTGTGCAGCCACACCCTTGAGGCCACAGGATTTGATCTCTGCCTTGAGCTCTCCTACTTTGTGCACCTCTTGCTAAGATGCTGAAATGAGGAGTAGTTTTATTTTTGAACCCATCAGGTCCAACTCCCTTATATTTATTTCCTCTAAATTCTGCTTGGAAAGGAACCAAACAGTTTCTTTTTTAGTTTGTCTCACTATTCCTGTATTTTATCGTAGGCAGCTAAAAAAGGCCATTTGATACTTTCAGCATTCTTCTTGGAATTCTCCTTAGATCTTTGAGTTCTTCCACATTGCTGCATGCAGTGGGTTTGCTAATCATTCTGCCGGTATGTAACATAGGTTTCCTTTCTTCAGCCACCACTAACATTTCTGCACTTTTTCAAATCTTTATTAACAGCCTCCTCCAGACTCTTCCTCCATCATCTGCCTAACACCCGGATCCAAAGCCAGTACATATTTTAGGTTTTTGTGACAGTGGACCCCCAATTCTGCTACAAATTTTGTTTCAGTTATCTATTGCTACATAACAAATCACCCCCAAATTTATTGGCTTAAGAAAACATTTATCTTCTTGCTCAAAATTTTGGGATTTGGCCAGGGTTTGATAAGGATGGCTCATCTCTGGTCCACATGTTTTCAGCTGGGACAGCTCAATTAGGGCTGGCTGTAGGATTTATTTCTAAGATAGTTCACTTAGACAGCTGGCAAGTTGGTGCTGTCAGCTGGGATTTTAGCTGAAGTCGTCAGCTGGGGCCTTGATTCTCCTTCATGAGGCCTTTCTCATGCATGTGACTGCTTGAACCTTCTCACACTATGGCGTCTGGATTCCAAAGTGGAGGCAGCAGAAGTTGCCAGGCCCCTTCAAGATTTAGCCCAGAACTGGCACAACATCACTTCTGCCCTTTGCTGTTAGACAAACAGTCAGAGGCCCAGCCCAGATTCAAGGAGGTGGAGAAATAGACTCCACCTCTTGGGAGTAATGACAAGGAATTTGTGGCTGTTGTTAACCCTCTCTAATCTGTTAAGGGTTGTGTTGTGTTCTGTTTTGTTTTTAATACTGAAAAGCCACCTTGGCCGAAATTATGAGTTGGTGAAGAGTAGTTTGTTCATCAATTTAAGAAAGGTTCAACTTCTGGAAGGAGGTTTAAAAGAAAACATTTACATACATACACAGAGCCTCTCAGTATCTGCGGAAATTTTAAATGTTACATTTCACTGGTGGACAGAAGTCATTTTCTTCTTTTGGTAGAATTAAAATGTAAAAGTCCTCATCCACAGAATAATACTCTTCCACACCTTTGGTTGTGTCAAGATTTGTATGTGATGGGGTCGTCTGAATGCATTTCTGTATCTTATTTGGTCTTAACACTGAACTGTTTATTTTTAGTAAAGGTTGCTTTATACTGTGTATTACCAAATGCAGAGAAACAGTCCCCCTGCACAGACTCCCCTTCTTGTAATATGGACCTTAGGCTGTTTAAGTTGTGAGCAATGAAAGGCAGACTCCGGATGCATTGTAGAAACGATTGTGGGAAAGGCAGAGGGCGATAATGGGATGAAAGAATCCCAAAGTTTTCTGTCATGTGGAGCTCTCATGTGCAGCTGTTTCCACATTGGCAAGAGAGGACCAAACAGGCGGCAGCCGGAGCTGCTTCTCCTTTTGCTTATTCATGCGAATCGTCTATTAGGTTAGCTCCTACAGGCTAGTAAATGGCTTCCTGAATTTGGTAAGCACTTAGTTAGTACATTTTTCCCTAAGCAATTTGATGCTCTATTTAAAAAATCAAGTGGATGCTGTATTACAGAAGTGGTTCAATGGAGTTTAAATACTTCTTGGAGCCTTCAGATTCATAGAATCTGACAGATATTAAATCTTTGAACTTTAACTTTAGTTCCTATTTTTAGCTTTGGTTTTATGCTTTTGGGTTTGGTTATACATTATCATTAGTTATCATGTGGCACTGATAAGTTGCTCGGTATTGAGGCAATTTGAATATTTTTCTTTCATTTGATTGTAAAAATGTTTTGGAGGCAACACTAGCTTTTTTTTTTTTTTTTTTTTAAATCCTCACCCAAGGGTATTTTTCCATTTATCTTCAGATAGAGTGGGAGGGAGGAAGAGAGAGGGAGAGAGAGAGAGAAACATCGATGTGAGAGGGACACTTGACTGGTTGCCTCCCACACGACCACGACCAGGGCCGGGGATGAACTGCAACCGAGGTACATGCCCTTGACCGAAATCGAACCCATGACTCTTTGGTCCTCGGGCTGACGCTCTAACCGCTGAGCCAAACCAGTCAGGGCAGCACTAGTTTTTCTTGCTTTTATTTAGTTTTACTCTCACATCTGAGTAGTTGTCAAGTGTGACTAATAATGACTTCTTCCTTTTCTCTCTCTTTGCTGCTTCTTTATTCTACTCATACCCTACTGAGTCTGGTGGTGAGACATTTAGCAGTGAAATTATGGGTAGTGTGGATGCGATGATTATGATACATGTGTTTGATTCTGTATGAGCAATACTTCTAGCTTTTTGATTCTCTCTATCCACTGTCAAACATCCCTGCCATGATATTATTACCAATAGTTTAGAAAATATCCACACTCTTGGTTTTGAGAAATTATCTTCTTTTGTTGCTCCACAAATTATAATTCCATTTGTTTTGGGATATCCTAGGTATGTGCTCATCAATCCATCAGGCATTTACTGTGTGTGATCCAAAAAAGCATTCTGGGAGACACAGAGGTAGACAGAAAATGGTCACTGTTATTTGCTCCTTAGTTTCCAGTCTTCATATTCTTCTTTCTCAGTCAGAGTAGAAGCTGGGCATGGTTTTCTGAATGCTTGGATTATACACTTAAAGAATGGTGGGGGCATCTATGAGTTACTTTGGTCCTCTCAGACCTTCACAACTGTACTTCACTCATTAATAGGACCTTCCTTGTTTCAGGGTTTGTACAACCTACTGTATTATCACTATTTTGAGCTCCAATTGTTACAAATGTATTATTGGATATATTTTTAAATTGTACTTTATTTCCCCTTGGGTAGGTATATAACCTCCTAATTATCTTCTAGGCATTCTCACAGAATTCTCACTTCTGGGCTAAATAATTTTAATCCCTTTGATTTTCTCATGTTCCACTTTCCCCCATAGCTTTGGTAAATTGTCCAAATAGTTAATAATACATTTACTATTCAACAGAATTATTTTTCCACTTGACCTTCCTTTTCTTCTTTAGAAATCTAAGCAGAAAAATTCATAAAGCATTATTTTCTACCACTTATTCTTTAAAAATGTAACTTATAAAATAATATAATGTAGGACTTGAAATGGAACTTTGAAATTATACAATTTATAGCCCTCATCTTGCACTACTGTTGCACATGTAATGAACATATTTAATACATAGAATAAATATAATAATCTAAAAAAGGGAGGAAAACAGTTTGAGTATAATTGGAAGATATTTATTCTGTCTTCCTTTATACTTCCAATCTGCTCTGTTTACTGTTTTAATTGCAAAATTCCCCGTGGTGTCCTTTCATTTCTTTGCAAATTATGTAAAGTCTGTATTTCAGAAAAAATGTGCTTATTTGCCCCAAATGAACATATTTGGGTTTGTGTTATTCTTAATGTTTAACTTTAGTTAATTAAGATAATTTTAACTTTCAAGACTTGTTTGGACTATCACTTTTTATTTTGGTAACATTTATGAGCTATTCCTAGTTTATTATTTGTGTTGCTTTTAAAAGATATTCTCAGGAAAAATACAAAGTACTGATGAAATCAGTATAATCAAATATCAGATAATCAAATATCAGATAATCAGTATAATCAAATATCAGATAATCAAATATCTAAATAAATGGAGAGATATACTGTGTTCATAGGTTAGAAGACTCTCATTATAATAAAAATGTCAGTTCTCCCAAATTGACATATAGGTTTAACACATTTCCTATCAAAACTCTAGCAAGAGTTTTGTAGGTATAGATAAGATTATTCTAAAATTTAAGTGGACAGGCAAAGTAACTAGAATAGCTAAAGCAGTTTTGAGAAAGAAGAATAATGTGGGAGAAACATGCTACCCAATATTAAGACATTATGTCGCTACAGTAACCAAGACTATGGTATTCCAAAGGATATACAAATAGATAAATGCAACAGAATAGATAACCCACAAGTAGGTCCACACAAGTACAGCCAACTGTTTTTTGACAAAGGTGCAAAATTAATACAGTTTGTCTTTTCAACAAATGGACTAGAGCAATCGAATATCTATAGACAAAAATTGAACCTCAACCTAAACCTTGGACTATATATAAAGATTAACTCAAGATAGGTCATCAATTTAAATGTAAAATATAAAACTGCAAAACCTTCCAAAGAAAACAGGAGAAAATCTTGAGGACCTAGGGCTTGGCAAAAAGTTCTTAGCTGTGACACCAAAAACATGAACCATAAAAGAAAAAAACTAAAAATTTCATCAAAATTTAAAACATTTGCTTTGTGAAAGAATGTTAAAAAGGTGAAAAGATAAGCTATAAACTGGAAAAAATATTTGGAAACCTTATATTTGACAAAGGGCTCTACCTAGAATGTATAAATAACTCACAAAACTCAGTGGTTAAAACCTCAAACCACCTGCCTGGCTGGTGTGGCTCAGTGAATTGAGCATCATCCCATGGACTGAGAGGTCCTGGTTTGATTCCCAGTCAGAGCACATGCCCGGGTTTCGGGCTCGATCCCCAGTGGGGGCGTGCAGGAGGCAGACAATTGTGTCTCTCTATTTCTCCCTTCCTCTCTCTCTAAAAAATCAATAAAAACTTATTTTAAAAAAAAAGGAAAGGCAAAAACTTCAAAACTCACGCAAGACCTGGAATCACTTTTGTGACAGTGAGGCAGAGCAGGTTAAAATGATAGAAGTGAAAAAACTTTGTGATCACTTTGAACTAGCACGTTTGCAGTGTAGGATGGAAACACTCACATCATCTACAAAAGAAGTAGGACAGGCTGTTCTGGAAAACCAGAAGAAAGAAATGAGCAAATTAGAAAAGAGAAAGGAGAAGCTGAGGCTCGTGTGAGACACGCATCTAAGAAATCAACTAGTGGAGGTGGAAATGGCAGTAAAGATTGGTCAGAATGTGATCTGCAGTTATTAATCAAAGCTGTGAGCCTCCTCTCTGCTGCATCAAATTCAAGATGGGAAATTATTGCTAATTACATGAATGTACATTCTTCTTCTAGAGTCAGTGGAACTGCCAACGATGTTATCAGCAAAGCAAAGGGTCATCAAATACTTGACCTTCACTAGAAAATGACATAAACCAAAAGGCTTTTGATAAAATTTTAAGGGGACAGGGAGTGATGCCTCAAGCAGATGATGCAACACCTTCAGAACGATTTGAAGGTCGTGTACAGGTTTCATCCCTGGGACAACAGGAGAAGGGAGGCTTTTGAAACAAGCTTTGAAAACGTACCAGTAAGCACACCTGAACGATGGGGGAGGGGGGATCATAGACATGGTCTCCACCGCAGGACAAAGAAGGCCTGCGTGGAACGATAGGGAACTTGTCGAGATGGGAAGAGTAAAGAAAGCTGCTCGAGAGCAAGTACTGAATGCAAGTAGAGCCAAGAAGTGACTTACGGCAATCTTCGCTGCATGTGCCTATTTGTGATAAAACTGAACATTTTATTTTTAAAGTGTTGGTTGTACTGCTTTAGACAAACCGCTCTACAGTGTCACATGCCACATGTGCAGGTTCCTACACATTTCTTAGTGAACTGCCTTAAATTTAAAAATCAAAAGATAATCGTTTGTACCAATGAAATTGAAAAAGAAGAGCCCTGGCCAGGTGGGTGGCTCAGTTGATTGGAGCCTTGTCGCATACACCAAAAGGTGTGGGTTTGACTCCTGATCAGGGCACACACCTAGATTGCAGGTTCCATCTCTGGTTGGGGCGTGTGCGGGAGGCAACCAATGGATGTTTCTCTCTCACATCGATGTTTGTCTCTCTCCTTTCTTCACTCTCTGGGAATCAATAAAAAAAATTTAATAGAAGAAATGAATTGTTTTAACAAGACAATTTTTAAAAGGATCTTAATTTAAAAATATTTTTTTAAATATTTTTTCTTTTTATTGATTTTAGAGAGAGAGGAAGGGAGAGGGAGAGAGAGATAGAACATCGATGAGCGAGAACATCGACTGGCCTCCTCCTGCATGCCCCCCACTGGGGATCAGGCCCACAACCTGGGCATGTGCCCTGACCAGGACTCGAACTGGTAACCCCTTGGTGCATGGGTCAATGCTCAACCATTGAGCCACACCAGCCAGGCAAGGATCTTAATTTTTGAGGTTATATTCTGCATTTTAATCAGAAAAGAAAATGAAACATTTGTTTCATGTTTGAAATAGGAATAAAGTTTTTTTCCGTATCTGCCAAGGCCATTGCAGTTTCTTCCTGTAACTGTAATATAAAACATACAGTACAGGAAATGGGCAAGATAGAGGGGATGGACAAGTATGGGAAAGAGAGAGCAGCAGGAACAGTATTTTAAATATCCCATCGTTTTTCTACTTCTTTTCTGTTTCTTAGTGACCAGCTTACCAATGCAGCTTCCCATTGCAGAGGAAGCGTGGTTTAGAAACCAGACCTTACCCCAGAATTCTATTTCTGGCTCAAAGTGACCCTGAGGAAGTGACAAGTTTACTCTTCTCATTCTCATAATCAGTAAGCAAATTAAGATAAAACCAACTATTGGTCTGGAGAACTCTAAGTTATTCTAAAATATACTGTTTAGGGTATATGTAAAACTATTTGCTTATAAGTAGATTTAATACAACGTTTTGAGGAATTTAGTTATGAAAAGAGTCATATGATGTAGAAAGAGGAAGTTTACCAACTTTAGGTTGTGTATTTGGGGATTAAAAACAAGAAAACTCAGATATAAGGTAAATGTTTTTCTTATTGCATCCCAGGTTAATGTTTTTTAGAAAACTTTGGAAGAATAAGCAGACATTTTCCATTTTAAAGAACTGGTTTTGAAGTTAAACAGTCTGGGGTTTGAATTGCAACTCTGCTTTTTACTTTCTGAGAAAGTTATTTAACTTTATTGTTCAGTTTCACCAACTATTTGAATGGAGCTTATAACACCGTTTTGTTAGGGTTGTTATGAGAAGGGCACATAATAAGTTAAGTATACATCTATAATTATAGGTAATAATAATTTTACTGAAATATGGAATAAAATGATGGTGTTGGGAGCAGAGAGCTTCGTTTACTCTCTCTTGATGAAGATTTATTTTTAGTCACATAATTTTTTTTGGGGGGGGTTACTAATTTTAGCTTTATAACACATTGGTTGATATCATGGTTCCTAAAGCCATTCTCAAATTTAACTAAAAATTGATCAAAATCACTTGATTTAAAGCCAAGAGGAATAAATCTGTTTTTTTTTTTCTTTATTGATTTTTAGAGAGAGGAAGGGAGAGAGAGGGAGAGACAGAAACATCCATGAGAGAGGACATCGACTGGCCGCCTCCTGCATGCCCCCCACTGGGCATCGCGCCCACAACCTGGGTATGTGCCCTGACCAGGAATCGAACCAGCGACCTCCTGGTGCATGGGTCGATGCCCAACCACTGAGCCACACCAGCCGGGCAATAAATCTGTTTTAATAAAATCTAGCAAGCCAAAATATAAGCAGCAAACAACAAAAAAGTACACATTTGTGGAGAATTTTTATTTTAGTGTGATCCCTATAGCATGTTTCTACAGCTATATTCACATAATATCCAAATGACCTGTGAAAAGGTTAAGTTACTTATAAAGATATATAAAAATTTATAATGTACAGTGTCAAATTATCAGAAACTATTCCATATGTATTTTTTTTTTCTTTGCCCACTAAACTGCTAAAACACTGAAAAAAGAGGTCAGGAACCACAGCCAACATACTCATTAGGATCCTGCCGGCCCTGGTACGCTGCAGCAGAATGGGGCCGTTTTGGTGTCAGCCAGTAGTGCACTGGCATGTGGTCAGTTTTACATTTCCTGCTATGCCTTCTGAGCTAGAGACAGGGAACCAAAAGTGCTGACATCCTCCTCTGACTTGATCACTCACGTCTGAGCAAACACACCAACACTTCCTGTACAGGCCTGCTCTGACTCTGCAGAGGACACCCCCAGCCCTCAGCTGACCTGGCTGGGGATGATGGCATGGATTCATGGAGTTTGGAAAGCACTATATTATAGGAACATGCCATGTTTCCTTACCATACCTTTCACTTCATAGAGATGGGCTTTTAGAGCTTATAACAGTAACATTTATGGACAGTAAGTGGTTGTTACAAGTGGGTTACTTGCTGTTGACATCACCACCTCATGAAAGTATGCTGGATGACAGCATATTTAAGAAAGAGCTAATTTAGAAATATAATGCCCTTTCTTTCCAGCTTGGGCCAGACATAATGGCTCCCACAAAGAAGGGTGGCAAGAAGAAGGGCCGTTATGCCATCAACTAGGTAGTGACTAGAGAATACATCATCAGCATTCACAAGTGTATCCATGGAGTGGGTTTCAAGAAGCATGCCGCTTGGGCACTCAAAGAGAGCCGGAAATTTGCCCTAAAGAAGATGGGAACTCCAGACACATGCACTGACGCCAGGCTCAACAAAACTGTCTGGGCCACAGGAATAAGGAATGTCCCATACCGTATCTGGTTGTCCAGAACACGTAATAAGGATGAAGATTCACTAAACAAGCTCTATGCATTGGTCACCTACATACCTGTCACCACTTTCAAAAATCTACAAACAGTTAATGTGGATAAGAACTAACTGCTGATTGTCAAATAAAGTTATAAAACTGCAAAAAAGGAAAAAGAAAAAAAAAGAAATGTAATGTCATGAAGATTGCACTAAAAAATCTATCAGAAGATCTGAAGTGTCTGTAGCTTGTCTCATTAATATCAATGTACCTTTATATACCTTTCCTTAACATTCTTGGCCTCAGTTTCCTTACCCATACAATCGGAGGATTTCTAAATTTCTAAGACTTTGTGATTTTAGTGTGTTTCCCCAAGTAGTTTCTTCCATGCTTCCACTTTTTGGTTTAATTTACCCATCAAAATTTCCTCAAGTATTTTAATGTAGTCTACTATTTTCAGTTTGTTATTCTTTCAGAAACTCGGTAATTGAAAGAAGTGATATTGCTAAGTTGAACTGAGTCCAGGTTTTATGGTTTGATTTTGACTACAATATCTGTATGTCACATAAAAGGGAAGTTAGAATTTGAACTGTTGTGTAAACATTCAGTCCACATGGTGATAAACCATTACGTGTTTTGAGAAGTCTATTTTATATGATATATTAACTAAAACATTGACCTTAACAAGCAATTTTCTCTTATAAACATTGCAAGGGTGAGAAATTTGCTCAGTGGTGCCTTTCCTTCTTTAAAATCCTTATATGTTTTAATTAAAAAGTTTTTTGGGGATGGCTAGGTGACCTGGGAAGGAACTAGAAGCTTGTTTGCTTTGGGGGAGATGGAAGCTTAAACATGGTATCATTATTTAGTGTTTCTTACGACTATCTAATCACCATGAAAAAAAAAAATCCTAAGATCCTTTAAGACCTAATTTTGAAGGCTAGTTTGTTATACATCTGAAGGCTGTAACTACCATAAAGTCATCTAAATTTGGCCCCATTCTTCCCATTCCACCACAGTATTCCAGCGCTTTCTCGCTACGTTTTGAAATATCTACACAGGATTTTGAAATGCATTGCTTGCGTAGTTCTTTGAGGCTTCATCACTGCTAGAAATAAAGTTATGAAACCTAGCTGTGTACTTCCCATTAGTTAGTTCTTTACCATGTCTAACAGAAGTGTCTGATGTGTGTGTCTGATGCAGAATGAACAGAGATTTTACTCAAAAATCTTATATCCAGATAATTGCTTCATAAGCAGGAAATAATGATTAATCAGAAGAGTAAAAGGCACGGCTGCAGGTTGTTTGAAAGGAATCCTTTATGGGGGGCTGTGAGTATTGTTATTTTTGTAATTTTCATTTCTGAAATCTCTCATGTTACCATTTGAAACTTTTGAGTATCAAAGTATATGATGAGTAGATGAAGTAACTGGTATTTGCCATTTTGTTTACTACTAAATGATAAGTAATTTGTGTCATTATTGAAAAATTATTATGGCTCTTGTTTAAAATGGTTTTATGTTGTGAATTTAGCACAAAGCTGTTATTTTTCTTAGTTTCATGGTTCATGTATGATCTCTTGAGGTGATGGTATTTCTCCCTGTGGATTTTTGCACAGCGTTGTTCACTGACAATAGAGAAAGTGAGCTATGCTTTAAGTGTAATCACTGTTGACCTTTCTTATGTGAAACTTTCTATTACAACCTCTCTTCTATTTCTAATTTCTATTTATCTTTCTTTTTTTCATTTCTACTATGTAAGAGCTATACTTCAGCCAGTTCTTTAGAACTTATTTGTGCACTTAATATTCTCTCGATCACCAATTATTTGGGAATAAAATTCCCTCTACTTCTAAAACATTAGCAAGGTATATTGGTAATGCACAAGTGAGGATTTCTTGAAATTCGAATGTGAAGTTTGGGCCTGGCCGGTGTGGCTCAGTAGATTGAGGGTCAGGGTTGTCCCATGGACTGAGAGGTCCCGGTTCAATTCCTGGTGGGCTCGATCCCCAGTAGGGGGCATGCAGGAGGCAGCTGATTGATGTATCTCTCTCCCATCAATGTTTTTTTTTTTTTTTCTCTCTCTCTCTCCTCCTTACTCTTTCTCTAAAAAAACCAAATCAATTAAAAAAAAACCCAAAAAACATTAAAATATGAAGTTTGGTTGACTTGACTAGATCCTATTATCATTGTGCCTTTAATGTTCTGGTCTTTTATACTTAACTGAAAAACCATTTCAGGTGAATGTCTTTGTTCAGAAAAACATCTTTAAACAATTTTTAAAAAAATCTTTACCCAAGGATACTTTTCCACTGATTTTTTTTTTTAAAGGGAGGGTGGGGGAGAGAGAGACAGAGACATTGATGTCAGAGAGACATATCAATTAGCTGCCTCCTGCACAACCCCGACCAGGGCCAGGGATTGAACCTGCAGCCGAGGTGCACACCTTTGAACAGGGATCAAACCCTTGACTCTTCAATCCGTGGGCCGACACTTTAACTGCTGAGCCAAACAGGCCAGAGGTAAACAATTTTTGTTGGGTACTAAGGAGAAAACAACTAAACATCCAGGTATGACGACAGGCAACGTTTTGACGTATTTTTTATCTTTGTATCTGTTGTTTTTAAAGTTGTGGTTATATTGTACATGAATTTTTTTTTTTTTAATGATGCTTTCCTTTTCCCACATAACATTAAATTATTTCATGTTACTAAAAATTTAATAGATGTATGATATTCAAATAGTACTTTATTTTAGTTAACATGTCCTCTATTGTTAGATATTTAAAATTTTTCAAGATTTTGGATTATAAATAACTGAGAACACCACCATTTTATTTTATTTTATTTTATTTATTTTTTTAGTGGCTAGTTATACAAAGTTTAATGCATTCATATCTTTTACACATTTGACAAAAGTAACTGGTTCTAATTTTTGAAATAAATGTAATAGGCAATAAAATATTAATCTCTGTGAATGTAAGAAGACAAACGTGTGAAAATTATCTTAGAGCTTGGTTTTCAAAGCTGTTAACCTCCAGGTCTTTTTAAGGCCATTGGAGACTTCTGCATGCTATATACATCCCTCCACCACAATGGCTTACATCTGTATGGTCTGGCTTTAGATGGCCTATTTGAATGAAGTCTGAATATGCCACACAAGTAGCCTCATCACATTTGTTTCCCCCAATATAGGTATTAGAGAGTGTGGGATTTGTTTTCATTGATTGTGAGAGTGCAACAAGTCCTTCTCCCTCTAGGTTGCTGCTGACTACTGACAACAGTTTAAGACTCCTGTTGTGTGAAGCAAGAATTTCACCAAGATTCTTTGCTCCTGCATTTCCTATTCTGTTAAAAGAAAGATCTTTTGCTTTAAGGGTAGTATTGCTTTTCAGTGCATCAGCCAAAAACACCATTCCATCAAGAGTTATTTCATTGCAGCTGACATCAAGGTAGTGCAGGCTTTTGTTCAGCTAAGGTGCATCACATAACTGTTTTTCGTTTTTGTTTTTTTCATTTAATTAATTTATTTTGTTACAGATGTTTCTCTTTTTCCCCTGTTGACACCCTCCTCCCAATCACACCCCTCCCCCCCAGCATTGTTGTCTATGTCCATTGGTTATATGCATAAGTTCTTTGGTTTATCTCTTCCCTGCTCCCCACCCCGAAGTTTGTCAGTCTGAACCCTACTTCTATTTCTCTGGGTCTATTTTGTTCGTTATATTCCACAAATAAGTGAGATCATGTGATACTTGTCTTTTTCTGACTGGCTTTTTTCACTTAGCATAATACTCTTCAGGTCCCTCCAGGTCGTCTCAAAGGATAAGAGATCTTTCTTTCTTACAGCTGCAGAGTATTCCATGGTGTAGATGTTCCACAGTTTTTTTATCCACTCATCTATTGATGGACACTTGGGCTGTTTCCAGATCTTAGCGATTGTAAATAGTGCTGCTATGAACATAGGGTAGGGGTGCGTATATTCTTTCTGATGGGTGTTTTAGGCTTCTTAGGATATATTCCTAGAAGTGGGATCACTGGATCAAATGACAGTTCCATTTTTAATTTTTTGAGGAAACACCATATTGTTTTCCACAGTGGCTGCACCAGTCTGCATTCCCACCAGCAGTGTACTAGAGTCCCCTTTTCTCCACACCCTCGCCAACACTTGTTGTTTGATGATTTGTTGATGGCAGCCATTCTGGCAGGGGTGAGATGATACCTCATAGTTGTTTTAATTTGCATCTCTCTGATGATTAGTGACAATGAGCATTTTTTCATATATTTCTTGGCCATTTGTATGTCCTTTTTGGAGAGGTGTCTATTTAGGTCCTCTGCCCATTTTTTAATTGAGTTGTCTTCCTTTTGTTGAGTTGTATGAGTACTCTGTATATTTTGGAAATTAACCCCTTATCTGATGTATCATTGGCAATTATGCTCTCCCATATAGTGGGTTCCCTTTCTATTTTGATGCTTGTTTCTTTTGCTGTGCAAAGCTTTTTAGTTTGATATAGTCTCATGTATTAATTTTATTCCTTTATTTCTCTTGCCTTAGGCATTATATCAGTGAAAATTCTGCTGCGTGTGATGTCTGAAATTTTGTTGCCTACATTTTCTTCTAGGATTTTTATGGATTCATGAGTCACATTTAAGTCTTTTATCCATTTTGAGTTTCTTCTTGTGTACGGTGTAATTTGGTGGTCTAGTTTCATTTTTCTGCATGTAGTTGTCCAATTTTTCCAACACCATTTATTAAAGAGGCTGTCTTTACTCCATTGTGTGCTCTTGCCACCTTTGTCAAATATTAATTGAGCATAATGTCTTGGGTTGATTTCTGGGTTCTCTGTTCTGTTCCATTGATCTATATGCCTGTTCTTGTGCCAGTACCAGGCTGTTTTTATTACAGTGACTTTGTAGTATAACCTAATATTTGGTATTGTGATCCCTCCTACTTTGTTCTTCTTTTTCAAGATTGCTGTGGCTTTTCGGGGTCTTTTTTGGTTCCATATAAACTTTTGGAGTATTTTATCTAGTTCCATGAAATATGACGTTGGTATTTTGATGGGGATTGCATTGAATCTACAGATTACTTTGGGTAGTATGGACATTTTAATGATGTTAATTCTTCCAATCCATGAACATGGTATATGCTTCCACTTTCTTATATCTTCTTCTATTTCTATTTTCAATGTCCTGTAGTTTTCTGCGAACAGGTCCTTTACTTCTTTGGTTAAGTTTATTCCTAAGTATCTTAATTTTTTTGTTGCAATGGTGAACACACTCTTTCTGTGTGTTCATTATGGGTGTATAAAAATGCCAATGATTTCTGGATGTTGATTTTATATCCTGCTACTTTGCTGAATTCATTTATTAAATCTAGTAGTTTTTTGATGGAGTCTTTAGGGTTTTCTATGTATAATATCATGTCATCTGCAAATAATGACAGTTTCACTTCTTCCTTTCCAATTTGGATCCCTTTTACTTTTTCTTCTTGTCTGATTGCTGTGGCTAAGACTTCCAGTAGTATGTTAAATAAGATCAGGCTGCTGCTGTGGGGGATGGTGCTCGGCTCCTGGCTGGTTGCTGCTTCCCAGAGCAAGTACCTTGACAGCGCTGCTACTGTGCACTGGTCTGTGGTGACACAGTGGGATCCACTGATCTGACGGTGCAAGGCACACTGGTGGACACAGGTCGCTGGGTCCTAGCTGCTCCCTGCTGCCTCCTCCCAGAGAAGACCAGGGATCTTCCAAAATGGCAGGGCCTTCTGGCTGCGCAGGGAGAAGCGCCCTGACAAGCTGCTTACTGGGGTAGCCAGCTGCTCCCCATCCACAGCACAGGAACCCTCCACCCCACATTTCTGCACTGCTCAAGGTTGCTCGTCCATACTCATGTCCACTCACACTCACTCACACTCTCACACACTCACCCTTGCTCCAGTCCTGCCCACCACCATCTTTCTGTGTTTCTGCATAACTGTTTTAGACCACGGTTTCTTATACCATGCATACTTGTGCAGTTCCACAAGGCAGTGATTTTCTTTTAACACGTGGCCGAGGTGAACTGTGGACTTTTCCTGTTCACCACACAGTATAGGTCGGTTTGGATTTATTCCTGTGATTGATTGGTTTTGAGTTAGGACTGTAACAAATGCTATCACACTTTGCATTCCCAGATCACTGTCATCCAGATCTAACTTCTTTAAGGATGAATTAATTTGCAGCATTGCAGTGAAAAATTTTCCACTTTTATTTTCAATTCATTCTTAGGCATTTCAGAGTTGTATTCTTATGTAGTGTTTTAGCAGTCAGTTCTCTACCTTTGGGCCCAATATCATTAAACATAAGGCTTAAGTAAAGGAGATTGTATTGTTTCTGAAGCAGTTTTGCAGCATAGTATGCATCGACATTACTTGTGAGGTGATATCTAACGTCCAAACCATTAATATATGGATTCTTCTCTAAAATTCTGGAGTCTAAAAATCTTCACCTGTTACTCTTTCCACTGGCACTGAGTAATTGTTACCAGCAATGTTTAACATGATTTCTTCCAATCACTTTTCAATTTCTTCATCCACTCCTTGGAGTATATGCAATATAAAAGGATTAATTTTCTGAGACTTTTCCATACTAGATTATTTCAGTATTCCTGGAGATTGCCAATAGGTTCTGGAGCTTCCCTATGGATGGCCTAGGCCCAGGCCAGAGTAGGAGTAGAGCTCTGAGTCAGTGCCAGAGTGGGGGATGGGGACCTGGCTCCCAAGGCCCCCTCCAGACTGCACCACATGCTCCTCTGACCCTTCGGGCTGCAGTGACCGCACCACCGTTTTCTTAAAACCTATCTTGCAAGGTGCCTTTGGGAAAAAATTCCAATTGTACTTTCTTTTTTATTTAAGAGATTAATAGCCTGACCTTAGAATTTTAAGGACAAACATTGAATTAGGATTTTGAACAAATCTGTTGAGTGCCATGTTTATTTAAACTTAATGACTCTCACTTTCAAAAAAAACTTTTACTTCTGTGTGGCAGATACCCATGTACTGGCTTTTAAAATGTCAATTACATTGCTTTCTTCATAGAGACCAACTGGAGTAGGATCTATAGAACTTCTGTAAATAGAGAGATCATTGAGGAAAATTGCAAGAGGACTTCCCTAAGCAGGTTTTTCTATGCCCAAAGCCTCATGTGAATGGAAAACTAGATTTATGCATACAAGGTAAATCCAGAATGGGCTATGAAAATACTGGTACCTGAAAAAAAATTCACAGGGTTTTGGCCAAAGATTTTCTTGGTTTCACTAGGTTAGAAATAGCCTGAGATTCTCTCAATAATTCAGTCACAGAGGAAAGAAAAAACTTGTTGTTCCTTGTTCCCATTGTGTAGAGCACCTATGTTATGGAATGGCACCAATATGGACCTTTCCTGTGGAATGAATGGAACTAAGTTTAGAGTACTTTCAGTTACTTCTTCTATTTAAAGGCATGAAGATAAATTTTAATAGAGGAGAAATAGCTACGATAATCAAAATGTGGAAATTTGGAGCCTTATTCTTCAGTAATTATTTTGAGTCATAAAGTTTGATTTCAAGATGTCAGAAGATTTATTTTTTCTTTGCCCTGCCTCTTCTTGCTAATTTAAATGGCAATATAAATATCCTGACTTTTCTTTGTAAATGATTAAAATTTTACTGAAAATATGTTATACTTAGAAATACTCATTTCTTTAAATTTTTATTTTAACCTTAAAATTTAGGATCTGGTTGTTACTAAACACATTACATTACTATTTACATTAAAAAGAAGTCAAGCCTGGCTGGTGTGGCTCAGTGGTTGAGCATCGACCCATGCACCAAGAGGTCACCAGTTCGATTCCTGGTCAGGGCACATGCCTGGGTTGCAGACTTGATCCCCAGATAGATGTTTCTCTCTCATCAGTGTTTCTATCGCGCTCTCTCTCTCCCTTCCTCTCTATCTAAAAATCAATAAAAACATATTTAAAAAAATAAATAAATTTAAAAAGAGAAGTTGAAGTGGAGTTTGTTACAGGACCTATATGTTTTATTTTCTAATGACAAGTATGAATAGATTTATGTATAAGAATCAAGGAGATGTAGAATTAGGCTGAAAACTGCAGTAGTACCAGGGGTTTTTAACCCCCATTTCCTTTCTTTTGTATTCCAGGCATCCCACGCTGCATATGCTGCTCTTCAGAGTGTGTATACAGTGTACTTAGTGTTCTGAGGGTTGACTTTGTAACTGAACCAATTGGACTCCCGTCCAGCAGTTACACACATTTTGGCATTTCTCCTGCCCATTTGTTTAATCTTCCCAGTTCATTTGATCTTCTGGCATGAGAGCTGACAGCTGCAATTGCATATGGGGTTCATAAAGTAGCTGAAGAAGAAAAGGCCAAGACCCAGTTCTTGTGTAGATTCACTGATGACTGAGTTGGCAACTCAGACATACTACAGCTTTATTTGGCAGGTCAGGTGGAACACTATCTTTATTTTACAAGAGGAGAGCTCATGTATAAAAGGGATTGATAATTGATCTCGAGTGATGTAAGTTATATTTCCTAAATCCTAGTCTTACTGTTGATTGAGTGCCTATTAGTCACAGTGCTTTGTGTTATATGCACATTATATCCAGTCCTTACAATAACATTATAAGAGAAGTGATGTGACCATATTTTTCAAATGGAGAAAGTAGACTAATGAGGTTGAATACTCATATCTACATGTTTAGTATTGCATGGTAAATAGTAGAGCTGGAATTCAAGTCCAAGATCATCTGTTCTCAGAGCTTGTGGATCATCCATTGCACACTGTAGCAGTGATGCAACCATTCCACCCTGAACGTGCCGATCTCATCATTAATGCTTTGTGTGTGTGTGAATAGTATTTTATTTCCATTTTACTGTTGATGGACATTAACCATGATGATGAAAGGTGCTGTAAACATTATTGTACATGCCTTGTGATTTTAATTTGCACATCTCTGATGATTAATGATTTTTATATGCTTATCAGAGATGTTATTTGGTGAGTGCTCAATTAATACTTTTGCCTATTATTTAAAAAAAAATTGGATTGTCTTTTTGTGTGAGTTTTTTATATATTTCAGGAACTAGTCCTTTGTCCAAATTTTTCTCCTGTAAGTCTTCCCTTTTTGTACTTAGTAATGTCTTTTGAATACTGATGTCTAATTTCAGATGTTTTTCTTTAAAGTTAGGTTTCTGTGTTTTTTTGTTTGTTTATTTGTTTTTTTTTTGTTTTGTTTTTTGTTTTTTGTTTTTTTTTTACAAACCCTTGCCTATCTGAAGGTCATAAAGATGCTTTCCTGTAGTATTTCTAGAAGCTTTATTATTTCACCTTTCACATTTAGGTCTATGATCCATCTGAAATTGGTTTTCATGCAAGATGTAAGGTAGGGGTCAAGATTCATGTTTTGTCTCATGTGGGTATCAAGTTGATTAAGCACCATTTATTGAAAAGACAAGGACTGTGTTTCCTGTTTTATCTCATCTCACCTACATTGTAGGAAGAAGTGGAGAATTTACCGGTCATGGAAAGGTTTTTACAATGGGAAGGCAGCAGTTTGGGTGTCCACCCCACAGGAGAAGGCGGAGGAAATGATGGATGAGAGCAGTCTGTGTGTTGTTCAGAGGTTTTCCTAGCTTCACTTTTCCTGTACATTTCTTTCCACTGAAAATTATGGAGGTTTGGATTGTAGTTCTTCTCACTGGGTTGAAAGCCAGAGAAATTATCCACTCAAAACAGCGTTCTTTAGCTACACTATCTGCTATGTTCTTATGTTCTCAATAAACCCACGTATAGCTTACCACAACGGGGAACTTTGTTCCCCTCATTTGTTTTGTTTCATTGGTTCTTCTCAATAACCAATTTGATTTTTAAGTAAGCTCTAAGAAAGGATTCCATGAAAGACTTTTGGTTCTGGCCATAATGGAATAATGTATACTGGAATACCCTCCTGCCATAAAAAAAAACCCCAAACTGTAAAATAGGAAAAATATATACAGCACCTGTCTGCAGGCATCTCTATCTTGTATGCTTGAAAGACAAACTGAATAAAACAAAAAGCCCTGAAGAAATAGAAAATTCAAATAGCTAAAAACATCTAATTTGCAATTTAAAATCTTCTAACAAAGAATGACAAGATGCTGTTTGGCCCAGGGGCCGCACTGCTAGGCTCTGAGTCCCATGAGTGCAAGGAATAACTTCTGTGGCTCTTTCTATGATCTACATGTGACATAACCTTCTTGGTAAATGTTAAATAGAATTACACTGATTGAATGACATGGAACTATGTAGACAGTTTCCCTTCCCTTGAGAAATGGAACAACTTTTTTTTACCTTCTTTGGTAAGGAAACTTTGATCTCTCTGATTCATTTCAGAAAACGTATGGACCCTACTGAAATGAGAATGCTTTGATTTGTTGTGTGTGTGAAACGATATACAGTTAGTAGTACCTCCTGGTGACCATCTAAGTCACGTTGGGTATGAGTGTGGGCTGCATTGCTCCCAGGCATGCTGCTTTAACATCATAAATGCCAGTGTCTTACATGAATTAACCAAAAATAACATCAATCCTCTTTCTTGCAATGGCAATTTGTTTTTTGTTTTTTGGAGGGGAGGGCTATGTCTGTGTTTCCTGGCATTACAGTTCTGTCGAACACTGTGTTGTCCATTTTAAAAGAACCAAATTAGAGCATCCCAACTATTTCTTAGAATTCATGAGTTTGTCAATGTAAGAAACATTCAAACCTGTGAAGAACTTTTGTGAGTTTATTTGAGCGAAAACTGTCAATAGTTACTAGGAAACAAAACCTCAAGGGATTGAGATAATGCTCCAGAGAATGGTAGTTTTGCACCTTATTGTATACATTACAATGAAAAGAGAAGACGTAAGTGTGTTAGGTGAATCCATTGGTGATAGATTAGGGAGGCGGGAGAAATTAAAGCAGGGAAACCTCTGGTATTGGATGAAAAGTAAAATGATAGACATGTGCTTCTTTTACATAGGTGGGTACAGGATAGTTAACCGTCAGCAATTAACTCAATAGTAGTGAGGGGATTAGTGGTCTCCACAGAGTGGTGCCTGTGCTTTGAGAGGTCTGGAAAAAGGAAAAGTACTTTGACATTCCAAAGATATGTTATCATAGATACAAAAAGACAATAGACAGGCTCAGTTAAGTGTAAAGATTGACCTTTGTCAGGGAAGATGCCGGGCTAGCACATGACTACCTGCCATAAACTGCTTTTAGTTAACAGGTTTTAATTTCAGACCATCCTTTGTGGTTACTTTAGGTCTTTGAATTTGCAAGGCCACCACACAGGCCTCCCCTGAGCTTGTCAGGTTAGCATGTGGCCCCTTTTCGTCCACAGGTTTCACCCAGCATTCCGCTAACAGTTGAACTAAAGTGAATTGCATTTAGGAGGCTATTTTGAAAGAAGCCTTATTAGAAATTGACTCTGAACAATGAATAGGTCAATGTGCAGGAGAAAACTATCCGTTAGCTGAAAATAAAGAAGTCTCCTCTGAATCAAATGGTTTTGGGGCAGAGAGTTTTGTTTATTTAAAGAAACTTGAAATAAATGTACTGATATTGATTGGGCCATTACAGAAATCAGTGCCAACCCCTACAAAATAAGTTAAGTAATTTAATTATATATTAAAGTCTTCTTTTAAACCCCAAATACCCTGACACAATTGAGAAAAAATTAAGCACACTCTTCTTTTGAAAGGATTTCATAAAATTTCTTAAAGAGCCCAATGCTGCAAACAATCCCAATCCTGATATGTATTACGCAAAAGTATCAAAATGCTGATCGTTTTTACATGGCGGTTTTATAGGTGATTTTAATTTTCTTTTATTTCTGTAATTTATAAATTTGTAAAGTTGTTACTTTTTTTAGTCATTTAGTTTTTTGTTTGTTTGTTTAATGGAAACATTTGGAAGCATTAACTAGAATAGAGATTTTCTCGGAGTAAGCACAGCAACTAAAATTAGTTGCATATCATATTTTAAATATACTTACAAATATGTTCAACAGAATGTATACCTGAAATTGCTGTAGTTTTTATTTTAAAAGATAAAGCAGGATGCTTTTGTAAAAATAAAATGTTTCTGATATATCCGTGTTTACAGGCTGTGGATATGCACAAACGCATCTGGAACAAGCACCCCAAGGTGTTTATAGGAGTTATGTTAGGTGATGGGAATACGCTGAATTCTTTTTGCTTATTCTCTTAAAAAAATTTTTTTGTAGTAAACATGCATTATTAGTTTATAAAGTTTTTTGTTTGTTTTGTTTTGAGAAAGCATGGGGTCAGCATTTCTTCCAGCTTTAGCAAAGGTGAAAAGTCGGTCCTGCCCCAGGCACAGGCAGCCTTGCTCTGCAGGGACAGACAGTGACGGTGGGGAAACATGAAGAGAATGTAGTCAGATGCTTGCAGACTGACCAGCTAGAGCAGACTCCCAGGTCTGCTGACTCCACTTGTTTTCAAGAGGAAAACTCCATGTGAGCTCATTGCAATAGTGTGGCGATTTAGATGACTATTAGGTTTAGGTCATGAGGGTCAAGTCTGAGTCATAGACAGCGAAAAGGGAGATCTAGTGTCAGTGTGGCCAGGCAATCATTGTTGAGCCATCCAGGAGAGCAAGGAAATACAGAAGTGCAAAGAGAAGGTAAAAATGTTTTTTCACTTATGTTAGAGACTTGCTACGCTGTACTTATCTTTTTCAGTTTTCCCCCCAGAAAGAATCTAGAACAGCGGTTCTCAACCTGTGGATAGAGACCCCTTTGGGGGTCGAACGACCCTTTCACAGGGGTCGCCTAAGATCATCGAAAACACATATTTCCGATGGCAATTTGTAACAGTAGCAAAACTACAGTTAGGAAGTAGCAACGAAAATAATTTTATGGTTGGGGGTCACCACAACATGAGGAACTGCATTAAAGGATCGCGGCATTAGGAAGGTTGAGAACCACTGATCTAGAATGTCGTGGCCTCTGCAGAGTGCCTCATTATCTCTGGGGCCACCAAGCATCTTCCCTTTGAGCTCCATTCTTTGTCCTAGAGAAAGTGGTATCGTGATAAGTAAAGTTCATTAGTTCTGCCCTGGCTGGTTTGGCTCAACAGTTAGAGCATAGGCCTGCAGACTGAAGGGTCACGGGTTCAATTCCCTGTCAGGGGCACGTACCTGGGTTGCAGTTTCAATCCCTGACCACCGGGGTCGGGGTAGTGCGGGAGGCAACCTATCGATGTGTCTCTCACATCTATGTCTCTCTTTCTCTCTCTCTCTCTTTCTCTCCTTCTCCCTCTCTCTTCCCTCCCTCCCTTCTACTCTATCTAGAAAATCAATGGAAAAATATCCTTGAGTGAGGATTAACAAAAATAAATAAATAAATAAAGTTCATTAGTCCTGGGATATAGCTTCCTGCCTATGGGTTCCTCAAGACCAGAGAGCACATTTGCTGTTTGACTTATTTCAGAACTTGTCACCCACTCCCACTCCCTCCTCTGTGTCCCTGACCTAGCTCCATGGTCTGGTCACTTCCTCGGTACTAAGCCTTGGCTTCATTTATTCCTTGCCATTTTTTTCTTATTTTCATTTGTTCTTTCAACAAGATGTAACGGGCACTTACTCTGTGCTGGACAGTGGGGATTACTTGGTAAACAAAACAAAGCCCCTGTCCTCATGGCATTTACCTTCTAGAGCCAGAAAATAAAACGAGTGAAAAAGAAACACTTAATGTAACGTTGAGCAGTGATAAGTGCTATTAAATAACAACAAAAAGATCAATGCGTTTTCTGTTGCTTATAAGGTTCTCTTTGCCCTGCAAATACATTTTTTGTTCTAAATGATCTTTTTAAAACTAATTGCAAAGGAAAAAAACATATCAGAAAAGAAAAGAAAAAAAAAAAGACTTACAACATACAACTTTAAGTAAAGATAAAAAATTCATGGTAACATACTTAAAACATCTAGGGAACCTGTCACCACTTTACAGATGTATTTTGTGTTTCAGTATCTGTGACTGGTTAGCTCTGTTGTTTACCCTGGTGCTTTTTAGGCTTACATGATACATTTGATCTCCAATTAGGATAGGTAATTGGAGTCTATGTCACAGACTCTACAACCCTAACACTATCCAGTCACTTCATGATAGAAACCATTTGTCGAGAAGGAGTGTTAAGAGGAGGAGAGAGGAAAGAGGAAAGAGCAGAGCCGGCGGCAGCTACTCAGCCTGTGCCTACCGGGTTCCTTTGTGCAGGCACAATTGCCACCTCACTTGGTACTTCAGTCACACCTCCTGCTCTAATCTTCGTCATACTGCACCTAAGGCTTGTACCCAGGAACTTTCTTAGTTTGCCATTTTCTTCTGGAAAATAAATATTTGCTGCTCTCGCTCTTGCGCCTTTTCCTCCGAAACCAGGAAGAAGGAGAGAGAGCAGAAGAGATCTTTGGAGATGATCTGACCTAGCTCCCTTGTTTTTCTGACTGAAGTGCAGGACGGGAGAGGGTAGATGGCCTGCGTGTGTCATACAAGTGGCTAAGCGGGGGCTAGTCTACGTTTCTGAATTTAGTTAGGGATTCTTTCTGTCGCTGGGCTTCACAAAAGCTAAGGGCTTCAAAACATCATTCCCAAAATATGTGCCTAGATGCTCTGGGACACCACTGCCAACTCACAGGGTTGCCAGCGGCAGGGTATTTTAAATTTTCAAGGGAAACAGACATCTGTCGAATGCTATGGAAACAATTAGCTGTGGGTGGTTCACAGTTTTAGTATTAGATTGCACTGGATTTCTTTCGAAGACGCCTCAGTTTTGCAGAGCTGGGGGTTTGGCGGGTTACTGTGATAACAAGCAAATACCTGGTGAGAATCAGCGTGGAACGAGGAATGAGGATGACGACGTTTAATATGATCCTATGGCAGGTGTTTTCAACCTTTCCATCTCATGGCACACGGAAAGTAATTACTAAAATTCTATGGCACAACAAAAAATACATTTTTTGCTGATCTGACAGAAAAAATTGGTATAATTTTGATTCGTTCACATCGGACGGCTATTGTTTGTTGGCTATTGTCATTTTAAAAATTTTGACAATCTAAGGGAAAAGAGGTCAGTGCCCCTTACTAAATAGTTCGATATTGCATGTTTCAAAAATTCTTGTAGCACACTGGTTGAAAATGACTGCCCTGTGGTGTGAGAGGCTGTACAGGGACCAGTAGACACCCACGTCTCATTAATAAGTAGTGGCAGTGATTTAAGAATGGAATAAAAAATAAATTGTTCTTGCACTTTTTAAAAAATTGTATTTCCAGATGATGCTAAGTTGCTAGGTCAAAAATAGTTATTAAATTTTTTATACCAAACTACTTAATAAATGGAGCACTGAAGTATTTCTCTTGACTTGGGGAGCCATGAACAAGTTACTGAGATGCTGAGGTCTTCATAGTTTCCAAAAAGTCTGAGAACCTCTGACTTAGCGTATCTTCTGTATAAAGCTTTTTACCAAGGGAAAGAGGCTGAGTAAGGGTGGATGAAACCGGGCTCGTCCAGGGAGGGAGGTAGAACACTCCCAAGGTTATTCAATCACTGCTTAGCTGGCACAGCGGCTGCTCCCGCAGATCCTAGGCAAAGTTGCTGCCTGCCCAGTATTTGAAGAAGATAAATGATTGGGCTTCCCTGCTTTCTCAATACCTTTTTATCTTAAGAAACTTTGTGGGGATTATTGGCTCTTTGTCATGTGCCCTACAGCTTACACTTGGGGGGCCCAACTATGAGGTTCTGGGCAGTGTGACTTCAAGTACTGTTGTGGAGACAATGTCAGAGCACCCAGAGGTGAACTGGGAGCTGAAGAGGACACTTACGTGCCTTTCTTCCATCTGCCATTGTTTTCCTTTCTGAGTTCTTCCCAGAGAATCAATTTTCTAGAAACTGCAAGCCAACTACTTCTTAGTTTTTTTATTGTGTCTTGCTAGTTAGCAGATCCACCCAACAACACAGTGGAGTGAACCTTGAAAAATATATGTAGGAGGAATAAATAATATTTTTAGGAAATTATTATTTATGGCGTTAAAAGTTTTTTGGAAAACAGGAAAGAAAAATATCATCAATATTTCTTTCTCACAACTGTTCTTAAATTTTTGAGGTGGGTAAGTCTAGGCTTTTGCTCCTAAGAATCTTTGCCTTTTTATGTAGTTGTTCGTAGTAAGTTATTTAGTTGTATATTCTTTTTTTCCTCCACTTCTAGGCGGTGGTATAGCATAATGACTTAGACCTAAGCTTTGGTCTCAAATAAGGTTCTAGTCTCAGTGATGAGTGGTAGGACAGAGCTTAATTTCTGAGTCTCAGTTTCCAGAACTAAAATATGAGGATACTGATACCTACTCCACAGTCCCTGTGAAATTTCAATAAAAATTTCTGAAGTGCTTATTATAGTGCCTAGCACATACTAGAGACTCGGTAAATAGTACATTGTTATCAATATGCCATCAACATTTCCCTTTTGCCGAATAGTCTTTATGACCATATTTTAAATAACTGCATGATAGTCTATCAAGTTGTGTGCATTTTTATTAACGTAACTATTCATCTGTAACATTTACATAACATTCTTAGGTTAATTCAAAATTTGTACTAGAATAAAAAATTCTGCAGCAAACTGTTGTTCAGTCAGCAGATGCTTGGGGAGTGCTCGGGTGTGCCAGGACCGTTGCTGGGCATTGGGAGCACGCCCCAGAGGGGCACAATCCTGGCCTCGAGCGGCTCCCAGTCTGGGGAGAGATGTGTACAGATCATTCTTGTCCTGTGGTAAATGACATCACTGCCCAAGTTACTGAGAAAGGGCAGAGGAGAGGACAAAATGTCAGACTACCTGGAGAGCCTAGGGAAGGCTGGAGAGGGTCCTAGGAGATGGGTTGAGTTAATAGGGCAGGAAGCAAGTTATTAAGGGCTTTTGAAGCCATCCCACAGAGCCGGGCTTTTATTCCCAGTGCAATGGGAAAGTTGGTTTTGGAAAGAGAAATGGCATTGTCTGTTTAGGTTTTACAGCCAGTAGGGGGCAAGGTAGAAACAGAGAGTGTAATTAGGATGTTATTAAAGAATCCAGGTGAGAGATAGTGTGGCCTAAACAAGGTGGGAGTGTGTGTGTGTGTGTGTGTATGGGGGGGGGGGGGGTTAAGAAGTGGCCGGAGTGGAAGAAAGAACCCATAACATGAGCTGTCAGGTTGGATGTGAGGTGTCTGAGAAAGAGGAGTCCAGGGCGGGCTCCTAGGCCTTTAGCGGAGTGATTGGAAGGGTGGAGTTGCCATTTCCAAAAGTAAGAAAGAATGTGGGAGGAGCAGGTTGGGGGAGAAAATCAGGAGCTGAGTTTTGGAGTATGTTATGTTTGAGATAGTTATTAAACAGCCAGGTAGAGATGTTGAATAGGTAGTTAGATGTAGGTGTCTAATTTATCCCAGAGTTATATATTTGGGATGTATCAGTATATTTGTGACATTTATAACATATTTTTAAAATTTGGTTAGTTATTTTAACCATTACTCCCCTCATATAGAATTTTCTTTGGAATCTTTATCTTTTCGTAAAAAAAATCCAAATAAAATTTAGTCACTTTGTAAAAATTTTTAAAGTATGTTGGAGATTTTATTAGAAGACTATACATACAGAGGATGAGGCAAAAGTAGGTTTACAGTTGTTTATATGGAAACTAATACACTAATTAATAAATAATAATACAAGAATAAACTGTTTTTCACATACTCACAAATGTAAACCTACTTTTGCCATATATATATATATATAAAAAATATATATTTACTAGAAAACTGGAAGTTTTGGGGGAAGACTTAGCATCTTTAAATCTTTAAAATGGATCTTTGTGCCCTGGCTGGTTTTGCTCAGGGGTTAGAGTGTTGGCCCTCGGACCGAAGGCTTGTGGGTTCGATTCCTTGTCAAGGGCATGTACCTGGGTTGCAGGTCTGATCCCCGGCCCCGGTTGGGGTTGTGTGGGAGACAACCAATTGATGTGTCTCTTTTACATAGATGTTTCTTTCTCTCTACTTCACTTCCTTCCACTCTATCTAAAAATCAATAGAAAAATATCCTCAGATAAGGATTAACAAAAAATAAAATGGATCTTTGTGTCCAGTATCACATTATGTCTCTCCATTTACTTTTTACTTTATTTCTCCCAATAAATGTTCATTCTTTTCCTCCCACATTTGTTGATAATATTATTGTCCACTGCTGTATACTTTTTTTTAATCCTCACCAGAGGATATGTTTACAGTAATCTTCAGATAGATCTGGAGGGAGAGAGGGAGGAAGAGAGAGAGAGACAGAGAGAGAGAAACATCGATGTGAGAGAGACACATCGATTGGTTGCCACCCGCACAACCCCAACCGGGGCCAGGAATGAATCGCAACTGAGGTACATGACCTTGGCCGGAATCGAACCTGGGACTCTTTGGTCCGCGGGTGACGCTCTTACTGCTGAGCCAAACCGGCCAGGGCTGTTGTATGCTTTTTGTTGGCATTGTTAGTAAGCCCTTTTTTTATTGGTATTTTGATAAGTTTTGCTCTCGTAAAGGAATTACTGTATGTTGATATATTTGACTCCTTACTAAACTTCTGGTACTATAAATAATATCCTGCTTGATTTCCTTGATTTTTTAAAATCTAGGAATAGACCCATATCACCTCTAATAATAATTTTGTCTATTTCCTTTCAATATTTGAGTCTCATTTCTGTGCATGCCGAGAAAAGAAATCCTAAATTTAAGATGAGGGGTAACTGCAAAGTAAGGAGGCAATTAATACCTAAAAGTCTAATCACAGCTTACATTTTTGTTTTGTTTTTGCTTCAGGCTTGTCCTAATTATTCCTTTCCTTGCCCTTTTAAAAATTAATTTTTGATGGATTTTTGTGAGTGCCTAGAGCTTATCTGTTTTAGATTTGTGCAGTACCCCTAATGGTTGGTTTTGGTGTCGTCTATTTGCTCTTCCAAGAGCTTGATCATATGGTTGGGGGAAAAGCTCTTCTGCTGAATCAGCATTTAACTCTCATGGATACAGAAAAAATTAAACGCAGTAAAGAGTACATAACCAAGCCCGGCCGGTGTGGCTCAGTGGTTGAGCGTCAGCCCATGCACCAAGAGGTCGCTGGTTCCATTCCCAGTCAGGGCACATGCCCAGGTTGTGGGCCCAATCTCCAGTGGGGGGCATGCAGGAGGCAGCCAATTGATGTTCTCTTTCATCAATGTTCCTATCGCTTTCTCCTCTCCCTTCCTCTCTCTGAAAATCAATAAAGAAAAAATATTATTAAAAAATAAATCTTAAAAAAAAAGTACATAATCAAGAGATTTCAATCTTATAATTGGGTCAGGCTCTAATGAAAATTTAAAATGGAATAGTCTGCACCCTATCAACACAGTAAAATGAATTTATACTACAAGTATTTAAAAATAATTATTACATGATTTATAAAACAATTGCTTTTGAAAACTTTTATTTTCAAACTAAGATACTGTAATTTTGCAAATTTGAAAATGATTTTTGTTTGAAAAATCTTTCTAAATACAAAACCTGTTTTACTTCTGCTGTGGATTGCAAATCAGAAAATAACTTGCTGATGCACCTTAGCTTTTTAGAATGCTTTACCATAAATTTTCAAGTTAACTTTCAAGTTCTGTTTTCCGTTTGTCAAGTTAAGCTTCTTGTGACCTTTCTCCTTGAAGGAGCAGTGGACGCTCTCTGAAATGCTAGGATTTTGTAGCACCAATGATAGATTCGCTGAAAAGCTTTTAATTGGCCTGCATTGCCTTGTTTAAATAGCCAAACACCTGCTAGGCAAGCCCTGCACATGTGAGTGGGGCTATATGTTCCTTCCTTTAGGATTTGCGAGGCTGGATGGAGCACAAAGACAGCGATTGTTACCCAATAAGCAGTAGTCACACACTTCTACCAATCGCCTTAGGAGGGCTGGTTACCATGGAATCCACCATCTGTTCACTCCCCGCCGGAATGTGATTATCCTCGCTGGGCTGGGAACTGGGGGAAGCAGGGGAGCGTGTGCCCTGTGAAATTATCTGCAATGGACTGGGTTAATGGGAGGCTAGATTTGGCTCGCTGGAAGAACAAATGAAGGGAGTTTTGCTTCTACCATTTGTGACTTCTAACCAGAGGAATAAATTCAGCTTTTATAAGGTAAGTAACTGTGATACTGTGTATCCAGTTTGTACTCCATTTGGTATTGGGCATTATCTCCATGTGGTCCAAGGAAAGGGAGCTATAAGCTCTTCTGGAAGAAATCTCCAGCATTACACACTTCTGTTGTATTGATTTTAAGGAGCTCATAATGCCTGTACAATTAAATGTTAATGTTGGGAAAATGAAAGAATTATTCTTTAAGCTTTTGCAGTGTTTTGTGCCTGTGAAACTGTTTTATGTGCTCTGAAAGTGGCAAAAAGGCAGTCATTTTTAATGGTTTCTCAGAGTGATTATACTGATATTCTTTTTGAAATACGCCCATGGCCACGTGTTCAATGTCTGTTCTTCAAATAAGAAAATGTCTCAGGTCAGGGACATTTGTAGGTTATGGTTCAATTAATTATTATTCTGGTCCATATGACTGACCTACCATCACTAGCTCCTGTTTTGAAATGTGATGTTTATGCAGTTTTATTTTGCAATGCTTTTGCACAAGTTTCAAGGGCCTGAGCATGTGGAAACAATGTGACAGTGCTTTAAAGGCAGGCGGGCAGGCGGGCAGGCGGGCAGGCGGGCAGGCGGGCAGGCAGGCAGGCGGGCACACTCATAAAGAAAGGGGCAAAGCTAGGAAGATCTGCTTCTATTTCAAGGGCTTCCTTTGTTTTTCTGTTTCAACAGCCCCTTAAAATGTGTGATGCATATTGTAAGCAGTCGAAGGAGATTTTGGTGCTAACAAATGGATGACTGACATTTTTCTGTGTGGCTAAGAGGTTGGTAGCTCAAACAAGGGACTTCTATGTCCTTTGTAAGGCAGCATTGTGTCCCCTTCCCCAAAACTGTGCCCTAAAATATAAAAGTGAAAAACAAAAAGAGTGCTGTCTATACTCTGGATACTTCTTTTGTGTAAGTTTTCCTGTCATTTAAACCACAGCGCCAGGGCTCTGTGAGTCTAGCTGGGTCTGCCATTTTTATTTGCTATAGGAAAGGTTGCAAGGACAGGCTTTGCTTATGCAGCTTTAGTCCTTCTAATTGTGCTGTTCAGCTGTCATCTTGGGACACTCGTATCAGAGGCTGCTCAGAGAGCTAGTCAAGGTCACTGCTAACAGACGCTACTTGTTTAATTTTCTTTTTTTAATGATAGTATAAAATTAGATAACCTTGTATTGGTCAAGGACTCATGTTCTTACTTCAAGAACAGCTTTTCAGGACTGTCAGTTGTGAGTTCTCGGTATTAATTGGAGGTGACTTTAAAATTCTTACCTTTTGTGCTTATTGGCCTATATGCATTATTATTATTACTATTTAAGTTTTTTTAATATGCAAAATTTGATTAGGTACATACTAGCTCTACAAAAGCATATTTTTATAATAATAGACGTATGTCTGGCTGAAAATTTCCTTAGCATCTGTAAAAAATTTTAAAGCTAATCTTATATTTTTGAGATGAAATTTTCACCCACAAATGTCAATCTTTCATAAGCAATGTAAGTATCGGAAGGAAATGAGATAATGTAAAAGCAAACCTGACAAAGCCTGTGAGTGAATGGGTGTGAAGTGTGTGAGCATCCATGTGTCTGGGTTACAGTTACTGAGCAGTGGAGCCGGGCTGGGTAAATCTGCACACTTCTCAAGTTCCCTAGTGTTGGTGAATTTCCTCACTGTTTTTATTGTTACCGAGTTAAAGTTTGATTGTGTATTTTAAGTGGGTGTTTATCACTTTATCCCAGCATTTTATGGATATTGGCAGGCACTTAGTCATTTATTTTTGCTTTCAAGCATATTTCTTGTTTCTTGACTGAGTTTTCCAATTAATTAAATAATAAAGCCATAAGGCATTCAAGATATGTTGAAAAAACTTTGTTCCATAGCCACTGACAAAAAACTAGGGTTACACTTTCTGAAGTTAGTGAAGAGGAGTGGGCAGCAGGGACAGTCCCCTGGAGCACCTGCGATCCCAACCAGTGTTGCTGGGGGGGGGGGGTGCACGGCCATGCGGCGTGGTTCACTTGAAGGGATGTGGCTTTTGGACCTGGTGTTTGTTACTGCCCATGGTGAGGTGTTCACCTCCATTCACAAACATTGTCAGTGGTAAGACCCACCACTGTGTGTCTACAGTCTTGTGGTAATGAGTTTACAATATCCTGAGTTCTTGGAGCTGCTATGAAGCGTTGCTTTCTGGTTCTCACTGTCCTTGTCTGAGGGTGGGGAAAGGTGCTAGATTTCAATGAGTTCCGAGACTTCTTCCAGCTTTTCAAACTCTCTGATGGCTTGATGCTTTTCAGTCCTTCAATACAATTTTCAGATTTTATTAAATGACAAGTTTACATTTATGTCTGTGAATATGTAAAGCTACCCTTCTTCAGAGTTATTTCTTACACAAGTGTTATATAGATGACAAATCAGAAATTCTGAATAAAGTGCTTGGAGTGATTCAAATTCTTAACAGTCTGAGTAGACAGCAAATCAACCCACCACTAGGTCAGTGCAAATAGGTCTTTCTACTTCTTCCTTTGATACGTTATGCTGGAATGCTGCCTGACTTGACATATCATTGGACAAGTGGACTACAGAGCTAATGAGCAACTGTTAGATCTTACATTTTTCTTCCTCTGTTTTATTGCCATATTCTGTCTAACCTCTAAACTGAGTCTTTCTGTCTATTTGCTTTTGGGGTACAGATTTATAATCCATTTTTTGAAGTTAACTATCTTTGGTCATCATGGTCCATTTGGCCCATTAGCTGTCTGCAACTGTTAGGATCAGCTCTTTTAACTCCCTCATTTTACAAGAAGAATCTGAGGCCCATAGTGATTAGGCAACTTGTCCAGGTTCACAAAACTTGGATTGCAGAAACAGTTCATGTTGGGTATTGCGTGTTGAATGCAAAGATATGGGGTAAGGTCAACTGACTCCCTGCATTGTTACCCTTATGAAGAGCAGAGCAGTGGATGTCACCTTAGAGTCTCACAGATGGACTTTTCAGGGATTGGAAGGGAAGGAGGATCTGTGGATGCAGTCAGTGCTGATGCTGCTATGTTCATGTCTCTGGTGTTGAAGCTGTTTGCATTCTACATGACTTTTAAAAACAGATATACTGCCCTGGCCTGTTTGGCTCAGAGGTTAGAGTGTCAGCCCTCAGACCAAAGGGTCCAGGGTTAGATTCTGGGTCAAGGGCATATACCTGGGTTGCAGGTTCGATCCCCGGTCGGGGTCATGCGGAAGGTAACCAATCAATGTGTCTTTCTCACATCGATGTTTCTCTCTCTCTCGCCCTCCCTCCCACTCTGTCTAAAAATCAGTGGAAAAATAACCTTGGGTGAGGATTAACAACAGCAACAACAAAAAAAAACCAGATATACTGAAAATTGCCCTTTCCCACAATTCCATATTGTCATGGTTTCAAGAAATACTTAGACTGAGTTAATTTTGTGCATCAGTATAATTTGCTTTGCTGCATTAAATATAGAACTACTGCGCCCTGGCCAGGTAGCTCAGTTGGTTAGAGCATTGTCCCAATATGCCAAGGTTGCGGGTTCAATCCTCAGGGCACATACAAGAAATAACCAATGAATGCATAAATAAGTGGAACAACAAATTGATGTTTCTCTCTCTCTCAAATCAATAAATCACTAAAGTGTATATGAGAATGTGAAGCCTGTAAAATGTGCACATGAACTACGTAAACTCACCCAAAAGCTACAGCTCAAAGGTGGTTGCTGCATGTTACAGAATTTCCCTCTATATGAATGTGCCATATATTTGATTATCAGCAGCTGTTTCTTCTGAGATGCTTCCTTTCCTGTTTTTATAACTGCTCCTATGCTTTCCTGCAAATTAAAAAGGCAAACTTTCTATAAATTGGCAGTGAATGGGTCTGTGTAGGCAGCAGCAGATCCTTGGAACAGTTTGGTGTAACACACTTATTCCTTTCTCACTCAGTGGCCACCACTTTAAGCCGAGGAATGGCTTGATGGAGTTGTATGCCGGTGTCTAGCAATGCCTTATTCTGAGAAGAGTTCCATATTTTCTGAATAACCCCCATTCCATGGGGCTAATTGTTCTTTGGTAACAAATGTGTTCAGTTACTGACTTCCCCTATAAACAGTTGTTTCCTTCCTTTCTTCCTTCCTGTCTGCTTAAATCCTGTGTTCTTTCATTTTTTTTTTTTTTTTTACCTGTTTCCTGGTGCTCAATTCAGATGAATGAAATCATGTGACAAGATATATTCCCATAAGACAAACAGATGGAATCTATTGGATTTTTTAGATCCCTATTATACATTGCTGGGTGTTGTTTTTCACATAATTTAAAGATCTGTCAGGACCATCTCATTTTTAGCTTTCTCGTTTTTCAGAGAAGAATCTGAGGCCCATAAAGATTAAGCAACTTGTCCAGGGTCACCAAACTTGAGTTGCAAGAAACAGCTAAAGTGACTATTGCGTATTGAATGCAAAGATATGGGGTAAGGTCAACTGACTTCCTATGTTGTTACCCTTATGAGGAGCAGAGCATCGGGGTGTGATTTTCAGTATGCCCAGAAGGAGAGCATCTTTGAAAGACGATTCTCTCAATAACCAAGGTCATAAGAAACAGATCTATTTCTCATTATAAATACACTTTTAAAAACTTTAACTGCCAAACCAACTGCCAGGTTTGTGTGTTTATTTTTCATGTTCTCTCCCTTACATCCATATCTGTAGGAAAAGTAAAATGAGGATCAGAATGTTGCTTGGTGATTGGGGAGCCCAGAGCAGGTGGGGGCAGAGCACTGAGGAAGGACAGCTTGAAGGACGCATATAGGTCCACTCTAGGGCACACTTGTCACTTGCACAGTACATTCCTGCTGTGGGTTAATGCACCCTCTTCTGTGGACAGTGGTGGGTGGACATACAGCCTGTGCTTGCTTGCCTGGCCTCCCTCTCCTCTGCCCCCCTTACTCCACCCACCTGCTCTAATTTGGGAGCACCTTGGACCACCCTACCACCTATGGAGACATCCTTTCTTTGGCTAAGTTACTGTTAGCAGTGTTAGCCTTGCATTCATTCATCAAATATTTATTGAACATTTTACTCGTTGCCAGTGTCAGAGGATAGGGCACAGAACACAATGGGCAAGGTCTTTAGTGAAACTTACACAATAAAGGAAGGAGACATAATACACAAATAAGTGAACGGTGTAATTTCAAATAGTGACAAGTATATGAAGACAAAACATGATGTGTATTAAAGAAGGACTTTGAGGAAGCAAACTTTAGGGTGGGTCATCAAGAAATGCTTATCTGGGGAGGACTCATATAAGCTGAGACACAAATAATAGGTCTCCAGAAGTAGGGGTGTGCTGTTACCTCCTCTTGGTTCAAGTGGATATTGAGGAAAGCTGACATCAGGATCTGTTCTGTGTTCAATTAGTGGTGCAAAATCACAGCACATGTTGTCTTTTCTTTCAGGACTTAATACTGAATCTATGTTCTTTTTCTAAATCAGAGTTAACGGGCTAGCATGGTAAGGCATTTCAGGACAGTAGTTAAGAGCACAGCAAACCCAGAGTTAGTCCCATCTCACATACTGGCTACCTGGAGGTGTGTAGGCAAGTTACTTAATCTCTCTAACCCCGTTTCCCCGGTTGTTAGAATTTACGGGGTTATTGGTATTAAAGGATGTAATATTTAGTGCTGAAGATGATGGTGATTGTTGTGGTATTCTGTAAAAGGCATCCATAATAATCCCATGAATGTTAAAATATTTGCTACTATTGGCAGTGAAAGCCTAGAAAACTATTAGCCTTCTCTCTACAGGATATATTTTTCTTTGATCTCTCCCACTCACTGTCATCCCTTACATTCATTCATTCACCTCCACATTCATTTATTCAACGAACTTTTTTAAAAAAGCACTTTATTAAGGTAGACTGACATGCAGAAAGCTGTACATATTGAATGGATACAGCTTGATGAGTTTTGGACATAAGTATACACTTGCAAAGCCATCACCACAGTCTATGCTGTAAACATATCCACTACCTCCAAAATAACTTTTTCTGTGTCCATCTGTCCTTGCTAGATTCTAGATGAAGAGCATGCTCAGACATGGTCTGTGCTCACGGTGCTCGAGTAGCAATCTGTTGACTAATCAGTTGCATTCCTGTGATTGGTGTCATAGTGGAGGAGGGGTGCAGGGGACAGAGCAGCAGGTAATTGACTGTACAGGTGAGGTGAGCTGAGACTTCTTGTCTGAGGCAGCAAAACAGGGAGGCGTGATGGGCCTGGGAAGTGCTAGTATCTGAGAGCAGAATTTGAGGTGAGGTAGGGCAGGATCTGAGAGTGGAGATCTTGGTTTGCATAGACATTTTTACTGTATCCTGTAAAGAATGAGGAATTTTTGAATAGTAAATTTTAAACATTCAAAGAATAGATCTTCAGTTTTGTGGTCTAAAAAGATAACTGGCAGTTTAAATAATATCCAAGGCAGTCTGAATTCTTCTTTTTCATCTTCATCATCTTCCTCTTCCTGTACAGCAGGAAAGAATTTTTCTTCTATCATCACCACCACAATACAGCTAAGTCATATCTTATTCTTGATATTTAGACTCTAAAGTCACATAAAGTAAAACTTGCACAGAGTCAAAAAGTTCTTGAGAAATCTCTTAGAAAGGCATAGCTTTGGAAAGCAGCTCTCTCCCTAAGTACAACCCAGTGTGTGTGTTCCCAGGGTTGGAAGGGATTGCTGCTGCTTTGCTTGGGCACGAGATAAAATAATCACTGTGTTTTCATTTAGAGGTCATGCTGTCTGAAATATAAGGGAGCAGTAGGTTCCTGATCTCTGTTTCACTCCTACTGCAGGGCACATGAGCCCTGGGGTCAAGCTGCCTGAACGACTTAAACGATCGCACTTGTGTTCATGAGCTCTCTTGTACAGCTGTTCTCTGTATCTGCAAAGCAAATGTAGTTCAATTGGAGCAAGTTTTAATGCACTTATAGTATCACTACTGTAATTGCGATATAAACTTTTAGTGTTTTCTATGTGTCATACCATGCAAAGTACATGTATCATCTCACTTAATCTTTAACAAACAGTTGAAATAAGTGAAATTTATCCTTATTGAACAAATAAAACTCTTACTATGGGATACATACTATTTTCAAGTTCACTAATAATTAAATGATGAACTGGAATAAAAATCCTGGTCCATTCTGGCTTCAATCCTATAATCTTAGCTTTTATGCTCAATTTTCTTTAATTAGAAAGCCATCGCATTAACCTAGGCAAAAAAAAAAAAAATATATATATATATATATATATATATATGAAACTTAAACATTGTAATAGCAGAAGGGGTATAGAAATGAAAATTTCCAAAGAGATGAAGAGGAAGAACAGAGTTTTACTGTCTTTAAGAAGCCCTTAGGTACTTAGCAGTTGTCAAAGGACATGAATGTGATATTTCAAAAAGGAAGAGACGGAAATGGCTAAAACATGAGAAAAAGTTTTATATAACTAGCAATCAATAGACAAAATAAATATTCTTTTATTACATTGGAAAAACTTTCTTGAATGCTTATATTTTGGATTGGCACCCTTATGTACTTCAGATGGCAATGTAAATCGATATTAAACTTTTTGGAAAACAATTTGATAGTATGTATAATCTTAGAGAACATTTTGTTGCAAGGAACAGAAGAATCCCACTAAAATTTAGGAAAAAAGAGAGACGTATAGAAACAATTCAAAGGTATCTCCTAGAGCCAAGGGCACAGTAAGATCATCTGGCCTCACAGGAGTCAGACCTAGGATGGTTACACTCCCTCTCCCTCAGACTGGCCTCTTCTGCACATCTGTGTGGATGGCAGAGAACATGGCCACCCCAAATCGCCATCACTCAGAGACCAAGGGCCTTTAATTTTACTGGTATGTGTGTGTGTGTGTGTGTGTGTGTGTATGTGTGTGTGTGTGTGTGTGTGTATGATCTTTTTACCAAAGTAATACTAAAGGTATATTCTTTCTGTTCATTAGAAAAAGGCATAGCTCCTTAAAGAGTAAGCTGATCTCAGGGTTAAAACTTAGGTTAGCATTTTCTATAAAGCTGATTTCTGCTCTTTAAAAAATTACAATAGGCATAAAATTATTGCCATAAAAGTGATCAGTAATATAGCTCTTTCTTGATTTATTTTTCTGCTTTCTGATCATTGTGTACATCGAGTCTCTTCTGTGATGAACAACTTCTAGACAAATTCTGATGAATGTGCCCTAAATTCAAGGTAATGGCCCCTTTGGGAACTCTGAGTGGAGTGTTCATGACTTTAAGCTCACTGAGGTTCGGCCTTCAGGTCTCTGTTGGTTCTACAGCATTTAGGACTCCTCGGCCCCTATTAAAGTTTGTCACTGTCTTTTTGTCATAGACAATTGTCAGAGTAGTATTTTCTTCTCTCAGAAGAGCCAGCTCTGTACCAGGTAGACTACTAGCTAATTCAATAGTGTGACTACCTGAAGTGCGCAATTTTCTTTGAAAAAGGCTGCCCCAAGGTCCAGCTCTTTCTCTCCCAGGGAACATACACATTTTAATATTAGTAAAAATTGAGTTGTTTTGGCCAGATGGAAGTGAAAAGGGGGTGGAGTGAAAGACAGGTATGGTTTGAAGCCTCTACGGCCATCTACTGTCCCTACATCCTCAACCATCCAGAACTGTTTTTTCTTGATGACCATAAGTATAATATATTTCCACAAAAGCTATTTTATTAATGATAAGTATTAGCAGAAAGGAGGAAGGGAGGATGTACATAAAATTTGTGGTGGAGAACAGGCCAAATGGAATCTCCTTTTTATAAAGTTAGGTAAGTTTATCTCCTTGTCCAGGCAACCTGGCTATTCATATAATAAACATGTAGTGTCTTCTTTGTGCAGCCCTGTGCTGGGCAGTAAAGATACAGTTTTGCTCTCAGTAAGCTCACTTTAGTAACATGTATAATGCAGGTCCGTAAGACTGTAGAAGGTGCGTGCAAAGTGTTGTGATGCGTGGAGAGGAGGAAGGACACATGCCCAGGCTGGAGGTAGCTCTGCCCTGGGTCTCGAGGGTGAGGAGGTTTCTGCTAGGGTGAAACGTAAGGGCATTTCCTGTCAAGGGAACAACATACATAAAGGCTTGAAACCATAAGAAGAACAACACACGTTTGGAATACAAGAAAGTTGGTATATTGGGATTGAGTGTAGGAGTGGACAAATGGCACCGAGTTATATTAGATTGTCTAAACCATGTCTTGGTGGAATTATATTTATTGGCAGTGGAGAACGCTCTTTCGGACTTTTATGCTGGCAAGCCACATGGTACCTTTATATATTTTGGAAAGATGACTCTGAGGGCACTGTAGAGGAAGGGTTAGGGTGGCGAGGTGCAGGAGCCCTGGCATTTTGATAGGGAGTAGATGGTCCAAGAGCGAGAAGGATGAGTTCCCCGAATTAAGACAGTGATTGGCTCAAAGATGCAGAAGAGAGAAGGAACTGAAAAGTCTGTAGGAGAATTGCCAGGACTTGGTGATAAAATGGGTGTGTGGCTAGGGTGGAGGAGTGGGAAGCATCAAGGACAGTGCTGAAGTTTCCAGCTTGGGTCACTGGCTGGATGATGCTTCCTTAGTCATGGGCAAAGCAGGCTACTTCTTTTTTTTTTTTTTTTAAGTCCTCACCAGAGGATATTTCTTTCCATTATCTTCAGATAGAGTGGGAGGGAGGGAGGGGAAGAGAGAGAGAGAGAGAGAGAGAGAGAGAGAGAGAGAGAGAGAGAGAGGAACATTAACGTGAGAGAGACACATCAACTGGTTGCCTCCCGCATGACCCTGAGCAGGGCCAGGGACCAAACCGCAACCAAGGTATGTGCCTTTGACTGGAATCGAACCCGTGACTGTTTGATCCTTGGGCCTATGATCTAACCGCTGAACCAAACCAGCCAGGGCCAAAGCAGGCTACTTTTGATTTGAGAATGCTATTAAATATGTTATTACATGTCTAACTAGTTTTGATTTGTGCGTGAAATTTATCTTTTTTACAATTTCAAAAAAATGCCAAATAAATTCACATACATTTCTTAGTATGATAATATGTATGAGATTCCATTTAAAAAAAGGGAGTGGGGAATATGACAGCAAAAGGCATAGCATCTGAGATTTAAAAACAACTGCTAGTTTTCTCTGTATATTATACTTCAGTTACTAGCATTTTCTATCATTTAAAATTATTTGTTGCCTATAAACAGGTGGCCTGAACCCTTGCTGTGGATTGAACGTCAGAAGTAAAATAGGACTCTTCTGAGTTTACAGTACAACTTGGAAAAACTAATATTTATATTTACACAAAATGTCTAAAATCGATCTAAGCAGGAAATTAGTTTGTTGGTTGTATGTATTTCAGTAATACTGAAGTGTTGTGATTGTCAAAGCAAGAAATGTCTATATGACGTTGCGTTTTTTTTTAAGGGCAAAAAAAAAAAAAATCAGTTTAATTGGGCTCTTTCAAGACTCCTCAACCACCAGTCTTCCAGCCCCCTTACTCTTCTCTGAGTTGCTGGAGCTCTCTGTGATTATATCTATCATCAACATATTTTGCATTTCACTGTTATATCTCTCCCCAACTAGATTGAGTTCCTAAGGCTAGGGGTTATTTGCTTATCTGACATCCCTGGCTTTTCTGTCAACACTGAAGCCATGCTTACATTTAGATTGTTGAACTGAGCTAGAACTAAAGAAAAAATTTAAGGTAAAGGAATTTTCCCACACCATAAGATTAGAACAGTAACTACCTCACCTGGCTGCCCTGTCTCCTCTTTGAGAAAGAGCCCTGCTCCAACAAAAAGAATTAAACACTTCCTCCTCTAATCTCTGATAGTTCTGGGTCCATTCTTGTCCAGCTCTCCCTGACTGAATTGGTAGCTGTCGGAGGTCATGGATTTTGTTGATCATCTTTATGCTCTTAGGTGCTTGCACAAAGCCCACCAGATAGGAAGTGCTAGAGAAAGCAGCTGATGGAAGGGATGAGGAAAAGCATGAACCTTACCCACATATCTCCACAGTAGAGCTGCAGAGCTGAAGGCAACAATGGTCTTTTGGATGGGCGGGAGGAAGCAGGACGGTGCAAGATTTTGTCATACTACCCAGAACAGCACATAATTTAAAACTTCAGAATTGTTTATTTCCGGAATTTTTCCTTTAATATATTTGGATCATGGTTGACTGTGGATATCCGAAACCATGGAAATAAAAACCACGGATAATGGGGGACTGACTACCTTATCCACTTTTTTTCTTTTAGTTTTTGTTGTTGCTTTAAATATTTTTTCTTTATTGATTTTAGAGAGAGGAAGGGAGAGGGATAGAGAAGTAGAAACATTGATGAGAGAGAACATTGATTGGCCACCTCCTGCATGCCCCCCACTGGGGGTTGGGACCACAATCTGGGCATGTGCCCTGACTGGGAATCGAACTGGGACCTCTTGGTGCATGAGTCAACGCTCAACCACTGAGCCACACTGGCCCCGCTACCTTATCTACTTTTAAAAGGGCAGTCAAATGACTTTTTAATAATCGAGATAATCTATTAAACAAGTCAAACCCACCCTACAACCAGTAACTTGATTTTCATAAATAACAGGCTGATGTAATAACTACATTATCAAAATCAAAACTTAAACTCTTGTGGGGGAGGGGTGAAAGGGGCCTAATATATGGCGAGGGAAGAAGAATTGACTTTGGGTGGTGGGCACACAGTGCAATATACAGATCTTGTATCATAGAAACCCACACCTGAAACCTATATACATGTATGATCCTATTAACCAGTGTCACCCTAATAAATTTAATTAAAAAAAAAAAAAACTCTCTTCAGAAACCAGGAGAAAAAAGCAATAGTAAGGGGGGAAAGCCCTTTGAAAGTTCCAGGATGTGAAACTAATTTCCCTTTTTAAAGTTGTGGTTAGTGGCATCAGCATTTTGTATTTGCACTGAGCATGCGTGGTCTTTTCGACACTACCCTGGTCAGTAGCAATGACAGTGAAACTGATAAGGTTATCTGTTCTAAACATGCATGCTTGCTTTGATGCCTACCATACACTGCACAATGTGTAAACTGTAAAGTGATCTTTCAGAGCAAATTGTTACATTTAAAATAGAATAAAGTTTATTTTACTAGAATAGAAATCTCTCATTTCAAACTCCAGAGTGGGTATTAGATAATTTAGATATAAACAATAAGAGTAAAATTTCTTCTGTAGTAAAATGTCTCTGACCTATGGGTGTACCAAAACTTTAATTCATTATTTAAATGAAGAAAGGAAAGGTAAACCTAGTACTTTGGTTTGAGATGATAATTTCAGGGATATTGCTATATAATACTGTAATGGATCTGGAAATGATCATAATTTAAACTGGGCAATTTCAGGTCTCCTGGGTTTTTAGTGAGTACACCAAAACAGGCCTAAATGCTTAGTAAAGCTTCTTTATTAACTCATTTAAATTAGCAGATATTTCGTGGCTTCTGTGTACTTCAAACTAACCTTGTCTTAGGTAAGAGAGTTGAGTTCTAAAAATAATTTTGTTGCACTGTTAGATTGCTTTGAGTTTTTGTTTTTTTTCCTGTTCCAAATGACATTACATTCACCTTTATGTATATAGATTTTTGCTCAGGAAATCTTGCCAAAGTGGCAGAGCTAGATGATGTGCAGTTTTCTGGCATGTGACATGAATGATCATTTTGCCTCCTCAGTGGCGCTTTCAATTTACCTGCCACCAGGGGTGCTTGAGATGACAGTTTCTTCAGAATTGGATCCTATAATTTAAAAGCATTTATTCTAATCCAAGGATAAAAAGTGATATTTTAACTACCTTTTATTATGGGGAATGATATTCTTTTTCAAACATTTCTTTACCAATGTCATTCACAGTTACTTTCAGATGAAAACATAATGGCATCCTTAATTCCATGATGTTTTCTTAATTTTCCTTGTTCATAATTGATATCCTAGAATTAAACCATAAGGTTAGATAGGCTTCATATCATCTGGAATGATCTGGAGATATGATTAAAGTTTTGGAAGAATTCAGCTTGAAATCATTCTGGAGATTTTTTTTCAAATTACTTTAGTGTGTGTGTGCGTAGCATTTACGATTCATGCAGTCCTCACCATTTTAACATCAGCACAAGAGCGTTTATGCCAGCTTTTTGACTTACCTAAATTTCTGGAATAACTTGAAGATCAAAGGACTATTAGATGAAATGTGCAAGATCCCTGTGAAAAACTACTTAGGGACATAAATACTAATTATCTTCTAGAGATGCCTTCCCCAGAACAATGGTCCGTGAAGGGTTCTGTGCCCCAGGAAGTGCAGAAGATGAACCACTATAGTGCTGGAAGCAGATCCTAGAACTTGTGACATTTTCCCTAAGGAGTTTTTTTGCATTTCTGATATTTATGGACTTATTCTGACACCTTTGTTCAGTGTATGTGTCAACATGTCTAGTATAGTGGGTGCATGTGAGGAATTCCAGGAAAGATGGGAGACGGCCATGGCAAGCTCGCGTGTGTCCTTTCTGCCCCTGGCATTTTAGGTTTGGCTGATTAAATAGACTGAGATTATATTATTTTAGATCATGGAATTCTGGGAATACTAGGAAGTAAGTGGCCATAAACATCTTTTGTACCACCCAGAGATTTGTAGCTTATATAATGGCACAGTACTTAAATGGGTTGTCAGAACAAGGAATTTTATCTTTTACTTTTGCACAAAAACACAGATGTTCCCTGTTCACTAACGTCTCACGTGAAGACAAGTGTCTGTCAGTACATATTTAGCAGGTTCTTACCTAGCAGGTGTATTTGAAAAAATAAACACCACCTGTCCTTTTGAGGTGCAGGTGAGATTTGAAATAGTGGGAAAGTGAATGCAGTTAGCAGAGGGCCGTGCGTGCTGCACAGAGCGTTTTCAAAATGGTTGTTTGGAAATGTTCCCATTATTGTGTAATTTTATCACCAAAATTGTTATGTGTGTCTTTTATATTTTCATTTATTTTTAAAAGCCTCACTTCTGTGCACACACTCAAATGTAAATACACATCTTTTTAGCCTTGTTTTAAATCTTTGAAATAGTTTTAATAGGTTTTAGACCAAATTTTCACCAGTAACACAAAAAACTTCCAAGACGTCAAGGCAGATAGAAATTTACTAGGTGCATTTCAAAGAAAACCTTTGCATGATTGGTAGATGGGATTTTAAAATGTATATCAGGCCTGGCCTGGTAGCTCAGTTGGTTAGAGCATTGTCCCTATAAGGTTGCAGGTTCAATCCCCAGTCAGGGCACATACAAGAATCAAACAATGAATGCATAAATAAATGGAACAACAAATCAACGTGCCCTCCCCCACGTCTCTCACAAATCCATTTTTAGACTTGAATATTTAAAAAAATGAAATAAAATGTTTATCATTATTTAGTAAATGCAGCCCAGGTTGTACTTCTTTCCTTTAGAACAATGCCTCTTTCTCAGCTAGGGCAATCACTAAAACCAAGTATGGAAGTAAACTGACTTAGATCTGCTCTTTCAAATAACTATATCATGAAATATTTAACCAAGATTTTAAAAAACAAAGCAGATTGAATCACACTGTTTTCTCAAAAATAGTATTTTATCTTTACCTCATTCTATTTTAAGTTCTCGTTTTGTGTTTTACAATATTCATTTTAGAGCAGTAATAGTTGTATTTAACTTACACATAGATGCATGGATACATACACATACTTGGGAGTGCAATGCCCAGATTGCATACTGAGAGGGATATAGCATTGAAAGTTTGGAGATATTGTTCTAGAAAGCCTTCCCTGACCCTCCTCTATGCACCTACAATAGTAACTGTGTCCCGCCTGGCTGGTGTGGCTCAGTGGTTGAGCGTCAATCCATGCACCAAGAGGTCACTGGTTGGATTCCTAGCCAGGGCACACACCCAGGTTGTGGGCCAAATCCCCAGTGGGGGGCGTGCAGGAGGTGGCCAATCGATGTTCTCTGTCATTGATATTTCTATCTCTCTCTCCCTCTCCCTTCTCTCTCTAAAACCAATAAAGTAAAATAAATAAATAAATAAATAAATAAATAAATAAATAAATAAATAAATAATATTAACTGTGTCCCAACCAAACTCCTCAATCACTATTTTACTTGTCTGCTCTCCCTTGACTCCTTGGAAGGAACCATTTAATGAGATTGTATTAAGTGTCTGGCACAGTGTACATGGGGCCCATAATAATGAACAGGACAGTCATGGTCCTTGCTTTCCAGAAGCTTTGGGAATAGTAGGGAAGACAAATGCTAAACAAGGACACTGAACATTTAATTATAGTTGTAAATAAGTGTTCAAAGGAAATGCACATGAGATAGTGAGATTAATCGTATGTGAAGATCTTAAAGGCCACAGGAACTGAAAAGGATAATGTAGCTGAGGGAAAATGAAATTACAGAAAAGTGATGGTCAGGACTTCCCAAAAATTTCCCGAATTCCTAGCAGTGTGCCACGTTCACTATATTGAGTTCCAAGTAGGGGCTCAATAATTCTTTGTAAATAAACAGATAAAATAATTTTAGAAGGGATCTCAATTGCATAGTTTTCTTTGACCCACCCAATGTTTTTGAGTTTTCAAATTAAAATTAAAAATATTGTTCTCCAGTTTGCCATAAATAACTCAATTCATATGATTTTAAAGCTGTATCCTTACCCATTTGTCATCTGCCTAGATGCTAAATACATTAGCCTTTGCTACCCTGTGTAGGTGGTAAAGATCTGCCATACCCACAGACAGTGAGCTGTTTACTAATTTAAGATCATTTATCTTGAGTTCTACTAGTGACTAACATACAAACTGAAGTTTTAAAAGACTATATGGATGTTTTATAATCCTTAGTATAATATTGAAAACCTGTTTATGTTCCATCATTATCGGTAAAGTATACAATATATAAATTGCTAGGATAATACTTTAAAATTTCCAAGCGAATAAATTTATAATTTATTAAGTACCCATTTATCTGTTAAGGCCCATATGATGGAAATGAGATTTTAAAAAATTATTTCCCCTTTAATCCTTGATCTTATTTCCTACCACAAAGGCAGTAACTTAGATAAAATTATGTGAAAGTTTACTGAAATCTGGATTTATTATGCTCCTTTCTTTGGAACTTTCTTCATTCCAGTATATACTTTTGAGATTGCATCAAAAAGGAAGCTACATGTTAATGTGTGGCGTCATTGGTGGGACAAAAGGCAAGAAACAGGTCGAGAGGATGATTGGTAAAGACAGGATGGTGTTGGCTACGTGTAGGGTATCTTTTCTTTCCACATTCTGAGTTTGTCCTTTAAGAATATTTGGGCCAAAACAAAAGACCTAAGCAGCTGGTGTTCCACCAGCAAGCTGTGCATTAGGGTCTTGGAGAAAGGAAGACAGCCATTAAAAGAAATCTGGATGAGGCAGCTGATCCAAAAAAAGAGAGAGCGAGAGGAATGAAAGCTTTCCCTCTTTTCTCCCAAGTTAGCAGCAAGACTGGATGTGCTTTACCCTTTATGTGACCTGGAAAGGGCAAAGCCTACGTTTTATTTTCTTAAAGTCTCAGAGGAGCCTTTTCTGGAAGCTGCATGATTATTTCAGCATTGGAAAAAAATAATAGTTAGGTTCCTGTGGAAATTTATGAAAGAAAACATTTTTCTTGACTTCCGTCTCAAAACCAATGATTGATAGAGGGAACATGGTTTGGGAACATACTTTGAAGGCCACAGCAAGAGATGAGGCTAGGTAAGTAGGGGACAGAGCCGTCAGGCCTTATATGGAGTTTGGATTTCATTCTAAGTGCAGCAAGCAGCCACTGAGGATCTCAGCTGGTGAGTGAGGGACGTTTCTGCAGGCATAATGAAGTTTGCAAATCTGCTAGGGATTTCCTCATTGCAGACCTGACATAAGATCCTTTCCCACCTCTAGCTGCCTAATGAAATTTCACTTATCCTTCAAGATAAAGTTCCAACTTTTCTTCTTCACTGAAGGAGAGAGCTTCCAGTCGTATGGAAGTAAGAACATGAAGCTGAAAAGAGAGGTTGGTACTGGAAATGAACATTTAAAAAAATTTTTTTTCTTTGTTGATTTTACAGAGAGGAAGGGAGAGGGATAGAGAGATAGAAGCATCGATAAGAGAGAACATCGATTGGCCACTTCCTGCATGCTCCCCACTGGGGATCAGGCCCACAACCTGGGCACCTGTCCTGACTAGAAATTGAACTGGTGACCTCTTGGTGCATGGGTCGATGCTCAGCCACTGAGCTACAACTGGCTGGACTGGAAATAGGCATTTTAGAATCTTCTGCATAGTGGAGGAGAGTTCTGTCAGTTGTCCAGAGTAGAGACTGGAGAAAGAGAAGAATGCAAAGGAGCAGTACAGGCAATAGTGTGACAGGGAATTCATAGGCATGGACAAACAGGTGCACAGCAGAGGTAGCTTGGTTGAGCAGCATAAATTGATGGCAGAAAATTTTCTAGTTGCAGTAATTTTTTTATTGCGGTAAGAAATATATGTTACATAAAACATACCATTTTTGCCATTTGTAAGTGTACAGTTCGTGACATTAGTACATTCACATTGTTTGACCACCACGACCACTATTCATCCCTGGAACCCTTCCCTCTTCCTGTACTGAGATTCTGTGCCCATTAAATTGTTGCTGTCATGCTTTGCTCATAGTACATGACAACCTCACACTAGAACCCTGGGTGGGCATTGTCATGATTGGTATAGATGAAAGAGATGCAGGTAGCCCGGCAGGTGTGGTTCAGGGGTTGAGCGTCGACCCATGCACCAAGAGGTCGCCAGTTTGATTTCCGGTCAGGGCACATGCCAGGTTGTGGGCCAGATCCCCAGTGGGGGGCATGCAGGAGGCACCCAATCAGTGTTCTCTCTCCCTAAAAAAAAAAAAAAAAAAAAAAAAAAGAGATGCAGGTAAAGCACACTAAATTGCTAGAGAAAGCATTTGTAAAGAGTTCAGACCAAAGAGTCTCGGAGTGGATTCTGGTCAAGGGCACGTACCTCAGTTGTGGTTCAGTCCCTGGTCCTGGTTGGGGTTGTGCCCAAGGCAACTAATTCATGTGTGGCTCTCACATCTCTCTCTCTCTCTGTCTCTCTCTCTCTGTCTCTCTCTCTCTCTCTCTCTCTGCTCTCTCTCTCTCTCTCTTTTCTCTCTCCCTCCCTCACACTCTATTTGAAGATAAATGGAAAAATAGCAGCGGGTAAGAATTAAAAATAAATAAGACTTTTGAGCAAGAAAGATAGACATCTAAGTGGTGGCAAGGTGAGAATTATGGGATTTGAAATTATTTGAAATCTCAGCATTAACCACTTAATGAAGTGAATGTGATTTCCTTACAGGAAATACATAGCGCTCCCAGTGTAGGATAGTTACTTGACATTGATTACGTGCAATCCAAGGAAGTTCTGTAAAAATAATAATGGTCATAATTAAAGAAGAAACAAACATATTTATCCACTAACTTTGTTTCTGCTTTGAATTTAGATAATATCAATTACCTTGCATTAGTATTTCAAAAAAATTGGATAAAAGGCACGCCAGACTTAGAGAAAAGAGTGGACCATTATGGGAGGAAATGCCTAAACCGAAGAAATATTACCAACTTAAAGTGTGTTTACCACTGAACTGTGTATGTAAACATGTGAAATGAGCAATGTGGAGCAGGAAATCCATGCAGATAAGATCAGACAGGCTATAAATCAGGGCATGGGAATCAATTCCATAACTTAGGTTAGGAAAGAGTGATTTTATTTGCTAGGATTTTATATACTTTTTATTAGAAGAGAATTATTAAAATCAGATAACATTTCAGCTACAAGTTTTCTTTTCCTAAATCAAATACCTAAAATATATAAACTCTCCCTAGTCACATGTCATTAGAAAGATGTGTACCTTTCCGTGGGCTTCCAAAGTAGTAATGGAATTGAATTAGAACACAGAATGGGCAGCAGTTTAATCCAGGATTATGTTGTCATCCATCCAGAAACCCTGGCTTGAAGGTTACTGTCTACTTTAACTGTACTGTGTGGTTGGGCTTTAACTGAAAATCTAAGAACTAATATAAAACATTTACATTGAATTAAAAAGAAAGAATAAAGATTCAGGGGCAATAGGCTTGCTTTGAAGATGTGTATAAAAATAGTTTGGTACAAAAATACTCAAGCAACAGGATTTACCTGGCATGTATTCAAGAATTTCCAGGCCTCACTTCATTGAGGCTTGTAGACATGCAAAATGAAAATTATACGTCAGCTGGTTGTTTTTAAGCCAATGAGAAAATCATTTTAATACCAAATTGTTATTTGATTTTATTAGATTGTTTTTAGAAGACTAATGAGTGAAAAATGGTTAAGATTCACATGAGTTTCATTCTACAAAAATTGAGATAGCGTTCCAGTTAAACAACATTGGAGAATCAGTCTGAGGATTTTTCTTCTTAGTGGATAACTGAAAGTCAGAAGTACTTCAGTTATTTTTCCTACTTCTTATTCTATCTGAACAAAGTGAAATGTTAACAGTCACTTGAGTCTGGCTGGTGTGGCTCAGTGGTCGCTGGTTCGATTCCCAGTCAGGACACATGCCCAGGCTGTGGGCCTGGTCCCTAGTAGGGGGCATGCAGGAGGCGGCCAATCGATGTTTCTATCTCTCTCTCCCTCTCATTTCCTCCCTCTCAAATCAATAAAGGAAAAAATATATATATATAAAACAAACAGTCACTTGATGTAGTTGTCCTGTTATTGCCAAAATGTATAAAAATAAATAATTATTAAAGCCAAATTTGTCATTAGTGCATGGACGTTTTCAATTATATGACAGATAGTGTGCCAGGTAGCTTTAAATAAAAATGGTGGAGCAGAGAACTTCCCCCCATACTCCCTTTTTAAAAACATTGTAGATTAATAAATTTTAATTTAGGAAGCACAGATTGCAAATTTTAATTTTAGATTATTTCTATTAGAACTGGTAAACTATTGAAAATAATACAGATAGCCTTTAAAAAGTACACTAAGTTCAATATAATGAAAGAACAAGTGGTTATGAAATACCATGTGAATGTTTGGCTTCTAAGTTCTTTTTTTATTAATCCTCATCCAAGGATATTCTTCCATTGATTTAAAAAAAATTTTTTTTTTCTTTTATTGATTTTAGAGAGAGAGGAAGGGAGAGGGAGAGAGAGATAGAAACATAGATGAGAGAGCACATTGATTGGCTGCCTCCTGCATGCTCCCCACTGGGGATCCGGCCCACAACCTGGGCATGTGTCCTGACTGGGAATTGAACCAGCGACCTCTTGGTGCATGGGTCGACGCTCAACCACTGAGCCACACCGGCAAGACTTCCATTGATTTTTAGATTGAGTGGAAGGGAGGGAGGGAGAGAGAGAGAGAGAAACATTGATGTGAGAGAGACATATCAGTTGGTTGCTTCCCACATGACACTGACCAGGGCCAGGGATCAAACCTGCAACCCTTGACTGAGAATCGAACCCAAGACCATTCAATCTGAGGGCCAACGCTCTAACTGCTGAGCCAAACCAGCCAGAGTGCTTCTAAATTCTTTATTCAACAGAGTTTGTAAAGAAATAGCTTGATCTGCTAAGAAGAGAAACATCAGAGCAAGGTGACAGCCAATTAAGTTTCAGTGCACAGGTTATTTTGTGAATAGCTGAGTTGGTTAGCATAAATTTTAGATTATTTTTTAGGACTGATATCTATGACAAATAATCTTTTGCTAAATTACTTAAACATTTATTTGAACATTTCTTTTAATTATACTATTATAAACTTTTATATTCACAAAAGGACTTTGGGGAGCTAGTTAGGTCATTTAAAATTTTTTCAAGATTATTTTTTATATTTTATTTTTTGTCTTTTTAATTTTTTTTCGATTATAGTTTACATTCAATATTATTTTGTATTAGTTTCACGTGTATAGTATAGTGCTTAGACAATCATAAACTTTACAAACTGTTCTCCTTGATATTTCCACTACTCACCTGGCACCATACATAGTTATTACAATATCATTGATTATATTTCCTATGCTGTACTTTACATCCCTGTGACTGTTTTGTAACTACCAATCAGTACTTCTAAATCTTTCACCCAGTCCCCCAAACCCCCTCCCTTCTGGCAAACATCAGTCCACTCTCTGTATCTGTGAGTCTGTTTCTGTTTTGTTTATTGTTTATATTGTTCTTTAGATTCCACATATACGTGAAATCAAATGGTGTTTGTCTTTCTCTGACTGATATTTCACTTAGCATAATACACTCTAGGACCATCCATACTGTTGCAAAAGATTTCCTTCTTTTTTATGGTCGAATAATATTCCATTGTATATATGTACCACAGCTTTTTATATCCATGTGTCTATTTTTTTCTTTTTATATTGAATTTATTGGGGTGACATTGGTTAATAAAATTATATGGGATTCAAGTGTACAATTCTATAATAAATCATCTCTATATTGTATATTGTGCTAGTCTGTTGATGGGCACTTGGATTGCTTCCATATCTTGGCTATTGTAAATAATGATGCAATGAATATAGGGGTGCATATATTTTTTCAAATTAGTGTTTTGGGTTTCTTCAAATATATACCCAGAAGTAGAATCACTGAGTCATAAGGCAGCCTCATTTTTAATTTTTTGAGGAACTGTCATTCTATTATATTTTCCACAGTGGCTGCAGCAATCTGCATTCCCACCAACAGTACATGAGGTTCCCTTTTCTCCACTTTCTTGTCAACACTTGTTGTTTGTTGATTTATAGCTGTTCTGACAGATGTGATGTGATATCTCATTGTGGTTTTAATTTGCATTTCTCTGATGATCAGTAACATTGAGCATCTTTTCATATGTCTTTTAGCCATCTATATGTCCTCTTTGGAGAAGTGTCTATTCAGGTCCTTTGCCTATTTTTTAATTGGATTGTTTGATTGTGTGTGTGTGTGTGTTGAGTTGTATGAGTTCTTTATAAATTTTGGATATTAAACCCTTAACAGATATATAATTGGCGAATATGTTCTCCCATTCACTGGCTTGTCTTTTCATTTTGCCAATCATTTCCTTTACTGTACAAAAATGTTTTAGTTTAACATAGTCCCACTTGTTTATTTTTTCTTTTGTTTCCCTTGCCCAAAGAAATATATCAGGAAAAAAAATTACAAAAAGAAATGTTTGAGATTTTACTGCCTACGTTTTCTTCCAGGATTTTTATGGTTTTTGAGTCTTACATTTAAGTTTTTAATCCACTTTTAGTTTACTCTTGTATATGGTGTCAGGAAGTGGTCTTTTTTTCAATATTTTGCATTTATCTGTCCAATTTTCCCAACACCATTTATTGAATAGGCTGTTCATACCCCATTGTATGTTCTTGCCTCCTTTGTCAAATATTAATTGACCATATAGGTGTGGGTTTAGTTCTGGGCTCTCTATTCTGATGCATTGATCTCTATCTCTGTTTTTATGCCAGTGCTGTGCTGTTTTGATTACTATGGCTTTATAGTATTGTTGGATATCAGGTACTATAATTCCTCCAACTTTGTTCTTCTTTCTCAAGATTGCTGTGGTTATTTGTTTTTGTTGTTTGTTTGTTTGTTTGTTTGTTGTTTTGTGGTTCCATATAAAATTTTAAATTATTTCTTCTAATTCTTTGAAATAGGCCATTGGTATTTTGGTAGGAATTACATTGAATTTATAGATTGCTTTGGGTAGTATGAACATTTTCACAATGTTAATTTTTTCTTTCCATGAGCATAGTATATGCTTCCATTTATTTGTATCTTCTTCAATATTTTTCTTCAGTGTCTTAATAGTTTTCTGAGTACAGGCCTTTTACCTCCTTGGTTAACTTTATTTCGATGTATTTTATTTTATTTGATGCAATTATAAATAGGATTCTTTTGTTGTTTTTTAATCCTCACCCGAGGACATTTTTTCCATTTTTTGTTCAGATAGAGTGGGAGGGAGAGGAAGAGAGAGAGAGAGAGAAAGAGAGAGAGAGAGAGAGAGAGAAACATCGACATGAAAAGGGACACATCGAGTGGCTGCCTCCCGCACAACCCAACCAGTGCTGGGGACAAACTGCAACCGAGGTACATGCCCTTAGCAGGAACCGAACCCAGGTCTCTCTGGACCACAGGCCGACGCTCTAACCACTGAGCCAAACTGGCCAGGGCTAAATAGGATTCTTTTCTTAGTTTCTCTTTCGGGTAGTTCTTCATTGGTATATAAAAATGCAACCAATTTCTGGATATTTATTTTGTATCCTGATACTTTACTGAACTTAGTTTTCAGTTTTAGTTGTTTTTTGGTTGAATCTTTAGGATTCTGTATATACAGTATAATGTCATTTGCAAATGGAATCATATCTATGGAGCCTTTTATGTTGACTTTTTAAAATGTACATGGGAATGTCATCAGCTCACTCCTTGTTACTGCTGAGTGCTGCGCAGTCAGTTAGATTTCACAGTTTGCTTATCCATTTGCTAATTGAGGACAGTTGGGTGTTTCCAGGTTTGGGTGATTATGAATAAAGCCTCTGTAAACATTCATGCACAGGTTTTTGTGTAAATGTTAGTATTCGTTTCGTTTGGGTAATTATCCTAGGAATGTGATTGCTAGGTCATAAGGTAATGCATGTTTAACTTTATAAAAACTGCAGTGGCTACTAGTGGGAAGCTTAGAATTTACAAGTTTCTGGTAGATGCTGAATACAATTGCAGATTATCCACTTGTGGACAATGGTAATAACTGTATTTTATCTTAAATAAAATTTTTTAGCTATAAATCATGTTTTGCTTTTCTAGTTTTCATCTATAAAGATTCAGAAGTGGATTCCATTATATCTTAATTTATTGTGTTAAAGTGAATTAAATTCCTTAAAGGTTATTTTACTAGTGTTATTTGCCAAGATTTTTATCCTCTTAAATCTAGTTTTCTCTTCTGCAAAATGCTAATAAATTTTTATTCCTTATCTTACTCATATTATTCTTTTTACAGAAGAGTGGTTCTCTTCTGTAAAATAGCGATGACTTGTTATTATCTTCCAGTGAGGATTTAATGAAATGCTGCGTGGAAAAGGCTTAAAGTAGCACCTGGCACACAACAAATGTTAGCTATAAAAAAAGATATGGTATTTGTTTGAAAATCCAAACCTGAGAATATAATTTAAACATTGCTATCAAACTCAGGAAGTACAGAAGTTGGGGCATTTTTATGACAGGAAAACATTCTGGTTTTTACATTACTGAAATTTGCCAAGGCTAAGTGGTCTTGGAATCAAATATAAACAGTTTTCCTGCCACAGTGAAATTTAAACACATGGGTAGAGCTTGTGAAGGAAATAAAAGACAATTCAGGTTTCTTCTCTTTCCTTGACTTCTTTTCTCTAACATCTGTTCTTTTTTAGATTACTAGTTTTAAAACCTATTCATGCCTAATATGCGAACAAATTTACTAAGAATTCTGAAGTTGATAATGAAACAGCAATTCCATTTCTGGGTGTATATCCAAAGAAACCTAAAACACTAATTTGAAAAGATATATGCACCCCTATGTTCATTGCAGCATTATTTACAATAGCCAAGATATGGAAGCAACCCAAGTGCCCGTCAGTAGACAAGTGGATAAAAAATTGTCGTATATATAAAAAGATTCATTCTTTTTTATGACAGCATAACAGTCCATTGCATATATGTACCATACTAAGTGTAAGACAAATATCATATAATTTTAACTTATATGCAGAATCTAAAGAACAAAATAAACAAAATACAAACAGACTCATAGATACAGAGAACAAACTGATAGTTGCCAGAGGGGAGGGGGTTTGGTGGGCTGGGTGAAAAGGGGAAGGGATTAAGAACTACAAATTAGTGGTTACAAAATAGGCACAGGGATGTTAAGTATAGCACAGGGAATATAGTCAATAATATTGTAATAACTATGGATGGTGCCAGGTGGGGACTGGGAATATCAGGAGGGATCACTTTGTAAAGTATATGATTGTCTAACCACTATGCTGTACACCTGAAACTAATATAAAATAATACTGAATGGAATGCTGTAACTGAAAAATAAAATTTAAAAAATAATTGTCAAGTTTATAACCCCATTTCCTGATGAGTGGATAGAAGTAACTGTGTTCCATTTGAATGTATACACATGCCCCCCTCATACCTCATCTTGAGCCTTGACCCCTTGCCCTGACTTTAAGCAATTCCTAAGCAGGTGCAATTAAGCCAGAGCTTTAGGCCATCATACATTAAAATGATGCAGGCTTATAAGATAGACAGACAGGAGTAATAAATGTTTTACCAGTTAAACAGTGTTCTGAAATAACATATGGAACTTGGTTTCCTTAGGAAATTTCACGAGAAGTATTTATTCACTCTGCACTATTGATTCACCAAGATCTATGAACTGTGCTAAAATGGAAAGTCATACGTGGCAAAATAACATTTGAGGTCACGTAAAGTGACATTGTAACATCTTAAGCTTGTGAACCCTGAATCTGTAACCTCTGTACCCAGTGACAATGGAAACAAACTATTTTCATGTTGGCTTTTTTAAACATTACAAATGGTTAAGGAATTAGTTTATAAACCATCCTATTCCCAAATGTATTTTTGGTGTATTTGAAGCTTCCATTGCCTCCGTTGTTGTTTATTTTACTGTGATAAATAGCAGTCTCTCCATCCTCATATACTTGGTCTCATGAAAAGCACTGCCACAGCCCTTCCTCTGGGGAGGTGTGGCATATTATGCATGAGGTTGTCTTAGGGTCTAAGAATGCCTTGAAGTACAAGTGCTCGATCTCGGAGCTCCAGGCTGATGTGTGTGATCTCCAATCTACCAGAGGCTTTCAAGCCAGGAGTGAGACTTTATCACATGAACTTTAAAAGAGTGAAGCCAAATATTTTCTTATCACATCAGAGTAGACTAATTATCAATATATATGAAATTATGTCCACTGACCACGGTAAGTAGTTTCATTTTCTAGTGTATCTTCCTCCTGTTTTTTGTGGGTTTTTCCCCCCCCCTTTAGATGTGTGGGTCAGTTTATAATACAGCATAATGAAGGGCATTGAAGTGGCAGTTTGATTTTGTTTTCAAGTTAAGAATGAGGTTCACATTATTTTGCAACTTCAACGTTAAAAATGTGTACTGTGATCGTGGCGTTTGGCTCTTCCAAGAAGCTTCTTCTGGGTTTGTGAAATACACATTTGTTTTGTAGCTCTGTTCCTCTGACTCATTCTTTTAGTAACATTTAGAAAAGTTTGAAAGTTCAGTCATTGGCAGGAGGAATGCAGAAAAAGAAGGCAAGTTTTCATTTTTCCTTCTGTTTCTGGTGTTGAACAACGCTAAGAAATGTTTACCACTTCATCCTTTTCTCCTTCGACTGCTTGGAGCACTGTTCTGTTCAAACAAACAAAAATGTCCCAATCTTCTTGTTTTAGCCAAGTTCAGGGGAGTGAGTATGACTTGTTTTTCCAAATAAGATAACATCATAGAGACAGGCATGGATATGTTATTTTCAGTTGTTAGTGGTATTAAACCACTGTTTTTTCCCTCCAATATTCTACAGTATATTAATGAGAAATTGATTTTCTTCAAAGAGGAATGAAATGCTACCATGTGGTAGAAATGTCATCATGTGACAGGAAATTTCTGCTAAAAATATTTTTAAAAACTGAAATGGGTTTGTTTTATGTAGCTATTTTCCCATTGTTTCTGCACGGGTACAAACCTGCCTGAAGAATGTCCACACTGCAAAACGAGACGAACTGAGCTTGCGAAAGGCAGTCTTCAGAGTCACCCAGATTCCCTTCCTTGTGGTGGTACTTTCCCTCTTTCGGCCTCAGAGGGGCTTACACTGTGTGTGGAAGCCCCAGGGTGGGGTTGGTCACAGCACTGCCGCCCACAGCTGCATCGCCTGGGCTGGCTCTGTTCCCTGGTCCCAGCCTGGGCTAGAGATGGAGTAGCCCAGTCCACGCCTGTCCTGGTTTCCTCCATCAGCCAGCCAGGAGCCTCGATTCCTTTGCAGGGGTTCCACCATTCTTGCCTAAATTTCTAGGTTTACAGGATCTCTTCATGGTTTGTCATTACACTCTAAATATGAAAGTTTCTTAATGTAGCAAAAGGGAAGTACTTTCTTTCTCCATCAGTGAAGTTCTCTGTTTCCCTGAAACAGCTCCTGTCACTTCTTATTCCATCGTCAAACAGTTAAGGATGATTAGAGAATTAGTATTCCCTCCTGGAAGGCAGCTCTCAGCTGAAGGGAGAGCTGCTACCAGAATTTTCTGCAATGATGGACAACTCCCTGTAGTGAGTGACCACTGCTGCAAAGATGTGGCTTTGAAGGTTTTTAAACTGAAAGGACAGTAATGTAGCAGGTACTTCCTGCCCACACTTATGGGGTTCTGTTATAGCCCTAGAAAAAATTTAAATATATATATTTAGTATACATGTTATTTGTAAACGTTTTATCTTTTTTTTTTTTTTTTATGACTTGAAGAAACTTTCCTGTTTAAAACTTATGCTTGCAGGCAAACACATGAAAATTGATTGTGATGAATCAATAGATTGAAAAATAGATTGTGATGAATGACTTAATAAGAAGTATTGTTCTGTCTTTGCAGGATGATAATATTGTCTTTGAAATTTAACCAAACTATATGTAACTTAAATTGCAATGCAAAATTAAGATTTAAATTTGACCAACCCTCCTTAGACATTAGAACATTTCCTTCCAAAAATAAAATGGCCTTTTCCTAGGTCCTCATAGTCCTATCCATCCCTAACCCCCATCTGATCTATCATCTTTACTCCGTGCTCTTTCTTCTTTATTAAATAGGGAGCTGTGGCTCAGTGGATTGAGCGTCGTCCCATGGACTGAGAGGTCCCAGGTTCGATTCCTGGTCAGGGCACATGCCTGGGTTGTGGGCTCAATCCCCAGTAGGGGGCATGCAGGAGGCAGCCGATTGATGTTGCTTTCTCACATCGATGTTTCTACCTCTCTAAAAAAGCCAATAAAAATTTTTTTTTAAATTTATTAAAATATAGATCTAATTTTTATCGGTCTAAAAGATATTTTTAAAGGTCTTCACCCTGATTTAAATGTTGTCTGACTGATCCCCTACCACAGTACCTGTTAAGCCCTGCTTAGATCAGATTCTTCTAAGGAGGTTTTCCTTTGTCAGTGTTGGTTGGTCATATGTTGAAGCAGGCAGAATCAAAACACCTTTGACAAGAAAAATAGTGTTAGTCATGGAATTTGTTCATTCTACATGGTGATTCTGAAAATCTAGCCCAGGGAAAAGGACTGTTTCCCCTTCTTAGAGAATTAATACAGACAAGATTTTAAAAAAATGTTAAACAAAAATTAAAAACACTAAGTCACTGTGGGCTCAGTCTTCTCCATGTCATTATATAAAAAATGTTTTTGGTAATCTTTACTTTTTTTCATTTCTTTTTAGAGAGAGTGAAAGGGAAAGAGGGAGGGAGGGAGGGAGAGAGATAAACATTGATGAGAGAGAGACACATCAATTGGTTGCCTCTTGCATGACCCCAACTGGGGCCAGGGATGGAACCTGCAACCCAGGTATGTGCCCTTGACCAGAATTGAACCCACAACCCTTTGGTCTGTGGGATGACACTCTAACCACTGAACCAGACTGACCAGGGCTATACCAATTTTTTTTTTTAATGCTTAGGTCAAACACCTTGGTCTTGAACCTTTTTTCTTACATACATTCAATTTGTTGGCAAATCCTGCTTGAAGAGATATCAAACTGACTATCTTAATGCCTCCACTACTACTACCACCCTGGTTCTAAGCACACTCAACTTTTCCTTGGATTGTGTCCGTAGCTTCTTATCTACCCTTGACCTCCTGAAGTCTCTTCTCTACCCAGCAGCCTGAGTGCTGCTTGAAAATTGGAGAACAGATCATTGTCACTCCTCTGCTCACACCCCTCCAGTGGATTCCATCTCTGTCAGAGAAAAGCCTCTGTGCTCTCAATGATATGCAAGACCCTACCTGTCCTACCCTGTGAACTCTCTGACCTTAATGCCAGACATGCTCCTCTCTATCCGTGTTGTCTTCCTATTCCCCTTTCAACACATCGACTATGCCCCTGTCAGGACCTTTGTAGGTTTATTCTTTGCTGGGAATGTTAGTCACCCAAATATTTGTGTGCCTCACTCCCTCCATGTCTCTACTCCACTGCCATCTGTCCAGGGAAGCTTTACTTGAACTTTTTTTTTTTTTTTAATGATTTGAGAGAAAGAAAAGCATTGATGTGTTGTTCCAGTTATTTATGCACCCATTGGTTGATTCTTATATATGCCCTGGACTGGGGATCAAACCCTCAACCTTGGCATATCAGGATGACGCTCTAACCAACTGAGCTACCCGGCCAGGACTTCCTTGAACATCCTATAAATAATAGCAGCCCCTCAGCCAACAGCACTCTCTGTCTCCTTTACTCAGCTTTATTTTCCTCAGAGCACTTGAAAACACCTAGCATGTTATATAAATGCTTGTTGTGTGGTTCACTGCTATATTTCTAGTGTCAATACTGGGTACTGATATATACTGGGTATTTCGTTAATATTTGCTGAATGAATGAATATGTTTCTAATATTCATAGATATTTCTGTTTGCAGATTTAAAGCTAAATGAGCAGGAATATAAGAGAAGTTTTTATATTTGTAGTCGTCCCCGTTTCTTCCCCTGAATTCTCTTTTGAAGAGCAAACACTCTGCTTACTACTTTCTGATCTCTTGTTGAGCAGAATCTGAGTAATGAGTTTCTTCCCCCTGGCCTGAGAAGCCTCGTTGATCACAATTATAAAGAGCTGAGCCTAAGGAGAGAGGGTAATGAGACTGGATTCTACCAATGGTTGGACTCAAGAAATGGTTTGGGCCCTGGCCGGGTAGCTCCGTTGGTTTTAGAGCCTTGTCCCAAATCGCCAAGGTTGCAGATTCAATCTCTGATCGGGGCACATACAAGAAGCAACCAATGACCCAGCCGGTGTGGCTCAGTGGTTGAGCGTGCACCAAGAGGTCGCCAGTTCGATTCCCCGTCAGGGCACATGCCCAGGTTGTGGGCCAAATCCCCAGTGGGGGGCGTGCAGGAGGCGGCCATTCGATGTTCTCTCTCATCGATGTTTCTCTCTCTCTCTCCCTCTCCCTTCCTCTCTCTCTCAAATCAATAAAGAAAGAAAAAAAAAAAAAAGCAACCAATGAATGGATGTATAAATAAGTGGAACAACAAATCGATGTCTCTCTCTCTCTTTCTTTCTCCCTCTCTTTTCTTCCCTCCCTCCCCACTCTTTCCTCTCTCTCTTTCAAATCAATACTTTTTTTTTTTTTAAAGAAATGGTTTGGATTGCAAATTATGGAGCTCTGTTGGGAGAAAAGAAAACAGATGGAAGAATTTTTGGAGTGTGAAACCAAGAAATTTGGGGAACAGATTGTCTGCATGGAGAAAATTGTGACAAGATATAGAAAAACTATTTAAGATGTTTTGCTATGAATTAAGGATGTACTTTTTTTCTTATTTTTTTCTCCTGTATTTAAGGCGTTTAACTCTTGGAACTCCCCTAGAGAAATAGGGGAAAAAAAGAAGATAGAATAAAGTGTAACAGTTTAGAAATGTTTCCTTTTAATAGTTATTGTAAAGCTTGATTTAAACCAGTGCATGAATTAAAGTGTGAGAATTATTTATATATTTATACTCATGCCGTTACTTTCTACATTTATCTGGATAATTAGAAATTGACTTGCATTTCAAAATCTATAGCCAACAGTTAAATTTTGTGAATTATTATTTGCTATATAATATCCTTGATCTGAATAATAATGATGACATTATTAGATCACGTGACTTATTAGAAATATGAAATCTGTTTTGAATGTATAGTAAAAAGAAATATACAAAGCTTGAAAATGATTATTTTTGTGATTTTATAAATATAAGCCCCTCCAATGACTATTGAACTGGTGAAGTTGCCAATTTGTATGACATATCATCAGTTTTTTTCTATAACATTGCCCAACAAAATTTTGCTCCTTGGTTGACAGAAAATAACAACTGTATTCACCAGACTCGATCCTAAAACTTTTAATATTCCTGCATTGAAGGAAGCTTACATCTGTTTCTAATATAGACATCTAAAAGCAGTGACTGTGCATGACAAATGTCATAGAAGAGGTACAAAATACATGTTTGGAGAACAGAAAAGGGGGGGGCAACTGACCCTTTATATGATTCAAGAAAATGTCCTTCAAAAAGGTGACATTGGAATTCAATGTATTTCAAGAAAGACTGTCAAGCTAAGGAAACCAACATATGCAACACATGCAGAGACACACAAAAAGTTTAACGTGGTCCAGGAATGGAGAAGATTGGAATGTTTCCAGAGCATAAGGGGTGCATGGCTGTGAGTAGGTAGATAGGAAGGTAGGTTGATGTCTGATGATGAAGGGTCCTTTAAGAAAATGACTTGTTTTCCTTGGAGCTTGCAGTCCCATTTAAAGGATTTTAAGGAAGAGTAGTAAGATTGGCTTTATCAGTGAATGAATAAAATAGTTTAATTTTTTCTTTGTAGGAGCAATCGTATTAGACCTAACCAAACATCACTTTATGTAATGCAGTTTTAAAATCCAGAATTAGAAAAGTGGTTATTTTTTGACGAATTAGCTTATTTTTCTTCTTGGCTTCCTTCCTCTGTCAGCCAGAAAAAAATATAGGAAATAATATACTAACTAGATGCAGTATTTGTTTTTTAAGTTTTGTGTGACTGGAACAGCCCTCTGCACTGTTAGAAGCTGCGCACACAATGCTGTTGTGCTCCTGATCTGGAATCTAGCCAGAGGGAAAAACATGAGACCTGCTGGTCTGATTACGCAGCCAGGAGTAAGGAAAGCAAACACCTAACTTTGTAAGATGGTAAACATTAAAATGTAAGTAAAACGGGCTTTATATGAATGCTTATCTTAAAGGGGAGGGTATCAACGTAAGAAGGAGGGTTGGGGTAGAGTAGAGGCTGGCACCAGGCCCTTTTTAGAAAGCCACTGCCTACTGATGGTCAGATGTATTTTTTAAAAATTGCCACATCAAATAGACGCATTTGGAGATCTGCAGCTACCTACATGTGGCCTGTACCTAAGCAATGACACTGTAGAGCAGGGAAATTTTCTCAAATTTATAAGGACGTTAACTTTCTCACGGTCCAACGTAAATAAATGATTTTGTCAAAACGTTGACCTTTCAACCTCTAGTTTTACTAATACACTGTTTTCTCATAGGGGGGAAAATACACTTTCCAGTAAACATAGCCTTGCTTCTTATAGCTGGTGCAGCTGACCCTGGCCGTGGACTGCAGTGATAGAATTGGTGCAGTTAAAATAAGTAGCTTTCGAAGTGAAGGACTGGCTGACTCTAAGGAGCTTTTTCTACTTGTTCCTTTTGTCCATTGTTGCCGTGAAGCTAAATTTTCATTTGAAAAGTGAATGAACAGTGTCAGTAACTGCAAAACAAAGTGCTGGAGGACAGTGAGCTGAGAAGTGTGTGTGGGCCGGTAGTTTTAAGTAGGCGATATGAAATAGGCAGAAGTTCCCAGAAATTCGTTTACAGAGCATGTTGGGCTGGGATGCTTTCGCTGTTGGGAATTGGGTTTAGAGACATCAAGTTCAGAAAAATAAACCAGAAACGGAGTTACAAAACTAATGAAAATCAGCAAAGATGGGAAGGATTTGCTTAGGAAAAGCATATATATTCTGTTGTGTGAAGAGAAACAGTAGCCCATTCTTGCTTGCTTGTGATGAAGATAATGAAAAACAATTTTGTTTGGTTTTATCAACATCCTTTTCCAGCCTTATGAAACATTGGCCAGTTTGATTTTTCTTCTCTTTTTTGGATCTGCAGCCACATTTATTGTGAGTAAATGGAAAATAGTTTGGCAGTTGGTAGAAGAAAGAGGAAAAGCCAAGATTCTGTTAATTTATAAACCAGACATCTTGAGGAAATAAGTGGGCTGTAGCTCTTAGGAAAAATACAACACTCTCTCTTGCCCTTCAAGTTCTTTCCTTACATCTGTTTTCATTTCTCTCAGAGTTTATGAAGTCAATAAAAGTTTGTAATTGTTTCAGAAGTCTCTCCTTTTATAACAGAGCTGTCCGTACTCTGCATCAGCCAGAAATCATCTCCCTCTTTTGAATTCTCAAGGCTCCTAATTGGTAGCTTTTCATATAAACCAGGGGAGGTCTAAATTATTTTTAATAATTGTACTTGACCTACCACATGGTGAAGAGGGCCTCACACTTGACATAGAAGGATATTGGCTGTGACTTTAACCAGAATCAGTTGATGCTGTGAGCCTAAATCATTTCTATTAAAATTTCACCAAGTCTTCATGATATCCTCATTTTAGGATGTAATTTTGGTGGAACTTTAGTGTGACAGTTTGAAATGATTGAATTCATTTCATTGAACGTCCAGTGCAAATACTAATGTGATCCAAGCCTGTTATCATGGTAATAGGAATGATGGTGCTCAGCCTCGGACTCACCTGGGAGACTTTAAAACACAATGATACTTGGGCCCCGCGCCCTAGAGTTTGTGATTCCACTGGCTTGGGATACAGCCCAGGTATTGCAGTTTTCGTTTTTAAAGCGCCACAGGTGATCATGGTTGAGAACCACTGACCAGGAAGCATTACCTATTGACTTAGGTTTACATGCAGTAGATAACGGGAGAAGATAATTTTTGCTAAAAATATTAGGAAGGCAACTAAATCAATAGCATGCTATGGATGTAGGATTTAGACCAATAAGAGTCTAAAGATCATACCCTATATAGCACTGTGAATTTACCAGCTACACCCCAGAGTCAGCTTTGCCATGATACTGCCAATGGTTCCCTGAAACCTAGAGGTTTTTACTTGCCAAAGGTCACATTGCTGGCTGGGGACAGAACCAAGCCCAGCCCTGGAAAATTATCATACTAATATATTATAACAGTGCTATAATAATAGTGTTATATTATAGCACTTATAGCACTCTTCCATGGTTTGTTGCCTTGACTATTTGGGTCAAGTTCTGCAAACCTTCTGTAAAAGGCCAGATCATAAATATTTTAGGCTTTGCGGGTCATGTGGTTTCTGTTGCAACTACTCAACTCTGCCAATTTAGTGAAAAGTATCACACACAATATGTGAAATGAGTGTAGCTGTATTCCAATACAGTTTTATTGACAAAAATAAGTGGTGGACCAAATTTGGCCTGTGAGCTGTGAATTGCAGACCTCCAGTTCAGGTGTGTTTGCCCACCAAGGGACTCAACGGGCGGTCGTTTGCAGTCCCCTGGTTGACCAACCTTGTAATCTTTCTATTATACTTGAGGGCAGATTGAGGCTCTTACTGATTCTGCACAGTGCCTGGCACTTACTGATCCTGCTACTGATCCTTGCAAGGTGCTAAATAAATGCCTATTGAATTACATACATGCAACTCAACCTTTTTTCTATTATCTCTAACCCACCCTTATAACTAGTCTTTCCGTAGGGGGGAAATTGGCACATATTCCAGCTGTGGAGAAGACATGCACTTCAGTTCTTAGAGGTCTGTGGCAGGTTGTAATTCCAGAGTTTGGTAGAATTCTCGAAGTGAACAGAGATTTGATGTGCTCCGAAGACATTTATTATTGTCCTTATTTCCTAGGGTAGATTCTAAGACTTTATTTAAAAACTCAAAGCATTTCTTAAACTTGTTTTTATGACAACTGGAGTATTGTTAATGATTTAAAGAATATGTGTCATATTTCAATTAATTTGGATTTAAGATCACTATTGTGCTTGTATATGGTGGGTCAAGTCTTTGGCAAAACAAGCAAATGCTGATGGGTCCTCAGAAATACTGGAAACACAGCTCCAGATCATGAGCCCATCTTCAGAGCAAAACACAAATGAGCCTGACAACAGGGCCATTGGTTGTAGTGGAAAGAGCACTGACCATGGAATCAAAAGCCCTGGTCCAACTCTTGGCTTAACCCCTATTTACAAACCTTACTTTCTTCAACTATAATATGCCAATGCATGTCCGATGTACTTTTTATGGATGCTGAGGTGAAATTTGGCATGATCTACGTGAAAGTGCTTCATGAGGTCTTCTCTGACCTCCTTAAAGAGGTCTGGGTCAAGACTAGCAGAAGCAAGAGCCATGTAGCCCAGAGCTAACCAGGACTAGACTAGCATGGAGTGAACCTAAGCAGGTATGCCCATTGGTTTCCAGAGAGAATGTCTAAGAATCTATAATAAGGAGGCCTTATTGGCCTCAGTAGAGTAAGGAAATCAGAAATCTGAGGAACTGAAGAGCAAGCGAGTATAGGAGGTTCATAGCTGTGAAGAGGTAAGGAAATCTGGAACTCTGCCTTGATCTATTTAGGTATCCCAAATCAAGATTCACATTCCTATCTCTTCTTTTCTTATGCTTTAAAAATTGTTTTATTTTTTATATTTTTCAATTACAGTTTACATTCAATATTATTTTATATTAGTTTCACCTGTATAGTACAGTGGTTAGACAATCATATACTTTACAAAATGTTCTCCCTGATATTTCCTGTACCCACCTGGCACCATACATAGTAATTACAATATTATTGACTATATTTCCTGTGCTGTACTTTACATACCCATGATTATTTTGTAACTGCCAATTTGTAATTCTTGTTCTCTTCATCTGTTTCACGCAGTCCCCCACTCTCTTTCTCTCTGGTAACAATCAGTCTGTTCTCTGTATCCATGAGTCTGTTTCTGTTTTGTTTGTTCATTTATAGTGTTCTTTAAATTCTACATATAAGTGAAATTACATGGTATTTGTCTTTCTCTGACTTTGCATAATGCCCTGTAGGTCCATCCATGCTGTTGCAAATAAGATTTCATTCTTTTTTATGGCTGAGTATTATTCCATCATATATATGGACCACAGCTTCTTATCTACTGGTCTATTGATGGGCACTTGGGTTGCTTTCATAGCTTGGCTATTGTAAATGACACTACAATGAACATAGAGGTGCATACATTCTTTCGAAGTATCGTTTTGGGTTTCTTTGAATATATACCCGGAACTGCAATCACTGAGTCATACAGCAGTTCCATTTTTATTTTTTGAGGAAAATCCATACTGTTTTCCACTGTGACTGTATTAATCTGAATTCCCACCAATAGTGCACAAGGGTTCTCTTTTTTTCCACATCTTCACCAACACTTTTTGTTTGTTAATTTATTGATGATAGCCATTCTGACAGGTGTGAGGCCATATCTCATTGTGGTTTTAATTTGCATTTCTCTGATGATTAGTAAAGATGAGCCTCTTTTCATGTCTATTGGCTATCTGTATGACCTTTTTGGAGAAGTGTCTATTTAGGTCCTTTGCCAATGTTTTAATTGGATTGTTAGTTTTTTGGTGTTGAGTTATATGAGTTCTTTAAACATTGTATCACTGACAAATATGTTCTCCCGTTCAGTGGGTTTTTATTTTTACTTTGTTGATGGTTTTCTTTTCTGTACAAAACTTTTTAGTTAAATGTACTCCCATTTGTTTATTTTTTTCTTTTGTTTTCCTTGCCCAAGGATATATATCAGAAAAAATATTTCTAAGAGAAATGTTTGAGATTTTACTGCCTATGTTTTCTTCTAGAATTTTTATGGTTTTAAATCTTACATTTAATTTTTTAATCCATTTGAGTTTATTCTTGTGTATGGTATAAGAATGTGGACTCGTTTCATTTTTTTGCATGTATCTGTCCAATTTTTCAAATACCATTTATTGAATAGACTGTTATATCCCATTGTATTTTCTTAGTTCCTTTGTCAATTTTTAATTGACCATATAGGTGTGGATTTAGTTCAGGGCTCTCTATTCTGTTCCATTGATCTACATGTCTCTTTTTTATGACAATACAATGCTGTTTTGATTACTGTGGCCTTGTAGCAATGTTCGATGTATGGTAGCATGATTCCTCCAACTTTGTTCTTTTTTCTCAACATTGCTGTGTCTATTTGGGTTCTTTTGTGGTTCCATATAAATTTTGAGGTTATTTATTCTAGTTCCGTAAAATACACCCTTAGTACTTTGATAGGAATTGCATTGAATCTATAAATTGTTTTGGGTAGTATGGACATTTTAATGATATTAATTCTTCCTGTCCATGAGCACTGTATATGCTTCCATTTATTTGTACCTTCTTCAATTTCTTTCTTTAGTGTCTTATAATTTTCTAAGTATAGATCTTTTACCTCCTTGGTTAAATTTATTTCTAGGTGTGTGTGTTTTTGTTTTTTTATGCTCTTATAAATGAGATTGTTTTCTTATTTTCCCTTTCTGATTGGTGCATAAAAATGGAATTGATTTTTGGATATTTACTTGATATCTTGCTACTTTACTTAATTTATTTTTTGGTTCTAGTAGTTTTTTGGTTGAATTTTTAGGCTTTTTTATATACAGTATTATGTCATCTGCAAATACTGACAGTTCGACTTCTTCCTGTCCAATTTGAATGCCTTTTATTTCGTCGTCTTGTCTGATTGCTGTGCTTAGGACTGCCAGTACTGTGTTGAATATGTGTGGTAAAAGTGGACATTCTAGTCTTATTCCTGATCATAAGGGAAATGTTTTTAGTTTCTCCCCATTGAGTATGATGTTAGCTGTAGGTTTGTCATATATGGCCTTTATTACGTTGAGGTATGCTCCTTCTTTTCCCACTTTGCTGAGAATTTTTATTATAAATGGGTGCTGGATTTTGTCAAAAGCTCTTTCTGTATCTATTGATATGATCTTTTAATTTTTGTCCTTTATTTTGTTTATATGCAGTATCATGTTAATTGATTTGCAGATATTGTATCATCTTTGCATCCCAAGAATAAATCCCATTTGATCATGGTGTAGGATTTTTAAAAAAATATTGCTGGATTAGATTTGCTAATATTTTATTGAGTTTTGCGTGTCTATTCATCAGGGATATTGGTCTAAAATTTTCTTTCTTGTAGTGTCTCTATCTGGTTTTGGAATTAGGATAATGCTGGCCTTGTAAAATGAGCTTGGGAGTCTTCCCTTCTGTTGAATTTTTTGGAATACTTTGAGAACCACAGGTATTAAGTCTTTTTTGAATATTTGGTAAAATTCACTGTCCAGGACTTTTGTTTGTTGGAAGTTTTTTTTATTACTGTTTCAATTTCATTAGTTGTAAGTGGTCTGTTCAGATTTTCTCTTTCGTCTTGATTCACTTTGGGAAGATTGTATGTTTCTAGGAATTTATCCATTTTTTTCCAGATTGTCCAGTTTGTTGGTATATAATTGTTCATAATATATTCTTCTAATCCTTTGTACTTCTCTGATGTCAGTTGTTACTTCTTTTATTTCTTATTTTATTTATTTGGGTCCTCTTTCTTTTTTGTTGTTAAAGGTTGATCAGTTTTGTTTATCTTTTCAAAGAACCAGCTCTTGGTTTCATAGATATTTTGTATTGCTTTTTATTTATTTATTTATTTTATTTTTTAATTTTTTTTATTAATTTGTTTGTTACAGATGTTTCTCCTTTTCCCCCCACTGACACCCTCCTCCCCATCCTCCCCGCCCCATCCCCAGCATTGTTGTCCATGTCCATCAGTTATGCGTACATGCATATAAGTTCTGTGGTTTAAATGCAGACTGGTGCAGCCACTGTGGAAAACACTATGGTGTTACCTCAAAAAGTTAAAAATCGAACTGCCATTTGACCCAGTGATCCCACTTCTAGGAATATACCCTAAGAAACCTGAAACACCAACCAGAAAGAATATATGTACCCCTATGTTCATAATAGCACTATTTACAATAGCTAAGATCTGGAAACAGCCCAAGTGTCCATCAGTAGACGAATGGATAAAAAAGCTGTGGTACATATACACAATGGAGTACTATGCAGCTGTAAGAAAGAAAGATCTCTTATCCTTTGAGATGACATGGAGGGACCTGGAGAGTATTATTCTAAGCGAAACAAGCCAAGCAGAGAAAGACAAATATCACATGATCTCACTTATTTGTGGAATATAATGAACATAACAGTCTGAGGAACAGGGTAGACCCAGAGACGTGGATGTAGGGTACAGACTGATAACCCTCAGAAGAGGGGGTGGGAGGGAGGGAAGAGATATTTTGTATTGCTTTTTAAAAGATTATTTCATTTATTTCTGCTCTGATCTTTATTATTTACTTCTATTCACTTTGGGCTTTGTTTGTTCTTATTCTAGTTCCCTTAAGTATAATGTTAGATGGTTGGTTAATTGATATTTTTTGTATTTTTTTTTTTTTTGAGGTAGGCCTGTAATGCTATGAATTTCCCTCTTAGGAGAGCTTTTGCTGTGTCTCACAGATTTTTGTGTTATGTTTTCATTTTCATTTGTCTCAAGGTATCTTTTGAGTTCTTCCTTTATCTCATTGTTAACCTATTCCCTTTTTAGTAACATGTTACTTAACCTCCATGTATCTGTGTTTTCAGTTTTTTTTTCTTTTAATTGATTTCTAGTTTGATACCATTGTGGTCAGAGAAGATGCTAGCTATGATTTCAGTGTTCTTAAATTTATTGAACCTTGTTTTGTGTTCTAATATGTGGTCTATCATAGAAAATGTTCCATGTGCACCTAAAAGAATATATTCTGCTGCTTTGGGGTGAAATGCTCTGAAGATATCAATTAAATCCATCCAATTTAGTGTGTCCCTTAAGGGTGCTGTTCCCTTGTTGATTTTATGCCTGGAAGACCTATTTATTGATGTTAATGGGTGTTAAAATCCCCTAGTATGACTGTATTACTTTTTATCTCTTTCTTTATGACCATCAAGATTTGCTTTATATATTCAGGTGCTTCTATTTAGGGTGCATACATGTTTACAAGAGTTATATCCTCTTGTTGGTTTGATCTCTTTATCATTATGTAGTGTCCTCCTTTTTCTCTCATAGCCTTTGTTTTAAAGTCTATCTTGTCTGATATAAGTATTGCTACCCCAGCTTTTTAAGTTTATGTTTGCATGAAATATTTTTTTCCATCCCTTTACTTTTGCTGTATGTGTGTCTTTTGTTCTATGGTGTGTCTCTTTAAATAGCATGTATATATATCTTGTTTTCTTATCTATTTTTCTACCCTATGCATTTTGATTGAAGTTTTTAAGCCATTTACATTTCAAGAGATTATTGATAAGTATGTATTTATTGTCTTTTTATTTTTTATAACTATGTTTCTCTCTTTTCTTTCTCTTTCTTCTTAAAGAAGACCCTTTATTATTATTATTATCATTATTATTATTATTATTACATTTTTTAATACTCACCTGAGGAAATGTTTTCCATTGATTCTAGAGAGAAGGGAAGAGGGAGAGAGAAAGAGAGAAACATTGATGTAAGAGAGAAACATCGATTGGCTGCCTCCTGCACGTGCCCCACCTGGGGTTCGTACCCTCAATGTGGGCATGTGCTCTGACTGGGAATTGAACCTGTGACCCTTCACTTCACAGGAAGATGCTTCAACCAATTGAGCCACACTGGCCAGGGCAGAAGACCCTTTAACATTTCTTGTAATACTGGTTTGGTGGTATTAAAATCCTTTAGCTTGTTCTTGTCTGGGAAACTCTTTATTTCCCCTTCAATTTTAAATGATAGCCTTGTTGGGTAAAGTAGTCTTGGTTGTAGGTCCTTGCTTTTCAGCAATTTGAATATTTCATATCAGTCCCTCTGGCCTGGAATGTTTCTGTTGAGAAATCAACTAACAGTCTTATAGGAGCTCCCTTGAGGTAACTAACTGATTTTCTCCTGCTGCTTTTAAGATCCTCTCTTTGTCTTTAATCTTTGTCATTTTAATTACAATGTATCTAGGTGTGGGCTTGTTTGGGTTCATCTTGTTTAGGACTGTATATGCTTCCAGACTTGTATGTCCTTTTACTTCATCAGGTTAGGGAAGTTTTCAGTCATTATGTCTTCAGATAGGTTCTCAATCTCTTGCTCTTTCTCTTTTCCTTCTGGTACCCCTATGATGTGAATGATGTTGTGCTTCATATTGTCCCAATGGTCCCTCAGACTATCCTTATATTTTAAAATTCTTTTTTCTTTTTGCTGCTCTTATTGGGTGTTTTCTGCTACCTTGTCTCCCAAATCACTGGTTGGATCCTCTGCTTTATCTAACCTAGTGTTTATTCCTTCTATTCTATTCTTTATTTCAGATAATGTATTCTTCACTTCTGGTTTTTAATATGGTTTCTATATCCTTTTTCATGCCATTTTAGTTCCCACTAATTTTCTTGAGCATTTTTATAACCATTGTTTTGAACTCTATATCTGGTCAATGGCTTGCCTCCATTTTATTTAGGTTTTTTTTCTGGAAATTTCTTCTGTTTTTTTTTTTTTTTTTTTTTTTCATTTGGGGCATGTTTCTTTGTCTCCCACTTTTGGTGCTGCTCTATATTTGTTTCTGTGCATTAGGTAGGATATCTTTTGGTAGGATGGCTTATGTATTAGATATCTTGTAGAACTCAGTGGTGCAGTCTCCTTGATCACCTGAGCTGGGTGCTCCAGGAATGTCTCTTGTGTGGGTTATGTGAGCCATCCTCTTGTAGTTGAGTCTTGATTGTTGTTGGCCGTGTGTGGGATCAACCCTCATGCTGGCTGGCCGTGAGGATCCACCCTGACCACAGTGTATGAGCAGCTCAGTGGGAGATGACCACACAAGGTAGAATTTGCCTCAGCAGGGTCTTGTGCCTGCTGAAATCTCCCTTTGGACATGCTACTTGAGGAGCTAATTATATCCCTGCTCTGAAGCTGGCCACTGATGTGTTGGTTCTGGGACCTCTTGGGAGGGACTCTGGTGCAAGTCAATGTCAGTCTCTGCCTGTGACTGACTTTGGGCATCCTGTTTAGAGCTACAAAGCCATCCACAGTTTGTGGCTGCCTCTGCTGGGCCTGGGTGTGCGTGGGAAGGACCAAGCTGTATACCAAGGCTGACTTCCACCAGCACCAAGCCTGGGGGCAGGTCAGCAAAAAGGCCCAGAGCAATATGAGTTTCACCTCTACCTGCCTCCTTCTGCTGGCTTCCTGTTATGCTTAGTCACTGAAAGAGCCTCTGGCAGTACTCGAGTTGCATGAGGTAGATTCTCAGTAAGTCACCAGATAGGGGGAGTGATATTCACCAGACTGATACAGATTCAAGCTTGGTACCAGTGCTGGGTCTGAGACCACTCAGCAAAAGTTCCAGGGTACATCAAGGCTAACTGCCACCCACCTTGTGCCCTCAGACCTTTTTTGTGGGGTGAGGTCAGCAGAGTTTATCAGACCCAAACAGACTAAGATTTGACTGTATGAAGGAATGGCTCTGCCCTTGTCAGGCATATGAGGGAAAAATGGTCCCTGTCCCAGGGCCGTACAACTCAGTCTGTTCTGGATTCTGCCTGTACCTCCTACACTGCCTGAGTTCAGGAGGGCGGTATACAGGAGTCACAGGGGCTGGTGGATTTTCCAGCAGTGGAAAATCTGGTTAGACTGGTGTGAAGGTGGAGGGAATGGCTCCTGCCTCTAGCCACTTTGTTTCTCACACCTCTGTGACCTCTACACCTCAGGCCCAGGCAGCTGACTCCTCCCTGGGGTGTGAGCTCCTCAGGGCAGGGTGACAGAGAGTCGAAAGGATGGGGCTATTCCATTTCTCTGGGCTGAAGCCATATGGAGGGGAGTCCTTCACTCAAGAATGATGGCATATGCATCTGCAGTTTGGGAGAGGGACTCAGCAGCACAGGGACCCGGCTGCTATCCCTTCAGCCCTCTCCCGGTAGTCACAGAACCCAGTCTCTCTTCACAGAATTCTATTCTGCTCCAAGATGGCCTCCCTGCTCCAGAGCCCAGGGTGAGTGACTGTAAACGAAATTTTGTATGTTGATCCTTTAAAAGGGCACCTGGGTTTCTAGCAAACTTCTGTATCTCCCTGGCGGACAGAATCCCTGCTGATTTTTATAGCCAGATGTTATGTGGGCACCTCTTCCCGGCTCTGGTTCTCTGGGCTGGGGAGGCTGGTATGGGGTTGAGACTCCACATTCTTCAGGGGGAACCTGTGCAGCTGAGATATCCCTCAGGATTCTCAGCCATGGCACATGGGTACAGGGACAGCCCTTATTGCATCTCTGCCCTTCCTATCAGTCTCAATGTGGCTTCTTCTGTAAATCATTGGTTATAAGACTTCTGTTCAGCTAGTTTTCAGTTGGTTATTCAGACTGATTATTCTCTATTTTAGTTGTGATTGCAGATTGGCCCTGGGAGGAGGTGAGTGTAACTTTCACCTACTCTGACATCTTGGATCTCTTGTATTTCTTATATTGGATTTTTTAAAATGTGTTGGGTATTGTGAAGCTCCTGGTTGCACAGTATTGGCTTATATAAAGGCACAGGATCAGGGCAAATAGCTGTGATATAACAGAAATATAATCACCTGCTAAGTGAAAGACAAAAGTGTGTGAGCTAGAGTCCCTATCCAGAGGCACTTACAAACTATATGTAAATATAGCATCTAACATCAGCCTTGACACTTAACACCACCTCAGTTTACTCTTCTTTATAATGGACATAAAAATGTTAGCCTTGCCTTAGCTGGTGTGGCTCAGTTGGTTGGGCATTGTCCCGTGCACCAGGAGGTTGCCAGTTCGATTCCCAGTCAGGGCACATTCCCGGGTTGTGGGCTTGATCTCTGGTAAGGGGCATGCAGGACGCAGCTGATCAATTTTGTGCTCTCACACCTATGTTTCTCTCTCTCCCTCTCCCTTCCTATCTCTCTAAAAATCAATAAACTATTCTTAAAAAAAAAAAAAAGCCAGCCCTGGCTGGTGTGCTGAGTGGTTAGAGGATTGGCCTGCAGACCAAAGGGTCACAGTTCAATTTCTGGTCAAGGGGGCACGTACCTGGGTTGTAGATTCGATCCCCAGCCCTGGTTAGGGTGCATGCGGGAGGCAACCAATCGATGTGTCTCTCCATATTCATGTTTCTCTCTGTCTCTCCCCCTTCCTCCCTTCCACTCTCTCTAAAAATCAATGGAAAAAATATCCTTGAGTAAGAATTAAAAAAAAAAAAAATGCCAGCCTTACTTTATCTCATAAACTTAAGAGAAGCAAATGAAATAATGCATACAAAGTGCTTCACATACTGCATACTTGGCACAGAATAAACAATAGTGCTAGATTTTATTACTACCATTATTGCTAATAGTAGCAAGAACTGTAGTAGTATTTGCAAGCAAATTTGTTATAAACAGTGTAAGGTTTAAAGCACTAGGAGTTCCCAAGTTATGCTTGTTAATATTTTTTTGACATTCAGGATTAATGTTTTTGTGTGTATGTTACTGAAGGACATATATATCTCTTAGCACCGATGTATCCCAGTCTGAAGCTATGCATTGCACTGCATTTGTACAAACACCTCTTGGTGTCTGGAGACCAAATCAGTTGAGAAAAGGCCATTTTGAAAACTAGTAGTTATTTTTCCCAGGGAGCATAGCTTATTCTAATACCTGTTGGTATATGGGTTATAAGTCTTCAGAAAGAAGTTAAGCTTCTTATCAAATGAAATGTTTTGCCTAATCTTGGGGTTTAAACCCACAGGGAGGTCACAGAGTAAAGGAACAGTTATATCCATTTTTGACTGCAGAATGAAAGGTCAGTGATGTACTTTTACATTCAGAGTGTGTTTAGTTTCTCAAAACAGTATTTCAGTTCATTTGGATTTAAGATCACTATAATGCTTGTATGTGGTGTGTGAAGTCTTTGGCAAAACGGAGCAAATGCGTACATTCTTATGATACTTGTCTCAATGAAATAAAACTGCCTGCATTATTCTACATTTGGCTATTCTCTGCATTGTTTGTTTGTACAATACTTTACATCCTGTTTTTTAACCACTTTAAGAAAAAGTCCCTTTGTAGATTTTTCTGTGTTACTAAATTGAGGCATACCAGTATGCTAGACTGTGGCTTTGCCGCTGGGAGGAGGAGGGAGGTGAAGAGAATGGTGAGAAAGTGGACTGGCAGAATTACAGAATGTGATTTCACCTGATTTTTTTAAACCAAGAGCTACTCCAGTTATAGACTCCATGAGCAGAGCACCTGCCCCTGGCCCACTTTTGTGGTCCGCTCACTGTGGGATTGTGTAGCCTTGAAGCTGGGGGCAGCAGGCTCACATTCAAAAACCGAGGGCAGGTTAGAGTTTCGGTTCACAATTTGAGAGTCGGGGTCATGAAGGCAGCCAAGATGATTATTGGGAAGTCAGAAGCAGGTACCCGTCATGGAGGTGGGAAAGTGTGGGAAATAGCTAAGGCCATAGCTGATAGGACGTGCGAAGGAGTCCCTTGGGGCTGCTTTTCCCAAATGTGTTTCAAGCCACACTAGCTCCATGGGATGTCTACTTGTACATAATATATAATGGAAAGGTTTCCTGGACACACACTGGGTTCAAAGTTAAACAGATTTTTCTACTGTAGGACTTTCCACAGCCTCCTATATGCCCACTGGCATCAGGAATGTACAAGATAAAGCTGTAATTTAGCAGGTCACATATCTTTCATATAGAATCTTGGTTGGTTGTGGTGGGGGTGGGGGAGTGGACGGGGCAGACGAAGGACCCTGTTGCTACGGTTGTGTTTCACAGAGGGAAGAGCTGCCCTGGGGTATGTGGCGTGGGCTCTTTACTGAGGGGCTCTGCATCTTGTGCAGTCCTGAGGGAACCGACAAACTTCCAAAATGTTCTCCAGGTTCCTTGTAAGTGCTCTTTTTCTCCCTCCAGCCTACTCACTTAACCTGGTATTTGTTACTGCTATTAATACAATTAAGGATACCGGTCCTTGTAGGAAGAAGGACAAGTGACTTAACCCATAATTACTGAGACAAAAAACAAACAGAAAGGTGGATCAGAGCCTCTGTATAATTGGCAATTGGCCCTTCATTGGACAAACAGCCTTTTTCTCCCCTCCCTTAAAAGGCAGGGAAATGATATTTTGAAGAAAGTATCGAAAGGAATATGTCTGAAAACTTTAACCATGAGATTGAAAAACGAGGTAGATGGAGTGTGTAGGGATGGTTGAACCTAATGGATGTCAGGGCAGACTGTTCATTCTAGACAGTCTCACGGGCTCCTGAAACAATACACAAAACTGTTCTTGCTTCTTACTTAACGTGAAAGGCATTGTTTCCATGTCACGTTAGGCAGGAGCCTAAGTAAAGATCATCCTTTACTCCTCTGGTCCTCCTTCTTCAGTCAGTCTCCTACCGGTTTTCTCCTCAGGTGTCCACAGCCATTCCTCCTTTTCAGCCTCAACCACTGCCATCGTGCGGGTCCCTATCCTGCACGTGGACAGGGGCATTTGTTTCCTAACCACAGTTAGCAAGGGGATTGGGGCGGGGAGGCAGGTGTTCCGGATACCTGTGGAATTGTACATCTCTTTGCGCCTTTAAACCATGAATTACATGATGGTGAGGATTATGTCTTATTTGTTCTCCTGTCCCCAGTAATTAACAAAGTATCTGACACTTCTAATTAGGGAGTTATTAGTCAATGCATTTAAGTAGGGACACACACAAAAAAAAAACACCCAAAAACAAACAAACAAACAAAAACAAAGAGTGGAATAAATTAGATGATAGGTTTTATTACTCTCTTTGCAGTTGATCATTAGATACTCTCAGTGCTTACAGAATAGTTTGTACTTTGGCAGCATAAAGATGAGAGCTATTAAAATTAAACACTGAATTTCTCTAAGTGGTCATAAGCATATTTAAATGTGCTTTCCAGAAAATGATTCATTGTCAAAACCAACAACTGTGATTAATATCAAATAAAGAAATGTCGAATAATGGAGGAAAAAAGAAGAAGGTTTGTGGATCCAGGACATACAGTTGTAATCATGGTAAAGAGTGAAGAATATGACTAAATCATTTGGGGTTAAAATTATCTTCAGTAAATTCTCCAAATGTCAGACATCATTTTATCATTACTAATACTGTTATTATCTTTAGTGAATAAGAGATTCATGGTTGATGTTCCAAGCCATAAACTTGTAAATAATTAATTATTGTGTTAATTTGCAATAGAGTCATTATTTAGTCAAAATTTATCTAAAATGATCTATTGGGAATCCCTGAAAGTGGGGCGATTGGGCACTAGAGCAAATGGCAGGTGTGTACTGAGAAAGTAAGGCAGCACGAGCAAGTACGTCAAAATTTAGGCAGTGGTGAGCTCAAATATAAGCAGACAGGAGGTACAGAGGTAAGGGCCTTAGGAGGCTGGAGTGGGGAGAGACGAAGGATCTGGTCCCCTGATCCACTATGCTGGCTTTATATAGTATGGAGTGCCATGCAAATAATAATAATAGCAAATAGTTTTATAGCACTTACCATGTGCCTGCTGCTACTCTAGTATTTTTACTAGCATCGATTAAATCATAATTCTCACATCAACCTTATGGGGGGGGTACTATTATGAATCCTCTGAATTCTTATTTATAGATTAGGAAATTGAAGTAGAGAGAAAGTAAGTCAATTACCCATCTAATAAATGGAGAAGCCAGGATTTAGTTATAGGATAGAAATATGACTGAGGTGCCCTGAAGAATGTTTAAATTGCAGTAGGAGTATATTTAGTGCTTAATAATATACAATAACTAGTGCAGTTGGCACAGAAACAGCCAGGTGGCATGCTTCTGGAGATCAAGGAAAGCTGCGTGGGTACACGTGTGTATAGCATCTGAGCTGCCCTTTCAATACAGATTATTATATCAGGGAAACAACATTAGTTATAACGTCCATCTGCACAATAACATACTTAGAGATCTTTGTGGAATAGTCATTAATATCAAAGCTTAAAACTGTAATGAATCTTAGGCTCTGGCAAAAATTGTGACGACTTCAAAACGTAACAGTTTTTGATTGTGTGGATGGGCAGCTTCTCAGGGACATTTCTCATCACCGGTGGCAGTAGTACCATAGGGTGTTTGGATAAACCCAGAAACGGTGTTATAAATTAGAAACCATGTATCAGATGAAGCACAGCAGGCTATGAATCTTCTCCAGCTCATGATGTTGTCAACTAGAACACCCTTTGCAAGGAAGTGAAAAGAAACATGTAATTGATTGTGGTTTTTCTCCACTCCCACCTTCCGCTCTAGTCATGGCTACAGATACAGAGCAATTGTTGTGCTTTAAATAGCAAGAGCTTTCTGTAATCTTGACCAACATACTTAGTTGAATGTAGCCAAAAGGGGAACCTTCCTCAGTGTGTGGTTGTGGGCGGGCGAGCTACCTACAGCTCCCTTCTCATCACAGGGATTCTGGAGGGAGTTGCGTTTCTAAAATAACACCAAACCCAGGCACAACAGAACGCACTGACCGAGCCAGTGCCAGCACCAGCCTGACATCATCACGGATTGTGTACTTCCCACACTTCCTATGCAGGAATTCATGGTTCCTAACAAATGGTCTCCCTGAAAGGGAGGATCAGGGATTCGGACTCCTAAGCCCACATTCAAATTGTAGTGATATATGTAGTCTCCTACATAACAGGCTCTATGGCCGTGGGCCTCATCGGTGAGCGCCAACTCAAAACTAGAATTTTGACAGGCTTAATGAAAGGTGTTTCGATTCAGTTCATCTAACAGAATTCTAACTTTAAAGGGACCACAAACATTAGCATTCTTTAGAAATGTTGTTATCCTTTTCATCCCTTCAGGGTAGCAAAAAAAAAAAAAAAAAAAAAAAAAGTCATTCAGTAAATAATTATGGAGCATGTTTTATATTTCAGGAAAATCAAATAAATATTTCCAGTTTTAAAACAAAAATTATTTTTGAGTTTTTAGAGGCTACACATGTCTTTTATCTCATTTTATACATACATTGTTGTATTTGCTTAGGAATGATACAATAGTAGCACTTGCCTTTTTACACATTTTATTGGTGTCATCCAGCTGTGGGACCTTTAAAAATATTGTCCTGGCTGGTTTGGCTCAGTGGTTAGAGTGTCGGCCTGAGGACCAGGGAGTCCTGGGTTTGGTTCTGGCCAAGGGCACGTACCTTGGTTGCAGTTTGTCCCTGGCGCCGGTTGGGGTCGTGCGGGTGGCAACCAGTCGATGTGTCCCTCTCACATCGATGTTTCTCTCTCTCTCGCTCTCTCCCACTCTGTCTGAAGATAAATGTAAAAATATCCTCGGGTGAGGGTTAAAAATATATATATATCAAAAGCTACAGTCACCTACCTTCAAGATTTATTTTGATTTCATATTGCTTTTGAACTTCAAAGACTTCCAGCAATCAGCTTTTCTTGACAGTATAACGTTCTATAATTTTAGGTAACATCAGATGATGAGTCTGAAACATTGGCAGTCTTTAGTGCATTTTAGTTTGTGAGGTGAGTAAATGTAAATCAAATTACAGATTATAATAAATGGAAACATTTCAGTCAGTTGCTGGGATTTTTGGCTGCTGCTGTTTTTATCAAGACAAACATAGATTTCCGAGTTCCCAATGTTTAGAAGTCTGGGTTGCAAGGAAGATTACTTGTTTTTTCCTAGATATTTTTAATTTGTGTAGAAATAACTTTGAATGTTTTAAAATTTAGATAAGATGGAAATGTTTGAAATTTTGTATAGAATCAACTCTAAAACAGGTACATATTTCTTTATTGCTGGAATTTAGAAAATGTCTCTCATGAGATAGCAACTAAGAATGTAGGCAAATGAAGAGGAACTTGCCTAAGGTCTCTAAAATTCATTTGTTCAACACATATTTGTTGAGCATCTACTATGTGATAGGTGATGCCCCTGTGGTACATCAGAAAAGAAAGATCATTGCCTTCTCAGAGCTTACATTGTAATCAGAGGATTCAGACAATAAACAATAAACAAAATAACGTAGTTTGTTAGAAGGTGATAAGTGTTTTGGAAAAAAAATGAACCGTAAGAGTAGCACTTCCAGCAGAGTTGTCAGGCTAGCTCATATCGACCATAGCTGGACCACAGGCCCTGAGGTGCGCTTGGCCTGTTTCAGGAACATCGAGGAAACCAGTGTGACTGAGTGGAGTGAGCAAGGGGGCGATACTAGCACCGAGGTCAGTGGTAAGGACACTAGGACCAGATGATGTAGAGCTTGTGAGTTAATGTGAAGAGCTGAGTTTTTACTCTGACTAAAATGGAGAGCCACTGGAGAATTTTAAGCAACGTAATGTTTATAAACACATTAGGTTACAAAAGGGATCTCTCTGGTCCTAGTTGAAAAATGGACTGTACTGGGGACAAGGGTAGTAGCAGGGAGACCAGGTAGAGGGTCCTGATGAAATCCAGTTAAAGATTATGGTAATTTAGGCCAGAATAGTAGCAGGAGGGGTGGTGCTGGTTGATTGTAGAGGCAACAACTCATTGGCATTAATACATTCACATTGTTGTGCTACCCTGACCACCATCCCATCTTACAAAGTTGAAATATTTTTTATTTTACAAAGGTGAAACTCTACCCATTAAACAATAACTTTCCATTCTGGCATACCCCCAGTCCCTAGCAACCACCATTCTGCTTTCTGTCTCTGATTTTTGCTACTCTGTGTACTTCTTATCAGTGGAATTATACAGTATTTGTGTTTTTTAACTGGCTTGTTTCACTTAGTATAATAGCCTAGCGATCAACCATGTTGTAGCATGCAGCAGAATTTCCTTCCTTTTTAAGGCTGAATAATATTCCATTGTTTGTATATGCCCAGTTTGAAGGACATTCTACAGAATGCCTGACCTTCAAAAGTGCCAAGGTTATGCAAGACAAGCAAAGACTGAGTAACTTACAGATTGGAGTGCACCAAGGGACACAATGAAAACTAAATGCAACATGATATCTTGGATTGGATCCTGTAAGAGAAAAAGGAAGTATGTGGAAAAATTGGTGAAATCTGTGGTTTAGTATTGTACCAAAATTAAATTCTTGATGTTGATAAATATACCATGGTTTTGTAAGATGTTGAGTTCAGGAACCTGGGTGAAACTCTTCTGTAAATCTAAAATTATTTCAAAATAAAGTTGTTTTATTTTTTAAGGTATTTATTTATTTCTGGACGGTGTTCTCCTAAAAAGATGATCTCTCTTAGAAAACGTCTTCTGTCCTCTTAAATCCAAGAGATTCTCTTGTCACGAGGGGTGGAATCCATTGAGATCTTTTGAGCTAGAGACTTGATGCAGTTGGGAGAGATGTTATGGATGGATGAGACGGTATGTAGACACAGTCATAGCAAGGCCATAAAGATGTGATCTGAGGTCTTGGATACCATGGCAAGAGATTAGGCCTGAAGAATCAGAGAACTGACTGGCCCTTGCTTTGGAATGTATGGCCAAAAAGTAAGTCCAACCTTAAAATGTGAAAGAACAACTCAAGAATGATTTGGCAAAACATAACAGCCCAATACAACGTTTTGCAAATAACAGATAAAGACACCCTAAACCTGTCAGAGGCATTATCTGCCAGTCACAAGTGTCCTGCAAAAGAAGACAGATGAATAACCTCTTTAGCTGGAACAGGGAGCTTTAAACAGTCAAAGATGAGGCTGGACTAATTGAGAATATCTGAGGAGCCCCTAGAGTTAGCATATGTGTCTAGACATTCCTTATAGGAGATAAGACCCAGAAAGCTTAAGTGAGTAACCTGAAGACAGAGGAATTCAAAATGCTTAGGGCTGGTGGCAAAAAAAGATTACCAATCATTAAGAGAAAATAGTATTTAAATAGGAGCCCCCCCTCCCCCCCAATGCTAATATACTGTGACTAGTTATGTCTGTGCCCAGGATAACAGTTTAATCACTCCTTCTGGTTCTTCTTAGTAAATTGGAACCAAAAAGCCTCTATAGATAATATAAATTTTCTTGAATGGGTGGGCCATCTGGTTACAATTTTGGTTTCCATTCTCTGTTATGCTACTGGCATCTAAAAAAGGTCTGTCTCCAAATGTGAATAGACTGAGTCAGTCATAAACAAGAAAAAAAAAGAAGTTTGACTTTTGTTAGTACCCAAGATGTTAAAGATAAGACATTTAATGAAATGTTTCTGCTTTTAGGTAAACTTCCTTAACCTTATGTGTTTGACCTAGAACAGTGTGAGTGGTAAGCTAACTTTCCTGTAAAGGGCCAGATAGTAAATATTTTTGCTTTGCAGCCACATACGGTCTCTGTTGCATACATGTCCTTGCTTTAAAAAAAAAACCACCACACAACCATTTAAGAATGTGTTTTCTAGAGCCATCACGTTGAGGACCGTGTTGCTTCTAAACATCCTGCTCACGGGTGCGCCAGGGGTTGGGAAAACCACGCTAGGCAAAGAACTTGCTGCAGGATCAGGACTGAATTACTAATGTGGGTGATTGAGCCTGAGAAGGGCAGTTACATGATGGCTGTGATGAAGAGTATGACTGTCCCATTTCAGATGAAGATAGAGTAGTTGATGGGTTAGAAAACCAAATGAGTGAAGGTGGAATTGTTGTTTGCCACAGTTGTGATTTCTTCCCTGAACGCTGGTTTCATATAGTTTTTCTGCTGAAAACAGACAAGTGTATTGTACAAAAGGCTTGAAACAAGGGGTTATAATGAGAAGAAACGAAAAGATAACATTCGATGTGAACGTTTTCTAATTTTTATGAAGACGCATTGGCCTCCTACAAGGAAGAAATTGTGCATCAGCCTTCCAGCAATAAACTACATCTAGAGAACACTGTTAATCAGTATTGAAGTGGACTGAGCAATGGATCAAAGATCATAGCTTTTTTTTTTTTCATCCTCACCCGAGGACATTTTTTCATTTTTTGTCCAGATAGAGTGGGAGGAAGAGAGAGAGAGAGAAACATGGACGTGAAAGGGACACATCGAGTGGCTGCCACCCGCACGACCAACCAGGGCCGGGGACAAACTGCAGCCAAAGTACATGCCCTTAGCGGGAACTGAACCCGGGTTTCTCTGGACCGCAGGCTGATGCTCTAACCGCAGAGCCAAACTGGCCAGGGCGATCATAGCTTTTGACTTACAGGACGGGTCACTTTATAATCACTCTTAATATTTCTCTTCCCACATCATATAAATTGTCCAATTATAAGTAAAACTTTTTTTTAAATCAGAATTGTGCTGCTAGTAGGTGGATAATATAAAGTTTTATGTTTGGGTGTGTGGTTTTTGTTTTGTTTTTCCACGAGAAAGCTAAACAATCTCAAGTATAGTGAATATAATGTTATTAAAGATTAGGAATAAAAACTGTTATCATTTAATACTTCAACTGCTAAAGAATAAATAAATCTGACCAAATGGGTGAATGGGTAATCTTTTAAGTTTATTTCAGAAGAAGAAAATGAATATGACCTTTAAACTAAAGTCTAAAGATTTTTTTAAAAAGTATTTTCTGGACCTGGCTGGTTTGGCTTAGTAGTTGGAGCGTCGGCCCACAGACCAAGGGGTTGAGGGTTCAATTCCCATCAAGGGCACATATACCTGGGTTGCAGGTTCCATCCCTAGCCCTGGTCGGGATCATTCAGGAGACAGCCAATCAATGTGTCTCTCTCACATCAATGTTTCTCTCTCTCTCTCTCTCTCCCTCCCCCTTTCTCTTTCTCTCTTTCTCTCTCCTCCTCTCCCTCTCCCTCCTTCCCTTCCACTCTATTTAAAAATCAATGGAAAAATATCCTTGGATGAGGATTAACAACAACAATAATAGTGTTTTCTGTCTTTTATATATTTTCTTTTTTTGAGTTTTTATTGATTGATTTTTTTGAGGGGAGGAGGGGATCAATTTGTTGTTCCACTTATTTATGCATTCATTGATTGTTTTTTGTATGTACCCCAACTGGGGATCAAACCCACAACCTTGGCATATCGGGATAATGCTCCAACCAAGTGAACCCTGCCCGGGCCTCTTTTTACCATATTTTCAATGCTTTGTGGTAGTTTGGAGACTGATTTTAAACAATTTATCCCCAATGAAATTTCTGGCTGTGGATTTATTGTCACAAACAAAAGATTTGTAATCATGACTTCAATGGCTTTATAAGAAAATCGATCTATAGTTCATCTTTTACTGTAGGCTTTTGAGCATACTTGTGTGAGATATTCTCTAATAAATATGACACCTGTAAAACTCATCATTACCTCAGTTTGTTATCTAGAAATTAAGTACCTAGTTTTCAAATTAAATTATTTAAGACATGTTTTGTTTCTAAATATGCTAATTTTAAAGTACTTTTGTCTTTTACTAGTAACAGTGATGATCTGCTTTTTTAGTTCAGTTTAATTTGTTTTCTTACTTAACCCTTTAGGTGCCCACTTTTTATAGATTTGTTGCTACAAATTGTCTCTCAAGCTGCATTCTCACTTTTGCAGTGTCTCATTTTTTTTACAGTCACATTAGTTTCTGCCTTTGATTTTGTAGCTGGGCTGTGGTTTTCCCCTGTTTCTGCTCCCAGGCCCCAGCAGGTGGCCTGTAGGATTACCAAAACATTCTTAGGATCGCTGTGGAACCAATGTCCTCGTGGCCCTAGAAGACTAACTGACGAGTTGGATGATATGCTGCAGATTGTAGGGATATGTTTTGCCCACTTCACAGTTTTTCTAAGAAGGTAGATAAGATCACACATTTCAAGATTTGAGCTTTTATTTCTGCTGTTTACAATTTTAGTAATATGCTGTGAAGTAATTTTCCCTAAATCTTAAGTTCAAGGCCTTTGTCATAGTTGGCTAAATAATGCTTAATCCAGCTGGCTGCCTACTTTAGCAGAAAGCTGTCTGATGAGACCTTACTACATTTGTTTTGGCACTGGTCTCTCAGAACTTCCCAGACAATACTTGGAACTCTTTTTTTTTTATCCTCACCCGAAGACATTTTTCCATTTTTTGTTCAGATAGAGTGGGAGGGAAAGAGAGGAAGAGAGAGAGAGAGAGAGAGAGAGAGAGAGAGAGAAACATCATCGTGAAAGGGACACATCAAGTGGCTGCCTCCTGCACGACCCAACCAGGGCTGGGCACAAACTGCAACCAAGGTACATGCCCTTAGCGGGAACCAAACCTGGGACTTTCTGGACCGCAGGCCGACGCTCTAACCTCTGAGCCAAACTGGCCAGAGCTGGAACTCTTTTTTTTTTAATTCTCACCCAAGGGTATTTTTCCATTGCTTTCTAGACAGAGTGGAAGGGAGAGAGGGAGAGACAGAGAGAAGCATCGATGTGAGAGACACCGATTGGTTGCCTCCCACACGACCCCCCACCGGGGCCAGGATCAAACCTGCAACCCCGGTATGTGCCCTTGACTGGGAATCAAACCCACAACCCCTCAGTCCGCAGGCTGACGCTCCAACCGCTGAGCCAGACCAGCCTGGGCCAATACTGGGAACACTTAACATCTTCTAAAATCGGTTTTACCAGGATATATTTTATTTATTTATTTTTTATTTTTAATCCTCACCTGAGGATATTTTTCTATTTATCTTCAGATAGAATGGGAGGGAGAGAAAGGGAGAGAGAGAAACATCGATATGAGAGGGACACATCAACTGGCTGCCTCCCGCATGACCCCAACCAGGGCCAGGGACACACTGCAACCGAGGTACATGCCCATGACTGAATTGAACCCACGACTCTTTGGTCTACAGGCCGACACTCTACTGCTGAGCCAAACCGGCCAGGGCTACCAGGATACTTTTTAAAGGAAGCACAGACAAGAAAGCAGTAGTGTGGTTTTTAATCAATATTATTGAACAATCAATTGAAATAAAAGGGATTTTTTTTTTTACTTAATAAAAATGTGATTGGGTTTTATTAGTTTTCCTTGTTTTGAATAATATTTTTATCTCTAATAGTTCTGTTTTTATAAATATTTGGATTCTCTAAAAATGAAACTCTTTGTTTCTTAACAAATCAATTTCCCTTAAATGTCATACTTTTATTTTGTAATAGTGAGTTCCCTGGTAGAAATTTTATTTTCTCCTAAGTCCAATCTGTTATTAAATATCACTGTGTCAACTAGAAGAAAGGAAACTAATATGAGTATAAAGAGAAAACATTGGCATATGTTAAAAAACCTCTGAAGTTCAACATTTAACTTCTATATCAGAACTCGAACAAAAAAATTATCTATAGTTTATCATGATGTATTTTGGTGTTGTAAAGCATATTTTGAGGTTTTGAGTTGTAAATGTAAGACAGTGTTATCCATATAGGCTCACCATTCTTTTGGAGGGGACATTAGCTTACATATGTGAATTTGGAGTCAGTAAGCTAGTGAGTGAGTGTGTGTCATTATTCATTTCTAATTGAGCCATTCTCGTAATTCTCGTCGAGTCTTTAGTCAGGTGCCAGGTTGGTGCTTACCTGCTTTGTTCTTTTGAGTTGCACCCTGACTGGACTCTGGAAAGGAACGCTTTTAACAGATTAGTGTGGGGCCCTCCAGTCCTCTCCTGAGCCTGCTTCATCTGCATCGTAGCAGGTGCATTATGCCCTGCTCCTAGCCCTGCAAGGAAAGGGGCTGAGACAGAGAGAGCGCCCGTGTGTACTCGCGTGTGTGTGCACAGAAGTCTCTGTCCGTACGCATTATAAGGTTTCTCAAGCACATGGAATGAGGTCTTTACCAGGAAAACTCTTTTGTCAAGGTCAGGACACATGGGAAAAGTATTTCTATGCTTAGTCTTGTAACTGAATGTTTTTGTTTTATGGGGTCAGAAGAAATTAAGTCATGAGACATAGCTGTGGCTCTGCCTCTGCATTTACCTGCCCTTTCTTTCTGAACTCCCTCAGGCTGCAGTACCTGTCCAAAGATCACCATCGGTCCGTCCTCTTTGAAAAGCAGCACAGCCACGCTGGTGGATCAGAATGTATCTGATAAAGAGGCTCAGGGAATAAATGGAAAAACGCCAGCAAAACACTCAGCTGCAAGTCCAAAGCCACAAGGTATGCTGATTGGGGTTCTCTGAACACTTTGGGTACTTTGTTTATAAGTGAAGGCTGCCTAGAAGAATGATGACCACTAAGGAAGAGTTTTAAGCTATAAATGGGAGGAATGAGTGCATTTATTATTTTCAGGAGAATACTCAGTCTGTGAACCTTCCCAGACAGAGTTGGGTATTTACACTGCTCCTAAAACACCTTATACATTTCTCTGTTATAGTTCTTTTCATGTTTCAGAAATTGTTTGCATGTCCCTTGAGGGGACTGTGGTCTGTTCATGCATTATGCCTGACTTTGCACAGGGCCTTACTTACTGTTTGAGTAATAAATGTGTGACAAAGGAATGTGTGTTTATTTTTTTTTCTTCATTAATGATTTTAGAGAGAGAGGGAGAAGGGAAGAGAGATAGAAACATCAGTGAGAGAGAACATCGATTGGCCGCCTCCTGCATGCCCCCCACTGGGGATCTGGCCCACAACCTGGGCATGTGCCCTGACTGGGAACTGAACTGGTGACCCCTCGGTGCATGGATGGACGCTCAACCACTGAGCCGCACTGGCTGGGCAAGGAATGTGTGTTTAGAAGTACCATCAGCAGTTCTTATGACTTGCTAGATGTCAGAGGATCTGTGAAAATATCACGCCAAAACAGTGCTTAAAGTACTTAAGTAAGAAGGTGCTTTTACAATATTAACGAAACTGGGCTTGAAAAGCCTTCTTAACAAAGTCATCCATAGAAATTAAAAATAAACAGTTCAATGCCCAGCTGGTGTGGCTCAGTGGACTGAGTGTCGTCCCATGGACTGAGAGGTCCCGGTTCAATTCCAGGTCAGGGCACATGCCCAGGTTGCAGACTCGATCCCCAGTAGGGGGCGTGCAGGAGGCAGCTGATCGATCTTTCTCTCTCACATCAATGTTTCTATCTCTCTGTCCCTTCCTCTCTTTCTAAAAAAAAAAAATCAATAAAAACATATTTAAAAGATAAAAAAAAAATAAATGGTTCAAGATGGAGTAGCCAACAAGTGGTAAAACAATTATAATGGTAGATTTGTTTGGTGACCATTTCCTTTTACAAATAAATTTCTGGTGAACTGGGTATTAACTTTAAGCACAAAATAATAATTTATAGTAAGGCCCTTTGAAATGTAATATAAAGCTAAGCTCCACTAGGGTTTAATGTGTAATTTCTTCCTAACAGATTTTTATTTACACTGAATGCTCAACATTCAGCCATAAAACAAACTGGGCATTTGTAGAATTACTATGCTTTGAGGGAAAAATCCATTTATATTTGGTTTATTTTGTATTTACTTTGGTCTCTTTCCTGTTCCTGCAAAGAAAAAAAAGTGTTATAGAAAATGCATTATAAAAGAGCTGGTGTTGTTCTTTAAAGTTCTTATGTTTTAAGTATTTCTGAAAGCGAGCCTTTAAAAAGTTTTAAAATTGGCCCTGGCCAGTTTGGCTCAGTGGTTGGAGCGTTGGCCTGCGGACCAGAAGTCCCGGGTTCAGTTCCTGCTAGGGGCACATACCAAAAAGAAAAAAAAAGTTTTAAAACTGATTCACATTATGGATATTTTTCTTTTGTTTTCACTACTAGCTATATTGGTGGTGGTATGAGGTATGGCTCAAAAGCAAGGTGAAAAAATTAGTGATTCAAATGAATAGCCCATTCATGAATTTATATTATAACCTTTTCGTTTGGTCATACTCATCCCTATAACACTGATGTGAATATGAACATAAAACTTTTTATCATTATTTAATTAAGCCATTTATTTGCAAAGTACAAAATTCCATCTTGCTTATGAAACCTGAGCTGACAAAGATCAGACGGGGTAAGAATACAAAAAAATGAACATAATTCAATTTTATGTAATTGCCCAGAACAAAAGCAAGAATTTCATTATTTAGAAAGTCTTTTCTTTTGGAAGCATCATTGCATTACTTCATTGTTGTTCATAGTTCACTGAGATAAATTAATAGCAGTGGTCCCTCCTGAGCTACCGAAATAATCATATTCTTTAGGGAGACAACATTTAACCTTGCTTTTGCTTTTTGCAGTTATATGAAAGTCAATGTATTGCTACTTAAATGCATGTTTACTTCCTATTTTGAATGTGGGTTCATATATATACAATGTTACATAACTCCAAATACTAGCATCACCTTGCTGACTACAGTCACTAGGCCATAGGAATTTTTCAGCCCCATTATAAATTTTAAAGGGACAACAGTTGTGTATTTGATCCCTCATTGACCAAAATATTGTTATACAGTTCATGACTGTACTCAATAAATTAAATAAAGTACTTTATACTTCTTTTTAAAAATATTCTTGATCTGGCCAGTTAGGGAAGTTGGTTAGAGCATCGTCCTAATATGCCAAGGGTGCAGGTTTGACCTCCGGTCAGGGCACATACAAGAACCAACCAATAAATGCATAAATATGTGGAACAAGAAATCGATGTTTCTCTCTCTATCTCTCCCTTTTTCCTTCCGTTCCTCTCTCCTTTCCTCCCTCATTCCTTTCCCTTCATCTCCCTCTCTAAAATCAGTAAATAAATTTAACAATTCTCCCTCGTTTTTGGCCCTTCCCTGGCCCTCCTAGTTAAAAATGTTAACCTCACCTTCAACTCTGACATTTCATATTTCCCCACCCCTACTTTTTTTTTTTCTCATTCATTACAATCTGGCCTACTATATATTTTACTCATGCATGTTGAATTTCTTCCCCGCCTTTGCACTACTGCATCCCCCATGCCTACCACAGGGCGTAGCAGGTCTTCAGGAATACTTGCTGAACGAATCCCTGCTTCATCACCTCGTTTCCGCCACTTTGTTTCTCGTGTTTTTTTGTTTACAACTTAGAACGTGTGCCATATAGAGACCAACGACCCTGAAGTGAGGGTACATCTTGGTATTGTGAGATCAGCTGCCAAATAGATTGGGCACTACTTATTGATTTATTGACCAGTAATCGGTGTTCCCCACCCTCTAGTAAAATGAAGCTACTTTTCATTTCTCCAAACCCATAAGAACATCTAGGTGACCAAGGCTGAGAAAGAAAGGGGACTCTAATGGCACTTCCTGTGCAGATGAAGGGATTATCACACCGACCCCTCCGTTTTTACTATATTACTAATCCTTTACAAGTTATGAATGGTGAGGCTGCTGAGGCTTCCAGATCTATTATGTAATTTTATTAAATTGAAGACTCTTAGTCTAGATCAGTGGTTCTCAACTGGAGACAGTCCTCTCATTGGTATTATCTGGAGACTTTTTTGCAGTCCCCCTGCCCCCGCCCCAAAGAATTATCCAGCCTGAAATGTCAGTATAAAACTCTAATCTAGATCCTAAAAACAGCTCATAATTAAATCTTATTTGTTTGTTTCTCATGTGGAACACTAATAAAATCATAGCTATAATTTATTATGGTGATTTTTTAAAGCAGAGACAATATTGAATAACTTTATTAGTAGTGTTTTTGTAGTAATGTATCTGGAACAACATCAGGTTTATGTTTATTCATTACCAATAAGTAAATATTTTTGAAGAATTATGGTTTTTAAAAGGATAAAAGAGCTAAGTTTTAGATTAGATAAATTTGCCATTTGAATCTACATTGGAGCCTGTAGATTTAAAAATGGGTTCCTTCAATAGTTAGGGCTTGTTTTCTCTCAGCCTTGGAAAACACCCTAAGGCTTGGAAAACAATGGTTTATTCAATTCATACCAACTCGACCAGTCAAACAAATAAATTATGGAGCAACTTGAAACGCAAGTCTTTCCTCTTGTTCACCACTTTTAAAATTGGCCTCTTTGCTGCTATGCCAGACGAAATAACTTTCTTAGCAATTAAAGCTAATAGTTCTTTTTCTCTTAAAAGCTTTGATCCACAACATTCTCCACAGTTAATTATTTTGATAAAACCCATATATTGTCACTCCTCCATCATTAAACCTAAATGTTTAGAAAAGTTTCATGAACTTGGAAAGCCACTTTATTGTTTGAATAATTTGTATTTAAAGTACTCACACCTATTTTATTTGCCTTTGTAGTAAAGCATTCTATGTGGAATGTTCAATTCTTAAGGTATAATGTTACAAATTTATAATGCATTAATATATAGCCAGCTATTGTTTTTCATAGTAACATAAAAGTAATTGAAATGTAGTTTGCATCCCCAAACTTAAATTGCTATTAGTGTCTCTTTCATTCTTAATAATCACTATGCGTAATTGGAAATTTTTGAATAATTAAATTGTTTTTTTTTTTCTATTTACTGTCTGTAAAGTTGGCTATAATAGAGCCCATTTTATTTATAGTCATCTAAATATCTCAAAGTTAGAATGTTCCAAACTGTGCTATCGATGCTTCCCCCCAAATTGCTCTATTGTGTGTCACTTGATGACAAGTCCATCCTTCCAGTTGTTCAGGACAAAGGTCTCAGAGTCATCCTTGACTCCTCACTTTTTCTCACATACCTCACATTTAATCTACCAGGAAATCTACTTGTAAAATATACCTGGAATGCAACACTATCTCCTTCTAAGAAGCATTATCTCTTGCCTGAATTTTTACAATAACCTCCTAACTCTTCTTCTTCTTCTTTTTTTTTTGCTGTTTACAAAAAAAAAAAATTATTTATTTTCCCAGTTTAAGTTTTATTCATTTATTTTTTGTTACAGATGTTTCTCCTTTTAACCTCCTAACTCTTCTACGTCTACCCACCTCCCTACATTCTCAACACAGCAGCCAGAGTGAGGCCGTTGAAATTTAAGTCATCTGTCTCTCCTGTAGTCAGAACTCTGCTGTGACTTCCCATTTTACTCATTTCAAAATCTAAACAAGGTTGTACATTATCAGGCCCTCCCTCTGACTTCAGTACCTGCTCTTGACTGTTCCTTTGGGTCCAGTCACATGAGCCTCCATTAAGTCTTAGTCAAATCAGAGTTCTTCAGAGAGGCCCACTTTGCACACCCTACTTAATGCTGCAATCTGCCCTTCCCCCACTCTCTATACCCCAGATCCCTTCTATCTTATTCTTTTAACCCCATGCCCCCTTTTTTGTCTTAGTACTTACGACCTTTTGATATGTGGTTTTACTTACTATGTTTTTTTGTTTCTTGCTTTTCCTTTTGTTCATTAACATGATCAAGTGCATAGACCTTAATAGGTATTCAATGAATATTTGTTGAAATAATGAAAAAGTAAACTTAAAAAACAAAACAAAAAAAACCCTGTACAGACTGGCTGGGTAGTTTAGTTGGTTAGAGCATTGTCCCGATACACCAAGGTTGCGAGTTCGAGCTCTGGTCAGGGCACATACAAGAATCAACCAAATGAATGCATAAATAAGTAGAACAACAAATTGCTATCTGTCTGTCTCTCTCAAATCAATAAATAAATGTTATTTTTTTTAAAAACCCTGTACATCCCGGCTGGAGTGACTCAGTTGGTTGAGTGTTGTCCTACGTTGCTGGTTCAGTTCCTAGTCAGGGCACATGCTTGGGTTGTGAGTTCGAGCCCGGAAAGCAACCAATCGATCTTTCTTTCTCTCTCCTTTCCTCTCTCTAAGCATGTCCTCAGGTGAGGATTAAAGAACAAAACAAATATATCCTCAGGTGAGGATTAAAAAACAACCCTGGCCCTGGCCGGTTTGGCTCAGCGGTTAGAGCGTTGGCCCTCGGACCAGAGAGTCCCGGGTTCGGTTCCCGCTAAGGGCACATACCTCAGTTGCAGATTGTCCCCGCCCAGGTTGGGGTCGTGTGGGTAGCAACCACTTGATATGTCTCTCTCATATCGATGTTTCTCTCTCTCTCTCTTCCTCCCTCTCTTCCTTCTGCTCTATCTGAAGATAAATGCAAAAATGTCCTCAAGTGAGGATAAAAAACAAAAACAAAAAACAAAATCCCTGTACAGTATATATTTCTAGGATATATATATTTTGGAAATGTCGAGTTCTTATTGGTTGTATTAATTTTTATATTTTTTAATTGATTTTTTTAGAGAGAGAGAAAGGGAGAGAGAGATAGAAACATCAATGTGAGAGAGAAACATAGATCAGTTGCCTCCTACACACCCTCTACTGGGGATCGAGCCTACAACCAGGCATGTGCCCTGACCGGGAATCACACCAGTACTTCTCAGTCCATGGGACGACACTCAATCCACAGCCACACCGGACAGGCTGGTTGTGTTAATTTATACTTCCTTTCAAAATGAATGAGACTTCACATTGCTTTATATCCTCACTGACACTTGGTACTGTCAGATTAAAAAAAATTTTTTAATATTTTTCTTTATTGATTTAAGAGAGAGAGGAAGGCAGAGGAAGAGACAGAGAGAAACATCGATGAGAGAGAACATCGATTGGCCGCCTCCTGCATGCCCCCCACTGGGGATTGGCCTGCAACCTGGGCATGTGCCCTGACCAGGAGCTGAACTGGAGACCTCTTGGTCCATGGGTCGACACTCAACCACTGAGCCACACCAGCCTGGCTCAGATTTAAATTTTTGGTTAATCTGATGGGCTGAAGTGGTATCATATTGTGGATTTCATTTGCATGCCCCTGATTGTCAGTGAGGTGGAGCTCTCCTTTTCCTGTTCACATCCTTTGGGCTAAGAGGGAAGGAAAGAAGTAGTTGAGTTTCACAATGAAGTGGAGGTGCTGATAGGACATCTTGGAGATGTTCAGAAAACATTTCAAAATTTACATTTACACCCTCCATAGTGTCAAAGAGAGATCAGAAGTGGTGAGAGAGAGAGGGGAATCATTTTCACTTAAAAAAAATTAAATGTATTGGGGTGACATTGGTCAATAGGATCATTTTCACTTTTTAGTTATATCTGTTCAGAAAAACACGAATTATTTGCCTCTAAGACAGTGTTTCTGACACTTCAGCCATTCATGTACCATATTGGGATTTTTGTAGCATTTGTGCTTTCTTTTTTAAAAAATCCGCACCCAAGGATATGTTTTTATTGATTTTTTTAGAGAGAGTGGAAGGGAAGGAGAGAGAGAGGGAAACATCCATGTGAGAGAGAAACATCGATCAGTTGCTTCCCATATGTGCCATGAACGGGGATGGAACCCACAACCTAGTTCCTGACCAGGAATCCAACCTGCAACCTTCTGGTGTATAGGACAACGCTCAACCAACTGTGCACCTGGCCAGGGCGGCATCTGTGCTCTTTTATTTAATATGTGTATACTTACTGGTTTCCTGTACATTTGGATCATCTCCCTTGCTGAAATAGATGCCTCCTCTGTGCTTCTAAAATAACGTGTACCCAAAGCCCGCCTTTATCAGGATCATTGAACTGCCTCTGCTGGAGACCGTGAGCCCCTTGATGACCCAGTTCATTCGTTCCTTCATGTATTCCACAAATGTGCCACAAACACTGTGCAGATAGTTACTGGGAATGTAGCTGTGATCAAAACAGACATATTCCTACCCTTACCGAAGTCCAGCTGAGGAGAAAGCTTTATATCTATAATGTATTTAATATTTTATTGCCGCTCTATTATTTACAACTATTTACTAATTAATAATCATATAGTAATTATAAGGTAATTAATAATCATAAAGTAGTTATAGTAATTACTTTGGGGAAATGTACACATTGTTATGAAACAGTTTACGAGATATTCATAATGAGATGGGTTACCTCTGAGGACCTGACTGGCTGATACTTATCATTTTATTTGAAACTTTCAAGCATCTAACAATGTCTGGCACATAATAAATAAGAAACGTTTACTGAATGAACTCTAGACTAAGATGAGTTACTTTATAACAATCTTTGCAAACAATTATAAAAAACATATTTACTTCCTCCTTTGAGTATTCTAGTTATGAATGTTGAAATTAATCCTAATATTAAACAAACTATTTTTTGGTGAGATATGGTCCTGGCTTACTATCTTGGTACATATTTATTCTACAAAGGAAATTTTTTCTTAAGGTTAATAAATATCACACTTATATAAGCCCCCTCCTCCCCAAAACATATCTTGGAAAATAATACCATTTTTATATAGAATCATGTCATTTTTCCATTGAGATTTTGTTCTTGTTTGTGTTGACATGGAATGAGATTGATTGTTACACCTGTAGCTCATTGTGATATACAGTTTTTGTTTCTTTGTACAAATTGATAGCTGGCACAGAAATGATAAGAGCTAGGCCAGTGAACATCAGGCAGCCAACCATCAACTGAGTTTATAAAAGAGATGAGGCCACTGAAAACCAGGGTAACCAGCTTGGGGAAATGGGGCATGTGGTTAGGAAGAGATGTGATTCCTCAGCCTTCTTCCAGAAGTTAGGAGAAAGGTGTTTTTTTTTTCAATCCTCACCCAAAGATATTTAGAGAAAGAGGAAGGGAGGAAGGGAGAGAAGGAGGGAGGCAGAGAGAGAGAGAGAAGCATTGATATGAGAGAGAAACATCAATCAAGTATGTGCTCCAACCAGGGACTGAACCCACAGCCTGGATCTGTGCCCCGAAGAGAACCGAACCCACAACCTTTGGTGTATGGGAAGATGCTCCAACCAACTGAGCCACCTGGCCAGGGCAGGAGAAAGGTTTTTTGTTTGTTTGTTTATTTAAAAAAGGATATAATTTTGTTTCATTTGTTAAAACTGATGATAGAAAAACACATACATGTTATAACCTTTTATCCAGAATGTAAATTAAGCTCTTATGGCATATTACATTTTCTTACCTACAGAATTTGTCATCTGTTAGGGGAATATCTGTAGATACTAGTATTTCAGGAAATGATCTGTTTGTATTCTATTAATTGAGTGAAGGGCTTATTGTAAGCAGATGTTTTGTGGTAAATTGATGTAAGCCAGCTATTAATGTAGCAGACAATAATACAGTAAATCCTCGATTTTGTGAACCTCAATTTAACACACTTTGGATTTAATGGACAAAATTTTCTATTCATGTCATATGTGAAAATTAACACCCTGTTAATTTTAAAATGCTTTTAACCAAGATTTGCTTATAATTAAATTAACAGGTTATTTTTTGTTATTAAATCACTGTTATTTTAAACAAATTTTAGCAAATAGGCCATATGTTGGGGAAAAACACTAGTACTTTTGCTGACCTAAATAAATATTACATATCTACAACTATAGCCTACGTATTTAAATCCAAGAGTCACCGCTCATAAACAATGTCCGGGGAATGATTAACACGTGATCACACCGCATGGCACGAGGTCATTGGTTCTGTTGTCGCCTGGCGTGACTCTTTGCAGCAGCTTTAACTCAAGACACCGATGTCCCTACGTGCAATAAGCAGCGCCCCAGCCTGTGCCTGTGTTTACTCCAGGTGACTGGTGAATGCACCCATTTCCTAGACCTATTCAGTATACATTTAAAATTGATATAATACATATAGAACACTTTTCTGTGAAATTAAACTTTTCATACATACTTAGTTTTACTTACACAAACATGTCTATATTAGTAAAAACAGATTAATTGATTTGTTACTATTTTAACATATGCATTCAGAAAACCTGTTTTATTATATAACAGACTTTTGGCTTTAATGGACACTCCCTCGCCCAAATTAGTTTGTTATGTCGAGGTTTTACTGTAATAGAGCGTCTGTATCCCCCTTTTACTGGATTTATGATGAGGGGCAATGCTGAGAATGGAAGGAGCCAGAGTCAGGATAGCAGTCATAAAATCAGATTAGCCTTGTTACCCCTGGCCAATCACTGAACCTTTCCAAGCCTTCATGGACATAAGTGATGAATAATAGTACCTACCTCAGAGGACTGTAAAGTAAATAATTGTTATCGAAGATCAAATGAGATACAGTGCTTTTGTTAAATAGGAAGATGCTATGGAAAAGTGACATTACTATTGTTTGTTGTTCTTCTTTTATTGGCTTGTATGTTTAACTTAACTATTAACTGATGACAGTCACAGAAATGATAAGAGCTAGGCCAGTGAGCATCAGGCAACCAAGTATCAACTGAATTTATAAAAGAGATGATTCTGGTATATCTGTCATTCGCTCTGTTATTAAAAATGTGTTTTGGCCCGGCTGGTGTGGCCCAGTGGTTGAGCATTGACCCATGCACCAAGTGGTCACTGGTTCAATTCCTGGTCAGGGCACATGCCCAAGTTGTGGGTCTGATCCCCAGTGGGGGGCATGTAGGAAGCAGCCAATTGATGTTCTCTCCCATCGATGTTTCTCTCTCTCTCCCTTCCTCTCTCTCTAAAAATCAATAAAGAAAAAAAAATTTTTTTTAATGTGTTGTATAACAAGCAGTCTATCTCTAGGAATTAGTTTCAAATTTCTTTTCTCTGATTAGATAAAGAACTGCCATGTTATCTCTAATAGTGTTGGAATGCCCTAGCCCTACATAGACCCCTAGTGCTTAATAATACCATATTTAAAATGACCTGAAATTAAAAGAAGCACTTGAATCTTAGAGATGAAATTTCCACAGGGCACAGAGCAAATGTCCAAGATAGATGAAGGTCCCTTGGTTAAGTTTCAATACAAAGTTGACAGACCTTTTTACAAAAGCTTGATAATGCTGAAGATTTTTATACCCAGATACCAGATTTGTTTTTGTTTTGTTTTGTTAAGGAAATACTGACTTCTATTCATTCTTTCTCTACAGTGCCTCCAAAGCCATTACATCTGCAGAATTCACCTCTGTCCAGTATACACCAAATCCCTAAGCATAAAGCTTTATCTAGTGCAGCACCCAGGATGGAGGAAGTTAAACCTGCCTCTGCTTCTTGTGTCTCAAAAGAAAAATCCAGTAAAATATCAGATCTCATCAGTCGCTTTGAAGGAGGCAGGTAAGAGCTCATTCACAACGGGAGAAGGCAGAGGGGAGATGAAAGCCGAGTTCTGGAAAAGATGATGGAGTCATAAGTTTTCCAAATCAAACATAACATCTTCTTCCATTGGGTTTGGTAGGCCTTTAGAAAGAGTTCATTTTAAAAGAGTTTCATCTTGCCCTAATATAAACTGCCGTTCACTGTTCGTTATCTGTGTGCAGCTCTGTGCCACCAGCTTCTTCCTCGGGCTGTGTGCTGTGTAGGTCTGTGGGTATGCTCTCTCATTGCCTCTGTGTCTGTGTGTGTCCTGGGGGTCATTGTGTTGCTCGCTGGGTATCTGGGTTACAAAGGCAGGAGGTTGTCTCTATCTCTGCTTCTCGCTTTGTGTGCTTGTGAATGTGACTCCAGTGGGCCTGTCCCATCTCTGTGGCTTCTTTCTGACCCACTTTATTTGATGTGGTCTTCAATATCCATTTGGTATCTGCTTCCCCCCTCCCCACATCCCTGTACTGTAGACTAGGCGTTGCAAAGAGAGATTGTCGATAGAAAAATTCATGCTAAATTTCTGTCTTGTATTTTATTAGATAGAGTTTTATATTCTTTGGTTCTAATGTTTCCGAAAGGTAGGCGAGATACTGTTTGTTTCTCACTTAAAGATCAAAACAAACTCACATAAGTTGCTTTTCTACTTATATGACCCTCAGGCGTTTTTTCTTAGAATTCCCATCACTGATAAATAGAGTTTCTGAAAAATTTTATCAGAAGCATTTTATTATTCTTATGTTACCAAAAAAGTCTGTATACAATTTAACAGAATATAAATAAGTTTACTCTCATCCTTGAGGCCACATATTTCCATTAATTCCAGTGTAATATTGGGAAATGGTTTCCCATTAGGTGGTTTTATAATTTGCAGGATTTATTGTTATATATGTAATGAACCAAAGCTTGGAAATGCTTTCAAAATCTTCTGGAAATTGGGACCAAGTACAAAATGACAAGTGTCCCTATTTAAAATGAGACTATATTTAGTAACAAGTTCTGGAGAAAATTAGTTCAGAAGTCTGTCTTCAATTTTCATTCCCAATCAATTGTGGGAACTTGAGTCATGAATATTTAAACGTCAACACCTCCCCCTCTGAAGTAAGATTTCTAATAGCTTTGCTATCTGAAATTACAGTAATCTTTACTAGAATGATTTCATTCCACTTAAAGTTTTTTTGGTTTTTTTTTTTAATCCTCACCTGAGGATATTTTTCCGTTTTTTTGTTCAGATAGAGTAGAAGGGAGAGAGAAGAAGAGAGAGAGAGAGAGAAACATCAACGTGAAAGGGACACATCGAGTGGTTGCCACCCACACGACCCAACCAGGGCCGGGGACAAACTGCAACCGAGGTACGTGCCCTTAGGGGGAACCGAACCCGGGTCTCTCTGGACCGCAGGCCGACGCTCTAACCACTGAGCCAAACCAGCCAGGGCCCACTTAAAGTTTTTTGTCTCAGGACAAGTTGATTTAGTTGCACAGAGAGTGACCCCTCATGTTTGCAGGTCTCCAGGGCCATGTCCATGACTGTGTAATATACTGAGGCCCTGGAGCCTGGCCCCTGAATGGGTCACTGTTCCAAAGACGGAGTCCTCTGAAACTCAGTTTGATGTGCCACTCTGACCTCCTCTCCATACAGAAAAGGTACACGGTTTTCCCACTGATTGACACCCATTTTCTTTTACTCTTGCAGACCTCACAGATTCAAAGTCATATCTTGATGCAAAGCTGGAAGGTTGGATCTAAGCAGAGATGTGCTATAATTTATGACATGTTAAGGAAACTTGTACGTGAAGCTAGGATGTCATGTGAGCATTTTGGCAAATTTGGTGAAGGACTGTTACCTGTGGCCAAGTTCACTGCCAATGCAAAAAATAATTATATGTTCTTAGTGAGGTGTTGTGAGCAGAAACTGACCCTAAAAGTGTCTGAAGGGGTTAGACACTTGGGTCTGTAGGGCTTGAATGGGAAGTTTGTATTTCCTGGCGAGTGCTGTCCATGTGCCTACAGTATAATAACTGGTTATGCCCCAGTTATTAAAGCGTAAACCAGCACTTCGTGGAATAGAGGGGGATTCGGCAGGCTGTGAGTGACCACAGTAGATTGACAAGAAGAGCCAATGTCTGTTACAGTAGTGTCATAGGAGATCATAGTGTACTTATTAAGACCTTACCCACGTAGCATAGGTTTGCTCTTTCATTAAGATGAGTGACTTAGAGGATATATTTGAAGCAAGTGAAATTTCATTTTGTACTGTGGTTTCTTTATGTGTGTGTGTATATATATTTTAATTTTGTTTTGCGAGTAAGAGAAACTAGTCTTTTAACCTATGAAAGACTTCAGGATTTTAGAAATAAATAAGTAACATTTTCCTCAAAACCAAACATTAGTTTTTGCCAAGGACACTGCTAGGCCAATTGCTTTTCTCCAAAGCAACAGGACTCTCCTATGTACAGGTTCAACCATTGCGTTTACTAACCTTTCCCCCACACCTCCCTCAACCCTAACCATTCCCTTCACATACCCCCTGGGAGTCACTTATTGTAGGAAATCCCCGCCTGTCATCCGAAGCAGTCCTTTACAGAAATCCTAAGCAAGCCCAAAGTTTGTTACAGAGGATCTACTGAGGGTCTTTCTTCTGGGTTGCTGGATGCTGATATTGCCAGACAAAGGAGGACAGTTTGATTCAGTTCTCCAAGGACTGTTTAGGAAATTATCTTGGCCAAGGATATACTGTAGTAGAAGGCAACTATCACTGATGAAGTGTGTCACCTTTATTTATTTTGATAACCTCCAACTTTTGCATATATGACATTTTCCCCTACCAATCGTTTCCTTGCTGTGGAGCTGAACTTGACTATGTCTTTTTCCCTCCCTTAATTATTTTCCTGCTGTCAGTTGCTATTCCCTGTTCCATCCTCCAGACAGCTCAGCAGTGTCTGGGAGGAGTGGAGTGAGGAGACGGTGACACCCACTCAGCATTGTCCATGCCCTTACTGCTGTGCCTCCCCCACCTCCTCTACCCTATGACCGCTTTCTATGAGGGGAGTGTGGGCCCTGGGCTGTCTTCCCACATTTGTATGCAGCCAACTCACCTGCTTCTCACTCCTTCCTCATGGTCCAGTGTATTTATTATAATGTGGGGTTAAGACTGTGGCATTTAGCCCTGGCTGGTTTGGCTCAGCACAGACCAAAGGGTTTCGGGTTCGATTCCAGTCAAGGGCACGTACCTGGGTAGCAGGTTCAATCCCTGGCCCCTGTCGGGGTAGTGTGGGAGGCAACCAATTGATGTGTCTCTCTCACATCAGTGTTTCTCTTTCTCTCTCTCCCTCCCTCCCTCCCTCCCTCCCTCCCTCCCTCTCTTCCACTTTCTCTAAAAATCAATGGAAACATATCCTGGGGTGAGGATTAACAACAACAACAACAAAATCATTAAAAAAAAAAGACCATGGGATTTAGCATCAGGCTTCATGGTTTGAACTCTGGCCTTATCATTTGTTAGCCATGTGACATTGCCATATAATGTAAGTTTCTAAGCCTGGATTTATGGGATCCCTATTTTGGAAATATTATGAGGATGAAACAAGATAACCATTGTGAAGGGCTTGGTGTAGTTTCTGGCACTTAACAAATGCTAGCTGCTAATATTGAATCAGTGCCACGATCATCCTCACAACCACAGTTATTTATTACTCATCGAGTATTTATTGAGCACTTTTCATATGGCAAGTGCTATGTTGAGAAGCGGAGATAAAGCAGAGAACAAGATGGGTACATTCTGCACCCTGACAGAGTATCAGTCTAAATTTATCTTTATTCCTCATTAGGTCATAGGAATCTCTCCAAGACTGCAGCCCAGAATTTTTCCTCCTTGGAATCCTAGATTAAAATGCTATACAAATATTTCCATAGGAACCTTGTCATCTATTGGCAGTTAGGTTCCATCGTACTATTGTGGTTCTATATGACATTAAGTAATAATAAGGGCTCTAAAGAAAATGGAAATAAAATGTGTAGCTAGTGGTGGAGTGTGCTGTCATAGAGACAACAGTCCAGGAGGTGGCATCTGAGCAGAAACCCAAATGATGGGCAGGAGTACACCACGCCAGTGTCCTGGGGAAGGTTGTCCTGGGCAGAGGGAACAGCAGCTCAAAGATCCGTGGTGTGTGTGTTTGCTTATCGGGAGTTGGGGGACAGGGGGCAGCAAGGAGACAGGTATGACAAGAGCACTGTAAGAGAAGAGAAATGGAATTTAATGAGGCCAGGCTAGCAGAGTATACAGAATCTCGCAGGCTGTGGTCAGGATGTCAGGTTTACCTTTACGTGTGTGGGGAACCCCCACAGAGTTTGATCTCTGCGGCCGACGTGGAGAGACTAGATGGGAGGGGATCAGGCGTGGAAGCAGAGATCACTTAGGAGGCTGTGGCAGTGTGTATAATCAAGTTTCTGAGAATGTGTGTTCCACTTTCCAAACAAAAATAACTTTTGGTTTCTAACCTCTCTATACATCGAGGGCTGACTATATTTGTTTTTAAAATGTTAAGAAAGTAAAAATCTTGGGAAAAGATGGTTTTATTTAATATACATATTTCTCATCTCTAAGTCTCTACTGACTAGCAATATTGATAAGCAATCCAAGGAAATGTTTCAGACCTTATAAAGTTCAGGCCCAGCATCTCTATTGAAATGTGTCTTTAAGTACAGATAGCATTGCAAGAGACTGAAAACTACACTGGAATATTCTTAGCTGTGTTTCTGAAACCATCGGAGGAAGGGAAATATCTTTCCTAAAGATCCCCTTTCAGCTGGAATAAACTTGTTTTTATTCTAGAGCTTGTCCATACCAGTGCTTTCACACTTCCTCTGCCTTTTTTCTTTTAGCACATTATCAAATTACGGTGATTTAAAGAAAACTTCAGCTATGAACCTAAATGCTCCCAGAATCCCGGGAAGGCATGGATTGACAACCACACCTCAGCAAACACTCCTCTCCCAGCACCCACCCCAGAAGCAGGGAAACGATCCAAAACCAACTCAGGGTGTACAGACTTGTGTGGCTAATGGTGTCATGGAGGCACAAAACCAGGTGGAAGGTGAGGAGGATAAAGCGGCCACTATTAGCTCAGATACTCCTGTGACTCCTAGTCAAACCTCTGAACCCTTGCTTGATATGAACTTAGTGAATGGAGCAAGAGACGAAAGTACCACGGGCCCTGCCTCACCCACAACAAATGACAGTGATGGAAATGCTTCTGACAGTAGCTGCAGGACTCCAAGTGTGGACCCAGCCCTCCCCCTGGAAGAAGGAAGGGCAGACACAGAAGCCCGGGTCCAAGAAGGGGAAAATGGAGAAAGCCCCCAGGAACTGGAACAGCTGGAGCAGCACCATGAGATGAAGGTAAAGCACGAGCCGCTCATAAGCAGGAGGGAGCACTGCTCATTCCTCTACTGTTGTCAAACTGTTCCGTGGCACCCGAGGGATGAGTGAGTCAGAGCACCCTCGCCACCAGTGAAACAGTTTTGTAGCACTAGCTGCTTATGGGTGTTTCCTCTACTCTCTGTAGGTTCAGTTGATCTACTCTGGTTTCAGGAGTCAGAACAGTATGAAGATTTTGATAGAGGAAAACCACAAACATGCTTTTATTGACATAGGAAGACAAGTTCTTTGTTGCTTGAGGTGTTAGGGCTGCATCCCTAAGCTCTAGGGTCTAAGCAAGAGGAAATTGCATAATCTTTGCTTTTCAGACATTTCTAATCTAGTAAAAGAAATGGACTTGGAAGATAAACTTATACTAGCACATGTTTCTTGTAAGGAGATGAATATGGAAGTATTCACAGATTACTCAATAGCTATCTATAACTCTTTCCAGGCTTCTAATCTTTTTTAAACAACGTTCTAATTAATATGCAATTTTATAATTAGAAGGCTCTCTAAAAATCATCCTAGCCAGCAATTCATTTATAGAAGCAGAAATAGTCCCAGAAAGCCAAAGTGATTTTCCAGGGTTACGGTAATAGCTGAGACCCCCCCCCCCCCCCATGCCCTGATACCCAGGCCAGTGTTATATCCCTTATCAGTTTTAAATAACAGTCTATGTAGGAGAGTTGAGAACTGAAAATTTGATAATTATAGGAAAATTTGTGAGTGACAAATCCAAGCTCTAAATCTATGTACTTTTTTTTTTTTTTTATGGTGCTGTGTTTTTAACTGGCATTAACATAGGCAGAAATTTAAAAGGACTGATACTAAAATTTTAGAGTAAAAAGTGATTGATTGATGTATTTAGTACTTTAAAGTGAAATCAACCTTATTGTACAATTTTTACTATCCCTGGAAAAAAAAGAAAATTCTAAAAAAGAGCCACTGGTATATTTTCTTGACGTTAAAGGATGAATTTTAAATGCTAACTTTTAAGCAGGGAAAGTTCAGAGAAGGAAGTGGGTGGGAAAAAGTGAGTCATCCTTGGTAACATCTGAAATATTAAAGAAACAGGACATTGCAAAGTGAGTCTCTTAACATCTTGACAGAGTGTGAGTTTTAGTGTCTCTCTGCTTGAGCCATGGTGATCGGAAGAGAAGGTTAGAACCAAGAAACTCAAAACTCAGACAGCTGTCCTTTTGCCATTGGGATGATGCCACCAGCAAGTATTTATAAAACAGTAAGAGCCGTTCTTATTATGGGACATATTTTAGTTGGTAATGATGCTGTGATTGCTGAGTACTACTTTTTTCCCCCTGGTCATATATTATTATGTATACATTTTCAGAGATACGTCTTATTTGATTTGGGAGAGACTATATTAAACTAGTGAAGTCTGGAATAGTACAGCTGGTCCTTCTCCTAAATGGGAATTTAAATAGTGGATGGCACATGCTATATGTGGGAAGAAAAAATGTGTTTTCTCTGCAGAGCTGTTGATCTGAACACCACATGTGTCTCCCATCTGAAAAGGAGTGTTAGGATTTAGTTTCTACATGGTGACAATGTGTCTTCCTTTGCTACTCTGAGGCTTGTTGCATTGCCTTCCCTTGTTCCAAACTGCAAACCTAAATGCTAGTAGTGTTAAGATGGTAAATGTTATATTATGTATGTTTTACCTCAATTAAACATAAAAAAAGAGATCTTAAAAAATGAAAAATTTAACAGTATATAGTTATTGGCACCAGGAAATCTTGATGCTGCTTCTGGCTTGTCCACTAACTAACAGTACGACCTTCAGCAAGTCAGTTTTTTGTGCCTTTATTTAAAGGATGTAAACTGGTATGACCGTAAGCCCTTTTCAGTGATAACATCATAATTCTGTGCTGTTATATATAGGTATGTTCCTTGGTTAGCACAGCCCTCCAGATTGTCAGCTGCTGCTGATGCTTCTTTTTTTAAAATATATTTTTATTGATTTTTTTAGAGAGAGAGACATTGGTTTGTTGTTCCACTTATTTATGCATTATTGGTTGCCTCCTGTATGTGCCCTGACCAGGGATCAAACCCGCAACTTTGGTGTATCAGGATGATACTCCAACCAACTGAGCTACCCAGCCAGGGCTATGGAGGATTATTTTTCATTGAATTTTAGATAGAGTGGAAGGGAGGGAGGGAGAGAGAAAAACATTGATGTGAGAGAGAAACACTGATTGGTTGCCTCCCACACGACCCAGATCAGGCTGGGGATCAAACCTACCACCCTTTGGCTCATGGGCCAACGTTCTAACTGCGGAGCCAAACTGGCCAGGGCATTAAAAAAAAATCAATGTTTATTTCCTGGTTATATCTGGTTTCTTAAATACCATTTTATTATATTATTACATAAGCCTTGAGGACATATAACTTTTGGACATACTCAAATAAAAATTGAGAAGATACTCATCTCCTAGGGAAAAGAATAACAGAATCAAATTCAGAAGTAAACTGTGAATATAAAGCCAGGGCTTTAATTCAAATCACCTCACTTTTCCTCTTTTTCTGTCCATTTCCCCTCACTGAGTTGAATGCTAATTCTTAAAAATTATTGATTAATTTCACAGGATATAATGTGAGGTGTCAAAGTTTCCTGGGAGTGAAAACAATCCTTATCTTGGTTACTCATTTCTTATGATGGGCAGCAGGTTTTGGTAAAGCTTTAAATGTCCTTTAGTTCACTTCCCGAAGAGAAGGAGGGCAACTGTTGAGGTCTTGTTAGATGGGAAGACATAGCCAGTCACTCCTTAGCTAGTTCTTCTCTCGCCAAACCAGCTGTGATTCCAAGCAAGTGAAAGCAGTGCCAAGAGAGGATCCAGCTCCTCTGATCAGCCTCTTGCTGTTGCTATTGTTACAATGAGAGCCCCAACTGAAGGCGTAAGGGTTTTGAAACAATGTGCAGGAGAACAGAAAAGTTGTCCACTAACCATGTGGATAGTGCACAAAATTCTTGAGGATGAGGATAGCTTTTCTGTATTTACTTACAACTGAATGGTGAGCTCAGAACCTTCTTTGTTTAGAATGTTGGAAAGGTGCAAGAAAGACATGAACTTCAGAGAGCCTGTACCTGAAAACATCGCCTGTGGTTCAGTCTGAAAATTCCATTGTGCCAGGTTCACTCTTCAGGTGATAAACAAATGAACAAGATAAGCCCTGCCCACAAAGTAAACATCGAAATATGGTGAATACGTGCTCCTCGGAAACAGGTGAAAGAACAAAGGTGCCTGGAGGAGAGCTGGGTGAGGGGCAGGCTGCGGAGAAGCAGGTGAATTGAGCTTGAAGAAAGAATGGGAGGCTGCTGGGTGTTCCAGAATAGATGGGAAGGAGGGGATGAGTGTGTCTAGGTAGAAGAAAAGTGTGAGGAATGAGTAGAGACAAGAGAATAGATGCCATATTTGGGGTATTTCTGGCCTCATAATAAGAGGCCAGAGGGGTAGAGAAATGAGTTGGGGTGGGGGGAGGAGAGGGTGTAGAAGGAAAGGCTTAAAAAGAAAATGTATGCTAAGGACAAATTGCAGTGGGTTTTCATTGCCTCAGTTGTATTTTCTCCCCTTGAGAGCAATGGAGACTTTTTAAAAAGATTTTTGAAAGTCTAAATAAAAGTTAATAATTCTCACAGAAAATCAAGAAAATGCATCAAAGCATAGAAGGCACAAAAAGCATCCATAGTTCCACCACCCAGAGAACTGCTTTGATGTTTAACATTCCAGCTTGTTTTTCTGAGCCAATTTTTTAAAAATGATATTCAATAGCATAATGTATGGTCATTCTGCATCCTGTTTTGTTGGATGAAGCATAGGTTCCCCCCCTCCCCCCATGTTATTTCAAACTTCCCATAAGCCTAGTACTGTCCGGACTCTGAGACACTTAATTAAAGCATGGAAGTGACATGATTTTACACCTGTGGGTTTTAGAAAAATGAGTCAGATAAAAGGAAAAAACAGATGGAACAGGGTACTTAATAAGCAGCTTCAGTAGTCCAGGTGTGAGAGGTGCAGCAAAGAGTTAGGACCAGGAAGAGAGATCTCTGAGGATGACTGGATGTGAGTGATGAGTCATGTTCAACTCCTGGCTTGGGTGAGTGGCAGGTGGTGTACCATTATTGAACTACAAGGAAATAAAAGGAACGACATATTTGGGGGACAAAAAACTAAAGATTTAGACATACTGAATTTGAGGGACTTCTAAGATATTCAGCTGAAGATGTCTAAAATGAAAATGGAATATTCTGGAGATATTATGGTTTAATGGTTAAGGATGAAAGTTTTGATTAAAAAGAAGAGTTCAAATCCCAACCCCACCACTTAACCAGCTAGGTGACCTTGGACATGGCACCTTAACATCATCACTCTCCAGGCCTTGGTTTCCTAACATGTTAATGAGATAACTGAGTGGCAGACAGGAAGGAAAATAATAGTGTTTGGAATGAAGGGAGAGAGTAGAGTTGCTAATTAGGTTAGTTTTGTACTACTGCTTTTATGACACCCACAAGACATCTCTTCAGAGATATTAACAAAACAAGTGGACATATGGATCAGGAAAGGGGATAATGTAAGAGGGTGCATGATTAATATTGCCAAAATAAATATGTAGGAACAGAAAAAGGGCAAGGACTGAGTCCTCAAAGCACAAACATAATCAAAAGAGGAACACAGAAGAAAAAGGAGAAGAGAAAGTAATGTTGTAAGAACCAATGGGCATGAGAGTGTAGAACACATGGGAGTATTGGTGAGCTTATGAGGACAGTCATCGTTTAGAGTATGGAGCTCCAGTTAACTTGGAGCCCTTGACCTTTCCCAGGACAGTACAGCTCACTGGCTCAGTGAACCTGGGATATTGAATTAAATTGAGTGGACTTATATTGTACATATTCTGGGTTCGAGGCACTGCAGTGAATACAATGAAGATTAAGATAAATAAATGACCATTATTTAAAGCATAAGGTGAAGGGGAAAGGAGAATTCAAAGATAAAGCTGAGGTTCTGGAGCATGGCTGAGAGGGCGAATTCCCCATTGTGCACAGAAGTGGAGAAGTCAAGTAGAGAGTCTGGAACTCAGTGAGTGAGGTCCGCAGAGACCACAGTGTGGAGGTGAGGCCAAGGCTTGGTGCTGGATGTTGTCAATTTGGGGAAGTGCCCACAGAAGCCAGTGAGATGTCCTCAAGGGAAGGGGGTTGGAGCTTGAGGACAGTGGAGAAGGTTAGCTCTTGTGATGGCTTGTGACTCTGACTCTGAGGGTCCAGGTCAAAGATGGTGGGACCAATCAGCATTCTTTCCAGCATTACTTAGTGGCCTGGACCTCAAGAAAGAGAGGAGGCAAGCCTGGAGTGGAAGTGAGCCAGAATCAGCTAGTCAGCAGTGCCAAGAGAACAAGGGGATAACCGAGTCACAGGTGGAGTTTAACACGATGTTGCCATGAACCAGAAGATTTGGGACAGTCAGGTGCATGGAGATCACGATGCACATGGAGATCGGTTTAGTGTGGGTATAAGAGAAATGGAAAGGTTAGATCTTGAAAACATAGCAGTTATATGTGGCTTTCGAAAACAAAAAGAAAATACACCATAACCTGGTAGTTAGGAAGACAGGCTCAAGAGCCAGACTCTAGTTTTGAATTGCAGCTCAGCCACTTACCAGCTTAAACCTCTCTGTACCCAGTTTCCTCATCTGTGAAATGGAGATAATAGCACCTACCTCGTAACCTTGTGTAGATCTTTTAATAGTTGTAAAGGACTTAGAGCAATGCCGTGAAACATAGTATGTGTTTGTTAAATAAACATAAAATAAAATCCTGTCCCCCATTTGTAAGTCAAGATGAAGAGACCCATGACTAGAGATGTTCCTCAGTAGATGCCAAATGCAACATATCCTGCCTGGTGGCCATCCCAGCACCTTCTGTCATTTCCGTTTTAAACTGAGGTGCTCTTGTGGGATATGCACAGAGATAAATCTGGGCGCCTCTTCCTTTTTAACTTAGGTTTCCTATATTTTGTTTTTCTTGCCTAAAAACCATAGCCTATTACCACATGAGGCACTCATATGTACAAGTTTTTAACTCCCAGGAATTATCATCTGAAATATTTACAAATGGTCTAGTTCATTTTATTTTTTACCTAGATTTGGGATAAGGTTAATTCAGTTTTTTATTGTATTTATTAAATTCTTCTTGGTGTCTGACCTTTAATTTCTGCAAACCCCAAAGGACAGTTCAGTCTAATGTATACTAAATTGAGTATGAACAGAATAGAGTTCTCTCTTTGCTACCACTTACTTCCTGTCTGATCTGGTGCAAGTAACCAAATTGCCCTTGTCAGTACAAGCTGTGTTTCTCCCTCCTCCACCACTTATCTCAAAAGGATGTAATGAAAATGAAAACCTTCAGATTAAAAACTCTCCCACACACCTATTCTCAGGTGTTTTGTTCGTTTGTTTCTGCTGCAGCTGTGTGTAGAGGACATAAGATTGGAAAACCATTGATGCTGGGTCAAAAGCAGGTTTAGACTTTTGCTCTCAAAGCTTCTTGAAGGATCATGCAAACATAGCCTGTGTATGCTTGTGACACTATATTATGAAGCGCTGGGAAAGGAGTAATGTCTGCATGTCCTAGTGGCTATTCTCTTTTTCTTGCAATGTGAACCTGGTGATAAATTTCTTGGTGATTACAAGATTTCCCTGAGACCACATGACCTTCCTTAGGGCATTATTACATGATCTTAATTGAACACAAAATCTGTGTTTTCTTCCCTTACCTTCTCATTTTCTTGTTCCCAAAATCCAGAGGAAGTGCTTTTAGTTAAAAGGCTGGAACAGCCGGGCCAGTGTGGCTCAGTGGATTGAGTGTCTTCCCATGGACTGGAAGGTGCTGGTTCCATTCCTGGTCAGGGCACATGCCCGGGTTGCGGGCTTGATCCCCAGTAGGGGGCATGCAGGAGGCAGCCAATCGATGTTTCTCTCTCACACCGAAGTCAGTCTCTCTCTCTCTCTCTCTCTCCCTTCCTCTGTCTCTAAAAAAAATCAATAAAAACACATCCGGGGGGAAAAAAAAAAAGGCTGTAACAGGGCAAGAACTTTGTTTTCACAGACCTGGATGTGAATCCTGGCTCAATCAGTTACTAGCTGTATGACTTTTGAGCCAAATTGAAGTCTTTGATGTCTGGAAATACATTTAAAAATTTGATGCATCTCATAACTTGTACAAAATCAAGTGTTTATTCCCTAAGTCGACTCATCTTGTTATGAGAGAATGGACTTCAGGGAACATGGAGATATTAGTACCTATAAAAACACACATCTTCCTTCTCTATGGAAGAATATAATTAACTGATAGCAGATTTGGGCAGAAACTCCCCAGAACTAAGGACTATTCATTCGGGTCCTATAAAAACCTGATCATTTGCCCTGGCTGGTTTGGCTCAGTGGTTACAGCGTCAGCCTGCAGACGGTATAGTCTCAGGATTTATTCCTGGTTGAGGGCACGTACCTCTGTTGCAGGTTTGCTCCCTGGCTCCTGTTGGGGTTATGGGGGAGGCAAGCAGTCAATGTGCCTCTCACATCCATGTTTCTCTCTCTCTCTCTCTCTCTCTCTCTCTCTCTTTCCTTCCTTACTCCCTCCCACTCTATCTAAAAATCAATGGGAAAAAAATATCCTTGGGTAAGGATTAAAAAAAATAAAACCTGATCATTTATATGCATGTTGTTTTTAATATAACCTCTTATAAATATGTGGGAAAGGCTGTAATAACTTTTAGTAGACTTGATACAGTGCTTTTAGGGAAAAAAATTCTGCTTAAAATGAAATCATGTGAGAATATGTACTGAAGAGTTATAAAGCATAATACCAATATCTGATTCATTTTAAAATTTGATTTTACCCCTAAAGCATCCTACAGGAGACTGTAATTGTTTTTTAACATTTACAAAATTCTGTCTGGAATTCCTGCTCCCCCACTTGGTGGTTTTGAGGCATGGGGAAGGGCAAGGCAGATGGCACTAGGATTTTTGAAGAATGACTCACTGGTTCCGCACAAGCATTTCTGCCTGTCCAGTTAATGGACTCTGGGCTGCAGTGGGAGAGAGCTCTTTGTCCGGCTCCTGCCATATGGAAGAGTATGTCAAAGGTCTGAGAAGAGCTGCAGGACCTGGTAACATCTGCAAATAAGGAGGCAGAGCTGACAGTGCAGCACATTCATGACCCAGCAGGTACAGTGATGACTAGGCAGAACCTAGCCCCACTGAGAACGGAGCAGGTCTCTGCGAAGGGTTCCTGGAGGTGTGGAGGTACACAGCAGTCGCCTTGGAAGTGCAGTGAACAGAGAAGGCAGAGGGAAGCAGAGAAGAGTAAATTGTGTAATCTGTTATTATAAGAGGAGTATATCTTTCTTTTTCGATTCTGGTACTCTAGGTATACTCTAATTAATGTATTTTTGTTTGAGGCAATAATATTCTGAGAATCAGCTTTCAGTATACCAGTATATATTTGCAAGTGAAAAAACCAAAAACGTAATCCCTCTATCATATCAAAAGCAAGATGCTTTTTAAATAACATATTTATCATTATTTTGAAAAGTAAAGCCTGTGTATTAGCTTCCAATAGAATCAAATAGGATTACTTATTAAATCAATATTGTGTAATCATTATTGTTTTCCAAAGAATCACAAGAATTAATCACAAGACTGCTCAGTAAAGTGCTGAGCACAAAGTAGGGCTTATATACTTTTGAAGTGTCAAATAGTAAGAACCAGTATTATATAACTTTACCTATTTAACTTTCTATTTAAAAAATAAATCAGACGATAGCCCCAGTGTATCAACAATTTTAAAACTACTTTGTCCATCATTTTTAAGCATAAGTCTGGTAGAGTAATAATAGCCCCATGCATGCAGAGGGGTTGTATATTTCTCTCTAAATGTACTTGTAGATGAGTTTTAGTAACTAAAGTAATTTTTTAGTAACTAAATTAAGTTTTAAAGTTGTAAGCCATCATATTATTACATCAAATCTGACTGAATTTTTATACCTGATAATTATTACTAAAATGCTGGAAAGTCAGCTCTAAGTAGAATTTTTATTGGAAAAATGATTAGTATATAAATTAAAATGTAAGTATGTACCACATTCCGTTTTTGTGTGGATAGGTGATATTTTGTTAGTCTGCTCACCTGTAGGCACTTAATGCAGTCTTGTTTTTTTGTTGCAAAGAAGGGTTAGAGTGAAGCCAACTATTAATGAATAGTTGCTTAAAATCACGTACCACAGATAAGAATCTGATTCAGTTACCTTCTAACTGCATGACCTGGGGCAAGTTTCCAGCCCTCTTTGAGCCTGGGGACTTTTTATTGTCTGTATGTGCTGCCGGTAAAATAAGAATAGCAATGGTATCTATTTTATAAAGATAGTTTACATAAAATACTTATAATGGTGTCTGGCATATATCAACCAGTAATTGTGCGTTAGTTGTTCTTATTACGGTGACATTATTATTGTTTTTGTGATTGACCTTAAACAAGGCTCCATGAGTCAGTGATTTCCTGACCTCAACCACAAAATTCCTAGTAACTTTTCACAAACCTACATGATTAAACCTCGTCAGCAAGCTTACTTTTGCTTATCTTTGCGTTGGTTTTGGCAAGGTTAGGGACCTAACATTAGAAGACCATCTGTGTGGAAGGAACATAGCTTTTGCTAATAACTGCTGGCAACCCCTAGAACTTTGCGAAATATTACCAGGATACCCACAATGTGCCACGTTCAGCTAAAATGTGATTTGCAGTCAGCAAAAGATTGTTGCTTATAAGTGTCCTACGACCCCATAGGATGTGGAAGACCTCAGGGATGGCTTCATTGCTTGGCAAAAAGAGACAGTATGACCTGTTGGTTAATTAATTCTGACTCATAGATGATACATTATTTTATTCCAACACAAATTCTACAGGATCGTTTTCTTTAAAGATATTTGTCACAACTAAAATCAGAACATATAGAAGAGTGCGAGTCAAAAAGAGACATCACTACTATATAAAACCGGGAGCTTGAAAAGAACAGACTCCTATTAATAACAACATGGATGTATCTCAAATGCATTTTTTTTTAATCCTCACCCGAGGATATTTTTCTGTTTATCTTCAGATAGCGTGGGAGGGAGAGAGAGACAAACATCAGCGTGAGAGGGACACATCCACTGGTTGCCTGCCGCATGACCCAACCAGGGCCAGGGACGAAGCGCAACCGAGGTACGTGCCCTTGACTGGAATCGAACCTGTGACTCCTTGGTCTGCGGGCCGACACTCCAGTCACTGAGCCAAACTGGCCAGGGCTCAATGCATTTTGATAAATGAAGAAGCGAGATGCAAAAGGCACGTACTGTGCGATTCCATTTACACACACTCTGGAACAGGACAGATCAGCAGTAGCTAGGCCCTGGTCCTGTGAGAGGAGTGGAACTGAGTTCAAAGAGACCTAAGATGAGTTCGATGGAAATGTTCTGCATCTTGATTGTGGTAGTGCTGACAAAACCTAAAACTTTACACCAAAAAGGTGCATTTTACTATCATTTGTACATTATATCAGTAAATTGGGCTTTAAAAAACAAAACAAACACAAACAATGTGTAGTGCTGATACAGATCAGCATTTCCTGTAAGGGTGTGGAATAACATATATATTACTTTGTCTTCCTCTGAAATGTTGATAGATTTCTTTTGTATTTACTGTGTATTTGTGTTCACTGATTAACAGTTTCAAAGTCACATTTTTAGCTCATTAAGTATTTTATGTTCTCTATAAGGAGTAATGGATTAAAAATCACTTGTAAGTTTTTTTAATGTCATGGACTATACTGCATCTGTTTCATAGTATTTGTTTTCTATAATAATCAAGATGCTACAAATAACATCAATAACACTCGACCTGGCTTAAACAATAACGACTTTTATTGGCTTCACCTCTGTGGTTAGGGAACGGCTGTTCGTAGCATTTAAGTCTACATAGGTACCCTCATTTACATGGAGCAGAAAAGAGAGAGCTCTTTTTCTGTGGTTCTTCCTTTAAGAGTAGGGAACCTCCTTTGCCAAAGCCCCCAGTGCAAAGTCTCCTTGGCTCCTGAGCCAATCACTGTGTACTTGTCATTGTTACACCATTCACTGAGGCCCCCTTTTGATCTGGGAGCAAGGTTAGTTTCCCCATGGGAAAGGCTACTTAGTACTGGAGTACATACACTGCCAAATCTGGATACCATTCAGAAACAGGGGGGAAAGGATGCCAGGCAGGTAAGTAACAATGCTAGTGCTTTACCCTGAATTTAAGTTAAACCAAAACCTTGACTAATTGGAGAATTTACTGACTACATACTTGTTATTTCAGCATTTCTGAGACCATAAATTATTTAATCAGTATTTTGTTACTTTACCTGATGACTTCACATAAAAATATGTCACCTCAGTATTGCTGTAAGAAGCAACTTGGTCATTTTCCACATTAGAATGGATGCTGCATATAAAACATAAAGTAGACGTCACATATGTTGAATGCAATGAAGCATTCTTACAGCTTAATAGCATTTTATATAGTTTAAAATGTAACATTTAGACAAATTAGACCCTGGTTTAAAATATACTTTGGTCTGCTTTGGTACTAGAGTCTTTACTAAACCCTTATTATACTTCATTCTCTCCTAGAGTGAAAAGAGTATTTCAGCAAAGTTACTAGGTAGATCTTTCTAAATACAAAATGTTTTAGGAGTAAAATATAAATGCATTTTATTTTCATTTAACTTTTTTTCTTTATTGATTTTAGAGAGAGAGGAATGGAGAGGGAAAAAGAGATAGAAACATCGATGAGAGAGAACATCGACTGGCCGCCTCCTGCATGTCCCCCACTGGGGATCTGGCCCACAACCTGGGCATGTGCCCTGACCCAGAATCAAACCGGCAACCTCTTGGTGCATGGGTCGATGCTCAACCACTGAGCCACACTGGCTGGGCATAAATGCATTTTAATAGGGCCAAACCCAAGGGCTTCGGATAGTTAAAGAAGATGCCATAGACAAGGGGTGGAAATTCAGCAGGCCACTATAAGGAAAGTAAGTCTTGAACACCTAGGGAGGTACAGCAAGAGCATGTGCCAAGCAGAGAGGATAAAAGAAAGGTTTGCAGATGGTTGGGGGGACATGTTTGGATAAAGGTAGATAGATGAGTGTGTTTGGAGGAGTGTGCCTGTGAAGATACAGTGAGAAAGAAGTTTGAGAAAGTGACGAGGTTTGAACAACCCTGAGTGGTACCCATAGTCTGGATTTTATCCTGTTGTTGAGGGAGGACATATTGAAGACTTCTCTTTCCATGGAAAGTGGGATTATCTGGGCAAAGCAGAGTTTTGGAAAGATTCCTCATACAACAGTATACAAGGTAGGCTAGTGCAAAAAATAGTGAAATTCCGAGCGTTTGGCCTGGGCTTGAGATACAGTATGAGCAAAACAGGGTAGCAGTGATGAGAACTTAAGGATGGATGCTAAAAACATAATATCATGAGAGGATTTGGTAGCTGACTGGATTTTGTGGCTGGGAACCAAGTTTAAAGTAATTCAAGATACCAAAGACAGCCCTGGCCGGTTTGGCTCAGCGGTTGGAGCATCGGCCTGCAGACCAGAGAGTTCTGGGTTCGGCCCCCGCTAGGGGCACGTACAAAAAAAAAAAAGATACCAAAAACAGACAACTGGAAAGGGGTGGTACCATTGCCAGGATGGTAAAGTTTGGGATGGTGGTAGGATAGATGATTTGCAGAAAAGATGAGTTTAGTTTTATGTTAACACCATGTCGAAGTGGTAATAAATGTAGTTAGGTATGTGAAACAATATTTTATTGCATGTCAACATTTTATTGAAGCATTGTAGTAGACACAGGAGATAGAACAGTTAACAAGGAAAAACTGTTCCCATCCTCCTGGAACTAGCAGGGGTCTACAAATATATTTAAGCAAATATATGCTGAAGAAAGAATAGCCCTGGCCAGTGTGGCTCAGTTGGTTGGGCATCATCCTATTCTCCGAAAGGTTGCCATTCAATTCCCAGACATGGCACATGCTCAGATTGCAGGCTCAATCTCTGGTGGGGAGCATGCAGAAGGCAGCCAATTGATGTTTCACTCTCGAATCAATGTTTCTCTCTCTCTCCCTCTCTCTCTAAAAATCAATAAACTATTCTTTTAAAAAAAGTTGTTACAGGTTATATCCAGCAAGTCATTTCTAATTTTTTTCCTTTCTGGTTGGATGTTCTTTGATGGCTGAGAAGAGTTGGGTACCTGAGAAGCTTGAGAAAATTGTTTTAACTAAACATGTTTATTTGATGATGTGTTTATTACTTGAGAAATATTGTCCAAGCTTTATTTCCTAATGTGTGAATATCTATTCTATTTGTAGGAGACAAATGAGCAAAAGCTTCACAACATAGCCAATGAACTTTTGCTTACAGAAAGAGCTTACGTCAACCGACTTGACCTCTTAGATCAGGTAATATTTTCCTTTCCAGAATTATTTTACTTTTTGGTACTGTACATTATTTTAACTTAATAATGAAAGTGTTTAGAAACTACAAAGAAGGGCCTGACCATTTTTGGCCAATGAAAGGAAATTTGTAACATTTCCAACTTTGTCAGTGAATTCATTGGGTATAAAGTTTATACTTCATAAAGAACAGACTGAAGGACTGTCAGTACAAGTCACAGACTTTTATCTGTGTTTCAACCGTAAATACTAGTCTGTTTATTGATCATTTATTGTGATCCTATATACCATGTCACTATTATAATCTAAATAAGAGATTGTGATTGGGATGTGATACTAACATGAATGTATCACTGATCTGTTTGGCTCGTTTGCTGTTCAGGCGTATGTGCATGATCTGAGTTGCTGCAGCCATAGGGCCAGAACAGATTTTGAGAGTTCACTGTTCAGCCTTGTGTGAAATGCTTAATACGGTGCCAGGTGTAAAGTTGCACAGTCAGTGTTTGTTGAATATGTGAGTTTTCTGTATCACATTTTGTACTTTTCATCATGGTAGAGCCTTGAGTATCATTTCAAATGCACATTTGCAAGCCAAGTTGTTTTTTTTTCCTCCAGTAGTTCTTTTATTTTTTCATTGAAATTATTAGGGTGACTTTGGTTAATAAAATTATATAGGTTTCAAGTGTACAATTCAATAATACATAATATGCATATTGTATTGTGTGTTCACCACTCTAAGTCAAGTCTCCTTCCATCACCATTTATCCCCCTTTCACCCTCTTGTACCTCTCCCCAGCCTCTATCCTTCTGGTAATCACCATACTGTTATCTGTGTCTATGAGTTTGCTTGATCACTTCACGTTTTCACCCAGCCCCAGTCCCTTCCCCTCTGACAGCTGTCAATCTGTTCTCTATCTATGAGTCTGTTTCTATTTTGTTTATTTATTTTGTTCATTAGATTCCACATACAGTATAAGTGAAATCATATGGTACTTGTCTTTCTCTGACTGGCTCATTTCACTTAGCCTAATACTCTCCAGGTCCATCCATGCTGTCACAAAAGGTAAGATTTTCTTCTTTTTTACAGCCAAATAATATTCCATTGTGTGAATGTATCACAGCATTTTTATCCACTCATCTACTGATGGGCACTTGGACTGCTTCCAAATCTTAGCAATTGTAAATAACACTGCAGTGAACATAGAGGTGCATATATTCTCTCGAATCAGTGCTTTGAGTTTCTTTGGGAAAATTCCCAGAAGTGGAATTGCTGGATCATAAGGCAGTTCCATTTTTAATTTTTTGAGGTAATGCCATACTGCTTTCCACAGTGGCTGCACCAATCTTCATTCCCACCAACAGTGCACAAGGGTTCCCTTTTCTCCACATCCTCACCAACACTTGTTTGTTGATTTATTGATGATAGCCATTCTGACAGGTGTGAGGTGATATCTCATTGTGGTTTTAATTAGCATTTCTCTGGTGATTAGTGACATTGTGCATCTTTTCGTGTGTCTTTTAGCCATCTGTTTGTCCTCTTTGGAGAACTGTCTATTCAGGTCCTTTGCCCATTTTTAAAATTGGATTGTTTTTTCTCACGTTGAGTTTTATACTTTTTTAAAAAATAAATTTTGGATATTAACCCCTTATCAGATATATCAGCAAATACGTTCTCCTGTTCAGTAGGTTGTCTTTTCAGTTTGTTGATGGTTGGCTTTCCTGTGCAAAAACTTTATAGTTTAACATACCCCCATTTGTTTATTTTTCCTTTTGTTTCCCTTGCCTGAGAAGATATATCAGAAAAAATATTGCTACAAGAAATGTCTGAGATTTTACTACCCATGTTTTCTTCTAGGATTTTTATGACTTCAAGTCTAACATTTAAGTGTTTAATCAGTTTTTAGTTTATTCTTGTGTATGGTGTAAGAAGGTGGTCTAGTTTCATTTTTTTGCACATATCTGTCCAATTTTCCCCAAACCATTTATTGAATAGACTCTCTTTACCCTATTGTATGTTCTTCCATTATTGTCAAATATTTATTGACCATAAAGGCATGGGTTTATTTCTGGGTTTTATTCTGTTCTGTTGATCTAGTATGTCTGTACCATGCTGTTTTGATTATTATGACCTTGTAGTATAGTTTGATAACAGGTAGCATGATTCCTCCAACTTTGTTCTTCTTTCTCAAGATTGCTGTGGCTGTTCAGGGTCTTTTGAAATTCCATACAAATTTCTGGAATGTTTGTTCTAGTTCTATGAAAAAGTCTTATAATGTATCTTAAGATCAACTGTTGAAAACTAAGGTCTCTTAATTCTACTTCAGTGATAAAAGAACAAGACAATTGGAAGATTGTCTGCCAATACAGACCCCTCTTATTAGAATAGTAAGTCGCCATGTTTGAGTGTTAGTTATAAGAAGAATTGTCCCTGCCCTGGCCAGTTTGGCTCAGTGGTTAAAGCGTCGGCCTGCGGTCCAGAGAGGCCCGGGTTCGGTTCCCGCTAAGGGCACGTACCTTGGTTGCAGTTTGTCCCTGGCCCTGGTTGGGTCGTGTGGGAGGCAGCCACTCGATGTGTCCCTTTCACATCAATGTTTCTCTCTCTCTCTCTTCCGCTCTCTCCCACCCACTCTATCTGAACAAAAAAAAGGAAAAATGTCCTCGGGTGAGGATTAAAAAAAAAAAACAATTGTCCCACTTCTGCCATAGGAACTCAGGAACTTCATGGGAGCTGGTCATCCTATGCACACTCCCTATTATTTTCTTTCCTTTATTGATTTTAGTGGGAGAAGGAGAGATAGAAACATCAATGAGAGAGAACATCAACATCAATTGGCTGCCTCCTGCATGCCCCCCACTGGGGATTTGGCCCAAAACTTGGGCATGTGCCCTGACTGGGAATCGAATGGTGACCTCTTGGTGCATGGGTCAACGCTCAACCACTGAGCCACACCGGCCGAGCAACACTCCCCTTTATTAATTCCTAGAGTAAACTGTGTCCCTTTGATGGTGAGCCTTAAGGGGCCAAATTAAAGCTGTGTTCTTTAAAATAATGAGTTCATAACTCAAATATTCACTTTCCAAAGAATTTCTCCACAAGTCAGTCAATTTATATTGAACCTTTGAAACAACTTTTCTCCTCATGGGAATCACAGACCAGAAGCTTTTAGGTATTCCCACAGTGGAGAGGTGTCTTTTTTAAAAATTGAATTGTGTCCCTTCCCCCTGGCCCAACTTTTTTTTTCCAACCACATTAGCTTGTTCAACAATTGTTGCTGACCTTAGAGAATTTTAGTCTTAATTACTACAGTATTCTATCTGTTGGAGTCTCTAAGGACATAATTGTGTGTTCTTTTTGCCTCCCAAGAAAATGCAGTGGAGGTGAATTTAGAAAATTAACAACCATCTGGACATTATGAAGGAACAGACCTCCTTCTGCCTACATTTAACAGAATGGCAAGAGGTATAGTAGCCCTAGTGGAGTATAGCTAAGACTGCAAATTCTTTTTTATTGTCTTTAAAATACCTGTTATTATGTGCAGAAGATATTTTTATCCTCGTACCAATGTGTTAAGTTATGCATTATTTTCTACTAAAAAGCAGTAAAACACTGGAGAACTGAAATATTCTTTTGTTCATCCACTGACAAGCTATTTATTAAGTACCCTTTCCACTGTGAAAACTAAATCATGATTTCCTCCCTCCCCAAGGAGTGTACCATTTTAATAGAAAAATAAGATTTTTGCCATCAAGTGACAATAAAGGCAATTTGTAATAAATGACATACAAATCATTCAAAACATAAACAGGAATGGAAAATATCACAATTATGATGTGTATGTAAAGTTGTGTGTATGTGTGCGTGTGTGTGTGTTTTTTAATCTCTTAACTCTACTTATGGGTAGGAAGGGTAAATCCAGTTAACCTCAATTGGAAATTCTCTGGCACAGAAAATGTTAATATCCCACAGAAAGAGGCGTAGCCTAGGTTAAAGTCAAAGTTTACTAATTGTAATTTCTGGTTCTTCTCAATCAAAGCACATACTCACTCCTATAGTTCAAAAATGATTGATTTCTTGAACCATGAACTTTTCCATTTATTCAACAGAAAGTTATTAAACGGCCTACTATGTGCCTAGCATAGTGCCAGGTGGTATGCCAATGAATTTAAAGTAATATTTGTTTTATTTTCTTACTCAGGTATTTTATTGCAAATTATTGGAAGAGGCAAATCGAGGCTCATTTCCAGCAGAGATGGTGAACAAAATCTTTTCTAATATTTCATCAATAAATGCCTTCCATAGTAAATTCCTATTGCCAGAACTGGAGAAACGAATGCAAGAATGGTAAGAGAAGTAAATAGCAAATTATAGGTCTAAGGCAATCAGCGTTTAAATTGAAATACTAATATTACACAGAGTGGTAACCAAACATCTGTGCTAAATTTTTATGTTATAGACCAGTAATAGAAGTTGTACATTTACAACTTCAGTTGAAAAGGATGCCATCTCTGCTCTCCAAACATTTTTGACTAGTGAAAATAAGATATTAGGGGTAATCTGGAACTTCGAGATTTTCTTAGCATCTCTCTCTACTATGTCACTCCTAAACTTCCTTTAATTCCCTGCCTTCCTTCATTCGCTACCAATCTCATAGCTAAGTAGATCCAATAAAGCACAGGGTGTGGGTAGAAAAGTGATTACTTCATTTGAAGTCCTGTTAATTCACTCAATCTATGAGAAATCTTCATGACTTGTTTCTATATTTTATGCAGGGAAACTACCCCTAGAATTGGTGACATCCTTCAAAAATTGGCGCCATTCCTTAAGATGTATGGAGAATATGTGAAAGGATTTGATAACGCGATGGAATTGGTTAAAAACATGACTGAGCGCATTCCCCAGTTCAAATCAGTAGTTGAAGAAATTCAGGTAATATGACTCTTTTTTTCAAGGTTATGCATCCCTTTTTCTGTAGAAATCATCAGGTCTTTTAGATCTAAAATTTAGATTGCGATATCTGTCCGAGACACCTAGCCAAATTCCATTTGACTCTGAATTATGCAAAAATCATCTCTGCACAAAGTTAAGATATGGAGCATATGTCATGTGTTGAGCAGCAAATTCTCCATTTGCTTTGAGACCAGGAGAGTGGTTTAATCAGGGTTCACATAAATTACAAAGTGAATTCCCATTTAGTTCTGTGCTTCTCTAGCTTTCTTTCAGAGGTTGCGATGTTGAAATGAATATAAAGAATGATTGCTATAAATCCTGACATTTAAGCAACATGATTAGCCCGGCCGGTGTGGCTCAGTGGTTGAGTGTCGACCCCATGCACCGAGAGGTCACCAGTTTGATTCCCAGTCAGGGCACATGCCCATGCTGTGGGCCAAATACCCAAGAGGGGGCATGCAGGAGGCAGACAGTTGATATTCTCTGTCATCGATGTTTCTATCTCTCTCTCCCTCTCCCTTCTTCTCTCTCTAAAATCAATAAAGGGTGGGGGTGGGGGGGAAACATAATTATTCTGGCTTTTTTGTCATTTTGTTTATATGTCCTGATTTAAAAAAAAAAAAATTAGTACACCTGGATAATACGTTTTAATAATACCATAGTAATTTCTATTTGATTCTCTAGTCAAAATAGTTAGTAACTACTCTTTGCTAAAGTTTAAATATTTAAAAGGAATTCTTTAGCTCACAAAAGATTCTGGGGTTGGGCATTCTGTTGCTCCTTGACTGCTCCCGTTTGTGTCTCCTCCTCCTCTGCATTTGCCTGTGAGATATTCAAGCCGCTTAACATAGAGCTTGTTGCTTAATAATTGCTCACTACACGATGGTGGTGATGGTGGTCATTATTTTATCATATTTGAAATCTGTCTCTACAATGTCATCTCCATAATCTGAGAAATGATGGGGTTGGGAAAGGAGCAATGGATTGAGAAACAGCTAACCTAGTTTAGAACCTAGTCTGCCACTTATAATCATTTGATCTTAGAAAGCTCTCCTAACTCTTCTGAGCCACAGTTTCTTTATGTACAAATTTTGGGATCAGTAATATTTTCTTGGAGAAAATAGGTTTCTAATAGGTTTGTTAGAGAAAATCAAATGAGATAACTACACTTATAACATTAACTTTATTAAGCAAAGTCATTAGCCCTTAGCTTCCGTGCTAATTTCAGGCCCTCTTTACTTTTCCTGATCTACAGTGATGACTTCCAAACTGGCTTCCCCACATCTCCCTAAAGCTATATGGCACTAGGTTGATCTTAATAGACCTCCAATGATATCTAGTAATATCACTCCCCTGCGTGAAAACCTGCATTAGATGAAACAATACGAAACCCAGTTTAACATTATTACCCCAAATTACTGTTTGTTCTTCATCCCATTTCCCTACAAATCTATTATTTGCCAAAACTCAGTTGTTCCCTTTGACTGAACATGTTTCATGCCCCAGTGTCTTGGGCCTGTTCTCCCAGGCCCCTCTGCCTTCCCGTGCCTCCTGGTCTTCCTCGCTTGCCTTCCCATCCAAAGCCTGCCCTCATCCAAGTGCACATTAATTGTTCCTTTCTCACAGGGGCCTTTGGTTTCTTGTTAAATTCAAAAGCAAACATCACGTCTTAATACACGTTTTATACCCTGCAGTGCCTAAATCATGATATGAGCTGAGTAAATATGTTAAGAAGATTCATACTTTCTTTAATATGAACAAGAACACATCTTACTTTTCAAATAATCTTTTCCCTTTCTTATGTTAACAGTTTATTGAAAACAAATGCTATAGATTCAATTTCCCCCCCGGGGGTGGGGCGGATTCTATTTAGGGACTTTGGTTTCTGATGGAAAAGAATGCCATGACCTAATGAAAAGTTAAATTTTTCTGACATATAACAAAATGATCAGATCTTGTCATTCTTCTGTGCAGAGTCTTTTTTAAGTTCCAAGGAAATGGTATTTGTGGTAGCCTTATTATGAAATAGTTTCTGCTGAGTCCAAAGTCATTTAGTAGAGTCGTTCTTAGTGAAGCTCATTAAATAGTAGAAGCTTCTTTTGAAAATCTCTGGAGTATGATTTAATAATGTGACCCCACACACCCTTGAAATGACTGACTGAAGTGGTTGCCAGCAATCTGGAATTTTCTTGCTTAAAATTCTGCTTGATTTTTCTTTCTGTTTTTACCCTAGGTTGGTAGTCTTCAAACTGCAATGGAAGAATCTGGGGTGTTTTTAAGTGTACATGCCCAGGCCCTAACCTCAAAGATTGTAGTGTCATAGATTGGGATGTGGTTCAAAATTCCCATTTTTTTATTTTTTTTTTTAACCTCACCCGAGGACATTTTTGCATTTATCTTCAAATAGAGCGGGAGGGAGAGAGGGAGGAAGAGAGAGAGAGAAACATCGATGTGAGAGAGACACATCGACTGGTTGCCACTCACACGACCCCAACCGGGGCCAGGGACAAACTGCAACTGAGGTACATGCCCTTAGCGGGAACCGAACCCTGAACTCTCTGGTCCGTGGCCGACACTCCAACCGCTGAGCCAAACCGGCCAGGGCCAAAATCCCCATTTTTAATCGCACCCAGATGCATCTAATGCAGGTGATAGACACACAGAGCAACCATACTTTGTAGGAGCTACTGCCCTCCATGAAAGCTCTGTATTGCTTGAGTTTTTTTAGCTAGCCTGATTTTTAAATCTTCCTTTACAACCCTTTCTAATTACAGAAACAGAAGATCTGTGGGAACTTGACCTTGCAGCACCACATGCTGGAGCCCGTTCAGCGGATCCCCCGGTATGAGATGCTCCTTAAGGACTACCTGCGGAAATTGCCCCCTGACTCTCCAGACTGTACTGATGCTCAAAGTAAATGCTTTTCCCCCTCTTTTCCATTATGGGATAGTTTAGTTACCAAGCAGCTTTGTGATTCCAAAGCAAGACAGTTTTCATAGACAATTTAGTAAAATATTGGTGCCAGAAAATGACCTCACTGGAAGTTATCAGGACCTCCATCAGGCAAGCACTTTAGAGCAACGCAAATCACGTTTCTCATGCTGGTTCCATGTTCATCATTAACTCCGAAATACGAAACTGTAGTCTCAGAGACATCTGGGATCGCAATACACAATCACCTTCTCACAGGAAGAATACAGCCATCAGAACTACTAGTGCTGCTGGTTAACTAGATGGGTTGATGCATACTGAGAAAGTGAAGATGGCATTTACTATGTAAACATAACCAAAGCAGAGTTAACTCTCCCCTCTACCGTCTCGGAAGAGAAAGTGATGCCATTTGGTGTTGGTTAACATTTTTCCCTGAGAAAATTTTATTCCTATTCTGGTAGTTGTCTTTTATTTTATAGATTTGTCACTTGTGTTTTTTAGATCACAAATGAAAGGCTTGTTTTAAGGCTCAAGAGTTTCAGTAATCATTTTACTTTCTCGTGTACTTTAAAAAAATCTATTAGCTGGGAAGGTAAGAATGAAAGTTGAGAAATAGAAGTGGGTTAGTATTCAACAAGCAGTAACAATACTGGTGTATGATCTTAAAACACTGCTACTTCCCCTAATAATCTCTTGTCTTCTAATATAAGTGAATCTTGATAAGAGATGAAGAACACAAAGCACAATCTTTGGTCTAGGAGCCTGGGTATTTTTGTTTTAACACAGGCTGTCTCTGATTCCATTCTCCCACCATCCAAGTGAGTCAGTGACACAAGGACTCCTCTTCTCCCCCTTTTCCCTCTTCAGTTTAGAAGTTTCCTGACTTGCTTTCTTCCACTTTTTATTTCATCTCTACTTTCCACTCATCTGGCCCGAGTGCTTGGTGTTAGTGGCAGCACTGGTGGTTGGGTTGGAGGTGGGAGTCACCATGGCTGCTGCTCAGACTGGTCTCCTGGGCATCACCCCAGCCTGTCTTGTTTTGTTTCCCTGTCCCATGGATTCTGTGTGGAATGCACAGAATTGCCCAAATCAACATAGTTCTCCACAATGTAAACAAAATTCCATTTCTTCTATGCCCAAAGAATCTGACTTCCTCTTAGGTACCAATGTCAAAAGGGACACAGTTGGCAACCTGGTAGCATATTTTATTACTCTTTTTGATTTCCCAGTTCTACTTACACTAAAATTCTCAGGAAATTATGGAGGGAGATCTAAAAGCAGGGAAAGCAACAGACGTGCATTTTGTTCAGCAGTGAAACAAAAAAGACAGAAAATTTGGTCCAGAGCTCATAAGGTTGTTGTAACAGAATGAACCCAATCGGCAAGGACAAGATAGAAAAGGAAGGAAGAGAGCAGGACATGATTTTGGATGGAGAACATTCCCTGGGGCTGAGCTGGCAGGAGGCCACATCTTCACCTGTGGTCCCAGACCCTCCTACCTTGCTCATCCCAGGAGTTCCCACCCCATCTCTCCCTACCACTGGCCCAGCAACAAAACCGTCCACTAGAATTCCATCAGAAGGTTCTCTTTCACCTGCCGAGGCTAGAACTACGGCTGTCTTTTCCCAAAGAAAGTTGGTTATGCTTAATGGTTAAATTGCTCATAAAAATGAATAAAACAATACCACTGAAATGTAGACATTTGAGTCAGAAGTCTTAGGTTCAGATGTGGCCGTTTAATATCATAGTTGTGTGACCTTAGTCAAGGTACATCATGCTCCAATTCTTTCATCTGTCAAATAGAGCTAATATCCTTTCCATTCAGGGTTGTATCAGAAGTAATTGACCTAATACCTACAAAAGCACCTGGCAGAGTGCCTTGTCCCAAGCTAGTGTATGTGGTGTTTGCTGATTTTGAAAGTTCCACTGTGGATTAAATATACCTTGTAAGCCTAAGCTTTGCATATGACTTTTTATGAGGAAATACCTTTCAAGTCTCAAGTATTGATCTACTTATAAATGAACTTTTGAAAGTATCCAGTTTGTAAATGGAAATTGCCCCTGCTTTTATTATATATCTTTGGTCTCAGATTTCTGCTTGTTTTGTTTTCGTTTTTGTTTTTCCTTCTAGATTTCTTCTTATTGTAGTGTAAAGTGTATGTTATTCAGCTATCCAGTAGCATAGTAAGGACAACATATATTTATTTTCTTTTCTTTTCCCCACTTAGAATCACTTGAAATTATATCTACAGCAGCAAGCCATTCCAATAGTGCAATAAGAAAAATGGTAAGTGGTTTTCAGAGGAGACAGGAACCTTCTAGCTAGATAATTGTCAATAATATAGCCTAATCTTATCTAAGGTTTGGATAAAAATGAATTGATACAGATAAACAAGTAAGATTATTCATAATCTGTTTAATGTTATCTGTAATAATCTTCTCCCAGGTTTTAATTTTCCTCATCACCGACATATTTTATATCAAAATGTATGCTTAGTTCCCATTGCTTCTGAGTTATTCATATTTTAGCTTAAGGTTGTTGTATTATTAAAGTCACTAAGGTGAAGCCTCCTTATATTTGATGTTACTGTGTTTTGTTTTAATTTCCTAGGAGAACCTAAAGAAACTTTTAGAGATTTATGAAATGTTGGGAGAAGAAGAAGACATTGTAAACCCGTCCAATGAACTAATAAAAGAAGGACAGATCCTTAAACTAGCTGCCCGGAACACGTCAGCACAGGAGCGCTACCTTTTCTTAGTGAGTGTTGTAGCGTGAGCAGGTCACATAAAAATACTTTATAAATGTTGTCATTACATCTTGGAAAAGCAGGGTGCTTGCCCGCTCTCCAGAACAGTGACCTTGAGCCCGGTATAGTCACCACTGTCAAGATTCCACATAGAGAATGTTCCCAGTAACCGGAATTTGTTCTTTCAAGGACACAAATCTTTTTTCGAAGTATTTTTCTATAATTTTTCTGTGTTTGCTATTTGTAATTGACTTTGGTAATACACACTGAAGACAGTGGAACCTTTCCATGAAGATCAGAGCCATCCGTGTGTGTGTGTGTGTGTGTGTGTGTGTGTGTGTGTGAGTGTGAGGAATGATGTGCTTTCCGAATCCTCCTTTTCTTGTCTCGGATTTTCTCTTTCCTTTCATTCTTACAGGCTAAAAGGTACCATTTCCTGGATATTGTGTCAACATACTATTTCTTGACAACAGTTTTCTTCCACTACTTGTAATCTTTCTAGTGTGAAGAAGTATAGAAGCAACGTGGGCAAACCTGTGCCTAAGATACCTGTGTGAAAAGTACATGCGTTTGCTGCATAGCTCCTTTTCACTGGTCAGTCCTGTCCCTCCCTTCATTTCCCGGAAATGACAAGTAGTCTGGGGCTCATCTCCAGTGTAAGAGCTCTTCCTGGGGTGTCCAGGCTATTTGTTTTTAGTCACTGCTAATGCCAGCTCCTTTTCATATCTAATGATATGATGACAATCATAGTAATGGCTAACAGTGAGTAACAAGATGCTAACATTGAGTAATAGCTCAGTGAATGTTAACTATTACTGTGATTGTTATTATAGGCAAAGACACAGAGAGACATTGGCAAAGGGGCTGCCTAGTGACTGGCAGGTGATGCCGTCTCAGAATGTTATTCACATCTGGCTTTCCTGCTGCAAGGCAGTCATCTCACCACTATACTATGAGTTGTCTTTGGGGGCTTAGAAGTTTCTGTTGTCTGATTACAGCTCCCTTAAAAGGAAATTTCTAGGAACTAATTGTCACGCAGAGGAGTGATCTCATTTTTGAAAAAGAATGGATGGTCACCATATGACCCAGCAGTTCTACTCCAAATTTATATAACTCAAGAAAGTTAAAAACATATGTCTGTACAAAAGTTGTACATGAATGTTTGTAGCAAAATTATTCATACTAGCCCCAAAGTGAAAGCAACCTAAGTGTTCATCAAGTGATGAATGGGTAAACAAAAGGTGTATATCCACGCAGTAGAATGTGATAAGGCAATAAAAAGAAATAAATTCCCGATACATGCTACATGGATGAACTTTGTAAACATTGTGTCAAGTGAAAGCCATTCACAAAAGGCCACAGTGTATGATTCCATTTATCTGAAATGTCTAGAATAGGCAAATGCATACATGTAGGATGTAAGCAGTGGTTGCCTAGGGTTGTTGGGGAGGAGGAAATTGACACAGGGTTTCTATTTGGAGTCATGAAATATTCTGGAATTAGATAGTAGTGATCATTGCACAGTTCATGGCTATCCTAAAAACCATGAATTATTATACATTTTAAAGGGTATGTTTTATGGTATATAAATTATATCTCATTAACTTTTAAAAATATATAGACATTGTCCAAATTAACTATAAAAATAATTTGAGCTCAACAGAAGTACTTCACCTTTCAGAAGTTATCAAGCGAGCTAAATATAACTCAGGGATATGTGATGTCCTGTCAGGGTTCAGAGGTCTATTTACTTTGAAATGTAGACTTTGTTATTCAGGTATGATGAGGTCATGGGATTGGAGACAATTGCCATTGAAATGATAGTTATATTTACAGATCTCAAAAGTGGGGGTGGGGGGGAGCCTTCCACACCATTGCAGGGGAGGTGGGTGGTAAGGCAGGGAAAACAGGTTTAGGATTTGCCAGTTTACATAATTTTATCAGACTCTGGGGCTTAGGGGCTGTTGTCTGGGACCTGGCCCTGGGGTGATTAGGGCAGGGGAACTCTGACTCAGTGAGTGAGCCTGATAAAGGATGCGGTTGGGTCTGTGGGCTCTGGATAGGCTGCTTTCCAAATGAAAGGCATGCTTGCAGGTGAGCCATTTACTGGCTCTGGGAATTGGGTAACCCTGAGAGGGCAGTCCCTCCAGTGTCAGCAAGGTCCCAAGGTGTCCAGGCATCAAAAATCCAAGTAAAAAAGACATGCATGATACACTATTCCGCGCAAAACGCCTGGGAATCAATGTCTTTCCTTGTCGTTACTCTGCCTTTAGGTACTTAGGTAATTTTTCTTCTCTTCTTCCACATTAGTGTTATAGTTTCTACAGTTAAACTTTTAACCAATCGCCATAGTTTAATTTTCACATTTGAGAACTGTTCTGGCAATAGTTTTAAGTTGCATATCTTGGGGTAAAGCCACATTAAGCAGCTACTTGGAAGACAGGTAGCAAAGAGGCTTGGGGGGGTACAGCAGTAGTAACTTGGAGGCAAAGATCCCCTTGTCCCAGTTAGTATGAGCTATCAGACAGCTCACGAGGCCACTGCCTCCAAGGAGAATAAAGTCATACAACAGGAATTTTAGGAAAGCCACGTTCATCTTTTGTAGACCATCTTAGAAGCATTTCCTGTAGTGTTTATTCTTTTCATCTCTCCCTCTAATACTGTACTTGTCACAGAATCTCTCCTCTGGCCAACATACTTTCATTCCCATAGAGCATCTTGGTTGTTCATATGTAGAAACTCCAGAAGCACCATTTTTATTATCCTTTCTCTCTAGAAAGAAAATGAGGGCTAGTTTTCTGTTTCCTACTCTGGGGATGTTACATTTGTCTGAAAAGCCAAATTATATTTAGAATCTGATTTCGGCTTTCAACTCGTCACGTGTTTGCAAATTTGCATGCCTCCACACCCCTTTTCTTTCATGTCAGTGGTAGGGTATTCTGTTGATTCAGTGAATAACCACACCTGACATCTGAAAGTTTACCAAAAATCACCAAATTATCCCAAGAGGTTTTATTCTTGACGCTTTGGGGTTCTATTTCTTAATTCCCTGTAGCTTGACAGATTTAGATTTTTAAAAAATCTTTTTTCTTTATTGATTTTAGAGAGAGAGAAAAGGAGAAAGAGAGAGATAGAAACATCGATGAGAGAGAACATTGATTGGCCGCCTCCTGCATGCCCCCCACTGGGAATCGGGCCCACAACCTGGGCATGTGCCTTGACCAGGAATCAAACCAGCGACCTCTTGGTGCATGGGTCAGCACTCAGCCGGGCAAATTTATATTTTTTCCCCTTGACTTACTTAAACGTTGAATACAGACCTGGCTCTGGAAATTTCTCTAACAATGTACTTTTACTCTCTAAAACAAGCTTGAATGAAACAGTCACTAGTGAGACATGAAATTGAATGGTTTCATTTGAATAAATATATTTTAAGCAACTTGAAATAAATAATTGAGGAACAGTGGAGATCAAGAAGGGGCACTTCCCTGCACTTGTAATAGAACTGAGACTTGCTTCTAGGTTTTGGCACAGGCTGGCACTTCTAGAGCTTGCCTCTCCAGCCAGGGATTGCTTTGTCAATATCCACTTCTGAACCGTGGGCACGGAACCAAAAGGAACCTCTACACTGAAAAGGAAAGTTGATCTACTCTGAGTTACAGTTGCTCTAACTTCCTCTTTCAGGACTAGTGGAAACCCAAACAGAAGGTGACGGCGGCTTTTGCCTCACGAACAAGGTTCACGGAGGGAGCAGGACTAGCTACCTACTTCCTTTACATATATGGCATCTACTTTTTTGTATCCTCACCCGAGGACATTTTTGCATTTATCTTCAGATAGAGCGGGAGGGAGAGAGGGAGGAAGAGAGAGAGAGAAACATCAACGTGAGAGAGACATGACTGGCTGCCACCCACACGACCCCAACCAGTGCCGGGGACAAATTGCAACTGAGGTACGTGCCCTTAGTGGGAACCGAACCCGGGCTGACGCTCTAACTGCTGAGCCAAACCGGCCAGGGCTGGCATCTACTTCTTTACAAGCAATATTTTATCTCCTTCAAGAGCTCTCACCTTCACCTCTAGGAAGAAGAAAAAGGGTATTTATTGACTAGCATTAAATTGTGACCCGAGTTATAAAAGGTTAATAAATAGTTATTGACCATTTGGAATGTGAAGTTCCACTTAGGAAGAACACAGCATAACAGGCGAAGTGTAATCCTGAAAGCATGAAAGGGAAAGAGAAACACAGCATTCATTATGAGGTAGTCTGCCATCTTGTATGAGCATAACTACAAAAAGCAGATGCTAAGCCCGGCCAGTGTGGCTCAGGGGATTGAGCACCGTCCCGTGGACTGAGAGGTCCCAGTTCGATTCCCGGTCAGGGCACATGCCCAGGTTTTGGGCTTGGTCCCCAGTTTGGGGAGGCAGCTGATTTTTGTTTCTCTCTCATATCAATGTTTCTTCCTTCCTCTCTCTCTAAAAAAAAATCAATAAAAACATTTTATTAAAAATTTAAAAAAACAACAAAAAGCAGATGCTGAGAACTTCCATATTCATGAACTTGTATTTCTATAAAATAAGAAGACTTTGCTGAATGTTATAAAGTGAACTTGAGTACAAGTATCAGAGAAGTCATAAATTTTATGCCAAAAAATTACATTTGTCACTCAGTTTGCAAAAACATTCGGTTCTTGTTGCGATCTTGATGGTGTGAGCCCTGCCCATTTTGGTGGCAGCTGGGCAGCTTGTCCTGCACCATCCACGGCCTTGAGAAGGCCTAGAAGGGAGAGAGAAATGTCAACATGAACAGGTAGCAGGCAAGCTGTTGCCTTAATCAAGCTGGGGTGGTGCTGAGAACCTCTCTGAGTTTTCATATCTCCAAAACCCAGACACCACCATGAGGCTCTGAGTACCATAGTTAGACTACTGCAGACACGATCAAGGCATAGGGCATTAGTGTTCTCTTCTAGAAATGTACATGTGAAGTGTGGTGTTGAGATATAGCCAATAAAATGTATTTCTTGTCCTTTTATTTCTCCATGAGCCAGTTGTGGAAATGAAATTTCTGACACTGGTCACAGGAAGTTGCAAAATAATGTATGAGGAACAACTGGCGAGAAATTTGCTTTCAGGATGAGTACAATGGACAGTATCCCGTAAACATGTGGAACTGTCTTTAAATATCCATCACCATTTCTTGTCCTGATGGCCGTGTGGAGCCAAACAGAGCACCTGGCAGAATAAGACATTTTTCCTTATTTAATCCTGTCAGCAACCTGTAACTTTTACAGATAGTGATCCTGAGACATGAGAGCTTACATGGCACATAAGAGTTTAAGTCCCCAGTTGCTCTTGTCTTTAAAAAAACATGTGCAACCCTAGAAACAATAAATATGAAGTAGGAATATAGGTATGGACCTTCTTTAAGAATCTGCCTACAAATTAACCCAAGTATTTGGACTCTTTCATCCTTTCTGCATGTTTTAATACATTCAGCGGGAATTAAATGCCCTTTCAAAGTCATTGCTTGGGCCTGATAAGCAGGAGCTGTTTAGTGTTGACTAGAAATGAGGCACTACACGTCATTTGATTAGGTTCAAAATAAAGGTTTTCATTTTCAAGTAGATCCTATAAAGAAGATTTTAAAAGACTTTTTGCTAAAATAGATGACTTTTCTGTTTATTCATACAGAATGAATTCTTAAGCAAGAGGTGGGTCAATGTGAAACAGTGACTTAGTTTTTTACACAGAGTTAATGTGCTAACCCCCACATATTTGACTAAAATTTAAACTAATAATTTTGGCTATATATTAATTTAACATTAAACACACTGATAAAAATAGTTACTAAATATTACACGTTTTCTTTAACAGCTATTATAGAGTTGCTCTCTAAGACACAACAATTATAAGTTTTGTTGTCTAAGTACTTCAGCTTTATGGGTTGAGAACTTCAGTTGCTGATATATGGAAGTTACTTAATAAATTGCTGCTGAATGTAATTGAATTAATTTCTTTAATAGTACAAAATGATGATTGGTTTATTTAAATATCAATAAAATATTGATGAACCAACAAAGGAAAATATAGGCTATACATTTTAAAATAGCATAATTTTGGTACAAGCATAAAATCTCAATATAGTATTTAAATAATTTTGCTCACATAGAAAGTATGATACTCCTTGGAAGTCCTTGGAATATTGTCTAGGGCTACCTTCAGTGTTGTTCACCTCCTTCTTTGTTGATTGATATGTGTTCTGTCTCCTTGCAGTTCAACAACATGTTGCTGTACTGTGTGCCAAGATTCAGCCTGGTGGGCTCTAAATTCACAGTTCGAACCAGGGTTGGCATAGACGGAATGCAAATTGTAGAGACTCACAATGAGGGATATCCGCACACTTTCCAGGTGTCTGGGAAAGAGAGAACACTGGAACTGCAAGCCAGGTAAGAGAACCATTCCTATCACACAGCTTTCAGAATTAATGTAGAAAAGAATGATTCTGAGGGTCTTTTCCAAGTGAATGCTACAGACCTCTGTGAATCTGATTGGACATAAGTGGAGAGATGGAAGCTCTTAAAAAGCAGGAATTATGTCTTCCCTTTTGATTCCTCCATAGGGCCTAGGATAGCCATTTTCAGAAAGTAAGCATTCAATAAATTACATTTACTCTTTAGATTTATAAAGTGCTCAGAGAATGAAGTTTTTGCATTTAAGCCAAAGTTTGAGTCTTATAGGGAAAAGTTCTCCCCTAACCATTTTCCCCCTCCATCCTTCCTTTGGTCCACAAATGTGTATTGATGCTTATTATTCCATGCTAAATGTTGGAGTTTAACTCTCAGTCCTTCAGAGGCTCTGCATTCATGGGACACATTGGCGCTTTGATGGAGAGAATGTTCGGAGGAGGCAGGGTGGAAGAGGTCGTGATTCTCTTGCCACAGTTGGAAGATGCCTGAAGGAGGCCATCTGGGGCTGTAGTGGCCTCTAGTGACCGGGACTTCTGAAGGGATGGTTCTTCTTATATGCTTTATGGAGTGGGAGGGAGAGGGCTGGACTTCTGGCATCCACCCCACTAGCATAACCGTGTTTAGAAGGAAAAAAGCGTGAAACCCACTGCAGTAGATCACAGCTACCTCCTCATGCGTGAACCACTGCAGACAGAGTGCTGTCGGGTTTTAAATTCCTGCTTTAGAAGACTGTTGTCCATTCAGCCTATAAAGGCCTGGCCTGTTGAAAATTGAGTTACTCCAGAAAGTCAGAGATCAGAGGGTGAAGTTCCAGCCCCAGCACTGTTGGTTCTGATACCCTAGAATCCGTGGAGAGCCCTTCTGTTCCTTTCTGCTCCTTTGCACCAGTAGCATGTGGTTCAGGCTGCTCAGGTGAATTCATCCTGGATATTTGTACTTAGTAATGGCATAAGAGCTTAAACTTCAGACTTTTAAAAGAGAATAAATCATTTTAGCAGGAATTTGTGCCCTGGAAGTTAGGGAACTGGTGAAATTACAGTTGTGGAAGAGGTGGCAGGCTGCTGGGGGACTGATCTAAAGATTCAAGGTGGCATTTCAAGCATGAGTTAAAATGGCGGAGGACTTGGCTTTGAATGTCATGGTTTCTCTACCGTATCATGATGGCGTTTGGGTCCCTGGCATCAAACCCAAGAGAAGTATGTATGATGTGACTCACTGAGTGACTGGACCTGGCAACAAGGAGGACTCCCCTGTAGTTCTGATCATTAGAGGAATCCTCATTGCAGAAGAATGAAGAAATAGCAGCATACTTCCAAATCTGCAAACCTGAGAGGTGTCTGAACAGCAGAAGGTTATCAAGGTATCTTGGGTTGCCTAAACGGAGACTCCAGGCCCCCTTAGCAGCTTGGGCTGTTTTGTCTTTACAGTGGGGCTGATTCATGAGGAATCTTCTTAAGAAAGGTAGTCATCACTTGTAGAATTCCGATATGCGGTATTGGATACTTTCCAATTAGTATTGAAACACAGTCATTTTCCTTTTTATTCCCCTGATATCATTGCTGTAGTTATATTTATGATTATATGGTAAATAGAAGATGAAAATTAAGTGATTATTTGTCATCTACTCTAAAATGACTCTCAAGAATGGAGACAGCCCTGGCCGGTTTGGCTCAGCGGTTAGAGCGTCGCCCTGTGGTCCGGCGAGACCCGGGTTCGGTTCCCGCTAAGGGCATGTACCTCGGTTGCAGTTTGTCCCCGGCCCTGGTTGGTCGTGTGGGTGGCAGCCACTCGATGTGGCCCTTTCACGTCGATGTTTCTCTCTCTCTCTCTCTCTCTCTCTCTCTTCCTCTCTCTCCCCCCTACTCTGTCTGAACAAAAAAAAAAAAAAAAAAGAATGGAGACAAACATTGAACGTCCCAGAAAGTCAGAATGTTAGTGGGATTATATGGAACCCAAAGTTGGTATATATTTGGAGATATTTCAAGAGAATTCACTTCTGACACCACCTAAGAAAAAAAGGGTCTGCTTTTCTTGCTAAATGAGTCAGCCTCAAAACTGACCTCTTATACTCTGTACACTCTTCCATATTCAAAAGAATATAAAGTATTCCTAGTTTCTGTTTAATGGTTTTTGGTTGCTAAATGGATATAAAATATAGTGATAAGTAAACTAAATAAAAGAGTGAAGACTTGTCAAGTTTCTTTGCATTTAAAAAGCTAAAAACAGCCCTGGTCAGTTTGGCTCAGCAGTTAGAGTGTCGGCCCGCGGATCAGAGAGACCCGGGTTCGGTTCCCGCTAGGGGCATGTACCTCGGTTGCAGTTTGTCCCTGGCCCTAGTTGGGATTGTGTGGGTGGCCGCCCAATGATGTGTCTCTCTCACATCGATGTTTCTTTTTCTCTCTCTTCCTCCCTCTCTCCCTCCCGCTCTATCTGAAGATAAGTACAAAAGTGTCCTCGGGTGAGGATAAAAAAAAAAACTAAAAGCAGCTAGCATGCAACAATGCTTTTGGGACAGCAAAGGTGATTTTGTGGGAGCAGGCACAGCAACAGGAAGAATTCTTTTCTGAAGGGAGAGATTGAAGCACCCACCCCCTGCCACCAAGGATCCCCAGATGAACAATAAACAGAATCTTTCCTTTGACAGGCACAGATTCCAGCAGCGTTCTGGTACATTGTGGTGCTCAACAATACATTTATTAGAAGGTGGATAGGGTCACAGGAGCAAACCTGCTGCCAGACTCATACATATGTGATCCCTGTGGAACCAAAGCATGTGACATTCAGGCTGGAACTCAAACTTAGCCCTAGCCTACCAAACACATGCAAATAGAACCCACTCTTTGTCAGTCTTCAAACTCCCTCCAATTGGAGCTCTTGGTCCAGAGTCTACTAAAGGGGATTTTTCTAAGGTAGTCTATGGCAACAACCAGCTCTGTAAGCTACCCGCCGAAATAAAGAAAATTTGCCTCAACAGGAAAACAGGAGACTTGACTACAGTCAAGGAAATTTTTTTCCCAACAAAAAAAATATTAAATACTGGAGTCCAACCCGGCTAGTGTGGCTCAGTGATTGAGTGTCGACCCATGCATCAGGAGGTCGCCGGTTCGATTCCTGGTCAGGGCACATGCCCAGGTTGTGGGCCTGATCCCCAGTGGGGGGCATGCAGGAGGCAGCCAATCGATGTTCTCTCTCATTGATGTTTCTATCTCTCTCTTCCTCTCCCTTCCTCTCTCTCTAAAATCAATAAAGGAAAAAAAATTTTTTTAAATAAATAAATACTGGAGTCCATTAATCTGTGAAATTTCCTTCCTAAAAGCATTTAAAATGTTTGTTTTGCTTTATCTATAATCGGTTAGGTATGGTATTGTCTGAAGCCTTCTAGCAAAATAAAATTGAATTGTTCATCAAAGGAAAGGTTAAATAGCTCCCTAAAGCCTTACTATTTTAGATTCTCAAGGCTATAATTATAATCTTTCTAAGATGATCTATGGCTTGTAGCCTCGACTCATACATATGTGATCCCTTTAAAAGCCTCAACTGCTTTTATAAAGGTGACTTGGAACACTAGTTGTATATCCAGTATAATGCTAGATCTACAGAGTTGCCTGATGCCTATAACTGGATGACAATTGTTAAACTTAATGTCAGAACAGTATATTATAAAAGCTAAACTTATCTCTCCCTACCAAAAGGTATGTGTACTAAAAGTAAATGGATGGTCTAAAACTCTGTTCAAGAATTTATTTGTTCAATTGCCAGCGATTCTGTTTAATTTTGATTGTAACTCCTTCTTGGACATCCCTGCATTTTCCAGAAAGTTGGAACAACATTAAAACATAGTTTTATTCACCAGGTGTAACTCATTAATGGTCTCTGCATTCAGTTTAATTTTGTTTTGTTTTAGTTCTGAGCAAGACAAAGAAGAATGGATCAAGGTAAACCTTATTTCTATTTTCATTTTTTGTTTTTTGGTAACCTCACGCAAATGTGCAGATATTGTATTGTGCACATGTAGTCATCGGATCAGGGTCATTTAATTTTTAAAGTGATACCCATCATAGATATTTGTTTAATAAAGTATTTTCATTAATTTGCATGTGATACTTTAATGTGTGCTTTGAAATTATTTATATTTTAGGCTCTTCAAGAGACTATCGATGCTTTCCATCAGAGGCATGAAACCTTCCGAAATGCAATTGCAAAGGATTGTGACATTCAGTCAGAGTTTTCTGTAAGTTGAATTAAATTCTTTTTTTTTCTTAATTTTTTTTCTTTATTGATTTTAGAGAGAGAGGAAGGGAGAGAGATAGAAACATCGATGAGAGAGAACACTGATTGGCTGCCTCCTGCATGCCCCCCACTGGGGATCAGGCCCACAACCTGGGCATGTGCCCTGACCAGGAATTGAACTGGTGACCTCCTGGTGCATGGGTCAATGCTCAACCACTGAGCCACACCGGCCGAGCTGAATTAAATTCTTAACTTTAAGCTCTTTGCTCCTTGCTCTTTGCAGTTACAAAAGATCTATCTGGTCATTTTTTTCTCCAGCCTTTTTCCTTCACAATGCCCAAACTGGCTATTTAGACAGAATCTCATTCCTTCTCAGATGAATATAGTGATTGCCTTTTTTATACTGCTTAAACTTCTTTGAATCTTTTACTTCTTTACCAGAACATGGTATGAGCAATGTTGTTAAAGTGCTTGGAAAGAAGGAAGGAAGGAAGGAAGGAAGGAAGGAAGGAAGGAAGGAAGGAAGGAAGGAAGGAAGGAAGGAAAGAAGGAAGGAAGGAAGGAAGGAAGGAAGGAAGGAAGGAAGGAAGGAAGGAAGGAAAAAAATAAAGTGACAGTTTTTTTTCTATTAAAATTGAATCTCTCTTTCCTTTTAGACTGCTGAGCTAGGAAAAAGAGCCCCAAGATGGATCCGAGATAATGAAGTAACAATGTGTATGAAATGCAAAGAGCCTTTCAATGCACTGACAAGGAGGCGGCATCATTGTCGAGCATGTGGACATGTAAGTGAGATTTCGTAGTCATGAAGATTGCCAGTAACTCTATAGGTATTGTAAAATCATCAACTTGGAAAAGATCCCGAAACGCATTCAGTAAAGCTCATCATTAATAAACTTATATTAGTGACAAGTATGTACAAAGCACTGTGCTGGGTCCTGGAGAAAAACATGGTAAGCAGAATGATGCCCAGCTCCACAGAGCTTACATTCTAGCGGAGAAATCAGACCAAAGTCAGGTACATGGACAAGTAAGCATTTCAAATGACTATAAATGCAATAAGGAAGCAATCAAGAAGTTTAAAATGAAGAATAATGGTGAGGAAGTAGGATGTGGAACCACTTTTAGTTAGAAAAATGAAGACCCATCTGAGAGGTTGATATTTCAGCTGATGCTCAAAAGGTGAGAAAGAGCTAACCACAAGAAGGGAGGAGGGACGTGCATTCGGGCAGCGAGCCTTATGTCACAGCCTGAGGTAGGCAAGAGCTTGGTCTTTTCTTGAGACTGCCAACGGTCGTGTGCTGAGCATGGTGAGTAAGGTGACATGTGGCAGAAGAAATAGTTAGAGAAATAATAACCAAAGGAGCTGATGGCTGAGAAAATAGATAGAACCTGTTAGCACAAGTGGATGCCCAGGCTTTGATGGGGAGAGGGAAACTTTCCTCCCTGGCAATGGAAAGGGAAAAAGGAAAAGATAGTTACCAGTGTGGGTGTTTTTAATTTGGTGGTGGGAAATGAGGGAGTGTAGGTCTGATGATAGGTATATGTTCATCAAAGCAGGAGAAAATGTCATCAGCTGAAAGTGAAAGGGGAAGGAAGAGAGGAGGGGAGATTTGAGAAAGAGGACTAAGCATGAAGTAGTTGTCTCTGGGCAGGGAAAAGTGAGCCTGTCAGAGAAACAGAGGTGGACTGCTGGGTGCCCATTAGAGGTTTGTGGATCAGACTGTGAAAGGACACACGAGTCCATTTAATGGCAGTGATCTTTTTCTATCAAAATTCAGCAGCTCAAGCCAGAGAAGGCACGTAACAGGTTTCCAGGAATTGAGTTGTTTCATCTGGAAAGAGGAACAAAGCATGAATGATGCTGGAGAGAGGCAGCAGCGGGTTTTGGAGGGCCTTGTAAACCCGGTTGAGGATAACATACTTTCTTCCAAAAAGCAACAACTAGATATAGAGAAGGGTAGGCATTGCAGTGTAGTGATCTAATACAGTATTAGTGTGCTAAGTGCAACAATTCTTATTGATAGCTCTTTAGGTTATTCTCAAACTACAGATTTATTCTTCTTCTTTTCCATTTTGACTCAGCAAGACAGTTTTGTAGTCAAAATTAAATTGATAGCAAACATCTCCACCACCCCCTCCACCCAAGACTTTTTAAAATCTATCACTGAGTTTGCTTGCAATGATTTTAGGTAGTGACTTGCTTGGTTCAATAAACAAACAAAAATGTGTTTGGATGTGGATCATCAAAATACTAGGATATGATTTGAAAATAAGATGTTTGTTAATAAGAATTTACAGATACAGACATGTCTAAGTCTAAATCCTAGAGTAATTGTACTATAATTATGAGAAAACTGAATAATTGTTTATCATGAATTTTACATGCTGTGAACCTAAACCAAAAGTTTTACTGATATTTACATTTCTTAAATAGAGTTTCTTCACTATGAATTGGGGGGGGGGGGGTGAGGAAATATGCTACTAGAAGCAAGAAAATAATTTTTTAAAGTAGAAGTTTTTTTTTTTTAATACCATTCACTAAGAAATAGTATGTACTTTCATTTATAGTCATCCATTCCTGGGCATTCTATAAATGTTTATTGTTTGCTGGTGAACAAAATATACAAGGACAATCTCATAGAGCTTGCAGCCTACTCAGGGCAACAAACATCAATGAAATAATCACACAAGCATATGAGTATAACTTGTAATCAGTACATGAAAAAGTGTGCAGGGAACTTGAGCAGCACAGTAACAAGAGACACGCTCTGTTCTGGAAGCTGGAGGAGTCTTCCTTAAAGGAGTGAAATTCAAGGCAATGTCTGAAGGATGAATAAGAGGTAACCCATGAAGCAGAGATGAGGAGGGAGGGAGCAGAGCACTTTGGGGCTGCAGAAGCCAGTGCCACTAAAGATACAGGGAGTCAGAGTGGTGGATTATGCAGGACGTTGCGGGCCATTGTTAAGAATTTGTTCATTATCCAACAGCAAAGGGAAGACTGAAGGATTTTAAATAGAGGAGAAAGATATCAGATTATGATTTTTAAGGGAGCATCTGGTGCTATTTAGAAAATCGCTTGGAAGAGGGATGTAAGAGGAGAGGCCTGGAGGCCAGTGAGGATGCTGCAAGGAGCAGTCACGAGGCTCTAATAGTCCAAACCAGGACACTGACAGCTTGGACTCAGGTGATTACAAGGGAGATGTAGAAAAATGGACAGCTTGAAAAACAAGGAGGTAAAATCAACAGGACTTTGTGATATAACGACTCTATGGGGTGAACTGTGGAGAGAGGTTAAGGATGACCCTAGGTTTATGATTTGCCATGACTGGTTAGATGGCTGTGCTATCTCCTGCTATAGGGAGCACGAGGAGAGGGGGGCAGGTTGAGAAGGCTGGGGTGTGGGAAGGAGAGTGAGCGCTGAGGGCAGGGGGATCATGAGTTCATTTGGGGAGGATATTGATGAAACATTCAGAGGCATGAAGGTAAAGGTCTGGCCCAGACCTCTGAAGATCCCCTACCTTTAGAGGTCAGAAAGAAAAGGGTGAGCAAGCTTATCACAAAGAGCATTATAATGTTATGATAATAATCCTAATGTTCACGGGGATATTCTTAGTGCAATAAAAATTTGTCTTTTATGTATAACTTTCTCACTTGTTATCATTATAAAGGTTTGTGGCTTAAATCTTATTATTCTTTAAATATGCTTACTCACTCCTCATTACCTTTTCTGATATAAGGTGGTTTGTTGGAAATGTTCTGACTACAAAGCACAACTGGAGTATGATGGTGGTAAACTGAGCAAAGTTTGTAAAGACTGTTACCAGATAATAAGTGGATTCGCAGACAGCGAAGAAAAAAAAAGAAAAGGCATTTTAGAGGTATGAAATAGTACATGTTGGATGTCTTTTAAATTTTTATGTGAGGAACATAGAATTGTCTTTTAACCCCAAAGAAGACAAATAACACATTTTGTTATTTCTCTTAGTATTTAACAATTTGGAGAATGATGGGTAAGTCATAATTTTGTTCTGTATTGCTGAATTTTGGGATCATACTCAGTTGTACAGAAAGAAGAGGGGCAGTGTTCTGCATTTGAGAGTGAATATATTGATTTGTGAAGGTAGCTATAGTCAAATATTAGAGTATTCATTATCTTTTCCAATGCCCAAATTACTGTAGTGTATTTTTGTACAAGTTTATTATTTTTTTTAGGGGGGGGAGGGAGAGAGAAAGAGAAATATCAACGTGAGAAACATCCTTCGATTGCCTTCTGTGTGTGCCTGAGCAGGGGTCGAACCCGAAACCTAGGTATATGCCCTGACCAGGAATCAAACCCAAAACCTTTTAGTGTATGGGATGATGTACCAAGCAACTGAACCTCACCAACCAGGAAAAGCTTTCCTATTAAAAAAGTCAGTTTTATCATATTGACTTTGAAAAACCACTGCATGAAATTATTACTATAATATTTAGATTCAAATGCTATTATCTTCATTATCTGAAAACCTTTTTCAATTTATGGCAGTAAAAGTATCATTTAGTAGCCAGTGACATTAATCCTGTAAGTGCATTGAAATATTATTGAAATGTCTCACAAGTGAATTTGACTCATGTTTTAGAATACATTCAGACTCCCAAACCTAGGAACTATAATGCTACTTGGGAATTATAATGCTATTTGTATCTGAAATGAGCTTCACACCCAATGATATAATAAGGCCTTTGTGGCAGAAAATTCAAGATAACCTGAAAAGTCTGTGAAGAATAGGCTCAAGATTAGAATTCTGTGTATCTAAAGTCATAGACATACTTGGTTCATTTAAAGAGTTTCAATGGTTCATTAAGAATCATTGAATGTTTATGGAGCATTTACAGTATATAAGCATACAAAGGTCATTTCAGGTAACTGAAAAGGATCGTGAACTTCAAGGTTCATTTAAGGTTAAAGTGTAGGTCTGCAAACTAAAAGTATAACTCTGAATTCCAGGGTATAGATGTTGCTTGAATGGCAGACCAACATGGGGCTTTCTCAGGCAGGGTGGGTGGAAAGAAAAGCTTCACTCACTCCCAAGAACACAGTCTCAGTTCTTAGCAAAAGCAACCGATGAGACTGAGTTAATATGATAATTTGTTTTAAGAAGTGGGTTTCAGGCTGTACCTATGAAATAAAAATTTCTAGGTAGTTTTCTAGAAAAACCCATACTTGGGGTGGGGGAATCAATTATTTAACTAGGGTAACACATATGCACACACACACATGCAATATTTGAAACTCTCTTTGTGCCAACTAGTGTTACATGCACTAGACCAAGGGTCTCAACAAACTTTTTCTGTAAAGGGCTAGAGTAAAACTATTCCAGTTTTTGCAGGCCAAGAGGCAAAACTGAGAATATTACTTCCCTAACAAGAGAGAATACAAATTTTCACAAATTTATATTGACAAAAATTTAAATATAATAATTTAGTATAATTTTTCCTAATATGATAATAAGAAGAATGAAATTCTTGGGGGAGGGGGTTAACATTTCCCTTAACTGGAGTCCAAAGTTAGTGTTCCCTATTTTCAAGTTGATTTTAAATGTTTATCTGTAAACACTTTTCTTAGCTCCTGGGCGGTACTAGAACAGGTGGTAGGCTGGTAGGCCATAGTTTGCCAGTCAGTGCTTCTTAAACTATCTGTGATAAAGGACCAGTTTTATTTCCAAACCATCACAGCTCTGTAGTTTTGTAAAATACACAATCGTATGCTTGAGTGTCATCACAGAGTCAAATTGCTATAAAAGTTTCTCAGTGTTTACTCTCTCTTTCTGTGCTTCTCTTGAACCAGTAACAAGACAGTTTGCAAACCAGCACTGTTGAATGGATGACACTGAGTAGCAGTAACCTAAGGATTTGATGCTTTCTCTAATGTGTGATAAAAACCATCATTTAGTTAAATGGTTTTGTTCCCTTTTTAGCCAGTGATTTATATATTTGGAGGCAAAGCAGAAAACTGTAAATGGCTCTACAAACAGTTAATGCAATTTTTATTTTTACTTTTTTTAAAAAGATTTTTTAAATTGAATTTTTAAAGTGAGAGGGAGAGAGAGAGAAACATCTATGAGAGGATAAGAAAGAGAAACATTGATGAGAGAGAGCCATCCATCAGCTGCCTCCTGCATGCCCCCTTACCAGGGATCGAGCCCGCAACCTTTTGGTGCACTGAAGGACGCCCAGCCGAGCCACACTGGCCAGGGCTTTAAGGCAGTTTTTAAAACTTGAATGATCTCAGGTTCCAGGACAAAGATTGCTGGCCAGTATTTGCCTTTTTGGTGTTGCCTTCTTACATAGTTGTAGTTGGTATGCACTGTGGTTAAAAGTTTAGTCTCTGGCCTGGCCAGAGCGTCATCCCATGGACTGAGGTCCCAGTTCGATTCCCGGTCAGGGCACATGCCCGCGTTGCAGGCTCGATCCCCAGTAGGGGGTGTGGGAGGCAGCCAATCAATGTTTCTCTCACATCGATGTTTCTGTCTCTCTCTAAAAAAAATAAAATAAAGTTTAGGCTCTGGATCCAGACTCAAATCCCAGCATGCCAATTCCTAAATGTATGATCTTAGGAAAGTTATTTCTTCTCTGAACCGCACAGATAATGAAAGTTATAACTTCTTGGTGTTGGTGTGAGGGTTAAATAAAATAATACATTTCTTAGTGAGCTAAGAAAAGTGCCTGTATAGTAAGCAGTTAATAATGTTTAACTTCAGCCTTGGCTGGTGTGGCTCAATTGGTTGGGCATCGTTGCACTTAGAGGTCGCTGGTTCGATTCCCGGTCAGGGCACCTGCCCAGGTTGTGGGTTCCATCCCAGTAGGGGGCGTGCAGCCAATCGATGATATGCTCTCACATGCATGTTTTTCTCTTCTCCCTTTCTCTCTCTCTAAAAAATCAATAAACTATTAAGAAAAAAACATGTTTAACTTCATTTAAATTCAAGGTCTGGTAATACGGAGAGTTAAAGTTGACTTAAATATTTTCCCATGCTAATAATAGATCTAGGTGAGTGTTCAAAGAATAATTGCGGATGAACTTTATGGATGATCCCGGGAGACATTTTCTATAAACCCACTGTATTTAATGAATGTTCCCTTAAGTTGAATTACTTCTCTATCTGGTCCATTTTATGTTCATTCTCATTCTCTCACCTCACTCTTTCCATTATATTTTTCTAGATTGAATCAGCAGAAGTATCTGGAAACAGTGTTTTATGCAGCGTTCTTCAATATATGGAGAAGTCAAAACCTTGGCAGAAAGCTTGGTGTGTGATCCCCAAACAAGACCCCCTTGTGCTGTACATGTATGGTGCCCCCCAGGTATCTAAACTGCATTTGTCTGAAGGGACAGAGGTCATGGGGACAGGGGGAGGCGAGTAGACAATGAACTCTAAGTTCTTCCATCACCCCTCCATAGAACAGGAGAGCTCAGGTTCACTGTTTCACTACAATTGGAAAAATAATAAGGAACTAAAAGTCAAGTTTACTTAAACTGGTGGATTCCTTTTATAGCCAATAATTTCTTCACCCCATGCATCTCTTCTCCCCTTCTCTCAACCCTATCCTGTGGGTTTGAGAAAAAGGTGAGTTGAATTAGGAAAGGGCATCAGGAGAAGGGGATGAAGCAGAGGGAGAAGGAAGAAAGAGGAGCAGCCTTTTTAATGATAGGACGCAATAGTGAGCCTCCCCCACCCCCTTGAATGGAGGAATACCTGAAAGAGAAGGAAATTGAGACATGCAGGTTTAGCTTCTAACCAGAGTAACACCAGGCACGATGGATTGTATGAGGCTTATAAAACAAGAAGCACATAAATCATATGCATTCACCTGGAAATACATAAAATGTTTAATGTACCTGTTGTCTTTTAGCCTATATCTACATTAAGGGCTAGTAAAACTTTTTTTTTGAAATAGACTTAAAATGCCAAGGTATACATTTTATTTTATTTTGTGGTTTTTCTTATAACCTTTTCCTGTCCATAAATAAATTGATGCATGAATGAATGAAACAGCAAATAAAACTGTTGGGTGATAAGAGAATCATTAACATTTGCTGGTTTCATACAATAAGATGACTATTCTTTCCTTCCCTTTTTCACTGAATGGAGAGCTGAGTAGGCTCTCTCACAGAGAGGAGGTATTGCTCAACGAATCCTGGCTGATTTAGGTGTCAGCTCTCATTCATTAATTCATTCAGTCAGCGTTAGCAGTGGCCTCGCGTACAGGCACTGTGCTATTCCTGCGTCACCATCATTGTCCACGGAGAGCTCACAGGGCAAGTCTGTGTGGAACGGTCATAGGAAAAGAAGTTTAGTAGGAGCCAGATCACAAGGGACATGTGTAGCCTGCTAACATATCTCACACTCACATGTACTGTGTGTTTTCTTTAGGATGTCAGAGCCCAGGCCACCATTCCACTTCTGGGCTATATTGTGGACGATATGCCAAGGAGCACAGATCTGCCACACAGCTTCAAACTGACCCAATCCAAGTCTGTGCACAGCTTTGCTGCGGACAGCGAGGAACTGAAACAGAAGTGGCTGAAAATCATCCATCTAGCTGTCACAGGTGAGACGCCAGATGGTCTTAACGAGCATTCAGCTACCTTGGATGATCATCCTGAACCTAAAAAAAAATCCGAATGCTGAACTCCAGGACCCTTGAGACCACAGCGTGGGGGTCTCAAGATTCACAGCTCAAGACATTCCCAGCTCTCCTTATTCATCTCTTAGCACTTTATGTTGAAAAATGAGGCTCATAAATGTATCTGGTAGGGGACTATTTTCCTATGTTTATGTACTCTTGGTGAAGTTAATGTGCAGAGCTATTCTACAGATAAAAGTTGGAAATAATGTGAAAAATGGAGCATTTTTTAATGAGCTATTCCTTGAACACGTACTTTTGTCAAATGGTATCAATTGATTGTATCACTATCAGGTTAGAATAGGCCACTTTCATTGAAGAAATATTTTGATGTCTTCTCTTTCACATGTAGGAACTGTAACAGTTTGAAAGATGTACCTCCATGTTGCCAAAATAGATTCATGGTTTAAAAAATTATAAGGACAGCCCTGGCCGGTTTGGCTCAGCAGTTAGAGCGTTGGCCCACGGACCAAAGAGTCGCGGGTTCGATTTCGGTCGAGGGCATATGCCTCGGTTGCGGCTTAGTCCCCAGTCCTGGTCGGGGTCCTGCAGGAGGCAACCAGTCGATGTGTCTCTCTCTGTTTCTCTCTCTCTCTCTCCCCCTCCCTCCTTCCCTCCCACTCAATCTGAAGATAAATGGAAAAATACCTCGGGTGAGGATTTAAAAAAAAAAAAAAATCACAAGGACAGTTTGGGCTATTGTATTAACTTATTTAATTTAGTTTATAAAGCGCAAGCTGCATAAATAACATATGTCCTTTTAAATCAAAAGAAAAAGGACAGATTGTTGGTGTTCAAACTTTCCACTTATTAAAAAAAAGATAATACTTGTTTTTGTAAAAATACTCCTAAAAATAAAATATCTTAAATATATAGCAATTATGTATATATAGTATTAAATATATATATACATATATATGTACTATACATGCTTTTCTCTTCAGCTTTAGGTTCATATTTGTCTCTAATTTATTTTTAAAATATAAAGCATGTTTTATCTTGGAATTGGACAGTGTTCTAAACGTAAATGTTTTTGGTGACTTATGTTTAACTGATTGACATCTAAGGGTATTGATATTTTTATAATAAGAAAGAGCAGTAATTTATGTGGCATGGGATATATTAGTGAATTCCAACCGTATTTTAAAAGTACTATTTGTTTTTTGTTCTGTGCCTATTTAAAACAGTGCCTCTCTCTTTGAAGGTGCTAATAATTTCTATTTAAATATAAGGCGAGGGTTTAATTCATGTTTCAGTCTTTCTTATTCTGAGATAAAGTGCATTTTGATCATTGGCATGGTCAAAGTCATACAGGTTGTTTTTCCTTTTACGATCCTCTAGTTATTACAGCAGTTAATATCAGCATGTACAAAAATGTTCACAAAAACCTGAAGTGTGCAAGCTACCTGACCCTATGCAGAACTGGGACATCAGGAAACTGCATTAATTGTACTGATTTTCTTTTCCATAAGGCTGTTGAGCATGCTTAAATGAGATTGACATATAATTAATACTTAAGATAACTGTGTGGGCCTGTTCCTTTGTCAGATATGAAACAAAATTCACATGTGGTCACCTATGTTTGAGGGAGCTGGATAGATATTAAATTTTATGTTCAATTCTTTTAACCTTCTCAGTAAAAAAGGAGGGCACACAATATTGAAGAGCAGTATTTTAATGGTAGGTTTTAGGGAGGTACAAGATAATTGAAGAGAGTCTGAGCATCCTTTTCTCGTTTGTCATTCTGGGGAATCTTAATAGACAAAATATAATTCCTTGTGACGAAGGCTGCTCTTCATTATATTGTAATTATGATTAAAATCTCACATTAAGCTGGCTATTTAACTTAATCCTTTTCTCAAATTAGATCTGGATTGTTGTTTTGTTTTGATTTGGTTTGTTTGTTTTTTCCCATTTATGCTGTTATGTCCCAAATGTTGTCACTTTTAATGTATCGTCTAGAAACCCACAAGAATGACCTCACTATCTTCTGCCTTTGGGGATTACACCTTAAATGTAGAATAGATTCCTCAGAATTTGAGATTTTCGCTCATCTACTTAGGCCCTCTTAAGAAAATTGGAAATATCTCCTATTTTTCTGCAAAGGAGCAGATAAGCTACTTATGGCTGATATGATCAGGTTGCCTTCCTCTATAAAGAAATAGCAGCCATGATCATTCACATTAAACCAAATACTTGCAGCCAAAAAGAGATAAAGGTAACTTCTTCCTACTAAATCAGGGACAGACTTAGAAATATTTTACATTGCTTCTCTTTTCTAGTTGCTAACTGTGTGTGTGTGTGTGTGTACACAATGTGTGTTCATTGATGGTTACTGAGAAGGTTAAGCTATAGCTATAGATGATGCTTTGGTTTTCTTAATCTCAAGAAGAGAGAAGCAATGTAGAATGATTACCAGGGGAAGGTGACTTTTGTAAATGTGGACAGAACACGGAAATGTAAAGGCCAGATTATTTTTGAAAACTGTTTCGAAGAGCAAGAGGACTAACCTTTCCCTTGCAGTAAGTTCTCCTGGAGTGGAAATAACATGGACAAATTTTGGCTCAATATATATCTGTGTTATTTACTTTAGATTGTTGAAAGAATACTCATGAAGAGAGTATTTATTATCATGCCCTTAATATTATCTTTAATTTATTTTAAAAAATTAGAAATATTATTATAAGAAGAGAATTTCTGATTATCCAGGCACCATCTTCACATCCCACCCCTTGTACTTTAGCCAAGCACAAGAGAAGCAATGAAGCAGCCTTACCTGATTTTTTGTGTTTTTGTTTTTTTTTTTAAAGAATCACTAAGGAGATTCTTTTACTAGGAGAAGGGCAAAGGAATACCCTTATTCAGCCATTTAGTAAACACTCAACTAAACCAAAAGACCTCAAAGTATGACTGGTTACAAGAATAATCTACGTCTTTTGCTTTCTGAGACACTAGAGCAGTCATGACAGGTTGAACCCAAAAAAGTAATTGGTTGCTTTTCTGTTAAACCCAACATTCCATATGGGTCTTACGATTTCTTTTCTCTAATTTGGTGCTTTCCAAGTCATCTTTTCTTTAAGGTGCCCTTCCTCCAAACTTAAAAAATACTACTTTGCTAAAAACTGCTGTTCATTATAAAACATTCCAATTTTTTTAAACTTCAATTTTGCTTTATTGAAAGTCTACCATTTGGATATTAAGTATGAAATGTAGTGCAGACTGATCTCCAGGTTTTAAGTGGGACTCAATAGTGAAAAATGCTACCAGCCACTTTTGTAATAATGGCATCTACAATGCTATCATGTATGAAAGCAATAAAACACATCAGGGTATGTTTTTATACTGAAATCTTAACATGAATGCCCCTAGCCACAGCACATAGAGAATTAACTTCCAGAAGTGATCATGTAACTCACTGCTCAGTATAGGGAAGAGAAGGGGGTGGGGGGGTTGGAGTGAGCATTATTCCTTGGATTCAAATAACTGGCAAAACCATTTCACTTTTGCCAATGGTATGGATGGTGAAACAATGAAAGCACATCTGCACTACTTCATTAAGCAACATTTCATTTTCCACAAAGTTTAATAACATAAAGGTTGGTGTACTTATCTTCATGGGGTGACCTACCCCCATTTCTTTCAATTCTCCAATTTTTTAAAATTACCAAACTTTTTTAAAGAACTAGCCTTTCAAATGTGCCCTATCCCCATATATAGATAAACACTGGATTTTTTTAAAAGTCTACTTGCTATAGCCCGGCCAGTGTGGCTCTGTGGTTAAGCGTCAACCCATGCACCAAGAGGTCGCCAGTTTGATTCCTGGTCAGGACACATGCCCAGGTTGTGGGCCTGATCACCTGTGGGGGACATGCAGGAGGCGGCCAATCAATGTTCTCTCTTATCGATGTTTCTATCTCTCTCCCTCTCCCTTCCTCTCTCTCTAAAATCAATCAAGAAAAAAATATTAACAAAAAAAGAATACTTGCTGTGTCCTAAGTATATAACTACAAACTTCATAGTACTGCAGGGTTGTTAGGATTCATTGATGCCTTCTAAAAACCTTAATTCAAAAATACTTCTGTGAGTTCACAATTACATTTTACTTCTTGTCTACTTTGTGGAACAGGGTGTTTTAATCCCTTTAAATTTGAGATGTCATTTCTGGTTCTATTCAAAGCCTTAAGTTCTTATTCTGAGCATATTGTCTGTGATAACTCTGATAGGATCTTCCTTGGGCTAGATCCATCCTGAGGGAAAGGCACCAACAGGAGCAAATAAACTTCTAGGGAACAAAGGTCTTATTTTTTGCAGTTATCCTTACTATAATGCAAAATAGAAAATGAATTAAAATTTCCTACATCACATGATGTTTGTGTTAGCGGGTCTAAGATTAAGCACATGGTATTTATATGCTAAAATTAATTCGAAAGACAAGAATGTCTTAATGTTTTCATTCTTAAATTCTGTATTCTTCAAGAATGTATTAATATAAAAACTGGCTCACCAGTTCTGATTCTCAGGACTGCATTGACATCTGTAGTGGATTGTGTTATTTCTTTATTCTCACCCAGTTTTAATTGAATCAAATTGCTTTTTATTTTCATATTACTGTCTAGATACTCCAGATTTGGAAAATATGGATATGATACATAAAGACCACTAGATCTACTTTTAAAACCCTCTCTGTGAATTTCTGAGTATATGTATGTATGTAAATATACTGTTGAATTCCAATTCTGTTTTTTCATAGGAATGAAATGTTTATAGAAACTGTTCTTTTTAGTTTAAATATTTTAACATAAATTATTCACATGAATTTTTAGTAGAATTCATTCTTATTTATGCCCATAATCATGTCATGAGATGATAAACTTGCTTTCTTTACTGATACAGTAGAGAAGAATGGAATTAGGAACTGAAATACGCAGGAATGAGCAGGGAGGTGGACAGAAAGAGACTACTGGTCTCCAGATCAGAGCAAGGTGTGTTAAGAGAAAAATACTTAAACTGCAGAAGGGATATAAACTACAAGATATAAATCTACATAATTGCATACTGATGGGATTTATTGCACCCCGGCCTTTCACCTTGGCCTCTAAATTGTATCATTCATATCTTATCATTACTTTCCTTTTCCTTTAGGCTTTAAAAGAAATAATTTTATTCTATTTGGCCATTTTCAGCACTGTTTACTGAAGTAAAAAAAACCAAGAACAACAAATCCCTCTGTAGTCCATCATGGTCTTTTACTTTCTGGACTGAACATTTGGCAGACTGTAGTGTCTTTTCCATGTTTTGAGGTGAAATAGCACATGACTTCTACAAGATCGTTTTTAACTTGTTGGGGTCCCTGAGTTACATGATAGTCCTCCCTTTCTAAAATTCATTATATTATAGATTGAATTAGTGAAATTAGATAGATTTAGTGATAAATTAAATCAAGAAATCTCATTGTAGCATATTTTAATAAGTGAATACCAAATACATAGAGTGATATATATGTAGGTTTGGGGAGAACCATAACATCTGTAGGGACCATTGTGATAACAGATTGCATTATATATAAATTACACATTATATGGATGTTGGAATGTACCACTTGGGGGGGGTTCCCTTCATTAGCAATCATGTCTGTATATAAAACTGGTTTTTGTTTTATTTTACCAAACTAGCATTTCATTTGTGAGTGACAGTTGACTGATATTTTTGAATAAGTGTTATCTGGGTTTTGAATTATTGACTGATCAATTTGAAATGGTGTGTTATCAGAATTTTAGAGGTAACTCAAATGTGAAAAAGTGTACACAAAGGTAATTTTTCTTTTCTAGCTATATGAATGTAAAATACTTGCAGATAGTGTATATATTGTGTAACATATGTATATTGGGTCATAAAGGCAGAGAATCGGAAACATTGTAAAATTAAGCACTTTAATTCCTATTAAATATTAAACATTTGTATCTTATAAATAAATACATCCTTAAATGAATTCTAAAGATTTAGATGTTATTTCACCTAGGATTATATATGTTCAGTTCAAAGTTTTCGGATGGCTCCTCCCCCTCCCCCCACTGTCAAATATGCAGCCAAGTGAGTCTATTAAAACACAAGTCAGATCATGTTGTTTCTCCACCCCAGTCCCTAGGGGTTCCCCATTTCCCTCAGAATAAAAGCCAAAGTCCTTTGAGTGGCTCCACAAAGCCCTATATGTCTCCCCCACCACCCTGTGCCATATGTCTCCTTGCTCTTTCTTAACCAAGCCAACTACACTCCAGCCCTATAACAGCACACACTACGCGTCTGCTCTCTCTTCTTGCAAAACTCCTTCCCCAGATATCTGCGTGATTAACACCTTTGCCAGTTTAAAGTCTTTGCCAGATCTCGTCACCATGATCTCCCGTGACCATGCATGGTATCGGAGATTCCTGCTGCCGCCACTGCCGACACAGTACTCCTGTTCATCCTTCATCTGATTTATTTTTTCCCACAGCACTTATAATCTTGTAACAAACTAAGGAATTAGCTACTTTTATGCTTGTTTTTATTGTATTTCTACACCTACCAGAACATAAGCTCCATAAAGGTAAGGATTTTTATCTGTTTTTATCACTGATGTCCCCAATTCTCAGCATAGTGCCTGGCACATTGTAGACACTCAGTAAATACAGACTATAAAAATTAGTTTATATAAAAGGGGAAAAAAAATGAACAGAATCTTTCTTCCAAAGCTTCAAATTGCTATGGGTACAGACTTTTGTAATAGTGGCTGAGAGGAAAAGAAACATTTTACATTGCTAAATTATTTTAATAACAAAGCCAGATTCCTAATTAAGGGTTTAAAAACATAGTCAAGGATTTCAAAATATAATGGTGGAAATCTTAGTCAATCTTTGCATAATGGATTCTTGCTTTAAAAAAAAAAATCCGTCTCAACCCATTATCACCAGCATCACCAGAGCACCTGGACTGTGAGGAAATTAGAGGCAGCTGGTCACTGTTCCAGAAAGAGCCAGAGGCGCTGAGCTCGTCCTGAGGAAGTGGGGCTGGCAGAGTGGACCTGGTCGAGTTTGGATAATGAGCATTTAGTCTGCAGTTTACTCTCTTCCAGAGGAAGTGATTCACTGTTTTGGCCTGGAATTTAAGTAAAAACAAAGCCATGTTGTTTTGTCTCAGTAAAGGAACACTCTGCTCCTATGCAGTTAAGATGGTACCTCGTGGTCCATTATGGCATTTTCACAAGAAGCAATACTTTTAGATGATCACTTAAACATACCCGTTATCATATGCTGAACACAGCTCTGAGTCGCTGATTCTGGGAGCTGATCGTCTAGTCCAAGTTTGTGGGCAAAACTCCTCGATGCTACTTCTTGGGGCTTTGAGTTGACTTCAGGTCTTGGGTTCACCTTCTACCAAAGAGTGCAGCCGGGTCTCTGACAGGGACATAAAAAATAATTGTAAGAGCCTGATTAGTCACTTACAAAATTTTAATTCTGCTAAAAGTCACGCATTAAATTGTATTCATTTGTTTGTTTGTATTTTTAATCCAGAGATACAAGGAACTCCTAAATCAGGGAGCTTTTGTCAAATTGAAGGTCAAGAGAACTGAGTTCTAATCCTCCCTCTTCTAGTAGCTGCAGCTGTGAACCTGGGCCCATCATTTGACCTCTCTGAGCCCTGGTTTTCTTACTTGTAAAATACTACTGTTGGACTAAAGTTAAAAATGATGAAAATTGCTAATCTTCCTTTATGCTCTAGTATTATAAGATTCTTATTGTTTATATTTTTGTTATTCATTGCTCCCCTGATTTACCTTGCCCTTTTGAAACCTTGTATTTGGAATCATATGCAAGTATAATTTAATAGTATGTATAAATACACACAGTCACTTCTATTTTTCTAAGTGTTCTTCAAGCGCTTCCTTAACATAGTGCTGTGTGGCGTGTCTTCTGTCCATTGCTGTTCATCCAGAAGGTTCTGATCTGTCAGCCAAAGCCTGTGGGTACCGGTGGATCCTGGGAGTACAAAAAAGGTAGCTGGTGGGCTCAGCATTCATGCTGATACGTATATAAAAATCCCCTCTGCCAAAATCAAAGTTTTTATTCAGGCATATAGGCTGGGCTGATTGTCAGGTCAGACATTCTAAGAGCTGCACCTAGACACTGAGAAGGCATCAGTAGGGTCATCTCTTCCTGGCTGAACTCCCAGGCTCGGAGTCTGATTCCCAACCCCCAACACACTTACTGGTACCATCAGCCTGGACAAAGGCCAGGTTTGGCCCTGTAACTTCACTTCCTTACAGTTAAGAATACCATTAAAAAATTTGAAAACAAAATGCATATTGAGAGAAAATATTTGCAACATACATAACAAAGCTTGTTTTACATAATATAAAAAGCTCTTACTAATGAATATTTTTTAAAATGCAGTGGACAGCCCTGGCCAGTTTGGCTCAGTGGTTAGAACGTCGGCCCGTGGACCAGAGAGTCCCGGGTCCAGTTCCCGCTAAGGGCACGTACCTTGGTTGCAGTTTGTCCCCGGCCCCAGTTAGGGAGTTTGTCCCCGGCCCCAGTTAGGGTCGTGTGGGTGGCAACCACTCCATGTGTCTCTCTCACATCGATGTTTCTCTCTCTCTCTTTCTCCCTCTCTCCCTCCCGCTCTATCTGAAGATAAATGCAAAAATGTCCTCAGGTGAGGATTAAAAAAATTAATAAAATGCAGTGGAAGAAGCAGGCAAAGCATATGAATAGGCAATTCATAGAAAAAGAAATAAAAAGGACCAATATAAGCAAAAATTCACTAATGATTATTTTTCTAAACAATTAAGTTAGAAAAACTAAAACTATTGATACTACCCTAGGGTGGGTATGGGAAAATGGGCACTCCCATATAGTTTTGCTAGAAGTATAAACTGCCACACTAATATCTATTTAGATTTTAGCAATTCCACTTCTAAGAATCTACCCTACGGAAATACTAAGAAAATATAACTACAACCACATATAAGGATATTTTCTGCAACATTGTCTGTAATAAAGTCAAAGTTATGTATCAGCTACCAAGAAAAAAACTATTAAATAAATTATAATCCTTATAAGAGAATACTATGCAGCTGTTTGAAAGAATATGTTGAGATTTTTATGTATGGATATGGAAGATATAGCAATTAATGAAGAAAATCTATAATAAAAGGAGCTTTTTTTTTTACTCTAAGTGAAAAAATAGAGCTATTTGTGTAGTGTGTTCTAATTTATATTATATGTTTGTGTCAGAACAGTGATAAGTATAACCAGAAAGAAGCTACTAAGAGTGCTTCCAATCTGAAGAATATGACCAGAGGTGAGGAACTTCTCATATTTTACATTATTTATTTAATGATCTTGTTATGGACTGAATTGTGTCCCCCTAAATTTATATGTTAAAGCCCTAATACCCAATGGAACTGTATTTGGAGATAAGGTGTATAAATAGTTAATTCACATTAAATGGTCATAAGGGTGGGGCCCTAATCTGGAAGGACTGGTGTCCTTGTAAGAGGAGGAGGGGACACCAGAGGGCTCTCTCTGTCCACATATGTACAGAGCAAAGGCTAATGAAGGACACAAGGAGAAGGCAGCCAGCCATATGCAAGCTAAGAAGAAAGATCTTATCAGAAACCTGCCTTGCTGGCACCTTGATCTTGGACTTTAAGCCTCCAGAACTGTGAGAAAATAAATGTCTGTTGGTTGACCCACCCACTCTGTGGTATTTTGTTATAGCAGCACAAACAGACTAATACAGATATGTAGAGATTTTTTATATTCTTATTCATGGATAGTCTTTGCTGGGAGAGACACCCTCCCTCACCTTTTTTTTTTTTTTTTTTAATCAGATGCTTAAAAAGCCCACTTCAGGAGCAAGCTGAATCCACGGGACAGGAACTTTTCCAATAATGTGACCATCGGAGTTAGACTGCTGTACTAATGAGGATAATTAACACCAACTGCTGCAACAGACCTCTAAATCTTAACTTTTAAAGATCTATTTATTGCTCATGTTACATGTCAATATGTTTTGGCAGAGAACTACATACCATGTAGACACGCAGGGGCCCAGGCTAAGGGTTGACCATCTTGCCTCCTGTGGCTTCAGGGTTTGCCAAAGTGGAGGAAGGAGGCTAGCGGGTTGAGCGAGGCTTTCCACTGGCACAGCTCAGAGGAGACACATGCCACCTCGTCTGCTCACAGTCATTGCAGCACTGGTCACATGGCCCCAACCCAACTGCAAAGGAGGCCGGGAAATAATAACCATATGAATATTTAGTGAATAGCAAATGTTCCTGTCATACTCTTTATCATGCATTGAATTGTATTCTCCCCAAAAGGTATGTTCAAGTCCTAACCCCCGGTACCTCAGAATAGGAGCTCATTTGGAAATAAGGTCTTTACAGAGCTAATCAACTTAAATTTCCTTTGAATTGAAATCCTTCTGTCTCCTTTTAAAATGAGATCATTAGCCCTGACCGGTTTGCCTCAGAGGTTAGAGTGTCGGCCCATGGACCAAAGAGTCACGGGTTCAATTCTGGTCAAGGGCACGAACCTCAGTTGCTATTCGATCCCAGGCCCTGGTCAGGGTTATGCAGGAGGCAACCAATCGATGTGTTTCTCTCATATCTATGTTTCTCTCTCTGTCTCTCCCTCCCACCGTCCCACTCTATCTGAAAATCAATGGAAAAATATCCTCGGGTGAGGATTAAAAAATAAATAAAAATTAAAATGAGATCATTAGAATGAGCCCTCATCCAGTGTGACTGGTGTCTTTATAAAAGGAGGCCATTTGGACTCACTCGGAGACAGACATACACAGAAGGATGATGATGTGCACACACCCAAGGAGCAGACTAAGGCTGGAGTTACACTGCCACAAGCCAAGAAACACTTGGGGTCAACAAGAACTAGGAGAGGCATAGAATGATAGATTCTCCTTCACAGCCCTCAGAAGGAACCAGTCCTGCTGACATTTTGGTTTTGGACTTTTATCTTCTAGAGCTGTGAGACAATACCTTTCTGGATTTTTAAACCAACCAGTTTGTGTTACTTTGCTACAGGAGTCCTAAGAGATGAATATAATCTATCAAGTTTATGCAGAAAGAGATTTAATATACTGAATTAGATACTTATCAGTCTGTCAGAATGACTGGAACAACCGGCTCTAGTCTAGACATCCAGAAATTACTCCCAGTCCAAGTGGGGCACCAAGAGTTACTGTTAAACATTTCCACAGTCAGCAGCTTACTCTCAGGATCTCTTCATGTCAGCCACTGTCTGAGGATCAGGAAAGCACCATCAGAACCATTAACTCCCAGGTCACGTCAAGCCTCCCATGATCTGCACGAGCAAAATGGGTGGCTTGTGTAGTTCTGCATTCCCTCACAATCCAGTTCAGAATTGAAGCCTTGAGTGAATGTATCTGTTTCATGGAATTAAAATTATATCTGGAACACTTAGTTGCAAAGGTACTCGAAATGTCGTTGTTAGCTCTTTAGCTTCTGAAGCAAAAAAACAAAAAACATCAACAAAAAAAGAGCCCACAAGAAGGAGGCTGAAATACATTTTGAATAAGCCATTCTGTTTTATTTTCCCTTTTATCTTTTTGGTCATTATTTTATGGTTTCCTTAACAGCCTCGGTTTCCTTAACATCCTTGGTCTCCTATTGCCCATTCTGCCCTCAGCTATTTTTTTTCCCTTTATATTCTCTGGACAAGTGCATCTATTCTAAATTTGTCCAGGTGTCTTCATCTCCATTATTACCACCCTAGTATACGTTACCATCATTTCTGACTTGAATTACTGCAACACCTACCCGGTTTCCCATTCTCCCTTACCTCGTCCCAATCCCGGTGGGTGACCTTCGTACAATTCATAAGATCATATGTCCCTTTGCTCACTCTTCTGATTTTCTCCTTTACCATCAGGATACATTTCTAGTTCCACAGTCTCATGAGTTCCCTCTGACTGACCAGCTATTAGCTTTGCCACTCACCATTCCCTCACAGACCCGCCTACCCGATACTTAGCCACACTCTCTATTTGAAGCATCCAGGACGTGTCATGTTCTTTCCTTCACTTTTGTATACGCCGCTGCCCTCTGACTAGTTTGGCAATTCTTTCTCTTCCTCTTTCTCTGGTCAACTCCTGTTCATCCTTTAATCCAGGAAGCCCAGGCTGGATCCCCCTCCTCTGTGCTGACTTCTGTTCTATTAATTCTGGTTTCTTGCTCATTTTCTTCTTGAGAGGAGGGAATGAGAAGAAAGGAGATTTGAGGAGTTTGGAGGAATGCCAGTAAATGTTTTGTTCTCCTTTGTATCTTTAGTGCTTACTATAGTATTTAATGCCTGCTCTCTTTGCATTTTCATTTTATTTTTGTTTTTGCTACTGGTGTGAATAGTGGCACACATTTAAGACTGCTGTCTGGATTTTGAGTGCATCATTTTCTACATTTGCATTAACTAAATAGTACTGCTAATGCTTTTTTAAAACCTTTATTTTGGTTGTAGATCACATCCTTAGTAGTTATATTATTCCTATTTCATAGCTTAGGAGTTGGGAGTAAGATCATGGCTCCTTAAAGAGAATGATTAATTCAGAACTTTTCTCTCATCCTGTACTAGTTCTAAAATAACTTGTTAGTCCCTGACTAGCCCAATGAAGTATATTTAATATGCAAAACATTTATTCATCCATCCAACCATTTAGTCAAACATTCAGTAACTGAAGAGGAATTAGAATAAATAAAAGCCACCAGAAAGAAACAGAGAGTCATCTGTTGGATAAACCTCCAGACATATTACATACACATGCTGTGCTTAGTATGTTCTGATAGACTGCCTTAGTCACTATTTCACTGTGTCGCTGATGTGTGTTATCATCCATCATGATAGCATGGACTTTCTAGACAATTGATTCTTAAAACTCAAATTAACTTATGCTGCCCACTCCTGTTTAGATGAACTTGTTGGGGAATTAAAGAGTAAAGATGTTTAGAGTCTCTACTAGACCTGGCTGCCGAAGAGAGAAATCTAGGGCAGAGGTCCATTCCGTTTGCCACAGTGCACTAGTGAGCCTTTGATGCGCAGAGGTAGCTTATCCGGGGCCCAACAGTTAAATTTTCTTCAGCACTAAGTGTGGGCTAATGGAGTTGGTGTAGGGAAGACAAAAAGGAAAGCTGAAAAACAGAGGAGAGAGGAGATTGAAGGGCTTCTAAGAACGTCAAACTACGTTTTGGAAACCCAGAGTACAGTTACAAAAAACAGAGGCTAATGAGAAGTTCCCAGAGACAGGGTAACATAGTTTAAGAACTGGATGTCTAACATGGAAGTTTTAAGTTTTTGGCATTACTGTGATGTAAAATCACTCTATTATCTCAAATAGTTAAATATGTCACATGTTTGAGGTGGAAGGAGGCAAAAGGCCGAGTTCCATCGGGGTGTGTGTGTAGAACAAAAGAAAGAAAAAGAATCTAGGGAGACTCGCGAAGGGAGATTCGAGGATTCAACGACTTTATTTATTTATTTATTTTACTTTCCATTTTATTTTGTATTGGTTTCAAGTGTACAGCTTAGTGGTTAGACAATCATATACTTTACATAGTGTACCCCTCAATATTTCCAGTACCCAACTGGCTCAGTACATATTTATCATAATATTATTGACTACATTCCCTATGCTGTACTTACATCCCTGTGCTATTTTGTAATTACCGATTTGTACTTCTTAACCCCTTCACCTCTTTCACCCAGTCCCCCAAATCCCCTCCCGTAGGGCAACCACCAGTTCACTGTCTATGAGGACTCTACTACTCTTAACTGTGTTGTCACACTGCCCTCTAATGGGCTGTGGCTATCTCGCCAGATTCAACTGCTGGCTTCCGACCCACCTGTCCCACACCACCATCTGCAGACAATTTCCTGCACCCGCTGACAATGTCTGTATTAAGCTTGAGGCCCAGGGGGCAGTGCAAATTGATTAAAGGTGCTTATCATCTTTGCAAAATGCTGGCAGTTTCCAAAATATGACAAAGAGGCTTTAAGACATGGAGAATGGCAGCTTGGCTAAGGCTAATGATCAAAATGTTGGCATAAAATTAATTTGGATATGTATGCCATAAAAAATCATCTGAATGGTCTTTTGCAAGAACTATTAATTTTTTTCCGTTACTAATTTAATTTAAAATAAACTTTCTCTTATTAGGGTTTTTAAGTTAGAACAAAGCCAGCCTATTCCCCAGCAAAGTAACATGGCAGCTATTCTGATGAGGAGGGCTATGCCAGGCTAGCCTAACAGGTTTTGGCTGGGTTTGATCACAAATTCTAGTTGCAATTGTACCAATTGCTTAAATCCTTGTTATTCCAGGTTTTCCAAGTAAAATACAAGGAACCTCAACTCCAAGTTTATTAGAGTGGTGTTATGTAACAAGCATCATACTAAATAGTGGAGATAACTTGCTAAATAAGACAGCGCTTCTGCCCTCAGCGAGCTCACGGTGGGCTAAGGGGGAAGGGCATGCTACTGTCCTGTGCACAGTACCCCTCCCATTGGCAAATACAGTACCTGGCTAGGAGCCATATGCCTAATAGGTCATTAATAAATATGTGTTGAATAAATGACGGAATAAATGAAGAAGTGAGTCAGTATGTATAGAGGTTGAGTTGGACAAATAGCCTGTTTTGATCCCAGCTCTGCCTTATACTAGCTACGTAAACGTATCACTTCACTTAAACCCCTGAAGCATCGATTTCCACATCTATAAACCTATCCCACAAGGCAACTGTAGAATGCTCAGTGCAGTGCCTCACATACCGTAAGCACTTAATAAATAAAAGTTTAATAATGTTGTGTGAAAAGAGCAACAAGGAAAAGAGGGAGTGATTAACTCTGGGATTCAGAATGCCTAGATTATGTGCTATAGATGTACATTTAGAAATAGGAAATAATTGTTGGACTTGGAAATTATTTTTTATGATGAATAAGGAGTCTACTTTATTTCCCGAAACCTACTTATTCCATATGGTAGGAAATATGACCCTTGAAGACAGTGACTCACATCATTATACCTCCATAATGAGAGAGAAAATTCTCTGGTTAACTCAAGTTTAAAAAAATCTCCAGGGAAGGCTCTAAATGGCCTCACTTGGGTGGTCCATCCCCAGACTGATCACCTTAACCTAATTCCTGGAACCTGTGAGCTTTACATGGCAAAAGGGACTTTCCAGATATAATGAAAGGTACACACTTTGCGGTGGGGAGATTGTCCTGGGTTATCCAGGTTAGCCAACCTAACTATGGGTTCTCAAAAGCAGAAAACCTTTCCTGGCTGTGGTCAGAGAGAGATGTGATGATGCTGAAGGGTCAAAGAGATGTGACATTGCTAGCTTTGAAGATGTTGGAAGAGGCTCAAGAGCTAGGAATGTGAGCAGTCTCAGATCTGGAAAGGCAAGGAGACAACTCTTTTGTGGACACTCCAGAAAGGAACGCAGCCCTGACGATACCTCGATTTTAGCTCAGTGAGAGCCGCGTTGGACTTCTAACCTACCAGGCTGTAAGATAATAAATTTTTGTTGTTGTCAGCCACTGAGTTTTTGGTAATTTGTTAAGGCAGCAATAGGAAACTCATACACCAGGGAAACAGGGTGGAAACCCAGTTTCAGTTCCTCCCCAGATTCGCTCAACCTCATCTGCCTGGAGCAGCTTGCTTAATGGATCCTCTACACTGCAGCCTTCGCCACTGCCTGCTCACCCCATCACAGGAGTACATTGATCTGAGGGACTGAAGTAGATGATGCAGAGAGAGAGACAGAGATAAGAGGTAGCGAGAACTCTGATGCTGCCTGAGCCCATGGCTCCAGTTATTTTTGAGGCCAAGGTCATGTTAGCCCTTTGATTGTACAAGTTAAGTAATTCCTCTTTTTTGAGTCCATTAGTTTGAGTTAAATTTCTATGAATTGCAATCAAACTGTTCGGCCTAAATCATAAATCTATAGTGAGAGAGGGATGATTGAAGGAGGAATTTTTTTTAAAAAGGCTTTGAGACAGTACCTGATAATAGCTTAATTTTATTTCATTGCAACCCACTGAGAAACGCATTATCCTACTTTAGATGAGGAAAATCATACTTACTGGCTAATTGGCTTTCCCACGAGCAAGAGTGTTCTGAACTTAAATGTAAAAAGCCAAATCGGTTTGCTTTGTCTCCAGGGAAACACATTGCACAGAGTATCCTGCCTTATTTTTTTTTAATGTTATCAAATTAGAGCCACTCTTTTTCAAGGCCTCACCACTTCCTATTTCTCTAGCCTCAAATACTCTAATGTGCCTAATAAACTCAATGCTCTAGTTTCTAAACAAGTACTGGACACACCTGCTTAAACCTAACATGGTAGTAGTGACAGATATGTGAGCACTGGCCATGTGATCATTCTTCCTTCTCCTAGAAAAAAATAGAATTAAAAAGCAGTCACTATTGTTCCTGAAGCATGTTAATAGAAAGCTCTGGATGTTCCATCATAAGATTTAGTTTATAATTTAAATGGAAATAGAAAAATTTTTTTCTTTATTGATTTTAGAGAGAGGAAAGGAGAGGGAGAGAGAGATAGAAACATTGATGAGAGAGAACATCGACTGGCCGCCTCCTGCATGCCCCCCACTGGGGATTGGGCCCACAACCTGGGCATGTGCCCTGACTGGGAATTGAACTGGTGACCTCTTGGTGCATGGGTCGACACTCAACCACTGAGCCACACCGGCCGGGCAGACCCCCCATTTTTTGTCAGCTCTGTTTTTTGGAGTTTTGAAATTTTTCCCTCACTTTGTCTCTGAAAGTTTTTTTTTTTTTGATAGAGAGAGAGAGAGAGAGAGAGAGAGAGAGAGAGACGTGAAGAGAGAGAGAGAAACATCGATGTAAGAGAGACACATCGAGTGGCTGCCTCCCACATGACCCCAACCAGGGCCAGGGACAAACTGCAACCAAGGTACGTGCCCCCAGCGGGAACCGAACCCGGGACTCTCTGGTCCGTGGGCCGACACTGTAACCGCTGAGCCAAACCGGCCAGGGCGAAAGTTTTGTTTTTAATAAGAGTCAAAGAGAAGGGATTGTTCATAAAATTTGATAAGATGCCAAAACACCGCGAGTGGACCTTCAGGTCCTAGCTTCATTCATTTGTTGAAAAATATGTATGAGTACCCACCATGTGTCTTGCTGAACAAATCAAGCATGTGCCCCAGGGTTGCTGTGGGTGGCTGTGTAGGTGAACAATACTCACTGAAGTTGTGTAGTGCACAGCTTCCATATGCTGGTGGTCCTTTCCCTCATGGAGATTAAACCTAGTGACTTCCAGGAAGTCTTGTGGGAACTTTCCTCTCCCTCAGACTAAAAAAGTGCTCCTATAATGTGCTCCATAATACACCCAATCATAGGACTTTATCCATTTATTTCTAATGGTCCTCTGTTAGATTGCAAACTCCAAGGGGACTGAGAGTGTGACTATCTTGTCACTTTCTAGGGGCTAGGGATGCATCAGTGAATTAAACAATAAAAAAATCTCTGGCCTCAAGGAGCTTATAATGTAGCAAAAGTGAGAGAGCATAAAGAAATTTCAATGTGTGACATGCTAGATGGAGATAAATGCTATGGAGAAAAAGTAGGGAAAGGGACTTTCTCCTCACCTATTTTGAATCTTTGCTTAAATGTCAGTTTGTTGTTGTTTTTTACTTTGAGATAGGAAGCTTTGGAGGTTTGGAGAAGAGAGATACTATCTGTCTAAAAGAAAAACAACATTTAGGAATAGAACAGTAGGCACACTTAGCAAAGAGCTAGTAAGGCGGTTATCAGAGCTCCACTTTGCTGGGAATCAGGCCACAGTAAATAACAGTTTATACCGAATATAAAGAACAAGGACTCAGCCTTTCCCCGCTAAATTTGACTTTCTTAACGTGTTTTTTTTTTTTACAAAAATCCTGGAGGACCGTGTTCTAACCTGGGCTAGTTTTGTATTAGCAAATACTACCCGTTATCTACTATCAGCCTACAGGCCTTTTGCACCAGGCTGGGGTGTGTGAGGCTAGGAGCTCTTTAAGCCTTTCCAAGCCGTCCTTACTGAGAAAGCGTCCTCATAAGGAAATTACATCTTGGATAATCAAGAGCTTCGGCTGTACTTAACACATATTCGGCATTTCCCCACCCAGCACGCCTCTAGCCAGGCATAAATGTATTTTTTCCCTCCTACTCTCCAGGCCTCACGCCCTAGTTTTTGGACAAGAGCCAGGAAAGCATCCCAATAATAAGTAGCCCTCCCCCGGCTCCGGTCCGCCGGCGCCTCTCAGCCTTCTGGGAGACGTAGGCCCTGGCGGTCCTCCGCTGCAGAACTACATCTCCCAGCAGGCTTTGTTTCTCGCCACCTCCCTCTTAGCGCACGGCTTGCCGGGAGGGGGCAGGTAGCGGCCGGGCGGGGTCCAATGGGTGCCGGCTCCCGAGGAGAGGGCGGAGGAGAGGAGGAAGGAGGCGGAATCTGGGCCCCGGCCCCATTCATTGCCGCGGCCCGCCGGGCGGGGGTCTCGTGTTCTCCGAGTCATGGAGGCGCTAATTCCTGTTATCAACAAGCTCCAGGACGTGTTCAACACTGTGGGCGCCGACATCATCCAGCTGCCTCAGATCGTCGTGGTGGGAACGCAGGTGAGCGACGAGGGCGACGTCCGCCCAGGCCAAAGCCCGGGACGCCGGCCTGGTCGGGGCTGCGGCGGCGCACGCTCCCGGGCCAGTCTTTGCGGCCTGCGGGACGAGGGCGCTGCTTGGGGCCCCGGGTCCCTGGGCTCTGCGGCGCCTGCCCGCCCTGGCTGCCTTGCACCGGGGCTGGGACTCGGGGCCTGGCCGGGAGGCGAGGGGCGGAGCCGGCGCGGCGGGCCTGGCGGGTCCCAGGGGCGGGGTGGGGAAGGGACGAGCTGTCGGGCGGAACTGGAGTCCTCCGGGACCGGGCGCGGCTTCCCCCGCGGGCCGCTGTTTCCAAGGGCACTTGGGGGACGCGCGGTGCACGCGGGGCGCACTGGCTCGTGGGGGCCACTAGCCCCTTCTCTGTTGGTTTCAGGGCGGTGGGGTGTTTTATTTCCCTCCTTTTGCTGAGGGGCTTCGGAATCAGTTTTGGAACCGCGTGCGGGCGGGGCTGACAAGGCCGCTACTGTGTAGCACCTGAGTGTTTTTCTGCAGTGTAACCTCTCCCTCCAGGTTTCGAGAACGCCGAAGCAGTTCAACACAAAATACAAACAAACAAACAAACAAACAAGCAAAAACCCTAACCTGGGTGTTAGGAGGGAATATCCCATTTTTCTGCGTAGGCTGTGGTTTTTGTCTTGCATCTAAATTGGGCATTAAGGTTCTCTGGTCTCTTACAGGTAGCATGATTTTTTATATGCAGAAATATCGAAGAAATAATGTTATTTCTAGAGTGACAGAGAAATGTAAGTTTATTTTCTCTGCCTGCTGTTTTTCTTGTTTGATGAGCAATCATAGGATGTTTATTAGAGTTCAGAGAAGCGCATTTTAGAGATTACTTAGTATATTGATTTTAAATGCTTTCATTTCTTAATAAGTTTTTCTATCGAGAAAGGGGACGGTTTCTTGGTCTTTTTTCCATGAGGTGGATCGCTACATCTTGCTACAAAATTAAAGTGTAGAGTATAAGCATTATGAGAGGGAACTTAATGTTCAAAATACTACATGTATGGAGTGTATCCAAACACTTGAAACCATAGACTGTACTGTGTGTGTGTGTGTGTGTGTGTGTGTGTGTGTGTGTGTGTGCTTTTAATTAGTTAAAGCAATAGAAATTATTTCAGAAACATATTTCCTTGGTCTAGTGTGAGATCTGTATAGATTCTATCTAGTCCTGCCTACACATATAGTAGCACTTGTAACTCTTAGTATTTGTAATGACTGGACTCTGAGTCATCAACATATAGCAAATTATAACCTTAACTGCTGTATTCCTATTCCTAGCACCTGGAACAGTCTGGGTATGTAGTAGGTGCTCCATAAATATTTTGAATGAATGTTATGCACTGTAACTAGATAATATTTTAAAATACTGGTACTTTTATCATCAAAAAACCTGTTTTTGTAAATGAATTAGAAATGATATAACTTAAATCTTTGGTAGTAATTTGGAAGTATTTCTTAGCCATAGACCAGAAAACATTCCATATATTTTTAAGGGATTCTCAATGCTTTTTAAGCTTTAAGCAGAAAAAGAACCTATATTGTGTGTGCACTATATAGTGTGCCAGCATGAATAGTTTAAAATCAAGAAGCATTTTTCTTACACAAAATAGTTCATTTCAATGAGTAAACCTGTTGGCAAAATTGGGAGAGGGTCAGGGTAGAAAAGTAAAGATCTCACCATTATGAAAACCATTAATATGTGCTAGCAAAAACCATCCTAGTAGGGACAGTTGTATGCCACATTTGCATATTGATGTTTGAAATTACTCAGAAGGAAACTTACTCAATTTTTAGGCTTGATCTAATGAGGACTATATTCTTTTAGATCTTTATTAGCCGAAATTAAATTCTTTATTGAGGTACAGAAGAAATAAATAAGAACAGAAAAATGTCTTTTTTCCATATTTTCTTCAGTATGTTGGAAAACCTCTTCTACTTGATTTGAGTATAAGTATACCACTGCTTTGTCATCTGTGCCTTTAATGTTGTGTTGTAACACACACACACACACACACACAGTACACACCTCATATTCATATTTAATGGAGTAGTGAACAGCGAGTGAGTAGCAGACATAAAAGTGTTCTATGCTTAGTTCTGACTGGTAAACCTAGTGATCATATCTTCATAGTACAGTTATAGTCCATCTTACACATTACCTATACCTTAAATGGCTGCAGGTCCTGTTTTATGGAAGTATTTATTTATTTATTTTCTAGACTATTATTTTATTTTATTTTTTTAAATTTATTTTTGTTACAGATGTTTCTCCTTTTTCCCCCATTGACACCCTCCTCCCCATCCCCCTCACCCTGTCCCCAGCTTTGTTGTCCATGCCCATTGGTTATGCGTACATGCGTATAAGTTCTGTGGTTTATCTCTCCCCCCTTACTCCCTCTTCTGGGGATTGTCAGTTTGTACCCTACTTCCACATCTCTGGGACTACCCTGTTCCTCAGACTGTTATGTTTATTATATTCCACAAATAAGTGAGATCATATGATATTTGTCTTTATCTACTTGGCTTGTTTCGCTTAGGATAATAGTTTCCAGGTCCTTCCATGTCATCCCAAAGGATAAGAGATCTTTCTTTCTTACAGCTGCATAGTACTCCATTGTATATATGTACCACAGCTTTTTTATCCATTCGTCTACTGATGGACACTTGGGCTGTTTCCAGATCTTAGCTATTGTAAATAGTGCTGCTATGAGCACGGGGGTACATATATTCTTTCTGATTGGCGTTTCAGCCTTCTTAGGGTATATTCCTAGAAGTGGGATCACTGGGTCAAATGGCAATTTAATTTTTAATTTTTTGAGGTAACTCCATAGTGTTTTCCATAGTGGCTGCACCAGTCTGCATTCCCACCAGCAGTGTACTAGAGGCCTTTTCTCCACACCCTCGCCAACACTTGTTGTTTGATAATTTGATGGCGGCCATTCTGACAGGTGTGAGGTGATACCTCATTGTTGTTTTAATTTGCATCTCTCTGATGATTAGTGATGTTGAGCATTTCTTCATATGTCTCTTGGCCATTTGTATGTCCTGTTTGGAGAGGTGTCTATTTAGCTTCTCTGCCCATTTTTTAATTGGGTTCTTTGTCTTCCTTTTGTTGAGTTGTATGAGCACTCTATATATTTTGGAAATTAACCCCTTATCTCATGTATCATTGGCAGTTATGCTCTCCCATACAGTGTGTTGCCTTTCCATTTTGATGGTTGTTTCTTTTGCTGTGCAGAAGCTTTTTGAATTTGATGTAGTCCCATGTGTTCATTTTTTCCTTTGTGTCTGTTGCCTTAGGTGATGTATCAGTGAAGATTCTGCTGCGTATGATGTCTGAAATTTTGTTGCCTACATTTTCTTCTAGGATTTTTATGGATTCACGAGTCACATTTAAGTCTTTTATCCATTTTGAGTTTATTCTTGTGTATGGTGTAAGTTGATGGTCTCGTTTCATTTTTTTGCATGTAGCTGTCTAATTTTCCCACCACCATTTATTGAAGAGGCTGTCTTTACTCCATTGTATGCTCTTGCCACCTTTGCCAAATATTAATTGAGCATAATGTTTTGGATCAATTTCTGGGTTCTCTGAACTTTTTATTTTTTAAAAGTGTTTCTCAAACTTAGTGTATATTAGAATCACTTTGAAAATAAGTTTCCTGGACTCCATCCCCAGAGATTTTAAATTGATTTACTAAGTCTTGGCGGGGGGGAGATGTGGGGAGGGCAGACACCATAGGTGATTGTGATGTAGCTCATAGATTTTAATTCAAAGTATATTAGTAAGTCTTTGATTTTAAAATGCATTAAACTAGAAAAAACGGGGAAGGGAAGCTGAGTCTAAGGGCATACCACCATCCAGTAGGATGTTGATCTTGGTGGCATTCTTGCTCCAAAGTATCAACTCCCAGGCATCCTTTGCTGACCCTAAATGTTTTAAACATTGGTTTATTAAATTGTCCAATACTTATTTGGGGCATAGAGATTTGGAGGAATTTAGTAGAGGGAATAATGTTTACAGCTGTCAGTCATTCACAGATTTTATGATTTAGCTAAATAAATTGCCTTTGTCTTTCTCTAGCTGAGATCTTTTGTGTGGAAAGAACAGAAAATGGGGAGAGAGAAGGTTTGTACCCTGACCAGGGTATACTTTACAGGTAGAGGAGGAGATAAGACTTAAATAACTTTTGTGAGTCAACTTGAGAAATTTAATCACTATTTCTTAAATTGAGAATTGAGGAGGGGAGGGGCTCTAGCATGTAATCCAAGCCACCACCTAGGATAGGAATTCCAATGAAGATAACATAAACCTGAGACTTTGGCTCAGTGTTGCTAGAAATGTAGTTTTCACTTTGCCTTTTATTTCAGTGATTTCAGCACTCTACCTTCAGTAATTCCGACAAATGCAAAAAGAAAAGGAATCTTGGGTTTTAAATGACCAATTTGCAAACCAATGTGTGGTTTTTTTTAACATTTTATTTAGCATTTTAAAAATTGAAATATAATTCATATAAAATTCACCATTATAAAGTTTACAATTCAGTGGCTTTAGTATATTTACAAGGTTTTGCAACTACCACCACTAATTCCAGAACATTTTTATTATCCCAGAAAGAAACTCTGTACCCATTAGAAGTCACTCCCCATTTTGCCCTACCCAGCCCCTGGCAACCACTAATCTATTTCTACGGATTTGCCTATTCTGGACTTTTCATTTAAATGGAATCATATGATATGTGGTCTCTGTGTCTGGCTTTTTTTTTTTAATTAAAAATTTTTTCAATTATAGTTTACATTCAGTATTATTTTGTATTAGTTTCAGGTGTACAGCATAAATGTCTGGCTTCTTTTGCTCAGCATGATGTTTTAGAGATGTATCCATGTTGTTGCATGTGTTAGTACTTCATTACTTTATTTATCCTCACCGGAGGACATTTTCCACTTTTGTTCAGATAGAGTGGGAGGGAGAGAGAGGATGAGAGAGAGAGAGAGAGAGAGAGAAAGAAAGAGAAACATCGATGTGAAAGGGACACATCGAGTGGCCGCTTCCCGCATGACTCCAACCGTGGCCAGGAACAAACTGCAACCGAGGTACGTGCCCCCTTGGCCGGAATCAAACCCGTAACTCATTGGTCCACGGGCCGACACTCTAACCGCTGAGCCAAACTGGCCAGGGCAGTACTTCATTAGTTAAAAAAATTTTTTTTTTCTTTATTGATTTTAGAGAGAGAGGAAGGGAGAGGGAGAGATAGAAACATCAATGAGAGAGAACATCCACTAGCTGGCTCCTGCATGCCCCCCCACTGGGGATTTGGCCCACAACCTGGGCATGTGCCCTGACCGGGAATTGAACCGGCGACCTCTTGGTGTATGAGTCGATGCTCAACCACTGAGCCACACTGGCCAGGTGTACTTCATTACTTTTTATGACTGAATAATATTCCATTGCAGCGATTTTCTACCAGTGTGCTGCAAGAATTTTTAAAACATGCCAATACCTGACTATTTAGTCAAGGGCGCTGACCTCTTTTCCCCTAAATTGTCAAATTTTAAAAAAATGACAACAGCCATCACAACACTATCTGTCCAGTGTGAATGAATCAAAATTATACCTATTTTTTGTCAGATTGGCAAAAAATATAATTTTTGGTGTGCTGCAGAATTTTAGTAATTAGTTTGTGTGCACCATGAAATGAAAAAGGTTGGAAAATCGCTGCTTCATTGTATAGATGTGGCAGAGTTTTGTTTATCCATTCATTAGTTGATGGACATTTGGGTTATTTCCACTTTTTGGTTATGATAAATAATGCTGCTGTGAACATTCATTTACAAGTTTTTTTTATGTGGATATGTGTTCAGTTCACTTTGATATATATTTAAAAGTAGAGTTGCTGGGTTGCATGGTAATTCTGTTTAACTTTTTGAGGAGCCACCGAACTGTTTTCCACAGTAGTGATACCATTTTACATTCCCACCAGCAATGTAGAATTGGTGTTTCCATTTCTGGAAACAAGGCCATTGGGATTTGATACAGATTGTGTTGAGTCTGTAGATTACATTGAAGAGTATTGCCATCTTAATAATAAATCAGATATAGAATTCTCAGTTGATAGTTGTTTTTTTTTTCTTTCAGCAATTTAAGTAAAGTCATGCTTCTGCCTTTGGCTTCCATGATGATGAGAAATCTTTTGTACCTATCATTAATCTTATTGAGGATCTCTTGTACATGAGTTGCTTCTCTAATCCTCTCTTGTTGCTTTCAATATTTGTCTTTATCTTTTAATACTTTGATTATAATTGGTTTCCTACATGGAGTTAATTGAGTTTCTTCATTGTGTAGATTCATATTACTTATACTTGCTTTTCTGCTTTTATGGAAAAAGTAGGGATTGTTATGGATGTTACATGTTTGTGGCCTTATCGGATATCTGCATCTCGCCATTTCTTATGTGTTTCAGACAGCACTGGGCCAGTAGTTTTATTAACCAATAAAAACCTTCTTTCTTAGGGACTAGATCTGCAGCACTTCAGCCAGTTTGGATCCTGGATAGTTGAAGTGTTAATATTATTGAGTTATATGTGCAGTAATTATTCCATACAAGAACCACAGTTTAACACCATAAATTATGACATGGTTTAATTTTCAGATTTAGATTTTGCCAACGGATAGAGGATTTGACCTATTTGGTAAAAACATTTTAGTTTATTTATTTTAAATACCATAAAATTAACATTTCTAAAGATATTCTGATAAACATTTTATTTAAAACAAGTGAGGCAAATATTAAGGAAACTTTTTCAATAAATATAGAATTATTACCAACTAAAAAGTTTAAAAAAATAAGAAAAGTACATCTTTATCTGTTATATTAATAGCAAAATAAAGAATTGAGAGGTCTGTCAGATACAGTGAAAAATTTGAACTTAAACATTAAAAACAGAATCAGCCTTGATTAACGGGGCATGAATAAATATTTACAACTATCCACTCTCAACTGATGCTACTTGCCAGAGGGAAAGAGGTAAAAATATGACAAAGACTTTTCAGTGAAAGGCTCCATCTCAAAATATAAATACAAAACACTATAAATGTCAATACAGTACAGTTTGGAAGAAACTAAAAGGTGACACCAAAACAAGGCACATGAATCTTCCTCCTAAACACACAGGATGATTGAATCAATTCTGGGGATATGTGGAGATGAAAAAAGCCAAAGGTCACTTTATTTTCAGAGCAAGCCAGTTGTGACTTCTGCTACATTACAACTCCTGTACCTACTCGCCTTCCTAGAAAGAGTACAGACATTCATTGGGTGTTTAAATCTCCAGGGGAAAATAAGCACTGATGTAACCAATTGTCTAGGGAGCCAACACCTTTTGTAATACTGTGGTAAAAAAAAATGGGAGCCCACAAACCATGTTTGGTGTAGTTTGTGTGTGCTGATACATACAATTTTTTTTCTTTTAAAAAAAATTGAGATATAATTGACATACAACATTGCATTAGTTTTAGGGGTACAGCATGATGATGTGTGTGTGTGTGTGTGTGTGTGTGTGTGTGTCTGTCTGTCTTGAAATGATTACCACAATAAATCTAGTGATCATCACATATAGTTGCTAATTTTTTTTTGGTCTTATAATGAGAACTGTTAAAACTTATTCTTAGTAACTTTCAAATATATAATATATTATTATCTGTAGTCATCTTGCTGTACATATGTCATGCGTGACATCTCTAGGACTTATTTTTTATAACTGGAAATTTTTACCTTTTGACCACCATCACCTGTTTTAGCCTTCCCATGCCTCTGGCAACCACCAGTCTGTTCTCTGTATCTGTGGCTGTTTTTATTAATTTATTATTGATTTTAGAGAGAGAGAGAAACATCGTGTTTAGAGAGAGAGAAATAAGTGTTGTTCTACTTATTTATGCATTCATTGGTTGTTTCTTGTGTGTGCCCTGACGGGGGAATGGAACCCACAACCTTGGTGTATCAGGATGACATTCTAACCAACTGAGCTACCCAACCAGGGCTTGTTTTATAAATTTCTTTCTTTTTTTTTTTGTTGTTGTTGTTGTTTGGAACACATTCCTTTGTTTCTTTATTTTCTCTGATTCTCTGTTTGTTTTTGTGAACAAAGATAAAATAGCCTACTCTCCTAGTCTTGAAGGAGTGGCCTTGTGTAGATGGACCGTATTGTTCAGCTCTGCCCTGGATCTTACTTGTGTCTCAAACCTTTGTGATTGTCCAAGCAGCCTACTTTTATCTTAGTGGCTCCTAGGAGTTGAGGGTATGCCAAGATCTGTCAATGCCAAAGGGGAGGATCTCAATCAGTACCTAGATTCAGGCTCATTGGAAGCTAGACCCTCAGGCAGCAGCTTTTAATACACACACACACACACACACACACACACACACACACACTTTTTAGAGAGAGTAGAAGGGAAAGAGGGAGGGAGAGAATGAAGCGGGGGGAGAGAGAGAAAGAAACAACGATGTGAAAGAGACACATCGATCAGTTGTCTCCCATATGTGCCCCAATTGGGGCCAGGGATTGAACCTGCAACCTAGGTATGTATGTGCCCCTGACTGGGAATCGAACCCACAACCATTAGGTGCACAGGCTGACACTGTAACCAGTGAGCCATACCAGTCAGGGCTAAAGTATATATAAACATGCCTTTTTCAGAGGAAGGCTGGGAGATGGGCATTTCTGTCCACTCTCTGTGCTGTGCCCTGGGGGCTATGGTGAGCCTGCATGAGCCCTTTAAGAACTGTTTCTCTGTACTACAGCCCTGTGGGTCTTGTGGACACAATCCCAGTTGGCTTTCAAAGCTAGATGTTTTGGGGGCCCGTCACAGGTGTAGGTAGGTCTTAGAAGTTGGGATACCAGATGTGAGGCTCATACCCTCTGCTCCTCAGGAAGAATCTGGGTGTTCTTAGTTTCCTCCCTGTTGTGGGTTGCTGCACCTGGAGTGTGGTTTATGGCAAAATCGTGTCAGCCTTGCCTCTCCTACCCATTTCAGTGTAGGTTTTTGCCCTTCGCCTGATGTGTAGGTATCAGTCCGTTTTTGAGTTTCTTTCAAAGGGAGTTGTGTGGTTTGTAGCTGTAGATTTGGTGATAGGATGTCAGTTCAGTATCTTCCTACAGTGCCATTTTGAACTGAAACCAACACATTTAATATATATTTTTTAAATGTATTGGTTGCAAAAGTTTAAAAATTGATGGATTCATTCTAGAGGCCCAGGTTTCCAGTTTATTTTATATATTTTAATTCAGAAAATCCAACAACACTGGGCCCACATTCCCAACAATCTGAACAATGCCTGTTTTACAGGGGTTAAACTGTACCTAGTTGCCAGAGCTCCCAGTTCCTTCCCTGGTTGCCATTTATCAATTTACTTGTGTTCTTTTTTTCTATAGTGGAAAGAGGGCAGTGAAATAGTTCCAATTTCTATGTCTCTATCTAAAGTTAAGCACTACCTGAGAAATAATCTTATATTTTAATATAAGGAATATTCTTATATTTTTCATATTATTTAAAAATATTTTTTTATTTCATGAGATGTGAGAAACATTTTGATATTTTCAAAGAGCAAAAAAATATCAGAAGAATACAATCCAATGTCATTTTGACTGTTGTGGGTTGATTTACCCATTCAGGTTTCCTCCCTTGCTTGTGTGGGCAACTGAGTTTGTATTCCCTGTGTTAGTTAGTCAGGGCTGCCATAAAAAATATACCACACAGACTGGGTAACTTAAATAACATTTATTTTCTCACAGTTTTGGAGGCTAGTTGTTCAACATCAAGGTGTTAGCAGGTCTGGTTTCTTCTGAGGCTTCTCTCCTTCGCTTGCAGATGGCTGCCTTCTTGCTGTGTCCTCATGTGGTAGTTTCTCTGTGTGTCACGTTCCTATGTCTCTCTGTGTGTCCAAATTTCCTCTTTAGTAAGGACACCAGTCAGGTTGGATTAGGGCCTACACTTAAGGCCTTGTTTTAACTTAATCACCTCCTTAAAGGCCCTAGCTCCAAAAACATTTTGAGGTATACATTCTGAGGGGAAAGCATTGTTAGGGCTTCAATATATGAATTTTGGAGTGATACAATTCAGTCCATAACAATCCGTCGTTAAAAACATCTAGTATGTAGATACAGAAAAATGTACAACTGAAAATCAGTAGTCATAAAGGAGGAGGTTAAAGTAGATAATCAGTATAACAAAATGCATTAATACAGAATTCAGGGGAAAACTTTAAAAAGTATTCTTTGTGTGATATGTCTTTTAAGAAGGAAGGGGGAAAATGGCATAGTTGGGGTAATTGGGAATCACTAGTCACACTGAAATTGCTGAAAACCTAATTTATGAAATAGAAAAACAACTTGAGGAATTCTCCTAAAAAGTAATTAAAAAACATGTCATGAAATTTATTACAGATAAGAGACCTGACAGTGAGAGCTAGGAGAGCCAAAATTCTTATCATAGTTGACTGGGAAACTAGATGCAGATGACAAAGAATAATCAAACAAATAGGCAAAAGTTCTCCGGAGCTGAACTATTCAAGGTAATGTGAAATAAAGTTGAAATTACCTGAATTGCTTCTAGCTTGAGTGTAGTACTTTGAACTTTCCAGCAGAATTGGACACTTAAGCTATTATAGATCACTTGTGCAGATAGCAAGAATTGGCCTGTAATTTATATCTAAGTTGTGTGGCTGTACCAAATGTCCGCTAGGGTATGGAAGAAAGGGGGAAATGTAATTTCTTTAACTATTCTTCAAAAGAAATCCTGTACCACATTTGAGGCATTAAAAAATTATTTTGAAATATTGGAAATGTCAACAAGATATAAGGAAAATATTATGAACACCATTGTATCTATCTCCCAGTATAAGAAATAAAATATTAACTACGCAGTTGAAATTCCCTCCTTGCCATAGAGAGATAACCCTTTTTTCCTGAATGTGGTGTTTATTGTACCTGTGCACTTCATTATATATTGTACGTATGTCAATAACCTAAATAATATATTTTCTCTTACATGGTTTAAAACTGAAGTAGTGTCAAGCAGTATATACTCTGCAGTGTTTTTAAATACAATCATACATGTGATTTTTACTCATATATACACAAACATATTCTTAGTTTGCTCACTTACACTACTATATAATAATCCATTATATGAATGTATCAAAATTTATCCTCTTTGAGGAACTTTTGAGTGATTTCCATTGTTCTCTATAGTAGTTTAGTAAACAGCGGTATTAAGAACATTCCTATAAATACCTCGTTGTATACATTAGATAATTTCTCTAAGGTATCAAGAAGTAGAATCACTAGACTATAGGGTATATTGTCATTTTTACTTGATATTGTTACTTTCTGCTGAGAATGGTTGTAGCCATTTACATTCCAACAAACACAGGAAATTTTGTGTATTTGTATCTATACTTGGTATTGTTACATTTTTATTTATTTATGGTATCTCATTGTGGTTTTTATTGCATCTCCTGATTGCTAATGAGTTTGAGCATCTTAACTTATGTCTTGGCCCTTAGTGGTTCTGTTTTGTTTCTGTTCATATCTGTGCATATAAATTTTATGATATTATTCATCTTTTTATGATTTGTAGGCATTATTTATATCTTTGGTTACCAATTCCTTGTCAGTTAGTTATATGGATCACAAATATTTCCCCCTAATTTTTGAATACGAATCAAAGAAATTTTAATTTTACTATAGTTAAATTATCAATCTTTTCTTCTCTAGTTTGTACATTTGTATATTAAGGAATCATTCCTTATCTTAAAGTCATGAAAGCATTTTTTTTTTTAATCTTCACCCGAGGACATTTTTTTGCATTTATCTTCAGATAGAGCGGGAGGAAGAGAAAGAGAGAAACACCGACTTGAGAGAGACACATCGAGTGGTTGCCACCTACACAACTCCAACTGGGGCTGGGGAGAAACTGCAACTGAGGTACATGCCCTTAGGGGAAACCGAACCCGGGACTCTCTGGTCTGCGGGCCGATGCTCTTAACTGCTGAGCCAAACCGGCCAGGGCAAAAGCATTCTTATATTCTCTAATTCATAAAGTTGTGCTTATTCACATTTGTTTATAATTCATCTGGAATTTGTTTTTTTTCTATTTATTTATTTATTTATTTATTTATTTATTTATTTATTTATTTCCTCATCCAAGGATATGTTTAGAGAGGAAGGGGGGCAGAGAAAAACATTAATTTGAGAGAGAACCATTGATTAGCTGCCTCCTATATGTGCCCTAACTGGGGATCAAATTTGTAACCTTTTGGTGTACAGGATGATGCTTCAATCAACTGAGCCACCTGGCCAGGGCTCCTTAATTTTATTAACAGCTTTATTGAGATATCATTATATAGTAGAAAGTTCTTCCATTTGAAATGTATAATTAAATGGTTTTTAGCATGTAAATAGAGTTGTGTAACCATCACCATAATCTGTTTTAGAATATTTCATTATCCCAAAAAGAAACCCTGTCTGTATCCATTAGCAGTCACTCCCCACAACTTTCTACCTCCAGTGTTAGGCATCCACTTAGTCTACTTTCTTGCCTATTCTGGACATTTAATATAAATAGGATCAAATAATATGTGGTCTTTTTTGACTGACATCTTTCACTGAACACACTGTTTTTGAGGTTCATCTATGTTGTAGCATGTTTGAGTACTCATTCCTTTTTATGACTGAATAGTGTAAAAAAAATCTTACGTAAGACTAAACATTAGTCGCAGTATTTTTTTTTTTTTTTAACTCATGGAGAACTTTAATTTTTTAAAATTGATCTTAGATATGGGGGTGGGGAGGGGGGAGAGAGACATCGACGTGAGAGAGAAATATCGTTCATTGCCTCCTGCACCTACCCTGGCTGGGGAATAGAATCCGCAACCTGGGTGTGTGCTCTGACTGGGAATTGAACCCTTCACCTTTTGGTGTACAGGACAATGCTCCAACCAACTGAGCCACACTGGCCAGGGCAAGTCTCAGTATTTCTGTGTGGATTAGATTTCCACATTAGGGATTCTGGGAAGATGATAGCAGTGGTAGAATAGTTTCCTAGTCTCTGTGTGACTTTCCCATGTAAACATAATAGGATAGGGAAAGCAAAAACCTATGAACAGCTTTTACAAGAAGATTAGTTGACCATGTTTCTCCACAAACCCTCAAATACCAATAGGTTGGTAACAAACCACCAACTGCTCCAAGCCCTGTGTATTATTATCTATGTAGGAAGAAGAAGAAGGAAGCAGTGAAACATCAGATGAATTTGAGAATTGAAAAATAGCTAAAAGTCAATCACTGGAAAGCTTGGAGGGCCAGTTTAAGAATATCAGCTGAAACTGGGAGGGGTTTTGCACACTGCTAATGGGTGAGTGAAAGAGGTCTGTTGTAAAAAGTCTTAAGAGCCTGGTGCGCCTGCATGAAACATTTAAAACTAACCAACCAACACTCCCTTCCAGGACCAGTCCTCACAGTGAGAAGGAACTGAGAATACAATTGAGCATCTCCTGAAAAACAGACAAAAAAGAGAAGGTCCAGGTGAAAGTGTTGGAGAGGAACAGAGCCAAGATATTTCAGAGAACAAAGAAATATATATTCAAATGCTTTATGAAAACAAAAGAGGGAGTTTTAGAGTATGAAGTTCGAATAGCTATTCTAGACCAGGCCTTCTTTATTTTTTTGTTTTGTTTTGTTTTTTATCCTCACCTGAGGACATTTTTTGTATTTATCTTCAGATAGAGCGAGAGGGAGAGAGGGGTGAAGAGAGAGAGAGAAACATTGATGTAAGAGAGACACATCGACTGGCTGCGACCCACACGACCCCAACCGGGGCCGGGGACAAGCTGCAACCGAGGTGTGTGCCCTTAGTGGGAACTGAACCCGGGACTCTCTAGTCCGCGGGCCAATGCTCTAACCACTGAGCCAAACTGGCTAGGGCTAGACCAATCCTCCTTTAAAAGTTCAAGAAAATGAATTTTATTTAAATATCAGAAATTTTAAATTATTGTCAGATCTCAAAGTTTTTAAAGAAAAATGAGACTCAGAATAGTATCCCTATAGACAATGAAAGCATACCAGAACGACGTCCACAAAAGAGATGCATATCATTAGATATTAAGACAAAGGCAAGACAAAAAACATTGTTAGAACATTTCAAAGAAACCATGTTTGCATAAGAGGAAATTTTAAAACCTAGGTGGTAGAACTTGAATTATTGGAAGTGAAAGAAAATTTATTTTAGAAATGATGACAAATTATAAGGAGCAAACAAGCAGAATATCTTGAGAAAGATCTTGAAAGGAGAAGGACATTAAAAATAAAAATGATAAGAAAGGTATAAAAAATTTGATAGAAATTGACATTGAAAACAGGCAAAGATCCAGCATATGTTAAAATAGGAGTCCCCAGATAAGAAAAAAAAAGATAGCAAGGGATCAGATACAAAACTGAATTAAAAACATATTTTTGGAGATTGATTTTGAAAGAACACAGCACATACCTGAGAACAAACACTAACAGAAAGATCAACACAGACATAGTCTAGTAAAATTATTGGACATTAAAGAAAAATAAAAATCTTTCAGACATTCAGGCATAAGTCACAAAGTCTCTCATAAGGGAAGGAAAATCAGATTATTATACCTTTCTACAGTAACAATTTCTGAGAGAAGACATGAGAGAATTTATGAGAGGACACAATTTAATATGAAAGTCTATATTTAAGATACTCAAGAAACATGAGCCCAAAATTTTATATATAACCAAACTGGATTTCAAGTGTAAAAGTCACAAACTGTTATTAGAATGCTAGAACTAGAAGAATATTGTTCCCGTCAGCCCTTCCTGGGGAATCTACTAGAGAACAAACTTCAGAGAATCAAAATGACTAGAGAGACGTTAACTTATGGACTGATAGTTAGCATTGCACGTATAGTTAGAGAACCAAGACTAAATGAGGGTTAAAAAAGGAGAAAGTATGGTTTATAAAGAGGTGGGAAGGAGAATGGAGGGGATCATATGCAAAACATTTAAAAAACTTTTTAGTAATCATATTGGTAGTGGTTGTATTGGTATTAATTGGAGACTCTGTAATGTGAAATAAAAAACAAATGAGTAATTGTGTTATTCTAATCCTGTCATAAACTATGTCCTTGAGAACTACAATACTCAGAAGAAAGAGGACAGAGATGACTCAGATTGGAGATTGGGGGATGTGTGTGTGTATAGGGTGGCTGGGTCAAGAGAAAATAAGCTAAAATTTTAACTCCAGGAGTTTTTAAAAAGGAGAATAGATAAGTAACCCCTTTACCCCAGAAGGATTTAAAAAAATGCAGGAGGAAGAAATTAACAGTGCTAAAATACAAAAGAAAAGAAAACCAATAAAATGCATCTAAGCCATCAAAAAATTACAAAATGAAATCAATAAAATACAGATTTGATCAATAAAATCTGTTTAATGGTCAATTGGAAAATTTGGTCAGAAAAAAACGTAAAGACAAAATATTAGAAATAAGAAAAATGAACAGTTTCTAAGAACATTATAAGCAGTTATGCCTATAAATTTTAAAGTTCAAGAGAATTAGATGGTTATTATGGACAGGTTTATCAAGCATATAAAGAACAGGACATTTGCATGCTGTTTAAGTTATTTCAAAGTACAGAAAAGAAATAATGGAAGGCACTAATTTTACTTAACGAGAGGGATAAACCTGGATATCAAAATCTAGCAATATCAGATATGCTACATAATCTTCAATATGACCCTCCATATCCTGTTTTCTCTCGTGAAACTTCTGGACAACATGAATGGGCCTCTGTGTCCTCTGGCTTCTTACTGGATTTGGAAATGGGGAACTCTGGCAAGAGTTGGAGAAAGGAGGAGACCAAAGTTGGGTATTTATTCCCCTGGCTTACTCCCTGTATGTAGGTTCCATAGTCTGACTCTCCTGAAAGTCCTAGTCCTTCCTTGGGGAGCCTTTGGGTGATAACAGGTTCTTTATTACAAGCCCGGGTTATTGCACTACCCCTTCTGATTCTCCTAAACCTCATTGACAGCTTTGTAAATAGTCCACTTGTAAATAAACCCTCCTTAAATTAACGTAAGTGGACCATCTGCTTTCTGTAGACCCTTTCTGATACAATAGATGAGTTTAGGATTTTGCATTTGTAGAAAATATGAAATTAAAAGATGTACTACTTTTGGCTACTAAGAAAATATACAGTACAGAAAAATGTATTACAAAGTTAAGAAAAACAAAATTTATAGACATTTAAAATGTATAATACAGACAAAGGTTTTATATAGTGTTTGACTTTCTACTATTTATTACAACAGTAAGTCCTCACTTAATGTCATTGGTAGGCTCTGTGACGTTAAGAAAATGACATATAATAAAACCAATTTTATCATAGGCTAATTGATATGAACAAGAGTAAGTTCCAGTGTTATCTCATCAATGATATAATGAAGTGACATTTAACGAAATGACATTTTTCAAGGACCTGATGTCTTGCATCTTGCATCTGTGTTTTCTGAGTGTGATCACTGAATTGTGGTTATATAGAAGAATGCCCTTGTTCTTAGAGATATGCCTTAGGGATGTCATATGTAACTGTCAGATGGGAAGCAAAAGAAAAATGTATCTCTGTGTGTAAGAAGAGACAAAGTAAACGTGTCAAAATGTTATAATTAGTGCATCTTTGTTAAGGTATTCACTGCTAATATACTTGGAACTCTTGTGGCTTTGAAAATTTCAAAATAAGTTGGAAATATTGAAAACAAAAAATGAAATACTTAATATGGATAAAGAGATTTGTAAAACTAATAAGAAACATAAAATGCCAGCATTTGAACAAGCAAATCACTGAAGGAGAAATACAGAAAGCCCTTACACAAAATGATGCTTGACTTGAATAATAAAGGAAGGCAAATTTAAATAAGCTGTTAGTGTTCATCTATCAAAGTAGCAAAGATTCAAAAACAATGATTATGCCCAATGCCCATGGGGATGTAACAAATTTAACGGGAAATATATCTTGGTGCCTACCATTTTGTGTGCAGCCTGGCAGTATCTGTGAGTGCTCAAAAATCTGTATGATCTTTAATCACAGCAATTTCCTTAAATGAAATAAATTTAATGAGGTAACAGGAGAAGTGAGTAAGCTTACATGTACAAAGCATGTACTTGGCAGCATTGTTAATAGTAGCAAAAACCATTTAAATGTCCATTAATTGGTTTGTTTGGTTTTTTAAACTATGGTTTTATTGATTTTAGAGAGAGAGGAAGGGAGAGAGAGAGAGACATCCATGTGATCAGTTGCCTCTTGCAGGCCTCCAACCAGGGATCATGTGCCCTGACCAGGAATCAAACCAGTGACCTTTTGGTGCGTGGGATGATGCTGGACCAACTGAACCACAGTAGCCAGGGCTGGGGTTTGGTTTTATACACAGAATACTATTTAACTGTTAAAGCAGTTAATGTATTGATATAGAATGATATCCCTTATTGCTACATTAAAATAAAAGCAGATTAGAGAAAAATACATATAGTACTACCATATTAAAGTAAAATATTTACATACTATAGACACAATTTTATAGAGATTTTGAAAACCTGGTTGGGAGACTGTCAAAAAAGTAGGAAAATTATGGGGAGTGGGACTTCTTTATTCTTTCTTTTTGGATTTTTTATTTTTTATTTTAAAGAAATAAACATCATATAATAGAAAATGTAACAGTTTTCATTTAAAAGTCTTTGCAGTCATTTTTTTTTAATTAAAATAATTTCATGTATGCTGCTGTGTTCATATAGTCTTATTGAGCTGTAAGAAATCTGTTAAGAAACTCATTTTGCTCTTGTATATTCTGTTTTCAGAGCAGTGGAAAGAGCTCAGTGCTAGAAAGCCTAGTGGGGAGGGACCTGCTTCCCAGAGGCACTGGTATTGTCACCCGGAGACCTCTCATTCTGCAGCTAGTCCATGTTTCACCTGAAGATAAACGAAAAACAACAGGAGAAGAAAATGGTAAATTTTAGCATTGGAATAAGAATTATTATTATTCTTGGTTGAATCGTAATGACATGAATTGATTAGACAAATTCGTGGCTGTAGCAGAAATCAAGTTCTTTGAAGAGAAGTGGTATGTATCTTTTCTCATGTAAAAAAAGTAATTTTTGTTGTTTTGAGGAGGATGAGTAAACTTGTTTGGAATAGTACCTTTTTGGTATTCAGCTTAGTAAAATGTTGTTAATGCTGTTTAATGGAGGATTTAGTGAGATACTCAGCAAATGGGAATCAGTTATTTTAAATAAAAAGTTTTTGTCTTGAGTGTTTTAAACTTTTTTTTCCTAATGTTTAAAACAGTGTTTATGCTTTTTTTTTTTACTTTGACTTAGAATTTAAATAATTTAGATTCTAGTTTAAAGATTTTAATTTAAATAAGATTAAAATGACTGCTCTCCAGCATAGAAATGCTATCTCACCTTCCCTTTTCTGATCTTACCAATGTGCCCGCTGAGTTAGAATCTTTTTCCCTTCAATAAGATGAATATTATTTTTAGAAAGTTTTGATTTTTTTAAATTATCTTTTTTACTATCCTTCTCTTGCTAAGGCTTACCTGTATAGCACATACAATTTTCTTTTTTAGATCCCCTTCCCCCAAATAGTAAATGTGTATTACGAAGAAAATACACTGTCCTTTATCACACTTCTTTGATTGAACTGAAAATATTTTAAGAAATGCTGTCTGTGTCTATCAACAGATTTTAAGTTGCTTATTAAATATGTATCCTATATTAATCATTTAAACTGGGGAAGTTTGAAATTTTTAATGAGAGTAATATATTTAATATTCCTTTTTTTTTTTAGTTCAGTGTTTGGTTCAGACTTTCTATCAAATTTTGAAAATCTATAAAGCAGCTCTAATGATTCAATGACATTTGCAGCAGAGTACCATGTGTGTTTTTCATCTGCAGCGATCTGTTTTTAGTGCAGTTTCATTCTACTTTCTATATCTGATCTAAGATGATAGCATTGGTGAAACTGAAGTTACTTTAATTTCTGTATTTGAAATTTTTTCCCCTTTACTTTTTATAGGAGCATTGGTGGTGGTAGCTTGATCCCTGCCCCCTGCCCTCCAGGGGAAAAAGACCTGTCATGAGCATTTTCAGTGATTCTAGAAAGTGAATCACTGAAGCAAGTTAATGAAGTTGTAGATGTTAACTACTTGTTTGGGATAGACTGCCCAAGGATATGTAGGATCCTTTTAATTATATTAGGTAGCTTCTTAGTATAGTATTCATTACTTTGCATTTCTATTTTTTTAATCAAAATTCTGGACCTTTAATTATTTTGCACTAATTTATGGTCTAGATGCAAATATATAGGATAACACTTAAAAATTTTATTCCCACTAACTTATTAAATCAAATTTGCCAAAGACCTTAAACTAAAATTTTAATAAACTGTATGGCATTCATTAGATGTCTTTCTTTTAACTTTTTGTTTTCTTCAATCACATTGAAAAGGGCAAATGATAACCTATCTCTCAGAAACTATTTGCAGATGTGGGCAGTGTTTCTAGAAAAGGAGGGTGTACATTTCAGCTACAGAAGTGTTAGTTTCTCACTCTTTGCATGTACGTCTACTATGTTTCATTGATGTCTCCTCTTGGTGGTTGGTCAGTAAATCTGCATGTCTTTACCTGTATATACATATATATTTTCCAAGCTTAGTGCTTATTTTTTTATATAAAAAAATAAAAACTCACTTAAAACGACAACTCAGCTACCCAGAACACAAAATAGATTTCATAAATTTTGAGTACTAAATTTCATGTGTCCTATTTATAACTAGGATAGTTCCTTAGTTTCTTCTCAGAGCCTCTTTATTTTGGGGATAAACAATTCTACCTAATCATAAACCATTCTAACCCAGAGGATATTAGAAAGAATGATGCAGAAAAACGTTTAGTTGGCCAGAAGAGTATGAACTACCTGACGGAGAGGAGAAAGGGAGGAAAACATAATCAGAAGATCCTCAACTGAGGGGAAAAAATCAGTCTCCAACCATTTTGTATGGGGATTTATAGCCTCAGACGGCTTTATTATATAAGAATGGCTGAAGTTACCAATAATAGGTTAATATAAATAAAATATTTTAATGTTTAATGTATATAATTTAATTGTCAGGAAAATTTACTTAGCATGAGATCCTTCATTCTGCCAACTACATAGGATAACTGAGCTGTCAGTATATAGACTTACAGTAGTTTTCAGCTTGTCCCCCACTTCTGCCAGTGTAAAAGAATTTTCTGATAAAATCTTAATTAAAACAAAATTAAACTGTTAATAGTGGGATGGTGGTTTAGTTTGAACTTTGAGTTCCATGATTATCTTTCATATATTTGTAAGAAAAAAATCATGCTTTTTTCAGATTTCCTTTTAGTCAAAATCCAAAAGTAGCGTGCTAAAGACCAAAATTGTTTTTGTGGTGTTCTGTTGAATTCAATATATATTTCAAAGAACAATCACTTAGGTTTTTGAAAGATGTGTGTTTGGTGTGTTTTATAGATTCTTTTTGACCAGGCAGTTAACTTTTTTCCATAGTCAGGCAAATTTTTCAATAGTAAGTTAATTTTAATCCATTTGTGTTAGAATTAGAAACCAGAAGCAACATAATTAGTTGTAATGGAAAATAAAAATAAATTATGACATATAACATACTTCATTTATATCACTGAAAATATTATATACATCCCTCTGACTAGAATTAATTGTACTGGAAATTATATAGTTGTAAATTTTGAATAATTGAATGCTCTGTGCATTTTAAATATATTCAAGTTTCTGCACATTTTAAAAAAAGGTTTAAAATATTAGGGATAAGCACTAAATTTGTCATTCTGTGCTGTTTCTCTTTAACTACAGACCCTGCTACATGGAAAAACTCAAGACACCTTTCTAAAGGTTTCCTTTATCCATTTGTTTTTGGCCCTTCTTTTTCTATTATGCCTGCATGTGTGCTTATACTCTTACAGGCTGTGTGCATTTTTTTCTTCTGTTTTTATTTGCCTCTCCACATTGATTGTTGCAGGTTTTAGTGGTTCTTGTTACCTTTTGGCATTTCATCAGAATGAAGGCTTTTTTTGGTGGTGAATGTAATTTATTTTTATTTTGAAAAACATGCTTGTGAAGCCAGGCCTCTTTTATATAAGGTAAATTCAAAACACCTCTTTGGTATGTAGTACCTGCCTCTGTGAGTTCTGTTCACCTAGATTACTCCAGTCGTCCAATGAGACTTCTTGGAAGAAGGTACTAAGCTTCAAGTAGGTGAGCATTTTACTTGTAAAAAGGATCCAGTTTTATTTACCTTTATTCCACCAAAGATTTGATCCACTTTTTCCTCAATAAATGTTTATTTGAATATCTTACAGTCATTTTTATTTTGATTTCAGGTGGCTGATAAGCATTATTCATAAACTCACAGTCATTAAGACATTTAAAACTGAATTTGGCAATGCAGAATATCTGTGCTTAGGGGAGGTAAAGTTAGTTTAGCTTTCTACAATTAAACATTTCTAGCTTCTCTGGGAAAAATAAAGCAAAACTTGCTAAGTTTTAGAGCACTTGAACAGTGCCTACAGTACATATATTTTCCTTTTTTCAGCAAGTGTAGGAGAAACAGACTTATTATTGGAAACTAGTGGAGCAGAGCTACTCCATACAGTGCATATGCTAGGGTGTCCCTCTTCCCCTACTTCATTTATTTCCTACTTCAAGCCTAGAAAACATAATCTTGGCCCTGGGGCAGGGGGTGGGGAAATCACTTTGAAAGTGCATATAAATTATACAATAGCTTCACACTACTGAGAGCTCTTTAAAGGAACAATAAATTGTGACTTTATAGGTAACCAAGAGGAAACCAAATTTAAAAAACAAAATGGGTTGAAAAGTTAGCAGTTTCATTCACCTATTGCAAATTTTTACCTTAAGTTATGTGTGTAAATCTATTATATATGCTTTTTGCCATTACTCAGCAAGATTCTTAATTTTTCTTCTTTTAAGCCATTAGCTTAATTGAGTACTTTGATCAGATAAACTACTTTTATGTGTAAGATACTTAACGAATATAGTTTTTACTATAATATAACAAACATAAAATATGAAGAGAAGCGAACAATTTTTTTTCATAAAATCTAGATTTCAAATGGTGTGATGACCTGTGAGCAACTCTATCTTAAATTACTCATATTTTTGAAATAGATTAAACAATTTTTAAAATGTAAAAGGATAATTTAGCAGATCTTAAAATACTCGTGTGTTTCGTTTTTGAATTCCAAAATAAAGATGAAGAGTAATTTTCAGTTTCCAATAATGGAGCTTTTCTTTTTCCAGGAGTTGAAGCAGAGGAGTGGGGTAAATTTCTTCACACCAAAAATAAGGTAATGACAAAAAAATATCACAAAGAAATAACATGTTGAAAAAATTTTGTGTACAAGTAGTTGATAATTTAGTTTCTTATCATTGGCGATGTGGCGTGTTGTTTTGAAGCAGCTGTTCTTTGTAAAAGAAGGCTTATCTTAGTAACATTTCTAATCACTGATCACTAATTTGAGCCCTATTCTCTTAATTTGGAGATTCTTTTTTTTGTGTGGTTTTTTTGTTTTTTTTTTAATGTTTAAATTACGGTTGACATACAATATTCTATTAGTTTCAGGCATGCAACATAATGATTAGACATTTCTGTACCTTACGAAGTGATTACCATAATCAGTCTAGTACCCACCTGGCACTATGCATAGTTATTACAATATTATTGACTGTATTCCCTATGCGGTACTTTATATCCTTATGACTGTTTTTATATGGCGATTCTTAACTATTATGGAATCAGGCAGTCTTGAAAAGCTCATAGAAAATATGATTCCTTGACTCAGAAAAATATATGTACATATTAGTATTTGTTTACTAATTCTCTGAAGCAGATCTATAGACATCCTTGAAATTTATCAAACTCCCCTGCTTAAGAACTTTTTATCTTATTTTGAATATCATGCTTTTTTGTTTCATTAATTTTTAGCTTTACACGGATTTTGATGAAATTCGACAAGAAATTGAAAATGAAACAGAAAGAATTTCAGGAAATAATAAGGTAGGCATCTTTTTAGAGCTAGAAAAAAAACAGTAAATCTCTCATTCAGGGTATTTTGAATATAATGTGTGGTGAGCATTGTATATTCATAATCCTGGTCTTTGACACTCATGGAGTATTTTCAAAAATATATTAAAACTACTTAAAATCCCATTTGTTTCTTAGAGCTTTTATATACTGTCAGATAATTCATTTAGATGTTTGTTCTTGATCTTATGATGTACATACCACTTTATTGTATAAATTTTCTATTTAATACTGCTACAATGTTACATTTTTCTGATAGTTTGTATTCTAACTCAAGAAGCATTATATAACTTATGAGATACATATATTTTAAAGAGCTCCTTTTCTTATACCCAAGTAAGGCTGCATTTATTTAATGCGAAAAGAGAAATTAAATATTTTTATTTCAGTGAACATGAAAACTACAGTTGACCCTTGAACGACTGTGGGGTTAGTGGAAAATCCCGGCACTCTGCATGTTTGGATTCCCAACCATGAAGTTGACCCTTGAGAAACACAGATTTGAACTGTGCAGGTTAATTGAAAAAAGTCCACGGGTAAATGAACCAGGCAGTTCAAACCTGTGTTATTCAAGAGTCATTTGTAATGTTAGTGACTGAATTATTTTCTTATTTTCTAAGATGGAGAATTTAAGCTAAATTAGGTGTCTAAGATACCATTAATCTTGACACTAGGAACTGTCAAACTGCCTTCTTAAATTCTTCTGTTTTCTCTCTCTCCTTTATTCCTATTTCCTTTCTCTCTGTTCCCTTCCTTTTTATTTTTACCTCCATTCTTATATTACCCAGAGGCACCTTTAATCGTACAAGTGGGCCCTAGCCTAGTAGTGATATTCAGCAAATATTTATTGAGCCCTTTTACCTGCCATATACTGCGCTGGAGAGGTTATTTCCTGACAAAGCATTTTTGGAGCCATGTTAATTTTTTATGCCTATGTAGGCTATTTGTCTGTTTTAGTGATTGACTCACCTTTGTTCATTATTGAACTCTAGGCTGGTAACCTTTGAGTTACTGCTACTGCCGCCATATGTCCCCGAATTTCTAAAAACTGTGTTGTACAGAAGATATAGAAGAAGTGGCAGGAAACTAGATTAGCTTGTCCTCAGTCCTGTAATTATATCAGAGATAATTTTGACTTTTGGGATGTTATTAATCATAACACTGCCTGAATTACCTTTCCTGCGATTCCCATGGATTTACTGAACTCGATTTGGTGGTAATTTTACATCATACTAGAATTTAGAGTGAGTGTGATTGGTAATTCAGAAAGGAAAGTTTTTAGTTATACTAAACTGAATGTCATGAAGGATCGAGTCCATATGCATACAAGATGTTTAATTTATGGTGGGAATATGACAGACTTACCTAGCAGGTTTTCTCATCCATGGTGTCCAAAGGATTAAAAGTCCTCTACCCTCAAATCTATGGAAAATCTTTCCTAAATCATGTTTATAATAAAGTAAAAGATACTTTGATCTTTAAAACGTAATTTTATATATGAAAGTATCTTAATGGTTGCATATGCCTAACATAAAGCCTTGAAGGTTTTAAAGTATCTGCGATATTGGAGTTGTAAAGACTTTTAGAAAAAGCTTTGTATTTGATATGATACAATACAAAGAAATATACAAACAAGGTAGGTATGCCGAGTATCAACATGTAATGACTTTGCAACAGTGGAGTATTTAAAAATAGAAAAGTAATTTAGAAAAATCTAATACAGCAAATGCAGTTGTATAGAGAATTCAGAATAAAAAGATGTTCCTTAGCTCTCTGGGAAATTGGAATTTTCAGTGGGTTAATGAAGAAAGATAAAAGGTGGATAAATAGATGAGAGGACATTTTAAAGGATAAAGGACAAATAAAAAGACAAGTTATGAACATGTTTACAAGTCTTTTTATATGTAGCTAACTCAACTCTAAAACTTGTAAAGGGCCAGTGGTGAAGAATTCATGTAATAATCTTGGTACAGGGGAGAGAAAATATGGGTATCTCACACTATTCAGACTCCTAGTATTTTAATTCAGGGATCTGGAGATGCAGAAAAATTGTCTGAGGATTCTTTTGTTCAGCACTAAATCTATTAAACATATTTAAGAAATGGTATCTGCTTAGAATCAAGAGAAAAGAATGTGAATACAAGGGAAATAAATTGTGGATATAATTGGTATAGGGTTTGACAGGATTAGAATATGCTATATGCCTGGCTTCCTTACTTTCCATGTGTTTCATCAGGTTTTGATTATTGAAATGTTTTAAAGATCATGGTTTAATTCATATTTAAGAGTATCTAATGTCCATCTACTTGAAATGAGGTTTACTTTAAAGTTTTATATTTCATTGACATTTCAATGTGATTTTAATATATTTTAAAATTTATTTTTAAGGGAGTAAGCCCTGAACCAATTCATCTTAAGATTTTTTCACCCAACGTTGTAAATCTGACACTTGTGGATTTGCCAGGAATGACCAAGGTAAAGAATAGTTGTTACTCATTGTGAATTTGGTCATGTTTGTTTTCACTTGAACAAATGTGTTTTTTCCTTAATCCCATATGAGAATAATCAGCTTTTTATATATGTATTCAGTCAATTTGCTCTTTTAGCAGCATTTTACATAGTTGAGCCCTTCCTTCTCCTTGACATACTCTTTACTTGGCTTCCGGGATACCACACTATACAGGTTTACTTCACTGGTCACTCCTTAAAGTCTCTTTTGCTGGTTTCTTATCTTCCCAATGTCTACATAGTGAGTGTCCCAGAGCTCTGTGTTTGGACCTTTTGTCAAGAGGGTACAATTAGCCTCTTGATTATTTCATCCAGTATTATGGCTTTAAATATATGAGTACCTATACATTGACAGTATATTCATGTATCTCTAGACTTGTATTTCCATCTCCAGAATTATATATCCAACTCTCTATGTGACATACACATTTTAAAGTCTAATAGGCATTTCCATCTTGATGTGTTTAATACCAAATTCCCGACCCATTCCTCAATCTGACTTGATCCCTCTGTAATCGTCCCCATCTCCATAAATGGCAACTCTCTTCTAATAGTTGCTTGGCCAAAAAGTTTGTAGTCATTCTTGACTCCTATCCCACACTCTACTTCCTGTCAGCAAATCATCTTGGCTCTCATTACTTTTAAAATACATCCAGAACTCTTTGTTACATTCTGTGTTATCATGTGTTACACATTCATAGCTACCATCCTGATCTAGCCACTGTCATCTCAGCTGGATTACTGAGATAGCCTCCTAACAGGTCTTCCTCATAATCTGTTCTTAACTAAGCAGCCAGAGTGGTGCCACTAAAGTGAAAGTTATATTGTGTGATTCATTGGCTCAAAATCTCTCTAGTGGCTTCCAATTTCACTCAGAGTAAAGCATGAGTTTTTAAAGAGATCTAAAGTGTCTATTTGATCTGTCCCTATTACTTTTCTCCTGACTTCTGCTCCAATCTTTTGCCCTTTATTATTCACTCAGCTGGAATGGTCTTCCCCCAGATATCTATCTGTACCTCTCCCTTGTCCTTCAGTTTCTGATCTTTCTCTCAAATGTCATTATCTAAGTGAAGTCTTCCCTGATTACTCTATTTAAAAGCACAACCCAATTTAAAAGTATGACCTTCTTTAATCATTCTGTAGCCTTCTGTTCTGCTTTATTTTTTTCATAGCCCTATCACTATCTAGATGCTGTATTTGTTTTTTGTTATCTGCTTTTCACTACTAAAACATAAGCTCTATGAAGGTAGGAATTTTGGTCTTTTTTTTTATTCACGACTGTGACATAATTTGGCATGTTGAACAGTGTCTGAAATATAGTAGGCTGCCAATAAATACTTGCTAATTGAGTGAATGAATTTGTCTCTAGGTAATTAACATTGACCAATCTTTAACATGGTAAACTTGCTATTTGCAAGAGTTACATTTTGCGATTTTCACATACTAATAAATTCGTATATACCATTGTAGTATATAATTTCTTTTTAACTATCTGTAAATGGAATAACTCCTATAATCTGTGGATTAAATGGGGAAAAAAGCTGAGTCAATTTTTATTACTAGTTTCTTGCTCATCTTTGTTTGGTTCAGGTGCCTGTAGGTGATCAACCTAAAGATATTGAGCTTCAAATCAGAGAGCTCATTCTTCGGTTCATCAGTAATCCAAATTCCATTATCCTCGCTGTCACTGCTGCTAACACAGATATGGCAACATCAGAGGCACTTAAAATTTCAAGAGAGGTAGATCCAGATGGTAAGGACAGATATTAATATTTATTGAGATGCTCGGTTAACAGTGGTAAACCTATTTACTTTCAAGAAAGGACTTTTTTATTTTTTTGCATTTATCTTCAGATAGAGCGGGAGGGAGAGAGGGAGGAAGAGAGAGAGAGAGAGAGAGAGAGAGAGAGAGAGAGAGAGAAACATCGATGTGAGAGAGACACATCGAGTGGTTGCCACCCACACGACCCCAACTGGGGCCAGGGACAAACTGCAACGGAGGTACATGCCCTTAGCGGGAACTGAACCCGGGACGCTCTAACCGCTGAACCAAACCGGCCAGAGCGGGACTTTTTATTTTTAAAAGGAATAGCTCTAGCTGTTAATACAGATTTTAAAAAATAATACTTTCCTATTTTGTTTATAGTTTCAAATACAAATTCTGATGAAAAATAAAGTGGTTTTCTTTTGTTTTTGTTTTTTCCTTTATTGATTTTAGAGAGAGAAGAAGTGAGAGGGAGAGGTAGAAACATCGGTGAGAGAAAACATTGATTGGCCGCCTCCTGCATGCTCCCCACTGGGGATCTGGCCCACAACCCCGGGCATGTGTCCTGACTGGGAATCGAACCAGCGACCTCTTGGTGCATGGGTCGATGCTCAGCCACTGAGCCACACTGGCTGGACAGAAAAATAAAGTTTTAATGGATTAATTGCTGTACAAGCTAGGCAAAAATACTTCACCAAAATGTCCATATTTGTAAATGGTTACCTAATGATTTAAAAATAATAAGATGGCTTTGCAAAAGCAGCTGGATCTCTCATGTTTTCATGTTTTGTGTAAATAAAATGACTTGGGTTTTTGATGGCTGACTTCTAAGAATAATTAATTCTCATGGTAGATAATCATTGTAGATTGTTATATTTTAGTAGATAATTATGGTATCTACATTCTTCAGAGGTACAAAACATTTAGATGTGCTCAAGGAAGAGAGGAGTCTTAGAAATAAAGGTAAAGTCCTTTTATGAAGCATTCATAACCCCAAGGATTAGTTCATACTGTGGGTTGGTGTATGATACTTGACTAATGCTATAGTGTGCATTGCTTAGTATATATAAAATGCCAGCTTGCAAGAGAGTAGTTACTATCGCTTCTAATTAATACAGGGGTGGGCAAATGTAAGTTTACAGTTCGTATGGCAAAAGACATGCAGGTTATGATTATTACAATGACTCTATTAACTCAAAAGAATGCTACAATGACACAGTAAACCTACTTTTGCCCACCCTGTATATGCTTTGCTCCATATGGGAGGCAATTTTTTTTACTTGAGTATTTGGAGGGTCAGTGGGCTCTGCCATGTTTCTTTTTTCCTGCTTTGAAGAAGAATTTCAAATAAAAATTGGATAAGAAATGTTAGTGCTAAGACTGCTAATTAAAATTCCCATAAATAGGGTCATCAAAATTTTTTTACTCAAGTTTTTAAGAAACTTTTTTACTATATGAGTAATTAATAATGTTCATTTAAATTAAAAGATAAACTATATTGAGATTTATTTACATTTTATTTTTATTCATAATAAACTGTTAAATATTTCATATGCATTAATTCTAATTTAAACAGACCCTTGAGCCATAAACATGATCATACTTTTGATCTAGTAATCTTAATAGAGTAATATATTGTAAGGAAATAATATAATCTAGTATTTTTAGTATCAAAAAATTAGAATCAACTTAATATATGTATTAGAATTAAATGAAAACCCATGTTCATATAAAAACCTGTTTTCAAATGTTTGTAGTAGCTTCATTTGTAAACTCCTAAAACTGGAAACAACTCAAATGTTTCTCAAATGAGGAATGAAGAACCAAACCATAGTATAGTATATCCATACCATGAAACACTATTCATCAATAAAGGGGAATGAACGGTTGAGATATGCAATAACATGGATAACTCTCAAATGCATTATGCCAAGTGAAAGAAACCAGATTCTAAAGGTCATGTATATGATTCCATTTATAGAACATTCTGGAAAAGGCAAAGCTAGGATGAAAATGGATTAGATTGGGTAGTACAAGAAAAATTTTGGGGTAATGGAACCTGTTTATCTTGAGATGGCAGTGATAGAAGTCTTTGCATTTGTCAAAACTCATAGAACTGTATACCAAGAATGAGTGAATTTCAAACAATTTTTTAAATGTTTATTAAAAAGTTAACCCTGAGAGCTAATAAAATTTTTTATGTGAAATAAAAAAAATTATACATGATTAAAATTAGATTTGAAAGTATTCATAAGCAAAGATTAGAAAAGTATCATCAAAATGGTGACAAGAGGTAATGTTTGGTGGGATTATAGATGATGATTTTCCTTTATTAATTCTTACAAGCTTTATTTAATGGGTCATTTTCTTTTCTTTTTTGTACTTACCAGGTCGCAGAACTCTAGCTGTAATCACTAAACTTGATCTCATGGATGCGGGTACCGATGCTATGGATGTATTAATGGGAAGGGTTATACCAGTCAAACTTGGAATAATTGGAGTAGTTAACAGGTTAGCAATCAAGAATGGGATAAGAATTGCATCATTCTCATTTCAAAGCAAATCTGAATTTTTAAAATCAGTCTGACATGTGACAGTGTCCCTCTTTTTTTACTCTTTTATAATAATATTGGTATTGCTAAAGAATTCATTGCTTTAAAGGGAGAAAAGAGATTCATGAAAGCCTCCTGTAGACAAAGGTTTCAAAGTAAGCAGTGCCACAAAATGGAAGGAAATTTAATAGCTAGGCTTGAAACATTCCAGCCTATTTGTGTTATGTATGAAGAGGGCACTGGATAAGGCGGGGAAAGTATTATATAACTTGTACCCAATCTAGAAAGAGTTTGTTAAGGTGGTAGGATTTTAATATACTGATTTAACCCCTAGCATTACTGATTCTTTGTAATTGCCAGGATGTGACTATTTTATTAAATGTATCCTAATTATAAATAGCTGGTACTAAAAATTGTGGAAAGGAAAGGGTGTCTAATTATGTTTGTAGACACTCTGCCGTGATCAGTTTGCAAATGGTATCTCTTTGAACCATAGAACATCCCTGAGGTAGGAGTTGATGTCTTTTATAATCAGAAAACTCAAGTTACATATTTATCAAAGCTACATGGCTGGTGAAAGCAGAGCCGTATTCAAGTGAAGATCCCTCTTAGTCCAAAGCCTTTGTAAAATCATAAGCACTGTAATTATCATATCGTCCACAGAGTAGGTATAACATGAGTGTAAATGATACCTAACATCTTTGGGTCTCAGACCTTTTAAAATTAAAATGTTAATTTCATTAAGTGATATCTAATAGCCATTACAGTTGTCTGCTTCTATTCATATACCTCACCCCTACTCCAGCTTTCTTTTTAATTCCTACAATTTCTCTTTTCAGGCAAGCAGGTGGTTATAACACTGTTGTATTTGTAGATGGCTGCTGTTCGAGTTAACTTAATTATTTTTGGTAGGAATTAGTTGCCTGTCCATGGACAAAATAAACAGTGGATTAAGACACACATTTTTTCACCCACTAATCTCCTTTACTGAAGAGTACTGCCTTTGACTGTAGTTAATGGTAATGAGGAGGCCTAAACTATTTAGGCTTTACTTATTTATAAGTCAGTAGGTTTGAATCTTGTCTGACTTACTCAATATGTGACCTTTGGAAAATTGGTTAATCTCCCTGAGCTTCAGTTCCTTTGCTGTAAAATGGGATAATGCCTACCACATAGAATTATTGTAAGAATTAAAACAATCTATGTCAGGCATTACGAACAATGCCTGGTGCTGCTGTATCATCACCATCATCATCCAAGGTACATACAGGACCCCAGTTGACTTCAGCTGAACAGTTTTTTTATTTCTCAACCTTAGGAGCCAGCTAGATATTAACAATAAGAAGAGTGTAATTGATTCAATCCGTGATGAATATGCTTTCCTTCAAAAGAAATACCCATCTCTGGCTAACAGAAATGGAACAAAGTATCTCGCTAGGACTCTAAACAGGTAATGTTTTATACGTTTTGGAAAATGAGATTTTTTTGTTTGTTTGTTTGCCAATAGGTGTCTGAGACCTTTCATTTTCAATTCCTTATATTTTCATAATGTTTTTGCATGTACAACTTCAATTTTTGTTTCTTGTACAGTAGGTTCTTGTAATGTAGATGTCTATTTTTATTGGGGTGGTTGGTGTTAAATCATTGTGTAGTCTAGGAATGCTAAAGTGAATTTTAAAATGTCTGAATTATGCCCTGGCCGGTTTGGCTCAGCGGTTAGAGCGTCAGCCTGCGGTCCAGAGAGACCCGGGTTCGGTTCCCGCTAAGGGCACGTACCTTGGTTGCAGTTTGTCCCCGGCCCTGGTTGGGTCGTGCGGGAGGCAGCCACTCGATGTGTCCTTTACACGTCAATGTTTTTCTCTCTCTCTCTCTCTCTCCCCCCCCTCCCACTCTATCTGAACAAAATGTGGGAAAACGTCCTCGGGTGAGGATTAAAAATAAATAAATAAAAAAATAAAAATAAATAAATAAATAAAATGTCTGAATTATGAAATTCTTTTTTTATACATTTTTTTTCCTTTTTATTAATGATTTTAAAGAGAGAGGAAAGGAGGGGGAGGAAGGGAGAGAGAGAGAGAGAGAGAGAGAGAGAGAGAGAGAGAGATCTATCAGTTGCCTCCTGTATGTGCCCCGATTGAGGATCGAACCTATGACCTTTTGGTGTACGTGACGGTACTCCAGTTGAGCCACACCGGCCAGGGCTCCATTGTTTGCATTTTTAAAATCTGACCTGTTTGGATCTTCAAAATACACAATTTTACTTTAACATCCTTCCTTTTTATTAACCCTTTGTTAGGTTACTGATGCATCACATCAGAGATTGCTTACCAGAGTTGAAGACGAGAATAAATGTTCTAGCTGCTCAATACCAGTCTCTTCTAAATAGCTATGGTGAACCTGTGGATGATAAAAGTGCTACTTTACTCCAGCTTATTACCAAATTTGCCACGGAATATTGTAACACTATTGAAGGAACTGCAAAATATATTGAAACTTCAGAGCTGTAAGTAAGAAATTTCTCTCTCAATTTGGCTACTGGACTGATAGGTTGGTTACTTTTTCTGTTACAATGACAAAAAATACTACGTGATTATCTGAGTGTGATTTATTACCTGTAAAACAGGACTATCATTTTGTAGAAATGATAGGATGTTATCTGATGTGTGTGTTTAAATTCTTTATAAACTATCTAAAGCACAGTAAAAATTACAAGACTATTTGATAAACACTTAAGAATACTGCATAATTTAACTTTTAAAATGCTTGTTTCTTTAATAGACACTGTATAACTATGAGAAATAAGGAAATATAGATAAGAAAAGAATATAAAGCATAAAAACAAAATTGCTGTTAATTTCATCATCCAGAAATAATCCCTGCTAAGTTTGGCATTAACCTAGACTTTTTTCAATGCATCTATGAAACATGAATATGCCTGTATTACACATCTTTAAAAATCAGATGCTATAAATGCTATTTTGTAATCATTTCTTTAAATCAGAATGTCACAAACAATATTATACATCTGTATAATCAATCTTAAGATTTACATAGTATTTTATTTTTTAGATATACTATCATTTGTTGAACCAGTCTCATGCTAATGATGGGTATATACAGGGAGGTCCTGTTCACCCTATCTCCCCCAATGTTGCCATCTTGCATAACTGTAGTACGTAACAAAATGAGAAAATGCACTTTGGTACAAGCCATAGATCTTATTCAAATTCACCAATTATACATGTATTCGTGTGTGTGTGTGTGTGTAGTTCTGTGTATTTTTGTGTGACCCCAGTGGCCTTTTTTGTGATTTGACTCCATAAAGAGAATATTTAACAAACTAATTATTGAATAGTTAATATGTATGGCATGTTGAGGAAAATAAAAATTACTAAAATGAGCCTTTTAAAGAGTTTAGTGAGTAAGGTAGGTCAAGGTAACATGAGGCTTGATTAGGTGGCAAATAGGACTAAACAAGTATTTTTCTTTATGTACTTTTTATTACATATAATACATAGCCGGAAAAGTGCATATAACATACATGGAGTTTTATAAGTAGTTAATAAAGCAATTATCTGTGTAATCACCTAATCAAGCCTTTGGAACATTGGAACACTGAAGAGAGACCATTTACATTTCTTTCAGGGATTGAGAGAGCTCCCTCGCTAAGAATGATTTGCGTTGGGCACTGAATAGAATTTGGGAAGGTAGTAAGTAGAAGGGTGTTTTAGGCTTTGGAACAGCAAAGAATAATCCAGGATGTGTTTGGAGAATGGCATGTACAGTGATGGGACATAACCGGAGGTAACGCATGAAAGGTGTCTAAAAACAATATTGTGGAAAGTTGAGTATCCAGAATTTAGAGAACTTCTAACTGTAAAAAATAAAACACTTTTGGTCAGATGGGTAACTGTTTTGGAAAGATAATTCTGGTCATTATGAAATTTGGAGAGAAAGGTTGGAGGCAGAAAGACCAATTACTGGTAATTTTAACCATTTTTAAGCGTATTAACAGTGGCATTAACATTCACAATATTGTACAACCATCATATAATATGTTTCCAAAATTTTTTCATCACCCCAGCAGAAACTGTATCCATTTAAGTAATATCTCCTTTGTTTCCCCTCTTCCCCAACCCCTGGTAACCTCTAATTTACTTTGTCTCTATGAATATGTCTATTCTAGATCTTTTCTATAATGGGAATCATATAATATTTGTCCTTTTGTGTCTGAGCTTATTTCACTTAGCATAATGTTAGGCTTGACCTTTTGCTTAGACTACTGTAAAGAAGTTGTGAATAGTGATGATAGTGAAAATAGAAAGAAAGGGATGATTTGGGGAGAAAAAGATAACACCAGGGATAAGAAACACAAGTTGCCTCGTACATAAGCCCAGAGATTTAATTTGTTTAAAGCAAGATTAGGCTAACTATAGTCCATTGGTTAAGAATTTTTGCATTTTTAAATGGTTGAAAAAAATTTAAATCATAAAAATTCAAATTTTAATATGCATATGTCTTATTAGAACACAGCTATGTTTGTTTACATATTATCTATGGTTGCTTTTGTGTTCAGTAGCAGAATTGAATAGTTGTGACAGATAATTATGGCCTGAAAAGCCTAAAATATTTACTATCTGGCCCTTTATAGAAAAAGTTTGCCGATCTCTACTCTGGATTGTGAATAAACAGAAATAAGATACTGTTCCTTGTCCTTAAGGAACTGATAGTCTAATTGAAGAAAACTAGGTCAGAGAAAAGATGTTTAGTAGTTCTTAGAACTAACGTTTCCTGACAGAGCAGTTATTCTGTATGTGAGTGTGTGAATGCCTTTCATGAAATTACTCCTTTTCCCTATTAAAAAAAAAAATCATTGAAACTGGTTCACAGTGGAGTTGAGGACACATGGAAATGGGAATGGTCTAAATTGTTTATCTGAGACTTTCTTAGAAGATGAGTGACGCATAAAGCTTATTAGAAAGACTTCTAACTTGTAGCTTCTTTCCCTTTTAGTAATACTGGAAACCATATAGTTCATTGTCATTGCCTTTCAGATGCGGTGGTGCTAGAATCTGTTACATTTTCCATGAGACTTTTGGGAGAACTTTAGAATCTGTTGACCCACTAGGTGGCCTTAACACTATTGACATATTGACTGCCATTAGAAATGCTACTGTGAGTATGTTTAACTCAGAATTTTTTGAAATGAGGTTAAACCTTTATTTATTTTTTACCCATATTGTACAGCTTCTTATTTTGCTCTTATTCATGAAATTAGGAAGCAGTTCTCATGAAAAATACCAAAATGTGATTTATTTTAACCTTTGGGAAAAACTAAATGATACGTAGCTACAAGAGCTTGAAATTGAATTCTTTTAGGGTCCTCGTCCAGCTTTGTTTGTGCCTGAAGTTTCATTTGAGTTACTGGTCAAGCGGCAGATCAAACGTCTGGAAGAGCCCAGCCTCCGTTGTGTGGAACTGGTTCATGAGGAAATGCAAAGGATTATTCAGCACTGTAGCAATTACAGTACACAGGTAACTGAGAAATGTCATAGGTTTCAGATTATGTAGTAAAAGACATGAAGTGTCCATAGGGTGGAAGGAAATGTATAAATAAGATGGGCTATAAGTTAAAATATGCAGTTCCCTTGCCTGGCTGGTGTGGCTCAGTGGTTTAGCATCGACCCTTGCACCAAGAGGTTGCCAGTTCAATTCCCGGTTAGGGCACATGCCCAGGTTGTGGGCTCAATCCCCAGTGGGGAGCATGCAGGAGGAGGCCAATCAATGTTCTCTCTGATTGATGTTTCTTTCTCTCTCCCTCTCTCTAAAATCAATAAAGAAAACAATTGCTTAAAAAAAAAAATGTAGTTCCCTTATCTAAAAAGTGATTTGAAATAGTATACTTAAATGTAGCTTCCAGTCCTGATCAGTTGGGCTCAGTGGTTAGAGCGCCAGCCTGCAGACTGAAGGGTCGTGGGTTTTTGATTCCCAGTCAAGGACACATACCTTGGTTGCAGGTTTGATCTCCGGCCCTGGGGATCGTTTGGGAGGCAACCAATAAATGTGTTCCTCTCATATCGATGTTTCTCTCTCTCCCTCCCTCCCTATCTAAAACTTAATGGAAAAAAAATATCCTCAGGTGAGGATTAACAAAAAAAGTAAAAATAAATGTAGCTTCCAAATCTAAATCAGTATTTCAGTGATTATTTAATTTCCTTTGAAATAAAATGGACTTACATTTTTCTTTCTTCTATCATATATAGGAGCTGTTGCGGTTTCCTAAACTTCATGATGCCATAGTTGAAGTAGTAACTTGTCTTCTTCGTAAACGGTTGCCAGTGACCAATGAAATGGTGAGCTGTTATTTCACAAATCATCACTGTAGTCACTATCATTAAAAATGTTTTTGTACAGCATTATGATTGCTTTAGATTAGGCATGTTTCTCAGTGTATTGGGAAGGGAAAAGAAAGTGGATTTTGGTCTTATTTAAAAGGAAACTAATAATTCTGATACAAAGTGTATTTTTCTTCATATTTTAATCATCGTTAGTCTGCAGCCACAGGTTTTCGTGAGAAGGGAATTATTGAGGTTTGTGAATAGCTTTGCTCTGTTACCTTGGATCACTGATCTAATGGAAAGTTAGTTTCATCTTTAGCCCCAGTAAATGGAGCCTTTATAGGAAGCTATTATTTAAACTTTGATGTACATCAGGATAATTTGGCCACTTCTACAGTTTGCTTGTGTTTGATATCCTAAAACCCTAATATCATGGTTGCTTGCTCTTATTTTGTGTGTTGCTATTCTTTAAAATGAGAATGCTGGCCCTGGCTGTTGTGTTCAGTGGTTAGAGCATCAGCCTGTGCTCTGACGAGTCGTGGGTTCAAGTCCCAGTTAAGGGCATGTACCTGGGTTGCAGGTTCAGTTCCCACTCAAGGCACATGCCCAGGTTGTGGGCTCAGTCCCCAGTTGTGGCCTCAGTCCCCCATGCAGGAGACGGCCAATCGATATTCTCTGTCTTCGATGTTTCTATCTCTCTCTCCCTCTCCTTTCCTCTCTCTCTAAAATCAATAAAGAAAAAAAAAAATTAAAAAAAAAAAAGGGCATTAGGGGCCCAGATAGTGTGGCTCAATGAATTGAGCATTGTCCCATGGACTGAGAGGTCCCAGTTTGATTCCTGGTCAGGGCACATGTCCGGATTGTGGGCTCGATCCCCAGTGGGGGCGTGCAGGGGGCGGCCGATTGATGTTTCTCACATTGATGTTTCTGTCTTTCTCTCAAAAAAAAAAAAAAAAAAAGTGCATTAGGGTCCTTGGCTCAGTATGGTGAGCCCCAATAGAGGTTTACTAAGAGGACAAAAGCATCCTTGGAAATAAGAGAATGTTAAATGCTGCTAAGTTTCCTGAGCAAGCATAACTCCCAGATGATCTCAGGCCATACCCACTAATGTCACGGAATCATTGGAATTTCATTTTAATAGATCCTTTTCACCTAGTTCTTGACCTTTTAGTGCTGTTCTGATAACCTGAGATTTGTCAGGACAGTGCAAATGAAGTTAATTTTATTTGGTCTGCAGTACCAAGATTAAATTAATTTCAACCTTTTTGATTATTGTCCTACTAGGATTTTGAATCGCATATAATATTTAAACTTGACACTTCATAATTAAGGTTAATCAATCATTACCTTGTTAATCCTCGATATTTTTTCCACTGATTTTTTTTTAGAGCAAGTGGGAGGGAGGGAGGGGAAAAGAAAGAGAGAAACATTGATGTGAAAGAGACACATTGATTGGTTGCCTCCCGCATGTGACCCAGATCTGGGGAGCGAACCAGCAGCCTTGCGGTGCTCAAGCCAGTGCTCTAACCACTGAGCTACACCAGCCAGGGCTACCTTAGGTCTTTAAATGTATCCTTCACCTGAAGTTAACATCTTTATATCTAATTATGAACTGTTTTCTTAATGTTGAACCTGACCAAAAACTTTCACATGAAATAGTGAACGATCTGAGATTTTAATACCAAACTTGCATTAAGCTTTTGAACTTAGATTTGCAAAAGATAGATAACATTTTTCCCTAACAAAATACTTCTAACTACCTTAATCATTTTCCCCCCTTAGAAATGCAATCTCAGATGCTGAAATATAAATAATTCAAAAGATAGAGCAAATTATTTTTTGGTATAAGGTTTATCAGTTTGGGTATAATTATCAGATATTTATTTAGGCATCAGTTTCCTGTACTGTCTTTTTAGAATCATCTGTTTAAAATTAGGTTGTCATATTTTTATATATAGCGTAATGTTTTTTTTTTTTTCTAGGTCCATAACTTAGTGGCAATTGAATTGGCTTATATCAACACAAAACACCCAGACTTTGCTGATGCTTGTGGGCTAATGAACAATAACATAGAGGTAAATACAATTAGAATTCTTTTTGAGAGAAAAAAACCTCTTGTAACTCAGTTATATCAAATATATTTAGCATGGGGTAACTATAAAACATGTGTGTACCATATGCTAAGAAGTATGCCAAGGGCATTGTATTCTTAAATTTAATTCTCAAAACCACCTGGAGGCATTACTCTCATTTTTTTCCTATGAAACTGTAACTCAGAGAATCTGAGATTCATTGATTTAGTATTGAAAGACTGCCTGGCTCCATTTCAGTAACTGTTACTCTAGTTTATTCGGGTTGAAATGCATAAAACAAAGTCAATGTCTAAAATTGTTTTCATTTGGCTCTGACAGCTGTGAAGGAAACATTCCAAGAATTACCTACTACCTACCTACCTGTGGTAGCTGCATTTCATGGATCTCTTTTCCATTTGAGGTTAATGTTGCAAGTTGCAAAAGATCCCAGATGGAGCCAAGGCTGGTGGATAGAGTAATTGATGTGATGCTGTTTTTTTCTCTGCCACTTTTATTCAAGAACAGTACATTTTTCTGCCACTCCTTAATATAGTAGGACCCCAGAGTCCCCTTCTGTATTAAATTTCTTCTTATGCATATGGATGGAAAGAATATTGTAAACATGGAATTTGGGAACTGGAGGGACCCTGGGTTATGACTTCAACCCTTTGGTTAAACTAACAGATGTGGAACCTGAGACCCACAGATGGTAACAGCTGTTGCTTTAGTGCTCATTTTGCTGGGCACTGTTGGAGGAGACAAGCACCTTCTCTTACAGGTACAGGGAACTGTTTATTAGCTACAATAGCTGAAGCGACTCCTACTGTCAGGAAAATTCTAAAATGCACATGAGGCGCTTAAATTAAACACTTGAAAAGTAGACTAGATAACAGTTATGTTAAAGTTAGCATGTAGACACTGTCTTAGGACAAGGATTTACTTTTTGTAACACTGAAACCACCAACTTCATGGAAAATTTGTGTCTGGAAGTTTTTGTAATTACAACAAGGTCATTTATGATGACTTCATTCAAATCAGTATTTTTCTACAAGTGAGTATATCTCTGGTTTTAATGACTCTGCACCAAAGAACTGTGACTGTTCTCATTTCATCTTTACAATAACCCTACGAGAGTAGATGGTTGGTGACCTGTGCAGTTAACAAAGCAAGGAAGCCAGGACTGTTGGGCTCTAGGCCAGCTAAGGTTATAGCTACTTGGTAACAGACTAGAGTGAGAATTTCTGGTCTTGGGATTCCCCTGCCTTTTGCTTTGTGTCCCTCTTCAAAATGTACATTTTAACTTATCTTTTCATTTTGAAGATAGTTAAAATCCTTATCATCTGGTATATTTTTTATCACTCAATTGCCTCCCATGAAAAAAATGAAGAGGGTCATATTTGTCAGAAAATTTTACTAACCACAAAACATCACTGTGAAGCTTCATTAATTTACAACTTGTTGCAAGTTCAAGAGTATTCATGAAATGCTCTCTACTTAGGAACAATTTTAACTAAATGCTTTCCTACTATATTTGATGCTGCCAAGAGAGTCATTATTAATACCTACATCCCTGTATATTTTCATAGTCTTGCACCTGTCATGGTACTTGAAATATAGTAGGTGTTTGTTCAATACCTGTTGATTTGAATGTAACAGAGTTTCTTTCATAATATCAGCAAACTAGAAGAGTGGGCGGTTGTTGATCAGTCTCTGTTAAATTAGCCAGATTACAGAAAGGACTGTCAGTTTTCAACACTATATTTATATCCTGGAAATGGTTTAGAGTAAAGAAAATGGACCAGTCTTAGTACAGGATAACCTTCACCACAGATATTTCTAAAACTTACGGTTTTGTGTGTGGGAGTTGTGTGAATATAACATAAAGGTTATATTTCATGAGATTTCAGTCCATGGCCCCTCATTTAAAATCCCTGGTACAGTGGAGCCACTGTACTGACAGTTGTATTGTATCCCTCAGGTTTGTTGGGGCAGAAAAAAAGTTGAGAAGCATTGAGTTAAATGATTTGTTTTAAAATATAATTATGGCATGAGTTCCAACAGTGAGAGGGTTCCAACAGTGAGAGGGTATACTGTAAGTTATTCCACACTTTTCAGTTAAGCTGAACATTTTTTAGTAGGCTTATATCTCAATGTCCTGATAACCACTTTTGTTTTGCTTGGTTGTGTTTTATAGGAACAAAGGAGAAACCGGCTAGCAAGAGAATTACCTTCATCTGTATCACGAGACAAGGTAAAAAAACAAACAAACTGTTTTTAAAGCACAGTCCCATTACGCAAAAATGGATTGGTAAGCCTCAGAATATTACTTACCCCTAGGAGTAATTTTTTTTTTCTTCTTCCCTTTAATATTCCATTGGAGCTATTTAATTCTTTGAGTAAAGGTATGCAAGTTTAAAATCAGGCTTTGAATAATTTAAAGATAATGGTATTTTTACAGAGAACAGGCTGATGATTGATAGAGGGGAGAGCGTTGGGGAGCTGGGTTGAAAAAGGTGGAGAGATTGAGAAGTACAGATTGGTAGTCACAAAATAGTCATGGGCATGTAAAGTACGGCATAGGAAATATAGTCAGTAATACTGTAAAAACTATGTATGGTGTCAGGTGGGTACTGGAAATATCAGGGGGAAAGGAACACTTTGTAAAATTTATGTCTGTCTAACCACTATGCTGTACACATGAAACTTATATAAGATAATACTGATGTAAACTGTAATTGAAAAATAAAAATTCACAGTGACTTCATCAACTTTGTAAAATTAGTTGAAATGACTAATGACTTGATTATAACAAGAAATCTTTTTGGAGAGGGAGACAACAGTATAGACATAACAGGTTAATACCTATAATAGTTGCGTGTATTGTTTATGTGTATAAAAATCCAATATCTTGTATTCTTTACCAGAAAAGATCTTACCAAATTCCAAAAATAAAAATGAAGTTTTTGGATTTGGATTTTCCTTAAGTATGCATCTGAAAAAAATCCTTTAACAAAGGTAACATTAGTACAGGAAATAAGGCAGAATAACATTAATTTTATGTCCCATGATTACTTTTGTTTTTCATCTTACTTTACTATTTTGATACAGAGGGAGAAATTCACACTTATAGAATGTTTATGAATGCATTTTGGCATCCTTGATTTTTTTTCCCTGCATTTTTTGCCTTTAGTCTTCTAAAGTTCCAAGTGCTTTGGCACCTGCCTCCCAGGAGCCCTCCCCTGCTGCTTCTGCTGAGGCTGATGGCAAGGTCTGTTCTGATTCTTAGTCTAAGCCTGCATGCCTAGTTGTTCAGTGCAATATAATCATCTGGAAAACAGTACACTGAAAAACAGAATGTTAATATGGGCTATATATAACAATGTATACTTATAAAATACTTCTTGACATGCTTTTGCTTGCAATATAGAAGATGAACACAGAAAAAGAAGTTAAAGAGGAAATTATTCTGCACTTTTTGACTTTCAAGCCATTGATATTGAAATTTTGCTTGTTAAACTGCATGTTTTAACATATCTTTTAACAGTTAATTCAGGACAACAGAAGAGAAACTAAAAATGTGAGTCTCTTGCTTTAGAATGGCAATGTTGGTACCTTTGTTTCTCACTGAAACACTGTTTCAAAATCATTGAAGAACCTGTCTGTACAGTGGCATCTAACTCCTTGTCTGTGTTGTCTTTAATGTTGCTCTTAGCTAACTAACCCCTTTACGATGGCATTAACTCTAGTTTTAACTAATAACAATAATAGGATTTCCCACTGTTTTCTATTACCTTCAAGCATAGTTTTGAATTTAATATTTTGGTTGGGAATTAAGATTCCAGAGATGGAAATTACACTTTTGGATATGTCTTCTTTAAATGTTCTGAGATCTGTCCAGTACTAGTGGATAACCCTCTCATGCTTCTTTCTTATGCTTCCGTTCAGTTTACTTGTCACTCTATGTATATATATATGTAGTTTAATACGAGCCTCAACAGCTTAAGCACATTGATACAAACGGGGGGCTGTGAGAGTTTGAGACTATTGTTGATTCTTGATAACCTTTTTATGGGAAAATTAATAATCTGTAAATTTTTCAGACCCATTCTTCTGGTTTTTCTGCCATTTAGCTCCTTTCTTTATTGTCCAGATTTAAGATTTTGAACCTCAAACAAAACCTGATAAATGTCTTCTCTTCTCTCAGCCCTCTGTGCTCAGACCTTAAGAGAACCATCTAAATCATTGCTTAAATGTTACTTCATCATGGCACCACCTGGAATTTGCTTACTTAAGATTTTATCTGTTATATCATTCATGTATAGTTAACTGACATTTTAAAATTAATGTGTAATATACTGCCTATATTTAGATAAAGCTCATCTTAACTTACAGAGACAAACTTAGGCCAGAATGATACCCAAAACTGACATTTTTATTTATTAATTTTTTTATCCTCACCTGAGGACATTTTTCCATTTTTTGTTCAGATAGAGTGGGAGGGCGAGAGAGGAAGAGAGAGAGAGAGAGAAACATCGATGTGAAAGGGACACATCGAGTGGCTGCCTCCCTCCCGCATGACCCAACAAGGGCCGGGGACAAACTGCAACCGAGGTACATGCCCTTAGCGGGAACTGAACCCAGGTCTCTCTGGACCGTAGGCTGATGCTCTAACCGCTGAGCCAAACTGGCCAGGGCAAAACTGACATTTTTAAACAACTGCCATAACATTCTTTTTTTTACCTTTATGTAAGCCATTTTTATTTCTACCTATAAATTTTGGATGTCATCTTATATCCAATTTAGAGTATAAGATCTTAAAGAGCATCTGATCTCTTAAATGTTGATGAATTACGTTTTTCTCATTATCCTAGTCATTTTTCTTTTAGAAATCAAGACTAACAGATATTCTAGAAGAGGAGGTGAAAAAGCAATTGTGATTAATGGTAGCACTAGATTTCTTTCAGCAGATCCTTTCTCAAGAGTATAGACATTGAGGGAGCTTGTACTTACGTCACATTTGAGGCAGCTTAAAGTTACTATCAGCCTAAGAATTATGGATATATTCTTGTTTCTTTTATTAAAAAGTTTCTACTTTTTTCCTATGATATTTTGTTGACTAAATGTAAAGTAACTTGAGCAATACATAAACAAGTTTCTAGAACTTTTGGAGAGAGCACAGTTCAACAGTGTTTAAGCTGAGTGGTAGTTCTGGTTTTCCTTGTGCTTTTAATGAGCAGTCTTGTTTTTTAAGGGCATCTTATACTTTTTCTACAGTCCTGGTATAAGAGGGCTTGGAAAAAAAGAAAAACTTGGAAAAGCTACGAAATGCCAAAGAAAGGAAATAAATAATATTGGTGGAGGATTGCAAACATTGTTATAGCAGAAACTCTTCATTTAGATAGCTCAAGGTTCCAGTTATACGTGCATCCCATCTCTTTCTGACTCCAGCTGGGTACTGGATGTGTGTCAGAGAAAATGAACTTTGTTTATGGTCAGATTTGAAATGGTTGGTAGAGATTTTGGAACATCTGCTCCTTTTTTTTTTTCCAGGTTGTATCTGGAGCTGGTGGGGTTGGAGATGCTGTTCAAGAACCAACAACAGGCAACTGGAGAGGAATGCTGAAAACTTCAAAAGCTGAAGAGTTATTAGCTGAGGAAAAATCAAAACCAATTCCAATTATGCCAGCCAGTCCACAAAAAGGCCATGCTGTGAATCTGCTGGATGTGGTAATAAGCCATGAGAATTTGGTTGAGGAATAATAAGATAACCAAGTACTAGGAAAACAGTACAAAAGACAAAGGGAACTAAAAGTCTCAAAAACTCCCTGAATGCTAAATATTGCCATTTCAAAATGGCATAAAAGTAATATTTTTTTCTCCCCCTCACCCCATTCAGCCAGTTCCTGTTGCACGCAAACTATCTGCCCGTGAGCAGCGAGATTGTGAGGTTATTGAACGACTCATCAAATCATATTTTCTTATTGTCAGGAAGAATATTCAAGACAGGTTAGTAGTACATGATGAAATCAGAATGCAGTACTGCTGGAGGATTCCATAATCTGTTTTGAAAATACATGTATTTTTTGATTTTTAGGTTTTTGTTCTAAATCAAATGGATCATCTTATTGTTTTATTTTGCAGTGTGCCAAAGGCAGTAATGCATTTTTTGGTTAATCATGTGAAGGATACTCTTCAGAGTGAGTTAGTAGGACAGCTGTATAAATCATCCTTACTGGATGATCTTCTGACTGAATCTGAGGACATGGCACAGCGTAGAAAAGAAGCAGCTGATATGCTAAAGGTATTGTGATTTTTTTTTAAATTTTCACACTTGGGTTGTAGATATAAACATCTCTTGTTTAAAATGCATTCTGAACCTTGGATCGAGAGAGATTGCCCCACATAATTCAGATCTTTGATATCATAAATATGAATTTAATTTTTATCTTCTTGAATGCAGGCATTACAAGGAGCAGGTCAAATTATTGCTGAAATCCGAGAGACTCATCTTTGGTGAAGAGAAATGCATAATACTGAGACTTTGTTGACTCTAAAGTTGCTAGTTACTGCCTACTTGAGTAGATTTTTATTTATGAACTCCTGTGTACTACAGTGGTATGAATCTGCTCATATGAAGACTGGCTATACACTGAGAATTGTACTCTGTATTACAGAATGAAATCACACATTTAATCCAAATAAAAGGCTGTTTCTGAAGTTTCCCAGTATATATAAAATACATCAAGTCTGTCAGGTGACAGTTTTTCATTTGAACTTAAAAGAAACGTTAATGTTCTCGTGTACAAGCAGCTTGCCTGTGGATAAGATGACCTGTGTAATCTCCTGCCATGGTCCTTCAAGAAGAACGCACCAAGACATTTCATACGACTGTACTGCATGCACTATATAAACTGGTCTGGCTTTGAAAGATGTGGGTTGACAAGTTACTCACATAGTCACTGTATTCCACCTGTCCTTTGATTTCGCTTTATCTCTGCAACCTTTGATGTGTGAGTAAGAAAGCTGGATGTACGAGAGGATCTGGAACATGATGCAGTGTGCATAATGTATAGCTGCACAGCCCTTCCACTTCTGGGTCCACACCCAGAATTAATGCCCTAGTGCATTAATCTTTGATTCTTACTTAAACCTAGAAGCATGAATTACATTTTCCTGTATTAAAAACAACCATCTAGACTTGACCAGCTCCTTTTGGTTTTTAGAGGTTCTACAAAAACTCCTCTTGGTTTTCAAATATGATAGTAGTAATTCAGATACATCTTTAAATTAGGGCACTTACACCATGCTCCAAGATTCATTGGAGGTGGGACTTAAAACCAAATACTAGTTGGCAATAGTTACTTTTGCTTCACATCACCAAAATATATTAGAATAAGGTGTGAAAATACTGGTGGAGCCTTATTTGAAGAAAACACTCCTAATGGCTTATAGACAACTAAATTACATTCAGAGGCTTGGAGATGAGGTTTAGAACATAACATACATTTTGTTAAAATTCCTCAGGTGACTCTTGAACTTCAGCTTATGGTACCCATTTACTAAGAAACAACAGGCTCACCAACTTATCTCAAACAAAAAAAACCACCCAGATTTGGTCTGACATGATATGGTACTTTGACTTGGTTAGTGCCATCTTGATAAAATACATGGTATCAAAATGTCTGTTAATGCACTTTAAAATCACTCTGCCATCATTAAACATCAACTTTGAAATTATAGCCATCTGTGATTTACTTATTTCAGATGACTACTATTTTAGCCTTTTGAATTTGTAAGGGGGAAAAAAAACCCCTTCTAATGCGCCTTTCTCCAGCATATCAAACAGATTTCCAATTAAAAATGTTCCCTTTAAAGACATGCTATGGTAATGCACTTTCTAGTACTACACACCTTGTACAAAGAAAAACAGGCAAGAAAGGCATGGAAAGAGAAAACCTTTGTTGGCCCTTAAACTGAGTGAAGTTCTGAAATGTAGAGGTGATCTGTGACATTTATAATGGATATCTGTATGTTCTTGCTGTGTAAATAAAATTGCTGGTCTGAAATGACATTTAAGTTTATCGGTAAATGAATTCTTCCTAACTTGACTCTCAGAAAAATTCTAGCTTTTTAACATATAAATCTAATACAGTTTATATTGTATAAAAGTTTTATGACTTTCTTAATAGAGTCTAATAGTTCACTCACTCAAGTATTCTAACATCTCCATTTCTGCATATGAAAACAGTGACTTGCTCCAAGTAATCCAGGTAGAAAATAGCTAGAACTTGAACATTAAAGCCACGCTTTGCTGCCTGTAAGGTTTTCTAGAAGAAATTTGGTTGTGAACCATTCTGTATGTTTGTGCCTTTCACTTGATGCTCAGGGAAATGGGGTGCTATTACCTTGATCTGTCATATGTGGAAACAGTTCTGGATATTTAATTTGCCTAATGTATATAGAGCATAACTAAATCTTGATACCAAGTCCTTTAAATTTGACCTGAAAACTTCCCTTACCTGAGTGTCTTTTTGATATTCTCATATAATTGGTTAGTTGGTATAACAACATTTGCCTCTTTTACCTCTTTGGTTACTTAAGTTTTCAGTTTATCTCAAGTTGCAATCTGGTTGGAAACAGAAGTTGTAACTTAAAACTAATTTAAAAGTTTCCAAATTTATAAAATATTGCTGCCTGAGTACTCTGAGAAAACAAAGCTGTGAGTAAATTTAGTTAACAATGAAACACAGGTAAGGGAGTGGAAAACAATTAGAAACGTTCTCAAAAGTCAAGTACTGATTTTTAATCTTTTCTTTAAAAATAAACTATTTCTATTGTAATTTCTAATGCCAATTATGGCTGTTTAACTTTTCTCCTTTTTAAGAACTGTATTTGCTTCCTAAACAAACATCAGTTTCCAATACTAGATTTCGCATTTCTAACGTGAATGCGAGAGGCACTGGTTTTAGAACAATACAGACACTTGTGGATATATACTAGATATAAAAGCATCCATAACTCTTTATGCTACCTCTTTTCCATGTTCTTCCTCATGTCCAAAAGGAGAGCAAAATAGGACTGGAAAGACAGCATTTAATTTTTTCATAAAGTATAATTTTAAAAATAGATTAACCCTGGAAAGCAGGGTTTTCTTCAATGTTTAAGGATCAGGAAATAAAAATACCCCATCATTACACAAACAACTTATTAACCAGCCTATATAAACAATGAAATTACTCACACTGTGAGGCCTAGAGTATACTCCATTCTCTGCTGATGTGTGCAAGTGAAGGTGTAAATTTTGGAGCCAACCTTTTGTATGTCTTCAGAATGAAGGATGGTAAGTTTGAATCACCAGAAGAATTTTTCATCATAGCTGAAGCCATTTTATAATGTAGAAATTCCTTTTTCCTATTTTAAGTAGTGAAAGTCCATTCTTAAGAATATGTTGTCCAACAACCAAAACACTCTCAGGATTCGTTACTTGTCTGTGATTTATACTGACTCCGCCTTCTGTTATCATCCGATACCTAAAAATAGAAATGTTTAGTAACTAGATAAATCCAGTCACTGTTCATCTTTCCCCATAATACACATACGTCATCACTATACTTCATTTAAATTTCAGAGGCTCTCCAGTTTAAATCTTTTAGCACTGAATTTATCTTCACATTTACTAGATTCTGCCTCCCTTTAATGCTTTTTTTTTTTTAAATCCTCACCAGAGGATATTTTTACATTTATCTTCAGACAGAGTGGGAGGGAGGGAGAGAGAGACACACACATCAATTGGTTGCCTCCCGCATGACCCCAACCGGGGCCGGGGACGAACTGCAACCAAGGTACATGCCCTTGGCTGGAATCAAACCTGGGACTCTGGTCCATAGGCCAATGCTCTTAACCGCTGAGCCAAACTGGCCAGGGCCCTTTAATACTATTCTAAAGGAGCAGATTTAAGGCATAATAGGTTTTTTGTTTTGTGGAGAAAGAGCTGGGATATCTCCCAGCTCCTGATAGAACTGTTCAGAGGGTAGTGGTTTAACAATAAAGGGAATTGAAATAATGGAGGATCACTTTCTGGAGGATGCCTCCTACCTGGGGGGATAACAGAAAAGAAACTTCCAGGACAATGCTGCTTTTAATGAGCTGTCCATGAGATACAAGTCACAACTACAGTAAGTCCTCACTTAATGTCGTTGATAGGTTCTTGGAAACTGCAACTTTAAGCGAAACACATAACGAAACCAATTTCACCACAGGCTGATTGATAATAAGAGTTAAGTTCCTATGGCATATTTCTAGTCACAGAAATATCACAAAACTTCTAAAAAAGACCCCAAACACTTCTAATATTAAATATTGAAATAAATGCACCATACATACATTTAAGATCAATAAAAATCCAGCTCAGTGTTGCCTGTGTCTAGAGCTTTTCCCAGCAGCTCAGAGCACCAGGCAGGCACCAACTCAGGATAGGAGACAGACACACACACACACACACAATGAGAGAGAGAGACTAGGACAGTGTAGACACGCCAATTCACCTAATGTGCACATCTCTGGGATGTGGGAGGAAACCAAAGTACCCAGAGAAAAACCACACAGACATGGGGAGATCGTGCAAACTCCACACAGTGGCCCTGGCCAGAATTCCTCTCCCCCCTTCCCCCCATCAACTACATTCTGAGTCTATGCAAATAAGGGAAAATTTTGTTAAAATACAAGAAAGCAAAATTTTCTTTCAAAAAAGTTTGCTGATTTCAGAAATGGAAAATCAGTCGCTGGTTTTAATAAATTCTAGATTACTAACAAAAATTTTACAAATATGTTTTTACTGATTTTTTGAGAGAGAGAGAGAGAGAGGAAGGGAAAGACAAACATTGATGTGCAAGAGAAACATTGATCAGCTGCCTCCTGCATGCCCCCTACTGGGGATTGAGCCTACAACCTGGGCATGTGCCCGGACCAGGAATCAAACCAGGACCTCTTCTCAGTCCATGGGATGACTCTCAATCCACTGAGCCACACCGGCCGGGCACTAACAAAATTTTTTGATGGCCAATGTAAAGTAATTAGGTTTTATTCAAGTTATTTATCACCTATTCATTCCATAAACATTTCCTGAGCCCTTGCTATGCACTAAATATCAATAGTATTGCAAACTAGTGGAGAGAGCCAGACAAACAAATGGACAATTATGATACACTGATTAAACACTGTAAAGAGCTATGACAGGTTGCTCTAGTAGCAAACTGGGGTGTCTGTGTGTGTGTGTGTGTGTGTGTGGGGGGGGTGATGGAAATGTTCCTGAAGAGTTGCCAAAACTGGGAGAATAAGTTGCAGTTATTTTCACAAACAAGGTGAGGAAGCATGCAGGTAGCTAGGAAGAGGTGAGATTTCAGTAGAAAGAGGGGCTACAGCATGAAAGGCCTTGGGAATCCTTCTGCAAGGCAAATGTTGGTTTTCTTTTATCTGAATATGTTACCAAATAAAATTAAGAAACAACTACTAGGCATGGTTTTAGCTCGACAGCAAAAGCTTTAATATTTAAGGAAAAATTTCTTCCTCTTAGGAAGAGTGTTATTTTATGCTGTTTGCTAGTTTCCAGATTGTGTTCTACATTTTGTTTAAATGCACAAGCCAACCTTATTTAGTTTAAACAATCTAAAAACTGTAAATATTACTTAGAACTCTGGCTAACTCAGATATGGTGTCATCTTAAGTAGCAGTAAAACTTCTGGTATCAGTAAATAAACCTCTGGAACAGTTCAGAAGGAAATGAAAAATGCTTCCACAGTGAGGAAGAGTCTTAGAACCACTGACTCACTGCGGAGAGGTGCATGACAACACCCCCAATTCAGTGACTATTAACTAGCATATTAGGAAATCAATAAGGTGGAGTGGCAGGTGATACAAAGAGAGACAATGGATATTTTCTCTGTATAGAGTAATCTAAGGCTCTTTAGGATAGAGGCAAATAAGCCAAAACAATTGAAATAAAACCAAAAACCCACCAACTATAATATAACAAATGTCTTTCATAACCATGAGTGTGGACTAGGAACTATTTGACTTATGCTAGAACTCCTGTAGATGAGAGACCCAGGGTCTTCTGGCTAATGCTTCTTCTACATCACACTGTTTCATTTATAAATGGATAAGCATTAAGTATAAGCCAAATAACACCTTATTCCCTAATAATACCACATAACTGAGGAATTTAAATATTCAACCTGCTTCCTAAATAAGAAAATTCACAAGAGGAATAATTGTATGTAGTTTGTAATAACAGTTTTATAAAGTTACATCATATGCTTATTTCATTTTCAGAAATTCAACTAATATTTATTTACTGTTATCCTCACCTGAGGATATTTTTTTCCATTTTATCTTCAGATAGAGTAGGAGGGAGAGAGAGAGAGAAACATCAATGTGAGAGACACACATCGACCAGTTGCCTCCCGCATGACCCGGACCAGGGCTGGGGACGAACTGCAACCGAGGTACGTGCTGTTGACCGCAATGAACCTGTGACTCATTGGTCCATGGGCTGATGCTCTAACAGCTGAGCCAAACCGGCCAGGGCTCAACTAATATTTTAAACAGGTTGGACAACCCTTCTACTCCTCAAAATAACGAGGATACAGACTGCATATGGGAGAGTTCATGTGACCTCCACTTAGGGCCTCTGTTCTTGTGATCTCCTTAAATTTGTGACCATCCCTGAGCTGACCGATCCCAGTCTATTTACTGAATATACTGATTCCTTAAATGTAAGCCATTTCCAGTGCTGGAGGAAAAACTGACTGGCTTCACCCCTGGTCAGTTGGCTCAGGTAGTTGGAACATCATCTCATACATCAAAAGGTTGTGGCTTTGATTCCCAGTCAGGGCACATACCCAGGTTTTGGGTTTGATCTCTGGTCAGGAAGCATACAGGAGGCAACCAATCGATGCCCAACCCCCCAAATCAATAAAAAAACCCCAACCAAACATATCCTCAAGTGATGATTAAAAAACAACAGACTGGGTTCGATTTAATAAACAGTATCGTAGTACTAGACTTCATTGAAATTTTAAGCTATTTTCAGCAATAAGTAATCTTAGCTTTCATTTTATTCTCAGACCAACCTAACTTCTGGAAGGAATGAGAGACCATTAAAGTTCTCCCAGGAAAACACCCTCTCTGGAAACACAAGCTGAGAATTGTAACATTTAATACTGAATTAACTGTGAATCTGAAAGTTAAGTAATCTTACCCCCGGGGACCATCTGGAATGGCATTTGCTTTGCGGCACGTATCCAGGATGCTTGTTCCAGGGTCAAGAACTAATTCAGAAAATGAAGCTTCTTTAAACAACTCTTTCAACTCTTGATCAGACATGACCTCCAGTGCGTCTATGCTACTATGATAAAGGGCTTGTGTACACCTGAAAAACAGTGTGAGAACAACATCATGTGAGTGCCTATTCAGATACACGTGCTGATACCCCGTAACCAATTATGAGGTGTCCATTATGTTCTAGACGAAAAGTTTTTGAAACAGCAACATTTATCTTGTATAATTTATAAACTTAATTCAGGATCATCTTTCTTTACAGTCAAGAGAGGCTATTTTAAAACAACTAAGGCACACATTGACATTCTTTGCTAGTGGCAAAAGACAACCCTAAAGCAGTATGGCTCTAAATTTTCCTAAGTCTGTTAACTAAATAACTTCATCAAGTGTTAATTATTTGAAAGGGCCACCTTTTAGCGGAATCTAGCCCTTCTTGTCCATGAACAAGCTTTGTGACTTCTGCAGCAAGTCGTTTCTGAGGACCCCGCTTTTCTGGCTCTCTGACATGCAGCTGCATTACGTGGTCAATCTCCGGAAGGGGCAGAAACGTGAAAAGCTTCAGGTACCTTTGGGACAAAAAAATAAAGTGTTAGATTTATATCACATACCTAATTTTTAATCTCCGGCTCCCTTTACGTTTAAAATTATTTTTAATTGTGCAACAAAATATGCAGAAATGTACTGAACATAGTATGACACAATCATACCCATGCCACCCAGATTGAAGATGTTACTATTTTGCTATCTTTGTTTCAGAACTTTCTTCTTTTAAAAGTCACAAAATAACACAGGTATAGATGAAGGCCCCAGCCCCATCATATTCTCCTTGCCCAGAGATAACTACCAATCTAAATTTGTGTGCATTCTTCCCAAGCATGTTTTATACTTTGTTTTCCCTGTATGTGTATATTGTATTTTGTGTTCACCACCCCAAGTCAAGTCTCCTTCCCTCACCATTTATCCGCCCTTCTTCTACCTCCCCCCACACCTCTTTCCCTCTGGTAATCACCATACTGTTGTCTGTGTCTATGAGGTTTTTTTGTTTGTTTTCTTAATCCCTTCGACTTTTTTCACCTGGCCCTCCAAACCCCTCCCCTCTAACTGCTGTCAGTCTGTTCTCTGTATCTTTGAGTCTGTTTCTATTTTGTTAATTTTGTTCATTAGAGTCCACATACAAGTGAAATCACATGGTACTTGTTCTCTGACTGGCCTATTTTACTTAGCATAATGCTCTCCAGGTCCATCCATGCTGTCGCAAAATGTAAGATTTCCTTCTTTTTTTACTGCTGAGCAGTAGACCATTGTGTAAATAAATATACCATAGTTTTTTTATCCACTCGTCCACTGAGGGGCATTTGGACTAATTCCAAATCTTGGCTATTATAGCAACACTGCAATGAAAACAGGGGTGCTACAGTCTTTCAAATCAGTGTTTGGGGGTTTTTCGGATATATTCCCAGAAGTGGAATCGCTGGGTCTTATCGAAGTTCTCTATAGGCCTAGGTTTCATTTGGGTAAAAACAAGACAATGGGACTTCTGATTTTTAAAATTTCTTCCAGTGATCTAGTGTAAGTTTGTCTACACTTGGGAGAACACATATTGGCAACTTAAGTATATATGATTAACATGCAAAGAAAGAGCAGCTTAGTAACTGATCATGGTCACTGACTTAATGTGTTCTGTTCCCATCATACAGGAAACTCAGGCCGAATTTACTTAAAAAAAACAAACAAACAAACAAAAACTTTTTATACAGCTCCCAATGGGATAAACAGCCCTGCAAATGCACATAACCTCTGCTGCCAAGATATAAATACCTCACGATTGGAAAACTGCAGTTTTTGGCATTATACTGATGACATCATGCTGAGGGAAGCACACCTTCTTAAGGAAGCAGTATGGGCAAATTTATTCACCGTCACACACCACCTACACCAGTGTGGCTGGGCAGCTGCTCCTCACAAGATCCAAGGCTGAGCCTTGTCAAGTTTCTGGGCGTCATCTGGTTCTCTGAGGGCCAATAAATCCCCCCAGCAGTCAAATATCAATTACTCACGCAGACAGGTTCAACACATACGAGGCCTTTTCATGTTCTGAAGGCAACACATCCTTCGCCTCTCACTGACTGTTTGCCCTATATTCACAATCACGTGGAATCAAATGCAAGTCTGCCATCTTCCCTGGGGCGAGACCAAACAGTGTGTCTTGGAAGCTGCCCAGCAGGCAGTCCAACAAGCCTGACCTTTAGTCCCACCTGGCTCCACATTCCAAGTCAGTCCTTGACCATACCTGATTACATCTCCTGGAGTCTCTGGACCAAACATGAGTCTACCCGATTTCCTGTGGGATTTTGGGTTAAGCGCCTACCCCCAACAGTAGCCCTTGAGCACCAACTTTTGGCATCTTACTGCGTTCTTTTAGAAACTGAGGCCCTGACTGGCTAGTACTGCTCCACACTCAAGTTTCTATAATGCCCTGGGTTAGAGATGCTTCCCAGTAGTAGCTTGGCAAAGCCACTGATGCTTCCTTGGTAAAAAAAGAAATGATATCTTAAGGAGAGCTAAATCTGATGTCAAGGCTTTTCAAATTATAGGAGTATGTGGCCTCCCGCATGCTCAGCTGCTTGCCCAACGGCCTTGCGGTTTGTTTCCTCCTCCTCTGGCCTCTTGGGGAGCCCTTTGGGACCAACTTCTGATACGGACAGACAGTCAGTATTCTTCACCAGTGGCAGCTTACGAAATGCAGCTCAGTGCAGGGCTGTGGCATTTCACCTGGCCTCAAGCATCTCTCTAGTTAGAGGGGAGTCCTTGCTCAGCCCAACTAGCAGAACTTGTAGGTGTTCACCTAGCCCTTAAGGGAGCCATAAAAAGGGACCTTTTGCAGATCCACATTTTCACACTCCTGGGCTATTGCTTACCACCTTGCAGTTCGGTCTGGCCAATGGCTAAGGGGCAACTTTCTCATATAAAGACAAACCCATTTGGGATACCCAGCTATGGAAGGAACCCTCAATTCATATCACTGTTCCTCGTGTTTCTGCTCACAAACTGCTCTATACTTGAAGACATTTTCAACAATACATAGACTCCCTCACTGAGCCTTCTACACTCTGCATGGTACAGACTCCTCAGGGAAGCAACCCTTCCCACTGGCCCGAGAAATGGGCCCCACAATCTCAACTCACTGAGGAATTCATGCCTTAACAACTTGGGCTCAAATGAGGGGACTCCCTTTCTCCTTGGTGGCAGCCAAAGTTGTGATAGATGATTGCATTCTCTGCTCCCAAACCAAACAATGGAGGCCATCCAAAAGGGGACATACTCCCCGGGGGGACCAACCATACTCCTGCTAGCAGACTGATTTCATCGCCCACTGCCCTCCTTTTGCTGGGGTTTTCAGATATGCCTCCACAATCATTAAATACTTACTAGGGACTCCCCTTGGTGACTCCCACCCAGAATTCCTCTTAAAAACAGGTATAGGTATATCTCATTTTATTGCGCTTCACAGATGTTGTGTTTTGTTAGAAATCAAAGGCAAGACCTAACACCAGCAAAAAGATTACAAAGACTGATTTACTGCGGTGGTCTGGAACTGAACCCACAATAGCTTCGAGGTCTGCCTGTAAACTTTTTCCTTATCAAATTTATTCTCGTTCTCTTTAGGTTGCCAGACATTATTGACTCTGCCCAGGGTACCCACTTCAATTCTCCAGAGACTCAATAATGGGCTCTCCAACCTAACGTTCTTTGGAACTTCCGTCCGGACTCTCACCTCCAGGCAGCTGGCCTCTGACCATCACAGCAGCCTCTTCTAAGAGCCACTCCTTAAATTACTTTCAGGCAAGTGGTTCCCAAAATGGACTGAACTCTTGCCCCAGGCCCTCATCTTGCTTAATTCTTACCCCCTGGGGAACTACATACCCTATATGTCAACTATTAGACACTCCCCCAAATCCCACTTTTGGTCACATCTGGGAATCAAGCTTTTACTTCCATGACAATGTCCATTTATTTTTCCTCTGGCTCATCTTCCACTTCCTGCTATGCTTTTTGATCACCTTGCCATCTGCTTCACAGTGGGGACTTGATCAAGGGTGGATAGTCTTTTATGAGCCCCTCATTGTTGAATGACCCCTACCTAGCCCAGGACCAATACCCCAACTGGACAGCCACACAGGAGGATCACCAACCGCTATGTGGCCACCACTTCAGAGGACCTCACTCCCAAGTGAATGGACTTCTCACTGAAGAGGACATTGCCTCAGATGACATCACCCCCTCTCAAGAGTTTGCCATTAGAGATGACTATGCCCCCTCCACTAGAGATGACACCCCAGGGATATATCACCATGTTGGAGGCCTCACCGCTTACCCAGATGACCCCTCTCCCTAGTCTACCTCAAACTTGGCTAAATGCTGAAACGGGGACTAAGACTTTTCAGGAACAATGAACTAAATGTATTGCCCTGATTCCATCAGGGGGACTCACTGGAATATTTCCCCGAATCTGCCTGGCATTTGCCTGCTGACCCTACTCTATACCAAGATGTCTATCAAACTGTTAGGACTTCCTCTGCCTACTGCAGGGCACCATTGCATCAAATCTTCCAAGTGTGGCAGGCTGAAATGTGCATTCAGAACCAGACAGCTGCCTTGCTAGAAATACCACCCATGTTTGCCCTCACCAGTTCCCCTTGACCTTCCAAGTTTGTGAGCTTACACAAAGGTTTCCAACCATGACTTCTGTTAGCCACCACTAGCCCCCACCAACACTACCCAACACTATCATGACCTCTTCCATCACACTGACCCCTATACTTTCCACAATGCCAGCAAGACATTTCACAAACGCCACCACCATTTATATCCAGTGGGCTGGAGGGCCACCCACACACTGGGAATCAGAAATTGCTGAGCCCATCATTTGGCTCCAATTGCTTGAACCCTACCTGAAATGCTTACCCTACTGATACACAGGCATACCTTGGAGATACTGCGGGTTTGCTTCCAGACCTCTGCAATAAAGCAAGTTGGGATCTTTTTTGCTGCTGGTGTCCTGCTTTCAATTTGTAAAAACACAACCTCTGTGAAGCGCAATTGTGTGAAGTGTAACAAAATGAGGCTTGCCTGTATTGAATTTCAGCCAATTCCATTTAACAACCATGTTTCTGACCTGGCTTCTCTTCAGTTAGATGCCCCACACATTTCCCACCCCGACTGCTCTTCAAGGGTTGTTCTGTGCCCTCCCTGGACCAGATGCTGCATGTACATCAATGACTCAGCACAAGTTCAAACCTACTTATATCAGACAGCCCAAGACGTTAAAATCTTCCACGATGAATTACCCAAATATGTGAGCAGATAAAAAAAATAGACCACTGACCTATTTTCATGGCTGGACCCGTCAGGGTGGAGACAATGAGTACAGACTGGATTTCAGACCACTGTTTGTATAATATTACAGGATATGTTACTATAACCCTAATCAGATGTTTACTCTCTTGGTTAGACAAGAGAGTCTAACCCCAACTTTTAACATATCCACTACAAGACTATTAATGTTTTCACCATTAATCTGATGCCTTGGCATCACAGGTTGGATTGCAATGCAAATGCCTGACATTCAACTTTTGATTACCAAGGTATTCACGTCAAAGACATCCATCCTGGATAAACATGCTGCCAGCTGTACCACACAGCTAGCAGCAAACCAAGTAGATAAGAAAGCAGGCTGCCCCCACTCATGAAGTTCCCCTTTTGGAATGCCCTGGGTAACCTAGATAACTGATCACTCGAGTGCCCCTGCTTCTCCAGTTCTACTGCTTAATTCCCACTTTTACGTTTTAAATGCACCAATAAAGAGTGAACCCATGAAACCTTAGGCAACACATCCACTCTCCCTCCTCTCTGTCTACCAGTGACTTTGCTGTGTGGCCCTCCAGGACCTGTGAGTAATAAATCTTGTTTTTCAAAGTTTCCTGATGGTTGTTGCTAAGGTGCATCTGCAATCAGAATAAGAACTAGAGAGGCCAATACAATCGCAACATTGGCTCTGGTTTGGGGGAGAATGTCTGTGGGGCTCACCACAAGTAGTGTGGGCCCAGGAGAACACCTCATGCATCTCTAGACAACGGCATCACTGAGACTCACACCACGAGAAGTAAAGCCAATTCTATGTTTAGCCATTCTGGCAGTGCACAATGGCATTTTATTGTGCCTTTTTCCTACACGTTTCTTCTCATTATTAGGCTGAGCAATCTTTTCACATGTTTTTGGCCTTTTGGATAGAATCTTAGTGAAATGCCTGTTCAAGTCTCTTCTCATTTTTTCTGCTGGGTTGTCAGTCTTTTTCTCATGGGCTTACAGAAATTCTTTTTTTTCCTTTTTCATTTTTTTTTCTTTATTCATTTTAGAGAGAGAGGAAGGGAGAGGGAGAGAGAGATAGAAACATCGATGAGAGAGAACACTGATGGCTGCCCCCTGCATTCCCCCCATTGGGGATCAGGCCCACAACCTGGGCATGTGCCCTGACCAGGAATTGAACTGGCGACCTCTATGGTGCATGGGTCAATGCTCAACCACTGAGCCACACTGGTCTGGCCAGAAATTCTTTATATTAATTTGAATATAAATTATTTGTCAATTACTTACATGTACTGAAAATATATTTTCACTCTTAAAGATGAACTTTTGATGAACTGATCTTAATTTTAATTTACTCTAATTTATCAATCTTTTTCTGTGTCCCATTTGAAAGTCTTTCCCTATCCTAGTCATGAAGATATTTTCCTATTTATTTTCTAAAAGCTTTATTGTTTTGTCTTTTGTAATAGATATAGGTTGATAATCCTACCTGGAATTGATTTTTGTGTAGTATGAGGTTAAGTTTTATTATTTTCTCCACATAAGACATCTAATTATCCAAGTGATATTTATTGAAAAGACTGTCTTACTGCACTGCTCTGCAGTGCCAAAGATATCAGGTGAATATATAATACATGCTGGAGTCTGTTCCATTGGTCTCTTTCTTAACTGTACATTCAAGCCTGTACTTTAAAATCTAAAGGTAATAGAATTAACAGGGTTACTGAATACATGCTTAATATATAAAAAATAATTCTATTTCTATATATCAGAGCCAAAAGAAAATAAAAATTTCAAACAGAGATCAGTTCTTGATACATCAAAGCCCTAAGATTGTATCATCAATTGTGCTAGTAATAAATCTAAAGGGAAAAACAGAAACCCTTAATTACTGTAGTTTTATAAGGCATGTCTTCCATTCTGTTCTTAAAAATGTCTTGTCCAGTTTCAGCCCTTTTCATTTCCATGTAAATCTTAGAATGAGCTAGTCAAGTTCCACAGAAATAAAGCCTGTTTAAATATGGTTGGAATTGCACTGAATATATGGATCAAACCTAGTAGAAATGACATCAGTTCTATCAGAATACAACTCTCCAATTATGTAGGTCTTTTTTACTTTTCTTCAATAGTGGTTTTATTGTTGTTGAAAATACGGCTGCTTTATTTCTAAATGCACCCTGCAAAGGATGCCGCTTCCCACTGTTTCACTTCATCTACTGGAATTTACTCAAAACACTGATCTAGTTAACACTCAGCTAGGAAAATTGCATTCCAGAGTACCTTCAGTTCCTGTTGTTTCTCCTTGGGGATAAAATCCTCAAGGAGCCAGAGTCTAACAGCCAGCAATTTAATTTGTTTGCAGAATTTTTTTTTTTTCAAGAAAAAAGGAGCAATGGGCACGCCAATTAAGGAAAGTTCATTCTGAACATCACATCCATTGAGCATCTCCTCCAGAATAAATTTGCCTTTTATTATTTTCTCAGACTTTGTCCTTTTTTATATTTACCCTTGTAATTTGTGGTATTTATATCAGTAACTTGCAGTAGAGAATGGGTTCTGGATTTGAAGTCAGATGATAAAAATTCAGTTCTGACCTGCATGTCCTTTTTTTTAAATAATTTTTTTTATTTTCCAGTTACAGTTGACATACAGTATTATATTAGTTATAGGTGTACAACCCAATAATTTTCTCAGTAGTGTTTCTGAATGTTTTGCAAGAAAGTCTTACACATTTAAAAAAATTTAAAGAGCTATTTCTAGATTATTTTTATAGTCATATAAAATATTATATAATTTTTGAAAAAAACTGGGTATAGCCTGACTGGTGTGGCTCAGTGGTTGAGCATCGACCCATGCACCAAGAGGTCGCCAGTTCGATTGCTGGTCAGGGCACATGCCCAGGTTGTGGACCTGATCCCCAGTGGGGGGCATGCAGGAGGCGGCCAATCGATGTTCTCTCTCATCGATGTTTCTATCTCTTTTTCCCTCTCCCTTCCTCTCTCTCTAAAATCGATAAAGGAAAAAAAAATTGGGTATATTTTGTTGCAGGTGTATTTGTTTTCTCATTAATTTATATTCTTTCAAGAGTTTAAGATAATGGCCCCGGCCGGTTTGGCCCGGGTTCGGTTCCTGCTTAAGGGCACGTACCTCGGTTGCAGTTTGTCCCCAGCCCCCGTTGGGGTCGTGTGGTTGGCAGCCAGTTGATGTGTCTCTCTCACATCGATGTTTCTCTCTCTCTCTCTCTTCCTCCCTCTCTCCCTCTCGCTCTATCTGAAGATGAATGCAAAAATGTCCTTGGGTGAGGATAAAAAAAAAAGAGTTTAAGATAATGTGAATTAATGAGAAAATCATTTTTTAAAAAGCTCTTCAAAAGGGGTTTTATGTTACATTAAAGAAAAGGAACTTTAAGGACAAAGGTAAAATAAGGTTTAGTTAAGTTTAAGATGAAAGGAGTGAAAAAACTAGAATATGCAAGTGATATGTCCTAAGTACTTGCCAGACGTAGATCACAACCTTAACTGTAAGTTTTCTAGCAACCACAGTGGTTTTCTGCTTTAACTAACCAAGAGTATTTAACTTCAGAACAGTTAAAATTACAGTGTTCTGTAATGTAATTGTTTATGCCTTAAACAGAATCTAAGTTAAAAAAACACACACAAACACAAAAAAACTATAAAGCATACATAGAGATAAAATGCTAAAATTATGTCATGAGCTTCTGAACTTATTTTTTCTCAGCACACTATTTAGAACTCACCTTTCCACCGAATCATCTGGCTGCCTGACAAAGAATTGATACAATTCAAATGGAGATGTCTTATCTCTGTTCAGCCAAACAGCATTGCCAGCAGACTTTCCCAGTTTTGCTCCAGTTGTACTTGTAATTAGAGGAACAGTGATTCCAAATACGTCTTCTCCAGTCAACCTTTACATAAAGAAGAACTTCATTAGCTGTTTCAGGCACAGGTGGTGGTAGGTTCTGCTAATCACTCTTCAAATTTCAGTGTGGTCTCTTGCTCTAAGAAAACTTCTGTGATATTTTAGATCTAGATTTCTGTCTCACTGCTTTCACAGAATTCACTCTATTTTGTCATTTGTCATTCTGAACTGCAATTGAACCAGTGTCTCTGGGCAAGCCAAGGGAAAGTGTTGTTTAACTAGAGCCTAGAAATGTGTAAGGGCTGAGTGGGAAGAGGAGAGAGACCTGGGTAAAGGGGTAGTCAGGTAGAGACCCTAAAGGAGATAACTTTAAAAGAGATTTTTAAAAAATGAATAGCACATGGGCTAGCCCTGTGGTTCAACGTCCTCAAGAACAATGCCATTAAAATCTATATAATTTGCCAAATATTTGGAGTTGAAAAAAATTTTGAGATGCCAACCAAGAATATTAGCTTCATGGAAAGTGCAGAGCTAAAGTGGAGGCTATTCAAGGAGGCCTATATATGTGCTCAGGTATAAACAAAAGCAGTTTCTCAAGTCAGAAACAGAAAAGCTACTTGGTGAAGCAAAACATGCCATCCGAGTCCTGACTAGTGGTCTATTTCCTGCAGGGCTCTAGAATACATCCCATATCTAATACTTTAATTCAGCCCTTTAGTTCTCATTAGCCAGCGACTATTACAGACCCTTAATGGGAAAAAACAACAACAAGGGCTTGAATGAAGGGCGTCATTTCACAATCCTAATAGTGCATCACCGGCTATTTCGTGTGTAAATTATTTGGTCCCAGGACTACTCCTGAGTCTAAAGACGCTTACTTGTTGATGAACTCGTATCCTGACATGATATTGCCCAGCTGATCAGATCCACCCAGCTGGACCCGGCATCCGTAACGCTGAAACAGGTAGTAGAAATCATAGGCCTGGAGCACCTGGTAGAAAAACTCGGACAAGCTCATGCCCTCGGGGCTCTTGAGCCGTGTTTGGACGCTCAGCCGGCTTAGCAGCGTGCCCATGCGGAAGTGGCCGCCCACTGACGTTAGGAAGTCCACCAGGTGCTGCTTCTGGTACCAGGCCGAGTTGTCCAGCACCGTGAAGCTGCCCCAGGCCCGCCCATTAGAGAAGAGCTGCTGGTGATTAGCCGCCAGGGTCTCGAGCCCTTGGCGTAGGGCGCGCGCGTTGCTTCCCACGCGCTCTGCATCCAGCGCCTCGCGCTCCCTGGTGCGGCCGCTCGGGTCCCCCAGGCGCGCCGTGGCGCCCCCCACTAGCGCGATCACGTTGTGGCCGGCTCGCTGGAAGTGAAAGAGGCCCAGCAGCGTCAGCAGGTGCCCCACATGAAGGGAGTCCGCCGTGGGATCGAAACCGCAGTAGATGGTCTGGGGAAAGGCGCCCGCCGTTCTACGGTGGAAGAGCTCTGGGAGCTCTATCTTGGTACCCTTCTCGGGGAAGAACTCGTTGAACAAACCCCGAGCCTTTTGCACTGCCAGCAACCCCTTATCTCCCGAATGTGCCTCACGCAGCCCCAGTGGCAATACTCCCAACGGGCCTGGGGTACAAAACCACCGGCCCAAAGAAATGCATCGCAACATGGGCGCCGCCATCTTGGTGGTGGCGCGAACGGACTGCTGGGATCGTCGCCACGCCGCTGAGAGCCGGCGGCCTCCTACAAATTCGTGCGGTAGCTTCAGTGGTTTTGTGCGCATGCGCGCAGAGTGAGCCAGTTACTTAGTTACGAAGCTGGCGTTGGAGGCAATCATTGGAGTTCCAACTACCCAAGGGGGGATTTCCCTCCAAGTCTCGTCACTTTAAACTCCCTAGAACTTAATTTCTTCATCTGTAATGTGTCTGTTACAATAGTTCCCACCTCACAGGGCTGTTATGAGGATTAAGAATGAAAGTACTTGGCACATAGCGGGCTACAAATGTTGGCTTTTGTTTAAATGTCCACATTAAAAAATTGTGATGCGCAAGTCTTTTTGAAGTCTTGTTTCGATACAAAGACGTGTTCGCAGAGGTGGTGGGGTTAGGAATTGGTTTAGTTTCCTGGAGAGAGACGGAGTTGACACCGAGACGCAAACAGATTCCCCGAGCGGGTGAGCGCGCCCCGGCCCCGGTGTTCACCGGCGTGTGCAGGAGGTGGCGGTCTTGTCCAAGCTATAGCGAGAGAAAAGTCAATGTAGCGAACGCAGACAGCCCTGTTTTATTTGTTTCACGTTACAGGTAAGCAGGGGGAACGTAGCTTTAGCGCAAGTGGATTCAGATCAGCAGTCACACTGTCACGGCACTGCCAGGTGCTGTCAGTACTCCATTCCCCGGCTGGCAGGGAATGGGCTCCGAAACCCCACTTCAGAGTCTCCTTTCTGGGACCACTTTTAATACCAACTGTCTTAGGTTGAGTTCCTTGGGACCCAGACTCCAATTGGAGATTTGTGTGCAGGAAGATCATTGGGGTGTGCTCTTGGGAACAACATCTGTAATGGAGTGATGGAAGCAGGGTTGGGGAGAGGGAGAAATTGAACTGTGAACAATGTGCAGTAGAGGCCTCAGACAATACCACAGGGGGCTCTGGAGCTGGGATTTCTACTCACTCATCCTGAATTGAGGCAGGGGGGCAGGCCTTTGCACCCTGTTATTAACCAGCCATTAAATGTGGGATGCTGGGGGGAAAGGAGGCAAAACCTTGGGCAAGGCTTTGGCAGAGGGCAAGATGCAGAAGAGGACTCGGCCGTGAGCCAGCAGCACCGATATTCTCAGCAGCTGGGCGATGGAGGGACTTGGTGCTGAAGCAGGAATCTGGGCCGTGCTCCAAACCACTCTCTACAGAACCTATCCACTTCTTAACATTATAAAGTCATTTAACAAAATGAAATATTTGTTTTTATTTTTTTGTTAATCCTCACCAGAGGATATTTTTTCCCCTTAATTTTTTTTTTAGAGCGTGGAAGGAAGGGAGGGAGGGGGGAGAGAGAGAGAGAGAGAGAGAGAGAGAGAGAGAGAGAGAGAAACATCTTTGTGAGAGACACTTTGATTGCTTGCCTCCCTCACGCACCTAGACTGGGCTGGGAATCGAACCTGCAACCCACACAGCAGATGATGCTTTTTATTTAGTACCTGACACACAGGAAGATTTGAACATTTTTAAAGGGGTATCTTTCATTCTTGAGGTTTCTGGCTAATATGACTGGTAACTTATCTGTAGCTTTTACAAGTATGTTAATAATTTTATACCAGAAAGTATGACTCATATTATGGTTTACTTAGTCAATACAGGAAAACACACTTCTCCTTATAAAAACATGTACCTGTTTCAACATTACTTGATGGACCTGTGCCTAATGGAGAAGAATTCTGTGGAAAAACAGAAAATATGTATTTGAGTTAAGTGTTTATTATAAGGTTTTTAAAAAGAGACTAAAGTTCTACTTGGTCTCTTTAGTTGTTGTTTCATGAAACTTAGTTATTTCATGAACAGGTAGCAAAGTCTGGTAGAGAACTTGGTATCAGAGCAGGTTCTAAGAAACTCAACAGTGGCTCAGTGACCGCAACAATTATTTTCCTTTTGTAATTTGTCTTGGTGTAATAGGAAAATGAGGCTTTGTCCAAAAGACAGGAGCAGCAGAAGATGAGACCTTTATACCTTTGGAATTGCATATGTGGCTTACATTTTATGGGACTGGACCCATGACTTGAGTTTTTGTGGTAAGAAAAGGTGCACAAGTTGATTCTTGCTGTTTTTATGGTCTTAATAAGTGAATGAATAACATTAAAAAGTATTTTAGAAAATATGGTTTATCTTGACTTTGATAACTTGAAGTTAGCTGACTTTGAATTAGGGGTACATCTAGTTTGCAATGACCCTATGTACAATAAAATATCACATGAATATTCTCTGTGATGAATGATCCCTGGTTTACATGGTTTGGTTTTCAAAATGTAAACCATTATAAATATACAGGCATGCCTACAATAAAGCGAGGATTGCAATAAAGCAAAGCACACGAATTTTTGAGTTTCACAGTGCATATAAAAGTTATGTTCACACTGTACTGTAGTCTCTAAAAAACAATGTACATACTTGAATTTAAAAATACTTTATTGCTAAAAAATGCTAGCCATTATCCGAGCCTTCAGTGAGTTGTAACGTTTTCACTGGTGGAGGGTCATCCCTTCAATTTGTAAAAAACACACCTGTGAAATGCACTAAAGAGGTCTGCCTGTAACAGCATTCAAAAGGCACAAAAAAGTAAATATTAAAAGTGTTTTAACTGGTCTCTCACAGGTTGTGCCCAACAGTTTAAAAGTAGGCAGTCCCGCCGTGGCCTGTTTGGCTCAGCTATTAGAGCATCGGCCTGCGGACCAGAGAGTCCCGGGTTCGATTCCCACTAAGGGCACGTACCTCGGTTGCAGTTTGTCCCCGGCCCCAGTTGGGGTCGTGTGAGTGGCAACCAGTCGATGTGTCTCTCTCACATCGATGTTTCTCTCTCTCTCTCTCCCTCCTGCTCTATCTGAAGATAAATGCAAAAATGTCCTCAGGTGCAGATAAAATAAAATAAAAGTAGGCAGTCCCACTTCAATCTGAAACATTTATCTGTGGCATGTCACACATTCAAATTACGTCAGAGATCTGGCTGGGCTGAAAGGTGAGTTGCCTAAAGGTCACAGCAAAAGGAGTCTGAGGAATTCTGATCGTTATGATCACTGTAAAATATTATTCCCACTTGTGTTTTCTTTTCTCTTGGAGCCTAGAGGTTTCTTCTGGAAGATAAGTGATGACATTGGATGCAAAAGGAAGTCAACTGGGAAAAAAAGACAGAAACTGCAATTCATTTCAAAGATTTAGGGATAGCTTTTCTTCCGACTGCAGTTATCTCCATGATATTCCTATTTCCTACTACTTGAGAACATTTCTAAAAGCTGATTTCAATCTTCTGCTTGTGTATAATTAATAAATCAATCCACTTCATAATGTCATCCTCTTTCATGAGTTCCCTGTTGTCATTATTCTCGAAAGTCTCACCATAAATCCCGAAGAACCCTCCCATCCTGCCCATCCTTGCCTGCAAGCCAATTGCTTCCCTTTCACTCCAAACAAATTCCTTCCAGGAAGTTTCCTCTGTGTTCCAGGAGGTGGGACAAGAGAACAATGCTCTTACTATCCAGGTTCGTTGGAGCCCTAAAATGTGTTAAGATGTGAAATCAGTAATGCTTATCATCCTCACAGGAAAGCAAAGGCCATTAAATTTTATTAAAAGTATAATTTTATGTAAGTAAAGTGCCTTAAAACCTAGTCTAAGTCCTTTTATTAAAGTGGCTCCAATGCATTTTGAGTTGGTGATCATCCTAACACCCAAGCATTTTTTAGAAGAAATTTGTTTCTTTTAAGCTGTTGGTTATAGGAGGATATTGACAAGAAAAAAAAAAAAGTTTCTAAATGTGTATTTCCTTTCTGTATTGCAGTTTAGAGAAGGATAGATAACTGTTCTTACTTTCTTTTAAGCTGATTCTGTGGCCAGTGGAATAACCTGTAGGGCTCACAGTTGACTTGATTATATGCACCTGGTCACGTACTCACATAGCTGAATAATATTTTGAGAGATTTATGACACTGTTTTTCTATCCTTAATCTTTCCCTTTCCATCTATCTGTTTGAGCTGGTAGTAAGTTTTGTGTCAGTGCCCGGGGGGAAATCAAGGAGGAATGCTGAGTAAGCCTGGAATTTTTTGTGGCTTTTATTTCCCAAAGTCAAAAACCTAGAGACAGGATAAAGTTTGAGGAAATAAGCTTGGAGAAGCAGAAGAGAAAGAGACAGGATGCCCCCTCCCCCCTTTTTTAAAATATTTTTTCTTCATTGATTTTAGAGAGAAAGGAAGGCAGAGGAAGAGAGAGATAGAAACATCGATGAGAGAGAACATCGATTGGCTGCCTCCTGCATGCCCCCCACTGGAGATTGGGCCCACAACCTGGGCATATGCCCTGACTGGGAATCGAACCAGCCACCTCTTGGTGCATGGATCGATGCTCAACCACTGAGCCACACCAGCCAGGCTAGGACGGCCCTTATTAAAGAGGACCCCCAACCTGAGCAAGAGAGCCTGGGCTGCTGGCCCCATTTGCAAGAGGAGCTGTGAATTGCTCCCTGACCTCAAAGAAATGGTCTCCTGGGACACCTGAGGCCTGGGGTTCCTGGCCTTACCAAAGGTTCCTCTTCTCCATTTAAGGCCAGGGAATGCCTGAGTGCCAACTGCAGGCCTTGGAGAACCACTGCGGGCTTGGCTAACAAGAAGGCTAGAGTGACCAGAATAGATTGGAGATCAGAGGTATTATTTCCTGGGCAACATGAAAGATGATCAAATTTTAGTTACAATTTTGGGAGCAAGGAGCCCAGTAATGATGGAAGCGTTCTTCTACCATTATAGTGGGTTCAGAAGTTTGCTCATTCATTGAACAAATATTTACTGTAGGTATTCGATGAGACAGACACTGTTCTAATGGCTTAAGACACATTTGTGAACCAAAAACAGATCCCTGACCTCATGGAGATGGAATTGTTCTATGAAGTTATATTTTTCTGAGCAGTCCTGTTCTTCTACAACTTCCTCTTTCTGACCCAGGGTCCTTTTCCACCCCTACGCCTTGGAGCAGAGACAGGGCGTGACTCCAAGGCAATTGTTGAGGAACCTGCCGTTTAAGATGGGGGAGAAACATTGTGGAGGAAATGACAAGGAAGGAAACCCCTTACTGAATAGTCGTGCTTGAGACATAGAGTTAAAGGGACCCTGGGCCACAGAATTCAAACAATTCTTCCCCTTTCAATCTGCAATTGTGTTTTCCTTCACAATTGCTGCACTGAATTGTTTTCTCTCGAGTAACGGCATGTTTTTCCTCAAGTAACCCTCCTTTTGCTCCGAGTTTGGTGAGAGCTGGTATAGTCCACACCAACATTGTGCTTCAGAGTCTTTGCTGGGGTGGTGCTTCAGGGGTGATGGGCAAGCCACGGGAGCTGCTCATCTGTTTGCTGATGTGAGGACAGAAGCCGGCTTGTTTCCGAGAAACAGTCTTAGAGACACCAGTTGTGATTGTATTTTGAAGAGCTTAGTTCAAAAGGATAATGTCTTCAGACAAGATAATTTTGGAATTTTTCTATTTCTCATATTGCTTTAGTAATTTCCTTGTCTCTCTGACATAATGTCCAAGCCAATCAATCAACTAACTCAGCAGTGTCCTTCCGTCAAGGCCAGCTGAGTTTATAACTCCCTTGGGGGAAAAGTAAAACAATAAGCAATCAGTCTAAGTTTTATAGAGCATTTCCAATTTGATTCTATTTTTGTCTTTTTCTTTTCAGTGTCTTTAATATCAGATTTATGTGCTTTTGTTGTAAGCTCTGTGTGCTCAGTTATATAATGAGAAACAAGTCTGGAAACATCTCTGTAACTACCCTTCTATAACATTATAATGGCGTGGTCGGTGTGGCTCAGTGCTTGAGCATCAACCCGTGCACCAAGAGGTCGCCAGTTCGATTCCCGGTCAGGGCACATGCCCAGTTTGTGGGCCCAATCCCCAGTGGGGGGCATGCAGGAGGCAGCCAATTGATGTTCTCTCTCAATCGATGTTCTCTCTCATCGATGTTTCTATCTCTCTCTCCCTCTCCCTTCCTCTATCTCTAAAATCAATAAAGAAAAAAAAAATTAAAAACAAAAACAAAAAAACTCATTATAATGGAAATGACTACCTTGCATTTACTTGCCCCAAACAGAAAAGTCAGACATTATTTCATCTTCACAACAACAAAATGTGGTTCTGTGCTGTGGCACAAAGAGCCCTGGACTAGGACTCATAGACCCAGGTGGCGTCACTCTGGGCCTTGTTGTCCTCAGTTTACAGGTTAAGGGCCCAGATTACTTATTTCTAAAATCTCATTCAGCCTTAAAACCCTGAGGTGTTTTGTTTTTTTTCCTAATACATTAGTCGAAGGTCACATTTATTGTTTCTCTGGACCGCAGGCCCACGCTCCAACAGCTGAGCCAAACTGGCCAGGGCTATTGTTTCTTTACCTTCATTATTTAAGCTGCCGCACCAGAGAGGAGGTTAGAAGTGTGTTCATCTATCTCCTCCTTTATTGATTTGCTTAATAGAAGTCAGTTTAAGTCAATATCTGCATGGCTGCAATTAGTCAAATTGTTTTATGTCATGGTTTGAAAAATGAGGATTTAGAAAGTGACAATTAACCAATGAAACATAGATCATGTTTGCAGAAATGTACCATCAAGACTCACGCAGCTATGCTCAGATCCAAGCAGTTTTGGTCTCCAGTGATCTCATTTGTAGCTGTCCACGGGTGGGAGACCAAACTGGAAGGGTCTCACTGACAGACACAGCAAATGAGAACGACTCCTCTGTGTGTGCACAGCTAGTTTTTCCTGAAACCAGAAGAAATTATAGATACCTGTGCCCCTCTTCCCTTTGTTTCTCATGTAGCTCTTTTCCAAGCATGGAGTTTAAGGGAGGTTTAGGGAAGTGTGAATCAGGGACACTTATGTTTGTATTACATCGTGACCAAATACATGGCACAGATCACCAACTGCAACACCTTCTCAGTGGACTGCTAACATTATCCCACACTGCACATTTGAGAATGATCCGTGAAAGTAGGTGACTATAAGCCCTGGTTTAGATGCCTCTTGTCTCAGCCTAATTCTTTTTAAAAATGTTTTTATTGATTTCAGAGAGAAGAAGGGAGAGGGAAAGAGAGATAGAAACATCGATGATCAATGAGAGAGAAAGATCCATCGGCTGCTTCCTGCATGCCCCCCTACCTGGGATTGAGCCTGAAACCCAGGCATGTGCCCTGAACAGAAATCAAACCGGCGACCTCCTGGTACATGGGATGACACTCAGCTAACTGAGCCACACCAGCCAGGCACAGCCTAATTCTTAATATGACCCCTTTTGCTCTCAAAGTGTCCTGCATTTACAATAGATTATATGGTCTATCTCTTTGAAGTTTCTACACTGGAAACCATGGATAAGAACAATGAAATATTTATATATTTTGGTCTTGATCAGATGAAATATGGGAAAAGACAGGCACAAGGATGTGTATTAGGTTATTTTAAATAGGAAACTGTTGAGAGAAAAAAAATATCCTAAGATAGAAGACTGATTAAATATATTATGGTGTAACCCTTGCTGGTATATTTTATAGCCGTTAAAATTGTGGTTATAAAATGAGTAGTATCAGAAACAAAACTATACATATTTCATATTGAAGTGGGAAAAATTCTCTAAAATAAACCAAAAAGTGGAACCACACATGAAGAGATTAAGCATATCTGTCTGAGATAACAAGTGGTGGCCTGCACATGGAGAAAGAATACTGTTTGTTGTTGGCGCGATTGTAAATTAGTGCAGCCACTATGGAAAATGGTATGGCGGTTCCTCAAAAAATTAAAAAGAGAACTACCATATGATCCAGCAATTCTACTTCTGGAAATATATCCAAAGGAAACAAAAACACTAATTCAAAAAGATACCTGCACCCCCATGTTCATAGCAGCATTACTTACAGTAGCCAAGACATGGAAACATTAAGTATCCACTGATGGATGAATGTGTATATGATGGAATATTATTCAGCCATAAAAAATGATGAAATCTTATTATTTGTGACAACATGGATGTGTTGTAATGTGTCAGCGAGATAATCAGAGATGCACAGCCGAACTGTAAATAAGAGGAACACTTTATTTGCTGGCAGGCTGTGGGGCGGGGGGGGGTGCATAGTCTCCCCAAATCACAGCCCTGAACATTCTTGCAGTCCACTTATAAAGACCAAAATCACATCCTCTTGACGCTGCCTTGGTGTCATTAAGGGGGAAACTGATACAGATAGGGGGCATGAGGAGGAGTTACAAAGGTCAGGGCAATCATTAATCACCGTATTTTTATGATTTTTCTGGGTTTCCCAAGGTTATTACTAATTCCTTTATCTTTATGGTTCCAGTTCCCTAAGGCCCTGGTGTTTAGATGAGTCAGGGTGTGTACGTGTATCAAATGCTGGTCAGAATGGAGTTACTTAAATTAAGTAGTCTAGTTCAGATGAAATTTAAAGGATTATGCTAAGTAAATTGAGTCAGAGAAAGACAAATACTGTATAATCTCACTTATCTGTGGAATCTAAAGAAACAAGCAAAAAAAAAAACCTAACTCATAGAAAAAGAGATCAGGTTTACGGTTATCAGAGGCGGGAGTAGCGAGAAGGAGAACTGGACCAAGGTGTTCCAAGGCACAAACTTCCGGTTATAGGACAGAAAGTACCAGGGATGTAATATACAACACGATGCATATAGTTACCACTGCTGTATGATATACAGGGTGGGGCAAATGTAGGTTTACAGTTGTTTGTATGGAATCTGGCTGTGACTTGGCCTCCTATGGATGAAAGTCCTTCCAGGCATCCATTTCCAGAACAGGGAGGTTTCATCCATCCTGAATATTTGCTGCAGTGGGTAATTTTCCTCCACAATCAGCACATCTAGAGTTTAGAAAAATTCTTCAGCTGCCTTCACACCAGCAATCACAGAATCACCACCACTCACTTTCACATTTATAAAGAATAACAATTCTTGAATCGTTTAAACCACCCAGAACTAGCAGTGAATTCAGCATCGTAGTCGGGTCCAGCCTTTCGTTTTAACATCGCTAACAAACTTTTGCTTTGGCTGTGATGGTCATGGTGCTGAGAGGGATGCACTTCTGTGTCTGGTCTTCAATCCAGGTCGCTAGAAGTTTCTTCAGGTCTAGTATAGGCCCTTCTTGAAGTTTTGTTAGTCTTCTGCCTTCCATGAAGAGGTCCTTTAATAGCTTTTGTCACGTTGTTCTTTTTCTTTTTATTTTTTTTCTTTATTGATTTTTAGAGGGAGAGGGAGAGAGAGATAGAAACATCACTGAGAGAGAACATCTTTTGGCCACCTCCTGCATGCCTCCCACTGGGGATTGGGCCTACAACCTGGGCATGTGCCCTGACTGGGAATCGAACCAGTGACCTCCTGGTGCATGGGTTGGCGCTCAACCACTGAGCCACACTGGCCAGGCTTGTCACTTTGTTCTTCTTCAAGATCATAGCTGTAGTGGAATGGGACATGCCTGACTGATGACCAATAACCACCACTGCTTTTCCACCTTCCTAGTCCTTAATCACTTCTAATTCCCTTTCCAGGGCAAATGCTCACTGCGGCCTCCTATGGGCAACATTCGCATTGGATTTTGTATACTTGGGAGCCATGGTGAACAAACAATACACGACTAAGTCAAGCATAAGAGAAAGTGACACAATCAAGAGATGCAGTGAACAGGAGATGTACGAGGCTGCTGCTGGCATGACACGGCACACTCCTGGACAGCGAACATTTTTTTTTATTAAGTAGAAAGAGTACACTTTAAAAGAATGATAAAAGTTATGGGATAGTAAATATGTAAACCCTTAACATAGTCGTTTATTATCATTTTCTGGTATTATGTACTGTACGTAATTGCATGTGCTACACTTTTATACAGCTGGCAGTGCGGTGGCTTTGTTTACACAGCGTCCCGACGAACATGAGCAATGCCTTGTGCCAGGACGTTATGACGACTCACTAGATGATAGAAAATTTTCAGCTCCGTTATAATCTTGAGACCACGGTTGTATATGGGGTCTGTTGTTGACTGAAACGTCATTATGTGGCTCATGACTAGACACCAGCCCCCCGTTATCTGCGGGGTAAACAATCCCAAACCCCCTGAAACCATGGATAGGACCAAACCCTCTATATACCGTGGGTTCCCTTGCCCACACACACCTTTCACTTACAGGAAGCACTTTATGGCTTCTCTTTGGCGTATCTGAATCATTAGCATCACGACTCTTGTGCTTTGGGGCCATTATTAAGTAAAATAGGGGTCAACTGAACACAAGCACTGTGATACCACGACAGTGGATCTGATAACCCAGAGGGCTACTAAGTGAAGACCAGCAGGGGAGCGTCTACAGCGTGGAGATGACGGACCAAAGGACGCGTCACATTCTGGGTGAATGAAGGGGGACACGTAAGATCTCATCATGCTACTCAGAAAGACATGCGATTTAAAACATATGAATTGTTTATTTCTTGAATTTTCCGTTTAATATTTTCAGAGCTGGGTCAACCAAAGGTAACTGAAACCGCAGAAAGTGAAACCATGAATAAGAGAGGACTACTGCACTATTGAAAGAATATATTACGTATGGAACAGAACATCTACAAATTGGACTAAAAGTATAAAAATAAACATTCTAATTTCTAATCCTGTATCCGAATGGATAAATTTGCACCTCCATGGGGTACATACACTCCATTTTAGGATGAATGCCTCGCAGTTCAGAACAAAGTGAAAACCAACCATTCTCTGCAGTGGTCAAGCTCCCCTGGCTTCCTCCTAACGAATATTTTTAAACTAGTTTTTAATGGCTTTTTAATTTTCTTAATGCCTACATGTAATCCTTCTTACTTTAGGCCTTAACTAACTTAATCCTTGATTCTTCTTGTTCCTTTCTGACCTTTGTCTTATTTCTTTTCTTTTGCTTACCCTTTTTTTACTTTCTTTTTAAAAATGTTTTTAAATTTTTCAATTACAGTTGACATACAATACTATATGAGTTTCAGATGTACAACATAGTGAGTGATTATCTTTTTATTTGCAGTCTTGTTATCTCTCAGGCAATCTATTTCCCATTATGTTTTTACATTTAAAAACATATGCATTTACACTGATTGACAAAATAATGTTCCCAGCAATACTGACAGGACATACATGCAAGCTAGGAGGGAATGCTTTCCTTTAGAGTCCACTTGGATTCTGCTCAAGATGGAAAGGACCTGGAAGCCGTTCAGAGACTGAATACATTGCCAACTGGGTGGAAAGTCGGAAAGTAAATTGGGATTTCCCACATGTAAAAATATACACAAGAGACATGACTAGAAAGAAAACCTGTACTACTTTTCACTAGAAAAATAACTCTTTATCTAACCCATAATAAGAGCTGTGAGCTCTGCCATTTAGCCATCATATCCTAAGATCAATGTCAAAAGCTTGTGGGTTGAATTTGTGGCATTTAAGGATAGGTCCAGTTTTCTTCCAGAAGACAACCACTATTACCAGATTGTTTTGCATCTTTTCAAATATTAATAATAACATACTATACAGACTGTTCTGCACCTTTCTTTTTTTCATTTAACTTTATATCTTGGCAAAGTTTCTAGTCAGTACAGAAAGAGCACCCTCATTTTTTTTGTGATCTCATAAAAGCTATAACTTATTTTCTTTTTAAAAATTGAGATATAATTGTCATGTAACATTATATTAGTTCAGGTGTACAACATAATGATTCAATATTTACATAATAGAGGTGAGCAAAAGTAGGTTTACAATTGTAATACAAATAAATAATACAATAATTGATAAATAATAATACAAGAATAAACCCTGTTTTGTGTATTCACCACTGTAAACCTACTTTTGCCCACCCTGTATTGTGACATGATTACTATAATAAGTTTAGTTAATATACATCACCATAGTTATAAACGTTTTTTGTTGTGAAGATAACTTTTAAAATCTACTCTATTAGCAACTTTCACATATGCAATACAGCATGACTGACTACAGTCACCACGCTGTATATTACATTTCCATCGCTTATTTATGTGCAAATGGAGGGTTGTACATTTTGACCCCCTTGACCCATGTTGCCCACCCCTACCCATCCCTGGCAAGCACCGATCTGTTCTATGAGTTTGTGTGGGTGTCCTTTACAAGGCTGGGTATAGTGCTTTATAGTTAGTAGGAACTCACATAGTCATTTGCTGATCCAATTAACTGTTGTAAAATCAAATAAAGCAACATGTGATAGAAATGAGAAACATATAATTTTCAAGACTAAAGCATTACGATTATTCTCAATAATGAATTCAAAATCAGCTCATGTTAGACAAATGAGTTTCTGGGTTGGTTGCGTCCTTGTCCTGGCCTGCGCACAGATACCTCAGACGTAAGCTGTCCATCTACACCCCACCCTCAGCCCATAAACGTGCATCAGGCTCGCTGCAACGGCTCTGCCTTCAAACACCTTCTCTCTAAGAAAGAAGGGTAATGCTCTGTTTTATAAACCAAAAAAGCCAGAATAAATCATTTTCACTGTTTGTTCAGATGAGGAACAAAGCTTGCGTTGTTCTTCCAGGTGTGTGTCTTTGGATGAAAAGATATTCCTGTTAACACCTTAATTGAAGTGTACCTACTGAGCAGACGACATTGTCCAACATTATCTCCAGTTGAAAGCATTTAGGCTGTAAATGAAATCCTATTGGAGGAAAGAAGGTGTCAAGATGCCCAGAGCTCTGAACTGAAAACACACAAAGAATAAGGAGTGGACAGAGGAGGCAGCTGCTGGGCAAGACGGTTGGTGGTCTGGGATTTGGGTTTATTAATTTGCATTATTTGTACCTTTACTCAAAATGGTGATTGTTATAAATGTCACCTCCTTTAGGTTACATAAGCTCTATTAGAACCACGAAGGCGTGCAGAGGACTAAGCCTTCTGCTCTAAAGGACACACACGGAAACTTACCTGGCTCTGAGAGCTACATACACTGGCTTCACCTACAGCTGATAGCAACTTAAAGCAAGAGCAGAGGACAGAAAGGCCTTGTCCTGAGATAATGAGGCAGTCCTGCTCAATGTTATTGCTCTGTGGATACACTGTATTTTTATTTATTTATTTATTTATTTATTTATTTATTTATTTATTTACTTATTTATTGTTCTTTTTGATACACTCTATTTTTTTTAAAGATTCTGTGATATTGATCCCTATCCAAACAGGTCTAAACTTAGTTCTACTCCTGCTTTTTCACAGTTGGTTTCAGGCTTGAATCAGCCTGGCTCTGCACTCCGCCATTGTTAGTTTAGGACACTGCATGTGGCTCTCTCATTGACCGTCTTTAACTCTTCACTCTGACCTGCTTACCCAGGGTTTGAATTTCCCAGGGGCCTCATGTGAGAGGTAGCACAACACTTGGCCTTTAGTCTCAGCTTTGCTGTTATATGTCACGGTAAACAGGTGCTTGCTTTCGGAGAGCCGGTCCGTGCAGCCTTCATCCTGCTTTAGCAGCTTACTGGCCTGCTAGGGTGCAGAGCAGAGTCCCTCTGAATCCGGGAGCCATATAGTGCAGTTAAGATCCAAGATTTGGAGCAAGACAAACATGGATGGTTTTGAGTCTCAGCTCAATATTTTTCTGGCCGTGACTTTGAGCAAGTTGCTTAGATATTTTGAGTTTCAGCTTTCTCATTTGTAATATGGTGACAGTAGTGTCTACTTCATGAGGTTTTTTGGATAAGATTGGAAGCAAAAATGTGCATAACATTTTTGCCAAATGCTGATACACTGTATCCACTTTATTATGGCTCCACCCTGCAGCCACCTTTGACCAGGGCCTTTTCCCTCCAATCAGTGAGGACAGTGGTGGTCTTGATGATTTGTTTGCCCTTAAAGAGATAAAGGGGAAGCATTCCTTTTTCTTCTCTCCCAATTGATAGTTATGTGGACTCTTCTTCTTCAAGATCCTAAATAAAAAAAGATGAAAGTGTTCTTAAGCCCCCTGTTGAAGTATGGCCCAGTCAACCCTCTCATAAGACAAGAGGGAGGTCTCCTAGGGAAGGTCCCAGCCCAGCACTCTTATTAGTGCCAGAATGGTTTTTAATGAGGGTCCCACTGGGTGAGAAAATGCAGGCTTTCAGCATAGAGTTCAGCATAGAGTTCACACACCCACATTCCTTACAATTATCTTTGTATTTCATAATAGTTAAGAGGAAAGCAGATTAGAAATTACTCTTTCGCCATGAATATCCTTACATTGACAAAGCCAACAAACATTAGTTAATATACAGACCAAGAAAACTCGAGACAAGGAAATCAGACTACTTTGTGCAAAAAGTCATAAGGGAAAGTAATAGGTGCATTTGCAAATACCAAGCACTCAAAAGGGGGGGTTTTCTTGTTCTGCACTGAAGAGAGATTCAGAATTATTTATTACAGTTTTTTTCCAAAAAACCTTTCAAGTCTGAAGACCATTATTAAGTTTGCCTGCTGCCACTTCTTACCAAGCTAAGTGATTCTAACTTTTAAAAAGTTCATAGACATTCTGTTTTTCAGTTATTTGATTCCACTTTGAATTCTCCTTAAAAGCTCCATATTTCTAAGTGGAATAACCCAGAAGTGATCACAGTTTTCTCGTGAGATTTAAACCACTGTTGAGCAGAGCTGCAGTTATTTTGCCTGGTGCTTTATTACCTGGAAGACTAGAGACCCAGATTTCTAATATACTGGAAACAATGTTCACTGTAACCTTTGATCTAGGAATACTCCTATCGAAAAGGAAGCAGTAGCGGCTTTGAGAACTGCTTGAGGGCTATAACTAGTTCTTGTGTATGTGTCTGTGGGGACTGGGGTTTAGAAAGAGAGGGGAATGTCAATCAATGGCAAACCTAAAAAGGCTGGTCATAAACAATGATAGCACTTTTTCTCTTATTAATCTAAGAAAGGAGACAAGAGAAGAAATAAAGGAACATGGGAAGCAACAAAATCACAGGACATTTTAGAATCGGAAGAAACTTGCTGATCTTCTGGTCTGATCGTTTTATTCCAAAGGTGACGATCTAAGACCATGATGCTAGAAACTGGCAGGGACAAGAACTCGAGGACATAGGTATAATTTGAACACCAATTTTGTGGATGATGAAACTGGGGTAACTCAGAAAGTGTCAGAGCTGGAATTTGGACCTAGATTTGGTTGGTTTCAGCCTCTGCGCTATCTCACACGCATACCTCTATGCGGTGTCTCCTTGCGTTGGTTCAGTTGAGTTTATTGGTGATGAGTAACCACATTTAGTCCATTGTGTTTTGTTCTGTTCCTTAAAGGAGTTAGGTGGTTTTAGTTTAAGAAGAGACATTCCCTTATATTTAAGAGACCTGAATTAACACCTGTGCTTTCCCCCTCTGCAGAATTTGACAACCCCAAAGCATCCCAGGAAATAGAAGTGGCAGGGAGTCGGGGAAAGGCATAGAAAGGCCAAGCTGAGGGTCCTACCAAAAAAAAAAAAAAAAAAGGAGCTAAAATGTGGAAACAATGACCAAAGGACATGGCTAATAAATTAAGATAATGAAAATGATACCATACTTTAAAATTGGATAATAACGTTGGTAAAGGAGGTAAGTGAAATTGAGGGGCTGCGTCAAAAGGATGTTACTATGAAAGAAAAAAGGACTCCTTGTCTTTTCCAAGGCCTGGCTTGAAACCTTTCATGTATTTTTACCTGATAAATAGGCAGAAAGGAAAGGAAAGTAGATAGGAGGTCCTGCATAAAACTCAGTGCAGAGGATATATTTATTTCAAAGTGTAAGTATTAAATCTTCACCACTTCAGCTGTTCAGTAATTAAAATTTATTGAGCACCTATTCTGTACCAAGCCTTGCATGAGACGCTATCTATCCATAGATGATGAAGACACCAATCCTGGCCTCAATCAATTTACTGCCCAGCAGGGGGGACAATTAAGCAGACATTGCAATATAATGGGCAGGTAAATAACAGGACCATAGAACTTTAAATACAACAATTTGAACAAGCAACTTGGCTTATGGTATCTGGGATATCATCACAGAAATTTCTCTCGAGTTGCACCTTGAAGCATGAAAGGAGTTTTGCCAGGTGAGGAAATGAAGGAGAAGATATTTCAGGTGAAGGGCACTACATGAGCAGAGACATGGAATGGTGAAAGAACACACGGGAGGTCTGGGGAATTGTGACAAGTTTGTGTGGCTGTACTTAGAGGGTGGTGGGTGTTATATTAGCTAGTTACAATAAAATTGTTAATAGTTTTTATAACCCAGCTGGTGTGACTCAGTGGTTGAGAGTCAACCCATGCACCAAGAGGTCACCGGTTCAATTCCCAGTCAGGGCACATGCCCAGGTTGTGGGCCCGATCCCCAGTGGGGGGCATGCAGGAGGCGGCCAATCGATGTTCTCTCTTTGATGTTTCTATCTATCTCTCCCTCTCCCTTCTTCTCTCTCTCTCTAAAAATCAATAAAGAAAAATAAATTAAAAAAAAAAAATAGTTTCATTCATGGTAATGCCAGACCTGAATGCAGGTTGAGAAGGGCGGGTCTGAGAGAGTAATGGGGAATTTTCTGTGTATGACAGAGGTTATTAAAGATACGATAATGAGAAACTTCATATCGGAATGATGGTCAGTATAACCAAGCTTATAATTTCCAGAGTTTAAAGAAGTCTCTACAATAAAGACATACAGTCAAATGGATCATCTAACCCTGAGACAGAACTGGCCACTGCTTTTTGAAGACCAGATGAAACTTGGAGAGACTGGAAGTAACTACTGTGGAATAACCAGAATGAATAACCAGATCCTCTGCGCTAGCCTCTAGGACTTTCTTTTAAAGAACATGTGTAGGGAAGATGATAGCATTTGGGGTCTGAAAGTCTGGGGGTTTAAATTTTGGCTTTGCCATTCACTAGCTACGTGGCTGTGGACAACTTAGGCCCCACACGCCTCAACTACCTCACGTGGAAATGGAGACGCGTCCCTGCAGAGATGCTACACTGAAAGGCCTCGCAGCACGAGTAAACCCTTTGGAATAAGCTTCATTCACCATGAACCGTCTGTGTGGGAGGGCTATATTTGGTGGGGGTGTGTCTATGGACAGGTGAGCCACTGTGAATGGACCTGGGATAAATACATCTGTTGAAAATCGGGTTTCAGTGTGGTTAATGCATTGACCTAAGGCCTCTACAAATATTTGTTTGTACTTCACTTTTGTGGATGATGTTCAAGTTGCCTGGAACCAGCCCTGCAGTCCAAGCCCTCCCTTCAGAGTCCCTTTGAACGGAGGCGGTCCGTCTTTCATTCTGTAGCACCCCGGTCAGGGAGCACGGCAGCGGCTCTGAGCTCTCTCGGGCGGCCCTGTGTGCACGCTGCTTCTCCAGCTCAGCGCCAGGTTCTCCAGGTGGAAACAAAGAGCAGAGCTGGGCCCATTGTAAAGGATTAAGACAGTTTCACATTGAAACAGTTTTAGAACAAAGAAAAGGAAATTCTGCTTCATATAGTGGGTGAATCATAATTATGTGAAGCTTTTCATCAGTCAATGTATACAGACACTGCCAATTCTCAATGAAGCCACAGACCCTATGAAAGGTAAGCTCTCCAAGGGCAGGGGCAGCTTTATCTTGTTCATTGTGTTCTTAGTGCTCAGCACTGTGAATGACACACGGCAGGCACCAAGGCATACAGTGACTGAATGAAGGAATGATGGCACTGAAAGGGTTAAGTATGCTCAGAGGGGGCAGAGCCCTAACATCGCCCCAGGGAATGTTGGTAAGTACTTTGGGGAGACACTGGCTTCCTTATGTTGACACTGAGGTAACAACTATCACACTGTCTCATTAAATATTTCTTAATAGAATCCCTGAGCAGATGAAGGTCTTAGAAATTCCAGGTGGGTAGGTTTATAGAGTTCACATCTAAATGGACATTGTTACACACAAAGATGGAAGGAGGGAATCAAAACGAAAGGGAGGTTTTACATTCCTCCTTGAACATGAAACCCAGGAGCCTTCAGATCATTTCTGTACTCTGCCATTTTCAGCCTAAATAGATTCTTTTTGCCTCTTTCCAAATTTCCCATTTGTTACATAATTTAGGAGGCCCTCTCTGAGCTTGCCTTCTTGTTAAGAAGAGCCGACCACAGGGTGATGTTTTCTATTTAAGGCAGAGCTTGGAAGTTGCCAACTGATTTTCAAACAAGACTGCAAGGCACATGCTGGTATCATGTTCTGTCCCTCTGACCTTTTAATTCCTTGCTTTGGCCCTTAAATGGCAGCCTGGTGATAACTAACGGAGGTGCAATCATTCACGTGGGTAATATTTCTTCAGAGGGAAAAATGTAGGCTTTCATATTACATTTAGGAAAGACTGCCTCACATCCACATAAACAAAGAAAACTGGAAATTCCATGTTATAGAACTCTTGTTACTATAAGAAGTCTCTGATGAAAAACACCTCTGCAAGGGGCAGAGACTCTGGGCAGTGTGCAATTTTGATAACATGTTGTTTTAAGAGCAATATCTGTTTTTCAGTGATGTTTAACTGGTACGTTTCCTCAATAACCTCAAATATTTCTAATATTTTGCACAATGATTTAGAGCATGTTTATGTCATCACATTTAGATCCTATCAGAGGGACTAGACCGTTATACTCTCAATTTAATCAGTCTGTGGATATGGGCTTTCCCTTGGAAGGGGGCATGACCTTGAGTTACGGCTGTTTTCAGCCAAAGGCAAGTCTCAGAGAGGGACTCGGCTGAGATGATGGTTACTAACATTCCCGGGAGCTGGGGTGTGTGCTTCAGACCCGAGGTGGGGGAGCTGGGTGGTGTACCATGGCCTCTAGTAGAGATAGGGGCAGGACAAGTGTGTGTGACTCTGCCCAGAGCTCTGGGCCTCTTCACTTTTTTTGTTTGTTTTTTATCCTCACCCAAGGACATTTTTGCATTTATCTTCAGATAGAGCGGGAGGGATAGAGGGAGGAAGAGAGAGAGAGAAACATCTATGTGAGAGAGACACATCGACTGGTTGCCACCCACACGACCCCAACAGGGGCTGGGGACAAACTGCAACCGAGGTACATGCCCTTAGCGGGCACCAAACCCGGGACTCTGGTCCACAGGCTGACACTCTAACCGCTGAGCCAAACCGGCCAGGGCCCTCTTCACTTTTTAATCAGAGCAGTTCGTCTTTAATTTTAAAATTAGTTTCAAACTTTTAAATCATGACATATACTATACTAGAGAACTCATAATATATGTGCAACAAATATACCATTTCCAAAGCCTTGGAAGCCCCCACGGGGACCTCCCTAACTGGATTCTTCTGTCCAGAGGGAACTGCTGACCTGTTTTGGTGTTCATCATTTACTGACCATTCTTTGTAGCTTTTTTCTTTTTTTAAAAAAGGACACCAGTCAGATTGGATTAGGGGACACAATCCAGTCTATATTTTCTTTCCTCTTACAGATACCTTTATTACAAGTGTTCCTCCATGCTTTTCTACATGCATTACAGAATGTCTGTGACATCCATTCACTGATATAGACTGTTCTCAACATGGCAACAAGTGACGCTCTTCGCAAACATCTTTTGCACGTGCTCTTAAACACTTCTCTACATGTACTTTTTAAAAGGTTTTTAAAAATTTTTAATAGAGAGAGGGAGGGAGAGAGAGCGAGAAACAACAATATGAGAGAGAAACATTGATCGGCTGCCTCCTGCACGCCCCCTACTGAGGATCGAGCCCGCAATCCAGGTGTGTGCCCTGACCGGGAATTGAACTGGGACCTCTCAGTCCAGGGGCGGACGCTGAGCCACACTGGCCGGGCTCTGTATGTATTTTTATACCTGGTTAAAGCCACGTAAGTACCTATTCCCAATCAACATGTTTTCTAGTTTAGTTCTGTTTTTGAACTTTATTTAAATGGATCACCCACTTTATATTGTCTTTATATAGTCTTTTTCTGCTTAACAAAATCTAAATTTACTTTCATTGTTGCTTGTAGCTGTAGCTTACTCATTTACTTTACTATTATTCCATTGTATGATTTATCATGAAATGCCACCGATTTGTATTATATGGTCTTTTGCAGTTGGATGGACTTTTGGTGTTAACTTGTCCATGAGAGTTTGTATTTTAAAAGAAGTTTTATATTTAATGGGAGCCTTAATCTCTAATTGTTGAATTCTAGGCACTGTGACAAGCAGATATAAATATCTCATTCAAGTACAGACATCTTAATACAAATGTTCTTTCTTATACCACTTAATCAGACTCCACTGACCCATAAAGGATTGTTGGTTTTTGTCAGATCATAATTAATATTTTAAAAATTAACATTTTATAATGGCTTGGTAAACTATGACTCTACAGTTGAAAGACTAAAAAATGGAATACCATCTTTTAAAAAATGAGGTCAAAAGGATAAACAAGAATAAAAAAGTAACCGTGGTACATAGAAACAAATTCTGCGCGTGGGCAGCTCGTGAGTCACTCTGACCATCATTTCTGAGTTTTACTGCTGCAATTACCGAACGCGGGTTCCAGCCCAGAACACACCTATTCAAAATAATGAATTTTGGGCACTGAGTCAAGAAATGTTGAACTTCAGTCCACAACTCTAAGAACGAGGAATTTGGCTATTTGCTTGGGTTTTTACATTGTACTAATGTTGTGAATAGTCTTACAAAAAGATTAATTTGCCAAGCATAGCATTAATGGAAATGGCCTTTCTGTAATGGTTTTCCTGATGTAGAAGAAATAATTTCCAGTGGCTAAACATAGAACAAATCAATGGCTTTAACTATCTGCTCACCAAAATTTTAACTGAATCTCTGGAAAGCAAAAGCCCAGTAGGCGCTGGTTCAAAAATCATTCAAAAATGATTTTAAAACATCTAAAACTGCTAAGTATTCTTGATCCAGGAAAATTTCTTTGAAGTAGGGTATAAATTGAAGACCTGGAAATGTCTTTCATTTCCCATGAACTAAAATCTATTAAGCTCTCAGGAAAAATGGTTGTACTCCAAGAGATTAAAAGCAAAAAGTTGTTTTTCTTTTTCTTTTCAAAAGAATATTGTTCTCCAGTTTTTAATTATTTTAGGCTTTTTGTATCAGGGCCCAAAGTCAGTAATATCTATATAATGTTGTTGTTGTTGTTTTTTAATCTTCACCCGAGGATATTTTTTCATACAGAGTGGAAGGGAGGGAGGGAGGGAGAGAGACACATTGATTGGTTGCCTCCCACACGACTGGGCCTGGGGATCGAATCTGCAACCGAGGTACATGCCCTTGACTGGGAATCGAACCTGAGACTCTTCGGTCCACTGGCCGAGGCTCTAACTGCTGGACCAAACCAGCCAGGGCATTCTTATTTTTTTTTATTTTAAATGATGGCTGATGAGATAGGTAATAAAGCAAACCATAAAAAAATTAATTACTATGTGTGTGTGTGCTTGCAGAATTCGATTAACTGTAACCAGACAGCAAAGAGATTAATTGCAATTTGCTTGGTGTGTGTGTGTGTGTGTGTGTGTGTGTGTGTGTGTATGTGTATGAATAAGGAATTCACCTCACCTAAGTAAGATAATAAAATGTTGCTAAAGATTGGGTAAGGGGATCACGTAGCAAAAAGAAAAAAAAAAAAAAGGCATGTCCTTCAAAAGTCCTGTTCCTCTAAGACGGGTAGTCTGTGAGAAAGGGCAGAGAGAGGTCATCTGTGGTTTGGGTAGCCTGGGTAGAATCAAAATGGACCCAGAACCCTTGTTCAGGTCTGGATCTGACTGTAACCAGTCTGAGACAGCATTCTGGGCCTGGATTTCACATCAAATGGGCCCAGCCATCCTGAGATGGTAACTCTGCTTCCCTTAGTTGCATCAGTGACTTTATAACCCCGCAGAGACTGAGGAAATGATGCCATAAAACAAAACAATAATTTTAATACTTCTATGTACACCTAGAGGTAAGATTTAAAATTATTATAATCTGCCTATACTTGTTATTTAATACACTTAAGAGAATTTGACATTTTGCGCTTGTGATTTTAATTTGAAATATTTAATACTAGTTTTGTGATTTTTATGAGAAAGGTATTTGATATTTAGTTTGTAAATAGTATTTGAATGTTCAAAGGAATCAGATATTTTAAAATCTCTCTGCCTGGGATTCTCAGCACCATTTAACTGCTTAGGAAAGTTTAGTTTTCTAAATGTCTGGGTCCACCCTGTGAGATGCATGAAAGCCTTGAGATACACTGTAATTATGTGATTACAGTTTAACATGCTTAAGTGAATATAATTCATTAAGGTGTTAATTATTTAAGGTAAATTACTCTGTTAAATTTATTAGTTCTTAGAATATTAATCAAAGTTCAAGTAAAAGTTTTATAGAAAAACTACTAGATTTATTGAAAATGGCCACATATTTCAGTTGAGCTTAATGTTTAAGAAATACATACAGCCCAGCCAGTGTGGCTCAGTCGTTGAGCATCGACCCATGCACCAAGAGGTCACCGGTTCGATTCCCGGTCAGGTCACATGTCCAGGTTGTGGACCCGATCCCCAGTGGGGGGCATGCAGGAGGCAACCAATCAATATTCTCTCTCATCGATGTTTCTGTCTCTCTCTGCCTCTCCCTTCCTCTCTCTAAAATCAATAAAGAAAAAATTTGTTTAAAAATATTTTTTTAAAAAAGAAATACATACAAGTCATTATGATATACCAAAGATCCTATTTTAACATTAAAAAAGTCAGCAAACAAACAAAACTAGGCTCTTCTGGGAAGCTAATTTCCTCAATGACCAGGAAATAAAAGTGTTTGGAATACTGTATTAGAGTTCAGTGCAGAAAACAGAATTCCCTCTAGCAATCTGAATAGAAAGGACTCACCACAGGAATTTGGGTGCTCACACATTTGTGGAAGAGTTGGAGCAGAAGTCAGGGGCTGCTGCAGTTGTCACTGCCTCCACGTCTGCACTGTCATGGATGCCAGCACTCACCAGGCTAGCGACAGACGCCGGTACACTCACTCCTTTGGGCTTTGCTTTCCACCCACAGCAGCAGTTGGAAAACGGCCTTCCCCTTCCTACCACTGCATCACACTGGCAGACCCCAAGCTGCATCCAAAACCCTAACTGTTAGAGTCTGAAAAGTGTAGTTGTTTGCCTTCTAGCCCTTATGATACAACAGGAGGGAATTCAGAAGAGGTGGGACTGGGTACTGAGTGCCCAAAGACAAGATTCATGATGCAGAATTCCACAAATATTTATAGGGTATTTATTATGACTTGGTAATGTTTCTTAAACACCACAACTGGCAGGTCAGAAATGGGATGGATGCCTTTTGTCAAACAGAGCCCCTGTGGATACCTTGTGTGAGGCAACGGTAAGTGGTTTTCCAGTAGACCTTTTAAAATTGTTTGTGACCTAAGTTAGCTATCTACTTAATGACTCTTTTCATTGTACAGACACTTTCCTCTTGACATTTGTCAGCAAATACATTGTAGAAAACAGGCTTTGCTGATCACATAGTTTTATGAACTGTATTTCAGGTACTATCCCCCCCTCCCCCCAGAATATGCCCCAGAGTATGCTTCTCAGAGGAAATCTGATACCATTATGTCAAGCCTGTACCTTCCATTCCCTGTTGGAATTGTATTTATTTATTTTTCTATTGAGTAGAACCGATTTCACTACATGGCTGAAGACTGCTTTGTAAAGAGCTTTATTGACAGGATAAAGGGATCTGAACTCTGAAATTAATGGACTGAATTAACTTCTCTTTCTCTGTGTTCTTACTAGCAATTTAATCTTATAGTTGGTATTTCGCTCTAGAACAGAGGTTTGGAAATTTTCTTATTTTAATTTGATTTTGAACTAGATAATGGTGTCAAGAAGTAACAGAATTAGCCCTGGCCGGTTTGGCTCAGCGGTTAGAGCGTCGGCCTGCTGCCCAGAGAGACCCGGGTTCGGTTCCCGCTAAGGGCATGTACTTCGGTTGCAGTTTGTCCCTGGCCCTGGTTGGTCGTGTGGGTGGCAGCCACTCGATGTGTCCCTTTCACATCGATGTTTCTCTCTCTCTCTTCCTCTCTCTCCCTCCCACTCTGTCTGGACAAAAAATGAAAAAATGTCCTCAGGTGAGGATAAAAAAAAAAAAAAGAAGTAACAGAATTAAGTTTGATTTTGAGTTATAAAAAACAAAATAATAAAAAAAAGAAGTAACAGAATTAAGTTTGATTTTGAGTTATAAAAAACAAAATAATAATAGCATAGCCCTGGCTGGTTTGGTTCAGCGATTAGAGTGTTGGCCCGCGGACCAAAGAGTTGCGGGTTCGATTCCGGCCAAGGGCATGTACCTCGGTTGCGGTCGTCCCTGGTCCCGGTTGGGGTCATGCAGGAGGCAACCAGTCAATGTGTCTCTCTCACATCGATGTTTCTCTCTCTCTCCCTCTCTCTCACTCTATCTGAAGATAAGTAGAAAAATGTCCTTGGGTGAGGCTTAAAAAATAAAAATAAAAAACTTAATTGCATAAACCCCATACAATTTCATTTCTCTCATGTGTACAGCATCTGAAGGTCGGTGGTCAGAGCTGGCGTGACGAGGTCCCTCTCAGGTCACTGTCCTGCCTCACCAGAATGGGGCCTTCATTTTTGTGGTTCAGGTAGGTAGCATCAGCATTCTAGTCAGAATGGATAAAGAGGACAAAAAAAAGGACAAAAGACACTTTCCCACTGTCTCTTAAGGAAGCTTCTGAGAAGCAATTGGATTATACTTCACTTACATCCCACTGGTCAGCATGCAATCATTCGCCTTTACTCAGCTGCAAGTGAGGCCGGGAAATGTAGTCTTTATTCTGGACACACGTCCTGTTAAAAATGCTGTTGTGTTGGAAAGAGGTGAGAAAGGGTACAGCTGGTGTGATGTGTAGTGCATGCCCACCCAACTTTCATACAAACAAAACATTTACTGTTTCAGAATATTCTTAAAAAAAAAAAATCAATCTTTTCTTCAGAAATTAATCTTTACTATATAGCTGACCTGAGACCTTATTTACCCTTACTTTTTTTTTTTTTTTGTTAATCCTTACTTGAGAATATTTTTTCCCTTGATTTTTAAAGAATCAAAGGGAGGGAGGGAGGCGGGAAGAGAGAGAGACACATCGATTGGTTGCCTCCCGCATGACCCTGACCAGGGCCAGGGATCAAACCTGCAACTCAGGTACATGCCCACGACCCTTTGGTGTGAGGGCCGATACTCTAACCACTGAGCCACACTGGCCAGGGCTATTTACCCTTACTTTTTAAGCAGAAAAACATATTCAATATTTCCACCTGAGTTAACAAGAACACACTGTCTTCTGCTGCAACCCTAGCAGCCATAGGGGGAGTCCTTTCACTGTTTGCCCTTGGGAGGTTCTCCTGATCCGAGTTCTTCAGGAGGATGGAGTTTGGTGTGAGAAGGGACTGTGGGGTTGTGGATTACAGGTCAGCAGAAGAAAAGTGAGGGAGACCTGGAGGCATGGGGAGAGGCTTGAGGGGCTGAGGAGGTTCAGCAGGTAAGTTTTCCCTCATCTGTCTTCTCAGCACTGTTTTCTGGAGTTTGCTTCCTGCTCTGAGGTGATCCCTGGGACACCGAGAAGAGCAGGGGAATACAGCTGGAGGCAGAGGTTGACGCTTGACGACCCCTGGGTGGCAGCCAGAACTACAAAAGTGAGGAAGTAATCGCTACCTTTTATTGAGTATCTAGGTGCCAGGCATTTTGAAAACATCTTATTTTATTTCCCTCAAAAATCCTGTGGAGCAATAATTATTAACTCCATTTTACCAATGAGGTAAAACTGACACTCAGAAATTTAAAATAACTCCCCAGAGTCATACAGCTAATATGAGGTCAAGTTAGAATCCAGAAAAACCTCCAGTCAAGATGGTGAAGTAATGCCCTGCCCAGGTAGCTCAGTTAGAGCGTCGTTTGGATATACCAAGATTGTGGGTTCGATCCCTGGTTAGGGCACATACAAGAACCAACCAATGAATGCATAAATAAGTGGAACAACAAATTGATCTCTCTCTAAAAACCAATTTATTTATTTATTTTTTAAAGAGATAATTTCTCTCATGTCTCTTCTTTTTTTTTTCTCTCCTTTATTGATTTTAGAGAGAGAAGAAGTGAGAGGGAGAGATAGAAACATTGATGAAAGAGAACATTGACTGGCTGCCTCCTGCATGCCCCCCACTGGGGACTTGGCCCACAACCTGGGCATGTGCCCTGACCAGGAATTGAACCGGCGACCTCTTGGTGCATGGGTCGACGCTCAACCACTGAGCCACACCAGCTGGACTCTAAATACCAATTTAAAAAAAAGAAAGATGGTGAAGTAAGGAAACGCTGTGCTCACCTTCTCCCATGACCACAGCAAAATTACAACTAAATTACAGAACCAGCACTGAGAACCACCTGAAGACTGCTGAACAGAAGTCCTATAACTAAGGATATAAAGAAGCCACGTTGAAACTGGTAGGAGGGACAGAGATGAGAAACGGCTGGTCCCACACCCACCTGTGGTGATAAAGAATTGGGAGGGATATCTCAGCTGCAGAGTTCCTCTCTGAGGAGCAAGGGGCCCCAGCCCCACACTGGGCTCCCCAGCCAAGGGCACCAGGCCAGAAAGAGAAGTCCGCATAACATCCAGCTGTGAAAACCAGCAGGGATTGTGTCTGAGTGAGACGAGGGCTGCTGGAGTCCTAGGTGTTCCTCCTGAGGGGCCCACTCACGGACTCACTAACTCACTTGCCCTGAGCTCCAGCGCAGGGGAGGCAGTTCAGAAAGTGCCAGGGACACACAGGGAAGAACTGAATTGACTCTCTTCAGGGTGGGAGCTGGAGGGGCAGGGGTTAAGGCAGCTCTCTCTAGGGATGGAGGCACTGGCAGGCACCGTTGCTCCTTTGTTGAGCTCTCCTCCAACCCAGCCAGCAGGCAAAGGCGGACACCAAATCTGAGCTCTCCATCACCCTGGCTAACATTGTTTGCACTGCCTGGTGATTCCCTGCGACTCCGTCTCACCCAACTCGAACACCTGGGCCACTTCAAGCTGCCTGCCTCGGCTCTGGTTGTGGACTTTCCTAAAATCTCTGAAAGATCCACAAACGCTAGCAGCTGGCTTTGGTATGCTCTGTACCTCATGCTACGTGGCCCCAAGCCCAGCACAAGCAATGACCTGCATTGGAACTCCCATCAGGTCACTCCAAACCTGTCATAAGCTGCAGCCAGTGTTAGCTTGGAATGTAGTTTCAATGAAACAATCACAAACTTTGCACAAGTGGTAGCTGGCCTCAGATACCACAGTGCTGACCATGCTCTTAAAGCCAGCCTTGTTTGCAGCTTAGCTTCTTCCAGGCATCTCCAAGCCCAGCACAGGTAGCTAGCAAATGCAGATCACTTTATAGCTTCCACTAGAAAGCCCCAAGCCAGGCACAAATGGCAGCTGACCGTGGCCTGCATGGGAGCCCCTACCAAGAGGCTACAGAACCAACACACCCAGTGGCCAGCTTCAGCTCACACCAGAGCATCACCCAACCAGCTCCACAAATGAACCACCCAAAGGGCAGAGTTGGGTAGCACCCGAAACCTGCTAAAGCAACTCTCGCTCTGTGGGGTCAGCTCCTGCACAATAGCATGTCCACTGTGTCATGACCAATCCTCAAAGTCAGTCAGCCTGAGGGTCAATCCTACCCAATGACGTGCCAACAGCAATCAAATCTCAATACAACAGGAGGGCACACACCCCCCACACAAGGGACGCACCTAGAGCACCTGGCTCAGGTGAACGCAGACACTGTGCTACTGGGTCTCATAGGACACCTACTACATAAAGTCACTCTGCCACAGAAAATATAGAAGATCTACCATATACGTAGCAACAAACATAGGAGAAGGCAAAGAAAATGAGAAGGCAAAGAAAAGGAGAAGGCAAAGAAACATGTCCCAAGTAAAAGAACAGAACAAAATTCCAGAAAAAGACCTAATAAAATGGAGGCAAGCTGATACAGAGTTCAAAACACTGGTTATAAGGATGCTCAATGAATACAGGGAAAGAACAGATGAACTCAGTGAGAACCACAACAAAGACATAGAAACCATAAAATAGAATCAGTTAAAACTGAAGAATACAATAACTGAAATGAAGAATACGTTAGAGGGAAAAAAACAGCACATTAGATGAAGCTGAGGATCAATTCAGCGATCTGGAAGAAAAGGTAGTGAAAAACACCCAAACAGAAGAGCAAAAAGAAAAGATAATATTAAAAATTGAGGATAGTTTGAGAGACTTCTTAGAACATCAAGCGTACCACATTTTCATCATAGGGGTACCAGAAGGAGAAGAGAGCAAGGGATTTAAAGCCTATTTGAAGAAATAACGACCGAAAACTTTCCTAGGCAGGCAAAGAAACAGACATACCAGTCCAGGAAGTGCAGAGAAGACTAAACAAGGTGAACCCAAAGAGGTCCACACCAAGACACGTCAAACTAAAATGCCAAAGGTTAATGATAAAGAGAGAATCTTAAAAGTAGAAAGAAAAAACAGTTAATTAGGTATAAATTGAGTGCCCATAAGATTATCAGCTGATTTTTCAACAGAAACTTTTCAGGCCAGAAGGGAACAGCATGAAATCTTCAAAGTGATAAAGATAAAAGACCTAAAACTGAGATTCCTTTAACCAGTAGGGCTTTAGAATCATAGGAGTGATAAAGAGGTTCCCAGATAAGAACAAAGCTAAATAAGTTCATCACCACTAAAGAAGATTAAAAGTAATGTTAAAAGGACTTCTTAAGGTAGAAAAGAAAAGATAAAAAATATGACTAAGAAAATATAGGAAGGAAAAAAACTCTCAATGACAAAGACAGTTAGTAAAAGCCGTAGATCAACCAACTATAAAGCTAGTACAAAGGTTAAAAGGCAAAAGTAGGAAGATCATGTGTAATTACAACAATACAATTAAGGGATACCCCCCAACATTCACACAAAAGCAAAAAATAATGACAAAAACATAAATATGGAAAGAGTGAATAAAACTTGTAGTGATTTTAGAATGTGTTTGAACTTAAGCAAACATCAACTTAAAATAGGCTGCTATAAATATAGCTTGGTACATAGGAAGGACATGGTAACCACAAATCAAACATTTGTAAGATGTCTAAGAAATATAGAAGAAAGAATCTAAATACAACACTATAGAAAGTCACCAACATACAGAGAAGAGAGCAAGAGAATAAGAAAGGAACCAAGAACAACTCCAAAAAAATCAGAAAGCGATTAATAAAATGGCAATAACTATATACCTATCAAGAATTACTTTAAATGTAAACAGACTACACATTTCAATCACAGGACATAGGGTGGCTGAGTGGATGAAAAAAAACAAGACCCACACAAAGGCTGCCCTCAAGAGACCTGTTTCACATCGAAAGACACACACAGACTGAAAGTAAAGGGATGGAAAAAGATAATTCATGCAAATGGAAATGAAAAAAACGCTGGGGTAGCAATATTTATATCAGACAAAATAGAATTTAAAACAAGGCTGTAACAAGAGACAAAGAAGGATATTTCATAATGTCAAAGGGATCAATTCAACAAGAGGATACAACTCTCGTAAACATCTATGCACCCAACATAGGAACACCTAACTATATAAAGCAAATACTGATGAACATAAAGGGAAAAAAATTAACAAAATCTATAAACCTTTAGCCAGACTCATCAAGAAAAAGAGAGGGAGAACCCAAATAAATAAAATCAGATATGAAAGAAGAGAAGTGACAACTGACACCACAGAAATACAAAGGATTATCAGGAAATACTACAAACAATTATATGTCAACAAATTAGATAACCAGGAAGAAATGGATAAATTTCTAGAAACATACAATCTTTCAAGTCTGGTCAGAAAGAAACAGAAAATCTGAACAGATCAATAACTACTAACAAAATTGAATAAGTAATAAATAAAAACTCCTAACAAACAAAAGCCCTAGACCAGATGGCTTCACAGGTAAATTTTCCCAAACATTCCAAAAAAAATTAATATCTATCCTTCTTAAACTCTTTCAAAAAACTGAAGAGGAGGGAAGCTCCCAAACTCACTTTACAAAGCCAGCATCACTCTGATACCAAAACCAGACAACACCACAAAAAAAGAAAGTTATAGGACATATTTCTGATGAACACAGATGCAAAAATTGTCAACAAAATATAAGCAAACCAAATTCAGCAACAGATGAAAAAGATCATATACCATGATCAACTGGGATTTATTCCCAGGATGCAAATCTTGTTCAATATCTGTAAGTCAATTAACATGATACATCTCATAAACAAAATGAAGGATAAAAATCATGAAATCATATCAGTAGATGCAGAAAAAGCATTTGACAAATTTCAACATCCATTTATGATAAAAACTTTCAGCAAAGTGGGGAGAGAGGGAACCTATCTCAACATAATAAAGGCTATTATATACCACAAACCCACAGCTAACATCATGCTCAATGGTGAAAAGCTGAACTCTATATATATTTTAATTTATTTTTTAATTGAATTTATTGGAGTGGCACTGGTTAAAATTATATAGGTTTCAGGTATACAATTCTACAATATATCATCTATATATCATATTGTGTGTTTACCACCCCAAGTCAAGTCTCCTTCAATCACCATTTAGCCCCCCTTTACCCTCTTCTACCTACCCCCACACTCCTTTTCCTCTGGCAATCACCACATTGTTGTGTTTCCATGAGTCTTTCTTTTTTCTTCTTCGCTTAATACCTTCACCCTTCTCACCCAGCCCCCAACCCCATCTCCTCTGACAGCTGTCAGTCTATTTTCTGTATCCATGCATCTGTCTCCACTTTGTTAGTTTATTTTGTTCATTAGATTCCACATATAAGATCAGCAACAGACAAGGAAATCTACTTTTGTTCAACATAGTATTAGGAGTCCCGGCCACAGCAATCAGATTAAAAAAAAAAAAAAAAAGGTATCTAAATTGAAAAAAAGTAAAACTGTCATTATTTGTAGATAACATGATACTATGTAGAGAGAACCCTAAAGAATCCACAAAGAAACTATTAGAACTAATAAATGAACTCATTAAAGTAGCAGGATATATTCAGAAATCGGTTACATTTTTATAAACCAACAATGAACTACCAGAAAGAGAAACTGAGAAAACAATCCTATTTACAATAAAGTACCACCATGGCCTGTTTGGCTCAGCGGTTAGAGTGTTGGCCCGTGGACCACAGAGACCCGGGTTCGGTTCCCACTAAGGGCAAGTACCTTGGTTGCAGTTTGTCCCCGGACCCGGTTGGGGTCATGTGGGTGGCAGCCCGTTGATGTCTCTCTCTCACATCGATGTTTCTCTCTTTCTTCCTCCCTCTCTCCCTCCCGCTCTATCTGAGGATAAATGCAAAAGTGTCCTTAGGTGAGGATAAAAAAAAAAAAAAAAGAATAAAGTACCTAGAAATAAATGTAAACAAAGAGGTAAAAGACCTGCATTCAGAAATCTAATAAGACATTGAAGAAAAAAATTGAAAAAGATACAAATAAATGGAAGGATATACTGTGCTCAAGGATAGGAAGAATTGACTTTGTTAAAATGTCCATACTGCCTGGCCGGTGTGGCTCAGTGGTCGAGCATTGACCCATGCACCAAGAGGTCGCCAGTTTGATTCCCGGTCAGAGCACATGCCCAGGTTGGGGGCCCAATCCTCAGTGGGGGGCATGCAGGAGGCGGCCAATCAGTGTTCTCTCTCATCGATGTTTCTCTCTCTCCCTTGCCCTTCCTCTCTCTAAAATCAATAAAGAAAAAAAAATTTTTTTTAAAAGTCCATACTAACCAAAGCAATCTATAAATTCAATGTAATCCCTATCAAATACCAACAATATTTTTCACAGAACTAGAACAAACAATCCAAAAATGTATATGGAACAGCAAAAGACCCTGAATAGCCAAGCAATCTTGAGAAAGAACAAAGTTGGAGGTACCATGTCACCTGATATGAAACTATATTACAAGGCTATAGTGATCAAAACAGTATGGTACTAGAATAAAAACAGACACATAGATGAATGGAATAGAATAGAGAGCCCAGAAACAAACCCACATCTATATGGTCAATTAATAGATGACAAAGGTGGCAATGGGATAAGACAGTTTCTTCAATAAATGGTGTGGGAAACTGGACAGATACATGCAAATGAATAAAACTGGATTACTTTCTTACACCATATACAAGAATAAACTTTAAGTGGATTCAAGACTTAAATTTAAGAAACAAACCCATAAATCTCCTAGAAGAAAACATAGGCAGTAAACTCCTTGATATCACTTAGTAATATTTTTTGTTTATCTGTTTCCTCGGGCAAAGGAAACAAAAGAAAAATAAATAAATAAATAAATAAATAAATAAATAAATAAATAAATAAATTAATAAATGGGACTATATCAAACTAAAGTTTTGCACAGCAAAGGAAACAATCAACAAAATGGAAAGACAATCTACTGAATGGGAGAAGATATTCACCAGTGATACATCTGATAAGGAGTTAATACTCAAAATATATAAGAAACTCATAATACAACTTAACACCAAAATATAACAAAATAAAAAAACAAGCAATCCAATTTAAAAATGAGCAGAGGACCTGAACAGACATTTCTCCAAAATGAACATATAGATGGCCAGCAGACATATGAAAAGATGCTCAACATCACTAATCATTAGGGAAATGCAAATCAAAACCACAATGAGATATCACCTCACACCTGTCAGAATAGCTACTATCAATAAATCAACAAACAAGTGTTGGTGAGGATGTGGAGAAAACAGAACCCTCATGCACTGTTGGTGGGATTGTGAGTTGGTGCAGTCACTATGGAAACAGTACGCAGGTGCCTCAAAAACTTGAAACTAGAACTACCATATGACCCAGCAATCCCATGTCTGGGTATTCATCCGAAGAAAAACAAAATACTAATTTGAAAAGACATATACCCTACGTTCACTGCAACAGTGTTTACAGTAGCCAAGCTATGGACGCAACCTAAGTGCCCATCAACAGACGAACGGATAAAGATGTACATACATACATTGGAGTATTAGCAATAAAAAAGAATGAATTCTTGTCATTTGAGACAACATGGATGGACCTACAGGGTATTATGTTAAATGAAATAAGTCAGAGAAAGACAAACACTATATGATTTCACTTACAAGTGGAATGTAAAGAACAAGTAAATGAACAAAACAGAAACAAACTCATACAGAGAACAAACCGCTGGTTGCCAGATGGGAAGGGGTTGGAGGACTGGGTGAAAAAGGTGAAGGGATTAAGAAGTATAAATTGGCAGTTATAAAATAGTCATGGGTAAGTACAGCACAGGAAATATAGTGAATAATATTGTAATAACCAGGTATAGCGTCAGGTGGGTATTAGACTTATCAAGGTGATCACTTTTTTTTTTTTTATCTTCACCTGAGAACATTTTCCCATTTTTGTTCAGATAGAGTGAGAGGAAGAGAGAGGAAGAGAGAGAGAGAGAAACATTGACATGAAAGGGACACATCGAGTGGCTGCCTCCCGCACGACCCTAACCAGCACAGGGGACGAATCGCAACTGAGGTTCGTGCCCTTGGACGGAATTGAACCCATGACTCATTGGTCCGTGGGCCGATGCTCTAACCACTGAGCCAAACTGGCCAGGGCAGGTGATCACTTCTTAAATTTTATGTGCAATCACTATGTTGTACACCTGAAACTAGTATAATATTGTATGTCAACTGTAATTGAAAGATTTAAAAAAAAAATTTTTTTTTAAATAAATAGGGCACCTTTTTCTAACCCTTAGAAGTGTGAGGGCCAATGATTCCTAAAAAAAGGAGAAAAAAAAAGTCAGAATCCAAACCCAAGTTCTCTGTACCCAGCTAAATTAGTATCTCACTGGAGACAGTGAAGATTTTCCCAATCACCTCAAGATCAGGTCACCTTTCTTCCAAGATGATTTGGTCAATGAAGGTATAACTTGGGTTCCATAATTAGTAGTTAAACGTGAGGAATAGTTTTACCATCTTCATTATTCTTGAAAGCCCGAGTACTGGTTTAACTGCAGTTCCTTGCTCTCCCATCGTTCTTTATCCACAAACTTTCATGGACTTTGTCCTAAAGGCAAGCCAACAACAGCCACTGCAGAAAACCTGCTTGTTTCATTTGCATCCTTTGAAAGAACCCTGTTATCTTACAGGCCAGAGGAAATCAGTTTGCTAAAAAAGGTTGAATTCTTTCTTCCAGTGTCCCTACATGGGGTAGGTGATGTTGGTTGACTACTCTGCAGCCCTTTTTACTTGCTCAACAAAATCCTGGTTTTGTTTAAGTATTCGCCATCAATGAGGCTCAGGGGAGGGAGGCCCAGCCTGGAGAGAAGTGTAATTGGTTTATGAAAAGGACACTAGTTTCATTTTTCTCACCAGGAATTGATTTAGGAATGGACCTGTGATGTAGTTCTGGGCAATATGAAATGGGAGCTGTGTGATGGAGGCTTCTGGGAAAGATTTCTTTACTTATTAAAAAACAAATGCAAGACAGAAACGTTACTTTCTGGCCCGCAGAAATGGCTCTGTGAAGATGGAATGTTTGGAGCTGCTGCAACTATTTTGTCAACATAAAAAAATCAACCAGGACACAAAAGGTGACAGGTTGAGAATGGCGGAGCAGAAAGATGGAAGGAATCTGGGTTCTCGATGACTTTAATGAGCTGCTGAAATAACCAAGCCTGGTCTTCCAGTTAAAAAAAAAAAGACCTTTACATCTCTATTACAATAAAAACATTTATTGCTCAAGTCGTTTTGAGTTGAACTTTTCTGATATTCAAATGCAACTTAGTGATAAACTAAAGCAAGAGAAATTGAACATGAGATGACATGCTACTTCATATGTTCACACAATTCTTATGAAAAGCTACTTAGGCAATACCACAAACATAGATTACTTCTATTTTTTTTAAAATTAGGAACTGAAAAAATATTCAATTGGAGCAAGGGGTAAAAGAAACAAATTCCTGAGAAAAAAATTTTTTGATCAATTTTCTAAATACTATAATTTTCATGGACTCTTATTATAATTCTGACACTCTTAGCTAAAAATGAAGACATCTTTTTAATGATTCTCTGCTTCTCACTCTAACCATTTCTAGTTTTATGAGAGAGACACACTCCAGAAGATCCTTATACATCAGAGCTCCTTAACCCTCACCATACAGTTGATTATTTTTCATTCCCAGGTGAGGCAAAGTAGATTGTAACGTGTGACACTGTCCATCATAATAAAGCCCGTTTCACTAAGATCCACGAGCAATTTCTCAGAAAGGTGCCTCTCGCTGGTCCTCAGCTTCAGCAATAAGTTCTCAATACATGTACATTGAAAGATGTAATTGAAATGGAAACCCCTTTTTTCTAAAACAAACACCCAAAGGATTAGTTGTCACTGGGTAGAACATCCTATTATAGTTGTAAGAAAATCTGCAACATTTTGGACTTGTTTTTCATTTGACAGATGTATTGTGTGTTAGCGGCATACAGGCAAAAATCTGGCTTCTTAGGGATTTAACTGCTTCTTGATGTGAGATTTATGAGGTCTGATCAGCTGAGTGAAGGGGTATCTGTTGTGCCTCAACCCGCTTCTCTGGGCTGATGACTGAGTTATCACCCTGTCTGCAGATGAGCAGCCCTCCAGGTGGGAATGAAAACAACGTTCAGGAACTAGTCCTCAATCTATTGAAATCACTGATTTTCCAGTTTTCCTAAGACTGTTCATGACTAACTCCAGCGTATATCAAGATGAACTGCACCAGACTGTGAACCAGATAAATAAGATTTTTTCCTCTTGTTTATGGTTCTGATCACTGTTGGGTCAAAGTTTTTACTACAGAAGCACAGCTTCTTCAAGAGTCATCTAAGAAAAAAAGGGGGGGGAGGTTTATTGATTCAAACAAAAGGTGTGTGACATGCAGCATACTACTGTATCCCTTCCTGGAGATTTCACAAGGCACATGGCATGTTAGGGACTCTGAGAAATCTTACAATCAAGATCTTTTCGATTTTTACTTAAGTATGGGATATTTCTTTTTACATAACACTTATAAATACCCCCAAAGGACTTGTGTTCTAAGGAATAGACATTCAGAATCACTTGTCTGAGCCCTATTTGTTTGTTCATTTCTGTCTGGCCTTTTCAGGGATGGGTCAGTGTGCGTGTGCGTGTGTGTGTGTGTGTGTGCGCGCGCGCGCACGCGCGCACGCGTGTGCCTGTGTGTAAAATGGGCAGGTTAAGGGAAGGCTGAGGCTCTTAACTGAACCAACTGAAAAGAAAAATTCAACAGAGATGGACTAAAAAATAAAAGCGCCCCCCACCCCAAAACCAGGAACTCCGCAAAATTTAGTTAGCATTTATTGAGGACATAGTATCAGGTACTATTTTAAGTGCTTTATAATTATGAAAGCATTTAATCCTCAAAACAGCCCAGTGAGATAACTACCACTTTCATGCACAGGTAACAGATAAGGAGGCTGAGGCTTGGAGGGAGCAAGGGGAGAGGTCACAATTTAAGCTCAGGCTGGCTTGTTCTAGAATCAGTCCTCTCCAACACTGTCAGACTGTCCTCTGAACCCTCCAATGAGAGACAAGCCAAAGAGATCCCACATTTCCCCAGCACGGAGACATGAGTGTCATTCTTGGTTCCCACAGAACCCCTATTCCCTGCCCACCTCCACCCCTGTTCTTATAGCCCCTCTGCACTGTCTAGTAATGTGACTTAATCTCTCTCTGTTTCAGGTTATTTTCATGTATAAGATGTAAAAAAGACAAAGAAAAACTACATACACACTTCAGAGGATGCTGTAAAGCATGCTCAGTATCTCTGCAATTGTTGGTCTAGTCTCACGAGTCTCTACCTATTGACCCTGGTCTGTCCTCTACGCTGTCAGTGACACTCACAGCGCCATTCTCCAGGCTAAATATTGCCAGACACTTGAACTGTGTCTCCTAGGCTATGGCTTTCAGAATGTGTTCCCTTCTGCTCACGCTTGAAACAGCTCTTATGACATGTGGCATTTTGAGCACATTTTCTTGAATAAATCATAAAAAGAGAGAATTTTTCTTTTTCTTATAGTCCTTAAAAGGCTGAACTTAATTTCATAAGAGATGAAACAGTCAGTACTACTATAAACTAAAATGTTAAATCTAAAACAGAATTTTATTTTGAAAAGTTCGTTTCCTTTTTTATCTATATTTATTCCTTCCCACAACAAACACTTTAATGCAGCAGTTACTGAGTCGTAAGAGGGGCCAGTTACAGGATCATGTTGGGCATTAGTTCAAACATTTTTCTTCTCAGTCACTTTAATAATAAAGAATCTTCTGACGCAAGAAGATACTTTAAGGAGGACTCCAGATGCCCTCTAGATTCCCTCTTAATCTTCAGATCTATGACTCGAGGCTTCTGCAGTTCTGCTCAAAGTACACATAAACTGAAGTCCTCCTCATTCAAATGCAGTAAGTTCATTACGCATGTTATTTAAAGGAAATTTCATTTGTAACTGAAATATATATAAATTATAAATAAATGTATTTCCCATTTCCCTTTTCTTCTAGGGAATTGCTTCTTCAGAAGGTGATTACATTGGTTTTAAAAGTGGTTTATTGCCCGGCTGCTGTGGCTCAGTGAATTTAGCATCGGCCCATGGACTGAGAGGTCCTGGTTCGATTCCCGGTCAGGGCACATGCCCCGGCTGTGGGCTCAATCCCCAGTAGGGGGCGTGCAGGAGGCAGCCAATTGATGTTTCTCTCTCACATCAATGTTTCTACTCTCTCTCTCCCTTCTTCTCTAAGTAAAACAAAACAAAACAAACAAAAAACAATAAAAAAAGTGGTTTATCTACTTATGTTGTTTATTTTCCCATTTGACATGTTAATCCTCTATTTTGTCAGATAATCCTTTAGTTATTCCCATCAGGTATACACAAATGTTTCCAGTTATAGAAATCCAGGGCAGCAATATCCGATATTCCAGAAGACCAAGAATTCTTGACAAGGCAGCAGCCCTTTGGAACTCTTAGCACAAATAAATGCAAAGGCGCCGCTCAGCTTGTCACGTCCTTTGATGACATGCGCACGGTCTGGGATACATGGGCCATGAAAGAGCTTTGTGTGCGGACCTCTGATCAAAACTGATAATCAGTCAAACAAGGACCTCCCTCAGAGGTGTTCACAGATGGCAAAGCAGTGAGGTTTTGTTAACAGAGTGCCAAAGCAAAGGCAGGGATCACACGTAGTCTATCCTTCGTGGTCACAGATCACTCCATTTACTAAAATCTAACAACAGCTAACGCATTTGTACGTCTCCCCGTTTTCACATGTGTCAGTCACTAGCAGGTCCCATCTTTCTCTCAGGAAGTGTTTCTTGGTAAAGGATTTAGGACTTTATTTACGAAAGAAATATAAGCAATTACAAGGTATTAAACTCTTAGTAATTAGAGTTAACGTTTATAAGGTCAAACAAATCCTCACGTCATGTCAATCATACCACATATACAAAAACACACAGTTCAGATATAGATTCCAATGCAGGCAACGTTATTTTTGCCTCTCTTTGTGTTCAACTTTATTGAAGGTTCCACTACTGCCTTAAAAAATACAGAAACTTCTTGAACACACATCAATTATCTGGAGGAATAAAGATACTACACATGCTATATTGTCAAAACTCTGGAAAAAGAGAATTTCTCTCTCTAGTATTTAAAAAATTGGTATCTAAATAATTTCATTTTAAACTAGGTTAGTAACTTCAGTCTTCTCCATTGAGCTGTTAAAATAGAAAAAATTCAAGTTCTAAATATAATAAAGACTTATGTACACATTTAAATAGAAAATGGGAATTTATTTCCTATTCCACTTTTCTGGCCAAAGGGAGATGAAGAATATTTTTCCTCCTTATTTTCTTATAACAAACATTGTCAGATTTTTTTTTAAAGCAAAATATAACAGAATTTTAGTTGAGAAGATTACTTTTATATGAATGGTATAAACCACAGCCCAGTTAAAATAACACTTAATATAGATTTGCTTTAATAGATGATGTCAACTTTTAAACATTGTTACTTCTCATATCACTTCTGGGTGGCCTAGACCCATTTCTTCTCAACTGTACTTCTTCATTTTTCTTCTCTAGAGTTTCCTTTACTTAAAATAATGGCTTGAGGAAGATCATATGAGACTTAGGGGCTCTGTGCTATTTTTTAAATGTGGGCGAAGTTGGGCTGATTGATAACATAACTCATTAAAATGAGCTGTGTTTTCAGAGCCCTTTGCTGGCCCAGCAGTTTGAGAGGCCTCGGTTCCTTTTGTAGTTAAATATAGATAGAGTCCATTCTTCTACCAGCCCATTGCAGTGGCTGAAAAAGTCCAGGAAACAGATTACATTGAGTGCTACTGTTCAGAAGAGATTTGCATTTAATGCTGCTGTTATAGGTAAAGTATTTCCTTGAGCAAACATCTCATTTACTCAGTGTTTAGAGAAAACACTGAATTTCATAGCCATAGCTGCCTTTCTCGGTGGAAAAGATTTTAAATCTGCTATGATCATTACCTTTCAGTTCTTTTTCTTATAGGCATGCATGCTCTGTGATTTAAACTTCCTAAGTTCATTTAAAATCAGAGAAAGAATTCAAGAGGATAAACACAAGCACAAAGTAATAAAAAACAAACAACAGTTTTGCCATTACATTTTCTCCTGGATAACTTAGCAAATATTTCTCGTTTCCTTTCTGTTTCAACACTGCAGAGCAGTATATCCATGGCTCAGTGGCGAAGCAATGTGCATATGAGTGGCGAAACATGGAAACCAGAAAATAAAAATATAAATCAAACTCTTAAAATCCTAGTAATGCTACAGTTGCTTCTTTCCTTATTTATTCTGTTAATGTCCATTCCACACGAATTCACGTTGTGGTTCCAGGAGGCCATGCACTGCAAGCCTGGATCACAAAGATCACTGTTTGTGGAGGGCACATAGCGTCTGTTGCCAGTATCTTCTGGTGGCAAACTTGTGAAAATCTTCTGGAAGACTAATAAAGTCATATTCTGATTATTTGTTTTCTGGATTCAGGGAACCATGGAAATAGAAAAGGATAAAAATAGGACATGCTTTTTTTTTTTTTTGAGGAGTCTTGGACTGAGAAGTAGAAAAATAGGTATTTTCCTTTGGGGATTTTTGGGGCTGAGAATGGTGAGGTTGGTATTTCTGAGATCACTTCTCCACTTTCCTCAGTCTTTAAGAGAGTGGTAGGCTTTGGCAGTCCGGCTGTTGACAAAATCTGTCTTCTTAAACTGAGCCTTTGGAATAAGCAAACAAAAATGTGAATGGTAGCAACATTTTCACAGACAAAACTGCAGTTCTTAGTGATTTCCCACCAGGGCCAGTCAAGCAGGCCATTAGGATCTGGCTCTGTTAACTAGGACACTCCTTTGGAGCGCTCTTACCTTCTTGTAGGCATTGTGGAGCTCCGTGTGCGCCCACAGAGAATATAAGAGGACAGAAGCAGCTTTGCTTGCTTTGTTGGAGGCATAGCTGAAAGAAAAGGACATTCCGAGATCAGTGCGAACGTGTCTGAGGCTCCTGGAGGTGGCCGCTGGATGGTCTGGAAATATTCTTTAACTGCTGTTCTCAGCCATCCATTAAGTCAGGCTACTCACAGCGACAAGAGAATCAAATGGGAAGCTTCAGGGGTCAGGCAAACACTAACACAGTGCTAACAAATAAATAGTTTGCAGAGCAAATTCTTGATATTTATAAGAAATACATGTTATAAATCCTTGAATTTATTTACAGAATACAACTTATATTTGTATGTTTATATTGTCATTTATAGAATATAAATATATTATGTTTATAATGTATGTATATGTATATTTTACTATATATATAATTATATATAGATAATGCAAACTTAGTGACTTTAGAAAGGTAGAATTCATTTTTTTCAAGTTAATAAAATAAATTCTTGTTGGAGCATTTTTTAAAATAGTGTCAGAATGTCTTTGTTCTTGTGTACAGCACATGTAAAATGTGTTCCTGTTCTAAATCCAAGTTACTATTGAATTTGACATTGTATTTAATTTTTGATGTTCTGCTTTTAAATCTGTCCTAAATTTCCTGTTTCTGGCTAAAGTAAAAAGACTTTCTTTGCTCTCTTTCTCTTCTATCACCTGAACTACCACGTGGCTGAATTTTCTCTCTTAATAAAGAAATATATCTTTTATTTTTCCTATCATAGGAGTTTGCAAACATGCAACCAAGAATAGAGAACACAAAGCTGTAGGGAGAGCACATACTGGGTCTATTCATCAGCTAGAAGCCTTTCTCTTCCATGCCAACCTGGCAGAGAGGGTAAGACAAATCAGCACCCTACAGATTTTTTGAGTTACCTCATGGACTTCTCAGAGTAGCTTGTTTATAACTGAGATACTAAATAATCCATGAAAGCTGTGGTTCTCTAATATTTAAAATTGGAAAAAAGTTCAGTAGCAAGTAAAGGGGAATAGAATGCACCATCCAAAAATATGCCTCTCTGGCATAAGGATTATTTTAGGCTGATTATTTCTAAGAAAGAGCGGACACAGGGAAAGTTCTGAAAACTGAGTAGAAGTTACCGTTTTTTAAAGAGACATTTAAATTTATAAGAGAAGTCTCTATCTGTACCAGAAAGTGAAGGATGGCTAAATCTTTAGAAACTTTTATCACTGGAGAAGGCAAGTACTTAAATTTGCATAATAATCCTGTTTACTGTGCTTTTCCTGGGAATCCCCCAAAACTGGCCTCCCCTCATCCCTAACACCTTCTTTTGTCTTTAGCTGGAGATGTTATTTAAGGGGGAGAGTTGGGCCATTTCGAGGAGTTGCTCAGTTTTCCTGAGTGGCTCCCGCATATATAAGAGATCTACATGTTATCCAACTTCTGTTTGTTTTTATCCTGTTAACCTATCTTTTTTATTGCAGGGATGTCTCAGCCAAGAACCTAGAAGGGTAGAGAGAGAATTATTTTTCCTCCCCCTCACAAGAATGTTATATTTATAAAGTTTGTTTATAAGTTGGTTGTTGGCACTTGGGAACTCATTTATTCAAAGATAAAATGTTATAAATGACAATTGGTCCCCAGGGTAGCCTGTGTGAAAGGATTTCAACCTAGAATGAAACCAGAAGATATGAAATAGAGAATGTCATGCATACCCCTCAGAAGAACAGAAATTATGAACTGAGAGACCAATTACTTGTAAATGTCTGCTTAAAGAAGACCGACACTTTCCGGTAGCTTGCTACAGCATGAGTTACCAGAACTGCAATTTCTCTGATATTCCCTAATGAACTCAAATTCTGGTAATTTGAGCTTGCCTCAGTTAACATCTTCATTTAGGTTGACACCTATGAATTACAAGTCGGCTATACAACACTCTAGCAAGGAAGTGGTACCATTGTAATTAGCTAGTTGTTAATAACAGGAAAGGAGTAAAGGGAAGACCAGGCATTATAGATATGTTCCCTGCAAAACACTGGGGGAAGAGGACTGGACAAAGGGAAGATAGACACGTGCCCAGTAAAGTTGGGATGACATAGGGAAGGTACTTGCCTGTCTATCTCACAGAGATGGTTGGCCAGAATGGGCGTGGCCACTGCAAGCACGTGGAAATTTGAGATCTATAATCCCTTGAACAAAGAAGTTCACTCTCTGGTTTCTCTTGGCACATGTGGGTCATGGCTCACACTTGGCTTCCTGGCATTCTCCCATGTGGCCCATGGCCATGCGGACATCCACACACAATGGACTAATGGACCACAGCTAGCCTAATATGAATCGGGCTTGCCTGCAACATGGAATGTAAACTCTGGACACTGGCTCTGATTTTAGCCCTACTGAAACCCCAGCTACACTTCTACTATGACTGGACTAAGGGGAACGGGACTCTGGAAACCCAGGGATATAATTGCACGGAAATAAAGCTTTCTACCATATCTGATCCTCCTGTGGGGGGGTCCCTGGAAATGCTTATTCCCCAAGGACCACACTCCCACTAGCAACAGGGGAAGACCAGGCACATTTTCCTCCAGTAACAGAAGAAGCATCAGGCACGGCCAGTAAAAATTCCATGTTGACTTTCTTTTTTCTTTTTTTAGACGGGGCATGTGAGGACTGGCTCACAAATGGACACTCGGGGCAACAAAGAAATAACAGAGTAGCACACCCATATGCTGTTAAGCTATAAGAAGTTTCCAAAAGTGATGGTGTCAGCATAGGTAGTTAGCTAGCTATTCATAAAGAGAGGGAGCAAAGGGAATCAGACACTGAACTTAATAAACTAGGGAGCTGAATTAAATATTAAGCTTAATAAACTGGGAAGCTGAATCAGATATTGGGTCTGTTTCATTAGGAAGCTACAGCATTCCATTAAACTTAATTTACTAGGAAACTATAGCATTCACAGACTCATTAAACACTCCAGGGGACCTCGGAGACTTAATCCTCCAAACTGGCAGGAAAATCCCCCCCGGAGGTGCTGCCGCCCATACTGGATTATCGCAGGGAGGAGGAGGGCAGATTCCTCTGCTGGGCACATGCCAAAAGAAACCAGATGACGCAGCAGAACTCTTAGCCGTGCAAGTCGAAGTCAACACGGCACGGGGTGGGGGGTGCTTCCACTTTGGGGCACGTGCAGTTAAAGCCAAAGTGGCGACACAAAGGGGCAGAGACTAGCCTGGAAAAATCTGGGTAAAGAATCAGATTGAATAGGGGGCACAAAACCCTTGGTAGGTCCAGGAAAGGGATTGGTTAAGGGGAGGGCCCAACTCAAGCAGGGGAGAAATCAGGAAGTGGGTTAGATGGTTTGAATGACACCTTTCTCATTACCGAGAACCAAGAAAATACGTGGAGGATTATGAGAAGTTTCAAGGAAGTTGCTGCTAGAGCCTGCCACCCTCTACATCCCCAAGGATGTACAATTTCCCTTCACCCCAATAAAAATCTTGTCACTACCTTTAAACTTCTCCACGCGTGAGCACTTTGAAAGTCCTTTCTCAAGACACCGCAAAAGAACCCACTTTCAGCAGCAACAGGGTATTCCAATGTGTTCATTATGACTGAATACTCAAATAATTAAAATCATATGGTCTTATGGAGATCTGCTTATAAGTTCGGATGACTACTCAAATAGTCATTTCTGTTTTGCAGCAATAATTCGTTGTTCCCACAAAGACAGAGTAACCGCTGTCTGCCAGGCTCTGGGGACAGGTGAATAGCCCCTGCTCTCAGGGAACTGACCTTCTAACCAGAGCTCCTTTTAATCATGTGACTCTGAATGGGGTCTTCAGAGTACAAGAGGTTTACGTGGGGCGGGGCTGTGGTAGAGGACACGATCATTCCAGGATACCACAGAACCCTGTGCCCAGCCTTGTGTGGCCAACCACGTTTGTCCATTACAGGTGAAGTCCGTTTGCTTTGCAACTCATTAGAACTGGGCTATAACATTCCTTTCCTTTTTGGTTATTTACAAAAGTAACTTATAGTTTAGCAAGTCAAAAAATTCAGAATTGTACAAAGAGAAAAAGATAATAATCTTCATGTCCTCTTTGGGTCCCATCACTGTAAATTAATAGTAATAATTTGGTTACATGAGGTTTTTCATTCTCTTCCTCCCTTTTTATGTTTTTTATTATTATTTTTATTCCTCAAGGATATGTTTTTGTTGATTTTTTTTTAGAGAGAGAGAGATTGAAGTGACAGAAACATCAATCGGCTGCTTCCTGAATGTGCCCCAACTAGTGATAGAATCCGCAACGCAGGTATGTGTCCTGACTGAGAATCAAACCCACAACCTTTTGGTGTAAGGGACGATGCTCCAACCAACTGAGCTACTGGGCCAGGGCTCTTTTTAAATGGGGAAAATTCAAAGACAGAAACTGGGATGTGGGATGATGTATATGCATTAGACCTTCTATTCTCAAATGGGAACGAGAGGTGGAAAGAGATAGTATAGAGAAAACTGAGAAAGCAAGAATTTATTAGGCTGCCCCCCACTTCTTGTGTTAGCACTGCTGCTTCTTAGCCACCTGGGTCAACACTGGTCCTGCAGATTTCAGTGAAAAGGGTATTCTTCCCTGTCTATAGGACTCCCACTCTGCCTACATTCTGTTCTTAAATTACAGTTGTAGTTTGGGGAAATAAATTAATTCATGTCAGTAAAATGCTGGAAGCTATGAAGATTGACTATCTCTGAATATTGCCCATGGTCCTCAATGACAATGTTTACAACTAGATTTACATATGGGAGTGATGGTGGAGAAAGGGGAGACAGCCGATGGGCAGATACTAAAGGACTTACGTATCGCCTGCGCTGATAGTCATAATTTTCTGCAGGCCCCCTGTGTTCAGAAGATCCCGGGCATTCTGGGAACTATTCTGGGTTATGTTGTTCAACGTGTAACAGGCAGAGGCTGTAGTTTCAATGAGAAGATCAGTACTTGGAACTGTTTCGGGAATCATGGAAACCAAATCAGGTAGAGTTTCTTTGGCTACAAAATGAAAGAAAAAGAAAACTTGATTAAAAAGATTGTTTCTCAATCACAAGATCCCAATATGTTTTGGGTAAAGAACATTTTAAAAAGGAAACACAACTGGTTAATAAGCACATGGAAAGATGTAGCCTAATACTTGAGGTTCTTTGTTGTGGTTGTTAATTCTCACCTGAGGATATTTTTCCACTGGTATTTTTAGATAGAATAGAAGAAAGGAAAGGAGAGAGAAAGAGAGAGAAACATGGATGTGAGAGAGACACATTGACTGGTTGCCTCCCACACGACCCCAGCTGGGACCTGGGATGGAACCTGCAACTCAGGTATGTGTCCTTGACCAGGAATCAAACCCATGACCCTTCAGTCCGAGGTCCAGCGCTCTAATTGCTGAGCCAAACAGGCCAGGGAAGGTGGGGCAGAGAAACATCAATGTGAGAGAAACATCGATAGACTGCCTCCTATACACGACCCAACAGGTATGTGCCCTGGCTGGGAATTGAACCCACAACCTTTTGGTGTACGGGAATGCTTCAACCAACTGAGCCACTCCAGAGTTCTAATACTCGAATTTTTTTTTTCCTCACCCGAGGACATTTTTCCATTTTTTTTGTTCAGATAGAGTGGGAGGGAGAGAGGGCAAGAGAGAGAGAGAGAGAGAGAAACATCCATGTGAAAGGGACACATCGAGTGGCTGCCTCCCGCACGACCAACCAGGGCCGGGGACAAACTGCAACCGAGGTACGTGCCCTTAGCGGGAACCGAACCTGGGTCTCTCTGGACCGCAGGCCGACGCTCTAACCGCTGAGCCAAACCGGCCAGGGCTAATACTTGAATTTTAAAAGGATTTTTAAAAAGATGATGCTCTGTGCTCAATACACTGGAAATCTTTTCAGAAAGCAATTTGATAGAAATGTCAAGAATTTTTAAAATTTTCACATTCTTTGATTTAGTAATTCTCCTTCTGGGAATTCATCCTAAAGACATCATTTTAAAAATGGAAAAAGCTTTATGTTGAACTTTGTTATTTATCATTATAGTGTTATATATAAATGAAAAATTATAATAAGCCTAAATATCCTAATAATAGAATATAATTAACTAAAATACATCTGCAAAGAATTTTATGCATCACAAAACATATCCATGAAGCATGTAAATAAGAAGACATTTATATTAATATTCTATGTGAAAAATCTGTATAATTATTTATATAAAGAACACATAATATTATAACATTAGGAAAGAAAATACACATAAGCAATCTGAGAAGAAATACATAAAAATATTAATAGTTCATTTTCTATAACAGTATTGATGCTGACCTAAACATATTTTTTAAAAATTATCTGTACTGCCCAAAGTTTCTTTAATGCACAAGTAATACTAGTATTTAAAAAAAGATCATTTTAAATTTATTTTTTCACTAAGTATGTACGTTCTTGGTAACGGTTTTAGTTGGCTTCTTTTGGAGTAATAAGAGAGGTATTAATAGTTGATTATTTCATTATAACTTGCCCTATGGTATAATTTTGGGCAGTATGGATCTGTATTTGATCTTTTGCAATAATTCTTTTCATGGATATTTCCTTCTTTTCCTCTAACTACTTGGGATTCTCCTTAAAAGACATGGAGTTATGTTTCTCTTTCTTTTGCTGCTCCTCGCAGCTCTTTAATACTGTGCTGTGTTTACCACAGACGTACAACAAAGACTCCTGCTTAATTTGATTATTTTTTCATCTGAGTTTATGTGGCACCTTGAGCTGTACTTGTCTCTCAATGATTCTGCATTGTACTTAGTTACGTGACTCTGAATTCCAAATGTGGCCACGGGTCCCTTGAAGACAATTTCCAGCGCTGACCACTAGGCCTGTAACAGAGAGGTCCTCCACTAAAGGATCTGAACAATATGTCATCCTTTGGTAGTAACTGGACGCGCCGGACAGGAAAGACATACCTTCTGCTCAAAGGCCGGAACACTTTCTTTTTTACTGTGTTTCAGCTTAGATCTCAAGCTCTGAAACCACACTTCTTTAGTTTCAGTCCTGTCTCTGCCACTTAATGGCTGTGTGGTCTGGGCACGCTACTTAGCCTCTCTATGCGTGATTCTTCCTAGTTGGTAAAATAGTATCTACTTCACAGGGTTATTTTGAGGGATTAAATGAGTTAATATGTGTTCCTGTATCATAGTACCCTATGCAGAGTAAGTTCTCAATAGAGATGAATTATTATCAGAAGTCTTCTTTGTAATAAGCTAAACCACAGAATTAAAAGCCTTGAGAACATAAATTTTTCCTTCCATGGAAATTAGGTTGAAAATATAAAAATAAGTCTGTGACAATCACAACAGAAAATGCCCACTCAATCTCTTTGCAGGGCGCAGTGACGGCTGTGAGACCCGGGCTGCCCCCCGGAGAACGATTACTGGAAAGAGCGCCCCGCGCTCCTCCCTCACCACCAGCGAGAACACCCACTTCTGTACATCAATTTTAAGGTGGAAACGTAGGGTCATGTCGAAGGAGGAGGGAGAATTAGAGAAGACAGAGTCTTTAACATTTTGTATCATGTTTGTTTTTCTTAGAAAAGTAGTGTGACTGTTTACATTGACAAAGCTTAACATTACAATATAGAAAGGGAGAGTCCCTCAGTATTTCTCTCTCTCTCTCTCTCTCTATACACACACACACACACACACACACACACACACACACACACAGAGGGTGGGGCAAAAGTCAGTTTACAGTTGTTTATATGGAAAATAATATAATAATTAATAAATTATAATACAAGAATAAACTCTTTTGCGTACTCACAACTGTAAACTGACTTTTGCCCCACCTTGTATACATATACACAAACACACACACACACTGTGGGACAATTAAAATTCACTTTGGGACAATTAAAATTGGATCATTGCCCTGACTGGTTTGGCTCAGCTGTTACAGCGTCGCCCGCTGACTGAAGGGTCTCGGGTTTGATTCTAGTCAAGGGCACGTACCTGGGTTGCAGGTTTGATCCACAGCCCCGGTCGGGGTCATGTGGGTGGCAACCAGTCGATGTGTCTCTCTCACATCGATATTTCTCTTTCTCCCTCCCCCACTTCCACTCTATCTAAAAAAATCAATGGAAGAATATCTTTGGGTAAAGATTACCAACAACAAAAATTGGATCTTTAATGCTGAAATATAAAATTAATGGCCTTATCATGATATAGAAAGGTTACAGTTCAATGTTGAGGGAGATTTTATTGAATGGCTAAGAACTTTATGCCTTAAAAAGCCAAGACATTAGTTGGATGTTTGAAAACACCTGTAACAATGAATGAATTCGAAATGAGATTCTAGAGATGTATCCAAATACTTCCTGTTGCTTGCACATACTGTACATTATGTTGCCTGATCCTGCGGAAAGCACTGTTAGGTATCGATTATTAATCTCTCCCTGTTTGGAACAGTTCAATGACCAGGCCAGGTGACTTGGTGGCAAAGGAGAACTGCAGGATGCAGATCTGTGGCCTCTGCAGGAGGTCTATTACTCTGTCACCATCTAAGTTGCCTACCTTCAAATTTTTAAGAAAATATAAGTTTTAAGTTTATTTTTGTAAATCTAAGTGAAATGTGATGGCTGCAATCCGGGCCAGCACACGGAAAGTTTTACCTGGCCTAGATGTCTCTCATGAGAAACACAAAACATGTATTTCAAACTGATTTTCACTTATTTCTGGCTATCAATACTCTGAATGAAGATAGGTCCTTCTACTCAAATTATATATTTGACATAAAGCCAATTTAAATTTAAAAACTGTATTTATCTTGCTGAAGCCTCTTTTCACTGTTGTCCTTACAATGAGGGGAGGTTGACTAGTGAAATCACCTTCCGTGCGCTGTGGAGCTATAGCTGTATCTTCCCAACAGCCCTGCAGGCACTTCATCAGCAAGGTTTCAAAGATGGAGTCAACATTTTATTTGGGAAAATAAAAAAAAAGTCAAAGGATAATACACCCGATTGAAGTGGGGCACAAAAGTCCACAGAAGACAATGGGGAGAACACTTCCATAATTTTGAGAGTGCCGATGGCAAGGTTTCTTTCAGATCCCCTGAAAAATTTCCAGACTCTCTTTATATTTATAATGGGCATGAAACCACCTGTCCAGTGTTGTGCTGCCTGCTGTCTTTGGAAAGGACATGATTAAAACATAACCACAGACTTCAATAGCTCTCATGCTGTGTGTGTGCGTGCAATTTCAGGATAATCCACTCCATTAAAAAAAAAAAAACTCACAAAAATTTGTTTATAATTTTAGTGAAATAACTAATTTATGGAGCATTAGGAAGCATAATTAATTTTTTAAATATGTTTTTATTAATTTTTTAGAGAGAAAGGGAGAGATAGAAACATCGATGTGAGAAACACCTATCAGCTGCCTCCTGCACACCCCCTACTGGAGATGGGGCCCCCAACGGGGCACATGCCCTGACCAGGAATCAAACCGGGACCTCTCAGTCCACGGGACGACGCTCAATCCACTGGCCGGGCAGAAGCATAATTATTTTTAACATTATCTTCCTATTATCTCATTTTATAGTTTTTTACTTGATTTACAGTTATCATATTTCTAGGTATAACACAAATAAATGAAAAATTATGTGATAGTGTAACATAGTTATCATCCTTGTCAATGACACAGACTCTCAAAAAAGGAGCAAACATGTTTCATTGTATTTGATGTAAAACCATCTATGCTGAATCTGCATATTCAGTGACTCTTTTTTTTGTCTTTTTAAAAAATGATTATCTGTCCATCCATATGTTTCTACTCCAATACTGGCCACGTTTCTAAGGTGAACAACTACTGTGTAAGTGTTATTTTAATGTTTCAGAAGAGTGGTGCTTAAGCAGACCACACAGAGAACATTCTGAAAGACAGCTACACGGATTAAAAAGACTTCACTGGATGGCACAGCTGAGGGTTGAAAAATATCAAATATATTACTTATCTTGTTCATTATTAGTATGGTCTAAAATTTTTCTTCTGCAGTAATTAAAACAGAAAAAAATGCTGGATATGAAGAAAAATCTTATTGGAGATCCAGCGAGAAAGCCTACCCTTGACATCTGGGGGTGCACAAAAGTCAGGTCTAGTTATCGCATCTTGCTCTTTATTCACATTTTCAGTCCATCACAGTAAAAAGAATGTGGTAAGGACAATGTTTTATTGCATTTGTATTTCCAATATGGTCACGTTACATCTTAGACCCTCTTACTGACTCACCAATTTCATTGCACAGGGAAAGATTCCGAGACAAATTCCTCAGCAGGGAGACTGCAGTCTTTTTCACACTTGGGTCACCAACATGCAGCATCTTCCGAGTGTGCTGAAGGCCGTTTTCCTTCTGGACCACTGTCTGCGCTACTGACATCGGCATCTATATTGTAGGACACATTCTGTAAATACTAACGCATTTGACTTCACAGTAATGATACGTTTCTGTAGATTACTAGAGATTGAACAAGGCGTTTTAAAAACTAGAGCTGTGACAAAATCAGCCTAAAGATATTGCCTTTAAATTCTTATTAGGGTTTCAATTGAATTATTGGATAAAAGCAGTTTATGCAGTATTTTTATATTCACTATTGGATTTGGTTAGCTACTATATTTTTTGCATCTGTTTATAAGTAAAGTGGGCCTGTCTTTTCCTTTCCTTTGTGTGGATCAGTCTGTCCTTTATTCACATTTTCAGTTCATCACTGTGAAAAGAACATGATAAAGACGATGTTTTGGAATCAACATTCTACGATGTTGTAGAATCAAAGTCACACTATACGTACTGGTTGTTGGCTCAGTCATGTTTTCTGTTTCTTCTTGCTCAAATTTTGGTATTTTACATATTTTAATAAACTTATTCATTTCTACAAAGGCAGTTTATTCTGAAAGAGACGTTGGGCTCTTAAATAAAGAAATCTATTGTGAGTTAGATGATCTGTAATTCTAGGCTGTGTATCAAAGGCTGCGTGTGCACGTTGCTGGTCCAGGCCCACCAGAGGCGAATCTCATCTGCAATTAGGCTGGTCTTCCACTTTCAGAGCGTCTGAGCTCCAACTAGACTTCCTAGCATCAACAAACCTCCAACAATACTGAGGTCTTCGCTTGTGTCAGTAACTTTATACAGTTTTATTTGAAGCTAATTTGAGGCCACCAAGCCATAAATTTCTGTAATTCGTGACCATTCTTCAGGGTGTATTTTCTCTGTTTATCTTATCTAAACACTGGTTGTTTCCCCCTACCTCCTACAGATTGCTGTCCTTCTTACACTCCCCACTGTACCCTTTAGAACAGGGGCTCCTAATATAGGGTCCAATGTAGGTTTCAGGGAGGGAATAGGAGGTCTTTAAAACTACTCTTGTGTTTATAATAAACTTTCTCAGGGAAAGGGTCCATAACTTTCATTACAAACTCAAAGTCTCCTTGACTTAAAAAAGTTCAATAACCACTATTTTAGAATGTTTGTTTTATTGTAAACAAGTTATAATTTGTCTTTCACTAATTTGCAAAACATTCCATTAGACTATTTGCTCTCCTCTGAGGAGAACCCTTCCCCTGCAGCCATCTGGAAGGAGGCTATTCATTCTGTACAACCCCCGTGTCTTGGGCACAGAGGCGGGTTTAGCATTCCTCTCTCTCGGGAAGAGATATCTGTCTTCCCGCATGTGCAAAGCTCTGCTCTTCTGAGTCACTGCCATCCATCTCTGTCACCCCCATAGCATTTTCTTTGTCATCTCAAGACCTATTATTGGTCCTTTCCCAACATCCACTGGGGACTTGAGAGCCTGGTTCAGAGTCTTCTCCGCCTTCCATCCATTGTAGATGACCACATCAATTACCTCACAGTTCCCAGACTTCCTAAAAGTCAATGACCTTCACCCCTTCCATACATGAGCCATTCGCTTCCATGGTCACACAGAATCTGTATTCACCCAGATAGAGCTTGAGTTTGAAAACATAAACTCCAATGTTAGACTTGGAATACAACTTCCTGTTCTCCTTGCTCTCTTCCCCTCACTCCTACCATATTCTTCTTCAGCCTCATCAAGAACTCCTGCCCCTTTATCTCAACCTTGACTCCCTACACCTCACATGATCAGCTCTCTCCCACCTTAAAGTTTTTTCTTATTTAGATCAGGGTACATGAACCATCACATCATGTATTATCTTTCTAATACCCTTAACTCCTTTTTGTCATTTTAACTTTTTTTTCCACCCACCCACTGAAACTGCAAAAATGATTTTACACTTGGTCACCAAATATGCTAAATAGTGCATTTGCAGGTTGCTACTTCTGCAAATTTATGGTCTCCAATCTCTACTAGGAACCAAATGTTGCTGGTCAACTTGCTGTTTCTTAGACACCAGTGGGGATTTCTAAGCCTTACACCAGAATGATCCTTCTAAAATTTAATCTTATTCTATTCCACCTCAAGTTTAAACCCTGGTCCGGCCAGTGTGGCTTATTGGTTGAACGTCGATCCATGCACCAAGAGGTCGCCAGTTCAATTCCTGGTCAGGACACATGCCCAGGTCGTGGGCCTGATCTCTAGTGGGGAGCATGCAGGAGGCGGCCTATCAATGTTCTCTCTCATCGATGTTTCTATCTCTCTCTCCCTCTCACTTCCTCTCTCTCTAAAATCAATAAAGGAAAATAAATAAATAAATAAACCCTGCCATGACTCCTGATTGCCCTCAGAATGATGTTGAAATGTCTTAGTGTGGTATATACAGTCCTTCATAGCCTGGTATGTTCTTTCCTCTTTCCTTACCATTACTCCCTAATTCTTTAGGTTACAGCTGTACCAAACAGCATATTCTCTCCCATTAGAACATACACTCCTTGAAAGGAGGAAATCTTATCTATCTTCTTTTTCCCTCAGTGCCTTGTATGGTGCCTAGAACATGACAGGTCCTACATATATGTTTACTGAAATGAACTGTATGAATAAATTTGCTATCAAGTTTTCCTGAAGATTTATTATCATCTCAGAAGGTGCTTGATAAGAATCAACACAGATTAAAAAGTCACAGATAATTCTTTCTTAAAATTTTTGTTTCTTTTTAAATAAAAATCTGCCCGGCCAGTGTGGCTCACTGGTTGAACATCAATCCATGCACCAAGAGGTTGCAGGTTTGATTCCTGGTCAGGGCATATGCCTAGGTTGTGGGCCCGATCCTTGGTGGGGGGCATGCAGGAGGGGGCCAATCGATGTCCTCTCTCACCAATGTTTCTATCTCTCTCTCCCTCTCCATTCCCCTCTCTCTAAAATCAATGAAGAAAAAAATAATTAAAATCTTGCTTTATACATATATCATACTGTGCCATTTAATGATATATTCTTATATATAATAAAGAGCTTTGATGTTAGTATATAAAAATAATTACTGGAAACATGCAAGTCTAGATGAACTCTGGATCCTCAAATGACATTTGCTCAACTAGAGGAAAGGATAGCATAGTCTTATTAATTCGGACTCACTGAGGGAAAGAGGGCCATCTGAAGTGGGATGGTATTTAGAATTTGTTCAGTAAGAAAAATAAACAAGCAGATTTACCAAACAGATTTTATATTTCAGCTGTACAGAATATGTGAGAATGACTGTTAATTAGTTGGTCAACCGTTTGCAAATGGCACATCTAGTTCTCATTGTCCTGATCACTGACGAGGATGAACACTTTTCAAATGATTATTGGCCACTTCTAAACTATCTTTTGTGAAGTTCCTGTGAAGTCTCTTGCCCATTTTTCTACTGGGTTGTCTTTCTTTTTGTTAACCTGGTAAGCTTAATATTTTCTAGATACCACCCTTTTTTATATATGTATGTTACAAAAATCTTTTCCTACTCTGTGGTTTGCCTTTTTATCATCTTAACAATGTCTTTTGATAGCATAAATTATTAATTTTAATGTAGTCAATTTATAAAATAATTGTTTTATGATTAGTGCTTTTTGTGTCTACTTTTTTTTTTTTTTAATCCTCACCCGGGGATATTTTTCCATTTATCATCAGACACAGTGGGAGGGAGGGAGAGAGAGAGGGAGAGGGAGAAACATCAATGGGAGAGAGACACATCAACTGGTTGCCTCCTGTATGACCTGACCAGGGCCGGGGACGAACTGCAACCAAGGTACGTGCCCTTGACCGGAATCAAACCCAAGACTCATTGGTTCTCCGGCAGATGCTCTAACCACTGAGCCAAACCAGCCAGGGCCGTGTCCACTTTAAAGAAATCTTTTCCTATTCCAGGTCATGAAGATATTTTTCCATGTTACCATTTAGAAACTTTATTGTTTTACCTTTCACATTTAAATGTTGTTGGAAATGATTTTCAGGAAGAGTGTAACATGGTAGGCAATACGTTATATTTTTTCCAACAGATATCAAATTAAGTGGTTTTAAAGTGTTTTGAAACTTGGAAACTGTTTATTTCAATGACTTTTAACTTTTACAATGTGATGTTTAATCTATTTATTTTATTGAGATATAACTGACATATAACATTGCATTAGTTTTTGGTGTACAATGTAATGATTTGATACATATATAGATATTGTGGTATACACACACACACACACACCACAAAATAAGTTTAGTTAACATCCATCACCACACATAGTTACAAAATTTTTTTCCTTCTTGTGAGGAGAACTTTTAGGATCTACTCTTTTAGCAACTTTCATATATGCAATACAGTATTGTTAACTATAGTCAACCATGCTGTACATTAGATCCCCAGGACTTGTAATTGAAAGCTTGTACCTTAATTTTTAAATTTATATTGCACTTTAAATTTATACTGTACTTATAAATTTATACAGTACTTAGTTTGCTAAATGGGTAAATTTTATGGATTCATCCCTTTTCCTTAATTATTATTAGAATGACTATTACATCTGAGCTAATAAAGTTTATATTAATGTAGTTTTACTGACTAGAAATTATGTCACAATTTTATACTTAAATTATGTGGTCTATCTTTTAGGAAGCTATTCATTTCAGTTTAGGTTCTTTGCCACTTAAGGCACATGGCCATCAACTGCTCAGCATTATCTCGATTATGAACACAAGGTTCATGGACTGGATATTTTCTGGAACTATGTGTAATGGTCTGCTTCTCATGTTTTTCTATGCAATGATTCCTTTCAGAAATTACAAAACCAAGTATTTTTTAATCATGCCATCTAAACGTAAAAAAAAAATTAGGAAAATAATCAAAAAAGATATTCATAGAAGTCAAAATTTTAATGAAAAGCATCTCATAACTTATAAGCAAAAAGGGTCCTTATAGCATTGTCTAATTGCTAATGATTTCTCCTATAAATCTCCAGGCAAGTTCAATTCTAACAACCTCGAGTATGGATTAATACCAGTTTAGTGTAGGCCTCCTTTCAGGGCACTGGACCCATCTAAGGTTAGGTATGATTTTAAAGGCCTTGACACAGTTAGGGCCGTCATGAAGATAGATCTCCGTTGCTTGGACCATGAGAGATCTTGGAATGCAAGAGACTGAAATCAAAGCCTAAATGATTCGCTCAGAGTGAGCCATACTCAGAGCACAACAAACTGAAATACACAGACACACAAGCACACACAGTGCAATTTAACCTCTGACATGTTCTTGCAAGTTGGCTGGTAGTTAATAAGAGGGCTTCTATGGTTTGAGAAAGTGATAGAAATGGTTTTGGGAAACTTAGCATGGGAAAATGAGAAGATGATAAATTAATATCCCTGTGTCATTCAGGTCTCTTTGGTAGTTTCCCATTTCTGTTTCAGTGCAAGTACATTTTGCAGAAAATCACACAGATTAAAAGTTTGTTCATATTCTTAACCATAGTGCTGATAATTGTTGGTTTTAGTACTAGAACAGAGCGAGCTTCTGTGCAAACACTTTAAAGAATGAATATAGTTTCTCAAATAAAGAATAAATAATATTTTTGTTATCTATAAGAGTGCTTTTCCCTATGAGGATGGATACTTAGAGCCTGGCTATACAATGAACTATTTTGAGAGAGTTTATTTTAATCATTTAACGATCAGGGCAAAGAATTTCAGTTCAAATAGTTAAATATTTAGAGATTCCCTAACGATGAGTAGCAACGTGCAGAATACATGGGGAAGGGAATAAGCTTTTACTGTTTTATGTATTTTTATTCTGCTCATATAACGAAAGTGAGAAGCTGCTCTTTATTATGCAGTTGAAGTTCTTGGACACAAAAGCACAAATGTCCTTTCCAAGTCCACACTGCAGTGGGCATCTGCTGTGTTTGCCTGTCCAGCATTCATTATTCCTTCTGGTAATAGCACTCTGATTTTCCATTAAGGTGCTACTACTCCCTTACCATTTCAGTGGTACAAGTGGCAGTGACCCTCTCCTGCTCAAACCCATGCCTCTGAAATTCACATGTGGCACGTGACCCAGACCTGGCCAATCAGAGCATCACAGGATCCCAGCCACAGGTACTGGTTCAGGAATGAATAAGGGAGACTAATTCTCTGAGTTCTTTTTTTTTTAGCAAGAGAAAATAACCAAATTTAAAATTTAACACATACATATGTATGGGAACCCTGCATATATGAGAGAGTCAGAGACCCCCCCCCCCCCCACATGCAGGAGAGGGTCAGAAATAGAAAGGGCTAATTCTCTGAGTTCTTACTAGAGCTACTGGGCAAAAGTGATTTCTGTCCTTGTGGGGACACTGGGCTGGATAAAATGTAAGCCTGAAATCATTATTGGCTATCTTTGCTACAACATGAGGAGAGCCATTAAGAATGAAACCAACAGCCTGGCCTTTGTGGCTCAGTTGGTTGGGCATTGTTCCATGCACTGAAAGGTTGCTGGTTTGATTCCTGGTCAGGGCACATGCCCAGGCTGTGGGCTCGATTTCCGGTAAGGGAGCAAGCAGGAGGTGGCCAATTGATGTTTCACTATCACATCAATGTTTCTCTCTCTCTCCTTCTCCTTTCCTCTCTCTCTAAAAATAAATTTTAAAAATCTTTTTTTTTTAAATCCTTATCCGAGGATATTTTTCCATTTATCTTCAGATAGAGTGGGAGGGAGGGAGGGAAAGGGGCGGGGGTTAGAGAGAGAGAGAATGAGAGAGAGAGAGAAACATCAATGCGAGAGAGACACATCGACTGGTTGCCTCCTGCACAACCCTGACCAGGGCCAGGGACTGAACTGCAACTGAGGTACATGCCCTTGACTGAAATCGAACCCACGGTTCTTTGGTCCACGGGCCAACACTCTAACCACTGAGCCAAACCAGCCTGGGCAATTAAAAAAATCTTTAAAAAAGAGAATGAAGCCAACAGAGGAAAACAGAGCCCAGAGATAGAGCCATGACTGCAATTGCTGGGGCACCTACATCCCATCATGACAGAAGGAAGACCCATCCTGGACTTTTCAGTTATATAAGCCAAGAAATTAATCTTTTTTTTTCCTACTGAAGGCAGTTTAGGTAGGAGTCTGAAAACTGTAACTGAAAGAGCTTTGACTAATATCAGCATCTATGAGTCTCTCACTTGTAGTGACCTGGCTTGGCAGAAGCTGAGGCTGGAAGCTCTGGAACCCTGCAACTCTCTGGCAACTCCTGAGTACTATCTTAACTGAAGAGAGAACATTTTTGTTCTTACCTCAACTGTCCCATCTCTAAACATAATGTAGGTACATCTACAATGTCATTACATTAAAAAGTAGGAAAACAGGCATGATACTCACTGGTCCACTTCCTGCCGTGAGATTCTGGAGAGCTCCCAAAGATGCTTCCTGGGTGTAGCTTCGGACGCTCTTGGCAATCAAGGACAAATACATCCGTATCACGATGGAGTGCCACAGCCACTCCACACCCCTGGGGTTGCTCTTCTCCTCGGGCATAGGCATGTCCTGGTATTGCTAACCACACACGTGATGAAATCTAGAATTAATGCCTTCGAGTGACTTCCACACCCAAACCAAGAGACTAGAGATACTGTTTAGTCTAGAGAGACTAATCATTTATACAGTAAGAACCATAAAATAGAAATGAAAAAGCAAATATGAATGATTTCCAACCATTTAACTTTTAGCCCATGATGAGAATTTCTGCCTAGCAACATCCCATACCCCCAACTTTACATTTCACAGTGAGAAAGAACTCAGAGAACAAGGCACAGGCTGTCCTAGAATAGTTTTCAGGCTGCCGTTTAACTAAAAGCTAAATTAGGCACAAACACTCTGAAGATAAGAAAAACAGGCCTCGTCCCTCAGAGTCTAGTGAAGTGGTCCAGGATCACATCAGGACTCTAAATTTACCAGTGGTTCTCCAAGTTCACAAACACCACGATATTCCGGGAAGTAAAAGAGGTCACATTCTTTCAGTGTTTGTGAAATGCCTGTGTGGACAGTAGTCCTTCCTTTGGGTTTGCCTTTAGGATGCCTGACGTTTGTTTTTAGAATGTCCAAATCTGAATATCAGGCTGTTTTTAATGTTAAAAAAATGTATATACCATTGGCCATGTTGCACTAAGCCTAAACTATAGGGCAGAAAGCAGCATGGCTTCAATGGCTAACAATGCAAATCTGGGGCCCGACTGCCTGGAACTGAATCTCATCCTTTCTATTAATTTGCTGAATTATTCTGGGGAAAGTGATGAACTTTTCTGTACCTGTTTCCTCTTCAGTAAATGAGGGTATTAGTAATACACATCTTGTAGGGCTGATGTAAGGATTAGAAGAATTCAGAATAATGCCTGACTTACGGGTTGGGCAAAAGTAGGTCTACAGTTGTTCATATGGAAAAGAATACAATAATTAATAAATAATAATACAAGAATAAACCCTGTGTTTCACGTACTCACAACTGTAAACCCACTTTTGCCAATCCCAGTATACTAAATGCTCAGAAATATACACACATAAACGATTTTTCTTTCAAAGCCCTCCCAATATACCTCTTTCACTTTCCGGCTTCGATTGCCAAAACACCCAATACTTTTGTTGTTGTCAGGCTGGATATTCCGGTTTTGACTATAGATACTCTGTGAATATTTCTCTGGGAGCTCTGCTTCCAGCTGGTAGGAGAGGTTGTGAAGAATGCACACACAGTTCTCTGTGGCCTGAGAAAACACATGCATATTGATCATATACATATAGACGTCTCTTTGCTAGTGTGATGTCACAGGACTTATTAGGCTTTAGCTCTTACAAGGTTAACTGGATGCTTGGACTATAGGGAGCCTGGGGGAGTGGAATGAGCTTGGCTAGAAAGGCCAAGGCTAGATCATGAATGGTCATAAGCACAATGCTATGGAGCTGAGGCTGAATTTCTTAAAACATTGGACAACCTTTCTGGTTTACTTTTTAAAGAGCCCTGGCTGGTTTGGCTCAGCGGTTACAGCATCAGCCCGCGGACCAGAGAGACCCGGGTTCAGTTCCCGCTAAGGGCATGTGCCTCGGTTGCAGTTTGTCCCTGGCCCTGGTTGGGATCGTGTGGGTGGCAACCAGTCGATGTGTCTCTCTCACATCGATGTTTCTCTCTCTTTCTTCCTCCCTCTCTCCCTCCCGCTCTATCTGAAGATGAATGCAAAAATGTCCTCGGGTAAGGATAAAAAAAACCAAAAAACAAAGAGTGTGCTCAGAATGATTCTGTATTTTAAATACATAACTTAGTAGCAATAATCAGTATGAAAGTTGCACAAACTGGGACTGCAGAGGTAGCAGTAGAGAGGAGTGATAAACCAAAGGGCATTGCACAGGCAGAATGGACATGATTTGTTGCTCAGTAGATGTGGGATGTGAAGGGAGGCAGTGCGAGATTTCTGTTTTTATTTGGTGGATGGTGGTAACTATTAAGAGAAGGAGCAGGTCTAGGGATGAGGGAAGAGAGGAATTTAAGTTCATTGCTGAACATGGAGCATCTAGGCTCCTTTCAAATATCTACACAGAGTTGTTAGAGAACAGTTGGAAACTTAGGTCTGGAAAATAGGCAAAAATGGGGCTTGATAGATTTAATGTTTCTAAGAATGTATGGGAAACCTTAAGCTCAGTAAATGAATTAATGAATAAAGCTAAACCCAAACAGCTAGTTCAAGAATACTCTGTAGAGTCTTGGTAAGACAAAATAATTATATATGTATGATAGTTAACTTTTGCATCACCTTGTCATCTGGCTGGTAATCTGCAATGGTTCCTCTGACATAATGGACCAGTGAGTCAATCAATCCATCACACCTTCTCATCACTTTCCTCCCATCAGGGCCAGCTGAACTCATGTTTCTATTAGGAAAAACAAACAAACAAAAAACCATAAGGCTTAGACCATGTACCCAATAGGCCTCTGTTTCAAAGCTTTACTTGATGCTTCTTCAAAGGGTTTGGAAAACTGGCAAATTTGTCAAAGTGTGACAGACTTGTCGTGTAGTTTCTATCAATGGTCATTAAATCTGGACACAACTTCTAGATATATTCACATGACACATCATCATCAATAAAAGTCTTGTCTACTTCATTCCAAGCACCAAGGTCATACCATTATTTACTTAATTTTCACCCCATTTTTGAGAGAGTATACATAAGAGGCAAAGATTTTGTAATTAAAAGAACAAATGCACAACAGACATTGTGTACTAGATAGCCAAGTCCCAACTTGTTCTGTGGTTTAACTCTAAGGCGCCAAAAGTTACTTAAATTCATTGGGCCTCAGTTTCCTCATTTATAAAGATGGATGCTAGTCTCAAATATTATTAGGAGGTTTTGTAGGTTTCAGTATAAACTGTTATTGACAAATATTAAACTGGATGCTCTAAAATGTGATGATTCTATAATTATTTTATTTTCTATTTGTTTTATCCTCACCCGAGCACATTTTTGCATTTATCTTCAGATAGAGCGGGAAGGAGAGAGGGAGGAAGAGAGAGAGAAACATCGACGTCAGAGAGAGACATCGACTGGCTGCCACCCACACAACCCCATGGGGCTGGGGACAAACTGCAACTGAGGTACGTGCCCTTAGCGGGAGCCGAACCCACAACTCTGGTCCACAGGCTGACGCTCTAACCGCTGAGCCAAACCAGCCAGGGCTGATTCTATAATTAAAATGGCAGAGAGAAGTCACGAAAAATGCAGGGTTTCGAAGTGTGTTAGGCCTAAGTCAAAATCATGACCTATAAATATCTTTGCACTTAGTCTATTTCTAATTTTGCTAAGCCACGACACCTTTCTATAAACAGTAACTAAATCTACAAGCGGAGGTTGTTTCCTTATAGAGAATTGAAGCTTATCAAACACAGTAAAGTAACGTATTTAGGGATCATGTTTCAGATTCAGATCATGTTTATATTCGAGAATTATTGTTACCATGTTCCTTTGGATTAAGTTTTTCTTGTTAGCATTAACCATTAAAAAATATTTTCCCCCCAAAATGTTAACATCTTTGTCAACAAAAATGGCAAAAGAACAATGTCTTTTGCCAACTTCAATGGCTAAGAACTACTCCTATAAAATTTATCAGACTAGTTCCTTTCACTGGTAGGTAGAATATTCAAAGCACATTAAAGACTTGTTTATAATGTCTCAGTGTCATTCTGAACGTCAAAAGAACTATAATTCTAAGAACTTTTTGGGTCTTATTTTCTTCATTTTAAAAATAATATATTGCACTAAGTCATTTCAAAAAGACTTTCTGCTCCAAAATACTACATTCAATATATACCATCAAAGAACAAATGTGCCCAGAGTTAGAGCAAGAACTAAAGGGAACAAGGGACGAGCAAACAGCACGATACTCTGTTCCCACTGAGATCACTTCTACAGGCTGAAACTGATGATACCTGTTTTTAACCCACAAAAATGCAATCTCATGATTCAACCTAATAGTTGAGGAGATAAGACTAATACACTTTAAACTAAGGATATACTAACAATTTAATGGTTGCTGAATTGATACAACCGATTTTGTATTTTAAAAAATACCTTCTGTGACTCTGGTTCTCTTGACATTTCTAATTCAAGATTCACTTCCTTAATTTTTACTGTACCTGAAAAACTGTGACAATTTTTTTTTTAGTTCTCACCCAAGGACATATTTAGAGAGAGGAAGGAAGGGAGGGAGGGAGGGAGGAAGGGAGGGAGGGAGAGAGACAGAGAGAGAGAGAGAGAGAGAGAGAGAGAAACTGATCAAACCTGCAACAGAGGTATGTGCCTTGACCGGGAATTGAACCGGCAACCTTTTGGTGCATGGGATGCCACTCAACCAACTGAGTCACTCCAGCTGGGCAAAACTTTGACACTTAGTACATTAAAAAGATAATGAATGGGTTCATAACCTGTTAATAGAACAATGTTTAGTAGTTTTTTCTCAAGAAATGATCATTTGAACCAAGATCCATTATCTACTCTCTGAGCCGGTCTCCTTATTTTATACATGGAGAAACTGATGTCCAAAGAGTTTAAGTTACTTTTCCAGATGACAGCAAGTTAGTGGTAAAGTCAGGATAGGAGAGCTGTCCTTATTCTGTGCTCTGGGTAGCTCCAGGTGGAGCAAAGCTCATCTAACATTCATTCAGTCTGCCATTTGTTTAGCAAATACCATACTCATACTTCCTCAATGCCACGACAATGTTATCATGTGTTAAAGCTTCCCCTTGACCTTTGCAACCTCTGGCTTGGAAAAACGGCAGTCGTTTAAGACTGCTTTGACAAATCAAAGGTCTGTCTTTCTCACTAGCTAAACCGACTGCATACCTTATAGAAGAATGACTTAGCTTTAACTTCAGGGTGTTTATTTTGGGTGGGAATGGTAATTCAGTTTGGCAGCACTGACAGTACACACCCACTAACTGTTGTCCTGTAGTTTGGTATTATCCAGACTCTACTTGCTTGAAATGGGACTTATCAGGGATTCCTGGCAGTTGATACCTTTGCTGACAGAAAGCGCATGGAACCCTACAGCTTCAGCATTGGCTCCTGCATATCAAAAATAGTTCCTACCTTACCCAACCATCCAGAAATATGAATGATAAGGGTGTATTACTTTATAGCACTACATCCATGAAGTCACTAGTCAAAAAGGAATTTGTTATTGTACTACCAAAGAGTTATTAGAAAATAATATATCCTTCTTAAAGTATTTTTCTCAACAGCTAATGCTTCAGTTTGTGGGAATCAGAGAACTAACATGGCTAATCTTAGGCAGAACTGATCCTTTTGTAAGGTATCTCCTGAATCCTAAAAATATTTACCTATAACTGTTTCCTATGTATAACCCAATAGAGGTTTAATATGGAAAAATAGCACAAAGCTACAAAATACATCAAAACAATTATCTTGTTGAAAAGGAAAAGAGAATGAGCATATGGAGTAGGTACTCATAAAAATTGATTAATTAGAGTTACCAATGAATATATTGGAAATGTTTAATTTAGTGCTTATTGTTTGAATTTGATTAAACGATGAGTTTATTTTCAGCTGGTGTAATCCAACAGAAGTCTGAGTAAATCTATGGGTACCTTTTAGGAAACTAAAACTGTATATTACTATATATTAAAGCTTAAATTTAAAAACTAGGTCCTTAGACAGAGGGTTGGAGAGGGAAGTGGAGAAGAAGATAAAACAGCTCTTGACATAAAGGCAAGATTACTTTGGAGCTCTTCACCTCCACTGGGCCTGAATGAGAGGATGCCAGCTTGGACTATAACTTATGTTTAAAATTAAGAGGAATTTTTCTGGTAATATGACTTGTAAGGGGTGGGAAGAGTAGAATCTGACCTCTGTATATCTGAACAAAACTTCACATATTTAGGAGGATTCAGGTGTTTAATCTGAAAGAAAGTCGGTAATTCATGACTCTCCCTGGGACCACCTGTCTCACACATTCCTGAGTGTCACGATGAAAAGGAGAAAAAACCAAACACGCTGCACCTTACTAGAATTAAAAGGAAGAATGGTATGTCTTTGTTAAGGTTAATGACAGTGTGACTAAACCTTAAATTCATATGGCGCACCAAAGAATGGACAATGTCAAATGATAAGTAGCTGCAATTTAGTGTGTGCTAGACACTATCGTAGGTACTTTACAAATACCATTATCTGTAACTTTCACACAATTCCTGAAATTAAGGTTCACTAAAATCTCATTCAGAATCCTGACCTGTGACTCTTGTTTAACACCAGAATTGCTTGCTTCTCACGGGATTGTTACCGGCCCTTCCACAAAAGGGCTGTGTGCACGTGGCCACAGGCAGGTCTACTGTCAGACAGCTAGTTTGTCAGCAGAGTCCAAGCTCAGAGACGGGTCAGCTGGCCTGGGGAAACGATGTGCTAATATGAAATGTTTAAAGTAAAAGGGTATAATTATTTCAAGGACATGAAAATGGCAGTCAATAATAGGGTTGGAGTGAATCTTTCCAAGACACTCTGCCAACAAAATAAGGAATTTTAGGACACCGAGATTTTTCTAACACACAATTTACATGCACATCGTATGCCAAGACCTGCTGCCTGTGGGACCAGTCTTAAAGTTCTAATCAGCACACCGAGACAGCGATCACCTCAATGGTTCTTTAAAAATTGTGGGTACATCTTCCTGTTCATCAACAAATATAGGCTTCCTAATATCATGTGTTATAAATTGTGCAGTTAAGGCCCCCAGTAGTAACAGTCAATTAAGTACTTGCTCAGAGTCCATTCTAAGACCCAAAAGGCACTTGATAAGACACTGGCTGATAAGGAGGCATCCTTCTTCCTCTTGTTATTTGAGATCTAGGTCTGGGCTTTTGTTGAACTCTCAGCGGATACATATCAAACAGTTGGGCCTTGTCTGTGATTAACCCAGAGAAAGCAGCAGAGGCAGCCTGTGGTTGCACGGAACAAAAGGGGAGCCTCATTTGAACTGGCAGAGCAATAGAAGTCTCTGCCCAAAGAAGGGCTTGTCTGTTATTCTGAAGTCAACATCAGATCCTGAAGGTATCCGCAAACATCAGCCAAAGTCAACTGTTATATCTGCAAACAAAAGCAACATTGGGAGATAGAACAAAGCTCTACAACCTACATGTTTTGTTCCTTCCAGGACAAGGAACGTTCACCGAACAAAGATTTGTCAGCATCTATTACACATCAAGAAACCAGAACGTGGAGAAGAAAGTCTATCCTTGAAATCCTTTAGTTCTGCTTTCCTACATTTTTGGGTCTTCCAAAAGTATTCTGAATAGTCAATGCAGCCAGTAATCATCTGGTTGGTAGGCAACAGTCATTTCCTCTTGATTTAGCAGGCTGTTCAAGGTAGAATGCCAAATTCCACTTAAAATAAATTATAAACAGCAAATGAATTTCTAAAATATGACCAGAAGCCTCTGGAACTTGAGTAGACATTCTTGACACTTAAAAGAGAGGTCTAGGGTACCAGACTAGAATTTGCTCAAGTCCTAGGAATAGAATGTATGATGCTTCGATAGCCTGTACCTCCAAGACAGAAACAGACCACAAGATAACAAGAAAGTCATCAATAGCTTTATCTAAATATATCAACCCACTCATTTTAAAAAATAATGATGAATTTAAAACATTTTTAATAGTAGTTCTAGAAGACTATGATGATAGTTTTAGGTGTTTTTTTTAAAAGACTTTCAGTGTCATAATATATAGTTAATGAAACACTACCTTAAATTGTAAGCTATATGCAGATTTTTTTAAACATGAAGAAGGCTTTTAAAAACCTCTGACAAAGACATTCTTGGGAACTTCTCTTTCTGTTCAAGACTCAACTCATAAACTTACTGATGAGGAAAGATGAGCAAAGACAGTTTCTTGATGTAATGAAAATTACCCTTCTGTTTCCTTTGCTGATTCTTCTTCCTCCATATTTTCTATATTCCTGTATTTTCTTTAATAATTATCCCAGATCTGGGCCCATAATAGGCAGCCAATGTTTATGGACTGATAGGGGACAATAAAGAGTTTCTCTGGCAAACAGAAATGCCATATATTTTCTGTGAAGTGCAACTTTTTAATCTGGGCCCAGCTGCTAAGGCCATGAATAAGATAGTGGAAAATTTAGTCTGAAGAGTAGGGACCTTTGCAAGGGGGGTTGAGGGGAGTTGTAGTTGTGCTGCTTGACAATTCCAATGAGACACATACTCTTAGAAACACTGGGTTCAGGGAAACCAGAGAGGGCTTACCAGGTAAGCAGGGTCATATTTGTTTTGTTTATTTGACTTGTTCACTTCACTAATTTAATTATTGTTGAGAGGTTTCAAAATGATCTAAAACCATTGAGATTTAGCTTATACAACAAGCATTTTTAAAAATCAAGATCTTATTTACAAATTTAAATATCGCTTACACCTTTTAACTTTGCTTAAAGAGAAATTTACAAAATAATTTAATTCACGTTTGTTTGTATATCTAAAATACCCAATTTATAAAATGAGATTATGATAGTGTAACATTACTAGAAATGTTGCCAATTCCATTATTTATGTTCACACATCAAATGTAAAGAGTTTAAATAATTAACCATATAACAGGTTGATGATGATGATTCAATTGTCTTCACATTTCTGGGAAAGTCACTCTCCAGGTTGAATTATATAGATACTTCTATCAGGTTTACACTGTATCAGCGAACATTCTTGTAGTTTTATAGTACATTATTTTCCAGAAGTAAATAACCACAATTAAATTACCTTAAAAAGTAAATTCTGGATTTTAGATCTATATCTTACAGAAAGAAAAAAATTATTTGACATCTGGTGAATTCGATCGTCATTTAATTATCTTCCTACTTATCTAAATAATAATCCGGGATTATGTACAGGGTTTAACCAAATAAATCTTTTTCTGTCTTGAATATTCAGAGTAAGTGGTGAATGAGCAAAGGTAAATAGAATGAAAATGGATAATTAAGGAAATGCAGATTCAGTAAAGTCCTAAAGTTTGATATCCAGATAAGCATTAAAAAAAGTAGAACTGAGTATAACAATGATATTTGTGTGTGTGTGCTGGAGAAGACAAATGTAATTTGAATACATTAAAATTTTACATGGAGACATTCTTTTTCCAGAGAGTGGCTGGTATTGATACTTAAAAAAAACTTGCCTTTAGCCCAGCTGGTGTGCCTCAGTGGATTGAGCATTGTCCCAGGGACTGAGAGGTCCCAGTTTGATTCCTGGTCAGGGCACATACCCTGGTTGTGGGCTCGATCCCCAGCAGGGGGTGTGCAGGAGGCAGCCAACTGATGTTTCTCTCTCACATGGATGTTTCTATCTCTCCCTTCCTCTCTCTAAAAAAAACAATAAAATCATATTGACAACAAACAAGCAAACAAACAAAAACTTGCCTTTAACCCCATGGCTAATTAGGAACAAGATCGACAGTTATAGCTTTTCTTTCTAAGGATACAATTTGCTTCCTCTGACCACTCCTCACCCCAGCTAGATTTATTGTGATAGGCGACAATGGAAATTTCTTTCAAGACAGCTAAACATTTTTGTATATGTAACTATATTACACATTCATGAAAACACATGCACTACTCTATGACACATGTAGGGGAAAGTGAAGGTTAAGTCAGTTGTAGGAGAAATGCATTGCAATTGCTTTTCCTTTCTAACTGGCATATGTAGGCATAAAATATAGTTGAGAAAAAGGAACATGTTTTATAATGCACTATAGTAATGCTTTGTTTATTTTGTCTTATCATCCTAGACAAAATGGAGTGGTTTTTACAACGCAGAAACAGTTGTTAGTCCGATTGTGGTGATAAGGTTAAAGCAGCAATTTTATAACCTGTTCTCAACATGACTATATTGAAAAATGATAGAGATGAACTAGTAGTGATACAACGATGAGCTAAAATAAAGATTGAGAGGAACTTCAAACACCTACTCACTCTCTAACAGCTCCTTAAATGTGACTCTCCAGTCAACATTTTTTCCCAAACTCCCAGGCAACTTCAGTTAAGCAACTCAATGCCTCCATCGCAGTCTTTTCATACCTCTTTCATGTGTCTTACCAAATGTAATGTGATTATCTCTCCAGGTGCCTATCTCTCCCACTAACCCTCGAGTTTCTCCAGGGCAAAGATAGGTTCCATTCTTCTCTGAAATTTCAGAAATTTAAAAAGTGCTTTGGCAATAACAGGCACTCAAGGAATAACGACAGGGTTGGATAAGAGCAAGAGGAAAAACAGACCCAGTGGTGAAATCCCAAGAAGGCTGGACTAGTTGCCTTTCTCAAATTTCTGTAATTGTGGAAGAATCACTGGCACTTAATTTCAACTGAAGAATGAGACTACTATCACAGGCGGCCTAGATGGATTTGTTTGGCCTCAAGTGTTTTTCAGAACTTTGAATCACATTGCTCTTTGAGTCAAGCATTTTTTCCCCATTCTCTAGTTTGAAAGCCCCTCCCCCTCCCCATGGTCTTATATCTGTCCACTTGAGTGCCTGCATGATCCCTGGAGGCACATTAATTCCTGACCTCTAGATTGTTTCTACCTCTTCTTTAAGAGAACAAAGACTTAGGGAAGAGGAGGGGAGAAGGGAAAGAAGGAAGGAAAGAGAGGGGAAGGAAGAAAGAAGCCATGAGAATGATATGGAGGGATGGACAAATAATAAATGTTTGGTAGGAATTTTGAACATACCCCTAATAACCATTGGTTTTATTTATGTCACATCCAAAGGTTTTCAAGTGTGACAATCAGTGAGGTAGAACGCAGAGATTTGCCATGTCACACCAATTCCCATAAGAAACAGAAAGGCAGGGGCTCACCACAAGTGTGCGTAGGAGAGGTGTACAAGTGGAGAGGGCAGCTAATGCTTTTTGGTAATTCACAATTCTATGATTGTCACTCAAGTCCTTTGGAATTTGAAATATCTGAAAGAATATCCTACCGACTGCAATAAATTATCAAATTATTTTAATTGTTACACTTCTTGTCCTAAGTAAATAAAACTAAATTTTTAAAAAATCCTCACCCGAGGATATTTTTCCATTTATCTTCAGATATCGAGTGGGAAGGAGGGAGGGAGGGGGAGAAGGAGGGAGAGAGAGAGAAACATTGACGTGAGAGGGACACATCAACTGGTCCGGGGGCCAACGCTCTAACCAATGAGCCAAACCAGGCAGGGCAATAAAACTAATTTTCGAAAAATGAGGCATTTTGGGTTTTCTCTACTCAAAAAAAGAGGAAAACGCTGAAGCTTTATAATACCTTCCAAGAAAACAAAGGAATTGTTTCCTTTTTAAAAGAAATGTATATGGAGAAATATGCCTATGCCCTAATTAGCCACAGTTTGTTGTTAAAGTAATCAACTAATGGAAATTCAGTGCGCACAGCTTTCTGGGGGCAGGGGAGCAGGGAGAGCTCTGATCTGTAGTGTCTGCCGATTCCTGTGGTTTAAGTACTCCACCAGGCTGATTTCACGCTACCGACATGATGTCACACGTGGAGTTATGAAGAGATGCTGACACTTGCTCTTGCTGGCTCTAGCACAAATCGGAGTGTACCAATTTCTTTTTCCTCTCCTGACTTGGATTTTACTACTCATTATGCTAGTATAATATTAAGAAAGTTAAAATTTGCATGAACACATGGTTTTCCCTATTGCAAATATGCATCCTCTTTCAGTAACTTCAGCCATGAAATGCATGTAATTCCAAAAGGACCTAAACATCCCATGGTAAAAGCTGCTGTACGCAGATGCTAATCCTGTAAATAAATAACATGATACTTGACAAATATGGTATACCTGACAGTGTTAGTCTTTTTGAGGGATAAACTGTGCATGTTCTCCCATGTGAACACAACCTCACTGTAGCAGCTCCAAGTGGGCAGAACCAGAGTCACTGCCACAAGTTAAGTAACAAAGCAAACGTTTTACCTGCACAGTAGATTCACTCTCCACCATTGCTATATGTAGAGCAAGGGAACTGATGTATGCAGACGTTTTTCTCTAAAGTAGATTGATGGAATTTAGCAACACCAACCTACGTCAGTCACAATGCCAAAAAATACTGCTCCTGCTGCTAATTCATGGTTGGCTCTACACCCACTGGGGGAGAGAATACCTCAAGTGAACTTGTAGCTATTAAGGTATTTGCTAACAGCCCTGGCCAGTTTGGCTCAGCGGTAGAACATCAGCCTGTGGACCAGGGAGTCCTGGGTTCGATTTTGGTCAAGGGCACGTACCTCGGTTGTAGTTCATCCCTGGCCCCAGCTAGGGTCGTGTGGGTGGCAACCAATCAATGTGTCTCTCTCGCATCGATGTTTCTCTCCCCCCCCCCCTCTCTCTCTCTCTCCCCCCCTCCCACTTTGTCTGAAGATAAAAGTAAAAATATCGTCGGGTAAGGATTATAAATAAATGAATAACTGGACTTGGTATGGCTCAGTGGATTGAGTGTTGTCCCATGGACTGGGAGGTCCTGGTTTGATTTCCGGTCAGCGCACATGCCCAAGTTTTAAAAAAAAGATATTTGCTAACATTTATGACCTTTTAATGAAGCTAAGATTCATTCTTCTTTAGAACCATTCAACACCTGTCTCAAAATCTTTTTAGGGCAAGCTGGCATCATAAATAAACAACTACTCAGCAGACACTTCTACTGTCAGAAACTGAGAATATCTGATTGCAGGTTCCGTATAGGTCTTCCTTGCATTCTGATTCCTGTCTCCTAGTGGCTTTCACATGCACTGTGACAACCTCTACTCTGTAGTTGCCTCCACTGCCATCTCTTCTCATGGAAAGATCTCCTATTTCATATGCTTCATCTTTGTTGATAAGAAATGCAGTGCAGAGGTCCACTTGCATAGGACTTCTGAAACAAAAACACTGAAATGCAGATACAATGTCCATAATGAGACCTAAACATGTCTGTAATTGGCCTACCTGAGCCTGTGAGGTTGCCAGACTGTGAAGGGCAGAGTTATCCACATCAGCACAGCCTGCAGACATGTCACTAACATTAATGTATCCAGTATATTAATTAAGAGCTCCAGCTTTGGAGACAGGCTTCCTAGATTAAATTCCAGCTTTGTCTCTTACTAGCTATATGACGATGGGGAAATCATTTAATCTCTCTGAGCCCCAATTTCCTCATCTATCAAATGGGGAAAACATACTTTACAGGGGCTGCTATGAGAATAAACTGAGAAAATCCTCATAAAGCATTTAGAACAATTTCTAGCGCATAACCACAATAAATATTAGCTATTATTATAATAAAAAAAGATATACAGATGAAATAAGAACAAATATTTTAGTAAGCATATGCTATAGTGCTCAATTTCCCAGATTTTTTTTTGCTATATTCTCCTTCTGAAAGTAGTTCAAATCAATAGTTTGGATTGACTATGCAAACACTTTTTTTAAATGGTGTCACTCTGACCAGTGTATATTCAGCTATTACATTTTCTGGAAAATCGTGTGACCACCAGGTATCACCCAAACCACACAAGTCTTTTATTCCTCGCTCACAGGGGAGACTACAGGAAGGACTTTTTTTCTTTTTATTGAATTTATTGGGGTGACACTGGAAGAAATTTTTAAGCAACATCTTTCTCTTTAGATTTTTACCTTCTCAATATACCTTGTCTATTTGTATAATTCTTCTTCTTTACCTAGAATTTATCATATTCCTAATCTCTCTACCAGCTAATATCACTTACAGAAGAACATAATGCACTCCTTAACATGACCTTCAGGGCCCCGGCTTTGGCCTGTGTTTCCAACTTCAGTTTGATTACTTCCATCACAAATTTGATACTCTTGCCAGACTCAATTATTCACCTAATTCATCATGTATCTTCATTTCCTCACTCATTCATTCAGTCTTTTCATTCATATACTTTATGCTTGCTTACTGGATGCCAGAAACAATGCTAGGTGTTGCAGATTAAAGATATTTTAAATGCATAGGTTTGTCTGCATTTGTCAAGAATAAGCCCAACATGCAAAAGAAGAGCAAACAGAGATGAGATTTTTAAAAAAACAATGAGTCCCACAGGTGCTGAATTTCTTTCTGTCCCAGTCCTTGAAGCCATGGTTCCTGGTGTAATTCCTTCCCTTCCACAAATGACTGTTCACATCTCAGCCACCTGAGCTAATGAACCCCAGTTTGGGATTAGTGAGTTTGAGTTGAGCATCTGCCATTTTCAATTGAAAAAAATCCTGACTGATACACCTGCCATATTAAGAATTCTGCTGTACGCCCTGGCCAGTTTGGCTCAGTGGTTGGAGCGTTGGCCTGCGGACCAGAGAGTCCCGGGTCTGGTTCCCGCTAGGGGCACGTACCAAAAAAAAAAAAAAAAAAAAAAAAAGAATTCTGCTGTATATGTAAGATAATGGGAGCTACAGAGAAATTTTAAAATAATTTTAAAATACAAAATGTCTTAAAGGCTCAAGAGTGCATTCAAAAAGCAGTTCCAGTGGACTGTACAGAAGATGATTCAAGGGAAACCATTTAGGCATGTCTTTGGCTGTTCAAGAATTTCATCCTTCATCCTTAGAGAATTTCTGACTGTTGAAATAGTCCACCAAGTCCCAGCTCACCTGGCGCCTCTTCTTTCGTGTCTTTCCGAGCTCCCTCAGCTGGCATGAACGGGTCCTTTGTTCTGCCTCCCTCCAGCACTGAACGTATACCTCTGACACCCACAGTGTACCAGGATCACCCGGAGGGCTTGTTAAAAGTAGACTGCTGGTCCTAGCCAGTTTTGCTCAGTGGTTAGAGTGTTGGCCTGAGGACCAGTGAGTCTTGGGTTCGATTCCGGTCAAGGGCAAGTACCTTGGTTGCAGCTCGTCCCTGGTCCTGGTCGGGGTCATGTGGGAGACAACCAGTCGATGTTCTCACGTCAATGTTTCTGTCTCTCCCTCTCTCCCTTCCCTCCCACTCTATCTGAAGATAAATGGAAAAATATCCTCCGGTGAAGATTAAAAAAAAAAAAAAAGTGGACTGCTAGGCCCTGCCCTGAGAGCTTCTGATTCAGTAGCTCTGAGGTGGGACCCAAGAATTCCAACCAGTTCCAGGTGAAGCAGATGCTACTGCTCTGGGGGCCCTACTTTGAGAGCCACTGCTCTAACACATTTCATTGTGGCAGTATTCTAGCATTTGCTCATCATCAGCATCCCCTGCTAGATTAAAAGTTCACGAAGGACTTTTTAACTTATCTTTGTAAACTTCTCAGAAGCTAACATAATGTGTTACACAAAAGTGGTATCTGAGCCCTGGACGGCTGGCTTAGTGGTTAGAGGGTCAGCCCACAGGTTGAAGGGTCATGGGTTCCTTTCCAGTCAGGGGCATGCACCTGGGTTGTGGGTTCAATCCCTGGCCCTGGTCAGGGCCGTTTGGGAGGCAGCCAACCCATGTGTTTCTCTCACATCCATATCTCTCTCTCTCTCTCTCTCTCTCTCTCTCCCCCTCCCTCCCTTCCACTCTATCTAAAAAAAAAAAAAAAAAAAGGAAAAATATCCTCGAGTGAAGATTAACAACAACAAGAAAGTGGTATCTGATATGCATTACTGTGTGACTAACTATGGAGATAAAAGAAACATCTTATCATAATAAATTTCCTCAGTAACACCCAGATTCCCTCAAAAAAAATAGGAAGAACTGTGTAGCTAGAGAAAAGATCAAAAGGCAAAATACATCTTGACTTCTTTGGAGCGGTCTAATTTTGATGACATCCTCTATCTGATTTCTGTTCATCCTTGGACATAGAGGACAATGATTATTTTCAAATCTGAGAAAGCTTGATCCTCGAGAAGACTAGCATTATTTCTTCCTCCTGTATGTGCTTCTATTTCTTCTTGATTTAGTTGTCATTTGATAGCTCAAGGGAAAATAACATTTCAAGCATTTTTCACCCCAATATTTAGAAAAGCTAATAAAACTAACTTCTTTGTAGCTGTTCTTATGGCAAGACATTCTGTCCCTTTAGGCGATGTTGCCTTATAGCTAGTTAAAAACACCTAGGAATGCCCTGGCCTTTGGCTCAGTGGCTAGAGCACTGTCCTGCGAACGAAGGGTCTTGGGTTCAATTCTTGGTCAAGGGCATGTACCTAGGTTGCAGGCTTGGTCCTCGGTGGGGGATATGCAGGAGGCAGCCGACTGATATTTTGCTGTCACATTGCTATTTTTCTCTCTCTCTCTCTCTCCCCCTTCCTTTCTCTCTAGAATCAATGGGGGAGGAACATATCCTCAGTTGAGGATTAAAAAAAAATTCCAATGGCATTTTTTTCACAGAAATAAAAACAAAATTCTATAATTTGTTTGGAACCACAAAAGACCTCAAATAGACAAAGCAGTCTTCAGAAAGAAGAACAAAGCTGGAGGTATCATGTGTCCTGATTTCAAACTATATAATAAAGCTATATTAATTAAAACAGTATGGTATTAAAAAAAAAACAGTATGGGTATTGGCATAAAAACAGACAAACAGATCAATGGAACAGAACAGAGAGCTGAGAAATAAACCCAACCCAATATGATCAATTAATTTACAACAAGGAGTCAAAAATATTCAATGGGGAAAGTCTCTTCAATAGATGGTGCTGGGAAAACTGGACAGCCACATGCAAAGGAATAATACTGGACCAATATTTTGCACATTACACAAAAGTTAATTTAAAATGAATTAAAGACCTGAAACCATAAAATTCCTAGAAAAAACATAGGCAGTAAGCTCTCTGACACTGGTCTTGGTGATGAATTTTTGGATTTGATACCAAAAGAAAAGGCAACATCAACAAAAAATATACAAGGGAGACTACATTAAACTAAAAAGCTTCTGCACAGCAAAGGAAACCATCAACAATGAAAAGGCAACCTACTAAATAGGAGAAGAATTTGAAATCATCTCATAAGGGGTTAATATAAAATATATACACATAAACAATTCATACAACTCAATAGCAAGAAACAAATAATCCAATTAAAATGGGCAGAAGCCGGGCCAGTGTGGCTCAGTGGATGGAATATCGACCCATGGACTGAGAGGTCCCGGTTTGATTCCCAGTCAGAGCACATGCCCAGGTTGCGGGCTCAATCCCCAGTGGAGGGCATGTAGCAGGCAGCTGATTGATGTATCTCTCTCACATTGATGTTTCGATTCATCTCTCCCTTCCCCTCTCTCTAAAATATCAATAAAAATATTTTTAAAAATCAATAAAAAATAATAAATGGGCAGAAGATCTGAATAGACATTTTCCAAAGAAGACATACAGATGGCCAATATGTACATGAAAAGATGCTCAACATCACTAATCTGGGAAATGCATATCAAAAACACAATGAGATATCACCTCACACCTGTTAGAAAAGCTATCATCAAAATGTGAACAGATAAGTGTTGAGAGGATGCGGAGAAAAGGGAACCCCTGTGCACTGTTAGTAGAAATGCCAATTTGGTGCAGCCACTATACAATATGGAGGTTCCTCAGAAAATTAAAATTAGAACTACCATATGACCCAGCGATTCCACTTCTGGGTATTTATCTGAAGAAAACAAAAACATTTAATCAAAAAGATATATGAACCCCATGTTCATTGCAGCATTATTCACAATAGCCAAGATACAGAAACAATCTAAGTGTCCATTGATGGATGAATGGACAAACAAAATGTGGTACACACATTGGAATATTGTTCATCCATAAAAAAGAAGAAAATCCTGCCTATTGTGACAACACGGATGGACTTTAAGGGTATATACTAAGTGAAATAACTCAAGCAGAGGGAAGGTAAATATTACATGATCTCACTTATATGTGGAATCTAAAAAAAACAAACAAAACCGAAATAATAGATACAGAGAACAGAACAGTCATTGCCAGAGGTGGGAGAGGAGTTGAGGGTTGGGGGGTGTTGGCAAAATTGTTGAAGAGAGTCAAAAGGTGCAAATACAGGCTCTGGCTGGGTAGCTCAGTTGGTTAAAGTGTCGTTGCAATATGCCAAGGTTGTGGGTTTGATCCCCAATCAGGGCACATATAAGAATCAACAAATGAATGCATAAATAAGTGGAACAACAAATCAATGTTGTTGTTGTTGTTGTTGTTTTTTCTCTCTCTCTCTCCCTTTCTTTTTCTCTCTAAAATCAATTAAAAAAAAAAAAGTCCTGGGGGATGTAATGTATAGCATTGTGACTATAATTATAACTGTATTGCATATTTGAAAGTTGCTAAGAAAGTAAATCTTAAAAGTTCTCATCACAAGAAAAAATATTCTGTAACTATATATGGTGATGGATGCTAACTAGATTTACTGTAGTGATCATTTCACAATATATACAATAACGAATCATTATGTTATATACCTGAAACTAATATAATGTAGGTCAATTATACCTCAACAAAAAAAATAAAAATAATAAACACAACAGGTTCAAATTATTTTTTTAACCATGTCATTAAAATAGATTTTTGTGAATTAAAAATAGCATGAAGCCGCCCTGGCCAGTTTGGCTCAGCAGTAGAGCATCGGCCCGCGGACCAATGAGTCCCGGGTTTGATTCCAGCCAAGGGCACGTACCTTGGTTTCCCGGCCTTGGTTGGGGTCATTTGGGAGGCAACCAGTCAATGTGTTCCTCTCACGTCGATGTTTCTCTCTCTCCCTTTCTCTTCCTCTCTCTCTACCTGAAGATAAATAGAAAAATATCCTCAGGTTAGGATTAAAAAAAAAAAAAAAAAAAAAGCATGACGCCTGCCTTAAACCCTGTGAGACAGGGACATGAGACAGGGAAGGCTTGTTTGCGTGGACTTCTAGGTGTTCAGATCAGATATCTGGTGTCTCTACTGGAATTGACGTCCTCTCTCTGGGAACAATACTCTGTTGATACTTGAACCTTTCTCACTGTCTCTGCATTGTAGTTCTAGTAGTTAGAGGGATCTTTATCATTCTTATAGCATCTCAAGGAAATGGCGTAGAGTTTTAGACAGACATGGATGCAGTATTTAAGGTGCACAGAGAAAAAACTGAGGTGGGGGAGGGGGCGGGGGCAGGGATTGCAGAGTGGTGTTACCTTAGGCATCCTGTGACATTGTAGAATATATCAAAATCGAGCAAACCATTCGCTTTGGGGTAGTCTCCTTCTGGCCATCCCGAAAAGGGGATGATGATATTCTCAGTCAGGATAAGCAAGGCTTCTGTTATCATGAGATTCTTGAGTTTGTCATTAGAGGACAAATTCCACAGCAAACCTAGAATCAAAATAGTGTAGGGTTGGGTCAAAAGGACTGCTGAAAAAGTCATTTAAGGCCATCACCCCTGGGGCTATGGCTAGTTAGTTTAAAGAAAAGAAACGGGGTTGGGGAGACAGCCCCTTTTCCAGTTGAAAAAACTTGTTTAGAGCTAATTAGATGGCAATGGAAGCTGATCCATAAGAACAATTAAAAATAGATAGATAGCCCTGGCTGGTTTGGCTCAGTGGTAGAGTGTCGGCCCTTGGACCAATGAGTCTCGGGTTCGATTCTGGTCAAGGGCACGTACCTTGGTTGTGGTTCGTCCCAGGCCCTGGTCAGGGTCGTGGGGGAGGCAACCAGTCGATGTTTCTCTCTCTCTTCCTTTCTCTCCCTCTCCCTCCTGCTCTATCTGCAGATAAATAGAAAAATATCCTCAGGTGAGGATTTAAAAAAAAAAAGATAGACAGACAGACAGATAGATAGATAGATAAGAGGGAGACTTGAAATGATCCTATTGTAACTAAGATTTCAACAGTTTTTAAAGGGTCCTATTTTTTCTCTCTTAGATGCATGGAGAGAATACCTCCCTCTGCCCCCTGCTCCCCACTACCTGCAACTGCCACCCCACATTTGCCTCCCAGTGATCGCAGCAAGGGCCTGTGGAAAGCCTCCAACTATGCTCATGCCTGTCAACAGTAGGCTGATCAACATCACCAACTACTATTTACTGTTTCCCAATGATAGATTTTATGTCCTCCTAGCATTTGTGCTGGCTACCTCATGTATTTCTTATATTATAATTTGGCAGTGAAGGAGAGATAAGAGCATTTTATCTGCCAACTTGCATGGCCTAAGCATTGGTATAAGACTGGTACCACATTTGCTCATTTAACTTTCGCTTTCCTTTTGAACTCCTCCCCCCACCCCACACACACATCCCCAACATCCCCATTAAAGAGAAAGGTCATATGAGCCAACGCAGGAAAAAATTAAGATAATAGGATACTGTACTTGCCCGGTATTTTCAAGACAAGACAGACTGAAGCTGGGTACTGAGAAGGAATACAAAATAAAATATACATTTAGGATTTTTTTTTAGATACATTTTTCACTCAAATACTTCTGGATTCAGTGGAAGTGATACTGTTAATAACCTGGTTATTAAATAACAGGAAAAGAGTAAAGGGGAGACTAGATAATACAGGCATGCATTTATACAGCTTTGCCAGAAAGCTGCAGTTTAGATGCATGCCCAGTCAAGTCTGGGTGATGTGGGGAAATGCTTACCTGTCAGTCACACCTGGGAACAAGTCAGTGGCCAAAATAGGCATGGCCACTGCAAGGGCATGAAATCTGAGATTCATAATCTCCTGGACAAAGAAAGTTCACTCTTTTGGCTCCTGGCACTACTCTTGCGCTCCTGACTCTCCTGTTGCAGGGGGTGCGCTCCCCTGCATTCACCCTCGTGGCTTATGGTCATGTGGCACCCACACAAGGGACTAATGGACTGAATCTAGCCCAATGTCTGATACTACATCGGACTCAGCTTCACCATGGAAATGAAAACTCTGGACACTGGCCCTGCTTTTAGCTCTACTAAACCCCCAGGTACCTCTCTCCAGGACTGGTTTAAGGGAACTGGGACGTTATAAACCAAGGAATGTAACTTCATGCAAACAAAATTCACTCCTCCTGCACGAGTCTTAGAAAATTCATTTTCTCAAGATATCATAAGAGCCCCACTCCCACTAGCAATGGAGAAATTAATTTCTCTGGCAACAGAAGGACTACACCCCTACTGCTTGCTATTCCAGTGACTCTCAGCAGGTATAAAGGTGCCTGGCCATCTTTCATACTTCTGTAAGTTTCTCTATCTCACTAGCATCCAGGAAAGGAGAAAGAGAAAGGGAACACAAAGAGAAGGGGTCTTCGTTTTCTTCCCCATTCACTCTCCCACTGCCCAGACAATAACTCCCACTGGGTAAGTTGACTGCTTTGCATGAAGGAAAGAGGAAGCACAGGTATACAGGACAGTCTGCTTTATGAAAAAAGCAAACATGGTGATCCTGGCTGAATTATGTGGTGATATCATCTCCTCTAATTTTAATGACTGAAATAATAGTCTGTACAGTAAAAGCTTGGTAATTATTCAATCATACTTGTATCTGGCTCATCAATTAGAACACACTCGGTCTAACACAGTCTTTTGTGTTCAAACAATTTACTTTGGCTGGGTACAAGTAACTAATTTCTAAAACAATAACCAAATTTCCACTGCAGCCTACACTTAGCTTCCATTAGATACAGAGACACTGGGTCTTGTGTCTTGTAAGGACTAGAATTCTGGCTAATGAGGAGGCCTCTTCCTGATCAAACTAGCATTTGGGTTAGTCATCAGCAGTGTCCCTCAGCCATAGGTTTTGCAACACAATGACTTCATTCCTCCCACTTCATCTTAAGAGGCCCTGGAAGGGGGAGAGGCAGAAAAAAACCCGGAGGGTAGTTGAAACAATTAGAGGCAGGTCTGAGATTGAATTTTGGTTACTAAGATACAAAAGAAAGTTAAAAAGAAGAAAGGGAAAAGAGAAAAAAGCTTCCAGGTCTAAATAAGGAAATAAATCAAGAGTCTTTACCTGTGGTGATAGAAGAAGACCTGACTTGGGGTAGGGAACACAGAATCTAATATGCAGATGATGTATTGTAGAATTGTACACCTGAAACCTATTTAATTTTATTAACCAGTGTCACCCCAATACATTAAAAGAAAGTTTCTGCCTGCTAGAGGCTTAAAAGTGTGAAGCATACTATTTCCCCTTTTATAAAGGACCACACAGGGCACTCAAAGGAAAAGTAGACCTTAGAGTAAAAACCAGAGAAGATTAATTAGAACAAAGGGAGTGGAATTTTCTTTCAACAGTCAATGTCTTTTATATCTGGACATGCAATTATTATTTCTACATTATTTTTATGGTTGGAGGTGTTTTAGTATACATAATTTTTGAATCTTTAATGTAGGGTATTGTATAGAAATGTCATGACGGCCAAATTTCTATATGGCATGAAGCTAGGAAAGAGCTTAAATGTTCACCAGAGATGCAAGGTTATACACACTTACACACACACACCCTCTCACACAGACACATAAAATCAATAAATGACCAATTACAAATGGGGAAAATATGTATGACAATATGAGACAAAGTTATTAATCCTCTTAATATACTGAATTCTTATGAATTATTAAAATTCAATGACTAGTAGAAAAATTAACCCAGAGCTAAAAGATATTAGAGTCTAATGTATATATAATGCAGTAACTAAAGAAATGCAAATTTAACAGCTAAATATCATTTTCTGTGGCTACAGGAGGTGAGACTAGAACCACTGAGGGGAAATTCTTGGGAAGGAGAGTTTGGCTCACTGAAAGTATGAACTTGTAAGAGAGCACTGAAAACAGAAAGATCTGTTTTTCAGATCCAGCTCTGTCACTGGCGCTGACAAAAATGAGCCCGTCTTTTACCAAAATACTGACAAGAAAGTTTTACTTTGAACCCAGAGCTTTAGACTAGACTAGCAGTTTCCAAATGAGCCCAGTGGCAAATCAGAACCACATATTCTTGGGCTATACCCCAAACTGACTGAGCCAGAATCTCAGGGTGAATTCTAGGAATTCATATTTTTAAAATGATTCCCATTTCTGGTATTGCGAAACCAGTGGACTAGATGACCCTGAATAGATGTCCCTTTCAATGATTGGATTCTAGATTCCCTGTATAATATTCAGAGTTAGGTTTTCATTTGTCTCACCTTTAACTTCTGGTCAATTTATTCATACTGCTTAACTTTCCATTATTATAGTACTTTGTTTTAGCTGGTCTGCCTGTAATTTTCTATTGCCAAGCTCTCATTCTAGCCAAAAAGAGAGGAAACTGGATTCTAGTAAGAGATATACTTTGAATAGTTAGCAATAATGATAACTGCATTATCCAGAAATTTATTGCCAACTGTGATATTTGAAAAAAAAAAAAAAAAAAAAGCTAACTAGTGAAGGCATCTTATAGATAATAAAACCTGTATTTTATTAATATTGCCCTCTAGGACTAGAAGTATAGTTATTTGCACTACACTTGACAGTGAGGTAGCAAAACTTGCAAATTTTATGATTAAGTGAATCCTTATCTTCAGTGTAGGAGAAGGGGGAGCAGGAGGAGAAGGAGAACTGGGGTTTTTAACCATGGTTTTCAAAGTGACCACAGAGCATGAGGATTTTTTTTTTTTTTCCAAACAATCTCCTTTGCATGAATATACTTCTCCTTTCACCTAAATTTTACCTGGAATATTGTATTACCACAAAGGCCATCGATTCCAAATTATAAATAAACCCATAGTATCTTATTATACAGTGTAAATGCAGAAAAAAATAATACACAATTATTTAAAGGTATACAAAGAATATTTTCTAGCAAAAGGTTTTTGATATTTTATGAAAACACAGCAATCCAATTAAATATTTTCATAAAATACGCAGAGGTTAAAATAAATTGGCAAGAAATTTCACTGACAGTCATCCTGACTCTTCTGTATGCAATATGCAGAAGAGGGACAAGAATCCTGTGCTTCGTTCTCATCACTTGCCTGTTTTAACCCAAGACAGAGCCCGACACACTACAGCCAGTGCTCATTACTCAATGACCTTGAAGATGAATCTCTGAGACTAGTATGCACTGTTCTCATTTCAATCAAAGTACACTACCACACTCACTGTTAAAGAAGGGGGAACAAGCTCATGGGAGGAGACTCTTTGATCCTGAAGTCTTCTTTTTTGTTGTTAATCCTCACCCGAGTGGAAGGGAGAGTTGGAGAGAGAGAGAGATGGAGGGAGAGAGAGAGAAAGAGAGAGAGAACTCTCGATGTGAGAGAGACAGATCAATTGGTTGCCTCCCACATGACCCTGACCAGGGCCAGGAATTGAACCTGCAACCCAGGTACATGCCCTTGACTGGGAATCGAACCTGTAACCCTTCAACCTGAGGGCCGATGCTCTAATCACTGAGCCAAACCAGTCAGGGCAATCCTGAAGTCTTTTCACTGGAAGATGGAAGAGCTTCCCTCCTAGGCTGGTACAGAAAATGCCAGGAAGATCAGTGAGTTGACATTCTCCACAGTGAACAAAGCTCTGATGCTGAATTTCTTATATATATGTATATATGTGTGTGTGTGTGTGTGTGTGTGTATGAGTCTTATCTGCAAATACATCTGTTTCCCTTATTTATGTAAATCTAAATATTCTCAGGCCACAAGTCTCTCTCTCTCTCTCTCTCTCTCTTTTTTAATCTTTGGTCAGACATCCACAGTTGTTGAGAAAGTTACATGATCACCACCGTTGTTATTGTAGTAAACAGACAGACATGAAATAAGTGGCAAACTAATATGACAGGATGCAAAGGTAGTTCAGAGAAGCCCCTCCTTTCAAAACTAAGGTGGAGGGGCTGAAAGTAAATAGAAGGGTGGTATTTGAAAATACTTCAGATGCCCTGGCCAGTTTGGCTCAGCGGTTAGAGCATTGGCCTGTGGACCAGAGAGTCCCGGGTTCGGTTCCCACTAAGGGCACATGCCTTGGTTGCAGTTTTTCCCTGGCCCTGGTTGGGGTCATGTGGATGGTGATCAATCGATGTTTCTCTCTCTCTCCCCCCCTCTCTCCCTCCCGCTCTATCTGAAGATAAATGCAAAAGAAAAAAAGAAAATACTTCAGAGAATTGACGTTTGAGACAGCTATTGAAAGATGAGAGGATTCTCTGGGTGTGGAAGAGGATGCCCGTCCAAGACAATAGTGGGACAGATAGCAAGATGGAAAGGAAACATGAAACAGACCCGCGCATTCTTAAGCATTTCAGAGCTTGGGATGGAAAGCACTTATTTAACTTTTCTATTAATAGAGCTAAAGGAAGTTGTTTTAAGGATTTGTATTAAACATTCAAGTATGAACTCAACTGAATGAATAAATCTGGGCTTTGTTCTTTACTAACTTTGTAACCTTGGGCAATTTAATTAATCCCCCTGAACCTCACATTGATCATATGTAAATTGTCAATAATGCCTTATGGAGCTGCCAGGAGGAACAGAGATGAAAAATGAAAAGCTTGAGCTTAGTGACTAGCACATAATAGGGTCTCAATAAAAAGATGCTTATAAAATAGAGAAGAAGAGATTCACATATATGGTTACTCACTTTGTGTTTCTAAACAAAGATATAAACATGTCTATATAAGTCAACAATTTATTTCTGAGGCCAGGAAAGCACTTATTTAACTTTTCTATTAATAGAGCTGAAGAAAGTTATTTAAAAGGATTTGTATCAAACATTCAAGTATCAACTCAAGTTAATTAACATGTAATGAACACCCTCTGGTAGGAATGCTTGGCTTGCACTAGAAATCCTAGGACTTGCACAAGCAACCTCCTTTTATCAGCTCTGTAGATGATCTAAAGATGACGGAATGGTGTCCACGGCATCAGCACCACAGAATGTTCTCGGACCTTAGTTTCCTATTGCCTATATACAAAAGAAGAGGAAGCCTGGTTCAATGGATTACACTTCCTTGATACACACCCACACATCCTCCCATGCTTTCTAGCAACCACATTACCCTAACCTCAAATCACTCACCTAAGCTTCCTCTAAATGACCAGCAGCCTATTTCTTCTTCTTTGCTTTGCTAGTAGTGATGCTCACTTTGCTGGGAATAACTTTCATTCTCCTTTAAAACAGTAGTCCAAATCCTCTCCCTTTTAAGTTCCACAATGAAACATACCTCCTTCATGAAGTTTTTTTTTTATTATTATAAAACAAGATCATCTGATCCTCCCTTGTGGTTCATCACTATATTTTAATGAAGAAAATGTTAGGTTCTAAATGTGAGTGGTTTTTTTTTTTTTTTTTTTTAAATGCCAACCATTACATAATCATTCATGTTTTAGTAGCTGGAAAATAATATTTACAACCTCTCTGGACTGTGATTTTCACTGCCTGGCACTTGTAGGCTGCCCTGTAAATGTTGGCTGAATGAATGAATGAGGTTCCTTTCATGTTTATGAGTCATATTAAAATACCTGCAGATATCTGCAGGTATTTTAATATGACTCATAAACATGAAAGGAACTATCCCATGTGACATGATAGCATGATGGTAGAAGGGTAGCATGGTACAAACTTTCATATAGTTTTCTAAAATTAAAATATATCAAGATAGAAAAAAGTGTGATATTTTAAGATACAAATGAGTAGAGAGGATATAACATTTTTATAGAAACAAAGCTGTTGTATAATAAAGTGAGGATGGCATAAGTGCAATATATTCAATCATAAACCATATTTATGAAGTCCTTTCTTTTTAAATAAGAACGCTGTCAATTATTACCATTAAAAAAAAACATTTATATATTAAAAGGGTTAACTTCTTTGGGTCTTAGTTTCCCCATCTGTAAAATTGAGATTTAATACCCAGTAATACCTAAAAATACCTAAACACCTAAGGCTTTTGCTATAATTAAATTTTATAATGTATGTGTATCACCTGGGACACTGAAGATGCTTTGTTCCAGGAAATTTAAGAAAAAGAGATGACATAGCACATCTGGCTGGGGTGCACCGTGTACACCCTTTAACATTCAGGAAGCACTACCTGTTATTTGTTTTTTAGTCTCCAAGTCTCTGGTTTGCTTCAGCACCTGCAGCAGCCGAGGTACCCCGTTGAGTTCGACTACCTCCAACTTGTTGTCATTGTCTTCAAATACCAAGTTTCTCAGGGCCCCACACACGGCTCTCTGAACATCTTCATTCTGAACTTTTAGGAGGTTCATAAGCTTGGGGATGCCTTGAAGCTGATACACCTGGAGAAGAAATGGACGCACATGTCAGATGCTGCACGGATTTATTAATTTTGATGTGGCATTAAAGCCTTCGATGAAATATGAATGAGCAGATGAGGTTGATTATAACTCTCATCAATCCACAACTATGTGTGGCACAACCTGAGCCTCACAATATACAATACACTCCTGCTACAAGGTATCTCTCATTGAGGAGCTTACAAGGAGTTAGAGCAGTTAAAACAAAAACCTATGAAAAAAAACAAAGGGGAAAGTTAAGTGATAAAGGGTGAATAAGTGGTAGCTAAGTGGACAGAAAGAGTTAAGTGATAAAAGCCTTGAGCGTAATAAAGATGAAGAGAACTGGGAATTTGAGGAGTAAGGAAAGTTTTATGGAAGAACACCACATGACATGAGTGTTTTTTCTAGGACAGAACTTTACAGTCAATATAAACTGAACAGAAACCACCTTCATCAACGGTAACAATAACAATTCATTTACCATGGCAACCTCAAATGTGAGCTAGTTCTATGATCAATTGCTTTGAATATTTTAAAAGATTTATATAAATTATTCAAGCATTTTAAGTAAATAACATAACTTTACATTTTTTAATGTGCTATTTAAAAAATATTTCTTCTATACAAATACACAAGAGACAGCATGCTATTACAAAAAGGGCCAGAACTAGGAATAAGAAGAACAATAGATGGTTTAGATTCCAAAACCTATGGCTGCTTGAGAAGAGGCCAAATAACAGCAGTCTGAGCGAGGTGATTTTGTGTTTTAGGCTGCAAATACTATCTAAACAAATCAGGGAGTGGACACAGGGTTGCTGTATAGTAATGTTAGGTTGCAGACGAAGGGTTTTCTTTTTCATAGGCTTCCATTAGTGTGTGATTCCAATTTTTTTTAAAGTTGGTTAAGAACTTTTAGTAATGCTCCGCCGGTGTGGCTCAGTGGTTGAACATCGACCCATGCACCAAGAGGTCGACGGTTCGATTCCCAGTCAGGGCACATGTCCAGGTGGTGGGCCCGATCCCCAGTGGGGGGCATGCAGGAGGCCGCCAATCGATGTTCTCTCTCATCTGTGTTTCTATCTCTCTCTCCCTCTCCCTTCCTCTCTCTCTCTCTAAAATCAATAAAGAAAAAAAATTTTAAAAAAACTTTTGGTAAAGATCTCAGACATTTTCGCCATCTTAATGCAGACATTTTTAGGAAATAAGCTGAGAAGGGGCATGGTTTCCTTTTCAGATGAAGTTCATCACCTGTGAATGATGCCCTAATTACACAGCGGTTCATGCTCGGGGGAGAGCTGCACGCCTGACCTAGGGGCACGTTTTCATGTTTTCTATGTATCATCAAACTCTAGCCTCCATGCCATAGAAAGATAAATATTATTTAAGACTCAGTCTTCCAGTTTTACATCTTCCTTTGTTAGGATTGGGGAGAAGATTAGAAAGGCAGGAATCAAAGTCAAGATAGTAAAATAATCTAAATAATAACCACAATAATAAAACAAAAATAACAACTCCTCCTCTCATTTCCATCATTAGGAAGTGTTAGGAGTGTCAAGAGTTTTATAAATATTATCCAATCAATAGCTTGCTAGAACCTTAGGAGGAAAGTACTCTTTTGGTCCCTTAAGGCTTCACTGGAGGTAATGAAGAGTAATACTTCCACTTACTGGCTCCCTTCAGGGGAGACATTTGCAGAACAAGAGACATTTGGAAGATGGACCACAGCAATTTTGATGGGCGATGTCTAGAGCCATTCTAATATATCTGTACGACAATGCTAATGATAAAAGATTTCATTTCGTTGCTATCAGTGGAACCTGGTCCAACAGATCATCTATTTGACCACTTCATCTATTCCCACTATTACATTTCCTTAATAGCAGAAAGGCACAATTTATTTTAAAACAGCCTGTAACTCAGGTTTCCCCAATTCCGTCAAATTCTATTTCCTAGTTGGAGTTTTGAGGTGGTTCACTCCACGAACATCATAAGTGCTAGCTAGACTACATCTTCACAGTAGCAGTGTAAACATCAGCTGCAAAAAGAAAATCCTGTTTGTCCTGAAGGTACTTTGGCAGCTTCAGAAATATTTTATTACTTAATTTATAATTTACAAGCTGCCTTCTTCAAAATATGATGTGAAGTGGCTTTCTGACCATCCTGCATTTCCAGCTGAGACGACAGCATTAGTGAGAAGTAGCCCACGGAAGCCTCCACGGCCCTGACGGGCCGGCAGACTTCTGTTTGACAGCCTTCAGACCCGTCCTCTCAGCCTGCCACCTCTGTCCCCGTGCCTTTCAGCACTTGCAGACACACCACGCTCAGATAAATGCTGAAATCCAACGACAGCTCTACTTTACTGTAGAATTTGACTCCCTGGTGTCTGGCACCTACCCCACATTTAAAAATAGGATTTAGTTACTTATATCCTTTTTATCAAGCCAATGGTTATAAATCATATCAAATGCATGAAGCTGATGATATTCTCCTCATTGCACAGAACTGGAAGGACACTGGTAATGAGTCCTATACACATCAGGACTAATGTCACATGGGCTGTTCTTGCTCCTTTCAATTCAGGGCAGCAGCTGGAACCAGTCTGTTTCCCAGTTATACTAAATCCTCAGAGGATTTGTTCTCCCTCTGGGGAAAGGAAAAAAGAAATAGACTAACATGAATGTCTCAGAACTTCAAAGGAGCTTTCATTTGAGATGGTTTCTAAATATATAAAAGGGCAAAAATCACATATTAGAATTTCAACTTTCTCTTTTGACTCTATTCTGATTCTCTTCCCTCCCAATTCTAAAATAATTAAGTGATTAGGACTTCTGGTGGCAAATGTGCCAAGGGAACAGACCGCCTCTGTTGGGGTCAGGGCTCCCTCATGCCCGGTGCCTTTGCTCTCACTTCCTTTCCCGTGGGTAATGCTCCGCCCCCTCTGCCTCTCTTCTGGCAAAGCCCTACTCATCCCTCAGGAGCCAGCTCAAATGTCACCTCCTCTGTGAAATGTTACTCCCTTTCTCTCCTTTCTGTCCCCTTAGAATTAATCACTGCCTATAAGTTGGTAGTATAACCTTTCAGGAAGGCAATTGGCAATTGTTGTCAAAAAGTAAAAATATTCTATTCTAGCAAAGCTTAGTTAGGAAACAATATGAAATGCAGACACAGACTAACACATTATGGTAGTAACTACATCATTCATAATAGTGAAAAATAAGAAACCATAAATGCCCAGCGATGGGGGAAGACTGGTTAATGATTAACTCACATTTGCGCATGTTGAGGTATCCATGGGAGAGGCAGAACAATGTTTGAACTGACAGACATTTTATTAGTCACAGGAGGGCTGTGTAAGATTAGCAACTGTGTGCTAAGCATGCAGAGTTACTCAACACTTGGTAGCTACTACTATCATCATTAATACGCCACCATAAAATGCCTACAAACTAGTAATGTTATGAGAAAATGCTTATGATATAATGTTACTGAAAAAGCTGAATAAAATATCTGCATTTCTACTTATAAACACAGACATAAAGAAGGGAATGAGCCAAGCCAGTGTGGCTCAGTGGTTGAGCGTCGACCCATGCACCAAGAGTTCGCCAGTTAGATTCCTGGTCAGGGCACATGCCCAGGTTGTGGGCCCGATCCCCAGTGCGGGGCATGCAGGAGGCAGCCAATCGATGTTTCAAAACAAAAAATCCCCACAAACAAAGTCATATATTCAATTTGATTACAGTTAGGTACATACAGGGTGGGGCAAAAGTAGGTTTCCAGTTGTGAGTACACGAAACACATAGTTTATTTTTGTATTATTATTTATTAATTTTTGTATTATTTTCCATTAATTTTTGTATTATTTTCCATATGAACAACTGGAAACCTACTTTTGTCCCACCCTGTATACACATTAAAAAATCAGAGAACAAAACCAAAATGGTAACAATAGTGGCACCATGGGTATTTTTTTCTTTTTTCTTTCTTAAGTACTCAAATTTCTTATAATGAACTTGTATAAGTTTTATAATAAGATCTTACAGAACAGTTCTGGCAGTCACTGTTCCGTGATGAGATCTGAAGCAGGCATAAAAATACAACCAGTTTAAGAAGGGTCCTGCAGATTAAATTAAGAGTTTGTTCCTTGTCCTGCAGACAAACAGGGCAGGTACTGGACAGTCTCCTGGGTGCTGTGAAGAGAATGGAGTAGGAATAGATAAGAATGGAGGAAGGGAGACTAATTAGGAGGCAGCTGGATTAACAGGGATGATGGTGACAGGGATGAGCTGTACCCACTACCTGGGTGAACTACCACTTGCTTACAGGGGAAATAATCTTCTCTGAGTTATTATTCTGGGAAGGCATTGCCCCATGATCTGACTGCATTCTCACAACTCTTCATAGTAGGACTATTCGTTCTACTTTATAGGCAGCAAAGCTGAGGCTTAGGGAAGCAAAATATCTTGCTTGATGTCACCCAGGTAATTAGGGTGCTAGGATTCAAATCATCCCTGAGTGACTCCTGAGCACCAATGCTCAAACCACCAAGTGTCCTACTTCAACCCAGCAGGAAGAACAAGTTTAAGAGGGTTGGATAAGAAAGAAGAAAAGCAAAAGATAATGTGTTCATATTTCTTGATAAAGTTGATGCTGAGTTCAGTGGGATGTCTAGGAAAGATGTGTTTGGAACCCAGGGGAGAGATATGGGCTGGAGATGCTCTGAGTCATCAGCATGGGATCACACATTAATGGAAGCCACGGAAGTTAATGAGGCAGGTCAAAAGATGGTGTTGAAAAAAAAAGGTGCCAGGAAGACATGTAAGGAATATTTAAGGGGCAAGGGAATTTTTCACAGGGGAAACCTGAAGGAGCCAGAGAGATGGAAAAATAACCAAGAGACTCTGGGGCAGAAAAAGAAAGTTTCAAAAAGGAGAGAGTGATTGATAGTGTTAAATGCTGAGAGTCCTAATCATAAATTAAGAACTAAAAAATTGCCACTGGTTTTAAAAGTTATGACTTAAAATTTTGATCTTTATGTCCAAACTGCAATTGTCTTTTTTTTTTTTTAATTTTTTTTTTTTTTATCCTCACCTGAGGACATTTTTTTCCACTTTTTGTTCAGATAGAGTGGGAGGGAGAGAGAGGAAGAGAGAGAGAGAGAGAGAAACATCTACGTGAAAGGGACACTTTGAGTGGCTGCCTCCCGCATGACCCACCAGGGCCGGGGACAAACTGCAACCGAGGTACGCGCCCTTAGCGGGAACCGAACCCAGGTCTCTCTGGACCGCAGGCTGATGCTCTAACCACTGAGCCAAACTGGAAAAGGCGAAACCGCAATTGTCTTAATACATAATTTTTAAGACTATAGCATCATTCTTAATATTAGCGGGATTTTGTTAATGTTCTGGGGTTCTAACATCATAATTCTTAGATTCTCTAAGAACTAAAAGCATATGTTTTTAGTTTTCATGTTTCATTATTCTAAAATTAGTCTTTGTTCTAGTCTCATCACAGAATAAGAGTTAAGAAGGTAAGCACAGTTGTAATTCTATATTTAAGCAAAACAATATTTGTAATCAAATCGGTAATTTAAGAGAGAGAAAATTGCCCTGGCCAGTGTGGCTCAGCTGGATGGGGGTGGTCCAGTGAACTAAAAGATTGCTGATTCAATTCCTGGTCAGGGCACACCCAGGTGCAGCTCCATTCCCAGTAGGGGGTGTGCAGGAGGCAGCTGATGGATGTTTGGCTCTCGCTCCCTTTCCCTTTGCTCTCTCTCTAAAAATCAATAAAATAAAATACAATAAAAATAAAAAAGAGACAGGGACAATCTACCCCAACTTGGGTAACAAATGAAAATCCAAGTAATTCCATATTATAACATTCCATATTACAAAAAGTACACATAATAATGCCCAGTTTTTAAAGACTGGGGATAAAAAAGTTTTAAACATTTACTTGAATGAGCCATATAAAGGACTAATTTTTAGCTCAATTTTTCTGCAAATTACCACCACCAGCTCTCTGACCATGTAAGAAGCCACCTGGGGAGCAGATCTTCCAGCCCCACTCAAGTCTCCAGACGATAGCAGCCCTGCCCAAACCCTGACTGCAATCTCACAGCGAACTGGAGCTGAAGTGCTTTTGTCTGACTCGACTTACCTGATCTGCAGGATTAGCCACATTTTCTTTTCCCTCTGTGACATCTACTGATTCCCCGAATAATATCAAAGCTGGAAGGTTACTCTATGTTGGGCTTTGCACTCCTATTTCTACTAGTTGAGTTACATGTTTAATAAGAATAACTTATGTTTGTTTCCCAATGTATTTATGTCAACTATAATTGTTATTGTAATAATGGAAATTATTTACCTATTCTGAAAAGGAAGGAAATGTAGGTATGAAAAGAGCGTACTCTCTCTCTCTGAGAACTAATCTGAGCGCTTTGAAAAGATTAGATAAAGGTGAAGAACTTTAAAAAGCTCTATAATTACTTGTAGACAAAATTAATGCAAAAGACTAGAGAAAATGTAAGTCTAGAAGGATTTGTACTAATATGAATTAGTATCATTAAGTTCTTATTTCACTTTAAAGAAATTAAAAATGGCAGATAATATAAAAGGACATAATTTATGTAAGAAAAATGTCATCTTCTAAAGAGATGCCTTCTTTTTTTTTTTCAGATTAACAAAAGCAAACAAAAAAAATGATATCCTGAGATAGTAATAGTTACAATGTCGGTAGGAGTGCAAATTTGTACAATATGGGGAAGGAGTGATTAGGGAGTTATTTATCAAAATTTAAAATGATTCAGTAGTAAAAAGGACTGAATTTACCTACTGCCTGAAACTATTTTAAAAACCAGACAAAGCATACAATGGTTTCATAACTGGACATGGGGCAATGATGGAAAGTGATCCCCAGGAGACGGGAACAAGCACAGCGAGCCTTACTGCTGCCTCAGATCATTGCCTGGAGAGCGGTCCCAGGCTGTGGTGCGGCAGTGACACACAAGCAAAGTTAGGAGACAGAGTGCAGGGCCTAAGAGGTCAGTGTTTGCAGGGAAGAGTCCCAGAGAGAAGAGCTGCACAGAAACACAACCCCTGAGATCTGCAGAGGCTCCCACTCCAATATTCAATAGAGTACTAATAAATGCATGTGTGTGAGAAAACTGCCTGAGGCCGGGGAAATAACCACCTAGAAGGACTTAGGGGAACAGCTCCTCTTGTCACACAGGCCCGTGAACCCTGCCTCTTCTCACTGAGCCAGACAGAAAACCTAATTCATGGTGCATTAGGTAGAGTTCTCAGAAGTGTCTTGCCTTAAGAAGTGAGGATTGATTAGTTCTAGAAAAAAATACTGCTCTTGTCCCACCAAACAAATCTCCAAAGCAGGGTTTGAAAGGATCAAACTGTTTTCAAGTAACTTAACTGCATCCTAGAACAAAGCTCAAGATTATTTACAGAAAAAAAAAAAAAATCCAGCATCTAGCAAAATAAAATTCATAATACCTAGCATTCAATAAAAAATTTCCAGGCATGCAAAGGAGAAAAATATGACCCATAATGAGGAGAAAAATCGATCAAATGAACCCACCAGGAACGAACACAGATGTTAGGATTAGCAGACAAGGTCTTCTAAGCAGCGATTTAAACAGTTTCCATATGCTCAGATATCTTGGGGAAAGATGGAACATGTTAGGTAGAGACACAGAAGATAGAAAAAAGACTCAAATTTAACTTCCAGAGATGAAAACTACATTTTATGAAATAAAAAATACACTGAATAAGATTAATGGCATATTAAATATTGCAGAAGATTAGTGAATTTAAAGTATAGCAATTGAAAATATCCAAAAGGAAACACAGAAACTAAAAACTAAAAAAGAAAAATGAGTATGGATGAGCTGTGGGACAACTTCAAGAAGCCTAATGTGTAGGTAATTAGCGTTCCCAAAGAAGGGGCAAAAATATTTGAAGAAATAATGGTTGAAACATTTCCAACCGAAATTCCAAGTGTGATGAACAGTAGATACCCACGTATTTAAGCTCACGAACTACCAAGCACAAGAAACCTAAAGAAAACTACACCGAGGCATGTTGTGACCAAACTGCTCAGCACCAGAGTAAACAGAAAATCTTAAAAGCAATTTGGTTGGGTGGGCTGGGGGTGGGCAGAGACACATTATGTACAGAGGCAGAAGAAGAACAACAGATTTCTTATCTGAAAAAAATCACAATCAAACTCAGAAAACTGAAGAGGAGGAGAACACTTCCCAATTTATTCTGTTAGGCTAGTATCACTCTCAGTCCAAAACTGGACAAAGACATTACAAAAGAAAATCACAGATTATTATCCTTTAGAAATATAGCTGTATAATTTCTTAAAAAATTTTTTTTTTCTTTATTGATTTTAGAAAGAGAGAGAGAGGGAGAGAGATAGAAACATCGATAAGAGAGAACATTGATTGGCCGCCTCCTGCATGCCCCACACTGGGGATTGGGCCCACAACCTGGGCATGTGCCCTGACCGGGAATCAAACCGGTGACCTCTTGGTCCATGGGTCAACGCTCAGCCACTGAGCCACACTGGCTGGGCCTAGCTGTATAATTTCTTAACAAAAAAATTTTTGGAAACAACCTAAGTGTCCATTATGAATAAAGAAAATGTTTACCCCTAGACAGTTTTGCTCAGTGGTTAGAGCAACAGCCTGAGGACTGAAGGGCTGTGGGTTCAATTTCCAGTCAAGGGCATGTACTTGAGTTGCAGGTTTGATCCCCGGCCCTAGTCGAGGTCATGCGGGAGGCAACCAATTGATGTGTCTCTCACACATTGATGTTCTCTCTCTCTCTCTTTCTTTCCCTCCCTTCCTCCTTTTCATTCTATTTAAAAATCAATGGAGCCCTGGCTGGTTTGGCTCAGCGGCCTGCGGTCCAGAGAGGCCCGGGTTTGGTTCCCGCTAAGGGGCATGTACCTCGGTTGCAGTTTGTCCCCGGCCCTGGTTGGTCGTGCGGGAGGCAGCCACTCAATGTGTCCCTTTCACGTTGATGTTTCTCTCTCTCTCTCTCTTCCTCTCTCTCCCTCCCACTCTATCTGAACAAAAAATGGAAAAATGTCCTCGGGTGAGGATTAAAAATTAAATAAATAAATAAATAAATAAATAAATAAATATAATTAATAAAAATCAATGGGAAAATATCCTCAAGTGAGGATTAACAAAAAAAAGGAAATGTTTTATATATATGTATATGTAATATTTTATGTTATATATATAACATTTAACATATAGATGAATGGATAAAGAAAACATTACATCTATAACACTTTGTTATATATATAACATTTAACATATATAACATATACATTCATATATATGTTAACATATATATGAATATTACTAAGTCATAAAAAGGAAGGAAATCCTGCCATTTGTGACAATATGAATGGATCTTGAGTGCACTATGCCAAGTGAAATGGGTCACATAAAGACAAATACCATATGATCTCACTTATATGTAGAATCTAAAAAACAAACAAAATGTGCATATATGCACAACCAATCAACATGGACACTAGGCTGGGGAAGGCAGCAGTGGGGTGGGAGTGGGAAGGAGGGGGTCAATGGGGAAAAAGGGGGGACATCTGTAATACTTCCAACAATGAAAAAAATAAATAAAAATAAACAAACAAACAAACAAAAAAACAGAAATCATAGATACAGAGAACCGATTGGTGGTTGCCAGAAGTGGGTATTTGGAGGGGTGGTGGAACGGGTGAAGGTGGTGAAAAGGTACAAACTTTCAATGATAAAATAAGTCATGGGGATGTAATGTACAGCTTGGTTGACTATAGTTAATAATACTGTATTTTATATTTGAAAGTTGCTGAGAGAGTAAATCTTAAAAGTGCTCATCACAAGAAAAAACTTTGTAACTCTGTGTGGTGATGGATGGTAGCTGAACTTATTGTGGTGACCGTTTTGCAATATATATACATATATCATATCATTATGTTGTATACCTGAAACTAAAAAAAGTTATCCGTCAATTATATCTCAATTTAAAAAAAACAAAAAGCAAAAAAATGAAGCTAAAAATACTAAACTATAAAACTTTTTCCTCTTTTAAAAAAGAAAAAACATCCCACAAATATTCCCTAGATTAAATCTCTCCAAATAATAAATAAACAAACCCACAGGGAGCACAACACTTGATAGTGAAAGAAAGACTGAATGCTTCAAAGAACAACATGCCACTCTCACTTCATTTTAACAATGTGCTGGTGGTTCCAGCCAGTACAAGAAGAAAAAAAGAAAAAGAAATATAAGTCATTCAGATTGGAAAGGAAGAAACAAAACTGTCTTTGTTTGCAGAAGGCATGATCATCCATGTAAAACATCTGATGAATCTACAAATATGATACTGGAGCTAATAAGAGAATTTAGCAGTTTGACAGGATACAAAATCAACTGTATTGATTAACTGTATTTCTACATGCTAGCTTTGAATAATCAAAAAGTGAAATGGGAAAAAAAACAAACCCTGACCATTTGTAAAAGTATTTAGATATATGATATTCTAAGGGACAAATCTGACGAAAGATACTGAAGACCTCTAGAGTAAAAACGATAAAACAATGCTGAGAGAAATTAGAGATCTAAACAAATAGTGAAATATACCCTGTTGAGGGGCCAGAAGACTCAAAATTGTTCAGATGTCAATCCTCCACATATTGATCTATAGATTCAATATAATCTCAAAAAAATCCCAGAGGTTTTTTAAATGTAGAAATTGACAAGCTGATTCTAAAATTCAAACGGAACTGCAAAAGACCTAGAAAAGCCAAAATCACTTGAAAAAGAAGAACAAAGAGGACTAACATTACCTAATTTCAAGACTTAACACAAACTATAGTAATCAAGACAGTGTGGTAATTGCATAAATATAGACAAACAAATCAATGGAATAGAATACATAGACCATAAATAGAGTCACACATGAGATCATTTCCTTGCATTTATCAACAGATAGAGAGGGAGGAAGAGAGAGAGAGAAACATCTATTGAGAGACACATTGAGTGGTTGCCACCCACACGACCCCAACTGGGCCAGGGACAAACTGCAACCGAGGTACGTGCCCTTAGTGGGAACTAAACCGGGAACTCTCTGGTCCGCGGGCTGACGCTCTCACCGCTGAGCCAAACTGGCCAGGGCAAGATCAATTCCTTTTTAACAAAGGCACAAAAACAATTCAGTACCAAAAGGAAAGTCTTTCAACAAATGGTGCCTGAAAAACATATTTTTTTAAAAGCAATTTCAATCCACATCTTGTAATATATATAAAATTTAATCCCAAATGGACCATAGACCAAGTATAAAATCTAACACTTATAAAACTTCTAGAAGAAAATATAGGAGATTATCTTTGTGACCTGGGAGCACAGAAAGATTTCTTGGATACATCATGAAAAGCATGCTCCACAATGGAAAATATATTGATAAAATAGACTCCATCAAAATTAAAAACTATTAAGAGAATGAAAAGACAAAGCACACCTGCAAGAAAATATTTCTAAATCATATATCTGAAAAAAGACATATTCAGAATATACAAAGAACTATCAAAATTCAGTAAGAAAACAAAAAACCTTAATAAAAAATGGGCAAAAGATCTGAACACACACTTCACCAAAGAAGATATACAGATGGCAAATAAGCATGTGAAAAGATGCTCAACATCATCAGTCACTAGGAAGTGCTAATTAAAATGACAATGAAATACCACTATGGACCTATTAGCTAAAATTAAGAATCATTATATCAAGTGTTAGGATGTGGAGGAACTGGAACTTGCATACATTGCTCATGGGAATGTAAAATGACACAGCTACTTTGTAAAACAGTTTGGTAATTTCTTAAAAAGTTAAACATACACCTAATACCATATCATCCAACCAATTCACTCCTAGGTATTTACCCAAGAGAAATGAAAACATTTGTTTGAACAAATATGTTCATAGCAGTTTTATTTGTAATAGCTAAAACTCAAATGTACATCTACAGGTAAATGGATAAACATATTATTGTGTATCCATCAATGAAATACTACTCAGTAATACACACACACACACACACACACACACACACACACAACTTCTACTCCTTCAAAGAAACAACATGAATGAATCTCAAAAGATTTACACTGAGTAAAAGAATCCAGACAAAATTACATACACAATAAATATCTGATTTCATTTATATAAAATTCTAGAAAATCAATATAACCTATAGTAACAGAAAGCAGATCATTGGTTATCTAGGGTCTGGAAGTGGGTTGGGGAGGGGTGGGGCGTATGGATTACAAAAGGGCACAAGGAAACTTTGGATGTAATGGACATGCTCACTATTTGTGATGATTTTTCACAGTGCCAAAAGACATGTCAAAACTTTGTCACACGTACCTTAATAAAGGTATTTTAGAAATGAATAAACAAAACCGGTACATTTACACAACAGAAATATATGCAGGAGTTTTAAAAAATAAAGTAGGGCTAAGATAGATTAACGATTTCTAAGATATTAATGAAAACAAAGTACAGAGTACTGTAAATAATCTGCTACCATTTGTGATTTTGTTTCAAACAAAAACGGATATTCAACCAACGTTTCCAATAATTGTTTCTACATGCATAGAGTATCTCTGGAAAGATACCCAGAAACTGAGAGAGAGAGAGAGGGAGTGAGAGAAAGGGAAGGAGGGAGGGTTCCTGGAGGAGAGACAATGGGAGACTGGGAGAAAGAGGGAAATGGGGGTAAGCTGGGGTTTGGAGTAGGAAGGATCTCACTTTTCACTGCATACCTTTTTTGAACTATAATTCCCCCCTCCCCCCAATTATCACTTTTTAAAACAAACATAAAATGACCTATTGATCCTATGTTAGGGATCTGTCCAACAGGAACACTGTGGAAGTACCAAAAGATACATGTACAAAGTTGTCCACTGAACCATTGTTATATGTAAATGAAATTATTTCATGAAAACAAAAATTGGAAAACATTGCTTATTTTTAATATATTTTTAAAAATATTGAATAGCCTAGCCCTGGCTGGTTTTGCTCAGTGGTTAGAGCATCAGCCTGTGGACAGAAGGGTCTCGGGTTCGATTCCCCATCAAGCACATACCTGGGTTGCAGGTTCGATCCCTGGCCCCAATAGGGGTCGTGCAGGAGGCAACCAATCGATGTGTCTCTCTCACACTGATGCTTCCCTCTCTCTCTCTCTCCACCCCCCTTCTCTTCCTTCCACTCTGTCTAAGAATTAATGGGAAAATATCCTCAGGTGAGGATTAACAACAACAACAAATATATCTATATATTGAATAGCGTAAAATACGCCCTCTTTCCTCCCCACCACCCCACACCCTCTCTCAGAAAAATCTGAAAGTATACAGACTACTGACACTGTCTCTGAGATCTTTCTAAAGGGGGAGGTCAAGGAGACAGACAAAGAAGAGGGAGGTTTGTGTAGTGACTTCCTTTCTAAGTTTCTGAGTTGCAGGAAGTTTTTTTGGTAATGAGCGTATATTTTCTTTTAAATTAAAAACTCTCGATAAAGATTATTTTATTTTATTCTTTTAAATTGAGCTAGAGTTGACATAAAATTCAATGAAGATGTTAAAAAATGTAAGCAGATTATTGGTTTCAGTTTGCAGGGTTGCCATAATAGACAGGAGAGTGTGCTAGCTTTGCAATGCACTGGAGATGCTACTCACCCTTTTCCGGGCTTCAGATTTCTGGAAGCACTCATGCTGTATGAAGGTGGCTGCCACGGAAATCCTGGCAGGTGGCATGTGGTCTGCATCAAGCATGCTCACTGCTCGCTCCAGAGTCATCTCCATGTCTGCGTTCCTAGATAAGCAGTCACAGATTCAGCAGAACTCCAAACCTGCTCCCTCCTGCCGACCAACCTGATCCTCCAGAGATGACTCGGCTAGTATCGGGAAGCACCTAGAACGTGTGAGTCTTGGCTCTTCTTCAGCCAAGAGAAAAATCAGTCCCGGAGATCAGAAGGTATAGGAAGCTAGTAGCAGAAATACTCCTGCTCTGGTCAGACTAGCCTCAGAAGATGGCAATGAATCGAGCAGAATCAAAACATATACCAAAGAAAGAAACTGATCTCTGTTTAAGAGAAATATGTGTAGTGTGACAATTACATCTTAAAAAGTGACTTTAAAGGCACAATAAGACTTTAGGTGAAATTTAAAGGAAATCTGGTCACAGGAACTAAAAATTATTGCTACCCGGGTAATGACACACCTGTAGAGGGAACACGTCTTTCCTCAAAAATCATTAGTTTTTCTCAAAGCTGCTCAGAATCTGTGATTTCAGCTAAAAATGAGCTTTTAAAAAAGCATTCAAATAGTGTTCTTATTTGACCTGATCAGTTTGGCTCAACGGTTAGAGCATCAGTTCACAGATCAAAGAGTCACGGGTTCAATTCCCGGTTGGGGTTGTGCAGGAGGCAACCAACTGATGTGTCTCTCTAACATTTATGTTTCTCTCTCTCTTTCTTCCCCTCCCTCCCTTCCACTCTATCTAAAAATTAGTGGAGAAATATCCTCAGGTGAATATTAACCAAAAACAAAAAAAGTATTCTTATTTAGTGAATATAAAAGTATATGAATAATAAAAGCCAGGAAAACTCAGTTTGTTTTGTTAAAATAAATCATGCTGGTGTGACAAAATCTATCACGAAAGGTAATGATTGAATGTAATTATAAACATGCATTTTTCTTAAAGAAAAACAATGTTATACACATTCTGTTTTCGTTTGCTTTGCTATTATGCTGACACTGAGATTATGTCTAGCTAGTAGCATGTTTTTGTTTTTTTACTAATAGGTACTTATAGTGGTGATGAAATCTGAGGCAGTTTGACACAGAGAGGGTAATTTATAGAGAACTATTAAAATTGCTACTTGTAAAAAAATAAATAAATAAACGATAACTCCCAAATGCCTCATAGAACTGCATTGTTTTTCCCCTTTTATTTCTGCCTGGAGGGTGACTAGATTAGGCAGTCAATTATCAATTCGATTTCTTAAGCATTGACTCAGAGAAAGTACTCAGGACTAACATCTTAGAATTGTGGCTAAAGACATGCCTCGACCTAGGACCGTGCTTTGGCTTCAAAGAGGGTTATGTCTGATTCATTCCAGGTTATAAACTCTTTGGGAGGGTGTTTTCCAGTAATTGCTAGCAAGCACAATGAGTAAATTCTCTGTTATGTCAGGCTAACCCAGAATATACGCACATGTGTTCAGATGTGAGTATGTGTTGTGTTGGGAACGGTGTTTGTGTACGGGTGACATGGCAGAGGTGAGGGGATAAATGAGCCTCATGACTAAAAACTAATACCCATTGCTTCTGAAACACATGTTCAAACACAGAAGTATTACCTCATGAGTGTAAGAGTATTAATATGAGGCAGGAAACAGTTCTGGCACCCATACTGAGAGAATCAGATAATGATTTCCTATTTTAAAATGTTGTGCCTCAGGAGTCAATTTAATTGGTTAAAAAAAAAAATGCAGCCCCACTGGTGTGGCTCAGTGGTTGAGTGTCGACCCCATGCACTGAGAGGTCACTGGCTGGATTCCTCCTGGTCAAAGCACATGCCCAGGTTGCCGGCTCAATCCCCAGTGTGGGGCATATAGGAGGCAGCCAATCCATGTTTCTCTCTCATTGGTATTTCTATCTCTCTTTCTCCTTCTCCCTTCCTCTCTCTCTAAAATCAATAAAGAAAAAACAAATGATGTCAATGTAAATGAAAAATGTAAGAGGAAGCAGTGTAAAATATCCTTGGTCAGAATATGAGCTATTTAGCAATAAAGAACAAATGGTACTTTTTTATGTGTGCAATCCCTCAGCAACCGGCAATCCTGCCAGCTCTCAGCACAGCCCTGCCACACGCTGCTTCCCCCAGACACTAGAATAGGGCGACTCGTCTTCTACCTCACAAACTTGATTGGTGACCCCCCTACAGATGCAGTCTCTCTCCTCAGCACATGGCTCTTTCGTGCTCAGAATTCCTGTATACTTGAGTATGTGCCACACAACCTAGCACTTGGTGGTGCATCTCCTGTTTTCACTGATCCTCTCTAGACCTTCACATATCCCACTCAGTTTTTCTCTTACGGTGCTTACTGCACTGCTGGGTACACTGAAGGGACCCAACATTCATTTGCTGAACCACCAGTCCCCCATAGGTACAGAAATCATATTTTCAGAGAAACGGGTCGAGAAGTGTTTACTTGGTGATTTCTTGAACGTTTTCCATCAGTCTGATTTAGAACAGGTGTTGACTACCTCCCTTTTCCTCCCATGTCTTGGTTTTCAGCTGCATTAGTAACTATCTGACCAGCCATTCTTCTTTTAGATAAAAAGATCCATTGTTTAAATATATAAATATTTTTCTTAGAGAGGAAGGGAGAGAAAGAGAAACATGGATGTGAGAGAGATACATTGATTGGCTGCCTCCTGCATGCCCCCTACTGGGGATCAAGCCTGAAACCCAGGCATGGGCCCTGACTGGTAATCGAACTGGGACCACTCAGTCTATGGGAGGATGCTCAGTCCACTGAGCCACATTGGCCTTGCAAGATCCATTGTCTAATGCCTTATGTCATTATGCAGGTTTATAGTTTTATCTAGCTACTCTTCAGGAATGGTCCACAAATGTGAAAGAACAGTTCTTTATAGGTGGGACTTTCATTACACATAAAAAAGTAGATTCCAAAAAATAGGAGCTGGGTACATTTGAAATGTGAGACAACACAAAGGGGAGCAGCAGGCTCAGGGGCAGGACTCTCAGGGGACAGCCTGAGAAACTGAAATGAGCCCAGGAGCACAACAAAGCAAGGAAGAGCGTCAGGCATACACCACCTTGATCACTTGTTTTCCTTATTACAGGAAACACCTCTGACTTTCCTTTCCCTAGAGAGCAACATTTTCAAAGAGAGTTCATTTCTATGATTTCTGATCTCTAGGATGGCAACTTTAGGAATCATCAAGAATACACCCCCCCCTTTATTTTAAATCTCTTAACCCCGTGTTCCTTCTATTCTTCGAAATATAATTATACTAAAAAATGTACCCTATTTGTTAAAACAATAACCTGAAACAGTGTGGTTAATACTTCTTCTAAAATTTGAGTAACAAAAGAACCTAGATGGTAAAAAGGAGTTTATATTTCATTTCTTCCTTCTTTAATTCCTTCATTTTCTCACCATTATATAGTGGACTATTATGGATCTATCTCTGTTTTTAGAGTGCTGAGAATATAAAGATAAAACCCTCACAAGAAGCTCAAAGTCTAGAAGGAGAGCAGGTAAGTAAATAAATAATCACAATATATTATTCTGGTAGAGACACCCACACAGTGCCGCCAACTGGGGCACCCAGACTAGACTGAGAGGGGAGTGGTCAGGGAAAAGGTATATGTGAGCTAAGCCACGCAAAACCAGAGCTGTTGGGGGAAAAGGGGTGATAGACAGATAGATAGATGAATTATATAAATGAATATCTTCCATTAAGAGAAATAAAAGAGGTTCCAAGTGGTTTGAGTGTTTATGTGAAGGTATGTTTGGGGTTGCTTCAAAGTTTAGACTAGCCCTAACATCTTTTTTTTTTCTTAATCCTCACCTGAGGATATTTTTCCATTTATCTTCAGATAGAGTCGGGGGTAGGGGAGGGAGATAGAGAAACATCGATGTGAGAGAGACACATCAGTTTATTGCCTCCCACACAACCCCAACCAGGGCCGGGGACGAACTGCAACCAAGGTATGTGCCCTTGGCCTGAATCGAACCCGAGACTCTGGTTCTCGGGCTGACGATCTAACTGCTGAGCCAAACCAGCCAGGGCTAGCCCTAACATCTTGTATCAGCAGTACCTGCATAGTCAATGATTGTACTGTACAATTTCACTTAAAGTGACAATTATAAATAACAACCTCCATTAAGCAACATTAGAAATCAAATAAAAATCATATATTTAATGTTTTACCATAATGATAAATCATTATTTCAGGACTTAGTGACTTAATTATCCATCCATTTCTCAATCTTTCTCTTTGTAACTTTCTCCTCAATTTATAAAATTTGTGTTCCAGCATTAAACTTAAGTAAGGCTTTATTTAGTTCCAAAGACTAGATTAGTCAAGCCATAAGTAAGACAGGCAAAGGAATGACTTTGAAAATTTAATTTTTTAAATTATTTGGTATTGTCAAAAATTACCCTCCCAATCACTGATACTATAATTAAAAAGTAGCCCTGGCCGGGTAGCTCAGTTGGTTAGAGCATCATCCCGATACACCAAGGTTCGATCCCCTGTCAGGAAACATACAAGAATCAATCAATGAATGCATCAATAAGTGGAACACCAAGTCAATGTTTCTCTCTCTCTCTACTTTCCTCTCTCTAAAATCAATAAATGAAAAAAATTTTTAATTAAAAAAAATTATTGGATATAAAAAGAAGGAGACGTCTAAAAATTAGCTGCCTTTGCTTAGCCCTGTCTTTTTATGGTAGTAGTTATCAAAATAGCATTTGAAGTTCACTCAGCAACAGGAACAAGCCCTTTTTGTCCTTTTCCTTCATTTCAAGAAAATGCATGCAATTATCCATTTCTGGGTCTACTTTGGAGTCAGCCCTCGTTCAGCGGAGAGGTAGCCATCTCTTCCGCCAGCATCTAATTTGGAACAACAGATGGACAGATCGTCACATTTCCCACAAAGCTGCCGTATGAGCAGGTAGCCTGGCCTTTGTCCCTGAAGTAAATAGGCTAATCTGTCAATTAGGCAGCTGCCTGAAAAGTCGTTATTTTAATCACTTATCTCTGGAAACCTTCTCTGCAGCCTCAGTGCCAGCTCACGCAGTGGGAACAGAACGTGCTGGCCCCACCTGCACTCAGACTGAGAAGGGGACTCACCTGAGCTGGGAGTCGGAGAACGCGGCTCTCTCCGTGAACATGTTGCCACTTCCTCCTGCTGCCACCTGGCCCGCGGTCATGTGCGTCCTCCTCCCGCCTGAATCCCCAGCGATGCTGGGCCCCGCTTCCCTCAGCGTGCGGGTGCTGTGGAAGGAGCTCTGATGCCAGGAGGACCGGGCGGCCCTGTTCTGCGTGACGGGCTGCAGGGGCACCAGGAGCCTGCCCTGTCCCTGGGCAGACCCCGAGGTCAGGTAGTTCTCTTTCTCCAGGAGGTTGCTCATGCTGTGACTGGTCCCAGGCCTGGGGTACGGGAGCACCACTGGGTTGAGAGGGGCACCATCAAAAACGGAGTCGGTAACAGACCCGTACTGGAAATGTCTGCGGTAAGTGTCATAGTAGCGCTGCCTGCTCATGGGCCCCGAGGTGAAGCCCACGATCTCCGACCGAGCGTATCTCGGGGGCAGAAGGAGGGTGGATCTCCGGCTGTCCTGGTGCCGCAGCGTGTGCCCGGCCTGGCTCCTCTGGCTGTACTGGTGATCGCTGTGCGAGTAGTGAGCCCTCTCAGGGCTGCTGTCTGGGGAAATCTCCAGTCTCCGCAGAGGCTGCCGCAAGGATCTTTCCTCCACCGACTTCTGCGAACTGTACTGCGCAGTCCTCCTCCCCCAGCGACCTTCGTAAGTGCTGGTCACGCCGGACTGCAGGACAGAGGAATCGAGTTTAAATGAGGCATACATCAGTTTTCATCTTTGCTGAAGACTATCTACTCTGGGACTATTACACAAGGTGTCCGTTTCTCTGAATCACATGGAGAAGTTGGGCCCTTTCTGGGTAAAAATCTTTCTAAGCAAGACTTGGTGAGGATTGGATGCTGTTTACAGCCCCCGGTTTTCTAAGGTGTCCACACAAAATCGATCTTCTCATAATTCATTTAGGAAATAGTAATGTTTTGGAAAGGCAACATTAAAAAATAATCTATGGGAGCTGAAACATGTGTTCATGGTAATCTGATAACTAGTGTTACAGTCTTTGGTATCGTACCTTTATAAAGTCATAGGTTTTAGGAACAGGGAAACGGCCACCAGCAAAGTCATTTTCAACCAAGTGCAGGTTGTAGACATACTCAGGAACACTGCTAGTTCGGTGAAGATTTCCTGCAATCAAGCATGTATAAATGGGCCAATCAGTAGGTAAACATCGCATAACAACAGCATATTTTAAATGTCAGTATTAAGGCCAATATCAAGTATTAGATTTATATTAGCGTTTTTAAGCGCTGGTTTAACATCACCCTTGGATGTGGCAGATGATCAAAGGTTATCCCAACATTCTCTACAAGTTTTTCAAAATAAAAGTTGAATTAAAAATAAAATATATAATTAATTTTTTTTTTAAGGGAAGGGAAGAGAGGGGAGAGGAAATTTTCACAAAAATCCAAAGATATGTGTTTGTTACAATGCTAAGAAATTTGGGGATCACTTATTGGTTTAGGCGGGTCTGTACTACAAAAGTTGAGCTTCTTAAGTCAGAGAACTCTATTTCCAGGGCAGGACTCCAGAAGCTACATGAGAAGGCTGTAGGTACAGGCAATAACTATAAGGGTGACTCAACACTACTAGATAAGATAGCTTGTATAAACAACAAGGTGGCTCAGTGTGGTCAAAGAAAACAAGGACAGGCTTGGAAAAGACCAAGCCTGGAGTGGAGGTATTTGGCCCTGTGAGTAAGGAGGCAGGAGAGTAAATTAACCTCTGACCCTACAAATGAGTGTGGAGAAAAATTTTTTTTCTTTATTGATTTTAGAGAGGGAGAGAGAGATAGAAACATCGATGAGCGAGAACATTGATTGGCCGCCTCCTGCATGCCCCCCACTGGGGATTGGGCCCACAACCAGGGCATGTGCCCTGACCAGGAATCGACCTGGTGACCTCTTGGTGCATGAATCGATGCTCAACCACTGAGCCACACTGGCCAGGCATGAGTGCATTTTTTCAATCAGCCTGGTTGGCTCATTCTTAGTTTGGTGGTCCAACAGCCAGCCCACTCTCCTGCAAACACTGAGTAGGACACAGCCCTCCCTGCTCAGCTTGGGGGGGGGGGCTAATTGATGCGAGTGTCCTAAAACATCCCTCTGAGGAACGGGTGGTAGAAGACAATCTTGTGACCCTCTTCTATCCCTTGATTCTTCTCCCAGCTTTTTAAAATCCTCACCTGAGGATATTTTTTCTATTTATCTTCAGATAGAGTGGGAGGGAGACAGAAAGAAAGAGAAACATGGATGGGAGAGGGACACATTGACTGGTTGCCTTCTGCACGACCCGGACCAGGGCCAGGGACGAACTGCAACCAAGGTACGTGCCCTTGACTGGAATCAAACCAGTGGTCCACGGGCTGATGCTCTAACCACTGAGCCAAATTGGCCAGGGCTTCTCCCAGCTTTTTATTTGTGCTTTTTTATAATCTCTCACTGCCTTCCAAAAGAAAAAAAGCTAGTCAAAATAATCAAAGAGCTCTAAAACCTAGGAAATTTTTAGTTCCCTGATTTTAGCCAAAAATGTTCTGTCTTGTAGCATTCTTTTAGAAATCAGAGGAAAAAAGACTCAATTAATACTTCTAGGCTTCAGAGACTTGTGAAAGGTATTGAGAATAAAACGACACAGGCAGTCTCTCTCCAATACAATTGGAACACACCAATTTATTTTCCAATAAATTGTTATAAAGTCAAAGTTTCAAAGACTAACAATAGATTCACAAGTTATTTTGAGGGAGTGGGAAATGGGGATTGTTGTTGTCAGAGCACTAAAAAGAATGAATCCATCCCAAAATGTGTGTGTGCATGTGTCTTGTTTCCTGGAGCTAAGCAATCTGGTTGGTAAACAAATTTTAGGCCCCAAGGGGGAGGCAGCTGCAGGTCTGTAAATGTCACCCTAAAGACCAGAGAAGCTGAGGTAAGCCAGGCCTCTCCTGTTTCTAGGGGGCTGATTTCTCCACAAGGGATGGTAAAAGGTCAGGCGGCTCCTTAACTTTTAACCTCAATGACAGAAAATGCCTGAAACCAGGACAATGAACGGGGAAAGGAATCTTCCCTAAGACCCCAGAGCAAAGGTTGTGTGTGAGTGGCCTTAGGACTCAACTCTCAATGCCTACCTCAGGCTCCTGCCCAGGCTGCCCACAGTCCCCACCCCCACTCCCAACCCTCCCCAGGCTATCAGGGAGGCAAGGCTCCGAGGGTCCTGCTGGTGTGGGAAAGCAGCCTAGCTGAGCAGGTCCAGGGAATATCCTGGCTCTAATTTGGAAGGATCTGGGGACCAGGGAGCCCTGGGCACTGGGGTGTGGGGAGGGAGGGAGTGGGAGTGGGGGAGTGCTTAAATTGTGCCTCCCTCCAATAAAACAGAAGCTTTTTCTACAGAGGTTATGGCAAGGCAGAAAATTATTGGTCAGCTGATATGTAAGAAACCAAATCTATTACCTTTAAACAAAGAAGTTTAGGGTTATGTCCAGAATTTTAGACTGTATGAAAACTAAATATATAAAAGCCAGGGACAATCTAGAATGGAAAATACTAATGGCACATATGGATGGCTGCTAGAACCATTAACTCCTGTTACTCTATAATAAAATGGCAGATGATGAAAGGGTGTGATTTTAGGAATCCAGTAAAATTTCCTCAGTGGGTCCCTCTAGCCCATCATCACCTTCAGTGTTCTAGGAACAGGCTGATATTCATAAACAGTTGCTGTGGGTGGGGGTGGGGTGGGGAGTGCTACTTGTATCTTCAAGCTGAGATTCCTGCAAGGATTTTAAAAATGTGTAAGAATCTTTGGACAGGACCCAGGGAAACAGTGTATCTTATCAAAATAGCTAGTCATTGAGTTTTATAATCAGGCCTGTTGAAGTAAGATGTTTTACTCACATTATTGTTGGGGGTAGTAAGGCTCTTATTTATTTATTTTTATTTTTTTTTAATCCTCCCCTGAGGACATTTTTCCTTTTTTTTGTTTTTTTTGTTCAGATAGAGTGGGAGGGAGAGAGAGAAACATCGACGTGAAAGGGACACATCGAGTGGCTGCCTCCCACACGACCAACCAGGGCCGGGGACAAATTGCAACCGAGGTACGTGCCCCTAGCGGGGAACCGAACCCGGGTCTCTCTGGACCGCGCTCTAACTGCTGAGCCAAATCAGCCAGGGCAGTAGTAAGGCTTTTAAAAGCAACTTTTATGAACTCCTTACATTTCAATATTACTTTTCTTTCAGGAGCTCAAATTATTTTATATGTTTCTTTTCAATATTCTGTGATGTAGAGCCAGCTATTATCATTTCCCTTTATAAATAAGGGAAACAAATTACCTGCTTTAAATTGCAAAGAGATTCAATATCAGGTTTGAACTCTGGGTTCCTCCTCCCCACAGGTCTCTGCTGTTGAAGTGCACCAAAGTGCACCCACGGCTTTTCTGACTGTCATGCATTGAAGCCTTGAAGGGATTATCATCATAGTTTATATATGAGGACCAAAAACAATCATTCTCTTTCCTCTAGATTCTAGAGTCTAGAACCTTTGCCTGGGCAACTCAGAATACTCTGTAAATAGTAATTCTTTATTTGCTGACATAAATCCTTATAAGGAAGCTTCTCCTTTAGTTTTCAGATGAATGAACTGAGACCAGTTTACTGGTTCCCAAAATAACTACAACGTGGTTGGCAAATGGAAATTAAAATAAGATTGGATCTTTAAACCACAGATTCTCTTCCCTTGCCAGAGAGGTTGTGACTCCTGATATTCAACCTGCAGGCTGGCACAAGAGATGGTTTCTCTGGTTTAAAGGCCAATCTCAAAAGACAAATAATGCAGATTAATTTGCCTAGGTAGTCATGAGTTTGAGATCAGTATAGTGGATTAAAGCTGAATTAGCAGTTGTGTTTTAAGATTTTAAATGAAATGGAATTTTTTATTAAAAGATAAATATTAATCAGAATGGAAACTAATCTCTTTAAGGCAAGTCATTATTTGCTATTCAGTCAGAGAATAAAATATTATATATCATAATAATGACTAGTGAACATACAAAATAATTCAGCCATATTATTCTTCTCCAAAAATAGACACAAGAGCAAAAAAAAAAAGTACACAAAAAGCACACCTTGCTTTAAAGAAATCTAACCCGAAAATCCACATTTTCTAACATGGAAAATGAGGGTGTGGCTATAATTCAAAGGACTTGTTTACTTCACAAAAGGAGGTGGGTATCTTCCCTAAACCAAAGAAATCTCTGAACTTGGTCTGGAGCTTTCACTCTATGGCTGCTTTCTTTCTATGTGTCTGGTCAAATCATTGAGATGCCTCAGTTTCCCTCAATTCCAGCTACTAACAGAGTTGCTGAGAAAGAGGTTTACCTGAGAAAGCATATATTCAAATGCTTTTAAAATTGTAAGCCAACATGGCCAGTTTGGCTCAGCAGTTGGAGTGTCAACCCTCCAACCGAAGAGTCATGGGTTCGATTCCGGTCAAGATTTGGTCACTGGTTGGGGTCATGCAGGACGCAACCAGTCAATGTGTCTCTCTCACTTCTCTCTCTCTCTCTCTCTCTCTCTCTCTCTCTCTCTCTCTCTCTCTCCCCCCCCCCCACTCCCACTCTATCTGAAGATAAATTGAAAAATATCCTGGGGTGAGGATTTAAAAAAAAAAAATTGTAAGGCAACAGCCTGGCTGGTGTGGCTCAGTGGATTGAGTGTCAGTCCCATAGACTGAGAGGCTCTGGTTCAATTCCCGGTCAGGGCACATGCCCGGGTTTGGGGCTTGATCCCCAGTAAGGGGCATGCAGTAGGCTTCTATCTCTCCCTTCCTCTCTCTCTATAAAAAAAACCAATAAAAACATATTTTAAAAAACTGTAAGGCAACATGCAAAAATGAGATGGTTTTTAAAACAGAATTTAAATCACAAAAATTTGTTTTTCACATTTTTTCTTCAATTAATCTGTTCTAGAAGGGGGAATAAACCAGTATGCAAGCTTTACATTGTGTTGTACCTCAGAGCTTTTATTCTGGTAAATTTACCAGTGGTATCAGCGGTATTAAATTGATTTTTTTCTGGTTATTTATTTTTCTTTTTTAAATTAAACTTATTGAGGTGACACTGGTTAATAGGATCATATAGGTTTCAAGTGTACATTTCTATGATACATAAGTTGTATAATGCATTGTGTGCCCACCACCCAAAGTCAAATAGGTTTTTTTTTTCTTTTTTTTTTTTGGTCTTTTTCCTTTATTGATTTTAGAGAGAGAGGAAGTAAGAGGGAGAGAGAGATAGAAACATCAATTGGCCGCTTCCTGCATGCCCCCCACTGGGGATCAGGCCCACAACCTGGGCATGTGTCCTGACCGGTAATTCAACTGGCGACCTCTTGGTGCATGGGTCGATGCTCAACCACTGAGCCACACCGGCCGGACTCAAATAGGTTATTTTTGATTGGCCCAGTCACTGAGGATCAGAATAACATCATTGTGATTTTTTTGTCCATTCATTTCACTTGCACTGTGCCTTATGTAATTTTGGTGTTTCCAAAAGGAGGTGATGAGTTATAGGGAATATCTCAAATTAATTTTAACTCAGGCAACATCATCCAAACCTTTTCTTCTAAGAACACCATGGATATTTTGTGGAACCCACTTTAAGGGAAATAAAGTAAGCAGTTACAGAACAACTTTAAACTCCACCTTCCTCAAATAAGAAGCAATTCAGGTCAAAGCAATTGTAGGGGTGGGGCTGGAGAGGGGTGGGGCTGAGGGGGTTGGTTTTGATGGAAGGATTCCAAATTCCTCAGAAGATGGCAGAGGTGTAGTGGACCTTACAGCAGAATGTAATTTTCTCTCTTTCCTGGTCTGAATGTTAATCTGAACGATATACTATCCTTAAGCAGTTGTTAGGAAGACATCTTGATTTCTGGTCATCTATGCAAGTATTGTCCAAAATAATGGATTATTTTAGGGTTTAAAAAAAAATAAGTTGATTTCCATAATCAGTTTTTTTCTTTGTGAGTTTTTTTGTGAGCAGCTTTATTACCTAATTGGTTAAATCTAATACACTTATAAAATCACACTGATAAACCTCTATTTTGACACCATTACCTATATTTGGGCACATTTAAAAAATCAACTATAGCTTCCCTATGGTAAGTAGATGATAGAGAATTGCTAAACAAACACGCAAACAGAAACTTTACACAGCCTGCTTCTATTGGAGGAGAGAATAGCATTCACAGCCATCTTTTCTTTCAAGCTTCTAGCATGCTCTGAGCAAGGTTAAAAACCTGACTTGGCTGGTCACACTGAGCTCTAAAAGGAAAATGTGCAGAGATGGAGGTACAAGAAATTCTCATGAAAACAGGTATTGTTAAATGTATGCAGACTCTTTTTGCCACATCTACTGAGAGGATGAAGACCATTCTCAGCAATCAGACTTTCGACATTCCAGATGTCAACATCACTCAGAAGGGACACATAGTTATTGTGAAGGGCCCCACGGGCACCTGCAGAGGGACTACAATTACATCCAGGTAGAAATCAGTTTCCTTGGAAAGAAAAAGAGGCTCCAGGTTGACAAATGATGGGAAATAGAAAGGGACTGGCTACCATCTGTACTATCTTCTGCCCTGTACAGAACATGCAAGGGTGTCACACCAGGCTTCTGTTACAAGATGAGGTCTGTGTATGCTCAATTCCCCATCAATGTTGTTATTCAGTAGAATGGTTCTCTTGTTGAAACCCACAATTTCTTGGGTAAAAAGTATATCTGCAAGGTTTGGATAAGGTCAGGTGGTGTTTGTTCAGTATCTCAAGCCCAGAAAAATGAGTTACTTCTTTAAGGAACCAACATTGAACTTGTATAAAATTCAACTGCTTTGATTCAACAAGGCACAACATTTAAAAAGAAGGATATCAGAAATTTTTGGATGATATCTATGTTTCTGAAAAAGGACTAGTTCAGCAGGCTGATGAATCAGATTTAAGTTGTCCAGCTATAGAAATAACAAGATGTCAGGTGATTCCTCAGACTTATCAGTGACATTTTAAAGATGCAATAAAAGCCATGTATTGATTGGTGGGGGTGGGGGTGGGGACATATGCATAGAAATCAGTAGACATTCACTACTGGTGTTGATTTAAATACTACACTTAATTGTGATCACAAGCAGTTGCCTTACAGTGTGGATTCACAATGGTCTTTTTAGTGGAAAGAGAACTTGGAAGTCTAAAAGGTATCACCTCTGGTATTTGGTCTTTCTACAGCAACATCTGGGTAACAACAGCTCTTTCTCTGCATACCTTAAAAAGATTTCACTACTGCCCAGCCAGTGTGGCTCAGCGGTTGAGCGTCGACCCATGCACCAAGAGGTCGCCGGTTCGATTCCTGGTCAATGCACATGCCCAGGTTGTGGGCCCGATCCCCAGTGGGGGTTATGCAGGAGGGGGCCAATCGATGTTCTCTCTCATCGATGTTTCTATCTCTCTCCCTCTCCCTTCCTTTCTCTCTAAAAACCGATAAAGAAAAAATTAAAAAAAAAAAAAAGATTTCACTACTTCCACCAGAGTAAAATTGGGGCATGCTATATTACTGATGAGACATGGCATCTTGAAGCTTATTAGAAGAAATCTGTATAGCAATTCATATCTCAGTGGCTCCTTAAAGTCATTTACCAGCAAAAGAAGTAACTTAAAAGGAAGCATGAAAGCCCTGGCTGGTGTGGCTCAGCGGTTAGAGCGTCAACCTGTGGACCGAAGGGTTGCAGGTTCGATTCCCTGGTCGAGGGCACGTACCTGGGTTGCAGGTTCGATCCCTGGCCCCTGTTGGGGTCATGCAGGAGGCAACCAATCAATGTGCCTCTCTCACATCAATGTTTTCTCTCTCTCTCCCTCCTCTTCCACTCTATATAAAAATCAATGGAAAAATATCCTTGGGTGAGGATTAACAAAAAATTACAAAAGAGAACATGAAATATGTTAGAACCCATCAAAAGTCATACATCAGGACTCTCCGAGTTGGTGACACACTTTTGTTTGTCTGTGTGGGCATATAACATAGGATTTTTTCCTTGGACTTACATTAAAAAACAAACTTCTTTTATCTTTTTCTATCCTTACTTTCTAAGAAAAATGACCTGATATTTATGGAAACCACAATTTCACACTTTGCATATAACTCAAATAAGTACTTGCTTGGGCTGGAAAATGAGTAGAATTTATTGGTTTCAAAAACTATGGTGAAATTAGGAAGACTATATACACCCCTATATTCATAGCAGCACTATTTACACTAGCTAAGATCTGGAAACAGCCCAAGTGCCCATCAGTAGAAAAGTGGTTAAAAAAGTTGTGGTACATTTACACAATGGAATACTATGTAGCTGTAAGAAAGAAAGATCTCTTACCCTTTGAGACAACATGGAGGGACCTGGAGATTATTATGCTAAGTGAAATAAGCCAGTCAGAGAAAGATGCGTACCACATGATCTCACTTATTTATGGAATATAATGAACAAAATAAGCTGACGATCAAAATAGATCCAGAGACATGGAAGTAGGGAACAGACTGACAAACCTCAGAGGGAAGGGGGATGGGGTGGGAAGAGAAAACCAAAGAACTTACATGCATATATGCACAACCAATGGACACAGACATTAAGTTGGGGAAAGCAGGAGGGGGGTGGGAACAGGAAGGAGGGGCTCAATGGGGAAAAAAGGGGGAACATTTGTAATACTTTCAACAATAAAGATGAAAAAAACTGTGGTGAAAAAAATATATTAAAGCACACCAAAGTCGAATAATGTTCTGCACTGTTGAAAAATGAACAAAATGTGTGCAGTACCGATTATTGTGTAATTACTATTACGATTAACACAGCTCGCATAATCAACCGTAAGAAACAGTTCAGTGTACTGGGGACATAGCTGGATAGTACTTGCTATGAATTTTTACAAAGTTGAATATGCCAGGAGTCGGCGTTGGTGGTATAGTGGTGAGCACAGCTACCTTCCAACAAAGTTGAATATGCCAGGACAGAGTGTTCTCTTGGCAGAATGGGCCATATGCTCTATGTCCACGGTGGGACTCGTCAACGGACATACCAACCAGCTACCAGAAGTCCTTATTTTTCAGGAGCCCCCTAAACAGTTCAGATTATCCTTTGATACATCAGTTTATGACATTTTGGGAGCAATCTTCCAATCACTGCCCTAGATAACCACAAAAAATACATATTAAAAAGGCCCCTTCATTGTGCTGGTGTCTATAAAATGTATTGTTTGAGCAGCCAGAATATGTGATCATAGAATTTGTGATTATAAACTGGTAACTTAGCGCACTGGTGAAGTACTAAATTGCTACATCCTGGAAGTTTCTAGATCTCTTAATTCCTGTAATTTGTCTCCTTATTTTGGCATTCCTACCAATTCACTTGCTGAGATATCCCATAATGATTACTTTAGAACTGCAATGACAAATGTCACATTATATTCTCACAATGATGCAACAAAAGTAAAAAAGATGAATTTTTTGGAACTCACAAATTTAATTTTTTTTGCTTTAAAATCTCACTACAGGTTTTTGTAACAAGTATTAAGTCATGATATTTCCACAGCCTCTCAATTGCCAGGGCTAACCTCTTCGCTCCCAACTGATCCATAACTGCTATACCTTCTCTTTTAAACCCACCAAGTCTGCCAAGCGTGGTTTTAGAAAACCCTTGCATTTTCCTTGTTTCTCCCTTGCTAAAACCTCTGTGACTCACAGTTATCAAATCTTTTTTTTTTTTTAAATCCTCACCTGAGGACACGTTTCCATTTATCTTCAGATAGAGTGGGAGGGAATGGGAGGGAGGGGGAGAGAGAGAGAGAGAGAGAGAGAGAGAGAGAGAGAGAGAGAGAGAGAGAGAGAGAGAAACATCAATTGGTTGCCCCCACAGGACCCAGACCAGGGCCGCAGGCCTGACCGCAACGGAGGTATGTGCCCTTGACCAGAATCGAACCCGTGACTCTTTGGTCCATGGGCCCACGCTCTAACCGCTGAGCGGAACCAGCCAGGGCCAATGATCAAATCTTTGACTTGTATTTAAGATCTCCCTTGACAATCTGACACGGAGGAGGGGTCAAGGGAAGGCTGCCTATCCAGGACACAACTGAACTGAGTTTTGAGGGGCTTGCAAGAGTTAACCAGGCCAAGAGAAAGGAGGAAGGCATGCAGGAGGGGGAGGAGTAAGAACACCACATAAGATAAATGCACATGTTTGTGTGGTGGGCCGTGGGAGTCGTGGTGATAGGATGACGTTTGAGAAGTTGCAGGCATTAGACCATGAAGACCTTGGAATGCCATGCTGAATGAGGATTTCATTCCTGTAGATAACAGCAAGGAAATAAATCGAGGGTAAATAAATCAGAAGATGATTCGATGAGATTTTAGAAAATGTACTCTAGTAGCCATGGGGGAAAAGGACTGGAGTGAGGCCAAAATAAAACAGGAAGAGGTTTCCTTATCTTTCAAGTAAATTTTTACCTCCTTGACTCACGTCCTTCATTTCCACTTCTAGTACAGTCCTGCCTCAGCACTTGACAAGTTAATTGCTGATCAGTCATATTTCCTCGTACAGTCAAAAATATCCTAGTTACACACATTCAGCTTGTACTCAATCCTTCAGTCGGACATCTATCCTGTGGATCGCCACAGTGGAGCCCAAACGTGAGGACAGTAGTTGCTTGCGTGTTTTTGTCTTGGAGCGGAGGGAAGGTACTCAAACATTTTCTGTTTCTCTGTCATTCTGGGAATACAGAGGAGGAAAAATTTCTTTTCCTCAATATAGACAGACTTTCTTCCTGAGTGATTAGAAAATCTGACTACTCATTTTGGCAGGATTCCTTCTATATTTGGATAATATATATTTACTGCATTCTCTTCTCTCTATGGCTTGTGTATTTATCTGTAATATTTTGATAGCCTATATGAAATTCCTGTTACCTATCAAGAAAAGTTCCCATTTTTCTCCTTCAAAGAAAAAAGGTAATTAAGATACAATAATTCTGATGTGATCCTTCTCAACCCCATTGCATGGATGTATTACTGAGATTTAAGATTCAGTGGGGTCCTGGCCGGCTTGGCTCAGCAGTTAGAGAGTCAGCCCTCAGACCAAAGAGTCTCAGGTTCCTTCCGGTCAAAGGCATGTGCATCGGTTGCAGTTCAATCCCTGGCCCTGCAATTGATGTGTCTCTCTCACATCGATGTTTCTCTCTCTCCTTCCCTCCCTCCCAACCACTCTATCTGAAAATCAATGGAAAAATATCCTCGGGTGAGGATTGGAAAAAAAGATGTAGTGCCCTGGCCGGTTTGGCTCAGGGGTAGAGCGTCAGCAGCCGTGGATCAACGAGTCAAGGGTTGATTCCGGTCAAGGGCACATACCTCAGTTGCGGTTCATCCCAGCCCTGGTTGGGGTCATGCGGGAGGCAACCAGTCAATGTATCCCTCTCACATCAATGTTTTTCTCTCTTTCCCTTTCTCTCCCTCTCACTCTATCTAAAGATAAATAGAAAAATATCCTCAAGTGAGGATAGAAAGAAAGAAAGAAAGAAAGAAAGAAAGAAAGAAAGAAAGATTGATTTAGGTGGAATAATTTCTAAGCTTTTAATGAGCAACATTTTCTTCTGAAAATAAAGGAATGGCTGAACTTTGGTTATAATGCTTTGGTCAATTAATATCGTTAAGCCTTAAGCTGATTATTCCAAGAATATAAATATGTAAATTCTTTTAATGGTAATGGCGACTGTGTTCTCTTTTTTGTAAATACGCGTTTTTCTCTAAGGCTACATATTGGGTTCTCTAGCTCATCTTTAAGCACTTAGGAATATAACTGTTTTTATGTCCAATATCCAATCACCATTAACTGCATTACACCTTTAAAGATACACAATAGATTTCTTAATATTTCTATTGGAAGAGGATCTGAAATTCTTTTACTATTCTTACCCTAATAAGGCAGGGGAGTGCGATGGCTCATTCTAATACAAAAATTAAGTATTTTCCTAATTTTGTCTATTCCCACTTGCAACTCTGCCTTTTACTGTTTACTTCCCAGGAGAAGTATGTCATTTCCGTCTTTAAACATTTGTGAACATGCAAACATGCACAAAACGGCTGGAAAACATTGATCTCAGAATTGTATAATTTAAAATTCCTGAATGTCATCTGAGATGGAACCAAATGATCTTATTATAGATCATATTAATCAAGTCTGATTTTTAAATACCAGAGGTCTTAGCAACATATTTGTTATTATATTTCAATACTACCATTGATAGGTTGCCAATAATACTCATGTTCTCTCAGGAAATATTTTTTATCGATCAGACCTGAAATTCAATTTGAGCATAAAAATCAATGTTAACTATTTGAAGATAAAATAATATAAATACACATAACCTTAATTTAATACATAGGCTGATATTTTTGTTGATGCTATCCAAAACAACACTGCAGAGAATGAGCCAATGTGAACGACAAATACCTAGAATATCTAATTCAAGTGAGCTACCCTGAGTTCCCATGATTGGAACCACTAGCACGGGGCATAGATAACATTAATGCAGCCTTTTTAAAAGCCAAAGTGAGCAGTCTTCTTTTTAAGGTAATTTCCTGAATCTTATCTGTGACACATAGAGCAAAGAACTTTTATAATCACATACTGTTCCACTGATTCTGAACTTCTCTACCAGGCCATGCCTGACTCAAGATCTTAAACACAATAGATATGTTTTCACTATTTCTAGGGGTGGAGAGCTCATTTTTCCCATTTCCTTTGACTAATTATAATCAGAAGAATTTCTTTAAAAAAAAAATTTAAAAAAAAAAGACACTTTTTTTTGGTACTCTCTGCAAGCGATTTGCTAGACACTGGACAAAAGTTTGCCCAGGTTGCCCACGGGCTATATTAGGCAGTCACGGAGGTACATTAAACCAGCTGGCACTACTGACACTTTCCATTCAGAGCAGCATGGCCTGAGCACCCCAACACTGAACTCTTTTGTTTTTCCTCCCCTCTTCTGATCTTTCCTCCTTTCTGAATGACTAGTCACCTCGCTTCCAGAATTGCTTCATTCCTGGAATTCCTTTTTGGCAATCAAAGAATTTGTACAGGATTTGAACAACATCTAACTCCCCCTTCCTGCCTCTTCCCCTGGTTACACCTATTAATTGCCTTTTTTTGCTACCTTAGCCAGTTTTCAGTCCTTTCTCCAGAATTCCCTATGATCACAGATATTCAAAAGATATTGGCTAGGAAAACTATCTAAGTAAACGGCATGCCTCAATTGTTTATGGTAGATTTCTAGAGAAGTTGCACATTTTATTAAGATACTGTTCACTTTGTTTTATAAGTATTCCATACAACAATTTAAAACACCACTTTCTTCCTACACAGGCACCCAGGGGGGAACAGTGTAATATGTAGAGTGGTAGTATTTTCAAAGTAAGTGTAATAACTAGGCTATGGACACTTTAAATTTTTCCCTTTGCTAATACTTGCAATTCTTAAATGTCTTCTCTGTGACTTTTATAAAAGCATTTTTAAAATTCCCTACAATACAGACTTACTTCACAATGTTGTTATATATCTCTGATCCTCTGCCCACCCCTTGAGTTACAGCTAACTTTAAAAATCATTCAGCACCGTTTAAAATAACAAAAAAAGTTAGAGTGATTTACAGTGAAAACCACCCACCTATATTAAGGTGGTAGAGAGAAACTGATAGGGTTAAAGACCCTTGCAGGGTATTTATCAACAAATCAGCCTCATATATCTCATCTGTTTTCAGCAGATTATCTATTGCCTCAATCTTACAGGTATGTCAACAATTCAGAATTCTCCAGGGCCAGCGGAGCTAACCACAGTTAACACCAGGATCGTTTCTTCCCAGAATTTCTTGTGTTGATACAGGAATCTTTCCAGACCAGCATTGTTTCAACAATTGCTTGTCTGTTTCAACTTTAGAGACATGATAGCAATAGGGAAATAATAAACGCAATACTCACAACCATCAAGAGACCCCAGACTTTTTCAAAGAACTTTAATTAAACAATATACTTGAACCACCTCTGGGAATTGTTCCATGGCATGTTAATGTTAAATGTCTTTCAAGCTGATCTTTTTTGAGTCTTAGAAAGCTGAGGCTTTAAAGTAAGTAGGTGTTGTTTGCTGGCTTCTCTCTCTGGCTGACTTGCACTTCTGTGTAGGCTGCTGAGTGTATTGCAGCTTGCTGGGAAGCTCCTGTTGCAATCAAAATATTTCAAACATTTTGTTCCATAGTTTGAAGGGCTACTCAGCCAGTTGCCCTCAGCACTGGGGCAGAAGCATCATGACGGGTCCTTTGCTCTACCATATCAATTCTCGGAACTATGAAACATTCCTGCGATTCCCGCCTAAAATGCTCTTCCCTCTAGCCACCTCTCTATGTTCAATCCTATTGAATTTGGGGGATCTAAAATCCCAATTCCTCCAAGAAGCTTTTCAACATTCCCTTCAGTGAATGGTCTAATCCATCCTTCTAAACTCCATAATGTATTAGCTGTTCTTTTACAGGGTAGCTTACCATATTTTATTTGTAAGACATTTTTTAGAGGGAGGTTTCCTTCTTCAGACTTTACACTCCTCCCAAAGCAAGCAGAGTCTATGTTTCATTCAGCACCTTCAGTGCCCTGCATGAAGAACAGACTCATTCGATAGTTCTTGAATTCACGAAATAACATGTAATACAGAGGACAGATCATGTGTGGGTTTGGGACTAAGCGTCCAATAAATGTTGACAGACAACACATTCTACATATGTGAAATGACTCCTCATGTCAATCTCGTATAATTGTTTTACGGATATAATAAAGTGCAAACACATTCTTGAACAGGGTTAGGCACATACTAGATGCTCAGCAATGCTCCCTTTCCTTCTGTTCACTCCCCCCACTTACTGGATAGTTGCTGTCTATCTGCTGTCTGGCTAGCCATTCTCAGGGGCTACGAAAGCCAATCTAATGTGCATCCCTGTGTCCTCCAAGCAGAAGCAGCTAGTTTGGTTTCAGTGTAGCACTGGACCTGCACAAACTAAAGGGTACAGTGACTTCATTGGTAAAAAATTGACGTCTGTTGTCCTGGTGTCATTAGGCAGCCTTCTAAATGTAAATTTAGGTTTTTTTCCCATGCACTGTGGCAATTCTGTTATCTAGACTCCCACTCTCCCAGAACCACCTCCATTTTATTTAAGGAAAAATAGGAGGGGGCTTGGTGTCTGATAAAAATCCTACTTTGTATTAATAACTAAAAACTTAACAATATAACTTATGAGTGGTTTAAAAATTCAGGCTTGGAGCCCTCCAGTTAGGCTCAGCAGTTAGTGACCGCCTGAGGACCAATGAGTTGTGGGTTCAATTTGGTCAAGGGCATATACCTCAGTTGCAGTTGGATCCCCGGCCCTGGTTGGGGTCCTGTGGGAAGCAATCAACTGATGTGTCTCTCTTACACTGATGTTTCTCTCTCTCTCTCTCTCTCTCTCTCTCCCTCCCCCACTCCCACTCTATCTGAAAATCAATGGAAAAATATCCTCAGGTGAGGATTGAAAAAAAAATCCAGGCTTGGAAGTTTAAATATCAGTTCTGCTACTTACTATCTGTGGGAACTTGAGTGTTACCTAACTGCTTAGTGTCCTCATCTGCCCAATGGGGATTAAAGGACTTATCTAACCAGGTTTTGTTTTTGTGTGTGGGGGGTGGGGTGGGGGGGCATATATAACATTGAATGCAAACCACATAGTCTAATTCTTGGCACATAGTAGGTGCTCAGTTACATTAATTATAATCATTAAACATCCCTGTTTACTTATCAAGTATGTAAATATTGACTGCCTGATCCTTTAGGATTCTTTTACACAAATTAAAAACCATACAGCCTCCCAGGGTCTGCAAGGGGTTTTCTTTTTCCTAATGTGTTCTCCATTAGCCATTGCCCAATTATTTCCTGAGAAGCAGTTCAACATTGCAGGAAACAAACTGATATCCCAATTTAATTACTTGTTCAATTTCTTTCCTGTTCTCTTTTCTATACTAAGCCTATAATACTTTTATAGTGAAAAATAAATTAACGAATAAAAGAGGGGCTGTGTAGCTCTGATCATCTGGCTTTTAACAGGGGAGAAAATATTTCATGTCTTCTAAGTTTTTACAACTAGTCTGCCATCTTCTTTACCTTCCATCTCTCCAGACTATCGATTACTGATACAGTGTTTTACTTTTTTTAAACCCCTTTCACCGCTGAAAGGCAGAGGGGTGGGGATGGGGGTGTGGCGGCCGGCGGAGCAAAGTCCCCTTTTTCCTCCCCATCGTCCCCCGCGGGGTGGTGACTGTTACTGGCTCAAAGCCTCCTTCCCAAATTTTTCACTTCCTAGACCAACCACTCGCGCGGTACACTGGGTGGACCATCGCCCCGAAGTACCTGGGCGAAGCACCGCAATCCCAATTTACAGTTTGTAGGGGCGCCAGTACTTCCAGGTTTTCTTTTTCAAAATATTAACTGAGGTCACAGACTCTTTTAAAAATCTAATAAAAGCCAAGCGCGCTTTCCCCTAGAAAAAGGATCACATCGAATTTCTGCATAAAATTTCAGTGTTTACAGACTCCTGGAGCCTCCAGATTAAGACCCCTGGGGGGCGGGGGCGGGAGGAGGGCGGCGAGGAAAGCAGGTTAAGGAAGGAGTAAAAATCTTGGACTGAATTCTTTCACTTAGATATATATGTGCATTTAATATACGTAGATACACATATGACAAAGCTGAGTAGGAGCTTATTTCAGAAAAAAAGTGCTTTCTCCAAGTAAGCGGGTCAGAGTCGGGAGGCGCGGCGGCTCTTACAAGGGGACCGCGAGCAACAGGTGGGCAGAACACCAGGTCCCGCACCTCGGGAAGCAGCGAGTCGCACCGACCGCGTGACAGAGGAGGAGGGAAGGGGAGGGGGGAGGGTCGTGGAGGTGCAGGGAGGCGGCGGGGCTCCACTCACCGTTGCCCACGAAGCTGCGGCCCTTCCGGGCCAGGGTCTGCTGCACCTGTTCCTGGATCCGCAGGCTCTTGGCCGCCTGGCCGCTGCGGCCGCTGCTCCCCGCCAGCTTCAGCTTGGCCTCGGAGGGCAGAGCCAGGCTGGAGCTGTCCAGCTGCCCCAGGATCTGCTGGCCCAGGACCGTCCGGATGTAGCCGCATTCGGCGGGGGAACCGGGAGCTGCCATGGGATCGAAGGAGGGGACCGAACCGCTCGCCGGCCGCGAACTGCAACAAGCTGCAGTGGAGCCCGGGTCACTGGTGGGAGCCCCGCCCCGCCGCCCCAGACCCGCCTCCGGACCCGCCCCAGCGTCGGTGAGAGGCCCGAGCCGAGGGGAGCAGGGCCACGGGAGCCCTGGAGCCCGGCCTCCCAGGGGGAGGGGGCGCGGCTCCCCCTAGGCAGGCGCACTGCGCCCGGGAGCGGGGGCGGAGCCCGCTGCGAGCGCGGACACCTGGCGAGTTGGACCCGCCCCCCGGGAGGCGGGGGAGGGCGCGGTCCGCCGGGGTCGCGCACACTAGAGTCACCTAGGGTACTGCCAGCCAGCGCCGCGCCCAACTTTCGTTGGAGTGCTTAGCCTCCGCCCAGCCCTCAAAGGATGATTTCCGCTGGGCTGCGGAGGGGCCGCCCTCCGGGCAGGTGCGCCCAGGAAAGGCCCGTCTCTTCCCTGGCTCAGGTTTGCCTCTGGGATCGTGTAGTAGTGAGTACTACACCGGGTTAGGCAGGTTGTGTCAGACTGTTGAAACATTTAGTGGTTTTCCTGGACCTGAGGGTGAGAAAGGGCCATTTGGTCGGGCAGAAAAGGCAGTAGGAAAAAAGTGCCAAGAAGATGTGAAATAAAAGATTTTTTATAATGCGGTAGTTTTTTTCCTAGTACAACTAGGGACTATGTACTTTTTGCACAGATGCAGTCTCAGAAACATATGTTCTTCCTCGTTGGAGATCTGTTTCCTCTTACAAATACAAATTGTACCCAGTACACTCTATGCTCACTGACTCCTCTCCTATGAACACACCCACACAGAGAAACTCCAGTAAGAGGCACTAGGGAAGGGCACACTTTTAATAGGTGATACTTTTTAATAGCCCTGCTAATGTTGATTAAGTCCTCGTTATGGCAGGCTCTGTAGGGGGTCCATTGAAGGGGCCTCTGACTTTCAATCTCATCTTCCACAACTTATATTTATCGTGCTATTAATTATGTTTCACAGGCAGTTGACTACAGGGAACTTGAGAGCTGAGCTCAACAGAAAGGGTCCTTGACCTTAAAGTTTACAACCTAAGCCACTCGTCCTGATTTTCCTCTTTGGACTTGAGAGGCAGAAAGAAAAACATCTATCCCTGGTATTAAGTAAGATAAGCTTTCTTTGATTGCTTGGGTTCGTATGTTCACTTTCTCTCAAGTCACTCGATTACTGTAAAACTCCACTTTTTCAGGTCTGGAGTGGCTGGAGAACACAGCTTCCCCCTTCCCCATGCCCTTTTATTTTTGCTTATACCCTTAATGCGCAGGTTCAAAAGCTTCCAGGGATAAGGGGAGTACGAGGGGCTCCAATCGTGAACAAGGAAATGGTGGTGGTTCTGCCACTCTTTCTCAGTGAGACACATGGCTAAATCCTTGTGGAATGTAGCGCTTAAGTGAAGTCATGTGGATGGTAGGTCTTGGAAGCAATTCCTCCCATCCCAGCAGGACCGGTCTTGAGGTAGATTATACCTTGTGAAGAGCTCAATATGTAGCCCTGGCTGGTTTGGCTCAGTGGTTAGAGTTGGTCCACAGACAGAAGAGTCCCGGGTTCCATTCCCGCCAAGGGCAGGTACCCCGGGTTTGGTCTGACTGGCCCTGGTCGGTGTGGGAGGCAACCAGTTGATGTGTCTATCTCACATCGATGTTTCTCTCTCTCTCTCTCCCTCCCTCCCACTCTATTTGAAGATAAATGAAAAGTATCCTGGGGGGGGGGGGGGCGGGGGCGGGGGAGGATTAAAAAAAAAAAAAAAAACTCAATATGTAGCCAGATGAAAAGATCCAACACTGATGCTAAGATTCAGTGGGAAAGAAGGGTAAGTGATGATAAGGAATTCCCCCAACAAACTGTTCCTATCCTTTTCTTCTTCTCTCCCTCTTATTCACGGCTTCTTTTGGCAGCTCTGAGAGTGCTGCTTTGAAAGATGATTTCAATACCTGCCCCCACAGGGTCAACTAGGGTATCCTTTGTTGTTGTTTTTGTGTGAGTGTGTGTGCGTGTGCGTGTGTGTGTGTGCGCGTGCACGCACAGATGAGCACGCCTGGAGAGCCACAACTCAGCAAGGTCTGCTCTGCCTCCATCTAGATCCTTTAAGAGGGGAGTGGAGAACCATTTTTGTTTTCATTTATTTATTTGTTTGATTGAGCCAAACCTCATTTACTTTTTTCTTACAAATTGATTTTTTGTCTTTTTTAAGGGTAATGTTGTAACTGACGATCCTGTTAAATAGGCACCAATATTAAACATGGAGAAATCTTGATTTTTGGTAGTTGGGTGATTTGACAGGAGGAAGATGGTCAAAAGCACAGCTTGTGAATGAGGCGGATATGGATTAAATCTTAGCTTGCCCTTTATAAGCAGTGGAGCTTTAAGCAAGTTTCTTTACATTTTAAAGCCTCAATTCTCTTACCTGTAAAATGGGAGCAATAAAGATACCTACCATGAAGTGCTACTGTAAGGATTAAATGGTAAGTGGTTATAAGAAATCCTCAACAAATAAATAATTGTTCAATGATCTTTAACAAACATCCCCTGAGATCCAATTTTGGATTTTCTCACCTCCTTTGGATCTCTGCTCATGTCAACTTATCATTTGAATGAGATACTTACACACACACACACACACACACACACACACACACACACACACGCTCCGTAGCACTTTTTTAAAAAATTAATTTATTTTTGTTACAGATGTTTCTCCTTTTTCCCCCATTGACACCGTCCTCCCGATCCCCCACCCCCCACCCCCAGCATTGTTGTCTTTGTCCATGGTTATGCATACTTGCATAGAAGTTCTGTGGTTTATCTCCCCCCATCCCCCTCTTCTGAGGTTTGTCAGTCTGTACCCTACTTCTATGTCTCTGGGTCTGTACTTTGCTTATTTAATTGTTGTTTTCTTACTGCAGCATAAGCTCCGTGAAAGCAAGGATTTTGTTTTGTTCACTGCTGTTCTCCAGGTCATAGAATAGTGCACATAGTAGACAAATGGTATATGTTGCATGAATGAATGAATGAATGAATGAATGAATGAATGAACAATGAGTAAAAGCACTTAGTATATTACATAGTACTTAATGAGTGCTCAACAACTGTTAGTAGTAACTAGGTTTTTATACTCTTTTGGTAACTTATTTTAAAAAATTGTTTGTAATTTATTGATTTGAGAGAGAGAGAGAGAGAGAAACATCAACTTGTTGTTCCATTTATTTATTCATTCATTGGTTGATTCTTGTATGTGCCCTGATAGGGGATGGAACCCGAAACCTTGGCATATGGGACGATGCTCTAACCAACTGAGCTACCCAGCCAGGACCGGTAACTTATTTTTTTAAAAAGTCAGATAGATATCCTTATGTACTCTAGGTATTCAGTTAATTAGCTATGTAATATCCCCTATAAATAAAAAACAAACTACACTGAGATAATTTTTAAATAGTTTCAGACTTCAATAACTCAGGAAAACAATCCTTTTGAAAATAAGATAACCATATAAATTCATTAAAAGGCTCTCTTTAGAGATAAGAATCCTGTTGTAATAGCAACTGTTAATTACAGGGTGAAGGAGTATGCAGACTGGCATTGTGCCCCAAAACGTAGTCTAGATGTGCTTCTATTCCAACAAAAGGCAGGCCCTGCCATGTTTCCTGGGAAAACTGCCTAGCCAACTTCCTAAACTGTGAGCAAGCCCTGAGACGAGTGCTAAAGGTAGCTTCTAGCCAACAAATTGAGGCATGGAAATAAAATGCTGTGAATACTTTTATGATGTTCGGCTGCTCTACAGTCTGCTACCTTTTAATATTTAGTCCCAGCTTTGAAATCTCTTTTATTTCTTTTGTTTTTCATTTACCAGCAGAATTTGATTTAAAAAAATAAAATAAAAAGTTAGAACCACAGGAATGTAGAATTGGAATGTAAATAACAGATAACCGAATTATGAGGCTACAGTTCCTTCTGCTGGGAACTTAAAATAATGATTCAGAAGTTCTTGACTTTTACACCTGCATTTCAATTTGATTTACACACTATAGCTTTAAAGCACTAGTCTTTTATTGTTTTCAGAACTACAGTTAGGGCTTCCTCAGGGTAATGTTATTTCCTTTAACCATATAATTCCAATATGGGAAATTCCAATATGCAAAAAATTCAGGAAGTTACTAAAAGGCTAAATATAGTATAAATTTTAGAGCAGAAATTATATTTTAATGGAGAACTTTAAATAACACGAATGGCATAAAAACTCTTTGATTCATATTTAAAAAATAAACTATAATACATTTTCATAAGTGTCTTCTCTCAGGAAATATTTTCCTGTTACTATTTGCAGGCTATTATTATCTATTGCTTTTAAAAAGTATTTCCTAAATTAGTGTAAGAGATCTGGCAGATAGAAAGTTTAAAATAAAGCTCAGGTTTTATTTCCTTTTTTAGCACATGGATGTGTTGCCAAGGCAATGGGTAGCAATTTTATCATTAGTCACATATAATCCAAGTGGATCAGGACTGAAAAAGGAAGCTCTGAACACGGCGGCACCGAACACCACTCTCCAATGAGGACTTTCAATGGCAGTGAGGGTTAAGGTGTTTCTCTTTAATGCAGATGTTCATTTTGTCTGCTATTTTAGATATATTTTGAGTGTGTAGGTCTGAAAATTCTTCTTTTTTTTTCAGTCCTTACCTTGAGGATATTTTTCCATCGATTTTCAGATAGAGTGGGGGTGGGGTGTGTGTGTGTGTGGGGAGAGAGAGAGAGAGAGAGAGAGAGAGACATCGATTGGCTGCCTCCTGCACGACCCCAACCAGGGCTGGGATTGAACCACAACCGAGGTACATGCCCTTAACTGGAATCGAACCCTCAACCCTTTGGTCCTCTGGTGGACGCTCTAACCGCTGAGCCAAACTGGCCAGGACTAAAAATTATTTTTTAAAAGTCCCCAAATGCTGTGGGAGGTGGAAACCAGGTGGGCAACCACTAGAGCTGGCAATGAGCAAGTTGTTCATAGTGATTGAAGCTTTCAAGACAGTTCCTTTAATCATGACTCATGGCATGTGTGCGCTCAGTAGATCAGTTAAAATGATTACCTTCTGGATGGGTGATTACAGCTGCTACATTAATGGTTGTCAAATCTCTCACCTGAAGGCCAGAGAGGCTGAAGGGAGGGGACAAGTTGGTCGATTTCTACCACATATTTTTGACATCATTAGAGACCATGATCCTCACTTCTTTGTCTCTGCTATGAATCTAGCAATGAGATAACTAGCAGGTGCTTAATAAATAATGAGTGTAGCCTCTCACCTATAGGCATATAGATTAATTAGTTTGCTTCTGTGTGGGCCCAGGTGCAGCTGAATAAAAAGACCCTGAAGGAGGTGGCCTGGCCTGAAACAAAGCATCAAAGTGACTTGAGTGCCTAGGGGAGCACAATGTTTAGTGATTTTTAACCTTATGAAAGTAGCAGAGAAGTTCAGTAGAATCGATTTTATATGTATAACCTTGTAGAGGATCTAGCATTTCAGTGTCATACATTGTTTAAATTATTAAAATTATTGCACTATATATATATATATTTTGTGTTTGGAAGTTATTTGAATATAAGACATTGATGGTTATATATGAGTATATTCTTTCATAAATAATCTGCATTTTAAAATTTGTCTTTTTTCATACACACTACTATTTCCTTGAAATTCCCAAAACAGAAGTATTACATTTTATATAGAAAAGTAATACTAATAATCTGACTTGGATTTTAAAAGCCACCCCCACCTTGTTTCCTTCACAAACATCATTATAGAATGGTAGGGTGATATAAATGTGTGCTTGAAAGCCAGAGCTGGTGTTTTTAATAGAGTATATGTTAATATTTTTTCTTTATTTAATTTAGAGAGAGAGGAAGGGAGAGGGAAAGAGAGATAGAAACATTAATGAGAGAAAACATCATTTGGCCACCTCCTGCATGCCCCCCACTGGGGATTGGGCCCACAACCTGGGCATGTGCCCTGACAGGGAATCAAGCTGGCAAACTCTTGGTGCATGGGTTGACGCTCAACCACTGAGCCACACTGGCCAGGCCAGAGCTGGGTTAGATTTGTTTCTTTACTGTGTGACCTTGGGCAAGTTACTTAAATGTGTGGAGCTTTAAGTTCTTTATCTGTAATGTGGTGTCATTAATAGTATTGACCTTACAGGATTAAGAAGATTCATTTAGATACTGAATATAAAGCCCTTAGATCGCTAGTCCATACTTAGTATTATCAGTTATCTATAATGCAAAAAACCCATCCGAACATTTAAGAGCTTAAAACAAGAATGATTTCCTTCTCATGATTTTGTGATTGCTCCACAATACTTCTATGGGTCTGGCCTGGGTTCCTTATGTGGCTGAGGTCTGCTGGTGGCTTGGCTGGGACTGGATGGTCTGAGACAGCCATTCTCATGAGTCCAGGGCCTCAATGATTATGGCTGGAACAGCTGGGATGGTTGAGCCTCTCTTTCCATGTGGCCTCTCATCCTCTAGTAGGCTAGTTCAGGCTTCTTTACAGGTTGGTCTTCAGCAGCATTCTAAGACAGCAAGAGCAGAAGCAATAGACCATTTTAGGCCTAGGCTCTGGCACTTGTTTAATGTAATTTTGATGATATACTCTATTGGCTAAACCAAGTCACAAGACTAGCCCAGATTCAAGGGGTGTAGAAAGAGATACCACTTCTTAAAGGAGAGACCACAGTTTCTTAACAAGGGATATGCATGTAGGGTTGGGAGGAGATATTGTGACCATCTTTGCAAACCATCTGACAGCCTTACTGCCCAATAATTGGTAGTTACTATTATTATCATAATCATCATCATTATTATTTAGAATTGGCATATTTGTCAGAGGTTGGCAGGATTGTTGTTGTTATCTTTTGATGACTGGAGGAACAAAGCCAAAGAAAAGCAATCTTAATTTACCCAAGATTAGCCTGGCTGGTGTGGTTCAGTGGATTGAGTGACATCCCGTGGACTGAGAGGTCCTGGTTCTAGGTTCCATTCCTGATCAGGGCACATGCCCCAGGTTGTGGGCTTGATCCCCAGTAGGGGACATGCACAAGGCAGCTGATAGATGTTTCTTTCTCACATCTATGTTTCTATCTCTCTCTCCCTTCTTCTCTTTCTAAAAAAATCAATAAATTAAAAGAAAATTTACCCAAGATTAGTGGATACAAATAGCTTTTTGCCTGTTATATCAATGGAGTGTAAACTCTATTCAGAGGAAACTTGGATTCCATCTTTATAAATCAAGTGCAGTTAATCCAGATGTGTTTCACTGGATGTGAACGATTCACTGTCAGTCCTCCACTGGTTTAAAAGTGAATGGAGTTCCAGTTTGTTCATTATCTCAGCGAGGTCACTGATGCTTGAACAATCATCATCTTGGATTTTATTCAGAGTATACTCATTAATAGTTTTAAAAAATAATAAAGATGCAAAATTGAACCTCAGAAGTGATCAATGGTATAATTTAATTTTATTGTGGCATTTCTACTTATAAGGATAAGGGAAAAAATACATGATATCTTTATAATAGTAAGAAGGAAAGTATACTGTTCACTTGGAATATAGTTGCTATAGTCCAAAAGAACAGCAATTGCCAAGAGGGATGTGAATGAGAAGGACCAATTGTCAGTCCAACCCCTTTATGTTACATTGTTAATCCCATTATCATCTTAGTTTGTTCAGGCTGCTATACAAAATACCATAAACTGGCTGTCTTAATAACAATAAACATTTATTTCTTAAGTTCTGGAGGCTGGGAAGTCCAAGATCAAGACACTAGCAGATTTGGTGTCTGGTGAGGACCCACTTCCTGGATCACAGAGGGCATCTTTTTGCTGTGCCCTTACATGGCAGATGGGGAAGGGACCTGTTTGGGGTCTCTTTTATAAAGCACTACTCCCATTCATGAGGCTCTACCCCCTCCCCCACACCCCTCAACCCCACCCCTGACCCAAGCACCTCCCAAAGGCCCCACCTCCTAATACCAGCACAGTGGGCATTAGGTTTCAACATATGGATTTGGGGGATGAAAACATACAGACCATAGCAATTATGTTTTGTTCTCTTTTATTAGGTCTGCAGCATAAACCCCAATTTAAAAATTGTCCAGGTGAGGTTGGGTGTGTGTGTGGGGTGGAGGTAGTAAATTATTACTTTTTATTTCTTTATGAAATACACTTGTGAATTATTCTTTCCTCTTCTTGGAAGATGCTTTCCTGCATTTCTAAGGGATTGACTTTTTTCTGTCATTCAGATTTGTTTAAACATCTCCTCCTCAGAAAGAGTTCCCCTGATCAACTAGTCTTTTTTTTTTTTTTTTTAAAGGTTTCCAATGAGTCGTTTATTCACTATTTTTGATGACTATAAATAAGTGTTTCCACTATGGAAAAGAAAGTCAGCATAGTACATTTTCATGACTGGGGGATGGATTTTCTGAAGTCATCTTCAATAGGGCAAAAACTTAGGAAAAAAAAAATCATCTGAATATTGGAATTCAGTTCTTTATATAAAGTCTCTTGTAAAAACAAAACAGAATAAAAACAAACCAAAAAGAAGGGGCAGGGCAAATTTTTTTAAAAAGGAAAAGAAAGGATGGAACAGAAAACAAGGGCAGAGGACTTATTTCCTCTCCTTTACCCAAAGAGCTTCTAGCTTTTCAGCCATTTCTCGGCATAATCGTTTTGCCCAGTCCTCCTTTCTTTTCTCTCTCTTCGCTCTCTTTCCTGCATTCTTCAAACTGTTTTGAATTTCGTGCATTTTCAGCATCGAGGAAGCGGATGGCCAGCAGCTCCGGCTCAGGGCGCTGTCAGCACAGTCGGCGTGGGTGTTCGTGGGTGTTCGTGGGTGACCAGACGCTGGCTCGGCCACTGCCTGCGTTTGGCTTCAGCTCCATCACTGGCGTGATCTAGCGGTTGGCGCGTATCTTCAGGTCTTGTCCCCGCTGATGAGGAGGCGGACGGTCCCCTTCTTATGCTTCAGGAGCTGGACGTCGCGGTGCCTCGTTCCTTCCATTCTGGGAGATCGTTCTCTGAAGCAAATCCAAACAGCTTTGCCCGCTTTTGAAAAGCTCCACTTCATCTTCTTCTAGCGTTTTACTTCCTTGCTCAGGAAGAGATTCTATAGGCTCACACCGAGGGTCGTGGTTGGCTGGTCGGCATGCTCCTGGAGGTGTCGCAGTCCTCAGGGGCGTCCTTGGCGGCTGGCTCGGCCTCCCGCAGCAGCCCCTTGTTTCCGAGGCTGGCGCAGCGCCTCCTGCCCGCCTGCTGATCGACTGGTCTTCATAGCCTTCCTGTCACTCTCCACAAAGCACTTGCCATGGCCTGATAGTTCTCTTATTTACAGGAGTATATATGTTCGCATGCATTATTCCCCTACTAGAATGTAAGACCCATGCAAGCAGAAACTTCTTCTTGTTCACCAATTCATCTGTCGTTCTTAGAATCCATACATAGAGTAAGCTCACAGGGCTTTTAAAATAAATGCATAGTAGAAATACACTTAAATGTTAATTCTTCTCTCTCTTTTTTTTTAATAGAGTTTCAATGTGGGGATAAATCCTTTAGTGTTTTTTATATGGTTTATAATGAAAGATGGGATTCTGAGGTTCATTTACTTATTTTATTTTTAAACTTAATGCTCTGAGTAACAGTGTGTTACTGAAAGTAAGGTTAAGCAATTAGCTGTTTTCACAATTTGTTGTATGTAGCTCCTGCAACCTGAAACCCAGTGCTTGCTGCTGATTTCTGGCTAATCTCCTAGAGCCACGCCCTAAATCCTCTAAAGGGCAAAGACCTTTTGAGAAGCCCTGGATTTTCGTGGTTTCAGGGGTAGTCTAGACAGGACACACAATTCTGCATTCCTGAGCCCATTTGTATTATCTTCACAGCCCAAGTTTTCTGAAATTCTTCAATCACTATTGAATTGAACTAAACCAGTTCAAATTAGAGCCTGTCCAGGTCTGCTCTTTTTAAGCTTAAAAATCTTATATCTCAGGTAGCAGGATACCTTTTGAAGAAATATTCTAGCCATAGAACCAAAGTCAAATAGGAATCCTAGTGATTTCTCAGTGATGAAGAAGAAAAGGTAAGAAAGAAGTCTCTCTGAAGTTGTGACTGTGGCAACAGCTTCTTAAAAAAAAAAAAAAGTTCAGAATGATTTGCTGGGTATTTTGATTGACCCTGCTCATATTTCAATGTTCTAGAATCTAGATAGAGTTCAGCAGAAACATCAAGCTTTGGGGTCATGAATAATAAGGCATATTGACTCAATAAATCAAATTTCAAAGATGTTATCAGGAAAGTATTTAAGTGAGGAAATGACCCTGGTAACAGTCAGTTGCATAAGGGATCAAAACAGTACTAGTTATCCTGGCATTCTAAGATGTACCCCCATCATCCTCACCCTAGCAAGCTGACTTTATCTTACAGTATGGAACTCTCCAGCACAAGCATTCTGAAGCAGCCCGGCTAAAATTCTCATCAGCCCCTAAATTACTGGTGCTCATTTCTTCTTACTTCGAGTGGCTGCCTAGTTTATTTCTACCCATCCCTTAAGGTCCAGTTTATGCTTTCTCTCCAGAGCAAGGCTGACTTCATCTGTCCTCAGGGTTTTCTCCTTGCCCCACCCCCACACTTCTTAGAATCATTTAGTTTTGTTTTGCTCCTAAGAATTAAATGAGATGACATTTTTTAGGAGCTTAGTTTAGTGTCCTGAATAAAGATGCTCATTTTATGTTTGCTTGCTTATAAGATACTTAAAATAAGAAGCAAGAGGATAAAAATGAATAATAATGCATGATATATAAAGAAATATAGCATAATGACTATAATGAAATTAGATGAACCTGAAATATTTTCTCTACTCTGCTGCTTAATAGTTATTTAATCTTGGTGAGGTTGTTAGACTTCCCTAAGCCTTAGTTCTGCCTTAACGATGGGGGTAATAAATACTATCACATTTAATAGGATTAACGTCACAAGTAAAACAACAGATACGAACATTTTTTATAAATCATGAAGTGCTACGTGACTGTTAAAAGTTACCTTGCCTATTTTAGAATTTTTAGCTATGTGTCATCAAAGAAACAGATTGTTTTAAAGCCAGCAACATGCAAGACAGCAGCTAGGAGGTTGGTATCCAAAAGGATAAGGCACATTCTTGTCCTGGAGGCCTTGCCATTGTAGATTGTAGACAGGGAGATAAAACAAAAATATATAAAAGTTAAATAACAATAGCATGTTAAAAATTATTCAAAGCATCAATAAAGGTAGTGCTATTGGGTGATGTGCTGAATAAATTTTAAAGATCAACAGTATTCCTGAAGTCCCAGGAGATTGCTTTCTTGCAGGGAAGATAGTTGGGTATTAATTGAGCTGAATCTTTAGAGTGGGTAGGATTTGATTATGTGGAAAGTGGGTAGAAGGTATAAGAAGGTGGGCAGCAAAAGTGTGGAGATAGAAGAAAAGCGTGATAATTGGAAGGCTGATAAGAACCTAGTCTGACTAGAGTAATTCTGGCTCCTATTCCCAGACCCAGGTGAACATTAGAATCAAAGAAAAAAACTTCAAAAATCATACAGAATCCTGGGCTCCATTGCAGACCAGTTAAATCAGAATCTCAGAGTTAGTGTCTGGAATCTGTAGCTTCAAAACACTTTCAATGTGATTCTGATGAACAGCCAGGTTTGGGAACTGCAGGTAAAAAGAATTAATGGGGCATAATGCAAGACATTTAGTTGAAGTCCAAACTCCAAGGCCTTGAATGTTAAGAGTAGGTTTTGTACTATATACAAAAGTACTTCTCAAACTTCAGTAAGTACGGATACTTTTTATTTATTTAATATTTTTTTCTTGATTGATTTTAGAGAGAGAGGAAGGGAGAGGGAGAGAGATAGGAACATCGATGAGAGAGAACATCGATTGGCCCACCTCCTGCATGCCCCCCCTGGGGATTGGGCCCACAACCTGGGTATGTGCCCTGACCAGGAATCAAACTGGAGACCTCTTGGTACATGGGTTGACACAACCACTGAGCCACACCAGCTGGGCAGAATGGATACCTTTTAAAGGGAAACATGTCTCTGGAAACCCTATGAGAAATCTGAAACTAGTCAGCAGAGAGTCATGGAAAGTTTTGGAGGAGTGACCGTGCTTTTGAGGTATGAATCTAAGATATCATCTACTTACTTAGAGTCTCTGGAATGGCCTGGAAGAGAAAAGAAAGTGGAGATGAACGGATAAACGGAGATCCTACAGAGGTGATGCAGGATGCAGGGGTTATGGGGGTCATAAGGGGAATTTGGGACTCTAGAGTATGTATTTTCTCAGCCTGAGGAAGGAATAGTAGCAGAAGCTTTGGTTATATGGGAGGGATATTTCACACTATTCAAAAGACCCTGAAGAAGTTTGGTTGTTTAGGAGATTAAGAGTGCTTCTTTTCTTTTCTCTGTCTCCTTTGGCTCTTAAGCAATTCTTGGGACACTTTTTCAAGTGATTTGCTTAGGAACCCCAAATTTCTAGTCCTGCCCTTAAAAAAATATTCCTGTATAACTTCTCTGTGGTCAGCTCCCAAGTTTAAAGTAGTGGTTTCGAAAGTATAGTGTACAGACCCTTAGGTTTCCCTGAGATCCTTTGATAGAGTTCTGCATAGGAAAACCATTTTCATAATAGTAATGCTACTGAAACTTGACCTGCCTTGTCAAGTTTCTGTTGACCTTTGCACTGGTGGTGGAGCATGGTGGTGGGTACAACTGCTGGCCAGACAGTGTCCTGCATGGCACTCGGTCATGGTCACCGTAGTCCTCACCGCCACACTCTTGCTGAAAAAGAAATCTGCTTTCACTTAGTAGCATCCTCGAGGGACCGGTAAAAATGATTAATTTTACTAAATCTTTATCTTTGCGTGCCTTTTAAAAATTCTGAATAACAAATTTGGAAACACGTAAAGAACTTCTGCTTCATAAAGAGGTGTGAGGGTTGTTTTGAGGAAAAGCATTTGTTCAACTGAGTTGTAAGTGACACTGGTCCCTTTTTTCCATGAGATATATTTTACTTGTAAGGACTGACAAAATATTATTATTCAGACTTGAGTAATTGTCAGGTTTGTTTGTTTGTTTGTTTTGAAAATAAATGAAGTAAGCCTGTCTATTCAAGGACACCAACTATAAGTATTTGTTGCAAATGACAAGGTTCAAGGTTCCAAGTAAAAAGACTTTTGGACAACATGTATCTGCCCCTTTGAAAGCTTCCCATTTTTTTTTCTGATGAGATTGATGGTGATGTTAACAATTATGATTTTTTTGTTATTGTATAATCAGATGTTTATCAACATTTGGAGGAGATATATAACTCAGAGAACCAACATTTCTAATGTTACAATCATGCGTGGATGAAAGAGCTATTCAAAGTGCTGAATAGATATATAGATTTTAATGTAACCAAGTAAGAAAAATTTTTTTTCATATAGTTTCAGATCCCATATCACAGCTGACCTTTAAGATTCTATCATTTGTTAAGTTTTCATGTAGTATCCAAGAAAATGCTCATAATTCTCAGAAAAGGCTATTGAGCCACTCGACCCCCTTTTAACTACCTGTCTGTGTAAGGCTGGGTTTCTTCTTATACTTCAGGAAAACAGCTTGCCACAATAGATTGAATGTAGAGCAGCAGTGAGAATCTATCTATCTATCTATCTTATGTTAGCTGCAAATATACAAAGATTCTACTTTTGTCACTAACTTTTTACCTTGGAAAATATAGTTATCTTTTCAAGAAATGTGTTATTTATGTTAATATGTAATGGCTCCATTGTCTTAAAAATTCTCCGTTTTAATTTCTAATACAATGAATATTGATGGACATGACCTACACAATTAATGCCCTTTGGGTTCTCTAAAGGCGTAGAGTTATCGAGACCAACATGTTTGAGAACTGCTGGTTTAATTGAAGTTGCTCTACCTATTCCTATAGTTCTTTTTTTTTTTAATTCTCATGGGAGGCTGATGACAAAAAGTATCATAGCTGTTCCTCAGAAAGTTAAACACAGAATTAGCATATGACCCAGCAGTTTCACTCCTAGCTGTATACCAAAAAGAATTAAAACTTGGTACTCAAACAAATACATGTACACACATATTCATAGCAATATTATTCAAATAAGACAAAAGGTAAAAATAAGCCAAATGTTTATCGACAGATGAACAGATAAACAAATCATGATATACACAAATGATGGAATAGTATTCAGCCATAAAGAGGAATGAAGTACTGATATATACTGCAATATGGATGGACCCTGTAAACATTATGCTAAGTGAAATAAACCAGACACGAAGGGTCATATATGATGTGATTACATCTATATGAAATAACCAGAACAGGTAAATTCATAGAAACAGAAAGCAGATTGGTGGTTGCCAGTGGCTGAGGGGAAGGGGAACCGGGAATAACTGTGGAGTGGGCACTGGGTTTCCTTTTGAACCAATGGAAACATTTTTAAAGTAGGTAGAGGCGGTGGTTGTACAACACTGTGAATATAATTTATGCCACTGAATCGCCCACTTGTAAGTGGTTAATTTTGTGTTACGTGAATTTCAACTTAATTAAAAAATATCAGAGGTGGACGATCACTAGGTACAGGACTTAGCACTCGACATGGATTCAGAATTTCTTTTCCAATTTTACTCAAACAAAATGAACGCTATTTGTTTTCTTTCTGTTGGCAGGATTGCAAGTATCTGGTGCTCGCATAATCATTATTTTGGCTATTATCAGACTAAGCTATGCAGTTTTTGCTTTGATATTCTTCCCAGTTGTTGTGTCAGGAAGAAAGCAGAATTAGGCAGTATGCTAAAATTAAATCAGTATTTCTTACATAAATGATTGGTTGGGTGAGTCTGTTTTTGGTCATAAATCTCCTTTGAAGTCTAAAAGCAAGCAAGAAACTTGAGATTATTGACATTTCTACAGAAGAGCTGAAATGCACTGGTGTTGAAAAAACAAGACAAGAAAACATTATAATATTCAATTTATCAGCCAAAGGCGGGGCCACTCATTAGGTTCTTTTTCCAAGGTGTTTATTCTTCTGTCCCTTACTTAGCAAAATTTTGGAAAATGTTCTAAGTGTGTTAAATTATAATAGAGCAGTTGGCTGGCTCACAGCTCTGGGGTTTGCCGTTAGCCTCTTCTCCCTAGTAACCAGAAACAATACAACCCATCAAGAAGACTGCATGTGTCTTTATGTAGGGCTTTTTATATCTAACTTGTAGTCTAAGTTTCCTTCAAGTCTGCACACTGGACACTTAACAAGGTCGGTAGCGAGGTGATCATATTTCTGATAAGACAAAGCAGCACCTGAAACCAGAGAAGATATTTGTGTTAGGATTTCTGACTTTAAGATTAGAGTGTGGGGGTGGAAGAAGCAATATTTTGGCTTCAATTTCATTTGTAAGGGTACATTAATGGTATAATTCGTGTAGGATCTTGTGAGAGAATATATACACGTATATGAAATAGGATCAGGCATGTAACTGGCCAGTAAAGGGAATTATTTTTATATATAAATGTTTATTTTACCTATAACATGGTATAAATTTAATAAGGGAGTTTGTTTTTATTATTGGGAAAATGCTCAAACTAAAATTGTGCTTGTCATCAAAGCAAAGACCAAGCAGCAAAGGCAGGTGGAAGTATCTCAGCTTCCCTTCAGTTGAAAATAGATATATAAGTAAAGCAAAATATATAGTTACTGCTATTAGGGAAATATATACTGTGCAATATTTAAAGAAGAGAAAAATAAAGAAGCTCTTATGAAAGAAAGGAGATGAAAGAAAGAAGGGTTGAGTGAGGGATAAAGTACATCCAAAAAGTTCATTTTGAGTGGCGTATGAGGATGTGAAAATGTAGAATTATTCAGTTATATAGAGTATCAGGTCAGCTTACATTCTCTAACATTATAAATTAGGAGATGTGTAGGTCAAAGTGAAACTGAGATTTCCAAACCCTACTGATACTCAGAATCACTTTGAGAAACTTATAAAAACATAAATGTTTATGCTTCACCCCAGAGATCCTGCTTCCGTAGTTCTTGGGAAGACTCCAAGGATCTGTGATTTTAAAAAGATCTCCAGATACATTTTGATACATAGCTACATTTGAGAACTGCAGACATGGGAATGACATATTTGCCACTGTTCAGTAGTATCTGCTCAGTCCCTTCTCATAATTCCCTTCCCTTTGCAGAGCAAGTAAAACAAACAAACAAACGTGGTGGCATAACCCAGTTGAAAACAGAAACAATCATTACCTTTTAAAAAAAGGTACATAAGAAAATATTAAAACTGTATTTGTCTTATTTTTCTTTTCTGGTGACTTAGGAAGGAGCCAGCTTCCCTTCTATAAGCTCCAGCAGTGACATCCAGTGGTTGTTACAGAGTATTTTCCTTTTTATTTGGGACTTTGCTAGCTAAATAAATTATCTTAAATAAGAGTGTTGTTCTCCCCTCCCCCATCAGCTTGAGGATGTATTCTTTAATTCCTATACACCTCACTCTTAAGGAATGCTAAAAGAATGGAAAAAACAACAAACAAAATGTGACCGTGACATGGGATCCTTTGAGTGCTATCCAATATAAACACCTTTGCTTAGTGTTTCTAGAACCAGGTGGTTCCAGTGAAGAGAAAGAAAGCCTATACTAAACTCTATGTGCAGACACTATAATAATGTTGATAAAACTATCAGTGGTTTTAAAACAATATGACTCATAAATGAGAGAGCACTATGAACTTGACTAAAGTGAGAATACTTCAGGCTGATGCCAAGAAAATTCAATGCGCTTATGAAGAAGGTCAAAGCTCCTTTTGTAACCATCCCTAGTGAGTTAAAACTAAGGTATCCAAAGAATAACAATGTTTAAAAAAATACCTTGAATTTTATAGGAGAAAAATTAAGAGGTGGCTCTAAGGATTTTTAACTTATAGTAGCATTCATCGAAGGTTTCCTTTAAACAGTGCTCTTACAGGATGTTTATACTATGACTAAGTTTATAAAAATTTGATATACACAGTTTAAAGAAATACAATTGCTGAATAGAGTAAGACACACCCAAATTATAAATAAAAGAAAGAAGAGGAAGTTGGGCAATTAATGGGCATGTAGACGGTTAGTTACACTGGACTACGGTGATTCAAAACCCTGGCAGAAGAACCCTCAATTATTTTAAAGAAGAAAAACAACAGAGGAAGTGGGATTACTCTTGATCCCAAGCACCATCATTTTGTATGTGGAACCAAAGATTTGGTTAAAGACCATGCGAATGCAACTAGATTTCCCATGAATCCCAGTCTGCCTATGCTAATGTGAGAACTGTAGAATGAAGTCACCAATTCACCGGGGGGCTTGTGTTTCTCAAATGTCATTTTTCTAATTTTTTTCAATATGTCTATCTTTTGCTTCTAAAATCTGAAAATAAAAGGAAGTATATCTCACTTTAAAACTCTGGACTTAGTCATCTTCTATGTAGAGGAAAAGAATGGGTCCTCAGCTTGGCTCCTTAATGCTTAGTCATTTTACATCACAAGTAGAAGGCTGATACATTTAGAAAATTGGCAGGAGGAACATTTATATAAAAACCAAAATTAGCAGTCAGCTGATATGGTAGGTCATGGACTTGCTGCCGTAGACAATTTAATGTCCAGAAACAATAAACAGGGAGGGAACATTTATGAGTTATCATTATCTATTTTTGAGCTAAATGTCCTAAAATTTGTGAATGACTAAGTGATGAGACACCCCTCTGCATGCCACATTCATATGTGAATAATAGGGAGGGATTAATGAGTATTTTTCTTTAGCTTCTGAGTAATAAATCATTCCAAGATGAGGAAGAATACTTTGTTTTGCCTTAAAGTAAAAGTGTTCCTGGATTGAAATACTGGAAACTTTATAAATCCCTATGAAATTATCTAAAGGCCTGAAATAAGAGGATCGAATTTCACTTTTATTTTGCCCAATCAGACATTAAAATAGATGGAAAACAACTGTGTCTATTTGGACACAGACATAGCATAAGCACTTATATTGTAGCCAATAATAATTGCCCTTTTGCCAACTCATTCTATACCCTCCCTTCCCCATGAGTATGTAACACTGAGTAAGCCGGAGATAAGCCGAAAGAGTGGACTGGGGCCAGAACATGGATGACTCATATTTTCTTCAGCAATAAATGGATGTTGTCAAGAAAACAAAAGAGATGACCATGTGTGTGTGTTGGGAAGACATAACTGGTAGTGGTGTGTAAGACATATTGGTGGAGGATAAGACCGAAAGTAGGAAGACTGGAAGATACTGTGGCTGGAGAACAGAAAGGAGGGTAAAATTAACGGGGTTGGCTTGTGTGAACTTCTCTCTCTCTCTCTCTCTCTCTCTCTCTCTCTCTCTCTCTCTCTCATTTTAATGTTAAAAAAAAGAAAAAAAGAAAAAAAAAAGAGGAAGTTGAATACATGCTGGTCATTGTTGAGAAAAGGAAATGGTTAAAGATGACAGTAAAGTCTCAAGTTCTAATAGCTGGGTTTTAAGACTGAATTCATTCTGTTATTATCAACAATGGCTATTACCAGCCTATGAGATCCTTTGTGTGAGTTAGAAAAGGTTATCTTTTAAAAAAAATTGTCATAATATAGTGATTATTTTTTTTGGACAAGATAGTTCACTGTGACCAGTGTAAAAGTTTTATAATAAATACATAGGTATGATGTGTTTGATGGAAATAGTGCCTTTTGTATATGGTATGTTGGGCAGTACCCATCCTACACAACTGAATGCAGTGGTCTTTAGTGTTACCAGCTCCTAAGGAAATCACAACCTTTCATTTAAATCAAGGGAAAGAAGAAGGTATGGTCAAGAGTGCAAAATGCTGCAGAGGCCAAGGAAAATGAGAAAAGACTAATGAATACTATGAGTAACAATTAAAACAGACATTGGTAATTTCATAAAATTATAAACCTTTTGTGCTGAAAAATCCTACAGATATTTTTTAACTCCCCCCTTCCTTCCATTTTTAAATGTGGAAAAACTGAGACCCAAGAATTTGAGGGATTTGCCCAGTATCTAGGAACACTAATACTCTACATTTCTTTTGGTCTCAGGCTTGTGTCTTTTATTCTTCTTTCTTTATTATTGTTTTCCATAAAGAATGTTCTGAGCTAATATGCTTTTCCTCATCACTTCAATTTAGGGAATGGGAAAGCCTAGTGGGCTAAATTCTGATAAGCAAAACTGACCCAGGGGAATGAAGGAGAACATTACCGACAGCATGGGGTATAACAAGGTCATCTACATTTTTTCTTAAATACTCACCCGAGGACTTTTTTTTTTTTTAACATTTATTTTCAGATAGAGCGGGAAGGAGAGAGGGAGGAAGAGAGAAACATTGCTGCGAGAGAGACACATCGAGTGGCTGCCACCCACACGACCCCAACTGGGGCTGGGGACAAACTGCAACTGAGGTACGTGCCCTTAGTGGGAACTGAACCCGGGACTCTCTGGTCCGTGGACCGATGCTCTAACCGCTGAGCCAAACCGACCAGGGCTCATCTACATTGTTTTAGAGGAAAACTCAGAATTTCTTCCAGTATCTCTTATCCAGATGAAGGTTCCCTGTACATCTCATCACTAGAATAAGGCTCCATATTTTGGGGTAGATGAGCAGGAGAAGAGATGGGTTTTAGACTAGGTAACTTCCAACAGCATTTCCTTTTCTCTCCTTGCCCAGCAGAATGATGAGGGTAAAAGCTCAATCACCCAGGGTTGAGCAGTCACTAAGAGGTGAGAACTGGAGGCAGGGTAGGGTGACTATTTATGAAATAAGTTTGGCAGAGAATGACAAGAGGTTGCTAGGAGAGGAAGGTAATGGCATTAAGGGGGAAAAAGTAGGAAGAGGTAAACATACAGTCTTTGCTGGATATTTCCGATTCTGATTCAGTCCCATCCCTGGGTGCTCTATTCACTTCTTTCTTTTTAAAAATATTTTTTCTTTATTGATTTTAGAGAGAGAGTAAGGGAGAGGAAGAGAGAGATAGAAACATCAATGAGAGAGAACATTGATTGGCCGCCTCCTTGCATGCCCCCCACTGGGGATTGGGCCCACAACCTGGGTATGTGCCCTGACCAGGAATCAAACGGGTGACCTCTAGGTGCATGGGTCGACACTCAACCACTGAGCCACACCAGCCAGGCCATTCACTTATTTCTTTATTTGTTATTTCCTTCTGTTAGACTCCCTTTGAAAATTCACTTTCCCTAGGAAGTCTTTCCTAAAAATAACCATCACATCGTATACTACTGCATCCTATACATGACTTTTTAGAGTAACACGTTATTATTATATACCTTCGCATGTTATGGGCTTCAGTTCAGTTTTTAAAAATTCAGCAATTTAAAGAGCACATTTCCTGTATCTAACCCTAATACCTTACTACACACACACACACACACACACACACACACACACACACACGGGCACAAAAATATTATTCTTAGTTTTTGCCATCCTCTTCAAATCATCTTTAAGCCTTTTATTCATTCAAAATATTTCTGAGCATCAGTGTGATGAAGTAATAGATACAGATATGACTCTGGCTGCCAGGCTGCTGGTTTCTGCTCCTGGAAAACTGGGTGGCTTTGTGGCCCATGCAGCTGTTTATCATCCCAACAGTCATTGCCTCTCTTCCTTTATGCTAACTGAACCTTCCTTCTACCGAGATATTAGACAGCAGCAATGGGCCCTCCACTTGTGCAAGAGGAGAACCATAGGGGGTTAAGCCAGGCACATTAATCTCATTCTTTGCAGGGGAAGAAGGTAGGCCTGGTTCTAGTTTTGGCAATGGAATATAAGGAGAGTCTCCTGAGACTATGTGACAGACACTGATAACAGAGAGAACACTTGGTGGGTGATACTGTCTGACCCCTCTCCCTTTCTTCCAAGTGCACACACCACTGCGAGGAAGTGCTGAGAGGAATGGCACTAGCTGTCTTGTGACCTTGCTGGAAAAGCCAAGAGAATCTCAGAGACTCTAACCTGGAGCACTGACAACTTTGAGCCGATAAATTGGTTGGAATGCCTTACCTCTAGACATTTTGTTAACCCTTAATTATATCTTTGTGGTTTAAGCCTCCATTGATCAGGGTTTCTTTTTCTTTTTTTGATTACTTGTATCTGAAAGCATCCTAATAGAATCTCTGATCAAAGGCCAGTCTGTGAGGGGAGGATAGCTAGGTAGGGGATAGGCAAGTTCAAAGTTGAGTTAATTCAGGGAGGTTTTTAAAATTTTTTATTAAGGAATGTTTGAAATAGTGCAGCTGGAGAAATAATAATTATTGGAGGCTAAGACTAAAAAGGCATGGAGAATGTCCCCAAAGTCTGACCAATGTTTGTCATGCTAGATCACAATAAATAATGATTAAATGTTGGATAAAGTACAACGCTGACGGTCAAATTTAGCATATGTGATAAGGGTAAGGGAAGTCAGAGGCCAGGAGGATAACGAGTGGTATAAAAATACATTTTAAGAAATAGGTCAGGAATGGGAGAAGATAAGGGGCTGATATAAAATATACATAAAAAAATTGTACAACTCAATAATAACAACAACAAAACACCTCCCAATAAAAATTGGCAGAGGACCTGAACAGACACATTTCCCAAGACATACAGCTGGCCAACAGACATAGAAAAGATGCTCAACTTAAGTAGCTGTAATGGATATGCAAATCAAAACTACAACCAGATACCACCTCATACCTGTTAGAAAGGCTATTATCAATAAGACAAGAAGTGAGTGTTGGAGAGGATGTGGAGAAAAGGGAATCCTGGCACACTGCTGGTGGGAATGTAAACTGATGTAGCCACTATGGAAAACAGTGGAGGTTCCTAAAACAATTAATAATAGAGCTACCATATAACCCAGAAATTCCCCTTCTGGGAAGTTACCTAAATTTTTTTTTTTTTCTTTTGATACGTGCCCCTAGCGGGAACCGAACCCAGGACTCTGATTCACAGGCCAACGCTCCAACCGCTGAGCCAAACCGGCCAGGGCAGTTACCTAAAATTTTTGAAAACCGGCCAGGTAGCTCAGTTGGTTAGCATGTCCTCCCGATATGCCAAGGTTGTGGGTTCAATCCCTGATCAGGGCAGATACAAGAATCAACCAATGAATGCATAAATAAGTGGAACAATGAAACTCGATGTTTCTCTCTCTCAAAAAAAAAAAAAAAAAGATATGTACCCCTATGTTCACTGCAGCATTATTCATAATAGACAAGATGTTGAAGTAACCGAAGTGTCCTTCAATGGAAGATCGAATAAAGAAGACATTGTACATATATAGAATGAAATACTTCTCAGCCATAAAAAAGATGAAATACTGCTATTTGTGACAACATGGATGAATCTTAAGAGTATTATGCTAAGTGAAATAAGTCAGATGGTAAAGATAAGAACCATATGATTTTACTCATATGTAAGATATAGAACAAAAAGCAACAAACAAAAAAACTCACAGACACAGACAACAGTATGGTGATTACCAGAGGGGAAGGGGGCTGGGGAAAAGATGAAGCGGGGAAAGGGGGTCAAATATATGGTGACAGAAGGAGACTAGACTTTGGGTGGTGAGCACAGAACGGAATATACAGCTGTTGTATTATAAAGTTGTACACCTAAAACTTATATAATGTTATTAACCAATATTATACCAATAAATTTAAATAAAAAATGGGAAAAAAAGGAAATAGGTCAGGATAAATAGCTGAGGATTAAGGTTTATGTAGACTGTGGTGTGAAGTTTGAGGAAGGGATAGGATATTAAAATAACCATCGATACAGTGTTAGACACTCAAAGAATCCTCAGTCTTTTAGGGGAGATAAAACATGCATATAAGTATAATACACTAGAAGATCAACAAGTACAGATAAAGGACTGTAGAGACTCGAAGGTGGAAAAGGTTATTTGGGTGAGTCAATAAAGCAAGAGGTGGTGACACTTGAGCTGGATTTTGAAAGACAGGATTGGACATGCAGATGTAGGGGGAGGGTCAGGCAAAGTAATAAGAGGAGCAAAGACATGGAGTCAGGTTTGGTGAAGATGGGTGATGGGTGATGGGGTGCTGTTTCTCTTTTCCTTTTTGTCTATTCACTCAAAATTTTTATTTTTTTTAATTTTTATTTTATTTTATTTATTTTTTATTAATTTATTTTTCTTACAGATGTTTCTCTTCACTCAAAATTTTTTAAAAAAAAATTTAAAAAATGTTTAGTTTACTTGTTTTAATTTTATTTTTTACCTTTTAATTGTGGTACAATATTAAAAACATCAAATTTACCATCAACCTTTTTTATGTGTACAGTTCAGTGGCATTAAGTACATTCATGTTGTTGTATAACCAATCTCCAGAACTCTTTTCATCTTGCAAAACTAAAACTCTATATCCATTAAACAACAACTTCCCATTACCCCCAACTCCCAGCCCTGGGCAATCACCATTTTACTTTCTTTGACTACTACTTTAGGTCCTTCATGTAAGTGAAATAATATCATATTTGTCCTTTTTGTGACTGGCTTATTTCACTTAGCATAATGTCCTCAAGGTTCATCCATGTTGTATCATTGTGTCAGAATTTTCTTTTCTTTATTAAGGCTGAATTATATAACATATAATATATGTATACACATACACACCATATTTTGTTTCTTCATTTACCTACTGATGGACACTTGGATTGCTTTCACCTTTTAGCTATTGTGAATAATTCTCCTATGAACAAATATCTCTTCAAGACTCTGCTTTCAATTTTTCTGTATTTATACCCAGAAGTAGAATTTCTCAATAACATAATTATTCTATTTTCAATTTTTTCAAGAACTTCCATACTGTTTTTTATAGAGGCTGTAACATTATCCATTTTCACCAATAATGCACCAGGGTTCCAATTTCTCTACATCCTTGCTAACATCTGTCATTTTCTATTTTATTTTTTTACAGTAGCCCTTCCAGTGGGCATGAGGTAGAATCTCATCATAGTTTTGATTTGCATTTCCCTAATGATTAGTGATGCTGAGCATCTGTTCATGTGTTTTGTCAATCATTTGTGTAACTTCTTTGGAGAAATGTCTATTCAAGTCCTGTGCCCACTTTGAATTTTTTTTGTTTGTTTGTTGAGTTGTCTCTTGTCCTTTTTTAAAATGCCTAGTATTAATCTTAAATTATGTTGAGAGAATTGGCATAGACTACTTGTAAAGCTAGCCCAGTGGCCAGTATCATGCCACATGTGGTCGGGCTTCTTAGTAACAGAATAACTGAGCATAGCAGATGAAACATTCTAAACTCTGTTTCCTTAAGTATGATAAATAACTGGGTCAAAAATAGTTAAACTCAGTTCTGAATAAATGTTCAACATATATTTATTAGGTGTTTACTGAGTGTGAGGTATGGTTCTGTTGCATATATTGAAATGTATACATAAAAACAAGAGAAACTTCTTGCTGTCATAAAGTTCATCTTTCAAGGGGTGAAAGAAATAGTAATCCAGTAACTATATAAATAAATAAAATGTGGTATTAGGAAGAAAATATAGCAGGGTAAGGGATAGGGAGTTACAGGGTTGCTTTTTAATTTCAAGCAGTATGTGGTGCTTTGGTATAATTTTCTTCACGTTTTTGTTCTTGGGATTTATTGAGCTTCTTGGATGTATGGGCTTATAGAGTTCACCAAATTTGGAAGAACCTTAGCCATTACATACATAATTTTTCTGCCCACCCCCTCCTTTGGAAACTTCAATTATATGTATATTAGGTCCCTTGAAGTTGTCCTGCAGCTAGCTCATTGATGTGCTGTTTCAATTTTTTCAGTCTTTTTTATTCTCAGTGATTCATTTCGGATAGTTTATATTGTTATGCCTCAAGTTTACCAATTTTTTTTGGCAGGTTCTAATCTGCTTTTAATCCTAACCAATATATTTTTTACTTAAGACATTGTATTTCATCTCTTAAAGATTAATTTTTATATATTTTATTTATCTATTTAATGTGCTCAATCTTATCTCTATATCCTTGGACATAGGAATACAATAATATATAGAATATTTATGTTTTAATGTCCTTGTCAATTAATTCTAATTTTTACTGGACGCTCGATATTGTGAATCTTACCTGTTAAGTGTTGGGTATTTTGTATTTCCTATTAATGTTCCTGAGCATTATTCTGGGATATAGTTATTTGCAACAGTTTAATACAAGTTTTGATGTGTAATTTTGAAAAGAGAAATATGATTCTATCCTTGCTCACCTCCCCTTACGCCCATTAACAAAATTGATTTTCCTGGGTGTAGCAGAGCCTTGCTTATGAATAAACTAATTATTAGAATATTTGTGATGTTGCATTTCATTGTGTTCTTTGTGTTTTAGAAAATATCCACAGTTGTGGAATGAAGTGTCCTGGAAACTTTCTATATGCACTGGCTATTTATAGTGGCAAAGTTCAGGGGATCTTTAGCTCAAGACCTTTTAGTGCCCAGCAGGTAGTTTCTAGTTATTTATACAGGATAGAGATATTAAAAATAATTTCTTCCTTACCTGCTTATATAACTGAGGTACTGAAATCACCTGATAGTTTATAATTGTCCCCCTTCATGTTAACTGAGGCTCCAATTTAATGTGATTTTGTGACCACGATTATCACAGGAAATGTTAGATACAAAACCCCAACATAAGGGTCTTAGTTTCTTTCTATGTGCAGGCTACTGGTTCTGATATTGAAGTTTTCTTGAACTTTTTCTCTCATTAGAGTTCATACTCTAAGGTTGTTTATCACACACACACACACACACACACACACACACACACACACACAGTAAATTAAGAAAATAACAATTATAGACTAGATTGTTGCATCTCGCTGATAAATTTCCAAATAAAAGCCTGAAACAAATGGGCCATTGACCCCATTTTGACAATTAAGTGAGTGAGGGTCCTGCCAGACCAAACCTGCCTGTGAGCTCTGTCTCTGTCACTGCCTTTTGTAGGTTAGGTGTTGAAAATGGTTCACACCAAGGTTAATACATGAAAATAACTCTTGAATAAAAAAATTAAGTGGGCAGGAGATTAATATGCACCTTGATTTTTATTCTGGCCCTTGGTGTCTTGGAAATCAATGTGGAAATTAAGCAAGAAGAAATTATTCCCCAGCAGGCACTTTGTGAAAAGGTTGTGCTGTATCAAATGGCATAGGTAATAGATACTGCATAAATTTAAGATGCAGCTGAGGGCTGGATCTCACTGGGAAATGGAAATGCCTGGATGATAAATGATAAGTGACTGCATTAAGCATTTTAAATACTTCATTTTTACCAACTGCAGTATGCCTGGTGTTCATGTCTCCTCAACTGCTCTCGGCTGCCACTATTTTCTGATGATGATTTCACATGGAAGATAAGTGTGTTTTCCAGTAAGCATCCACTCTGATGAATAGAAGCATGGGTGGGCAGTACATCCAAATGGAAAAAAGTAATATAAATACATTAAGTAGCAAAACCATCTCTATCCCTGCCAATAACTGGAAATTCTAGTCAGAGCTGTAGTTACCTTGCCTGTACTACTTACTCTAGAACTTTGATAAAGTGCTACAGTCTCATAGTTTCTACTGCTAAAATTAATGTTTGAATGTGTATGTGTTGGAAAAATAAATATACTCTTGCATATTGGTCTGTTATGGGCTGAACTGTATCCCCCAAAATCACATGTTGAAGTCCAAACATCAGTTACCTCAGAATGTGACTATATTTGAAGATAGGGTCTTTAAAGAGGTAAAATGAGGTCACTAGGTGAGCCCTAATCCAATATGACTGGTTTCCGCAGGAGAAGAGGAGATCAGGACATAGACCTGCACAGAGGGAAGATTCCGTGAGGACATGGGGACAAGACGGCACCTGCACACCAATGAGAGAGGTGACAGAAGAAACAATCCTGCCAGCACCTTGACCTTAAACTTCTAGTTTCCATAACTTTATAGAAATAAATTTATATTGTTTAAGCCAGGCAGTTTGTGGTACTTATTTATGGTAGCTCACCAAACGAATACAAAGTCTCAAATAGATGCTTTGAGAGAGAATGGGAGAGTCTAGGAAAAATGATGTTTATTATCTCTGGAGAGATATACCTTTTCCTTTTGGGGTGAGGGGTTGAGCATGAGGGAGAGTATAGTTGAGAGCTGAGTTCTCAAATTTTAGTCAACAATGTCATGACCTGTCTATGATCTGTCATTCCCCTTATTCTGAAGATGCTTGGTTGTAAATAAGGGAAGATCAACATACCATTATAAGCATAAAGAAAAGAATGACAAAGCAATAGTATATGATAATTCTATTAACATGTGAATCCAGATTCCTGCTAGTGCCTATGTTTAGACACTGGAAAAGTATCCCAAATTAAACATGAAGGGGTAATATTAAGGAAGAAGATCTTACCTGTTGAATAAAGTCAAACATGTACTTCTGAAGTTGTTTCGAAAAGAAAATTCTTGGATTTTACTTACCTTTAACTTGTCTTTAGAAAATTTAAAGCACTAACTTTTAAAATGGCTCATTAAAAGGAGAAATTCCTGTTAAGACCTGGCAGACACTTCCTGTGGTAGAGATGTTACAAAAGTTTGTTTAATGTCTTACTTCTGGCTAATATATACATATATTTAAATATTTTTTCTTTATTGATTTTAGAGAGAGAGGAAGGGAGAGGGAGAGAGAGATAGAAACATCGATGAGAGAACATCGACTGGCCGCCTCCTGCATGTCCCCTGCTGGGGGTGGGCCCACAACCTGGGAATGTGCCCTGAATGGGAATGAACCAGCAACCTCTTGGTGCATGGGTTGATGTTCAACCAGTGAGCCACACCAGCAGGGCAGTGGCTAATATTTTTAATATGCATTTCAACATTGGAAAAAAAAATCTGGTGTTAAATCAAGCTTACATTGCTATCTTCTTTTAATTGAGTAATTATTATGGGATAGGTACCATTATAGGCACTATTATACAGAAGAGAGTAAGCCAGACAAGGCCTCTGACTTACAGCTTGTATTCTAGTGGTGGTGTTGATAGTGAGGAATATAATAACCAATCAGTACATAAAGATGATCTGTCATGATTTCTCTGCACAGAATCCCTGTGTAGGAACCACCAGAAGAGAATGGCAGTTTTTAGACATAGGCACTAGCAGAATGCTCACCTTATGATGGCTTCCAATGCGATCTTAGGCAAATTATTTCCCTCTAACTTAAAATCTCTTTCTGGGAACAATTCATTTTCCATTCATTTTAATCTTAAAATGGGCAATCATTGGGGCCCTTAATTCTTTAATTTGGCTGTGGAGACTAGGTAGGGCCTAGATTAAATGATAGTTGACAGACTACAGGGTACTTAATTTTTCTGTTGTTAGATTTCATTTTACCTTTAATAAACACATCTGAAGAGTTTCTCAAAATAATGTTACATCCAGTGGAAAGTGTTGGACAGCTAAGTGATGAGTAACTAAAATCCTGGTGCGTATATATTTTTAGAACAAAAGTGATAGAACTCATTGCAGTTGTCTCATTGCATTTTCACGAGGCGCACATTCATCAGGGCCTCATAAAATAACAGCAAACATAATTCTGACAAGAACTGGACTCTAATGAGTAACTCGCCATGTGCCAGGCACTGTTTCTAAGCCCTTCTGTGCATGGGCTGTTGGATCTTCACAGCTACCACAGGAGGCTGGCGTCATTCTGAGCCCTGTGTCACAGACAAGGGAAGTGAGGCCCAGAGAGGGGACGTAACCTTTTCACATGTTAGAAAATTTACATAATGACTTCTCATGTTACTTCCTCAAGCTGGTTTATGGGTTTGTTTCAGGTGACCGACCATCCTGCTTTGCCTGGGACAGTTCTGGTTTTAGCACTGAAAATCTTCCATCTCTGGTAAACCAAGTCAGTTGGCCACCTGAATGTTTCCACTAATTATCTAAATCCTGTGTCAATTAGATTAGTGTCAGAGAACTGTTGCTCCATTTAACTTGTTTTTACAAACAGCTGCTCGTTTATCTTTTAGGGAAGAAGTCCCTAATCCAAGCTCTACTTCCCCTCTCTGAGGTATTGTTTTAAAATACTTTGAAGTTTTTTTTTTTCTTCAATCTGATAGTTATTTCACTATTATATCTAACCTAACTTCATCTATTTTCCAGTTTATTTACAGTGACTGTTTATAACTAATGCTAACTTTGGCATAAAAACCTTAAGCAGGAACATCTCAAAGACACTACCCTGGGGCATGGGGGTGTGGAGATGAGCCAGGAAGGAGTCAGTGCTGAAGAGTGTGACACAGGAAAGGGCCCCGAGGGTCAGAGTGACAGTGAGGACCTGACATACATGTTGTTGTTTTCACACAAGTCTGCTGACGGACTACAATCATCCTTTCTGCTGCCTGAAGGAAACCTGACTAGAAATGTTTTTGAGATTCTAAACTGGAAATTCCAGACATGGCAGGACTGTATTGCTACAACTTTAAACCTGAAATGTGAAATACATTGTTTTAGACAATGTATCAGTAATGGAGCGCTTGGTTCAGTGCTGGGCTCTATTAAGTTCTATTTTGTGCTCCTTCCTTGTGGTTTTTTAAGTACCTGTAAGTCTCCTGCAGTGCTCTAGGGTAGCTTGGCACACAACTTCAGATTTAAAAAACTTGTAGTGAGTCCCTATGTCCTCACCATTCTTCTATAGGACATATTTCTTTCTTTCTTTATTTTGTTTTTTTGTTCAGATAGAGTGGGAGGGAGAGAGAGAGACATTGATGCGAGAGAGACACATCAACTGGTTGCCTCCCGCACGACCCCCACCAGGGCCGGGAACGAACCACAACCGAGGTACATGCCCTTGACCTGAATTGAACCTGCAACTCATTGGTCCGTGGGCCAACGCTCTAACCACTGAGCCAAACCAGCCAGGGCTATAGGACATAATTCTATGGTCTTAATAAACTTAGTATTTTTAGCCTGGTTTACTTTTTCCAGCTGCTGTAATTGCTGAGCTTCAAGTCACAAAGTTGCATAGGAAGAGGGCCAAAGCAGTGCGGGATCAACCAATTTTTCATAACCATTCCAACAGAATTAGACCAACAGCTTTTATTTGCTCTATGATAGAAATGCATTATGTGGAACATAATCCTATGAGGTCTTCCAAAAAAAAAAAAAAAAAGAGACCGATATTCAAATAAAGGTTGTGAAATTTGCATACTACTATATTTCCCCTCAATAAAAGTGTAGGTGTAATTGTAAGTATTGCCATCGATTCAGTAACTTTTGGTGAAAAGTCTATAGCTACATTAAATATTCACATCAATTGTAAGTCAAATTCTTGATTCCGAAAACATTACAAGGTGAATAAGAGTACAATATAGCACTGAGAATATATTGAAAATTCTTTTTCTTGGAGAGCCACAATCAAATGAGCATATTAAATGCCTTGGGAAGCCTCACATTAATAAAAGCTTGTTATTTTTGCTTTGCTCTGGGTTATCCAAAATCACTTATATATTGTGACTCCAATGATCAGACTACAAGGAATTCTGGCTTATCATTTGGTTGTCGTTTAAAAGTGGACCCCCCAGTATTTCATTCAGAGATGTTCAAAATAACATTTTTAGGAATATCTTGAATTTTTTCTGATCAGACTTCCCACTAGGTGGTAGTGTTACAACAGCAAATCCTTCACACTAATGGCCTACGAGTTCCAATTCCATTCCATGGACCTTGCCTGAGTGCCTGCTGTTTTGTGAGACACTGTCTAATGCTATATGTTCCAGTGGCTTTGCGGAGACAAAGATCCAGCTTTCTTTACTCTCAGGCCAGTGATCTTTCCATTTACACAGCATATGCCCTTACGAAAGCAAATGCCTCATTTCTTAACCAAGAGTCTTTGAAAAGCTATCTACTTACAAATTTGTAAAATTTTCTAAGGAGTTATGCAAGAAGGCCAATCTCTTTATGAAAAGGCAAAACTGACGGCACAAAAGATCCATGAAAACTTATGAGAATTTTTCATGAGTTCCTAGATCCCAGAAGGGTGAGAGGTAGATACAGTCGATTCTAGAAACAGTTCAGCTCAGGAAAAACTTGCAGAGTAGAACTTCAGCAGACCTAGCACATGTGACCCATGCATATACTCCAGGCCAGAGAGTATATCGATCTGGAGATCTGTCTTATGACACTGAAGCTGCTTGAAAGGCTGCTCTATGTTGCAACAAGAAGTGACCTTAAGGATTAGCTTGTTTAAGACCTTTATTTTATAAACGAGGCAGCTGAGGTTAAGGGAAAATAAGTCATTCGTCACATGAGCAGAGGAAAATCTAAGATCTGTTTTGAGGGCATTATTCTGGCTTTCATCATTTCCAGGATCTCTGATATATATCTTTCTCCCAATTTTAGGATTGGTGACTTCTGAGTCTCCCTGCCCGTCCAAAACTTGTTGCTACCATGACCCCTTATTCTGAGCAGAAGTCTGTGATTCACAAGACTCTAGTTCTTCTGTCATAGAATGGAATCATCGCAGCATCCTGCAGCCTGGCATGGTGCCTACCATGTGGTAATCTCCTATGTATGTATGCATCTATTCTGACCCATCCTCTCATCAGCATCCGTCAGATAGGAGGGGAATAATTTGATAACATCTTCAGAGCCCGCCTTCATTTTTGGTAACATCTATTTTTTTTGTTTGTTTTGTTAATCTTCACCCTAGGGTATTTTTTCCATTGATTTTTTGGAGAGAGAGAAAGGGAGGGAGGAGGGAGGGAGGGAAGAAGAAAGAGGGGGGGGGGGAGAGAGAGAGAGAGACATTAATGTGAGAGACACATTGATTGGTTGCTTCCTGTATGTACCCTCAGAATTGAACCTATAATCCAGGTATGTGCTCTTGACTGGGAATTGAACCTGCGACACTTTGGTCCATGGGTCCAATGCTCTAACCACTGAGCAACACCACTGAGTCACACAGGCCAGGGAAGTAACATCTCTTTTTTTAAAAAAATATGTTTTTATTGATTTTTTTTTTAGAGAGAGAAGGAGGGAGGGAGAGATAGAAACATGGATCAACTGCCTCCTGCATGCCCCCCCCCCCCACTGGGGATTGAGCCCCAAACCCGGGCATGTGCCCTGACCAGGAATCGAACTGGGACCTCTCAGTCCATGGGACGACACTCAGTCCACTGAGCCACACCAGCTGAGCTATAACATCTGTTTTTAACAATAACTTTTTGGAAACAGCATTGCTACTCTTCTTACCTTTCTCATATGGTTTCTGTATTATAATTTTATATTATAAACTTCTTCCCACCCTGATTTTTACAGACATTTTCCTATATTTTCACCTAGTACTACATATTCATACTGACATTTAAATTGTTAATCATTCTAGAATTTATTTTTTGCCTAAGGTTAGATAATTTCTGATACTACTTATTGACTTATCTATCCTTTCCCCACTGGTTTGAGGTATCGTATTTGTCATTGTTTTATATGTAATTGTATATATAACAAAATAATACAATTCATTATTATGTATAATAGTAAAAATATGTAATTTTTATATGCTATACATGATAAAAATGTAAAGTATATATTTTGATACATAATAAAGAAATATATATCATGTTTCTATAATTTTATTATATTTTATCAATTTGTCTATTTATCTGATTTTTTATTGTAGAAAGGATAGAATATATTACTTTTTTTTCTTTGGAACAAATGAGTAACATATTTAATAAATATTGTCAATATTGAATATGGAGATGGTCAGCTAAGTGAACAATAAACTCAGTCCTGATAATATATGAGTTGACATACATATGAGGAGCTAGTTTCTATTGCTATGAGAGCTTGAGGATTATGGGAGATGACCAAGGAGCATAGGTGATGAAGTCCCTGAGCTTAGCAGAGGTGTGCACATTTCCTCATCTACTCTTACAGGCATCTCAGGTAGGTCTTGCTTGTGTTTGAGAAACATAGTCATTGAGAATGATAGCGTAGAACGCATTATCTTCTTTCCTAGAGACACAGTCATTAAATATTTAAGGACAGTCGAAAGCAGGATCAGAATAATCCTGAGGCACAAAATCACAATGTTCTCATTCTCAAGTTTCTGGAAGAGGAAAAAAAAAAAGATGGATAACAGTAAATTGTGTGAGTTTATCATGAGAATTAAATGAAATTCCAAAATGTTATCCAGCCCAAATTAGATGACTAATGATATTATCTTCCCTAGAAGACTTTCTATGAGACCCTTGTGAGCAATAGAGACTTTAGTAAGAATATAAAAAAGAAAACATTGCTCAAATATGGAACTGATCAGTCTTCTTTACATTTAAAACAATTTTTTTTTTCTTTACTGAATTTTTAGAGAGAGAGGAAGGGAGAGGTAAAGAGAGTTAGAAACATTGATGAGAGAGAACATTGATTGGCTGCCTCCTGCATGCCCCTCACTGGGGATTTGGCCCACAACCTGGGCATGTGCCCTGACCGGGAATTGAACCGGCGATCTCTTGGTGCATGGGTTGACGCTCAACCACTGAGCCAAACCAGTGGGGCCAGTCTTGTATATTTGATAAAATAACTGGATGGATCAAAAGTGAGTATTAGAGTTAAAATTTTTGAATACCAAATGTTATTTTTCGTCTAACAAGGAATATTTGCTGAATGCTACACACTTCACATGAAAGTTCATGTGCTTTGACAATCTGGGTAGAAGAACTTTCTGTTGTTGGTTTTGGAGGAGGGAGGGGCTCATACAGCTTCGTCAATTACTTCTGTAGGTTAGGACAAATGAAAAGTTCTTTAATTTGGAGGTAAACTGTTGGGCTTTAGCAGTTAATGAAACAATTATTAATAGGTTAAGCTAGGACATACTTGATCTGTGTTACTGAGGAGGAACTGTCAAAGGTCCTATATCTCTAGGTCTGAAGCCTATAGGTTAGAAACTTTTTTACTCAGCCAAACAGTTCAGTATCGAGTCAAGAGTTTTGTATATCTTTGGTCTTGCAATTCAAAAGCCATGCCTCAGTCAGTTAAGATGTCAAGCTTGAGGAGCTGTTTGTCAAGGACATTTCTAGGAACTGAGGTGGAATCACAGGTCTGGGACATGAAACCATCCCTTTCAATTATTTTTTTTGGAAACCCAAGAATAGAACACTTAGGTAGCAAGAAAGTAAAAACCTTGTGTGGTAGACTGATTGCATTAACAGTTTGGTTCTGTTATTGCTCTTTGCCAGTGTAACTTTGTAGTGCCCTCCCACTCTGACTCTGGACTGAGCCATGTTACTTGCTTTGTCCAAAGGGATGTTGTAGGGTAAACAAAAATACCTTGGTTTGTCTGGAGGTGAGGGGGTTTTCTGTGGGATGCGGGCTAGACCAGGCAAACCAGGACTATTGGTCACTCTAAGATTTGGCAAATGGACAGGGCAGAGGCTGGAAAGGAGCCTTCACTTGCCTCTATTGCCTCATCTTGAGGAGGATGCCCAGGTTAGCTTGCTGGAAGAAGATACTTGGAGAAGAGCTGTGTCCTCCTGGTTCTCCCCGCTGAGGAGTCCTACATTAGCTGATTCTTAGTGGACCACACACCCATGCATGAACTCAGCCAGATCAGCTGATATCCACAGACTCATGAGCTACATAAATGTCTATTGCATGTCACTGAGATTTTGTGGTTGTATGCTATGCAGCATTATTGTGCCATAGATATATGAGACACTTACCTTTATTCAACATATACATTATTTTTTTAAATTATGTTTTTATTGATATTTTTAGAGAGAGAGGGGAAGGGAGAGAGAGATAGAAACATTGATGTGAGAGAGAAACATCCATTAGCTGCCTCCTGCACGCCCCCTACTGGGGATTGAGCCTATAACCCGGGCATGTGCCCTGACTGGGAATTGAACTGGGACCTCTCAGTCCATGGGATGATGCTCAATCCACTGAGCCACACCAGCCAGGCTCAACATATACTTCATTTAGATTTCTCAACAAATTAGGAAATAAAGAGCAGAATAGCCCTTCATCTGTAAAATTTGAACATTATAAATATTGGTATTTGAAATAGTTTTATAATTTAGATATCATTATTGTCAAATGCTCAGAGGATTGATTAGACGATTTTTCAGGATATGGCTGGAAGGTCAGGGATGGAATTTAGTGTCACTCAGTGCACAGAGATTTGGTCATCATTGCCCAGGAAAGGCTGTGCCCTTTGCTTCATGGCTGTTGGTGGTTCTGGGTGAATTTCTCCATAACGTTCTAGATGTGGAATCCTGGTCCTTCAGCTTCTCTACCTGCTCAGTGGCTTCCCTGCATTATTTGAAGTTATGTTTCAATTTTCTGAAAATTTGTTTGTTTCAGCTGTTCCTAGTGCATCTGTTTGGATAAATCCATTACCATTTATTTTCTGTGTTCATGCAGCTCACGAAAACAGAAATTTGTAGTTGGAAGGAGCTACATAAATGACCATCCTCCCAGTTTTTTCATGAGGAAACTGAGATTTGCAAAAGTTAAATTCCTTTGTGTCCAGAGCACTCAGCAAATAAATTGCAGAAGTAGGATTGGAACTTGTGAACACTAACCGTTAGTCTAAATGAGTTTTAATCACCTCTGGGACATTTCCTCAGGGACAGTAAAGCGCTGCCCCTCCCCACCCTTTCACTACAGGGGACTCTGGCTTTGTCTTCCCAGCCCTCAGTAGAAGGTTTGGTGTTGCCAGGCTGAGTGAGGTAAAACCTATTTGCATATGTAAGAGTAGCTACAAAACAAAAAAGAAAAATAATTCCGTGTTTTATTTCCCCTGGTATTAAAAAGAAAAATCCCTGCCCGTACTTCTTTCCTTTTAGAGCTTTTCTTCAGAAAACTTGGAATGTATATAAACCCTTTTAAAACCCAAATAAGCCTCCTGCCTGCATCATAACCCAGGAATGTTTTTCTCAAGGACCTGGGAGCCAAGTCTTTGAAATGTAATCCTTAAGGAAAAGGGCATCCCTATCTCTCCGCTTGTGTGGGAGGGTGGGAGGCTAGCTTCCATGGGCCTCACTCCAAAACTACATCCTGCCCTAAAGACACAAGAAGTTTGTTTCTCTTCTGGATAAAGCCAATGATCTCACATAGACGGCCACTCCAATTACCAAGTGGCCTAGGATGGACTATGTGTGACAAATGGTGCTCTCAAGTCCTCACACATGCCATCTTGAATCTGCCTGGCTATATAAAATGGTGAGATCTCTTTCTGTCTGCAGTTTCTTAGTGGATTGCCTGTGATAACAGTTGCATTCTGATTTTATGCTTATTTGATACTAAAACTGTTTTCTTTCTCTTCTATGTTTGTGGAGAGATTATCTGGGTTGGCAGGAGATTTTGATTTTGAAAAAAAATTTTTTTTTCATTATTGATTTTAGAGAGAGAGGAAGGGAGAGGGAGAGAGAGCTAGAAACATGGATGAGAGAGAACATCCATTGACTGCCTCTTGCATGACCCCTACTGAGGATCGGGTCCACACCTGGGCATGTGCCCTGACCTGGAATTGAACCTGCGATCTCCTGGTGCATGGATCGATGCTCAACCACTGAGCCACACCAGCTGGGTGATATTTTGTTTTTAATTATATTTTCCCAACACATAATAAACAGTAGTGAGAAACAGGGAGAAAAATATTGTCTGGATTGGAAGAAGAGGAGTTTTTAGATGGTCTCGAAGAGAGTAATAGGCTCAAAAGGCACTGAAGTGAGAGCAAGGATGGGAGAAGAAAAAGAGAATTTTCAACAAATTAGGTACGGTATCCATTCCCTTCACAGTGTTCAAGAACTAGAAATAAAGGACTTGGGTTAAAAATTGAAATTACTATTGGCTACTTGGACCATAATTATTTATTACATTGGGTTAAAAATGGATATTACTTTGTCTGTCTTGTTCTTTTGGCCACAATATCACTCTGGGCCTAAAGAAAACAGGCAACAGCTTTATAGCAGTACAAAAAAGGGAAGGCTTATGTTTTTTTTTAAAATCCCCACCCTAGGATGTTTTTCCATTTATTTTTAGACATGGGGTGGGGGGGAGAGAGAAACATCGATGTGAGAGAAACACATCAGTTGGTTGCCTCCCGCACCACCCCAAAGAGGGCCGGGGACTGAACCACAACCGAGGTACATGCTCTTGACCAGAATCAAACCCACAACCCTTTGGCCTGCAGGCCAATGCTCTAACCGCTGAGCTAAACCGGCCAGGGCAAGACTCATGGGTTTTAAATCTTATCTTCCTTCAGCTGCATTCAGGCAACACATGTGGCTCAATCTGTCTAGTATATCCCAACTAGATTTATCTTTCAAAAAACAGTTGAACAAACATATCAATAGAAAAGTGGGCAAAAGATAAAAAGTAATTTAAAAATTCATATTGAGAGTACATGCACAAAATTATTGAAATGTCCTAGTAATTAAGATAACCGTGATACACCAATTTTCACTTGGCAAAGATATAAAATGATAATATTCAATTCAAATAAAGGTATGGGAAAATGGAAATTCTCAGAATTTAAATTGCTGTAACTTTTTAAAAAGTAATGTGTACATTAAAATTTTTATATTTATTTTTGATCCATAATTTTTTTCTGGAATTGTATCCAATAGAAATAATCTGACAATATTCTTACAGCATTGCTTTCAACATCAAAAACTTGAAAACACTATAATAGCCAAGTAATAGATATGATAAATTATGGTATATCCATATAAAGAAATACTAATATGATTTTTTAAAGTGCTCATTGACCTAGAAAAAGAGTCTTAAAATCATGTCAAATAAAAAAAGCAGATTACATAATACTATACATATTATAATTTTATTTTATTTAAAAGCATTTTGAAAGACATTAAAATGTCACACATTATTTCTACATCTATGTATTTTCTGTGTTACTTTTTTCTTTTGGTAAAATCTTTATTGGGGTGTAGAAGATATTTGCAAATGATACTTCTGATAAGGGGCTAGTATTCAAAATATACAAAGAACTTATACAACTCAACAACAATAACCCAAACAAACTGATTAAAAAATGGGCAGAAGTCCAGCTGGTGTGGCTCAGTGGATTGAGTGTCATCCCATGGACTGAGGGGTCCTGGTTTGATTCCTGGTCAGGGCACATGCCTGGGTTTCAGGCTTGATCCCCAGTAGAGGGCGTGCAGGAGGCAGCTGATTGATGTTTCTCTCTCACATAGATGTTTCTATCTCTCTTTCCCTCTCTTTCTCTAAAAAAAAAAAAAAAAAAAAAAGAGCAGAAAACCTGAATAGATAATTTTCCTAGGAATACATACAGAAGGCCAATAGATATATGAAAAGATGCTCAACATCACTAGTTATAAGGGAAATCCAAATAAAAACCACAGTGAAATACCACCCCATACCTATTAGAATGGCTATTATCAATAAGACAAGAAATAACAAGTGTTGGAGAGGATGTGGAGAGAAAGGAACCTTTGCGCACTGTTGATGGGAATGTAAATTGGTGTAGCAACTATGAAAGACAGTATGAAGATTCCTCAAAAAATTAAAAATAGACCTACCATATGACCCCAAAATTCCTCTTCTGGGTTTCTACCTGAAAAATTGAAAACACTTATTCATAAAGGTATGCATATCCCTATGCTCATTGCAGTATTATTTACAATACCCAAGACATGGAAACCACCCAAGCGTCCTTCAATGAATGATTGGATAAAGACTATGTGGTACATATATACAATGAAATACTACTCAGCCATAAAAAAGATATTACCACTTTTGACAACATGGATGGATATTGAGAGTATTATGCTAAATGAAATAAGTCAGACAGAAAAGGACAAGAACTCATGATTCCATTCATATGTGTGATATAAAATAAAAAGCAACAAATGAACAAACAAAACAAACTAAGAAATAGACTCATAGATGCAGACAACAGAATGATGGTTACCAGAGGGGAAGGGGGTAGGAGGAAGAAGAGGGTAAAGGGGGTTAAATACATGGTGACAGGAGACTAGACTTCAAGTGGTGAGCACATAATAGAGTACACAGATGTCGTTCTATAAAGTTGTACACCTGAAATTTATATACTATTATTAACCAATGTTACTCCAATACATTTAATTAAGAAAGGCTTTATTGTGATATAAATCACATTCATGTGTCAATTTTACATATCTTTTGTTAGGTTTAATCAGAGTTATTATGCAGCTATTATTATTATTATTTACTATTATGAATGGGACCTTTTTAAAAATTACATTTTCTAAATTTAAATTAGAAAATGCTGTTGTACATTTATAATAAAAGAATAAATTCCATTCTAAACATTTTAGCATTGTTTAAGTAAAGGATTCACTAAAATTTAAAAAAGACCCCAAAACAATTGTTTCTCAGTACTTTCACCAACATTTAGCATTTAGGGAACATAAAAAAATCACTATGCAAATATAATAAATAAAAATAAACGAATTAAATTACTGTATTCAAAAGCCTCTAGTGCCTCCTCACACCTGTGGGACTTCTTCAGCTTTTAAACCCATCTACAATCTGATTCTAATTCCAACATATTCATTTATTGATTGACTATTTGGCTGATTTCTTCACAAAAACGTATTTGCCAGTTACTTTCCTATTTTCTCTTCTGCTCTTGTCTTCCATAAGCTTTGCTGCGATTTAAACATGCTCTATGTATTGCTGCCTCCTCGCCCATGGAGTTTCTCATAACTTGAAGTTCATTTATTCAATACCTACTGGTGAGGACTCTATGTGATGCATATAACGTGCTGTGCACATAGTCAGTATTCTAACAAGCTATTATCTTTTTTCTTACTAGATAGGAAAGGTTACATTATACTGTGGTAACAAACAATCCAAATCTCAGTCACAGAACACAGAGGTTTATCTTCTCTTGGATTTCATATCCAACATGGGTCAGCAGGGAGGCTCTGCCCAAAGGAGTCACTTAGTCCAGGGTAATGGAGACTCATGTGACATGTGCTTCTAGCATTACAGAAGCATTGGGGAGAGAACATGGCCAATGAGTCGACTCTTAAAACTTCTGTGAGGAAGTAGTACACTTTCCTTCTACTCACATGCCACTGGCCAGAACGAGTTACCTCTGATTTATAGCCCGTCACTCAGAAGCACAGTGACAACACGCTTGGCGTGTGAAGTGGAATGAGGGCAGTCTTGTGGGGCTGAGCCCTTGACCTGTGGTATCTGACAGTATCTCTAGGTAGATAGTATCAGAATTGAGTTAAAGTGTGCAATACTCAACCGGTGCTGGTGAATTGTTTGGTGGGGGCAAATCCCCCACACACCTAGTGTCAGGTGTATTGTGAGTGTGGTAGTAGTGTGAGAGAAAAGGAGACACACAGAGGAGAACTGGGGTTTTCCCTGCTTAGGTGGAAAACTGGGAGTTTTCTCAACTCAAGAAGGCTGTTCCGTTCTAATGCTGTGAAGCTTTGTGTCTGTGTCACAGAAGCATTGCATTTTAATGTGGGGAAGGTCCTGATAGGTCCTCTAGCCCAGGGTCTTAGTCAGCCCTCCTCCATGTTTCCCCAAAGTGGTTATTCAATCTCTGCCTTAGCACCTCTGTCGATTAAACAAACTAAATGTTTGGTAAGAGTTTTTACTAAAACAATTAGATTTCTGTAGGGTCTTCTTTGCAGGTCTGTGACTTAAACATTTATAGTTCTCTGTTTTACTTTTAGAGTACTTTGAATTTTGTCTCTGCTCATAAATCTTGCTATGGTGCTAACACCTGATAGCACAAAGAACATTATTAGGAGAATAAAAAAGATTGATGCATCCTACTCCAACCTGTAGGTGAATTGTTGCTTTAATGTGATTGTTCTGTTTTATGCCTGGACTTTGTCCCACCTTGGTGAATACTGAGACATAATAATGCAATTTAGTAAGGAGAGCACCAGGTGGTACATAATGTCATCACTGAAGATGCTGTTACTATGGCACCCAGAACCCTATTCCAGCTCTATGCTTTCACCATCTTTCTCTGTTTTCATAGAGGGGCGGAAGCTGCTGCAAACCAGATTTTAATATTTTAAGCATAGCTAGGAGGTTTTGTTCTCTATCAGGATGGATGTTCTGCTCATTATTCTTTTTTTGTCAAGCAGTCTCACTGTGCATAATCCAAAGCTTCTTTTGGTGTTAATAGAGTCATTTACAGGTAAAATATTTTGGAGTATTACCATTGTGATCTAACATTTGAACCAGAGAAAGAGAATAAATCTTTGGGAAAACGTATTAGTGAACAGTAAGTTGACAGTCTTCCTGTGCACTGGGGAGGCTAGTTGGTAAATGAAATGATCTTCCTTGTGTCTAAGAATCTTAAAATATATGGATTGTTTATTTGGTTCTGCAGATACTGCAAGATACTCTTCTGCATGACAAATTTTTATGGAGAAGTTTGGATATAACAAAGGTTTAAGATGTTAAGGTTTCTTTTAATTAACACTAAATCTTTTTGGTAATAACTTAGTGATAAAGTGTGATATTTTGGTATGATCTTTAAGAAAGAGGAAAAGAAATTCTGAATCTCACAATCAGCATTTTCCAAAGTATGTTCTGCAGCATGTTACTGAATGTTATACAACAAATGATTTCATTGAGAAATCCTGGGTTAAATCAAGTTAAGCAGGTTGATTCACTGGAATAACTCATAGGAGCCTCCATATATTAATTAATGCACAGGGTGAATTTCTAAGAGTTAGATAAAGTGTGCAGCATTTTTCATTTTTATTTCACCATGAATTAAAAAAATATATATATATTTTGCATTTATCTTCAGATAGAGCAGGAGGTAGAGAGGGAGGAAGAGAGAGAGAGAAACATCGACGTGAGAGAGACACATCGAGTGGTTGCCACTTACACAGCCCCAACTGGGGCCGGGGACAAACTGCAACCGAGGTATGTGCCCTTAGCGGGAACCTAACCTGGGACTCTCCGGTCCGCAGGCTGATGCTCTAACCGCTGAGCCAAACCGGCCAGGGCTTCACCATGAATTTTTTAAAAAACAGAGTATGTTAATGATCTCATGTTTCCCAAAGTAACCTTTGGGATGACCTGCCCCAAATTTTCCTTTGAAAAAGTTTTGACTACCCTACAGGCTACATAGATAAAGCATTTTTGGCTTATTTAAGCAATGTGCATATGATCAGATGAAGATCGTTATGTAAACAACAATGGATTATACCAATTGGAATCCTCAGACATTTTAGAGCATACTCTTCTGCGACAGATAATTGAAAGAACATACTGATCTAGCTGCAAGTGCCAACAGCTCAAGAGGTCAGCAGAAACTTGGACCTCTCACAATGTGAGTGCAGCTAAGCAAGCTCCATTGAGAAGATCCCATCCCTCCATGAATGTGAAAAGTAGGCACTGAATAGTTGTGTTGGGCTCATGTAGGACATAGTTTTGTCCTTGGCTTGCTTATATTTTCATTGGAAAGGGCAATTTTACACAAATGAAAAGTGAAATAAACAATATAAGTCGATATTGAATGAATCTAAATGTGTTGTACAGACAAAAGTCTGGTAGAATTCAGAGGAGGGAGAGATGGGTGGACTGCTTTGGAAAGTTTCAGTAGTAGATGAGATTTGGGCTAGTTTTATTTTTTAAAAATATTGTTTGATTGATTTTAGAGAGAGAGGAAGGGAGAAGCAGAGAAAGATAGAAACATCGATGAGAGAGAACATCAATTGGCCGCCTCCTGTATGCCCCCACTGGGGATTGGGCCCACAACCTGGGCATGTGCCCTGACTGGGAATCGAACCAGCGACTTCCTGCATGGGTTGACGCTCAACCAGCGAGCCACACTGGCTGGGTAAGATTTGGACTAATTTTAATGAATAGCTTAAAATATTGAGAGGTTGAGTTGGACTATAAACTTGGTATTTTTCTCTCCTCTTCCCTCAAATCCCTTTCCTCCAGCATCTTGATGATGACTTGAGATATGGCATGTAGAATTACGGAGAATGCCTAAATACAATCCAGACATTTCTATGCTGCCACTCTTATCTCTTATAATCCAACAAAATATTTGCTTTGTCTAAAAAGGGCATATACTCTCATTCATAAAAAGAATAAGAAAGAGGAAGACAAATAGTTACAGTAGGGCAGAAACTTGGGCATTTGGTTTAAAACAGCTGTGCTGCGCTGTTTCTTTGAAAGTAATCTATTGTACAGGTTTCTGTTTCTCAACTACAGCATAAGAAAAATTGGCACTATTACAAGTCATATGAATTTACAAAATCCTTTATTTCTTTACCACTGTTGATTATGCAAAGAATAAAAAATAAAAGAATAAAAAATTGAAACAAATTTAATAATTATTAGTAATCTAAGCCCAGAGATAAATAGCACACAAATTGAAAAATTATGTAATATATATTAAGCATAGCCCTCCTGGTGTGGCTCAGTAGTTGAGCACTGACCTATGCGCCAAGAGGTCGCTGGTTCGATTCCCGGTCAGGGCATATTGCCCGGGTTGTGGGCCAGATCCCCAGTGGGGGCATGCAGGAGGCGGCCAGTTGACGTCTCTCTTATCAATGTTTCTATATCTCTCTTCCTCTCCCTTCCTCTCTCTAAAATCAATAAAGAAAAAAATAGTTAAAAAGGTAAATTAAAAAAATATATTAAGCACATATATAATATATATTAAGCATATATATGAAAGATAATATATACGAAATATATTTGGTCTATAACTGCATGTATTTACAAAAATTGGATATAGTCTTCATGCTACTTTTAAACCTTATTATTTTTTTTCACACATTATTGGTCTACTTTAATATATATTTATTTTTTAATCCATGATATGTTGAACCAATCCCCTATTGTCTGACTTTTATTTTTTATTTATTAAAAAAATTTTTTTTCCCTTTATTGATTTTAGAGAGAAAGGAAGTGAGAGGAAGAGAGAGATAGAAACATCAATGAGAGAGAACATCGACTGGCTGCCTCCTGCATGCCCCCCACTGGGGATTGGGCCCACAGCCTGGGCATGTGTCCTGACTGAGAATTGAACCGGCGACCTCTTGGTGCACGGGCCGATGCTCAATCACTGAGCCACACTGGCCGGACCCTATTGTCTGACTTTTAGATTGTTTCTTCCATAGACTAGACCAAATGCTTACTTTAAAATAAATGATACAAAAGATTGAAGTATAACTGAGTTCTAAAAATTAAAATCATCCAAGATATAAAAAACATTATTGTTAACATTTTAAGTTACTAACCAGTATTAATGTTCTGATATAACTTACCAGCAACCAGGCAGTTCTCTGTAACACACTAAGAATGTCCCAAATTATGATTTACTTATTTCTCAACTGTGTTTTATAGTAAAAACAAATAACCCCCAATTTTAAATTAGGATAGTTTTTCAATCTATTTTTTTTTAAAGTAATATTTATTTTTCTATTCCACATGGAGGGAGGAAACTCCTTTTGGAAGTCAGCAATTGTCACTCTGTCCTCTTTGGGCACTTAAAATATTCTGATTGCACCTGTGTCTCTGTTACTGGTGTGGAGTCAGCTCCATGCAGAGAACCTCTGACTGTTTTTGCTTTTTAGTTCCACCTGTGCCAGGGAAAGAGAGAGAGTACAATCCACAAACAGTGGCTCTCAACTCTGGGTACACATTAAACAGCTGGAAAACTTGAACAAATGCTCTTACCCTGGCTCTTTTTTCCTTAGGAGATTCTAATTTAATTGGCCTGAGGTGGGTCCTGGACATCAGCATTTTGAAGACTCTCTAGGTGATACTAATTATAGCCAGGTTGAGAACCTCTCTGGTAGAGGAGCCAAGTACATACACACATATTTCATCTCTAATGGAAAAAAAGTTTATTCTTTCCTTGGGCCATTGCAAACATATTCTTGTAAGATGTATCATCAAGATTTTATTAGGACCTTTAAATTCAGTTTGTTCAAGGAAGTATGGAGACAATAGAAATGACTTTTAATTTTCCCTCAGAGGTTAGAAAGAAGCAATTTTAGACCAAGTAGAATAACATTTTGTTTTATTTTACAAGCAAGTAGTCGACCCACAGAATGCACCATTCAGAATGGCCACGCAGGCAGAAAATAGACAAAATGCTGAGTGATCGGTTGTTTAGGAGCCTGGGGCTATTCAGAGTGTCTGTTTAGCTCTTGGGTTTGAAATTATGAAAATAATTACATTTTTCTTTTCCAAATGTCTTTCTGATTCATATTATACTAAGCTGAGAGAACCACAAATTTTACTCATATGGGGCCTCATAATTTTATGAGGGTCTTATCACAGAGTTCTAGAGTTGGAAAGGCTCCCCAGAGTAATGGAAGCAAAGCTCCTCTTATACTTTTGACTCCCTGCTACCTCATTCACAGCAAGCGATGTACATCTTCCTCTTAAACACCTCTAGTAACAAGGAAATCTCTGCCTCACACTGAAGTCTGAACACCTCCAGTTGTTAGAAAATTCTTTTTTATGCTTCATAAATATGTGATATTCTATAACTTCCATCCTTTTATTTTGTGTGGCTATCTGAAGGAAAAAAATCATTTGTAAAGGTAATTGCTCTAAGTAAATCAAATGTATTAGATTCTTTTCTGTGTAGGTGAGAAGGATAAAGACAAAAATTACAACACATTTTAGTTTTTTTTTTTTTTTATCCTCACCTGAGGACATTTTTCCATTTTTTTTGTTCGGATAGAGTGGGAGGGAGAGAGGGGAAGAGAGAGAGAGAGAGAGAGAGAGAGAGAGAGAGAGAGAGAGAGAGAGAGAGAGAGAAACATCGATGTGAAAGGGACACATCGAGTGGCTGCCTCCCGCACGACCCAACCAGGGCTGGGGACAAACTGCAACTGAGGTACGTGCCCTTAGCGGGAACCGAACCCGGGTCTCTCTGGACCGCAGGCTGACGCTCTAACCGTTGAGGCAAACTGGCCAGGGCTACAACACATTTTAAATAAAACACGAAGTTTCCTGATATTTTACTGGCATGTAAAGTGAGGTATTCCAGTTGATCAGATTTTAAAATTAATAAGAGTATAATTCATTTCAGTAAATAATGAGTGGCTCTTAGGTACAGAAATATGAAGATGAAGAGACGTGAAGCAAATGACTACAGGTAAGTACATTTTTAGTTGCTTGAACAATTTTTAAGTTAGAGCAAGCTCTCTCAAGATTTATACTTGAATTTCTCCTGGTCAATATAGTTATCAGTGCCTAAGACAAAGATACAAAAAGCAGGTTTATCAAATTCACAGGTAAATTAATCTGGGAATGGGGACAAATGGTTATTGCAGTGCTGGGGGGCACCTTACGGAAGCCTGAGATGAAAAGAAAAATGTGTGCCTTATATACACTTACCAAAAAATATCCTTCCATTTTGTGAATCAAATGGAAAAGATAATTAAAAAATCTATAATTAAAAGCCACGGCTATATATATAAAGCTCCAGTTTGGCCAGTCTGTTTGCATGTCACCATCAGCTCTCTTAAAACCACTGGTTTAGGGCTGAGGTGGACAGGAGGCATTCAGTGGCTACCCTGGCCTGGGAACTACAGGCTGCTTGAAAGAACTGTTCCCATTGCATAATAACGTGGGGTCATCAAGCAAACAAACAAGAATAGTCTGTTTTATTTAAATTTTGATATTTTGTATATCAAATGTTTTTGCATAGATTTTGTTTTTTTAAAAATATTGGATAAAATATTACTTGCTACCTTGAAGAGATATCTGTACTTCCATGTTCACTGAAGCATTATTCATAATAGCCAAGGTATGGAAATATTCTAAGTGTCTATTAATGGATGAATGGATAAATAAAATGTATATATACACAATAGAATATTATTCAGCCATAAAAATGAAGGAAATCCTGCCATTTGTGACAACATGGGTAGACCTTACGGGCATTATGCTAAGTAAAATAAGTCAGACAGAGAAAGACAAATACTGCAGTGTATCACTTATATGTGGAATTTTAAAATAAGTTGAACTCAGAGAAGCAGAGGCTGGGGGTGTTGGGAAAGAGGTAGAGCCTGGTAAAAGGGTACACACTTTCAGTCATGAGTAAGGTCTGAGGATCTACTGTATAACAGGGGACTATAGTTGATAATACTGTATCATATAAATAAAATTTGCTGAGAGTAGAACCTAAGTGTTCACAGACACACCCACACTCCCCCCCACACACACAGTGAACATGTGAGGTGATGGATGTGTGAATTAACTCAATTTTAGGAATCCCTTCACAATGTATACATATATGAAATCATCATGTTGTACGCTTTAAATATATTACAATTTTGTTAATTATACCTCAATAAAGTTGAGAAAAAACAAACTGTCTTGATTTCTAAGAGTTTTGGTGTCCCTGAAGTTTTGTCCTTGAAGAGAATGGTGACTTACTTGCCTCACCCTAATCTCGGCCTACCTCTGGGCTAATGTATTGAATAACTGAATAATGACTCCTTTAAAAATAATAAACAGAACAAATATAAGTAAAGAAACAAGATGGCATTTTGGGGGTGATAAAAGGTAATCAGGAAATTCACAAAATCAAATTTGAATATTGAGAATTGGGGATTCCTGGTTTAGTGTCAGTTTGAGAAAAGGAACGAAGCGCTTTGGTGACGGCAGGCTCACTGTGTGTCCCAGTGTCACACTGTTACTCAGACACGAATGCAGTTCAACCTGTAAAGAATAAGTAACCACCGTGGCCACTTTATTCTGCACTTGTCAGACCACTGGAGAATGTTAAGTTGTATGTGTAAAGATTGACGTCGATTGAGTAGAGCATATTCAGGAGATTAAAATGATGAGGGAATCTGGAAATGATGTCATTTGAAGAATAATAGAAGTGCAGAATTAGTTTGGGTAAGAGAAGATTAATAATAGTGTTGGGAACAAGACGACTCCTTTCAAACACAGTGGTTCTCAACCCTGCCTGCACATTAGAATCACATGCCCTCTAGACCACTCAATGTGCTCCCACCCAAATGTGAGAACCACGAATTTAAAGGACAAGTAGTAGAAAGCCTTATTTTGTCATGGTTCATGGAATAGAGCTAGGTTCCGAATGTGGAAGCTTCACAAAGAGTTACTTTGGCTCAACATAAAAAGCATATGTGAACCCTTATTTTCTATTAAGAGGAGGAGACTACCATCACAGTTATAGTTCAAACAGAAGTTGGACCAAAAAATGATTTAGCAATCTTCTTTAGAATGAATATCCTTTTGCTTACTTTGATCTGAGAGTCAGAGGTTCATTTACTGACTGGCCTACCCATTTGTGCTCTGCTACTCAATTAAGATGGATTAAAGCTGGAATAATTACATTTGCAATGAGAGCTATTAGTCTGAGCAGATTATCTCCATGATAATCTAATTGCATAGGTGCAAATGACTTTGCAGAAATGAGTATTTGACAGAACATTTCTAATCATTCTTTTCTTGTAAAGAATATAAACTACAGTCTTTCAGATGAAACGTAAGTATTAGGTTTAACTTTGATTCTAGCAGTGAAGGGGCAAGGTGCAATTTTACCTTCTGGAGAAATGTGGGTAGGAAAGCAGGATCAGTAGAGAGAACTATCCTTCATCTATTTAAAACAAGCATATTTCTTTCCTTAGTTCAGTGAGAAAATGATAGATGATGCACGTACATCAGGTACTGAGATAATAAAAAGTTACAAGAACCAGAAGTATTAAATACTTTAAGTAATAGTATTTAATGAGATAAAACTCCTTCCAAAATTAACATCTCCGTTCATCTCCATTTATTTCCAAATCCTCTCTCCTGATAGCGCACTGTTTCTTCTTATTATTAAATGTTTAAAGTCATTTACTTTTTTCATTATACATATAATAAAATATTTCATAAATCCTGGAAATTTCCCTTAGAAAGGTAAAAATCATTCATATTGAACAATGAAAACCTCAGTTACTAACAAACACTATAATTCACTTAAAAGTAATGTTATGGAGCTCTAGTCTTGGGATCTGCTATCCTTCAGGTTAATGTTTCCTTGTGCGTGGAGTTGCAAAACTGTGTGGCAGAGAGTGGAGAGCTGAGTGTGAATCCATTACCACTGCTTCAAAAACCACAGTTCAAAAAACGTGCTGGGTGATGGGCCTGCATTGTGAACAAGATAGACACGGTTTCAAATGTCATGAAGCCTGGAGGATAGATGATAAAAGAAATTAGACATGTAAGTGAATAAATAATGTCATTTTAGGCACTGATAAGTGATATAAAAGCAATGTACAGTCATAGTAATGTAGCAATAAGGGAATAGAAGGTCACAGGGCAAAGGGAATCTATTTAGACAGGTAGAAAAGTATTTTAGAGGAGATCACATTTTAGCAGAGACCTGAATAGATGAGGTAAGGGAAAATAAAACGATCTGAGAAGCGTGGTAGCCAGTCTCCAAGATAACCCCCAATGATCCTTGCTTCCCAGTGTTTACATCCTTGTGTTCCCTCTCATGCTGTATCAGTATCAGGATTGACCAGTAGACTACAGTGGAAATGATGGAGTGCAAATTCAGAGGTTAGGACATAAACGGCATTGCCATCTCCACCTTAGTCTCTTGGAAGGTTTTCTGGGGAAAGCCAGCTGCCATATCATGAGGATGCTCAAGCAACTCCATGGAGGAGGGCCACATGGTGAAGGACCAAGGTCTCCTGTCAACAGCCAGTACCAAGTTGTCAGCCACGAGAAGAAGCTGTCTTGAAAGTGGACCCTCCAGCCCTCAGTCAAGTTTCAGACGATGATAGCTGAACTGAATCTTATTGAACCTCATGAGAGACCTTGAGCCAGAGCACCTAGCTAAGCCTCTCCGGAAGTTCTGACTCAGTGAAACTGTGGATGCTTATTGTTTTAAGTCATGAAGTTTTGAGGTATTTTGTTACACAGAAATACATAATTAGTACAAAAGGAAAGAACAAGTACAAATCTTTTGGGCCAGAAAAAACTTGGCATGTTTGAAGAATGGCAAAAAGGCCAATGTGGTTGGAGATTAGTGGGGAAGGCGGGTGGGGGGGGGGGATTTCTATTTATGGCCTAGTTTTCTGTTGTTGTTAATCCTCACCCAAGGATATTTTCCCACTAATTTTTAGATAGAGTAGAAGGGAGGGAGGGAGGGAGAGAGAGAGAGAGAGAGAGAGAGAGAGAAACATTGAGGTGAGAGACACATTGATTGGTTGCCTGCCAAACTGGCCAAGGCTATGGTCTATTTTTAAAAAATAATATAACATAAAACTTTGTAAGTACTCAGTATATATTTTGTGTTCATAGTTCTTTAATTATCTTCTTGGATTTTGTAATGTGATAAATCACGTATTTAACAAATCATCTCTTAAAAGCTATATATAATGTAAAATACGATATTTCAGCTATTGTCAGGTACCTGACCTTTCCAGTGGATATGTAATACATTTTATGTAAATAATTTTTTGGATAGGTTATTTGGATAGGAGGAATTCTTTAGATAGGTTAACCATCATAAAGCATGATGAAGCAACTTAAATCCCCCGAAGATTAATATTATATACAGTGGAAAATAGATATTAAAAATGTCTATTTGGTGATATTTGGTTATCACTAATGATCAGACACAGATGGCCTTTTGGAGGATAAAGTATTCTTGTCTTTTTTAGTACCTATTTGTAATGATGGATGTTAACTAAACTTATTGTGGTCATCACTTTATAATAAATGTGAGTCAAGTGATTATGCTGTATACCTTAAAATAATAAACTGTTTTATGTCAATTATATCTCAATAAAACTGAGAAAAAAAATACCATAGCAAATGATTAAAAACATTTTTTTTTCTTTATTGATGTTTTTCGAGAAAGAGAAAAGGAGAAGGAGAGAGAGATAAAAACAATCGATGAAAGAGAACATTGATTGGCCACCTCCTGCATGCTCCCCACTGGGGATTTGGCCCACAACCTGGGCATGTGCCCTGATTGGGAATTGAACTGGTGACCTCTTGGTGCGTGGGCCGATGCTCAACCACTGAGCCACACAGGCTGGGCTCTCCTTCCCTTGTTGATTATACTGAGTAGATTGGTGATCTACCACAATTTACATAGGTAAATCAATCATTGATACACTTTTAGGTTTTTTTTTAAGTGTTTTTTTTTTTTATTAATAACATTGCTATAGTAAATATCATTTTGAATTTTTATTTTAAAATTAAACTTCAGGTCTTGAATGTGTCCTCTAAGTTATTAATAATTATTCCCTGAAATACAGCAATGAGCTCCAAGTTTTGCCAGAGAAAACTCAAGATATTTCTACATGAAGAAAACACTTTTAGACATTAGACTTCATTATTTTTGTTTCCTCTTTGTTATGGTTCAAAGACCTGGAGTGGTTGTGATGGTTGTTTGCAAATATCATATAAACCCATGCTGTCTCAGTTTGAACACTATGATACTTGATGTTTGTATTTGAAAAACTGGAAACAAAAGTGTTTAAAAAGATGGTATAAGATTGAGGGGAGGGTAATCAGACTTTACAGAACTTACTTGCATACTTAAATATTTTCTGCTAAAATAGTTACTTGTTATGATGTTGCCTTGCGGGTGGTATGCTTATCTCCATACCTCCTTTGGTTTAAAGTTTATTCTAATTAAAACCCTAAGTATTAATATTTATATTTACCAGGAGTGATGTTTGGCTTTGCAGTTTTTGAGTGTAATCTCATTTTGTTTGCTAATTGGTTTGCATTATTAGCTCATTTTAAAATGCTAAAAAAAATCCCGGTGACAAAAGAACATAATTAAATCGGAGCATTGGCACGTCTTACTGCCTCGTTTTCCGATGGGCAGAGAATTTCTATAGACAGAAACAAAGACTACTTAAAAAAGAAGTAATTAAGGTTCCAATTTACATTTTCAGTAAGGATGAATCTCATTGCCTTTAAGATGATCACTGTGCAATTTGATCATTATGAAATATGAAATGCGAAAAACAACAGTTATGGAAAGATTCATGTAATAATGTTCCCATTGAGAACAACATGTAAGTCTTCATGCGGGTAGCTTTTGGTGTAGAAGCACAAGCTTTGGAGTTAGATAGACCTGAGTTTGGGTCCTGAATTCAACATTTACTATCTGTGAGATCTTGGTTAAATTATTGCAGTAAGTTTCAGTTTCCTCATCTTTAAAATGGGTATAATAATAGCTGTGCAATAATATGTTTTAAGAATTAAGTGAGGTAGCACACATCAAGTAGCTCATACATCCTAGGCACTTAATAATGTTAATTTATTTTTCCTTCTAGTGTTAGATGATTTAGGGAGAGTAATTAGAAACAATACAGCAATGACAACAAAACTCCACCTATGAAATCTTTCTCCCTGCAGGTGACTTAGATAAAGGCAGCCATACCTTCTGAAGAGAAGTATTAACAATCTTTTATTATTAGTTTGGTTGGGGACTCATCATAAACCAAAGAGATTAGTTTGAATTTAAGAATCAGGACTTCAGATAGGCTACAAACAAATAATATTTTGACTATTACTGTAGAAAATCTGAGCTGATCTAACACATTTTTTCCATTATTGGAATATATTTATCTATTTCTATAACAAAATCAATTCCCTCCCTGTGGTTTATTGGGAAATTATTATTTTTTAACCTAGAATAATAAACATATGATATGACTGAGCACAGTAATTTATTCTTCAAATCGAAGATATAATTCTTCAAATAGTTTCATATAATTATCTCTTGAATTTAAGAAAGTAATTCATTTCTTATAATATGATGTGTAAATCAATGATTAAAAATGAGCACACAAACAGAATATGCCAAAAATGCATGCTTTCCAGTTTGGGAGTGGAGGAGGAAATGTGGAAGGTGGAAGGCAGATGGGAATTGAGAGGTAGCTAAATCCCTGGGAAGATAAAAGTAATTTTACAAAATAACCTTGAAGAATTTGGTGAATAATCAGTGCTAAATAAGCTCAATAGAAATCAAAACTAGCTGCTGTACTTAGGAGTAAAAAGAGGCCCACAGATAAAAAGTAGAGAATGTCTGACTATTAATTCTTTTGTTCAACAAATATTTGAGTGACTATGATGTGACAAATAGAGCTAAAAACTGAAGAATATGTGGGGGAACTGAATAAAATCACATTTATTATAGGAAGAAGTAGAGGTAATTTAAACTCAAATACTTACTGAGTTTACAAATGAAAGCCGTATAGATGCATCTAAAATTACCATTCTAATTACTGTAAAAATTACTATTTTTAAATTTTAAAATTATTTTTGACAAATAAAAATTGTGTATATTTAAGTATATATTTAAGGTGTACAGATTATTTAAAAATTGTGAATTTAAACAAATTAATATATTCATCACCTCCGTAGTTACCATTGTGTGTGTGTGCGTGTGTGTGTGTGTGTGTGTGTGTGTGTGTGTGTGTGTGTGGTGAGAATGCTTGAGATCTACTCTCCTTGAAAATTTTGAGTATACAATACAGTATCATTAACAACTACAGTCACTGTGCTGTACATTAGGTCTCCAGAATTTAAGTTCTTATAACTGAAAGTTTTTTCCCTTTGATCACTATCTTCACTTTTCCCTCACCCTCCAGCCTCTGGTAACCACTGTTCCATTCTCTGTTACTATGAGTGATGAGAGTCTTCATCACTGATATACCTGCAATCAGGGGATTTTGCAGAATTACTCTAGGATGGCATTTAATGCCTATAAGTCATGTTTCACAGAGCATTTACTTTATTTGAAAATGACTACAGTAGCATCAGTGTGGTCTCATCTCTAAGACAAACAGGAGCATGGAATGAGAAGCTTTGGGGTATACATCTATAAATATATAGTAAAACAGCATTTCTTTTTCTGTGGCTAGTTTGGGTTTTTAAGACATTTACTATATTTATCACCTCTGTTCCTATCCCTCTGTTCCAACCAGACAGAGAAGAAGCGAAGGGAGACTAAAATATAAACTTGTGGACACAATGTGACCTAAACATTGAAAGGGAACCTAGAGGCACTGCTGTCCCTGCTCTTGAGCAGCCACAGGAAGCTTCTTGGCACTCTCTCTGTCTAGCCTACTGGGGACCATCTGCATTTCTCATCAAGACAGTCAATATTTCAAGGCCAAAGATTTGGGGACAGAAGTGAAATTTTTCCAAATCTTTAAATCATTTATCATTCCTCCTATGGAGGAAAACATTTATTTGTTCCCCAGAAAGAGGCACAAAACACAACTTTTATTAAAGCACTTTCCTGACACTTGATTTATTTTACGAGCAGATCTGTTTTTAAAAATAGAAAGCAAATTATTATGCCTGAGCAACTTCAAAGCCTTTCTACCATTCCAATTTGCAACAGCCTTGCTTCTGATACCATTGTAATGAACCTGGTTATTAAATAACTGGAAAGGAGCAAAGGGAAGGCCAAATATGGGCATGCCAGGAAGCTAGTTTAGACACATTCCCAGTAAAGTCTGGGTGACATAGGGAAGGTACTTGTCTGTCAGTCATACCTGGGAACAGGTCATTGCTACAGTAGGTGTGGCCACTGCTAGCATGGGAAGATTTGAGATACATAAACTCCTAAACAAAGGAGTTTACTCTCTTGCTTGCTTGCACCTGACTCCTGGCCTGCAGGACCCTCATGCTCCTGCCATGGGCCATGTGGACCCCACACAATGGACTGACAGATTGCAACTAGCCTGATGCTAAACTGGACTGGATTCCATCATGGAAAGGAAACTTTGGACACTGGCTTTGCTTCTAGCTCTGTTGAATCCCCAGCTGTGCTTTTTCTAGGATCTGATTAAGGGAAATGGGACCCAGGGATATAATTCCATGCAAATAAAGCTTTCTACCACATCTCATCCTTCCATGGGGGCTTCTGGAAATGCTTATTCCAGTGGTACCCCAAGAATCCCACTCCCACTAGCAATGGAGAAATTCTATCCAAGCATTTCTCTGATAACACTTCCATGGAGGATACTGGGTGTTGGGGACTGTGGGAGAGTGGGAATGAGGAGGAGAAAGGCAGGAGAAGAGGAAGATCTAAAGAAATTGAGGAGGGGCAGGTTGCCAGGAGCTCAACCATTTGAAATTATAGCCTGGATTAATTACTTATTGTATTTCCTCAGCTGAACTAAAGCTATCAAATCTTGGAAAAAATCACCAAGAAAATTAATTCTTGAGGTAGAAGTAAAAGATCACATGCATTCCAAGTTAGCTGGAATAGAATCTACGGAGATTTTCATAAAATTTTTTGCATATCCAGTCCCTTTGTAAACATGTGATTTGGAGTGATACAGAAAAAATAAAAAAAATCACAAGAATTTCAAGATTAATTATTTTCCTCTTACTTTGATGTCAATTTGATGTCAATTTGAGGAAACTAGAGAAAGAAATAACTTCTTAAGAACAATCTTGAAGAAGGCAGTTCAAGACAGATAGTGTCTGGTGAGAACTAAATTATGCAGCACATATATGTGTGTGTGTGAGTGTGTGTGTGTGTGTGTGTATAGTGTATTTTAGAGAATTCTTTACTTATTAATAAATAAATAAATATAATGATTTTTAGTTTGATATAGTCCTATTTGTTAATTTTTTCCTTTGTTTCTCTTGACCTAGGCAATGTATTGGTGAAAATTCTGCTATGTGAGATGTCAGATTTTGCTGCCTATGTTTTCTTCTAGGATTTTTATGGTTTCATGACTTACATTTAAGTCTTTTATCCATTTTGAGTCTTTATCCATATACCTGTCCAATTTTCCCAACACTATTTAAAAACTAAAAAGCTTCTGCACAGCAAAAGAAATCAGCATTAAAATAAAAAGGGAACCCATTGTATGAGAGAACATTTTTGCCAATGATACATTAGATAAGGGGTTAATTTCCAAAATATATAAAGTACTCATACAACTCAACAAAAGGAAGACAAACAACCCAATTAAAAATGGGCAGAGCTACAGGACACCTACTACGATAGGCCACTCTACAAAGCCTAGGATATGTAACAACTCTACCTAATACATAGAAACAAACACAAGGAGGCAGCCAAAATGGAGAGACAAAGGAACATGTCCCAAATGAAAGAATAGAACAAAACTCCAGGAAAAGAACTAAACAAAATGGAGATAAGCAATCTAACAGATGCAGAGTTCAAAACACTGGTTATAAGGATGCTCAAGGAACTTAGTGAGGACCTCAAGAGCATAATAAAAGACCAGTCAGAAATGAAGGATGAACTAGCTGAAATAAAGAATAATTTACAGGGTATCAACAGTAGAGTAGGCAAAGCCAAGAATCAAACCATCGATTTGGAAGCAAAAAACACCCAATCAGAACTGCAAAAAGAAAAAAGAATCCAAAAAATGAGGATAGTGTAAGGAGCCTCTGGGACAACTTCAAGTATGCCAACATTCACATCATGAGGGTGCCAGAAGGAGAAGAGAGAGAGCAAGAAATTGAAAACCTACTTGAAAAAATAATGACAGAAAACTTCCCTAACTTGGTGAAGGAAACAGACAAGTCCAGGAAGCACAGAGAGTCCCAAACAAGATGAACCCAAAGAAGTCCACACCAAGACATATAATTAAAATGCAAAAGGTCAAAGATAAAGAGAGAATCTCAAAAGCAGCAAGGGGGAAGCCGTTAGTTACCTACGTGGGAGCTCCCATAAGACAGTCAGCTGATTTCTCAAAAGAAACTTTACAGACCAGAAGGGAGTGGCAAGAAATATTAAAAGTGATGAAAAGCAAGGACCTACAACAGTATATAATCACTCTATGCGGCAAAGTTATTATTTAGAATCAATGAACATATAAAGAGCTTCCCAGACAAGAAAAAGCTAACAGAGTTCATCACCACCAAACCAGTATTATATGAAATGTTGAAGGGTCTTCCTGAAGAAGATTAAAAATATGAACAATAAAATGGCAATAAATAAAATACCTATCAACAATTGAATTTATAAACAAAATGAACAAACAGAACAGAAACAGACTCATAGGTACAGAGAACTTTTTGTTGGTTGCCAGATGGAAGGGGGGTTGGGGAGATGGGCAAAAAAGGTGAAGGGATTAAGAAGTACAAATTGATTGTTAGACTGACAAACCTCAGAGGGAAGGTGGATGCAGGAAGAGATAAACCAAAGAACTTACATGCATATGTGCATAACCAATGGACACAGACAGTACTGTGGGGAAGGCAGGAGGAGGGTGGGAGCAGGGAGGAGGGGGTCAATGGGGGAAAACACAAGGAGGGACATCTGTATACTCTCAACAATAAAGATAATAATTTAAAAAATAATGATATTTTTATAGTAACTGTTTCAGAAAGTAGTTGAAAATTACTTGTTGACATAAGCATAGTTGACATCTACAAATCACATGACATATATGTATATTTACACATATATATATCTCACTCAATTGGGTAGCTTTTTAAAAAAACTTTTAGCAGAAAAGCAGTCATGTTTCAGTATGGACATTTGAAAAGCTACTGTTTCTGTCTGAATGGCAATAAGCTGTCAACAGTTCACCCGACAAACCAAATTTAGCATGACACAGTGTAATTTATAGGCAAAAAGACAATGCCTACAATGTAGGATGCTTTTCCATAATTAGTGCAGCAAGAACTAAAATAATGACTTTATTATAATAAGGAATAATATAAATGCAACCAAATTCCAAGATCATTGTGACTTGGAGAATGTTCTTTTTAAAGAGAATGATTTTATGCACAGTAAGCCAAAGTTGGGCATTTATACATAAATGTGGATATTTTCAACTCTTTGCTGTCTTCCATATCTTCTCTTATGCACAGGCAGAAATTAAGTCAGTAGCTGCTCAACACTAACTACTAAAAATAGTTCTACAGTATCTAATTTACAGATAATATTTGGCACAGTCCACAACTGGGGAAATTCCTATAGAAGAGCTGACAAACTTTTTTGAAATAGAATGAGGAGAAGGACTATTTGATATATCTCACATGTGGGATAGTTTATTCTTTTCATGCTTATTTAACGTCTATTATGTGCATTGTTAAAGATGTAAAGATAATAGAACATAGTACTTTTTTGAAGAGTTCATAGTCTCTTGGGGGAGACAAAATGCAATCTTCTCGCATCATATTTCCTGTTGCTTGGTGACAAAATGCATTCCTCTAGGGTCCTCTAAGGTTAGACCCCAGCAAAGAGAGCCCTTATAAACATTCTCCTGGGCCCTAGTCAGTTTTTCTCAGTGGTTAGAGCCCGCCTGCTGACCAGAGAGTCAAGGGTTCGATTCCGGGTCAAGGGCATGTACCTTGGTTGCAGGTTTGATCCTGGCTCAGTTGGGGTTGTGAGGAGGCAACCAATGGATGTTTCTTTCTCTCATTCTTTCTCCCCCTTCTTCCCACTCTAAGAAAATCAATGGAAAAAAATATTCTTGGTGAGGAGTAACATAAAAACAAATAAAACAAACAAACAAAAAAGACATTCTCCTGGATTAGAATTCTTAACTGTCTTTTCAGAAAGTTTTAAAGCAAAAAGACAACTTTTACTGAGTTAGTGATTGGACTGGTTACCACTGAAGTTCCCAGGCAGCTATACTTCTACATTTAATACAGCTACAGCTACAATTCTACCTTGTGATATGAATGGGTTAGGGAGTAGGGTTGGGGAGAGTGGACAGTTCTCACAAGGGAAAGACAATGTCGCTCCCCACCTGGAGACCTCTTGTGACCTAGCACACACTACTCTGTGCAGCAGAGTACTTTACTCAGGCCTGGTGAGCATGTTCTGTGACTGAGTACACAGCTATGACGCTTCACATTCTTGTCCTTTGAATCATCCATCTGACCGAAACAACTTGAATTTCTTATATTTTAATTTACACCCACTTTATAAATTTGCATTACTCAGAAAGTCTACACAGTTGCATATTGAGATCTGGGGAGAACGGAGGCACTTGCTTTCCCTTGGTATTTGTCAGATGGACTGCATTCCCGGTACGCATATGGTTAAATAACATGGGGCAATTTTGCTTTGGATGTAATCAAAACAACATAAACTTCTCAGCAGTAGATGAGCTGGAAGAACCGGCCGTGGCAGGCCTCTGGGAGAGAGAAATACTTCATTTTGTCATGTTTGGTATGCAGCCTCATTTTGATTTTTTATTAGATTAGGCTTTTCTGGGGGGACTACTTTTCCTACAGCCCCTTTGCAGGGCAACATTACAAGGGCTTTAAAAATAGCATATTGAACCAAGAGAAACCAAGAAACCACAACGGGAAGGTATTTGGCTATAAAAATCTTTTCTGAGACGGATAATGTGTTTATGACTAACTTCATTCAGATTTGCTCATTTAATATTGGCACTGTTTTAAGTCAAAGATGTTCTCTCTTTCAAAGGATATTGTTAATTCATAAGAGGCTCACGCGATGCCAGCAGCCGCCATGGGCAATGGACGCCCAGACCGCTATTTGCGCAGGAAGCCTGTGGACCCCATCTAGGACAGTCACTCAGATCCTGGGGCCGTTACCGTGTCCATAAGGTTGCTGAAGGAAGGGGGCTTGGGGATGGAGAAGGACACTCGTTGATGTGGGTGTTCTTCCTGCACTTCTGCATTCAGGTCCGGGGCAATCCTCTAAGACTGGTAAATGTATCTGGTTCCTTTTGTGTGCTGTTCAGTGCTCCTCATGGTTATCTCATTTATTCCTTTCAACGGGCCTTTGAGGTAACTACCCTTTCGGTAAACAACTGACCCACGTCCTACCTCTCTGAGGGCACAGATGAGGTCCTGTTAACGGTAACACCCAAATTGCAACGGTACTTAGCTCTCCCTGTGTGTGAGAGCCACCCTTCCAGTCTCTCCCCATGGGTGTCTCATGTGGACCTGAGAGCAAGGCTACTTCTGTCCCTCTGATCTGATTGATGTGGTCAGCCTTTCTCTTCTGGGGACACACTCTCCAAGCTCTCCAAGCGTTGCTGCCAGGCGGAGCTACTCTGGGTTGGCGGCTGCCCCTGGATCCCTCAGCACCAAGTCTGAATTGAGGTCAGTGGCAGCATGGGGTGCTAAAAAGGGATTCAGGGTAAAGGATGGCTTTATCTCCATTTCTGGGCCCCACCTTTCCACTGGGATCTGAAACTGCATTTCTTTTTTTTTTTTAATCCTCACCTGAGGATATTTTTCCATTTTTGTTCAGATAGAGTGGGAGGGAGAGAGAGGAAGAGGGGGAGAGAGAGAGAGAAACATCAACGTGAGAGGGACACATCCAGTGGTTGCCTCCCGCCCGACCCCAGTCAGGGCCAGGGACGAATTGCAACCGAGGTATGTGCCTTTGACCGGAATCGAACCTGAGACTCACCGCTGCTCTAACCGCTGAGCCAAACTGGCCAGGGCTGAAATTGCATTTCTTGTACCAATGCTGCACCCCAAGCCCAGCTCCACTGGTTATTGCTCTTCAAATTCTGTTCCCAACTCCCTCCTTTTCCCATTGGGGCTCAAAACTAACTTCTGGAAAGAGAGAGAGAATGAGAGAGAGAGAGAGAAAGGATGTCCCTTCACTCTCTCCATCTCTTCCCTCTTTCTGGTGTTGCAGCCCACTCCTCCCCACCTCTCTTCGCTTGCTTTAGGTCAAAGATCAGAAACCCTCATGCATATCAACTCATGCAATAGGCATTTGAAGGGATAATGTGTCCACCAGTTCCACACACAGATGACCAGTCTCTGAAATCCCTTTTGGATTCAGCTGGGGAAACTGGCTAAAACAGAGCATGAGCTGTGACTGCAACAGTAGCGTGCCTCCCTGGCGTCTGCTCTTCCATAATCACACCACTTCCCAGCACGCAGGCCTCGATCTTGACTCGTTTCCAAATCACCTTGCTCTAGAAGACTTGATTCTTAATCCCTAATTTGTAATGATTCTGAGGAATAGAGAATGAAGAAACATGGAAAACTGTTCTGAATTTTAATATCTACAAACTTTATGTTATTTGCAAGTTAATCAAATGCAGGGGTACTGGAAGGTGTCATAACAAGAAGGCAGTACCCAAAGAACAATGGAATCTGTCAGGAGAGACTTCCCCTTTCCATGACTCTTTGAAGGAAGCAGCAATTTATTATTTCCAGGTGTATGACTAATTTAACATGTTTTTAATTGTGCCTTTGATGCTGTTTTAGCTTGCGATGACATCTGAGTTTTCCTCATAACTCAGCTCTTCTGAGTTGCATGAAGAACGCTGTAGGCTGCCCAGTCTGGGGCCAAGGCTCTGCGGTCTGTGCTCCCCTCTGCAGCCCTGTTTGAGGCTCCAAACTCATTCCCTGTAGAGAGGCCCAGGCCAGCCGCACTACCTTCTCTTCACTCCTTGGAAAATGTTTACATTGCAACTGTCACTCTTCCTCCCACTGTGCTTAATGTCCCTGACAAAATATTACGGCACCAGAAACTCCGCTGTTTAATAATAGTACAGATTGTAATATTTTATTGGTGCTTTTAACTTTAAAGGCACTTTGCTCACACAATCATATTTTATGCTGATAACAAGCCCGTCAGAGGGCTGGAGCGGATGTCACTAGCTGGCTCATCACCGTGACAGAGAGGGACTAGTTGAGAGGTGTGCCTAGGACCATCTCCTGTGTGGATATCCTAACTCTTTGATTGAAGTCTGTTGACTTTCACAGATAAGATGAGAGACCTTGATGTAACCACTCTGGTTATGTTCCTATCATTTTTGAAAAACCAGTTAGAAAAAATGGACAATGACTGATTTATTCATTCATTTTTGCAGTCATTCATTCAAAATATTTATAAACACCTACTACTTAGGTCTGTGGATATAACTGGGGGTGGGTGGCAGTAAAAAAAACAAGTCTGCTTTCATGGAGCTTAAATTATAGCAAGTTAAGTCTATACACAAAACAGCCAAGTAGGTACGCATTTTGCAACATGGTGAAAAGTGCTAAGGAGACAGATAAAGCAGGAAAGGTGTTGCCGTGGGCTGCATTTTAGACGAGGTTCCTAAGGATGGCATTTGTGGAAAGTCCCAAAGGAGAAAGACGTTATGGTTTATTGTATAGCTTACAGTTTTGGAATGGCCTTCATACATATAAAATCATTTCGACTTCACCAGGGAGAATATTTACAGATGAGGAAAATGAGTCTCAAGGATTTGCTCAAAGTCATGCGGCCAATTAACATCCATGCTGGATAGAGAATTAAAAAAAAAAAAATCCCTGGTCACTTTGTTTCTTTTCCACTGTATGAACTCTCCCTCTATCAAACAAGACTGAACATATTTTTGAGGTTCATAAAAAATAGGTTTACTATTTCTACAATAAAAAATTAAACTACACTATTTTAATTTAAACTGTAGAAATTAAAGTCTTTTCTGATCTTTTATCACACTTGAATCATATTCCATTACTCAAATTTGGTACAACTAATTGCTTTAACAACTTTTCATTCTGTCTACTTACATTCAACGAACTAAATTTTATTAAGCACCAGCTACGTGTACAGAAAACTGTTTTGTTTTGTGAATAGGATAAAAAAAACAAAACCTGAATAGTCAAATGAGCCATCAAGGAGTCATGCGACTGTGTTTTGTGATTGTGACAAACCAGATTCCTCAGGGCCGCGTTCTTGGCATCCTGGTCCTGGGAATGACATTTTTTTTATTACATACAATTTTTATTACACATCTTCTAGTAAATAAATGTCCTCATAAGGTGGGTCCTCAGTTCTTGTTTGCAAAATCCCAGAAACATGGGTGTGGTTAATTGTTCCTATTAGAACTTTTATTGAAAAACTGGAAAACAAAATGCACAAAGATGCTCCCCAATCCCTTAGACCCAGAAGACAAACAATGATGCTTTTATGAAATAAAAAGACTCCTTGGTTGCTCTTCTTATTCTTAAGATGGAGAAGAATAAAAAGTGTAGCTGTAGCTTTCTTTCCTTGGCACTGAACACATTTAACGCAGACTTAAAAAAAAAAAAGCTGAGTGAATGGACTTGTTTTACATTGCTCACAATCTTGTGGTCCCAGTAGGTGACAACTTGGCAACAGTTTGCTAAATTGCAGGGTGGCACCACATTCACACTGCCTCTTCACCAGGCCTAAGGGGAACCACCAGTAAACACAAGAGGTGACATTAGACTCCCATGATGCAGTCACGGTAGCTGTAAATTGCATTTTTCCCAGGCCCCTTTGAAAACGACCCCTTCATTAGGCAATGGACAGGCTCATCAACATCATCTTTGCCACCTATAGTTCTTGAGGTTTTCTGGCTTGCCTCTCTCCCTCCCAATAAAATAAGCAATTTTCTCTAACTAGGCTCACTGTTGTCCCTGTTTACTGAATTGGAGTTTCCAGGTTTGGTAATTGGTGTCCTGCAAATGTTGTAGCCGCAGTGGTTCTCATCGCTCAGCAGCTGCTGCTCCCATGGCAACAGATGTGTTTATATCCACAGTGCTATTCTACTTTTTTTTTCTTTCACCTCTGCAATTCAGAAAGAAGAAAAATTGATGTGTGAAAAGGGAAGATATTGCTATAAAAAGGCACAAGAAAGGGAAAAGATTTTTAATTACAGGAATTAATAAAATATTCAAAAAGCACAGCATATGTGTTTTCAGGGGAAAGTAATAAAGGCAGGGGCTGGTGGCTTTGTGAGAAGCAGTGCAATATTTTAAAATCAGAAATAAATATGGATTTTATTGCAGGTTTGGGTGTAGATTAAATTATAATTATCATAAAGGTAAGACTTGCTTTAATTCAACTCCAGGAAAAGATTATATGTGAACATAGTGGTTTTCACACCTTCTATAAAGATTTTTCTCTCTCTGATCTTAAGATCTTTGGGCTCATTGTGGACTGAATGTTTGTGTTGAAGCCCTGGTTCATGTGTTGAAGCCCTAGTCACCTATGTGATGGTCTTTGGTAGGTAATTAGGTTTAGATGAAGTTATGTGGGTGAGGACCCCATGATGAGATCAATGCAATTAGAAGAAGAGGAAGAGACACCCAGAGCTTTCTCTATGTATGCATGCACCAAGGAAAGGCCATATGAGTGCACATCGAGGAAGTACCGCCTGCAATCCAGAATGGGGTTCGTGCACCCAGAACTTTGAGAAAATAAATGTGTTGTTTAAGCCACCCAGTCTATGGTACTGAGTGACAGCAGCTTGGCAAAACCAAGACAGGGTCCTGCCATTGAACCTGTGTAAGTGAACTAGTCAATGCTGATATGCTTCAAGCATTGTGAAACAGGATGAACGCTATTTCTCTGTGAAGCATCATGTCCCGTGGGTATGCTCTGCCTGTATGTTCCCATAGCTTATACTTCAAGGGAGACAACTTGCAGTTTGAGGAAAACCCTGGTCATACCTTGGGTCTGAAATCTTTCTGCTCATTTTTACCTGGAAATAGAAGCTAAGACCCATTTTTATTCCTGTAAGCTGATGGGTTGACAAATTTTAGGCAAAACAGTATCATAGAATCAATTTTTCTCCATGCAGCTAGCTGTGTAGGAGCTAAAAATGTTTAAAATATAAATAAGCTATTAACCTCCACTTCATTCACTTTCTAAGGCAATGGGAATTGGGGAGGATTCTTTGATTTTGTTGAGTGTAGTGATCAATGGGAAAAGCAAATGGGTAGCTAGCTAGGATATAGATTTACCAAGAAAAACAAGAACAATGGAAGGTGGCAGGAAGGAAGACAAGTAGTGGAGGAATAAAAAGGGAAAGTCAGGTAGGCTGAGAGCAGTTTTTGGAGTTTGTAAAGGGAAAGGAAGGGAAGAGAATGAATAGTTGGCCATGTGAAATAGTAATTTGGGGGAATGCAGGCAGTATCTAAAGAGGGTTTTAAAACTTATTGGTTTTGCAGAGTGATGTAATTCTGCCTTTGCTGAGTCATCAAGTGACCTTAGTGAAGACCTAGATGATGATGATGATGATGATGATGATGATGATGATGATTATTTAAGTTGAACTTGGATTTTTAAAAGTTGTGACATTATGGTGAGACTGGCCATAAAAGTTTTACTTATCTATGTGAACTGCCAAGACTTCTTCGCATTTTACATTCATGGGACTTAAATGACCCAATTCTCCTCCTTACATATCCTGGGAGTACTTCAAAATCAACATGTCAGGCCTGAATTTTTCACAGTACCTTTACCACCTTAATCTCAGTCTATTGCCTCTCTGTCTTCTTAGTGCTCCATTTCTGAACTCTCAGAACCAACCTTGAATCCCTCTGCCTAACCTCACTGTTTATGTATCAATCTTCTCAATTTCATTAAAAGGCATTAACACTCACCTAGTCGTTTAAACCCTCACCCCACTCCCAAAGTATCAGCTTTTGTGGTAGATAAGAAATGTCTATAAATTCTCTGTGGCTCCTCCCACCAAAAGGTGCAATCTATTTCCCAACCCCTTGCATCTCAACTGGCTTTGTGAGACTGCCTAGCAGAATGCAGAGAAAATAATATTGTATTGTTTCTAAGCATAGACTTTAAGACACTTTACTGAAGTGTTTCTTATTCAGCACTATTGACATTCTAGACCAGATAATTCCTTGTCGTTGGGGACTACTCTGTGAGTTTTAGGATGTTTACCATCATCCCTGGCCTCTACCACTAGATGCCAAGTAGCAAGCCTCTCCATACACCACCACACCACACCCCATCCCATCTCCCTCCCCCTTCAATTGTGACAACCAAGAAAGGTCTGCAGACATTGTCAAATGTCCCTGGGGAATGGGGCAAAATCACCTCAGTTGAGAATCAATGCTCTATTGGAAAGTTGCTGCCATGTGAACAAGGCTGGTCTGGATTATGGAGGACAAGAGACCATGTAAAGCAGAGAAGAGCATTCATAGGTGAAGCCTCCCAGACTGGCTACCATCCTACATTACCCTGGCTATCCAGTCTTAGACGAGAAACCAGCATGCCACTCAAATCACTTGGCCACCTGTGTATGGCCTGAGGTTAAATTCAAGTTTCAGTTGCTGCATATGGTCATCCAATTGTTCCAGCACTATTTATTTAAGAGATCATTCTTTCCATTTCTTTTTCTTAGGTCAGGTGTACATATCTATACGTCTGTGGTCTGTTTCTGGGCTCTCTATTCCATTCCATTAGTCCACCTGTCTATTTCTGCAAAAATAACACACTTTCTTAATCATCACATGTTTATTGCAAGACCTGATATATTATAGCTTAAGTTCCTATACCATCATCACCAACACAACTACCATCACTGCCTCCTCCTTCTCCTTCAGTGGTGCCTTTGCTATTCCCAATTCTTTGCATTTCCATATATATTTTAGAATCAACTTGTTACATTTTACCAAAAACTTTGAAGTTTGATTGGTATTATAGAAACGAAATCACCTGGAGAGAACTGATATCCTTACAATATGGAATTTTCAGTCTATGAACACGATTTTCTCCTACTTGTTTTAGTTTTTAATTTCTCTCCATAATATTTTATATAGAGCTCCTCATGAATTTGATTAGATTTACTTTTAGAAATGTAATATTTTTGTACTATTATAAATAATATCATTAAAATATTCATGTTCTAAGTGTTTCACAGCTGGTATGCATAAAGGCAATTGACTTCGGTATTAACTTGGAATCCAGAAACCCTGCAAAATAAACTTACTAATCTTAGCATTTTAATTTTAGATTCTTTTGTACTGTTTTACATATATAACCATAAGATGTACAAATAATCCTTATAACATATTTCTTTTTATTGCCTTATTTCACTGACTGGGAACTTAGTGTTTTATTTATTTTTTAATCTCCAAGAGAAAGTTTTAAACACATTATCATTAATTACAATATTTGGTATTGATTTCTTACAGATATACTTTAACAGATTAAGGAAATTATCTTTGATTCCTAGTTCAGAAATAGGCTTTAAAATGGTTTTTGAATGTATGTTGAATTTTTAAGTCTTTTCTGCATCAATTGAGATGATTATCTATTTTTTCTTATTTATTCTGTTAATGTGGTGAATTAAATTGATATATTTTCAAACATTAAAATAACTGCATTCTTGAAATAGGTTCAACTTGTTGTGTTTTATTTTCCTTTTTATATTTTACTGGATTCAGTTTCCTAATAATTTGTTCAGGGTTTTTCTGTCTATGTTTATGAGTGTGGCTGATCTGTCATTTTTCTTTATTGAAATGTCCTTGTCAAGTTTTATTATCAAGGTTTTGCTGCTCTCATAAAGCGAATATGACAGTTGTTATAATTTGTTTTTTCATTTGCCCCCTAAGATCTTTTGTTTGTTTTTTTCTCTGCCCTTTTATGTGTTCAGGATGGTTGACTGCTAGGGATTCACCCAGGCTACTCTGCTCCCTGACTTCTATTTTGGTTTAGGTATGGGAGGCCAGGATTGGGGATCAGAAAAAAAAAGGAGTGAATGAGTGAGTGGGTGAGTGAGTGAGTGATTGGGGTATTTATTCTTCCCACTCTCTCCAGGGTCAGCAGTGGCTACCTTTCTTTTAAACTACAGAGCCTGTTAGGAATCCTGTATCATGTGGCCCTAGTTTTCACTGCCCTCTGATAACCAAGTTCCCCAGTGGTGGTAGAGGTATCCCACTGTTGCAAGTCCCAAAGTGCCTTACATTAAAAAAAAAATTTTTTATTAATTTATTTTTGTTACAGATGTTTCTCCTTTTTTCCCCATTGACACCCTCCTCCCTATCTCCTCACCCCGTCCCCAGCTTTGTTGTCCATGTCCATCAGTTATGCATACTTTATTTGTACTTGTAACCATGTCCACACCGGTGAATACTTTCCTCCTTAAATTCTCTTCAGTTTAACTTTTCTGTGTGTGTCATCTTTCTACCAGGGCCCTGGATGATTGGTAAGTGGTATAGAGCTGGACCAGCGCTATAAAATAAAGTTCTGAGTTTCAGTTGTTCATGTTTAATGAGTACACACAAAATCTACTAGCTGGAGGAAACAGGGCACCTTTATTCCGTGGCACACAGCAGCTTCACAATTACTTAAGCTATCACTGATGATGGTGTGGAACAGAGAGCTGGAAGAGGCAAGGTGCTGGGATACCGGCTCCGGGATTTAGTCTCTATGGTGATAGTGTTTTGTTTTTTTCTTTTTAATTACAAAGATATTGAGTTAGTCTAGTCATTTATGAGTCCACTGGAGAGCATATAAAAATAAAAGCACAAAATTAAATAAATAAAAATAAAATACCTTTTAGAAATTTCTTCATTCAGGTCTCTAGTTTTCTCTTTATTTAGTCTAAGCTATCCTTATTGCTCACTTTGTCTCTCTACTTATCATTGGACTATTGCACTATCCTTCTAACAAGACTATTTGTCTTCCTAAAACTCATTATCTAATTAACTACAGAGTTACTTTTTACACAAAAAATATATATCATGTCATGTTATTTGTTAAAAACCTAAAAGATATAAAAATTTCTGTCTAGCATTGGTTCTTAACTTGGCTCCATGAATGAGCTCCAAAGGCCTAAGATATTAATTGGAATTATATGCAAATATTTCTGTGTATAAAAATTTATAGTGGGAGTGCCCTTAACTCTCATCAGATTCTTAGAAGAGTCAATGACCCTTCCTCCAGTGAGAAACTACTCTTTAGAATATTTACAACATTGATAATATTTACACAAATTATTGTAAGAGTATATATAGTTCTCACTCCAGTATATGTATTTAAGCATTCTCAGCAAGTATGCTTGTAGGCTGACTGAATGTTGCCTGGATTTTACAGTAACGATTCTTGTATCCAGACAAAATCCATGTAAGAACCCTGCCAATAAAATGCTGGCTTAATAAGACTTCTGTTTGGATATACTACAAATTACCAAAATACTTGGTGAATACATATATATGTTTTACATATATGTTTTACATATGTAAAACTAAAAACATTTTTTGCAATAAGTTACCACTTCTAATTCTAAGAAAAAGAATTATTTGAACTAAGGAGGAAAGGTCTTGTGTATAGGAGGGGAATATTGAAGCTGTTGTTGGGGAAGAACAACTCTTCCTCTACCCTCTTAGATTCTGTAATGGGGGCCTGTAAATTATAGTAAAAAAAGACAGATTAACAGGAAAAAAGGCACACAATTTTTATTAACATTTATGTGTATGGGAATTCATAGAAAGAAGTGCAATTCAAAGAAGTGGTTAGACTCAGGGGCTTATATTCCATTGTAACAAAAGAAAGGGGAATTGGGCTTCAAGGGAATATAAATTGTGGGGAAGTGACTAGGAAATACATGGAGGACCTAATGGAAGGTAAGGGTTTAATAAGGTTTGTTTATGCAGACTCATCTCCATGCTGCCTCTCTGTCTCTGGCAATGAGTCTCTCTTCTTTTTATGGTATGGGAGAAGTGGACACTTTCACAAAGAGAAATATATGCCCTGCCTTTAGGCAATAAGGGGAAGGCAGAGAATATTTTTGCTATTAGTCTGCTGCCATTTATATAATCATCCTCTGAGCAGAAAAATTCACTCTATTTATGCATAGGAATCTTTCTATCTTGGGAAGCCTCATTTCTTTTTTCCTTAGCATAACATTCAAGTGTGGGTTTAGAGAGTGGACAGTGAGAAGCCTTTGGGGTGACTGACTAAATCCCATGAGTGCAAATATTGAGGGGCAGGGAGTGTGCTGGTTGAAGGAAAAACAAATAGGTCAGATAGATTTCTTTATGTATAAAATGTAAGCTCCTTCCCCTGACCTACAGGACATTCCCTGATCTGGCTCTAGCCTACCTCTTTGCACTTCAGTCTTTACACTTTCTTTTCCTTCCCTGGAACAGACTTCCCCCAGATCTTTGCTGGCTCCTTAGTGTCATTCAGTCGAAATTCTGATGTCACCAACTCATAGACGTCTCTCCTCAAAATTCAATCTAAAGTCTCTATCACAGTACTCTGTGTGGCTGACTTCATAACACGTATCACTGCCAGAAGTTGCCTCACTCATACATTTGTTTATCTGTGAACTGTCTAATTCCATTAAAACATAAACTCCAGGAGAACATAGACTGGGTCTCTTGTATTTATTGCCTTATCGCCAGTCCCTATAATGCTGTCCAGCAGTAAGTGCTAAATAAATATTTATGGGCTGAGTGATTGACTATGAGGATGGTTTGGTGAAGTATGGGGAAGCTAAAGAGTTCACCTAAGGCAACTGTTTGCAAATAATTATACTCAGAATTATTGAGGATGACCAAATAGCTTCAGTTTATGTGTTATATCTATGATATTTAATGTATTAGCAATTAAAATTAAGAAAGTATTTGCCAATTAGATTATTTTAAAATAACAAGTCCATCATATGTTAACATAAAAGACACCTTTTAAAAAGAAAAGTATTTTCCAAAACAAAATAAGTGAGAAGAGAAGCATTGTTATACATTTCACTGATTTCTTCAGTGTTTGGTTTAATAAAAAGACATCTGGGCTGTCATATCTGCCTTGTGTTCAAAAGTTGTGATATGTTGTTTTGATTAAAGTACATGTAGAAAATTCAGCCTCACATAGATATGCAGTTGGAAAGGGAGGGATATTTTAATGGCCTTTTCAGATAATTGTGGCTTTTCTTCTTTGCTACCAACAAAGCTTGACAAGTGATAGTTTCTTGAGGTTAATTGCAGAGTAGAATCTGAGACTATATCAGAAAGTTTTTTATACTTGGTTAAATTAATATCCCATTTTTCTGTGAATGGGTGGGTCTTTTTTATGTGCAATTTTGTAATATTTTTGTATTGGTCACTTTCAAAATGTTAATTCACTGCATCATGCAGTTATTCCCAATGTTGACACATTTCATTATATAACCCTCAGCAACACACATACACAAAATAAAATCTGTTACTATTACCACTGATATTGTCAAAAGAGTCTTTAAGTATTGTGAAGATGTTAAGTTCATGGTGGCTGATATAAGTTTTCAAATTTACTTATTTATTTTTTTAAAAATATGTTTTATTGATTTTTTTAGAGAGAGAAGAAGGGAGAGAGAGATAAAAGCATTGATGTGAGAGAGAAACATCTATCGGCTGCCTCCCGCACATCCCCTACTGGGATCGAGCCTGCAACCCCGACACGTGCCCTGACCAGGAATTGAACCAGGACCTCTCAGTCCATGGGACGATGCTCAATCCATTGAGCCACACTGGCCGGGCAAATTTAATTTTTGCTGGAAAGCTTGAGTTCTATTTCTGGCAATAAATACTTGCAGTGATATTTCTTGAATTTGATGAACACACTTTATTCAATTTTGAAAATCTTTGGCTAAAAACCTTAGACGGAATGATCATCGCTCATCAATTATTCTTTTAAGTAAAAACAGTGTTTTGTGAAAAAAGTGGCTACTTCAGCTTGAAACTCAAGCCATTTCCCAAATGCTTTTTCTTGAGACCAATATCATATCTCAGTATGCAGCAAAAATGCTTTATGTGTAGTTCTACCAAAGAATACTTAAAAGATGTGCACTCAAAGGTTGAGATTTAGTTAAAGTAATAACTTTTCCTGCTTTCTCAATCCTTTGAATCACTGTAAGGTGGAATAGGTAACTTTTTTTCCCTGTGAGCATATGGCAATAAAAAGTACCATGATGACTTGTGCAGTTTAGTGACATGTCTTGTTTCATGCTGGTACATATGCAGTTTCCCCCACTTTTGTTTTTGTACTATCCGTACACATTTTAACTCTTTGAAAAGGGCAAACACATTTTTAGTGTTATTATAAAAATAAATGTTGACTTCATCTACCTGTTGAAAGGAGACATTGCCCTCTCTTCTCCCAGAGGTGTCCTGGGGACACATTTTGAAAAGTGCTGCTCTAGTTCATGGTTGCTTTAGGACAGAGATAAGATATAGAAGAATAGTTAGCGTATTCCTTTTTAATCCAAATTTCAATCTAATTGAATTTACAAACACTAAGTTCAAAGCAATATTTTATTTTTTCCTTTACTGATTTTAGAGATAGAGGAATGGAGAGGGAGAGAGAGACAGAAACATTGATGAGAGAACATTGATTGGCTGCCTCCTACATGCCCCCCACTGGGGATTTGGCCCACAACCTGGGCAAGTGCCCTGACCAGGAATTGAACCACTAAGCCACACTGGCCAGGCTCAAGGCAATATTTTCTTCCTACATTCCCTTATCTATAAATATCTACCCAGGAATGGGCCCCAAAATCAAGGTAGTGGGTGTGAGGTACCTTGTACAGAGAGACTGTGATTATGGAGACCCACTGCTCTCATTGCTCTGTTCCGACTCTAGACTTTGCTGATCCTCTGCATGGGAGAAAGGCCTTCTATTTGTGCACTAGATCTTAGGAACATTTCTGTTGTTTTCTACTGCGGATGAGTAGAGTATAAAGAGAGTGAAAACGGAACAGTATAGGTAGTAACCCATAAGTTTAAAAATTCTCCTCATAAAAGTGGTTCTGCAATAACACTGGGAAAACTTCTCAAAAAAAAAAAAAAGAATTTGACTAATTCTAATGAACAAGCCACCATTTAGAAACTTGTACTGTTTCATATGTAAAAATATTATTTTATAGTAGTGATTGAGGTACTTTCCCATAGATTGATATGAATATCTGGTAAGCTGTAATAATGGATACATTCTTTTATATTCATGCATTATGCAAATAGCAATTCCCAGTTTTGGACCTCTGAGCAGTTTTATGTGTCATTCTAAATTATGGTACCAGTAGGACTTATATATGGTGCTTCTATTCCTGATAAAGACATTTTTTAGTAGGTGAACCTCCTTTAATGTTGAGTTAATCTTTTGAATCACATTCAATATATTAACATTAAAATAAGTAGCTGTTGTTGTTTATTGATAAAAATGTTAATTATATCAATTTTCTTGATTGAATGGTTTCCAGATGTGGTTGAGTACCAGAATCACTGAGAGCTTACACAGACCAATGCTGAGTCCCAGCCCAGACCGCAGACTCTGGGGACAGGGCCCAGACATGGGCGTTTTTTGTTTTAAACACATCAGCTGATGCCAATGTGCAGCCAAGGTTGAGCACAGCTTGTTCCTGAACTGTCTTCTCATAGCAAGTTAGGCCTTTGAAGAGTTGCATTGACTCTTTCAAGCCTTCATGACTCCATTTAACGAGATTAATAATTGATAAATTAGATTTTACAAACAAAGGAATGAATCACACCTGTAAATACAGGTGGCTAGAAAGGGCAGTGTGTCTCTTTGAGAACAGTACAGTAGCCAAGTTGGATGATGTAACTATCCTAATGATAATAATTATTGTGAAGTATTTGTTTCAAAAGTAATTTTCTTCCTGAAACATTACCAGTATCATTTTGTCCTCCAGATAATTGCCTGTAATCAGATCAAAGGGTTTAGTTTCTTTCCCCAAGTAGCAGCAATAATCTATATTTTATTTCCACTTAGTAAGAGGAAACCATATTTTGTAAGTTATCATTCACTATATAAAGCTTTTCCAGATGTGACATGGGTTGATGTATTAAATAATTATAAGCTTGAATGGCCTCTGTTTGTTGTTTCTTCGACTTCAGGGAGGTTTTATAGAAAGTAATTAAGCCAAAACTATCACAAGGCCCCTTTTCAGTAGGGACTTCTGACATAACAACAGTCTGAAAATTAGACTCACTTTACTCAGGATAATCTAATATCAGTTACACCCAACAGCATTGAACAAACATGTCAAATTTTGTTAATTTTTGAACTGAGACCTCTTGTAAAGTGGGTGCCAACCTAAATAAGTTGACATCAAAGTCCCTCCTTGGTAAGTATTTCCAGTGCTTGTAGGCAATGGCACCTTGGACAGATTGCCATAGTGACCCATCCTTGAGGGCCTGATTTAGGCTGGGAGGGATGATCTCCAAGCCTTTAGTGATTTTGATTTTCTTCTCCATACACTTTCTGAAATATGTATCTTAAATTCCAGAACTGCCATATGAATTTGAGATTTCATTTTGAAGTCGACTGTTGAAATAAATGCTGATCCTAGATGGCCCCACAAATGTACCCCAATTGTGAGAGGGCTGCTTGGCCTGCCTCTGCCTGTTTACACATCCCACCTCACCCCATTATCCCCCCACCCCATCACCCAACAACAACCCCACTGAGAACTTTTACAAAGAACAGCATAGACATTTATGGCTGATCTCTTTGAAGTAGCAAGATAGGAATTTTATATAGCTTAGCACTTAAAAATCTTCCTGAAAACATGTCCAGATATTGCTCACTTGGCCCATTTCCCACTTCAGGGCAACTGCTAGAAATCTCTCTCTGACTCTTTCTGCAGCCTCCTCATCATTTTGCTGCTTTCCCCTCTTCCTTCACGTATTCTCTGCAGTGCTTATGCCCCACTCTCCTGAAAACTGTCCTTTTCCATCCCATAGCTCCCTGGCAATTATGGTTTATCTCGTTTTTCTTATTCAAAGTAGGCTCCCCAAACCCTTTATAATTCCGAGTTCTGTTGCATGTAATTTTCTACCTTATTACACTATTCCCTTAGCAAAAATCTCTATAGTGCTTCACAGAGAGGCACACAGTATACATTTTTGTTTCCTAAGGTCCTTTCCTACTCACAGTTCAATATTCATTTCCTTTCCTTCTCTGAGGTGAATGAGATTTTTCTCAGTTTCATTTGAAAGCATTACCAGGCTCAGTTTGGTTGTGCCCATCAGTTTTTCCTGGCATATCTGGGAACCAACACATTCATATTATGATTTAATTTTCACCTCCTTTAGGGGTTCTACTCCTATAAGTAGGGTTCAAATCCTCAAGATGCAGATTGCCAGTAAATGTCTCTCTGTCAGAGTCAGAGCCAGTGTACAGCTATCTTCACCTCTGTTGGGGGCTATGAAATACCTGCAGATGTGGATATTTTGGGACTAAAAGCTGTGGCCAACTTGCCATACAGAAGCAGATCAGGGAGTCCTGTTTCCAAGCTGAGCTCTACATCGATTTAGGGCACAGGGAAGATATCAATCACCTTGGCATCGATGAACCGGCTTATCCCTGTCCACTGATATCTTTCCTCCCGTGGGTGCAACTTCGAGATGATGAGGCATACCCACGGCACATTTTACTCAGTATCACTTTCATTTTTAGTGTTCAGTAGTTTAACCAATAGTGAGCATTCAGGGAGCCCTTCAGGGCTCAGTAAAGTTCAGTCTTTTAAATTACTCTTTCACAATTTTGGTCCATATGTACTAAGTGTTTCAAGTTATACTTCACAATTCCAGATAGCTGGTTCTCACTGAACAGATAATGGAAGAACATTTCTCTCCTTCTTGCTGATTCCTGATTATAAGTGTAAACTACAAATCCAAATTACTCTTTTTCCTGCAATTTAACCTCCCAAGAAGTAAGACAATCTCCCACCCATATGGAGGTTCTGATTACTTTGAATCCACTCATAACCACTATCAGTAGGCCCTACAAACCAGAAGTGCTTTGTTTGGGTTGCATATTATTTAAAAATAGAGAAGTGTTACATTAATTATTTAGAGTTTTAGCTACTCTAGACAAAGCAGTAACACCCGGCGCTACTGGACCTGTCTTCCCACTGAGCTGAGCAGTTGGTCATGCAGAGTAGTGATGGCCTCCTTTAGGTGGGCACGTGTTTTCTGGCTACTGACAGGCCTCACCACACTGATTCTTTGACTTCTAGACTCTCTTACTCAAGACTGATTGGCCGATGGAGACATTTGAGTTTGCCACCCACGGTACAGACGGGGGAGTGACCTCTTTTCTCTTAGATTGTCAAATAAAAAAAAGTGACAACAGCCAACAGAGCAAGAGCCATCTGATGTGAATGAATGAAAATTATACCTACTTTTTTTTATCAGATTGACAATATAATTTTTTGGTGTGCTGTGAAATTTTAGTAATTAGTTTACATGTGGCATGAGATGAAAAAGGTTGAAAATCTCTAGTGTAGACTCTTATCTAGTCTGCAGTATTTTCATCTTTAAACACTACTCAGTCACTTTTCCATCCCTGCTATAGAACTTCTCTGGGTATTTCTGCCCTTTCTTATAGAAGAGAACCTGTACTGGTAGGTTTATATCGGCTTAGTTACAAGTTCTGTGTTATAAACAAACCACAGAACATTTGGTGAATCAGGATAAAGATTTATTCTGTCACTAACTGCTTCCCCTCACTCCCTTTCTTGCTTCTTCCTCCCCTCTTTTCCTCCCTTGCATTTTTCTGGGTCATGCATTTATTGATGAGATTCTCAGTGAATGCTTACTCTGTGTCATGCTTGTGCTGGCAGAGAGTGATTAGCAAAACCACATGCAGTTTTTATAATCATAAAATTTAGGATGGAGGTGGGGTTGTGGAGAGAGGGAGAATAACAATTAAGCAAACATATTAAAAAATGCAACTAGCAAGGGACCAAACCACAGGGCCCAGTGTAACCTAGGAGTAATAGGGAAGCATTGGAAGGTTTTAAGCAGGTGTGAGTGTGTGTGTGTGTGTGTGTGTGTGTGTGTGTGTGTGTGTGTGTGTATGATTGTGACATGATAAGGTCTGTATTCAAATAACCATCCTTGGTAACACTGGAGAAATGATTAATAAGGACCTGGGTAGATGAAGGCAGACTAGTTATGAAGCTTTTATAATCATCTAGCTGAGAAAGTCTATAGCTCTAGCAGGTGTAGCTGGCAGCTTCTTTTTCTCTTACCAGTAACCATTAATTCTGTTTCTGATCCCTATGGGGTTGGAGCCAGTACTAAAGGGAGGAAGGTGAGGTAAGGGGATTAGAAAACTCCTATAGAATGATCTATGGTGTGGCTTGTTTCGTATCTGTTATCTAATGTCTTAGAATCCTGATGGAAACTTCCATTTCAACTTCTATTATAAAAGAATGTACCATTCATGTCTCTCACCTGTGGCATGAATCCAGAAATGATTTGTCCATGACTTTCTGACCAGAGACTGCTGATTGGAACTTTAATCTTTGACCGAACAATAGATACTTTTTTTTAGCTTACTCAAATGAAAGATGCTTTGGGATCAGATGAAGTCTAGTTTCAGATCAAGGAAGGTTTTCTGGAGCCTGGGTAAGTGTTGTCAGGTGAAAGGGGGAGCAGGGGAGATAAGGTTTGAGCTGAACGTGTTGGATAGAGAGCTCAGCAGATTCAAAGGCATGGGTCAGAGAGCAGAGGCACGTAGGGAAGTAGGAGGCATTCAGTACAACAAATCAGGAGAGCTGGAGGGGGGTTGCAATGAAAGGTGAAGCTGAGAGTTAAGGAGGAGTTAGACTATGAAGGGCCTGATGAGTGTGTTGAGGAGCAATGACTCTTCATTGAAAGTTTACAGCAGAGATGTGATATGGGAAATTTTGCATTTTCAAAAGATAATCCAGACTACAGTGCTGGGAATGGATTGGAGGTAGCAGGGAGAACACGTAGATGGCTCTTGGAGTAATTTCTCTTATCCTAGTCTACTTCCAATTTCTAAATGTATTAAATGTCTACTTCCCCATCAATATGGTGTTAATACATAATTCTTTCTGTGTCTTATGCTGCTTACCTATCTTCCTCCAAGAAGTACAGGGAAAATTTGGCAAGTGTAAAGATATCCCCAAAGGGTCTTTAGAATGAAGATGGACATAGATCCAAAATAAAGAGGCTCTTGAATCCCTTACTTGATTGACATACAGAGTCCCTCAAGGGTGCACATCAAGGCCACTGGTATGCTCCAGCTTGTACAATGTGGCCTCTTCTTGTATCAGAAGTCCTACATAAGACGTGGTAAATTCTTTTCTACAATTTCCTCAGGGCGAAGGGAGGATGAACCTTAGATTTCAAAGCAGAAACCAATAACCAAATCATTCATTCCAATTTTTCTCATTTTGAAAACATGCTTATAATCAAATTTTCTCTTCAGCTTCCTTTACTCAACCCCAAATGATTGACTAATTGTTGCTTCACTAGTTGTTCAGAAAAAATTTCCCATCTATAGAACCCAAATTCATGACAGCCTCAATAACTGAGAATGTCTATAGTGTAATTTTTAATCTTTACATTCTGTCTATAGAGTACTTTCCTTCAGATCACCTCTTGGCTAATTCCTCTTTCTTCATATTGACCATTGTTATAACCAATTTCCATTTTTATAAGTCCTAGAATACAACTTAATTGTATTTGATTAATTTTTATTAAATTCCTCTATTTCTAGGGTAGGACAAGGAAACCTGTAAATTGTCCCATTAGTAAATATTGGTTTATTAGGCTGTGCCTTAATCCAGATAAACTGGGTCTTTTTAATCGAATGTTTTTAGGATGCCAGCAACTGGAATCTCTTAACCTCAAGCTCTAAAACAGGAAAGTATTATATGTTATTTCTTAGGCTGAGGGTACATTAGTATATAGCCCAATGGTTAAACCTGTCCACACATGTCCACCTTCAGGCCCATGTCCCTTTGATTCATTTACTTCTCTCAGAATGTGTTCATGAAGTAGATACTTTCTGGACTGTTTCTCTCTTAGTTTTGGTTTTAGCTCAACAGGATTTCATCACTGTTGACAGAAGGTATTTGGGTAGAAATAACATAAAGAAGCTTTCAAAAACAGTCAAATACATTGCTTGGGATTAACAACACTCTATGTGTCCGCTGAATTCAAAAGGAGTAAAAAAAACCAAAACTCACCAGCATTATATCATGATCATGGCAACACTTGACATTTATCCAAAGCACTTCATATTTTGGGAGCTTTGAAATTTATTTTTACAGGGACTTTGCTCTACTCATCCATGTAAAGTCTTAACTGGGGTAGTTGATTTCCGATTGGCCACTTTGTTAGAATAGCTGGCTTTCAGAGGAGAAATAAATGGCATGTACTTGCCAAAATAAATAGTAAGGGTTAACATGACAAATTAAGCTAAGTAGAATGCACTTATAAAATCCCAATTAATAACACTTCAAGAGAGAATTGTTCTTATGTTTAAAAAAACTGGTTAAACCTGCTTATTAGAAGAGGGTGCCATTTAATATCAAAATGATTTCTCAAACTTTCATATTCCTAAAATAAAAATAATTAATTTCAAACGAGGTAAAAGAATGAGAGTTTCTCCTTAGAATTAAAATAAATAACTCAAGTGTTTCATAATGAACAATACTTGCTTTTACTTTGATTTGATGCCTATTTAGATGCCTTTACTCTGTGGAAGATTTAGCTATCTCCTTGGGATTTATTCTGAATACATTGAAAAACCAGTGAAAATAAACAAAAAAAAATTAGTAAAAATCTGGGAATCAGCCTAGTTTAGTGGCTAGGATACTGGAGAATGGGGTTCTTGTCTCAGCTTTCTGATAGCCAGCCACACACCATCCTGTCAAGTCACAGACTACTGTGACTTACCCTAAAAATGAGAGGTTGTCGTTAAAACATCCACCTCAAACACATCTCTGACTTTATGTTTAGCTGGTTTAATCTTTCTAACTGCAGAATTCTAACACTCTACAAATGAGAGAATACTTATAGAAATATATTGAATTATTTTGGTGTTAATTACATTTGAAAAAATTAGTAATGATCATAGTTAACCCCATGAAGGGGAGAAGAACAAAAGGCCAAGCATGGGGCCACAGTTAAGAGTACTGAGGAGAAAGGTATTACGGTAAGATTATGCCAGAAAGGGTAGGGGGAGAACTAGAAAATAAAAGTGTGTGCTAAGGGGAGGGAGTTATGAGAAGTGCAACAGGCACTGAATAGGCAGAGAACTGAGGAAGAATGGTGGAAGTCTGAGAGGGTTCTTTGTGTGGTTAGAGAGTAATCTAAATGCTATGATGAATAAGGAGTCAGACTGGGAGCGAATTAGAGCATATATATATATATATATTTTTTTTTTTTAATTAATTTATTTTTGTTATAGATGTTTCTCCTTCCCCCCCCCCCATTGACTCCCTCCTCCCTATCCCCTCCCACTCGGTCCCCAGCTATGTTGACTATGTCCATCAGTTATGCATACATGCATATACAAGTTCTGTGGTTTATCCCTCCCCCCCGAGGATTGTCAGTCTGTGCCCTACATCTATGACTCTGGGTCTATTTTGTTCATCAGTTTGTTTAGTTCATTATATTCCAGAAATAAGTGAGATCATGTGATATTTGTCTTTCTCTGACTGGCTTGTTTCGCTTAGGATAATACTTTCCAGGTCTCTCTATGTCATCTCAAAGGATAAGAGATCTTTCTTTCTTACAGCTGCGTAGTACTCCATTGTGTATATGTACCACAGCTTTTTTATCTACTTATCTACTGATGGACACTTGGGCTGTTTCCAGATCTTAGCTATTGTAAATAGTGCTGCTATGAACATAGGGGTACATATTTTCTTTCTGATTGGTGTTTCAGGCTTCTTAGGGTATATTCCTAGAAGTGGGATCACTGGGTCAAATGGCAGTTCCATTTTTAATTTTTTGAGGTAACACTATAGTGTTTTCCATAGTGGCTGCACCAGTCTGCATTCCCACCAGCAGTGTGATAGGGTCCCCTTTTCTCCTCACCCTCGCCAGCACTTGTTGTTTGATGATTTGTTGATGGCGGCCATTCTGACAGGTGTGAAGTGATACCTCATTGTTGTTTTAATTTGCATCTCTCCGATGATTAGTGACATTGAGCATTTTTTCATATGTCTCTTGGCTATTTGTATGTCCTGTTTGGAGAGGTGTCTCTTTAGGTCCTCTGCCCATTTTTTAATTGGATTCTTTGTCTTCCTTTTGTGGAGTTGTGTGAGTACTCTATATATTTTGGAAATTAACCCCTTATCTGATGTATCATTGGCAATTATGCTCTCCCATATAGTGGTTTCCCTTTCCACTTTGATGGTTGTTTCTTTTGCTGTGCAGAAGCTTTTGAGTTTGATGTAGTCCCATGTGTTCATTTTTTCCTTTGTTTCTCTTGCCTTAGGTGATGTATCAATGAAAATTCTGCAGCGTATGATGTCTGAAATTTTGTTGCCTGCATTTTCTTCTTGGATTTTTATGGAATCACGAGTCACACATTTAAATGTGAAACTGTAAAACACTGGGGTTAAAAAGGTGATGATTTTAAGAGAAAATGGATCAACTGATTTTTTTTTTCAATCATCTGGAAACTGGAAATGATCCTACAGTTGAAAGTATTAGAAAAGGAGGGAATGAGGTGTGGGACAAGCATTGTCAAAGCTGTAGGGGATAGACTCCAGAGCACAGGCAGAGGAAATATAAAACAATTAATTGTCAACTATTTATAGCAGAAAACAATTAGGTTGGCTACGTAATTTATTCCGGAGAATGGAATGTAAACAGAAGTGATTATATAACTTATGGGAGAAGTTGGTTTGCTAATTGGTATTTCTGCCCCATACTCTGTCTCCCCTGTCCATGTGGTCAAGAAGAAAGGACTCTAGGATAATGAAAACATGTGATGAAGGGAACCCTGATTCCTAGTCACTAGTGGAGGAGAGCCCCTAGACCACATAGGGCTTTGTGTGAATGAGAACTAAACTTTTCTTGAAGCCACTGAGATTTGGGGTCATTTTTATAGCAGCTTAATAACTAACCAAAACAGAAATTTGTGTGGGAGGCTTCCTAAGTATGCAATATTGCTGCATATTCAGGTACTGGGTTGCTCTACACTGTCACTAACACCCAATATTATCAGACTTTTTAATTAGAACCCTTCTAATAGGGGTGTAGTGTTATTTTTATTGTGCTTTTATTCTGCATTTTCCCAATGACTAATGACCTTGAACACCTTTTCATGTGTTTGACATCTTTATTTTCTTTGGAGAAGTGTCTGTTCAAATCTTTTGCCCATTTCTTTTTTAATTGAATTGTTTGTTTTCTAGTTATTGAACTTTGAGAGTTATTTATATGCAGTATATTTTGGATACGAGTCCTTTATTAGACATATGATTTTCAAATAGTTTCTTCCATCCTGGGGCTTATCTTTCCATTTTCTTAACACTGTGTGTTAATTTTCTAATTTTGATGAAGTCTGATTTATTTATTTATTGTAGTAGTAGTTTAACATGTGTATACACATATAAAATTTTGTCAATTGTATACTTGAATATATACAGTTTTAGTTGGTCAATTATACTTCAATAAAACTGTGTTAAAAGGAAGGGGGTTGGGCCCTGGCTTGTTTGGCTCAGTGGTTAGAGAGTTGGCCTGTGGACTAAAGTGTTATGAGTTTAATTCCTGGTCAAGGGCACATACCTGGGTTGCAGGTTTGATTCCTGGTTTGATCCCTGGCCCTGGTCGGGGTTGTGCAGGAGGCAGTCAATTGATATGTCTCTCTCACATTGATGTTTCTCTCTCTCTCTCTCTCTCCCTCCCTCCCTTCCACTCTATCTAAAAATTAATGGAAAAATATCCTTGGGTGAGGATTAACACAAACAAACAAACAAAAAAAGGAAGAAGGTTGGGGGATGGCAACATGGATGAAGAGGGTCAAAAGGTACAAATTTCCAATTATAAAATAAATAAGTCATTGGGATATAACATACAACATAGTAACTACAGTTAATAATAACTGTACTGCATATTTGAATGTCAAGAGAACAGATCTTAAAAGTTCCCATAAGAAAAAAATTTTGTAACTATGTATGGTGACATATGTTAACTAGATATACTCTGATCATTTCATAATACATACAATATCAAAATCATTATGTTGTAACCTGAAACCAATATAATGTTATATGTCAATTATACCTCAATAAAAAAGGGAGGGGAACTAGAGAGAGTCTAGTAATTGAGGGTCTTCAAGGATTGAAAGCTAATTACTTGCTTCTAACACTCTCTCCACCCTCAAGTAAGAATTAAGTGACTCATTGCAAAGAGGAGGTTAAGGATGTGGTTTTCCATTCACTGTGCTAGATAATCTCAGGTAATCACAGTGAAATTGTTAGGAGAGATTGGGTAGGAACCACGGGGGAGAGGAATAAACAAAATAGATCGGGCTGAGAATTACGCCTAAGATAAATTTTGAGTGTGGCTACTAGCACATGGAACTAATTGGAATCAGAGCTATCAAGTTGATGTGAAGCTATCAACTCTTCACATTTCCCGAAGATTTATGACTTAGTAGTTTTCTGGTTTGAAAGGGAAGAAGCCTACCAGGTTTTTGGAGAAGTTATATCACTGAACATGGAATAAAAAAAGCTTTTTACTATTCAGGACTTAAAATCATGTGTTCTCAGCCTCCTACAAACAGAGCTAACTTTGACAACGGTACCACTCCAAAGAAGAGCATTAGGATAAGGGGACCTTCCAGAGGGTGGAGCCCTAGGGTCACAGAGACTGATGGACAAGACAGTTCTTTGCAGAAAGCAACAATACCAGACTTTGAAAGTTTGTGCCCTGCCATGGCAGAGAGACTTCACAATGTCTTCCCCTCAGAATTCAGAATTGCTGCAGATGAGTGACTGCTTTCTGTTTTCTATCGTTCCCTTTTCTGAAGGGACCTTCAGTGCCAATGTCCTGTCTCTATACTACCATTGTATACTGAACATGTGGCCAGGGATAGAACCTGTTTCCTTTAGTTCATAGGAAACACTTGGAAGCACCATATCTGGATCTAATGGATAGGACATGGAGACATTATTCTCTCTCTCTCTCTCTCTCTCTCTCTCTCTCTCTCTCTCTCTCTCTCTTTTTTTAAATCAAAAAAGAAAACATCAAATTTAATTTGAAAAATCAGAAATTGTCTGAAAAAAAATCAATGGAGCAAATCAACTCCTAAAAAGAGGGCTGCATCTTGGTGGTCACATTTATTAGCAGGGTTGGAGAAAAATAAAAATGCCATTTAGCTTAAGAATTTGTGAGTTATGTGCAAGTCAAGTCATTTCAGGAGTGGAAGAATCCTTGGCCATTTCTTAATATCAAAATTTACACAGGTTTCTCTTTGAACACCTTCTGCATTTAAAGACGCAATCACATAAAGTCTCCTCATTTCCACACAGGATAAATTCTTTGTTTTAGCCAACTCTCAACGGAGGGACAACTAGCATCACACCATCTTTCCGGACAAAGAGCATTGGAATATTCCCTTTTGTTGATTTATATATCTCTTCATATGTTTCTTCATCAATTTCTATAGTAGTCACTGTTTCTTCCACATCTCCCAATATCATATTTAAATGTTGATCATAAGCATGTAATCTACCTCGAAGCTCTCTGTCATTTCTCATTTTCACATAAATGTGCTCATCCAGGCTGAGCCTGATAAGATCCAGGGGCTCTTCTACGGTGTTGGTAGTTTGTTCCTGGTCCACATCATCTGCCATGTTTTGAGATATTATTCTTTTAACAACTCCTTAGGGAATGAACAATGATCTCCCCAATTTTACAAAGCATAGAATAGGTAACATGCCCAAAGTCTAGTGAAAAAGCACTGGGTGCTGGATATGAGCTGCCTGTGTCTTTGTGTTGGGTACCTGGGGAGATGTGTTTTCTGTATGTAAAAAGACGGAACCAAATGGATATTTGGTAACTAAAGGGCAGACGATGACAAGGACTATTAATGTTGAACGATATCAACATGTTGCATCTCCATTTTCCAGATTCCCCTGTAATTAAGTTGACCATCTCACTGGTTCTGGACCATAGACTATGATCAGAAGTGAGCTATGCCACATCTGGGCTAAGGGGTCAAGTGTCTGGTTCACCTTACCCAAGTACCCTGTCACTTTCATTTGTGTTTCTGGAAGCAAAGGGCTCCAGGATGGCTTGACCACATGATGGAAGGAGCCCATATCCTTGAATTCTGGCTGGAAGAGTACATCCCAGCCTTCACTGGACTTTATGTGAGTAAAAAAGAAATCTGCATTGTGTTAAGCCACTGAGAGTTTGGGGCTGTTTGTTGCAGTGACCAGAATTAATCACACTGACCAATGCCGTATTAGAAACCATTGTTGGATAAAGATGCCACATTCTCTGTATTCAGTCACTTTGCAGATAATGGCTGTGAAGCTATCAGCTTTTCACATTTCCCAAAGATTTATGACTTCGTAGGTTTTCTGGTTTTAAAGGAAAGAAGATGACAAACAGCACGGATTTAGGTTACCTTTTCTTTTGAAAACACAAAAGACTAGAATGTGGTTATCTTTAAGTTGGAAAGTATGACATGGTAAGTCAGAGAAGAATTATTTATAATTGGGGGGATGGAGTTTCTTAATTAGATTTCTAAACAAGGGCTAAATAACTGAAGGAGAAAGGATACAACATTTAAAAACAGTCTCTGAAATCAGATTCTCTGTCCATTCATTAGCTGTGTGGACTAGGGGAAAGTTACTTAAAAACACTCTGCTCTGTGAAAACAATTGTTTGTACCTCAAAGAGTTATGAGAATTAAATGAGTTAATGTTGTATAATAACAAATTTAGCTAGCCTTTCATTCTGGTTCCTTGGAAGTTCCTGAGTGATAGAAGCATCTTTGTCTTTTTTATCCCTCCAATTTTTATTAATTTATTTTTGTTACAGATATTTCTCCTTTTTCCCCCATTAACTCCCTCCTCCCCATCCCCCCCCAATCTCCCCAGCTTTGTTGTCTATGTCCATTGGTTATGCATACATGCACATAAGTTCTTTGGTTCATCTCATTCATCCTCCCCGCCCTCCTACTCTGATCTTTGTCATTTATGGTATGGCTCTTAAGTCACACCTAAGTTTATACTTACAAGGTAACTCATGGTGGGCCTCCTGATAGTGTCAGGATGGCAGCTGGTCATGCAGGAAGACCAACCATGGGGTTAGAGTGTTGGGGCTTTGAGCCATGTGATATCAGCCTGACCTCCTGACCTTTGGGGAGGAGGGCTAGAGACTGAGTTCAATCACATGGCAATGATTCAGTCAATCACACTTATATAATAAAACCCCAAGAGAAACTGGACACTCCAGCATAGGTGAGTTTCTCCGGTTGGTAATCAGATATTGACGTGCCAGGAGGGTGATGTTTCCTGAAGGCTCAGGAGCTTTGTGTTTAGGACCACATCCTATGCATCTCCTCTTTTGGCTGGTCCTGATTTGTATCCTTTATAATAAAACTGTAATCACAAGTAAGTGCTTTCCTGAGTTCTGTATATTGTCCTAGAGAATTGTTGAATCTGAGGGTTAGTGGGAACCCTGAATTTGTACCCAGTTGGTGGGTAGCATGAGTGGCCTGAGAATCCATAATTTGCAGTTGGTGTCTGAAGTGAGAGTAGTCTTATAGGGAACAGTGACCTTCACCTGTGAAATTTTGTCAGACTTGCACTGTAGTTAACATATGTAAGGCTTTTTAGAATAGTACCTGGCCCAGAGTACTATTCAGGGAAAGTTAGCCAATACGATTAAGCTATAAAATATGATTTACGCAGGAGCATTAAAGGATCAATCTCAGGTGAACATAGAGTTACTGTGTTTTAATGCTTGAAGGAATCTTGCAAATTATGTAATTCTAAAGTGATTTTGACTTAGTTAAAAAAATTTTATTAGTGACAGAGCTAAGGCCAAAACCCTAGTCTTTTAAGTCAAGACCATTATATAAAATGTGCTGTAATTTTCACATCCTTAAAATGGAGCTAATTCAACAGAACCTGCATCCTAGTAGTAGGAACATTTTGGGGGATCTTTCCAGTACCTCTTCCTTTTCTCTGATAACCTATTTCCTGTGCCCACCAGATGGGACCCTGAGAGCCGCACTTGAACTATATGACTGAATCCTTGGTTACAGTCAAGGGACTAGGTAGATCTCAATTAGGTTCTCACTTCTCAGAATTTGGAATTTGATTTGAAAAGCACAATTTGGTCTTATGAACAGGAGATGGGGTGGCTGAGGACTAAGAACAGGCTGACTCCTTGAAGTCAATGGGGGAAAAAAGAAGGGACATCTGTAGTACTTTCAACAATAAATTTTAAAAAAATGAATGAAGAGAGGCAAAAATAGAGAGAGTGTTGATCAAGGTTGCTGGTTTATTTGCCTGGTCCTTGTCTTTAATGGAGCTGAGCTTCATCTCTTACCCTTTGGTTTTCTGAAACACTCTAACACCTTTCCAATGACTCCCCCTTGTTTGTTTATGCTTGTTCAAAGTGGATTTTGTTACTTGCAAGTAATAGTTTTAACCCCCTGAGAAGACTCTTAAAAGGATGAAAAGAAACAAAAGGTACAAATTACTGTCACCATGATGGTTACTCTGTCTATGGGGAACAAGGGGGAGGAGGGAAAGGAGATAAAAAACGGAAGAGTAAGGTGGGCCAAGGCCTTAGATTTAATAGGAACACTATAACACGGGCTCTCTTAAAGAGAATGCTTAAATATCTTCAATTGCAACACAATTACATTAGACTCCTTTAAATGTGGATGAAAGAATGGTAGAGATGTGGGAGAATAAGGTTAAGTAAGCAATCGACAATTCTGCTGCCTTGTTCAAGACAGAACTGGGTTAAGCAATAACTGCGGTGCGCCAATGCCATTATAAAATATAATGAAACTGTTGGCGGCAAATAGAAAACACGACAGGACCCTATCTCGGGTGACTGTACTGAATAAAAAATAGTATTTTTACAAACAATTTTGTTATTTTGAAGGAAAAACCAATAGTCCTTACAAAGCTCATGTTCCACTGCATGTTTGAAAGGAAAAAAAAAGATTTATTTCCTCAAGTGGTGGGCCCCATCAGGCTAAAATAACCACTGTAAACAATGGATCCGAGAATCAAAGCCGAGAAGTAGGTATTTGCTAGGCTGCCTCTCTTCACTGCTGGAAAAGGGTCAGATCTTATTTTGTTTGCTGAAAAAGAGGTTCCAACAAAACACACAATCAAATAGCATTCACAGCCAAAGGAACTTCTTTTCTAGGTACTTGGTATACTAAAAGAAGGCAAGGGAGGCTTGGCCCTTATTTTTATCTTCATTGGATGAAAGGATCACTTTGGTAAGGGCAGCCACACAAAGGAAGAACACAGTTGGATCCCACCTTCCTCTCCCTGTTCTTCCATCCATGTTTTATTCCTTTTCTCTTTCTTTTTCCCCTTCTTTAGCTTTTTTTTTTTTTTTCCTCTAGTGTAAGTGAAAAGTATGAAGTCCCATCAATAAAGATATTTTACAGAGTGGCACACATTAAGGGGCGTATTTCTTTCTGATATGGTGATCAAATAAGGGAATATAAATTTGGGCATATTAAGCTCTGTAAATCAAAGAACTAGACATGTTTTAAAAAGAATATTTTGTCTTCATACAATCAGGTCTAAGAATGAAATAAATAAAAAACATAATTTCTGTTTTCTTAAAGAATTATTAAATAATTCTAGGAAAATTTTCTTAAAGTATTGAAGAGTTCTCTTAAAGAATTCTACGGAACCCATTTCCATAATAAATCATTTTCTTAAAAAAATCTTTAAGAATAAAAAAACACATTTTCTTAAAGAATTCTTGGAAAAAGTTAAGTATTTTTATAATTCATTTTTAAAAAGAAAATAGTTTTCTTAAGGAATTCTAGGGAAGAATTAAAAATTTGCTTAGAAAGGCATTCTAGTCAGAAACATCTTTTTTGTAAGTAACTCCCATATTTGTTGCTATATCAAGGGTGGGTATTTAATATTAGGACTATATCTTCAGTGTAGCAAGCCAGTCTTCAAGTGTCCATGCTATTGAAGGGAAACCATGCCTTAGGTAATCCAAAATGATGGAAAATTGTCCCAAGCTCTTCCTTTTTTAATATGATTTTGTATTTTACTTGGATAAAGCTGAGTGTGGTAGTCTGAAAATCTAGAATATTTTATTTTTTATTTGTTGATGAGAGAGAGAGAGAGAGAGAGAGAGAGAGAGAGAGAGAGAGAGAGAGAGAGAGAGAGAATTTGTTGTTAGACTTATTTATACATTAATTGGTTGATTCTTGTATGTGTCCTGATAGGGGATCGAACCTGTAACCTTGGTGTATCAGGGTGATGCTCTAACCAACTGAGCTATCTGGCCAGGGCTTTAGAATATTTTAAACAAAAGATGAAGTCCTTCTGTGAAAGCTCAGCTCAGAGGGTCAGGGATTCTGCTGACAGTCCTCAGACTAAGAATTCTCCCTTGTTTCAATCTCTGAGTTGCAGACACAGTATATCTTTCTACATGCATTTGTAGTTACAAATCATCCTTGGTTAGGGAAGAAAGTTAAAAAAGTCTTCTTGTTCAGTTCTTAGGAAGTTGGAAGAGAAAACTAATGAAACGAGTTTAAATAGATGTACTCTACAAAAGTCAGTAATTTAGAATTGAAATATAATGGAAAATAGCTACATAGTACCTTTCCATTTTTTACTTTTTAGGCCATCAAATTTTATCTTTCCTCATGGCTTCTAATATCCTATACTTTTTTGGTTTCTGTTGCAATTGACTTAAATTATTTTATCTTTTTATTAAGTTTATTTTTTATTATTTACAGTATTACAGTTGTCCCCTCTTTTCCCTCCACTTCCTCCTTCACCAAGCCCCCACCTGACCCCAGGCCTCACCACATAAATTACTTTATCTTCACATGAGACCCAAACTGAACATGGCTTTTGAACGAGGGTCTTGCTAGTCTCAAGAATAATTACTTTATAACTATAATATATAGTAATCTTGCTAAATAAAAAAGCATTTTAAGACTTTTAAGAATTATGGATCTATATTTTTTATTTTTAAGTTAAAGTCATTCAAAAATTATTTGCCTATTTTTAATATTACATGAAGTTAAACATTTATATTAAATATATTAAACATTTTAGAAAATTTTGGGCTGTTGTACTTTTCATGTACCATTTATATTGTGAAGAACATGATTCTCACAGATTATGATTACTGAAGTGTTGGAAGAAATGAGCTGGGGGACAGAAACATATTTCATACTGCACTTAGTCCTAACTTCTTATTAAATGCAAATAAATATTCTAGTAATGAAATTTCTAGTAAATATTATTATAGTAAATATGATAGCTTTTAGTAAATATTATTATAGCTCTTTCACAGACAAAGAAAAAAGACTCATAGAGGTGGAAGAATTTGCTTATGTTCACACAACTAATAAGGATTGCGATTAGCATTCAAGTCCAGGTCTGTTTAATTTCAAACTCAATGTTCTTTACACCTGCTTCTTGACCTTATGGTTTAATTTGCATCTATTCTTTCACAGTGTTTTGGGTTGTTTTCCATGTCAGGAGAAAATTACTGATAATGCAATAAGTCATGAACTGATTCCCAGAGACAGATTTTAATCATCAGCAACTTGAGTGAATGGGTACATGGATGCATAAGGTCTGTGTCAGGAAATTAAATTCTCAGTAGTGACCTCTCTCTCTCTCTCTCTCTCCCTCCCTCCCTCCCTCCCTCCCTTCCTCTCTCTCTTCCCTGTCTCTCCCTCCTTCTCTCTCTCTTTTGCTATATGGATAGAGTGTTAACTCTTGCCCAATTTTCCAGTTGGATTCTTCTTTGAAGAAGAAATTGGGATTATTGTTTCACTTTCCTTTACTTATAATATAGTCAGAGAACTGGAAAGGAGCACAATCAGTACTTGACTCTTAGAAGTTACTAGAAGCTGACAAAATTAGTTTTTTACCCATTTATAGAGGGGGTTTCTTTTTCCTTTTTAAAAATGCTGTAAATCTCATTTCTCAAAATCTTTTTTGTTGTCTCTGCTGGACAGCCTGCTGTCCCAAGTCTCTCTGTCAGTCTAGATTCAGTAAAGAATGGCATTTAAGTAACAAACCACACAACCATTGTTTTACAGAAAGAAACATGGCATTAAAACCAGAATAACAAATGACTTCAATACAGTTGTTATTCCAGAGTACTTTCAGTGAATTCTACTCAAATTGAAAAGCAAAAAGCCCTTTCTTATTATTATTACCTGTAAAATTCCTTAATATTCACTTACATTTTCCTTTTGTGTAAAATATTTTATGCATGTGAAACTATTATATGCATAGTTGAGTTTGAAAAATGTGTTACCTCAAGTATATGAATATTCTTTTGTAGAAATAAAGATGGAATTTTTTGGGGAGGGTCCATGGAAAGATATCATTAAGCTTTTAATATTATGGTAAGCTCAGAAATTGGTACTTTTACATCTTACAATTGCAAATGTGATGACAGAAGTCTCATTTCGGCTCTGAGGTTGTCTTGTCAATAGCTGATGAAAATATTTTCTAGTTTTTTGTTTTGTTTTTCAGAATTCTTAAGGGAGTTTTCCAATAATCAAATATCTTTTGAAGTATTAATATTTACTTTGACAGTTTTAGTGAAAATCTCTTAAATACATATTTCTCAAGTTTTTGTTTCTTTACTACAAGTCCTAGCTCAATTTCTTTGTCAGCTCAAGTTTGTCTTTACAAAAGTCAGTTTTTGTATCAGATAGCAATACAGTGATATAATCAAGTGCTTTTAAGGTCCATTGCCAGATTTCTATGCTTTGAGCATATTTATTATTTTGAACATGTTAAGATTTTTCTATAATCTTTTCTACCCACACTTGAATCTTCAAACTTACATCTTGCTGCTATAGTGTGGCTGTTTCTAGTTTGACAGAAGCCCTTTTTCAATGATTTGGAGAGAAAGTTAATCTTTAATTGAAAAGTTGGTAAATAAATAAATACAACACACACACACACACACACACAATAAATATTTTATTTGAATAAAACATATAAACATATTTTTGTTGGCTAATATTTTCTCTTCTTTTTAAATATGTTTTTATTGATTTTTTTTTTAGAGAGAGAAAGGGAGAGAGAGAGAAAAACATCAATGTGAGAGAGAAACATCCATTGGCTGCTTCCTGCACGCCCCCTACTGGGGATCAAGCCCACAACCCAGGCATGTGCCCTGACTGGGAATCAAACTGGGACCTCTCAGTCTATGGCACGGCGCTCAGTTTACTGAGCCACACAGGGCGAGAGGCTAATAATTTCATATAAAGCAAAGGATTGTTCCTTGTTTATAGGCTCTGTGATTGGAATTCCTTATTGCCTTCCTTACATAAATCACATACATAAGGCATCATCTAGTATTTCCATTTTGATGATGCAATATTTCCACTGGTCAGGTATGGAACTAATCAGACTTGTTATAATTGTGTTTAAAATAAGGAGTAGTAGGTCATAGTAAAACAGCATATCATTAAGCATCATTATTGGTTAATACTGGAGTTCCAAGATCTGTAGTCATTTTTTATTGCTGCAAACCTTGTGGCTTAAAACGACACACATTTATTATCTTACAGTTCTGTAGGTTAGAAGTCCAACATGCGTCTCAGTGGGCCAAAATCAAGCTGTCAGCAGGATGTTGTTTCTTTCTGAGAACTCTAGGTGAGAATGTTGTCTTGTTTTTCCCAGCTTCTAGAGGTTGCCCATGTTCCTTGGTGCGTGTTCCTTGGCTCTATCTTTAGAGCCAGCAACATTGCATTTCTCTGACCATTTATACAGATAAATGGGCATATCATCCTCTTTCTATACCTAAGAGAGATTTTCTACTCTTAAAGATCCATGTGAGCCTTGGCTGGTGTAGTTCAGTTTGTTGGGCATCGTCCCATGCAGCAAAAGGTTGCTGGTTCGATTCCTAGTCAGGGCACATGCCTGGGTTTTGGGCTTGATTCTGGTGTGGGTGTGCAGGAGGCAGCTGATTGATGTTTCTGTCTCTCTCTCCCCCTCTAAAAATCAATAAAAAAATATTTTTAAAAAGACCCATGTGATTAGATTGAACGCCATTATCCAGAAAACTCTCTCCATCTCAGGCACAGGCTACGTACATTCTTCTATTAGCCAATCTTTGAACATGAATTTTTATTTTAATTGCTGTATCATAATATTGATAAATGTTTAACTTTTAAGAAATTGTTTTTATAATTTTATACTTGTGAAACAGTATAGTATAAAAAGCTTGGTTGCTCTATACATATACCAACATTTGGGAGGATAGGTTTGTTTGATTTTAGATTTTTTGTACCTCATATGGTGTTACTCTACCCTGATGACTAATGATATTGAGCATCTTTTTATTTCCTTTCTTCTCCTCTAGCAATTATTTGATTATATTTTACTTTGATCTAGAATTTTTGGTGCTCATCTTGCTTGGGGTACATTGTGTTTCTTGGTTTTGTGTATTAATTTTATAAGAAATCTGAACAACTTTCAGCAATTATTTATTTAAATATTTTATCTGCCCTTTTCCTTTTGGGATTCCACTTACATATATGTTAGACCATTTGATATTGTCCCACAAAGTCTTGAGACTCTTTTCTTCAGCCTTTCTTGAACTCTCTTCAGTTGTGTATTTTCTATTGCTTTGCCTTCAAGTTCATTGATCTTTTCTTTTGCAGTACCTAATGTACTGTTAATTTCATTCAACTGTTTTGGAGTCAGAATTATTGAAATATAATTTATACACAGTACATTTTATTTCTTCTGGTGAATTTTTAATTTTGGTAAATTTTTAATTTTAGATTATTACATATTTTATGTCAAGAAGTTCTAATTGGTTTTATTTTTTCACTTCTTTTTCTCATATTCATGTTTCCCTTTAAATTTTTAACATGTCTAAATAGCTGTTTTAAAAATTCTTATTTTTTTCTATCATCTTTGTTATTTCTGTGTCTTGTTTTTATTGACTGATTTTCCTCCTGGCTTTGACTCACCTTTTTCTGTTTCACTTGGCTTGTGTTGAGTGTTTAGAGTTTGTATCCATCCTTTAATAAGTATTTATTAAGGCAGTAGTTAATTTCTTGAACAGCTCAATTATTCTGGCAATTTTTTTCTTTCTGAAATTTGTTAGGGTACATCCAGAGTTATCTTTCTGCTAGTTTTATCAGTGGAAGTGGAGTTCTTGGGGTGCTGTGAGGAAAATAATTTCCGGAGGCCCCCACAGGAGTATGGGATTTCATGGAAAGCTTTATTGATGATATAAAATGAAGGGGATTCCCCCCTCCAAAGTCTCATCTCTGTCCAACTCAACATGGACGAAGTCCAGTCTAGCCTTTGGAATTAAGGCCTCTGCCCATAGTTTCTGTTCATTATTAAAGTCCAGTCCAGCCCAGCATGTGGCTAGCTTAACTTGTGTTCCCAGCTGCCGTCCATTGAGTGTGGGGTCTGCATGGCCCATGCTCTGGCTGCTTAAGGCCACAAGGCTCCAGAGAGAACCGGAGAGCACACAGGGGAGTGCAGGTCACGGAGCAAGAGAGAGCAAGAGCAAATGAGAGGGAACTCTTTGTCTGGGGTTTTTAACCAAGAACTTTCCAAGATTTCCTGTGCTTCTGATGGGGTCCACCCCCTAGCCAGTCCATTGTTCCTCAGGCAGGCACCTCCCCTGTGCCATTTTCACTTGCAGGCACATGTGTCTGCCTCCCACTGCTCCCTGAATGTCCTAGAGTGGGGAGGGAGCAGAGTTACTCCCCTCGGAGGGACAATGCTGCCATCCCCGGGTGTGAAACTAGCTTCCTGGTGAAACAAACAGACTTACGCTTCCCTGCTGAATATGCTCAACAATTTCTGACTTTCCTTTGCTCTCTTCCTTTTATTAATGTTAATAACTAGTAATTACGACGATAACACTAGATAACACCTTACTCCTAAAGTTGACCTTTTTAGTGTCTCACCTGAATATTCCAGGTGATCAGTGAGGTTTGTGCCTTTGGCTGAATGAAATTTGGGTATCTTTCAGCCTTCTGCGAATTCTGATATTTGTTTTTTTCCCTAGTAGTTCTTTAGTTAGCTTCCTATATCTCACTCCCAATTTATGTGCAGTTTAGTAATCAAAGTCTCAAGAGGATCTTACGCAGATTTCTGGAGTTTTCTTTTGCATCTTTTCCCCCTCCCTCTTGGGTACTCTGTTCTCCAAATTCTAGCTAATATTAATTTTAATTTCTCAGAACTCTGCTGTCAGTCTCCTCAGCCCAGCGACACCTCAGTAGTCTGTTGGTGTCCCCCATTCCAGGCTGTGCCTCCAGGCAAAAAGTCCAGGAATCTAATGGCTTACCTCGTTTGCTTCCTTTCTCTCAGAACTATAATCCTATGCTGTCTGTCGTCCAATATATGGAATATACATGGAATTAAAAAAATATTTCACTATATGAAAGCAATTGCTTCATATATTTAGTCTACTATTCTTGTTTTTTTTTAAACAATTATAGGGCTGATCAAGTACCAGTTACTCTATTATGGCAGAAAGCCATGATACATTTTTAAATGCATATATAAAGTTATCATTAAATCTATCAAAAGCCATAGTACCTACAATGAACTTTTGTTTGTGTTGAGAATCAGATTTAGAGTCTCAATAATTTTTTACCTCTACCAAAAGTAGTACAATTAAAATCACCATGAAGGTTATTACTGATTATTTATAGATGACATAAAATAATATTTATACTCATTATCTTGATGACATCTGGGCTCCCCATTTAAATGGAGATGTAGAAAATTCTGCAGGGTTCAGAAACAAGTCACTCAAATGCTTAAGAGATTATTTTAAATGACCTACCTGGCCTAAATAAAGACAGGTCAGTGGAACTGAATTTATTTAGCTCTTGGAAGATCAAGTTTGGAAAGACATTAGTCACTAAAATCAGAAAGGGCCATAACATTCTTGCATTCCACTAAGGATATAAAAATATCTAAAGAATAAAGAGAAGATTTACATAACATAGAAAGCTCAATGCCCTCCAAAATTTTCCTGTATGTTTTTAAATTGTTTGGGATGTTGTGAAATCGTTCTCTGCTTGGGAGATGAACAAACAGCAGGGCATCTTCTTTGTGAGATGATTTAGATATGGGATTAGTGGTAAATTCAATAAACTACCCAGGCCTCTGATTATTTAAAAAATTTTTTTAAATTGATTTTTCAGAGAGAGAGAGGAAGCCAAGAGGGAGAGAAAGAGAGAAAGATCCACGAGAGAGGGAAACATCTATCGGCTGCCTCCTGCACACCCCCAACTGGGGATCAAGACCCCAACCCAGGCATGTGCCTTGGCTGGGAATCGGTCAAACCAGCAAGCTTTTGGTGCACAGCAGGATGATGCCTAACCCACTGAGCCACCCAGGCCAGGGCAAGCCTCTGATTCTAATTGCATCAAGGACACATTTCTTCTGCTTCCTGACAGCTGCCTTCCTAGACTTTATGAGATTGCTCTCCTTATTTTGTTCAGTAGAACAATGCTTTTTTGATATTCTTTTTCCAGTTGCCTGGGGTCTTTGTTAAGATAGCAAAACAAGAGAGTTCTTGGCCTCATTGATTCTTTTTTCTGGGCAGGAAATATTTTTCACAAAAACAAAGACCAATACCTATATTTGCATGTAAAATCAAATATTTATGGAGCTTGTTCCAGCAGAATCCAGAATAGTTTCTATATTTTAATTCTCAGGCAAAATTTTTGCTTATAAGAAAAATGATGAATTGATATACATTTTTTAAAATATCAAAACTGGGAAACATTTTAAATTACTACATAATAATTCTTTTAGCCTTTTTACAATAAGATATCTGCCTGTGAAAAAAGTTCCTCTTTTAATATTAGCACAGCGTTGCTATTAAAAGAGGAACTTTCTTTTAACGCCCCTTTTGAAAATTATTTCTCTTTAGATTTTCTTTTTAAGATGTGACTTGAAAATCATATTGACACAGAATACTTTTCTCCCCCCAGAGGAATAGAACTCACTAGTTGTTTTTCAGCCAGAGGGAACTGTAATGTTTTTGACAATTGTTTTAAGGGAAGCATCAAGTTTAAATCCTTAGAGGACATATAAAGCAGTATTGAATTTACCAAGAAAAGTCTTTTAGCCAGGACAAAAGATAGAGCTTTGACTTATTATTATTTTTTCTCTGGTTAGTATTTGTTCCATATTGTTATATGTTTTATATACATGTTATTTGAATGTTCTTTTACATAATATAATATGAAGAGATTGTGAAACTCCATCTCCCCTCAAATATCTCCTAAATAATTACTATAGCAACATAATCTCCCTATTTAACTCAGTCCAACAATTAATCGTTATTTTGGGGAGGTGGAGTGGCTTTTAGAATGCATTCATACAGTTTGGAAAGGGAAGTAGTTGGCTAAGGGTAGGAGGCAGAGGTAAATGGTCTCATTATTCATCTCTCATAGACCACTTTATTGGATTAGTTAACTGTTACTTAACAAGTCATACGTAGAAATTAGGCCTGAAGACTAATATGTATTTTTAAGGCAGGCTTATTTTGGGAGAAGTTGTGACCTGAAGAGGTATCCCTTAATAGTGGTTTTTAATGTGCTCTCAGAGTTTAGGAGGAAGCATGACAAAACCTGGGCAGGAAAAGTTGGAGGACATCTGGCTGTCAGTGGTACTGTGTTCTAAAGTGGGCATCTCTCCTGATTGGCTGGACTCATTTGTAAAGGAGAACATTCCCAGATAGCAGACAGTGTTATAATTATTTCAAGAGTACAAATATACCCAGCAGAGTTTCTTCTGCTAGTACTGCTAAAAAAAATCCCCCCAAACCCTGAATGTCCACTGGCCATGGCTTTTAGCAGGTGCATGAGAGGAGGATAAGAAAGTGTACGCCAGCACTTAGCATGTTGGTGCACATGAATCGCTCAAGGTTATGTGGTACTGAAACAAACTTAACTGGTTTGGGCAGAAGCAGTCTTTCCGTATTATGATTGATTGACAGTCATAAGTGAAGTCCTCAGGATCAGGACCTGGATAAGACATATTTAGAATATGCCCATGGCAGCTCAACTATAACACTACGTTTGAGTGTTTCTTATAGAACTTATGACACGCTGTCCTCTATTAGAGTCCTAAGAGCTAAACTGTGAGCTGCTGGGTCAGGGATGGTGTTTTATTAATCACTGCACTCACACGATGCGTGCTCTATGCTTTATTCCTAGAGGGAGCTCGATAGATGTTTTTTGAATTGAATTGAATATATTACGATGTCTTCTGACCCTTAGCTCTAAATAACGTATGTAAAAAAAAATAACAATGGGGTTTGGTACACTCTATTGCACTAGAGTCCAAATCTAGCAACAAGACAGTTACCCATGGGATGCATAGAATAGAGACTGGTTGATTCTTTTCCAAAAGATACAGCAAGTGAGACTGAGAGAAACCTCTCTTTAAAAGGCAAAACAAAACAAAACAAAACAAAAAACTCTTCTTTCTCCTTTGTGAAGGAAATAATGTGTGTAATTCTCTGGTGAATGGAGAAAAAGTTTGGCTTCATTACTCCCCATTCTGCCTTTTAATATAAAGTAAGGCAATGAATAAACTTTGTATATTATATTCTGAAACTTTAAAAAAGATTAAAAAATACTTTAATTTCTTTTAAAGTCTCTCTCTTCCCAGCCTTCTCCCCAGTTCATCTCATAAACTTTCCAAAAGGGAGAGAAAGAGTCATGCCAGTTACCTCAAAACCAAAACATTCTGGCTTTATTAATAGCTTTCAGAAAGAGAGAAAAAGAAAGGAAACAATTACTTTGATATTTACATCTTGAGTGAAAGTAACAGTTAAATATTTCATGAACAGCAATAGTATATGCCACAAAATCATGTTTCAAATCTTCAAGCAATTCTCTAATATATAAAGATGATAGATATATTATAGATATAACTACATTCACAGTAAAATTGACAAAATAGTGTTTATCTCCTTTTATATTGAATAGCTGAAAATATATGACATAGAAAAAATTTTCACTTATGACAGAGAGAACTGTTAATGTACTTGTTTGTTTCAATCTGATTATTTATCTGTACAGGGACTTTGATAATAACTAGTATGCATTTTTAGGTTCTCCTCAATTGAGAGAGAGAGACTTCAATTTTTAAATTAATTTTTTCCCTCATTCTCCAAATAAAATTAGACTCATATTAAAATTCTACAGAGGTCTGCACTGGTCAGCTCTGTGGTCTTGGGCAAGTTATTTGACTTGTTCAGTTTCATCGTCTATAACACGAAGCTAATGTTTGCTTTACAGTATAGTTATATGGATTAAATAATATAATATTGAAAATACTTATCATAGAGATGAGGAACATATGCTTAATAAGTGTTATAATCATTCAAATATTGCATTGTATTTAAATATTTGTATTATTTTTCTAACACAATTTGTCTTAACCAGTTGAAAAACAAAATAGCAAATTGAGTGTGGTCTACTTTTCTCTCTTTGAAGCACATCTTCAAATTTGAGGGAAATAATTTGGAGTAGTCATTCGATGAAACTTTAAGGCACAGCTTATATCCTCAAGGATACGAAGCTCAGGTGAGAAACCACAAGAACAGTGAAAATGGAAGTCAGTCTGTGAAATTTGCTTTTGGCTACCTCTCACTACGACTCGTCAGCTTCCTTTTCTTCCATACCCCCTCTTCCCTTTTTTGAATTCTGACATTAAGAAAGGGTAGTGGCCCTGGTCAGTTTGGCTCAGTGGTTAGAGTGTTGGTCCATGGACCAAAAAGTCATGCGTTCGATTCCTGGTCAAGGGCACATACCTTGGTTTTGGGTTCGATCCCTGGTCCTGGTTGGGGTCGAGTGGGAGGCAACCAATTGATATGTCTCTTTCACATCGATGTTTTTCTCTCTCTCTCTCCCTCCCACTCTATCTAAAAAAATTAATGAAAAAATATCCTCTGGTGAGGATTAAAAAAAGAAAGGGTGGTGAAGGCCTGGGGTGGGGTGGAAGCTGGGTAGAGAGGGGAAATGGGGGAAAAAAAGGGGACGACATATGTAATATTTTCAATAAAGATAATCATAATAAAAAGAAAGGCATGTTTCTATAACATGAGAGTTTTCATAGAAATGAACAGAAAGAAAATTGAAGTTTATTGCAATATAAAGAGAAATTACTTTTTTAAGGTGGGTGCATAAGTGAAATATCAAACCAACTTTTCAATATTAGCATGGATAAAATATCTTAAAATATTCCATTTTGTTTTTATTACATTCTTTACCAATAATTTACCCCAGAATTTGTGGCAAAATCTCTTTCTCTTTTTAAACATCTCAGTGGAATGGTTGGATTCTTGAATGATGGGCCATAGAAGGAATGGATCTGACTATTATTTTACCCTTTTCTAATATCTGTGTCATCTGCTTACTACTATTATACAACAGAGAAATAATAATATTGATAGCAAAAACATATATAGTAATTACTATGTAAAAGATGCTGTTGAAAGTGCTTGCCTCATATTAACTTATGCAGTACTCAAAACAGTCTTATGCTATAGGTACAATTATTATCATTTCCATTTTAAAGATGAACAAACTATGTCACAGCACAAAGTTAAGCTACTCACTTAAGGTCAGAGTGTAAGTGGCATAGCCTGAATTTGAGTGGAGGCATTTGGCTTTAGACTCTTGCCCCTTGCCTCTTATTCACTACCTTATTTAGCCTCAGATTGGTTGGCAGAGGGGAATAGAGGAGAAAAGATGTGCAAAAGACATTGAGTGTGGGAAGCACGTTAGCCCCTTTTAGACTTGGGGCATTGTGCCATTTATATCGACTAAATGGCAACTCAAACATCGGAAGAGTGGAAGTTATTTTCTCTTTAGGGTAGAAGAGTCCTGGATAAGATGCAGATTTTGTAACCATGTGACCTTGAATAAATCACTTAATCTTTGTCTCATTCCTTTATTTTTCTGATTTAAATGCCTTTTGGGTATTTTTGGTTATATCAAATGTGAAAGCTCTTTGAAAGATGGACTCTACATGAAAAGTGGGAAATTGATTTAATATATTAAAAGTCCAACTAATGTTTTTACTCTGGTAAAAATGGACTCAAGTGCATTGTATTGGTTTCCTTGTTTGTAAAATGTAGAAAGTAAAATATCTATTTAGGATCTTTTTGGATGAAGCTGAGGTATATAGAACTTAAGCCAAGAGGAACAGAGACAGTTTAGTCCCTAATCAATTTGAATCAACTGAATCTTGTGTCAAGTTAAAATTATGCTCAACCAAGAAACCACAAATGCCTCACCCCATGTCTCTCACTCTCTCTCTTTATATTGATTTAAGAGTGTAGCTTACAGAGAGCTGTTGCTAGGGGACAGATTTTCTCAGGTTTCTGTTGAATATATATTCACAAAGAAGCCATGCAATTTGCAAGAACAGCTAACAAAAAATCATTGCATGGAGCCCTGTTCATGATAAAAAACATCATCAAAAATAAGAAGATTCCATTTAATTGTGCATTCAATCCATTCAAGGGGTGAGTGGACTGAAACTGGCTTGAATTTAGGGCACAGGACAGTGTGAGGATGATCCTTGAAATTTCTCTGAGTGTTTCTAAATTATCCATGCAATCAGGCAAACAAATAGTTATAGGGAGCCATTCTGAACAGGGAGGGAGTGGACAGTGATAAGACCCACCCTAGAGAAGTTTACAGCCTGGTGGCAGAGAATGCCTCATCATGTTTGTAGATCAACATCAACCAAATATTGGCAATTTCATTTGGTTCAATCAAACGCTACTAATACAATGTGGTTTGCATAGTGATAGAGATCTCCAAGGATGTTGAGTAGAAAATAGCTTGAAAGAGGTGGGTGGTGGTTAAGGAAATTATTCTGGAGATGTCTGAGCTGAGGTTTGGACAATGTGCATGAATAAGATAAGAAAAAAGTAGAGGGAAACACCAGTATTTCAGATGAGGAGGAAGACAGCAGAGACAGTGTAAGACACAGCACCCTGTTGACAGTTGTTGTAGTACAAAGGGTGAGACAGGGAGTGAGTGACAAAAGAAGAATCTGAAAAGGTTAAGCAGGAGTCAGGTCATGGAAGGGTTTGTATTCCATGGTGAATGTTGTCACCCCACTGGACTCCCAAATTGGCATCATTCTGATCTTGGGCCGTGATCCACATTTCCCCCTCCCTTTATTTTTTCTCTTTAATATCCTGAATGTATTCCTTGTCCTTAAAACAATGGCTGGGTAAAAATACACTGAAATAAGAACAGAGGGGCATTACATTTTAGTCCAAGGCTGTTAATCAATTAATTGTTTTAAATATAACACTGACTCTCAATTTTTCCACTTGTGAGAATAGACATTGTTGTTGTTGTTAATCTTTACCTGAGGATACTTTTCCATTGAGTTTAGATAGAGTGGGAGGGAGAGAGGAATATTGATGTGAGAGAGACACATCTATTGGCTGCCTCCTACACGACCCCAACCAGGGCCAGGGACTGAACCTGCAACCCAGGTATGTACCCTTGACCAGAAATAGAGCCCACAACACTTCAGTCCAAGGGTCAATGCTCTGACCACGGAGCAAAACTGGCCAGGGTGAGAATAGACTTTTTGATGATATTTTGAGAGTAAATGTTCCATGTGAACAAGATAAATAATAATAATTTTATTGCTATTCTATAAATAAAAACAAAAATCCAAATTAGAAATTATTTATACATATAGCTTCTATTATTGTCCATATACTTAATCTCAATTGTTTTTATAATTTTTTGTATTCAAGGGTTCCTCTAGAAAAAAACCTAAATAAGATAAAATTGTTGAGTACTTCTAGTACTTCTATAGTATATACATATATATGAACTTATATTTAGAAACATACATACATATATATCTATACACATACAGTGATATAAATACAAGATTAGACATTTAGGGATTTCATCAAATGTTTGAGAATTTAAAAAAATCGCAATCTTAAAAATCTGGAAGTAGTCCCATAATAGTTACAATTAAATAAACTAAAACACTATTATTCTGCAATTAAGACCCTATGATTCTAATCTCATCATTGACTGAGTAATATTCATCTTTGAACTTTCAGCACTTATCACAGAGCTACCTATGTTAGGAGCTCAAAAATGTTTGTTGTATTAGTGGATAGGAGATGTTCTAATCTTCTCTCATTTGTCTTTCTCCTTGGTAGTGTTAATCTTTGTTCTAAAAACATCGCTTCCCTTTTCTTGTTGTACCTTTTGTATTAAATTTTCCTCTCATATTCCTTAGATGATTGTGTGTCTTATTAAGTAAGCTAATGTGGAAATATCTTTAGAGAAACTTATTCTCATGAATTCACTTCTAAGGCTAATGTCATTATAACTAGAGAAGCTTTGTTTGAAAATCTTTTTTGGGGAAAAAAAAAAGCATGAGCCTTAGAGACATATTATATGAAATCTATGTAACAGCCTATGACTTTTCCAGTCTCAAGACTCTTCTGTCTTTACCAGAGTTTATCTCACAACTGTGGTGGCCAGTATCGTCTACCACTCTGTGTTTGCTCATTTAGGACATGACACTCTGAAAGTACAGTCAGTGTGAAACCGGCTGTTGAGATTTTTCAGAACAGGTTGCAGCTCCTAAAAATGATATTTGATACAAAAGTACTCATTATATAAATCAAGACTTTTTTCACATATAACTAAATATGCAATTTCTATCTTGCATCGAAATAATTACAGGATTTACTCTTCTTGTAAATACAGTTACTTCTGAAGCTATGGGTTATGTCTTGTTCACTCCTATAGCTCCCCAGGCCTAGAGAATTTCCTGGGACAGAGTAAGCACTCAATAAATACATGCTTACTCTGAATCAACAAGTGAGAGACAAATACAGATTATAGAATCCTCTGGGCAGAAAGGCAGAGAGAAAGCTAAGCATTGTGCAATAGGAGAGAAACTATTTCTTAGTGATAGATATCTAAAGGTAGACATCCTATAGATTTTGTTAGAAGCAGAGGAAATATGTGTCCATCCCCAGTGTGCTTAAATTATTTGCAGTTTTGAACACTGATAGCCAGAGATGTAGAAACACAGTCTGAAATCTTCCTCTTAAAAGCCTGAAGTTTGGGTATTGAGGGTGGAAATATCATGAATGGTCTGCAATCAGTATTAAAGGTCCTCATACAATCAAGTGCCTACTCCAGACTGGCATGGAACCAGAATGGGAAGGAACATAAGGAGATTAACCAACAATACAGAATCCATGTGAAGAAGAGAGAGAAATTTGGTAAAATCAGTTAGATCCATTTTCCTTCATTACATCTGATGAAGGGTTTCTGATTCCTTAGTGAGGAAGATTTGAAAAATAGTAGCAGAGACTTATTATGCACAACTAAAGTTGATTATATGTATACTTATGCAGAAACCCCCAGTTTATGAAACTGTATATAGTTCATAGTATATTTTCCAATATTGTCAATTAATATTCCGATTGTCTCTATAATTTCTAGAAATCTAAGAAATTTAATTTAAGCATTATTTTTAGAAAGATAGTTTCTAAATATTTATTTCAATAGAGAGATGGATTGTATGATGCCTCTTGCCGTGTAGTGTCTTAACAATATTTATTTCTGTCTGGGAGTGAGTTAAACAGAGAGTTCATGAGTTTGAGCTGGATCCATTAATATTTCTTTTGCTTAGTCTATATGTAAGAACTTGCCAGATGAAAGGCTACGGATAGGGGTTTGGATGATGATGATACCAGTATTTAAAGCTACCACTTTTATTAGCCACTATGCTGAGACCTCTACATGTATTGCATAAACTATTTCATTTAATTCTCTTAAAAACCTTGCAATACTACTATTAATAATAGAAAAGTATCACAATGTATTAAAATATTTCAAAAATAGGTATTGGTCTACTGGTCTACCTATTTTTATGCATGTCAATTCATTTACTTCTCAGAGTAAACTTAGAAGGAATATTATTTTTCCCATTTTAGAGATGGGGAAACTGAAGCAGAGACATTAATTACTCACTGAAGGATTCATGGATGGTGTGTGGCAGAGCTAGGATTTGAATCCAGGTCAGTGGGTTCTATTGTCCAAACCCTTAAGTGCACATATGACTGTCACAGTCTTTAAGGTGACCATAGCTTAAGAATGGCCTTGTTTTATTGTTTCCTAAACTTTTCCTAACTTATATATTCAGATATCAAAATGAGCCAATTTATTTAGATTTCAGGTACACTAGGAAGTCTATTTTCTCACAAGCTTGCTTCAGAAAGTTAGTCAAATGAGTATAAAAATTTTGGCTGAAACATAAAATAGGAGCTGTTTTAAGGCTCACAAATATAACTCTATGTTAGCTAAAATCCAGCACAAGTTCTGTTTTGAGCTAGAGTATTGCTAAAGGTTCAAAGTCTTAATTTCTGAAGCACAAAAGAATGGATTGATTCTGAGGGGAATTAATCTGCTAAATCTGTACAACTTCTTAGCATTAATACATCTATTTTAAAAACAATGCAATCCATGTTGGCCAACTTTACTTCCTTGATCAGTTTCTTCACAAGTCCAAATAGAAATGGTAATTATAAATCTTTGAAATATTTAAGGATATTAAATCTCCAAAAATTTAATTCTCCTGCAAAGTTGGATGTCACCTATGCACATTTTCTATCTTTGCTCTTGTCTTTCAACCTCTTCCTGCTTTTTGAATGCATTGCTAAAAAAGAAGCTAAAAAATATATATAGTAACACACAGTGACCCTATGACAAGACAGATTCCAGTGACAACCTCCCTCAGATTTTTACTTTTGTGGATCACACAAATTTGTTGCTAGTCTTGGGACCTCTTCTCTCATTGACAACTATTTATTTAGTGTTTTTTTTTTTTTTTTTTTTTTTTTTTTTTAGCTTCCTTGGCTATTTCCCACTGTAGCCTAGTAGATAACATATCTCAGGATACAGAATATTACTTTTAGTATTAGTATTTATAGAACCTATCTCCATAAAAATCCTACTACTACTCTCTGTATATACTGAGAATCAAGAGATTAACTTGAGACTATCTATCTTTGGTAGATACAAACTAAATAGAAGATGTCTTTAAGAACACTGTAATCTCATTGGCTGAGACAAGATGTCCAAGTAGAAAACAATGGGGCCACCATCAACAAATCATCAAACAACAAGTGTTGGCGAGGGTGTGGAGAAAAGGGGACTCTAGTACACTGCTGGTGGGAATGCAGACTGGTGCAGCCACTGTGGAAAACACTATGGTGTTACCTCAAAAAATTAAAAATTTAACTGCCTTTTGACCCAGTGATCCCACTTCTAGGAATATACTCTAAGAAGCCTGAAACACCAATCAGAAAGAATACATGTACCCCCATGTTCATAGCAGCACTATTTATAATAGCTAAGATCTGGAAACAGCCCAAGTGTCCATCAGTGGATGAATGGATAAAAAAGCTGTGGTACATATACACAATGGAGTACTATGCAGCTGTAAGAAAGAAAGATCTCTTATCCTTTGAGATGACATGGAGGGACCTGGAGAGTATTATCCTAAGCGAAACAAGCCAAGCAGAGAAAGACAAATATCACATGATCTCACTTATTTATGGAATATAATGAACATAACAGTCTGAGGAACAGGGTAGACCCAGAGATGTGGAAGTAGGGTATAGACTGACACCCCTCAGAAGAGGGGGTGGGGGGGAAGAGATAAACCACAGAACTTATGCGCATGTATGCATAACTGATGGACATGGACAACAAAGCTGGGGATGGGGTGGGGGGATGGGGAGGAGGGTGTCAATGGGGAAAAAAGGAGAAACATCTGTAACAAAAATAAATTAAAAAAATAAAAAATAAAAACATCTTATGTTTAAAAAAAAATCATACTTCACAGACTCATATCTGATAAAATAGATTTCAAAATGAAAGCCGTAACTGGAGAAAAAGAAGGTCACTACATAATATTGAAAGGATCTATCCAACAGGAAGATATAACCTTGGTAAACATATATGCACCCAATATAGGAGCACCAAAATATATTAAAAATCTTCTGGAGGACTTCAAAGGAGAAATTGACAGCAATACAATCATAGCAGGGGACTTCAACACCCTGCTGACATCACTGGATAGATCCTCTAGACAAAAAATTAACAAGGAAACAGAAAACAATAGGAGAAGATTCGCTGTTTCTCCTGGGAGTACTCTTTAGTGGATACTAGTATGAGTTAGTCCTTCAGTTTATTCAGATTCTGCTCAAATGTTATCCCCACAGAGAGGACCTTTTGGACTGCCCTCTCTGAAGTCTACCCCCTTGATTTCTATTCACTTATCCTGCTTCTTTCCCCAATAGTTCTTGTCATCAGCTGATTTTATGTTTGGTAGATGCCTGCACCACTAGTGCATAGCTCCAGCTGGACACTGTTCTTACACTGTTGTATCCTCATCAGCTAGGGCACTGCCTGGTTCATTAGGGCCACTCAATAAACATTTGCTGAATGAAGAGAATTTAGGTTGTTTTAGGTATAAAAAGAAGTGAGGGATTCACAAATATGAATTCAGCATATTTTAAATTTCACAATAGGTACACAGTCTAATTTTAAACATTATTTTAGACCTGAGATATGTGGATCATTGTTTAACTTTCAAGGATGATGTACCAGCACTTTGACCAACTTACTTTGTGAGGACATTGGAAAGACAGTTTAGGGGTAGTTGTCAAATCCTGTCAGCAATTTGAAATTAATGTATCCACCAATTAGAATTACAGAAGTACTAAACTTTAGACCTGCAGGGAGTAATGCATGCAGAGTGTAGAGTAAGTGGCACCTGTTGCCTATTATCAGGAGTAGAAGTCCAGACACTTTAGTTCACTGCACCTTGATATTGGAGATGTCAAGGAAAACACAGTGCAGTCAAGCACTGGATGGAATAAGGATTCACTCATAGAGAGACAGAGCAAGATTAGCTTCAGTAGTGGGCATCAGTCCTCTATGGCCAGCAGGTCTCCCTGGCAGTCAATGTAGGGCAACTGCCTTGTACTCGCCCCTGTAGTGCCACGGAATGAAGGACCCCCCTCTCCCTGCAGGGACTCAGATATAGCAGTAGTGAGGTTGACCAGATGCCATATAATGTACATGCTTAAGCAGAACAGAGGAGCACACATTGAGTCTGAAACAGGGAAAGATACCCTCACACAGGTGGTATGTCCAGCACAGGGTGAGGATAATCTATTTCTTGGTAGGAGGTGTTACAGGCCCAAGGCCCTTCCTTATGTGGCTGAGTGGAGGTCAAAAGACTGCATGTAATAGACTGCTTTTCCCAGCACAAAATAATCTAAAGCACATGATTCAGAATGCTCCTGTGCAAAGAGAGGGAACTAATACGCAATCTAATAATCTGAGTCAATTTGTTTCCTCACTTGTTTTTTTTTTTTTTTTGAGATAGTTCTCCCTCTCCCTCTCTCCCCCAAACCATACATGTGTGTGTGTGTGTGTGTGTGTGTGTGTGTGTGTGTATATATATATATTATAAATATTTTTTTTCTTCTCCTTATTTTTTCCTTTTCTTATTTAAGAAAAATAAATTATTCTTAAGCACAGAATCAAGTAGAGGGACTTTACTACTTGAACTTGGAGCTTGGTTTACCCAGGTGGTTGTCTGTGCACATTTGAAGATTTCATCCTCTGTATGTGGTCTCAGATATAATAGGATGGGAAACTGATAGAATCAAATTTGTGGTGGAGAGACGTCAATATCGGTGCGATGGTAGACATTATACATGTAATATATCATAACACATTCTCATAGTAGTTAATTTATTATTTTCTCCTCAGGTAAAAACATCAATTTTGACCTCTTATTTAATTATTGTCCACTCAAAGGTGGCAAGAGCATACAATGGAGTAAAGACAGCCTCTTTAATAAATGGTGTTGGGAAAATTGGACAGCTACATGCAAAAAAATGAAACTAGACCATCAACTTACACCATACACAAGAATAAACTCAAAATGGGTAAAAGACTTAAATGTGACTCGTGAATCCATAAAAATCCTAGAAGAAAATGTAGGCAACAAAATTTCGGACATCATACGCAGCAGAATCTTCACTGATACATCACCTAAGGCAACAGAAACAAAGGGAAAAATGAACACATGGGACTACATCAAACTCAAAAGCTTCTGCACAGCAAAAGAAACAACCATCAAAACGGAAAGGGAACCCACTGTATGGGAGAGCATAATTGCCAATGATACATCAGATAAGGGGTTAATCTCCAAAATATATAGAGTGCTCATACAACTCAACAAAAGGAAGACAAAGAATCCAATTAAAAAATGGGCAGAGGAACTAAATAGACACCTCTCCAAACAGGACATACAAATGGCTAAGAGACATATGAAGAAATGCTCAACATCACTAATTATCAGAGAGATGCAAATTAAAACAACAATGAGGTATCACCTCACACCTGTCAGAATGGCCGCCATCAACAAATCGTCAAACAACAAGTGTTGGCGAGGGTGTGGAGAAAAGGGGACTCTAGTACACTGCTGGTGGGAATGCAGACTGGTGCAGCCACTGTGGAAAACACTATGGTGTTACCTCAAAAAATTAAAAATTGAATTGCCATTTGACCCAGTGATCCCACTTCTAGGAATATACCCTAAGAAGCCTGAAACACCAATCAGAAAGAATACATGTACTCCCATGTTCATCGCAGCGCTATTTACAATAGCTAAGATCTGGAAACAGCCCAAGTGCCCATCAGTGGATGAATGGATAAAAAAGCTGTGGTACATATACACAATGGAGTACTATGCAGCTGTAAGAAAGAAAGATCTCTTATCCTTTGAGACGACATGGAGGGACCTCGAGAGTATTATCCTAAGCGAAACAATCCAAGCAGAGAAAGACAAATATCACATGATCTCACTCATGTGTGGAATGTAATAAACATAACAGTCTGGGGAACAGGGTAGACCCAGAGATGTGAAAGTAGGGTACAGACTGACAACCCTCAAAAGAGGGGGTGGGGGGGAGGGAAGAGATAAACCACAGAACTTACACACATGTATGCATAACTGATGGACATGGACAACAAAGCTGGGGAAGGGGTGGAGGGATGGGGAGGAGGGTGTCAATGGGGAAAAAAGGAGAAACATCTGTAACAAAAATAAATTAATAAAAAAAAAATAACATGACAAAGAAAAAAAAAATAATTATTGTCCACTGCTAATACTAACTATGGGTCTCAAATATTAGGATGCACACTTCTCAAGAAAAGTACATACAGATATTAACTTTTTTCCAAATATAATTTGCTTGGATAATTTCTATATCTCCAGGCAGTTTCCCCACAAAAATTCCCTTGTTGCATATGTACCAGAATTTTTATTGAGTTTTTTTCTTTTCCAGTTTTGGTGTAGATTGAGTGTAGAAAATGAATTTGATGAATGGGGAAGGGCAACAGGAAGCTGAATACATGAGTTTTAAAAGAGTTTTTGATGATGGCAATTTAAAAATTGCCTGAAGTAAACACTTTGTTGTTGTTGTTGTTAATCCTCACCCAAGGATATTTTTTCAATTGATTTTTAGATAGAGTGGAAGGGAATGAGGCAGAGAGAAACATCGATGTGATAGAGACATATCAGTTGGTTGCCTCCCACATGACCCTGACCGGGGCCGGGGATCAAACCTGCAACCCAAGTATGTCCCCTTGACCAGGACCCTTCAGTCTGTGGGCTGACACTCTAACCGCTGAGCCAAACCGGCCAGTGCTGAAATAAAGACCTTTAATTTAAAACTTTTAAAAAACAATATTCAATACTGTAATGATCATTATTACTCCCTTAGCATTTCATGTGTGGTATCTGTTTTATGTTAACAGGATGCTCAATGCAAGTCTTCCTGGCTTTGTTGTCTTTCTACCTGACCAGTGGAAAGAATGAAGGAATGGAGAATGCTGACCCTTTTAAAAAGTTTTGGCTGAAAAATGACATGTATACTTTCCATAGCATTACAATGGCAAGAGCTAGTCACATGGCCACATCCAGATGCAAGCAGGATGGAGGAGGGAAGGCTGGCGATGTTGTTGGAAAATGTTTCCTGGTTGAGCAGCACAGCCCAGTAACAACTCTACACTGTAAATGTAAGAACATGTACTTTCTTGTGATTCTTTCTGCCACAGTTTGCCCCTCTGGTTACCAAATATTGCGCAGAATTTTTTTTTTTTTTTGCTATGCATTAAACAAACTCGATGGCTCCCTAGAAAAATCACTCATCCATTTTTTTCCATGGCTCTTGATTTCATCCATGTTTTCACTTGATGTGGATATTAAAAGTGAATCAATCCTCCATGAGGTTGGTTTCTTGTTGGTACAAATCTGGAGAACAAAGGTTATAGACCTATCTGTTAAAATCAGCAGATAGCCCGGCTGGTGTGGCTCAGTGGTTGAGTATCGACCCATGCACCAGGAGGTCACTGGTTCGATTCCTAGTCAGGGCACATGCCTGGGTTGTGGGCCTGATCCCCGGTGGGGGGCATGCAGGAGGTGGCCAATCGATGTTCTTTCTCATCAATGTTTCTAAATCTCTCCCTCCCTCTCTCTAAAATCAATAAAGAAAAAATATTTTTAAAAAATCAGCAGATAAAATCAACATGCATTCTGGTTCTATCTACTTTCCCTGGGCATGGCAGTTACATAATAAACGTGGCTTTTATTATTATCAATGTTCCATTTACATATATCACCTACTCTAATAATAACAACTAATTCTTTTTCTTTAAAATAGTAAACTTGTGAGCAGGACTGTCAAGGGAAGTGTCCATCCAGGATACAGAAAGGGACAGTTATCACTTTTATGGCCTTCGTTCTGGTGATCCACTTTATTCCATCTCAAACCACATTTTCTTTCTACACTAACTGTCACTGTCTCAGAACTCTGAAATTAGTCTATTTTCACAATTTTTCAAAATTCTGTCACTAAGAGAGACTTCTAGAGCTGTCATTCTATTTGTGGTACTTGTACAAGAAACCAGTGTGCTGATAAAATGATGGTAAATTCTCTGTTACCACACTTTATAAAATGACTTCTCTTATTGGTGTGTCATTGGTTTATTACATGACACCATATGTTTTTGTTAAAAAGGATTAACATCTACTTTTAATGCAGTGAGGATACAAATATTATCAACTCAGATATAAAAATATGTAATTTTGTTTTTAAAAACAATTTATTTTGACATAAGACAGTAAACAGTCTCCATAAACATAGGATTCTTATCTTTTCACCAAGTGACCAATAAGATGCAGTGGGAAGGTGGTGTCTATGATGTCAGCTTCTGGTGGCTGGCGGAATGAGTGTGGAGAAAGCAGGTGCATGCAACTTTCAATATCAGGTCCACAGGAATATCTCCTGAGATGTATGTCATCTCTTCTGATCCTTTGGCCACCAATCTATGCAGATTGTGCCAGAGGCATCCCTTGCTTCTATTGCCTGACCTCTTCAGGAATCTGGCTCTTTCCATTCCATCAGAGTGTCATACCTGAGGCCATGGGAATCTTTGCAAGGCTTCTGAAGTTTCTGTTTCCCCAGATGTGAACCTGCCTCTTTGCTCCCAGGGCTCTTCCCAGAAAGAGGGTGCAGGTTCGTTCTCTCTTTCTCTCTCTCTCTCTCAGATCTGTCAACAGCTATAGGTATTCTCCTTGCTCTGTCTTCTTCCTGGTTCAGGGGAAATTTTTTGCTATCTAAGGGCTCTCTTTTGTTCTGTGGATGTTTATTAAAATGCTTAGAACCCTTTTCTTTCTCACAGAGTGTGTGCTTTTGATAAAGAAATGCCAAGAGGACTCTTGTTAGCTACTTTACCTTGCCTCACTACGACGAAGCACACCTGGCTGGTTGGATGGAGGCAAAGCCCAACAGGAGAACCAAGGAGGGACAATCAACAACAACAAGAGCAGCTTTGTTCTGCCACAATTTACTGTATGGCTATTTCTTATCTTTTTCCTCCTGCCCATTTCTACAAGCCCCTCGCTCTGATGATTTCTGGAATCTCTCTGTCAATCCTTCCCCTTCCTGGCTGCTCTAACTGCTTCTTGTCCCTAGAAGTGAGAATATAAACTTTGACAGATGGCTTATTGTCTGTCAAATTTGGCTTCATGTTTTATGTCATATAAAATCATGAGGCTGGTTTAATTCTGGGGCAATTTAAACGATTTTTATAGGGCCTGGCTTTTAACTTTGTTTTTGCTGGTTGGCCTGAGGATCAATAAATTGTAATAGCACTTTTCTGATAGCTGTGAAACCATCATTTTAAAAGTAATAAAGTGATGACCATATTTGGCTACCTTGATAGATCTGTCAAAACATATTGACTTTTTCACAGCTTAGCCAAAGTGGCAATATCCTAACCAGTCCTTTAACAACAAGCCTATTTCCGCATGGATTAGTGATAATTATTGAGAAATAACCATTGAGCTAAATATTTTTTCTAAGAGGCAGAACATAAAGATTTTAAAGTCTTAATTTCTGTTTGAGAAATAACATAACCAGTAATCCTGCTAAAAGGACTTTGGAATCCAGGGGATTGTTTTCCTTTAAAGCAAAATGAAACAAAAATGAGAAGAATGATGCAGATTTCCTTTGCAACCATTGAAAGTAAGTGGGGAAACCCATGCCATAGTAAACATTGGTTTGCTTTTTAAAAAATGCCTCCTCATATGCCAACATTGAGCAAATTCATTCTGTTTATGTTTTCCAGACCGGTTGTCAGCAGTGTTTTTAGCTTTGTGAAGACATTATTTTATATGGGCTCAGAAATATTTTTATGTTCTTTTTTTAGTGCTTTCTAAAAGTAATAGGTTCTATAAAAATATACAATAAATTATCAATGCCATAAGTCAAATGGTGAAATTGCATACATGTAGATTGTCTTTTTCTAGGATGAAAAGGGAGGGTCAATAGCAAGGGAAAGTGAGGGAGTTAAAGCTTTTAGAAAGACATAGTAGGACTCTACCAATACCAGAGCCACTGTTTGGGATTTTTGGAAAGGTAGGTATATTGCATTTCTCTAGAATTTGCTCTTGATGCTAGGCCACTGGTGAGAAAAGGAGTAGGAAAACTAAATGGAAGATTTGCATGTTCACTTATAGGTAGATTAGGCCCCTAAATTGATCTTTTTGCTGAAAAACACTAACAATTATAAAAGTGAGATTATTTTATTTTTTTTAATTTTTAAAATACATTTTTATAGAGAGAGGAAGGGAGAGGGAGAGAGAGATAGAAACATCGATTGGCTGCCTCCTGCATGCCCCCTACTGGGGATCCAGCCCTTAACCCAGGCATGTGCCCTGACTGGCAATCGAACCAGCGACCTCTTGGTGCATGGGCTGGACCAAATAATTTAAATAATCATAATGTATTGGATATCTTGCATTGAAGTAATTTTTTTGTACTAAAAAACCTAGTGAAACTAAGATCTCAGAAAGGACATTGGAGAAAAGAACATATTTTACCCTGAAAGCATTTGGTAAGTTTTGTACAATTGAGTTTTAGTTTGCATGGCCTAGCTAGATACCTGATATATGAAATAAAATCCAGGGCTCAATCAAGTTGGTGAGCTTAATAGAATATATTCCTTCCATATCAGTAAGATTCCACTACATACTCATCACAAAGGTGAACTAGAAATAAATCGAACACTTGCCCCTTTTATGTGGCAAAGAAATAGTTACTGCCTTGCCTGGTCTGTGTGGCTCAGTAGGTTGAGCATCATCCCATGCACCAGGAGGTCACTGGTCCATTCCTGGACAGGGCAAGAGCCCAGGTTGTGGGCTTGATGCCCAGTAGGGGGTGTTCAAGAGGCAGCCAATTGATGTTTCTCTCTCATTCATGTTTCTATCTTTCTCTTCCTCTCCCTAAAAAAAAAAATTAATAAAAACATAGTTAAAAAAAAAAGAAATAGTTACTGCCTTGAACTTGGTGCTGAGTAGAAGCCAAAATTAACAAAACCCCACTAAGAATTTGGTGCTACAGGTCTCATTTCTATTAAATCTGAATTTATACTTTCTATGTATTCTAAAAAACTTCATTCTGAAAACTTAAAGTCATCCTGGATAGCACTTGGTTGATGAAAGGAAAGTCTAAGAATGTGAATATTTTCTGTAAATAAAATTCCATGGAAACTGAGTATCTTGCAATTAAAAATAACTACACACAGGCAACACAAAATGTAGCACAGAGAGACAAGGCTATGCAAGTTCTAAAGGAAGCATAAGAGAATTGGAAAAGCTTAACATTTATGCACTTATATTCCAGGAGGAGATGAGAACACAAACAGGAAAAGCAATGTCTAAAATTATAAAGGCATGATCCATGCAAGAAATAATTGATACGCCAAACGTCATTAGAACAATAACTTCTGCTCTTCAAACCGGTCAAGAGAATGAGAAGACACAGAATAGGAGAAAATGTGTGCAAAAAACCTATCAGATAAAGGGCTATTATCCAAAAATAAACAAAGTACACTTACAACCAAACGACAATAAAATAAACACCTGAATTAAAAAATTGGCAAAAGATCTTACAAATACTTCACTAAAGAAGATATACTGTAGGCAAATAAAACATAAGAAGTTGCTCAACATCATATGTCATTAGGGAATTGCAAATTAAAACAATGATGAGATGCCACTACAAATCCATTAGAACTGTGAAAACCCCAAACATAGATAACACCAAATACCAGCAAAGAGGTGGCGCAGCAGAAAGCTCATTCATTGCTGGTGGAAATGCAAAATGGTACAATTATTTATATGGAAGAAAATTTGGCAATTTCTTACAAAACTAAACAATCGATTAGCATATGATACAGCAACTGTGCTCCCTGGTATTTATCCAAATGAGTTGAAAACTTATATCCACACAAAAACCTTCACACCCATGTTTGTAGTAACTTTATTTATAATTGCCAAAACCTGGAAGCAGCTAAGATGTCCTTCAGTAGGTGAATGGACAAACTGTGGTACATCTAGACAAATGAATATTATTCAGTGCTAAAAAGAAATGAACTATCAAGCAATACAAAGACTTAAACCCATATTATCATGTGAAAGAAGCCAATCTGAAAAGCAATATATGGCATGATTCCAACTACATGACATTCTGGAAAAGGCAAAGACATGGAGACAGTAAAAAGACCACTGGGTGGCTGGGTGGGAGCTGAGAGTAGGGAGAGATAAATAGGCAGTGCACAGAGGACTTTTAGGGCAATAAAAGTGATAATGCACTGATGGATACATGTCATACATTTATCCAAACCCGCAGAATGTGTAACACCAAGAGTCAGCCCTAATGTAAACCATGGACTTTGGGTGATAATGATGTGTTAATGTAGGTTCATTGATGGTAACAGCTATACCACTCTGATGAGGGATATTGATAGTGGGGTAGGCTATGCATGGGTGGTGACAAAGGGTATATGGGAAATCTTTATATTTTCTGCTCAATTTTGCTGTGTATATAAAACTATTATAAAAATAAAGTCTGCTAGTAAGATATAGTGACTGGTACACATAATATATATTTCCTTGGTCTGTCAGTAAATAGAATAGAAAACAATGACTTGGCAGTAGCAATGAGTACACCTAGCACCCACAACTTGGTTTCTCATACTGTCCTTTAATGAAAGGAATGCAGGTCATTGGAGAAATGACTGATTCTAGGACGGGGGCAAGAAATAGGCAAGGTGAGTCTGAATCATCCTGTAGTGCTAGAAAATAAGGACATGCTCAACAAAACTAAGCAGAACCAGATAAAACACAGAAGCGCAACACAATGATTTAGTAAGTCAAAAAGACACAAGAACCAACAAAAAGAGTTCCTAATGGTTAAAGCTAAAGCAATTTGAGTAACACAATAAATAAAGTAATAATGGATTATAATGCAAAGTGTAAAATAGCTATGAGTCCATACTGATATAAACAAACAATTGAGTAAATAAATAAATGAAGGAAAAACATACATATATTTCCCATGAAAAAGAATTTCAAACACTTTATATACTCTGTTCTCAAGGATACAAAGTGTAACTTCTTAGTCCTTAAGTGTGGGCTGCACAGAGTGACTTCCTTCCAAGAGAGTAGAGTTTGGAAAGGAGGAAAAAGAATAACTTTATAATGGAAAAAGCTAACAAACTACTTCAGCCAGCTGATCAAGGTTAACAACAATGATAAGTCGGATCGATTATATATACCCTTGTTATTATGTGATGAGAATAGTACTGTACCTCTGTGGTCTTCCTGTTAAGAAACCACAACCCCAGTCTAATAATGAGAAAAACATCAGATAAATGCCAACGGAGGGCAATTCTGCAAAGTACCTGACCAGTACTTTTCAAAAACTGTCAAGGTCATTGAAAGAAGGCATACCTGAGGAACTGTCACAGCCAAGAAAAGGTCAGGGAACACAGGACAAAATACAATGTGGTGTTCTGGATGGGATCCTGAAATAGAAAAAGTACATTAGGTAGAATTAAGGAAATCTTAAAAATCTTAGAACTTTAGTTTCATTTATCAATACTGATTCATTATTTGTGACAAATGTACTATAATATTGAAAGATGTTAGTAACAGGGAGAACTGGGTGTGGAGTATATGGGAACTCTTCTAAAATTTTCTGTAAAATTAAATCAATTGTAAAATAATTTTTATTTAAAAAAATATAATGATTCAGAATTTCCTCCGAATAATGAAAGGCATTAATCCATGGATTTAAAGATCAACAAATCCCCCAAAGGGAAACCAAAGCCACACCTACACATAAACACAAAGCTAAAGAAACCTAAAGATAAAGAGAAGACCTCAAAAAGTCAAAGAGAAAAGACTGATGATAGACAAAACAGCCACTTCTCATCAATAGCAATGGAAGGCAGAGACAAATATAAAAAAGGTAGTAATAAAGATAAGAACGGTATTATTGAGATAAAAACAAACTTTGAGAACAGCAACTAAATTACTGTTGATTAAAAAAATACTAATGTAGACAACCTCTGGCAAGACTGATGGAAGAACAGAAGTGAGACACAACTATAATGATCAGAAATAAAAAAGGGCACAATTATTGAGATATATATATATGAAATTTAGAGGATATTATGGATAATTTTATGCTAATAAATTAAAAAATTGGGTAAAAGTACTAATTCCTAAAAAGTAATAACTTTTCAAGTCTGTCTCAAAGTAAAAGAGAAAAACTGAATAATCCTAAAAACATTCAGGACATTATATCTTAATAAAAAAAATTTCCAGAAAGAAAACTTGCTGCCCAGATGTCTTCCCTAGAAATGTCCAAGAACAAGAAAGTTGAATATTGCACAAAACTATTACAGAGTGTTGAGAAAAAGCAAATACTCTCCTCTGCGAACCTAGTATTACCTTGTATTATGTGACAGGGACAGCAAAAAAGAGTAAAATAACAGCTGAATCTATTCAAAAACAAAGTTGAAATAATTTAAACAAAATATTACTGAGCTCATGACTAAGTAAGACCTTATAAAAATACAAGATTGGCTTAAAATTATTAATTACAGTTATTGATCTTAAGAAACTAAAGTAGAAAAATGGGTTTTCGCATGTCTTTGTTTTCAAAAGCCATCTTTATTGGGCACAGAATTCTAGTTTGACAGGTCTCACAGCTAAGGCAAGATCCTTCTGAGAATCAGTGCCCCCTGACTCATGAGGTTTTCCCGCGTGGCTGGTGCAACAGGCACCATTCTGCCCTCATGTGAACAACAGGAACTTTCCCTCTAATTGTTTTGGATAGTTGTTTCCTGGCTTCAAGCGCTTTCCTCACACAGGTGTTATTGTTTCATATATTTCATCTGGTATTTTAGTTGTTTTAGGTGGAGGGTAACTCTGGTACTTCTTACTCCATTGTGGGTGGGAGTGGAACTGCTTGATCTGTTTTAAACATCTCCGAGCCTCCCAGACTTACTGTCTCTCAGACCGTCTTCTGTTTTTCTACAAGAATTGCCTTTGTAAACTCACATTTTATGTCTTTCCTTATTTATTTCAGATGGACATTTTATTAGTGGAAATTGAGAGGAAGGACTCTTCCCAGATTCAGGTCAGGTTTCATCTATATGTCTACAAGTTCAAATGTTGCTCTCTTTTAGATAGTATACTCGTATGTATGGTATTTGAACTCGATATTTCTATATTGAGTTTTCTGATTAAAACAATGAGTTTCCCCACTTCCTCCATTTAAACAGGAAATGCTATTTAGATCAAGTAACTGAATGAAAAGAATGGTGTGTTTTTCTGTGTATTTCCATTTATCAGTAAGCCACATTATCCTTTTCTGCAAGTTTTGGCATAGATATTTTGGTTTTCCGTGGGCCTGATATAATATGTCCTCCTGAAATTCATGAATCTTCATAGCTTGAAAATAGTCTGATATGGAAATTATCAGTGGATGAACATGTAGCTGCTTTAAAACCCGTTAAGCCTCGGAGACCACTCCAGCAAGTAGAAAGAATATCTACTATTAATGGTTTCCTTTACTTACCGGACCCATGAGGGGCCCATCATTGATTTATATCTTTGAGAAAGTTCCAACAAGTATACTTCAAAATCTCAACACATGTAAGAATGATTATTTCTTTATTTTATTTTTCGTTTAAAAGTACTATTCACCTTATCATTACCAGCAACCAGAAGACCTTATTTTGAATAAAATAGTCCCTTGACATTTTGACCTATTGCAAAATATATGTAATTCAGGGTTATCCAAAGTCTTCTGATCTCTCTGGTTTATATGCCTGCCTATATTTACTATCCCTGTTTTGCTTTATTTCATTTGGGTATAAAACTTAGGTTCCCTTTCAGTTATTAAAAAATATATACTCACGCCAAGAATTTGTGAATTTAATTATTTTTCTGAAGCGAAGTCATAGTATAGAATCATATCATGTATCACTTGCTTGGGCTGCTGCCTCATCTCTCCTCATCATTCTCTTGTCTTATCTTCTCATTCCTTTTCTTCTTCTTAGGGCAGCCAAATTCTTTTCCTTACATTATACATTGCAGAAGCATTTTAGTAATGTTTTTTGTTAATTGAGTAGACTCTTGGGGTGGTTAAATGATTTATCAAAGTATTTCTTTCCTCCTAAACTAATCTTCTCCTCAAGGGAAATTCTGGAAGGTATACGATTTAATTTTTTTATGTATAATGTATCTCTCTTTATGTCTATGGCTTAAAGGATTCTAATGAGTGCTTTGGTGTTGTAGAAAAATATGACAAAGAGTTAAAGATTATATCTTCTTCACAAAATGACCTGAGACCAAAGTTACATACATTACAAAAAATCCAATGAGCTTAAAGATAACCATGTGGTGCTGTGATGCTTCAGCCTTCTGTGTGGCTAGTCTTTTTTTTCCCCCATGACTGTGTCCAGACTTTATGCATGCTGGATTTTGTGAACATTTCTTGTCTTCTGGAAACCCTCCTTGAAAGTGGAAATAGGCTAATTTGTATAGACTGTACCGCAAATGAATATTTAAGCTACATCAAATCTTTTTAGAAGTGAGGCAGAATATAAATCAATCAATACCCATTTATTTAAAAATAAGCTAATACACATGCATTTTTCTGTAAGCATCAGTGTCACTTCTGATCAAATTATATCTGCTTAACAACTACTAGTTACCTCAGAATAAAGTCTAAACTGCTGGCCTTGCTTATGGTGCCCTTGACGACATGGCCCTGCCTGTACTTCCATCTTTAGAGCCTCTGTTTTATGCTTTAGCCATCTTTTTCAGCTCTTTGAAGCCACCATGTACTCTCAACTCTAGGCTCTTTGTTAACTCTATTCTTTCTGCCTGGAACAGTACATCTCGTCTCCCCAATCTAGATTGGGTGGTCCTTTTACTATGCTCTGCCATAGCACCTACATGGTTCCACTTTAGTTTAATTTCCTGTTTTTTTTTTTTTTTCTTTTTTTCTCTATCTTCTGCTGGATGGCATAAGCTCTGTTAGGGCAGGGACCACTTCCCGATTGCTTAACATTCTGTCTCTAGGGCTCAGCACGGGGTCTGCAACATGGCCGGCATTAAAGAATTATGTTTTAAAGGTTGAATAAGAACTAATGGGAAGATGAAGAAAGGACCATTGAATTGGACAAAGTCTTTACCCATAAAAGATCTTACAATTCTATCAGAGATGGCAAACACACACTCAACTATACTACAAAGCTATATGGAACAAGCTAAGTGCCACAGAACAGAATAAAAGCATTCTGAAAGTAGAAAGAAAGGAAAAACTGTATTCAAATGAGAGATATTAGAAAGGGCATCAGGCAGAAAATGGTGTTTGAAGTGAGTCTTGAAGGAAGGGAAGGGCAAGGTTTCAATGTGTAGAGATGAGTGGGAAGCCTGGAGCATGTCAGGAATGCCAAATAATTTGTTTATGCTGAACTGAAGGGTATTCATAAAGCAGGTATAGAGGATGAGGTCAGAGAATGAGGCTGGCCACAGTTTGGAGGGCCTTGCAGTGCTGAGGAATATATCTTCAATTTAGTTACCAAAGAAACCTCTGATGGTGTTTGAGCATACCAGTATTGGTTCATTCTTTTAGTCTTTGTTTCTAACAACTTATGATACACATGAGGGATTTTTAAAAGTAAAGGTCTTGTAATATCTAGTGATTTGTGTTTCCACATTTCCTGAATCCCCCGTGCTGGCTCCCACATACCTTCCTTAATAAGAACTAATAATTTGGGACAAAATAAGAGTATAATTTGTAAATGTTTGACTTTGGTGGTTCCAGTCTTAAACTTTGTCTATAAGATAACCGTAAATTTGTTGTAAAATAATTGATGAACCATTTTTTGTGTATAGATAAAATTCTTGATAATTTATTAATAAGGTAGTTCAATCAATAATATTTTAAGTTGTTTTGATGGTATTGTTTGGACCTAGATCTAGTATTTTAAATTTTAATACAGTAACTAGATTTCTTTACTTCTTTAAATGTGTATTTATGAAATAAAAATTTTGAAATTAAAAATATTAAAGTGGAGTGACTATAATTATAAGGTTTATTTGAAACAAATAAAATGGTCTTTTAAAAAAGTTTGTAATAACATCAAAAACTTTTTTTTGCCACATATTAGGCTAAATAAACAACTAAAAAAGACAAACATTTATACAGTATGATCAGAAATATCTAAAGCACATAGAAAATACTGGAAGAAACTTGATAAAGGTGGTCTGTCTTTGTGTTGTAAGTTTTTAGTTCCTACATTGCCCTAATTTTATTTATTTATTTATTTTTGTTAATCTTCACCCAAGAATATTTTTCCATTGATTTTTTTAGATAGAGTAGAAGGGAGGGAGGGAGATAGAGAGAAAGAAACATCAATGTGACAGAGACACATCAATTGGTTGCTTCCCGCACTACCTTGACCAGGGCTGGGGATAGAATCTGCAACCCAGGTTCATGCCCTTGACTGGGAATAGAACCTGTGACCCTTATTTCGAGGGCTGACCCTCTAATTACTGAGCCACACTGACCAGGGCCATTGCCCTAATTTTAAATTCTGATCATTCATAACTAATTTATACAAGGTATTATATTAAAATAATAATAGCCAGAATTATTATTTTTTCTATCCACATAATTTTAACACTCTATAGTTTTGTCTTTACCAGTTCTGGCTTCTACAACAACTCACCATCGATTGTGTGGTTTAAACAACAAATTTATTTCTCACCGTTCTAGAGCCTAGAAGTCCAAGATAAGGGTAACTTCATGGTCAGGTTCTTGGTGAGGATCGTCTTCGTGGGGGGCTATCTTCCCTCAGTGTCTCTCATCTAGAAAAGGGACCTCTGACCTCTTATTATAAGAGTGCTAATCCCATTCATGAGGGCTCCAACCTCATGACCTAATTTCCTGCCAAAAGTCCAGCTCCCTAATATCATCACATTGAGATTAATTCATAATACATATGAATTTTGGGGAGACACACATATTCAGTCCATTGTACTTTTCTTTATCCTTTCATCCACAAGTTCCCAGAAATCAGCTCAGAAAATGGAATGGCAGTAAATTTTAGAAAATCACAGATTGTCTTCTGTTTTTGCTAATAGTTTTTGTCATTAGAACTTTCATTTATGCCAGAGGTTAAGGTAATGATAGATATTTTATACTACTAAAAACATTTCTAGTATCTTTTAAGGTGACTGACATTTAGTGTTTTCTGAACTTTAGAAATCGTGTTTAATACATATACCTTTCTGGCACCTACTGTGCCAGTACTATATTAGTGATCAAGGATTTGTGAGTGACTAATGCACAGTACTTGATCTTATGAAAATTATATCTAATGGGGATAGGATACAAAAATATAAGCAATAGTGATTTTGCAAGGAAAAATAATTGCTACCATAAATATAAAAATGACCCATTATCAGTTTGGAGGCAGGAACTGATCTTTGATGAATATCTACCTATTCTGTATATCACTCTCCTAGATGTTTTCACAAACATACATGAACCAATTTTATTTTGAGGTTAAGAGAAGTTAAGTAAAATGTCCAAGTTTTTATAGATAGTATTTGTTGAAATTAGGATTTAAGCTCAGGGGTATCTGAGGTGATTCTATCATAAGACATGGCAATGGTGATGGGCTTCCCAGACAAGGTGAGAGTTTAGCTGAAATTTAATGGTACAATAGGATTTTGATACCTAGAAAGGGCTTGAGGAAATTTCCAGGTGCCTCTCTCAGTCCTTCAGCTTTCTATCCCGCATTCTAGTACCCACACATTGGTGATTATATTTTAGGGTAGCAAAGTAGGCACATGACATCTTATAAATTTTCTCTTTGAAGAGTGAGTCCAGCCCTCTCAGGCTGTATTTCTCTACCTGATTAACCTGATCCTTATAAAACCCTATGAATGGAAATAAAATAATATGAGAGAGATAATACTCTATGTCATAAAGATAGTATTTTCAAATATTTTGGTGTGGAGTTATGCTTCAAATTTATATTACTGTAGTCTCATATTCTTATTGCTAACCAGGTTTCATGTAAGAAAAGTGTTAGATTGGGGTCACAATGAGTTAAAAACTTTCAGACATCATAGAAATGTAAATCTTTCTAAGTAAACAGCAAGAGAAGTCTAAGGATTTTCATTACGTGGGAGCCATCTCTTTAGTCTTTGAAGATTATGGCATCAATAAAAATTATATAGAAAGCCATGAAAAATGGCTCTTTGGAGATGTGTCCTTTGCCAGGAATCAATTTTGCCCAGCAGAATATCTCCGACTGCTACTATAAAAGATAAAATTGTAGAGTGGGAAGGGAACTTAGAAGGTCATCTATTCTACTAACCTGTCTCCCAATAGGACCACACCAGATCAAGTTTTGAAATACAATATTGTTTTCTTTTTAAAGATTCCCAGGAAAAGAGATAATACAGTTTTTCAGGAGCCCAATTAACATTGAACTGTCTGCTAGGTAGAAAAACCTTTTATTCTAGTTTATATTGTCCCTTCAAACTTAATCTATTAGATATCCTTTATATCTTTGAAGAAGATTGTTAAATTAATTCTTAAACTATAATTTCCATTCTAAATAATGATAGTTTTCTAAAATTTCTTCATAGACATGATTTCTCCTGCTTTTTAAACATCTTCTTTAATAAGGCACAAATGATTTCCAAATTTCACACATTATTCATTAGCCATGATGCCCAGGAAATGTATAGTTCTCTAGAGGGCAGGATTACATGTAAAGAGTTGGAGGATGGGTGTGTGTGTGGGTAGGTGGGGGAAACACTTTGTAAAGTATATAATTGTCTAACCACTATACTGTACACCTGAAACCAATACAAAATGATATTGAAAGTAAACTGTCATTAAAAAAATAAAAATAAAAAGAGTTGGAGGATTTGGGACTTTTGCAGAGGAAGATAGAAAGGAAGACTTATGATTTTGCTATCATTCACTACCATTTTATACATTGAAACAATATTATAAAGAATGAGAGGCGAAAACTAAGTGAAATGTCACAAACAAACATCAATTCATGCTGAAGAGTGCACAGGAAATTAGGGTAGGAAAGAAGAAACTTGGACTTTTCAGAGACCATGACTTGTCTGTGGGCATCATCACAAGTTACTAAATGTGTTTTATTGAATTGGGTGCTTTGGGTACAGGAAAAAAGACAACGTCTTCTCCATGAAGTCCACCTGCCACCTATCAGTGTGATTATAGCCGACCCAATTCTGGCTGTAATGCAAAACACGTCATGTTACATGCTATAGTGTTGAGCTTGTTTACAAACCTTGCTATCTTTCTGTTTAGATTTGTTCTGTTGCTGACAGCCATGCTTTGCAGGTCACCTAGCCTTTTCCATACTGGGTTTGTGGTTTTCCCTATCTGTATGTGCTACCATAACTCACACTGGTGAAAATAATTGTTATACGCACAAAACGATTTCACAGCAGTGAATTCAGACATCACAGATGAAGACATGAGCCCAGTAAATAATTTCTGAGTGAAGGAGTGAATCAGAATGGGTCACATTGAAGAGCTCTTGTTGCCAAGACGGGACACGCTGACAGAGAAATGCCGGAAATAATCATAGAAAACAACAATTCATAGGAGAAAAGGAAGGAAAAAGGAACTAAATATAGAATAAAAAACTCCAAAGTAATGCATAAAGGAACTATTATCCCAATGAGTCATGACAGGACAGTATTTGAAAAAATACTAACAGATTTTCATCCTCCACTCACACTTATCTTGTTGTCCTCTTTGGGCTTCCCGACTTTCAGGTGTTCTGTACTCTGTTGGAGGAAAATAGGTGGAGTAAGCTTGGAATAGTGGGGTGCAGTGGTTCTCAAAAGGTGACCCAAAAGAACAGCATCAGGACCTGGAAACTAGTTTGAAATGCAGGCACTTGATCTGAAACCCAGATCTAATGAGTCAGCGATCTATGTTTGAACAATTACCTCCAGGTGAGTCTGATGCAGCTGAAGCTTGAGAACTCCTGGTGGAGTGGATGGAGCCAATCCCCCTTTAGGACTGAGATGCTTATTACTTCTTCAGAAAGAAGAGAGATCAAGGAGAGGTGACAAGTGTATGATGTTCTTTTTTCTTTCTTTAATTTTTTTCTTTTTATTATTTTGAGAGAGAGAGAGAGAGAGAGAGAGAGAGAGAGAGAGAGAGAGAGAGAGAGAGAGATCAATGAGAGAGAACATCGATTGGCCGCCTCCAGCATGCCCCCTACTGGGGATTTGGCCCACAACCTGGGCATGTGTCCTGAACAGGAATTGAACCGGCGGCCTCTTGGTGCATGGGTCGACGATCAACCACTGAGCCACACCAGTTGGGCATATGATGTTTATTTTTATAAACTAGTTCAAGTTAGGAATCCTAATTAAAATGCATTCTAAAAGAAGATATTTTTAATTAATGTTTTTCTCCCATTTTTAGTAGGTTTTCTGCAAGGTTAAGTCAAACAATATTCTTTGTTATGAGTGTTCTATTTGACTAGAGAGATTCTTGTAGGTTCTATTTTTTTCACCTAGGAAATAAATGCCCACTGTTCATTGACTATATATTATATATACTATATCATTTTGGCAAATTACGGTTGGTAGCTATAAAAAACTTGTGCAGAGGGACACCAATTCCTCTGCCTTTCTGCTTGGGATGCAAAGGTATTGTTTTGGCTATACCAAAACAATTTTTAGGTTAACCAATGTTAACCTATTTGGGACAAAAATGTTTTTATTATAGTAATTATGCCTGCTAGTTGCCTACCAAAATTTGTTCTCCCTTTCTTCCCAGTTTCCCTGGCAGGTCTTCTTAAACTAAAGGACTTAAATTCTTGCCAATGGAATGTGAGCAGAAATGATGGGGTTAATTCTGGGCCTTATTCCTCCTCACAGACATGCTGTGATTCAGCCTCTAGCAGGCACATAAGGCCATTGTCCTAGGCACCCCTGAGAATCAAGATGGAAGGACCCCGGGCCCCTGAATGACTGCATGAAGGAGAGCTGCCAGCCTGACCTTTCTGGAATGTGACAGAGAAATGAATTTGCTTTTCTTCCCTTGTCACTGTATTGTTGGGTCTCCTTGACATGGTTTTAACCTAATATTTTTCCATTGTTCCATATTTGGAAATAATATTTTCAGGATATTATTGTGACTTTTTAAACTTTATTTCTCATTGCTTCTACAAGACAAATAAGGCATTTTCAAAGTTATATTCTTGCTGTATGAGCTATTGGTAGCCAAGTAGGCATATTGGGATAAAATGAATCAATCACTCCACAAATATGTTTACCACTCCTGTTATATGTTTACCACGCTATTAAATTCTGGGGGCTATAAATGTCTACATGACATCATTCTTGCTTACTTTGATGGAAAATAAATATTTCCATTTGTATTATGAGATTATTTTATGTATGTTTTTGGCAATCATTTTACTGAAAACATTATATAAACACATTATGTACAACTGACTATGTAAAATGATACGAATAAAACTTAAGACTGAACAGTCACTTCCCTCAAAGAACTCACAGTCAGAAGAAAAAAATGGCATTTAAATATACTTTGTAATTTGCCTTTGATAAATGATGACTTTTATGAGCTTCCTTGCAAGTTAGAAAATAGATTTTATCATATCTTTGGTAGATGATGAAATGGAGACTTAACAATAGTAGTGATCATGGTAATGATAATAACTATACTTACTTACTACCTTCTAGTAGGTTCTGTGCTCTGCCTTCCTGAGTCACACTGTGTTGGATGGAGTGAATATAGAACCCTAGATGATCTGGTGGGATCTGAGAGAGGTAAGGCCATGTCATTTCTGTTTCCTGATGGGGCTTTAGGAAACGGCAAGACATGGGGGCATGGTTTTACAAAATTTTCTGTGTCCCAGTGAGGCACAAGAATAGTGGAATGATTCCCAAGCAAGGCATCTGGGTTCACAGTAGGCCCAGGGTGACATGAGACCAGAAGACTGATTTCTATGTGTCAGAGAGCAGCATGAAAGTGACAGAGAAAGTTAGCTTCCTAATTTCCCTTGTGCAAGAACGGTGTGGTGGCTCCATAGTGACTCCCCTGCACCTGAAGTACCAGACTAAGCTCAGCTATGGAGGACCTGTTGGAAAGGACTGAGACCTAAGAAGTGGCAGCCTGTCTGGGATGACACTTGAGATTAGGCAAGAATAGGGGTCCTTGCAGATGCCAGAGCAGATGCTTACCTGGATCTGATACCTTCCTCTGTGAATGCCCTGGTGCCACATGAGGCCAACCTCTCCTTCCACCACCTGGGGTTAAATGAGGGTCCCCTCTGGATTGACTGGGATTAAGTTTCTAACCCCCATTAGAATAGAGTTATTTTTAGGAGGACCATATTTTTTTTATTTTTCAAATTGAGTTACTTGTGAGGGTGAAAAAGGGAGCTTTTGATAGTATACCCAAATTAGCATGTGTAAAGTGGGACTATTCAGGGACAATTGGAATAATAGTCACTTTCTTCTTCTAAAAGGAATTAGGATGAGTTACACAGAGACAAAACAAGTTATATTTTTTGCCTACATGAAAATATGGACTAAAATGTACAGCCACCACAAAAGGCACTACTTGCAGCAGAATGAATCTGCCTTTGCAGATCACTGCAATGTGTAAGGGAGGTGATATTTTTCCCTTTGCTCCACACTCTGCATTTTTGGAAGTATAGAGTAGGAGTCTTCTCTATTCCCTTCCCTTTTCACTAACTCTTCCATGTGCTAGAGGAATGACTTATCTCTTGGTGGGATGGCAAGGACCTGCCATCATGTGTTCAATTTTCTCTTTGAACAGGAATACAGAGTTCAACATCTCTAACAATGTGGCCTGCCTTATTTTTCTCTCTGGTGAAAGCACTGGAATTCTTTCCTTCTGCCATTTCTCTGCCTCCATAAAGACACCTCCCTGGGGAGGCTCTGTTATGTGCAGAGGACACAGGCAATTTTGGGTAGCTAGATTCAATTTTGGGAAAATGAGTGGAAAGCTTAATTTTGAAAAAGTCCTATTCTCTATTCTATCTCTACCAGTAGAAAAGCAGGTATTTTAATTCCTGCCTGACATCTGTGTGCATTTATAAATTTGTTTCAAACTCACTAGGGGAAGGGATTTGTCTAGCCTTTTAGAGCTATAATATACAGCAACAGTATGTTCCGAATGATCTGGACTGGGACTCAAGTGAGAAATGTTCTGGAGATGGTTCTTAATATAGTTTGTCTGCTTGGGATGCAAATACCTTCTAGAACTTTTATTATTATGCTTGAAAGTATGTTTCAATAGAATTTTAACTTGTGTAAAACATAACACCCTTTAGGAATTGACCCCACCATTTGGTAATAGATTAATGTATCATAGCCTTACATTTCTCAGAAAGTTTATTTTCTGGTTGTGGATATTAGGGGAGAATATTTCTTCCCTCATTCCTGAAATTCTCCCTCAGTTCAGGAGCTCAGTGTTAATGTCGCAATGCTGATGACTCTCCACTCATTTTACTCTGCCCCAGAAGTAACTCATATACAGTTGGGAAGGATCACTGGAGCATGCCCAATTCAGCTCCTGTTTGCTTTCAGTTCCTCTGTGCTTTCAGTCTTACCTGCTCCTGTCAAGCAATGCCTGTGACCGGATAGGTCAATCTCCCTAACACTGGGTTCAATTTGCAAGCCAATTTAGCTCTTGTAGTAAGCTGTGACCTCTAATATGGTCTTTATCAATCAAACAGTAATATTTTGATTTGATGTTTTACTCCTTTTATTTCTCTATATGTATTGGACCACCTCCATGTTCCAAAAGCAAAGTGATGATTTTGGGGTTATGCATAAACTGATTTGTGAATGTATATGGGTATTTGCATGAAGTAAACATTATTTTTGTGGTGTTTCTTAACAACACTGAAAGCATTATCACCTGATAACTATGCATTATTAAAGGGCTCTTTATTATCCCTGGAGGGTTGATAGGGCTGACAGAGTATTCTGAGTGGAAAACTGGGTGTTTCGCATGCTCTGAATGGAACCACCCCTTTCTTACTCCCCTCCCCTGGCAGGCATTGATACTCACCTGACCTTCCTTCAGTAATGAGCTGCTATTTATTAAGGTCTATTATGTTCTAAGACTTTATAAATTATTTCATTTCATCTTCATGACAACACTGTAAGATAGATTTTATTATCAACATTTTTACTGAGGAAGAAATTGAGATCCAGAGAAATTATGTGACCACAAGACAGTAGCAGGACTTGAAATTAAGACCACCAGACACCAAGATTCATACTCCAATGACATATAGGAGAAAGTGTCAAATAAATATTCATTATCTGACCTCTGCAGTTATGAGGCTATGTAGGAAAACAAACTGTATGAATGCTCACATAAGGAACTGATAGTAGAGTTTGGAAGATTAGAAACTTCTCTTCAAATGCATAGATCTGGATTAGCACTTTTGGATCAACAGTATAAATTGTGCTGAGAGACTGTATTGCCATAAATGTTGTCTAGGGGAAGAGCTTTGCTTTTCTTTTTACTTGGTTAAACACAATAACCAAGTGTTTAACAGTTGGTTAAACCCTTTTATGTTAAACACAATAATATTCCAAATATTTACTACATAATATAGCAGAGAGTATAGTGTTGTAAATGGTCACCTAAGCCAATGGCAGTTGGGCATGGCAAACATTGATTTAAAAAAACCTGAGCTGTTGAAGCAAATTCTTAAAAGTAGTCACATTTCAGCATTCATGATATGGAAAAAGATGAGACAGTGTTCATTGTTAGTACAATTGCATTTTGTCCCTGAGAGAGTATTCTGCAAACACATTTGCTTCCATGGACCTAAGAAAATACATTTCACCCCTGAGAAAATTTTTACTTTTACTTGACCATCTCATTATTTCCCCTGTTGTCTGAAGGAAGTTAATCCCAAAGCTTTGTGTAAAATGATGTTTCCTGCTTTATTGTAACAGAATGATCCTGGTGTTGACAAGCAGGTTGGAGCCTGGCTCGGATGAATCTGCAGAGGAAAGTCAGGCAAGGACAACTGGCGTAAATAACCTGGCAATTGGGTTCCTGTTGCATTTTATTTTATAAATAATTAATTAATTTTTTTCCCCTGTAACACAGCTCTAAGTCCTGGAGTTATTAGCTCTTGTTAATTAAGTCTTTTCTGGTACAAGACAGAGCTGGAAAGGGAGGATGTAAAGCAACAGCCCCCATTTGTGGCTTTGTCAGAGATATTGGCTGCTCATACTTACCACAGAGGTAACAGATGAAGTGTGCAAATCTACTTTGAATAATAAGTAGAATACTCCTCTACGCTTATTGAGTACATAGAGGATTCCAAACCTGTGCTAAACCTTTGCAATTTAATAAATTAACAAACAAAGTAGAAACAGACTCATAAAGACAGAGAACAGACTGACAGCTGCCAAAAGGGAGGGAGTTGGGGCTGGGTGAAAAAAGTGAAGGGATTAAGCAAAAACAAAACAACAAAACAAAAACTCATAGACACAGACAACAGTATAGTGATTACCAGAGGGAAAGGGGGTGGGGGGAGGTAGAAGAGGGTAAAGAGGTAAATGGAGATGGAAGGAGACTTGCCTTAGGTTGGTGAATGTACAATACAATATACAGATGAGGTATTATAGAGTTATACCCCTGAAACCTATATAATTTTATTAACCAATGTCACCCCAATAAATTCAATTAAAAAATCATGATCATCTGGGTGCATGAGGCTATTTCTGGTGTGAGAGGGAGAAATATCTCTAGTGGAGTACCAAAGAATACATACATACACACACACACACATGAAAGAAAATGGAGACTCAGATGAGTTAAATAACTTACCTAAGATCACAGGCTGGTAAAGATTCACTCTGGTTCTCTCTGACAAGCTATTGCTGTTCCTGCTACACTCTGCTGTATATAATTGTAATTTTTATACACTCAGCCATCTTTTCAATGATTTGGAGGACTCCAAAGTAAAGATTTTTTTTTGCAGTAAAATAGTCCATTTAGGAAATGCATTTAAAAAGCATACACTTTATACTATGTTTACCTCTTTTGTAAATTTGATTATTATATGTTCATTTAAAAAGTATATCTAGCATGGCTGGTGTGGCTCAGTGGTTGAGTGTTGACCCATGCACCAAGAGGTTGCCGGTTTGATTCCCAGTCAGGGCACATGCCCAGGTTGTGGACCCAATCCCCAGTGGGGGGCATGCAGGAGGCGGACCAATCGATGTTCTCTCTCATCAGTGTTTCTATCTTTCTCTCCCTCTCCCTTCTCTCTCTAAAATCAATAAAGAAAAAAATAAAATAAAAAAAGTATATCTATAGCAATTTGTCAAAAATACATTGTTTATATGTAAATATCCATATACATGTATATACATATATACTTTGTAATATGTTTGGTGCGTTAGACACACTATTTCATTTAATTCTTATCATAATTAAATGCAAAAGTAGGTGTATTATCCATATTTGCAGATGGAGAAAATAAAGGACAGTGAAGTTTAATTACTTGTCCAATGATATATAGCTAAACAATTAGAACATTGTGTATGATTTTTTTCACCATAGTATGTTGTTTATGATTTTTAAACAAAGCTAATATTATATAATATATAATATTCATTTTTGAAAAAATGTCAGTGATATCTCAAGTTAATATAAATATTTGTGTTTGAATTAAGAAAACCAAATTGGGTAATTGTCAGTCTATGAAGAGGATTTAATATAGTAGCACTGATATGTTTATGATTAGATAAAAATCACTAATGTAACTGTATAGTACCAAAAGAGCATGTATTAATGATTTCTTTTTGTTTTAATCTTAGTATTTTCTTAAATCTTCTTCTTATTGGTTCCTAGACCAATTATGGAAATTTCTAGAACAACATAAATTGCCGAACTAAAACTTAAGTCATAATAATTGTCATTTTATTTTAACATCAGGGGAAAATATCACATTGTTTTAGGTTGTCTCTTTTTGTCCTTAAATGTAATACCATAAAAATTTTGATTTTTTTCAATAAAGAAATTTAAATTTACATGAAATTTGAAGCCTTTTTCAAAGATACTGTCAATCATTCTTCAGGCTTCTTTACTCATTACAATTTAAGAATAAAATAGAACAGATAGTTTTCTCAGATGACAGAAATATAGTAACATATACAACATTATCATCCTGACTTTTTGCTGAACTCATTGAGAAAAAAACAAACAAAACATTTTTACTAATAAATTCTTACAAGAATCTTTACTTTTTTCACCAAACTGTACAATGAGTATTGAGGAAGGGATGACTAATAATCTGATTTTCTCAGCCAATCATAGTATTGTTCTGAAGATTGCTTGATGTAAGAATTAAAATTGTTGTTATCCTTCAGTTAGGTACCAGGTACAGAGTAACTTACCTCCTGTTACCTAGTCTGCTTAGTGAGTGATGTGGATGAGAAAGTCAATACATTAGCAACACAGGGTTGCAAGGTGGGTACTACTTTCTTGATCACCTATTCAAGCTGATACCTTGCTTGAATAGCTACACAGAGAAGGTGGCAGCTGTTCTTTGTTGCAGAGGATGTGGTAAATAGAGGGAGACTCAGAGTAACTCCGATAAATAAGCCATCTTCCTTCAGGATCCATGTACCTAAACACTGTCCTTTGCATACAAAACCTTATGTCTAATTATTTTTCCATATACTTTTGGCATATAAGAGTTGACATGTTTTGTCGTTGCAGGAAGAGCCCTGCACTCCAGTTTACAAGTGAACACACAGATATACTCAAAGATATGAGAGTAAAATAACTGGTATTACCCAGCGGCCAGTAACACCTCTGTTATAGTATTTGTTGTAATGTAGCTCTCACCTCTCTATTTTTGTAGAAATTGAGGCCCTACAATCAAAACTTTAACATAAGACTTTGAGGTTTACTAACATTCTTCTTGTATGCATGTGTGTGTGTGTGTGTGTGTGTGTGTGTAGGGGTGAAGGATAGGGAGAGCAAGAAAGAGAGAAAGGGAATGAAAAATGAAAGCCAGTTCTCAGGTGGAAAGTTCAATTTCCTCAGGATCTTGGCACTTTGCAGTCATAAATATTCACATAATCATATACATTTATGTGTGCACACACACGAAAAAGAAGTATATGGACTTAACCTAGTAACTTCATAAGCCATTTGTCTCTTTCCAAGAACTGTCTTTCTCTATGGTTAGTGATCTTACTTTCCCTCCTAAACACTGACTTCTCTTTCTTGGTGGTTGGTGCTCAATAGTTTCTTGTGAGGTAGTGGACTTGTGGGCAGAGGTATCCCACCACATAGGGGACTTTACACAGATATATATTATGTGACAGAGGGAGCTTTTAGACATTTCTGGGAGGGGAGAGGTGATTGGACTCTTCAACTTCATCTCCCTCCTCCAAAGTTAGCTTCTGAACAACAGGGATGTGTCTTATTAAAGTTAGCTCCAGTGTTGAGTTTGGGTCTCCAACCTAATAGGTATTCAGAAATGTTGGTTGAATTAAAGTATGAGGAAGACACACAAATTATAATTTGGGTTATCTAATAAGTATAACGTTTTACACATAAGCTATTTAAAGTCACTTAAAAAACTATTTAGTATTTAATACAGTATAATCAAACTCACTTAAAAAGAACATTATCCAGATAAAATTTCAAGGTCTTTTTGAGTCTTATGAATTTGTAACACAGGTAGTTTAGTTTTTGTTGAAAATCTCTTCTGTGTGTCTTTTAATAGAATCCTGGGAGTACTCACTCAACAGAGAGCCAAAATGTCTTTCATATTCCTCAAGTAAGCAATTTAGTGTCTTTAAAATAATAGTTGTGGAGTGGATATTATAGGTAAGAGGGAAATGAATAGGCATTACAGTAGTCTGATTATACTGTTATTATTCTAATAGTAAGTTAAGGATTGGACATTGGCAACTTAATTTTGGGATGAAAAAGTTCGCTTAATGAGAAATTCTTTACCCTACAATTGGTCAGTTATGTAGTTAGATTATGTTCCTAAGAATAAATTCATCTTTGTATAGGAGAGGGGATTAGCTTCTTTCAATGGATGCTTAGACAATTCTTTAAGTCAAAAAGTATCTTAAGACAATTTTAATTGTCTACTTACCTCTAATAACCCTTTAGACTTGAAGGTGGAGACTGGGCCTTGCTTATTATTGGGTCCCAGCAGCTAATACAGTAAATAGCACATATCAGTCATGGAATAATTATTTGTTGTTTGGAAACTATTTTGGACTAATAATTATAATGGATTGTTGTTTCTTATTGGTCAAAATGGCTGAATAATTATAGCCATTTTTTTTAATGTATTACTGACTTAAGTATTCAAAAAAGGTTGCTTTCATGGCATTTTAGATGTTTCTTCACTTTTTTGACCAAAAGGATTCTTACATCAAAGTTGGTCTAGTTCCTTCCTTCCTCCCTCCCTCCCTCCCTCCCTCCCTCCCTCCCTCCCTCCCTCCCTCCCTTCCTTCCTTCTTTCCTTCCTTCCTTCTCTCTCTCTCTCTTTCTTATTGATCTTAGAGAGACAGATATGGATTTGTTGTTCCACTCATTTATGCATTCATTGGTTGATTCTTTTACGTGCCCTGACCAGGGATTGAACCCTCAACTTTAGCATATCGTGATGATGCTCTAACCAATGGAACTATCCGGCCAGAGCTAGTTGGCCTTATTCTGCTACACTACTTCAGATGATGCCTCATTAGTTAAAACCTATGATTTCCTTCCTTTGGATTTGGAGCTATTTATTTATTTATTTATTTATTTATTTATTTATTTTTGGATGGTGTGATGACAATGAAGAAATCAACAGGCACTTCATAACTGCCTATTGTTCTCATGTCAACTGATAAAACACACTTTCTTTTAAAAAAAATTACCATTCTAGTGATGTTTGTATGAGACAAATGATTAGGAACAGTGTGTAATGGTGGGAAAAGAGGAATTGTTAGTCATTTTTGGAGTATAAAAAGCTTCCAGAGCTTCTGGGAGATAGATGCCTGTAATTTAATTCACAGGTTTTAGAATCTGTTCTCCAATTAGTTTGCAATTACCTTAAAATTTTATTATCATTTCAAAGAGGAGGCTAAAATTATGACCATTACTACAAGCATGAGAGTGCTATAAATTATGGTCCGCTAATAGCGTGCACAGACACACTCACAAATGCACTCTGGGAAATTGTTGTGGGAGCCACATATATCCAGAACAAGAGTGAAAGTGTAAAGAGGAATAAATGAAATGTAAAATAATTACCAATGGGTTGTTGATATTATTTTGTAGAAATAGGAAGTTATGAAAAGAAAGAATAGTATATATATATACATATATATATGTATATATATAAATATATATACTATTTATATATAGATGTATATATATACACATATTTATTTATATATGCATAAATATATATAAATATTTATAAATATAAATATATAAACAAATAAATATATAAATAAATAAATATAAATATAAATATATATATATATCCAGCATGAATGCTCCAAATAATGTTAATTTATATCTTGATGTTCACTAATGCTGAATATAAAGCCAGCAAAATAATAAATTTTATGAAACTTAATGTGAGTACTGATTTCTAGGTATGTGTTTCATGTTTTTAAAAGTAAAATAGTTGGAAATTTTTATTGTAGAAATGTGCAAATTATACTACAGTAATCTATTTAAACATGCTGCATATTAATTTTAATATATAAAAATTACTGTACATCATTCCAACATTTAAAGATTCTTAATATTGTTCATATAAAATATATATACATCACAATATTGCTCATGTGAAAATACATATTACATCATTGGCTCGACCTTAATGTTAAAATTAAAAGATTAAAGGCCTTTTTGAGTATATTGGTGCTTTTTATTTCTGAACAAGTTTGGATTGGGTGGAATGAAGTGTGTGTATATATAAGTTTGATATGTCTGTGTAAGGCCTTGAAAGAAATAAAAGCTCACATTTTAAGGATGGTTTCTTAAGTATCTGGGCATTTACCTTAGTTCTTAACTTTAATTTTTTAGTGAAAACATGGTATTTGGTACAATGTTTAATTAATTATAATACTTACAAAAAGTCAACTTGTGGAGTTAACACTCAGGATCCCAGACCTACCTCTTTTTTAAAAAATAAAATTTTATTTTATTATCCAAAGTGTTCACAATAGTATGTTTGTTGAAAAAAATAAAACGAGGTGTATATAAAATAAATGTTGAAATCTTTCTAAACCCTTCTATCCCAAACCAATAACAGTTTCTAGAGGAAATAACTTTTATAGAATAGATGAATATTTCAAGGAACTTTTTTATAAAATTGTTTTTTTTTGTTATTATCATTTTTAATTTGTGTTTTTTCTATAAAAAGGGGCCTGACACATTTCTATAAAATTGTACAATTTCAAAGCAATTGCTGTTTAGCAAAAAAAGCTAAAAACAACCTGTATGTTTGGATAATTCTTGGCTTAGAATTCTTTGATATTAGGATTATTAGTAAGAACTCTTTTAAATGTGAAGACAGAAAATTCAATTTATGTTATTAAAAGGGATTTTTATTGACTTGCAAAACTGAAAAGTCCATGAGTAGATGTAGCCTCAGTTTCACCTTACCTTGGGGACTCAAATGACAGCACTGTACCTCTCTCATTTATAAAATTCTTCAGCACCACTTTCTCTTTGTTGGTTACATTCTTTAACAGGTCTAGCCTCATGGTGACAAGAGGGTTGCAGCAGCCTTCAGCTTGAATTCACTCAGTGCTTCAAATGCAGTAGTGAAAAATATTCATTTCTAGAATTGAATCTTACTGGTTCTGATTGATCTGACTTGACTCACATACCCATTTGTATTAGTTTTCTAGGGCTGCCATAACAGACTGGGTGATGTCAACAACAGAAACTTATTTTCTCACATTTCTAGAGGCTAGAAGTCCAAGATCAAGGTGTCAGTAGGTTTGGTTTCTTCTGAAGCCTCTCTGCTTGGCTTGCAGACGGTCACCTTTTCTGTTTGTCTTCACTTGGTTGTTCTCTGTGTGTATTTGTGTCCGAATCACCTCTTCTTATAAGGATTGGGAACTACCCTAATGACCTAATTTAATCTGAATTACTTATTTTTTTTAATGTTGGCTTTTTAAAATTTATTTATTTTTTTATTGTTGAAAGTTTAATTACTCTTTAAGGGCCCTATCTCCAAATAGTCACATGCCAAATAGGGGTTAGGACTTCAACATATTAAAGTGGGGGGACACAGTTTATCCCATAACACTATTACTGCATAGCCACTGTGACATTCCTACATAGCTACATAGCTGCCTGCCCATCCTAGGTCCTTTGGATTTAGCAGGAAATTCAAAGGACTGGAAAAAGGGGGAAGTTAATCCTCAAGTGAAAACTGACCCATGTCACCAACATGAGGGTGAATGGTTTCTTGCCAGCGCAAAACCACAATTGTCCACTTCACTACGAAAATACAGATTAGGATTATAGTATCAGTATCAGATATTTTGGTTATAAAATAATGCTATATAGTTAAATAGTAAGGAAAAATTGATTTTTGGATTAAACTTTGCATTTTTACTTCAGGGAAAAGAAAAACATTATGCTTCTTAAGAAAAGAGAAAGAAGTAGTATCTTCATCCAAAGCATTTTCTACACAGAAAAATGAATTGGGGTTTGAGCTTTCCATAAATTATATAGCTTGAATGTGAGGAAAAAGTAAAATAATTCCATTGTCAGAAAAATGGGGAGGATAGATTTTGGGGACACAATGAATATCCATTATCATCACTAGAATTAGAATAAACATTGTTGAAGACTAAGGCACACTTAGTAAAATTATTGAATTTCAGTGTTAAAGTAGGCATCATATAAATATACAAACAGAAGAAACAATTCATCAATTAAGAAATATTAGTTTAATTTTAGAAATGTTATATGTAAGAGAAAAGGAGAGCAATACCTTCAGAATTTAGAGGGAGAATAAAATGGAGGGTATATCCAGCCAAAATGCCACTAACATGTGAAGGTCACAGAAAGATATTTCCAAATATACAAAGACTCTTCAACTATGTGTCCTATGTACTCTACATGAAAAATCTACTTGAATGTATAATCTATTCAAGCAAAAGATTGAAACTGTGGGAAGAAAATATTGGTAGTACATACTGAGTTTAAAAAATATAATTATTGCAGTTTAGAAATTTAAGTCATAGTTACAAAACAAACTTTTATGATTATAACTCATGAGCAAAACTATATAATAGATAGTAAATAATAATTATTAATCCAGTTATAATATACTAGGAAAAGTAACAATTATTAATTCAGTTATACTAGGAGACATTTCCCAGGACTTGTCACTAAAACTGGAAAGGAAAGGGAAGAAGATGTTCATAGATGACAGTAAATGACATAGCATCTAAATATATAAATACAAATTAAGAAAAGAAGAAATAAAAATAAATACAATTATAGTCAGAAAATTTTAATACTTTTTATTCTGGAAAGACTGATAAATCCAAAATTTAATAGTGATGTAATATTTCTGGTGATATAATCTAATATAATTGATAAGGTTGCTATAAAATATTTTAATACTATAGAAAAATTTTTAAATCTTTTTTCAAGTCCCCAGGAACCCACAAAGAGAAATCAATAAATTCCAGAAAACAGAAAAGCGTAATCTCTAAATGCAATTTAGCAAAACCAGATATACCTAGTAAAAGTAAAAACAAAGGAATGACTTTAATCGAGCCAACAGTTGGGTCAAATAGAAAATAAAGTCTGGAAATGCAGAATATTTTGAAAATCAGATTGAGAACACTGCATATAAACATGTAAGGTAAAGAGATTAAAAATAATTAAGCACTCAGTTAAGATATTGAAAAAATACATCCAAGGAAAGCAAAACAAGTGAAAGAATTAATAAAGATAAAAGCATAAATTAATAAATGAGAAATAGAAACAGTAGACTTGCCATAACCATGAGATTCAAAGAGTAGTAATAAAAACCTATTCAAATAGGTAATTTTTCACTTAGCTTCATCAGGGGGTAGATGGGAAGAGATGAAAACACAAATACATAGATTTAAGGCTGAGAACAAGGGAAGATCCACCAGTACAGAAATAGTTAATAGAGCCACGAGAAAATAGTTTTCAAAAATCTATGCTAGTAAATATGAAAAGCTCCTTGAATGGATGATTTTCCAGGAAATATGCTTCCCAAATTAACTTGTAAAGGGAGAGAAAATTATAAACACATAATAACCATGAATGAAATTAGACTGTTGTCAATGACCCACTACCTTCATCTATTATTTTTGAAAACAAGGAATTATGTCTATAGTGTTCTAGCAGCAATATTTATTATTCATAATATTGAAAAAATAACTTTCAGTCATCCTGAGATTGTATTTGTACATTCTCTTAATACTTTGGGATATATAGAGTGTCCCCAAAAGTCTATGTACAACTGAATAGTTATAAAGTCAGTGTTTATGCAAATACATTTCATTTTCAAAATGTGCTAGAATCTACAGACATCCTGTATATACATTTTTGGATACCCTATATTTTGTCTGGTTTAGATATTTTAATTGGTTTAAAACATTTTTAAAATTAATATCCTCTTTTCTACATGGGATTCAATATCTGGTTTAGAATTGTTCTTACTTATTACAAAATCCAGAATCACCTGACTAGAGAGAATCTTGGCATTCAATTCCATTTTCATGTTAGGAAATAAATCCATAAAGGTGATATAATTTTCTTTATTATGGTCATGCAGCAAGCTAGAGGTAGGACAAGCTCTAGAAAATACTGATTACCTGACCATTATAGAAAATGTAGGAGAAGGTTCCTTTTCCACGTGTTGGATGAAAGGAAAGGAGCTATTATATGTAATTCCCAGACATACTTTACTCCTGTAAATACTTTAATTTTAGCTAATATAAAGTGATTTCAGGTTCTTATTGCTTACAAATGTACTTTATTTAAAAACAGATTAAGAAAGCAAATTTGTAAAACTATTTAAAAATCTTCCCAAGTTAGTAGAAATATGTTCTAGGAAGGTTGCCTTCAAAATTAGAGCTGAGGGTAACAGATGTCTCACAAATTGCCAAGTATTTGCGATGTATAAGAATTTTAAAGTGGTTCCCAAAGATTACTAAGGGCCTCACCTTTTATGAAAAAAAAAAAAAAAAAAGGAATCAACAATGCGCAGCCTGGGTATACAACAATGTCACATCCTGACATTACCACACCATTAAAGCTGCAGAGAAAAAGCAAGCTGGGAGTTAACAGCTGTATTTCCAAATGATTAAAATGTTAAAGGTGCTGCAGAGAGCTAAGAAAGTTATTTGTATTCATCAGAAGGTACAGTGATGTGTGGGTTTCTTTTAACGAATATTGTATAAGGATCAGGTCATTCAAGATTTAGAGCACCCTGTGAATGAGGACCTGTGCTTCTTGTCCTCTTTTTTCTCTTCTGACAAAGACTATATTTTAAGTCTGGGTCAGAAGTCTTGTGAAGGTCAGCCTTTGGTTATATAAACAGATCAGTATGTATTAGTCCACGGATCTGAAAGAACTTTAACATTGCCTTACAAATTCCATGAGGGTAGGTATTTTTGTTTGTTTTGCTCACTGTTATATCCCTGTGTCCACAATAAGGTCTGCAACATAGTGTATGCTCAATAAAATTTCATTAAATGAACATCCTATTTCTCTAATAGTACTCTCAGCATTTAGCATGTGTTTCATTTAGCTTCTTATCATCTCTTCCCTGGGTGATAATCACAGCAGCCTTCCATCCAGGTTCCTTGATTGTAGTGTTATTCCTATTTCTCATCCACCTTTCAATCTACAGCCAGATAAAAAATGTATCTCTGATCTTCTCCCTTGCTAGTCTAAAACTCTTCAAGAGTTCACCATCAATTGCAGGATCAAGCTAAAGGTTTTTAAGATGGTGTATGAGGTCCTCCACGATCAGACCTAAGCCCTCTCCAGGTACATCTCTCAGTATTATCTGCCTCACACTTTATGTTCTAATAACCACAAATTACTTTATTGGTCTGTGTACATTCCAGAGGTTTCTTCCCTTCTGTTCATGTTTTACCTTTGCTTGGAATGTCCCCATCCCACTCATATTTAAGTAAAGGGGTACTCCCTTGTGAAGCACCACTAATCTTCCCTTCCTTTACCTTCTGGCTGGGTGACTTGTCTAGTTCACCACTCCCTGGTACCTGAGGAATACCACTATCATAGAAGTTTCCACATTGCAATGTGATGGTCTGGTTCTGAACCAAACTCCTCCCCATAACCATGAGCTTCTAAAGGGCAAGGATGAGGTCTCGTCCATTTTGAGATTTCCAGTGCCTTGCACAATAAACAGCAGATAGCAAACTCCATAAATTTGTCATCTTAATTTATAGATGTAAGGGAAGAAAAAAAATCTTATGACTCTGGGGGAGCATGATTTCTGGACTCAAGACGGAGAGAATACATATTTTATTCACCCCATTTTGCACAAAAGATTCTGGCCTAAGAACCTTGTCTTACCTAATTAGAAAAAGTCAAAACTAAAAGAAAATGATTCTAGCTCCTCAACCCAGCAAAAAGGGGAAAAACAGATTGTACACTGGGAGGAAGAAAAAAAGGCAGCCTGAAGAAGACAATTACCCTGGCAAGAGGTCAGAGAGGAGGCAGGTGACCTGGTCTAATTGGAACGTGATGAAGGTGATGCATCTCTTTGGGGTATAAAGCAGACATGTTTCATAATTTAAATGCTCCCTCTGTGTGAAGTGGTTCTGTGACTCTGACATAGAGATCTAATCTATTCTGGACCAGAGGGAATGTTTGGTGGGAGTAACCAGAGGATCTCCTTTTTACATCTCAGCCTTCTCTCTGCTCCCTCTGAGCCTTTTGTTAGCTTGAACCTTTGATAGTATATATAGTAAGTTTGCTACATTTGGTATGATCTTGAATTTCATTTTCACTGTTAGCTAAGCTCATGAGTCTTTCTGATTGCTTACAAAATATTCATTTCCTCCTCCTCCTCCTCCTTCCCCTTCTTCTTCTTCTCCTCCTCCTCCTCCTCCTTACTAATAAAACCCTAACTTTGTACACATATTTGTAGAGTGGTGGGTGTATAACACAGGTCTAGCCAATGAAATAGAAGCAGATATTTTTGGATGGGATTTCCAGGAAGTTCTTTTAAAAGGAATAGACTTGGCTGGCTTGTCCCTTTGGCTTTTTCTCTCTTCCTCCCTCGCTCCCTGCCCTCCTCCCTCCCTCCCTTTCTTTTTCCCTACCTACTTTCCTACCTACCTACCTATCTACTTCCCCCCTTTCCTTTTTTCTTTCACAGATGCTCATCTTCCTGCCTGGGAGTAGAACAACCATATTATGAGCACAAGGGAAAGGGGCACATGCTAGGAGTGTTGTGCCATTAAAAGAAGAGCTTGTGTCACTGAAGGCTTTTTGGAGCCAAATTATCATTCCTCTATTTCACATTTTGTGAAAAAAAAAATCACTCTTCCTTTTCAATGTAGTTAAGACACTGCAATTCATGAAGCAGAATCTATTTCTAACTGATAACAATATCTTAATGTCACTAGAGAGAAACTAGAAAAGATGCCTTTTAAGTGTTGGAGAATACTTAAACTGTCTTCCGCTTAGGGAAAGTGAGGCCAGAGGTCTCATGTTGATGGATTAGGGCTACAACAATGAAAATAAAAATGCTTTCTGTCAATTTGGGATTGAGGAGAGAATGTGTGGGGAGACTAGAGAATGAGAAAGAAGAGATACAGAGAAGGGCCAATGGCAGAGAAGGCTCCTAAGGCAATAGAGTGGCAGCCTGAATCATGAAGGGGAAGGAACCCCCAGCACCCTCCCAGGAAAGAAAATTCCCTGTTGAGAGCAATGAACAGGGACTTCAGAAACAGAAATGGCTAGTATTAAATTGTGCATTGTTGTTTTTTTCTACCCCTAAATTCCCTGCTGTTAACCCAATAATTTCAGTAAAATTATCTGTTCTCCTGGGAGTAATTAAAAAGAGGATGAATGTCTAGTCTGGGCTAAGCTGTGCAGGAGGTGAATTGGTTTTATGGGAAGCAAATTATTTTGAGAGGGTAATCAAACCTTCAGATAAAGTGGGAAACTAGACTGAGAGGCACATGGGAGCAATGCAAATTTTCATAATCCTCAAAGAAAATGTTGAGGCTTCTCAGCTGTCTAGACATCTCAGTGTATGGAGGGCTTGTAGAGAGATTAAAAGGGAGAAGTTATGACCCTAAAATGTTGGAGGGCTTTGGAATGTGTAAGTGGTTGATACTTGGGTTTTATAGATGAAAAGTGGCACATTTTCCCTTAAGTTTGTCCACGGTGCACTAGTCTTCAGACCAGATGCTTCCATTTAGGTAAAGTGAGCATTATGAGAAAATATTTTTTTGTAACTTTCTCAGAATGTTTCTTAAGCTGCTAAATTAGAAATCTGTTCTTCATTAGTTTGCTTAACTCAGGGACCATGTTTTGTAGGAAAGCTAATCCATCGTTTTCTCCAAGAGAGAACTGCTGGCATTATAGAAAAGGTGAGTAACAACACTCTTAAGAAAACTAATGTATTACTTTTAAAGGAAAAGTGTGACATTTAGTTTATCGTATTTGGTGGAGGGCCACTTTTTCCCAGTGAAGAGACATAACTGACTAAAGAGTCAGCTTAGAAGCAGCACCATAGCTGCCATTATTGCTCATTTGCATTCTATTTTGCATATTTCTGCATAGTATCTATTTATTGAAAACATCATTTATTGCAATTCCAAAACAATTTAACTCTCTATAAAATGTTTGAAACTACTGTGGCACAACCTTTTGTACCTCTCTATCAAGACATGGTTCAGTGAGCAAGTGTAGGAAATTAGGGCTTACAAAATCATTTGGATGAGCTGGAGGAGAGAATTCACAGGGTTTCCACTGGATTTTTTGGCTTCAAGTTCAATACATCAAAGTTGTAATCTAGAACTTATATATGGCTTCCACCACTGTGGCCCACAGCAGCCCTACACCACCCAAGTGAATGACTAGACCATGAAAAGTAGCGTTTTTCATGGGAGGCACTCACATCTGTCTGAGCTTGTTTGTCAGCTGCGTTGTCTCCACCCCTCTTCAGCTTTCCATATCTTATGGGAATTATCTCTTTGGTAGAATCCTTTCATGTAGCCATGTGTGAGAAGTGCTGATAGATAAGACCTAGCAAATTTCCTTTGGAGTTCTAGGAGTTTCATTGTACAAGACTTAGGGTAGAGTCTGATTGATTTTGGACAGGTGAAAAACTACTATTGTGGATGGATTTCCTTGGACTATTTACCATTAACATAGAACTAGGATGCAAAATGGGGATGACATTTATTAGGTCTTCTCAAACCCTCAGTTATCAGTGTCAATACTCTATTCTTAGTTATTACATAGGAAAAATATACCTTTAGAATAGAAAATTCTGGTGGTCATCACCATAACAAAATGTTCAAACTCAGCCACATCAGTAGAGACAACTTGACATTATGTGCTTTCTGATAGGATGAAGAGGTGCACTTCCTCCTGCTTAGGTATTTGTGTCAAAAACAATCTAAATCTATTTAAGAGGCAAGACACAGAAAACAGAATTCTATAAAACAACTTCCTGGATAATTAAAAAAAGCCGATAACCTGAAAACCAAGCAACCAATCAAACAAACAAATAAACAAACGTGAAATAATGCCCTATATTCAGAGAATGAAAAGCCATAACAACAAAAGCCCTATAAAACTTAATTTCATATATATATAGTATAAACATATATATAGCATTTTAGATGTACATAAATTTAAATATGGATGGTATCTTAGATGATATGAGTTATTATTAACTTTTTAGGTGTGATGATTGTTTATAGTTATGTAGGAGATGCACGTTGAAGACTTTGGGGTGAAAAGTTATGATGTCTACAATTTACTTTCAAGTAGTTTTGCAAAATAAGTTACACACACACACACATATACACACACACAGAAGGCAAATGTGGTAAGTCCAGAAGAAGTGTAAATGGGTATTCATTGTACTAATTCAAATTTTATGAAAATTTGAAACTTCTAACAACAAAAGTAGAAAAAAGGAAAAGAATTCTGGCATTCATTAAACTCACCCTGTTAACATAGCAGGTGCTGTTAGAGCCAGTGTATGAATGCTCAGCACGGCTTCTTCACAGAGCATCCCACTGATTGCCACAAAGGCCTATGGCACAGTAGCCTCTAGGAAAGAGTGGTTTACAGCACCATGATTTAGCAGACAAGGGATTCAACATGTTAGCACCTAACAAACATGGCATATATATAAATAAAAACCATTTTATTAAATGTAAAATGCAAACTATTTTTAAATGTACCATCATTGTATATATAACCAAGACAAGTATTTATTAATATTGTAAAATCCCTTCTAATGGCAATTTTAAGAAAACTCACAGCATAGGATGGTTAAAATAAAATAAAAAAAAACACACACACAAAAAAACCACCCCAAAAAACCAAACGTGAGTCCTAGAATCAATGAAGTACACATTCTCCAAGAAAATGGGTGATTATATAAGAGAATTGGTGTCATTTTGTTTAGATCTAGTCATTGTCCTTTTTATTATACCTCTAAGGGGAAAATATTAAGAATTTTAATAATGAGTCTAACATAACGTTTCCTGCCAGTGGCACACATGGTTGGATGTATTGTCACAGAAGCAGTGCAGCAAAATAGTCGAGAAAGGTGGTATAGAAGAAGGAGGATTTTGACTCTTGTCATGCGTTTGGATCCTATTGGCCACTGGACCGCCAGTGTTCTTGGTTTCAAGATCTACAGTTTCCTTTCTAAGTCATAATACATATTATAGGCAAGAAATAATGAAAACAAAATTACATTAATAATTGCCCCAAACTGCACAGGGAAAAACCCAAACCAAAAAAATCCCACAAATACTCTCTCCCTAAGATAACCCTCTAATTCCTGACATCACTAAAACCCGGTGCAGTGACCATGGTAGATCATATTATTATTCAAGATATTTGCTGCCTCTTTCCATGGGAACATTATACATCTCTTCTCTGTTTCACTCAAGAGTGGTCACGTGACTTGTACTGGTCAGTAAGTGCCATGTGTCACTTTGTGCATAGGTTTTAAAAGTGGGCTCATAGTCATCCATGTCTCATTTTTCCTTTGCCTTGAGACCCAAAGAAGAACAGTTTTGTAAGTCTGGGCCCTGCAATAGAGGCAAGGAGGAGCAGAGTTGTAGTAAAACAATTATGGACATGTAACATGAATGAGAAATGGAACTTATTTTTTTAAATCTTTGAGATTTTGGAGTTATTTCTCAATGCAGCATAACAGTATTAGGCTAATACTTTAAGAAAAATTTGATATCAGAGAAATAACCAATGTACACAGACACATAACAATGACAATGCCTAATACCATGCCAAAGAAATTTATTACAGATTAGACTTTCTAAAAAGAGCTGAATACCTTTGACGAAAGTATGCCTGTAAAATTCGCCTTTTTCCTTCCCAATCAGGGCCACTGAGTTATTAGAGACAGCCATAAAATAATGCTGATTCACTATATACCTGGGATTGCTTGGCAGAACAGATAATCATCATTTAAAAAAGTGTAATGGAAACAAATATTAATGTTGAGGTGGTAAAATAATAAAAACTAAAATTTATTTTGCACTTGTTATATGCCATACACTATTCTAGGCTCTTTGTATGCATACAATAATTTATCTTCGTGGTAATCCTCTGAGTTAGGCATTTTACTAATGACAAAATAGAAGTTCCGAGAGATTAACTAGTGAGCCCAGTGTCACACATTGAGAATGTAAGAATGAGAGCTAAAATCTGTGGATCCTCACTTCTGATGTCACACTTAGCCCCAAATGAGGCATTTTAATTGCAAGTTAACGTATGACATGGGGAGTTTGCCGTTACGGTAGAAATGTCCCTGCTAGAAACTGCAAAAGATTAAAAAAAACCTGGTAGCTCATAGGAATTAGTGTTATTTGGGGGATAGTTACTCTTTTTCTCCTTCACACACTCCATTGAAGTATATATTTAAAGGCCATGATGTCATTTTTTTTCCACTCTCCATTTCTGGATGCTGTTCCATGATAAAGATTTCACAACTAAAGTGGAGATGTTGTTCCATTATCAAAATCCAAATAGCTCTGAAATTGGGTCCAACATGACCTGTCCATTCAAACAGCATATACTTTCATACAAAGATCAGCAATAAAATAAATGTCAGACACTGATTGATTATATGTTAGGTCCTTAGCATGGTTGGTTTGGCTAATTTGAAGTTAATGCTTATCTTGTCTGTTAAAAGCGATTGTAGTTCATGTGGTCTGTCCCTTTCTGGTCTGTCAAGTGTCTGGCTCAGGATTTCTTTTACCATTCTGCTAAGGAGCTCAGCCAGTTCAAGTCTAAATTTTAGTCACTTTGAGGATGACTTTCTATTACTGTGCACAATCACTCCTCAGGTTTTGCAACAGTCAAGGCTGTTTTAAGAGGAGCAGGATTTTCCAGATTGGGGACTACAACTACTTTGTGTAGTATGTCAATCTCATTTGCTCTTGAATTAGCTGAACTTTGTTGAATGGCAGTTGTTCTTCTTTGTGCTCTTGAAACCAACTTCCTTCTTTTCTTCTGTCCCTCCCTCCTTTCCTACTCATCCTCCTCCTGCTCTCCCTCTCAACCTCTTTAAAACCTTTTTTTTAAAAAATATGGAACCAGTGGTATGCAGGTAAATATTTAACAGCTGGTTTTCTGAAAAGAAAAAGTGAAAGTTCTGATTTGTATTATTTGCTTTGCCAACTTCTGTGGTGTAAATATTCCCATCATGGCTAATTTAAAGTTATCGACATAATGTAATTATGGAGTTGGGAAGAGATGTGCCCTATTGGCTCTGCTGAGGTGGTAGGAGCTGGTACCAGAGCGATACTATGCACAATCCAGATTCTTCATTTTCATGATGGTATTTTTGCTGGCATAATTTCCTACATGGATTTAAAGAAATGAATGAAAACCATCCACTTCAAAAAAATTAATGAACACTTCAGGTGTCTCCTTCTCAATTCACAAAACACAAGCAAAATATTGTATTTAATTTATAATTTTAAATTGAAACTGTTAAATTAAAATTGTAAATTAAAAAATTTGAGTAGGCAAATGATTTCATAAAGTTTAAAAATAAAAATGGTGTGAACAAAGTGTATGTTGAGTGAAATATTTAATTGTAAGTTTCTGATTATGAAAAAGAGACACATATATTATAATTAAAGTAGACTATCCCAAAGGTAACTAACAAATTTGGTAAAAATACATCCTGTAGTCTTAAAAGAAGTGGGAACAATAGACTAATGCTTTCTAATTTCACATAAGCTCTCATGAATTCTGGGTCATCTTGTATCTATCTTTTATGACCTAATTAATTCATTTTAAAAGTTCTTCCAAAACTTTTCTGTTTTTCTCAAACCCTATCCAGTCCTGCTATTTCAACCTTCTATTTCCCCAGATTCTTTGAGAAAAATTACTTGTAGTAAATCCAAGATCACAGTCATCATATTTCAAAATCAAATAGGTTGATAAATTTTATGTTAAACTCTGTCAGAATAATGTTGCCAAATAACTTTCAACCTTTTCCCCATGGACATAGCCAGACCAGACCATCTTCTGTCCTTTCCTGCCCCGTGCTTAATTTATGTTCTTTTTTCCTTCTGAATTGCCTTGACCCCCCATTTTCTAATGACTTCTGATTGAAATCCTCCTGAAAGCCTAGATTGCTATTTCTACCTCAATCTTGTTACCAGACAATTTTATTTTTAAAAATCATAGTTATCCATGTTCTTGCTTTTTATATAATTGTATAAATATATATTATTTAATATTAATTAGTAAGAGTTTGTAAAAATTAGTTGTATTTTTCTCAGCAATGAAGAACCCACTAGGAAGAATTTGACTTTCAAAACTCTTTACCTTACAAGAGTAGTTCTGATTGCTTTCAAGAACCATTTCCACATTAAAATTCACTTAGAGATAGAACACTTGCATTATTCATTAAGGGTAATTTTCTCAGGCGATATAAAGTTGCTAAATTAAAAGCAAGCTTCACAATGGAAATGTTATCTCAGCATTAACTCTAGCATAGATAATTTAAGTTGGACTCAATGTCCATTTTCTAAGACATCATTGATTAGTATATCAATGAAAATTCCATTAGGGTATTATAATATTGTTAATAAACTCATCTGATCCCCATTTTTCCCCTCAGGAAGGAATAGATATGTTAAAGCTGAGGCTTTTCCCTTTGTTTTACCAAATTTTCAGCCAATTATTACAAAGTTTCACTTCAAAGTTATTCCCGATGTGGTAGATTTACTTTAATGGATTTCTGAATAGAGTGAGATCAAGGGAAGATTTGGCTGCACATATTGTTTCCCTCTCTAGCTAAAAGCCGTGTTTTGTTTTTATAGCAGAATTGCCTATGAGCAATGTCATTAAGATATTCCTCAATGGAAGTAACCAATTTTAATAAGATTTTAATGAAATTAGATATTATAGCTATAGAAATCTCCTTAGGATTTTTTGTTTTTGTTTTTAGATTTTAAGAGCATCACAATATTATAGTTGAAAGAAACTGTATAGGGCATTCCACTTCAGTTTTCTCCTCATAAAGATTTTTGCCACTTCTGATAAATGACCCTCAATTTTGTGTTTAAACTTGTCCACTAATGAAAGATTGTTTACTTCCTGAGGTGGTCCCTTTCTTTGAAAATTTTAGCTACTCGAATGTATTATGTACTTGAAATAATGTGGCAATAACTGTCCCCATCCTGCCCTTGCAAATGACTTCCTTTCAAATATCTGAGGGCAGTTGTTTTTTTCTTGCTTCTCACCTCTAATCTTTAATCATCCTGATATCACTTTTTCTTTGGAAGTGAGACTCAGAACCAGATATACTATTCCAGCTGTCATCTGGCTACTAGAGAGAGAGAGGAATTATTTTCTTCCTTGATCATGATCCTCTGGCACATAGTAATTAATCAATTATTAATGTTTTATTAATGAAAAATGCTGTCCATGATTCTGATTTTTAGTAACTATGTGATTATTGAATTTGTGGTCACTAAACCTTATGGAGAAATTTTTGCATTATTGGTGTCCATGCTATGAGTCATTGGAACAAGAATTCAAAAATTAACCAAATCCTTCTATTCATCCTTAAATTTATTTAAATTTTGATTCTGACCTATTCCTTCTAAATTTGTCTTCTTCAAATTATACATATTTACCAACCTAGTTGAGAAGTTATTCTACATATTAGAATTTATTTATATTGGCTTTTATTAGTCAGCTTTTTTATACTTCACACTCTTCATTTGAGATTTAGCTTCGTACTCTATGGAAGCACAAGATTGGAGTGGTTATGAGCATAGGCTCTTTGTCAGTCTGCCTTGCTTTGAAGTCTTGTTCCACCAATAATAAGCTGTATGATGTTTGGCAAGCTCCTTAATCTCCATGTGACTTTGCTTATGAAACATAACTGACAAATGAGCACGTTTTTCTTTTCTTTTTTTTTCTTAATTCCTTCATATTTTTTTCACCCAGCTCTCCAAACCCCTTCCCTCTAACAGCTGTCAATCTATTTTATGTATCTATGAGTCTGTTTCTATTTTGTTTGTTTGTTTGTTTATTTTGTTCATTAGACTCCACATATATGTGAAGTCATATGGCATTTGTCTTTCTCTGACTGGCTTATTTCACTTAGCATAATACTCTCCAGGTCCGCCCATGCTGTCACAAAAGGTAAGATTTCCTTTTCTTTTATGGCTGAGTAGTACTCCATTGTGTAAATGTACTGTAGCTTTCTTATCCACTCATCTACTGTAGGCACGTAGGCTGCTTCCAAATCTTGACTATTGTAAATAACCCTGCAATGAACATAGGGGTGCATATATTCTTTCAAATCAGTGTTTTGGGATTCTTAGGATATATTCCCAGAAGTGAAATTGCTAGGTCATAAGGCAGTTCCGTTTTTTTTTTTTTTATCCTCACCCGAGGACATTTTTGCATTTACCTTCAGATAGAGCGGGAGGGAGAGAGTGGGGAAGAGAGAGAGAGAAACATTGATGTGAAAGAGACACATTGGCTGGTTGCCACCCACACGACCCCAGCTGGGGCCGGGGACAAACTGCAACTGAGGTACGTGCCCTCAGCGGGAACCAAACCCGGGCCTCTCTGGTCCGCAGGCCGAAGCTCTAACCACGGAGCCAAACCGGCCAGGGCAAGGCAGTTCCATTTTTAATTTTTTTTTTTTGAGGTAACTCCATACTCTTTCCACAGAGGCTGCATCAATCTGCATTTTCACACACAGTGCATGAGGGTTCTCTTTTCTCCACATCCTTGCCAACACTTGTTTGTTAATTCATTGATGATAGCTATTCTAACAGGTGTGAGGTGATATCTAATTGTGGTTTCAATTTGCATTTCTCTGATGATTAGTGATGTTGAGCATCTTTTCATATGTCCATTGGCGATCTCTATGTCTTCTTTGGAGAAGTGTCTATTCAGGTCCTTTGCCTAATTATGAATTGGAGTGTTTGTTTTTTTTGTGTGTGTGTGTTAAATTGTGTAAGTTCTTTATAAATTTTGGATATTAACCCCTTACCAGATATATGGTTGGCAAATATGTTCTCCCATTCAAGGGGTTGTCTTTTCATTTTGTTGATGGTTTTCTTTGCTGTGCAATAACTTTTAACTTTGATGTAGTCCCATTTGTTTATTTTTTTCTTTTGCCCTATTAGAAAAAATATTGCTATGTATGAGGTTTTACTGCCTATGTTTTCTTCTAAGATTTTTATGGTTTTGAATCTAACATTTAAGTCTTTAGTCCATTTTGAGCTTATTCTTGTGTATGGTGTAAGAAGGTGGCCTATTTTCACTTTTTTGGCACATATCTGTTCAATTTTCCCAACACCATTATTGACTATACTATCTTTACCACATTGTATGTTTTTGCCTCCTTTGTCAGATATTAATTGACTATAAAGTCATGGATTTATTTCTGGGCTCTCTATTCTTTTCCATTTGTCTCTATCTCTGTTTTTATGCCAGTATCATGCTGTTTTGATTACTATGGCTTTGTAGTACAGTTTGATATCAGGTGGTATGATTCCTCCAACTTTGTTCTTCTTTTTCAAGATTCTTGTGACTATTTGGGGTCTTTTGTGGTTCCATATAAATTTTTGGAATATTTGTTCTAATTCTGTGAAATACGCCATTGGTACCTGGATAGGAATTGTGCTGAATCTATAGATTGCTTTGGGTAGTATGGACATTTTAATGATGCTAATTCTTATTTATGAACATGGTATATGTTTTCACTTATTTATGTCTTCTTCAATTTCTTTCTTCAGTGTCCTTTAATTTCCCAAGTACAGGTCTTTCACATCTGTGGTTAAATTTATTCCAAGGTATTTTATTCTTTTTGATGCAATTGCAAATGAGATTGTTTTCTTAGTTTCCCTTTCTAGTAGTCCATTATAGGTGTATAAAAATGCAACTGATTTCTGAATATTTATTTTGTATCCTGTTACTTGACTGAATTCATTTATCAGTTCTAGTAGTTTTATGATAGCATCTTTAGGGCTCTCTATATAGAGTTTCATGTCATTTGCAAATGACTTTCCATTTTGGATGCCTTTTATTTCTTCTTGTTTGATTGCTGTTGTCAGGACTTTCAGTACTATGTTGAATAAGAGTGATGAAAGCAGACATCCCTGTCTTGTTTCTTATCTTAAAGGACATGCTTTTAGTGTTTACCCATTGATATGATGTTGATTGTGGGTTTGTATTATGTTGAGGTATGTTCACTCTATTCCCACTTTGCTGAGAGTTTTTATCATAAATGGGTGCTGGATTTTATCAAATGCTTTCTCTGCATCTCTTGATATGATCATGTGATTTTCATTCTTCATTTTGTTTGTGTAGCGTATCACATTTGTTGATTTGTGAAAAAGTCCCAACCTTGCATCCCCTGAATAAATCCCACTTGATTATGGTGTGTAACCTTTCTAATGTATTGCTGAATCCAGTTTACGAATATTTTGTTGAGAATTTTAGCATCTATGTTTGTCAGGGATATTGGCCTATAATTTTTTTACTTTGTAGTGTCTTATCTGGCTTTGGATTTAGGATAATGCTGGCCTCATAAAGTAAGCTTGGGAGTCTTCCCTCCTTCTAAACTTCTTGGAATAGTTTGAGAAAGATAGGAGTTAGTTCTTTGAATGTTTGGTAAATTCACTTGTGAAGTCATCCAGTCTAGGACTTTTGTATTTGGAAAATTTTTTTATTACTGTTTCAATTTCATTAATTGTAATTGGTCTATTCAGATTTTCTAACTTTTTTCTGATTCAGTTTTGGAAGATTGTATGTTTCTAGGAATTTATTAATTTCTTACAGATTGTCTAATTTGTTGGTATATAGTTGTTTGAAATATCTCTGTGGAGTCAGTTGGTACTTCTCCTCTTTCATTTCTAATTTTATTTATTTGGGTCCTCTCTCTTTTTTTCTTGATGAGTCTGGTTAAAGGTTTGTCAATCTTGCTTATCTTTTCAATAAACCAACTCTTAGTTTTGTTGATCTTTTGCATTTTTTTTAGACTTTATTTCATTTATTTTCTGCTCTGATCTTTATGATTTACTTTCTTCTATTCATTTTGGGTTTTGTTTGTTATATTTCCTTCTAGTTCCTTTAAGTGCAAAGTTAGATGATTTATTTGTGATTTTTCTTGTTTCTTGAGGTAGGCCTGTAATACTATGAATTTCTCTCTTAGTCCTGCTTTCTCTGTTTCCCATGGATTTTGGGTTGTGTTCTTATATTCATTTGTTTCAAGATATCTTTTGAATTCTTCCTTGATCTCATTGTTAACATATTTATTGTTTAGTAACATGTTATTTAGCTTCCATGTCTTTGAGTGTTTTTCAGGCTTTTACTTTTGATTGATTTCTAGTTTCATATCACTGGCATCAGAGAAGATGATTGATATGATTTCAATCTTCTTAAACTTATTGAGACTTGTTTTGTATGCTAACATGTAGTTTCTCCTGGAAAATGTTCCATGTGCACTTGAAAAGAATGTATATTTTTGTGCTTTGGGGTGAAAATGCTCTGATGATATAAATTAAATCCATTTGATCAAGTGTCATTTAAGGCTTCCATTTCCTTGTTGACTTTTCTGTCTGGAAGATATATTCATTGATATCAATGGGGTGTGAAAGACCCCTACTGTGACTGTATTACTGTCACTCTTTCTCTTTATGTTCATCAAGATTTGCTTTATATGTGTAGGTTCTTCTATGTTGTGTGCATACATGTTTACAAGGGTTAAATCTTCCTGTTGTACTGATTCCTTTAGCATTAGGTAATGTGCTTCTTTGTTTCTCATTATGGCCTTCTATTTGAAATTTATTTTGTTTGATATAAGAAGTTTTGCTACCACAGCTTTTTTTTCCCCTTTCCATTTTCATGAAATATCTTTTACCATGACTTCACTTTTAGTCTATGTGTATCTTTCGTTGTAAGGTGTGTCTTATAGACAGTATATATATGGGTTTTGTTTTCTTTTAAAATTTTTTTTCTTTATTGATTTTGGAGAGAGAGGAAGGAAGAGGGAGAGAGAGATAGAAACATCAATGAAAGAGAACATTGATTGGCCACCTCCTGCATGCCCCTGCTGGGGATTGGGCCCACAACCTGGGCATGTGCCCCGATTGGAATCGAACTGGCGACCTCTTGGTGCATGGGTCAACACTCAACCACTGAACCACACAGGCGGAGAAGGTTTTGTTTTCTTATTCATTCTGCTGCCCTATGTCTTTTGATTGGAGTATTTTAGCCATGTACATTGAAAGTGATTATTGATATGTATGTATTTATTGCCAGTTTATTGTTTATACTATGTTCTTGTTTCTTCTTCTTCTTCTTCTTCTTCTTCTTCTTCTTCTTCTTCTTCTTCTTCTTCTTCTTCTTCTCCTTCTCCTTCTCCTTCTCCTTCTCCTTCTCCTTCTCCTTCTCCTTCTCCTTCTCCTTCTCCTTCTCCTTCTCCTTCTCCTTCTCCTTAAAGAAGACCCTCTTTTAGCTTTATGTAGTCTGAGAAGCTCTTTATTTCTCCTTAAATTTTAAATGATAGCCTTGATGGTTTAAGTAGTCTTGGTTGTAGGTCTTTGCTCTTTATCACTTACTATATTGCATGCCAATCCCTTCTGGCCTGAAATATTTCTGTTAAGAGATCAGCTGACAGTCTTATGGGAGCTCCCTTGTAGGTAACTATCTTTCTCTTGCTGCTTTTAAGATTCTCTTGTTCTTAACCTTTGACATTTCAATTATGATGTATCTTGGTGTGGGCCTCTTTGAGTTTATCCTGTTTTGGACTACCTGTGCTTCCTAAACTTTTGTATTTTTTCTTTCACCAGGTTAGGGAAATTTTCAGTCATTATTTCTTCAAATTAGGTTCTCAATCTTTTGTTCTCTTTTCTCCTTCTGGTAGCCCTAATATGCAAATGTTGTTATGCTTCATATTGTCCCAAAGGTCTCTTAAGCTAACTTCATTTTTAAAATTCCTTTTTTTCTTTTTGCTGCTCTAATTGGGTGTTTTCTGCTACCTTGTCTTCCAAATCACTGATTTGATCCTCTGCTATATCCAACCTACTGTTTATTCCTTCCAATGTATTCTTTATTTTAGATATTGTATTCTTCATTTTTGCTATGTGTTTTTTTTTTTTTTTTTTTTTTTTTTTTACGGTTTCTATGTCCTTTTTATGCTTGCTCTCTCTTTGTTGAAGTTTTCACTAAGTTCCTTGAGCATCTTTATAACCATTTTTAAAAAAACTTTTATATCTGGTAAATTGCTTGCCTCCATTTTATTTGGCTTTTTTTTTTTTTTTTTTTGAGCTTTCTTCTGCTCTTTTATTTTAGGCATGTTTCATTGTCTCCCTATTATGGCTGCCTTTTTGTGTTTGTTTATGCTATGACTCCTAGTCTTGGTAGACTGGCCTTATTTTGTAGGTGTCCTGTGGGACTCAGTGGCACAGTCTCCTTTATCACCTGATCTGGGTGCTCCAGGAATGTCCCTTGTGTGGGTTATGTGGGCCCTCCTGTTCTAATTGAGTCTTGATTGCTATTGGTCTGTTTGTGTGTAAGGTCAACCTTCATGCTGGCTGACTGTGAGGATTGACTCTGTGAATGAGCTGTGTATAAGGATCAGAGTGTATGAGCTGCTGTGCAGGTGCTGAGAATATGAAGTGAAATTCACCTCAGCAGGGTCTGATGCCTGCTAAAATCTTCCTTTGGATATGCCACTTGTGAAGCTAATTGAATCCTGCTCTGATGGTGTCTGAAGCTGGCCACTGGATATGTTGGTTCAGGAACCTCTTGGGAGGAACTCTGGTGCAGGCCACTGGATATGTTGGTTCAGGAACCTCTTGGGAGGAACTCTGGTGCAGGCCACCGTCAGATGCTGCCTGTGACTGGCACTGGGCAACTTGTTTTGAGCTACAAAGCAATCCGCAGTTTGTAGCTGCCTCTGCTGGTCTTGGATGTATACAGGAAGGACCAAGCTATGTACCAAGTCTGGCTTTTACCAGCACCAGGCCCAGGGGCAGTTCAGCAAAAGTCCCAAGGCACCCTGAGGTTTGCCTCTGACTGCTTTTGCCTGCTGGCTGCCTGATAGTCACTGAAAGAGCTTCTGGTGGTACTTGGGTTGCATGAGGTAGGTTCGCAGGAGTCATCAGGTAGGGGAGAATGGTGTTCACCAGATTGATACAGGTTAAAATTCAGACCCAGCTCTGGTCTGAGGCCACTCAACAAATGTTCCAGAATACACCAAGTTTAGCTGCCATCTGATGGGCGCCCACAGACCTTTGTAGTTTGGTAGGTTCTCAGGGAGACATCAGGGTGAGGCCAGCAGAGTTTGTTAGGCCATAAGAGATCAAGATTTCCCATGTGAAGGGAGGTTTCTCCATCTATAGAGTGTGTGATGGAAAAATGGCCCCTGTTCTAGAGCCACACAACTCAGTCTGTCCAAGATTCTGCCAGGAGCCCAATCTCAACAGGGCAAGGCTTCTGGGAGTTGAGAGAGGCTAGCAGATTGACTGTTAAGAGGAGGTGCTGATCAGGCTTAAGGGATGATGGGAGGAGTGTCCCCCACACCAGAGCCACACAACTCAGTCTGTCTACGATTCTGTCCAGACCTCGGCTGGGCGGGGCCACCAGGAGTCGAGAAGGTGGGGTTGCCTGGAGGGTAGGGCTAGAGGATTTTCAGTGAGGAAGAGGCACCAGTCAGGTCACAGGAAAGTGGGGGAAATGGCTCCTGCCCTAAAGCCACATCACTCAGTCATTGACACACTCTGAGTCTGCCCAGACCTCTACACCTTGTCTCAGGCAGCTGATTCCTCAGCAGGGCACAAGTTTTGGAGGGTGGGGTGAGAGGGAGTTCAGAGGATGGGGCTACTGCATTCCTTCAGGCTGATGCCGTAAGGAGGGAAGTGCTCCACCCAAGAAAGATGGCCTCTGCAGTGTGGAAGAGTGGCTCAGCATAGAGGTCCCAGTAGGTGTCCCCTCAGCTCTCTTCCCAGAGCCACAAACCCCAATTTCACCTCACATGAATTCAGTGTGTTCTTCCCTCTCTCTTCTGGAGCCCAGGGTGAATGGTTGCAAATTAGACTTTGTGTGTTGGCCCTTTAGGAGGTCAACTATTTGTCTACCAGACTCCTGTCTCTCCCTGGCAGATAGAATCTCTGCTGATTTTTGCAGCTAGATGTTATGTGAGTGCCTCTTCCTGGCTCTGGTGCTTAGGGCTGGGGAGCCCAATGTGGGATTAGGACCTCATGTTCCTCAGGGGGAACATTTGCAGCTGCAATACCCCTCCAGATTTTCAGCTGCTGCCTATGAGAGCAGGGTCAGTCCTTTTGGTGTCTCCATCCTTCCTACTAGTCTCGATGGGGCTTTTGTAAAAATTTGGTTATAAGACTTCTATTCAGCTAGTCTTCAGTTGGTTGTTCAGGTTGATTGTTCTATATTTTAGTTGTATTTCCAATTTGGTCCTGGGAGGAGGTGAGTGTAACATCCACCTGGTCTGCCATCCTCTTGGATCTTCCCATCATTTATTATTTTGGTTTTCTTTCCAGCTCTCTCTGGTCTTACTTTTTAGATTATTAAAATCACTTGCATTGCCCTGGCCAGTTTGGTTCAGTGGTTAGAGTGTCAGCCTGCGGTCCAGAGAGACCTGGGTTAGGTTCCCACTAAGGGCATGTGCCTCGGTTGCGGTTTGTCCCCGGCCCTGGTTGGTCGTGCGGGTGGCAGCCACTCGATGTGTCCCTTTCATGTCGATGTTTCTCTCTCTTTCTCTCTCTCCCTCCCACTCTATCTGAACAAGGAATGGGAAAGTGTCCTCGGGTGAGGATAAAAATAAATAAATAAATAAAATAAAATCACTTGCATCTGTTATGATCTTGAGCCATGATTCCTTTTGTAGCTGATATGTTAAGTTTATTTGTAATTGCATTTGCTGTTTTACTTGTTTTTCTTATTATCTAACTACCTATTTTCTATTTGCAAGGCTAGAGCCTCTAATTTATTAAGAGCTAGTTTTCATTTTTTATGTGTGTAAAACAAAACAAAACAGAAAAACTACTAAAAATAAAAAATATTCCAAGGTGACCTGAGTTCAGTTGCTTAGTGCTTTTTAGTTACTAACTTTTCAACTCCAGGAAGCTTCTGAGTTAAAAGGTGTCTTTGAGAACAAGTAAAGATAGTTTTGCTTATCTTTTACTCTTGAGGGAAACTTCACAGCATAGTCACTTAGAATGATGTTTGAATAGTACAAATGGTAAAGTATTTGGCCCTTTTTGGAACTTCTTTCTGCATCTGAAATATCTTGAGGATATCAGCAGACATTTAATAAATACTGGGTGATTAAACAATTGATATGCACAAATATTTTTCCATTATTTACCTACCACTTTTCTCTGTGATATTTCAAACTCCCCACAAATTCAAAAAGCATACTCTAAATTGGATTTTTCTTCTACCTACGGCATAACTAGACTCTTCCAGTTGCTTCTAATTCACTATGGGACACTTGTGGGGATATCATCTGGGGAGTCTTCTTCTGTTCATATTTTTACTGCTTTCCTCTAGGGTGGTGAATTGAAGGTAATATTAAGAAAACCAAGACATGATTCCCTCCTCAAGGAACTTCAAATTGACTAGAAGCTATAAAATAAGTAAAAATGGAACTCTATAATACAAATTAAGTCCCAAAATATAGATTGGGTTTCAAGTGAGGAAAATATCACTTTTAAAAAAGAACCAGGGAAAATTTGGGGTTTTGGGGTGGTAATTGTGTGGGTGATGTCTTCCTATGCAGAATAAATGAAAATAATGAAATTGAGAAAGAATAGGGACTCCTTGGAGGGACAGAGAATTAATTTGGCTGGAACATTTAATTAACTGAGGGTAATTATAGAAAATAAGACTGGAAGATAGTTTGGGACTATATTGGGGGGTGGTTTAGAAAGCTAGGCTTAGGGGTTAAGATTTAATATGCTATGACAAGTAAAGAAATTTGAACAGAGGAGTAGCATGGACAGATTCATTAAGAATAGTTGGCAGCCCTGGCTGGTTTGACTCAGCAGTTAGTGTCAGCCTGCGGACCAAAGAGTTGCGGGTTAGATTCCGGTCAAGGGCACGTACTTTGGCTGCGGTTTGATCCCCGACCCTGGTAGGGGTTGTGCAGGAGGCATCCAGTTGATGTGTCTCTATCACATTGATGTTTTTCTCTCTCTCTCCCCTCCCACTCTATCTGAAGATAAATGGAAAAATATCCTCAGGTGAGGATTGAAAAAAAACAAAAAAGAATAGTTGGCAGCAATGTATCAGCCCACTGGGGTAGGACAGACTCCTGAGTTGGAGGGCCAGCTAGGTATTTGTGTGGGTGCGAACTAATGAGGCTCTGAATTAGTATAATGGAAATGCATTCTGAAAACAGTGGTTAGTGGGACTACCTACATGATTGGCCATATTTGATCTGGGTGGCATAGAGAGAGGAAGAACCAAGAGTGAATTTAAGATTTTCTTTGTGATCAAGAGAACAGAAAACTGTTAAAAGAAAAATGGACACAGACAATAGACAGGTGAAGGCCTGGGGTGGGGTGGGAGCCGGGTGGAGGGGGGTGGAAGGAGGAAAAGGGGAAAATCTATAATACTCAACAATAAAATAAATTTAAAAAAAAGAAATGAGGAGTCAAGAGGAAGAGTTGGATTTGAAAGAATAGAATGATAATTTTAGTTTTGTATATATCTGAAAGTGAGGAATTCTAACAGATTTTAGATAGAGATTTTGAAGCTATACATAGATAGTTAAAAGCATAAGAAATAACAAGATTCCCTCAGAAATAGAAAGTAAATAAGAAAAAAAAAGGAGTTTCAAGAAGAAAAATGAAGTGGCATATATCCTTGGAAATGAAAGACACTGTGGTAAGAATTACCTTAAAGGTTAAGAGGGTGCCATAGACATTTGTCAGCATCGTTTAGAGTCAGAAGAGGATTCCTAAAGGCGGAAAGGCTAGGTTGATATCTGAAGCATGATTAGGGATTTGTCAAAAAGAGATCAGGGTGAGAGAGAATGTGCTGTGGATTCAGGGAAGTGGACTCCTCAGCCTGCCTGGAAGGCTCACTCTCCTGTGAAATTGCTTGATTGGAATCTGATAACAAGGCTGACGTATTTGTTTAGGTATAAATCTCTTACCACTCTAGTTTGCCCTTTTTTCCCCTCCATTGAAGCTCTCTGATTTATAAAATAATTTCACTTTAGAAGGTCTTTTACAATTCTGGTTTTGCTTAATTCAAAATTGTACATCTAGTTTGCCTTTCTAAAGCCTTTAAGTTTATCTGGGTTTTCTGGGTAATAAGTAAACAGAGGTCTTTAGTTACTATTTCCCACTACACTGGCTATACGCTAAAATTTAAACCTATGTTTTACAGCCTTAAATCCTGCTTTAAAAAAAAACTTTTCTTGAAATATATGCTCTATCTGAATTTTTTTCCCATGTTCTTCCATTTTTTTCTCCTTGAACATTTGCCGTACTCTGCAATTTTCTTCTGTAATTTCCCCTAACATATTAAGATGCATATCTGTTTTTCTTTTTATTAGCTTCATAGCATCCTTGGAGGCTTTTATATTCTGAAAATTAGCAAGAGATTTAAAAATTATTTTATGATTCTGTGAATAGATATGAACACTGCTTAAGATTATTGTAAGAGTAACAGTAATACCAGTACCAGTAATACCAAGTAGTTGTAATACTAAGTGGAAAAAATACATCGATATAAAAGATGTCATAGGAAATAATGTAAACTATCTCATTAATAATTTTTATATTGATTACTTGCTAAAATGATAATATTTTGGGTATATTGGGTTAAAAATATATATATAATTGAAATGAATTTCCCTTGTTTTATTTTTATAAAATGTGGCTACTAGAATATTTATAATAATGTAGTTAGCATTTGTGGCTAACATTATATTTCTATGGGAGAGCACTGTTCTAGGCCATACTGATAAAAACTTTATACAAATTGTTTTTTAAACTCCACAAACTACTCTTGTGGGGTAGCTACTATTATTATTCTCATGTTATAGATGAGGAAACAGGTTTCATTATAGCTAATCAGTGGTAGAGAAGAGATCTATTCACTCTCTGACTTAAACAGAAGACTGGTTGTCAAACAGAAGATTAAAATTGTTGCTAGTCTAAAAAGCACATATTTGAGAATTTGCTTCTGTCTTTGTCTTTGAAAAGTTAAGAGACTTAACTTTTCCATTTTATATATGATACCTGAAATTGGCTTTGTTATCACTGTCAGTTTTAAAGGTACAGAACCTTTCTCAAAGGTGTACACTATTCAAGTGTATTCTATAGATCAAAATGTATGATGCAATCCACAATGTGTAATATATATTAAACTGGGTTCAAATATCAGGCTAAGTAATTTACCTGGATCTGGAAGTTTGTTGCAGAGATTAAACAAAAGGACCTCTTTTAAATTCTGCCCCAGCTGTATACTTCATTGTTAGAATCTAGCTCCCATGTGTAGGCAACAGTATTGCTAATATATTTGTGATCCATTGGGATAAAACTTGGATTGGTTGCTTCTTCCAGTTTCTAACTGGAGCTTGGTGTTCTTATTGCTCAATAGACCCCTAGGTGGTGCTTCTTTTTAATGAACTATAGAAAGCTCCTTTGGGTCTAACTTTTGTAGTAGTTCTGCCCCTGCATAGAGATGAGCCTCAGAGAAATCATGCTTCAATATTTTTTTATAAAGCCACTTCTTTCATTTCTTCTTTAGTCAAATGTTATCATGCCCATAGCTGTGTCCTAAGATGAAATAATTTGGAGAATACTCTGAAGAATCTTGATTCCTTTCTGTTCTTTCACCCTTAGGCTCCTAATAGCATTGCTATTGTTATCCAGAGCTTGAGAGACTGTTTTCTTTTCAGTTATCCCACATTTACAGCTTTGAGTTTCAAGAGTGCCCTGATAATTGGTGAAATCATGAATCTACGCGTGTATAATTAATATCAATATATGCAGTTGTACATTGTGTACTGGCTCTGTACTAGTCCCTGGTGGTCAGAATGAACTAATTATTTTTATATTTCAGACTCAGTAAGTGGTGTTTTGTAACTTCTCTTGGGGAGTGTTGTTCTATTGGGGTCAGTTCTATCCAAAGGCACATTTGTTTTAAATGTTAATATTACAACATGAAAGAGACAATGATGATGCTTTCTTGAAATATTATTGCAAGGGTCTTAGGAAGTATTAAAAATATTTACCATTTTTTTCTTGAAATACTTGTATTACCTCAGTTAATCATGCACTATTATAATTAAACTTGTTGATAATTCTCAAGTTTTATCAACTATATATAATATTTTTTAGGTCATATTATATAATAAGCACATACATAGTAGCACTTTCTCTATGGTAGGTACTATTCTAAGTGCACTAAAAATATGAATTCATTTGTGTTATAATATAAAAATGTGAATATGTATATCCTGGTGACTTGAATGAATCATTCAAAACTAAACATTTTCTTGTGTCTCAAATATACTTCATTAATTATTTTCATAATAATATTTTGTTGATTAAAAGGCATGTTGAAAAGAATAATGCAGCACTAGCACTAAGATTGACTATATTTGAGAATCTAAATTTTTTGGAGAATGGAACCTATCATTTATTTATCTATCTGTGAAGTCATCTACCTATCCATTCATTCTCTGTCCATTTATTTATCAATTAATAATTTAGAATATTTTTTATTTCAAAAGGATTTGTAATGGATTGTGGTGTTTGAATATATAAAAGAAAAATGGCTTAAATAAATGACAAGCATGGTAAGAAATAATTTAGAAGAAGAAAAATATTTGTTCTGGGATCTATAATTATATCAACTAAATCCTGTAGTTTTATATTCTCTCCCTCACTACAAAAGGAAAAAAAGTGGGATGAATCATAATTTTTGTATGATTAAAAAAATCAAAATATGACTTTGTTCAGAAAGACTTTTTTTTCTTGGTACTATATATTTTAGGAGGAAAATTTTGGTAGTTTCTTACATAAGAGATGCCAGATGCCAAGTAGAAACATATTTCCACTGTGGGAGCTAGAATCTTTAAATTACATTACATAGTAATGCTACATATACCTTTCTGCTAGTAGCAATACTCATGTAATCCAGGTACACTGACTATTTGTGATTTAATAAGTAGAAAACATACAAAACACCTAAAAAAATAGGCAGGGTGCATATCCCATAGGTGTTCACACTCTCAAACTTCACTGCTTTACTTGAACTTAGTGTACTCTTGAGAGCAGTTAGTTTAAAATAGTTTCTGGTTGGTGATTATACATTTTCCTCCATATGGGAAGAATTCTATATTTGGTAGATAGTTAGTATGAATTCTGCAACACTGAATGATACTGTGATATCCATTCTTACCATTCATGGCTCAGCAAGGGTTAAAACTTCCAAGATACTATTCTCCCTGACTTGAAGAGATGCCTCTCTATGTGTGCCACATTTTATCATAACACTTATTATGGAGAGGATTTTAATCTTAACTTCATTTTATTTTATATTTTTGTCTTTTTGGTTTCCGAGCTACTTGAGAATAGGCATTGTCTTACTCTTACTCAGAACTGAGGGCACCAGGCAGGGTGGCTGTCCAAAGCCATCAAATGGACAGTCTTTGAAAAGTGCTAGCATAGATCCTAAACATCACCCTTCTAACAACTGAGATGAAAAGTATATAGAAATAATGTGTAAATGTCATTCAAAATTGCATTTAGAAGGAACTTGAATATTTTCATCACTTACCTTTTCACCTTCAGAAGCTATTTCTTATTGATTACAGGATTAACATACAATTTGTGAATAATTTATGAAATGTTATCATCCTGAACTTCAATAAATTTACTGTTAGCTATTAGTGCAAAGACATGACATACCTACTGCAATGCTGTTACACTTTAAAGTGCACAAGAAATTTACAAGGAATTCAAGGTGTCCTTTTTCCCGTTTCTCTAGCCCTTAAGTGTACGGTTCATAAGAAGGAAATATTCACCCTTGGTGAGTCAGTTACCTGTTACTCCTAAGTGCTTTTTTAAAATAATTGTATCCCTACCATGAGAACAGGTGTGACACATAGAAAGTACTTGATGCATATTTGGTAAATAAATGAATTAATGAATTATTTAATTTATTATTGATTGGTATTTTCATCCAAATGACCATATTCAGCAGAGATACTTATTTTTCATAAAGACTTTAGACAGACTTTCTCTTTGCAATTGTCATTAAAATAATGGCTATTGCCATGGCCTGTTTTGCTCAGTGGTTAGAGTGTCAGCCCATGGACCCAAGGGTCATGGTTTCGATTTCTGGTCAAGGGCACATACCTGGGTTGCAGATTCAATTCCTGGCTCCAGTTAGGATCATGTGGGAAGCAAACAACTGATATGTGAGGATGTGTCTCTCTCATATTGATGTTTCTCTCTCTCTCCCTCTCTCCCTTTCTCTCCTTCCACTTTATCTAAAAATCAGTGAGAAAATATCCTCAGGTGAGGATTAAAAAACAAACAAAATGGCTATTATTTTTATTATAAAAATGAAATTAAATAATTCAACTTGAAATACATACATATACACAAACATATCCATACACACACCAAAATAAGATATACCTATAATTTTAACTGCCATACACTCTATTTCCACACCTTTAACTGTTGTAAACATTTAATATGTTTACATATTAAACTGTTGTAAACATTTAATATCTAAGCATGCAAGAAAGTAGGGTTGGGGGACACATGTAACTTTCTCATAAATCAGTTGCCTAGTTTCTTGGTTCACATGGATTGTGTATTACTTCTCCCAATACTGACATTCAATTCAATAACTAACTCAATGTAGGGCTCTTTATCTTGGTTCTAGCATGGCAGACTTCTAAGGTATTGCTTTAGCTAATTTTTGCTCTATGCACTGAAACCACAGCTCCCCTGCATCCAACTCAAACACTGAGACCACCAACTGGGTCATTGTGTTCCCAAGCACTTGTCCCTTTCGGAAGGAACTTTAGTAAATACAATTGATTCCATTTTTAAAAGTCCTTATGGCAAATTACAGTTTCCAAGATTAAACTGTTTCTTAGTTTTTAGAGGACAGTTTCATGATGATACATCAGGGGATAGCTTCAGAAAGTGCAGTTCACTTCATAAAGTGATGCTTTGAGCTCAAAGTAGAATAACATCTTCATCCATTCTTCTCAATTGTGTGGTAATTTGTTCATTTTCAGTTTGAGATCTCAAACTCAAATGCTTGGAGAGGCCAGGCAAGGATAGAAAGGAAGAAAGAAAAAAAATAGAAAGAAAGAAGGAGATGAAAGAAAGAAGGCAAGAAGGCAGTATAGAAAGAAGGCAGGAAGGAAGGAAGGAAGAAAAAGAGGCCAGCTTACAAAATAAAAAGTGCTGGGACTGGGATGACCTGAAGTGTGCATGCTCCAGGTGAAGGATGGAGCCCCAGGTTAGCTCCAGTGATTACCACCATGTGGATATGTGCTTGCTGAGGTCTAGATATCCCACTTTCCAAGGGAAACTGAACACACAAAATTTCCCATGAAATACTCTTACTTTTCAATACTAGCAACTCACTCATTTTTTATTGTTTTTTTTTTTTTTAACTGAATGAAAAAAAAAAACCAACTAGGCCATTGGATGCTTATTTATAGTCCCTCTCTCTCTCTCTCTCTCTCTCTCTCTCTCTCTCTCTATATATATATATATATATATATATATATATATATATATATATATATATTTTACTTTATTGATTTTTAGAGAGAGAAGAAGGGAGAGGGAGAGAAAGATAGAAACGGCGATGAAAGAGAACATCGATTGGCCGTCTCCTGCATGTCCCCCACTGGAGATTTGGCCCACAACCTGGGCATGTGCCCTGACTGGGAATCAAACTGGCGACTTCTTGGTACATGGGTCAACACTCAACCACTGAGCCACACTGGCTGGGCTATTTATAGTCTTTTAACTAGACAGTGGAGATTGCTGAGTTTTCTCCTAGATTTAGGGATTATTTACTTATTTAATTTTAGGACTAGTTCACCACCCTGGGGTCCTCAATTAAAAATATATTTCTGAACTCTTTTTAAATGAAAGAGGCTAAAGCTAAAATCAGAAAATGCGGAACGGCTTAAAATCAGAAAATGGTCAAAATTAAACTATTTTTGAAAGAGGAAAATTCTTCTATGAAATGTTCAAATTAGCATTGTTTACTGATTCATTCACTGAGAATCTAGTATTGAGGAGCAGGCTACCTGATTGGAGTCCTGTGATAGAAATCAAGAGCAGTGATGACTTTTTCTGACCTACAAATCATGCTAAGGTGACCTTTATTCAATTCACATGCATTGACTTTAAAATGGGAACCTCTATGTGTATTTTACTGAAATACTGATTATCAGAAGAATGGCCCAAATTATGTGAAAAGGATAGATAGAGTAAAATCACGGAAGAAGGTCATTGTCAAAGGGCAAACATCAGCAAACATGTATCAAGGAAAATATTAAACTATGGACTTAAATATTTTATTTTAATTTACATATTGTTTTATTTATTTATTTTTCTGAAGTACTAAACCTCCAATAAGGAAAGCAGGGTTTTTGCACTCTTGGAAGCATTTATATATGTTATTAATTAAGTCAGTGCATGCTCTTTGCTTGTTTAGTCTATGATACATAATTTCCTAGACATGGATACTATACCAAATTCTTTCATATCTTTGGTGTTGCTAAACTAAACTTGAGAACAGTTAGATTATTCATATTTGGCTAATTGCAATGAACAAACTATCACTCCTACAATTCATATTTATAGTAAAATATTAGTATGAAAATATCCAGGGTACTTATGAAATCAACTTTTTCATTGTAAAAGAAGAAAACTTTGTATTTAAAAAGTCCTCTTGAATTGTTTTCAGCAACCGTATTAAGCTGATAAGGAAGTCCTTATCTTCTATTAACACAAAAGAAACAGGATATATGTGAGAGTGAATTTCAATCCACAGTTTCATCAGAGTGATGGATGTTCTATTAATGATTGTTATCCCTCCTGTAACTCTTCTGCAGAAAAGCACTAGATGACCTTGTATTCATTTGGTAATAGTTTCATTTACTCATCTTTCTCTGAGAAGACAAAGTGATTACATTGAAAAGTATTTTAAAAAGGACTAAAATCACCTAAAAGCAAATTCTTAGTCAGTTATGATAAATTTCATGACAACATACTATATGCCAATAGTTGTTTATAGTTCATGTAAAATAATGATTAACTTCTATAATTTCAGGCACTTCTTTTCCTGAGAAGATGAAGCATTAAATTACCAATGCTATAAAGTTTGTCTTTAACACTTTTCTATCTGAGGCACTAAAAATAAGTTTGAGTATTTTAATTTCAAGTTCTAAACCAAGTAAACTGAAACTAAATGTAAAGGAAATAAGAGATGACAGAAATTTAGTGTAGCTTAAAAGGTGTATGTGGCCCGCTTAAAAATTAATGTTTGATTTGTGAAGATTAATGACAGGGACGGATGAGAATCTCTGTGCAACAAAAATCTATATCATCTGTGTATAATATTAAAGCATTGTTTTATTTCTTTCATTAACACTGGTATCTAAGAGATAGTGGTTTATTTTTGAGGTAAGGAGTTACCTTATATTACCAAAAATCACTCTGATTTGGCCAGTATTTGTATAATATTTTAAAGCATAAAGCTCTTTCATATTCATAATATTTGGTTCTCATGTCGCCAATTTGAAATATGTAGGGTATATATTTGCAGTCTCATTTACAATGAGGAATTTCATTTGCAACAAGTCCATACGGCTAGTAAGTAGTAGAGATAAGGCTTGAACCTATGCCTTTGATTATAATTTAAATTATCCTTCAGGAGACTTAAAAAGTCCTTGCCCAACAGTAAATTTAAGAGTAGTCCATTATTAGCTCGGTTTGGGCTTCAACCCAGGTCTTTTGACAAACCCATATAAATTCTAATTTTTTCCCATCATCCTACAATTATTTTGGCATCCTTATGTAAGACTAAGGACTTAGAATAAATTAATATGCCCCTCTTTATAGGCCTTAGGTTTCTCTTGAGTAAAAGCAAGACAATGGGCCTTTTTTTTAAAATAATATTTTTCTCTAACCGATACAGAATTGAGAGCACTAATAACTGTTTTGAAGGAAAGGTGATCTCTGGATAAGGCTGCTATTCTATGGGCAGTTGAAGATTATTTTTATTTTCTTAAATAGATGGACCAGATACTATCTGGGACGTGGATCTTAAGCAAAGAAATATTAACAATGGGTATTCTTGTGTCTCACAGGGCTTTCAGTAGTCCTACTTTTTTAAAAAAGAATTATCTTTATTATTGAAAGTATTACAGATGTTCTCATTGCCACCTCCACCTCCCCACCCTGCTCCCTCCACCTCCCCACCCTGAAGTCACTGCACTATTGTCTGTGCATTGATTATGCATATATGCATATAAGTTCTTTGGTTTACCTCTTTCTGCCCCCCCCCCCCACCTTCCCTCTGAGGTTTGTCAGTCTGTTCCCTACTTCCATGTCTTTGGATCTATTTTGTTCATCAGCTTATTTTGTTCTTTACATTCCACAAATAAGTGAGATCATGTGGTACTTGTCTTTCTTTGGCTTATTTCACATAGCATAATACTCTCCAGGTCCCTCCATGTTGTTTCAAAGGATAAGAGATTTTTCTTCCAGCTGCATAGTATTCCATTGTGTAAATATACCACAGCTTTTTATCCACTCATCTACTGATGGACACTTGGGTTGTTTCCAGATCTTAGCAATTGTAAATAGTGCTGCTATAAACATAGGGGTGTATATATTCTTTCTGATTGGTGTTTCGGGCTTCTTAGGGTATATTCTGAGAAATGGGATCACTGGGTCAAATGGCAGTTCCATTTTTAATTTTTTAAGGAAACACCATATTGTTTTCCACAGTGGCTGCATCAGTCTGCATTCCCACCAGCAGTGTACTAGAGTTCCCTTTTCTCCATACCCTTGCCAGCACTTGTTTGAGGATTTGTTGATGACAGCCATTCTGGTAGATGTGAGGTTATACCACATAGTCATTTTAATTTGCATCTCTCTGATGATTAGTGATGTTGATCATTTTTTCATATGTTTCTTTGGCCATTTGTATGTCCTGTTTGGAGAAGTGTCTATTCAGTTCCTCTGCCCATTTTATAATTGGATTGTCTTCCTTTTGTAGAGTTGTATGAGTACATTACATATATAATTTTGGAAATTAATCCCTTATCCAATGTATCATTGGCAAATATGTTCTCCCATACAGTGGGTTTCCTTCTCATTTTGATGCTGGTTTCTTTTGCTGTGCAGAAGCCCTTTAGTTTGATGTAGTCTCATTTATTGATTTTTTTCCTTTGTTTCTCTTACCCTAGGTGATGTATCAGAGGAAATTTTGTTACTTGTGATGTCTGAGATTTTGCTGCCTACATTTTCTTCTAGAATTTTTATGGTTTCATGAGTTACATTTACGTCTTTTATCCATTTTCAGTTTATTCTTGTATATGGTGTAAGTTGATGGTCTAGTTTCATTTTCTTGCATGTACCTGTCCAATTTTCCCAACACCATTTATTGAAGAGGCTGTCTTTACTCCACTGTATGCTCTTGCCACCTTTGTCAAATATTAATTGAGCATACTGACAAGTGGCATTTATCCCAGGATGCAAGGCTAGTACAATATCCACAAATCAATAAATGTGATACACCACATAAAAACATGAAAGATAAAAATCATATGACCATATCAATAGATGCTGAAAAAGCATTTGACAAAATCCAGCACCCATATCTTTTATAAAAACTCTCAGCAAAGTGGGAATAGTGAGGGACCATACCTCCACATAATAAAGGCCATATATGATACACCTACAGCCAATGTCATACTCAATAGGCAAAAACTAAAAGCATTTTCCTTAAGAACAGGAACAAGACAGGGATGTCTACTTTCACCACTCTTATTCAAAATAGTACTGGATGTCTTACACAATGGGACTTTTGACTTTTTAAGTTTCTTCCAGTGATATAGTATAAAGTGTACTTGAACGGAAGTTTGTCTACACTTGGAAGAACACATGTTGGCAACCTAAATATCATATATGATTAATGTATGAAGAAACATAAAGAGCAGCTTAAAAATAAATAAGAAAAATGTGCACAATAAAAGTATGCTAAGGATACCAATAAGCAATTCATAGAAAAATTATAAAAAAGACCAATAAGTATATGAAAAGACAGATACATGAAGGGAACCAAAGTTTTACCACCCTGAAGTTTCTTTCTGGGATAGATTTTAAGCTGTTTATTAACAAACATGACTCAGAAGGACACTTTGACCCTCCCCCCTTTCCTGCCCAATAGATTCAGACAGAGAAACCTGCTTCAGGACAAAGGACTTAGAATGTCACCTTAGTCTAATTTGAATTAAGCATGGTAAGTAAACAAGAGGGCTTCAGGTAGGCACCTGTTGGGCTAGATAACCCATGTGCCATTGTTTCTGAGTTGCTTAGCAAGAATTTTTCTGCACTGTTTCTTCCGCTCTTCCTCAACTACGTGTAAGTCGCCCATTCTCACTTCTGAAATTTAAGACCCATTCCCCTCCACCTTTTCTCCTTTGTCCAAAATGTCTTATATACCCAATGTTGCCTCACTGTCTTTGACATTTTCATGCCTATGTGGATTCCCCATCCATATGTATTAAAAACTTGATTTTCTCCTGTTAATCTGTCTCTGTTAGTTTGCTTATTAGCCTAGCCTAGAATAACTTAGAAGGTGAGAGGAAAAATATTTTATTTTTTAATTTTTATCCTCACCTGAGGACATTTTTGCATTTATCTTCAGATAGAGCGGGAGGGAGAGAGGGGGAAGAGAGAGAGAGAGAGAGAAACATCGACATGAGAGAGACACATTGAGTGGTTGCCACTCACACGACCCCAACCAGGGCTGGGGACAAACTGCAACTGAGGTACGTGCCCTCAGCGGAAACGAACCTGGGACTTCCTGGTCCGCAGGCCGACGCTCTAACTGCTGAGCCAAACCGGCCAGTGCGAGGGACAGTATTAATATATATATTTTTAGCGACCCCTTACAACCTCTCTGACAATTAATAAGACTTTTAAAAAATTTTTATCTTCACCTGAGGACATTTTTCCATTTTTGTTCAGATAGAGTGGGAGGGAGAGAGAGGAAGAGAGAGAGAGATAGAAACATCCACATGAAAGGGACACATCGAGTGGCTGCCTCCCGCACAACCCCAAGCAGGGCCGGGGACAAACTGCAACCGAGGTACATGCCCTTAGCGGGAACCGAACTCGGGTCTGTCTGGACCGCGGGCCGACACTCTAACCACTGAGCCAAACCAGCCAGGGCAAGACTTTTTTTCTAATTGTTGTTAATATTGAATGTTGGCAAAGACTTGGGGAAACAAATTTTCTTTATATAGTTAGTAGAAACAAAACGGTGAGTCGATTTAGAGGGTAGTTTGGCAGGATTTATAAAAAAAAATCAAAATGAATATTTCAAATTTTTCATTCCTAGCTGTCATAAACACACTAACATATATTAAATGAATAAAGGGAACCAGAAGAAAAAATATGCAATATGATTATATTTAAATAAATTCATCCCCCTCCCCCAATCCACCCAAAAATATATTTTGCACATACATTAAGAGAGTTTCCTCTGGGAAAATAAATAAATTTGGAGGTTGGGATAATAGTCTGACAGGAAGTTTACTTTTACTTTGTATATATGTTTTTTAATCTTCACCCAAGGATTTTTTTTCCATTGATTTTTTTTAGCTAGAGTGGGAGGGAGGAAGGGAGAGAGAGAGAGAGAAATATCGATGTGAGAGACACATCGATTGGTTGCCTCCCACACGACCCCAACCAGGGTGGGGATTGAACTTGCAAGCCAGGTACATGCCCTTGACCAGGAATCAAACCGACTCGTTAGTCCACAGGCTGATGCTCTAACCACTGAGCAAAACCAGTCAAGGCTGTATACTTCTTTATTTAAAAAAACCAAAAACCCAAAAACTATAACCAGTAATGTATTTATAGTTTATATCAGATCTGTTAAGACTTCAAATTTTGGGGTTGTTATTCTCCATTCATTCCATGAAGAGAAACATGATGTGAATTTGTCCCATGACTAGTGATTTTAATTTGATCATTTGGTTAAGATGGTGTCTATGGCATTCCTATCAAAGATAGAAACCTGAGTATAATTATGAGAAAACATCAGGCATACTTAATTGTTGAACCCGGGCTATCAGAGGCTCCTCTTCCCCTCCTTGTCCTTGGATTGTACACTCTGCCCACCATTCCACAGTGGGAGCTGTTCAAGGTCAGCCTTGATAAAGAGTGAGAGCTTCTGGACTGAATATGTCACTAAACCCAGTTTAGACCTCTATATAAACTTTTAAGATTCTAGTGGGCGGGGTGGGAATCTACTCATCATTTGGTTGTCTAAGGCAAGCCTCATATGTAAGTTCCCTTGTTTATTAAACCTGCCATCTACCAGTCTGGACTAGTCTGCCTCTTTCTTCATCTCTCTCTCTCTCTTTTTTTTAATCCTCACCTGAGGATATTTTTCTATTTATCTTCAGAGTGGGAGGGAGAGAGAGGAAGAGGAAGGGAGAGAGAGAGAAACATTGACGTGAGAGGGACACATCGACTGGTTGCCTCCCACACGATCCCGACCAGGGCCGGGGATGAACCGCAACTGAGGTACGTACATGCCCTTGGCCAGGGTCGAACCTATGACTCATTGGTCTGAGGGCCGACGCTCTACTGCTGAGCCAAACTGGCCAGGGCTCTTCATCTCTCTTCACCCTCCTTGTATGAAGGCCAGTTTGTGAACCAACACTAATTTAGGAGACTTAAAAAAAAAGGCAATGTGAAGAAATGCAACAACAAAAAAGATTGTGAAACTGTTCTGGATTAATGAGATATGACGATACATGATCTGTGATTTTCTTTTGCAATAAAAAATAGCATTGGAACAGCTGGAGATATCTGAATAAGGTCTGTGGATTAAAACATACTAATTAATATTTGACTAGTTAATAAAACATACTGATTAATATTTAATACTAAGTATAATTCTAGGGTCATTCTTCTTTTTAAAATTTGACTATTGTCTAACTATTTTTCAGCAAGACTACAATGATTGATAGCCTGAGGCCAATCTATCACGTGAATTTTTGTTTTCCTACCTGGATGCTTTATAAATTCCTCCTTTGTTCTTGTAGTTCAGTAACTTTCTGAGGGTATGTCTCAATGCTGATCTTACTGTATTGACTTTTCCTGGAACATAATATACTTCTTCAATCTGCAAACTAAAACCATCATTTCAGGACTGTTTTCTTCTATTTCAGATTTAAATATTTTTTTCTGTTCTATTTGTTTAGTTCTTTTTCCCCACAGAAAAACATATCAATTATAAATTTGTTAGATCTCTTTACATGTCTTTATTTATTCTGTATACACAATTTTAAATCATTATTCTTTTACATTTTGTTTTCTGTGAATTGCAATATCCTATTCACTATGTTCCTGACAGTGTGTTTTCACTTCTATGTGTGTTTGATACTAATCTGGCTTTTGTCTCTATTGTGTTATTTTTATCTTCTTTTACTATTCTGAGCTCCTAAATTCAGTTTTCACTTCTTTCTGTGTCTCTTCTTTAAACATTTTGAACCTGCTCATTGATTTTTCTTTCAAAAGAAAAATTTTAGTGTTGTAATTTTTTTGAGAGAATAGAAACTTTATTTGTCTGACTTTTCATGTTTCAATGGTTAAATTTCCATTTGATTTGTGTTTCTCATCTTTCTCCATATTTTATGCATATTTCATAATGTCTATAGCATAGTTCGTTCTGATTATGACATTCGCAAATGGAATTGCTTAACCCCTGAAAGAATAGAATGAGAACAGAACCAGATATATGGGAAAAGAAGAGATCTATGACTATATAAAGTTACCGTTTATTGCCTTGAAGAGCCTTTCATCCTTTCATCAGATGTATCATTTTATTACTTTTTTATCTGAGAAGCACCAGTTTTTCTAGGAGGGTGGTATGGCTCAGGACAAAGTCCCATAAGGACATAGGCTCACTGTATTGAAATCTGGTTATTGTTGCTATTTCTTCCTCCAAATCACTCAGACACTTCTGGCACTTTTTACTCTATTGAAATTCTAGGGAATAAATAATATAGTGTGACAGCATGATTTGACCCCTGGCATTTAATGATGTTGTATGAATATTTAAAAGACTCTAATTTTCACTGGACCACTTCTTTTCCTGCTGCCCATTCATCTTTCAATTTTGACATTCTAATCAGAATTATAGGTTAAACTTTATTGGTCTAGCTGCTCATTGGGGGAAATTCTGTACTTGCCAGAGTCCCAGTAGGCATGAGTTCACTCTCAGCACTTCTCCTCCTGGTCTAGATTCCATGGTGTTTGGAAGGTGAATTTTATTGATTAAAAATTGGAATTGAGAGAGTTAACAATCCATTGGATATGGATAATTTTCCCTGTTTTTTAATTTTTTGTTATTTTTGGTTAGGTTTTGTTGTTTCGTGGGAAAAATGTAGGAACAAATGTAAACATAAAGTTATTTGGGAAGTAAACTGTAATTTTTTGTATTTTTATCTTTGTTAAATTTAATAGAAATCTATGACATTATGGAAATTTTTGAAATAAAAATTTAAAAAGTTTAATATCTTGGAGGAAATAAAAGTAGTTGAATTCAGATTTTCTATGTGAACTTTACAACCTCACTTGGGTTATGGGAAATATACTATATGCTTATGCATACTTATTAACTACAATTCAGATTTTGCTTAAATTTTTTTTAATTTTTTTTACTTAATTTCATAGTAGCAGACAGCCTGATTCTGCAATTATGCTACCATTTACTGTTGTGTAAAATTCCACTTCATGCTAATTATACTTAATGATTATAGTTTTTAACAGTAATTACAGTAGAAAATCTGTAAAGCAGAATTATCTTTATTCATCTGGTAGGCTGAGTTTTTAGTAAGAAAAAGAGATCTAAAACTTTAGTAATATAGATGTTCCAGCCATAAATTGTATTTAGCATCTGTGTAAGATCCAGACTAAATAATTCAGCACTACATTAAAATTATAGTGTTCATGGTGAGTTCTACATGCCTTTTCTTATCAACCTCTTTTTATTTACATAAGGTAACGATGAGAGGCAATTTTATAGCTCTAAAATTAAAAAAAAAAAGGCTGAATTTGAACTGTATCTGTGGCAGTGTCAGCTTACACAATTCAGACCAGTCCTCTCCCCAAGGAAACCAGTAATTCTGGGAAAAATAATTATTTAAATGCTATTTAAACTTCAACATGAGATCTGATGCCATTGCTAGAAGAAAACATAGGGAAGAAGTTCCTTGACATTGGTCTTGGCAATGATTTTTTGGATATGACAACAAAAGCACAAAACATGAAAGCAAAAATGAATAAGTGGGACTACATCAAATGTAAAAGCTTCTGCACAGCAAAAAACAAAAACAATAAAACAAAAAGGCAACTTACAGAATGGGAGAAAATATTTGAAAACCATGTATCATATGAAGAGTTAATATCCAAAGTATATAAAGAACTCATGCAACTTAATAACAACAATAAAAACAAACAATTCAATTTAAAAGTGGGCAGATAAGCTAAATAGCCATTTTTCCAAAGAAAACATCTAAGTGGGCAATAAGTACATAGACAGTGCTTAATATCACTATCATCAGGAGAATGCAAATCAAGTAACCTTACAACTATTACAATGGCTATCATGAAGACAAGACATAACAAGTATTGGCTAAAAAGGAACCCTTGTATACTGTTGGTGGGAATGTAAACTGGTGTAGCTTCTATGGAAAACAGTATGGAAGTTTCTCAAGAAATTAAAAATGGAACTATCATATGATCCAGCAATTCCATTTCTGGGTATATACCCAAAGGAAATGAAAACAGAATATTAAGGAGATATCTGCACTCCCATGTTTATTGCAGCATTATTCACAATAGCCAAGATATGGAAACAACCTAAGTGCCTGTCAATGGATGACTAAATAAGAAGATGTGATATATATACATGTACACACACACACACACACACACACACACACACGCACACACACACACAATGGACTATTATTCAGTTATGAGAAAGAAGAAAGTTCTGCCATTTGTGACAACATTAATGGACCTTGAAGGCATTTTGCTTAGTGAGATAAGTCAAAAAAAGAAAGAAAAATACTATATGATAGTCACTTATATGTGAAATATAAAAAAGCCAAACTTGTGAAAACAGAGATTAAAATGGTGGTTACTAGGGGCTTGGGGTGAGAGAATTGGGGAGATGTAGTTTAAGGGTACACACAACTAGTAGACAAATAAGTCCTGGAGAGTGGATGCACAGTATAGTGATCACAGACAATGGTATTATATTAAAAACATCAAACCTGTTAAGAGACTAGGTCTTAATTATTCCCTCCGCAAAAAGGAAATGATAATTGTGTGACATTATAGAGGTGTTAGCTAATGCCACATTGGCAATCATTTTACTATATAAATGAATTAAATCAATTTATTATATACCTTAAACTTATGCAATGCTATATGTCAAATATATTTCAATTAAAATAATACTATTTAAAGGCATTAGAGGACAAACAAGATAGCACAGAATGAATGGGCCAGAAACAGGGAAGGACACAGGTCAGAAAGGTGAAGTAGGCATTTGTGGTTCCTTTTCCTCTGTGTTCTTTGTGGATTCTATAGGGGTGAATGAGCAGTACCTGTGACAGCCTCACCGAACTGGGAGAACAGCAATAGATGTTGGCCCCTGGGGCCTCCAGGTGGGGGAGTTGCAAAACTCCTTGCTTTGAATGGCTCTTATAGGGACTACATCTTGGCAGTAAGGATGAACACGAAGTAGCCATGGTCTCTCAGATGGCTCAGTTTAGATTCAACTCAATTCATGGAAACTGGATTGAAGAGACACCCCAGGTTACTACTGGTCTGAGGTGCCGGGCAGAGGAAAATATAAATTATCTCTAGAGGAAAATTACATCATCTGAGTCCTCAGAATATTATTTCCACAAACAACTTTACAAAAATGATGCTTGTTTACCATAAACCATATATATATATATATACACACAGATATAATAAACACCTAACAATAAGTAACAAAAGATGTCTAAGATATTTTTATAGACAACTATAAAATTTAATTGAGAGAAATTTAATTGAAGATTAGAATAATGAAGGTATGTAATATATTCATGGATTCATTTGAAGATCTGATTTACAAAAATACCAATCATCAAAACATATTTTAAAAAAAATAGCCCAGCCTGTATGTCTCAATGGACTGAGTGTCGTCCCATGGACTGAGAGATCCCAGTTCAATTCCAGGTCAGGGCACATGCCCAGGTTGTAGGCTGGATTCCCAGTGGGGGGCGTGCCAGAGGCAGCTGATTGATGTTTCTCTCTCACATTGATGTTTCTATCTCTCTCTCCCTTCTTCTCTCTCTAAAAAAAAAAAAAAAGCAAATAAAAACATATTTAAAAAAATACCAATCATCATCCAACAAATTCATAGATATAATGCAAACAAAATCTTCATAGGTTTTTCATGGATCTTGACAAGATGATTCTAAAATTTATATGGAAACACTCAATACAAAAAAGTCAAAGTGGACTTGTTTAAGTAGATAATATTAATTTATTAGAAAAGTACAGTAATTAAGAGAGTATGATAATGGTGTAAAAAAAGTCCAGTGGAAAGAATAAATAGCCCACAAAGAAACCCAAACATATATGGACAAATAATTATGGACAAACATATATGGACAAATAATTTTCTCCTCACTTCAGAAGTGAGGAGAAAATAGACTTTTCAATGAATAATAGAGCAACATCACTAAATATACATAGGTGAAAAAACTAAACTTGACTCTATCTATACGCAAAAATAACCAAGGGCTGTTGGTGGATTATAGAAATAAAGGTGAAAGTTAAAACATAAAGCATTTAGAAGATTACAAAAGAGATTTTCTTTATGTTCTTGGGATAGGGAAAAACGACTTACACAAGAAATTAAAAGCACAACCCAAAGAAAAAGATTGATAAACCTGATCACCTTAATAATAAGAACTTAGGTTTATGAAACACAGACAAGGGGCCCAGGACATATAAAGAACTCTTATAAGTCAGTAAGAAATATAACTCAATAGGAAAATGTGCAAGGGACATAGACAGGCACTGCTCAAAGGACAATATCCAATGGCTAACACACAGATGACATCATGTGGAAATCAGAGAAATGCAAGTAAAAATCATAATGTGATACCAGTGTATATCCACTGGAATATCAAAAGTAAAGACTGTCAATGCAAAGTGTTGGTGACTATGGGGAGTCTTTTACTATTAATGGAAATGTAAAATGGTATAATTAATTCAGAAACAGTTTGGTACTATCTCCTAAAGTTAAATTTATGTATACCCTATTGCCTAGGAATGCCTCTACCAGGAATACATCCAATAAAAAATGCATACATATGTATACCAAAAGACATGTATGAGAATGTCCATATCATCAATTATTCACAATAGAAAAAAATATAATCTGGAAAATTCTTAGTGTCCATCAACAATAGAATGAATAAACAAATTTTGTTATATTCATTCATGCAATGAAATGTACAAAAATAAAAATAAACAAACACCTGCTACTTAAAAAACAGGGGTGAATTTCAAAAATGTAATGTTGAATGAAAACAAATGAATAATGTTGTTCTTTACTATTCCTTATTGAACGCCCCTCTTCCTGGAGAATAACATGAAACCACACATAGCACCCCTGACACATGTAACACAGGACCATCAATTTATTTACTACACTTGAGTAAAACTTGGCTTCTTAAATAAGAAGTTAATACAGTTTCTAATAATTTATCACTACATTCCAATGGATTATTTTTTTGCAGTTCCCTGGTATGCTGTCACCCCATTTTTCAAAAAGCTGTCTTTTATGAGACTACTGCTAAAATGACTAATTTCCCTTTACTATGTTCTTCTGGACCATCTTTCAACATACTTCCTTCTTCATCCCTATGGTAAACATGCCATCTTTCTTTCTATCATCAATCTATCTAACCTTGATATATATGGCTATATGTGTATATGGACATATGTATATACAGACCCATGCTTCATACAATTTCTTATAACTTGTGTTCTTTAATATAAACACCATTTAGTTTATCAACCCCCCATTCTGGTCAGTTTTTGCTCCCTCCTCATCTCTTTCACTGCATTTTGTGGACCCTTGTACTCACCTATTAAATAAACTCCAACCTTAGACTTTTTCTTGAACCATCATTTCCTTCCTTATCTAGTCAATATGTACTGTTCCAACTTTCTTTCATGGCTTTCCATCTCAAACACTCTATTAAAATTGTGTTTTAATAGCCAGTCATTCTTGGTTCTATTCTTGGTTTCTACATTCTTCTCTATAACTTTTATCAGTGTTGGTTACATTTAGATGCTTTGAATATGGTCTTTCTTGTCTGCCATTGCACTACCTTGTTTTTTGGTCACCCTCTTATATTAAAAAAAATTTTTTTGAGGGGGAAGTGGTTTGTATTTCACTGAAAGATGGTAGTGGTTTTCAGGGTTCTTACCTCACACATTGCTCTTACCAGTTTATATACAGAGAGAGTAACTTGGTTAAAAAATGGTACTTATATGATTGATCATTTATTGCATCACTGTAAGGATTGCTGACAAGCTTTCCTCTTCTTTCACTGATAAATAAACATTTTAAATATACTAGCTTCAAGAAAAATTGGAAACGAATGTAAGGAAGTTAATAAGTATATAGGTAGATAGTGTCAAGAATGTTTTGGTTTCGTGTGCTATAATGCCAAATAAATGTAACAGAACCCTGCCAAGGAATAGGGTGTGAAATATGAAGATTAGAAAGAATACCAAATTGAGAGTCCAGAACTCCAGAGACAGGCTGGGAATAAAGATTGCTAAAGATGCCTGGCTGGTGTGGCTCAGTGGCTGAGCATCGACCTATGCACCAAGTCACTGGTTCAATTCCAGTCAGGGCACATGCCCAGGTTTCAGGCTCAATCCCAGTCAGGGGCGTGCAGGGGGCAGCCAATCAATGTTGATGCTTCTCTCTCTCATTGATATTTTTATCTCTCTTTCTCTTTCCTTTCCTCTCTCTCTCTAAAAAAAATAAATAAATAAAAATCAATAACAACATAAAAAAAAAAGATTGCTCAAGATAGTGTGGTAGGTCTGGCCAGGACTGTCATTCTCAATCCCTCCTAATCTGCATAACATTAAAAATAATTGACTGCACATGTGCACAGACTGGTTTTATTACATAATTGCAATGTGACTGTAAAACAAGAGGCACAAAAATTTATTATATAACCATGGTCAAGATAGAAGATGTTGATAGTGGAATTGTAGAACTGAGCCTAGAAACCAATGACAAATCCAGGTTATATGTTTACGAAAAGCAAATTTTTCAACCATTTGAACTTTATTTTAAAATTTAAAGTATTGACACTGCTGTTTTAGAGTGATGTTGTTGGTTGGTTGGTTCATGCTATGACAATGCGCTGTAACTTCCTTAAGCCTGGTGTGAATGTGCTCACTTTCGCCAAGGTTCCGATTTAGTCTCTGGGAGAACTTCACGGAGTCATCTGCTTAAAGGTGGTAGTTGTATTAGAAGAAGCTTGAATGTTCAAGCTTCAAATCTCATTTCAACTCAAGGATGCTAATCTAAGCCATGCTTTCTTTTACTTGACAGAAACTGTAGCTTGATTATAAGACTTTTTCAGGTATCTATATTAATTTGAGGGGTGAAAAATAAAATCTAATTAGTCATTTATGTTATAATAGCTCTTGATATGTATAATTTCTATATATGTATATATAACATAGAGAATGTGAATATATATGTACATGCAATAATATGAATATATAAAATATATGCTATGTTATTGTGGTTTTAATCCCCCGTTGCAAATATGCACAACAGTGATGCACTAGGGGATAAGGATGTCCTCATACTGGCCGAGGGACATGTTTGGTGTCTGATGAGGGTCTGGTACTATTGCTGCTATAAGATCATTGATAGCTGTCAAGTATATTTTACTTATATGGCCCACATGATCTATCATCTGAGTTTTCTCTGTGTTTATTAACTCATCTAATCCTCATAGTAAACCTAAAAGGTAGATGCTATATTATCATCTCCATTTTACAGGTGAGGAAACTGAGATGAAGAGGAGTTAAGTGACTTAGTTACTCGGAAACTGAGATGAAGAGAGGTTAAGTTGAACTTTGGATGGAGTAGTTTGGCTCTACAGTCCACATTCTAAACCACTACCTTATGTTCCTATAGTTCTTTTTAAAAAAGCAGAAAGATCCCAAATACTTCCTCACTGAAACTAACTTCAGACTGAACTCTCTTCTGTGTTCAGGAGTTGGCTTTATTTGAAGTAGACATCCCAGGGCAATTCCCAGCCAAAGACGCATCTGCACAGAATGAGAATCTAGAACCACACAAATACAAACCAACCAGGCATGAGTGACTTACTGTTTGCAAAAAATAATGTTTTCTCAGAGTGATGGACTGTTCCCTGTCATGAGTGCACTCAAATAGGCACTGTGCAGAAGGCTTGAGCATTGATTTTGAGCTGTTAAGTTCTGTGCTTACAGATAATTTGACAGTCAAGAAAAACAGGGAGATAGAATACATTAGAATAAATGCACTTGAAATACAATACACATTTTTTTTTTTTTAGCAACCTTGTTACTCAGTTTGTCAAAATGCTTGCAAGCTGTTACAAAGTGGTTGCATAGCATATTATTTAACTAAGCAACCATTATATGTAGGTTTAAATCTTGGATCCATCAACCTACTAGCTTTGTGACCTTGGCAAGATAGTCACCCTCTCTGTGCCTCAGTCTCCTTACCTGTACATTGAGGAGACTATTACTACTTCCTTCCTTCATAAGATAGTTGTGAGAATTAAATGTATACATGTGCAAAATGTTTAGTGTAATGACTGGTATATGCAAATACTATGGAAGTATTTACTGTATTTCTTAATAATTAATTTGTATTTCACAGAAAATAAACAGTCACCACCCTACCATTTCAATAATAATCTTTGTTTACACAAAGCATATTTTTATTTTAATAATTTCTTATTTGGAGTATGCTGGAAAAGATCAACATACTAAGATATTAAGAGAGAAAAACACTATTTATTGACAGTAAAACTTTGCTTTTTTAAAATAAAATCTTGTTTCATAAACTGTATTCTGTTTATTTTATGGTTTGCCATTTTATTAATGGCCTAAAAATAAAAATATAACCGTCTGAACAATGAATGCCTTCAGTCTCTTTGGGGGAAATACAAATGTCAAGTTTTTATGATGTAAAAGGAAGAGAAATTTAAATTAGAGATAGAACTGATTTACAACCTGCCCTCCTGGCAATATCTTCAAATTCTCTTTTAATTTGTATCCAGAATCATTATTGTCCATTAATCTAAGTGGTTAACATTTTTTCCCAATAAATTATAAATGTTTTCTGATAGAGTATTAAATCTGAAATTTAAAAGCAGCTAATTTTCTATACATTTTATTTGCTATTTAGAGTGAATTCTCACCACTTACTATTCAAATTGATTTTTACATTTTATTTTTAGAAAAATAATAGTTTTGCAAGGACATGAATAGTGAGGAAAGAATATACTTTTAAACAAATGGTAATAAATCAATTTGATATCCATATAAAAATAAATTAATGCAATTTCACATTATATACTCAGTAGCAGGTGAGTTAGAGATTATAGATATAAAATTTTTAGAGGATAACATAGCATAATATCTTTAGGACCTTGAGATAAGGAAATATTTCTTAAACAGAGAACAAAAAGCACTAACCATAAAGGCAAAGGTTTATAAATTGGATTTTATTAAAATTAAAAACTTCTGTTATCAAAAGACACCAGTAAGGGAGTGAAAAGCTAAGCAACACAGTGAAAGAAGACACTTACAAAACCATATCTGTTAAAGAACTCATGTACAGAACATATAAAGTTTTCTTATTAATTGATATGAAAATGAGAGACAACACAAACGAAGGGAAAAACACTTGAATGAACACTTCACTAAAGAGGATATTCAGCTGATTTTTAAGCACATGAAAATGTGTAAAACATCATTAATTATCATGGAAGTGCAGCTTGAAGACATAATGACATACCTCTCTGCACCTGCTAAAATGGAAAAACAAAACAAAAGAACAAAAACTACTATTATCAAGCATTGGCAAAGATGTGTGGCAACTAGAACTCTCATTCACATCTGGAAGAAGTATAAATTGGCCCAACCACTTTGAAAATTATGTGGCTTATCTATTAAAGGTGAACATTCACAAGCTCTATGACTAGCCATTCTACCTCTAAAAAAGAAAGACATTTCATTCTTACCTGAAGAAATACATTCAAATGTTTTCTAAAAATACCTTTACTACAATGTAATAACACCATTACTATAATAACTTCAAAGTGTACACATTTTGTGCATCAACATATTCATATATATACATGTATATGTGTATATTACATATATGAATGAAATACTATCTAGCAATGAAAAAGAATTACTGTTACATACATCAACATAGATGAATCTCACAAAAATAACATTCAATGAAAGAAGCCAGACATAGAGCAATACACACTCTGTACTTCCATTCATAAGAAGCTTAAAAAGGCAAAACTAATCTATGGTGATAGAAATTAAGAGAGTGGGTTCCTTTGTGGAGGTGACTGAAGCTTAGGAGTGAGTGCAAGGAATGCTACTAAGGGTGCTAATAATGTTCTATTGTATCTTAATCTAGGCGGGGACCACATTGTGTATTTATATTTGAAATGTTCATGAAGCTATACACTTAAAATTTATGCACTATATTTTATATTTCTTTTCGATGAAAAGATTTTTAAAATCCGTAATGCTGGTGTACTTATACACATGAAGAATTTCTGCCCAAAACACATAATTTGGTGGCATCAAAAACTAGTTGTGAGCTCCAGGAAATGCCAATGGTTTACTCTTGCTCTCAAGGTTGATGTTTCTAAAAATCAAAACGAGGTTTTGAAATTTCTGTACAAATTAGTGTGATTGATATAATTTAAGGTTTCAAATATTTACTGAGCATCTGCATTGTACCTATTATTTTTCTAAGGGCTATAAATAAAACATTTTTGGGTATTAACTATTCAGACATGTTTTAGAATTATCAGAATCCTCAGAATAATAAAGTGAGATAACAGATTACATACTCTCTATGTAGCATAGCGTTGAGTGAAATTCTCATTGAAGCCTACAGCTACTGCTATTCTCCACTTTAATTGGCAAATATGGCAAGTGCTGCTGCCAGGATGACCACCAGCCTCTTTTTATCTCATGGTCTTGTCATTGGGTAAGAATCGATTTAGATAAATGAATGTGATTGAATTGGATTGTGATATGTATGAAGAAGCATGGTGATAATCAAGTCTGTGTGAGGAGACATAGACCTGTCTTTGAACCTTTGACTTATTGGAGCAGGAACATTAGGTAGATGGGAGGGGAGTTATCTAGGAAATTTTACATTCTAAGCATAAACAGCTATAACATCACTGGTAATGAATTTGCTAGTCTAGGAAGTCTCTATAATCTATCATACGGCTAATTTAATTGATTATTTCAAAAAGGCTGAGCCATCAAGGATTTTATTTAAAACTGAATAAAACATTGATTATTTAAAATGTCACTGACAACAAATTAGACAAGACATGTCTCTTTCTTATAGTGAATAACAAAAAAGTTTTCATTCCAAGGGGATAAGCATTAAGTTGGTGGAGTCTGTGTGTATAAAGAATAATTCCCTTCATTAGAGTGCATGATCAATTATTTTGAATTTCACCAACACTGTCACAATTTTGCTCATCTAATATATCAATATGGAATCTCCTTGCTTGGACATATTTCGAAGCACTGTAGTCTTAATAATGGATACTGGCTACAAACAGGATGATAATCTTAGTCAAATATATCCGGAAAAACAATAAACAAATGCATTTACCTACCTGGCCTGAATTTCATCTGCAAAAAAACTTATGTCTTATCTCCACTTACAAAGTAACAGTTGAATGTGTAAATTCAGTATTTTGGATAGTAAATTTCAAGACCTGTACCTTCTACTGTATTCTGGGGGCCACAGTGTTCCTCAGCTTCCTCTTTGTAAAAAAAAAAAAAATGAACCTCACAGTTATTTGCTACTAGTGTTTTTACTATATGTTTTATGAACACATTGGTAATAACTTATTCTTATGAATATTCATTTGTAAAATGTTCATGAGTCACAGAAAAGAAACTGAGAAGTATAGACTATAGTAGAGGGCGCTTGATATGGTCCCTCACCCTCTTGCCCAGCCTTTCATCCTTACTCTTTAAGTATTCTGTAACTTTTTCACATACTGTGACTTCTGCACAAAGGGAAAGAGGTAAGAAACTGGACCGCAAAATAGTTCTTGGCTATTCTTAGCAGAAGGATAACAGATAAGAGCTTGGGTTGAAGATCACACATGCCTGGGCTCAAATCTCAGGTCTAATACATACTTGCTGTATGTACCTGCAAATACAGCAAATTATTTGACTTTTCAGAGCCTCGGTTTCCCCATCTATATAATCTTTCTCATAAGTCTGTTACGGAGATTAAATGGGATAAAGTATGTAAAACCATTAATACAGTGCTGGCATTTAATGAGTACCAAATAAATGGCTGGCCATCTGGGATGAAATCTTGGGTGCCAGCCTGCTACGTGCATGATCTTAGATGAAACACTAAGACCTGGTTTGGCTTATCTGTTAAATGACAAGAGCTAACAGGACACACTTCCAGGACTTTGGAAGTAATGAATGAGAGGTACATTCAGCTCTCACCAGGCTACTTGGACCATAGAAAAGGCTTACCACATGTTAGCTACAATAACTATGCTGCCTGTAATTTTCCTTAAATAAATAACACAACATACAAAATAGGCTATTCATCATTCCCTCTCAATTCCCTTCCCACACCCTACAAACTCTGAGAATAAGATTGATAATTATGATGATTATAATAGTTATAGGATATAGTTTACAAAGAGGACCTCTTTTTTTTGTTGTTTTTTTTTGTTTTGTGAACTTAGGAAAACTACAGTTGACCCTTGAACAACATGAATTTGAACTGCATGGCTCTATTTATACAGATATTTTTCAATACATATGCATAGTACTATAAATATATTTTCCTTTTCTGAGGATTTTCTTAACATTTTCTTTTCTTTAGCTAACTTTGTTATAAGAATATAGTATATAATACATGTAACACAAAATATGTGTTAATCAACTGTTTATGTTATTGTTAAGGCTTTTGGTCAGTTGGACACTAGTAGTTAAGTTTTTGGGGAGTCAAAAGTTATATGTGGATTTTTTTTTTTACTGCAAGGGGGTGGGGAACATCTGCACCCCTAACTGCCACATTGTTCAAGGCAACTGCACCTAACTTCCCATTGCCTCTATTTCCTCATTTGTGAGATAGGGGTAACAGCACTTACTTCTTAAGTCTATGACGAAGAATGCAGTTAGTCAGGTGAAGCTAATGGAACAGGATTTGGTATTGGTAAAGTACCCTATTTATATTAACTTAAAAAAGTGTTCAGATATATATAATCTAATTTGGCTGCGATGGTAGTTTTCTTAGGTGAGACTTTTTAGTAGATCATAAGACATCTTGGACCTTTTCCACAGCATATACAAACACGTTGTACTGAACTGATTTCGGCATGGACACATCAGTTTGACTTTTAGGGATCAAGCTGTCCTCCTGCCCAAACGTAATCCTTCCCCACCTATTTGTGAGGCCTGAAAGTCAGTAACTGCAGTAATGCTGAAGTAGTTCCAGTTTACACACCGTCAATCATTTATTCCTGGGTATACATGAATTTATTAGCACATTTTCTGAGTTTTGGCAGGAGATGTTGGGGAATTGGCTAAAGCAAAGCATCTTGAGTGATGGAAGAGGGAGGTAGGGACACTAAAAAGGGAAAAAGCCTAAATCAGGGAAGCAAAAATGCTAAATGGCACATATCACCTACTTTTGTGTGTGCCTGTGGCTGACTCCAAATGTCATCTCCTTCCTGATAGATAGACAGAACACCTAATTGAACTGGCAGCTCTGTTGAGGGTGTTGTGGCACCCTCACTGTAGAGAAGATTATTTTGTTTGTATCTCCGACCACTGGGACATGTGTCATGCCAATGAAGGAAGTCATTAATGCTAAATAAATCAGAATCTCAATTAATTTCTGATAAAATGTCAGGAGAAAAACAACAATTAAAAAAATCTTAAGTAAAATGAGGGTGACAATTATGCCTGATGTACTTTGGGATGTATTCAGTTAAAACTCTTTTTTTTTTTCTTATCCTCACCCGAGGACATTTTTTTCATTTTTTGTTCAGATAGAGTGGGAGGGAGAGGAAGAGAGAGAGAGAAACATCGACGTGAAAGGGACACATCGAGTGGCCGCCACCCGCACGACCAACCAGGGCCAGGGACAAACTGCAACCGAAGTACATGCCCTTAGCGGGAACCGAACTTGGGTCTCTCTGGACCGCAGGCCGACGCTCTAACCGCTGAGCCAAACCAGCCAGGGCCAGTTAAAACTCTTTTTAACTCTAAAAATTTCATGGGAACACACAGTGCAATATACAGATAATGTACCATAGAATTGTATACTTGAAACCTATATATTTGTATTAACCAATGTCTCCCAATAAGTTTGATTTAATAATTGCATGGAAAAGAAAGAAAATTTCCAGTATCACTATTATATGCCTGATTCAAGAGCTCCAGATTTTTCACTGGACAAGTCTTTAGTGCTTTGCTCAAGCACTGTGTGTATTCAACACATGGCTGTAATCTGCCAGTCTATACGGAGGTCCTTATGGAAAGTTGCTCTTGTTTTATTTTAGCTGCTGTAGAAGAATTAAAAAAAAAAACACCCACCAGACATATTTTTTCTTGTCTTCATTTCCTAAGCCCTCAGAAGATGATCCCTACTTAGATTTTGCTTGGAGAGAAGAACCACACGAGAAAAAGGAGAGAGACAAGACTAAGGAAAGAAAAAAACAAATGTTCTTTAATAAAGGGAAAAAGTGTGTCCCCAAGACTGGGAAGGGACCCGAGATTTCAGTTTTTCATCCTAAATCTACTGCGGTGTTCCGGATTGGGAAGGCACAGGGTGGCTTTGCTGTCTGAGGCTGGGGTCAGTTGAGAACACCACAGGGAGGTACAGGAATACTGCATGCAGCAAAAGGTAGAGGGCAGGACTCCGTGGCAGCCTTGGTAGCAGAAAGAGTAATCATACTGATACCAAAGACCAAGCCTCAGGACTTGTCTTCCATTTTCTAGGTATCAGAAAACTCCCCATGACTGAGATTAGATTTTTTTCATACTCTGTTAAATGGGCTCAGAGCATATTTTGTTTGATTTAGGAAACAGAGTGATTGTTTTTTCACCTATGTGTTGTGGAACAGATTCTTATCCATGTTTCAAGAAACCAGGATCCATGTGTTTCTTTTCATCATTATATTGACATCAACTGGCAGAGTGCCTGGTATATAGACTCTCAACAAATGTTAAGTATACTTGTTGAGAATAAATAAGTGGAATAACTAAGTGAAACTGTATTAAACTGTAAGAACTCAGTTGAATCCAAATTGCTTCTGATACTTACTGAGTGAAGCTTTGGTGTAGGACAGAGTTTCTCAACTTTGGCACTATTGACATTTTTATCTGGATATTTGTGTGTGTGTGTGTGTGCGCGCACACACGTGCACTCAAGTGTGTGTGTAAATCTTCCCTGTGTGTAGCAGAATGTTTAGCAGCAACTTTGACCTTTTCCCAGATTGTATAGAAATAATCAAACACCAGAAAATTAGGGTAGAATTTTATATGTAAAGTTAGTCTCCCACAGGTTATTTCTTTGAAATTGAGGTTGTTGTTATATGGGACTATTTTTCTGGGTTATCTATCAAATAGCCTTATAACTGAGGTTTGTGTGTATGGAATTTACTGATTAAGGCAGTGATTTTTTACAAAGAACACTGGATTCAGATTTATAAGATAGGATTTTGAAGTCAGACTCTTGTCACTACTTTTCTAACACTTTTAAATTTTTTATCTGTATTTGAGAAATAATTATTAACACCTCACAGACAGCTGCAAAAATATCTATTCTTTTAAAAATTTTCTGACTCAAATGTCTATTTCTTTTTTATTGAGGTATAATTCACATATAATATTATATTAGTTTCATGCATACAAATAATTATTTGTATATATTGCAAAATGATCACCACAGTAAGTCTAGTTAACATGTGTCACTATACAGTTACAGATTTTTTTTTTCTTGTGTTGAGGAGTTTTAATATCTCTCTTAGCAATTTTGAAATATGCAATGCGGTATTATTAACTATAGTCACCATGCTGTACATTACATCTGTGAGTTGGCTATTTTATAACTGGAAGTTTGTACATATTTGACCCCCTTGACCCATTTTGCACATTCTTCCACCCCTCCCCCTGCCTGTATGAGATATGAGTTGTATTTTATATTTTATATTCTACCTATAATTGGGATTATATGGTATGTGTCTTTGCCTATTACACGCTGGGTACCATTTAAAACACAAATGTTCCCGGGAGTGGTAACTGAAGATGAAAAGGTCACATGAAGAGAGACTAAGGCTAAGGAGGTCAGAATCAAATTTCTCCTTCTTGCTCTTAGTTCAACTGTGAATATGGGTAAATACATGGAGCATATAATACTTTCCAAACAACCATAGCGCCTATGTGCAAACTTGTCAGGGAAGTTGGAAGGTTAAATAAGCTAGAATCAGGGAGTCAGTCTACATGGAATTAATCTGGAAGTCATTAAGAAGTTTTAGAAGCAGAGAGGCCTGCCCTGGTGGCAGCGATACTTTCACAGATGGGAAGATATTCTGATCAGTTTTCACTATATTTCTGCATAAGCAAGGACTGGTGAGTAAGAAGATGGCGGTTGGTCTGGAACCCTGACTCTGTGTGGAAGGTGTGGAATGGTCTTGAAAGAAAGCTTGTTTCCATGCTGAGCCTTGGCATTTTGATAAGGAAGAAGACATAGTTCTGTCATCAACTTGGGTGATGTCTTGGCTAGTCTTATGGGAAAATCATATAATGAAGATTTGAAAGTAAATGAGCAACTCCTAAAACAATGACTTTCAACCTTTTTCACGTCATGGCACACATAAACTAATTACTAAAATTCTATAGCACACCAAAAAATATATAATTTTTTTTGCCAATCTGACAAAATATTGGGTATAATTTTGATAATAATATTAGCTATAATTCATTCAAACCAGATGGCTATTGTTGTGTGGACTGTTGTCATTTTTTATTTGGCAATCTAAGCAAAAAGAGGTCAGTGCTCCTGACTAAATAATCAGGTATTGCAAGCTTTAAAAATTCTTGCGGCATACTGGTTGAAAATCGCTGTCCTAAAGTATAGATTTGTGATATAAATAGTTACATATATATAAATATATATTTACATATTGATTTATGGTCCTGGTGAGCTTTCAGGAGATTCTTCAGGCTTGCAGTTCAATAAGTAAATTATTTTAATAAGTTAAAATAAAAATCGGTAATATTAAAAACTAATCCACAACTTAAAAATTCTGGTCTGAAAAATGAGTATTGTATAATTACCATGCCACTTCTAGAACTGTTCATTTATGTAGACATCTCTATTAGAATTACAACAAAATACCTTGGAGGAATAGTTCACATACCCGTTCACAGAAGCAGGGCTGGTCCATCAGAATTGTCTGAGGAAGCTTTAAAACTACTGTTCCAGACCTGACCCTGAAGAGATTCTGATTTAATAGCTCTTGAGTAATACCTAGGAATCTTTATCCATTTATTTTTATTTTGAAAAAACCTTCCAGGAGATTTTAATGCATACCACGTTGTTTGAGAAATTTTATGGAAAAAAAATTTTGATGCCTAGAAATTTGTCTTTAAATTGTATTACATATTTCTTAATAGCCTAGTGAAGCTTTAAAAAGGTTTTAAAATCAGTTGCTTTAAAACTTAAACTTCCACATGGCAGTTTTATTTTCCTCATGTACCTAAGAAATCAACCATTTTCATTTGTCAGTATATAAGTCCATAAACCTCAATGCAGGAAGCTTGTTTCTGTGCCTCACATGGATGATTCTGTTTCATGTAAAATGCCTCTGATGTGATTATAATCCCTCTATCAATAGGCACATTTTTTTAAAGGTTGTTTTAAAGGCTGAATTTTCCATTCCTATTTTGGACATATTTTGGTCATGCCCATTATGGTGCTCTGACCATCTGTCTGCAGCACCGGAGAAACACTAGGTACCACCTGCACTTTCAGTTGACAGTCATTTCCCCTCCTCTGACAAATAAAAAGGGTTTGGTAGAAAGGGAGCTTATAAGTACTGTCATAACTCTCCCTGGAATGCCTATTTTGGGTCATCCACTGATTTAGCTGAATGATTATGATGAAGTGACAAGATCATGGACTTTGGATTTGAATTTGAATTTAAGTTTATTGTCTTATTTGCTCTCTCAACAAATATCTACTGAGTGTCTACTGTGTGCCAGAGGTTATTCTTGGGCATAGAGATAGAAAACATGAGACCATGTCTTCAGGAACGTCATAGGTTTGTGGGAAACAGACAGTTATTACACAGAGTGATGAAGTGTTAGAAGAGACAACAGCACAGGGTGGACAGTCTGAAGAGGAAATCATATACAACATAAATTTGGTGTTTGGGATGGGGCCTGGTTGGGAGGGTGTTAGAATTTTTAGAGGGTCTTGCTGGAAGGTTTAATCTCAGTTTCAGTTTTAAAGGAATTTTAAGTTAGTGACAGGTAGTGTGGGGTCGTTCAGTTAAAACATGTGGTGTGTTATAGGAAATGTGAATGACTTAGAATGGCTGAAGAAAGGATATGAGACAAAAACAGTAACAGATAAGGCTAGAGAACTGGGCTAAAGCTTGGTTATTGAAGCCTGGGAACTTTATCTGAAGGCAATGTAGTGTGATTGAGGGGGAGTGACATGATCAGATTTCTGATCAGTAACTCGGATCAGAAGGGCAGTGATGTGGTGATCATAGCGAGGCAATGGATTTTGGAGTTATTTAAGAAGTTACTTTGACTGGACTTTTTATCATTAATCATATGCTTGTTTGAGGGAGAGGGAGTCATTTAGGGTGCCTTGCAGTTTAAATGGTGGTTTCCTTCACCAATTTAGGGAACACAGGAAGAGGAGGACTTTTGGGGTAGAGTGTTCTGGTCCATTGCTCTTTGACAGACCTTTTTTCAAAGGCTTACCCTACACTACTAGATGGTGTGAGTTGAACTTTCCACCTATTGTGTTGTTAAAGACAAAAGTAACCACATCAACCTGCAATCACCAAAGCTATAGATATAGTAAGATTATTCAGATCAGAGTGATGCAGACGAAATGTAACCTGTAGTAAATTACATGTCATGTAATGTTCAAAGACTCATTTTCCTATGTCACTACAGCCCAGCTGTCCTGGGTTCACATGTGACCTTAAGAAATTATCCTGAAAAAGAAATTAGGAAGAAGCAAAAATTCTGGTGTTTGGACACCATATACATAGATATGCCTTCCAACCTGAAAATTATACCGGTGATGTGTATGAATTTTAAAATATTTATGGAACTAATGGCTGCCACAAGTTCACTGACAGATCTGAGCACACACAGGGGCCTGTCCTATTTCTAGCGGGGTCACAAGTGGGTGTGAGCCATACCAGGGTAGATAAGTGGGAGATAACTTCACATATATGAGGCCTGTGTCTTTATCTTCATTAACGACCCTATCCTAATCTTATTTCTGGGAGCCAGGTTTGAGTTCCCAGATTATAGGGGCCCGTTTTTTAGTGCAAGCATTACATACATGTTCTTTGGGGTAGAGATTCAAGGGGCAACTGCAAATATATGTCTGGAGTTGAAAATGGCTATCTGGGCTAGATATTTAGGGAGATTTTCTGTATGTCTTGTGAACCTTAAATTGACTACCTTGAAGATCTTGAGCTCATTTTTCCTCAGTGTTTTAAATAGTAGACCATCACGTATTCAGTACAGTCTTATAAAGTTCTTAGATGACCTTTGAAAGGCCACTGGAGTTTTACCATTTTAAATTCAAATACATTTAAGCTAGACATACTAACCTTTGGATTTCTCATAGGACTTACATACTTTTATATTGCATGGGCAATAAAGAAGTTCTCTGTATTAACTTAAATTTCCTGCAAGATGAGAAACTTAATTATATAGAAAATTAAACCTTTTCAAACTCTTTAATTACCCTGAAATGTTTGTAGGGTTTAAATATTACTTATTAAATTCTTATATATGCAGATACCATATTTTGTGTTATATATAATCAAGCAAAAAAGACATAGCCTAATCTAGAAATTTAGTCTCATATGAAGTAAAACATAAGATAAAAATATAGAGATGTATGTTTCAAATGAGAGACTATGGGTAGAGGGAATGTTAGATGAACCAATAGAGTTAAACAAACTGTTAAGTGCTAGCCATTTGATACCAAATATTACTAATGTAATCAGGCAGTTTATGTATAGAACCTCAATCTTTATTATAATCAATATGTAGAATATGTATTATTATTTTTTAATTCTGATATGACTTCAAAATTTAGACAGATTTATTGCAGTCACCACAATAAAAACAAACAAAACTAGAACCAAGAAAAAAGCCCAACTTCATGTTTTTCCAGTTTCATTTTGCCTTTACCTTATTTTCACATCTAAATGGGCAAATGATATTGCATCCTTTTAGGTTATCTTGAACTTCAACCAATTATACCTGACAACTTGAAACTTTCAAAAAAAGAAGAGAGAGTTCCCAATAGAGGATACCCACTCCCCACCCAGGGGTTGTATGTAGAGACCTTTAATGTTTAATTATATTCTGACAGCTTTGCAGGTAATGTCAAGATTATCATCTACTTCTTACAACAGGCTTAATAATGAAAGAGTTGTAGTGTAGTTTATTTGAATAAAGGCTTATCATTATAATTTCTTCAGTTTTTTAGAGGCTGTGCAAAAACAGACTTTACTTTTAATTCCTTCCTATTTGTATATGCTTTTCATTCTTGTTTGTGATCAATAGATAAAAGACCAAAAAAAATCTGTTTAATTATACTTTGCAAAGTGGCCAAATCTCCAGCAAGCATGGGGTTATTGGTTGGACAGAAGTGTTTCAGGGTCTTTTGGGCCAGAAGGTTTTATGAAATCCTCTGGGTCCTCTTTGGTGTATTGATGCTTTCTGGCAGCAGGCACAGGCAGGTAGGGGATGAGAGAGGAGCTGTGCTGAGTGCGCCTCCTCTGGGTAAATAGTGCTATGTGCTGGTGATATTTTTCTTAGGAAAAATTATGACTAAACAATTTGCTTACTTATTTTGTGTTAGCTACTTTAAGGAAAAAATGTAAGAGGCTACCATGAAACTTAAAAAAAAATTTCCTGTTATAAGTACTCAACTAATATCGAGCTTCACTAAGTGCCAGGAAGTAGTTTAGGTGGTAAGAACATGGTATTAAATAAGACAAAGTCTCTACCCTTATGAAGATTAGTTTCTCCAACAAAATCTCTTTGAGATCATAGGCTTTTCCTGTCATTTATTCATTTCTTTCCTTCCTTTCCTATCTTGTGAATATTGAGATTTGGGGAGGAAGTGGGCACGTGAATCTCATCCTATCTCTTGGGAGGCTTCTGGCTGCAGAAAACACATTTCATGCTGTATGTTTAAGGGGCAGAGCCCTTGTGTGAAGGAATGAGGTTATTTCATGCTACCCATGGTGAATGGTAAGTCTTTCTAACTCTGGGTTTTAGTACTAGGAAGCCTATTTCTGCTGCATGCCCACGCCATGTGATCACTACTTTACTCATGTGTTGATATCTTGGTCTTTATCTCTTACCTTAGAAAATAAATGTTTTTTGGTCTTATTTTTCAAGTAATTTAGAATTTGGTCAGGGAAAATGAATGCTATTTACAGGCCCTCTTGAAATACCAACTTCTTATGAACACGTTAGAAATTTTGAGAGATAGGTAAAACCTGGCTTTTGGGGAGCAAATAAGTGCCTGGGTCATTTCTAATTTGATGACACTTTTTCAAGTTGGGCTTTTGAACTTTGTCATGATTCATTTTATTCCAGGTGGCTAGATTTTGCAGTTGAGGGTCCATGTTTAACTCTTATAACCTAGGCAGGCAGCTTTGGAATTAAGCAGTAGTCACAGTAGATTTTCACACCAAGTCACTACAGCTTATGATTTTTCCCCCCAAGCAAGGAGCTCCTTCTTAGCTGGGCAGAGGCTGTTATAGAGAAAGTACTACTCTTGAGACATTCAGCAAATGGTGCTTGAGTCTCACCTACTCTTTCAGTGATGGTTTAGTGTAGAAAACGTAAAATACTTTAAAAACCTCAAGTGTAATGGGATTTATATTTGAAATTACTCTAAGATGTGTTGATGCTGGTGCTGTCTTGATCTTTTTAACTTATCTTTATTGTTGAATGTATTATAGATATTCCCCAGTTTTTCCCCATTGACCCCCTCCTCTCTACTCCCGCCCCACTCCTGCCTTTCCTACACTATTCTCTGTGTCCGTGGTTATGCATACATGCATATAAGTTCTTTGGTTTATCTATTCCCGCTCTCCCTCCTCCCTTCCCTTTGAGGTTCATCAATCTAACAACCAATTCGTACTTCTTAATTCCTTCACCATTTTCACCTATCCTCCCAGCCCCCTCCCATCTGGCAACCAACAAAAATATCTGTATCTATGAGACTGTTTCTGTTTCTGTTCTGCTTGCTCATTTTGTTTGTAGATTCAATTGTTGATAGATATGTATTTATTGCCATTTTATTGTTTATATTTTTGTTCTTCTTCTTTTTCAAGAAGACCCATCAACATTTCATATAATACTGGTTTGGTGGTGATGAACTCTTGTCTTGGAAACTCTTTATATATCCATCGATTCTAAATGATAGCTTTGCAGGATAGAGTAATCTTGGTTGTAGGTTGTTGCTTTTCATCACTTTGACTATCTCTTGCCACTCCTTTCTGGCCTGCAAGGTTTCTTTTGAGAAATCATCTGACAGTCTTATGGGAGCTCCCTTATAGGTAACTAACTGCTTTTCTTTTGATGCTTTTAAGATTCTCTCTTTGTCTTTAACCTTTTACATTTTGATGATGATGTGTCTTGGTGTGGACCTCTTTGGGTTCATCTTGTTTGGGACTCTCTGTGCTTCCTGGATTTGTATGTCTGTTTCCTTCAACAAGTTAGGGAAGTTTTCTGTCATTTTTTCAGATAGGTTTTCAATTTCTTGCTGTCTCTCTATTCTGTCAGGCACCCCCATGATGCTAATGTTGGTATGCTTGAAGTTGTCCCAGTGGCTTCTTACACTATCCTCATTTTTTTAAATTCTTTGTTCTGATTGGGTGTTTTTTTTTTGCTTCCTTATATTCCAAATCGATGGTTTGCTTCTACTATTGATTCCCTGTAAATTATTCTTTATTTCAGTTAGTGCATCTTTCATTTCTGACTGATCCTTTTTTATGCTCTTGAGGTTCTCACTAAGTTTCTTCACATTCTCACTAAGTTCCATGAAATTCTCACTAAGTTCATTGAGCATCCTTATAACCAGTGTTTTGAACTCTGCATCTGGTCGATTGCTTATCTCTGTTTTGTTTAGTTCTTTTCCTAGAAATTTGTTCTGTTCTTTCATTTGGGATATGTTTCTTTGTCTCCTTGTTTTGTCTGCCTCCCTGTGTTTGTTTCTATGTATTAGGTACAATTGCTATGTCTCCTAGGCTTCCTAGAGGGGCCTATTGTAGTAAGTGTCCTGTAGGATCCAGTGGAGCAGCCTCCCTGATCACCCTACCTGGGCCCTTGAGGTGCACACCTCCTGTGGACTGTCCACACTTCTGTTGTAATTGAGTCTTGAATGCTGTTGGCACATAAATGGGAGGGATTTACCAGGCTGAACAGCTGCAAGGACTATCTGTGCCCACTGCCCACTGACCTCTGACTACCTTGGAGGATCAGCTGTGCAGGGCCCACCATACAGAGCAAGACTTACTTTATCAGGGCCCTGGTACCCACTGAGTCCACTCCTTGAGTGTGTCATTGTGGAGCTGGTTGGGTGGTGGTGCTTTGACATGGTCTGAAGCTGTCCACTGGGTGTGCTGGCTCTGGGGCAAGGTCAGACTCTGCCTGTCTTCTACCTGAGACCACCAGGCATAAGCTACAAAGCGATCTACAGATGGCTGCTTCTTGTGCTGGTCTTGGAGGTGCCCATTCAAAGCCAAGCTGTGAACCAAGCCTGGCTGCTTCTAGTGCCAGGTCTGGGGTCAGTTAGCTAGCAGTGTGGGGCTTGCTGAGGCCAGGTGCTGTTTGAGAGAATTTAGGAAAATCTGAAAGCAAGAGCCAAAACAGGCTAATCTTATGGTAAAGCCACTGGAAACAGCTTCAGTGGGCTGGAAAGTTTGGTGGGGTAGGGCCTCAGGGAATCACTAAGGCAGAGAAAATAGTGTAGGCCAGGTTGCTGGAGTCCTAGATATGGTGCCCATCTGCAGGCCCTGTGGGGAAAGGGCTCACCAAAGGAATAATGGCCGCTGCCAGCACATCTGTCTAGGAGAAAGCTGCCTCTCTAGCTCTCGCCATAATGTTAAACAATGTCTCTGGTGCCTTTCAAGCTGCCTCCACCATGCTGGAGCCAGTCTCGATGTGGCTTCTTCATTATATCCTTCATTGTAGGACTTCCATTCAGCTCAATTTCAAGTGGTTCTAAATGATAGTTGATCTTGATCTTAACAAAAGTTTTCAATGGAAGGATTTCAAAAAAATTGTGTCATGAATGTTACAGTGATGTGATAAAGCCATTGATTCGATGAGGTTTCTCATATTCAGAAAGGTAAAATTGTGAACAAAACATATCTTAGAATTGATGAGATATATAGGTGCTTTGAAAATTATTGGAAGTGCTCAAAGATTTAGGCTCTCAGCTGGGCCTCCTGAAAAGATCTGAGGACAATATAGGGTTGATTCACTGAGAAAATTACTACCTCTGAAGTCACGCTTGAAGTTATGTTAAAGCAGGAAGCTAGTGCCATCACAGTTGCTTTTCATACTCAGTAAAATGGAAAATGGACACTAAAATTCTGCCCAAAGAAGCCTCCCATTTCTAAACTCTTTTTCACACACACACACACACGCACACACACCACCACCACCACCACCACCACCACCACCACCACCGCCACCACCACCATCACCAGCTAAGAGCCATTGTAAGATGATTTCTCATTTATGTTTATTTTCCTAGTCTCACAAGAGTTCATCTAATTGACAGACCCAAACTGGTGACAAGAATCCTAGCTGCAAGTGAGTTTGGTGAGTGTAGATTGTAGGTTTCCAACTTCTCCAATTAGAAGCAATAAAGAATGGGGATTGAGTAGTGACTCCTCAACATTAAATAACTTGAGCGAAAGTGAAAGTCTCAGGAGGTGTTGCACAAGTGGGACTTAGTGTGCAGGTTGCTGTATTTTGATTGGACTATCCAGAATGCCTTGATCGATTCAGGTAGGTGCTACAGCTTCAATAAGTGGATGCAACATGGAATGGAGTAGATTATAGGGAAAAGAATACCTCACAGGTAGGATTATCTATCTCAGGAGAATGAAAGAAGATAAGATTTTGTGAAAAATGGGTCCTTTTCACAGATTTAGAATTTACTGATTTAATTTTCTCATTGTGGAACATAAAAACAATGTTTAGATGAATATTATAGGATGACAAATGCCATCTAGAATTTAAAGAGAAAGTAAAGGAAGGCAGGCATTTAATTCCAGGAAGCAGTGCTGACCTTCCATGTTGTAGAGAAGGAAAGGGATCCATTTCAGTTGTAGGTTAAATTATTAGAAACCCACTTAAGCCTCATTTGCTTTAGGGGAAGAGCAGAGGGAAATGAAAGACTAGAGGTATCTCAAATGTCTACTGAAAAAGATGGAACAGAATGAAAAACTTCAAAATTGAGAGTGTTGCAAAGTATGGGAAGACATGTGCGAAAAGGACATAGGGGAGGCATTGGTCCTCTGCAGGCCCCCAGAGCACACACTTCAGAAGCATCGGGAGCAGCTTCAGTTTGGCAGTCTGCTGGGAGTGATTCTCCAGCTGAAAGAATTGTGGGGATTAGGGACAATCCTTTCCCAGAAGATTCAAGCTATTTCAAAGCAAGTGGCAATGACAGCAACCACTGGCACAGGGTAGAAGTGTCTATTCCCGAGATGTCATGGCTTTGAGAATGTTGGTTATTAAAACAGGCACCTAAAATAAGACAGGTGAGTGAGACTGCCACCACTGTAAAGTTCTACACTTTTTCAGAAGGCTAGCAAATTGCAAAAGCTGTGAGAAACTATACACAGCTCGATTTCTCCTCAGACATAATAAGTATAACATTACAGTTGTCCTCTTTATCCCTGAGGGATACAGGGGATACATTCCAAGACCCCAGTAGATGCCTGAAGCCTCAGATAGTACTGAATTCTATATACAGGGTGGGGCAAAAGTAGGTTTACAGTAGATCATATGGAAAATAATACAATAATAAATAAATAACAATACAAGAATAAACACTGTTTCATGTACTCACAACTGTACACCTAATTTCGCCCCATCCTGTATACTATGTTTTTGCCTATCTATACATACCTATGATGAAATTGAATTTATTATTAATTAGGCACAGTGAGAGGCTAACAATAACTAATAATTAAATGGAGTAATTACAAAAATATACTGCAAGAAAAGTTATATGAATGTGGTTTCTCTCTCTCAGAATACCTTATAGTATTGTACTCACCTTTTCATGTTAAGGAATCACTACTCTTTCACTTTGGGGCCATTATTGAGTAAGATAAGGGTTGCTGGAACAGAAGCACTGTGATTCCTCTATAGTCCATCTGATGACCACAATGGCCACTGAGTGACTAACGGGTTGGGGAGCAGGTACAGGGCCAATACGCTGCACGAAGGGGTGAGTCATGTCCTCGGTGGGATGCAGCAGGACTCAGGAGAGCTGGTCACAGAGCTCATTATTCAGAACAGCCCTAAAATTAAAATGTATGAATTATTTCTGGACTTTTTGATTTAAAATTTTTGGACCGAAGTGGACTTCCAGTAACTGCAACCACAGAAAGTGAAACCATGGATGGGGGCGGGGGGCTATTGTAGTTATTTTCATAGAAAATTTTTCTAATTAGGTTTATAGTTCAAAGACTCCAGATGTTTGGCAGACTGACTGGCAACTTGACAGGATAAAACAAATAATTTTTTCTAACAAAGATAATATATTTTATTTTTTAATATATAAACTTTGTATTTTTAGTTTTGGTTTTTAAATAGACTTTAAATTTTAGAGCAGTTTCAGGTTAAGAACAAAATGGAATGAAAGATTTTCTTTTTAAATTTGTTTTCTTATGGATTTTAGAGAGAGAGGAAGGGAGAGGGAGAGGGATAGAGAGATAGAAACATCGATGAGAGAGAACATTGATTGGCTGCCTCCTGCATGCCCCCCACTGGGGATTGGGCCCACAACCTGGGCATGTGCCCTGATTGGGAATTGAACCAGTGACCTCTTGGTGCATGGGTCGATGCTCAACCAGTGAGCCACACCAGCCGGGCGAAAGATTTTCTATATAGCCCTGTCTCTGCATGCACAGCCTTTCTTATGATCAAAACTCCTGACCAGAGAGGTGCATTTGTTACAGTTGCTGAACCTATATTGACATATCCTTATCACTCAAAGTCCATAGTTTACTTTAGGGTTCACTCTTGGCCTTGTACATTTTATATGTTGAACAAATTTATAGTAACATGTGCCCATTACATAGTATTACACAGCAAAGTTTCACTGTCCTAGAATTCTTCTGTGCTCTACCAAGTCATCCCTCGCTCCCCTGGCCAGGGGTAGGGAACATCTGGTCCTCAGGTCCCTCAAAATCAATACCAGCTAACATCATACACCTCACCAAATTAGCCTGACCAAACACAGCAGGTTAATTTTTAAGTTGATAATTTTGTATGACCCTCGACTGATGTTATAAATATCCAAATAGCCGTTGGCAGAAAAAAGGTTCCCCACCCCTGCTACTGAACTTTTTATTGTCTCCATATAGTTTTGCCTTTTCCAAATGTCATTATAGTTGGAATTATACAGTATGTAGTCTTTTCATATTGGCTTCTATTACTTAGTAATGTTATTGGTGGAAGTGGGGTTCTTGGGGTACCACTGCAATAAGAGTTTCCGGAGGTCCCAATGGGAGGATGAGATGTGGTAGAAAGCTTTATTTCCAAGGAATTACATTGCTGCAGTACAGTTAAAATCAGAGCTAGTGTTCAAAGTTTCCCTTCCATGTTGGAGCCGGGTCCAGTACAGCATCAGGCTAGTTGCAATCCATTAGTCTATTTTGTGTGGGGTCTACATGGCCCATGGAAGGGAGCCCAACAAGCCCAGAGTCGCACAAGTCCCAAGAGTCCCAACAGTAGCAAGGGCACAAGAGAGTGAATTCCTTTGTTCAGGTGATTAAATATCCTAAATCTTCATACTCTGGCAGTGACCACACCTATTCTGTCCAACCATCTCTGTTCCCGGGTGTGATTGACAGCAAGCACCTTTGCTAGTCCCCCCAACTGTACTGGGCATGCTTCTATCTTCCCTTTGTTGGACCCCTGGGAGTGTAAAGTTGTAGCTTCCTAGTGAAGTTGCCTAAATGACCTGGATATAATATCTGTCCTTTCCTTTGCTCTTTAGGTTAATTACAATTGTATCAGTAATATGTATTCCTCTATGTCTTTTCTAGTTTAATTTTTTTTTTTTTAGCTTTGAATAATATTTCTTTGTCTGGTTGTAAATAGTTTATCCATTCACCTACTGGAAGACATCTTGGTTAATAACAAGTTTTGATAATTATGAATAAAGTTGCTATAAATATCCATGTTCAGGTTTTTGTGTAGACATAAGTTTTCAGCTCATTTGGGTAAATACCAAGAATTGTTATATCAAAATGTTTACTTTAGTAAGAAGCCACCAAACTGTTTTTCAAAGTAGCTGTAGCATTTTTGCATTCCCACCGGCCATGAATGAGACCTTCGGTTGTTCCACATTCTCACTAGCATTTAGTATTGTCAGTGTTTTGTATTTTTGTCATTCTAAGGTTGTACTGGTATCTCATTGTTTTAATTTGCAATTCCCTGATGACAAACGAAGTGGAGAATCTTTTCATATGCTTATTGCCATCTGTATATCTTCTTTAGTGAAGTTGAAGTGATTGTTCAGATATTTTGCTCATTTTTTAAATTGGGTTGTTCATTTTCTTATTGTTGAGTTTTAGGATTTCTTTCTATATATTGGATAACAGTTCTTTATCACATATGTTTTTCCGGCAAGTATTTTCTCCCATTCTGTGGCTTGTCATTTCATTATCTTGACAATGTCTTTAATAGAGCCAAAGTTTTGAACTTGAACAAAATTCAACTTATCAGTTATTTCTTTCATGGATCGTGGGTTCATGCATCATTTTGTTTCTTCTGGTTTCTTCATGATTTTTTCCTTTATCTTTGATTTCCTGCAGTTTCAATATAATATTCCAAGGAATAGATTTTTGATATTTATCTTGCTTAGTGTTCTCTGAATTTTCTGGATCTGTGGTTTGTTCTGTCAATAATTTTAAAAAATCCTAATTTTTACTTCAAATATTTCTTCTGCTCCTTCTTTCTTCCTTTTTCTGGTATTCCAATCACACTTATTTTACTCCTTTTGAAATAGTCTCATAGTTCTTGGTTGCTTTTTTTTTCATTCTTTTTTTTTTCTTTGCACTTCTGTTTGGGAAGTTCCTATTGCTCCATCTTCAAGCTTACTTAGATTTTTTCTTTGGCCTTGTCCAGTCTACCAATAAGCCCATCAAAGGCATTTTTCATTTTTATTGCAGTATTTTTGACTTCTAGTATGTGCTTTCTTAGAGTTTCCATCTCTCTGCTTACATTGCCCATCTGTTCTTGCATGCTGTCTGCTTTGCTCATTGGAGCCCTTCACATATCAATCATAGCAATTTTAAATTCCCTGTCCAGCAATTCAAACATCTGTGTCACACCTGAGTCTAATCCTACTTCTTGCTTTCTCTTTTTGCTGTAGATTTTTTCCCTTGGAACATACCTTGTAATTTCTTCTTGCTGTTGTTGGAAGCTAGAAATGATGTGTTCAGTGATACTGAGGTAAACAGGCCATTAGTGTGAAGTTTTATGTTAATCTGGCTAGGAGTTGGGCTATTTTTAATCTTTGCTGTAGCTCTAGGAGGCTTCAAATTCTTCCAGTGTTCTTCTGTTTGTCTTCCCTATTGACCTGGGCCTTCCCTAAGGCTCACCCTCAGAGAGAGTCTGTGCCTTGCAGCTCTTTCAGATGTTATCATATTGGAGCCTGTAGGTGTGGTGAAAAGTATGAAAGAAGTGAAGCATTTTATATTCTTTGGTTAAATCTCCATTTTTTAGTGGGACTGTGTCCCTGGGCCTTCACAGGTGGTTTATAGACATACCTCCTCTTCAGTGAGACAGAAAGGCTAGAGGGGGCTAGAGTAGTAGGAATGCCCTACCTCCAGGTGAAATAAGACTGTGGGAAAGTTTCTCCTCCTGAAGAATTATCCTTTATTAGGGAGAATGGACTGTGTATATTTTACAATGATTATCCTTCTTTCCCCAGAGAGACCCAGGAGGGATCTTATGCTATTCTTCACCATGAGTACACGGTGGGATTCCTGGTGACAAAGCCCCCAGAAGTTTCTCACTTTCATTCAAATCCACACTCTTCAGTCTCCAGCAAATTGTCAGATTGCATCTAAATGTTTCTACTAGTTTATAGTCCTGGTTGAGTCTGATCCAGGTAAGCATATCTCATCTGTGAATCTTGGATTCACCTGTTTCTCCAGATTTCAGGGTGGCATTTTTTTCCCTGTGACCCCAGTTCTACAATTAGCCCAAGAAAAGTAAGTAAGACAGTGATTAAAAATTGTATGTGCAAACAAATTTGCTTTGTATTGTCTTGATACTAAAAAAAAAATCTCAATAATGCAAGAACTCAGAAAATGTACCATATAACCTTCATGGGAAAAACATAGTGATTTCCCTTAACTGAAAGATGAACTGAGTATAAATGCCCTAGAATTAAGTCGTTAACTAAAAATAAACTAGACATGTTTGTCTGAGACTTATTGAAGATCAAAAGCACAATGGTAGAAAAACAGTATGATTATTATGAAAGCAAAAAATCTAGGAGTGAGGACAGCTGTCATTGAACCTGAGCTCTACCAATTATCTGGATATTGTGTTGGTTGTACCATAAAATTGCTCTCCCTGCCTTCATCTTTACCCTGTTAAGTCTCTTTTCTCAGAGCAGCTAAAGTGATCCTTTAATAAGCTAACTCATTAAATCTCTCCTCTGCTTAAAATCTTCTAATGCTTCCCAACTCCCCTCAGTAAAAGCCTCACCTCAGGGCCATTGCACTTGTGGTTTGATCTCTGCCTGGAAAGCTCTTGTCCAGGCTTACACTTGGCTCTCTCCCAACTTCTTCAATTCTTTGCTCAAATGTTAGGTTTTTGTTGTAATTGTTGTTTATTTAATTTTTTTCTTTATTGATTTTAGAGAGAGAGGAAGTGAGAGAGAGAGAAACAGAAACATGCATGCCTCCCACTGGGGATTTGGCCCACAACCTGGGCATGTGCCTTCTCCAGAAATTGAACTGGTGACTTCTTGGTGCATGGGTCAATGCTCAGCCTCTGAGCCACACTGGCTGGGCTCAAATGTCAGTTTTTAAGTAAGGTTTCCTCTATGGCCCTATTTTAAAATACTACACTTTTCCCCATGCACTCCCATTCTTCCTTCCTGGCTTCCCCTCCAACCCTTTCATGTCACACAAATTACTCCCCACCCCCCCTTTGGTCTGTCTCTTTCCACTGGAATATACGCTCCATGAAGGCATGGATTTTTCTCTGTTTTGTTCACTGCTGTATCTCTAGTACTAAGAGGAGTGTCATACTAGATGCTTCATAAATATTTATTGAAAATAAATAGCTTTAGGATAGTCTTCATTCTAATATTCTGTGTTTCTCAATTTTGCAAAATGGGCACAAATAATATCAAAAAATGTTAAAGTAGCTCGGCCAGTGTGGCTCACTGGTTGAGCATCGACCCATCCACCAAGAGGTCGCCAGTTCGATTCCTGGTCAGGGCACATGCTCATGTTGTGGGCCCAATCCCTAGTGGGGCACATGCAGGAGGCGGCCAATCGATGTTCTCTCTCATTGATGTTTCTCTCTCTCCCTCTCTCTTCCTCTCTCTCTAAAATCAATAAAGAAAAAATATTTTTAAAAAATGTTAAAGTAAGCTTAAGGAAAGTCATATCTATACATTTAATTATCTTCTTCAAAGACCTTAGGAGTAAAATAGAAAAATAATGACAGGGCCAGAGAATTTAATGTTTCAAGGTTTAGCACTTCAAATGAGTCATTTGGTATCTTGAGATATATGTGATTTTTTTTCTCTTGTCTATGAAACAATCATTCTCAGACACATTTTTTTTCAAATATAAAATTTAGAAGATATTTATATGATAGTTGAAGAAAAGTATAAAAATTAAGCCTATATTAGTTGGAAAAGTCTGAGTCAAAAATAAGAATTCTACAACCTTTAAGCCTCCATTTTTTTCTTAATTGAAGAAGCTATTAATAACGTCAGTTTTATAGCAGCAATAACCTACTGAGTGAAAGAGCTTTAGGATGGAAACAGCACAAAATTAAATTAGTTTCCTTGGTATTTGATCTAAACTGATATAACTTGTTGACAGTGGAAGCTTTTTAATTTGTCTTTTCACCCACCCACTTGTCTTTCTTTAGCAAAGATGACCCAGGGGCTAAGGTTGCCATTAAAAGTTAATTCATTTGGTTTTTCCTGGCCATCAGTCACACGTGCATGTGGGGAAATGAGCAAAAGAACATTGAGTTTTTATATAAATCAAAACAGGAAAATTGATTTTTTTTGTTTTTCGATTGTGGAACTCACTGAGAAAATGATTGCCTGCTGAAGGTGTGGGCAAATGTATTCCTTAGCTGATGCTCAATGTACTAAAATCCTCCACTGGGAACATCTTGCCTGTCCTCTTACTTCTAGCCTCCAGACCCCGCTTTGCATCACTGACCACTCTCTGGCCAGTTGCCCACCTCAGAGAAGCCCCCAACCACGAAGCTACTCTTTCACATTTCACCACAGTGTCCCCCTGTCCACTTAATACATCTGTTCTCCTGACTAATCCTGTAGGTGGATATTTATTAATGTGGGATTTCTTGTGGTCTGATAAATAGCAACTCTCTGTTCTGCCTGATTTATAAACTAATTGCAAGTTAGACTAAAAATATTACAATATTCCCCCTTGAGTGTAAATTGTGATGAGTGACTTATTTGCAACAATTACATATAGAAAAAGGGAGTGGAATGAATAACTTCACCAGAGCTAAATTTGGAAAACACTGAAAAATACTTCATCATCTCATCACAATCAAGAAGTGTCTGAGAAACTATTCTAGATTAACTGATTACTAATATGATCCTAGAATAATAGAAGGGCATTCGAGGAAAAACTAGTGAAATCTGAATAAACTTTGGATTGTGGGTACTAATTATATACCAATGTTTGTTTCTAGTTGTGACAAAATTACCATGGTAATATAAGATGTTAAGAACAGGAGAAACTGTGTCAGGTATATATAGGAACTATCTATACTACCTGTCCAACTCTCCTGTAAATCTAAAACTAGTTGAAAATGAAGTTTATTGAAAATAATAGTCAATCAAGTGAAAATAAAAATATTCCTTTTATTATCAATACAGCCTAGATTAGATCAAATGACTTAGGTGTGTGGTGATTTAGAGGTTTTAACTGCAAAACCAGAAACAGAAAGAAATGCCAGAGTTACAGAGTTATATGGAGCCATTGTAAGCTTCCCCAGGTGGAGAGTGACCTTTTAAACAGCTTGGAGGGGCAAAATAGAATGGGGACATTCTACAAGGAACTGTCTCCCAAGAGGAATAAAAGGGTTGAACCATGAATGTCTGGTTTCTCTTCCAAACTCAGCAAGGGTAAATTATTATTCCATCCCCAGAGAACAATGAAAAGGCAGAGAGAGACCCAGAGTATAAATCTAATGAAGCTGCCTGCAAGGAAATAGGAATAGGGAATAAAGGTTCCTTCCTAACATTTCCCCAGTTTTTGATCTCTTAGCTATTTGAATTCAAAGATTAAGATGATGGTCGTGCAGGTATGGTTATCTCGTGTTTGAGGAGATCAGAAGTTTAATTTCTTTGAGCAATTTTGTTTTCACCTTCATAAGGCTACTGCCCATGCAAACTTCTTCTCTTGTTAGGATTCACATCATCGGCAGTGTTGATTTTGCCCCCAAAATACTTCCATATAGCTCCTCATCAAAATAACTAAGATCACTCACTCCAAGATTGAAAATCCCCTCCCTGTTCTATTTCTTATCCCACATGAAGTCCATGTTACCCATGAAAGCTTATTATAGGACCATCCAGTTTTAGCTCCAACATGTAAAGAGCTTGGAAGTCATCACAACTGTCCTTAGAACAAGAAAAAGCTGAACACATTGAAAATCAACTACTTAATTCTACAGATGTCATTCTGTTGACTTCTTAGCAAAGGATAAATTTGATACAAGTTTGACTTCTGTTAGTGTCTGTGTGTGCTACTTTTTTGACTTGAATGTACATAGAATTTCCTTTATTTAGAGATATAAAACAAATCGCTAGCATACTTCTAAATTTACTCTTCTAAAATTTAAGTGGAATTAAAATTAAATTTGAATGGAATTCAGATATTTCTTTCAATCTGCATCTATTTACATACAGGAATTTTTCTTTTATTTCTTTTTTATTTTCTTTCTGTAAATAATCTGATATGTTACTTGGACCCATGGTCTGAGATTGTCATTATTAAACTTCACTGTATTTTCCTCTCTATTAGTTTTACTATTTATGGGAAACCTCACAAACTTTGCCCTCTGTGAAACAATTATATTTTTGTAGTATCAGATTTACTATTTGTTCACTCTACTGAAGTTTATAATCCCACTGTTGCATTTATAGTTTCTTTGCAATATATTTTGAGGCAGACTTTAATGAACCCATGAGTTATTAGTTTGGACCTAGAAGATCTTGGACAAAGATTTTTATGGCTACTGCTTAAATTTGTAAACATTAACCCACATTCACTCTATCCACCCCACATACAAAACTTTCACGCCCCTAAGGCAAAAGAAAAATAGAAAAAAACAACAACACCCAGTTGTATGATCAGTAGTGGTGATGGTCCATATCCACCAACAAGATCTTGCTAAGATTTACATCCCAGCAGACAGTGGAAGAGGAACAAGTACAGGCCTGCATGGAAGAGCATGTGGTCGGTGAGCCTGTCCAAGCCCTGCTCACTATCACTTCTCTAAGAGCTGCAGAGTGATTTATACTCCTTTAAAAAATTGGCAGAATAAGGACCTGGGAAAGGATCTCCTTCTCTCTTGGTTTTCTCTGCCCAACATCTTTCATTAAACAGAAATTTGCAAACACAGACATTTCCCCCAATTTAAAATTAATAATAAAAAGTCTGCAGAGAAATTGTGGAAAAACATCTCAGAGATGACAACTATTTGATGAGCCGATTTCAGAAATAGCATTTTATTTATTTATATGTGTTACAGATTTCACACATCTTGAAAAGAGGTCATATCTAGCAATACAATTCAGTCAAGGAGAGTGTTTCCACCAAGTTCCAGCCCTACATCTCACCTGTCTGCTAGTCATCTAATGCTACCTTACTTTCACCACCTTTTCTTGTGGCTTTCTAGTCCTATTTCAAGGAGGCCATCTATTCGCTAATCCAGTTGAAGATTCCAAATATTTCTAAGGTTTTCTATGTACATTTCCTCTCTTGGTTCTCTTCCTCCATCTGTATCATTTGCTATGTTTTTGTTTTACTTGTCCTCAAATAATAACCAATCTATTGAGCCCGAGAATTTGCCTATGGAGAGTGTTTTTACAGACAGTGCCAGTGAATTGCCTTGGGTGCCCTTCTGTCTACTTGGCTGAATCAATTCCCTACTCATCCACAGCTGGAAGGCAGATAAATGGGCTAGCTCCTGGCTCAGTATCCAGCAGTCTTTCATTTGTCTTAGCCTTTCTGGCCTAAAATAAGATGATCTCCTACTTCCATGATCTGAACAGATGGGATGCACAAAATACCACATTTTCCAGTAGTTTCTGCTACCAGATGGTTTCCATCTTTGCCTCCATGTCCCACTGTTTGTTTATGGGGACTATGCATTCCAGCCTGTAATGTCTAACTACATGTCTCATACATAATTGTATATGCTGCCATTTTCTGGTTATCACCATAACTGAGTATATGTGGAAAGAGGTACATGTGAGAGAAGCCACTTGTGAAATTTTGATTTGCTCAAACTCAATCTCCACGAACCAAAGAAACATATGCTTTCTTCTAGACATCTGAGTGCCTTTGAAAGCTGTGTGGTCCTCTTTTGCTGCTCCTGCTGACACTACCACATACTTGGGCACCTATTTTTGCACAGGCATTTTGATATAGCTACCACTTGGATATATTCCCAAAAGTAGCATTGTTGGATCATACAGCAATTCTATCTTTAATTTTTTGAGGAATCTCCATACTGTTTTCCACAGTGGCTGCACCGATTTGCAACCTTACCAACATTGTCCTAGGTTCTCTTCTCTCCACGTCCTCCTCAGCATTTGTTATTGCTCATCTTTTTGATGATAGCCATTCTACAGGTAGGCATGAGGTGATATCTCATTGTGGTTTTGATTTGGATTTGTCCCCAAATTAGTTATTAGTTATGTTGAGCACCTTTTATGTACCTGCTGGTCATTTGAATATCTTCTTTGGAAAAGTATCTATTCAGGTTTTGTTTTTGCTTGCCTTTTAAAATCTGAATTTTTTCTTTCTATTTTCTCTTCTCTTCTCTTCTCTTCTCTTCTCTTCTCTTCTCTTCTCTTCTCTTCTCTTCTCTTCTCTTCTCTTCTCTTCTCTTCTCTTCTCTCTCTTTCTCTATCTTTCTCCTCCCTCCCAACATCCCCCTTCTCCTTTCTTTCCTGCCAACTTTGCAATCACTATATCCTAGTCATTTATCGGGTGTTGGGTGGTGCTATGAGCTTTCATCATTTCTGGTGTCTTCCTAGTTATCCAAAACAGATGGAAATTTTCACTGTTCCATAGAAGAATTAAGATGCATTATAATCAGGTTTTTACTGTCCTTTTCCAGGTTCATTCCCAGATATATTGGCTAACTTTTACTTCTGCCCAAGAGCATATTGTTCTTTATTGGTAGATGTCTTCTTAGAATTATTTTGCTTATAGACAGCTGAATTCTAGATCTTATGATTTAATTTCATCTGGTAGAAATTAAGTACCTTTTCACTAACTTTTCTTTTCAGAGACATTTCTGTTTTGTGTGGAAACATCCCCCACAGTTACTCTTCTCTCTTCCCAGATTTTTCTACTGGATTTATCTCATGTCAGTTAATTGCAATATGTTGAGACTCTCTAACTGGAATGAATCACTACTCTTTTGCATTCCTACTTTCTTTAAGCCAGTGATTCTCCAAGTGTGGTCTCTGAACCAGTGAATCAATATCATGTGTAAATTTTTAAGACAAGTAAATTATCTCCCCCACCCCCACTCTACAGAATAAGTAACTCTTGGGGTGGGGTCAGGCAATCTGTGTCCCAAGAAGTCCTTCAGATTATTCTGATGCATGTCAAAGTTTGTAAATGCCCACTGTCTCAGGGTATTGCAGTGTTGTTGGAGGTAGGAAAAGGAAGCAAGTTTGCTGCAAAGATAAACATTTTTTAAAAAACGGTCTCGCTCTGGCCTGTGTGGCTCAGTTAACTGGGCATCGTTCTGTGCACCGATAGGTTGTTGGTTTGCCTCCAGTCAGGGCACGTGCCTGGGTTGGGGGCTCGATCCTCAGTAAAGGGAGTGCAGGAGGCAGCCAATTGATGTCTTGCTTTCACATTGATGTTTCTTTCTCTCCCTCTCCCTCTCTCTCTAAAAAACAAAACAAAACAACAAAACAATTAAAAAAATGGTCTCAGGGTTTTTTGTGATATGCTAGTCTTGTTTAAGAACAATGACTCCAAACTTCTTTCCTTTTTTCAGTTTTAAGACTCTATCTTCTATTACCAGCTGACCTTGTTCTTAGTAACAGTTGGCCAACTTGTTGTGTTAGCATTTCCAAAGTGTATTTTACATTGGGTAGGTTTTCATCTACCGAGAAAATAGAGATAGTGATGAAATTTGATTAGAGAAAGTATTTTTGCATATTGTTTTCTCTCCTCTGTAAAACCTGGGACATCAGCCATCAGAGGCATCATAATCCAGTTTATATCTGGTTGACATCTCCTTTCCATCACTTAATGTTACAGGATTAGTGAGAACTAGCATACATGCTGGTCAAGCATTCTTTATTCCTGCAACGTTTCTGTTTGCTTTAGCAATGAAGAAAACTTAAAGTGTCTTGAATCTCTTAATCTTTAATGACCTTTAATGGCCAAGAGAAGTCTTTCAAATAAGAAGTCTATCAAGTATTCCTTTTTTAAAATTGAATTTATTGGGGTGACATTGGTTAAAAAAATTATATAGGTTTCAGGCATATAATTCTATCATACATCATCTATATATTGTATGGTGGGTTTACCAATCCAAGTCATGTCTCCCATAACCATTCACTGGCCCTTTCGCCCTCTTCTACCTCTCCCACCCTCCTTTTCCTTTGGTAATCACCATACTATTGTCTGTCTCTATGAGGTTTTTTTTTTTTTGCTTAACCCCTTTACCTTTTCACCCAGTCCCCCAGCCCTCCTCCCCTCTAACAGCTGACAGACAGTCTGTTCTCTGTATCTATGAGTCCTACCTAACACGTATTCTTAACTAGACATTTCAATTCTAATAGCATGAACTTCTTTTTTAAGTTGGTGTAGAACAACCTGTTCAGCCAGTTGGTTTTTTGTGGATTACACAAAATATACAATTGTAACCCAGCAACACACACACAAAGCCAGAAAACCTGGACCAGCAGATAAAAAAAGACAGCCATTAGCCCAGGCTGAGTGCTCTGCATGCAGGCCTTATATATCTTTTTCACCTTGCCTGCTTTCTTTTTCTCCCTGATTTTTTTACCACCTGCAACAGAATGTCTTGGAACAAGAAAATAAAAACACTTGCTCCCAAATATACTGCTTTTTATATAACAGAAAAACAATCTGTGAAAAAAAATTGCAAATTGGCAGTGCTTAAACACAATCTTCCAAACTGAGGAAAATGCTTATAGGAACTTTCTGTTAAGGCACCTACCTGTACCTGGAGCTAAGAGGGTGCTTGTTGGGTAACTATCCCACACAAAAAGTTTATTCTATGAAGTTTACATTTTTGCTTTTAAATAAGTTGGGGCTAAGAAAAATTCCATTTGCTAAAGGCTGTCCTTCAGGTTAAAGGGAAAGATGACAGATTGAAATTCAGATCTAAATGAAGAAACAAAGAGAACCAGAAATGTTAAATACATGGGTAAATATAAAAAATGTGTGTTTTCTTTTTATAATGTACTTAAAAATATTGATTGTTTAAAGCAAAAATAATAACCCTATAAAATTGTGTTTATAACACATAGAGAAGTGAAGATGATGACAATTACCCTAAAATTGAGTGGATGGGTAAATGGCAGTATACTCATAATATGTGAGACTATTAAATTTGTGAGGTGAGAGGCATAAAGCATGTGATAGGCTGACTAATAGCCTCCCAATCATATTTATATCCTAATCGACAAAAACTGTGAATATGTTACTCTACATGGTAAAAGGAACTTTGTAAATGGGGTTAAGGATCTTAGATGAAGAAATTATGTTAGACTATTTGGGTGGGCTCCATATAATCACAAAGGTCCTTGTAAGAGGGAAATGAAATGATCAGAAGCAGAGAGAGAAGATACAAGAATGGAATCAGAAACTTCTTTCTGAAGCTTCTATTCATCGACAATTAATCTCTGTTCATCAAGAAGAATCTCAGAATGTCATGGGTGAAAGGTACCTCAGAAATTTTTCTCCCTCCTTATGTTAAAGATAAAGAACCAAAGACAAAGGTGATAAGAAATATATTTAAAGTCATTCAGTTAAGTCAAGAAGAGGGCTCCTTGGTACCACAAACTGTGTTACCAGGAGATAATGACTATTAGCACTAAAGGGGCATCTGCTTTCCATGTAACCTGACAAAATGAAATATTGGATGTATCAATGCTTAGCATTTCTGACGATAGTAATTGCCATCTGGCTGGTAGGACTGGAAAGAATCTATAAATATTTAGCTATTTTGTAAGAAGAAAAGGAAAATAAGTTTATTCTTATCTCTCGTGGAAAATAGGGACATTCTACATTGAGATTTTTCATTTTACTCTAAGTTTTCTGTATTGTATTTGCTTATAGATATAATGAAAGCTGTACCTGTAGGCTGCTCTTTCAATAAAGATAATATTTGCTATCATCCCCGTATTTTTCTAGCATCTACATGCACATACAAAGAAGTATAAGACGTCCTTGAGGAATCAAGACAGACACATCAGTTATTTGAGAACAATATGCTCAATTACATTCTAACTTAGAAAGTACAAATGATATGTAATATGGGTGTTCTTAGAAATCAATTTGCCTTTCAAATTCATGCTTCTTCTAAGAAATTAGAGGAAATGCTGTAGTATTTCATTTCCCTGGCCTCTGACTCCTGCAGCTATTCAACCAGGCCTTCTTAGAGCAATCTTTAAGCAGCCTTAGCTGTTTGCATTCAGGCTGCTTTCCCCCTGGGGCTAAGGGAAATGTTATACCGTACAGAGCTCTAAATTTTCTTCTTTACAGTGGTTCATTTTGCCCTCAACAACTTTTCTTTTAGGACCTGAAGTGAGAGAGCAGTTTGCTCTAGAAAGGTCAGAAATAGAGGAGTTCCAGGCATTGGACAGCAGCTCATAAATGATGGCCATGACATCATGGAAATGTGGCAGAGAGATCCAGGATCAACTATTTGGCTTCATAATAAGTGGCAGACAAAGCTGAAACCAGATGGTGTGCTGGTCAAGACTGAGGGAGATGCTTGGATTGTGTAAAATTCTTCAATAATATATTTAATGAATTCCTTATTGATGGACAGTTCATTGTTTTGTTTGTTTTCACAATGCTGTAATGAGCTGTCTTATACATAGAAAACATACACGCAAATATAAACACTTACACACATTGTATTATTCCCTTAGGAAAATTTTTCTCAAAAAAAAGTTGGATCAGAGGGTATACACACTTTATATTTATATCTGTTGCATATGGTTTTCAAGAAAGAAAATATCAATTTACACTGAAAATGTATAATAGCCAACTTATGTATGCCGATTGTACTTTAGTTTTACAAGAAGGATGTTCAGTTTATTTTTACTTTACCCTCATCAGTTCTGGGCATCATCTAATGCACTTTTAGAGATATTGATGAGTTATGCCTATTTCTATGTGTTAAGATACGAATATATAAAATAAGGGACTACCACTTGTGTGTAAATATATTTCTTTCTTTGAATAAGATTTTCGTTACTATCAATACAAATTCACTTTGAATCCCAGTTTTAAAGATGTTTTCTCAGAGACAACATATAATACTGTGATACTTTTAGAGCTTTAATACAAATAGGCATGGGTTTTCACAATGCAAATATACATGTGATAACCATGTACTTAGCCAATCATTTCTGGAGATATTTGTTGGTGTTGTTGTTGAAAATACATATGTAAAACAAAGACCCTTGATAGTAACTAATTTTAGCTCTTCTACCATATTTTTATTATTCACTTCATCAGATAGCCCTTTAAGAGAGAACGTGTCATCATGAGTTCACTTATCTGCTGTGGATCCTTTCAGGATAGTTTCAGCTTTATATTTAAGGCGTGTTCTTCCTGGCAACCTCCAGGTGGACAAGGCTCACCACTGCCTGCCCAGTGTCCTCTAACAAGAATGTTTGTGTTGAGCACCACCTTGGGCTGACAGACTTTCCAAGAGCTGAGGCTTTTCCGATCCTATCTAGCTGTCTGTCTATCTATCTATCTATCTATCTATCTATCTATCTATCTATCTATCTATCATCTATCTACCTACGTACCTACCTACCTACCTATCTACCTGTCATCGATTGAGTTGTAGTTCTAATTCTGCCTTGGTGTCTGGTAGATCCTATTGACATATTTGTTAGTCATTTTCTATAGCAAGGAGCTGTGCTAGATTGAGCAGAATACAGCTCTTATAACAACAAATTTATAATTTCTCAGAGAGACTAAGACAAATTTAAAAATAAGCATTTTATAAGTTAAACAAATCATCATATAATAAGAATTATGATGTATAAATACATAATACATAATAATATATTACTGTGTAACATAATAGTATTTAAAATTTTGATATTTTATCATGGGTTTTGATTTTTAAACATATTTATCTTGACTACTAATTTTTTTGGCATCCTCTTAAATTTTTTACCCAAGGCATTGATCACTCCCCATCTCTCTTCACCCCAGTCCCAGCCCTGGGAAGTATTTAAAAATGTTAGTTATAGTTATTTGGAGAAGAGTAAGACAAAAACATAGCTTCTAAAATCTGAAAATAGTCTGATATACTTGCCTCATATGGGCACTTAGACTTTGTATTTGCTCAGAACGATGTTCAGACCCTCACTATTCCCATGAGGTCCTATAGGATCTAACCCAGTCCACTTCACCACCTCATCGCATCTCTCTCTCCTTCGGCTTGTGATGCTCAAGTATCTCTCAGCTTCTTTCAGTTTCTTACATGCACAAACTCCCCCCGACCCCCTTCAAGGCATTTGCGTGTACTTCTGCTCTCTTTTTTTCTTTCTCATCTTTTAGGTCTCAGTTTAAATGTTAACTTTTGTTTATTGCACTGTGTGGGTACAAAAGAAAACTCAACAAATGTTAAGGTAAAAAAAACTCATCCAGGTAATTCAACATGCTTTTTCTCTGTATTAAGTTTCAAATCAAACATACATGTATCTATTATGTGTATACTTAAGAACTGAGGTAAAGTTAAAAATGAAAATGAGCAGACAAGAACAGTATAGCAGAGAATAAAAGACATTGGGAGACCTCAGCTTTGGTTCTGGCTTTAAAATTATTTATTTGTGTGAATTACCTAAAACTTTATATGAGGATTTTGAACTTTAAGATCCCTTCTAGATCTAATATTCTATGATTCATTTATTTTTTGCATTCATTCATTCACTCATTCATTTTTTAATTCAAACCATGCCCAGGTACTGGGCTCATCATGAGGGATACCAGGCAGCGTGAGGCCAACAGGTTGTATTCTTTGTGGAATTGATATCCTAGTCTACCTTGTCATTCAGAAAAATAAAATTAGATGAACAAATTTTGAAATGATTTCTGTGGGTTTTTATGAGACTATATCTATTGAATGTGAAAGACAAATACAGTCTTAAATTAGGAAGCACTACTGTACTTTGTGGTTGTTTACTTTCTGGGAGGGGGAGGGGAGCACAGCCCAGAGAAGAATGACTGCTTTAATCCTGCCCATTTTATAATATTCTGCTGCCTCTGCATTCTTAGTCTAGTGACTGTCCTCGGAGACTTTGAGGAGAGTGTTAAACTGTGCCTCAGATATTCATTTCTTCTTTTACAAATTCTAAATAAATAAATGCATTATGGGTAGATACATTTCTACCCCAAAGGTATAAATACTACAGCATCTACATCTTCCAATGTAGTACTTTACACATATGCCCCAGAAACAATACAATTTGCTCGTACATTTGTCAAACAACGAACAATATGAAGATATACAACTCTAAAAACCATCACTCATCACAATTTCAAAGTAATTGTTCTTCTGGAGAAATGGAAAAAAATATTGAACAGTAAAATTTCAAGTGGAAGACAAGTTAATATAATTCTGTGCCACTAAACATAATGTTATTAAGTATCAGACAGTTTTAGTAGCTGACATTTCACACATTTTAAGAGTTGAACTAACTTGCCTGGCCGGTATGGCTCAGTGGATTGAGCGTTCTCCCGTGGACTGAGAGGTCCTGTTTAGATTCCAGGTCCGGGCACATGCTGGGGTTTTGGACTTGATCCCCAGTAGGGGGCGTGCAGCAGGGAGCCGATTAATATGTCTCTATCACATGGATGTTTCTAGTTCTCTCTCCCTCTCTCTCTAAAAAACACACAAAACATGTATATGTATATGTATATGTATATGTATATGTATATGTATAGGTATAGGTATAGGTATAGGTATAGGTATATGTATATGTATATGTATATGTATATGTATATGTATATGTATATGCATTGAACTAGCTCATTTTTACTAGAGTTTGGGCAAAGTTTATTAAAAAAAAGTTGAATCAAGGACAAACCAGCAAATAGAAATATTCAAATACATGCGAAGTCTCAAGTGAAATTGGTAACTGAGATTAAACACAGAAATAAATTTAGAAACACAGACTTTACTGCCAGAAGGGGCCTTAGAGATTATCTGATTCAATTCTTTGTGAAACAGGCAGAAAAACAAATAGAACTTTTCTATATAAAGATGTGATTCTGCCCCACCCGCTGCCACCATCACCACAATAGACACTAAAGAAAACATTATAACTCTTGTTGTATAATTTTATATGTCAGAAATAACAAAGATGATTATAGTTAAATGAAAAACAGAAAATAGAAAATTTAGTTGTTTGTTCTCTGTGTTGTATTTTACTGTTAGAGAATGATGAAATGCTTGAATGTGTGGGAAGAAAGAAAACCATATTTCTATATTTTCAGAGAAAGATGTGCAAATAATAATCATTCTGCTCACAAAGGAAAAACATGCATGCTCACTTAATAATATTTAGCAAAAAAGAAACATGGTATATCTGAAAAGTGACCACGTTTTAACATTTAGTGTGTAACCTTTCATGGTTTGTTGTCTACATGTCTATTTTACATAGCTGAACTCACCCTGTTTCAATTGTTCTTAGCACTAAGTTGGGATAGTGCAGGGTTTCTGGTTCTGTGTAACATGACAGCTTATGAAAATGGGTCTCAGGCAACATAGCATGTCTAACAGGACAGATGATTTAGGCCTGAATCAGATGACAGACAGCCTTGGAATCCACACTGTTGGGATAAATGTTCTGAGCTATTCCTTAAGTTGCGAAGACTGTATATTCTGTTCTGCCCCTACTGTGGGCATGCTAACTTGGGGACCATCCCCTCGGGCCACCCATGAAATGTTTATTTATTAAGCAATGAAGAGAGTAGGCTTGTGATATTCCTTGACTGCAGAGCCTGTTGTGGCAATAGCTCATTTATCTACTGTGGCACAGAGTCCCTCACACTGGACCCAAAGAGAACCCACATGATGTTCCAGTGCAGAACCTTCTTCCTCACTCATCCTCCAAACTGTGTCACACTTGCACTTGCCTTGTTTCCTTACTGCAGGCACACGCAACAGACCACCAACATCTGTCCAAATTTTCAGCTAATGCTGTTGCTCTAGCAAACTTTTATGAATGGGTCATTTTAAGTTCCCCTTCCCCAAACCTGGTTACCTAATAAATAATCTAGTTACCTAATAAATAGTTCTATGCAAAGCATAAAGAATAAACCACTAAAAAAAATTAGACATTAAAAAGGTCATAGCTATAGTTCCATTTTGATTTTGAAAAAAATCAAACAGAAAATTCTAATTGGTCATAATTACAAAGCAGTATAGTATGGAATATGTTCCCAGCAATTTTCATTTTGTATTAAGATGCATTTTAACAATGTATTAAGATGCATTTTTTATTTTTATTTTTTTATTAATTTATTTTTGTTACAGATGTTTCTCCTTTTTTCCCCATTGACACCCTCCTCCCCATCCCCCCACCCTGTCCCCAGCTTTGTTGTCCATGTCCATCAGTTATACATATATGCGTATAAGTTCTGTGGTTTATCTCTTCCCTCCCCCCCACCCCCTCTTCTGAGGGTTGTCAGTCTGTACCCTACTTCCACATCTCTGGGTCTACCCTGTTCCTCAGACTGTTATGTTTATTATATTCCACAAATAAGTGAGATCATGTGATATTTGTCTTTCTTTAAGATGCATTTTAATACAGATCTATGGTTTTACATGAGATGTGTTATGGCTTAAGCATTTCTTTTTTTTTCTTTTTTTTTTATCCTCACCTGAGGACACTTTTGTTTTTGCATTTATCTTCAGATAGAGTGGGAGGGAGAGAAGGAGGAAGTGAGAGAGAGAAACTTCGATGTGAGAGAGACACATCGAGTGGTTGCCACCCACACGACCCCTACCGGTGCCGGGGGATAAACTGCAACCGAGGTACGTGCCCTTAGGGGGAACCGAACCCGGGACTCTGGTCTGTGGGCCGACGCTCTAACTGCTGAGCCAAACCGGCCAGGGCTGGCTTAAGCATTTCTATGCTTCTAAATATATTTAAGTCAACAGACAAACTTTATTTGCTTTCTATTATATTTGTACTGTTATTTTTTTCAGGAAAAATTTCAACCTCTATTCTGGCAACCTTTATCAATCTGCAGGAAGAATTGATTATGTCCATATAAGCACTTAAATGAGCAGTAGGAAGAAGCTATGCACTGAAGTCAGTAGGGCAGAATGAGTTTAATTCATTCGCAGAAATTAATGCTCCTTACAGAATGATATTTTTCCATGGTCTGAGAATACATGGTATGTAATTATTACTGATATTTCAAGAACTTAAGACTTTAAACATTCAGCCACTTTTCTTCATAATGAAATCTTAGTTTCATTCTTAAGGTGAAGCCTAGTATAGTATATATAGTATGTACATGTAGCACAGTGATTCTTAATTTGAATTTGATTTTCTCTGACGCAGATATGTTCCTTCAGTTTTTGTTTTGATAGGGTCAAATTGGCAACCCATAAATCAATGTAAGAAATCCATTACTCACACTATGTTCCCTTCAGGGGTCTGAATTGTTCTAAAATTTCTCTTTTGGGTTTCTTTGGAATCATTTTGCTGTAAAATAGCTTTGGTTTGATTCGAGGAATGATTTTAGTAACAGAAAGTACTTATTGCAGAGTGGCTGCCTATGAGAACCGTAGGACTTTCACAGGTTTGGATCCACAGGATAAGAACAAGAATATTTCATAGTAATTTTCATGAATATTAATTTCATTCAGCAGTCCTTTGGGGAGCCATTTTTCATTTTATTTTAAAATCTTGGTAAATGGAGGCAAGTTACGCTCCAGAGACAGATAAAAGCATCAGGAAGCCTAAATCTAATTGAGAAACTACTTCAAACCCATATTTTACATTAAACTTAATTGCCAGCACTTATCTGTGGGAAGAATTATGTTGCCAAGTTAGTTTTAATCATTACAGGTTGAATCTGTAAGACCTGAATTTTTTTTTTTCTTTTGCTTTCATTTGTGCATCACACACTTTGGGTTTAATTTTAAGAACTGATGATGATGATGATGATGATGATGATGATTATTGTTATTATTATTATTACTTTAGGCACTCCAAGTGATGACAAAATTTCCGGAGATATTTATTCCACTTAAGAGAGTTAAATGGGCCACAACTGGAAACCTGAGAGTGATCAGTGGTTTGCAGCCTGTGGTAAAGCAAGAGAGGGGAGAAGGATCTGTGAGCCCGAAGAGGATGTAAAAGACTCAATAGGTCGAAACTATTTTCCTGTGAAGTAAAATGTTACCTGTGGGAAGTGGCCCTGTTTTTTTCATTTCAGATTGCACACCATTTCCTGATGTTTTCACATTTTTACCACTACATTATTTATAGAATATTTATAAAATATTTGAAAAGTGTGAAGAAAATATTGAATCAAACACCACTGTTATGTCCTTGTATCCTCCATTTAATTTAAACGAAGTAAAACTGCTCTTCTTTTGAGGCAGCGCGGGCGTTTCTGGCGGAGGCGGTAAAATCTGTGCGATTCAGTGGGTAGACATGGTAGATCGTGGAGCAAAAGAGAAGACAGCGTAGAGAGCTTTTGGTTGTGGGCAAAAGAAATAACGTCTGCATTTTATGCTTATCTTTCATACTTTTCTTTATAGTTTGTCACTTATGTTTTATCCTTAAACAAGAGGTTGTTCAGTTATGCATATTTTAGAATCTTTGATAAATGGAATCATATTGTGTTAATTTTCTGTCACTTAATATTATGGTGCTAAGGTTTATTCATGTTGTTAAATGTAGCCATACTTTATTCAATTAATTGTGGTAGTGTTTCATTGGATGCATATACCACACCTTGCAATTACGGGTCTGCATTTTTCTTCCTTGCTGGACAGACCTTTTTAAGGGTGGATAAAAAGTCTTGCTTATCTTTATCGAATTGGCATTGGCTTGGCCACAATCATTGGTATGAAGAGAGTGTTAAGTAAATGCTTGTCTAATGGTAACTTTGTAAAAGGGCAGTACAAAATATGAAAAAGTTTTCTTTTTTTGAGACCCTAAAATGTAATTTAGACATTCTTACCTCTAGTCTAATTACAGGGCAATCCTCAAAGCAAATTCTGGAGACATGTCTTCTCAATATAAAACGCATTTGTATTTTCTGAGCTTAAAGTCTCAATTTTCTGGGCCTATAGTCTCTGATAAGCATAGAATTAGATACTTTGTTTTCTCATTTAAATGGATATGTTCTTATATAGTAAATTTGAAAAAGAAGATGGTTAGTCTTAAACTGTTTGTAATCTGTTTTCTCAAGGAGATTAGCTAACATGATGTTGCATAATCTAAGCATTTAAATGCTTTAGCAACATGACAGATAATTAGCTACTCTACGGAACAGGTGATTTTTCAGGTTTGTTCTTTGCACAAAGGAAAAATAAAAACACCTCGGGTGTATTTTTTATTGTTTATTTCAGAACTGCTCTTCCTTATTGTTGGAAGAGGGATGTAAAAGAGATTGGGTTGATTTTAGGGCTTTATGGTTTTCACAGACAGTCTGAAAATCATCCCCTTTATTTAATACTACGGATTTTGTTCTATTACTCTCTCCCCAGGAAGTACCACATTGTCAATATATTTCATTAATCTCAAAAAATAAGAAACCGTGTTTCATAATCTCTTTTCCTGTGAGCAATCCTTATAGCTTCTTTTCAGTTAGACCCCACTGAGTTAAAATTTAAGATTTAAAATAATACTTCCAAATTTGTGAGCTGTGGATTCTTGGGGAGCTGAAGCGTTAGTGCCAGAGTTGTAGAAGACTGAAGAAATATATATATATATATTCAAATGTAGGTAGGTGCAATCATATTTAATAAAATAAAAACAAAATGTAAAGTTCTACCTAATGTATTAAAGCCATTTCTTATCTATTTTTATTTAACTCTGTTTTATTTTATTGTATTTATTTATTTATTTTTTAACCCTTACTTGAGGATATTTTTCTATCGATTCGTTTTAGATGAGTGGGAGGGAGGGAGGGAAAGGAAGGAGAAGGGGAGAGAGAGATATGAGAGAGAGAGAGAGAGAGAGAGAGAGAGAGAGAGAGAGAGAGAGAGATCAATGTGAGAGACACATTGATTGGCTGCCTCTTGGACCCCAGTGGGGGCCAAGGATCAAACCTGCATCTGAGGTACATGCCCTTGACTAGGAATTGAACCCATGACTCTTTGGTCAATGGGCTGATGCTCTAACTGCTGAGTCAAACCTGCCAGGGCTAACTTTATTCTATTTTTTGTTAACTATGTGTATGGTGTGTACACATACTCTTTAAAACTCAATGTGCTTATACTGGAAACAAGAAGACCTCTGTTTCGGCCTTGTGTACCCCTAGTCTGCCTTCTCATAGACAATTACTTCTGTTTTTAGTTATTTCTTCTGGTATTCATCTTGTAATTTATAAATAATATGCATATGCTACTCTTCCTTGATTTTTCAGTTTTAGACATTACTCATTGATTTCTAAGTAAGAAAGATAAGGATTTAGCCCTCTTCCCCTTTGATCATCTGCACAACTTTTATTTTGTATTTATTTATTTTAATCCTCACTCGAGGATATTTTTCCATTGATTTTCAGATAGAGTGGGAGGGAGAGAGAAACATCAATGTGAAAGAAACACATCGATTGGTTGCCTCCTGCACAACCCTGACAAGGGCCAGGGCTGGAACTGCAACCGAGGTATGTGCCTTTGACCAGAATTGAACTTGAGACTCTTTGGTCTGTAGGCCAACACTCTAACCACTGAGCCAAACCGGCTAGGGCAATCTGAACAATTTTTAAAAAGTAATCAGATTTTATATTATTAGGACCAATAGTAACTTTAGCTGAGCCATATGATGATATGTATGATGTCATTGTTCCATTTTTGAACAATATGTTTTGTTTTGCCTTTTTTGAGGGGAATTAATACTTATGGTTTTGGGGTATTATTTAATTAACTCTGTACTTACCACTAATACTACATTCCTAATTTCTCTACCAGAAGTATGTACCTGATATTCAAAACATTAGATAACCTTTAGTGTCAAATGTCCATCATTTGTCATCATCTGTTATCAGTTCCAATCTGGACTAGTTGTTCTTGAAAACTGCTGTACTCCTGATATCATGTCTGCTTTCTCCTTCATCCTTGAAATCTTGTATATTGAATTTTGTTTCTTGGTGCTCAGGAGGTAAAAATTTTGAGATCTTGCATGTCGAAGATGTCCTCATTCTATGCTCAATAATGATCAATAGTTGGGTTAGGTATAGAAGTTTAGTTTAGATCTCACTTTACTAAGAAGTTTCATAGGCATTGCTACATTTTTTAAATTTGCATTTCATCTTACCTGATACAATTCTGATTCCCATTCCATTGTGTGTTATTTGTCTTTTGTTTGTTTTTTCCTCTCTGGAAGGTTTAAGATCCTATATTTGTTCCTAGTGTTCTTTTCACATTGAAGTAACTTGATATGACTCTTTAAAACAATATGTTATTATTGATTTTTTAGAGAGAGGAAAGGAGAGAGAGATAGAAACATGGATGTGAGAGAGAAACATCAATTGGCTGCCTCCTGCACGCCCACTCCTTGCTGGGGATCAAGCGCAAAACTTGAGCATGTGCCCTGACTGGGAATCGAATTGGGACCTCTCAGTCCACGGGAGTATGCTCAATCCACTGAGCCACACCAGCCAGGCTTGATATGACTCTTTTAAATTCATTGTTTAGGGTACTTTGTGGGCCCTTTCAATACATGTCTTTGGCAATTTCCTTGAGTAAAATTATTGTAAAAATTCATCTTCATTTTATCTAGTCTCCTTTTCTGGACACCTCATTTATGGGACATCTTATTTATGGGATTGATTGATTGATTCTCTAACTTTTTCATTTGTCTTTTCTATTTCCAAACTTTTCTGGAAGATTTGTTCAATGTTATCTTTTAATTATTTCAATTTGGCTATCACATTTTAAAATTCTAAGAATTATGAATTTTTGTTTTATGCTTTCATTTCATGGATGCAGTACCTTTGCTTATCTATAAGAAACTATTAATTATATTTCTTTCAAAATTTTTCTATTCTCTGCATTGTCTCTGTTTTTCTCGTATTTCCTTTCCCCCTAAAAATAGTGTTTTGTTCTGTCTTTCATATAAGAGGCTCTCCTCAAATTTCTAGTTACCTTATAATCTTAGACTTTATTTTATATTTTTGTTTTTATTTTTATTAGCATTTATTTGATACTGTATTTACTCTTGGGCCATAAGTTTTTGTTTCTTCAGTTACTTCTGAGATATCTTTTTCTTCTGTGCAACCTCGTCTTCTGGTTTAGGAACGTTCTGCTTCTTTTCCTTAAAGACCCTCTCAGTTTAGCAGGGAGAGCTTATCCACCCATGAGCTCGGTAATTTGTGCTTCACATCTTGGGAGCTTTGTTTTACCTGGATGTGCTCAACGACCAGAGACTCTACATCTAAACCCGTAAGTTCAGCATTACTCTTTGCATTTTCTAAGCATGTGCAGCAAACATTCAGCACTCTCTTTGGGCCGACCCTGCACCCAGCCACACTGTGTGGCCAGGGCACAACTTCCAACTCCACCATTGCAATGGCGGAGTGGTATACATTGCTTCTGTAAAGTGACATCCTTCAGATATCCGGTAGTTTTTTGGATATGCATACCCTGATGGCCTGGGCAGTTTCACAAGTGTTTCTAAAGTGAACACAAAGATTTGAATCTCTTGATTTGCATGCTGTTGTGGGTTTTTCTGGATCAAGTGAATACTGAATCATTTTCAGAGTTCACCTCAGGCTGCTTACAGGAAGAGGAAGAGGCTTTCTTTTATATTTAAAAGATAAATAAAAAAGAGGATTGGAAGCTTTGTGTGTATGGGAGGGATTTATCCATGGTGACCTTTATTGCAGGTGAGTAGGTGAGGTCCTGGACAATTTGTTGAGGTCCCCTAAAGTCAGTCAGTTTAGATCTTTCTTCGTGGACAGGTCACTAACTCCTGTTGATTCCTTCAATCTTTTCCTTTCAGAATATTCCTAGTTGGCATGCTGGGTTTCTAGTAGGTGGGGGTCTTAGCAGTTATTATGAAGACTTAACATGTTAAACCCCATTTTTGCCTCTCATTCATCAGTGACTGTTATCCTTGACTCCAAACTTTTTCCATTTAACTTCTTCAGAGTGTAAGTATCTTTTGTTGGTCTGGGAAAGATTAGTCACCTTGCTGTTTGGGTCAGAAGAGGAGTCTTAGTGTTCCTTATTTAGTCTTCCTTTTGTCAGTTTCACCTGAACTTTGGCTTTCTGGGATATTTGGTACCTGCAATTTCTTGTTTTTGAATGGACTCATTTTGCATATCTTTGATTTACTATCCCTCCCTGTCCATAGGGAATTAGTTTTCAGATTTCTCCACTGTATTAGGTTAGTTTTCATGCCTCCATCCATTCTTCTGGATTTTATTGACTTTTTTTTGGTCATTTGTCATATGCTCCATTTCTTTTTCCCGTGGACATATACCTTTCTTACATCTTTACTGACATTATATGAAGGTATTTAAAGTGAATAAAGATAAGTGGTTCTTTAATTTATTTTGTTTCACTATATTTTCTTTATCTGTTAATATTAAAAGTATTGTGGCTATTAACAGTCAAGACACTTGTAAATTTATAGGGTAGTTTGTTGATGTCATAAAATGATGTCTAGTCATCTGCTGGACAGAAAGAAGTGAAAACTTTTGGTGAGATCTTTTGTTTTTGTGTCTTTACAATACAAGTAACTATAATTGTATTCTTATAGTCATGAGAGAAGAAAACACATTTATCAATTTAGCATCACAGGATATAGAGTCAGTTTTCAAAACTTTTAAAGCAAACAATTTTTTTTTCTAAAATTTGTGCTGTTCCTTTGAATACTTACTGAAGCTCTTGACTACTTCCTATGTTTTCTAAATTCCACAGTCCCCAGAAAACAAGATTAAAGGGCACAAATAGCTCTTCATTGTCAAATATACTTTCCATAAATACAAGTAAAAGGAGGAAAAAAAGTGAAACTACACATTTTTTAGGTCATTGCTTAATTTTCTCAAGAATGTATTTCCCTTTGGTCTCTTTCATATGGGTATATGTGATTTTGTGTACCTAATTCTCCCTCTCCTCTCTTAGTCAGGTCTCACTTAAATTAACTTAGGCATTTGATTTAAAAGATCTTAATGATAATCTTATTTAATCTTTAAAAAAATTAATGAGAAAATAGATGCATGCAAATTGAGATTTCACAGCCTCCCTGGGTAAAACTTTAGAAATAGAGTTTGAATTTAATTATGTATATTTAGTTACTTTAATGTTAATCTAGATTAGACTGCCTTTTATTGTTAAACATTCAAAGAACTCACATGAACATAGTTGTATTTATATTTTCATAGATTGATAGAGTAAATACACATAGGTGAGAATATAACCTTTCAATGACTAGCTAAGTGGCATTCCCACAACTACCATTGTCCCCATATAATTCTGTTCCATTGGTTGAATTATTTACCCTAATAGGGAAGACTAGAGAGTTCCCAAATCATCACACTTTGATTTTAAGTTAAAGTCTTAGCTTCAGGCTTACTTTAATTGCATGGTAGTCAATCAAAATGCTTTACTCTGAAAACATTATTGAAGAATAAATAAGAAAGTTTAAAAAAAAAACATTTAATTTGGAAAAAATCCTAATGTTACAGAAAAAGTACAAGAATGACAATGGCACAAAGAACACCCACATACTACTCACTCAGATTCACCCATTATTAACATTTTATCCCATTTGCTTTTATCATTTACTCTCTCTTTCCATACAATCTGTATAATATTTTTGAACCATTTGATACTAAGATGCATACATTGTGGCCCTTTAATCTTAAAATCTTCAGTGTATATTTCCTAAGAATAAGGCCTTTTATATCTCCAGTGTAGTTTTCACAGTTATCAACAGTACAGACTCTTATTTAGCCCCAGTACCGTTCTCAAATGTACAGTGTAGTTTTCACTTTCAATAAATTTAACACTGACATATTACTTTTACCAAACCTACCGTATATATGCCAATACTGTCAATTAACCCATTATAACCTCTATAGCACTTTCCCCCCTTCCAATCTAGGATCCAATATAGGAAGAGGAATCACATTTAGTTATATCTCCTTACTCTTCTTTAATCTGTGATTTTTTTCAGTTTCCTCTGGTTCTCATGACCTTGGCATTTAAAAAATAGTATTTTAAAACAATAGAATGTTTCTCACTTTGGGTTTGTCTGCTGTTTCTTTTTCAATATATTTAGATTATGTATTCCAGGCCAGAAGAGTACATAGATGATATGTCCTTCTCAGAGTATCCCATTTGGAGGTGCACCTTGACCATCTGGCCCTCCTCAGTAATGTCAATTTTTATCACTCAGTCAGGGTATTGTCCAATGTCTCTATTGTATAGTTGCTGTTTTCCCCTTGTAATTTAATAAGCCATCTGTGGAATACCTAAGACCATGCATACACCTTGCTTGATCTTCAGCAAAATCTTCCCTTAGATTTATTTTGTACATGACTACATATTTACACATTACATTTAAGATGGAGCGTATTCAGTGAAATGCTGTACTCATAAATTACTCAGATGAGTTCCTTCTTTCTCCCCCAACCCCCTTCATTGTAGTTACAGTATTTATCTGAAACACAATAGGTATAAAAATTCTGGAGTCACTTTAAGTTACAAACATAATCTTAATTCAATAATCTTAATATTTCAGACTTCCAACCTTATTCAACGGTAAAACTTTTCATACTTTCCCTAACCTGGACTCTCTTGTAGGTTGGCATCCTCCCTTGGGAGAAGAGGGTACAGAAATCTTTATTTTTCAGTTAGCACCATTCCTACTTTTACAGACCTTTCAGGAGGTGAAGAAGTTGTTGAAGAACTAGAGACAAAGAGTCTTGGCTGGGTTGCTAAGTGGTTAGAGCTTCATCCTATATACCAAAAAGGTTGCTGGATTGATTACTGGTAAGGGCACAGAGGTAGTTTGCAGGTTCCATCCCCAGTCTGGGCGGGTACAGAAGGCCACCGATAGAGGTCTCTCTCACTCTCTCTCTTCTTTCTTAGCTTACCAGTACTGTTGTAATGTGAATTTGCTTTCCTTGGGCTTGGTTGTGCTTAAAATGTACTCTGTCTGGGCCATCTGCATGTGTGTACTACAGAGTCCCTCCACTGATTGCTGGCAGTCTGTTACTTGCAGTTACTTTTATGAAAGCAAACATACTCTTCTAAGCAGTCATTTCCTTAACCTTCACAGGACTTTTTCAATGGTGGAGATCAGATTTTACCTCTAAGCTGGTGATTGTGCCTTTAGAAGTGTACAGTAGGTCTCTCTCTGTCTCTCTCTCATCTATCATCTCTCTATTGCAAAAAATTGGCTTATGCTATTCTGAGGACTGGCAAGGCAAGTCTGCAATCCATAGGGCAGGCCATCAGGAAGGCCAAGCTAGAAACTCTTGCTGCGGTCTACAAGAAGAATTTCTTCTTTCTTAGAGAAACCTCGGTTTGCTCTTCCGGCCTTCCAACTGATTAGATAAAGCCTATTCAGATTATCAAGGATAATCTCTTTTATTTAAAAATTATTTGATGGCAGATGTCAATCACATGTACAAAATGCTTTCACAGCAACACCAGGTTTAATGTTTGAATGACAGGGGACTACAGTCTAGCCAAATTAACACATTGATGAACACATTAGTTATATACCAATCACAGGCAGGTATTTCAAAACACGCCTACTACACCAGCTACATAAGAAAGTGCAAGTGCACTAGAAGAAAGAATGTTGAGTCTGGTTTTGGACATGTAGAGTTTAGTGTCCCTGAGTCACTGACATATTTTTTGTGCTTTTGTACAAAGGGCTTGTTGCAGGTAATTTCTGAGGCTTCTTTCAGTTATAAAATAATTTCTATTATTATCATGTGCAAAGGCAATAGAGATGACTAACAAAAGGTAATTGTCATTGCGAAGAGAATAATCACGCAGAATCGACAGTTTTCCCTATTTACTGCCTGTCTCAAAAAATACAGTAGAATAAATTAATTTTGGCACAGAAACAAGGCATTTATGTAGCCACTTTCTCAGCACACTATAGGCCATACACTAGTTTAGATGCTACAGATACAGAGTGGAATGTGATTCAGTCCTGGACACAGAGAAACATGACTATATTCAACGATTTTAAGCAAACCAATCATTTCAGTACAATATGATAATACTTTGATAGGGATGTGCAGAGCACTGAGGAGTGGCATCTACATTAGGATTCAGGAAAGTCTTCCTGGAAGACCTATGTTTGGAACTAAAATTGAAGGTCAGGATTTAGATAGACTGAGAAGGTGGCCACAGGGAGGGGCAGCTGCTGGGAAGTATGGGTCAAAGAAACTGTGCCATAGCCTTTGCCATAGGCTGGTAAGGTGAACAGAAAAATTGCCACAACATTTGATGGGCCATTAATTTCTTGAAAATTGCTTTAGGTGTGCAGGGAAAGAAGCTAATGAATTTGGGGGTAATGAGGGAAGTCATGTGTCTTGATCAAAGCCTGAGAGAGGAGAAGAAATTCTAGGTGCATGATGGAGGGGAGGGGAGTTGGGGATAGGCATAAAGGAGAATTGGGGCATTCCAGGCAGAAAGTGAAAACATAGCAGGTTTGGGGTGAGGAAGAGGGTGGATAATTAGTTACTTCTGAGTATGTTTTATCGGTGTGTCTCTCTACATATTCATATGGTAGAGAGAAATAGCCTGATTAGATACAGACTAGGGCAAAATTCAAAGCTCATGTATTACTTAGCTATTAGTTTAAGGTAATCATATTATACAGAAAAGTTCTAAAGTGATAGATGATTTAACCCTAGATTTATTCCTTTGGTCTCAAACAAAAATGTATTGAGATCCCTTTGTCAACACTGACAAAATTATTCTGTTTTCCCCCATTGTTTTGGTTCTTTCATCTTTCAGAGTTTTTTGGTTGTATTAATGTTCCTTTGATAATAATCATGTTTCATTTCTTCAGCACACATAGCTTTTCAAATTGTTACCTGACCTGAGCAGTTCCAATAATTCTCATTTATTCTTGCCATTTTAAACAATGATTGGAAGAAGGGCTTTTACATTCTGCTACAACCACACATTATGGAATCTGTCTTTGAGAATGACATTTGGTTATTTATATAAATCTTAAATTGTCCAAGGGCCTTTTGAATAAGAAGAACTTTATGTGTTCAAAACATATTACCATTTTTTTCCATTTGCAGAGCTGTGAACCATCATAAACTCGCACAACCTCAGAACATGGCCATAAAATAAATTAGAGATTTTATATGGTTGAAGGGCTACATTGTATTCTCTCTCTTTCCACTACATTGTATTCTTCTCCCCCCCCCCCCTGACTTATCCAGTGAAGTAATGGAGAGCTCCAGAGAAATGCTAGTACATGGCTTTCTCCTTAGTTTCTGCCCACACACTTTCTGCCCTATGTGTTGAAATAATGTATGTGAATGCCCTTAGCGTATTCAAATGCATCATATTAATGTGAAACTATACTTTGCATTGTACTGAAAAAATACTTCAGGACTTGAGCACAATGAAGCTGGATTGATTGGAAGCCTCTTTTGCAATATAAATGTATTTGCCCAAATTTAGCATTAACAAAAATTTCACTGTAACTTCTTTTTTCTTTAATTTTTCCTCCCTTCCTCCCTCCCTTCCTCCCTTCCTTTCCATTTTATTAGTTCAATGACACCATCTCTCCCCTTCCTCTTACAATGCCTATTATTATTTTATTTAAAGAATGTACTTTATACACAGTTCATATGGAAATAAATCTACAGACCTTGGCAGATCAAAAGCTTTTAAAAAACTATCCAACATACAATATCAAACTATTGAGGTGTCGCTCTCAGTGAAACAGGGAATCAACAGACCACAACAAAATACACACAATATAAAATAAATAGCATTCTCCTTTCCAGTAATTTCCAGGAAAGTTCATACAGCTTTTGCAGTAGGAGCAAATAATTCTTGGCCTTGTGTGCCACAGGTTGGTGGACACTGGCTTGGGCTCCCAGGTACAATGTCTATTTAACATTTGTTGCATACAAGGCTAAACTCTTGATGGTATGAGAGTTGTAAAGATAAAAAATACTAAAATGAATTAATCACTTTTGAGTACTTATTATATACCGGCACTCTTCCATGGCTTTTACTTATTTAATCTTCACAGTAGATGTGTGAAGTAAATATTGTTACCTCTTCCATTTTATAGGTGAGGAAACTGAGTCTTAAGGAAGTCCAATAATTGCCCATGGCCACATGGGGATTAAGAAGCAGAAGATTTAAACCCATATTCTTTATTTATTTATTTATTTTTATTTTTTAGAAAGGAAGGGAGAGATAGAAACATGGATGTGAGAGAGAAACATTGATCGGCTGCCTCCTGTACGCCCCTACTGGGGATCGAGCCCGCAACCGGGTCATGTGCCCTGACCTGGAATCCAACCAGGACCTCTCAGTCCATGGGACGACACTCAATCCACTGAGCCACACCAGCCATGCAAACCCAAATTTTTAATCATATCCTCACTGTTTCACCTAATAAAACCCAGTAGAAAAAGTGAGAGGCACAAAAATAAATGAAAACTAAGATAGAATAGAGTAAGTGCCTTGACAGATGTTCATTCGAAGTGCCACTGGAGCCCTGAGGAAGGAAAAAGCTGGGGGGATGACGGCAGTCTTCATGGACCTTGACCATTGGGAGCATTTCTTGAGAGAAAGGTAGAGGGAATATTTCAGCAGGAGAGAATGGTTTGAATTATTTCATTTGCATGTGTCACTGAGTACACAAAGTGGAACAGTCAGAATAAAGCCCGGACGGCGCGTCTGAGCCATGTTGTGTGAGGTTTCAAATGCAGACAGAGAAGTTGACATTTAACAGGTCAGGCAGAAGGAAAACATCTAAAGGTTTTGAGCAGGATAGTGACATGATCAATGCAGTGATTTGTGAAAAAATCATGTGTTAACATTCTGTAGACTGGAAAAGCCTGGAAGACTTCAGAGTCTGGGAGATTAGTTAAAAGTTTGGTAAAAGAGACTAAAGGCTTGACTTCAAGTATTGGTTTGGGAATGGAAAGAAGAGAAATATTGGATAGAATAGGAGCCCCTACAGATGCACATTGGGACTTGGTAACTGTCTGAAGGAATTGTTAGTGAGGTCTCCATGGTTTCCAAGGGGACACTAGAGCTTTGGGAGAATGGGGATTGCATAGGAAGCAGCAGAGGGAGCAGGTCTGGGAGGAGCAGAATGGAGATGCATTCATGCTTCCATCTAGAAGTATCCAAGGAGATGTTCTACTATTAATCGGAAATAAACGTGTAAAGTCAAGGACAGGGACTTAAGAGGCCCTCAGTGCTTGGCCCGGATTATTTTCCATTTCTTCTCTTTCCCCTTCCACATTTGGCCTGCCTGCCATTTGGAAAGTTTCCCAACGCCAGAGCAAATGCTCACCATTTATCTCTTCCTTCCAATTTCTCTCCATTGTTATAATCAATTTCATGAAATTATACATCTTAGTTGTTTATGCCTGAATGGTGCTGAACCCTTGCTAATATGCATTGATGCTGACTTTTAACAAAAAATTAAAGCAAAACCAAAAGCAAAGCCAGAGCAAAACAGAACAAATAAATATACAGTCTTTAAGCTGGAGAAACAGTGAAGCCATGCAGAAATAAACCTCAGAGCAAGCAAGCTGCCTGCTTGTTTCCATGGATTTTATCTCATCTCTGCCAATGAACACCCAAGAAGAGGTCTTTTAGGATTATTTACAGGGTCTGTGGTCAACAGATTAGACTGGATAAGATAAAATTTTTGAGTAAGGGAGAGCAGAAAAGTTTGGTTTTCTAGACTGGGCAAATAAAGTTTCTTAACTGTGTGAAGAAAAGCCACAGTGAGTTAGTCAAACATTGTTTTGAAAGTTATATTATAAAATGCAAGTTCAGGATGCTTACGAATAGCTCTATTGTATTATATTCTCTAATCTCATTAGTTGCCAGCTAATGGCATTAATAGAAGGAAAAGGTTTTTTTTTTTTTCTTTTTTAATTCTCTCAGTCAATCTTTCGTTTATGAGTTTTTTAGTAAGTAAATGACTTCCTGGCAAATATTTTGTTGAAAATCATAATTAGCAAACAGATTTACGATTGAGTCATTTTCTTAATTAATGGAATTCATTTCGATATCAGTTTTGAGACGTCACCAGTCATTTTGTCTGTTTTTTCCCAGATGTGCTGTAGTTAAAGCTAAGTCTGCTGGCCCCGCGCTTCTCTCTGATGCCAACCAACTGCCTGTTTAACATTTGCTCCTGTCCCGCCACCATCCCAGCCCATCCCTCATCTGCTCTTATTTGTGCTCCCTCATAGCAAGTGTCTCTGCCAGTCACATGACCAATGTCCAAACTTCTGAATTCACTGCTGGCACCCTCTGTAGACTATGAATTCCTCAGGGATGAGGACTCTGTCTTTAATCATATCCCTTTTCTCCCCCTAATAATGCTTTTGCTTTCCAAATTTAGGGCAGGCCTCCCCAACTTCTTTTTTTCCTCTAGTTGGGTTAGGTATAAACTCTTCTAGCCCCTTGTGCTTATGAATTTTAGCACTTATTATAATCTTCTCTCTCCTTGAATGCAGAAGCTGTCATTCATTTTTATCTTTAGGGCTTTGCATTGTTTACAGCAAACAATTGTTTCCTCAATAAAGGTCAGTGGAATGGGGACCAAAAAAGGGAACCACAAGGAACCATTAATTGTATTTGTTAAATAATGTATGTTTTGGAAAACAGACTCAGATATTACTATTGATATAGTTACAAGTTAAGTTCATTTTTGGCCTTTTCTCAATTCCCCTTTCTGAGATTTCTTTCTATAGCACCAGTCTACCTCCTTGGGTATGTAATGGCCTTGGGCTCAGAAGCATCCATTTTTCCTGGTCTGCACACTGTTGAAGTTTACAATGGGACAGAGGTAGTTATTTGGGGGTAGTATGTAATAGGATATACATCTTTTAGCTGCAATTTTGAGCTCCCCAGACACTCTGGGTTAGAGGTCAGCCTATGTTAATGTCTGGCTCATGGAAAGGGAACCTAGGCTCCTCTCCAGGCTCATCACTTGTCATTTTCCTCTGCACTCTCTATGCTCTGGTCTCACTGGCTTTCACTTACTTTTGTGTGTCAGCCAGCCTTCTCTGGCCTGAGAATATGCTATCTCTTCCAGGATATGCCATCTTCCTCCTCTTCACCTAGCTAGCTTCCACTCATCCTCAAGGCCTTCACTCAAACATCACTTTCTCCTGGAAGGTTTCTCTAAAGTCTTCTAGGTTAGATTAATTTTTGTCCCCCCATGTGCTGCCATAGCATCTTGTTCCTCCTGTCCTAATCCTGGGTAGCAGAGGCATAGGCAGCTTAGCATATTAAGAATTGAACTTGAGCCAGACTACCTGGGTGCAAATCCCAGTTTTGCTTATCACTAGCTGTGTGAACTTGGACAAATTTTATTTAATTTCTCTATGCTTCAGTTTTCTCATCCGTAAGATGGAAATGATAATAGTGCTTATCACATATGGGTTTTATGAGGATTAAATTAGTTAAAATATTTAAAGGATTTAGAATAGTGCTTGGCATATAATATGTAATACATATTAATAAAATATATTACTTTAAATATATATAGTATAAATAAAAGTATTATTTTAATGTATGGATATTATATATAAAGTATGTTATGTGGTATGTATATATACATATATTTGCATTTATTGTTTTTAGAATTATCTTTTTCCCATAGGGAATACTTTTTCTATGATAAAAGTTTAAGGACTGTGACTACTTTTCTCACTATTATATATCTAAAAATGTGTGCAGTACAGATAGGTAAATGAGTTGCACAATTGCTAGAATCCAAATTCCATTGCTAGCAGGGCTCAAGCATAGAAAGGGAGTTAGAACTTCTTTGAGCTTTGGCAGCTGCGAAGGCAGCTGACCTGGGTGGGCATCCTTCTTAGGAGTACTTGCCTATAGCAGCAGAAGATAAAAGCAGACTCCTGTTCAGCTGCAAGTCAACGGTGGCCACATAAATGCCATCTCCTGCAGCGGTGACAATAGTTTCCTCCAATTCCTGGTTTCTGTAGAATATGCCTATTCCCTCCCTGGCCACCTACCCGACCCCATTTTTGTTCCTATAGTCTTCAAAATTTTTGTAACCCATTGACTTGTGGGAAGGCTACCACCTTCCATTGAAATACCTAGCACAGTGTCTGCTTTTTCTAGCTGAACCTTGACTAACACTTTATTACAGGAAATTACATAGAGGTTACCTAGAATTTTTAAAAGCAGCCAGATCAATGTGTTATATTCCTTCCCAAGGAAGGAATTATATGTTCTTTTCTGATATATTCATGGTTGGGTAACTTTATTTATTCAACAATATTTACTAAAAAGGCACCCCACGCTCGGCCAGTGTGGCTTAGTGGTTGAGCATTGACCCATACACCAAGAGGTCGCTGGTTCGATTCCCAGTCAGGGCACATGCCCAGGTTGTGGGCCAAATCCTCAGTGGGGGGCATGCAGGAGGCAGCCAATCGATGTTCTCGCTCATCAATGTTTCTATCTCTTTCTCCCTCTTCCTTCCTTTCTCTCTAAAATCAATAAGGGAATTTTTTTTTTTTTTTAAAAAAGACACCCCACAGCAGACACTAATCTATGTTATAATGTAATCATATCTGGTGTTTTGGTTGTGTGCACTTGTCAGGGTGTTCTGGATTATATCATGAACATAACACCCAATAGAGCTTTATCAATTATCCATACAATTATAAGATCACTGTGAAGTTCACTTATGTGGAGGCAATCTATGTTTCTATGTAATAGAAGGTATTTCTCTCTCCTTTTCTGTATTTTCACATGCAACGTCATACTGTCTAAGCCAATGGGCATATTAGAAACTTTTCTCAGGAAAATTATCAACATTTCTCATACGATGAAATAGCAATATTTTATGGTGGCAATGTACCAGCTTTGTCACTGCATTATTGGAATGGTATTACGTTTTCAGAAACTGGTAGCTTGTACTACAAGCAGTTAATTTAAGTCTATAAATGCATTAGGAAATTTTCTTTCCTTACAAAACTAACACAACTAAATATTGTTACTCCCTTCCTCTGAAAGACAAATTTCCATTAAATCAACCTGAATATCTCCTCTGAGATCTAAAGAAAAAGTCTGCCTCTTCTTAAAATAGCTAATTTTCATTCTTGTCTCCACTTTTTTCCAGCTTATTAAGTCTGCTTCTTTCTCTGTGTCTTGCCCTCAAAACTGACAAGATGGCTCCCTCCTATATGTCACCTTCCTGGAAAATGCTATGCATAAATTTCAATACTTCTACATGGGAAAAACAACTACAATGACTCACACTCTAAGAGAAGTTATAACCCAGCCCTGGCCTGAAAGTGAGGAAACTGAATTATAATCTTGCATTTATCCCTTACTACCAATAAGACCTTCACCAAGTAATCTTGCTGGACCTCACTTCCCTCATTTAGAAAAGGCAGGTTTGAGCTGGATTCACCCTAATGTCCTGTGGGCTCTATACTTCAATTTGTGTGACTTTACCTTAGTTTTGCCATGAGATACACATGGCAACTCCACAACATCATCAAAGACTCAAGCTCCTTCTAGCTTATCTATCAATATCCTCATAAGTACAGTAATATCTTAGGCAGTATGAAGGAGAAAGAGAAAAGGAAAAGGCAAAGACAGGGGAATACAGATTTTTACCATATTGATGCCCCAAATATAGCTAGGATTTTGTTTGTAAGGAAGAGTGCAGCATGGACAGGATTGAATAGGCCTACCATATGGGACTAATAATGGTACCATCTTGTCCTTCAAATATTTATTTTTTTCAGTGAGCAAATCTTTACTGAGGGCTTTCTTTGTGCCAGGCATTCTCTTTAGGTACTGAACATTTCATGGCAAACAACAGACAGCACTTTTCTTTCATAGAGCTTAGTAGAAGCCATTGGAATTAGTAGGAGAACTGTACATTAAAAACAAACTCACCAATAAATACACAATTATACCTTAAGATATGTGATCTGATGGAAAAAATTGATCATTATAAGAAGGCAACATATCTATCAAATTAAGATTAGAGGGCCAGATGCCTTCTGAGAGAGTGAGACTTAAATAGGAGTTGGATTCTCAGAGTAAAAGATGGGGTGAGTGAGAAGAATCTTCAAAAAGAGGGAAGAGTGTGGCTAAAGGCCTTGCAGCCTAGAGACTCCACAAAGGCCAGTGTGCTTGGAACATGCTGATGGAGGGAAAAGAGTAGCACAAGATGAGGTTGGCCAGGCAGCTGGGACCAGAGTACAAAGGGAGAGAAAAAGGAGTAGGGCATCCCAGGCAGAGGGTATTGACTGCATGGGCCAATGTATGGAGGTGCCAGCATTCACAGGAGTTGAATATTAGTGGTTCATAAAGGTTATGACAAGGGGGACCAGAGTTGGGTCTGGAAGACATGACCAGGTTACAGGGCATTTTGGGTCATGCTCAGGCAATCAGATTTTATCCCAGTTGATGGCAAGTTACTGAAGGGTTGTCATAGAAATGGTGGGTGATAGTGGTGATGGATGTATGAGATGCAGGTAGCTGTATGGACGATGGGTTAAATGAGAGGCGGGAGAAACAGAAGAAACTATTCAAAATGTTTAGGTAAGTCATAAAAAAGGCACAGACTTAGTATCTTTCCACATTTTTGTTTCTAAGCCAAGGGACCATGACAGAATTTATACAACAAAGAGCACAAAGCAGAACATAAGTAGGGTAACAACACCTGCCATTTATTTGAGGCCACCATGAGCTGGGCGTGGTTTTAGGCTCTTTCCTTGAATTAATTTAATTAATCCATTCAACAACCTCATTATCTTTCCATACTTACATTATTATGCTATTTTACAGAGAAAATAGTATAAGGGTAATATCCTTAAGCTTTCCTTGTTTAATAAAGAGGAGGGAGCCAAATGCTCTCTACTCTCTCTTCCTTTGTGTGTCCACTTATAAGAAACCAGCACTTTTGAATTTTTAAGGCAGAATCCTGAACCTTCTGACTCTTAGAAATGTAAACACATCCCTCTAAATTAATTCCAAGATTAACTTAGAAGTCCCTGATGAGGTATATAGGAGATAATAACAAAGTGAGTGCTCATGTTTCTCAAGGAGATAAAAAAGTTTTATTGTTCTCTCGTCTACTTTTTTGTATATATTTGTGTGAAATTCCCTCTAGACTTTATGGACATTTTTGTACTATCTTTAAATGCATGTAAAATTGTAATACATACTCACTAATACTCTCCCTCTCATACTCTGTTCTATAGTTTCTGTATGGGGGAAGATTGCTGTCAAAATTGTTTAATTTTCCCACCAATAGGCACAGAGAAGTGAAGTAACTTGTGTAAAGTCACACAGCTAGTTAGTACTAGAACCAGGAATTAAAAAACAACAACAACAACAATAAAAGCATTGTGATGGTTAATTTTAGGTGTTAACTGGGCTAGGGTATAGTACCTAGTTATTGAATCAAACTCTAAGTATTTCTATGAAGGTGTTTGCAGATGCAGTTAACACTATGAAGGTATTTGTAGATGCAGTTAACACGTACAATAAGTTAATTTAAGATAAGATTACTCTTGATAATATGGGTGGGCTTTCTCCAATGAGTTGAAGGCCGTAGGGACAAAACCCAAAGTTTCTCAGAGAAGTAATTCAACCTCAAGACTGCAGCATTCTTTTTATTTATTTATTTATTTATTTATTTATTTATTTATTTATTTATATTTTTCAATTATAGTTTATTTTCAATATTATTTAGTATTAGTTTCAGATCTACAGCAAAGTGGTTATAAAATCATGTACTTTACAGAATGATTCTCTGCTGCTTCAAGTACCCCATACATGGTTATCACAATATTATTAACTATATTCCCTATCCTGTAATCTATACCTCTGTGACTATTCTATAACCACCAATTTGTACTGTTTAATCCTTTCACCTTTTTTTTTTTACCCAATACCCTATCCCCTCTGATATCTTTCAGTCTGTTCTCTGTATCTATTAGTCTGCTTCTGTTTTGTTTATTTTGTTCATTAGATTCCACAGATAAGTGAAATCATATGGTATATCTTTCTCTGTCTGAACTATTTTACTTAACATAATATCCTCTATGTTGTTGCAAAAAGTAAGATTTCACTCTTTTTTATGGCTGAGTAGTAGTCTATTGTGCATATGTACCAAAGCTTTTTTATCTACTCATCTATTAATGGGCACTTGGGTTGCTTCCAGATCTTGGCTATTGTAAATATGCAGGGTTAATTCTTGCCTGAGTTTCCAGCCTGCTGGTCTGCCCTAGAGATTTCAAACTTGCCAGCCCCCCAAAATGTGTGAACCACTTCTTTAAAATAAATCTATTTCTCTGTCTCTTTCTCTCTTATCTCTATATCTGTCTGCACGCGCACGTGCGTGTGTGTGTGTGTGTTTATTCCCAATTCTGTTTTTCTGGAGAACCCTAATATAGTCATGTTTCAGGTTCTTTTTTTTACTGTTCCACTAAGAATGTAAATAAATCTTTGAAAATTAAACGTCAATGGTGCAAGGAGAAAGAGACATCTCAATTATCATAAAATCAATACACCAAATTTCACTGTACCTTTCCATATCTTGGTCTCTATGAGTAAAAAAAAAATGTAACGTTTGGTTTCCTAGGTAATTAATAACTGTAAAATTGAATCCCATCCAAATATTGTAAAGGTTCTGTGTTAGCATAAAAAAGACTAGAAAATAAACGAAAACTACTTTTAATAGCAGAAGGAAATGACTCATCTACTTTTCTAGGATGGGGTGGAGAGGAGTAAGATTTTAAAAAGTAATTGGTTTTTCATGCAATTGTGTTAAATTTTCAAGAAAATATTGGTTTTTAAACCGAAGAATGTTGTTTTGTGGTTTATAAAACGAACTGGTCTTTCACTGGTGGATTTTTTCCTTAGCAACTTTCCAGTAGCTCTGTCTTTGATAGAATAACTGATTTATTCTGAAAAGAAATATTAAGATATGACTTGGTTGTTGAGGCTTTATGTTACTGGGCTTCTGGATTTTAATATTTTTAGTGCTATAAACTGAGTTTTCTATTTTACCACTGTTGACTCAGTACAAAGTAAGGCAAAAGTAGGTTTACAGTTATTCATATGGAAAAGAATATAATTAATAAATAATGAAAACATAAACTGTTTGTTTTGCATAGTCACAGCTATCAGCCTACTTTTGCCCAACCCTGTATAGTCTTTGACTCAAAATCACACACATACACACACACACACACCCATACACAACTAAACTGTCAACTGTATTTAAAAATTATGAACTCTGACATTAGAGAACATGAATTCATGTCCTAGATCCATCACTTACTACCTGTGTGATTTTAACATCTCTCGATATCTCAGTCTGTTTCCTCTATTGCAATATGGGAATAATGATGGCGCATGATGATTAAGAATTAATTAGAAAACTACTAAAAGTAACTTTTCTGAACTTAAATGAAGTTAAAAAGCATTCTCAATAGCAAATGTGCATTTATGAAAGTCACTGACAATAGCCCTTCAACAATACTGAGCACTACTGGGCTCAGAGTATTGGACAATCCCATTACATAGGTCCTTGGAAGAGGCAGACCTTTCTGAGTTGTGGTTGGAGGGAAACGTAACTGTTAAGTACTGATCAGAGATGCAATGTTCCTAACTTTGAAGGAGGAGGAAGGGGTCCATGAATTAAGGAATATGGGTGGCCTCAAGGAGCTGGAAAAGACAAAGAAATGGATTCTTCCCTAGAGCCTCCAAAAAAGGAACACAGCCATGCCAATACTTTGATTTTAGCCCAGTGAGACCCCTGTTGGACTGGTGGCTTCCAGAAATGTAAGATAATAAATTCATGTTGTTACAGCAGCAATAAAAACTAATCTGGCATTTTCCTTGACTTCCAGATGACAATTCTCCAACACTGTGGGATAGGGTCTGGGGAGATATTTTTGTAAAACTTTGTCTTACATTCTGTAACATTTCACTCCCGCCACCCCTCCTTCTAAGATCAACTTATCCCATTCCCTCCAATGGTAAGACACTCTTCAAAGCAAAGGTAATTGTAAATAAAAACAATTAAAAACATGTAAAATAGTGAATGGTGACATTTGGGAAAATCTTGTCAAGTCAGAATGGGGAAGGGAAAGTTATTGAATATAACATAAGTGATATTTTTAGAGGTAGGTAGGAACTAGATGATATGGGCCTTGCAGGACATGATAAGGAGCTAAATTTACATTTTAGAGCAATATCAAATCACTGAAATGTTTTAAACTAGGGATGTCAATGTCAACCATGAATGTAGTCCAAGACTACCCTAGGTAACAGCCTGCCACAGTTTCACTTGCTGGCAGAAGACATGAGACTCATGGGTCGGAGACAAATGACTTTATTACTCTTGAAAGAACAGGTAACATGAGCATCAGCATATCTGTGTCAATTCCCCTTTCCCTTAAGACACATAATGTGAAGGCCCAGATGGATGCCTGTGCATATGGTTTCATCATAGGAAAGCTTAGGAAATCCACATCTTTTATTATGGGTAGTTACCATGTCTGCCCTTTGCTCCTGAAGGGGACTTTATTTGTACTGTACTGGATAAGCATGCTTGTCCTTTGCTCTGAAAGGAGACGTTATCTCTATTTTCCATGATTGTTAAAAAGAAAATACCTGTACTTTGCTCTGCATGGCAACATTATCTTTATTTTCCAAGGCTGTTCTCTATTCAAATATCTTGAAAAGATGGTCCAAGAAAGGATAGCCTCTGCTTGCGAGGTATGCACAGATAGGTAAAGCCCATGAAGAATTCTCCCAAAATATCTCTTTATTTTTCACATTATATTGACTTGAGGAAAATTTTCCAATGAGCATGCTGTTATGTTGGTACTTTGATGAATCTGACCAACAAATGGTGGGATCAGATTCCTCAATATTTCTCATAAAACATGTAATTAAAGTTTTATCAAAAAGCATTGCAATCAGTAAGATCAGGCCATGAGGCTAATCTGCCATACTGACCTCAACCATATCCTCAATGTTCTAAACATAATTAGCTGAACAAGCCACATAAACCAGAGGGTCAACCTAGAAAGCCAGGTGGTTTTTAATTTAAGTTTATGCATTAATTTTTTCTAGTGGCACATGATATTAAGCTATGTGCAATAGGATGTATGTGTGATTATACAGACTCTACCTTGGCCTATATGGAAGAAGTCTAGAACAGTTCTATCATCATAACAACCCTGGCCAATGAGGCTGACCTGAATTTCTTCTAGGGCTGAAGAGGTATCACAGATCACTTTAGGTAAACTAATATCAAGGATAAATATCATATATGGTCAATTAATTTATGACAAAGGAGCTGAGAATACTCAATGGAGAAAAGACAGTCTTTTCAATAAATGCTGATGAAAAAAGGAATATTCAAATGTAAAAGAATGAAATTAGACTCCTATCTGACACCACTCACAAAAATTAACTTGAAATAGATTAAAGACTTAAATAAAAGACTGGAAATCATAAAACTCCTCAAAGAAAACATAGGAAAAAAGGTCCTTGACACTGGTCCTGGCAATGAGTTTCTGGATATGACACCTAAAGCATAAGCAACAAAGCGAAAAATGAACAAGTGAGACCACTCAAACTATACAGTGAAAGAAACCATCAACAAAATGAAATGACAGCCTACAGAATGGGAGAGAATATTTGTAGACCATATATCTGATAAAGATTAATATCCAATATATAAAGAACTCATACAACTCAATAGCAAAAAAACAAAACAAAAACAAATTTGATTAAAAAATGGGCAGAGGATCTAAATGGACATTTTTCCAAAGAAGACATGCAAATGGCTAACAGGCATATGAAAGAGCTCAACATCACTAATCATAACGGAAATGCAAATAAAAAACACAATGAGATATCACCTTATGCCTGTTAGAATGACCGTCATAAAAAAGACAAATGACAATAAATACTGGCAAGGATATAAAGAAAAAGGAACCCTTGTGCCCCTTTGGTAGGGTTGTAAATTGCTACAAACACTATGGAAACAATGTGGAAGTTCCTCAACAAATTAAAAAAGAACAACTACATGATTAAGGAGTCCCACTTCCTGGAATTTCTCCATAGGAAATTAAAACACTATATCAAAGAGATATTTGCATGCGTATGTTCATAGCAGTATTATTTATGATGGTCTGTTATTTTTAGAATAAAATAATTTTCTTTGTCCTTAGACAAATGAATGGGAGAACTGATGAAAACACAGATGAGATGAAAAATGAGTTTATCTCTCATTGCAAACAAACCATAAGGCGGGGACTGGATGAAAGAAGTTGAAAGAATTAGCCAAAGAACATATATGCATGACAAACAGATACAGACAACAGTGTGGTGGTGGCCAGAGGGAAGGGGTCGGCATCTGGTCGAGGTGGACAAAGGTGGGGGCGGGGGCGGGGGGAATGGAGACATCTGTAATAGTGTCAACAATAAATATAAAGTTTATAAAAAAGTTCTCTAACTTTAAAATTTCATATTAAATAAAGAAATAGTTTATTTTATCTCACATGAAGATTTGATCTTAAGGAATCTGAAACTAAAATATAAGATATAAAATGTCTATCTATTGAAACACATTATTGTGACCCAGCTCCTTTAAACATTATGAGTAACTATAAAAATGATTTCCATGCACCCTTTGAGTTTTCAATTAATTAAGCTGCATATAAAAATATAAACAACTTCTAAAATCACATGTGTAATAGATGACAGAATGGAGATTAGGATCCTGTTCATCTTACTTCAGAGCCAAGACCTTAACCATTATGCTTTACAGAAAGCCTGCAACTTGAGTCCTAAACTACTTCAGGGAAGATTTTCACACAGGCCCATTTTCATTTTGGGTAAGGCAAGGCAGCTCTCATCTTCCCTTGATTTCTTCTGGCACACAGAGAAAAAAAAAAAAAAAAGCTCTATTTTATTCATAAGTCCTTTCTAGAATATCCTGCTCTCTAAATGGTTGTGCTAACTCTGTTTTATTAAATGTATCATGATGTTAAATGGCTAAACGCAGCTTTTCCTGCTATCTCAGAGATTACTTATACAGTACACCTCCAAAGCCAAAGAGACATACCCATAAGTCATGAAGCAAAGGAAGAGTTTAGTGCACATACACAATACTTTCTGAGTGACTGGGAAGCCTACTCCACGATACCTAAGACAGGTTGAAGAGACTATGATCTTTGTCAAGTGAAGCACAAAAAGACCTTGATTTAAAATCCTTAATTTGGAAGGCCCGGGGACTGGTACCAGGAGATATTCACATGCAAAACCATCATTTGAAATGCCTACTTGGTGGCAGAGAAAAAGGGCTGCATTGGAAGTGCACTGTAATTCCCCTCATGGTGGGGAAAACGGACCTGTCTCCTGGGTATAAAATGTGCACCCAGCGGAAGCGTGAGGTCATGTTTAAGGGGCTCCATGTAAGAGTGCCATCTGGAGTGGTGAAATGACTCCAGCAGAGGGAGAAACCACTGGAAGAAGGAAGCACAGAGAGGCTAAGTGGACAATGGAGGAGACTCTACCACCACCCTGGGAACGTAATGAGTCTGAGGAAACTTCGAGAGCAGCCCTCCCCATTTCAGGCTCCTGAGCCTGACAGTAGGCTGAAGCAGGTGAGTTGAGTTTGGGGTAATATGATAATTGGGCAAGAAATAGTACTTATTATCTTAAAAAATGCTAGGGGGATTCACTGCAATTTCATTCAGAGTATTGAAAACTCTTTGATGGAATAAGTGTAATGGAGAGTGAGAGAAAAGTAAGGTTGCTTTCCCCATGCTTTCTAACAATTAAACCCATTTGTGATGGGGAAAAGGAGACACACTGTGGAATGATTACTACTGCCTGAGTATTAGTTGTAAAGACTAATGCAAGTGTCACCTAATGCAAGTGTATGAGAGATGACTATTCCAACACAATATGTGAAGTTAAACGACATGATGAAGATGTGATGAAAACTCCCTATTGCAATGGGTCTTCGTATGTGATGGGATCATGAGCAATCATATGTCAAAATGCCTCTATTTACAGATATGATAATTATAAAAATAGGTAATTATGCCCTGGCTGGTGTGGCTCAGTTGGTTGAGCATCATCCCATACACCAGAAAGGTTGTGGGTTCCATTCCCAGTCAGGGCACATACCCAGACTGTGGGTTTGATCCCTACGGGAGGCAATTGATTGATGTTTCTCCCTTCCCTTCCCTTCCCTTCCCTTCCCTTCCCTTCCCTTCCCTTCCCTTCCCTTCCCTTCCCTTCCCTTCCCTTCCCTTCCCTTCCCTTCCCTTCCCTTCCCTTCCCTTCCCTTCCCTTCCCTTCCCTTCCCTCCCCTCCCCTTCCCTTCCCTTCCCTTCCCTCCCCTTCCCTTCCCTCCTGTCCTTTCTCTCAAATCAATAAAAAGCATACCTTCAGGTGAGGAAATTTTTCATAAAGGTAAATTACATGAGATTAATTTAGACTCTGAATAGAAGATTGGGGCCACATGTCTAGACAAAGGCAGAGATATAATGGTGCAAATGGTAGCGGGAATCCTTTGGGAACTTTGGGAGCAGTGGAACAGTATACATCTCTGGAGAACCAAACTTATTCAGGGCTAACATGTAACCTCAACTTGAATAAAAGAGATCACTTTTCCTTGGCCAAAGAAACTTGAGAACTAATTCAGTTTGAAGTAGATACAGAAGTTATGTTGAAATACAGAAGAAACCGCTGAATCCTACCTTAGAAAGAGAATGAATAAACACATCTATTAACAAGGTGGGCTGACAGAATAATAGTAAACATATGTAACTATTGTCGCCACATGGATGGCAGATAACACCCACCCTCCACCCAACACACACCCAGAGGAGGTTTGAACGTTGAGACTGATGATGTCACACATGCACCATGAGGGTATGCTTTATTACTCGCATATGAAGCTTTTCAGGGAGAGCAGGATAGACACCCAAGTTATTCCCAAATAGCCTGAGTGAAGGGGGAAGTGAGTGGCTTTGGATTGTACTGTGGTTACAGGGGAGCCTGGAGAGGGCCAGGGTGGTGGTTAGAACTGCCCAAAGAGGGAGGTGCAGGGCTTCTGGTTTTGTTTTGAATCAGCTTGCCCCCATGTGGAACAAGGGGGAGGAGAGAGGGTGGGACTTAAAAACTGTCAGCAGTCACACAGCAACCAAGGAGTCAGACTTTTTGATACAGCAACACGATGTTTTAAATTTTATACACTTAATGTTTAAAAAGTTTTTATATTTAAGATAATAGATCTGAGCATGTGCTATGAAGAAAGGAAACGTCATAACATAAAACTGTAGTCCCTAGAAAGAACCTGGACCTTTTGATGGGAATAAGTATGGTGGGGGTTGGTGTTTCAGATTGAAGAGACAAAATTTGAACATTCAAATATTTTCTTATATTAAAAATAAACAGTGTATTATTATATACTTATCTCTTAATTTTACCACTTCACTATTTAAAAAATATGTCCTATTATTTAAATAAGCTTTTTTCCATATATTGCAAACTTCCTATGGCTTAGGGCCAGGAACTTACTCACTGCAGGTTTTCTAGTAGATTGTATAGTACGTACATTATTCAACCTCTCACAAAAGTACTTTTGCTAAAGGTATCACAGAGAAAAGAAGCTGGAACTTTGAATTGAATCGTCTCATTTTCATTTTAATCTGTGATTAAATAAAGTAGGAGAAATAATGTGATTAGAATGAATAAGGGGAAGCTAGAAAAACAAGTGATAACTGAGAACATTTAAAAGAAATATTTAATATAGTTTATCACTGGGTTTTAAAAAATAAGTGTCAATGGAATTTTAGGGAAAGTGATAGAAAACTATAGCCAGGAGACTACATCCAGCCGACTGCCTGTTTTTGTACAGCTCATGAGCTAAGAACAGCTATTACATTTTTAAATGATTATATTCTAATGGTTATATAAGTATCCATATAACATCATTGGTTTTACTTCTTGTCTTGCAAAGTCTAAAATATTTACTCTCTGACCCTTTACAGAAATAAAGTTTGCTGACCCCACTTCAGGGAATAGATTCAATTCAGGGCTCATATTGTGCTAGAATTTTGAAAATGAACAAAACAGAATTTGGGGACCAAAATAATGAGGGGAAAATCTGTTCAGGGTAGTGTGTTTAGAATTTCCCTTAATATAACATATGTCCATATGAAATGTGGTAATCTTGTTATTATACAATGTATGAAATATTACAAGAAATAAGAAATAACTGTTTCTTATTTCCTCAGCTCCCTACTGTTGTTGAAAAGCAATTCCCTGGACAGACCTGTTCTGTGATATGGTTCAAGTAGTTATTCCTAGAAATCCATCCTAGAATCTTCTCCTCCACCTCTCTAAAGAATTTTAGAAGCACTTAATTCCTTTTGGCTTTTTAAAGTAAGGGGCTCTCTATTGCTTGAAATAGAACTTTGAATGATAGAACTTAAGACAAACCTCAAAGGGATGGGGAGGGGGGTGAGAGGGAGGGAAGAGATAAAGCAAAGAACTTATATGCATATATGCACAAATGTGGATACGAGGCTGGGGAAGGCAGGAGACAGGTGGGAGCAGGAAGGAGGGGGGTCAATGGGAGAAAAAGGGGGACATCTGTAATACTTTCAACAATTAAAAAAAAAAAAGAAGGGTTTTTTCACTCTCACAGATACCACTATGAGGTGTTATCTGGATCAGTGTGCTTTGAAGCCAATCCAAAGACCTTAAAAGAAAAGGACAATAGAAACTTCCAAAGAGGTGGAGGGGTGAATTCATGAACTTTGAACAAAAAAGGGAAATTTTTTGCTATGCCACACATCATCATGACTATTTTGGTGTCCAGAGTTTGGTCTTCTGTACTCTTCTTTAAACAGACTAAGAACTTTTTAGAGACTAGATGATTCTATATTTAGAATAGGAATAGTTGTCATAAGCCAAAACATCTTATTATTGTCAAAAACAGAATGTTTTGATCATTGCTTTTGGGTAGTATGTGAAAGGATAAACATACAAGTTGGAGGACAAACTGCTAGAACATAAGTAGTGACATATCAAACATCAAAACAAAAATAGTGATTAAATTAGAAATTGTTTTGTCTGCAAGATGATCATAAACGATACTTAGACAAGACAAATATTAATTGCATTAGAGAAAAGCTCGTCAAGAACAGTGAAGCCTCTGAGATTTTATCCTTTTTAAGCTAAATTAGCCTACCAGTGTCCCAGATGTTGGCAGAAGACACAAACTCGTGGGTCAGAGACAAAGGAGAGCAGAGAGCATGACTGTCATGTTTGCATCATTTCCCTTTTATTCCACGTCCCATGGGAGCAATGTAGAGGCAGGCCCAGGTGGATGCTGCACACACTATGTTTGTGTTACTGCTGAGCAACTCTGAGATTAGGGGCTGCTAGCAAACCCACCAGCTTTCTCCCAGAGGGTGACATTATTTTAATTATCTTGGTCAGGAAACAAATCTGTCCTCTGCCCTACATTTCTATCTCTATCTTCCACATCTGTTTGTTATACAATCATCATTACAAGATACTTCTGAACCAAAGTTCATACAAAACACACAAAAATGTCCTGGAAAATTTTCTTCCAACAAAGCCAAACCTGAAAATTTAAGTCCATTGATTGGGTGAGTGATGTCCCACAAAGTTGAAAAAGCCACATTATTCAATTTGTAAAGGAAAGTGACACAATTTGTTTTATTTGGCTGATATAATCTCCTCCTCTTTGGGGATGTTCCGTGAAAAGGCTGTGTATGCAAAGCTGCCCTAAATGTGGAAGGACACAATAAGCCGAGGCACAAGGCAGACAAGTCCAGCTTGTCATTTTAGAGAGTTTAGTAGGGAGGTGACACACAGAAATGAGTCCTGGGCAACCACAGGGCAGTCAGATCTCCGCATCTTTCACCTTCTAGACCACCCCGTTTTATCCCTCCTTAAAAATGGACCTAACTGCTGGGAAAGGGGGCGTGGGTGGTCAGGGGGAGACCAAGATACAAGCATGGCACCGGGGTGAGCTAAGGGATGGATAACATGTCGGGTCCCTTGTCCCAGAGGAAGAAGTAATGGAAACTCCATGACTACCCTGAAACTTCTGCACACATTCCAGAGTCCACTAGGTGGAAGGGGACGGAGGCAATGATCTGGGCTCATTCACTCAGAGGTTAAACTGAAGACTAGCTTCCAGATGCAGTCAGCTCTGTCTACACAGGGTAGTTCAGTATTTTTGTTCGAGTTTTCTTGATAGGTAAGTTATGTTCTATCTGCTGAATTGTTACTGTGAGAAGATGAAATTTTAGCTCAAGGGAGGATTAGAAATAGGCTTTAGTAAAGCCTGAATTCTGAACTGTTGAAGGATATTATGCCTGGAAACTGACCCCGACTTTGCCCAAACAGCAACAATGCCAAAAAATTGTGTATTTATTCCTCACCAGAAAACTGTACCTGGTAGCAGGCAGACCTGATTTTGAAGACTTGGGGAAGTTGTTCAACAGCTGAGGAACCTGGAGATTAGGAAACCCTAATCCTTTAAAGGGGCTGCTAGCAAACCCATCCAGCTTTTCCCCAGAGGGAGACAAGATAATTATTTTAATTATTTTCGTCAGGAAACAAATCTGTCCTCTGCCCCACATCTCTATATCTAGCTTCCGCATCTTTTGTTATGGAGTCATCATTACAAGACACTTTTGAACCAAAGCTCATACAAGACATGCAAAAATGTCCTGGAGGATTTCCAAGCTGAGCTGTATGGGTCATTTGGCATGGGAGCAGGTGGAGAGGAGGAAGCACCACGAGAACGGCAGTGAGCTCTTGCACTTGGTGGAATCATCACTGTCGCTCTACGTGGGTGTTAACATTGGGAGCTCTACCACTGCTGTGAATACCCAGGGCAGGAAATCAGCACTTCCTTCTGAGGATCCTTGTTTCTGTTTTCAGCTCTGTTCAATCATCACCATAGTTTCCGTATTCTTTGCTATCAACGTGACTTTTTATGCCCTGATTGTATCTATAGCGTCTTAACATTATTCACAGGATAATCCTATTGTGTTACGCCACACTCTTCGATTTTAAAGTATTTGTAGTTTTATGCACATTTCTTGCTCTTTTATACCTGCATTCTATTTCAAAATAAGAGAATATTAATGTAGTGATACTGTAATGCATCTTTTTTCTATTCCTTTTTTTAACCCAAGTCAAATATAATAAATTTTTTGTTTACAGATGATAGTACTGCTACTCTTTGTTTTCTAGTGAGATTCTTCTTGATTGCATTTAGGAGAAAACACCCTCCTGCAGGAGTTTGATAAAAGTATATTTGAGAGCTTGCAGAGAAAGAAACTCAATTCCCATATTATATTCTCTCTCTAAAATGAGGCATAATGTGCAATTTTACAAAGGACTTAATACCTAACCTCATACACAAAACGTTTCTTACATTCCTAACATACATTTGCAGACACAGAGAATAGGTTTTGAAAAATATGTGAGCACTGTCATACAAATGTGCGAAATTAATCTGGGTTCTCATTTGTTGTACTTGTTGAATGTGAAATGAAGAGATGTGAATAATAGAATCCAGTATTAATGACAAGGACTACAGAGAGACAGTAGGGCTTTGTGGTTAAGGCATGTTATCTGTAACTGGGATTTCTGTGGCAGAATTATCATTCCACTACTTATAAAATGTGGGACTTATAAAATCTGTACCTCATTTTCCTGGTCTGAAAAATGAGTATGATATTAAAAAAAAAAAAGAACATGTGCTCATTGGTTGTTATGAGGAATTGATAAATAATTCTGTCAGATAATCAGAACAGTATTGGAAATATGTATTTGCATACAATATTTCTATATGTTCGCATTAAAAAAAATTGGTAATTGACTCTGGGATGTGGGAATGAGAGTCTGGATATCTGCTTTCAGAAAAAGATGTATACCCTTATACAGTTTACATTTCCTACCAAATTTTTCTTTCAATCAAATAACTTAATTTGAAAAGACTCAAAATAAATGAGAGTACAATCATTAGAATTTCACAGCAATAATTTCATTTGCCAATACAATCACAGAAAAGGAGATGGCAGATATTTATGATTTTCTTTTGGGCATGTGATCATATCATTTTACACTACTGAAAACTGAGAAAACTGTTCAGATCAGAAGCACTGTTCTATACTTTAATATCCTATATAATTTTCACAAGATATTCTTCCTTTTAAGTAGTTCAAATATTTTTAAATGATATATATTTAAGATATTTTCCCATAGAAAACTACATATTCAATTGTCAATTTGATCCCTTTTGGAGAACCTCCTATTTTGGACAATAAGAACTGATTTACAACAGTGTATCTACAACCTAAATATTAAAGATGAGCTCAGGAAAAAGAAAAGAAAAGCTTTGCACACAGAAATAAAGACAATATAGTACCAGGGCAACTGTGTCTAGGGCATTATGAGAATGCTTAAGAGGGCGTATAGTCTGTTAGAATGTGGGATCCCTGTGCCCACAAGAGGATAGAATGTTAGGTTCAAACATAGATTTGTAGTATCTTCAGGTTAGGAAGGAAATGGAGTTGTTTCCGTTTCCAGGATTGGCATTACCCACACAAAAAGCAAAACTATGAGAGAATGAGTCACTGTATTTCTAAAATTTGAAAGGTTGAGGTTGCTGAATTGGGAGGAATGAGGAACACAGCGAGCTGGAGAGACACGACACTGGGCCTTTGCTCAGCAAGGCAGTGTCAGTCTTGGGAGGGAGTGAAACACAGAACTGGTGTGGTGGAGAGCTGAACGCGAGGATGTTCTCATTCTTGCCTAGAGGCTTATGATCTTGCTATCCTTGTGATTTAAGTCATCCATTGAATGAAAGCTTTAGAACCTCTTGTCCTTATTTATCATATATGTTTTCCAGACTTTTTTTCCCCTTCACCTTGGCATGAAGCATAAAATATTCCCTAGTGGGATTTTTCTTCCAAATACCTCTATGCTTTGTCTTCATTTCCTGGCTCCAAAGATCTTGTTGAATAGTGTAGAGGAAATGTCCTTCCCTGTCATCCTGGCACACCAGATGCCAAATGTTTACATTTCTTTCAGATGGCAACATCTGAGCCATAGACTGTAGGTTCCTATGTATCTTTGCAGTAAACTCTGGGAGGGACATCCTGGTGGGGATGCAACTAATTTTCCCTCTCATCTCCAAGGTTACAGTCAGTAGGAACAAGAGGTGTTCAAATCTTAGGGAATATGATTTTCTGACTTCTTCATTTGGTTAATTGCTAGAAAATAGGGGTCCAAAGTAAAGACAGAAGATACAAGTAAAAAGGGTGACTCAGTCACTTTCTAAGAAACTGCTATATCTCACTATTTAAAAAAAATGTTTTTATTGATTTTTTAGGGAGAGAGAGATAGAAACATTGACATGAGAGAGAGAGAGACATTGATTGGCTGCCTCCTGCACGCCCCCTACTGGGGATCAAGCCCACAACCCAGGCATGTGCCCTGACCCGTAATCGAACCGGGACCTCTCAGTCCATGGGATGATGCTCAATCCACTGAGACACACTGGCTGGGCTATAACTCACTATTATTTTTACAAATAACACATGTGAATTGAGTTAATATTTTATGTAATCTAGAATCTAAAAATTGGTTGGCACCTTCTAGGTTTCAGGCCTCTTTTACCTTCACCCTTACTGAGGCTTGTACCCTGAAAGTTCCTTCTGCTCCAGGAGCCACAGCAAAGCAAATGAATGAAACCTGGTGCTGTTAGGAAGTACTTCTGTGGTGACAGTAGGTGATGAATCCCTTTTTTATAGGGATGACTAATAAGGATTTACCTGGGGACCACTGGTTATGAAAAGGCAATAAGGCAGAGCATCCTAGACATCTCATAGCATGGACTCCCATGTAACCGAAGTGGCAAGTCGGGTCCTATAATTTAGGATTTGGAAAATGTATCAGAGAATCAAATGAGCTTGGTGTATGCATATTTTATGTCTTGACATATCTTAGTATTATGAAAACTAGAATTCTACTTGCTACAGAGATATTTTCAGCTTCTGCCAAAAATAAGAGAAGAGAGAATAGGATGATGGTGTAGGCCCCAATGGAACTCACATGAAATATACATCAATTGGAATGGCTCTGGGACTCTAGATATGGTGAGTTCAGAATTCTTTCTCTGTAACCAACTACCTCCCTCACCTTCCCCTAACACTGAGAATAATATGGATTCCACAGCACGGTTAACAACAGAGCTCAGGGATTTTCTTTTAAGTCATTTTCACCCACAAGCATTTAATAACCTAACACTATACTAGGTTCTTTTATTTCTTTCCTTTTGGGGAAAAGAAGGAAGGCTGGCCAGATATAGATGTGGCTCTAACATTCATCTAGTGAAATGTACAATCAGATAAACTTTTTGGACACAGAAAAGAAAAATACAACAGCGTTTTCTGCACAAAAGACTAGGTTCTGTGGTAAATGAGGATATAGCTTATTGTAAAGGAGACAGCCATATCTGGTCTTTTTCAAAGAAGGGGGAAAGAAAGAAATGAGCTGGTAACTTCTTCCTAAATATATGCTTGGAGAAATTGTTAGAAAGGGAAGATAGGTCTTTAGAAAGAACAGAGAGGAAGCAGGAGCATGCTCCTCCTCCTCTTGAGTTCGGGATGCTCTCTCCACTGCAGGGGTCAGCTCCACGTTTCCATGGTGGCCAGGAGTTTGTTCCCGGTGATCTCTGGCTAAAAGGCATTGGCACGAGCTGATACATGGAAAGTGCTTTGAGTAGTGGTTGGCTCCCTTATTATGCTCAGCACACAATGCAGGGCTTGGAACATCGTTGGTAATTAGTATATATTTCTTACATTAATAATTCAAAAAATGCTGGGTTCATGTATCACAGATGTTCAAAATATGTGAATCCTGGGTTGCAGATGTATAATCATGGGAATGAACTAAGGAAAGGAATGGGCCAAATCTGTAACTGTTAACATATGGAGCTATGTGAAAAGGAAAATTGAGAATTTAGAGTCTTTCTGGGTTGGGAATTTCAGCTCTATTTTGGGATAACAAAGATGCAAATAACTGTAAATAAACTCTGAAACATAGTATTTACAAAGGTTTTAAAGAACAGAATATGAAGTATGTTTGACTTTCCAAGTGAGTCTAGTTGAGAGATGTAAAAAAGAAGTAGGGAGTAAAATCAACACACAAATATATTAATGTTCATAGGGATATGTACTGTATTTTCAAATGCTCTGGAAATAGTAACATTCATTAATTATGCAGAGCATATGAAAGATTTGCAAATTCATATGGAAACAAAAAATGAAATATAGGTCAATATGATTACAAGAAGGAAGTCTTACTTCTTTTCAAAAGGTCAGTAAGTGATGAGACTTAAATACAAAAATGAGGAGAATTCTCAAGCAAAAGGGTAAAACATAAGGTTTAAAGAGCAAAAATTGATATTCTTCACTACAAGCTCAATTAATTAAGTTATAGACTAGAAAATTAAAGGTGAAGAGATTTAGACAAAAATAGCAAAATCACAGGATAAAAGAGTAATTGTGTAGATAGGTTTAAGGTTATGAAAATAGCAGATCAAGAAAGATTCAATATTTAATGATTGCCTAGGAAAACTTCTGGGTATAATTAAAATGTGGTAAAAAAATAAAACTATAAATAGGTTGGCATGAAAAAGAAAAGAAACAAGATGAACATTAATACGTTAGAAAGGAGAAAGAGAGGATATAAAAATTAGTATGATTGCAAGATTTTATTCAAGAATGTTTTTTTTATAAAGGTAGACAAAAGTAGCCCAAATCTGAGCAACCAAGTTACAGTAATATATAATAGACTGAAAATAGATGATTTCCATGGGAACTTCAGGAAAATGGATCAAAAGAGGGGGTAGAGAAAAATGTTAAGTTTAGATCACCAATATGTTTCTGCTTCAGTAAGTTTTGATATTCTCTTTAAGATCATGGTATGCTAGTTATGTTCATGTAAAATTAGATTTTATTTAATGAATTAATCATCTATATAAGAGCACATATTACTTTGATAAGCAAGGAACATCATGGAATAAGCATGGATCTTGTGTTTTGACATGCCTGGCTTACACTCCCATTTCGGCAATATTTTAGGTATATGTGTATCACTATGCTTTGGGGTTAGTTAAAATTTTTTGAGGTTATACTTCTTTCACCTGAAAAAAGAGAAAAATAATAATAACAATCTTTCAGATTATGAGTAGAGATAAAATATGTAAAATAACTTGCACAGAATCTGTGCAAGGTAGTCAATAATTTGTTCTTCTTTCCTCTCTTCCAAATTACGTATTTTTCTCTACCTTCCTTCTGAAATTGGGATGTACCTTAGAAATGTCAAAAGAAACTTGCTGACCACCAGGACAAGGAGTAAGTTTCTATTGTCTTTACTTGTGAGACTCAACTTTTTACAGAGGTTCCTTTGATTGTCACCTCAATAGAGACACTTAAATTGATAACTAATTCCACAGGCAATTGAATTTTAAGTTACTTCTGACTTCCTAATTTTTACTTAAAATGTCTTTGAAAAGGCTGCATTGTGATGCAGCATTGAAATGTAAAGCCACATTGTGTACAGAAGATTACTTGTCACAAGCCAAGTAATTTAATGACAGAAGAAATCTCTCAGAATAGAACAGAGAATTTTTCAAAGCTAGGAGAGGTTGAAGTGACTGATTAGTGTGTCATAAAAAACTATATCACTCAGTGCTATCAAGGATTTGTCAAAAACTTGTGACTAATGAGAAGTGTTTAACTTTCATTGATACATACTTCAATTGAAGATGAGAAAGAGAGAAAGAGAGAGAGAGAGAGAGAGAGAGAGAGAGAGAGAGAGAGAGAGAGAGAGAGAGAGAGAGAGAGAGAGAGAGAGAGAGAGAACCTAATAGGGATTTTAGGGGGGAGGAAACCCAGAATTCTTCAATATGCCCAGCCAAAAACAAACCAAACCAAAACAACAACAAAAACACAAAACCTCCAAAATATAAAGAGGTAAAGAACAGGAGCTATAACAATGAAAATTTGTAGTCTCCATGAGGACTTATGTGTTGATTTTAAATTTATTTTAAAATTACTTTTGTAATAGTTACTATGAGCCAGGTACTTCTATATATTAACTTAATTACAAACTAACTTATTTAATCACAAATTAACTCATTTAATTCACAAATATTAACTTGATTTTTCACACAAATCCATTTTACAAATGAGGAAGTTGAGGGATAGAAGAGATGAAAGGTTACAGAATGAGTAAGTGGTAGAGCCAGGATTCAAATCTCCAGAGTCTATGTTCTTCATCACTAAACTGCTATCTTTGAGACTTTATATATAGGGAAACTTTAGTCCCAGTCTATGTTAACAGGCTATGTTCTTAGCATTTTTTAAAATGTATGAATGGGTTTAAATCTTGCAAGTTCAGGAGGTAGATGCAATTTCTCAGAGCCATAGAGTGGTGAGGTAAATTGTCTAACAACTGGGCTGAGATTTGTACTTAGGCAGCCAGCCTGGCTTCAGAGCCCAAGCACTTAACTTCTTTAAACCATTAGGCACATGCCTCTAAATTGTGAAGCAATTTCAAGAAGAACTTAAGTAATTCAGGATGCAATAAATCTCTAGTTATCCAATTACTTCTTTGTTCTTTTAGCTAGTCACCCATTCCTTGCTATTCTATTCACTGTGAACCACCCATATAAAAAAGAAATTCTTTAGAAGGGGGGTTAGGGAGGAGAAGCAGATATGAAAATTTTGGCCTGAAGATAACTCTGACAACACTGCCCTGCTGAAGACCCTCAGATACAACCTATTCCTTTGTGATGTGCATTGCTGGCCTTGCTCATTGTATTGGTCAGAATATACTAGGCGGTTTTGCAATAACAATTAAAACCTCCATGTTTCAGTGGCTGAACACAACAATGATTTATTTCTTGCTTTATGTCACATTTCAGTGAAGGCTGGGCTTCACCTTTAGACTAAATTTTCCTGGCAGTGTCCTGGTTTTGAACTTTGCCTCGAAGCCATTTTTAAATTTTATCATTATCTGTCATCCAGAAAGGCTGGGAAATTTCATAACCAAGTCTTTGCTTCTTTGTATTTAACAGTCTTTCCTTTCTCTTATGTCTCCTCTCACATCTTACTGTAAGAAACGAGAAGAAAGCAGGAGACACCTTCAACACTCTTCCTGGAAATCTACTTAGCTACACCACCCCATTGATTTCGGCACATTTTCTACCTTTCATACCACAGAAAATGATGGTGTGCCTTACATTTCTGCCATAGTGAAAATCTTACCTCCAATTTCCAAGAACATTTTCCTCACATTCCTTTAAGCCTTTACCCATAGCCTGCTTCCTCAAAGTCCATCAGACATGTTTTAACAGATTCTTAAAAGTTTTTCAGTTTCTCACTAGCTCTTGCCTCAAAGTTTTCCCATATTTCACTCACCCCCTGATTCCAAAGCCACTTCTACATTATAAGGTTTCTTATAGCAGGAGCCTTATTCTAGGTACCAACAACTGTATTAATTTTCTAATGTTGCCTAGAAAAATACCTGAACTCTTAAAACCACAATGGGTCAGTCCTGTGGGTCAGGAATATGGGAGTGGTTGTTCTGGATTGAGGTCTCTCCTGAGGTTGCAGTCAAAGTACCGGGCAGTGCTACAGTCATCTGAAGGCTTGGCTAGGGTTAGAGAACACACTTTCATCCAGTTAGGGCCACGCATATGATTGCCAGCAGGAGACCTTAGTTTATTGCCACATAGTCTTCTCTGTACAATTGATTTCTTCACAAAATGGAAGCATGACAGTGGACTACTGCATACTTAGTTATATATTAGCCCTAAGTGCTAAATTGAAATAATAAGCTCATATCTCTATTTGTTTATCAACTCTGCTATGAAGAGGAAAGTTTAGCTCACCGACATGATCTCCTTTTGCATCCCTCAAACATTTGTTATATTATTGTTTGGGTTCTTCCTTTGGCTACTTTTGTATTTTTGTACCCATATTTTGTGCTTAATCAACATTTCCCAATATCTTGCTACAACTCTTTATAAAATGAGAATTGGCACATCTCCTTTCTCTGTTTTTACTCCCTATGTTCTGTCAGCTATACTTTCACTTTCGTGTTACAAAGGCTACCAATGTTTATATTCTATTCTGCAACCCAAACCAAGCGTTAGCACTCTGTCCACAGGTCGACTTTAGATGTTGAAAATTGATAAACACAATTTATTTTATTATGACACCAGATATGGTTTACAACCAGACCAAGAAGTATGTATTCAGTATTTATTCAGTATTTACTAAGTGCCTATCATGTGTCAGGCACTGTTGTAGGCACTGAAGATATAACAGTAAACAGAATAGGTACATAACCTATGCCCTTAGAGGGCCTGCATTTTCTTGAATTTTCTACTCTGGAGCCAATGTCCCTATTACTTGCCTACTTGAAGGAGAATGTTTCTAACAAGAAGTTTCAAGGTTTTCTTTCAATTACCTCCCATTAGTAACTCTAATTCAGCACTTAATATGTGACAAGCATTCTGCTAAATATTTCATGTATATTTTTATAACAACATCTCTATGAGATAGGTATTGATATTTATTATTCTATAGATATTCTATATCATTGTTCTATGGATAAGGAAAAGGAAATACAAAAAGGTTAAACATGCCACAGAAGGGATGATGAATCTACAATCACTGAATAGAATCACATTCAAATATATGAAAGAAATATTGTTAAAGATAAAGGGAATGTTTTTAGAAATGTAATTATATGGAACACTTTTTCAAGCTTTAACACTAAATCTACAAAAATAACTACAGAAAATAAAGGCACTAAGTGATAAGGCTTATCTTAAATCTATAAAGAATAAACTTTTATACTTTATAGATAGAGAATATAACCTTTCCTGAGTGGCAATGGAATAATTATAAATATTTTATATAGTTTAATAGTGATTTAAAATTATAGAACATATTATAAATTCCAAACACTCAGGAGTTATGTAGATTGATCCTTTTCCCCTCTTGCCTCCTTACCTGCTGCTTCCTTCCTGGAATACTTAAGTGATGACCATGCTCCAACATCCATGTTGGAACACAGGAAAGTGAAGGTGTAAGTCATGCACTTAGGACGGCTGAATAGAAACAGAAACACTAATGACCACGAAACGGCAATACCGGTCCTGCCTGGACTAGTTTCAGGACTTTTTTAAAATAAGAGAAAAGTAGCCCCACGTACATTAGCTAGTTTATTGACGGATTCTGTTGTTTCTGTTACATGCAGCTAACTCTCATTCTCACTGATAGGTAATATTGCTGTCCTTTTAATTCTATTTCCAAGCTCTGACTAAATTTGGTCTAGGGCGATACGGTCTATAGATGATATTGTCTAGTAAGTAAGATCTTGATATGGGAAACAAAAGATAATTCTGTCTGCTTAACCACTACTTTGGGTAGATTTATGGGGCAGATCACTTAAAAGCATAATTCCTCATTTTTGCCATTACAGCACCCCCCCCATCTATGGATGACCTGTTCCAAGACCCACGAGACCCACAGTAGATGCCTGAAACTGCAGATTATAAGTTAGGCACTGTAAGAGATTAACAACAATAGTAAAATAGAGCAATTATAACAATATACTGTAACAAAAGTTCCCTGAATGTGATGTCTCTCAAAATATCTAATTGTACTGTACTCACCTGCTTCTCGTGATGATGTGAGATGATAGAATGCCAAACCTATTCCTGAATCTATGTAACCATCTCTTACTTGTAGTAAATGGTTTGATGTTACTTCTTTCATGGATCCCTTGGTGAAGTCTTTGTACAGGCTCAATGCTTCTTGATGCATCATGTTGCCATCAATTGGAACACATTTTCTGTTCATGCCTTCTACCCACAAATTAATGCCTTTTCCATCTCAACTAAGCACTTATCATGCATGGTGGCTTTAACTTTTGCAGTTTGAGGTGAGACAGCAACACTAGCACGGTTTTCTTTTTTCTTCGTGATTTAATTGATAGAAGGTCGGCTCTTACCATATATCTCAGCAACCTCAGCATATGGACTTTTTAGTTTTCCTTATGAATTCGAGAATATTCGCATTTTCCACTAAAAGAAGCACTATAGCTTCCCTTTGCATATTCGAATTGCCAGCATCAGTACTCTGGCGCTTTGGGGCCACTATGAAGTAAAATAATTGTTACCTTCACAGTCCATCATCACTGCCCAGTGACTAGGGGGCGGGGAGTGGGTAGGGCCTGGCTCACCACCTGAAGGGATAATTCACGTCCTGGGTGGGGCGCAGCAGGACCTCGCGAGAATTCATCACGCATCTCAGAAGGGCGTGGAATTTAAAACTATGAACTGCTTATTTTTGAAATTTTCCACTTAATATTTTTGGACTGTGGTAGAGTGTGGGTAACTGCAGAAATCAAAACTACAGATACGTGGAAATTACTGTACTTACAATCTGTGCTCACAGCTACTAAAAGGGTTCAACTTAATTTAGGCATTACCAATTTTTCTGAAGTAGAGGTAACAATTTTAAATGAAAGGAGGTCTATGTATTCTCTGTGTGGCTAGAAGTTATCTGGTATTTAATGTGTTTCATAATATAAGTACAATTAACTTTAAATAACTGGATTTCTGTCAATACTCAATAGAAACATATTTTCTGAGAGGTAAATGGAAAAGAAATATATACTTATTCAAAACCCATTTTGGGGAGGGGTATATGCTGCCATCTCAATTACCAATGAGTATTTTGTTAATCATTAAAATAGTCTCAGCACACATGAGTGTTTAAATGTTCTATTCTGTCCACTCAGTGCTCCTGTTTTTTACATTAAAAAACTTATTACACAAATTACTCATTCATGCTATAAAAATATACATTTTACATGATTTTTTTCCTACTTAACAAATTCAAACACACTGCTGCAAGACAGATTTGAATGGCAGTGATGAGAAAGATCACAGAGTGTTTGCTGTGATCTTTTTGCCAGGACTGCAATTAAGCTTTCAGAAGCTAAGAGAGGAAGAACACATGTGCACCCTGTATTTGACTGAAGAATGCTGCTCAGGCAGGGCACATTGTGTACAACAGATTCAAGGGAGCATTCTGCATATCTGACATACAATAGGTGATGGGCACTGAGTACCAGTCCCTGGAAATAGCTGTACTACAGAGCTTACTCACTTCACATAGTCTGCGTGCAGACCTTTATATCTGAATAGAATGAAAATATAAACAGATCTAAAAATTAATACTGTAATGAATATGCTTTAGAGAGAGTGAAGATTTGAGTGTTCGAGGACTTCCCTCTTAAGTCTCATGCACCTTGAAGTATGTGTTTAGGCACTGGAAAACTGAATCTCAGTTGACACCTCTGAGGTCTTAAAGCAGCTACCTTTTTTGACAGGTTAACTGTTTCTCATGCTTTTTTATTAGTGTCTTTGAAAGCTGAGAGCTCAACAAAGGTTATGAAATTTTTTTCAATGGAAACGTTAACAGCTTGTGTTATCTGAGAAGGATGCTAGGTCTGTATAGCTCATGCCCTGCAAGCGCTCCTTTAAGTCGTATTTCCTTAATAAATATAACATCCCTATGGAATATGTAGAGGACAAAACAGATCTCACAGAAAAGGGGGAATAAAACCAGTCTATCAGAAAAGTCTGTCTTCAGTAACACTTAGTCTTCCTATGAAGCTTTTGTGTTTTTCTGGATGGCATGCCGTTGCTCGGCTGCTGTGTTAGCCCCTGATGGACTCAGTTGGAATAAATATATGCAGTGCCTTATTTAGAAATGTGTCAGCAAAGTCATTAAGCGATGTAGGTTCTCTTGTTTCATAAAAGATGATCTTAAAATGTAAAGGTCATGAGTTTGAAATATTTAAAAATGTTTTAAAGGCAATTTTGCTGTGGGAGGCTGTGAGAAAGGCACATGGGATGGTTAATTTTATATGTGTCAAGTAGACTGGACTATGGGGTGACCAGATACTTGGTCAAACATTCTGGATGTTTCTGTGAGGGTGTTTTAGGATGACATTGACATTTAAATTGGTAGAATGAGTAAAGCATATTGAACCACCTCCTAATGTGGTGGGCCTCATCCAGTCAGCTGAAGGCTTACATATTAAAAAAAAGGCTGAACCTCTCTGGAGTAACAGAGATTCTTTCCTCTCTGATGGCCTTTCAACTGGGACATCAGGTTTTTTCCTGCTTTCAGATTTCAATGAAAAACACTGGCTCTTATGCAGTCTCTAGCCTGGTGGCCTTTGGATTGGAACTACAGCATTGGCTCTCCTGGGTCTCCAGCCTACCAGTCATGCTGTAGATCTTGAAACTCACCAGCCCATAACTGTATGAGCCAATTCCTATAACAATTCTTTTTATATATCTTTCTACTGGTTTTGATTTTCTGGAGAACCTTGACTAACAGGACACTCCATTCTTTTGTATATTTAGTTTCAGGATTATTCTTGGTCACAAGTGATCTGCATGTATATAATCCAACAGTCATCACACATCCTGACTACATTTAATCAGTTTGACCAAAAGTACATAGTTGCAACTCCTTTAGATGTGATCTTTGCCCCCAGTATTATCAGCTTCTATTCTAGATTTAGCCTTGAAAACCTGCTTATACCATCTCTAACTTTCTGCATCTGGTCCTGTGCACACTCTGAAACCTAAACAAGGTGAGTGTCTTCTGTCCTGGTGAGAGGAGACTAGAAACCTGGATGTTCTGTGGCACCAGGAGGGTCAGACCTCCTTTCTGTCTGGTTCCACTTCATTCCTGACCGATGTCATATCCTCAATCCGTATGGTTAACCTGGAAGCAAGTTTGGAGGCCGGCAAGTAATAAGGAGACCTTTCCTATACCTCCCAACACATTTTTTTGGGACACTCTTCTTATATCCTCCCTCCCATTCATTATCCAGAGATTGAGCTGTTTTTCTTACTTTTCCCATGTGTTTAAGTTCTAGTAATTTTGATTATCCCTTAGATTATCTGCAAACTGATAATATTGGTGGGGTTCAGGAAATACTACCCCAAAATATGCAAACTTCACATATTGAATATGTTAAATGGAAGGACTTTGAGAAACAGGAGGTGCAGGAAGGGTTTTCTGGCTTTCCCCTGAAGTAGGTCATAAGACCCTCAATCGAGAGTTACCCTACTCCCTATATCCAGAAGAAAGGAGCATCCTTATCTCTGAAGACAGAGGGGCACCGAGGGGAGTCTGAACAGGCCGTGCTAAGATTCCCCCAGTTTACTGCACTTGTCTGTACCCTTTGTCCTGTCAGATTTCTCCACAGCTCTCTCCTCTTCATCAAGCCTAGTACAAAGATGCTCAGATTTAACATTTACTTCAGGTCTTCATTTCCTTATGAATGCTCCATGTCAGAATAAACTTATATTAAACAATTTTGTGTGCTGTACTCACCTTTTATTTTGCTTTTGAGTTGTAGAAGTCTAGTGTCACATTTTAAACAGTAACTCTAGCTTCCATGTAAAGGCATATAGTGCTTTTGATTTGTTTTAAACATCAAGAAATTAATGTTCAGTTTATACTTTCACAATGAGGTTCATTGTCTCCGTGACTTAAAAAAGGAGTTCACTTTAGCAAGAAACTAACACAAATTTTTCCCAGTTGAAAAAAAGTGTCATTGTTTTCTCCAGTCCTACTGGCCTTCTTCTTAAAGACTTTGCATGGCCAGGGCGGTGCCTACATGTTTATGGAATCCCATTTCATTTTCCTCTTCCTGGGTACACAGAAGTACAACATTTCCCAAGCTCTCTTGCAGTGAAATTGGGCCCAAATGATTGGGTCTTAGCCATTTGCTAAGGTAAGTTACACACAAGCCTGTCCCTTAAAAACAGCTCTTGCAGTATTTCTTCTTCTTTGGTGGGGACTTTGGAAACCCTATGTTACCCAGGGAGCTGCAAGATGGAGGAGGGGTGGCTGACTCACACTGGATTTGATGTGAGCAAGAAATAATCATTATTCCATTAAACCATTATGATTTCAGGCTTATTTTTTTTCTTTTTCAAAGTATAGCCTATCCTACCATGACTAAGTCATGTGTACTAAACCTGTATAAAAGGTGATACAAAAAGATGTATTAAGAACTTAAAAATATTTATATAAATGCATTTCCAAACACAAATCAACATTTTCACCAGTAGTCTTCCAAAAAAATTGATATTTTATCAGATAAATGATAGTAAATTAATGCCAGGAAGAAAATACATTGTTTTGAAACACCAAAATGCAGATTGGAGAAGTTTAAATGTGTTTAAGAACACTGAATACAGCAACATTTGCTGTAATTATATTTAATTATATGGTAGCAATTTTTGGGTCAACAAATTTAAGAAAATAAATTTTTGGAACATTTCTTCTTCTTTAAAAATATCTTTTAAATTGGAAGCTAAGAATAATAATACTGTTACATCGGACTGGTAAATTGAAAGTGCTAATAAACCGAGGTAGGAATCTGAGGAATACTCCTAAACCAGTAAAACTAAATGAATATATCCTCAATGAAATTCATTATATGTAAACTGATGACATTAAAAAATTTTCTCCTTCATAAAAGTCATCTGCAGAGCCTATAAACTGAAAAAATTGAGGAAGTATAGACAATAAGGCAGCCATCAACTTCAGAATACAGATCACTCTGGCATTATATGAAAAATAAGAAGTCACTAAAATGTGCATTTTAAAGATCAGTGAGGGATACCAGAATGTGCCACCCAAAATACATCTCTGGCATATGAATTATTTTGTGTCAAAGGCCATTGAGAACCTGCAGATGCTGGAAAAGCTCTAAAAATAGGACTCGTTTTCTTTTTGTAAAAGAAATTTACATTTAAAAAATTTCTATGTGTACAGATCTCTCCCTCTCCTTACCAGAAAGAGGAGTCCTCTTTAACAAGTCTTATCAGTGGAAAAGACAGGACCTTCACTATGCATAATAAACCTCACTAAATAATCCTTGTTTCCACACTTTTCCTGATCACCTTTCCACAATTTGTTACCTGCTGATGGCTACTGCCCATGCAACCTGTGCAATGGCCTTACAGAAAGATGTCTCGGTGCTGGAGGGCAGGAAGATCACTCTGCCAAACCTGCTGAGCGGCCAGAACAATCATCTCTTGCTTTTGCTGCTCTGTACCAGTCAGTCTGTAGATAATCATCAAACCTTCCTTAATTTCCCCTCAGAATTAGTGTCCACTTTCTTTAAATGAGCTAATGAAAATGCCAGTCACACAGAGTCTGGCGAATAGTAGAAGCTTTAAAAATGTATGTACCTGCACCCAGCTGGTGTGGCTCAGTGGTTGAGCATTGACCCATGCACCAAGAGGTCACCGGTTCGATTCCCAGTCAGGGCACATGGCCAGGTTGTGGGCCCAGTCCCCAGTAGGGGGCATGCAGGAGACGGCCAATAGATGTTCTCTCTCATCGATGTTTCTATCTCTCTTTCCCTCTCCCTTCCTCTATCTAAAAAAATCAATAAAGAAAAAAAAAATGTCTGTACCTGCAATGATTACACTCCGTGCTTTGCTAAACCTCCCAGGACATTCTACTTAGTATCAGTGCCAGTAGAACATTAGTCTCTGCCTGGAAATTGTGAATTCCTTCAGGGTGAGACTTCATTTTGTTATCCTACAACTCCTTGATGGTACCTCATTATGGGCCTTATTTAGTCTGTATTGCATGGTTTGTTTATGCTTTTCCCCTTTTATTAGATTATGAACTCCTGGGGCATTCAGTTGTATCATTTTCATCTTTTGTTCCTCACAGCACCTAACACTACTTGGTACCTAATAAAGTTCAAAAATTGTTTTGTTAAATTTGAGCGATATAAATAAAATTATGGGGTAATTTTATTTATAAAAATTTACTCTTGGATGGGACTTATTTGATCAAAATGATTTACTTTGGAGATTAAGATGATTGTGAATGAAGACAGAAGACATGGAAAATGTCAACCTTTAAACCTCATTGGGTCCAGCAGGATTATACAGTGGAGGATGGCAACTTGAACAGATGCCATTTGGTACCTAGTCATTTTCAGACTGTGTTTCTTATGAGAGGAATGTACCACTTGGGGGCTTTTTAAAAAATGGGGCAGAAGCCCTAAAGATCTTATGTCTTTGAAAAGAACTGCATTCTTTGCAGACAAATTTCAGTGGTGATCAACTTGTTTGTACCATTCAATAGAAAAGAACAGCCAAGAAGCTCTGCTAAACATTCCACTCAGTCACATAACTGAACTTTTTGAATTCTCAAAGAGAAATGTTTGCTCATTTAATTGGCTGCCTAAAGCTGATGTTTGAGGGAGAAACCTTTTAGCTAAAGGTGGAGGGACAGTAAAGGAAGCTCTAAAAATTACTTATTTTTATTATTTTATCTCCATTTCTGAAAAGTACATATCTTCAGTTCTATAAAGAATTTTTAAAATGCCCACCGGTCATATAAAAGGAGTTTGTTCATATGTATAGAGTTTGCTTTATTATTATTATTATTCCCCCTGATTTGGAACCTCTGCTTTCAAAATAGTTATTCTGCACTACAGGCTAGAAGGGAATGGCATGAAGTAATCAAGGTCATGAAAAACAAGGATCTGAATCCAAGACTACTCTATTCAGCAAGGCTATCATTCAAAATAGAAGGTCAAATAAAGAGCTTCCCAGACAAAAAAAGGCTAAGGGAATATATTAGCACCAAACCAGCACTGCAAGAAATGTTAAAAGGACTGCTGTAATTAGTAGAAGAAATAGGAAGAAAAATATAACCACACTGAACAAAAATGGCAATAAATAAGTACATATCAATAATTACCTTAAATGTAAATGGATTGAATGCTCCGATAAAAAGGCACAGAGTAGCTGACTGGATAAGAAAGCATGATTCACACATATGTTGTTTACAAGAGACCCACCTCACAACAAAAGACTCACATAGGTTGAAAGTAAAGGGATGGAAAAAAATCTTCCAAGCAAACAGAAAGGAAAAAAAAGCTGGGGTAGCAATACTCATATCTGATAAATTAGATTTCAAATTGAAGACCATAACTAGAGACAAAGAAGGTCACTACATAATATTGAAAGGGTCTATCCAACAGGAAGATATAACCTTGGTAAACATATATGCACCCAATATAGGAGCACCAAAATATATTAAAAATCTTCTGGAGGACTTCAAAGGAGAAATCAACAGCAATACAATCATAGCAGGAGACTTCAACACCCCACTGACATCACTGGATAGATCATCTAGACAAAAAATTAACAAGGAAACAGAAATTCTAAATGAAGCACTAGATCAAATGGATTTAATAGATATATACAGAGAATTACACCCCAAAACTGCAGAATTCACATTCTTCTCAAGTACACATGGGACATTCTCAAAGATAGACCACATGATAGGACACAAACTAAGTCTCTACAAGTTCAAGAAGATTGAAATCATATCAAGCATCTTCTCAGATCACAATGGCATGAAACTAGAAATCAATTGCAACAAGAACATGCAAAGACATTTGAAGACATGGAGGCTAAATAGCATGTTATTGAACAATGAATCGGTTACCATGGAGATCAAGGAAGAAATTAAAAACTTTCTGGAAACTAATGAAAATGAACACACAACGACACAAAATCAATGAAACAAAGCTGTTTTTTTGAAATGATAAACAAGATTGATGGACCCTTAGCTAGACTCACCAAGAAACAAAGAGTAAGAACCCAAATACACAAAATCAGAAATGAAAGAGGAGAAGTAACAGCTGACACTACAGAAATACAAAGGATCGTTAACAAATACTATGAACATTTATATGGCAACAAATTCGACAATCTAAGCGAAATGGACACATTTCTAGAAACACATAGTCTCCCAAAACTGAATCGGGAAGAGAAAGAAAACTTGAACAGGCCAATGACAACGAAGGAAATTGAAGATGTAATCAAGACCCTCCCAGCAAACAGAAGCCCAGGCCCTGATGGCTTCACGGGGGAGTTTTACCGAACATTCAAAGAAGAACTAACACCCATTCTCCTCAAACTATTTCAAAAAATTCAAGAAGAAGGAAGACTTCCAAACTCGTTTTATGAGGCCAGCATAATTCTAATTCCAAAACCAGAAAAAGACGCTACAAAGAAAGAAAACTACAGGTCAATATTCCTGATGAACACAGATGCCAAAATCCTTAACAAAATACTAGCAAATCGGATCCAGCAATACATCAAAAAAAATTATTCACCATGACCAAGTGGGATTCATCCCAGGGATGCAAGGCTGGTTCAATATTCGCAAATTAATAAATGTGATACAACACATAAACAAAATGAAAGATAAAAACCATATGATCATATCAATAGGCGCTGAAAAAGCATTTGACAAAATCCAGCACCCATTTCTGATAAAAGAGCTCAGAAATTTGGGAATAGAGGGATCATATCTCAACATTACAAAAGCCGTATATGAAAGACCTACAGCCAACATCATACTCAATGGGCAAAAACTAAAAGCATTTCCCTTAAGAACAGGAACAAGACAGGGATGCCCACTTTCGCCATTCTTATTTAAAATAGTACTGGAAGTCTTAGCCACAGCAATCAGACGTGAAGAAAAAATAAAAGGAATCCAAATTGGAAAGGAGGAAGTGAAACTGTCATTATTCGCAGATGACATGATATACATAGAAAACCCTAAAGACTCCATCAAAAATCTACTAGACTTAATAAATGAATTTGGCAACGTAGCAGGATACAAAATTAACGTCCAGAAATCGACGGCATTCTTATACACCAATGATGAACTCACAGAAAGAGAAACTAAAAAAAAAATCCCATTTACCATTGCAGCAAAAAAATTAAGATACCTAGGAATAAACTTAACCAAAGAAGTAAAGGACCTATTTGCAGAAAACTACAGGACATTGAAAAAAGAAAAAGAGGAAGATATAAAAAAGTGGAAGCACATACCTTGTTCATGGATTGGAAGAATTAACATCATTAAAATGTCCATACTACCCAAAGCAATCTATAGATTTAATGCAATTCCCATCAAAATACCAACAACATATTTCATAGAACTAGAACAAATGCTTCAGAAGTTCATATGGAACCAAAAAAGACCCCGAATAGCTACAGCAATCTTGAAAAAGAAGGACAAAGTAGGCGGGATCACAATACCAGACATCAGGTTATACTACAAAGCTACTGTAAACAAAACAGCCTGGTACTGGCACAAGAACAGGCACATAGATCAATGGAATAGAACAGAGAACCCAGAAATTGACCCAAAACATTATGCTCAATTAATATTCGACAAAGGTAGCAAGAGCACACAATGGAGTAAAGACAGCCTCTTTAATAAATGGTGGTGGGAAAATTGGACAGCTACATGCAAAAAAAATGAAACTAGACCATCATCTTACACCATACACAAGAATAAACTCAAAATGGATAAAAGACTTAAATGTGACTAATGAATCCATAAAAATCCTAGAAGAAAATGTAGGCAACAAAATTTCAGACATCATACGCAGCAGAATCTTCACTGATATATCACCTAAGGCAACAGAAACAAAGGAAAAAATGAACACATAGGACTACATCAAACTCAAAAGCTTCCGCACAGCAAAAGAAACAACCATCAAAGTGGAAAGGCAACCCACTGTATAGGAGAGCATAATTGCCAATGATATATCAGATAAGGGATTAATTTCCAAAGTATATAGAGTGCTCATACATCTCAACAAAAGGAAGACAAAAAACCCAATTCAAAAATGGGCAGAGGAACTAAATAGACACCTATCCAAACAGGACATACAAATGGCCAAGAGACATATGAAGAAATGCTCAACATCACTAATCATCAGAGAGATGCAAATTAAAGCAACAATGAGGTATCACCTCACATCTGTCAGAATAGCCGCCATCAACAAAGCATCAAACAACAAGTGTTGGCGAGGGTGTGGAGAAAAGGGGACTCTAGTACACTGCTGGTGGGAATACAGACTGGTGCAGCCACTACGGGAAACACTATGGTGTTACCTCAAAAAATTAAAAATTGAATTACCATTTGACCCAGTGATCCCACTCCTAGGAATATACCCTAAGAAGCCTGAAACACCAAACAGAAGGAATATATGTACCCCCATGTTCATAGCAGCGCTATTTACAATAGCTAAGACCTGGAAACAGCCCAAGTGTCCATCAGTAGACGAATGGATAAAACAGCTGTGGTACATATACACAATGGAGTACTATGCAGCTGTAAGAAAGAAAGATCTCTTATCCTTTGTGACGACATGGGAGGACCTGGAAACTATTATCCTAAGTGAAACCAGCCAAGCAGAGAAAGACAAATATCATATGATCTCACTTATTTCTGGAATATAATAAACATAACAGTCTGAGGAACAGAGTAGTCCCAGAGATGTGGAAGTAGGGTACAGACTGACAATTGCCAGAAGAGGGTGTGGGGGAGGGGAGCGATGAACCACAGAACTTGTACGCATGTACTCATAACCAATGGACATGGACAACAAAACTGGGGACGGGGCAGGGAGGGAGGGGGAGGAGGGTGACAATGGGGGGAAAAGGAGAAACATCTGTAACAAAAATAAATTAATAAAAAAAAGATTTTTAAAATATAAAAAATAAAAATAAAAAAAATAAAAATAAAAATAGTTATTCTGTATCAATTTCTAGATTATCTGTGATGACTTTCTTAATTTCATTTCAGAACTGATCATTGACTTGTTTGACCTTTGATTAAGATAACAATTTGACATCATTGGAATGATCAAAATTAACCCTTGAAGTTGGAGGGGATCAGGATTGAAATCTTTATCATTGTCATTTTCACCCAAAGACTAGCTAGTGTCCTGAGGGTCAGGAAAGGCCCAGCTGAGAGTAAATATCCTCAGCATCCAATTGCTCTCAATTCAGAATAATAGAGGACTTTGGTATTTTAACAGGTTAGGGAGTATGCAGTTTCCCCAAGAGGTCTAACTAGTATTACAACTTAAAGGAAGCTTCTTTTAATAGTCTGAAGTTAGCATACATCTCCCCTGAAGTACTTCTCCAGTGAAAATCTAGTTATTATGAGGTCCTGTGGTACAGGCACTTCTGTCTTTGAAAAGGAACTTCTCCCATATGAATGTTAGACCTCATTCTGCTTTGCTGGTGAATAGGGCAAACATAATTTCTCATCCAAATAGAGACAATTGAGAGGGAAAGGCACACTGTTAATAAACACACAGCAATCCCAGTCAGAAACCAGCACTGTCTCAGGACACATATGGTCACCACCAACACACCAATAGACATCCTTATACTATGTTTGGTTCTGTTACTACATGAATCAGATTTTTTTTTTTTTGGCTTGTTTTCTCTTATGGATTAGATACTAGATTGTGAGTTTCTAGACTGGATATCAGATTGGGAGTTTCTTAAGGCAAGACATTATCTTTATTTCATTTTGAAGAAATTGAGGAAGAGTCTGTTTTATTTATTTCACATACATCTATGAGATAGGAATAAAGGGAAAATATAAAAGTGCTTGTAAGTCTTCCCCTTTCCTTTTCACCTCCATCTCCTCTTCAAATTCCTTCTCCCTTTGCCCCGGGTTCCTAAGGAGGAAGAATGCCTTGTAGCTCAGTTAGCTAAGTCTTTGTTGTGCTTACAAGACCCTAAAAGAATTACAGGAGTAGGGACACTGAAAGAAACTGAGGGATATGATGACCACTGGTACAGGAAATGTCAAAAATAAATTTAGAGACTCTGAGATTGGAAGTTGGGGGCTTTGTTAAATTTTGCAAATAGGAATGATTTAAGAGATGCAAGTAGTTGCTGTTTAAAGGTACCCTTAGAGGGAGTTGGGAAAGTTTTGTTGTTTAATGTGGAAGGTAATTCCAATACATTGTCAACTGAACTGTAATAAAGGCCAGCAATATTCTTAATGTTTTATGGAGCTGGACTTCTATATCTTTTAAATGTAATAAGGTTTATGTGTTATACCTATCAAGCACATATCACATAGCAGGCAATCTATTTGAGGAGGTAATATTGAATAAGGCATATGTGACAGATGATGTTTTTTTTTGTGAATGAACAATGAATGCATGCATAAATGACCCGTTTGGAAGATCAGCAAGTTTTTCTCCTCTGGAAAATTTAAGGGAAAGTTGCCTACTTTATGGCCTTTTACCCTATAAATATTTTAATGTGTGTTTTATTACAAAAGAAAATCATGAGATATTATTTGCTGTCTGGATTTTATCTATTTTTTAGAGAGGGTGTGGAGAGACTAGGAGTCAGGCAGTTGCTATTGTACTCCTGAGAGTTATTTATTAATCATGTTTTCTTACACAGATATGACCCATGGTTATTATTACAGAACCATATACTGGGCACACACCTATGAGCTCCTTCCTTATGGCTCCTCCAATCATAGTTTGCAAGAGCATAAGTGCTCATGTTTATCATATTCTTTCAAATGTGCTACTTGCAAGAGTGGACTATGAAAATAGTTCACATATTTTTTTTTCTAGTACAGCATCAACAATAACAACTGTTCCCTTCAAGTCCCAAGTCCTTCTGGAAGACATATACTCTCATTTAGCAATTCCCAACACATTTATTACCACTATCTTCACTTTATCACACCTGCCACTTCCTCCCATCAGCACCCTCTATTGTATTCTCATAGACCTGTTTTTCAGGTTCACACATAAAATCACTGCCTCAATGAGAATTCTACAGTCACTTCATTCTTCTCCCTCTCCTGCCTGGCCACTAGTATATTGTATGAGCTCTCCCTACATTTCTCATGTACTATTAAGTTTAATCACATACTTTTTGGTTTCTACATTTCTACTTCCCATGATCTTATTGCTTATTCCCCCAATTTTTCATTTCAGTTCTAATTTTGACTCTCTTCCCTTTTATTTTTGTTTTGTTATGCATATTGTAGTCTTCAAGATAAATCTTAATATTCCTAGTTCCACCGATGTATTGTTCACTGGATCTTCTGAGAAGATTGTCTAAATCTTAGTAGACGCTGTTGGTGGTTCAGGAAACAATAGGAGGTCCGGACAGATTTAAATTGGTGTGAGCTTCCAAAGGTACCACAAGGGAAAATTTGCAAACTTGTTACTGACAGGTCAGATCCAAGGTGCAAGACTGCAATTCCTTGTTTCTTATTAAAATTTTGATCCTTAGAGTGGTTTAAATAGTTTTTAATGAGTTACTAGCATTTAACAGAGATGCTGGCTTCTCTTTAAAATATGGAAGGTTCTTTTTAAAATATGGATTTATAAGGCAACAATCTGCCGTAGCTAAGTAGCTGCTGACTTCTTTAAATATGGAGTATATAATTTGGTCCCCACCACACCTGTTTCAGTCATTTATATTCTTGGCCTGGCTCCAGCAGGCATTTGAGTTTTTGACATCCCTACTAACGGTTTGGAAGCAGCCTGTTTCAGGGGGTGGAAACGGGCCATGTCAAGGTGATAATTGCCCTCAGAGAACACGCAGAACTCGGAGTGTTTCTACTGTGGCTTCTTTGCCTTGTCCCCTGCTGTGTGGTGATATGGTCTTAAAAAAATGACTGATTGACTGACTGAACTCAAGATTCATTATAACACCTTAATTACAAACCTCTGAAAACTCAGCAGAGCTAGTGTGGAACCTATAATCCTTTCAGCCCTAGGGAATAACAGTTGTGATGGAGAAGGTGATGCTCTCACTTAGACACAGTATTCACACATGAGGCCGGGGCCAAGGGCAGACTCATGGAGCTTACACTGTTCATTCAGCTGGCAAGGCTTCCATCTTTCTGTTGTTGGACTGGCCATTCCCTAAGAGGGGACCATTAGAGGTAAGGAAGAAACATGGAAGCCATTGTGATTGATCAAAAATATAAATGGCTTCATGTCATGATCCTGATTAATACTCTTCTTTGGATTCTTGTTGCAAATAAGTAATGCCTACCCTCCTCATTAGCTGCTCCCACTGTTCCTTGCCCTCCCTGTAGTAGTTCCATTATAATCTTATGTCACTCTGTCCCAGTCACTTTGCTTCAGGGTACAGCTGTAGGTCTCCTGCAGGTTTTGGATGTCTGATTTAAGGTTTGGAAGGGGCCCCTTTAGGGAGGTGGAGAACAGGGCCATTTCAGTGTAATAATTTATTTGAAAGGACATTGGTCCCAGAGTGTCTTCTTCAGGTTCCTGCAGTCTCTTCGTTACCTAGGGAAACTGGCTTTTGCTGTCGACTTGCAGCTAAGCTGTCTCTTGTTCTCATCTTTCAGGTCTCAGCTGAATTGTGCCATCTTCTAAAAGGTCTTCTTTGATTATCCTATTCAAAGTGGGCTCACTCATTTACTCTTCATCATATCACCTTATTTATTTTCATTTTAGCATGTATCACAATCCAGCATTATCTTTTATTTATTTATTTTTATTGTTGATCTCTCTGCCTCAGATATGTACACAAACTCTCTGACTACAGCAACTTCGTGCATCTTCTTACTGATATATTAGTAGCACCAAAGCACTGTCTGGCTCTTAGCAGTCATTTGGACAAAGATAATAGAATAAATAGTGTGCCACATGTTAAGTCTTTTTTGTTACTTTGTAATTTCTGCCTCTCGCTTCTAGAAACCAATTATATTTTTGGAGGCTATAAATTATTTCACTCTAGGTATAAACTAAACTGAGAGCACCAAAGTAAAGAAGAGTATAATTTACCCTAATTAAATATTGATTTAATTTTCTTAAAATATGAATCAACTGTGCCATACACTTCTATTTCTAATAATCTTCACCCATAACTCCTTTTGAAGGTTATATATTTAAAAACATGAGAGTAACCTTTGTGGATAAGATTGTGTCAATGAAATTTAATATGAAGCACATTTATTTGAGAGGTATGTCACATGAACACTACGATTACCAAATGTTTTAATATATAATTAAAATTATTTTAATTCAATGAACTGTGAGATTATAATAGCTAGTGCTTTATTTTTCTACTTTCAATGACACTTTGCATACTATAATTCTCAAATAAATTAAAAAAAAAAAAAAACTTAGCCAAGTTGACTTTCAGAGGATGTTATAGCTTTTGAAATTCTCAACCTTACATTTCTCTCAACTGAATCTATTCAAGCTCCTCTGTAGATGTAGACATACTCCATACTTAAGTACAGAGAAATTTAGGAATCTGGGCCACTTGCATATCTATTCAGTATTGAGTCAGCTGTTGCTACTTCCAATATAACATGAGATTCCCCAAAATGTAGGGGTAAGATTTACTGTCCTGATGTCATAGAACCCAGTGTCCACAGTCAGTCAGCACCTTTTTTTGGTTGTCTGTCCATCTATTTGGCTCCTCTATCAATTGCCTTCCTCATCATTGTTCTAGATCTTGGGTTTTACTCCAATTTTTTGGACATGCTGTTATGTATATAAGGTTGGTTTTTCACACAGGTCTACTATTATTGTGTTTCACTTGTTTTTAGTCACTGTATTGTGCTTTGAATTTCTCTTACAAATAATCCCAAATGAAAAATACTAGATATCATTATGTTCATATGATTTACTTTCACTTTGAGACTCATTAGAAATAGAGCATTGAAGTTTTCAGCTGTCCTTATTTTGATCATGGTTCCCTCGGTGAGTTGCTCTGTAGTCATCTCACCTCTTATTGACTTAGTCTTCTTGTTTCTAATTTCCTTAGGTCCACAGAAATGTCATTACTATCCTTATTTATACTCACAGCATTGTCCAATACAAGTCTCATAGGGGATCTGATCTCAAACCAGACCAAACACCAATACTTTGAGTATTCTATCTCAAAGTATTTTCCTTCACTTCATTACTGGTTACCTTCATTTCTAGTTTTAGCAAATCTTTATTCCCTGTAATAGTGCTTGCTGACTATCAAGCTGAGAGGGATATTTTTGCGATTAAATTTTCATGGTTTCTTACATCTAAACTCATTGCTAGAGAGAACACTGAATATTCTCTGGAGGGAAGAAATACAGCACAACAATTTTATGTGTGTGTGCAGAAATTTATTATCACAAATTCTAAGGCATGTCCTTTCATTAGTTCTCTCCAGGTGCAACAGACTAAAGATAACAAGCTGCATAGCTGGAATCAGGATTGACAATTTGTATTTATAATAATACAATAATAATATTTTGATATAATAAGAATGATTTTTTTAATTTTTCAAGACCAAACAGAAAATAAAATTGAGATAATTAAAACATGAATATATATATATATATATATATATATATATATATAAAATTTAGTTCTACATTATGCTATTTCCAGTTTTTCTATGGCTTACTGATTCTGCTAATATGATTCTGTTCCTCAGATTAAAAAAATAATAAACCAAGGATTTTTTGTACAATTAAAAATTTGAAGGGGGAGTCTTAATTGAATTAAGAATTGATCATATCAAATCAAAGCAAAAAACACTTATTATAATCCTGATATGTGCGAGTTATATATTGTTTACTATAGGACTTGGCAAAAGTAGGTTTACAGTTGTGAGGATGTGAAACACAGAGTTTATTCTTGTATTATTATTAATTATTGTATTGTTTTTCATACAAATGGCTGCAAACCTACTTTTGCTAACCCGTGTACAAAGAATTACATGACCTTTCTTTGCTGTAAATTTAGTAACTGTGATAAGGAAACAAGTAGAAAGGGCAATCCATTATAGATGCAATTAAGTTCTAGTTTATAGCATAAAGGCTAAGAGATTTTAAAAAATCTGCATGTTGAAATCTTAAGGGGACATTCATTGAGGGGTGTGTGATGCTGATTGTCTTTAAAGGGAGTATAGGAAAAGGAGATGGCGTAGTCGAGGAGAGGCCAGTTCCCATCGAAGGGTGTGCAAGCTTCTTCCTTCTGGGACCGTAAATTTTTGTCTAACCCCCTAATTTCATTGGACCAACTCTCCACACTATGTATAGTGTTTCCTTTAGAACTCCAGGGTTTCCAGGTTTCTTACTGTTCATAGGAATGAACAGGCCTGTTGAGGTGGTTTATACCAACTGAATTAGAACACATTCAGTGTATTTAATTTTGCCACATGTGTTTAGACACAGCCTTAGCACTAGAAGTTATTTAGATTTTATTTCAATAATAGGAGGTTAACTGGTAAGGTCACCTTGTGATTCAGAGAGGAAAGACAAAATGTTCTGAGCCGGATAATAAAATAAAGTGAGACATATGGCCAAGATTGTTTCAGGTACTAGAATCTGAAACATATTTTGATGTTGGAGAAAAACAACAACATGATTTGGTGAACTATGTCACAGCAAACAATTAACATGTGATGTTGATGTTTTCTGTATATAGCAGGCATCAAATTTCAAGTAGCTGCAATGAGGAGGGGATTTTTAATATCAAATAGAAATGTTTAAGATTAATGGCTTCTGGGAAGTTAGGAAAAATGGTTTCAGACTACTTAAGCTGGAATTTGTTCTCTTTTTATAAAAATTCAGAAGCTATATAGGTCCTACCCAGTGCTATGTTGCATATGAGAAAGAAATGGAAAAAATGCAGAGGTACAAAGAGGATGAAGCTAAAGAGAGATAGAGACAGAAAGAAACAGAGAATAAGGCAAAGGGAAAGAGAAAGACTGGATGATGAGTAAAATACAGATTATCAGCTCTTTCCTTTAACCTAATACTTATTGCTATGGACTGAATTATTCCCAATTTGTGTGTTAAAGCCTTAACCCCCAATGTCGCTGTATTTAGAGATAGAGCCTTTAAAGAGGTAATTGAGATTAAATGAGGTCATAAGATAGATCCTTAATCCAACAGGACTAGTGTCTTTATAAGAAGAGTCAACAGAAATCTCTCTCTCTTTCTCTCTCCCTCTGTGTCCACAAAGACAAGGTCATATAAGGACACAGTGAGAAGGTGGCCATCTGCAAGCCAGGAAGAGAAGCCTCACAAGAACCAACCCTGTTGGCACCTTAACCTTAGATTTCCATCTTTAGAACTGTAAGAAGATAAATGTCTGTTGCTTAAGCCACCCCATCTGTGGTACTTTGCTAAGGCAGCCCGAGCAGACCTGATACACCCAGAATGCCAGCAAAGAAACAGTATGCTTTGCAGAGCTGGTTGCAGTGTCCAGAGAGGATGAGGCATCACCTGGAGATTGGCAGTTGCACCCCTTTTCTGTTCCCTGTATTGTACTCAGCAGGCATACCTTGGAGTTTCAGTCTGGGAAGCAAAGCCCAGAAGGAGGTCACAGGTACCTTCTCCATTATATCACACATTTGCTTAAACCAGCTGGGTGAGCATAAAATTCCAATATAAAACACCACTATCTGCCCATCTCCCCTAAACAAAACCTTAAACCCAAAACTCTGTGTCAACCTGTAGACTGTGAATCCTGGCTTCTCTGGGTCTACCCTGTCTGAGCCATGAGGCTGAAAAACAAAGAACATAGTACTCACCTGAGATCAGACAGCACCAGGGTCCATTTGGGGTGGGAGACCAGAAGCTTTGGGGCCAGCAGCCAGGCTTTCTAGCTCCCAAGCATTGACATACCTACAAAAATCATGTTTTTTTCCTTAATGGGATACTATCATTGCATTAGACAGTTCAATACAACCAAGTCTTAAAAAATTTTTAAGTTTAAAACATATTATTCATAAAAAGTTACCTCAGTATATAGTATGTTATTCCATTCATGTTCTGTTAACACACATATTCCCCAATGTAATAGTCACAAGTTGTTTTCTGAATCTCTTCTTGTGATTATTGGGTGGTAGGACCTGTGCAAGTGGTTTACTCAGCATATGCCCCCCATGTTCTGACGTGGGGACTTTGAGGACCTTGTGAGGCACCCACACTGCTGTGTTTAGGGTAGGTCTCTACTGGCAAAGTTACATCAATACAAGTTTATACTGGAACAAAAGCCACAGCAGCCACTTCTAATCTCATACTTTTTAGAATGTAAGAGAGTTCTCAAAGATGAAGACTGGGAAAGAGGAGAAAGAGGTCAAGGAGGAGTGTAAAGGGAAGTGAGGGGGCAATCTGGACTAAGTGAAACAGCCATGTCTGCCCATATCCAGTCCACTATCCTTTATAAGATAGTGGCTCAGTAGTCAATAGGAGCTCAGTTTTGCACAGGGTTGTACATTCATGGAAGACCCCACAGAGCACCCAGATCTATAGACATGAACTAAGTCATCTGCCAACAACATCTGTGTGCTTCTAAAGCCAAACTAAAGCAACAAATACAAAATCAAAACAGAAAAAACCCATCACCACTTCTTTTTGCATCCCTTGCCTCCTCATACCAAACAATGAAACAAACAAGCAAGCAAACAAACAAAATCTCATCCTTGAATAGCCAAACCTTTTCCTTTCCTATATGGAGAAATGATATGAGCATCTTCATTTATAGCTAAGTTGAGGTGATACCACAGTTGAGTTGACTTCAATTTCGCTAGCCTAATGGATATGTATTAGGTCATTAATCAGCTTAGAAAGATCTTGAGCTGCATCCCCACCCCAAACCAGTTTAGTGATTTTCCCTAAATTTGGTTCTATTACAAATTCAATCTCCACCCCTTCTTCCTTCCTGGGATAGTGCCATAAGTGAGTCATTGCTAGTTGGAATACATCAGTAAGGGTCCAAGCAGCATTACAGCATTGGAAGCTATCATTCTCTGCTAGGTGGCACTCAGTTTAGAGTTGGCTGTGGTCCCAGAGAAGTCTTGGAATCAGTAGGGAGCTTAACCAATGGAATGAGTGGTGGATATCGCTTCCTCCATCATAACTGGGTAAGGTCAGCTTTTCTATAGCTTCCAGGTCCTTAAGTAAAACGCACCCTGAGAGTGATCTTTGCTTTAGAATCCCTCATTCCTGTTGTGTAGACCTTCTCATCCTGGCTCAGCTCTCCACCATCCAGGCTATAAAAACTTGTTCTAGTCTCATAGGAGTTGAAGTGGAGAAAAGCTCTGCCTTAGTTTGACTAGCTGCTTTGACTGTGGAAAGCAGAAGGAGAAAGAGGTGGGAAAAAGTAAACTCCAAGAAGAAAGGAAAAAGCAATAACATTGGTAAACATCTAAAAATACTATCCTACCATGCTTGTTATGCCACTGGTTGTATGCATGCATGCATGTAAACAGCTGTAAGTCCCTTTCTAGCTTTTAAGAAGGAATTAAAGAACCAGTGGTCAATAGGAGCAAGTTTAGAAATGTCACACAGGCTTAAGCCATAGAGAAAGAATTAATGTTATCAGATCGGTAGTTTTCGACAGGAATGACACTGCTCCCAGGGAGGTGGTTTTGGATGTCATAGTCCTGCCTCATTTAATGAGCAAAGACCAGGATGTTATTGTCCTGAAATATTCAGGGAAATCTTCACAAGAAAGAATTGTCTAGCATCCTGCATGACTTTTAATTGGCCCACAGAACATCCAGGTTGATAAAAAAATCTTCTCATAATTATCTGAACCCAGAACTTATCTCTGTTTTATATATAAACACAAAGTATTCTTTGCACAGTGTTGAAATATACTTAATTTTCCAGGAATAGTGCTATTTAGGGAAGATTATACTTTACTTTGTTTGGAAATTTGCCAACAGTTGTCAACCATTTGGAAAAAAATCATGCCTCCATTGATAAATGCTGCCCTTTGGCTTTCGGTGTAAGTCCAAGCACCTGACTACATTATATATTATAGTCATGCCCAAACAATTCCATATTTAAAAATCTATTATTTTGTTACAGATAACTTTCCTTTCATGTGTTCTTTCATATTATAGTAAATATCCTGTATGCTCAGGGCCGAGTCCAGAGAGATCAGGCACAAGCTCTCAGTTGTTGTCTCCCCGTGGAGTGGCCTGGACAATTTAATTCTCCCAGCCACAACACTGTGAAGTACTGACAATCAGGAAGCTCACTTAACCATGGCACCCGGGGTTCTCACCGGGGGTCAGTCACATAGTTATTGAGTGCCCATATTGCTGACCTTACTTACTCAGTCTCCAGCAATGAGAAGATGAACTTGATACTGTGTGGCCCCAAACCCCCATCATAAATTACTTTGTTAACATAAATTATCTGCTGTGACCCAAAGACACTCTTCTCAGGCATACTATTCCAAGGGCTCAGAGATTACCTTCCAGGAGCCAGTCAAGGGCCAAACCTTTGTTTGGAATGTGCAAAGTTTGGACAACCCAGGCCTGCTGAGTTAATCCTTTACTGCATGCTATGACTTTTATTTCAGAACATGAAATATTTTGTCTGTTAGAGGTTATAATCACTTCATTAAACACAGAAAGAGACTGAGAGGCAATAGAACAAAATCTCTTACTCTGGGAGGAAAGGAAAAGTCCACCCCCACCCCCACCCCCCCGCCCCTCATCAGCCTCTTTAAGGTGGTGGAGCAAAAATTTCAGTATATGAGGCTTTGGAGTTGGGCTTCTGGACAAAATCTTGACCCTACTACTATTTATAACTTGTGTGATTCAGGGGAGGCTATTGAAATGTTCCATGACTCAGTTTCTTCATCTGTAAGTAAACTAGAGTTGTAAATGTTCCTACCAAAAACATAGTCAGTTACTAATGATGGTTCTTAGTAAGCACTCAATGTCTCTTAGGAGTACTGATTTTATTAGCTTTCCTAAAAGAAGAGATGGGATTACCAAATTCAGAAAACAAAGGGAAGTTCACGGTAATCTGGTTTGGGATGTGGTACCTTTTCAGATTCGGGTTTTGGAAGACTCTCGCTGTCAGTCTTTCTCCCAAGTAATGAAAGGAATATATGCTATTTGAGATGAGTTTTGAATTCTGGGGAATGAAGTTCTAGGATAAAGTGTCATTTATCTTCTGGGGGTCTGCTTAGTGCTTTTGGTTCAAAAAAGAGAGTTTAAGGCAAAGCTTTTTTTTATTCCTAAATTGTCCCAAATTATTCTCTGAGGTACAAATAAGGGAGAGATTCAGGGTAGCAGCTCAAGTGATAAACATTTGGTTGAAACTTTCTTTTGGTGCTGCTCCCTTTGAGAAGCTCAGAATAGAGCCTGCGTATGGCACCCGCCACACACATGACAGTGAATGGACAGCCTGAACTCATATGACTTTTCCGACCAAGAGTGAACAAATCGCACTAGATACAGATTTTGAAGTGCTTTAGTCATTGCTTTCATGATATAGACACAACTTACGGATATGAGAATGATTCATTTAGCCAAAATGGGTTGCATAAGTAGACTTTTATCAAAAACAACTCAGAAAAAGAGAATCAATTAATTGAAGACTGTATGATACCTCAGCTAAAGAGTCTCCATTTATGGTGGAGGAACATATCACTTGATCCAAAATTAAGTGCCATCAAGCAGCAGAAAATGAAAATACCTACTTTACATTCGAGAGCTAGCTTTCTAGATCAGCCCACAGGGCATGGGGGTGGTCCTTGGGAATGAAGTGACTCATGCTCCCAGTCCTCACTAATAGCTATTCATTTTTCTTCTTTGGGGGAAAACTGTTAACTTTTTCAGAGAATTGAAGTACAGTTAAGCTGTTGGATAATGCAATTTAATAAAAGAAATGTTTCCTAGGAGCTTCCCACAGATGTCACTCAAAGAGATCAAGAAGCTCACCCCCTGTCCCATCACAGAACACGGTGCATCTTTTCCACACTTCGGCAACCCTGGGAAGCTGAGAGGCCTCCACCGTCCAGGAACCACCGAAGTGAAATCTGCTGCTTGGTGTTCCTGTGCTTCTCAGACACCCAAGTCATTCTCCAGGACTCCCAAGTTCACATCCTCACAGTGCTCTGCGGCTTCTCCTCTGATCCAGTCTCTCACACCTTTTACACTCCCCTAAACCCTTTCACTGTGTGTGCCATTTGCTATTCCTGGCCCATGATCAGTAAACTATTGTGTAGCCTCAGCGTTTTCCACATGTTTGTCTTAACCTGAACTCCTCTGGGTGCATCTCTCAAGCAGTGGTTGCTCACCTGCTCACATTCATCTCTAGGTCAGATCATGTGAAACACTTAGGCTACTATGCCTTGGCCACCTGCCTGAAATGGTGTTATCTCATCCACCTGAGAATCTCACCTCCACGTGTGCATTCCGAACCTTTTGCCAACTGCTCCACCTTAAAATCCCCAATTCAGAGACTTCACTGTAAGGCCACAGCTTCTTATATTTTTTGTCAGCTTATATAGCCTATTGGCATAATTGTTTTCCCCCCATTTTATTGAGACATAATTGACATATAATATCGTGCAAGTTTGAGATGTATACTGTACCAATTTGACTGATACATGTAGATATTACAAAATGATCACTATAATAAGGTTAGCAAACACATCCTTTACCTCACATAACTACCATTTTGTTGTTATGGTTATGGAGAGAACATTAAAGCTCTACTCTCATAGCAACTTTCAAGTATATAATACAGTACCGTTAATTATAGTCATCATGAAGTACATTAGATCTCCAAACTTATCCATCACCAACACTTCCCAGTCCCCTCCCTGTGCCCAACCCTGCCCTGGCATACCCCATTCCACTCTCTGTCTCTATGAGTTCAATGATTTTAGAGTCCACATATAAGTGAGATCATACAGTATTTCTCTGTCTGACTTATTTCACTTAGCATAATGCTCTGAAGGGCCATCCCTGTTGCGGCAGAATTGTTTGATTTTAATGCTTTAGCCCTTTAGCATCAACATGAACTCATGTAGCTTTCTTGAGCTCTTCAATAACTATTTTAGACTTTTCCTCTCTCTCCTTAAAGACCTTGCCTCCTTCTTACTCTCACCAAATAATTTGGACGACTTGCCATAGATATTTAGATACTTCAGTCACCTCAAATTGAGTATGTGGAAAATATTTTTGAACCTCCCCTCCTCCATCAAAAATGCCCCCTCTTCTGTATCCTCTCTGTTCACTCTTGTACCCTTCCAGTCTATTCTCTCAATATTTTAAAAATGTAAACCTGAACCTCTCCCATCTGTGGGCATCCCATTCTCCTATTAGAAAGTCCAAATTATTAGTAGTTACACTACTGCATAAGCTGCCTCTTACCTAGATATCTATCCAGCCTCATCTTGTATTGCTCCTCATTCTGCTAATCTTTTTGTTCCATCCACTGTCAGCATCTTTTATTTATTCTAATTTACTCAGGGTCTTTGCACAGGCAGTAGTCTCTATTTTCTATCACCCTCACCACCTTCTCATAATTCATGTCTCAACTAAAATACCTCTTCTTCCAATGAAGTTTCCATTGACCAAGCTCCAACAGACTAGATTAGGTCTAGCTGTTGTTACACAGTATAAAATAGTTGCATGTCTCAATTAGAATTATTGATTAAAATCTCTTTCCTGCCCTCAATTTATGTTTCATAATGGAAGGGTCTGAATCAACTATGTTTACTCATATAGATTTTCAATGACATTCATGAAAAAAGTAAATGAATTATTTTAAATCAGCCTGTTCACTACACTTTGAAAACTGCAAAATATATAAAGAACTCACACAACTCAACAACAAAAAACCCAAACAATCCAATTAAAAAATGGGCAGAGGACCTGAACAGACATTTCTCCCAAGAAGACATGCAAATGGCCAACAGATATATGAAAAGATGCTCAACATCACTAGCTATTAGAAAATGCAAATCAAAACTACAATAAAATACCACCTCACACCTGTCAGAATGGCTGTTATCAACAAGACAAGTAATAACAAGTGTTGGAGAGGTTGTGGAGAAAAAGGAACCCTCATTTACTGCTGGTGGGAATGTAAACTGGTATAGCCACCATAGAAAACAGTGTGGCGATTCCTCAAAAATTAAGAATACAGTTATTATATGACCCAACAACCCCTCTTCTGGGTATCTACCCCAAAAATTTGAAAACATTTATTCTCAAAGATATATGCACCCTTATGGTCATTGCAACATTATTCATGGTGGCCAAGACATGGAAACAACCAAAGTGTCCTTTGATAGATGATTGGATAAAGAAGATGTGGTACATATATACAATGGAATACTACTCAGCCATAAGAAAAGATGAAATACCGCCATTTATGACAACATGGATAAATCTTGATACTATTATGCTAAGCAAAATAAATCAGAAAAAGTCAAGAATCATATGATTTCACTATGTAGGGTATAAAATTGAAAGTAACACATGAACAAACAAGACAAACAACAAAAAAATCATAGAAACAGACGACAGTACGGTGGTTACCAGAGGGAAAGGGGAGAGTGGGTATATTAAGGGTAAAGGGGGTCAAATATATGGAGATGGAAGGAGATTTGAATTGGGGTGGTAAACACATAGTACAATATACAGATGCTGTATTATAGAATTGTACACTTCAAACCTATATAATTTTATTAACTAATGTCATCCCAATAAATTTAATTAAAAACCCTGTAATCATTTCATCTTTATTGTGACTAACAGTGGTATAATTTTCTTTCCTCATAGAAGACATAAATAACTGCATCCCTTCTAGTTTCTCAATTTCCTGCACTGCTCTTGGGTCACTAGCTCTTATTTTTCCAGCTCACTTCCTCTGTTAATCCTATTCCATCAAAATTTTGTGCCTATACCCCTGAAGCTGAGCATGACTGGAGAAAAACACACAACCACGCTGACTGTTCCTATTTCAAATTCAGGGCCACAAACCTCAAAGTAGATTAATTCTGCCCAGCAATCATAGTACATTTCCCCCCGGCTGCTCACCCTCCACTCTCCTGGAGGATTTTCTCACCGCTTCCTTTCTCAGACTTGGAATTCGTCCTCTGTGGCTTTCCCTCTCAGCTTGCTTCTCCATTGAGGACACGGGAGCATTCAAAGGAGTGCTTCCCCAGATCCCACCACCACATCTACCAATCTACCAACACCTGTAGTTAAAAGCTCTGACAACATATTGATACATGTGTTGCCCATGTGCCTGATTTAAATGGGTCCTTCCACCTGTGCGTTCGACCTCACCTCCTCTTACTCAGATCAAGACACTGCTCCAGAAATCTGTTCCCCTTTTCTTATATTATTATGTTTTTCTGGTTTATACTGTTACTCCCAACAATACATAAGTATGATGTTATTTTTCGCATCTGAAAAAAAATTAAAACTTTTTTTGACCCTACTTTCTCCGCCAAATACAGTTTCATTCTTTTGCTCTTCATGTTCACGGCCTCAAATCCTTCGCCTCTGATTTACCTCTCAGCTCCCTGCCTTCCCTGCCCCACCAGATGTGGGCCCCACCCTTTCTTTGTCTGCCTCTCTGACTGGAATTTAATCACCTTGAGATTACAGATTTTGATTATTTTCGTATTTTTGATCATTTATAAATTTTACATCTCAAGAAACACGGCTAACAGAGTAGCTGCCCACAGCTGTTTATTGAGGGCACTAATGATGAAAGGATTTCTTTTGTTTTTCCTTGTTAGAAAATCATTGGCGTTTATTATAAAATGTGTTCTCTGTATGTGAAATGTATTAAAATACATATAAAGAAGAAACCAATCACACCAAAGTGCACTGTCTTGAAGCAGTTTTACCTACTTTTAAACTTCTTTCTATGCATCAAAATATAACTGAGATGTCACTGAGACCCCCTACCTCTTCTCTCCTACACTGCTGTTTTCTCTCCTCCCTGCACCATCACCCTCACATGGAACTTAGCACCTTTACAAGTCCCCTGAAGGATCTATCTGCACACACAAATGTTAGTGTTAACAGTGAAGGCTTTATAGAAGAAAGAATTTTAGAACTCTGATGCCCTTCCTAGGCTTTGTTGTTAAAAGAAGTTTCTCTTTAACTTTTCCCTATAGTTCCCACTCTTGGCTCAAATTTATCACTTACCTCCTTTTAAGTTCAAATTCTTCTTTCCTTGATTTTGCAAGAGAATTCAGCTCTGCTTCAGTTTTTATGTTGAAGCTGATATGTAAACATCCAAGGAAAAGATCAGCAAAATGAAGGACACTTTCACTAAGCTTTTTCCAAAAAACAAATGGCTAACAGACACACAAAAAAATGCTCAACATCACAAATCATCAGGAAAATTCAAATCAAAACCACAGTCAGATATTACCTCTTACCTGTTAGAATGGCTATTATCAAAAAGAAAAAAAAAAGCAAGTGTTGGTGAGGATGCGGAGAAAAGGGAACCCTCATACACTGTTGGTGGGAATATAAATTGTTGCAGCCACTGTGAAAAACAGTATAGAGGTTCCTCAACAAATTAAAAAGAAAACTACCATATGATCCAGCAATTCCACTTCTGTGTATTTACCTGAAGAAAACAAAAACACTAATTCGAAAAGATACATGCACCCCTATGATCACTGCAGCACTTTTACAATAGCCAAGTTATGGAAGCAACCCAAGTAGAGAGTGATTTTGATCAGAAGAATCTATAGGTTTTTAAATCAAATGGCAAGACTTATAAAATACAGACAAGAGGTTTCATGGCCTGAACTAGAATAGTGGCAGTGGAAAAATAATTTAAAAATGAGATATGGTTAGAAGGAGTCTGTAGGACTTGAGCCTATGCACCATGCTCCTTCTCCTCCCTTCTTTGCTCTTTTTTGTCAGGTAAGACTCAATCTGGTATCTTAACTCCCTTCTTAGCAACTTGATCTGTACATACACCTATCTTATGGCTCTTAAAAATATTTATCCCATCCATGGATTTCAGGTATTAATGATGGAATGATGTTGGTTAAGTAAAAACAACCCCCCAAAAACCTGGTAACTACTACTGGCATAGTGGTTTACAACTTATATAAATGACACATATGTTATCTAATTGGTAGATCAGGCAGATACAACTGATCTCAATTTATAGATGAGTAAAGGTCAGTGAAGTTCAGATATCTTTCATCTTGGTGATTTATTTAAAGAGGTATAAAAGCCAATAAGTTCTTCCTTGTTTCATAGTACATTTGGTGTGTTCTACTGAAAAAGCATCACACAATAAATTGCTAATGTAGTTTGAGGGCCAAAGGCATAGATGTGAGGTCCAGTCCCACCAGCTACTACATGATGTTGGGCTTTTATTTAATCACAATCACCATCTCTGTGAAATGGAAGTGATAAAACTCACATGCTTTGTTAAGAATTAAGCAACAGCATATGTGAAAATATTTGCAAGTTGTACAGATATTAGTTTTCATATTTCATGACATGTAGAGACTAGGAGCTCAGACTGGAATGAATTTAACCATGTGTTCAAAACTGTGCTCTACTAACTACATGTATATTCACTTAATTGATCTGAGCCTCAATTTCTCCATCTTAAAATAGTCCTAATAGTACATCACAGGAGTTTCGTACAGATTAGGGATAAGGTATGTAATGAGCACAGTGCTTAGTGCATGGTACATGTTCTGTGTGTTTTAGGCAATATGTCCAATTAAAAAAAATCTAATTCTTGACTCTACCTTTCAATTACAGCTCTGGGTAAGATAACTCCGTAGCTTTCAGTACTGCTTCTCCCTTGTTATTCACTAACGTAAGGTACTAGGATTTGTGTACTCCCGGAGGCACCATTTATATGGCTACAGTGTGATCCAATTTGGTGGCTTGGTTGTGTCTTGTGTTTTCAATAATGATCCTTCCATATTAGTTCTTTCACTTTCTGGTTTGTGTACCTGTCACGGACTCAGGTCTAGCTTCCCATTTAAGGTAAAATTTTTAGTCATACATGTCTTGAAATTTTATCAAAGAAAAAAAGTTGACTATGAGAAAACACACAAGCTAGCCTGGCTGGTGTGGCTCAGTGGTTGAGTGTTGGCCCATGCACCAAAAAGTCGCCAGTTTGATTCCCAGTCAGGGCACATGCCCAGGTTGTGGGCCAGATCCCCAGTGAGGGGGCATGCAGGAGGCAGCCAATTGATGTCCTCTCTCATTGATGTTTCTATCTCTCGCTCCCTCTCCCTTCCTATCTAAAATCAATAAAGAAAAAAAAAATGAAAAAAACAACAACACACAAGCTAAACAATTAGACTCACTAAATGCATTCACAGTGGGAATTGATTACATTCAAACAATTTATACTCGTATTTGAAACTTTGGATGATTTTTTTCATTTAGAGGAAAAGTGGGTTTAAAAAACAGGAAAACTATCAAGTATCTTATTTGTGGTTATTGTTCAGATTTTTGTAGACATTAATGGACATATCTTCCCTTTGTTCTGTATTATTTTGAATGAATAGAATAAAAACTGTTCAAATATAGCATGTGGAATTTTAAACAATAGCATAAATAATGACTTATCCATGAATTGGATGCTTTCAAATTCTTTCTGATACACCAGTGGTGACAGTCCAAAATTATCAAGAAAATTATCAAGATAACAACTCATACTTTTCAAGAGCTCATTAACTTTTTTAAAAAATATGTTTTTATTGATATTTTTAGAGAGAGAGGAGAGATAGAAGCATAGATATGAGAGAGAAACATTGATTGGCTGCCTCCTACTGGAGATTGAGCCCACAACCTGGGCATGTGCCCTGACTAGGAATCAAACCAGGACCCCTCAGTCCATGGGACGACGCTCAACCCACTAAGCCACACCGGCCAGGCAAGAGTTCATTAACTTTTAATTGCATATTGTTTTATATTTCTCACATATATTTTTCAATATATATATTTTCACTCATATATAATATAAATTGTCTTTACAGATTATAACCTAATGTTATGCCTTCTGCTTTGTGAAAAGGAGATCAATTTGAGATGTGGTCTTATGAAGAATTTGTCTCCATTAAAAAAAATAGAATAAAAACCTCTATAAATCAATTAGGAAGACAATTCCAACAGAAGGATGGGAAAAATCTTAATCAATGAAATCCAAATTGCCAATCAATATATATGAAACATGATCAATACCACTAGAAAAAAAATAAAAACACTGATGAGATACCATTTTTGTCATGTTCAAATTGGCAAAGGTTCAACTAACAATGCCAACTATTTGTTAGAGTAATTGGAAACTCATGTATTGCTAGGGGGAATATACATTTTTAAATCAGTGTGAATATAAATATATATATATATACTCTTCCTAAAAAAATAAATATAAACACTTCCCAGGGAGTATTTAGAAATACTAATAAGAAGTGGCCATTTGTTTTCAGAAGAAACTTAGATTTCAGTCAAGGCTCCTTATAAGTTAGATCATCAACTCTTTTTTATCCTGTGTTCTAGACAGATTTATTGACTTGCTTCTTTGAGTTGTATTTCTTTTAAAACAATGTCTCTAGGTACAGAACTTCTATCTGGTTTGTCAACAATTATAATTTCTTTAGAGTTAGTGCAGTATTGACTGCCTAAAACCAGTTGCTACACACATTCCTTATGAAAATAGTCTTGAAAATCTGAGGCAAAACAGAAACAAACCAAAAAAATCACTGGTATACCCCAAGTACTGACTGGATCACCTGCTAAGGTATTTATAGAGACTTTTTCCAGATGAAACAAAGATAGCTACTTATGCACAAGTGGTATTTACCTCTCTCTGTCTTTTTTTGTTTTTTAATTTTTTAATCCTCACCCGAGGATATTTTTTTCATTTATCTTCAGATAGAGTTTGAGGAAGGGGGAGAGAGAGAGAGAGAGAGAGAAACATCAACATGAGAGAGACACATCAATTGGTTGCCTCCTGCACGGCCGGTTGGGACCGGGTATCGAACCCATAACCGAGGCATGTGCCCTTGACTGGAATTGAACCCATGACACTTTGGTCTGTAGGCTGACACTCTAACTGCTGAGCCAAACTGGCCAGGGCAGTGTTTACCTCTCTTAACACTTGATTAATGATTGTTTAATTTCTCCCTACTGGAAATTATCCAGGACCTTAAATTAAGAATTTTCTGGGGAAAAAAAAAGTATTATATTAAGTGAAGATTTTAAGATATATGCAGTTGATTGAATTATTGAAATATTGATAAATGAATTACACTGCACTCTCATGAGTGCCAAAAAGATGACTATTAAAGAAACAGCAACATAGATGTCTCAAAATTAAATATGGAAAAGTTATTTTCTTCAAAGACAAACAAAAATAATTTATAATCACTATTTATTTTTTCAAAATACATATGAAACAGTAAAATTATATTTCAAGTGCTTTTCCATTTTCTTTTACAAAAGTAATCATAAACTGTACACTTCATAACAGCTTTGAGGTTTCATTGTTACATAATTCATCTGAACCTGACAAATATGTTCACACATTCTAAAGAAGACATTGTAAAAATACTGAAATGTGTAACATCTTTTAAAGGTGGTTGCAAAACATTTGTTCTCAGTAATACAATTATATGCTGTCAAGTTTCACAAATGGCTGGTTACCATGTACAAAAGCCAGAAACACAAATTTCAAAAGATTTTAAAATTTCTGTTCTATAATACGGAAGTCAAAGATACTGATTTGAACAATGGCTACGTATTACATCACAAAGTTCAGTTAAAAAGTCACCTTATGAACAATGACTGAAGGATACAAAGCAGGATTAAATATGATGGATCCAAATTATTCAATGTCATGTATAAGATGAAGAATTTATATGGTCGTTGCCAGTTTAAAATAATTGGAAAATATCTTGGACTATTCATTAGTGAAATCATTTCATTTACAATGTCAGGTAGTTCTTTTCTATTTTGACTTCTTCATTCTTCATAATAAAATGAAGATCTCACTTCATTGTGTTCCATAATTTATCCATATTTTGCAGATGAACCCAATCATGTCTTTCAGTTAAAAGGGTCAGTAGAAAGTTAATGTGAATGACAGGAACTTGGGCTAAACTTTCTGTTTACAAAAAATTATAAATGCAAATATTTTGTATCTTAAAGTTGATCTACTTGCTTCTTTCTTATACAGTAATAGAATTTATGAAGCTATTCACACTGGGGGTTACTGTGTTTTTTAAATGGAAAGCTTAGAGGGTCTTTTTAAAGAAAAAACAAAAAAATATAGTAAAACCCACAAAACAATCTATATAAATAGAAAACCATGCAATTTTTATAGAGAATGATTGATTCTGTGGCTAGTTTGTACATAGTCTTAAGGATTATAGGGTTTTTTTTTGTTTTGTTTTCTGATTTTTTTTTTTTTTTTGGTTCACAAACTTTATTCTACAGCAAAATCACAAACATAATTTCAGGTATTGATGTTCAGATGGGAACAATTTTTTTTTGAAAGACAGAACAAAGACATAAATCCAGTGCATTAACCTTCCAACATTGAGATTTACTCCTCTTAATAATTTTGACTCATTTCTATAACATGCATTATTTTCTAATAAATTGTTTTTTAGGGAACAGAAACATGAAATTGAATAATAGAAATCCACCATCCTGTACAGTAAATAGGGATTCTGTGCATAGCAGATGCAAATCACAACAAAATTTCCAAAGAAAATGGCCTATTTTTACCCTTTCATGATGAGATCAGGCATAGTTTGCTCTTTGGAGAGGGTTCTCATGATCCAGGTGAGTTTGGAAGTTATTGTCAGTCTGAGATGACAACGTTTCCATATAAACACTATCTGCACCTCTAGATCTATCAATAATAAGTCACTTCCACTGTGTCAGCATAGATTAAATATAGAATTATTCTAATCAATTCCTCCTGGTAGGAGTATATTTAAATCATTTCAGGCATGAAAGTATCTGTTTTTCTCTTAAACACCTAATTTTTTTTTTCAATCACCATGTCCAGTATTCAAAATACATTCAAATTGGCATTCCATACATCTTCAAATCCCACACCAAACCTTAATTTAGTGATTTTTTAAGTCTCTATGGTATAACATTGTCATCCCATCAAGTCAAACCCTGGTTATCTATCTTCATGATGAACAGGGCAAAAATAAAAACATTGTTTTACTTTGATGAGAAACACTTGAACTGAATATTAGTTATATGCCCCTGTTCAAATATACATATTTTTGGTAAACTATTAATGGCAATGGCAGAAGATACGTTTTACCAATGCATCTTTTATTAAATTACCATTCACTCTAATTAACATAAGATTAAGTAAATGTAGGAAAAGTCTTTTATTAAAACAGAAAATCTTAAAGAGTATCACTGAATAACATATTAGAAACAGCATTTACTTTAATTAGCTCTGTTGCCCATGTAAAGTACAAACTCACTATTTTCTTTTACACAGTGGGTCACAGTAGGTTCAGATGAATCAAATCCTGAGCCATGTCACTGAGTAGCTATTAAAATACTATGTCATGGGTTGTTTTTTTTTGAACAGTGTTAGAGGATTTACTTTCTACTAAAAGTTAAAATACACAGGAGTTTTTGGTTTTGCATTCAAATATGTTTCTTTCCATAAATTGTAACACACCTGTTTACCATTTATTTAAGTAGATTCTCACTTTAAATTATTTTATGTTCTGTGCTTTTGTATCATTTATTGGCAGCAATAAATTCTTAGCCTAAAATCTATACGCGTTTAGATCAACTAAAGTTCCTTGGAACAACCAGAGTTGCTTCAGAAACAAGTTGTGAAGAAGACAGATCTCTGCATTTTCACTTAGATTTACAGAGGTTGAATGACTTCCTTAAATCCTTATCAACTCTAGTTTTTTTTAAAAAATTATCAGGTTATTAAATTACCTGGTCATAATCACAATTAAGGTAGCAAAAAGAAATTCAGATGGAAATCCATTCTATAAAAATATTCATTCTGAGATAATATCAAGTACTCTTTCTAAAGAAATAATTTAAGAAATGACCATATGTTCAATGTTAAGATTTTGTGTCTCTTTATTTGTAATAGTCTTTGGCTCTTTGATAACTTATTCTGAAATAACTTATATTTTGTTTAATAGACAGTAAAATTTGAGAAAGGAGTGGAAGTTCAGCTTTTTCAGTTTTGAAACAGTGAATCATTAAGTGAAAGCCTTAAGTCATTGATAGTTCTTTACCAAGTCTGCAAAATTTAAAAATAATAAACATTACAGGAGAATAAGCACAGGTGAAAATGTCAGTTAAATACCACAACCAAATAGGTTCAAATATATTTGCTTTTATCTAAAACCTGAGTCAGTATCGATCAGTTGTGATCTCCCTGCAGTAACTAGAACGGGCACACACTCCCCAAAACTGCATAAGAAAGTGGGTGCTTGGCTCTGCCTTCCTGTCTCTTGTTCCCTGGCAATAATCCTGATGGAATTTTTACTCGACTGTGAATGTATGAATATCATGAGTTTTACATGTAAATAAAGTGCCAGAAACAGGGCTGGTCTGACAAAATAAATAAATAAATAAAATTGTCAAGAAAGATGTTTTTAAGGAACCAGTGTAAAGAAAAGCATCAACTGTTGAGATTTCTGTCAGATTACACACTCCACAGACACTAATGCTCTTTTTATATTCAATTTCCTCATGCTCCCAAATACTTAGTGAATCACGTAACATAAATATATAACTGGAAAAGAACTTTGGTGTTGTTATGTTAATGAATCAACATTGGCTCCTTTTTCCTAGATTTCAGTTTGGCAAGTCCCTGAATAAGTCCCTGAACATTAGGTATTCATAATACCTAAGCTGCAACTTCATAATGTGTTAGTGCTGTCATTAAAATGTGGTGTCCCACACAGATTAGTGGGGGCAATCTGGAACATCAAATCTTATTTTAAATGTTGAAATTAAACACATCCCATCTTGAATCACAAGTGGAAAGAGGATATGTTATGAATGTGTAGCTGTGTAGAGTGAGGGTGTGTTGTAGTGAAAAGCGGTAGTATTACATTTTTATAACATGAACTATCATTTTAAATGATCATGCTCGATCAATATGAGTGTAAACCTCTCTCATGTATTGCATGAAAGATGACTTGGGGTGAGTTTTCTCTCCTTAGTCTCTCTCACGGGATTAACAAATCCTCTGGTATGCTGAGTTGATTCTAGTCCCTAGGAAACATTTTAAAATTACCTTGAAAACATATTTTAATCTACAATCCTCATATTAAAGTCTCCTGGTTGGCTGACTGCTTGCATTTTTTAAATCACAATCATTGGCTTTTCCTCCATATGAGGCAAAGAAAAGCATGAGGTTTAAGAATGAATATAAAATACTGAAAATATGTTTACAGATGAAAATAATTATTATACCCATTTAGAGAATATATCTACTAATTAATCGTAAGCTGCAGCTATATTTACTGATAAAACAACTATCTCCCAAAATGTAATTTTATTAAGAGGATAACTTTTGTCTTTCCATATAACAACGGTTATTTTCCAGTAAAATAGAGAATTCCAAAATGGAAGTGTCATATCAGTGATTTTGTCTAGAGCAAGGGTTCTTTTAGGCTTGATAAGGTAGCCAGGTAGTTTCAAACAGGTTTATTCCATTATTTTTCAATTAGAAAATTTAGCTAGGAATACTAGTTTTCATTAGGATGGTAACAAGCCTTTGAAAAATTTTAGGGAGTTGTGTTTGCCTTCATAATGCTAAATGTGTAAATTACATCTCAATGAATAGTAATGCCATCATTATGAGAAATGACAAAATTCAAGGCTTTTAAAACTTTTTAATATTTAGAAATATGGGATTTTTACTAAGATAAAAATTTTATAATTGCTAATAAAAATTTCTCATTCTGATGAAGGTGTTTTATATTCTAAGTACAGATTTTCTTGCCTTTTTGTTTTGTTTTGTTCTTTTAACCTCCTACCTTGGGATAAGCTTGAAATACACACTATCCACACTACCAATCTCAAAAGTAAGGTTGGGTTTATTCAATATAGATACCTTTCAGGAGGGCCCAGAAACAAGACAATAAAAAGTTGACCTGATTTAAAAGAAAGTTCTGTCTTGTAAAAACGTTTGCATAGTTTTTACCGCTAGTGGCCTGATCCTTGATCCTTATTTAAGGCAAATGCCTTTCACGAAAGGACTGTGGGTCTGGGCCTTCAGAATTGTCTATTTTTATTAAATGTTAAAATTATATTATTTATAGTATATTTCTATAATTTGCTGAAAAATAAGTCATCCTTTCTTTAAGAAAATACTCAGTTTTAACGATTAGCTTCTGACTGGGTTTGAAAGTCACCACAACTGAACAACCTAAACGACAATGAATGAGCACAGACATGTATTGTACCTTTGGTGTCTGTTAGTACGGTCTGTCGGAAATACGGGTCTATATAATAGCTTCATGTTACAAAATATACATGTCACAGTACATGAAAACCTTACAAACACAAGAAATGAGCAACTTCTAATTCTATTCATATAGGAATACTAATGCTACATTTGAGATTAAGATTATTAGAATTTTAAAAATATCAGTTAAACAGTGTAACAGATGTGTGAACTAATGTAACATTGAGACAGTATAAAATGGTAGCCCAAATGGCTCAGCCTCCATTTTCCAGCTACTAAGTATTAATTCTTAAGTGTATATTCAAAATGGTTCTTTAAATTATAGCTTTATCTGTATGTTTTAAACAAGCTTGAGAGACAAAGTTTTGAGTTTAGCAGAGCCAAATCTCATCAAGAAAATAATTTACTGAGAACGAAAGAATATATTATCAGAAAAATAACAATAATTTGATGGCACAAGGATTTAATGCTGTGCAAATGAAGTTCAAAATTTCCATTAAAGCTTATATAGAAATATGTGCATAACAAGAAATGAACACAGTTGTAACAAAATCAAAACCATATATATGTGATGTGCTACTTTAAACAACAGCAGCATAAATTATATTAAATTTTAGATAAGTGTTGATTCTTAAAAATGCATTTCTTTGCTTATGCAAAGAATCACAACTTAATAAAACACTCTGTGTGAATAGGCATATGACAAGAAGAATACAATGCCTCATGGAAGTAAGAACTGTCTGCTTTCAAGTAAAATATATTAAGATGTCCAAAGTTAATAAACAGACAAAAAAGTAAATGAAAAATTGCACATCAAGTTTATTCACTACCAGGATATATTTTAAATGAGGAAATCAAACCTTCTACTTTTTTTCTGATCTGATGAGTACATAGTCCTGGGTCCTTACTACAATGGTCTTATTCTGGAGGCATTACGGTGTGGAGGGTGGTTTGGGAGATGAACAGGATCCTTGACTATCAAAACTGTTCGCCCGGCCAGGCAACTGAAAGACAATAATTTTATAATGTGTAATCTAGTATAATAAATAATAAAGAGGGTAAGTTGTTACTACCTTTTAAGAGTGAATATTCACTCAGGATATGAAAGCCTCTGAAGAGAACATATACATAACTCCCCCTTCCCCCAGAACTCACCTTCTCAGGTCGAAAGAGAGGAAGCAAATATCCCACAGAGACGTAGCAGGGCGTGGCACAGAGATAGCATGCACAGCAGCAATGTACAGATAACTATTCACGACTGAAGAGCCAGTTAACGTCTGTGACAGGCTTTTAGTTCTTATGGTAAAATAATTATTGGTTTAGTACAGTGGGAGGCAATTGCTAGGTAAATGCAAAAAGAGGTTCTAGACACAAGAGACTGCATTTTGCTAGCTCTAAAGCAGGACGTGACTTTTAGTTGATGAGGTGACAGGGGTTAAGCTTGGCAAATGGGAGCCTCACGTGATGAAGAATAATTTCTCGTGGACCCTAAATATTATGAGTATTTTAAAAGATTAGCTTCAACAGAATAAACTCTTGGTTATTTAGGCAGAAGTAACCAGATTTTCTAAATGATGCTTTAGTCTCTGTCCCACCAACTTACCCAGCTCTCGAACTGTTCCCTTCTCATTTTAATCTTTTCTGGGGCAACCAAACACACAATTACACACGTATCACCTTCCCACAGTACAAAATCCAGTCAGTTCTTAGGTCTCTAGTCCGAATGTTCTGTTTGACCATTGAATGTAGGTACAGGAGTTAGAAAAAGGAGCTGTTTGCTGGAGAAAGTGTATTTACATAATATGTTAGTTCACTTGTCCTCTGACACTCCGCTGCTAGAAAAATATCTGGGATCTTCTTCTGATGTCCATATTGTAGCTTATTCTTCCTGCATGTCCCACAATGACTGACACAAACACATGCCTAGTCCAGAGCTCCTTTCATCAGATAAATGTATAACTGCGTATTAAACAGTCTTATGTAATTATAATATACCTGGGTCGTACAACATATGCCCTTTCATTAGTTCAAAGTTCTTGTTCACATTACCTCATTTCTCCCTACATAGTTCCTGTGAAGTCTGAGGGGAGAGCATTTCCGTTCTTATGAACTATGGAGAAATGCAGCTGTAGACAGAGCAAGTGGTCTGCCCAGCGTTATCCAGCCAGAGGAGCAAGGATTAGAACCCACACCTCCCCTTCAGTGTGGCTCTCTACCCAGCAAATCTTACTCTTATGTCTAGATTCTTAAAATGAATATTTACCTTTCAAACCTTAAATAAAAACAAAAACAAGAATCAGAAAAAGGATTGCAAATGTATAATAAGCAGTATACTTTATACTTTAGACAGTACACACTGCTGAAATAAAATACAACCTTTCCAAGACTTGTTGAACTATTTTGAGAATATACTTGGCTATATTTCTGAACCACTCTAGGGGAAAGTGCTGTGTAAAGTGCACTTGTGTGAGTGTCTGCCTGTTAAATGCTGACGTGAGGTAAACATTTGAAACACACACACACACACACACACACACACACACACAAGCAGATATCTATGATGACAGTTCACCTCTATTGTCTGAGCATGCAATGTTCATACCCCATTCACCCAGTTTTCTCTCTAATGTCCTGAGTAACATAGCCAAGGTCGTATTTTTGTGACTGAGCTGAGATGAGAACCTGGGCCCACTGATCTTTAGTAGTTCATTACACTGTGCCCAGTGCCGTAACAAGAAGCAGAATCTTATCCACAGTGAGATGACAATGAATTATCCACTTACCATGTGGCTATCATAACTGTTCTTTTCACTGAATTGCATAAATTCTATCATCTACCACAAATCCTTTTGTCGGCGTGCATTACCTCTCAATCAATCGGGTCACTTAAATGACTGACTTTGTGACTCTTCAAGAGGCTTTGGCAATTGTCTTTCCATCTAGCAACATTCAGTGTTTTGAGTAGACTGACAACTTCACGGCTAAAAATCCTGATAGAAGCTGGTTGCCGATACCTCTTCTGGTTAAATATTATAATCGAAGCTAACACTGTGTCATACTCAGGTCAAAGAACTCAATGTTCAGAATTTTTTTTAGTTTTACTCCGTGAATTTACTACTATTACAGAGTAATAGCAGAACTTAGGTTGTTAAAATAACTTGCCCAAGGTTCTCCATTATGTACAGTCAGGCTTTGATCTCAGGCAAGCTGATGCCTTAATATTTTATTTTATTTAAATCCTCACCCAAGGATATTTTTCCATTTATCTTCAGATAGGGAGGGGGGGAAGATAGAGAAAGAAAGAGAGAGAATAACATCGATTGGCTGCCTCCTACAGGACCCCGAACAGGGCTGGGGACCAAACTGCAACCGAGGTACGTGCTCTTGAACAGAATCGAACTCACGACTCTTTGGTCCGTGGGCCAATGCTCTAACTGCTGAGTCAAACCAGCCAGGGTGCCTCAGTATTTAAAAAATTTGCGAGCACTTTTACTTCCTGGCCAGAATTGGGGTAGATATACCTGCCCTCTTACATAGATAAGTTGTATTGGTTGCACCTCTATTTAGGGATCCTGGGGAAGTTTAGGTGAGGTGGCTGGTTTCACAAAAGAGAAGCCCCTACATTCGGTTTCCAGTTAGTAATGGGTTTACTGGCATGCTCCACCATTCCCCAATGTAAGTTTTCAGGCTATGCAAAGAAAATAATAGAGTTGCAGTTTTTATGGACTTACTGTCCAAAGGAAATCAGACTCAGAAAGTTTAGTGAGTTTTGAAATCTAACAAGGCGCCCAGAACTTTGAACACTGGCTGACAGAGTCTGTGGGGCAAAGCAGGAGCAATATCTGCATGTGTGTGTTTTTAAATAGGTGAACACATAAAATGTCAGAGCATCATTAGCCGACAAAATATTTAAGCAAAAGAGATTAAAAAAAAGAGAGAGAGTGAGAGAGAGGTAGAGAGAGTAGGTGTTAGGGAATCACAGAGCTCACCTCCAGCAAGGGGTGCCAATGTGTTATTGGTTTCCGGTGATAGGCCAGCATTTCATTCCAGTGGTCTCGCCCAAGACCCTCAGCGTCCAGTCCTGTTCTGCACACTCCTATGACCTCATTGTGTCCTACCCTACAATTCAGAGAATATTACACTTTCATTCTGACATTCAAAGGTAAATGGAGTTTCACACATCCTAGCAGAATTTTAAACATATGATCAAAACACTAGATTTTGTGACAGGTTCTAAATGATTTTGCAGATCAAACTACTTCAGGGCAAATAGAAAATCTTAAGTGAACTGAAAGTAACTATACAGAATCAGCATTCAAAAGTGAATTTGTAAAAGTGCACACACAAACCATTTTAGAGTTCGGTAACTTAAGCACATTTTACAATAGTAAAAACTGTGTGAATGAGAAATGCCAGCTGGTCCTTACCATACGATGAGTTTCTTGGAAGCAATCCTATTTAACTTTAAGTGATGTAAATAAAAATCTCCTTCTTTCCACAAGGCTTAATGTTTTGTAATGATGCTTAGATTTCTCACCGAGAACCCAACATCCATTTTCTTGCATAAATGATCATATTTAATTAATTCTAAGTGATATGTCAGTGAATGTTTTGCTTGTACTATAATTAAACAGGGCAGGGCTATGTTCAGCACCACGGCATTTGACTTCTTATTGCACAGCACTAGAGCACACTGACTCTATTTTCCATTCATGTCCTGCTTTTACAGCAACAAATCAAAATAATAATGACAGTTAATATTTTTGGAGCTTATTATGTACCAGACACTGTTCTAAGTAACTTAGAACTGTACTGACTCACTTAATCCTCACACCACGACAATGAGTATCATTACCATCATCTCATTTTACAGACAGAAACGAAACCCCCAGAAGTCCAGGGACCTGCTTGCCTTTACAAACCGAGGAAGAGGCAGGGCCAGATTTGAATCGAGACCATTGACTTAGTGAGTATGCAAGTGGGTAAGGTGTTTCTCAAGCATGGAGTGTAATTTAAAGGCATTTCTAAAGGTTATTTATTTATTTATTTTTGTGAATCCTCACCTGAGGATATTTTCCCATTGATTTTTAGATAGAGTGGAAGGAAGGGAGGGAGAGAGAACGAGAGCGAGAGAGAAACATTGATGTGAGAGAGACACATTGACTGGTTGCCTCCCTCGTGACCCCCGACTGGGGCCAGGGATGACCCTGCAACCCTTTGGTCCAAGGGCCAATGCTCAAACCGCTGAGCCAAACCAGCCAGGGCCTCAAAGCAACGTTTAAGATTGATGAGAATGCATCAGGGCTGCGTTCCTATGGCCACTATTCACCTTCTCCTCTTAATACTCACTGTTCACAGTTCCATATTATGCTAATGTTTTACAAATGGGAAAAGTGAATCCCCAAGAGATTTCCACAACTTTCCCTTTTACACAGCTAGTTGATGACAGAGCTCTGATAAGAACCATACTATTCATATTCCAGCCCAGTTGGGAAAACAAACTCCGTGGATTTTAATTCCTCTTGTCACTGTAAAAGGCTTCACAACAGTGCTTTCTGTGTTCCATAGTGCTCTGTACCCATTCTTTCACCAGCCCCAGGTGTCCTGTTCTTCAACTTAAGAGTGACTTCTTTTGCAGAAGAAGAAGAAGAAAAAAAGAAATATTGTAACATGAGAAAAGTGAGCTTTGAATGAGTAAGTTTTTCCTCTTCCAATTTACATGAAAACTGCTGCATTGGAATCTGATTGGCACGTGACTAAACATGGCTGTTCTTCAGTGAGCCCCCAGATACACGTACCTATCGTAATCCATGACTGCGATGGAGAGGCTGACCTGGTCCACGTTCTCCGGAGGGATGTCGAAAATAATGGCCTCATTGTACACAGGGTTTAGAGTGTTTTTCTTTGTCGTTGTTTTCCTCTTTTTTAATCTTCGACCTTCACACATCAGAGACACTTTGACATAAGGATCTAGGAGTGGGAAGGTAATTTTGTTAAAATAGAAGTAACAGTACAACGTATAAATAAAATCGCAGTTAACTGTTACTAAGAAAAGTAGTATATTAAGCTCTTTAATATTACCAGTTTTATTTATTTATTTTATAATATATTTTTTAAAAATATGTTTTTATTGATTTTTTAGAGAGAGAGGAAGGGAGAGAGAGACAGAAACATTGACTGGCTGCCTCCTGCATGCCCCCCACTGGGGACCAAGCTCACAACCCGGGCTTGTGCCCCGACTGGGAATCGATCTGGGATCTCTCAGTCCATGGGATGATGCTCAATCCACTGAGCCACACTGGCAGGCAATATTACCAATTTTAAATTCAAATGAATTATTTGGGGGCAGAAGGCTCTGTAAGACTTCTTACTTTACATAAAACACGTATCTTGAATGAACTAGAAGATAATTAACTTTATCTCATTATTTTTAATACAATAGTGAAAACTCACTTGTTTATCAAGAGCCAGTCCAGAGCTACAATGAGTCTTTTTAGTCACAGCTATTTGAAGACACATTTTTGTTAGAAGTGATTTTTAGCGAATGTAATCCTAACAAGTAGGAATAATTGTATTAAAGTTAATTTCTTTCAAAATAATTTAGAATAAGAATACTAACACTTGTGAAGGACCAACATTATATCTAGACAGTATTTAGAATCACAATGAGAAAAATCAGAAAGCAACAACTACATTAGTTGGAATTTTCTTCAATAGTTGGAAAAGGTACTAAAATTAGAGGTCTCATTTTACAGCTATCGTGTTGATGCTTGATAAGGAACTCAGACTGAAGAAACAATCACTACAAATAATTATTAAACGCTCAACAGCATATAAAAAAAGGTCAATATATGCTGCAAGGAAAATTTCTGTTATGACATTGTGTAACAGACAATGGAAAGAGAAAAATGTAGTTGGGCTATAATTTTATGAGCCAAGGGATCAAAAAATTGTTAACAAGTTCTACCCAGCTGGCTGTTTCTACCCTCTTACTCCTGACACCTTAAGTGAAACAACTGTTACAGTCCCATAAAACATTATATAGTATTATACAAAAGTTTCTTTAAAAGCTTTTACTTTTTATAAAAAGGAGGCATGGCTTTGGGAGGGGGTGTTGACACGGGTGAGCATGGTAGATGGTTAAAACAATCCGTTGCTAAGCTCTATCTTTATTTTTAAATTTTCTGGTCATCCTCCAACTATAGCACCATCACTTTTTCTCTCTTTTCACCAATGTAGTAATACATCTTATTTCCCTATATTAGGTCAAAATGATGGCAATATTAATTTAGTTAAGCAAATGAATGTTTTTTGAGCATTAGAAACATGTACTTATGTATTTTATAAACATATCCTTGAAGGGGCAAAAACATATTTTGTGGCTAGAAAAAGGGTATGTAGAAGAAAACAAGGTGAAAGGGTAATATGTTCAGTGCCTGTTTTCCACTTATTTAAAAAATTTTCAATAATAGGAAGTAGGTTTTAAGGAAGAAGCTCATTTTGTGATCTACTTTTGTGTATGAGCCCCTAGGCCTCTCATTAACAATAGGAACAAGGCCTGGTTTATCCTTCAGTGCCCCCGTCATGTCTCTGATGACATTTCTCTACTCTACTCATGACAAGGATAATTTACTGACTCCTCGGTTGATTCACAAGCCTTTTGTGAGAATTAATGAGGTGGTGTTGTCAAAGCACACACTCCTCTCATAAAAAGCTTCATAGAAATAAAAAGTAATCTTGTACTTAATTACAACTTTGATGCTGTTTGCTTGTCTCAAAATTTGATCTCTTTTGGTGTGTGATAGAAAGAATAGAATAAACAATAATTTGCAGAGTACACTGTTTATCTTAAGTTCTTAAACATTTGTTGACCCAATAATTTTTCTTGGGTTATTTCAAAATAAATGTGGAATTTACTTACTTTCTTGCTACGTTTATATATCAACTATATATCGCAAATTAAAAAAAAAAGAATAGGTAAGTGACGACACAGTTCAAGAATCAAGATGCTAGAGAAAGATGTGCAATGAGAATTCTCCCTCCCACCTGTCTCCAAACCTCTCCACCCTCACCCCTTAGTTTTTGTGTACCACTCCACTATTTATTTATGCAAATATTAGCAACATGAATATATATCCTAGAAATTCCCATTCTTACACAGAAAGGAGCATGTATTTGCATCTCATTTTAACAATTAATTTATTAAATCCTGTACCTCTTTCCACACTAGAATTTAGAGTTTCCTCAGGCTTTTTGTAATGCAGATTTAGGGGTTATTTTTATTCTTAAGAACCACACTTGTTATAGATTAACTCCATGTTATCCTTTATTATATCTCCATTACAATTTCTTATTTCTGTTTAATTCAAGAAATGTTTACTGACCTCCCTACTCTGCCCTTATTATTTTTTCTTTCACAGAGCTATGCCAAAGTTCACATAATTCAGTTATAAATAATCCTCTAGAACTATAGTGATTTAAATGAGGTGATAAAAGCATGTGGCTTTAACACTAACAAAGTTAGCACAAAAGAAATTTCTTTCATGAATGTCTTGAAGAAACTTCAAGAAGCATTTCTTTACTTTATTATTTCTTTCAGTCCCTATGGTTGCCAACTTTTTAGTTAGAAAGGCAGTAAGAATGCAAATGCAAATGGTGTCTTGGAACCGTGACATTTCTCTGCAGATCAGGTGAGGGAAATAAATTCAGTCTAAATATGTCTTCAAATGGCTCCCGCTCAGAAGTCTAATGCAAGACTGACATGCATGCTTTAAAGTCCAAGAATCTTCTTTTATAAGCAAGTGATTAGCTGAAAGTAGGGAAGTGGATGGTAAATGATGAACTTTCAACAGAACTCATCAGTAGAGAAAGCAATAAAAATAAAAACCCAAGTTCAAAGTCAATCTATTTGGTAACACCTTTCAAAAATTTTGTAATGATAATGTAAATTAAAGAGGGGATTTGGAGCCCTGGCCGGTTTGGCTCAGCGGTTGGAGCGTTGGCCTGCGGACCAGAGAGTCCCGGGTTCGGTTTCTGCTAGGGGCACGTACCAAAAAAAAAAAAAGAGGGGATTTGGAAACCTTTAGTTGGTAATCTCTTTTTCTCCTTTTACAGTACGCTAATACAGACAAATGAGCTCATTAATTCATTTTCTACATATAATTTTGGGTACATAGACTATTTTATTTGGGAATGTATCCTTGGCTACTGTGTGCATACCTGATGCGCCAGTAATATCCATCGCCTTCAGATTCCTGCACTTGATGACTGTCAATGTCATGCGACCAGCAGTTGGCAAATAACAAAGGGAAAACATGATTTCACCCAGGTCTACGCTTTCCTAGAAAGGCAATTGGTAATGTTAGTAATTTCAAACACCAGAGAGTGAAAACAAAATATAATTAAAGGTGTTGAGTGAAAAATCACTTTAATAGAATATTTGAATGCCATTTTAAATGGTTTTATTGCGGATACAAATAACATTGCAAGAAAGCCGTCCCACACGGAGAAAGAGAATATATTCTATCCCAGATGCTTACTTAACATCTCCACTTGTATTTCTAACAGGAATTTCAAACTTAATACAGCCAAAACCAGACTGTTGATTCCACTCATTCCCCATCATCTTCTGAAACCAATGCCTGCCAGTCTTTCTAAAATCAGCAAATGGCAACATCATTCACCCAGAGGCTGGGGCCAAAAACCTAGCACTCACTTTTATTCGTATCTTTCCCTTGTGCCTACATCCAACCCATGTCTTAGCTACGCTATCTACAAAATGTATCCCAAAGGACTGACTTTCTTTTCAACCATTCAAGCCACTATCACCTCTTACCAGGATTATTTCATTAGTCTCTAAAAGTGATCTCCCATTACAGGAGTTCCTTTTCATATAGTGGCCAAAGTGGTTATTTATGAATGCAAGTCAAATTATTTCACTTTCCTGCTTAACACCATCTAAGGGCTCACGGCTATACTGTAACGAAATTCAAATTATTTACCCTGGCATACAAGTGGGGTTATTATACATCATGGTGTATCTGGGAAATTTCGGCTTTATACCTATTGTTCTGGTGTAATTATTCAGAACATCCCCTTTAATTCTTAAATATGTCTTTGGACAATGCATTACAGGTTGTACTCAATAAAGAAAAAAAATTTAAAAAAAAGCTGTGGTACATTTACACAGTGGAATACTATGTGGCTGCAAAAAAGAAGGATCTCTTTCCCTTTGAAACAGCATGGATGGACCTGGAGATTGTTATGCTAAGTGAAATAAATCAGCCAGAGAAAGACAAATATCACATGATCTCACTTATATGTGGAATCTAATACACAAAATAAACTGACAAACAAAATAGGGCCAGCGACATGGATACATGGAACAGAGTGATGAATCTCAGAGGGAGGGGGGCAGGAAGAGATTAACCAAAGAAGTTAAATGCATATATGTGTAACCCATAGAAACAGAAAATAGTATGGGAAGGCCTGGGGTGGGGTGGGGGTTGGGTAGAGGGGGGCAAAAAGGGAGAAAATGGAAGACATCTATAATACTGCCAATAACAACAGCAAAATTACTGTTTGTTTCCCTGATTATTATATATAAGGTCTGGAAAAGCAGTGTTCTTGTCTGTGTTATTTTTGCCTCCTACTGAAGTGGCTGGTGCATAGCTAGCTCTCAGTGCATTTTTATTTTTGAAGGAATGAAAATATTATTAATTAATGTGGAGGAAAAATAACCTACTCTTTCCATTTATAAACTGTTCATAGTGCCTTGATATAGATATATTTGCTGTCATTGGCCCATAGATTGTGGACAAATGAAAGTGAGTGTGAACAATGAACATTTAGGATGCTTTTCAGAAAGCTGTTAACAGGATTTAATCAAACCATTCCTGGTAAAACAATTTGTGATAGATTTAATTTTGGGGGAAATACATTGCTATGCATTCAAGACAAAGAACTAGGTCCTTAAAAATTCTTCACAAGTTATTAACACTTATGGACATATTCTTACAGCTCAGGTTCTGATTTATGTATTCCCATTTTTTTATTCATAATCTAAAAGTAGTAAAGCCTAATAATCTGCCGTTGAAGATCTCAGTTGAAAAGAAGAGTACTCTCTAAAGGTCTAAGAAAAGAAGTCTGCATTCTGTCTTTATGTAATGATTCTCTCCTTGTTTCACTTTCCATCTCTTTTCCCAAATGTTCCTTCAGGTTTGGTCAATGGGCTGACATTTTCTGCCTGGCAGACATCCCCCCTTCCCTCACTGGGTATTTCTCCTTCCAGGAACTATCAATTAGAGTAGGCATCTTTTGTTGTCAGCTGGTAAAAGTTGTGGATGTAGAGCAAGATTCCAAGTTCTACCAAGAAACAGGTGGGGGTGGTGATGGAGGAGCTAGGAATGAAATAGGAAACATGGTCTTTGACGAAATGCTTAGAATCCAACAGGAAACACACCACATGCAAACTGGAAAAAAGGCCACAGAAGCATCGAAAGGGATTAGTACATAAAACATTTGCATGTGTCTGATTGCCGTGGTTTTACTTTTACACATTAAATAATCGGTGGGAGTAATTTTGTACTTCTCTAGGAATATCACATGCTTACTAGCTAGAACACAGAAGGTTCATCATGTTTAGTCCAATCTCTCAAAGATTCCTTTTATGGATCCAGTGACAACATAATTTTGACTATCTGTTATTAACAGGTATTAGTGAATACAAAGAGGTTAAAGTGAGGAGGTGACCAAAGTACTAGCCCAAATAAATGGAAAAGCATGATTAAAGGACATCTCTGAGCTGCCCTGTATAACAAGTGAGTTGGCTTTTTGTCTACTATAGTCATAAGAAACCTACTTAAATATTTAAACTACATGTGGTCAGGAATTTTTCAAAAAAATTGTAATGAACTGGGTGGTAAAATTCATTTTATATTATGCATTCATAATAATTGTACAAAAGTTTCATTCTTCCTTAGACTGAATTTTGCCTTCAGGAAGTATAGATGTGGAAGAACTAAAACTAGGCAGTTATACTGAAGAGGACATAATACTCTCTAAGGTAAATAGCAATATTCTTCAATTTTTTTTTTTAATCCTCACCCGAGGATATTTTTCCATTTATCTTCAGAGAGAGTGGGGAGGGGGGCGGGGAGAGAGGGAGAGAGAGAGAAAGATAGAGAAAGGGGGAGAGAAAGAGATCGATATGAGACACATCGACTGGTTGCTTCCCGGACCAGGGCCAGGGACGAACTGCAACTGAGGTATGTGCCCTTGACCGGAATCGAACCCGCGACTCTTTGGTCTGTGAGCCGAAGCTCTAACTGCTGAGTCAAACTGGCCAGTGCAATATTCTTCAGCTTTTAAAATCTGGAAGTGATCTAAGAGATAATCATGAAAAATGTACTTAATCAATGAAAATGGCTATGGGACCTTAAGAAAGGTCCTCCAGCAGATATAACAGCAGAACTCTGGATTCTGGCTACGTGCTCTGAGCTGCAGTGAACACTGATCCTCAGTGCCCACCACGGACCTCTCTGTCCTTTGTTGATGGCCCAACTCCAGGGAGGCGATCAAGTTCTAATTGCTGCCTCTTCTTGCTCTGCTCCAGACCACAGGGTTTATAAGGCCACACTCAGTCTCAACAATCTGAACCCCCTGGTGCCTAGCAAAGAACCAAGAAATAAGTTGAAAGTCTCTGAACAACCAGCATAAATGTAACAAAGTTATGCAGTAAAATTCTCTTATTTAATGAGACTACATCATTTCTTATTCAACACTCATTTACTATTATTTTAGACAAAATTCTGACAAGAATGTTTACTTAGTGTATCAATCTACATCAAGTCAAAACTCACAGGAAATGTGGAGGTGGGGAACTTATAGCAGTGGGTCTAGTGAAGGCAGAAATAAATGATAGCTGCAAAGACACCATGCATATAAAAGAGAAGCAAGTATTCTAAAAAGGATAGCAATCTAGATCATCCTGTATCAAGGGGAACTAACACTAATGCCTCAGCAACTTAAAAACAACCATTTGTTACAGACTTGAAAGTTATTAATATTCCAAGTGATGACTGAGTCGTCAAGCGAAGTAAGGAAAAATATCCTCTATGTTCTGTTGAAAAAGGTAGAGACATGCACACTATTTTTGAGAGTAATATTTTTATCCCAAATCCTTAAAATGTTTGAAGTGGTAATTTTGGCTTAAAATGAGAAAAGGCTTTCAGTTTCTGAACATTTTATTCATGGGTAATCTCATTTACTGAAATTCTATATAAATATGTACTTCCCATATTAACCTTTAAAATACTCTGGTATCGCCCAGTGGGTGTGGCTCAGTGGTTGAGCATCGACCCATGTACCAAGAGGTCACCAGTTCGATTCCCAGTCAGGGCACATGCCCAGGTTGTGGGCCAAATCCCCAGTGGGGGGCATGCAGGAGGCAGCCAATCGATGTTCTCTCTAATCGATGTTTCTATCTCTCTCTCTCTCTCTCCCTTCCTCTCTCTCTAAAAAAAAAAAAAAAATCAATACAGAAAAAAAATACTCTGGTATCTTTGGGCAATCAATCATTTGAAACTGGCTATACAGTCTAGGATACGGTGTTCTAAGAAATGTCTTTCAGGTACGAAGACCTTTATTTCATCCTCATACACACTGATCTATCAGATGAACATTCATAGTGACAGTCTTCTGGCTGGCTCAGGGACTGTACGTTTGATTCATCCTGGCTCCACAGACAGAGTGTCCGGGTGTCATTTTCTGATGATTGGCGATAGTCAACCTCACAAACAAAGTCTCAGTTATAAAGTTCTTTTTCATGTACTGTCTCTCCAAAATAAAAATACAAGTCACTGGAAAAATAAATGGATATATAAGTAGCTGCACTGCACATCCTATTTCAGGACTAACCGAACTCACAGTAAGATCAAACTACAGCAACCGAGTACAAGAGACCCAGAGGAGGCACATTTAAAGTGCCATACTCGAGGGTGTAATAACCAAGGGAAGCATTCCTGGAGAGAAATAATCATTACATTGGGGTTTGAAAAATTAAACAGATGGGATTTAGAGGGAAGAAGTAGAATAATGTTGTACATGAGTACTATGGTTAACAATGAGGGTAACAAAAATAAAATTTGAAAAAATGTTTTATTTTGAGAAAGCTAGATTAAAATGGAAAAAAAAAATAGAAGAGAGAGGCCATTGAAATAAACAGGTATGGGAAGGTGTTGGCTGCAGAAAGGTTTGAATTTAGTGATAAATTACAAAGTAAGAATCATTAAGACTTATTTGAAAAACCTTTAAACAAACAATTGGTTGCCATGGTGACAGCAGCTATCCCATCCACTTAACAACCTAAATGCAGCCTGCCTTCTACATTTCCTGGTTGGCAAGAACATGGATGGTTTTTCACACACTGTTAAACAATGTGTTACTGGATCAAATGAGCTTCTTCATCAAGTTACTAGTCCTTCATCCACCTGCTCATAAAATGAAGCTACAGTGAAACGCAGACCCAGAAGGGTCTACTCGATACAAACTACCATACCATTTTTATTTCTCTCTGACACACACCTCCCATTCACATACACAAGAAAACATCAAATTTAACCTTGAGCAATCCACTTAACCTCACTTGATCTCAGTTTTTTTGTTGTAACATGAGGGTGTTCAAAGATGAACTAATTTATCTTTAGTGCTAAAAGTTTGTCATTTTAAGTACTGGTAAAATGAAGACTAATTAGTATATATAGTTCAGGCATGTTCAGGAATGGATGGACAGGCCCTTTTAGGCCTTGTTTGCTATAGAGCTGGTGGAACCTCACTGGAAAGACCACAAAGGCTCAATTGGTGCTAATACCTTGATTTCAAGTTCAAGAACAAAATGGTCATAAAAAATGGCTATCACTTTGATTTCCAGAGGATGTGCTAGAGGAGAAAGGATGCAATCCTTAAGGCAGAGCGCATCAGGGTTGATGTGGTTGGGGATCATGAAGGAAGACCATACTGGATAATGAATGTGCATTGTCATTTATATTGTTTCCTGGCTCTGCTAAAAAACTCAAGGGGATTGTTTTTGGCTCTCTGATATGTGTTGGACACACAGGGCCTAAAATATAGAGTCCACAGTCCTCCACATAACACACGCGGTTCCTAAGAATCTGGTCCCCAAGTTCTTTTCTACTTTCATCTTACACATTTCTTGTGATGTTCCCACAACTCCAAAACTCTGCACTCTAGCTATATGTCGAATGTCTTGTCAATCTCTCAACATTTTCTCGTTCATTAGCATGCTCATGTTTATTGAGAACATCCAAAATGCCAGGCAACATTTGTGTCACTGGGGGAACACTGATGACCAAGACAACATTTTTCTCCTTAAAGGGTTTATATGTGATTTTAGATAAGTCACATAACCTCTCAGAACATCACACACTTAATTAGGAAAAAAGCTAGAAGAAAATCATAAGTGTGCATCATTTTACAGTACATGCTCATTTTTTTTTTTGATCCAGTGTTACAAGTGCTTTTTACAGAAATTCTTGGGTTTTAATTACAGGAACAGAGATGAAAAGTACCTGATTCTTCCCATGAAGATCTAGGAAGACTTCAGAGTAATTAAATGAATGACATTTAATCTGAACCTTGAAGAATGAGTAAAGATAAAGGGAATTAAAAACAGAGGGAGATGCATATAAAGAGGCTTTGCAGCTTGGACTGTCCAACAGTGACCAGAAGGCCAAGAAGAGACCACTGGCTCTGGCAATGCCAGAGTATAATTTAAATGGCAACACAATGACCCCTTAGAAGACTTAATCAGATAAAGCTGGATTTTCTCTGCAGTCAGGATGAGATCCATTTTCATAGCTAATAACAATTTCCTGGAGGGGTTGCATTTAGATTTAAAAGGAATAATATAAAAAGATGATGTATGTCATGGGTCACATTTGTAGACTGACACATAGTCGATACTCAAAAATTCCCATTTTTTTCTTGTTTAAAACAATTTTTCTGGAGTCAGTGACTGGCAGAAGGTTGATGCTTTTTAATACAAGGTTTATTGAGTGAAGAAGTGAATGAATAAATCATAAAATCATCAGGCCTGATCATGACTTCAGTGGCAAGCAGGGACGACTGTTGCGAAGAGTGAAGACTACCCAGTAAGCAGGGAACAAGTGAGCAGATTGCAACACTGTTTATGGGTGTTGTGGATTTTGTGAGTGGAAACCCCTAGAACTGTGCAAGGGCATGCCCATATAGGGTGGCCCTGAGAGTACAACAAACTAGCCATTTAAAGATAGACTTAGGGTTTGGGGAGCTAACGTTAGAGGATACTCATCTATTAGTTTTATTGAACTTTCTTTCTCTACAGAGCCCTCCCGTCTAGGGTGATTTGGGGTACTGTTGGCTATAATTCTATAGCACATTGGAATTTCAGAGTCAGATGTATCCCTAAGGAGAATAAATTATTTTTCTTTGTACATCTGGCCATCTCCTCCAACCTGCCAGCACAAGCAGTCTAGTGACTCTGAGAGGCAAATGAGAAGGAGGATGCTGTTGGAGAGAATACAATTAGGAAATGTAATTAACATTATAACCGTTCCTCAGTTTCTAGCCCGCTTCCCTCCTTTTCTTTCAAAGAACAACAGTTTTCACACAGCACTTCCTCCCTGCCCTTTCTTCTACTGGTGATTCTGGTTAAATCAGATTTCATCGTGTTCAATGAGGGTGGGGGCAGGAAGAGGCAAAGGAGGGTTCTACCACAAAACCTAGTTAGATTCCTGGATTTTCATACCACATTTTCCATTATTGATTTTTCCCTGCCATCTCCACTTGAAGACAGAGAAAATGTTCACCAGATCCCCTTCAGTAAGACCTGCTTGTATTTCTGCAAGAAGGAAAAAAAACTTTGCCCTAGGCATATCATATCAGGAACTGTGGTACAAAGTCCAGGTGAAATTTTGCTGAAGTTAGGGCAGAAAAGGACAGAGAACATGGCCGTGTTAGAGATGGGGTAATTACAAACCCCATCTAGCCTTGACTGATTAACAGTCACAACTCAGAGCTACTATTGCCAGGGATGCTATTTAATCGTGCTGTGCAGCTGCTCAGTGGGAGAACCACTTTCAGCTCCAAAGCCAGTGGGAAATACCTCTGCTGCCAAAATGGTTTAGCTCTTCTGTCCTACACAGTTGTAGACTCAGCTACCACAAGTCACCGAGTACTCAGGTTGTAGAGATAGAGATGAGGCTTTAAAACAGCCTTTCCTGGATTTAACAAATCAAGTCTCATAACTACCTGTGCAATAAGGAGCCTGAAGCAAAGAGGGGATAGTCCAATACATACAGAGACCTGGACAAGAGTGACCTAGGACATAAGAAGAGGACACAAACATGATAAGAACTCTTCACTTTATCATACTGGATAAAAGATATCTTAAGCTTCTTGGTGAGAGGAGCTGGAGACTTATTCTCAAACCTGTCATTATTTACAGATAGGGGCATAGAAACTGGTGTAATAAACTGTATACAGTTCTCCTTAGAGTGTTGGATGCTTTTAAATATCTTTACAAAATCCCTAGTTAGAATCCTTCTCAGGATTGCTGCTGTAAGTAAACTTGGACCAGATGAACTTGGCTTTACTATTCTCAAGGCTTCCTTAAATTGGTTCACATGGTTTCCTCCTTGCTCCCCAAAGTCTGTTCTTCACAGAGTAGCTAGAGAGCTTACTGATAATGAAACCATGGCTCACTTTGATCAAAAGTCATGAACAGTCTCAAAAGTCACTCAGAATAAAATTCAAAGCTCTTTCCATGGTCTAAGGGCTCTATATGATCTGACCCTCAGCTGGCTCTCTGACCTCATCTCCCATCACTCTCATCAGAGAGGCCTTATCTGACCACCTTATCTAGAGTGTCCCTGCCCTAATGCCACCTCCTATCCCTTACTCTGCCACATGTTTCTTAAAGCACTTGAATTCGTTGGACGTAATATATATTTCCTTTGTTATTATGTGTCTCCTTTTGTTGTTGTTTTTGTTTACAAAGTAAGATTCATAGAACAGGGACATTTTATGTCCTATAACATCTGGAAGGGTGTCTGGTAAATAGAACAACTAAACAGAAGTTGGTTGAATTGATGGACGTAAGATGCTTATTCTATAAGGGGGCAGAGCAGGTAATAAGCCTCTATTACAAAATGTTTATTTAGCCATTATTTTTCTCTGGATGGGCAAGATATAATAATTGTTCCTCTCTATATTACTAGATCACAAGTGAAAACATTTGCAGTCTACTTGGTATGAAAACAGCCTATTTGAACATAATTTTCTGCTTTTGTTATCTATGCTATTCTGTAGGCTGGTATTTGACAGGTGCCTACACTTGTAAAGCATCCCTTCACTTACTGTGGGGTGTGGGATTGTGCATAGAGTTCTTCAAATTTAAAAGGACTCCAATAAACATCAATAAAATTGATGTTCAGTCAGTAAGATCTATGGTTTAGTGGGTTTATGGAAAGACTTCATGCAATATATGCCATGGTATAGTCTTTTACAACACTCTTATATTTTATTCAATGTCAAGATTGAGTTAAAGGGGGCAGCATATGTAGCTCTCATTCATTTTTTTAAAATATGAGAGTATACTTTAAGAAATTTAAATATTAGGGTAAGAAATGTAAGACATGAAAGAAACTGGGATGTTAGCAATTAACTGGGTAGTAAATGGTTGTTTTCTTTATGTGAAAGATTATAATGACAGCCAGTAACTTTAAATTTTAAAAAACTTCACATTTATTATCTCGTTTTATTTTTAAGATATTCCTATGATACTAATATAAACCTCTTTTTATGAATGAAGTAACACATCCAGAAATGTTGAGCAGCTTACTCACAGTGATACAGCTAGAAGGCAGCAGAGCCAGGATACTAGTTAAAGGGCACTTCTTTTGACTTTTCCTGGATGTTTCTCTTGCCCTCCGTGACGTTCCCCAGTGGAAATTGTGCTTCAAATGTTACTAGCCAGAGAAACACACTTAAAATTGTTTTCATGGTCTTAGATGTCAAAGCTAGCAGATTAAAAAAATGTGTGAAAAATATTTTTAGAAATTAGAAAATCAGTTACCTGATTTACAGGAAACTGTTTAATGGAGTCTATTATGGAGGAGGAGAATATTTTGAACATCCACACTTATAATTCAACTGCATATTATTTTCACTGTACAAGAGTGTTAATAATTAATGATTAAACTAGATATATACAAGAGAGAAAGGGACAACTTTAACTCAACAGTACCTTTAGAAAGATACTAAACTCCTGAAACTTGCAACAGATTGTACGATACAAAACATTATGAGGCTAAAAAGCTTCTCCTTATCTTTTACAACCTCTAAGTTCTAAAATACCGCAAGATGAAAATAATTCAGTTAAATTATATCCCAAATATAAATTTTTCACTAATTACATTTAAGAGAAAAAAATTGCCCAGAAATTTCTTGAAATAAGATTGATTCCAGCTGCTTTGTTGAATGATGCCCAGAGTTATTGCTTAGTTCTCCATGATTTTAGATAAAAGTTGTTAACAAGATAGATTTTAAAAGATTATACATTGTAAAGGTCATGTATATATATTTTCTTATAAGTATCATTACATTTTAAAAAATTTAAAATATATAAGTATTCTGAGATTTCAATTATGTAAGCCAAAAGCTGAACTTTCATGTTAAAAATATTTAATTCTTTCTATTTCTCTTTAGCATGTTAATACTCTAACATAATTCAAGGCCAGCAACACTGAACTAAGAGTTGATTAAAGTTTAGAACCTAGTTCTAGATCTCCTGTTAATCTTCCATGTGAATTTACGTGATTTTGTAAACTATAAAATGAAACGACCACACACGAACACTCTACTGATTCTAAAATAATATGCTCATATGATCTAGACATGAGACTTCTCAAAATCCCACTCAGATCACACCCATGAACTTTTAAGTTAATATGAAAAGACTTCTGACCTGTTACAAGTCTCACACACTTTACTCTGAGAATAAGATCTCGGGGCACTATATAAGATTTAATGATTTTATTTATACCTAAGTCTATCAATTAGGTATTTTATTAATTATATAACCTGAAAACAACAAATTGGAGATGTAAAGAATGCAGGCAGCATGCACATTTATAGTGGAGATAAAACAGTGTAAGAGAAGAGCAATGAACAGAAATATAAATCTACTTTTAAAATGTATTGTAGCCCTGGCCGGTTTGGCTCAGCAGTTGGAGTGTCGGCCTGCGGACCAGAGAGTCCCGGGTTTGGTTCCGCTAGGGGCACGTACCAAAATAATAATAATAATAAAAATGTACTGTAAAAGATTATGGTCATAAAGATCACCACTATTAAGAAAATATTTAATTATTCTACTTAAAAAGCAGGGACAGGTATAGCATTTTAGCAGTGTTTTTATTTTAAATTTCTAAAGTAAGAAATTGAACACATAAATGTTTTGAAGCCTATAAAATTTATATAAAGTTATTTATTCAGATTGTTCTCAATAAATGATGGATTATTCTTGACTGAAATCTACATTTTACATGACAGAAAACTTAAAAAAATTGTGATGAAATGTGCCCTGGCTGGTTTTGCCCAGCAGTTAGAGCGTCGGCCCTTGGACCAAAGACTCATGGGTTCGATTCCGGTCAAGGGCATGTATCTCGGTTGCGGTTCAGTCCCTGACCCTGGTTGGGGTCGTGTAGGAGGCAACCAATAGATGTCTCTCTCTCTCTCTTTCTCCTTCCCACTCTGTCTGAAAATAAATGGAAGAATAACCTCGGGTAAGGATTTAAAAAATAATAATAAATAAAATAAAATTGTGATGAAATGTGAAATTCCAATTTAAGTAAGTCCTTTGAAATTCTCTGTGTAATAAAGATTAGAAGGCTTTAGCCATGGTCATGGTTCTTTCTCACTTTCTGTGGTAGAAGAAAGGCCCTGCCTTATTATCAATATTTTAAAGAAGTAATTACCTCTTCCAAAGGTAAGGAACACAGAACACCTCAGACACATGGTCCAAGATGGTTAAAGGAAGTTAACCTGATTGAAATCAGAAATCTGTTCTATCTTCAGGGTATTAGTCAGGGATCCAGAAGAAGACAGACGGCACCCACAAATTAGAGTAATTCTAGTGGGTGTAATGAAGGGGCCACTTATGGAGCTGTGGGCAGGGAGTAGGAAACTACAAGAGGTGCTGCAAGTGCCTGAGGCTGGTGACAGCAGAGGCGTAAGGACCCCCATCTGAAAGGGCAAGGGAAGTGACAGTTACCTGGATTCAAAAAAAAGGCTACTCTGAGAAGAACTAGCTCGGGTGAAGGACATGAAGGGAATACCCATCCAAATGTCATTCTCCTCCTGCCCTCACATCTCTGTGAGAACTCAGGGGGCTGAGAGTCTTTGTACCAAACAAGGCAGCCTCTTGCAGCACCGAACAGGGTAGAGAACAGTGGAGAGTGAGCCTAAAGTGACGCACAGGGAATACCCAGCAGCCTTAGCTCCTGATCCTGAGGTTTTAAAAGATGCACGTTATGAGTGCACGGACAGGCTGGTGAAGGACAAAGAGGAGGAGGTGCCTTGTGGAAAGAGAAGAGTCAAATCAGGTAGGGGATGAGGGCATGCTAAGTGACAAGTATATACATCATAAAAAGGAAAACTAGTAGCTACTCACAGAATACAGCACGAGGTAACGAGAAAGATTTAAATTACCCCTCACACAAAACTTTCTGACCCAAATAGAAAAACACAACGCAAAAGCAGCTCCTACCATTGTAATAGGACAGCCATTTTTAGCACCAGGATCTATTTATTCCTATTTAAAATGTAAGCTGCATCAACAACCAAAAACTATCTTGGCAATATCATTCAGCTAATACTTTGCAGTTAACATACAGTGAGTACTTACAAATGCCTGGCTCTGTGCTAAGTATCTTATTTATCTTATTTAGTTTATTCAACAAAGCATGGTTGGCCTTCTTGCCTTCTCATAATTCCCATTGTACAGATAAAATAATTAAGGCTTAGAGAGATTTAGTAACGTGCTCAAAGCCATATAGGTGACACAGGAAGGCTGCAAAGACTGTTTAGTTTGTCCCAGAGCCTAGGTTCTTTAGTGATTAGGCTACATTGCTTCAACTAGAGAGAGAGACAGAGAGAGAGAAGGGAGGGATGGTGGGGGAAGGGGGAAGAGAGGTTAGGTAGCAATTATAATCTTTATAGGTAAAACAGTGAAGAAATTTAGATTGTAAATTATGTAGATACAAAAAATTTGGGGAAAAAATCATCTTGCTTTTTAAATAACCACAAATATTATGCTTAAAATACGGTTAGCTTTGACTATCAAATTTTTAATGATATTCTTTCGATGAATCAAAATATCACACTGTGCTTACTCAATAGTTCTATGTTTATTTAAAAAGTGTGGCATCAGCCTGGCCAGTGTGGCTCACTGGTTGAGCGTCGACCCATGCACCAAGAGGTCGCTGGTTTGATTCCCGGTCAGGGCACATGCCCAGGTTGTGGGCCCGATGCCCAGTGGGGGGCATGCAGGAGGTGGTCAATTGATCTCTCTCTCATTGATGTTTATATCTTTCTCCTCTCTTCCTTCCTCTCTCTCTAAAATCAATAAAGAAAAAAAAATTTTTTTTAAAGAAAAAAAAAGTGTGGCATCAGTGTTGAATTAAGTCTAAAACTGGTGGCACAAATTTAAATTTTAGATATGCTTAATTCTGATTTTTTGTTTGGTGAAACAGAACACTAATCAATATTACAGAAATCTACTGCTTAAAATGATATTAAAAAGGCAAACACAATCATTGTTGTGAGCTCTTTTAAAGCCAATTTATCTTCAATCTTTCACTTGAAATGCAAAGTATGGTCAAAATAATCTGAATGGACACTGAAACCTTATATTTTAAATGTACGTAGATGTGATTTAACTTTAAAAATAATATAATAAACTATGGTGACTTATTGAATACCAAATATTCATGAGACAAAGTGTTTTTTAACAGTTGGCCTGAATTGAGCAGGCGTTAATGTCAAAAAGAGCCAGGCTTTGGGAACCCTCATAATTTTGTGATAGTTTACAGTAGACTCTTATTTTAAACTTAATTTTATATTGCAACAGATGCTTCCTATTAATTCCTGCAAAATGACTAAAAGGCCTGACAGATAGGTTCATGGAATTTATTAATATTTGCATCGTTTGAGTCAATAATTAGTGGCAGCCTATTAGCAGATGGGATATCTGTGACACTCCAGGTCAGGTTTACAGCAGAGATGAAACAAAATTAGGAATGTTCACAGAGGAGCAGATGTGGCCAATCTGCAGGCCTGCGGCTGCAATACCACCTGCGGCCTCTGGGAGATCAGTGAAACAGTCCCTGGCCCAAAGGTTTATTCCTCACTGCCCTGCTTTCTACCACACTTTTTTCTTTCTTTTTAAAAAATCCTCACCTGAGGATATTTTCCCATTTATCTTCAGATAGAGTGGGAGGGAGGGTGAGAGAGAGAGAGAAACATCGATGTGAGAGAGACACATCGATTGGTTGCCTCACGCACGACCCTGACCAGGGCCAGGGACTGAACCGCAACCGAGGTATGTGCTCTTGATTGGAATCGAACCCGAGACTCTTTAGTCTGAAGGCTGACGCTCTAACCTCTAGGCCAAATCGGCCATGGCTACCACACTTTTTCTTTAGAATGAGGTTGGAAGTTTGCCCCTCTTTAAAATGTTATTGGCTAACACATTATTCCATAGTTAACAAACTTTGTAAGAGAGTTCACTGATAGTTAAATGCAAAAATACACAGTATTATTGTATTTATTTTAAAAATTAATTAATTAATTAATTTATTTATTTATTTTAAGAGAGAGAGGAAGGGAGAGGGAAGGAGATAGAAATATCAATGAGAGAGAACACCAACTGGCCGCCACCTGCATGCCCCCCACTGGGGGTTTGGCCCACAACCCGGGCATGTGCCCTGACTGGGAATCGAACTGGTGACCTCTTGGTGCATGGGTCGATGCTCAATCACTGAGCCATACCGGCTGGGCCACAGTATTATTTTAATCCTGAGATAGATCCAGGATTGTTGGGGGAAGAACTAAAAATATGCATAGAAATAAGAAAGCAAATTAAAAAAAATTTAAACACTTGAAGAAGTTTTAGTGGTGTGTAATAAAACACCTTACTTTAAACCAAAGCTCAGCTACTACATTTAGTACTCTAAATGGTTAGTACAATGAACACAACAGTTTCTTTGTATTGGTCATGTCAAGGCCCACTCTTTCAAACAATATTGGACAGATCCTTAGAAGGTGACAAAGTCAAGCACTTTGTAGCTGTAAACCAGGTGAATGTGGTTATGCATATACACCTTCCTTTCTTATGAGAATTCCTAAGTGTCTAAAACATGTTTGGTGCTGAAAAATGTTCACTGAATGGATGAATAAATAAATAAACAGGCAAAATAAAGTTAGTTCTGTTAAAAAAAAAGAAACAAAAAAGCTTTTCCTTATCTACCTATACATTCAATGGCTTCTTGAGTGCATAAGAAAACTACATTTAAAGATTCAAAATACATTAGTCTTTATGATGGACTTCTTGAAAAAAGTTAATTCAAAATATGAATATTACACTCACAGTTTTAAAATAAAATATATATAAAGGAATATGTTGAAATTATTCCTTTTCCATATTCATTCCATTTTTACCATTTTGCCAATAAGTAACTAATATTATTAAATTCTTGTGTCTTTACATAGACTGTTTTGTATATATAACTGAATATAAATAAATATTTCTCTTTCCCATTACAGACATAGTGGCACTGTTCTTCAAAGTGATTCCCCCCCCTATTTCTGTTGTTCAAGAGTTGATTGACTTGCCATATTTGTGCTATATAGTAAGATAAGGAAAAATTACTTTTTTTGCATAGAATAAAGACACACCTTTATTATTTCCTTTGTCATCCCATTTAAAATTTAAAAATGCCTGTTAATTTCTGATAAAAATATAAATTCTTCTTGTATAAAAAATTTATTAGTAATGAAATTATGAATATAAAATGTATGACTCATTTCAATTTGAATTTTTGACAATAAATTAAAAATATTCTTGGTTTATTTTACATATGAATTTGTGTCATACACTGAATAATCAAAAAATATTTTGTCTATGGAAAGTAGACCATGTTAACAAATATAACTAAGCATATGTTTACTAATTTGTAATCAGTAGGGTACATCACTGCATTGCTTTTTCCTTCTGGCAATGGTAGATTTGTATTTATATGCATTCTTACACTTAACCTTCTATGAAAATTTGCTGTTAATTTATTTAAAAAGTATTTATTGATTAACCACTAAGTGCTCATATAAGCCACGAGGGATGTAAGAGATGCATACGATAATTGCTTCTTCCAAAAATCAGAGGCAAGTGGCAGACATAGACATATACTTCTAGAATGTTGAAATAAGTGCAACAGATAATGCTTCCATTAGCATATAGTAGCTTCTTTCCATTTCCACTGCTACCAGCCTCAATCAGACTTTATTTCACCTCATCACACTGTATTAGACTCCTATCCGACCTTCTATATTTCATAGTCCTCCACTCCTATCCACTATACATACCGAGATGCCACACAAGATGATAAAAACAAAATAAATATAAACCCCTATGTCATTGAAGGTCCTATTAACTGCGGCTTAAATATCATATTCCACTTTGGGTTTCCTTTAGTCACTTCTTCATCCCATTCCCACTCACAAGTCTACTTTTTCCCCCTGAAAACATTCTAGTCTTGATTTATTTTCTGTACCTCATGCTGTTTTCAGGGAACATCCATCTCCCTTTTTCAGAATTCTATCATCATCCAAAGGTGATCTTCAATACTATTTTCATCTGAGATACAATCTGTACCAAAAAGAAGTATGTGTGTGTGTGTGTGTGTGTGTGTGTGTGTGTGTGTGTGTGTAGGCAAGACCACATTTGTGGAGGTCATCAGGAAGTAATTATATAGTATTATTTATATGTTGGCACATACTCTATATTTTATATACTTATTCTTCCATTAGGCTAAATTCCTTGACCAAAACTAGTATTTTACTACTTTTTATTTCCATTTGTACAAAGTATAAACTTTGTATATAGAAGGTTCTCAGTAAATATTTATTTAATAAAATTGAAGTTATTTGAATCAAATGTTATAGAAAAAAATCAATTTCATTTAATAAACAAGCCTAGAAAGATTTTTTTGAATAAGGCCTTGGGCAGGCATTTGGATATATGGAAAAAAATGTGATATATTTTTTGTTGGAATGAGACACATACAATAATTAAAAACAACAATCTCATAAAAAGCAGCTACTCTGATTTCTGCAAAGTTCTATTTTCAACAATTATAAGATATCATTGGTGTGAAGAAAAAAAAGAGGTCCATGGCATCAATATCAATATGATAGTAAAGCAGGACTTGATACTAAAGAGATTCATTAGAAATTAAAGATATAGCAACCATTTCTTTACAAATTGATGATAAATGTTTTTTTTTCCTGCTACGTTTGATTGCTAAGTTGGAGATTTGCAGTTATATAAAGGCACTCTTTAAAAACTCATACATGATCATTTCAAATAAAAACATTAAATGATGAGAATGGTTTTTCAAGATCTGTGCTTAACTAGGTAGTTATTTACACCATTATCAGTGTCCCCTAATACAAAGATAGCTAATATTTTAATTCAAATATATGTTTTATTTGGTATGTAAATTATTTTATATTTATGTTTATATAGCTGGATTACCTTTGCAGGTTTCTACAGGGTTTGGATGAGTGAGGGCATATGATTATATTTCTTTCTTTCCTCTTTAGTCCTTTGTAGACAAGTCTATAATTTATGTATAAAATTATTTAAAGTTAAAGAAGTGTTAGAAAAGAAAGTTTCTTAAGGAAATTTCAACCTACATCATTTTTTTTCATTTTATTACTTGAAAATATAAAATTGTTTAATCATTTTTCAAAAGCTAAAAGAGGTTTTAATTAAATACTACTAACCATGAAGGTGATACTAGTGTATATTGTTAACTTTGGTCCCATAGCCAAGACATTTAGGTTTCATTATTATCTTCTCAATAAGAAACTCATAAGTAGTATCTAGAACAGTGTGTAGCTCAATGTTCCAGTTAAAGAGAAATGTCATTTGACTAGAATAACACAATAATACATTTCATTATCTGCCTACTTGTTTTTATTTCCAGAGTATTGAAACGAACATGTCTAAAGGTATGGTATGCAGAATAAAGGCACCCCAAAGATGGACATGTCCTGATTCCCAGAATCTGTAAATATGGTGAATATGTTACATGGCAAAAGGAACTTTGCAGATGTGATTAAGATTATAAACCTTGAGATGGGGAAAGTATGCTACATAACCAACATGGGCTCAATATAAACAAATGAATGACTGTGGCCTCTAGAAGCAGGAAAAGAGATGAATCGGTCCTAGAGCCTCCCGAAAGGAACACAGCCCTTGCCACACCTTGATTTTCATCCAATAAGACCATGTCACACTTATATTATAGAACTGTGAAGCAATAAATTTGTGTTGACACTAAATTTGTAGTAATTTTTACAGCAGAAATAAAAAATTAATAAGTCAGGCTAAGAGAAAGTTGAAAACAAAATTGAAGAAGTTATTAATATTTACCCCAAGACAAATATGTCAAAATTGAAATTTCACAAAGAATCCCTACTTTTTTAAAGGACCAGTTTGAAACACAAACATTTACAAATGTAAAAAAAATCCACTGTTAATCCCTTAAAAGATTATCCTAATTTTTAGACTTCATTTGGGGGTTACTTACCGCTGACCCTAAATTATGAAAAGAACATGCTTCAAATATTTTTTTTTTCTATCCCTAGCACTTAGACCATGCCAAACACAAGTAGGAAATCAAAATAGTTGTTGAAGGAATTAAAGAGGAAATAATGTAAGATTGGGGGAATAAAGAGAAAAAAACCTAACAATTAACTGTTATCTGTTTTTGTAGAATTCCAGAAGGTGTCAGATTTTTTAAAACAGTAAAAATGACTGCTCACCATTTTTCCCCCTATAGGAATATAAGCAATAAGATAAAAAACAATATGAAATCAAAAGGAGTCCCAATACCTTTGAAATATGTTCCAGTTTCAAAATTTCTTCTTTGTTCTCTAATATATATATATATATCAATGGAGACCACAACATAAAAATACAACTGAAAATGGTTATGTAATGCAATAAACTGGCAGTATAAATTTTAAAATTAATTTATCATATAATTTATAATGAAACTATGACCCCAAATACTGACTGTAATTAGTGAAATATTGATAGGCAGAAAAATTCAGAAGGAACTACTTTGAATTTGAAAATAATTTTCTCATTTTTTAAAAATAATGCTTTGACTGTATTCATAATGTCTATATTTTAAGCTTATAAATTATGGTGAAACTTAGACAAAAGATGGTAAATACATAAAGACAACTTGGCGGTAAAAAATTAAATGCCTCCATTTAAAAACCAACAAATCAAAATAATTTGGCAATCTAACCTAACGGACCAGTTCTCGAATTTCATTTCTATAATTTTATCTTGGACAAATAACCTCAAATTTAGAAAAAGAGTTATGTAAAAAAGAACACAATGATTTTTAGTATAGCAAAATGTATGCCTAACTCAAATGTCCAACAATAAAAGAATGGTTAGGTAAATGGATCATATATTTAAACATTATGCACTAAAACAAATATAGCATGAAAAAAAATAAGTGGAAAAAAATCTAAACTTAGCTTGATCTTAGTAATTTTAAACACCCATTAAAAAGAAAATCTGAAAGCAAGGCCTGGCTGGTTTGGCTCAGCAGTTGGAGTGTGGGCCTGTGGACCAGTGAGTCACGGGTCGGTTTCGGTCAAGGGCGCTACCTCAGTTGCGGTTCCTCCCTGGCCCTGGTCGGGTCCTGTGGCAGGCAACCAATCAATGTGTCTCTCTTGCATCAATGTCTCTCTCTCTCTCTCTCTCGCTCTCTCTCTCTCTCTCTCTCTCTCTCTCTCTCTCGCTCTCTCTCTCTCTCTCTCTTCCTCCCTCCTTCCCTCCCACTCTATCTGAAGATAAATGGAAAAATATCCTCAGGTGAGGATTAAAAAAAAAATTTGAAAGCAATATGCCAAGATATTATATATAGTTTATAGCATTAAAGAGTATTTTAATTCTGTGCTGTGTTTCCAAATTTTTAACATTAATGTTATTTTATAATCAGAAAAAGCATTTTGTAATTAAAAAAAAGTTGTAATGTAAATAATCACTTGTTAATCATTCAGCATTTCAAATACTGTAATTGTGTCTATTCCAAAAAAGCATCTGAAGAATGGGCTGTTTTAGACCAAACCAAAGACTTTTCAAAATAGTATCGAAGTACATTTTAGGTTTGATCTGAGGGACAATCATCTTAAATAAGGCAATATTAACTATGAGGTAACTGAGTGCTGGGACTAGGTGACAAATAAGTATTTTACAAGAGAAAAGACCTACTGTTTTTAGCAACTTACAAGAACTATTTATTTTTATTTACCCAATTCCTAATGTTACCTATATACTGTTAGGTACTTGAATTATCACTATGTATGTAAGCAAGTCCTACCTTTGCAGGTTCTAGCATATACATTTCATAACTTTGTAAACTTATTTCAATAGGCTGGGTAATACTTTGTTTTATATACTATTGCAGGTCAAATAAAAAGCAATATATTGGCAGAACTATTACTTACTGCGGTAGCCCAATGAATGTCTCTCCATACTGTGGCTTCCCTGGAGAGATCAGAGACATCAAACAAATTATCAAGAATCACTTCTCCAATCATGTCATGTCTAGAAAATCTGTCAAAGTCATATACACTGAAATGTAGTTTTCGGTTGCTTAGTTGATCATATGCTACAGGAAATTGAAAAGTTTCATCAAATATAGGATTTAAAGTCTTTCTATGCACACGGGTCTGAAATTTCTTTTTCCTATCTGGGAGAAGATACATCTTCACATATGGGTCGGATGTTCCTGTGAAGTCTTTAGCCGGGAGGTCTAAGGCTTTGATAATTTTAACAACCAGAAGTTCGTTTTCATAATCATACTGGAGGGTAAAGTTAAGTTTCCCACAGGTTTTGACATCTTCTTTCCTGTTGCCCTCAGAGTCAACTGATTTCTGTTTGTAGAGCTCTGGTTTTATCCTCCCGATGCTGGTTGTTGTTTCTCCTCTTTGTAAAACGGGTTCTGCGCCCATACTGAAATCAACACTGGAAACGTGCATTTGCCTTGGTAGGTGTCTCTTGAAGGAATTGTGGCTGTACACACACAGACACACACACAAGATCATTTAGGTAGACTATTGACGACAGTATTAAACAGTGGCATGTAAACTGTCCCCCACCCCCAGGATAGTGAAAGCATATTTATGTCATAGAAGACACATACACACACACACACACACACACACACACTTTTGAAAAACCAGAAATGCAATATTCAAAGGAAAAGTCTCCTAAAATTATAGAAACACTTGAAACACACAAATGTAAATATTTATGAGCTTTTGAAATTTTGTACTCTCAATGATAAGCTCTGATTAAATATAAAGAAACACAATTACCAACAAAGTTCAATATTTCACAAAATACTATGAATCATTAATCATCTGGGCATATCTAGATGTAAGTATTATGCAGACAAATTATACAGATGGCTGGTTTCTTTTCATATGGATATTTATGTCTCATGGATTTAATGTTTTAGTGACTGCAACATTAAAATAAAAAAACATAAGTCCACATTTTCTTACAATGTGTTAATTATTTCTAATACTTAAGATAACCAAATGAATATTTACTTTAAAAAGGAATACACAGTTGTGACAGCCAAAATGAGCACATTTTCCTTTTTCAACATGGAGTGGGTTTCAGAAATTCTGAGGTCTAAAAAAATGTAGACTTTTAGAATTTGGGACATCATAAAGTTTGGGACATAACATAATAAAATTTTTAAAATTCAAACTGATCATCCTATAGTTACAGTTACTATTCACCTAGTCAACATTTCCAGAACATTAGCTATATACCCTCCTAGTGTCCTGTAATTATGATTTACATTAAAGTCTGTTTCTCTTATACTTCCTTCTTCATGATTTCTGGCATGAGCTCTGTCAACTATGTGTCTCTTCAAAACTTCATCCTAGGTCTTTTGTTCTTTACTTTCCTCATTCTGACTATTAGAACAATCATTAGTTCTTGAACTATAATTATCTTGAATCTGATGGTCCCCTAGATATATCTCAGACACATAAATTTAGAGTCCCACATCTCTATTATCTCCAAGGGAGATTTCTAAATGGATGTCCTAATTTTGCCCCAATCTCAAGCAAACTCATTATTTCCTCCCCTTTGCTCTCAAACTGGTTCTCTTCCACAGTCTCTGACAACAGTGCTAACATTTTTATTATCACTCGTATTAGGGAACCTGCAGTATGCTTTGAATCACCTTTCCTTTATCCATGGGATTTACTCAGTTTTCTAAATCCTGTTGATGTTTGCTTTGAAACAGTTCATATAATTGTCTATTCTGTTCCATTTCCATTGCTACTCAGCCCAGATCCTCAACCCTTTATACTTTGCTTTCTAGAGTAGCTTTCAGTTGACTTTCCTTCTTTCATTTCTCTCTTACATTTAATACCTATCTAGCACTTACTTCAAAATCCTTTACTTACCTGTTGTCTAATTATATCAGGTCTACATCTTTTATAGCACACATTCTGATAATACTGCTTAATTAATGTGATCCATTGATACAGACATAAAGACTGATTTAAGAGTAATAAAAAGTTAGCCCTGGCCATATTGGCTCAGAGGGTAGAGCATCAGCCCGAGGATCGAAGAGTCGCAGGTTCAATTCCTGGTCAAGGGCACATACCTTGGTTGCAGGTTTGATTCCCTGGCCTTGGTTGGGGTTGTGTGGGAGGCAGCCAATCAACGTGTCTCTCTCACATAGATGTTTCTCTCTGAGTCTCTCTCCCTCCATCCCTCCCATTCTATCTAAGAGAATTGATGGAAAAATATCCTCAGGTGAGGATAAAAAAAAAAGTTAGCAAATATCCCAAAGTAAGATACCTAGCCGTGATGCCATTTGAGAAGTAGTTAGAGGAGCTAAGAATGTTAAATCCAGAAAGAAGCAGGGGGGTAGAACAAAGATAAAGATTAATGCTGGCTGTCTCTAATACCTGAAGGGCTGTCATGACAGAATTAATAGGATTTATGGAAGGCATAGGTAGTCAGACTTCAGCTTAATATAAGGGAAGATTTAAACATATCTAGAGCTGTCCAAATTGGAGCAGTAATAAACTTCCCCAAATAGAAAGTATAGAAACAAAGGTTAGATGTTGAAGAAAAACATTTCTGTCTCAAGTGAGACCTCTAAATGTTTTCTAATACTTGATTTCTGTCATTCTGTGGTTTTCTGATAATTTTATGGGTCTAAATATTCAATATATCATTATTATGTATATTAATAAAATTGAATTTTTAAAAATCAGAATTATAATGCGAGGTGTTCCAACTTCACTCCCTTACACTTAATTCTATAACTGGACTGAAATACTGAACAATGAATTGAACACCATAAAAAATGCTTAAGTTATATTGAAAGTAATTCAACCTCCCTATAGTCCCCTTTTATACAAATAAGGAAGACAAACCAAATTGAGCTGTGCAAGTATCAGTTAACTCTTTGCCTTTTGCTGTATTATTTATAGACTTCTCAAAGTGCTTCTTTTAAAAGGAACTATAGTGTGGTGATTACTGGGGTGGGGAGAGGGTAGGTGGTGGTGGAAGACGGTATGGGGGGAAAATGGTGATGAAAAACAAATAAAAAAATAAAGAAAAAAATACATACTATAAAATTTTCACAATAAAAAATTAAAGTGTGACCTTCCTCTTCAGATTTTGCCAGTAAAGGTTAATATACAGGGTGGGGCAAAAGTAGGTTTGCAGTTATTCATATGGAAAATATTACAATCATTAATAAATACTAACACAAGAATAAACTGTTCGTGTACTTACAGTTGTAAACCCACTTTTGCCCCACCCTGTACTGAGTGCTTACTATGTGGAGAGTACATCTGTAAATTCTTCATCAAATCACTTGATCCTCATGTAACCCTATGAGGTACTTACCGTTATATTCCCCATTGTACAAATTAGGACACTGAGGAACAAGTGGTAAGTAACTTATTTAAAGTCACATAGCTAGGTAGGTGCTAAAACTGAAATTTGACCAATTTGATTGAGGCAGTTGGGGTCTAATAGCTATACTCTTTAACCATCATGCTGTATTATCATAGTGGTGGTTATCCCATTTGATTAAATTATTTCTAAGTAACCATATAAAATAATTAACAATATTTATATATGTTTTTCATGCAAGTTTTTCCACTTACACATTATATATGACATAATTATTTAATCCACTAAGGTACAAAGTTCACATGGTCAAAATAGCTTGAGATGATTTTTCAGACATGTTTTAAAGTTTTTTGGCTAGTTATCATAAATTGAAAGAAAACAAATATGTTTAATTTGTAAGTTATGATCTGACATGTACAAAATTCTTATTAATTCTACAGCTTTTGTAGTTTTCATTTGATAAGAAACAACATGTTTTGAAAATACTAAGCAGCAAAGTAAAATTTGTAAGGTAATTTATGCTCTATTATACATCGAAAATTGGTTAAGAAGAGATAATAATCAAAAAAGTATTTCTATGTAAAGAAATATAGGAGGACTACTCTATCTCATATGAGGGAATTAGCTCCTAGTTAAAACCATGTTGAATTTAAGATCCAATATTTTAGTTTCTGTAAAAGTAAATATATATATAAAGTCTTTACTGGCTTAAAGCTTGAAATAACCTGTTTCACAGACTGATCCCATTTAAATGCATTAAGCATGCTATTAAATATATTTTGACCTTGACTCTATCCCAGATATACAGGATTAGGGGCTAAATTAGGGTCAGGGAACCGTCAGAGAGCATTTATGAAATAAGAATTTAAAAAGGAATACAGGTAATATATATTGTTGTGAATTGTTAAAAGGGTCTAGTACAATCCAGTTTATACAGTGTTAAGAGATTTAAAATATTTTATCAAATAATCTAATACTTCTACCAAAATCACTTTCCTTTATGCAACAATTTTTTATTTTTGTGAGCAAAAACACCCCAAAAGTTAATTCTTCATTTTTTATAGATTGATTCCATAACTTCATACTCAACTTATACTTTTCAATATAATGAAATTCGAATCTTCTATCCCCTCCCTAAAAATCAGAAATTTCTTTCTTATGCTTTCAGATATAATTGTGCAGCTGTAAAGAGCTCCTTCTCACAGGAATCAGGGTAGTAACATTTTTGTTCTAGTAAGCCAGTGCCCTAATTATAGGGTAAATAGTGCATATGCTAAGTCACAGTTTAGCTAGTCAGCTAAGAGAAGCTTTAATTATTACAATGTTAAACTGTTTCCATGACAACAGATCTTCTTCTTCCTTTTTTTTTGGAATGACAGTGATAATTGGCTATTTAGTCTCACACAAATATCCAACCAATCCAAGTACAGGCCATTTGATTATTTCTGATCCCATTCTTACCCTTCCATTCTAGGAAGGTACCACTCAAATACTTTTCCAGGTAGAGAGGAAAAAACTTTTCCCACCTTACGTGGAGTAGCTAGACCTAGTCACTGTTACTTGATGCATGCCTCTCTCTGATCAACACTCATCTTTCTATCTCAGACTCTTCTACTCCAACTTGCACAACCTTCCCAACTCAACAGAACCTCCAATCCATAGATTTTATTACCATTTCATAATCACGAATTCCTTAATATAATTTTCCCTCTTTACCTCGTTTCAACTCCATGATTAATCACTAAAGCCACTCTAACCCATACATCCCCAATTCCCTTATTGCTGTCTACTTTCTTAGTTCTAGAGCAAAACCACAGCATTGGTTAAATTTAATTCTCCATCATCGCTACATGCAAGTGAATATGACTGGAGTAAAACATAAAACAACTCTCATGGTTTCACTTTAAGTTCAAGACCACATTTCTCATGTTGGTCAGCAATCCATTCTCTCTCTCAAATCTCCCAGATCACAAGATGATTTCACACCTTCATCAATTTCTTCATCATTCCCAGTCTCAATTCATGACCATGCTTTCCACTTCACTAAGAATATTGAGACAAAGAGCAGAAACTTTTCAGATTCACAGTATCTTACCAGTCCTCCTATCAGAATCTGTAGCCATATATTTTACCTTCCAGTTGATATTAACCACCCATACCCCTATCTAAAGCCAATCCCTCCATTTGTAGAGTAATTACCATTTTCTCTCATGTAACCTTCAAGAATGCTCCTCTCTGATTCCTGTATTATTAATTCTCCTCTTTATCGGATCATTATCATAAGCATAACAGCATACTTTTATTTCTCCTATCTGAAAGGAACCTTCTATTCACCCCACTTTTTCTCTGTATTGCTCTTTCCCTAGCACATTTGCAGCAAACTCCTTGAAAGAGTTAAGGATGGTATGTTCACTGTCCAAATCATCTCTTCCCATTCTATTTAAATCCACTCTAATTAGCTTTTCACATGCCCAACTCCAGCATAACTGATCTCGAGAATGTCAACCATGTCACCCCCACATTGCTAAACTCACAAGTCAATCCAGCGTCCTCATCCCACCTGACCTTATCAGAGTCTCTCCTGGTTGTTCACATACTGTCTTCACTTGGCTTCTGGGTTATTTCCTCCTACTTCATGATCTCCACTTCTCAGTCTACTATATTGTTCCTGATGTCTTAACACTAGAGTACCTCAAAGATTAATCTCTGGTTTTCTCTTTTTAATCCACCCTCACTTCTTTGATGATATCTCCTGATTTTGGACACCATCTATATGTGTACCCCAAATTTACATAGGTATCACAGATTCTCTCCAGAATTCAAGTTATTATCCAGTTGCCTACTCAACTTCACCACTTTGATTTTAACAGAATCCTGAAACTCAACAAGTCTAGATCTCCTGTTCTTGCCTCTCAAACTCACCCCATTCACAGTCTCGTCTATCTCAGTTTGATCTTTCCAGATGCTCAGGCCAGGACCTTGGAGTCCTCCTTGACTCCTCTCTTTTTAAGCATATGCCACAGATAATCTGTCAAGATATTCTGTTGGCTCTATCTTCAAACTGTACCCTGAAACCAGCCAGTTCTCACCATTGTTAGCTACCATTTTCCTGGTCTGACTCACCATCACCTGTGGCCTGGATTATAGCCTCCTTAATGGTCTTTCTACTTCTATCCTTGTGTCTCTTTCAATGTCTATTCTCAAAACAACAGAATTAGCTTTTCAAAGCATAAGTCATATCATGCCACCCATTTAGTAGCTTTTCATGTTACTCAAAGTAAAAGCCAAAAATGTTTTAGCTCCTGCTACCTCTCTGATTTTTCTCCTAGCACTCTCCATCTTGCTTTCTCTGCTACAGCCACACTGGCCTCCTTGCTGCAGATGGAACACAAATGGCAAGTTCTAGATTCAGGGCCTTTGCAGTGGCTGCCTCTTCTACATGGAAAGATCTCCCCAGATACCCTCATTGCCTACCCTTCCACCTCTTCAAGTTTTTGCTGAAATATTATCTTCTCAGCAAACTATATACTATCATATTTAAAATTGCAATGCTGCCCCCTCCCCCATTTAGACCTACCAATATCTTTATTTTGCACTATTATTTTCTATAGAACTTATTATCTTCTAATACATCATGTAATTTACTTAGCTATATTGTCTGGTTCTTTTCCACAAGAATGTGGGTGGGGATTTTTGACAGTTTTGTTCCCTAATATATATAAAATGTTTAGAAAAATGCCTGGTACATAATAAGTGTTCAATAAATACTACTAAACTAATAAATAAATTATATGTTTTTTCTCAAAAAATTTAGCCATCTCACAATTATGTAATATAATAGTTAAAATTCATTCAAGTAATCTATCTTTATTTTGTTCAAATAATTTACTGGAAACTTGCAATTTAATATCAATTAATGAAATAAATGTTCAGTTATTCTGAAAATACTTTCCCTTTGACATTTCTCCATGTTTAAAAAAAGGTGGAAAAATCATAACAGGTGATAAGCAATTGCTTTTGCTCTAATATATATTTAAAGGAATGCTATGAATTAGATTGGGAAATATATCTTGGTAGTTCTCAATCTACAAATAAAGTTCTGAGAACATTTACTATTACAAGAAAAGAAGCAATACAAAGTGAAGCCTTAAATAGAGAAAAAAAATCTCTGTAATAATTGGTCAAAATAATAAATTCAAGAACATTCTTATGGAACATTTAGTATAACTAGTTCTCTAGAAGGTCTTTTGATCTTAACTATGTATTCTAGCTTTAAATTTCTATGCTCAGTGTGTCATTTAGGTTTTCCCTTGGAAGAATGCTTCTAGTTACCATGAGCCTACCTCCTTGTGAGCACAGCTAGGTTTTGGAGAAAAAATGTCTTAGCTTTCCTTCCAGCTGAGTTCACCTGCCACCCTGGGTGACACCTTTTCTGTACTTCCACATTTCTTGAGCATATTGCAAACAGTGTATTAAAATTCCCTGTTTTCAGATTAATATTCCATTCTACAACCCTTTTACTTGATTGTGGTCTTTATAATGGTGGAGTCAGTAGTACTTATCTTTTTATGAATTTCATAATACAGGATAACAGCTTATGATTGGTCAGAAAACGTAGACTCTCAGATGCATTTTCTTTAAAGATCTTACAGTCAACACCAAAAGAGGTAATCATTCCAGGCCAAGGAAGCAGCATGTGCAAAAAGCACAGAGGCAGAGAGTCGAGGTCTACAGGATGATACAAGGACCAGGGACCCTTCTCACTGGCAACCATGAAAGATCTATTTGAATAGGTAAGATGAAGTCATCACATTCATTTGTTGTTGATATTTTGTTATTCCACAAACATAGGGTGGGGCAAAAGTAGGCTTATTATTGTGAGTACGTGACACACAAGAGTTTGTTCTTGTATTCTTATTTATTAATTACTGTATTATTTTCTATACAAACAACTGTAAACCTACTTTGTCCCACCTTGTATATCCTGAGTTCTCATAGTGCTGGTCTAGGTGTCAAGAGCAATACAGAAATGAATATGGCTGATTTCCTGCCTAGGAAAGCAGTGTACAGCTATATGTGTGGGGGCATGTGGAACCTCCAAAAATGCTATGATGGTAGCTTAGTATCATCAGATTGTAATAGTTTGAATGCCAGGCTTTTAAAAGGTTTGGGCTAAACTTGAAAAGACTGATGTGTCACAATTTTTTAATAAGGGATCTTAAATTCTTCCTTTACAACTTTTCTCAGGTTTCTGTCTTTTTGTTGTTGTTTGCTATTTCCTGATTTTTATTATGCTTTATATATTAGTTACAAAATAGATGTCTTCTTCTCTAGTCTGTCCTATGAACTTTTGCCAAATTAATTTTCCTGAAACATAGCTCTATTCAAGGGAGTCTTCAGCTGCAAATGTTTTTGACAGAACAGCCTTTGAGCATCTTGGCTATGATTTCAAGGCATCTTCATACTTTAATTCCAGCTGACTTTATTATTCCTCCACTGAACTCTATATTCTGATTAAGGTAATTTACCTGCTGTTTTCTTGGAGAGATTTGTTCTATGTCTTTTCACATAAAATGTTTCTGTTTGGGATGTACAACCTTTCCCAACTGCCATTTATGTAAATTCCCAGTTTCCTTTAGCCTTGGATTACTGGCTGCCTCAGCTGGAAGTGATTTTCCTAATTCTGCATTCTCCACTATACAGTTTGCAATTGTAATTCCTTATATTGAAGTTGGTATCAAGGATCTCATCTTTACATTATGTTGCCATTTTTTTTCCAGCTCTCTAGAGTTTGCAGAGTGGAGAGTGTATAGAATACACTGACTATTCCCAGAAGTAAATATATACTGAATAAGCCTATTGGATGAAAAAACAATCAATCCAGATGAATATGCTAGAAGAATATGTAATAAAGAAATACACAAAAGTCTTCTGGGTTGTTTGGTTGCCTGGCAGGCTGATGAGGCCAAATGTCCAGATATTTGAAAAGGGAGAAGAGAACTTGAAAATATGTGGCAGTTTCTAGCAATGCTGTTAACTTCTGAACAAATCAGGATGTTAAGTACAGAGACAACTAAAACTTGAAAGAGTTTGATGTTTGTCATCTTTTGCCTGAGCCAAATAAAGAAGAGTCCCAATAGCCCACTGTAGCTGGGATATCCTAATAAGGTGATGAAACCACGCATTAAAGTTAAATTCATTGTGTATGTGTGTCTGTGGTTTGACTTTGCTGCATCTCAGTGAAAAGTTAGCATTTGAGCAGAATAATCTGATTTATGATAATGTACCATTGGTCTCTAAGTGGACTGCATAATGAACTCAGCAATTTCCTCTTCCTCTCTATGTAAAGGTAATTTATAGTATGATAAAGTAATTAATGTAGATTAGGGTTTTTGAGAACTAGATATAATCAAGTTTTCTGCAAGGAATTAATCCCAAAGTCAAACAGATTAAAATCATGACTCTAGTCATTCATGATTACCACATATAATTCCATATATCTGAGTAGAATGAGCAGAATAATACTCGCATTCTCCAACCTCCAAACTACCTGTCCTCAGCAGACTTGTAACCAACATCTTTGTGAAAAACTATATCTGCTTGGCTTTAGTGTTTAAAATATATTTCATCAATCTAGATAAATTTTTTTTAAATTTTTTTTCCCCTTTATTGATTTTAGAGAGAGAGGAAGGGAGAAGGAGAGAGAGATAGAAACATCGATGAGAGAGAACACTGATTGGCTGCCTCCTGCATGCCCCCAACTAGGGATTTGGCCCACAACCTGGGCATGTGTCCTGATTGGGAATCGAACTGGCGACCTCTTGGTTGCACTGAGCCACACTAGCCAGACTATCTAGATAAATTTGAATTCTAACTCTTCACCAGCTGTATGACTTCAGGCAAATTTAAAAATCTCTCTGGGCTTCAGTTTACTGACAAGTAATGGAGATAATTAACAACTCTTACTTGATGCAGGTTGGTGGAGGATTTGCTGGAAGGGTGCCTGGTAAAGTGACTAAACTGCAAGTCATTAACAATAGTAGGTTTTTTCTTTCTTTACCAGCCACTCATATAAACAAGAAAATTCAAAGAGGTAGATGAAATGATATCAAGGTTCTAGCAAAACTATGAATTTGTATTTCACCTTTTCTCTTAGAAAATATGAGATAGGTACAATCCAATTTTTGTTTTTTAAGACTGAGAGAAAAAGTTTTTTCCTCATTTACTCAATTTCACATAATCACCGAGAAAGCCAGGGCTAGAATGATGTGTCTTCACCCTTATTGTATATTGTTTCTAGAAACCAATTCTGTATCCAAGACCAAGTGTGTTCTCAGTACATATTCTTTCATTTCCCCCTAGTTAGGAATAATCAGATAACCTGTCTCTTTACATTCAAGAGATAATAGTTTGGAGATAGTACTTTGTTTTTCTGAGGTTTCCAAAAAACATTTGGGCAGAGGAAGTCAAGCAGTTTTCATAGTTCACCTCAATTTTTCTTCATGAATTGAGTGTCCTTATGTAGGATGCATTTCTCGACTAAAAGAGTTGAATAATTCTGAATGCTAATAAGTTGATATATATTCATAGCTGTTGTTAATATTTTTTAAATGTCTTGTAATTTAAATGAATATTTTAACCCTGAAATTCCTGAGTGTCTTAATGCTTTATCACATATAAGATTTGGCCACAGTATGAAGCAATGATTGTAGTAATAATCAAGTAACCACATGAGATAATTTTAAAGCAGTTTTTCCTATAGATATTAAAAAAGTGGCACATGGGATAATTATTTTATGGTTAACTATCCATAATAAATGAATTTAAATTAATATATATTGGGTCAAATTACATAAAAAGCATAAAAATTTTTTAAATAATCCTAAATGCCACTGCTCAGGAAAACTTGGCAAAATAATAACTAAATACGAGGCATCCCTTGGTTATAAAATTTAAATAGAAGAGTATAACATTGAAAAGATACCCTATATATCCTCCTTATCCAAAAGTTCCTTATCCCCCAAATAATAATTATTTTTACTTATACTTTTGGAAGTTATTTCAGGAAGAAGAGGATTTATTGATAAATACAATCCATTTTTATAATACTTCATAAAAGATATATTGAATATATTCTTTCAATTCTAGTTGCAAACATGACCCATGCCCAATTTTTCAGTTTGATAGATTTCTAAACACACAAAAATTTGTCATGTCAGAAAGCTAGGATGCACCTTTGATTTAGAGAGGTAGGAAGGTAATATTAGAAAGTCAGTTAGTTAGCAACTTATATCCCACTACCACTGATTATCCTGTCCTAGGTTAAAATTAGTTACTACTTCTGGGAAATAGAGAAAAACTGCTACTATCACATTGTTCATTTTAAGGATTGAAGGCCATACTTAGCATGAAGAAATGACTCCTCACAAGAATCTTTTTTTCCTTTACACTTAACACAATCTAAAATACACTATAGCAAATTATTTTCATTCAAGCAAATTTTTGCTGAGTTAAAATGTATCTCCTTAAGGAGGTCTCTCTCTTCCTTCCTTTCATTTAGGTTCCTGATATTCAACAGAGCCCCTCTGGAACTTGTCATACTCTGCCCAGTGTAAGAGTTTGGTCTATGTGAGTTCAAAGAAACAATGACATTTTCCAGCAGTTCCACGTTTATGGTGTCGATGTGAAACGATTGTAAACATCAGTCTCTGTTACTAGGCTTTGACTGTAAACTTCTAGATGATTTCACATTATGTTTGTTTTCTCAATATTTATTGGTTGAATTCAACTAAACTGAAAGATTTTAAGCAGCAGTTATCAACTAATGATATTTCAAAGGAAAGAGTCAATAACAATAAAAAAAAAATAATAATCTGTCCTACCCATACCCTCTTTATTCGAATATGTTTCTTATGCATTGCTCATTCTTCTGCTTACCTTTTTTCTCCTTTCCCACCTCAGCTTTTCTCTTATGAAATCACACAACAACCACACACAACACACACACACACACACACACACACACACACACATGCAATTTTATATGTTTCAACTTCCCTTACCGGGTTGAAGATGCAGGCTCAGTAATTTGTCTTTGCACACGTGCATGCTTAATTAAATGTTCTTTTAAAGCAGTTTGGACTTCTGCTGGGATATCGGGGGAAGTGTGGCTGATTTTTATTGCAGGCTCAATAGCTTTTAGTGCTGGCTTTCCATTTTCTTTAAGCTGTTTTTTCTCTTCAGTCTCAAACACTTCGGCAGGAGCACTTGCAGTGGTCTGTGGAAGAGTACTGATGTTGGAAGTCACGGGTTTGCTCTTCCAGCAAGGCCAGCACAACTTCCAGAAGACAAAAAGCGAGACAACCAACAAGGCCAGGCCACAAAAGCTGACCACGACTGCTAACAAGCTGACTGAAATATCTGGAAAAAATTACAATGCAAACAAATATTAGCTCATTGATACATACATAAAAGAGCAGAAATGGTGAGGTAATTTTACATTATAACTATTAATAATAGCTTCCTCATTTAGAATCTCAAAAATTTAAGTTATCTTTGTAGGAATAAATTATTAGTAATATGTCAGAAAATACTCAAAGGAGATATTTGAAAAATTCCATCGCAGGGAAAGTTTCTGGTTGTATACCAAAAAAGCATGATATATACATATTATTTCTAAGGACACTACAAAGGGTCCAAGAGTTTGCAAAATGGAGGCTGGCAACTTGCAACCTGCCATGAAGTCATGAAGCTTAAGAAACTCAGAAACTGCATATGCAGAAAAAACTTCTGTTTGCTTCATCTTTGATCCAAAGATGTAACCTTCTCACTCTCTGAGTAGGGAATAATGTTAAATATTTGTATAAACCATTTTATATAGTGTAAATGAGAATAACATATTACTAATAGAGAATGTCTGCACCATTAGCTGTATTTTCAAACTCCATAGTTTGATAACTCTGCATGCTCCTAATTTCCAAAGTCCAAAATTAGTTAATGATTTGTTATCCAAGTATCTCTAAAATATTCATATAGCAAAATAATTATAAATTAATACCTGCTTATTATGTAAAATGATTAAAAGAAATATAGTTAAAAAGTTAATAAGATTGAATAAACAAATAAATAGGAGAGAAATGACAAATCTCTATGCAGAAGAACTGCAAACAATTTATGTAGATATTTTGCCCTCAGGGAGGTGGCGCACATGACCTTACTCAAGTGTGGGTTGCATATAGTAACTTCTTTCCCAAAGATTACAGTATGGAAAGGGATAAAAGTGGGGGGGTAACTATACAGTGGAGAAACCTCACCCAGGTGGTCAAGGTGAACATCAAGAGTGATGAATCGTATTGATAGTATGTACCCTTGATATGATGTGATGGAAATGACATTTTACCTCTGTGGTCTTCATCTCCAAAGTCTAATTGTGAGAAAAATATAAGACAAATTGCAGTAGAAGAGCATTCCACAAATACCTGACCAGTAGTACCTCAAGGTCATCAAAAATAAAATAAATAAAGTCTGAGAAACTGTCAAAGCCAAGAGAAGACTAAGGAGACATGACAACTAAATGCAATGTGGTATCCTAGATGGAATCCTGTAATAAAAAAGGATTTTAGTAAAAACTAAGGATATTTGAATAAAGTATAGACTTCAGTTAATAATGTAGTAATACTCATTCATTAAATGTAACAAATGTACTATACTAACATAAAAAGTTAATAAAAGAAAAGTTGTACTATCTTCCGAATTTTTTTGTACATCTAAAACTGTTCTAAAAAGTAAAGTTTTAGTGAGGGCCTCAAGAGCATCAAAAAGGACCAGTCAGAAATGAAGGAGGCACTAACTGAAATAGAGAATAATTTACAGAGATTCAATAGTAGAGTAGGTAAAGCCAAGAAGCAAACCATTGATATGGAATATAAGGAAGCAAAAAACACCCAATCAGAATAGCAAAAAGAAAAAAAGAATCCAAAAAAAAAAAAAATGAGGATAGTGTAAGAAGCCTCTGGGACAACTTCAAGTGTACCAACATTTGCATCATGGGGGTGCCAGAAGGAGAAGAGAGAGAGCAAGAAATTGAAAACCTACTTGAAAAAATAATGATAGAAAACTTCCCTAACTTGGTGAAGGAAACAGACATACAAGTCCAGGAAGCACAGAGAGTCTCAAACAAGATGAACCCCAAGAGGCCCATACCAAGACACAGCATCATCAAAATACAAAAGGTTAAAGACAAAGAAAGAATCTTAAAAGCAGCAAGAGAAAATCAGTTAGTTACCTACAAGAAAGCTCCCATAAGACTGTCAACTGATTTTTCAAAGGCAACTTTGCTGGCCAGATGGGAGTGGCAAAAAATATTCAAAGGGATGAAAAGCAAGGACCTACAACTAAGATTACTCTATCCTGCAAAGCTATCATTTAGAATCGATGGACATATAAAGAGTTTCCCAGATAAGAAAAAGCTAAAGGAGTTCATCATCACCAAACCAGTATTATATGAAATGTTGAAGGGTCTTCTTGAAGAAAAAGATAAAAAATATGAACAATAAAATGGCAATAAATACATATCTATCAACAATTGAATCTAAAAACAAAATGAACCAGAAGGACAGAAACAGACTCATGGATACAGAGAACATTTTGTTGGTTGCCAGATGGGGGTTGGGGGAATGGGTGAAAAAGGTGAAGGGATTAAGAAGTATAAATTAATTGTTAGACTGACAAACCTCAAAGGGAAGGGGGAGAAATGAACCAAAGAACTTACATGCATATATGCATAACCAATGGACACAGACAACAGTGTGGGGAAAGGCAGGAGGGGGGCGTGAGTGGGGAGGACGGGTTAATAGGGGAAAAAGGAGGAACACCTGTAATACATTCAACAATAAAGAAAATTAAAAAAAAAATAAAAATGTGTTAAAAAAAAAAGTAAAGTCTATTTTAAAAAGTAAATACCCCCTACTTGCTTCCATTTTCTTATTCCTTACATAAGCAATGCTAACAACCTGCTGTTCTAGCACTCTTAAAGCTCTGAAGACCAAATAGATTTCCTATGAACGAAAATTTTTCTAGAGTCAAATAACTTTGTAATTTATTTTACAACTCTGTTTAGCCTCAATGTCAAATGTAAATCCAATTTCTTTTGTTTTAAATAAAAACCTTAGGAATATCTTATAGGCTGAATTATGTCTGTTTCTATACGCCATCCAAATTCGTATGTTGAAGTCTTTAACTTCTGGTACCTCAGAATGTGACTGTTTTGGAGATAGGGCCTTTAAATTAGTAATTAAGGCAAAATATGGTCATATGGATGAGCCCTAATCCAGTATGACTGGTGTTTTTCTAAGAAGAGGAGATTAGGACAAAGACACTCACAGAGGGAAGACCATGTGAAGGCAGGGAGAAGGCGGCCCTCTACAAGCCAAGACAAGAGACCTCAGAAGAAATCTACACCCGACACCTTGATCTCAGACTTGCAGCTTCCACAACTTGAAGAAACAAGGTCTGCTGTTTAAGCAACTCAGTCTGTGGAACTTTGTTATGGCAACCTCAGCATACGAATACAGAATAAACCTAATTTCCTTTAACTACCACTGTAAATCCAGGAGGTTCCTTCCCTCCCTAGAAGTAACTACTGATCCCAGTTGGGATCCAACCAAGCACTAATAAACAAAAATATCTCTTAAAAATGTAAAAATATAGGATTCTTTAATATACATTTTTACATAAATGATTTAATGCATTTTCTTCAATGTGCTTTAATTTTTTATCCAGCAATTCTTGAGGTCTTACTTCATGTCACATAGTATTCCACAATACTTAATCATGATGGATATTTAGTTTATGCCCAGTGTCTTGCTATTACAACACAGCTACAATGAGCATCCTTGTACCCTCTTCCTTGTGCATATTTGTGAATGTTTCTCTAAGGTAAATATCTAGAAATAGAATTGCAGGGTCATAGGTTATACACCTATTTGGTTTTACTAGATATTTCCAAACTGTACCCCAGAGTGGCTATGACAAAAACATTATACGAATTTGCAAGTTCCCACAATCTCAGAGAAATATTGTTGTACTTTAATTTTCATTGATCTGATGGGGAAATGATACCTTGTTTTACTTTACATTTCCCTGATTGGTAAGATAAAATGGCTCTGTTCAAACTCCCAATTTGTAGCTAATGGAAATCCATTCAGAAATGGAAATAATTCCAAATTTTTACTGCTACTTAATTATAAGGATGCAAATTAATTTTGACATGCTGTGATACAGAGACTTTCATATTTTCCCTCACTTCCCAGTTGCTTACCAAACATTGAATATATTTCCCACTTACATTCCACTGGTGAGGAATGTGTGATCATATTTTACATTTTGTACTTCACTTTATTTTTACTTTTTATTTTCATTAGAACCATACTTGTGGAAAAGAGAAAAAGTATAAAATCAATGTGCTTCCTGAATACTAACTATGTTTTTAAAATGGAAGAATAAATACGACAATTATGGCTTCATAATTTTCATGTATTTTCAGCTCAATTTACATCATATTTTTATGGATATTTTAACTCAATTTTCATCTCCAATAGCTAACTTCTACCCAGTTGGAGTCAAAAGCCAAGATATAAAAAAACTGCAGGACAATGTGAGGTAGGGAAAAGGAGGGAAGTAGTTCTCAGTCTATAACTTCTATAACTGAAAACTCTTCCCTTCTTATTAATGTGGGTCAGGTATTAGATAACTTTTATTACTCCATCCACAGGATTTTATGAAATTCTTTTATGCCCCTCTTCCTTTATGATGGGCTTTGGCATTCATAAGGTTGTTCTCATCCTAGCAAAAAGCCCTGTGGAAATCTCTGACCCCAGTTCAATCTTCCCTATTGCTGACAATTTTCCTTCTAAAATCAATATCTGGTTCCATCATATGGGGAAACCATAAAACATTTCAACCAAGTTACTTTTGAAAGTGAAAGGTTGTACTATCAATAACTCCAGGGTAGCATGAAGAAACCAAGTAATGTCCTGGCAACTGAGATAGGTAGTCACCCTCTTAGCTCTCTTAGCCTAACATCCTTCCAGGTCACCCCTTAGCCTTCTGGGGCAAATCCAAACTTTGCATGGCACTCCACAGCATCTTTGTGCTTTGACTCCTGGTTGTTGATCCAGCTTCATTCTTCTGCCACTCTCCTACCTCTACTCCTTACTCTGACTACACCATTACTCTCTCATGAATTTGTTCAGGCTGTTTCATGTAGCTCCAGTGCATTTTCTCCTCTAATTTGGCTGCCTGACACATTTCTGTTCATTCTTCAATAATGAGATACAATAATACCTCTTCCCTGAAGCTCTCCCTGCCTCTTCTATTCCTCCCAGCTTTTAAAGCACACCCACAAGTCTAACACTAATATTATAATTGATTGGCCTGTAATCCTTTATCCTACACTTTTGGAACATGATGTGTTTCAAAAATTATTATTTTCTTTTGGATATTACAAAGGTAATATGGTACACATTATCTAGGATAACATCTAGTAATAAAACACATAAACATATCTGTAATGAAATTATGAATTAGTCAACATTGAGTGGGATCACTAAAGACCATATGTTGTTAATGCCAATTCAGGTGAGGTGTTAATACAAAATCATCATAATTTACAAAATAATGTTCAGTTTTCAAGATTTTGAATAATTGTGTAAGGGATTATGGATCTGCACTTATTTTGCATCTTCAAATGTTCCCACACTGCCAACACATACACTCCTGATCCTTCAGAACAAAATCCAAATTTATTCACCTTTTTATTTTATTATCTAGTATATATCACAGTCAAAAATGTCTATGAAGCTACTGAGTATATATTTTGGGAGTTGTCTAAAAAGACACTCAAATGTCTGTGGATTTCAAGGTGGCTGAATGACTTAAAGTAGACCAATTTGGAGGGAATATGTGGAAACCTTTCTACTAGGAAGACAGTATAACAGCTTGTACTGTGGAACAATTTAGACGTGGATTCAAATGTCAATTCCACCATTGTGTGATTTGGGGCAAGTTGTTTGGGTTTTAAGAACCTTGGTAAAATAGGGATATTTATTTCATAGAAATGTAGTGAGGTTTAAATAAGAAAATGTATTAAAGTATTTAACATTGTAATTTGCATAATATGTACAACAATGGGTTGCTATTATTATCAACTATCTTTTTTTAAACAAGAGTACTGAGGGGAAATGACGCAAAGATATGGGTTGGGTGTGAATTGAATGGTGGGTCTCAGATTAGTAAGAAGAGGAGAGACTCATCTTCTGATGATATATGGTACAGAAAACTGAATTTGTTTATAATGGAGACCAACATTTCTAAGTAAATGTTTATGTTCAGGAAGCTAATAAATAACATTTCATCTTCCTACTTGTTTGTGCACAGCACAACTGAGAGACAGACACAATACTCAAGCTGGTAGCAATAAAAACACTTGGGAATATCACCTTAGTTCTATCAGAAAGTAGACTTCCTAATATATCACTTTGAGTTAATTAAACTTTCCCAGACAGGCTCAGACCTGGCTAGACAACCATAGGTGTTCCTCGTAAGGACTCGACCCTGTAAAATTCACTACAGGGAAGAGTAGAGAATATTTGTTTCCTGAAGCATACACCTCAAAGAAAGGGAGACAGGTAAGTCATTTCTCAGAGATGGGAATGGGCCGAGATTCCATGAATATTCCTATTTTGCATCTCCTTCCATACAGAAATATAAAGCAAGGGGGAAAGGTATTTCCCCTCAATAGCAACAAGTAAAAGAAGGTAGGTTAAATGAAATTTTATTTGGGAAAATAAAACCAAGATTATAAAAACAAGCTTTTTGTATTTTATATATTTTTACATTGCTTGCAATTATGACTAATCATTAAAAGTATCAAAAAATTCACTGTTTAATACCTAGATCTTTATGACATGATTTGTGTCAACAAAATTTGTTTAACAAAATTAAAAAGAATCTGACTTTCAAAAGATTATGGTGGGATTTATAAAGTCATCAAAATGTTTTTAATGATTCTTTTATGAATGTGATTCAACATTTAACCATGATATAAAGAATGTTATGAGTTTGGACTCAGTGCAAAGAAAAACAAGTAGCCACAGTAACATTTTTTAAGTCAATTACTGAAATGGTTGATATACATTTCAGAAATGATGCTCTGGCTAGGGAGAGGTTAAGAGTGGAAGCCAGAGTAGAAGAGGAGAAACTAGTTAATAGAATACAATAGTCATCCACATAAGAGATTATAGCAGCTCCAAATGATGGTTTCTGAAATGGGAAAAAAGATCAGATTCTAGAGATAACTGGGAAGTAAAAGCTGTAGTGAAAGAGTATGAAGACTAAAGGAGAAGAATGTGATACATTGGGAGACAAACAGGATGATGAGGTAAGGAAGACCATGACTTCAGCTTTGGCCCTACTGAGTTTAAAATACCTGTTGTCAGGCAAGTAGAAATTCTGAGCAAACTGTTGGTCATGTATGACTGCAACTCAAGATAAAACTGAAGGACTTCCTTACATAGTGGAATCTGAATCCATGGAAGAGAACATAAACTCCTCCACAAAATCTCGAGTACACCAATATTTAAAGAAATATAACTTTAAGGAACAAAAATCCTGCATGTATAAAAGATTGATAAAGAGAATGAGTATTAAAAATATCAGGTCAATGTGTTTTCATAAACGTTTGTAGGAGAATATTTTAAGGGCTGACAAATAACCATTAACTTTAACAAGTAGGTCTTTAGTGAATTCAATTGGACTAGTGAAACAAAGGTTGTGTTAACTAGATTAATGTGGGAGTGAGGAAGTGAATTCTATGAGTAAATAATTCCTTTAGGAAACCAGATTTAGGAAAAGAGGAGAATGAGAGCAACAACTAGAGTAGCAGATGTATAATACTTCAGTATGTTTGAAAACGTATGGAAAGGAATAAGTAGACAAAAAGAGATAGAAAGTTAAGCAGAGTGAACAATTAATAATAAAGTCCCATAAAAGGTGAAAATGGATGGGGTCTGAAGCAAAGGTAAAAGAATTGGATCACTTCTTCCTTTGTAAGAGAAAGAGGATGGTTCTGGAGTGAGGTAAATTTATAGGTCTTTGAGTAGGAAGGCAAGTAAATTCTTGCTTGTATTTTTTTTCCAAAGTGGAAGTTAGGGTCAACTGCCAGTTATTTGGGGATAGTTTGGAATATTTAAATAGAATGGGAAAAGTTTGAAGTAGGAACTGTAGAAAACTCAATAGGAAAAAATAGGATTTTTGGTCAGAATTGAGGCTTCTTTTGACATTTGATATTAATAGAGTGCTACTAGTTTGTCTGGTTTTAAAATGACCGAATTATTCAGTTGCTTTGGCGTAGGGATAGAGAGACAAATGGATTTGTCCATGAATGAGGTCTCTCCCTCACCGGGAGAATGTACTCCCTCAAAGGAGAAAATGATTTCAATGATGAAGGATGTCATATTTTATTGATAGGGAATTCACAGAGAAATAGAGAGGTAAGTGTTTTATGTTTCTAAATGAGAAAAATGAAATCATAGGAGCTTTTGGTTGGGGGTTGAGATATCTGAATTTATAATTCTAAGATAGAATTTTTCAGCATAATAACAAGTGTTTGGGCATGATCAGAAAGAAAAGGCATAAGATGGAGAAGTAAAGAGGATCACTGGAGAAAAGGGGCCGACCATTGGGAGGCCAGGGTGGTAAGAATGAATGGCTTGACTTTTCCATGTAGACTTTGAAGTTACTCATTGCAGTGGGTCAACCTGATGAGTAGGACTCACTAGCTAAAATTTTGAGTGTCTTTGTATAATTAAAAAGAATCCATTATATAACATTCATCCTATTATATCTTGGTAAGACTAAGAGTTAATGAAATTTACAAAAATTAGATTAGGCTCTATGATAATTAGGTTTAAAATTGCTCAGACTCTGGTTTGATTACATACATATGCATAAGCATTGCTCTACCACTATCTATTTATCTGTCTGATTGTAAATCTCTGACACATTTTTCCCTATAGAAGTCATACTCTTTTATCATGCCTTAATATCTTGAAATAAAGTGACAGTTCTCAAAAACTGAGAAAGACCACTTTCATCATTAAACAGAGCAACCTCCAAAACTCCAATTCCTCAGAAACTTTTAGTAAAGCATAACTTTACTAAAGTCTGTATGACCAGATCATACCATTTACATGGTCCTATTCACTGTGGCTTGTGAAAGCTGTTAGGTCTAATTGCCTACTACCCAGGCAGATGGTCATTATTGCACAGAAACCATAGACCAATTGGCATGCTCTGAATTCCCAATAACCACTGCTTTAGCTGATACTCTTACCTGTGCTTTCTGTATCATGTTTAAAAAATTTTAAATGCTAGTAAATTTTCAAAATGTACAAAAATATTATTTCTCATAATTAATCATAAATTCTAATTTAGTTCATGCATATTTCTAGCATTTTGTTTTTTTTAGTGGTTCTCCATTGTTGCCTGACCACAGACCACATTTATGGCATCCTTCTGTAGAGAAAGAGGGGGAATAAAACTTAAATAAAAGTAAAACTCCTATTCAAGAAAAGTTGAAGCAAGCTGCTGCTAAGATGAAAATTTGTAATTACTTTTGAAGCTAACTTATTTATATTATTCACATGGTATTACTCTTACACTAGTGCATACTTCAGATTTGTATAACAAGGGACCAAATTAATATTGACTTAAACAAGATAGAAGCTCCTCATTGATTTAGTTAGCTAACTGTCCCAGGATAAGCAGGCCAGGGCAGGTACATTAGCTTCAAGGTATCTGGAATCCTGATGTCTTCTTATTTTTGCTTTGCTATTCAAAGGGTTTTGCCTTCTCCTTAAAGTCTAAGATGGCAAGACACCATGTGCACATTCCAGGAAGCTAGATGGAGGAAGAATGACAAGGGAAAAGGGATGCTGAGGAGACTGTCTTTTCATTTTAAGGGCACAATCTGGAAGAAGTACATGCTCCTCACATTCCAATGGATAGAACTCAGTCATAGGGCTGCATCAAACTGCAAGTGAGACTGAGAAAAGTTGTACTTTTTAAGTGTCTTTTTAAAATTTAATTCTGCCACATACTACTTGGGAAGAAAGAATTCCTATTTGTGAAACAGAAAGGGAAATATTGAGAAACAGCTAGCAGTCTCTTCCTCGTCAATATATTCAATACATAATCATTGAATGCACTTATCCTTACAACAATGTCTCTTACAGTTTCCATTTTAATTGACTTTTGCCTTTCTTTTGAATTTCAGTAAACGATTTAAAAAGTATACAGTAATATATTTGATTACAAAATCTATACTTTTTAAATTTTTTAATCCTCACCTGAGGACATTTTTTTTTTTTTGCATTTATCTTCAGATAGAGCAGGGGCGGGGGGGAAGAGAGAGAGAGAAATGTCGATGTGAGAGGGACACATCGACTGGTCACCACCCAACATGACCCCAACCAGGGCCGGGGACAAACTGCAATTGAGGTACGTGCCCTTATCGGGAACCGAACCCGGGACTCTCTGGTCCATGGGCCGACGCTCTAACTGCTGAGCCAAACCAGCCAGGGTTAAAATCCATACTTTTAAACATTTTCAGAAATCAAAATGAATCTTAGTATTAATGGCTTGTTACAATCACTAATAGACAGGAAGTGATGGTGTCATAGTTTTCTCTGTCTGTGTTTGCACCAGAGGGAAAGCATCATCATTAAAAGTCATAGAATGAATTTCAGTGGCTTGGAAGAAAATACTGGAGAGAACACTGAAGCTTACCCTTAACCCTTTAAGCCAAATTTTCTATTGGGATTGGGTGGGGAAAGACAGCGTATCAGATGAGTTAAGCAACACTGCCCACATCCCACATAATTGTACAACTAGCTTTGGAGCACATCACCAAGAGTCTTTGTATCTTTTATGAATTCTTTTAAGGAAAAAATGCACCATTAACATTCTTGACAGCACTCTTGATGGCATACAGTCCAGTAATGAGTGGAATAACAAAGTCAACATCAATTCTGAATCAAAAAGGTAATTATAAGAATCACACTCAGAACTTTAAAGTTACTTTAACCCATTTGTTTATTTTACTTTCCTTTTTATGTTTGTATAAGAGTAATATGATTTTTAAAAATCTATGTCTAGTTAAGTTTTATTTTTTTTTATTTAAAATATGTTTTTATTGATTTTTTAGAGAGGGAGATAGAAACATCAATGTGAGAGAGAAACATCCACTGGCTGCCTCCTGCACACCCCCTACTGGGGATCAAGCCTGCAACCTGGGCATGTGCACCGACTGGGAATTGAACCGGGACCTCTCAGTCCATGGGAAGACAGTCAATCCACTGAGCCACACCAGCCAGGCCATCTAAGTTTTTTTATTTTTATTTTTTATTTATTTATTTTTTTGGTACGTGCCCCTAGTGGGAACCGAACCCGGGACTCTCTGGTCTGCAGGCCGATGCTCCAACTGCTGAGCCAAACTGGCCAGGGCTAAGTTTTAAAAGTGGATTTTCCATAAGCATAAAATAAAAATTCCATGCCATAAGAAAATGTCATGTCTTTAATTGGCAACATTCTTTTCTCTTTCTTGGTACTATATAAGATAATGGTGAATCTCATAATCCATAGCATCTTAGATTCAATCAAATGTGGTATCCCAATATGGTATTCAAATATTCAGATTTATAAGAAAAGTCTATATATGCTTATTACTAAGTAAATTATTTATAACTTGTGATTGTATATTAATAATATATTTAAATTAACTTACGTAACTATGCACAGCATTTATTAATGACACCATTTTACTATCTGGAACAGTGGCTTTCACATAGTAAGTGCTTAATAAATAGTTGTTGAATAAAAACACAATGCTAAAACCACTTCTCATATACATTAACTACTTATACTGAAACATATTAGAAATGATAGTAAGCTTTTTAATATTGTTATATCAATTATTCCTGTGAATCTATGACTTCAGAAGCAGAACTATGGGAATAATAAAGGCGGAAGAGAAAATAACAGTCCTTGCTATTCGATTAAAATAATTCTGCCGTATGAACAAATTGACATTTACAAGATTTAAAAAATTGACTGTAATTGTTCTCTATTCAATAATGGAATGTTAAATAAGACAGGAGATCATAACACACTTCAGGATCCACCTGAATGAAAGAAATAGTTATTAATATCAGTTGCTGCCCCTCCCCCCTCCCCAACCACCCCAGGATGACTCTACTTTTCTAGCTCTGAGGCCATCACAGCACAATTCCAATTATATGTGGTGTTTTATTTTCTAATAGTCTATATAAGTCATGTTAATGTCAGCTCTCACAGCTTCAGTAGCCACTTAGGATATTTACTGTTATGAGAAAAAGGAAAACTATGGATGAGACAATAACAAGAAGACATCTCTTCAGTCAGGGAATTTGTTTCTAAACTTGGCCAGTGTTGGGCATTCCACCAACAAAGGAAATTGGTATTGTACAAATTAGAAACAAGGAAAATAATTTACTGACCTTTAATAATAACACTCCCTGTCAGGAGGTCTGGTTTTCTTTGACACATTCATACTAATTATACTTTGGAATCTTTAAAAGACAGCACTCAGCTCTTTCCCACTGTGATACTCTATCTTCAGTGCTCACAATACTGAATTTTAATAACACTATGGACTGTTAATTACTTAACTTAGATAGCTAAAATATGGTAGGAAAATAAACAAATGACATTTTAATGTATTATTTTTCTAATTAAAATTTAACTGAAACAATTTAACTGATAATTTAATGTCTACTTTCATTACAGACTTTTTAAATGAACACATAAAAGGAGCTATATTTATAATTATATGAGTTCAGCATTGTGCATTTAAAGCACACTAACACCTTTTACAAGATTTTATTGTTGAAATAAATCAACTGTATTTGGCAAAAAAAATATGAATAAATAGTTGTGTATACTTAAGTGCATATGCATGCATATACTCATGTTAAAAAAATGAAGAACATTGTAGCTTATATTTGGATGACAGCAAAATCTAATAAAAAGAAAGTTTAGAGTTTGGGTCATAATTGCATACTGAGAAATTTTATTTATACCTTATACTATACCACTAATTACAGCTACCAGTATAATAATAGTTAAGAGCCCATCTTTACAAACACTTGTTCCAGTGCCCTTTAGCACCACACTGCCCCCAGGATCTCTTCTTACTCCTACTTTTTGTTGAAATTAGGATCTAAGGAGCCTTGAGTTCTTTTCTCAGCTCCATCGCTAACTAATTGTGATTTGAGGGGAAGTTACTAACTTCTCCTGCATTAGTTTTCACAATTGCAAAACAATGACTTCTAGTTCTAACTGGAATGACTAACAGCAATTTGAATAATGATATATATTTTTCCAAGCTACTTTCTACTTAAGCAAACAAACAGGCTTTCCTTTTACTATTGTACATGGTTATATTAAACAGACATTTCCACTTTACTAGAACGTCAATAAACTCAATACATTTATTATACAACACAAATGTAGCCATGGTGTTCATTGCTTTTCCATGCGAATGTTGCTCATTACATTCTAGCTTTTAAATGCTTCAAGTACTCTAATTTCTGTCAATATCATAAGTTAAATATTTTGATGCTTATCTACATATAGGACGCTGTATTAGAAACTGGAGACAAAAAGATACAATTATATACAATTTATTTATAAAAGGGATTTGGAGATCATTAAATACCACCCATAATTTTATAAATAAGAAAATTGAGGTTTCTTGAGGGTGAATTCATTTTTTAATTTTTTATCTTCACCTGAAGACATTTTTGCATTTATCTTCAGATAGAGCGGGAGAGACAGAAGGAGGAAGAGAGAGAGAGAAACGTCGATGTGAGAGAGACACATCGACTGGCTGCCACCCATATGACCCCAGCTGGTGCCGGGGACAAACTGCAACCAAGGTACCTGCCCTTAGCGGGAACCAAACCCGGGACTCTCTGGTCCACCGGCCGACACTCTAACCACTGAGCCAAACTGGCCAGGGCCAGTTATTCATTTTTTCATTCATTCAACAAATATTTATTGTGATTCTATTGGGAGCCGCAGATTTTTCTAGACACTAATGATAAAACAGTAAACAAACGACTGTCCTCAAAGAGCTTGTATTCCATTGACTTAATGTGCACATCATTAGTAGAATAAAATGTAAATCAGGAAGAACACAATTATATTTTCAAGTATAGATCATTTTAACTGGCAATGAACATTTTATTAAACATTTATGATAATGTTTGTTTTCTGCCAGAATTTTATACAACAAAAACTTGTAATGAATGCAGATATAACCCCAAATATAAACATTTTTTCCCCGTGAAATAAAATTACAATGATGATTAGGTTTTAAAGAAAATGTGATTTGAATAAAATGTATAGCTATATACTTGTATATAAAACCACTCTTATAAGAATCAGATTTTAGAGACTCACTGCTCATATACAGAGGAAATACAGATGTTAATTTGTTATAAGGGAAAATATTCTGCTAATACTGCTAAAACATTGATGTCTTACAATTAAGAAAATTAAATGCTTGCTGAGACCTGTTTGGCCTTTGAAGAGAGTCATCCATTTCCCTTTAGAGAAAATGAGACCAAGTACAACATGTATTATGAGCAAGCAAATATGAGACCAGAAATAGTAGAACCTGGTCATTCTTCAGTGGAGTGACAATGGGGAGGAAGGAAAAAAAATTCTCTTATACATCCTTCTTCAAATGGGTCTGTACTTCTGAATTCATTGTGGTTTAGTTACTCTTTTCCAAACCTACAAGTCTCAAGAAAAAATTTCCCCTATGTTTCTAAATTGTATTTTTTTTCCTCACCAGAGAATATTTTTCCATTTATCTTCAGATAGAGTGGGAGGGAGGGAAGGAGGGAGAGAGAGAGAAACATTGATGTGAGAGAGACACATGGATTGGTTGCCTACTGCATGACCAGGGCCAGTACTGAACCACAACTGAGGTACATGCCCTTGACCGGAATCGACCTCTCAACTCTTAGGTCCAAGGGCCAGCACTCTAACCACTGAGCAAAATTGTATTATTTTATCCAATCATTAGAATGTTTAAACTCAGCAGTATAATGATATACCAATTATAAATACATTGACTAATCATTTCTTTGTGTCTGTAGAGAACACCTATGAAGATTCCTTACTCATTTTAAGCCTTTATGTTAAGACTTAAAATGCCTTAATCACAGAGGAAAATCATGATGCAATTAAAAAAAAATTTATGTGGCCATCTCTTTTCTTAATAATTAAGTAACTTCAGTGAAGTTCTTTGCCATTTGCCTACTCAGCCCAACATCTCAGAAACTGAAAGACACGTATAAATTTGGAAGAATTTGTTTACACTTCTAATGTAGAATTTTTAGTTTCAAATTAAAAGTGGAAAAATGCAAAATTCAAACAGTGATGTATTACATGTTTATTCAAACTGTTTAAATTAAATTAGATCTATACAATTGTGATATGTCTGTGAGTTTAAGTGGGTTTGATTAGCTATGATTTATGAGGTCTGCCTTTCAAACAACATTTTCCTAAAACCTCATAAGCCTTTGGATATGGAGCAGCGACTGAAGACTGACTGGAAATGAACCCAAGTCCAGTTAAAAAACGATATGTACATTTAGTCACAGTATATCTTAAAAAAAATAACATTTGAGACCAACATATTGTTTTGTATTTTTTCCTAAGTATTCTAGTATTCAATCATATTGTTCAGTAACAGGAATTTGTGGGTGACGTATCTCTTTAAGGGGAGGGGTAGATCCTCTCTGTTAACATTACTGCTGCTGCTTCTGCTACTGCTGTTATGGTAAAGAGGATGGTGAAGTTTGCTCTTTATTGGCATTTTAAAAACCAGTAGGATATTGTTTTATTTATATATGTAATTCATTACTTCTTTAATGTAGACTGACTTTAATTGGGATTACCTCAATTTCTATCCCTCTACCCCCATGTGAAGCAATCTAAAAATATACACAATCTGGAAGCCTGCAATTGTCACTGCAACCTTAGAGTAACTGACACCTTCTGGGCAGTGCTGACTAACATTCAAAGTAAATAACCACTGTACCATTCAGTGTCAATGTCCTCCTACCAGTAATGTGCTTCTTATTAAACAGTGAATAGAAGCATCACCTACAGAAAGTGTTATTTTGGGACCTATAATAAGGGGCACAGGTGCATAAGTTACAAGAAAATCTACTTTAAAACACGTGAAGCTGAGTGGCTAATTAATATAATTAAAGATTTGGTAACTAGTCTTAGAATCCACTTCATAGATATCTCTTGATATTGGGAGTTTATCTGCCAATTAAAGTATTGTACTTCTGTTGCCTAGATTTACAAATGGAAAGTGTAATGAAATCTTGTGCATCTTTATATCTCATACACAGCCCAGTACAGTGTCTTCTCTAGTGATATAGCCTCTCTCTCTCCTTCTCTCTCTCTCTCTCTCTCTCTCTCTCTCTCTCTCTATATATATATATATATATATATATATATATATGTATCTCTCTCTCTCTCTCTCTATATATATATATATATATATATATACTCAAATACCACATTTGAATAGCATATATTTTCCCTTAAGGGGAAAATGTCCATGTATTTCTTTTAGCCTAACCTCCCCTTTTTTGTTCCCAAGGTTAAATCCAAAGGAAGTAGGATGACAACTACTTCTTGTAGTGCATAGGGTAAGCTCAGAAACCTTTCGACAATTCATATATAGCACTGTGCTCTACTTTAAGCTAGTAGAGTTATGCATTTATAAAGATTTAGAAGCTAGTACTATTTGGTTTCCAACCTTCACACATTTCCCACATTACCAACCAATGCAAGACTCAGGACACCACTACTTGGTGTATGCACACAATGAGAGGAGGAGGGGGAGAAATTAGTATTTTTCTCCACAGCATCAACTGTTGACCAAAAAACAGGTCTTTAAATTTTTTTTTTTTTTAATCCTCACCTGCGGATATTTTTCCATTTATCTTCAGGTAGAGTGGGAGGGAGGGGGAGAGAGAGAGAAGCACTGATGTGTCCCTGGCTTCTCCTGCCGACCAGGGCCCGGGAGGAACTGCAACCAAGGTACATGCCCTTGACCAGAATCAAACCCGCGACTCATTGGTCCACAGGCAGACGCTCTAACTGCTCAGCCAAACCGGCCAGGACAGGACTTTAAATTTAAGTATTCACTTCTTCCACTGTAACCCCTTCTCTGAGTCTTATCTTTAGCATGTGACACCCTAAAGATATTTCAGAAGAGCTTATCCAATATCACAACAGAAAACTTCATGGTCACACTATTTTGACTGTTTTATCTCATGCTTAGCAACCATGCACATGACACCCATATATGTGATGTTCACCCAGTTGCTTCCTCTAATAGTCGAGTTTCATACATTCCTAGGGATTTAATACCTACTGAACAAATGTAAAAGATTTCTGTTGTGGTTATTATACATTCATAAAATGTCTAAGTTTCCAGCACACGCACAGCAGCAATTATGTATCATGCTGCTCCGGGGTCCAAGAAGCAGCATCTCCTCAGGTGCACACCGAAGCCTCTCTTCGTTCCTGTTACCTGTGATCAGAGAATTCCAAACCCTGCAGATAGTCCATTTAAATCATGGTGTGTAAAAGCTAAACCAAATCTATTCCCACCTGCATCCCCTCTCCCTCTGTTTTTTTATTTGGGGGGGGGGGGGGCTGGAGGAGTGTCACTAAGTGTGCCCTCCTGGCCTCTTTCCCAGCACGCAGGGCTCTCTGCAGTCGCACTCCGCCCTGAGCTCAGTGCTCCAGCTCTTACTTGTTGCCCTGGCTACCCTCAACGCACGCAGCCCCGCTGGGAAGACTAAAGTGACAGGAAAGCAAAGGGGGAGAAGCAAGACCCTTCAGGAGGAATGAAAACCTTTCAGCCAGATGCCCCAAATCCCATAACCAGTGTTTATCTCCCAAAGCAACAGGTGACTCTCACAGAGGACTCTCGATATCACCGGACCACAAAGCCGGAGTCCATCTCTCCCTTGTGAACGGCACAACAGGCTGCACAGACCACTGCGCAGGTGGTTAAAACCCTTGCCCCCAAACGTGACCAAAACAGAGGTTCTCAGATGATCCCTTCCTTCCTACCTCCCTCTTGAGAGAATTCTGCCACCTGGGATTTCTTTCCACCTCTAGATTTCTGATGGCCTATGTCCTCCTTCATCCCACCCCATTTCTTCCCAAGTTTCCTGAAAGGGTAGGAAGATGCCTGCATGTTGGGGTGTGTATGAGGGCGTGTATGGAAAGGATTTAGTAACCTTTCCCTTTCTTCCACTTACTCTATGTGTGTCTTGAGCCTTAGTTGTCGCCTAATGGGCGATCAATAATCCCTGCTGTTTTGCCAACGTTGTCAGGAAGCCCTAGAAAATCATATATATATTAAAGGGCTTTGGAAACTATCAAGTGCTCAACAGGTTGCAGCTGCGAGTTACCCCTTCCGGGATCTTTGCTGCCTTCCGAGGCCAAGGTAGCCCCATGTGCGGGGCTGTTCTTTGTGTCCTGCCCGGCCCCTTCCCCAAGCCCGAGACCCACGGAGCAAGGTAGGGCAGCCCGAGTCCCACGGCGAGCAGTCCCCGCGTCGCCGCCCGCGCTAGCCACTCCACTCCGGGAGGGAGACGCGAGGCGTGGGAGTGCGCGGCAAGGGGGTGCGGAAGCCAGGGAGCGAGCCAGCAGGCAAGGAGCAGACCAGAGAAGTGGAAGGAGCCGGGCGGGTGGAGATGGGGCGACAACACCCGAAAAGCCCGCGCTCCAAGTAGCCAGCTGCTGAGTGGGAGGAAGGCGCAAGGTAGGAAGGCGCGGCGTCCTAAAGATGCCGCCAGCGCCGCGCGGGAGGCGCCGGACCCGGGGGCTCGGAGGGGAGCGCGCGGGGTCCCGGCGGAGCGCGAGCAGGGCCCTTCCCGGTTAGGTTACCTGTGCTGCTTCCGCCCTGGCTGCTCCTGTCCGGGGGGAAGATGCCGGAGCACTTCTCCCACTCCACCTGGCCCGCGAAACACAGCTCGGTGACGATGTGTAGCGCCTTCTGGCACAGGCTGTTCACTCCGTCCTCCTTGTGGAAACTCATCGTTTGGCTTCTTATTCCTCAGTTGGCCGCCCTCCCCTTTCTGTGACTTCTAGGCTGGTCCCTCTTGCGCCCTAAGCCATATCCCGCCCGCAGGGACTTCGGCCAGAGAGCGCGCGGCTGAGAGGCGGCAACTCTTAGGAGCCCCAATTTGGCCCCATGGCGGGAGCGGAGGGCGCAGGGCAAGGCGGAGAGGCTGGGCGGGAACCCACGCGAGGCGGCGGCGAGGTCTGCGCCAACTCCGGGCCACGCGAGCGAGCCGAGGCGAGCTGCCGAGAGAACCCGGGCATGGAGTGCGGAGGAGAGGGGGGAGACGGAATAAAGCCAAAGCCCTCCACTCCCAAGAACGCCCCCCTCCCCTTGCCAGCGCTTTTGTGTTTCTGGCGGGTGCCAGAGGGCGGAGCGTCCAATCGCAGCTCGGCGCGGGCCCCGACGACTGGCGTCGGAGCGCGCAGCGCCCCTTCCACTGTCAGCTGGGGCTGGGGTTGGCACCGGAGGGCCGGGCCGGTGTCTGTGCTGAGCCCCGCTGCCGTGGCCGGGGTGCTCAGGTTAGTGCCCAGCGGGGCGGAGAGATCTCGGTTTTCTCTGTACTTTTCCCAGGCTCAGACTCCCCCCACCCGCACCCCAACTCTCCGGTCTCTTCAACTTTACCACAGATGTGTGCTCCTCTCTGCTCTCTCCACTTCTACTTTAAGTGAACGTCATTCCACTGAAGACAAATGGAAAAAGTTAAATTTAAAAAATGTATAGATGAATAACCAGGTGTCCATAGAAAGAAGGAAGATGTCCCTGGAAAGCATTAAAAAAAAAAAAAAAAAGAGATCTAACAATGATGGTTTAGACACAGAATATTTAACCTGAGAGGTCTTTTTATTTCTAGTAGTGAAATTTACCGTAAGGTACATTTACTTTTTACCCAGTTTAGTTTTTCTTTATGCATAAATACAGTAAGTAGGCAAATTGAAATAGATCGCCTTTGATTTTTGTTGTTTTTTCAACCCTCTTAGATCACAAAATGAAATATGTTGTTTGTATTAATAGTCAGGATTCTGTGATTAATCCGTAACTGGCAATTGAGAATGCACAACTCGACTCCCTTTGTCACTTTTACAAGCGACGTACATACTGAAAAGACAAGGCATGGGTGTTAAAGGGGAGAAGGGTTAAATTCAAATCTGTCACACACACCTCTGCTTAACCTTGAAGAAATTGCTTTCAGGGCTTTATCTCAGTCTGTGAAATGAGGGTCTTGGACTTTCCTGTTCTTATAATTCTTTAACATAAATGGGTGCAAATTACTTATGGAGCTAAAGCTACAAAATAATATTAATACACATGTACAGCAAGGTTATAATAAATGCATTTACATTGTTTTTAAATTGTTTTCAGGCAGAGTTTGATCCCATATTATAACCTGAGAATTAATTTAACCTTTAATTAGATGAGGATTCTTTGTTTTAGAAGTGGAATATCCTGAACTTGTTAGCATATTTCTTACTAGTAGAATAGGTAGTCTTATTTTAAATTGCTTGACAGTTTATGATAAATTATTTCCTCTGTCCGGACGCTATGGCAAAGCTTACTATAAATATAGGCATAGCACCCCAATAGGTAAGCATTCATTAGTTGAATCATTTTGGTCTGATTCATAGGACAATTGGTATAACTAGGACTATTTTTATTATGAATTAAGGCAAACTAAAATCTTATTTGCATATATGAATAACCAATAGACACAGACAATAGTGCAGTAAAGGCAGAGTGGGTGGCCAGAGCGGGAGGAGGAGGCAATGGGGGTAAAAAAAAAGAAGGACATCTGTAATACTTTCAATAATAAAGATCAACTAAAATCTTCAGGCTTCATTTGCTTTTGTTTTTATGAACATCGATTTAGGTGGTTTTTAGATCTGTTTGACTAAAGAAATAATTTCACTATCAACTAAAAAATATTAAATATCTGCTGTATGTTTCAAGTGGAGTAACACACCTTGATAAGGCCCTTTCCAATTGTCCTTGCTCTCCAGTCCTCCACAATCTAGACAGACAGACCGACATAAAAAATGACCTGCAATGCAATGCTGTGCTTTGTATTTACTGTATGAACAAACTGTTGTGTGGGAGGACCAAATGAGTACCTTATACTACTTACAGACTCTAATTGCTTAAATGGAGTATTGCAGAAGGTCTGTCTAATATGACCCTCTTGTGTTTGATTTCAGTGTTAAATATTAGTAAACACATTCTGAAAATAACTTTCCTGGTATTTGTTTATGCTGTTTCTGGCCTGTTGCTACTCTTACTACTGTTTCCACAACAAGCAGAGTTAATTTCTTGTGGATATTCATTCATTTTTTCTGAATTTGTTTGAAATATTTTTGCTTTCATCTAAAATTAATACTATAAGGTTTTGATGTTGTTACTTTGTTCTTTAGACCATCTCACAGCTCATTAGTAGGTGAATCAAACCAGTTTTTCTTATTACTTATTAACAGCTCAGGTAAGGGTTTGGGAAAAGTAGAAACTGCACTCAAGTTCTTTTTTTTTTTTTTTTTTTTTTTATTGATGAAGGATAAGATGACAAGAATTTAATTCACAACTTTAAAAAAATATTTTGCCAATTATTTCAACTGGCAAGAGCCTAACAACTAAGCCACAATACAGATTTGCATATACTTCCCCACCTACACTTTGAAGTTGCTAAAACAGTAAAGAAAGGGGGAGCATGTTAGACTGATACTGAGCACCATTTGCTGTTCCAAGTGCTTGCTATATGAGGCACTGATAGTCCAAGCTTCCTTCTGAATGACCTCAGCATTAAGTAGAGGAAGAATTGGTTTGGAGGAGAAGAGCCTAAGAGAATTCCCTTGTGAGCTAACCTAGCCTCTTGAATGGTAAATTTGAACATCCAACACTCTTTTCCCCATTTGCTCTTCCAGTTATTTCTTTCTCCTTTTCCTATGCTCCTTTCAGAATCTGGAGAGGGGTTGGTTATCTCCTTAAGCAGAGATGTCCCTAGGGTAAGGGAAATTTGGAAATCATTCCTGAGACTATAATTTCAAATATTACTTAACCCCCAAGACAAGAACTAAGAGAGTGGGTAAATGAGAAAATCTCAAAATAGCTGAGCTTGGTCTGGATGAAATCAGAGACAAATATTAGAGTATAAGAGCCTGGTTTTGGAATAAGTCCTTAAGGTTATAGCATTTAGGTTCTTAACTATTGCAGTATGCTACTGCTTCTCATTTAACCTCATGAGATACTTATACAGTAGGCAGAATGAAATTAAAGGACTCTTCAGCCTGGCAGCTGTACTTGATAAAAACATGTCATGATAAAAGTATGGCTTTTACCTACTTTTCCATTCACATTAGCAATCAATTCTTGCCCTCAATAATTATGCCATTTAAGAACTTTGCATGCATCTTGACAACTTCTCCTTTCATATATTTAAAAAAGCATGTACAGCCTGGCAGGTGTGGCTCAGTGGACTGAGCATCCTTCCATGGACTGAGAGGTCAGGGTTCAATTCCCAGACAGGGCACCTGCCAGGGTTGCGGGATCCATCCCCAGTTGGGGGCGTGCAGGAGGCAGCCAATTGATTTTCTCTCTCATATCGATGTTGCTTTCTCTCTCTCTAAAATCAATAAAAACATATTTTTAAAAAATAAAAATAAAAAAGCATGTAGATAGATGTGTAGATAAATAAGTGTTGTTCTGTCATTGTTTTTCCAAAAGATGCAATTCTTACCCAACTATAACGAATGAAATCCCTTCAGTTCAACTAGGTACCGTTACCTAGTTATTTTATCCATAGGTTTTTCAATGTGATGATATACCATAATTTATTCAACTGTTTCCCTACTCATGGGGATTCACTTTATTTTTCATTATTCATCACTCTGTCTTGTATTAGCACTTGCAGTAGTGCATAGTTCATTTTTTACTAAACCTCCTTGTAATATTTATTTATATACTGAGATTTCATTTATATGATCTGGATTCCCAAGGAAGAGAATTCTACTATATGAAATCACATTTAAATTCACATTTCTACCAGAAATATGTAAGACTATTATGCTCTTTGCAAACTCTGCTTACAAAAATAGGTGCTACAACTTTTAAATTCTTGTCATTATTTTGAGTACACTTTCTCAAAGACTGTACTAAAAAATTGTGAATGATATGGTCGCATTTATACATATTTATAAAGTTTAATCCATATAATATGTGTATGTATAAATAAAGTTAAAGTTTAAAACATGTATTTTTCCCTGATAAATTTGAAATTTTATTATAGAGAAAGAAAAGTGAAATAAAGTATAATTAAAAGCAATATGTGAATATTATTAATGATAGAAATAAACATATAGAAGTAATAATGTTTATAGAAACTCAGTGGACATTGCTACTATTGAAGTGTAGAATTTGTCAAGGGACTTTTCTCAGAGGAGAAAAGAAAGCTTTGCTTTTAAAAAAATTTATTGGGGTGACATTTGTTAATAGGGTCAGATAGGTTTCAAGTATACATTACTCAGACAAGAAGTTAATATCAAAAACATTTATTTATTTTTAAATTTATCTTTATTGTTGAAAGTGTTACAGATGTCCTCCCCTTTCCCCCATTGACCCCCTCCATTTATTTTTAATAAAAAAACAAGGATATGGAGGTAGCCATTGCTTATCTTTTAATTTAGTGATTCCAAACTTTAGCATGTACCAGAATTACCTGGAAGGCTTGTGAAAATGAGTTCTGAGCCCCGCCCCAAGAGTTTCTGATTCGATAGTGTGGCCTGGGAATTTGCACCTCCAACAAGTTCCCAGGTGACGCTGCTGCTGGTCCAGGGACCACACTTAGAGAATCCCTGTTCTATGTGGCCTCCTTAAAACCAAAAAGGATTCCTAACAATGTACATCAGAAGTAAGTTTGCTAACATTCATGCCTGGTCAATTCAAATAACCCATCAAAAATAACAAAATATTGCACGCCTTAGTCAAATTAGGTAGAAAATCTTCGTCATGGTCTAAGTTCCGTCATTTGCCGGCTGTGTGATATATAGCTTACTCAGACTCTTTGAACTTCAAATTACTTTTCTAATGTTAGACTAATATTGTGTCTTACTTTTATCTGAGGAGTGTCCTGAGGCTCAGAGACAGTGAATTTGAAAGTATGCAAAAACCTACTGAACATTATGCCAATAGCAATCATCATCATTCTTTGATTAGGATTATTTGATATATGAACCAGTTACAACTCAGCCTTATTACTCTGTGTCAAGCCTTTTCTCAAATTAATATTTCATTCTACAGTAAAACAATTGAGACCCACAAAATCCTTAAAAAGTAGCAATACACCTTTCTCAAGCAGCAAGAAGTGATGAATAACCTCATGCAACACACCATTAACCTCCCTAACATTCTTCTTGAAGCAATGTTCTCCAGTTTCTACTCAATGAGGAGGTTCCAGTTGTTTTAAACCATACTAGAATATCTCTATAGCACTAGCCCCTGTGAAAAAATATTTTTTAAAAAATCGATGTATAATTAACATAATATTTTATATCAGGTGTACGTGATATGGTCTGATATTTATATACATTACACAATTATTCCCATGATAAATCTAGTTACTGTCTTTTACCATACCAAATTATTACAGTATTATTGATTATATTCCCTATCCTGTACATTACATACCCATGATATATTATTTTATAACTGGAAGTTTGTACCTCTTGCTTGTTTGTGTTTATAATCTATCTTCCCCATACTGGAGTACAGATTCTATGAAAGCCAGATGTCTGACTTTTTCACCCACTACATTCTCAGAACTGAGAACAATGATGGGCAGAGTAGAATAAAACAACAATTTTGCTTTTCAGTGACCATATGAAACTGTAATACCTAGTAAGTAGGTTTCATCTGGGACTGACAAGATTGAAATAGGAACTTAGACTGCTATGCCAATGTTTAGACATTAGAAAATTTAAACACTACTAGTTTATTTTGAGAAGTTCCATAGGGAGGGTATATTGATCAAATGCTTTGTAAATTACTGTGATTACAGTTTATTTATTGAGCAAATATTCATATAACTTATACATGATAAAATAAACAGCATGTAAATTTTCAGCAACTTGAATTCCAAGTCCTTTTCTTGCAAGAAAGCTGGCCTAGATAAAACAATTCTAACTTGGTAGATTACAAACAATTCTCCTAATTATCAAGTACACTTCCCATCAGGAAAGATGATGAAATTGTATTCTACTCTTGAGAGCAGAAATAGGGTAAATGGTGTAAGTTCCAGGAAGGCAGCTTTGGGCTGATAGGAGAAATGACTGAGACTGATTATTCTCACAATATTTCAATTTTAATTTGTTGAATAAGTTTTCTGCAGAAGCATTTGTAATATTCTTGGCTCCAAACATTAAAGAGTAAGTACTAGAACATAGAATGTGCCTATAAAATAAACAGTATATTGTTTTTCTGATTAGTTGTTTTTATAGGGTTACCACTAATTTCCATAATGCTACATTTTCAAAAATATTTTTAAGATTCCCTCTTCACATGCTATCAGGAATACCCAGAGAATTTCAGGATAATACCAATATTTTTTAACCTAAAGTGTAATAGTGTAATTTGATTAAATATTTTATTTATCAATCTTGAATACTGGCTGATAACTACCATTGACTTTAAAAACAAATAGATAAAAATCCTTTCATGATAAAAGCATTCAATAAACTAGGAATAGAGGGATACTTCCTCAACCTGATAAGGGACATCTATGAAAAACCCCAGCTAACATCATACTAATGGTGAAAGATAGAAAGCTTTCCTCTTAAGATCAGGAAAAGTTAAGGATATGCACTGTATTTGCCATTTCTAGTCAACATTGTCCTGGAAGTTCCAGCCAGGGAAATTAGGCAAGAAAATGAAATAAAAGGTATTCATATTGGAAAGGAAGAAGTAAAACTAGCTTTGTTTGCAGAAGACATGATCTTGAAAATCCTACAGAATCCGTTTCAAAACTATTACAGCTAATAAACAAGTTCAGCAAGGTTGCAGGATACAAGACCAATGTTTTAAAAACTGTGTTATTGTACAATAACAATTAAAATTCAAAATGAAATCAAACAGTTCTAGTTATAATAGCAAGAAAATAATAAAATACTTTAAGAGTACAGTTAATGAAAGAAATGCAAGACCAGAACCCTGAAAACTACAAAACATTGTTGAAAGAATTTAAAGAAGACCTTAATAAATGAAAAGTTTCCTATGTTCATGAGTCAAAAATTCATCTGCAGATATAATGCTATCCTTATAAAAATCTCAGCTGCTTGTTTGCAGAAATTGATGGAGTGATCTTATAATTCATATGGAAATGTAAGTCACTCAGAATTACCAAAATAATCTTGAAAAGAAGAAGAAAGTAGGAGGACATACACTTCCCATTTTGAAACTTACTACAAAGCTTGACAGGAATTCAGTACTGAAGTACTGGTATAAGGATAGACATAAAGATCAATGGAATAGAATTGAGAGCCCAGAAATAAACCCTTACATTTATGGACAATTGATTTTTAACAAGGGTACTGACACAATTAAATGGGGAAGAATATTCTTTTCAACAAATGGGGCTGGGACAACTGGTATGCACATACAAAAGAATGAAGGTGGACCTTTTCTTCACACCATCAAAAATTAACTCACAATGGATCGTGGACCTAAAATATAAGAGCGAACAATACAAACCTTTTAGAAGAAAACATAGTAAATTATTAGTGACCTTGTGTTAGAAAATGATTTCTTAGATATGACTCCAAAAGCTCAATTAATGAAAGAAAAAAAGAAGATAAATCGAATTTCATAAAAATTAAAACTGTGCTTCAAAGAAAGTGAAAAGGCAACTCATGCATTTGGAGAAAATATTGAAAAACACATAATAATGGACTTTATCCAGAAAATATAAAAAACTCATAAGTTAACAATAAAGATAGATAACACAATTTAAAAAATGGGCAAAGGATTTGAATAGATAATTCTTTAAAGAAGATAAACAAATGATCAATAAGCATATGAAAAGATGCTCAACAACATTAGTCATTAGGGAAATGCCAATTAAAACCTCAGTAAGACACTACTTCAAATTAAGTAAGATGGTTATTACTAAAAAGACAAACATAACATATTTTGGAGAGAGTGTGGACTAAATAGAACTTTCATACATTTCTGGTAGGAATGTAAATGATATGCTCACTTTGGAAAATAGTTTGAAACTTCCTATTAGGTATCTATTCACTAATTCACTGTTCAGTATCTACCCAAGAGAATTGGAAATGTGTTCACACAAAAAAATTGTATATGATGATCATAGCAGCTTTATTCCTGGTAGCCAGTAAGTGGTAACCTTCATCAGTTTGAATGTGGTATATCCATACAATGGAATATTTTTGTCAAGAAAAAGGAGTAAATTATTGATATATGGTATAGCATGGATTAACCACAAAAAATTGTCTTATATGAAAGAAGCCAGTTACAAAAGAACACATATGGTATGATACCATTATATGAAATGTCCTGAACAGAAAGACGTAGAGACAGAAAACAGATTAGTGGCTTCTGGGGTCTGTGTGGATGGAGAATGGCTGCTAATAGAGATGGGGTTTCTCTGTGGAGTGATGAAAATGTTCCAGAATTAAATAGTGGTGATGTTTGTACAACTTTGAATATATTAAAACCCACTGAATCACAAACTTTAAATAGGTGACTGTGGTGGTATGTGAATTATATCTCACTGAAGTTATTTTTTTTAAAGTTAATTTATCATTTCCGGTCAAGATGGCGGCGTATGTAAACACGGTATCGCGTCCTCCCACAACCACATCAAAGTTACAACTAAACTACAGAACAACCATCATTCAAAACCGCCTGAAATCAAGCTGAATGGAAGTCCTACAACTACGAAAATAAAGAAGAAGCCACATCCAGACTGGTAGGAGGGGCGGAGGCGCGACTGGCTGGTCCCGCACCCACATGTGGCAGATAAAAATTAGGAGGATACCTCGGCTGGGAAGGTCCTCCCTGAGGACTGAGGGGTCCCTGTCCCACACCAGGCGCCCAGCTCAGGGTTCCAGTGCCAGGAAGAGAATCCCCATCACTTCTTGCTGGAAAAACCAGCGGGAACTGAGGCTGAGGCGGCTGGAGCCCCAGCAGCTTCTCTTAAAGGGCCCGCTCACGGACTTACTCGGGCTTCCACCTTCCAGGCTCCAGTGTGCGGGAAGGAGCCTGAAAGGCACCAGAGTCATATGGGGAAGAACTGAGCTGTTTGGCATTGGAGCAAGGGCTGGAGAGGCAGCTTTCTCCTGGACAGACGTGCTATCAGAGGCTTTTGTTCCCTTGGTGAGCCCTTCCCTGGGCCAGCAGACACCGCCATATCTGGGACTCCAGCTACCTGGCTCACACTGTTGGCCCCGCCCTCGTGATGCCCTGAGGCCCCGCCCCACCCAACTTCCAGGCCCACCCAAGCTGTTGTCAGTTGCTTTACTATAGGATTGGCCTGTCTTGGATCCTGCTTCAGCTTTTCCTAAATTCTTTCAAACAAGCAGCATCTGGTCTCAGCTAGCCCGATACCTCTCACTAAGTAATACATAGAAACAAACACAGGGAGGCAGCTAAAATGAGGAGACAAAGAAACAGGTCCCAAATGAAAGAACAGAACAAAACTCCAGGAAAAGAACTAAGTGAAATGGAGTTAAGCAACCTAACAGATGATGAGTTCAAAACACTGCTTATAAGGATGCTCAGTGGACTTAGTGAGAACCTCAGTGAACTTAGTGAGGGCCTCAAGAGCATAAAAAAGGACCAGTCAGAAATGAAGGTGGCACTAACTGAAGTAAAGAATAGTTTACAGAGACTCAATAGTAGAGTAGGTAAATCCAAGAAGCAAACCATCGATTTGGAATATAAGGAAGCAAAAAACACCCAATCAGAACAGCAAAAAGAAAAAAGAATCCAAAGAAATGAGGATAGTTTAAGGAGCCTCTGGGACAACTTCAAGCGTGCCAACATTCGCATCTTGGGGGTGCCAGAAGGAGAAGAGAGAGAACAGGAAATCGAAAACCTATTTGAAACAATAATGGCAGAAAACTTCCCGAACTTGGTGAAGGAAACAGACATACAAGTCCAGGAAGCACAGAGAGTCCCAAACAAGATGAACCCCAAGAGGCCCACACCAAGACACATCATCATCAAAATGCAAAAGGTTCAAGACAAAGAGAGAATCTTAAAAGTAGCAAGAGAAAAGCACTTAGTTACCTACAAGGGAGTTCCTATCAGACTGTCAGCTGATTTCTCAAAAGAAACTTTGCAGGCCAGAAGGGAGTGGCAAGACATATTCAGGGTGATGAAAAGCAAGAACCTACAACCAAGATTACTCTATCCTGCAAAGCTGTCATTTAGAATCGATGGCCATATAAAGAGTTTCCCAGACAAGGAAAAGCTAAAGGAGTTCATCACCACCAAACCATTATTATGTGAAATGTTGAAGGGTCTTCTTGAAGAAAAAGATTAAAAAATATGAACAAACAAAATGGCAATAAATACATATCTATCAACAATTAAATCTACAAACAAAATGAACAAGCAGAACAGAAACATTCTCATAGATATAGAGAACTTTTGTTGGGTACCAGATGGGTGGAGGCTGGGGGGATGGATGAAAAAGGTGAAGGGATTAAGAAGTACAAATTGGTTGTTAGACTGACAAACCTCAAAGGGAAGAGGGGTTGGGGGGTGGGAAGAAATAAACCAAAGAATTTATATCTATATATGCATAACCAATGGACACAGACAACAGTGTGGGGAAAAGCAGGAGGGGGCAGTGGGGGGAAAATGAGGAACATCTGTAATACATTCAACAATAAAGATAAGTTAAAAAAAATAAAGTTAATTTATCACCATAGAGCTTATTTAATTTTAAATGCCTTAAATATCTAAAATTAATTATAAAATAAAATTTCTCTTAGAGAATTTTGAATTGTAAAAATTGAAATATATAAGACAAAAATATACTGAAAAGACACCATTAAAACTGAACTGAGAAAAATTGAACTCTTGCATATATGCAAAAAAGATTAATAACAATATTAACTAACATCTTAATAATTAAAAACCTCTTACTAATTAACTAAAACAAAATTCAAATTTTAATAATGAATTAGTAAACCATATTTCAAAAAAATGTATATATGACAAATAAACATATAAAAATAACCTCATTAATAGTCAAGTAACTACAAAGTTTAACAATATGATAATCTTTTATAAAATGATAAGACCTACTATAGGCCAGATTTGGGGAAAACTGGGTAATTGTGTACACTGCTGGTTAGAAAATAAATTGACACAATATTTCTCTAAATTAACAGCAGTACAGTTTTGCATACTTAGAAATCCACTTCTAACAATTTATCTTTAGGAAAATATCAAAATATCATAAATGCGTTTATTGATTTAGCAACAAAAATACTTCTTGAAACATTATTTGTAATATTAAAAATGTTAGAACAATCTGCATTTTCAAAATGGGGAATTTATTCTATCAATTGTGATATATTCATAAAATTGAACACCCATTCAGCTATTTAATAAAAAATAATCAGATTATAGAGAAGTAGGTACAAATTTATTGATTTATAAGTAGCAAGAAAAATCAACAAAATGCTCACAGTGTAACGTTATGTCAGATGTTGGGATTAGTGGCTATGATCACTGGTGCTCAACATCTATCTCTTCCATCCTCTTCTCTAATGCTTTCCTATGCTGTAGAGACTAAGAAACTAGAAATTCCATTTCTTAGACTCCTCAGCAGCTTGTGTTCTGTATGTAATTGACATCCACGAGCTGTCATTGCAGGAGTTTTGGAAGGTGCAAGCATGGCAGACGCTATATTTCTGTTACTTCTGCAATTTCTACTGGCAAGCATAGTCACAGAAGCATTTAATTTTTTGCTGTAGGATCATCAGGGGTCCCAATGTCAAGCCACTTGCAATGTGATTGTCACGAAGCTGCCCATGGAACGTCCATCTTGCTGTTGTGTATACAGCAGGCACAGGGTAGACAGTGGAGCAGTTTTCTAGTCCTGGCAGTGGTGGCATAATTTTGAATCTTAACTTCTAATCTTTGAAGAATCAGTAGTATGGCTGTGGGATTCATTTCTGAAAACAACCTAAAATCTGTAAACCTTTTAGTACTTAGTAAAATCTCCTTTGGTTTACGCTGGCAGAAAGATTCCATCCTCCACAAATGAACACTGAACACTGATACAAGTGGATTATTTTTATTTTTGTTCCTTAGCTTATATGCATTATCTAAATGTTCTACAACAATCATGTATTATAATTGTAATATAAAAAAGGAGATAATAATATAGTAATGACAATAGTTATAATGTTTGAGATAAATCTAAAGTTTATAAAGGGGTTTCTTTTAAGATTAAAATTTAAAAATTTTTAAATTTATTGGTGTGACATGGGTTAGTAAGATTATATACATTTGAAGTGCATCAGAACAAGCTATTATAGTTTAGTAACTAAGAGTTTGGGCTCTGGAAACACTGTAGGTTTAAATCCCAGCACTGCCACTTCCTTCCTAAGCATCCTTACGCAATCACCCTTCCAAAACTTTGAAGTCGTTTTCTTATAAACTGAGGATATGACAATTCATGGTGTGAAGATTAAATGAAATAATTATGTAAAGTAGAGCTCTCAATGCTTAATATCTTACAGGAGTTCAATAAATGGTGGGAGCCTTGTAGTCTCCCTTAAACTTTCAGACAGCTTACATCTCTCCATCATGATCATAAGCACATCCATGCATAACTTTCATAAATGCTTTTCTTTGAACTCCATTTCATCATACCACATCAAAATAAACCTAGATAAATGTCCTCGTCTCATTTAAATGAGATCCAGGAACATGGAAATATTAAGTGAAAATATTTCTCCAGATGAGCTCATACTTCATTATCATTGACGTTACTGAAGAAAATAAATGCTACTTTGGATTTAAGTGACTTTAAGATTCACTGATTGTTTCAAATTGAAACAAGTACCAGCCTGGTGTTCAAAATAGAGCAGAACATCAATGTCTGATAATTAAGGAGTCTATGCTTCCATAGATGCTCATCATAACTCTTAGCAGCGTGAATAGCAAATGAGGGCACACAGTGAATTTCCTACGAATTTAAAATAAGAATATGCTTTTGAATGTTTTTAACTCAAATATCCAGAGTGTGCAGAATAAATGTTATCCTTAAATATACACCTAAATATTGTGTTATTACAGGTAGATCTCAGAAACTGTCAGTGAACTCAAAGCACCTTGTTTAGTAGAAGTACTGGTTTCTACTGATGTAGTCGCAGTCACATTCTTCTTTTGCAATGCTAAATTGCCTAGGGAGAAGAATGCAATGTGTGGCCATAGCATAAACAAAGAATAAATTGCCTTTTATGGAGTTCAAACTTATCACCTTGGTTTTCCTGACACATACACTAAACAACTGAGCTGATCTGCTAAGTATTAATTATGAATAAATCAGGATATGTCACTATTAGTTACTTTGAATGTATAATTCCTGTATTCTTGAGAAAAATGATATTCATGAGGATTATTCCTTGAGACATGTGCTCCTGAGTTGTAGGTAACTATTTGAAACTCCTTCCTGCTTTAACTAATGAGACTAAGATTAGGGATGCCTTCCTTACTTACAACCTGTTTTTATAAATAACTGCTTGGTACTAATTTGTTAAAGTGAGAAATTGTTAATAAGTATTAGAACTATGTTCATTTGTTTTTTGTGCATTCATTCAATTTATATTTGTTTATTTTTAAATCCTCACCCCAGGATATTTTTCCATTTATCTTCAGATAGAGTGGGAAGGAGGGAGAGGGAGAGAGAGAAACATCAATGTGAGAGAGACACGTCAACTGGTTGTCTCCCGCACGACCCCGACCAGGGCTGGGAACCGAACCACAACTGAGGTACGTGCCCTTGGCCAGAATTGAACCCGCAGCTCTTTGGTCCGAAGGCCGACTCTCCAACCACTGAGCCAAACCAGCCAGGGCTCAATTTATATTCATTGAGACCTACTAGGCAGTGTTCTAAGTGCTGGAGATATTGCAGTAAGCAAAATAAGCGAGGGATATAAATAGTGCAGCTACTTTGGAAAATAGTTTGGAAGGGGTTAAAATGTGACCAGAAATTCTACTCCTAGAGATCTACTCGAAAGAGTTGAAATCATATGCTTACATACAAAAATTGTACATTAATATTCATAACATCACTATTTTTCGATATTTAGTGATATCTATCAACTAATGAATAGATAACCAAATGTGATATATCCGTATACTGGAGTATATTTGGCTATAAAAATAAAGTATTGGTACATATTACAGCATGGATGAACCTTGTGCTAAGAGAAAGAAATTAGTCACAAAAGACCACATACTTTATGATTCCATTTATATAAAGTGTCCAAAGTACACAGATCCATAGAGCCAGAGCCCATAGAGACAGAAAGTAGATTGGTGGCTCTCCAGGGTATCAGAGTATTGTGAGAGGGGAAAATGAGGGAATGAGGAATGATTGCTAGTGGATATGGAATTTCTTCCTGGGGTGATGAAAATGTTTAAAAATTATATAGTGGTGATATTTGCCAACTCTGCGATTGCACTAAAAATCTACTGGATTATACATCTTTAAAAGATTGAATGTTATGATATGTGAATTATATTTCATAAAGCTGTTAAAAATTGAAAAATTAATTGCAAATCCTCTTTATGCTAGGTAATGTCTCAGGATCTGTGAGCACTTCGGGTGTCAAAAAACATAAATCTGCATTCACAGCTAACCATTTTTCAATACATGGCTTTTTAAATTGAAAGACCATGCACTATGTTTGAACAAAGGTTTATCCTCAGTGAAATTATTGCTGGATGTTGTAGTTGAAGGACTATTATCTAGAAGGGGTAGGGTTCTTTTTCTTACAATGTTATGTAAGGAGCTGAAAATAATCAGGATGAGTTGGAGATGGCAGAAGTTATCACTAAAAGAAATGGAGCATACCCCTTCCATTCAAGATAAAGCTTAAAACAACCTAGGAAGCTTTTAGAATCATATTTTCCTATACTTTTACATCAGAATGTCATGGAAGATGTCATGACTTCTACAAAATTTTAAGAAGTGACATCGTGAACTCCTTGCCTTTCCTTGTATTGGAGTATCAATGTACCTGCTGATGACTTTGTGCCGAGTTTTTTGTTTTGGAATAAAATGACCAACCAGTAGCTATTTTTATAAAAATGTAACTGTGGAAACAGAAATATTGATCATACATTAGGTGTACAAAAAAAGATGATTTAAACAGAATGATAATTATATTCATCAAATTACATAATACTACATATGAAATACATAGGCCTCATTCACGTTAGTTTTACATGTCAACTTCACTAGGCAGTAATACAATTATTTAATTAAACAATAACCTAATGTTGCTGTGAAGGTAACAATCAGTTGACTTTAAGTAAAGGAGATTATCTTCCATAATCAGTTGAAAAGCCTTAAGAGCAAAACTGACGAAAAAGAAATTTCACCAATGGACTACAAATTCAGTTTCTGCCCAAGAGTTTCCAGCCTGCCAGACTTCCCTACGGATTTCAGACTTGCTAACCCTCAGAACTGTGGAAGCTAATTCCTTGAAATAAATCCTTTTGTTTTATCTCCTATCTATCTGTCTGTCTGTCTGTCTTTCCATCTGTCTGTCTATCATCTATGTATCCTACTGGTACCATTTCTCTGTTAGAATCCTGACAAATACATGTATTTTGGTACCAAGAGTGGTTCTAGCAAAAGAGAATTTTAGGATGAGTTTTTAAATTGGTTCTGGATTTTCTGGAATTGGTTTTCTGATCTCATTAGATTTAGAGACATTGATAATTCTATTTGGAGTTGTAAAGGAAAATTTGGTAGTCCATGGCCTAATTGTGGCTATAGAGAAATGCAAAATATTGCCATTGGATACTCCAAATCAAATATTTACAAAAGGCAAGGTTCTGGGTGACCTTGGACTTGATAACTTAGAACATTTTAGTCAAACTAAGGAGATTGAGTGATTGTTCCTAACTATACTGGGGAAGTAAGAAAGGTAAAGGATGAGTTCAGAATTTTAAATTCCCAGCTCGATTTTACATACATGATCTGAAATCTTCTGCCTTGAAAGAAACCCTTAACTCCTATAGTCACAGGGTCGAGATTTCTGAAAACCAAACTCAGTTTCATCCGAGCAGTTGGATTACAACACAGATAGAATTCCCAGTTTTGCAGGTGCTTTCTATCAACATGAAGGTATTGATTAGGAAGGAGTGGAATCCTGAAAATTAGAATGGGGACATATGGGAAGATCTCAACGAAGTTAAATACACTGAGTCCCTAAATTCTGCCGAGGCTCCTTTTCCAGTAGAAGCATCCCTTCCATCACTGTCTGAGCGTGTTTATTCTGCTTTGCCTGAAGAACCCCATGATGTAGTGGCCTTATGAGACACCACTGATTCTCCTCAGGACATACTCCCACCATGCCTTTGTTTCTAGACTTATAACTACATGCTAGTCCCAGCAGGACCCAAAGGGTGAGGTTCAAAATGTGTGACCCTCAAAGAGATGAACTAGACACTGAAGAACTGCATGCTTTTTCCAATTTATATGGGCAGAAATCTGACAAATATGTGTGGAAATGAATAGTGTGTAGGATATTGGTGGAAGGAATGTGAATTTAGATCAGGCCAAATTTATTGATAAGGGTCCACAAAGCAGATATTCTGGATTTAATGTTTTAGTTTAAGGGTTAGAAAGGTCTCTAATAGTTTATTTGATTGATTGAAATATGGACCAAAATATGGCATATGTTAAGTGATATTGAAATGCCAGAATTGCCTTGTTATATGGTAGAGGAAGGTATCCAAAAATGTTAGGGGGATTAAGAAGTTAGAGTATATTATCATGTAAGATCTGTTCAATTACCCAGGGAGATGGGAGGACATACCTTTCACAATGAGAAATGAATTTGTGAAAAGAGCTTCAGCTTCCTTGAAAAGCTCTGTTTGTTATTCTCAGTAGGCCAGAGTAGGAATTGTTGCTATTGAACTGGGATCCCGAAATGCAATGGAGACAATTGGATCCTGGGGTGACAGGGGCCAAGTGATGGCACGTAATCGCCAAAGACAAGGTGAACATGGTTACTGTAATAAAGAGCAGAGTCAAATTACTAATCATAGTAGTCTGACTCCCAGAAACCTATAGTGTTGACTGGTTGATCATGATGTCCCTAGAAAAGAAATAGATGGACAGTACTAAATTCTGAATTAATATGTATAAATGGAAGAATTCCAGGTTGAGTGAACAGAAAATTAACTTGCATCACCATTGCAGAGTATCCTGACTCTTCAGTCAATTCCAAGACTTGAGGGAGTTTGTAGACCCAGACCCCTGAATGAAGGGGAAGCTTGGTACTCTTGAGTAAGGACTTCACTACACTGCTAAAAACTTATTCTGTTACTTTATCCCAGCCTTCCCCATAGGGACCTGTTGACTTTTACCAGGGTAACTGCATTGGAGGAAAGGAAATATTCAGACATTTGGAGGATTACTGGACCGACTCTAATTCTAGGAAATCCAAAATGTTACTGTGTTTCACCAGTCATAGTAGAAGCTTGTGGAGTTTAAGTGTTACACTGCATTTTAGCTCAGGTATGTCTTGCAGTGAGTCATTTAATCCATCCAGTGGTTATTTCCCTAGTTCTAGAATGTGTGCTTGGGATAGAAGTAGCCAGCAACTGGTAGAATCCAAGAGTATTCCCTTATTATAGTAGGAAGGGCCAACTAGAGGCCACTAGAACTGCGTCTGCCCAAGAAAATAGTAAACCAAAAGCAATATCCCATTTCTGGAGAAATCACATAATTTAGTGTCACTACTGAGGACTTGAAAGATTCAGGGATGGTGATTCTTACCATATCCCCATACACCTATTTGGTCTGTGCAGAAAGAAGCAGATGTAGGGTGTGTGTGTGTGTGTGTGTGTGTGTGTGTGTGTGTACATACACACACGCATCCATCTCTAACTCTCACTGTAGTGCTGAAGTATATTTATTATCAAGTTACAGAATTAGAAATAGAGGCACAGAAAGGTTATGCAACCTGCCCTTTGCCCAACGTTACCCACCTAGGAAGTATTCGGGCTAGAATATAAATGTAATTTATTCAGACTCTAAAATGTGAAGTTTCCACAGTATGAACCATAGTTCAGTTTTCTAAGAATAATAGAAACTTGTAGCCTTTCTTGGGAAAGCGTAAGAGTCACTATTACAGTATACTCAGAGAGTGACTTTTTCTTCATCATTGCCCTGATGCCCTTCCAAACTTCTTATACTTAAGGTTGTCTTTCCATCCCTAGAGTGGCTACACTCACGCTGTTAACAGACTCAAAACTCAATTTATTCTTTCATATTTATACTCTTATTTGTTATCAGGAGGACAAAAGGTCATAATGCTTGTAATGACAATGTACTGACCAAGACATGAAAAAAGACATAGCAGACATTTTTGTTTTCATGTCAGAAATAATAGGAAATGAATTAGATGCGCATCAAATTTAATTTGACTTTCTAAGCAATGACTCTGAGGTTGGGGCATGCAAACTTCATAGTTTACATTGAGTAGTTACTGAATTTTAGGGCTTAAAGGGATGCATTTACTATTTTTCAAGGCTATGAAATATTTCCCATTTTTTACTTATTATTTGATCATTAAATAAAAATTCAAGTAGCCCATGACATAAATTTATTTAAATTCATGTATCTGTTTCCATGTGGAATCCCAAAAGAGGGTAGAGATTATAACTTTGCCTAATAAAGCGGGTAACAGACATATAAAAATAAAGTTATGAATATTTACATTAAACATCCAAACATGAACTAGCAGAATGCACCCCAGGACATTCATCAGTGTTAACTGCAGGGCTTTCTACAGTGCTCATACTTGATAGCACAGGCCCAAGGATCAGAATTTCCAAGAGGGGATTCCAGAAACCTGCATTTTAAGAAAATCCCACAGGTGGCTTTAAATTCATGGCCAGGGTGGAAAAATACAGAGGTAAGAAAAAAGAGACTTTAAAATTTGTGCCAGTTAATTGAATTTGTTGATTTTTCTACCCTGCACCTCCTTTATGAGCCAATCCCCCAATTTGCACACACATTTCTAATAACTGTTTTTTTTTTAGATTCGCTTTTGCCACAACTTTAATTTTTAGCTTCCTGTTTAATTGGCAGGAACATGTTCTTTAATTCTGTCTTCTTATTTTGTGTAAGGATTTTGTAAAACCTTGGCATATATCAGTTCTGGTTTGGTGAATCTATTTTCTCATTGATTTAAAAAATTCATATGTATTGAGTTTATAAATGGGTTAGCCCAGATTGTTTCCTTGAGTTAATTTGTTTGCTTGCTTCCTTGGATGAAAAAACAGCATATTGAGAACAAATACAAATAGCTTATTTTCTATTAGCTAAATTCTGGAAGAGCAACAGAAATCAGTTTTGCAGAGCCATCAAATTGAAAAAACACACCCATTTTGGATGTCCTCATTGTAAACTGGTATATAATTATTTTTGCATTGTATTTTTATTTGTTGTGGATAACAAAACTCAAACAAGGGCAAAATGTCTTGTGTGTGTGTGTGTGTGTGTGTGTGTGTGTGTGTGTGTGTGTGTGTGTAATGTGAATGTTGGTAAACAGACAAAATTTTGTTTGTTATATATGTGCAATTTTCTAATAGCACTATGAACAAAAATAGAATTAAAAATTTAAAACATTAATGAGCCTATTTCATTTGAATTGAAATGAAACATAGGGGAAAAGAATTATCTGGTATGGTAGTCTGTGCAGTGTGACATTACTATTTTTCAGATAGGTTTTTCACATCTTTTGGGGAGTAGCATGATTTTTTAGAGGAGAATTTGGATATTTACAATCACTCATAGCCTAAGAAGTGTAAGATATTCAACCTTAGTCTAACTGGGTAAAAACTTTTAAAATGATTATATTAAGATAAAATGGTAAATCCTTTAAAATTTTTCTTCAATGTTTGTATAATACCATACCCTTGAATTCCAATAAAATGTACTAGAATAGATAGAATAATATTACTTTAAAACACACCCGATTAAGCACTTTTACTACTTTTATTTTATTATTATTTTTTAAAATATGTTTTTATTGATTTTTTTAGAGAGAGAAGAAGGGAGAAAGAGATAGAAACATGGATGTGAGAGAGATACATTGATTGGCTGCCTCCTGCACGCCCCCTACTGGGGATCGAGCCCGCAACCTGGTCGTGTGCCCTGACAGGGAATCGACCTGGATCTCTCAGTCCATGGGATGATGCTCAATCCACTGAGCCACACTGGCCAGGCCAATATTACTACTCTTAAATTCTACTGAATAGATTTTCAGAAAATATGATGGTCACTGTGAAAAGGGTAAGTGTGAAAAAGAATTAGATTATTATTATCATTTTTTAATCCTCACCTGAGGATATTTTTCCATGTGAGATAGACACATCAATTGGTTGCCTCCTGCAGGACCCTGACTAGGGCCGGGGACGAACCACAACCGATGTACGTGCCTTTGACTGGAATTGAACTCAGGACTCTTTGGTCCATGGGCCAATGCTCTAACTGCTGAGCCAAACTGGCCAAGGTGAATTTGATTATTTTATAGTATTTACATGCTTAGTAAAACTTGTCCACCATCTAGATTTTATATGGACTATGTTCCATAAGTAAGTTATGAATACAGATAAGATAATTTTATTTATAATTTATGAATTCTGTTTTAATACTTTGTCACACTTTTTTGTATAAAACATTTAGAATATACACTTCAAGAATTATAACAGAGAAAGTGGCAGAGTAGGGAGCACACTCCACTGAAACAATAATTAAGCTAGCAGAAACTGACAATGTAAACTTTTTCTGAACTCTGGAATCTAGTGGAAAACTTATAGCAATAGGGAAGTGATTAATAAAAGAAAAGGCTGCTAATTTTCAGCATTTAAGAAAATCTCTGTCAAGGCATTGGCTGACTACTGAGATAATGGAATAGAGAATTCAGTTGACTACACAAAATAAGAAAAACAATTTTTACTAAAATAGCTTGGAGAAGTCACTAAACAAAGGGAACTGCAGCCCTTAACAAGCAACCACAGCAAACATTGGGGAGGGAGAAGAATATGATTTCCAGAGTTCCCACATAACAATATTCAAAATGTCAAGTTTTCAACCAAAAATTACAAAACAAACAAACAAAACAATTGAAAAGTCTGGCCCATTCACAGAAAAAAAAAATGGATGGAAGCCATAACTGAAGAAGTTCAGACATTGGACTTACTAGACAAAACATTAAATCAACTCTTTTAAATTTACTCAAAGAGCTAAAAGAAACCATTGACAAAGAAGTAAATAAAACCAGGAGACTAATGTCTCATGAAATACAGAATACCAATAAGGGCATAGAAATTATAAAATGAAGCAAAATAGAAAATTTGGAGCTGAAAAAAAATACAATTAGCTGAAATGCAAGATTCCTTAAAGGGGATAAAATGTATATTTAAATAGGCAGAAGAAAAAATCAACAAACTCAAATATAGAACTATTGAAATAATCTACTTTGAGTAATAAGGAAGAAAAAAAAAGAAGTAAAATAGATGCCAAAGAACCTTTTGGGCACTATCAATTGTACTAACATAGAATTATGGGAGCCCCAGTAAGAGGAGATTTAAAGAGGAAGAAAAAAATTGTGAAGAAATATGGCTGGAAAAACCTTACAAATTGATGAAATACATGAATCTAAAAATCCAGGAAGTTCATGAAACTCATAGGATAAAGTCGAAGAGATTTACACTGAGACAATTAAACCGTCAAAAGTCAAAGACAAAGAGAGAATCTTGAAAGTAGCAAGAGGGAAGTGACTCACCATCTACAAATGATCCTCAATAAGATTAGTAACTGATTTTCCATTAAGAATAATATAGGCCAGAAAACAGTGGAAAGAAAAAAGTTATCAACCCCAAATTTTGTATCTGGGGAAACTATTCTTCAAAAATGGGAGAGTTATTAAGACATTCAGAGAGAAACAAAATCTGTAGATCTGCTGTATAAGAAATGTTAAAGGAAGTCCTTTATGGTGTAATTGAAAGATATTAGAAAGTAACTTAAAGGTATACACAGAAGTAGAGAACTCCCCAGAAACTTTTAGTAGAGCAAATATGAATTCAGCAAAATTGCATTGTGCAGTTGTGTTTCAACAATCATATACACACCTGAAACAAAATAAAATTAGTAGAAAAAGAAAAATTTTAAAAATTTTAAAAAGAAAAACTAAATACATAAAAATCAGTTGTGTTTCTATACAAGAGCAATGGACAATCTGAAAAGGAAACTGAGAAAACAATTTCATTTACACCATTACCCAAAAGAAAAAACACCTACAAATAAATTTAACCAATATAGTGAAAGACTTACATACTAAAAATTACAATATGTTGCTGAAAGAATTTAAAAACCTAAATAAATGGAAAGAGATCCTGTGTTAATGGGTTGGAAGACAGTATTGTGAAGATGGTAGTATTATCCTAAATAGTCTAGGGTTTTAATGCAATTCCCATAAAAATTCTAACATCCTTTATTATAGATTTAGAAATGCCAGTTCTGAAATTCATATGAAATTTCAAGGAACCCTGAATAGGCAAACAATAATGAAAAAGAAGAAAAAAGTTAGAGAACTCACATTTTCTGACTTTAAACTTAATACAAAGCTGCAGTTAATAGAAATAGTGTGGTACCAACATAAGAGCTGACATACAGAAAGATAGAATACAATAGGAAGTCCAGAAATAAAACCATACATCATCTATTTGATTTTCAACAAGAGTGCCAAATCCAGTCAATGGGGAAATAATGGTATTTTCAAAAAATGGTGGTGGCACAATTGAATATCCATATGAAAAAGAATAAAGTGATTCTTATCTCACACTGTATATAATAATTAACTCAAAATGGATCAATGACCTAAATATAAGGGCTAAAGCTATAAAACTTTTACAAGAAAACAATGGACTGACTCTTGCCACTTTTATTTAACATAGGAATGAAAGTCCTGGCCAAAAAAAGTAAGCCACGAAAAGAAATAAAAGGCAGAGCTTGCGAGTTGGTGAATGAACACGTGGAGGTGCCTTTTCCCCAGGCCTTGTCCTATCTGTTTCCTCCATCTGGCTGTTCCTGAGTTACATCTTTTTATCACACACACCAGTGATCTAGATATTTGGGGAATGGAGACGGCAGCGCAGTGAATGGAAACTGCACAGATCGTCTCCCAGGACCAAACTGGAATTACAACTAAAATAAAGACAAATCATCAGGAAAAACCAACTGAAGAGCAGCTGGAAGAGAGCTAGTACAACCAGGGGCAGAAAGAGGACACCAAAATGAGCCTGGTAGGAACTGCGGAGGTGCATGAGGGCGGGCTGGGAGCCCACAGACAGCAAGGAGGGCTGTATTAGCCATGTGCACTTTCCCCTGAGAAAGTGGTTTTTTTTTAAATCACCAAATCAGTTACAGCCACTCACCTTGGGCTCTGGCAGAGGGAGGGTGGACTGGATTGGAACTATGTGGAGAGAGTGCAGGGCTCCTGGCTCAGGAGAGAGTTGAGAGCTGGATGGGAGGGCACCGGGAGTTTTGTACTGAATCATTCTCTCACAGGACAGTAGCAATCTTATTCAAAGAGCCCCTTCCCAGAGCCCTGGGGAAAACTGGACAACTACATGCAAAAAAAAAAAAAAAAAAAAAAAATGAAGCTAGACCACCAACTTACACCATACACAAGAATAAACTCAAAATGGATAAAAGACTTAAATGTGTCTCGGGAATCCATAAAAATCCTAGAGAAAATGTAGGCAACAAAATTTCAGACATCACACGCAGCATAATTTTCACTGATACAACGCCTAAGGTAAGAGAAACAAAGGAAAAAATTAATACATGGGACTACATCAAGCTAAAAAGCTTTTGCACAGCCGAAGAAACAAGCATCAAAATGGAAAGGGAACCTACTATATGGGAGAACATACTTGCCAAAGATACATCAGATAAGGGATTAATTTCCAAAATATATAGAATACTCATACAACTCAACAAAAGGAAGGCAAAGAACCCAATTAAAGAATGGGCAGAGCCCTGGCCAGTTTGACTCAGTGGTTAGAGCGTCAGCCTGCGGACCGGAGAGTCCTGGGTTCGGTTCTCGCTAAGGGCACATACCTTGGTTGCAGTTTGTCCCTGGTCCTGGTTGGGGTTGTGTGGGTGGCAACCACTCGGTGTGTCTCTCTCACATCAATGTTTCTCTCTCTCTCCCCCTGCCCCTCCCTCACATTCTATCTGAGGATAAATGCAAAAATGTCCTCGAATGAGGATAAAAAAAAAGAAAAGAATGGAGAATGGGCAGAGGACCTAAATAGACACTTCTCCAAAAAGGACATACAAATGGCCAAGAGACATATAAAAAAATTCTCAATGTCACTAATCATCAGAGAGATGCAAATTAAAACGACTATGAAGTATCACCTCTCACCTGCCAGAATGGCTGCCATCAACAAATCATCAAACAACAAGTGCTGGCGAGGGTGTGGAGAAAAGGGGACTCTAGTATACTGCTGGTGGGAATGCAGACTGGTGCAGCCACTATGGAAAACACTATGGTGTTTCCTCAAAAAATTAAAAATTGAACTGCCATTTGACCCAGTGATCCCACTTCTAGGAATATATCCTAAGAAGCCTGAAACACTAATCAGAAAGAATATATGTACCTCTATGTTCATAGCAGCACTATTTATGATTGTTAAGATCTGGAAACAGCCCAAGTGTCCATCAATAGATGAGTGGATAAAAAACTGTGGTACATATACACAATGGAATACTATGCAGCTGTAAGAAAGAAAGATCTCTTATCCTTTGAGATGACATGGAGGGTCCTGGAGTGTATAATGCTAAGTGAAATAAGCCAATCAGAGAAAGACAAATATCACATGATCTCACTTATTTGTGGAATATATTGAACAATACAAGCTGATGAACAAAATAGACCCAGAGACATAGAAGTGGGGTACAGACTGACAAACCTCAGAGGAGGGGGCTGGCGGGAGGGAAGAGATAAACCACAGAACTTAGATACATGTATGCGTAACCAGTGGGCATAGACAACAATGCTGGGGTGGGGAGTGGGATTGGGAGGAGGGTGTCAATGGGGGAAAAAGGAGAAATATCTGTAACAAAAATAAGTAAATAAAAATTGCAAAAAAAAAAAGACAATATCCCGGAATTTACAGGTAGATGCCATTAAAAAGGTTCCAAAACAGTAAAATTGACTGTTCAAGATTTCCAATGAATGAAAAGGACTAGAAAGTCAAGGGGTCTACTTGAGAAATGTGTTCCAGGGATGGGGAAGATTGATGACAGAGTGTAGTTGAAGGGAGTAGTTGTTGTTGGGGATGGGGCGCAGTTTACTTCCTTGTACCTTATTGAATTCAGATACTTCAATAAACTAGTTGCAATTTAAAAAGAAAGAAAGAAAGAAAGAAAACAAGCTATTTGGTTTCCAAAAAATAAAAATAAAAAAATAAAAGGCAACCAAATGGAAAGGAAGAAGTAAAATTGTTACTATTTGTAGATGACATGATATTGTCCATGATAAAGCCCTAAAGACTTTGTAAAAAACCTGCTAGACCTAATATGTTGCAGGATGCAAAATAAATACACAAAAATCTGTTGCATTTCTATACACTAATAACCAAACTGTTAGAAAGAGAAATAAAGACAACAATGTTATTTACAATTTCATCAAAAAGAATAAAATACCTACCAGCAGGAGGATTAGAGTCTATGAGATCAGAACTAATTTTTTCCCACAATGCAAAGGCAATTGCTTTTATGATTGGATGATTTTTATGTTATTGTAGATAAAAGCATTAAAAACTTTTAAAAAATATTGTGATAAGTTTGCACAGTTACAGATGATTAGACAGTGTGGTGATCACATTGTAAGTGTATAAATGTCAAATCACTATATTGTACACCTGAAATTAATATAATAACTATTGTATATTAACTATACTTAAAAAAATAATAAAGAAAAAAAGAATAAAATACCAAGGAATAAATTAACCAAGGAGTTGAAAGACCTGCATATTGAAAACTACAAGTCATTAATGAAAGAAATTGAAGAAGACACAAATAAATCAAAATACATTTCATGCTATGGGTTGGAAAATTAATATTATTAAATGTCTATATTACACAAAGCAATCTACAGATTCAGTGCAATCCTATTAAAATTACAATGACATTTTTCCAAGAAATAGAACAAATCTTAAAATTTTTAAGAAACTACAACTCTCCCCAATAGCCAAAGCAATTTTGAGAAAGAAGAACAAACCTGGATGCACCCTGATTCTAAACTATATTACAAATCTGTAGTCATTAAAACAGTGTTATTTGGTATAAAAACAGATACATAGATAAATGGAACAGAAAAGACAGCCTCAAAAATGAACACATATATGTAAATTAATTTACAACACAGGAGAGAAGAATATACAATGGGGAAAGGACATTTTTAATAAGTAGAGTTGGGAAAACTGGACAGCCACGTGCAAAAGAATGAAACTGGACCATTATCTTACACCATAGACAAAATTAACTCTAAATGGATTAAAGACTTGCATGTAAGACCTGAAACCATAAAACTCCTAGCCTAGAAGAAAGCGTAGCTCCTTGACATAGGTTTTGCCCATGATTTTTTAAATTTGAGACCAAAAGCAAAAGCAACAAAAGCAAAAATAAATAAGTGGGACTACATCAAACTAAAAGTCTTCTGCACAGCCAAGGAAACCATTAATGAAATAAAAAGGCATATTACGGAATTTGGAGAAAATATTTGCAAATCATATATATGATAAGGGGCTAATATCCAAATTATTTATATATGATAAGGATATATATGATAAGGATATATATGATAATATCCAAATTAATTATATATGATATATAATTATTTATATATGATAAAAATTATTTATATATGATTGAGTTTTACATCCTAAAACTCAATAGCAAAAATAATCACAACTAATTCAAAAATGGGCAGAGGATCTGAGCAGGCATTTTCCTAAAGAAACCTATAGAGGGCCAACAGGTACATGAAAAGGTGTCAACATCACTAATCATCAGTGAAATACAAATCAAAACCACAGTGAGATATTACCTCACACCTGTTAAAATGGCTATTATCAAAAAGACAAGAAATAACATGTGCTAGTAAGGATGTAGAAAAGGGACACCCTGGTGCAATGTTTGATCTGGAATTGGTGTTGTCACTATGGAACACAGTATGGAAGCTCCTCAAAAAATTAAAACTAGATCTATGATACAATCTAGCAATTCTGCTTCCCAGTATTTACCCAAACAAAATGAAAACACTAACTAGAAAAGATATATGCACCCCCAAGTTTACTGCACCACTATTTACATTAGCCAAGATATGGAAACAACCTAAATGTCCTTCAATGGATAAATGGGTGAAGAATATTCCTATATACACAATGGAATTTTATTGAGCCATGAAAAATAATGAAATCTTGCCATTTGTAATAACATGATAGACCTTGAGGGAATTATTATAAATGAAAAGAGTCAGAGAGAAAGACATATACCGTATTCTCTCTCTTATATGTAAAATCTAAAAAACAAACAAAAAACCCACCAAAAATGATGCTTTTAAAAATATGCTCTTAGATGCAGAGAACAGGTTGGTGGTTATCAGAGGTGGGGTGGTGGTGGAGTAATAGTGAAGGGAACAATTAAAAAAAAAAGAAGAAAAAAGAAAAACAAACAAATAAAAGATATATAATTTGGAGAAATGAAGGTATAATTGGAATAATTATATGAGATAATTCATGTAGCATATGTAATATAGTGCTTGGCACACAGTACGCTTCCAATAACCATTATATTATTATCCACTGGCATAAAAGTATATCATGAACACTATTCTTCATCTTGTTGTTGTTTTTTTCCATGAAAAATATGTCTTGGAAATCTTTTCATTAGAGTACATACCTTATTTTTAAAATGTAATAAAACTAGCTTGTGTTTTTTACTATATTACTTTTATAATTACAAAAACAGAAAAACAGTAATCTTGGGGGACAATCTGCATGTCATCTGCTGATGACTCATACTTTAATTAACTTGTGTTGCTAATGGATACCTCTGGTTGAACAAGGCATAGTTGTATTTAATAGCAATTCTTTAGTGGAGAGAATAAAAAAAAACATATTCATCACCAAATCTATGGATACATGGATATTCACACTAATTGTTCCTACCTTTGTAAAGCTCTGAATCAAAAGCACTGTGTAATTAAAGTGGCTGTCAAAATTCATTTCTTCAATCTACGGACAAATTTCTACTTGAAGACTGCTATGACCAGACACTGTGCAATATGACAGAGAGGCGGCAGAGAACAAGATAGAGTTCCAGCTCTCATGGGACTCTCTCATTTCAGTGGTGGGGAGACAGATAATGAACACCCAGGCTTATATGATGTCTCAGTTGGTGATAAATTAAAAAAAGAAAAGGAATGAAGTACTGATACATGCTACAATATTGATGAAGCTTGAAAACATTTTGTTATGTGAAAGAAGTCAGACACAAAAGGTTACATTATATGGTTCCATTTATATGAAATAATCAGAATAAGTAAACTTATAAAGACAAAAAGCAGATTGGTGATTGTCAAGAGCTGAGGCAAAGGGAAATGGGAAGTGACCACTTAATAACAGGGTGTTTTTTGGGGGTGATGAAAATGTCTTAAACTAGCTAGATGTAGTTGGTGGAACAACATTGTAAATATATAAGTACACTGAAATATATACTTTTAAGGGTTAATTTTATATTAAGTAAATTTCACTTCAATAAGAAAATAAACAACCCATTATATTCTAGTAACTTAAAAAAACACTGATAGGATGAAACTGAAAGTATACTAGTCAGGACCCAATCAAGGGACAGAAACCACAGAATAATTTAACAATGAAATATAATATGAAGAATTATTAATTATATCAGATTACCTACTAATGGGAAAAGAAAACTGAAGAATACAAGAAGAGCAGATATAAGGAGAAGGCCCTTCCTTTTTGGCTGAGACAGAACACCCAAAGAAGGAACCAACAGGGAAGAACCTCCCTCCAAGACTGAGACCCAGACCTTATCAGAGAGGGTGTGGCAGTTGCCCATAGGATGGTGGAAATGTTCGCCAAGGTCCTGCACTGTGAACTCACTGGTAATCTGTAAGGGTGTTGAACAGGGAAGCTGCCTTCTGGGGAAGCATCCAAAGAGAAGTGCTGCTGGCTGCTGTACACTGCAGGAGTTCACTAAGAGGAGCACCCTGAAACCAAGAGGAAAACAACTTTCCTCCTGCTGGGTCCCTCCAGCACTCTGCACTAACAAAGCTTAACATTGTGCCAACTGGCAAAGGAGAAATGTTTACAAAGTTTGCATTATGATTTCTATTATTGCATAGCAAGAAATAAAAGAGCATCTTTAGCTGAGAAACAATAAATTGACAACTATCACAAATTTAACAAAGCAAGTTTAGATAAAATGTTATACAAAGGTCTCTAACTTTGGCAATAGCCTCTAATAATGATTCATGAGGCATGTAATAGTCATTATGTGATTACTTAGTTGACATCTAGGTTTGTGATATTACCTTTAATCACCTGGAAGTTGAAAAGATATATTCCTTAGGGGGGGACATGTAAGTTTGTTTTTTAAAAATAGGCATATGAAATTATAATGTTCGATTGAAAGTATAAGAAAGAAATGTCACAATGAATTTAAAAACATCAGTTAAGACATGTTTATTGATAATAAAGGGCATGATGTGCCTTTAAACACTCAGATGCTAATCATTTCAAGTAGAGCTTGTAAAGGGTAGCTGTATAATAAGTAAGATGATAACTAGCTGTACTGGAATATACACTAAAATAAATATTTCTAAATTGTTAAAAATTTTTAAAAGCTCAATTGTGATCAAGTTGAATAACCATAACATTGAATACGATAACGAATAACTGTTAGGACACAATTATAGCATCCCTATTATAAAATAATTAATTTTCTAGAATTTTTAGAGCATGTTATAATCTATCAGAAATAAATGCTTGCAATAGAACATTGTTTAAAGGTTATTATTTTATGGGATAAGAATTTTCATCTCAATTTTGACTTATGCTTTTGAAAAATGGGCTTCACTTCTGTATTTATATAGCAGCAGGAGGCCATTATCTTGTGACAACTCTTCATTGCATTGACATTATCTGTTAATTATCTTTGCCACCACTAATCTTGAACCTGGTGTGCTGTATATGCTGGCTCTTACCAGTTGATGATTGTTCTTTCCTTCCTCATTGATAAGTCTGGAAAATATACAAACCTTAATTATAAGTGAAGCTCCGACAAAGGTTATACTTGGCACAAAGATTTCTAAAGGCTCTATGATCATACAGAGTGGTTCAAAAATAATCTTTAGGTATTCAAAATTGCCTCTGATGTGCACTGTCTGTGTTGGTATGGCCACAATGAGCCCTACAGTTTCCCTGTCCTGGCTACATACATCCCTTTCAAATAACCTTTGAGTGTGGTTCACCATCTTTACCTAAATGTCTCCCACTTCATGAATATCTTGTATAGATATTTAACAGGCATTTATTCTGTAAAGCACACTCACTTCATAGGTCCTTTCTGGGGGACAACAGAAGGAGTAAGGAGAAGAGCTGGTCAAAAATAGAAAATGAATAAGAAAGATCCTATCCTCAGGGAAATTATGGCCTTGTAGAAGAGATATACCTTTTCCAAACTATGTAAAGAAACATACATTTTCTTTAGATTTTTCATCTTGCTTCTGGCAGCCTCTGTTTTAATTGACCTATTTTTATTTTCCTGTCTTCTCACAGAGAGATTTCAGTAAGTACCCCAGCCTGTTAGCTCAGGTCTTCTGCTCCTTAGGAGATGATATACTACCTCTCTTCACTTCTCAAGCTTTCCAAAATGGAATATACTGTTCCCCTAAGTTTACCCCTCTGAACCACTGTCTTTTCCACTCCTCCCTGCCACAGGTTATCATTCTTGGTGCTCCAGTTCCACAATAAGGGACAGGGAATGTGGTTCTGAGCCCCAGCCTTCTTGTTGCCTGGCAGTCCACCCTGCCCCTTCTCTACTTGTGGTTTTCTCATAATTCCATCCAAATGACCCTTCTTGAAAGATGCATTACCTAAACCTCCTATCTTAAATAGCCTCCTTCCCCAACTCCCAAATTTTAATTACTGTTGATTCCATTCATCTGATTTACATTCTTTATGACATTTATGACTCTTTTCAAATGATAATGTTTTTTCAAATATTTGCTACTTAACATCTCTGTTCCTCCATTATAATAGTAGTATCACAAAGGTGAGTACATTTTTTTTTTAGTTGGCTTCTCTATTTCTACCACCTAGAATGGTAGCTGGTACATGGTAAAAACTAAAAAAAAAAAAAAATTGTTAAATGTATGAACAAATGAACTGCACTGAACCCCTCTAAAGGGATTGCTTCACATTTGAAACTACTCTGAAGATCCAAATCTGAAGGGAGGGCAAATTTGCTCTCTGTTTGAGGTGGCACATCTGACTTCTATCTTGTCCTCCCCTTGGACATCGACACTCTGGGTTCTCAGGCCTGCAGAGGTGGACTAACTACATACACCACAGCTTCCCTGGTTCTCCAGTTTGCAGACAGCAGATTGTGGAAATTCTTGTCCTTTATAATCGTATGACCCAATTCCTATAATAAATCTCTCTCTCTCTCTCTCTCTCTCTCTCTATATATATATATATATATATATATATATATGTTAAATTTATGAACAAATACATTTATCTCTCCTATATATGTTTATAAACATATATAGGAGAGATAAATGTATTTATGTGTATTATATTCATATACATATATTCCTAAATTTAGAGAGAGATATCTCCTTTTGGTTCTGTTTCTCTGGAGCACCCTGACTAATACAGATTTTGGTATTTCGGTACCAGGAGAGGCTCTAGAGGAACAGAATTGAGTTTTATAAATAGGTTCTGGAGTTGGCTGTCTAGTCTGATTAGACTTAAAGATGCTAGTGACTCTATTTTCAATGGTAGAGAGAGTGCCTCTAGTCCATGGCATGAACTATTTATAGACATACATATAATATTTACATTGGATACTCCTAATCAACCATATAAGCAAGGAGCTATGTGACTTTATATGACAATTCAGCACAGTTTTGGAAAACTATTGAATATAATGAGGTTGGTCAGTTGCTCATAATATCACTGGACAAAGTGGTGAAAGAAAAGAATGAGCTCAGGGATTCAAATTTCAAGGTCAAGTGCTGTATAAATGGCCTAAGATGTTCTGTGTGTGCCCTGAAGGGGAACCTTACCTCCTGTAGAGCTAAATTTGCTGAAAATTTAGCCATAGAGCTAAAATTGCTGAAAATCAAATGCAGAACTTCATCCTGAAATTGGGCTAATTACTATGTGCAAGTTGAATTCCCAGCATCACAGAGTGTCTACTGTTAAACTGAGGGCACTGACTCACTGGAAAAGAATGGGATCCTATAAGTTGATAGGGATGTGTGCAAAGACCTTGACAAAGCTGAGGACATTAAACTCCTATTTTTTTTTTTTAATCCTCACCCGAGGACATTCTTGCATTTATCTTCAGATAGAGCAGGAGGGAGAGAGGTAGGAAGAGAGAGAGAGAAACACCGATGTGAGAGAGACACATCGAGTGGTTGCCGCCCACATGACCCCAACCAGGGCTGGGGACAAACTGCAACCAAGGTACGTGCCCTTAGTGGGAACCGAACCTGGGACTCTCTGGTCCGCAGGCCGACGCTCTAACCACTGAGCCAAACCGGCCAGGGCATAAATTCCTAAATTTTAATTAATCTTCTTTACGAGTAGAGATAGCCTCGCTAACCCCACTGGAATTGGTCACCCTATTCCCAGCAAAAGTAGCCTCTTCAACCCCAGTGGAAGTTGTCCCCACTTCCACTGATAACAGCTTCTCTACCCACAGTGATATCAGCATTTCTACCTCCATTTGAGAGGATTAATCCTGCATTGCCTGAGGAAATAGTAATGGCCTCCTTGAGACAGGTAGATAATGCTAATTCTTCTCACTACCCATCTCTACCATCCCTCTTTGCTTCTAAAATTACATGTAGACTCAAGTCCCAGCAGGCCCCCAAAGGTGAGGTATAAAATGTGACCCATAGGGAGGTACACTTTACTCCAAAATAACTACTCCCATTTTCTAATTTAAATAGACAAAATCCAGGGACATGTGTGTGAATGGATACTATGGGTGTGAGATAATGGTGGAAGGAACATAAAGTTGGATTAGGCTAAATTTATTGATATGGGCTTACTAAGCAGAGAATCTGTATTTAATGTGGCAACTTGGGGAGTTAGAAAGGGCTCCTAGAGTTTGCTTGGTTGTTAGGCTAAAACATGGGCCAAAAGATGTCCTGCTGTGGGTGAATTAAAAATACCTAACCTCCCTTGGTTTAATGTAGAGGAAAAGACTAAGAAGCCTAGAGCGACTGAAATATTTGAATGGATTTGTCATGTAAGAGCTACTCACCACATGGTGCTGATCCAGAAAACATACCACATCTTTGAGAAATAAATGTTTGAAGGGAGTCCCAGCATCCTCGAAGATCCATAATCACTCTTCTCTGTAGGGCAGACCTTAGAGTGGGAACCATTGCCACTCAGCTGGAAAGCCTAAATGTAATGGGAGTAATTGGATCCTGGGGTGGCAAGGGCTAAAGACAGGTGGGTGTGGGTGTTGTATAGCAGAGACAAAGGAATAATCAAAATTGTCTGAATCTGGCAGAACTATGGCATTGACTAGTTAAATAATGGCATTGCTGGAAGTGAAATAGATGAGAAGCCTAATTTTATTCTCTGTTTTAATTGGGGCATCCATCTTTTGCCCTTATACAACGGTGCTTTTGGTTCTTGATCCTCCCTACACTGGGACTTATACCATCAGCCTACAGATCTTAGACCTTTGGACATGAAGTGAATTGTACCACTGGCTTTCCTGTTTTCCCAGCTTGCAGACAGAAGATTGTGGGATTTCTCAGCCTCTGTATTTGTGTGAGCAAATTCCTATGATAAATCTTATGTGTGTGTGTGCAATTGTTTTTGTTTCTCCAGTGAATGTAATACAAATTTGGTATGGCAAAGTTGGTGTGGCCACAGGGGAAAATAAGAATAGGACTTTGAAGGAAAAAGTTAATTAGACTTTTAGGTCTCAGAGAAGGGAACACTGTATGCCACTTAGAGCCAAAGGGGAAATGCCCATTTTTTGTAAGATGGCAGAAGACAGGAATGAGAGGAAGGTCTGGGCCACATCTTTTCTTGGAGTTTCTGTAGGAAAGGTAAAGCAGGACAGAGTATAAAGTTTAGAACTGGCTACATTGAATAATTCTGGTGGGTTTGGGCTATTGGGGTTGTTCCTAGTTACCTGCTGCCTGGCGCTGGGATGATTTACTGGCTTGGTGTATGAGAGATAGATACAGGGTGGTTGGCCTATAGACTTGAGATTGGTCTATTTTATATGAAATATGGGCTCCTGGCTGACACCTTTGATCTTTAAAAATTGATTAGCCTCAAGAAAATTAGAAGACAGGCCACAGACTGGGAGAAAACATTTGCAAAAGACACATCTGATAAAGGACTGCTATCCAAAATATACAGAGACTTCCAAAATTCAACAATCAAAAAACAAACAAACTGATTGTAAAATAGGCCAAAGACCTTAACAGACACTTCGCAAAAAAAGTTATACAAAAGGCAAACAAGTAAAAAGATGCTCCACATCATATTTCATCAGGGAAATTAAAACAACAGTAAGATATTATTAATCTAGAACATCAACAACATCAAATGTTGGAGAGATTCTGGAGCAAAAGGAATTCTCATACATTGCTGGTAAGAATGTGATATTGGTATTTACCATCGCGGCAAAAAAATTAAGATACCTAGGAATAAACTTAACCAAAGAAGTAAAGGACCTATTTGCAGAAAACTACAGGACATTGAAAAAAGAAATAGAGGAAGATATAAAAAAGTGGAAGCACATACCTTGTTCATGGATTGGAAGAATTAACATCATTAAAAAGTCCATATTACCCAAAGCAATCTATAGATTCAATGCAATCCCCATCAAAATACCAGTGACATATTTCACAGAACTAGAACAAATATTTCAAAAGTTCATATGGAACCAAAAAAGACCCCGAATAGCCACAGCAATCTTGAAAAAGAAGGACAAAGTAGGTGGGATCACAATACCGGATATCAGCTTATACTACAAAGCCACTGTAATCAAAACAGCCTGGTACTGGCACAAGAACAGGCATATAGACCAGTGGAACAGAACAGAGAATCCGGAAATTGACCCAAGACATTATGCTCAATTAATATTTGACAAAGGTGGCAAGAGCATACAATGGAGTAAAGACAGCCTCTTTAATAAATGGTGTTGGGAAAATTGGACAGCTACATGCAAAAAAATGAAACGAGACCATCAACTTACACCATACACAAGAATAAACTCAAAATGGATAAAAGACTTAAATGTGACTCGTGAATCCATAAAAATCCTAGAAGAAAATGTAGGCAACAAAATTTCGGACATCATACGCAGTAGAATCTTCACTGATACATCACCTAAGGCAACAGAAACAAAGGGAAAAATGAACACATGGGACTACATCAAACTCAAAAGCTTCTGCACAGCAAAAGAAACAACCATCAAAACAGATAGGGAACCCACTCTATGGGAGAGCATAATTGCCAATGATACACCAGATAAGGGGTTAATTTCCAAAATATACAGAGTGCTCATACAACTCAACAAAAGGAAGACAAAGAACCCAGTTAAAAAATGGGCAGAGAAACTAAATAGACACCTCTCCAAAAAGGACATACAAATGGCTAAGAGACATATGAAGAAATGCTCAACATCACTAATCATCAGAGAGATGCAAATTAAAACAACAATGAGGTATCACCTCACACCTGTCAGAATGGCCGCCATCAACAAATCATCAAACAACAAGTGTTGGCGAGGGTGTGGAGAAAAGGGGACTCTAGTACACTGCTGGTGGGAGTGCAGACTGGTGCAGCCACTGTGGAAAACACTATGGTGTTACCTTAAAAAATTAAAAATTGAATTGCCATTTGACCCAGTGATCCCACTTCTAGGAATATACCCTAAGAAACCTGAAACACCAATCAGAAAAAATACACGTACCCCCATGTTCATAGCAGCACTATTTACAATAGCTAAGATCTGGAAACAGCCCAAGTGTCCATCAGTGGATGAATGGATACAAAAGCTGTGGTACATATACACAATGGAGTACTATGCAGCTGTAAGAAAGAAAGATCTCTTATCCTTTGAGACGACATGGAGGGACCTCGAAAGTATTATCCTAAGCAAAACAAGCCAAGCAGAGAAAGACAAATATCACATGATCTCACTTATTTTTGGAATATAATGAACATAACAGTCTGAGGAACAGGGTAGACCCTGAGATGTGGAAGTAGGGTATAAACTGACACCCCTCAGAAGAGGGGGTGGGGAGGAGGGAAGAGATAAACCACAGAACTTATGCATAAGTGATGGACATGGACAACAAAGCTGGGGACAGGGTGGGGGGATGGGGAGGAGGGTGTCAATGGGGAAAAAAGGAGAAACATCTGTAACAAAAATAAATTAATAAAAATAAATAAATAAATAAATAAATAAATAAATAAATAAAAAAAAAGAAAATACTTGAGGCTAAGGGCTTTATATGCTTTTGTGTGATCCAGAAGAGGTAAAAGAAAAAGAAAAAAAAAAAAGAATGTGATATTGGTACAGCTACCTTGGAAGACAATTTGGCAATTTCTTACAAAACTAAACACTCTTACCACACGATCCAGCAGTCACACTCCTTGGTATTTATCCAAAGGAACCAAAAGCTATGTCCACTCAAGCTATGCACATGGATGTCTGTAGCAGCTTTATTCATAATTGCCCAAACTTAGAAGCAGTTAAGATGTCCTTCAATTGGTGAAAGGATAAATAAACTGGTATATCCAAACAGTAGAATATTATCCAGCACTAAAAAGAAATTAGCTATCAAGTCATGTAAAGACATGGAGGAAACTTAAAAATGTGTATTACAAAGTAAAAGAAGCTAATCTTAAAAGGATATGTACTGTATGATTCCAACTGCATGACATTCTGGGAAAGGCAAACTATGGAGATGGTAAAAAGATCAGTGGTTGCCAAGGGTTTGGAAGGATGGAGGAATGCTTAGGTAGAACACAGAGGATTAAAAAAAAATTATTTTCTCTTTTGATTTTAGAGGAAGAGGAAGGAAGAGGGAGAGAAAGATAGAAACATTAAGAGAGAAAAAAAACATCAATTGACCAACTCCTGAATGCCCCTCCATTGTGGATTTGGCCCACAACCTGGGCATGTGCCCTGACCAGGAATCAAACTGGTGACCTCTTGGTGCATAGGTCAATGCTCAACCACTGAGCCACACCAGCCTGGTGAACACAGGCTTTTTAGGGCAGTGAAAATACTTTGTATGATACTACAATGGTGGGTACGTATCACCATTCATTTTTCCAAGCACATAGAATGTACATGGCGAGTGAACCCTAATGTAAACTATAGACTTTGGGTGATTATGGTATGTGAATGTGTGTTCATCCTTGATGAAAGATATACCACTTTGGTGGAGGATATTGATAATGGAGGTGTGGAGGCAAGAGGTATATGGAAGATCTGTGTACCTTTCTCTCTAATTTGTAAACCTAAAATTGCTCTAAAAAAATTAAAGTCTTCAAAACAAAATTGACTAGCCTCAGGAAGGGCAGCCTATCCTGAACCAGGCAGCTTTTTCAGATGTCAAAACATCATAAAATATAGAAAATTAACAGAATATAGTTCATTAATTTTTTATTTGCTAAGGACTATGTTTTTACCTATTTTTGCGTGTCATCCTTGCGCAGGGGCCATGCTAATCTTCTCTGTATCATTCCAATTTTAGTATATGTGCTGCCGAAGCAAGCACTTTTTACCTATTTTTAATATTATAGAATGCTTTTATGAGCTGTGTGAACATTTTAAATGTGAAAACTAAAGTATATAGGAGAACACATAATTACTGATATACAAAACATTTAGGAAATTAGGAAAATTCAATAAATACAGTAATAAAACAGATTAGTGTGAAGGGAAATTAATTTTGTAGACAAGTATATCAATAAAATTCTGGCAATGAGCCCATCAGTTACTGTTTTATTAAATTGCCTTTTATCAGTGTCCTCATTTCTTAGAAACATTTTAAAAGGGATAATTGTTAGTTCTGTCTGTGTGAGCACAACACACACGTTGAAAAAAAAAATGTCACCTAATGACATCTTACTTTTTCCCCTTACTGATTCACATGTCTTTAGTATAGGAGGATAAGACTTACAAGTTTTCTTTTTAAAAACTTACAAAATCTTCCCTTCTGCCCCTCAGGAAAATACAGAAGAGTGTATCTCTCATAAATTTATAGCACTAAAAAGCAACTCAAAAGACCAATTATTTCTGTGTTTTTTTAAGATGAGGAAATTGGGGCAAAGGTAAAATCAAATAAACTGCCCATGTGTACACGCTTATTGAGATTATACATACACAATGCATAGTTTAGTGAACAATACATGTTAAATAGTCAACCTATCACAGGTGGTACTGCAGAGAACCAAATATATACAAGTATATTGAATAGTGGATCACAAATGTGAAATATTCTCTGATATTAAGCTAAAATAGGAATGGATCCTTTTTTACTTTTTTGAGATATTTTAATAATGTTTTTATGTCTGTCTTAGCCTGTGTGTGTCTATTTCTGTTATTTCCTATATAAATATTCTTTGGGCAATATCAAGGTGGAAGATACAAAAGACTGACATTTAAGGATATAATATTTTTCAGTGAGAAAACATCCTCTTTCTACTAAAATAAAACACAGGCATAGCCTCTCCAAATCAGGCTTTAGGTAAGACTTGAACAGGTAAATAGGTGGAAATAAATTAATTCCACTTAAAATGTTCTGTTTTTACTCACTAAGATAATATTTGTATCACTATATCAATATAAAATATATTTTATAGCAAAATCTATTAAGGAAAGGTCATAATATAATTTCAACATGTGAGGCCTCTAGGAACATAATTTACTTCTGGACATTAAGCTTGTGATAGCCTACTTTCAGAATATATCAGAAAAAAATTCAAATAATTATAAACATTGAATGGTGAATTAACCATCACCATATGATATTTCAACATATCTACTGAATAATTGACAGATCAAGCAAACATTAATAAGGATATAGAACAAAATTAATAAGCTTGATAAAGTAGGTAAAATGAAATTAAAAGTTGAATAACTCATGTCCTTCTTAAACATTCATGGAATATTTACCAAAATCGGACAATTAGTATGCCATAAATGAAGACAGAATTTTCACATAACTTGTAACCATACAAATAATATGCTCTGAGAATTCAGTTAATAACAAATTAATATGTTAAAGATGATATATATGTAAATGCCTTGCAGAGCAAAGAATAATATTTGATGCACATGATAATATATTCAGAAGTATATTGAAAATACCACCTATTAAAATGTGGGTGTAGCCAAAATTGTACAGTGAAAGAAATATATAGTCTTAAATGCATAAAAAAGAAAAGAAGAAATACTCAGAATCTGTGAGGTAAGAAGTATCTAACCTAAGAAGTTAGAAAAAGAAAACACAACAATTAAAAAAAAAATAGAAGAAAAAATGAAAGAAAATAGAAGAATAAAAATGTGATGAAACAAGGAATTTCGACTCTGGCATGTTGGAGTACTAGATTTGTCTTCCTATTGGTAAAAAAGAAAAACTTAGAAAATGATACAAAGTATATGAAACAGTTGCTTTCAGACATTGAGAAAAATGAATTTCCTGCTCTTCCCACCAAAATCTGCTCTTTAAACAAACCTTGTTCTAGTTGATGGCAACTCCATGTTTCCAGCTGGAGGAATCCTATATATTTCTTTCTGCAACACACCACACCCAATTCGTCAGCACAGCCTACTGGCTCTACTTTCCAATTATGTTTATAATTCCACCATGTGAGTACTTCTGATGGCCCTTACTGTGGGTCCAGGTAACTACCATCTATTGACTAAATTATAGAAATAGCCTCCGAATTGGTCTCCCTGTTTCTTTTCTTGCCACCTAGAATCTATTTTTAAAGAAGAAACAGTCATGATCCTTATAAGTCACTCCTTTATTTAAATCTCCCTTTTTATACAGTTAAAAAAAATTGTAGTGCACTAAAAACTCCTTATGGTCTGCTGCCCCTCATCTCTCTGCTTCATGTTCTACTGATCTATTCACTCCTTGACACACAGTTTTCTCCTCATTATTCCTTGAACACCCAATCTTGCCACCAAGTTAGTGCTGTTGTACCCACTATATCCTCTAGCTAGGATCCTCTTCCTCCCCAGTATCTGTGTAATTCATTGCTTCTGTCTTTCCACCTTTTTAATGAGGCTTACCTCTTCCCTCACCCTACAGTAAAGCTTACCCTGCTCTACTTTCCCATGGCATTTATAACTTCCTAACATACTAAAATAATTGAATTATGCATCTTGTTGTATATTCTTTGTTTTGTTCACTGATGTAGTCTCCAAGGAGGTCCTTAGTAAAAATACTTTTTTTAATACAAAAAAATCAATAGGGCCTCATGATTAGAAATAGACTTTTAGCAAATTAGGAATAGAAATGAGCTTTCATGGAAAAAAAAAAAAGAACAAAATTTAAAATTTGTAATGAGGCAAGGAAGTCTGCATTTACCACTTCCATTTAACATTGTAAGAGGTCCTAGACAATGCCATAAGGTAAGCAAAATATAAATAAAAGTGTAAATATTAGACAGAAAAATCTGGTATTAGCATATAATATGATTATCTCAAAGAAAACCTATAAGAGACTAACAAATTATTAGAGTCAATTAAGAATCCATCACAGTTACTGATTCTAAGATGAAAGACAACATAAAAATAATTGCTAAAAGTATGAAGAGGCCAGGTCTTGTTGGTGTAAATGTCACTATATGTAGATATAGGCTTTGGGAAAATTATTTAATCTTTCTGTGCCAGTTTTGTAATTTAAAGAAAGGGTAGATAATAATTATATAAATCTCACTGAATGATTGTGAGACAAATAATTTCATTTGAGTAAAGGATATAGAATAGTACCTACACATAGTATTATATAAATGTTAACTATTTTTATTATTGTAAAAAGCAATGTAAAACATCTATGACATTCTTACATAAAAGAAGTAAAGAGCTAAACATTTAAAATTAGGAGAGATTAATGGTGATGGAAGGAGTCTTGGGGTGGTGAACACACAATACTGTGTATAGATAATGTGCTGTGGAATTGTACACCTGAAACCTATATAATTTAGTTAACCAGTGCCACCCCAGTACATTCAATAAAAAGGAAAAAAAATAATTTGCTAGTAGGAAGACAAAGTAGATTAAAAGCTATCCAAATTTCTAATGATAATACCTACAGAGTGACAAGACACTGATTTCCTGAGGACATTGAGCTGGCTTCATCAAAGTACGAACAATCTTTTCCAGGACCATGAATCACTGTGTATTTTCTATCCAAGTACTCTCCTGTTCACAAAATAATATATGAGGATGAAATTGTCAATAAGAACTAGAAATGACAGTTCATCATCTTTGTGACCCTCAGTCTCATTGTTAATATTGAAGTATTTAGAAATGGTAGATGAGCAGGACTTTCATTTTGCATTTTACACTCTTGGGAATAATGTGAGCTTTTCTTAGGGATGAGAAAAATATATAATTTTATAAATATGCATTAAACAAAAGTGACTACTAAAGAACAATTTAAAATTTAAAATAAACCATTAATAACAGAATTTTAAATGATTCATTCCAATAGAGTAATATTTATTAAATTATTTCTTTGTGTGTAAAAATATCACCTACTGCCTAAAAATATAGCATATATAATACTAATAAGAACAATCTGGGAGATACAACATTTTCCTTTTTTATAACTAAGGTATATTGAGCACCTATTATTTATAATAAATGTGGCAGAAAACATTTCTTTCATGAATACACACACACACATATATACGTAGTAAATTGGACTGAAATTTTGTGAACAGTTATCCTCTATTGTGTTCCTATGAAATGGTTTTTTAGCTGAATATTGGTCCCCTTCAGAAGAGGACCTAGTTTTTAAACACTCACGTAACCTATATTTACACCAAGAATTTAACAGTTTCAGTAGTTTGTCATTATTTTAATGATGCATCAAAGAATGTGTGTAATATATTTTAAGTGGAAACAGCACCATTTCTTTTGTCTTTGACATATGCAGTAGAATTTCTCAGGCTAACAAGGAGGCAGACAGACTCCAACATTATAAAAGTCCAAAGTATAATATTTTATATCAAGCTCAAGATTTGTTGCCTTATCTGAAAATGGCAAGATCATTTTGATATTCAGATCGAATAACTTGTGCTATGTATTTTAAAGTTGGCATATGATTATGCAGGAATTGCCTACAGGGTCATGAATGATAACACTAAGGAGTCTGTTCAACAAGTTTTGTTTCTATGGGAACTGAATTTCTATATTTGTGTGAATTTAGGATATCTTATTCATTCATTATTTCATTGATATCTTTATTCATACATTCACTAATTTCCTTAATAATCATTTATTGATCACCTGGTAGGAGATACATTCATTTTGGTAAGTGACAAGTAGAATTAAAGGCCTGCATTCAAGGTCTACCATAACACATGGTGTCAGGTTTGGATTTAGGACATCCTTAAGTCTACACTTCTTGTTCTGTAATTCCATCTATGTTACACATTTTTACAAGAGAGTATCTGACCTCCTGTTACTTACAACCTAATAGGAGATAAGAAAATGACATATTATGTTAGGATACCAGGAAAATAGCTTTAAAATGTTAATCAAAGTTTAAAACAATTCATTTTGTAAGTAAAAGTGTTTGAATGCAGAGGCAGGCAACAAATGCAGGAATCTCCAGGGAAAGATATGATGGATATTCAAGTTGAGAATCTTGATCTTAAATGTCCCAAAGACTCATCTTAACCAAAATCATGAGGCTTTTCAGTGTGTAATGTAGAATGCCAAGTTGTTTATTTATATTAATTTTCAATGGCATGGATAATTCCCAGTAAATCATCTTGAGTAGTATACACCAGAATAACTACAGGGGAAGCTAAGCTATCAGTGGGACTTTTCTCTTAGTGTATACACATAGTCTCTAAGCAACAGGAGCAACAAACAATATTTTGTTTAATAGCATCAGATTCTATGGCCTATGTATTCAAGTCAATGAGATCAGGCAGTCTAATAGTGAGTTTTGCAAATGCCAACTCCAACTATTTTACTAACTCTGGTTGTCTAGATTCCTGGCAGATCAACTTCAGTTCTGTGTAATACATTACTTCTTGAAGTTTATCAATATATTCAACTAAGGAACAGTCAAATCTTGTGAGTGTCTATCTTTTTTACTTTCTCTACTCTAATTCAGGGTGTGTAGAATTTGAAGTGTGTATCACTAAAGGCAGCGCTAGTCATTTATGTCCAAGGACCTGTGGTGTGGGTGGGGTTCTTTCATTGTTCAGTACACAAATCTGCTGGGAAATGATAATGTCATTTAAACATTTTAAAGTTCAATATTGAAATAATTATTATTTTGGTTATTTATGTACTATTTTATTTTTTGAGACATTGAGATAAGTGATCTATATTCTCTTTGGGGTGGTATGCTAATTTCCACAGTTATATCTGAGTTATCTTAGCATCTCCCTTTTGTTCTTTCAATACTCCGAAACTTATGTAACCAATTTTCTATATTAAAGTTCTTTGGTGGAAATATGTAGATGTTTTCTATTTTCCTGGATGAATCCAACTGCACCTGAACTTTTTCTTAACTATTTCAATGTTATGGCTCTAATAGTCATAGATTAAATGGGAAATTGAAAGATATTAACATATGTCCTTAGATTACTAAATTAGAATGATAGAAAACTTTTCTCCAGCCTCTATATCTTTATCTATCTATGGATGCATCTATATCCATATCTACCTATACTTATATCTATATCCATACCTATATTTATGGAAGTAGTTAAAATTCAGAAGAGAAACTTTACCTTGGAACCTGATGATAATTTGTAACATCTAGTACTGCTTATTAAGGTATGTGACCAAGAGGTATAAGTGGTGTCTTATTAATAAAAAATAAATACACTATTTTTTATTATTTTGCTTTTAAGACAACAATAAGAGGGTGTTTAAGAGATGGACTACAATTGCGAATACTGTTTTTAAGACTAACATTCAGGGAAATAATGTGACAATGTTTTAAATATTCTAATCTAGACATTATATTGAAATTTTATATTAAATAGATCAAAAGTAGTTTATGTGTATTTTCCATGTGGGAAACTTCATTGACAAATATTTTCCTTTTTATCCCCCTATGGTGGCTATTTAGGATTCATATAGGGAATGACTGGACCATTCACGTATGATCAGTACATTTTCTACTTTCCTTGCTTTATGTTTAGCACAAATGTAATATGCCCAAAAACAATGATTGGCAATCCATGATAGCTATTCAACACCATATAGAATCATCCCCTTTCAAGGGAAATGGATAATAGTATCCATCATACTGTAGTATTATGTTATGATTTATAAGAGGTATTTAACTTTTAAAAAGTTAATACGTACCTCATGTTTTCCCCCAAGAACCCTCTGTGGTGGGTATGGCAGATGTTTGTGAACTGCATTCTTGCTTTATAGTATAAGATATTAGAGATATTTTGTAGTTAGATGCAGAATTAATAAGGCAGGTGTCATGTCTATTTTCTAGATGGAACATCAGAGTTTACTTTGAAATAACAACTAAAATAAAAATACTTATTATTGAACTATTTGAAAAACAATGCATTAAATATAGAGATTTATACTAATGTATTCAGAAAACAGGCACTAAAACTATAAGAGTTTAAGGGAACAAATCTCTGTAAGCAAGATAATTTAAAGATAATTCGTAGTTATGTATTTCATGAAAAGTGTACATAGTTGAAAACTCTGTGCAGATGGGTAATAATACATAGTAACAAAGAGACCAAAGTATTTTGGAGGAAAAGACAATAAAATAAATAAGTAAAATATATATATGATAGAGACAAGTGCTTCTTGTATGATGATTTCCATCTCCTTCTTAAGTAAACTCTAAGTCACCGATATTATTTGTATTATTACCTATACTTCAAGACCTTGGAATAATCAATTTCCTATAGGAGTTATAATTTATTTTATTTTGAATGCTTTTTATTACTGTATATTAATAAATAGCAACTTCATCTTCGTTTTCAGCAGAGGGCACTGGATGACATCATGGAACAAAATAATCTAATGGAAAAAATTAATCAACACAAGGAAAACAGTTTTTAATATGTCCTACATTTTAAATAAGGCATTTATAAATAGACACCTGATAAACTTGTTGACAGTTTTTAAATTCAGTATTTTACACTATAAGGAATTTGTGGAAACTTTTGTTTCTGTTGCAATCCTCAAAATGCCTACTTTGTTCTTTCACAGCATGATGCAAGTAACCTTTTATAATTTGGTGACAATGAAGCTTGCTCATTTATATGGGTTAGGTATCTAGATATGATAAAAAATTTAACAGCTCTTTAATAAACAGTCTTTCTGTCTCTTACACATAATAAATGGATTTGGTAGGCCTTAGACTGACAATCTTTTTTGTTCTGTACAAGTTCGTTAAAATATGTATGATATAGAAGCATTCTAGCTTTGTTTCTATAAGGCAGATGATCAATATAAAGCTCCTTTATATCGTTACACTTAGTAGAGATAGCGAAACTTCTAATGGCTTTAATAACAAGCTTTTAGAAGTAACCTTTTTATTTAGCAAAGCCATTGTAATAGTTTCATAGTATTACACAATTGAAACTAAAGTTCTTTTGATGACTTCAACTTCAAATTAAGACAAAATGCATAAATATAAAAAACAAAATAAGATACTGAATATTTATTCTGACTTTCTCACCTTTCTAATGAAAATATTTAAGTGAAATCAAACTGTATGATTATTTTAATTATTTAATGTTTTGTATCAATCTGTACTAGATGTAAGAATTAGTGATCTTGGGAAATAATTTATAGCAGAAATTTTTATGTAATTTCCTATCCCTTCTCAGGATTCCATTGATGAAATAATACTTGAATTCTAATATTTATTTATGTTGTAACATCAGTGTACATTTCACAATGTACTATCTTTCGGCAGGGGGAAATGACATCTTTGATGCAGGTTCTCAGTGCTTGAAAAGGTAGCATTTACAAATGTAGATTTAGGAGTCACACATTTAATTAAATCAAAGTTCTTTATATATTTTAAAATCAGACAGATTTCCTTATTTAAGGAATGATTCATTTTATGCAAAATGTACAGAAGGAAAAACTATGCAGCAACAAATTTTAAATGTTTTTGGTTTGCATAATGGATGTACGCCAATCAAAATAGAGTAAAACATAATATCAAACCAGGCTGCTCACATATTTCTTACTCTATGGGAACAAATTGCTCTCTGGAGAGCAAATAGAAAGCCCAGAGCAGAACAGATTAGAAAAAAATTGAAGTTACCAGCTAATACCAACTCAAAATAAACAATGACAAAATGGAAAAAATTAATAATCATAATCTAACAAGAATGAAGACGTTTTCTGTCACTTTAAGGTACCATGGAATTTAAAAACACAGATATTCTTTTTCGAATGATTTTACTTTTTTGAGTAGTTTAGATTTACAAAATAATGGAAAGGGAGGTACAGAGATTTCCCATATATCCCCTGACCACACACATGCATAGCCTCCTTCATTATTAACATCACTCACCAGAATGATACTTTTTAAATTTTTTTTTAACTAAAGATGAACCTACATTGACACATCATAATTACTCAAAATTTCTAGTGTACCTTAGGTTTCACTCTTGGTGGTGTACATTATATGAATTTGGACAAATGTAATGACATCCATTCATCATTATAGTATCATACAGAGTATTTTTACTGCCCTAAAAATCCTGACCTCTGCCTCTTCATTTCCACTACGCTCTGCAACCATTGATCTTTTTATTGTCTCCACAGTTTTGCCTTTTCCCAAATGTTACGTAGTTGGAATCATACAGTGTGTAGACTTTTCAGATTGGCTTCATTCACTGAATGAAATGCATTTAAGATTCCTACATGTCTTTTCATGGCTCGATAGCTTATTTATTCTTAGTGCTGAATAATATTACATTGTTTGGATGTACCACAATTTATTCATTTATTCACCTGCTGAAGGACATCTAGGTTGCTTTCAAGTTTTGAGTAAATAGTGACTAGAGTTTCTATAAACATCTGTGTAGTTTTTTGTGTGGATGCAGGATTTCAACTCCGTTGAGTGAATTCCATGGAGCACAATTGCTGGACCTTATGGTAAAAGTATGTTTAGTTATATAACAAACTGCCATACTGTCTTCCAAATGTACCATTTTGGGTGGTTTACTATTTTGCACTCACACCAGGAATGTGTAAGAATTCCTGGTGTTCTGTGTACTCAACATCATTAAATGTCAGTGTTTGGGATTTTGGCTATTTTAATAGGATGAAGTGGTATCTCATTGTTGTTTCATTTCCCTAATGACATATGATTTGGAGCATCTTTTTATATGCTAATTTTCCATCTGTGTATCTTCTTTTATGGGAGGTCTGTTAAGGTCTTTGGCCCATTTTATAATTGGGTTGCTTGTTTTCTTATTGAGTTTTAAGAGTTATTTATATATTTTGGATAATAGTCTTTCATGAGATGTGTATTTTGCATATATCTTCTTGTAGTCTGTGGCTTTTTTCCCCTAATTCTCTTGATAATGTCTTTCACAGAAAAGAATTTTTAAATTTTAATAAAATCTAGCTTATCAATTATTTATTTAATAAATCATGTCTTTGGTGTTGTCTCTAAAAAAAAATAAATCATACCCAAGGTCATCTAGGTTTTCTCCTATGGTATCTTCTAGGAATTTTATAGTTTTGTGTTTTACATTTACATTTATGGTCCATAAATGTTAGATCTGTTTCTTAGATTCATTCTTTTTTGCATGTCGATGTCCAGGTGTTCCAGCACCATTAATGGAAAAGACAATCTTGGCTCCATTGTATTGTTTTTGCTCCTTTGTTAAGATCAATTGACTCTATGTATGAGGGTATATTTATGGGCTGTTTGGCTCCATTAATCCATTAGTCCATTTTTCCCCAATACCACATTGTCTTGATTTCTATAGATTTGTTGTAAGTTTGAAGTCATATAGTGTCAGTCCTCCTACTTTATTTTTCTACTACAATATATTTTTTACTATTTCTGGGTCTCTTGCCTTTCTACATAAACTATAGAATCAGTTTATTGATATTAATAAAATAACTTGCTGGGATTTCTATGAGATTGCATTGAATCTCTAGATTAAGTTGGGAAGAAATGACATCTTGACAATATTGAGTCTTCCTATCCTTGAACATGGAATATTTCTCCATTTATTTAGTTCTTCTTTGATTTTATTCATTAGAGTTTTACAGCTTTCTTTTAAAAATAATTTTTTTCTTTATTGATTTTTTTAGAGAGAGAGGAAGGGAGAGGAAGAGAGAGGTAGAAACATTGATGAGAGACAACATTGATTGGCCGCCTCCTACATACCCCCCATTGGGGATTTGGCCCACAACCTGGGCATGTGCCCTGACTGGGAATCAAACCAGTGACCTCTTGGTGCAGGGGTCAATGCTCAACCACTGAGCCACACTGGCTGGGCTTTAGTTTTTTTATACAGATATTGTACATAATTTTTTAGATATATACTTAAGTCAGATTTATACCTACATATTTCGTTTTTGAGATGCTAATGTAAATGGTATTACACTTTTAAAATTTCAAATTCTGCTAGTTCATTTTTAGTACATAGGAAAGAAATTGAGTTTTGTATATTAACCTGGCATCCTGCAACCCTGTTTTAATTGCTTATTAGTTTCAGGAGATTTTTTTTGTCAATTCTTTCAGATTTTCTACATAGATGATCATGTCATCTCTGCAGAAAGACAGTTTTATGTTTTTACAATGTTAAAAAGGAATGGTGAAAGGGGACATCATTTCCTTGTACTTGATATTAGTGGAAAAGTTTCAAGTTTCTCACCATTATGTATGATGTCAGCTGTAGGTTTTTTGCAGATATTCTTTACTACATTAAAAATTTTTCTTTCTATTCCTAGGTCACTGAGTTTTGTTGTTGTTGTTTTTTGTTTGTTTGTTTTTTAATCATGAAAGGGTATTGGATTTTGTCGAAGGCTTTTTCTGCATCTATTGATATGATCATGTGACTCTTTTTTAGTCTGTTGATATGATGGATTACATTAATTGATTTTTGAATGTTGAACCCTTCTTTCATACCTGAGATAAATCCCACTTGGTCATGGTGTAGATTTCTGGATTCAATTTTCTAGTATCTTGTTGAGGAATTTTGGATCTATGTTCATGACAGTTATTGATCTTTATTTTTTTTTTCCTTGTAATGTGTTTGTCTGGTTTTGGTCTTAGAGTAACACTGGCCTCAGAGAATGAAAGATATTCTTAAAATTCACAATTGCATTGGAAACTTTTGGATCAAGCATAATTATATCCTGGCAGTTTTGACCCTTCTAATATCAGCTAAGTGCAGTTACAATTTTTCTTCCTCATATAAGTCATGTTTTCAAGTCACATTGGTTTTGAGTAATTGTTAGCAGTATTATTTATGTTAATTTTTTAATGTGTTCAGATACTTTATTTGGTGCAGAACATTGCAAATACTTTGACAATATTCTTGTACAATATAATCACATTAATTTCTCTCTTTTATAAATGTGGAAATTAAGGAATGAAAATCTTAAAAAAACAAACAAAAACAGAACAAAAATCAGTAATAAATCTATAACAGACTTAGAACTAGTTAAAATCTAATTTTCTATACTTGATGACACACACACACACTAAATAAAAACAAAACCACAAACCATCTATAAACATAATTGAAGTGCAATAATATACAACCCAGATAGTGCTGTTGTTGCTTTAAAGCTTTTTTTTTTTAGCCTGGCCAGTGATTGAGTTATATTAGAAATAAGCAAAGGTTATTTCTGTAGTATGGTTATATCTCAGGCTTATAGAAAATAAATCTTTGACCTTTTTATAATTTTCCCTGCACAGTAACCATGTCAACATCTCTAAAAGAACATATATATGCCTGGGAAAAAGGTGTTTACTTCTTGTAATTTCTATCATTCTTTTCTTCTTTCCCAGCTCAATATGCAGAAAACTGAAAATTTTCTGAGAGCTTATAAACTCTGAGTTTTCTTCAAAACATAGAGCAACACATGCACACACACAATCAAGCCAAAATGAGATGGAAAAGAGGGCAAGAAGCATTTTAAAATTTCTTTTTAGGTCTGCTGACTCATTCTCATTAAGACTCTTCTGATTCTTAATAAGACCACTGTAATTTTCTTTTAAGCTCTGCACAAGTGAGCCCATACTTATTTTTTTTATAGCTAATGTTCAGTGTTCCTTTAATAGGTCTCTCAAACCAGGTTTAAAAATTTTTGGTAATTTATAAAATTTTAGATGTGAAGGAAAATGGAAAAGAGGTCCAGAAATAGTTGACATTACTGGGAATTGTTTTATTATACATTTGTTTATTCTAACTTTATTTCCATTGAATCAAGGGGTGAGCAATACCAAAAAGGGATTATTATTAAATTGTAAGTTTTTGCAGCAAGTGATTTAATAGATATATTTCACTCTTCCAGAAAATGTATTTATTCCCAAAGTATAGATTTCAGTAGATAGGTATGAAACAAATCATCAGTGTTATTCATTTTCTTCACATATTAAACTTTCCTTTCCAGTGAATTAGGTTATCATCATCAAGTCAGAGACAGGTAAATGTGTTCAGAAATTTAAAGAATCAACTTAATCTCCTGCTCCTTACCTGATGGTGATGGTAATTCCGCATTCATCATTTTTCCTAAAGGAGAAACCCTTCTATTTTCATATGCCACCAGCAGAAGAAAAATTCTTTGTTCTGTGATCATCTGTGTGTTTTATTGACTAAGCACAAAATAAGTGTAGGAGATATGGTGTTGGTTCTCTGAGACTGGTGTTTGAAAAATGGTTATTAGGAGAATCCAGTGTTAAGAACTGTTCTTGTTTCTGCCTGGTCTTTTCCTCTTGATGCTCACAGGAACAAATTAAGCTTGCCAGATGGGAAACAAAAAGAACAGCTGCCTCAATAAAGAAGTTGGTTCATTGTTAATTCCATTCTTGTTGCAGTTTCTTCCTAATCCCTTTCAAGTCTGTTGCTGCACTGTTCCTACTGACTTATTTGACTGCTGACCTTCTTGTTTGACTGAAAGTTCTATCCTAACCTTTTCTTCCTTTACTTTGTTTCTCTTGGTTCTTTTTTTGTTCAAATCTCAGCATGACTTCAGATAAAAAAGAAATGAACGATAATTAAGGTTTAAACTTTAGGGAAAATTACTGAGAATATACCAAAGAAGTGAATGTATAATATATGATTTACTTACCTTATTTTAACTGTAATACAGTATTGTTAACTATAGACACATTCTTCAGAGATCTCTAGAATTTATTAATCTTGCAAAAATGAAATTTTATACCCATTGAATAGCTAATTATTAAGATATTCTAATACCTTGCCCTGGCCGGTATGGCTCAGCGATAAGAGTGTCACCTGCGGACCAAAGAGTCCCAGGTTTGGTCCCCTCTCAGGGTACGTACCTCGGTTGCAGTTCGTCCCCGGTCCTGGTTGGGGTCGTGTGGGTGGCAACCAATGGATGTGTCTCTCTCACATTGATGTTTCCCTCTCTCTCTATTCCTCCCTCTCTCCCTCCAGCTGTATCTGAAGATTAATGTAAAAATGTCCTCGGGTGAGGATTAAAAAAAAAAAAAAAAGATATTCTAATACCTACCCATTCTACTCAATAGACATTTATAGAGTAGCTACATGTATAATGAACTCAATTATATATTGTAGATAATCCAAGATGAATAAATACTGTATTCCAAGGAGCTTACGTCCCTACGATATTAATTCCCCTGGGCATGAGCCTAGTAAAAATGTCCATTTATTTATGACTTAAAATTTTAAACAGTTTTATAATTAAATCTGTAAAGATTTAAATATCTTTAGTGATATTTCTAGGCATATTATATTTAAAGTTATTTTTCTAACTGTATTTATCTCTGTTTTAAAAACAAATATAGTTCTGTACAGTGATCCTATATTCAGGTCATGTATTAAAAGCTATAAATAATTCTAATTAGGTAGAATACATGCACATATACCTAAATATTATATACAGAGAGAATCCACAAAAAGTGTTGAATAAAGAGATTAGAAGGTAGAAGAAGACCTAACATGCTCTCAGAATTTTAGCTCTTATTGATTGACAGGACGGTGGTGCCTTTAACAGAGCTAAGGAACTCTGGAGAAGAGGTAGGTTTCAAAGAAGGAAATTTTTGTTTTAAGAATGTTAAGTTTAGCCCTGGCCAGTGTGTCTCAGTAGTTAGAGTGTTGGCCCTTGCACGGAAGGGTCGAGGGTTCAATTCCCGGTCAAGGGCACATACCTGGGTTTCAGGTTCCATCCTCCGCCCATGCGCGAGGCAACCAATCTATTTGTCTCATATCAATGTTTCTCTCTCTCTATCTCTCTCATTTTCTCTCCCTCCTTCCCTCCCTTACACTCTCTAAAAATCATTGGAAAAAATATCCTGGGGCAAGGCTTAACAACAACAAAAAGAATGTTAAGTTTATAGATCTTAAGCAAAAGATCTATCTAGAGATGGCTACTAGGTACTTGGGAATGTGGATCTGTAGCTCAAAAGAAAATTCTAAGCTGGAGTAAAGAAAAGTGAACTGAAACTACAAATGTAAAAGTATTTGGTGACTAGATGAAATTTAAGGGTATGACTTGACTTGCGTATATCTTAGGGCAGGAGATAATTTGAGAACAGATACTTGGGAACATTAGTATTTAGAGAGTGGAAGAGACTGAAAAGGAGTGGATGGATATAAGGGAAAAATTAGAAGAGAATAGTGTTATGGAACATAAGGAAATAAAATTTCAGAAGAAGACATGACCAAAAATAAACAGATATTACAGAGAGGTGATAGGCGATGTGATGAAGAGAAACCATTATAAGAAGTGGTTTCAGATTAGAATGCCATATGTGACAAGACAAACCATGATAGTGGCGTGATGAGAGAAGGAACCACATGTGCAGTAAGATTCAGAAGTGAGAGTTAAAAAATCCAAATAGAATATAGGTTATCTTTTTAAAAAATATTGTAGAAAAATGAATGCAGAGAAATGGGGTTGGAGCTGGAGAAGGAAAAAGGATCAAAGGAAAGATATTTAAGGACTAATTGAACTGGAACCTTTTTGTAGATGGAATTTAAGAAATTGTAATGAGAAAGATTTAAGATGCAGAAGAAAGGGCAACTGATGAAAAATCTTTGAGGTAGAAGTGGGGAACAGAGTCAGGAGGTGAGGAATAGGGTCAGTTTAGGAAGAGATTCACTTTAGCAGGCAGTAAGACTATTTGGAAATGTCAAGGTGGGGTGCATAATAAATATTATGGTATTTATTTTCTTAGTTAAGTTTTGTGTGAAGTCATCTGTTGAGAGTGAAGAGGGTATGAGTGGGCTGAAGTTGGTGGCATGGAGAAAGCGATGGTGACTAGGACAGGATAATATTTCTTCTTGATTACATGAAATGAAAACATGATAATATTTAAAGGTTTACAACAAATGGATTTTCCTGTAGACATAACAATTTTACAGCTTAATTATACTAGAGAAGAGTAATATTCTAACGATAATAAATTTCAGTTATCTGCCTCTAAAATTTATTATTAAAAAAATTAAAGGAAAGTATGTAAATATATTTAAACTAGATTAATACCTGGAGAAAATTAAATCTTGACAAGAATCTACATGATTATAACTTTTTACTCTCACATCATCCATTTGACATCTAGTTTCTTGTGTTCTAACCTAAAAATAATGTTAGGTATGCAAAAGAGAGGAGCTCTGGTCCACAACTCTTTATGGAAAACTTAAAAATTGTTCATATCAATGGGACCTTACTGTAGAGTGGAAAAATGGATACATATTAATTACAATAATAATAATAATAGCAACTTTGAGGCTTCATCTCACTTATTCTTTTTAACTCCATGAAGTGGGTACTATTTTTATTTCTAAAATACATATGAGGACACTGAAACTTAAGATTGAGTGACTTGACTGACATCCCAGAAGATACTAAGAAAAATTTAGGCCTTGTGATATGGGAGTTTTGGCACTGGATCAGCTTTCTGTCTGTTCTCTATGTATAGATTTGGTAGTCCAGGGGAAGGCATTTAGCCTGATATGTGGGGTGGAGAAGTGCCCCCTACAGTAGTCAATTTATGAGTAGTGTCTAGAAAGAGTGAAATTTAACTGGATAAATGTGGCAGAGGGAAGGGAATTGGTGCATAAAGGAATAAAGGCAAGAAAACATGCCCTGTTTTCTCAAAGGAGAAAGGCAGGGATTGAAGACAATTGGATAGAGACCAGGTCATAGCTTTGAATGTTATCCTATGGAACCTGGACATCTTATACATGATGGAGAATCTTTGAGGTCATTTAGGCAGAGATGTGACATGGCTAGGTTTGTGGTTCAAATTTTTCTAGAAGCAGTTCTATACCATAGAATCTAGAGAAAAAATATATATATTAAGTTTTGGTCCAAATAACTTACTGGAAATAATACTTTAGCAAATTGGATATTAAGTAATTCTATTTTTAATTCAAAAACTGTAATTTTCTCCAAATTTGGTGATCACTAAACTACAATTACCCACCCAGGATCATTTTACCATTGGTTAGTAGTGTGAATCATCTTATGTTTTTGAGGTAAATGATATTACTTTACTTTTATTTTTATTTAAGGAAAGATGAAAACTTAAATTTGGCAAAGTACTTCATAAAACTCTTATTTGGTTATAAGTTAATAAAATGTCTAACTCTATATATGTTCCCAATCCTAATGAATGGAAATTCTCTTTTATGGCCAAAATCATGGATATATCTTGACTCCTCTATTTCTCTTACACTGATTCACATCAGCAAATTCAGGTGTGCTTTAAAATATATCTGGGCTTTGGTAACTTCTTACTGTGTCCTATGCTGTCATTCTAGTTCAAGCCCAGGAATTGCTCCTATTCTTTTTTTCAATTTTTATTAATTTATTTCTGTTACAAATGTTTCTCCTTTTTCCTCCCTACACATCCTCCTCTCCATCCTGCCCCCCCACCCCCCCAGATTATTGTCTATGTCCATTGGTTATGCATACATGCATATAAGGTCTGTGGTTTTTCTCATCCATCCCCCCCCTCCCTGCTCCTGGGCCCCTCCTCTGATGTCTAAACCATACTCCTTTCTATGTCTCTGGGTCTATTTTGTTCATCAGCTTCTTTTGTTCATTGTATTCCACAAATAAGTGAGATCATGTGGTATTTGTCTTTCTCTGATTGGCTTATTAAACTTAGCATAATGCTCTCCAGGTCCCTGCATGTAGTCTCAAAGGATAAGAGATCTTTCTTTCTTACAGCTGCATAGCATTCCATTGTGTAAATGTACCACAGCTTTTTTATCCACTCATCTACTGATGGACACTTGGGCTGTTTCCAGATCTTAGTGATTGTAAATAGTACTGCTATGAACATAGGGGTACATATATTCTTTCTGATTGGTGTTTCAGACTTCTTAGGATATATTCCTAGAGGTGGGATCACTGGTTCAACTGGCAGTTCAATTTTTAATTTTTTGAGGAAACACCGTATTGTTTTCCATACTGGTTGCACCAGTCTGCATTCCCACCAGCAGTGCACTAGAGTCCCCTTTTCTCCACACCCTCGCCAGCACTTGTTGTTTGATGATTTGTTGATGGTGGCCATTCTAACAGGTGTGAGGTGATACCTCATTGTTGTTTTAATTTGCATCTCTCTGATGATTAGTGATGTTGAGCATTTTTTCATATGTCCCTTGGCCATTTGTATGTCCTTTTTTGAGAGGTGTCTATTTAGTTCCTCTGCCCATTTTTTAATTGAATTCTTTGTCTTACTTTTGTTGAGTTGTATGAGTACTCTATATATTTTGGAAATTAATCCCTTATCTGATGTATCATTGACAATTATGCTCTCCCAAGTAGTGGGTTCCCTTTCCATTTTGATGGTTGTTTCTTTTGTTGTGCAGAAGCTTTTGAGTTTGATGTAGTCCCATGTGTTCATTTTTTCCTGTGTTTCTCTTGCCTTAGACGTTATATCAGTGAAAATTCTGCTGAGTATGATGTCTGAAATTTTGTTGCCTACATTTTCTTCTAGGATTTTTATGGATTCATGAGTCACATTTAAGTCTTTTATCCATTTTGAGTTTATTCTTGTGTATGGTGTAAGTTGGTGGTCTAGTATCATTTTTTTGCATGCTGTCTTTACTCCATTGTATGCTCTTGCCATCTTTGTCAAATATTAATTGAGCATAATGTCTTGGGTCAATTTCCAGGTTCTCTGTTCTGTTTCATTGATCTATATGCCTGTTCGTGTGCTGGTACCAGGCTGTTTTGATAACAATGGCTTTGAAGTATAACCTGATAACCGGTACTATAATCCCTCCTATTTTGTCCTTCTTTTTCAAGATTGCTGTGGCTATTTGGGGTCTTTTTTGGTTCCATATGAACTTTTGAAGTATTTGCTCTAGTTCTGTGAAATATGTCGTTGGTATTTTGATGGGAATTGCATTGAGTCTATAGATTGCTTTGGGTAGTATGGACGTTTTAGTGATGTTAATTCTTCCAATCCATGAACAAGGTATATGCTTCCACTTTTTTATATCTTCCTCTATTTCTTTTTTCAATGTCCTGTAGTTTTCTGCAAATAGGTCCTTTACTTCTTTGGTTAAGTTTATTCCTAGGTATCTTAATTTCTTTGCTGCAATGGTAAATGTGATTTTTTTTTTTAGATTCTCTTTCTGTGCGTTCATTATTGGTGTATAAGAATGCAGTCAATTTCTTGATGTTAATTTTGTATCCTGCTACATTGCCAAATTCGTTTATTAAATCTAGTAGATTTTTGATGGAGTCTTTAGGGTTTTCTATGTACAATATCATGTCATCTGTGAATAATGATAGTTTCACTTTCTTTTTTCCAATTTGGATCTCTTTTATTTTTTCTTCATGTCTAATTGCTGTGGCTAAGATTTCCAGTACTATGTTAAATAAGAATTGAGAAAGTGAGCATCCTGTCTTGTTTCTGTTTTTGAGGGAAATGCTTGTAGTTTTTACCCATTGAGTATGATGTTGGCTGTGGGTTTTTCACATATGGCCTTTATTATGTCGAGATATGATCCCTCTATTCCCACATTGCTGAGCATTTCTATCAGAAATGGATGCTGGATTTTGTCCAATGCTTTTTCAGTGTCTATTGATATGATCATATGATTTTTATCTTTCATTTTGTTTATGTGGTGTATCACATTTATTGATTTGCGAATATTATACCAGCCTTGCATCCCTGGGATGAATCTCACTTGTTCATGGTGAATACTTTTTTTAATGTATTGCTGGATCCAATTTGCTAATATTTTGTTAAGGATTTTGGCATCTATGTTCATCAGGGATATTGACCTGTAGTTTTCTTTCTTTGTAGTGTCTTTTTCTGGTTTTGGAATTAGAATTATGCTGACCTCATAAAACGAATTTGGAAGTTTTCCTTCTTCTTAAATTGTTTGGAATAGTTTGAGGAGAATGAGTATTCTTCTTTGAATGGTCGGTAAAATTCCCCTGTGAAGCTGTCTGGGCCTGGGCTTTTGTTTGCTGGGAGAGTCTTGATTACATCTTCAATTTTCTTAGTTGTTATTGGTCTGTTCAAGTTTTCTATCTCTTCTTGGTTCAGTTTTGGGAGACTATGTGTTTCTAGAAATTTTTCCATTTCACTTAGATTGTCCAATTTGTTGCCATATAATTGTTCATAGTATTTGTTAACAATCGTTTTTATTTCTGTGTTGTCAGTTGTTACTTCTCCTCTTTCATTTCTGATTTTTTGTATTTGGGTTCTCTCTCTTTGTTTTGGTGAGTCTATCTAAGGGTCCATCAATCTTGTTTATCTTTTTGAAGAACCAGCTCTTTGTTTCATTGATCTTTTGAATTTTTTTTTTTTGGTCTCTATGTTGTTTATTTCTGCTCTGATAATTACTATTTCTTTCCTTCTATTTGCTCTGGGGTTTTCTTTTTGTTTACTTTCTAGTTCTTTAAGTTGTGAGGTTAGATAGTCAATTAGAAATTTTTCTTCTTTCTTGAGGTAGGCCTGTAGTGCTATGAACTTCCCTCTCAGAACTGCCTTCGCTGCATCTCATAGATTTTGTATTGTTGTGTGTTCATTTTCATTGGTTTCCAGGAAGTATTTAATTTCTTCCTTGATTTCCTTGGTAACCCATTCATTGTTTAATAACATGCTATTAGCCTCCATATGTTCAAATGTGTTTGCAGTTGATGTCTAGTTTCATGCCATTGTGATCTGAGAAGATGCTTGATATGATTTCAATCTTCTTGAACTCATAGAGACTTAGTTTGTGTCCTAACATCTGGTCTATGTTTGAGAATGTCCCATGCGCACTTGAGAAGAATGTGAATTCTGAAGTTTTGGGGTGTAATTCTCTGTAGATATCTATTAAATCCATTTGATCTATTGCATCATTTAGAGTCTCTGTTTCTTTGTTAATTTTTTTTCTGGAGGATCTATCCAGTGATGTCAGTGAGATTTTGAAGTCCCCTGCTCTGATTGTATTGTTGTTGATTTCTCCTTTGAAGTCCTCCAGAAGATTTTTAATATATTTTGGTGCTCCTATATTGGGTGCATATATTTTTACCAAGGTTATATCTTCTTGTTGAATAGATCCTTTCAATATTATGTAGTGGCCTTCTTTTCTCTAGTTATGGCCTTCATTTTGAAATCTATTTTATCAGATATGAGTATTGCTACCCCAGCTTTTTTTCCCTTTCTGTTTGCTTGGAAGATTTTTTTCCATCCCTTCACTTTCAACCTATGTGAGTCTTTTGTTGTGAGGTGGGTCTCTTGTAAACAACATATATATGAATCATGCTTTCTTATCCAATCAGCTACTCTGTGTCTTTTGACCAGAGTGGTCAATCCATTTACATTTAAAATTATTATTTATATGTACTTATTTATTGCCATTTTTGTTTATTGTAGTTATATTTTTCTTCCTATTTCTTCTACTAACTACAGCAGTCCTTTTAACATTTCTTGCAGTGCTAGTTTGGTGCTAATATATTCCCTTAGCATTTTTTTTTTTGGTCTGGGAAGCTCTTTATTTGACCTTCTATTTTGAATGATAGCCTTGCTGGATAGAGTAGTCTTGGATTCAGATCCTTGTTTTTCATGACCTTGATTACTTCATGCCATTCCCTTCTGGCCTGTAGTGTTTCTGTTGAGAAGGCAGCTGATAGCCTTATGGGGGTTCCTTTGTAGGCAACGTGTTGCTTATTTCTTGCTGCCTTCAGGATTCTCTCTTTGTCTTTAATTTTTGGCATTTTAATTATTATGTGTCTTGGTGTGGGCCTGTTTGGGTTCTTCTTACTTGGGGCTCTCTGTGCTTCTTGAACTTGAATGCCTTTTTCCTTCACCAAGTTAGGGGAGTTTTCTGTCACTATTTCTTCAAATATATTCTCTAACCCTTGCTCATTTTCTTCTTCTTTTGGAACTCCTATGATGCGAATATTGTTACATTCCAGTTGTCCCGCAGTTCTCTTAAGCTGTCTTCATGTTTTTAATTGTGTTTTCTTTTTTCTTTTCTGATTGGTTGATTTTTTTTTATACCCTGTCTTCTAAGTCACTGATCCAGTCCTCAGCTTCCTCTACTCTGCTGGTTATCCCCTCCAGTGTGTTTTTTATTTCTGCTATGTCATTCTTCACTTCCAATTGGTTAGTTTTCAATGTTTCTATATCTTTACTCATGGTGCTGAACTTTTTACTCTGCTGTTGACCTTCCTCTTTGTCATCACTCTGAACTCTATCTCTGATAACTTGCTTAACTGAATTTCATTTATCTCATCTCCAGTAAAGTTATCTTGTTCTTTTATTTGGGATTTGTTTCTTTGTTTCACCATTTTGGCTATCTCAGTGGGTTTTGGAGCCTGCCAAATTTTCCCTGTGGGTATTGGTGTTCTGCTGTTTGTGGTTCCCTCTTCTTGGTTTGGATGAGTGTGGGAGGACCCACGTTAAACACCACTGTCAAGTCTTACTTCCCTGGGTAGATTTGCAAGCCCAGGAAAGGTTCAGATATCCTCTAGCTTTTTGCCTGGAGGCTATTAGTTTCTTGATAAGCCTTGGGTGGTAGCCCTCAGGTGAATGAAAAAAATCCCTCAGGTGTTCAGGGTAAGAGGATTTTCAGAGGGTGGGGCTGATGCTGGCTGTTAATGAGCCTCAATTTGCATTTCTCTGGCCCAGCTAGGTGGAATTAAATTTCTGAGGGAGGGGTTGTTGCTTCTCCCAGGGGCTCTGGGAAGGGTCTCTGAGTAATATGGCTACTGTCCTGTGAGGGTGTGATTCAGCACAAAACTCCCAATGCCCTCCCAGCTCTCCAACCTCCCAAGTCTCCACACAGTTACAATGCCCTCCCAGCTCTCCAACCTCCCAAGTCTCCACATAGTTCCAGTCCAGTCCGCCTTTCCTCTGCCAGAGCCCAAGGTGAGTGGCTGTAGCTAATTTAGTGCTCTGTCCCAGACCTCTGCGTTGTGTTCCTATTTTTTACTAATAATCATATTTGATTACTTTACATAGTGATTTTAGTTCTTACTTATTTTTCCCTCTCTTGGGTATACTTTTCCCTTAGCATCTTTAAGTCACATTTAAAGATTCAGTAGCAGCTCTCTTTATTGGCCTTCCTTGGTCATTCTACCAATAGTGGCCCTAATTACATATCTTACCTCCATAGTCTGAACCATTATATTGCATCAGAACATGGCCCATGTATAGTGAACACTTCAATATTTGTCCATCCACACATATTAAACCAGGAAAGCTAAGGATTCTTTTAAAGCATACCCTATTATGTAGGTAGACTGAATTAGTGGAAAATTGAAAATTTGTGCTTATTACACAACTGAAGTTTCAGAAAAGGAACCAGTGTTTTTGTCTTTTTACTTACACATACACAAATAAAAGGTCAGGTCAACAAAAACAGTTCCACTGTTTGCTGATCTCATAAATTTTGATAGATGTGAGAATTCTGCAGCTCCTGCTGTCTTCTGTTGCCACCAGCCTTCCTACTGTGCTACATGAACTTCCTGTCCTGTGCCAGGGCATCAATTACCTCTCTCTCACCATGGTTCTGACTTACAGTCTTCTTAGCCCCTAAAAATAAAACTCCGGATGAGGCAATGAAATGATAGCCTTGACATATGTGAAAAGGTGCATATTTATTCTCAATGTTCTTATGAATGAATTTTCATGGAAAATTTTAGCTAACATTCTTATCAGCAGGCATTGTGCCAGAACTATATTTATACATTTAAATACAAGGAAATCTGTTTATAACAATGACAACTATTTCAAAGAAAATGGTGGTGTCAGGGGAGAGGAAAAGTAGTGACAGAAAAAGTACTTCCCTAAAATATATACAAATAACATAATTTAGATTTTTCAGTATTTTTTGAATGCCTGTTTAGTTCATATTAATATTTTTTTCTGTTTACTTGAATGTTACCAATTAAGAGTAATTAAACTCAATTTTTTAAAAAGCTTAATATTTAATAATTGTAAGGGACTATAGATCTATTACACTTTTATGTGTCTAATGACATGTGCCACCCAATCTTACAAGTGAGCCATTTATAGTGTAACCATATAATTTATCATCCTAACTGACATGCTCTAGAAAGTAGAAGGTTGCTATTAATCAGTAAGCTGGGGCAACAGGCAGAAATTGGGACTGTCCTGGGAAAATCAGGGCATATGGTTGTTCTAGCCATTTCATGAGGCCTTTCACCAATAAGAGGCAAGACAAGCTGTGTTTACCAGGGGCTTAACAAAATCCCTTTGGAAGAATATATGCTACAACTAGGTGTTGGGGTCTTAAAAGAGATACAATTTAGAAGCTTATTCCCAGTAACTATTGCTAAAAATAGATATCAACACTATCAATGCCACTTGTAAAAAGTTCATCACATATGATGAACTCAGAAATTTGTGCTGATAAAATATTTCTCTCTTGTAAATTTGATGTTTACTTTTCTAATGTAATGAGCATAAAAGTATATTAATTTGTTTGTTGTTTTGAGTGTCAGAAAACAGAGGTGTTACATTCAATAATTCAATCTAGTAATTTTTTTTCATTCTTTTTTCAAATTTATTGAATTAAAATCATATCTTTTAGAGTGAATTGCCTCTGCTTTATTTTAGAAATCAATAGTATGTAAGTTGTAGGTGTGTTAAAATTTGGGTAGTTTCTATGCAGCATATAGTTTAGGTAAAATTTAGGACTTTTACAGATGTATGAAATAATTCTGATGTCCAGTTTGATTTACAAGTCTGCACATCATATTTGAATCTGCTTAACATAAAAAAAAATGCCAATTTTCCACAAAATTGTGCCTGGACCAATGGGTAGACATGTGGAGGTAGAAGCTGTTAAATAAACAGAAAGCTACACACACACACACACACACACACACACACACACACACACAATCTACTTTAAGTTTTCAAGTGTTTTAAAAAAATAAATCTTTAATTGATTTTATATGAAGTAATACATAGCAATATTGTTAAGTCAATCCATCTTGGGACAACCCTAGAAGAAATACCAAATGATATATCTGGGTTAGTTTTTTTCCCTTTCACTCACCCACTTACAGCCTCTTTTCTCTTGTTGTCATCCTTGACACACAATTTCTTCTAGTCCCTTGATTACCTAAATTACGGCTCTGGAGTTGCAGTTTTAGGGACCTGGGTGCCCCATTTTAATGTCTTAACATGTCCCAGTTTACTTTAGTTGATTTTCTCAACCTATCTCTTTCCCCAATTATCATTCTCATTCCCAATCCCCACAAATGACAGAATATATTGTTTTTATGTCATCTCCTTAGTCTGTTTGCTTTCTAAAATGCTAATAAAATAATATCTGAACTATGCCTTTACAGTGGCTAATTAGAAAGCTAGGCCTACCATGTATTATGATTTTTATATTACCTTTGCAACATCTATATTTTAATAGTTGCTCATAGTTTTCTACAGAAAGGGCCCTGATTTTTAATTATTTTTATTAGAATGGACTATACGCTTTATTTATTATAGTTAGTGGTTTTAAAACAGTTATATTGAGGCAAAAATGACATATAATAAACTGCCCAAATCTAAGTGTTCGATTTTATATTTTAACATATGTATACACCTATGATATCACAATGAACATATGAACATAAACATATATATCACTCCACTCAATTCCTTCACATTCCTCTGTCATTCCTCCCACCATTTATTCTTTTACCCCAACCCCAGACAAACATGAATCTGCTTTTAGTCACTATGGACTAGTTTTCACTTTATAGAATTTTGGAATTATACAGTAGGTATTTTGATTGTCTGGCTTCTTTCACTCAGTATAAGTCTTAATAAATTTATTTATGTTGTGTGTATCAATAGTTTATTCCTTTTTATTGATGAATAATATTCCATCATATGAGTGTTGAGGACTGAATGTTTGTGTACCCCTAATGCCCCAATTCATACATTGAAACATTACCCCCATTATCTTATTTGATGGCATTAGGAGGTGTTGTCCTTGGGAGATTATTAGGATTAGATGAAACCTTGGGGGTAGAGCCCTCATTGATGGGATTAGTGCCCTGACAGGAGTCAAGAGGGAACTTACTTCCCTTCTCTGCCTTCCACCACACAATGAGAAAATGGCATTCTGCAACCCAGAAAAGGCCCTTCACCACAACATGCTCATTCATGCTGGCACCGTGATCTCAGACTTCTAGCCTCCAGAACCGTGAGAAATAAATTTCTGTTGTTTATAAGTCACCTAGTGTATGGCACTTTGCTGTAGCAGCCTGAACTGACTATGATAATGAGTATACCAACATTTGTTGATCCATTCTTCTCTTGATGGGCATTTGGGTCATTTTTGGCTAATTTGGGGTTTGGATTCTTTATCTATTTATATAAATGTTCTTTTCCTGTTCTAGTTTGTTTGCATGGTGCATTATATAAATTAATTTGAATATTGAACCAACCTTGCATTTCTGGAATACAATGCAGTTATATTTCCTTTTAGTATAATTTGAGATTTAATTTTCTAAAATATATTGATTAGAAAAATTAAATTTAGAAAAATATTGATTTTTTCAAACTGTCATCTCTCTTTTCTACCTATCTTCTACATACACAAATTTTAAAATTGTGTTATGATATAGAAGAGATAGATGGGAGTCAAGTTTTCATTTGTATGTGTTAAGCATACTATTTGTTTTTGAACCAATGCTTCTCTAATATGTTAACTAATTCAAATACATTTTAAGATCTGTTGCTATATGTTTAAGAATGATGAGAACTGTATTTTTTTAGTATGCCGTATCTAAAAAGAGTAATAAAAGAAAATTTAAAGAACCTTTGAACACAAGTAATCTGGAATGGTGAATAGTAAAAAAATGATTTCAAGTCAAACAGACCTCTATTTTATGGAGTGCTGCAATACATGGTGTCAAATCTCAGGCAGTGAGACAGGAACAATTTAAATATATAAATAATGCCCACATTTAAATTTTTAACAAATACATATGATTACAAGTCTCAAATTGAACTAGATGATGCCTTATAGTTCAAAAACCAGTTGGTTGCATGAGTTATTAGAGAAAAGGGCAGCTAAACCCTTATGTCAATATAGCAGGAATTCTAGGGTCTCTCTATATGATAAAGATGGTAATTAGATAATGATTTAAAAGGATTTACTCTATTGCTTCATAATTTTCAGGACATTTGAACATGCATAATTTTGCATGGGATTTTGTTCATACTAGACCTGTATTTACTGGCCTTTTGCAATGGAAGTTTATATAGTCAGAACCAATACTGTTTTAGTAAAGAAACAAATTGTTACCTAATAGATGGTCCAGTCTTAAGTATCCATGATAATTTAATTTCCTTTATTTTATTTTTCTTAATTTAATTTTGCTACTCTTTCACATTCACATGAAACACAAACTAGAGCCCAAAGTGATGACAAGTGAAATTCATCAGATAAAACACCATGAGACACTAGAGTGGTGCATGCTTCACAAGTGAATTCCCTTCAGAAATCAAAGACACAAAGATAGTTTGTCCTAGAAATGGAGAATAGAGCATAAAATTAGATTATAAGGGGTTTTCTTTATTTGATTTTTAAGTCACAGAATGAAAATACAAAATTAAAAATGTGAGTAGCTTATTTTTGGAAAATTTTCTCTTTTGGACCACTTTCTGCACAGTGAGGAATGCATTTCCTTTTGCAGTATGTGTTCAGTACTGAATATAGATGTTTGAGCCTCTGCAGTGCCCAAAACAAAACAAAACAAAACATATCAAAGGACAGACTGGAATGACTATGCCCTGGCTTATTATATTAATTTGAAGCCATTGTATTGGTCATACAGTTATATAATTATCCCATATTTGAAACAAGATTTAGGCAGTTTAGATTATCTTTAATTTTATTGAGAAATGATTTAAACAATACTCATCAAAAATAATAATACATTAGGTAGAAAATTAGGTAAACCACTGAGGCTTTCAAAAAACATTTCAATATATTTTTACATCATTTAGTAAGTACCATTTATATTTCTTATGCATTTCATACTTTATTATAGAAAATCTAGTTTCTATCTACTTTAATGGAAATGTGATATTTAGAAACAATAATGAAGGATACATGCAACTGCATAAAATGCAAATAATCACATTTGTTTACTATCTTCAGTAGAAATTTTTTTCTAAATTATAGCATGCTGCTGAGGGGGTGGAGCATTTGCTACTCCAAAATATGCCATTTTGGGAATATTGATGACTTAAAGTTGGTTAATTTTAAGAAACAATAGACTCAGAAACAAAATTTGATCTTCCTCCTAACAGCCTAAAGGAATTTATATAGATCTCCAAAAAGGGAGAGATCACCATAGAAAACTATAGTATTATATGAACTGGGTGTGGTAGACAAGGAGGAATCTAGTAAAATCTATTAAAATTCTTCTTTGTGTCCTATTGTTTCTGTATTTGTTTACCAAACATTTTCTCTTTTCATCTTTCTGTGAGTTGCCTTCCTGCTCTTTGAAGTCCCAGACCTCTGTCCCCTTCTCCTAGCTCAAAATGGCATATAAGCCTCATTTTGCTTGTGCTTTGAATCTCTCATGTTTATGTAGATTCTACAAATGTACATAATTAAATTTTATTTTCTCCTGTTAATCTGTCTCATGTCAATTTAATTCTTAGACCAGAAAGAAGAACCTAGAAGGGTAGAGAAAATGTTTTTCCTCCCTAACAACTGCTCTATTTTATGCACTTGGGTATTTCAGACTATGGAGAATCAATTAAATTAAGCAAGAGCTTACACCTAATAAAATCATTAACAATCATATAAAAAGCATCACTTGTTAAATTGATCGTTGTTTTTCTACCTTTACTTTTCCTTTACACCTCCACTCCCCAAAATTATGTAAAACACAGATAAGAATTATCTTAAAGGGCAGATTCCACAGTAGACAGAATAACTGGTTCTGTATTGAAATTATATATTTACCACTTACTAAGAGCATGACTCTGGGAAAGATATTTAATTTCTTTATCTAAGCCAGTTTTCTCAGTTAAAAAATGGGTTGATGTTAATATCCATTCATCTTCCAGGTTTGTTCTATGCTACAGATAATCTCCCTCCCACCCCCACCCCTCCCTTTGCAGGCTGAAACCAAATCCCCAATGTAATGGTATTTGGAGGTGGGGCCTTTCAGGGGTGAGGCCTTTGAGTGGTGATTAGGTCATGAGGATAGAGCCTCCTTGAATAGGATTAGTGCTCCTATAAAAGAAAGCCGGAGAATTCCCTTGTCCCCTTTCACTATATGAGGACACAGTGAACACCATCTATGAACTGGGAAATGGACTCTCACCAGGCACTGAATCTGCTGTCACCTTGATCTTGGACTTCTCAGCTTTCAAAACTCTAAAAAACAAATTTGGGTAGTTTATAAACCACCCAGTCTATAGAATTTTGTTATAGCAGCCTGAAGAGACTAAAGACATTATAGACATGCATTATTTTATATAAAGCGTTTAGCATAGTTATTGATATATAATAAGGATTCTCAAGATTGGAGCTGTTACACTGATGCTTTGTATAATAAGGTTAATGAATGAAGATGTAAAATGAGGAATTCAGGAACAGAAAAAAAGGAGGAAGCAAAATACCAGTCCTAAGAGAAAAAGTTGCTGAGGACAGAATAAAAATGAACTCTGAGATACCTCACAACTCAGACAAAAAGGAACCAAGGTGCATTATAATCACCCTTATTATACTAAAGGTGGAAACATGACAGTTTATCAGGAGAAACATAATTATTTTTTATATCATTTTCTAAAAATTTCTCCATTAGTATTTTATATTATAGACATTGAGTGGCATAACATGTAGTTTTACTATGAGTGCAAAAGTAGATTTCACAAGTTTGTTCCTGTGGGATAATTTTATTAAGGTTGAAGACATAACATGACAGAAAAGGGTGATGTGAAGAGCTAGGCCATTGTGTTTCAAGCACAGAGACTAACTCAATCTAGAGTTTATTATACCTGGACAAGGATATCCACTAGAGTTCCCAAAGGATTGGCTGAGCCTCAGCATCACCTGGGGAACATTAAAAAGAAGAGACTCCCAGGTCTATCACAGGGAGATTCTAATTTTTAGATGATGACTGACGTCTAGGAATCTGCCTTTTAAAAAACTTGCCAGATGGGGCTAAGAATCAACTTATTTGGGAACTATACTTTTAATAAATTTTATTCCTAAATATTGTTATTATTATTTTTTAGCTAGCCTTTTGTTAGGCATTACAAAGCAGACATGAGATCTCATGTTCTGGTTGTTTGCACCCTATGTTGCTGATTTAGGAAACATTGTTATATTGTGGGGGGTCACATGACCCTGGGTAGAGCTGATTCTCCAATATGACTGCTGAGCAGCCTAGATCATATTTCCTGATGGATTTCATCTGCATACCACAGTGTGGATCCTTGTAATGTAAGCAAGGCAAGAACAAGATTCTTTTCATAAAGGATCTCTGGACCTGATTCAATACCTGGACAAGTGACTGATTGAGACCGTAAAATTACACCTGTAAGAATATGTCAGATTTGTGATGCCTTAGAAAAATAATCAGGGAAGGTGTTGCATGTAACTTGCCATCACCATGAAAATATAAACCTCAGGAATGCCCCTGTGGAATGTCTGATTCTGTGCTGCACAGTCTTCTGAGGAGCCTGCTGGGATGAGTTAGATGCTAAATGTAATTAGCCCAGGAGTTAACTTAGTTAACAAAAGGAGTTAGAAATAATTAAGAGAGGGGTAGTTAGTTAATGTCCCTTTTGTGAAATGCTATAGTATAATAGAAATGTATAATACTTCATTTAAAGAATCAATGCTTAACACTAATCAGTAGAGAGAGCCTCAAGAAAGACCCATTTTCTCTGATCTGTGGTGGTAAATAAGGAAACGTTGAGAGTAGGTGAGTGGAATAAGTTTGGCTTTTAATTGGAAAAATTACAGCCAGTAAACTGGTTGCTTACTTGCATATATCAAATACAAATTCACAAATTATTTTAACACTGTTTTATAAAAAAATAACACACACATACTAGTCTTGTAGCAGAGTGAAATGTTAATTCTTTATTATATTTCCCATGCCAAGAAATCAAGAGAAGGCTGAGACTCAGAAAGGCAGCAATGGAAGAATTAGGAAAGATCATCAAGAACAAAGTATCATTAGAGACTAAGGCTAAGATCACCCATACTCTTGAATTCCTAATTACTGTGTATGAATGCAAAAATTGGACAGTGAAGAAGGCTGATAGGAAAAAAAAATTGATTCCATTGAAACATGGCATTGGGTGAGAGCTCTTACAGGCACCCTGGACCACCAGACAGATAAACAAGTGGGTCCTAGAGCCAATTAAGTGTGGAACATTGCTGGAGGCACAAATGACAAAATGGAAGCTGTCCTACTTCAGGCCCATCATGAGAAGCCAGGGTTTTTTGGAAAAGACAGTAATGCTGAGGAAAATGGAAATCAGCAGGAAAAGAGGAAGACCAAAGATTGACTCTGTAATAGAAGACATAGGCATGAGTCTACAGAACTGACAAGGGCTGTTTAGGACAAGACACTGTGGACATCATTTCTTTATAGGGTTGCCAGGAGTTGGAGCCGACTCAACATCACATAATACATACACGTACAATTTAACTGTCAGAAATTATCTTGTTTTGTAATGAAATGTGTTTGAGACCAAAAGTTGAAAATTGGAAAGAAAATTCAGTAGGAATGTATTATATTTTCTTGATATTTAATGTTCTTTTTTGACGTCCTTCTATTTAAAGCATTCCTCAGAAGGCAGAGGCTTTTGTTGTCAGTATGCTTAGTTTGTTCTTAGGGTTGCATCAATTTGTATCTGAAAGGGCATGGTTATTTTGAAAACTTGGGTCAAGTGGAAAGAGCATGGACTTGGAAGTGCAATTGAACTGCATGAAAAGCCCCATTCTGACACTTACCAGGTGTGTAACTCTTCCCAAATTATTCATTTCTTATCTGAAAACTTGAGGAAAATACAAGCTTTTCTGGGTGATGTGAATTCTAAATAAAATGATGAATGTCAAATACCCAGAATATTGTGAGTGATTAGTAAGTTGGTTCTTTTCCTCAGGTAATGTTTCTTTTCATGGAAAATTTTCAGAAGGATCTCCAGAGGAAATTTTGATCCAAATAATATTAAAATCCTATCTTGAGCTTGTCTAAATTTCTATATAGGTCTCCCCTACATTAATAACATATATGATTTTCACAGCCCTTTTTCTAATAGTTTAGGCAGTCTCTTTTGATTAAAGAACATAAAACACATTCTATTAACACTAATTTATTTTCTGAAAACCCTATTCATTGAAGTTACTTATGCAGGTTGCATTTCTAGACCCTACGATGTTTAAAGCTCAGTATCTCTTCACTTCTAGAGACATAGATGTAATTTCTTTGTCTTTTTTCTTTGCCTACACACTTGACCCTAGGACCAAGGAGCAGGGTCATCTCTACTTTGCTATAGCTTTTAAGTGGTCAAATGGCTGCCTAACAATAGAAGAAATAATGAAAACTGCTAACATATTTTAATCATGATACTAGAGTTTTTATAACATCAATAAGCATTAACAGATTTAATGATTATTTTATTAATTTAATAATTAGTTATTTTTATTATGAATATAAAGGTACAGTGGATTATTATTATTAATACCAGTTCTTCTACCTAGTTATTCAACATTGTCAGTCACCACACTTCTCTAAGCCTCAGGTTTTTGTCACTACGTGATGAAATATGTACTAGTATTATGCCCACTTTACAGATTAAATTACAGGTTTTATGAAGATAACTAACTTCTCAAAAGTAATCCACCTACGAAAAGATAATGCAGGGGGTTTAATGCAGATCTTTCTAACTAGGTTCTTAACTCTTGATTATGCTCCATACCTCATAACAATGTGAATGGTTATGACTATTCACTTTTTCCCTCTTATTTTGGTTTTGAAAGCTATTTTAAATCCTTATCATTCTAAGCCTTGCATTTGTTATATACTAGACTATTTCTAATTGTATACCTATACTACGGGTACAGAATAATTTCTGTAGAGCAAATGGTGGCAAAGCTTTTTGTTCAATCCTCTTTACTCTGTCAGTTGTCTAGAGAATAGAAATTAGAAAAGGACATCATGCAATTATCTGGGAAGTTTTTATAGAAAAATCAGTCACTTGTGCAAATTACTTACAACATTCTAATTATATGTTTGCCCAACCTATTTTTTAAAAAATAAACTCATTTTTTAAAAACAGATTGTCACTCAGAATTTGGAAGTTTTATTTCAAATCATCTCAGCCAACTTTACAGTTATATACACTTTATTTAATTTTATTGTTAGGAAGGAGTAACAAGAACTTTTTATAAAATAAATGGATGATTATGGCATTCCAGGACCGTGGCAGTCTGAGGAGAGCCACATAAGAAATGGCAACAGTAGGTCTCTTAAAAATGTTCAAAAAAGTTGGCACATGTTTGGTGATAGGTTAAGAGAAGACTTTGTTTTAGTCAGATTATTATTTTTTTAATCCTCACCCAAGGATATTTTTTCATTTATCTTCAGATAGAGTGGGAGAGAGAGAGAGAGACATCAATGTGAGAGACACATCAACTGGTTGCCTCCAGCACAACCCCAACCAGAGCCGGGGACAAACTGCAAGTGAGGTACGTGCCCTGGAACTGAACCTGCGACTCATTGGTCCACAGGCCGAGGCTCCAACTGCTGAGCCAAACTGGTCAGGGCAGACTTTTTAAAAATTTGTACTTCTATTCCCACCTAAAGCCTTTTACCCTACTTTCTGAAAACTAATGGAGAGGAGAGTCAGGTGTATTATGTATTAAGACATAAACTTGTTTGGAAAACAAATCATTCTGAAAATATCGTTGAACTCAGTGAAATCCATTTTTGCATTAGCTGCCCTTTTAGGTTCTCCAATTGTGGTATCAGAAAAAGAGAGAGAGAGAGAGAGAGAGAGAGAGAGAGAGAGAGAGAGAGAGAGAGAAAGAATAGTGGGGGGAAAATGTAGCTCACAGTGAGAGAGTACTACTTTCTCAGTTAGCCTTATTCCAATTCTTTGATGTGTAAATTGGACTTTTTCCAATGTTACTTAGACTACTGTGCAAATACAATCTCCTAGCCTTGCCACTGAATGATAGATGCCACCAAGCCACCACTGCCAAGACATGTTCCCAAATGTATAGAGCATCAAAATTATTTGTATCAAAATTGGTTGGATGTTATGCCTACAGTTCTTTAGCTTTGCACAGTTTGTATTATGACTTCCAGGTTTACTACACGGGCATTTGTTTTAATGAGACAGAAAACCTGTAAATATAATTATGTGTGCTCTATTAGGGGGAGCTGTAGGTTTCATAATTATTTTAATTGAATACTTCTGCTCCTTTTGTGCTACTTTACTGGCATTAATGAAGATTTGGGTAATTAGGTTTAGAAGAACATAGCATGCTTGCTTGTCTGCATACTGAATTTTAGTGACGTCTTCTCCTCAAATGGATTGAGAATAATACTGGAATACTGAAATCCTGTGATACACAAATGGGATGACTCTGGCTTTTAGTAGATAAAGGAAGAACAAAATCATCCAATCTTTGCATATTTTGTGTGTATGTTTATGTATTACTATATTTAGAAATTTATATGTATACATTCCTATGTTTAGAAGAGCAATTTCTTCTTGGTATGCTCTGATGCAATACATATCGAGTTATGATATATGAACTCCTAGAAAACCTAAATTATATTTAAAACAATATTTTATTATACAGTTTATATATTTTGAAGTTCAATTAGTTTTACTGTAATAAACTGACATTGGATATATAAACACAAAGTCATGATTTCAACTCCCAGAAAAACTAGAATTACATGGGTATGTTTAATAACCAGTGGTTAAATCTCTAATTCCAGCTAGATATGTTGCAAACTATTTCATTGACTCACACATTAATCATTCATTTATCTATATGGAAAATAATAGCAATAATTCTATAAGCTGCCTGAATCTCTTTTTATGTTCCTTTTCATGATCTTGATGTTTTATTGCTATATAAATTTATCCTTTGGTTAAAAACTTGCAGATTTTTTTGGGGAAATACTTAGGACATAAAAAAGTTCTGGTAAAATATAGAATGTCATTTATTCATCTAAAATTCAATTATGAAATATTAGCTTTTGCAAAGTATTCCAGGGAAATAAAGAAGTAGCAGTCATGGGGTCTATTCTTAGTGAGCTTATACTGTTGAAAAAGCAAAATCCTCAAATTGCTAAAGATATAATTCTCATATGCATGGTGAGTACATATCACATTTTATTATAATAATTAATGCAATAACCAGCAGAATAACAAATGGTTTGTTATAATTGTTGGGGACCCCCAGATGAGAACTACATCAGTAGCAACAGAATTTGACAGTGTCTCCACTGTGGCCTTCCGGCCAGCTGGCAGACTGTAAGATTCCTAATTCAGTTTGAATAATTGACTGTAGTTCCGGTCTTGGGACAGACTTTCTGAAGGCAGTCAGTTCAACCTATTCTGTTTATCCATGACACTACATGGGTGGCATTTGTCCAACCCATGAATAACAAACAAGTGCTATAGCAATAGAGATAAAGAGAACTTCTAGGCATGTTGATTATCTTGAATGATGAAATCTCTTCATTCATGAATATATCGTAACTTGAAAATATTGAGCAAAAACTCAAACAAGATAAAATATTACATAACATTAATGTCAGCCTTATTTTGAACATTAAGTATGAACTTTTTATTAGTTGAAATTTACTTATCCTTCAACCTGCCTCATAAATGAAATATGTTTATGTAAATGGTGTTGGTTTAAAAGAGTAACGATAATTAGAAATGTAGGGCAATTACAAGTCTTCATCCAGCTAAGAAGACGTTCTATAGTACTCTGTAAAATGCTTCTTGTCTACTTTCGTTATTGTCTTGGAATGGCAATGCCCAATTTTTTGCTTTAACCTGAGTGCTCTGGATCTTGTGTTGGTGTGTTGATTTCTACACCTGGGTGGTGATAGAAGATGTGTTTTATGATATTCTTTTTAGCACTAAAACTCTCTTCTTATTGAGCAGAAATATGGGTACCAAAACATTTCATGTGTAACACCATTAAAAAATCTTCCCCACCCCTAACTGTAGATCAAAGGTATTATTATTTAAGTGCTTCATGCCAATTACCCCTGAAAGTCTCTACACATTACAAAGGGAGGAGAGTTTTATATTTTTAAATTAGTTTTACCAAAGTAGAAAACAAAGCAGATGCTAGAACTAAAACAGAAATAAAATTCAAAGTTAACATAATTTATAAATTTCCCTATATAATAAATCACATTGCTTTTTGAATAGTGTGAAGCTCTTCATTGCACACATGGAGAAACCACCTTGAACATGTTGTTAGCACTGATATACTTGATTTTATGTATTTGGAAGTGTAGATGAATTATGGAATGTTAAATATTACCAAATTCGAGAAATAGTGTGGTTCAGTGAATTACAAGCAAAGACTACTTGTATACCACATGCAGTGTAACACAGAATCCTATCTGTTGTTTTTTCCAATTTCTCATTTTTTTTAACATAAATTTAGAATTTCTTATTTTCTTCAAAATGTATTAAAATTACTTTTAATATCTTAAAATATACACTATATGTATGAACGAACCATAAGAGTGATGACAATGACATATTTTACTTTGCTGGTGATGCATTCTTAACAAGGACACTCTTCAAAAATCTGACTTAAAATACTATCAAAATGAACTTTCATATGATAATAAAATTGATGAAGATATGTGCATTGAGTAATTCAAATAGATTCTCCAGGAAACTACCTAACCAACCCAATCCCTGATGTAGTTCTGTGTAGAACAGATAAAAAATTAAACAGGTGCCTATCCAAATACTGAGAATAGGATTCGTGTTATAAGTAGATGGTGTCTCACAAGCAGCCATGTTAGCACAAGAATAGTCTAGGCAATGTAGGACGGGATCAGACACATTCAATGAAAGAGAAAGAATTCATGTTAGATCAGACAGAGACTTTTTTTCCTGACAAAGTCCTGTATTAAGGTACATTACAGGGGTTCTCTCATTTAATCCCTATGTCAATATTGCACGATAGTAGTATAGATCGTTTTTATGAAAAATAAAAGTAAGGCTCAGTGAGACCATGTAACTTTCCTCAGGTGGTATAGCCAGTAAATAACAGAACTGGTATTCAAATCATGATCTGTCTTCAAGCACTATGCTCTTCATTTTACTATGCCACCTTATTTTTCTGGGTTTCAGAAAAATCCCATTAACTGAAGCCCTTTGACTATAAAATCTAATTGTGTTGTTTTCAGTAAAATTAGTTTAGCTACTTTGATGGACAGTTAAGTCAGAAACTGATCATTAACATAACCCATGGTAACCCCTGGTGACCTCCAAGTATACCCTCTTGTGATCTCCCCATTGGGAAATTTTGGATTATATTTCATTTGCTCCAGAGCAATTTTGGCTATAGGAAAAATTAAAATATGATAAAGCTGGGAGGCACAGTTGGAAAGGGCCTGGATTTTACCTCCACGACTCCATAATTTCTATCTTCTTATCATTGTAACCCATTTATTGTCAGAGCCTATTCTTTTGCATATTCTTTTCCATCTTCCTGTAACAATCTTTTCCCATAGTTTGAGGAGTTAGTGATTGTTATTCTTCCAGTCTCAGGGATATATCATCTCTTTAAAGAGGTTTTTTTTTTTCTCCGAAGTGTATCTGAAGTTACTTGCCATTACATATTGTTCGTTTTCTATATAGCATTTATTGCAATTGAGAATAATTATATTTATTTGTGGGTGCACTTATCTGAATATTCCATTAGAATGTTATTTCCATGAGATAAGGAATCTTATCTATCTTGCTGAGTACTTTATTTGCTAAGCCCATGACAGTACCATGTGCTAAAAAAAAATGATTTTTAAATAAATAACTTAAAGACAAGAAAAAAACTCTTTGAACTTTAATTTCTTCATTAATAATTTGGAATGATGACCTCCTCTGTTTGGGGTGATGATATTGTCTATATTTCTAAAAGTATGGCTATGAATATTATAGGATACACTGTATATAAGAGCACATTATAAACTTTGAGGTATTACGCAAATGCTGAATAAAACTAAGTGAAATCTATCTTGGATGTAGTTGCACCATCTGAGGATATTCCCTTGTTTTGGTGTATTCTCCTTGCAGCACCAAGCATCCGGGTGACTTAATGTTACTTCCTGATTGAGCAAGGCCCTGCTCTAGTGATGCCACAAATAACCTTGTCTTCTTAGATTGTGGCCTAACCATTGATCTTATTTTGGCTTGACTCTCTCATGAACAATTCACTCGACAGTTCATTTTTTCCATTCTCCCAAGGTATTGTAAGATGACCCATTCATTGATTTGATACATTTTATAAAAATGTATTGGTAATAATATCATGACTTAGCCTTTTTCAGAATTGCTTTTATTTTGACTTGGGCCTTTGGTAAGTGACTTTTGGGGGTACTGAAGCCCCACCAACTGAAGCTAGTAATATAGTAGCAATTAGCATATAATTGTGGGTAAATGTGACACGGGTAAATGAATGATTACTTGCCTTGTGAGGATGGTTGAATCTGTGTCTGTGTAAATTGTCATCTGTTTTACCCACTACTTCAAAACTGAGAACTAACTTGACTATATAGTTATTCTTTTTTATAAAGGAATGAAGAATTCCTTGTTATGACAACAGATGTTTTTTATGATTCAATCAATCAAATTCAGGTTTGTGATTTTCTTGTGTTAGCGATAAAACTGTCATTATATATAAGGGGCTATGTGGGACAAAGTCTGTACTTGAGGTGAAAATAAGACAGTAAGAGGATTCATGTAGTAAAAGTGCCTATACCTGTGTGGGACACCCTTAGATGTCTGGAATAAAACTTATTTTCTAAAGCATCAATTTCCACCATTCCCCTTTACTCCTCGCAAACAGCACGAATATCTGCAGCTAAATAGCCTTTTTGATGTGCAGCGGTTTGGCCTTCTGTTACTTTAAGGCCTAGATAATGACCTGGAAGAAAGAAGTGGCAGGTATTGCTATTCTTAAATGTTATGGAACATTTTAGAATCACACAGCAAGCCTACTCTGAAGTTTTCTCTAGTCCTCGTTCTGTACCTAGGCTGTGGAAGAGTTGTTCTTTGCTGGGACAAGAAAGAAAACTGATTCCGAAATGGCTCACTAATATTATACTACTTCAGAGATGGAAGAAGAGAACATTCTATTATCATTTCTATCACACAGGTTTGATAATTGAAGATGAACAAATTCAATAAAATTTCACTCTGAAATACCACCCTTTTCTTGGTGATACTTAAACATTAACTTAGAAAGTACATAATAGAAAATAATTATAGCATCTTTAAGAATAATTTGATGAAAAGTTACAGATAATGAGACAGTTTTTCACCCTTAAATTATTACTTCAAATTGGGTCAGCAGTAACCTGCAGGCAATTTAGGTCTTTGTAAAATGAGTCTTCCATCCAATATCCATCCCTTCAAGGCCTCAGTTTTCTGTCAAAGCTAATGTTTCTTCTTCGTTCCTTCAGGAAGAAAAAAATAATGAATGATGCTCATCATTGAATCTTACCAACATCTTCATACCACATTTTCCTTCATGAATATGAACGTTATTGGCTTCTTGGAGATTTGAATTTAAAACAGAGCTCTTTAGGAGAATATCCTCAGAATTCTATCATTTAAACTCAACGTTTCCAGGTAGCTAAGTGAGCATGGCTAAGATCTGCTTGACCCACTTGTTTTTGCCTAATTGCTGTTTTGCTGAAACCACAGGGCTTTTTATCAGACTTGCGATTCCTTTGGCCTGTATGTGTGTAGCTTAGTCTAATTCTAGCCTTATTCAAGGCTATCCCTCTATATTGAGGTCTTTGGAAACTCTTCCTAGTGCTAAAGAGAAAAACCGTAGGCCCCAAAAGGTGTCACATATGCTAAAGCCCCTTAATCAAGCAGTCTGGAATTTTCTGGTCAACACTAAAAAAGCAAAAAAAAACAAAAACAAAAACAAAAAAAACCAAAAACACCAAAAAACAAACAAACAACAAAACAACAAAACAATCTGTAATGTGAGCCCTCTCTATCCCAGATAAAAAAGAAGAGTCAATCTGCATAACAAAAAAAACCTTGCCCCTTGCCATTTTTAGTCTCCTTCTCCCCAAGAATATGTCCTGGTCTAAAACCAATCCTTTCTCTTCTTTTGTGAATAGCTTTGTGAACCACCCCCCCTTTTTTTCCCTATAAAACCCTCCATTTTGTACAACCTCTCAGAGCACCCTTTTAATAGCTAGATGGGATGCTGCCTGATTCATGAATCACTTAATAAAGCCAATTAGATATTCAAATCTAATTGGTTGAATTTTATTTTATTTTATTTTTTTAACTCATCTTTATTGTTGAATGTATTACAGATGTTGCCCCCTTTTTTCCCCATTGATGCCCTCTTCCCCAATCCCGCCCCACTCCTGCCTTCCCCACACTATTTTCGGTGTCCATTGATTATGCATATATGCATAGAAGTTCTTTGGTTTATCTCATCCCACCCTCCCTTCCCCCTTCCCTTTGAGGTTCATCAGTCTAACAACCAATTTATACTTCTTAATTCCTTTATCTTTTTCACCCATCCCTCCAGCCTGCACCCATCTGGCAAGCAAAAAAATGTTCTCTGTATCTGTGAGTCTGTTTCTGTTCCACTTGCTCATATTGTTTGTAGATTCAATTGTTGATAGATATGTATTCATTGCCATTTTATTATTCATATTTTTTTTCTTCTTCTCCTTCGAGAAGATCCTTCAACATTTCATATAACACTGGTTTGCTGCTGATGAACTTCTTTAGCTTTTTCTTGTCTGGGAAACTCTTGATATGTCCATCAATTCTAAATGATAGCTTTGCAGGATAGAGTAATCTTGGTTGTAGGTCGTTGCTTTTCATCACCTTGAATATCTCGCCACTCCTTTCTGTCCTGGAAAGTTTCTTTGGAGAAATCAGTTGACAGTCTTATGGGAGCTCCTTTGTAGGTAACGGACTGCTTTTCTCTTACTGCTTTTAAGATCTCTCTTTGTCTTTAACCTTTGGCATTTTGAAGATGATGTGTCTTGGTGTGGACCTCTTTGGGTTCATCTTATTTGGGACTGTCTGTGCTTCCTGAACTTGTATGTCTGTTTCCTTCAGCCAAGTTAGGGAATTTTTCTGTCATTATTGTTTCAAATAGGTTTTCAATTTCTTGTTCTCTATCTTCTTCTTCTGGCACCCCTATGATGCAAATGTTGGTATGCTTGAAGTTGTCCCAGAGGCTCCTTACACTATCCTCATTTTTTTTGGATTCTTTTTTCTTTTTGCTGTTCTGATTGGGTATTTTCTGCTTCCTTATATTCCAATTCAATGGTTTGCTTCTTGGCTTTACCTACTCTACTCTTGATTCCCTGTAAATTATTCTTTATTTCAGTTAGTGCATCCTTCATTTCTGACTGGTCCTATTTTATGTTGTTTATGTTCTCACTAAATTCCTTGGAGGTACCCTTAAGTTCCTTGAAGGTCTCACCAAGTTCCTTGAACAACCTTATAACCTGTGTTTTAAACTCTGCATCTGCTTGATTGCTTATCTCCATTTTGTTGAATTCTTTTCCTGGAGTTTTATTCTTTTCTTTCATTTGGGACATGTTTCTTTATCTCATTTTGGCTGCTTCCCTGTGATTGTTTCTATGTCTCCTAGGCTTCGTAGAGTGGCCTATTGTTGTAGGTGTTCTGTAGAATCCAGTGGCACAGCCTCCCTGATCACCCCAGCTGGGCCCTTGAGGTGCACCCTTCGTGTGGACTGTATACCTTTCTGTTGTAATTGAGTCTTGATTACTGTTGGCACATCAATAGGAAGTATTTACTCAGGCTGATCAGCTGCAAGGACTGGCTGTGCCCACTGACCACTGGCCTCTGACCAACTTGGAGGATCAGCTGTGTAGGGGCCAACCACACAGAGCAAGACTTACTTCCTCAGGGCTCTGGTACCCACTGATTCCACTCACTGAGTGTGTTACTTGTGGAGGTGGTTGAGTGGTGATGTATTGATATGTTCTGAAGCTGTCCACTGGGTGTGCTGGCTCTGGGGCAAGGTCAGCCACTGCCTGCACTCTGTCCAGGGCCACCCAGCATAAGCTACAAAGTGATCTGCAGATGGCTGCTTCTTGTGCTGGGCTTGGAGGTGCCCAGGAAAAGCCAAGTTGTGAACCAAGGCTGGCTGCTTCTAGTGCCAGGCCTGCGGCCACTTAACAAGAGGTATGGGGCTCGCTGAGACCAGATTTTAGGAAACTCTGAAGCAGAATCCAAGACAGGACAATCCTATGGTAAAGCCTTTGGAAATAGCTTGGGTGGGCCCGAAAGTTGGGTGAGCAGGGCCTCAGGGAATCACCAGGGCAGGGCCAACAGTGTGAGTCAGGTTGCTGGAGTCCCAAATATGGCGGCATCTGCCTGCCTGGGGAAGGGCTCACCAAAGGAACATCAGCCTCTGCCAGCAAGTCTGTCCAGGAGAAAGCCACCTCTCCAACCCTCGTCCTGAGGTCAAACAGCTCAATTCTTCTCTGTATGTCTCTGGTGCCCCTCAAGCTGCCTCCCTCCAGAGCTTAGAGCAAGTCTGAGTAAGTCCTTGTGTGAGCCCTTTACGAGGAGCTGCCTGGGACTCCAGAAGCCGCAGCCTCCCTCAGCCACAGTTCCCGCTGGTTTTACAGCCAGAAGTGATGGAGATTCTCTTCCTTGCACTGGAACCCTGACCTGGGAGCCTGGTGTGGGACGAGGACCCCTCACTCCTCAGGGAGGACCTTCCCAGCTGAGATGTCCTCCTGATTTTTATCTGCCACATGTGGGTGTGGGACCAGCCCGTCTGTGCCTCCACCCTGCCTACCAGTCTAGGTGTGGCTGTTTCTTTAATTTCATAGTGGTAGGACTTCCATTCAGCTCAATTTCAGGCAGTTCTGAATGATGGTTGTGTTGTATCATAGTTTAATTGTAATTTTGATGTGATTGTGGGAGGAGGTGATACCGCGTTTACCTATGCCGCCATCTTGACCGGAAGTCTTGAATTTTATTTTTAATTACTAGTAGTTTTAACTATTCTTGGGCTGTTTCATAACTCTGGTAATAGTGATGTACACCAATGTTTTCTTCTTCAGTGTCCTCTGAGATAACATTTGGTAACTAGAGTAGTGACAATTTTTTAAAAATTTATTAAAAAATTATTTTTTCTTTATTGATTTTAGAGAGAGAGGAAGGGAGAGGGAGAAAGATAGAAACATCAATGAGCGAGAACATCGATTGGCCACCTCCTGCATGCTCCCCACTGGGGATTTGGCCCCCAACCTGGGCATGTGCCCTGACTGGGAATTGAACCAGCAGCCTCTTGGTGCATGGGTCAGTGTTCAACCACTGAGCCACACCGGCCGGGCAACTTTTTTTTTCTTTTCAGGATATTTAGGATCAGCTTGGGGTAAGCTTTTTAGACATATAAGTTACTGCTGAAGCTATGACCATGCACTCCTAACCCAAGGAGTTAAAATATTGTATAATTAGGATTCAAAGAAATATGATGTAAGTCCTGATCTCAAGCAGCCTGTAAACTGGTTAGAGAGAAATGTGACAAATACATGAACGCATAAGTAAAAACACCATGAATTGCATTACAACAAAAATTTTAAAAGATTATTAGAATTATTATAAAAATGTTCCAGGTTAATTGCTAAATGAATGATATAGGAATTAGGTGCAAGGATCAGACTTTTGAATGTTTCTGTGAATCAAGACAAGGGACTCTGAAAGTTATAAAGGTCTCCCCAAAGTTCTCAATAAGGTTGGCTGATGGATTGACTGATCGATTGAATAATGTGTAAGTTATGGGGCAGACATAGCAGCTGGCTGCTTTTGTGACCTTTTGGTGGATAATATAACATGGCATAGGAAAAGGTGTGATTTGATGAGGGGGTTTAGAATCCAGAATCGGTCATGCTTAAAATACATGCAGATCTTTTCTATGTATAGTTTTTTTTTAGTAATTTATAAAGGCTCTGCCCTACAGAGCACTGACCTACTCCAAATCATAAAGTCAGGGAGAAGAGGATGAACCAGCAAAGAAAATGAATAAGTAACAGTGTGTGAAGTAGGAGACAAACCAAATGAGTGATAATGCTGATTAAATGGTATAATGACTCATTGAGATAAAATGAGCATTCCAATAAGGGAGTCTTTTTAAATGGATCCCATTTAGATGTGTGAACATTTTTGTAGTTCCTGTTTTTCATGTGCCACCTTGCACCAGCCATGTTTATTTTTGCCATCACTAATGGGCCTTCCCTGCAAAGGATCCACACAAAGAACACCTGCTCCCTCTCTGACACAGAATAATGTCAGGAGGCAGATCTAGCTATACTGGGCTCCATTTCTTCCCATCAGACTCCTAGAGGCCTGTGGATTAACACTGGAGCCTGCTTCTCCTTGTGCCTGAAGATCAGTAAGCTTTGCAAAGGCTTTGATTAATTTTAATCTGATGGTCTCAGGGTGCTTTTATACTAAAGCCTGGAAAATGTTCAGAAACTTTAAACAACCATGATCACAATTACAATTTATTTTTTGACACTTCTGAGGTTTTTCATTATTTTTTTCCCACAAGACAGGGCAAACTTTGTAATGATGATTAACAAGAACTTTGTGTCACTTACATGGATCTGAAAACGGGTAGAACATATCTGTTTTCTAAAAGCACAATAATCTAAACAGATGAAAGTTCAGGAGCTCATGAGTTTGTAACCAAGTGGACTCATTCCTCTTGATTTAGTGAAAAGGGCAGGAAATACACCTAGACATGTGCATAAACCTTCCTTTTTCCACTTTGCAGTAAAAAAGGAGGTGGAATGTGGCTAAGAGACCCAGGTGTCTCTGAACTGCAGTCATTTTCTGCTTTTCATCTCCTTTGTCATTTGAGGGTTCTGATCAAGTACAATGATCTCATTCTTTCAACGGGGCATACGTTTTTCCACCCACTTTCTGCTAAGAGGAACCAAAGTTGTAAAATAAATAAAATTATATATTTTATCTATCATAAATATTGATCTTGGGTAAGTGACTATTTTTAGTAATCAAATGCTTTATTATTCAAAGAAATTGAGAGTAACTGTGCTTGTCCTGAGCTACCTGTAAAACTACGTGAAAAATAGATATACCTCCTGAATGTAATTAACCCTTATTTAATAGTTATATGGAAATCTCACGCTGTCTCATGAACTGACAAGTTATCGTTCAATGAATATGACAAATATCAAGTCATATGCAATACAATTGACAAATGATTACTATCAAAATATATTTAAAACATCTACACATTAATAAGAAGTGTTACTGAAACAAATATTTACTGACCTTCCTTATCCAGCTAAGCTAATGATAATGGCTAGCCAGTGCTTTGCACACTCAAAAGCAATTGTGTCAACAATTTCCATTCTCTGACCTCTGTTATCAACTTTAATTTCAATCAGGACAGAACTAACGATATTTGTAGTTATTTCCGTAAGCATAGCTGCCAGGTTTTTAGCATAATAAAGTGGTATTTTGGAGAAATAAGTTGACAGAGGAAAAATCATGAGGTCAGTCTTAGACATGTTAAGTTTGATTTATCAATATGATAGTCAGTTGGGAAGATGAAGTCAGTTGTTAAACAAGTAGATTTAGAGCTTGTGGAAGAGGTTTGGTTGGGTAAGACATCTGTATTGGAGTGTGATCTTTGAATCCATGAAATCATCTTTTGGAGAGTAAGGAATTAGAAGAGAAGACCTAGGACAAAACCTTGAGGAGCTAAAACATTTAATAATCAGGGAGAGGAAAATGAACTTGCTAAGGAGATAAAAAATGAGAGATCAGAAAGGTAAGAGTAGAATTAAGCATTTTATGTTGTTGAGTACCTACTATGTGTCACTTAACTAGGTGAAGAGATAAAATGATGATTTCAAAGTAACGTCTCTCTCAAGAAGTTTACAGCCTAGTGGAGTATTCAGACCTTAAGCAAATTGTCATGCTAATAAATATATAATTATATGCAGAGGCACATACTCTGAAAAGGGTAAACATAGTTGTATAACAAAATTGCTGTAGACTGTAGGGTCAGGAAAGGCTTCCCTGCTGAATCAATTCTTGAGCTGATATTTAAGAATGAATGGAGGGCAATAAGTGGTGGCGAAAGGTGGAAGAAAGCACATTCCAGGAAGAAGAAATTATGTAGTAAAGACCTTTGTGACAACAGGTAACATGGGAATATTTGAAGGATTTAAAGGCCAGTATGTCAGAAGGGCAGAAAGCAAGGTGGATATTAGGGGAAGATCATCCTTCAGAGATGATCCTGGGCCAGATTAGTCAGGGTTTTGTACTCTCTATTAAGGATTTTGATCTTTATTCTAAGAGCAGTGGGAAATTATGTATGCTCTTAAAACAGGCAACTTTTTGCTAAGGAAACTGAAAAATAGAGACTTATTTTTTTTAAATAGAGACTTCAGATAAAGAAAACTATTTCTAGTTACTGAATCCATATGGAGTAATGAAGAGTAGATATTATCCTCTCGAAAGAAACTACTATCTCAAAAGCATTAATGAGCAAATGGGAATGTATTGAAATTTTATAGGATTGCTGAAAAACAGGATTTTTATCTCATATTATATAGCAAACAACTGGAAATCCTCACTGGAACTTTCATCAGTCCTCCTCAGCCACTGTGTTTCCAGTATCTTTCTTTTCTTTTCTTCTTCCCCCAATGAAACCCTAAGCCTGGCCACCTCTTATATCCTTCAGTTCAGACCTAACCCCTAGCCTCAAATAGCCTATCAATACTCTGCAAAGGAGGAGGTCTTGTTGATCCTGTCAATCCTACCACCTTAGAAGACATTTTTGTGATCATCTTTTATAACTGATTATGATTTTAAAACTCTGATTCCAGAAAAAAATTAGAATAATTTCTAAAAGTGATTTTTATAAATTCATTTTTAATTTCACTTAGAGTAAATACACATTCAGTTTGTATAATGTAGCTATTTCTTAACAGCTCAAAGCATTCCTCTTCTACTTGTTTGACTTTTTACATTGTTCTGCTTCTTAGTTTTAGATTCATTTACAAAATAAGAGAAACTGCTCTATTATTTCTGCCTCTAATAAATTCTACAAACATCTTTAATCATTAAACACAATTAGTTCCATAAACATTTGTGGAGCCCTACTGTGTGAAAGCATTGGATCAGCATTAGGAATACAAAATACTTAAAAGAATGACCTCTGCCCTGGAGGAAGTTAGGTCTAATGCAACAACAGAAAAATAGATAAATTATAGTCCAAAGCAGCAAATGCCATGTTCATGTAGCAATGCTTCTATCAGTCTTTTATTCTATGTTGGATTTGTGGAGGTACTTAGTATGACAATGCTCTGATTTTCTAGAATTTGGGATTGTACTGAAAGAGTACTCTGCAGTGAAATTTTATACTTGTGGAGGAAAAGCATTGTTAATTACTCAGGATGCCTTGATTTTCCCCAAATTAAGGTTTTATGGAGTTATACAAACAACAAAACCAAAATAATATAAACAACTTTTGATCAATAGTGGGATTCTTCCTAAGAATAAAATATTTTTATTATGTTAAAAAATATTGGTGACTGCCAATAATTTGCTAGGTACTGAGAAAAGAACAGTGAGAAAAAGTCATCTGCTCTCACAGAACTTATATTCTCTCCCTTTTTTTTTATCTTCACCCGGAGACATTTTTGCATTTATCTTCAGATAGAGCAGGATGGAGAGAGGGAGGAAGAGAGAGAGAGAAACATCAATGTGAGACAGACACATTGACTGGTCACCACCCACATGACCCCAACCGGGGCCAGGGACAAACTGCAACTGAGGTACATGCCCTTAGTGGGGACCAAACCTGGGTCTCTCTGGTCCACGGGCCAATGCTCTAACCGCTGAGCTAAACCAGCTAGGGCAGAACTTATATTCTAATGAGAGAGACAAATAGTAAATAAATAAATAAAATAAGATAAATTTGAGTAGTGATAAAGGCTATGAAGAAAAAAAACAGAAAGGTGTGATGAAGCATGATTTAGAATAGAAGTTTGGGCAGTTCAGAGTCCTTGTTGAATAAATTACATTTTAACTAAGAACTAAGTGACAAGAAGGAACCAACCAAGATATAAGTGAAGCCCATTCCATGAAGGAAGAACATTAAGTGTACAATCTCCAAATCAGAAACAATCTGATGTTCCAGAGAGACAAAATGAAGACCAACATGTCTGAAGTGTGGGAAATGAGTCAGGGAGTGGTAGGAGTTGAAGCCAGAGGGGTAGAGAGTGAATGAGTTTCTTAAACCTCTGTTAGGATTTTGGATGTTTGTAGGTCCAGTAGGACACTATATTAGAGGATTTTAGCCAGGGCAGACTTACAACGTGTTTCATTTGTAAAAAACAAACAAACAAACAAACAAAACTACACAGGCTGTTTTAAAGTCAATGGATTGTAGGGGTACAAATGTGGAAACAGGAACAGTGATATATTGAAAAGTGTTTACTAATTTGCTCTCTGGAGAGGAAGTAAAGCCCTGATTTATTTGCTTATTTTCATGGTGTAAATACTTCTGTTCATGGCCAATTTTAAGCTACTAACACAACATATTTTGGCTTGCAAAATTCTTGAAAATTTAATTAGTTCTCATGGGTTGCTGTGGGCTGGCCCAGCATATCACTCACTGGTTAGAAGGCTAATGTAGTGGTCCAATCAAGGGGTGATGGGGGTTGAATTAGAGTGGTCATAGTAGAGATGTAGGAAGTAGACAGATACAGATTATACTTGGAGATAAAATTCACAGTAATCACCATTGTATAGAATTAATGAGGATTATGGGGACCAAAAAAAAAAAAAAAAAGAGTAAAGGATGTCTCCTAGGTTTTTGACTTGAGTAACTAACATATGGTGGTCCCAGTCCTGAGGAAAAAAGTGCTGAGGGAGGATTAGATTTGAGAGAGGTGGCAGAATGAAGAGTTTGTTTGGTCATGTAGGATTAGTTATTTGACAAACAAGTAAAGATGTCAAATAAGATAAGAATCTAGAGCCCAGGGGAGACTCAGTCAGGGCTAGAGATATAAATTTTAAAGTCAGCAGTATAAAATGTCTTCTAAAAATATATATCCTTTCTTTTCATTGCAGATTTAGAAAGCCAAGATTTACTTTCAATCAGTTTGTAGCAGACATGAATCTCCAAAGACAAACTGAGGTATGAAATGTTATAATTATCTTTTGTTTTATAACTCCATTAAATGTTAAGCAATTAGCATTCTGCAAGGTGGCAAAAACTTAATCTCAGTTAATTCAGAGAACCTGTCTTCCACAGAGTAGCATCAGATCTTCTGGGACCTTTTGTAACCAAGCTGTCATGAGTCAAAGGCTTTTGGATCTTGATGTTGTCAATCATCAATGCTGGTATCCAATAATATGTCTTCATTCCTGTTCTGTGTTTAGTTTTTTGCCCGTGTTGTTTATAGTTGAGGTATTTATCATTCATGATATCAAAGTCTATTCAATTTTCTGAGTTTCCTTCAGATTCTTAACTTGTATTCAGATGACTCTCCTCCTTCCCATCACACTGGGTCTTAAATAATTGTGGAACTTTCTCTCAAACTCTTTGTCAATTGTTGCTGAGCACGTAACTCGAGTACCTTCAAGGGGTTATATAAGCCACTCTGCTTTCCTATAATAAGCTCTCTGACTCTTCCTAAAGTTCTTCTACCTAAACACACTTATCCAAGTTTCCCAAGAATTTCTGTTTTGACCTACACTTAGTGCTTGGTAAGATCTCTGTTTTGGAGGAGTATAAAATGTCTTGTCCATTAGTCACAAGCTGATACCTAGAGGTCAGATCAGGCCCAAAATCATGATTTGTTTGGTTCCCAGAATGTTTTCCCAAAAGTTGAATGAGTGGCAACATTTAAAAGTAAGATGAGTTCAGATAAAAATGCACTTTTTGCTTTTTTGTGAAAGACTGTCTCCAAAGTTTGGGGACCAATAGGTCATTGTTCCCAAATAGTGATAATTTTCTAGATGCAGACAATTGCTGTTTTGTTTTTTCTTTTTTTCATGACTAATCTAATTATTTAAGCCATCTCCTGCTATAAGCAAAGAGACAGAAGATTAGTATACTCCAGTCATTGTTTGATATTAGGAAAGAAGGTCATCTTAAGGTCCCATACACTTTTCTGATCTGTGTGCAGAGTAATGGTAAAAACCAATGCTGTGATCCCCACAGGGTAGTGGTCCAGGTTCTCTTTATTCATCTTCGTAGCCGGTTGGAAGTAGATTCACATGAGGATTATGGATTAGAGTATGATTATCATCTCCCCAGGGAAAGGGCTTGGACCTGATGTGGAGATGGGGGTAGGTGACGAACTTGGGCCTCTCATGCTCTCTGTGGTACAACTTCAGAAAGACGTTCAGCATGCTCATTCCCACCCCTGGGAGCACAACAGAGTAGATGAGGGCCTTCCACATTCGAACTGAGCCCTCCTCACCAGGGGTACCACTGTATATAGGCCATGCCAGCTGTGGCCAAAACTGACCTAGCAGCCCAGAAACCCAGGACCCAACCACCACCACGGCCATTTTTGACCTGCACTTCTTTTGATGAATTGACATTGTCTGCTTACTCATAGTTCCTTCCATATTTTTATTGGCTCCCTGATGCTAAGGATTTATGTCAGTTGTCATTTATTGCCATTCTTCTGTTGTTGTTTTTTTCTTTACACCTTGTGTGCTTCACTCATTTACCTTAACTGCCTGAACTATTATTAGAATTGGTGACCCATTTTACTCCTGTGATTGGTTTTGACTAGTAGATTAACTATTACTTATAAGATCTTCTCCATAATATGCTGTGTATATCTTTCTATTTGTCCCATAAATGCTGATTATTTAGTCTTCTCTGATTTCTGCTATAAAATCTCTTCTCTGAATCAATAATTATTGGTTATATTAAATTACTGAATTGCAAGAAGGGTCAAGAGGAAGATGAACTAAGAGGGAAAATCATGGTATAAGATCAATAATGCATAACGTCTTCATTTTCTTCTTAGTTGTATCAAATAAGCTATAATCAGGAGACAGAAATCACATGTTATTTAAACAGAGATAATTTTATAAAAAGGATTGTTAATCAAGTATTAGAGAATTGCAAAGGCAAAGAGTGAGCACTAAAATATTATTAAATTCACAGCTGCAAAAAAATAGTTAATTTCTCTATGTCTGCAAGAAAAAGTAGGGATTGGAATTATTTGAAATTATTAATACGGCACTTAGGTGCTTAGAGGAGAGTCTCTAGAACTTAGACCTCTGAAGAGGAGATATTCCCTAGCTGGTGCTGGTGTATCTGAGCTAAGAAGAGTACCATGGAGCTGGAACCAGAGATCTGAAGAGGGGTGCCAGCTCTCCGATTAGGAAGTGGTAAATTTAGTTGCAAGTGTTGAGAAAACTGCATACTAAATACAGCAAGTGCCATAGGATGACACTAACAATAACAGAAAGCCAAATAGAAAAAGGAAAGGCCAATGTCGGGCCCCTCCCCTGGCCTTCCAGTCTTCTAAAATGGAGCCTGCTGGCAAAAGAGAAATGTGCCTTGCAGAGAGCCAGCAAGAAGTAGAGTATAAAAAGGTAGACTTGGAGCCCTGGCTGGTTTGGCTTAGCAGTTAGAGCATTGTCCCGTGGACCAAAGAGTCTCAAGTTTGATTCAGTCAAGGACATGTACCTCGGTTGTGGTTCATCCCCGGCCTTGGTCAGGTGATGTGGGAGGCAACCAGTCGATATGTCTCTCTCACATTGATGTTTCTCCCTCTCTTTCCCTCCCTCCCACTCTATCTGAAGATAAATAGAAAAATGTCCTATGTAAGGATTAAAAAAAAATAAGGTAGACTTGGAGTGGAGAGATAATAGCAACTAATATATATTGATATTTCTCCTTCTCTCTCCCTCCCTCCCACTCTATCTGAAGATAAATAGAAAAATGTCCTATGTGAGGATTAAAAAAAAATAAGGTAGACTTGGAGTGGAGAGATAATAGCAACTAATATACTAGTAAATCTTTTGCCCTTGCAAACAACAGCAGCAAAAACCAGTAACAACAAAACCATAAATTTTCATCTGTGCAAGAGTAAATGTCCTAGGTCTCTTTTCAAAATTGTAATAGTAATGACAGAACAAAGCACATGGCTGAGTGAACAGTTTATTTTCTAGGCTGCGAAAGTCCAAATACATAAATGAGTTAGTTAGGTAAACACTAAAGAGCTTACACAAATACCTCTCCAGAATGTAGTAGCTTAAAAATGATAGAAGTTAATTTTTCTCAGAGGTAGACACTTTTAGCTTTTTTGGGTTATGAAGTTGATCTGCTCCAAATGGTGATTCACAGGTTCAGGTGCCATTCTCCTTATTGTATACCATCCTTTGTATTCTCTTGCCATCCTGACTAAAGCTGGGTTGTGGGTTCATCCGTGTTCTAGCTCAGGGAAAAGGGAACTCAAAAAGACTTGCAGGCAACCATTTCCTAATAAGCTAGTAAAGAAGATTTACATAGGCCATTCCACTCACATGCTACTGGGAAAAACTTAGTTATGTGACTAGAAGTAGCTAAAAGAGAGTCTGGAAATGTAACCTGATATAACCAGCTAAATATCCATCAAGAAGGAAAGGAATTTGGTGGACAACTTGCAGTTTGACAAATACATGTAGATAATAGATAAGTTTTCATTTATCCCCTAAAGACTTTATTCATACCTTTCTTCCCATCTCTTTCCCTAGATCTCAGCATCAGGTAACACTTAGCTTGTGCTGAGTTAAACTTCTGGTATGCCTTGATTAAAGCAGTTGTATGTGTGTTTGAACAAGTCTCTTTGCTTAAAGGCAGTAAATGATTATGGCACTTCTCCATCATAAATTCTTGCCATGAGTTCTTTCTATGCAAAATTTTAGGTAACATCTAGCAAAGAGGAAACTGGATGCAAAAAGGAACTTTACTTTTATGGTATTATGATTGCCATAGTTTTAGTCTTGATCCCCTTTCTAGTTGCCAAACATAACCCAAACCTCTCCTAACTTCAGCATGAAATTCTCTTTGCAGGTATAGTCTAACATGTAATCTTCAACTTCATCATTTCACAATAAGCAAAGCCAAAGTAAGACCATTTTGTACCTTTATACTCTGAAATGTTAAATTAGAACATTATTATTTTAGATTTGGCAGGGCTATTTCTTGTTACACTACAGAAAATAGCCAACCTTATCCAAGCTCAAAAGTGCATTTTTAGCCAATATGAATTGGGACTATTTGATAATTGTCAAGATTTTCCTCTGCTATGCCGTACAACTTTACCTTTATATAACCCTTCCTTAGAGCCAATAGCAACTACTGTAATTACTTATTCCTTTTTAAGTAGATGTCAGTTTTTTGAAGAGAAATTTAAAGTCCAAGATAGACACCTTAAAATTACCTTTCATGTTGTTCCTTTTTAACTGTTCTCCTGGGAATCAGAATTTAAATCTAACCCTCAAGCTCTACTAAGGCCATGGTCGTTTGCTTGACGGAATGGATAACCATTCTGTAGTACCCTTTTAAAATCAATGTCATATCTGTCTATTGAGATCTCTGGAATCATCAGTTATTTTTAGTTTATTGTCATCTCTGTATACCATGTTTTCCACAGATTTCAGCTGTTTCTTAAAGATCACTTGGCTTGAATCTAGAGTTTTAATCAGTTCATGTTGCAGACATAGAGAGCAAAAGGGTTTCTTATGATCTCAAATATACGTCTACTTTGTAGGAGATAAAAATTTCAAGCCAGTAACACATATATGTAAGACATACGACTTTACCTTTATATAACCCTTCCTTTCTGTTCTGAGCTTTATTCTCACCATTGTATTCTTAGGATGCAGCCCATGTCTGATATAGAATAAGTGTTCTATAAATATTTTTTAAACTAATGAATGCTAAGAATAGCCATACCTGAAACACTGGTCATCAAAACTGACCTAAATAAGGTAGCTACAGTTTTCACTATAATTTAGTAGGCAAAATCTAATGATAGTTGGGAAAAACTTAGAATAGTTTAAATGTCCTTCTGTAAATGTCACAGGAGGAATAAATGACCTCAGTGACTCTTACCTGTATCTAATAGATTTATCTCTGGAAGCAATTCTGAATTTATTTACATGCTTTTTCTTTGGCCTTAAAGTGCTACAATTACTGTGAAATTGATATTTTGAAAGGTTCCCTTTTCCACTCCCCTTCCTTTAACTTTTTTTAAAACATAAATAACAGAAACAGCAACAAGGAACAAATTGCAATGCCCTAAGGACATTTGTCGGGATAAAGATATTGTGCCTGCATTTGTGAAAACACAGCCATGATCTTCAACAGACTTTGCCATAACAGTATTTACATAACTAAATACAGCAGGGAACTCATTATATGGCATAAGAGGGAATCAGAGCTGAATGTCTGCATTTGCCATTTCCTTAACAAGGAATTAGTGAAATTCCAATTACAAGATGATAAAGCATCATTTGCCAACTCTAGTAAGTTTTCATGACTAAAGAGACTGCCATTTCTCTGCTCCTCTCCTCTGGGATTTAGAAAGGAGACTACAAAGGGGTAAAAGGAGAAAAAATGTAAGATTTGGAACCTTACTTAATATTTCCTTTGCATCTTCAATGAATGAAAATGCTATTGTTGCTGTTTTTATTTTTGTTTATAATGAGGAACAATAGATGTAAATGTCAGTCTTTATAAATTAAGGTTTGCAAGAAATCTCTCCCTACTTTTTCCATAAATCCACTTCACTAGGTTACAGAAACTCAGTCTTAGTCAGTAAGGCCTCTCTTGTCAATTCGTCATGACTGTGTCTAAGCTAGGTGAGCAGTCTCAGTAGTACCAAGCCATTGAGTGCTGGTGATGGGCCATCTTCTTCCATAGAGCATATATGTCTGCAGAGGCATTCAGGGATATTCCCTCATTCCTCTGGTCCTCAGTCAAAGGGTCCATGTAAATTGCTGCTGGATTGCCTTTCATTCCACTGTGTGCATAATCCTTTTCCCCTTGGATCTTACATGCTCATTTGGAAGATTAGAGACCCTAAAGAGTAACACAAATAATTATAAAATTCACAACTATTATAAGTACACTGAACAAAAAGTACAAGCTGCTGCGTAAAACAACAACAACATAATATCAAGGCTTAGACTAATTTAGGGGAGAAAGGAGTGCTTTCTTAAAGAAATGATAATTGAACTAAGGTCTGAGGATGTATAGGAATTAAAATTAATTATATGGATAGGATATTAGTTATTGGTGAAGAAGGTGATGGACAGAAGGAAGAGCACATTTAAAAGTATATGAACAGAGATCAGTTTGAGAAATTAAGGGAAGTTCAGCGTGGCTTCAGTATAAGACTAAGAATAGAATGTTAAAAGCAATTATGCTCTCCCATACAATGGGTTCCCTTTCCGTTTTGATGGTTGTTTCTTTTGCTGTGCAGAACCTTTTGAGTTTGATGTAGTCCCATGTGTTCATTTTTTCCTTTGTTTCTGTTGCCTTAGGTGATGTATCAGTGAAAATTCTGCAGCGTATGATGTCCGAAATTTTGTTGCCTACATTTTCTACTAGGATTTTTATGGATTCACGAGTCACATTTAAGTCTTTTATCCATTTTGAGTTTATTCTTGTGTATGGTGTAAGTTGATGGTCTAGTTTCATTTTTTGCATGTAGCTGCCCAATTTTCCCAGCACCACTTATTAAAGAAGCTGTCTTTACACCATTGTATGCTCTTGCCACATTTGTCAAATATTAATTGAGCATAATGTCTTGGGTCAATTTCTGGATTCTCTGTTCTGTTCCACTGGTCTATATGCCTGTTCTTGTGCCAGTACCAGGCTGTTTTGATTACAGTAGCTTTGTAGTATAACCTGATATCCGGTATTGTGATCCCACCTACTTTGTCCTTCTTTTTCAAGATTGCTGTAGCTATTCAGGGTCTTTTTTGGTTTCATATGAACTTTTGAAGTATTTGTTCTAGTTCTGTGAAATATGTCACTGGTATTTTGATGGGGATTTCATTGAATCTATAGATTGCTTTGGGTAATATGGACATTTTAATGATGTTAATTCTTCCAATCCATGAACAAGGTATGTGCTTCCACTTTTTTATATCTTCCTCTATTTCTTTTTTCAATGTCCTGTAGTTTTCTGCAAATAGGTCCTTTACTTCTTTGGTTAAGTTTATTCCTAGGTATCTTAATTTTTTTTGCCACGATGGTAAATGAGATTGTCTTTTTAGTTTCTCTTTCTGTGAGTTCATCATTGGTGTATAAGAATGCTGTTGATTTCTGGATGATAATTTTGTATCCTGCTACTTTGCCAAATTCATTTATTAAGTCTAGTAGATTTTTGATGGAGTCTTTAGGGTTTTCTATGTATAATATCATGTCATCTGCGAATAATGACAGTTTCACTTCCTCCTTTCCAATTTGAATCCCTTTTATTTTTTCTTCATGTCTGATTGCTATGGCTAAGACTTCCAGTACTATGTTAAATAAGAGTGGTGAAAGTGGGCATCCCTGTCTTGTTCCTGTTCTTAAGGGAAATGTTTTTAGTTTTTGCCCATTGAGTATGATGTTGGCTGTAGGTCTTTCATATATGGCCTTTATTATGTCGAGATATGATTCCTCTATTCCCAAATTGCTGAGTGTTTTTATCAGAAATGGGTGCTGGATTTTGTTGAATGCTTTTTCAACGTCTATTGATATGATCATGTGGTTTTTATCTTTCATTTTGTTTATGTGTTGTATCACATTTATTAATTTGTGAATATTGAACCAGCCTTGTATCCCTGGGATGAATCCCACTTGGTCATGGTGAATAATGATACATCAGATAAGGGGTTAATCTCCAAAATATATAAAGTGCTCATACAACTCAACAAAAGGAAGACAAAGAACCCAATTAAAAAATGGGCAGAGAAAATAAATAGACACCTCTCCAAACAGGACATACAAAAGGCTAAGAGACATATGAAGAAATGCTCAACATCACTAATCATCAGAGAGATGCAAATTAAAACAACAATGAGGTATCACCTCACACCTGTCAGAATGGCTGCCATCAACAAATCATCAAACAACAAGTGTTGGCGAGTGTGAAGAAAAGGGGACTCTAGTACACTGCTGGTGGGAATGCAGACTGGTGCAGCCACTATGGAAAACACTATGGTGTTACCTCAAAAAATTAAAAATTGAATTACCATTTGACCCAGTGATCCCACTTCTAGGAATATACCCTACAAAGCCTGAAACACCAATCAGAAAGAATATATGTACTCCCATGTTCATAGCAGCACTATTTACAATAGCTAAGATCTGGAAACAGCCCAAGTGTCCATCAGTGGATGAATGAATAAAAAAGCTGTGGCACATATACACAATGAAGTACTGTGCAGCTGTAAGAAAGAAAGATCTCTTATCCTTTGAGATGACATGGAAGGACCTGGAGAGTATTATCCTAAGCAAAACAAGCAAAGCAGAGAAAGACAAATATCACATGATCTCACTTATTTGTGGAATATAATGAACATAACAGTCCGAAGAACAGGGTAAACCCAGAGACGTGGAAGTAGGGTACAGACTGACAACCCTCAGAAGAGGGGGTGGGGGAGGAGGGAAGAGATAAACCACAGAACTTATATGCATGTACGCATAACTGATGGACATGGACAACAAAGCTGGGGACGGGATGTGGGGGATGAGGAGGAGGGTGTAAATGGGGAAAAAAGGAGAAACATCTGTAACAAAAATAAATTAATAAAACAAAACGGAAAAAACAAACAAAAAAGAATGTTAAAAGCAGCATTTGACAGGACTTTGTGGGCCATGCAAGTATTTGTTTTTTATGCTAAGATCAACAGAAGCTTAATTATTTTAATCATATGATGTGTATGGGGCTGCAACAGTTGATTAGATTTCATTTTGAAAAGATTGCTCTGACTAAGGTGTGGAGAACAAATTGGAGGAGATGAAGAATATGCTACTTGAGGAAACAGGGATCGTAATAACATAAGCTAGGATAACATGAGCTAGTGGAAATGAAGAGAGAGAGCAGATAATGTTAATGTCAATTTGATAACTTGGTGGTATAAATTATATTTGGAGGTTGAAGAACAGAGTAGAGTTTAAAATGACTCAGTTTACTGAAATTTAGAACAGGATGAATGGAACTGCTTATCATTTGATAGGGTTAAGTTTAAGGATCATACAATGTATTTGACTTAGACTATGTTGATTTGACTTTGAGACATCCAAGTACAGGTGTTAAGGAAGTGGATGTTTATGAGGATCTTGAAATCATGAGAAAAGCCCTCTGGTGCCCTGTGATGCACAATAATTAATTCATTGAGTTGTGGTAAAATGAGACTGTCTAAATGACTCAGTATAACTTTTGTTATGGAGATAAATATACTTCTCTACTATATCTGTGCAGATTGAATGGAGAGGGCTTCAGTTAACAAAGGATAAGTATTTGGAAGCCAAAATTTAGAAAAATTTAGCCTCAGTGTTCTTATAAATTGAATCACCAGTGGTTTTCAGTGTTCTTTTGTTCTGCCTGATATATATCCAGACACTTTTGTTTTGAGGGTGGGGATATTTGTAAATAATTTATTTTTTAACAAATATGGAAATCTAGAGAACCCATTTTAAATGACAATTATAATTAAACACAAATGAAACCATCTTTTCTAGGATGCTATTGCAGAATCACAAGCTTTATGTTAGACTGTAAGTTCCTCAAGGATAAGGTATCTTCAATTTTCATGTCTCTAAATGGTGCCTAATGCACATAGACACAACATTTATTCATAATTTATAGAATTTATGCACAAAAAGCACTGCATTCATATATATTATATTATGTTTTCCCAATAACATATATATATATTTTGCTTGCTAGGGAGCTTTTTCTCTCCAAAGTAGGATATCTGAAGAGACAGAGCCTATACTTTCTGTCCTACCAATTCCTGTTACCAGCAATGAGAATCTGACAGTTCTTTTGGTAATTTTCATCAGCTAACTCTTCAAATGCTTAAACCAAACACTGAAGATACATACACATCAGGAAAGCAACTAAACCCACATATTGGAGACCAGAAAGAAGTTTTATATCTAGAGGAAATATTTAACTTATAAAATAAGATTTTCAAAGTCACACACACAATTCTCCACAAAATGAAATGAATAATTATTATTCAATTCATTGGTTCATTGATAATAAAATATTGAAGAAAGAGAATATTTTTATGGAATTAAAAAGAGAAGTATCATAAAATGTGTTTCTTTGGTTCATGATTTCAGTTTTTGAAGGAATTGCAAGTCATTATCATTCACTTTTTTTGTTAAAATCTAATTTTATGGATTAGTGATTGTCAGTTATTTTAGGTAAAAGCTGTTATTTTTATTTCTTATACATAATAACAGATATTTAAATCACATAAATCCTGTTTATTAAAAATAGTGTGTTTCAAATTTCTGCTTATGATGATAATGAAATGAGAGATCAGATTTACTTTTTCACCTGAAACAACTAAAAAAACTTGACAAAAATATGAAACAATGATTTATAAGACATTGGACATTAGACAATAAAGAAACACGATCTTCGGGAGACAGGAAACAAATGATGTGAGCCCTAAAATTGTTCCAGATTGCTGCCTGGAGAGAGTTTCTAGGACACAGAACAGGGAGAGGAAAGCCGGGCAAAGCCAATTGTTCCTCCTGAGTCAAGGAGATAGAGCTGAGAGTCGGGGAGAGCCACAGAATCTAAGTTGTGAATAGTGGAAAACTACACAGAAAGAGAACTCCAGAGATTTGCAGAATATTTGAATATTCAGCTGAATATTGATCAAAGGATACATTTGAGGAGACTATCTGAGGAAAGAACCACTTAAAAGGATTACAGGGAATAGTCCCAAATCTTACACAGGGCCAGAAGGGGAAATTTTATAAATCATGGGGTATTGGTTAGAGTAATTAAACAGATTTTGTCTCAGCGGTGGAGCAAAATTAACTACAGACTTAATGCTATTTTGATATTGCCTAAAATTCTTAAATCGAATCTTAAATATTTCCAATAACTTCATCACATCCAGAACAAAGCTCAAGAACATTTATGGTGTACCAAAATATCCAGGGTCCAGCAAGGTAAATCACAATGCCTGGCATTCAATAAAAAAATTACAAGCATACAGATCAGCAAGAAGTGTAGTCTATAGTCAAGAGAAAAATTATTCAAGTAAATCTAACAGAGAAATAACATAGATGATTGAGTTAGTGAAGAAGGACACTAGAAACAGTTATTATAACTGTTTCATATGTTCAAGAAGCTAAGTAGAGATGTGGAAAATATTTTTAAAAATCGAAATCAGACTTCTAGAGATGAAAACAAGACCATATGGGATTATTGGCAGAATACACTTTGCAGAAGAATATTTTAGTGAACTTGAAGACAGAATGAGCAGAGCATCAATGAAATGTAGGGCAATTTCAAGCAGCTGAGCATTCATGTAATTGGTGACCAAAAGGAGAGAAGAAGGGAAAGAAAATTATTTGAAGAAACAATGGCCATTTCCCCCTAAATTTGATTTTTTAAGAAAACCTGTAAACTCACAGATTTAAGAAACAAAGAAGCTAAAAAGCAGGCATGAAGAAACATGAAGAACACTGCACGTAAGCACATCATAGTTAAATTGCTCAGAGAGAAAAAATACAGGTGGGGAAAATAGAAAACAAACAGAAAGATGGCAGTTTTAAACCTTACCATATCAATCATCGCATTAAAAGAAAGAGATTTGCATATTGAATAAAAAAGCAATCCCCAACTATATGTTTTCCACAAGACATGTATTTTAAATACGAAGACACGTAGATTAAGAGTGAAATAATGGGAATAGGTATAGGATGCTAACAGTAACCCAAAGAAAACTATTATGTCTATATTAAAATAAAAGTAGATTTCAGAATAAAGGTTTTTACCAGGAATATAAAGCATCATTTCATAATGATAAATGAGTCCATTCATCAAGAAAATATATCAGTATTAAATGTTTGTGCACATAAAACCAGTGCTTCAGAACACATGAAACAGAAACACATAGAACTACCTATAAGTGAAATAAACAAATCCTCAATATTTGTTAGACTAAGAAGACCAAAAACATAAGTAAAGATATCGAAGGCATGAGCAACATTGCAACCAAATTGCCTAGTTGACATTTATAAAACCTTTCACTTGACAGCAGCAGAATGCACGTTCTTTTCAAGTTCACACAGATTATTTACCAACATGAACCATATGTGAGGCATAAAACAAGTCTCAATAAATTTAAATGTATTTGAGTCATACAATGAATACTGTCTTATCGCAATGAAATTAAACTTGAAACCAATAACGGAAAGATATCTGGAACCCCCAACTTATTGAGAAGTGAATAATATACATGTAAATAACCCACAGGCCAAAGAATAAGTCTAAAGAAATTAAAAAGTAATCTGAACTGAATAAAATTAAAACATAACCATAAAAAATTGTGGGATACAGCTAAAGAAAACTTAGAAGGTGAATGGATAAGCCAAGCTGTGTAATGTCTATAAACTGAAATATGACTCAGAAATAAATAGGAATGAACTATTGATATGTTCAACATGGGTAAATCTCAAAATAATTATGGTGAGTAAAACAAACCAGACAAAAATGAATATATGCTTTATGGTTCTACTCATATGAATGTATATAAAATGCAAAGTAATCTGTAGTGCAGATGGCAGAGCAGTGGTTTTCATGCGGGACCTGGGCAGATGGACAGGAAGCAGGGATTACATAGTAGAATAAAGAAATATTTGGGGAGCAGGATTTGGAGAACATCTTTATTATCTTGATTATGTTGATGGTTTCATGAATTTACATAGATATCAAAACTTATCAATTTGTACATCTTTACTATTTTCCATTTATTATATGTCAATTATATATCTAATAAACCTGTTAAAATCAATAATGATATAAGCAATGATAGTAATAGAATAAAATAGCAAAACCTATTTGTACATAACTCCTGAGAGAGGAGGCAGTGCACAAGACTTCTGGTAAAAGAAGTCCCATCTGAATAAATCTCCCTTTCTTAATTTATCAAAATAGGCTTTACTGAGATAAGTTAGTAATTCAAATATAGGTCGATCTGTTATGGATGCATCATACATTCTATTCCTCAAAGATTCTTTTCTGAATAGAAAATGTCCCAGCTATAATGTAATTTTTATTTTCATTGAGCTTAACATTTTTCCATTTGTAACATTTAACTGATATCTGAAGATGTGATTATCCTGTTCATTAAAATTATAAACTATTTTAATAATCTTGATGCTTAGGATGAACCTTAAAAATGCAGATATAAAACAGAGTTATAAAGCTGAGTTGATAGAATGTATTGTCTCCAATTAGATGGCAGATAATGACTTCTGTGAAGCTTGCAAGTAGTTCCTAGATTTTAAGGAACTAGACTAGTTTACCAGCATCAGAAACCAAGTTTGTTTTGGTCAGTACCATATATCCAGTGCCTAATACAGCATCTCTTAAAGAGTAAGACTTTTGAGTAGCTGGATGAATTAATGGATGAATGAATGAGATTTGTATCACAACTATAGACTGCAGAATTTGGACTTAAAACACCCTTTTTATTGACAAGACAGAATGATTATAAGAACAACAAAACACTTATCTCTAACCTCATGGTACAAGAATTTTACTTAAGGTAAAGTAATTGACAGTTTTTTAAGGATGTCTCAGGGTCATATATTTACTCTAGATTTTATAATTTTTATAGTTAGTAGTGTGGTCTGTCACTGGCGTTTTCTAGAGGAGTCAGTCTCATGTGAAAATGTTGATACCATAACATCTAAAGGTAAGAGCATCAGTGTGTTGTTCAGAATAATCCCAAGCGTTTCCCATCACATATAAAGATAAACTCCAAAGACCATATCATGGTCTACCTACAAGGCCCTGGATATCTACCAACATCAATTTCTACCATTCTATTTCACTTCACCTGCTATCACATATTCATACATGCTTCCTTTCATCCATAAGACATGCCAAGTATATTCCAATCATGGGCCTTCTGCAAGTCTATTTGCTTTAATTGAAATAGCTTTCATTCATAACAAAAAAGGAAATAGTCTTCATTTGATATTTTTATGGGTTCTTTGACTTTATACAGAATTTGGAATTATATCCATAAATATATAGTTGTTCAGTTCAGCTTTTTAAAACCAAAATATGAAAGTTGCCATACTTTGAAATTTGTGACAACTTTCAAAGTATGGCATTATTTTATTTTCCAGGTATTCATGATGATATAGATGCCAACTAACTTAGCCATTATCTGTTCTACTTTAGAATATAAAACCATTAAAACCAGAATAAAAGTTTCTCATCTAATAGTGTGATATGGGGAAAGTTGAGTTTCATTTTCTGAGGTTCATTTTATGGGCTAACCTTTAACTTAAAATGATACTTAACATTACTTTCACTTTCTCTCAATTTCAATTTTATTATTGGGTCCCAAATGGTTTCTTCCTGATTCAGTTGTTTCATTTTTGGTTTGGATAAAAATCCATTCTACATTTTATGAAAATCTAAATGGACTTTATTTTGTTGGTAACATGGGCTTTGAGATGTTCATTCACTTATAAAAGATTTAAATACACATGTACAAATATATTTGTCTTTAGAATTTTTTCTCTTCTCTCCTTTCTCTTCTTCCTCCTTAAAAAAATCCTTAACATGTTTTATCTGCTATAGTTCATAACTTTAAAATTGGTTTACTCTGAAATAGAAGGTATTTCCTACCCCCAGTTTTTTTGTGTCCAAATGCCAAAAATTTTGAAGTAGTGTTTTCATTTTTATATATGAACTTCATTCTGTCCTATAGAAGAAAATCACGACTATAATTCAATAGCATAATGTGAATGGCCACTGGAAAAACTAAAAGCTGATAAAATGTGTTTAATCCAATAAAGGCTATTTTGTGTCTGTTCTCACTCAATGGAAGCAATATTCACTGGAACCTCTTAAGAGGCAAAATAAGGTTGCCTATATTATAACAGACATCAAAAACATTGTTCAAAAACTTTCAGAGAGGCAGACAGTAGTGGGAGCTATCTGAAAAAGTAATTTTTCTCTGGACTTAATGTAGAAATACAAGAAAATTGTAAAGAATGGTTAAATCAAAGAACTATAATGAATGAAATTTGATTACCAAATATATATTTTTTCCTAATTTAAATACAGGTTAAAGGAAGAGAAAAATATATATATAAAGTAGAAGGATAAAATGTGATGATTGGAAGGGACCTGGCAAGTTGTTGCTTCATTTAACAAATTTATGAGCACAATATATACCAATACTAGGGTCTTCAGCAAAACTATGTAAGCTCAGCTCTGTCATATTACTACCTGTGACATCTTGGGTAGATTGTGTGACCTCTTTGAGATTGAATTTCATCTCTATATGATTATAATGCTGCCTTACTTAACTCCAAGGGTTACGGTGAAGATAAAATAATAAAGGACAACAAATATGACTTTCTTTTTTGCAGTTGAGAACAGAGGCCTGAGGAAGTTTCATGACCTATTTAGATTATTATGTAGTTTACGACATAGATAGACTTAGAATTTAGGTTTTCAAAATCGTAGTGGTATGTTTTTTCTGCTGTGCCAATAAGAAGCATATTTCAAAAGAGCAGAAGGTGCAGGGTGTGGGAATATTGGGGAATGCGGTAAGAAAAATCCCAGGTTATTAGTGTCTTTCTGAGGGAAGATAGAAATTCATTACTTCCCAGCAAGTCCCCTGGAAATGGTGTGAAAGATGCTAAGGAATTCAGCATGATGGTGAAATTAGGCATTTTTAATACTGAAAAGAGCAAAATTGACTGAGATGGGAAATTTTTAAGCTTGTTTTCAAATGCAGTTTAATTATGTGAATATCCGTAGTTTATATTTAGTTCAAGACAGTTCTTTTTAAGAAAAAACAAGAACTCAGTATAAAATTGCATTTTAAAATGCTGGTAAAGCAATCATGAAAACGAAATCCTTTATCAAATAAAGATCAATACTTGAATCACTAATACTGCTATTTCTGAGCCATTTTCCCTGTTCAAATCTGTACTGTGGTTAGGCAGCTGTATATGTGGCTGTTATAGGATGTCACATGATAAAAGAAAGTACTTCCCATTTAAAAAAAATATTGAAAAATTCCTGTCTATACATCTATTTACATAGTCTCTCTATCAGCTACTCACATATCGCTCATGTTTCACTTCGTTTTTCTCATTAAGATGCCTTAAAAATTCTCCTTCACTCTGCCTTTTGTTTATTGCGTCATCAAATTCAGAAAAAAAGAGTTTTACCTTCTTTGGTAAGACTTTCACCTTTTAAAATCATTCACTAGAAGCTCACATCCTGTAGATGCCAAGTAGCTAAGGACTCTTCCTCCTTAGAAAGCATATCTTAATACACTGGTTCTTGACTGGTCTCACGTGTCTTCATTGTTGTTTTGCATCCCATCTTATGCTCCCTTTTCTGCAGTCTTAGCTCTGTTGCCTCTGGACATCTTCAATCATATCAGGTTCATTCACATTTAGAATAGAATAAGTTAGACATTTATACATCATACGTCACAATGTAGATCTCAAGCCCAGGGTAATAACAGTGAAGATGAAGAAGTCGCTGAGGCTTGGCAAGAGGAAGACTGAGAATGGTTGTGTTCATGGTGGCTCTCATGACATATGACATGTCCCAGAGGCAGCATTCCAACCTTCCCCCTACCTGCTTTTAGGCAAAGTTTGGCAATTTAGGGAGAAAATAAATGCCTTTAAACCTTCAAAAACGAAATGCTCACAAGGTGGGTATGGAAAGTGGAAAAGGTATGCCTCCAGCGGCTGCATTATTGTGCAATTATAATCGAAGATATTAAATTTGATCACTTAACATACCCATTTCAAGCAGGAGCAAAGTTAAATGAAGATGGTATTGGAATCATCTAATATCAAGGAACTTCTTCAGTTGTTTTCAAGCTTCTAGATGGTTTGCACAGCAAACGGACACACAGTCTAAACATTAGTTCTGACTCACTTCCTCTGTTTTATTTGGAGATATTTTGACCTTTGAATGTTTTTCCAGGCCTGTACTATAAGATTATGAATCGATAGTGAATGAATTGGCTGTGAATGGGTCCTGCTTTGTGATCTGTATCATCAAAACAAAACCCCCTAAGATTAGTATCACACATAAAGAATGTTTTGACTGGCATGATGAATGAACTACCAAATGTATTTTAATTATTCCTTAAGGAAATCTTTTTCAAATTTCTTATAAACAAAAAATTTGGATGAATTTGGAGCAAAGTAGAAGGTTCTGAAAGCTCATGCTACTTATATTTCTTCAGACTTCTTTCCCAGTTGTTGGACAACCAGAAGCACAGCTACTGTCAAAGTCATTATTTGAGTAGCTGAGTGCAATCTTATAGCACTGAAAAGAGGTGAAGGGAGATATTTCCCCTCAGCTATGTCAGCAAGGATATCTAGTAAGTAATATTAACTTACAAGGCAAGGACTAGAGCTATGGCTAATAAAATACAAAGCATTGGCACATCTGTGGTGAGAGAGCTGGAATTTTAAAAGCAAGAATCCCATCCTCAGCATGTTAAAGAAACACAAAATAACAGTTGTTAAATGCACACATGTATTTAACATTTATTTTCTACAAGTGATCTCTACGGTGGATGTGCTTTTCGCAGTGGGCATGCCTGCTAGGTTCAAGATGGAGCAGAAGGTTTCCACGGTAACAATAAACCTGGAGAAGAGAATCTTGGACATCCTTTAACTTATTTTCTTGCCATTTTGTAGAAGAGAAAACTGAGGCCTAAAAAGAGTAGTTCACACACTCATTTAATGTCAAAGTCAGAACTCAAATCCAAGGCTGAGTTTTGATCTTTGTTTCACACACTTTGACTAGAGAATAGAAACTGTTCAGCAAGCTTGAGGAAGCCCTGGCTAGAGAGCTGCTGATTGGAAATACTGATTGCTGCTGCGGTTTGAATTGTGAAGTACGCCACGTGCATTTTACATGGGCACAAGCTAATCAGAACAAACTGTAAATCTGCAATCTCAGGTGGCAGAGACGAGCTGTAGCACAAGGGATACTTCCCCTGACACCAAATGTGCCTCTCTGTTGAAAATCAGCCACATGGGCTTTTTACTGGTTTTGTAAAACAGCAGGGAGGAAAGCCTTTCACTTTAAACATAGTTGCAGAGGACAGGTAGAAGAGGTATTTCATTAAGAAGAGGCAGTGGGATTTTGTGGTCTTCAGAGCAATGATCAGATGGAGTTTGTTCACAGTCAGCTTGTGTGAGGTGGATTTCTAGGAGAAAATGGGAAGGATCTGTCTGCACCAGTTCTCGGCCGTGTTAAACACAACCCAGACATCGTTCCCCTTCCCAGGATCCTATAAAGAATGCTCTACTACCTACTTCAGGCCAGGCTTACAACACCCAACTGGTTCCAGTAATGGTATGTTGGACTCCAAAGTCTAAGGGTCTTTGGGGCAGCAATTTTTACATGTCAATGGACTCCCCCCCATCCCTAGTCTTACCCTAGATCCCAGTGAAAACTTCTGTTCTCATTCCTCCAGAGTGGACCTTCTGATGAAAAGAAAAGAAGAGATACTTACCACCTCTTGCTGTTAACAACCTTTCTTTTAATGATGCCTCATCAATCACAAGATAAATGAAAGACCTTTGGTAAACATCTGATAACTGGCCAGCTTTGACTCCGCCACCACTCTCCCTAAACTCAGCGCCAGCTTCCTCTTGCCTCTAAGGCTTTGCAAATGCTGCCCCATATTCTTAACTGTACCTTCACCTTCTCCAAGTGCTACAATAGTTTATGCATTCCTAAAATATTGGCTCAGCTATTCTTTTCCGTGTGGAGCTTTCTCATTCTCCTCAAGGCTGGTGGTTGTGTTCACCAAGTTCTGTCGGCACAGTGCCAAAGACACAAGCTTCCAAAGTCCTAGCAAAAGTTTAGTGGGATATGATAACACTTCTAAAAAGTTTGATATGATTTGAATTGGGGCTTCTAGGGTCTACAAACATTTTTAAATGTTCTTGCTAAAGTCAGAGGTATGTAGAGCCTTTCCTCATATATAGAAACGTGTATTAGCACTCTTATCACATTCATTTTACAGTTGTCTAGACAGTAATCCCTAAGCTACACTGTTACAATTTTTCAGCAAGACACTATATTCCTAGTCTCTGGCTCATTGTAGATTTTCCTGACTCCTTAGAGATTTTTCACTAGTATTGGTAAGTTGTATTGAATTCCACAAATACTAAATGTGGTCGCTGAGCACAGAAGCACTGCACACAGTGGTCAGAGAGAGTATCCTGGACCTGCCAAGAGTAAGGAGTTGCAAACAGTTCTTCAGTCTTCCAGCCTCCCTTCGGTGGTGTGTGGGGGAGACACTGGCAGGTAGCGGGGGAGGGAGAGGTTCGAGAAGCACCTGTCTTCCTGTGCTTTTTGAGAACAAAGGTTATCAAAGGACACCAGTCAAGTGGGGCTGGTGTGTCCGTGGGAGAAACTTTAAGTCACATACAAGTTTTTTTCTTAAGTAATAACAGATTCTTATGTTCAAGACAAAGTGACTAGGTTTGCAAACCCTTTATTCAGAAAACTACTTCCTTTTGTCTGAACACTCATGCCAAGCATGTCACAAAAATAAATATGTGATGCTGCATATTTGGAACCCTGACCTGTTGGTGGAGTATTGTTCTTTTGTGAAACATTCACTTCAAGTTCCTTAAAGGCCATTCAACTCTCCTATGATAGATTATACTATTATTAAATATGTATGCAATCCTATAAGATTTCTAAGCAGAGCAGATTAGTAGGAATGAGACTTGTACATTATTCACAGAATAATCTCTTCATCATTTCAGGACAGAATTCCACCATTAAGGGCACTGTCTCCTATTCGAGTTGTAAAGAAGACAATTTGACATTTATACTTCTTTTTTTTTCTTTTTAAGGGATACTTTACAGCTCATCAGATAAGATAAAAATGTGACAGGACATGACCTTTCTTTGATGTATAAATGGTATTGCAATATGAGAACATGAATTGAGAAAGGTCTTGGAGTAAGCTTTCTTTTCTTTGTTTCCCTTTTTATTTTTATTTTATTTTTGTACAGGTGTTTCAAATGATGTTTAAAATGAGGGGAAGAGGGAAAAATACACAAAATGCAATGGCTTTAAATAAAATGTAAAATTATTTTATAATCCATTTTACCCCAGTCTTGCTTTCTGTAGCTCTACAAACTTAATTTTCTTAACATATTGTTTTCAGCAACTATAAACATTTTAAGATGCTCCACATCATACGTTATCAGGGAAATATAAATCAAAACAATGAATACCACTACACACCTACTAAAATGGCTAAAGCCGTAACACTGACAACACTAAATGCTGATGAGAATGTAAAACAAGGACTGTCATTCCAAAAAAAATTACATTCTGGAAAAGACAAAACTATGGAGACAGTAAACGAAATCAGTGACTGCCAGGGGTGGTTTGGGGTGGGCGTGGAGGAGGGCAGCGGAGGGATGAATAGATGGAGCACAGAGGAGTCTTATGGCATTGAAACTATTCTGTATGATACCATAATGATGAATGCATGGCATTATACATTTGTCCAAATCCATAGAATGAACTATAATTTAAACTATGGACTTTGGATTATTATGATTTGTCAATGTAGGTTCACCAATTGTAACAAATGTACTACTTGGGTAGGGAGGTTGATAATGAGGAAGGTTATGCATGTGTAGGGTCAGGGAGTATGGGGGAAATCTCTGGAACTTTCCCTCAGTTTTGCTCTAAATCTGAAACTGTTCTAAATATCTAAAGTCTTAATGATTAAAAAAACATATAAAATGTGAACTATCTCAATATTTGTGTACTGATTGCATATTGAAAGAATATTTTTACATATTGCATTAAATAACAAATGAATGCTGAACTTTTATGGGAAACATGATCTTACATAGCATCAGTGTATTCCCTTCATGAAGCTTATTAATCACTTTACAGTTGAAGAAACTGGGAACCACACCACCTTAACCAAGTGATCAAAATTAAAGTCACCAGTAATGGAACTAGTGGACAGCATATGCTCTCCGATAGGATGCAATAAGAAGGAAACAGTATCACTTTTATGGTACCCGTGACAAACTAATGGATAACATAAGTCTCATAATGGGTAAACATCAGAAAAATACACTATATAAAATATTTGGTCTATACTCTTCAAATATGACGTAATCATGAAATAAAAATGATTTAGGAACATTCCAGATTAAACGAGACTAAAAAGACATGACAGTGAAATGTAATAAGCAATTCTGGATTCAAAAGAATGGTATATAAGGTTTAGTTGCACAAAATTGGCAAATTTTGGACCAAGGTCTGTAGATTAGATATTGTAACATGTTAATTGCATGATTTTGATTATTGTACTGTGGTTTATGGAAGCAAGTCTCTGGTTTTAGCAAATGTAAACTGCTGTGTACAGGGAAAAATGAATATCATGTCTAAATCTTTTTGATTTCTCCACTTAAGCTACCTTCAGTGCAGTGTTGAAACCAAAACGAGCATTTATGTACTGCCTCTGAAAAGTTGTATGTTCCATTTATTATTCTTTATTATGCCTCCCTAAAAGCATTTCTGAAAGTTATGAAAATTGAGTTACAGAAACTAAATTTTGCAGCCAAATGATATAGCCACATTGACAACTAGATTGCATCTGAATATCAAGCTAAGTGGTGAAAGAGGATATTTTATGATTTTACAAACAGAATATATTTTAAAATTTGATTGAAGCATTTAAAGTGTAGAAGTTTTAAAAACATATATTTTTCTAAATTTCTATATATTAATAAATCTTATCCAAGCCAATTTTTAAATTTTCTACTGATACCATGAAAAAGAAAAGTGGTATATAATCACTATTGTAAGTAGATAAGTTTATGAGAAGATATTTAGTGAATGGCATGCTTGCAGATATGTCTATCTTTAAAGATTGGCTGAGAGTAGAGCTGTCTTTATGCTATTATTTTGTTTTTAAAGATGTGAAAATCTGTCTCTCCACAGACTCTTTATTAGTGTTCTCTGAATTTTAAACATTTACAATTTTTTTCTTTTCACCTTTGACCCCCTTCACCCATTTCTCATACTACCCAGACTCTCATCTCAGAAACCAACAATCTGTATTCTATAATTATGATCTTGTTTTTTAAATTAAATTTATTGGGGTGATATTGGTTAATAAGATTATGTAACTTTCAAGTGTACAATTCTATAATACATTATCTGTATATTGCATTGTGTGCTCACCACACAAAGTCTAGTCTTTCATCACTATGTATGTGACTCCCTTTACCCTCTTTAACCTCCCCCAACCCCTTTCCCTTCTGTTAAGGAGCTTGATTTTTAAATTAAATTTCACATATAAAATATATCAAGCAGAAATTGTCTTCGTATTATTTCACTTAGCATAATGCCCTCAAGGCCCATCTGTTTTGTTGCCAATGACAAGATTTCCTTCTTTTATTTTTTAAGAATTTATTTATTTTTGTTTTTTGGTTCATAACTTTTATTTTTTTTATTATTCTTTCTTTTATCAATTTATTTTTATTATAGATGTTTCTCCTTTTTCCTCCAAGACACCCTCCTCTCTATCCTGCCCCCCCACCCCCCACCATCCCACTCCACCAAGCATTGTCTATGTCCATTGGTTACGCATACATGCATATAAGTTCTTTGGTTTATCTCATCCCTCCACCCTGCCCCCCACTTCTGAAGATTCCTTCTTTTTGTGGCTGAATAATATTCTATTATACGTATACTGGGGTTTCCTTTTTTTAAATCTTTATTGTTGAGAGTATTACAGATGTCACCCCCTTTTTCTCCCCCCATTGCCTGCCTCCACCTGTTTCTGGCCCACCCCAGGCCTTCACCACACTATTGTCTGTATCCATGGATAATGCATGTATGTATCTAAGCTCTTTGGTTAATCTCTTCCTGCTCCTTCCCTCTAAGATTCGTCAATCTGTTCCATGTTTCCATGCCTCTGATTCTATTTTATTCATCAGTTCATTTTGTTCATTAGATTGCACACATAAGTGAGATCATGTGATACTTGTCTTTCTCTGACTGGTTTATTTCTCTTAGCATAATACTCTCCAGGTCCCTCCATGTGTCTCAAAGGGTAAGAGACCCTTCTTTTTTACAGCTGCATAGTGTAAATGCACCACATTTGTGTAAATGTACCACATCTTTTTTATCCACTCATCTACTGATGATGGGCACTTAGGCTATTTTCAGATCTTAGCTATTGTGAATAGCACTGTTGTGAATATAGAGGTGCATGTATTCTTTCTGATTGGTGTTTTGGGATTCTTAGGATATATTCCTAGAAGTGGGATCACTGAGTCAAACGGCAGTTTAATTTTTAATTTTTTGAGGAAATTCCATACCATTTTTCATAGTGGCTGCACTAGTCTGCATTTCCACCAGCAGTGCACTAGGGTTCCCTTTTCTCCACACCCTCATCAGCACTTGTTTGTTGGTTTGTTGATGGCAGCCATTCCCGCATGTGTGAAGTGATACCTCATAGTTATTTTAATTTGCATCTGTCTGATGATTAGTGACTTTGAGCATATTTTCATGGTTTCTTTATCTATCATCCATAGATAGACCTAGGTTGTTTCCACATCTTGGTTACTGTAATGCTGCAATGAACATGGGAGTGTATATATCTTTCTGAGTTAGTGTTTTCATTTTCTTTGGATAAATTCCAGAAGTGAAGTTGCTGGATCATATGGTAGTTCTATTTTTAACTTTGTAAGGAACCTTCATAGTGTTTTCCGCAGCAGCTGCGCCAATTTACATTCCCACCAATCCTAAGGGATCCCTTTTCTCTCCATCCTCACTAACACTTGTTAGTTCTTGTCTTTTTCTTTTTCTTTTTTCCTGTTTAGTGAATTTATTGGGGGTGCCACCGGTTAACAAAATTATACAAGTTTCAGGTGCACAATTCCATAAGACATCATCTGTACACTGTATTGTGTGTTTACCACCCCAAGTCAAGTCTCCATCCATCACCATTTATCCCCCCAAATCCTCCTCTACTTCCCCCCATCTACCCTCCCCCCAGCAATCACCACACTGTTGTCCATAAGTTTTTCTTTTTTGCTCAATTCCTCCACTGCCCCCTGCCCCCTAACACCCTCACCCTTCCTACAGCTGTCAGCCTGCTGTTCTCTATAAGTCTGTCACTATTTTGCTTGTTAGATCATTTTGTCTTTTTGATAACAGCCATTCTAACCTGTGAGAGGTAATATCTGGTTGTGGTTTTGATTTGCATTTTCCTGATGATTAATGATGATGAGCATCTTTTCACGCACTTGTCAGTCTGTATGTCTTCTTTGGGAAAATGTCTATTCCAACTTTCTGTCCATTTTTTAATCTGATTATTTGGGATATTTTTGCTATTGAGTGGTATGAATTTTTAAATATATTTGGATATTATCTTCTTATATCAGGTATGTGATTTGCAAACATTTTCTCCCATTCAGTAAGTTGCCTTTTCATTTTGTTGGTGGTTCCTTTGCTGTGCAGATGCTTTGTAGTATGATGCAGTCCCACTTGTTTATTTTTGCTTTTGTTGCTTTTGCTTTTGGTGTCAGATTAAAAAAAAATCATCGCCAAGACTTGTGTCAAGGAGTTTACCACTTAGGTTTTGTTTTAGGAATTGTATGGTTTTAGGTCTTATGTTTAAGTCTTTAATCCATTTTGAGTTAATTTTTGTGTATGGTATAGTAAAGTAGTAGAGTTTTATTCTTGGTCATATAACTGTCCTGTTTTTCTAACACCAGTCATTAAAGAGACTGTCTTTCTTCATTGTGTATTCTTGACTCTTTAGTTGTAAGTTAATTATAAATATACATGGATTTATTTCTGGGCTCTCTATTCTGTTTCATTGATCTACATGTCAATTTTTATGCCGATACAATACTGTTTTAATTACTAAAGCTTTTATAATATATTTTGAAATCAGGAAGTGTGATGTCTCCAGTTCTGTTCTTCTTTCTCAAGATTGTTTCAGAATTCAGGATTTTTGTGTGGTTCCATACAGATTTTAGGAATGTTTGTTTTATTTCTGTGAAAAATGCTATTGAAATTTTAATAGAGATTACACTGATTCTGTAGATTGCTTTGGGTAATATGGACAGTTTACCTATATTGATTTTTCTAATTCATGAGCACAGAATATATTTCCATTTATTTGTATCTTCTTCAGTTTATTTCTTTAATGTCTTGTAGTTTTAAATATATAGGTCTTTCATCTCTTTGGTTAAATTTATTTCTAGGTATTTTATTATTTTTGATGCAAATGTAAATGGGATTTTTAAAATTTCTCTTTCTGATAGTTTATTATTAATATACGGAAATGCAAAATATTTTTGTGTGTTGATGTTATATCTACATTATGTACATTAAATATATTTTCCTATGACTAATTACATTGTTGCATCAGCCTAATTCCTGAGGGAGCTTAAATGGTACTGTAGTTTTCCCACATGAGGTAACTGGTCTAGTCTTTTATGTCTCCCTTATCACTCAGTCATGAGATGGGACTCATTTTTTAGGGGGTTGCTGTGTGCCTCCCAAACATTTCTGGGTGAGGTGATTGCTATTCACCAAGAGCAATTCTCTAGATTAGGCTGTAACTGTGAGCAGTTATCAGTCATTGCTCATGGATCATTAAAGAGGTCTGTGTAGGGCACCAAAAGCATGTTGAAGAGCCTGTAGTTAACGAGAATACTCTATTTGGCTCAACCTGGTTTACCTGCTTCACTTATGTTTGAAATAGGGGTGCTGGGCTTGGAGTCTATCATGAGAAGAAAGCACTGAAGGGTTGCTGGATAGACTTTACATCACAACTATTACAACCAAAGTCTTTGTCCATGTGGACATCATCTATTTTCTACAGCTCTGAAATCTCCCCTAGAGTATAATATTTATTTATATGTATATTATGTATGTGTGTGTATATGCACACACACATTGCTTAGACGTATGCCTGCCATATGGAACTCAGTAAATCTAAAACTTCTAGTCTTTTCCACAGTTCAGTTTACCCTTTTTGTGTCAGTGATACTGTTAGTAGGCAGTCAGGCTTAAATCATTTGAATTCTCTTTTTTTTTTCCTTTTTCTTTTTCTTTTCACTCCAAATCCTGAATCAACAGATCTAAAAATTCTCTCGTAATGCTTTTCACATGCAAATCTTGCACTTTATTTTATTATCACTCTACTCTTAGCCCTCTACCCTTGTTCCGCCTCAACTACACCAAGAATTTCTTAACTGACCTTTTCATATCAATATCTCACTAATAATAGATTAATATTTCTAAAGTACCTCTTTAATCACATTACCCCCTCATTCAAAATTTTAAGTATCTTCCATCCTTGCCTATAAATCTAAATTTTATTCATATTTAAGTACCCTATAATCTTGTCTGCATTAAGGTATATTGCTATATCAATGGATATCATCTATTTTTAATAATTTTATTTTATAAATTATTTTATCTAGCCATAAAAGAAGAGAATATCAAATTTGTGAATAATTTAAGTTGGGATGTGAAAATCCAGGTACAATTTAACAAGCTGAAATTTTGAAGTAATAATATGACCTTTTGAATTTGGGCTCTAAAATTAGATTTGGATGAGGTAATAGCAATACTATAACTGGAAACATAATATTTGTCATTTTAAATTTAGCTTAGTGAGAAAAAATACAATGTGACTACAAATTCTTTTAAAATTTAAAATAAAAAAAATCAAAACATGGAATGTAATCTTAAACTATATTATAAAACATATATTAGTCACAATAGATATTTCCACAGTTTTACCAAAGAAATATTTTTTTCAAGCAAGTTTGTACATAAGTAAAGCATATAAAAAATAAAACAATAAAAGGGAAACTATTTTATTAAAGTGAAGCAACTCTTTGGCTCCCTGAACCCACCCCAAAACAGCCCCTGAAGCACTTCCATAGAAACATAACTCTTCCTGGAGTGTATAATCCATAGCTCTCAGTCAAGATTGGAAAACATGTTACGTTTCACTGTCAGGCTATGGCTAAAATATTGCAGTAAGTGCTTACTGCTGCACTCTAAGTAAACAAAACTAAGGTTCATTTGGGAGGACAGTGTAGCAATAGTTAAGTGACTGAAAATTGTGTCATCGTATTGGTTGATTGGTTGAAAGAAATGGTGATGTTTAGCAGAAAGGATAGACGAATCAACAGTGATATAATATTGGCTTTTGTGTGTATGGAGGACAATAATGTGGAACTGTTTCAGATAGGTCCATGGGTCAAGTTAAAACAGCCTCCTTAAAGAATGAATGATTCAAATGTGAGAAAGATTTAAGAAAATTCAAGAGCTAACACCATTGGCTCGGATCTTTATTTTATTCCCCCATGAGTCTAGGTACATCTTTTTCCAGGTTATGTATATATATATATATTATAACTCATGGCTCTGTTATTTCTTACAACATTTGAATACTTATTGAATGTGTACATTGTCCCAGATGCTATGGTAAATAGTGAAGATAATGAAGTGAACAAAACATGATCCCTGTCTTCCGTCTAGTAATGAAAACTAACATTAAAAAAAAAATGCAATGGAATATGAAAAGTGCTAAAGGGAGATATAAGAAAAGCACAATGGGAAGCAAAAATAAGGAAGCAAAATAAGGCTTCTTGGTGGATCCAGTGAAGGTTTTAAAATGGCAATATTATCATCATAAAGATTGAGTTTACCAAACGATAAGAGGAAAAAATCTACCTCAGGTGAATTTAATGGTGTGTGCAAATGTACAGAGGAATGAAATCACATGGAATGGGTGGGAAACTTTAAATATTGCTGGAAATTAATGTAGCTGCAGTTGAGCGAGGTGGTAAGGATGGAAAGGTGTTCTGGGTGATGGTAGAGGCAAGCGTGTGAACCCTGTGGGGGATAGACAGGTGTCCCATCTTTCCACCTACTACATTTATGACAGACTTGCTGGCTTGGTGTATGGCGGGGTGAGAAAAATGAGGCTAACTGCTACAAAATTCTTAATGTTACCTTTTCCCATACCATTAGTTTATAAAAGGAAAATCATTACAGTGGAATAGAATATTGCAATGCAAGTATTTGAAGAATATCTTTGCTATGTTTTACAACTACTTAAGAAACTTAATAAAAAAACTTATGTGTTGCTGTATGATGAATGAAAATGAACCCAGAATTGTCTCTGATGTAACAGATTCATTATGGTTAGATGAAATAAGGTTATGGAACTATGAATAAAGGTGAGATAAATGATTCCAAATAAACACTATCCTCTTTAAGTTTTGTCTTTCATTTTCTCTCTAATGATGGAAACCACAAGACTGCAAAATTAGTGGATCAAGAATATTGAATATTATTTACATCCTCTAAATAAGAATGATTTTGAATTTTCCCATATAAAATGACCATTCTTAGCCTTTTAACAAATTTCTATTTAAAGTACAAATTCATAAATTAAATTTCAAAGAAACGTTTTTTTATTTTTTATTTAAGGATTAGAAAGCAATCACAATGATTTAATCTGAAGGCTCTTCTGCCTTTTAATTCAAGACTTACTTCAATTTTATTGGACATCCGTGAAAGCCATGCAATGTTATACTATTTTATAACCCAGGCCAAGAAAATACATGCGTGTTTTATTGCTAACTTCTTCTGGAATTGGAAAAAGGTTTTAAAAAATCAGACTGATAAACAACAATTTGCTTGCTTCAGTTTTTACTAACATGACTGGCATAAGGAAAAGAGAATTAAAGGTGGGATCAATTGTCGTCATGTGTAATTCAGGGCCACACTTTGTAGTGTATCTTAAACCTTCACTAATGTCACCTCTGTGCAATTTCACTTAATTTAACCTCCTCAGACTCTGCACTTAATATCACTTCTACACATTCCATAAATGAAAAGGAAAAAATTAACACACTTAAAGAAAACATTACCCTTGATCTTCATAAAATTCTGGGTGCACTCTGCCTTGCTCTCTGTCCTAGTATAAAAATTGCTTTCTGTTATGTATTATTTAGGAAGTTGTATGTATACTGTAAAGTCATGTAGAGTGAAAGGAGGAAAGTAATACAATTTCATATAACTTTGTTTCCAAAAAGAAATAAATGTATAGTATCTGAAATAGGTCACTTGAAAAAATTAAATTAAAAAATTTAAATGTCATAACTAAATCATTTTTAAGTATAAAAGAATTATTTATATATTACAGACAACTTGCTTGGGAACATCACATTATCCACTTGACAAGGTTCTACTTATGATTCAAAATATGCAAATAGTCTGCTATAAAATCACTTCCCTCACATTTTTATCTACTTGTACTTTTTGATCTAGTCCCTTTATTCCCCATGCTTCCAATGTATTTTTTAAAAACATAAAAATCATGTTTATTGGGCACAGTTTTGTGCAAGGTATTGTGTTGAGAACTTTATATATTTTAATTTATTTAATGCTCATATTATATTACTTCATTTTACAAGGGAGCTAAGCTACAAATAGTTGTCACTTGCTCAGATTTTCAGTGATGTTGGAATCCAGGCACAAGCTGTCTGACCCGACTTAATCACTTCACAAAATACCCTCCTGTATGTTTTTTAAGCAAACTAGGGTATCATTCTTTTCTTATCTAGCTTTCACTCTAACTGTGATGTGAGCCTTTTAATGTATTCATCCATTCAGTCACTGAACACCCATCTGTGCCAAGCCCTGGGGATAAAGTAGAAAATCAAACAAAACTCTGCACTCATGTTAACTCACTGGGTTTTCAGGGAAGGAAATGTGAAGAATGGGAGTAGGGGGAGTAGGGAGAGTACTCCAATGAGACATCCGTCCAGAACTGCAGCAGCACACAGAGTAGTACCAGCTGGGAGGTCAGGTGAGGCTTCCTGAGGACAGGCATGCGAAAACTGAGTTTTGTAGAATGCCCAGGAGGTAGCTGGGTGAGGGACAAATGAGAGGAAAATGGACAGACATATCAGGCAGGTGTCTTTACTGGACTCAAAGACTGGGAAGGGAGACAAAGCAGTGAGTTTTGCAGACCTGCCTGTAAGTACGACTGAAACAGAGTGTAAGATGTGAAGTTGAAACAGATGAGGCTATGAAGAAAGTAGGAGACAGGCGGAAAGGATCTTGTGTGGAGGGAATGGCTTGATCACATTTGCACTTTCCAAATACAGTAGTCACCCTGATTCACAGTTTTCCTCTTTGCATTTCCAGTTACCCACAGTCAACTGTGGTCTGAGAATATTAACTGGAAAATTCCAGAAATAAACATTTCATGACTTTTAAATTGCATGCTGTCTTGAGTGGTGTGGTGAAATCTTGTGTTATCTGCTCTGTCCCACCTGGGACGTGAATCCTCCCTTTGTCCAGAGTCTCCATGCCGTACACACTCCCCGCTCGTTAGTCACTTAGCTGCCATCTTGCTTTTCAGATGGACCCTGGCAGTAACACAGTGCTTGTGTTCGAGTAAGCCTTATTTTACCTAGTAACAGCCCCAAAGTGCAAAAGTAGTGATGTTGGCAATTCAGACATGCCAAAGAGAAGCATCATGCTTCCTTTATGTGAACAGGTGAAAGTTCTCAAATTAATAAGGAAAAAAAAGGTATGTGCTGAGGTTGCTGAGATCTATGGTAAAAGTCAATCTTCTGTCCGTGAAATTGTGAACAAAGAAAGGAAATGTGTGCTGATTTTGCTCTCCCATCTCAAACTGCAAAAGTTACAGCCACAGTACATGATAAGCGCTTATTAGTTAAGGAGGAAGAGGCATTAAATTTGTGAGTGGAGGACATGAACAGAAAACATGTTTCAGTTGATGGCACTATGTTGAGCCAAGAAACATTGAGCCTATAAGAAGACTTCAGCAAGGGATCCACTGAAACGAGTGACACCAAGCAATGTACTGTAAGTAAAGGATGGTGCACAGATTCAAGAATAGGTTTGTCATTTTGTCTCATATCATCAGAAGAAGGGTAAGTATAGTACAATTTGATATTTTGAGAAAGAGAAAGATGGAGATAGAAAACATTTACGTAAGTTTTATTACATTATTATAATTGTTCTATTTTATTATTTTTGATCTTAATCTCTTACTGTGCCTAATTTCTAAATTAAACTTTATCATAGGTATGTATGTATATATTGGAGAAAACATAGTATACATAGGGGTTGGTACTATCCCTGGTTTCAGGCATCTACTGCAGGTCTTGGAACACCTCTGCCATGAATAAAGGGAGGACTACTATACAACAAGAATTGGTTGGGAGTGGCACGAGGAACACTCTAGATTGATGTGAAACCTGTTAGGAGGCCATAATAGTAAAACAGAAGGAGATGATGGTCACCAAAATCAAGGTAGCCACCTCAAGAAAGAATAGAATGGCCAGATCAGATAGATAGATGTAAAGAATGATTTGGAAATGATAGCCTTTGCTGAATGACTGAATTTGGAGGTTGATGGAGAACAAAGATATGGTGATATAAATTTCTATCTTGAAAAGTGTGGTAAGTGCTGATGCCAATTACCACAATATAGAATGCTGGAGAGAGAACAGTTTAGAAGGAAAACTTGTAAGTTTTGTTTTAGACAAGTTAATTAGAGATTTCTAAGTGACAACTAAGTGGAGAAATCAAGTAAGGTATTTGGGCATATTATTATGAAATTGGGGAGAAAGGTTTGAAGAGGAGTCTTTTTAAGGACAGGAATCTTTCCTTAACGTTTTTAACTAAAAGTATTTGACATAAATGATTGGGCACTCAATGAATATTGGCTAAATGAGTAAATAAGCATTAAATATATTTAACATTACATAATTTTCTTTGGAAAATAAATCTTAAGAAAATGATATACTTGAAATTAATATTTGTCTTAGGGTTAAAAATTAATTTTAAAAAATGAGTCATGTAGGTGGTATCAAAATGATCTAAGATGAATTATGTAAAGAAGCAAAATCTTTTATCTTTACCCACACACAAGCCATGAGTCCTCTTCTTCACTGAGTTGCAGTTGTTCACTAACTCCTGTTACTGCCTGAGTTTTCCCCAGAGGTTGAGCCATAGCAATCAGAGTAGATGAATGAGTGAATAAATAACCTGAGCAAAACAAAATAACTAAATTGTTAAGACCCCAAGTGGCACAGACTTTTAGAATTGGAAGATTATTAAACTGGTCTTCCACATATTCATCCACCAAACTAAGATCAAATCTAGGTTGATATTCTGTCTTTGGATATTTAGTATATCAAATGTTACACTGTATTCAGCAAGTGGAAAATACATTTTTTAACATAATTAAGATGGTTTTACTCTTGAGATGGCATACATTTCCATTTTCTAATACTGATGTATTAAATGTATGTGTGTATGCCTACATGTACATATATAGTCTGCTAGACACTATAATACAGTATTGAACAAACTAGAGATGATTCTTGGCCTCAAGAATAACCATTAAAGATTCATCCAAGGGAATGTATATCCACAGTTGTGCTATGAAGAAGCACGTGGTCATAGGAGAGTCTATGTTGGTGGAAGCTATGATCAAAAAAGCAAAACTGACCCCTTCCTTTACCACCACTATGACTAAGCATGGATATCACAGATTACAGTAAGAGAAGACTGCATTTTGAGATAACCCCCAACACACACACACACACACACACACACACACACACCCCACCTATCTAATCCTAGTCCCTGAAATAAATGAATCCTTGCTTCCTTTTGCAGTAAATTCCTCACTTCCTAATACAAACAACTTATCACTGTCTTTTTTCATTATTAACATCTATAGAAATATTGACTCTTGCAGCTGTGATAATTATGTGAGGAAATTGACCTTTGGGAAAAATTGAGAATGATGAACAAACTCAAACTTTTCCTCTAAATTCTTGCCATATTATTTATATATAAAATCTAATTCTTCCAGTGGTTGGACCCTCTTATAAGCACTACAAGTAAAACTATTTTCATTAATATTCATATTAGTCTCTGAGTTTTCTTTTGATCTGATCTGATCAGAAATGTCAAGGAAGGCTTCCTGCCTTGGAATGATTAAGTTGAGATCTGAGCAACAAACAAGAGTTGACTAGAAGAAAGGGGTTGTGGAAAATTTTTGAACAGGCTAAAATATTGAAGTTATGATTTAAACTGCACTTGACTTTTTAATACTTGAAAATGTATGGCTCTAATATCATGATCTAATATACTATTCTAAATCTAATATCTAATCTAATGGTTCTAATATTATGATCTGATCTAATAAATTGATCAGAAAGATATGGATCTTGCACCAAGAGGTCACTGGTTCAATTCCTGGTCAGGGCACATGCCCAGGTTGTGGGCCAAATCCCCAGTGGGGGGCATGCAGGAGACAGCCAATCCATGTTTCTATCTCTCTCTCCCTCTCCCTTCCTCTCTCTCTAAAATCAATAGAGAAAAAAAAATTTTTTAAACATTTCCTTCAACTTAATGCAACAAGGATTCATAGGGTGTTTATTATGTGCAAAACCTTTTAGCTATTCACAATTAGTTAATAATCCTGGAAAGCTGTGTAAGACTTCTGTAACTTTGGGTGAATATCATTTGAGTAAATATCTTACATGACTATATTTCTTACTATTACCAGTGTCATATTTATCTGCTCTCCATAGTGCCTGGCACCATATTTGAATAGATGTGATGTATCTTTATAAGTGAACATTCATAGCAGGATTTTTAATTAATTATCATTTTAAAAGTCAGAGTACCCAAGAATAAACAAATTTTAAATTTATTTTTTGTTACTTTTATAAATAAAAGATAATGGAGAAAAAGATATATATATTTTTAAATCAGGAAAAAATACAATGTTAATATTTCAAATTAGTAAATGTAGATTTCTTTCTTTAAGTACTTTTTTAAAAAGAAGCTTTGTGGTTTTTTCCACTCAGAAACTAAGTGAACATAAGAAAAGAAAAAGGATAAACATCATGAGAGAGTTATCATTTGAGGAAATAACTTGCTTAAGTCCTTGAATTGCAATAAAGTTATGTTATTACATTCTCTGCCTCTGAGTTAATGGCAGTTGTGGAAGTTGAAAATCAGGCTTTAAGAGCTGGGTGACTGTAATTCATTTATTAAAACATTTTTCATTCTGTGACTATAGGTATTTTTTTTTTTTTACCATTAGTTCTAGAGGACATAATTTAATGGCCTTATATTACCTTTATTTTATTTTTTCTTCTACTTCAAAAATTGTTTAATTCAGAGGCTATAAAGAAATTCTTATGGGAGGAATGACCAAGGTCAGAGTAGCAATTTTAAAAACCTGCACTCCTAGCCCTGGCTGGTTTGGATCAGTGGTTAGAGTGTCGGCCTGCGGACCAAAGAGTTGGAGGTTCAATTCAGGTCAAGGGCACATACTGTGGTTGCAGTTCGGTCCCTGGCCCTGGTCAGGGGTCGTGCGGGAGGCAACCAATAGATGTCTCTCTCTCACATCGAGTTTTTTTTTTTTTCTTTCTCCCTCCCACTCTATCTGAAGATAAATGGAAAAAATATCCTCGGGTGAGGATTTAAAAAAATAAAATAAAAACCTGCACTCCTAGTGGCTTGAAGTAGATAAAGTCGTGTATCTCTACCCTTTCAGCAGTTCCACCAGGAGCTTAATTCAGCTCCAAGTCGAGGTCTTCTGTCTTAGCCTTTGAGATCCCATAATACTGTGCAGTTAAAAATTAGTCTGTCTTTTACTGGTTCAGTTACCTTCTTCTAGGAAAGGAGGACATTTCTTCTAGTATCTTCCATCTGGTAGGTATTATCAGTATGTTTGATTTAATCAAACTTTATACTTAAAGATTAAATGAATAGCACCATTGTATGTTAAATCAAAACTTGGGGCTTCTCAAGTTAATCCAATCTGTTTTATGTGCATACCTTTCTGAGTTGTTTTCAGTATTTTATTTTAGCAGTAATTTACATATATTGTTTAATATTTTTAATTCAAAACTTCACTTTTCAAATTTTAATAATTTGGATTCCACTAACTATACTTTTAAGAAAAGGTATTTGAGGAAAATATCCAACCAGAGTTTATTAGTTGGATTTATATATATGTATGTGTGCATATATATATATATATATATATATATATATATATATATATACAGTAATGTCACAGTTTAAGCATTCATATGAATACATTTGGATAAGTCTTATCTTATTTAAATATGACCTCTTAAGGCTAATGATGAAATTTTTATAGCATATGATATCAAGGCCAATTACAGGGATATGTAATGGAAAAAAAGATAAATATTTTTCTGTATACCCATCATTCAACTATTATTAATGAAGGACCTACTGTGAGCAAGGCACTGTAATAAACACAGAAATAGATGTGCTTGGACATTTACTCTCTAATTTAAAATATTTAAAATGATTTATGGGCTACAAGTAATGTAATAAATACAGGGTTTTTTTTTTTTTTTTTTTTACTCAAGACATAATATAATGCTCCTTATCACAACTTTCATTGAAATTCTATATCATAATTTTTCTATTGGGATTGTGTACTATTACTGCTCCCTTAATATCATGAGCCAGTCTTAGGGAGGAAGTGATAAGAGAAATTCTTCATGGTAACAAAGATGAAATCTTTACTTAGATATTTATCCTCTGAGTACCATTATAATGTTTTTCATGTTATTTTTTGTACTGTTTTGCCACAGTAGATACTTTGTTCCTTTTCTTATCAACCTAGATAGACCTTGATTTTGAAAAAAAATTATAATTGCTTTAGCTTACTTCTTATTAAAAAATTAAATAATGGCAGCATATGGCACTACCTTTATTTTAAGCAACTTCTTATTCAGAAGTAAAGGAACTGCCTCAGCATGAAAGGTTCCTCAACATTCTTGAAAGGAGTATTTACTTAAATTAATGACAGCAGAACTTTCTGGGCTAAGGTATTTTCCACACTGATTCAACATTGTGTTTACCCCTTAAATTATTTTTTGAAGAAAGTTAAAAATGGCACAGAATTACCATTGGCACCTTGTAAACTTCTAACATGACTCAGTCTGAACATGCTGGGTGAAGCTTTGTATGTCACCTGAAATTTCATTTAGTTAAACTGAATGAAGGTGATGCTGAGAAGGTAGTTAAATGTGAATCAAGTTATTGTTTGTTTGCATATGTGGGTTTTGTTTTGTTTTTTTGGCACTTTGTGTCCTTACAGAACATTTCATCAACTAACATTTTTTAGTTGACTACTGAGTTCTCAGCATGTTTTTAATACATTTGTGTCTTTTATCTCCTTTTCTGTTTTGTTTTATCAGTCTGTTGAGAACTATATTAATTTTAAAAAACAAACAGTTGTGGTTTTATTGATCTTTTTCCTCTGTTCATTTTCTATTTTATTAATTTCTGGGTTTAACTTTATTGTTTCCTACCTATGTTTTGCATTGGGTTTAACTGGCCTTTCTTTCTTTAGTGTTTTAATTTGAGAGCTTTCTTTTTTCTAATAGATCTTTTAATGGCATAAATTTCCTTCCAAGAACTGCTTTAGCAGCTTCCCTAAATATTTGATACGTTGTATTTTTATTTTCATTCAACTCAAAATAATTTAATTTGTAATTTCTTCTTTGATTTATGGGTTATTTAGAAGTGTATTGCTTATATTTCAAAGATTTTTTTGGAGTTTCCAGATATCTTTTTTTTGTAAATATGTTTTTATTGATTTTTTTAGAGAGAGAGGAAGGAAGAGAGTGATAGAAACATTGATATGAGAGAGAAACACCGATTGGCTGCCTCCTGCACGCCTCCTACTGGGGATCGAGCCAGGACTTCTCAGTCCATGGGACAACGCTCAATCCACTGAGCCACACCAGTCAGGCCCAGATATCTTCTTGATATTGATTTATTGTGTAATACCATTGTGGTCAGAGAAAATATTTTGTAAGAGTTCAGTGCTCTTAAATTTATTGAGTCTTGCTTTATGGCCCAGAATATGCTATATTTTGGTGATTTTTCAACGTGCACTTAAAAGAATATGTATTCTACTCTTGTTGGTCCTAAAGTTTTATGTCTTAGGTTAAGTTGGTTGATAATGTTGATCAAGTCTTCTATATCTTTACTAAATTTTTATGTACTTGTTTCATCAATTACTGAGAGAAAACTATTGATATCTCTTAACTGCAACTGTGGATTTGTATATTTCTCCTTTTAGATATAGAAATTAACCAAGATGATGTCAAAGGATGAAGACAAATGATGTAAAGTCGGGGAGAAAGGAACTACTGTCTAGAAATTGATATATAGGAAAGAGGAGGATTGTAAGAGAGACAAAGGTGAAGGGAAGGATAGAAAAATAAGCAGAGATTAGAACTTCTAAAAGGGTAGTAAGTCAAAGATTTGTTGTGTGACAACGGCAAGACAATTATCTGAGAGCAGAGGATGGAGAATCTTCCTCTTAATTCCACGAATTAGTAGGAAATGGGACCTTCATTGGAGAAGGGTGCAGAGTAAGTATATTTGGTGTGTGTATTCACAAGAGATTCTATCTACCAATTTTAGGAGATTGGAAGAAAATATAAGGAAAATGAAGGAAACAGTTTTTCAGAAAATAAAAAGAATTTCCAAAAAGTAGCTCATAAGTATCAGATTCCTTAAAAATATAAAATATATTTGACCAGGAATTTACCTGTTATTTTAGACTATGCACATATTTCAAAACATAAATAGGCTGTATAAAAAGTAGTTAGCATTATTTTGGGTTTTTCCTTGCATTGCCATGATTTATTTTATAACGGGAAGTTTTTACCTTTTGACCCTCTTCACCCGTTCCACCCAACCTGCCACTCCCTGTCTCTGGTAACCATTAATTTATTCTTTGTATCTATGAGGGGTTTTTGGTTTGTTTATTTGTTTATATTCCACATATTGTTGAGATCATACAGTATTTGTCTTTCTCTGGCTGAATTATTTCACTTAGTGTAATGCCATCGAGGTTCACCCATGTTGTCACAAATAGTAAGATTTCATTATTTTTCCATTGTCTATATACCACAATTTCTTCATCCAACAGTCCATTGAAGGACACTTAGGCTGTTTCCATAGTTTGACTATTATAAATAGTGCTTCAGTGAACATGGGGATACGTTAACTTTTAGAATTAGTGTTTCTATTTCCTTTGGATAGATACCCAGGTGTGGAATTGCTGGATCATATGGTTGTTCTATTTTAAAATTTTTCAGGAACCTCCATACAGTTTTTCACAGTGGCTGCACCAACTTACATTCCCCCCTAACAGTGAAGTAGGGTTCCTTTTTTCCCACATTCTCACCCACACTTGTTTCTTGTCTTTTTTATAATAACCATTCTAACAGGTGAGAGGTGATATCTGATTGTGGTTTTGATGTGCATTTCCCTGATGGTTAATGGTGTTGAGCATCTTTTTATGTGCCTGTTGGTTTGGAAAATGTCTATTCAGATCTTCTGTCCATTTTTTTATTGGATTGTCTATTTACTTATTTATTTTTTGCTATTGAGTTCTATGTATTTTTATGTAATTTGAATATTAGCCCCTTATCAGATATATAATTTACAAATATTTTTCTCCCATTCAGTAGGTTATCTCTTTATTGTGTTGATTGTTTCTTTTACTGTGCAGAAGTTTCTATTATGATAAAGTCCCGCTTGTTTATCTTTGCTTTTGTTGCCTAGCATTATTTTAATTTTTGATAGGGAAAATTTTTGAATAATTTAAATATCCAAGACTAGAGGGATTCTATGTAAACTATGGTACACTGACTCAATGGAATCTCAAGCCATTAAAAATAAGGTTTATTGAGACTATGACAACAAGAACATGTTTAATATATAAGGAAAGTGATAAAATTCTCCCGAAAATAGATTTCTCTTGCTATTCTGTACTGGCCATCTGTGTTTTGTTATTTCACTAAGATGAAGCTAGTGAATCATGCTGTTATAAAATCAGTGTTTCAAGATAGGAAACACTTTTAAAAAAGAATCAAGTGTACTCTTCTACTTCAAAAATTGATCATATACATTATGGGCAAAGGTAAAATGAAAGGTTATTTACTTACTATTTTCCAGCCTTATAGAGATATAATGACAAATAAAATTATATACATTTAAGGCATACAATCTGATGATTTGATCATATATATTTATGTTGTGAAATAATTACCACAATCAAGTTAATTAACCCATCTGTCTTCTCTCATAGTTTCGTGTGTGTGTGTGTGTGTGTGTGTGTGTGTGTGTGGTTAGAACACTTCAGATCTGCTCTCTTAACAAATTTTAAGTATTTTATACTGTATTACTAACTTTAGGCACCATGTTATACATTAGATACTCAGAACTTATTCATTTTAAAACTACTTACTTATTTGTATTGAGCTAATGGTACATCTTTAGTTGAAGCATTTATATTTTAAAGGGTACACTAAACCTGCCACATTTGACATTATAAAGATGAAAAATTAAGCTGATGTGTAGTTGCCAGAGGGCAAACATTGAAGCAGTGAAGCTAATGAGAAATGCATTTAGCCTGAATGAGTGTTCGGTGGAGAACACAAAGTGCTGGCAAAGGCAAACCATACTGTTTACTTCAGCTGTAAATGAGGGGACTCAGGTTCTCCTACAAGCGAAAAAATGGTTATTCTCCACTTTCTATGCCAGAGGGTAATTTCAAATTCAGTTTCATTGGTTTGCAAAAGGTACAGACTTTGGAGTCTGGCTGACTTTTGTTTGCACCCCAACTCTGCTACTTATGAACTATATGATGTTGAGCAGATTAAGTAGCCACTGTGAGCCTTATTTCTTTATCTATAAAAAGAAGGCTGAAAATAACCACTGTAGAATTGGTATAAAGCTTAAAAGATGCCATATATGTGAGGTTCTTCTCAGAATATTCAGCAATTACTAAATATCCAATGAAAGTTACATTTCTTTCATTTTTGACCTTGTTTTAACTGTGCCATTTTCTGATTTAAACCAGTATCTTCTCTACAAATCTGGCTTATCATTCCTTCTCTCAAAATTAAATATTTTAAATGTGAACCTTTTATTTTTCCTCAAATAATTTCTATCATAATATTTTTCGAAGTTAGAGTATATAATAAAATAATAATCAAATTACTTTAATGACCTTTAAACCAATCACACAATATGGATTATATAAACCAATAAAAAATCAGTGTATTATTTAAAATTTCTGTTAAATAATAATAAAATAATTGAATACCATTACGGCAGATCTGCCAAGAAATATTGTTCTGATTTTTTACCATTATTTGGTAGCACAAATGAAATCAATTTAGAAACAGGTTGTCACATTCTTCTAATCTCCATTTTGGAAACAATTAAGTTTCAGTTACATTAAATAACTGTGATGTGAAGCATAATTTCACATCCCAACTTTTGGGAGACAACCTTTGTTCTGTAAATTATAACCTACTATCTGACTTCATGGAGAGTATTCTGAAATATCTCTTGGAGATGAGTGGGTTAAAAAAAAAAAAAAAAAGAAAGGTCAGCTACTTTTGCCTCAAATTTTTCTCAGGCCTGACTGCAATAAAAATTATGGGTAATTATTTTCTCTCCTAAAAGTCACATAGATGTTCAGTTTTCCTCGGGAAAATGATTTACCGAGTTATGATGTGACTAAAGCAGAGCTAATGTAAAGAGTAACTTTACCATGGCAGAAACAGTTACCTGCTCAAGTTTGCTGTGTGCTACAGAACACAGGAAGTTCAAGAGAACCAGCAACACACCAGTCATATCTTTTCATGGTCACAAGATAAAAGTAAGTGTAAATTGAACAGAAAGGGAACTTTACCCCAACAGAAATTAAGATTTCTATTCTTAGTCTTTTCATAGCAATTTTCTTCAGAAGAGCCCCAAGCTGTTATCCAAATTTAATTAGATAGGAATGGCTAGCTCAGAGCCTTGCAGCCCTCCAAGCACCTGTGACAACAGGTGCCCAGGATTTTTCATTAACCATTGCTAAGGAAAGCATTCAAAGTGTGATCTCTGGGCCAGCAGCTGGCATCACCTGGGACCTTGTTAGAGATGCAAATCTCAGTCCCCACCCACACATTTGGAAGCAGAATCTGTATTTTTCTTTCTTTAACTCAGGCTATTGGTATGCACCTAGAAGATTGAGATTTCAGTTTCTGATTTTAATTTGCTCTATAGCCAGGGGTAAATTTAAATTATTAAAGGAAGTATAAAATGATTTTTTTTAAATGATTTTAAAATTTGTATCACAGCTTAAGAAACTAAAAGACTGAAGAGGCATGGCTTCCATTATAGGAGCATTTTTATAAAACTAACAATTTCCACTGCAAGAACTCTAAAGTAGGATCAGAACCTGCTGAAAATCTTTCTTCCCTTCTGTCACATTTAAATCACCTGATTTATTTGTGTTTATTTTTCAGGAGGGATTGCATTTCAGTAGTCATATTTCATTCTGTCAGATGTAACTCAGAATCGCTCCATCCAGTAAGTGATTAACTGGAAAAAACAACAATAACAACAAAATACAACTCTCTCTTGCCCCTAAAAGAAAAAATACATTAGTTTCTCCTACAATTGTTATAAGAGTATGGAGCTCTGATGTTTATAGCAAAGTTCCCAGAGTTCTCATAGCACATTTCTCCAAAGTGGAAAGTTTAAAATAAATAAATCAATAGATAAATAAATAAATAAATAAATAAATAAATAAATAAATAAATAGCAAGGTGAAGCTGTAATTGTCCCTTATCGTTCAGTTTGTCCATCAGCTGAATTCACAGTTAAGGAATAACTTGTTTTTATGAGTCTTGGTAGGTGACAAATACAGTTGTCTTTTTTGAAGTTGAAAGTTCTTTCCCAGGCTTCCTTGTAGCTAAGGCACAGGAATGCCACAGAGTCTGCTGACTAAAGGTGGCTTCCTCAGAGTTGTTCTCTGGAGTTGGTGGCACAGAGAGGCAGAGTAAAGACTTGAGCTCTTGGCACAAGGGCAGTAGCAGTGAAAACCACAGTGTCTATGCCCAGTAGTAATGGCACTGTTTTCTGGATAAAAATGATGCTACACAGCAGTTTGGGTCTTTTGTTGTACCTGGAACATCAATTAGACCCAAGTCTGTTTTGGCAGCTTCCCCCAAAGTTTTTTCTTTCAATCAGCCTAGAGAAGCATCTGGTGATTGTAACTAAAATATTGATAGGCACTGTGGTTGTATTTGAATTAAACATTTCAAATAGTGTACATCCTCACTTTACTCTGGCATATCTGCCTGGACCAAACTATGTTGTTTCCTGGCTTTGTGGCTATCTCCCTGTTGTGGAGAGCACCATCTCACCTTCTGTCTAAAAGAGTGCATTTTCCTGGGGTGAGATACTTATGTGTCTGAACCTGTCTTCTGTTTCCAGCTATTGAGTCTGAAATGACTAATGTTGTCTTAACACTTGCTAAAATTCTACAGCTTGTGTAACAAGTCTTTTTCTGGGGTGGGGGTTGGGGTTGGGGAGAAGGCGGGAAGTAAGAAGTTGTTCAGAACTGGAAAGAAACCTTCCTTTCTTTAATATACTGATATTAAGGCAAATGTGAATGTCCTTTCATAATTAATAACAGTTTCTATCACTTCATTAAAAAATTACAGTGTTAATTGTTGGGAGTTTTAAATGCTTTTGTATAAATAGATTTGAAAGCCTCTCCTATTTTATATCATCAGAGATCTGATTAAAGTCTAAGAGAACCAATTCTATAATCAAAAAGGATACAGCTCAGGTACTTGGCATTGAAAATTAGAGAGAAAATTAGGATTAACATATAGATATGGAGTTATTACATTATCAACATTGCATGTTATGCTTTCTCAAAATATTTTCTTACCAAATGTCACACCAAACAGTGAAATATTGACAAGCCTAATATACAACAACAATTTTTAGAAATCTTGGGAATATTAAAGGCTGTTCTCTTAAAAACTGCTAAACCGTATGCCAGAATTTCTCAGTGAATCATAATCTCCACAAAAGCAATAATTTTGATCTGTTTTGTTCACAGCTATACATAAAGTAAAATATTAACAACAGGCATTCACACATATTTGTTAAATGAGTGTGTTGCTTGTTAAAAATATTGATCACTGAGCCTCATCTAAGAATTTCTAAATCAAAATATCTGTGGATAGGACTGGACAAACTGCACCTGACTCTGTCTAAGGTTGAAAACGATTCTTCCTCTTGAGAATCATTCAAAACCTGTTATCTAAGGAAAACAATTCACTTAACATTGAGGTAACTCGGGTTTTTTTTGCATTTGTGAGATCACCTAGAGCCATACCACCATTAATATAATGGCCTATTGCAAAAATAATATTTTGATACAAATTAAGTTAGAGGAACTGTTCCCTGTTGGTGCAAGTTCTAAGTGTCATTGCTTTTCCTTTTTTGACAAAAGCAAGTCATAAGAGCAGAAGTGGTGTGCTTTCTTCCCCAATGTTGAAGGATTCTTTATTTTTTCATTTATGATCATCAGCACAGATTAGTTTAGTGCTCACTGTGTACCTGGCACAGACTGTGTGTAAAGGAAAACAGATTCTAGTATTAGCAGCTGGAGTTACGGGGAGAAATGAGATGATAGGGAAAAATACTGCAGTGTATAACCAAAGAAATTTAAACTGAAAATGTGAACTCCCTGGGAACTTTCTCATGAATTTGACAGCGAGGTGGGAAAATTTTATTAACAAAGAATTTGATAAGTAGAAAGAAAGAAGAAAGTAAAATTGAATTTGAGTATATTTGGAAGATGGAGGGAAGATAATATCTAATGAATAAGTGAGGGCACAAAATACATCATTTAGTAAAGTAAATAAGCAGAAAGGGGAGCTTTTGAATGCCAGTCATGTGCGCAGATTTTTTGGTTTTTGTACTTTTTCTTGTTTTTAGTGATATTTTATTGAAATATGTTTCATGGGGTTGTGCTAAATACATATGTTTTTACATATAAAATGTATTTTCTCTATCATGATAGAGAAAACTTTTTTACCTGGAAGGCTTTCTTGTGCTGTGCCCCCAACTAGTCAACATCAACCCAGCAAACAAAATGATTATTCTGATTTCTTTCACTAAAGATTGATTTTGCCTATTTTTTATTTTTATGTAAATGGAATCGTATAGTATTTACTCTTTTGTGTCCGAAGTCTTTCACTAAATTTTATGTCTGTGAGAATCAACCATGTTGCTGGGTTCCTTCCCTTATAGTGTTGTACATTGTAATTCATTCTTTTTAATTGCTGTGTAGTATTCCACTGTATGAATATTAGCCTAAAATTTATTTACCCATTCTTTGTTGAGGGGAATGTGGGTTTATTCCATTATGAGGCTATTACAAACACAGCTGATATGAACTTTATTGACCATGCCTTTTTAGTCAACATAGTTATATACTTTGGAGAGTGTATACTCAGCAGTGCAATTGCTGAACAGAGAGCACATGTATGTTCAATTGTGGTAGAAATACCAACTGGTTTTGCAATACTGGTTAACCCAATTTGACTACTTAATATTTGTGAAGATATAGTCCTATGTGTTTTCCTAAACGTTTTAGTATTTTGCCATTTGCATTGAAGTACATCATGGCTCTTGAGTTTATTTTTTTTAAATATGTTTTTATTGCCACGGTTGGTTTGGCTCAGCCGTTAGAGCATCGGCCTGTGGGCCAATGAGTCGCAGGTTCGATTCTGGTCAAGGGCAAGTACCTTGGTTGCGGTTCATCCTTGACCCTGGTTGGGGTCATGCAGGAGGCAACCAGTGGATGTGTCTCTCTTCCTCTCTCTCCTTCCCACTCTATCTGAACAACAAAAAAATGGAAAAATATCCTTGGGTGAGGATTAAAAAATATATGTATATATGTTTTTATTGATTTTTTTTTAGAGAGAGAGGAAGGAAGAGAGAGAAACATCAATGTGAGAAACTTCAATTAGCTGCCTCCTGCATGCCCCCTACTGGGGATCATCCCACAACCTGGGCAAGTGCCTTGACCAGGAACCATACTGGGACCTCTCAGTTCGTGGGGCAACACTGAATCCACTGAGCCACACCTACTGTCTGAGCATCTCTTGAGTTCATTTTTATGTAGGGTAGGAGGAGGAGGTCCAGTATCATGTGTCTATCTAATTGTTCTATACCATTGATTACAAAGACTCTCTTTTCCTCATTGAATTGTAATGATATATTATTATAAAGCAGGAAGATGTATGTATATTGGTCTTTTTCATCATTATTCTGTCCCATTAGTGTGTTCGCATAATGTTGCAGCAATATCACCCTGGATTAACAACTGCAACTTTATAGTAAGTTTGGTATTTGGTAACATTCTCCAACTTGTTCAAGATTTTCTCAATTATTCTTGACTATTTCCATATATATATTTTAGTATCAGCATGGCAATTTCAAAATAAATAAACAGATAAATAAACATTTAATTTACAAAGAAATTAATTATTAAATGATATCCAGCTTGGATTTTCAAGTGGAATTACATTAAATCTATAGATGAACTTGGGGAGAATTGAAATCTTAACATTACTGAGTCTTCCAATCCATTTGCATGATATATTTCTGAATTAATTTATTTTTTAGAAATTTGTTTACTGATGCTTTATTTAGTTCTAAATGCAGAAATATTACATATTTTTGCTAGATTTATTCTTAGCTCTAGAATTAGCTATAGGATTATAGCCATAGGATTCTTAACTATAAGCTTTTTTTTTTTTTCCCCGGCCGGTGTGGCTTAGTGGTTGAGCGTCAGCCCATACACCAAGAGGTCACTGGTTCAATTCCTGGTCAGGGTACATGCCCAGGTTGTGGGCCCGATCCCTGGTGGGGGGCATGTAGGAGGCGGCCAATTGATGTTCTCTCTCATCGATGTTTCTATCTCTCTCTCCATTTCCCTTCTTCTTGCTCTAAAATCAATAAAGAAAAAAATACTTTAAAAAAAGTTTACAACTTTTTTATACTATTGTAAATGTTTATGTTTTTAAGTTTTTATTTTATATAAAATACAATTATAAAAATACAATTAACTTTTGTACATTGGTATTGTATTGTATGATTTTGCTATACTTTATTATCTTAATAGCATGTTTAAAGATTCATTTTGGTTTTTAAAATTCAAAATCATTTTTCTTCCTTTTCAATCTTTATAATTTCCATTTATTCTTTTTTGCCTTATTGCAAAGTTTAGGACTTTCAATACATTATTGAATAAATGTGAAGATAGTAGACAACCTTGGTAAATGTTTTACATGAAAAATTGTGTGTTCTGCAGTTGTTGATATAAATTGCATTAATTTGGTTAAATTATGCTATACAAATCTTTGTTTACTGATTTTTATATCTACTTGCTTGTTTTGTCTGAAGGAACTATGTTAAAGTTTCCAATAATTGAAGATTTGCCTATTTTTTCTTTTTATTTCTGTCAGTTTTTTTCTCTATCAGATAAAAAAAATAAATATATAATGATATTGGTTTCAGGATGAGATTAAGCTTTAATATAGCTCCATTCCTGAGGCCTGAGTGACCTATTGATAGAGAGACATCAGGTGAGGAGTTCATTATTCTGCAGGGTGTTCAGATGCCAGCACTCTGATACCAGCAACATTCCTCCAAACTAGGGAATGTTAGTACTGGTTTTAGAATATTTGAAAAATGTCTGCTGAGACATTGGACTGAATGTCAAAATATAGTCACTACAGAAAAAATATAGAAGAGGGGAAGCATTAGTGTTATCTGTTACCAAGTGATTGCCAGTAATCAGTCAAAAATGTCAGTTACTTAGTCTATGATGGTGGCAGTGAAGAAAGAAATAGTTTTAGTTATAATTTGGAGATGGCAGGAACAGCATTATATAATGAATGAAAATTAGAGGCCAATTGGGTGAGGACATTGAGAAATAAAGAAATATCCTGATTTGGGGTGTGAGGTATGAGCTTTAAGAATTTCAGGGTTTTTGTTTGTTTGTTTTTAGTTCACTCTGGTTTTCTCTTGTAAGTTTCACTGAGGGAACAATAAACGATCATAAGAACATCTGCAGTAACTTTGAAGAATTAATTCAAAGTTTCTTATTTTAGTGTACTCAGCTTAATTATATCCCAAATCTTTTCACATCCAATTATATGAGTGACATACATATAACCATTTTTATAATATTAGCCACTAAAAATGTTTTAAGTACATTAATAAACAAAAGTTGAACAATCATACTGTGATATATATTGATACTTGCAACACTTTAATGAAAACCCCTCCAGATAATGAAATTACATTATTTTTAAAGTTTAAAATCTTTAATTCAAATGAGGATCTTGTTTATATTGTGAAATAATGCTGATTTGGATAGGTGCTAATTACTTAGGATTTCAAACCAAGTACTGAAGAATTGATAATGATATACAAGATCAAAGTTAATTAGAAAATATATCATTAAAGGTCAGTGTAGAAAATAAAGCTTTGACATTTTGTTACTTAGATGAAAGATGTGGAAGCACAGAGTAATGATTTATTTGAACTAAGATGTGATTGAATAAATATTGCTCTATCGTAGGGCATTAGGATGAATGACAATAGCTATAATGTCAAATGTTGGTTGTGGTTAAATATAAAGGCTGAATAACTGCTTTTTTCTACCTCCTTAAATATTATTTTTCAAAAAATTTAAATCACTGACAGCACTCTTAATTGATGCTATTTTTATCTGGATCCATGATCTTCTACTCCAATAAATGGCTTGGAATGCCGAACGCAAATGATTACCTGACAAATCACAATGAACGCTTTTGCAAACAGTTTTTTTGTAAGTAATGTTCATAGCATGAGCATCATATATTTTGAACATACTGTTATTCAAAATGTCCAATCAGGCTACAATATTAGTGATGAGTAGCTTTTGTTAGCATACATTGATTTGAGATATTTTTAGAATAAGATATTTTTCTTAATCTTCCAAAGATGCTAGCTAACATAACTTGCTCTATCCTGACACCCACTGACTCAACAGGCTATTATACCCATGTCTGGATAGCCACTCACTTACTTCATAAACATTTGTTGAGCACCTACCATATGGGATCAAAGAAAAAAGTCATGGCCAATATTCTCAAACAGCTCAGGTCAAGCAGAGAGTCAGAGTAAAAATGAAGAGAACTTAATGAAAGCAACAAGTTCACAAATCACAAATAAAGATAAAATGAAATGCCATAAAAGCCCAGAAAGAATTTGGAAGGCTTCTTGGAGATATCCTAGAACAGGAAACATTTAAGCTGTGTCTTAATGGAGGAAAATGCATTTGACAAGCTAAAAGATTGAAGGCTATTTCAGAGTAATCATAAAGTGTGGTTTGTTTGTTTTTTAAATCCCTCATAATACACTATAATTACCATTATTATTCCCACACTACAGATTAAGAAATTGAGTCTCAGAAATATCTATGGCTAGTAAAGGGTAGAGTTAGGATTCAGACTTAGTCAATCCAACTCCAGGCTCCAGATTCTTAATTACTCTGCCACTTAGATGGCACAGGAAAAGATGGAGATGTTTTGGTAACGAAGTTTAAGCCTCCCAGAGCCAAGCCAATTTTAAACCTCAGAGGTTGTAATTCCAAGTATGTCCCTTTCCAAGAGTATAATTACTTTTGTGTGAGCATATTTTTTTAATGACCGAGTGTTTCAGAATTTAAATTTAGGTATTTGTTCTAGCAATTTAAAAACTGTGGCACCTGGACCAAAACGTACAGTCTTCTCCAAAATTTTCCAAAATGACCTTTTTCCTCTTTCTCTTGTTAAAATTGCCATAGAAAGAAATAATCGTAAATATGCCCCTGGTTGTCTTTGTACCTTTTAAAATATGTGGAGCTTTATTTTTTCTAAAAGAGAGACTGTTTGGGATGCTCAGTACCTCCTTTTCACCTTCAACAGCATATATTTTACTAGTGTTTGCTTATAACAAAGTGTATGGGTTTTTTTGTTTTTTTCCTCTGAGTGAATATTTGGGGATAGGTCCTAAAAAATGAACAATGGTCCTGAGGTAGGACAATGCACCCAAAATAATGTTCCAGCTGGTTTGGTTTTATGTTGGTTTTGCAGGAGCATTCTGCTTTAGGAATGCCCACTATATAACCCTTAATTTGCATATATATTTAGGGCAATAGTTGGTACTGTCACGTAATAATTGACTGCACACTTGACTTCTGTAGAGGTGTTACTAAATCAAGCATAAAAACTGGCAAAGGGTGGAGGGAAAACGAAATGCAGAGCAGTAGTACAAGGGCAACTGATGACACTCACCTAATTAAAATGCCTTCTGCTTTTTATTCTTGCTTATAAGACAAGATAGGAGATGTAGGTGGTAATAAAGAAAACAGAATTGGATTTTGCCCCCATAGCAACTATTATGATTGCTAGGGATCCACTAAATTTCTTTTTATGTAAAACCATGTGATGAAAATGTTTACAGATGTCCTGTGTTTAAAATTTCTCTTCCAGTTTAAACTCATCCAGACACTCATAAAAGGTTGTTTATTCTAGCTCCTGCTTGTCATATATTCTCTGTGTTTTCTTTTTTCTTCATCTAAATTAGATTGCCTAAGTTACTATAGATGTTATGTAAGTGTCTGGCAGGCAGCCTCTAAGATGTTCTATAGTGATTCCTACCTCATGGTTTTCATGCCTTCATGCCATCCATCCCTTTGAGTTTGAGCTGGACTTATTGAATCCCAATGAATAAAATGTAACAAATACTCAGAGAGGGGCAGGAGCAGGGTAGAGGGGGTCCATGGGGGAAAAGGGAGGACAACTGTAATACATTCCATAATAAAATATATTAAATTATATATATGACAAGTACTACCATGTTACTTCTGAGATTAGGTTATGGGAAGACTGGCTTTCATTTTGGGTATACTCTCTAGCTTCCTCGCCCTGAGGGAGGACTGTATTTTTTTGTTGGGGCTGCCATAACACCATACCACAGACTGTATGGCTTCTACAACACAAATTTATTTTCTTTTTTTTATCCTCACCCAAGGACATTTTTCCATTTTTTGTTCAGATAGAGTGGGAGGGAGAGAGAGGAAGAGAGAGAAAGAGAGAAACATCAATGTGAAAGGGATACATCGAGTGACTGCCTCCCTCACGACCAACCAGGACTGGGGACAATCTGCAACCGAGGTACGTGCCCTTAGTGGGAACCGAACCTGGGTCTCTCTGGACCACAGGCTGACGCTCTAACCGCTGAGCCAAACCGTCCAGGGCACAAATTTATCATACATCTAAGATCAAGGTGTAGCAGCATGGTTGGTTTCTCCTGAGGCCTCTCTCCTTGGCTTTCAGATAGCCGTTCCCTTTCTGCTTTGTCACATGCATCCCCTGATATGTCTTTTTGTGTCCAAAGTTTCTCTTTTTATACGGACATCACTCGGATTGGACTAGGGCTCACCCTAACAGGCTAATTTTAACTTTTTTTAAAAAAAATATTTTTTCTTTATTGATTTTTAGAGAGAGAGAGAGGAAGGGAGAAGGAGAGAGAGATAGAAACATCGATGAGAGAGAACATTGATTGGCTGCCTCCTGCATGTCCCCCACTAGGGATTGGGCCCACAACCTGGGCATATGCCCTCACCAGGAACTGAACTGGCAACCTCTTGGTGCATGGGTCAACACTCAACCACTGAGCCACACCAGCCGGGCAGCCTGATTTTAACCTAATCATCCCTTTAAAGGTCCTACTTCAAATACAGCCACATTCTGAACTACTGGGGTTAGGTCTTCAACATGTGAATTTTGGCATACACAATTTGGCCCATAACAATTCAGCCATATGGCAAGGAACTGCGGGAGGCCTCAGGAACAACAACCTGTGAGTGAGCTTTGGATCAGGTCCTCCACAAGTTCAGACTTCGGATGAAATCAAAGCCTTGGCCAACTGCTCAACTGTGATTTGATGAGTGAACTTGAATCAGAGGCATCAACTAGTGACCTTGTGTCACAACTAGTGACCTTGAGGATCAACAGAAATTGAGATAAATCTCCCTTCTTTTAAGCTTCTTAGTTTGGGGCTAGGTTGTTAAACAGCAAGAGATAACTAAAGACAGTGTCTTTAAACTATCATATGAGTTTGTGTTTGTTTGGTAAATCTGTATTTTTTGGAGTAGAGGAAAAGGGTTTTTTAAAGAATTTAGGATCAATGAATGTAGTGGGTACATCACCCAGATTCCCCACATCAGATCATAAACACTCATTCCCCCAGCTGCCAAAAGTATTGTTGCTGAAAGCGCACAGATGCATCCCTTTCAAAAATTACACTCAGCCGAAAGGCAATTTGTCTGATGATTCAAATGCCATTTGTCTTCATGTTGGGGAGTTCGAGCTTAGTGAGAACGGATGTGCATTCATAGAGACTCCGGCTATTTAGAGACGTTCTGAGAGTCTGTTATCAATGGGACCGTATCTAAGAAAATTATTGTTATTAGTTTGCATCTTCTCCTTCCTTGGTTCCCTCTCTTTCTCCTTTTGGGATTTAATCCTTGCTTATCCTTTAGAAAAATATATAAGACCTGGGAGGAAAACAGCAGAAGAGCTACCTCTTGGAGAGATGGGTTTTATTCTTTGTCCCATCTAGTTATGCCCAGCCTTCTCTACAATAAACTCAGGAATTACTCTGCAAGAGCTTCCAGTGGTGTTTCAATTGCCTCCCAGAGGCCATCAGGGAGCAGCAGGTTATAGGGCTGAACATCTCTTGCAAAAACATTATTGTAAACACATAAAAGCAATGGAAACTAGATCACTGGCATCCATCTCAATGAAGACCACTCTAATTTTTATTGTTCTCCTCCAAAATAAACCAACAAAACAGGACATAAGTGTTTTTTGAAGATCAATTAATTTTATTTCCTTTAACTGGAAACAGACTTTTTCAAAAAGTGCCATAAGAAATTAAGAATTGAAGGCATATTATCTATGTTGTCAGAAAAGCTGACTCCTTTGAAATCCACAATCACTTTTATTCATGAGCTCTATGTTTAATGATGATCACTACTCCACAATCTTCCTTTTGGAAATGTCAAGGTAAAGTGTTCACCTATTAGAGCAAAATTGCAAACACTTAGCTACATCAGTGAGCTGCAATCTAACCAGGCAATCTGATTTTTAATAGCATGATCACCCAATAGTGTAATAGATTGGAACAGTCTATTACTATAGACTGTGTGAGAAAATCATAACAAAGCTAAATACTTCTGTGCTACATTAAGGGAGCTATTAGAATGTGCAGATAAAGGCACCCAAAATAACTCTGGGCGTTTGGATAAGAAAAGATGTTTAAATATGCTCAACACAAAGAAAACAAAATGCAATGCAATTCTGAAACTCTTATCTTTCATTCATATTTTAGATGCTTATAACTGACATTTACCTTACCAACCTATAAATCTGTAAAAAGCTCCTTGTAAGCAACTAACTTTCTGTGGAATTTGTATAGGAGACAACAAATTACAAACAATCTGAACGTCTTCTCTATTCTGTAGTGGAAAGTTGATTATTAGAAACCCAAATAATTTAAGCTAAAATTATTTAATTGGATACATTGTTTGAAACTAAGTCTGAGGCAATGGTGGTGATATTAGTGTGTGTGCGTGTGTGTTTGGCTCATTAGGAGGCAAGGATGAAATTATTTTTCAATGGAAGATATCACTGTGTAGAGGGTAATCTTCTAGCCCACATTCTGCCATAAGCTAGCTATATAATTTTTACCTCTTTATATCTTTGAACTTTTTTTTTTTAATTCTCACCCAAGGACATTTTTGCATTTATCTTCAGATAGAGCGGGAGAGAGAGGGGGAGGAAGAGAGAGAGAGGAACATCAATGTGAGAGAGACACATGGACTGGTCGCCACCCACATGGCCCCAACCGGGGCTGGGGACAAACTGCAACCCACTCCAACCACTGAGCCATACCGGCCAGGGCTATATCTTTGAACTTTTATTTGTAGATTGAAGCAATTAGAAATATTTTTAAAAGTCATTCTTTTAATAGTCTGTATTTTTGTTTTAAGCAAAATAATGGTAAGTTGACTAAATGTTTTGTTAATTTAACTAGCAGGGGCTCACGTAGACAAATCTTAGGCAAAGTGATGTAATTTAAAAACCACATAGTTCTTACATAAATACATCTTACTTTACATGTTGTTAAAACTGAACATTTTGGTGGCTCAATTTGTGTTTCCAAGAATAAGGAGATGTAACACAATGTATTGGGAAAGCCTCCAGATAGTTATTTAGATGGAGTGTTCTGAAATGACCCCTGAGGTTCCATAATCTTTTAAGGCAGGATCACAAATCTAAGAATTATCCCAGAGAATATAAGCAATCTGTTGGGTTTCTTTTTGGCTCTTGTAACTATACAAACCCACATTAAAACCCCTTAAATCCACATAGAAAGTAAAGGCCTAGACTATATTTTCTCTTTGGCCAGAGTGCAGATTTACATTTTAAATTGAAATTGGAAGAAGAAAGCTTCTTGATGCTCGAATAAAGGACAGAGTAGTGAATCAGGCTGAAAGTAAAAATTGTATTATAAATTTGCTACGTTAAATATGGGTGTTAAAAACAGAATCTTAAGCTATATTTCTCCCTGCCTCTGAAACAAAATGTACCCAATGAATTAGACAGATATGTACTAAGAATTATGCTGAGTCTGGCAAGAGTCCTTTGAAATATATTCCTCAGGCAAAGGGCCTAAGGAACACATTGAAAAGTCAGAGAAACAATGAAAAGCAACATAGCCATCTCTTCTGACTCTGGTAGGAAAGCAAACATTATCAAGCTAAAAATTATTAATCTTAAAATTTAGTGAAATGCATCTTTAGATGTTCAGTTTATTTCAAGAAACTTTGAGTAACGTGCTATATATTATGCATGATACTGCATGGTGGGAAACAAAAATGAATGAAGCATCTAATAAGTTGCTTACAATATTGTGAGAAAAATTACCCCCCAAAAGAACCATAATAATGCAAGACGATATATTCTAAAAGATCTAACACAGGCAAAAACCCCAGGAAACTCAGGTAAGACATGTTATTTCAATTTCAGCCAAAGCATCTTCATCTTTCATTGAAAACAACTGAATGGAGTAACATTTGCTCAGCAACAGCTATGATATTGTGAAATTCTTACACTGCACAGCTGCACATATGAATACAGATTAATATTTAAAACAAAATTTGCATTTTAAAAAGTTTCAAAAGAGACTGTGTGACATGGAACTATTTTTTATAAAGTCCAAACCAAGAAAACAGTATATTAATTATAGGTTCATACATATATGGTAAGTAAAAATCAAAGAAACCCAAGAGAAAGTTTAGAAAATATGATTCAGGAGTATGGTTACTTCTGGTGAAGAGACAAAAAAATTTGATAAGGAGTGATATAAATGGAGCTTGGTTTACATTATTTTCTTATTCAAATGTTTGTAAATATTACACAGTTGTCTTGCAGAATATAGAGATGTGCAGATACCTTATCTGAGACCAAACTGCTTTTGAAGGCTGAATGTTGGTAGCCCTTCTTCATTTTCTATGGTAGTCAAACATATTTCTAGGTATTAATTTGCTTTAATGAATATTCTCTGGTTCTCATTGAACCTTTCTTATTTGCAACTCATGCCTTTCTTTAATCCAAGTATTACTTCTGCTCTTTCCTCTGCCTGTGACATTTACTCTCTGCCCACTGTACCCTCCACTCCTCGTCACCTAAAAAATCCTACTGATGAAGACCATTCAAATAGCAGTGGAAATTCCAACCTCCCCCCAATCTTGGTGAACCCTCCATGACATGCTAACATTGCACGATGTATGAATCTCCATAGCACTGACTACAGATAAGCTTGTACCTTCTGTTGCGTGATTATTAAATCACTGCCTTTTTCTCTCAGCAGTCATAAAGACAGTGGCCATGGGTTTATTAATTATTATTTTATTTCTAGCATCTAACATGTATTCAAGTAGAATATATCTAATCTTGAAACACTATCTCAATGAATTTATTTATCCATTATTTACTCTCTCTCTCTCTCTCCTTCTACAACTTCTATTGCAATTAGATTATCTTAAGACTAAGTTTTATGGTTCATTTACTTTTTCTCTATTTCCTCTCTGAGTTCTGTAAAAATTACACAGGCTTGTGACCTCCTTTACTAAATCAGTGTTTTGCTATCTAGGTCTATTTTACTCCATTGTGGTATTTATTACTAAAATCAAGATTTTCTTCTGCATAGTTTTCTTTTGAATTTTTCATTTTTCCTCTTCTCTTTATTATTACCTACCCTTGATTTATTAATATAATAGTCTCTTGAATTTTAAGTATATGAATTAAATGTTATTTATACTTGTCTCCTATATTTTTCTTTTGTTTCTCTTTTGTTTTCATTTCTTTTGGAGGGGCCAATGATATTTCATAGTTTTTCTATGATATTTTATTAACTCTCTTCTTTTAACTATATTATCTATTCATATTTTCATTTTCATTTATGATTAAAGAAGAAGGCTTACACTTCCTTAGCTCTGAAAATTGAGACTCATTCAAAATAAATCTGGGGGAGATTGTTTTTCCTCTGTAACAGCAAACAGAGGAAAATTTTAAATGGGACACTTCTCTGCCCCTGCGTTGTGACTCATGGGCCAAAAATATGTATAGCCAGTGTTCTGTACATCTCAATTCAGATGTTCTTGTGAACTCAGCTTCAGTGGTCGATAGAAAGAATGGTACTTTAGAAATCTTCTTTTTAATAGTAAATCATATAGTTTTTCAAATAACTTAGTTTTCAGTGTAGATAAGGAATTTAAGATATTCTGAGTAAAAAATTTATTTTTAAAATATTCGAACTGACAGTACTTTTCTGAATAATGCCTACTTCTCAAATTCTTTCAATATTGGAGTAGCATGTTTTTTACTTGTTTAAAGTGCTTTAATTAGTCACTCAGTAAATGTTTATTCCCTAGAGAAGATGCAGAATTTTGGTTCTAATAATGTGAGATATTGTAGCCTGTGTATGGTATCGATTCATGCCAGAAATAAACTATCATCATTTTCTTTAAATAAACGAGTGCTTTAAGTTTCAGCCTATTAATCATAACATACTTTCTAAACATTGACAAAAACCACTAATTAGAGGTGTGAAATGGTGTAAAGTTTAAGAAATATTTGTTTAGAAACTAAAAAAGGGAAATATTCATCTAAAAATGCACTAATTTGATTTCCTAATATCCTACTTAGTTAGGCACACTAATTAATCTCATTTGCACATTTAAGCTATTTATTTCTTAGTTCTTTTGATGCTTTGACTTTCAATTAACTAATACAGAAATACTGCAGTATCTGCATATTAGTTGGGGGATTTATAGTTTTCTCCCCCTGATAATTAGAAAAGTAAAGAAAAGGGAACAAAACCACAGAGCTAGAAAGAGGGAAGAAGATGGAAAGCCAATGCAGCTTCACTCCTAGGAATGATAATGTTCCTTAAAATCTTCATCATACGTAGAATTATAACCTACTTTATCCATATCTAGTCTAGAGAACTATGACTGAGCAATTTCAGTCTGAGGTATTTACACAAGAGAAATGAAAATACATGGGAAAACAAAACAAAAAAAAACCAAAATGTGTACACAGGTGATTATAGCAGCTTCATTTATAATAGCCACCTGGTCCGGCTGGTGTGGCTCAGCAGTTGAGCATCGACCCATGCACCAAAAGGTCGCTGGTTCAATTCCCAGTCAGGACACATGCCCAGCTTGTGGGCCCGATCCCCAGTGGGGGGCATGCAGGAGGCAGCCAGTTTATGTTCTCTCTCATTGATGTTTCTATCTCTCTCTCCCTCTCACTTCCTCTCTCTCTAAAATCAATAAAGGAAAAAAAAATTTATAATAGCTACCTGCTGGAAATAACTCATTATTTATCGATAGGTGCTGTGTTCATGCAACAGCAACTGCCCAGTGATATAGAGGAACCAACTTCTAATGCACCCAAAGCTTAATAAATCTCAGAAACATTATATTAAGCCAGAGAAGTCAGACGAAAAGAACATATGTAATTTAAACAAAGTCTAGAAGTTTAATGACTTTTCTCACTATGTTTTTATAGCATTTTTCCAGTTTCCTAAAATCCCTTTGATCACATTCTAATACTCCAGCATTCATCAAGTGTTCCTCTGTGTCAAAACCTTATATTATTGATCACTATAATCCAAGACTTAACATAGCATCTGATACACATAACATTTTTAGTAAATGTTTCCTGAATAGCCAGTCCAATTTCTGAGTTGGTTCAGAAATTCTAAGATGGACTCCAAGATTCCTGTCTCCTGGCATATGCTCTATATTAGCCTTTCCCCTTGAATGTAGGTAGGACTTGTGAATAAGATATGATAGTCACATTTTTTATTATATTGCATTATATAAGACCTCACTCTAGCATATTGGAAGAGATTCTCCACTTGACTTTTAATTTGGAAGCAAGTGTTTATATTGTTAAAGGCCCACATGGGTAAAGCTTCAGAGAAAGTAGCCACTAGGTGTTGAGAACCACCCTGACCAACAACCATCAAGTAAGTAAGAACCTCAATCCTACAACTGCAAGGAACTGAATTCTGCCAACAACCAGAAAGAGCTTGGGAGAAGACCCCAAATTCCAGATAAGAATACATCTTAGCTGATACCTTGATTTTAGCCTTGTGAGACCCTGTGCAGAGAATTCATCTATTTCATACTTAAACTTCTGATCTATAGAAACTGAGATAAATGTGTGTTCTCTTGGACCACTAAGTTTGTGGTAATTTGTAATGGAGCAACAGAAAAAGAATATAAAGTCCTTTGAACAATGTGTGTCATTGAAAATGTATAGATTGGTTTGTGCGCAGAAAGGTGATTAATGAATGTTTACATTTCTGGTTCTTTGTGACTGAATTGTATTTGCTATACAATATGACAGTTCAGACTAACCTATAGCAATAAAGGGTTAGGAAAGTAATAAAGTTTGCCATACTGAGTAGACTCAAATTATAGTATATATTGTCCATACTCTGAGAGATCATGGTTTAATAAATATTAATGATACAATAAGGTAGAGAGAAATATAGAAGAAAGTAACAACACATTTACTGCTAATTTATTTTACATCAAACCACATGACTACAGTCTTTACTAACAAAAAGAACACTGTTGATTTTTAAATAATCTTAATTAAAGTATATATAAATTAAAGAAACTTTTTTGCACATATTAGAAACAAGGATTTCCAAGGCCCATGACAGGTATCATTACAAAGCCTTTCAGATAAAACAATTAAAAATACAAGATTGAGGGTAAAATAATATAGAGATTAGCAAGCTAGTCAAAGAATGGAAATGTGAGAATCTCAGTCTGTTCTAGATCAATAATTCACATCTAGTTCACTAAAGTCACTTCTTTAGCTTTACTAGAGTTACGGCAAGGCAGACTTTTTGATAGGAAAATGTGTTAATTGCAGCAAGGGAAGATGATATTGTGCTAGTTATTTAAGCTTCAGTTTTAAAGAAGGCTGGATTCCAATTCCACTGAGCCAATGAGGAGCTTGGTTGCCTTGTTTAATTTAATTAATGTCTCTGTCTCAGCTGTTCGCCTGTAAACCTAGGACAATGATGCCTATCTCAAATGTTTGTTGGGAAGTGAGAAATAGTGTTTCTGAAACACAGAGAATGCTCAGTATATATGGTCTTTAATTATTAGTTCGATAATTTATTTTGCAGTGACAGTTCTGATTTAAATATTCTGAACTGAAGTCTACATGCAGAGTTGAAATACCTCAGGCTCACCAAAAAAACTATTAGAACTAATAAGCCAATTCAGTATTTTTGCAGGATACAAAATCAATATACAAAAATATTTTGCATGTCTATATCAGAAAGAAAAATATTTTTGAATTCCATTTATAATTGCATCAAAAAGAACAAAATACTTAGGAATAAATTTAACCAAGGCGTTAAAGACCTGTGTATTTAAAACTACAATACACTGAGGAAAGAGATAGGAAAAAACACAAATAAATGTAAAGATATTCTATGATCATGCATTGGAGGAATTAATATTGTTAAAGTGTCCATACTTCCCAAAGCAATCTACAAATTCAGTAGATTGGGCAGATCTGAATGGACATTTTCCAAGGAAAACATACAGATGGCCAACAGCTACATGAAACTATTATCAACATCATAATCATCTGGGAAATGCAAATCAAAACCACACTGAGATATTACTTCACACCTTTTAGGATGGCTATTATAAAAAAGACTAGAAATAACAAGTGTTGGTGAGGATGTGAAGAAAAAGGAACCCTTCTGCAGTTGGTGGGAATATAAATTGTGTGGCCACTATGGAAAACAGTATGGAAGTTCCTCAAAATATTAAAAATAGAACTATCATATGGTCCAGCAATTTCACCTCTAGGAATTTGTCGAAAAAACAAGCAAATATTAATTTATAAAGATATATGCACTCCTATGTTCATTGCAGCATTATTTACAATAGCCAGCTATGGAAACAATGTAAGAGTCTGTCGATGAATGAATGGACAAAGCAATTGTTGTGTATGTATATATGTATACAATGAATTATCATTTAGCCGTAAAAAAATCAATACAAATAAATGAATCTTGCCATCTATGACAGCATAGATGGACCTTGAGGGCATCATGCTAAGTGAAATAAGTCAGACAGAGAAAGACAAATACCATATGATTTTACTCATACATGCAATCTAAAACACAAAACAAAAAAACTAAGCTCATAGATACAGTGGATAGATTGGTGGTTGCCAGAGATGGAGGTGGGAGGTGATTTGGGGGAAGAAATGGGTAAACTGTTCGGGTTTTTGTTTGTTTGTTTGTTTAAATAAACTGGATTTAAAAAATAAAATAAAAGATTTGGGGGCATATACGCCATCTAAAAAAAGGAAATGTCCTAGGAAGTATAAAATGGATTCAAATAAAATCTCTCTTCTAATGTGGTATGAAGAGGAAAAGTGTGATATCTGGAAAGTGCATGGACAGTGGGTTCAGACAGGTTTCAGTCAAATAAACCAACTTTGGTCCCTGGTTGTGAGATTTTTAGCAAATTGTAAAAGAGGAATACTAACAATTGGGATGATATTAAAATAACAAAAGGGATACCTTTGGAAAAGAGTTTAGTTCAATGTCAGGTACATCAGAGTCACCTAAAAATTGTAGCTTCTAATAATATTTCATCTATATCATAAAATAACTACATACCCTGATATTTTTTTCAGAAACTGTGGATGCCATATTCATAGGTTAAATTATTTCAGAAATAAGGGGAAATTATTCCATTTAGTTCTGCTGTTTGTTAAACAACTTAGACTATTATTGTTTTTCATTTTTTTCTAAAGTAACTTTAATGTTATTTTCACAGAAATAATTTTATTCTAGTCTTAGGCATCTGGTAAGAATAATGAATAAACACTCTCTGTTTCAAAGTAATATGAGACCTCACTATTGTCATAGGTATATATTTACACTGAGCATTTTACTGAATTTACACTGTGCCTATTTAAATTTAATATGGAATAACATGAAAATAGAAATAATCTAATACAAATAAATGAATCTAAAAAATTATTTTAATATACTATCTCTGAAGATTGAGCGTTTTCTGGAACTTAATCCTAGGTAAATTATAGAATGAGGCGAAAGTAATGGGAAATGTCACAGGAGGAAAATCTGTAAATCAGAGCAAGGATTCCAAAGAGAAGAGTAGAAGCAAAACAGCCTGGAATCCCAGTCTGAAGAGTGAAAGAATCCAAAATTGTTTGTGGTAATGTAAAACTGAATTTGCAAATAGGTGCTTAAGTTTTCAAACATTTATAGTTATTTCTCTTTATGTAACATTTATGTAGTCACAGTACTACTTACTTTAGGACTACCTACTTGAGAAAATGTTCTCTCTCACTGTTTCATCGGTCTGTTTTGCCCTTATCAATTCAAGGTCCCACCATTTTGCATAAAATGAATGAGTGGAAGTAGAATTTTAACACACACACCATTGTCTCAAGGTTTCCATCGGGAAAATATCTAGTTACATTAATATTTCAATCTTAGCTAGTTGGCACAATATTTGATTCTTGAAACTTAAAACAATAAAACCCTAAACTTTTAGGATCTTATGCAAAGCAAATTGCTCAGGTAAAGAATCTCAACTACTAGAGACTATAAGAGGGCAATATTTAAGTGTCTTCTTCCTATTTTTTTAAAGAAAAATTCCAGGTCTGAATTATAAATGAATTTTTCAGACATACTCCACAAATGTAGAAAAGTAATTCTGAGCCAATGACTACAATGAAGTAATGGGACATAATTAGCTCACAGACCTTATGATTGACAACCTCATCACAAGAGAAGAAGTGAGAGACATAGCCCAACACTGATGCATGTTAGAGAAGAGCTACAATTTTTTATGGACTATATTTGTGAATATCGATCAAGTTTATATTCAAAGAGTAAAAACATGAGACATTAATTAAATGTATGCATTAAATAAAAACAATTTTAAGAATTCTAATCTCCCCACTTTCTCTAAACTTTTAAATATCATATATCCTTACTTATTAACTTACAATTTGTACAAATCTTTACTTACCTCATTGCCATGTCAGGACTTGCTGTGAAGTTCTGAAACTTTTCAATGTTCTAAAATTTTTGCTTATATTTTTGTTTGTAAAGTGCATTCAAATACATTAATTCATTTCAACAATGTTATAACACGTTAGTTGTTCAGTTTCAGGAGTCATTAGGGCTATAGCCTTTTAAAAGCCTATACTCAGTTGAAAATTGAATGAAAAAGTCATGATCCTGAACCTGACAGCTCTGTGAAATCTCTCTGCTCTTTTGAATCTGGTCCAACCCACAGAGGAAGAAGGTCCCTCTTCCTCTAACTCAGTATTTCTCAGAATGTGTGATGTACACATGGAGCGCTATATGAGATAATTTGTAGGCAACCCATTGATAATCATTTATACTTATAATATTTATATATTTAAAAATAGTTTAAAATATATATCAAATACATGATTTCAAAGACATCACTGCTTAAGATAAAGATAAACATTTTTAATGAGTTACTTTAGTATTAAATTAAACTACATATATATGACATAATTTTATGTACATAAAGTACAAGTGTTATTTATTTATGGCAAAAAATCATATCAATTGTAGGAGAAAAAAGACTGAGAAACACTGTTCTTCATGTCTGGACTATTGAGAGTTCTACATCTAATTTGTGTTCATCCTCTAGGTTACCTCTTTAGAAGCTGAGAAGAAACAGAGAGCTCCATTCTACTACTTATGCCTAATCTGGTGGGCCACAATAGTAATGTATAAAAGAAGATTCAATATAATTCCAGCTCTGAGAGTTGTAAGATGTGCATAGAATTGAAGGATCATTAAAGCTCTCAGAACAATTCTCGCAACCCTAATAAATCAAATTTATAAATGAAATAAATCAGCTTGTCATAAGTACTCAACTACTGCATACCAATAATCAAATTATCTAATACCTTACAAATTAAAATATCATGCCTGGAATCTATTACACATTTCAAATTAAATCACTAATCTTGTATGAAAAAAATTATACTTCAATTATGTACCATTGGAGAACACCCATCCAGATTATCTGAATCTAGTCTTTCATTGTCTTTGAGCTATTTTGCAAGTCTGTACATTTCGGGTAACTACTGCTATGCTTTGAATGTTTGTGTCCTCCCAACCCTAACTCATAAATTAAAACTTAATCCCCAAGGTATTAGGAGGTGTGGCCCTTAAGAGATTAGGTAATGAGGGTAGAGCCCTCATGAGTAGGATTAGTGCCCTTGTAAAAGCAGCCTCAGAAAGTGCCCACACCCCTTCCACCAGGTGAAGTCACAAAGAAAAGATGGTAGTCTAGGTAACAGGTGCCTTGATGTGGACTTCCTAGACTCTGGAACTAGGAAAAATAAATTTGTGTTGTTAATAAGCTACCCAGTTTATAGTATTTTTGTTATAGCGGTCAGAATGGGCTGTGACAGTAACTGATAAGAATGACAGATAATTCTTGTCTATAGACATAAACATTCTGTCTACCCTATAGAGGTTTAATTGCTTTCCCTCCCTGGAAAAAATACTTTTTATATATTCCTGATCTATAAACATGTTTGTCTTTGGATTTTCTTTTGAACTAATTATAACATCTACCTGGTTCTTTCATGATAAAGGATTAGAATAAAATATTTAAAATGTGTGAATTATTGTATCTGTTTGAGAGTCCTAGTTTTACCTGTTTTTTGAAAATTATATTCTAAGCAGCTATTGTCTGGTTATTGCAAACAACCACAAAATCACAGAGATTATTCCCATAAACACAAAATGTATTCCTAGATACAAAACAAAGTATTTAAACAAAGGCTTAGATTAGTAGTTCTCAAATTTTAGTGTGCTTAATTGAGAATTATCAAGATGAGTAAAGCCAAACACAAATAAAAATAAGAGTTCTTTACTCCCAGTCGAAAATGAGGAAAGAGACTTCTCTCCCCTCCCTTTTTTGAGAGCATTTACTTTAGAAAACTTGTAAATGTAAGTTCTTTCTCTGTCTCTTTTAAATGTATGCAAGTCCTTTTAAAAGATTAATAAATCTCTTGCTAACTTTAAGATCCAGGAATGCCTTTCCAAAGACCTGGGAGCCATCTCTTTGAAATAACATCATCAAGGAAGAGAGGGCACCCCTGTCTCCTAGTTTCTGTTGGAGAGTAAGAGCCTAACCTCAGCAGGGCCTCCAAAACCATCACCTGTCATGAAACGTGTGAGAAATTTATTGAGCCTTTTGTCGGTATTGAACTTTCTACTATGTCTACAGGGGATCTTATGTTCATGTCTATTGTGCTCTTAATTTTGCAAACCAGTTTTTTGTAAACCAGCCTAATTCAGTTAGGAAATATATAACTATTAATATTAAGACCTCCCCCCCTCCCCCTTCTTCCTCTTCTTCCTTCTTCCATTTTCTTCTTCTCTCTGTCATTCTCACTACCAGCTTCTAATGTAAACAATCCTCAGAATAAACTCTGTAGGCATTTGTTAGCAAGCCAGCAAAAAACAAGTATAAAGAGTCTTGCAATGAACTGAATGAGGATTAAGTTCTCCACTATTTTTGGATCCTTGGAAAGCCGTACCTTTAAGATGTGTTACCCTAAAAATAAAAGACCAAAGTGAGAGGCAAAAAGCATTTATTTGAGATCCAAAGAATAGCTATACAGAAAGCACTGATTCAGGCAGAAACCCAAATAGTGTTCTGATTAGGGGTAATGGCAAGTGGGTTTTATGAGAAAGGAAGGAGAATGATTACACAAATAGAAGGAAGGAATTATTATAGGTGCAAGTAATCTAAATTATTCTGTAGCTACACATGGTGGTGCTAATTCTAAAGAATCTCTTTGATTTTCAGTCTGATAGTCAGAATGTCTGTTTTCCTGTTAATTTTGCAAACATTTGTTTGGAACACAATGTTGCTTTGGCCCAGGCAAAGGTTTTGCACGATTTAAACATTCCAAAGGTTTGAGGAGGAAGAGGACTTGCAAGGCAGTTCCTCTGGGATGGCAGCTCCTAGTCCATTTCCAAGTTGCTCTATTTTTATTTTCCACAAGTGCATCTGAGGCAAATGTGACAATGGTCTGGTAATGAAATTCTGCTAACCAGTAGCTGGAGTCAGACCCTTCCAATTAGCAGTGAGTCCACATATTTATTTAAATAGAACTACACCAATTTTGTCAATGAAAACTCCTTTCTAGAAGTCTCTACGCTAGGTGACAAACCACAGATTTTACCAATGGGTCAGATTCTAATTTTTACTATGTTAATTTTAGTGTAGCTTCAGGTGTTGATGGGAGATAAAGATAGTTGGAACACCTGTAGGATCTGCCTTGGGTGGTGGCCTTTTAGATGAAAAGGTAGCAGACCACCCCCAGAGTCTAAATTCTTGATTAGGGCAACTACTGTCCTAAGGTGGAAATTAAAACTAACCCACGTTATAATCACAGTCTTCACACTGAAGTATTTTAAAGTAGATTTCTTATACCATCCCACTGGTTCATCAGGCTTCCCCTGGGCCTTTCTGAGAGTTTCACCATTACTTACTCAATTTTTATCCTTTTTCCAACTTTTCATTTTCTGATTTTGAATAGATGGTATTAAACATTTCTTAGCTGTGAAGAAGCTAATTTTCCACTAAACTCGGCCATTTTATCAGATTCGGAACCTTCTCGCCCCGCCCCCTTTTATACAAATTTGATTTAGTCACTTCAGTAATTCTGTCACTGGCTATAATTATAAATCTATATGGCAGAGATTTCTACTCTCATGTTCAAAAAACTGGTTTTGAAAAGAGATGAAAGAAAATATCACTGGGCAATTTAGTGTAAAGGTAAAGGGAATCAGAAATGAAGGTGACAGGCTGAAGGAGGTGGGGTGATAGAGTCAAAAGTTCAGGTGGCAGAGGCCAGCAAAATTTTTCATATTAAAGAATTTGCTGATAACTGCTTCCAGGTAATTTTTTAAAAAGTAGAAGCAGGATGCCCTGGCTGGTTTGGCTCAGCGGTTAGAGCGTCCTCCAGTGGACCAATGAGTCGCGGGTTTGATTCCGGTCAAGGGCACGTACCTCGGTTACGATATGTCCCCGGCCCTGGTTGGTGTCGTGCTGGAGGCAGCCACTCGATGTGTCCCTTTCACGCTGATGTTTCTCTCTCTCTCTCTTCCTCACTCTCCCTCCCACTCTATCTGAACAAAAAATGGAAAAATGTCCTCGGGTGAGGATAAAAAAAAAATAGAAGCAGGAAAATATTGAATAAGCAATGGTGTTTTCAGAGGAGTTGCATACTATTAGTTTTGTATCTTGATTATGCAATATGTTATTCTCAAATTGTATTTGATTTTGGCCATCTTCAATACAAAGGAATAACCACTCCATATTTTTCCTACTTCTCTCTATTGTGTGCACACTAAAAAGTATGATTTGCTGTAACATATTTTTTTAAAGAAGCCAAAATGACAAAAGGGCTCTTAGTTTACTTAATGTGAATAGTTGGAACTCATTTAAAGGTTCTTTGAATAACAGATAACACATTATGTAAAGAGCAATCCTAATGGAAATTAATGTACAGTAATTTTTACTAAATTATGTTATATAACAACATTCTTACTGAAAATATATATGGCAATCTCAGCTTTTACAGACCTAAATGAATATAATTATTAATTAGAAAATAACATCTTTGTGGTACTTCATTAAAATTAAGAGGACTGAATGCTGCCTTTTCCCTTTTGTTTTTTTACTGATTAAAATAGAACCACCAATTTATTTTCTAATTATATAACAACAATATTTAATACTAGGTGATTAAAATCTGACCAAAGAAAAGGAGTATATCATAACCAATTCTATCAGGAGGTAGCTTTTTGTTGGAAAATAAAAAGAAAAATTTATGGGAAGTATTAAAGTAGGAATAAGATTTTGCACAGACTAAAGCTAAAGCCAAAGACTTGGAATGCTCACAAATGAGGAGAAAAATCTTAAATCAAGTTGCCCAAGACTCAGTTGTTCTTGTCTATGGTCCCTCTTCCAGTAAACAAACAAAAATAAGTTGGTCAATTTATCTTTTTTTGTTGTTGTGCTAATAGATGTGATAACATATATTCCAGATAGAAGATATTGTGTAATAAATTTTTTTTATTTCTTCCTGGATCCTGGGTAGATAATACAAAGGCAAATATTTGATGTGCATAATTAGTGCTAAAATAACATGGAAAACCCCATTAAAGATAATGAAGTCAAAGGGATAGGTAGTTAAAAAAAATGATACTAATTTAACTAGGGATCAATTTTTTAATTTTAGAAGAAATAATTGCACTTTATAGAAAATTTACAGTATCAAAAGTATAATAAAGATACCCAAAATTATCATGAATCTAAAACACAGATGTAAGTACTAATGATATTTTGATGTATTTTCTTCAAGTTATTTTCTCAGCATTTGAGTGTGTGTCTGCAGAACATGTGTGTATATACCAAATTCATATCACATACACACGTTTGATATATATATACACAAGCATATGTATCTATATTTACACACAATTTGGTATAGAACATTTTTTGTTTCTTTTTCTTAGTATATCAGTACATACTGAGAATTTTCTCAGATTTTTAAGCAATCTTCAATATCGTGATATTACCTCATTTCTTTCATATAAATTCTTAAAGTTAAAAGACTAGCTCAAATAAGATAAATATTTTTAAGCCTATTGATACATATTGCTAAATTTTAAACTTTCAAGAAAGATTGTACCAATTTACTGTCCAACCAGCAGTATCTGAGAGGGTTAAATAGTCATCTATACTATTTTAGTCTTAGTGTTACTTGCAAACTGTTTCAGGAAGCTCAATGTGTATAGTCATCCCCTTCTCTCATAGCAGATACTTCAGAGAAAGGAAAAAAAAAAAAAAAAAAGACAAAATTTTTTAGGAAAAATGTTCAATATTTAAGAATTCTACTTTTCAGAAAATTCTTTTTTATTTGTCCAGAAGGAATTCTGTTGTGTTATTTATGCCTCTGAGATTTGGAGATTTGTGTTAATATAGAACAATCTAGCCCATCTGAACTATCCAGATTTTTACTATAAAACACAGTTCATTTCTGATTTAGTTCTTTAAGAGAATATTTAATATTACATATATATATACACATATATAATGTTGAATAATTTAAAGGCTATTCCATTCAAAGCAACTTATTAAAAATTCTTTACTCTATTTTAATTATTCTTCCTCAAATTTAATTATGCTTACAGTATAATCTATTTTATATCACATAATAGTGTTTCTCAGTACTAATTTAGTAGTAATTTAAGAAAGGCCCACGGTTATTAAGGCTGCATTTTAGAACAAATATTTTTTCATCTATTACAGAAAAGTCATTCCAAGAGTTAGGAGTTATATAAAAAAAAAAAGTGCTTTAAGCTATGGGCTCTTTTGATCACTGAAACAGTCATGTCAGTTGGTTAAATAGATACAGGCAAAAGATAAATTGTTATGTATGTTATGCATTTTTTTGGTTATATAGCCAGGCTTTGTCAAGAATTATTTAGGACAAGTAGAAAATAAATCAATTGGTTTTTCAATACCTGTAAATCGAATTCTTCTAATTTGGTTCAATTTCCTGGTTTATTCTTTGTAATAGGATTCCTGCTGTTTTTCCATCAGACGTTGTGGCATTTGTGTATCATTCCTTAATTACTTGTATTTTACTTCTAGACTAATTTTTAAGTTATTTGTGAAAGGAGCTCAACCATCAATACGTGCTTAAAAACTCCTTACTCCTTTTTTTTATACAGTTTTATCATGTGTGTGCACGTGTGCATGTTGGCGTGAATTCCTGGCAGTTTTTTAACTCTATTTACTTCCTTCAAAAAGTAAAATATTTTCAGGGTCTTCTTTTCCAAACTGGATATGTACATTTATAATAAAATTAATAATAGATATTTTATCTTTAACAGAATGAGCTTTCAAATCAGGTGTTTGAAACATTTCTTGATTGTTGTAAAATTAATATCACAACAATTTGAGAACTTCTTCTGTGAATGGAGCCAACACAAATACAACTATCACTTCATTTCTCATACACACACGAAAACACTTAGAATAGAAAATGAATATAGTTAATTTAGAAAATTGCCATTTTCATTTGTTTGGAACAAAACATCTATGTTTTTCCTTTTATTTGCTTAATTCCTTGACTTTGTCACCCAGCTTCCCTACCCTCTCCCCTCTGACAGCTATTAGTCTGTTTCTATTTAGTTTGTTAATTAGATTACAGATATAAGTGAAATCCTATGGTATTTGTCTTTCTCTGACTAGCTTATTTCACTTAGCATAAGGTAAGATTTCCTTCTTTTTTATAGCTGAGTAATATTCCAGTGTGTAAATGCACCACAGCTTTTTTATCCACTCATCTACTAATGGACAGTTGGGCTGCTTCTAAATCTTGGCTATTGTAAGTAACACTGCAATGAACATAGGGGTGCTTATATTTTTTCAAATTTGTGTTTTGGGTTTCTTTGAATATATTCCTAGAAGTGGATTGCTGGGTCATAAGGCAGTTCCATTTTTAATTTTTTGAGAAAACTCCATACTACTTTCCACAGTGGCTGCACCAGTCTGCATTTCTACCAAGAGTGTGTGAGGATTCCCTTTTCTCCACATCCTCACCAACACTTGTTTGTGGATTTATTGATGATAGCCATTCTGACAAGTGTGAGGTGATATCTCATAGTGGTTTTAATTTGCATTTCCTTGATATTAGTGATGTTGAATATCTTTTTATATATCTGTTGGTCATCTGTATGTCCTGTGGAGAGGGTATTATGCTAAGTAAAATAAATCAGACAGAGAAAGACAAATATCATATTATTTCACTTATGTGTGGAATCTAAAAAAATAAATGAACAAACAAAACAGAAGCAAACTCATAGATACAGAGAATAAATTGATGATTGCCAGATAGGGGGGTGGGAAGATGGGTGAAAAAGGTGAAGAGATTAAGAAGTAAAACTTGGCAGTTATAAAAATAGTCATAGGGATGTAAATTAGAACATAGGAAATATATTCCATAATATTATAATAACTGCATGGTGTCTGCTGGGTACTAGAATTATTGGAGTGATCATTTCATCAGTATATATAATCACTATATTGTACACCTAAAACAAAACAAATATAATATTATATGTCAATGGTAATTGAAAAATAATAATTTACCTGTTTATGTTTTTTTAAGATCATGCTGCTAAAAAGGCTTATTGTGTATTTCCAAAACAGAACACAAGCAGTTGTAGATTTGTATCATGCAATAATCGGCAATGCCACAGCAGCAAGGGTGTTCTCTACGAACCATTGTCGGGCTGCTTAGCCTTTATTTCTAACACACATTTGAAATCCACCTCACCAATAATTTTCTAGGTTACCCACCGACATCATTGATTGAAGGCTTCATGCATTTCAAAAGCCACACAACTGTACTTCTGTTTTCTGAGTGAGCTAAAAGAAAAGATGAACTGAGAATGAGAAAAAGAGAGGCACAATTTTCAGCAAGAATTGTTGAAGACTTTATCACGTTACCCCAATGTAGCCACTCCCATATCTTTCACCTTTTTTTTTTAGGTATTTTTGGGAAAGAGGGTCGTATCTGGGGACTGTTCCTTTGTGAGCTACTTGTCATCCTTCTGAGTTCTGTCTAGGCTCTCCATTCTTTTTTTTTTATCCTCACCTGAGAACATTTTTTCATTTTTTGTCCAGATAGAGTGGAAGGGAGAGAGAGGAAGAGAGAGAGAGAGAAACATCGACGTGAAAGGGACACATTGAGTGGCTGCCACCCGCACGACCAACCAGGGCCGGGGACAAACTGCAACCGAGGTACATGCCCTTAGCGGGAACCGAACCCAGGTCTCTCTGGACCGCAGGCCGACGCTCTAACCGCTGAGCCAAACCGGCCAGGGCAAAGCTCTCCATTCTTTTTTCTGGATGATTACAAACAAGAGCTTGAACTCTGTCTTCTCTTTGCTCTGCTGCAATAGCCACACTGTCACTGCCCGTTATAGCCTTTCGTTTAACACGCTGAACAAAGGGCTGAACAGGTGTAGCAGGCTTAATTGAATAGCAACAGATAACCTTGAAGAAAAAAATATATGTGTTACCTAAACGTGACTGTTCTGTTTTCTAAAGGAAAATAATCAACAGGGGTTCTTCTTATTGGTAAAAATTGTTCCTAGATCCTTGGTCTTAAGGTCTACCATTCCTCCTTCTTCCAATACTATGATTTTTTTCCTTAAAACATATTGGAAAATTCACTTAAGCTTTAATTTACTTGTTCATTATTGTATTCATTCAAAGAAATATGTACTGAGTTTTTATTGTATGTCGGATAGTAGCAAGAAAATATAGATAGTAAGGAAAAAAATGTTGAAGATTTGCAATCTCATGAAACTTACAATCTAGAGTTGGAACCAGAAAATATTCAAATAAACACATAAAACAAATTTAAAATAGAAATAGAGACAGATGCTGCAAAGAGGAATATGCAATACTAAAGTGAACTGTTGGAAAATAGGATCTTGTCATTTTGGTCTTTGTAAGATTTCCAAATAAATAGCACTGGTGCATAATATTTAACAAGGGAAATAGAGAAGACAAGTCATTATGGAGTCAACAGCATTTGCAATATTTCTGTAGAAGAGTGCAAGACTATAAGAAAGTCAGTATGACTAAATGAAGATCAAGAAAGTATAGTAAACAGTTAGGCTGAGAAATAGGTAAGGACCAGAACATACATGGATGTTGGTAATCTCTACCTTTACTCAGAGAACCAGAACATCATTAAATGGTTCTGAGTGGAGAGAATGACATTATTTGCATTTTGAAAAGATTACTCAGTAGGCATTGTACAAAAGGGAGGATAAAGGTTGCAAGGTGTATATAGCAGAGGCTATTTCAATTGTCCTAGCATGGCCACAGGTTGTTGCTGTTAGATATGGACAGGGAAAGAAGAAGATGGATTTACACAATATTTAAGAAATAAAATGTATTAAAACCTGATACTGCATTGGATAAAGGGAATGATGGAAGGAAAAGTGTCAAGAATAATGCCTAATTTTCTCACTTGTGCCATTGAATAGATGACAGGATTTTCCTGAAATAAGACACTCAATAGGAGAAACAAATTTGAAACAACACTATAACAAGGTGTTTTGTTTTCACTTTATATTTAAGAGCAGTTTCAAATTTACAGAAAAGTTGAGCACATAGTACAGAATGTTCCCACATACGTCTCTATGTCTCTGTGACCACACACAGTATATGTTGTATCAGTTGTAATGTCTCCCCTTTCATTTTTGATTTTGAGTCTTCTCTCTTTTTTCCTTAGTTAGTCTAGCTAAAAGCTCATCAATTTTGTTTATCTTTTCAATTGTTTTCCTGGTCTCTATTTTATTTATTCTTGCTCTGCTATTTATTATTTTCTCTCTTCTGCTAAATGTCATTGTTTTCTGGCTGTTTCATAGTTCTCTCTTCTTTTTTTTTCCTACCTTGCTGTCTTACTTTGTGAATTGATGAGGAATCCAAAGTTGTATGCTTTGATTCCTTTCTCTTTATCTTTTGTTACTAATGTACAGTTTTGCTTTGTAGTTGCCATGAGCTTGCATGAGCTTATAGTTATAAAAGTCTATATTGAGCTAATAGCAACTTAAGTTTGATCACATAGATAAACTCTACCCTTTCTTTCCCCCTTTTATATTTTTGAAGTTACAATTTATCTTTTTATACAGTGTATTCATTAACAAATTATTATAGCTCTAGTTATCTGTACTACTTTTGTTCTTTACCTTTATACTAGAGTTAAGTAATACAGCACCATATTACAGTATTAGAGTATTCTGAAATAAACTACATACATTTATCAGAGTTCTGTGTATTTTTGTTATTAATTATCATCCATTCATTGCAGCTTGAAGAAATCATTTCAGCATTTCTTATAAAGCTGGTCAAGTGGTGATGATTTCCTCAACCTTTTTTTTCTCTTTTTTTCTTTCGTCTGGGAAAACCTTTTTTAATTTCTGAGAGACAACTTTGCCAGATAGAGTATTTTTGGGTCACAGCATTTTTCTTTCAGCAGTTTGAATATATTGTAGCCTGTAAGGTTTCTGCTGAGAAATACACTGATAGCTTTATGAGAGTTCCTTGTAAGTTACAAGCTTCTTTCGCTACTTTTAATATTCTCTCTTTGTCTTTGATTTGTGACAGTTTATTATGTGTCTTGGAGAAGATCTGTTTGAGTTTATTTTGTGTTCTATGAGCTTCATGAACCTGGATGTGCAAATATCTCCCTAGATTTGGGATGTTCTCAACCATTATTTCTTTAAATTAATTTTGTCACCCCCCCCACCCTCTTCTTCTGGAACTTCAATAACTTGCAGATTTTTAAAATGACATTCCATAAGTCATATAGGCTTTCTTCACTATTTTTAATTCTTTTATAATTCTTCTCCTCTGATTGGATAACTTCAAAGTTCCTGTCTTCTAACTCACAGATTCTTTCTTCTGCTTGATCTATTTTGTTAATGATACTCACAATTTATTTGTGTTTTCACTTACTCTATTGTATTCTTTAGCTCCAGAACTATGTGCATTTCTTTTTTATGATCTGTCTTTCGTCTCATTTTGTTTGTGTATTGTTTTCTTATTTGTTGAATTATCTTTCTGTGTTTTTCTGTAGTCCACTGATCTTCCTTAAAACAACCATTTTGAATTCTTTATCAGGTAAATTGCAGATTTCCATATCTTTGGAATTGATTTTTGAGGAGACTATTGTTATCCTTTGGTGGTATCATGCTGTCTTGATTTCTCATGTTCCTTGAAGTATTGTATTGTTGTCTTTGCATTGAAATAGCAGTCACATCCACTAGTCTTTACAAACTGACCTTGGAAGAGAAATACTTTCTATCAGCCCTGCTAGGGACACTGAGTCTTTCTCAGACCTTCTGTGGACATACCTATTCCATGCTTCTTGCTCCTTTTGTGGCAGAATTCTTAAGGTTGTGTGGCTTCTCTTGATACTGCAATGTACCATGCTTAATGCTGAAAGCCTCTCTTTTGCTTTCCCAAGGACAGAGCTAAAGTTTATTTGTGGTCAATCCCTAACCTGTAGATTTGGGCCAGTTTTCTGCACATGCTCTCTAGACATCTGTCACAGCTCGCTCTTGCCACCTTAGTAGCATGCACTGAGAACTGGCCACAGAGTGGGGGAACTGTGTGTGTGATGTGCACTGTGTTGGGGGGTACCAGGGGGCAAATAGGGGGTAACTATGGAAGGGCATCTGATGGAGTGTGTGACATAGTTAGTAGGATCCATGTCCCTTTTATTGCCCTCCATGAGTCCTAAATGCCATTTTCCCAGTCTTCTAGTCATGCAGCTCATGACTCAGCACTCTAGATAGGGTGATAGAGAAATGGGCCTCTTTTATAGCATTCTGCAGATCCAGGGAAATCAGGTGCCAACTCACATGCTCTCACTTTCCCCCATGAGAGAAATAGTGGGCTGAGATCTCTCTTGGCACTGATCTGTGCCATCTTGAGGAAGGGCTTATGCAGGTAAAGTCAAACTGTTCCTTTTATCCTTTCCAATGCATCTAAAATCACGTTTTTTCATATTTACTGAAACAAAATGGAAATCCATCAACCATATGCCCCATTCCCTACCTGTAGTATCAGGTGGAGCTGAATGCAGCTGTCTCATTTAGCTGTGGTTTGTGGGCTTCTGTTTATCACAGCCTGCCTCTCTTCTTCTCCAGGCCTCTTCACTACAGATTTACAATTTCTCACTGGTCCTTGTGGTTATATAATTTTTGACTCCTGGATTGGACATTGATTTATCAATAGTGCATAATTTCTGAGTCTATAGAAACACACAAGAGAGTGAAAGCTGAATATTTAAGAAGACAGAGTTGATTGAAAATGAATCTGAACTGAAAATGAATCTGAAGACAGTTGAACTGAGAAACAGACCTTGTTTTCTTGGGCTAAAACACCACTTACCCTGTATTAAAAGGCTCAAAGTTATCAAAGCTAAACTGAAATTGGTATGTTGTACTTTCAATTAATTATAATGTTTAGCTTAACTCCAAAGATAATTCAGTTACTAGTTTTAAGTGTGTGATTAAATTGTTCCCAAGCAACTATCTTTCTGTCATATGACTCAGTTAAGAAACAATCTAGAGACTTCCGGATAAAAATGGCAAATTAAAGCCATTTCTACTTTTCTCCCTTCTGAACCCAAGAGAAAACTACAAAAAGAATGATCCACATAGACTGCTTAATTTCCAATGAAATTAGAAAACAGCTACAATTCTAATACTCAATACGAGAAATAACATTAGATTGACTACTGAGAGGACATGAAAGTAACATGTCCCAGAAGACAGTCAAGCTCCAGGATTCTCACCAGTTGGTGACACACTTGGAAGTCCAAGTATGTGACTTGAAACTAAGTCACCATTGAGTGGAGGGAGGACAAAATCAGGAGAGACATGATTTAACACCTTTGCAGGAGCTCTATATCTGCTCATCTCAGTAAACAAAAATAAGTGCTAGGTCACCTCAGAGAGTAGTGCAGTCTAAATGCATGTAGCATTTGGAGGGAAAATTTGCATTAGATGTAGAATTCAACAAATGTACAAAATATTGTTGTAATAGCAAAGAAAGAAAGAAAAATGAAACCTAGCTGCCAAAATAATAGAATAGCATTTTAATTTTTTATTTTTTATTAATTTATTTTTGTTACAGATATTTCTCCTTTTTCCCCCATTGACTCCCTCCTCCCCAACCCCCCCCACCTCGTCCCCAGTTTTGTTGTCTATGTCAATTGGTTATGCATACATGCATATAAGTTCTGTGGTGTATCCCTCCCCCCCCCTCCCGCCCCTTTCTGAGGATTGTCAGTCTGTACCCTACTTCTATGACTCTGGGTCTATTTTGTTCATCAGTTTGTTTAGTTCATTATATTACAGAAATAAGTGAGATCATGTGATATTTATCTTTCTCTGCTTGGCTTGTTTCGCTTAGGATAATACTTTCCAGGTTCCTCCATGTCTTCTCAAAGGATAAGAGATCTTTCTTTCTTATAACTGCATAGTACTCCATTGTGAATATGTACCATAGCTTTTTTTATCCACTCATCTACTGATGGACACTTGGGCTGTTTACAATAGCTGTTTACTTAGCTATTGCAAATAGTGCTGCTATGAAAATAGGGGTACATATATTCTTTCTGATTGGTGTTTCAGGCTTCGTAGGGTATATTCCTAGAAGTGCGATCACTGGGTCAAATGGCAGTTCAATTTTTAATTTTTGAGGTAACACCATAGTGTTTTCCATAGTGGCTGCACCAGTCTGCATTCCCACCAGCAGAGTACTAGGGTCCCCTTTTCTCCACACCCTCACCAGCACTTGTTGTTTGATGATTTGTTGATGGCGGCCATTCTGACAGGTGTGAAGTGATACCTCATTGTTGTTCTAATTTGTATCTCTCTAATGATTAGTGACGTTGAGCATTTTTTCATATGTCTCTTAGCCATTTGTATGTCCTGTTTGGAGAGGTGTCTCTTTAGGTCCTCTGTCCATTTTTTAATTGTGTTCTTTGTCTTCCTTTTGTTGAGTTGTGTGAGTACTCTATATATTTTGGAGATTAACCCCTTATCTAATGTATCCTTGGCAATTATGCTCTCCCATATAATGAGTTCCCTTTCCATTTTGATGGTTGTTTTTTTGCTGTGCAGAAGCTTTTTAGTTTGATGTAGTCCCATGTGTTCATTTTTTCCTTTGTTTCTCTTGCCTTAGGTGATGTATCAGTGAAAATTCTGCAGCATATGATGTCTGAAATTTTGTTACCTGCATTTTCTTCGAGGATTTTTATGGAATCATGAGTCACATTTAAGTCTTTTATCCATTTTGAGTTTATTCTTGTGTATGGTGTAACTTGGTGGTCTAGCTTCATTTTTTTGCAAGTAGCCATCCAATTTTCCCAACACCATTTATTGACGAGACTGTCTTGACTCCACTGTATGCTCTTGCCATCTTTGTCAAATATTAATTGAGCATATTGTCTTTGGACAATTTCTAGGTTCTCTGTTCTATTCCATTGATCTATATGCCTGTTCTTGTGCCAATACCGGGCTGTTTTGATTACAGTGGCATTGTAGTATAACCTGATGTCTGGTAATGTGATCCCTCCTACTTTGTCCTTCTTTTTCAAGATTGCTGTGGCTATTCGGGGCCTTTTTTGGTTCCATATAAACTTTTGGAGTATTTTTTCTAGTTCTGTGAAGTATATCGTGTGTATTTTGATGGGGATTGCATTGAATTTATATACAGCTTTGGGCAGTATGGACATTTTAATAATGTTAATTCTTCCAATCCATGAACAAGGTATATGCTTCCATTTTTTTTATATCTTCCTCTATGTACAATATCATGTCATCTGCAAATAATGACAGTTTCACTTCCTCCTTTCCCATTTGTATCCCTTTTATTTTTTTCTTCATGTCTAATTGCTGTGGCTAAGACTTCCAGTACTATGTTAAACAAGAGTGGCAAAAGTGGACATCCCTGTCTTGTTCCTGTTCTTAAGGGAAATATGGCCTTTAATATATTGAGATACAATCCCTCTATTCCCACATTGCTGAGCGTTTTTATCAGAAATGGGTGCTGGATTTTGTCGAATACTTTTTTAGCATCTATTGATATGATCATATGGTTTTTATCTTTCATTTTGTCTATGTGGTGTATCACATTTATTGATTTGCAAATATTGTACCATCCTTGCATCCCTGGGATGAATCCCACTTGGTCATGGTAGATAATTTTTTTGATATATTGCTGGATCCGATTTGCTAATATTTTGTTAAGGATTTTGGCATCTGTGTTCATCAAAGATATTGGCCTGTAGTTTTCTTTCTTTGTAGTGTCTTTATCCAGTTTTGGAATTAGGATTATGCTGGCCTCATAAAATGAGTTTGGAAGTCTCCTGTCTTCTTGGATTTTCTGGAATAGTTTGAGAAGAATGGGTATTAGATCTTCTTTGAATGTTTGGTAAAACTTCCCTGTGAAGCCATCTGGGCCTAGGCTTTTGTTTGCTGGGAGTTTCTTGATTACATCTTCAATTTCTTTTGTTGTTATTGGTCTGTTCAAGTTTTCTATCTCTTCCCGGTTCAGTTTTTGGGAGACTGTGTGTTTCTAGAAATTTGTCCATTTCTCCTAGATTGTCCAATTTCTTGGCATATAATTGTTCATAGTATGTTTCGATGATTCTTTGTATTTCTGTGGTGTCAGTTGTTACTTCTCCTCTTTCGTTTCTGATTTTGTTTATTTGGGTCGTCTCTTTTTGTTTCTTGGTGAGTCTGGCTAAAGGTCCATCGATCTTGTTTATCTTTTCAAAGAACCAGCTTTTTGTTTAATTGATCTTTTGAATTGTTTTTTAGTCTCTATGTCATTTATTTCTGCTCTGACCTTCACTATTTCTTTCCTTCTACTTGCTCTGAGTTTTTCTTTTTGTTTTCTTTCTAGATCTTTAAGTTGTAGGATTAGAGAGTCAATTAGGAATTTTTCTTGTTTCTTGAGGTAGGCCTGTAGTGCTATGAACTTCCCTCTCAGGACTGCTTTCGCTGCATCCCATAGATTTTGTGTTGTTCATTTTCATTGGTTTCCAGGAAGTTTTTAATTTCTTCCTTGATCTCGTTGGTAACCCATTTATTGTTTAATAACATGCTATTTAGCCTCCAAGTGTTTGAATGTTTTTGTGTTCTTGTTATAATTGAGTTCTAGTTTCATGCCATTGTGGTCTGAGAAGATGCTTGATATGATTTCAATCTTTTTGAATTTGTAGAGACTTACTTTGTGTCCTAACATGTGGTCTGTCTTTGAGATTGTCCCATGTGCACTTGAGAAGAATGTATATTCTGCAGCTTTGGGGTGAAATGTTCTGTAAATATCAATTAAGTCCAACTGATCTAGGTCGTCATTTAAGGACTCTATGTCCTTGTTAAGTTTTTGTCTGGAAGATCTATCCAGTGGTGTAAGTGGCGTGTTAAAATCACCCACTAAGATCGTATTGCTATTGATCTCTCCCTTGAAGTCCTCCAGAATTTTTTAAATATATTTTGGAGCTCCTATATTTGGCACATATATGTTTACCAGGGTTATATCCTCTTGTTGAATTGATCCTTTTAATATTATGTAGTGACCTTCTTTGTCTCTTATTATGGCCCTCATTTTGATGTCTATCTTGTCAGATATGAGTATTGCTACATCAGCTTTTTTTCTATTTCCATTTGCTTGGTAAATTTTTTTCCATCACTTCACTTTCATCCTGTGTGAGTCTTTTGTTGTGAGGTGAGTCTCTTGTAGACAGCATATATATGGGTCGTGTTTTCTTATCCAATCAGCCACCCTATGCCTTTTGATTGGAGCATTTAAGCCATTTACATTTAAGGTTATTATTGATAGATAGTTATTAGTTGCCATTTTTATTTTATGCCTGTGTTCCTCTTTTTCTCTCTCTATTTCTTCTTCTTACAAAAGTCCTTTCAGCATTTCTTGCAATGCTGGTTTGGTGGTGGTAAATTCCTTTAGCTTTTTTTTTTTTTTTTTTTTTTTTTGATCCATGAAGCTCTTTATTTTTCCTTCAATTTTTAATGATAGCCTTGTTGGATAGAGTAGTCTTGGATTTAGACCCTTGCCTTGCATTACTTTGTACACTTCATGCCACTCCCTTCTGGCCTGCATTGTTTCTATTGAGAAATCAGCTGACAGTCTAATGGGAGCTCCCTTGTAGGTAACTTTCTGTCTCTCTCTTGCTTCCTTTAAGATTCGTTCTTTGTCTTGAATGTTTGCCATTTTTATTATGATGTGTCTAGCTGTGAGTCTTCTGGGGTTCATCTTGCTTGGGACTCTGTGTTTCCTGGACTTGTGTGGCTTTTTCCTTCACCAGTTTAGGGAAGTTTTCTGTCATTATTTCTTCAAACAGGTTCTCTATTCCTTTCTCTGATTCTTCTCCTTCCGGTACCCCTATAATGTGAATGTTGTTATGTTTTGTATTATCCCACAGCTCTCTTAAACTCTCCCCCTGCTTTTTAAACTTTTTTTCTATTTGGGTGTATTTCTCTACCTTGTCTTCTAAGTTACTGATTCGGTCTTCAGCTTCTAATCTACCATTGAACCCTTCTAAGGTATTTTTCATATCAGCTATGTCATTCTTTATTTCCTCTTGATTTTTATATATAGCTTCTACCTGTTTATGCGTAGCTTCTACCTCTTTTTTTTTTTTTAAGCTGAAGTAGTTCCTGTGAGCTCTTCATAATTCTTATTAAGTTGCTTGTAGTTCTCACCAAATTGTTTGAGCACTCTTAAAATCATTGCTTTGAATTCTTTATCTGACAAGTTGCTTTCTTCTAGTTCCTGTAGTTCCTTTTCTGGTGATTCTTCTTTTTTTTTTTTCATTTGGGTGTTGTTTTCTTGTCTCACTATTTTAGCAATCTGGTAGTTCTAAGCCCGGTGAGGGATGTTGGAATGTGTAGGCAGGTCAGTGTGTATCAACTAAGGCTGCTGTACCTCCCAGCCTGTTTTGGTGTATGGCTCCTCTTGTCTGCTGTGGTCCTGGAGGGTTGACACCTGGTGGCTGGAATTGGTCTGTCGTGCAGGTCTCGGCTCCCTGAGACTCGCTGCTACTTGGGCTGGTGCACTGCTCTTGATCAGCTTCTGCTGATGTTGCTGGGGATGGGTCTTAGCTGCCCATATGTGCTGCTCCTGCCCGGAGTGCACGGGTCCATCTGGTGCCGTACTGGGGTGTGTGGGGTTCCACTAGTACACTGTTGGGGTTCATGGGTTCCACTGGCATGCTGCTGGGGTTTGTGGGTCCCTCTGGTACACTGCTGGGGTGTGTGGGTCCAGCTGGTGTCCTGCTGGGGTTCGTGGGTTTTGTTGATATGCTGCTGGGGTTCGTGGGTTCCACTAGTGTACTTCTTGGGTTCGTGGGTCCCTCTGGTATGCTACTGGGGTGCGTGAGTCCCGCTGGTGTGCTGTTGGGGAACCCTGCTGCCTGGTGGGGCTCAGCTCCTGATCAGTTGCTGCTGGGGGCGAGTTTCAGCTCCCAGTTCGCACTGCTACTGCTGCTGCTGCTGCTGCTGCTGCTGCTGCTGCTGCTGCTGCCGCCGCCAGGGGGTGCTCGCAGGTCCCAATCCTTTACTGCTGTTGGGGGCTGAGGATGCTCCGCACCTGGGATTTTGCTGCTGCTGGGGGGAGGGGCTCCACTCCAACTCCACTGTTGCAGTTGTCAGGGGCAGGTCTCAGGTGCCCTAGCCCTGCTGCTTGGTCTGGGGCACCGCTCTTGATCAGCCTTTGCTGATGCCACTGGGGATGGTTTCAGCTGCCAGTCTGAGTTGTTAATGCCTGTTGGGGGTGGAGCTCTACTCTCTCCCAGTCACTGCTGCTGTTGGGGGTGGGGCTCCAGCTCCCAGCTGGTTTTGGCTGCAGCTGCAGGCACCTACTGTGTGCTGAACATGCCAACACAGATGAGTCCACTGGCTGGATGGTGCAGGGTGCTCTAGTGGACTCAGGTCACTGGGCCCCAGCTGCTCCCCATTTCCTCCTCCCAGGGAAGATCCAGGATCCTCCAAAATGGAGGGGCCTCCCAGCCGCGCAGGGGAAAGTTTGCGACTTGCTGCTTACCATGTAGCAGGCTGCTTTCCATCCACAGCATAGGAACCTTCTGCCCCGTGTCTCTGCACTGCTCAAGGTTGGTCGTCCATGCTCACATTCACTCACACTCTCTCTCACACTCTCTCAGACTCTCACACACTCACCCACACTCCAGTCCTTACCGTCGCCATCTTTTTAACATCTAGAAGAGCGTTTTTAAAACTCATTGTTGCTTCTGTATAGTGAATGCAGATATTCAAAGGAATCTGTTGATTTGAATGTTCCGAGATAAAAGAGCTTTAAAATCTATTATTAAACATATAACAAAATATTTTTTAAATTTTTTTGGCAAATATATAAATGAGCCAGTTGAGTTGGCACTTCTGGGAAATAGGACTGGAGAACTAGGGTGGAAGGAATTATTTTATTTTTACTGTATATCTTTAAACTATTTAAATGTTTATTTATCATTGTATTTATTAATAAAGACTACTATCAAAAGATAAATTGATGGTTTTAGAACAACAGGTAAATAGCAGAAAACTATTGTCAAAAGTAGTGAGTGGAAAGCTACTGAAGAAACTCATCTACTTCAGTCTATAACCCTATCATACAAACTTTCACGGATTTTTTTCTCTCATAAATATAAGCAGATAAGTCTAGAAATGTCACTATAGTTTCCAAATTATGTTTGATTAAGGCTCATCTTGTCAGTATGTCAAATTTGAATTGTATATATTTTGAAACAAAGATTATGTGTTAGAGTTTTTTCTGCTTTGCTCATGGCTCTGATTTTTTCTCTATGAATCCTAGATTCTTTCCTGGGGTCTTTGGGCAGCATAAGCATAATAACAACTTTAAAAGTGAACTGACACATTCATTGAAAGCTTCCATGCTCTTGTGCCACCAGCTTAGATTCAAGAGTGCTATTTGGTGTCAGACCAGAGAATGGCATACAAAAGAAACACTGAGGAGCTAGGTGAGAGGAGGGGTCAACTGGTGAGACTAGGAATAGAAAAATCCTGAAATTTGATTAGAAGCAGACACTAATAACCTACCATGAACAATGAGGGGGGAAAATAGGAGATTACTTGAAAATTACCCTTAATATCAAATCTATATAAAGCACATTAGGAAGCAAGTGTTAAAAATATCCAGATTTATATTCAATGTCTTTGCTGTGATTACAGTCTTCTAATTTTACCTTTCTTTCCCTCACATTTAAGTGTAAAAAGCACGTAACTATTAAATACTAAGGTCAATCCTCGTTATGTATCAACCAACTTCAACAACTGGCAATTTTGTTTTATTCCTGCCTCCCAATAGCCTATTTGTTGCTGGATATTTATTTATTTTTATGGATTTATTGAAGTATCATTTCCATGCCATAAAATTTATATACTTTTTATCCCTAAAATTCCACCATTAACAACTTGTTCTTTTGAAGTAAAAAAAAAAAAACTTTTAAAATCTATTTTAAGTTATTATTTTTAGTAAATTTATAGAATTATTCAACCATTATAACAATCTAGTTTTAAAATATTTCTATTACCTCTAAAAGTTTCTTTGTACCTGTTTGTAGTCAATCCCTAGACCTGAGAAAAGACTGATCTGCTTTCTAGCTCTATAGATTTGCTTTTGTGGACATTTCATATAAATTAGATTAAAAAAATAGGTAGTATTTTGCATATCCCAGTTAATTTTAACCTAACACCTCTTAGCCTAACTTTTTACAACATAACTTAAAAAATGGCACAGTACAACATGACCTTGACCTATAAAGATATATGGCAGGACAATTAAGCAAAATAACTCATCAAATCACATTCCCATAAAGTAGAGTTTCAATGTAAGAAAAGAAAAAGAACATGGTAGAAAAAAATATAACTGGTAACAGAGTAAAAGAAAGTTCAAAGTCAGGGTTCCAGGATGGTGATAGACAGTAAGAATGGGAACAGAAACACAGCCAAAATGTTCTCAGGTTTCCCCTGTCCCTACAAGGCTTGCCCTGGGCCTGATCTGGAGTATGTCAGAAGACTAATTCTGAATCAGTTGGATAGATTTAAAGTTAAGAGATAGGATGATATTTAAGCATGCAACAAAAACCAGATCAATATTTGGACTCTTTCTAGGTGAGCGAGGGGACAGTCCCATTATGAGAGCAGTCATGACTAGTTAAGTATCATTTACTTGGCAGCATTAAGATTGTTAGTATTCCAGTCCTCGGCTTTCCATTGGTTTTAGGACAGAGGCTATCCTAAAATAAACAACTGAGTCTGGGCAGAACTAGGATAGAAATGAGCACTGTTAATTAAGAATTGAAAAACAGAATGAAGATGGGGGAAGATAAAGAAGATCATTGGAGGCAGAATTTAAATATATTATTTATATGTTTCTACTGGTATTCATAAAGCATGGATGGATGGAATATAAAGTATAGCAAGAAGTAGGCAACATGTTATCATAGCATATATCTGGATAGTGAATTTATGTGGTGTATTTATATGGTTTTAAATATTTGTAAATAATGAATAAAACTACATCATTTAAATATCCTTTGAGGAGTAGATCTGGGTCATTGAATATAAGGTGTTTCTGCCTTCTTCCTAGATGTAGATTATCAGGAAGGTCTGAAACCCCAACTCACCTCTGAATCAGTGACAGGCCCTAGTGCCTAGTAACAGTTATAGTTCTAAATAGAAGTTGGGCCACGTTAATATTCTCTTTTAAATGAGTCTTATTACCTACTGGATCTTGACAGCATGGCACAGAAAATGAATAAGCAAACAGGTTGAGCTCTGGAGTCTGCCTGAACAACACTGAGAGGAAAATGTCACCAATGTTATATAGTTCTCTTTCTGTTGAAGACATGTGCTCCTTGGGGAATTCAAGAAATATTGTATTTATATATAGTGTTATCTTTGAGTCTGTCAGTGGCACTTTCTTGACTATCTCTCTTTAAATAAAAACTATCAGTATGAATTGTGGCATACTGAACTGTGCCAAAATATCTAGTAATTTCATCTAAAGATGTAGTCATATTGATTACCTCAATCCACAAAGACATTTCCTGATGGTTAACTAAACTGGCTTAATCAATATAATCGAACATATGACTGAAAAAAGAATAAAAGGAAAAGAAAGAGGGACGAATTAAGATTATTATGATTGTCATGTCAATGACTACATCAGTTTTGATGCATGCAATAGGTTTATCCAAAGTCATTTTACACCCTACCTTTTCCATAGCAATGTTTGAATCTCTAAAGTTTTCTCATCAAATATACAGAAGGAATTAGCACATAATTATTATGGATTCAGAAGTAAAAGAGATTAAGCAAACACACATAGAGCAGATAGAGGAGCCATGCATGCAATATTACTGTATTAAAACAAAAGCAATGTTTTCCTTATTTATGGAAGTTTATGGAAGCAATTAAATAACAAAGCATTCCTGCTAAGCCTTCCTATACAAGTTTGGAAGGTAGGAATGTTTTCAATCTTTCCAAAAGTGTTGATAAATTTATGCCCTTGAACCTTTTAGAGTCTGTATGCCACATATGACTTCCACTTAAGCACTGGAGTATACCAACAAATGGGACATAACCATTTCTCACATGTTCTGGCTTGTTATATATACCAGATAGTAGTTGGAAGGTATACTTTAACCTCTGCATTAATCCTTATCTAAATCATGAAATGCAACTTGATAATTTAGATAAACTTTCTGCTAAACACTTTTTTTTCCTTTATTGATTTTACAGAGAGAGGAAGTGAGAGAGAGAGATAGAAACATCAATGACAGAGAACATCGATCGGCTGTGTCCTGCATGCCCCCCACTGGGGATTGGGCCCATAACGTGGGCATGTGTCCTGACAGGGAATCAAACCGGCGACCTCTTGGTGCATGGGTTGACGCTCAACCACTTAGCCACAATGGCTGGACTGGTAAACACTTTAAAATATATTAGTTTATCTGAGCCTTATAAGAACCCTAAGAATTAGGTAGGGCAAGGTATACCTTTATTGCAAAAAAGAGAGTTATGATTAGGACTTCTTTAGGAAAACATTATGTGTATCTTATGAAAAGTTTTGGCATGCACTTGGATATAATGATGGCAAATCTTTCCTTGAGAAGATACTCATATTTATTTTATTTATTATTTTTTTGTGTATTTTTTTTAATCCTCACTCAAGGACATTTTTCAATTGATTTTTAGATAGAATGGGAGGGAGGAAGGGAGAGAGAGAGAGAAACATCTATGTGAGAGAGACACATCGATTGGTTGCCTCCCACGCGACGCTTGGGACTGGGATTGAACCTGCAACCAAAGTACATGCCCTCAATCAGGAACTGAACTGAGACTCTTCATTCCTCAGGCCGATGCTCTGTCTGCTGAGCCAAACCAGCCAAGGTGATACTAGTATTTCTTAATTTTCTATCTTGAATAAAAGTAATTATTTTAAATAATTATTGAACATGTAGAATTGTCACTTTGTTTGACAACATACATATTTTATTTCACGTATTAAATGTGTTCAATAAATTGTTGTAGGACTAAAAATATATCCCAGCATTGAAACTGGAATATTATGTAGAACCAATAAAAAGGTGCAGTTTTAATGAGAGTGGGTGGATCACCTCTCCACAGGTCCCTTTCCCCAGTTCCTGTGTTCATCACAGTTAAGGATCTATATAAAAAAAAAAAAACATTCCAACGTAATGAACCTTTGTATTTTTCTACATCAATTTTTAAACTTAATTATATGAGTAGCATTTCTGAATGATGAATACAAACTATAAAAGCAAAACCAAAATAAATATAATAAATCTGACATAGAAAGTGTTAGGCTTATTTAGAATATGTATGTAGATTCTGCTCATATATAAATAATGACTGGTGTTCCAAAAGTTTTGGAATATCCTCTGGTATTTTCAACAGGGTTGAAATTATATACTATGTACTTCTCTCTCTTTGGACTTACAACTGGATAAACTCCTCCTCATCTTATCTGGTAGTTCAGCACTCACAGAAGCATACACATGCACACACTCCTTTCACACACTCATATACTCTGGAGGTTTGTGCATTTCCAAAATATGCAGCCTATAAACCCATCTTTCAGTGTCACCTGTTCTGATGTGTCTTCAACTATTTATAAAAAGTGCAAAGCAGAACACAGTCAACAGACCAAAGACCAGTAATTTATTTCATTTCCACTTCTTCTTCTTGTCTTTTTCTATATAATCACTGATAATAACATCATCTTCCCCATGAGCCACATACAATGTGCTGATATATAATTTTGATATTCAAAAATAGTTATATGTCACTGCTTTGTACCAAGAATCTAAGTGCATTTATTTAGGCTGAGGAGATAGTACACAGAAAAATCATCTAAGAGATTTGGATGAGACAGCGTATTTCCACATTTCTGATACCTCTCCTCTGCCTTCAGACTCACAGACACGTACACTCTCTCTGTTTCTCCGAAGTCTAAATAAAAAACAACATACATTAAAAGTCTAGAAGGCATGGAAGCTGTATATTTTAGCACTGTTTCTACACATCTATGCTATCAAGAAAAAATGGAATCGAGAGAATGATAGAAGTCCCTGTAGTGATGGGCTCAAGCCTCTGAGTATTATTGTTGAATAGAATGCTTCAACTCCAGCCACACAAGATACATTCACCCTAATTTCACAGCAGGAGGCATTTCTGTAATAGTTTTATGGATTTAAAAAAATTTTGTTACACCTTTAATAAGTGGCATACAATAAACTGCATGTGTTTTAGCAGTATAATTTTGCCATATGTCTACTCCTGTGACATCATTACCACAGTCATGATAGCAAACATTTCATCAGCCTCAAAAATCTCCTTGTGCCTCTTTTATAATCAGTTCCTATTTCCCCCCTGTCTGGGCTTCTTATTACACTAATATAGTTTGCAACTTTATGGACTTTAATTTAGACTTTCCTATTTTTCATGTTAGCATCTAACCCTTTCATAACCCTTGTTATTAAATTCCCCAAATTAGTTTGATTTTATAGATTTAGCAACATATTTACAATTTGCTTAAACATCATTATTCCTTTTTTCTATTATGTCTTGTTCTTCTGGTATAGGAGTGTTTATTGAGGGAGTACAATTCTTTAATGTCCTTAAATGAAATCAACTTATTCCTTTGTAGGCAGTCTTTTGTTATTACTTGTTGTTGGATAGCTTTGAAGGTATTTTTGATACCGGTTTTGCTGTTCCACATTTATAGTATGTTAAAGTATGATTTGTATATCAGGTATTGGGTGACTTTTTAGTCTCAGTATGCATTCACTTTCTACTTGCTATAAGTATATAGGGAAAGAATCAGTTGTATATATTGACTTTGTATCTAGACACCTTTCTATATAGCCTAATTAATTCTAAGTCTTTGTATGTATATTATTTTAGATTTTCTTCTTACATTACCTACATATTTTTATATACATAGACACACACTCACAGAAAATCTATAGCAATCTTTATGCTTAAAGGTATACATTTTATCAATTATCCTTGGGCTGTAGGAAAATACAAGGATATCCTCCATTTTATTACATAGATTCAACATTATGCTGGAATCTTAGCTAGTTTGTCAAGGAAAGAAAAATAAACAAAGGTATAAAATTTGGAATATATTAGACCTTAATATTTGATTTTCTTATTTCCTGAAACACTTTTGAAGAAAGGAAGTTGTAGGTAAAGTATGCATAAAAGATGCCTAAATGTCAAATATTGGTTATTTCTTTGCTTTATGAGTTTGGTGGAAATTAGTGATTGATGAGCTTTAATCTCTCCAAATCTGCTTAAATTATAATTGTGGAAGCCTATACAGTTTAAAGTGATGATATTGAATAAAGTTCTTGAAAAGTTGGTTCAATGCTATGTTCCTGCAGTACTAATGTGGATGTATCTAGAATAAAGTTTATCCACGCTATGGAAATAAGTGAAAGTCTGAGAACAATTTGAAACTATATCCAGTTTATTCCTTTATTATTATAAACTGATTATTTCTCAATCATATCTGAAATCACTTCTAATAAATTAAAATAAGGACTGAATAATGTTTTGGAGAAGAACATATACAGAATTAATGGGAATAAACGCTTAAAAACTTTTGCAATTGATCACAAAATAGCTCTAGTGTTTCTGGCGGGAAAAAAGAAAACAAAGCAATTTAGTTCATAGAGGACTCTTATTGTATTCGTTAAAGAAAATGTATTCATTCATTAAGAAACAAGTTTCTAGTACGAAACTCTATGCAAATATTATTATATGACTATTATAAAAATAATATTAATGAAATAATACATATTTGACATTAATTTTACAAAGTTTTACTATGCAGTTTGCTTGCATCTCTTTTTGATGGCAGATTTAAATCTTACTCAAGAAGTTAATATTGAAACTATGTACTGTGAAGGCATTTCTCTGAAAAGCTGAATGAATGCGATCCAGGTCATTTTCTAAGGAGTGTTTAACATGAAGCTTAAAGCAGTGCTTTACAAACTGAGGTGACAACTTGCAAGGAGGTAATGAAATTAATTTAGGGAATTCGATATTTAAAAATTAGATTAGAATAGAAAAATACCATAGCTTTCAAATTGTTACATGCACATATTTAATATATACATATCTGTGTATTGAGTCATGAAGTAAAATATGTCTGTGAGTCATGGCCATAAAAGTGTGAATGTCGCCCTGGCTGGTGTGTCTCAGTGGTGAGAGCATAGGCCCTCACACCAAAGGGTTGCAGCCTTGATCCCCACCCTCGTAAGGAAGGTGCAGGAGGCAACTGATGGATGTGTCTCTCTCACATTGATGTTTCTGTCCCTCCCTCCCTCCCTCCCTCCCTCCCTCCCTAAAAATCAATGGAAAAATATCCTCGGGTGAAGATTAACAACAAAAATAAATATATGGGCTAGTTAATTTTTCTTGGGTTCCCTTCTCCATCAGACCAAAATATTTAATTAGGCCCATTAGTTGTGATTTTGTACAGTAACCAGGAAATATTGGCTTACTTGTTTATAAACAAAGGAACCAACACTTCTAGGTTAACACCACTTGTTGGAGCTCATAAGTTAAGGCAAAGTAAAATTTTCTTTATCTTTTTATCTCTTTAAATTGTGTGTGTCGTAGAGAGGAGGCACAAACTTTTTGAGAGAAAAAATATTACTTCAATGTTGATTTTTAAATTTCACATTTAAATTTCACGTTTGAAGCATGAACACTGATACAACTTATAAACCATTTATTTTAAAACTTTGAAAATGGAACAAGAGAAAATTTTAACCACAAGAAAGAGGCATAGATTTAGATTTAATTCAAATTATAAACACAGTCAGAATAACTTTTCCCTATTTTCTTCCTGAAAATTTGTGGTCATTTCAAGTAATGTTGCCAACACTTTTTCTGTTAACTCCACACATTAAAAAAAGGTACAGTTTTTCCGTTAGAATAGTATTTTCTTTAAAGAGAACTAGGCATTAGTCATATTTTAATCCTTATAATAGTGATATGTTTTACTACACTACAAATACAGTTATTTTATGGTTGAGTGATCCCATTAATTAACATTGTCTTATAAATCCCCAAATTTCCTGCATGCAGAAAACAAAGCATCTGTCTTAGTCAAAAACAAGCAACCTGGCTCTAAAATGTATATGGCTGTCTAGCTTATTCAATAGGGAAAAATGATTTTCTCTTACCTATGACCTTACTTTAAGCAATATGAATTAGAAGAGAAAGCTAATATTTAAATTCTGACTTGAACTTTTTCCTCCAACTTCAAACAGACTCTTTATGGTAGTAATTAACTTTGAATGTTGGGATGAGGTGTTTACCAGCCAAAATTATTTAACTAAAATAAATTACAACTTTTCAAAGAGAGCTCTTGGCAAGGCTATTAATCAAGTAGAAACAAAGAATTTGAAACATTATGAAAATTTAAGAACTGTGATCTAGTATATAAATCTGAAGATATCAAAAGTACTTCTATAAAATTATTTAGAAACTGAAGTTTTAATTTTTGAATCCATAAACAGAGATTAAGTAAATCAATGAAAGTAATTCTGCTAAGGTTTTACACAAAACTTCCTAATATGTGACTTCCTAATATTGAATGAAAGAAGTTAAATGTTAGAGAATCATATAGCTTGAAGGACTTTAGAGGTGTTAAGGTCAGTGTTTTCTCAGCTCTGGCTACACACTGAAATCATATGGAGTGAAAGAAAAATGCAAATACCTGGTCCTCACCTTCAGAAATGAAATTTTATTGGTCTAGAGTAGAGCTGGGCATGGGAATTTTTGTTTATACATCTCTCCAGGTGAAACTAATGAGCAGCCTAGATGGAGTAAGACAGGGATTCCCAAACCTGAGTCAGCCAACTGGTTCCTGGGTAAAACCGAGTTTCAACTATGCAAGATAAAATGAGAAAAATAAGGATGGCGGGATGATGGGGTAACTTTGTCAATAAAGCTAATTTTATTCATAATTTGGGTATTATATTCTTCTTCTAGAAGATGGAGATAACACTTATTTGTTGCTGTTTTGTTTGATTGTTTAATTTTACATTTATGCAAAATAAAAATAGTTATTACTGTATGAATATTTCCAATTGATTTTTCTCTTTTTGGAAAGACAAGTCTGTGAGAACTAGAATACTAGGGGTTACCATTCTTATTGAAATCCTTAATTTTATTGATGGCCAAACTTGAACCCAGATATAGAAAGGGTCCCTTTACGGTTAGATGTCCAGTTAGGCCTACAGTTGAACCCAGAATCCAGTTCCCCTGACTCTTCCATTAGTCTTTCAGGGTAGCCTTTCATAGGGATGATTTAATTCTTTCTAAGGCTGAAGGCCAACAACACATTTCACTCAGTTTTTCTCTTGGTAGAGTTTAGCCCAGACAACAAATAGGCTATTAAAAAGACCTTATTCTGTTATTTCCGTAAAAGAACTGTTCAATTTTTACACAAAAGCAGGTTTGTTTGATATTTATTTTTAAATTGAAACAATGAATCAATTAAGATTTTTTAAAAAGAGCAATCAGAAGTCCACTATTGAGACAATGGATATATAACAGTAACCTGGACTTTCCCAATAAAACTGGGGCTTCTTACCACTTACTTCAAGTCATCCTCAATTTCCTCATCTCTTGTCCCCGCAACTCTTCGCTCCATGCACCTCCAGTACTGGCAGTGCCATAGTCTCAATAAGCTGCTTTCATGCGTTTGTTTTTTTCTATCAAAAATACCTTCATTTTCTTTATGCTCCTCTCCTCTTACCTTCTGTGTAAATTGTATTTATCAGAGATTTATTTATGGTTAATCCTGTGACAGGAAGCATTTTTTGAGTAGTGAGTGTAAAATGACCCTCCTGTATACTTCTGTAGAAATTTCTATCCTAAAATTTAATGCAGTACTTTGTAATACAGTGCATTTATTTCCCAGTTGAACTGAAAACATTTTGAGGCCAGCGCCATGTCCGTAGTACCTAGCCAGTGCATTGCATATGTCCGCATATTTCCTATCCAGCAAGTGATCCTTCGTCAATTAATACAAGCAGTACAGGGCTTTTCCTAACTTGGCTTTGCCTATGTATAGAAATGAAGCTTCCCAATTACCCATATTCTCTCCATCTTGTAATTTCTTTCTCTCCAATCATCCCCTCTTCCCTCCATTCCAACTATCTAAATCCAATCCATGTATCAAATTCTACTTCCTCTGTGAAGTTATCTAGAACAGGTATCCTTGTTCATTTGTCCCTCCTCTCCACTCCAGAAACACTGAAATCTCCTGATTCATTGGTCCAGTAACATATAATGCTTGTTTTACCATTCAACTATTTGATGAGTGTTTTTGTTGTCTTCTAAGGTTAACACAAGAGCTTGCATACATAAGATTTAGATGGGAGCTAGTAGGCAGAGAAGTGTGTCTAATATTCCTAGATATTCCCTAGTGAGAATCGGATGAAAGGTCTGAATTTTCTTCCCAGGAAAAATAATGCACTTAAGCAGACACATATAAGAGATTTGTGAACTCCTAAAGTCTATCCATGTACACTATAGAGATCCAGGCTGGGAAGGCCTGAACTAGAATAAAAGGTTCTTGAGGAATGTAGAATTTATTACAAAGCCTTACATGGGTACTTGATGGGTACCTGTGAAATTAATGAAATGAATTACTTCTGAGCTGGAGGGAATGAATATTATGTGGAGGCTGAATGCAAAGAGACTAATATTCTCTGTTATGAAAAAATGTTACCTTCTTTAAATAACCCATTTATTTGCTCACTTATTCATTTTATAAACTTATCTTGAGTGTCTAGTATGTTCCCAGGCACTCTGTTAAGTACTGGGCATACTGGGAGAAAAAGATCTCGGTCCTTGAGGAGTTGAGGAATTTCCAGTGGAAAAGACTGATATTGAAAAATAGATTGTAATTGTAAGTGCCACAAAAGTAAAGGAGGAGGAGAAACGGGAGGAGGAGGGGGAGAGGAAAACGAAGAAAACAGCAGAGAAGACTGGGAATATATTGCAGTGAAATCAACCTGGAATTTCTAACAAATAGAATAAGAAAATCAATCTCAAAAGGCAAACATTTAAAAGGAAGTGGCCCTGGCGCTTTTGTTTACCCTCTGATTTGTTTAGTTAATTAGCAAGTGTCCCAGCAGTATATCTGGCTTGAATCTAATTATTCTGAGAATGTCATCATTTTCAGCAAAATAACTTCATTTTTTTTTATTCACTGAGCAACTAATGAAGCCTTGTTTTTCCCAAATTGTAAATGTGAAAAGTGTTACAAATTGATTTCAATAATATTTAAAGTTCTTTTGTTATAAGCAACATAAATTGTCTTTGACTAACTTAAGCAAAAACAAATTTAACCAACTAAACAAAAACATAGGGGATATTACTGGAATATTTCAGTAAATATTTACCTTGTAGAAATCAAAGAGGAACTTCAAGGCTAGCTCTTGATTAATATTAACACAGGAGCTTAAGGACAGGAGGTAGTAGGCAGGGAAGGCAGAGCAGGGAGGTGGGTGGGGATGAAGAAGTTAGGAGTATGGAGAAAGGACAGCCGGAAGCATTCTATTTGTTGTCTGGGTGGTTGGATCCAGAAGATAAATGAAGCTGCCTAGAGGAAAACAATGCATGCAATGAACTGCCTCCAGCCAGTGATACATGGGACTATTTTAAACTATATTTAAGAATGTATTGCAGAGGGGGAAATTTAGTCTTTTCATTAATTTATTCACTCTAAGTTGATCTTCAGAATTGATGTATAGGTAGTAGCAAACATATTTCTACAGAATGAGGCATGATCATAAAAACAACAAAAGCCCCATTTTGAGCCATGATTTTGTGATGCCATTTGCAGCTAGAGACTACAAAGAATAGTTTATTGAAGTTTCACACACACGCACACGCACACGCACACACACATGCACACACACACACGCTGTTGCTGAATTGTCTGAAGTCCCCTGAACAGTTGAATGTGGATTTCCTCTGACATGAACATATTCTCCAGCCTCACTTATGCTCAAAAGAAGCAGAGGACAGCGGTGCCATGCTTTCATTTAATTCTCTCTAAACTTGGAGTATTTTCCCTAAGGATATAAAAATATGAAATTATATTTAGACGAACTGAGAAGAAAATGCTAGTCCTATAACCTTTCCTAATATTTTATTTTCAATTTCCTGGTTTGGAAGAACAATTGTACCAGGAAACGGCAAAACTATCTTTGATTTAGGATTTCTTTTGGATGCATAAAGAGCAGTCTATAAAATATTATGTGGCTTGAGGCTAATATCTCTTAAATGCATGACTTTTTGTTATATTTGCCAAGGGGCTGGGAACTTTTGTTAGCCTAAATTATAATAATTTGCTGATTAATATAGTGTACCAAAAGTGGAAAATAATCCTCAGGATTAAACTTTATCCCTTCTTTTTGAGATGGCAACATAAAACAAGTAAAATAATTTCTTTTTTATTCTCCCTAAAATCCAAACACCTCTCCATCTTTTTCTTCTCTTCCTATTTCATTGGGAGGCTGAGGGTTTCAGAGTGGAACTCCTTTGATATCCACACCTATCTTCACTTCCCTTAATCCTTATAAACCGCTTCCCCACACTTCCCTTACGTTTCCTCAGTAATTTTATAGAAGCGATTATGCTTTAGTTCTCTGTTATCTGGATGCTTCCTGTTAGCATTTCAAAATTCCCAAATCTCTCTTTTCTTTAACTAACACTTTCACCTTTCTACATTTCTCTCTAATCACTGCCTTTGTCCCCAACTCTCTGTTCAGTCTACTCCAATCTTCTTACCACTGCCATTATTTAATTATCTCATTCCCTGCTAAGGTTAGCTATGACATCACTGTCTCGAAAGAAATAATATTGTAGTGTTTTTATTAAGTGATTTTTCAGAAGCATTTGACAGTGCTAGCCACTCTTCTAAAGGAACTATTTTCACTGGACTTCCATAAAGACCCTCTTCCTTTCCCTCCAATGTCCCGTGCTGTAATTTTTCTGTGGTTTTGCTGACTCTATTTCCTGTGTCCAGATTTTAAAGTTGAAGTTCTTGAAATCTTAGATTAACCACACTCTAAACTTTCTCCCTAGGGGTCCTCTAGCTTTAACTACTATGTATATTACATAATTTCTAAATGTATACTTGCAGTTCAGACCCTTCTTCATCTAAACCTCGAACTTGCATGTTTAACTGCCTGCACCAGTACTTCTGAAATGTCACTAAGTGAAATCACCAACTTCTCATGAAAATCTGGTTTTCTACCTGAGAAAGGGAAAAAGCCCTCCTACCTGGGAACTGTTCTGACACGTACAGTTTGGCTGCAGTGCTCTGGGAAAACGGCCTGGCACTCACAGCAAGCCGTTCTCCTGCTGGACATAAACAATCTCACAGAACACCAACATCAGACAAAGTCACTCTGAGACCATGATAAAGTGAGAGAAAAAAGACCCCTTCGTATCTTACTTCTAAGTACTGACAAAAACAAAGTCACTATGTAACTCACAACATACCAAGCACTCCCCTCCCCTAGCTGGCCTTTGAGTCCAAGCACAACTTTCACCTTGTTCTTAACTACTCTCCTGATACATAAGGTTTATTGAGATACATTGTCATAGAACTGTCCCCACTTTCTGAGAGTACTCAATCTGGAGTGAAACTGCTTTCTTGGGTCATTCCCAAAATGACCCAACCTAAGACAATTCCTTTAATTGGTCCTTTCTAACACCCTCTTATGAGATGTTCCAAGGTTCCTCATGGTGTGCATTCTCTCTTGCTGCAATGAATAATAAACTCAGCTTGTTCAAGTATAGATGTTTTCTGGTGGTAGTGTATTCCTTCTTCATAGAACTTATCCCAATAATAAATAAACACATAAGTATGTAAATAGTTGTTTTATGACTTTCTCCCATTAAAATACAACTGTCTCCTGGGCGAGGACCATGTTGGCTTTATTGATTGCTGATCTCCAGTGCTCAGAACAGTACCTTGTGAATACCAGGGTTCTTGTGTTGTGCTATCTGGGTTATCTATCTCCTTTTATGCTATTGACTATAATATATAGGACTCTAATAAATAGCTTTAATTGCCAATGTTATGAAACTGATGGTTTGTTACTGTTATATTCTTAATTATTGAGTCAGTTAATCAGGCTTCTATCTCCAATTAAATATCAGATTACAAGAGCAGGTACTGTCTTAGGTTGCTTTTGATGCAAGTGTATGTATTAGCACTAGACCCAAACACATACATAATAGGTGTCAATTGGTTAGGTGTTCCTTAGAGCTTATGTAATTATTGAAAATGATTTTGCATCAGTCATTTCATTAGTGTGAAGGTATTTAATTAGACATGTAAAAAATTCAGGATGTGTTTCATTAAAAGCTAAGGCACATGGGTTCATTTTTGCTATCTCTAGCATATACCCATAACATTTTGAGGAAACTCTTCCTAATGTAAACCAGAAGACTGAATAGTCTGTGTATCATAGGGACACCTCTTGGTAAGCAACCTATTCTTATTACTAACAAGTTATTGCTTATACTCCAAAGCTATCACTTTTCATTACAAAACTTCCCCATATTACCATAGTTTTTGAACACTTCATAATTGATTACTAAATGAGTAACTTATGTTATAATCTAGCTATTTGAATTTTCCTCATTCATACATCTAGACAACAATATTTATGTACTCAGCCACACTTCTCATTTCTTAATTGTCCAGATTCAGTCCTAGCCTCACATTTCTTATAAAGGAACCTATAAGAAGGTGACACATAGATTTTTCTCTGCAATATTTCATAGTGAGCATTTGAGCCAGGTCCAACAGAACTTTAATAAATGCTTTTTTAGTAATGCTTGAGGTTACCTCATGACCACCCATTAGCTGTTTTCATAATCTTAAAATTAAAAATTAGGGATTTTGGTCCCTCCTTGTAAATGGGTGAATTTAGACAAAGGGAGGCTACACATGTTCAATATGGTCACTCGTCCAATCATATATTATACAGATCTCAAGTAATTCTGGAATAAAACCCAAATACTTTGGTCATTTGGGTTGATGTGAACAGAACTAAACCACCCTGCTCCACAGCAGATGTCTAGTATTTGTAAATATAGATAGACTCAATCATATGTCAGGTAGGGTCCATGCTTCTCTTCCTCAGCACCTCCCTACTGAATGTAGTAATGGAAGCTAGCCTTATTTATAACAAATTCTGTCAAGTGCACAGATATGTATCAGCAGAGAGGCATAAAATGTTCATACAAGCTGCTCTGTAACTCAAGGGATGTCCCACTCTCTCCTCGGGCACTGCACCTAGAAGTCTCAATGAAAAGTTTACTCTGAGCTACCTTAAAGACATATTGTAACAGCAAGGAAAGTCATTCCTGTACTGAGTTCAGGTGAAAGGGCCTTCCGTGAATGAGAGGAACAAGGGACCAGCGGACTCTACACCTTGCATACTCACGCCTCAGGATTAGTTCAAAGTTTACTCAATATTTATGTGAATACCTTGTTTATGAGAGGAAAGTGGAGGCTGTTTATTGTTTTCTTCCCAACTACCTATCTCGCACACTACTAATGCTACCAATAGAAATTCCTTTCTAATGTGCCTTGTGAAAACGATTACTGAACTATAGATTTAGATAACTACATTTGAAAAGTGTGAATTACTACCTCTGAAATATATCGCATATCCAAATGCTAACATTCCTTTGGGTTGAGATTAAAATTAACTTCCACACAGCATAAATCATTCTGCTTATAATGGAGACTTTTTAAAGTAAATTAGCAGAGTGATAACAAAATGTGGACAAACTAGCCGGTCCTTTTGGCCAAGGTAATCACACACAAAGTTACAAAGTTCGGTCACTATGACTGACCCTTCAGAGTTCCATACAACTGAAAAAAAAATCCCAACATGCCATTAAATCAAAACCGTCTATTCTACTTTCTAAGTAATAGTTGACCAATTACGATCAATTGTACAGAACCTATAGTGTGTATTATACTATTGCCAAAATTAATGGTTTATTTTTGAGTCCTGTCAAATCATAACACTGTCAGTGATTTGAATAGGTACAAAGCACCCAGAAAATTGGCCCACTATTTTTACTTTTCTCTATCTTCTTAAGAACTTGCATTCTTGTCGGTATTATTTCCCAAAATAAATAAGCCCATAAGCAATACATCAATAACCATCTTTCACTTGTGATGCCTTCAGGCAGCAAAAGTTTAACTGCCTCCCTCTGTATCTTTCAGGAGAATAATGGAGTAAATCCAGAAATATTAAGAAAGAGGGAAAATAATGGCCCCAACAATATTTTTATATTTTATATATCTGTTGTATTTTGTTATCTATGGTATAGAGATTGACACAGTTTCAACAAATAGATATAAAATAAAACATGGAATTTAGGTAAATGTTTGTACTCTAAGAATTAATAAAATAACTGTTTAAAAATTTTAATGTGTGCATACCTTTCATTGCATGCCACTTATCAAGAAAACTGTTATTAAACAACCAAAAACTAGATCACAAGGAATGAGCATGAAAAGTAATTTTTTTTAGTATGTCAAGAAAAATATAAGTCTTCTCAAAGTCACTGTACAAGTTTGTGAAGTACCCCTGAGAAAATATATCTGGATAGTTTTAAGTATGTAGATATAAACAAAATGATCAGTGCCAGGACAAACCAGACTATGTCGTTTTGTGACACTCCTTTCCTCAGAAATTCTTAATTTCCTTGACTTCCTACTGGAGGAATAGTGTGTGTTAATAAAAAAGCATTCTTTCTTGCAATCAGCAGAGCAGGTTTCGACTCTCAGTTCTATCCCAACTTCAGGTTGTTGTGTGTTACTTTATACAAATCAATTAACCTACCAGAGGAACTTGGACTCAGTCTTCTTATCTATTTCAAACATAAAAATATGAGGTTGTGTTTCGTCTTCTCTAGTTTTCATAGCAATTTTGCTCATAGGTTTGCAGACTTTAGTTGTGGAAAATTTTTCTGAGCTGGTGGACTTGGAAAAGTTAACTTAGTTTCTGGTACCTGAAAAATTTTTGTTTCTGTCAGTAAAGGAGACAAATGAAAAAAATCCAAACTATATAAATCGATATTCATTAGTTACATAAGACCCTTTTTATGACATTGATAAGTCATATTTTAGTATGATTTTTAATCATGCTATTTATGTTTCAGATACTTGAAGTTCTATTTCGATATAATGTTAGGTATGAGACTACTATTTTTTATCCTCCCATCCAGGGAATCACCTTTAATAAATTAAAATTCATAATATTTACTATTAATCAAGTGCTGACAATATGCTAAATACCATGATAGGAACCTCCCAATTTTCTTAAGGTGGGTACATATTTTACAGATGAAAAACTGAGGCTAATATTAATTTGCCCAAGGTCACACAGATGATAGGTAAGAATTGCCATTGGAATACAAACCAAGCACTGTGTACTCTCACACCCATTCTTTAACCATTGCACCATATTTCTTCTCAATGAAACAAAGAAACAAAGGTATATTTCATTATATATGCCTATTGTAAATCCCACATAATACATTTCTGTTTGAATTTTGTAAGAAGAAAAATGTTTACATATTGTAAGGAAATTTTATGCTTCATTTAATAAGATAATAATTAACATTTTTTAAAACACTTACTGTGTGCCAGAGAGTGTTCTGAGTAATTTCCTCATTAACTCATTTAATCCTCATTATCATTCTATGGGGTATGTATTATTATTATATTTTTGTACATGTGGAAAATGAGGCTAATAACCTACTTTGTTATACTCAACATTAAAATATTTTTGAAAAGTTTATGGCACAAAATACCTTAAGAAAGTGTAACAGAAAATACATCTGCAAGTTATATGAGAAATGGTTGATGTCTGTAATACAAAAGAATATCTAGAAAACTCACTATTCATCTAGAAAGGAGAAGGCAGGATAAGGAGGAGGGTGTCTGTGGGGAAAAAAGAAAAACATCTGTAACAAAAAAAAATTAATTAAAAAAAAAGAAAAGACATTGTATTTAAGCACTAAATAAACCAAAGAAATAAATATATCAGTATCATTAAATAAAAAAGGGAAGCCCGGTTGATGTGGCTCAGTGGTTGAGTGTTGACCCATGCACCAAGAGGTCGCCTGTTCAATTCCCAGTCAGGGAACATGCCCAGGTTGTGGGCCCGATGCCCAGGTTGTGGGCCAGATCCCCAGTGAAGGGCATACAGGAGGAAGCCAATCAATGTTCTCTCTCACTGATGTTTCTATCTCTCTCTCCCTCTCTCTTCCTCCTCTCTCTAAAATCAATAAAGAAAAAATATTTTTTTTTAAAAAAGAGAGAAACTACATTGAGATATAATTTCTCAACATAGCATATTCTCTAGAATCTAAATGGTTGACACTTAACCCTGTTGGTGAAACAAGCATTTTAATACAATGCTTGTGGGCATGCAAGATGACACAATTTCTATGAAGTGGAATTTGAAGATATATAGAAAATGTACACATGAATTTACTCTTTGTGCAAAATTTTACTTCTAGGAGAGAGAGAGTGTGTGGGGGGGAGATAAATAAGGAGGAGAAGGACGGGGAAAGAAGTGGAGAAAGACCAGGAGGAGGAAGAAAGGGGAAGGGGAAGTAGAAGAACAAGAAAAACAAGGAAAAGAAAACCAATATGAATTGGCAAATATACAAGGTTATTCTTTGTGACGTAAATTTTCAAACTGGATTGAAACAACCCACATATCCACCAACAGGAGACTGAATGAGCTGTAGTACATTTCAATATTGGAATACCATACAGCTGGAAAAGTGAGTCAGAGAGATATCTACGAATTGATTAAAAGTAATCCGTATATATTTTATTTAAGAAAACAAGGTTCTCCCTGGACTGTTTGGGTCAGTGGTTAGAGCCTCAGCCCATGGACCAAAGGGTTATGGGTTTGATTTCCTGTCAAGGGCATGTAACTGGTTGCAGTTTTTATCCCTGGCCCTGGTTGGGGTTGTGCAGGAGGCAACTGATCGATGTGTCTCTCTCACATTGATATTTCTTTCTCTCTCTCTCTCTCTCTCTCTCTCTCTCTCTCTCTCTCTCTCTCTCTGTTTCTCCCTCTCTCCCTTATACTCCATCTAAAAATCAATGGAAAAATATCCTCAGTGAGGATTAACCAAAAAAAGAAAGAAAGAAAGAAAGAAAGAAAGAAAGAAAGAAAGAAAGAAAGAAAGAAAGACAATAAGGTTCCACCCTGTGTATATAGCCTGCCAATTTTTGTGAAAGAAAAGGAATGATAATAAAAATATAGTTTTGTATTTGCTCATATTTTTAAAAGGAGACAATGGAGGAATAAACAAAAAGTATAATATAAGTCAATTTTTAGGCCCTCAGTTATGATTGTTCTATTAATGAGTACCTTTTATAGCTACAAAATAAGCAGTAACGGTAATATAATGCTACTTATTTGGCTGGTTTATGACCAGAATTTTACATGGATTGTGTACAGTTGTTGAACTTAAGATCATATGAGCTTGTTTCAAGATCGTTTAACAATGAGCTTAAGAACAAAAGCTGTGCAGCCAGACTGTTTGGGTCTAAATCCTAGCTCTGCAGCTTGCTAGATGTGAACAAATTTTTAAACTTCTCCGCACCTTTCTCATCTTAAAAATGAGAATACTAATGTTATCTACCTTTTAAATCGTGTTTGAGAGTTGAATTAATTAATACATATGCATTTACTTACACACTCTAACACAACAATATATAACATATATTTGGAGTCCAGGTAGGAGGAGGGCCAGAGAAAAAAAATCTGAAAAATGTAAACCCACAAATCCAAGGACCTCAATGACCCCCAAGCAAAATAAATATGAAAAAAAAAACAAACACTAAGTTGCATAATAGTCAAATTGTTTAAAATCAGTAATAAAGAGAAAATCATATAGCTGCCTCATAAAAAGGACACATTTACAAAAGCAAGCTTAAGGATTACCAGAGATTTCTTACTGAAAACAATAGAAGTGAAAAATGTAATGGAAGCAATATTTTTAAAATACTTGAAGAAAAATCTATCAACCTGCAATTCTATATGCAGGGTCAGAGCAGTGTTAGGTAAATTACAGAGAAAATCGTAGTTACAGAGAGAACGTTATTCCCATTTCCTGTTCAAACCCTAGAAGAGGAGAAGCCCACTTAGTAGGAGACATCACACCAATATAAGGGTGTTCAGCCTAATTCATTGGGCAGAGAAGGATGGTCAGAAGGAGAAAGTCAACACTCCAAAACCTTCCTCCTAAAATGAAAACTAAGATTAAGATGAACAGTCGGTCAAGGGGCTCAAAATTGGTGAGATAATATGGAACGTTGTGAACCCCTCAGAAAGGATCAACTGTCCTATAAGGTCAAATGCCATAGATAGATAAATCGGTCTTTTAGCAATTTAAGAAAAGGAAAGTCACAAGTAAACTTAGCAAGATTTTCAGAAGAATTGGAGATTGGTAGTAAAAGGTAATATGATGATGGTCAAATACGCAATGAGAAAGACTCTGTTCAAGAAATCTGACTGAGAAAAAGCAGTAGCTTTGAGGGTAAGGGAAAGGGAGTCAGCAGAGAATGATACTGTGTGATAGAAAGAAATGGGAATATCGATTCATCAAGGCTCCAATGCAACAAGAAAGATAGGGATCTAAATAACTCTGGGCACGTAAAGTAAAAGAAGACAAACACAAGAGTATGTGCTGTGTGAGTCCATTTGCACAGTTAAAAAGCAAGCAAAATAAAAAATCTATGCTGTTAGAAGTCAGAATAGTGATTACCCTTGGCAAAGGGATAGTAACTGGAAAGGAGCATGGGGTGGGGGAAGGGGTGTTGAAATGTTGGTCATGTTCTGCTTCTTACCCTTTGTGCTGGTTATAAAAGGGTGTTCGTCTTGTATAAACTTGCTGCACTATACAGGCATGACTTCTATTCTTTTCTGAATGTATGTCACACTACAATTGAAAAAGACATGTGGATATTAGAAATGAGTATTATAATTGCAAAGATTGGGCAAAAATATAGAGAGAGTCAGAGGTAAATTAGATGTCACCTTGAGGGAGATTCTGTTTATGGCTTTTATTTGTAGAGAGATTTTGTTTATAGCTTTTATTTGTAGGAAAGAGAGCAAGCCATCTGTTAAGACTTAGAAGGCAGATGGTATTAGAGACATTCTAGAATGCCAGAGTGAAGAAGGGAAAGGTGTAGAATAGATGAGTTAAAACAAGTGGATTCTGTGGCAGCAATGAGATCCCAACCACATTTAATGAATTAATAAAGCCATACCTTACCTCTCTCCACATAAGATCTGTACACAAAATAAAACTTGTCCATAGAAATTAGGAAACCTGCATCATGAAACAACTTATATAATTGCTAAATTTTATTTGAAAATTTGACTTTGCACTCCTAATGACCTAAAAGAAAAAGTTAAAAATGTTCATTTCTATTATTTTATTGTTCATGAGCAAAAATCATGTGAATTTCTTGTGGGAAACAACTCCTGGCATTTTGTTCTGACAGATGTTTCTCATGTAAGGAAAAAATACCATGATATATACCTCCAAAAGTGAAATGATGGACATAATTTCAAATGATCCTTAAAAAATATATTATTATGGGTTTCATAAAGTTATTTTAAATAGTATTTAATCATGAGAGGTGAGGACATTTTGTCAAAGCCCAATAAAAATGTTGAATAACATCTCTGGAAGAGAATCTACTTGAAAATATTCAGGTTTCTAATGATTCAGATTAATTTAAGGATGAAAATTTGAATATCTAGACTAATATATGCATTCATGTCCTACAAGCAGACATCTAGGCTTTTAATAAGAGTCAAAAAGTAATGTATTTGTGATTTGAAGTATAGACACCCTTTATAATTAATTTACAATCTATTCTTATATGTGAAGACCAAATAAGCAGGTGCCAATATTCCCAAAATTTTGAGGGAAAGCTGAATAATCTAAACAACACTGTACCTAAATAATCTCTGCTTAGTCTCATCTTAAATGTGGGGCTCAGAATACTTGCAAAGAAATAAAAAATTAAAAAATAAAATCTGATCTTCTCTAGTCCCACCTGAGTTTGAAGAACACAAATTTATAATGCAACTAGTTAAAAATGTTATGCCTTATTTTCCCAAATATACTCTCCATCTATCAGGTTAGGTGAAAGGAAGCTTATCAGTTGATTTGGTGTTCAGAAAGCTGGATAGGTAGAGTTATGGGAGTAAAAGAACTAGAGGTATTGGTGATGAGTATGGATGAAATGATTAACTATTTGGGCCACCATTGGTGGTGGTGGGTGTGCAATTAGAAGAGACAGAACCTCTGAAGAGGAACAGAGAATTGATAGGTTCATTGGTGGCACATTAATGGAAGGAACCAGCCTAAGTGTTCAAGTACAAGCTATGATGTGAATATCTTTTGGTGCATCCACACAGATGCCTTGTAGCATGGCCGAATGAGGCCCATATCATGTTAATTTAACAATTTATTTGATATTTATTGTGTGTTATCAGATTCTGGAAATAAAATAGTGTCCTTTAGAGAAAGTCCAAGCATCTGAATTGGGATTTGCTATAGAACATTATGTAAAGTCTATTTAGAGTACAAAATGCAAATTTGTTTCTACATTATAAAGCCAATTGCTACATCAACACTGTAAGGACCTTTGTCAAACTATATAATACAAAAAAAGCAATAATACATTTAATATGCATTTAGATATCAAATAAGCACCTCAAACTGACATGGTCAAATTCCTGATCCACCTGATACCTTCCCATCTTAGACTTTTTTATTTTATATAATCTTTTCTTTTGGAAAAAAAATTTTTTTACTCATTGCTGTGACATCTGCAGTGTTTTCCTGTGGCAAAATTATATCTTCCCATGCCACATGGTTTGGCCATGTCACTTGCTTTGACCAATAAAATGAAAGCAAAAACTGACCTCTGCCAGTTCCAAGAAGGCACCAGTCTTCTTTTTATTTTTCCTTTGTCACAAGTCATGACCTAGATTGTGGCAGTTTCTTCCTTCTGGATGCCAGAGGGAAGAAGATACTGGTTTTCTCCTATTGGTTTATTTCAATGATATTTTCATTGTCTAAATAAAATATTATTTTACTCTGTTCTATAGGTTATAATATGTAGAAATGTAATATATATGAGAATAATTGCACAGATAAAGGGAAGAGGTAAATGGAACTATATAGCCAAAAATTTGTACATTGGATGTGAAATGATACAATAGCAAATCTAGATAGACTCTGCTAAGTTAAATATATATATTGCAGTCCATGGAGAAACCATTCAAAAAGTAATGCAGAGAGGTATGGCTAAATAACCAAGAGAGGAATTAAAATAAAATATTAAAATTTAATTAATCTGAAAAAAGAGAAGAAAGGAGAACGCCAAGAAGAAGAAGCCAGATGTAAAAATTCTCACTGGATGACTGCATTTAGATGAAGTACTAGAAAAGCAAATACTAATTGATGGTGAAAAAAAGATAATTAAATGTATTATTCCTTGTAACAGTAAGGCAAGAGGGACATTTCCAGGGGATGATGAAAATGTTCTAGGTGTCTATATGGGTATAGGTTACATTGGTGTATAAATTGTGAAGCTCCTCCAAATATACACTTCATAATAGTACAATTCACTGAATGGAAACTTGATACCTCACAAAAGAACTATAACAATACTGAATTTTAGTTTGTAACCTTTCGTTTTCCAGTAATTAGCAATCAACAATTTGGAATTAGCAATTGGAAACTAGTTTCTGTGTTGTCTAGGCTTGAGCAAATACAAAAATATATTAAGGTTAATGAAAGGCAAGTTTCTCACTAACAGAGAAGGTAGTTGGGAATATGGAAAGAGGTCTGATAGACCACACATATACCATTTAGATTGCTCTTCAGGAATAAATATTTGCTGCACAGATATCATGACTGTGACCAGCAGACGGCCTTAGCTACACAGATCCATCTAGCTTGAAGTTACTGCCTTTTCCAGGTAGACCATATACAGTGACTGATGGCAGTGGTTGCATAGAGGCCTGATCATCTTGCCTGATGTGGGACAGCTCTGACAGTCGATATTTGCTCCAGAGGTTCTCTCTCTGTTGACTGGCACCGTGGCTTGAGGCAGCGCAGTTTGACTTCTCCCTCTGTCCAAACTTGCATCCCCCCTTTTTTTTCACAGATGTCAATAAAAAAAGGTATTTTGTACCTAATGGCAATGAAATCATCTAAAATGCAGATCTTGTTTTCTAAAAACCAATTTGTAATAAGAGGAGCCAGGTCTCTTCAGAGAAATAGCTGACTTGAAGGTTGAGGTAGGGAAAGTATAAGAGGAGCTTGGCACATCTTGCTGCAGAAAGGACATGCTTAGGTGAAAACTGGGTCATCGAGCTGGAGCAGAGAAGCCAGTTTGAAGGAGCTCCCACAAGAACATCAAAATATATAATAATAGTTATTGATTGTAATATATTGAATGAAATGAGATTATGTGGGTCATGTGGACCTTAAACAGATACATGGGGAGAAGGAAATCTATTAAAATACAAAGATAATTTATTAATACAGTAGTGATGGAGTTAGAAAATCATCAGTGGATACTAAAACTAGTAGATTAAAATTTAATGACTATATATAATATGTATATAGTCTCAAAATGTTTCACTACTAAATATTTATTAATAAATACAGAAGGTGTTACTTTAATGTGAAGAGACCTAGTGTACACTACCTCAACCAAGTGATCAAAGTTAACATCATGAATACTGAGACTAACTGAAAGAAGTACATGTCATGTGATGGTATGAGGAGGATATCATATAATGGCTTTGATATATCTATCCCAAAATGCATAATCTAGATTTAATCATGTGAAAACATCAGAGAAATTTACAATCAGGAAAATTCTACAAAATAACTGGCCTGCACTCTCCAAAAATACCAAGGTCAAAAAAGATGAACAGAGGCTGAGAAGCTGTTTTCAATGAAAGGAAATTAAAGAAACATGACAGCCAAATGCAATAGATGAGAAAAAAAAAACAGTCAGAAATAATTGGTGATATTTGATTATGGACTGTGGATTTTAAAATGTTGTATCTGTCTAAATTTCCTAATTTTGAAATTGCACTGTAGTCCCTATCCCTCAGGAAATATAAATCATTTAGCATTATTGGGACATATTGTCCAGAAAATAAATAAAGTCAAAGTCTATAAATCTATATGTATATATGCACACATCTATATATCTATATCTATACCTATACCTCTATCTATCTATCTATCTGTCTGTCTATCTATCTATCTATCTATCTATCTATCTATCTATCTATCTATCTATGTATGGAGAGAGAAGTGGGGAGAGAGAAAGAGAATGAGAAAGCAAATGTGCCAAAATGTTCAACTGGTGAATTTGGGTAATACAGTAAAATAAAGGTTATATTAAAATAAATATTAAGACAAAATGTTATGAAAATAATTTTTATTTATTTATAAATGTTTCTGTATTCAAATAGTTATGTATTAAAATAGTTATTTTCACAGTAAGTGGATCTATAGTATGAAGGATTTCAATACATTTCATTCTATTTTAGTTTAATTTTAAAATGTATTTTAATACTTCTGTGTTTTGAAATAATTGCATTATTACAGAAAAAAATATAAGAACAGTACAAAGAATATTTTTCCTGACCTTTTGAAAGTAAGTTTCCAATATAATGCCCTTATTACCCTCAAATGTTGTAGTATTTTCTGCAAACAAGAAATCTCTGTATTACAATAATAGAACCATTGAAATCAGGAAATTAACTTGGTACATTATTACTCTCTAATCACCAGACTCCCTTCGTGTTTCTGCAGTTTCCCCATAATATCTTTTTATTAGCGTAAGTTCAGTTCAGAATCAAGCATTGAATTTACTCAACACATTCTTTTAGTCTCCTTCAGTCTGGAGCAGTTCTTTGTTCTTTCCTTTACTTTCTTGACCTGGACCCTACTGTAGATTATTTGGGTGTCTAGGATGTTTCCTCATTGTTAGACTCAGGATATTCATCTTTGGCAGGACTGTCATGGATGTGATGCTATGCTTTTCTTATTGTATTCTGCCAGGTGCATATGGTTTTAATTCTGTCCCATTAATGATGATGTTCAATTTTGGTCATTTGAGATAGATGTTGTTTATCAGGCTTCTCCACTTAAAGTTGCTGTTTTTCCCTTTGAAATTAATAAAGCTTTTTTGTGAGCAACTAGTTGAAACTAAGTAAATACCCTGTTCCTCATCAAACTTCTTATTTACTCTTTTATTTATTCAAAAATATATGGTCTTATGCTTTCCTATTTTATCCAATGAGTTATAACCTGTTACTATCATTATATATTTTGATGCTAAAATTACCCTTGGTTAGGGTAGGGAAAGCCTATTCAAGCCAGCTTTCTTTTTAAGAGAGCTCCATAATTCTTTTAATGCTTCTTTGCTGTCTGACACACATTCCTGGTTCATCTGGTACTTTCTCTGCCTCAGTCCTGGAATTTGCCACTTCTTAAGAAGTCTTGCTTTCTTTAAGTAGAGAATACTATACAGTAACCAAGATCTGGGTGCTTTTCCTATTTGAATTCTCTTTTCTGACAGTGAGAAGCCTGGCTCACATAATCTTTATAATATTTATTTTATCAGTTCCCTTGTAGGTGATCAGTCTCCATGTTCATGATCAGCCCTTCTTCCATGCAGATGGCCTCCTCACCCCAGTGAAGCTTCAGCACCTCTGCCTGAACACTAGTGTGCACACCTTTTCTCATATGCTTGGAATCTGACATCTTGTACCCCCATGCATGGATGCTCTCTTTACCCTGTTTGGGTTCCACCACCCCATTCCAGGCTGAGCAGATATCTGACTCACCATGTTGAGTTCATCTGACACCCCATGAAAGCTGCTTCCTTGAGGAGATGTCCTCATGAACCCACACAGACTCTAATAGGCTACGCCTTTGCATGGATTTCCTTCTCACCCTGTTTGAGTTCTGACACCCTGTGCAGAGCCTCCCATCCATGAATGCCCTCCCCTCTCCACTTGGAATCTGACACTCCTTACCAGGCTAACCCTGTCACAATGACACCATATTACAGGGGTGGGCAAACATAGGTTTACAGTTGCATTGTGACATTCTTTTGCATTAATAAAGCCATTGTAATAATCATAACCTGCATGACTTTTTCCATACGAACAACTATGGACATACTTTTGCCAACCCCTGTATTTCACCAGGGAGCCCCATTGTGTAGTTCCCATTTCACTCAGCTAGACTTCTAACACCCCATTTGTGAGCGCCCTACTCTATATTTGGTTCTCTGATGCCTCATTCTGGGCAGCCCTCCTGTGTACATACCCTGCTTACTCTCCTTGGGCTCTGTTTGCCTCTCTAAGGCTTTGACACCCTGTACTGGGAGCTCCCCCAGATGTTCTGCTCTGAGCACCCTCAGCTCTCTTCCCTCTCTTCCAGCCATGTAGACATCAGCCTTGTTCTGTCACCCATAATGATTTTAAGACTACATTATTCAGAGAGTAAAGAGAAAGGAAAAGAAGGGAAGGGGAAAAGGATGAGAAAGAGGGAAGGGAAGAAGAGAGAGAGCTCTAATATATTTTAAAGTAATAAAAATTAATAAAAAATCAATAAATGTAATAATAAAATTTAATAAAAATCTTCATACTCATATTTTAAAGTTATGTTACTATTTTTCAAACCATGGGTAAAAATATTAAACAAGGCTGCAATTAGGATTTTAAAAAAATCAAATGGGATAAATCTCTTGTACTTTCAATTCTCATTCCTGGAGGACTCAAATATCTGGGTTAGACTATGTTACCCAATTATAGACTTAAGGGGCCTCTTTCCTCCCTTCTAAGCTCAAACTGATCTCCTGGAATCTTGCATTTTGAAAAGAGAGAAGAGAGAAAATATTCTCTATCTTTTCCGAAGGAACAGACTTTAGGCAGCTCACCACTGCTATACCAAGGTGGAAAAGAAAAACAAGGCTGTATCCTGATTTTTTCCTATGCAATAAAAGGTTTTGGCCACTTTTCTTTTCTGCCCATTGGAAAATAAGAAGCAGAAGCAAGGGCCAGACCCACTACATAGCCATTGGAGGCAAAGTGACATTGCCCACTACAAAGACCCTGGAATTTGACTAAATAATGTACTACCTCTTCTCTCTGGGATTTGATGTAACAGAAAGACTGCCCTCCTCTGATGCCATTTGGATGGGGAGTCATCTTGCATGTGAGAGAAAAAATTGGATTAGGATTATGTTAATATATACTCTAATAAAGGAAAACATGGTTTATTAACTGCTTGAACAGTGAGGAAATGTGAGGAAAGATGATATAAACCATTTGTCTTGTCAAACTGTGAATGTGCTCCTGAATGCACGATAGTAACCATAACAAAAGAAATTCTAGTCATAAAATTAATTATTATTTCTCTCAAAATGAATTTGCCTTTAGAGAGTAAATACTCCTGTTTTCAGCATTAAATTTATTACAGTGAGATATATGGTTGCCTAGATATATATAATAGAACTGAGTACAGAAATATGAAAAAAATACAAATTATTCTTGGAACACTTATAATTTTATAAATGGAAAAGGCAGTTGCTGCTTTAAAGATTCCTTTAGTACAAATGTTTTGAACGTGATGATTATCTGCATATTTATGGTATATGTAAATCTGGACGTTTAAGTTGTTTGTTTTAGTAAAAGTAAGGTATTGTCATTGCCATGAAATTTCATAAGTTAGACTAAATTTCGGAGATGCAATTCTAGTCATTCAAAAGAAGTCTAAGACAAATTGAAGTAAACCATAGTGTTTTTGATCATGTGCCTACTTTTGATCATAGCTTGAAATATTTTTAAGGTCTTCAAAAGTAGTTCTTGTTTAAATGAGAACCTGACTGCCCAGTATATTCTTAATCACAGATTCTCCTCTGTCTTAGTTGAGTAAATATGACATTTGAAAATTATCCTTACCCAAACAATACCACCACAAGATTATGACTATATATTTGTATTTAATCATTAACAGTAGAAAAATTCAATAACAAATTTTTATTAAAATTGAAGTCACATTTCATGGGTCTTTCTTTTCAAGGAAGGGCAGGAAAATTTTATTCCCAAAATTAAGTTATCTTTCACCATAGAAAGATATTTGCTCTCCGTGTTATAGTTTGAGGACTTGTTGAGAAAAGGGACCTTTACTTTCTACATAAGGCAAGGTATAAAGTAGGTGCTGAATAGTAAATAAACAGACTGACTAAAGAACAAATGATCTAGAAACTGTATTCTTAGGATTGCTTTTGTATTTTAAGGAAAATGTGACTGTAAACTGAGGGTGTTGTCACTGGCTAGTGTCTTTGTTGTTGTTGTTATTTGTCTGTTTATTTTTTGGCCAGTACTTGAACACATTTGGAAGTTAATGGCTATCATCCATCTCTAGTAAAACTGCTACTTCTCCTGGATCTGAGAAATCACTTCACTGTTAGTCACACTGGCTTTCTGCTATGAAACTCCCTTCACCTATTCCTTAGAAACAAACATGGTCATTAAAAAATAAATAAATAAAAGGTGGTTGAGTTGGAAAACACACACACACACACAAACACATTCTTTATCTTATGTTAAAACAGAAGTGCAGGTCTCAAAAGTGACCAGAAGTGAGAACAATCAATTTGCATCAATTTTGTACATGCTTGTATTTGCATAATTCACAGTGGAGGAAAACAGAAAAAATGTTTTTCCTTCCATCTCCAACCATATGGTTTTTTTGTTTGTTTGTTTGTTTTTGGTATGTGCCCCTAGCGGGAACCGAACCTGAGACTCTCTGGTCCGCAGGCTGAGCTCCAACTGCTGAGCCAAACTGGCCAGGGCCCATATGGTTTTAATTCAAAGTTGAGTTTATGGTTCATCACTATTCTGATGACTTTTCTACCTGCCAAGAAATACTGCTGATTGGTGGCATAAACATTTGTGCATCATTTGGTGAATAGATGTAAAATAGCTTTGGATATTTGATATTGTAATTTATATTTCTCATATATATTTGGCCTTCATCCACAGTTTCTGGCTGACATTCCCAAAACTCTTGAAATTTCCTAAATGTTGAGAGTGATAAAGGTTACTTTTGCTATGTTAATGAGATGACTTTTGGAAAGCACCGAAGGATGGAACTGGTTGCCAGTGGAGCCAAATGTTTGATCAGAGGCCTGGAACTTTCAGTCACCACCCACACCTGGGATGGAACTATCAATTATATCTATGTAACTAAGCCTCCATAAAAATTCAAAATGACAAGGGTTTGGGGAGCTTTGGGTTGGTGAACACAGGAGATTTGGAGAGGGTAGAGTGCCTAGAGAGAGAATGGAAGCTTCACAGCCCTTCCCACATACCTTGCCCTATTCATCAATTCCTTCAGGTTGTTCCTGAGTTATACATCCTTTTACAATAAACCAGTGATCTGATAAATAGCATGTTTCTCTGAGTTCTGTGAGCTGCTTTAGCAAATTACTTGAACAAGGAGAGGATCTTGGGAACATCTGATTTATACCTAGTTGGTCAGAAGTACAGGTAACAATCTGGGCTTGTGACTGGCATTTAAATCGAGTTGCCAATGAGGGGTTGTTGGAACCTTCAATCTATAGTTGATCAGTCAGAAGAACAGCATGGGTTTGCAACTGGCATATGAACGGGGTGGGAGGAGGGCAGTTTTGTAGGACCAAACCCTTAGCTTGTGGAATCTGAGCAGACAGTGTCAGAATTAAGTTGAATTCTTGAACACCCTGCTGGTGTCTGAGAACTGTTTATTGGCATGGGCTGAACCCTCCACCACCAAGTTGGAAATTGAGTTTTAGAATGTTAGAAGAGGGGGTTTTCTACCTAAGAAAATAAAAATTGGATGAAGAAACATGGATATTAGCAAGTGTTTCAGAATTCATCACAATTTTGTTTACAGTGCAAGCCACAGCTCTTCAGTCAAGTTTCCTTGATTGCTATGGACATATAAATTAGACCAATTCCAGGAAACTAATTTTTATTTCCACGTGCCTTCGTGTTAGGGGAATTACCTAGTTTGAACTGAATCAAATTTGAATTAGTCTTATGCTCAAAAAAAAAGTTATAGATTTATTTTCTTACCACAAATAAAGTACATTATTATTAATTAACAATAATAGGTAGATTTTATCGGGCTTCAACATGAGGCTGTTGCAACATGGAAAAGAGAATGAGATCACTTACCCTGATAACAGATTGTATGGAAGTGTTATGGGACTGAAAGAGTCTATTTGCCTGCTCCCATCAAAGCCCAATGAACACAAGCTGGCAGGCAAGAAAGTAAGGGTTTATTATTTGAGGAGGTGGTACCACACCCAGAGTCACAGATGAGCCAGTGCTCAAAGACCTAGCTCCCCCATGGCTTCCAGGGGATGGGTTATATAGAGGAAAAATCATTAATCATGGTGGCTAAAGGATTTGGGGTGGTGGGCTCTAATGATTGGTTGGGGCCAAGGTAAGAAGTAGTTGATCATTGTATCAGGTCCTGATGTCAACCATGACATTGTTCTGTCTGATTTCATGAAGTTGTGGTCCATAGGGTCCTTCTGATTTCATGGAGTTGGGGCTGAAACACAATTGAAGTCAAGTTATTATCTTTAGCTTTACAGAAACTCTGTTTCTGTGGTCAAGAGACCTGAGTATTTGTTCTGAAGACATTTTGATACTGACAAGAATCTGATCATAAGGGCTTAATGATTAAGGAAAGGAGTAGATAGACAGAAAGGAGAAAGGGTCATGTTAAAGAAGTAGAGATTTTAAGGAAAGCATCTGAGGCATGGTTACAGGAAGAAGGGAGGTTAGGCAAACAATAAAATATTCCTTTATCCGGGGTTGAAAAAAAGATTTTGACAATAAGCTGCTAGAAGATATATACATTCTAATTTTTAAACTGGTGTGGGTACATGAGTATTAGTTTCATTATTTATAAATGTTTTTTATTACAAAAATTATAAAATACATTATGTATATTTTTGTGTACATAAGTTATGTCTCACTGTTTTATAAAGCACTGTTCAATGATTAGAGGATGACTCAGTAATTACGAATTATCAGAATTCTCAAAATGATTGCTTCAGAGCCAACAAAGGATGTAAAAAGTTCACAGTGAGACAATTGGAAAACCTGTAAGAAGACATCTTTTCTTGGACTTTAACCCCAATTAATCCTTTATATTCTTTTCCATTGTGTGTAATTATGAAACTATTTCCTGACTTCTCTTGACTCTACAATGGTTTCAGTTCAGAACCTAATTGAGTCTCTCCTTAACTCTAAAAGGTCAGTGGCAGAGGTTTGCCTTAATGTAGTTTCAAAAGCACAGATCATGGCCAATTGGGAAAGTATTCTCTTTATAAATTACTCTTATAAAGGGTGTAGGAGAGGTTTGAAACTCGCTTCCATTATTATTCTAACTGTATGGTATCATAGTGTGCATTAACTTTCCTGGGGGAGTGCTTTTAGAATAATATGATCTTCAAATCAGCTAAAAAACAAAAACAAAAAACAGTCAGGCTGTTTAGGTGTCTTTATTGTTCAATGGAGTTTCTAATCCCAGTAAAGTTTTATCTAGCTAGGGCTCTATAAAAACAACACAGGGAATTTCCTTATCACTGAAAAATTTGGAATGTACAAAGTTAGCTCTTTTTGCATTTCCAGTGACACGAGAAAGACTACTATAAAGCAGACCTTATACATAGCAAAACCAAAAAGTAGGCTAATATTTCTAGATGTCTTCTCATCTTCCTAATGTTTTCTATCCTTATTGTTGTATTACAGATGTTCCCCCTTTTCCTCCATTGATCCCCTTCTCCCCACTCCCACCCCACTCCTGCCTTCCCCACACTATTGTCTATGTTCATTGGTTATTCATATATGCATATAAGTTCTTTGGTTTATCTCTTCCCACCCCCATCCTCCACTCCCCTTCCCGCTGAGGTTTGTCAATCTGTTCCCTACTCCCATGTCTCTGGATATATTTTGATCGTCAGCTTATTTTGTTCATTATATTCCATAAATAAGTGAGATCATGTGATTCTTTCTTTCTCTGACTGGCTTATTTCATTTAGCATGATACTCTCCAGATCCCTCTATGTCATCTCAAAGAGTAAAAGATCTTTCTTTCTTACAGCTGCACAGTATTCCATTGTGTAAATGTACCACAACTTTTTTATCCTTCCTAATGTTTTCTAAAATAAATTAATTAAATTAAATAAAAATAGAACTACAGCCAAGCTTTAGCTTATTCTCTTTATGCTATTTATTTAATGATGTATATAGGCCTAAAATAATCTGTAAAAATTCAGTGTTCCAAAACTTTCAACCATTTATCATCAAAATTTATAGTTTATACCTGATGCTGCTGCTTCTCCCTTGTTCTTATTATCTTGACTCTATGTTTTCATTGAGAATACTGAGAGCCAAATAATACTGAATGAATACACACAGAGTTGATTGTGTTTATTTGCTCAGGGTCTTGTTTGGTGCTGAAAAAAAAAATCATGTATTAATTAAAACGTGAGCAACATAATTGTGTTTTTATTTTAGTAGAAATCTCATCAAAATAAGTCTTAACTGAATGAAAATTTAATGGTTAATTTCTCAAGGAAGTGTTTTGTTTATACTGATATGCAAAACATTAACTCAAATTAAGCTGTAAATGATCTTGAAATTTACTGAATTTGCTTCCTTAGAAGGAAAAACTTCCTAGTCCCAGAATAATCCAGTTTATTCCAGTCAGATTGAAACTCTTATTTGGCAACTGAATTTCCCAACACAATTAAAGAATCTGTTAAGAACCTATAAACTTTCTTTGTAGAAGTGCCTAATGTTTTCACAAAAGGAATTTGAGTTGAGTGCCAGGAATTTCCTTCTGGGAAGAAGCCAAAGAGCAGAAGCCTCAAAACTAGTTTCATAGCACTCAAGTGTCCAAAGGGAGATGGTTGTTACTTAAAAGCTGGGGAATGTGTTAAGTACTACAGAGTATCAAAGAAAAAATAATCCATGCTTTGGCCTGGTTCTTAGCTTTGGCTCTGCTCCACTCTTATTTTTCCCCCTCTTTTTTGCAGAATTGATCCTTGCTATGTGAGCGAGGAAAGGAAGTGTTATTTAAAGAGCAGTCAGTCCTATGTGTGCTGTTGTCATTGGTTGTTCTCAGGGTCTGTGCCTCATGGAAATGGTAGAGTGTAGCAGAGAGCAACTTCCCCAAGGAGAAGAACAACACTTTTTTTTTTTTTTTTTTTGGCCATAGCTTTGAAGATAAGTAGACCAGGTATGAGGTTAACAGGCCCTCTTCCACAGTTACATATTCCACATACATCTGCACTTTCTGTAAATGGGATGAGATTGCACAGAGCAATAATCAATGTCTTTTATAAAACACCCCCAATTTACTTCCACAAAGTGCCACCCACTTTGCACATTCTAGAATTACAACTCAGTTTGAACTACTAGACCAGAAGTATTCATGGCTTTAGAGAATTTTTTCACAACAGAACCAGAAAAATCCAGACACCAAACTCCTTGATTTTTAAGCCTAAGGGCAAGTCAGGAAAAACTGAAGAATGTACACCATCCCATCCACAACTAGATGACATTCTCTGAGGTGTGAAGGAAAAAGTTAGAGATATGGCGAGAGAGTGAAATGTTGGTAGGATTTGGGGATCTCTGTGCCCCGGGTCTGACAGGCCATGGTAACATCTCCAGAAATGCATACACATCTGACAATGCAAAGTACTTTTGCTCAGCTTTTTGTCTGAGACCCTGGGAGCAGAAGGTTTGGAGAAGTTCCCACCCCACTAGGAATGGCTCTGCAGGGAGCCAAGGGCAGACTCATAAAGTCGCTCGCACCCTTGAGGTGATATGGAAGAATAACGCAATTTTTCTGTGCCCTTCAAAGTGAATATTTGGTGAAGAAATGTGTGGACTCTGAAAAGGTTTGAGATGACAGGAGAAAGCTGCTGCAATGTGGACCAAGCAGCCAGAGGCCAGTGGGAGCACAGAGACATCTTGCCCAAGGACCAGATGGGACTGTCAGATACCAACATGAAAGGAAGGAATGCCATAAAACAGATACCCTGCCCACAGCTGCCACCACAAGAGCCTCTTAGGTTTTACATAGCACTTTGGAAATGAGGAGAAAAGGAGGGCAAAACCTGTCTTGATTGATTTTAAAATATAAAAATTACTGGTCATTACTGTCTAAATATAAAATAGACCATATTCTTGTATTGGCCTTCTTGTATATATATATAAACACATTTTTTTATTGTATTAGTGAGCCCACAGGAACTAAGAGAATTTCTAAGTACCCCTTCCTACCCACTGGTACAAATTAAGAAGACTCTTGGTGAAGAGATTGTGAGTCAAGAGAAATTGCTGTAAAACTTTGCCAGGAGAATAAATTGTTAGAAGCACTGTGGAGAATAATTGGCATTCTCATGTAAAGTTGGACATGTGTACATTCTATGACTTTGTCCTATCACAAGTATACATCCTTGGGGAGACACTTACAGGAAATTCATGTAAACATTGTTCTTAATAACTCCGAACTGGTAAAAGCCTACTGTTGATCATTAAGGATACATAATTTATTATTTTTCACATAATAGAATATTATTATAGTTTATGTTGTTGAGTAAAAACAAAGAGTTTACTACTAGAATATAGTCTGTTAATGTCTTAATTGAAATATTACAGTTAAGAAAAAGTGTGCGAGACATAAATATGGACTCCAATGATTTATAGCAAAGTGAACTATATAGACTCAGATTGAGAAACAGAATACTGTCAGCACCACAGAACCCCCTTATGTACCCTCCCAAACACTCCTCCCCAAACATACTATTCTGATTATTAGCACCATAGAATACTTTTCTTAAGTTTTATTTTCTTATAGAAGAATAATACAAAGAACTCCCATACACCATTAACCTGCATACAATAAGTCTAAATTTCTAAAAGTTCAGTCAGTAAATCTGTATATAGGTTTGTCACATAATGCCAAAATACCCTCCTTTGGGTTGCACCAGATTACGTTTCTACCAACAATGTATGAGAGTACTTCTGATCCCCAGCCTGTGGGACATCAGGTATTGCTGCTGGTCTTGATTTTTTGATACTCTGACAGTTGAGAAATGGATCTCAGTATAGTTCCAGTTTCACTGAACTATTTTTTACTTTTTTTTTAAATTAAATTTATTAGGGTGATACTGGTTAATAAAATTATATAGATTTCAAGTGTACAATTCTATGATACATCATCTGTATATTGCATTGTGTATATACCACCCAAACTTAAATATTTTACCATCACCATATATTTGAGCCCCTTTACCCTTTACTACCCCTCTCCCCGACCCCTCCTTGACCTCTCCCCTCTGGTAGTGTTGTCTGTATCTAAGAGTATTTATTTGTTGTTCTTTTTTGTTCATTTGTTGCTTTCAGTTTTATATCCCACATATGAGTGAAATCATGTGGTTCTTGAATCTTTCTGTCTGCCTTATTTTGCTTAGCATGATATTCTCAAGATCCATCCATGGTGTCACAAATGGCTGTATTTCATCTTTTCTTATGGCTGAATAGTATTCCATTGTATGTATGTACCACATCTTTATCCATAGCCAACAACCAGGATATTTTGGTTGTTTCCATGTCTTCGCCACCATGAATAATGCCACAGTAAACATATGGGTGCATATATCTTTGAGAATAAATGTTTTCAAAATTTTCAAGTAGATACTTTGAACATTGTCTCATAAGTTTTAAGGCCTTTTTAAAAAATATTGTTTTATATTGTTTTCCATTATTTTGTTTTTGTTTTTGTTTTTGTTTTTGCTTTTTGCCACTTCTCCATCAGGTTTCTGGTATTTTTCCCCTTAATTTTAAAGAGTTCTTTTATAGTAATTCTAATATTCCTTAATCTATTTTGTATGTTGCATTTAGTTACTCCCAGTGTGTCATTAGGTTTTGACTTTGCTTGAGGTGGTGTTTTTGCTATGCAAAAGTCTTTAAAAAATATAGTTCCATTTAACAATCTTTTCTTTTGTTAATATAGACTTTGAACACTAGTTAGCCTCTTTTAAACTCATCCCCCCACCCAACTCATTTTAAAAGATATTATTTTTTCACCATTTATATCACTGCTTAATCTGGAGTTTATTCTTGTGGCGTTTATATATTCTTGGAGTTTATATGGTATGAGGTATAGAGCTAATTTTTCATTTTACAAATGACAATCCAGATATCTAAGCACCCTTTTTTAAAAGGTTCATTTTTACCCTAGTGATTTGAAATGCTAATGTGAATATATATTCAAGTTCCATATTCTGGACTATCTTATTTTATCTGACTGTCTGTTCTTGTGTCAATACTGAACATTTTTAATTGCAGAGACTTTGTAGTCTATTTCAGTATCTGGCAAAACTTCTCCCTCTCATTCATTTTCATTTTCAGAGATTTCTAGCTATCCCTGAATACTTATTTTTGTCTACGGGTTTTAGTATCAACTTACCTAACTGTATTTAAAAACACTGAATAACACGTTTAAGATAATATTTTTTTTCTAATTATTGCTTTAAAAATGTTCGGCTAGTGGTTTCCAGGTGGAGGGAAGAAGGAAGGTCCCTGTGGCTATAAAAGAGAAGCACAGAGGACCCTAGCGATAGAACTGTTCTGAGTCTCAACTGAGGTGATAGACACACTGATCTATACATGTGACAAATATATTTTAGTTTTATTACTTTACTATTTTTCAGAACATGTAACATTTATATATTATTCTTCACTCTTACCACAACTTTTGTTTTAGTTCTTACAATTAAGTATATTAAGCGCATCAATTCTTTTTTAAATATTTTTTCTTTATATATTTTAGAGGGAGAGGAAGGGAGAGGGAGAAAGAGATAGAAACATTGATGAGAGAGAACATCGATTGGCCGCCTCCTGCATGCCCCCCACTGGGGATTTGACCCACAACCTGGGCATGTGCGCTGACCGGGAATCGAACCAGCGACCTCTTGGTACATGGGTCGTCGCTTAACCAGTGAGCCACACTGGCTGGGCAGCGCATCATTTCTTTTGCTGAAGTTTTCCTAGTTGTCTATTAGGTGAAGCTCATTCTTTTGTCGGTATCCCAATAAGAGCTCACAGGTAAAATAGTCCCTCAGTTTATGTGTGTTTAAGATTGTTTTTCTATATAGTCTTGACATTGGGAATACCTCTTGGTTGGATGTAAAGTCCTTGATTTATTTAATTTCTGGAAATTACCTCATTTTATGTCTGCTTCCTCACTCAACCTTATAATCTCGAGATTCATCTTTATTGGCACAGGTAGTAATCCACTTCGTTGAAAGGCATTATTACATGTTGTGAATGTGTTATGTGTGTTTTCTTTTTTTTTATTGATGGGCAATTGAGTTTTTTCCAGTTTCGGACTATTATGAATGACGCAGCCTTGTACAACTTTATACATGTCTCTTGCCAGTATATATATATACTGGCAAGTATATATTAAATATATATAAATATAAATATATTTATATATATATAAATATACATATATTTGCTATACATAAAAGTGCAATGATTTTGTTATAAAGTATGTATATATTCAATTTTAAGAAACACTAAAAAACTATTTTCCAAAGTGTTTGGACCCACTTACTGTGGACAATAACAGTGCATAAGAATCCCCTTTGCTCACATTGTCACCAATACTTGCTTTTAACTTTCAGCATTCTTGTGGGTAGCCAGTGGTAGCTCATGTTTTTTTTTTTTTCTTTTTATCCTCACCCGAGGACATTTTTCCATTTTTTGTTCAGACAGAGTGGGAGGGAGAGAGAGGAAGAGAGAGAGAGAGAGAAACATCGACGTGAAAGGGACACATCGAGTGGCTGCCTCCTGCCGACCAACAAGGGCTGGGGACAAATTGCAACCAAGGTACATGCCCCTAGCGGGAACCGAACCTGGGTCTCTCTGGACCGCAGGCCGACGCTCTAACCGCTGAGCCAAACTGGCCAGGGTAACTCATGTTTTAATTAACAATTTCCTGATTACTCGAGGGAACAAACACTTTTCATATGTGCGTTGGTCGTTCTGATTTCTCTTTTGTGAAGGGTCTATGAAAATCTCTTGATCATTTTTCTATTAGGTTGTTTGTCTAATTTTTTAAAATTGACTTGTGAAAAAGTTTTTATATGTTCTTGAAACAAGCTCTTTGTGAGTAATTCTAAATAACTCCTTTCATTCTGTGGCTAGCCTCTCCATATTCTTACTGATGAGTATGATGAAGCGCAATTAGTAATTTCAATGTAGTCGAATTAGTAATTTCAATGTATCATGTTCTTACATTAGGGGTCCTTTGAAGACGGTCATTTCCTACTAAAATGATAAAGATGTTCTCCTATATTATACTCTAGAAGCTTTATTGTTTTGACTTTAACATTTAATCCTCTTGGAACTGATTTTTGATTATGGTTGAGGTGTCAAAATTTATTTCCCTGCCATGAATATTTAAATACACCAGAATGATTTGTTGAAAAACTGCCCGTTTCTCACTGCTCTATGTGCCACTGTCAACATAATTCAAATTCTCTTTGTGTAATCTCTATTTTTCCTTTTTTAAAATCCTTGCACTATTATCATAGTAGAACAGAGAGAAAAAGCTTATTATCTACAAAATGCAAGGTAATAAGTAGTACTTAAACACATTTCTAGATGTATTTGTTGAAATATATACAATCCTTTTATTTAATGTATACATAAATAACAAATAAAGTCCTAAGTAATTTCCCACAATGAAACTCTGACATATTCATTCATTAAAAAATATTTTTAAGCCAAACCTGGAACAAACTCAATTTGGTTAAGAGATACTGTATTAGGTACATACATATAAATTTGATGTGTCATGTTTTATTTAGGAATTTTTAAAATCCATACTTCTGGTAAAATGTGCCTATAATTGTTTTTTTCTCTAATGTCATTATCTTATTTTATTGTTACAGTTAAGTTGACCTCATTAGATGCCTGGAAAGTGCTGGTTTGGGGGCTAATTTGCTGGTGAGGTTATTTTGACTGGAGGTTTTCTTTTTGGAGGGTGGATGACTTAGAAACAGGAAACTGTAAGTTATAGAAGACAGCAGAAAATATGATATTTGTGTAAAGCTCAATAACAAGTGCAAAGAAGCAATACGTAGTTTAGGTATAAAATATGTTATAAAATTATAGCTATATCTTAAAAGGTGAATATGTGAAAAAAAATTAAGATTGCAGTTACTTTGGAGGTGGTGCCAATGGGCAGGGAAGGAATGCCTAGGAAGATGCAATATTCTAGGTGTTAAATTATTTGTTTTTGTTTTTTTTTTTTAATTATTAGCTTTATAACTTACATATATGTTATACATAGTCTTTGATATTTATCAAATATTACATTCTAAATATTTAAGAATAAGTAAATATTACTAGCAAACATTTGCCTCATCATAAATGACTGAAAATTAAAAAAAGAAAACTAAAATTATTGATTTTTTAATAATTTACTAGGTTAAGGATTCCAGCCATTAAGGGGAATTAAACCTCAAGGTAGACATTCTTTTCAGACAGGAAAAAAAAAAAGCCTGTTCTATTTTTATACCCTTAAGTTTTTTTTGTCTGGAATTTTCATACTTGCTGTAATTGCTTAATAGTTGTTTAATAGATATTGATTTAATGAATAAGGCAGTTGATTAAGTCATGACACGCCTGCATATTAGTGAAGGCATGGACTTAAATAATGATTAAATAACCCCTGAACTATAGGAGAGGGGATTTTAATTAACAAAGGAGAAAGGTGAAAACTTCAGCCAGAGGGACAGAAATTAATCTTATACAAGTGTGTGAAACTTTAAAATGTCCTTGCAATGAGCAAAGTAAAATCTTTGAAATATCTAGGGAGAGGAGCTCGTTTGATAGTAAGAAAATTAGAATAATTCTAGGCATAGAATGTTGCCTGGTGACTTATTAAGCATTTTCCTCTTGATTTAAAAGATCAGCCAAATACTAAAGAGCCTAAATGGAACTTGGCCTAGCTTCCTAAAGTTGTTAACGATTGATAGCCCCATAAAAATAAGAATACAGATGGAATAGCATTGAAATAAGGGTTGAAAAATCATTTCTTCACTCACAAAGTTGAGAAAAATGGCAAACATTTTCAGGCATTATTGACATAACTATCTATGAAGTTAAATATACATATACATATTTTATATATAAAAACATGGATTGTATATATATACATATATATATAACTATGTGAAAAGACCGTATGTGACATATTAAGAAAATTGTTCATCAAAACTCCTGATAAGCTATTATTGAATCATGTCTGCTAATTATCCAATGTCTCTTAAAATACCAAATTGCAATGGTTCCGCATTATAGATTTTGAGTTAATATCTTGTTTAGCTTAAAAGACCAAACTAGATTTGTTTTATAAAAGCCAAGATTTTATTCGAGAGCTGAGTTCTAACTGTTGTATATATTGAAACTGAGTGAGCCTTGCCATTTGAGAGAGTCATTGTGCTAACGTGATGTTGGTGTGATACTGTGCATCTGATCTTCACTCTAGTGTGTAAGTTCAGTCACCCGCTCACATTCTTTTCTCTTGAAAATGTGAAGCTTCCCATTTTATTGTACTAAAGATATGTGGTAAGGTCTTAAAGTCAAATATGTTAAGTTTAAATTCTGTCTGCCCTCTGTATCTAGGTAGGTTACTTAATGTAACATCTTTAGTCTCAATTTTCTGTCTATAAAAAGGAGAATCTGCACACCACCAGCACAGTCATTTCTCTGAAATCCTAATCTTAAATATTCTGAAGAACAGCAGCATTTTGTAACTTAAGTTATTGGGAAATGAACGTACATGAACCCATTCATCAACCTTGAACTGATGGGAGACTGTTCATAATCTTTACCCGTGTCACAAAGTGTTAATGTACAGACATTTAATTGTAGAAATAGCAAAGTGTTTTATTGAGTGGTTCTGTTCCAAACCCCACTGGTGATGTTATAGTCTCTTATATTACTCTTCTAAAATTTCCAAAACTCATTACCAAGACATAACCAGCTCTGAATTTTAAATACTATGGACCTCTAATGCTTTTCCTTTTCAGTGTTCTTATGAGAATTACAAGTTATCACAGTTAAGGGCCTGGAAAGCTCCCGGGAGACCCTGAGATAAGGTAAAATTGAGACCCTGGGGAGTTCAGAACTTCAATTTCCTTGTTACTGGTAAAGAACATCAGACCTTCTTGGCTGCTAAATCTATAGGACTTAAAATTTTTTTTTTGAAAGGCCATCTTATGAGTCTTCCTGCTTCTGCTCGAACTTCTACTAATAAATGCTCCACACTGTAGCTAAAATTATCTTTTTGCAAGACAAATTTGATAGTCACCTACTTATTTATAGTCCTTCAAAGGTTTCCCATTGATCTTATAGTAAACACAAAAGCTCTTATTCTGGGTTACATGACCCTGCAAGGCCTTCTCCAGGGCTGTGGTGTAGCCCTCTTCCTCTTGCTCATGGCCTTTGGTTCCTCATAATTAGCTTGTTCATTCCTATCACAGGGTGTTCCCTAGGATTTGTAAGGCTGTTATCACTTTCCTCTACTGAGTTAACAATCTACTCATTCTTCCAGTGCTAGCTCCAGTGTCACTGTCTACAGCAAGCCCTCCAGGATTCTTCTTCTTTTTAGATTTTTTCCACAATCTGAAAGTTAATTAATTAATTAATTTATTTATTTATTTATTTTAATTTTTATTAAATTTATTGGAGTGACAACATGGATGAATCATCTATCTTTTTTTTGTAGCCATTTTTTCCTTTATTTTCTCCATCACCATTTATCATCCCATCTTCTATCTATTAACTCAGTCGAATCCCCCATCAAAGCCACCATAGCTCTATCCTTTGGAGCAGTTTCCACAGTTGTAATTTTACAATCATGTGAAAGGGTGATTAATTTCTGTTTCTCTCTAATAGACTGTGAGGCCCTTAAAATTAGGTACAAAATTGTTTCTTATTTAATTATTTTTTCAACATTGTGCCTTTTTTATCTTTATTTAAAAAATTTTTTTTTCTTTATTGATTTCAGAGAGAGAGAAAGGGAGAGGGAGAGAGAGAAATATCGATGAGAGAGAACATCATTTGGCCGCCTCCTGCATGCCCCCCACTGGGGATCTGGCCCACAACCTGGGCCTGTGCCCTGGCCCACACCCTGGGCCGGTGCCCTGGCCAGGAATCAAACCAGCGACCTCTTGGTGCATGGGTCGATGCTCAGCCACTGAGCCACACTGGCCAGACATCAGCATTGTGCCTTTTTTTTAATGCACTTTCTGCATAAGCAAGATTATTGTTGTTACAAAAATATATTTTACTCTTTGTTTTCTTTTTATTAAATTTATTGGGGTAACATTGATTGGTAAATAAGATTATATAGGTTTCAAGTGTACATTTCTATGATACATGGTCTTGCATTGCGTGCCCACCACCCAAAGTCAAGTCACCTTCCATCACCATATATTTGACCCCCTTTACCCTTTACTACCCCCACTTAGCTCTTTGTTTTACTACTTATCACCTAAAAATCTTGTATTTTCTGTCAGCGTCTATGAAACTGTGGCTGGCTAACACAGCTTGCAGACAGGATACAATTATGGATCTTTTACAGTATTTGACATACCCTATTCTGCTATCCTCTGGGTAGTCACAATCTCTGCTTGCTAGAGGCACTTTCTTTCACTCCTTGCCTACATCTTACAATTAACAGTCTTGGAGTCAAGCTGTTTTAGATAAGACCCACTCTGCCTCAAGGAATTTGTGATTTGAGCTAGGCTCATCCCGGAGGCAGTCCCTCCCTGCTGGTCCATTCAGTTACTTACCTTTCACCTTTCACTTTCAGCTACAATCATGTTGATCACTTTCTCTCTACTGGTTTGCAATTCAAATTAAAATGATGTTACATTATGCATATCACCACATAGTTTACAAAATGGCTAAAGCAGTGTGTTTTACGCCAGGGTCTCTTCAAAGTTTGTGAAATGTGAGCTCTCCTCCACAGTAAAAGAGTAGCCTTACTTACAGCTGACTATGTTATATATTAGAGTTAGCACAGTGAATGCTAAAATTAGATGTTTAATGAATGAGTGAAAGAATGAATGAGTATATATTTAAAGTTTTAATCATTAATGATTAATTTTTTATTGTGGTAAAAAAACATAAATGAAATCTATCTACCCTCAACAAATTTTCAAGTGTGCAGTACAGTATTATTAACTGTATGCACTTTGTCATAAAGCAGAGCTCTTGAACTTTTCATCTTGCATGACTGAAACTCTATACCTATTGAACAGCAACTCCCCATTTCTGCTTGCCCCTATTACCTGGCAATCACCATCATTTTTTCAGTCTTTATGAATTTGACTATTCTACATACTTCATACAGTATTTGTCCTTTTGTGTCTGGTTTACTTCACTTATTATAATGTCCTCAAAGTTCATCTGTGTTAGAGCATATGACAGGATTCCCTTCATTTTTTAAGGCTGAATAATATTTCATTGTATGTGTATCACATTTTCTTTATCCATTTATCTATCAACTGACATTTAGGTTGCTGCTTTCTCTTGGCTATTTTGAGTAATGTTGCAATAAAATGGGAGCTCACATATCTTTTCAAGATCCTGTTTTTAGTTATTTAGGATAAATACCCAGAAATGGAATTGTTGGCTCATGTGATAATAATTTTTAATTAAAAAATAAATATATTTTTAATTTGATTAATGATAAAGTTAATGTTTTCATTTCTAGATTTCTTATAAAAAGTTCTTGAACTACCCTGGCTGGTTTGGCTCAGCGGTTAGAGCGCTGACCCACGGACCAAAGAGTCGTGGGTTTGATTCCAATCAAGGGTATGCACCTCAGTTGCAGTTCTATCTGCGGTCCTGGTTGGGGTCGTGCAGGAGGCAACCAATCGATGTGTCTCCGTCACATCGATGTTTCTCTCTCTCTCTCTTTCAGTCATTCCCTCCCTCCCTCCCATTCTTTATGAAAATCAGTGGAAAAATATCCTCGGGTGAGGATTAAAAATAAAGTTCTTGAACCTGTGAACTCCCATGAATTCATGTTGCAATCCAGTGATGCATGGCTAGGTCTTCAGTTTCTGAGGGCTCTATTCCATCCTGGCAGACCCAACAGCATTGCTGTGCAGCTCCAGTGAGAAGCATTCCTTTACTCTGTCTCCTTGCATCACATTCTTCCAGCTGCAAAGTACTCGGCTAGTTTGAGGTCTCTCTACCTCCTGAGACTCTTTCACCCAGTCTTTTACTTGAACTGTTTCTTCCCTGATAAATAATCCTCTCATATAGTGGAATACAAAACCGTATCTAAAACCCCTTCTCCTTTTCCTGAAATAAACTACAGATTTGCAATTAGCCAATAGAGCAAGGGGCAGAATCCTAGTGTTCACTCTAATTGGACAGAATTACAGGATCATTTTCATTGCCACATATAATTTATGGATCAAAATCAATTTATGATCTGTTTCTTCTCTCAATAAATAACCATGTTTGTTGTCTATTTACTAGGCTTACTATGGGTCTTGGAGAAGTTCCTTCTTAAACTTTGCTTGTTTATATGATAAGTATTTCACTGATTATTAGAATTAGGGATGATTAAGTCCAACTTTCCTTACTGAATGCAATAGCAAAACTATATTATTTCCCACCCTGCTGGATGGCAACATTCCTGAAGCTTTCTTTTATTTATCTTCTTGTTTTTGCACCTTATTTCTAGGAGTTTATAGTGTCACTTAAATTTTTCATTTGGTTTCAAATATTCTGTTTCCACAATTCTGTTTTAAAATCCAACAACATTTGTCAATGAGGACATTTGTATTGTGCTAGGCAAATGATATTTTTTAAGTACCCAAGGAACCCCAAAGTATACCACAAAAGATAACTCACTTGCAGTGTTCAAGCAATTAAGGGAATCAGGATATATGTGTTTCTGGATGCCAGTATGATAGGTTCACGGGCTCTATGGGTAGATAAGGTCACTGATAATTATACACTCAATTCATGGTTCATTTTTGTTGGGCCTCATAAGCGTATCTGGTAACTATTATGCCGCTATCAGTCATCCTTATCCTCTTTATTCTTCCTAGAGTTATCACATCTGCCACAAATATTAATGTGCCTAAAGTAAAACTGGCAGTGAGTGCCATGATGCATTCGATGTTTGAGACATAATGAAATGTCACTTCCATTATAGAACAATGTGGCATTTAATGGAGCGATGCAGAGTTATTTGCATTACTATTCCACTGTAATGATGTTGCTTGCAGTCACAGCTGACAAAAATATCACTGAATGTTAATTCAGATGAACTTTAAAGGGAGCCGCATGGGGATTGACCTGAAATAAGTTTCTGGTCTTTGCCTTGGAGAGAGTCTGCCCTTAGGAATCATTAGAGGTTTGTCCTAACCTCTCGGGCTTCAAAGTTGGAAAGAACTGTAAGAAGAGAAGGAGACAGAGAAAGAGCATGGGGCACATGCATGCATGTGCAGAAGAGCTATTCCTTGTTTGCTTCAAACTGAAGATATGACCATGACCCTTATTAGTCAGTACAAATCTAGGCAACCACAGCACTGATTGAGACATTAATTAGACTAATATGTAGAATGTATTCATGGGAACAAAGGCTTTGCTTGGAAAAATTTTTAGTTTCAAATAAAAGCCTCTCAGAAACCCCCTCAAGCATGTGTGCCAGAGGGTACCTTTAAATTTAAAAGGAGCAAAGCTTTCCTGTATCTTTACAGGTTCACCTCACAGTGTTTGGCTAGGAATATTGCCTAACTCCTCCAAATTCAAACTAGAATGTATTCAGAATATAGGTGCTTTTCAATACAATAAAATGTAAAACATGCTGAAAAGTACCAAAAAAGTGTCTACTTTTGCTGTTATACTACAAGGAATTACCGTTTTCTAAACATTCGTCTATGTGAGTCAGCTTAACTAAAAGGTGGCTGACATCTATTCCAATTATCCTCCTATGATTAGATTTATAATGTTAATATCATACACCCATTATGAATGTTACATTACATTTCTATTTCAAAGTTCCCCACCCAAAAGATATATTTGATAATATAACAAAAAGGACAGTCTGAAAAATAACACTTCCAAATATTCAGCGCTTTATTTTCAAATATAAAATCAATCAAGAAGAAGAAGAAGAAGAAAGAAGAAGAAGGGAGGAGGAGGAAGAGGAGGAGGAGGAGGAGGAGGAGGAGGAGGAGAGATCCAGATGACCAAACAGATCCTCTAGCTTAGCCATCTGATCCTTGGACCTTTCCGTTTCTTTGCACCCTTAATGCCAATGACCTTTGTGTCTCGTCTATCTCAGCCTCTGCTCTGCATGTGAGTACACCCTAGAGCTTCTCAACATGAGAAACTGTGCTACAATTAAAATAATCTCACTCTCTGACTACAGTTTCCAAGTCCTCCAAATTATTTGCTCAAGCCCTTGTGTTACAGACGATATTTCACCACTTTGTGATTCCATTCACAGGGTATACAGTTCACAAATACTGTTATTAACAGAAATCTCTAAATCTTTACCTTTTATTCTGGAATGACATTGTCCTTGTCATACATAACTCTCAGGGGAAAAAAGTGAACAGAAATCATAAAATTCTATAACTAGAATTAGCAAAGTTCTCAGAAACCCTTAAACTTCCATAACCTAAATTATTGCCATTATCCCTGTTCTTAGTGACATCTAGCCTCTGGTAGTAAAGGGTAAAGGGGGCCAAATGTATGGTGATAGAAGATGATTTGACTTTAGATGGTGGGCACACAGCACAATATACAGATCATGTATCACAGAAATGTACGCTTGAAACCTATATGACCCTATTAACCAATATCACCCCAATAAATTTCATAAAATAAAATAAAACATCTAGCCCCTGGGATCCACGCATTATTTCCTTGTACAGTAATAACAGACTGTCCTCTGTTTGAAAATATTTCTCCCATTCTTAGATTTTTCTCTATTACAAGTGGCTAAGACCAATTACTACAAGGTATTTATAAGATAGCAACAGGTACAGACTGATTATACCAGTCTTTGCATGATCAGAAGCCTGGAGTTTTTATATTCCAGAAAAGACCATGTATAAATACTACCTTTGAGAAACAATTAAAATGAATTTATAGTGTATTGTTCACAACAAACAGCAATAAAATTCTAAGGATTTGATCCTCAGATTCATTTTTCCCAAATAAAAAGAAATACATCACCTTCTCCTGACTAATAGATGTTCATTCCATTGGGAGACCTCAAACTGAAAATCCTTAGGAATTTCAAAGACCTGATAACTGTAAAAGTGAACAGCTTCCACGTAAAGTGAGAGATCCTTTACTGCCTCTTTCCTTCCTTCTCTTTGCCACTAATCTTACCTATTATTATACTTTGGTATCCTCTATAACTAACTTAAGTTATTGATCAGCTAAAACACTGTCTAATCACAGCTATTAAAATTTCTTATCATGCCTTATCATCTGCATGGCTTCTCTGACCTCGGTTCACTTTCTCCTTCACCCACCAAACTTCAGTCACACTGGCCTCCTTTCAGTTCATCACTCTTGGAAACTTTTCTTTTTACCTTTACATATATTATAGCCTCTTCCTGAAATGTTACTGTGTTCTCTCTATCACACAGGAATAACTAACCACTTTTATTCTGGGGACTTCAACTTGCATAATTCCGGACTCTCCAGAGAAACAGCCAATAGTATATCAGAATACTCTAATACTGTAATGATGCTGCGTAAATAAATTTCAACTATATTATAAAAATTAAAAGACAAAAGTATATTTAAATAATCACAAATACAATAATTTTTAAAGAATAAACAATATAAACTATGTAAATTGTGACATCAATAACAAAGTATGTATGTGAGGAGAAATAAGAGTATAGTTTTTGTATATGATCAAAGTTCAGATGTTATCTTAAAATAGTCTGTTATAACTACAAGATGTTTTATATAACACTCATGGGAAACGTAAAATAAAAAGCTGTAGCAGATACACAAACTATAAGGAGAAAGGAATCAAAGCATACTACTGCAGAAAAATCATCGAATCACAATAAGGATAGCAAGAGAGGAATAAAGAAGCAAAAGAACTACAAAGCAGTGAGAGAACAACAAAATAACAATAATAAATCCTTACCTATCAACAATTGCTTTAAATAAGTATGGAATATATTCCCTAACCAAAAGATATAGAGTGCTGAATGGATTAAACACCCTGGCCAGTTTGGCTCAGCAGTTAGAGCGACGGCCTTTGGTCCAGATATACCCTGGTTCGGTTCCCGCTAGGGACACGTACCTCGGTTGCAATTTGTCCCCGGCTCCCCCCAAAAAAGAACCATTATCAAGCAATCCCTCCTCCATTTTTTTCTCTTCCTAAATACATCACCAGGTGTAATTATTATTATTATTATTTTCATATGTTGCGATTCCTTTATAGCATAGCCCCAAAATTCTTTGTCATTCCTGTCATCGCTAGTTACTTTCAGCAGAAGTTCCGCTCTAATTTCTTGGTCCTGGCCCTAAGAAGCTTGTAGGTTCTATTTTCTGTCTCTTGAGACTCCTGTCACTTTTGGAACCTAGCTGCCATGCTCTGAGGAAGCCAGAACTAGCCCTCTGGAAGGGACCAAGAAGTGAACTCACATTTAGTTTTTCTAACCTAAAACATAGCAGAAGATCCAGCCAAAGTTGGCATCCATCACTAAACACGGAATAAAGATGACTATGAGGGCAACACAGAGCCACTGAGTGAAATCCAGGCTAAAGGGCTTCTCCAGATAGCATTTAATTGTGCAGCACAGACAAAATGTCCCACCTGCACTCTTTTCAATTTCTTAGCTCATCCAGTCCACGAGCATAATGAAATTGTTGTACACACCATGTTTTGGAGCAATTTGTTACGAGCAATACTAACCAGGGCTTGTGGTTTTGCTTGTCTTCTCATTGACTATATGCTTCAAGTGAAGTATATTTGTACCCATTTTGTTCACGGTGTGGAATACAATCCCTGGTGCATAGTAGAAGCTGATAAGGAAATATTTGATAAATAAATAAATGACAAATTAGTTGACTCTACCACTAAAAACTTGCAAAGATCACAGTTAGATAACATGCAACCCCAAATGTTCTATTTATACAGAGAATATTATTTAGTGATTCATAATTATCTAGTACTTATGTGGTTATTTAAGTGAGATATTCTCACTGAAAGACGTTTTAAACACATGATTTTTATGTTTTATCTTTAATTTAGGTAAGGTCCATTTGTCAGAATGTTTTAAAACTTTATCTGAGGTTTACATACTCGGTTAACTTTTTTTCATAAACCAGAGCTAATTAGGGACAGATTGATTGTTAGAGAGGAAAGAGGTGGTGAACAGGCATTGCTTGACTACACTATACATGTGGGTGGGCAAACGTAGGTTTACAGTTGTTCTTATGAAAAAAGACAAATAAAACAAATAAATAATATAATAATTAATACAGAAATAGTAAGAATAACCACTAAGACTAAACTGTAAACCTACTTTTGCTACTCCCGATATTTTGACCTTTCTTCCATTCTAACGAAGGTCTATATTTCTTTTTTGGCTGATATTAAATTCTCTGAGTATCCTCCATTTCTCAGCCTCTCCTCTAGGTGGTTTGGGACCATGTGACTAGCTCTGGAAAATTAAATGTGAATGGATGTGCTGTGTATCATTTATGGACTATCAAGGTTCAGAGTCAGTGTGCCTCCTCCCCTCTCTCTCCCCTGCTGCAGCAACCTCGGAAGTCTTATTTTGGGGTAGGGCATCCCAGGGTAGAGGAACCCTGCATGCATGAGGGACTGGATGAGAAATATCCTGTCTGAAGATCTGAGCTCTTCTTAGATGATAAATGCCTGGGAATGGAGGACCCTCTGAACCCCCTTTTATGTTTTTCCTTGAGGCCAGAAGCAGAGCTAAACCTATGTCCAGGGCCGACCTAACTTTACACATTCTTGGGGTTTGCCTTACCTCACAGAGCAGTTTATCACCTTGCAAGATAAAGGCAAACCCTCGCTCAACTTGCCCCTCCAGTAGGAAGAGAAGAAGGCAGTGTGGTGTGAAATGAATAGTGTTTGGTCTGTTTCCTTCTCCTCCATCTCTCAGAAAATTTACCACAAGGAGTGGGTGCCTTGTGTTTAGTTTATTTTTCATAAACTTATTTGATAAATATATTTATTACATGCCTACCATGCGCCAGACATTTGTACTACAAACTGGAGAGTCAATGATCAAAACCATTGTCTCTGTCCCTTTAGAGCGTAGAGACAAGAGAAGAGGAAAGTCATAGTCAAATAATACAAATACGCAAAAAGTCACAGTTGTGAGTGCCAGGAAGGACTACCCATGCATCACTCACTCTTTAGCACAAACCCTGTTAGAAATAATAGAGGATCTGGAGTTGGGAACTGGGTAGATTTAGTGACTATGTGAGGATGCATGTGGGGAGCAGAGGCCACAGATGATAATAAAAAAACATGAGTTTGATATAGGGAGTCAGGTGGTTTATTAAAAATAGGAAGAAATCTGTATTTTCTATATAATTACAGGTTAGTGAGACTAAGATGAAAAAAAATCAATTTGGCAAGTTACAGCACGGTCAAATGAATGTATCCAACAGATTTAAGACAGTGGAATGTTGAGCTTTGAAGAACTGAAAAATGGTAAATGAATATTTTGGAGCCAGCTCTGGCATTTTGTGATTTGAGATGCCATTGTGTTTCCAAAGGAGACAATTGCGCCTTTCGTGTGAGAATGAATGAATTTTCTAGCCAACCTCCAACAAAAGGGCCACAAGTGATCATCACAGGGAGAACTGATTGTCTGCTTAGAAAAGAAACTCAGGAACAAGGAGAATTTCATCAAGAGGAGCTTGCGGATAAAGTTGGTGCCAACAGCTAATAAAAACAAACCAATGGGGGGGGGGGGGTTGCTGCAGAGGAGGAGAGAAAGGACTCAGCTGTTCTCACTCTTAAATTATTTAAAATTAACTAGTTGAAACACTTATTACAATGTTATGAATTTGTATTTCTTTAAAAGTCCTTAAACTAATTTTTATTGTACTGTTTTCTGTTCAGTGAAAGAACACAGTACAGTCGTCCCTTGCCACTTCTCGCTTCTGCGGTTTCCATGATAGAGTGAAGCCACGAAAGTCGAAGCCCGAAGTGGCAAGGGATGACTGTATAAATAAAGAATCCTACCTCGCGGAAATTCATTTATCGCGGTAGAGTCTGGAACTGATTAACCGCGATAAACGAGGCCCGACTGTAGGATTTCAGTAAGTATTTTTTGATTGATGGAAATATATTTGGGTTGCAAATTATTACCACTTTTGTTATGTTTGCATTTTGTTTAATAAGCCTGGGGATGTAGCAGAATCATATTGTAAAATATATAATTCTAGCATTAAGAGGAGAAGATGATACAGAGCATTAATGATAAAGATCTGAGCACAACAGTGGAATATGATTTTTGGATCAGTAATGAATGACACATTTACAGTATTTGTAACTCTTTTTTTTTTTCCTAAAAATACAAATATAAATATTTACCCATACTTTGGCAAAAACCATTCAGATAAAGATTAGCCACATATTTCCTAGGCTGTGACTAGAAAGTACTCACTGTATATGCTGCAAGTATTACTTAAATGTCAACTGAAGTCCCACTGTTGTTTGATATCATAAATAAAATTCTTATATCCCTTGGGAAGACCCATTTCCTCTTTGAGATTTCAGTGAATCCTAAGGCCTTATCTTTTTTGCAGATCTTATAGGGAACTTCAAAGCAAGATCTAAACATGTTGTGTTCTATCAGTGTCTTGAAAATAACAAAGTATGTGAGCCATACCTGCACTTCTTTGTTTTCCGACTTGTGTTCATTTGCTTGTTTGGACATCAGGTACATATCCTTAAGTTCATTATACAGTCTTCAGGTGGGGAAAGTCCCCTCTCTTGCCTGATTGCTTGGTTTTCTTCCATCTCCTGTCTTCTAACTTACTTTTCCCGCCACCATCGACAACTATTCTGATCTTTAAAATGTTCACCTCTTTATTTGTTTATGTTCCTGAAAATGACTATTGCTACTTTATGTGCATTTATTTTTAATTTATTCAAACAATGCTGTTATATTTCTCGTTTTGTTTCTTAGATACAAAAACAGACATTAGCAAAGGTGAGATAACATGTAGCCCCCAAGGAAGAAAAAAAGCACTGGAGGGAATTGTTTGATGAATTTACTTCCCCTGATGTTTGACTACGCTTTTTACAATTGAGTCCTTTGAGATATACCTGTGTCCAATAAAAAGAGAAATTCACTTTTATTTAAGATTGCTTAATAAGATTCTCTTTCTTTCCACAAAACTAGATCCCAAACAAGGAAAGGGAGTACGATTGATTTTGTCATCCTTTATTCTGAGTGCATATGCACTGTGGTTATTAAAGTGATAGATGAAAATTGGCTCACATTTTGCACAGTGACTATATAAGAAATAATTAATAGAAAGCAAACTAATACAACAGCATCATTAACTGCAAGCTGCTTGGCCTGGTAGATCACTGGGCTGCTCTGGTGAACCAATGGTTCTCTGAAGTAGGGATGTAACTACATCTTTACTATGCCAAAGGACCAAACAGGTTAGTTTTCTCTGGGTAAATTTCAGATGAGCACTATAATAGCCAACTCCTCATCTACATTCAAAAAGTATTTCTTTATGGAAACTTCATATTTTCTGGCATGAAGGACCTTTGAGAAAATACCAGATGCCCAAGTATCTGTTTTGTAGAATAGTTTTATAAATATAAAATAATAAATATCTATTCATTTTGGAAACATTGGAGAGGCAATATGATAGAATTAGGGAACTACAGAGAATGAGAGTGTTTGCAACATTTGTTCTGAGCAATGGCAGGAGAAAATTCTTTGGGGCACAGAAACGTATTGTTAAGCATCACTAAAGGCAAAGCTGAGCTTGAATGGAAACAGTTCATTTGCAGTATTTCTAGTATTGATGGATGTGAGATCTTTATCCAGTATTGTTTGAAATCCTGGGTACAGGAGGACAAAGGCAGACTAACAGGTAGGGATTTAGCTAGAGGTCAGGGTCCCTCAGGGTATTGGCATCAGACCTGTTGGAGTGATGGACTGTATGATCCAGGCTAGATGGAATAGAGGGAAGGAATCTAAAATATTGAGAGGCACTAGAGGAGTTCAGATCACAGGCTTGTTGGGGTTAAAAGTGGACTAAGGAAATTATATGAATAAAAGTAGGTTAGTTTTTCACTTTTCTTTTTTTATCTTTATTGATTTTAGAGAGAGAAGGAGAGAGAGATAGAAACATCAGTGAGAGAGAACATCGATTGGCTGCCTCCTGCATGCCCCCCCACTAGGGATTTGGCCCACAACGTGGGCATGTGCCCTGACCGGGAATCGAACCAGCAACCTCTTGGTGCATGGGTCGACACTCAACCAGTGAGCCACACCGGGCAGGCAGTTTTTCACTTTTCAAAGATAAAATACTTGTTAGTGGTAATGAGGCCCAGAGTGTAGCTAGGAGCATTAATCACTATGATAGAGTGGAGCTGAATGTTTTTAGAGTCCCAGAACTATGAACCTAGAGTGTGGATGGAAAATTAACTGCTGAACTATTGACAGAATTTGAGAACACAAATAGACAGTGTGAACCAAAGAGCTCAAGTCATGGATGAATACATGCATACGGTTTGGGGTGTGGGTTACTAAATGATAGTGTTGAAGGATACAATATGACCTAAATTGGAAAGGATAAAGAATATTTATATGAGAGTGGAGAAGTAATGGCTTCATGACAGGATTAGGAATTGAGAATAGAGTCCCATGTACCTATAGGTGCCTTTGGGTAAATCCTTTGGCCATGCCATTGCATCTTATGCAAAACGCTCGATAGAAGACTGGTTCTCTAAATACTTTGATGAGACCAGTTTCTCTTTCATAATCTTGGTAATGGATCCTGTTAATGATTCCTTGAATGTTTCATGCATTTTAGATTATACCACTAGAAATCTAACTAATTGCAAGTCCTGAACACACACCAGCTTTGCTCATCACTGGGCTTCCAATGCCAAAAAAAAAAAAAAGTATTGTTATATTTAATACTTTACTGCAACTTTCACTGTTCTTTCTTGCCTTAATGTGCTACCTCAAAATATCAGATTCTCCCTAGCCTCCCTGGACAGCAAGATGAAGAACTAAAGGGGATTTTTAAATAGTGCTCATCTTTGCAGAGCCTGGTTTATATTCATATTGTACCAACTTGCTTTCTCTATATCTGAGTAGAAATAAGAAATAACAAAAACACTGTATTGAGGCAGCTTGGAACTTTTGCAACTCTGTGTTAACCATGAAAATGACTGGAAAAATAAACATTTTCCTCCAGGGTGTGGTGGCTGCAGATGTGGGCACTTAAGTGATTTCTGCTGTCATGCTCTCTCTCCCCCTCTCCTCTCTCTTTCTCACAGTATTTCTCAGACTTTGACACTCACACACAATGTATGCATATAGTAGAGACCAAAGACCCAAATTCTAACTTAAGTTCCAGAGTGGTAACATACATCATGGAGAATCCAAGCTGGGTATAGAAAGTAAATAGGCATATAGCAGAAGGAGGGGATATGATCCTGTCTGAAGACATTCAAATTCTACATTTTTAAACATTATCTGAAGATAGGTATCTGCACCATACATTTAGTTGTCAGATGGCTGTCAGATGGCTGTTTGCTACTTCAGTAAATATGGGAAATTATAAACAAATTATCCAATATGTTCTTTACTTTATCAGATACATGTTTGCTCAGTGCTTTTAAATGTCATATCTGCCTCCAACATTTGCTGATCGTCATTATTCAAGTATGAATAAAGTAAATTGTGCAACAGCATTTATCCACAGAAACCCAACTTTAAAACCCTAGACCAGTGTTTCTCAAAGTGCAGCACTCAAATCATTGTTAGTTCCTGATCATCAGTCAAGTATTTGGCAGAGAGAGGCAGTTTTCTAAAGACAAAAAAATTACTGTAGAAATCGTGTTCGCAGATATTTCACAAACTTGAAATATAGAACATTAATTATGCCTTTTATGAAAACCCTTCATATGTGATTTACATGAATGCAGATTATTCATGCAAAATAAAGCCAGTACACTTTGAATCTTCACAGTGTCTTTTAGTTAATATGACACAGTTTATTCTGGAGTGTGCATTGTTTATCTCACTTGCCTGCCCTGTAATACTTTGTTAAATTGGATTCTTTTCTTGTAATTAAGTGTGGGTTATATTCTCAGTACATATAATATATTAATGGCCCAAGCATGGTTCATAGAAATAAAAAAAGTTAAAACAATAACATAAGCAGACATACTGTATATTAGTTAGGATATTGGCTCTGCAGTTTTAATTGAGTCCAGATACAATTAAATAAGATGAATGGCTTTTTTCTCTCTTCTGTAACATTTTTAGCTGGTAAGCAGTCCAGGGAGGTATGAAAGCTCTGCCCCATGAGGTCATCTGGGACCCAGTTCCTTCTCTCTTTAAAGCTTCACCATCTCCTAGGTTGTCATCCTCCTCTACATGCTGAAAACTGACTTGTCATCAGCATGTTTCAATTCCAGCTCCCAGGGGACAATGGAGGAGGGGTAGAGGGAGAGGAAGTAACTCCATTTTAAGAACATAACCTCAAATGTCACACATTACGTTCACTCATGTGCTGTTGGTCAGAAGTTAGTCACCAAATTATACCTACATGCAAGTAACACCAGAAAAAATAGTTGGGTAATCATGTGCCCTGACACAAACTAAAAATAATCTAAGAGACAATGTTAAACAGGACTGTCTCACAAATCAAGAATATGAGTTTATCCATGATTGTGAGATTTTTTTTTCCAAACAGCTGAAAAAGTAAAGGTCGAATATTATAAAGATGGCAGTATCTTAAACCTGGATTATATTAGACCAATGATCATTTTATCCTAGTCTCTAAAAAAGATGAATAATATAAAAATGCCTGTAGTAATTAGAAATAATAGAAGGTTTCTTATCAATTTCAAAATAAGCACAGTTACTACTTTGATAAATAACTGACTTTTTAAGGAAAAACTCAAATGATTAATTTTCAGTATAAATTGGATGAATTTTGCAATAAGCAACACAAACTGAAAACATCACTCACGATTGTACTTTTTTTAGGAAAAAAAATGAGCCAATTACACTATTGGGGAAGATTGAAAACTTGTCTAAAAAGTAAATGATAAATAACAAATCACAGAAAAAAATATCTTTATCAAATAATAAAGCAGCATTTCACCACATTATCAAAGTCATTCAACATGGATGAGTAAATTATTTTATGAATGTTTGCCAACAGATACTTCCAATTTATAGATGGCAAATCCATAATATATGAAGTTTGCATAGCATATGTGTGGTGTATATGTGAGAGTTAAGTTCATGATATTTTTTTGTCTTTATTACTAATATTCCTTGCTAGAAAAGTGTCGTTTGTTTTTTCCATTTTTTAATGGTTATTTTGTGAATCCTGATGAAAGTGAATGGAAATCACACCTAACCACCCTTATTTGTCAAGTAGAAGAATTTGCTACATGAAGTTGAACTTCAATGCAATTCTACACTTGATTTACCCAAAGTAGACAAAGATGACTCAATATTCCTGTTAACATTGGTCCATGGGAAATTTTTTACATCCTGAAATGAAGGTGATTTCCTTTAGGGAACAGTTAGTTTTTCTTCTAGCAGAACCATAATCAAAGTAACTTCCAGTTAACTCTAAATTTTCAACTTTGGTTTTGATTACATCAGTATGAGAATCTGTGCTGCAAATTCACATGAGAATGGATTTATGTTTTATATTTTCAGCAGTTTTTGTTTCCCCTCTGCTAAGTGTAAGCATAAGATTCAAGAAGGTGCAAGAGACCTAGCAGTCTCATAAAAGTAGGGATGTGGATGAAGAGGTATCTCTTCTCTTCTCTTCTCTTCTCTTCCCTCCTCCCCTCCCCTTCTCTTCCCCTCCCCTTCTCTTCTTTCCTCACCTCTCTCTCTCTTATTACTTTTGTTCCATCCCTCTCCCTTGAACCTTAACTAACAGATGAACCCCAATGCATATAAAAAAAGCTCTCAAAAGCACTCTTCTTCAATTTCACCAATGATAGCCAGCAAGGGATATGGTCAAAGAAAAAAGGAAAAAAAGGGGGAGGAGGAGAATAATCTCCAACTAATCCAATGAAAACTGCTACCACCAGGACTTACACCTCTTTCTTTTTCTCAGCCTATGAAACTAGAATCCCACTTAGACTTAGGGTGTCACTAACTCTTCAGATGCTCCCTCATAGCTTATCATATGAATAAAGTCTCTGAACTCTATTGGCATCACTTAAACTTTTTTTTTCATTGATATCTTTGGCTTATTACTTTATAGTTACAAGATGGTTGCCATGTTCTCTGGAAGGGCATGGATTGATAATGTTCCATGGCAGAGAAAGATTTCCTCCTGTGTTTGTTTTATGAAGGAAGAAATTCTTTCCCAGAGATGGATTCAGACTTCCCCTCAGATCCCAGTGGCCAGAACTGAGTCACATTCTCAAATCCTACAGCAATGGAAGCTAGAAAGGTGATTATCCAGTATTTTTAGCTTCTCTAATGGGAGATACATCAGTAAGGAAGAAATCCTGGGAATAGAAAGAATGACTACAGAGTTATAGCCAGCAGTGCATACTGTTACATTTTTCCAAAACAGTATTGGATATGTTATATCATTTCAAGTAGTTCAATTTTTCAAGTGTACATACACTTAGTTTTATGACACTCTTTACCAACATTTTGATTGTTATAAGAGAAATTCTCCAGTAAAGCCAAACTGTTTCAAAATACTGGCAATAATAGAACATTTTCCTGTTTGAAATTTAAATACTGGCATGCAGCTGCTGGAGCAAAATAATCAGTGTTAATACATGCAAAACATGTTATGAAAAGTGAAACAAGATGATTAATTTGTATCTTAATATCATTAACAGTAAGGACCATGTGCCAGCCCTGGAGCCAAACTAGGAAAACAAAAGTCCCCTCCTTTGTGTCCTCTGTTGTTCAAGGATGTGTTTCTCTTCAGGTCAATATCCATCATAGGTACCTTGCAATGCTAGCAAAATAAGCAGTGTTGCTAAGCAACAGAAAAAAATGATGTTTGAGAAAGCTATCTCTTTGAAGCAATAGCTGACAAGAGAGCTGTTGCTAAGTGTCATTTAACATGCATCTAAAGCTCAACCTTGTGATCATCGGCAGTTAAGTGTGTCAAGCTGCTCTGCACTGATAAGCCTTTTAAAGTTGAATAACAGGTAAAGAAGGGGATGAAACTGGACCTTTCCTTCATACGATAGATCCCTTTTCCTTAGGGACACATAGAGGACAGTCGGTTGATGGTTCCCACATGTTTGTGTATTCTGAGGCATAAATTGCCAACCAGTTATTATTATTGTGTTGTTTTCTGTCAAGGTGGCCTCTTCCAGCCTATTTTTTGGCCTGTATTTGCAAAACATTGATCTTATAAAGGACCTGTATTCAGAATCTATAAAGAACGCACACTGAATAAAATTTAAAACCCCAATTGAAAAATAGGCATAAGCTTTTAACAAATACCAAAGAATATTTAAAACTTTAAATACAGATGACAAATAAATACATGAAAATAAGCTCAACATCAATTAGTCATCAGGGAAATGCAAATTAAAACCACAGTGATGCACCTCTTCACACCTATTGCAATGACTAAATAAATCAAAACAAGAACAAGAACAAGAAAAAACCAAACAAACCAGAAAGTACTAAGAGCTGCTGAAGGTGTGGAGCAACTGGGACTCCCGAACACTGTTAGTAGAACGGGAAATGATGCAGTCACTTTGGAAGGCAGTTTGGGAGTTTCTTATAAAGTTAACCATACATTTAACAAACAACTCAGCAATTCTGCTCCTAGGTATTTACTCAAAAGAAATAAAACTGTATGTCCACACAAGATCATGCATGTAAATGTATATAAGTAGTTTTATTCTTAACTTTCAAAAAATGAAAATAAGCCAGATGTCTATCAGCCGGTGAATGGAAAGACAAACTGTGTTACATACATACAGTGGATCACAACTCAGCAATACAAAAGGACAAAGTACGGATAAGTGCAATGACAGGGATGGATCTCAAATGCACTGCGCTAAGTGAAAAAAGCCAAACTATAAAAAAGCTTCATACCATAAAGTTCCATTTATATAACAGTTTGGAAAAGTCAAAACTATAAGGGATAAATAACAAATCAATGGCTGACAGAGACTGAGAGTGAGGCAAAGGGGACTTTTTATGTTGGCAGACATGTTCTAGATCTTGATTTTGATGGTGATTACATGACTATGTACATTTTTCAGAATGCATAAAACTCTACACCTCAAAAGGGTGAATATTATTCACTGAAATATTTTACCTCAAAAATCTTGACCCTATAAAGTGACCAAAAATCAAAACAAAATGAAAACCCTCAGTTACTTACAATAATTTACTCTCATAGATGTATGTGTCATCTGGGGATTTTTTTTTTTTTTTCTGGTTGATATTCCTGAGGGTTCTGCTTCCTTCTGCTCATTCTTTTAGGACCAGTGGACCATGTTGCTTGTTGTGGGTCTGGCATTGTAAAGCCCTTGCTTCTGTAAGGTCTTCCAACATCTCAGTGGCTAAATCAAACATTTGGCGAGTTCATTGTCAAGTATAAGGGATCAAACTGCTGAAAATGAAAAATTATATATACACCAGAGGGCCTATATAAAGCCTATACAAGGAGGAGTGAAGAATTGGAAACAATGATCCAATTCACTATCCTGCCTAAACCAAATGGTCCTGTACAATTCTAAGGAGGTTTTGGTGAATAAGGGTTATGATCAATAATTAGAGTTGCTTACTTACAACTACACTAGCAGGTTATAATGAAAGCAAATCACAGACCAAATTTTACCACATACCAACATTTATTGAATAAATATTCTTTAGAAGGAAGAAAATAGTTTACATATAAAGAAGGAAGAAGATAGTTCTGCCATTTTGATAAATTCCCATCTCTCTTGTTTTAAGGAGTTGATCTGAGCTTGCATGAATAGGTGAATTGAGGTAGTATAATAATATTCTAGATGCAGAATTCTGTACCTTTAGAGGTGGCTTATAATTATCATCAGCCAACCAAGTCCTCCATGGCAATAGGTGGATCAAGGATTCCTTAATGATCAAGTCTCAAACACCCCTCTCAAGGGCACAAGCTGCAGGACTTGCTAGACGCATACAGCTTGTTCAATTAATGTGGAGAATGTGTCCAACATGTTTTAGCTAATCTTCTTTCTTTATTATCAGTGATTTCAGCAATGAGATCCCATTTCCAACATTCACTAGACTAATTGGAAAGTCACTAATTTCAGCAGTGAATGCCTGTATCAAAAATTGAATTGTACAATGTGTGACCAGAAATAATGACAAATGAAGTACATATACTTCAGAAGTAGCTGCTTCTAAAATGGAGCTGTTCCAATTCAAGGACAAGGGACAAGTGCCGAGATGTGAATCCCTGATCACAGCAATTGACAAGACCTAACTTGTAGATAGCCTGATTCTAATTAATAAACATAAAATACCAAATGGCTGTGCTGCAGTATTTAAAAGCAAATGGCACATTAGACATGTGTAAGTGTTTATAGCAGCATTATTCAATAATAGCTTAATTGTCCACAGGAGAATAAATAAATAAAATCATGCCATAATCCCATAAAGGAATACTGCAAAACAAGAAATACATATAGAATCATGGATATATCTTGCACATGTTACATTGAGTGAAACAAACCAGACACAAGAGAGTAAATACTGTCTGATTCCATTTTTATGAAGTTCAAAAATTGGCAAAACTCACTTGTAGAGAGAGATTTTCTGTGTGGTGGGACCCGAGTGGGATTGACTGCGAAGTCGGAAGAGGAAACCTGGGTGATAGGAATTGTCTTTGTCTGAATGTGGGTGACTGTTTCAAAGGTGTATACAGATGTGAAACAGCATCAGGCAGTGTACTAATAACCTGTGTACCATATGCACCTCATTGTATATATTTATACCTCAACCTAAAAAACATGAGTAGCCAAAAAGTGTTTCAATTAGTTACACCAGAATACTGGTATGAAAATGTTTACTGATACTATCAAACCTAATTCTGGTTTCAGTGGCCTCAAATGTGTACATTAAATTTTAAAATATCCGTGGGAAAGTATATGGACAAATATCTAGCTATCACTTCAGAACCACACTCTGGAGCTCCTGGAAATTCTGGAAAGCTATTCTCGTTGCCCACACACGAACACACCTCCCCACCTCTGCCTCATGTTATAGTGCATTGCGGTTGATGGACTGTTCATTTTGTAAGTACAGAAACAAATGTAGGATTCTTGGAAGCTGTGCCTGACCATCCCTTCAAACTCTGTGTTCTTACAGTGGTGTGTCAATCATAATTTTATCAGGCTATTATTTTATGACAGATACTTTCTTTCATAGGTTTCTTCCTCCATTCAAAGATTGTGAAGGTCTGGGATTGTGTCTGATGTGGCATTTTAATTCTCAGAAACAGAGGCAGTGCCTGCACATAACAGAGCCTGTTTGTTTGCATTTGAAAAACAGATTATTTCTCTTCACACCTTTTAGAAGTTCACAGAGAGGGTCTCTCTTTGAGTTTATAAGACTCTGCCCTCTGTGTTCTATGGTGAGAGAAAACTGAGCTTTTGTTTTTCAATGAGATTTACCTTGGTTATCAATATTTTCATTGTACCACAGTAGGGGTCCATTAAAAGGGTATTTCTTTGTCTTCACTGGATTCTTTGCAGTTCTTAATTTTACTGTTTCTGCTGTACATCAGTGTTCATCAATTGCCTGAATAGTAGCAATGGCCTCTCAGTTGGTTGCTGTTTATCTAATTTACCCCAAACTCCCCTACTCCTCATGAGCTTTACAAACCAGTCTTAACACGACAGACTGAAGCATCTTTCTATATTGCTCTCTGAGCATTCCGGATGAAGTGACCATCCTGCTTATTCTCATAGCACTTATAACATGTCATAATTTCCTGTTTGCATGTCTGTGTCCAGCAACACACTGTAATTCAGGGGAGGGACCTTGTTTTGTTTACTAGTCTATACTAAGCATCTAGCATAAGGCTGACACAGAGTAGATGCTCGTGAGTTAAATAAATGAATAAATTAAAAAGCTTTATATTTTCCAGAAGTAATCAGTCCCACCTGTGACCCTGTCGTATAGATCTGTACAGATAAGTCTTCCTGAATCACTTCTACATTTCTACATCTTTAGACTCTTTATTTTATATATATATATACTTTCTATGTGTTAAAACATGTACAATATGATCTTAACTTTTCATTTGTTGTACACAATTTCATCAATTATTCCTATGTCACTTTGTATTTAAAGTTTGTTCTTCCAAATGTATTAAAACCTTTTTTTGGGTTAACAATGTATCTGTTATAATGTTTATATACTCTTATATTTATATCATACTCAGTAAAATACTAGAAGCAGTAATTGCATACTATGCAATGCTTACTGTAACTAACAAAGACTTACCTTTGTTTTAAATTTGGTCAGTTGCTATTTAAATAGAATTTGTTTTAAAAAGTTAAATTTAAAATGTCACAAAACAGCAGAAGTTTACACCTACTGTATGCAGCCCCTTTAATCTACCAAGTGATCTCCCACATACACACCCACCCACCCAAAATATGACACACAAAATATAATTTCCCACAAGAGTCTCATAACTTAAAGAAGAAAACAGCTAACCACAAAGTGACTTGATGTGCATGAGTGTACATCTAAATATGTTTTTACTTACATGCAAGTGGATTGTTTGGTGGCTGATTGAGCACAGAGGTTAAAACTATATTGAGAGTGTGAATGACTCACTTTTTAATCAAGAAAATGAAAATAGAATATGATATAGTTGATTTGCAGAAGGAAACAGCTGTCCTCATAACTTAACATTTTTTTATGCCTCACCATTTATAATTCAATACCAAAACCCTGGGAGGAGTAATAAAATATTTGTAAAGTGCGTTGAGCTCCTTGAAAATCAGGATTGCATAACCACCATGCTTAATGAAGAACACGGCAACATCAAAAAAGATGTTCTAAAATCTAATTTCAGGAAAAATACTCTTCTTTCATTATCTTAACGAAACATGAGTAGCTCCTGCTGATCTGAGCAATAAGCCAGGCTTTTCCAAAAATGAAATATTTCTTTAGCTTAGCTGTATTGTTCACAATAATGGTTTGGGAGAGGCCATGCTGGTTGGACGCTCATAGCTACAGAAGAAGAAAAAGGAGAAGCCACAGAATATTGTGACTCTGAAAGAAATGGACGATAATCTTCTTAAGCATTTTCTACCTATAAAAGAAATATTTCAGTGTCTACCAAACAACAAATAAAAGTTTGGAAACACAAATAACATTTACTTCCTTAAAAATAGCTATAGATCTTTTATCAAATGCTATAGCAATCATTCCATAGAATTTTGTTTGAATCACACTTCACTTAAAATTGCACATTGCTGTCATATATTTTTGCTTTCGCATGCTCAAACACATACACATTTTCAAAAGAGAAACATTCACTTAAATAATGCCTTCCTTCTCATCTTTTTTTCTTTGACACTTCAATTTCTTGATGATTTCCAAAGCAGAAAATGTTTATTTGGCTTTGCCAAGGCACACACATAGTTTAAGTAGAAGAGCAGCTGACTACTTTTCAGTAACTTGTAGTAAGCAATGTCAGTTGACAAGCATCCTTTTTCTTAATCTCCCTGAGCTGGAAGCACAGGTCCATAAACAAACTCAATGCACCTATTATTTGAGCATCTTTAAATACCCTGGTGTAACTAAAGCAGTTGTCTAGTCATTCTTTCTCAAAATCAGAAACATAAACGCCAAATAGAAACTTAAAAATCAATCATTCTGAATATTTTCTCATTCCTGTTACCCACAAATGTAAAAACAAAGATGTCATTTAAACTGGTCTTTTATCCCAAGGAATACTCTTCAAGAATATGAAAGTTCAGAGTGTGGAGACCACCGGAGTAGGATCAGTACCTCATTGCCTTGGGTGAGAATCCTCGCCCAGTAATTTCTGGGCTGGGTGCACCTACACAGAATCCCTCCGGGCCTTAGGTTCCATCTCTGCAGCACTGTTGTTAATAGCCTTGGAGAATTGACCTCCCCCAGTCTGTTCTGGGACTCAGAACTCAGGAGGTTGAATGTGAGCTATTTGTTTCATTATTACCTCCACCACTTCTTTCCTGGGCTAACTTGGGCAAATTACTTCATTCCTCTGTGCCTTAGTTTCCTTATTAGCAAAATGAAGAGTAAAAAATGTACATTTAGGATGATAATGCTGCAGTGAAGGGCACACAGGTTCTGGAGCTAAACTGCTTGGGTTTATATCCTGGCCCTTCCCTTTATTAACTCTGTTACTTTGAGCCTTTCTGTGCTTCAAGTTGGGGTTTTTTTTGTTTGTTTGTTTTGTGGGTTATTTTTTTTTTCATATTTGTAAAGCGGATAACAATCCTTATGAATTAACAATATCGTAAATATTTTATTAAATCTGTAACATTTAAAGGGATTTTTACATGTAAGAAGTATTTGATAAATAGCTATTATTATTATTGGGGTTATTATAATTCTATTGTTGGAATTTATGAAGGAACCTCCAATAAACAGAATTTCTTATGAATAGATTATTAAAAGGATGAGAAATGCAACAAAGAGTGAATATGGAGGGTAAAATATTACCTTTATTACTGGCTTTTTGCCTGAGGACTTACCCACCCAGAGCCCTAGAATTAAGTTTATTTACATTTCCCCACCCCCAATCCACAATACCATATCATATAGTCCCTGCACGAACTCACAACTCACAGAGTGGAGAATTTGTGCTCTCGTAGCCAGGGACACTCTCAAAAGAAAGAGTGCAGCAGAGGCAAGAGTGTCCAATTACTCTTCCCAAATTTACCTTTAGGACAAGTCACTTGACCTCCCAAGAGGCAGAGTGAAGAGAAATCCTGGCTTACAAATGAGTTCCATTCACAGGAAGAAAACAACAGGAAGAGGCAATCTGACCAAATAACATCATTATTATCATCGTACTCCCCACCACCAAGGATCTGCTCTTTTTAGAAGCATCCGGAACACGGCACTTCCCTCTTCCTCAATAACTTTTTAAAAATCACTTTTTATGTATTATTTCATGTGTATTAACTAAAAGCATGGAGGGACCTGGAGAGCATTATCCTAAGCAAAATAAGAGTCCGAGACAAGTATCACATGATCTCACTTATCTGTAGAATCTAATGAACAAAATAAACTGATGGAAAAATAGATCCAGAGACATGGAAGCAGGGAACAGACTGACAAACCTCAGAGGGAAGAGTGGAGGGGGGACTGGAAGAGATAAACCGAATTTATATGCATATATGCATAACAAATGGACACAGACAGTAGTGGGATGAGGGCAGAGGGTGGGGTGGGAGCAGGGAGGAGGGGCTCAATGTGGGGGAAAAAGGGGACAACTGTAATGCTTTCAACAATAAAGATTTTTTTAAAAGCTGAGGAACTTAAATGTCTTTGGTCCCTTAGCCATATGACAAGCCCCCTTTTAGTCTGTGTTCTTGGCAATATAAATTAGATTAAGAGTTGTTTAGCATCATTCAAAAATAATTATTTAATATATAGCTGTTCTTATGCCAGGCAAAATAATTTACCTTCTGCTATACTAAAATAGGAATATGACCATAATTACGAGCTCAGACAATTGGGAAACATGTATGTGGCTTTCATTCCATGTTAACAAATGTCATAATAGAGTTCACTTGGCTTGAGAAAGAAATAATAAAACAAATGTTGTGCATATGTAATATGACAATGTAGATCAAAAGAAAGGACATTCACTAGCAAATCCAAAAATAAATTAGGATGACAATTCCATTCACAGTAGCATCATAAAGAATAAACTACTTGGAAATAAATGTAATGAAAGGAGTACAGGGCATGCTTATTGAAAACTATAAGACATCATCAAAAAAATAAAAACAATCTAAATAAATGGAAACATAGCCTATGTCCCTGGATTGGAATATGTACTATTTTTAAGGTAGCACTACTCCCCAAACTGATCTACAGATGAAACACAATCATTATCAAAATTTGGCTCACTTTTTAATAGAAATTGACAAAAGAACCCTAAAATTAAAATGGGAATTAAGGGATCCAACATAGCCTAAACAATATTGAAAAAGGAATAAAGTGGAAGGAATTCTAGTTCTAAAATTCAAATCTTACTACAAGGTAACAAGAATCAAGACAATGTAGTTCTGGCATAGCGTAGGCATAGAGATCAATGAAACAACTGAGAGCCTAGAAGTAACCCTTCAAATTCTGGTCAATTAATTTTCAACAAAGGTGCCAAGAAAATTTAATGGGAAAGATATAACCTTTTCAAAAATTGGTTCTAGGACAATAAGCTATCCACACGCAAAAGATGAATTTGAACAAGGCAAATAACCCAATTCAAAAATGGGCAAAGGATTTGAATAGACATCTCTCCAAAGAAAAAATACAGATGGCCAATAAGCACATGAAAAGATGCTCAGCATTATTAACCATCCATGAAATGCAAATCAAAAGCACAATGAGATATCATTTCTCACCTACCAGGATGGCTATAATAAAAAAGACAGATAACAAATGTTGATAAGGATATGGAGAAATTGGTCTCCTCTATGTTGCTGGTGGGAATGCAAAGGGAGAAGTAACTTTGGAAAATAATTTGTCAGGTTCTTAAAATGTTAAACATAGAGTTACCATATGCCCCAGAAATTTGACTCCTAGTTATATACCCAAGAGAAACGAAAATGTAGACCCACACAAATAAATATATGAGAATATTTGCAGCAGCATTATTCAAAATAGCTAGGAATGGGAAACAACTGAAATGTCCAACAATTGTCAAGTGGGTAAACAATATTTGGTATATCCATATAATTGAATAGTACTGAGCAATAAAAAGGAACAAATTATCCATATATGCTACAACATTAGTAAACCTCAAAAACGTTGTGCTTAATGAAAGAAGTCCGATGAAAAAGAATATAAACTACATGAGTCACCTTATATGACATGTCCAATAAAGGGCAAATCTATAGATAGAGAGAGTAGATTAGTAATTGCCTAGGATTGGGATGGGAGTGGCAATGACTGTAAATTAGTATAAGATTTCTTTTTAGGGTGATAAAAAGATTCTAAGATTAGATTATGGTGGTATTTGTAAAATGCTTTAAATATATTACAGATCATTGAATTGTACATTTAAAATGCATGAACTTTATGGTATATAAATTATGTCTCAATAAAGCTGTTATAACAAAAGGGAATATTTTCCTGAAGACTAACAATGAAGCATGCTCTTGAAAATTATTCAACTTCTACATTTGCTCAGTGATTATAATTTTAAAGCAGTTCCATATGTATTTGTTTATTTTTTAAATATGTATTTCTTTATTTTAAAATATGTTTTTATTGGTTTTTTTAGAGAGAGAGGAAAAGGGAGAGAGATACGCATCAATGTGAAAGAAACATCCATTGTCAACCTCCTGCACGCCCCCTACTGGGGATTGAGCCTGTAACCCGTGCATGTGCACTGACGGGGAATCAAACCAGGACCTCTTAGTCCATGGGACTGATGCTCAATCCACTGAGCCACACTAGCTGGGCAGCGTATGTATTTAATGGGCAGCATATGTAATCCTTATGATAATTCCAAAAGTGAAAATTATTATTTCTGTTTTACAGAAGAAATAGTCTCAGAGAAGAGCATTTACCTGCCATGATCTGTAGCAGGTAGGGAGCACCAAATCCAAACCCAGTGTTTTTTAATTTTTAAATTCTAGGTCCTCTCATATTTTGTTAGTAAAAGTTGTTGTACTACACACAGCCTCAAGTGTGTTCAATGGCTCAAATGCAAGAGAGATGTATTTCTCTCCCATGGAAGCCTTCAGAGCAGGTGTTCCTGGCCGGGGATTCAAAGACCCAGACTTCTTTCCTTTGGCTCACCCATGTCATCTACTAGCAGCAAAGGAAAGAAAGCATGGAAGGGTTTTGTTTGTTTGTTTGTTTTTTAAGTCTCTGCCTGGAGAAGACCCACCTTGCCTCCTCACTTCCCATTGGCTAGAATTTCAATCACACCTGGAAGGACAGCTAGGAAGTGTGGACTTGCTGTGGACCCTGATAGAAGAGGATAGTGAATTTTGCTGAACAGCTAGTAATCTCTGCCACAGAAATACACCTTTAAGAAAATATGACTGCTATTTGTGATCTGAAATGGCAAATTTAAAGTTAAATTTATCTAATGCCTTTTCATACTCTTGTAGAACCAACTAAGCATATACTTTTGCTATAAGGAAGCAATTAGAAAGAAGCCTAAATAGTCATTCTAAGATTCTAACTTTGCTTATGACAAACATGATACAAATCAAGTTGCTTTTCCAATTCCTGTGTAACCAGGAGTTATATGGCCCTAAGTTGACAGCATTCAAGCATTGACTGGATCATCACTTATCAGTTCACACTTCACTCTGCTATTCATAGCTACACAATTTGGACATGTTATTGAGTACCTCTGAGTTTCAGATTCTCCACCTGCAGAAACAGAACAATACACCTAAGTCGTCAAGGGTTATCAGGAAGATTACACATACCTAGAACATCAGCTGATATAGCAGACATTTAATAAATATTACTTTCCATTGAACTTGTGTCACCTCTATGGTTTGATGAGAAAAGATCTAAAACAATTTACTTTCTTTTACTCCCTCAATATATTCTTTTTCATATACATCTTACTTTATTAATGTGCATGACAATAATATATACTTTTTCTCTCTTTTTCTCTTCCTTCCCTCTCTCAGTTATTAACTCAATATGTGTTTCTTCCTGCACACTCCAAAATGACAATTTCAATCATAACCTGTCACATGTGAATCTTGCTGAAAAATCTGGCCCCTGGTCATGTGAGCACAACTCTTCTACTCTTGTGATAGGTCTGTGGCTCGTAGGTGTGTGGGTACACATTTTGAGTTTCTCATTGTTTGCAGACAGGTTCTCACCGTCATTTCATTGATGCAAGAGAAGAGTATATCAGCTTTCTGTGCAGCAGTTTCCACCTGCTTCATTCACCTCTTCTCCCAAGAAAAATGTCAGGAAAAAACCTTTGCTTTCCATTGCAAACGCTGACAGCAGCAAGGGTAATGACAGCTTCTGGTTAGACAGAAAAGGGAAGATGATAATAGATATCCCTGGAAAAGTTTTCTTTTGTTTTGCTTTAATTTGGTTTCCCCCAGATTTTTGTTGGCCACATAAAATAAAGAATAATTGTACATAAACCATGGGAAATGAAACGAGTCAAAACCGTGGCACAAATCGGTGGTCTCTAAACATTGAAAAGTTTGTCAAATAGCTAGAAAACTTCCTAAAATGCAAATGTCTGCTTACCATCCCATACTTATTGAAGCAAAATTTGTGAGCATTGGGCTCTAATTTGAGAGCAAAAAGCTGACATTTTCCTATATCCATCATAATTGAACCAGATGAAATTGTCAATATTTGATATTTACCTACAAATGGCAATTTTACATAGTTCAACCCATATTTGACCAGATGAGATTATTTTAATTTTTAGATCTCTCTGGGTGGCTTTTTGAAAGGTATATATTTCCAGGTTTGGTCTCCAATCCACTAAATCAGAATTCTAGAACAAGGAGATTCTTCTTCTCTAAGAAACTATCCTTAGAAAGGATGAGTCTCTGTAAAATAGAAGTGTGGAAAAAGGAACATTCTGATGTGATGGTGTCTCAATTTGTGAATAAGGAGGAGTAAATTATCCCGCTTCCTGCATTTAGAATTAAAAAACAACTGCTTAAACATTGAGCTGTTTTGCATAGACGTGAATGTGTACCAAATAGAGCACTAAGGTGAAATTCTAAATGTATTGTATGCATATGTATTGGGTCGGGGTAAGAATTCATGACCACAACTCTGAAGAAGCATATTCCACATTCCACATTAATTCTTAAAGCTGCCTTGGGATCAGATGTATGTGAACGTGTCTGTTGAGTGTGGAGGGAGGCAAGGGAGAGGATGTACTCTGACCTGACAGGAGACAGAGTGGGTGGCTGGTCCCATGGCCCCTGAATGGCTCAGTATTTATTTGACTCACTGTGTTACCAAGTTTTGATTGTTGGTTCTCTGCTCTCTGTGCCAGTGGGCACAGAAGGAAGGAGGGTAGGGGCGGAGAGACGGGCGGGGGAGGGGGAGAGAGAGAGAGAGAGAGAGAGAGATAGAGAGAGAGAGAGAGATATCAGACTAAGTTGCTCTGTATATCTAGCTCTCTTTCCGTTGGCTTATGTTTGTCCAAATGCCTTTATAATAGCTGCATTGGAAATCCACAAGAGTAGAAATTAGTTTGCTTGAAACTGAAATGATTTATATAATGAGCAGACACAAACCTGTAAATGCGGAATGGAAAAATGAAGAAGGAGAGATGTTATGAGAGAGCTTTATTTCCTCAAAAGAAGATTCAAAAACATGTTTGTAAAGCAATAATAATAATAAGGAGGAGGAGGAGTCATTTAACCCTGGTCAAGTGTTTCATCTTAGGTTTCTGCTTCCTCATTTGTAAAGATAATAATGGTGTATGTAGGACATAGAGCTCTTGGGAATAAGTGAGTCAAAATATGTTAAGAACATAGAATATTACCTGGCAAAGAGTAGATACAACATAAGTGTTAGATGCCATGAATATTATTGAGGATAAGTGAAACTGCAATCAACATGCTTGAACTTTGCTAAAAGGTATAAGTGTTTTTTAAAAAAATGCTAACATATCATGTGGGATTTCATGTAGCTCTCCATTCTGTTTCCTTAAACATTTAAATAAACTCTGTATTTGTAGTTAATATATTTGTAGTTTGATTTCTTTTTAAATAATAAAGGCTAGAAATAATGAGGCTGCTCTACTTTGTAAAAAAATACCCTTTGCTCGTTTTTTAACTGTAAATTGAAATAGGTTTAAATTTTATTGGAATTGCTCCCATGAAGTTCTTAGATTTTGCTTTTTACCTCTCCATCTTGATTTTATCTGTCAAAAAAAATGTGCCTAAAGGCAAATGACGAAACTGAACAATTGAAGCAAAGAAAATACATAGTCTAAATAATCATATGGCCGATAAAAATAATATTTTCTTTCCTTTTTCAGAGCATTTAACTGTTGACATTCTTTAACATCTAGTATCTTACTAGAGTCTCGCATCAACAGCTAATGGTGTAAATAACAAAATGGCAAACCAGATTTCCAGTTTACTTTTCTAAATACTTGAAATGAGCTTTCTTTGTCAATCATGTCATGAAAGAGGCATGTACTCATTTTGTTTTTAATGCATTTACGAAATAACTAAACATCTATGTATGTTACACATTGGAGATAATGAATAGAAACTGTATTATTAGTAATGCAGTGATAGGCACCGGGTGTTTCACAGGGGTGAAAGGTGAAGCACACAGCCAGCAAGGGCAATTCAAGTTTGAACTTGGTCAGTTTAGCTACCTGCTGTGCATGTAGCCATTCACACAGCCTCCCAGAAAGTAGCAGAGCCCTTCATCACACAACTTCAGGAGGCATCATTGTTTCCCAGAATATACTGTATATGGAACAAAGTACATAGTTTGTCATGTTTCTTGCTCCATGTTACAAACAATAATAAAATTAGGGCTTTTAAAAATGATGAGGAAAAAAGTATCTCAATAGTATAATTTTAATTAGGACAAGGATGACTTTAATTGTCAATATTAATGATGATGAAATGATATGGTTCCATTACCTAGAGTAATAAAAGGAATTTTTAAAGAAAATTGTATTTCAATAGACAACCATTGTTCCCAGCTGATTCAAAAGAGTGTGCTGTATCTGTGGAGTAACAAAAGAAGATATTCTCAATGCTCCTAACTTGCTTGGAGCTCTGCCTTTTGTTTTTTCTTTCTGGTAAATAATTACTGAAAAGGATTCCAAATTTATTCAATATTCACTTTCATGTTATGTTCTGATTTCAATGTTTGTAAAAAAGAAAAATTTACCTGAAAAATCCAATCACATCAAATATCTTTTATTATACCTTTAAAATTCATGCAGGTAGTTTGATCTGATTCTTGCATAGATCCAAATGGGTGTCAGAGAAACCAATGTTAGTAAAAATAATATGATGAAACCATCTCAATCTCATACTTAAATTTAGCAAATAACATTTCAGGTTTCTTTTCAACCTTTTCCTGACTCACCAAACATCACTGGAGAAAGAATTGAAGTACAAGCATGAAGGTGAGGATTAGTTTCACACACTGGTAGGTGAACTGTTGATATTACATTCTAATAATATCCACATCAAAATTCAGAAAGAAAAGAAAGGCCTCTAATCTTCCATTTTAATATATATATATTTTAGGGAAATATAATTTGCTTTCAAACTTTTTTATATACAATCTTTACTTTTTTTATTTTTATCTCTAATATGATAGCTATATGTATTGATCACATACTAAATGCTTATAACTATCTGTTGAGCAATTTGTAAATTTAATTCATTTAATATTCTCAAAACTCTATGCTGTAGCCACAGTGTTTGTAGTTTCCAAAAAAAAAAAATTTATAAAATTTTTCAGATAATTAGGGATAAAAGTGAAATTTCCCAGTCCAATTAAAAATGTCTATGATAAACCTACAGGTAATGTCATATGTAATGATTAAATACTTAACTCATTTCTTTTAGGGCCAAATCAGTTTTACCATTTTCACTATTATATTCAATGTTGTACTTAAGGGAGGGTGTGGCTATTGGTCATGGATTGGCAGTTTTTTTTTAATGCCAGATAATAAATATTTGGGGCTCCACAGGCCATGATTATGGTCTACAATGCATTAAACCCTTGTGTAGACAACCATAGAAAATATATAAATAAATGAGCATGTCTATGTTCCAATAAAACTTGTTTTACAGAAACAAGCAGTGGGCCATATTTGTTCCACATGCCACAATTTGCCAACTCCTGATCTGAGGAAACTACAAAGCATCTATTCATCTAGTAAGTAAATTTATCAAGGTCACAGATTAAAATAATTAAATTAAAATTTATTGTATTTCAGAATGATAGGAGAAAACAATTGAAAGTTATAAAAATTTTCATTAATGAGCATTAAAAACATAAAATACACAGGAATACATTTAAGAATTTTTTAAAAGATAATTTTATTCCATTTTTATTGGCTAGATGACTAAATATTTTTAAGGTATCAGTTCTCCCCAAATTGATTTATAAATCTATTGCAACTCCAAACATAAATCCAGAGGAATTTTAAAATATAGAAATGGACAAGCTATTTATAAATTCTTTAATTGAAATCCAATGGACCTAGAATAGCCAAAACAGTTTTCAAAAAGAATATAATTGGAGAATTTACACTACCTGACTTTAAGAATTGCTATAAAACTTCACTAATCAAAACAGTATGACATGGGCATAGGTTAATAGATTGAAGGAACAAAATAAAGAGTCCAAAAATAGACCCACACATATACGATTATTTGTTTTTTAAAAGACCCTAAAGTGATTCAACAAATTATGCTGGAATACTTTATCCATATGGAATTAAAAAAAAGACCCCATTGTGTATAAACACTAATTCTAGATGACTTATAGGTCTAGACATAGAAGCTAAATATGTAATGCTTCTAGAATAAAATGTAGATTACCTTTATGATTTTGGGATAAACAAGCATTGTTTTTTGGACAGGACCCAGAAAGCAGTAACCACAAAATAAAAACAATAAATAAATTAGACTGCCAAAATTGCAAACACCTGCCTATCAAAAGACATTATTAAGAAAATGAATAGGCAAGCCATGGATTGAGAGAAAATATTTACATTACACAAGTCTGACAAAGGATTTATATTTAGAACTTCTATAACAGGAAGCACTTTTTTTAAGAGCTTAAGAACCGAATACCTAGTTCACAAAAGAAGATATATGGATATACGTTAGTAAGTGCATAATAATACTCAATATCATCAGTCACCAGGGAAATGAAAATTAAACACACAGTGAAATACCATAGCACATACTAGAAGAGCTAAAATTAAAATATTGACAATATCAAGTAGTTTATGAGGTTGTAGAACAACTAGAACTTTCATACATTGCCAGTAGGAGTGCAAAACAGTGAAATAATTTGGGAAAATAGTTTCATAATTTCTAATGGAGTTAAACATATATATCCCATGGCTCAGCAATTCGTCTCCAAAGTTTGCACCCAAGGAAAATGAAAATGAATTGCTTATAAAAGCTTTACGGAAAGCTACCTAAATGTTGGAGAAAGGATATTTTAAATATGCAATGAACTATTAGTAGTCATGAAAAAGAATGAACTAATGCACTGATACACACAAACATATGGATTAATTTCATAGACACGTTACACAAAAAGAAGCCAGACATATAGAGCAAAAACTGTAATTTCATCTACATGAAATTTCAGAACAGGCAAATTAACATATGCCGAAAAAAATCAGAAAGGGTAATGAGGGAACTTTTTAGAGTGAAGGAAATAATCTACATCTTGATAGGATGTGAGTGACATAAGTCTGCTTATTTGTCAAAACCTATCAAATTGGACACACAACATTTGTGCATTTCACTGTATGTACATATTATCACACAATAAAATAACTGGCAATCAATACTGAACTCTAGTTTTAAGTTTTATTGTCCACAGTGGTATTCTATACAGATATGGAAAGAACAAATACTAAATACTAAACTGTGGATATGTATTGGAATTATATCAGCATGTACTTATGACTTTTAATATATTGAATATAGAAATATATACTTTATACAAATATGTGGAAAAACACCTTTCTAGATATATCATTTTCTTAGCTCTCTCTAGAAGCAATGACATTCCAATTGCAATGTGTACACCTTAAATATTTTTTAATTTCTCATTTCTTTCTCTCTTGAAAGGAACCAAGGCTATGTGAAGGACTGAGGCAGGGGAAATCTAAATTGAGCTTGGAACGTCCTGTTACAACAGAAAGTAAAACGTGCACCCAAAACAAAACAAAATGATGAAGCCATAATAAAGGGACATAGGAGCCAGTTGGAAGGGATCCTTACTGGCCAGATCTTGAAGAATTTGAGGATGAAGATAAATAATAATAGTAAGTATAATCTATTTCATAAAATAATAATTAGTTAGCCCATATGTATATAGGTAAGGTAAGTAGATAAATAACTAAGGGGAAAGGGAAAGTTCTTCCTTATAGTAGAATGAGTATTTTTAAAAATATGTTCTTATTGATTTTTTAGAGAGAGAGGAAAGGAGAGAGAGATAGAAACATCAATGTGAAAGATAAATATCGATCGGCTGCCTCAGGAATGCCCTCTACTGGGGATGGAGCCTGCAACCCAGGCATGTGTCCTGACCGGGAATTGAACCAGGACCTCTTCAGTCCCTGGGACAATGCTCAATCCACTGAGCGACCCCGGCCAGGTTAGTAGTATGAATATTAATAAATATTTAACACACAGTTAAGTTGGAAAATCATCAATGGATGATAAAAGTAGTGAGTGAAAATTTGATTATACACAGGAAATGTGCATCATCTCATATTATCTTCACACATATAATTTATTAATAAAAAGAATAAAAGGGAAATTTCCAATAGGGAAGCCTGGCAGTAACTCTTTTCACCAAGAAATCAAAGCTAATACATCAAAATTGTGAGAAATTGACACAGGCCTCTTTAGATGTTGAATTGAAAAGAACATAGCCTTATTTCAGTGATATTCCTCACCAAAAAAAAAAATGCATAACTGATCCTAAAACAAAATCAAATAATGACCAGTAACATTGCACAATGTCCTAAATACTCAAAAAAATATCAAGGTCACCGAGACTTAGAAAGCTGAGGAACTATTCCACATTAAAGGAGACTGAAGAAATTTGATAACTACATGTAGTATATGACCCTGAGTGGGATTCTCTTTTGAAGATAAAAAAATTCCAGAAAGAGTATTATTTGGACAATTGAATAAAACGGAATATGGAAATATGGAATCTGGATTAGGTAAAGTAATGCACTGCTGTTAAATCTATACTCTGGTTATGTTAGAGAATGTCATTTTCTTAGGAAAAAGGCACTAAAGATTTTCAGGGATGAAGGTGCATCCTATCTCCAAATTACTCTCAAATTTCAAAAAACATATGCAGAAAGGTAGATGTTTATAAAGAAAATGATGAAACAACTAAGACACCATGTAAACCATTGATAAATCTGGGAGTTCCTTGTACTGCTCTTGTAGCTGCTATGTGAGTTGGAAATTATACGAAAATAAAAAGCTTTTCTCGTTTTTAGCTAGGGGAAGCAAGAATTAGATGTTTTTTAAGGTGTCTTCTAAGCTCCTAACTTTTGCTCTTCTTTGGGGTCCTGCCCTCAAGTCTAACGGGGAGAATTTCTGGCAGCCCCACAGGACCTCTACTCTGGCTACTACTGATGGAACATACTGAAGACATCTGACCCAAACTAAGTCACTATGTTTTTTCCCCACCAGCTAGTTTAAAAATAAGACTAAATGATTAATGATTAATTTAAGGGAAAAAAATGCATGCTTTGTTTCCACAGCTGTCTTTTCCCAGAGTAACACTTTCAGTCTCTCTTTCTCTGCACCTTACTCATAATTGGTTTATCTGAATGGTTAGATAGTGACACTCTGACCTTCATCATTCCTTAGTTTTCTTTGAGTAGAATTAATACCTTGCACACAAATGATTTCCTGCCTTATCTGTTCCTCCATGGTGTAAGTTTCCTGGGGGACTCTGTCCCTGCAGGGGTGAGACCTGTATCTCTAAGAGGATTTAATTCAAGAGAGAAAGTATTAGGAATCCCAGTTGACCTTAAATTCAACTTACATTCTACTAACATTCTCTGGGAATAAGGCTGATATTTTTGTCTGTATCTATCTGATTCCTACATCTCTAAAATTGGTTCAGAACCCATGGGGGGAAAGGGTGTGATTAATTATCACCCTCCAACTGCAACAACTGCCAGGCAGTCTCCGCAGGGTGGCTGGAAAAGCAGCCCACAGGAAGAGAGATGACGCAGGCTTGAAATATAAGCATTGATGAATAGCTCTTTAATTTCTTATTCTGGTTCCTTCCTCAATGCCAGTTACATTTGCCTCTCCCCCTTGGATCCCAAAAAACACACATACTTCTTTAGAATAAATCCTGCTTTGGGACTTAGACTAGGATTCAGAGTCTGAACTGGTTCCAGGCATTCTTTCTGACAACATGGAAAATTCTTAGATATATGTCTACAATAAAGGATATTTTACTTATGGTTGCTAGAAAACCTAGTCTTATATTCTTCTAAGGGACATTTAGACTTTGATACCATAGAGGAAGACACCATTTGGGGGCAGGCTGATTATAACCTTGTACTCTAATGTGGATGTTCCAGTACAACCTCAAAAATGAAGCCTGGCTGGTGTGGCTCAGTGGATTGAACGTTGTCCCATGGACTGAGAGGTCCCAATTTGATTCCTGATCAGGGCACATGCCAGGGTTGAGGGCTTGATCCCTGGTGGGAGGCATGCGGGAGACAGTCGATCGATGTTTCTCTCTTTTTCTCCCTTCCTCTCTCTCTAAAAAATCAATAAAAGCACATTTTGAAAAAATGAAGAAGTAAAGAAACAGGATAACAAGAAGAGGAATGCTACAGACTGGACTCCTGCTGGTGAAATCGGGATCCTTTGTCTTAACCACACTGTCCTTAGTTCTAAAAGTCAAGGTGGAAGGAATATACTTCAAACAGGTTGGAAACAACCCTCACCAATGATGGTACTGGAGTCACTGTAGCAGAATGATCATAAAGTGATTGTAACTTAGTTAAGAATTTGAAATAGGGAACTTACTGACACTAGATTTAATGTTCTCTTATGTCAGTTCTGAGATTGCCTTGGCAGAGTTAAAGGACATGAAATCACTTGAGCTGACTAGATTCGCCTTCCCAGGTTTTTAAATGGAGAGTTAATATTCAGGCTTTCTTTGTTATGGTGAAACATATGCTACCCACTCAAAGTCCCTGTCAGAATCATGTGCACTGGACTTGCCAAATACTGATGCTGTCCACAGACAAAGTCATTTAGAACAGGTGGAGAAAATAATATTTTCAATTGACACACAAGTTTGTAACTGAAACAAGTTAGGCAGGGAAGGGAGTGAAAATGCGGTTACTCTACCTTACAACAGACGTTGAACTTAGGAATCAGTGGGCTTTTAGTTTCCAGTCTGATATATAAGGAGCTCATAAGTCACCACTCCATTGTAACAACAAGTAACAAGCTAAACAATCTGAAAAATAAAATCTACAACTTTTTTTAGTTCTTTCAGAAAAGTGAGGCCACGGGACATACTGCTGCCTCCAAAATTGAGAGACAGACAGGTGGATACAGAAAATCATGACTTGCTGAAGCAGAAACCCATGAACAGAAATATCTGCAGATACCAGTGCTGGGGTAGGGAGACCTGGACTGTAATGATCAAATTGCTGAGGGCTCTGTGTAGAGAACTGTGAGAATGAAAAGCTCTCGGGGGACCCAGTCATGGAGAGCTCCACACTTTTGTGAGTTTTACCTCCAGGACGCCTACCAGGTCCTCACAGTGAAGATCAGAGAAAATCCTCTTGTGCTTCTTCAGGGGGAGGGGAAAAGAAACTATTTAAAAATATGCCAGAGCATTCTGTTCTACTTTTAAAGGCCTTTCCTCAGGAGAAACTATTTTATCAAAGCCTAACCAGGTGGAGTTTTACCAGAGACAAACCAACCTTGAAAGGAACCAGAGGGGGAAAACCTTACATATAGAGGAATAAAGATGAGATTACAGTTGACTTTCCTCAGAAACTGGGCAAGCAGGAAGGGAATTAAGTGAAATATTTAGAGTTGATAGAAAAACCCCCACCAACCTAGAATTCTGTATCCTATGAAATGATCCTTCATATGTAAAGGAGGAAAAGAAAAGTTTCTCAGACAAATAAACTGAATCTGTGTTGCCTGTAGACTTGCCTGGCAAAAACTTGGATCTATAGAAAGAAAGAGTATTGGAGAAGGAATAGGGAAAATTAAATAAAAACTTTTATTTTTCTTATTCTTAATTGATCTAACAATTATGTACACTTAAAATAACAATAGCAGTACATGCTTATACATGGTTGAGTGTGAATATATACAAATGAGGGACAGCAGTGATGTGAGGGCAGTAGAGAGGGAGATTGTTGTCACAGGTACTCGTATTACTGTAAATATTTGTCATAGAGTAGTTATAATATGGCAGTAATAGTTGTGGTGTTTGAATACCTTTACTTTCAAGTCAATTCCACATATCTATCATCTTGTTTTTTTCTTACAAAAATGTAAAGATTCTTGTTTCATTTTATACATTGTGGAAATGACAAAACTTCAATGACTAGTACACTAATGGATTAAAGCCATTAGGGACCATTCCATCCAGTTATTTAAAAAAAAAAAAAAAAAGACTTCCTAAAATAATTAAAGTAACAAAACTTAAAAATAAATTCTCCCTCCCAGAACCTAAGTTTCTGAAAACTAATCAGAGGTTTTGCTTTTTCAGACAGTATTGATTTACAGTAGGTCATGTACTTTCCATTCCATCTGCAAAAAATTCCTCAAGACTTCATAAACCATGTGATCATTTTGTGAAACAGAGAAGGGGAAGAGCTAAGGAGAAGAAAGGGTAAGAGAAATAGCTTTAGTACAAAAGTTTATTTATGTAATAAAATCTTATTTACAGAAAGGGATGATCTTGGGGTTGGGGTGGCACATGAAAAGGGGAAAGTGGAAGAGAAATACAAGTTAGAATAGTTAATCTAGACATCACACCAGCCTGATAGAAAATAATGACTTCCTAAATCCTATGGTAGAATTGCTAATGTATAATGTCACACTAAGCTTCAAAACCTGCCAAAATTTCAAATTGAGAATATCTCAAGAGCATAGAAGTGAGATTTGATGATAGGTCTAGGGTGAGTATTAAAAACAATGGTTTCTTAAACAAGTGAGATCATATGGTACTTGTCTTTCTATGACTGGCTTCTTTCACTTAGCATAATACTCTCCAGGTCCCTCCATGTTGTCTCAAAGGATAAGAGATCTTTCTTTCTTACAGCTGTGTAGTATTTCGTGGTGGGAGCAGGGAGGGAAGGGTCAATGGGGGTTAAAAAGGGGAACATCTGTAATAGTTTCAACAATAAAGAGAAAACAACAACAACAAAACAAAACAAAACGGTGGTGCCTAACCACCACCACCAGGACTCCTGAACCCACATATTGGCCATATTGCATTGTATCTCTTGTCACTGAAGTGTAATCTGAAATATTAACAATAATAGAAAATGATAAGTGTGATTTATTAAGTAGGAAAACTCTAACATACTTTTATTGTACAAAATAAGAACAGCTTCTAAAAATTGAAGACATTCACCTTCAAAAAGAGGCAACAAATTTATTATGTAAACCTGGGGACTCAGTGTAGGGACTGCGTTTCTATTATAAAGAACAGAGAAACAATACTTTAAAAAACAATGTGTTTCTTCAGGTCTCTATAGAAAAAAAAAGAGATGGATAAATGTTTGAAAAAGTCATGTAGAAATGATCCATATGAGAGAAACAATGTAACTTAAGGTACAGTGTCTCTTAATGTAATAGCAAATGCATTACCCAGAAAAGAATTATAAAATTAGAACATAGAGTCTATTTTAAATGTTTTTCTTTGCTCTCTGTTATTTTATTTTTATTTATGTGGTTAATAATTATTTTGCTACTGTAGTGAATATTTTGGGGGGACCAAGTTACCCTCATTTAATGGTAAAATTATTTTATGTAACCAAAGGAAGTACTTCCATGGTATTATTAGTATTTTTTTAGTTTTATATTCTCAAAGACACATTCCTAAATTACTCATTCTACTAAAGATTTGAAACAAAACAAAAAATAAGGTGGTAATTCATCCAGAATAAAGGAAATTGTCTCCAAAATAGTCCAATGAAGACCTATTCCAATCTTTCAATCACTGATGAAAATAATATAATTAAGATTTAATTTATTTTATTACCTCATATTCTTTGGACTGTACTGCAAATATATAGAACCCAGAATGTGTCCTTGCACAACTGATGCTGGATGACATGTAGTAAATTCAACTTTTTCTTGTCAGAACATCAACCTTTAAACTACAAGGCCAGATGTCTTCCCAGACTGAGAGAACCCTCCAAATGCTTTTTTGGGGCCACAGAACACTCCAAAGTGAAGAGTAAGAAAATGGGTAGCTTGAACTTTCCTCTAAGCATAGAATATGATACAAGAGAGTGTTTGTCACAAATATACATTTTAAAATATTATGTTTAAAATATATACAATCAACATAAATGATCAATGGTAGGTAAAACAAATTATATTCCAGTGACTAATGGGAAACATTTTTAAAAGATTATATCACACCAATTATAAATGCATTATCAATAATACTAATAACCAATGTTGTAAGCCACTTCATTATTTGTCCCTTTAGAAACTTTAATTTATGTATGGTTGTTCTCTACTGAGGCCAAAGTCTAAAGGAAATTGATCAACTACAGCTAGAAGGATGTAGTATTAATATCAAGTTAACTTTTCTATAGAGAAAACTAGCAAATTAACTCTAGAAAAAGTGGATGATATTGATGTCTATTTCTAAAAAATCTGACTTATTGTTAAAGGTGAAAAGATCCAAAACTCTTCTTTTCAGGTCTGATTCCTGATTGTTACTTTAAGGGAGTTACCATTGACAAGCAACACTTATTTCTACACGTTCCCCAGTTTCCCGTATATGGCATATTTCTTTGGGACAGAGTAATTATGAAATCAACAACACTGGAACCTTTTGATAGAGGTGGAATTAAAAATAGACAGTGGGTCATATTTAATTCATAGGATTTCAAGAACCTAGGACAGACTTTTTGATTCATCAATGGAACTTTAGACAACTTGCCAATATTTGAAGTTCCACAAGATAATATAAATTCTTTGTTTCAAGAGGTCATCTCCAGTAAAATACAAATGCCTCTAAAGGAAGTGCCTTTAAACTTAACAAATCACTTATTTCTGTGTTCATAGGGGTAGCAGTTTCTGCCAAACAAATTTCCAGGATAGGAGAAAGGAAAGAGTATCAATAGTGTCTGAGAGTGGAACTGCCAAGGACACTGGGAAAACTGAGGGATTAAAAGGTGCACACACATGCAAAAGATTTCAAGGCACACACACACACAAGTAGTACTCCAAGATGAGCTATACTTATATCAAATTCCACGGTGATCCTGTTAAAAAACAAACAATTGCCTGCATACCCTTCTGCAGACTTAACGAAGTCCCAGCAGATGATGAGTATGGGGGAAATAAATTCTAGAACTCTCTAATATCTTACATCAAAACAACTTAAGAAATATCTTAGTATGTAAATAATTCCTTATAAGCATCATTCCTTTTCTCTATTATTTTTTAATTCTTAGTCTTCCATAATCTTCTTACTTCTTAATCTTAATAATTAAACCCTGTCTGTAAAACAACTCATCATTTCTAAGATGAAAGTGTAAAGGTTATAAGGCCTTAATATTTACTTAATAGGATTTCAGTCTGGCTAGCCTTTTTCCACCTGAATAGTGGCTTACCTCATAAATTTCCAAATAGAAGCAATTGCTGGCCTGTCTCCCATGAAAGCATAGCTTGTTATTATTAGCACTTGAACTTGTAAAGAGGGAATAATAGGAAAAATAAGGGATTTTTTTTTAAATTTTAGGTCAAAGTTTCCATGAGAAAAAGTAACCTTTATTAAGATATTCCTAAAATGCTAAAATAATTAGATTTTCTTCTATTTCTCTCCAAGTATTTGGAAATGAAGTAGATGAAGTTAATGAGGTCCACAGTCTAATCATGTGCAGAGGATCTAAAATCTGACACACTGACTTTATTAGATTAAAGCTTGTCACTCACAGTCTGAATGACTGCTGGTAAATTACTTAACCTCCCTGAGCCCCAGTTTTATCATTTGCAACAGGGGCTTATATTAATATCTATCTCATAGGTTGTTTTATCAAATTAAATAATATATATTTATGGTGATGGTCCTAGGAACCACCTTAGAATTCTAAGATGACCCTTGAATGAGCCTCTCTTCTTTTTTTTTTTTTTTTTAAAAACAATTATCCTTTTATTTATTTATTTATTTATTTATTTATTTATTTATTATTTTTTAATCCTCACCCGAGGATATTTTTACATTTATTTTCAGACAGAATGGGAGGGAAGAGAGAGAGAGAGAGAGAGAGAGAGAGAGAGAGAGAGAGAGGGAGAGAGAGAGAGAGAGAGAGAAAGAGAGAGATGTGAGAGAGACACACCGACTGGCTGCCACCCACATGACCCCAACTGGGCCAGGGACAAACTGCAACTGAGGTACGTGCCCTTGGCTGGCATCGAACCTGGAACTCTTTGGTCCACAGGCTGATGCTCTAACTGCTGAGCCAAACCAGCCAGGGTGAGCCTCTCTTCTTAAATGTGCATGGAACTTGTGAATAGAATGAGCTATTACTCCCAAAATTCTGTTGTTACATGTCAAATGGGATTTTGCAGATATAAAGTTACTAATTAGTTGACTTTGAGTTAATTAAAAGGGAAATTATCCAGGTGGGGCTGACCTAATCATGAGTCTTTTAAATTTGGGTCTAGACTCTAGAGGACATCAGAGATATGAAGTGAGAGAGATATGGTCCCATATACCTGGAAATGCCTGCGGTAACCACGTGGCAAAGAACTGCAGGCTTCTCTAGGAGATGAGGCCATTTTCCAGCTGACCCCTAGCCGGAAAACAGAAGCCCTGTGGCTGCAAGAAATGGAACTATTCCAACACCCAGAATAAGTTTGGAAGAAGATTCTTGCCCAGGCTCTAGCTGAGAACTCGGCACAACTGACGCTTTGATTTCAGCCTTAGAAAACCCTGAGCAGTGAACTCAGTGATGCAGTGCCCAGGTCTGTGATGTATAAAACTTTGAGTAATTTTGGCTTAAATTATTGTTTAGTTTTGGTTTAAATTATTATTCAGTTTTAGGAGCTACTCATATGAGCAGCTGTGTTACACATTATCCTATAACTTCCACCAATGTTCACTATGCCACAGAGAATACAATTTAGCTGCAAAGTCTCTACAGGTGATTAGATACACCCTAAGCTGAAAAGATGACAAGTAATGGTATTTAATTGCTTAGATTCTCCTCCTTCAATTAATCAAATTAACTAACATTTGAATATCTAGTAGGCCATTTGATGACAGTTTTTGTTTACCTCTTGCCTAAAGCCTTCATAAATGTCAACAAGTCCGACACATCATAATAAGCACGGCAGGTGCAGATATAAAACAAATGTAAATTTAGGTAATGTTAACACTTAAAATCCTATAAAAATTAATGTACCTATTCATGAGCAATACATGAGGTATATTTCTTAAAAACTTTGTCACTATACAGCTTGCTCAAGTCTATAGTATTTTTTTAAAATTTATGTCCTGGCATGTCAAAGTTTTACATCCAGAAGAATACTATTTTCTAGAACCCATATTTAAATAACATTTTAAGAGTACTTATGAATGGTTTGGGGGAGAAATTCAACATAAAAAAATAATCACAGGTGATAAACAATATGCTTCCCTGTCCATTCAGTGGGAAAGTATGAGACAGTCAGATTTTGCCACTTTGCCGGCTGTGTACACTCAGGCCCTTTTAAAACCTTGTGTATCCCTGGTGTTAGCTTATGGTTGTACACATTTACAAACACAGACGATTTGGAGAAGCAGAGTTATATTATTTCATTCATGTGCTCAACTGTCTGATGAGGAAGAAAGGAGACTGCTCCTTGAGTCCTCAGAAGGTGGACCCTTGTGATTTCCCCAGGATTCCCAGGAACTTGCACAGTCTCCTCTGTTGAGCCCATCTAGGGGTGGAGGAGGCTCTTGGACCCATCCATGTGAATTCCCTCAAGATTATGATTGTGACCGCAGGTGATGATAGGCTGTGGCTCTTTATTGTATACCTCAAATAGCCATAGAAAAGTATGCATTGTAGACACAAGTGTATCTACAATAATTTATGTCTTACTGAGTATTTGTGGTTGCAGATGGGGCAATGTTTTATAAAACAGACTGACGGGGGGTTTGTTTCCTCTTCAGAAAACAGGAAAAGGTACTATTGGATCCTGACTGGGGGTTGGGGAAGAGGAAGGGAGAGAAGGAGAGAGAGAGAGAGAGAGAGAGAGAGAGAGAGAGAGAGAGAGAGAGAGAGAGAGGGAGAGATTTCCTTTAAAATAACTTTTCTTTTGGCCTTTCAGATTTGATTCTGTTTTTCTCTAGGTGTATCTTTATTAATTTAACTTCCTTTCACTGTCATAAAAAATGCCTTCCCAGCACCTACCTTTTGAGAAGTAATTACTGTTGCCCTTTATTTCTAGTCATGGCAAGCAGCAGTGAAAGGAGGTGATAATGGAGCCCTGGCTGGTCTGAACATTGCCTGACACCAGGGTCCCACTGTCCTAACAAGGCCAGCTTGGAAACAGTGACTGCAGACTCCCTAGGGATATACCACAGTTAAGGAAGTTATTTACAAGGAACAAATATCTTATTATGAAAGAAAACAGAAGCAAGAAAAATAAAGTAAATGTCTTAATCATAGACTCTCAGCCAGTTTCTAAAAGCCTCTTGTCAAATTTATAAATGTAATTGTTAAATGTCTGGTAAGAGTGGCAAACAAAATGCCAATGACCAGTGTCAAAGAATCCTTTCTGGGGGAAAAAAAAAATAGAGTCATTTTTATGCTTCCAAGTCAAGGGCATGAAAACAAGTTATTTCTCCCCTGAAAATATAAGTCCATTTTAGTAAGGTTTCTTCCTACAGCCATAATTAGCTAATGATATTGTCTTACAACAGCGATGTCTGACTCTGTTACGGGCATGTTAATGTGTGTATGACATATGAATGTTACATTATCTGTTGTGAGAAGTTGGAATCCATTTGTTATGTGGACGTTGGACATGACTCCAACTCCAGGCAAGTGCATTTTATTCATACTGATGTTCACCTATGATGCCCTCTTTCAGGATATTAAGAAAATTGAACTTGAACACTTCTGATTTATAATTACTTTCAGCTTTCTTTACAGTAAGCGTGGTTCTAGATCTGGCAACCTAACCTTTGGAAGTTAGTTGTACAACTCTTCTTGAAGGTCTGACTTTCACACTACTGGACTAAGGTTCATCTGTACCAGCTAATTAGGAAAACATTTTTGTTAGAACTAGGGAAAAAAAATTAGAGATGCTGTGTGATGGATGTACATACATTCGTAAAAACCAAGGTTGCAGGCATTATCCATAGTATCTTTTCTTCCCACAGGCATCATGGAACAGACATAATCTAAGAAGAGAATAGATGTATCAGTGAGATTTGATTCATATACTTATGTTTTAATTTCTATTTTAATCATACTTCAGTTCTGTTTGCCACATTTTACATAGTCCCTTTTTCGTTACAGATATTAGGGCACTATATTGTGATGATGTGAAGAATCATATATTTTTCTCAGTTTCTTCAAATTATGGTACAGCTTTGACTGATTTTCCAGGGCAGGATACATAATTTGTTGTTCTTTTGCAATGTTTTCATGCTCATAAACATAGTACTTGACTGTGCATAGCAGAGGCCCTCCATTGAGAGAGACTAATTGATTCTCGGAATGGGAAAGAGTTTGACACAATATTCTTTTTCTTGGGGACTAGAAAAGAGAAAGAAAGATGCTAATGTATTATGTAAGGGCATAAACACTACTATTTTTTCAGGGAAACATCACTAATGACAACAATTAAGGTCACACCACCAAGGAAATCTGGAAGTAGTCTGGGTCACTAGTTACTCTTAGACCACCATAACAGCCTTGAATTATCTAAATTCAGATTATTATGAGAGAGATAAACTTTCATCGTGTCAGACCCACTGTCATTTGAGTCTCTGTTACTTGCTATTTATTCACTTACGGACTTAGCAAAGATAGCAATTTCGTGACAAACCTAGACATCTGCTTGTCTAATAATTATTTTTCTATTAATGCAATAGACTTAAAGAATGTTGCAGCTTGCAGAATTTGTTGCATTTGGTAAAACTGAGAGCTATCATCTCAGGTTACAAAGAAGAGTGTGTACTCCACAATACTATTGTCAGTTTTAACTGCAATCACAAGAATACTCAGAGGTAAAACCAAACAACTACTCCAAAGACAAATCTCTGAAGAATAAGCGTATTTATAGCCCAAGGTTATAATCAGTCTTTTAAGTAACTGTAAACACATGTTTCTACAAACTTTTGAAGTGAATAACACTTTATTAATTTAAGTCAAAAAAACACCATTACTCTGAAGAATCCGTTTGAATTCGTAGACAATGATAAAGTGAATTGTCTTGCTAGATTAGTCAGTGAATAGGAATGCTCATGACTCACTACTCAAAAGGAAATAAAAACAAAAATGACTTTAAGAGAAATGGGCTTTTAGGAGTCAGAAGAATGGAGTGTTAGTGCTGTCGTTTAAGGAAGGAATACTGAAGGAATTTTTAAGATGAAATATAGCAATTTAATAGATGTCTGCACCAAGGACTGAATACTGATAAGACACACCAGAGAGACAATGAAAGGAGAGGGAGATTCTAAATGTCAACAAGGATAGGGTTGTGTTATCTCAGGAATGAATCTAAAGAAGCCACGAACAAAGGCCTCCAGGGAATAATACAAGACATCTGGACTGAGATGAAAATCAAGCTGCCTATTCAAGTAAGAATAGGGCACATAATGATAAAAGTCCTGGTGGTAGGAAATCAGCATAGGTCCCTCTGGGTGGCTGGCTAATCATTGTCAGAGAGTTCTGGCAGCAGGATCAGAGGGTCAGTGATGGAGAAGGAAGCTATTCGAGATAAAGGCTGCTAGGCAGAAAATGTTAGTGGGAGCAAGAGGAATGAGGCAGAATCTCAGTCACTTTGGGGTACTTGGGGTACATTTAAAAAAAACACACACACAAAATTTACCAAGACTGTCTTTAAACTTCAAAGTCAAAGATATGTGAACTGCAAGTGGACTGCTCAATGCTTAGCCATGACCTACTGTTGTATAAATCTCCTAGTCTAGGACTATTGATTGACCTTGGGGATACAGGGGAGTAGGCTCAGCCTAAGCAGATTTCAAGTGGGAAGACAAACAATAGTGTTTTCTTCTAAATTCCTATGGCACAACAGAAGGTAATATGGCCCTATAATATGGGAAAAGAAGTGTGGGTCAAGGTTATAATCAAAAGTAACTAGAGAGTGCAGGAGAGGTGGCTGTGGGAATCAAACAAATACAAACAAGAGAAGGGGAATAAGGATGGAGTACATGGTGGTGATGGCAGAGGCTGGGTATCATACTGGGTTGTACACAAAATAAGTCAAGGGACCCGGAAGATATCTGGAAGCAAGAAAGCATGGAAAACTGGAATGTGAGAGAGCTGAGGAGTCAAAATGCAAGAATGCAACATGACAACATGGAAACAGAATGAAGTGCAGAAAATACTTTTTATCTTAAATCATTTTTAACATTTTTTAAAATATTTAAATATAAAGAAAAAAATTTGTTTAAAACCAAATTGCTGTTGATTAAAACCACTAACTCATCAGCAGAGAAACAAATCTCTAGTACTCAGTTATGTTTGCAGAAAAGGGTGAAGAGAAAAGAAAATGATCTAGGGAACTAGAGAAGATGGTCTATTGTTTAGGTTTTGGACACACAAATGAAGATGCTGAGGTAAGAGGTAGAAAAAATCGGGGTATACTGCCAATTAAATGGGGAGCAAGATATGTGTATGTTATCATCATCCTTCTTTCAGTGTCTGGGAGTCCACAGTAGAGAGGAGACACAGTTACACAGGCCTCCTCGCTTTTGAACATACCAGAAACACTCTAGCTCCTGGTATGTCCTCTTTCTGTGCCCTCTGTAAGGAATGTTCATGCAAAGATATCCAGCCACATGATTTGCTTTTTATCCCCTTCAGTTCTTTAAACAAATGTTATCTTCTCCTTGAGGCCTCTGTCACTCCATTTAAAATTGATCTCTCATATACCCACACTTCAACCCCCCCATGGTGGCTTAAATGGTAGCCCCCAAAATGTAGGTCGGCCCCAAACCTGTGAATACAATCTTCTTTGGGGAAAGGAATTTTTGTAATTAAGTTCTTGGTATTGAGATGAGATCATCATGGATTTAAGGTGAGCCCTCAACCAATTTCACTTGCCCTGTAAGAGAAAGGCGGGAGGAGACTAGAGACACAGATGTCAGGGAGTAGTGCCGGTGAACAGGGACTCAGAGACTGGAGTTAAGCTGCCACAGACTGAGAATGCCTGGAGCCAGCAGAAGCTGGAGGGAAGCAAGAAACATTGTGTCCTGGAGTCTTCTGAGGGAGCCTTGATGTCAGACTTCTGGCCTCCAAAGCTGTGAGAGAATACATTTCTGTTGTTTTAAACCACTAAATGTGTTATGACAGCCCTAGAAAACAAATACATAATCCTTATCAGTTCCTGATACAGTATGTGTTTTACTTCTTATCTGTTATATTATCTTTCCCCCACTGGAAGCTAAACTCCAATTGAGCAGGGTTTCTTGCGTGTTTTTTTTTTTTTTTTTTTTTTTTTGCTAGTAACTGTATCTCTAGCACCTAGATCCGGTGTTGCCACATATTAGATACTCAGTAAATGTTTGCTGAAAAAGTAAGTGATAGGGTAAATCGATGAAAATTGAGGGGAGTCCCACATTTGGATCTTTGTGGAGCAGAGAAAACAGAGCACCCTAGATTGGGAACATCAGGCAAGAGGGACCTTCGATTTGGAAATGACCAAGAGACTATAAACCTTCTCAACCTCCAGATCTAAAGAAGTCATGGGAGGCGAGGCTCATGATCTGAATTCTGGACTGCACCAGCTTTGCCCACACACATTGTTGCAAACTGTTTAACCTCACATTCTCTGGATTGTGGCTTCCGTGTTTATGAGTCCTTGCTCTACCCAGAGGCTAATGTTTTAAATAAATATCACTGTTTCCAGCCAGCCCAAAAGACAGAAGCTTATAAAACTCCCCACACTGCAGTGCAAAGGAAGAACACTGTGGCTGTGATCAGAATACTCAGATTAAAAACTTTCCCATCTTCAGAAATAGGCAGTTGCGGGGGGTGTTTTAAACTGTAGCTGACAATAGGCTTTTCAATGCCTATGAAAAGCCTTAAAATGTGTTTTTCTTTTCATCTGGAAAATCCATTTCTCAGAAATCATTAAGTATGTGCCCAAATATTTAAATGCAAAAGTAATTGCCACAGTTTTATGTACAATAGGAAAAAATGGAGGTAAATTAAATGTTCAAAAATAGTGTTACTTGAGTTTCAAAATGCCCATTCAAGATGTCATAGAAGTATGTTTTTTGAAAAGGAAAGAGACTCATTCTATATAAAGTGAAAAACAAAGGGTACAAAACAGAATATACATTGGCTTTAAGTTTTTATGTACAAGAAGTTTCATTAAACATCTGAAAAATATATATAGCATAGTAGACTCATGGATGGTCCTTACCTTCTCTTTGTTTATCGAAATATTTTGTGAACATGTGCTACTTTCATAATAAAGAGGGGAAGTACATTTATTTTAAAAACAAATCCAGTTTATGAAATTCTGTGTTTAAAATTTTACATTTAAACCTTTGAGCTATTTCAGGTAAAGAGACTGATGACTTTTTACTTTGTAATATAAAAAAAATGACCATCCCTATTATCACCAGCAAGGTGATCATCACAGATAAAGGAAAAATCTGAACATGGATGTTTAAAAAAAAACAAAAAACGAAAGGAAAATTGAAAGTAGATCGGAGTAGAGACACTTAAGTCACTCCTTGGCAAAGAGGTTTCACAATTTCTAATGAAGAGAAATTAGCATTAATACCAGAACACACATGATATCAGAGCATGCATAATAATTGTGTCAAGTTAACTATACAATAATGTAGATTTAGTCACCATTAAATATGTCCTTGGCTGTCTTAATAAAGTCCTGAGCAATAAAACCCTTTCTTGTTTGGTTTTGGGTAGATAAACTCTAAATCAACTTTGCAGCCAAGATTCTGTTGTCCAAGAAGGAAAATCAAGGTAAGCAGTTTTCCTTACAGAAAAGGAACAAATTAAATTAGTCTTAACTCAGGCTGAGTTTGAGGCCTAATATAAAAACAAGTACTAACAGAAACTGCAGGAACATTTTAAAGTGGATTATCAGACAGAAAAACAAAAAAACAAAAACAAAAAAAACCCTCGAGTTTCAGGAAAATTTTGCCCAAACCCAACAGCCTGCACTTTCCATTCTCTTTAAGTGATAATAGTCATCAATTGGCAGGAAAGCCTACTTGTAAAGAAATTGAATATTGATTACTGAGTGTTGATTATGTGTTCAGAAGGAAAGGAAGCCTTTCAATGAGAAAGTTCCCTGAGAGCTAAAGAAAATAACCAGAAAAACAGGAGCATCCTTGTTCTGCCCCTGAAGGACTGCGTATCTGTAATGTTTGGCCCTCTGTGCCCTTCCATGAAGCAGTTCAAGATGTTTCCAGCCCCATTAAAAACGACCCTTCCTGAATCTCACTTATAGTGGAATCTGATGAACAAAATAAACTGGCAAACAAAATGGAAACAGAGGCAGGGATACATGGAACAGACTGACAGCTATCAGAAGGAAGGGGAGAGGGGAGACTGGATGAAAGAAGGTGAAGAGATTAAGGGAAAAAAACACAGATATATAACCCATAGACACAGACCACAGTGTGGTGATGGCCAGAGAGAAGGGGGGGGGGGTGCGGAGGCTGAGTGGAGACAGGCAAAGGGGGGTGGAAGGGAACAGAGTCATCTGTAATAGTGTCAACAATAAAAATAAAGAAAAAAATAAGCTACCCTTCTTGGGTAAGATTCTTTTCTTTCATCTAAGATGCTGTTTGTTCTTTGATAAACTGAGATGGCTGATCAAGTCCCCGTCAAGTTTTAAAACTTCTAAGGGGCTGCCTCTCAGGTCACAGTGTTGCCTCCTAAGGCACAACATTTTTTAACAGTAAGAAATTAAATTATTGATGAATGACTCAGGCACTGACAGGCCAGAATTAATACAATTTTTATGGGGAGAAAACTTTTGTTCGACCTCAAGATGCTGAATGAACCCATGAATTTACATCACTTCCAGGTAGGGTTGGTCATGTCTGTGGGTCGGTCCTTTGTCCTCATGAGAGAGCCTCTGACTCCACCACACAGATTTTTGCTTTAGAGAAAACACACATGGAAATAAACTTTCTTGTAATAGAGAAGTCCATTAACCCTGACAGGCAGCTCTGAAAATAAATCGTGAGAAATGAAAATATATATATTCCTAAGTTGTTCTGATTTTTAAAAATAAATGTTCAGTCTTACCAATGCAATTTGGAAAGATTAGGAAAGAGAAAAGGATCACAGACCTTGAAAGCTTCAAACCAAGGGGATAAAAACATTGAACAGTTTTAAGGAGAGTTGAGGTAGAAATGCATTTAATCAGTTCTTTCCTCATCATGCCACCAAATGTGACTTGCATTTAGCAGCGTCTTTTGACACTCACTCTTTTAAACTTAAATCCAAATTTCTTGAGAGGAAAGGCTTTGGTTTATTTCTGAATAGAAATCTATGATAAATGTGTTGTTTTTTTCCAAAGTCTTCCAGTTGCTACAGTTAAAGATGGACCCTTTATACTTTTATTTGCTAGATTAAAATATTAAACTAGTTAACAGCAAATCAGTCTGTCTTCCTTCTACAAAAGCAAATTATTTCTACTTTCTTGCTATACTTATTATAGTTGATCTTGTGAAATTAGGTTTATTGTCAAATTAATTGAGCAGGAAATGATGAGGTTTTGACTAGTCCAGTATCAGAACCCAGGTCACTAATTAAGAGCCAATTAACTGACTTCTGGTTCTATTGTTAACTTTTTTTTTTTAAAGTATATTTTTATTGATTTCAAAGAGATGAAGGGAGAGGGAAAGAGAGATAGAAACATTGATGAGAGAGGAACATCAATCGGCTGCCTCCTTCACACCCCTTACCGGGGATTGAGCCTGCAACCCAGGCATGTGCCCTGACCGAGAATCAAACCGGTGACCTCTTGGTGTATGTGACGACGCTCAACCCACTGAGCCACACTGGCCAGATATATTGTTAACGTTCAAATGGTCACCATTGCCCTGGCCCCCTTTGACCTGTGTGAATTGAGTATGTTGACAAATTCCCTTATTTCTGAGAATAAGGATAACAGGAATACCAATCCCCTAGTATCATTTTGAGGGTTAAATAAGAATAAATATTTAAAATACATGGCATGCCCTGGCCAGTTTGCTCAGTGGTTAGAGCATCAGCCCATGGACCAAAGAGTTGCGGGTTTGATTCCGGTCAAGGGCACGTACCTCAGTTGTAATTCAATCCCCAGCCCAGCAATTGGTTGCAGGAAGCAACCATCTGATGTGTCTTTCTCACATCAATCTTTCTCTCTCTCTCTATCTCCATCCCTCCCTCCCTCCCACTCTATCTGAAAATCAATGGAAAAATATCCTTGGGTGAGGATTTTAAAAATAAAAAATTATGACACAAGTAAAATCTCCTTAAATGTTATTTATTATTATCATTAGTATGTAAAAGCAAATGAGGAAGAAGAAGGGATGAGTTATTGATGAAGATGACATAATATTAACAGGTTACAGAAAAAGACAGATTCCCAAATGTGTCTTCTCTAACAGTTAGAATGGGCTTGGAACTGGAAAGAGAAAAACAAACAACAGGAAAAAAACATCAATTCATTACAGGTAATAATATAGTGAGAAGGACCAAAAAGTTTTCATGTGCTCAAGTATCCAGGTCTTGGTTAATTTTATAACAGATGGGGAAAAGAACATTTACATACCATACAAGAACATTTATGTTAAAAAAAAAAAATCACATATATTGGGAGAAGAACTGAGAAGTATAGGTTGGTGATTACACCAATTTCTAAAAGCAAGGAACAAATAACTACTGGAAATTACAGAGTAGGTCTTGATTTTTGGTAAAATTATAGAATCAATTAAATTAAATAAATATTTTGTTTATTAGTTTGAGAAAAATGAGGTGACTTTCAGGAGGCATCATTGCTTATTCAAAGTAAATCACAGTAAAATACATTTTTGATAGTATTATTTTATTCATTGATTAGGGAAAGGTCAGAAAGAAATATATCATTGCTGTAACAAAATAGTAATTAAAAATTTCAGACATGTCTTTGATTTAAAATGATACCAAACACTGAAGTTATTTATTAATGGCTATGTAACAAACTTAACATGATACTTAGTGACCTGCTTTTAAGAGTCTATCTTTGGCATCTAGCTGTTGCAGTTTTATCAATGCCCTGATGGAGATATTAAATGTTCCCTAAGGTTCAATTAATTTAAATATGTATTCAATGTCTGCAAGTGTCAAGCATTGTTAGAGTGTTGTGGGGTATATGAGTGAATACAATAAAGATTGTTCTCATGGAGCATACCTTCTGTTTGAGAGAGATGGAGAACAAATAAACAAGCAAATTACATATAGACTTTATTATGCATATAGAATTTCAAATGATACTTTTTAAGGTCATACAATGTGAAGTTTATAAAGTATTATCAAAGACTCCATCTTTGACAAGAAGATACCAAGCAGAGACTGAAATTTCATAAAGCCCAAAAGATACCTAATAAATAACAAATTCTAGATTCTAGATTATCCTGGCAGAGTTAAGAACTGTTAAATATGACTACAATACATCTGAAATACTAGATTTTGTTTTTTTTTTTTTAAACTTATTTAGTAAAATGAACTCATTTAGTAAAAAATCTTAAGTAAATGATGGGGAAAATTATGCTTGCTTGTAACTCATATGACAAAAATATGTGGGAATTAGTGAACCATAGAAGTAATATAAGTCAATAGTAGAATATAGATAGTAATAAAGTCAGCACAATTAGTAAGTTTCCATTGAAATAAGAATGTGTTCTTATCACGGGAATGAGTATCTCATTGTACTCTTCACTAAAAACCAAATCAGCTTACTGACTTTTCTTCTTGTCTATATATCTTTAAGAGGGGCATGAATAAAAGTGTGGTTGTCAGAAAGACATTTAGACTTGCTATAGAAAAGGAAAGAATGTAATGTATAAAGGAATTGGGAGTGTTTAAATAAGCAAAGGGAAAAATAAAGGAAAATGATAAGGACCATCCTGAAACATTGAAATACTGTCTTAGGAGTGGAATTTATTATCTGTGCTTCTAAAGGCAAAATTACAAATAGTGAATGAAGGTTATGAAGAAGTTAGATCTCCTCTCAACATTAAAAAGAACACTGGGTTCTTGTGAGGTGGTGAATTACATAATGTTAAGGGAATTCACCTGTGTAGATGGAACAAAAAGTCATTGCTGAGGAAGGGAACTTGTCTTCTCTTTATTGTCCAGCCTCAAGGAGTAGTGGTAGATCATAGAAACTAAAAGATTCTGGAGCCAGACTACCTGGGTTCAGTTTCTAGCTTTTCAACATGATTTTAGATAAGCTACTTAATAACTCTATACCTCAATATTTTTTAATCTGTAAAATGCAGAAGGGTCACCAAATATGGGTTACCAATTCCGTATGCATAATTACAAAATCCAAAATTTTTTAAAACTGAAAACTTTAAGTTTTCAGCAAACTCATCTGGCGGCAAGAGCAAATCTGAGCTTATGTGGATTATTTATAGCCATATTTTCTCATGTAATGTGAACATTTATAAATTATTGAAATATCAATGTGTTTGGAATGCTATCCTAGCCCTATCTGTAGGTATTACCCTGTCTACAGTATATGCACTGTACTATCTTTGTGAAACTTGAAAATCTCTAATTTTCCAAATACATCTGGCTCCAAGGATTTTAGGATAAGGACTGTACACCTGTAGTACCTATTACTCCATAGAGTCAAATGAATTTATGGATGAAATACATAGAGCAATGTCTGCCACATAGTAAATACGTAGTGTATGTTAGCTACTATCACCACAAATATTTTTTGGTTCTTGCATTCAAAACAAAATAGTGAAAAACAGCCATTATTCCTTAACAAACAAAAAAATTGATACCTTGCACACTGATACATTTAAACTGTTTTATAATCAAGAGTTTTCAATAGTGCTATTATAAAAAGGTCCAATTTATTACAGATCTGACAATTCTTAATTTATAGTAATTGAGAAGTGTTAAGAAAACTACTTTTATGGGAAAATTCTAAGCCATTTTCTGTGTATGGACAAAATAAAATATTAAGAGCATATACTTTTAATGGGTAAATTTAAAAATACATTTTCATCCAAGACAAAAAGTAAAATAAGTGATAAAATCTAGTGCATTTCTGTGAAATATATTGTTGTGTTCTTTGCAATTCTAATAATTGTAATTTCTAGAGAACATGATTTTTTATATGTGTAAAGAGGTCGTATTAACTTTTAGAGTAACTATTTTCGTATTTGGTCTGCAACAAGAACCTGACATTTAAAGTCTTTTAGATTCCACATTAGTTACTTCTGTGGTTAACTAATTCCCACATATTTTTGTCATATGAGTTGCAAACAAGCAAAATGAATTTATATGGTATTTGTCTTTCTCTGTCTGACTTCTAGGTTCTGAGAGATACATACGTGTCAGAGGATATTCTGCCCACTCACGATATTGTCCTCAAACCTCCCTCCTTGTGTGTGAAAAAACAATTTATCTCTATCAAGTTTGATGTTTACTAGATTAAATTAACAGAGTGGAATAAAACTATCAGAATTCAGTGAAGATTCAGCTCTCTTCTATCTGCTTCTCTGCATCATTGAGTATGAGACAGATAACAGTTTCCAGTCTAGCCTGAAGGCAGGAAGTGTGCGTGTATGTGTGTGTGTGTGTGTGTGTGTGTGTGTGTGTGTGCAGGAAGTAAGGTTGGCAGGAGAGTGAAAAAAGGAATGGAAGTTTTGCCACATTCTCCAGTTTAGAAATGATCAGAAAGCTCTAATCTAGGGTCAGTGTTTTATTTTAATCTCATTAAACTTGAACTTTTCCCTCTCCTAAACAAACAAACAAACTAAACAAACAAACAAAAAACAAAGGACAATTATTAGGTTACTCCAACCTCAAAGAAATATATCCACTAAGGAGCTGGAGATACAGATGAATAACCTATAAGAGATAAATGTGTGGGTTTGATAAATAGATAGCCATTGAAGCCACAGGAGTGAATTAATCACTTAGGGGGGTATGTATTAAGGAAGGAGGACTTCTGAGGATAAAACCTTGGAAACCACAGATGGCAAAGGAAAGAACAAAGAATGGACACTCTGTTCATGAAACAGATACCTAAGAGGAAAGCCAAAAGGATATGTTATTATGGAAATCAAAGTCAAAGTGCATCAAGAAAGAGAATTCTCAAAGGCATCAAATATTGCTCAGAGCAGGTGAGCACACTTGCTGGATGATTATCCAGTGACAAAGGCTGAGTAATCCCATGTCATTCACACTGACTTGGTGAGTGTTTTATTTATACGCAGCACAGGTTCCATCCAGCTCCAGAACAAAAAGGAATGCATACTTGCCTGGGTATGGCCAACTAAATAAAGAAAAGACTTTTAATAAATCTTTTAAAAATAGAAAACAAAGAGTTTCCTGTGATAAGAGAGAAAGAACCAGGCAAGGAAAACTTGACCTAGTAAAAAAAAAAACAAAAAAAAAAAACGACTTTGGTCCTAACATTAAAACACTGGGAAAACAATGATAAAAGCATACCTTACAAGCACCGGTTAAATAAGTATTGTTATTACCAGCATGACACTGTTATGCCCATAAGTTCCTAGGTCTAGGAAAATTCAAGGATAGTAAGTTAAGTATTTTTGTTTTTCTCATTTACAACTACATTGAATATATTGAATTTGTTTAACATATTTATAATAAGAGCTGTTGTAGCCTTTGGTAATGTACCTGTATATAAAAAAAAGATCCTGCCCTGGCCTGGTGGTTCAGTTGGTTGGAGTGTCGTCCCATGCATGGAAAGGTTGCGGGTTCCGTCCCCTATTGGAGTGCATAAGAGAGGAAAGGATGTTTCTCTCACATATCAATGTTTCTCTATTTCTCCCTTCCTCTCTCTCTCTAAAAATCAATAAATGTATATATTCTCGGGTGAAAATTAAAAAAAAAAGATCCTTTTGCATTTAGTATTATCCTTCAAATGAGACTGAATATAGAAGCATGTAGTATTATTCTTGCAAATGAGAGTCTGGACATACAAATGCACATTGACCAGACCACATATAAAAATGGAACTCTGACCCACAATCTGTAGTAACCAGCCCAGGAAGGTAACCTACTATCTATAAGTCAGACTTGTGGCAAGTCAGCCTACTGTCTCCAGCAAACAGTCCAGGAAACCAAACAATAATCCCTGTAACAAGCAGCCCAAAGAACCAGGACTTAATTAATAAATGACAGATGCCCTCATTTTTGCCCTTGCTTCCAATTTAAGCTCAATCAGAAAAGGTCAAATGTGTTCTACAAACCAATCACATAAGATACTCTACCTCTAGTTAATATAATATTGTTAACCAGCACATCTCCCATAACCAACACCTCCAGTCAGGGCTCTGTATCTTTGATCTGATGATTCATTGAATGTTATTTATTAGTGAACTTATCCTATAAAGGGGCTGTTATAAAATATATTACTTTCTAGGGAAAAGGGAAAAAATAATAAGACTTTTAGCTCCCTAACTACATACTTATCATTTCTTTTATCCTCTTATTGCACTTTTATTCCTCTCTCTCATTCCAGAAGCAACATTTTAATGTATCTTTTTACTTGAATGTCTTCTGATAATATATATATGTTGCAAAATAACAACAAAAGGTTGTTGTTTCAAGGAAAGCTTTTAAAATTTATATTAATTGTGTTTTCTACCTCATCTCTCATTCATCCCTGCTACTGTTTCTAAATAACCACAAATTTGTACTCAATCCCACTTTACACTTCCATGTATATGTCTTATTGTTTTCCTACTTTCACAATTTCACTCATGTTTGTCTCAGGGCTAGAAATGCCTTCCTCTCAACTATATACCTGGCACAATCTACATATCTCCCAAGTTACAAGTCAAATGCTGTCGCCATGAAAATTTCTCAGTCAAGCATGCCCAAAGTGATCACTAGTTCAGCTGAACTCCTATAAGGCTGGTTTCTCTTATCAAATATTTCCTTGTATTGAAATTTCCCTCTTAGATGGAGTTCTTTGAGGGCTATACCACTATTAAGTGCTGGAAATATAATGATAAAGTAGCCAATCCACTAATCCTTGAGGAGCTCACACTCTAATGAGGATATTTATGTGTATGCTATATAATTAACAATATTATCATCTGACAAGCTCTATGGGACCACAAAGGGGGCTCATTAGTCCTACCTGGTAGGATTCTGAATGTGCTTTGAGAGAAGATTAATGTGGGCTTCCTGGCCTACATACCGCCATCCCCATCCCTGCGTCCTTTCTTTCACATCAAAGGGCAGGCCCCCACGGACATGCTTGAGTACAGACCCCCGCCTCTACTAGCCAGTGTTGGTCTTACAGGAATAGAAGCCCGGCCCAAGCTAAAGTAATTGATCTGTTTTTCCAAGGAATTTGTCATTTGAACATAGAAATTCTAGCCCATTAGGCTATCCATTAAACTGAAAGATTATGTAGCCTGTGGTCATTATTTCCACCATGTACATTATATTTAAAAAAAAAAAAAAGAGTCCAATCTCTGAGACAAAGTGTGAAGCAGACATTGAAGGAAAGAGAGGGAGTAACATTTAGCTTCACAGAGAGAGAGGAAAAGCGTTTTGATTGATTCCAGTCCATCTGCAGTTTCTGACTTCAGTCCTCCTGAGGCCTGCCCATACTTCTTCCTCTTAGGTTCTGTTTGACAGCCTGTGTGTCCTCCCATTCAATTTACAGATTTTTAAAAATCTCGCTTAGGGGAGTCTCTATTACTACCCCCAAACAATCTTTGACTAAGACAGCTATGTCTTAAAAGATAGATATCATTTGTCATATATATATGACAGAGCTGAACACTCCAACTAAGGGAAAAAATGACCAAAGGTATAGAAATAGGAAGTTTATGTTTGAGAAGTACACCAGAGTAGTTAAACCATATCGTGAGTGAAGGGTATTGTTGAAGCCTCATTAAAAAGAAACCTAAATATCTAATTAGTGAATGTGGACTAGATTCCTACAGCAGTAAAAAAGAGGACGGAAACATTTCAACCCAGATGTTATAAAGGGATTCTCCAACTGAAAGAGATTGGGCTCCCTGCCAGTCACATTGTGACCTTAGATGGCTTTCCTTCTCTTTATCCTCTTCTTCTACTACTACTAATAAGAGTAATACCAATAGCTCACATTATATAGTACTTATTCTGTGCCAGATAATGTGACAGTCATTTAATATGTACTATTTGGTTTAATTTCCATAAGAGCCCTGAGCTAGGGACTTTTATTGTCTTCATTTTATAGATAAGAACATTGAAACACAGAGAAATTAAAGAACTCACCCCATGCCACCTAGAATATAGTGGAGATAGACAGGGTTTAAACCCAGACAGTCTAATACCCAAGTCTACATATAAAATTACTCATAATGTTGTTTTATTTCTCAGGGTTTCTGTTTCCAACAGCCAGGTTTTTTACAAAGATTTAAAATTATATGTTGAAGCACCTATTACATAAATGGTGTTGCTCAGTAAACAGTAGCTCATATTGATCATCACTCCAAAGTGCTTCCTGAAAAGAAATCTCCAGCACACAATCTATCCTTCAAAATTTGTATTTATTAACTGAAAATATGTGCTTATATTTAAAATGTAGTTATTATAATTAATTTCAAAATATTGAATTAAGAGCAAGCCTTTTCTCTGTACAGGTGCACATTCAAAGAGAACAGAATGCAATGGGCATCCTGGGAGCCTCTGCTGGTCACACTTTCTTCACCCCAGAGTTCATAGTCTCTTCTAGCTAATGACCATGATGCACTTACCTTTTCTTCTCGACTCCCTGATCCACTTCATCTCCCTCACACATGTTCCATGGACTTCCCTCTTCCACTCATGCTCCCCATACACTTATTGACTCACTCACGTGGTCTAGGATTTAGCTTTCTGTAGCTGGCGTTTCAGGCTTTGGGTACTTTACAGCCCCGTTTCTCTCTTTTGGTTTGTTTATTTTAATTTTCACTCGTGTTATCACTGTTATCATCAAAACTAGAAATGGGGAGCTGTTTGATGGGTATAAAGATTCAGTTTTACAAAATAAGTTCTAGGGATCTGTTGTACAACATATGTCTACAGTTAACAATACCATAGTGCACACTTAAAATTTGCTAAGAGGGTAGATCTCTTAACAGCCCATTGTGTGGGATGTCAGGCCTCTTAACCTCAGTTTTGAAAAAAAGGAATGTTTATAAACATCTGATATAAATAATCCTAGGTATATAATAACATGGCCCAATAATGCTTGTGGTGGGTGAGACATTTGGATTTTTTTTTTAGTGATTTTTATATGTTATATATCACATTTGGTTCCCAGAGGTTTTAATAAAATATTAGTATATCTTTTTTTCCTGTTAAGTATTCTTTTTTAATTATAATGATAATTTAAAAAATTTTTTTCTTTTTACTGAATTTAACCCTCTTAAGTATTCTTAACACACACACACACACACACACAAAAAAAAAAAAAAAAAAAAAAAAAAAAAACAACAAAAAAAAAACAACAAAGGGGCATGGAGGTGATATGTTTATAATCTTGATTATGGTACTGGTTTCACAGATACATATATATATCCAAGTTGAATACGTTAAATATGTGCAGTTTTAAAAAATATTAATTATATCTCAACAAAGCTGTTTTTAAAAGTGTCAATCCGCTGATTCCACAAAGGAGATCACATGGATTGGAGTTATCATGTTCATGTTGAAACCAGACATGATTGAAACAGTTATTTACAAAGTAGTTACCTCCAGGTGGGCATCCAAGCAATTATGTCCACTTGCCTGACCACAGCATAGGTCACTGGCAATAACTCTGGTGTCAGTATATGCCAGGCAAATAGCGTCTGTCTAATTCTGCTTAGTCATGGCTAAGCAACCTGCATGCAATTGTGTCTCCTGTGGTGACCGTATTTGCCTCCTTTCAGTCCGTTAGTGGTTTTGGTCAGCCACAGTAGAGCATTGTTATGGACTGAATGTTTGTTGCCCCAAAGTTCATATGTTGAAATCCTAAGCCCCAGTGTGATGATATTAGGAAGTGGGGCATTTGGAGGTGATTTGATCATGAGAGTGTAGTCCTCAGGAATGAGATTGACACCCTTATAAAAGGGACCCCATCGAGCCCTCCTGCCCCTTCTGCCACGTGAGGACACAGTGAGAAGATGGCCATCCATCTATGAGCCAGAAGCAGACCCTTACTGGACAGCAAATATTCTGGTGCCTTGATCTTGGACTTCTCAGCCCCCAGAAATGTGAGAAATAAATCTCTGTTGTTTATAAGCCACCCAGCTTACAGAAAATCATGTTCTCAATGGCAGTTACCTGAATACCTGGCACTGCCATGAATATTTCAAGCTCTGCTTAGTTGTACTTTACAAAATCCTCAAAGAGTGGGGCTGTAGACAATCCAATTATGAAAGGACATAAGGCTAAAAGGAATTATCTAAATAGGTAAAAACATATGAAAGAAGATCTACTTCATTAGCCACCAAGGACATGCCATATGGCAATCTCATCCATTACACATCAACTAGAAAGGCTACAATAAAAGGCTGATGGTACCATCTATTGCTGAGATATAGAACAATTAAAATATTCATACACTGCTAGTGGGAGCATAAATTGGTAGAGCCACTTTGAAAAGTTATCTGGCAGAACCTACTAAAGCTACCTATATGTATCACCTATGACCCAGTGATTCTGTATCTAGTATATCCAACAGAAATCTGCATGTGTATGGGCATGTGTGTTCTCATTTATATATGAAAATTTGTTAGAATTATAGCTTATATTCAAAAGCACAATGTGGATGTCCATCACTCTAAAATGGATAAAATAGTTATAGTATATTTACATACTATATGTCATCCAGTATTGAAAATAAATAAACTATAACTATAAACAATAGCATGAAAGAAGCCAGAGACAAAAGAATTCACCATATTTTTTCAATTTAGATAAACTTCAATCACAGGCAAACTTAACCTATGGTGAGAAGTCAGGATAGTAGCTACACTTAGGACCCAAATGGGAGATCAAGGACTCTTCTGGAGTGCTAGTGATATTCTGTTTCCTGATCTCAGCTCTATTATTTAAGTGCGTTAACTTTATAAAAACTCACTGAGCTGCACATTAAGATGTGTGCATTTTCCTGCATGCACTTCAATTAAAAATTTCAAGAAAAAAATGTAGGAAAAAGATGAAGACTTTGCGTTTTAGCTGAGTGAAGTTCCCCAGCAGACACTGAGGCCACACCCTAGGCTCACCACTGCATGCTCATATCGCTGATGCACTTCTCCCGTGTCTCAGCTTTTGGCATATTCTTGAATGTACCACTTTTATTAATAAGCAAGTATTTTGCATGAGTGTTGCATGGATGTAACACAGGGCATGAATGGAATTTCTGGGCGCACAGTAATTAAATGTTTTTCTGTAGTTAGGTGGTATCGACTGAAACCCTATTGGGGTTATATTATTATATGACCAGCATTGTTCAAATGCAGGTGTACTACCCAGAATGTATGAACAAGCACTGCACCATTCCTGTGGCATCTGCCATTAACTCCAGTAAAGATGTGTGATCATTGTAAATAATTTTTTGATTGTGTGATCCTGTGGGTCATTCAAGGATAGTCAAGTCAATGGGGATAACAGACCTCCACACAAACTCTATCTTCTTCAAGGTAACTTGAAAGATAATATGGAATATTTTCACTTTCCCTGTTCAATTAGGATCTGACAAAAGAATATTCCTTGGTTGCTCACTTGGTACCCTAGGAGAAGGAGTCACAATCATTCACTAAACACTTCTATACTAGTTGCATATTTAACCTGGGGAAACAAAATTAGCTAAACCTTGTGGAAGACTTCACACCATTCAACACTGGGCTGTTTACTACTGTATCTGAGAAAAGAAGCTATAGTGTCTCTCAGATAAAGAAGATCAGGGGACACTAACCCCATTCTCAGTCAATTTTAAGATAAAACTCTGCAGGTTTCTACTTCATGTTCTCAGATTTCTGGGCAGTTTTGCATTGAAGTCCACATCCTCTACTCTGCACTGTATCTCTGTCCAGACTTCAGGAAGAATAGCTTTACATTACCCTGAAATAATGTCCGTGGAGGGCTCTCTAGGGACATACTCAACTCAAGAGCCAGTACATAAAACTTCAAGGGAAGATTTTAAAGTAAAATTGGATATAATTAGGTTTAAATTCTTTCTCAAGATATCAAGCCTTTGAATGAACATTTTAATAATTATTGTTTTAGGCATATTGTCACTCTCCTATTTTATTTTGATTAGTTCCAGACCAGCAAGATGGTCTACTTTAGATAAAATGATTTATGAAACACAAAATATTATACCAATGTATTATATATCAATTAAGTACTTTTAATTTTTATGTGAAATTCATGTTTTCTAATAAAAAGAATAGAAACATGTTTCTGAGACTCTCCTCTGAGAATCATTTTTAGAAGAAAAAACTCAATTAGCTTACATTACATTGTCACAAATCACAGAGCTCCAAGACACAATTCTCTTCGGGATGTTGAATTTCTTATCATTAAGAGTGAATTTATCAACTTTACATAATAAAACTTACTCTCAGTTAATATTGATGATCTGATATTAATTGTCTAATAATTGAATTTAAATGTTTAATTATTACCTTCATTATCCTTTTTCTTTTTCTAAAACCATTTCAGCAGCGTGGTCAACAGGGTAATGGCTCACCAAAGATGGTTATGCACTAATTTCCATGAACTGTAAATATGTTACACTACATGGACTTTATATATGTAATTGAGGTATCTGGACCTTGAGACCTTAAGCTTGATTAGCCTGGTGGGCTCGGTCTAATCACACGAGTCCTTTAAGGTCAGAAAGACAGAGGAGAGATTCAAAGAGTGAGAGAGATTTCATCCACTGTTTCTGGCTCTGAAGATTAAGGAATGGGGGCTATAAGCCAGGGAATGCAGTAGCTTCTAGAAGCTGGCCCAGACTTCACTTAACAGCCAACAATGGTTATATAAGCTTCTAATGTCCTGTATTAAAATTCTTCATAATCAGAATCCATAGAATAATTCCTGCTTTTGTCTGACTGATACACATAGACAAACCTCAATATTCTGACTGTCAGAAATTAGTCCCATGAGAAATTCGACTCAGTTATTTCTGGAAATACCTAAACCTGAACCTCAAGATCATTTGTTGGATATAGTCACTGTGATGCATCCATGACACATAATTCCACTTCTACACTGTGCAAAGCCACTTGAAAAGCTTAACCACTGTCATTGCCCATGCTGACAGACAGGTTTCTCTATCCCAAGGAAATCTTCATGTATGCTGCCAAAACATTTGTCACTTTCACCCAGAGGTAGATGGAATAGTCTCCTCCCTAAGTCTGGGCTATGCCTTGCCACTTGGGCTCATATTGTACTCAGGGTTTCACAAATCTCTCTGACACTCTGATGGACTCATCCTCTAGATGCTAATTCTTGCCAAGAATGTTATTAATTCTCTCATTTTAAAAAAGTTATTTCCTTCAATCTCAATTCTAGTACTGGATTGGCGAGACTCCATAATATCTGCATAACACTCCTCCATTCCATTTTATCTCCTTCCTACCACCAACATGAATTCCTTTCACCCAGTAATAAACAAGTCTTCTTCCATATTAATCCATGCAAACCTCACAGGATGTTAAAATGGTGCTCTTCTTGTCTCCATTTCAACCAAAGCATAAAGACAACACATACATATCCAAAATGATACCATTATATTGAGGTTTTAAAGTCAATTAAAGAGGAAAAGTAAAATAACTCTTAACTCCATAATTTATATTGAGGATATAAACAATTTGGGGGTGAGGGTTTAGGAGGACACTTAATGGTGAGGAGATTTGGAAATGGCTGTTGGTGTCTGATCAGGCCTAATCTGCTGACTGCCAAGGTAAAGCAGAGCATGAGGTTTCCATTTCTTCATCCCAGCCTAGTGTGGAAGCCATGAGGATGAACACTGCAAACCTCTAACATCAGGGAGCAAAACTAAGGAGCCCAGCTTCTGTATGCTGAAATCCATTATGCTACTCCCAGGCAGTGGCTGAGCATAGCAGGGATACTATGGCTAGCCCCATTCCTGCAGATATGAGAATCCTCTGATGCTACCTTTGACTTGAGAATGCCCCAACCGCCTTGCTGAACTCTCCTCAAATAGCACTGCAATCTAGAACCCTTCCAACTTGACTTCCCTTTTCTCTTCCTCAGTAGGGATCAGGCTTTCATTGCAGTTTCAGAGCTCTCCCAGCCTTCTCTCACCCCTCCCCACATGATCTCACAGGCATCTCTCGTAATGAATTCCTTATATGTTTAATCCTGTTTTATCATCTGCTCCTTGGGGGACCCAAACTAACTTAATGGCAGTCATGCAGTAACAGATGGTGGAACTGACTTATCTACTGCCTGGCAGGTGAAGTGGATTTTGACCTGGTTGGTAGATGGGGCAAGGATAGTACCTGGTACAAGCTGGTGATTCCTTTGCTAAAGCTTTAATGACCAGTGATAAACTGGGAAAATGTCACAGTGGAGGAAAATGCTGTGGCAAGTGTAATGACTCAAAACTTGAAAAATATTGGGGGTACAATTCCTACAAATACAGCAGAATTGGATAGTTAGTGTTAAGTTGCATCAACTCATTGCAGAAGGATAATGACTGAGGAATTTTATCAGTTTGTTGCTAAATATAAGTCAGAGAGTATCTCTTGCAGTGGAAGAAAAGACACATTTGAGCAGCAGCCTGAAGAATTAATTGTTAGAGTTCTTGAACTTCTGGAATGTTTAAATGCTCACCGAGTCAGGTCTGTTATGCAAAGTTCAGATCCCTGATCAGGAAAGACTGGGATATTGAAACATGGGTCAGGTCTATCTGAATAGATGTCTCAAGGATGTTGACATTACAACTTCCCCGGACCCCCTGGGCTTACAGAATTATCTTACTTTTCCCTAGTAATAGCTAGCACTTCCACTGTGCTGGAACATCTTCCCACAGAAGCCTCTTTCCCACCCGGTAACAAGTGCTCCCCACTCAGGAACTGCTCCCACATCCTCTCCTGACTGCCTGGCTAATAACTAACATTAAATCTCAGCATAACCTGGCTAGAGATGTGCTAAGCCTCATGTGAGGGGAATGTACACCTAAAATGTTCCAAGAATTAGATTGCATTTGCCAAAAAGTGATAACAAAACACTCCTGGCATTGGATTTTGAAGGTTCTTTTTCAAAGGGGACCAGAATATAAGACTGGATACACAAGAATTCATTGATTTGGGGGCCCTTTCTCAGGACAAAGGACTCAACATCCTAGCAAGGACTCAGGAAATGGTATAAACTTATTGCCAGAGTGGATCTTAGAAGTATCAACACTAAGTTAACATTCATGTGGATAAAGGGTCTCTAAATAATAGAGACCAGGAGGCTGCAATTACCATAATGACCACTAAACCTTATATGTATCCCCTGCATTTGAAAGCTGAGTAGACTGATGTCTTACTCCTTATAAAAAATCTAAATGACAAGAGAGTGGCTGAAGGAGAAGTGACTTAATTGGACTGCACAACCAAAATTTGTCACCACAATAAAACAGAAAAGAAATGCACTTACCCAGGTGAAGGGAACTTCAGAAGGAAGACTCCCAAGGATAAAGGGAAGCCCCTACAGCACATACAATACAGTACTTGGCAATTCATGTTTAACATTTCCTGGAATCCTCACCTCTAGGAGGCCTGAGCTGGGAAAAAGAAAAGGTCTCAGAGTTTAGACAATTATGAGATTATATATTCTAATTATTAAATCAAGACAGGGTTTTGTGACATATAAAGCCATAAAAATCATGGTGCTTGCCTGAAGTTTTACTTAGGAGCGAGGAAATTACTACCCCAAATAAGTAAAGCGGGAAACCAAATAAACTTGGTTTAAGATTGCATCACTCTAGACATAATCACCTAAACAAAGAAAATTAAAATAAGATTCAGAAACAGACTCTGGATAAACGATATTTTTGCTCCCTCTGATGGCTGAAACAAATGTAGACTCTATTGCAATGAGACATTTTGTTAAGGAAAGTGATCAACAGTGTCACTAGGTGGCATCCACTGAGGGAATGAAGATAGAGTGATGCAAAATAAACAGAAGTTCCAAGGGCTTGGAGTGGGCTTACCCATTTAATAAACTACCTTCTTGCTTAAAACATTGTTTCTCATTGCAAACCATTCATTCTTAATATAAGATAATGGCGTTTGAAAAAAAACTCATGGATTATCTGTCATACAATTGCTTGTTTATAACTTAATGCTGTCTTTTTTCCTTTCTGTCAAAAGTTGTCATTAGTTCAATCCTAAACATGTAAATTTTATTTTTAAAATGTCACTACAAACAATGTCACAGTAACCTATGAGTTCATGCTGAATCAAAATTGGTATTTTTTAAACAAAAAGTTCTTTAAGTAGAACAGTGATGGAATTGTTTCTTGCATTTCCAATGTAAGGACACAATAGACAATCATCCAGATAGAACTTACCTTTATAATACCTCTTCATGAATGTACTGCACATTTACTGAGAACATATCAGAGCAGAAAGTTGCTAAATAATAAGGGTTGTTGTTGTTTTTTTTTTTTTTTAGTTTACTTCAACAACTTCAATCTTAACATTAGGGCCTAAAATAATAATTGATAATAATAATTCCAGAATGAAACTTCCAATGAATCATAAGGACTGTAAAAGGCCCATTAACTTTATAGCAAACAGTCTATGGTACAGACTTCTTTACATACTTGCTACTGTTCAAATTAAATCAATTTCAGAGAAATAGAGAATATTTCTGAAATATTCTTTTTTGGCACTATGTTTATTCTATTCGTTACAATAAAACAAATCTCATTTTGAAAGGACTTGAATAAAAACCTTGGACAAAATCTTCTCTATTGCATCAAAATCTCTATCCCTCACTTTATGAAAGATTTTATTTTATTTTATTTTATTTGCAGGCAATTCCAGTCATAAGAGGGGTACAATGGTAGGACAATTGACATGGGCTAATGGGAGAAGTAATGAATCGAGACATCCCTTTCAAAAATATCTTTCCCTCCTAAAAGACTTACTACTGATCATTTCACTGATACTATGGCATATTAGAATTAGAGAATCAGAAAACATTTGATGAGAAGGAAAAGATTAAATTGTTGTAACTCAGTTCCCTTATTCAAAAGATGGGGAAACCTAGTCACAGAGGTATTCAATTACTTAGTTAAATAAAGTCACCCAACCACACAAATAATAATAATAATATATACCGGACTAAAGCCAGTCTCCTCATTCCCCATCAGCACACTTCTGCTTCATTAAACTGTTTAGTGCATAGATGCTGAACAGTTTGAAGACTGATTCAGGGAAGGGCCAGGGCAAGGAAGAGAGGAGGAGAGATTTTAAAGGGACCCAGAGAGCATTTGGAGGGTGACGTTCATTATCTTGATTGTGGTGATGGTTATATGGGTCATAGGACACATCAAAACTTATCAAATTATACCCTTTGTGTATGTACAGCTTATTCTATGTCCATTATCCCATAAAGTTGTTTTTTTAAGGAAGAAAGAGACCCAACCTTTAAATATGTCATGATGAAAGCAGATTGAAAATGCAGTTTGATAATGAAACACAAAGAAGCTCCGTGTTTTGTAACTGTTATTTCAATGTAGCTTCAGTGATTTTAACATATCCTGATTATAGAAAATGCCTCCATTAGACTTCTTTCTTTCAATAAAAGACTTTTCTGAAAGAAAATGTTATAACTAGGAAGGTCAAGTTAAATTAGATTGAAACCAAAGGTTTCCTTGTCTCTTTTCAAACTCAAAATCTACCAGGTTATAATTGATCCCATCTATTCTATTACAAGGAAGTCACTTAGACCTTTTTCTGAAGCCTACTAAGATGTAAATTAACCAGCGATTTCCAAGAGAGATGATTATACTGGCTTGTCAACTTCAAGTACTTTATTAATAATTTCTTGGGTTGACCCTATTAGACTCCCAGAATCTAAGAGAAAAAAATGTATAAATCACAAAAGAATTTTCAATTTCTCATATCTCAGCATCAACTAAGGAAAATGTCATAGTACTTAACTCTGGACCTTTTGAAAATCTTGTATAAATTTGGTATCAAAACAAACTATTAATCTGAGAGCAAAAAAAATTATGGGTAAAAAAATCATTGAGAATTGTACTATGCTGTTTCTGCACTGCTATTGTATTTTGTCCACTATTCCTCCATTTGGCCCTTTTTACCCTATCCTGCCCCACCCTATCCCATTACACAATTATTTGTCATGGTCACGATCACAGTACAAAACAATATGGACTCCACTATCCTCCAAGGCATAGAGGGTCATACCCTACTGAAGAAGAAATGTTGGTAAAGAGAGATCAAATGGTTAAAGAAAGGATACAAGAAAGCAGGGCTTTTGTATTATTTGCAAAGATCTAGATAAAATTTAATATTTATGGTGTCATATAAAGGACTAATATTTGCAAGCAAATGGATGATAGAGCATAATAAACTGTTCATGCATTGCTCAGGCATATTGACTTTCAGTAAAGTCCTGTGTGAATACAAAAAGTGGATTGACAGAAAAATCAAAGCTTATAGGATTCAGAATGTCTGTCTATGGCAATTTTATCTAATATTTTGGATCGCTTTGTTTTGTTCTGTGCATTGAAACTTAATACATATGATGTGCCTCTCAGTGTTCACACATTTCTCTCACTGTAGTGAAAGAGGTTAAGCTATTTGAGGTCCCTGTTTCTCAGGTTGAATTCTTTATGTAGCTGAAATTTAAATCAGACCATTTGAAGCATACCATCTAAGTCTGGTGGAAAATTAGCTATATTTTCAATCATTTTAGTACAAAACAGATAAAGAGAAAAGAACTTGATTTTATTAAACATATTAGGTTGACAGCAAAATATGAGAAATGTAAGAATGATGTAATACTTGGTCTCGTGTATGACTTCACCTGCAACACTATGATGGGTAGGCAAGGAGAATAAAATGTCATATAAATATGATTGACATCCCAGGAAATCTTTAGGGGTACAGGTATATATTCTAGAAAGGAGAGCATTCTTAGAGAAAAAAAGTGGGGGAGTGAAGGAATTTCAAGCTTCTAACTTGTGATTTGCCCTTTGGCTGAGCTTTCCTTACTCATTTGTCCTGTGTGTGAAGAGATTCAGTAGCCATTGGTATTAGTGGGTTAAGGCTGCCGTAACAAAGTAGCACAGATTGAATGGCTTAAACAATAGAAATTTATTTTCTCACAACTCTGGAAGCTAGAAGTCCATGACCAAGGTGTTAGCTGGATTGATTTCTTCCAAGCCTGGTGCAGATGACCACCTTTATTCTGCATCTTTGCATTGTACTTGTCTATATACCTCTTCTTTTTATAAGGTTACCAGTCACATCGGATTAAGGCCCACCCTAATGACCTCATTTAACTTTAATTACCTCGTTAAAAGCTCTACCTCCAAATACAGTCACATTTTGAGATTGTGGGGTCAGAACTTCAACATATGAAATTTGAGGGGGTATCATTTAGCCCATAATGCCGTTCAGCATGATACCCCATCACACACATACACACACACACACACACACACACACACACATTTCCTTACAGGCTATTCAACTGAATCCCACTCCAACTTCTGCAATCTGAGTCTTGGTGTAAGAAAGAAGAAATCCAATCAAAATGTTCATGTTGAGTGCTGGGCTCCAGATAGGCCAAAACTTTTTTATTCTCATTTTAAAAGAATATCATGATCAGGTCTCTCTGTCTTCCTAACCTTCCCTGTCTATCAAATGTTCTCATCATATTGTTCTATTACCTACTATATAAGATTTGCTCTCTCTTTAGGGTCTTAGTTTTCAAACAGAAAAAAATAGGTCTACTCGTCGTTCTTTCTGATCATAAATTATTGCTGCCTAATTTTTTTATACCAGGGTCTGATGGCATACAGATCTTAGCTTAAATATCATCTCCTCCAAGAGGTCTTTGCTATTCTAGTCTCAGGTAGCTTCCAAGTCCCTATCACCCCATTTCAATTATTTGTACAGCACTTACAATTGTCTAATATTTTTCTTGCTTATTTCTCTTTATTTTCTGTTTCTTCTACTGGACTGTACATTCCATGAGAATTTGGAACTTGATTGGTTTGATTAATGTTATAAACCCCAGAGCATGTGACAGTGCATTGCACAGAGTAGTACTCAATAAATATTTATTGAATAAATGAGTGGCCAGCTGCTATTCAGAATGATAATGTATGATTCTTGAATTTATAAGATGATCATCAAAAATTATCTTACAACTTTGTCTCTGTCGCTGCCCTGAAGGTTCCCAGATCACTCAAAGGAATAAACAAGGCCAATTGTGTATATATCTTTATTTCTTTTTACTTTGAGTCAATGCTTTGTAACAAACAAGAAGACTATGTTTGATATTTCACCCTCAGACGCATCTGATTAGAACTCACTATCATCTGATTCACCAATTTAGTCACTAATGACTTTTAGTGTCTAAGTCATTAGTCAAGAGTCCTAAAAAATCAGGAAATCATCGTATTTGAATATTCATGAGTTGCTCATGCAAGTAACTATTAGCTGCTGAACACAATGAAACGTACTTTCTATACAAAACATAGATGACAACAGTAACAATTACAGAATAGAATAAAAAGATTAGACTATTCTGACCTCTTATAGCCATTTCTCCTAGAACTTGTTTTTTCATTTTTTATTAATTTATTTTTGTTACAGATGTTTCTCCTTTTTCCTTACTAGACACCCCCACACCCCATCCTGCCCCCCACCCCCACCTGCCCCCCAACAATGGACATTGTTGTCTATGTCCATTGGTTACACATACATGCATATAAGTTCTTTGGTTTATCTCATCCATCCCCCCCGCCCCCCTCCTCTGAGGTCTGTCAGTCTGAACTGTACTCCTTTCTTTGTCTCTGGGTCTATTATGCTCATCAGCTTATTTTGTTCATTATATTCTACAAATAAGTGAGATCATGTGGTATTTGTCTTTCTCTGATTGGCTTATTTCACTTAGCATAATGCTCTCCAGGTCCCTCCATGTCGTCTCAAAGGATAAGAGATCTTTCTTTCTTACAGCTGCATAGTATTACATTGTGTATATGTACACAGCTTTTTTATCCACTCATTTATTGATGGCCACTTGGGCTGTTTCCAGATCTTAGCTATTGTAAATAGTGTTGCTATGAACATAGGGGTACATATATTCTTTCTGACTGGTGTTTCAAGCTTCTTACGATCAATTTTTAATTTTTTGAGGAAACACCATATTGTTTTACATAGTGGCTGCACCAGTCTGCATTCCCACCAGCAGTGTACTAGAGTCCCCTTTTCCCCACACCCTTTCCATCACTTGTTTGATGATTTGTTGATGGCAGCCATTCTGGCAGGTGTGAGGTGATACCTCATAGTTGTTTTAATTTGCATCTCTCTGATGATTAGTGATGTTGAGCATTTTTTCATATGTCTCTTGGCCATTTGTATGTCCTTTTTTGAGAAGTGTCTATTTAGGTCCTCTGCTCATTTTTTAATTGGGTTCTTTGTCTTCCTTTTGTTGAATTGTATGAGCACTCTATATATTTTGGAAATTAACCCCTTATCTGATGTATCATTGGTAATTGTGCTCTCCCATATAGTGGGTTCTCTTTCCATTTTGATGGTTGTTTCTTTTGCCATGGAGAAGCTTTTTAGTTTGATGTAGTCCCATGTGTTCATTTTTTCCTTTGTTTTTGTTACCTTAGACGTTGTATCAGTGAAAATTCTGCTGCATATGATGTGTGAAATTTTGTTGCCTACATTTTCTTCTAGGAGTTTTATGGATTCACGAATCACATTTAAGTCTTTTATCCATTTTGAGTTTATTCTTGTGTATGGTATAAGTTGGTGGTCTAGTTTCATTTTGTTTGCATGTAGCTGTCCAATTTTCCCAACACCATTTATTAAAGAGGCTGTCTTTACTCCATTGTATGCTCTTGCCACATTTGTCAAATATTAATTGAGCATAATGTCTTGGGTAAATTTCTGGGTTCTCTGTTCTGTTTCATTGATCTATATGCCTGTTCTTGTGCCAGTACCAAGCTGTTTTGATCACAGTGGCTTTGTAGTATAACCTGATATCCGGTATTGTGATCCCACCTACTTTGTCCTTCTTTTTCAAGATTGCTGTGGCTATTCGGGGTCTTTTTTGCTTCCATATGAACTTTTGGAGTTTTCGTTCTAGTTCTCTGAAATATGTCATTGGTATTTTGTTGGGGATTGCATTGAATCTATAGATTGCTTTGGGTAGTATGGACGTTTTAATGATGTTAATTCTTCCAATCCATGAACAAGGTATGTACTTCCACTTTTTTATATCTTCCTCTATTTCTTTTTTCAATGTCCTGTAGTTTTCTGCAAATAGGTCCTTTACTTCTTTGGTTAAGTTTATTCCTAGGTATCTTAATTTTTTTGCTGCAATGATAAATAGGATTGGTTTTTTTAGTTTCTCTTTTTATGAGTTCATTATTGGTGTATAAGAATGCTGTTGATTTCTTGATGTTAATTTTGTATCCTGCTACCTTGCCAAATTCGTTTATTAAATCTAGTAGATTTTTGATGGAGTCTTTAGGGTTTTCTATGTACAATATCATGTCATCTGCGAATAATGACAGTTTCACTTCCTCCTTTCCCATTTGGATCCATTTTATTTCTTCTTCATGTCTAATTGCTGTGGCGAAGACTTCTAGTACTATGTTAAATAAGAGTGGCGAAAGTGGGCATCCCTGTCTTGTTCCTGTTCTTAAGGGAAATTTTTAGTTTTTGCCCATTGAGTATGATATTAGCTGTAGGTTTTTCATATATGGCCTTTATTCTCCTAGAACTTTTTGACTATGGTACTATATTAATAAATTTAAGGTGAATAAGGGGGCACAAAACCTAAAACTTCCAGTTACATTGAAGTTGGCATAGTTGCATAGATTTACTCCTTTAGAAAACTACAAGTTATCAACAGAATCCCTGCCTTCCCACTCCCCGGGGATAAAATATAATAAACTTTAACAAGGCAAAGGATAACAGTCATGCTACACTCTCTCATAATCACTGAGCTCTTCTCAGGGTATGCAGACTATAAAGAACACTTGGAAGACCAGGGAAGAATTAACCATTAATGTATTTGAGCAACAAGATCTAAGGTTATTCAAATTAGCAGAATATGTCTTTTGAGGAATCGCTGGTGTTTTTCACCTATACTCTGTTTAAAAGTACAGAGTTGAATATACCTTAGTTTTACTTTTCCAATTGATAAATCATTTCCTGTCTCTGGTCACTTCATTTGCTTTGTCTTGACAAAGGGCATCATGGTGTATGTTACTTCCAACTGAGTCACCAATCTCAAGTAACAAAAACTTTTAAGTTTTTCATTTGTTTTTAAGCCCAAATTATGATCTGAAAGACTATATTTCCTAAGCCAGTCAGTCATTATTCACTATCCTGCTGACGTTTTTGGTGATGAATCACGATCCACTTTGGGCTTTCCTGTTCTATTCTTAGTCACTCTCTCCTCTACCTTCAAGAAAGCCTTCTTCCTTTTTCTAATTCTCCATTTCCCTCACCCATGGGTGCAAATCTTCTTTCATCAGAAAATTTATGCACTAAGCATTCTTCCACACAATTTCCAAGGCAAGAATAAATATTTATTGGAAAGAAGTAATGTTCAAGTGTCGATGTTTTAGAGATTTGGGGATTATAAACCTTAATATGTATTTAAGAAAAATATCATCTGTTGTTAATAAGAGTTATCCAATTAACTTTCTTAGTCAAAGCCAGCAGCATAAAATTTAGAAATGACATTGAGTTCTTTTGAGCAATTATCCAGTTAAAATTTGTTCTTCAAAGAGGACTCTTCAGGTTGCTAATACTAATTGGCTTTCAGTGAGTAATGGTGAATGTGCATGGTTACAAATTTAAGAAAAGAGGTGAGGCAGCTGGACTCCCTGCTACTTAACAATGGCTAGGCCCTATGTCCCTAATTCAAAAGCCCTACTTCACAGGAAAGATATTATTTTTACAGTTGCTCATGGTTGGTGGTGTTTTTCTTAACAGAGTTAGGTTTTCACCTGAAGGCATCTTATTTCACTGGGAAGAAAAGGAAAAGTGACACATTTCCTGGAGACCTCTGCCTATTGCTCATATAATTATGTTTCTACTTCACACATTATTTTATATTTAGGTGACATTTGAGTAAGCACTGCTATACAATGTTGAGTGGCCAAAGAAGGTGGCCCTTAATCATGTTAAGAGTGTAAGAGAGTAAAATACAAAAGACTTTTAGAGTCAAACAGTTTTACTTGAAATCCAGCTCTTACATACATTGACAATATGACATTTGGAAAATTACATAACCTCTTAGTTTTCGTTTCTTCAGTAATAAACTTAGATAATAGTAACAGTACTTACTCTGTTGGGTTCTTAAGAGCATAAAGCAAAATAATTCTAAAATCCATGTATGGCACTTTGCTGAGTTTTTGAACAAAGTATTATGTCATGAAGTTTTTGTATCATTATTATTATCTCCAAGAATGTTTACTAATAATTTAGCAAGCTATGTTATGCTATAAAAAATTAAAAATCACTAAAACAGAGGGGATTAAATAATTTTCCCAGACCACTTCTAGTTAGTAAAAGTTATGACTAGCACCCACATTTTTAAATTCCAGAGCTATAGTCTACATATCTATGACTCCTCCTTTCTGATATTGCTTCAAGAAAGACAATTTTATTGAAGAGTTAGAAGCATCAGTTAACTCATTGACTATCGCATGAAGCTGGTGAAGGGGGTTCAATCCGAGGGAGAACGAACATGTGTATGTGGTAGAATAAAAAATCATGGATGGTATGTTTTAATGGTTAGAACAGAGTTGCCCTAGAAAGTCAAGATGCTTTTAGTGAATCCTATGTCTTCCCTGTTGTTGTTGTGTATGAGGAAAGATCTAGAAATTGGGGATGATTGCTATTCGTTGCTTCAAGGACTAGGTTTATAGATGCTACTGACATAAGAGACTGAGAGTAAAAAGGAGTTTTGGTAGAAAGAGTCCAGGTAACTGACACCATAACTAGCAACAATATAGTGTACTTTAGTAATAATGCTTTCCAAAACTGAAATGTCTAAATGGAAGTTTCTGCAATGGTGTTAAAAACTCAACGAGCTCGGCCGGTGTGGCTCAGTGGTTGAGCATCAACTTATGCACCAAGAGGTCACTGGTTCGATTCCCAGTCAGGGCACATGCCCAGGTTGTAGGCCAAATCCGAAGTAGGGGGCATGCAGGAGGCCATTTGATGTTCTCTTTCATCAATGTTTCTATCTCTCTCTCCCCTCTCCCTCTAAAATCAATAAAGAAAAAATATTTTTTTAAAAAGTCAGCTAAAAACTGTAATGAATTTGACTGTGGGAGAGGTTATGTAAGTGGGGGATATCTTGAAGTGAAAGAGAGTAGGAGCAGCTCATAGACAGAGATATTGTTCATCGTCTCCTGGAGGATCTTGTCCTTTACCTCTCCTTCCCAAACCTTGCTTTTTGTTGTTATTGTTTTTGACATAGTTAAGAAAGGAGCAAACTGTCTCCATATGGTCAGCTAAGCTCTGTTGATCAACCATACTACTTTATAGAAATACGTGGCTAGGCAAAAATATTTTTATTTAATAAAAAAATTTTTTTTAACTTCCTAAAAGCATTAAGAAATGACAAAACAGTCAGGAAGAGCCATGCCAAAAGTGAGGGGAAAGCAGTTACCTAGACTGATAAGCAAGCGTTAAAGCTACATTTGCCCTGGGAGCATTTGCTGATACTGTAAAATTAGATTCTTAATTTCCCCCATTTGATGAGGTGATAGAGGCCTACTTTCGAGTTCAGAACCAGTGTGACAGAGAACCACCTCAACGGTAAGCTGGGACTCCCAAATGCTGTAACACCAGAAGTGAGAGAGCTGTCACATGGAATTTGGACCCAAATTTGAGGGATCAAGGAATCTCACAACTTAAACTTGGTTTCAGTAGTTGCAGCCTGGTAATGCTCTTCGGTACCCAGCAGAAGCAAAGGCTATTCTATGGAGAAAATACTTTCATCTCAAAACGTTCTTGTACTATTTCACATGCAATATTTTAAAATAATAGAAAACATAGGACACTTGAGTTGGTAAGTTAAAACCAGTTGAAAACTATAAGAAAAGTAGAGCCCAAAGGACTTCAGATGCTGGAATTATTAAATGCAGATGCTAAAAACAATTATACCTAAAGAAATTAATGTATTTGGTTTGACAGACTCCAAGTTCTAATTAATTCATAGCTATAATGAGATATCTTTTGTTTACCAAATTTAAGATAAAGAGAAGAAAAAAAAACTAACAAATCTAAAAGAGAAATTCATCTTTCCTGTAATAACAATGGAGAATGTGTTAACATAAATACTTCAATGTCCTGTTCCTCAACAAATATTGACACAGTAACTCTCAACAAATTAATTAAAATATTCTGCCAGGATATTTAACTCACCTCAACTAACAGCCAAAAAACCAAAAGAACCAAAAAGATGGTAAAGTAAACTAGCTTTTATTGAGCACTGATTATTTTAGACACTGTGCTACGATACCTCTCCCACATTATTTATGTTTGATCCTCATAATATCTTTGAAGATGAAGACCCCTGGACATCAAAATTAAAATTATCATTCCATTCTTTTAATTTTTTATTTTATTATAAAAAATAAAATACAGTCTTTATTCCAAAGAAAAATACTGTGGAGTTACTATTTATTCTATCTATAAGAGCCAAGTTTTACCCCCTGTAACATGCTTTTAGCAAGCAGAACATTGGAGGAGGGAATGAAATGATGACAGAATAGAGACGTGGTCCAAAAATTTAGAGGAAAGACTAAAAATTGATTTAGTTCACTTATCCTACAGGATATACCCCGTAATCAGCTCCATCTTTTTACTGCACCAGGGCTCATGTATTCAATTATGCACTAGATTGTCCTATATGAATATGTCATAGGCAAGTTGAACCCAAAACATATGAAGCTAAAACTATCTTCCAAAACTCGTTCCTTCTCTCTTGGACCTTATTTTTGTAAATGGCAACATCCTTTTATGCAAGGCTGAAGTCTGCTGGTCGTCTTGGCTCCCCTTCTCCCCCAGCTCCACCCACATCAGTCACGCATACCTTTCACCCCACTCTCCTTACTATGTCCTGAAACCTCTCTTACCCTCCATCTTACTGCCTTCACCAGAGTTCAGAAGGGATTAACTACATTTTACCTTGAATGTTAGAACATTTTACTAACTAACCCACATTTCTAGTCTCACCTTCTTGCAATCCTCCACATTACTATGGGAATAGTTTCCAAAAAGATACATGATCTTCTGACCCTGAGCCCCACCCCAGGGTGCCCCAAACAAATTTCAAACACCCTCTACAGCATATTTATCCTCTCATGGTTTTGTCCTGTTTTAAAAAACCTTGATTTTCTCCTTTGCACCCAGCTTACCGAATCACACTACTGTCCTGAACCCAACCTGCTACTTGATGCTTTCCAGCCTTGCCCAGGCTGCCTGAAAGGAACATGACAGGTAGTTTATAGATCCTGGGCAAATGGCCTGTTACCCTCTGGGATAAATGGACACTAATCAGATGCCACACAATCACTTGAAAGATGCCTTAAGAAAATTTTTAGTCTCTGAATTGCCACAAACTCTAGTCATGAATCCAAGCAGAGTCTTCCTAAGTGTTAGTTTCTTTCTTTCTTTTTCTTTTTCCTTTCTTCCTAATTAGAAAGCTATCTCCAGCTGTGTCCTCAGCTCTGGAACTTATACTAGCATTTCAAAGGCTTAGAAGGTCCTGAAATCCTGTCAGGATATAAAATAAACACATATAAAGTGGCTACTATGGGCCAGGTACTCTAAATGCATAAAATCTAAAGGAGTAATTTGAAAATTTTTATATGCACATGAATCACTTTCAGTCAGTCTGCGGTGGGCCTGAGATTCAGCTTTTCTAGGAATTCCCAGGTGATGTTGTTGGTGTTGGTCCACAGAGCACAATTCAAGTAGCGAGGTTCTGGTCTATTACAACACACTTCCTGCCGATGTGGCATTGGGTTTGAAATTCCCATAATTATTATCCCTCTGCAGACATCCAGTGCAAGGGCTGGTCTTCAGGTGATGGCATATCATGTCATGTTTAGAGGTGAATCACTTAATCTGTCCAGGCACCGAGTAAAGACCAAAGCAGCCACGAATGGGGTATGCACACTTTGATTGGAGGGAACCAGGAGACAGCATGGCGCAGCTGGCCCAGAGACAGCAAGGAGGCTACCGATGCCGCACTGTGGGGATCTGAGGAATGCAAGGAAAGAAGGGTGAGGAGCTGCAGAGACGAACACCTTCACAGTCACCACAAGCATCATTTGTTATGAGCCCATGTGTGCACTTGCACACAGTTAATAATGCATATAGTATTTTAAAAAATAACTACATTGTCCATTTTGCAGTGGGCCCAAGATGGCCTTTAACTAAAACAAATATGAATTGTTTCCCTTTTCTGCCTCTATTTGGCACAGAAAACATTTGCAATGTTATAAGGTATTTATGCAAAACAAACAAACAAACAAAAATATTCCCATCTACTGAGACTGAGCCCCAGGCGTAGGATATCATTTTGTTTTAGGAATGCCTTTCATCCTCTGACCTGAGCTTGCCCCTGATATACTTCCTCTTCTACTCTGATCCCAGGAAACATGTTGTGCTTGGCTGGCATTTCATTTGTACTCAGAGTGGCCCGAGGCTGCATTCCTTCTTGAGATGGCACTCTGCACTCCTCATTTTTAGTGAAACAGATGAGCTTCGATGTCTTTGCCCCAAACAAAGATCACTGTAGAAGTGAGCACATTCTAGGCCCTGCTATTTTTAAAAAGCACAGGTAGACATGCCCAATATCTTTGTTAAGAGTTCCCAGAGAGCTTCCTGGAAAATCGAAGACCACTGGCAGGTACAAAGCCCTAGAGAAAAGCAATAAACTAACTGAGTATCCAGAATGTCTTCTAGATGCATTTCTTGTCGTTTCAGCTACTCAACAAATATTTACCAGGGTCTAAAGCTGAGTAAGACACTGAATCTTTATCTCCATATTCACTACATATATCACAAAGTCTGCCTTTATAAAAATGCACGACTCTCTGTATAACACACTTTGAATTGAAAGACATAAGAATACCCATTAAAATTGAATTATCCAAAAACTACAAGACGAAAACCAGCATTTTTAATCTGTGTTACATGGCTCTTTGCAATTTGACTCTGGCTTACCTGTCAAAACTCATTTCATGACATGCATACTAAACCCTCCTAGAATGTTCCAGCAGTATTGAACTATCTTTTGTTCCTTGAGTGTGTCAGACAATTTTATACCACTGCGTTTTTTATGCAATCCATTGCCTCTGCCTGGAATGTCTTTCTCAATAATTTTCTCCCAGTGAACTCCTACTCTTTCTTCAAAATCCAGTTCAAATTCCCTTCCTCCTAGTACCAGCTTCTCCTCCAAAATCAATCACTTAATTTTGATCATAATTTTGTACTTCATATGAGTTTTTCTTATAATACTCATTATATTATAGTTATTTGTCTACATGTCTGTGAGCAACCATGGGTAGCTTATTTCTTTTCATTTTTTAATGTTTGTACCTAATATAGTACTCAAATATTTGAGAAATCAAAAATTGAATTGAAGGAGACCTAGTAGACACGTCAGTTGAATCTAGTTCGCTGTTGACCAAACACTTTGTAGAACAGAAAGAGATTTTAGCAATCGTATAGTTCAGCAGTCTAATTATACAGATAAAGAAACCAAGGTCTGCGGAGGCTTGCTGACTTGTTAAAATTCAGAGTTGGTTAGTGGCATAGTGAGGTTTAGAATTTAGTCTGAAACCTACAGTCTTAACCATTATGCTATTCTAGCTCCCAAAATGTATAATTTAATGGAACCCTGCAATCACCTGAACGTGCATTGTGAGTGACATAACAAAGATCAGCCTTCTTCTGGGAGGTAGCCACCTTCTACTCAGTACACTAGCTTTGTACAAATAATATCAAGCAAACGTGCTAAGTACAAAGCAGGACTATGTACAGCCTACTGCTCCATTCAACAGCATCTGACTACTTCTGAGACACAGAAGTGAGCTCTCAGTCTCCAGCAGAAAGTTATGTTCTGTGTAAGTGCAATCTTGACATGTCCCCTTGACTTTATGTGAATTCCAATTTCAGTTCAGAAATCAAGACAATCTGCATTGTTCCCCTTTGTTACCAAGAGGAAAGGGTAAGAGCAAATGTGTGTAACCTCATGCCATCCCCATATATAAGATGTAAATCGGAATGAAGTATACAGACAGAAGGGACATTGGCAGTCATCGAGCCTAAGCTTTAGGCGGGGAAAAGGTACAACTTGAGATTGGCTTGAGTTTTAAATGTTTATATGGTAACTAGTTTCTGTGTCTTTTCTAGAAATCTCCTTTAACTAATTTATAGATGTTGTCCATTATGTAATAGGTAAAAAGGTAAGGATAAAAGAAAAAGAGAGAGAGAGAGAAGGAGGGAGAGAGGAAGGGAGGGAGGGAGGGAGGAAGGGAGGAAGGAAGGAAGGAAGGAAGGAAGGAAGGAAGGAAGGAAGGAAGGAAGGAAGGAAGGAAGGAAGGAAGGAAGGAAGGAAGGAAAAGAGGGAGGGAGGGAGGGAGGGAGGAAGGAGAGGACCCTTAACTGGAGCTGAGAATTTTTTCTCTATTTCTACCTAGGTTTCTGGCTTTCTATGTAACCTTGATTAAACCTGTTTTTTCTCTAGACCTCATTTTCATTTGTAAAATGAGGAGGTTAAGTTAGATTATGTCCAAAGCCTGTCTTATTTGTGCTGAAAGTAGGTGCTACATTCATGTGCTAAACAAACGCCCTGCCAAGTTTGTAATACTGAAGGCTGCCCACATACAGTGATTTATTGATTCATTCACTCAACAGATACTTACTGAGAGCCTATGATGTTCCAGAAACTGTTTTATGTGATCAGAAAATATCAGAAAACACACACCTTAAGCTTCACTTATATGACTGCAACCTTTATTTTCAAGCAGTGCACAGAAATAAGGATCCAAGTATATTACTTTTGGGAATCAAGAAGTAGCAAGTAAATTAGAGGACTCCCAAAGGATCTGGAACATTCTATCTCAGAAAACTAGTTTCTTCAGTCTGTGCCACCATTAGGAGAGTCATGCTGTAATGTGTACCTTCCTCAGGGACAAAACTCTGTTTTCCACTTCCCCTATGTTGGTAGTGCTTGACCCATGTCTACCTGGGTCACCTAAGGTCTTTCCTTAGCTTTGGTAACAGGTCTCCCTAGAACTTTGGCAGTTTTCCTTTAAACACCTTGTTATTACCACTTCTTATCACATGGAGGAATCGCCCACATCACTTACTAGCTATCACTAGGAAGGGGATCTTTTGTAGAAGAGAAATGGTACATGCCTTCTCCAAGGGATTTTTTACTTGATTTGCAGAGATCTGCCTTCAGAAAGGAGAGTCAGTAACTCACTCCAAATTTAGTGGTAGGCTGTGTGATGTTGGAAAGGATGGCTGTGAGATGGCCACCTCCTCAGTGTATAAACTTGGCAGAGCATTCGATCTCTGGCGGATTCTAGTGAGAAAATACTGTGCAACTCAGGTGTTGTGAAGATTAAATTAGATACTATGCAAATGCCTAGCTCCTAAAACCAAGCATTGCATAGACAATACATCCATCACCAAAAGCCAGGAAGGACATCAAAACATGCACATAAATAGCCAGTTACAAGTTATATATAAGGATGTTCAAATATGAGATTTTTAAATGTTGGAGATAAAAATGAACTGATCAGTTCACTAACTTACTATTTATCTGTATGGCCTCTGAGTTCCAGCACAATAAACACTGCTTTCCTTCCCTAATCTTTCCTAATATCTTACCCAAAGTACTATAATGAAATCAGCTCTTTCTCCAGATGGGCAGTTCTAATTTCCTAGGTGTTAGGATCACCTATCTCATTTACTGACTTGCTCAGCAATAAATCAAAAAAGCAGTCTTGGTGAAGGAATCTGGGTTCAAGTAATAGATTTACCACTTTACCATCTGCGTGACTTTAGGCATGTAGACCTTTCTAGGCCCAACTTTTTCAGCTATAAAATGGTAATCTATAGCTGTTTTACCAATCTTTGCAGGTTTTATGTGAAGATCAACGACTCATACTCTTGCCCTGGCCAATTTGGCTCAGCAGTTAGAGCATCAGCCCTCATACAGAAGGGTCTCAGGTTCAATCCCCAGTCAAGGGCACGTGCCTGGGTTTCAGGTTCAATCCCCAGCTTTGGTTGTGGATATGCTGCAGGCAACCAATTGATGTGTCTCTCCCATCAATGTTTCTCTCTCTCTTCCTCCCCCGCTTCCACCCTCTCTAAAAATCAATGGAAAAATATCCTAACAACAACAACAAAAAAATACTCATACTCTTCAGCTTTGTAAATTTGGGACTTTTATAAACATAAGTGATATTATTGTTTCCCTAATATATTTGAATGTATTCAAGTAAAGTAAAATTCATTTTGGAATATGTATTCCAGATTTCTTTTTCTGTTCTTAAAAACTATACCTTAGAAAGAAATTAAAACTTGTAACCTATGAAAAAGCAGTCATCAATCTTTTCTCTCCAGCTCCTGTAAAAACAGGAAACAGCACCATCATGAGACAAGTAGAGTGATTACATCCTTTGCTGAGTGATGGTGTGAAGAAGATGTCACTCCCCCACACACCATTAAAATGTGAATTAGCAAATTTGATATACAGAGCATTATTTTTTGGTATTAAAAATTATTTTTTTTTAACTATCTCACATATATAATTGAATCATTATCTTTAATACTTATATCAACATTAAAATTGTCCCGCAACCTATCAGAGGTACAAAAAATTTTTATTGCATATATCTAAGGTGTACAATGTGATGTTTTGATATACACATACATTGTTAAATGATTAGCATACTCAAGCTAATTAGTATAGTATCACCTCACATAGTTACAATTTTTTTGTGTTAGTGGGTCGTGAGAACATTTCAGATCAACATTCTTAGCAAATTTCAAGTATAAATACAATATTATTAACTATAGTCACCATTCTATTCATTAAATCTCTAGAATAGTAATTTTATTTTTAATTAAAATTTTTTTCTTTATTGATTTTAGAAAGAGAGGAAGGGAGAGGGAGAGAGAGCGAGAGATAGAAACATTGATGAGAGAGAACATCGATTGGCCGCCTCCTGCATGTCCCCCACTGGGGATCTGGCCCACAACCTGTGCATGTGCCTGACCGGGAATCGAACTGGTGACCTCCTGGTGCATGGGTCAATGTTCAACCACTGAGCCACACTGGCCAGGCTAGAATAGTCATTTTAAACTGGTGTGCCACAAGAATTTTGAAAACATGCAATACCTGATTATTTAGTCAGGGGCACTGCCCTCTTTTCCCTTAGATTGTCAAATGAGAAAATGACAACAGCCAACAGAACAATAGCCGTCTGGTATGAATGAATCAAAATTATGCCAATTTTTATGACAGATTGGCAAAAAATGTAGTACTTTTTTTTGGTGTATGTCAGAATTTTAGTAATTAGTTTATGTGTGCCATGAGATGAAAAAGGTTGAAAATCGCTGCTCTAGACCTTATTCATTCTGAACAGTAGAACCTTTGAACCCTTTGACCAGCACCTTCCCATCTCTCCTACCCTCCCAGCCCATAGCACCAACATTCTACTCTCTACGCTTATGAATTAAACTTTTTTGGATTCCACATATGTGATACCATTCATTATTTGTCTTTCTGTGCTTATCTCACTTAGCATAGTATCCTCCAGGTTTATCCATGTTCTCACAAATGGCAATATTTCTTTCTTTTTTAAAGCTGCAAAATATTCAACTGCATATGTACCCCTCATCTTTATCCATTCATCTGTAAATGGACACTTAGGTTGTTTCTATATTTTGGTATTGTAAATAAGCTGCAATAAATATGGGGATGCAGATATTTCCTCAAGATTCCGATTTTATTTCCTTTGGACATATACCCAGAAGTGGGATTGCTGGATCATATGATAGTTCTATTATAATATTTGTGTGGAACCTCTATACCACTTTCCATAGCAGCTGCACAATTTTACATTCCCACCAACAGTGCATAAGAGTTCCCTACTCTTCACATCTTCACTAATACTTGTTATCTTTTCTCTTTTTGATAATAACCATGCTAATAGGTGTGAGGTAGGTATCCCACTGTGGTTTTGATTTGCTTTTTCTTGATGATTAGTGAGGTTGACACCTTTTCATGTACCTGTTGGTCATTTGGATATCTTCTTTTGAGAAATATCTATTTAGGTCCTTAGCCAATTTTTTAATAGGTTATTTGGGGGGAGCTGTGAAGTTGTTTGAGTTCCTTATATATCTTGGGTGTTAACCTATTACTAGATAAATAATTTGCAAATATTTTATCCCATTCCATAGGTTGGCTTTTCATTTTGTTGATTATTTCCTTTGCTTTGCAGAGGCTTCTTAGTTTGATGCAATCTCACTTGTCAGTTTTTGCTTTTGTTGTCTGTACTTTTGGGGGTCATATCCCAAAAAAATCATTGCCCAGACCAATATCAAGAAGTTTTTCCTTATGTTTTCTTTTAGTAGTTTTGCAGTTTTTGGTATTACATTTGAGTCTTTAATCCATTTTGAGTGTATTTTTGTATTTGATGTTAGGTAAGGGTTCAATTTTATTCTTTTGTACATGGATCTTCACTTTCCCAACACCATTTATTGAAGTGACTATCCTTTCTCTGTTGTATGTTCTTGGTAGCTTAGTCAAAATCAGTTAACCATAGATGCATAGATTTATTTCTGGGTTCTCAGTTCTGTCCCATTGGCCTACATATCTGTGTTTATGCCCTTGCTTCATACTCTATGCTCCTGCAGGTAGCATAGTGTCGGGTCCTGTTTTTTGTATCCATTCAGTCACTCTGTGTCTTCTGACTGGAGAATTTAACCATCTAATTTAATGTAAAGTAAGGACTTACTGTTGCTCTTTTTCAAAAATTATTTTCTATTTTGTACTTCCTTTGTTCCTTTCTTCCTCTCTTGCTGTATTCCTTTGTGATATGATGATTTTGTGTGTGTGGTGTTATGCTTTGATTTCTTACTTTATCGTTTCTGTAACTACTAGAGGTTTTTTTCTTGTGGTTTCCATAAAACATCTTGTAGCTATAGCAGTCTGTGCTAAGCCGATAATAACTTCAACAGCATACAAAAACTCCACACTTTTATTCTCCCCCCATTTTATGTTTCTGATGTCACAATTTACATTCTTATATTGTATATGCATTAATAAATTATTGTATCTATCATTAATTTAATACTGTTGTCTTTTAAACTTTATACTAGTTATCAGTAATTTGCACCCCACCATTATAGTGTTAGAGTATTTTGAATTTGACTGTATATTAACCTTTACCAGTACATTTATACTTTCATGTGTTTTCATATTATTAATTAGTGTCTTTTTATTTCCATTGTTAGCATAGGAGACTAATATATCTGTGGATAATTCTGAGAGCACTCTTCTTTACAACATTCTAGGTTTTCCAGTTTCCTCTCTAGATCAAATGTATCTATGTCTTTTTTTTTCTTTCTGTTTTCTGATAACAAGATGTTGAGCTAGATTATGGGGTGGTTAAGCTAAATGCTTTCAAGGGTATATTAATCAACTTCATTAATAGACTGTTAATTAATGGTCTATTAATTTATCAGCCATCAAACATTATTAGAAATGTAATGAGGAGAAGAATACATTTATCAGAAATTCTCTAAGCATTTTTTTTTTCTTTTAATTGATTTTTAGAGAGAGAGGAAGGGAGAGGGAGAGAGAGATAGAAACATCGATTAGCCGCCTCTTGCATGCTCCCCACTGGGATAAGGCCCACAACCTGGGCATGTGCCCTGACCAGAAATTGAACTGGCAACCTCTTGGCACATGGGTGGACGCTCAACCACTGAGCCACACCGGCCGGGCTCTAAGCATGTTTTAAGTGTGGTTGATTACAATTCTCCTTTTTTTTTGCCACTTAAACTAGAAGAGATTGGACTGAGGGGAATAAAAATGGACCTTAAACTACCTTATAAGGGTGCTATGATCTATAGGCATTGTTTGAATAAGCTTTTTGTATTGGTTTCTTAATACTGCTGCAAAAAATTACCACAAATTTACTGACATAAAACAACATAAATATATTATTTTTGAAGATCAGAAATCTAAAATGGGCATCACTGGGCTAAAATCGAGGCATCAGCAGGATTTCATTCCTTCTGGGGACTTTAGGAAAGACTTTGTTCCCTTGATCGTTCCAGTTTCTAGAGTCCACATGCATTGCTTGGCTGGTTGTGTCTTTCTCACATCATTCTGACTTCGGCTTCCATCATCCCTGTTCCTTCTCTCACTCTGACCTTCTTCCCTCCATCTTATGTGGACCCTTGTGACTACATTGCACCGAATTGAGGATAGTCTCCACATTTCAAAATCCCTAACTTAATCACATCTGCAAAGTACCTTTAACCATATAAGGCAACATAGTCCAGGTGTCAGGGATTAGCAGGTGGATATCCTTGGGGGAGCCATTACTCTGCCGATGGCATTGGGCTATGCTGTTCTGGAGAAAAGGTTATGTAAATTGGTATGGGAGAAAAGGTTAAATAAGTTTGTATGTTGAAGCCACCATTTATTAACTATAGGATTTCAAGTAGGTTTCTAAAGTTATACGCTTCTTCTTTCAAAGCTGTGGAATTGTGATCACAGTTGAATGGGCCTACCTAACAGGGTGCTTGTGGAATGAATGCTTGACACTGACTACATGTAATTTGCTAGACTAGTGTTTCTAAAATTTACGTGATTAATGAAGACTTTCCAAGGAAAAAAAAAAATGGTTTCTTCAGTGCGGATAAAATGTTTAAATTCCATTATTTAAATTGCATTGTTATTTAAATAAGTGCATCATAAAATTAGGTAAATCCTGTTTGCTTATAGCTCTTCTCAAAATACACAAAGCAAACTTACAAGAAATAATCAATATAAAAGTGTATATAATTCAATATATTGATATTAATTTAATTTGGGAGATAATTTTACTTTGAAAGAAATGAATCACTGCTTGTAACTTGAATTGCATACTTGCTACCACGCACTGGACCTCTTTAGTAAGGCCTCTTTATTTACTATAGGTTGTGAAGCCTGAACACTCCCATTATCTTTCAATATTTAAACTATTTGGAAACCTTTACTATTAAGATGGGAGACCATATTATCATTTTGGCTTCACATGGTCAAGCCTGATTATAAACAAAAAAAAACAAAGGTACTTAGTTCAAATGGCAATGTTCAACTTCAAGAGCTTTAGAACTAGGCTTCCCAGTACAGTGGTCACTAGCTATATATTAATGTTTAAATTTTAATTTAATTGCTTCTTGGCCTTTTGGCTAAGATAGAGTATAAATTTTAATTTGAATTATTATTTTTTAAATATTTTTCTTTTTTGTTGATTTTAGAGAGAGAAGAAGGGAAAGGGAGAGAGAGATAGAAACATTGATGAGAGAGAACATCGATTGGCTGCCTCCTGCATGCCCCCCACTGGGAATTTGGCCCACAACCTGGGCATGTGCCCTGACAGGGAATCGAACCCCTGACCTCATGGTGCATGGGTCGACTCTCAACCACTGAGCCACACTGGCTGGGCTTACTTTAAATTATTTTAAATTAAATAAAATAAAAAATCTCATCTCATCAGTCACAATTGTCCCATTCCAACATTTAATAGCCATACGTATCTAGTGGTTACCATATATGATAGCATAAAAACAAAATTTTTCATTATCATATAAAGTTCTGCTGTACAACAGTCATTTAAAATAAACTTACGTATATCTTTTTAGATTATAGTTACTGTAAAAACCCCAAATTTTAAAAAGCTTATAGAGAATTCTGTACCCATAGAAGACATCCATGAATCCTCAGGGGTTGAAAGACAACTAAGGTAGATAGTAAGAGACATTATGATAGATGATAGGCCATGAATAAAAGAATTATTTCTATCTTGTTAACTGTTTTCCCCCTAGTCTTAGTGCTCAATAAATATGTGTTAAAAGGTTGAATTGCTGATTTAAAAAGAAAGCTGTGTATATAAGTTACGTTTTAAAACTAAGAAGTTTTGTGATGGAGTCATCGTGCGAGGGATTAGAGATTGGATTTATATCTCTTATTTATCAAGCATTACATTAACACATTTAAAATGAATACTTTTCACATAGCTCATGATTCTACCACTATGTTTATTATAAATAATGCTAACCTTGAAGTTAGAAAACCTTCCCTATTGTGTAACTGAGTTAATTTCTCCAAACTCCACTCTTCTCACTTACGACATTGCACCTTACATTATTGTTAAAAAGGACTGTGCAATACATCACTGTGTAAATTATAAAAGAAATCAAATTTTAATTATTAGTATGCTATGAATAATGAACATGAATTATTCGGTTAAGTTTATTTTGATGTATTATTCTTACTGGAAGGGCATTGTTACAATAACAAACCTCATGGAATCTAGGATAGTATCAAGGGTTTCAAACACGTTTGTTATTAATGCTGATGTCTTTACATATCTATTGTCCTCACTGAATCAATGTGTTTATGCAAAGTTATAAACAAATTGAATACATCTTTAATAAAACCAAGGTATCTGCAATCTAAAAGAAATCTGTCTCTATTTTGCGGTAGTAGTTTTGATTTTACACAGTGAGATCATTACGTAATTTGAAAAATGATCCTCATGTTGTTTGTGTTGGAAATTCATGGTTATTAAACTTTTTATTCCTAAGACTATATCGACAATAGTCTAAACATTTCACCTGTTACCTTGTTGCATAAGCTTCACATGCTGGCATTGAAAAAATCCTCCTGTAACACAAACAACTCTGATAGATTATTGATGTCTTTGCAGGAAAAATGAAATGAGCTTATCAATGATGAAATAGATGCATGTATCCTACTTTATGGGAAATAAGATATTTCATTATTTGGTTCTTTGATTTATAAAAATTAAAGATTTTATTGGAAGTCCCATGAATGTGCCTGGTGAAATATAATGGAATACTTATATTTCTCTTGAGAATACTCTAATATAATACATTTTTATTTCTCTGAATTTAAAGGGAACAGCCTAAAACTGTGCTATCAAAATGCAAATGTAACATCATATTGCCAGGGACCTACTCTCTCCAGCAAAAAATATAGAGCACAATAATTTAATTCATCCTGGAAAATTATTCCATTAGCACAGATTTAGTTTCAAAAACAGAATAAAGTGTTGACTTGGAAGTTATCTCAGTCCACATCTTTTAAAAGATTCAACTTTTCTTATTTAGGGTGGAAGTACTTCTAAAAAGAATATAAGAAAAAGCTGTATTTCTCTTAACCACATCATTTTCAACCACATACAGTTTGATGTGAATTATCTCGAAAGATCAGTAAAGTGGACTTCGCTGTGAACAATAAAACATGGAATATATAAGTTCTTTTGAGGACCAATGACTCTTAAAGAGCTCGTGTGTCTCTCGCTTATCTTGGAACCTGAAGTAATGTTGATATCCTTGCACGAAGTGATATATTAAAGCACACGACTGACTGCCATGAGGATTTAGAGAGAGAGAGAGAGAGAGAGAGAGAGAGAGAGAGAATAAAAGAATAAATATATATATTTATATTTATTTACTTACTCTGTAGTTTTCTTCTGAAAATAGAATTTGAATGAATTTCTTCAAACCTTTCATGTTTTCATACATCCTTACTTTGTCACGTGCCACTATCTAAATGGAATGCTTTCCCTCTTTCCACATCCCTTTTCTTTTTCTTCCCATCTAACTAAATTATACTGTTCTTTATTGTAATCCTGAGCATCTTTGAAAAGCTTTCTCTAACACTAGAACTAAATGAATCTGGTTTATGAGTGTTTTTTCAGGTGTATCCATTTTCTCTAAAATATGTCAGACAAATGTTTTTATCTACTGTAGTTAATATATCAGTCAACTATTTTATTGAATAACTATGTATCAAAGACTCTCAAAGATTCACATGAAACTTTTTTAACCTAATACTGAAAGTATATTTTCTATAGTAATAAAGTGAACAGTTAAAGTTTGGATTCTGTGTTTTATATTTGAATTAATTTATTGTTTTGGAAAAGAAATATTGTGATGTTTTAGAATTCTGTTTATTAGTAGGTCAGTCTAACACTTGGAAAAACATTTTTAAGAAGACCAAAATGCAGTTATATGGTCTCTTCGTAATAATAGTCATTGGTCCAGTTTGGCCTGACATGTCATTTTAGATTTAGAACAACTATAGCAACTAGGACAACCTTCTAAGACATGAATAAAAGACATCATGCTACATTTTACTATTTTTCCAAAATTTCATGTGTGAAATAATTGACATATTACCTGCCTGCAATACTGAAAAAGAGAAAATGGTAGTTGTCCCAGGGAGACTGATTTTACATCAACTTTAACTCTTGTGAATGTAAATGACTCATCATATACTCATAATTTTAAAAAATGTATCTTTATTGTGGAAAATATTACAGATGTGCCTCCTTTTTCCCCCATTGCCCACCCCCCAGCCGCCTTCACCGCCCTGTTGTCTGTGTCCATTGATTATGCATATATGCATATACATTTTTTGGTTTATCTCTTCCCGCCAGAAAGAAAGATCTCGTACCCATTGAAACGACATGGAGGGACCTGGAGAGTATTATGCTAAGCGAAATAAGCCAGTCAGAGAAAGACAAGTATATGCACCATTTTCAAAGTTGCTAAGAGAGAAAGGCAGTTATTTGGACTAAACTAGAGAGCGATTTTCACTATGTACTTTCATATTTACTTCACACATTAATAATATTAGTATCTCCCAAAGCAGAGATTTAATTATACTTTCCAAACAAGGCAATAAATTTGTGAGCATACTTAAAACTATCATAAATAATTAAAGCTAAAGTTTATTCTTCAAAATAAATGAATGAAGTAAATTTATGTTGCTGTGACCTTGATTTAGTCACATGGAATTTTTTAATCACTCATTTTTGATCAAAGAAATATTATAATCTTTGATGAAGTATCCCTGGGTTCTAGTTTATTTCCTTATTTTAATAAGACAGGATACATTTTTTTTTCATGAAATGTTTTTTTAAATAGCATTGCAATTAACAGATATTTATTAAATATTTACTGGCAGAATGTCAAGCACAAGACTCATTACTCAAGCTTCACCGAACTATTTTCTAGACTGAATTAGTTGCAGATTCTTAGGCAAATGGTATTGCACAGACGTGGGCAAATGACTTCATGATATTTCCTAGGACCCAGTCTTTTCCAGTCCCTCACGTAGTCCCTGGAGGCTTTATTTATTTTGACTGGGTACAGTGTACTTTACTAATGATACATGATAAAATAGGGTTCCCTAAATTCCTCCTCTTCTTCAGGGAGTCTGGGATGGAAACTATTAAGCATGATTCTTAGTGTGGTGGGCAGTGGAACTGAGAAGACTCCCCAGCAGCTGAGGGTCTCTCTCTTCCTGCTTTGCTTTTTCTAAGGCTGGTGGTCCAGGGGGCTCTTATTCCTTGGAGGCCATGTGGACCATTAAGGTCCACTACTCTGTTACTACAGCTGAATTCATTGCCAGCCCAGCATCAAAGGTGGAGGACAGAGTGTCAATGTTAAAGTTGCGGGAGATGATCTGGTCCTCAGTATAGCATAGGATGCTCTTTGGGTGGCCCTCCAAGACCTGCTTCCCTACCTTTTTGATATAATCATATTTGACAACTTTCTCCAGACAGCAGATCAGATCCAAGACTGACACATTGGTGGTGGGGACTCAGAAGTCCATACCAGTGAGCTTATTCAGCTCAGGGATGACCTTGCCCGCAGCCTTGGCAGCACCAGTAGAAGCAGGGATGATGTTCTAGGCAGCCTCATGGCTATCATGCCACAGCTTCCCAGAAGGTCCATCCACAGTCTTCTAGGTGGTAGTGCTGGCATAGACTGTGGTTATGAGTTCCTCCTCAATATTCAAGTTATCACAGATGACCTTGGCCGAGGGGGCCAAGCAGTCGGTGCAGGAGGCATTGCTGACAGTCTTAAGGGAGTTGTCACACTTCTCATGGTTCACACTCATCAGTAACATGGGGACATCCACAAAAGGGCGGAGATGATGACCCTTTAGACTCCACCCTTCAAGTGAGCCCTGGCCTCCTCAAAGGTAGTGAAGACACCAGTAAGATTAACAACATATTTAGCACTAGCATCACCCCATGGATGATGGAGGGATCTTGTTCTTGGAAGGTGGAGATGGGTTTTCTTTCCACTGATGACAAGCTTCCAGTTCTCAGCCTTGACTGTGCCACTAAACTTGCCATGGATGGAATCATACTGGAACATATAGATCGTGTAGTTAAGGTCAATGAAGAGGTCACTAATGGCTAGCAGCCTTGGTGACCAGGTGCTCAATACAGTCAAGTTTATTTACTCCAGCCTTCACTGTCATGTCTCAGGTGATGGCTTGCACTGTACAAGAAGATGCAGCTGCCTGTTGAACAGAGAGGAGCAGAGATCCCCAGTGACTATTTTTCTCCTTCTCAAACAAATTCAAGTGATATTATATCCTATGACATTTCTTCACTCTCTTTTACTTATTCATTCATCCATTTATTCATTTATTTACTAATTATTGAGAGCTATTGTGTTTGACACTGTGTAAGGCATAGAACCTGTTACCTGCTATTAAGTGTTTACATGATAATTTTTCACTGATCATTTTAAGTGCACTAAATGCAACATGATAAATGCACTATATTAGGTAGTTTTACACAGTAACAACACCAAACAACATTTATTTCTCATTAATGTTACATGTAGGTGGCTATGGGTTGGCTGCTGTGACTCTTTGTGTTTTCCCAATCCAGAGCCCCGGCTTAAGAAACAGACCTGAAATTCTCCTGGCAGAAGGAAAAGAGCACGGCCTAATTGGGCAGTGTCTTTGAGTGCTTCTGCTTGAATGGAATATATAGTTGATTCTCATTATTCATGGTGGGTATGTTCTACAAAGTCACCACAAACACTGAAATAGCAAATACTGAACGATTTCCTTTAGTCACAGCACTTTGGGCAACCAAAATGCCATTTGAGCTATATAGGTTTATTTGCCAAAGTCCTTCTTAAATAAGCCAGACTTATCATCCTTGAAAACCTGCTCTTCCACATAACTTTCTCCTGTACAACGCTTAGCAGGTATCTTGCACATTCTCCTGATATGCAGAACCTGCTTCACCTGCATGTTTACTGTTATGCTGTATCAGCTTTTGAAATATTTCAGCCAGCCAGACACCAGCTGAGAAGGGTTTAACCTTTTCTCTGGCTCTGGTTAACGTGCTGTTTAACAAGTAGTCCCCCATAGGGGAAAGTATTCCTACAGATAAATGAGCCAGGAAAGGGCATTCCAAATCCCTGTTTCTTACAGGTGACAGCCCTCTCTCTCTCTCAGTAAAAAATATCCAGAGATTCAGTGACCTAGAGAAGCTTCTTTTCTATTGCAGATGTGTAGTTGGAGATTTAATGACTTGATGAATTATTGGTGCCCTTAAACTATTAATCCCATTAGATTCACTGTCCTAAGGTAGCAGTTATAGAGGTCTGGCTGGGATGGAGGGGAGAATATAGGTGTTTATGTTATCTCAGGTTATAAATAGTAGCTAATTTTACTGGAAATAATATTGTTGGTATTCATGAGATATATGAGCTTTTGAATGCTGCCCTGGTAATCTATTTATTGCTAATATAACTGTTATTAAAATTTTTGGCACCTTAATACAAGCCAAAAGTAAGGTGGAAACTATGAGGTTCATTAACGATTGCTTATACCAGGGATTGGCAAACTGTAACCCATGTGGGCAAATCCTGCCTGCCACTTGTGTTGTAAGTAGACTTTATTGGGACACAGCCATGTTTTCTCATGCAGTGTCTGTAATTGCTTCTACACTACAGCAGAGGGAGTGGTTGCAGCTTAGACCACATGGTCCATGTTGCTCTCTGGATCTTTCCAGAAGATGTCTGTCAACCTTGGCCTTCTCTTGTGGAAGATATGTAAAAAAACAAAAACAAAAAACAAAAACAAAACCCACACACACAATTAATAGTGAAATTATGAATAATAGACTGGAGAACTAGTATCCCTCCAAAGAAGTTCTCATATTTCCAGAGTCTCTTGCCAAGCTCAGTGGCATTGAACGTAAGCCCATCACAAAGCTGTGCTAGCTGTTTTCTGTATCTATAAGTCTATTTCTATTTTGATTTTTAGTTTATTTTCAGCTGTTAGAGGGGAGGGGGTGGGGGCTGGGTGAAAAAGGTGAAGGGATTAAGAAAAACAAACTCATAGACAAAGACAACAGTATGGTGATTACCAGAGGAAAGGGGGTTGGGGGAGGTAGGAGAGGGAAATGGGGATAAACGGTGATAGAAGGAAACTTGACTTGGGGTAAACACACAATACAATATATAGATGATGTTATTATAGAATTGTACACCTGAAACCCATATAATTTTATTAACCAATGTCAACCCAATAAATTCAATAAGTAAAAAATAGATCAAATAAAATAACAAAGCTGTGGTCATTGAACATTCTACATTAAGGAAAGCATGTGAAAGCTGTTATATTTTATATCAAATTGAAAAATAATACTATGTTTATGAATAAGTTAAATTATATCAAAATATTTTGGTCAACTATTTAGCATATTAATTATCTTTGATTCAACCATTTGATTTTGGCTAATTAGCACATGAAAAGACTATCTGGGGACTTGCTGTTATGTTCATGAAGAATTATACATAGAACTGTACAGTTAAAAAGAATGAATTTTATTGTGCATAAACTATATCTCAGTAAAAGTAATTTTAAAAGATCCTGTATCACCCTGGTCAGTGTGGCTCAGTTGGTTGAGTGACCTCCCATGCACCAGGAGGTTGCTGGTTCAATTCCAAGTCAGGGCACATGCCCGGGTTTTGGGCTCAGGTACAGGAGATAGCCGATGGATATTTCTCTCTCTCTCTCTCCCTCTCCCAGAAACCAATAAAAACATATTAAAAAAAAAAAAAAGATCCTGTATCTGTATAGACATTTTAAATTGTAGTAATTAACATAAATTTTATGAAACTTTTTTTATTGCTAGTATTATTGTTTTTGTTTATTTGTTTTTTTCCTTTATTAAATTTAGAGAAAGAGGAAGTGAGAGGGATAGAGAGATAGAAACATCGATGATTGGCCACCTCCTGCATTCCCCCACTGGGGATTGGGCCCACAACCTGGGCATGTGTCCTGACTGGGAATCGAACTGGCGACCTCTTGGTGCATGGGTCAACGCTCAACCACTGAGACACACCAGCCGGACTATTGTTTTTTACCTTAAGTGGATAGTTGGGGTTGGGTTAACTGGACCCACTGCAGTAGAGGTCCAGAAATAGTAATACAGTGTCTCTCCACTTCAAAAAAAGGAAGGAAAGAAGGAAGGAGGGAGGGAGGGAGGGGTGAAGGAAGGAAAAGAGGGAGGAAGGAAGGAAGGAAGGAAGGAAGAAAAAAGATCCTGCCTCCAGAGCTGATTTCAAGGTTTTCCAATTGTGCTATAAGAATATCACCACATGGCTTGGGAATGAGACATGCATGGAAGGGCTGGCCAGATACCCACCAAACAGCAGGGAGGAGGAACTCCTGCAGCCTGCAAACAAATGTTATGGCTGCTTCTGCCTTAGAGCTAATAAATGTCCATTTCCTGAGGAATTAGCTCAGGCTTTACTTATACGGCAAAGAACCATGTGATGATGAATTTGCAGAGGTGGAGAACTAGAAGTCTCACCAGCTGTCCCTACACCTGCAGAGTACTCATATTCATGAGAGAGAAATTCTGCCACTTACTGAAAAGCCAAATTAGTTTAGGCTGTATTGATAAGTAATCTTTCACTCACAGGGCACTGAATTCTCAAAAACAAACAAAAAAGGGCAAGGTTTTTAGATTGAGTAGTGAACATTATATTAAATGATGTTAGCCAAATGGAAGCACTATGCTTAGATAGTTTATTATATCAAATTTCTTAAATTACCAGGTTAAAAATAAAGTCATCTTATGCATCTTCTGGATATAGTACAAATATTTTGTTTTTGTTTTTTTGGGTTAAATTTGCATTTATCACAAGGCAATAGAGTTTCTCGAACTAAATATAGCAAAGAACTAGTTCTTTTAAAAAATCTAGATAAGCCCCGGCCAGGTAGCTCAGTTAGTTAGAGTGTTGTCCCAATATGCCAAGGTTGCAGGTTTGATCTCAGGTCAGGGCACATAGAAGAAGCAACCAATGAATTCGTAAATAAGTGGAACCACAAATCAACGTCTCTCTCTCACTCAAATCAATCAATCAATAAATTTTTTAAAAGAAAATCTAGACCACATTTTTTAGTTAATACATATATGAAGGTTTCTCAAAATAAAAGAAATTCCAACAGTTTATAATTTTTTTCTTAAAAATGGGCACTACACTTACCAATTTTTGGTTTATCACCCTAATTTAACCACCTTCAACTCTTCAAGCTGTTTCTTCTAACATTTACCTTAATAAATTGAAATGACATGCTTATATTACTATTTATTTTTCAATTATCAAATTACTTCATACTATAAAATATGAAGATATTATTATTTTTGTATCACTCACTTATATACAATATTCTTCCTACATCCTCTAAGTAGAGGTCTATCAGAAATGTTTAAATATAAGAAATTAAGTACAAGTCCCTGACTGATGCACTGGAAAAGAGAAATGACAAATTACCAATGTCAGAAACAAAAGGGGTAACTGAAACCATTTTAATGGTAAAAATTTCCATTCTCTCCCCAAATAATTGTACATACTCAATACAATATGAATTAAAATAGCAACTGGCTTTTGTGTGGAAATTAATAAAATATAAATGAATATGCAATATCCAAGAATATACAAGATACTCTCAAATGGGAAGAACATAATGGAGAGTCATGCTTTACTAGTTACCAAGATTTATTTTAAAGATACAGTAAAATGGTGTGATAGCTTAACAGACAAACACAGCAATGGGAGAGAATAGAAGGTTTAGAAACAGACATGTGCAAATATGGACCCTTGATTTCTTCATCTGACATAATAGCACTGCAGAGCAATGGCAATAACAGGGTCCTTTAAAAATGATGCTCATTTTTATGGAGAGCAATTAACTAGATTTATATTACACACAATGCATTACAATCCAGTGTAGGTGGACTATAGATCTAAACTGGAAGGAAAATAATTGAGATTCTATAAAATGCTATAGAAGAATATCTTCCTGACCTCAGTATGAGGGAACTTCATAAACAGAATTTACTATAAAGAAAAAGACTGATAAACCTGAATACACAAATTTAGTAGTGTTCACATTTTTTAGAAACTCACAGAGGGAGGGAAAAGACATTTTCACAACATCCAAACAACAAAGGGCTCATATCAGGAATATAATAAGAACTTCTATAAATCAAAAAGAAAAAGAAAACTTTATAGGGAAAATGGAAATTGACTTAAATAAAAGCTTCATAAATGAGAATATTCAGCTCATCAATAAATACATGAAAACATGCTCACCTTCATTAGTCATGCAAATTAAAGTTACAATGAGATACCATTACATATGCACCAGAATGAGTAAAATAAAAAACTGATAATACCAAGTGTTGCCAAAAATATGAAATAAGAATATATTCATATGCCGCTTGAAGAAGTATAAATTGGGGGAGAGAATGGGAGACATCTGTAATACTGTTAACAACAAAAAAAATAAAAAAGAAGTGCAAATTGGTACAGCCACTTTGGAAAACCTATTTTAATATTTAAACTAGAAAATGCACAGATTTATGAGAAAGCAATTATTACCCTAGGTATATCCTGTATAGAAATATGTGCTTAGGCTTTATAATCAAGATACGCACAGACACACGCAGGTGCACCACAGACTTCAATTTCTAGTCGAGGTCTGCTTTTACTTTGTGATTAATAATGGACCATTGACGCCAAAATGTTTCTCCCAGTGTACCTGTTCCACTCTCAACTTTCAGCAGTCCTTATAAGCCTGCACCTCAGAGGCTTCTCTCTCTACGCTTTTGCCCCACCCCAGCAGTAGATGGCTTGGCACTCAGTTCCGGGCTCACAGTGGGAGCTGAGACAGGAGATTCAGTGCTCCTGCCCCATATGTCTGGGCCTTAGAGGTGGGCTTTCACATTGTTCCTGCTCCTCCCCACTTGGTAGTCAAACTCTGCCTGTGTTTGTGGAGGAGAGTTTTCTGCTTCTCCCTTAGCGCAGCAGACCTCTGCTTTGAGTTGGTGCAGGACACTGGGCCCAAAAGCCTTCTTATCCCTCCATCAGGGACAGAAGGTTTTGACTCTTATCCCTCCCCCAGATTCAATGGACTTTTGCCTGGGTCCTGGGCTGAAAACATCTCATCTTTTCCAGATGACTAAGTCCTTCCTGTCACTTGATTGGAGGGTACAGGAGAGTGTGCTACATTTTTTTTTTGTCCCCCAGTGGCAGCCCATCACTTCCTGCATCTGGCACCTCTGTCAGGCTCTCTCCAGTCTCCCACTTGCCCCCAACATTTCTTGCATGATGACATGACTATTATAAGACATCTTCAAAATGAAAAATAATAGCAATGAATTATTAGTATTTAAAATAATCAACTTTTAAAACAACACAGCCATCCTGAGTGGCAGCCTTGTCAAGCAAATAATTGAGTGCTGATTAATAAGCAGGGCTAAAACGTTTCTGCAATCAGTTTAGGAAAGGTAACAAATTGGTCCTGACTCTGCTGAAGTTGTCAGCACCCCCTAGTGGAAATAAGTTTCTGAAAAACCACTTCCTTAATAACCCAGCTTGATCTCAAATGTTTTTGTGCAGATGTAGTATCAACCATCTAAACTTGGCTATTACAGAAAATAAAATTTTGAGACAGTAATAAATAACGTACTGTTTCATCTTATTGTATTAGATAATCTCAAATCATTTAATATAATGTGTAGCCTCATTCAGAAAATCAATACAAAACAAAACAAGAACAAAGAAAATTCAGGTTATCTCTGTTCTCACTAAATTAATATCATAGAAATAATTAAAGAATAATATTTTGAATGTATGCCAAACTTTCAACTAGCGCAGACCAAATGATCAGCCCGAGGGTGCCCCCATGTCTCTTCCTGGCTCTGCCTATAAACCCAAAAGAGAATGAGCAAACTGAAACCTCCTTCAATATTTCACATTAACTCAAATGAGCATCTCTTTAGTAATAACAATTGTATCATAAATCTCAGTCCAACATCTTTAATTTTTAAATTAGTAAAATCATATTACTGTTTATTAAAAATCTAATATTATAAATTGTCATTATCTTCCTTTCTAATTTTTTTCTTGGATTGAGTTACTGGTCCTGCAATTTTATCAACATAATAGCCCAACTCATTTAATAATCAATTTATGATTCTCTTAGATTTTATATAGTGTAAGGGCAAAGGTCTTAGTGAAGTTTCTTTTCCCCGGAATTTTTCTCATTTAACTGGCAGCAATACCTGTAGGTCTATTGTTCCAGCTACTCGTTTTTGTTTTTTTTTCTTTGAAAACAGTACAGTTCCTTTCACATAGAGATTTTTAAAAAGATAACTTAGATGTGTCTGAATATGAATACATATGATAGAAAAAATATTAATATTGTAAGTATTTAAACCACTCCTCTCCACATGCTGAGGAGGAAGAAATCTCTATGTTGCTTGGTGATGAACTTTGTGTTTTTCAGTTGGGTTAAGCCTGGAGATGAAGAATTGAAGAAGCCAAATACCTCTCCATCAGGAAAAAAAAGATAAAAAATACAAAGAAAAGATAATAGAGAAGGGATAAAGCAGCATGGATGGCCAGAAAAGCAAGGGCAACGTAGAATGGACTTGGGTGTTCTCAATGTAGAAAGGACTTGGGTGTTCACCTGGGAATTTAAGAGAATCATAAGGTGATTATTAAATGAATGTTAAAATACAGATTGCTTGGCTTCACCCCTAGAATTTATGTTTCAGTAAATCTAAGGCACAATTAATAAGTTGCATTTCTAATAGTTTTCCAGATCATGCTAATGCTGCTGGTCCAGAGGCCACACTTTAAGAACTATTATTCTCAAGGATATTTAGGATGTTTGCTTTGGGTTATATGTTATAACTTTCCAGATGATCAATCATCTCTGTTGGTCTCAAACTAAGAGATTTCTTGGAATTTGCAAGGATATAACAGAAAAGTTTCCAGCAAACCAGAAAGACAGGTCACACTACACCATATTTCCAAGATACTTGCAGTAAAGAACTAAAATACTTGCTAATACTTTTGTACCAAAAGTGTGTGTGTTTTCTTTTTAGTTAATTGATTAATTCATTGATTAATTTAAAACTTTATTTGGGTTTCTCTTTTCATTGATATGTTGAGATCGACCTCAAGGCTAGAGTTGCATTTTGGAGGTTTTCATCTATGGTTATGGCCCAAGGTGCAGTATCCTGCTATAGCCAGCACTAATTGTCACCTAGAATTGAGTAAAGCACCACTATGTCAATCAAGTGATCAGTGTTTTCGTTTAGCAGCAAGTGAAAAGGGTCTATAAGAGGAAGGATGGCACATGGACTTCAAAGGAATAAAATACTTACACAAATTCCTCAGTTATTACAATGCAACCTTTGGGGAAACTCATTATTGGTAGGGAGTGTTTCACACAAAACTTTATACACTCATTGTCATTTGAGTTTATCAAATTAGGAATGTCAGACTTGATCAAGATGGGCTGTTTTACAGCAGTAATAAATGCAAAAGGAAGATGGCAGTGCAGCCGGTGGAAGTTACACTAACCTCCTCCCAGGTCCAAATTGGTATTACAAGTAAATTATAGAACAATCAACCTGAATAACCAACTCAAGACTAGCTGAACAGAAGTCTTATTACCAAGGATTTACAGAAGAAGCCACATTGAGACTGGTAGGAAGTACAGAGAAGTGAAAAGCGCTAGCCTTGTGGTGGCTGAGAATCTGAAGGGATATCTCAGCTGCAAAGGTCCCCTCTGAGGAGCAAGGGTCTCAGCCTCATAGCAGGCTCCCCAGTCCAGAGCACCAGAACCAGAAAGAGGGGCCCACAAATCAATGGGGATTGTGTCCACCAGGGGGAGATGAGAATCTGCCAGAACTCCACACAACCTCTGAAAGGGCCAGTGCACAAAATCTCATTTGTGGTGACTCACCCTGGATTCCAACACAGGAAGGGTAGATCTGAGCAGACTGGAGTCATGTGACAACAAACTGGGTTGTCTGGCTCTGGGGAGAAAGCTGAAGGAACAGCTGGCAGGGTCCTTGTGTTTAGTCCCTCTCCTACACGGCTCGTAGATGCCATCTTTCCTTGGTCAAGCACTCCCCTCCATACTGCATCAGCCTGGACCACCCTCCTGTTACCTCGTCACCCTGCCTTGCGGAGTTCACACCTTGTAGAGGAGTCAGCTGCCTAGGCCCGATATGGACTTTTTTGGAGGGCTCTTGAGTGAGAACTCAGGGGGTGTCAGAAACTGAATTGTAGGCTCTGGAGCAGGGGCCATTTTCCAACCAAGTGTATAACCGGCACCATTCTTCCATGGGACATCCACTAGCCCCCACCATCCTTACTCCTGGTGGTGTACCCTGCTAAGCTTGTGCCCTGTGGAACCGTCAGCTGGCTGTGGCAAGGCTAAGCCCCTGGTGCAGACTCTCTTGGAAGGCTCTCAGGAGGTCTAGGCAGACTTGGGGAGGGACTGAGTTATGTGGCTCCAGCCTGGCTGGTGTGGCTCAGTGGATTGAGCATCGTCCCATGGACCAAAGGTCCTGGTTTGATTCCCAGTCAGGGCACATGCCCAGGTTATGGGCGCAATCCACAGGAGGATATAACCCTTGTAAACATTTATGCACCCAACATAGGAGCACCTAAATATATAAAGCAAATCTTGATGGACATAAAGGGAGAGATTTATAGTAATACTGTCAGAGTAGGGGATTTTAACACTCCATTGACATCAATGGATAGATCTTCCAGATAGAAAATCAACAAGGAAACAGGAGCCTTAAATGACAAAGTAGGCTGAATGGATTTAATTGATATTTCCAGGGCATTTCACCTCCAAAACAACAGAATATACATTCTTTTCCAGGATAGACCACATGTTAGGACACAAAAACAGTGTCAATAAATTTAAGAATATTGAAATGATATCTAGCATCTTCTCTGATTACAATGGTATGAAAGTATAAATCAATTGCGATAAAAAAAAACTGAAATAAAAAAAACTGAAAAGCACACAAACACATGGAGACTAAATAACATGTTACTAAACAATGAATGTGTTAACAATGAGATCAAGGTAGAAATCAAAATATACCTTGAGACAAATGAAAATGAGAACACAACAACCCAAAATCTATGGAACACAGTGAAAGCAGTCCTAAGTCAGAAATTCATAGCATTATAGGCCTTCCCCAAGAAACAACAAAAATCATGAATAAACAATCCCACCTTACACCTAAAGAAACTAGCAAAGAACAACAAAGGCCAAAGTGAGTAGAAAGAAGGAAACAAAAAAGATCAGAGTGATAATAAACAAAATCTGAAATACCAATGCTAAAGATCAATGAAACCAAGAGCCGATCCTTTGAAAAGAGAAACAAGATTTATAAACCCTTAACCAGACTCATCAAGAAAAAAAAGAGATAGAACCCAAAATAAATAAAAAATGAGCAAGGAGAAGTAAAAACTGACACCACAGAAATACAAAGGATTTTAAGAAAATATTACTAACAACTATATGCCAACAAACTGAAAGAAATGTATGAATTTCTAGAAACATATAATCTTCCAAAACTGAATCAAGAAGAAAGAAAATCTGAACAGACTTATTACAACTAACAAAACTGAAGCAGTAATAAAAACAAAACAAAACAAAAACTCCTAACAAACAAAAGTCCAGGACTGGATGGCTTCACAGGTGAATTTTACCAAACATTTAAAGAAGAACTAGCATCTATCCTTCTCAAACTATTCCAAAAAATCCAAGAGAAAGGACAACTTCCAAACTAATTTTACAAGGACAGCATGATCCTAATTCCAAAATCAGATAAAGACACTACAAAGAAAGAAAATTATAGGTCAGTATCCCTGATGAACATATATGCAAAAATCTTCAACAAAATGTTAACAAATTGAATTCAGCAATACATTAATAAGATCATTCACCATGATCAAGTAGGATTTATTTCTGGGATGCAAGGTTGGGACAATATCTGCAAATCAATTAATGTGATACATCACATAAACAAAATGAAAGACAAAAATTATATGATCATATCAACAGATACAGAACTACCATTTGAGAAAATCCAGCACCCATTTATGATAAAAACTCTTAGTAAAGTGGGAATAGAGGAGACATACCTCAATACAATAAAGGCCATATATGACAAACCCACAGCCAACATCATACTCAATGGGCAAAAACTAAAAGCATGTCCCTTAAGATCAGGAATAAGACAGGGATGTCCACTTTCACTACTCTTATTCAACACAGTACTGGAAGTCTTAGCCATAGCAATCAGACAAGAAAAAGAAATAAAAGGCATCCAAATTGGAAAGGAAGATGTAAAGCTCTCATTATTTGCAAATGACATGATACCATATATAAAGAACCCTAAAATTTCACAGAAAAACTACTGGAAACAATAAATTCAGTGAAGTAGCAGGGTACAACATAAATATTCAGAAATTGGTTGTATTTTTTTTTTTTTTTATCCTCACCCGAGGACATTTTTTCATTTTTTGTTCATATAGAGTGGGAGGGAGAGAGAGAGAGAAACATCGACGTGAAAGGGACACATCGAGTGGCTGCTACCCGCACGACCAACCAGGGCCAGGGACAAACTGCAACCGAGGTACATGCCCTTAGCGGGAACCAAACCCTGGTCTCTCTGGACCGCAGGCCGACGTGCTAACCGCTGAGCCAAACTGGCCAGGGCTGGTTGCATTTTTATACACCAATAATTACCTATCAGAAAGGGAAACTAACCACAATGAGATATCACCTCAAACCTATCAGAATGGCTACCCTCAATAAATCAACAAACAAGTGTTTGCGAGGATGTAGAGAAAAGGGAACCTTCATGCACTATTGGTGAGAATGCAGATTGGTGCAGCCACTGTGGAAAGTAGTAATAAGCTACCTCAAAAAATTAAAAATGGAAATTGCCTTATGACCTAGTGATTCCACTTCTGAGTATATATCCAAAGAAATCCAAACCATCAATTCTAAAGAATACATGAACCCTTATGTTCATTGTAGGGCCCCTTCAGATATGGAAGGGCCCAAGTGCCCATAAATAGTCAAATGGATAAAAAAGTGGTGGTTCAGTATAAATTGAAGATGTTTTAAATCATAAGGCTATTGGATTATTTTATTACTCTTGGTCTGATATTCTAATTTTTGCCTATAGCTCTGCCACTAATTTCCTATGTGATTTCAGGTAAAACACTTTAACTTCAGCTTCTTCTGAGAGATGAAGTCAAGTGGATTATTAATGAAGATCCCTGACAGTCCTAACACCACACATTTCCTTGAAACTTCCTAATGACCTTAAATGAATTATGATATATAGAGGACAGATGTTTAAGGTAAGCTCTTGGTGGCAGTTACTTCGGAGAGAAATGGGTAGCAGAAGTATCTGGCCATGTTCTACTACCTTAAAAAAAAATGCCCAGCATTTCTAGGGAAGGTCAGTAAGCTGCATGGTATTAATGGGGGGGAGGAGGGGGAGCAGGGGGTGATGTTCAGGACATGTTAGCCCAAAATACTGCATCTTGGCATATCAAATATTTCAAACTGATGGAATTTGAGAACTGGAGTATGCAGGCTTTTCTGATCTTCCCCTGCAGTAGGTCATAAAATCTTCATATGGGAGGTACCCTTCCTACACCCAAAGGAAAGAAGCATCCTTATTTCTAAAGTCAATGGGACACAGAGGAATATCAATAAACAGGCCTTGTTAAGTTTCCTCCAGTTTACAAAACTTACTCATACCCTTTGTCCTGTCAAATTCCATATTCTTCCACAATTTCCAATCTTCGTCAAACCTAGCATAGAAATGCTCAGGTTTAACTGTTTCTTTGGTACTTTACTCCTTATGAAGACTTCTTTGTCACATAAAACTTATGTTAAGTAAATATGTATACCTTTTTTTGGTTGATCTGTCTTTGTTACAAAGTTCCCAGTTGAAAATTTAGAAGGGTAGAGGACAAAGATGCCCACCTCCCCAATAAGTATATCACAACTGAGCAAGTCATGGGACCTAGGGCCAATTACTCACAGATCCTACCAACCTCTTGAAGACTGGATCATCTGGACATAATCTCAAATAGAGCAGTACTCAGTAATAAAATGGGAACTAATAGGGAAAACAAAGCTAAGCATCACATCAAAGTAGGATCCTGACATGATTTGATCCCAATGGTTTTAATAAATTCCCATCCCACCCCTTATTCACCTTTTACCTCTCCTACTAAGGAGGAAATAGCAGAGACTGAATAGAGAGGCAGTCAGTTTAGTTTGACAGACTTGCCTAAATTGGGAGAGCCTGCATTTGATTTGACCCAGGGAAAGAGCTGAGGTTTGCAATTCTAAACAATCCCTGAGTCCTTTGTGCTGTATTCTCAACAAACCCAACCTAACTGAGGTTACCCAAGAGATCATTTTTCTACAAAACGTTGCCAAGCATGATCAAGGCAAAATTCCAAGACATAATTTATCTTCAGCATTGTTCACATACTTCCTGTCACCTCCTGCTCCCAAGCCCCAATACAAGAAATATGTGACGTCTATGAGTCTATGTAGCCTGCAAGTCTATAAATTTAAGTGCATAATATGTGAAAGCCATTTTGGGGACTACAAATATAAGTCATACATAGTGCCACCCATTAGGATGCTTATGCTTATTATTTAGTAGGAAAAAAAGAATACTTCAATGGAGAGATTAACAGGAACAACCACACTCACACGCACACACACAAAAAGACTTCCTTACCTAAAACATCCTAAATTCTAAAATAATTGCTTTCCCCAACTCCCATAGAGTACTGTGATCTGGTTGTCAGAGTGTGCTATGAACCCGCTTTAATTAGTCCCCTTTGAGAGCATCGACACTTTGAAAAGACTTCTCTTTTAATTTAAACAATCCTCTAATTAGTAAAGTTCATTCAGCAGTGAATGGTCTCTCCGGACATTCAGATTAGCTTCCACAACCAATGCTCCTCTCCCACCTTCCAGAGTTGATGAAATCAAATGCCTTCGAATTCCAGGTTTTAATAATTCAGATGATTTAAGAGAATACAGAAGCAACTGAGGGGTGCGTGGGGGAGAATGCACATTTTTAGAATTTGGGGATTACAAATGTGGGGAAACGACGCCACCTCCTGGTGAGAGATGGGAATGAGCAGGGGAAAAAGCCGACTGACTTGCAGGATAAGCAGCTTCTTGCCTTTCAAAACCTAAGCCGCGGACCCGCCCCTCCTGGAGGCACTGACCATTCAGTGAGCCCCGTTCAGCGTGATTGACAGGGCGACCGCTCGGTCCGTTACCTAAATTCGTCACTCCGGAAACAGTGACCCGATTTTTTTCCCGGAAGCTCAGCGTCCGCTCTCTCCCAGCATCCCTCGCCTTCCGGCTATGTTCGGTCCCGTCCGGCCAGTCCCGCCTTGCGCGCCCATTTCGATCACGAGTTTCAAGCTCGCCTTTGCAGGCTCGAGAGCCCGGCACCGATTTCCCAGGGCGGCGTTCTCGGGCAGTGGCTATGGGGACAGGAATGGCGCAGCTGGAGGGTTACTACTTCTCGGCGGCCCTGAGCTGCACGTTCTTGGTGTCCTGCCTCCTCTTCTCCGCCTTCAGCCGGGCGCTGCGAGAGCCCTACATGGACGAGATCTTCCACCTGCCGCAGGCGCAGCGCTACTGTGAGGGCCACTTCTCCCTCTCGCAGGTGGGGTCCCGCCGCGCGGGCGCCCGGGAGGGAAGGCGCGGGGCCCTCCGTTCCTCCGGCTCTGTCTCCCAGGCAGTAACGGGACGGCCTCCGCGGACGGGAGCCGGTCACCCCCTCTCCCTGGCAGCGGCGGTGGGCAGCGGGCGTGACCCCGACCCCGGGCCGGGCGCCCTGGGCAGCGCGGACAGCTCCCCGAGCCGGCTGTCGCCTCGCCGTGTGGGGGGAGGGCGGGAAGCGGTGTCTTCACCACCAAGCAGTGACCTTAACTCCATCCCTGGGGTGGGGGGACCCTTCTGTTAACTGGATGAAGTGGCAACTAGTGGAGTGGCGTCATGTTTGACTATATAACGGACTATATAAATATATAGGTACAAAAATAAAGCACAGCAGGCCCCCGGAATAACTTTCTTTGTTCAAGTACTTTCTTTATAACCTTGATGAGAGGTGCTGGGAACGTGACCCCGGTGCCTAGCAGTTAGCCTGTGCTCACGCGGGCTTCCTTACGGGCTTCGCTTCGGGCCGCAGAGCCCCCGATGTTCGTGGGGACTGACTGCAGGCACATCGTTCTCCCTTTCCTGGTGAGGCGCGGGAGAGTAGTGGCTAGAAATAGGAAGTCTAGTTAGAGAAGGGCGTGCTTTTTAAGTCTTGGAGTTTATTTACTAGTTGTGTGACCTTGTAAATTTCTGAGTTTCCAGTTACTCATCTGAAAATTACAATAATAGTATCCACTGTGGGGATGTTGCAGGATTAAATACAGAGGGTTTATCACCATTCCTGGCTCAATACATGTCAGCTTTCATTATAGAGCCTGTGATTTAATCTCTTTAAACACTTCTTTCACTCCAAACTCATCACAGTTCCAGCTGATGTTTCCACACTTTTAAAAACGGGAGCATTTGCTATTTAATCACCAAACTACAGGCTTTCAGAAGAGTAAGTAGGTCTTTCTGAAGAGCAGGAACTGATTTTAAGTTGCCGTCTACTGGTTGGTGATACCCTAATAATCACAAAGCAGGTGCAGGGGCAAAATATGAGCAAAACTTTTCTTTAGAGGCGACATCTGATCTTCTGGGGACTTAGTCATGTCACAGAATAACTTCTAAAAGTGCCTGGTTGTTGGTAAAGATGTTTTTGAACTTGACATCTTTGTGGCAGTCCTCTTGCTTTTGCTTCATTGTTGGCCTTTCATTTTCAAGTGGGACCCCATGATTACTACATTGCCTGGCCTGTACCTGCTGTCAGTTGGAGTGGTCAAACCTGCCCGTTGGATCTTCGGATGGTCTGAACATGTTGTCTGCTCCATTGGAATGCTCAGATTTGTGAATCTTCTCTTCAGCGTTGGCAACTTCTATTTACTGTACTTGCTTTTTCGAAAGGTACAACCCAGACACAAGGTATGTTTTCAGATATTTTATTATAAGTTTACATATACTCAAGTCCACAATTATGAGTTGGTTTTATGAGATTTAGTGAAAAATGTCTCTAACACTTAGTATTTGCATATATTTGCAAATACTTCCATTTTAGAAGAAATTTATAAGTAAATGCTTGAATAACTTTTATTTATTTATAAAATCTAAAGTAAATGTTTGTTCATGAGTCAAAACCAGTTCAGTTAATATTGACTGAGCTTGCTCCATGTGCTAATCACTGAAACTGCAGAGGTAAATGAGGTAATATTTTTCTTAAGAAAGTTATATTTGCATTAGGGGAAACAGACTGTACCTGAGGAATTGTTATGTGGCTTCATGCGGGCCCTGGAGGTGAATTGCCTGGATTTGAATTCTATCCACTTACTAATTATGTTACTTTAGGCAGGTTATCCCCCAATGACTTTGTGTCTTCATCTGTTAAATGGGAATAATACAGAATCTACTTCACAGGACCATTGTGAAGAGTAAAGAAGATTAATAGTGGAAGGTGCTTAGAATAGTGCCTGTTGTAAAAATAATTATGTTTAACTTAAAAAGATTATTTCAGTACAGTAAATTATGAGCAGGAGATAGGTATAAGAGCAGAGCAGACAGTGGGTAAGGCTGAATCTTGATGAACAAATAGGGCTTTAGGGTGGGGAATGAATCCTAACAGGAGAAGCATAAGCAAAAATAGAAAGCATGATCAAGAGATGCAGGGAATTGGTGTTTGGAATTAGAGAATTATAATAGTATAGGATGTGAGGTTGGAGAAGTAGGTAGGGGTGAAGTCATGAATGTCCTTAAATGTTATGAAAAGGATTTTGAAGTTGAATAGGTGATAGCCCTTAATTTTAATCAAGGCAATGACATAGTTTGATTTTGTGATTTAGATTAAATGAAGGCTACAGCCCTGGCCAGGTGACTCAGTTGATTGGAGTGTTGCCCTGTGCACTGAGATGTTGTGGGTTCGATTTCCGGCCAGGACACATACCTAGGTTTCGGGTTTGATCCCTGGTCGGGGTGCATATGAGAGGCAACCGATGGATGTTTCTCTCTCTCCCTCCATCCCCTCTCTAAAAAAATCAACAAAAACATATCCCTGGGTAAGGATTAAAAAATATTTATAAAATGAAAAAAATAAACGAAGGCTACAATTCAAGGAGATGAGAACACTTTCAAATTCTGAAATAGTATGTCAGGCTAAGAAAAGATACTTTAGACTGAACCCTGTATTTTCAAGAAAATCCCTGTAATTTCAACATGAAATAGTAAGATCATTGGGTAGGGTAGTATGCATGCTAGAAACTTTTTTACATTCTCTAGTGTAGAGTTTTGAAGAGATATCCTTAAAAGAAAGTGGTGATGATTGCTAAATGTGTGCTTATTATTGGCGCTGAGACTTAAGCTCAGGGAAGTGGAACTACCTGCATTGTGTCCCATTCATTTCCATGTTCCACCTAGAATTTAGTTTAATGTCTTATACACAATCACGCCTTAACTGTTGTTGAGTGATTCACAGTATGTTAGGCCATAGACGTTTTGACCACATTTATTGTCTTACCGGTTTCCAAACTGATAGGTGTAACCAGAACATGCCAGTGTTCTTATAAATGTGTATTGTGTTTTTGCAAAGCCAGAAATAAAACTAATATTGATAATATTATTTAAAGAAGATTCAGGTAGTTTTTTATTTTTTAAGAAGTCTCAACAGAAACAGCATATTTGTTTTATGACAATAATTTTAACTGATTTCTCTTCCCCCTAGGCCGGCTCCAGTGTCCAGAGAATCTTGTCAACGTTAACTCTAGCAGTATTTCCTACACTCTATTTTTTTAACTTCCTTTATTATACAGAAGCTGGATCCATGTTTTTTACTCTTTTTGCCTATTTGATGTGTCTTTATGGAAATCATAAAACGTCAGCCTTGCTTGGATTTTGTGGCTTCATGTTCCGTCAAACAAACATTGTCTGGGCTGTCTTCTGCGCAGGGAACGTCATTGCACAGAAGCTAACTGAAGCCTGGAAAACTGAGCTACAGAAGAAGAAGGAAGAGAGGCTTCCCCCTATTAAAGGACCGTTTTCGGAATTCAGGAAAATTCTTCAGTTTCTTTGGGTTTATTCCATGTCCTTTAAGAACTTGAGTATGCTTTTCCTTTTGACTTGGCCGTACATCCTTCTAATATTTCTGTTTTGTGTCTTTGTAGTAGTTAATGGTGGAATTGTCATTGGCGATCGGAGCAGTCATGAAGTCTGTCTCCATTTCCCCCAGCTATTCTACTTTTTCTCTTTCACTCTCTTTTTTTCCTTTCCTCACCTACTGTCTCCTAGCAAAATGAAAGCTTTTCTTTGCTTAGTATGGAAACGCAGAATTCAGTTTTTTGTGCTTACTTTAGTCTGTGTATTTTTAGTTTGGAAATTCACTTATGTTCATAAATACTTGTTAGCAGATAACAGACATTATACATTCTATGTGTGGAAAAGAGTTATGCAGAGATATGAAATTGTGAAATATTTGTTAGTTCCAGTCTATCTATTTGCTGGTTGGAGTATAACTGACTCATTGAAATCTAAGTCAGTTTTCTGGAATTTAATGTTTTTCATATGCTTATTTACTGTTATAGTACCTCAGAAACTGCTAGAATTTCGTTACTTTATTTTACCTTATGTTATTTATAGGCTAAACATACCTCTGCCACCCATATCTAGACTTGTTTGTGAACTGGGTTGCTATGCTGTTGTTAATTTCCTAACTTTTTATATCTTTTTGAACAAGACTTTTCAGTGGCCAAATAGCCAGGACACTCAGAGGTTTATGTGGTAACATCACAGACATCTTGAAGTAAAAATAGATTTAGTATTTCCACTTGAGCAACTGAACAGGTAAAAATTATGGACTTTCTTTTAAACAATGGTGATCCTCAGATCACATCAGATTTTTTTATTTTTAAACATCAGATATATGTGTTTTAAACATATATAAAAATCCAAGGAGTTAAGTGGTAAAGAACTTAGAAAAGTTTAAGACTTGCTCCATTAGCCTGAGTAATATTACGAAAATAATGTTGTTTACAATGATCTCATATCACTTTTGTACTGCTGGCCATACAAACAGCTTGGAAACTTTTTATAGACAAAAGTTTAAGAAAATTGGGCATGCATTATAATACTGGAACTTATGTACAAATTCTCTTCAGGAAGCAATTGTAGGCAAAATATTTACAAATGATCAGGTCATATTTGTGATTGAAAAGTTGCTTAACATTTCAGTAAATATAATTTTAATTCTAAGGCAAAATAGACTCATGTTGATAGTAAATGTTAGAAATTCAAGGCTCATCTATGACTACCTAGGATTTAAGTTACTGGTTTTTGTTGAAAATCTAGAAATGATGAAGCTGTTTCACTAATTCCTAATGTGACATGTGTGACAGCCAAAGATAAATTGTGTTTATGATAATACCTTTAAAAAGGGATTTTCTTATTGAAATTTTGTTACTGTATTAGTTTTCTTTGGCTGCCATAACAAATTACCACAAACTTGGTGGCTTAAAATTTTTTTCTCTTGTCGTGGCCAGTTTGGCTAAGCAGTTAGAGTGTCAGCCTGTGTACCGAAGGGTCTTGGGTTCAGTTCCTGGTCAAGAGCACGTACCTTGCTTGCAGTTTGATTCCCGGCCCTGATTGGGGTCAGGTGGGAGGCAGCCAATTGATGTGTCTCTCTCACATCAATGTTTCTCTCTCTTTCCCTCTCTTCCACTCTATCTAAAAATCAATGGAAAAGTATGCTCGGGTGAGGATTTAAAAAAAAAAATCTCTCACAGTCCCGGGGGCCATAAATCTCAAATTATGATGTCGGTTGTCTCGGTTCCTTCTGGAGGCTCAGAGAATCAGTTCCATGCCTCTCCTAGCTTATGACTGTCTGCAGTCCTTGGTGTTCCTTGGTTTATAGATGCATCACTCCAGGCTCTGCCCTTGTCTTTACATGGCTTTCCCCTCTGTCTTCTCTTATTTACTTCATAAGGACAATGTCATTGGATGTAGAGCCCACCTTAATCCAGGGTGGTCTCATGATGACATTATTAATTCGGTTATACCTCCAGAGACCCTTTTCCAAATAAGGTAACGTTTATAGGTTCCAAGTAGACATATCTTTTTGTGGGACACTTTTCAACTCACTGAAGTTACCAAAGGAGAGTTTAGAATAAACTTCATAAAAATGTAGGAAATAATTTTTTTGCCAAGATAGTTTAAATAAAATTTTATCTTTACTGAGAGGTTAAAAAAAACTGACTTTCAAGGCCAAATATAAAACTAAAGGTAACTGATATTTGATTCTATGTTATAGAAAAGTTGGAATTGAAAGGAAGTTTAGAAATCATTGGATCTAGTCTTATTTCGTAGGTTAGGGAACAACTGAACTAGTCCTATTTTGTGTGTGGGTTTTTGGATTCTGCGTCTCCTGTTTTGAGTCACTGGGTTGTCATTCCATTACAGAAAAGTATTTGGACATGTTAACTTTGACATGTAAACTTAGAACTGTGAATAGAATTCATCTTTTAACCTCATTTTATGTTGGTAAACTTTTAAAAATAGCTGTGTGAAGAAATTACTTTGTCTTCAGTGTTGACTGGTGCTTTCTCTGGGTTTTAAATAATGAATGGAATTTGAAAGTATTCTGCATTTGCAAATATAAAATTGTGTGCAGGCGAAAATTACAAGTATGGTTGAGTAATAAAGAGCAATCTTTTGTTGTACTCAGTACTTAGAAAGTAGATCGACTTTTTAGTTATAACTGATTGTAGGACAAATGTTTTTACCCAATTTTTTTTTTTTAAGTTAGACAAGAAAGCACAGTCAAAGAAATTATTATTTAAAATGGCAATCTGAATTCCAGGAATTCAAAATTGAAAAAGAAATGTGTAATTTAGGAAAAACAGCTTTCTCGTCTGATACTATATATGAAAGGCTTTTGTGTTTAGGAGTGTTTCTGAGACAGGAAAATTTTTCTTTTCTAATCAAGTCGGGCAGAAATTAGGAAACCATTCCACCCCATAGATTGGGGGAATCACTGTTCCATTTAATTTTTAAGTTCCTGCTATGTTAAGAGATGTTTTGGAGAAAAGCTGCATTCAGAGAAAACAGGTTAATCCTAGGGTTTTTTTCTATAAAGTACATAAAATACACTACTTAGTGTTTTAGAAAAGAATGCTGTGAATTAGGAGATGCAATAGAGCATTGCTTTCAGACATAGCCTAAGTGATTTTTGTGTTTTGAACATTTTTCAAGGGTTATCAAATAGATATTTTGACCTGAAGTTTAAAAAAATTAGACTTAATTTCTAGATTAAAAGGTGATTATAAAAAAGTCTGTGGAGCCTTGCAATTATTGATATTAAAGTGTGTACGTAGGATTATGTTAAAGAATGTCTACAGGATTTGGTCCATAATATGTTTACGCCCAGTAATAAATCTGTTTGAACTTTTTTTCCCTTCTGTGAAATTTCATAGAGTATTATCTTTATATAGCATTAGTGAATATTATCTTTATATAGCATTAGTAAGGTTCCAGTATGCTGTTTTTCACATATTATTTACATTTTCTCTTAGTGGATACCCAGAAACTTTTTCTAATGCATCTGTGTATTTAAATTATCTGAAAACGCAGTGTTCCTGAGTTTAAACATAGCATGTCGTTTGGCAAGAGAAATTATTTTGTTAGGTCTCTGGCCTCTTCCTCCTCTCTTAAAGCTATTTCTGGAATGTGCTTAGTCTGTTATAAAGTACCTTAATATAAAGAGTTTAATGCATTTGATTTCTGATAAACAAGTAGCTTACTGTAGTACATTCTAGTTTGAGTTTAACTGCCACAAGAAGAGAAGAAAAGAGCTCCTTAGTTTTTATTTATACCCCCTAAATAGGAGACTGTTATATTAGACGTACTTTTATTTATTTATTTTGAAATTAGAGTTGACATACAATATTATATTAGATTCAGATGTACAATCCTGTAATTAGACGTTTATATAACTTGCGAAGTGATTACCCCAGTAAATCTAGTACCCATCTGATAGCATTTATACTTATTACAGTATTATTGACTATATTCCCTATGCTGTACTTTACATTCCTGTGACTATTATGTAACTACCAATTTGTACATTTTAATCCCTTCACCATTTTTACCCATTCTTCCAACCCCCCTTCCCATCTGGCAACCGTTCAAATGTTTTCTGTATCTGTGTAGACTCACTTCTAAATAAAATATTCATATAAAGAAATAAATTCATGTTCATTAAGTTAGCATTTATCTTTAATGCAATTAGCATTTCATTAAAAAGTGAAACAAGAAAAAGTATGCGAATAATGAAAAAATTTTTGTAATGGAAATTTAAACATGATTTAGGAACCATGGGCTTGTAGAAAAAGCATTTAATGTGGCAGTTAGGATTTTTATATTTGTGGCTTTGGAATCAATAAGACAAATGGTTTAACCTTTGGTCCTCATTTCAAATGAGTATAGTATTTGTCCTAACTGGTCAGCGCCTGGCACATGTCTAGCCTTATTTCAAAAAGAATTCAGCCCCTGCCATATGTACAAAAAGTTTATAAATAAGTTATATAATAAATATTGAGTAAATGAATACTTAATGAAGTTTTTATTATAAAAAGAAAATATCCTAGAAAAAATGTACTATAAATCATTAGCTAGTTTTAGGAAATAATTAACGTATTTCACAAGGAGATCCAACCTAAACTTCGGCTTAAGTTTTCTGACCTAGTTTTGAAATTTTTTATTTACCATAATGCTTAATACTAATACATGTTTTTATGTATATGTTTATAATAGGACATGATTTCAAAATTATTCCTGTTTGTTTAAAATAAAAAAAAAAGTAACTTTCAACCATTAAACTATAATAGCAGTGGAACTGATGATTATTAGACTTTTAAGGAAAAAGAATTTTCAACCAATTAAGAATATTTTATGCTTTAGTTAGGCTGAATTTTACTACTTTAGGGATAACTTAATTATATTTTATTTAGGGTGTTTTTTATGTATTTAAATATTGACAAGACTTTTAATATCCTAAAACTTGTATAACTGAGAAAATTATAATAAAAAGGGATATATTGAGGTTATATTTTTAAAAACATATTCATGAATCCAGCACTAAATTCTTTGTTTGAAAATCATTTCTAGGGTAAGAAATTTTGCCACAGTGAAGTAATCCAATAATACCTTTATATTGCGCTTTATTAAATAAATGAGCATTTGATGAATTTAGTGTTAATTTGAAGTCAGCATATCACCATAAGACCAAAATATCAAAAGGTATTTTTCTGACAAGATATAAATCATTAGCTAGTTTTAGGAAATAATTAACGTAAACACGTGATTTTTCACACTGATTAGATAACTTACATCAGTTCAGTTCAGTTAACCATATATAGTACATCCAAAATAATTGCTGTCATTTATGGAACACCTACAATGTTCTGGGTGTAATACTACTGGCTGACGTACAATTACTGTCATGTTTTATCCTACTCATAGTCTTGTGAGGCAGATGTTGATTTCTGTCTGATTGCTGGAGAAACTAAAGATCAAACAGATAAGGTAACTTGCCTGAAGTCAACGCTGTCACTTAAGACCATAGATTGGTCTGATTCCCAAGACTGACTGCTACTCTCACTGTGAACGTTTTTCATTAAGAGAAGTAGAAGACGGAGAGAGAGGTGATAATCTCTTTACTCTGCATTAGCCAGACCATTCATGGCATATTATTTTTGTATTGGTTGTAGTCATTTTTAGCAATGCTAGAAACTGTTCAAAGAAGCATGAACAGATGACAAGTGTTTATAATCATGTTGCAAGAGGAATGGCTAAAAATATACGGGATGTCTAACTTGGAGAAGCAGAGATGCTGTAACTTGATAAGCTCTCATAATTGAACAATTATTTGGAAGAAGAATTGGAATATTCTATATTCCATGAAGTATAAATCAAAGACCAGCAGATTTCAACTCATGAAAAACATACAGTTTCTAATTGTGTAGTCTCTGCAGGGGAATGGACCCGGAGAAAAGGAAGTGCACTTGCTCATTGAAGGCAAGAGTTCTGTTTGTCAGGGATGCTTCAGAAGAGATTCAGATAGCAAGTAGGTAGAGTCAGTGGCTATTTTAGATGCCGCACAGTCCTGATTTGAAATTTATAAGTTTGTGACAGCCAATATTTTTTGCATTGATTGGTAAGTCATGGTGAAATAGCTGGTGAATTGCATGCTGTCTTCGATATACTTTAAGTGTCTGAACCAAAACTCTTATTACCTTGGTTTAGAAACAAATTTGAGATACACAACTTAATAGAAGGTAATTTTAGCTACAATGTTTGAGAGTACTGCTAGTATAGTATTTAATTGGTTTCTTATTTTAATTTCCTTTACATTAGTGAAGAGAATGTGCTTCTTTTTGGAAAGGCTTTTCTTCCTAAAGATAAATAGGGTAAGCACTAGCTTCAGAATTGTTTAAAATGCAATTTCCACTAGGTGGCGATATTGTACTATGTTTCCTGTGTATTAAACTGTGTATTAAACCTTAGTCTGAGTTAACTTTCATAGTTTTAAGTTTTGAACTACAAAGTAATTTATAGCATCCATGCTTATTTATTATAATGTTGTTCAAAATGTTTTCTGAATTGTATGAAGCCAAGGTAAATGTTAAAAAATCATTTTTGTATTCTGGACTCATATATTGGGTGATTTAACCTTCCCATATGGCATTCTTTACTTCATATGGCATAGTCATGATCTTTTGCCACAAACAGTGATCATGATGACAAATTTGAAAACTCATGTAGCATTGTATCAGCTACTGTTTTAAGTGGCTGCTTTACCCACGTTATTTATGCTTCATAACAATCCTACGGGATCAGTACCGTTGTTAATATTTCCACTCTGTGTAGACATGAGGATACTGAGTATAGAGAGATTAAGTATTTTCAGAGCGGAGTGGGGGAGGGGTGGGGGATGGGCACAAAGTCTACCTTCAAGTTAGCAACATGTTAGAAAGAAAAATGATTACGGAGGATGTGGTTATCCTACTTATTTGTGTAGGTCAGGAAAATGAGGCCCACGCTAATTTTGGCTCTTCGGGAGGCAGATAATCTTCCATTCAACATTGTGTCTGCCACTTCGTCTTTGTGATGGTATTTCAAAATGATGTGTGTATACATATGAAAATAAGGGAGAAAAAGAAAAACCTCAGGATGGGAGATTTAGGTATATTAATTTGGAATGAAATAAAGACCTTTGTTTTAATGACAATGATTCCAGCTACCAAATGGAGGAGCATAGTTGTTTGAAAATTAATGGTTTCTCCAAAAAGACTCCTATTTGGAATGAGTTGTCAGTTAAACATGACGTACTTTGGAATTTTTAAAAAATTTTAACGAAAAGCTTAATCTTTAAAAAATATACATATATGTTCTAGATGCCTTTAAGTTGTATGTTTTGTTAGATACTATTCTGGAAAATAGGTTTATTTGACTTGTAAAATTGTGTTGTGAGTTCATGTCATTTAAAATGATTTTTAAGTAAATCTATTCTTTATAATAAAAGACTTTCCTTATTTAAAAGTTTGTTCAAGTATTATGGTTTCATTTCATTTATAAGTTAGTTCATGTTTTGTAATATTTTATAATTTATCGTGTATAACTCATTCTGAACTGCATGCTGGTGGCCTTTTCTTTCCCTCACTCTGGATTAGTAGCCATTGTCCCTGTCTCCACCCACAAATCCTATGCTTTATTAGTCTTCTTGAAATAATAAAACTGAGTCATATTTAAAAAATGTTTTTCTTTATTGATTTTAGAGAGAGAGAAAGGGAGAGGGAGAAAGAGAGAAACACTGATGAGAGAGAACATCGATTGGCCGCCTCCTGCATACCCCCCACTGGGGATTGGGCCCACAACCTGGGCATGTGCCCTGACCGGGAATCGAACCGGTGACCTCTTGGTGCATGGGTTGATGCTCAACCACTGAGCCACACTGGCCGGGCCTGAATCATATTTTTAAGTGCCCATCACTAGCCTGTATTGACTATATTTTATTCTCACAATAGTAGAAGGCAGTTAGATTACTGACTGATCACTTTGAACGTGTGGAGGCTTGAGTTTCTTTGTTAGTCCAAGTCTATAGAAAGTCCAAAGTGGTTTCGAAACACCTTTACCTAGGCAGGACTCAAACCCCAAATTTTGATCCCTGTGGTAAGGAGAAGAGAGACCCCTGCTTGTGTTTTCAGACTTCCAGCTCTTGCTTTCCACTGGGCTCCAGCCCAGGGATCATCTGAGGACTTATACACAGACACAGGACTTCCTCTTCCGTGACTCTCCCTTCTGGGACTTCCCTTCTTAATTTATAGCCACTCAGGCATCCTAAACTCCATCTTCTCACATCTCAAGCCAATAATATTGCAGCTTTCTGGCTAGGGTGTGTCAGGGGAACAGTCACCCAGTGAGGTCCTTCAATGATCAAATCCCCGTCTAGTTCCTGTTTCAGTTTGCTCTTCAATGCCTTCAAATAGATTTTTTTTTTTCCTTTTTAGTCAGTCTGCAGAAGAATTAATATGATTAAAGTTCCTCTGCTATTACCTGCCCAGGAGCCTTGTCTTGATTATAGTTGTCACTTTGCTTATGTATAAGGGAGTTGGGGTTGTTACTTTTGCTTTAAAGAGCTAAATAGGGGAGTCCTGAAAATAGTTTAGGTGGAGTTGGTAAGTTTTTGGAATATCGACTTCTAAGATGGCCCCCTAATATAGTAAATCATAATATTTGTAATTAAATCTAATGATTATTTGAGGGTCGCCTATGTGAAATGTTACCAAGAAACAAAAGTGACTGTGACCTTCAGGCAGGAGGAGCTCACCTTCTCATTGGGGGCTAACTATGCAAAGTATAATATGACCACTGAGGAGGCATATAAGAGCTAGGCAGGTTGCATGGAAATAGGAATTATATCTGGCTGAAGGGACAGAGCAGTATTTAATGGGAAAATTGGCATCTGAGGTTGTACTTGGTGGAGATTGTGCAGACATTGTGAGACACTCCAGGCAGAACAAAGGGGCATGAGCAGAAATTGCAGGAGTTGGGTGACAGCAGCAGCCACATCATGGAGGGCTTGCTATAGGCTAGGCACTTAGTCTACATATGAAATATGAATTAATTAAGCCTCAATATCTCTGTAAGGCAAATACTATTATTCCTATTTTATTGATGAGGAAAACGAGGCAGGCAAATATTGAAACCATTTGCAAACTTAGGAAAGGTGGCTGCAGGACCTGCCCTCAAGCAGGGCATCCTACTGACGCCCTGTCAACTTGTGTAACCTGACAGCCTATGCTTCAAAGGAGGCGGGCTGATTTTTTTTGGTAGAAAATAGAAAAAGGAACAATGTTCTGCTACATGCAGTGAGGAGCAAGAACACATTTCCAACACACCGACCCTGTGAGAAGTGGGGTTAGAGAAAAGGGGCTATGATTTGGGAGAGGATAGCCAGGTTTCCACTAAAACACAAAGATGAAAGGAATTGCTCTGCCTCCTCCCCCCCCCCACCTTAAATCCTGTTGGTGGTGGTGCAGGGACCAGAGAGAAGGGTGTTTCTAATGAGAAACATGAGGATTTTTTTGTGGGGAGTATCCTAAAACATTTGGCCTGAAAGGTTTTTTGTTTTGTTTAAGATTTTTAAATGGATTTTTAGAGAGAGAGGAAGGGAGATGTAGAGAGAGAAACATCAATGTGAGAGTGAAACATCCATTGGCTGCCCCCTACCAGGGACGAAGTCTGCAGCCCAGGCATGAGCCCTTCCTGGACATCGAACTGGCAACCCCTCAGTGCACTGTCCGATGCCAAACCAACTGAGCCACACCAGCCAGGTCATGGCCTGACAGGTTTGGAAGCCAGGAGGAGAGATGTGGTCTTCTCAGGAGAAACGTTTCTTGAGAGGAAGCAGGTACCATATCGGTCTTTTTCAACACTTACTGTTCTATATGTTATTTTTATAGTTTTTTTTACAACCCATAAATCTCTAAAATTATGGTGAAAGAACTATACTTAGATAAACAAACTTGGCCTGATTTGGAATGTTAACTCGAAGTGGTGTTTCTGTATGTATTTGGTCTTGTGACTGGATGACCAAATCTATTGCAAAGTTTTAGAGGTATAAGGAGGCCCTGGCCTTGGTGAGATGTTCCTGATCTAAGATAGTAATTTTAATGAACCCCACCTCGAAATCTATGTCTTGGTCACAGGTTTTTGTCCCTTTCAAAATGTAGGGAAAAGTAACACATTAAGGCTAATCAGGCATTCGTATTTTAGTACTGTTTAAAAAAATCTGTGTGTCCTCCAGCCCTCCAACCACCCCACCCACCTACATAAGTACAAGTACTACCAGAGATGATGAGAACTTGAACATGGCTAGGAAAGGAAGGAGAAAAGAGTAGTAGTGAGACTGAAGACAAAGGGTCGACGAGAAGGGTGGCCTGGAGAGAAAACCTTTCTTCATGTATCAGTGACTCTCAGATTCTTTCTTCATTAAAATATTTCATTCAGGAGGCTAATTTCTTATGGCATGCATACAGAATACTGATATGAAAACAAAGAGAACTATAAAAGGATGTGGGTTGAAAAACCATGCTGACCTGTCTGCATAATAACAATTCAGAATGTTCATTCTTTAGTGAGAGTAACTGTGCTGGGCAACTTTTAACCCTTGATTGCTAATCTTGTTTTCAACATGCATTATCCTAAATTTTACTCATGGTGGCAATCTTAGACATCTTTTCCAGTTGTTAGTCTCATAGGAAATTTATAACATTCTATTCACCCTCACAATGTCACAAATACTAATGATTTTTTTATTGTGCTTTTTGAAAGACATTCTTTGAACATGTTAGCTGTGAGCAAATATATTTGCTTATTTTTGTCACGGAACATTTTGAAAACATGACCAGTGGAAACTTCAGCCAGATCATTACAACTGCATCCCATTTCCCATTATTAAGAATGTGGGGAAACATTCTTATTTTCTTTATTTCCCCAGTTGGAATACCAGTCCAACCTGGAATTTATAAATGCAGTTTTAATTCATGTGGAAATAAATAAATACAACACACACACACACACACACACTCAATGATTCTAGAAAACTTCAGTTCATGGGAAATTGTTTTCCTTTTCTCTGGCCAGTAGACAGGAAGTCAGCCATTCCCCCACAGCTGTGCGACAGAGCAGCTTACTTGATAAGGAAAGAAAGCAAAGTCATTTCTTTTTTTTTTTTTTTTTTTGTGCTGTGTGAGTGACATAGGAAGTACATTTTTTAAAGTCTTTTTTTAGCAAAAATAAATGCGATTTCGAAGTTTCTGCATGTCTCCAACCGGTTTTCAGTTGTATACAGGGGTGGGCAAAAGTAGCTTTCCAGTTGTTCCTACGGAAAAGGCCATGCAGGTGGCGATCGTTACAACAGCCTGTGAACCCTGTGTTTCACGGACTCACAGCTGTAAACCTACTTTTGCCCACCCCTGTATTATGTGACTTGCCATAGAGCTTTTGATGTGTTTGACTTCTGTGTAGCTAGAAAGCAGAAAGTTGGTAGACTCTTTATGGGTTTTTTGCCTTTTATAATGTTTGATATTATAGTGCCGCTTTCCTTCTGTTAGTGCATAAATTATTCAGTTTGGGAAATCATAAGTGTATGAGCATGTAATCTATGAATCTCTAGAGGCACTCTGTTATTTTCTTTATAAACTCCCAGTTAAATGTTTATCATTAAAATGTAAGGGATTAGTATAATTTTACTTCCTTCCTAATCCAGTTTTTTTCTCTCAGGAGCAACTTGTTATCAAATTGAAATAATGGTAGTTGTAGAAGTAAAGTAGTTGATTATGAGAAATAATTGGCAAGCATCTAAGAAGAAAATTCTGATAAAATGTGGCCTTTATATTTCTTAATGGTTTGGCATTTAACATAGACATTCTTATACTCAATGAGAAAGTTATTTTGCTTTCTAAAAAAGGTGATTTAAGTTACAGTGGTTTAACTCATACATAATTTGATAAAATAGGAAGTTATAATTCTTACTGTGTAATTCTATATAATTGTACATTTATAATCAATACCTTTTTAATTCTTATAGATCACAGCATAAAATAAATATCCATAAAGTCATAATAGTTAAAACGACAGTCTATTTAGCTCATTATTCTGCTGGGTCAATGCCATGGACTGGGCTCAACTGGGTGCTTTTCTGGTGGTCGCAACTAGATCAGCTTAATCAACAAATGTTTCTGCTCCCTTATACTTCCAAATCTGGCAATTTAGCTCATCTCCATGATGTTAAATGCTTTATTTTTATAGTATATAAACTTACTTATTCTAAACTTTTATCAGTTTATGTACTATTTTTTGGTTCACAGACCAAGAACTCATTAGACATTTTTAGACATTTGGCTCATTTGGTGCTATGTTAACCTTGAATTATGTGATTTATATCCCTCGAGTATAAAAAATGTAGTATCAACAATAAATCTTGAACTTTGTTCTAAAACAATAGATTGCAGCCTGGCCGGTGTGGCTTAGTTGGTTGAGTGTTGTCCCATGCACCAAAATGTCGCTGGTTCCATTCCAAGTCAGGGCACATGCCTGGGTTGTGGGCTCAATCTCCAGTAGGAGGCATGCAGGAGGCAGCCAATCCATGTTTCTCTTCCACATCAATGTTCCTCTACCTTCCTCTCTCTGTAAAATCAATGAAAACATATTAAAGTAAATAAATAAAAGAATAGGTTGCTACTCTCACCAGAATGCCAGTTTTGCTTGGTATTGTTTAAATGATTTATTACATACTGACATTCTTAGTAAATAGCTAACAGTGTACACACACACACACACACACACACACACACACACACACACTGTTAGCTATATATATATATATATATATGCAGCTATCCAAAACAGTCCCTTGTGGATCTACCTTCATTGAAATGATTAATTTTTGTTCTAAATACTTTGGAGTACTCTTTCTTGGAATTATTTTCAGAATTCTGAAGTCATACATTAAAAAACAAGCATTGTTTCTTTATAATAGAGCCATAGACTAACTTTTTGTTTTTCTGTAGTTCCTTCTTTTCCTACTTCACTTTCTGGAGCTCATTCAATGCTGCCCTTCTGTCCCGAAAGCCACTGTCAAAGGATCCTCAGCAAGAAGCCTGGTGGAAATGGACTTGAGCTAAACTGAGGCCTAAGAGCCAGACAGTCTTAAATGAGTGTGTGATCTTTCTGAAGGCGTCATCTGGTATCATCCCATTAGTCCCAGGTCCCAGTAAGAGCCTTTTAGTTGCAAGGTACAGAAAAATAACTCAAACTTAAGCAAAAGCAAAATAAAACAAAAAGGACTTTATTGGAAGATCAAAGAAAGAGCTACAAGAACCTGAACCCTTCCAAGAATGTCAGAGTTACAACTGGCCCTCATAATTCCCAACACCCCCATCTTTGTCTCTTTTCTCTGTTTCTCTTTGCCCTTGTCTTATTTTCTCCTACTGCAGCCAGATTTCTCTACGCAGTCAGGAACAATGACCAGCAGAAGCCATCAGCTTAGTAATCATAGAGGAAGGAAGTATTTGGACTGAGATTTCTTTCATCCATTACCTTTGATTATTCTGGCTCCAGCTCTGGGGAAGCTTATTATCATCATTAAATACAAATTATTGAATTTTACTGCATGCCAGATACTTTTCTATGAGCTATCCATGATTAACTAATTTAATCCTCACAGGAACTATTGGAGACAATCATATGAAGTAGGCATAATTCCATATTATGTGCATTTTACAGATGAAGAAATTGAAGAACAAAAAGATTAAGTAACTTTCCAAAAGTTGCACAGCTAGTAAGTGGCAAAGCCATGACTCAGTACGCAGAAGGCTGTTCCAGGGGTGATGTTCTAGTCAATCCGCCGTGATTTAGATGTTTTGAGCAAATAGTGGTTAAATATTTCCCAAATTTCTACATAGACCTCTTCCAGGAAATGACAATTCATGTTCTAAAATAGTTCTATATAGCTAACAATGGATCCTCTTTTAAAAGACTGAATTTGAAATACATTTATAGTGGGTTTTATTTTTTGGCAATATGCATTTCAGGACTCTTTAGAGTTGAAAAAAAAACTTCAAGTTTATCTGGATAGCTGGGGCATAAAAGGACTAAATATAATTTTGACTGGAGAGTAAATGACCATGTAAAGCAAAGACCTGTCACCAGATCTTTTATTGGATGTATTCCCCTTCTATTATGATTAGGCCTGTTTGAGCTCAGGTCTGTATTATTTCTCGTTCTTTATGCGGACATTAGTTATCAACTTTATAAAGAATATTGATTTAACTGTAATTTTATAAAAAATAGCACAAGTCCTTTGTACTATTGGATATAAATAAAACTTTCGTAAGCAGTAAAATGACTTATAGTAATTCATAAATCAATGTTCCATAGTGTAGGACAAATTCTTTCAATATAAAGCAACTGGCTTCAATAACTTTCGAAATGTGGTGTTGTGGAGCAAGCTAAATTTCCATAAATGAAGGAGTTTTTCTGTCAACTTCTTTTTACCTTTGATTCTTTGTCAACTGATATATAGCTTCTTTATTTTATATGAACCCCATAGAACGTCCCAAGTTCCTCATTCTGAAAACTCCCGTTATTGGTGAGGAGACTGGCAGGAGGTGCGCAGGTTAACGACTCTGTCTCGCTCACCTCTTGGGCTGTTTCATCAAGTCCAGGAGCAATTCCTTTTCTTTTTTTTTCACCCCTGCCCTTAGCAAAAGGAAAAAAAAATAAGAAAGCCCTTTAGAAACTAGTCATTGCTCTTAAGACACCGTAAAAAGAAAAAGAAGCAAACTCATCATCCTGAGGTGAATTTTTGACTGAAGACTTCTAGAGATATTATTATCCAACTTTACATAAAGATGGCATTGGGAATGCCAGACAGGTTCACATTCAGAAGAAAACATTTGTGTGTGTGTGTGTGTGTGTTAAAATAGCCACACATATAGGATTGTGTAAATCAAAATTAATACTAGATACCAAAGGATGTGTTTCTAGGAGTGTGTCTAGAGGTTCTTACAGAAATGTTTCCTGTATTTTCCCAAATAACTTATTGATCACATGCTATATGCTCTAAACCATGTTCGATATTGGCCCTGCGCTCATGAAGAGGGAGAAAACTAACATTTCGTGAATTACATGGGCTTTTAATTGTCATTCATTCATTTAACGCATTTACTTTTCAGGGCAGAGCACAGACCAGTGAACCAATTAGTTAAGATCCTGGTTTCAAGAAGGTTATATTCTAACAGAAGAGGCAGATCAAAGTAAAGGAAATAGATAATTTCAGATAACAGTAAGTGCTATGATGAAAAATTTTAAAGGATAATGTGATAGAGAGGGTTAAGGAAGGGACACTTGAAATAGATAAGGGCATTTTTGAGAAGGGAATATTTGTGTTGAATCCTGAATATTAAGAAGGAAATAGCTAAGGGAAGTGTAAGGAGAATATTCTAATAAGAGAGAACAGTAAATACAAAAGCCCTGAGTTCTATATATATACTCTTGTCTTTAATCCTTTCTAGGTTTCTGTGAGGCAAGTAGTGTGAGCCTCATTTTATAGCTGGCGAAGAAGCACTGAAGTATTGTATGTAAGGTCACTCACTCAGCTTCCGGGGAGGATGCCATGACGAGCTCAGAATCATCCTGCTCTTTCTACCTCCCACGCTGCTTCACTGGATCTGAAGCCCAAGCGCATGTAAGAGTAAGGAATTCCAAAGAAAGAGAGAGTTCCTGTTCTAATCACAGGAAGATATCCTAGATGGCCCTGATTCTGCTTTTTCTTTCTACTAAGAAATATACAACAGAGGCTGATATTTGTCCATGTTAATATTTCATTCAATAACGCCTACAGTGCAACACAGCAATTGTATTAAGAGTTTGGAATACACTGTGATGAATGCACTACTTTCCTTTGGGGAGTTGAAAATGTTTCTTTAGTATGTCATTTGATAATTCTAGCAGTAGAATCTATTCTGCCAAAAGTTACATGGAAAGATGTAAATAATTAGAATCTCTAAGTCTCCTCGTTAGTTGTCCAGAAATTTTCTCGAGCTTTTAATATTTGACTCAGTATTTGGAAACAGATGAAACTAAGCACCTTTTTATTCTTCTTTTGGGTGTGATGAGAAAGGTATAGTTGGAATTTTTTCATGGGTTTGTAGAAGGCTATTAATAACGAGACTGTCTCTGAACTCTGACAAATTCCAAAGGAAAGACTCAAACATCTTCAATTCAGCCTTGTCTAGATCCCCTATTTTCAATTATTATATTTTTCTTCTGGCTTATTTTCTTATTAGTTAGTGGCTAGAGAGGGCAATCACACAGCACGAATAATGAAAGTATGTATTCCTACCCATTTCTCTTAAATATTTGAGTGCCTTTGTGAAAGAAAATCTGTGGTTATTTAAGACAGTGCCTATATTTAGTGTTTAATCATGACTGTTCCCATACCTGGAGTCTAAAGAAACAGCAACAGTCATCTGTCTATACATATTAATTGCTTAATATTTCTTAGTGGAAAGATAAATGCTGCCACCTATTATCCTCATTTTTATAGTCTTTGATATCTAACATTATATTATATCTTAATTTATTATTATACCATTTCACTAAGAAGTAAGGGAGCTAGACCATGTAGGCCTTGTGGTATTGTAGGGACTTTGGCTTTTACTCAAAGGGGATGAGAAACTGTTAGAGGGGTTTGAGCATGAGTTCCCTGGTCTGACCTGTGTTTTTGACAGAACAAGTCTGGCTCTGTGTTCAGTACAGACGAAAGGGTGGATGAGTAGAAGCAAGAAGACGAGAGAGCAAGCATAGCAATAATCTGGATAAGCAATGATTGTGCCTCCGTTTGAGGGTGAGAGAATGTGCCAGGAACAGGAATATAGGCATCGACCTGGCCTGGAATCATTTTTTGAGTGCAGGAGGAAATCAATAATTCTTGTTGAATGAATGGATGAAGGGATACGTGGAAAAACAGACATAGTTATGGCTTCCATCTTCTCCCCAGCTGTTTATGACTTAGTTTAAAGATCTAAACTACTTGTCTTACCCTCTCATTTAAAAAATTAAAGTAAGAGAGAAACAAAAGCAAAGTAGCCAAGTTTTCTCGTAAATTTAATGGACTTCAACAAGTTTTTTTTTTTTTTTTAAGTGCTTTTATGTGATGACTTCTTTGGGATATTAAGGACATCGAATGCCAATAGAATGTTCCAAGACAGCGAGATGAGATTATTGCTTAGGGTCAGGGCTATGCCACAGCACCAGAATTACTTTAAAATTAAAATTGCGACATAGGATTTAATTTCCTCCTCAGCAGGGCAATAACCTTTTGGTGCATCAGACTTGGCTTTTCTGCTTACTATAAGTGGGACCATGTGACTGTAACATTACAAAGTGCTTAAGTGGCAGACTGTATTAGAAAAGTTTGAGGACAAGGGGCAAGAGAGTGCATTTCGTATGCAACTTTTTGTGTAAGGAAGCCGAGACATGAGAAGACACACGGGCTCCCACACATAATTGTTTGGATGTACACAAAGAGACACTGAGCAGACACAGAAGCAGCTGGTGCTTGGCTGTCTACAGAGGGCAGAGGATGAGCTGGAGAGACAGGAGCAAACTTCTTCATAGATGGCTTTTATATCATTTTGATCATTATCATGTGACTTATTACCTAGTCAATGAATGAATAAGTAAAAAGCATCTTTTAAAAAACTGTTGGGGAGAAAAGAAGAACATAGAACATTAAGTGCAAAATTGCCTCAAAAGAGTTCATTTTGCCAGTTCTCAGCCTTCATAAACTGCACCTGAGTTCTGACTTCTCAGATGATCAAGTGTATGTGTGACAACATTGGTAAATAATAACTTACCATGTAGTGTTCACCTGATTTCCTTTAAAGAATGAAGAAGTTCTGGTCTAAGAGGCTGCTGATGCTTAAAGGACCAGAACGTCCAGATGAAGAAAGTCAGTCTGTGAGGATGCCTGGGAGTTCTTTGGTCCTTTCAGAAGCTAAAAGAAGTAAAATGCTATTATGGATATTGTCTGCTTTCAAGAAGGATTTATAAGAATGTGAGGTTCGCCACATCCCCGTCCTCATCCTGTATGTTCTGCTGAAAAAAATCTCAGGCGGACAGCACATGGTACCTGGCACCATCCACTCTAACAGAAGAGTGTGAAGCTCCTCACACCTGCGAGGCTCAGCCTGCGGCAGCAGGTACACATGCCACAGACTCTCCGCACCTGTTCCTAACAGCTGGGAAATCTGCCCCTGGTCTCCTCTTAGGTAAGACATTTCATCAATCAACATAACACCTGTCCCTTACAAAGAGTTTTATATTTTCCCAAACGTTTTCAACTGTGTTATTTCATCTTATGGAGTCATAGAAGCTGAAAACTGGAAGAGATCTCAGATGCTATGACTCCGTGTAACAGAGGGAGAAATTGAATCCAAGAGAACTGACAGCTTTGCCTAACATCGAACAGGCATTTAGCAGCAAAGCTGAAACCAACACTTGGTTCTGCTGACCCTTCGCTCAGTGACTTTGCTCTATTCCATGGTAACCTCAGGTCCTTCCCTCCGACTCCTTCCCTCTTTTTATTCCTATTTTATTCTTCTTCTTGACTCATCTATCATAACATTTTTATGCATGAATGGTGACCCACTTATATAAAAATTTAATAATTTCTCATCTTTGTTGATGCTTTCAAAAATTGCCTAAAAATTGATTTTTTGCCATCACTTACATTTTCATCTTTAGGCTTCCCCATCTCACACACTGAAAAGTTCAGCATAAATAAAAATGTTAATTTGAGTTGTTTCTCTCATCAGCGCTATCTATCCTTTTTGACTTGTGTTTTCTCAGATTAACCGCGACAAGAATCTTTGAAGCAAGCAATCCCTTTCTTATTTATTATCTATCAGTGGGCAGACACCAACGAAGTCTTTGTCAAAAATCTGGCAAGAAAATGTTTCTTAAAGTCATAGCTGATGCCATATACTAACTACAACATGTTTTCTATTCCCTGGCAGAGAAGAAAAGGCATTTATGTCTAAATTCAATTTTAGTAAAAGGAAAAGAATTATATCCAGATCAAGTTCCAATCCAGTGAGGTTTGAATCAATTGAGATATTATATCTTCAAAATTCAGTGCTTGGCATGCGTAACACTCAGAGACGTGCTCAGTAGTTAAAACAGCATCGCATGGAGCTGGGATGCTAAAGGTGTGCATTCTCCAAGGACAGTGATTCTGTTCTGACTGCTTTCCTCACTCGACAACTGTAGGCTCCGCAGCTACCAAAAGGCTGCTTTGGTGCCCCAGTACTGAAAGACATAAGCTCTGGCTATTAAAAGATTACTGAAAAGTGTTACTTGGGAACCCTCAGAGACATCCTCTAGGTTGATCAAAGATCTACAATTTTCTTCCTTTGTCCACAATCCTACTCCATGGTTCCAAAATTATAGCCATTTTCTGCATGATTTCTTGTTTGGAAAATGCTATGGTAGGAGTTAGAAATCTGATAGTTTTCCTGGCTCACCACACATTTACCTTCAATACTTGTTTGTAGTTGTTGTTTCCTACAATGCGGAGGAAATCACTGCCAACTACCTTATGTGCATTCAGTGAAACTTTTGTTCTAATTAAAAATGTGTGTAACTTAACTGACATCGAAAATGATGGTCAGAATGAGAAGAAAAACAGTAACGTGAGAGAAGCTATACATAAATACAGATGTGTGATTGGCAGTATTTGGCAATTAGATGTCATTGAGAAGAATGGAGTAAAAATCTGAAATATGGGAAAGTGGTGGAAGGAACAGATCTTGGAGGAGAGGATGAGGACAGGTTTGTGTGAGACCAAGCGCATCTCCATGGCAGCCTCCTAGGGCGCTGGGGAGACAGAAAGGCCAGCAAGGGATACTTGGGATCCACTCTCTAGGAATGAGAACAGGAAGAGAATGCAAAAGTAAAAAGGAAGGTGAATGAGATGCAGTACATAATTTCCGATGGGTTGTTTTGGAATGAGGGTATACGCTGCTTTCACCGTGAAGTGGTTTTATAAACGTTCGGTGGCACTAACCAGTGGACGCCTTCGTTTCTCTTAACCCCTAATTCTTTCTGCAAGACACGTTTGAATCTTAAATTGTTTAGACTAAATATCAAAGCATTTTTATAAAAGCTCTAGTTTTATTAAGAAATAATTGGCATACAGTTTTGTGTAAGTTTAAGGTGTAGAGTATAATGACTGGCCTTGCATATGTAGTGAAATTATTGCCACAATAAGTTTAGTTAACATCCATCATCTCATATAGATACCAAAAGAAAGAAAACATGTTTTTGTTGTTGTTGTTTTTCATTGTGATGAGAGCTCTTAGGATCTACCCTCTTAACTTCCAAATAAACCATACAACAGTATTAAGTATAGTCATAATGTTGGACATTACATCCCAATACTTATTTATCTTATAGCTGGAAATGTGTACCTTTTGACCACCTTCATCCAATCAGTTCCCTACTTTCTACACCCTGACCTTAGTAACCACAAATCTGATCTTTTTTTTCTATGACTTTGGGTTTTTAAAAAATATTGAAGCACTTTTAATAAGCATTTAATGGATTTTTTAACAAAAAAAAATAATGCTATTGTATTTAGATATATTTTTAAAATAATTTAACTTCCTCTGTGCTGCTAGAATCCTAGCCACAGCAGTAGACATGATCTAATATCGATTTTAAAAAATATTCCTCTGGCTACTCTGTGGAGAATAATTTAGAGCGGCTATGAGATGATGTGCTAGAAATGCACACAGTAATAATGCATGTGGGAGATGATGGCGGTTTAAGTCTGAAATGCATTAGTGGAGATGAAGAGGAGTGGATGTATCACGGGGTAAATTGTGTGCCACCAAAACTCATAGGTTGAAATCCTACTTCCCAGTGCCTCAGAATGTGACTGTATTTGGAGATAGGGCCTTTAACGAAGTAAGTTAAAATGAGGTGGGCCCTGATTCAGTGTGACTGATGTCCTTATAAGAAAAGGAGATTAAGATTCAGAGATGTGGAAGAAAGACCAGGTGAAGACAAACAGAGAAGGCCATTATCTGCAAGCCAAGGAGAGAGAGACGGAGGCCTCAGAACGAATCCAACCCTGCTGGCACCTTGACCTTGGACTTCTTGTCTCCAGAACTGTGAGAAAAGAAATTTCTCCTGTTTAAGTCACCCTAGCTTGTGATGGCGGCCGTGGAGAATGGATACAGAATGGATTCAAAATGTATTCTGAATAGAGAATTGCTAAGATCTGGGGGGTGGATTGGATGGTAAAGAGGGTAAGTGTAAGGGATATATGTTAACAATAAGTTTCCCAGTTTGAGCAATTGCCTAAATGGTCTTGCTATTACTATACTTTTAAACTGAGGTATAACTTCTCAAAGTCCCTCAACTAGGAGGGGGTGGGAACTGGGACTGTCAGACTCCAAAGCTATAATCTTAACTTCTATGTTGTTATATTCCTTACGTTGAAAAAAATATTGTATTTAGAGCTGCAAAATTTTTAAAGCAAAAATGAGCTGCAAGTATCACAATACTTTGCCCCTTTCATTCTATAGTTAGAAAACTGAATCTGGAGAGAAGGGACAGAGTGCTCCATTTTAAAAGAATAATTTCACCTATCTTTGTATGACAGAAGAACTGCAATGAACATTCTACCTACTCTCTACAGGAACAGAACAAAGTTTCTGGGCTGATTAGGGGACCCCTTTGAATAGTGGAAATCAGAATAATTAGCACTTTTGTTTTTTGTTGCCTGTGCCTGGTGCATATCCATGAAACCATTGCCAAGATAGAAGTCATAAAGCTTTCCCCCTGTTTTATTCTAGGAGGTTTGTTGTTTCAGGTATTAATCTTTACGTTTTTAACTCATTTTGAGTTCATTTTTGTGTGTGGTGTAAGATCAGGACCCGGTTTCACATTTCTGTGTGCAGATGACCAGTTTTCCCAGCCCCCTTTGTCAAAGAGGCTGTGCCATCCCCATAGTGCCTTCTTTCTCCCGTGTAAAAAAATGTTTTGACCATGTCTGTGTGGATTCACTTCTGGGCTCCATTCTGTTCTATTGGTCTATATGCCTGTCTTATTGCTAGTATATATTATTATTTTTTATTTTACTTTATCTTATTGTTTTATTAAATTTATTGGGGTGACATTGGTTAATAGGATCATATAGGTTCCAAGTGTACGTTTCTATGATACATGAACAGTAATTGCATTGTGTGCCCACCATCCAAAGTAAAATCATTTACTATCACCATATATTTGGCCCCTTTTACTCTTTACTACTCCCCACCCCTTCCCTCTGGCAACCACCTTACTGTTGTCTGTGTCTATGAGTTTCAGTTTTATATCCCACACAGGAGTGAAATCGTGTGGTTCTTACCTTTTTGTGACTGGCTTATTTCACTTAGCATAATATTCTCAAGGTCCATCCATGTCGCAAATGGCAGTATTTCATCTTTTCTTACGGCTGAGTAGTATTCCATTGTGTATATGTACCACACTTTCTTTACCCAATCATCTATTGGACACTTTGGTTGGTTCCATGTCTTGGCCACTATGAATAATGCTGCAATAAACATAAGGGTGCATGTATCTTTGAGAATAAATGTTTTCAAGTTTTTCAAGTAGATACCCAGAAGAGGGATTGCTGAGTCATATGGTAACTTTATTCTTAATTTTTTGAGGAGCCTCCATACTGTTTTCTACAGTGACTGTGCCAATTTACATTCCCACCAGCAGTGAATAAGAGTTCATTTCATTAGCATTTCATTAGCAAACTTACCTTCATCTGTTGATCTTTGTTTAATGAAACACTACAAACCATGAAACTATATATGATTACTGTTAGAAGAATTTAACTATAAATCTTAATTAATTTATTTATTTCATTATAGAACACTGTAACTAGACTTTTGGTTCCCATGATTATGCTTTTTTCTTTCTAATACAATATCACTCCCTTTCTCCCCCAAACCTCTTTCTTATTTTGAGAATTTTCTTTATCTATACCCTTGTAGAACATATATACATACTCACAAGTAGACATCTCAAGCTCTGCATCTTGGAATTGACTGCCAATATCAAATCCCTACTTGGAATTCTCTCAACCAAGGTGAAGATCAGAGAAAATCTTAAATTCTCGCAAAAAAGAGGCTACATTGAGAGCAAAAGGGAAGAATGACTACGTCTCCTCCTCTCCCCTCCCCACTACCAACCACATTATCACTACCACCATCTCCACCTTGTCTACCACAAAAAAAGACCAGATCTCTGTCTTAAAGTTCCAGCCCTGTTGTAAGGCACCATGATAGCATGTGAGACACAGTATAGAGAGTCAGTGGGAAATCTCATTCTTACGTTATTTCTAGTGGAAATCCCATTGTGTTGTTAGTCTGAAATCAGAATTTTAGTAATGAACAACACTCAAACATCTGGCTTTAGTCAGTTCATTAGTATTTCTAACCCTCAATTCTCTTATCTATAAAATAAGAGACATTATTTCTAAAGGATATAGCACAGTATATTGGGGGAAACCCAGTATTTTGATGTAAACAGATTTGACTCAAATACCAGCTCTGCTAGTGCTACCTACTTGATCTCTGGACTTGTTTTGTCACCTATGAAATACACCTTACATTGTTTAAATAATTCCTCATGGAAGGATTAAGTGGGGTAACACATATACAGCACTGTCTACTTGGTAGAGTCTCAATAAGATTCATTCTATCAAAGTCTTCCCTAATTCATGGCCTGAAATCAGATTTAAAGGAAAAATCAGGAGATATCCTGGAAGATAAAGAAAAAGAGAAAGGTAGTGCCACCTGTTTTGCTTTAGTAGTGCTGGTGATGGTGATCATCATGGTGGTAAAACTTCCTAGCTGATTAATTGAGAAAACGTATTGAGTGCTGGACATTTTGCTTGGCACCAGCCTACAAAGATGCCTGTTATGTAGTTTGTGCTCTCAAGCAACTCACAGCCTATTCAGGGAGATGAATAGAAAACAAACATTATAAAGCAGTGTGGTAAGGTCAGTGATAAAGCTCAATAATGTATATTGCAGGCACATCAAGGAGACATGTAGCCCAACCCAGGGGGAGTTCCATGCACATGAATCTCTGACCTCTTCTTACCATCATCTGATATGGGGGCCAACTCTCTTGGAAGCTATTAAGTATCGAGTAACTTGTTGAGCTGTGATAGCTTCACGTCTGAAAAAATATGGAACCCAGCAATCATCTCAATTTGCAAAGGATATTCTTGGGATGTTTTGATGCTTAGCTCTGCTTTTGGAACTTTGATTTAGAGAATTTCATTATTTGTAATTGTCAGAGATTTTATTTTCATCTTTTAGAAGGTCTTCTCTAAAGACCACATTACATCACTTCACAAATTCCCTTATTAAGGCTCCATTGCACCCAGTAAAGAATAGCTTCAATTTTTATTATACTACAATCCAGGGACACTTGTGCTGACTAAAAGAAAGTTGAAAGGCTTCGACCTCTATGTGACATGAAGGAATGCTATTGTTATGCAGGGGTATAGCACTGATACTCATTTAAGCAGTGAGAGATCCATGGTTCTTTCTCTGGAGGTCCTTTCATTTTAACATTTCTATGTCCATTCAGAAGCAATACATCTCTAAGATGATAGCTGTGTTCTTTCTCCATAATCTTCCCCATTCTGGAAAGGGAGGGACTAAAAAGAAAAAATATATATATATTCTTCCAGCCTATACTATAGGATATGGGAATTAGATTGTATTTTCAGGAAAAAAAATAACATGTCTGGTCCAGTTAATTAGGCAAATAAATACCATGACATTCTTGGGATTGTTCAACTGGAAACCTGAAAGTTATAGAATGTGTCATGGTAAACAAATTAATAAAACATTTGAATGAATGCATTCATGTAGAAAAAAACTGTCAAAATATTCTGGGGCTATTTTTATTTAAAGTGACACAAAATTCCTAAGGAAATGAAACTCCCCTAACAGAAAAATCTGTGAATATGTCTAACAGGAATATATTACAGTTTTCTTGTCATAATAATTTTCAATCCAATTTAAATAAAAAACAAATCTGTCATCCTTGTGTGTGTGTGTGTGTGTAGAGAGAGAGACAGAGAGAGAGAGAGAGAGAGAGAGAGAGAGAGAGAGAGAGAGAGAGAGACGGAGAGAGAAAGAAAAGAAGAAATTAATCAGTTCTTGGTTATTTAGTGCCAACCACAGGAGCTCCACGGTAGAGAGAGAATCAATAGGAGATGCCCACAATCAGGTGTACTCTCTGAGGTGGATTGATTTTTGGTGTGAAGTGATAAGAGATACAACCTTAAGCTTTTAGCATCCAGTATTGTAGCTCTGCCAGAGGCCCCATAGAATACCCATCTCAGCTGAGATCAAGCAGAGCCTACAGAACTGTAGGATCAAATGCCAGACAGACAGTGTGGATGGGGTGAGGCGCGGTGAGGGGGGGGTCTCACTTCTCTGCTTTTAATTTAAGACTTATACATTAACAATATACGTATACGATTTACCTCCCCAAATTATTTTTTCCTCTACTTTAATGAAAATTATATTCACTATAGAAATGAGTGGAAAATAGGTCCCAGTTTTCAAGTTTGTGGTAAAGGATGTTAACAGATCTTATTTTTTTAAAATTGTAATCATGAAAGTTTGAAAAACCCTGTGTTAACAAAGGCAAGCAGGGTTATTTTCTGCAGGGATTCTCAGAACTATAGACATGCATAACCAGACTATAAGGTGAAAGGGAAGGGAATACAGGGCTTTTCTCATTTTTGCTTGACTACAAAATCAGGTAAAACATATACTAGTATCTAGCAAGTACCCCTGACTCCTCTTCAGACAAAATGCACTCTGCCTTCCTCATGGCGATCCATTTAAGTGTATTGGGCTAAGGGAGGTTGAGATCATTGACTGTAGGGATGTTTTAGACCATTATAGCTTCGGCACTATTTCTTTTGGAGGCCCCATTTTATATCTTATCAAAAATTTTAAATGTAATCAATTGCCATATTAAATAAAATATTTTGCTGTAAAAATAACTTGAAAGCATTTTGGAAAGTCGCTTTTCTGACAGCAACATGACAAAGTTAACAAGTAAACAAAGGAAATGCAGCTCAAAACCTGAATAATGATGCACCTGTCTGCCTTAAAGGGAGCTGGCCATCAGTGGAAGCATTAAAAAGAAAGCATCAAGGAAAAATAGATTGGCAGTGCACATTAAAATACCACTTAGGGAAAGGGTTTCCATCACGACACTGTTGCATAATTCCAAGGGGCATCAATTACATAGACCATCATGTAAATGGCACTTGCTAAAATAGTGCTGCATGACAGCCCTGTCACTGCTTGATACAGGAACAGGCTTTCCTGCTTAGGAGGCAGGTGGATTTGTAGAAATGAGCACATCCACCTGTCAAAGCTGAAGGCCATGAAGCACTGCAATCACAGTACCAGCAACCTCTGCTCTGATTCCGGGATCACTAAGCAATCTTTTGATTATAATTTGACTCCCCATGTAGCTTCCTATAGAGAAAGAATATGATGGTTAGAGAAATGAGTATCTATTCCCCTTGACTTTTTTTTTTTCCAGTGTAAATTAAATCAGCATTCTGGTATTCATTAGTCCACTGTAATTTTTATTATAGTGAATAAACATCCCCAAGTTTGATCTAGTCTAAGAGGCAAACGAGACCAAATTTTGAGTTAGAAAATATGAAGATGGTATGAATTTGCACATATAGTACAATTTTGTAATGCTTCCTAAGGATAATTAGTGGGCCCAAACTGGCATTTCAGTGGCTCAAACACCTATGCATTTGAATATAAAATAGGGTGAGATCCTGGGTAATAATTAATAGACTATTTTCAAGTAGAATCTGAGAAATAAAGACAAAGAGAGAAATACAAATACTGTATAATATCTCTTATATGTGTGGAATCTGAAAAAACAAAAATCATAAATAAAGACAATAAAATTGTGATTACCAGGGCCTGAGGACTAGGGAAATGGGAGAGATGTTATTTAAGGGCACATACTTGCAGCTAATAGATAAATAATTCCTGGACACCTAATATACAGTACAGTGATTGTAGGCAACAAAATTATATCATAAGCATTAAACTTCCTAAGATACTAGGTCTTAGTTGTTCCAAACAATAGAAGAAATGTTTATTATGTGATGCTATAGAGGTGTTAGCTAATGCTACAATAGCAATCATATTGCAATATAAAAATATCAAATCATATGTTGTACACTTTGAACTGACACAATGTTGTATGTCAAATACATCCTGAGAGAGATAAAAGAGATAGATAGATAGATAGATAGATAGATAGGATGGAAAAGAAAGGGATAGGAAAGAAAGAAAGAAAGAAAGAAAGAAAGAAAGAAAGAAAGAAAGAAAGAAAGAAAGAAAGAGAGAAAGAGACAAAATTATTAAATGATTTTTCTTACTGATAGTCAATTAACCTGTTTCATTTACTACTTGAATAAATACAAGTTGTTCTCAAGGTAATACAATCACTTTCCTGGATTGGCAAAGAGGAATAATTGTACGTCTAAGCTTGATAGATAATAAACACCTTATTCTTAACCATTGGTTCTTCTCATTAACATAACTAATCAAGAATCACCATAAATATAATCATCTGAAAAATGTGGGGTACTTCTAATATTTACAAACTCATTAGTACATAAAATGCCTTGAATAGTCTTTTGAATAAGAATTTATCTGATTTTATTCCCTAATAAATTTTAAGGTTACATAACATTATTTATGGGGCCCTGGAAACTCTTCTCCTTCTATCCAATGAAAACCTGAAAGTTTTAATATTTGTGTAAGTTATTATATTCATTCATACACACACTTGAAATATATTTATTGAATATTTACTAAACACAAAGACAAAGGCCCTAAAGGTATTTTATTTTCTGTCTAATACTACAGTATATTAAAGTCTACTATAATCAGTCTTTTCAGTCTTACATATGTCAATGTGGTTTAGTTATCAGAACATTTAAGAGCAGAAAAAGCATGAAGACAGGGGATGGTCCAAGGACACAAGAAATGGACATCATGGGTGCCAGAACACAAAATTTAACTACATCAAAATTTTGCTGAGTACAATTCCTGCTGAGAAGAGAGTAAACAAGATCTGTTAATAAAATTTGAGAGTTTTATCATGGATACTATTTATTGTATAAATGGGGTAATACTAATGGCAAAAGATGCCACATCAGGGAATAACCTGAAGCAAAGAATAAGCAAACCTTTAATGAAACATACTTTTACTGTAGTTTAGTTGAAGTTCCAGCAATATAGAACTACCAGTATTTGAAAAGAAGCCATACACTGCCACAGAACCACAGCTCCTGACACATACTAACTTTGATTTCTCAAAGGTGATTTTTAAATTTTTGTTTGTAAATTATTGTTGTAGTTGTTGGTACTTTCTTTTGGTATAGTCCAAAATAAACATCTAATATTAAAGATGTAAGTAGAAACCAATAGCACAGATTATTAGTATGCTAGTGATACATTTTAGCTACTTTTTCTCCTTTGGTCTGATTATTTTTAGGATGGATTAACAAGATTAATGAGGTTTGGGTGCCTGAAAGTGATTTTCAAAACCTAGTATGTGTTTTAAGGTACCCATAGGTAGTTTGACCCTGTGTTGGACTGATCAGGGTCTTGAGAGGAGAACATTGTGGACTTAAAGATGATTCAAGTGAGAAAACAGAGGCTGTTTACTCAGAGTTTGCCACAGCAAGTGAATCAACCACCATCACCTGAATTTGATGTGGACTCAGAGGCAGACCAGGGAGTATGAAACTTTATAGTGAAAAGGGGGATGTTTTCAAGTACACCCTAATTGGAGGAAGCTGGCGGATACTAAGTCCTAACTGCTCTGGTCTGGCTGCTGCGGACATGGTGCTTGGCTCCCTGGTGGGACTTTTGCAGAGCTTGTGGGTCAGAGTATGTTGTCATGTAAGCTGGTCATTGTCTATTTCTGTACTGAGTCTCCCAGCATTTAAAAGGATAGATCGATCAATGTACATTTCAATGTGTACCATGTATTATCTGAGTCTCCATGCCACACTCTTTTTTTCATATCTGAAAGAGGAAGGGAAAAAAGGAAATGTCAGTTCAATAAATAATCCTGAAAAGGAATTATACAAAATTTATTTGACAGCAACAATGTTAAATGCCTCCTAGGGTGACACGTTTAAATTTTGTGTGCTGGGAAAAGAAGCAAGAAAGGGCAGAAGTTCGTTATTCTCCAATTCAAAAATGTACTTGGACATGGACGCTGAGGTGTCTTTGATTTCTGAGCTGAAGACCAAGGACAAAGGCCTTATTGACAAAGGCCAGAGTCAATAAATGGCAATAGAATAAAGGAATGCGAGGCATGGTGCCATGTATCCCCCGAACATGCTGCTGATTACGCACACCGGTGACGGAGTGCCCATCTGGACTTCTGAAATGTGTAAGGTCAGGTGGGTGCATAACGCCAATGTTGGGAATGCTTCCCTGGTATACCTGGCCTGGTTTCTTCGTGCCAAGATAAGAAGAAATCTCAAGTAAAACTTCCACAAAGAAAAATAGTTTTGTTGCAGTCGTTTTGTGTTTCTAAGTGAAATCTACTCCTACCCCAGTACACACCACCCAGTGTGCACCCACATAACTCCCGTTAATGGAGAAAACCAAGGCAGAAGTTGGGCCTCTGAGGCCCCTGAGCTCAGTCCGCCTGTCGTGAGATCTGCTGGGCACAATGATACCTCTGAGTTTGCTTCCAGAAAGCCAAGGTTACCGCAGGCTCTCCTGGGCTGAAACTGCCCATGGTTCCCCATCACTGCAACATGGGAAACAATCAAGTGTTGTGCAAGCAAGTATTTCACAAAACAATAAGCTAAAAAAAAAAGTTGCTTGATACTAGTATAAAAATACAGTGGTGCTGTGAGGAAGGAGCTCATAGTTTTTCGTTTTGGAAACTTTTTCATTTTTAACATGCTGGCATATCTCCCAAATCTCATAATAAAGGGGAGGGAATGAGCCATGCAGTGGAGGGTGAAATCGGAAAGCCATTCATGGTTAGCTGTGGAGCGGGTTCTAGATTTCTCACAGCTTAGCTAACTTTTTGGTGTTTGAGGGTATATCCCGATACAAAAATTATTTTATTTTTTGCATTTATCTTCAGATAGAGTGGGAGGGAGAGAGGGAGGAAGAGAAAGAGAGAAACATTGATGTGAGAGAGACTCATCGACAGGTTGCCACCCACAAGACCCAAACAGGGGCCGGGGACGAACCACAACCCAGGTATGTGCCCTTAGCGGGAACTGAACCCGGGACTCTCTGGTCCGTGGGCCGATGTTCTAACCGCTGAGCCAAACCGGCCAGGGCCAAAAATTATTTTAAATGTTTTGGTCTTGGACCAAGGACAATTGAGTGGGAAGAAACGGAAGATGTCTGCTGGGCAACAGAGAAAATCCTAACTGGGATAAAATGTACACCAACTTCTCCACACCTGTCTTTGGTTACTCTCAATAAGGCTGTTTGCTCTGCTCTGTTTGAACTTCATCACACTGTCTCACTTCCCCTAGTTTTACCTCCTGCCTTTGCTTATGCTCTTTCTCTTTCTGGTTCAATTCAAAGCCCATCTCTTCTGTGGAAGACTCGCTCATGGCCGCAGACCCCTCTGAGTTTCTATTCCCCCTCCGTGGTAACACAGGAACCTTTCTAAAGGTAAAGCTTTATCCTTCTAATCAGTGTTAAGTTCTTTAAAGGGACTGTTTCCATATGCAAGATTTTATTTAAAGTTCCTGACACATTACTCCAAAAATGTGTTTTAAATTCATTGATAGATAATCTCCTTTTGGAAAACTGCTGATATCAGTGAAATTTTTGCTGCTATAAAAAGATTTAGGCATATATAGAAGCCTCAAACCTCTATTAAATGTTTAGTTGTACGAAGTGCTTTTCTGGGTCCCAAACAAATGGAATTTCACATACATTCTAGGAACTGTTAACTTTATAATTTTTGTTTGTTTTTAAGATCTCGAGCTCTTGGAACATGTCATTAAACATTTAAAAATATTTTTATAACATTGTTTATCTTTCTCTTCTCCAATCCAAGCAGAACGGATTGTAAGAGCTACATGAAACTAGCTGCAAATCTTGCTAATGACCACTAACATCTCTAAGGTTTATTTTCCTCTTTAGTCAAAGAGAACTAATAACACCTGTCTCACAGAGTAGATATTACTATAAAACACTGAAGGGTGGGAGTGAGGATTAACTAAAATTATAAAATGCTACTAAATATGTCTGTTATTATTATTGCTTATTTGCACATACCCTTTTTATAGTTTTGAAATCCCTTTATGGAATCCCCTTACTGAAAATTTATACAGACTGAGGAATGAAGTTATTAAATCCTTAGTCCCAATTCTAGATGAAGGACTCCCTTGGGATAATACGGATCTGAAATAAAAGCTCTGTGGATATCCAGCACCGAGTGGTAGAGATGGGTAGGCTGTATATGCCTCCCAGATCAATGCACATTGTTTTCAATTGCATATAGATTTTGTGATTAATAAAGGACAATTATATTAGGTTCATTGATGCTTTTAGCAATTTTAACATTGTCTATATTAACAGTTGTCTTAAAAGTACATAGAAGGTGGAGAAACACTCTGTTAAGTAATTTGTATGTTCTTTCTGAAGAGAACGAGCATCTATTATGTTCTTCTCTCTGTCCTAAGAAATACAAAGATGCATAAAAGCTAGATCTTATCCTTATAGAGTACTTCCTTTACTCTGATGCTGTGAAGAGTGGGATTAGAATAGTTTGATGAAGAAATCTTTCTAGCAATAAAATTTTTATAGCTTCAGAAAATGTTTGAGAGATTAAAGGAGATATTTGGAAGAAATAATTGGAAGAGATAAATTGCTACATGCAATATTATAAGAAAAAAGAATTAGCATAGGCAGGGGTTTTATAGCATGACCTGCTCCCAGTTGATGGGATGGATAAATTTACAAAACCAGGTCAGGCATTGCTGCAGTAAAATATATCAGATGATGATTCAGATTGTGACTACTCAAAATGTTTTATGAAAACAATGGAGTGGATGATTTTATCCAGCCTGTCAATTAGTTAGAGCCTATCATACAACAATGACATACTATTATGTGGGTCTCCAAGATAGAATATTCAGTGTTAAATCATAATAATCAACAGAATGGAAATGTGACCCTACTGATTCTATTTGTATAAAAAGTGGTATAAATATGAATATATGTGGTATATACATTTATATATGGGTTTTTTCTGGATAGTAACACAACTACACAGTAAGTCAGAAATAGGACTAATATTTAGTATTGAGGGAGTTATTGTTGAAAAGTCTCCAAAGTGATTTTTAATAAATAGCAGATTTCTTCTTCTTCACCAAAGCCATTAACAATTTGAGAAACAAAATAATAATGAAGGAACAAAACCTCACTTTCATCCTGATTTAGGTCAGTATGGAGTAAGTTGTGGAGTATGAGACTCAAGTAGATCTGATAAATAAATCTCAGAAAGAGGCTGATTTTCCAATAGGTGAATATCTTCCGCATCTCGATTTCTTACCACCTGCAGGAGCAGCCACCCTGGAGAACCAGTGGACTGACAGATCCTTGAGGATGGAAAGATCCAAAGGAGAAACAGAAGGGTGGAAGTAAGTCAGACATGCCTATTCATTAGTGTCAAATGTACCAATATGATAATTGGCCAGTATTACCAAATTTACCAGCATGATGTTCCTTTGGAAGCAGAGTAAAGGAGAAAACAGAATCAGAATTTGCTCACAGAGGAAATCTTTCCTCATATAGACCAAGAGTGAGGAAATGTCCCCCTGGCAGTCATTTGATGCTTTTCTGTAACATTTTAATTGTTTACCATGTGCAGATTTTACTTTTATAATAAAGCTAGATGAATATGATTTAATGTATATTCTTACTCTTTAATTTTATAACCTTAAATAACAATGAGAACGGTCTAAAAATGGAAAGACTGCCTTATAATGAATTCTTTCTTTGACTTGTGATGTGCCAGAAATTATTTAGTTATTGGAGATACAGGGCTCTTTGGCAGCTCTGCAGAGATTAGATTGTAGGGGGAGAACGGGAGCAGAGAGGCAGCAATTATGCTTTCCTTCATTGGAACTGTCATAAAATTAGAGGTCTAGTGATCCTTTGGTAGAAGATTTGGGTAGACTACATATCAGACCTGAAAATTGCCTGCACATTGAGGCCTCGATGAAAGCAAAGCCCTTCGTATTATAATTTGAAGTCTGGCTGTGTGATGCCTCCAGCTTCATTCTTTATCTCAGGATTGCTTTGGCTATTCAGAGTCTTTTGTGGTTCCATACAAATCTGATGATTTTTTGTTCTATTTCTTTAAAAAATGTCATTGGGATTTTGATGGGGGTTGCATTAAATCTGTATATTGTTTTGGGTAATATAGACATTTTTAACCATGTTGATTCTTCCAATCTATGAACACAGTAGATCTTTCCATTTCATTGTGTCTTTTTCAATCTCTTTTAATAATGCTTTGCAGTTTTCAGTATAGGTCCTTCACATCTTTGTTAAGTTGATTTATAAGTATTTTATTCTTTTTTGTTGCAATTGCAAAAATAAATTGTTTTTTTTTTCCATTTCTTGTTCTGAAATTTTACTGTGAGTAAATAGGAGTGGCATGTATTTTTGTACCCAAATATGTAAAAAACTGGTATAAGTCAACACCAAACAAACCAAAAAATGGGCAGAGGACCTGGACAGACACCTCTCCCAAGAAGACATACAAATGGCCAGCAGATATGTGAAAAGATGTTCAATTTCACTATGTATTAGGGAAATGCAAATCAAAACTACAATAAGACACCACCTCACACCTGTAGAATGGCTGTTATCAACAAAACAAGTAATAAGTGTTGGAGAGGTTGTGGAGGAAAAAGAACCCTCATTCATTGCTGGTGGGAATGTAAACTGGTACAGCTGCTATGGAAAACAGTATGTAGGCTCCTCAAAAAACTAAGAATAGACCCAGGATATGACCCAGCAATCCCTCTTCTGGGTGTCTACCCCAAAATTTTGAAAACATTTATTTGCAAAGATATACGCGTTCCTGTGTTCATTGCAGCATTATTCATGGTGGCCAAGACATGGAAGCAACCAAAGTGTCCTTTAATAGATGATTCGATAAAGAGGATGTGGTACATATATACAGTGGAATACCACTCAGCCATAAGAAAAGATGAAATACTGCCATTTGCAACAACATGGATAGATCTTGAGAATATCATTCTAAGCAAAATAAGTCAGACAGAAAAAGTTAAGAACCATATAATTTCACTCATTTGTGGGATATAAAACAGAAAGCAACAAACAAACAAAAATTCATAGGCACAGACAACAGTATGGTGGCTACCAGAGGGAAGAGGGGTAGGAGAGTAGTTAAGGGTAAAGGGTGTCAAATATATGGTGATAGAAGGAGATTTGACTTTGGTTGGTGGGCACTCAATGAAATATAGAGATAATGTATCATAGATTTGTGCACTCGAAACCTATATAGTTTTATTAACTAATGTCACCCTAATAACTTTAATAAAAAGTAAAGATAAGAAAAAGAAAGCAAAGCCCATAAATGGAACACGTAATCTCGGTCAGACTACTGAAGGCAATGAGATACAGACGAGGTAGTCTGATGAAATAGGGGCTGTGTACTCTGTGCGCTAGTCATTTCTATGAGGAATACAGTTACAGAATCATAATGACGGGGGGAAAAGCTTCTACGGTAGTTAAACATGTTTAAAAAGATGTTTTCTATTTAAAAATATTAATGAACTAAGTTTAATTAAGGGTAGAACTGGATCTTCAACAATTATTAAATATCTACCTTTGACCAGAGACTCTACTAACAGCTCTCAGATGCCAAATGAATAGGTAGAATCATTTCCCTCAGGAGCTTCTAATATTTTGGGAGAAATAATATAGTTACATGAATACATATAATGCAATGATGTATTTAATAACTGCATTTAAAATATGTTGTGAGCCCTGGCCTATTTTGCTCAGTGGTTTGAGCGTGGCCTGTGAACTTGATTCCCAGTCAAGGGCACATAGCTGGGTTGCAAGTTCGATCCTGGGCCCCAGTCAGGGTCATGTGGGAGGCAACCAATTGATGTGTCTCTCTCACATTGATGTTTCTCTCTATCTCCCCCTCCCTCCCTTTCACTCTATCTAAGAATTAATGGAAAAATAACCTCAGGTGAGAATTAACAAAATACAAAATAAAAATAATAAAATATATTATTAATACAAATGCTTCTTTGCATATTGTTCTTCCCTGATAAACTGAGACCTCTTTGAGGAAGGGTCTGTGCTATTTTCCTCTTTATACCTCTAGTGCTTAACAAGTGTTTGGCAGGTAGGAGGTAGTCAATGTTTATTGAAGAAATGATTCAATAATTAAAAGAGACCCAAACAAAGAGAGTAGATCAAAACAAAGGGAGAGCATGTAGGACAGTGGAAAAGAGCAAAGGCTTAAATTTATTGGGAGAATTTGATCTAGTTCTTGGAAAAAGGATGGGTTTTTTGACAGGTAGAGATCCATGTGAAAATGAAATGCAATCAAAACTTGTGAGTACTGAATCTGACCTCTTTAAAGTGCTATAGTTCACTACTAATAATGCTGAAATGGCAGCAAGGGATATGGCAAATACAATGAAAAGGACAGAAAATATCAGTGGCAACCCTGCTCTCAGCTTTTCTACAGAGAATATGAGAAAAATAGGCCTGAACAGATCTATGGCATGAGAGAGTAATTCAAGGTTATACATTTTTAAAATTTGGGTACAGTTGCCAGGTGAAAAGTGAATAAATGAGCAATATTTTGCATAAATATAAGTGGCATTCTCCCTAATTTTAAATAAAATTTGAAAGTTAATTAAGTAAAAATAGTGGCTATATAGGCATAAAGCCAGTATAGAAAATGTTGCCTTGTGGTTTAAATTAATGATTTGGAGTATTATAAAAAGTATTATCTAGGGATTACCAGATGATATAGAGAAGATATAATAAGCATAAAGTAGCTTCTTATGGATGAGTAAAGATTAAGAGTCCAGATGTGTGCTGTATTTTTTCCATGGGCCAAGAATAAGAGATTGTTGTGTTTGAATTGGAAAATAATGCTTTCTACCCTTCTGTTCCTAGAAAGAAAACTAGATGACAAAAAATTAATATTTGGCTATTCATTTAAGTTTTAAGATAAAATGGGCTTGCAGTGAAAAAAAATTCAAATACCAAAGGAAGTTCTATCATTCTGAGACATTATCCATGTGGTCAGCTTATCCAAAATAATCTGGTTTCTATGCTTTTTAACCTTTGGAATTCTGGTAATTTTTCATATCCTTTTCATTTCAGCTGCCCAATCTTATGCACACACCAATGAGGGTCACTTTTAAAATATTAAACTACAGCCCTGGCCGGTTTGGCTCAGCGGTTAGAGCGTCGGCCTGCGGTCCAGAGAGACCCGGGTTCGGTTCCCGCTTAGGGCATGTACTTCGGTTGCAGTTTGTCCCCGGCCCTGGTTGGTCGTGCGGGTGGCAGCCACTCGATGTGTCACTTTCACATCGATGTTTCTCTCTCTCCCTCCCACTCTATCTGAACAAAAATGAAAAAATGTCCTCCGGTGAGGATAAAAAAAAAAAAATAAATAAAAATAAATAAATAAATAAATAAAATATTAAACTACAATTCAGATTCTAGCCACCAACTTCATTTCTCTGGATCTTTTCCTTTTTGTACTCTGGCCATACCTACTCTTCTACCTCATGGGATTCTCTAACTCCTAGATATCCCACTGTCAAAATATTTAAACAATATCAGATTTAAATATAAAATCTTAACAAATGCAACACTTTATAACATTTCTTCCTTTCTTTTAAAAAATATTTTATTATTTTTTTAGAGCAGTATTAGGGTCACAGCAAATTTGAGAAAGTACAGACATTTCCCATATACATCCTGCCCCAACACATTCATAGCCTCCCTTGTTATCGAAATCCCCCATCAGAGTGGTGCATCTGTTGAAACTGATGAACCTGCACTAAAACATCATAATCACCCAACATACATAGTTAACTTAGGATTTACTTTTTTTGTTGTACATTCTATGGGTTTGGACAAATGTATAATGAGATGTATCCATCATTACAATATCTTACAAAGTATTTTCACTGCCCCTCAAATCCTCTGTGTTCTACCTAGTCATCTCTCCTTTTCCCCAACCCCTTGGAACCACTGATCATTTTACTGTCTCCATAGTTGTGACTTTTCCAGAATGTCATATACAGTTGACTCTTGAACAACATGGGGGTCAGGGGCTCCAACCCCTGTGCAGTTGAAAATCTGCATGTAACTTGACTTTCCCAAAATTTAGTTGTCCCTCAGTATCCATGGGGAATTGGTCAAGTCCCCTTTATAAATTGACGTAGATCAAAGTATCCAGTCAGCCCTCCACATCAGCAGACTTCCAACCACGGATCAAAAACAGTATAGGTATGTATTTTTAAAAATCCATGTATGAGTGGGCCACACAGTTCAAATTCATGTTTTCTAAAGGTCACTGTACTTGGAATCATAACAATATTCAGCCTTTTCAGATTGATGTCTTTTATTAGCAATAGGTAGTTAAGATTTCTCCATGTCTTTTCATGGCTTGATAGCTCACCTCTTTTTAGTGGTAAATATTATTTCATATCTGGAATTAAAACATTTTATTTATCCATTCACTTACTGAGGAACATCTTGGTTGCTTCCAAATTTTGACAATTGTGAATAAAGCTGCTAGAAATATCTGTGTGTAGGTTTTGTGTGGACGTAAATTTTCAGCTCCTTTGGGTAAATACTGAGGAGTGTGATTGTTGGATCATATGGAGCTCATTATTTTTAAGGCATAGTTTCCTAGTCTTTCTTTAAAACGTCACTTCTCAGTACATCTGAATGGTAGTACATTCTATTAAGTTGACTATTTAAGAAGTCAAATGACAAGTGCCTAATATTAGCTTTCAAGTGTTGGCTGTCTTAAAAATTCAGAGACACAGACAACAGTATTTTAGTTATAAGAGGAAGGAAAGTGGGGGAACAATAAAGGGGGTCAAATATGTAGTGATAGAAGATGATTTAAGCTTGGGTGGTTGGCACACAATATAATATACAGATCATGTAGAATTATACACTTGAAACCTATATAATCTTATTAACCAATGTCACCCCAATAAATTTAATTTAAAAAGCATTGGGCCCTGGCCAGTTTGGCTTAGCAATTAGAGCGTCGGCCTGCGGGCCGGAGAGTCCTGGGTTTGGTTCCCGCTAAGGGCACGTACTTCCGTTGCAGTTCGTCCCTGGCCCGGTTGGTGTCGTGTGGGTGGCAACCAGTCGATGTGTCTCTCTCATGTTGATATTTCTCTCTCTCTCTCCTCCTCCCTCCGTCCCTCCCTCCCTCCTGCTTTATCTGAAGATAAATGCAAAAATGTCCTTGGGTGAGGATAAAAAACAAACAAAAAAAATGTTGGTTGTCTTGCATAAAATACAAATAGGGAAATGTTATTTTTCTTTGCAATAGCATATTCTACACCAGTATGTACACGTATACTTTATTATTCATGCTAATTAATATTACAAAAATCAGTAATTATAAATTTGCTATGATTACTGTATCTATTTGACTGTTCTTTATCTAATACCTGATAGGTAATAGAATTGTACACTTACATTTTTGTTTCTTCCAAAGTTAGACAATCACTGAAACCAATATCTATGACTCCATAGAATGCCCAATAGCCATACAGAGACAACAGTCTGTGCTCAGTTACAGGAAGCTAGCTCTTGATTATCCATAGTGATTGATAGCATAGAAAAGTGAAATCATTTTAGCAGATAGGTGTATCCACCGCTATCCTAATTAATCTTATTAGATAATATGCTTAAAAGGTAGCCAACAGACTCATTTGAAGTTCATTTCCTTTATTATTCCGTTTTTTAGACACTTGCTACTGAATAAATGCTAATGAGCAGGGAGGGAGCCAAAAGGCAGGAAGCAAAAAAGAAGATAGAGAGAAGCAATGGGAGTGGAGAGCCCCCAACCTCGAAAATCAGTTCCTGAATAATCACAGCTTGTGATGGTCCCACTGCTGCAGGAACATAAACTCCCATTATATCCTCATAAAAAGAAAAAGAGGTGTTATTTTTCAAATATATAAATGTGCTGAAGGAAATGTTCCATCTAATTATTTTGTGTCTATTATTAGATTGTAATTGAGCATATGTTCCATTTCTAAAAATATTTTTTATTTTTCCTTCAAGATTTTATACATTGTGCTTTGTTTTTTTCCTGAGCATTTTCCTCATTTTTTCCCTTTTATTAAGTTTATTATGATAGGCACATCCAATCTGTTCCAGTCTTTCCAAACCACTTTACTGCCCAGAAAAAGGTGAAGTATTTAAATGTGCCCACTTTGATTATTAAGCTTTGGGAAAGAGATGTCACTAGAGCTTTTTTTTTTTTAACCCTTGTCCACATTTCCTGAATACAATGTGCTGGTGTTCATGTTGAAAGTCCTTCCAATCTTCTTTACTACCTGTAATAAGATAATAACATATAATAAGGGCCCCTAACTGAATACAAATATAATTTTATTGTAGGAATTAATGATCATCATTTTTTTATTAATAGACGAATTTCTAGCTAGCAAGATGGTTATTTTTGTGTGAAGGCATTGGGAGATATTTTATGTCAATGTAAACTTTGTTAACCATAAATTTAATATAAAAAAGTCTATATTGTATTTATATTTAGTAAACACTCCTATTCCCCAATAAACACACATCACTCTCCTGTTTTCTTTCAAGTTTCATTCTAGTAAACAAGTGTAATAAAGAGTCCAACTCCACTTTTAAAATTTTTTGACTGCTAATAGCTTTTGAAATCTCACCACTCCCTCTTCCTTTTCTGCTCCACATCTAACAAACTAATAAAGTCTCAGTATTTCTTCCTTTGGTGACAGCAGGAAATTCACAAGAACCTTAACAATATAAAAACCCCAAGCCAGTCTCTTTTCCCTGTTCTCTCAAGACACTTTTGGACCAGCTTGAGAGGGCTGCCCTGCTCTGCCCAGAAAACTTCATTATGTGAATGATAAATCTTTTCAAACACATATGTGAGTGTGGTGTCATCAGCCTTGATATCTGAACCAAATTTGGGGTGGGGGTCCATCCTGTTTCTTTGGAGTTTTCACAAGATAATAAAACCTATTGATCATATATCTTTCATACCTTCATTCATACATTTTTTCATGCATTGTCATTTACTTAATGAAATTTAAAGATGTAAAATACTTAGTTTTAGTCACCAGGAAGACAAAAATCTATATAAATTGGACTTAACCTAGGGACATTTGTCAAAAATAGAGTTTATAATAATATCCCAACAATCATGTCATTGCAGATTGCACATGTTAGTGTGACTTGGCCTCCCACAAAGTGTGTGTACTACTGTTCAGTAGTAAACTGCAAAATTTGGAATGTACCAGAAAAGCAAAAACAAACTTGGAAATGTTAATAATGTTTTTTTAAAAAAAACAAAAGCTTGCAAAAGGCAGAAACTCTGAAAAAAATGTGTTGCTTGCATGACCTTTGCTCAGCCTTTTGTTGAGTACAGATTATCCGGATTATCCACAAAGCCAGGAGCCACCCAGCAGATGCAGGATGAGATACCAGACCAGTCCAACTGCAAAGTGAGCAACATGTCAGCAGGAATTGCCGGAAGCTAGAAGCAGAGTATATAACCTACACCCCAACTGTTATTTGAGGCTGACTCCCTTTTCAGACTCAGCCCACCTGCCCCCAGGTGTTTGCAATAAAGCTACTTTATTCTACATTGGCCCTGTGTTGTGGATGTGATCTCCCGCAGGCTCGGATCTTTTAAAATTCAACCTTATTTAAAAATCCTGAAAACAGGAGGTAAAGCAGGAAGACAGGCCTGATCCTCGCTTATCTCTATCTCTGATGCCATCATCCTTGCCCAGCGATAATTGTCTCACAACTTCCTGTCTGGTTCACTTCCATCAGTTTCTCCTCCTATGCATGCCACACATAGCGTAACCACATCTGAAAGTGTAACTCAGAAACTAGTCTCCTCAACTGAACCCTTTAGTAGCCTTCTTATTGCTCTTCAAATAGAGTAATCTACCCATTCAAACACATCTCCCACCTTCACCTCCTCTCTCATGTATTCTGATCATCCCGGCTGTTGTAATAATCACTGAATTCTCTGAAGTCTAGACCTTCAAACATGTTTAAAATGCTCTCTCCTCCATTCTACTGGCCTGACTTCAGTTTCCTATCTCAGGTTAAAAGTCCCTTTCTCAGATAGGCTTTCTGAGCCCACTCAATCTAACCCAGACGCTTCCGTTTCTAATAGCACACTGTTATTTTTCTTTCTCAGTTTTTATCACAATTTATAATTATAGTTGACCTTTGAACAACGTAGGGATTAGGGGTGCCAATCCCCTGCATAGGTGAAAATTCATGTATAACTTGTGATTCCCTAAAAACCTAACTACTAATAACCTACTATTGACTTGTTGACTGAAAGCTCTACCAATAATATAAATAGTCAATTAACACATATTTTGTATGTTATATATATATTATATGTTGTATTTTTATAATGTGTAAACTAGAGAAAAGAAAATATTATTTTAAAAAATCATAAGAGAAAATACATTTATAGTACTGTATACATTGAAAAAAATTCATATATAAGTGGACCTGCACAGTTCAAACCTGTATATATTTTATTTTATTTTGTTTACAAAGCCAGATAGAAAAAGTCCATAAGGGAAGGAGGTGTGTATTTTTTAGTCACTCTTGGGATATAAATTTTCATGAGTTCCTCAAGCTTTTGAACATCGGGTTGGTAGAAACACTGACTGTCTTTGTTCCTATCTTTTCAGGGATGTTTGCATAGCAAACAGCCTTGGAAGATATAATGTCTCTCAGGCAAGCATTCTTAATGTCCAGTATAGTATAGATAATGTTTTCATCTAGAGGAAAGGTCAGACATGCTTATTGCTCTCTATGAAGGACTTTGAGTTCCCTAATCTCAGGGTTCCTCTCCTGTAAAACACTCCACTGTGTGTGCAGGTACCATCTGTCATTCTTTATAGCATCCAATGGGGGGGGGGAGGGTCAGGCTTGGAGAACTAATAGAAATTCTTATATGTTAGTTGATGTTATTATTCTGAGTAATAAACTGACTTTTTTCTCTAACCCAAGACTTTCATGCCTCTTGTCAACATCCATAAATCTGTGGTAGATTAACTTGTGATTGAGCTCCCAAGTAGGGTGAAATCTCAGACTCTAGGAAGTTCTAAGTCATCACCACTATAAGTCTAGAACTAGTACATTACCTGGTCCATATTAGATGTTTAATAAAAATGTGTTGATCCAGTGAATGAACTGTGTCCTTTTGAGAATCTCATTAAGTTTGGTCCCTCACCCTAAAAAAAAAAAAAAAAAAAAAAAAAAACCTGCAGATATGTAAATGCATACATAATTTTTTCTATGTCAGCAGGATTGCAAACCTTCTAGCTAGAGTCCTAGATCTCCATGGACTCCAATTTAAGAATGGTCTAGTTAAATCCTATTTTCTTACATACATAATAGGACTAAGTCCTGGAAAAGAACTCATTATCTCCTGAATTTCATTATTTTTTTCTTGTCCTAGTTGCCAGCCCTAACTCATACCAATTCCTTGAAATAATTTTTAGAACCAAAGATAAAACACTTCTTTTCATAGTAGTGGTAACAATTCTGGAAGGTTCTATCATTAACAAAATATGCAAGTAAAACTAGATTCAAGATTAGTTAGATAAACCTATGGCCAGAACCATAAAGGTGATTGAAAATTAGTTCAAAGTGAGTAGAGATTTTCTTGCTGCATAATGAAAGTGGCTTAAGAAAATACATGACAATCGCTACACTCTTCCAAAAGCTGTCCCCTGGTACTACTGGCAGAGACTGTACCTAGTTCTGTGCTGAAATAAACTATAGTTCTTTTTCAAAAGTATATTTTATTGATTTTTTAGAGAGAGAGAGATAGAAACATCGATCGGCTGCCTCCTGCACGCCCCCTACTAGGGATCAAGCCTGCAACCCGGGCATGTGCCCTGACCAGGAATTGAACTGGTGACTTCTTGGTGCCTGGGTTGATGCTCAACTACTGAGCCACACCAACTGGGCACTGACAACTCTTAACCTTGAGAAAGTTACTTTTTGAATCTAGGTTTTCTCATCACTAAAAGGAAGTAATTTCATTTAAATTATAAGGTTGTTTTAAAGATACAATATTTTGTGCAAATAACCAGCATGAGGAAGGTTCAGAAACAATGGTAGCACGAGTTCTTTACTGGCCACCATGCATCTGTCTGTGCAACCTCATTTAGCTTCTTCTTCCTTTGTGTTGAAATTACTACCATGCCCTGGCTGGTTTCGCTCAGCGGTTAGAGTGTCGGTCCTCGGACCAGAGAGTCCCAGGTTCGGTTCCCGTTAAGGGCATGTACCTCAGTTGCAGTTTGTCCCCGGCCCCGGTTGGGGTCATGTGGGTGGCAACCAGTCGATGTGTCTCTCTCACGTCGATGTTTCTCTCTCTCTCTTCCCCATTCTCTTCTCCTATTCTATCTGAAGATGAATGCAAAAGTGTCCTCAGGTGAGGATAAAAAAAAAATTACTATCATGAATATTTGGCATACCCTGACTTAAGAAATTCTCAGTCCCATAAGTCCTCCTATGTTACTACAAAGTTTTGTTTGCTGGAAATAGTACTATTACTTGACTCCAAAGACTGTCAGTATTTGTATTGTGGCCCTTGGAACTTAAATCCAAGGGTCTTGATCTCTTTACATAGTTCAAAGAGGAGCCATTTAAATTTCTTTGCACTGGGAGTTACACAACCCAAACATGCATCATAGAATAGAGGTAAATTCTGAGGGCATTGTATACAGATCTCAGCTTCAGTGATTACTCACTGATTTATGGCAAGTTCTTTATCCTCTGAATTTGGTTTCTTTCCTTGTAAAATGGGATATAACAACTGCAATAGTAGCTACCTTTCGAGCTATTATGAACATTAAACATGAATTTGAGTAAAATACTCACAATTCCTGCAGCTGGTGCCATATCTACACCCACATATTGAAAAGTTTTTATTTAATTTTTTCAGAATAAGATATTGACCTAGAGAGAACAAGCAGTTTATTTAAAATCACATAGCTAGTAAAATGTGAGATTAAAATGAAAACTTACATCTGTCCAGTCACAATATCCATTTTTATTCCATTCTGTTATACTCTCAGAGGCTGTACAAATGCAGAAAAATAACATGATTGGGTCCATTTGGAAAGTCTGCTATTTATCCTGACTTTAAGAGTATTATATTGGATCTGACACTATGTAGGCTTACTAACTATTCCCAAATCTTCTAAGAAAAAATGCCTGGAGGCACCAGCAATGTCTTTATCTGTCTCTCTTTCTCTCTCTCTCTCTCTCTCACACACACACAAAAACTGGTATTAAAGCACTTTGGGATAAATTGAATATGTGGTCACTGAACAAAAGGCTGGTTTAAAATTGAGCACATGAACACCTTAGTAAGCATCCCTTAATAAAAGACAAAATATTTGTATTTCATTATAGTCTTGAACCCTTAACACACCTCCATGGGAAAGGCTAAATACAAAGTAACACACCCGGAATGCCACTGTGGAATATCTTAGTGTCTATTTTATTTTTATTCAGGATTTGTGAACATGTTACAAAATCTCTAGATCTACATGCAGTTGGATGAAAAGTGATTATGATGCAGTTATGGGGTTTTCTTTAAGGCTATGGGTTGATGAATGAACAAACTAGTGCCCATTTTCATAGCCATACTTGATGGTAAAAATATTTTGCACTTCAGATTTCCTCTGTAAATTCTAGTTTCTGGACTGCATGATATAATTGTCTCTTATCATACCATATGGAAATACAAGATTACTTTCATGCCCCAAATGATTTTGTACTGATTTATGTTTCACTTATATTTGATGAGATATATTTTCCTCTATCCCCCATGGTGAATAATTCATGGTAAAGGACAAGGGCCTATTTTAACAAGAATATACATAGATAGCTTCCAAAAGTAAGTTTTAGAGCTTAATATAGCCCTGAAACTGAAGAAATTTTGTGATGCTTCACTGTACACTTGTGATGTTAAACCAAAAAGGCAGTGCTCTTCAGAGCATGGGACCCGAAAGTGCATGAAGCAAGTAGGAAGACACTAATGCAAGTATGTAAATTTTAGATGATTCTGGGAAGCTCTAATGGAGTTCCTAAATGAGAATTAAAATTCTTTTAATTTCATTAATTTGATACTAATTTTTGAGTCACATTTCTAGCAAAATGTATTTTGTATCCAGTTCTTGTAGATACTTACCAAATGAAAATATGATAGGCTTTATAAAACTCAGTTAATAAATCCAAGAAAATGTGTTGATTTTTAAAAGGATTGCTTTAGGGACAATTAATTATAAATGGCTCATTTTTGTATCAGCAACCCAATACATCAATTTGGCAGCTGCCTTAAGAATTTTGGCCTCATAATTAATGCAATTCTGTTTGGTAATGAAAACATGTACAATATGCCTTGGGTCTACCATTTTTACCATTTTAAATAGTCTCTTTAGCCAGCCATCCCTGGCTAGTATTCCCTGTGTCAGTACAAGAAATTCCAATATGGTATCATGCATTGTTTCCTGTTATTAGCTTTCTAAAGGACACTGTTACTAGAGAGCTACTGAGTACACATAGATGATACAGAATGGACTATTAGCAAGGTATTATAACTAGTGTTTTCACACTACTCACAACCGTCAATTCAGAAACACGTAGTATTTTTTCACTTGACCTCCATACCATCTGTGCAAATTGACCTGCTTTGCGCTCTCACACCGGCTTTGATTTGGAAGTTGACGTGAAGGCAAGGTGGATTTCTCAAGAGCAAGAAGAATATTTTCCAGGTTGCTATGTGGTGTTTGTCAAAACAATACCAAAATGAATTCAATGGCAGGAGAGCAGTAATGTACTATTTCAACATGGTGAAGCTCAGTATTTTTAAAACATTGAGATCTGAGGACATGACTTCAGGGCTCTAAAAGTTGTATGTGAGCTTTTTATATTTTCATTTCAATTAAAATCCACAAAATAAGTAGTATGGCAAAATGAGCACGTGATGTAATTTCCTTTCTATACAGAAGGACAGAGCAACTCAAAAACAAGAGGGAGGAGAATTTGGTGGAATTTGAACCTGCAGAGTTCCTGAAACACTGAAAGCAGACATCATTAGATTACATAGAAAAATGTCAGAATGTGCAGGAAAAAAAGTATTGCCATGGAAGGGGTGAATGCAAGGAGCAGGAATATACATATGTAATTACAAACCATATATTTATTTCTATGTCAGATTCATTTCAAGAGAGATTAATAGGTCTTGCTACAAAGTCTGTTGGGAGCCCAAGCCAAGAAATATGTCAGTCTTGCACAGGTTGGCAGAAGAACATGGGTATTTCTTTTTGACAGCAATTAGCAGAATAGAATTAGTCAGCACCAGTGAATTCAGAGATAAAAGAGGCTATTCTCTTTTAGCACATTCGATGGCAATTACCTTTCTGACTCAGGTCAGCTCTTCTTCGAGTTCGGAGAAAGCAAAATTTCAAGTTCAATGCCAATCCAAGAGTAAAAGTGTAAACTTTCTGACATAACTTTAAAACTCTCACATATATAAAACTGCTTTCCCCTTGTGAACCATTTATAGTTGTGAGTCCATTAGCTAGCTATAAAGCACTGGAGTAAGACACTTGGTAAGCAGGCTGCCCTGGAAATGTCTTAAGAGTGCAAACATCCTTTTAACCAAACAAAGATAGTAAGAACCATACTGTGATTGGCTGTTTCCTTTTATTTTTAATCCTAAATAAAAGAGGCAAAGATTAGTTTATAAGAACATCTTCTCTTATTATTTACAAAATAAATACATTCATGGCAATGAATTGTAAGTTCAATTTTATTATGATGCACTAAACATTTACCACTTATACAAGAACCAAAACCACAATGAAACTAAAATAAATAAATACAACTCAAAATCTCAAACCTAAAGGGAGTTGTATCACTGAATTTCGGCAGCTATTAGGCTTAAGTAACAAATGGACCCAACAACCAAGGTTGATGATTCATTCACATTATGTGTCAGCCTAGGCTTTGTTCCATGTCTTCTTTGCTCCTGAACCATACAGATTTTGGATACAAATGCATTTTCTGGAGGTAATCCTTTTGGGTTCAAATCTCACCTCTACCACTTACTAGTTATATATACTTGTATGGGATATAGTATGATGTCAAAATATACTTTTATTCATTTTAACAAACATGTATTAACCTTGGAGGCAAGGGAATGTGGAGATTAAGAAAAACAGGTGAAGGACGATGGTGATGGGATACCTACCTTATAGGATGTCATTGCCTAGGAAAATCTCAGTTACATAGGAACATGATGCAAGGCATATAACAGGCATTGCCATAATAAAGACACAAGTTATAGGAGTCTGGAAAGGATCTGGAAAGACTTCCTGAAGAAGCTGGAATTGGATATAAACCTAAAGGTAATATTGACTCTTCAATAATTTGGAAAAGAACAATAAAATGGAAGGTAGGTTTGATTCATAAGATCCTCTTGGATCATGTTGGCAGAATCTAATGATATTCTGAGGATATCCAGTAAAGGATTTTATGTAGGAAAATGATACAGAGATTTGTATTTTAGTAAAATAATCTTTGCAGCAAATTGTAGTTTTATAACAGTGGGAAAATAACCAAGCTAGGAAGATTTGTTTGGAGTCTCAGGAACCCAGGCATTTTGTATGGCAAGAAGGAATCAGACTAGATATACCTAATTTTAACAGCAAAGGATAAAATTAAGAGAACTCAACAACTGAAGGCATGTGGTTGAGGAAGAGAAAGGAGTAGAGAAGTGTTTCTCAAATCGCTGCACATTGACATTGACAAGACAGCCTTGACGTTTCCTTCCGCTGGACCAGAGAGAGTTGTCTTCCTGACAATAGGCCTCTGGCCCACTTTTTCTTAGAGCATTTACTTTGAAAACATGCAATTGTAAATTCTTTCTCTGTCCCTTGGAGATTTAAGTCTTCTACAATTTAGCAATCTCTTTCTCAAGGACTATCCCTTTAAAATGCCATCAAGAAGATAGAACCCCTATCTCCCAGTCTCTGTGGGAAAGTAGGAGCTGGACTTCAATAAGCAATGACTAGGAAACATAGATGGCTGAGTCACATCGACCAACCACCCCACTAAATGTGCTGTAACAGTTCCCACTAGCTCACTTCAGTGCTTAAAAACTCTCCAGCTTTTTGCTTCAGCAGAGTTGAGTTCAGTCTCTCTCCCTTATTGCAAAAGTCTTGAATAAAGTCATCCTTGTTTGTTTATTATCTGAGGGACTATAACATAAACAAGAAGTAAGAGAGGAAGAACTATTAAGTATCCCTATAGGAGGCATAGCGGACACAGTTGGTTACCAAACTGGTACCAATTTTCTTCTTCCTCCTAGAAAACTAATTTTGTGCAGGTATTCATCTCTTCCTCACAAAGCCCATGTGACTTAAGTTAGCTGGGTTTAACCCATCCTCAAACTGGAGAAGCAAATACTGCTAAATTTAAACCAATTTCAGTAATCTCATTTTCCTTGACTGGGAGTGGTTCAGGAAGGGGCATGCAATTTAATTTTTAGCCAATGAGATTGAGCAGTGTCTTGTTTGTCCTTTCTGAGATAGAAGCTTTCTTATAACATAGATCCTTGTTCTAAAAAGCTTCTTCGTTCACTTCAGATCAAGATAAGCCAGTTCTCTTTCCTCCTGTATTATTATAATTCATTCAATAATATTCACCTAATATTTCATTGAGTACTTACTATTTCCTAAGACCTGTTCTAGGGGCTTGGGATATAATAAACAAACCAAAACATCTTGCCCTTGTAGAGTCTATATTCTACCAGAAATAGATAATAATCATTTGATATAATGAATAAACTATATAACAAGTTAGAAGGTGATGTCTACTATGTAAAATAAAAGGAAAGGAGAGTGGGATTGAGAGTGCTCAGGGGTAGGCTGCCTCATGAAATAAAATGATCAAAATAAGTCTGAGATTTGTGCAGATTTTAAGGATAAGATAGAAAGAACCAAGTGGATATGTGATGTGAGCATAGAATGTTCTAGGCAGAGGAAACAGAGGAAAGGCTCTAAGCAAAGGCGTGGCATAAAGATCAGTGTACCTGGAACAGAATGGGTAAGGAGAACCAAGTGAGAAGTGGTCAGAGTGGCAAAGGCATAACAGAGCATCATAAAGACATACCCATTGTAAAGTCTGTGGCTTTAATTTTGATTACCAGAAGGAAATCTTGATATAGGATTAAATCTGGGCTTTGGCTTGCAAATCAGAGAGCCCCCCTCAAAAATCCTAAAAGCAAAATCAATCAAACTTGAAGCCTGTCTTCCCACTGGACTGCCATTTTCATGAAAAAATGAATTTCTTCATTATATATGTCAGGCTTCAATTCCTATTCCTTAAAGTTGAACCTAGCCTAAGTAAAAAATAGTTCAGTCTGAATTAGAGAACAAAAATTATTCTTACCAATAAGTCTTCACTTTAACGAAGAGCAACAAAATAAAATGGCTTAAACCACTTGGAGAAAAACTAAGTCATGCATAGGGAAGAACTTTTTGATTAGCAAAAGCTAGTACAAGAGTGTGTTGGATTTAATCCATAAAGAATAATATTTTATTGTCCAATAAAATACATATTCACTTTCCCAGAGGAAGAATATGGAATTATAGAGTAAGTTATGGTGCCTTTGACAATTATGTTATTTAAAATTTTTAGCTACAGTAGTTCCCCCTTATCAGAGGGGGATATGTTCCAAGATCCTAGTGGATGCCTAAAACTGCAGATAGTACCAAACCCTATATATGTAATGTTTTTCCTGTATATACATTCCTATGGTAAATTTTAATTTATACATTAGGTGCAGGAAGAGATTAGCAACAATAACTAATAATAAAATAGTACAATTATAACAATGTACTGTAATAAAAGTTATGTGAATGTTCTCTTTCAAAACATCTTCTTGTACTGCACTCACCTTGTCACTTAAAGGAAGTACTTTATGGCTTCTCTTTGGCATAAGTATCTGCACTGCCAGGGTCACTATTCTTGTACTGTGGAGACTATTAAATAAAATCAAGGTTACTTGAAAACAACACTGCAATACTGTGACAACTGATCTGATGACCAAGATGTTTGCTGTGACTTAAGGTTGAAGGGTGTCTACAGCATGGAGACACTGGACAAAGGGTTGAGTCTTGAGTGGGACAGAGCAGGACAGTGTGAGATTTTATCATGTTACTCAGAATGGTTTGCAATTTAAAACTTATGACTTATTTATTTTTGAAATTTGCCATTTAATATTTTTGGACTGTGGTTGACTGTGGGTAACTGAAACCACAAAAAGTAAAACTGTGAATAAGGGAGATAATCTCTACTGAGATTAGTACAGGGGGATAAAACCAACTTTAAAATATATGATCATCTGATAGTGAAACTGAAAGTGATGCAGATTTCCTCTGAGCAATCCTTAAAATAGATTTCTCTGTGTAATTCATGGCTCATTTGTAATTCTTTCAACAAATATTTGCTGAGTACTTAAAAGTAGAGGCTCACTGGATGGATTGAATGGTGGGGTGAAAGTCAATATATGCTAATTGTCAACTTCATTAATCCTTCATGAGTATATTCAGAACACATATATTCTTCTCCTGTTATGTAGCTGAGGAGTTTGATTGCAGATGACAGGGAGGGAACAGGAAGGTTAAGTCAAGGAATAACTCACGTACCCAGCAATTTGGCATGTTAATGTGATTAGATGCTATAATGCATACAAAGCATTCAACATAAGGATTTAATTAATGAAAAGCTATTGTTATTAAAAATGTTGATCATTCTTAATGTGCCCTTATGGTAGGCAACGAGTAATGTCACAGTTGTTCTGAGTTTCTGGCAAATGTACTGAAAAATGTAGATAGGAATGGTCCTTTTTAACAATAGACTCCATTGTTTCAGAGTATTGCTGAGATGATTAACTCATAAAACCTAGTGCAACAGAAAAATGTTTGTGCTTGGACCAGATATAGTTCTAGCTCTAAAACTTTGGGAACTTAGGCAAGTCACTTAATCATTCTGAGACTGAATTTCCCCATCTTAAAAAATAGAGATATAAATAACATTTTGTGGGATTCTTATTAGTGAGATGATATAATTGAACTATGTAAACTGGATAAGAGCATACAAGAATGAGGTGTTATTTAGCTTAGTATGTATTATCTTTTACCTTGTGTAGTTTATTAAGAATTCTCAACTCAGAATATAAAAATAAAATTGGTTTAGCTTTTTCCAAAACTTAATCTCAACTTTGCTTTGTTGAAAGAATAAACATCATGAATAGAGTCTAAAATGTCTAGTCCCTCTCCATTATTAAAATGTACCAGTCCTCTTTAAATCTGTTAGTAATGCTTCCCTAACCCTTAGCTAAGTTATAATGCTGGCTGCTTGCATGGAAAAGATGGGGTAAAAGAAGGTATTGCTTCCCTACCCTATTTTCAAGTCTTAGCTACTGTAGGGAATGGAGCCAGGATGAGATGAGGAGAGAGATATCTTCTGATGTGAGATAGTCTTATAGTGCTGCTGGGAGATGTCTCTGGTCTTCTCTACTTCATTCTGTCTCTGTGTGGTCTCGTGTCCTTTGTGGTTATATGTTGGTTGTTTGGGGGGTGTTCTCAATTCAACCTGGGAGAAGTACACTAGCCTTTAGTCTGAACAGCAGCACCAAATCCTCTCTTCTCCCCTTACTCAGTAAGGTATCTTTTCACATGACCTGTGTGATGGTTATGTGTCAGCTTTCAGGATGTGTCTATGAGGGTGTTTTCATTTTAAATTAGACTTTGAATCAGTAGACTCAGTAAAGTAGATTGTTCTCCCCAATTGGGTGGGTATCATCCAACCTCTTCTTGGCCTGAGTAGAACAAAACATGAATAAAGGAGGAATTTGTCCATTTTTTTCTTGCCTTGCTATTGAGCTGAAACGTTTTACCTCATCTTCTCCAGCCTTCGTGAGCCAATTCCTGAAAATCTCTTTCTCTCTCTCTCTCTCTCTCTCTCTCTCTCTCTCTCTCTCTCAATAGAATAGAATAGAACAGAACAGAAAAGAGTAGAACATTATATATATATATATATATATATAATATATATATATTAAAAAAATACTTTCTTCCACTGTTTCTGTTCTCTGGAAAACCTTGACCGATGCAATTTATTGTTCATCTTAGATTCATTCCTTCTTCTAATTCCCTTTCTCCTTCCCTTTCTCCTTCATGTTAAACCACAGGAATTGTTTTTGCACCTTCTCCAAAGGCTAACTAACCATGGGACCCAGATATTCTGCACTGTAGTCCTTTATCATCCTGGTTGGGTGGGCTATTCTGAAAAGCTGCTTACCTCAGGAATATTTAGATGAGAAGCAAGCATTAGTCTCTAGGTCAGGGCAAAATCCCCTAGTTTCCACAAACACGTGTTAAACTCTCCCACACACTCCTTGTTATAGAAAGCATTAAGTACTAAGGTCGTTGAAATTCAGAAGCATCCAGTCTTTCCCTTCATACACCTTCAGTTTCTTCAGTTAATTCTGGTGAAGTCCCCATCTCTCTTTACATGGTCTGGAGATAAATAGTGTTGATGATCACAGTGGTGGTTTTGTTAATTTTCAATATATTCTAAGGGAAGATGTCTGGAGCTTCTTGGGTAGTAGCTAGATAGATAGGGAATTTGCTGACATGATTATGGGGTCTGGTAGGTTTAAAACTTGTAGGGAAGGCTCCCAGGCAAGCTGGGAATTCAGGCAGGATTTTTATGTTACAGTCTTGAAGCAGAATTTCTTCTTGTCTAGGAAACCTGTTTTCGTTTGTAAGGCCTTCAACTGATTGGATGAGGCCCACTGACATTATACAGGTAATTAAGTAATCTGCTTTCCTTAAAGTCTACTGATTGAAAATGTTAGTAACATCTACTATATACCTACACAGAAACATCAAGGCTAATGTCTGACCAAGCAACTGGGTACCATAGCCTAGCCAAGTTGACATGTAAAATTAACTATTACAAGTACCTTATAATGTATAATATGCATCATAGACCTTAATAATTTAATTTTGTATTTAAAACATCTTGTTATGTGCTATATAGTTTTTACAATGACCATAAGAAGCAGAACTTCATCTTCACCATTGTACAGATGAGAAACTTAATCAGAGACTGAGTGCCTGAAATCACACTAGCAGATAATGCCGAGGTAGGATTTTGACTAGAAAGCCCATATTTTTTCTTATCATCAGTGCCTGTCAATAAATATTTGATGATGATTGATTCACTTATTGATTGCCAATTTATGCCACTGAGCACAATATAAAATATTTAAAAAAGGAAAGAAAGTGGCGAAATTAATAGAAACCTATCAACACTACTAAGGGGAAAGGGAAAAAAAAGAGCAATTTTATTGGCTTGGGGAATACTTGGCTTCAGCTCAAAATCCTAAAAATAAAATTAGAAGGAGTCTAACATAGTCTTCTTACATAAAATTCTGAAAATGGAAAGGCTTTCTTCAGATTTCTTAATGACTTTAACCTTGGTACATATCCCTCTCATTTGGCCTCTAAACTCAGAGAGTATTTATTGATAAAAGAGTGAATGCTTTCTCTAAGAATGCTTCCAGTGGGTCAATTGAATTGAAGTTGCTAAAATATCCATCTCCCAAGATATCAGAAATCTAAACTTTAAAAACTATGCTAGTTTCCTCTAGGGGAAAAAAAATCCTATTGAAATTAACTTTGTCTTCTTCCCCTCCTTGAACTGCTATTATTTGAAAATATCAAATATGAAATGTTTTTGACCTTTTTCTTTACTTCAGATTCATGCTTGCCCCCACTGTTACTTCATTCGTTTTTGTTGCTGTTTGTGGTGATATATGTAAGAGTTTTAGTTTGTGTTGCCCTCTCTTCTCCGGACTTGTCAGGAGGAAGGGGAATTGCTAATAGCTTTCCTGTTAATTAAAATGATAGCAAGGCTGGAGTGCCAATTAAGATATCAGCTGGTGAAGATGAGTAATGCATGCCCACGTTATTATTGCACAAGAACAAAAAAGTCTGTACTGTGAGAGCTGCAATCACTGTGATTGTCTCAGTACTCCAAAAACTGGAAACAAATGACCCGTGAGGCAGACTTCTGGATTCTGGCCTCCTCAGCTGTCCCTAAATCACTGCCTATTGCAAAAGGAGAGCAAAGGAAACATCCTTAGTTGCTCATTTGTAGAAGAAAACACCAGTGTTTTCCAGTTTCAAATGATTGTTTCAGTGCCATCACAAATGAATCTCTTGACATTCCTAGTTTTAAAAAAAAGAAGAAGAAAGGAAGAAACAAAACAAAACATGATCGATGCTTAAGGACTAATAAGAACTAACATTTCTCAGTGGTTCAAACACTGTAATGAGATAACTTGACACTTCATTAAGTCCTCAGGATACAGTCTCAGTCCCTTTTCAAATCCTCCAAGGACTTTCTTAACAAGAGCCCAGGTGATTTTGTGTACCAGCCCGTGCTAAAGTAGGACTTTTTCATTTTAATTTATAGAAAAGGGGGTTTTGTTGATTTATTTAAAAAACTGTTAGAGGAATAAAATACTTAGGATGACCAGGATGTCTGGCCAAATATGTTACATGCTAAAACATTTCTCAAGATCTTCGTTAAACTAGAATGTTCTTATGTCAAAATATCTGTCAAATATAGTTGGAGCTCATGGGTATCCTCATAAAAAGAATCTAATACCAGAGACAGGACGTGATGACAACACTTACCTGTTTCTGGAACTCCAGCTTCCAACACCTGTTCTGTTGTAGGTTATGTGTAGTCCCATCCTGATCTTACTACTCAAGGACGTCAATTTTCTCATTTGTAAGTGAGACTATTCCACATCCTTCTAGAATTCTGTAGTTCTTAAGGTATAATATTTACGTTGACATGTTATATAACATAAATTCTGTGTAATAATTTTGACCAGAATCCTACCTAACTTTTTTTGCTATTGTTCAGGTAATTGAGCATTCATTAATGGAACACTATTTTTTAAACAGCACAGTTATTTCAATTAAAGATATACTATAATTTATCAATCTGCTTTTTTTTTATAAATGAATTAAAGTCCTGAGAATACTTTGAAAATGTTGGCAATGTACAGAACTGTTACTAGGTCCTGATTTTCTGCAGTCTTAGCTATGGGATTTTTAGTGACTTAGTAGTAGCTATGATCCTCAGTTTTATTATCTTTAAAAGTGGTAATTCACCAGTATCATGAGATTACTATGACTATTGTAAAATCTTAAATCTAAAGCATGAACAGTAAGATTAAGTGCTACCATCAATCAGATATTTCCTTTGTCCCTCACATCTATACATCCTTCACTGAGTACCTCTGTAAAACCTTGAATGTACCTCATTCATCGATGCGTAGTTTTTAACCTTCACAGCAATCCTGGAGTCTGTGCTCGCTGCCCACTGCACTGTCATGGATCTGTAGCTCCCCCAAGTCCTCATGGGTAGTAATTCAGAATTAAAATTATAGCACCGAGTCCTTGAATAGAGGCTTGGAGAGCTGGATAAAAGCAACGACAAAACCAAAAAAGTTGCCCTGGCCAGTTTGGCTCAGCGGTTAGAGCATCGGCCCGCTGACCAGAGAGTCCTGGGTTCAGTTCCTGCTAAGGGCACGTACCTCAGTTGCAGTTTGTCCCGGGCCCCGGTTGGGGTCGTGTGGGTAGCAACCAGTCGATGTGTCTCTCTCGTGTCGATGTTTCTCTCTCTCTCTCTTCCTCCCTCTCTCCCTCCCACTAAAACTGGTGAGTGGAAAAATAACTCAGTATAACCATAAAATGGAAGAGGATTTAGAAAGAAAAAGCAACAAACAACTGGTACACGCTACAACATGAATAACCCTCAAAGCCATTTTGCTGAGTGAAACAAGCCAGACAAAAAAGACTTCATATTATATAGTTTCATTTATATTAAATTTGCCAGAAAAGGCAAATTTATGGAGACCTAAAGCAGATCAGAAGCTGCCTAAGGGCAAGAGGAATAAGGGTGAAGACTGACAACAAATGGGCTCAAAGGAACTCTTTGGGGTGATGGAAAACTTTGGATAGTGATGATAGTTGTACCCTTCCGTCAAATGACTAAAACCACTTACAGTTGGTGATTTTTTTTATGGCATCTACAGGGTTTGGCAAAAGCAGGTTTACAGTTGTGAGTACGTAAAACACAGTGTTTATTCTTGTATTATTATTTAACTATTGTATTATTTTCCATACAAACAACTGTAAACCTACTTTCACTCACTCTTGTAAATTACATATCAGTAAAGCTGTTAAAAAATTCATATGCCCAGGCCCAGGCCCTTATTTATACAATTTCAAGATGACATTTTACAAGGATATTTATTTGTTCATTATTTGTAATAAAAAAAATATGTGAAACCACCTAAATATTCCAATGATTATCTGGTTAATGAAATATATATATAATGTTATGTAGCTATTAGAAAGAATGAGGCATTGGAATAACAAGTTCTACAAGATGTATTGTTCAGTAAAGAAAGCAAAATTCAGAAAATGCAAAATACAGAACAGATGTAGGGAAAAAGAGGGTACATATATATAACTGTGTGTGCATGAGTACATACTGTATATATCATTAAGGTATCTCAGAGAATGAATAAGAAACCAATAGTAGTATTGTTCTTTGGAAAAGAAACATATTTGTGAAGTTCAAAAGATTGTACTTTCTATATTTTTACATTTTTAGGCACTTAACACATTATTCTATTTGATAATAAATTTGAAATTAAGTAAACAACATTGACTTCCTCTTCTGTATAGCATATAGCAGGTCATGACAGATACATACTCCTGCTGAAAACAGCTAGAAAAATAGAATATCTTACAAAAACCATATGTTTTTAAAGTACCAGAGAGCTGTGGCAACACCAGAGACTGATGGACTAAAATCCCAGAGTGGGTAATTATTAAGGGTGAGCTGAAGACTCAGGGCAGCTCTTATTTCCTGAGAACTGTTGCCAGTTATGGGAGTGGGCTTCAGTGTGACCCTGGCAGAAGGAAGATTTTGAGAAAACGAGAAATGAACACAATTTTAAACAATTGGACGTGACCAGAATGAGCAAACTGGAGAGTTGAAGAATTTCCAACACACCCTGCTGTCTCCCTAATAATATTGCTGAATTCTGAGGCTGCTCAAAGGATAAGGAACTAGACCAAACCTCAGAGGCAGAATAAAATCTAGCACCTTCTAACTAACAAAAACTGGCTGCAGGGGGAGGGCTGAAACAAAGGGACAAGCCATGAAACCCTTTTGGCAATGGTTCTCAAGTGTGGTTATACTCCACCAGTATCAACATCATCTGACAATTTGCTAGACACTTGAATTTGGGGGCCCCACTTTAGACCTACTGAATCAGAAACTTTGAGAAACTCTAGAGTGTATCAGAGTTACATAAGGTTTATTAAGATTTTACTGATATTTAGAGAGAGGGGAAGGGAGGGGGGGGAGAGAGAGAGAGAGAGAGAGAGAGAGAGAGAGAGAGAGAGAGAGAGAGAAACATTGATATGAGAGCCAAACATTGATCTGCTGCCTCCTGCACATCCCCTACTGGGGATCAAGGCTGCAACCTGGTAATATGCCCTGACAGGGAATCAAACTGGCAACCTTTCCGTGCAGGGGACTACGCCCAAGCAACTGAGCCACACCAGCCAGAGCAATGTAAGGGCTTGTTAAAACTCAGATGGTTGAACCTCAAACCCAGAGTTTCTGATTCAATAGTTCTGAGATGTGGCCTGAGAATTTGCATTTCTAGCAAGTTTCAGGTAATGCTGCTGTGTGTCTAAGATCACACTTTGAGAACCATTGTCCTAAAGGGGATGGTAAATTGAAGCTAGGATAAACAATTATTATTCACCTAGGGGCTCTTATTGATTATCAGCAGTGCTGAAGGCTAACAACCTGGACCTAGAACAGAGCAGAAGGCATTTGCTATGGAACATAAAAACCAGAAGAGATTTAGTTATTTGTGCAGGGCCAGAGGGGCAATACTGGAAACTGGTGGGATCTCAGAAATATGATTGCTCTTCCTCCCTATATATTTGCCAAATATTGAAGCTGCGTGGGGAATGAAGCTACACAGCTAAGCTGAAAACATCAGAAAATTAGAATTGCTTCACTGCTAGGCTCCCAAATAAAGTTCTGAAGTACCATAGCCTAGGAACAGGGACAACCTTGAGGTAATTTTGTTGGTCTTAACAGAATTTCAACTCGACTTCAACTCTTGATTAGATTAATGTGATCAGCCACTGTATCTGCCTACCAAAAAAAGCGGATACCCTCTCCAGTGCAAGATAGTTCTTGGAGCTTTTACACTTGTTTTATATATAATGGCTGACATGTAGTAAAAAATTATGAGCCCAGCCGGAGTGGCTCAGTTGGTTGTCAGTTGGGTTGTTGTGATCTCCCAGGATAGACATCAAAAATATCACCAGAAGCTAATACAGAGCCAGGTGCACTGGCCGGTGTAGCAGGCAAGAATTCTACCACTGAACCACCCTGGGTTCTTGCAATCTCTCAAGATAGAAATTAGAAGAGATGATCAGACACCAATACAGAAAAAGGTTTACTTGTGCACAAGAAGCCATTCCCGAGGGAGAAGAGGAACCGGCTGCTCCCTGAACAAAGGCTGGGGAGAATTTTCACACAATGCAAATATACAGATCATGTATCATAGAAATGTATGTACACTTGAAACCTTTATGATCTTATTAATCAATGTCACCCCAATTAAATAAATAAACAAACAAATATATAAATAAAAGATGCTTAGGCAGGAAAAGTGACATCTAAGTATGTAGAGGTGGGGGCTTTTTGGTGCTTGCGCAGTGTGACTGGTAGGTCTCATTAGCATGTTAAATCTCCACCCAGGGGTGTGTGTTTTAGCATTTAAATGAGGGAAATTCACCAAAAGGACAGACTTTCCTGCTAGTGTGCATGCATGAGCAAGGGGATAAAAACTTGAGCCCCCTGTAGTAAATTTTGTGGACAACAGCATTCTTCATTATAGTTACTGATTGGCCATAAGAAGGGAAGACATTAGGGGCAATTGATGGGTTCTTTGCTTCCTGCTAGTTGGGCCCAGGTAGTAGCTTGCCTATCCCAGGTATGATTATGAAGAGGCAACCCAAGGGATTGTGTGGTTATGGGTTTATTAAATATCTTGACTTTGGGGATGAATACATTAAGCTACTCAGCTGCTAAAATTGTATAAAACTTAATACATACCCATATGAATTCACAAATGACTGTTAGAAAAATTGGAGAAATTTGAATAAGATCAGTGGATTGTATCAACTGGTATAATGTATCAATGTCCTATTTGTGATATTGTAAAATTTGTGATACTATAGAAAATGTCACCATCAGGGAAGAATTGAGAAAAGTGTATAAGAGATGACTCTATTATTTCTCATAACTACATGTGTACCTCAATAAAATTTCAATTAATAAAAAAAATTCTCATTTTCACAGCATTGGAGTAGGGAAAATACTTTATAAATAGAGAGTTAAGAACATTAATTAAAATCAATCTATTATACTATAGTTAAAGCAAGAACTTTTGCTCTTTCAAAAAAAATTAAGATATCAAAACATTAAGACAAAGGAGAAAGTATTTGCACTATTTGACAAAGGGCTCTTATCTAGAATAAAATGAACTCTTACAAGTCAACAAGAAAAAGTCAGATAAATAGGAATAATAAGAAAAACGGGTAAAATATCTGAATTTTATTTAAAAAATGATATCCATATGGACAAAAAAGTGTGAACAATGCTCAATATAATTAGTTATTAGGGAAATGTAAATTAAACTAGAGTGGATTGCCATAAAATACTCACTAGAAGGGCTACAATGAAAAATATATAAAATACCTAGTTTTGAAAAAGATGAAAGCAAAAAGAACTCTCACACTTTGCTCATGAGAATATAACTTGGCATAACCACTTTGGAAAACTCTATTTGTATTTATTAAAGTTGAAAATATGCATAATTTGTGATGCAGCAATTCTACATCTACATGTGTGTACCAAACATGTGTACAAAAATATCCATAGCAGTACTATTTATATGAGCCCCAAACTGGAAACGACTTGAGTTCATTTGTGGAATGGATAAATATAGAACACTATACACATGACAACAAATGAACTACAACTTCTCAACACGTATGAATATTACAAACATAATGTTGAGAAAAAGAAGAGAAATACAAAATAATACATACTATAGGGCTACATTTGTATACATTATAACATAGCAAACCCCCCCCTCAAAAAAATAACCCTATAATCCTGTGGTGTTAAAGTTCAGTCTTAGAGGATAATGACTGGAAATGGACAGGAAGAAATTTCTGGGCTTCTGGTAATGTTCTATTTCTTGATTTGAGTGAGTGCTGATTTCTTTCTAAACATTTATTGAGGTGTACATTTACGAGTTTTTGTATTATCTTATACTTAAATAAAAGTTAATATTAAAAATTACATATATGGATAAAATTAAAGAAAATTCACTAGCAAATTGAAATCCATAGAAAAGAATCAAATGGACCTTCTAGAAAGGAAAAATATAACATCTAAGCTATAGCAGTGGAGCTGGAGAAGATAGAATTAGGCAATAGGCAGTGATTTAGGGACAGCTAAAGAGGCCAGAATCCAGAAGTCGTTTGTTTCCAGTTTTTGAAGTACTGAGACAATCACAATGATTATAGCTCTCACAGTACAGACTTTTTGTTCTTGTGTAGTAAATAGCCACACCAAAACACACTATGTAAACTGAACGGAAAAACATATGAAAGTATAGGTGACATGTAGAAAACCCCCCTAAGCCCTTGTGTACACATACTTTAAATCACAGAAGGGGAGGAGAAAGAGATTGGGGCAGAAGTTTATTAAATAAATAATTTATTAAATAATGTATTAATAATAATGTATTAAATAATTTATTTTAATAAAATAAATAATTATTTTATTGAAAGAAAGACAGACTTTTTCAACCTCTATATAACTCACAGACTTAATGTACAGACTTCTGAAGCATACATAATCTCTATTATAATAAAGACAAGGGAAATTTATACCTATACAAACTTCTGAAAACCAAAGATAAATAAAAAATCTTAAAAGTCGACAGAGAAGAAAAGACACATTACCTTCAAAGAAGTAATAATATACGGATACTTGACTTCTCAACAGTAACAATGGAAGAAAGTGGAATGACTTCTTTAAAGTGCTGAGAGAGACCTGGCCGGTTTTGCTCAGCGGTTAGAGCTCCAGCCTGCTGTCCAGAGAGACCCAGGTTCGGTTCCTGCTAAGGGCATGTATCTCGGTTGCAGTTTGTCCCCGGCCCTGGTTAGGTTGTGCGGGTGGTGGCCACTCGATGTGTCCCTTTCACGTCGATGTTTCTCTCTCTCTCTCTCTTCCTCTCTCTCCCTCCCACTCTATCTGAACAAAAAATGGAAAAATGTCCTCAGGTGAGGATAAAAAAAAATAAATAAAAAAAATAAAGTGCTGAGAGAAAATAAATGACAATTTATTGTGATATTGTATACACAGTGAAATTATTTTTAAAAATGAAAATGGAATAAAGGTGTTTTTAGAGCAAAGAAAAACAAAAGAGCATTTAAGTGCCAATAACTATATGAAACTGGTCTTATTATTATCAGTGAGATGACACTATAGACTCACAGGAAAGGATTAAATAAAGACTACAGAAAATTCTATATGTTAGAAGGCTATGGAGATACTGGAACTCAAATACACTGTTGATAGGATTGTAAATGGGCCCAAATTTTGGAAAACTGTTTGGAAGTATCTATTAAAACTGAAAACCCACATGCTCTATAAACTATATTATTAATTCTACTCCTACATGTACATCCAACAGTAATTATCACAGTGACACTATATACCTGAAGAAGAAACTACCTAACTGTCCACAAACAATAAAATGAATAAGGTAATTATATATTTTTATAAAAGAACACAATATAGCAACATTAATGAACAAACTACAACTACACATAAAAGTATGAACAAATCTTACAAATGTAATTTTGAGCAAAAGTCAGACACAAGAGGACATACTGTATGATTCCATCTATATAATGTTCATACACATGCAAGACCAATCTATGCTATTTCAAGTTTGGATGGAGATTACATTTGGGGGTGGATGAAATGAAAGGTCTTTTGGGAATGCTGGTAATATCCTGTTTCTTAATCTGGGTGCTGACTACATGGATATGCTAAATTCCTGAAAATGTATTGAGCTATACAATTATAATATATGAATTTTTCAATATGTATATAATACTTCAATAAAGTTAAGAAATAATTGAATTTGTTGTAAAATAACTGATCTTATGTATTAACAAATAATGAATAAATAATTGAGAAGTACTCTAAAGAAACTCTACCATAACAGACAAAAATATTCAGCAATAAAAAAATAACAAATATTAAACTTAAAAGGAGCAACTGAAGTTTCTGATCAAGTGTTTGGTTTGGTTTCTTTCCAGTATTTCTCACCATAGAACATATCAGAGATAAATGCAGGCTGAGATTTTCTTTGACTAGTTGTTATCATCTACATAAGGCATTAAATTTTGTACCATTGTTATAGAGGATATATGAAATCTTATGCTAATCAACAAAGTAATCTTCTTGATTAAATAACATGTAATGAACAATGCTTCTCCCCAAATCAGGGAACAGGATGTATACCTTAAAACAAAGGCCAGGTTTGTCAGGCCTGCCATAGATCACTAACAGCCTTTGAGCACATTACAGTCGTGTCTCGCCAGGTCACGCTTCGTCTTTCGACTTTCGCCACAGAAGTCCAAGTGTGACATAGCAAGGAACGACTGTATATAAATAAAGAATCCTACTTTGTGGAAATTCATTTATCGCGGTAGAGTCTGGAACTGATTAACTGCAATAAATGAGGGCTGACTGTATGGGAACTAGTTTCAGGGAAGGAGGCTGTCTGCAGCTACCAGACATTCTGGCTCTGGGAGACTTGCTAACTGTCAACCATAAAATCTGGACCTCTACTTAACAAGTTTTGTGACAATCATCAAAATGGACTGTGCTGACTTACCCATAGAGAACTTTCAACCCGCCTTCCCTGATTTATTTGTTCTGCTTTCCCTCTCCCTCCTAATAAGACCCTTGCCTGCACTGAGATGTTAAGATGAGCTTTGGGATGAGAGTCCCCCATCTCAGGTAGCCAGCACTCAAATAAACCTCTTTCCTTCTCACCAGCACCTGTCTCATGAGTTTGGCTTTCCTCATGGCAGGCAGCCAAACCTGCATTCAATTACAGTATATCAGTTTGGACCTTTGCTATATATTGTGTTTGGAAACTGCAAAATTGAAGGTTCTTTGTACAGATGGGATCTGAAGTGTAATACTCTTGTTAAAAGAATAATGACCTATCCAGATTCCATAAATAAGTAGAGAACATAATATTTTAAACCCTTATACAAAGAAGTAGGAATGTAGCATATTTGACAAGAAATAGCTATGTGAAATTGTCATTATTTTTAAATGTTTTACCTAAATAAGGTAATTTTATGGTGTTCAACCTAACAACAGCTAAATTCTATACATTAGCCTGATATGCTTTACAAGTCCTCAACATATTCATAGGAGTGTTCCTAAAATTGGATTCATACAATCAGATTATCTCTTTTTGAGAAACAAGTTTATTATCATAAAATGAGGAAGTTACTGTCTTATTGGAAGGTATAAGATCTAATCAAGTCCTATTCTTTGTATGTTGGAGAAACTAACCAATAGAGGACTATTTCTACATATGTTATCCAAAACATATATAAATCATAATATAATCCCAGTCTCAGAAATTTTCTCCTTTGTTCTTAAAAAAAAAAAAAAAAAAAAAAAAGATTGAGACTTCCCAGACCTCAAGGTTAGCCTTCTGATTCCACTTGGACAGAACATGAGTGCACCCCTGTACAAGAGGAATTTCAGTAATTTGGTGGTGACTTATGCTCTGCTGCACCTTGGCATCTTGTTGGAGGTGTTGAAATATTTCTAATTAGGCACTGCGTCTGTCATTGGGAAATCTCTATGTTTCTGCCACACCTGGTAGGGTCTGAACAGTTGTATAGACTTGAAATCACTGATTTCAAATTTTTCATTTCCTTTTCTAGAGACCAACTTGTTTGAGCTATAAATTACTATCCTTCCAGTTATTCAGCCGAACTATTACTGGAGCTGAACTTGTTATCCTGAGGGGAAATTTGGCCTGTGGTTCTTCTGAGTTACCTGAATTTTTTTGAAGTAATGTTGTCAGCTTTACCTTCAGGGCTGGTTTGTGTATCAAGGGCTTTGCTATAAGTAGAACTGGGAAATCTTGCATAGAGCTCTGAGAAGGCCAGTACAATCGAGGGGAAAATGTATGCAACTCCCAGGGCTTAAAGAAGGGGCTGCTTAATAAACATTTCCTTCGTTTTTGAGTTTACTCTTGGCCATTTTAAAGTAAAAAGTTAAAAAGGCAATACCTTAATTTGTTTTTCAAAAGTAAGCTACAAAAACATAGTAAAATAAAGAATAAAATATAAGTTCAAACTCCAGTGGCAAAGAATATGACATGGATGTAACTTATGAACAGCAGGTGTAACAGCAAATGATTAGCAGGTGTCCTGTACAACTAGCTGTACTTTCAGCATAGTGGTTCACAACAGGGGGGACCCAAAATGCTAGAAATTGAGTTTCCTGATCAAATGACCACAGCAAGAATATCATAGCCAAAGAACCCTTTGGGGAAATGTCTCTGGACTCCACTTGAACAGTTAATGGTTGACGGAGAAATTTTAATCAAGCTTAAACACATGCAGCTGGATTCACTTGTCTCTCAGAGATGCAGCTATTATGCCCATTATTCTTGCCAAAAAAAAAAAAAAAAAATTGTCAGTGCCTTCTTTGATTAGCCACTGGCTTGGGGTATCTGTATACTAACTCTCCCCATTAGAGTGGCTACCTAAGGGTTTATCATTTTGAAAATAAATAAATGTCATAATTACAGTAAAAAAAAAATGCTTCCTATAGAAGAGAAAGCTTCCTATAAATGAGAAATCACTATTTTTAGAACTATTATCTTTGATTTTATATTCTAAAATATATACATATCTATCTTTATGCCTTTTTCAGGCATAACATCAAGTGACCACAAACTTACACCACATACATTTTTACATGGTAAAGGATTCACTTTTAGCCTCCAGCTTTTCTACCCAGGACTAATCCTGAAACTTCCCACTGCCAAGCAAATTTGAATGTGTTTATTTTTTCAGTAGTAAAGGGGTTCAGAACCTATTATTTCAAATATGCCACTTTAGCATGAAGATTATTTTGAGCAAAGGGCAAACAAGACCCAGCAAACTAAGGAAAACTTTACTTACCTCTTAATTGCCTAAAAGAAAGTATAAATTTTCCCATTTGTGGGGTAAACCTATATTTATAAAGAAAATTTTATTAGAAAGGGAGCTAGAAAGTACCAGAGATAACTTTTTCACCTGAGAGACTTATCTGCATGGCAGGGCAAGCTTTGTTTAATAAACATTTTCTCCTTGTACCTTTCCATGAAAAGCCACCTTCTCTCTGCCCCAAACCCCTATCCCTTTCCTTTTCTGTGCTCAAGATGGTATATGTCTCAATTGTCCAGCTGTCTTTGAGTCTCATATCTTTTGGGGGCTACCATGCTTATGTATGTAATTAAAACTGTTATTTTTCCTCCTGTTAATCTGTTCTATATCAACTTAAATTTAGACCAGCCACAGAACCTAAAAGGGTAGAAGGGAAAATTTTTCCTTCCCCACAGTTCAAAAGAGAACTTCTAGTCATCACAGTTACACCTAGCTCTGCACCCATTCAGGCAGAGAAACTTGAGGCAGGATAAAACATTATTTGAATACAGTAAGTATCCTTTAGTATTTTAGTAGCTGTTGAAGAGACAAACTAACAAACTGAATAAATTGTCTGAACATCTATACCTATTCTCAGATCAACGTATGAAAATGTAGCTCTTTTTTACATTGTTAAAAATACTTGTTTGATCTTTCTTGGAGTATTGCCTAAATTAAATTCACATGGTTTAGACTAGTCCCTATTTTAGCTATTCAAAGTCTTTTCTCTACCACTTTATCATTGCAGCTTGTATTAGTTTCTACGGCTATTATAACAATTTACCACAAACTAGGTGATTTACATCAGAAATTCATCCTCTCTCAGTCTGAAAGCAAGGTGTTGGTAGAGACACAGACCTTCAGAAGGCTCTAGAGAAGTATCCTTCCTTTCTTCTCTACCTTCTGGTGGCTCCAGGCGTTCCTTTTTTATGACTCCGTGACTCCAATCTCTGCCTCCACCTTCACCTGGCTTTCTCTGTGTTCATATCTTCCCCTCTTCTGTCTCTTTTGGCATTCATGGTAAAATTAGGGCCCACCTGATCTATTCTAAAGATCCTTAATTTATTTACATCTGTAATGACCCTTTTTGAAATAAGGTAATATTCACAGGTCTAGGTATTAGGACATGGACATGTTTTGGGGTCCATCATTCAACACTTTCCATGGTATGACTGGGGATATTTAATGTTACCTACCAGAAGCATACGGGAAAGGAAAGAGACTGAGGAAATTTAAGAAGAGTATGACAAAAATGATTCAACAGCATAGTTCCAGGAAGGAAGCATTGCCCTGATTATATGTGGTAGTCACTGAGAATCTAGGATATTCATGGCCATATATTAGGTACTATAAATTTAGTAGGTCAGCATAGTTCTTACCATCAGGAAGCTGACCACCTACGGAAAACAATCTCAGAATGCCATGATTTACTCAAAGTATGACCTTCTCCAAAGTTTATTCATTTATATCTCAGTTTTCCTTTTGAAAACCATGAATGTTAACTATTTCCCTCTCTGAAAGCTATAAACAATAATTAAACTAGTGGGCAACCCTGTGAAATCAAATCCATCCCATTGTTATTTGAAGTTTTCCTTTATAGAAGCACACCAAAGGTCTGAGAGTCCTTTCAGTCATCTTACTTAAATAATTGCAGCCGAAATAATTAATCTTTGATTTTTTAGTCAACAGCATTAATATTTTAACCTAAACCATCTTAAAGGTAAATTGTCCATAGTGATATTAATTATAACAAGATTTCTTGACAGTACAAATCAAGTACTACATAACATCATTCAGGTTCACTTATTTCAAAATCTACTCAATGTAAAATTTCATGGAAATGAAGCATGTGCTAACTACCTTTGCTGTAAAAAACAAATTAGGTATCAGTACTAGAGGAGTCCATTTATACAATATCTACAAGAAAAAGAAACTTAGTGGCAAAGGGGAGGGAACAGAAAAATTGTGGAACCTGTGGCTATATTTAGTAAAATCATTTTTAAACTAATTAATGCTTGCTTTACTTTTCTCTTGGGGCTATTGCATAAAAAGAGATAATGTGTGAAAAAATGGTTTGTTTTCCGTAAGATGCCATATGTGTAGTATTTGTAGAGTTTTTACATTATTTGGAAAAAAACTCTTTATTTTTGTGAATCTTTGATTTTTAAAGGGAGATAGATAGATAGATAGATAGATGATAGATAGATAGATAGATAGATAGATAGATAGATAGATAGATAGATAGATAGATAGATAAACAGCCCCTGGAGAAAGTATTACATGAGTTGCTCTATTTCTGTGGCCAGGCATTTCTTCACATTTCTCCTTGTTATCCAACATTCACACACATAAACCCTCAGACGCGTAATTTCCATTCTGATTTTAAGAAGACGTTTGTGATAGCTATTCTTAGAATAAAAACAAGAAAGAATGGGGAGGGAGTTGTCAGTGGAAGGAGGCAGTAATGGATTTAACACTGTGCTAAATACACTGAGAGCGGTAAGTAAATGTCAGTTTTTAATCAACCAAAATGGGAAGCAACAGATATCTCGCTTAGAAAAACATATAAGAAAGTAGTCAGTTTTTACAGGTTTTTAGAGAATACGAGATATATGGCCAGTTCAAATACTGAAATCAGCCTGGGATAGGTCCCAAGAATTTTCTAATGCCCATAGTTTAAAAATATAAATAAACATTGTTGCAAAAATAACAAGTTAAAAAATAAAAACAGGGAGTCATCCTGAGCACTACCATCTTAACAAAAATAACCTTTTTCATTTAATTTTCTTTCTTTCCATTCCTATAATTTTATAGCATAAGCAAGCATTTTCACTATAAGTATTTCACTTAACAATATATGTATATGTTTTCATTTAGCTTTTCTCTTGAATTTATTAAATATGCTTTGTTATTTGTGCATTCATTCAGTACATTTTTGAGATCCTATTCTGGGTATTATTAACTAGATAAATAATGATAAAAAAACGAAAAGCCCATGTTGATCAAGGATAACATTTTCAATTGAGCAGAGAGAGAAGATAATAAGTAATCAAATATCATTATAATTTTGGATAGAGCTAAGTGTTTTGAAGACAATAAAATATAAACTTGTGATTAAGTATGATAGAATGATGAGGATGAACTTTAGATGAAGCATTGATAAGGAGACACTTAAATTTTCCTTCTTCTAAGAGCAATCTCCTACCTCCCACATCTACCTTTTTCATTTAAAAACTATACACATCACCTGTTTTGTGTTCCCTTTTGCTGTGTGGAAGGACGGAAAGTAATAAATAGCCCAACCAGGACTTTTAATTCAGAATTCCAAAGTGAATCAATGTTGATGATTATAGTTCCTTGGGAAAATATTTTAAGAATAAGAAGCCAGTAATCCCAAAGCACCAATGAGGATTAAGAGGAAAGTTTTTCTCTTTTGTTACATTTTTTCGGAAGCTGTTTCTTCAGAGTCACCAGCTACAGATAATATGAGAGGGGAATGACATTCTTTGAACATATCGTGCCACTATCAAACACCATGCCTGTCTGAATCTAAAATTGCTTGAGGTACAGGGTAAGTAGTAACTCTTCTTCATGTTTAAATGATGAGATTATTAAGATATGCCATATCTAAATGGATCTTAGTGTCAAAATTGGAATTAGATAGTCCAGTCTTTTATGACTTGTAATAAGTGCCTATTCCCATCACGGTTTTCAAATCAAAGTCATTTCATTTCCTATCTTGATGGTATCATTACTGTAAAATTAAATTGCCTTAGATTTTTAACTCCCTGAGACCAACTTTCAGTCTGCATCCTACAACCTAGCACTAACCTTGACAATTAATGCCATTTTGAACTTCAGGTTATTACCGTATGTGTATTTTTTTTTAAACATCTAAAAACAATCTCACCTCTATTTGGAACTAAAAACTAAGGACGGTTTGTTGTTTTCCTTGCTTACTTTAGCTTCAGTTTTCTGGCTGAAGTTTGGACCCATGAGAAGAAAAATAATCACTGTGAATGAACAAGAGTGAAGAAATGGGCTGGAGTGGGCAGCATGACCTGGATGTGGAGAAACTGTGATTTTAGAAAGTACGTTGCCAGGTTGTTTTTTTGATCAGACAGGTCAGCTATGCTCCCTACCGTTCCTCAGCCAATTTGCTGAGGATGGTCTCTGTGATTCAGGAAGGGGGAATGACCATGACATTGAAAAATGGCTGGGGTCTCCATTGGGGGAGCTTCAGAACTCTGCTGGGAAAACTCAATCAAAACCAGCTCACCCAAAGAAAGTCCTAGAATGTATAAGAACCCAGAGATCCTGAAAAAAACAATAAGTAGAATAAGAGTGATAAAGAGCGTGTCACTGGGTTAGTCAGAGGAAATGGCTGTGGGGGGGCAGCAGAGCACCCCGGAATAGCAGAAGAACAGGGCAGCCACAGCAGAGGGGCTGCAGCTCTGATATCACCTGAGACACCACTCCCGCTCACCGGGTACCTCCTTCCCACACCCAACCCCAGTGATTTCTCATGGGTTAGTATCCTTATCTGAGGCTCAGGCTGATGGAGAATAGAGAACATTCTATTGCATATATAAACACACCTGGAAATTCTCAGAAATATTGGAAGAAAATAATTACAGGAAAATATTGACATTCCTGCTTATCAAAGTTAGTAAGTGTACAGAGCAGGGCAATTTTGAGTCAAGATATGCTGCCTTCTATAAAATATGACACAATTTTTCTTCATTGATTTGGAAGGCTGGGCATATTAAACCCAGGCTGCACATGGGTAACATTACAATTACTTTTAAATCTATTATTATTTTCTTCCCTGATAACTCTATAAACTAAATAGGGCTGATATTATAATCCTTTTTTAATAGTGGGAAAATCACTATTCAGAGAAGTTACATGAGATTCAGCCTCTGTAAAGATACCCCAGGAACTTATTGCTTTAATTGCATCTACTGCGAATTTTCTGTTTAATTTGGGTATTTTATATCTTTGTTCATTTGTCTAAATTTCTGGTATTCATATGAATTTATATTCTCTGTCCTATTAATACAAACTGCTTTAATTTAAAATAATAGATAATAGTAATAAAACTTATCCTCTTTATTAAAATTATCTGGGATTAAATTTTCATCTGATCATTTTCTTTTTATTGATTTTATTGATATTTTCCTAGAAGATAAGACATGTTCAGATCCATAGGATTATATCTAGTTGCTTTTTTTTTTTTTTTTTTTTTTAATTTGAAATGAATCTTAGAAGTCATTTTCCTAACCTCTCAGCCAGGAAGAAATCTTTCTGGTGAATATAAAGCAAGAAGCTAGCATTTTTCCATTCGGTTTCTAATAGTTGCTCTACCTAGTCTACAGACTAAATACATTATCCATTTCAAGGGACTTGCTAAAAATCAGCAATGTGCTAAGAAGTCTCCTTATTTCCAATATGATAAGAGGTAAATAAAGTATTTTTATGGATTCTGTTGCAAGGGAAAACTAAGCAGAATGTGACCTGAGGGGAACAAAAAGTAGGAGATAACAAATACTAAATATTGAGCAAGAAGGAATTTGTTTAAATGAAAACTTCTTAGACCAGTTTCATGTCACGTACAAAGTACTCATGCCATCGTTTGTCTGAGTGTGATATTAGATGTGTCTCCAGACCACCCTTGAGTCCCTTGGCCAGTAAACTGAGGGCTATATTTAACTCACACCAAACAGATACCACTTCTTCTACACTGAACGCCAAATTGTGCTCAGCCCTTTGAGACAGCCGTGTAGACTTTTTGCTTTATATGCTAGGGTTGCAGTCTCTGTTGACCAGCTGACATTTACAGAACAGTTGTAATGTACCAGGCACTATTCCAACTACTTCACAGGAATTATTTCCCTAACTCTTCTAACCACCTTATGAGATATGTTCTATTAAACACCTTCATTCTAGAAATGAGGAAACTGAGGTACAGGGACTTTAAATAACTCCCAGAGCCACACAGCTGGGAACGGCAGGCCAGGAATCTGAACTCAGGCTACCAAACTCCTACGGCTACTCTCTTAATCTCTTTGCTGTTTTGCCCCTAAATGCTGGAGACTAATTTTAGAAGTAATTTACTAGTGTAACTTTTGAGCAAGTCAGCCATGTTCACTCATTCCTTTATTTCAAATCGTTTATTGCTAGTTTACGAAGAGCCAGTACCATGCTAGACCCTGGATAAACACAGAACCTTTCTCTCGAGGAGTGCAAGTTCTAGTGAGAAGGGCTGCAAATAAAAGTCGTGATTACAGTGCTGGGTGGCAAGTAGACAGCCAGCTGTACTGACACAGCAAACCGTGAGGCCAGAAGGAGGCTGGATCTAGGTGAGTCAGGGAAACCTCCTGGAGGAGGGACGTCTGAGCGGAGGTTTGAAGAACAGTAAGAGTGAGTTAGATGGAGGGAGTACTGAGGGAATCCTAGGCAGTCTAACAATCGAGAGACAGGAACGTGCTGGCAACTACGGTGGTTGGTTTGAACAGGCCAACGGTATCTGCATCCGTGTGGCCGAGATGAGACCAGGACTAGCTTGTGGTTTAGATGACATGTATTCACTGCTTGCTATATTTGAGGCATTGAGGCAAGGGCTTGACGTTGATTACTTCATTTAATCCTTAAATCTGTGAAACACAGAGACTGTTGCTACATGATTTTACATATGAAAAAACTGAGCCCCAAAGATGGTAAATCTATGAGACAAAATTATACAGACAGGATTCGAGCCAAGTAGGAGTCTGGGACTCCTGCTCTTTATCCTGGGCTATACTGAGAGGTTTATGGAGGTTTTTGCATGCTAGGCCAATAAGATTGATGTTTTAGAATACTTCTGTCGCAGACACACCCAGACTGCCACGTGCTAAAGCAGATTTCTCTGTGCTAATTTATTTTATGTCTTAGTCCAATTTTTCCAATAAAAATAGCTACACTTAACCCATGGCTTACTATTTGCTAAATGTTACATAATCGTGTAGATTATTTCGTTTGATTTATACCTACAACAATGAAGTAGAGATTGATGACTAAGTGATGTTAGAGAACAAAACTGCCCGATATTATACAGTTACTGACATCAAGATCAAAATTCAAACTCAGTTTCACCAGTTCTGAAAGATGCATTCAATTTTTTTTGCTATATTTCTTTCTTTAAAGCATTACAATTTTTCCATAAACTAGTGCTTCAAAAAAATGTATTTGGGAATAACATCTCAGATTTAATGTGACCAATTCCAGCACTCAGGTTCTGGGGTGCTATTTAATTGACACTGCTCAAAAAGAGAAACGTGGAAAGCTCAACTATTAAAGCGTGATTTATTGTTGTTGAAACATTTATGATCTTGTTTCCTTGAAGCTAGTTCTCATCAATTTATAATGTGATTCCTATGTAGCTAAGTAAGCAAAGTCTTTTTAAAGTGACCTAAAAAGGTAAAATTCAGAGATTTTCTATATATAGCTACTTCAGTATTCTTTTAGACACCCAGTGCTCTTTTTCTTATCAAGACTCTTCGGTCTAACAGTCATCATACTATCATTGTTCAGGGAAATGAGCCTTGGTTTGATTGTAGATCCATGATCTATTTAGTCTTTTTTTTATAAAATGGATATAATGATCATAGCCACTTGATCGGGTGTTTGGGAATAGGAGGCAATAATGCATATCTTAAAAAACAAAAGCAAAAACAACTCAGTGGAGACTGACGGAGTGTGTTCCACACCCGTCCCACTAACCCCTGGCATATTTGTTCCCCTTTGCTCTTATTTTCCCCAGTACGGTATTTGCACCCCAGCCAACCGCAGCTCCTGATGGACTCACAGCTATATTGTCAATGCAGCTTTTCTTAAGTACACATGAGCCCTCACCGCCTACACTGTTCTGTTCCTTTCACTAACTCGCCATTATTATTTCAATGCTCACTTCAAAAGCAGCTTTCTCTAAACGTTTCCTTGCACAGCCATTTCCTCCGACTATTTTCTTATCTTATGTGTGCTCGATATTTAATCCCAAGTGCCCACTAGGATATAAACAGATAGATCTTTTACATTGTTTTATGAAGGAGCACTGACTTGGGATTGTCCCCGTCTGGATCTAATCACCGTTTTGACACCAAGAAATTGGGTGAGTTTGGGGAAGTCAGTGAACTGAGTCCTCATTTCCAGAATCTGAAGAATGTCATTGTATTGGTTTCACTGACTTTGAAAATTGGAGTACAAAATTTAGGATGTAGTGATTCCTTCTCTTAACATATCTTAACTCTCACAGATTCACCATAGGTGGTCTCACCTCCCTGTGTCAATATCAAAGGAAGCCCCAACAATTGTTATTAATGATCAGTTAGCCCCATTTCATGTACTTGGGAGAGAATTGCCTGCAGCGCTTAAAGGGAAATGATGAAAGAGCTTAGCTTCCCTGCCTTGATTCCTGGAAAAGAAGCCGCACACTGGCTAGCCTTTGCTCTGAGCAATATCCTAGAAACCTAGAGAGGGGCAAGCTGCGCTGCCTCTTTGACTTGTGTCCTCCCCTGTGGGATGCAGGTCAGTCCCAGAGAAAAACTGTGAGAACATTTATTTCTTCTTTTTATGCTCTTCACAGACCCATTGTCTATGGAAACTTGTTAATATTTGGTTCCAAACTGAAGTGGATTACAAGAGATTTAAGCAAAATAAGGTTAAGAATAGAGCCAGATCTATGTCTGAAACCCTATCTCCATCATTTAGTGGCTCTGTGGATCTAGGGCAAGTTAATGAACTTCCCTGTGCCTTAGTTGCCACATCGCTGAAGTGACGTAAGGTTATCGTAAGAATAAACAGGGCAATATAGGTGTAACACTTAGAAGACAGGAAACACTCAATTATTGTCACTTAGTAGTAAGAGTAAGAGCAGTAGTTTTCCTTCACATCCTTCTTCTTTTTTTTTTTTTAAAACATTTTTTCTTTATTGACTTTAGAGAGAGAGAAAGGAAGAGGGAGAGAGAGATAGAAACATCGACGAGAGAGAACATCGATTGGCCGCCTCCTGCATGCCCCCACTGGGGATTGGGCCCACATACTGGGCATGTGCCCTGACCGGGAATCGAACCGGTGACCTCTTGGTGCATGGGTCGCCGCTCAACTTCTGAACCACACCAGCTGTGCACACACCCTTCTTTTTAGTTGCCTTGCTCCTCAACAACACCTTGCCAGAAATCCTGGTCTATCTCCAAGCTACTTATCTATATGGAAAAACCTGCATCATTGATTTTTATTTTATCAGAACCAATAAGAAAATACTTCTCATGTGCCTATAGCATTTTATGGATGTTTCAGACAACACAGGCACTTCTTTACTCATATCTAACTATTAGATCTGTCAAACTGGCCAACGGAGCGAACTTGTCAGTCACCTGACTATATTTATACATACATGTAAAGATTTGTTTATTCATTTGAGCCAACCAACTGTGTTGTCAGTAAACATGGTTTACATGGATGATATAAAACACAGTGATTCGCTTTTTTTTTTAATCCTTCCCCGAGGATATTTTTTCCATCGATTTCTTTTTTAGACAGAGTGGGAGGGAGGAAAGGAGAAGAGAGAGAGAGAGAAACACAGATGTGAGAGAGACATATTGATTGGTTGCCTCCTGCACAACCCCAACCAGGGCTGGGATCATACCTGCAACTGAGGTACATGTCCTTGACCGGTAATCGAACCCAGGACTCTTTGGTCCGAGGGCCGACCCTCTAACCACTGAGCCAAACCGACCAGGGCATGACTCACATTTTAATACTAGCTGGAAGTGAGAATGAAATTGAGCTTGGCAAACTTTTTGATCTGGGTTTTCAAAATTCACTAAGCAGGTAAATGCAGCAGGTGTTAAAATCCTGACTTGGATGAGTGACTATATGTGTGTGTAGGGTAAATCCATAGCTGAATTCCTCAGGAGATGCAGTAATATTGGAAATAGACATTATAATTTCAAATTTGACTTTCTCTTGAAGTCAGTAAAGAACTTACAAGGATGAGGAACATAATACTTGTAGGTTACACTTTGCACAAGGGTACAGGGAAGACTAATAACCTTGACCTTATTCAGATGTTTTCTTAAACTGCACCATCTCCAAAATATTTTCTAACCTGCAATGTTTTTATTGTCTCTACTTTATTTATTAGTGTCCTTTCTTCTGGTACCAAGAGAACCATTAATTTATGTATAAGTTTAAACAAACTAGCACCATTTTTTTTTTCCTGAACGAAGAGATGAGAAGTCATATACTTGAAGTCTGTGGTAAAGAGAAAGTGTTTTATTAAGACTCAGAAATTGTTTATCGAGAGTGCTGTATTTATTTAAAACAAAATACCAAATTCCATGTTTAAAAGGAGATCTTTACTCTAGGTTTTCTTATTCTGGCTCTTCCAGATTCTGAGTCATTTCTCTTAAATGCAATCTTCATGTCATTTTCTCTTCTGGAGGCAAAGTAGTAATGAGAAACTTGGACTGATAGGCTCTGCCGTAGTCAAAATAACAAATACGCTGAAAGGCAAGCCACTCTTAGATTTTTAATTCTTGTCCCTTTAAAAAAAAATCTAAATGTAGTCCCTTAAAAGAATGATATTCTTAAAGGCCAAGAACTTTTGTTTGCTATATCTAAAAACAAAATAACATGTAGTCAGTGCTTAATTTGCATGTAATGAATGGTGATGCTTTATAATTTCCTTTTGCTTGCCACTCATTTTATTTGAATATTGATATTTTTAGCGAGCATGATTTTGAATTTTCCAATATCTTTCTCTTATTTAGCGAGACCTACATTTCTTTGTACTCTTTAAAATGTTTCAAAACATCTCTCTATTGTAGAACCCAGAAGCTTTCCTTTTCACAGAGTTCCTCAAAGAAACACAAAACTCCAAGCATCACGGCTCATCTTATAGCTGAGGAATTGCAATGCAGCAGAGGGTAATACAAATAATTTCCATCACTTATGAGCGTGTTAGTCTGACAGTGACATTCACTGCTGTGTGGGAATGCTAAATTTCTGCAAACCGTCAGAAAATCAACAGAGCATTTACCCGTGAGCACACTAGCATGCACTCCTTCTCATTGCCTCTACTTTTTCCCCAAACTTTTTTCTCTATTTGTTCATAAAATCGATGATAATAACTTACATGTACACAACCCTTTTCACATCAAGGAATCCCTAGTATTTTGCAAATCAAACACTTGTATATACCTCATCTACATATAATCTTTTTTATGCTTCATTTAAACAGAAGCCTAAAGCGACCAATTTCTTTCTGCTCTCCCGCACTTTAACATTTGAGGACTGACAACTTTAATCACGGTCCTCATGAAGCAAGGACAGGATCTTCAATGGCAGCAAAACTGTCCCAAAGAGCTGTAATTATAATGAAATGGTCAATAGGCTGCTTCGGATCACAGCGAGGAGAACCCACTTAACCTTCGCAATGTGAGGGCACAGAAGGCAGAGTTTAAAGAAGGACCACTCGTGTGATATTTAAATATACTCCATCCATATGTTTGAATGAATTAAATTGGTATTCTGACTTTCTTTACCATCTGATTAGTGAAACAAAGAAAACCAAAATCTAGATGCCAAAAAAGAGTGAGTGGAAGAAAAAGGAAAGAGAAAGGTAAATTCCCGTGTTGACATTTCATTTCTTTTTTTCCCTAAGGCTGCAGAAAAAGGCACACTCACAGTTCTACTTAAGAGATTGATGGGTAGAATTTATTTGAGCTTAGGGTCATTCAGGTTTTTTATTTGAGCCAGTGTTCTGAATCCTGTGGACACAGACATTTAAAAAAAAATGAATTCTGATTATCATACTTATTACAAGGCTGTGTTATTTGTACACTTCATCATAGTTGAATTCTTTGAAGCACAAAATTATCAAATCCACAGAGAAGTTATTAAGAGCTCTTCTGAGCTCGGATGAATCATTACACATGTGGAAAACCACTTTACCCCCACTGAGAGTCCAACAGGTTGGTCAAGGATCATTTTTCTTTCTCTTCCTAAAACATGTCAATAAAAGTCAAAACTCCAGCTGTTATCTTCAATTACCTGAACAAAAATCTATTATGTGAGTAGTTCAAGTTTTAATTTATCCCCTGTTATGATACTAAAATGTCAAGAGAAATATATGTGATTCAGAGTGTAACATACAGTCTGGAGAAGCGGCTTAGGAGGTAGGTCTGCTAAGAGATTTTGAAAACTAGAAAATATTTAGAGCTTCTTTCTGTGACTTACTTAATCAGTTTCATTTCTGTTGTGGAATGAATTTTAGCTGGCTATTGATTTGCAATTCCCTTTTCATATTACTCAAATTGGAGTCAATGTCTTATTTCGGATTTCATAATAATGTAAAGAAAGCAGCTCACTAGTTTTGATCTAGCTATTCCTCAGAAAAGCATTGTAGTCTGCCTTTTTTTTTCTGCTTGTTTCAAGGTAGTGTTTCTCTAGTTGATACTATTTGTGAAATTCCAAGAACGATGTCACTTTGTCAAGTTATTCACCATAGTCCCATGTATGATTTTAAAACAGCTGTCTCTGTCTAGGTGCGGGAAAGAAAAATATGGTTTCATTTGACATGAATAATACAATTATGTGTTAGATACAAATACGCGTATTCCAAAGATACTGGTGAGATCCTAAAGAGCCATACTAGTAGTCTGTGATTGGGGGTTGACATTTTTATCAGTTTATTTAGATCCTCAAACTTTGATTTTTTTGACTTAATGTCATGTCACTTTTTCAATATCCTGTTCAGGTAAAAAGCTACAAGACTTTCTCCAGTACCAATTTAATCTTGTGGCTCATGTCAGGGCTCCGGTTCTGAACTGTGTGACCTCACATTTTCTCCTGATCCTTTGTGAAAATGACAGTGTGAAAGGGTTCCTAGACCCAATTCCAGTGTGTGTGTGTGTGTGTGTGTGTGTGTGCACACCCGTATGCACGTGTGAGTGTAGGCCTCCCCTCACCATAAGCAATTCTCTGACACCAGCAGTGTGCTTGAGAATTAACTCAGTTCTGACACTACCTACCCAGAGATAGATCAGATTCCACAGGTTTCAGCTCGATCCCATAAGGCTTCCTCCACTTCAGACACCAGTCTCAAGCCCCAGTTGCTACCTGTGCTTCTGATAGACTGGCTGTACATCAGAGCTTCCTATGATCCCCAACTTGGGTTTGATTTATTTGCTAGAGTGACTCACAGAACTTGAAAACCCATTTACTCACTAGATTTCTGATTTATTACAAAGGATATTAAACGATACAAATCAACAGTGTGTATGAAAAGGGGCAACAGAGTAGACCTGACAAGCTCAGGCTGCTACATGCCTGGATGTCTGGCCTGGCAAGCTCAGTGACTGAAAGTGACCACAAAGGATGGTCTCATCATTAATTCCTAACTGAGCACATGATGGGGAAGGCATATCCCAGCCCTATAGCTTCCTTAGCGAAGGTCAGTCTTCAACTTAAGGGAGCCCTGTCCATTGTTCTTATGCATCTAGGATAACATACCTTTAAAATGTCAGAGTAATTTTCTTCCAGGAACAACCAGGGGCATCAGGCAGAGACTACAGAACCCCTCATTGTATCTTGTTCCTTGCATACCATCTCTAAGTGCCAGAAATGTTAACTATCCTGTACCCACCAATGTAAGAGAAGTACCTGTCTCTCCATTTTCTTTCTTCACTAGTCCTAGAGATTTCCCTACTTTGCTTTCTGCCCCTTCCATGTTCTACCATCAATAGATTTCATGTAACCTTCCTTACGGTTTCTCCTTTGATTCTAAATATATAAGAATAAGCCGCAGAACTGCCATTCTCCAGAGCATTTCTCAATCAGTTGAGATTTTTGCCTCCAGGCATGTCCTCAAAACTTGCCTCAAATAAATTCTTATAAAGCTTTCTACAGGTTTGGAAATCATTTCCTGGACAACAGCCTGACAAAGTGATACCTACATAGGGAAAGGTACCTGTAACAACCTGAAACTCTCTTGAACCCTTTCCTTTTTGATTTTCATGGAGGCTTCATTACATTGTCATGGTTGATGAAAGTATTGGCTGCTGGCAATTGGTTCAAACTCAGTTCTCTCCCCTTTTCCCTTCCCTGAAGTGGTCAGGTTCAGCGTGGGATGGAAACATCCAGTTTCTAACCTTACTGCAGTTTCCGAAAGGCACCTCATTAACGTAATAAAGGACCTTTATCACTCTCAACACACAGGAAGTTCCAAGGGTTTGGGAACTGAGCCACAAACAGGAATGAAGACCAGTTACATATTTATTATAAACCACAATATCACACAGTGACACTATTTCTATAGATGACACAGCCTATGAGCCATTATCTTGTAGGCATCTGCATTTCCTCTCGGAGTCTGATTTGTTTTTGTTGTTTTTTTCTCTTTCCAAGTGATTTGCCATGAAATAAAGCTGCTAAAGAAAAGTTTTACGGTTTCTTTTCCACTCAGCAGGCTGAATTTCTAGGTCACATGGTAACTTTGGTCTGACCCAGAAGCTATTAATGGGTCAAAGTCCCACAAGAAAATAACCAACTTGGCCCTAAAGAGACATGTAAAATAAAGCAAGCATGAATAGAAATGGCTAATATTTATTGGATTCTTTGCTATATGCCAAGCACTATTCTAAGTGTTTTACGTATGCTAAACCATTTCATTGTCATCACAATAACCATGTGTGTAGAGAGTATAGATATATATGTGTATAGAAAGAGACTATATGTGTTACAGAACAGAAAGAGTTCATCCACCTGGCAATAGTAAGCCAAAACACTAGATACTGAGAATTGCATTGGGAAAATATTGGATATTTTTTGAATAAGTGGCTCCACAGGAGAACTGGAAGCTAATGTTCAAAAGCCCAAACTCCCCAGTGGTGTGTAGGTTACAGATTATGTAGGGCAAAATCACAAGACACCTTGGCTTAGGGGTTCAGGGCTGGGAGCTGATGGGTCTGAGGTGAGGTAAGGGTGATAAATCATTTCTTCAGGTCTTTTTCTTTTTTAAAATTAATTTTAGAGAAAGAGAGGAAGAAGGGGGTCGGGGGGAGAGAGAAATATCAGTTTGTTTTCCACTTATTTATGCATTCATTAGCTGATTCTTGTATGTGCCCTGACTGGGATCAAACCCACAATCTTGGCATATCTAGACAAATGTTTAACCAACTGAGCTACCCGGCTGTGGCCTCTTCAGGTCTTGAGGACAGTTCTGAGGTCTACTCTGGTATCCTTCTGACTGTCTGGTCTCATGGGAAAGTAGCCAGGGGACTGTCCACCTTAAGGCTCAGGAACTGAAACACAACTTAAAGATGTTGTCTTTAGCCTGCCAGAGGTCCAGACTGTGACCATGCGTCAGGTCGGGGCTACTGTCTTCTGCTGCCTTGGGGGTTGTTGATTGGGGGGTGGGGAGGCTAGGTATCTGAGGGGCATACATAGAGAGACAGAGCTATGATTTCTAGAACTAGTAGCCCAAATTCATAGCACCCCTTTCACACAATTTCAGGCACTCTTGAACCCCTTGAAGACCATTCAAGGATTCTCCTAGGGGTCCTGGTATCCCAGGTTAAGAATCTCGGTTCATTACAGTTTGTGGAACTTACTTCAGCTTTCTGTAAAGATTTGGAAAAGAGAGATGTTGGGGTGTCACATAGTCTGAAATAACACCTCAAATTTTTCACACTAGTACTTTTCATGAGAAGCTCTGGAGTAGGGAAGTATGAACATCTGATATTGGAAAATTTACACAACTGAGTCAACTAAGAATTCTATAAGCTGCCTAAAACAGCCCCCTGCCTTCCTGATGGACTCCACAAAGTAGGTTGCCTGTGATATTTTTAAAATCATGTGGGGAATATTTTGAGGCCTGATCACAGACTACACATTAAAATGAGTCATGATGGTGACCTATACTTGGAGCCAGAGAGACACAGCCTTAGGGGAAATCAGAGCTTCTGAGAAGCAGCTTGTACATTCTGATATATGTCATGTTATCCTAACAGAAGTGAGGGATGAGGAGCTATTAGAGGGACTCCTTGAGTTGCTGTACTTTCAAGCTGCTTCCAGATCTCTGGCTGGGAGGGACTGCCTCCCAGTCTGGTGGGGAGGGGTCTCACTCTTTCTCATCTGCCTGGGCACAACCGAGCTAGCAGGAAAGCTGGAGACCTCTGCTATAATATGCTTTTTCCACTAACTCCACAAAGAAAGAAACGTAGAAGCTTATGACATTTAGTCTTACCTTTTATTTTCTAACTAACCTTACAAACTCTAACTTGTAATGGTTTTCATTTGAATGTAACAAACTAATCTATATGATACAGCATAAAAATGGAAGATTCTTTCCATGGTACTTTAATTATGATGCAAGGGCCTAGAAAAGTCCCTCAGTAACCCTTTTTATTATATTAGATGTTGAAAAGCAAACACATACAAAATGAAATGGTTCTTTTGTTACCAAGGGGATGTTCGGATGACTGTAAAAATGCATAGTGCGCAATATGGATAATGATGCTGCATGTCTCCTGATTGTCAAGATTTTATGTATTCCTTCTTTCAGAAGTTCATTTCATACCTCTACTTCACAAGTGTGGGGAGCAGAGGTACAATATGTTGATGCTCGATGCCCTGCGGATGACATTGTGCTGAAGGCATCATAGGTACAGAGGACAAAAATTTTAAATGCATTCAGTATTCTAAAGAAATTGATTTTTTTTTAACAGAGAACAAGAATCCTCTTCCAGGTTTTCATAAATAAGAACCCTGATGCTGTATAAGCAGTATTTTCTTACGTGACTGCAGTAGAAATCTCAGTTGCTCCTGAGTCCTGTGCTATTTATGAATGCTAATGAGAAACAGAACTTCCCTTCCCTAATTGCATCTGGCAGATAGTCAGAATGACAGATTGGGAATGTTCTTCGTCAGTAAATTCCTTAGATAGAGCCAACCACCCTGACACACAATTAAAACTTCACTCTTACCTCCCACATGCACAATCACCATCACTGTCATTACCTGCAGCCCCGAGGAAATACCTGAGCTGCCCAGCTCGTCTCTCCATGCACATGTCTTTACATCCTAGCTTCATTCTTTTAATAAGTATTTGTTGGCAGCTATGCTTTGGGACTTTAAAGTCAGACCAGTTTAAGATATTCCACCTATCACTTTGGGTAGGAAATACAATTATGTTTCAGAATATTCTCTCGGCGTCACGGTGAGATTGGTTTGGTGAAAGGAAAACAGACTTGGATTCCTGAGTCTGCTAATTGTGTGATCTTAGAAAAACAACTTAAGCTTTTGAACTGGCATTTTCTTATCTGTACAATGGGAGAGAGAAAGTTTGTAAGACCTTTCTCACAGTTACTGCAATGACAAAAATTAGATTACATATATCAAAGTCCTTGGTAAACTGAAACATGCTTATAAAATAATAACATTGTCATTGTTTATATAGTTCATACTCTTTACTTCTACTGACAAAACAGATTAAAGACTCAATTTACATCTGCCACTTAAAGCATTTTATATTTGTAAAACAGCACAAAAAGTTTCGTTTTATTTTATAATGCGTCTTCATCTTCACGCCAGTGAGCAGAAAGCAGCTGGCTGAAGCAGTGCTTGGTCAAGTCTGCGAAGACAATCAGTGGAAGGTCTAGATTTAGAATAATACTGTTCTTTAGAATATGTATAGCACTTGTTTATTTTCAATATTCAAAAGCTGTTTTCATACTTCGTTAATCAAAATTGATTAATTCAACCTGGCCGGGTGGCTCCGTTGGTTGGAGCATTGTCCCATACCCCAAAGGTTGTGGGTTCGATCCAGTCAGGGCACATACCTAGATTGTAGGTTCAATCCCAGGTCTGGGCATGTATGGGAGGTAAATAATTTATATTTCTCTCTCTCTCTCTCTCTCTCTCTCTCTCTCTCTCTCTCAAAAAATCAATAAAAACATATCCTTGGTGAGGATTAAAAAAAAAAGATTAGTTAAATAAACGTTTTTCTTACCCAGGACCCAGAAACGTTAAAACTTTGGATGGTAATTAGCTCTCCTTTTTCTTTCTTTGTTGTTGTGGTCAACATTCTAGGCAGAAACCTAGTTAATTTTAATGATTAATTGGTAGACATTTGTGCCTCCGTTTTGTTATCTATAAACTGAGAATACTATAAACACTTCCTTCAGAGGTTTGCTGTGAAGACTAAATAACGTAACGGTTCCTGGTTAGAACTCTTCCAGGAACAAGTAGCACTGATAAGAATATCACTACTTTGTATTAGTATTCTCCATTCATTCAACGCATTGATGTATCACCTGCTTTATGTGCAAGGCGCTCTTCTAAGGGTTTGGGATATCAAAGTTAATACAATGAACAAAGGTGTGGCTCAGTGGATTGAGCGTGGTCCCATGGAATGAGAGATCCGGGTTCGATTCTCATTCAGGGCACATGCCCAGGTTGCAGGCTCAGTCTCCACTAGGGGGCATGTAGGAGGCAGCGGATCGATGTTTCTCAGGTCCATGTTTCTATCTCTCTCTACCTTCCTCTCTCTCTAAAAAATCAGTAAAAACGTATTTAAAAACAAAGATTCCAATTCTCATGGAATTTATGTTCTAGTTTGAAGAGGGGAGAGACAGAGAATAATCAGTAAGCGTCAGAAGAAAAGAGTATGATAATTGCTGAGGGAAGGATAGCGGCAATCAGCTGTGCTGAGGATCAGGAACAGGGAAATTACATTTAAACAGAGTAGTCTGAGTAAGCCTAACGAAGAAGATACATATAGGGGACAACTTGGAGAAATGTGTTAGCCAAGTGCACATCTGGCAGAAGCATGCTCCAGATGGAGGGAACAGCCAGTGCAAAGATCCGAAAGCGGGAACAGGCCTCCCACAGGTAAGAATATTAGTTCACTGTGACTACAGCAGAGTGAGTAGATGAAGTCAGGGAGAGAACTGAAGACCGACAATTTAAAAACCACGTAAATCCCTGGAAAGACCTACACCTGGGAGCAGCTGGAGGGTTTCTAGAGAAGGAATAATGCCATCTGACAGATGTTTTAACAAGATCAGACTGCCCGTTGTGTTCAGGATATGCCCTAGGCAGGTGAGGGCAGACACAGGGAAACCAGTTCGAAAGCCATTAGAACGTGTGTGGTGAGAGATGATGGAGGAGGCTTGGACCAGGGCACAGCAGTGGGGATGATGCCAGATGGTTGGCTTGTAGATGTATTTTGAAGGTAAAACCAATAGGATCACTTTATAAAAAATAATTTTTACAATTCTTTCCTTCCCTTTCTATGCCACAGAAAGCTCCCAGAAATCATCGGAGAGACATTTGATTGAGCTGCAAAGATCCTGAAGCTTTCAAAAGAAAGGTGGGAATTAACTACAAAGATTAATTCAAGCTCTCTACATACAACTTCTGTATCGAAAAAGATTCTTAAAAATGAAGGTTTGATTATTCTGTGAAGGATAAAGGTTACTAATATCAAATATTGAATTGGTGGCCCACTACTTCTGTTACTCCCAGGCAGACAAAGAAAAATGTAGGTGCAAACCTAGGAAAAAGGGGCAAGTTCTGTGGAGCTGAGGCAGTAGATTGTTGGTTTAGTGCAGAGTGTGGAAGCAGGTTACTTGGGTGTGGACTCTGTTCTGCTTCTTCCTAGCCTTGGTTTCCTCCTGTGTAAAGTGGGGATGAGGATAAGATTAATAAGGAACTCACAAGGTTGCTTTAAGGATTAGATAAATTATTTTAAGAAAAGGGCTCATCCGGCTAGTGTGGCTTAGTGGATTGAGCGTTGTCCCATAGACTGAGAGGTTCCGGTTCGATTCCCGGTCAGGGCACATGCCTGGACTTTGCACTTCATCCCCAGTAGGGTGCTTGAAGGAGGCAGCCGATCAATGTTTCTCTCTCTCCCTTTCTCTTGAAAAAAAAAAATCAATAAAAACATATTTAAAGTAAAATCTTGCCTGGCCGGCGTGGCTCAGTGGTTGAGTGTCGACCCATGCACCAAGAGGTCGCCAGTTCGATTTCCGGTCAGGGCACATGCCCAGGTTGTGGGCCCAATCCCCAGTGGGGGCCATGCAGGAGGCAGCCAACCGATGTTCTCTCCATTAATGTCTCTCTCTCTCTCTCTCTCTCTCTCTCTCTCTCTCTCTCTCTCTCTCTTCTCTCTAAAATCAATAAAGAAAAAATGTTTAAAAAAAAGAAAGGGCTTAGAGTAGTGCCTCAGAGTGTGTACTTGCGGGGAGGGTTTACTCTGTTCTGTTGATCTCTCATTGCCCTTTTACACTTCCATGTCTCAGCAACTTTGTAAAAGCACTAGTTTATTAAAATGTAGGTGATCAGACTCTGAAAGATGGATTCATGGTCAACAAACCCAAATGAAGTTTATTCCTAAGCCAAAATAACTTAGCTATTTTCTCTACAATAGATACTGCCAAAGGGATCTTATATACGTGACAGCAAGTATAGAGTTTTCTTTCAGAACATTTGTCTAACAACAGAAAAAAAAAAAAAAATTCCAGAAAGCAAACAGTAGTTGGATGACTTTAAGTGTTTTCACAGAGTGTGGTAACCCGATAAATCACCATTTCCAGCAGGGCTTCTTAAAAAGGAAGCAAGGCTCTAGAATCAACCAGTCAGCAAGGACAGTTTCCAGGAAGTGAGGGGAGAACACAAAATTATCACCCCCCCCCAAGATCTTTAATGCATGACAGTCTGTATCTCTCCTCCTGTTACAAAACCCTCTCCATCACTTCAATGTGCCTCCAGTGCATGTTGCCATTTCCAGGATTTCAATGTATTTTATACTCATTATACTTATTGTGTTTGAGTTGACAGTTTCCTGATGGCCTGGTAATATTGAGAGGTACATATTCACCTCATTATTCATATACACGCGTCATATTTTAAAGTTTATTATTTCTTTGAGAGGTATGTGTGATTAACTAATTAATTTCATGCATGAATGAATTCTCGTTAGGTCCATTTTAAGAAGCTATTTTTCCCCAACTGTATCTAACTCTTGTATCTTGAGAGTGCTCCATTCTGACACCCACCCTTTACTTTCAGTAATTAGGAAGAAAAAAAGAGAGAAAACAAAAATAGGGAAAAAAATGTCCAGAGAAGGAACATGTTTCTGCTCCATATCACTCAGTGAGATGGAATTCAGAAACTATTGGAACCTGGACCAAGTTTGCAGCTGTCACTGTTAAATCCATCAGGTTCACCGCAGGAGACACATTCCAACGGGCTGTGATCTCAAGATGACAGCTCAGAGCCCAGAGTGATCCAAAACGCAGAGGGAGCTTCTTTTAATCATTAATTGTTCTTTCTGTAATTCTATTTTTTCCTTACTTTTTTTTTTTAACCCACCCGGATATTTTTGCTTTTTTTTTTTGGAGAGCTCCCAAGCATTTATTTTACTCAATACAATTAAAATTTTATTGTGTGACCCTCAGTGTTCATCTGAATTTGGCACTGCTATGGAGGACTCAGTCATTTTCCTGGGCCAAGAAGAACTCTGTTGAGAAGATAAAATGTGGAATTTTAGCAATAATGATGTTGCCCTGTCTTGTGTAAGTACTGAGTTAGTGTTTCAGAAAAACACATCATTAATTTATAATAATATTTTCTGGAACAAAAATATCTGGCAGACCTAGTTTATGATTTTTAAATTTAAAACAAACATAAGTGCATATATACATACTAATAAAATTATAAGGAGTCACTACTATTATAAGAGAAATATGAGCACCCAGTTGTAAATCTGATTATATTTATTAAATTATGCTACTGGAACAATTTAAAATAAAGTGCATTGATATGATGGTCTCATTTCATAAGTTACTCGTACGTGTGATGTTTACGTTAATGGTAAACATCATATCTTATCAACTGTTGTGAATATAAAACAATATTACTAACAAAACTCTCCCTATAAATACAGAAGAAAGAACACAATTTCTCACTGGGGAAACATTATCAGATTTACACGCACGAAAACTAGTATGAAAGCAATTCCAAACTCTGGAGAGAATTACACACAAACTTACAGAGCAAAGGAGAAAAAGCATCTCTAGCTCCTTGAGAGATAAATAGATGCATCTGTGATTGTTTCCTATAAAACCCATAATGAAATCATGAATTAAATTTGGAAGCATGTGTTAACTGTTTCTAACATCGGAAAGGCCCAAGGCCTACCATTGTAAAATCACAATTTTAGACTACTTCTTGAACCTATCGTGTTTACAAGGAGACACCCTAAGGAGGAGTGGATAGGGAAGCAGCTGCCTCCTTTTTTATTAAACAAAATGATTTCATCATTTTACCCTCACATGACTAAGAATAACAATACAAATAATGTTAAGAGACTGAGTATCTGAGGGCACTCTCTGTGTATGTATGGATGCAGATAGGCACTGTATATGTGTGTGTGTCTTTCCATCTCTTCCTCTCTTTTTTTTTCTAAATTATTTTAATTACTGGATCATGAGTGATAAATATAATTAACTTTACAAAATTTTAATATGAGCAGTCAACATAGGATTAAAATCCTTTTCCATATATTTGGAAGTTATTTGTATGGTTATATCAACTATACCATCTGTTGATTAAATAAGGCTCAAATAAGAATATGTTTGTGAAACTGATTTAATATGTTCAAGAATGATTTAAAATAAAGATTCCAAGCAAAGTGCTTGACTGTTCTCTCCTAAAAAATACAAGCATAAAATTAAAGTTTTTAAATATTAGAGAAGAAGGAGCATAATTATCATTATATGCTTATGGCATGGTATTACTGAATACTAGAATAATCTAGAATAGTTTAATAAGTTAATAAATACAACTATATTAAAAAATAGGTAATTTTTTTATTAATTAAAAATGACATTGGAAATTTAAATGGAAATTATAAAAAAACTGCCATTTAAAACAGCAAAACAACTCACTTGGCAAATTCATACAAAAATATGCAAGCCTTATGAAAAAAATTATTAAAATATATTAAGGGGCATAAATATTTCTACAATGGAGAAATAGAACTTATTCTTGACAAGAAAATGAACACTGTAAAAATAGAACTTTATTAATTAATCTCTAAGTACAATAACATTTTAGTGAAAATACCAAGGGAACTTTTTCTCTGACTGGACAGTGTTGCTACAGTTCATCCAGAAGTGTTCGTTTGTGAGAAGTCAGGCAATTCTGAAAACTTAATTTTTTCTCTCCTTATTTTAAAGTGAAACACACTGTAAAGTCTTAGGAATTAAAAGATATAGATGAGATAATCAATGGAACAATCTTTAAATATAAAAAGCACTGGATTGTAATATCAAAATTAAAACCAAAATTGTAGGAAAAATGTATTGTAAGATTTTAAGATAGAAGTTATATTAGGAAGATCACTGAAGCCAGAAAGCACAGGAACTGTAATTACAAAATAAGTAAGTAAAAATTAACTTCTCAATGGCAAAAAATATACCTTTAACAAACTTGTAAGACAATTTCTAAACTAAGAGAAAATAATGTTTGCAGCATGTCTGACAGAGAATTGTAACTAATATACAAAGGACTCTTACAAGTCAACATTAAAAAGAACCCAGAAGAGTCTGGCTGGTGTGGCTCAGTGGCTGAACGTCGACCCATACACCAGGAGGGTGCTGGTTCGATAACCAGTCAGGGTACATGCCCTGGCTGTGGGCCCGATCCCCAGTGGGTGGCATGTAGGAGGCGGCCAATTGATGTTCTCTCTCATCAATGTTTCTATCTCTCCTTTTCCCTTCCTTTCTCTCTAAAAATTAAGAAAAAAAATTTTTTTAAAAAGAACCCAGAAGACACTCAGCCAATTCATAAGAAATGTAATCTTAATATTGTATTTTATAAATCAACTTAACTAACAGAGAAAGGTAAAGAAATACAAAATTGATTATTCATTTTCCATCTACCTGATTGATCAATAATAATAATAATAAAACAAGACAAAATGATATCCAAAACCACAAAATGGTAACTATCCCACCCTGTTGTTAAGTGTATTAATACAAACCTTTGAAAGTGATTTGGCAATATTCATGAAGATTTAAATATGTATAAACCATGATTCAGGAAATAATTCCAAAGAGATAATAGCCACGTGACTAAATATGTATAGTATATGATATTCATTGTTGAGTAATTTTAACAGTGAAATGTTGCAAGTAAGCTTAATGTGCATAAAAAATGACTAAACAGCTGCAATATTTTTATATTATGTATGTTAATTTATTTGAATAAAGATATTCCTCCTGAAATTCTATGAAGCACATTAAAAATGATTAGGTATATCTATATTGGTAGTGATATGTATATCACTCTCTGACATACTGTTTAGTGGAGAAAAGGCAGGTAACAAAATAGTATTTACAGAATGATCTCATTTTTATAAAATTTGTCTGTGTGTGTGTGTGTGTGTGTAGATGTCTGAAGAGAGTCATTTGGAAAAATGAGAGATTTTAGTTTCCTCATCTAGTTTCCTGTATTTCAATATTATTCTTTAAAAATATATTTATAATGAAAAATAATGATGCTTTTACTATTAAAGTTAAATAATAAATTTTAAAATGTATGCCCATTATATCCAATATTGTTCAAAGTGTGGAGAGTAGTTACTTTATACACTGCTTGTAGGAGCAAAAACTGTTTTACAATTTCTGAGGTAATATGACAATATACATCAAAAGCGTTAAAATATGCAAATTTTGACCCATCAGTTCCAAATCTAATCATTTCTTTTGCAAACAGACATAAGAAACAGGTGATGCTTCCAGGGTCCCTGAACAACACAGAGGCTGGAGCCGTCACAAACCCCAGGGCCGCAGATGTGCTGGATTTGACTGAAAACATGGTTTTGCTTTATTTTAAATTTAAGCCAACATTTAAATTTTGAGTGTTCCCAATAGAAATTGTGGGTTCCTGATATTCCTGAAAATTTGGAAGATTTGGTGTACTGGGGCCAGACATACCCTCGACCATGGGCAGTTGGAACTAAGTAGTGGCTGCCTCTTGAGACAGGGTTTATGTCAGCTGGTCCATCTCAGCCCCTACCACCTCTATGTCTAGTCCATTTATTCATCCCCATTTGGCTTTTAGATTTGCACTTTCCAAGTTAAGGTATTTGCTGATCAACCAAAGAGAAACAATTCAATCCCAGCTCGTTTACTGCAAATCTGAGATACACTATAGCTTTGTATAGAAGGAGTCTCTTTTTTCATTTATGATTCTTCTTTGGTTCCAGGTCATGGGTCACTGACTTCTCCAGGGGTTTTATAATCTTATATTGCCTTACCCAAACAGACTTGCTTTTTGGTTTGGGGCCTAGAAAGTTGAAGAGAAGACTTGTGTGCGCTTAACTGTCCAGTGGAACTTTCAGCTTGTCAAACGTGTTGCCTCCCTCTGTCACGAACGTACCTGGCTTGCCTCATCAGATACTTTTCTAATTATTTTCTTTCAATTCATTTATAGATTTGCTTTGGATGGAGACCAGATCTGTTAACTCTCCGTTTCATCAGGAGCGCCAGCAAAAATTTCAGTCTGCCACTGCTTCTCCTTAAGCTATGAGTTTCCGTGCTGGGGACTTTTTCTTTTTTTCACAGTAGTAACATAGCCGGATTTATATTGGAAATCTGTCAAACTGCATTAAACAGTTCTTGACTGAATTAGCAGTTTCCAAGCCTCTTTCTCGCAGCTGTCTCAGAGGAGAACGGCACAATGTGCTCAGCGGGTGCCAGGCGAAGTTTTTGTCCTGAGAAAAATTCTTTCTTTATACCTGCCTGTCTGGAGATTGAAATTTTTCTTAGGAGGATTAGGAGAGGAAATCAAGGAGAAACATTGCTTTTTTTCTTCACACCAGCAACTTCACTTAGTGCTTCTCAGTTAGCACAAACCCTGTGCATTATCTGTTTCGTAGCTCAGCCAAACTAAAACTGTGGTTCCGAGCCTTAGGGTGCAAGGAGGGAATGCATTCTGAGCTCCATAAAATAAGAGGCTTTGAAAAGAAACATAATAATAGGAAAGGTCTGATATTTAAGCATCAGAGTTATAAGTTGGTATTTAAATCTTCTAGTTTGCTGAGGCTCATAAAGATATTTTTGGGTAACAATGTTATGATGAAAGATTGGACTTTGATGCTGAATGGAAATTAAGGAAGAAAAGCAACTTATTTTACACCTAATTTAGGTGTAACTTAGTAGGGGAACGTATGCCAAAGGAAGTTAAGGAACATGCTAACAGATACACAGAGCCTAATGGTAGAGCCGGGTGAGAGCACTAATCCTGTGTATTTGGGTCTTCATATAAATGATGCATCATTTAAAGCATACAAATCCTGTCTTCTAAAAGCCTAGAATCAAGAAGGGACCATGAGACATGCACAGTATACACACACACACACACACACACACACACACACACACACACACACATACATACCCTAAAACAAACACCATCTTCCAGATTAACAAACCCTGGTGAGACTGTGTTGACCAACAAACTCCAATGTGTCCATCAGAACCACTCATAGGAAAAGAAGTCTAAGCCATTCAAAAGTAAGTGAAAAGTTAACTTTGAAAGAAATGTTCTAGCAATAAAAAAGATCATTAGTTGTGAGAAAAGATAAGTAAATAGTAGATTCAGCATTTGAGTAGTGGCAATTTTGCTTGATGAGATTGGTGAGTTTGAATGTGAAGTATTCTTATGGGTCAGTTTCTGTGGGATGAGAAGGTCCTAGAAGAAGCCAAAATTAAGTGGAGGATGTGGGACAGATCAAAAGAAAGGAGTCCAGCTACAGAGGACCTGAATAAGTACTTCTCCAAAGAGCACATACAGATGACCAATAGACATATAAAAAGATGTTGAAGTCACTAATCATCAGAGAAGAGCAAATTAAAACACGATGAGATATCACCTCATACCTGTCAGAATGGCTATCATCAATAAATCAAAAACAAGTGTTGGCAAGGTTGTGAAGAAAAGGGAACCCTTGTGCACTGTTGGTGGGAATGCAGATCGGTGCAGTCACTATAGAAAACAGTATGGAGAATCTTCAAAAAATTAAAAATGGAACTGTCTTATGACCCAGTGATTCTACTTCTAGGTATATATTCAAAGAAACTCAAAACACTGATTTGAAAAAAATATATGCACCCTAGGTTTATTGCAACGTTATTTACAATAGCTAAGATATGGAAGCAACACAAATGCCTATCAATAGACAAGTGGATAAAAAAAGTGGTGGCAACTTGACCATAAGAAAGAATGAAATCTAATCATTTGTGACAGCATGGATGGACCTAGAGGGTATGATGCTAAGTGAAATAAGTCAGTCAGAGAAAGACAAATACCATACGATTTCACTTATATGTTGAACCTAAAAAACAAAATAAACAAAACAGAAGCAGACTCATAGACACAGAGAACAGACTAATAAATACAGAGGGAAGAGTTTGGAGGGCTGGGTGAGAAAGGTGAAGGGATTACGAAGTACAAATTGGTAGTTACAAAATTGTCACAGGGATGTAAAGTACAGCAGAGGGAATGTAGTCAATAATACTGTAATAACTATGTATCATGCCATGTGGGCACTGGAAATATTGGAGGAAACACTTTGCAAAGTATATGATTGTCTAATCACTATACTATATAGCTGAATTTAATACAAAATAATATTGAATATATATAGTAAATATTTAGTGTGCCTAAATTAAAAGAAACATGGAGAAAAAATAAAATAAAAAAAGGAACCCGGCCCTGGCCAGTGTGGCTCAGTTGGTTGGAATGTCGTCCAGAGAACCAGAAGGTTGTGGGTTTGATTCCCAGTCAGGGCACATACCTAGGTTGTGGGTTCAATCCCCAGTCAATATATCTCTCTCACACGGATATTTCTCTCTATATATATTCCTACCTCTCAAAAAGCAATTAAATATGAATTGATATAAAAACAATTAAATACATATAAATAAGGAACCCAGCTAAAACAGTTTAGATTCAGAAAACTACCCAGGTGATACAAAGATCTTCAGCTGGGATGTTTTGCAATCATCAACATAAAAATATCCAATATGGTGAAGAAACTGTTAAAAGAGAAATCCCAGGTGCACATTCTCTTCATAATTCAAGAAAAGAGGTAATAATGTAAGGAAGTCCCTCATGTATAGAATGCTTCTGCCATTTGTATAACAGCTGTGGGACAGTGTACAGGTCTGGGGAAACAAGGTTGGCATGAGGGAGAGCAAAGATCTTACCCTCTAGGGGGATTAGTGTCCTGAAGAGAAGAGTTATAGAAACCAACTGTGGATACATCCTTTGAGCATGTGGATAGAGATGGAAGATGGAACCATTCTAAGAAAGTTATTAGTTGGTAGACTGACAATCCAGCAATGGCTCACTGCGTAATGCAAGCTTTATGATCTTTATAGTGCTCACAAGGTCCAGATTATGTGATAATTATAAGTATTAAATAGGATATCGAATGTAAAATGTCTCATGTAGTTCCTGGTCCACAATAGCCTTTCAATAAATGTTATTTCACTCTGAAATAAGGACACATATTGATTTTCATTCGTCCTAAATTTTTATCAACATTTGCACATTTACCTAAAATAAATTGTTCTGTGTACATATCTTTAGGTTGTGACTACTCATGAAACAATGTAGTGAGAGGTTTTAGCTCATTCAGATACAGACATGAAATAATTTTACATATTTTAACAACTACACAAAAATCCCTCATTCTGGCTGAGTATTTATTCTCTCACTTAAGAACAGAAAGAGATAGACATGCTTATCCTAAGAAAGCAGAACAGGGGTGGAAAGGGATACTGGGGGTTAGGAAAGATTCCATGAGAGGTTATCACTTTTCTTTATAAACTCTTCTAAAAAATAATTTGCAGTTACTTATAGACATATATTACTATGTTGAAAAGAAAAATGATGGCATGGCCCTGGCCAGTGTGCCTCAGCTGGTTGAGTGTCATCCTGTACACCGGAAGGTCACCAGCTGGATTCCTGGTCAGGGCACATACCCGGGTCGCAGGTTCAATCCCTGCTTGGGGCACAGGCAGGAGGCAACCAACCAATGTTTCTCTCTCACATTGATGTCTCTCTCTCAAATCAATAAAAAGGTAAAATAAAATAATGATCACATTGTAGAGACTTAGCCGTCCTACTCTTGATATGACTAAGCACAAAAGACATTAAAAATATTTAACAGCCCTGGCCAGTTTGGCTCAGTAGTGGTTAGAGTGGCGGCCCATGGACCAGAGAGACCCAAGTTCAGTTCCTGCTAAGGGCGATACCTCGGTTGCAGTTCATCCCCGGCTCTGGTTGGGGTTGTGTGGGTGGCAACCAGTCAATGTCTCTCTCTCTCATGTCGATGTTTCTCTCTCTCTCTCTTTCTGCCTCTCTCCCTCCCACTCTATCTGAAGATAAATGCAAAAATGTCCTCAGGTGAGGATAAAAAAAATATATATTTAACAAATCTCATGGTACTGCTAATTAATATTACAATATAAACTAAAAATTTTTTAAATTCCATTTATTTTCTAAATTCTTTATTATAAATTCCATATAAGAACATATATGTGTGTGTATATACATACATATAGAACACGTGATTTTATTATATATATGCTTGTCAATTGGAAGTTCCAGTGTTTTAACATGTTAGCAGTTCAGCCTATGAAGAACTGCATGATCCAGCTCTCATTTAGTTACTTAGCCTCTTTTGCTGACAACTGCTTCCTCTACTCTGCTTTCCAGCCTCATCAAATTACTTTCATTTCCCTTAAAGTGTCATGCTCTTTCATATATCTCCCTGCTTTTCCAACACCACTTCCTTTGCCTGGGGCAGACTCCGCTTGGCAAGTGTCTCATCCTCTTTCAAAAGTTATCACATGCCATTTTCTCAATAAATTCTTTCCTGGCTCCCCAGCTTTTGAATCCTATTTAATTCTGATCTCTCTCCCATTAGTCACAGAGTCTGTAATGTAAGACATCACAGAACTCCTAGAATGATATTTGTAAGGCTGGGATTCATCTATTCCAGCACTTGGACATCTTCAGTGTGCTTAAGTCTTCCAGCTTGTACTGTGCCATGGTGGTCATGTCAAATGTAGAGAAAACACTTGCTCCTGGTGTAATTTGAGTGTTACTAGATCCTCTGTAAAATATTTGGACAGACACCTGTACCGATCTCTAACAAAATGCAGCTGTTTCTAAGTCAATATGTAGCCAATAAAACATCCCTCCCTCCACCATCTCTGCTGCATGCCTTCCCCAAGCTAAAAGGATGAATGAACAGAATAACTGAAGGGCATATGTAAAAGAGCATGTAAAACAATTGAAGGGTACAACCACTGCATTAATCCAAAGAGCTTCTTCTTTCTAAGTCCCAGAAATCTAGGAGAAAGCAAAAGAAAATCTTTGTCAAAATAAAACTTGTTTTCTGAAAAACATTCAAGCACCTGTGAAGCTAGAATATAATTGCTCTGATAGATAATAAGTTGATAATGATTTTACCAAGATTATTCCATAATGACTTTGCAGAACTTCTCCCCCAGGACTTCTTTCCACCAAACGACAAAATTAATGTTTTCAATAGTTCTACAATTGCAACCATTTCTAAATATTTGCTTGGAATTGCACACTAACAATCCCAGATTTATATTCATAATAAAGTGAAAGACAAGCCAGATGGGATTCTATGCACAGAAGACATACTTCTCCCATTTTGGATTACTGTGGTTGAAGATAACCTCCAAACAAGTTAGGTTCCCCTATTCCACTTACCTCCCTCTATTCTCCGCTCCCCTTCTCATTCTTCTCATGTGGAAATGAAATGTCGAGGGGAAGGTCTGAATGCACAGTGATGAAGTGGCTATTACAGAAAAAGCACTTAGGCTTTTATGTATTTGCAAGTTGTGATATTGAGTCACAAATATAAGAGGAAAATGAGTGAAGACATTTTCTTTCATTTTATCTTCCAGACAATATTACTTCTTATTTTACAATTTCTAATACATTCTTTGGAATAATTTCACTTTTTTTTCAAGACATGAAGTTTCACTGTTTCCCTGAGAAATTGTGCTTGTTATCTTCAGAACAAATATGTTCTGTCCACTTTTCTTTTGACTTTCCTAATTATTCTTCTGTAAGATTATATCAAAGTATTTTTATTCTCTCTGGCCCTGTTATTAATAGGTAAAGCACCTTACTATCTTTCTTTCCCAATAACCCATTCTGTTCAGTATTTGTATAATGCTAGGGCTAAAAGATAGCTCATTTCCAGTATTTTATGGGATTTGTCAATTTTATTAAATTCATTTCTGAAATGATTTTTAGGTAAAGGAGGAGTCTGTGGATATCCAATGTGAAGAGGAAAAAAAATAAAAATACATTTTGACAAATCTCAGAGGGATGGGGTGGGGGCAGAAAGAGCTTAACCAAAGAATTTATATGCATATATGCATAACCAATGGACACAGACAATAGTGTGGTGAAGGCCTGGGGTGGGGCAGGAAACGGGTGGAGGAGGGCAATGGGGGAAAATAGAGGGGACATCTGTAATACTCTTAACAGTAAAGATTTTAAAAAGCCACCAGAAAAGGGGGAAAAACATTTCTTTTAATGACCATTTCTTGAGGTGCGTTATCAACATGGGCAGAAATAGCTCCTTCCGGCCTCAGAGCTCTCCCTGGAAAGTTGATGTCTCCATGTATCATCAGTGTCACACGTCTGCAAAGTAAGTGCAACATGACATAAGACACTTTCAGGGACCTGAAAGGGTCCCATACTCTTCCAAATGCTTGTCTCACCAGTTCCCCAAAAGGTTTAAATTTCTCAGCTAAAAGCTAAGCCTTTAGTTCCAGAAGAAACAGTAAAGTTTGAATTTTAACTAACCTAATAAGAGAAGTGGACTTGCTAAAATGAAAAGGTACAAAGCGTTTATCTCTTTTTGTATGAGGTAAAGTTTGAGGAGGGGAGAGAAGTCAGGGGTACAGCACAATTGTGATGGGCTCAAGGGCAGGACTTCCACACAGACTGAGAAATGACACAAAGCGTGTCTGGAAATGCTAGAAAAAAATTGTTTAGTTTATAATATTTTCTTTAGTATGTGTGATTTTTAGTATTCACGGCAGGATTTATTTAAGATTTTATTTTAGTAGATTTTCCACTTGTTTTAATGTCCTTTTCTTTTTTAAGTGGAACGAAACCATGGTGACTACGTAAGCCCATATGTTTTTGGCTTTTCCTCCATTCTGTTATTCGTTCTTTCCTCCAAAGAGAACTATTTTCTTCATGTCAGAGACAAATATTTGCCAAGCACTATTATAGGCAGTTGACTTTCTAGAAAAAAAATACATCATCTTTGACCTCAAGGAATCTAAACAACATTCATTCATTCAATGCACACAGAGCTTCCCATCAGGACTGTCATCCTTAGTCCTAAGTATAAAATTCAGCCTTGGTGCCACCAAACCTTTGAGGAAAGCTTCTAACATGAATGAGATAGAATCAAAGCATCAACCAAAGAACTACAAAAAAAAAGTAAACAACAGGCCCGGCTGGTGTGACTCAGTGGTTGAGCATGAACCTATGCACCAAGAGGTTTCAGTTTGATTCCCAGTGAGGGTATATGCCTGGGTTGTGGGCCCAATCCCCAGTGGCGGGCATGTAAGAGGCAGCCAATTGATGTTCTCTCATTGGTGTTTCTCTCTCTCTCTCTCCCTTCTCTTTCTCTAAGCTCAATAAAGAAAAATTATTTTTTTAAAAAAGAAGTAAACAACAGAAGAAAGAGTCAATAGTATACCAATATTATCTGGTAGATATGCTAAAGTATTTATAAAAAGAAAAGGGTGAGATGATAAAGAAAATCAGAACAAAAGCAGGAGGAGAGTGCTTGGATTAAAATTACTATGACAAATTTTAAAAAGTCAATAAAAGCTTGGCAAATAAAGTTGAGGAACACATGTAAAATAGTAGAGAGAAGATAAGAAATTTAGGGAGTCTTCCATGAGATCCTACATCTGAATAACAGCAATTCTGAAGGGTAAGCTGAATAAAAACAGAGGGCTGAAATTATCAAAGAAATAATACAAAGTTATTTCCTGGAACTACGAATTGTTTTTCCAGGATAGAAGAGTCCAGTATGTGCTCAGACATTGAATGAGAAAAAGACCTATTCCAAAGCATAACATTATAAAATTTTAAAACAAATGGTCAATTAATATTTGACAAAGGAGACAAGAAGATGCAATTGGGTAAGATAGTCTATTCAATAGATGGTGTTGGGAAAATAAGACAGATAGGTACAAAAAAATGAAACTATACCACCTTCTTACACCATACACAAGCATCAACTCAAAATGGTTTGAAGACTTAAATGTTACACTCAAAACCATAAAAATCCTGGAAAAAAACATAGGCAGTAAATCTTGGACATTTCTCAGAGCAATATTTTTTCTGATATATCTTCTCGGGCAAGGGAAACAAAAGAAAAAATAAAGAAATGGAACTACATCAAACTAAAAAGTTTTTGCACAGCAAAGGAAACCTTCAACAAAATGTAAAGATAACCCATTGAATGGAAGAACATATTTGCCAATGATATATCTGATAAGTGGTTAATATCCAAAATTTACAAAGAACTTATGTAACTCAACATTGAAAAAAACAAACAAACAATCCAATTAAAAAATGGGCAAAGGACCTGACTAGACATTTCTCCAAATGGCCAATAGATAAAAGATGGTCAACAACGGCACTAAACATCAAGGAAATACAGATTAAAACCAGAATAAGATATCACCTCACACCTGTCAGAATGGTTATCATCAATAAATTAACAAACAACAAGTGTTGGCAAGGATGTGGAGAAAAGGGAACCCTAGTGCACTGTTGGTGGGAATACAGACTGGTGTAGCCACTGTGGAAAACAGCATGGAGTTTCCTCAAAAAATTAAAAATGGAACTGCTTTATGACCCAGTGATTTCTGGGAATATACCTGAAGAAACCCAAAACACTAGTTGAAAAGAATTTATGCACCCCTATGTTCATTGCAGCATTATTTACAATAGTCAAGATTTGGAAGCAGCCCAACTGTCCATCAGTAGATGAGTGGATAAAAAGTTGCATTACATTTAATACAACCTGGCCGTAAAAAAGAAGGAAATATTACCCGTTGCGACTGCATAGATGGATCTGGAGAGTATTATGCTAAGTGAAATAAGCCAGCCAGAGAAAGACAAGTACCATATGATTTCACTTATATGTGGAATCTAATGAACAAAATAAACTGAAAACAAAATAGAAACAGATTCATAGATACAGAGAACAGACTGATAGCTGTTAGAGGGGAGGGAGTAGGGGGGCTGGCTAAAAAATGTGAGAGCATTAAGAAAAAAAAAACCCTCATAGACACAGACAATAGGGTGATTACCAGAGGGAAGAGATGTGGAAGGAGGTAGAAGAGGGTAAAGGGGCCATAAATGGTGATGATAGGAGACTTGACTTGGGGTGGAGAGCACACAATACAATGAACAGATGATGTATTATAGAATTGTACACCTGAAACCTATATAATTTTATTAACCAATGTCATTCCAATAATTCAATAAAAATTTAATTTAAAAATATTCAAACAAATTGAAGATTTTTCAAATCTTTTAAGAAAAATCAGGTTATACTAAGAACAAGTTAATAAGAATAAATCCAGCCCTGGCCAGGTGACTCAGTTGGTTGGAGTATCGTTCCATACACCGAAAGGTTTGGGGTTCAATTCTCAGTCAGGCATATACCTAGGTTGTGTGTTCAATACTGGTTGGGCATGCACGGGAGGCAACCGAGTGATGTTTCTCTCTCACATTGATGTTACTCTTTTTCTCTCTTCCTCTCTCTCTGAAAATCACTTAAAAAACATATCCTTGGATGAGGATTGAAAGAAAAAAGAATAAATCCTGTTGTCCTGACAACTGCTTGGGAATCTGGAAGATACTAGAGCAATGCCTTAAAATTACTAAAGAAAATGACTTCAAACCTACACATCTACATTCAGCTATTCTATCAATCAAATAATAAGGGTAGACAAGATCTCAGAATTTCACCTCCAATTCACCCTTTGTTGAGAAGTTAATGGACAATAGGCCTTATCAAATTAAAGGTATAAATTGATGTAGAGGAAGTCCTGGGACCCAAGACAAGGAGAGCCTTGCAGAGGAAACAGGATAAAAGGAATTCCTAGGTAAGCTGTGAAGAGAAGTGGAGACGACAGAGGTACAGCAGCCTAAAGAGCTATCAGCCCAAATTTGTCAGGAAGATAGTGGCCTCAGAGGAGTGGATTCAGCATAAAAGAGAATAATGAAATCAAAATAGAATGATAAAAAGGAGGAGGAAGTGGAGGAGAAGAAAAATGCAAATAGGACAGAAACAGTACTTACATAGCCCCAATGAATATATACTTCATAAAATGAGTTAAATCTTTTTTTTATTTCTCACCTGAGGATATTTTTCTATTTATCATCATATAGAATAGGAGGGAGAGAGACAGAGACAGAGAGAAACATCAATGTGATAGACACACATGGACTGGTTGCCTCCCACACAACCTGACCAGGGCTGGGACGAACCACAACCAAGGTACGTGCCCTTGATTGGAATCAAACCTGTGACTCATTGGTCTGTGGGCCAACACTCTAACTGTTGAGCCAAACCGGCCAGGACAAGTTAAATCTTTAATGTAATGATTGGAACAGGCAAATAAAAATACATGTGAGGAGTGATATGCAAGAATTAAATTCTCATTTACTATAGTAGAAAGAAGTCAATAACTAGTCTCTAAACTTGAGCAATTATGAACGAACTGTTTAAGTATGCTGTTTTAAAATATGGAGGTAAACACTGGAATAGCTACAACAGTAGGAAGTGGTAGTCTCTGTAAGACAACGTTGTAAAAGACATTGAAATGGATTGAAAAATCACCAGGTGACCTCAGTCATTGAATTCTGCATTGTTTAGAGTATATCCTTTGGGCTTATAAGATTCTATATGATTTTATAAGATTATATTGTGCCCTTTATTGACTTTCAGCTGTTAATTTGCAGTATCCATCATGGAAAATGAAAGATTAAAAAATGCTGAGAAGCTCTCAGTGGTTAGAGCATCAGTCCACAAACTGAAAGATCAGGGGTTTGATTCCCATTCAAGGGCACGGACCTGGGTAGCAGGTTCTATCCCCAGCCTCGGACAGGGTCGCTCAGGAGGCAATCAATGTGTCTCTCTCACATTGATGTTTCTCTCTCACTCTCTCCCTTCCACTCTATCTAAAATCAATGGAAAAATATCCTTGGGTGAAGATTAACAATAGCGATAACCAAATGATGAGAATTGTATAAAATTCTTAGCACTCTTGATTGGTGATCTTTTTTTTTTTTTTTTATAATGGGAAGAAGTAATTAAGTAGGGAGTAAGGCCAGTTAATGAACTTAAGATCAGAAACATCAGGATACTCAGTGCTTCTTAGGAAAAGTACACATTTCAGGACCACAGTGCTCAACCAACCTGAAATTCTGCCAATGTCAAAGCTTACAAAAAAAATCATATGTTTTGCCATTTTGTTTGCCCCAAACTAAATAATAACCTCTGAATCTGACTGTTCTTGCCTCATCCTCCTGTAAGAAAACTACCCTTCTCTTAGCTCCAAATCCTCTTTGATGCTCCCTTTCCACTTCAGCGCCTTGTTTTTCTCATCCACTCCTAGTTACATCACTTGTGACCCAGTATCTTCCCATGTGAACCTCAGACACTGTCTTTTTACCCTTCAAAACTCTCCACACAATGTATGTCCCCAGAACACTACCTAGCAATTGTCCAGCAAAGGAAACTGTGGGCATGAACCACATGAAATGATGATCTTCCACCACATTGTAGGATAAAAATACCAGAAGGACCAGGTACAAAGTGTATCATCATTTTGTCTAACGGAATAAAAGGAATGCAGAGCAAGAACTTTATCTTCTCAATTAAGTTACATACAGCACAAAATACTTGATCAATAATAATTAATTCCATTCACTGCAAAAGTATCCAGCATGTTCTCAGCCGAAGGAAAGCAAGAATAGCATGAACTTCAGTCTCAAAGAATATATTTTATAAATATCTGAGTTTGGATTACAGTATTTGACAAATGCTGCCAAAAAAATAGGTCTTAAGCAATTTTATCTATGCAAAGTAGTTTGTGCTTTAGAGAGCTATTTTTTTTTTTTTGAAGAGTTTGCTTATCTGACAAGTTTGCCAAAGTCCTAGTTAAAAATGTGCATTTCGCATTCACTTCCAGTGACATCAAGAGATCCAAATCTTATTTTCTCTTTCTTTTCCTTTCAGGGCTCAGTGGCAGTCATTTGTGAGGTCAGTACTTTCCATTCCAGATAAGCCAGAGAAAGAGAATTGTTAAGTCAGAGCAGTCTCCCTGTATGGGAGCTTTGTTTATAAACAGAAAATAAAGAGCCCCAATGAGAATATTTTATATGGTAAATGGCTGACCTCAAAGTCTTTCCAAGAGTCTGATTTAGAGGATATCTCCCATCTCTGCCAACTGCACATCAGCAGTACAAAGTAAAGCATCAGGAAGGAAAACGCAGGAGAAACAGCTATTACCGCATGAAACACTGACCGGGGCGAGGGGTGGGGACCACTCAAAGGCCAGCACATCTGACAGGGAGAGAACAGGATTCTTGCAGCTCAGGTTCTGCTTCCTTTCTTCAGGTACAAAAGATTGACTAGCTGTAGTAAAAATCCTGTAACATTTTCCTCCAAAGAAAATGACTCTTTATTGTCTGTCTAATTATTCTTTAAGTGCTTATGTATCCATAGAGTCTAATGACCTATTTTCAGGGACTAACTGGAGACATTGACATTTTTAGTCATAATAGTACCTAACTCAGGGGGTTGTTGTAAGAATTAAATAAGTTTTCCCACATGAGTTTTACACCTAAGAAGTGTTTCATCGATTTTAGCCATCATAATAGTAATTTGACTATTGAACTAAAGTCCCTTAATAGATAATATAGTAGATTGTATTTTTCACATTTACAATTGTCGGGTACATGGAACGTTTTATATATATATATATATATATATATATATATATATATATATATATATATATATAATCTGGAGAGAGAGAGAGAGCACTAGTATTTAAGTAGGGCTATGATTCACGTGATTAAAAAAGCTAACTATGACTTCTTTGTTAAAATAAATAAATCCTTGCTAAAATTAAAATATAAATTGGAAAAATTTACAGTAAGTACATAGACTAAATAAAGGGGCATACAAATTGTTAGGAAATGGCATTAAAGTTCCAATAGGTAAATCAAGAGAAAACATAAGAATAAAAGTCTATATCTCACAGTTAAGCATGTAGATGCAACTAAAACTGGGTTAATACCTAAAATTGCTAGAACATATTTTAATGATATACTCAAAGTTGGCAAGGTACAGTCAAATTGATACACATGCATTGCTACAGAGAATATAAATTATCACAACTTTTTAGAAAATAATTTCCAAAGTAATTTTTTAAAATACCTACATGAATATCTGTGTGTGTGTGTGTGTGTGTGTGTGTGAGAGAGAGAGAGAGAGAGAGAGAGAGAGACAGAGAGAGAGAGAGAGACAGAGAGAGAGAGAGAGAGAGAGAGAGAGACAGTACATATGTTTATTGTTGTTTTTAATATGAGAGAAAAAGAATGGGCAACAGAAATATCTAACAGGAAAATTATTAGTTCATGCAATATCTACTTGACTCAAGTTTCTGTTGAATTAAAAATAATGATTAAGAAGATTATGTAATACCTTAGAAGTATGTTTATTTTATACTATTAAAGGAACAGGTTGGTTACAAAAGCATATCATATTATGATTGCTCAATATGTTTGTGATTAGGTAAAGATAAAATCAATTTCTCAGATGAAGCTATTTCACTAGGAAGATGTATTTTTCAAAGATTCTTTGTTGATACTGCTATATTAATATTATTTTTAATTTGTACAACTACAAAAAAATAATAAATTTGTAAAGTAGGTAAACACTTCATAATTGAAATATTTAATAAATTTGGATTTTTGATTAAATGTTCTCAAAGTGAGACAACTCCAATCAACAAATATATTATTTTAAAATGTTAAATGTTACTTTAAAGGTTTTAATACAGCACTTGCAAAATAAGTTTTAAGAAATCTAAGCATGTCCAGGTATGGAAAAGAGAGAGTTGCAATTTTGAGATAAATGAGGGTTTCCTGACTAACTCAGCATTCTGCAATTCTCTGATTTTTTTTTCTATATTGTAGTCCAAATACCTTGAGGCAAATATTTCCAAACTACCAAGTGTTCCTCAAGAACTGCATAAAAGAAAGTTGTGGGCATAGCATTGATTATTTCCTAGACCTTCTCCTTACTGAGGAATGGCAATCTTTGTAAATATTTGAATCATATAATGAATACATTCAGCCTATAAACTTTGTTATTAATGCCAATCTGAAAGACAATACAGCCTTTGATTGCCCTGAGATTACAATCTCATATCGCCAGCTTCCTACCTGAGATCCAATAACTACCTCAAACTCACTATGTCCAAGGCTTCATTCTCCCACTTTCTCACATCTGAAAACTACCTCCAGTGCTTTTCCCAGTTCAGTAAATGGCAACTACATTTTGCCACTTGCAGGGCCCAAAGTCTTGGCAACTCTCTCTCTCACACCCACATCACGAAATCTTGGTGATTATTCCTTCAAAATATATCCAGAATCTAACCAATTTCCATTAACTCCACCAGTATCACTATGGTGTAAGTTACATTCAAAATTCATGAATTCCCTTCTTCCAGTTTTCCAATATATTCTCAGTCCAATAGCCAGAGAGATATGTTTTATCTTTTGGAAAGGCACTTTATATATTAATGAATTTTGAATATAAACAAAAGTCGAAAGAATAGTTTGATGAATCTCCATATGCCCATCACTTGGCTACAGCAATCATCAATAATGAGCACAGCATTTCGTGTATAGCCCTACTCCCTGGCTTAAATTTCTTAAAAGGTATTTAAGGGTCTTTGACCCATCTCAAATCACAATGTAGGATGATGCCCTAGTGACATATATGCAAGAGACAGACACACTGAGCCATGTTGATCTCATACTAGTTGTCTCTGAACAGCATGAGCACAGATTGAGAGGCATCCTGTAAGCAGCACTGTGCTGAACACACACTCCATGCATTATTGTTTTGGCCACATTTCTACACAGTCTAGAAAATCAAACAATAATGAATTTCTATCATTTTAAAAAATTAATCATTTAAAAAGTCTGTTGATTTGTATGCTCGGAAACTATATTAAAAATATTTTTCATTCGTGTAGATGAGATAGAAAAATACAAGAAAAATGCAAAGGGAAAACAAAACAAAGAAAGGAACACTCCTTCCAAGGTGGGAATGATTCTAATGAGAATAGTCATGCTAATGGGAAGTAGTTAGATTTGTTCTTAGTTTCCAGCTAATGAGTCCACGGACATCCATGAAAATCTCTGAGCACTGGTTTACTCTGTGCTGTTCCAGCACTAGAGGTGCAGTCCCCACTCCCAGCCAGCCAGCAGGTTTGTCATGAGGCCCAATGAGAAACCCATCACACAGTGGAAACCAGTCATCAACACCAAGAAAACAGTGTACACACATGCACTCACTGTAGTTCTGTAAATTCATTGTGTTGAGAGGAAACATAATCAATTACTGTTTATGAAATAATCACTTGCTCTATTGTGCAAATTCATGGAGGCAAGGAAGCAAGAAGTAATCATAAGTCTCACTGATGACTCAGTATTCAGTGTCTTCTCAAATGTTTAAACCTGAACTTAGAGCCATTGGGTGAATATGAATTGGTTGTTTCTTTTCCATCATTTGGTTCTATTCAGTCTGAAACATGTTCTTCATTTAAAAAATGTTCAAATCTAATAATGGAAAATCCTCCAGTGCTTTGTGTTTGCCTTAATTTATGTTTTTAATATTTCTTTATTGCTGTTCTAAAGCAGTGCTCATGTTTAGAATAGAAAAAACAAATACTTCACATTGCAACTAAGTGTGGGTAAGAACAAAAACACTAAATAGTTCATAAAAATTAAAGCATTAATTTGACTCTTATTATTTATCTAGAAAAATCTGAAAAATTCAGTGTAATTCTATAGCATGTACATTTAATTCATTGTTGAAACCACAAGTTGAAAACATGAACTTTCATGGAAAAAAGCCAACTGCAGTTTAGTCTTGTGTAGATACAGCTGTTAACTGATCTTTGTTATGACATCATTAAAATAGAGAAAAGTTGTGCCACTGTAAAAGATCTGCATTTATATTGTGTAGAATATGTCCAGCAAAATAAGGCAGACATTGCTTATGCACTTTTCAAGTCATCAGCCACAGATATTTATTTAGTTCTCATATATATGTAGGGACACAATTTTGTATAAGACATGGTCTGGTCTCAATCAAATTTACAAAGCTGTAACAGCCTAGGAAGCAATATTTTGAAAAATAAAGAAATTTTGACATGTGATTCACGCCCTTTTCTGCCACATACTTGCTGTGGGACTTTGGGCTAGCTACTTAACCTCTCTTAGCCAGAGAATCCTCATAGATTTAAAAAAATGACAACAGTAATCTAAACAATGCAATTATTATTATTATCATCATAAACATTCATTCATTTGAATGAAACATATCATTCATTACCAAACGTTCTCATGGTGGACAATTTGCCTTGTTTAATTTTAATCATAAAATTACTATGCAGTAAAATCTGAAAAATCATCATTGTAAAATATTCAGACAATGCAGAAATATATGTATCCATAATAAATTGTTGAAGTCCTCCTACACCTCTCATCTCTTCATCTTTCTCCACCTTTCCACGGTCCTTCCAAGTCATCACTTGATTTGATCTGGGCCCATCCTGATTTTCTACATGCATTTATGCTTATTTGTATGTACATATCCAAGTTATGGCTTTGTTTTAGTTTGTTTTTATGCAAATTATTCATTTAAAAATCCTAGAGTGTTACATAAATCATATGTACCATAGTTATTTCCCTTTTCTGTGCATTTGGATTATTTTACATTTTTAACAATTCAAAGAAGGCTGTAGTAGGAATAATTGTAGAAGTCTCACTGTGGATGTGGCATCAGTTCTAAAATGGATACCTGGAAATGCAAAGGCTTAATAGGGGAGTATAAGAATTTAAAAATTTTAATTGATATTGTCAAGTTACCCCTTGGAAGGCTATAACAATATATAATTTGCACACCCACCAGCATGAATGAGGGTACCCATTCCTCAGACTCTTTCCAACACTGTGTGTTTATTCATTCATTCTTTTTGTTGTTGCTGTTAGTCCTCACCCGAAGATGTCTTTTCCATTGATTTTTAGAGAGTGGAGGGAGAGAGGGAGGAAAAGAGGGAGAGGGAGAGAAAGACAGAGACAGAGAAAAACATTGATGTGAGAGAGAGACACACATCAATATCATTAAGATATGTCTTAAAATATTCCAATTGTGCTGTGCCTCCCACAGCACAAGGCTGGGGATGGAACCTGCAACCCAGGTATGTGCCCTTGACCGGGAATCAAACCCAAGACCTTCAGTGTGCAGGCCAACGCTTTAACCATTGAGCCACACCAACCAGGGCTATTCATTCTTTATTTTATTTTATTTTATTTTATTTTATTTTATTTTATTTTATTTTATTTTATTTTTTTATTCTCACCCGAGGACATTTTTTCATTTTTGTTCAGATAGAGTGGGAGGGAGAGAGAGGAAGAGAGAGAGAGAGAAATATCGATGTGAAAGTGACACATGGAGTGGCTTGCCACCGGCACGACCAACCGGGGACAAACTGCAACCGAAGTACATGCCCTTAGCGGGAACCGAACCCGGGTCTCTCTGGACCGCAGGCCGACGCTCTAAGCGCTGAGCCAAACTGGCCAGGGCTCATTCATTCTTTTAATGAGTAATTGCTGCACCCCTACCAGTGCTGGGTACAGGCATATCATATCTTCCTCCAAAAGTTTACATTTGTAGTAGAGTGAAAGAGACAAAAAAACATACACATAGAAATGAGTTAATAATGTTGTATATTAAAAGATAAGTGCTTTGGGGGGGGAAAGTAGGATGAGAAATCGTTGGGTAGTGGAAAAACTGTAATTTTAAATCGAGTCATCAGAATAAATCTAATCAGAAATATGATATTTGAGCCAAACCTTGAAGGGTGCAATGAATTCAATGAATCTATAATTTAGATAAAGTGTTGTATTGATTTCTGGCTTCCAAAATTGTTGACAATAACTCTGTAATTCACTTCATACTGCCCCCACCCCACCCTACTCACAACACATACTCTATAAGTGACCACCTTCTTCTTTCTATTCAGTTTTTCTTGAACTTGTAGTTCAACAATATCACTAAGATATGTCTTAAAATATTCAGGATTTCAAGTCATTTTTTCCTTGGTTCTATGGGTTCTTTCAATCTGCAAATTTGTATCTTCCTTCATTTAAGAAAAGTTTTATTCCATCAAGTCTTTGGTTATTATTCTTTGCAATTAGTTCTATATTTTTCTTATGGACAGATACGTACTCTGTATTCTCCTTTCTTCAGTGGCCATTTTGTTCCTTTCTTTCAAGGTTTGATTTTCTGTCTTCTGTCTTTGGAAGTGTCAAATCTGAGTTTGCTCACATAGTCCAACATAGTCCACATTTTTATTGTATCCTAACATAGTCCACATTTTTCTCTCTTTTGGATTAATTTTTTATTTTAATGTCATAAATCTGTATGGAATTGTTTCAGATAGAGTCTGTGAATACTACACTACCTAAAGCTTTATATAACTAAAATTATCTTCATGTTTGAAAAATAATTTGGTTGTTTATTGAATTTTAACTTTAAAATAATTTTCCCTCAGTTTTTAAAAAGTACTTCCCCATTGATTTATAGAACCAACCTATAATAATGATAATATTTACTGAAAGTTTACAAAGTGTCAGATTACTATGCAGTTCTCTAAATGATGATATTATTTAATACTTGAAACTAACCAATAAAATATGTCCTGATTACCTACTTTACAAGTGGGGCTGGAAAAATATTAAGTCGTTTTTAATTGTTTTATGATAAGAAAGTAACACAATTGGAACTGAAACCAGTATAGTCTGATCCTAGAAGTCACATTCTTGATAACAATTTGACTTTGGCTCTTTTGTAGTTAAGCTGCTTCTGCAAAAGCTTTAAGATTTTCTTTGTATCTTTGAAGTTTTGACATTTCAACACCTATCCTGCCTCACATGTAATGGGAATTTTCAATCTGAAGATTTATTCTTTTCTTAACCCCTGGAAATTTTCCAATATTAACATTATTCTAGTATATTTTCTTCCCTTTTATATTGTGTTCTTTCCTTTATAACTATTATTGGATGGCTGTTGAACCTCCAGAACAGTCCTTTAGGTTGTTAACATTTTCTTTATTTCTTTTTTCTTATTTTTCTGTACTTTGGGAGACCTTCTTATCATTATCTTCCACACTCTAAATTTGAACAGTGATGATTCTGTTGGTTAGACTTGCTTTTAATTTAGGAAACCATATTTTTAATAAATCTTGTCAGTCATCTGTTTTGTTTACTTAGTACATTTGTTTTTTTCTTAAGTCAGTGATGCTTGGTTATGTTTATGGTAACAAATAGAACAGGTGGATGACTCTACAGAGTTAGGAAAGGCTCTTCCTATATTTTTGTAGATCTATATCCCATATGGGCTTCTCTTTTAAATGGAAAATGACTGGATTTCCATATACAGGGTGGATTATGTGAAAAGGCAGGTTCCCTCTCTTGTAAATACCAGAGTGAGGCAGACAATACCTCATTGCTAACATAAGGAAAACTTTATTATGCTAATTTCATTTTGAATAAAGCTAAGTTTCCATTATTATTAATAATTTTTATTTCCTATTGACCTTTATTGTCTTCTGTAGCCATTAGAATTACCTCAGGCATCCCTCTGCTATGGTCTGCATCTTTCTCGGGATACTCTACACCCATATAGAAAGTATTCCCTGTCAGGCAGTTAGGGTTCATTACTTTTAATTTTCTTTTTTAGTTCTTGTTTTTGTATTTATATTTTTAAATACAATTCCTGGGTTCTCTTCTGGTCCAAATGCTGTCTTCAACTTGTGTGTGTGTGTGCTGGGGGGCGATGTGGGCGTGTGCTGGGGATGGGGTGATAAAAAGAAAGGATGAAGAGAGCTCTCTAAAAAATGTGTTTGTCCAGAGTCAACCCTTCATGTATCCTTTTTTGAAACCATGAAAATTTTGAGTTCTTCTCCTTAACATATCTATTTTTTTTGTGTTTCATATAAAGCAGTGTTTTAAATTATTGAATTACTCCATAAAAATCCTACAGGAAAATGCACACTCTCAGAATACCCGCCTTCTTAAAAGAACACATTATTGCATGCAACATTAGATAGGAATAATCTAGCTTGAAGAAAAAGTAGGAGAGAAGCGAGAATATACTTGGCTTTGCTCTTTCTAGTCTGACCTGGATGAGGCATAAGCTATCTGAGCCTCAGAGAGCGAGTCTATAAAGGAGAGAATGGTGTCTGTGCCAGCCCAAGCATGTGTGATTTCTCTCAGTACCAACAATATCGTTGTGTACAAAATCACTTGGTAAAGTGCTGTGCATGTTTATTCTTTTATTTAGAAAACATTTATTGAGTGCCTTTTAAGTGCCAACTCCTTTCTTAGCACAATGTTAGAGGTCTCTGAAGAGAGAGATCGCTGCAGAGCTTTAGGAGCAGCTGGATTTTTTATTGAAAATCAGAAGCTTGGAGAAATTTGAAGAAGAGGAATGGGATAGGGACTTAAGGTAGAACAACCAAGAGGTAATGTTTCTAGGGATTTGAGTGGATTGGTTAAATAGTGCCATCTGGTTGGAGCATGAGCTTATTCAGTGCTCTCTCCCCACAAAACTGCTCTGTTGGATACTTTTTGTACCCCTTAACTAAGCATACCTACTTGAATTTACATTTTCGAACTCCAGAAAAGCAAGATTGCATTTCATTTTCTTACCTAGCCAGTAATGCATTGAAATCAAAGTTGATTGCTTCAGTATTTTTTTTTTTCATTTGGTAACTGACTTCTTAATTTCAGTATAATATAAGATACACACTTTCGTCATGAAATCCTCCAGGTCTTTGCGGTCAGGGCTGGTAACTGGTTAAATCACAACAATATTTCACTAGCACCTTCCAAGTTGAAGCCAGGCAAACACTGCTATCACACCCAAATTTGGATTCCACAATACTGTCAGAGGAGTAGCATTTCCCTAAGGATTTCTATCCCCAGAACCCGCCTCCTGCTTTATGTTGACAAAACCCAACACCCATCTGTTTATGCAGTCATTTGTCTGATCGTGTGGGCAGGTTGACAAATCTAGAGCCCAGATAACAGAACTGAGAATCCTTTGTATATCCTCAGACACCTTCAAGATCAACAATATGAAAGAGTTAGCATAACTATTTTTTACGAGTTGAACAATTAAAGGACAGATTCAAAATTAAGACATATTCTGTATAAGTTGAAGATCAGCTTGAACTTCTTTGAATGATAAAAATTGACTAAAAAAGAGAGAAGCAGATTTCAAGAGCTGGTGGTACATTAACATGCATAAAAACTTAAAAAAACAAAACAAAAAACTTGTCTTTGAAATTCTGTCTACATGGTAATAATATCCTTCTGGAAGCATAGTAACATTTAAAAATTTTTTTTTTGTTTATTGACTTTAGAGAGAGAAGAAGGGCATGGGAGAGAGAGATAGAAACCTCAATGAGAGAGAACATGGATTGGCCGCCTCCTGCATGCCCCCCACTGGGGATTGGGCCCACAACCTGGGCATGTGCCCTGACGGGAATTGAACTGGCGACCTCTTGGTGCATGGGTCTATGCTCAACCACTGAGCCACACTGGCTGGGCATTATAGTCAACATTTTTAGTGTGAACTTCTTTTTTTACTGTATATTCTTATTCTGTAATCCAAACTTTTTCTGTACAACAGAGTTGGCAAAGCAGTCTCTTCTCTGTTCCACTCTAAAAGTGTGGTGATTGTGGGGGTTGGGGGAAGGTGGGTAGAGGTAGAAAAAGGTATAGGGGACATAAATGGTGATAGAAAAAAATGAAATAAAAGTACTTTTTTCATTTGCCTTATAAGGTCAGGAGGCATTAGGAAAAGGGGGACTGAAATGATACAGAAATGTGAACGTGGTCAGACTCAAGAGTAAACTGGTAAAAGTTTTAAAATATGATCACATTTGAAAACACCTACAGTTTTAGCTCAGTAGTGGAAAGCTGAGAGAATGTATCACTGGATTAACAATGGGCTATTAATGTTGAATAATAAAGACCATTTGAATTGTTTGGTCCCATTATTATCTTTTCAGAAAGAAATTTGTTCATTCAAAATATTGACTGTGATGAAATTTGCAATTACAAAGCCTGAAATTACAATGAATCAAAAATTTGTATCTGTATTTGTCAATCCATTGGCTATATTTATGTTTTAATATGATTAACTGCTGTTTTGTTATTTCTATAAGCAGGAGTCAACAGAATGTGAAAAGCCTTTTATCTCTGCAACAAAATATTTAGGTAACAGACATGTTTGATTAAGCAGCTAGAATAAACTTGTCTTTAACAATCTACAAATACTCAATTCAAAAGTCCATTTTCTACTCTTTGTTTTAATTTCTTACATCTTCATGTCTTTAGAATATTTTATACACATACTTCAACAAGCAAGCATCTTAGATCACAATAACGGTAAAAATTTAAAAAATGTTACAATGCACTTCTATGATATTTACTAAATGCTGAACTGTTGTTTTTGTTTACTTTATATTTTATGTATTTTATTTACTTTTATATTGAACATTTCTTTTTAACTTGAAAAAACAAAACAACAGTATCTGATTTTAAGAAATCCCAGATATTAGTGGCAATTGCTTTAAAAGTGTGCTTCAAATGTTGAAAATAAATTACTTTTTAGTAGTGTTAATAAATATGAAAATAATAATACCCATTTAAACTTAAGTGGTAGGTATGTATGGCCATCAGGTTATATGCTTGTGTGGCTTTTTGATGGATTTGTTGTGAGCTGTTATCTCCACATCCACTTCTCTCACTCAGTTCTATTACCTTCTTGGCCAACATAGCCAGTTAGTTAATCAACACATTTTTATTCACAAAGGAAAATCTTTAGCATAAATTGAGGTGTTCAGTAGTCTGCCCTATTATTTCCATTCTTCTATAAGGTGTATCTTTATGGTTGCTCTTGTTAAAAATTCTGTGCTTATGGCTTCAGTAAAATGCTATCGTTAATTTCCCAGAAACCTGTAGAACACCTGCAGGAAAAAAGTGGTGCCTTTAGTTTGATACAAGCTTATTTTTCTAAATCTCTCTAGTCTAATCTCTCTTGCTCTTAGTCATTAAGGAAACAGAAAAAAAAACATATCATGAACAATAATTTTTAAAAATGAAGCTAGATTTCAAAGGCTTTAAAATGTCAGTTATATTAAGTTCAATCATTTTGAACAAACGAATCATCAGTGCTCTTTTTAATCTTAGAATGAACTAATTAGCATTTTCACTTGTGCTGCTTGCAACAGGGTCCTCACTCTGTCAGGTAGAAATCGCTCTGGTGAAATGTACCCGGGGCTGGTGTCCTTCAGAATCACCTCTGGCTCGGATTGTGGTCTTTGTTCCATGTGTGCAAGGGCTTCAGCTATATCATCTACACAGTGTAAATTTATTCATTGGCTTATTCAGAATTATAAACATTTATGACCCACCAGTGGCTTGGAAAATGGTGTATTACTTTCTTTGAAAATAATCGGTATACAAAATATAGACTCTCTATATAACATAAAAAGAAATCCCCATCTCACCTTCCCAAAAAGACTAGTTGGCTTCAGTTTCCTGACTCTATAAGAGGAACGTCACAAATTACAATAAATATGTTCTAGAAGTTCTACGGCAAAACAATGTTGTAGTAAATGAAATAATTTCAAATAGCAATGTATGCACATGTATTTTTTGAGATCTTACTTACTCCTAATTTTTGGATTGTTGACTTCTTGACAGTTACTTGGAAAGCGTTTGGTATTAAAAAAATCCCTGCAAAGTATAAAAAAATATAAATTGAGAAAAACTAGCTATATTATAGGCAGAACGTTCAGAATCAGGTTTTCTAGTCCAAATCTTGTATCTGTCATCTACTCATTGTGAGTTGATTACACTTAACATATATGCCTTATACATAGCAAGCACTTAATCATGATAATATGACTTATATTGTATTCCAATCAAATATTTTTTGCATCTATAGCCATACTTACCTAAGAAAGAAAAGTATAGTATCCTTGTAGACTGAATACAAGTGATCTGTTACAGCTGACTTGCCACAGAATTGGAGACCTTCATTTACAGGATTGATTACGTTGGCATACCATCTATGCGAGTTTGTTTTTTTTTTATTATTATTAAAATGCAGTTATCTCTTTGAGATGAAACATAGCAAGGCAAATTAAGTATGCATTAGAGAGAGCTGGCTGGCACCTATCCAACTCCTTCAGGAGTGAGAAATAAAATAGGTAAATTAGTTGGGGAAAGAGTTAGCTATTGGACTACCAAAAAACTTTCTTAGTTAGGAGTTTCTAGATTGTTCCAATAAAGTAACAAAATCAATAAGAAATTTTTTTGCTTATAGAAACACAGACAAAAAACATGAAAGTGAAAAACCATAAACAAATAGAAAAAGAAAACGGGAGAAGAGGAGGGGAAGGGGAGAAAAAGAAGAGGAAGCAAAAGGAGAAGAGGAAGAGAGGATGAAGAGGAAGAAGAAGAATAAAAAGAAGAAGAAATTGGAAAAAGTAGGTGGAGGTTAAGTAAAACAGAATAACCATAACCACAATTGATATTTCTGTATAAACAAAAATGTTTCTGTCCTTTTTCTATTTCCGGTTCATGTGACATTAGCTAGACAGATTTTTCAATATATTAAGACAGCATGCGTGTATGATCTATCTTAAAATATAGACTACATGATGTACAAGAAAATCACTTTGGGGAGCCTTGGGTGGTATGTCAAAAAGAGAAGACAATCACTCATGTTCTAGAGTAGCAGACTGAGGTATGTGAGGTCATGAGTCTCCATGGGCAGGAAAACAAAACAAAAAACAAACAAAAGTAAACAAATGGTAATTTCAAATATGACTCCCAAATCACAAGGCACAAGGACTCATGAAATTGTTGATACTGGCTTATAGCTAAGTTGCTTCTCATTTAACAAATCTTTGAATTATTTAGTTAATGGTGGTTAATGATCATATAATCTCTCTAATAATCAGGAAAAAAAACTAGATCAAGAATTATATCAATAGCTTAATATATATGGTTTAATTTTATACTGTGTTGTGTTCCATATGTATAGTAAGATATGTAATGTATTGTTTATTTTTTCTCAACCCCATTGCAAAACTATGTAGTTTGGGAAAACATCTAAAATGTAACAAATTGAGAATGATTAAGACTATATTAATATTACACAATGAAATGCTTGATGTAAAGAAGAAAAAGAGAATGTACTTATAACATTAAAAAAAAGATCTCTGTTGCAATATTTGGTTATAATTTATATGGCATTTTCCTAAAACTTCAAAGAGAAATAAGAAAAGCAAATTACCATGAAAGTGAAAAATATCAAGTCTGAGGTTTTTAATATCCACTTTAGGAACAAGGTTCTATGGGAAAAGACTATGTTCTAGGCAACAACTAAGTAAAACGTCTCTAATTATAAGACACCTGCAGAGGGAAGAGAATCTCTCGTTTCTCAGGGACTGAGCATGGAAATGGGGATAACTTCATTCTAAGCTACTTCAGAGCTCACACATGGAGCAAAGGACCAGGCGAAGTAGGACCTTGTGGGGGGAGAAAGATTTTAGTAGCAGCTGTGAGAATCTTAATGGCAGCTTGGGGTGGGGAAGGGCAGTGCTCTCTCAGTGAGATCTCTGCTAGACACAGTTGGCTCCCTCAAAAGGATTGGTGAAAGATAAATGAGTGAAGAGACTAGTTTAAAAAGTGTAAGTGGAGTTAAGAGTAATCAATGAGAAATACTGCAGCACGCTGACTCCCAGCAGTGGGAGGTTGTAGCAACCCAGAATGATCCCTGTGCCCTCCAGCAGTAGAAGTTACCCCCAAGTAATTGCTGTTCTGATCTCTAATGTCATAGATTAATTTTACCTGTTTTCAACTTCATTTAATGGGAATCATTCACTATTTATTCTTGTGTCTGGATTCTTTCACCCATAGTATGTATAATAATAGTGTTTTTGTGGGGGTTTTTTTGTCAACATGTAATAGTCCATTGACACCACAATTTATCTACTTCTCAGTTATGAGTATATTATAAGTAATACTGTTGTGAATATTCTATGTATGCTTCTGGTGAACATAAGTATTTATTTGTGCATGCTTGCCCATGTACAATATATGAGGGTCCCAAATTCTACATTCTTTAAAATGTTATTGCCAATTCTTTAAATTTTACCCTTTCTGGTGAGGTGTAGTGGCATCCCAGTGTGGTTTTGATGTGCATTTTGTTGCTATCTTTTTCTTATTGATTTGGAGAAATATTCTTGTATATTCTTGATACAAGTCTTTTAGTTGGTTACATGTGTTATAAATATATTCCCCCAGCCTGTGGCTTACAAAAATAATTGTATGCGTTAAGGTCATGAAGATATCCTCCTTTTTAATTTTTCTTCTAGAAGTCTTATAATTGCATTCATACTTATCTCTATGATCCATCACAATTTAATTATTTGTTATAGTGTGAAGAAAAAGTTTGTTTATTTTTCCCCTATGAATATTCAACAACACCATTTTTAAATGAGACCCTTCTTTCTCCATTGAATTGAAGTAGCAAGTTTGTCGTAATTTAGGTCATCATGTACGTGTAGGTCTGTTTCTAAGTTCTGCATGCCTGAACAGCCTCCACTTTTGTTCTTCCACATTGTTCTGCGTTTCCATGAACATCCTAGAATTAGCTTGCAAATTTAAATTCCAATTTAAAAGGGTATACCTCCATAAGTAGGAGACATATTCTCAAAGATTTAATGGAAGTGAGGGAGTTAGCCACGTGCAGACCATGAGTCATACAGAGATGCCTTCCTTCCCCAAGAGTGCACCTGGTCTGTATGAGGATGAAGGAGTGGGCTGGCAGTGAGGCTACGGCAGAACGAGTGTGAGGGAGAATAAGAAGTGAAGAGATAACAGAGGTCAGACCATAACGGTTTTATAGGCCAATTGTGGTTGATTGAAACCTCCCATCAATAAATGAAGCATATTCTATGAATCTAAGTTGGAGTTTTGGATTTGCTTTTGGCATTAGAATGTGGCAAAGGGATGTCTGAGTTCTAAATCTCCGCCTCAAGTGGCTTTGGTACATTCACATTTGCTCTCCAGAAACCTCTAAAATGACCAGACCATGTAAATAAGTCTAATTGTTCTACAGGAGAACTCATGTGAAAAAGAACCAGGCATCCCAGCCAACAATCCCAGAAAAACTGCCAGACGGGTGCCTCCAGACAAGACCAGCAGAAGAACTTCCCAGATGAACCCAGCCCAAATTAGAGAATCATGAATATATATATATGGTTGTTGTTTTAAGCTGCTAAATTTTGGGGGTGGCTTGTTACACACCAACTGATAACAGACACATCAGTGTAATGATCTTTATTTTACTCAGAGTTAAATAGGGACACGTTTTTGTTAGATTTAGGGGAAGAATGACATGATCTAACTTAGAGTTTAAAATGTGAGAATAAATGGTGAAGGGTTGGGCACCAAAGCATGGAAACCAGTGAGGCCAATATTGAAGTTAATCCACAATAGTGGTCTGGACAAGGGTAGAGGACATACATATGGTCATAATATTCATATTTTGAAGGTAGACAAGATTATTAAAAGATCAGATACTGAAAATGTAAGATATTGGCAGTTAGGGACACAAAGATTTTGGGCTTCAGTGAGTGAAAGACGGTGATATTTTTACAGAGAACATTATGCCACATTTTATGAAAAATAGGTGGAAAAACTATGCGTGTGAATGCATCTATATGTGTTTATATTCACATAAATATATAGATAAGGATAAACAGGAAATATAAAAATGACTTTATATAAGGAATGAAGGGGGGTGGGGTAAATGGCAACGGGAAAGAGACCAAAATGTCTTAGAGCATTTATTTTTTATCATTATGATTGTTGAATGTTTTAAATGTAAAACTACTATAAAAATAAAATGAAAATGAAAAGGGAAGGCCAGCAATCTTTTTTGGGGAGGATACTTATTATGTACCAGACACTATGCTGAAGCTCTTTTATTGATTTTAAAGAGAGAGGAAGTGAGAGGGAGAGAGAGATAGAAACATCAATCAGAGAACACCAATTGGCCGTCTCCTGCATGCCCCCCACTGGGGCTCGGGCCCACAACCTGGGCATGTGTCCTGACTGGGAATCGAACTGGAGAACTCTTGGTGCATGGGTTGATGCTCAACCACTGAGCCAGCTGGGCTATGCTGAAGCCCTTTACCTCTGGCTTCCTCCCTTTTGAATGGTGATGATATACCTACTTTGCAAGGCTGGTATATCTGATTAATAGATATTAGAAGTAATAGATACTAGCAAATGTCTAGCACGTAACAGACACTCAGTAATTTGCTGCTTCCATCACTATTGTTCAAGGTCACGGAACTAGTAAACACTGGGATATAATTCAAATTAGACTTTTCTGGCGGTCGAGTGCCCGGTATTTCCCTCTCTGCCATGCTGTCTTTTATAAAAAGCAACGTAACAGCTGTCTCCAGTTTTACTATGCCAGGTGTGTGGGAGTGATGGAATGCAGATATATGAAAAGTCACTCTCCAGAGCACCAGAAAAACTCGAAACAAATGTTTGTAGCAAACATGGAAGTGTTCCAGCCCTCAAAAATGCCAGGGGGTTGGCAGTACAGGGAGGGCAGTGGGAACTCATCCAAGTGTTCATCTATCAGGTACACACAATATTGAAGTTCAAGTGAAGGCATAGTCCGCTACCAAGGAAGCCAGCAGAAGCTGCAGTTGATGAAATTAAACCCCTTTTTCGCCTTCATCACAAGCCAAATTTTTGCCTTCTGCTGAAGCTGGAATCAGTCCCACGATGTAGTAGGTCCAGGGTCTGTTCAAGCGCAACTTGAGGAAGAAGTGCCTTTGATTTAGCTGGAGTGCAGCTTGGGCACAGAATCAGCAGGGTCCCCAAGGGCTTTTAAAAATTGGACTTTACTGGGGGTCTCTGAGGAAGTCTCTTTTTTACCTAAATTTTGGATGAATTGGGGAATAAGGCAAATGACAAATGGAAAATTGAAACATAACCTTGGTAAAGACCAAGTTGGAAGACATAACTTACATCAAAATGGGCTTTCTAATATCAAATCTCAGAATTTAACAGACTTCCCCACTGGACTGTCATGTCAAAAACAGAGCCTGACCCCATAAAAAGTGGAGCTCCTAATCCCTTTCCTTTGCTCCCCAAAGGAAAGCAGCCAAGGCTAAAGCATGCAGAGCATTCTCTGCCTTCTGTGGACCACAGCATTTGCATTTGTTGCCTCCTTAGCTTGGTAATTCCCTGTCCCCCTTCTCCATGAGCTTAACAAACAAATACTCGTTTTTTAATTTTTTTTTTAATCCTCACCCGAGGATATTTTTCCATTTATCTTCAGATAGAGTGGGAGGGGGAGAGAGAGAAACATCGATGGGAGAGAGACACATTGACTAGTTGCCTCCCACATGACCCAGACCAGGGCCGGGGACCAAACTACAACCGAGGCACCTGACCTTGACCAGAATGGAACCTACCACTCTTTGGTCCACGGGCCGACACTCTAACCATTGAGCTAAACCAGGCAGGGCAATACTTTTTTTTAAAATCTCCCCCAGAAATCCTTTGATCACATCCTCATATTAGATAAAGTGGTCCCATCCTTCCTGCTTTTGTAGCACCCTATCCTGCTTTTGTAGCACCCTACACTTCCCTTCACTTACCTTTCTCATAATATTTACCCTACTTCTTTGTAATTGCGTGATTGCTGTCTACATCTCTTACAAAGGTATTAGCTCTCAGGTGGCAGATAGAGTGTCTTATTTATCATATCGTGGTTTCTGGCACCTGATAAGTGCTCACTACATATACCTGTTGAATAAACACCCAACTACATCTACTTTTAGGCCAGTTTACTGGCATGCCCCACATCCAGGTTGGCCTCGTTTATACCCTGCTAGCTGCCTGCTTGAACATGTGGGTGAGAGGAAGTCCAGAGCTTTGTTTATGGGACATAAAGATGAATGTAGTTCTAGTTGTTTTTCTGAAGGTGGCATCTAGTTCTTCTGAGTTATCCCAAAACTCTTGTCAGTATTTCAGAGAATTTTTCTTGATCAGAAATCTGAACTCACCATGAACATTTATAGCCAGCTGTGAAATATATGTGTTTTTTTGAGTGAAGATAAGAGAAATTCCTTCTTCAAGTGTGCATCTCTTTAAAAAGACCCACTAAATAAATCTTATACGGGAGGAAGCTCCCCTCTTCTGAAGGTTGCTTCTTGGGGAGTACTTGGCTGCCCGTTGCCTTTACTCATGCCACTCTTTGAAGTCTGGGGTGAGTGGAATATGGGCTATATGTAAGCATGTGTCTACATATACATGATTTCATACACACACACACACACACACACACACACACACAGGGGTGGGCAAAAGTAGATTTACAATTGTTTGCATGGAAAAAGACATGCAGGTTATGATAATTACAACAGCTTTATTAACTCAAAAGAATGTTATATTGGTATGGTGCACTTAAGTACAATCTTATAAGTGCTCAAATTGCTGGCCTTCATTATTTATACATTCTTGTAGTCTACTTACTAAATAAACTCTGTTTTACGTACTCACAACTGCAAAGTTACTTTGGCCCACCTCTGTACGTGTGTGTATATATATTTTATTGTATATAAATACATTTTTCATTTAAAATTTATCCTCATTGTTGAATGTATTACAGATGGCCCCTCTTTTTCCCCCCATTGACCCACTCCTCCCCAATCCTACCCCCCTCCTGCCTTCCCCATTAGTTATGCATATATGCATAGAAGTTCTCTGGTTTATCTCATCCTGACCTTCCTCCCCCCTTTCCTTTGAGGTTCATCAGTCTAACAACTAATTTGTACTTCTTAATTCTTTCATCTTTTTCACCCATCCCCCCAACCCCCTCCCTTTTGGCAAGCAACAAAAAGTTCTCTGTATCTATGAGTCTGTTTCTGTTCTGCTTGCTCATTTGGTTTGTAGATTCAATTGTTGATGGCTGTGTATTAATTTCCATTTTATTGTTCCTATTTTTGTTCTTCTCCTTCAAGAAGACCCTTCAACATTTCATATAATACTGGTTTGGTGGTGATGAACTCCTTTAGCTTTTTCTTGTCTGGGAAACTCTTTATATATGTCCATCAATTCTAAATGATAGCTTTGCAGGATAGAGTAATCTTGGTTGTAGGTCACTTTCATCACTTTGAATATCTCTTGCCACTCCTGTCTGGCCTGCAAAGTTTCTTTTGAGAAATCGGCTGACAGTCTTAAGGGAGCTCCTTTGTAGGTAACTGCTTTTCTCTTGCTGCTTTTAAGATTCTCTCTTTGTCTTTAAGCTTTGGCATTTTGAAGATGATGTGTCTTGGTGTGGACCTCTTTGGGTTCATCTTGTTTGAGACTGTCTGTGCTTCATGGACTTGTATGTCTGTTTCCTTCACCAAGTTAGGGAAGTTTTCCGTCATTATTGTTTCAAATAGATTTTCAATGTCTTGCTCTCTCTCTTCTCCTTCTGGCACCCCCAAGATGCGAATGTTGGCACGCTTGAAGTTGTCCCAGAGGCTCCTTACACTATCCTCATTTCTTTGGATTCTTTTTTATTTTTGCTCTTCTGATTGGGTGTTTTTTGCTTGCTTATATTCCAAATCAATGGTTTGCTTCTTGGCTTCTCCTACTCTACTATTGATTCCCTGTAAATCATTCTTTATTTCAGTTAGTGCATCCTTCATTTCCGACTGGTCCTTTTTTATGTTGTTGATGTTCTCACTAAGTTCCTGAGAGTTCTCCTTAAGTTCCTTGAAGTTCTCACTAAGTTCCTTGAAGATTAGACTAAGTTCCATGAGCAACCTTATAATCAATGTTTTGAACTCTGAGACTGATTGATTGCTTACCTCTATTTTGTGGAGATAAGCAATGTATATAAATACATTTAAAAATAAGTAAAATATATGTAAATAGGGACCAAGTCATGAAGATTGTTATAAGATATATTTGGAATGAATTCTTAAAATAAAGGAAAGGGGCTAATAAAATGTGAAAGGCAGGTAGATGACAACACCATCATACACGTGCTTTTAAAATGTCAGTAGCACCATTTATTAAAGAGGCTGTCTTTACTCCATTGCATGCTTTTGCCACCTTTGTCAAATATTAATTGAGCATAATGTCTTGGGTAAATTTCTGGGTTGTCTCTTCTGTTCCATTGATCTATATGCCTGTTCTTGTGCCAGTACCAGGCTGTTTTGATTACAATGGCTTTGTAGCATATCCTGATATGTGGTATTGTGATCCTTCCTACTTTGTTCTTCTTTTTCAAGATTGCTGTGGCTATTCAGGGTCTTTTTTGGTTCCATATAAACTTTTGAAGTGTTGGTTCTAGTTCTGTGAAATATGTCATTGGTATTTTAATGGGAATTGCATTGAATTTATAGATTGCTTTGGATAGTATGGACATTGTAATGATGATAATGCTTCCAATCCATGAACAAGGTATATGCTTCCACTTTTTTTATATCTTCTTCTATTTCTCTTTTCAATGTCCTATAGTTTTCTGCAAACAGGTCCTTTACTTCTTTGGTTAAGTTTATTCCTAGGTATCTTAAATTTTTTGTTGCAATGATAAATGGGATTTTTTTTTTTAATTTCTCCTTCTGTGTGTTCATTATTGGTGTATAAAAATGCCAGTAATTTCTAGATGTTGATTTTGTATCCTGCTACTGAGCCAAATTCATTTATTAAATCTAGTAGTTTTTGGATGGAGTCTTTAGGGTTTTCTATGTACAATATCATGTCATCTGCAAATAATGACAGTTTCACTTCTTCCTTTCCAATTTGGATCCCTTTTGTTTTTCCTTCTTGTCTGGTTGCTGTGGCTAAGACTTCCAGTACTATGTTAAATAAGAGTAGTGAAAATGGACATCCCTGTCCTGTTCCTGTTCTTAAGGGAAATGCTTTTAGTTTTTGCCCATAGAGTATGATGTTGGCTGTAGGTTTGTCATAAATGGTCTCTATTATGTTGAGATATGACCCTTCTATTCTCACTTTGCTGAGAGTTTTTATCAAAAATGGATGCTGAATTTTGTCAAATGTTTTTTCAGTGTCTATTGATATGATCACATGATTTTTATCTTTCATGTTGTTTATGTGGTGTATCACATTTATCAATTTATGAATTGTACCATTCTTGCACCCCTGGGATAAATCCCACTTGGTCGTGGTGTATAATTTTTTTAATATATTGCTGGATTTGATTTGCTAAGATTTTGTTGAGGATTTTGGCATCTATGTTCATCAAGGATATTGACCTGTAATTTTCTTTCTTTGTAGTGTCTTTATCTGGTTTTGGGATTAGGACTGTGCTGGCCTCATATAAAGAACTTGGAAGTCTTCCTTCTTCTTGAATATTTTGGAATAGTTTGAGGAGAATAGGTGATAGTTCTTTGAATGTTTGGTAAAACTCCCCTGTGTAGCTGTCCAGACCAGGGCTTTTGTTTGCTAGAATTTTATTGATCACTTCTTCTATTTCCTTCATTGTTATTGGTCTGTTTAGGTTTTCTGACTCTTCCCAGTTGAGTTTTGGAATAGAATATGATTCTAAGAATTTGTCCATTTCGCCTAGGTTGTCAAATTTGTTGGCATATAATTGTTCATAGTGTTTTCTTACAATCTTTTGTATTTCTATGGTGTCCATTGTTACTTCACCTCTTTCATTTCTGATTTTATTAATTTGGGTTCTCTCTCTTTGTTTCTTGGTGAGTCTGGCCAAAGATTGATAAATCTTGTTTATCTTTACAAAGAACCAGCTCTTGGTTTCATTGATCTTTTCTATTATTTTTTAAGTCTCTATGTCACTTATTTCTGCTCTGATTTTTATTATTTCCTTCCTTCTACTAACTCTGGGTTTTTCTTTTTGTTCTTTTTCTAAATCTTTAAATTGTTGGGTTAGATGGTTTATTAGAAATTTTTCTTTTTTCTTGAGGTAGGCCTGTATTGCTATGAATTTCCCTCTCAGGACTGCTTTTGCTGTGTCCCATAGATTTTTGTATTGTTGTGTATTTATTTTCATTAGTTTCCAGGACGTTTTTTATTTCTTTCTTGATCTCATTGGTAACCCATTCATTGTTTAATAACATGCTATTTAGCCTCCATGTGTTTGAATGTTTTTTAGTATTTTCATTGTAATTGATTTCTAGTTTCATGTCATTGTGCTCTGAGAATGATTTTGGAAAATTGGACAGCTACATGCACAAAAACTGAAACTAGACCACTAACTTTTATGGTATGCAAGAATAAACTCAAAATGGACAAAAGACTTAAATGTGACTTATGAATCCATAAAAATCCTAGAAGAAAATGTAGGCAACAAAATTTCAGACATCACACGCAGCAGAATTTTCACTGATACGACACCTAAAACAAGAGAAACAAAGGAAAATATTAATACATGGCACCACATCAAACTAAAAAGCTTCTGCACAGCAAAAGAAACAAGCATCAAAATGGAAAGGGAACCCACTATATGGGAGAGTATAACTGCCAACAATACATCAAATAAGGAGTTAAATTTCCAAAATATATAGAGGATTCATACAACTCAACAAAAGTTAGACAAAGAATCCAAATAAAATGTGGTATGAGGACCTAAATAGACACCTCTCCAAACAGGACATACAAATGACCAAGAGACACATGAAAAAATGCTCAACATCACTAATCATCAGAGAGTTGCAAATTAAAACAATTATGAGGTATCACCTCAAACCTGCCAGAATGGCTGCCATCAACAAATCATCAAACAAGTGTTGGTGAGGGTATGGAGAAAAGGAGACTCTAGTACACTGCTGGTGGGAATGCAGGTTGGTACAGCCACTATGGAAAACAATATGATGTTTCCTCAAAAAATTAAAAACTGAACTGCTATTTGACCCAGTGATCCCACTTCTAAGGATATATGCTAAGAAGCCTGAAATACCAATCAAAAAGAATATATGTACCCCTATGTTCATAGGAGCACTATTTACAATCGCTAAGATCTGGAAACAGCCCAAGTGTCCATCAATAGATCAGTGGATAAAAAAGCGGTGGTGGGACTTCCGGTCAAGATGGCGGCGTAGGTAAACGCGGTATCGCGTCCTCCCACAACCACATCAAAGTTACAACTAAACTACAGAACAACCATCATTCAAAACCGCCTGAAATCAAGCTGAATGGAAGTCCTACAACTACGAAATTAAAGAAGAAGCCGCATCGAGACTGGTAGGAGGGGCGGAGGCATGACGGGCTGGTCCCACACCCATGTGTGGCGGATAAAAATTGGGATACCTCGGCTGGGAAGGTCCTCCCAGAGGGCTGAGTGGTCCCCGTCCCACACCAGGTGCCCAGCTCAGGGTCCCAGTGCCAGGAAGAGAAGTCCCCATAACTTTTGGCTGGAAAAACCAGCGGGAACTGAGGCTGAGGCGGCTGGAGCCCCCGCAGCTCCTCTTAAAGGGCCCGCGCTCGGACTTACTCGGACTCCCACCCTCCAGGCTCCAGCGTGGGGGAGGCAGCCTGAAAGGCACCAGAGTCATATGGGGAAGAACTGAGGTGTTTGGCATTGGAGCGAGGGCTGGAGAGGCAGCTTTCTCCTGGACAGATGTGCTAACAGAGGCTTTTGTTCCTTTGGTGAGCCCTTCCTGAGCCGGCAGACGCCGCCATATCTGGGACTCCAGCTACCTGGCTCACACTGTTGGCCCCGCCCTCGTGATGCCCTGAGGCCCCGCCCCACCCAACTTTCAGGCCCACCCAAGCTGTTGCCAGTTGCTTCACCATAGGATTGGCCTGTCTTGGAGCCTGCTTCAGCTTTTCCTAAAATCATTCAAACAAGCAGCATCTGGTCTCAGCTAGCCCTATACCTCTTGCTAAGTAATACATAGAAACAAACAGAGGGAGGCAGCCAAAATGAGGAGACAAAGAAACAGGTCCCAAATGAAAGAACAGAACAAAACTCCAGGAAAAGAACTAAGTGAAATGGAGTTAAGCAACCTAACAGATGCTGAGTTCAAAATACTGCTTATAAGGATGCTCAATGGACTTAGTGAGAACCTCAGTGAACTTAGAGAGGGCCTCAAGAGCATAAAAAAGGACGAGTCAGATATGAAGGAGGCACTAACTGAAGTAAAGAATAGTTTACATAGATTCAATAGTAGAGTAGGTAAATCCAAGAAGCAAACCATTGATTTGGAATATAAGGAAGCAATAAACACCCAATCAGAACAGCAAAAAGAAAAAAGAATCCAAAGAAATGAGGATAGTGTAAGGAGCCTCTGGGACAACTTCAAGCGTGCCAACATTTGCATCTTGGGGGTGCCAGAAGGAGAAGAGAGAGAACAAGAAATAGAAAACCTATTTGAAACAATAATGGCAGAAAACTTCCCTAACTTGGTGAAGGAAACAGACATACAAGTCCAGGAAGCACAGAGAGTCCCAAACAAGATGAACCCCAAGAGGCCTACACCAAGACACATCATTATCAAAATGCAAAAGGTTCAAGACAAAGAGAGAATCTTAAAAGCAGCAAGAGAAAAGCAGTTTGTTACCTACAAGGGAGTTCCCATAAGACTGTCAGCAGATTTCTCCAATGAAACTTTGCAGGCCAGAAGGGAGTGGCAAGAAATATTCAGAGTGATGAAAAGCAAGAACCTACAACCAAGATTACTCTATCCTGCAAAGCTGTCATTTAGAATCGATGGCCATATAAAGAGTTTCCCAGACAAGGAAAAGCTAAAGGAGTTCATCACCACCAAACCATTATTATATGAAATGTTGAAGGGTCTTCTTGAAGAAAAAGATAAAAAAATATGAACAAACAAAATGGCAATAAATACATATTTATCAACAATTGAATCTACAAACAAAATGAACAAGAAGAACAGAAACATTCTCATAGATACAAAGAACTTTTGTTGGTTACCAGATGGGTAGGGGCTGGGGGGAGGGGTGAAAAAGGTGAAGGGATTAAGAAGTATAAATTGGTTGTTAGACTGACAAACCTCAAAGGGAAGGGGGGTTGGGGGGTGGGAAGAAATAAACCAAAGAACTTATATGTATATATGCATAACTAATGGACACAGACAACAGTGTGGGGAAAAGCAAGAGGGGGGCGGAAATGGGGAGGAGGGGGGCAATGGGGGAAAAATGAGGAATATCTGTAATACATTCAACAATAAAATTAAAAAAAAAAAGCGGTGGTATATATACACAATGGAATACTATGCAGCTGTAAGAAAGATCTCTTATCCTTTGAGACAACATAGAGAGACCTGGAGAGTATTATGCTAAGCGAAATAAGCCAGTAAGAGAAAGACAAGTATCACATGATCTCACTTATTTGTAGAATATAATGAACAAAATAAAGTGATGAACAAAATAGACCCAGAGACATAGAAGTAGGGTTCAGACTGACAAACTTCAGAGGAGGGGGCGTGGGGAGAGAGAAGAGATAAACCAAAGAACTTATGCATATAAGCATAATCAACGGACATAGACAACAATGTTGGGGGCAGTGGGGAGGGCGGGAATGGGAGGAGGGTGTCAATGGGGAATAAAAGGAGAAACATCTGTAACAAAACTAAATTAATTAAATTTAAAAAGTAAAATAAAATATCAGTAGCTACAACATGCAGCAACTGTAAGAGAAGGATCATCTTGAAGTCAAGAGCTCTAGTGATCTGGGTGGGAAATGATGATTGTACAAAACAATTATTTGAAGTAAATTCAACCAAAATTGGAGATTGTAAGAAGGAAATAGAAAGGTTGTAATAGTGTATCTATTTATAAAAATAAGTCTATCACTATAATTTATAGAAGGTAACTGCAATGATTAGGTGTGCAGTTTATTTTCAAACAGAGTGGTTTCTTGGATAAGTGGAGGGGGTTATGTAGCCCTAATATTACTAATGTCTTCTTCCTAATGTTGTGTTGGTGGTATTCCAAGGATTTGCATACCACTTGGTCATATTGGCAAAGTATACCTTGCTCTTGGATGGATGAAACAAATAACATCACAAGCTACTGTCATTTTTGTGTGAAGACAAAACACAGTTGTTTTATTAATGCCATTCTAAACTAAGCCAAGTTTAGTTTGCACTTCAGAAAGCAATGATTCTTTCCAAGTTCCAGCCATCAAATAAATTACTGTTCATAGAAATATGTGAATTTACACATTTTTGTTTAAATCATTCAACTAACATTAGCAATTGTTCTGTGCTAGGTACAGGACTTCAGTGATGAAGAGGGTGCAGTTTCTGAATGATGGGGGTCACCATTAAATGGAAACACTCAGGTGTCAACCATTGCATGGTTTGGTTCCCAGTGTGGAGCTATTATTTTGTAAATTCCACCAGGACAAGTATCAAGAGCCTATTTACAAAGTAAGAAAATAAAAATAGCCCAGTTGGTGTGGCTCAGTGGTTGAGCATCAACCCATGCACCAAGAGGTCACTGGTTCGATTCCCGGTCAGGGCACATGGCCAGGTTGTGGGCCAAATCCCCAGTGGGGGGCATGCAGGAGGTGGCCAATTGATGTTCTCTCTCATCGATGTTTCTCTTTCTCTCTCTCCCTCTCCCTTCCTTTCTCTAAAAAAAAAAAAATCAATAAAGAAAAGAAAAATAATTTATAAATACTAGTGCTCGCTTCGATAGCATGTGTACTAAAATTGGAACGATACAGAGAAGATCATCGTGGCCCCTGTGCAAGGATGACACACAAATTCATGAAACATTTCATATTTTAAAAATAAGTAAGTAAAATACAAACTTTCCCCTTTCTCATTACCATGCCTGAAAGAAAAAATAGCATTAAAGATTGCTATGTTCAGAGGAACATTTAGCATAGTATATCTATCCTGAAATAGCTATAGAGTACAAGTATTATATCATTAAAGATGATTTTAAAATATTCAGAAATGTGAATATATAGATTGAGAAAATTTTTCTTTGAAAGTGATCACTGAAACTATATCAATTAGATATATTTATTATGAACTGCCAGCAAAATGTAAAAATTACCTAGACATATAGAAGTAGACATTATGATGACAGTCATTAAAATGGGATTTTTATCTGTAATCTGGGCTTTCTAGAAATGATATTAACTGAGGTACATCCTATTTTATGTGGCAAGGCTAATAAAAATTTCAGACAAAGCCCAGAACACTTGGCCAGCATTCGATCTGTTTGTGCCAGTGACTTTGTTATTTTTCTCATAAATCCCTTTGGCACTATGGCTTTCCAAGTCTAAAATATTCATTAGTATAATATTCATGATAATGAATGAAACAATAGAGCCCAATTAGAGCATAACAGATTTAATGCATTGCTGTTTGGACACTCCCTGCTTAGTAAAATATCTCAACCATATTAGACAAAGCATGTGTGTGCTTATCACTGTAGGACCGCCTAAATAAGGGCAAAAAACCTACAAGGTATCTAAACAAGCCAACTATGTACTCGGAGGTGGTAAGGAGAATAGTAGAAAAGTCAGTAAATGTTACCCCACAATGATTAGGGACTAAGTTCTCCCTCAAATAGACCCCAAACTAACAATTAGAGGAGAATTCTCTTTGTTAGTTTACTTAGTCCATCTGTCCATATTCTTCTATTTTTTTATTTTTTTTAGAGAGAGGGGAAGGGAGAGGGAGAAAGAGATAGAAACATCAATGAGAGAGAACATCAGTTGGCTGCCTCCTGCATGCCCCCTACTGGGGATTTGGCCCACAACCTGGGCATGTGCCCTGACTGGGAATTAAACTGGCGATCTCTTGGTGTATGGGTCAACGCTCAATCCATTGAATCACACTGCAGGGCTGTCCATATTCTTAATACTAAAAAAAAACAATTATGTACAAGTTCTAGGGGAGGTTTTTAGGTGAGAGAATATGAGGACAAGCTAAAACCCTAAGTCTATAGGTAATAAGGAAAACCCGTATCCCTAAGTTGTGTCAAAAAAGTTACTATAGCCCTGGCCAGTTTGGCTCAGCTGTTAGAGCGTCGCCCACGGTCCAGAGAGTCCTGGGTTTGGTTCCCGCTAAGAGCACATACCTCGGTTGCAGTTTGTCCCTGGCCCCAGTTGGGGTCATGTGGGTGGCAACCACTTGATGTGACTTCTCACATCGATGTTTCTCTCTCTCTTCCTCCCTCTCTCCCTCCTGCCCTATCTGAATATAAATGCAAAAATGTCCTCGGGTGAGGACAAAAAAAAAAAAAGTTACTGTAGTCCACCTGGTGTGGTTCAGTAGTTGAGCATCGACCCATGCACCAAGAGGTCACTGGTTCGACTCCTGGTCAAGGCACATGCCCAGGTTGTGGGCCCCTTCCCCAGTGGGGGGCATGCAGGAGGTGGCCAATTGATGTTCTCTCTTGTCGATGTTTCTATCTCTCTCTCCCTCTCCATTCCTCTCTCTCTGAAAACCAATAAAGAAAAAAAAAAGTTACTATAACAACCATAATGCAAACTCTCACTTATACCATCCAGTCTTACATGGAAGTTCTAGTCTCAAATTGCTCCTCACTTTTGGTGGGAGTCCCGTGGACATCCTAGCCTTTCTGACTATTTGCCTGTACTTGCATGACTTGCTGCTGTGGACTGTGTGCGGGTGACTGCTTATCAAAGGTGAACCCTTCTGTCCACTAATACCTACCTAGAGTACATGGATACTAAAGATAGAGTGCTGTGTCCCTTACTTACAAAGCCAAAGGTGATGGTTCTCTTCAACATGAAAACCACAGACATTAGCTCTTCTGGAGCAGAGGCTCCAGCTTTTTCTGGTTTCAGTCCCAGCCCCCACTGGCCCCATGATCCCCATTTTGTTTTGTTTTGACATTGCAGTTTGTCTCAAATATCAATCTAACTAAACAAGCTAATCCAGAAGATCACCCATGGGATAGACATCATGCTGCCCAACTACCCCTCTACTCTTAACCACAGCACATTTCCATTTTCTGACCCACAATGATGCTGCTCGACTCACTCGTAAAGTTTCAGCATCAATATAATTTCTCTAGGGAAGTATTCTCTGACCTCCATCCCTAAACTAGGTTAGGTCCTCTGTAATATGCTTCCATAGCACTCTATGATTCTTAGAAATGCTTACCTAGCTTGCTCATTGTCTATCATCCCTGGGTGCAGAGATCATGGCTTTCTGTGCCTCGAACAGGGCCACACAGTTGGAACTCAATAAACATTAGTTGAATGAATGAATTCTGTAATCAAAGAGATCACATGTAACTAGATCCTTGCTTATAAAATCTCTCCAACACTCCTCCTGACACTCCCAGCCCTTCCCAAATCTAGGGTGAACACACCTTTGCTATGTAAGGTTTTCTAAGTAGATGGTGGATCCATGTTTCATATCTCACAAGAGACTTCCTTTCCAAAAGATCATGCTATAACCAGGAAGGGTAGGCAACAAACCTACAAAGACATAATCTCAATAAAGTTTGAATTTTTGTTTGATTTTGTTGCAATAAATGGAGGTAAAATTAGAGAAGCTGGGCAAATAAGAAAGAGATGAGAACAGGAAAATTCTCTAAATGACTCAATCAACTCCACAGGTGTTTTTAAGGGACCAGCTGGGTGCTAGTCACTGAGGTAGAACAGGTGACTATTCATAAGGTCACAATTTATAATCTGTGGATCCGTGGTCCTATTTTAAGAAAATGCAGCTGCCTGCATCTCTGTGGTTGTTGCTTCAGCCAGGATGCCTGTCTGAGCAAAAAGGAGGAAGGTGGTTCTTTTTATCAAAGCAACAGTAATGCAGTATCACTTGTCCACTTTCCTTGGTTGTTTTTCTTACTAACTCCCTCAACCAACAGTCTCTGTGAAATGAAGTAACAAGATATGGCTTATTTTCAGTTTTTTGTCCTTATTCTTATTTTTATGGAAAAAGTAATATCAATGTAAATTCATATTATAATAATAAATAGAGTCCTGTGCTTTGTTTATCTTCTATTCATCTAAATCAACCAAGCAGAATTTATTGTTGAACCCTTACTCAATCATCCAGGCATGGCAGAGTAGAGAAGGACATTTGTGATTGCTCTCCTCTAGGAACTTAGAACACAGTTGAAGAAATGGAATGCAATTGTTAAAAGGGGGGGTGTGGTATTATAAAAAGAAGCCTTTATCCCCTTTTTTATAAGCAGGCAGTAACATAGGAAAAACTGCTTTAATATTCTTTTGTTCTCTTTTGGTGGCAATTTTTATTTCTTTGGGAATTTTAGCAGTGTCAGATTTTTAGCCCCTACCAACCAGAACAAACTGACTCTTCCACTCATCATCTCTGCCTCCTTCATCTCTCTTACCTTCGTTGATTGCTGGTTTTGCAAGCTTAAAGAACAATCTTTTGAGCAAGCTGCCAACACTGAATCATAATGGTTCTGATCCTTTGTGAGCAACTGGGTCTTCACTAATATCTATTAGCAATGGTGTCAATGGAAAGGAAAGAGCTCCTGGTTTTTGTTCCTTCTCAATCTGGGGCTTCCCACTCTCAGTTGGCCGTTGTCATTCTAATAAATAAGGCTTCTTCATATTTACTGTTTTACTAAGATGAGCAGTACATTCAGTCATGAGTGTTGCCAGAATCTTGGGGAATTGCACTTTTCACTTTAAGGCAGGATGGCTCTGTGATGGATGTTTCCCTGGGCTCTTTCTACTCAGCTTTCTGCAGTTTCTCTTTCTCTAGCTCATTGCATGCGGCTGTTCATCTTGCAAAACGCCTGACATTTTGAGAGCTGAGACAAAACACTTAAAGAATGATGGAGCTGGGGAAAGAGAGAAATACTTCAAGCAGATTGACACATTCCTGAAGATCTAATGAGTTGGTTATTGATTCGTGTGTCAGACACTGTGTCTACATTACCTTATTTAGTCCTCACAATAGCTGTACGAAATAAATGCATTTTACAGATGAGGAATCGAGGTTCAAGGCAGTTAAATATCCTGATCAAAGTTACATGATTCCTGGGGATTAGAGTCTGGAGTCAAGACCAAATGAGTCTGGAGTTACCAGCCCTCCAAGTTCATACAAGTTGCTGCACACCCCATGGAGCTCTTGTCACAGAGCACCATTGTTAACTCTTTCCTTTCCTTTCTCTTAGCTGATCTCTAAACCACTCAAGAATGCAGATGTCGCCTTATTTTTATCCCAAGAACCTACTTCAGCTCCTGGCACATTGAGAGAATAAATGAATACAAGCATTTGTTGTTCTGCCTATCACAGAGACTGTAACAATCACATCGCATAATATAAAGGAGGCATTTTTAATAATGAAGTATACCACACAGTATAAAGGTAGCTGTTTTTGCTTTATTACTAGATTGTATCTCTGGAAAGAAAATACTGTATTTTACTAATCTTTTATGTCTTCTATATTACCAAGCTGGATCTTAATAGTTGAAAGCATTTAATGAATACTAATTGATTGAATTAATTTATGATGACTTGTCATAGTAAGACATCAAAAAGTCCACGACAACATTTTTGTTTCTAAAAGATCACTCTGGCAAAAGAGAAAGCTATTTGGGAAAAAAATGGGTATAAATATAATGGGGAGACCAGATCAGAAGATATAGAGGATAAATTATGAAGTCTTGGCCCTAAAAAAGTGGCAAAAGATGTTGAAGCAATGTTTTTATTCTCTATCTGCTTAATCTCCCAAGGTATGCAATAAAAATGTGTAGGAATCAGAACAATAACTAATATATCTAGAGACACTAAATACTTTTTGCTTGGTTACAAATAAATTGAGTAATATTTTAAAAATAAAATACCTTAAAAGACAAAAAAATTTTCTAAATAGATATTTTTGTTTCAAAGTTTTTGCCAAAAAAAAAGTCTATCCTAATTAGCGTTCAGTTTTGCAACAGTAAATGGGAATGGCAGGTTGTACCTTTTCCTTTAGGATAAAGCTCCTCTGGGGCCTTCCCATCTGCTTCTGCTTTGGTTTGAGGCAATTTCTGCATTTCAATCTGCATATGGGTTCTACTTCCATTTCATGTTGCAAATGCCTTGTGTACTAAGGAAATGCTAAATCTTAGAACTGAGAAATGAGATGCCATAATGATAGTTCTGCTTCACGTGTTGTCATAGTCCTCTACATATTAAAGAAGAGGATCCAGCTAAAAATCATTTTTTAAGTAATGATGCTAATATTGCTATTAAAGAAGACACCAAAACATGTATGTATCATTCCACAGTTGGCAAACAGATCTATGATATGGTTTCAGAATATCTTCTTGACAATATTTCAAGAAATATAGAAATGTTTTTTAAATACGAACGGGCTTTAATAGTGAGAAGTGAAAGATTGCTCATACTCCAATTCTTGCTCATAATTTAGAAAACTTGTCTTAAAGTAAGAGGACAAAATGATGAAGACCTTTAAGGTAAATGTAAAGAAGAGACTTAAATAGTAAAGATGGTAAAAAGTGAGGGGGAGAGATGAGATTTGACTGTGTCCAACATATGCATATATATATATATATATATATATATGTACACACACACACACACACACACACACACACATACATACCTATATGTTTTCAAATAATAATGGTCATCTGTCAGAAGAAAAACTTGGCAAGTGTGAATTTGAGATGAGTTGATAATTTTTATTTTGTTTCATTTTGTTTGTTCTTATTGTTTTGCTAGAGACCCACTAGGAAAAAAGAGGAATTTCTAATTAAAAAGCTCATTAAAGAAGAATCTCAAAGTTCCTTGTCAATATTGATTGAGAAAGTGTTTTCGCTTTATTGGAATAAAACTGATGCTTAGAGTGTTTGAAGCAGTTGCCAAGAGCTGAGCATTAAATGCATATTTTGTACCATCTCAGTCATGGTTCTTTACTCAATCATTTTGAATTTTGAAGGAGGCAGAGTTGCATAGTGGGAAATTACTAGTCTAGGAGATTTAGAAAGGCAAAAAAAAAAGAAAGAAAGAAACTTGTATTGAGGCTAGGTTCTCTACTTGACTAAATGGATAACCTTGAGAAAGTCTTTTGAATTTTCAGGACTTTAGCTTCCTTGTATAAGTAGAATACCTACTGTGACAAAGTACTACATGAGATATGAGATCATTTTTAAGTGGTGATTTGCTGCAAAAGGAACTTTAAATTTTCAAAAGTGACATCCTATTATCCTCAATGCATCATTATAATACAGAGGTAGAGAATTCTACCTTTCATGAGAAAATGCACGAGACTCCACAGGAATGAAAGATCACTTCTTTCTGCTTCATTTACATCCATTCACTCTTATTCTGAACAAAACCCTCCTTCATTTAGTATATTTCAAAATATACTGAAGATATGAGGAAGAAATCACTGGAAAATCTACAGAATCTCAAACTTAACATCCCACAAAATAAACTTACCTTGATGCCTGTTTAAGCTTTCTCTCCCTACTATAATTTCTTTTAAAAATGTTTTTCAAATGTTCTAAGTTAGATACATCATCTTTTATTTATTTTCTCTCTACTTCTCCAACTTAAACTGTACTACTTCTATTGCATGAATACAGCTCTAACTACTCTTCACCCTAAGTATGTACTTCTTTTTATTCATGTTCCCTGTCATGCCTTTAACTCTGAAACCAACCAAGATCTCTTCACTTCATCAATAAGCCTTTAAAATATGGTTCCAACCAGTCTTCTTACCCACACCCATTCTCATCATCGTGAACCCATTACGCTCTCTACCTGCCAAATTAAAATCCAAACCCTTTTTCATGATCTAAGAGCCTTCCTTAATCAGATCCAAAATATTTTTCAGACTTTGACTCTGAAACGCTAACTTCATCTGCTTGTTTTTCTTTCCATCATCCATAACCCCTGAACAACTTGCCAGACTTCTCATCATTCCTGAACGTCATAGTTTTCATGACTCCATGTCTTTGTGCATGCTACTTCTGTAGGTAATGCTCTCTTTCTGCTAGCATCCTAGTAGTATTCTCTTTACTTTCCTGACCCATTATTTATTATTTAACTTGGGCTATCATTTTTCTTTATCTTTTCTTTTTATATTGCACTCATTATTTCTCGAGATATAGTTTACTTACTGTAAAATTCACCATTCTAATGTGTACACATCAGTGACTTCCAGTATATTTATTAGCTTGTGAGACCATCACCACTATCTCCTTTCATAACATTTTCATCATTTTCCCTGCCCCCCAGAGAACCTCATACTCATTAGTAGTCACTCTCCATTTTCTCCTCTACTCAACCACTGGCAACCACTAATCTATTTCTATCCAAGGATTTGTCTGTTCTCAACATTTTATATAAATGGAATCTTACAACATATCACTCTTTGTGTCTAACTTCTTTCCTTTAATATAATGTTTTCAAAATTCATCCATGTTGTAGTATGTATCAGTAATTCATTCCTTTTATAGCTGAACAATATTCATTGTATAAATAAACCACCTTTTGTTTATGCACTAGTTAATGAATATGTGGGTTGTTTCTAATTTTGGGTTATTATAAATGATTATTATACTTATTTTCAAACAAATTTAATTTGCTTTATTAATATTACTACAAAGCTTGTAATAAATACCTTTCTTTATACTTGAGCCCTGTTCTCCAGAGGAAACCATTTTTAACTTTTAAGCTTTTTCTCCTGGTATTTATTCATTTTCCAAAATAAGCTATTTCCCTGTTTTTGACTTCAAAATATTATTTTTCTTTATTTTTATTGTTGACACTATTACAGATGCACACATTTTCCCTTCTTTTGCCTCCCTCCACCCAGCCCCCACTACCCATTCCCTCTGACCATCACCACACTGTTGTCTGTGTCATAGGTTATGGATGTTCTTTGGCTTTTAAAAAAACTTGAGACACAATCTCTTGGTAGTCTACCAGAGAAGAGAAAAATTCAGCATTGTTCTATCTTATCCATACATTTTCCCCCTCTCCATCTTCCAAATTGTTATTGCACACATTTTTGTCATTTTACTAACCAGTGTGCAAATCAATATCATGTAAATATTTTCCACAGCTGAACCAACTGGGACAACATAGTATATATTATAATAATTACCTATAACATAGATGACTATTATATATGAATGTGTGTGTGTGTGTGTGTGTGTGTGTGTGTGTGTGTGTGTGTATTATTCACAGGTGATCCAGTGGGTTTGCGATACTGTCTATTGGAAAGTCTAAGGTCATTCTAATTCTTGCTTTGCTGATTTTAATTGTTTTTGGTCTGTTTTTTAAAAGTATATATTTTTATTGATTTTTTAGATAGAGAGGAAGGGAGAGGAAAAGAAAGAGAGAGAAACATCGATCAGTTGGTTGCCTCCCACACACACCTTGACCACCGGGGGTGGGAACCAAACCTGCAACCTGGGAATATGCCCTGACCAGGAATCAAACTGATGACCTTTCAGTGCAGGGACAGCACTCAACCAACTGAGCCACACTGGCCAGGGCATGTTTTTTTTATTTTTATTTTGTTTTGTTATTCATTGTGGAATCTTTTTAAGAAGCTTCTCTTTTTGCTCCAGAGTTCTGAGAAGTATATGTGTACACTTTGTTTGTTTTGTTGGTTATGGAAATGTTTCTCATGTTATGGTTTGATAATTTTTTTGTACCTTTGTTATTCTCATTGTGGATGGTTTGGAATTATCCCCTAGTTAACTGTTTTTCTATAGTAAGAGTCTTAGTCTTTTTTTGGTCTATTGTCTGTGAAAATTCTTTAGCAGTTTCATCAAATCCTTCTTTTGGCTTTTCAACAATTTTAGCTCTCATCTCTTTGATTTCTAAGAAATTTGTCCTAACCTTGTCCTTCTTTCTACTATTTTTCTTAAAGAAATAAAAGTATGTCTGTTTCATGGATGCATTCTTTTTCTGGGCTATTTTTTTTTCCTATTTGTTACTTTTGGTGTCTATATGTTTGGACTTTCCTCAAATGTGTAGTAATTCTTAGCTATCCATTTGTGCCTCGATATAATGGAAGACTTGAGGTAATCTTATCAGTTCCACTTGGGTGCATCCCAGATGGGGATGTGGAGAGGCCTCTTCCACTGGTGAAAAGGACTGATCCAGATTCAGGGACTGAGTGTCCCTGCTTCATCATGGTTTTCCACACATCCCTATTCCAACTTTCAGGATTTCATTTGTCCCCAAGCAATGCCCTCTCTTCAACAGTAGACACTCTGTGAGGTTAGGAATTCAACTTAATTGTAACTCAGCCAGTCAGCAGAATGAGCTTTTGTGACACAGATTTTCAGCAATCTCAGCCCTGTAGCTACAGGAGATAAAGGTCTCCTTTAGGGGACCCAGACAGAGCTCACAGACCTTTACAAAACATGTGAGCTGGACTTCAAGTCACTGAGCTCATTCTTTTCCCACTTTGGTCAACATCATTAGGAGCAACCAGCCAATCTCATTATATTCATTAGTTGCCAAAAATGCTTGAAATATCATATACACAATCATCCATATCTTTGCTTTATAAGGGGTTGATAAGGGGTATCTTATCATGATATGTGTATCTTTGTTGCCAGATCATGCCATGGGTCAGTGCTCTCTTTACTACTGGAAAGGTAGACATTTCCATCTTTAATCAAATAGAAAGCCAACTCCAGAAACTCAGAACTCATCCTTAAAATTCTGTTCTCTATAACTGCTCTGAATATCAACATATATATTATTAATAGTTAGGGTTCTCCAGGAAGACAGAATATATATATGGAATAGGTTCATGTGATTATAGAGACTGACAAGTTCCAAGATCTGCAGTCAGTAAGTCAATAAACTAGGTACCTAAGAGAGCAAATGGGGTAGTTTCAGTCCAAAGGTTGGCAGGCTCCTGACACCGGAAGAGCCAATGTTTCAGTACAAATCTGAAGGGAGGAAAAATCCAATAACTACTTTTTAAGGCAGTCAGGCAGAAGTAATTCCCTCTATTCAGAGGAAGGATCAATCTTTTTATTCCATTCAGGTCTTCAACTGATTAGATAAGGCCCTCCCACATTATGAAGGGCAACCTGTTTTAGTCAATCAATTTAAATATTAAACTCATCCAAAAACACTCTCACAGACACACCCAGAATAAAATCTTCGACCAAATATCTAGGCACCCTGTGGCCCAGTCAAGTTGACACATGAAATTAACCATCACACCTGGTAAATTTTCATGCCAGACATTGCCAATTTAACCTTGCTGCCTGCTGGGGGGGGGGGGGAATATATATATATATAAAATATTTATGTGCTTTGTTCTGGGATGCAGATAAACTACTTGGAAAAGTTTTATATTTTTGGGTTTGTTATAAGATTTGTCGGGCACTGTTTGGAGTAATGCCCAAACTAGGTTTAATTATTTCATACTATTGAGGTAAGACTCTTCTCTACCAAGGCTCTATGAATCATACATTTTTCCTCCCTCTGCTTGGTGAGCATGCACACTATTTTTGATCCTGTTTGAGGACTAGGTATTAGTACATCTAATCTTTTTGGTGATTCTTTTTCTGTCCTCAGTTTCACTTGTTAACACAGTTTCACTCTTCTGAAAATTAACTGAAACTAAAATATATGATCAAATGGGAATTCAAAAGCATCAGTTGAAGGCCTAAGCCCTGCTCAGATTTGCTGCTTAACTTTAGGCACTGTTCTCTATCTCCTTTTCCTGCAGTTTCACCATCTGTTGTGGAAGGACCAGCTGCCTTATGCCATTGCTTAGAAAGGAAGACAAAAAATTTCCCCTACCTCCAGGATACCTGAAAGGAAACCTACACACTGGTAACATTGGTTAGAAAAGATGTTGGAAAAATTGAAAACATAAAGTATTACTATTCCAGTTCAATGAGAAACAGATATATTAAAACCTCACGAAAGAGACCATTCTATTGAGGTTTTCAGGCTACCTGAATAGAACCAAATATGCTCAGGCACTTGAAGAATTGACTGAAAAGTAAGGATCAGATTACCTTTCACACAGAAAAAAATTAGATACAACAGCTCTCATATGGAAAAATAATCTGTCAGGATGGGAGCCTTGCAGACCTATTTACTCTAAAGGGTGTCATCTTTTACAAATTGAGAACTGAAAATACTTTTCAGCATATAATTTTCAAAATAACATATATGGTGCTCCTCATACCAGCAGGAGAAAAACCAATGTGCACTTGTGGTCAGAAAAATTAAATTAGTGAATATCAACAGGAAAATACCAATTGATTGACCTTCCGTGATCCAAAGGTTGATTTTCAGTATGGATTGTACTCTTTATTCTTTTAACTGTTTTTCATCCTCAGAAATCCTTCCCACTTTCATCTGGAAATTGATTTAGTAATAATCATTTGATTTTCATAGAGATGATCCCATTTCTATACTGTCAGCAATGTCTTCTTTGCAAGTGGTGGATGGGGAAAATCTCCAGCTGAACTATAAAGAGCAGACTAATAGGCCATTGGTGGGAAGCTGGACTAACTCCCTGTGGAGGCTTCATGAGAATCTGCCTAGGAACATTCACCTCTCCAAAGCAGCTTTTAAGCATAAGTAGCCGCTAGTTTCACCCCAGAATTTTTCTTCTCTTTTTGTTCTTTGAATATAATCAATAGTTTTAACTTCTTTAACTAAAACTCCTTTTATGTGTTTTTATTCTTTAAATCACAATATTAGAGATGACTTAGGACAGACATTACCTAGTGCTTTGTTCTAATTTCTCCATGGGACCCTTTGAGGTAACAAAGAAGACCTTCATCCCCCCTTGCCTTGTCCTCTATCAGTTTAATACATTGGTTTATCCTTATGATTTCATTTGAAGAGAGTTTTCCACTAAGAAAAAATTAAAAGCCTCATCCAATCCTCTAACTTTTTGGATGAGGCACTTGGGAAGGTGAATGATGGATCCAAGCTCACCTGGCCAGCACAGAGCCGGGACTGCTAGTACGTAGACATTTCCACTTCCAGTCAGCAGTCTTTCCACTACCATACACTGTCTTTACTTGTGTAAGTGATATGTATTGGGGTAGGTTTACTTTTTTCACATATATTTCATATTACTTAGGTAGGACGCTTCCTGTTGTGAATTTTAGAAACCCCACTGGAGCTAGTTTTAGCAGAAATGAGACTTTATTGGCAGAATGGGGAAGATGAGAGTATTCCACAGGATCCAAAGAATAAGAGAACAATGAAACTGAGGGGAGTGCTGTGACCCAACCTCTGGAACTATTGGAACCTGGGGCCTGAGTGCTGAGGACTCCTCTTCATATGTTGTCTTTGTTTCACTCTGTGTTTCTGCCTTATTTTTCTCTTTGCTATTCTTTATACATTGTGAAAAATAGTCTTGCTCAGGTTTGGGTTTCCAAATTCCAGTTTTCACCAACATGAGAGAGGCAGGTTTAATTTAATAATTTTATTCCCAACACCAACATTTCTAGGAAAGAAATCTTGGTAAGCATGGATTAGATGGCGATTGCTAGAGAAATCAATTTGACCAGAGAAAACAACACCTTAAAAATGGCTGCTTCCATAAAACTATATGGATGCAGAAGGGAAGGGAGGATGGCAGGTCCTAGAAAAATAAAAGTTTATACTAAAAAAAAAAGAAGAAAAGACCCAGTATATGTATGTTTCCTTTAAAGCTGCATAAGAAAATATTTTTAAAATCTTTCATAGTACTTAAAAATTCATTTATTTAACAAGTTTTGTAAAATTAAAGAGTGTAGTAATTTGATTTTTCTAAGTGTTTCTGTATGTAAGTACCATCTCTCTAACAAATGGCTTGTACTTGAAGCTCAAAGGAAAATAACCTCGTGTATTCCCCTACAATACTGAGAATAATGTTTAGGTCACACAATTGATGCTTATTTAATACATATTGAACTAAGTCAAATTGATAAGGAATTATGTATTACTGTGAAATGAATGAATTATGTATTATTTGAGCTCCATTATGGTCTATCCAAATAACTTCTTTGGTCTAAAAAGATTAAAGTAATGACATGGTACTGTGGGAACACATTCACCCAGATTTGAATCTTATGTTCAGCATATAAACCCAGCTCCACTCCAACACTGATGTGTAAGGATGATCAAGTCAGAACTTGTATTCTTGTCTATAAAATGAACTAAGCGATTTTTTAAATCTATTCCAAAAAAACTGAAAAACAAACAAACACATGAAGACCAAATAACATGTTACTAAACAATGAATGAGTTAACAATGAGATCAAGAAAGAAATCAAAAGACACCTTGAAACAAATTAAAACAAGAACAAAACAACCCAAACTCTATAGGACACAGCAGAAGCTTACATAACATTACAGCCTACCTCTAGAAACTAGAAAAATCTCAAATAAACGATTTAACCTTATACCTAAAGGAACCAGAAAACAAACAAACAACAATAAAAAACAGCAAAGCCCAAAGTGAGTAGAGAAAAAAAAAATTAGAAAAAAAGGGAAAGGAAGAAAAAGATCAGAATAGAAATAAACGAAATAGAGTCTAAAAAAAAAATACAAAAGATCAATGAATCCAAGAACTGGTAATTTAAAAAGGTAAACAAGATTGATGAACCTTTAACTAGACTCATCAGAAAATAAAGAGAGAGGATCCAAATAAATAAAAACAGAAATGAAAGAAGTAACAACTGACACCATAGAAATGCAAAAGATTATAAGAAAATATTATGAACTATATACTAACAATATGGGAAGTCTGCAAGAAATGGAAAAATTCCTAGAAACATACAATCTCCCAAAACTGAATAAAAAAGAAACAGAAAATATGAATGGACCAGTTGCAACTAATAAAATTGAAGCAGTTATCAAAAACTCCCCCCGAAACAAAGTCCTGGACCAGGTGGCTCACAGGTGAATTTTACCAAACATTCAAAGAAAAATTAACACCTATCCTTCTCAAACTATTCCAAAAATTTCAAGAGAAGAGAAGACTCCTAAGCTTATTTTAGGAGGCCAGCATGGTCCTAATTCCAAAACCAGATAAAGATACTACAAAGAAAATAATTATAGGCCAATGTCCCTGATGAACATAGATGAAAAAATTTTCAACAAAATATTATCAAACAGAATGCAACAAAACATTAAAAAGATTATATACTATGATCAAGTGACATTTATTCCTGGGACACAGGTTGATACAATAGTCACAAATAAATTGACATGATATACATCATTAAAAAAATGAATGAGAAAAATCATATGATCATATCAATAAATGCAGAAAACACTTTTGACAAAATCCGACACTCATTTATGATAAAAACTCTCAGTAGAGTCGGGATAGAGGTAACACATCTCAACATAATAAAGGCCATATATGACAAACCTACAGGTAACATCGCACTCAATGGGCAAAAACTGAAAGCCTTTCCCTTTAAATCAGAAACAAGACAGGGACGTCCACTTTCACCACTCTTATTCAACATAGTACTGGAAATCCTAGCCACAGAAATCAGACAAGAAGAAACAAAAGTCATCCAAATTGGAAAATAAGTAGTAAAATTGTCATTATTTGCAGATGACATGATACTGTATATAGAGAATGCTACTGATTCCACCAAAACACTACCATAACGATAAATAAATTCAGTAAAGTAGCAGGATACAAAATGAATATTCAGAAATTGGTTGCATTTTTATACACCAATAACGAACTATCAGAAAGAGAAACTAAGAAAACAATCTCAACATCAATAGAATAAAAAATAAAATACCTAGGAATAAATTTATCCAAGGAATTAAAAGACCTGTACCTGGAAAATTATAAGACACTGAAGAAAGAAACTGAAGAAGATACAAATAAATTGACGTATATATCATGCTCATGGATAGGAATAATTAACATTGTTAACATGTCCATACAACTCAAAGCAATCTATACATCCAATGCAATTCCCATCAAAATACCAGTGACATATTTCACAGAACTAGAACAAGTAATCTAAAAATATATATGAAACCACAAAATACTCCAAATAACCAAAACAATCTTGAGAAAGAAGTACAAAGTTAGAGAAATCATACTACCTGCTATCAAACAAGGCCATATTAATCAAAACAGCATAATACTGGCAAAACAACAACAATAACAAAACAGACATATAGATCAATGGAACAGAATAAGAGAGCCCCGAAATAAACCAACGTCTATATGGTCAATATATGATGAAGGAGGCAATGGAATAGGACAGTTTCTTCAATAAATGGTGCTGGGAAACCTGGACCGATACATGCAAATGAATGAAACTGTATTATGCCTGGCTGGTGTAGCTCAGTGGTTGAGCATCAGTCCATGCACAAAAAGATCACTGGTTTGAGTCCTGGTCAGGACACATGCCTGGGTTGCAGGGTCAGTCCCCAGTAGGGGGCTTGCAGAAGGGTGCCTAATGATCATTAATGTTTCTCTCTCTCTCCCTCTCCCTTCCTCTCTCTCTAAAAAAATAAAAAAATAAAAATAAATAAATAAAATATATATTTTAAAAACTGGATTATTTTCTTATACCATATACAAGAATAAATTTAAAGTGAATAAATTTAAAGACTTAAATGTGAGATCTGAAACCATAAATCTCCTAGAAGAAAACATAGGCAGTATACTCTTTGATATTGCTTAGTAATCTTTTTTTCCTTCTGTCTCCTCAGGCAAAGGAAACAAAAGAAAAATAAACAAATGGGACTACATCACACTAAAAAGTTTTCGCACAGCAAAAGAAACCATCAACAAAATGAAAAGGTAACCCACTGAATGGGAGTACACATTCACCAATGATACATCTGATAAAGGGTTAATATGCAAAATTTATAAAGAACTCATAGTACTCAACACTAAAACAAACAAATAAGAACAACAAAAAAACAATCGAATTAAAAATTGGGCAAAGGACCTAAATAGACACTTCTCCAGAGGACAGATGGCCGATAGACATATGAAAAGATGCTCAGTGTCATTAATCATCAGAGAAATTAGAATTGAAATAATGATATATCACATCACACCTTTCAGAAAGGCTATCACCAATAAAACAACAAACAAGTGTTGGCAAAGATGTGGAGAAAAGCGAAACCTCATGCACTGTTGGTGGAAATGCAGATTGGTGCAGCCACTGTGGAAAACATTGTGGAGGGTCTTCAAAATGGACTGCCTTATCACCCCACGACTTCACTTATGGGTACATATCCAAAGGAACCCAAAACACGAATTTGAAAAAATAGATACACCGCTATGCTCATTGCAGCATTATTTACAATAGCCAAGCTATGGAAGCAACCCGAGTGCCCATCAATAGACAAGTGGATAAAACGTGGTGGTATATATATATAATGGAATATCACTTGGCTATAAAAAAGGATGAAATCTTACCATTAGTGACAATGTGGATGGCCCTAGAGGATATTATACAAGGTGAATAAGTAAGTCAGAGAAAGACAAATACCATATGACTTCACTTACATGTGGAATCTAAAGAACAATATAAACATACAAACAAAACAGAAACAAACTCATAGATACAGAAAATGGACTGATGATTGCCAGGAGGGAGTTTGAGGCACTGAGTGGAAAAGGTGAAGGGACTGAGAAGTACTGATTGGTAGTTACAAAACAGACATGGGATGTAAAGCATTGGGAATACAGCCAACAATAGTGTAATAACTATGTATGGTGTCAAGTGGGTATTTAAAATATCAGGGGGAGCACTTTGTAAAGCATATAATTGTCTAACCACTATGCTGCACACTTGAAAGTAATGCAAAATAATATTGAATGTAAACACTAATTGGAAAATAAAATTTTAAAAATGTATTTCAGAAAAAATTGCTATTAAAACACAAAGACTACTAATATTTCAACAGTAATACATGTTCACACAATCAAGGGATATTTTAATTCTATAGTTCTTAGTGTATTTGATTTTTAAAGCTCTTCTATTAGCCAAATTTGGGAGTACCTGTACCTGCTGCCACAATATCCTTCATCTGCCAGTTTCTTTTTCTGTTCTGTCCCCACTCCCACCCCAATTTCCTTACTATTCTTTAATTTAAGGAGTTTGGTTTTTTTCCTCTCGATTAGCTATTTTCAGCAGTTTCATGTGGGGAATGGACCACATCCTCTGACCATGTTTTTCATAAAAATTGTTTAGCCATACTTATCCATAGGCAGCTAGGATAAGTAACCATGAATATTTTCCCCTAATATAGAGACTCCTCTCTGTCACCCTTGTCTTGATAAACTATGGATTTGGGTTTTATACTTCAGGGTGTGCTCCTCAGTCTCATTGTTTTTTTTCCTGAAATCTATAGCCACTGCCACCCTTCCCAATGTGGCCTCTTTTCCTTCCACTTGCTTTTATGTGCTCACCCGGTCCATTGCTATTCTGTTATACATCATTCCAGCTATTTGCCAATCTGGAGTTTCAGTTGACTATTAGTTTTTCCAAAAAAAAAAAAAAAAAATGATTTTTAAAATTTTTTGTTTCACATCTCTTTGTTGTGTAAGAATAATTTCTTGGAAGAGAAGAATAAAATGCTGACATTTTGTCACCATATTGTAACTGAGGTCTAAACTATTGCTTTCATAATCCATCCTATAATGGTTTGTTACAATGATAGCAGGCGCTTTCTTGGCTTTGACAATGAGTTTGCCTCTTTTGTTTACAATTTTCTGGTGCCCTTTTCATTCTTCGCCATTTCCTAATTTGCTGATGTGACGCGGAACAATCATATTTGCAAATTTATTCAGCAAATTAGCTTATTATATATTGGAACCACATATTTGAATTCCTTGCAAGCAGGTTTCCTTTCAGTTTCTTGGCTAACTTTGATTTCAATTTCTGCTTTATTGTACTTGTTCTCTTTTTAAAATTCTATTTTTTCATTCTATTTTAATTTCTTTGCTAGGAAAAAAAAAGTAGAAGCAAAATAAGAATAGAAAGGTCTCTGTCATCTATTAACAGTGTTATCGTCCCCATGCAGCATGCTATCCCTGTCTGTGAAGAGGAAAAGAAACCTGATTATAAAAGAGAAATGTCTTTTTCTTTTTTTAAACATTCTTACATTGTTTTCTAAGCACTCACAAAATGAAATATATATTTTGGACTTGGCTACCCTATCTGTGTTCATTATTAATAAATGATAGAATGAATATAAAAATTTAATATTTTATACAGATGACTAAATTTCTTTATTACAACATTCTTATGATAGACCTTTAATTACACAGTCTTCATCATTTATTCTCTTTACTACACCTCTCACTTTCATCCAGTCTCTAACACACTGAGATTCTGGACATCAATGCCTTAAGACTCTTTCTGAAACTGTATTTCTCGGTATTAACCACATTTATGTTTCACTCTGCAATATAAAATGTACCTCCAGACTACTCTTGTCTGAATCATTCATTTATATCTTCACAAAGCAACTGCGTTGCTTAATTTATGTTGCTAAAATAATCCTTTTGGCTATCATTTACTGTTCCTCAAAACTTCTTGATTCTATTCACTTCTCTTCATGGCAAATTTTTGAATTGCAAAACCAGCCCTTTCTTCAATCAAAGATTTAGATGGAAGCGAAGATATGAAACCATTTATAAAAGGGGAGAGAGGATGGCTACCTCATCAAGGAGAATGACATGATATAGAGGGAAGTCCTCAGAAGAGAGAAAGAAAAAAACAAAGCCCAACACTTCAGCCAATGGATTGCGGTGTGATGATAGAAGACAGAAGATGAGAGGCAGGGAAACCTGGGTCTCCTCACGCCTGCAGATTTCAGCTTGGAGAGGTGGAGGTGTGTTCAGCATGTTAGGGAGATGTCCAAGACAGGGTGCTTTCCCTTAGAGTCAGGTGTAGGATTCCGAGAGGAAAACTCTGTCTCGTGTAATTCTCAGTGGACATGAGGCAGTTTCAGGAGAATTAGGCAGAGGCAGTGTCTCTCTTACATGGTTGATTCTTCCTTAGTTCCCAGCAAGTCTGTATGTTGAAGTAAGAGCTAGGTGTCCTGCCAGAGTTCACAGGAGTGGGAAGTACAGGGCTATTCACAGAGGCTACAACACTGGCAACCCTGGCTAGGGACTGGGTGAAGTATTTGGGGAATACTCAGAGCCATCTCCAGGGCAACAGGAAGGGAGAGGAGGGAGAGTCAGCAGGCTCCTCAGCCCTGGCTGAACCAAAAAATTGCACCATAATTTTCTCAACCATGGACTAAAGTCACCATGCAAAGAGAATACCCAGGTATTTAATCAAGCCTAGTGTAGCTCAGAAGATGCCAGCAGGAGTTCAATGAAGTATTAGCAAAGGACCAAAGCATCCTCTGAATACCTTGATATCATATATTTCCCTCCCCTCCAGAGCTCAGTGCCATTTATAAGAGAAGTATAGGGACTGTCAGACTGAACAATTATTCCAGAGCAGCAGTGTTAAACCAGAGTCTATTTAAACCACTAGACTAGACTCAATTCTGAACCTGATTTGACTAATTTTGGGAGTGTGTGTGTGTGTGTGTGTGTGTGTGTGTGTGTGTGTTTACTTATACCCAATAGGTGGGAGTGCCTCATGAGAAAGATCAAAAAAGTTCTAGAGAAACAAAGGAGCTACTTAAAAAAAATGTTTTTTCAAATATGGAGCATGGTTTGAATAAATTTGCAACATCACTGAAACAATATGGCAGAGTTGTTCTGATTAAATCTATGGTAAGGGTATATATTTATTTTCCTATATTTTTCCAATAAAATTGCATATATATATATGAGAGAGAGAGAGAGAGAGAGAGAGAGAGAGAGAGAGAGAGAGAGAGAGAGAGAGAGAGAGACTGAACCTGAAACCCTTTGGTGTACAGGATGATGCTCCAACAAACTGAGCTACCCCACCAGGGCCATTTATATTTACTTTTTAATTTATATTTACTTTTAAATATTTACAAAATATTCCAAACACAGAAAAGTGAAAAAAATCACAAATAATAATCACTGTGTGTTTTACATTTATTTCTATAACTTAACAATCCTGTCTCATATTCCATCAAATTTCCTTCACCTATTTTCTCATTTAACCATTAAAATAAAGTGCTATATTTACTACAATATTTTTGTATTTATTAGGAATTTTAAAGTGTCCTTATTGATAAGTGTCCTTGTAACTTATAGTTTCATTGGGAGCTATTGTTTGGGCTAGCTCATTAGTTGTAATCGTACAAGTTTTGAGTGGTTTAAACAATCCCATTTTCCCAAAGTTCTATTGTTTTTAACATGTGATTTTATAGAATGCATGTTTGTTTGTTATTTCAGAAACACTTACATTAGGTTATTTGAGAAATGCCTATATACATAAGTAGAAAAGGAAAACTAATTAGGTTGGTGTCTGTCTCTACTTTTTGTTCTCAGATCAGAATGAAATATCTTTCCTGTTCATATCTACAGTCATTCATTCCATCTTGCAATCCACCTAACTCTCTGGATTTTTTTTCATTCAAAATAATGTGAGTTCTACCCTTCTTATCCTTTCAAATACCTCAGTAATTTATTTCATACTCTTCCTGATAACTGTGTTTGTCTGCCACCTTCTCTACCTTACCAAGAGTATGCTTAATTATGATTTTATAACTCCACAATCATAACAAATCAGATTTGGTTCTACTTATTCAATTACTTAATAAGATCTTAGAGAATACCCAGGAAAAAAATGAGCCAGATATAGGTCTCACAGGCAGACCTCAGGGACACACTGTATACCTCTTCGTCTGGCATCACCATAGTCACAGCTTTGGGTCAATAATGTTACTTCCTGGTTAAGAGATGGTGTGGAGTCAGACATCTGGGTTCAAATCCTGGCCTCAGAATATCCTGGCTGGGTGATCTTGGCCTAATTATTTACTCTCTTTAATCCTCAATTATTCTGTCTAAAAAAATGGGTCATCTTCCTCAGGGATTATTGTGACAGCTACTGTGATATTAATTGAAATAATGCACATATAACTCTGGACACATACCTGATAAATAGTGAGGATGAAGAAATATTAGTTATTATTAGCATTGTGTGAACTTTTGAATGCATAGTTGTGTGTGTGTGTGTGTGTGTGTGTGTGTGTGTGTGTGTGTGTGTGTGTGTGGTGGAGGGGACTTCCATGAAATTCTGAAGAGTAATTTCATTACTGGGTTAGCCCCAGAACATAGCCACTCTTTAATATGACAAATAATAGAGTACCGATACACAAATTTGGGTTGTGACCTTCATTTTAGAAAGAACATAATTTTTAAAATGTATTGTTATAGTCATTTAAGTGTACTTTTCATTACATTTATAAAAACTCAAAATGGGATCTCTTGGCTTCCTCTTCTCCCTCCATTTATACTCAGTGTTGAGAGTTGATTTGTCTTGTATATCTTGTATACTTACTTCTGGCTAAACATTGTTTGCCCTCACCCTCACCCCTCTTTTATAAGCGCTTACTCTCACACCAAATGGCTTGTTACCACTCAGGCACACCCACATTAGCAATCTGAACAGCCACTGTGAAAGCAGGAATGGAAATTGGGGAGATTTTGCAGTCTTTCACATACGTGTTACCAAGGAAACCATCTACGTGTTAGCTCACAGTCAGGCTGGCTTTTGTTTTGTGTCTTCAGTTCATGTGAGGAAAATAAAAGAAACTCAGATTTCCTAAGGATGCCTCATGAACAACAGTTAAACGCAATCCTACCAGTACCAGAAGGCAAGCAATAGAAGGGCAAGTAGACTCTTTAGCACCAAACAACATTCATTGTTAAGCTTGATAAAAATGCATCCAGGATTTTAAGTTCTACAGCCAGATAGTTTACAGAAAGCAGGGAGCTCACATTACAGCCAAGAGGAGGTGTGGCTGATTTATTTTCATTCCAAAGTGATTGTTATCATGAAGATACTGTCAGCTGATACATGAAAAGGCAGAAGACTGGCTCCTTATCCTGAAATGACCCCTTAACATCTTGGAGTCTCAGTTACCTTAGGTTTAAAATGGGCATGAGGATACCCATTAGAGAGTTAGAAAACAGATGTGAAATACATTGTAAACTGCTCAATTGCTATTTAAATATATACATGTATGTGACTTTTATAATTTCCCAAGATGTTGGGAAAATGCAAAGTCAAATTATGTTTAAAGGATCAAATTGGATATTTTATCCATATTTAAAAAACAAGAAAATAAATAAGTAATAAGGATTTCTATGACCAAAGGTTTAGAAATTCATCTGTAAGAAGGCTGTCTGGAGCACAGAAGATCAAGACCTATAGAAATTATAACAGTCTCCTAGCTGTAGTTTCTAATGCAAGTCTTTTTCTGCTATTGTTTATCCTAAATGCCTCTAGCAGAATCATTCTGTTATTGCCTTGATCAATGAATTATGTTATATATAGAGATAGAGTGCAGAGAAGGAAAGTGAAAGGCCCATTCCAAGAACAGGGAAGGGGTGAGTAGTCTCCAGTTGCCCAGGTCCAGCTCACAGGTCAACTGATCATATTTTCTCAATGACCTCCTCCAACAGGAAGATGAATGGGTCACTAAAATAAGTAATGTTATTGTTGCAATGATGACCCAGTCCTTGCATTAAATATGAATTTTGGCCAAAATACATTCCATTATTTTATAGCATTAATTCTACAAAGATTTCTCTAAATTTGAGATCTAGAATTTTTTGATTTTTTAAAGATATTGATTAAAAAATTGACAATAACTTCTTTAGAAGGTGACATTAATGATTCTGAGAAGATAGAATCTGTCAGACTGAGCAATCAGTTATTTATGAAGATCCTAATATATGGTCAGCACTATTTGCCTTGTGTAGTAAGTATTCAAATTAAAGCTGCATATTCCATAGTAAATGGAGTAGAAAAGATTATGGCTTGATTTTGGAGTACAATAAAGTGAATATGCTGAAAATAAGGAGACATGAGACTGAGAATAAATTATCAAAGATTTTAAAAACTAGGCATGTAATGAGTACCTGCATTTTAAATAACTTAGATTAGCTTACAGAGTGATTTCTTTGGGAAAGGAATCAATCATTAGGTCAGAATCACAAATAGAATGGTCTCAGCATGATGACACACTTCATTCCTTTTGGAAATTAGCATGAGCTCTTTGGACCTATCCAATCAACCTAGGTTTTGAACACAGGAGTGGGACATTTGTGGTCAACAGAATTTTGTAGGGAGATAACCTCACAGCTAAGAAAGAGACAAAGATACTCAGAATCCTTTTTGGTGTTTTCTCTCCCCACTCCCACTGTATACCTTACTACCATGTACGATTCCTCAAACCTCCATGCTTTCACCAGCCTCTACCATTGTCTACGTGCTTTCTGAGACTTAAATGCCCCTTCTCTTAGTCCCATTGAAGAACCTTCACTCATTCTTCCTATTTCATTTTCTGTTCTCTTACAACACTTTATGCAAGTCTCAATTAGTCCACTTCTACAATTTAAAAAATGTTTTGCATGCCCTATCATTAATTTTGAGCTCCTTGACAGACTTATCATGCCATGTTTTTTTTGTTTTGTTTTTTCATGACTTAGCACTATACTTCTTAGGGAGTAGTCAACACATGCTTGTTATTTAACAGTTTAAAATAGATTTGTTTTCCATTGTAACTAGGATAATTGTGACAAAAAACCCAGGAGTTAATGAAAAGACGGGGCTTTATATTGACCAAAGCACTGAAAGAAGAGATTTTGACTGAGAAGGTGCTTAGGAAGGCAGAGCTACAGCCAAATTAGGACCAACTTGAGATCAGCTCAGGACCTTGAAATTCAGAGAGAAGATAGCTTTGTAGACAATGCCAATTGTCAAATCTCAAAATAATGGGTATTAGTGTGAAAAAAATAGAAAAACAGCTTGTGCCGTCAAAAGCTGTACAAGGAAGCTGAAGTTGGCATAAATCAGATAAGCTGGTGCCTTTGGAACGCTGGGAATTCACATGGCAACTGCACACGGGAGTACGTTCTTACCAAACTTCAGTGACCAGCTTGCCATATTTCTTGTGCTTTTGCATTTCCAGCTAAAACCTTCCTTTGTTGACGCTAATCTTGAATTTTTTATACTTTGATTGAGTGACCCAGCACTCAAGATTTTCTCTCACTAAGAGGAAGATAGCCAATCACCACACAGCAGAAATGCTCCAATAACAAAGAATTGCTATCTTACTGCTGTATCTGGTGTATTCATTTCCTATTTATTGCCATTACAAATTACCACAAACTAATGGCTCAAAAGAATACAAATTTATTATGTTAACAGTACTCTAGGTTAGAAGGCCAACACAGGCCTCAGTGGGTTAAAATAGAAGTTTAATAGCATTGTATAATAGTTCTTATGGAAGCTCTAAGGGAAAATCCATTTCCCTGCTTTTCTCTAGCTTCTGGAGGCCACCCTCATTCCTTGGTCCATGCCCCTCTTCCTCCATGTCAAGGCCAGTGACACAGTAACTCTGATGTTTTTCCAATGCCACATCTCTCTCTCTGACTGTCTGTTCTGCTCCTTCCTTCACTTTCAAGGAGTCTTGTGTTATATTGGGTCCACCTTGATAAATCCAGGATCATCTCCCTATTTTAAGGTTAAATATTAGAAACCTTAATTCCACTGCAATATTATTCCCCTTTGACATGTACCAGAACACAATCTTAGATTCTAGGGTTTAGGATGCGAACTTATTTGGAAGGCCTTTATTCTGCCTCACACACCTGGGAATGCAAACATGTTTAGCCCCACTCATAAACAACATATGGCTTAAAAGAGGACGGGAGCTGAGGTAGCCAATGATGTTAGAAAGTTTCTTTCTGGCCAGGGTCTGCAGACTTAGGTATAAATTACCATATTCCTTTACTTCCTATTTGGTGCAGAAATCCTTATGAAACCCTCATCTTGGCCACATCCTTTTGAATCATATACTCCCACAGAATATGTCTCAGAATTTTCAAAGTATGTTTTTAAATAAACTCAACAAAATATTGTAGAAAGATTTTCACTGTTGACTTAACTGATCTAGAAATAAACCTGCAAGATGTTTCTAGTGCTAAGTAGGGCAAAAGCAATCACGATTGTATTTGCCATCTTCTTAACAGACGAGTGAAATGGAGATCATTATGAAAAAAAAATCATGTCAAACTATTACTAATTATCATTTAAAAAGTTACTCTACTATATTCCATTGTATCTGGAAAGAAACCACATAAAATTAATAGGGCCTTCATAATTAAATTAAAACAAAATCCCATATTTGAGAAAGACTATTAAAAGCACATCATAATGCAGACATAAACGGAGCTCTTTGTAAAAGTCATGATGTAGTTAATCTACAAGGGCTAAAAGCTCCGAACAGCAGGCCATGTTTGATCTTGGTTGGATAAAATTAAAGTAGACAGACACAAAGCAGAATGCTCTAAAGGAATAAAGAAGATATAGCAATTACGCTCTGTGCTGTGATAACAGTCAGAAGCTAGAAATATAAATTTATAGATATTAATTAAAATTAAATTAATTAAAATTTTTATTAAAATTATTTGCTATTTAACTAAAGGAATAGTTACTTTTGAGTTGAAATGCATAATTCATACCAATCTGTCCATTTACTAATAGCTATTCAGAAGAAAAAGAATTCTTTTGAATAACAAAAATACCCACAGTATTTAGTAAATATATAACTATATAGCTATGCCATTATACTTAATGTTTGAAATTAACCAGACATTGGCCCTATCTTCACAAACTTTATAGTTGATGATTAGACATTAGTGTGGATATTAATAAGAAAAATAGAAAGCTTAATGAGATCACCAGAGATAATGTACCATGAAGAACACAATTTAGAATAAACAATATGTGCCAGTACATTTGAGACCACACAGAGTCATACTTTTACTAACTTAATGTAGAGGGTGCTACTACAGGAAGGTAGAACAAGGAACAGTCTTTGGAGCTGTAAATCCAGATGTCATAAAACACTGAACCATTATTCAGATCACTGCAGTGGCTGAAGCAATCTTCCAAGCCCAGCAAGCTGCCCAGAAGACCACTTGCTCCCTACTCCAGTGCCACCACCCTCATGGTGACTCAAGCACTCCTTACCTACTTTATACCACTATCTACCTCATGTCTTCTTAGTGCCCTGTTTGTATTTTGGCTTTTGACTTACTCTTTCTGTATCTTTGATTCATATGCCTCAAGAATCTGAGTGCTTGGTAGTTACATCCAATATAGATACCCTCTTCTCATCAATACAGATGAGACTTTTGCAGAGTCCTTTCTCATAGTGGCCCATTTCAAGAGCCTCTGCTATTTGCCCTTAGGTCCACGCCACTGTAACCAGGGAGCAGATCTGTGTGGCACAAATGTGAAAGGAAGCTCCTGCGGCTTTCTTTTTTCTCTACAGAGGGTTGTAAACATGGCAGGAAATCAGAAAACTTTATCTCACTCATATGTAGTGAATATTTTATGAAATTTGGGGACTTGTAATAGCCTAGAATTTTAGAATTTCTAAAATGATAACCTCTAAAACTTAATATTCACATACTAACCAGCTAGAAGTATGATATAATTGAGGTGGTGGTGATGTGTGTAGACATTACTCATTCAATCATCCATTATTAGGCATTGATTGAATGATAACTACTATTCTTTAGGTTGAGGACACAGTGATGCATTAGACACACTAATTTGGGATTTTCCAAGCTTAAAGAAAGCTTCAAATCTAGTGGAAGGGACATCCCTTAACCATGAAATCAAAATAATTATTTCAAATGTAATAAGTGCTATTTTCACATGATGCCATTATCAAACATGTCCAAGCCATCTACTTCTGTATATTTACACCCTGTCTTCCCTCCTGTTACTGTGTATCAATGACCTATGCTCCTGTTAGAACTAAGTCTTCAGGTTGTGCACTGGATCTCTCTCCCACTCAAGATCATTGCTACAAATGGCCCTTTTCTCTTCCAACTCATCACTTTCTCCCTTTCCATTTGATTATTCTTATTAGCATTAAAAGACGCTATTATTCTTCACATCTTAAAAAACAAATGCTGCCCAGGCCAGTTTGGCTCAGCGGTTAGTCAGCCAGCCCATGGACCAAAGAGTCGCGGGTTCGATTCCAGTCAAGGGCACTTACCTCAGTTGCAGTTCATTCCCGGCCCTGGTCAGGGTCGTGTGGGAGGCAGCCACTCCATGTGTCCCTCTCAAATCGATGTTTCTCTCTCTCTCTCCCTTTCTCTTCCTCCCACTCTATCTGATAAATAGAAAAATATCCTCAGGTGAGGATTAAAAAAAAAAAAGCTCTCTTGAGCCCACACCCCTTCCAACTGCAGCCCAATTACAACAACATTTCTCCAAAGGATGGTCCATGTTTATTCTCTCATTTCTCTTTTCTCATTCTTTCTTGCTGTCCAGTTCAGCTATTTACCAGTTCACTGAAACTGTGCTTGTGCAAGTCTTTAATGATCTCCAGCTCTCCAAATTATGGGGTCAAGTCCAGTTTTCATCTCATTTCCCTTATCAGCAACATTTCCCACCTGTGACCACTTTTCCTCTAAAACTTTTTTTCACTTTGCTTCTGGCACACAAACTTCTCTGGGTTCCCTTTACATGACACTGACCACTCTTCTGTCTCCTCTGCTGATTCTCTGTGTCTCTTCTACCTTAAGTGCTTAGACCCTAGTCCTTGGGCCTTTTTCTATCGATACTCACTATTTATGTGTGGTGTGGACAGAGATGAAAGAAACTCTAGTTCTACTCTTATTAGTGGCATAAGAAGGAAAAGAAAATGAAAAGTATCTCAGGTATTAGTGACCCAACTAAATCCTCATCTGTTGTAGCCTTTTACACAGAGTCCATTTTTGCTCCTAATCATCATGGTTTCTACCCCAAAGAAAAAAATTACACACATATGTGTTAGATACACACATGCATCTAGTGAGCTATCTAGATTTCAGACATGATTGTGCAGGGAAAACATAGAAAAAGATTTCTGGCAGATCCAAAACAAACATGTTAACAATCTTTATTATACAATTTAGTTTTGCAAAATCACTTTCAATTGTCAGATCAAATGGGCTTTTTATTTTTTCTTTCTTTCTTTCTTTCTTTCTTTCTTTCTTTCTTTCTTTCTTTCTTTCTTTCTTTCTTTCTTTCTTTCTTTTTTGCTTCTTTATATTTATTTGTATGGGTTTTTATCTCTTTCTCTACCACTCTTTACTCCAACCTTTTCTTTACTCTTCTTTCTTCCTTGATTCCTGCAAAGTTAAAATTTCTCTCTATTATGCAAACAATCCAAGCCCTTTGGGCTTCTGCCTCAAAATGTACAAACACATACTCATCACTGTGCACTTTTAGGACAGGATATTCCAAGTATCAGAAACTCATACCTGTAGAAGACACTTTATTGATCATGTTTTGTTATTTTAATGTTTTTAGTAACCCACACAATTTATTGGGCTTTATTGTGAAGCCTGTAACAGAGAATCCACAATAGCAGGATATTAAACAAGATATAAGTGTATTTCCTTCTCTCATAAGAGCAATCTTATTTTAGTCCCAGACTGGTATGACATGCCCCGGTAACAGGAACTGAAAGTCCCAATCCTGATCCCTCTGCAATCCTCTGTTCTGTTTCCTAGTCTGTCTCCAGATGGCTGCTCAAACTCCAGACGTCTGTATTCAAGTAAGCACAATGGATAAAACAACGAAAGAAAGGCATGACCTTTCCCACCTCTCTCCAAGAATCTTTTTTTAAAAATTTCACATAAAACTTCTGCGTAATTCCTTTTGCCAGTATTTTTCATCTGGTTGCACAATAACTTCAAGCAAACCTGGAACATTATTCTGGGCAACAATGATTTCAGTTAAAACTTGAAGGTTCTAGTATCAAGAAAAAAGGAGAAATGGATATCTGGGGGAAATTAACTCACTCTGATCATGTCACCATCCACCCAAAGTAGTTTGTTAATCTTTTTCTTTGAAAAATTAATAATATCCTCCATTAAATTTTGGTGACTGTATTCTCTCTGTTATATCTAATCTATATATATGTGTGTGTGTATGTATATATATATATATATAATCTGTATGTTTGTCTATATCTAGTTTTTATCTACTTACTGATTTATCTATAATCTACTTATGTACCAAATTTATTTATCTATTTACCTATACACCCATCTAGTTATCAAGTTAGCCAACTATCTACTTATCAATTTTGTAAAACTACATCACTGTTTCTAACTTCCTCTGGGAAGTCCAGTTCTAAGATTCTTTTTGTTATCAACAGCTAAGGAGGTTGCTTAAAATGAAGACAAGGGCTGTAGAAACATTAGACTTGTATGAGGGGTATTGTCATAACTGGGACATGGGATTAATCATCAAAGTTTTGAAATCATGTGGTGACAGCTGTAGTCTCTCTGTTGCTGCATAGGGTGCTTGGTACTAGTCAGATAAATACTTTTGATGAAGCTAAAGCAGAGCATGTGATTCTGATGGAGAAATACAAGAATATCTCATCAGTACCAGAACAGTTCCTTGATAAGAGGCATAAATTTACAATATTTCTTATTTAGAGCTGTGTGAAGAAACTGATTGATCTCTAGTATTATCTGTAAATTTTATATCTCTTTTTATTTGCAGAAAAATGTGAATAATTGGAGGTACAGATCATGGCTTCAGAGTGTGACTTTATTATTATTATTATTTTAAATTAGCAAGCAAGAGCTAAAAGCTCTTTCCCCATCCTTCCTTTGCTCATATTTAGTTCATTTAAAAGGAAAATAAATGCAGTTACACCTAGATGTCACAATTCCAGACCACAGAGCATCTACCTGAGTGATAAAGAATGGAAATGACTAATTCTTGTCTGCAGCCAGGGTGTTACAGGTATTATCAATGTACTAAAGCTAATGGCAAGGATGGAGACAGGATGTCTCAAGTAGTAAGTGAAAAAGTAGAGTATCCAAGAGTGTGCCAGCCTACACTCTGGGGAAGAGAGTAGGAAAAAAGCTTTTTCAAGATGAGAGTTTATTTACCCAGAATTTCAACTCGTGTACTTGTTTAGAAATGTTTAGATAAACTGGACTATGGATGATTTTTAAAACATTGCCTCAGAGATATAAAGAATCTAAATCCCACAGAAATGTTAAGAAAAAGAGACCTATTCTTGCTGTTTTATTAATAATCTGAAACACATTTCACAAATTTATTTGTAAAATAAATCTTATAGTGAGCTACATTCTTAAAGTTTAATGTTATTTCTTATGGAATATAATTATCAATCTTGCCTTTATAACATTCATTTTGTGGTCTTAAACCACCTAAGTAACTATTTGAATTTTCTTTATTATACAGGAGAGTTATCAATTTATAGTCTCTATGTTCTCCCTTTAGCTGATCATTAATGACACTACTGATATTAACAAATGCTTTGTCTTAAAATTGTGCACTGGAAATTTGGCTTTTACAGTTGATGTACAGAAATCATTCTCTCCTCCTCTGTACTTATTCCTAATTTTGTATTCCAAAGTAGGAACCCCACTTCTTTGAACTAAATAGAAACGTTCCACCATCTTTTCCAATTCACTCCTCCCTAGAGGAAGAGAGCCTTTGGAATTGGAGAATAGCTGAGCATATAGAATTCTTCCCACCATTCTTTTCTTTTGGACCTGTCAACATGCAGAGGATACATTTGGCTCAATTCTGGATGCTATGTGGTGTGTGTACTGAGATCAGGACCCAGGAATGTCTTCTAGAAATAGGTCGGAGGAAGTCTAGCTTCCTTTCTCTCTCTACTCTGGTCTATAAAGGTATAAGACAGCTCCCCTTGGTGTCCCCAAGGCATAGAACTGCTATTGCTAAGAAGCCTCATGTGACTCCATATCTAAATCCCACTGGGTACTCTATTTTCAGTAGTTTGATTTCCTTTAGTGCTCAGCTGCAGAATCAAGGATCATAAGAGCTACCCATAATTTATTTCTTATTTATGTAACAATCACAAACACATTTTCCCCCTATTCCTTACTCATTTATACAGAAGCAAGTCAGTAATGGTCAAAATTTTAATTTAATCCTACAGTGATAGGATATCAAGATCTCATGGTGACAGAGATAGAATGAGAATGAACACAACTGTAATATAAACACAGTGACAGGTAGAACTTTTGTAAAAATATGTTTTTGTTGATTTTTTAGAGAGAGAGGAAGGGAGAGAGAGATAGGAACATCAATGTGAGAGAGAAACATGGATCGGCCACCTCTTGTATGCCCCCTACTGGGATTTAACCCACAACACAGGCACCTGCCCAGATGGGGAATTGAACCGGGACCTATCAGTCCGTGGGACAACACACAATCCACTGAGCCACACCAGCTGGGGGACAGGTGGAACTTCCAATTGGGGATAGTGTCAGTTACATAGGAGAGTTGTATTGTGTTAGTTAAAAAGGTTTGTTTATTTTTATTTTGGTCAGTGCTGCATTGAGAACTTTATTGATAGAAACATATGCATGGATGCTGAGCAAACAAAGGGATTGACTGTCTTATAAAGTAGGAGCACATCCATTTCACGTTCCTCAGTGTTTCCTCGGGTAACAGCGGGTGGTAGGTTAAAGCACTGTTCCCTTATAGCTAGAACTCTGAATGTGCTTCTGGTTTTACCCATGAGGTTTACTCACACAAGGTTTGGAAAGTGAAAGTGAGATGGAGACTATGTGGTGGTGGCAGCTAACAAGAATGGTCTGACAGTGAAAGTGTGTGATGGGATATGAGGCAGTGATGATGTCAGCAGCAGTGGAAGATGCTTCCATTGGAGTTCCCACAATGAGTGTTGTGATGTGACCTGGAAACCAATTTTCCTTGGAAGCCTGGTTGTAAGCACTTTTTTAATCCTTACCCGAGGATATATTTTATCTTCAGACAGAGTGGGGGGGAGAGAGAGAGAGAGAGAGAGAGAGAGAGAGAGAAACATCGATGTGAGAGAGACACATGGATTGGTTGCCACCCTCCTGACCCCAACCGGGGCCAGAGGTGAACCGCAACCGAGGTACGTGCCCGGAATTGAACCCGGGACTCTTTGGTCTGCAGGCCAACTCTCTAATCGCTGAGCCAAACTGGCCAGGGAAGTGTAAGCACTTTTATTATCTCTATTGAGCCTCTTTCTGCTTGAAATACCTAACCTGTTTTCTATTTCCTACATGTAACATTGTTTGATATACTATGACATTCGCTGTAGAACAGTGAGGGAACCCCAGTCTCCTCACTGGGAAGTGCTGATTATGATGCATTGCGAGGTTTTTTGAGAATTAGAGAGAATGCATACAAAGTGCTAAGCTGTAATAAGTCCTCAATAAAGAATTGCTGTTTTCACCAACCCTCATTAGTAATACATGTTTGTTTGAATATCAAGTGCATGACCGCTGTATAAATGCTCTGTTATATTGCTAGATCAAGAAGAATGCTACAGATTATTATTGTTCTTGTATTATGGCCATTTCCACACATTATAAGTAAACAATGCTGTGATTCTCTGGAGTATATTAAGATATTTTCTTTGGGGTTTGTGTGATAATTTCTTGTCCCTCTGCCTAGCATGTAATCCTTCCAATTATAAATCAGATTAGAGAGATGATAAGATTTCAGATTTTTACAGGAATTACCATTCAACACTCCTGTGTTTATAAGGAGGAGTCTGACTGAGAGAAAAGGGAGATGAAAGCTTTTTCTGTTATTTATAGATTTGGAATTTCTCCTCTGGTGATTTATGCAACATAGATTTGTCACATTAGAGAGAAATGTTGTTGAATTTATGCTTTGATTGGTTGTGTGTGTGTGCGCGTATGTGTCGGATTCCATAAACGAAGAAATTTTCTAAATATATTCTCCTGCAATATAATAAAACCTAAAATTTAAAAATGCAGCTTCTTAATCTTTAAAATAACATTTTTGAGGGATCTGAGGTCCACATTCCTATGCAGTAAAGTAAGAAATAAAGAGATGTCTCTGTATGCTTCCGTGTGACCTTTGACAGGTGTCGCAATGAAATGGTCTGGCAACAGCAGGACTTATTTTTCAGAAGTTTGCATGCTGCCGGGGAAGATAATCACTAAAAATAAACACCTCAGGTTTTAAAAACTGTTTGCCTTCTCATTGTGCTTACTCTGGCTCTGAGCAGGTGATTTGTTGGGTATCTTACCAAGTCAGGGTAAAAGGGCAGAAGAATGTTTGGCATGGCATGAACTGTGACTAGTTCTATGCCTCACTTGGTTTACAAACTGATGTCAGCTTTATAAACAAACCACCGGGGATTTCAAGAATTTACTTGTAAATATGTCAAAAATCCTCATTTCAAGGCATTTTCTTTCTGTTTTTATTGTCTCTGAAAACTACTGATTCTTGAATTTCTATAAGCATTTGTTCCAACTGACAATTCTGACTTATTTAGGGATCAGTAAAAATCTGCGACTCAGCTCTTTGGTTGGAACACATCACTGATGAGACTTGGCAGGGTCCATATGTCATGATCTATAGATATAACTATGACTTGACTCACCCTAGCAATTTACAAAACCTGGCATAGAGAGTCAATAGTAAATAGAATCCTATATCCAGCAAAATTGTAGTTCAAAAGTGAGAGAGAAATTAAGACATTTTTAGATAAACAAAAGATGAGAGAGTTTGTTACCTGCCCTACAAGAAATGCCAAAAGGAGTCCTGTAGGTTGCAGTGAAAGAACACTAGATGGAAACTCAAAACTGTATGAGAAATTATGGTCTCAGTAAAGGTAAATACATGGGCGATTATAACAACTAGCATCATTGTAACTTTGGCTTGCAACTTTACTTTTGATTTTCTTCATTATCTAAGAAACAAATACATTAAAATTTTTTTTTCTTTATTGATTTTAGAGACAGAGGACGGGAGAGGGAAAGAGAGATAGAAACATCGATGAGAGAGAACATCGATTGGCTGCCTCCTGAATGTCCCCCACTGGGGATTGGGCCCACAACCTGGGCATGTGTCCTGACCGGGAATTGAACCAGTGACCTCTTGGTGCATGGGTCGACACTCAACCACTGAGCCACACTGGCTGGGCGAGACAAACACATTTTAAAAATAATAGTCTAAAAGCTAGTATTATTGTAAATTTGGTTTGTAACTTCAGTTGTTTTCTACAAAAAAATCCTTTTTATTTATTTGGAACCAATGTATTAAACATTTTTATAGTCTATATTTTGGACACAAATGTATAACATTATAAATTTGTGACATCAGTAACTGAATGGGGTTGGGCTAGAGAGGTATAGGTACAAAGTTTTTGCATGCTGTGGAAGCTGGTTTAAATTCAAATTAGAATGTTCTAGTTTAGCATGTTAAATGTAATCCCCATGATGACCACAAATAAAATTGCTATACAATGTACACAAAAGGAAATAAGAAGGGAATTAAAATATTTCATTACAAAAAAATGAATTAAACACAAAAGAAGACAGAAATGCAGGAATTGAGGGGAAGAAAAAGTACAAGACATTGAGAAAACAAATAACAAAATGACATAGGTAAGTCCCTTCTCATCAGCAATTACTTTAAATTTAAATCAATTAAACTATCCAATCAAAAGACAGTTGGCAGAATAAATTAATAAAGCATGATCCAACTACATGCTGTCCACATGAGACTCACTTTCGATTCAAAGAAACAAATAAGTGGAAAGTGAAAGGATGGAAAAAGATATTTCATGGAAATTGTAACCAAAAGAGAGCAGGAATGAATATACTAATATCAAACAAAGTAGCCTTTAAATCAAAACAGTTTACAGAAGAACAAGAACCACATTATGTGCTGTTCAATACATCAAGAAGCTATAGCAATGATAAACATTTGCACACCTAATAATAGACCATCAAAATATAAGAAACAAAAATTAACAGACTTGAAGGGAGAAATAGGTCTATAACAATAGTTGGAGACTTGTATACATTGCTGTCAATAATGGATAGAAAAACAGACAGAAGACAAAAAGGAAATAAGGGACTTAAACCACACAATAAAACGAGTAGATCTAAACAATATATACAGAGTATTCTACCCTAAAACAACAGAATACATATTCTTCTCAAGAGCCTATGGGACAGTCTCCAGTATAGACTATATGTTAAGACACAAATTAAATCTCAATAGATTTAAAAAGGATATTATACAAAGTGAGTTCTAACAAAAGGATCAAGATAGAAACCAACAGAAAGAAACAGGAAAATTTACAAATTTGTAGAAATTAAACAGCACACTCTTAAGACAACTAATGAATCAAAGAAGAAGAAATTTAAAACTACTTAGAGGTGAGTGAAAATAAAAACACAATATACTAAGACTTAAGGGACACGATGAAAGCAATGCTAAAAAAAATTTTTTATAGCTATAACTATTTACATTAAAAAAGAGAAGAACAAACTAAAACTAAAGCTAGCCAAAGGAAGGAAATAATAAAGATTGGAGAAGAGATAAATCATAGAATTAATAAAAACAGTGAAAATCAACAAAACCAATTGTTGGTTCTCTATAAAGATTAATAAAATTGACAAACCTTTAGCTAGATGGGCTAAGAAAAAGATAGAAAACCCAATTTACAAAACTCAGAAATAAATGTGGGACATTGCTACTGATTCTACAGAAATAAAAATGATTATAAAAGAGTACTATGAACAATTGTACATCAACATGTTGGCTAACCTAGATGAAATGGACAAATACCTACAAGACTGAATCATGTAGAAACAGAAAATCTGATTAGAATTATAACTAATAAAGAGACTGAATGAAAGCAGGAATTCTTGCCTTGTTTCTGACTTAGAGAAAAAGTCTTTTACTTTTAGTATGATGTTCTCTATGGGTTTTTCATAAATAGCTTTTATTATTTTAAGGTTAATTCTTTCTATCTCTAATTTGTTGAGTTTTTCATTATTAAAGAATGTTGAATTTGCCCAGCGGATGTGGCTAAGTGGTTGAGCTTGACCCATGAACCAAGAGGTCAGGACATATGCCCCGGCTGTGGGCCCGATCCCCAGTGGGGGGCATGCAGGAGGCAGCCAACTGATGTTCTTTCTCATCAACATTTCTATCTCTCCTTCTGCCTTCCTCTCTATCAAATGCTTCTCTGCATCAGTTAAGATGATCATATGATTTTTTTCCTTCAGAAGGAGATACATAGAATGGATCTAATTTCACTTACCCACTTTTTAACTTCTTCAATCTAAAAACTAATGATACTATTTAATATTAGCAAATTATCAGTCATTATCTTCTCTTGGACTATTATCTTTCCAACCTTCTTTTTATTGCTAATTCTGGAATTTCTATTACTATATGTTAGATTTTCACTTACTATCTTTCATGTCTATAAACATATTTTAAAATGTATCTCTATTGTTGAAAGTATTACAGACGACTCCCCCTTTTTTCCCCACTGACCCCTCCACTCTGTTCCCATCTCCCCCAGGCCTTCACTGCATTATTGTCTGTGTCCACTGGATACGCATATATGCATATACATTCTTTGGTTAATCTCTCCCTGCCCCCTCCCTCTTCCCTCTGAGATTCAACCATAAGTATTTTTACCTCTTTATCTCACCCTCCTTTATTATGCATAAACTACTAAATCTATTTTCCAATATACTATTCCTATTCAGTTTAATTTAATGTTCCATATAACATAGTCCTTGTGTTCTTAATTTTGATAATTATGTTTGTCATTCTTAGATATTTACTCTGTTCCACATTTAGTTTTCTGTTTTTTTTTTTCTTTATTGCCATACGGCTTCCATTATGGGTTTTGTACCTTCTAGTATTTTTTAAAAATAACTTAAAATACATGTTTAGACTGTTTTTATCCCTAGATTTTCAAATGATAATTTTCACATTTGCTTCATTTGTTGACTCTTTTTGCACTGTAATTAATTTTTATGTATAGTTTAATTTTTTTTATTATAATCTCATCGCCAGTAAGGGTGGATTTTCTTTGTAGGAATCTCATGTATTGTGGGCTGTAGATTCTGCTGAGACCAATGTTAATTTATGAACTTTTGGCTTCTTACCTCATGAGTAGTAAACATTCAGAACTCATAGCATCTGATTTGGAATTGGGATTTTTATTTTACCCAGTCTACATTTTTTTCCATTTATGGATCTGGTCATTGGCATGTTTCTGGATGTGTCCTTCGATCTGTGTTTTTTCTAAGCCAATTTCCACAGCCATCCAATTATGTTTTTCTTTGCAAAGGTTTCCATTCCAGCTAACCACCTTATGTAAAGCCAAACCCACAGCTTCTGTTCCAACATGAGCAACAATACTCCAATCTGTCAACTTTATCCCAGGCCCCATACCTCTGACCTACTTCAGTATCAGCCTCAAGTTCTATTATAATGTTTCTCCTTCATTTACAGCAATGAGAAAATCCATTTCTTTCTTCCTTGTGAGCTTGGTTGTGTATTTTCCTAATGAATTTTTCTCTTGGAATTTAGTATTTTTCCTGTGGAAGTACAGCAATTGCAGGAGTTTTGTAGCAGTACAGAGCAGAAGATAGTATTAACAGACTTTGCCATCTATAAACTCCTTAACCCACTTAGTAATTAATATAGATGTATTTACAAGTCATTGATCTTCCCTTGTATCATTTTTATTGGCTTAAAACTAATTATATTTATGTGTCCTAATTTATCAGGCTAAATTACTATTTTGGTTGTTTCTAGTGTTTCTCTCTCATAAGTGTTTTCTCATAAAAATACTGCATTATATAATTTTTCACACATGCCATACAAAAAATCAAATATACATAAAGTAACAGTAAAAGCAGAAGGTTCTAGAAAGTAAATAACAGTAAGGAAAAAGTTAATAAATGTGAGTACCCAAATTTTCTTTTCTCTGTAACAATGTTTTAGTTATCCAAAAGGTTTGATTTTTAGAAAGAGATTTGTTGGTTCGTTTGTGACAGCTATGAATGGCCCAGAAAATGAAAGAATCCTGTAATAAACCATGACCAAATTTCTTGGCACCGTATCTCGAAATATGACCTCTATGTTCTCAGAAAAACATTAATATGATTGAAGCATACATCACTTTCTCTATTTCTTGCTGCCTTCTTTCTATTTTGAGGTGCCTAGTGGATGGAAACATAATGCATCCTGAAAAACATCACTTTATCAGCCTTGAAAAGGGGTAGCAGTAATGATTAGGACTCCTTGGCTGAAATTATGGTAAACTTGTTGGAACTAATCCCCCAAAGTGTTTATAACACCACAAAAGCTGGAGTTGCATATCAAAGCTGAGACCATCCAGCACTCTTTACAGCTTCTGGAACTCTCTTTCATCTCAGAAGCAGTCTATTTTCATTAGACTGAATAGACATAGAACTATCACTAAAAACTTCCAGAAGAAGCAAAATAAAATATTTTTAAAGAAATAAAATAAAACAAGCAACAGACTAACTGCAAGGAAAAACACAACACATAAAACCAAGAATAATATACAATATCCTAGACAAAAATCCTAAAATGAACAAAGGAGGGGAACAATCAGTTTTTTAATGCTAATTTTCCTGGTGGGGTGGGGGTGGGGGAGATAAATGACATTCATTAGAAAACAACTCCATCCTCTTTACAATTAAAGTTTTCTTCAAAAACTGCCAGTAGACCCAGGTACTTAATAGCATTTTTTTTTTCTGCTCACTGTGATGTCTATGAAGAGCAGATCTTCTAAGATACTCTAAGTTGAAGGTAATATACCTTATTTTCTATTTGAAGGTTTTAGTTTTATTCCCATAGATAATGGAAAGCGAAACTGCTATCAGTTGGTTAACTGATTTGATTGTCTCTTAATCCCACAAAATATTCTTCCTGCTTACTTTCAAGTTTAATTAGGTCCCTATAGTGTTACATGAAATACAGCACTGCTTAATCCATGGTACACATACAATCAAACCAAGCAGAATTGAGTCTTACCATTTTTTATTTGGTCAACAATGCTCAGACAGGTTAAGTGAATTGCCAGAACTCTCACATTGTCCTCCCCAGTTATTCAGGAAAGCCCTCATATGGAAGATAAATCCTGACCAATTTTGATATACTAGAAAAATGTAATTTTACAGGAAAGGCAGACCATCTTAAAAGGAAGAAATAAAATTTAATAAAATGTAAAATTTTAATATTATAATTATCAAAGGAAACTTTAAGAAAATGTACTTTCGGATCAGATTCTACTATATCAGCATATCTTAAGTCATAGGAGTTGGAAGAAGCATGTGACCAAAGAGGTCTAATTTTACTCCTGGCTGCACTTGGAGAAATTCTAAAAATATGTCTACTATAGAATGGCGCAGAACCCACTTCTCGAGAGCCTGATATTATTTGTCTGGGATCAGGTATGGACATTGGAATAAAAAACAAAATAAAAAATTCATCATTGATTCTATTACACAGTCATCATTGAGAATCACTGACTCTGTCACTGCAGAAGACTTTGTTGGGGAGGTGTAACTAAATCCACCTGGGAAAGGTGGATAGAGTTTGGGTTGGTGGATAGAACAGCGGAGTATAAATTGGGCATTTCAGGTCAGTGTGAGGAAAGTGTCAATGTTTTTATTATTTCCTTATAAAAAGCCATGCCAGCCACCTAGGAGCTTAGGAAAATTATGTGTATCACCAATACTCCATTTCCATCTTTGATCTTGTTTAGATTTCTTGCTTTCCTCTGATGGTTTATATTCTGAATCTCCTGTTTTTTTAGGGTCTTTTCATGGAGCAGTTATCTGGGCCTCTATTTGATTTCTCCCTACATATGCCTCACCTCCTCATACTTCAGTTCTGTATATACAGTCAATCCCAGCCAAATATTATTTAATGCTATACCCAACCTAAGTTCCCATGCCACTACAACCATCTCACACCATGCCCCTGCATCCAGAGAAATGGAATGCCATAGACAAAGCTTTAACAAAACCAAAATTATCCAATACAGAAAGTTCTAATTATAGCTTATGAGTCTCCAACTCTTTTAGTCTAATTCACTTCATGTACAGACTTTTAAAATTCCCGATTACTTCCAGTTTGTGGTCACCATTCTCTTTAGACATTATTTCACTTTTATCTGGACTACCAATCTCCATACTGTTTCAAGGGTGAGCTCCAAATTGCGTTTCTCAGTTAAGCTGTACAGCGCAGATAGAGCTGATTGGGAAAATGCCAAAGTCAATAGAGCACTGTAGATACAACCCCTAGACTCTGGTTGGTACTCCACAGTGTTCCTTTATTAGATAGTCTCTGATTTAAGCTCAAAATGGCCCTATGACAATATGTGTCATTTTCCAGAAGTACTTGGAATTTAGTTTACTACTTATTTCAAGTAGTTTTGTTCTCAAAATACCTTTGTTGTAGATTCAGTTCATTTTATACTTACTCTTTTCCAAATGTGCTGTATATTAACTCTGACATTTCCCCTCCAGAGCTTGGCCATATAATTATGTTGATTATATTCTCATTTCTTTATTTCCAAAGTGCAGCAGGTAATTGAAAAGGTTCAGCGAGTCTATGCTAGGTTCAAGTTCATTTACTGTGCTAATAAAAGGTTTAACCCATCGGTATTGGCAACTTAGTAGCTCTCTCTGCAGATGTGCCTAAATTTTATAGCATAAAGAAAATTTCTATCATTGGGAGCTAAGTTAATAATCAAAACAAAATTATCAATGACTTTTTTTTTTTTTTAAAGATGAAGAGGCTCAGATTTGCTGCTTCCTTCTCAGAGATATAGTCACTAAAACAAACTTAATTAGAAAACAGAACATTTTATAGAGCGTACTAGACATAAAGGAAATCACATTTCAAAGGCAAAACCTTCTAGAGTCTATTAGGTATGGCTGTGCGACATAGAATTTAAATAACAAGCATTTGCAAGCTAATCATAGTTGTAAGTGCTGAATACCAAGAATTATTTAGAAACAAAGCTATGAACAATTTGAACTTTTACGTGTATGTGCTGTGCCCATGGAAGCAGATCCTGTGTAAATACACAGGTGTTCACACTGGATGATCCAAGGTTTGTATCAGCATAAGGTCTGGCCAAAGAACATACAACTCTTCCTGTATTTTATTGGTGGAAATCATTCAAAAATGCATGAGCCAGAAGTTTTGACATAAGCCCTAAGATCACAAGTGACAAGTATCATAAAATAGGCAAATAAATTTTATAAAACTTTTGAATTTGCTTGTAGATCCAACTTGCCATTCAGGAGTCTGAAACTTTAAAAACTAGTTTGTCTTTCATCTTTTGGCTCAGGATCAATCTCTACTAAATTTAACCTGATTTTTTTTTTAATTTTAAAAAAGAGAAAGAGAGAATTCCAAAATGGCGGTGGAGTGAATGGAAGCTACACAGACCATCTCCCAGGACCAAACTGGAAATACAACTAAAATAAAGACAAATCATCGGGAAAAAGCAACAGAAAAGCAGCTTGTGAGGACCATACAACCAGGGACACTGAATCGATCCTGGTAGGATTGTGGAGGCATGAGATGGGGGCTGGGAGCCCATGGACAGTAGTGGTCTTAGCTGTGAGCACCGCCCTCAGGGTGAAAGCCCAAACCGGCTCCAAAACGCAGAGGGTCGGGACAGAGAGCTAAAATAGCCACAGCCACTCACCTTGGGCTCTGGCAGAGGGAGAGCAGACTGGACTGGAACTGTGTGGGGACACTCAGGATTTGGAGGGCGCTCAGAGCATTTGCTGAGTTGCGGCCACGCAGGACAGTGGCCATCTTACTCCTTCCCAGGGCTGTGGGGAGAGGCGGCAGCCCCTCCCTCAGAGATTCAACCACACCCAGGTGGGCCATTGAAATGCAAATTGAGGCTCATTAACTACCAGCATCTGCCCCACCCTTGGAAATCCTCTCACGCTGAACACCTGAGGGAGGTTTTCATTCAACTGAGAACCCAAGGCTCTTCAAGTAACCAGGACTAATAGCCTCTAGGCAAAAAGCTAGAGGATAACTTAACCTTTTCTGAGCTTGCAAATCTACTCAGGAAAGTAAGACTCAACAGTGGTGTATAACATGGGTCCTTGCACGCTCATCCAAACCCAGTACAGGGAGCCACAAACAGCAGAACACCAACACCCACAGGGAAAATTTGCCAGGCTCCGAAATCCACTGAGATAGTCAAAATGGTGAAACAAAGAAACAGATGCCAAATAAAAGAAGAGACCTCCACCGAAGATGAGATAAATAAAATGGAGTTAAGCAAGTTAACAGAACTAGAAATCAGAGCCATGACCTTGAGGAAGCTCAACAGCATGTGTAAGGACATCAACACCATGAGCAAAGACATAGAAATATTGAAAATAAACCAATAGGAAATGAAGAATGACATAGCAGAAATGAAGAACACATTGGAAGGACTAAACAGCAGAGTAGAAGAAGCTGAGGACCAGATCAGTGAATTAGAAGACAGGGTAGAAAAAATCAACCAATCAGAAAACCAAAAAGAAAAAACAATGAAAAAACAGGAAGACAGCTTAAGAGAACTGTGGGACAACTGGAAACGTAATAATATTCGCATCATAGGAGTCCCCGAAGAAGAAGAAAATGAAAAAGGGTTAGAGAATATATTTGAAGAAATAGTGACAGAAAATTTCCCTAATTTGGTGAAGGAAGAAGGCATTCAAGTTCAAGAAGCAAAGAGAGTCCCAAGTAAGAAGAACTCAAACAGGCCCACGCCAAGACACATAGTAATTAAAATGCCAAAAATTAAAGACAAAGAGAGAATCCTAAAGGCAGCAAGAGCTAAGCAACAGGTTACCTACAAAGGAACCCTCATAAGGCTATCAGCTGACTTCTCAATAGAAACACCACAGGCCAGAAGGGAATGGCATGAAGTAATCAAGGTCATAAAAAACAAGGATCTGAACCCAAGACTACTCTACCCAGCAAGGCTATCATTCAAAATAGAAGGGCAAATAAAGAGCTTCCCAGACAAAAAAAAGGCTAAGGGAATACATTAGCACCAAACCAGCACTGCAAGAAATGTTAAAAGGACTGCTGTAATTAGTAGAAGAAATAGAAAGGAAAATAGAACCACACTAAACAAAAATGGCAATAAATAAGTACATATCAATAATCACCTTAAATGTAAATGGATTGAATGCTCTGATAAAAAGACACAGAGTAGCAGATTGGATAAGAAAGCATGACCCATATATATGTTGTTTACAAGAAACCCACCTCACAACAAAAGACTCACATAGGTTGAAAGTGAAGCGATGGAAAAAAATCTTCCAAGCAAACAGAAAGGGGAAAAAAGCTGGGATAGCAATACTCATATCTGATAACAAAGATTTCAAAATGAAGGCCATAACTAGAGACAAAGAAGGTCACTACATAATATTGAAAGGATCTATCCAACAGGAAGATATAACCTTGGTAAACATATATGCACCCAATATAGGAGCACCAAAATACATTAAAAATCTTTTGGAGGACTTCAAAGGAAAAATCGACAGCAATACAATCATAGCAGGGGACTTCAACACCCCACTGACATCACTGGATAGATCCTCTAGACAAAAAATTAACAAAGAAACAGAGACTCTAAATGAAGCACTAGACCAAATGGATTTAATAGATATTTACAGAGAATTACACCCCGAAACTACAGAATTCACATTCTTCTCATGTGCACACGGGACATTCTCAAAGATAGACCACATGTTAGGACACAAATGAAGTCTCTACAAGTTCAAGAAGATTGAACTCATATCAAGCATCTTCTCAGGTCACAATGGCATGAAACTAGAAATCAATTGCAACAAGAACATGCAAAGACATTTGAATACATGGAGGCTAAATAGCGTGTTATTAAACAATGAATGGGTTACCGAGGAGATCAAGGAAGAAATTAAAAACTTCCTGGAAACCAATGAAAATGAACACACAACAACACAAAATCTATGAGATGCAGCGAAAGCAGTTCTGAGAGGGAAGTTCATAGCACTACAGGCCTACCTCAAGAAACAAGAAAAATTGCTAATAGACTTTCTAACCTCACAACGTAAATAACTAGAAAGCAAAAAAAAGAAAACCCCAGAGCAAGTAGAAGGAAGGAAATAGTAAAGATCAGAGCAGAAATAAATGACATAGAGACCAGAAAAACAATTCAAAGGATCAATGAAACAAAGAGCTGGTTTTTTGAAAAGATAAACAAGATTGATGGACCCTTAGCTAGACTCACCAAGAAACAGAGAGAACCCAAATACACAAAATCAGAAATGAAAGAGAAGTAACAACTGACACCACAGAAATACAAAGGATCCTTAACAAATACTATAAACATTTATATGGCAATAAATTCGACAATCTAAGTGAAATGGACACATTTCTAGAAACACATAGTCTCCCAAAACTGGACCGAGAAGACATAGAAAACTTGAACAGACCAATAACAATGAAGAAAATTGAAGATGTAATCAAGACTCTCCCAGCAAACAAAAGCCCAGGCCCAGACGGCTTCACGGGGGAGTTTTACCGAACATTCAGAGAAGAACTAACACCCATTCTCCTCAAACTATTTCTAAAAATTCAAGAAGGAAGACTTCCAAACTCGTTTTATGAGGCCAGCATAATTCTAATTCCAAAACCAGAAAAAGACACTACAAAGAAAGAAAACTACAGGCCAATATCCCTGATGAACATAGATGCCAAAATCCTAAACAAAATACTAGCAAATCGGATCCAGCAATACATCAAAAAAATTATTCACCATGACCAAGTGGGATTCATCCCAGGGATGCAAGGCTGGTTCAATATTCCCAAATCAATAAATGTGATGCACCACATAAACAAAATGAAAGATAAAAACCAGCGTCATATCAATAGACGCTGAAAAAGCATTCGACAAAATCCAGCACCCATTTCTGATAAAAACGCTCAGCAATTTGGGAATAGAGGCATCATATCTTGATATAATAAAGGCCATATATGAAAGACCTACAGCCAACATCATACTCAATGGGCAAAAACTAAAAACATTTCCCTTAAGAACAGGAACAAGACAGCGATGCCCACTTTCACCACTCTTATTTAACATAGTACTGGAAGTCTTAGCCACAGCAATCAGACGTGAAGAAAAAATAAAAGGTATCCAAATTGGAAAGGAGGAAGTGAAACTGTCATTATTCGCAGATGACATGATATTATACATAGAAAACCCTAAAGAGTTCATCAAAAATCTACTAGACTTAATAAATGAATTTGGCAAAGTAGCAGGATACAAAATTAACGTCAAGAAATCGACGGCATTCTTATACACCAATGATGAACTCACAGAAAGAGAAACTAAAAAAACAATCCCATTTACCATCACGGCAAAAAAATTAAGATATCTAGGAATAAACTTAAGCAAAGAAGTAAAGGCTCTATTTGCAGAAAACTACAGGATATTGAAAAAAGAAATAGAGGAAGATATAAAAAAGTGGAAGCACATACCTTGTTCATGGATTGGAAGAATTAACATCATTAAAATGTCCATATTATCCAAAGCAATCTATAGATTCAATGCAATCCCCATCAAAATACCAGTGACATATTTCTCAGAACTAGAACAAATACTCCAAAAGTTCATATGGAACCAAAAAAGACCCCGAATAGCCACAGCAATCTTGAAAAAGAAGGACAAAGTAGGTGGGATCACAATACCGGATATCAGGTAATACTACAAAGCTACTATAATCAAAACAGCCTGGTACTGGCACAAGAACCAGGCATATAGACCAATGGAACAGAACAGAGAATCCAGAAATTGACCCAAGACATTATGCTCAATTAATATTTGACAAAGGTGGCAAGAGCATACAATGGAGCAAAGGACAGCCTCTTTAATAAATGGTGTTGGGAAAATTGGACAGATACATGCAAAAATATGAAACTAGACCATCAACTTACGCTATACACAAGAATAAACTCAAAATGGGTAAAAGACTTAAATGTGACTCGTGAATCCATAAAAATCCTAGTAGAAAATGTAGGCAACAAAATTTCAGACATCATATGCAGTAGAATCTTCACTGATACATCACCTAAGGCAACAGAAACAAAGGAAAAAATGAACACATGGGACTACATCAAACTCAAAAGCTTCTGCACAGCAAAAGAAACAACCACCAAAATGGAAAAAGAACCCATTGTATGGGAGAGCATAATTGTCAATGATACATCAGATAAGGGGTTAATCTCCAAAATATATAGAGTGCTCATACAACTCAACAAAAGAAAGACAACCCAATTAAAATATGGACAGAGGAACTAAATAAACATCTCTCCAAACAGGACATACAAATGGCTAAGAGACATATGAAGGAATGCTCAACATCACTAATCATCAGAGAGATGCAAATTAAAACAACAATGAGGTATCACCTCACACCTGTCAGAATGGCCGCCATCAACAAATCATCAAACAACAAGTGTTGGCGAGGGTGTGGAGAAAAGGGGACTCTAGTACACTGCTGGTGGGAATGCAGACTGGTGCAGCCACTGTGGAAAACACTATGGTGTTACCTCAAAACATTAAAAATTGAATTTCCATTTGACCCAGTGATCCCATTTCTAGGAATATACCCTAAGAAACCTGAAACACCAATCAGAAAGAATACATGTACTCCCATGTTCATAGCTCACTATTTACAATAGCTAAGATCTGGAAACAGCCCAAGTGTCCATCTGTGGATGAATGGATAAAAAAGCTGTGGCACATATACACAGTGAAGTACTATGCAGCTGTAAGAAAGAAAGATCTCTTATCCTTTGAGATGACATGGAGGGACCTGGAGAATATTATCCTAAGCAAAACAAGCCAAGCAGAGAAAGACAAATATCACATGATCTCACTCATTTGTGGAATATAATAAACATAACAGTTTGGGGAACACGGTAGACCCAGAGATGTGAAAGTAGGGTACAGACTGACAACCCTCAGAAGAGGGGGTGGGGGGGCAGGGAAGAGATAAACCACAGAACTTATACACATGTATGCATAACTGATGGGCATGGACAACAAAGCTGGGGATGGGGTGGTGGTTTGGGGAGGAGGGTGTCAATGGGGAAAAAGGAGAAACATTGTAACAAAAATAAATTAATTAAAAAAAAGAGAAAGAGAAAATGAAATTAGGGGAGAGTGTAATTATACAAGATACTAAGCATATTGAAATGTCATTTTAATTTAAAAAGATTGTTACCAATGTAGGGAAAGACAGAGAGATTAAATAAAAACAAACAGAACTAAATATGTTATTTGTGGAATTTAGTATACAAATGTCAGTGGGAAAGATAAAGTATTCAATAAGTGTTACTGGGACAAATAGCTAGAGAGTAAATAAAGCTGGTTCCCCTTGACATCTATTATATCAAAATATTCGAATATTAAAAAATAAGTACTAAAGAAAGCAAAGAATCTTTAGGTAAATAAAGACCCTTCTACGAGAAAGAAAAAAATGGAAGCTATAAAGGAATCACAATTTTTACTGCACAAACAGGTTTAAAGTTCTGTAGAGCTAAATACCATAAAGAAAAAAATTCTAGTCTAGAAAAATTAATTACATATATAGAGATAAAACACACCTTCTCTCCATATATAAAGAACTCTTCAAAATAACCATAGCTCCACAATTTCACATCTAGGAATTTATACTAGATATACAAACATGAATGCGCAAATTAAGTTTACTGGAGCATTATTTGTAATAACAAAAATCTGAAATAAATCTAAATACCAATTAATAGGAGATCATTTGTTACATTATGGTATAGCCAAACAACTAAAAAAAAAATGATAGAGGCAAATAAATTATGGTTTAGTAGCAGTCATAAATAAATAAATAGTGGTATCTCTGTGTGTAGATAAGATATTCAATATATTCAATAATGAAGGCAAGTTTCAGAAAAACAAGGATAGTATCATCGAATGTGTGTATGTAGAAGAAAAGAATGGCATCGATGTTTGTAGAGGAGTAGATACTGTGAAACAATATGAAAGGAACTGCAAACAGTGGTTACCCTTGAGGGGTGGCATTTGAGGACCTGGGGATAGGAGGCAGCAATGTGCTGTTCACTTAAACCTGTCTGGACTATTTTATTGTACTCAAATTTAAAAAAGGAATCAAAACACTCCAAAGAGGAGCAAATAAATATATTGAGTTCTTCTATTGTTGCCCAGTGCTTAATGTCCAGATCCTTGTTCCTGGCTGACGAGTTTCTTTGGCCTTGGGACTGCTTGTGAGTTGTATCAATGAAGCATGTTTTTGTAGAGACTGACCCTGATTTTCAAATTTCATTTTTTTCATTAATAATTGCAGTCCAGGCAGACTAATCTAAGAACCTGATATAAAGGTAACCACAGAGTAAGACAATTAATTCTTGGCAGGAACACGTGCATTCACCCTGAGTGTTCAGTACAAGCTATGTTTGCCAAGCACATGACCACTGCCAAGGTTCTGCAAGGAATAATAGCCTTATTCAAAGATTTCTGCCCCCTTAGCCAAACCAATAGCTGCTTTGTAGCACCCTCTTGGCTGACATTGAGAACTACAATATTTTAGACCTGGAAGAGACTTTGAAAATGATTTAGTCTAATTTTTTCCTTTTGTATATTGCGAGTCCAAGACTTAGTGATAGTCTGCCTGGTCACTCAGCTAGGTGAGGAGAAAGATGAAATTAAAGTTTCCTAACTCCTAGTCAAGTGCTGGTGACACTTGATACATGGTGATAGAAATGTAGTAATTCTAAAAAATGTAGACAGATAACCATTTTTCCTCTTCCTTCTCCTGGTCATTATTGACACTCTAACTAAATGGTTTTGATGAAATTTTAATTTTCACATGATGACTCATAACAACTGCAAAGCACCATGCCATCAGAAAGACTCACAGATCTCCAATCTTTTTGGCCAGGATTCCTTTGAGGCATAATGGTCAAAGGCAAGGACTCTAGAATCACAGTATCTAATTTAGAATCCTAGCACCATAACTTACTAGCTGTGTAGTTTTGGGTGTGTTACTTAATCTCTTAGTACCTCAGTGTTCTTATACATGAAATGGGAAAAATCATAATGTCTATTTCATAGGGTGGCTATGAGAATTAAATAAAATAATACATGTAAGGGTCAGAAAAACACCTGGTATATGAGAAGTACTCGATAACTATTAGCTCTTTCTACCACGAATACTATTATTATTACTAGTTCCTAGATTTTTTTCCTATTCTCCTATTGTGAGTATCTGATCCAAACTTCCATCTGGATTATTGAGATGTCTTTGCAGCTTTCTCTCCTGACCACAATCTTTCCTTATTCTTTCTCATCATTCCCAATGTTATTAGCATAAACTTTATATAATATTAAATATGATAATGTTATTGCCTTTGTAAAACCATCCCATGGTTTCTTATCACCTGGTTAAAATCTAAATTCCCTGGTGTGGTGCACAAGGCCGTCTGTGTTTTGAGAGAGCTATTAGGTCATTGTGAACGGAATCTTTCCCATCCCATGCATGTTAGGACTATAAGGAAGGAAGTGTGGTAACTTTTTGTACTTGTTTGTCTTGCCTCATAGCACAGCCTCTTTATTAATGTGATCTCATGGCATTAAAGAGTGGTCCTGTGTAAAAGTTTCAAAGATATTCACATTTAGGTTCATACGTTATTAAAATTTGTTTTTTGTTGTTGTTTTTTTAATTTAACTTAATTCACTGTATTTAGATTCAGCAGATCTGAAGATACTACACAATAATGCTAAGATGATACCACATTTGTTTGGTTAAATTGTACATTTTATAACCTTTTTCAAAAGAGTAGGAGGCTAATGGTAGCACTGAAATCCCTGAAATATTGGTATAGTCATCTCTAGTCCAGAACTGTCTTCTCAGATGTTTCATATGAATGGCCTGCTGGACATCTCCACAGGGAGATACCTCAGGTATTTGAAACTTCACAATGAAATACTGCTCCACCTCCTTTATCCTCTGTCCCTATACCAAGCATCAGCATGTACCCAGTTCCCCCTATCAAAACCTGGGATGGATTTGATGTTCTCCCTCATTCACCTCAAGTCAATCATTCACAAATTCCTTCCTGATTGCTTTCAAAACTGTTCTATTCTTTCCCTTCTAACAATCATTACTCTTATCATGCCTCAGGTGCTCATCATTTCTTGTCTGGATGATTGCAATGACCTCAGAAATCTTCGCCTCTAGGCTCATCCCACTTGAGTCCATGCTCTCCACAGTTACCAGACACAAATATCTAAAATATAAATCTGAACCTTTTACTCCCACCTTTTACAGTCCCCCATCAAGCTCTATGACAAAATCAAAACTCCTCAATATAAGATGAAAGTTATTTCATAAATTTTCTCCTATCTACCTCATTTAACTTACTTCTGTTTCTTTTAATGCATTCTTATTCCATCCATACCTAAGCAATCATATTTCTCTGAATGCTGTGCTGTTTCATGCTCTATGCCTTTTTACTCTTTATATTTTTATCTGGAATACCTGTATCCTTTTATTCCGGCTACCTTTTTCATTTGCTTAACTCCTTTCTATTCATTTTTAAAAAGTAGCATCATTGTCCCTCCATTTCTAGGAAGCCTTATTGACCCACCTGAATTAAGAGAATTCTGGGCTCCATTAATTCTCCTGTGAATACTCACATATGACACACACCACACTTTCCTAAAATTATCCTGTGGCTCCTTGAGGATACGGACTACACGTTCTTTATCTCTGTTCTCTAGAGCTTTCACAGTGCTGGCATTCAGTCGGTGAGGAAATCCTCAGGTCAGCGCGGCAGTGACAGCAAGAGTTAGGGAGCAATTCCAAAAGAAAAGAGAAGCCTGAGCATCCCTGCACTTTGAGGAGGGTCGGGCCTCATTACTTTAAGGAAGCTAGAAAGTTTCTTTATATTGACATTTATTTACTTACATGGACACTCAAGAAATACATGTGGAATGAATGTAGGCATGAATGAGTGAATGACAAGAACTGAGTTCTACTGGGAAAGCTTCATACCTCTTGCCGTATACCAGCCCCTTCCCAGGTTACATATTTTCAGATTCTACAAGAAGGACATCCCAGAGGATGGGTGTAATTCTAAATCCGTTATAACATAGACTGTTCACAGCATGTGGAATCAGAGGATGCTAAATATTCACCTGGGGACCTCAGGGGCTGCTGAATTTTTAGTAATTCTCATACATGATTGTGAGTGAAAGACAGACTCCATCTCCTGTTGCAATGCTGAAGAAAAATAGCATTTGTTTAGCCACAAAATACCGTTTTGTTGAGTCTTTTTGTTCTTCGTCAATACCCACCCCCTCCCATACATAAAAATATCAAAACCTAGAAGTTTAAATTTTTTCTTATTCAGCTCGTTAAATGTGTCCTATTTTTATCTACCAAAGAGGCTTAGTAAGATAAGGGTGCTTTTGTAGCAATTACCTAAGGCTTGCTTTGGCATAGGTAGTGACCTCTGTGAAGGAGAAAAATATCTCACAACCGAATATTCCATCATAGATTTTATGAGATATTGGTACTGGTTTGAAAAGGACTGTTTCTCTTTATGTACACAAATCTTCCCACACTGGGGGAAATGGATGAGCTATAAACATTGTGAAGGATTTTATTCACTTAAAGGAAAAATAATCTCTGTAGAATTCTTGTTAAAATGCTAATACAGATATACTGTTCTGCTTAATACTGACCAAAAAAAAAAAAAAGTAAGCCCCTTTAATGTTAAGAATCTATAGCTCCTAAATAAAAGATGTTAAGGCATATTTGGTTAAATTTAATTCAATTACTTAAATTTAGTTAGTTAAATTTACTCTCCTCCTACCCTAATTATCCAGTTTATTTCTTAATTATTTTTACAATCTAATTATCTAAACAATAATCCAAATAATAATTATTGTTCTATGTCATTCCCTCTAAGAAGTAAATTCCATGAGAGCAGAAACATGTTTTTATTTTTTCTGTTCACTATTAGATCACTATTACATTGTGTACCTTCGTAAAACTGTGGGTTCTCCTTAAATATTTGTTAAGCAAATAAATGGTATCTTTTGAAATAAAAGGTATAGAAGTTAGGAGAGCAAGAAAAAACACATCCAGTTAAGTTAAACAGGTAATGCTCTATTAACCTATTTTGTTCTACCAATAGGGTAGACAGGTAATAGAGCAAACAGAACATACAAAAGCTGTTCACATTAATATCTGCACTGTTGTGATTTTAGGTTACCTGTACTTTTAGATAGATTATACAGTCCCAAACAGGCAACCCTAAAGGAGTGAAATTTAGTTAAGATATTTTTAGGAGTATTAAGCTAAATTGTCTGAGAAAATATATTTAATATGTCAATATGTTTAACTAGAAGCAAGGAATGTTTTATAACAACGATTTCTTAGAAAAAAGTATTCACTTTTGAGTGTACTAGCACCCTTAATTCAGTATGTCTTTGCTGAGTAAAATCATGCATGAGGCCGAGTCCCGAGTGGTACAGGGGAGAACATTAAAATTATCCCTTACCAGTACCTTCAAAGGGGCTTTTTGTTCATCGTTGTTGGATCATCTTTATTTCTTTAAATTGAAAATGTCAATTAGAAAATTTAGCTTTGGCATACTGAGATGAACCAGGGCCTTGTGCAGTCATCCCAGAATTTCATGCATTGTTGACTTCTGTCATCAGGGCATTACTTATATAGATCATCATACTTGGACCCTTCTAAAGCACAGCCTGCATAATATATGTGGAAAATCTCATAGGAAATTGAATTTTATACTACAAATGTTTAAAGCAGAATTCTTTTGTTTGGGTGATGAATGTTAAATGTTAATAGAAGCTCTTGTTGATCACTGTCTCCATAGTAAGTTATGATTAAGTCCTCTGGATATGCAGATGAAAATATCAGTGTCATGTGACTCCAGAGGAGATCAATTTAATTGCTCTATTAAATTCAGGGCAATATATAAAGGTATCTCTCATTATCACAAGTCATCCATCCTATATGGATTCTGAACCTTGAATAGAATTATTTATTTTTAAATACCATAATGGTTTACTGAGTACCTAGCCAGTAAGTATCAGGCCCTGAATGGGCTCTGTAACTCAGTGATGAGAGAAAGAAAAAAAAAGAAAGGAAGTAAGGGAGGGAGGGAGGGAGGGAGGGAGGGAGGAAGAAAAGGGAGGGAGGAAGGAAGGAGGGAAAGAAATTGCAGAGTACCTAACAGGGTATGTGGGGCCAGGGAATTTGTCCAAGAGAACATAAAAACTAAAAAAGAGTAGCCAAGCAAAGGGAGAGGAAACAAAAACATGTCACATTTAAGGAATTGAAAGGTTGAATGGTGTGAGTGTCTATTTGAAAAAGAATTAACGAAAGGTAGGGGTAAGACTTGAAGCTAGACATGTAAAGTGGAACCCAAAGGCCATGATAACAGATTTAGACCTTTTTCTAAGGGCAGGAGGGAACCCTTGATAGATTTACTGGGGAGAACAGTGTCATTGGATTGATGAAGATCCCAGGCTATAGTCCACAGAAGGGCTGGCAGCAATTGACAGAGAAGGAAGGGAAGTGAGTTAGATGGCTGTTATCATCCTTCAAGTTAGAGATAATGGTAGAAAAATATACAGTGGTGGCAGTGGAAAATGAGAGAGTTGGTGGGTTTAAGAGGTATTAAAAATCTAGAATAGACAAGAGAGATGGAGTGACAAGACACGGGAGGAGATTTAAAAAAAAAGGTTTAACCCTGGCCAATTTGGCTCAGCAGTTGAAGCATTGGCCCACGGATGTCCTGGGTTCGGTTCCTGCTAAGGACACGTACCTGGGTTGCAGTTTGTCCCCGGCCCCGGTTGGGGTCATGTGGGTGGCAACCAGTCGATGTCTCTCTCTCACATCGATGTTTCTCTCTCTCTTCCTCCCTCTCTCCTTCCTGCTCTATCTGATGATAAATGTAAAAATGTCCTCGGGTGAGGATAAAAAAAAAAAAGGTTTAAAAGTGATACCTGGATTTCCGGATTGAACGTGTGTGTTAGTGTTTACAGGGCTAGCAATTACTTCCTTGTTTTGGCAAAAGCAACAATCAACATTGTTCTAATTCCAAAATCTCAACAGGGCCTTATCTATAGGGAAGATCACACACGAACAAAACAACTTCAGCATATGCTCTTGCCTCTCTTATTACATCATCATTTCTGGATAGATGGTGGTCTGTAACAGAGTATGGCAAATAAATAATCTGGACTTTCAAACAAATCAATCTGAGGTATGAGGGATATAAAAACATGGTGGCAACTAAGGCAATGAAAAATACAAGAAGAACAAGGCAAAATTTGGCGAGAGTGTTTCCATGTATAGTTTCTTATTTAATAATGTATTTCAAATTAAAGATATTTCTGGAGAATCCCTTAAGAATTTGTATCAATTAGCCCGGCTAGTGTGGCTCTGGATTGAGCATCATCCCATGGACTGAGAGATCCCGGTTGATTCCGGTCAGGGTACATGCCTGGGTTACGGGTTTGATCTCCAACAGGGGGCATGCAGGAGGCAGCCGGTTGAAATTTCTCTCTCATATCTATGTTTCTATCTCTCTCTCCCTTCCTCTCTCTTGAAAAAATCAATAAAGAGATGTAGAAGTAGGGTACAGACTGACAATCCTCAGAAGAGGGGGTGGGGGGGAAGGGAAGAGATAAACCACAGAACTTACATGCATGTATGCATAACCGATGGACATGGACGACAAATCTGGGGAAGGGGTGGGGGGGAAGGGGAAGAGGGTGTCAACGCAGAAAAAAAGAGACACATCTGTAACAAAAATAAATTAATTATAAAAAAAGAAAAGAAAAAATAAACAATAAACAATAAATAAATAGTCAATAAAAACATTTAAAAAAGAAAGAATTTGTATCAATCAGGCATTGAACCACAGATAAAACTGAATTGACTTTGTATATTCTGATGCTTCAGAATACTCTGTTTTAGTATTTCAATACATAATAAAATCAAGCATTAGTTTAACACAAGATTACTTGACAACTTCTAGTTCATTCAAGGATTCTACAACTTAAATGTTAGGTTTAAAACAAAGTCAGAAGTTTTCTGTAGCCTGATAAGAAAAGGGAAGAGGTGAGAGGAAGGAGTTTGTTGGTTTTTTTAATTTAATTTTTCAATGACAGTTTATATTCAATATTACTTTGTATTAGTTTCAGGTGTACAGTACAGTGATTTTGTGGCAAGATAGTAAGAAGCTAAGAAAATTCCTGGGCAAGTGGAATGGGGAAACTGAGAAAAGAAAATTAATGCCAAACCGTTTGGGCAGCTTGCAGCCAGCTTGTGAATCACAAGGACACTTGAGAGCAAATGGATTAGACCTCCTTCCCTAACCAGAGAATACATAGTTTAAATGACCCTGGCCAGGAAAATAGAGAACAAAGACCCAATTCATGCCATTTGTGCCAGCTAAACCCAAAGACAGTTGAAGTCTAGGGGATAAATAACAAAAACCCCAAAAGCATTTGGATGGTATCACTTGATGGGGGGTTGTTAGGCAAAAAAGATAGCTGCTAGGGCAGGAGGAGGGGAAGGGTGTGGGAAAGGGAGTTTATCTTACCCACTGAATAAATAAGTCAGCAGTCTTGGGACTTGCCAAGATAAAATCATCAGATGGTCTCATAAATTCTGGGAAAAGCCACAACAATGTAAAAGGGGGACCTTGAAATCTAGTCTATCCAGCAAGGGAACCCTGAAACCTATACAGGGTGAAGGGAGGGAGAGTATAAAACTCTTGAATCCCCACCATGCTGGGCACTCAGACTAGTTGAGTTGCCCACTTGTGCTTTATGCCAAGTGTATTCTTAAAAAATTCACTTACTTTGCTTCAACACTGCTTTCTGTCACTCTTCAGAATTATTTCTCATGAGTGTGACAAAAGCTGAGAAGGGGAGATCCCCTCAGATTTAGGCAGCTCTCTGGTAACAGTTAGACAATCATATACTTTACAAAGTACTCACCTGGCACCTCCCTTTTTTTAATTAGGGACAGTATGGCTATAGCTATGAGGCACATGGAAAATTTAAATTTAGTTGATGCCATTAGAATTATTTTCTAAGGCTTTGGAATAACTGTCAAGATTTTCATCCCATAAAATGGATGATAAACTGTATTAGTTTGATTAATTGTACAAAGCACAACAAATATTCCTTATTCTTTTATTTGACAAACACCCATTGAATACTCAATATGAACAAACACTGCTAGAATCTGGAGTTTAAAGACAAAAAGCAGATGTGTTCTTAGAAGAGAACAGCCACTAACTCCATGATAACAGTATTATGTCGTGAATACTGTGATCAACAATGTGCAGAATGATCCTCACTGGTGCGGTTCAATTGGTTGAGCATGGTCCCATGCACCAGAAGGTCGTTTGTTTGATTCCTGTCAGGGCACATGCTTGGATTGTGGGCTTGATCCCCAGTAGGGGGTGTGCAGGAGGCAGTCAATCAATGTTTCTCTCTCTCTCTCTCTCTCTCTCTCTCTCTCTCTCTCCCCCTTCTTCTCTTTGAAATCAATAAAAATATATTTTAAAAGAAAGTACAGAATAGCAGGGAAAAAAGGGCCACATTTTATCAATAAAATTTAATTAGATGAAGTGGGGAGTCAAAAGAATAAAAATTTTAAAGTGAGAAATCTACAGACTCAAAAGCATGATGTTCAAGGGCATTGCAGAAAGTTCTAAATAATGGAATCAAAGGTTATATGAGAATGATAGTGGGAAATGAGCCTGAAGTAGCAAGCAAGAATCAGACATGTTATTAAGAGCCTGTATGCCAAGCAAAGGGGTTTGATTTTATCCTGAAAGCTATGGGGAATTATTGAAGGATTTTAAGCAAAGAAGCGACATAATCCAATTGACATTATATTATGAAAGTTGGCAATCAGACACAAACTGATAGCAGCCAGTTTTGCAGAGATGGAGAATTGTGCTTACAAAGAAAGATCTACCAAATATAACAACACGTGCCAGTTACATTTGCTGAATTACAAAACTTAACTCTAATGAAGAATGCACAAAGCATCAGTAGGAATCATTCTGACAGTGGAGCACATCTGTGCTAAAGAAGGAGGAGAAGAAGAAGAAGAAGAAGAAGAAGAAGAAGAAGAAGAAGAAGAAGAAGAAGAAGAAGAAGAAGAAGAGGAGGAGGAGGGGGAGGGGAGGGGGAGGGGGAGGAGAATCTTAGGAATGGAAAGGCAAAGTGTAAAATATATATATATATATATGGGAAACATAACCTAGAAAACTGCATCCTAGAATGTAATAAGAAACTGAAGTAAATGGTTTAAAGCTGTTTTGACCAGAAAATGCTATTTGATTTTAATCCCCAGCAAATGCCCTGTGGTCTTATTGTTTATCTCAGACTCTGAGAAAAAAATAACTAAAGATGTATTAGGGTTTTAGTGGGTCATTCAGATATAATTGCCAGTGTGGACACAATTATTTTCTACTATAGCTATCTTGCAACACAAACACCTAATGCAGTGTGGTCTTAATTTCATGTACTATTTAGCTGAGAGATAATGAAATTTTTAAATAATCTATGGAGAAACGTATAGATCAAAATCATGCTAACTGCCTTCCTTATAGGCCATATGCTGATGCAGACAATGTTCTCTAATAATTCTATGCATTTACTCAAGCAAGTTATAAAATTTTAAATTTTATATTTTATGAAAACATTTTTAAACAAGTATAGCAGGAAAAATTGGCTGTAAGTGAGATAGAACAAATAGGAAAATACATGAAAAAAATGCAAATCCTGTATCTTTTATTATTATTTCATTGCTTTTTATTTAAGCTATAGGGATATATCTATGTTGTTTAGGAAACCAATGACAAGTAATAAAAAATTATAAAGAACTGTGAAATTTCATGGAGTAACTAATATACCAATATAGGAAAAACAGTCTTCAGGGATGTTCACTGTGGACCAAGCAACAATCCAGCCAACTTTTTATCTCTATACACTTAATATTGACTATATTTTTGAACTTAATAAATGTTTGTCAATCTCCTTATGATTTCACCTTGTTCTTAGTTCTTTCTGCCTCTGAACATAGGTCAGCACGTGGCTCTCGTTGCCAGGAGCCTGGCTGAAAACCCATGCCGAGGCTTCTTTTTGGAGACTTCTAATGGTTCATGCCACAATTGTCCCATTATAGGAGATAAACCAAAGAACTTATATGCATATATGGGCAACCAATCCATAGGGACATTCGGCTGGGGAAGGCAGGAGGGGGGTGGGGGCAGGAAAGAGGGGATTAATGGGGAGTAAAGGGGGACATCTGTAATATTTGCAAACATAATTTTAAAACAGAGTGGTGGGTTAAAGAGGGAGTCAAATTTTATTAATCGAAAGTCCATTATTGAGAGCACTGTGGACGTGGTCAGGAGCACATGCAGCAACTGGATGAAGCATGATTTGTGGAGCACGTCATGTTTTATATTCTCTAAAGTGACTGAGACTTCAGATAAAAAACGAGGTGATTCTTTCACTCTCTCTTAAAATGTTGGGCCTATGGCTTACAGCAGACAATATTATTTTTAAAAAAGAGTTTTGTTCAAGTATAGTTTATATACTGTAAAATTCACCATTTATAAATAATGTAAAAGTCATTGATTTTTAGGAAACAGAGTTTTGCAGCTATCACCACAATCCAGTTTTAGAATATTGTTATGTTTTATTGTGTATTACTTGGCAAAATCAACATGTTTGAGGCCTTTAATAAATAGAATAAGGTAAGAGGTAAGAGTATCAGATTAAGCCTAGGCAAGTTCTACTACTGGGCTCAAACAATCTGACGTTATCTGGTGAATGGGTTGATTGAACCATGAAAGTGCATCCTCTTGAGGAAATTCATTCTGAAGAAAGAAACAGCCATAAATAACCAGATTTATCAGTAACAATGATGTGTCAGTCAGCACAGGGACCCGTGCTCCTGACTCCAGTCTGGTGCATGTTGCGGGAGATTTGTTGCTTCTTCCACTCCTATATTTGATTCACTCCCAGTGGCTTTTTGCCTATATATATTTTATGGGACAAAAGTAGGTTTATGGTTGTTCCATAAATTATTAATAAATTATAAAACATACATAAATATATAAAAATATATAAATATATTAATAAATTATAATATAACTGGATGCACTCTGTGTTTTGCATACCTACAACTATAAACCTACTTTTGCCCCACCCTGTATTAGACACTCAATATATATTTGTTGACTAAAATTTTTTTCCAACAAGATAACTTGACTTATATAGAAGGACCCACAAAAGAGCAGGTTTGAGACAATAGAGGATGTAGCGCAGTTTAATAGAATACACCACAGTAAGGGAAAGGAGCATTTTATCCACTCTGCAGCAGGACACAGAGCAGCTCAGGCATATGACAGTTCCATTAATTGGCTGTTGTAAGATACCACATTCCCTGCAGAGAGATAGAAGTACCTGTGAATAAAGTTGAACCTAGGAGACATGGCTTGGTGAAGGATCAAAGAGCAGTTATGATGAGTGTGTCATCAAATTATCCCAAACATATCAGTGTTTTTGATAAATCTCAGAGACCCGTGGAGAGTAAGTGACCCTGCCCTCCTTCCCCACCTCATTCTGTACCATCCCTGCCCTTGATCCCTAGGCTGTCCGTAGTGGCTCTTTCTGATTTTCTTCCACGATAAAATGTTTCCTCCTCAGAGCCTTTTTGCTAGCTGTTTCCTCTTCATGAAATGCTCTTTTCTCCTGTATCTTGGGGAAAAGCCTTTGTTTTCAGATTTCAGTCTAAAATAAGCACCCAAACACTTTTGATCATATCACTTAGTTTATTTTCTTTATTGTACTTAGTATGCATTATTATATATATATATACAATGAAACAGTTTATTCTTGTATTATTATTTATTAATTATTGTATTATTTTCCTACGACAACTGTAAATCTACTTTTGCCTAACCCTGTTATGCTTATAAATATATATAAGATATATATATTTATATATAGTGTATATTTTAAAATACATGTGCATATATAAATGCCTATTATATATGTATATAAAGCATTTTTAGAATAAGCATGACTTGAGGGAAATAATAACAAAATAACTTTACTTGAATTAAAGCTTTAAGGTTATCTTATAAAAATATATTGCTAAAAACTTTCTATGGCACCTGCAGGAAGCCACCCAGCTCCACTGTTAAATAGATGCAGTAAGAGAGGGTTTGCATCTCCCAGGTCAAGCCACTTTGTAGTTGAAGAATTTAAATTTTTTTTTAAATTTCTCATATTGATACGAAATATGTTCCCTTGTAACTTTACAACTAATCTTGCTTTTCTCCCTTTGAAATTACATAAAATACATCTCCATACCATATTTACACATTAGTTTTTTTCCAGTATTTGTTGGAAAGAAGGTTATTGCAAATTCAATCTTTAAATGGGAATGAGAACATTCTAATATTATGGAACGATAATTTTTTGAAAGTGTATTAAAATATCTAGGAAACAGTAACCAAAGCAATGACATTGAGCAACAAATGTCAAGACAAAGAGCAAAAAAAATGACTGAAGTCACTAAAATGGTTGGTTGGTCTTTGATGTTGCTGCCATGGAAATGGGGGTGGTGGGTGGGGCTTAGGCATAAGGCAGAGCAGGTGCAAGTTCAAGAAAGTGGGTTTGACTGGTGTCTGGTAGGCTGATGGTTTCATTTTGTAGTTTATTTTAACCAGAGGGTGAAGAAACGTCAACCACGGAGAAGTGTCCAAGGCTTTCAGAGCTTTATTTTAAACCTTTATGAAATTTTGCACCAAAAATAATATCTTTCTACTGGCTTGATGCTTTACATTGAGATTAGGGGAATGATTTCCATCATATAAGAGGAAAAAGAAACAATCTGTGAAGCTATTTACAAAACCGATTCCATCCAAAAGGGATCTGAACAGTGTGAAAACTCTGTTGAGCTTCATGTTTTTCCTAAAAATGTTAGTAGAATGAGTGAAATTTAAAATATTCCTTCAAGTTAAATTGTATGCACAAGGTTCTCGACTATTTCTGTAATGTCAACTCACTGGACATTCAGTTTGGTTTAATGTGTATTTATTGAGAGCTGAGTGTGTATCAGGCCCTGTGCTGGCTATGAAAAATCCACACAGAGATGCAGTCCCTGTCATCAGGAGGCTCACCATGGTGAGGAAAACAGGCCTGTAAGTGAGAAATATTACTGTCCAAACACAGTCATGAATAGGAATCTGAGCAGTGGACCCTGTAGGAGCACACAGAAGGGGCATCTGGACCTGTCTTAGAGGCTCAGGGAAAAAGCCTCAAGGAAATGATGTCTGAAGAGTTTCCCAAACAAGAAAAAGCTAAAGGAATTCATCACCACCAAACCAGTATTATATGAAATGTTGACGAGTCTTCTTGAGGGAGAAGAAGAACAAAATATGAACAATAAAATGGCAATTAATACACATCTATCAACAATTGAATCTATAAACAAAATGAGCAAGCAGAACAGAAACAGACTCATAGATACAGAGAACATTTTGTTGCTTGCCAGATGGGCAGGGGTTGGGGGGATGGGTGAAAAAGATGAAGGAATTAAGAAGTACAAATTGGTTGTTAGACTGATGAACGTCAAAGGGAAGAGGGGAGGGAGGGCGGAAAGAGATAAACCAAAGAACTTCTGTGCATATATGCATAACCAACGGACACAGGCAATAGTGCAGGGAAGGCAGGAGGGGGAGGGATTGGGAGGAGGGGATCAACAGGGAAAAAATGGGGGACATCTGTAATACAATCAACAATAAAGATAAGTTCAAAAAGAGAGAGGCATTAACTAGGAGAAGGAGAGTGGAGGATGTAAATGAGCCTACAGATAAAAGATACCGTGACTCCTTGAGACATAGCAAGTCGCCCTTTGTGGCTGAAGCACTTGTATCGAAGCTGGGAGAGATGAAAAAATAGGGCTCGGCAGATAAACAGAGAGCAGATATTGAAACGTTTGGTTATAAACCAAGGATTAAAAAAATGCAAATGAATTGTCATTCATATTCTCTGATGTCAGGTGATATTGCACCCATGTAAGGCCTCAGTTTTTCCGGTGTTATATCTCACCATTGCAGTAGTATAAAACTCAATAAATATTTGAATGAATGAATGAATGAATGAATGAATGAATGAATGAATGAACTTTGAACCTTGACCCTTCCTATTTCTCTAAAATCAGATAGATACTTATTAGTCAATTCCTTTTCTTAACACTTCAGTCTTCTTACTTCCTCTCCTCATAAAAAAGCATATTATTTGTCTCTAGGGAACTTTCATTATGGAAGGGAATACAGACATGTTAATAATTCTAGGAGCTTCCATTTCTAACTAGGGTTGAGGAGCTTGTGACAGACCAATACTTACACACACACACATCTAGAAAAGCCAAAGGGGAGCAGAAGTGGGGGAAGGAGGGGGGAAGGAAGAGAAGAAGAAACTTGTTGGAAACCAAGTATACAACTTTGATAGGGATCCTCAGCCCATATACTGCACAGTCAGATACCACATTGGAGGATTAGGGAAAGGGTCCAGGAAGAAACGATGTCAAAGCTGAGGACTAAAGAAAGTCCAAGTTCTTGGAGAGAAGGGATGCTCATTTAGTCAAGCTCAGCATTCTGTATTGACTTTTTGGGGGGGGCATTTGCTGAGTCTTAGCTTTGGGTAGGTTTGGGCAGGGAAGGTTAAGAGAAAATGCTGAGATCAGCTGCTAAGAAAATGAGAATCCAGCCAAAATTTTAAGCAATCTCATTGAGCTATGAAACAAAACATAGAGTTCAGTGCCACCATAAAGGAAAGAACTTGGCACACACCCTAAAGTCTTACTTGGAACTCTTGCAAGGCCGCACTCTAGGACAAGGGTGAAGGAGGGGAGGACAAGCCTAACAGAGTGTGCAGTACAGCAGTGCAAGTCCTGTTCGCTTCCCGTGATCCACCAATGTGAACCATCCACCTACCGGTAAGAGAGTAGGGAGAACACTCTGTGGAGAAGCAAATAAATTTTCTAGAAATTCTGTAATTTTTCTAGACATGTCTCAGGTTAAATAAAAATTACCAAGCAAACCAAGAAGCAGGACAAGATTATAAATAATATATATATATATATATATTTTTTTTCAACATCCCAGATATTGAAGTTATCAGACATAAATTTTAAAATAACTATGGTTGCCCTGGTTGGTGTGGCTCAGTTGGTTGGCATGTGGTCCTGTACAATGAAGGGTTATGGGTTCGATTCCCAGTCAGGGCACATACCTAGGTTGTGGGTTTGATCCCGGGTCAGGGAATGTATGGGAGGCAACCTATACTGATCAATGTTTAACTATGGTTGCCCTGGTTGGTGTGGCTCAGTTGGTTGGCATGTGGTCCTGTACAATGAAGGGTTATGGGTTCGATTCCCAGTCAGGGCACATACCTAGGTTGTGGGTTTGATCCCGGGTCAGGGAATGTATGGGAGGCAACCTATACTGATCAATGTTTCTCGTTTCTCTCTCATATCTCTCTCTCTCTCTCTCTCTCTCTCTCTCTCTCTCTCTCTCTCTCTCTCTTTCTCTCTCACTAAAAGTCAATAAAAACATATCCTTGGGTGAGGATTAAAAATAATAATAAATGAACTGTGGTTAATATATTAAAACAATAGACAAAATAGACCTAAAAGAGAATGCAAAATAAAGACCTTTCCAGTACAACAAGTTTGAGAGAATTTATCACCAGTAGTCTCTTAAAAGGAAAAAATAGAGTTCTTAAGGCAAAAGGAAAATTCTCAAATGGAAATACTGAAATGTAGACAGCAATGAAGAAAAGTGGAAAAGATATGTGGGTAAGTATAAATTACTATAAACTGTATAAAATAAATCACAGTATCTCATAGAGTTGAATATATATATAGAATTAAAATAAATTGCAACAAAATCACAAAAGTTCAGTTAAGTTTATAATCCTGGTGTTATCTGAGAGATGATGTAAGTACTAATCTCTCTAGAATCTAATAAATCAGGATGCACATTATAATCTCTACTGACACTAAAAGAATAGTATAAGAATATGTAAACCAGAGGCTGACAGCTTGGTAATTATATTATGAGATAACTATAAGTGCTTGACTAATCAAAAACAAGTCAGGTAAAGAGAAAATACAGAACAATATGAGTGGAGCCAATTTTAAAAAATAGTGAGATGGTAGATATTAATTAAAATAATTACATCAACTCCAACCCTGGGAGATTACTGCCTTTATAAACTACATGCACGTCAGTCTTTGTCTAGGGGAGAATACAAACTGAGAATTCTATCCTGCTGGGTAGAGAAAACCCCAGTCAGGAGTGACTGTGCGCAGTCATGCGCGAGACTGAGTAGCACTGCAGATGGGATTCACTGGGAGACTGTTGGGGTCTTTGAGAGTCTGGATAAATCACCCCCTTCTTTTCTGTAGCAATGAAAAATAGGACAAAGGAGTAAAGTAGATGGGAGATAAAGTAGTACCTTTATCTCTGACAAAGGTCGTATTGGAGAAGGTGACTCACATGTTTAGGCAGACGGGCTTCCTGTTAATGAACCTCAGACTTAGATGAACCCCCACAGTGTTATGGCTGTAAGACCTCCCCACTGCAAACATGGTCTGCCCCTAGGGAGGCAGAGCAGAATACCTGTATACAGGCTAGAGAAAAACACGCATCGATTCTTAATAATTCAGGGAAGTCAGGAAAGCTTTGCTGAAAAGTAGCATTTGAGCTGAGGCTAGGTGGATGAGCAGAATTTGACAAGTTAGACAGAGGTTTTATGTGAAATAGTGCTTTGTAAATGATTAAATCCTAAACCAAAGCCATTACTATGGTTTTGAAAATAATTATAGGAAATAGATGATCTAATGGAGGATGCAGGCAAGATTTTGAATATTTATGCTTTCCTTCTTAGAAAGTTAAATGGAATTTAATCTCACAAACTGGTGTGTAGAATTCTGAGCTAAAACACAAATATATAATAACTACCGTTTTCCACATTTCTTCTCCACAGTCAAATTCATATTCATCAAATCCTTCTCCCCTGTTGCTGAGCACAAGATGCAAGAATACATTAAAAATCATAAGTATTAGCAGAGTAGAATTTGCAAGTCAACTGGTCCTATTACGAATGCAGTTGCAAAGTTCTAACCTTCTGTGTTCTTGTCTACATTCTGTGCAGGCCGAAATACTTCCCCCAGGATGGATAATCCGCGCCAGGAAAGGCAGTAAATGTTTGTAAGCATTGTCATGTCCTCTGTCCTTGTTTACTGTCCCCACGTTTACTGGTACTCGCATGAGTGAAGGCATATAATCGCTTCCAACACACACATGCAGAATCCACTTAGAAATCCACAAAGCACAAATACAATTCAAAGGTAGGAATACAGTATACTCTTCCAGTACCTAAAATATATATTCTTGTTGCTTTCATTTTTAAAGTAGAATGAAGTTCAACATCCTTTTTTAAAAGATTGTTTTATTTTGTTTATTTTTGTTTTATTTAGTATACTTGGTGAAAGAAAATTTCAGAGAAGAAATAATATAAGATCTTAGCATTTGTACATACTTTCTTCTCACACTATCCTGAGTCAGGACCTGTGGCTATCAGATGCCTCAAAGCTTCATTAAACTCTTCTCTCCTGCTGCCTGCCTGCCTTTTGACCATTTCACTGCTAATTAGCCAGAGAGCAGGTGGAGAGAGAGAGAGAGAGTGTGTGTGAGAGAGAGAGATGCTGCCAATCTCTATTCATTCTCTTCACAGTTCTGGTTTAGAGGAGGGATACATAAATATGGTGAAAACATGGTATGCTGCTGTTTTAAGATTTTTACTGATCTGTCTCAGTCTGCATACACTGAAATCCAGGCTTATCTTAAAACACTAAGTTACTAATGTAACATTCTTAGTGATCAAGCTTTTGATTCAATTCACTTTCAATAACTGAACTGATGACCTGCTAATACAGACAACAAACAAGTAATAAATGACAGGAGGGTAAGACCAGGGATACACATGGGCATGAGGGTACATACAGAGAAACTCCAAGACATTCACAGAACAATGGAACTCTGGGTTCTCTCATTTTCCCCATATCCTCCTGGTTCCCAGGCCAAGAAAATGGTAAGAATACGTGACTGATTTGGAGTAATGACTAAGCTAATGACCTGTCTCTTATAAAAAGCTGAGATTTTTCACTTGCTGACCAATCTCTCAGAAGGCCCTTTAATAGCTCAGTACATTAAGTTCATTAAATAACCTCCTCCCATCAGGCTCTTAAAGGGTCAAGCATCAGAGTGTGCTCCAATTAAAATAAATTTTATTGAAAGAACCACAGAAGGATAATGCTATAAGGACCTTTGGAATTATCACCCAATATAGGGATGATAAAAATTAGGTTTAGGTATTTAACTGATATTTTACCTAAATCAGATAGCCAAGGAAGCTCAGGTCTTTTGACTCTAATATACGGCATGTTAAATGAATTATGTTCCTTCTGGTGAAGCTTCTGGAAATTTTATAACCAGCCTATATAAAATGCCAAGCACATATATAATCTTTTGGATTTATATTTCAAATCATTAATTTAAAACTATTATATCCTCAGAAAATAAATAAAAATTTAAAAGTGCCTATAATTCTTCATCTCTCCAGACTGTCATGTGATGACTTAACCCATCAATATGTTTGGTAGGTCCATATAATGTTTAGGGACTTGAAATTTTTTTCTCAGTGAATTCAAAGGTGTTTTTAGTGATTGTTGCTCTGTTTTATCAGGGCTCCCCACTTTTAAAAAAGTCTTCTGGTGCAGAATTATTATCTAAAGTGCATGTTGAATTTGCCCATCTCTAAATTATGGAATATGCCTTTTGCTATTGTTGAAAATGATGGACTAGTCTAACAATTTTTAAAAATTTAAGTACATTCAGATTTTAATATTTTTAAAGTTTTAATAACAAATTTGATAACTAAGTAAAAGGTATTTTATTTAGTGTTTTTGTCAAAATAATCTTGTGGAAATGTAAAGAAGTATCAAACTGGTTGTTCTCTGTCAAAATAACTGAATCAAGTGTTACAATTTCCATTAACTTATTTTGTAAGGCAAGATCTCTGAAATAGGAGCTATTTTTAAGACAACCCTGAGCGGATTCCTTCCTTCCTCCTTCCTCCTAATTTGTAAGGTCAATGATATCGACCTCTTTGACTAATAGCAAATCCTATCTCTACGAAATCAGCTTATCTAAATACATTAGGAATGCCCAGCAGGCCTGTTTCATGGAAATTAAATTAGTGAATAACTTTGTGATGAAAGAAAATCATGAGGTCATGGCCACTAATGCTTTGAAGCTAAATGAGAAAATCTTTAGAATAGTTTGTTTTTGCTCTTTCCATGATATGACCTCAGTGGTCATCTCTCTCTTAGATTTTGGTCCTCAGAGCATCTCCAAGACCCAGGAAGGAAGGGCAACGGCAGATGATGGGGTCGGGTGGTTTGATCAAGTATGAAATCTCCTAAGCAACCCTTCCTTAGGAGATTTGAAGATGTTTCCCTTAAAACTGCGTCAGAATTCCGTGGTATGAATCAGAACTATTATGTCTTTAGATGATATTCTTAGTGCAAACACTGTTTGGAGACTTCTGTTTATTATGTTAGTATATTTTGTTACATTATATACAAATATTTTCATACAGTAAAATAGTTGTTGGGAGTCACATCAGTTAAAAAAGAATAATTTTGATATGGGTATTTACCCTACTCTCCATTGGAAAAAACCTTCTATTTGGTGGATGCTTACTCTGGTTGTGAAACTGAAATCTGAGTTATGAACATTGTCCGCATGCCCATCTGTGAAAAGGGATAAACATGGCTCAGGTTTGTATTGTTGGTTCTCGCAATTCCCCTCTCCCATCTTCATACAAAGCCCTTTCCAGCCGTGCTATACTCATGATATATCCAGTCTTCCCTCATCCATGGGAAGGCATAGCTTAAGAAAAGATCTAATGAAGAAAAGCCTTTTAGAAAAAAAAAAAATGCTTGGTGCACTTACATCAGTACGTTCATAAAATGTCTTTTCCAGCTCTTTCATCTCAGCACCTCCCTATATTGTGTGGCATGAAAGGGTTTGCTGGTTGTGAAATAAGTTTCAGGTATTAGCATAGCAAATGAAGGGGTATTTGGTGGAAAGGTGGAGTGAGGGGCACAGCAATTGTGAATAATCTTTTCCGGAATTTTATACTGCACAGCACTTAAAGGCAACTCACAACATTTAAGTAGTCATAACAAATATTTTCACAATGGTAACGAACTCTGCTCTAGTTATATAGTCTTGGATAAATCACTCAACCCCTTCAGTCTTGGTTTCATCTTTTAGGCAATGGCAAGACGAGACTAGGTATTTTCCAATCTTACACATATAACTAACATCACACACATTTCTGATAATTATTGACAGCCATACAAAGGACAGGTTTGTAACTGAGATGGTTCCATTCTAAGCCATTTACCCCTGAAAGGTTTGGGCGCACTATTATTTAGATAAGAAAGGACACATCTTTCATTTTCAATGATCAATTCAAAGAAAAATCACTGATGTTTGACAAGAGAGAAAGAATATTGATCTCATTTATTTTTGTTACTTTGGACTGATGAAGATAAATAAAAAATCTGTAGGTTAGTAAACTATATTGGCATAAATATTTAAGCTCAGTAAATGAAATCATCAGACTCCATGTCATTATAAATAAAATTTACAGAGCAAATAGTTATCCTTTTAAAGATTTTAATACATACTTAAAAATGGACAATTTAGTATTACATAATTATATGATATTGATACTGTTAGATATGTGGATGTATATATTTTTCTTTTCAGTAAAATAGTTTCATGCTTATAAAATTCACCCTAAGTCAACTTGGGACAAAGAGAACAACATACAGTAAAAATAAACCAAGTAGTAAATGTATAAGTAAGGAAAAATATTATAAAGCAGTTACATTGTTGACACAAAAGAGAAAATAAATACACTTTTCTATTATTTGAAGGCAATTCACAATCATTTCCAGGAATTCTGTGAGAATTTAAGGCCATTTGTCCTAAAGAAATGCTTTAATTTGGACACAACATCACAAAACTGTAATTCTTGTAAAAACTGTACATGCAAAAACTCTTTACAATTAATTGTGAACAGGCAGATTAGTATGTAGGAGTAGGTTACTTCACAAATGTGTTGTGCACTAAGTCACATGATTGTGTATATTTAACTGGGAATTTCACAAAAAAACTTCCAGCTGTGCACCCTGTGTGGCAATGTGGAAAGGTGATAAGGAATCCGAGAGAGCCAGTATCCCTTTGAATTAAAATATCTAGACAAGGTATAATGGAATAAAAAGTTTAAAACTTTTGCTACATGGTTCACAGTTAAATATTCTGGGTTTTAGTCTTTCTAAATAGCATTATAATATAAAGATGCTACTTTTTACACAAAGTATTTTCTGTGCATTTACAGTTCACAATGGTTTGACTTTTCAAAAATTTCTACTTAGCAGTACAAAACATAAACTGCAGTCTAAATTTAGAACCCAAACTCCATGAAAAATGCATGTTCTTACAGGACACACATCTGCTACGCTGAAACTCCCATACTTGGCCAACACAGAGGAACTGATTACTAAGCAGATGCAGCTTCATAAGACAATTCACTCACTGAAGAAATAGGAAAGCATCTTTCCTTTTCTTTGTTTGCAATTGTATTTGTCCAGACAGTCATTCAAAGAGATATTGCTCTTGTAATTAATTATAGCTATTGCAATTTAGAAGACAAAGGATTCAATATTCAAAACTCTTATTCTTAAGAACAGTTATAAAAGTATTGAAATTTAAAAAGTAGTAACATGTAAACATTGATACAGCGAGACTGCTTTCCTATACACACAGCAGTCGAAGACAATATTTGATTTAAAAACATAGTTTGTGCTTTTTCCCAATAACATTGGAAATTAGCTGTTTCTGTCAAAAAAAAAAAAAAAGGTAAAGATTCAGAGAAGACATCCATATTTTGCTTCAAGCATTCAAACAATTTTTTTCTGTTGCTCATGCAACAACCATATTTACAGTTTTGGTTTAGGAAGAGAATAGTTTTGGATCCCAGAAAGCATATTGACCAGCACTGCTGAAACCAAATGGAGAAAAGGTTCTCATTCCCCGGTTCATGACAGAGCACCAGGACCAAGCTTGACTCAGCAATTCTAACTGACACGGAGCTCACGTTTGCGTTGCGGAGCACAGTCAGATTTGAGTCTGTAACACGTGGGTAGGTGGCGTGTACGGGGGAGGCGCAGGCGATGGCTTGATTCCCCGGGCCCTCATGTAGGAGAGAAACTGCTCAGGAATCTCAGCTAGGACATCTTTAGCCAGTCTAGCCATGCTCAGTATGTGGTTTCCACTTCTGTCAATATAATCCCTGAAAGGCACGAACTATAAAGCAAAGGTGAAAGGAAGTTAGTTCGCAGACTGTAGCATGCTAGTCAGTAGACACAGAAATCAGCCCATGTAAATGGTTGGTTGTAGTAGTGGAGAAGACCAGAGTGATGGTGAGGTAGACAGTACTTACTATGCATGTTAAAGATATTTGATTCATTACAAACAACTATAACAGTGACCATACTTTCTAATATAAACTTGACCTAAAAAGGGATGTAATTGTGTTCTATGTGACCCCCCCCAACTCATGTCTCCTGGTCCTGATATGTCCATCATGTTACTACATGTGTTTTGCAGGCTTGAGTTCTCTACCTAGCCTGACTCCTTATAGGAGAGAGCACTGAACCTCTTCAGGGCTCACTGTCCTGTCAAATGGAGTTAATCCATGCCTAATTCAGATTCCCAGGCAGAACTATTATCCAGTGCAGGGTAAAAAAAATAGTGCATATTGTTAAAGACTCCTAAACATATGTAAAGTATTTTTAATTATAACTAGAACATCAAATCATAGGACATGAATATGAAATCACACAGTTCATATTAGTGGGAACTTGAAATACAGGGCGGGGCAAAAGTAGATTGACAGTTGTTTGTATAAAAAATAATACAGTAATTAATAAAGAATAATAAAGAATAAACTGTTTCCCATACAACTGTAAAATTCCTTTTTGCCCCACCCTATACCTGTATCCTGTATTCAGCACATTGAATTTTCCCAGTGTTGACTTTTTTATATCTGTTGTTTGGAAAGGCAAAAAAAAAGATTTGGTATACCTCTTATGGAAACTATCATCATTCTTATTTTTACATCATAGAAAAATGATTGCACTATCTTTATATAAGAAATTATGTGAGAGCCCTTATCAGCTCAAGCCCAAATACTCTGGCAATAGATTGCCTGACTCCATTCTCATCTGTAATGATTACTTAATAAACATCATGCTGCCCTGGGCGGTTTGGCTCAGCGGTTAGAGCGTCAGCCTGTGGTCCAGAGAGACCTGGGTTCGGTTTGTCCCCGGCCCTGGTTGGGTCGTGTGGAAGGCAGCCACTCGATGTGTCTCTTTCATGTTGATGTTTCTCTCTCTCTTCCTTTCTCTTCCTCCCACTCTATCTGAACAAAACATGGAAAAATGTCCTCGGGTGAGGATAAAATAAATAAATAAATAAATAAACAAACAAACAAACAAACAAACAAACAAACAAACAAACACCATGCTGTATGAGGGCATCTGTTCCATTTCTCCTTAAAAGACATGATGATTCTTAAAGTAACTGGGAAATGATTGGAACTGTTAATGCTGTGATAGTTCAGGAACACTAATTTTAGGTCTTAGAAAAGGCAGAGTAAAGACATTTTAGGATGCTGAACAATCTCTAAGTATAATGTTTTAAATTAAATCATTTTTCCCCAAAGAAAGAAAAAGTGAACACACTTCAATCTCATACTGTAACATGACTGTTTTAAGTTTATTTTGAAAATCTTACTGAAGACGTGATTTCAGAAAACAACTGTTATTAGGAAGCAGGCTTTAAAATGTCAGGTTGCTACAGGTAAATCAAGTAAAAATTTTAAGAAATAAAATAGCAGGCATAATACCTTGTATATAGTTAAAATAGTCTCTTTTAAGGAAGAGTAGAAAAACCACTCCTTTAAAAAAAATAAGACACACTGTAGGCAGAAGCATACCTATATGACTATAATTTTACCTTATCTGTCTTAGGAAGAAAACTCAACTATTCAGAAAAGTGGGCTAGAAAGGCTGTAGGTCTTACTCTTACCCCCAAAAGTAGCTAAGTAAGGGCAAGAAAAAACGAACAGAGCAAATATAATCTTTAGCTGAGAAGAGAATTGGGGGATGTGAATTTTTGTGAGGTCATATTAACTAACTATGGACAAGACTTGACATTTGTAATTAAAAAATCAGGGGTGCAAAAAAAAACTGAGGTTTATGTTCTCTGCAATTATAATTAGAAAAGTGAGAAAACAGGAATCAACATAGTTAAGGATTAATGAGAAAAAGATGTCTAATTGTAGCTATAACTTATTTCATCCTTATTTTAAAAGGTATAGTGTCTTAAAAACCAACATTTAGTAATGTTGGTATTGTTAATATATATCTAATTATCTTTAAAGCTTTTTTTTTTTTTTAAGGACTAATTTTTCCCCCAAAATATGTAGCTAATACCTAAACTTTAAGGAAATGAGGACACCTCTGATAAATAGCTGATGCTTCTGTAGGGAAGAAGGAAATCTCACCTGCTTTGTCTTTCCTTTACCTCAAGTTTGCTCTCATGCTTCTATTTGATTCTTCAGGTTTCTTCTACACCAGGAGTATTAAGCTTATTTACCTTTTACCACTATTCTCACAAACTCTGGAATTAGATTTCCTAGGTTCAGAGGCTGGTTCTGCTACTTATTAGCTGCATGAACTTAGACACCTTACTTTCCACTCTTTGCCTCAGTTTCCTCTACTATAAAATGATAACAATACCTACTTCAGTAGGTTGTTATATTAAATAAGTTAACATGTAAAGTGATTAAAACTGTATTCAACTCATAATATGCACTATATATAGTAGTTATTGTTATCATCATTATCATTATTATTCATCAATTTATATCTTCACTATAAATACGAAACTATCTTCTTAACAGTTTTATATTTATATTCTTTTTTATTTTTTTATCCTCACCCGAAATGCATTTTTGCATTTATCTTCAGATAGAATGGGAGGGAGAGAGGGAGGATGAGAGAGAGAGAGAGAGACATCGACGTGATAGAGACACATCGAGTGGCTGCCACCCACACTACCTCAGCCGGGGCTGGGGACAAACTGCAACCAAGGTACCTTCCCTTAGCGGGAACCGAACCTGGGACTCTCTGGTCTGCAGGCCGACGCTCTAATCGCTGAGCCAAACCAGCCAGGGCAATATATTTACATTCTTATGAAACAAATACCAGGAATATTCTTATCAATTTGCTCTCTTTCAGATTTAAGTACAATATCAGTATTGTAATTTAAAATAGTAATTCCTGGCCTTTTAGTAATTTTAAAACATCTGTTGTTAAAAAACCCTCAAGATGAAGGGCCCAGCGCACACTCTCCTTGCTCCCTCTCTGGAGCACACCTGCCTCCTCTCCGTGCATTACCTTTGCCTTTCCCTCTCCTAAGCTCCAAGGGCCCTTCTTTTGCTTCTATAACTTTTTTCCTGAGCCTACTCGGCCCCCCTGGCTCACCTCTACTACCTCTGTAACTTTATAAATAAACTTTCTCTTATAATTTGAAAACAAAAACAAACAAACCATCTGTTATTTCACCTTTCCAGCAAATGCTATAAGATGTGTTAAATTTTTTACTGAAGTAAGTTAAAATTTATTTTTAAGAATGTTATGATATTCTGGAATGTCAAAACTAAGAATCACAATCACTGTTCTCATACTATGTACAGTTATACTTATCTAAAAATACTTTTGTAAATAATGGATAAGAAAAAAATATATATATATCACACTGAACACGCTTGTTAGGTCGGGGCACAGACGTGCCCTTGAGCATTAAGGACCTTGCCCCAGATTGAAAATCACTGTCATCGCAAGTCACTGGTAGCAACAGGAGAGTACCTCATCCCACATGTGTGTTGGGTGCAGGAAAAAATGCTGAGAACTTTCTACTCATAAACCTAAATTACCTAAACCTTTTCCAAAGGGACATTCATCAATTCAGTCATGTCAGGAAGTACTCTCCTGAGAAATGAAAATGGCAATTCACTCTTCATTTCCTTTACCTGTTACTGATGTCAGATCTTACAGTTTTCATGAAAAACATATGCCCTCTTTTTTTTTTTTTTTATCCTCACCCGAGGACATTTTTGCATTTATCTTCAGATAGAGCGGGAGGGAGAGAAGGAGAAAGAGAGAGAGAGAGAGACATCGATGTGAGAGAGACACACCGACTGGTTGCCACCCTGCCCTCTTTTAAAATGATTGCTCATATCCGTCTATGGTCACAGCTTTCCTCCCAACCTCTCAGACCACTCTGTTTATTATTTTTTTTAATCACTCATTTCTGATCACTGTACTTGGGGACCTCCTGCTCAGAATAATGCCCACACATTTGAGAATGAATGATCATCGACTATTACCACAAATTAACTTGGACCCTTAAAATGTTTGGGTTAGAGGAATAAATCAATTTTCACTTTGCATTAATTTATCACGTTCATATGAAGAACACCAATAAATTCTGCCTTCTGTTCTATAGAAATATACTATATTCTTGACATTCCACATCTTTCTCTTCGCATCCACCCACTCTAAGGAAAATGTGCCTCACGGCTGCTCTAATAGCAGGCTTTGCCTATTTGTGAAAACAAGTTTAAATTAGTTTGGGCAAATGGGCTTTTAGTTGCTGTTCTGCTCAATTTTACTTGATTGTTCCTACCGTGCAGAGATCCATTAGTGATTTTCAAGTCTAAGTCTTCAAGGTTACTATTCTCCTTTTAATGGAAAGTATGATTTAAATATAATTTTTAAGGAAATGATAGGCTGGCCAACATCTGTATGCAACCAAGAGAAATGACATTGCTTTCTACACAAAGACCAATCAATAGCACAAGCAAGCAAACATACACATACATGTAATTGATCTAAGAAAATAACTCATTTAAGTTTTAGAATAACAACCATAGGATCTCATCCTGCTTACTGCTTATACGATAGTCATATGAGATTGAATCTCGAGGCAATGAATATAATCACACATAAGGCTGACCACAGTGTCATATGTCAATGACACTATGAAACAGTGACATAAAATGCCTTCCCACTGGATTATGCCAACATAGTAACTAATAATAATAACTGATACTGATATTAATGCATTTATTGAGCAACTGGTAAGTGGGAGGCCTTCTTCTAAGAGATTTAGTACAATATTTTACATTATTTAATTTTTATAAGCATGTCATCCATATTTTGAACTTACAGAATAAGAAACGGAAATTTGCAGAGTTTAATTAATTTATCCAATATTAGATAGTTATAAATATCTGTCTTTATTTGAACCCAAATTAATCTTATTCTATTACATTAACCATGACAGTAGAATGAAAAGGGAACAGACACTAATAATAACCTTCATTAGACCTTTGCCTTTTAGGAGAGTAGAGTGTTTATCACACAAAGAACACAGGTTTTGGGATCAGAACTCTGTTGATAATTTGGATCTACCAATTTATGATCGAAATAACTTTCTACAAGTTATTTGACAACCCATCTTGGGCCTCAGTTTCCTTATTTATAAATTATAAGGCAAAAACTGACCAGTACTTTTAGGAAGCTATAAAGTGATATGTAAATAAAGTGAAAAAAAAAAAAGGAAATTAGTTCAAGAGTGCAGAGATAAGCCATTGCAGGATGCAGTATACTGGGAAATTTCAAAATGTAGGACTTTAATCAGCCCAATGAGGGGGAAGACTATTCCAGTAAAATGACAAGAAAAAATAAAAGCAAGAACAATGGAAACGTGTGATGCAAAGGTAGTTAATAGTCCTGTTTGTCTAGATAAAGAGTGTGTGTGTGTGTGTGCGCGCGCGCGTGTGTGTTGTGTGTGTTTAGCTAAAGAGGAAGATTGGGGTCAGGGCATGCGGACTCTTAAATGCTATGTTTAGGATTTAGAATCAAATTTATACAGAATATTTGTTAACATTTTTAGAATCAAACACTTTAAGATTAAATCATGACTCCACTTCTTACTAGCTTTGTGACTACAAACAAGAGAAATTAAACTTCATTTATTCTTTTTTAAAATATGGTAATCAAAGTACCTGTTGCACCAAGTCAACGAAGGACTGAGTGGAGTAGTGCTATAGCTCTTAGCCTAGCTAGCACATGAAAGACTTAATAAATGGTTAAATGGTATTATTATATGAAGAAGTTGGATGCCACTTAAGATTTGACAGCATAATGAAAACCCCATCTACTACCCTTAATTATCTACTGAAACTCAGCTAGCTACTATTATTTGCAGCCTCAGGTTTTTGTCCACTTAAGAAATTTGGGGTTTTGCTTGCTGTGCATTAACTTGATTAGCCTCAACATGTAAAAAATTGAAAGTAGTGAAAAGGTAAGAGAGCCTAAATAGACCCTACTTTCTGATAATATTTTAGTCTGCAGTGTTTATGGCACTGATTATGGTGGCTTAAATATTTTCTGATGATGGGAATATTGGTAATGCTATTCATGGTGTGTCCTTGCAACTCCAATATCCTAAATATTCAAGGAAATTTCTATTCTTGAAAATAAGTCATTTAAAAAAATGTTAAATGGATGGTTGAGGCTGGAAAACTGTGACAGGGGAATGTTTTAAAAATCTTAATCAAGATGAGAGAGAGGATGCTAATTCTTCTTCACTACAATAAAATATACAAATTATTACCTTGCTTACTATTTTTAAAAGATCAATCACTATTTAGGAACTTCTCCATGAAATTAGAAAGTGGTGCATCAAATCTCCGTAACTAAATACAGGCATGTAAGTCAGGATGTCACTGTCATTCAGGAGGCTACTAATTCTCTGGGAACATTTTCATTTTGTGTTCAGAATTTGTAATATCTCATGTTCAACTTTATGGGGTAGAATCCCTTGAATGTTTAGCTATGTCCCCAGGTGACTTCAAAACCTTTGGGGATTTCAGTATCATTTTATGGCAGTGGATTGGTCTTAAGGATTCTGAGTGTCAAGGAGAGGAAACATATAATTATATATATGTAACATATAATTATATATATATCTCATACTGATAAATAACAAAGTATTTCATGTCTTTTACTTTCTCTGAGACTCACAACATCATGGGAAGAGCAAAGCTGAGAGAATTTAGAATTTAGAAGTAATGAAACAAAAGCTCAAAGAGATTTATTGACTTGTTCAAGATCAGAGTGCTAACAATATAATTTCATAGATCTGAGTCCTACAGCAATATTCTGTCCAATATAGCATATCATTGGGAGACTAAATACTTTCAAGGGAATCGTTACTTTATATATATAATAAGAACTGCTGGTTGTCACCAACATAACATATTAGCCTCTTTAAAGAAAACTTTAGCGACACGAGCGATCTTAAGAAAGTAATACTATGCTTCCCGGAAGCATCAATTAGATAATAGTATGAGATATGTGGTTGTCTCTGCTAACTTTGTAAAAATGTATCACAACAGCAACATAACACATTCTAAAGGACTTCAAATTCATACTTCCTTTTAGTAATTCAATTTTTGGAAACTGTGAGCCAGACATTATGGAAAGCTTTCAGATAAGGTGTAATTACTTGAAACTATAATTATGCTAATGAGGTTCAGGTGAATAATCCCGTGTCTAATTATGAAAACAAATCACCATAGGATTCTTAAATAGATGACCACATTACCATGTTCCCTTTCTTAGCTGCTTTTAAACTAATCATTTGTGTGTGTGTGTGTGTGTGTGTGTGCGCGCGCGCGCGCTCTTTACTAAGAACATTGGGTTAAAAAATGTCATATTTAATTATCTTTAAAAAACTGTTATACAAATGTTTCTCTTTTAAAATTTAATTCTACTGATTGATTAAGAATAATGCTTTTTACATCTTTGTCAACATTATTCTTTATATTGTCATATTTACAAATTACTTTGGTATATTTCCCCTCAAATTATTTTAATCATTTTTTTGGTTATATTTTACTGAGTTCTATTTCAGGAATGTATTTCATACACATTGTCTCATTTAATCTTTACAACAATGCTAGTACTCTGAAATTTATAAAGCTTGTCCAAGTTATCACAGATGGACAATCCAGGATTTCAACCAAATTCTGTCGGATTCCAAAGTAGATTCTCTTAATGACTGTATTATGAGTGAATATATAGTTTATTATTTAAGTGAAAGTACTGAAGTACATTGTTTGCTCTTTCAAAACTTTTTTTTTATTCATTTATTTTTGTTACAGATGTTTCTCCTTTTTTCCCCATTGACATCCTCCTCCCTACCCCCCCACCCTGTCCCCAGCTTTGTCGTCCATGTCCATCGGTTATGCATACATGCATATAAGTTCTGTGGTTTATCTCTTCCCACCCCCTGCCATGAGCTTCAATAGTGATTCCCTTCTTCCCTTTCCTACTTAGAAGGTGTACTTTACACAGCCTTATTCCCTTCTGACATGGTAAAAGATATGGAGACGCTAAAGTACGCAGAATTAGCCGGCTGGTGTGGCTCAGTGGCTAGAAAGCCCCACGGACTGAGAGGTCCCAGAACGGTTCCCAGTCAGGGCACATGCCTGGGTTGCGGGCTCGATTTCCAGTAGGGGGCGTGCAGGAGGCAGCTGATCAATGTTTCTCTCTCACATCGATGTTTCCATCTCTCTCTCCCTTCCTCTCTTTCTAAAAAAAATCAATAAAAACTTTTTTTTTTAAGTATGCAGAACTTTAGATGAATTAACTCCTTGTTTTCAATTATAAATTTTAATTATATTGGTTACTATTTTTTTTTCTTTCTAGAATAGTAGGCTTTAGTTAAGCATTCTTTTTAAATTCTAACTGAATTGTGAAATATATATATATACACGTACATTCATACACACACATACATATATATTATGTTATATACTGTATTGGGTTATTTATTTATGGTTATATATAGTTTACATATAATTTATATATTTATACATACTTTTAAGATTTATTTCTCTACTTTTCTAACCATAATCTACAAAGGAAGTATGAAAATATCTACATTTTTGGTTTGTTTATACTAAATTAACCCACTCTGAATATATATCAGCTGCCTTAAAACATATTTAGTCTTTGTTGCAGACTAAATAATGAATGATAAACATCATTAAAAAGCTCATGTTTCTAGATTCTAATTTTACTAAAAAATCTCAATTTTTTTGGTAATAATAAAGTAGGTAATAATAAAATAGTAATAAAAAGAACATTAACAATTCTGTTTCATATATGGTGAACCTAAAGTCCAGGGGAAAGTATCGGTGCTTATTCTAGGCCCTGTTACTTAACTACCAGACCGCTGTACCGATTTTTCGGTAATTTCCTAATTTTCGGTACTTTGCCTAGTACGTGAAAAAAATGCGTCACAAACTAAAAATAACCAACCAATCATGGTCAAACCTCATGGCTAGCCATTGCAAATATCTGCCCCATGTGTTTGAATTGACTTTGTGTGGTTCTTTCTCTTTAATGCTCAGGAGCCCAGGTATAGGGGACAGTTAGGTTCAGGGCCTCAGGTCTGGTAGGGTTAAGAGGCATCTTGTAGAGAATCCACCAATTAAATTAAACAGAACCCGAGACTCTTCATTTCAATTTAAGTTGTTTATTTACAAATCAGAACTGACAAGGGCTATTCACAATGACCAAAATGAATAATTTTCATTCAATTTCTTACCTGCACAATGTCCCTTTCAGCATATTTTCCTCTGGAGGAAACTCTTACATCATCTCCATCCAACTCAATCATTGCTTGAAAATAAAATAGAATTATTTATCCAGTGTATTTTAGCTATACACTAAAACAATGTAGGCAATTAGGAAATTAAGATGTAGGAAGTAGCAATACTTCCTATGTCAAGTCAGAAAGCTGTTGATCCCTTCATCTTCCCAGTCATTTCTCCCATGGAACTTGACTGAGGGGAAATTTTGCAAATGTACCCAGCTCCTCAGGTGACCCTCTGAAAGGCGAGAAGAGCCAATGAGGTAGGGAGTCTTTAGGTGAATCTACCATCCCAGGGCTTTCAAATTGGGGTTATTAGCTTACAGGACTGTCCAAACAAGTGATACTAATCCATTCAATTTTAGGTTTTCTTTCTAATTTAAGAAATTTGGTACTAATCATCATAGAATTTCCAATAACAATTTGAACTTTATTCTTATTGAAAGTATAACAAAGCTATATATCCATACTGCTCATTTTCACTTTAAACATAGATTTAAAAACAGACATTTGCTCTGCCCTTATACTGACTGGATAAAGTATGATTTTTCTGAGGTATGGTTTTTGTTGGTTAACAAAGAATTTCAACATCACCCAGATCAGTGAGTATTTGGAAAGGCTGCGATATAATGGTTCGTCTGGTGGTACTGTAATGTTATGCTGCAACTGAGAACATTTTCCAGAGTTTATTAGGTTTTCAGTGAGAATTCTCTAAATAATTAATTACATGAGGAATGCTAAGTTGTGCTTAAAGAATAATTTTATTACATTTTGTATACACATGACATTCACTAGACTCCAGAGAGCCACTTGCAATTATACTGTTTGCCTCTTAACCCTCCAAAAAATATTGCTCAATCAGAATACAATCCTCACCTTTTTGTTATTTTCCTCAGTGCATGAATAATGCACTTGGGTTAAAAACATTGTTTTAAATTTTACGGTACTTTCTTATACATGTTCATGAATCAGTGTTTGGGCTGAAGCATTGCTACTACGCATAACTGATAGAGAGCCACCAACCAGTTCACTCAAATACACAATGTATGTCATAATTTAGTAAAATGTGTATATGACTGATAACAAAGTAATTAACTTACTCAAAATACAGAAGACCTGTTTTTTGCCTCTCCTACTTATTATGAATGTTAATAAGAGAATTCATTATGCTCAAATATTTTCAAGAGTTAATTCCTCTTTTTGGTCTAGGTTTGTTTTCAAAATTGTCATATTACATTGAGATATAAATGTACATTAATGATGACATGCCAGCAAAACTTCTCTACTATCTAATTTGCTAATTAAAGAAAATGACAGTCATTCAGGCAGTAATGTATTAGAATGGAATCCTATAAAGATCTCCCACTTTCCAGCATGTCCTTTGGGTTAAAAGGCTGTCTGTAGTAAGACTACACTTTTGAGAGCAAGGAGAACAGAAATGGCATGCAGATGGAAAGAGGGTAATGTTCCCCTTCAGGTTTTCAGATCATCTGGTCCTCAAGGAGCCGGATGTTGTAAGCCCCAGTTCCCCACCAGTACCCATTGGTGGAAAAGGGTATGCAAGACAGACCTGCACTATTTTCTAGTCACAGGAGACAGGATAGAGTTAGAGCACCTCCTTGTTCTCTCCTTCTCCTAATGATCAAAGCAGGTAGCCAGATGCTGCTTTGACTTTGTGCTGTTTAGGGATAAAGAAACCCCACCTTGAGAAAATTTTCTTCTTAGTGAGGTGCTTTATAAAGAGTGAAAAGTCACTGGGAGGATATTGGACAGAAAGCTGTAAACTGTTCTTATTAAAATACAAAAATAAGAAATTTGAATACTCACTAATCTAATAATATATTCCTATTTTCTCAACCATCAAAGAATGGATGGCAAAATATTACCTTTCTTGCCCATGCAAACAATGCCCTTTGGGTTAAAAATGTGTAGATGTTGGATTTAGGTGGTTAACTGATAAAATCTGCAAGTTTTATTTCACCTTTTCCCTATATCAGTGTACGTGTGTGGCGTACAAACTTACTCTAGGGTAGACATGGAAGCGCCCAGAGAAAGGCTCTTCTGATAAGACAGCAGCAATTTGAATGTAAGTTGGAGATTTTCTATTTTAAACATGAGTATTCTGTCCTCTTCTTCTTAGCCATGGATGTGTTTTGAGAGGAAAGAAAACAAACCCTTTAGAGAAGCATCTACCATCTCCCAGTAGAGTAGCCTACTTTTCTAGTACGAGGTCTGGAAAACTGTCCATCCTATTTAAACTTCCACTGTGGTGAAAGCAGGACCCTAAAGCCCTGTTCACATGTTTACCAGAGGGATGTTTCATTCGGATTCCCTCTTTGTCTACAATCTTCACTCACTTTTCCACGTGGAAAGAGGAAGGATTCACAGGATTACTAAAATTAGGAGAAGAAACTGACCTCGAATCTCTCTTTTTTGGAGCTGCCTATGCTCAGGTTGAAGGCAGTTCCTCTTTGACTGCCCCTGAATGGAGGAGGTCTGGAGGTAAAGGTGAGGTCATTTAATCTCGGGGGAAAGAAGTGGTGAGAAGTCGGCTTCTGTGCACAGGTTAACCCAAATTCTCTAATTCTGCATCGCTGGTAATGAAGCTTACATTCTGGTTTCTGTCTGGGCATTTCTTGCCTATCTTGTTTTCCAGTTACTTTAGGAAGTCAGAGAGGGAAATGATGAATTATCACACCTCAAAACCCTAATAACTAGTTCATGGGGAACTAAAGAAAAGAACAAAATAAATAGCCGTGTCTTCTGCACTAAATATGACTAGAAATATACACCAGGAAGGGTCAGTGGCTCTGTATTCAAACGCTGTGTGTGGGATGGGGGCTCTTGATGAAAAGGTGACAAGGGTTTACCATCTCTGAGTTCATACACCTAGTGGTGGACTTCCATGGGAGCCTTGGAGACCTGAGATGTACCCTGTCAGAAGTGTATCCATGAGAGAAAAAGCAAATTAGTAGCTGAAGAAGAAAGCATGAGTTCTTTTAACTTAGCAATGAGTGAAGTTTGTGAATCTCAGTCTATCACTAATTAATGCAGATGTTATCAAGTGCAGAAAGCATTAAGAAGAAAGATGTGTTTTAGCTTTCCTGACTTCAGAGAAGTGTGTCATATTCATGCCTGAACTACGATGCAAACAGATGCAAATATCCAGAGAATACTAGCAGAAGCAGCAGCCATCAGGCTAAATGACTTTTTGCTTTAGAAAATGGAGAATTATAATGATGAAAAGGATGACTAGCCAAGCATGGAATCAAAGGAAGGAATTTCAGGGTCACCAATATAACTTTGCCTGCAGTTCCTTACCCAAGACGGACAGATCTATACAACCCTTATGGAGGAGGATGAGTGGTTAACCAAGCATCAACTCAGTGATAATCATAATAAAATTAGCTACCTATGTGCCTAAATTAACTCGTAACATACCAAAGCCTGTTCCAAATATTCTAAAATTATTTTCATTTCCAAAATTCCAAGCTAAAGAAACTGTTATTGTTAATATAAAACACCTGAACCAGGTGAATGTTATGAAGTCGTGCAGGTGATGTCCAGTACAGAGTTCTCTTAAAGCGATTCACCAGATAACTAGTAACAGACTATCCTTAAAGAACTTTGCCCAGATCACCAGTTACACAAACACCTGCCACTTAATTAGCATTTGAACAAGGCCTAAGCCCAAACAAAACTACCCAGTAAGTCATTGTAGCAGAATTACATAAAGTCTCCTTAAATTTTAGATGGTCAATTTCATTTTCATTTTGCTCTTTCATATGATAGAACTTATATATTTATAAAGCTAATGTCTATCAACTAGCCAGAGTCTGAGTATTATGCTGTGTTAACATTTCTATTCACAATCTGATGATATGTTAATTTCGTGTTCATTGTTAAAGGTTTTTACTAACCCAGAGAGTATTTTGCCTTGGGAACAGAAACTCAATTTATCACTCTGTAAGTCTTTAAAAAATATTATTTTGAGGTACAAACCATTTCTATTGAAATGAAAAAATACATGTTGCATTAATCTACACTAGAGAGATAATGTTCTACTGAGAAGACGATCTTCTAATTTGCTGACCTTAACAGACTTCATCATGAGACATTGATATTTATATCTAGTATACGTGGACACTATATGCAAATCATGCACACTCACATTCATATATTTTAAAAAGAATGATTGAAACTTAAGAGCATAATGATTCAGATTAAACTCCCAAGAAATACTATTGAAATTTTATTACTCACCATCAAATTCTGCTGGCCCAACACCAACTATAATTATTGACATTGGAAGTTTTGAAGCCTTCAAAGAGAATACACAATTAGTTCACAATGAAGAAACTGAGTTAAGAAAAAACTTAAGATTTAAGAAAAAAAATAATATCCTGTTTTAGTTTGTATTTTTTAGAGATTTTCATCACAGTAGTTTTGAACATATTTAATAATTACACCGAATAATACACTTAATTCCACTCGTATGCTTTCCCAGCTCTGCACATGTGCTGACCCAGTGGGACACTCCTCAGGAATGACCAGCCTTGGGAAACATAAACACTGAAAAGTATTGAGCTTCAGCTTTCACTTGCTACCATCAGCCCAAATCTACCTACGATGGCTTTGGGTATACTTGGTCTCTCTATTTTCATGTTCTCTCTCCTCTAAAAAATCTTTCACTTGTGAAACAGTAGTACTCTATTCTACCTCATTTATACCCAGGTTTAGGAAAAGCAATTTGCAATTGCTTTTCTATCTAGAAATAAGGGAATACAAATGATAATTACAGAATGATATTATTAGTATGATTCGTTTATGTATTAAATATCCATGAGATTGTGAGGGATACTGAATATGTTATGGCATGTTTTCTCATTATATATATCACTTAAATGACATCATCATTTTAAATAATTTAATGGCAAAAATGTGAGATCTAGCAACAGTCAAATGCAATACTATAGGAACCACATCTTCATCTAGGAAGGTCATTGAATTATAAATCAATGTTCCTCAGTGCATCATGTCCTGTTAGTTTAAATCTTGGTTATAAGTCCATATTATAAAGTGCACACTAATGCCACGGACCAGAACATTAAGGAAATAAAGATAAACTGAACCCACATGTTTCTAGTTTAAAACTAAACAAATAAATGTGTGAGCCTTTACTCCTTCTCCTCCTTCTTGTTTAGTTTTTAAAAGCATATGTCTATAAAGCATTTGAGTTTTTACCCTATATGAACCAATTTTTTCACATCAAATAGCTAATTATATTTTCTCTATGCTATTAATAATCATGAAGTATGATAAACATTCATGAAACCCATTTTTACTAAATGTCTACTAGGTGCCAAACATTGCTCCCCCTGGATATAGAAAGGGGAGTAAAAACAGAAATAATGTTATTGATTATAATCTAGCAATTGTAGATTTTACATGTTATAGTCTAATAAAGAAGACAATCAAATAATCATTAAATATAACATAATTAGGATTATAATGAGAAAAATGGTTTTGAACCAAGTCTAGTTCCTATCCAATTCTACAGAAATAGAAATTAGCAAAGCTCTCCCACAACTGAAATGTGAATATTAAGAAATATTTTGAACAAATTCTAAAATAGTGGATAAGTACCTATCCACTTATGCACATGGAGGTAGTGCTATTATTACCATATATATTTTTATTTTTTATTTTTGGAAATAATTTTGTTACAACTCAGTTATCCACAGCCTTAGCTTAGTCCTTATGGATCAATAGTACAAATGTGTCTGAGTTGTCTGGGTAAGGTTATGAATGTAACTGGCTCCAAAGGCATGGGCATTTTGTGTCACTGTGAAGTCAGCTAGACTCTGGTCTCAACTTGAGCAGCACCATGCTGTCACTTAGCCAGCCCAGGACTGAGTGGCCCCTACTTACATTAACTATAGACTCCTTCGTTTGAGCCATATCTGAGATAACACCATCTGTCACAATCAGGAGCACAAAATACTGGGAGCCATCCTTTACAGATGAAGCATATCTGAAAGGTAACAAGAAGGTAAAGAATGTTGCAGAAAATAAAACAGTTCCTCTCTATTCAATGGTTGCTACATATAACTCAAAATAGTCAACAAACCTTTTCATCTCAAGAAAGTATTTAAATATGTGTTAGGAGCCTGTACCATGCAAACTTCTAGGCATACATTTTCCTGAAACAGCATACTAGAATAACAGCAACATCACTGCATGCTGGCACACACAAATGCCAGGCTGCCTTAGAAATGTATTCACTATTAACAGGTAAGCTGGATGAGGGTATGTGTAGCACAGTGGAATGGATATAACTTTTGGAAATAGACATTGTGGCTAAGCAACATATTATGTGTACGATCTTTAATAAATTACTTAAGCTATTTGAATATTATTTTCTTAAGTCTTAAAATTAAGATAACACATCTCTGTATTGTTAATAATGAAACTGCATGCATGGTATTCAATATATAATACAGTTCTATAAGTTAGCAATAATCATACGTGCTTTTTGTTTTGGAACTAGACAGAGCTGATGGTTGCACAACATCGTGAATGTGTGCAATGTCATCACACTGCACACTTAAAAATGGTTACTTTTTTGCCCTGGCCAGTGTGTTTCAGTGGTTAGAGCATAGGCCTGCACACCAAATGGTCATGAGTTTGAGTCCCAGTCAAAGGGCCCATACTTGGGTTGCAGGTTCGATCCCTGGCCCTGGTCGGGGTATATGCGGGAGGCAACCAATCGATGTGTCTCTCGCACATCTATGTTTCTCTCTCTTTCTCTCTCTCTTCCTCCCTCCCTCTTTCCCTTCCACTCTTTCTAAAAATCAATGGAAAAAAAATATCCTCAGGTGAGGATTAACAATAACAATAAAAAATAAAATGATTATTTTTACGTTATGTGAATTTCACCTGAATAAACAAAATGCAACAGAAGAAAAGCTTTTTGAAACATCCATAGTTCAAGTTCTTGACACGTGTTAAATTAATGAAAGCTGGGACAAAAAGACAAAAATGAGGCATGTAAGGCCATAAAAGAGAAGGAACTCTTACTTTTTGCTACAGGATGGATGGACCTGGAGAGTATTACGCTTAGTGAAATAAGCCAGTCAGAGAAATCCAAGTACCATATGATTTCACTTTATGGAATCTATTAACAAAATAAACTAACAAACAAAATACAAAGAGACTCATAGACACAGAGCACAGACTGACAGGTATGAGAGGGAGAGGTGGGTTGGGAGGCTGGGTGAAAAAGGTAAAGGGATTAAGCAAAAACATAAAAAATTCATAGACACAGACAATAGTATGATGATTACCAGAGGGAAAGGTGGATGGTAGAAGGTAGAAGAAGATAAATGGTGATGGAAGGAGATGTGACTTGGGGTGATGAACACAATATAATATAAAGATGATGTAATACAGAATTGTACACTTGAAACCTATATAGTTGCATTAACCAATGTCATACCAATAAAATCAATTTAAAAAATGAGGTCAGCCCTGGCCGGTTTGGGTCAGTGGTTAGAGCGTCGGCCTGTGGTCCAGAGAGACCCGGGTTCAGTTCCTGCTAAGGACATGTACCTCGGTTGCAGTTTGTCCCTGGCCCTGGTTGGGTCATGTGGAAGGCAGCCACTTGAGGTGTCCCTTTCACGTCGATGTTTCTCTCTCTCTCTCTCTCTCTCTCTCTCTCTCTCTCTCTCTCTCTCTCTCTCTCTCTCTCTCCCTCCCTCCCACTCTAGCAGAACAAAGAATGGAAAAATGTCCTCGGGTGAAGATAAAGAATAAAATAAAAAAATAAAAATAAAAAATGAGGTCAGTTATTCCCCTGCCACCCAAAAAGAAAAAATAATTAGGCATGAAATAAGAACATAGTACTTAAAGAAGTTTATCAAAAGTCTCACCACATAATACTCAGTAATTTATAGGGAGATTTTATGAATATGTTATATTTTATTATATCTTTTTTCCATTATGCTGTATATTTGGTGTATCTAAATTATATTTTCAACATGTGAAGTTTTATGATCTTTAGTACATAACTAGTATGCAAATCATATCTAGTAATGAGCAAGCCTGATGGTAATCTTGGGGGATAGTAAACAAAAGACTTCAGTCTATTTCTGTAAAAATCATTGATTGAATCATAGTAAAATTGGGTTAAAAAAAAAACTTCCATTGATTACCAATGAAATTCCTTCACAGTCTAAAGGATCTTAAGGAAGCAAGTTTGAACAGGTTGGAGACAGATCAATAGCATATTTCAGGGCAAAACTTATTTCTTGGAAAGCAGAATTAACTACTATATAAACAAGAAAAATATTTACCATTTGCCATAGACTAAAGAAACTAATAATTGCTCATGCTATTGATAAAATAATTTTATAGATTAATAAAGAGACTACAGTCAGTGTCCTGTTTGCCCTCACTAAAAATAGTGTTGAACTGGTTCCATAGTGTATAGTCAAAAATACTCCCACGATATTGAACAACTGATCTTGCACATTAAAAATTTGTATTAATTTGATAGTAACACAATCAATGGAAAACAATCCAAAGCAGATATGAGCCTCTTCTATTTTACCCTTAACTTTTTTCCTTAGGAAAAGAAGTTGGTAATCTTCCTCAGGAATTAATTTTTTAAATTGTTAAATACGTACCCACTTTTTTAAAAAGTATTTCTTACTGACTATACTTCAGAAACACAGAGTTTTATATTTCATGTGATTAATGGAAGGCTATAAATTGTAGTGAGAAAAGCTTCTACAACAGTAAGTCTTTTACACTTTTCTTTCCCTGTGATGCTCTTAAAATGACAAACTTGTACCAGGTTCAAAAACGAAAAGTTGAGTATTGTACAGTCTTACAAATACCACTTCAAATGGTTTAATGGTCTGATTTTTTTTAGGGGGGGTATTTACTTTTTATTTCTCTTTCAATGCTTCTGGGTAACCATGGAGAAAGTCTCAGTTGTTAGTATCGTTTTTTCTTCCCCAGCTTGAGGTATATAATTGGTATACAGCAAACTGCACATAATTAATGTATGTAATTTGATGAGTTTGAACATACATATACACTTGTGTTATCATCAAAACAATCAAGGTAATAAATCTATCTCTCAGCTCCAAAAGTTTCTGTGTCCTTTTGTGTGTGTATGGTAAGACTATCTGAAATAAAATTTAGCCTCTTAACAAAATTTTAAGTGCACAATATCTTATTGTTAACTATTGGCACTATGTTGTATGGCAGAGCTGCAGAATGTACTCATCTCGTATATATGCAGCTTTGCACACACTGAACAACTACTCCACATAACCCTTGCCCCAACCCCTGGTAACCGCCATTCTATGGTCTACTTCTATACATTTGACTATTTTAGATGCCTCATCTAAGAGGAATCATGCGGCATTTGTTCTCCTATGACAGTCTTATTTCACATACCATAATGTCTTCCAGGTCCATCCATGTTGTCACCAATGGTAGGATTTCTTTCTTTTTAAAGGCAGAATAATATCCCATTATATGTATGCACCACATTTTATTTATCCATTTATTTGTTGATGGGTTATTTCCATATCTTGGCTGTTGTGAATAATGATGGAGATATCTCTTTGAGATTCTGATTCAATTGTTTTGGATATATACTCAGAAGGGAGATTGCTGGTAGTACTATTTTTATTTTTTGAGGAATCTCTCTATTATTCTTCATAGTAGCTGTTCCAATTTACATTCCCACCAATAGTGCACAAGGATTCCAATTTCTCCACATCCTCACTAACACTTATCTTATAACCTTTAGATTATAACCATCCTAACACATGTGAGGTGATAGCAGCTCAATGACTTGCATTTCCCCAATGATTAGCAATGTTGAGCATCTTTGCATATACCTTTTGGCCATTTCTGTGTCTTCTTTGGAAAAATATCTGTGCAAGTCTTTTGCCCATTTTTATAATTGCGTTACTTTTCTTTTGCTGTAGGAATTTTCTATTAAGCTGTAGGAATTCTTTATATATTTTGGAACTTAACTCCTTATCAGCTATATAATTCACAATATATATTTTCTCACGTTCCAGGGTTTGCCAATTCATTTTGTTGTTTTTTTCCATTTGCCATGTAGCAGCTTTTTAGTTTGATGTAGTCCCACTTGTCTATTTATTTTTGCTTTTGTTGTTTGTGATTTTGGTGTCATACCCAAAGAATCACTGCCAAAACCAATGTCAAGAAGCTTTCCCCTTTGTTTTCTTATAAGAATTTTAGTTTCAGGTCTTACATTTAAGTCTTCAATCCATTTTCAGTTAATTTTTGAGTTGTGTAAAAGTCTTTTACCTTCTTGCTTAAGTTTATTCCTAAGTGTTTTTGTTGTTGTTGTTTGTTCAGTTATTGTAATTATTTTCTTATAGTCTCTTTGTCTGCCTTTGGTATCAGGGTAATGTTGGCCTCATAAAATGAGTTTGGAAGTGTTCCCTTTTCTGTTCTTTTGGAACAGTTTAAGAAGGATTGGTATTAACACTCATAAACAGTAAAATTCACATAGGTAGCCATGTGGTCCTGGGCTTTTGTTTATTAGCAGGTTTTTGATTACTGATTCAATCTCCTTGTTGTTTGTCTGTGTAGGCTTTCTATTTCTTCTTAATGCATTCTTGGTAGGTTGTGTATTTCTAGGAATTTATCCATTTCCTCTAAGTTGTCCAATTTGTTGGAATAAAATTGTTAATAACAGTCCCTTGTGACATTTTTTATTTCTGTGACATCAGTTTAATGTCTCCTCTTTCATTTCTGATTTTGTTTGAGGTTTTTTTTTTTTTCTTCTTAGTATAGCTAAGGGTTTGTCAATTTTGTTTATCTTTCCAAAAAAGACAACTCTTAGTTTGGTCATTTTCCCCATTGTTTTTCTATTCTTTATTTCTACTCTAATCACTATTATTTCTTTCCTTCTGCTAACTTGTGCTTAGTTTGTTCTTCTTTTTCTAGTTCCTTGAGGTGAATGTTAGGTTGCTTGAGATTTTTCTTCTTGTTAAAAATGTGGTGTTTATCACTTTACACTTCCCTCTTAGTACTGTTTTTGCTAAATCCTTTAAGTTTTGGTATGTTGTATTTTCATTTCCATTTGTCTCAAAATATTTTCTAATTTCCTTTTCCTTTTTCTTTCTTCTTTGACCCAATGGTCATTCAAGGGTGTGCTAAGTTCCATGTTTTTGGTGAGTATTCCTGAGTTCCTTTTGTTATTGATTTATAGTTTGTTTTTCCATAGTGGTCAAAAAACAATACTTAGGAATGATTTCAATCTTCTTAAATATGTTAAGATTTTTCTGACTTAGCATGTGATCTATCCCAGAGAATATTCCATGTGTGCTGGCTATATGGCATGTCCTAATATCTCTGTTAGGTCCATTTTGGTCTAGAGTGTTGCTCAAGCTTGTTGTTTCCTTATCGATCTTCTGTCTAAGTGATCTATCCATCATTGAAAGTGGGGTAGTGAAGTCTAATATTATTGTGTTGCTGTCTATTTCTCATTTCAGATATGTCCATTTTTGCTTATATTTAGGTGCTTTGATGTTAGGTGCATACATATTTGTAATTTTATATTTCTCTCTGAATTAACCCTTTTGAAATTGTTTATTCTTTTAAATAAAAGTTGTACTTGTCTAAGGAGTACAACATGATGATTTGACATACATAGTAAAATGATTATTAAAGTCAAGCTAATTAACATGTCATCTCCTCACGTGTATCCCATTATTTTGTGTATGTGTGTGATCAGTGCACCTGAAATGTACTCTCTTAGCAAATTCCCAGGATTCAATACAGTGTTAACTATAGTAATCATGCAATACATAGGATCTTTAGACATATTTATACTACATAAAGCAATGTTGTATCCTTTGACCAATATCTGCCCATTTTCCCTACCTCCCCACCCTTGGTAACCATTATTCTACTCTGCTTCTATGTATTCAACTTTTTAAAATTCCACATATAATTGAGATCATGCAGAGGTTTTTTTTTGTCTTTTTTTTTTTTTTTTTTTTTTTTTTTGTATCTGGCTCATTTTACCTAGCATAACATCCTCCAGGTCCATATTATTGCAGATGGCAGGCATTCCTTTTGTAAGGCTGAACTATATATATAAATATATATATGTCTCACATAAATTGGCCCTTTTATTCTATAATAACCTTCTTTGTCTCCTGTGTGAATTTTAAACTTAAAGTCTATTTTGTCTGATACAAATATAGACTCTCCTGCCTGCTCTCTTTTGGTTACCATTTGCATAGAATATCTTTATTCATCCCTTCATTTTCAGCTTATGTAGGTCCTTATATCTGAGTTTAGTTTTTTATAGGCAGTATATAGTTGGGTCTTGTTTTTTTTTTTTAACCCTTCATTGATGCTGTCTTTTGATTGGTGAGTTTAATCCACTTATATTTGGATTTCCTTCTAAATCATTAGAAAGTATACCAGTAAGAAGAGGAGAATATGCTCATACTACCAAGAAAGTTAGGGCAAGATCCTGAAGCAGATGTAGCTAACTAGGAATTTCTCTAAAGTTTGTTTTTTCACCTTAAGATTCATAAGGATTTTGCATTTTAATTTATATGTCTTGTATTAATATTTCTTAACTTTGAGAAAAATTAACACTCTCATTTCTGCTTAGACACACTGCTTTGAAAATAAATTATATTCTACATAAGAACTATTCAATGCATTTTCATCTTTATTACCATCAGCACCATAAATTAGTTATTTAAAACTATTCACTGTTTTTATGGCATTTGCTCTACACATTCTCATATTGTTACACTTAATCTAAATTTAAGTTAATCTAAATTTTTTAAAAAAATCATATTTTGTACTCAAAGTAATCTAGGTTCATGAAAAATAATTTAAATGCTAAAGAAATATATAATGTAGAAAGCAGAGGCTGATCACATCCCAATATTCAAAAAGGTAATACTGATGAACTGATTTGTGATTCAAATTATACCTTAAACTATTATAGAAGTTTGGTTCTTAAAGGAACTTACTGATTAATTCTTTTGTAAATTGCATTACTAAAACTCTTTTTACTAAGAGCCTGCTGTCTTTTTTCAAATATAGGAAATCTATAATTTATATTTTAATATTATTATGACAAATCTGAGGGAGAGGTTAACTTTGTCAGGATTTTGGAATTCAAACACATTTCTTTAGTCTTTGTCAAGTAACTTTCTGGGATTGTTTTTCTAAACTCATAAACGGTTGGCTCAGATTTGTGGAGTATTCTTTCAGTGCATACTAGTTCACAGGAATAGAGAGGGCAAAAAAAAAAAAAGAAAACAGGATAAGAAACTGACTCAGAAATGTTTTATTTAAGTAGTTTAATTTTGACATACATGATGAATTAGAGCTTAATATTAAATAAAGGAATACATTTAAATAGTTCAATAGAAAGCAACACTATAATGTTTATGTTACCAAGTTGTTGCTGAAACTATTTTGACAGTGTAAATGAAGTGACCAACACTATCCACATGATAGTGTACTTTCTTTTGTGTGTCATTTCCTCTGTAGCAGAAATAAAAAGGTTTAAGTGTGCAAAGCATCATAACACAGTGATTGGGAATCAGATTATTCTGTTTGGAATTTTAGCTCTACCAGAAAAGGCCACTCCACATATCCAATTTGTCATCAGAAAAATAGGAATAACAAACTATTGTCACCTTTTAGAGTTGTTTAGATTAAAAGAAATATAGCACTAAGCATATTGCCTGAGACAGATTTGCAGCTCAATAATGATTGTAATTTTGATTTTATTATTATTGACCTACCGATGAAAGAGATAAAACTTTACACATTCTTTAGATTAATTTTAAAATTGGTTATGAAAATTCCCAAATACACAGATGTTATCTCCTGAAAAATAAAAATGAGTTTTAGCTGATTATCGGGATCCTTGATTTTTCTCAATAGCAGAAAAAATAAAAATAAAATAAATATAGTCAATAGTAAAAAATTGATAGATCCCTTTTGAAAACTGGAATGTGATAGCCTCAAGAAAATAACTGGTTATACACAGGAAACAAATGACAGTTAGGAAACAATGAATATTATTTCAGTCAAGTGAAAAAAATAGTGAGATTTTCATGATAGACTGAAAAGAAAATCAATAATTTCATTGGTGTATTTGTTAATTTTTGAAGTAACAAACTGGTGAAATCTTCCAATAAAATGTGTTCCTAATAATTTGAAATTACTGAGGTAGAATTCTAGATAAAAATAAACCTTTGAAAAAAATGACCTGAATGTAAAAATGGTAATTGCCATATACAAGAGGAAACTGAGATTGATCGGGGGATGAGTAAACCTCTATTTTCCTCAAACCACATATCTATAAACACAATTTCCTTAACATTTTCTTCCTACTATTATTAATGAATGAGGTTTAAACATAGTGTTATAGACATTAGGTATATTATTAAGTTCATATATGAAAGGACCTAAAAGTATTTCTCTGATTTGAAATTTGGTTTCAATTTACAACATAATGGTAATATATTTCTTTTGGTAGATGTTATGGTTAGTCTTATGTGTCAACTTGGCTACACTACGATATCTAGTTATTTAGTCAAACTTAATCAAGGTATTGCTGTGAAGTTATTTTATAGATATATTAACATTTACAATTAGATGACTTTAAGTAAATAAAATTACCCTTGATAATGTGGTGGGCCTCACTAAATCAGGTGATGGCCATAACAAAAACTACTTTCGGACTAAAAGGAATTCTGACTCAAGATTACAACAATATCTAATCCTGTCTGAGTTTCCAAACTGCCAGCTTTCCCCACAAATTTCTGACTTGCCAGCATTTACCACTGCATAATCCAATTCTTTAAAATAAATCTCATTACCTATATATCCTATTAGTTCCATTTCTCCTGAAAAGCCTGACCAATATAGTAGGTGCCAACCACAATCACATTTCCCACAGCTCATTAAGATTGACTAAGCATTATCATAATAGTTTCTTTAGTTTCTTATTATAACATTATTAAAATGTACTCATAATATATGGTATACAAAACATTGAGTTAAACAAACAGAGGTGGATTTCTGGTATAGGCAAAGTGTTGTGAGATTAGATCACAATTCCTCTCTTCAGTTCTAAAAAGATCTATATGACAATCCTCAGAAGAGGGGGTGGGGGGGAGAGAAGAGATAAACCACAGAACTTATACGCATGTATGCATAACTGATGGACATGGACAACAAAGCTGGGGATGGGGTAGGGGGATGGGGAGGAGGGTGTCAACGGGGAAAAAAAGGAGAAACATCTGTAACATAAATAAATTAATAAAAATAAATAAATAAAAAGATCTATATGTAACAATGGAGTAGGATCCAATCAGTGAGGGCTGTGATAGAGGTATACATGGAATGACATCATAAACCAGACATAGTGATTCTCTAACTTGAAGTGCAGCATATACAGGAGAACATAGAGGGAAATAAGGTTGCATGGGTGGATGCAATTAGATATTAGAAGTTCTTGAATACCAAACTAATGCATTTGGACCTAAATTTGTGACAGGCATCAATGGTTATAGAGTAGTTTTTTTGTTTGTTTGTTTTTAATATTATTTGAAATGCTGTTCTGGACAACTCTATAAAATGAGAAGTAGAAAGGTGGGAAATTAGAGGTAGGGGCTGAAAAGCCTCAGAATAGCACATAAAACCTTCAAGTTTCAAATTTGTTGCCCTGGTTCGTGACAATTTCACAATATTATCTCATTAATATTATCTCCAAAGTCAACAGTCTTATGACATAGATTTTTAGTTCTAAAAATAAGCGTGTGCTTAAAATTATTATTTAAAAAAATAATAAGTAGACATTCATCAAAATGCTTATGGAAAACTATTAAAAATAAGCTTTACCAATAAAGAGAACATACTTTTTTTTAAAGGGAAAAAACTCAAGCAAATAAGAAAATAAGGATATATGTTTGCTTTTGACTGTACAAAAATAATTATTAATGACAAATATCTTCACACACACAGAATGTATTACACATCTGTTGGATACTTACCTCCATATGATGGGCATGGTGAAGTACTGTTGAAACGTGTTTAAGAGTGAAAAAATGCACAAGGAGTTTTACACAGAGGTCATGCACACTCTAACTATGGCACTTCTCTTGATTTAGAAACAGTCACTTGCCTTTTAATTGCTAAACTTTTTTGGATGATAATGTTGGACCAGACAGAAACTATCTATCTTAAAAAAAAAAAAGATTAAAAGTAAAATTAAACAAAACTATCAAAGATAAAAGAAAAGAGAAAGACATTTCTTATACAGAGTCATTACAAGAAATAGATACATGGAACTTCTAATTGTGTTAGAAGGGAAGAGATGATTCCCTAAAAACTCTTATCTTTGTGTTTCTTATTTTCTCTCATTAAAAGGTAATAAAGAATTATTAGATGATGGATTATTTTCTTTCTTTTTTTAAAAGACTTTTTACTGATTTTTAGAGAGAGAGAGATTGACTGACTGCCTCCTGCATGCCCCCCAACCAGGGACTGAGCCCTCAACCTGGGCATGTGCCCTGACTGGGAATCAAACCGGCAACCCTTCAGTGTAAGGGATGACCAACGGAGCCATACCTGCTAGGGTGATCACAGATTATTTTCAAAGAGGTTGAAACTGTTAGCTGGCAACTACGCCAGTATTCGAGAATTTAAAAAGTGTTGGACCAAACATAAAAAATGGTAATAGGGCAGTGTGGAGCCTGTAGTTTTATTTATTTATTTATTTATTTATTTATTTATTTATTTATTTATTTATTTATCTATCTATCTATTTATCTATTTATTTATGTATTTTTCTTTATTGATTTTAGAGAGAGAAGAAGAGAGAGAGAGAGATAGAAACATTGATGAGAGAGAACATCGATTGGCCGCCTCCTGCATGTCCACTAGGGATTTGGCCCACAACCTGGGCATGTGCCCTGACTGGGAATTGAACTGATGACCTCTTGGTACATGGGTCGACATTCAACCACTGAGCCATACTGGTTGGGCAGCCTGTAGTTTTAAATGGCATATAGAAATGCACCTAGAAATTTTATATCTAAATGTTTAATTTTTATACTAGAGATATAGTGGGACAAAAAAAATACAAAATTAATTGGTAAGCACTGATGAAAACATCTGTAATAACTACCGTCAGTTCACACAAAATATGTCCTATCATTTTTCTCTTATCTTTGTATATAAAACAGTGATCTGTATGGTAGTGTGTGACAGAAACAGTGAGATCCAACTATAATTTATCTTGCATCAATATTATTTTGATTCTGCTCTACTCGACAGCCAGAAAAAAACACTAGAAAAATAGAGTACAGATAATACTGCTTATACAGGCTAGTACAATAAGCTAAAACGTGTTTTTCAAATTACAAGTAATGACCCATCAGTGGACTTTGAAATCAGTTTTGTGGGTCAAAATCTGCATCATAAGAAAGTAATAGAAGAAAATAAGACACCATGGAAATACAAAGACAATATTAGATAAGAATACGTATTATTTCATAATCACTTTTTTATGTTGTATGTTGAGATGTTAAATGTATAAAAGTACAGATTGTGGATAAAAATGTTCAAAAAACCCTAGTGAAAGGGTCACACTCCGAGAATGGTCATCACCATATCATTGTCAAACAGGTGAAGTTTCACAATAGAGGTCCACTGGAGTCAGCCCTGGGTGCAGGGTTATTTTAGCATCTTTTCTATGTCCCAGATTATGAAAAGTAGAACACATTTAAGTTGCTCATGACATCCAATAGGAACATGGTGAAGTACCAGAACCTTCAAACAGGGAACTGAGGTTCCATATCGCCTTTGTGCACTGACAAACTGATCCGAATACAGTCCTTTTTTAAGTTCTGGTTACATAATAAATATAATTGATAATCTAAAAATTGGGCAAGGTTTCATAGGATTTGCAACTGGGTCAAGCCAAACTTATGAGTATTTAAAAAGTGATGTCTAATTTATTTATACACTAATGAAAAAATGATAAACATATATATAGATTTTTACATTACATTTTTTTCCAGAACATGTACTTGGAATCAGAAGTGATTATATTCTGATCTCAATACTATGTATTATATACAGATAGAGCTCTGGGAATTTAAAACATTAACTATTATATCAGTTTCATAGAGGTGAAAACAATGTGCCCTATATATCACTGAAAGGAACAGTTGTCTTCATGGAATTCAGTTTCTTATTACTTCTATGCTACTATGGAATGTGATATTAGATATGAATAATTTACACAGTTCAGAGCATGATTAATCTTGTTATTGCTCTCATAAATGCCTTTTCAAAGAAAATAAATTGTCTTTGGTTGAACAAATGCAGGTCCAAATATAATCCAGTGTATGTGTCTTCACTTGAGATTTTGATGTAAAGTTTTCAGCAAAGTATCATGATAGCTCACTAGCTATTTGGAGACCTCTTACTGTATGTCAAAATTTACTCACTTTCTTGGAGGTAAATTAGAAGGAAAAAAACTTTCATCTCAGAGGTCATGCTAACAGTAGTGTTATGATTTCACCGTGGTCTGTCCAGTACACTAGAATAAATATCCTGTGTACTTCCACTTACCTTGCTACATGATTAATTACAGGAGCAAAGTTGGTTGGCCCATACAGCTGTACAGATTTCAGACTCCTGTAATAAGCCTCCATGACGCCCTCGATGCCATCACAGTAGGGGTTTTGAGGGTTCCCATTCTGTAGAACGTCACAGGCAAAAAAAAACAGTAAAAAAATTAATAGTGTCTATAAAGATAAATTGAAAAAAGAATAGTCAACATTGATACTCATAAATAATTTTTGAATACTCATTTATATATTTATAATTGCAAAAATTAAGTGGTCAATAATAGATTACAATGTATTATGTAGATTGTGATATGATAATATAATGTGCAGTATAATTAAAAATAAATACTTTTCAAAACAATGGCTGGAGAAGATTCTAAATAATCTTGAGAATCTGAATACTACATTCTATAATAAATAACGTCTTAATTTTACACAGGTTTGTATATATGTGGAGATGAATATATAAAAATCCGGAAAAGAAGTAAATAAAATATTGGGTAGTTAACTCTGAGTGGCTATATAATTGGAGATTTTATTTCACTCTTTAAATCTCTATTTTCCAAGTTTCATGCAGTTATGTATTAAAATCTGAAGAAAAAAAGCTATCTGTTCAGTTTTCCCTTCTAGAAAGAAAACTGTAAGATATCTACCACTCGCACCTCTTCAGGGCACACGTGACAACTCCAACTGGAGAAGGGTTCAGAGGGAATGTAATTTGGTGTCAGAAATATCAAAACCAGGTGAAAGGAAAAGAATCAAAGAAACATATCCATGCTGTTCAAGGGAAATAGAGCTTTTGCCATCAAGGGGTTTTCTGAAAGACAGCACCCAGAAGGGCCACTTTAAACCTGGAGACCTGGTCTAGCTTTTCCATGCCTTGAATGCTGTTATTCTTAGGTTGAATTCTCCTACTCCACATTCCACAGATAATACAAATATGGCAGTGTATTAGTTATCTATTTCTATGTAGCAAATTATGCCCAACGTTAGTGGCTTAGAACAATAAGCATTTATCATCGTACACATTTTTGGGTGTCAGGAATCCAGAAGCAGCTTAGCTAGGTGGTTCTCACTAAGAATCTCTCATGAGTTTGCAATCAAGATGCAGACCTGGCATCTGAAAGGTTGACCTGAGCTGGAGGATCTGCTTCCAAGAAGACTCACTCTACGGCTGCCAGGGGAAGGCCAACCAGAACTCTTCATCAGGCTGCTTGAGTGTTCCCACAACATGGCAGCTAACTTCCCCAGAATGAACAATCCAAGAGAAAGAGCAAGGAGGAAATCCCAGTGCCTTTATAAGCTAGTCTCATACATTGCACAACATTACTTCTCCTTTAATCTACTTGCTAGAAATGAGTCACTAAGTATAGTTCGTATTCAAAGGACGGGAATTGGGCTCCACCTCTGCAAAGGGGGAGGAGATATAAATAAAATTTGTTAAATTTTATAAATAAAATTATGTTAAAGCACTAAGAACAGTAACAATATTTAAAAATAGCAATAATTTTAGCATGTATGTTTTTATCTGATCACAAGTAACTGTTAATTTATAACTAAAATGTGTTGACTTCTGCATACTAAGCTTTACATGAAAATATTTACATAAATTATATAGTTTTTTGTTACAACACTAAAAAGTAGATTAAATAGTGTCATTGTTTTCCACTTTACAGATGAAGAAACTAAGGCACTGAGAACTTAAATACTGTGCCCAGAAGTCACACAACGCGAGTGAGAGCCAACATTTGAACCCGCGCAGCCTAACTCCAGAACCCAGCCTCTTCACCACTGTGCCACTGTGCTGTGAAGTCCTAAGCATACTGAAAGACTGGGGATCTTCAGATGTTAGCAGCCACTTCAATTTGTGAGAGAAGAATTTATACCCAGATTTTCCTTTTAATTTTGCTTTATTTCTTCAAAAATGTTTTGGTTTTGTTTTGTTAATCCTCACCTGAGGATATTTTATTCCACTGATTTTTAGAGAGAGTGCAAGGGAGGGTGCAGGGGTGGGGAGAGAGAGAGAAAAACATCAATGTGAGAGAGATCCATCCATTGGTTGCGTCCTGCATGCACCATGACCAGGGCCCGGATCAAATCTGCAACCCAGGTACATGTCCTGGACCAGTAACTGAACCCGAGACCCTTCGGTGAGAAGGCCGAGGCTCTAACAACCACTGAGCAATGCTGGCCAGGGCTTCCTCAAACTTTTAAACTAAACCTCATGTAAATTTTTAAAAACATAAAATGAATAAAAGACTTCTTTCTATTTAAAATTGGTCACAGCAGTTGATTGAAATTAAAATGCAAAAGTTTAATATTTAGCACAAAGCAGTTAATGGTGGTTTTTTAATCTGAGCTGACCTATTTAACCTTCCTTTAAGTAAAATTTTACAGTGTTCTTTTCCCTTGATAAGGTATGAAGCTAATTAAAATTAAAACTCATTATTCATTTCGGGCATTAAAATGTATTATATATCTTCCTTGAGGGAACAATTACAAACAAGGATCACTCTGATCTTTACAAACCAGGATAATTCTGAGCTCTTTGTCTGTTTAACATTTGAGTGAGGGTGGGAGTTTATATTACTAATAAAACTATATATTTCCTCTATTCCTCTGGAACCGAAATTACAAGGTTACCATTTCATTTCTCTTAGTGGAAAGATAATCCTTGGATGTTCTCTTCATCATTATGGACTATCTGCAGCACCAATTTCTGTACTAGCTCCAATTCCATAATAAATTGCTCTGAATTTCGCATGTGCCTTGGATGATAAGAGTATTTTATTACATACAATTATACATTCTTTTAAATATATGCTTTGTATTACATCAGGATTATTTCAAATAATTTATGACTAGTAAAATGCCATTTTCCTTTTAATGACAACATTGTGATGAGTTATAAAACAATTATTTAAGTCTTTTTAAAAACTCATTTCTTAAAATAATTCTGTTGGGAATTAGTTCTTGCTAGTTAAAACAAATTAAAATAAGCTTATATGTGGATCCAGCACAAAAAAAAAAACACAGGACATTTTTTAAAATAAGAGCATTCAATTTTGTCTTCCATTAATGAAGACAGTAATGGATGCTCTATTTTATACTTCCTTTTTAATGAACAACTTTTCCATTTATAAAATAATGAATGTCAATTTGTGGAACACATAGAAATATGCAGAGTATCATTCAAAATGAGCAATAATCTCACTGTGCAGATTTAGGTGGGAAGGGGTGTCCAGTCTCACCCCCTTTCCCTCCATTGGGCTTCCTCAGGGATTGTAATTGGGGAGTTAGATTCAGTTCTGGGCAAGCAGCCTATAGTCTCTATTGCTACCTACAGCCTATAATACTTTTCAGCAGAGCTAACACACTGACAAAATGCTCTCAGGAGCTGTTGCTTTACTCTTTGAAATATTAACTGTTGCTGCCCATAGATTGCTTACTGTGGGGAAAAGCTGAGAGAATTCTCCCCTCTATTCAGTAAACAAACATCTACTGAGCTGCTACTTTATGCACACAGTGGTAAAGCCCCTTGGTTGTTAAATTGGTACACCTAGTTGAAAGAAAAGGCATACACATAGATATGAATCTGCATGGATACCTATAAATGCCAAAACAAGTAAAAAGCATTCAAGTTGTTTTAGATATTTAGTAGGAGAAAGTGCTCAGGCAGGTGAAGTGTTTCTCTGTCGATCAACGCAAAAGACATTCTTATAAGGACCACTGGCCACATGCCTATTAGAAATACTTCCTCTAAAGCCCTGCACCATTGTATTTTCAGTTACAACTCCGTAAAGAGTCTTTGAGAATCACGAAGAGATGAGAGCAATGACTCATCATTTTCAGGAAAAAAGTGCTTAACCTGATGATACAAGGACATTTTTCCTTTCCCTTTTCGTATCTGGCTACATCATTTTTACACACATTTCACATGAAAAGCCTGGGTTTACCTGAAATCTTTTTGAGTCAGCAAAACTCAATTTCAGCATTTGAGACAACCCAAAATTCACTAAATAGGGAATATTTCATTTTTAAAAGGCCTCCCTTGCCACTTGAAAGATGGTTTGAACTTGGTGTGGATTAAAAGATCAGTGGTTGTGAATACACATCACAGTTCTTACCACGGAAACCTGAGAGTTTGTGGACATTAGGTGGTACATGAAGTGGCAGATTGACAAGGGACTGAAGTTTTTGTATTTGCTATTTTTGGCACTTATAGAATATATATCGCAGTTATTTCTGATGAAGTTAATACAGAATACTTTAGCACAAATCAAGACAAATGCACCTCATTGAAGACTTATTTAACCCTTGTCTGGTTTACTTTTCTAAGAAAACAAAAGTGCTTTGAAAAAAATTAAAGTGACATAACAGTTGAGTAATATTAAAATTGAAGCATTATCATCATCATCATCATCATCGCTTTCATCATCCATTTGGGAGACTATTTTTTATATGTTTAAAGGGGTATGACTTTATCCTGTAAGTGAATTGAGTTGAAAGAACAGTTCAATATGCAAATAAGAAAAAAAAGCCTTCCGTAGCAGTAGTTGTTTGCATAGGTTTGGTTACAAAGAATAAATGTCCAGGTTAAAAAAAAAAAGGCAGAAAAGGAAGGAAGAAAATCATACACAAGGGTGAGAAGACACTCGTGGAAGGAAAATTAATAAACCTCATTTAGTTTAACATAATTATTCCTTTTCTTAGGCTTAAAATAGCTCGTGACCTTTTTCCTGAGGCACTTAAGACAGGATCACATGAGGGATTTTCATGGTTTTATAAGTTTCTTGGAAGTTTTAATTCTCCCAGAAACAAAATCCCAACAGATACTCATTTTTACATGACAATGGGACTATGGCATGTGGGCTATTTCACGGAAGAAAGAATTAAACCCCACGGCAACCTTTTCTGAAATCGTGTGGGTGATGGAATAGAAAAGCAAGAATAAGTACAGCAATAAAAATATTAAAATACTGTTCTTAAAATATATATATTTAGGAAAAATGAAACATCATTAAAAGCTTCAGAAATACACATACATATATATTATATATAATGATGTTAATAAAGCACATTTCTGAGCAGAAGTAGTACAGGTATTTTATAGAATGTGGTTTAGGAGTGGTTAAGAGAATGGATTCTAAAATAAGACTGATCTGGGTCCAAGTCCTGTCTGTTAAAACCCTGGTTAAACCTGTGAGCTGAGTTATGTAAGTCTTGGGTGCACACTTCTTACCATATTCCATATGAGTGGCACTTGCCAGAGTGGCGCAATGTGGCAGCTATGATATACCTACCACACAGAAGTTTTCTGAAGATTAAGTTAGAAAAGGGGTATAAAGTACTTAGACCAATACTCAGTAATTACTTAATAAAGGTAGTATTATTGCTTATTTTTGTCTACTTTGCTTGCAGAACTTAAAAATATTCCAATGATGACCATGCATTTGTAATAAGAAAAAAAATAACAAAGACCTACAAAAATATGGGTGACGGGAAAGTTTATCTACCTACTACAACACGTAGGGCAGGCTAAGGAGGTCCCTCTATTAGGAAAACTAAATGTTTTCCAAAATCATAGCTCAGCATCCTATATTGATCCCCCCTATTATTTATCAGAAAGTGCACGGAGAGTAAGAGGCTGACAGCATTATCCCTGGGGAGTCTATTTTGAAGGCAGACTGCAGCACATTGTTTATCTGCAGTCACACAAATGAAAGCAGATCTATGTAAATTAAACATTAACTGGAGAAATATTTTTAATCCAATCATATCTACTCCAGTATATTTAACTCTTAATTAATTATAGCCATAAGTACTGCTTCACATTTGAAAAAAATAATTCCAGTCATGACTAGTCCTTTAAATTTGAAATGCCATTTTAGAAGAGGCTATTTAGAAGATGTATAAATCAGATGCATTTTAGGTTGATTGAAAATAGCCACGCACTCTTTGATCTGCCTCTCACTGAGAGGTAAAAGTTACTTCTCCTACCTTGAAACTGGGCTGGCCTTAGTGACTTGCTTCACTGAGAGAATGTGGCAGAAGGAACATTCTGGGACTTCCAAGGCTGTGGTATAAAGAGTCCTGCAGCTTCTGCCCCAGCCTTTTGGAATATTTACTCTGGGGAAGCCAGCTGTCATGTAAGAAATCTGACTACCATGAGACCACCATGCTGAGGAAGCGCAAATGACCGCGTGGAGAGGCAGCATGTAGAAAAGAGGGGAAGTTGTCCAGGCAACCCAGCTATCTCAGCTATCCCAGCTCAGGCATCACATATGAGTAAAGAAGCCAGCTTAGGGAGCAGGCTATCCCCAGGAGACAGGACATGGAGAAGACCTGAAGAATCCAACTGACAGCCAGAATCAGGAATACATCTCCATTAGAACACAATTTCAGCCCTCTCTGGCCATTCAAGCCATCCAGGGAGGCCTCAGACATTACAAAACAACAACAACAACATTAAAAGCGTCCCCCATTATATTCTCCTCGAGTTCCTGTCCAAGAAGTCATTGACATAATGGAATGGTGTTGGCTTATACCTCAAACTTCTAGGGAGTTTTGTTATGTAGCAATAGAAACAATATTTATAAATCTGATGCACTTTAGGTAGATTTACTGCTAATCTATGTAACTGTCTTTGTTTCCATTAATACCACACTCCTAGATCAATCATTTAGCAAAATTAAGCTGAGTCTTGTTACAAAAGCTGCAACATGATTGACAAAAGAAGAAGTAATGAGCCAATATTTAAAAATCCAACACACTTATTTTTTTTCCAAAATATACAATCCTTGTGATGTATTCTTACCAAAGCAAACTCATGAGATATCCTTCCATCTGGAGGTAGTTTTGCACCAAAACCTAGAGCTGGGAACATCTTATCACTGTCATAATCTTGAACGATTTCTCCCACGGCTTTCAGTGCCATCCCATAGGCGTTCAGTTGGTAAGGATTCATGTAGTGGAGAGAAGTGGGCTGGGCAGGGTTGCCTGATGACAGAAACATATTTCTAATGTGAGTGATCAGGCTAAAGATACAATATTTTGGATAACACTTTTCTTGATATCTATTTCAAAATGAAATATTTTTAAGTTATGATCATTTTTTTGATGGAGCGGGGATGGATATTAACACAGAAATATGTATTACATTCGATCACACATGTAGAAAATTTCCCAAAGATATGCCGAAGTATATGCAGATTTTTTCAGAAATTATTCTTCATTGTCAATGTCACGCTATTCTTGAAAATTAGTTCCAGAAAAGAATAAAAGTACTTTTGTTCATTTTATTTTACTGTAATATTCATTTTACTTTAAAAAATAAAAACACTGTGTGTCTTTAGATTGAATTCTTATGCCTATAATCAGAGGAACCAACTGAACTAATAGGCTTGAATAATTATGAGGTTTTCCTAAAGTTTTTCACAAAAATAAATAGAATATTTGAGAAGTATCCCAACTGATCACTTAGAAAAGGAGAGCATAGTGATTTTCAGATTCAAGCTATTTAATATCTAGATCTGAAAAATTATTCAGAGTTTCTAACTAGACATTAAGGTAGGAGGCAGAAAGCCCAAAGTGGAGTCTTGCCATTTACTGGACATTATCTATAAAATGCCTGCAATAAATCCTCCCACAGCGTTTACTGAGAGGATAAAATGAGATTATGTGTGTGGAAGTGATTAAAAACAGTAAAGCACCATAGAAATGTAAGGTTCAGCTACTACTGTTATTAATGTCTGGGTCATGCACACGGTTCTAAAATTTCAATATCTTATACTATGTAGGATGTTGCATTTGAATAGAGATGAATTTGAGAGAAAGTAATATATGTGCTGCCACTTAAACACACTGAGATTCACATTGAGATGCCCTAATTACCAGCACTAGGCCGCCTAAAAGTCCATTAAGTTTCATAAGTGAAAATGGAAAAGTTAAATGGAACTCATAATAACACATAAAGCTCAAATCTACTTTAAAACATTGCCTGAAGAAGGAGAGCCTCAGGGCATTGTTCTTTTCTGATAAGGAAAAATAATAATAATAAGCACTTGAGATCCAGAGAGACACAAAATAAAGGAGAGATCTTGCCTTGGTTTATAATGCATATAATTATATCAAGAACGTTTTTGGTCTAAAAATAATTTATTGTATAAATGCATTTATATTTCCAAAGGGTTACAAGCATTCAAGGGCTGGTTCCACGTAACAAAATTTCTAAAAAAGTGTCTTCTGACCATGATGGTCTTAATATTCCCCTCAGTTTGACTAAATTTTAGACAGGTTTCCCCTGACTATAGGCCCTCCTTTTTTTTAGAGCATATGCTTTAGATAACTTGCAATTGTAAATTATCTGCCCTTTGAGGTCTAAATTTCCTACAACCCAGGAATGTCTTTCTCAAGGACCTGGGAGCCAGCCCTTTGAAATGTCATCATAAGAAAGATACCACCCCTATCACCTGTAGTCTAACTTCAATAAGTATGAATTAGCAAATATAGATGGTGAAATCACACAGACCACCTCCCCTCTAATGTCCCCTAGTACTTTTCTACTAGTTCCCCACAGCACTTAAATTTCCTGCCTTCTTTTGTTTTGGAGGAGCTGAGTCAATATCTCTGTTCTACTGCAATAGGTTTGATTCTTATTGCGATAGTTCTGAATAGAGTCTTCTTTAGTCTGTTTAATGAGTCTGGTACAATTGTTCTTTGACATTTTCTTCTAAAGTAGGAATTTTGCCACTTAGTCAAAAGCCCATTGGAGCCACAGATAAGCAATACCATTCCTTGACTAAGTGGTCATTTAACCACACTCTCAAATATAAGAGTTGTTAACCAATGGTTGCAATATGGCAACTAATTAAATTTTACTAAGAAAACCATAACTTAAAATAAAAATACCATTAATACCCAGCATGTCTAAATATCTTAGTCTATTATGCACAACAGGGCCTGATCCTACCCATTCAAAGATGTTGCCTAACTCTTTCCAGCATCTTCATCCCGACCAGTCTTTTCACTGGACCACTAATGATGTCTTCCTTCCTATTATGACCTCTCAAGTTACCACCCTGTGCTGAAATTCACTTTCTTCTCCTCCAGCTTATGTCTCACATGCACCAGACAACCTTCCTTGTTTCTTCCAGCACTTACTGTCCTTTCCTACTCTTATGGTTTTTGTGTTCTACACCAAAAAGCATGCCAATTTGCTAAACTGAGGGTCAATTCCTTGAATCTGGGACCATGTATGTATCACCTCTGTATCTGCAACAATGCCTACGAAGAATGAACTTATAGGTTGGTAACATTGGAGCCCAATTAACAACACTAGTAATTATAATAGCATGGAATCTAACACATATTGAACACCTTACTTCATATCTCACTTATTCCTTTCCAACAATCCTGTGGGTGCTTTTATTATACCCACATTTTAGATTATAACATTTTCAGATTAAATAACTTGCCCCAAATCACACAACAACACTTGATAAAACTACAATATGAATCTAGGCTATCAGACTCCATAGTCCTTACTCTTAGCTGCAACTCTTACTTATGGATCTTTACTATTTTAAACCCTGAATATTATCAAATTTATATCTGACTTTGTTTTAGAGGTACACTGGGCCTTTGCAAAATAATCCTACTTGGATAGACTCTTTTTAAAAAAGCTTTATCGAGATATAATTCATATAACTTATAATTCACCCATTTAAACTATACAATTCAATTATTTTAAGTATATTCACAGATATGTATAACCATCACTAAAATCAATTTTAGAACATTTTCATCACCTCAAGACTTGTTTCCTGAGCCCACACAGCCCAGATGGCTCACTTCTTCTACCTCTGTGACTTTCTAAATAAATTTAGGTTTATATATGAAAAAGGAGGAGGAGGAGAAAAGGAGAAGAAACCCTGTACTTATTAACTATTATTCCCTCGTCATTCCATCCAGCCCAGCCCTAAACAATAACTAATCTACTTTTAGTCTCTATTAATTTGTAAATTCTGGACATTTCATATAAGTAGAATTACATGTGATATGGTATTTTGTGACTGGCTTCTTTCACTTCATACTGATTTCAAAGTTCCTCTATGTTGCATCATGTTTCATCGCTTCATATTTCATTCTTGTTTATTGCTGAATAGTATTCATATAATATACCACAGTTTTCTATCCATTTATGAGCTCATAGACATTTGGGTTGTTTCTACATTTTGGCTATTATGTTGCTAAACATATTTGTGTACAAGTTTTTGTACAGAGGTATGTTTTCATCTCTCTTGTGCATATGTCTAAGAGTAACATTGTTGGGTCATGTGGTAAATACAATAACTTAAGAAACTGTCAAAGTGTTTACAAAGAGGCTGCACCATTTTACATTATCACCAGCAGAGTATGAGGATTCCTATTTCTCTACACCTTCACCAACACTTGTTACCTGATTATTAGATTATAGTCATCCTAGTGAGTGTGAAATAGTATTTCATTATGGTTTTGATGTGCATTTCTGATGTCTAGATATTCCAAATAACTTTCATGTGTTTATTGGTCATTTTTACATCATTTTTAGAGAAATACCTATTCCACATTTTGAGTTATAAGTATTCTTTATACATTCTGGATACAAGTCTCCTATGAGACATCGGTTTTGCTAATATTTTTTTTCAAGCTGGAATTTGTCTTTTCACTTTGTTAATAGTGTCCAAAGCATAAAAGATTTTAATTTTGATGGAGCTCATTTTACCTATTTTTTTCGTTTGTTGCTCATGCTATTGGTGTCATATCTAAGAATCAATTGCCAAATCCAAGGTAATAAAAAATGCATCCTTACATTTTCTTCTAATAGTTTTATAATTTTAACACTTATATGGAGGTTTTTTTTATCTATTTTGCATGAATTTCATATATTATGTGAGGTAAGGGTACAACTTCATTCTTTTGTATATGGCTATCTGGTTGTCCTAAGAATAGTTTGTTGAAAAGTCTATACTTTCTTTACTGAATCATATTGGTACCCTTCTCAAAATTAGTTAATCTTAGACACATGGGTTTATGTCTGGAATCTCAATCCATTTCATTGATCTATATTTGTATTTTTATGCCAGCACCAAACGTCTTGATTACTGTTGCTTGGTAGTAAGTTTCAAAACTAGGAATTGTGAATCTTCCTATTTCCTTCTATTTCCCTCAAGTGTGCTTTCATTTGGGTCAGTTACCCATTTCTTCAAGTTTTGATAGAGATTGCAATGAATCTGGAGATCAATTTGGGAAATATTACCTCCTTAACACTGTTGAAATTTTCAATAAATAAACATGGCGTGTTTTTCCACTTATTTAGATCTTTAATCTTTCAACAATTTTTTCAGAATAGTTTTCAGAGTATATAGGTTTTACACTCTGTTAAATTTATCCCTAAGTATTCGATTCCATTTGATACTATTAGAATTGTTTTCACAATTTCATTTTCAGATTGTTCATTGGAACTGTGTAGAAAAAAATTTAATGTATTGATTATTTATTCTTCAATCTTGTTAAATTTTCTTATTAGTTTGAATAGATTTTTAGTGGATTAATTAGGATTTTCTATATACAAGATCACATCATTTGAAAATAAAATTAGTTTAACTTCTTTCTTTCCAATCTGGATATATTTTATATCATTTTCTTAACTAATTGCTCTGGACACAACCGCCAGTACAATATTGACTAGAAGTGGCAAGAGTAGACATTCTTGTCCTATTCCTTATCTTAGGGGGAAAGCATCCAGCTTTTCACCATTAAGTATAACGTTAGCTATGAGTTTTTCATATATTCCTTTCTTTCACAACTTGTATTCCTAGCTAAGTGTTTTTATCACAAAAGTATATTGGACTTTATCAAATGCTTTTTCTGCATCAGTTGAGACGACCATGTGGTTTTTAATATTTTTTCCATTGATATAGTGTATTACATTATTTGATTTTTTTTATATTAAGACAAGTGATAAATGTTACTTGGTGCGGGTGCATAATTCTCTTTATATAGTGCTGAAATCAATTTGCTAGCACTTTATTGAGAATTTTTATACCATATCCATAAAAAATATTGATCTTTAGTTTCTCTTTTCTTGTGATATTTTTGTCTGGTTTGGGTATCAAGGTAATAATGACCACACAGAAAGAGGGAGTTGGGAAGTATTCCTTCCTCTTTTAATTTTTTGGAAGAGTTTGTAAAGAATTGTTATTAATTCTTCTTTAAATATTTGTTAGAATTCACCAGTGAAGCTATCTGGACTTAGATCCAGATAAACTTTGTGAGTAGTTTTTATTATTATAATTATTATTACTAACTTAATATCTTATCATAGGTCTGTTCAGACTGTCCATTCTTTAAGTCAGTTTCAATAGTTTGTATCTTTCTATTAAATCCTTGCTCTTCTTGCTGTGCTAATGTTCATCAGTGAACAAAAGCTAGCATTTCAAACAAATTGGGCTTTAGATTTTATTTCTATGTTCCATAATTTACTAAATAAAGCACATGAGTAAAAATCATTAACTTGAAGTCATAATGTTAGACAATAAACTTAATGTGTAGTCCAAGGTGAGATGAATTAGAGTTTGGTCTCCTAATCTCTATTTCTAACTCAAGAATTAACTAGCCAAGATGTATTTATTATTAAAAAGATATTCTGGATTCCCCCCCCCCCATTTGTAGAGGAGGACAATTGGTGTAATTCTACTACTGCATGAAATGTGAGTCAACATGAAAGAAATGTGAGATGAGGGCCATAAGCACAAAAAATAATTTGAAAATAAAAAGCTAGATAAATATAAACTGATGACAACCCTGGTAAAAGTTGAACAATGAGATTCATGTTCTTATGGTACATAATAACTGATTTCAGATGACTGTCCTATTTGAAACAAAGTTACTTCAAAATAAAATTAAAAGTCCACTTCTTTTCTTTCTTAAAATATTTGATTTATAAATTATGAATATCTGTACATGGGGTATTAGATGATACACCTTCTGCATTAATTAAATATAAATGTGTTAACATAAATAATTCTTAAAAACAAAAAAAAAGAGTAAAAATGAAGCAAGTCAAATAAAGTACATGTACTTGAATTACACATATAAATTAATACACAGAAAAATACTATAAAAATGAGGATTACAATCAGACAAACTTCAGAATTATAGTTACATATGGAGAAGGGAAGGCAGAAAAAATGGGGCACAGGTACACAATGGGCCTAATTAGATCTAATTTTTATTTAAATATGTGAAACAAAAACCACCATATATTGTTATTTAATAAATTTGAATGGGATTCTTATGTACTTTTACTACATTTCTTACAGCTATTTGTATACCTGAATTAATTCATAATGTTAAAAAGAAAATTTATCTGGATATCTGAATTTTATGAGACACTTCAAAATAATGAAAATATAGAATTAAAATATCTAAACCACATGAAAATAGATACTCATTTTTCACTTAATTGCTGATCATTTTTATTGGGGAGAGTCATAATACTCACCATTTGATGCTGTAAAATCAATAGCCACTGTGAAATTGATTTGTGTTCTAGAATATAAGTAAATAAGAATCATTAATAATTAAATAATTTTACAAAATGTTTGATTTCCATTTGTGTTATATTTTTTTAACATAACTAATTTTCTTAAATATTACTACTGGCAACTATGTTACAGTACACACTGGATGGCATCAGCTAGGCAGTTTTCAAAGGTAAGAAGTTGGCAAAACACCCTACAACCATACACCTATGAAATAAAACCTAAAGTGTGGGCAATAAAAGTAGCTTCTATTTGGGAGCACAATAACTAAGTAAGGCGCTCAGAATAAAGAAGTCAAACTGCAAATAATTATAATATTTGCCAGTCTCCAACGTCAGCATTCATTCTTGATTTGCTTTGCAAAACTATTCTATAGTCCATGTGAAATTATTATGCCTTTAAAAGGGTAACTTAGCTAAAATCATCTCTAGTATTTTAGTAATATCATTTCTTGAACTAATTCTTTCCAATAATCCTAAAACACATGATTTTCTCCTGCTTTCTTAAAAAATGAAGTATTTCAGATACTGATCTACCTCTCAGTGATTACTGCATTCCTCTGTGTATGTATCTATAAATATAAATATTTATAAAGATGAAATTGATTGTATATACCTTCAGCACATGGTATTTAACCCAAAATGATTTTTCTGGGTTACATTTTTCCGTTTTTTGTTTTTTTTTTCCTGATAGAAACCAAAGCGGTGGCATTCACATAAAAGCCACATGTTTTTGGATACACCTCTGACTCTCTATAAGTAATTCAGCCTCTTCCTTACCAAGTAAGGCATAAAAACACAAATATGTGACAATGATATGATTACAGGGATAACTTGCAATCATATCTAATTTAAAACATCATTTGAAAACATAGGTACTTCGACTATTTTTAGTAACAAATTACTTTTGACACATTGCACAATTGATTTACTACTTCAATGTTGAAACCATTGTTTAAATGGTGGTAGTGGTGTGGTGATGCTGGTGTGATGATGATGATGATGATAGCTATTACAGCATAGGGTCCCTTGCAGTTCTCTTAGCATTAACTATAGCAATATTTCCTTCTGTCTTAAAAAAATTAAGCCTGAAGAGCCCTAAATACTAGTCAGGTATTGAAACAAACTCAATCAGTTTTTATCTAAGGAATGAATCTTTTATGCTTTACATTTAATAAAAAACTAATATAGATTCTCTTTATAGCAACATGGTAATTTTTTCTTAGAGTAGAAATTAGGTTTATAGGCTAAGAATATAGGTTAATTTGGAACATACACTAACCAGTATGAACCAAAATGAGTTAAACATTTTTTAGAAAAAGAATATAGGGATACTTTTGGGAGAACATTTTGAGATAATAAATCCCTGTGAGGAACTTGAAAGAACTGACTATCAGCACATTGCGTTGTCATTCTGCTGATAGGGAGAGAACTGACTTGTACTACAGGGAGTGTGGTGTATTAGAAATGCTATAGCTTTTGAGTCCGAAAAAACTGGGTTTGAATTTCAACAACCCAGTTACTGACATTAGTCAAGTTTTAAAACTCTCAGAAGGAAGGTGCACGGCATGCAATAATTAAGCAAGGACTCACAGAAAAAATATACACAAAATATTATATCTATATCTATCTATCTATCTATCTATCATCTATATATACATAATACACATTATATTTATATTACATGTAATGTGTTTTATATAGCTTATATAAATTAACCTCATAATATTTTGAAAAGAAGGTAATATTATTCTCCTTTTACAGACAAGAAAATCTAAGCTCATAATATTTAATAACTTTCCACATGAGTAATAAATGCCAGTATTCGAATTTAAATTTATATCTAATTTCAAAGACAGCATTCATAAACTCTACACCATGCTATTTCTATAATTAATTATTTGTAAACTTCCCAGCTATAGTAAGAACACAATAAAATATAGTGTTTATTATGTTGCAAACCTAAAAATGATACTACACAGACATCCTTAATGATAAAGATGCCAGAATATATTCTCGTGCTTGGGCAAATTTGTCCTTCTGTTAAGTAGGTTATCAAATATCTCCATCACAAAATAATCAGTATAAATGCTTCTTTATGTTATTTTATTCAAATGACACCTCCTTAGGAATGAAAAAATAACTCCGAGCTTCAAGAACACATATTTCAGCACATTATAAAGGTCAATTTAGTTGAGTCTTTGGGTCAATCTCCCTTAGGTTGTAGGGATAGTCACCTTGTCTTGATTCAATTCTTTTTTATAACAGTATCTGCACAGTGCTTTTCACATATTGGAATGCACACCTGGTAGTTGACTGATTTCAAGATTTGATTAGCTCTTTGCCTCATTCTGCATGTCAGAATCTTACTGTTTTGAATCAGTATTCAGATCAGAAGAAAAATATGATGGCTCATTACACAAAACATTTCATGATTGTGACAGTCCCTTAGCCTATTACTACACTATTTGGATTTTTTCATTTAAAAAATTGCAATTCAACAATTCTTCATTGAGTATCTTACAGTTGTCAAGCACTGTGTTTAAGTGATAAAGAGAAAACAGGAGCAAACCAAATGCTATCCTTGAACTCAGAGACCTTACAATTTCAGCTTTCTACTATTGAAAACAAGGAAAAAAACAGCGCAGGAGTTTCTAATTGAATTCATGTCAGCAGCATAACCTAAAGTTCAAGTGTGCATTTACAGCTTATTCATTCCCATGATTTCTAAGAATTTGTATTCTTAGTGTATACTTACTACACCAAGTGTATTTTGAACATAATTAATAAGAGTTTATTTAAAAAGGTGCTAGCAAAACCATAACTTCAGAGTATAAGGCAGATTTCTTAAAGACTTTGATAAATTATTTGTCATAAAAGTAAACCAGACAAAGCATCTTCATCATTTATCTTGTTACCCTTTTTCATTCTTTAATATTGCTTGAAGCCTAATGTAAGAGAAGAAAATCAGTCATTTGTCAAAGTAAGAAATCTGAATTTACAGGAGATGACTGACAGAATATTCATAAAACTATCATATGTAAGTCCTTGAAATATTCTGCTTAGGAAGTGTTACATCAGCTGTCATTTCATGTTTTACTAAATTCTATATTTATGTTATATCATTCTAGAGTATAAAAAAAGACACGCCTGCCAAACTTCATGAGTTAGCAGTAACATCTCATGAGACTTCCCAATTCATATGTCCTAGTAGTACTAAAATATATACTTGGAAAATGTCCTTATTTCACTCTGCCACCTTTCCAAAAGCTGTGAATGATAGATAAATCAGATGTCAAGATGGAAGATTTAACTAGCAAAGTGAAGATCCATAGAAAACAAGTGTAGATGTGCATATCGAAGGAATCCACACATACGTACACACTCCCACACACATGCACACACACAGAGTGATACCATCTTAAATGACTTTTCTACAACTGTCATTATAAATTAATTCTTGAGAACTAACTGTGATGAGGGTGTACAGAAGGACTGCATTATTTTCTTCCTAATTTCAAATTCTGTTCAGCTGTACAAACTTAACATTATCAATAGGAAACGTGAACTTTCCCCCTTCCTTCTTCAAATTCATCTTGACAAAGGCAGATCCAGGTCCACAAGCCCACTGCTAACATTTCTCTCATTATTGCCATGCTGGCACCACAACTATGCTTCTGCCTTGACTTACTGGATATGCAATCAGGCTCATACTTCGGTTCTAGAATCTGCCCTGAACCTGTTCACTTGCCTCTAGCACTAAACCTGGAATCCTTCTCTCTTACCTTTTCCTCTTTCTTAAAAGTAGTTCAACTACCTATTTGACAACACAGACAGCAGTCTGATCCCAAGTTTTGCTACATCTTCACAATTCCTGCTTTCTGTGCCCATAAACTTCAGAGGATTCATTACCCTTGACAGTTGAGATATGCTAGAATGAGGGCAGGCTTTGAGATGCAAATTCAAATATAAGTACTTTCACCTACATGCAATGTGATCTTGGGAAAGCTATTTAACCCCTTTGCCCCTCATTTGTAATAAATTAAGAATAATAAAGCCTTCCTTGGATTATTTATGATAAAAACTCACAGTAAAGTGGGACTAGAGGGAATACACGTCAACATAATAAAAGTCATACATGACAAACCTACAGGTAATATCATACTCAATAGACAAAGACTAAAAGCATTTCCCTTAAGATCAGGAACAAGACAGTGATGTCCGCTATCACCACTCTTATTCAACATAGTACTGGAAGTCCTACCCACAGCAATCAGACAAGAAGAAGAAATGAAAGGTATCTAAATAGGAAAGGAAGAAATAAAACTGTCATTATTGGCAGATGACAGGATAGTGTATATAGAGAAAGCTAAAGATACCACCAAGAAACTACTAGAACTAATAAATGAATTCAATAAAGTAGCAGGATACAAAAGAAATATCCACAAATCAGTTGCATTTTCATACACCAATAATGAACTATCAGAAATGGAAACTAAGATAACAATCCCATTCACAATTGCATTAAAAAAAAATAAATACCTCGGGCCCTGGCCGGTTTGGCTCAACGGTTGGAGCGTCGGCCTGCAGTCCAGAGAGACCCGGGTTCGGTTCCCACTAGGGGCATATACCTTGGTTGCAGTTTGTCCCCAGCCCTGGTTGGGTCGTGCGGGAGGCAGCCACTTGATATGTCCCTTTCATGTCAATGTTTCTCTCTCTCTCTTCCTCTCTCTCCCTCCCACTCTATCTGAACAAAAAATGGAGGAATGTCCTCGGGTGAGGATAAAAAAAAAATACCTTGGAATAAATTTAACCAAGAATGTAAAAGACCTGAACTTGGAAAATTATAAGACACCAAAGAAAGAAATTGAAGAAGATACAAATAAGTGTAAGCATATACCGTGTTCATGGATAGGAAGAACTAATATCATTAAAATGTCCATACTACCCAAAGCAATCTATAGATTCAATGCAATTCCTATTAAGATATCAATGGTATATTTCACAGAGGTAGAACAAATATCCCAAAAATTTATAGGGAAACACAAAAGACCCCAAATAGCCACAGCAATCTCAAGAAAGAATAACAAAGTCAGGGGAATCACACTACCTGCTATCAAACTATACTACAAGTCCACAGTAATCAAAACAGCATGTTACTGGCATAAAAACAGACATACAGATGAATGAAACAGAACAAGAGCCCAGAAATAAATCCATGTATTTATGGTCAATTAATATTTGACAAGAGGCAAGAACATAAAATGGGATAAAGACAGTCTATTCAATAAATGGTGTTGGGAAAATTGGACAGATACATGCAAAAAAAAATGAAACTAGACCACTTTCTTACACCATACACAAAATGGATTAAAGACTTAAATGTTAGACTCAAAACCATAAAAATCCTAGAAGAAAACATAGCCAGTAAAATCTTGGACATTTCTCATAGCAATATTTTTTTTCTGATAAATCTCCTTGGGCAGGGGAAACAGAAGAAAAAATAAACAAATGGGATTACATCAAACTGAAAATTTTGTGCACAGCAAAGGAAACCATCAACAAAATGAAAAGACAACCCATTGAGTGAGAGAACATATTAACCAATATATCTGACAAGGTGTTAATATCCAAAATTTATAAAGAACCTACAAAACACAATACCAAAAAACCAAACAATCCAATTAAAAAATGGGCAAAGGACCTGAATAGACACTTCTCCAAAGAGGACATACAGATGGCCAATAGACATGCAAAGATGCTCAATGTCACTAAGCATCAGAGAAATGCAAATTAAAACCACAATGAGATATCACTTCATACCTGTCAGAAGGGCTATCATCAATAAATAAACAAACAACAAGTATTGGAGGATGTGTAGAAAAAGGAATCCTCTTGCACTGTTGGTGAGAATGCAGACTGGTGCAGCCACTATGGAAAACAGTATGGAGTTTCCTCATAAAATTAAAAATGGAGTTGCCTTTTGACTCAGTGATTCTAATTCTGGGAATATATCAAAAAAAAACCTGAAACACTAATCCAAAAGAATATATGCACCCCTATGTTCACTGCAGCATTATTTGCAATAGCCAAGATTTGCAAGTAGTCCAAGTGCCCATCAGTAGATTAAAAAGCTGTGGCTTACACAATGGAATGCTGCTCAGCCACGGAAGGGAAGGAAATCTTGCCTTTTGCAGAGACACGGATGGGCCTGGACAGTATTGTGCTGAGTGGGGTGGTCCAGTCAGAGGGGGACAAGCGCCATGTGATTTTGCTTATGTGTGGAGTTTAATGAACAGAATACACTGACAAACAAAATAGAAACAGACTCACCGCTGTCAGAGGGGAAGAGAAGGGGGGCTAGGTGAAAAAGGTGAAGACATTAAGCAAAATAACAAACAAACAAAAAAAATTAAAAAAAAATAACCTCATAAACAGACATAGTATGGTCATTACCAGAGGAAAATGATGGTGGGGGGTGGCAGGAGAGGGTAAAGGGGGAATAAATGGTGATGGAAAGAGACATGACTAGGGGTGGTGAACACACACTACAATATACAGATGATGCATTATGAATTGTATACCTTAAGCCTATATAATTTTATTAACCAATGTTAACACCAATAAATTAAAAATAATTTTTAAAAAGCACGTATTTCCTTAGAATCCCATATATCTCATGACATGCAGCTATGGGGCTGGACAATAACATGACAGGCAACTACTGGGCCAGATAGGCAGCTACCTGACCAGGTTATATTGCAACAGGCAGCTACTATCGTGAGAGGAAGACTATCGTGAGATGCCATCACTATCAGGCAGCTACGGGCTGGGCACTACTGGACACTATCCAAAAAGGCAGCTACTATCAACAGAGGCAACCACCAGGCCAGGAACTGTCATGAGACCCAGCTACCGGGGACAGCCCATGTTGTGACAGGAATCTACTCAGCCATTTCTGTGATAGGTAATAATAACAAGGCGGGGGGAAGCAATATGGTCTTGAATGGAGAAAAACAAACAAACAAAAAAACCCTTCCATGGATTGTGAGGACAAGAAAATCATCTGTCCTTTAGCAGACACTCAGTAAGTAGTTGTTATGATTATTATCACCATTATGATGCTAGATTTGCAGGACTTGACTTTACTGTGCTTTTTTGAAAACTGGAGTATTTCGTGCTTATTCAATTTCTGGAACTGCCAGAGAGCTTCAGGTTATTTCTCAGAACCTGACCCTCCCACGTCAGATTTTCCTTCCTTCACACCAGCTCCTAAGGTCCTAACATGCCCCACCTCAAACTGCACCACCAATGATCTAACCTTTTAGAAGTTGTTATCTGAGTACTGCCTCAAACAAACTCCTCTCCATTAAGTTGCTATGCCCCCTGCCTTCTTTTCCTTTCTATCCCTCCATGCATTCTGGATTTCTGAGGGATCTGTGAAATGTCAAAGGGAAGAATAAAAAGAAACTGGAGACAAGTGATGTGATTCTTCGACTATTTATGGTAAACTATGTATCTTGGTCCTTACTAAATCTACTTTTCACAAGTTAACAAATCTTTGTGCTTCCTCCAGACAGAAGATTGATTTCAGTTTTGTTTTTTTAACACAATAATAGTGTTCCAAAGTACAACCTCTCAAGGTCTGACAGTTCATGAACTCATCAAGGAAGGTGTGCAAGTTGTCCAACTTTTTTTCAAACCATTAATTTAGAAAATATCTCATAAGTGACATAATCAAAATATCAACCCCAAACCAAAAATATAAGCACTACCCAACTGAATCCCTTTTAAAATAAGGTAGATACTGAGGAGGCAATGATGCCTAGTAGAAAAACTATGAACTTTTGGATCACAGATTGGAGTCTGAAACCCAGAATCACAACTAGGTAGGTTGTTGTGAACCCTTTGCAAAATTGCCAAGTGTCTGAGCCCCAGTGATCTCATGATAAATAGGTAACAGCTACTTTATTTTTTTATTTTTATTTTTTTTATTGATTTTTTTAGAGAGAGAAGTGAGAGAGAGAGAGAGATAGAAACATCAATGAGAGAGAACATCGACTGGCCACCTCCTGCATGCCCCTCACTGGGGATTTGGCCCACAACCTGGGCATGTGTCCTGACTGGGAATCAAACTGGCGACCTCTTGATGCATGAGTGAACGCTCAACCACTGAGCCACACCAAATGGACGGTAACAGCTACTTTAAAGAAGTCCTCTAATTATAAGAAATAAAACACTGACATACCTACATGTGACAAATATTTTACATGCTGGAGGAGAAATCTCTTCAGCAATCCATGGCATTCTCTCCTGGTTCATATTAATCCTTTCCTCTGGGGTCAGAAGAGACAGTTCTCTCTTTACATTAATGTATATTTCCTTTTCATTAACTCCTCCCACAGTGTTTGTGAGAAACAAAGGTGAGTCCATCTTGAAGCTAATATAACATTCTGACTCCTGAATGAACCCGGAGCCTTGACTCCCTCTAGGCTGTGGAATGTACCTAAGAGCTCTGGGCTGACTAGGAATTCCCATTAGTTCTGCCTCCAGAGCAAGACGCCCTCCACGTTATCCATGTCCTAACAGGCTCGGGAGTCAGAGCCTCCCAGCCCCTGGTCCCTTTGCTCACCCCAGCATTCCCTTCCAGGCATGTGGGCTCACTGCTCAGGAGAGAGAAGCACACAGTCTGGGAGGGGGAAGGCACTAAGATATCCAGGTCGTCTTTCTGCCCAAGAAGCACCTCCTACGAAAGTTTCCTTAATGAATTCTTGATATACTGACAGAATTGTTCACCTCTTTCTCTGGTTTTGGCCCCAGGAAATTTTCTTGGGTGTTGGTCAGTGGTGTGTCAGTGATGGGACAATGTATAGGCAGTAGGGAGTATCTGTAGATAACTTAAAAACAATAGTGTAATCTTCTAATATTCAAACTATATTCTAATATCACCATACACCAACAATGCTAAGCAATGCCAGTAATAAATTTTCCCACCCTCCCACAACCTGCCCTTAGTAAGCTACCCTTATCTTTGTTTCTTTTTCTCTAAGCCCCCAACCTTCCAATTGCCCACCAAAGATACTGTTTCAGAGATAGTGTGGCTAAAAGTGCACACTCTGATCATGAAACATAGATGAGAAACAGCCTGATACAAAAATAGATTGTTGATATTTGGGCTAAACCAGCACTGGTTCTGATGATAACAGATACATGAGTGTTCCTTGACTCTGAAATGGATAGCTCTGAAAAAATATGTTAAAAAATTTCATAAGCTAGCAATCTCGAAAGAGATAGCTGGCCATCTCTAGACTTTTTAAGCATGCATTTTGCATGTTAAAAAATTAGAATCAAGAATTAATCAAACCGCCTTGGCCAGTTTGGCTCAGCGGTTAGAGTGTCGGCCCGCGGACCGGAGAGTCCCGGGTTCGGTTCCCGCTAAGGGCAAATACCTCGGTTGCAGTTTATCCCCAGCCCTGGCTGGGGTCGTGTGGGTGGCAACCACTCGATGTGTCTCTCTCATGTCGATGTTTCTCTCTCTCTCTCCCTTCCTCTCTCCCTCCTGCTCTATCTGAAGATAAATGCAAAAAAAAAAAAAAATGTCCTCGGGTGAAAATTAAAAAAAAAAAAGAAAAAGAATTAATCAAACCAATGTTTATGAATTTTAATATTTGTAAAAGTTTATTTTCTAAATCTTAGTTTAGATGAGTTTAGTTTATATATGGTAATGTTCTATGTGAATGTACTTATAGAAGGCAGAATGGCTTTATTTTTATTAGATTTATCCCCATTCAGTGCTGCAGGGTTTAGCTTTCCACTGATTTGATGAAAGCAAAACACTTGGGTGCCACCACAAGAAGCACTATAAAAAATTCCTAGACATGTATATTCAGTTTTCAAGGAAGAAATTGGATTGGAAACAACAACCGTATAGTGTTATATGTTCTGGCAAGATGCTCCCTGAGGCAACATCTCCAATATAATGCCACCAATTTTGTAAAACTAAGGCAGCATGTAACAGCATCATTGCACTGGCTTCAAGGATTTTTAAGGAAACAAAATCCTTATGGAGCTTGTTGATAACGGGACTTACTGATATTCAACTCACATTTAAAATAAACAGCATCAAGAAGCCCATTCTAGCCTCTTTTTTTAAATGTTTTTATTGAGTTTTTAGAGAGAGAGGAAGGGAGAGACAGAAACATTGATGTGAGAGAGAAACATCAATCGGCTGCCTCCTGCACGTCCCCTAAAGGGGATCGAGCCCACAACCCGGGCATGTGCTCTGACTGGGAATCGAACTGGGACCTCTCAGTCCATGAGACGACCTTCAATCCACTGAGCCACACCGGCCGGGCGAGAAGCCCACTCTAGCCTTTAAGATTAGCTTACAATTGGTAGGTAGCTCTGTTCCCTCCCTAAGACTTTTTACGTCTTTTAAGTGGCATATAAACCTTTTATCAATAATTTCAGACAAATTTTAGATGCAGGGCCACGAATTCACATTGAGATCTACTCGAATGGAAGGAATGTCCTGGCATTTCTGCAAAGAGAATTGAACTACAAGAAAATGACCTTTAGTGAGTTTGTAAATTTGAAAATTTCTTTTTTCTCTCCATGTCTCCGATAAATAGGATAATTACCACCAATGATATGATGATGATCAAATGAGGTAAGGCATATTGGAATGTTAAACAAATTCAAATTATTCAGAAAAGTGACAGTAGCATTTATTGAGGGTTAACTGTATGCCATTTAATCCACATTGTCTCTCTATGAGATAGACATTTCATTTTTATTCCTATTTCATAGAAGTGGAAACAGGTTATGCTTTCAAGAGGCAGATCAAGATTTGAACTAGGCAGTTAATACCAGACCCAATTTCTTAGCCCCTACTGCTCACTGCCTTAATTATCAGCACTGCATCTTTGCAATAGACTTGATCGCTTGCCAAACATTTGCCTCTTATTTTGACTCTTGCCCAGAACTTGCCCAGTTAGCATCTCCCTCATTACCTTGTCTCATCCTCCCTTTCTAAGATGTGAGGAAAATAAGCCCTTGATGCTTCCGATCTTGATCTGCCTTTCTCCAAGTCACTACAAACCCGGATAGAAAGTTACATTGAGATTATTTCTGGCAGAGGCAACACAGAAACATTTTTTCTTATCCCAGAAAACCTGGTCCATCTGTTTTGTTTGGTAATGTGGTACAAAGCACGCAAAGACAAAGGTCACAAGATGATAAATTCTGAGAGAGGCACACATGGGGGTTTGTCATACAGTTTACTGCACTGCCACACTGTTTAAGAGCCCTATTTCTTTATCATGTTTCATTACAGTAAGAGATTTGGGGGAGTCGAAAGTCTGGCTTAAAATGCTTTCTAATTAATTTATAGAACTGTGTTTAGTGGCTACTTTGTGTTTATCTTTATAAAAATATTTAAAAACTGCCAGTCCTTTTGAGAAGACACATTAAAATGACACCCAGGGAAACTAACACCCACTGGATATAAGTGGTAGGGACTTGGGTAGCTCATCAGGACCAGGTGGATGAGAGTTTGGATGTTCTTCAGAGGAAGAAAATGACAGTCTGTAGACCTGCAAGTTTCTGATACACTCAATTTTCTGATAAAAGCATAGACTAGGGTTTGTGTTAACACGAATCCTGGGAGCTTTGAGGGACCCTGTGCATCAGAATTTGTTGTCTTTTCCCCCCTTCATCTGCCAGTCAAAGAGATGTAGAGAACTATACACATCTGGTCATGGTCCCGTGCGTGGTGGAGTAAAGGGTTTCATGAAGACTTAAGACACACAGAGGACTGAAGGGCAGACAAAACCAAGTTGAAATGGATGATCCTGCCCTCAGACACTTAGAGTGCGAGTTGTTGGGACTATGGAAATACATATTTTACAAATCTGTAGAGGCCAGTAAGCTCATTTCACCAATAATAATTCTAATAATGATGACATTACCCTAAAGGAGTATCATAGATTTCAAAACATTCTGTGATTTTATATGAATCTGGCATTGTCCTTATTAATGGTAACTGGGATAGTCAATGGCATAAATTGATTAGTGAATAAACATCTTTAGTTGCCAATTATATCAGACTTTTAATATTTAAAAGTATTTCTTAAGAAGAAACGAAATAAAAAAAAAAAACCCTGGAATAAATGTACAGGGTAGAGTACGATTAAAAATAATGACCCCAAGGTCAACAATCCAGAAGAGGCAATCAGGCTGTATTATTGTACAGTAAGACCTCCTTCGTGGATGTTATTCTTCTATGTAGAAAATAAAACTCTTTACTACTTCAAGTCATAAAATGTGCTACAGGAAAAGCATGGTGCTGCTTAAACAAAAAAAAAAATTCTAAAAATCAGATTTTTATTTCACAGAATATTTGCATAAAAATAGGATCTTGGCTGATTTAGAATGCATCTGTCTCATCTGCTTCGTCTGCTCACTGTGTACCTGAATCCATAAACCTGTAGACTGCAGCTAAACACAGTGTTTTAGGAACTCAGACAGTGAATGAATAGTAACAAGCTAACAAATGATTTCACAATCAAGATTCTATTTTCATGCAAATGCCTACTTCAGTAATGACTAAAATAATGGAAACCTAGAATATGAAACACTAAAAATTAGGCCTGTAAAAACGGTCCTTTGAAAGGGAAGATATTAAAGGACTATGAAAACAGTTTTGTTTAGTATTTAAATGTGCTCATTCTTAACTCTACATAATTTCTACTTGGATTCATGAGAAAACAAATAGCATTTTTATAACTTTCTTTTCTATTACTTTTTTTGTGAGATGAAACAAGAAGAGAGATGACATTTAAAGTTCAATTCAAGAATTTCTAAGAGTTTAATCACAATCTATTAGTCCTACATATTCCACACTAGTCACCTGTTTTGCCTCTTTTATTCACGATTTCCCACACATCCAGTGTAAGGGAAATAGTCTAAAAATTAATGTAGAGAACAAAATCAGTATAGGAAAACCCCAACTAACTTTATTTTAAATATCCCAGAGCTAGCCAGAGTACCAATTTATTGTTACTCATATTGTATATGATGATTTTTCACCTTTTTGAAGACTTTCAACTTTGTCAATTAAGATTCAGCATAAATAAGCATAACTCAACAATAGTTTCTCTTAGACTAGAAAGGCTATTGTGAGTAGGTCCCTGAATTTATGCCATGAAAATTAGCAACAATGATACTAACCCAAGATAGCAACAAAAAAATGCACAAATACCAGTAACAAATGCTGATTATCTTGGGATTTTAAGTTAAAAGTTAGTCTTTTCTATAATTTGTTATAAAAACAAAACTGAATTCAACACAGTTTAAATAGCTTCTGAAATATCACATTTATTTGGAAATATGGTGGAGTATTTCTTCAAAAAAGCTAACCTTGATAACAAATCTTCAGATATGCTAATACAACCTCCAAAATACTATTTTGGGTTGCTTGCTTGATTGCAGCCCAAAGTGTTAGCTTATTTTATTGTTCTTCTTCAATATAATCACAAGGCAAAAAGAAGCAAGGCCAGATGGCTAAATTAAGAAGAGTCTTTTTAGATGTATGCTGAAGAAGAGTGGAGACCAAAGACCAAAATGTGAATCCTGGGGAAGTTTAGCTGAAGTGTTGACAGCACTAGATTTTTCTATCTTCTGTCCTCAGTTGAAAATACTCAACTTTTTTGGTGGGACTGGGAGAGGAAGAAGCAGAAGAAAAGCAAAAAAATATAAAAAATAGAGTTCTGAAATCTGTATTTCCAGAGACACCACTGGTTAAAAATCGACCTTGACAAAGGACAGCACAATTAATAAGCAGAGGTTTCACAAATAAAAAGTGTCCATTTCTAATATTTATCGATTAAATTAGCAAAAATGAAAAAGGAATGGCACTCTTCAGTAAGGTCCTTTTATATACAAATGTTAGAAGTGTAAATTATTACCTTTTCAGCAACACAGTTTAGAAATATCTAACAAACTATGAAATACACATACCATTTCATCCAACAAAACGATTCCAGAAAGTGACCTTGTAGACATGCCCAATGAAGTGCACAAAATGCATGCACCAGGATTTTTTAATATCGAAGCCTTGTTTATAACAGAAAAATAAAATAGATGCAACCAAAATGTATAGCACAGAATATTTTGGAACTAAATTATGTACATCTATACAATTCAAAACTGTTAAAATAAGGTAGATATATAAGTACTGACATAGAAATGTGTATACATAATATGTTTAATGAACAAAATACACATAAAATATTGTGTACAGTGTGATCACACTGTTATAAGATACAATGTTTGAGAATAAATTTCTACAAATAATTACGTCTAAAGAGTATGATTATAGGGGATCTAGCTTCATAGTAAGCTATTTTCATTTCACCTAATTTTTCTTTTTACCATTTCACAATTTATGTTTATAATGTGGAACACAAATATAAATATTTATGTTTAAAATTTGGGAGACATAATATTTCTTTCCCAAAATCTGAAAATACAACACTAATAAAAGGAAAGTATTGTGTGGTTTTTGAAAAAAAAATTACTATAAGAAATAATAAATATTACTGAGGTGTTTAACAGTTTTCAGAATTTTTTTAGTTGCAAGAGACTAGGAATTTTAACTGATGATGTTCAGAGGAGAGTCAATAGCCATTATTGAAACTATACATAATTAATTGTCAATTATTATAATTAATTCTAATCTGAAATGAGTGCAGCTCATTATATTCTATTTTGCTGTTATTCAGAAATTTTATGTAATTATGTGTTTGCTTTAATATGATTTTCCACCATTGCGGGCATTTATCCACTTACAGCAGCGATTTTCAACCGGTGTGCAGCGGCAGGCATACTAGTGTGCTACAAGGATTTTTAAAGCATGCAATACTTGACTATTTAGTCAGGGGCACTGACCTCTTTCCCTTAGATTGTCAGATAAAATAGTGACAGCAGTCAACACAACAATAGCCCTCCCATGTGAATGAATCAAAATTATACCTATCTTTTTTTTGTCAGATTGGCAAAAAATCTATTTTTCGGTGTGCCACAGAATTTCAGTAATTAGTTTATGTGTGCCATGAGATTGAAAAGGTTGAAAATTGCTGACTTAGAGGTTGAGACTTCTTAATAAGCAAGGTCAGAAAGCCCAAAAAGCTTACAATGTCTGTAGACAGGTGAAAAAATTCCAAAGAAAATCTATCACGAAAAATAAAAATAATTTACTGAAATGTTTGGAATAGATGTTTGCAGCTACATTTCCACAATGGTTTTCATACTGGGGTTCTCCATGTTAAAATACTATGACTTGTTATTTTCATACCAACAGATATTTTTAAGTTTGACAGGAACATGTAATTCTACTCTTCATTTCTTATCATTAAGAATCCATCAGGTATTATATGAAGTCAATATCCTGATCAATTCCAATAACTCACAGTTAAATAAAGTTTATATCTTCAAAAATATCTAATAATAAAATTTTTAGATATTCTGCATTATAAGGCATCACTGTCCTTAGGCTATATAAACTAAACTGTATTTCTGACGGGCAGCAAATAGATAGTAAATATTAGTTATAAAAGATTAAAAGTTAACAGTACAAATAAATGAATTTCACTTAATTAATGTCCAAAAAAAAAAAAAAAGAAAATTATCAATGTGAATATTATTCTTGAGAGAAAGAGGGAAGAGAAAGTGGGTGAGCAAAAGGGGAAAGGGACGAATGGCGAGATGGGTGGAGTTAGTTCCATTAGGCACAGAGCTCAGGGCCCAGCACAAGGTAAGTGGTCAGCAGATGCTAGCTATTATTATATGCAAATTAAGTTGATAACTTAAAGTAAGTCTTCTGTAAGAATAGAAACAATAGCTTCAGAGTGAAGAAAAACATAAATCATTAAGGCCATGAAAGAGTAGAAAAATCTAGTAGAATTCCATAATTTTACAGGTAAACTGTAGAACTCCGGGACTCATGTGAACTATAGGAAACTGGAACTAGATATATAAAACGATTTGCCTGTCATTATATAGCATGAGAAGTATCATGATAAAGCCAGATCTCCTCACAGTATCATTAATAACAATCAAAACTTAAATTTTTTACCCGATTGTTACAAGACCTTAGGAACAAAAACACATAAAGACACATAATACAATAATTATTTAGCTTGTTAATTTGCATTTTATTATCTAAGGGGATAATATATTAATAACTGTATATTACAAAATTACAAATAATGAAGAATAGGTAAATGTATAACTAACATTTAAAAGATATATACATTTATTATATACATCTTCATATAAAATGTATTCTATGTAAATAATATTTTTGTCATTTTTAGATAATATAGTTATAATATAAAAGTTAATATAAGTCCATTTAGATTAATTATGTAGTGAAATCCAAACTCTCTTTTGCCAGGTCCCATTTGTTTTTTTTTTTTTGTTTGTTTGTTTTTATCCTCACCCGAGGACATTTTTTCATTTTTTGCTCAGATAGAGTAGGAGGGAGAGAGAGGAAGAGAGAGAGAGAGAGAAACATCGACGTGAAAGGACCACATCGAGTGGCTGCCACCCGCACAACCAACCAGGGCCAGGGACAAACGGCAACCGAGGTACATGCCCTTAGTGGGAACCGAACCCGGGCCTCTCCGGACCGCAGGCCGACACTCTAACCGCTGAGCCAAACCGGCCAGGGCGCCAGGTCCCATTTGTAAATAAAAAATGGGTTCTTATAAATTCATGGGAAGTTAAAGTTGAAACAAAGTGTACCTCATAGGTTGGGGCTCCATTTATATACAGATTTCTTGCAGAAAAAGGTCACAAGCATTTCTTCCAGCACAGGCAGTGCTATAAATAGGAAGTGTGTAAGCCAAAAAAAAAAAAAAAATCTTGGAAGTTGGAAGCAGCAGAAAAATACGACAATGTGATATAGTTGAGACTTTGCACAAGGTACAATAGAAATCTATTTGCTCTTATTAGCCCTCAGGATCCTCAAAAGGAGAATATGAACAATCAATAAAAGTGATTTATTTATTGGTAACAGATTCTGAAAATATTGTTTACTGATAGACATCAAAATGTTACTAGATTTGCACTGCTGACAAAACATATTGGGTATTTTTTACATTTACACACACACACACACACACACACACACACGCTTCACATGCCCAAAAGTAAAACAACAGAAATTTTTAACATTTTAAAACTTCAAAATCATTATTTCAATGGGAAAATAATGGCCAGATAGAGCAAACACTTTCTTCAATGTTTATAAAGGCTATGCTAAGAGATATCCATTGTCTTACCATCTTTATTTTATTTTATTTTATTATTAATTTATTTTTGTTACAAATATTTCTCCTTTTTTCCCCATTGACACCCTCCTCCCCATCTCCCCCACCCTGTCCCCAGCTTTGTTGTCCATGTCCATCAGTTATGTATTAATACCATCTTTCTTTACCAACTGTTAGCTACAGCTACTAAGAAGTTTATTTATACAGGAATTTATTTATTTTATGACAAATTCAACTTGCTATTATCCCACCTTATAAAGATAAGAATATGTACAGACAGTGGAATATTAAGGAGTGTTGGCAAACAGTTTATTCACTTGTTATGCTTTCCTTTAACTTTATTGCAACCACCACCAAAGCTTCTAAGACTGTGTAGCCAGGTGGCAGGTTGCAAGATGTCTGTACAAGATTCTCCACTTAGGTAAGCATTGTTTTTGTTTGCTTTGTTTCCTTAAATATGAGCGAAATGGTGCAAGCTCTCCCTTTTGGGGGAAACTGTCATTGCTTCTTCAGCCCCCTCATTCTCCCATCCTGCCTTCTTTTTCTGCCTCATAACAATCAGTTAGGGAATGAGTATTGAAAAAACAGAAAGAAAGGAAAGAAAGAAAGAAAAGAAAGAAAGAAAGAAAGAAAGAAAGAAAGAAAGAAAGAAAGAAAGAAAGAAAGAAAGAAAGAAAGAAACTTGCTGAATTATAATTAGGAAGAGATTTACACAAGTTTTGTCTCTGGCTGCTCTTATTTGTCATGAAATTACTAAACATTCAAATTTGCCCCTTTACCATTTTTATATATTATAAATTACAAGGTAACAGCAAATAAATTCGAAAATGTGGATATTTTCGATCATATGGTAATAGATGATTATTTGCAAGCTCTAGGGATGTTTGGTGAGGTAAAAAATAGGAGCTACTAGGTTAAAAATAGGAATAAGTTGGGAAAACATCCTTAATAACCAGGGTATAAGAATCCATAATACATTATCTAGACAAACTCTGTCTGGACTCTGGCAAATTTTAAGAATGGTTACAACAACCAATTTTTTTCTAATATGTATCCCTGCCCAGAAGCTTATGGAGCAACTAAATAACTATTCACCATCCATATCTACATTATGATTTCATGACAAGCTACATCCTTTAATATTCTAGAATATTACATTTACAACAAGCCCTTGGCTTTTCTTCAATTTTAAAAATAATAAAAAGTGAATCTAACACGTCCCATGTGTTAGGCAAATGAAAACATTCTATGAAAGTACACATAACTTTACAACTATTACTAACACAATAAAGTTTTTTTCTCTTGACCAAAGAAAAGTTACAATTTTTTTACAAAAGTAATAGTTATGGTATATAAGTTTATCTTATAGGTCTGAAACAAAAGTACAATTGGACTGCCATCAAAATGTAATAAAGGTGACTATTTCAGTTGCCTATTACCTAGTGGTAGCACTTGCTACACACATCTAAAGAAATGCTTAAGCAATAAAAAAAAATTTGGAGAATGACTTACCCTCCTTTAATATAGTCAAGGAATGAAACTTCTGTTTCTACCAAGAAAGAGAGTAAGGTTACCTGAAAAAAAGAAAGAAATATTAAAAGAAAGGAAGAAAAAAACAGGGCTACTACTAATTGCAACCTCAAATGGACTGTTTTTTTTTGTTTGTTTGTTTAACTATTAGGGAGAAAATCATATTTCCTAGCATTTGAAAATCAAAGACGACATTCTTTATTAAAATCTGCAGAACTGATTGTTCTTACATTTAAAATTATCAGAAAGAAAAAGGCCAAAAACTTCAAGGACACTGTGTGACTTCTCGTTTTAGATAAAAGAAAAGATGAAAGGCAGTTGAAAAATGGTTAAAACTGAAACATCAGAATCAATGAGCTAAGTAAGCTGTGTCAGAGGAAATGTGTATTTTTGTCATGGTCCTATAATGAGGCCTTCTAATACTTTAAGTATCTTGGCTTTATAGAAATCTTTAAAAGGAAACTTAGAACACAGATTTTGCTTCTTCCAAGGAGAATTAATCTTAGGAAAAAATCTTCAAATCGAAATAGGATGATTTTAATTTTTCACATTGTTAAGATACTTTCATTTTTGCACCTTCTGTACTGATTTAGTCCAGCATTCGTGCACAATTGTAAATGTTAATGCACTATAAACACATACTTTCCCATGCCATAAAATGAGTTATAACAATTAAGTGTAGCCTATAAAGAGTATAGTATTTCTTACTACCACTTAAACTTCTTCATGTCTGCTTGATTCTCTCTAGCATGGTTCCGTTGAATGAAGAATTCCTAACAAAACCTCAGCTTCCCTCCCAGGCCTTACAGCCCCTAGAGCAACCTGCAGGAAGCTGGGTCACTACCTCCCATAAGGTGTTCTCCATTTGAAACATTCCCCCCAGCAAGTTTATTTTTCTCTTATATACCTTAATATTAAAAGTCTGAGTGAAACAGCTCAGTCTTGAGTTACTTCTATTCTGATAAAAAATGTTTTATATATTTTATTCATTTATTGGCATCCTTAATGAATAACATAATATTTGACTTACTGTTCCCGAATTAATATATTTTTTCTTTTTTACTTTCTTTTTGGGATTCACCACCTTAAAAAGATAAAACAGTTACAGTGTGTTAGGGTTGATATTAAAACCATTTTAAAATGTGTAGTTCAACCTGCTGCCCTTACTTCTTATGCATTTCTTTATTTACCAATGCCTTTAGTATGACTCCTGGACAGTCATTTAGCCAAGCTTCTCTGCAATAGTTACTAGGGATCTCTGTCTTAAAAATCTTTTTTTCATTGCCCTGGCTGGTGTGGCTCAGTGGTTAGAGTGTCGGCCCTCTCACGGAAGGGTTGCAGGTTCGTTAGGTCGGGGTGCGTACAGGAGGCAACCAATCTCTCTCTCTCTCTCTCTCTCTCTCTCAATCTCTCTCTCTCTCTCTCTCCCCCTCCCTCCCTCCCTTCCACTCTCTAAAAATCAATGGAAAAAATATTCTCAGGTGAGGATTAACAAAAAGAGGAAAAAATGTTTTTTTCATTAATGTTCTCAATTACTTTACACATTGATTACCCTTACTCATCTGATTCTCTTGATGTGAGAAAGACCTTTAATGCCCAAGGTTCTAAAAAAATAATGATTGCTCTGTCAAAAACAAATGTAAGTTGTGAAAGAAAAGTATAGTCAAAAGACATAATTTTTCATTAAATTAAATACACAAACATGACAAATCACCCAACTATGTGAATATGTAAGGGCTCTATTGACTCTATTGCTTTATATTGGTAATACTCTTTTTTTTTTTTCTGTATTGATTTTAGGGAGAGAGGAAGGGACAGGGAGAGAGAAATAGAAACATCGATGAGAAAGAACATCGATTGGCTACCTCCTGCATGCCCCCCACTGGGATTGGGCCCACAACCTGGGCATGTGCCCTGACCAGGAATCAAACCAGTGACTTCTTGGTGCAGGGGTTGACGCTCAACCAGTGGGCCACACCGGCCGGGCTATACTGGTAATTCTTTCAACCAGACACACAGACTGTACAATCATTGGTAAAGGTGTGGTTTGTGAACAGAAGACTAAATTTTGGACTGTTTATGCCATAAGAAATATTACTGCCTGCACTCCTACATTATCCAAGATACTGGAGGATATCGGGGATATAAAGATGAGCAAGGGCCGTCAATCCAGTAGGATAAACTAATCTAACAGGATAAATGCCTTGAGAAAGGACCTTTCAGCACATCTCAATCCAAAATATAAAGGAAGCATTTTGATAGGGAAAGAAAGATAAAAGAATTTATAAGTAAGTATTATTTGAACTAGAATTTATTCATTTAAAATAAGGCTCCAGTGAAAGGGAATAGACAAATGCAAGCTTCTATGGCCCAGGTTGGCTGAAGCAGAGTAAAAACATAAAGATCATTAAAACAGAAAGGGAACCTACTATATGGGAAAGCATAATTGCCAACAATACATCAGATAAGGGGTTAATTTCCAAAATATATAGCTCTGGCCGGTTTGGCTCAGCAGTTAGAGCATCGGCCTGCAGTCCGGAGAGACCCAGGTTTGGTTCCCGCTAAGGGCATGTACCTCAGTTGCAGTTTGTCCCTAGCCCTGGTTGGGTCATGTGGGAGGCAGCCACTCGACATGTCCCTTTCACATCGATGTTTCTCTCTCTCTCTCTCTCTCTCTCTCTCTCTTTTCCTTTCTCTCCCTCCCACTCTAACTGAACAAAAAATGGAAAAATGTCCTTGGGTGAGGATAAAAAATATATATATATAAATATATAGAGAGTACTCATACAACTCAACAAAAGGAAGACAAAGAACCAAATTATAAAATGAGCAGAGGACCTAAAGAGACACCTCTCCAAACAGGACATACAAATGGCCAAGAGACATATGAAAAAATTCTCAACATCACTAATCATCAGAGAGATGCAAATTAAAACAACTAAGAGGCGTATCACCTCACACCTGCCAGAATGGCCGCCATCAACAAATCATCAAACAACAAGTGCTGGTGAGGATGTGGAGAAAAGGGGATTCTAGTACACTGCTGGTGGGAATGCAGACTAGTGCAGCCACTATGGAAAACAGTATGGTGTTTCCTCAAAAAATTAAAAATTGAACTGCCATTTGACCCAGTGATCCCACTAGGGATATATCCTAAGAAGCCTGAAACACCTATCAGAAAGAATATATACACCCCTATGTTGATAGCAGCACTATGTACAATCGCTAAGATCTGGAAACAGCCCAAGTGTCCATCAATAGATGAGTGGATAAAAAAGCTATGATATATATACACAATGGAATACTATGCAGCTGTAAGAAAGAAAGATCTCTTATTTGAGATGACATGGAGGGACCTGGAGAGTATTATCCTAAGCGAAATAACCCAATCAGAGAAAGGCAAATATCACATGATCTCACTTATTTGTGGAATATAATGAACAAAACAAACTGATGAACAAAATAGACCCAGAGACATAGAAGTAGGGTACAGACTGACAAACCTCAGAAGAGGGGGTGAGGAGGGAGGGAAGAGAGAAACCAAAGAATTTATATGCATGTATGGTAACCATGGACATAGACAGCAATGCTGGGGATGGGGTGGGCGGGGGGGGGGGGGGGATTGGGAGGAGAGTGTCAGTGAGGGAAAAAGGAGAAACATCTGTAACAAAATTAAATTAATAAAAATTTTTTTTAAATAAATAAAAATGAGTCTGAAGGCTGGCTAGCACATGGACCAGTAGGAGACACTGCCATCTGCACTCTTGGAGACCCTGAAAGGGCTCTTTACTTGGGTCCAGCCCTCTCACAGCTGCAGTCCACCAACAGTCCCACAGATGCAGGGTCCCAGGTGGAAAAGGTCCTGTCTGCACCCCCGCACCCCCGTAGATCCTAAAGGGCCCAACACTCACTTTCAGACTCACCCAGCCACCGTCTGTGAGCAATCTTACTGACACAGAGACCCACCATAAAGCACTCATGTCTGTACCTCAGGAGAACCTGAAATATTCCTATATTGGGCTCCAGCCCCTCCAGTCTCTGTCAGGAAGCAGTCCAGTCCACCCAGGGACCCAGTGGGAGATGTGCTCATCTGTGCCTCCAGAGCCAGGTCTATGGACTGCAGTCTTGGCTAGGGAACCTGAAACAGCCACAGGTTTTAGTTCCAGGCCCACTTAGGCATGGCTCCAGACCAGTCCTGCCCACTCGTGGGGAGCCCTCCCAGGGACGTGGCAGAAGCCACACCTGCCTATGCACCTAGTAACAGGTTAGCTGACTGAAGACCCAGTACCACCCTACTGAGCAATGTCCTAGAGCCAGTCTTATCCGCCTAGGGACCCGACAGAATCCATGCCCAGCCGAGCCCCTGGTAATAAGCACACCAACCAAGGAGCCCACTGCGGCCTCAGAATGAGCTCCAACCCAGTATGACTGCAATTCTGGAGGTAACGCTATCATCCCAGAAATCAGACAGATTTACCTGCCAAAACGAGCCTAGGCTTTTAAAAACTCAGACATCTTGCTGGACATTGAGAAGGTCAAATACATGTGCAGGTCTCTGTGCATGGCCAGGGAAGACCTGAGGAAGCCCTAATCCTTCATTTCTGGCTGACTGTGAGTCTGCTAAAACAGCAAGTGATCGCCAAGGCAGAGTTTTACACTGTCGGAGGGGACGAGGAGCACACCAACATATGGAAGCAGTTGATTTGTGGAGGGTTATGTGGTGACTGGCAGTAGATGAGTCCGGAGTACAAGGAGCACTGGTACCTGAGTCGTTCCTCCTCAGCTTTGAGGGTAGACAGAGGAAACAGATATCTATCTCTATAAGTACAGCCTGTTTGTATTACTTTCATTGCCTGTTTAGAGCCTTAATATTCCTTCCTTGAAAGTCCCAGATAGAAAAATTGATCCATTACTCCATCTTTGTCCTTGCCTGTGAAGCTTTCTTGGGTTGAGTTTTCCCCCCACCCAAATATCTCATAGTCCACTAAGTATATACTATTATATATAGCGATTTTAAAAATACACTAAACATATTTCCTATATTTGTCTCGCCCATTAGACACTGAAATTTTTATTCATCACTGTATCCCCAGGGCCTGACACAGAGTGGGAATACAGAAGCCATATAATAAATGCTGTATTTATAAGTTAATACATGAATGAATGCATGGAATACAACTGCTTTAGGCCAGTAAGAAGATGGTAGAAGAAGGTGATTCCCCCACTCTTAACTTAAAAGAGGTTAATTTTAGTATCAATCTGGCCAGGGACCAGTTACCATTATTGACTAAATACTGAAATACTCTCATTTGCTATCCATTTATATTAAATTTAAAAATACAGAGAATGTACAGGTAATATAGCTCAAGGATTAACAGTGCTAAAACATACCATATCTGGTAGTTAGCTAGCAAGGACATGTGAAGGCAGAAATAACTAGTGTTTGCTTTAATAACCTGGATTTCTTCTGTGACTGAGTCATACCTTGCCATTCCCTTCAGTCTTCATCTAAACAACAGTGACAGTGCACAGACACACTAAGTAGACCACAGTTTATTTCATAACACCATGTGGACACAACTAAAATGCATACTTTACTCTTTTTATTATAAAGGATTTAAGGAGGTTGGTAGGAAGGCAAAACATAAAAGGTGAAACTTAAGAAAAAATAAACTTGCATTCTATTGAAAATTTTTTTTTTAAATCCTCACCTGAGTACATTTTTGCATTTATTTTCAGATACAGCGGGAGGGAGAGAGGGAGTAAGAGAGAGAGAAACATCGATATGAGAGAGCAACATCAACTGGTTGCCACCCACACGACCCCAACCGGGCCGGGGACAAACTGCAACCGAGGTACGTGCCCTTAGCAGGAACCGAACCCGGGATTCTCTGGTCCACGGGCCGATGCTCTAACCGCTCAGCCAAACTGGCCAGGGCTTGAATTTTTTAAAGATAAGAAAAAGTTACATTAGCAAGAATTTTAAATATCCCAAAGTAGATTTAAAAGACTATGTGACTTGAAATGATATCACTCAATAAACTTAAAGATTCTTATAGGCCGCTGGTGTGGCTCAGTGGTTGAGAGTCGACCCATGCACCAGGAAGTTGCTGGTTCAATTCCCTGCCAGGGCACATGCCCAGGTTGTGGGCCCGATCCCCACTGGGGGGCATGCAGGAGGCGGCCAATCGATGTTCTCTCTCATCGATGTTTCTATTTCTCTCTTCCTTTCCCTTCCTCTATCTCTGAAATCAATAAAGAAAAAAAATTTTTTTAAGATTCTTACATATATTAGTACTAAGTTAACCTTTGACGATTATCCTTAGCGAAATCTATACTTTTAAAGCATAAATATATTTATTCCAGAGGAAAATTATAAAATAAAGTTCCTCTTACCTCATATACGTTGAATTGTGATTGCCCTCTAGAAAGTTCCCTATAGCTTGTTGTAAATTCTCCAATGAAATCATGACTAAAATTAAAAGGGGGAAAAAAACATAGTATTAGTTTTCATGTATATATCAATTATATTCTAAAGCTTCTTAGAAATGCCTAGTTTAATCATGAAAACAATGCTTGATATTGTTATAAACATAGCTTAGCTTTACTTTAAAAGAGACTAATAGTAATTTCATTGTTCTTTAACCCAAAATCCTGTGTGCTCAAAAATTACATTTTGTTAGCAATATTTAGTTTATCCACAAACATTCATATTTCAAGCAGGCATATTAGTTTTAACAACTCATATCTCAAAAACATTTCAATTTCTGTGATACCCAAATGATTATTAGGATGAAAGTTTAAGACACTCAAGAATTTATTATTACCCATATCAATAATCACAAATATACAAAAATCACCAAACTTTCCTATGATCGGGATGTAATAGGACACTATTTTTCAAAGGTTATCCCATGTTAACATGGACAACAGTCACCAAGCTTTATTTTCAATATGGATAATTTAAAAGTATATTGCTAATACCACTATGGTTATTCTGAATTTCTTCACCTCTTTAAAGCAGTTGCTACTGTCATTCTAAGAAAGTAGGCCTTTTGCAGATGCCTTCTCAGTGTGGGTGGGGAGGGACAGGCTAGAGGAAGCATGTGTTAGTTCTCACTATAACATGCCTATCAGCGTGATTACTGAGACTGACCTGTGCAACTGTAAAACATGTCATGCATTCAGTAGTTTAGAGGGAACTTGTATTCCACTACTCTTCGCTAATTAATGGTTAACACTAGGCTGAACACACACTGCTGAGAAATAAGGGTGAAATGCTGGTATTCGGTGCCATGGTGAAATGCCTCAGACCAAGAAGGTAAAGGTTGTGGGAGCTATAGTACTATAACAAACATATGAGATTTCACTGCTATTCTTATCAGTGAATTTAAGATTAGCCCATTTGCTTTGCAAATGCAAGCTGATCATTACCATAAAAACGGACATTCCCCAAACCCCACACTGGTTTAATGCTTAGCTGTGAGTCACTGAAATCTATAAATCTCCCATAGACCTGATGACCAGTGACACAGAAAGTTGTGTCTAGCCAAGCAAAATATGATTTCTAAAGATGGAATGTGGAAGAAAAACTCTAGCTGCCATTTCATTTGATTAGAATTTTTGCAATAAGAGGTGTTTCTTTAAAAAAAAATATTCAAAATACAGCTCACTTAGATCTATCTAGCCTCCAGTCTCCCTATCTCAAAGGTCTTATACATACATCACAGTATTCTGTACCAGGCATTCCTCTTTGCACCAGTATCACCTTGACTTCTTTGAGACTTAATTTTCAGAAGTAGGTCTATACACATGAAAATGGTGAAAGGAAAAGCTCACTGAAGACTGTGATAAATATATTTGGATTTATGAGTCCAAACCCCTAGCACTCACTCTTTACTCAAGGAAAATTATAAAACAGTACTTTAGTGCCACACATTACTCATAAATAATTATTTGACTTTCAGAAGTACAAGCTAATACTTGTGATATCTTTCTCTGCAGATCTTAAAAACTTGAGTTATGGAGATTCTGTTTAGAATCTATCCTCCTCCATTGCTATGCGTGTTTCTGATATCTTAAGTAAAAATTGCTGAGATAAAGATTCTATTTATAGCACTTCAAACACACTTTGATATTGATAAGTATGGACAAGCCTTATATAACCAGAGCTCACCACACCAGTGGTAGGAATCTATTATATTATAGAGGCCTTAAAAATAATACCTGAATCATTTAAGCCCTTATGGTAGTTTCCTGATTTTATAAATCCTACCCTTCATTTGGCTGTTTAATTTCAACTCTTATTGTTAACATTAAATTCTTGCCACTTAACACTAATCAAAAACTTGATAGAGCTCTGACCGGTTTGGCTCAACGGTTAGAGCATCGTCCCACAGACCAAAGAGTTGCTGGTTTGATTCCGATTAAGGGCACATACCTTGGTTGCGGTTAAGTCCTGGCCCTGGTTGGGGTCATGTGGGAGCCAGCCTATCGATGTGTCTCTCTCACATCGGTGTTTCTCTCTCTCTCTCTCCCTCCCACTCTATCTGAAGATAGGTGGAAAAATATCCTTGGGTGAACATTAAAAAAAAAAAAAACTTGATAGAGACAAGCAAGATGTACTATTCTCAAGTAAATTCAGTTAATCAAGTCCCAAGTAATACATCCATCTGGATAAAGCCAGTCCAATAGAGCAGCAAATATAGACCTAATTGCACATGATCAGGTTTAACAAACTGAACACTGAATTGCCCATGTTGAAGTCATTGTGGAATTTTCTAAGAAGCAGTTCTTTGATATTTGGTTCTGTTTGTTCTTGTCAAATCTGTTCTTCTAAAGAACTGAGTAATGAACAAAGGAGTACAATTCTCTTTGGTCTCAGTGCTAGGAATCTGTGCTTTTTGTGTTTTCGATTCTAAAAGGACGTTGTTTACCATGAAATGGAGATTTCCCCTCTGAGTAGAGGGCTTAAAGTCAAATGTGTGGCCCACTTCTAGAAGGATGTATCTTCATGACGCACTGTTCCTACTGACTTTCAGATAGCTAACCTGTATTTCCCCTTGCTTCAATTTCCTTACATGGTCTAGTTCACCAGGTCTTACTATGTGCTTTATATAGTAAGCTTATTCTATCTTATTATAATGCCTTGGATTCTTTCAAGAATAAGACAGGTCATAAATAAATTAAAAAATGAATAAAAACTTGCCCCCCCCAATTCGGAATCTTGTTCAAGATCGTTATTTTGAATAAAACAATGAGTTTGCATATCATTCAGATATAATGCTACTCCTGTGTTGTAGAGGAGAAAATGTATTGAGTTACAAATTGCTTTTCAGCCTCTGAGACAATATTTCTGTGAAATTAGAAAGAAACAACAAAACAAAACAAAAAATTATTGTATCTATTCAGATCCATTTCCTAGAAAAAATGGATGATGAAGAAGTGAGGATTCAATAAAAGATTATAAACATAAGGCAGTAAGTAGATAGAGCAATAAAATAGTCAATCTTAGAAATAAGGTGGGTTCCTTGTCTCCAGAATAAATCAGAAAATTTGGGTGGATAAGCGGAGAGATTCTCAGGTCAATTTTGCTCTAGATTTCTTAAAATATTGGGAATTTTTATATTTTCCATTGTAGCCTGTCCTACTTAAAAAACTGTATATTCAATTATATATAAGTACTTTTAAAAAAGTATTAAACATGGTTTTCACTGATTTATTCTTATAATTATATTTTCCCCCTATCATCAATTATTCCTAGATGTTATTAAGATTAAAGGGAGGAAAATTAAATTTGCTACAATATTTGTCTGTTCATGATTTTCAATGGTATAATATTGAAACAAATTTCACTATGCAGAGAAATATGACAAAAAGATTTTCATAATAAATCACAAACAACAATTTCCTTGTGATTTAATAATACTGTTTTACTATTTTCTATTAACTTAATTGAAACTAAAATAATTTTTCTATGTTTTAAGTCTCAAGTTATCTGCCTACATTTACAAAATAAAGTTTACTCCACTATTTTTCTGATTTGCATCTGTTTATACCTCTAATTTTTACCCCAGGATTTTTATAATATATATATGACTTCAAATGTGAGGAAATAAATTTTAAAAGATATTTAAAGCAAATTGATTAGTACTATAGCTAGTAGTTTTTCTCTAAAAAGCCCCATTGAAGTAAAATGATTAAATTGTTAAATAAGGATATTACATGTCTTCACATTTATATCTGAAACCTGTAGGATGGTCCCTACTTAACAAATGCATCCCAGAGGGGTCCAGGATGGCAGCAGAGTAGGTGGACATTACACTCACCTGCTGCAGGACCAAACCAAAATGACAACTAAATTATACAACCAACCTGAATAACCAACTGAAGACTAGCTGAACAGAAGTCTTCTAACCAAGGATTTACAGAAGCCACATCAAGACCAGTAGAAAGAATGGAAATGCAAAAAGGACTGGCCCTGAACCCCCACACTGGTGCTGAGAATCCAGAGGAACATCTCAGCTGCAAAGGTCTCCCCTGAGGAGCAAGGGGATTCAACCCCACACTGGGCTCCCCATCCAGGAGAGCCAGACCAGAGAAGAAGAGCCTGCACCACACCTGACTGAAAATCAGGGATTCCACCTGCCAGAGAAAGATGGGAGTGTGCGAGAAACCCAATGCACCAAATCTAGAGGGAAGGCAGCTCAGAAGGTCGTGTGGCTTTGAGGACACAGCCGCCAAGGTCTCTGTGCTGAGTCCCTCACCCACACTGCCCACAGACACCATCCCTCCTGGTCAAGCACTCCCATTTATAAGGCATCAGCCTACGGGAATGTACTAGCCTCAGCCTCCTGACTCGATGGTGGCCCTGTTCTGCCAAGCTAGTGCCCTGAGGAGAAGTCTTGGTTGCCGCCAGCCTGGGCCGGGGTGCAGACTTTCTTGAAGGGCTCTTACAGATCTGGGCAGACTTGGGTATCAGAGACAAAGAGGGAAAGACTGAGCTGTGTCTCTCTAGCACAGGGACCATTTCCCTCCAGAGGAGATTCATAAGCCCTATCCTCCCGACTCCCACCTGCCGAGCTCTAGTCCTTTTATATGAAACGTTTACGTATATGAAAAAACTGTAAATTCTAAATATAAAACATGCTTCCAGGTTTCATTAGCATTTCATTTGGTCTTGATGTATGTATTTTTTTCCATTCTCTTAGAGGCATTAAAACTCTAGGGTTAGGTACCTTTAAGTAGCCATGATCTCAAATTGTAACAAAAGACACATTTTTAATAGACAAAAAGCCTGTTATAAGTCCCTCTCTACTCAACAAGTATAATATCTTCAGAAACCTGCAGAAGATACACAAATGGTCCTTCTTAAAAAAAAAAAAAAGATTCTGATATTTTCTATAGCCACAGGTCTGCAACAAATTCATTTTTGAACAACAACAACAACAAAAGGAAGAGGGATTCCAAATACTGCAATTATACAAAGTCGTTTCTTATTTTTGAAGGAGGAAGTAAATTTGATAAACAGGCAATCAGCTTGATGAGCAAACTTGTATAAAATACCTGCTTTGTTTAGGATTATCATAATAAAAAAAAGTTACTGACTGACACCCAGATCCCAATACTACATGACTAGGAGAGACGTGATATATGGGATATCTATCTGTAATATATAATTTATGTTTCGCAAATATGTGATGCTGGTAGATATGGATCCACCTGTAAGTGGTGGGGTGGGAGAAGAAAACCTGCCAGTTTGGGCATCAAGGTGACAATGAAAAGGGGATTCAATGTGGGACATGATAAGATGGCCATGGATCTTCAAGCATAAAATATTCTGAATGTAGCTGGTTATTCCTTTCCTAATTGGTACATCTTAATTATAATATCCTCAATTCCACCCACTTTATCAAGAGAATTAGAAATTGCTCCAAGCAGGTCTGGCTTTAAATAATAGTTCATAGAAACGACCTACTGACTTCCTATTGGTCACTGAACAAATGAGCTCCTAATATTAGAGACATCAACTCATCATGAGGAAGGAAAAGAGAGAGAGTGAAAGGGGAAGGAGAGAAAGAAAAAAAAACAAACAAACAAGACAAAACAACACAAGAAAAAGAAAACCGTCCTTAGGCTGTGATAGCCATGCTCCCATCACTGAGTCAGAGAGAGATGGATGGAGCTTCCCTGACACTCGGCTTCTGCCCCAGACCTGCCTAACATAGCAGGATCTAGTTGTGTGTCTTTTCCAACAAAATGTTCCATTAAGACTTTCTGACATGAGACTCATTATCTCCCTGAAATCCAAAGAACTTGGTGGAATCATCCTTTGTGATCTCGTTGAACCCCACTGAGAGAAAAACTCACCTAGAGAATGAGTGCAGATACCAACTGTCATCTCGCCTGTACTTATCAAAGGTGAGCATTTTGGCTCCGAATTTTTCTAAGGAAGTGACAGTCCGACTTATTATTCATCACTTTAGTTTACACAACAATCATTAAGGTCACCTGTCCAATGTTTGCACCTACAAAAAACTGACACACTGAAAATCAATAACAGCAAATTGAAATATTTGTAGATTTTCTGAAAAAGCAGAAAAGATTCAAGATGAAATCTGACTTGACTTTTGGTAGCCCTCTCCTTAGTGCTACTTAGACAAAATTTATGCAGCCTTTTGCCTGCCCAAATAAATGAGCAATTGGATTCAGAAAGACAATACATGGGGTGGTGATCTCTTTTAGATTTTAAAAATAAATTAATGATAGATAGAATTTAAAAACTTGTCTTTTTTTCTGAAAATACTCAATTTACATAAACTAATATATACCCAACTTTTCAGAAATAAGTTTACTACATATACTATATTGATATATCACAAACTACCAGCTGCCCATGGCATGTCTGTATATGTAAACTACACCTGCACATGTCACTCTATATAGAAATTCTTCAAGTCACCTTTAGCCAGAAGTTGACTGTTTGGATATACCAATATATACTTTTTAATAAATATTTAGTGGATGTAACTCAAAGCCAAATCTGGTTTATTTTTATCCTAATGACTGCTGCAAAATAGACATCATTTATTCATTGAGTAAATGGACTTAATTTGATGATTGTTAAATGTTATCTGGAATTATATATATATTTTTTTTATCCTCACCCGAGGACATTTTTTCATTTTTTGTTCAGGTAGAGTGGGAAGGAGAGAGGGGAAGGGAGAGGGAGAGAAACATCGACGTGAAAGGGACACATCGAGTGGCTGCCACCCGCACGACCAACCAGGGCCGGGGACAAACCGCAACCGAGGTACATGCCCTTAGCGGGAACCGAACCCGGGTCTCTCTGGACCACAGGCCGACGCTCTAACCGCTGAGCCAAACCGGCCAGGGCTGGAATTATATTTTTGATAATGCTCTCCTAGGCATAACCCTACAAATCTCTTTGTATCGAAGAGTTCACATAAATTACTCTTCTCTGTAAACATAATGATAGAAAATGGAGGATTCGACTAGCTTACAGGAAGCTTGATGAAGATCAACTCTGCCCAAATATCACCTGATCTCTGGGATTCGGTATCTTCATCATTATATCATTCTCCTTCAATGGCTCCCCATTTTCCTTGGGATGAAGGCCAGAATCTTTACCATGATCACATAGTGTGGACCCGCAAGTCTCAACCCCATCTGATGCCCCACTTCCTTTTTGCTCCCTGCCTTTCAGATATTCTAGACTTCTTTAAGGTCTTTGAACATGTCATTCTTCCTCTCGCCTTAGGATGTTCACAGATGGTAGTCCTTTGGCCTGGAACACTCTTATTTCTTCCTCCACATATCTTCCTAACTCCTATACTTCATGTCCCACAGCAAAGATCACTTCCTTGAGGACGTTTTCCCTGACTTCACTCACCAAGCCAAACACTCCATTCCCTCCTTATAATATAGTCGTATAATATAGTCCTTTCCTTCAAAGAATCTATCATAGTTGTGACTTACATTTACTAGTTTGATTCGTTGATTATTTCTTATCTCACAAAACTGTACAAGGACAAAGATTGTGTGTTTGCTCTCCAAATCCCCAGCACCTAGCACAGTACTATGCTCATTTAAGATACTTGGAAATTATTTGTTAAACAAGTAAATGGATGAATAAATATTGAAATAAATAAAGAAAAATCACAATTTGGGTTTTTCAGTTTCTCAACCAGCTTTTAATGGAATATCATCATTATCTTCCCATATTCAGAGCTTTCTAATTTTATCATTATCTCCATGGCTCACAATTTAATGATACTCCCCCCAAAATACTAATAATACATAATTCACATGTGATTTTCAGCTTTCATATTAATTTATACATTTTACCCAATTTACTGATAAAGAATCTGAAGCTCAAAATGGCACACAGTTAACAAGACACAAAATTAAAGCTACAACTCTAACCACACTAAGATTAGAAAATCTGAAAAGGGAAGGTGAGGAACTGCAAATTGGGTCCATTTCTGAAGGCCCATGGGTAAAGATATCTAAAAATAGAGCTATTTATCCAACCGCAAACAAAAACACAGATTTAATTTATTAAAGGAGTAATTTTATTAAAACTGAGTTAGATTGGGTTATACATCTATCTGACCAGAGAGTATGTCTGATATAGAAGTATGAAACTGGGAAAAAAGTCAATCATTCCAATTGTATGGCTTAGACTCCTTTATGTACCTATTTTGTGCTTATTCTTTATACGGTGTAAGCACCAACTTAACATAGATTCTCCTGTTCTCTATTTGTCTATAAAGTGTAATTTAGCACTCCACTACCTAACTGGCTCTCAGTGTTCCCTATGTATACTTTTAGTCTCAAGCCTAGAAGAGAAATAGGTAATGTCTAAGCACAACTCAGTGCCCTGTATTCAAGGGTCTTATGGATCATTTCAGCCAACCATCTCTTTTACAGAAGTCATTGCATAAAAGAGATGAATGAGAAGCTGAGCAGAGATTTTGAGAATGTCGAGTTAGAAAGATAAAAATTAAGAGTCCTGAGTACACCTAGATAGGGGAGCCCTGGAAACTCCCCATGCTTTGGTTTGGGTACCCACCCCTTAAAGGATCTACACACCATAAATAAATCTTCAAAATAGCAGAACTCTTGCTTCAAATTATCTCAATCCTTGAATTTAGATTAAGGTTTTCCAGGATTTCTAGTGACCCAAGCTTCTTGCTAGGAGCAAAAAAATACATCCTTTCTGGAGGAAGACCATCTTATACCTCATTTTACCTGATATTTATTCAAAATCAATTTCTGGAATTCAATAAAAATTAAACCAAGCAGAAGAAAAAATAAGACAAATGGGTCACAAAGAAGAAAAAGTACTATGTAAAAAACTCACATGGACTCCAAATAAAGTCATGAGACATATAATACATTTAATATGTTCAAAGAGATAATAGGCATAACTGAAAATTTTGACAGGGAACTGGAAACTATTAAAAAGAAAAAAGTTGAAAAATACATAACTGACAAAATATAATAATCAACATGAAGAAACAAATGGTTTTTAATGGTATAGTAAACCTGAAGAGAGAGTTAATGACCTGAAACATAGGTCAGAAGAAAATATCCAGAATAAACATGATAAAACAAAAGAGTTTTTTTAAAATAGAAAAGAACCAATATAATCCAATCATGCTGCAAATGCATGAATAAACCTCACTGAGGAGGGTGGAGAGAAAAGGTGCTGACCTAAGTAACTTTGGAAATTGGAGTATTTAAGACTAAAGGCAAAAGAAACTACATAAGCACTGCTCTTTGGTTGACAAAGTCGTGTCCTAAAGGATACAGGTTAACAATTCTGAATTTGTTATTAATGCACACTGGAATAGAGAAATTAAGTAAATAAATGGCAGATAGTTGGAATAGTTTCTCACTGCTGGAGAGAGAGTTAACAGATAAGCAAGGGGAGGAAGCTAGATGTGTTAACAGATTAGAGACACTAGTATGAATTCATATTTAGTTTAATATAGAAAAAGATGGTTATACCATCTGTATGATATATATATATATATACTATAGATGCTTTATAGCTACATATATATACACAGGTTAGTATACACACATACACACATATATGTTCATGCTCTGACAGATACAAGAGACTAGAAGCAATTTCACCCTAGTAACAACGAGCATAACTAGCACCCAGATCTTGATTTCTAATACCATTATCCAATATAAGAAATCAGGCCTCCTTGGAGAAATGGTTTATCCTAGGACTGGGGAAGAAAAATAAACCTGGAGGTGGTTCTTGTAGTACCAGAAATAATGAAGTACTTAAAAAAAAAAAAAAAAAAAGCCCTGGCTGGTTTGGCTCAGCGGTTGGAGTGTCGGCCTGCACACCAGAGAATCCCGGGTTCGGTTCCCACTAGGGGCACGTACCAAAAAAAAAAAGAAAAAAAGCACAAAAACAACAAACCCATAAAGATGGTGTTATATCAAAGGAACACACAGAGACAACTGAAAGAGTTCCTAATTCCTAATGGCCAAAGCTGGAACAATTTCAGCAACAAAATAAAGTCACAAATCAAAGTTGCATTATAACTCAAAGTATAAAATAAATGTCCACAACATAAATAAATGATTGAATAACAAAATAAATGGAAAGAGACAAAATTCCAATGTGGAATTCCATGTAGTTTATGTAGATCTTCTGCCCTTAAAGAGGAGCATAACTCCCACTCCTCAGTGCAGGCTATCCACAGTGATTTCTTTCCAAAGAGTACAGTGTGGAAAGGGGATAAAAGAGTAACTTTATAGTGGAGAAACCTGGCAACCACTACCTCAGTCAAATGATTAAGGTTAACATCAAAAGTGGTAACTCATGCTGATAGTGTGATATGACATGATTAAAAAGGCCCTTTACCTCTGTGTGGTTTTCCTCTCAAAATTCCACAACCCCAGCTTAAACATGAAAAAAAATCAGCCAAGAGGTGCCTAAGGACTAAGACAACTAAATGTAATATGGTATCCTGGATGGGATCATGGATAGTAAAAGGACACTGGGTAAAAATTAAGAAAATCTGAATAAATTATGGACCTTTGATAATAATAATAATGTATCAATATTGGCTGTAAATTTATTAAAATGTCTGGTGAGATTTAAAATACATATAGAATTAAAATATCTGACAATAGCAACATATTAGTTGGAAATTTGGCAAATGCATTATCCAGGGGGTGAGGGAGTATATAGTTGTCTATGATTTGTATTATTTACCCAATTATACTACTAATAAAAAAATTGTATTATGGTAAAATGCTTATCATTTTCTATTTTTAAAACTCCACATGTTAAGTACCATATTTTTTAATAGATTAGACTAACATGACCTCTGGAAAATAGAATGTCAGTACACAGTCCCTAGATATAAGAAGTTCCTGGTCTTGGAAGTCTAAGCAATAAATCTTGCTTTACTATCTCTTAATACTTACAATAACAAGCTTACAAAATATAAAATGCATTGCACAAACAACCTTCCCTTTAAAAAAAATGTTTAGGTTTCCAGCTCTGCTTCTGATTTTATAAATTTCAATTTATAAACAACTTTTAGAGAAAGTAGGAAAAGTATGGTGCACTGGGTACCATTCTTCCCAAGAACAAAACGGAAATCTTAAATTCTGAACTGCAATATGGTTGCCACATCATATCACAGACCTGGCACCAGGTAAATGAAGCAAGGCGTTGGAATAAGAATTTCATTTTAATGTTTCATAGAACACAGGGATTTTTGTGTTTTTTTCCTCTGGTGGGTAAGGATTGAATGTAATATTTCAATCATACCCAAAAGAACATGAGTTAATATTTCACAGCTACTTAATCCACTCATTCAGAAATAGTAATGCAAATGTTTAAATATTTATGCTTTGTAGGCAAAACATCGCACCTTGAATTATTGTATTGTGCTGTCTTATGCCACTGACTTACGATTCATTTCAGATCAGGTAACCAGAAAATCACCGTATCCAACAGGGGAGCACTAGCAACAGAGTCTTTATACTCACAATCCTTTCATTTTTATTCACACACAAGCCTTATTTGCTTCCTGACTAAAATTAAAATATCCATCAAAGTCAGTGATTATGGAAGAGATTAATGCAGTGCCTTTAATTGATTGATCTGATTGCAATTTCCCCTCATGTGTAAATTTCAAAGGCTCTTGTGAGAAGAGTGATTCTACTATAATATCCTGTTATTCCAAGACATAATGAGTGGCTGCAATATAAACTTTCCACCTCAACCATAATGCAAGTTGTATGTCGAATTTTCAACTAACCCTGTCTTTTAATGCTTCTAAAAAGTGTTTTGAGAGCATGAATAAGGTCAGAGAGGAATCACATTATTCGGAATGCTTTTTACTCATTTAGTGCCCTTCTTTCTACTATCACTATCTCTAGGCTACTGAAGCAGAAAATCAGGTTCAGGCAAACGCTTAGACCTTTCAGAGTGAGTTACAGAGTTAGGAAGGGGAGCTCAGGTGCCATGAATGACTTGACAGAGGAATATGTCCTGTTCTACATTGTAGTAGCTTGGAAGTGTGCAGGATAGGATACGGGGAGAAGAGTTCATTATCTCTTACTTCCAACACCTGTAACACAGCTCAACTCTTGTCTCTTCAGAGATACATTTCCTCTTTCATCTTCTCACTAGCCTAACCAATCTAGTAGCCCTGAGGGACATTTTCAAACCATATATTGTCATCAACTACCTGTTGATATGAAATGCTGACAAGAACACATTACCTCTCTGGTATCCTCCCCAGTAATGCATAATCTCAATCTAATCATAAGAAAAATCCAACAAACCCAAATTTAAAGGCATTAGTCAAAGTAACTGACCAGTGCTCTTCCAAAGTGTTAAGGTCCTGAAAGACAAGGAAAGACTGAGACACTGTCACAGACTGAAGGATAGTAAGAAAATGTGACTTGATGTTTTTCTACTAAGACTTTTTGATGTCCTCATCTCCTGGAGGGCTGTTTGTCATCACCTTCTGATACCCTTCTGCAGATATTCTGGGCTCTTGTTGGAAAGCTGCCCATTCACCTCAAAAGGCAGCCCAGCTGCTGAAGAGAGGCAAAGGATGGGAAGGAGAGATCTGGTCCTGATGTATCTCTGAGCACCTAGTACCTGTACCTAGCTGCCAGATAGGTTTAGAGAGGTTAGACAGTGACGAAGACTGAAGACAATGAATACATATACATATACACATACACATACATATATATATGCATATACACACATGTATGCATATACATATGCATATACATATGTCTTGTCATTTTCTAAACAGAGCTTAAAAGTGTTAATGATATCTGTCACTCATGAAAGACTCTCTCCAACCATTTAGAGGTAATTCATTGAGAAGATCTTTTTCACAATCCCAAGAACACACATGGATTTGTTATTGTCAGTGGTGGTGTTGTTTTTAAGTAATGTTACTGTCATCAGACCACACAAATGAGTCTGGTGTATCCAATATGGCAGCTGAGTAAGTGGAAGTTTCACTCCCCTCCTGTAGCACCTAGTGCAGGTGATCAAAGACTGCACCACTGAGCCCCACAAGACACCTACTACATGAGGCCACCATACCAGGGCTGGAAGACATAGCAGATTTACCTAATACATAGAAACAAACACAGAGAGGCAGTCAAAATGGGAAGACAGAGAAACATGCCCTAAGTGAAAGAAAAGAAGAAATCCCCAGAAAAAGAACTGAGTGAAATGAAAGCAAGACATCTACCAGATACAGAGTTCAAAAAAATGGTTATAAAATGCTCAAGAACCTTAGAAGAAGAATGGATAAACTCAGTGAGAACTCAAACAAAGAGACAGTAAGCATTTTAAAAAGAACATAGAAACCATAAAAAAGAATCTGTCGGGAATTAAGAATACAATATCTAAAATGAAGAATACTCCAGAAGGCAATAGTAGGTTACATGAAGCAAGGGACCAAGAACTTACTTGATGAAATAATGACTAAAAACTTCCCTAAGCTGGTGGGGGAAAAAAAAGACACAGGATTCCGGGAAGTACAGAGAATCCCAAACAATATGAACCCAAAGAGGCTAACACCAAGATACATCATAGTAAAAATAAAAAAGCTTAAAAACAAAGAGAGAATCTTAAAAGCAGCAAGAGAAAGACAGTTAGTTAACTACAAAGGAGCTCCTATAAAACTGTCAGCTGATTTCTCAAAAGAAACATTTCAGGCCAGAAGGGATTGGCATGAAATATTCAAAGTGATGAAAAGCAAGGACCTACAACCAAAACTACTTTAACCAGCAAGGCTTCATTTAAATTTGAAGGAGAAACAAAGAGCTTCCCAGAAAAGAATAAGCTAAAGGGGTTCATTACCACCAAACCAGTGTTACATGAAATGTTACAGGGACTTCTTTAAGAAGAAGAAAAACAAAACAAAATGAAACAGAAGAACATAGCTATAAAGAATAAAATGGCTATAAATATATACCTCTCAATAATCACTTTAAATGTAAATGTAAATGCTTCAATCAAAAGACATAGGGTAGCTGAATGGATAAGAAAACAAGATCCATATAAATTCATTCTACAAGAGACATACCTCAGAACTAAAGACACACACAGACTGAAAGTCAAGGGATGAAAAAAGATATTTTATGCAAATGGAAAGGGGGAAAAAAAGCTGGGCTAGCAATATTTATATCAGACAAAATAGACTTTAAAACAAAGGCTACAATAAGAAACAGAAAATAAAAATACATAATGATAACGGGACCAATCGAACAAGAGGATATAACCCTTATAAACATTTATGCACCCAACATAGGAGGCACCTAAATATATAAGCAAACCTTGGTAGACATGAAAGGAGACATCAATAGTAATACAGAGTAAGGGATTTTAACACCCCATTGACATCAATGGATATATCTTCCAGACAGAAAATCAACAAGAAAACAGTGGCCTTAAATGACACAAGAGTCCAGAAGGACTTAAATGACATTTTCAGAGTATTTCACCCCAAAGCAGCAGAGTATATCACAGTCATGCTGTGATCTTCCTTTGCCAGTACATTAACATATTTGCCTCACATCAGTTACATTCAGTTATAAAGAATGGCACAAGTGCCAATAATATTAACATTGTTACTCTCTACCTCCTTAAAATAATTGAGAGTAATGCAGACAAGGGTTATTTTTCCCACAGAAATGCACCCACATAGTCACACCAAAGGTATAGAGAAGAGAGGCAGAGAATATTGTTTTCGGTTGCCATTTTGGAGGATTTTTGTTAAAGTCACACCCTGAGCGCAACGATGATGCTTAGTTTCTTGACTATCATTAAACTAGCTTTGCACATAATGTGTATAAATCGCAAGGACTAGTCGCAGTGGTTCTCAACCTTCCTAATGCTGAGACCCTTTAATACAGTTCCTCATGTTGTGGTGACCCCCAACCATAAAATTATTTTTGTTGCTACTTCATAACTGTAATTTTGCTACTGTTATGTCTTAGGCGACCCCTGTGAAAGGGTCATTCGACCCCCAAACTCACAGGTTGAGAACCGCTGGACTACTGAATCTATCTCATCATTTTCTCTAACCATGTGGCCTTGAGTAACTTATTAACATCCAGGTCTTATGTCTTTACCTAAACGTTGGAGGCAATGTCTACTTACTGTTATAAAAATAAACCAAGAGATTGCATGTTTTTATTTTCTATGAAAGATTTTTAACACCTTAAAAAAAACTATTAAAATACATTTTTCAAATTATTAAGACTATGACTACAGACACCTAGATGTATAGTTTTAAAGAAGCTTTAAACAAAATAACTTGTAAATATGTAATGAGCTTATGAATCGCCACATGCTATCTTGTGGCTTGCACAGCCCTGGTGCAAGAATGCCTAAGTCCTTAGGCATTCCTCTCCTTTGGAGTACACCACACTGCGACCTGTTTCAGGTGTGCATTAAAAGGTATCTCAAATAAGGCCCTGAAAGCAAATGGTATATGAAAGACAATTTCTCTGATTGTAATGTTGAAAAGATGTCAGCACAAAAACTGGCATGTTCTTTTTTTATGGGAACAATAGCCCCAGATATTATTGTCTCCTTCACGTGTACTTCAACAGATGATTTCCCACATTCCTTTATCTTGTCGAATCTGTTCCTGTCCTAGCAAACACAGCAAGATTTTTAAAAATAGCAAGAGACTGAGCAGTCACAAAATGACAGGCACTTCTAATTGAAGTGTAGTTATGGTGACTTTAATTGAATGGATAGGTTGCAGACATTTCTACTGCTTAAACCTGTACTTGTAAGAGAGCAGCAGTGTTTTTCTGGAGGTGATTGAAACCAAGCCACTAATTCCATGATTACAAGTGAAATGTACCACAGGATTTGTGATTTCCTGTGATTGCCACAAAAACACTTCAGAAATCCAGGTAACAATTAACAACACATTAGCTGACTTTGCTAATTTTCTTTGCTTTTCTTCCAGTCAAAGCCTTTGACTTTGACACTTTTTCAGCATCTAATAATTTTTTTAACAAGATAACAACAGCCTTCACTGATTCTTAAAGACAGATGTTCTATTTTAAAATTCCAACAAAACCAAATCTTTTTGCCTTTTAACCTCCTCAAATACTGAAGGAAAATTCAGTTTCCTTTAAAAGTCCACAAACTCGGCCTTTACATATTCCCAGATTATGAGCTAGTCTATATCTAAATCTGTAGAATTATCATGATTCTTAATTGCTTAGTAAAAACACAGATTATAAACACATTCCGACAAAAGTAATTTTTTCTACATAAAGTCCTGGTTTATGTTTTTACTGGTAGAAATTATTAAATTTAAGATTTTAAAGAAGTATTCAATGAAGCAGTAATCAACCAACTTTGTTGAAATGTTAAATAATTTCAAGCGGTTTACATTTTCTTTGCTCCCTCTGTAGATTACATAAATACTTTTGTTCCTTCAAGAAGAAAAGAAATACAATCACTCTCAAATATTAACAATTCAGCAGGAGAGATTGGCTAATTTTATCAGTCTTATCCACACCCTCTCCTTGATCCATTTCTAATACAGATAGAATTTTTTAAAGATATAAATATGTATATATATATAAACTTTTATATATAATCCTATTGTCCTTTTGGGTACAAATATACATAAAATTTATATAATAATATTTAGTATTATATCTACATAATCATCCATTTAAATATGTATTTCACCTATTATTATTTAATATTTTGTTTATTATCTTTATTTTCATTTATTTGTTGCATCTACACAAAGACTTGTGCCATCATATCTATTGCATACTCTAAGGTAAAGACAATATTTTAATTTAGTTTACACTGATATAGCAAATGGTATATACCATGATAAAGAAAATATACTATATGATGACTTTTCACAACTAAGCCAAAATTGTATTTCTACATAGTTACTCCACAATTTTTCTTTAAACACAGGGTATAGACATATTTTTAAAGTGTATTTATAATGTTAGATTATTTAAATTGCATGTGTATCTATTAGACATAATGCAAATTTTAACTACACATAAACTCAATTTTTTTAATATAATTACATTTAATTCTTTTCTATTGCCCCTAATAAGCTTAATGTACCAAAGTATTATTGTGAAAAACTCTTCATTCAAGTTAAAATTTGTTTCATCAAATAAGACATTGTTAGTAAAAAAGGTACATGTTATACATTTTTAAAATGTTTATCCCATTTTGGTGAAATTTCACATTCAGAGCTAACAGAGTTTACTGTAATCCTTGACACTGATCTCATTTAGCAGCTCAGAACTTTCAGATTTAAAAGAATTTCAGCCACTGGGAGTTGTATGCTGATTCTTATATTAATATAATAAATAGCTACTTATCACCATTCATGATTTTAAGATTTACTTTGAATGCTTATCATACTTCTAAAAATGAAAATTTTTTCATATGCTGCTTATGAAAAAACAAACTTTTTAGGTATTCTGAGAGGCTTTAATAATTATTTATTATTAATATATATCTTCAAAGTATTACATTATGAAAATACGATAGTCAACCTAATAAAAGTTTTGTTGTTGTTAGAACCTTGAAGAAATTAATATAGTTTTTAACCAACTGAGGCTCCAGGGGACTATAAAACACAATTTCAGAATTACTAAGTTGCAAATAGAAATCTAAAACATTAATAAAAGAATTAAAAGCGTTGAGTGAGTTAATGTTCAGGCTGCATAGATGACATAATACCTATTTGTAGAAGCTCTTTCCTTTTAGTAATAAGCATAGTTGGAAACTTGTCCTTAAAATACATTATAAAAATTGTGAATTATCTAGTGAAGATGAGAGAAATATCTGTGCAACCCAATAAAAATGTCTACCTATTGGTTCCTTTGGTTTCCACAGACAGGGTAAGTCATCAGGCTTTCTAATAAAAGTTTTTCACCCTTCAAAACCATAGTATACATTTTCCTATTCACTTCAAAAAGAAGTTGAGTTGATTAACTTAAGCTGTTCTGAACAACCCACCAGAAATTTGTTTTGGATTTTTACAAGAAAGGTACTATCATAGAAAATGGCTATAAATTCAGCCCTAATGTCAATATATGTTAAACTAAATTTTAGAGGTTAAAATGTAAATTTATAATACATATAATACTCCATTTTCTTGTTCATTTAGACTATAATATATGCTAATATATTAGCATGTGATCTAAAGTACATATACTTTAAATATCTTATACTATAACTTTTAGGAAAAAGTAACACAAAAGAACTGTTTATATATTAATGACTTCAACTAGGCATTGTGAATGTATGAAGATTTAAATATAATGATATTTTTCTATAGATCTAAATAAACATTTCAATTGTGAATTCACTTTAAACATAAACCATAGAGTATATGGCCAATCAGAAATTTCTTCTCTTGTTTGCATGTTTTTGTTCTATTTTTGTACAAAATCAAAAATTGAGGCCAAAATATATGTTAGGTTTATATCTTCATCCTAGAGTTATAATCATAGAATAATGCTAGTAAATCAAGTAACTTAAGTAGCACAATCTATGAATATTCATGTACTTTCATATGTTTATAACACTTTATTTCAAGAGTGAATCAATCTGAAGATTTAGAAGACTGGTTTCTGGAAAAGGTTGCCAGTAATTTCCACAACACTTCTTAGCATAGTATACACTATTGTAATGAACACATGCCATTTGTATTATAACTACATCTGTAATTAACCAGAAAATCCAAAACTCCAGATTATCTCAATATCCTTAGAAACATAAAATAAAAAATATTAATCATGGGAGAAATTGTGATACCAAGAAAATATCTAGTTCTTCTTAAGGACCATATTTACAAGTCAGAAAATAGTTAGTGAATACTTCCTCTAACTGAAACTTAATGCCAAATAATTACATTTAATCTGTTTAAATATGCATTCAGAATAGAAGAGGAAAATGCAAAAGACTGAATTATTCTCAGATATTCTTTGATGGTGTTAAATTCAATGTAATGTCAAATATGTAAATTTTATGCGGTCTTAGCTTAATATTAAAGTGTTGCTAATTTTTAGTAGCATAAATCTTAATGTGGACTGTATTATTTGGTTTAAATTATAATGCGGAAATTATTCAAAATATTATGAAATGTATACACACAAGAAAGTTGTTCATTCCATTTCTAATGAAGTGGATAATTGAGTATATTAGTTAGATCATTCCAATACACGATTACTTCTATATTTCAAATAAAACTATTTTGAAGGCTTTGTTTTCCCTCTTCAACTTGTATATGTGGACATAGATAAAAATTATAAGTACCAAAACTATACATACAAGCAGCCTGTAACTAAAATATCATGGTTGAACACCAGAAATGAAACATCAAAACTAGAGTAGAAACACTTGATGGAGGAGAGCAGCTAAATTTAACACATAAAATATTATTTAGGGAGCTCATCTCTTACACATACCAGAGAGGACTGTCAGTCATCGGGTCAAAATTTTTAAAAAAATAAATAGCACCAGCATTCTAATGTACTTGAGTATTCCCCAAAGCTAAATTTCCATGGGTAGTGACAATATTCTATGTGATTTAGAGTTCCTCCAGGTCAGCAACTATAAAATTTTCCTTTCTAAGTGTGATTTGACTGTAATATGAATAAATGACTAAAATATACTTTTGTCTTGGATTAATTCTCTCAGATTATTTCTACTATAGTCATTGCCAAATGCTAAAGGTAATAACTTGTGCTTCAAAGGAAAGATTCTGAACTTCTGAATATCATGTTCCATTTTTCCTACATCAAGAAGCAAAGGATGATGGGAGATAAAAGTAGTGCTCAGAAAGACAGTTATGACAGAGGAACAGCAGTGGTTTGGTTTGAAAGCCAACGACCACTTAACAGTCATGTAAAATGGTCAAGTAATTTCCATATTCTGAGTCTTAACTTTCATATCTAAAAAGGAAAAAGAACAATAATAATCTTTATTATTGGGATGTTTTTTGAGAATCGAGAGGGAATGTGTAAAATTGCTTGGAATATCATATTTAATTTAGAAGTTTTATGTTGAGTGGTCATGAAATTGGATAACCAAAATAATCCATAAGAGCAATTTATATAACAGAAAGAACATACCACAGTAGTCTCTCCCATGCATATTCTCATTCTTTCCTTCTCTAGCTCTCTCTTTTGGACTAGCCAATTTCAATGATATATTAAAATTATTATAAAACAAAGATATTTGGCAAATTCATATTTGTAGTGAACTTCTCACTTACTAAAATTTAATAAACTGTTTTTTCCAAGACTTAGATGTTGCTAAGCTTAGTTTAGTGGATGACTTCTACATACCAGTAATCTTCCTATTATATAAAGAATGAGCAAAGCTCTATGTATATTCAAAATGTAATTCAGTTAGTTTTCATGGAAATTATTTTATCACAATTTTTATTGCATTGGCTACCAACCTATAATACAGGTTTTCATTACTATCTCAATAACCTCTGCTAGACTGCAAATGTCTGTCTCTTCCTGATTCCATTTCATTCTACAGATATTTTCCCATGGCTCTGATCATGCTAAAATGTCCCTGGTTCATGATTCAGAGTCAAAATCTCTTAAGAACTCAAAGTTCTAATAGAATTCAATATATAATTTCCAGTCCGTCAAAGGTCTTCTACCATATGGTCTTGACCTACCTTTTTATGTCTGCATTTCCCATTAATTCCTCTAATACCTTATAACCTACTCAGAGAGAATCACATGCCCAAAATAGAAACATTGTTATTGGGTTCACAGTACTCCTTCTTTTAAAATCCCTACCCTCTTCAGATAAATCATGTATCTACTTTGTTTTTTACTGATTATTAGTAAACTTAATTTTTTTCATAATTTTTCACCATTTGTGTTTCTTTGGTAAATTGCTCAAGTCTTTGCAGCATTGTAATTAGGTGTCGACATTTTCTTATTATACTAGAGCTCTTCATATATGAAGAAACCTATGTGTACTATGTATGTTGCAATTAATGTTCCAATAGTCTTTCACTTTTCAATTACATGATCTTTTATACCTACAAAGCTTTATCTATTTAAATCTCCAGACTTCACAAATGGCCAAAAACTTATGAAAAAGTGTTCAACCTGATTTTTCATTAGGAATACACAAAGTGAGATATGTACAATGAGATAGCTACAATAATGGCTAAACTTTAAAATTGAATCCAAATGTTGACAAGGATATAGAGCAACTAGAACTCTCACACAGTCCTGGTAATAAGGTATTGGCAAATTACTCCTCCTATTCTTTCAAAAGTAGAAACTTGGTTGTCCTTGAACAAACAGCCTACCTTCCTAGCAGGTTTCCACTTGGATTACTGTAGAATGTTGGGTTCAAAAAGCCATAGATTTTAATACTAAATCAGGTCTACAGACTAAATTAAAAACTGATAATTTCAGATATCTTATTTCTTTTTTTAAACCAAGAAGTTAAGTCTAATCAAGCAATGGTGGCACTGGAGACACAAAATGATTTGTTTTGGGAAGGTGGACTTATAACCCACATCTTTTCTGCACCAATTTATAAAACCTCAGCTCCACCCTTTTGCCCTTATTTCAGAGCTCGATAGAATATTTTATTCTATTTTCAACAGTCCTTCCCTATGTGTTCCTTTCTATTTCTACAACTATATAAATTCTATGACGTTATAAATTCTTTCTTCCATTTCTATGATTCAAAGTTTCTTTAGTTTTGATTTCTATTCCCTTTCCCTAAGTTGCATTATAAGATTGTTTCTCTACTGCTTTGATGCTCTCTTTACTATTCTTCCAGTATCTTATTATCTTTTCATCATTATTATTCTTATTATTATCTTATTATTCCTATTACATTGTTATACAAATTATAACATTATTGCAAAAACCCATTTTAACTTAGTAATAAATATTTATACTCTTTTTATAAATACCCACAGTTATTCCATCTTTTAACCTAGTGGAAACTGTAAATAATTAAAAATTAACTTCAAGAACATCAGCATCATTTCATTGTTCATTTCTTACAGATGGAAGAGATGACAGTGGACAGGATATGGTGGATGAACGCAATGGAGTGGTCAATATGACTATAATTTTTCAAGTCTGCAAGCTTGGAATTATGGTAATGCCTAGAGATTAATATTCAAGGGGTGGAAATTAGTAGAGTAAAAGCAAATGTAAACATTTAAAAACATCTAACTATTCTCACATTGATGATTAGCCACTGTTCAGAATCTCTATGTGTGCTCCTACTGCCTCAGTTTCCAAGGCCGTTCTCCTGGACTCTCCAGGCCACCCCATAACCTAGTAATTACAAGGTTGACTTTGGCAAAGAAAATGGTTTCCAGTACCCTACTCCTGCTGTACAGCTCTCATGTATTTTGACGGTTGATAAAACTTTTTAATATCACCCCTGATATTCTCACAATGAAATAAAACCTACAAGAGGAAAGGCAGATTTAGTGAAGTTGATGATTAATTCAAAATTGGAAATAATTAGACTCAGCATCATCTTTATAAAATAAAAAGTTAGGCCCTGGTCTGTTTGGCTCAGCAGTTAGAGCGCTGGCCCTCAGACCAAAGAGCTGCAGGTTCGATTCCGGTCAAGAGCATGCACCTTGGTTGTGGTTCGTCCCCGGCCCTGGTCGGGGTCCTGCAGGAGGCAACCAATCAATGTGTCTCTCTCACATTGATGTTTCTGTTTCTGTTTCTCTCTCTCTCTCTCTCTCTCTCTCTCTCTCTCTCTCTCTCTCTCTCTCCTCTCTCTCTCCCTCTCCCTCTCCCTCTCCCTCTCCCTCTCTCTCTCCCTCCCTCCCTCCCTCTCTATCTGAAGATAAGTATCCTCAGGTGAAGATTTAAAAAATAAATAAGTAATAAATAAATAAAAGGTTAACTCCAAAGGTCCTTTCCATCCCTAAGGACTCTAATAGTATCTTATATCAAAATTAGAAATTAATTTATATTCCAATTTGACTGACGGTATTCTAATGGAGGCAAATAAATTAAATAGTAAGGTGATCAAAAATAAAAATTTAACATTGTATGTGCATTTGTTGATTTGAATTCGACAGTTCTGCTGTTGAGTTGGTGAAAGTCATCAGTATTTGAACATGGAATAGGGTAGAAAATTTAATCTGTGTGACAGATATATGATCTTAATATAAAATCTAAGATGTCTGCAAATGGTGAAAAAAAGAAACAGAAAATGACAGCTGAATTAATTACTCGTTGCCTGAAATTTCACTAGAGAAATAAAAGCTTTAATATTATTCAAGATAATTTCAAGTAAAGGGTGGGAATGAGGAAATCTAACAGCACTGATGGAGGATTGAGCGTTCATTAGAAAGATGACGGTTATTTCGAATACTCTCTTTAGAGTATTGAAGTAACACAGCAAGAAACTGCTCCATTAAAGGCACTGTAATCTGCTCTGTGAAAAATAATAAAGAAAAACACAGCTCTTAACCTCATCAGTTTATAATTTAGTATAAAAATAAAACAGAAATAAATCATTTCAACCTAAGTCAAAATGTGTTAGATATGCTAATAAACGTTTCTAAATGAGAAACAGAACACACAGGAGAAAGGAATTAAATGAATTTAGATGCAAAAGGAAAGCTTTCAGATAACTGATAGTATTTACATTGGGCCTGAACAGAAAACCAGCAAGCAAAAAGGAACACAGAAGGGCTTTCAAAGTGTTGGGGCTGTCTAAGCAAGTTTATGGTGATAGAAGAACACAGGCAAACCCAGAAACATCCCAAAAGCTATCCTACAAATATCCTTTAGTAAAGGGACAGTGTGAAATGTTTATATAATTTTTTTTTTTATTGAAAATGAGAAAAAGCTTTTTTTCCCCTTGAAATATAGATCTGAAAGAATCCAAAATCACTCCAGGCAAGTGGAAGGATATAACAAAACATATTAAAGAAAATTAAAATATTGTTTTATAAAGATTGGAGTTTTTGATGAAGTCACATCATCTGGCAAACACTGTAGTACATAATAAATGCTCAATAACAGTTTCTTCCAAAATAAAGTAATAATTTCTATTGGACCTCATATACAAAAAATACAGAGGTAAAAAATTGATTACTACTTTATTTTATAAAGTAGTAATTGATTACTATTTTATTGATTACTATTTTATTTTATATTCAGATATATATATATCTGAATATAATTTGATCATTCTTTCATAAGGACAGAATGATAGAGTGAAGAGGAAAAGGGGACCAAAAACCCACAAGCTACAAGTGAAGAAAATCATTACCTAAAATTTAAATAGGTGAAAGAAAAAAATAATATGTTAGTAAATAACATGTACATTATGAAATTCCATTTATGAACATTTTTAAAGCCTCAAAGTGATAAGTAGTGGAACAAAAAAATAGTCTGAATTTTGTCTACTGAATATGCTTTTAGGAGACTTTGAGTTAACTGCAAGCAAAGAGAGGGCTATTGTTAGAAAAGGATTAATAAGAATGGGTGAAGAAATTTAAAATAAATGAAAAATACATAAAAGGTTTACACATGCTCCTCCTAAATGAGTTATAATGTCTTAGACAACTTACCAGTAATCACTTATTTCATACCATGATGCATAATCACAGAAACAAAACATTAACTGCATTTATCAAATATTATCTTCAAGGGTAACTAAAAAATGACAGCATCCGTACACATTTCACAGATAAGTGAAGTTTGCACTTATAATAAATATTACTATTTAAAAGACTAGATTTGAAAAAGCACAGAGTGATAACAATGAAACTTGTATTCTCCCTGTTCAGCAGACATCACAAGCATTTCACTGGCTGAGTCCTTGCATCAAATCATCCTCTGGGAGACAGTGATCCACTTGGTCGCCACTTACAATCAGTCCCACATTAGAGCCACATAGTTTTAATGCAGAGCTGTCCCACTACTGCTCCCTGAATTTTAATTTAAGCTATACAGAGTCAGCTGAAGCAACTTCAATCAACTGAAGCTTTTCAAGGATACCTCCACTGATTGCCTTGGCACTGAGACTAGTCAGTTCCTCAGCACTGCAGGTTTGCAATTGTTCAAATGAGATTTAAATATTCTTTTTTCACATCCCTTGAAGAAATGGTGGGGATTACCGGGATGCTTTAAGTAAAGTGGTTTAACTTGTAGAAAATTAAGTACATGTAAACAGATTATTCATACCAAGGTCAAGTAATGCCTCTGCACTCTCAAGCCATTGTTAATGTGTTGAAATAAAAAAAGGACAAATGACTATATTTCTTCTATTCTAGATGAACTCAAGGCGAGCTACTTAATTTCATGTCGACTGGTTACTTGCTCAACAGCATTACCACATTTTTGTATGCTCATAAATGGACAAGATGCTCACTTCATTTTTTTTTTTTTTATCCTCACCCGAGGACATTTTTTCATTTTTTTGTTCAGATAGAGTGGGAGGGAGAGAGAGGAAGAGAGAGAGAGAGAAACATCGACGTGAAAGGGACACATCGAGTGGCTGCCACCCACGTGACCAACCAGGGCCGGGGACAAACTGCAACCGAGGTACATGCCCTTAGCGGGAACCGAACCCTGGTCTCTCTGGACCGCAGGCCGACGCTCTAACCGCTGAGCCAAACCAGCCAGGTCAAGATGCGCACTTCAGAAATAATTTCAGGTTGATGAATTGGGTCAAACACACCATCAGAATTGGAATTCAAGATCACACCACTTCTGAAAGCTCTTAATCTGTGAATTTCATCACCTCAACTATCTGAAGTACTCTAGGTGGTAAAACAAAATGTGAGTGTAAGCAAGTAACACTATCAAGCATTTTCCATTTAAATCTTTGAACAAATATTCTCTCTAGATTGAAAGATTAGATTATTTCTTGGTTTCTTATGGTTAAGTTTATACACAAAATAACAGATGTCTGAACAGTTTTCCCACATTTTATAAGAGAATAATTCTAAACTTCTGTTAAATGCAGGGAAAACATTCCATCTGATACGAAGTTACTTAGGATGCAGACTGTATAGTTCATTAACATCTACGTGGTGTTGTCCAATATGGTAGCCGCCAACCACATGGTGATGTAGGCTGGTTACTTGAAATGTAGCTAGTCTGAATTGAGATATGCTGTAAGCATAAAATACACACCAGATTTCAAAACTTGGTATAAAAATGTAAAATTTCTCAAGAATTTTTATATTAACCCCTATATTAAAATAATATTTTGAACATATAGGATTAAATAAAAGACATCAGTACATTCATTTCACTGGTTTATTTTTACTTTTCTTTTTTCTTTTTATTTATTTATTTATTTTTAATCCTCACCCAAGGACATTTTTGCATTTATCTTCAGATAGAGCAGGAGGGAGAGAGGGAGGAAGAGAGAGAGAGAAACATTGATGTGAGAGAGACACATCGAGTGGTTGCCACCCACACGACCCCAACCGGGCCTGGGGACAAACTGCAACCAAGGTATGTGCCCTAAGGGGAACCGAACCCAGGCCTCTCTGATCTGTGGGCTGACCCTCTAACCACTGAGCCAAATTGACCAGGGCTATTTTTACTTTTCAATGTTGCCACTAGAAAAGTTAAAATTACATATGTGACTCACCTTATATTTCTATTGGCAAATGCTGGTTATACTGTCAAAAAAAAATCCACTGAGAAAATAATCTTTTCTAAAAAAAAGTGATATGTGCACAGGATTTTTGACAAACATTAAAGATGACAAGAAAACAAACATAAAGAATAGGAAACAATCTCTGCTGCTAATTAACATTGTATTATGAACTATAATGAGTAGCATATATTCACTCTGATGTAGGGAAAGAACTTGGGAAATTATGTCCCTTGGGAAATTATGTCAAATAAACAAAAATGCATGGAAAAAGTATAATAACCCTATGTTACTATACCACACATAACCGCAAGCTGGAATATCAACTTGCATAACAATCTATACAGTGACTATTATTACTGCATTACAAAACTAATATCTGGATTTTATAGCTTTTATACATCATTTTTATTTGAGACTAATATCCTTTTTGAATTTCATACATATTATTTAGGTGACAGGGTTTTCAAGAAGTATTTAATCATGAATTTAACATTGCTTTTTATATGTCATCCACAAACTAATAATTTTACTAACTTTGAAAAATGCCGCTTTTATGCACATGGGTTATATAGAATTATACACTGAAATGTTTCATACAAAATATAGAACTAAGAAAGAGCATTTTACCCCAACATTAAGAAGTTATTAGACCACTTATAAAATACCTTCCTCTAAATACTCTACTAATCATAATTCATTTCCAAGGAATGTTTAAAGTTTCCCCTAACAACCTTCCCCTCCCAATTCTGTCCCCTTTCTTATCAGTCAGTCCTTAACTAACTCCTCAGGCTTCTTTTGAACATGCTGTTAAGGATGGTATGTTGAAGTGAAATTTAAAAATGAATCAACATCATTTCCATCAGTGCCAATCTTTCCCCCAAAGAGTTGATGATCCAATAACAATAGGAGCTCACAAAATCTCTTTTCTAAATATTTCACTTGTTCCTAAATCCACATCTCAAAAAATAAATCACCATTTTTATTGAAAAAAATCTTCCCAATCTAAAGATCCAAATCCTTTACTTCTTTTAACTACATTTTATAAATGAACTCTTTATCTCTATTTTTCTCCCTATCTCTATTCTCTTTCACTTGCTCTTAATCTCATTCTCACAATCTAAAGCAACTGTTTCATACATTTTACTGGCCCATTCAGTATCTATTAAGATTCTCTCAAAATCTATATAATACTCACTTCTGTCCACTCAACTTCCTCTTACATAAAACTTGCTTCCTAGAAATGTTTCATCTATTTTCCAGATAATATAAAATGTCAGATAGCAGACCTATGTTAAAAGCTTTCTTAGCTCGACCTGTGTGGCTCAGTGGATTGAGCGTTGTCCCATGGACTGAGAGGTTCAATTCCCGGTCAGGGCACATGCCCAGGTTGCGGGCTCGATTCCCAGTAGGGAGTGTGCAGGAGGCAGCCGATATATGTCTCTCTCTCACATCAATGTTTCTATCTCTCTCTTCCTTCCTTTCTCTAAAAAATCAATTTAAAAAAATTTTTAAATAAATAAATAAAAGCTTTCTTAAATAGCCCTTGAATTCTTCATAATCACCACATTATCAGTTACCAAAGACTCATAGAGTAAAACATCAATCAATGTCCAGGTTGAAGGCTTTCATTTAAGTGCCAGAATTTATAACTATAATGCTATAGAAATAGATAGCGTATTAGTTATGAGTGCACATACTGCCAGAGTCCAGGTCTGGTAACACCATTTATTAGTCGTGTGACTTAGGCATATTACTTCTTTGCTTCGGTTTCTTTATCTGTAAAATGGTATTAACACAGGATGGGGCAGAAGTAGGTTTACAGTTGTGAGTATGTAAAACAGCATTTAGTCTTGTATTATAACTTAATAATAATTGTATTATTTTCCATACTAACAACTGTCAACCTATTTTACCCCACCCTGTATAGTTCTTATCTCTTACTGTGAAAACTAAATGGGAAATAACATGAACAATGCTTAGAGAAACCTGAACATTAGAAACAGTCAATAAGTATTTCCTGTATAGAAGTGCTCAAAGCTCCAACATCAAAAGAAAGGATAACTGAATTCCAAGGTAATTCTGATCTTCAAAGCTATTCAAAAATTTTGTGGCTCAGAGGTAGACTAAAGACAACAGAAGAGTAAAAAAACTCAACTTTTAAAGCAAGACAATAAAATATCTACAGTTTTTGCAAATTTGGATTGAACTGTCATGGATACATATAAAATCTGAATTTACATCCCTAGTTTCTAAGTTGTTAAATTAAAGTATTTTCCTCAGTTTCCTAAAATTACAAGGAAAAGGCCACAAATTTTGCCCATTCTCACTTAACATTTATATGATCCATCATAAACATTTATATCATATACTCTATATTTATATCATTTGGATAAATGATATAAGGCATAAAGCCGTACTTTACTCGGATTGGGATTGTTTCTTTTTGTATTTATTCTGAGGAGCAAAACTCATTTTCTCAGTAAATAAAGTTTAGTGAAGCAATAAGGCTTTTTTTTTACCCCCTACAGAAAAACATTAGGTTTTCTTCAGAATGCATGTAGAATTTGTGTAAAGAAAACTGAAATAAACAAATAATTAAATGAATAATCTGACAGAAATGTAAAGATCAATGATACAGCATTGATCATCTCTAAGAATAAACATCAAAAAATGTTAGGCCACTTGAGCACAATCGTGTTTGGGTTATAACTTGAAGACTGAAATCACTGAGTCTTACATAACTGTTTGGTCGTTGCTGAAGTGTGGTGTACTATCTCTACCTCTCTCTGTCCACCCTTATCACTCCTTAGAAAGGAGACAATACTGATTGGGCTGAATTCCAGGACACCTAATGGACCATGTGTGTGAGCGTATGAGAAAATGCACATACATGCTTGCATGAGGCGCTCCCATTAGGCATTTTCCTACCCAAGCAGCAGAAGGGATGAGGAGAGGTGTCCCCAAAGACAGGACAGCCTTTTGGATCAAACTTGTTCCTGTATTAACAGGAGTGGTCTGGTATCTAGACCCTTCAAGCTTGGCTGCTGGCTTACACATAACACAGAGAGAAAGGCATTAGATCTTGAACTTGAACCTCATGCTTTAGCTCCGCTTACCAGTGACCTCTGGGCTAGAGTTTAGGGCATGTAGCCAAGTAAAATTAAATGCCTTTGTTTTCCCATTTGTCATTCTCCTTGGCCTCTGTATGTTCAGACCCTGGAACCACCTGGAGAGGCAGTTATCTAGGCCAAGGAGAGATCTGAGCATTTCTGGGTACCTTGGCTTTAACATCATTTTTAAAAAAACCTCAATATCAATCCTATTTAAAACAGTAGAAACAGTGGGATAATACTTAATTAGAAAGAAAAAAAGTAGAACATTCCCTCTTTTTTAGTATTTAACATCTGCTGTGATGTGCAGAGGGAGACAATAATTGCAGAACTCTGAACAACAATTTGTACTGGCAATCACCAAATGTAAATCTAGCATTTTATTTTGTTGTTTGTTTGTGAGGGTTATGTCTTTTTTGGAGGGGAAAGGATGGAGCCTCAGGTGTGTTCCCATGAACGATATGGGATATAAAGGTGATAGGAACCTTAGGAGAGATTGTGATGCAGAAATTTGAGATTCATTACTCTACACCTATAAAACTAGACATCTGTAAGTTGGATAAAATGAAAAATCATCAGATTCAAATTTACCATGGTACTGGAGGTGAGGAAGACCTTTAATTTAATCTCTAAATTAAAGAAAATCTCTTTCTTAAAATTTCATGTAAACACTTCAGTAATATTTGGAAAAACAAGGCAAAATTGAAATAAAAAAACATAGTCATTTTGGTATACTTGTTCCTTAAAGTATATTACGTTTCAAGAGCAAGAATAACAGAAAAGACAATGTCTTACCTCCCATCTCGATCCCAGTCATATACTTCGACTTTGATTGTTCTGTCCATGGGGAAAACATACAACATTACTTAGTAAGAACAAAATGATATGTGATTGAGAATTTTAAAATAAGTTGTAGCTTTCTTAGATAAAATAGTGTATACCAAAGTAATATGAACTTGACTTTGATGATTTTATTGCTATAATTCAATTTATGTTTTAACAGAGGTTTCTAAAACCTGTATTGACTCTTTAAAGGGAGCAGGGGAAGTGTATGGGAGAGACGGGTAGTTTGACAGAGCTCCTTCCTCAACAGGGAGGCCTTCAGCTACTTTTCTACTCTTCAAAACATTGTTTTAGAGCAGGATTTCTCATCCCAGCATGGATCAGAATCACATAGAGGGATTGTCAAAACATCAGTTGTTGGATCCCAACCCCAGAGTTCCTGGGTCAGAAGGCCTATGTTGGGGCCTGAGAATTCGAATTTCTACAAGGTTAACCAGGTGATGCTGAACCATAGAGAAAGAATGAGCAGTTAAATTAAGTTGTAATCCTATTAAAGGAATAAAATGACAGTCAAGTGACATGATAAATTTTAAAACAAAAATAATGACATATTGGTAATCAATAGTTCCTTCTACGATATTAGTTAATAGAAAAAAATCCCATTTTTCTGATATACAAATAACAAGATAAAAAGAGATGGAGTTTTTACCTTCTATTTATTTGTTTTGGGGGGGTAAATAGGGGTTTTTATATTATAAGCTTGCTATCAACTTTCATAAAAAGAAAAAACTGCAATTAAGAAATTTTCAGGTATATTATGGAAAGATCTTCAGGGCCACTGCACCCACCTATTTGTAAAACACCAAAATCTCCCTCCTCTAGATCTATAGAACTTTGATGATTCAGCAGCTATGAGAACAGTACTGCCCAATAGCATTTTCAAGAGTTTGTCAGGGTTGATAATATATCTATTTAGTCATAGTCTTATATTTCATATATTTACTTATTCTAGCCTAGAAAGACAATTCCAAATAAAAGCCTTGAGGCAGTGAAAATTATGGAATGACTCTTGAATAGCAATATGTTAAAACTTAAACTAATATTCAATGCCTTTTTAGAACTTTCCACATTTCTGTTCTTAGAAAAACAGTTTAACCAATTTTAATTTGCCAAATTATTCCTCTTCCCCCAATCACTAGGGATTAAAAAAAAAGTTATTTTAAAAATCCTAAATAAATTATTCATTCTTTTGTGCATACATGCTTACATTGGTTAAAAAAGAAAGTCACCTTCATTTTTTTTTTTAATCGATTTAGGATTATTACATACAAAATCTATAGTGAACAATCAAAGCACTCAGGAAAGTTGTCCTTTGTTTTACCTGTCGTAATCGCCATTACATAATGCTCTGACTGAGATCTTGAATGCTTGCCATACAGGATTTAGAGTGTTTTTGACAACTTCTGTTTTATGACAAATTGTAAAACTATAAAAAAAAAAAAATTCAGTTATTTTCATGATTCAATTATGATCTATTGTTTTAATAGTCATTCTTCTCTTCTTTTGGCACAGAAGAAATGTTGCCAATCCCACTGTTGCTGCTATATCACTTAGGAAGAAGGCATTTGTGGTTTTTAAACTTTAAATATTAGCTCACTATAATATAAAGCAATAAGATTTTGAATTAAGTTTACTACAAATGATCTGCAAAATTAATAAATTCTAAAACTACTTTGTAGACAATCTCTAAAAATTGTGATGATATTAATACAGTGAAACATATCCACAGGTCACTAAAAATATGATGGTCATCAAACCCTGATAAAAGCAGTTTTGTTGGAGTGTTGAGGAAAAACCTGGTTGGAATGGGTTTGAGGAAGAGAAGAGAAATTGAGACAGATTATATGAACAACATTTTTGAGGAGTTCAGCTTTAAAGAGAAATTGGGGTTAGCTTAAGGGGAAAACTTAGTCAAGTGAAAGGTTGGTTTGTATTTTGTTACTTTTTAAATGTTTTTTATTAATTTTTTTTAAGAGAGAGAGGAGGGAGAGATAGAAACATTGATGTGAGAGAGTTACATCAATCGGCTGCCTCCTACATACCCCTCACTGGGGATCAGCCTGCAATCCCGGGCATGTGCCCTGACTGGGAATCAAACCAGGACCTCTCAGTCCATGAGGTGATGCTCAATCCACTGAGCCACACCAGCCAGGCTGTGTTTTTTGTTACTTTTTAATTCTTTTTTTTTTTTTCCCAAGAAGGATGAAACAGCAGCAAAAGGAAAATGTTGTATGCTAAAGCAAAATATTCACTGGAGAGGAACCAATCTGTGATGTGTGAGAGAAAGGGGAGAAAGGCTGGAGCAACAGGGCATGCACGTGGATCCAGGGCATCAAAGGAGGAGGTGCCCCTGGGAGCACTAAGAATCATTCTCCAGGACACCACAGCATAGGGTAGATGCTATCATGAGATCAAGAAGAAGTTCTCCAGTTGCTTCCATTTTCTTATGATATAAGAAGCACGATAATCCACAAAGAAGGACGAGGGCAGAGTGCTGAGGTGTCTGGGAGAAAGGAAAAGTTTCAGGATTAAGGGAAAGGAGTAGGCTTCTTGCGGAGCCCAAGGGCCTATTTAAAATTAACATTATGAACTTTAGTGAGATCACTCTGTATGTGGCTACTTCTTCACCTAAACTGCTGGCTCTGTATATCTGAAGAATTCCTACAGGGAAGGAAGATAGCAACTCAAGAATACACAATAAGAAGCAGAATCCATGCAGCCTTTAACTGCTTTTTCTGATTCAAATTCCAGTGTTGTTTCCACCAAATCATTCAATCTCCAGGCATGAACAGAGTCCTATAAATGTTCTTGCCTGATGTGAATTTATGCAGTAGTTCACGAGCTATAAAATGTTTAAAATATTCTTGGTTAGGACAATACATAAAGCCAGTCCTCACCAAGACCTGAGTCATGAAGTATTCCAAATGCACGGTTCTCTGTAACAGCCTTGAACACGAGAATATTACAGAATGACCATAATGAACATTCTGCACTTAACCCCCACAAGGAAATAATCTGTGTTGAAATATCTTTGAATCCATTTTCTTCCTTTCAGGTATGAGCGTTTGTTTCTATTAAGATGTCAAATAGAAATATAACCTAAAGAGATCAAGTATTCATTACAAGAACTATGGCCTAGTGCCATCCTCTTCCTGGTAGCATCCTCACTCATCTTAAGAAACACATGTTACTAAATTGAAATAACTCTGTGTGGTCAATGTTTACAGAGTTGACTCGATTAAGTAATTTAGGGACCACTAAGAACAAAAGCTATTCGATATATACACCTCTATGTTTATTGCAGCATTATTCACAGTGGCCAAGACATGGAGACAATCAAAGTGTCCAGCCATACAGGATTAGATAAAGAAGATGAGGTACATATACACAATGGAATACTACTCAGCCATAAGAAAAGACAAAATACTGACATTTGTGACAACATAGATGGACTTTGAGAATATTATGCTAAGTGAAATAAGTGAGTCAGAAAAAAACTAAGAGCCATATGACTTCACTCAAATGTGGCATATAAAACTGAAACTCGTGGACACAAACAGCAGTGCAGTGGCTGCCTGAGGGAAGGGGGTGGGGAAAGCGGGAGTGAAGGGGGCCTAATATATAGTGACAGAAGATGATTAGACTTTGGGTGGTGGGCACACAGTGCAATGTACAGATCTTGTAACACAGAAATCCATACCTGAAACCTATATGACGCTATTAAGCAATGTCACTCCAATAAATTTAATAGAAAAGAAAAAACATACCATACACAATAATAAACTCAAAATGGATAAAAGACTTAAATGTGACTCGTGAATCCATAAAAATTCTAGAAGAAAATGTAGGCAACAAAATTTCAGACATCATACGCAGCAGAATTTTTACTGATACAACATCTAAGGCAAGAGAAAGGAAAAAATGAACACATTGGACTACATCAAACTCAAAAGCTTCTGCACAGCAAAAGAAACAACCATCAAAATGGAAAGGGAACCCATTATATGGGAGACCATAATTGCCAATCATGCATCAGATAAGGGGTTAATTTCCAAAATATAAAGAGTACTCATACAATTCAACAAAAGGAAGACAAAGAACCCAATTGAAAAATGGGCAGACGACCTAAATAGACACCTCTCCAAACAGGACATACAAATGGCCAAGAGACATATGAAAAAATGCTCAATGTCACTAATCATCAGAGAGATGCAAATTAAAAAGACTATGAGGTATCACTTCACACCTGTCAGAATGGCTGCCATCAACAAATCATCAAACAACAAGTTCTGGCAAGGGTGTGAAGAAAAGGGGACTCTAGTACACTGCTGGTGGAAATGCAGACTGGTGCAGCCACTATGGAAAACACTGTGGTGTTACCTCAAAAAGTTAAAAATTGAACTGCCATTTGACCCAGTGATCCCACTTCTAGGAATATACCCTAAGAAGCCTGAAACACCAATCAGAAAGAATATATGTACCCCTATATTCATAGCAGCACTATTTACAATAGCTAAGATCTGGAAACAACCCAAGTGTCCATCAGTAGATGAGTGGATAAAAAAGCTGTGGTACATGTACACAATGGAATACTATGCCGCTGTAAGAAAGAAAGATCTCTTATCCTTTGAGATGACATGGAGGGACCTGGAAAGTATTATGCTAAGCGAAACAAGCCAAGCAGAGAAAGACAAATATCACATGATCTCACTTATTTGTGGAATATAATGAACTAAACAAACTGATGAACAAAATTGACCCAGAGACATAGAGGTAGGGTACAGACTGACAAACCTCAGAAGAGGGGGTGTTGAGGGGGAAGAGATAAACCACAGAACTTATATGCATGTATGCATAACCAATGGACATAGACAACAAAACTGGGGATGGGGTGGGGGGATGGGGAGGAGGGTGTCAATGGGGGGAAAAGGAGAAACATCTGTAACAAAAACAAATTAATAAAAACAATTTTTTTAAAAAGAAAAAAAGAGGAGACTCAGAAGGGCATAATCAAGATATCAAAAGCTGAGGGAAGAAAAGCAAAAGGGATAAGGGAGAGGTAGTCAGGGAAAAAAAACAAGAACTTAAATGAGAAAAAGCAAAAGTACACAAAAATGGTTAAGAAAAATTCATGGGGACAAAATTATAGATATTGCTTTGTTATAGAAAGAGACATCTGCCTTCCTTCTTAATGCTATACATTCTTAAAGATCTATAAAGGAGATTTCTCTTCTTCTCTTGTATCATATTCTAATATGTACTAAGTCTTTGATATGGTGTAGATTAAATAGAGAGAGAGAGAGAGAGAGAGAGAGAGAGAGAGAGCGCAATTAACTGAGCATCTCAAACCCGCTCAACAATCTACTGACTTCTTTTTGGCCTCTTTGCTTATGGTTAAATCAAAACTTCTGCTATAGTCCTAGTATCACCAGCCATAATAATTAAATAGTTTGACACTTGAAGCTTGTTTTAAGACAGTGACTTATCTTCTTAGTGGGCTATTTATGAGCGAGGTAGTCATCTGTCTTCTATTCATCATTCTCAGTAGTAATGCATGAGATGGGATACAGATGGCAAAATCTCACCAGAATTCCAGTGCTAATGCCACCTATAAAGATCCTGACAGGAGTCTGCTGTAGCTCCTTCTAACATGCAGGAGTATTATATCATAAATATAATGTTTCTGGATGTATTACAAATAGCATCATAAGAAAAACGGTTATGAAATAATATATATAAAAATACTTTAAATGAAGCCATTTACCAAAGAACAGCTATTCCAAAGGGAAATTATTACTTAATTATAAATACAGGTCAAATTACTATATTAATGTGAAAGCAGAATATAAAAATTTATAATAATATATTATTAAGGTTTTTATTAATGCTTCTGGTAGAAATTTAGTTTTACGCTTTCCTATAAAATGAGCCTCAAACACACTAGGCAATAGGCAATTTTTTAAATAGCTCTATATTCAAATAATACATGCTAAAAATAAGGCTAAAATCATTGCAGTCAAAAATAGAGATTTATACATAAAAAGTGAGGAGTTAATGTATTTTTACTTATTTAAAACAAAACATATATATTAATGTATCAATAAATGTCTTGGTATATATACTTGGATCTAGCTGGTGAACTAGTTTTATGTGTATAAATATATGTGGAAATTTTTCTGAAACGAGATTCACCAAGTTTTAGTAATAGTTGTTTTTTAAATAATTTGTGATTTTTGGATTAGTTGCACCTTAATTCCTTAATATTTAGATTTATTTAATGAATAAATTATCATTTAGACAACCATAATAAATTTCTACAATGTAACTCTCACCAGTAGCATTCAATGTGTGATAGATTGAAATGTATAACTGATCTTTATGAATAAAGAAAACTAGAAGAATAAAAATAGAAAATTCAGGACATAAGTAGTTCAGACAGGAGAAGACATAAGAACATTGTGATTCAAGAAATGTTGAGCTCATTCTTTAGTTTCTTTCTATCTTTGAAATGATTGGCACTATGATTATTTTCTTCATTGACCAACATTTTTCACATGGATAAAATCAGTGTTCAGATGCAAATGCTACTCTGATATCTTAACCACCAAAACAGAAGGAAAATATGCACAATTCAATAATATGACACCATAACAAAAATAGTCAACAATTGCCCAGTAGCTGCATCAAGAAAAATCCCACAATAAGTAAAGCATCGTTTTCTACTGTCCAGTGTATTCATTTTAAATAGCAAACTTTTTATATAACATTTTGTACACTAACTCTATTACATTAACATGTTATATAATTTTATTTACAGTATAGCATCAGGTGTTTTTTTCCATTCCAGTCACCTCATTTTTAATCTCTAAATGATGTTTTATCTTCAGCTAATATTTTATGATGAATAGTTATGGAAAACAATATAAAAAAACACTATATTATAAGGTGGTAATAATGACAGCAACTAACATTTAAAGTATTCTTATGAGCCCTGGCAGGTTTGGCTCAGCAGTTAGAGCGTTGGCCTGCGGTCCAGAGAGACCCGGGTTCGGTTCCCGCTAAGGGCACATACCTCGGTTGCAGTTTGTCCCCGGCCCTGGTTGGGTCGTGTGGGAGGCAGTCACTGGATGTGGGAGGCAGTCACTGGATGTGGTCCTTTCACGTTGATGTTTTTCTCTCTCTCTCTCTCTTCCTCTCTCTCCCTCCCACTTTATCTGAACAAAAAATGGGGAAATGTCCTCGGGTGAGGATAGATAAATAAATAAATAAAATAAATAATAAAGTATTCTTATGATATAGGCAAGTTTCTAAATGTTTTGTGCATAGTAACCCATGTAATACTCTCAACAACTCTATGAGAAAGCCATGATTATTAGTCCATTTTACAGATGAGGAAACTGAGTTTCATATGGCTTTAAAAATAGTTATTAAATAGTAGTATCATGATTTAAACTAGGACAACAAAACCTTAGCCCATAATTTTGACCACTAAACTTTCTCATGAATACTGGACATTACAATATGAATCAAAGAAAACAATAAAATACATTTAATTGTAGAGTCTTATGTATTAAATTATACTCTATAACTCATGGATAAATTTTCAAACCATGTAGAAACCAATATAATCATGATTGGTAAAAATCTTCAAATTATTAGAATGTAATAAAAAATTTATTGAATGTTAGATATTATTAAGAAAAAAAACTCTGTAGTATATAAAAAAAATCAACCCATAAAGTCCATATCCTTCTCTAAGAAAATAATTAAGTCTATAACAAAATATATTAGATGTCCACAAAAATATATTTTCTATACTACTAAGGCAACATTATAATTTTATAAAAAGTGAAGAGGAAATGTTTCCATGAAGCTGAAAATCATTCATTTTAAATATCTAACAAAACATGAAATGCTTAGAAAGTTATGCATTACTATTGAAATGTAAAAATCACATCAAGTTTTAAAATACAAAAATATTTTACTCTATCAATTTAATGAGCTTCTCTGAGATAAATAATACTTTGAATATCATCCTTACTATAGGGTTAAAATGTATAAAATTTAAATCTACCTGCCATCTTCATTACTTCGATAAAATACAAGAAAAGGATCTGATTTTCCAAAGAAGTCCTTCTTGTCCAATTTGTTAGCACAAAATTGCATCAGAACAGCATCCTGAAAACAAAAGTAATAAAATAGCTCAAAATCTGGGTTATAAATAACTAGAAACTGCAGATCATAAGCAAGATTTGAGAAGAAAACAAATTTTCCATTTTAATGCAAAAGTCCAAGTATGTGAGAATTCCAGACAACATAAAATTGCTTTTTAAAGGAAAGTGAGACTGAAAATTTGACTCTGTGTTTTTCTAGTCACAAAACTCTAACTCTTTAAAAATCTGTAACATTTTCCCTGTGAAAAGTGATATTCAGCTAGATGACTCTAGGTACTCAATATCATAATACAAATCTTCATTCATATCTTCAGTTATTTAAATATACATTTTAGAACATAAGCATTTTTTAATTCCTGAGGAAATATTTACTAAGCCATCTACTAAGTATTTATCATGTATTAGATGTTAAGTTATATTAGATGATGCCAGGCTGGTGTGGCTCAGTGGCTGAGCATCGACCCATGCAGCAAGAGGTTGACGATTCGATTCCTGGTCAGGCCACATGCCAGGTTGTGGGCCAGATCCCCCGTGGGGGGCATGCAGGAGGCAGCCAATCGATGTTCTCTCTCATCAATGTTTCTATCTCTCTCTCTCCCTCTCCCTTCCTTTCTCTCTAAAATCAATAATAAAAAATATTTTTTAAAAAGATGTATTAGATGATTAGATGAGAAACAAGACAGATCCAGACTCTGACCACATAGCTTACCATATAGAAGGGAAAAGGGGTTCTTTCTTAATTACACACAAGTCCTCCACAACGTCTCAATAACTACATTTAAAAATATACATTTTTAGAACATAAGCATTTTTTAATTCCTGATATACCTAAAATGTATTAATAGATCAATAAAATGTGTATATTTCAAATTGATTGTGAATTAAATTTTTAAAAAGATCAAATATTATTAAAAAACAAATTTTATTATGATCATTAGTAAATGTAATACCAAGTTGTGATTTTTCAAATTATATTCCTTAAGGCTTGTAAAAATGAACAACCAATTCAAAATAAAGATTTCTTTCAATGTACCAAATTATATAAATTTAGGAAAAATATATTTTGCTATTACCCAGGTTAATAACATAGCAGGGATTTCAACTGTAACAAGCATAAAAGATAACTAATTTCTAAGGGAAAAATCAAGCATTTACTTATTTTCAAAAATATACAGGCATCATTGCAAAGGTGTTTTTTGTTTTTTTTAAAATTTTTTTTTCCTTTATTGATTTTAGAGAGAGAGGAAGTGAGAGGGAGAGATAGAAACATTGATGAGAGAGAACATTGATTGGCCGCCTCCTGCATGTCCTCCACTGGGGATCAGGCCCACAACCTGGGCATTCCTGACTAGGAATCCAACTGGCGACCTCTTGGTGCATGGGTTGACACTCAACCACTGAGCCACACTGGCTGGACAAAGGTGTTTGTTTGTTGTTGTTTTTTTTTAAATCTCTTGTGCTTAATTCCACCTGAGAGAATTTTCAAACCTTTCTTCAATATTCCATACCAGTATAAAAACTTCCTATTGAAGAAATTCACTTGAATATTTCACAGGCACTTCTAACAAGTTCAAATCTAACTTGCTTGTCCTACAATTTTCCAAACTCCATTAGCGGCTCATCATCCACCCAAGTAATCAGGGAGCTCTTTCTGACTTCTGCCTCTCCCTTACCCTTTATGCAATTCTTATCATGACATATTTACCTGCACAGTCATCTGATTAGTGTCTGCATTTCCCACTAACTGTGTTCATTAAAGACAAGGCTCAAGGTTGTTTGTTGTTGTTTTCTCACCATTGTATTCTAAGCATGCATTTCTGAGACTAGCACATTTGTACAATATTGTTGAATCATTCAATCAGAATGAAAAATATTCTTTGTAGATAATTTCAAGCTACTTGTAAGCTATGATGATTTACACATCACTCTAATGATGCTTTTTTTTTTTCTGCAAAGGAACTATCTGGGGGAGGTATTAAGAATATAAACATTTTTAACCACTTTGCTGTACATCTGAAACTAATACAGAATGATATTAAATATAAACTGTAATTGAAAAAAAATTGATTAAATTAAAAGAAAAGAATATCAGCATTTTACAAATGCAGAAATGAAAGCTCCAAGAACATAACCTCACTCATCTATGAAAGAGAGGAGACTGAAATCCAGGTGTCCTTACTCCTGAGCTTTTCCTGAAGTTGATGACTGATAATGTGTTTTAAAGGGAGGGAAAAAGTCCCTTTGTACAGTGTGAAATGTGAAATAATATAATTCCATTCAAAATTCTAAATACTTTTAAAATACCCTAAAATGTAAATTTAAAAGGCATTGTCTCTTCTGAAGTAACTATGAACATTACTTTGAATATATTTGTTCCTTCTATTATACAAGCATAGTTATGAAATACTATTTCAAGGTTTATACATATTAATAAAGATGTTGATTATCAATAAGTCTGTAGCTAAGAATCAGAACATAGAATATATATATCAGAAGTTAGAGAAAGATTCTAAACAATATTTTTAAAATATTAGATCTATAATTTCTAAGTATGAGAAATATGTGTTTACTTATTGAAAGATAATTCCAGATGTTCTTAAAGCTTTAGTGGTAGAAAGAGGTAAAAATGCTTCTAGATCACTAAATAACAGACTTCACTTCATTTACATGGAAGCTTTAGAAGAAATATAAGATGTAACCTGACCATACACAAGTCCTTTTGTTATTTTGCTACCCCAATCCCCAGAATCCCAAAGGATATAATCAATTGGAATACTCAGTTTCCATCATTTGCTGGCAAGTAATATAATGTTTTTCTGACCATATTGCCAGAAAGCTATAGTGATTATCTTTGAAAAGAAAACTGGAGATTAAAGTTAAAAACTCAGATAATAAATAATAGTTCTCTGTATGAAAACTATGGCCAATGTCAAAGTATTAAGTTTTAGTACTTTTAAGGAGCTCCTGTTCCTAAAACCATGAAGCAAACATTGTAAATAAAGAGCAGTGAGACATAATTTCTTTTCCCCAGAAATAACAATTCCCAGGGATCCACTAGGCCACACTAAACAGTACTGACTTCTGATTCAGAGGGCAATCATTACTTCCGGTGTGGGGTGTCATAGCTATCAGCTCATCTTGACGACAATGAAATCATTGAGCATGAGTCAATGGCTGTATCAGCAAATCACAACTAAAGATAGCATTTTTCTAAAAATATTGACTATGCACTTCACATCATCATGTTCCTAGTTGGAGAGGTAGCTGGTCCTTCCTTCAAATGTGGATTTACCAAGCTAACAAAAGATGGGACTATATATACACCAAATTAATTCAATTAGAAATATGGAAAAACAGGTATGTAATGCAAAAGGGAAAACTCAAATGACTAGAAATATTCCTTCAAAAACCACACATAAATCTTCAAAATTTTTGCAATAACAACTGACAATTCCTTATATAGATGCCCCCATCCAAATGATAATGACATTAGGTTTTATTTGGAAATTTTCTATTCTATAAAAAGGCCATTAAAATAACTATCTTTTTTTGGACTATAGAATGTAGTCTCTCTGCTTAAAGTACTAAGTATCTAAAGTGATATTTTATGAGTTACAGAATTATTTAACATATAGTTTCAATTATATTTTGCTAAAATTACTCAAGAATTAATCATTTATGTAGGGTTTCAAAAATGTCATTTTAAGGAAGCATTGGAAAAACTATTTAAACCAAAGAAATCTTTACTTACCCTGCAACAGTTTAATTCCTCTGCCGTAAGTATGATAGTACCACATTTCTTTCCTGGAATTCCTCTAAAACAACAAAAAATATATTTATATGTATTAATATTTTATATTTATAATATTATATATTTAATTTTTGTATTAACAAGTGAAGAGAGTTACTATTAAGTGGGCTCTTTCCTAACAAATTATAGCCCCAGTTCCAATGCTGAGTTTATCCTATACACCCACATGTCCTGATAAAGCTAAACTCTGATCACATTCAACCTGTCAGTCCTCTGCCCAAGAATCTTAAATAGCTTCATATTGTCTACCATATATATCTATAACAGTGTCTATAATATAATAAATATTGATAATATATCTGTAATATAATAAACATCGATAATAAAATATCTGTAATATAATAAAACTTTCTCCCATGGTTTCTAAGATTTTTATTGTGTGATTAAAACCTATTCCTAATCTTGGTTTTCATATTTCTTTCCCTTTTCACCAACATGGTTACTCATTTTCTCTTACTTCTTTCTGCCATTCCCATGCCCTGACATACCATAGACTGTTTGTTAACCTTTCCCTATCCTGCCTCAAACTTTCCATATTCCCAGATGAAGTTCCATTTGTTCTAGGAAACCTTAACCCAGTCAACGTCACACAAAGCTTAGACTTCTCTGCACCCCTATTGCATTTACAGATTAAGCATTTAATTATTCCTAAATTGTTACAATCACATAATTTTATCCTTTGTTTTCTCAAGTTGATTATAAGCTATAAAGGAGCAAAACTCATGACATAAAACTCTTGTAAACCAACAGAGTTAAATATCTATACGTAGTAGGTGGATATATATATAAATGTGTAACACAAGCAAAATTAAGCAAAGTGAAACTCCCATTCAATTTTCTTTTTACATGTCTCTGGTATATTTATGCTCACATAGCTTCAAGGTGACACTAAAAGTCCACTGGGAAAATGCAAGGTGTGTGGATGGTTCCCTGCTTTACATAAGGGACAGATCCATGACACTCTTCCAAACAGTAATGTTTGCTTTAAAGGTATACTTCCTGCTTCCTTTGTCCTCTCACAAACCATAGTTTAACTCTCCTGTTTGTTCTGGGAAATAAATATGTGAAATTCGAGCCCAATGAGTGTTTTTGCCCTCAAAAATATAATTCATCCCTGATAGTTTTATTTGTACCAGCATGTATGCAACAACTACATAACCCCTTATTCTCCACATATAAAGGGGTTGGAGTCTTGGTATCTTGACTGAGAAAGAACAAGGTATAAAAATGAAAGGTGAAAATATTCTTCGTCGTGAATATATCAATGAAATTATACTCTAAAACTACTCTATCCTTTCTTTCTTTCTATTCTAAAATTTCTTCTGGAGAGCACCACTCTGTCTTGAGCTAAAAATGCCAGCTTGTGCAGGAAACTGCCTATCACAAAATATTATTTCCTCTCTCTCTTACTCACCATTAGAGAAATTGTAAATGTCAGGACCTTCCATTTTCTCCAGGTCTTTATATATAACTAAGAGATCAATTAATTTATCCTTGTACATTTTTTTTCATACAATATTACATGCATTATTTCTCAGTTAACTTTTCTAATCCAGTTGTACCTTTTTTTTCTTCTTTCTATGTGTAAATCACAAGATTTATATTTTCAGCATTATGGCAAACTAAACACCTTAACTGAATATCTCCTGAAAATACCTTGAAATGCTGACTAAAATTTGCAAAACATATTTATAAATGCTCCGATAACCAAGTAAGAACCAATCAGAAGTTGAAGATGGAAAGCCAGAAAGATAAGCAGAGGTGAACCCTGGAGAGTTTGATCTTGGGCTTGGGTTTTATAGTTGCTTAGGGCATAAAGACAAGAGACAAAAGACAGGAAAAAAAGATGGGGAGAGACTCACAAGGTGACAAATTCAATAAATGGCAAACTCACAGCATAAAACTTCAATCACAATGACTATATTGACTGATTGATTTTAGCATGGATTAGATATAAACATCCCCTTTAGAGGGGCTTACAAAATAAAGCTCTGTCTTAAAACTTGATGATAAAAAAAAAAGAGAAAAATATAACTCTTAATAATTCAGACCTTAACCAGGCTTGCTGCCTTAATTTCTACTTTTAAGTAGTTACTAAAGCTTCTAGCCAAAAATTCAGTAAATAAAAGTGACCATAAGTGCCCAGTAAATGTACAAACCTCTCTGAAAGAGTTTGCCTTCAAACTATATCTCAAAATATTCTCACATTAAAAGTTAAAAACTATATATAGTTTACAAAATACCAAAGGAAAAATGTACCATGTGTTAGAGTCTCCAGAAACAACAGACTGCAGAATCAAACACAGACTTAGAATACTGCAAATATTATGCAAACCATACAGAATGTAAAGATGTATTACATAACTAAATTTTAAAGAAAAAAATGGAAATCTGAGTAACTAGCAAATTCTTAAAAACCATCAAGAATATTTGGAGAAAAACAAATATACAACTTCTAGAAATAATAATAGAAATAGAAATAGAAAACTCAGTGGGTGAATTTAACTACAGAATAGACAGGGCAGAATTATTGAACTGAAAGATGGATGTAAATAAATTATCCATAATGCAGCACAAACAGGTGGGTATTAAACAAAAATTCAGCAATGGGTTAATAAAAGCTAATACAACACCAACACAACAATAGTAGGAAACTTCAATACTCTACTTTCAACAATGGTAGGACACTGGATAAAATATCAGTAAGAAAATAGAAGACTTGAACAACACTATAACCTAACTGAACCCAACAGACATATACAGTTCATTCCATCCAACAACAAAAATATATATTCTTCTCAAGGACATATGAAACATTCCCCAGGAGAGACCACATGTTAGGCCACAATGCAAGTCATAACAAATTTTAAAAGCTTGACATTATACAAAGTATATTTTTCAATAACAGTAGAATAAAATTAGCAATTAATAGTGATAGAAAAATTAGAAAAAGCACAAATATGTAGTAATTGAACATACACTCTTAAACAAACAATGGATCAAAGAAAAAGTCACAAGGGAATTTAGAAATTATCTAATGAATTAGATAATTAGAATTATCTAATGAAACAAATAAAAATAAAAACACAACACACCAAAACAAATGGGATGCAGTGAAAGCAGTGCCAAGAGCAAAGTTTATAGTTGTAAATTCATATATTAAGAAGGACTACAAATCAGCAACCTAGCTTTATACCTCAAAGAACAAAAAACAAGAACAAACTAAACTCAAAGGTAGAAGGAAGGAAATAACAAAGAGTAGAGCAGAGATAAAGAGAATAGAGGATAGAAAAACAATACAAAAATCAATAAACCTAAGAGCTGTTTTTTTGCAAAGGTCAACAATATTGACAGACCCTTATGTAGAAAAAGAAAAAAAAAGGCAAACATTCAAATAAATATAATCATAAATGAAAGAGAGGATATTACAATCAAGTCTGTAGATATAAAAAAAGATTATTTGAAAATATTACAAACAATTATAGGCCAACAAACTGGATAACCTAAAAGAAATAATTCATTCCTAGAAACACACAATCTACCAAGACTGAATCATGAAGAAATAAAAAATCTGAATAGACCAATAACTAGTAAAGGAAATTAAGTCAGTAATCAAACACCTCTCAACACAGAAAAACCAAGGACCTAATGTTTCTGTAAAATTCTCCCAAACATTTATAGAAAAATTAACATTAATTTTCCTAAAATTTTTCCAATAATTTGAAGGGGGAGGGGAGGAACATTTCCAGGTTTATTCTATGAGGCCAGCATTACCCTGATACCAAAACCAAAGTCACAATAAGGAAAAAAAAAAAGCTATAGACCAATATCCCTGAAGAATAATGATGGAAAAATCCTAAACAAAATACTAGCAAACTGAGAACAACAACACATTAAAGGATTATATACCATGACCAAGTGGATTTATTCCTGAAATGCAAGGATGGCTCAACATATTAAAATCAATTTAATACACTACATCAACTCAATTGGTAGAGAAAAAACATTTGACAAAATTCAACATTCTTTCATGATAAAAACATTCAACAAACTAAGACTAGAAGAAAATTACCTCAATATAATAACCACATATGAAAAGCCCACAACTAACCTCATACTTAATGATGAAAGACTGAAAGCTTTCCCCCTGAGGTCATTAACAAGGCAAGATGCCCACCTTCTCTACTTCTATGCAACACCATACTAGGAGTTCTAACCATAGTAATTAGGTAAGAAAAATTGGAAAGGAAAACATAAAATTATTTGTTCGCAGAAGACATAAACTTATATGTAGAAAGCCCTAAAGTTACCATATTAGTAAACAAATTCAACAAAGTTGCAGGATACAAAATCAACATAATAAAATCAGTGTGTTTCTATATACTACTAATGAGTAATCCAAAAAAAAAGTTAAGAAAGTAATTACACTTAAAATAGCATAAAAATAATATAATACTTAGGAATAAACCTAACTAAGGAGGTAAAAAACTTAAACTGAAAACTATAAAGTATTGAAGACATGCCCAGCCCGTGTGGCTCAGTGGTTGAGCATTGATCCATGCACTAAGAGGTTACCGGTTCAATTCCTGGTCAGGGCACATGCCCAGGTTGTGGGCCCAACCCCAGTGGCGGCATGCAGGAGGCGGCCATTTGATGTTCTATCTCATCGATATTTCTATCTCTCTCTCCCTCTCCCTTCCTCTCTCTCTCTAATATCAATAAATAAATAAATAAAATTTAAGTATTGAAGACACAAGTATATGGAAAGACATCCTGTGTTCGTGGATTGCAAGCCTTCATATTGTTCAGATGTCCATACTACCCAAAGCAATCTACAGATTCAACATAATCCCTATTAAAACCCTAGTGCATTGTTTGCAGAGATATATAGAAAAAAAATTAAACTCTATGAAATCTCAAGGGACTCCAAGTTGGCAAAACAATTTTGAAAAAGAAAAAATTGTAAGACTCACACTTCCTGATTTCAAAACATATTACAAAGGAGATACAGTAATTTAAAAACTGTGGTGCTGGCACAAAGACAGACAAATAGATCTATGAAATAAAATAGAGTGCTCAGGAATGAAACCCCACATACATGGTCAAATTATCTTCAACAAAAATTCCAACACCATTCAATGAGGAAAATACAGTCTCTTCAACAAATGGTGTGATGAAACTGTATATCCATATAAAAAGAATAAAATTGAACTTTTACTCTACACCATACATAAAAATCAACTTTAAATCAACTTAAATGGAAGACCTGAAACTATGAATTTCTAGTAGAAAATACAGCAAGAAAGATTCGTGACATTGGTCTTGACTGGTTTCTTGAGTATGACATCAAAAGCACAGAAAAAAATTGACAAATGGGACAACATTAAACATTAAAACTTTTGTGCCTCATAGAGCACATAAACAGAGTAAAAAGGCAACCTATTAAATGGGAGGATGTATTTACAAATCATATATCTTATAAAGGGTTAATATCCAGAATATCTGATATAAGTTACTATACATAAAGAACCCCTAAAAATCAATGGAAAAAAGATATCTTACAGCTTCATTAAAAAATGGGCAAAAGACTTGAATAAACATTTCTCCAAAGATGATATACAAAGGGCCAAAAGTATATAAAAACGTTACTAATCATCAGAAAAATGCAAATCAAAAACCTCAATGAGACATCAACTCAAACCTATTATGATGGCTACTATAAAAACAAAACAAAACAGAAAATAACAAGTGTTGCTGAGCATATGTAAAAATTGGAACCTTTGTGCACTATTGGTAGGATTTTAAAATGGTGCAGCCACTATGGAAAACAGTATGGAGGCTCCTCAAAATATTAAAAGTAGAACCACTATATGATCCAGCAATCCTGCTTATGGTTATATATCAAAGGAACTGAAAGCCAAGTGTCAAAGAGATATTTGTATACCCATGTTTATAGTAGCACTATTCTCAAAAGTCAAAATGTAGAAGCAATCCAAATGTCCATCAGTGGATGAATGGATAAACAAAATATGAGATATATATATATATATATAATGGAATTTTATTCATTCTTAAAAGGAAGCAAATCCTGTCAAAGCCTACAAATGAATGATCCTTGAGGACATTACGCTAAGTGAAATAAGCCAATCACATAAGGACAAACACTATATAATTCCACTTATATGAAGTACTTAAAGTAGTCAAATTTGTACAAGCAGAAAGTAGAATGGTGGTTACCAGTGGCTGGGGGAGAAGGAAAAGAGAAGTTGTTGTTTAATGGGTATAGAATTACAGTTTAGCAAGGTGAAACCTTCTGGAGATTGGTTATACAGCAAATGAATACACTTGCAACTACTGAACTATGCACTTACAATGCTGAAGAAGGTAAATAAAATTAAACAAATCAATCAATCATACAATTGATAATACAATGATCAATTAAGATTATTCTAAGAATAAAAGATTGTGTAATATTTCAAAATCTAAAACTTAAAAACAGGAAGCAAAAATATATAATTTTTAGAAGAAAATGTGACTTTAGAAAAATGAAGAATTTCCTTAGAACTGATAAAAAGTACAAATGAAAAAGAAAACAATTTAAAACTTGACATTAAATTTGAGAATTTCTGTTCACCAAACACACCATAAAGAAAGTATCAAATTGATGAAACTTTTTGTGTTTTACTGTAGTTTATTCATTTTCCATTGCTGTGTGGCAATCCATTTTATCAATTGCAGAGTCACCTAATATTAAGTTGGTATAATTTTTTTGTAGTTTTTAGGGGGTTTTTTTATATAAGCAATGATAGAGTAAAAATTATTATTTATTTCCTTACTATATGCCTAGGAACAAACTTCTGGGTCCTGGGGTATTGCATCATGAAAGGCAGACAGAGAGTCAAATAACCAACAGCAACTTATTAGTTTGGCTATTACTTATGGTTATTTTCTCTGAGAGTAAAAGGTAAGTTTGTAAAAGTAAAAGTCTGGGAGTGAGGAGAGGAAAAGGTGTGTGATAGACAGTTTGAAGGTTACAGTGGTCTCCCACCTCTTATCCACGGTTTTGCTTTCTGTGGCTTCAGTTACCTTCAGTCAACCACAGTCCAAAAATATTAAATAAAAAATACCAGGGATAAACAATTCATGAATTTTAAATCGTGTGCAATTCTGAGCGGTGTGATAAAATCTTGCATGTCCCACTTCGTCCCACTCAGAATGTGAATCATCCCTTTGTCCAGTGTGTCCACACTGTGAATGCTACCCACTTATTAGCCCCTTAGTAGCCATCAGGGTTACCACATAAATAGCCCAATAATTGAAAACTCTAACACTAATGTTCAAGGGGAAAGGAACTCATACATTTAGTATATTAGTTTTCTTTTGAGATCTAATTACCTGAGGAAATTATGTCATTTCCAAAGGCAAAAATAAAAGCTCCATGCAAGCAGTTTTTCAAAACTAATTTTTCATTCAATTTAAATCTAATGCACTTATCTTTCTATACAATATGCTGTAAGTCTAAAATAGTAACATGTCATTTATAAGATTCTACCAAATCAGTTATCACAAAAGAAAACACGCTATATTCACTGTGAAAATACGTCATATGCCAGAAAACTGGAACTGCAACTTTTATTTAAAGTTAGAAGCGTCAGGCTCATCAAGAAATTCATCTGTTGCCCTGTAATCTTTAAAATTATAATTTAATTAAATGTGATCTCATTTTATCGTTAGAATGCTAACTGTTGACACTAAAAGGAAAGCAAGATGGTTCTTAACATGGTACAGAAGCATAATGAGTACAATCAATGATTTGATACACAATTTTTCAGTTAACAAAAACAAAGTAAATTGCTCATAATCTCTGGAGATTGGGATTTCCTTTAAAAGTAATTTTTGACAAGAATAGTGTTATCCTAATTCTAAATTACTTTACCAGTCATAAACTAGATCTATTCAACTACAGAAACATTAGTTTGCTAATATTACTAAAAATATACTTTACGTTTGTAATGTAGTAAAATACATGTGTAGTAATGAGACTATAATCTAAAAATTCTGTCCCGAGTCCTGGGAAACCGAAGCACAAAGTCATAATGTGCAGGCGAGACATCAAGTGTATTTAACAAAAAAGAAAAACCATATAAATGTGACTACTATGCTGTAAACTCAGTTGAATAAACATTATTAAATTCTTACTGTTTACAAAACATAACAACAGTTCTCTATAATACAGAGGATATAATATTTTATTTTTAAGTTTTTCCACAATTTGTATATGAAGAAAGGGATGGGAAAATATTAGCCTCTAGACCAACGGTTCTCAACCTGTGGGTCGTGACCCCTTTGGGGGTTGAACGACCCTTTCACAGGGGTCACCTAAGACATAACAGTAGCAAAATTACAGTTATGAAGTAGCAACGAAAATAATTTTATGGTTGGGGGCCACCACAACATGAGGAATTGTATTAAAGGGTCGAGGCATTAGGAAGGTTGAGGACCACTGCTCTAGACTGAATTGTACAAGGTTGTTCAGGTCTTTGTTCCAGCATGCTGTGGAACCCACATGCATCACAGTTCAGAGAAGAATTAATAAGAACAGAGCAGGAACATCTACTGTGTATTCATTTCATTTTTCTCCTCAAGGACCTGGCCAGGTGGATGGAGTCCTGGCCAGGTAGTTCAGTTGGTTGGAGCATCGTCCCATATACCAAAAGGTTGTGGGTTTGATTGCCAGTCAGGGCAAGTAACTAGGTTACAGATTTCATCGCTGGTCAGGGAGCACATCGGAGGCAACTGATCAATGTTTCTCTCTCACATAAGTATTTCTCTCCCTCTCTCTCTCTCTCTCTCTGCCTTCTTCTCTCTAAAAATCAATGAAAACATATCCTTGGGCGAGGATTAATAAAATAAAAAGAAATAGGGAATTTAAAATAAACAAACAAAAAATAGTATGAAAGGAAGGGGGAAAGACTTTCACAACAATGCTGGGAGAAGCTAACAATTCAGTTAGCTAGAAATGGCTTATTTATATAGTAAAAAATGAATACATTAACTAAAAATATATGCTGGAAAGTCCTTCCTGAACTCTGGAAGGGAAGAAAACAGTGCTTTTAGAAATGAAGGCAAGTCATCGTGCATTACCAAATGGAAGAAATGACCAGGAATGATAAGAACATTGGGCAGTTTACTTGTCAGCATAATGTGAATTCAAAATAATGATGTTCTAGAAGATCGGGGGGGGGGGGGGGAATTGATACACTTATTTACTTCTTCCCAAAACTAGATATAGATTTATTTAATTTCTGTCCAATCATCTTCCTACTTAGACTGTGTTGTCTCTGAGAAAAGATTACTTTCATCTTAGTTGAACACAGAAAGAGTGGCTACAATCCCCCTGGAGTAGAGATTGGGGGATTAGAAGATCATACTTCCCCTCACTTATAGGGTTATTGCTGTCTTCGCAGTAATCAAAGGGCAGAGAAGAGCTTCAGCACACATTCTGTGGGTCACATTTGTAATATGAAGCATTTAGTCTAGAGATAAATAAATAACCATTGTGATGGAGTTGATAGTACATAGTCTTTGAGACCAACCAGACCTAGGTTTCATAATTTATTAGATATATAATTTGAGCAAATTGCTTTAAATTTCTGAGTTCCAGTTTCCTCATTGGAAGCATATGAATAATACACTTTTTGAAATGGTAGTTGTAAGAAATAGCAAAGGTTGCACAATGAAGATACGCACTGTTTTATAGTAAATTTGTATGTTTCTCACCTTCAAGACTAACCATTCTCCTGTCCTCCCTCCTCCTCTTTCTTCTCACACTGGCTCCTGATCTCTACAAGCACTGTGGCCACAGCACAGCTTTCAGAATAAGGCCACACCTGACTCAGATCTTTAAGCCAACCCTGTAAGACTCAACCTCAAGTTCCGCTCAAGCCCTATTCTTGTATTTCAATCTTCGGCTCTATTTCCAAGCTTCCTTTCTGGTTTGTTCCCCTCCCCACATTTCTTTCATTGAACTTCAGCACCCACAGGGCTTCATTCCTGAATCCTATGTCAGAGTTGAGATTCTGTGTCCATTAGACAACTACAAGCTGGTCTTCTAATTCATCTTCTTCTGAGTCCCTGTCCCATACTCCTCAACACCTATCAGGACACTCACTAATGCCTCTTGGATCCCTCTCTTTATTCTCTACCCACTACTAACTGCCAAGATCACATGCTGCTATAGCCAGCCTACAAAGAACATCATCTTCTCCCTAAACCAAAACAGCTGCTACTTCAGTTACCCATGGAGTTTCAGTTCCTCCCCAGAGTAAGAATCTTCTTTCTAATCAAACCAGTCCCTGCCTCCTTGCCCCATGCTTTCATACAGAACCAGTCAGTCATGTCTGGATGAGAGTATAGGAACAAACAGGTCTGTTACTTGGTGAACATAATAAATGCCCCTCAGAGTAGAAAATGGCAATCTTTCTTAAACTGGTGCTGATTCTAGCATTCTGGAAGACTTTCTGAATCCACCACTAAGATCCAAAAAGATAGAAGAAGTATGACTGACAGCATCACGCAGAAAATTAGATACGTTCTCACAGCATGAGAAAACACACTGCTGAGTGGGTATAATGCCAGATCATAATGGGATGATCTAAAGAGAGGAGCTGATGAGTCATAGGAAGACACAGTGAATGCTGCAGACAAATTAAGTAGCACAAGACTCATTTTCGGAGGGTTTAGGGAAAAGACCAAAGTGTAGGATGGAATTAAGATACGAGAAAGTGTTTGCTTAAAATTTGAATCCCACTGAACAGACTGTTGGAAATTGTAAAAATCTTGACCTGCTATTAAAAAGTAAATGAAAAACTGTTGAACATAAATTTCAAAAAATTTCACCTACGTTTCTACAAGACATTTAAAAATAAATTTTATCCTATAAAAAGATGAAAAAAATTTTAAGTGACAATAATTGAAGCACAGAAAATAAAAAAGATGAGTTTAAATTCAAATTCTGATTATTTAATAGGGCATATGGCTATGTACAAGAAACCATTTTTCTTTTGCAATAAACATAACTTAGTTCTCAAAGACTTGATTAATAATAAATAAGTTAAAGCTCTAGTATGCCTGCTTTAAATCTCCAAATTTTATAGTTATCATTTTAAAAAGACCACCTCTGAGGAGATATTAGAACAAAATTGCAATTAAGTAGCTAGAAGAAATTATTCTGAATACCTTAACAGAAAATAATTTAAACTGAGCGATTTAAAGGGAAGAAAACAAGGGAATATTATGAATAATTTAGAATATAAATGGGAAACTAATTGGGAAATAAATCTCTCATCTAAAACAAATTAATAAATAAGCACTAAATCACTTGGATAAAGCTATTTAAGATAAATAATATTCGGGACACAGGAAGACTTTTAAAATTCAAGATGAGTCCATTTTGTTCATTGCGAGTGGATTATCTGCCTCAGGAGGTGTCCTGTGCTGCAATTCCGAAGCCTATACTCACCCAGATAGGGAAAAAAATCCCCTAACTCCTTAACAAGGTTGCCAAAAGTAATGGCTGCAACAGGGCAGTGTACAAATGCTATTTCTATCTCCAGCCATTAGAAACAGACCATGAAAAACAGCAGGATGTTTGATGATCACCCTATAATGTTATCTTTACATGGCTAAGCCCTGACCAGGGCAGGCTCACAAGGGAAGACAGGGGTGAGGGGAGGCAAAAGAGACTATGAGATAGAGATGTAAGGGCTACATGTTAAATACGTACTATTTCCTTAATGTGAACTTCATCATTTTGGTCATGCTTTTATCTATTCCACTATTTTTATATATGATGTGATAAATCACGAAATCTTTAGAAGTTGTACTTGTCCTAAAGCTTCCTGCACTTCTCTGATCTTGTATCATTTCCAATATTCTCACTGGCTCCATTCTTTCTTCCAAAGCTATTCTTTCCTCTACTGAAATATTCCATATCTTCCAACCTTCCAATCTCTCCCCAGCATCTGTTCATTACATTAATTCAAAAAATCAAGCACATGGAAAAGGATGCCACTGAACAGGGGTCAGCAGGGATGAGGGTGGAATCTGAAAGCATCCGTGGAGTGGACCAGCTGCTCTGAAGAGCTACTCTGACATTATGGGAAGATAAAGCTTCTATGCAAATAGCATTTCACTCTGTGCTTCAACCCAACTATGCTTTTTCAAACAAAAAGTATGAATGGTTTTGATTGCTTTTCACTAATGTTGAAATAAGGGGGTAAAATCCCATTTGAATAGAAGCTACATCTTCTCTTAAAGCACTTGAACTCAAAAAAAAAAAAAACAGCACTTGAATTCCCAAAAAACCAGGACAACATGCTCAGTCCAGTGGATCTGGTTCTTCAATCCACATGTTCCCCTTCCTCTAGACACATGCCTCTCTCGTAGCTAGAATTTTTAATGAAAGCCAATATTTTCTCGAGCAAGATGGTGAGTGACTACAAAAAACATTTTTTCCCCAATCCACTGGGTTAGAGTAATGCTCAGGTGAGAGCACATGAATATATTCCTTGATGCTTTAATTAATAAATCCAAGGTATCCTTCCACTAGGAAGCTAATTGCATTCAATTTTACTGTCCTATTTTTCATTAATCTTCCATTTGAATTCCTCTCTTATATTCTCTTTATCTCAAGTAGCTAATTTAATTTCCTCAAGTAGTAGGCCACCACTCTGAAATTCTTATAGTTTTGTTCTTTTCTTCTTTCTTTTGTAGCCAATGTCTTTCCCATATGCAAGCCCTACATTTTGTTACCCATCAAATACTAATATTTGCCTAGCTATACTTACTTAGAAAAATGTTTATATCTCCCATTGCTCAAACAATAAGCCCACCTTTAAACCTTTTCATAATCTCTATTCAGCTGAGAAGATTGTCCAACAAGGTCAAAGGCTGAAAACCATATTATTAATAGTTGCATATAGTTTTAAAAATTGAATTAATTGGAGCTTTTAAAATAAAATAGATATATTATCAACATTTTCCTAAATTACAAAATACCTCAGATGACATACAGTGTGTAGTTGCAATACCTCCTTTTTATCTGAAGGTTTCTAAGGTTTCGCCTCATTTGTGGTACCCATCCTCAGCAGGAGCTAAGAAGAATCTAAAGGGCATCTCATCTTGTCTGATTACATGAAATTATCGTGACTCAAATGCCAGCAAATACTCCCAACATGTGCATATTCTGCCAAATCACTACTATAGGTATCTAGTAGCATGAATTTGTTTCTCTTCATCTTATCTAGTGGGGATTGTTGAAATTGCTGAACAAGGACCACGTCTTGCTATATGCATGGGTGGGTAAAAGTAGGTGTACAGTTCTTCATATGGAAAAAGACATGGACGTTATGATTATTACAATAGCTTTATTAACTCCATATTTTGTGTACTCACAACTATAAATCTATTTTTGCCAACCCTGTATTCTGTTTATCCCATACTGCAACCAATATAATATCAACTTTTTAACGTGTTTCAAGACTAATATAATGATGATTTTCCACTGGCAAAAAAAATTCTATGTAATTTAAGAGTTTTCTGAAATAAAGTTATGATTTTCTTTTATGGAGAAAACACCAGATAAAAATTTCTAATGAAATTATCTATTTGAAAACATGGTACAAGTTCCATAAAAATCTCTACTCTGTTGATCTGAAATGAAAATTTTATTTTTTTAACTCCTTTTGTTTTCTCTCAAAGAATGTTAAAAGACATCTTTAAGTTGGCATTATCTATATTATTATTTTTTTTCCAGAAAAATAAAAAGGGGATATTTTGTGATCTTCCAAGAATCTTCTTGGGTGTGAGCCACTAGACTAAAAAATGCAATAAGAATTATATTCATTTTTTTAAATAATTATATACATTTAATAAAATATTTATGTATAGCTGCTTTACAAATAACTTATTACTTACTTATTAAAGTGAACAAAATATATTTAAATCATAAGCTTCCAAATCCTATAATTACATGAAAACAAATTACACTTGAAAAGAATGTTTAAAAGGTAGTTAATAGCCAAAAGTTTTCAATCTAACATTAGATAATAATTTTCTAAGAAAATCAAGTTAAATAAAAGTCCGAATTCATAGACTTATTATTATTGTAAGAAATTCTTGCATAGCACGGAACACACTAAGTATAAAGTTCAGTTCTACGCAGGGAATGTAAAAATGATGCCTTGGCCAGAGTGTTTGATGTCAAAGGTGACTAGATTTGCAGAGTCTTGACGTTTATTTTATAAGGTTAAGATTCTTAAAAGACTGGTGACGATACAGATTTCAAAATTCCCCGAATATTTTAGTATTCTTTCTACATCTTTTGATTTTTATAAACAGTTAAGTGCATCCAAATAATCGAGATTAGCAAGAGGAGAAGAAAGAGGACAGGGAAAAGAAAGGATTAGGAAAAATGTCTGGAATTTGTTTTCTGCCTTATTTGGAACTGGAGGAAATAGGATTACCCCCATGCAACTAATAAAAAAAATGAAACATGATCCCAGTGATTGAAGGTGAAGGTGGAAGATGTAACCCACAGTGTCTCCTCTAACATACACATACTTACCGCCTTCTTTACAAACCAGTTTTATTATAAATGTTATTAAAACTTCAGTCACCAAAAAATGCATTTATTAAACATATGGTATTAAAGGTGGTGCTACATCTTGTCCTGGCCCAAACGAGTAAAATCTCTTTCAAAATGTACTAAATCCAAGCCTTAATCGTACAACCAAAAGGAAAACAACAGGTTTCCATGTTTAAATGTGTTCATTTCATTTATCACAGCTGAAATATAAATTACCCTTCACCTGTCAAAATTACTTTTTCACAGTAAGACTCAAGTAAGATTTTAAAACCCACTTTTGGTATACAACCATGTAGTTATCAATTCAAAACTGCAAAAATAAAAATGTGCGTTAATATTTCATTGTCTGAATTTAAAAATACTTACACTATTGGCTTTTCCAGGCGACTTCCCTGTGAACCAACAATCTCCCCCAATGTACAAAACACTTGTCCCAGAAAGTCCTAAAATAGATAAAAGGATTAAAGCTCATAAATTCCCAGACTGTCTTTACACTATATATTTTGTACATCATATTTGCATTGTCTTCATTACTAAAATACTGATTTCCCTAACTTCTAATATTAAATAAAATAAGCTCAATATACATTGATTTTAGCAAAGTGATTTTCCCCTAAGATTGCACAGCATTTTGTCCTTTTAATCACAGAGCAGGCATGTTATCATGAGCGTTTAGACATTGCGTTTATTGTCTTTTTCTTTTTTAAATTAAAATGGAAAAAAGTTCCAGGATTTGAATCACCATCTGCTTGCCTTTGGATGTCTCTGAAACTACTAAGCTTTTGGCTGAGGAGGCAAATTGTGAAAGCACAGAGCAGTGGCTGCTAACAATACCAGCACTATGCACAGAGACGTCACATTGGCTACACCTGGGGTCGGAGCCGCACTGCCAGGTGTCCAATCCAGGACCACCATACCACCTGTGTCTGTTCGCTTACCTGCTCCCCAGTTTCCTTATCTCTAGCATGGATTAGTCCCCCTCACAGAGTTGTTTTGAGGGTTCAATGAGTTATTGCATGAGTTGATAATTAGTATATAATTATATATAAAGTGCCTAAAATTGGGTTAAGTATAAAACATTGTAAAGTTCATACAGTACAACAGGATGATTTTTATTTTCAAGACTAAGAATAACCTTGTAAGAAGTCAGGTCTGTTATTAATACTTCATTTCACATGAAAAGAAAGTAATCGTCTAGGAGGTTGATTTTTCCATGTTTTAAGCAGTCTCTAAATAGCATAGTCAGGACTAACCCAGATATTCTGAGTTTAGATTGATACGCTAAGAATTTAAATATCATAAATGCAATGCTACTTCACATGCCAATAAAATAAGGGCTCCAACATCATCTGGATATTTGAGGTGAGCAATTTGGAGGTGCCTAACGGAAAAAGTGAGAGAGCTCCCTAAATCTGTGCAGTGAATTGGCCCAGGCAAGGCCCTAGACAAGATGGATAGAGGAATGAGAGCAAACAAAACGCTGTCTTAGGTTTTATTAAATAAAATTTAAAATGCCTCACAAGCCAAAAAACTAAAAACCATGTTATTTAGTGAAAAAAAAGTGGGGGAGGTGAAGGAAGGGTGCTCTAAGGCCCATGACAGAAAAAAGACCTCTGTAGACTAGGATAGTCAGGGGAACATTTTCCCAAGGAAGTAAGCCTTGAAAGCCAGGTAGGAAACGAGATCACGGAGAGAAGAAAGCTGGACATTCCAGCCCTAGAGAACAGATCAGAGTCATAGGCAGGTACGTAATGAGAAGAGTGGGTCAAAATTAAAGGGCAGAAATGGAGATGAAGAACCAAGGCTGTGGAGGGCCCTCTTGGCCAGGCCAAAAAAAAAAAAAATGTTTGCCTTAGGAAAATCAGAAGTATTCTAAAGACTATATAGGTACCAGCTTGCAGAATGGACTGAGGGAGGAAAAATCTGGAAGCCAGATCAATCAGAAGGCTATAGCAGTTAAGAAGAAGCAAAGTGTTAAGGTCCAAACTAAAGCTGTAGAAAATGGTATGGAACAGTGCACAGAGAAGAGACGGGATTTGGTGCGAGCTGTACTTGTACATTGGGGCTGGGGGTACAGTGGCAGAGGGAGAGAGAGACAGAAAATAACTCTGGATCTGGACCTTGATGGCTAATGGAATGACAATACCCTCATAAAGTTGCAAATCATCTGAAATTTTGCTTTCAAATAAGTAAAAAGTATTTAAGGTAAAGCCTTCACATATTTAAATTAAATATTCTTAACAATACTATGTCTTTTCCAATTTCAAAACAGACTTTACAAATATGTTTCTGAGTTTCTTAAAGAAACCTAAATTTCTCTAAGTTTCATGGCATATAGTTAGGGCTAAATACTAAAGATTTGGAATCTATCATTGCTATTCTGAGTGAGCAGCAAAAAACACATATGGGGGATTCTAGAATTCTTTTCTAGGGATACTGATATTGATGGGCAGCCAACATACTCCATATTAAATGGAGTTGGCCAATGGAGTAACAAGTCTCAGTAAAAGGTATTCTGTGCTGTAATTACCAAAGAAAACAAAACAGATGTCTTGAGCATATTATCCATATTACAGTACACACATACTAACAAACAATGAACAGACAAAATATCATCATTACTGGACACAAAAAGTAAAATAAAATAATACAATGAAGAAAATGTGCAACAAAAAGATATAGTGTGCACCTACAGGCATTATCTCCATAGTTATTGCACTCTTTGTCCCTAAATATTTATGGCATTTGTGTAGTTATTTTATGCCTGTCTCTACTTTGTGTATTCCCTATCAAGCAACAGATTTACTAGTCAAAATGCAAAAGTCAGCACACAAGATGTGTAAACTACTCCTTGTGTTGGAAAGCTCTACTGAACCCATTCTCTATTCATCTCAGTGGTTCACATTTCCTATGCACTTTACCCAATAGTAGTAATATAATGGATATTCTTAGATATTTTGGTCTGTCATTAGATAAATATAAACATAAAACCTAGCTTTATAGTATGAACTGCTTTATTGTTTCTTAACATGGTGTTTTTTTCCAGTTTGTGAGTCATTATAATAAGGTCATAATAGTATTTCCAGTAACAAATCCAGGCACCTTTCCCCAACTTACACACATACACCAGATCTAGTCTAGAGTGGCTGGCAGTTGAGAAATGCTTCAGTGTATTCAATCACATTAACTCTGGGGCATTCCCCAAACTGACCATGAGATCAATAAATGTTTGTTGAGTTAATTTTTACTTTATAATCTAAATAATACACAGATAGAACTTAGTTTTGAAATTAGTTTAAATGTACATAAACCATATTGTTATTATATGTAGGATGCATTCTTCCACCCTTTAAAAGTATCCAAATATTAACCGAATCCAATATGCTGGTTAAAACTGGAAAACCTAGCGGTGAGAAGTGGAGGAGACAAGAAAGAGGCATAGAGCACAGCAATGCAAAGCATTATAACAATAATATCAGTTTTGCATTGCAAAGGTAGTTAAAAGAATCAGCAAATCAGAGGGAGTGTTGGGATTATTCTAATAACAATATAATCTAGTTATATTACTAGCATAACAGCTCGAAATCCAAGAAAGCATTGCTATACCATCAGATTCCAATGGATTATTTACATTATTTATTTATGTTTCTCTTCTCTTTCTTGTTAATATTCAGGAGGATATCTACTTTAACTGTATAACTGTATAAATGAGCGTAATATTTTAATTTCTTCAAAATTATTACTTTATTATTTATTTTGTACCAATATTTACTGATCAATTCCATCCATCTACATTTTATATAATATTGTAGCTAGCTACTTTTCTATGTTCATAAAATTAAGGCTATGTGTTTTAATAATTCTACACATATTAAAAGGCAATATACTTTGCAGTAAATAAACTGGTTTTGTTTGTTGGTCTCTTTGCTCACTTGCTAGTTATCAGTTTTAATGATTCCTATATATTCTTTTTAAAAGATCTTTCATATACATACATACATTTATTTATTTATGTAGGAAAGCAGTACAGCATACTCCTTCACAGTGAGAATTATGAGGTTCTATGCTGTACTAGCTGTGTTTATATTCTGGCTGACCATTTACTAATGTCTCTAAGCCTCAGTATCCTGCTCTGTAAAATAGACATAACAAATAATACCTACTTATTAAATTGTTGGGAGGACTAAATAAGATACTATACACAATACACTTAGAATAGATGCTTCAAACATGGTAGGTGTCTAAGAAATATATTCCTCTCTTCTCCTCCCTACTTCCCTGGGGTTAAAAAATATTACTATATACTCAAAACTTATCATTTGCCATTAGATACTGGTACTAGAGATACTATAATTATCTAAATAAAATAATATATTTCTTTTCCAAAACCACTTTACACTCATGGTGAATACAAATGCTCATTTTGAGTCTCATTATAAAATCCAAATGTGTCTTATACACAAACTCATCTTACATGTTAACTAGTTTACCTATAAACATATATATGTAAAAGAATGACATTTTTTTCAAGTGATGGTATAATAAATCAGGAGGCATTAATGGTAAGTAAAATTTATGACTTCTACACTATTACAACGCTAGTTAATACCTGTAATTTATCATTAGCATCATCATTAACAATTGCGTAAGTATTCAATAGCATATCTTTCTCCTAAGAGGTCTACAAAGATAATCTTTAAATGGCTTTCTTGTTTTAAAAAGTAGTCAATGCACATCTGAAATATAATATTGCTAATTAATAAATAATTTAAATTAAAAGACATTAACTTGGCTATTGATAGCTAAAGTTTTAATACAGCACAGTAATTGGGTGCAGTCAACTGTCCAGAAGTTAATCATTCAATTTCTTGATAAGATAGAGTCATGATATGTCTCCATTAATTGCTTCTACCTTGGGTTCGTTACACTGATTCTAAACACATTCACACTATGCCAGTAAGAACAAGAGAGAATAAGTGATACAAAATGTCTTGCTTTTATAATATTTTAACCAAATGAGGGGGAAAATGGTGAGGAAAGTTTGTATTACCTGTGAAATTTTATTTTTGACTCATCTACTACTATTTCATTGTTGGAACTCCCTGTTAATATTGTTGGCTTCTTTTGTATTTAATTAATTCATATTAATCACTTCAACTATAAAGATCAAGGTGTGACTTCATTATATTATGCACTATATACTAATATAGCAATAATTTCTAATAATCAAACGAGGTGTTTCTTTGTTTCAGTAATGACTCCTACTATCTTTTTTTTTTTTATCCTCACCCAAGGACATTTTTGAATTTATCTTCAGATAGAGCAGGAGGGAGAGAGAGGAGAAGACAGAGAGAGAAACATCGATGTAAGAGAGACACATCGAGTGTTGCCACCCACACAACCCCAACCGGGGCCGGGGACAAACTGCAACCTAGGTACATGCCCTTAGCGGGAACCGAACCCGCGACTCTCTGGTCCGCAGGCTGATGCTCTAACCGCTGAGACAAACCGGCCAGGGCATGACTCCTACTATCTTAATGGTTGTTAGTACATCCATATGTTGTTTGGGGAATAAGGAAACCTTAATATGAAACAATTGGATTCAATATTTTAGTAGAAACAATTTGTCACATTTTAATATTACCAAAATACAGCGCTTCTTTTCAAACAAGAATTTGTCTTTTTAATAAATGGATTGATCTACAAACCAAAAATGCTAATCCTACCTTCAAGAGATTAATAAAAGTTCTAAACTCAGACATCAGTAGTTAAATTGTAAATACAATTCCAAAATTATTTTATAAAACTAAATTTATTTCTTTTTTTACCCCACCATAATTGCTAATTTTCAAAATATGTTCTGTCTGCTAAGAGTCCAAATAAAGGCAGTTAAATAAGGCAGTTGAATAAAAATTAAGCTTTTAACAGTGAGTACATGGTCATTATTCTAAATTAACCGATTTAAAAAAGTATCCACAACATATATATTTAACACTTGCAAACCACATAATATATAATTTAACAATAAAGCTATCCAATTCAAAACTATAACAAATGTATAGAAAACATGTACTTTATGGAGGAGCATCACGTTTGTAGAATACCAGTACTCATCAGTAAAGAAATGAGAAATGTAACATGCTAACAGAAAATAAGTAAATATGTTCACTATTAGTAAACACAGTGAGATAATCAACAGGCCAAACAGCTAGAAAACTTACTAAGTATTATTATTAAATAATATGAAATATATTATAGCATTATTAAATAATAATATTAAACATAACAACTATCAAACAATATCATTATTAAATACTAAGTCCTGAGTAAGGGCAAGTTTTATATACCAACAATCCTACCTAATATAACTTAATCAGTGCTGAAGATACTGTCATCAAACATACCTCAGGCATTGTCCCTTTCTCCATCTCAAAGTCAGAGATCTACAAGACCCTATTGAACATGCAAATGGAAAGATAATCCACTTATAGAGCATCAGTCATAAAATTCTTTAGCTTGGATATGCTTATAAGGCTAGATCTCATCATCTAATTAGGACCAGAAAGCATGCTACTTAGAAAAAGAAAATTACTATTGAAAAGGCATCAGAGGATACCAGGCCGTCAGACAAGGCCTCTCGATGACAATTTAGTAGAAATATAAACGATGTGAGGGAGAGAACCATGTGAATATTCAGATAAAAGCATCCTAGGCAGGAGAAAAGGCAAGAACAAATGCCCTGAGACAAGAATATACTTGAGGTGTCCAAGGAAAAGCAAGAGAGCCAGTGGGGCTAGTGGAGAATCAGCAAAAAAAAAAAAAAAAAAAAAAAAGAGAGAGAGAGAGAGAGAGAGAATGGAAAGAGGAGGGAAAACTCAGGGCCCAAGACAGACTGGGAATTACATCCTAATGTGAAGGGAAGCCACTGGACAGTTTGAACTGGAAAGTGACATGGCCTGACCAGCCTTTTAAGGTAATAATTCTGACTAATCTTCCACCAAATTTCAAAGTGCTTAAGTTCCCCCAAGGCTCTATCCTCTTCTCTTCTCCATTTATATTTTTATCAGGTAACTTTTGTGAGTTCCAACTCTATAGGCTGATGGTTCCCAAATCTACATCTCTAGTCTCCAGATATGGCTTAATCAGTATCTCCAGTTGGGTTTTGTCGGGATCCCAAACAATATAAATCTGCCCTGACCACTGATTTCACTATCCTCACTTTCATCACCTCGATCTCTTCCTTCCCAATGGACTCCACTGCAAAAAACTGTATCGCCATTTCTCCAGTTGCTCTCATCATTAACCTAGTAGTCATTCTTCTTCTCTTATCTTCACACCTGCTATCTAATTTATCAGCAAACATATCACCAAAATATATCCAAATTTGATCACTTCTTATCACTTCAAGGGCTATACTCACCAAATGTTCACCTAGCCGAATTACAGCAGTCTTATAACTGGTCTCTGTTGGTTTCCAACCATGGGAATTTCCTGGAAGAAATCTGAAACCACCCCCCTAACACAAAAAGCAAGAAGAAACCAAAAAGAGGCAGACCACTCCAGATTGGTAAGTGACAGTTTTAATAAGTAAGGGAAATTACACACTAGGCTTGTCTTGCTTGGGCAGCTGAAAAACAAGTAGATTGCTACCTCCACCCTTCAAAATCTTTCAGGTTTATATAGAGGCCGTAAAGGGGTTCACTCATGTATTCAGTCCAAATGGTCTAACAATGGATTTCTCTTTCAAGACTGTGTTCTTGAAATGGTTCTGGCTATGGGCAGAACAAACATTTTAAGGACAGGGGAGGGGGTGAGGAGCCTCTGATTACCTAGGTCCAGCTTGAGGGTCAACCAGCAATCACGTCCTCTCAGTAACCTCCTCCAATAGTCCCTTTAATTCCAGTCCTGCTTCTTTACCCCATTCTCCACCTCCGCTGCCAGTCATTACTTAAATGTATAAATAAGATTACATCATCCTCCAGTGAAATCCATGAGAAAAAAATTCAAACTCTATTTTTAACTATGGCCTACAAATCTCCACATTATCTGAATCCTATCTACCTTCCCAAACTACTTATTTTGCTCTCCTCATCATTCACAATACTCTATATACAGTACCTACTTTTCAGTCACACCAATATTCCAAACTTTTTCCTGAGTCAAGGTCTTTGTACTGCTTTCCTTTCACCTAGAATGCTTTCCCCTAGATTTTCAATAGTTTCCTCCTTCTCTTTAGTAAGTACTTAGGGTAAAAACTGGTGCAGAATCATGCTGCCTGGTTGAGAAAACTAAGCTTCTAGTTAATGGCCGTCATCAGTCATTCTCTCAGTATCACTATCTTATTAATATAAGTACTACAAAAAGTAAATTATCTTAATGACTGATTTGTATTTATTTCTGTTGAATAAATCTGCCCACTCCACCTACTCAACTCCAAAAATGTAAGCTATTTCAGGATATGGACCATGTTTGTCTTACTGATTGCTCTATTCCTCACTACTAGAAAACTGCCTAGAACATACTTATTGTTAACCTGATTATATGAATACACATTAGAATTTAGTTCAGTTATATATGAGTTAAGTTGTCTTTTATTCTAATGAAAGAATCATGCTTCACTTATAAATCTATGCTTATGAGAAAATGCATTTCATGGCCCAAACAATTAACTTTGAAATAAAATGTTTAAATACAACTGATCTACATGTGGAAGTTTATATATATAATATTGAGAAAATACATTAAAGAACAAATCTACCTTCACTGAAGACTGGTGTTTAGTGGCCAAATTCATCCACTGAGTCATTAACACGTCTAAAACAAAAATTTTAGTGGGTACTGTCTGAGATCAACCAAATGGATAAATGCATTTTGGATTGCCTCCTGGGTATGAAAATTCAGTACACCAAGTACAGTTTCAATGTCATCAGATTCAGAACACCAAGCAGAATCTTAGATACACCAATTATGGGTCTGTTATTAAACTTTTCACTAATAACTTGGCTGATGCAATTATGCAAATGAAAGTATGCCACGTAGTTCTACTAATGGCATTAAGATGAGTGGGTTCAACAGCATCTTAGAGAACAGAGCTGAGATTCAAAATGTCAGATTTTGTTCACAGTATCTAACAGTTTTGGGGGATAATGTTTTAGTAAAGTAATTTCCTCAGAGAGTCATAAAATGAATAAATCCTCTAAAGGAGTATGTCCCTGAATTTCATAAGTCAGTCTGGATCATAATGCTTCTCTACTAAAAACTTTTGCACCATCAATAGTATCAATTAAAATTATACTGATCCTTTATCAATTTACCAAGTGTTCATTTGCAATGTCAGAAATCTAAGGTACAGTTCTGTATTTCCATTTTCCCTAATAGTACCCCAAACTTAAGAATCTGACCCAAAATCTTTAAGTTCTGGAAACCAAACTCATTCTGAAAGTGGTTTCTTTCAAAAAATATCAGAAATGAGAATGAAAAATAAAAATATTTCATTATTTGTAAGGAGTCTCTTTTGCTACCAAATAGCTTTTGTAAAAGATAAGTGCCTGCACTCCACGTGCAAGCCCAGGCAGTTAGCAGTCTTTCCTAAAAGGTTCCACTTTTTATTTCACTTTGCAAAATTGGCAGGTAGGCAACCACACTTTTAAGGAATTGTATCCTCAGGGAATAGACTTAGCTTGTTTATCAGTTCCTCTGATCTTCCACAAATGCCTCTGGAATTCATTTGAGTTGAATGAGTTATATACTGTTTTACCTAAAAGTTGTACTTAGATGTGTTCAAATAAGGAAACGTTTTTGTTGTTAATTTCCAATAGATATTCTTATAGCAACTCAAAAACACATTTCTTTCCTCTTTTGACATGTTTCATCCACTTATAGACTCAGGCTCCTATCAACTCGTTTGTATTGCTTACTAACAGCCTCTTCCAACTGCAGGCCTGGCAGTGAACAGTACGCATGTTGGGGGACCCGCAGGTGGCCCTGTAATAAAAGTACTTCTCAGTTTTCAGGCCTTGTGGGTATGCCATTGAGAGGAGAGGTGAGGGGTTAGTTTGTTGGCAGGAGGGGGTTAATGGGGGGGAAATGGGGGAAGGAATCTCTAATACTTTCAAAATAAAGATAAAAAATATATTTAAGAAAAATAACAGAATAATGTATAGAATACACTAAAATATAAGATACTATAAACCACAGGAACTAGAGGAGGCTATGTAATATTTCAGGACAAAGGTGATGAGAATCTGAACTAAAGCAGTAACAGCAAGAAAGTATAGAAGACAGAGAGAAACAAGTTTTTGTTAGAATAAATGGACTCTGTTTTCTCACTAGATGCTGTGTGTGAGACAGAAACAGGTTAAGGAAGACTGACCCTGAAATACAAAGGGAGGGAGATGCTAAGAAATTCCACTGGAGAAGGTTAGTGCTCAGTTTCCATCAGGCAAGGAAATGGAGTAAGATTCATAAAGAAGTGATGCCTGAACAGGAAATATGACTTCCAAAGGGATGACTTTCTGTAATTGACTCAGGGATGTGAGAGCTTCCTAAGATTTCCCCTGGGGTGGGACTACCACTGTTCTCTAAAGGCACTCCAGCCTTGCCTGGAATGGCCCAGATGTAATATCTCAGAGTCCCTGACTTTGACAGAGGTGGATTTAATGTGTTTTAATTCAAACACAATTTGGTTCTCAGTTTCTTTTGAAAGATTCCTAGAACACTGTGTTATAGTGTTAAATGAGCCAATATTGCCTGTGTGGTTGATTACTTATTTTTATTCTTAGTTGTTCAAGAACTAGATGTATCATTTTTTAAGGAATTATTTCAGAAATGTAAAAAGCTTCTGTCATAATAAAAACCAGGGAAACTGCTTGGAAGGGTCAATAATGTCCATCCTCACTACTATGAATGAATGAATGAATGAATGAATGAATGAATGAATGAATGAATGAATGAACGAACGAACGAACAAACAAGCAAACAAATAAATAAATAAATAAATAACGGTTAACCATACATCCAAGTTTCAACCTAACAGCTTTCTTTTCTAACCGAAAAAGGTTAAGGAAGACTGACCCTGAAACACATGGGAGGGAGATGTCAAATAACTTCACTTGAGAATGAGAATTCCACTGAACAATTCTGCCAAGTATACTGTGTTAACAATAATTCTCAAGATAGGTAATATAGGCAGAGGAGCAAAATTGGGATGGGAAAGGATATACATTGTGTGTGTGTGTGTGTGTGTGTGTGTGCGCGCGCATATGTGTGTGTGTGTGTGTGTGTGTGTTTTCGTCTTCTGCAAAATATCTACCAGGCAATATCTAACAAGCAGTTGGTACTTAGCTTTGGGGGGGTCACAGAGGGATAGACACTTGGGAGTCATCAGGGTAAGGCATGGAAATGGTTGCAATCTACCAAGAGCAAGATAAGATGAACACTGAAAATAAAGTCACAGGAAACACTAAGAGTAAAGGATAGGAAAATAAGGAAAAACTAAAACACGATAGATAATGAGTAAACAGAGAGCTAGGAAAAGAAGTAAGGGAGACGTTTTCTTGGAAGTCAAAGGAGTATTTCAAATAATGGGGAGGTCAATTAAAGTAATGGATGAACAGAGGCCACTAGAGTTTTATTTAACCTATGTCAGAATAGGTTAAGCAGAGATGAAATCAGAAAGCAGTAAAGTAACTTGGAGAATGAAAAAGAAGTTATAATGGAAATCCAGGCTGTGCTGTAAAGAAATATGCTGATGAGAAGATAGTAAAGGAGATATCATGTGGATAAAGCAGAGTCAAGGTAAGAGCTTTTACCATGAGGAAGTCATAAAACTTTTCTTATGGAATAAAAAGAAAAAAAAATACATATATATATATATATATATATATATATATATATATATATGTATATGAAAAGATATGTACATTCATGACTTCTACAAGATATAACTCACCATCAACAAAACAAAGACAACCTACTGAATGGAAGAAGATACTCTCCAATGATACATCTGATAAGAAGTTAATATTCAAAATATATAGGGAACTCATATACCTTAACAAAACAACAACAACAACAACAAAAACAGAAACAAACAAAATCAAATTTTAAAATGGGCAGAGGACCTGAATAGACATTTCTCCCAGGAAGGAATACAGATGGCCAACAGATATATGAAAAGATAATGAAGGTCACTAATCATTAGAGAAATACAAATAAAAACCACAATGAGATATCACCTCACACTTGTCAGAATGGCTTACGATTAATAAATCAACAAAACACAAGTGTTGGTGAAGACATAGAGAAAAGAACTTTCATGCACTGTTGGTGGGATTGTAAATTGGTGCAGCCACTATGGAAAACAGTATGGAGGTTCCTCAAAAAATTAAAAACAAAATTACCATATGACCCATCAATTCTACTTCTGGGTATTTATCCAAAGAAATCCAAAACATTAATTTGAAAAGATATATGCACCTCTATGTTCACTGTACCATTATTTACAATAGCCAAGATATGGAAGCAACCTAAGTGTCCATCGATAAATGAATGAATAAAGAAGATGTGATACATATATACAATGGCATATTACTCAGCTAAAAAGAGAATGAAATCTTGTCATTTGCGACAACTTGGATGGACCCAGACGATATTATGGTAAGTGAAATGAATCTGACAAAGACAAATATCTTATTATATCACTTATATGTGGAATCTAAAATACAACATAAGTGAACAAACAAAACAGAAACAAACTCCTAGATACAGAGAACAGACTGATGGTCATCAGACAGGGCGTGGGGTGGGGGGATGGGTGGAAAATGTGAAAGGGATTGAGAAGTACAAATTGCCAGTCATAAAAATAGTCAAAGGAATAAAAATCGTCACAGGGATGTAAAGTAAAGCACATATCTAATTAAGTCCCTTTCAGAATGCTCTTTTCACCCCCATTTAGCCCTTCCTACTAGGCCTGGCCTAATTTCAGTCCCACAGGTCAATAAACAGGCTGATCCAGACCACCAATGCCTAGCCAAAGAACCCCATTCCCACCTCTCCCTTTCCATGTCTGCCTTTTTATCTGCCTCCCTCTGAAGCCCCCCACTGCTCCTGAACCTGTAAATTCCCCAGGCAGGGGTTATTGCCTGGTGAGTAGAGCTCTTAACAATAGAGGAATGGGAAGATCAGAATCCAAAAAGAAAAAAAAAGAGACTTAAGTGACTTGAGGACAGGCTCCATGTCTGACTTGCTTGGGCTGCACCCTAAGAAACTGGCATGGGGCCCAGCATGAGGAGCTCCTTAGGAAATATTGTTGAACCAATGAACTGCAAGGACAGCAGGATAGCAACTCACTCTGCCTGCACCCAAGCACGTACTTCCTGTTCTCTCAGAAGTGCAGCCTCCCAAAGAGACACAGGCTCACTATTTCATCGATCTTAACCTGATCCAACTTCAAACAGTACAGGGAACTGACATCCTGTCTTTAAAAAATAAAAAATAAATAAGACTAATCCATTTCACATATCAAAAGTACCTTTCTTTAAAAAGCTCTTCCAAATGTTATTCTAGGGTCCTTTAAAATGTCATTCACTTTCTATGCCAATTATTACATGAAAGTTATGGATATGTAAGTGTAATATTAATAAGTCAACATAAATATCAATCATGTATCATCATAATGTCATTTATATGATGTAATCATCACAAAAAACATAAAATATGAACTTACATGTTTGGACAAGTTGGGGCTCTTTGAATCAACATCGTACCTAAAAAATTAAAATATAAAATTCAAATTATTTCTGAAACATAGAGAAAAATATCAGTATTTTCAAAAAAAAGCACAAATAATATAAAAATGAATCAAAATTATACCAATAGAGAAAAAAGCTTTTATTGCTACAACCTAAGTAGAAGTCCTAATATTTTAGTCATCAATTCTGCTGCTTGATAAGACAAGTTTAAAATGTCTTTTTCCTTTGAAACAATCAGTATTAGAATACTATTCAAAATTCCCTAAAAGCTGTAATTCCTTTTCTCTGGATACCATTAAAAAACAACAACAACAACAACAACAAAAAACATAATAAAACAGGGAGGCTGGTAACTGGTAACAGGTTGTCTTTTGTATATATACATTTTAAATTTTATTTAATACTTTAAATGTTTTTGTTAACTTGGAAATTTGGCTAAAGTAACGAGACATTATTTTTCTCCAATCACAGAACTTATGGAAAACATGTATTTTACAGTAAGAAAAGTGTACTTCTATAGTACGACTACATGTCCCGTTTTAGACTAGTTGATACTGGAAATAAATGATTTCTTGAAGAGATCCTGGGAAAACATCCATAACTATCATTTGGCCCCTCTTTTTAAAGAATTTGTAGAAATGATAAATATCACTAACAGTCAAAACAACCAGAATTTGCCTAATTCTTGAATAGGAAAATATTTGTTCTGGCTCCAGTCTTTCATGCAAATCATATTTCTTGAACATTCCTTGTGCATAGCTTCCAACCAAAAATTAACTGCTATTTTTTTAAGGTTAATTAGTCTTCCATCTCATACAACAAGAATGTTTTCACAAAGAAACAAAGCATCTCAATCAATAAAAGGCCAAGAATCAGAGTTCGCTGAGTGTACTGATGCTGGGCAGAGGTGCACTTAGTCCCTGGCAAAGAATGTTTACCACAGCCTGGCTTTAAAATTATGTGATGCAAATACCTGCCTCAGAAGAATAACACATTACTCCCCTTCGTATCAGGGCATGCTGAGCACTCTCAACATTGTAACCTAGAATTTTAAATCAGCAAATGGCCAACATCTACTGAAGACCTACAGATGTTAGTACCCCAAATACTTCTTATTCAAGAAATGTTTCTTGTTCAAGACTTTTTTTTTTTTTTAAGGATAAGGTTGATATGAACAACTGAAGCAATATCAAAGGTGAAACATAACTGTACTGCCTCTTCCCAAGAATCAGTCCTCGAAACCATTTTCTATCAAGGGTTTAGTGTGGACTGGGGAGAAATTACATGGTGTGTTCTATTAAAAGAAGCAAAAAAAAAAGAGTTTATGTTTTCGTCACAGAGGTTTATCTTCAAATACAACTTTCTTCCATTGTCTTTAACAAAGCTTTTAAATGCTATTATCTCAATAACAGGTAATTTACAGCATACCTCTAAAGGCTTTAGATAATATTTAATTATAACGCTTTAGAAATAACTGTGATTTTTCTATCAATGCAATTTTTCTAACTTTTCTAAAAGTATCAAGACTAAATCTGGTCCTCACTCTCACAGGTCAAAATATAAACACTACATCATAATGGTTGCAATGTGTACATGTGTGTGTATATATATGTGTGTATGTGTCTAGTTTTATGAGTGCCATGCTCTCCTTAAGAGAGAATACATTGCAAAGGAGGAAGCTCAGTAGTCTACCCTAAGGAGGGTTCACCCCACTGTGCCTATATTTACTAAGGAGAATTTTGTAGAGAACTTCATCTCACTACTAAAATCTTATTAGAGTACCTGATTAGCAGTAACTGATCTGGATGGATCCTAAGGGTTATGCTTGCTTATAAAGTGATGGCCTATTCCCTACCTCTTGGGAGGGCAGGAGGAAGTTCTTTCCATTGCCCAAAGCCAAGTGAAGGAGAGCTCTAGAATCTGGGGTGCTCGTGAGAAGGGATGGACAGACAGCATCTGGTTCCCCAGTCAGCTATAGAACCTGCCTGCAGGTCCACCCTTCAGCTGCCAGTGGAAGAGAATGCCAGGCCACAGCCCTAGGAAATGCCTTCTGAGCGCTGAGGAATAAGGAACACATCCTTGTAGTCCCTCCTCCACAATAAGGAAGATAAGCAGGGTGCTTAGCACAGGTCCCTTGAGGTTGGTACCTTCTAAGGTCTAGATTTTTCAGGAGGTAGGAGACCCACACCTCTGCCTCCCCACTCCCCCTACCTTTCTGCTTTTCCATCTCCCTTCTCTCCTGCAAGTAGCTGAGACCATAGCTCCAACTGAGAGGAGAGGAAGTGAATTAAGTTTCAGATGAAAATTTTAAAGTGAAAAGTCCATAATGATTAACAAAGTGAGATGGTTCTAATAAAAAAAAGTGACTGAAAAGTCATGAAATTAGACTATTAAATAAGGGTAACCAATAGGGAAAACTGGAATTGACAGTGTCGGGTCAATTATTGGAAGGCATAAAACAATTTTTTTTGGTATTGGAATAACAAGGAACTTTGACTTTTTCAATGCCTATATTACTTAAAGTTTATAATAAATATTTATTACTTTTAAATGAGAGTGAACAATACAGATGAATGAGAAAGAAGAGAGGAAGGGAAATATAGAGAGAATAAAGAATCATGGAATAGTGGCTGGATTTAGGATAAAGTTAAGTCTAAACTAGAGGGAAAAAATTAAGGGTTTACCACGCTGGTGTAAGAAAAAAGGAAAGTTGATTTTTAAAATTACTGTGAAGGCCCTGAACAATGGGAGAATCAAACCACATTCCACCTGATGTATGTGTCTATTTTTAAATAACAACACTATATGCAATCTCCATGATAAACATGGTCAGGAAATCATTCCATTCCATTATGTTTTTTCTCATGAGCCTCGTTTTTATTGCTTTTCAAGGGGCTACAAGGAAATAAAACACAAATGGGGCGTAAAATTTCTATTTGATAAATATAATGAATACTTAGAACTCCTACAAGTCTTAAAGGAAAGGAGCTGGTATAAAATTCTCCTTTTTAAGCAAGCACTGCAGGTTATTTTACTGGACACGTTTTAGAGAAAAATGAAAAATGCTACTAACAGTAGAGACCTTTATTTTTCCACAGGGAGGCAAAATATGACTTTTTCAAATAAAATTTTTAAAATCTTTATAAATTGTGACAGCATGGTATACATTATTGTTTTCAGCTATTTAAAATAAGATATTTATCTTTTTAAATACTTGTGATGTTCATAAACTCTCTTTATTTATTTCAATATATTAAGCACATATTATAATATACTTTTCCCTCTCAATAGATCTCCTTCTAATAATATCCATATACTTCAACAATCACCACCGTTTATCTCTGTGGAACAAAAACTCAATAATTAATAATACCTTATAAATAGACTGACTCCAGATTCTCTGTGGACAGGGAGTTGATTTTAACAATAATATTTTAATATGCCTTCTTCAGTATCAAAATCACAATAATAATAAAAATATAAAAAATATCAAGTGTCCTGGGTCTTAGGAATATAAGGCCATGAAGTGATCAAAAGAAACCATGGTTAGGTAGGGGTGCATGTACTATACAACGAAGCAGCCAAGAGAAATGTAAAGATCTGTGAGACGTACACCATGGTGTAGATGGGATCACCATGGAGTATATGCAGAACTTGGAAGAAACCTACTGAGGTATAGGACAGTTTCTTCATATATACTGCCCAGTATTTCTACATAGTCCAGTTGTTCACGTACTATTTCAATAAACATATGACCAAAAACCTATAAAATGCAAAGCAGTGCTATGGACAATGTTCAGGTCACACTCTAAATAAAATCAATCTGGTTTCCTAACAACATAATCTAGTATTCGGTGCAACCATAGGACCCAGCCTTTTATTAAAATTGCCTTTAAATATTATTTTTTTAAATGAAAGTTTTAGTAGAACTCACAAATCAAAACGAAGATTTTCCCTTTCTTCGAAAAAGTAGTCCAGAATAAATTTTCTTACAAAATCCGGATTTAATGTATTATCAATTACTTCAGTCCTTCCAAACTGTTGAGGAAGAGAGAGAGGTTAAATCAAGCCTTGCATGGTTACTTATTACAGTATAGTACTTAGTATTAACACAGTTCCTTGAAAACATAAGCAATAAATATCCAGGGATTTGATAAAATAAAGCCCTTCAGAAAAGTTTTTAGAGATCAAATCATTCCTTCTCATTTACTTAGGGAAATCAGAAAATGAGCACTGAGTTCATTCAAATTACTAGAAAAGTAGCTTCTGAAAATTCATATAACAAGCTATAATACATGTTTCCCTTTTCTCCTCACTTGAACACCAAATCCCTCTCTAATCAAAAGAAGTGACTTCTACCTTAAATTTAAATTTATCACATATATTTTGCCTAACCAAGTATATAAGTAGGCCAAGCAACACATTCTTATAATCGGAGGGATCAAAGTATTCATAATCAAGCAGTCCTCTACACAACACAGTTATTAGCCATATTTTGGAGAGAACATTTTTATACTCGATTACACACTTCAATCCTAGGACAGAGCAGAAACATAAACTTGACAGCTCTTTTTTGCATTTGGCTTACATTCTTCCCCTCCTACTGTCATGGAATTCTAATGAGGGAATTTGAACCTTCGGCTCAGAACAGCATTGCGCAGGCAGTCTTATCAGAGAACCAACTTTTACTAAAGTTCAAGGAAAAGCTATCTTTTTCATAGAAATAAAAGAACTGTGTTAATCCATTAAAAAGTGAAGGTCACGAGCTTACATACATTTTGATAATAAAACTATGGTACAAAATACTGATGGATTTACTATGGCTATTGTTAATTATAAAAAAAAAAAGAACTAGTTTGCAGAGGCTTATGCACTAGACAATGTTTTTATTTCATGGACAAATATCACACAGACAAACCATAACCAAGGTAACTAATTCAACATTTCCAAAATACTGAGAATTTACTTTGAACAATAATGATTACAGCCATGATTTATTGAGTACTTACCTGGTTTTAAGCACTTTTCACACATTACTTTAAGTCTTTATCATAACCCTGAATGTAGGTATTTTTGGTACCACTTTACAGATGGCAGAATTGAAGCAGAAGGTCCCAACCTAAGTCACTGTGGCTATAAAATCTACATTCTTTCTAGGACTCTCCTCTATTTCAGCATAGAAAATGTTAGGCCCTGAAAAGTTTCCACAATGAGCTTATCCATGGTCTCCCATTTTAAGGGAATGGGAACAAGAGCATGTAACTAATAACCAAAGGCTGGCAGTGCAGACACCAAGGAGCACAAATCTGAACCAGAGAGAGCCTGAGCCCTCCCAGCCTTCCTACTGCCTGAGGGCAAAATAGTTTCCAGACCAAAGCATCAAATGGGCAAATGCACAATACTCTCTAAGAGAAACTCAGTCGGCATTCTTATTCCCCAGTGCCCAAATCCTTCTTGTGGATTTTAATCCATACTCACACGCAATGGTAAGAAGATAAAGTTCAGTTCCCCAGGGTAAACACCAATGAATTGCAAGCCAGCAATTCCGAAGGGCCATTGAGCCATTAAAACATCCACAAGCCTGTTTCTTAGGGAACACTGACTTGTCAGCAATATGGGTGGCTCAGTATACGCTACTACCTCAAGTGAAGATTAATATGTAGCCATTAAAATTTTAGCTAATCTTCTATAAATTATGAACAGCTATTACAATATGCCTTCCAACACATAGCCCTGAAATTTCTTTTGATGATATCACCAATAACCTCCATATTGCCAGTGGTCACTTTTGGGGCCTCCTCATACTAGACTGCTCAGCCGCACTGGATACAGCTTTTCACTCCTTCCTTTCTGAAGCCTTCTTTTCTGGCTTTTTGACAGCACACTTGCCCGTTTTTCCCTCTTCTTAGATTCTTAGGCATGCACTCTCTCATTGTCAAAGCACAGTTCTTCGCCCTCTTCATCTCTCTCTCTTAACTCCTCCATTAGGTTATTTTATCTGTTCCTTTGGCTTGGAATCCCATCAACATAACTTCCAAATGTGTATCATCAGCCCAGACTCAGCTGAGTTTGGACTTATGCATACAACTGTCTTCTTAATTTATACATTTGTCTTACAGGCCCCTCAGAACTGTCATCTAAACTGAAATATTTATTTTATACCACAACCACCCCTCCAGTCCTGGTCCTTACCAAGTCAATAAATGACACCACTACCTCCTTGGTTCTAAGGCCATAAATGAGAGTAATCCTCCTCAACTCCTGTTCATCACAATCTCAGAAATTGTGCATTCTAACTCTAAAACACATCTTAGAGCTCTTTACCTGTCTCCCTACTTCCTGTCATTAGCTTACTTCAAGTGTTCATCTTTCTCATGAACACTTCAAGGGCCTCCTAACTTACACCTCTCCTTATTCTTGTTCTCTCTCCAACTCATCCTCCATATTAAATCCAGAGTAATCTTTTAAAAAATGTAAACACAGTCATGTAATTTCACCACTCTAAAAGTCTTGTATGGCTTCCCATTGTATTTGAAATAAAATCTCTGTTCTTTCATCTACGGGACATGGACCCATCTATCTCTTGAACTTCATCATGGGTCAGTATCCCCTCTTTCTCTTTGCCCTAGCCAGCTGGTCTCCCTTTAGATCCCTTTACACACCAAATCCTATTTCTTCTTCCTAGAATTCTCTTAACCCCACTCCTACATGGCTGACTTTTTTTTTATCCTTTAAGCCTCTGCTTAAATGTCAGCATTCTGGCTCTATATAACACCTATTTTAAAGTTGGTCCCCACCTCTAAACTTATTCTCCTTATAGAGCCTGTTTTTCTTTTCTTCATAAAATACTTTGAAATTATAGTTTTATTTATTTGCTTGTTTTATATTTCCCTCACCAGACAGTGGAGCTCCATGAAGACACAGGACATACATGTATTTTGCTTTATACCTGTACAAAACTGAACAAATGGTTAACTAAAAGATATCTGCAAAATATTGTTCAGAGAAAAAATACCAATGTAAAGTATAGCAATTTTGATTAAAATATAAGTTTATATATATACATGTACAGATAGAAGGTATACTAGAACGTAGAAATTGTCTTCTAATTGTTTTTTAATCATGTATTTCTGGGTTTTCCTAATGTCTTACAGTGAGTATGTTTTACTTTTAAAATCAAAAACATAAAACTTTTAAGTACTGCTCCTGTTCCACAGATATATTATGACTAGTTCAGCTCATGGGAAATATGTTGGTTCTTTCCCAGAGGCTGGAATTATATTAGCTATCCACCAAGTGATTAGTCTTTTTGACTTGAAATGAAATTTGTCTTAGCTAATGCCTTATATTACCAAATAAAACTTTTCTAATTGCTAGGAAAATGTACAGTTACATATAATCCTATGCAGATCAGAGGGGATTAAAATTTTGAAGAAAGACAATTATTAATAACATTTATGATGGTATGCATCTAAAAACAGCTACATTTGAAAGAACTATAACTTGTATCCTGAAAAGTCTTTTTCTGAATATCAACAATACTGGATTGTCAGAAGTACTTACAAACTTTATTTCATTCATTTCTGGTACAATGACCACATGACCATATCCAAATATGTGGACAAGCACTTTTACCTAATTAAACAGTATTAAGTTTCATCATCTCATAATTAGAAAAAATGTTATTTTGCTCAACAAGAGTGAAAGTTTCCAGTCATTTGAAAAAAAGTATGTAAACTGTTCATTTTGATAGAACATAAAACATTGTTTCTTATAAAACTTTAAGCAAAAAATGAAAAACAATTCACAATCAAGCCTGAACATTTTCCTTTGTTTCATGCTTGAGCTAATCGGATAAATACATGCTTTTCCAATTTAGGAAAAAATCTTGCAGAAAATGATGGAATGGAGATACTCCTGATTTCTAAATCAACTAATTGTTAGACTATTTCAGAGGAGCAGTACTGGAAAGAACATTCATCTATTTATGGCACCAAGCAGATGAATTCTTGTTTTGAGAAAAACGTTCAGAAATGTTTAACATATTGTGAAGGCCCAGAACAACCACCCAGTATCATATTCATTTCTCAAATGAAGTAAAAGTGATGAAGAAAAAGGTCATCTGGACCAGCACACATCTTTAATTCAATTATTATATTAGAATTAAATCTTAGTAGCTGTGATATAGAGAATAGTCTCCAGAGATAAGACTAGAAGACTAGATAAACTGAATAGTGCAGACATAATTTTAAGATATATTTCATAAGAAGAACCTCAGTTTAGGAGTATACATATTTAACCTGCATAAAAAATACCAAGTGGAAGCACATGCAAAAGTGTATGCACACAAACCCAAAACTGAAGATTTACATTCTTATACAATTCCTCTTGGATGTTAAACACTGAAATTACCAGAGAATCCATGGGCCTTTTCTTCTAGGGGAAAGAGATCTAGTTTTGTCATGTAATGCATTATCCGAGACCTTTTCTTTTTAAATTAATCATCTTAAAGTCAATCATAAGAAGTATAAAATCTGAAGGCTTTATCAAGATCTTACATTATTATAGATCAGTGAGATGTAGCTATAGAAGTAGATATATATGTATGCACACACACACACAGAGGGAGAAGGAAAGAGAGGGAGAGATAGAAGTAAAGTGACTTCCTTCCAGTATTCTTGGTTAAGACAGAATCTCTCACATAAAGGATTTTTTTTGCTTTTTAGGATCTTCTATTTTTAGGAATGAACCCAAATTACTAACCATCAAAAAAAAGGACACCTTGATTTTGTCACTGTAATTATCACATGTGAAATATAGAAAGAACTAAATTCCATCAAAATTTTTAAATTAGATTATCTTATGTTAAAACCTTATTTAAAACATTTTAATATTAAATCATACTTTTAAAAAATAACACTATTTTAATGAATCGCTTTTACCATGTCTTTGCTTGCTATTAATCCTGTGATTAGTGACATGTTTTACCATCTGAAAAGGGAAAAAAATAAAATGAACTCAATTTATCCATGAGGTACTTACTGGGGGATTATAGGTTAACCTTATCAAAGGTCAGTTAGTTTATCATTTATGTGAGACAAAATATTTTTAAAATAAATTGGGCAAATTATTTTAATTATTTTAAATTAAATTATTTTAAATTAGATTGCTCAATTATTTTAAATTAGGCTTACTTTATTTAGATGGTTATCTAAATTCAAATGAAAATAAACTTGAAAAACATATTCACACCAACCCTGATTATTTTGAATATTTAAAAGCAGTTCTTCACAAAAAGGCACAATAAATGTTATTGACAGACATTCATTAAAAAGTAGGCAATAGTGTATTTAAATACTCAGGAGATTTCCGGTCAAGATGGCGGCCTAGGTAGCCGCAGAATCGCATCCTCCCACAACCACATCAAAGTTACAACTAAATCACAGAATAACTATCACTTAAAGACTGCATGAAATCAAGCTGAATGGAAGCCCTGCAACTACGAAATTAAAGAAGCAGCAGAATGGAGACGGCATACTGCCCTCCAGGACCCTCCTTGTCGCCTGAAAGGAAACGAGATCCTGCAGCCAGGGGCGCCTACGGAAGCTGAGCGACCCCCCACCACGGAGGAACCCAGGCGGAGCGAGGGAGCTGAGCGACCCCCACACCAACGGAGGAAGCCGGCAACACACAGGAGAACTGAGCAAACTGAACAATGAAATTGACCCAGAGACATGGAGGTGGAGTAAGGGATGACGGGATGACGGGCCTCAGAGGAGGGGGGGGAGGCGGGGGAAAGAGATAAATCACAGAGCCTATGTGCATGGGTGCATAACCAATGGACATGGACAACAGGGATGGGGACGAGGAGAAGGGGAGGGGGAGGAGGGTGTCAATGGGGGAAAAAAAGGAAAAACATCTGTAACAAAAACAAATTAATAATAAAATAAATTATAAATAAATAAATAAATAAATAAAATACTCAAAACTAACATTTAATAAGTTTATTAGAAATCCTCCAATTTATTAATCCCTAGATTCTTTTAAAGAATAATTAAATTCTATCTGGCCGGTGTGGCTTAGTGGTTGAGCGTCAACCCATGCACCAAGAGGTCGCAGGTTCGATTCCCGGTTAGGACATATGCTCAGGTTGTGGGCCCGATCCCCAGTGAGGGGCATGCAGGAGGTGGCCAGTCGATGTTTTGTCTCATTGATGTTTCTATCTCTCTCTCCCTCTCCCTTCCTCTCTCTCTAAAATCAATAAAGGAAAACAATTTTTTAAAAAGAATTATTAAATTCTATTACTGCCTTTCTTAAGATTATGAAACACACTTTCTCTCCTTCCTGAAATTAATGTACAAGGTAGACCTGTAGGTACAGTTTCAGCACTGAGATTCTTAAATTCTCAGTTCTTATTTTTATGAGTTTTATTCAGTATAATTCTTTTTGTTGAGATTTTTATAGGAAAATAGATATACTGCATAGCTAAGTCTGAGAATCATTCTAATTCAAAAGTGGTCACAACAAAATTCTAGTTCTGTCAATGGCAAATCAGGTTGTTTCCAACCAACTCTTTCCCTGAGAACAACTAGAAAAGTTGCACAAAATATTAAAATAATCTTTTTGGAAGCACCAGAGAGCTAATAAAAAAAAAGTTATAAATTGTAAAAACAACAATCTGGAGAAAAGAGGAGCCCTGCAGGGTCCTGCATCTGATAAAGAGAAGCCAAGGTGAGCAGAGATTTCCAGTCTCATACAACTGGGGAAGACAATGGAGTTGTTATAAATTCAGAAGTGGGTAAATGCATGTTCATTCTATATTTCTTTCCACATGTCAATGTGTTTAATTTTTTTTAAAGAGGTAGTAAAAAAATAAAGCAACAAAGGCTTTGGGTTGGGACCCCAAAATGCTGTATCAAGGAGTAAGAATGAATGAATCAGAAAAGCATTTCTCTGGAGGAATGAGGCTCAGCTTAGAGTCAGTCAAATCTTTAACTGCAATAAGGTGAATTTTTCCTAGCTTAGCTGTCTCCCCAGAAGCAAAAGTAAACCCGCTCTGGAGAAATATAAAACCAACCAACTCTCAAATTATCTCTAATTATCCTATTCAATATTCAGCTACTATTATCAGGCAAGAGGACGTCTGCCTCCAGCTCTAATGGAGTCACTTGTAATAGACCAACACTCCTCCTGAGAACCACACAAGGTAGATGAAATACAAAAAAATTATTGTTTGGTATCATTGCAAGATGTGAAGACAACCAAGAGTTGATGGGCCCAATGCTGGAGAGAAGGGAAGTTAATTAATATTATGCAACTTTTGCTTGGAACAACTAGTAACAAAGAAAAGAGACAGTCCCTATAAAAATGGAGAAGAGCCCTAGCCGGTTTGGCTCAGCAGTTAGAGCGTTGGCCTGCGGATCAGAGAGGCCTGGGTTCGGTTCCCGCTAAGGGCATGTACCTCAGTTACAGCTTGTCCCCGGCCCTGGTTGGGGTCATGTGGGTGGCAACCACTCGATGTGTCTCTCTCACATTGATGTTTCTCTCTCTCTCTCTTCCTCCCTCTCTCCTTCCCACTCTATCTCAAGATAAATGCAAAAGAATGTTCTCGGGTGAGGATAAAAAAAAAAAATGGAGAAGAGACAATGCAATACATAGATCATGTATCATAGAAATATATACATGAAATCTATATGATCTTATTAGCCAATGTTATCCCAATAAATTTAATTTAAAAAAATGGAGAGCCCTGGCCAGTTTGGCTCAGCAGTTAGAGCATCGGCCTGTGGTCCAGAGAGACCCGGGTTTGGTTCCCGCTAAGGGCATGTACCTCAGTTGCAGTTTGTCCCCGGCCCTGGTTGGTCGTGTGGGTGGCAGCCACTTGATGTGTCCCTTTCACATCGATGTTTCTCTCTCTCTCTCTTCCTCTCTCTCCCTCCCACTCTATCTGAACAAAAAATGAAAAAATGTCCTCGGGTGAGGATAAAAAAAACAAAAACATTGGAGAAGAGAGAGAAGCAAAGCCAGAAAATCTCAGCATACTGATACAGCTAAAAGACTTCAACTTAGCCTTATAAACTATGAGCAGCTTACATTAAGCCACAGCTTCGAATTATCTGCGTTCATGAATATTTATAAAACTATTTTATGTCTTTTTCTAAACAAAAATAATGTCGAGACTAATCTACCGTACTCTTTCAAAAACTAGTATGGCTGGCATGGAAATCCAAATAAGTGTATAGAGTATTTCCTTAGGGACACACAACATATTTTTGCTACAATAGTATTGCCTTAAGACTGACCATACATTCCATATACTATATTGGTTTTACAAATTCTTTTAACCACATGCTGCACAAGTGTTCCTGTAAGAAAATATCAAATAGCTCCTGTTACAATCCCCTCAATCAGTCACAGTGGAGAAGTCATGATACCTATAGTGAGAGTCCTTCAAATGTCCACTAAAGTAATGTAATCTGTAACATAAAGTAATGTAATCTGTAATGTAATGCAAAATAAATGCTCAGCAGTATATTGTAATAAAAATAGTGTTTAAAGAGAGAAAAGAAAACCAAGCCAAACAAAAATATTCACTTGCTCTGCAACAGTGAAGACAGTGTCAGTAGCCAGCAGGACCCTCCATGGTTTAGCAGCGGTGTTGGCCGAAAGACTGTGGGGAGCTTCCTCTTCCCTGTATCAATAACTTTAGATATTTCACTCTAATATTTCTACAGAACTAAAAGGAGGAAATGAAATGAATACCCCCTAAGCTCTAGGAGGTAAACAGCATGTTTTCAACAGATGCTATAATTCATATTCCAAAATATGTTGTTCAAGTCAAGATAAAAAGCAGCACAACAAGCATTAGTTTCTCAGACCTAATTAGCATACCACATAAATGTCCTCACGTGAAAAATGTGACCTTTGGACCAAAATGATCTGAAGGGATTCTTCCAGCTCATAAACTCTGAAACCAGGAGAAGTGTGTGCCCATGTTTGAGGGTATCCTCAAATGTATCCTTTCAACAAATATTAACTGAGCACCTTCTAAGAATAAAGCCCTATCCTAAACGCTCTAGCAGGAGCTTGACCTTTAAGGAGCACTGAGTTAAGAAGTGAAGCTAAGACATATAAGAAAATAAGTTCACCAAAAAAAAAATCCTTGATGTTTGTTGAATGATATAAAGTAGCAGGTGACAAGGACCAGAAGAAAGATACAGAAGATAATGGAATTTCAAAGGTGCACGGAGGAGATTCGAGTTGTGAAGGTTACAAAAGACTAGTAGGTAAAGTAACATTGGAGCTGAGCTATGAAGAATTTTCTCATCCTTTCTGAATATGTGTGTGTGTTTATATATTACACATATATTATTCAGCATGGAGATGATTAAATGTTAAAATAGCTCAATGTCAGAGGAATGGTACAGAAGCAGAGACCGTGTCAAACTATAACAATCAGCATGTGGCAGTAGCTTTGCCTCCAAAGTACAATCACTGTGGGTTGTAAACAACTTCAGCTTGCTTGCTTTCATCACATACTAACTTAGGAAATCTGGAAGCAACTCTATAATTTTAAATGTTTAAAAGTAATTCACAAAAAAGATTACCAATGGATAACTAAAATTTAACTCAAAGGAGTTAATTGCAACATTTTCAAAACCTCTCAAAGTCAAGTGTGCATCCTTAGGGATGTTACTTTGCTATTTCCACTTGCCACTAAGAGGTTTTCATATTTTCATAATTCATGGCACTTAAGTATCATTTCTAGCTCCAAAATTATTATGTACTAAAATATAATTTTAGTTTCAAAAGATCCATTACTTTGAGAGCTTTTGATAATTCACAATCATTAGATAGAATTTACTGAAGATATGCAGGTAATTCTAATAGTGTTAAACATAATTTTAAAATTGCAGATTTCAGCTATAGAATAAATTTAAATAATTTTTCTATCACTGTATTTGGAGCATTGTTTCAACATATGTTAGACTCCTTTTTATATTTTATTATTCCTTACTATCTAAAAGTAATTCATCCCAGAACATAAAATGATGTGGCTAATGCCCAGCCGGTGTGGTTAAGCGTCGACCCATGCACCAAGAGGTCACCGGTTCGATTCCCACTCAGGGCACATGCCCAGGTTGTGGGCCCGATCCCCAGTGGGGGGCATGTAGGAGACAGCCAATCGATGTTCTCTCTCATCGATGTTTCTATCTCTCTCTACCTCTCCCTTCCTCTTTATCTAAAATAAATAAAGAAAAAAAAATTTTAAATGATGTGGCTAGTTACTACTTGCTTTTCTGGAATACATCTAAATTCAAATACAAACACAACCACTATATCATCGACACAGTGTTGACACCTAAATCAGTAACTTGATTGTATAAACATACTGAAGTTCCTGGTAAAATTCTCCAACTACATTGCATGCTCCTTGAGGATGTCTATTTTAACATTGTACCCACCACTGCAGCTACATGATAGCCGCCCAATAAATACAGGCTAAATTGATAAATGAATGGATATATTTAAAATTATTAACCAAGCATCTATAATGTCATTCTGCTTGTCTGATTCCAAATATCCTGAGAATAATCATCAAAGGAGTTCAAACCAGTCCTCTACAAGGTGAGCCACTTTGCCATGTTTATTATCTTTAGCTGAAGGAAATCAAGACCCTGTGGGCTCATGAGAAACTTTTTTTTTTTAATTCTTCTTTAAAAATATGTTTTTATTGATTTTTTAGAGAGAGAAGAAGGGAGAGATAGAAACATCAATGTGAGAGAGAAACACTGATTGGCTGCCCCCTAGGACGCCCCCCACCAGGGATTGAGCCCAAAACCCAGGCATGTGCCCTGAACAGGAATCGAACTGGGACCTCTCATTCCATGGGTCGATACTCAATCCACTGAGCCACACTGCCTGGGCTCATGAGAAACATTTTTCTCTTCTTAAAGAATTTAAATAAATGCCCCTGCCCATAATAAGAATTATCAGCAGAAATAACTTTTTATGACCTATCTATAGGGCAGGGCAAACTTCTAATTATTGAACATGTGTGCTTCTTATCATCCTGCAATGACTTTCCTCCTCCCCTCTGAAGCCCTAAGGTGTGTTACCTCATCCTCAGCTCAGATATCATATATACCTCATTTTCCCTTTGTGTCTCTGAACCTCTCATGTATGTAGGGTCTCTAACTCTCTCATGTATGTGGGGCTCCCAGAAGTACATATTAATTAAATTTGGACATTTTCTTTTTTTGATATGCCTCATGTCTATTTGATTATTAGACCAACCGAAAGAACATAGAAGGACAGAGGGAAGTTTCTTTCTCCCCTACATTAGTATACTGGTTTTTGCTATTATCTTGTAAAACAATGTTCAATACTTAAAAGATACTTGAATGAACTGATAAGCAGAAAACTCGTTTTGAACTCTACACCACCATAAAAATCAGATTTGCAAGGAAATTAGAGCCAGTCAAGTGCAACTGCTTACCTGATGAATCAGCCTAACACCTGTTTGAATGTAGGACCACCATTAGAGTCCCAGGATACAGTCTTTAAAAAATCATTCTAACTGTGAGATCCTTGAAATGTCACAAATGTCTTTTTCACAGTGGACTACATAATGCCTCTTTGTCCCTCCATCCTTTGGGCCAAATTCTTTGTTTCACTTTGTTTATTTGTTTCTTTGTTTGGTTGTTTCAACGTCAAGTAAGTACACCCCCGTTTCTAAACAAAAATACTTTAAGCATTTGAGGACCATTATTATGACTACTCAGAGTCTTTGTATTTTTCAGGTTAAACATTCATTCACTGATATGGCATAGCTTCCATACCTTTCTTCAGGATGGTAGCCCTCCTTTAATACATACTTGGCATTTCAATGGTTGAAAAATTACACTCTAGATTTGCTCCCACCCAAGCAAAATACAATAGTGTTTGATTGAATCCCGTGAAATTGCCAACACAACCACTTTTGACCTACAAAAATGACAATTTCATATAGCTCGACATAATAGCATTATCTTCCTTGATGTAAGCACTGCACATCCATCAATGAATCCTCAGATTGCATTAGCTTTTTAGCAGCTGTGTAACACCACAGCTTCATATTAGGTTTGAGGCCAAGTAAATCCCGTAGGTCATTTTCCCATCAACTGCTGGGCTTGTGCAATGAATTTTACGGAATTTTATCATGCAGGAATTTACTTACCTGCCACTTACTAGTTTTGTTATGCTTATGAAAGTTTTTTGATCTCTTAGAGTCCCAATGTATCCTTAATCATATAGTGCTTACTGTGTGCCAGACACACAGTCATTATCAGGGGTTCACACTTCATCCTCACAACAACCACATGAGCTGGAATCATTATCATTATTCCCCACGTCATGGGCGGGGGGTGGGGGGGCAGAGATAGAGAGAATAGGTACACTATATCATCACTCTATCATACTGGCTCTTAAAATAAGGAAACCGTCTTTCTCAAATGGTTTCGGGTGAGTTAACAATATACACAAGGTATTTAATTTTTCCATCTCTTTCCTTTATCCAGCATATTCAATTAGCTGCTAAATGCAAGAGATTTTAGCTACAAAATGAGTGTCTCATGCATCTGGTGTTTCCTTTCTATTCTCCCAGATAATTCTCTAGCTCTTAACACTTTTAATTCTTTTGAAATTCTGTCTATTGAAATTGCCTCTTAACTCGTATCTCCCCATATTGTCCATCTGCTTCTACCTATTCTCTGTGATTCTGGGTCCTATTTCTTATCACCTTCTCAATGTTTACTTTGTTTTATACCTCTTTTGAGCATGATTGCCTCTTACTAATACTTTCTATTTCTTCAAAGAGCAAAAAAATTGACATGTAAAATATCATTTTCTGTTTTTATTTTCATTTATATATTTTTATTTTTTCCATCATTTTTCCCCCATATACTGTCTTCCACCTTCACCCACCCACCTCCACCCTGCAGTCACCACACTGCTGTCCGTAGTTATGTCATTTTCCCTGAATAGTAGGTCCTCCCTCTCCTATTGCCTTCCTTCAGTGTCAAGCTTAAAAAAAAGAAGTATAAAGCTCCAAAGATCAATTTATAGAATGTCTTTCCATTCATAAAACCAGAATGTAAAGGTTGGGATCAAGGATTCTGCAAAGCAAGGTGGTCTAATAGCAGAGGCTCCGGAGCCAGATGGCCTGGGTTGAAATCTCTGCTCTGTTTGGGTAAATCTCTACTCTGACTTGGGTAACTTTTGTCAAGTCACTTAAGCTTTCTGTGCTTCAGTTTTCTCATGTGTAAAATAAGAATTATAATAATATCTATAATAATATCTTCCTCTTAGGATGGTTATGCAAATTAAATTAGTGGATATATCTAAAGGGCTGACAACATTAGTCATTATTATTACAAAGGACCTCATAAATTAAGTAAGAAATTTATCTCTCATTGCTTAGGCAACAGGAAAGCCTCATCATTAGGGATTTGCATAGGTCTAGATGCCTATTCCTGTACTTATGGATCTTTTCTCAGTTTCTCAAGTACTGTTATTTTCTAAACACTCCTGGTAAATGCTCAGCCCAACCTAGCCTGACCTAAGGTCGGTCAGCGGTTCCACTGCATTGTCCCAGGCCTTTCAGAAAGGGAACTGTAGAGTAAATAACAAAAGAAAGCTTATCTTTCAGGGGAAAAAAAATCAAAGGAATAACTAGAGAGAGGGACTAGACTCATAAGAAGACAAAACATAACATGGGTCTGAACAAAGGAGGTGGGTTATCTGAGATTTTCTTTTTTTTTATGATAATTCATTACACTGGATAACTGATTCAATGAGAAAGGTAGAGGAAGAAAGTCAAGGATCGCTGCAAAAATTGCAGCTTGATCTTTGGCTGGTGATGTTGTCAGCTACATTTGGAGCAAAGAAGAAGCAGGCGGGGTGAGTTTACATTTGACAGAAGTATACACAAATGAGCAGATGCAATTAGATGAGAGAAACTGGTGCTCAGTATCCCACCTACCTGGTATCAGTAGAGACAATTTTGGAATTGGTTTATTCTCTCAGTTTTGAAAATAAATTACTAATTTATTTATTTTCTAATTTATTTATTTACTAATTTATTTATTAATTTTTAATTTATGTATTAATTTATTAATTAATTACTAATTTATTTATTTATTTTATTTAAATAAATGATCTACTCTTACCCTCTATCTCACAATTGAGACACACTGGTTAAATGGCTGGCTGCAAAGCGATCTGTGGCAACAAATAGCACAAATCTCACTAGGGAAATTGCACCAGAAACGGTAACCTCATTAAAACAATGCACTAAATTCCTGGGGTAACCAGTAACTACAAACAGATGTAAAGGCTTTTTTTTTATTATTATTGTTGAGAACATTACAGATGTCCCCCATCCCTTTGCCCCCCTCTACCCATCTCCCACCCCACACCAGGCCTTCACCTGTCTGCTGTCTGTGTCCATGGGAACAAAATGGGAAAGGCCTTTTATTTTAATATGCTCCCCAACCCTTCTGGGATTCATGCTTTCCTTTGAACCTAGATATACACCAGAAAATGAATTAACTAAAATAGAAATTCTGCCTCCTTGCTTTTGCATTAGGAAACTGAGTTTCTACTCTATTTTTAAATAATAAGTTACTAAATGGCAAAAAACAGGTGATAGTTGATTTCACGCACCACACTTAAAACCCTTTAAAGAGGTATTTAATGAAAATCAGCAGTTGACCTCTGAAAGGGAGACTATGTCCACAGACTTCAATTACATAAGAACTGCAACACATTACATTTACTTTTGACTGAGGAAAATACAAGTTTCAAGGCTATAATATTCCACAGGAAAGTCATAAATCAGCCAAATACTGAGGAGTACTAAAAATAAAATACAAAGGTTACTTTCACAAAATAAAGAAGAAATTCGGTCTTTGGGTTTAAAAAGACTTAAAATAACCAGAAAGAGGAAAGCATCTTCATCACATTTTAACTTATACCGTACCTTCCAGGGCACTGATTTTTTTAAAAATTTCAATCCTTACCTCTCTCCATTCTTTATTTCCAATTCCTTGAATATATAAGACACAAACTACAAAAGATAAAAAAATATATATGAATGCCATTTATAAACACCAGATATGAATGTATATAATTTATTTTTAAATTGTCCAAAAAGAGCATCAAAATTAATTCCTAATTCCCAGCCCTACTCTTCCAAGAAAATTTCTAGTAAATCATTAAATGACTAAACTTTTTTGTAAAGAAACAAAAAACAAACTATATCAAATCTTTAGAATTTAATTATATATAGATTTTGGCACATAAAAAAATAGAATGATAATTTACTCATTCTCTACATTATACTACAGATGTAGATAAATTTTAAAACTATAGTTCAACAGTTTGAAATATTTCAGTATGTTACTAGACGTAAGTCAGAAGTTTTTTCTAAATAGCTACTGTGTTCAAAGCCACTGTAGGAAGAACAACCTAGAGAAAATCATACACTGTATTTAATTTTTGCAACCCCACCCTCAATATACCTCATTTTATTGTACTTTGCAGATATTGAGGTTTTTTTTACAAATAAAAGGTTTGTGACAACCCTGTGTTAATCAAGTCTATCAGTACCATTTCTCCAACAGCATTTGCTTATTTCTGTGTCACATTTTGGTAATTCAATATTTCAGATATTTTCATTATTATTATATTGGTTTTGGTGATCTGTGATCAGCGATCTTTGATGATACTATTATAATTGTTTAGGGAGGGCAATATAAGATGGCAAACTTAAGTGATAAATGTTGGGTACATTCTGACTGCTCCACTGAGAGGTTGTCCCCTCATCTCCTCCCTCTCCTTGGGCCTCCCTCTTCCCTGAGACACAACAATATTGAAGTTAGACAACTGATAACCATACAATGGCCCCTAAGTGTTCAACTGAAAGAAAGAGTTGTGTGACTCTCACTTTAAATCAAAAGTGAGAAATGATGGAGCTGAGTGAGGAAGTTCTGTCGAGAGTCAAGACAGGCCGAAAACTAAGCCTCTTGTGTCAGGTAGCCAAGTTGTAAATGCAAAAGGAAACGTTCTTGAAGGAAATGAAAAGTGCTACTCCAGTGCACACACAAATGAAAAGAAAGCAAAACAGCCTTATTGTTGATACGGAGAAAGTTTGAGTGGTCTGGACAGAAGATCAAACCAGCCACAACATTCCTCTAAGCCAATGCCTCACCCAGAGCAACTTCCTCACTCCAGTTCTCTGACGGCCGAGAGAGGTGAGGAAGCGGCAGAAGAAAAGTTTGAAGCCAGCAGAGATTGGGTCATGAGGTTGAAGGAAAGAAGCCAAATCCATAACGTAACAGTGCGAGGTGAAGCAGCAAGTGCTTATGTGGAAGCTACAGCAAGTCATCCAGAAGAGCCAGCTAAGATCATTAATGAAGATGGCGACACTGAACAACAGGTTTTCAATGTAGAAAACGGCCTTATTTTGGAAGAAGATGCCATTAGAACTTCCATAGCTACAGAGGAGAAGGCAATGCCTGGCTTCAATGCTTTAAAGGACAAGCTGATTCTCGTTAGGGGCTAAAGCAGCTGGTGATTTTAAGCTGAAGCCAATGGTTCATTTACCATTCCCAAAATCCTAGGGCCCTTAAGAATGATGCTAAATCTCCTCTGCCTGTGCTCTATAAATGGAACAACAAAGCCTGGATGACCATACACCTGTTTACAACATGGGTCACTGAATATTTTAAGCCCACTGTTGAGACCTACTGCTCAGAAAAAGAAAAAAAAATCCTTTCAAAATATCACTGCTCATCAACAATACACCTGGTCACCCAAGAGCTCTGTTGGGGCTATACAATGAGATTAATATTGTTTTCATGACTGCTAACACAATAGTCATTCTGCAGCCCTTGGATCAAGGAGTAATTTCAACTTAACCTTCAGGTTTTATTATTTAAGAAATACATTTCACAAGGCTATAGCTGCCATAGATAGTGATTCCTCTGTTGGAACTGGGCAAAGTAAATGTAAATCTTTCTGAAAAAGATTCACCATCTAGATGCCAATGAGAACATTTGTGATTCATGGGAAAAGGTCAAAATATCAACATTAACAGGAGTTTAGAAGAAGTTTGACTCCAGTCCTCATGGATGACTTGGAGGAGTTTGTGACTTCAGCAGAGTAACTTCAGATGTAGTGGAAATAGAGGATTAGAATTAGAAGTAGAGACTGAAGAAGTGACTGAATTGCTGTAATCTCATCATACAACTTTAACAAATGAGGAGTTGCTTCTTACGGATGAGCAAAGAACATGGTTTCTTGAGGTGGAATAGACCCCTAGTGAAAATTCAGTGAAGACTGGTGAAAAAAAACAAAGGATTTAGAATATTACATAAACGTATTGATAAATCAGCAGCAAGATTTGAAAGGATTGACTCCAATTTCGAAAGAAGTTCTACCATGGGCAAATGCTATCAAATAGCATTGCATGCTACAGATAAAATAAAAAGAAGAGCCCATTGATGTGGCAAACGTCACTGTTGTCTTATTTTAAGAAATGGCCACAGCCACCCCAGTCTTCAGCAACCACCACCTTGATCAGTCAGCAGCCATCAACTATAAGGCAAGACCCTCCACTAGCAAAAAGATGACTACTCACTGAAAGCTCAGACAATGGCTAGCATTGGTTAGCAATAGTATTTTTTAATTAAGGTATGTATTTTTTTAGACATAATACTATTGAACACTTAATAGACTACAGTATAGTGTAAACATAACTTTTATATGCACTGGGAAACCAAAAATTCCATGTGACTATTGCAATATTTGTCTTATTGTGGTGGTCTGAAACTGAACCCACAGTATCTCCAATGTATATCTATATTTGTAAACAGGTAAGAAATCCTGCCAACCATAAAGGGAAGTTGCAAATGGGAGATTAAGAGTTTGGGGTAAAGATTAAGGAATGAAAAAAAAAAAAGGTCCCACCCACTTGTCAAATGAGTCACAGGAAATGTTAATACCCACAAATTATAATGCCATTTCCCAATGACTACCTCAAGAATTCTAACATCTGACAAAACCTTTTCCCTGTAATTAAACCAGATTTTTTTCACACATCTGTAGAGATGGAGAGCTGTTGGATATCAATTTCTAAATATTACAAGACTTGTAAACATGAACTGATTTATACATTAATTTGGCTGTTTAATAATTCGAACTATCTTTTTTATTTCACAAATTATCTCTCATTTCGAAAATCTCTATTTAGGAATAAAAAAAGTCAGCTCATACAAGAAGATGTTATATATTTCATTTCATTTAGTTATATATGCTTTATATACTGCTTTCATTTACAAAAAAAAAATGGAAAAGCATTCATCTGTGACTAAATCCCTTAAAATAATGGCCCATGTGATTGTTTTTCTAATATAATTTCTACCATATGGCCATACCATGGGGTTGTGCTTTCAAAGGTGAACTGTCCTGCACTGGAGTCATCTGCACTTTCATCCTATCCTCAAAATGCTAAGCAGTTTCCTCTTTAGGCATAGCACTGCCCAGAGAGATGAGCAGGCAGGGCTCAAGGCCATTCCCCTTCTTTCATTCTAGGCTTTAAAACAAATATTTAAACAAGAACTATGAATTTCATACAATTTTTTTCAAAATCAGTAAGTAAAATAGATAGACTTTCAAAAGCAAGTAAACAGCCCAGCAGGTGTGGCTCAGTGGTTGAGCATCGACCCATGCACCAAGAGGTCATCAATTCGATTCCTGGTCAGGGCACATGCCCAGGTTGTGGGCCAAATCCCCAGTGGGGGGCATGCAGGAGGCAGCCAATCGATGTTCTCTCTCATCGATGTTTCTGTCTCTCTCTCCTTGTCCCTTCCTCTCTCTCTGTAATATCAATAAAGAAAAAAAAAATGCAGGTAAACAGATACTTACTTGGATCAGATTTAGAAAATGTGTCTCTGTCAAGAAGATTTCTGTTGAATAAAACAGAAAATGTTAGATGAATATAAGGCTAAAATATTTATATAACTATATACTTATATGTATAAATGTGTGTATATACTGTATATAATATATATGTATATGAATATATAATATATACACACACACAAACACTCACCACAGACCTGCCTGTATTTATTCAAAAAACATCACTGGAGTTTGGGAAGTCGGGGATGGGGGGTGAGGTGGGGAGGGGTATTTATTTCTTCAGTCTTGCACAGCAGTTAGTCAATAACAAGACTTTCCACATTCTAAGATTAAAATCCTTTGAGAGAATTAACTGTTTTAGGTTTCTTTTTATTCCTTCATTAAGGAACATAAATGCTCGAAAATGTTTCCTGAATTGAATTGTGAGTCATTACTAACGCAAAATTGTTTGGAATTCAGAGCACATGATCACATTAGTCCATACAATTAGAAGGCAACAGTGAAACACCATCTACTGACATTTGCCAGACATTAACCCTGATGAGTTTGATGTCCTTATTATGGTTTGGGAATTTAAGATGAACGTACAGATCTTGCTTGAAGATTCTTCTAAGTAGAGGAAAAGATTAAAGAGGTCGACAAGGCCATTATTAGCACCTATTTATGTATTTATTTATTTGCAGGTATTTCCACCTCTACAACAGAAAAAAATAGAAAATCAGAAAATGTGAAAGTCTTGAATTTCTCTGGTTGGAATATCCTCTTAAATTCAATGATAGTCATGAAGTCCTATCCTGTACCCTCACAATAACCCTGAGTAATATAAAAAGTTAAGTTCACTATGCTCTGTTTAATGAGGCAGTCAATTACTAGAAAAAAATATCTATCTAAAACTAATTTTTTCTAAAAAGTGATCATTTGAAGCTATAACCTTGTCTGAAAAACTTGGCTGTCCACAATGATGATTTGAAGGTTCTAAAAGCTAAATTTGTGCTCCATATTCATCCTCCATTAATTGACAATAATTTATAATAGCTAAATTATATTTCTGTACTTAATACTTATAAGAATCCCTCATATTTAAGCTGTTTTATTCCTCCACAAGGACTATTACTCGTGTGCATGTATCTGTCTGCCCTTGGTATTTGAAAGGTCTTCTGTTTTCATATCAATCTGATATCCTTTCTTAGTTGTTTCTACTCCTAGAAGGAATGGGAGAAAATCAACCATATTTATATTTGGAATTAAATCAGATTAAAAGACCACTAGTCAGAAATCAAATTAAAATAATATTTCTGTCTCTTAAGCACACACCATGACTCCAGCAGTGGTTGGTAAACAGTAAATTAAAACATTTCCATTTGAGAAACTACTGTGATATATATTTACAAAAAGTAGTCATCCACCAATGGAGAAATTCTCCAGCCCTTCCTGTGTTTCCAGCTTTTGCTAATTAAGTGTCCTAAAAAAATATGTAATTCAACTTTCTTTCAGTTCATAATACCAAGGAGAGATGACAGTGGAAAAATCTTAGATCTTTTACATGATGAAAAATAAAACTCCATAAACTCTCCATAATGTAGTCCCCGAAATTTACAATTTAAATTTCCCAATGTTTTCTGATGATAAATTGTATCTATACTTTGGTCATATGATTGTAGTAGAATAGATCATCTCTGACTAGATTTAATTCCCAAAGGCTACTTACCCAAACCTATACAATTTTAAAGTTTGAGAAAGGCAAGTATTCTTAAATAATATATATACGGCAAAATGCCAGTAGTTATCAAAATACATCATCCAGTTTGGATTTATGAAAGGAATGCAAGATACTTACCTTTCCAAATCCCATTAGAAACAAAGCTCATTTACACTAAGTAAAATGAGATAGGTGTTACTGCGAAGGCCATTGTGTAAGAAAGTAAACTGAGGCTCAGAGATACAGAGTAAACGAGTAAGAGCACACAACCCAGTACAGAATAATCCAGTGCGGCCAACTACTTCTGAATTTGAGTTCCCCGTTCTTTACAAAATGCCACATAGTCTGGAGACGTCCAGGAGAAACAACTTATTCTCCTGTGAATGATGGAATGTCAAAGGCCTCAAAAATATAACTATCGGTTAAGCCACTAGAGTATGAAATAAAATAAATCCTAGTTCACGGACTGATATGAAGAGAGATGCTGCCTACAGAATGAACAGAAAGAACTAGAGTGGGAGGCCAAATATAATTGCATTTAATAGAAAAATATTTTTGTTTTCCATATGAAGCACTTAAAATATAGCACACATGGCCACACGCATCAGCTCTTATATAAGAAGGCTACTCCTTCCCCCCACTGGGGTGTCATTTGCTTGTGCTAAGATGCCAATAATTTTATGCCTGTAATTTTATAACATGATGTCAAATTTTAGTAGGTGAAAAATCCTGAATGTGTCTTTCTAGTCTATAAATCTAGATGCAGCCAAAACAAAGAAAAGAACAAATTCCTGGAAAGCAATTAAGGAAAAATAACAGTGTGTGAGTTAGAAAATAACATAATCAAAATTATGATCTGTGAATTGCTTGAGTTGTTCTAGTAAACCCTCATACTCAAATTCCAATTAAAATGCCTGGACAGTGGATTTAAAAGAGTACAATTAAAATAACATAACTAAAAAGCTAAGGCCCCATCAATTAAACTCTAATCTGCATGAAGAAATACTGGGTTAATGGAAAGGCGTATTTTGTATGAAGCCTGAAATGGAAGTAGATAAGCAGGAATTTAGTAACATCTTTCTAGGACCATCCAGTAGAAAGGCTTCCCTGACACCCCACCTTTACTATCAATCCTCAGAGATATTAGTCCCTTATGACAGAGACTGTGCATCAGGCTATCCTCCCTTGATGACAATAGTCAGCTCATCCGATAACCCTGCCTGCTCTGATTTTATGCTCAAGTCACCTTTCGATATTAAAATAGTTTCCCATATAGTTATTAGCACAGAACTGTGCTAAGTGGCCAACAGTGGATATTACAGTTTTCTTGACAATTCTAGTTTTTATTCTCAATTGGCATTTCAAGACCCACACTGAGCAGCCAGTTAAAATGACATCTCAGGTTTGTCTTCCTCTACTTGGAAGACAGCCATTCTCTTTAAACTTCAGTGCAATTCTGCAAGTATTTTTCAAGCAAATACTCTAGGCATAAGAGCTAACTAAGCACTTCCAAAGATACACTGAATATTAAAGACATGGTCCCTTATTTCAAGAAACATGAATTTTACTAGGAAGACAAACTCCCAGAAATAACTAAATAGCAACATTGGATGGTATATAAAATAACAGTTTATTATGGGAAGAAGGAACAATAACCTAAAAACAAACTCAAATTGATTCAGCTACAACTTAAAAAAAAATAGGTACAATGGTTAACACTTATTCCAACCATTTTTTAAAAATATACTAGAGTAAAACAATTTATAGGTATGTCGATATAATTAAAATAATCTAAACAGGTATCTAGCTCAAGTACCCTTTTCTGTTATATTTATATATAATGAGGCTTTATTAGTGGAAAATTAAAACTTCTAATTATTATGTATAATGAGCATAATAACATGGCCTATTAAGGTAAACGTGATTTGTAAATGAATTAAACTAAAGTTGCAGTCCGGATGCTAACTCTTTCCTACTTAGTAAATGAAATCACCTAATAAACACTGTTCTTTGATAATGTGGTAGATATTAAATTTAAAAAAAATGCTTTAAATGGAAAGCAAGTATCGCCCTGGCTGGTTTGGCTCAGTGGTTAGAGCATCGGCCTGCGGACCAGAGAGTCCCGGGTTTGGTTCCCACTAAGGGCACGAACCTGGGTTGCAGTTTGTCCCCGGCCCCAGTTGGGGTAATGTGGGTGGCAACCACTCAATGTTTCTCTCTCACATCGATGTTTCTCTCTCACATCGATGTTTCTCTCTCTGTCTTCCTCTCTCCCTCTCACTCTAACTGAAGATAAATGCAAAAAAATGTCCTCGGGTGAGGATAAAAAAAAAAAAAAAAAAATTAAAAAATTTTAAAAAATAAAAATAAATAAATGGAAAGCAAATAGCATTATCCTAACACAGATGAAATTTGGAAAATATATTTGGTATATATTATAAATCTTACACTTAATAGCTTCAGATTAAAGGCAATCTTATTTGTGACCTTTGAAGTGCTAATTGAACAAAACTTACAATACATTTGTTTTAGGGAATAATTTTTCAAACTGAAGATATGAAGTGAGTTCCAGAAAACACTGCTACTTGCGGCCAGCAGAGCTTAGACATGCGCAGGGGCTACCGGTGTACCTGGGTGGAATAGTCCTATTTAATTTTTAATAAGAAAAATGACATAGCTTATAAATCAAGACCAGCAAAAATTGTTCTATTTATATTCCACAGGAACAAAACCATAGCCTATAAATAGAGTCAAAATAGGCGTTATCATTTTACAAACATTGTCCAGCATAAATTTTCCACATGTGGCCAGAGAGCCGTACCTCTGCATCATATAATCTTCCCTGGAAATTATTCTGTATCTATAAACAAAATGATTCTGGGTTAAATCAAAATTTAGGAAGTTATTAAGGGCCTCTTATTTACATGTTATTCAGTGTAATGTCAGGACCACTGACTGCCTGCAAGGTGTTTACCAAGTATCTCCTGGCAACCGTGGAACCTAGCACAGGCTTGCACATGAGAAAGGCTCAACAAGCACCTACTGAATGAACAGTTTCAGTACCCAAGCAAAAGCATCCGCATTTTACACGTTGTTAAATATGGTGATGTGTTTTATTATGAAAAGGAGCGTGAAAGAGGAAGGTGGCATTTATGGCCTTTACCCTAATAAGTAATCCATTAACTGAAAATACCTGCACGTGACTGCTTTACTGAGAATGGAAATAAGCCCATGTCACTGGGCCACCATGCCCAGGACCTTACTATGGACATTATACTGTTTACGGATTGGAATTTGGAAGTTCTGGGTGGGGGTCTATGTATGCGTGTATACATTTTTAAATGCACATACACACAAAATGATTTTCAGGGTATTTTTAAATAAAGACAATGAAATAAAAACTTTTTTTTTAACTAAGTGAAAAGAAATTGATCAAATCTGGAAGTGATTTGAATGCAAAACTTAATCCTCTCTGACTCATGTATTCACTCTTTATTTTTATTCATTAAATAAACATTATCTCTGGAAATTTAGCATACAAATTTAAGGAAAAAATATTTTTCCCAAAACTACAATTTCTGTGGCAAAAGGAAACAGACTGTGTACAAGCAAAAGGTAAAGCTTCAGAAATGAAAAAAAAAGGGAACTGTTTTGAAACTGAAGCTTACTGAAAAGTCGACGTCAGCTAGAATCTGAGATACCAAGTAATTTTGAAGGATGGGGTCATTGGAAAGTACTTTACAAGACTATCTGGCTTTCAAGAAAATAAGAATAGACTTTCAGATTTAAAGTTGTGCAAATAAACTAAAAATTCAGCTCAACAGCTTCCTCTCATAGTCTGAGCATACAAATAGAACTTCGCCATACATAATGCATATTATCCCATGAAAAACTGAGCATAAAATAAACTTTAAAATATTCTCAGTTTTTGCTGAAATAGGTTATTTTAAGTATTTATCAATTAGTACTATTGAGCTATAAAGGTCAGGGATAAAAATAAGTTTCAACCTTTGCATGGATAGAATTTGGTTTAGATTCCAAAAGAAATGTGAAGGGAAGATAATTAAAGATGAAAACTTTTGTGATTCTCCTGAGGCATTCACCTATGATTGACATTCTTGAGAATTACTTCAAAAGAAAACCAGGTATTGTTCAAAATCTGACATGTGAGAGCTCTGGCTTGCCTGAGCTAAGGTAAATAGAAGAACCCACTGGTTTGAACTATTGTTAGGTTAAAAGGAAGGTACCGAATCAGTCCCTGATTTTGGCTGAAGAAGAGAAACATAACATTCATGTTAACAAAATTGGGCAGGGTAAAAAGAGACTGAGCCCTGGTGGGATGGCTCAGTTGGTTGAAGCATCATTCCCTACACCAGAAAGGTTGCAGATTCGATTCCCAGGCAGGGCACATACCTAGGTTGTGGGCTCAATTCCCAGTTGGAGTGTATATGGGAGGCAACCAATTGATGTTTCTATCTCACATCAATGCATTGCTCTCTCTCTCTCTTTCTCCCTTCCTCTCTCTCTAAAATCAATTTTTTAAAAAAAATCCTCAGGTGAAGATTAAAAAAAGAGAGAGAGAGAATGAGAACAAAATATGGGTCTTCTTAGAAACCTAAAATAGCCCGGCCAGTCTAGCTCAGTGGTTGAGCACTGACCCATGCACCGAGAGGTTGCTGATTTGATTCCCGGTCAGGGCACATGCCCAGGTTGTGGGCCCAATCGCAGTGCAGGGCATGCAGGAGGCAGCCGATCCATGTTTCTCTTTCATTGATGTTTCTATCTCCTCCTCTCCCTTCCTTCCTCTCTAAAAATCAATGAAAACATTAAAAAGAAAACCTAAAACATTCATAAGAAAGTAATCTCACTGTATTTTCCTCCATGCTGTAGGTCCTCCACTTCTTATCTCAGTGAAATGGCACCTGTGGAGGGCAGAATAATGCCCCATACCCCAAACATATCAGATCTTAATCTTTGGAACCTGTAAATATGACCTTATTGGGGGAGGTAAAAAACAGGTCTTTACAGATGTGATTAAATAAGGGATCCTGAGATGAGAAATGAGATTATCCTGGATTATCTGACTGGGCCCTAAATGCAGACATCTATGTCCTTATTAGAAGAAGCCAGAGAAATTTGACACAAACAGAGAAGACAACGTGAACAGAACAGAATGAGATTTCTAGACTCTACCCTTGAAGACTGAAGTGATGCGGCCACAGCCAAGGAATGCCAGCAGCCACCAGACTGCAAAAGACAAGGAATGGATGGGTTCTCCCCTAGAGCTTCCAGAGGGAGAGTGGCCCTACCAACACCTTGGTTTCCACCACGCGATACTGATTTCAGACTTCTGGCCTCCGGCATTGTGAGAGAATAAAGTTCTGTTGTTGTAAACCAACAAATCTGTGATGATTTGTTACAACCAACCCATCTGTCTTCTGAGGGAGACCCTGGAGTCATCCTCCCTTTTCTTTCTCCCTCTCCCCTAATGCATCCCCCACTTTGGCTTCTGATTCCAAGTCCCAGCTACTCCCCAGACCTTAGAGCTCTTAACTGGTCTCCCTGCCTCCTGTCTCCCAATCCATTCACCAAGATGCCTCCAAGAGAAAAGTTCTCTACAGTAAGATCTGACCAAATGGCTCCTATTACCTTCAGAAACTCCAAACTCCTTAATGTAGCACGAAATACCAATCACATTCTTACCCCGGCTTTATCTCCAGCTGCACCTCTACTCATATTCTATGTCATACAGACTCTGCTGTAGACATTTCAGATTATTTGCAGTCCCGTAAACTAATATTGCCTCACAGTTTTGTACTCAAGGTTTACCCACAGCATTCCCTTTCCCTGAGATTTCCTCACCAACCTTATTCCTGCTGGGACATGTGAGCATCTGTTACCCTCTCCCCACTGCTGTGCCCCGGGCAGGTAGAAGTGATTACCCCCTCCTCTGTGTCCCACTACCCAGTGGGAACCTATATCACAAATTCTGCACCTACTGTTTATTTACTGAGCCACGTGCCAGGTTCTGGGCTTAGCACTTTAAACAAATCATTTCATTTAACCCTCACCATAATCCTAGCAAGTAGCAATTTTATCAGAATCCATTTTCCAGATGAGATAATATAATTCAGAGAGGTTAAAAATAAATATTCTATTCACAAGAATAGTAAATGGTTACAGTGCATTTTTGTAATTTTTTTATTGATTTTTAATTTTTATTTTTGATTTTTGTATTTATTATATTGACTGTCTATATTATTGAGAAAAAAATGAACTGAACTGCAAATAATGTCATCATTCAGCATCACTTTGGAAGCTCTAGGGAATAAAATATAAAATAAAAATGAGAGCACTATAAAGAGAAAATTTAAATTATTATTTGCAGAAAGTTTAATGTTGTACCTAGAAAAAAATAAGAGAATTAACTAATAAAATCAGATAATTCAGTAAAGTGATTGGAGTCATGATGAATATATAAGTCCATAATTTTCTGCGCATCAACAGTTAATAACTGTCCTATCCAATTCATACGTCTTGGCAGCTATCTGCTGTCTTCAATTGCTTAAGCATGTGAGGGCTACGCAGCTCTCTTTCATTATAACCTCACTCTCAAATCCTATGATACCATGAAAGCAAGTCTCAGACCAAACTTCCAACTGGGACTCAAAACAATCATGCAAGAATGCTCTACAAAGTTAACCAAGTTCCACCTCTCTTTGCTTTCAGGAACAGCACCTTAAGGCAGATGCAACAATATTCTAGTGATATAAAAGAGGGAAATGTATGATGAAAATATAGAGATGTTTTATGCAGCCTAGAGTCAGAACATAACTGACGTTATGGGAAGAACGAAACAAGAACGGAACCACAAAGCCCTGGTAAACAAACAGAGATCAGCACCATGAGGCAATAAGCAGGGCTGTACAAGACACAGGGCAGGCCCTGCAGCAAAGGGGCACTACTGCCACTTCCCAGTGGCACTCAACACTGACATATTTTTTTATCTTTATTTTTTAAAGTATTACAGATATCCTCCCTATTTCCACCCACTGACTGCCTCTACCCCGCTAACACCATCCCCTTCCCCAGGCCTTCATCGAACTACTGTCTATGTCCATGGGTTATGCATATAAATTCTTTAGTTAATCTCTTCCTGCTCCCCACCCCATTTCCCTCTGAGATTCATCAGTCTGTTCCATGCTTCCATGTCTCCAGATCTATTTTGATCGTCAGTTTATTTTGTTCATTAGATTCCACACATAAGTGAGATCATGCGATACTTGTCTTTCTCCTACTGGCTTATTTCACATAGTATAATACTCTCCAGGTCCCTCCATGCTGTCTCAAAGGGTAAGAGGTCCTTCTTTTGTATAGCTGCATAGTATTCCATTGTGTAAATGTACTACAGCTTTTTTATCGGCTCTACTGATGGGCACTTGGGCTGTTTCCAGATCTTAGCTACTGTAAATAGCATTGCTATGAACATAGCGGTGCATATATTCTCTCCGATTGGTGTTTCAGGCTTCTTAGGATACATTCCAAGAAGTGGGATCACTGGGTCAAATGGCAGTTCCATTTTTAATTTTTTGAGAAAAGTCCAAACACTGACATTTTAACAATAGCAGGGAGGGCTTTGTGGAAACAGCAGAAAAGGAAGAGGGCTTTCCTGGGATGGCAGCTGGGCTCATTTGCTCAGAGAGGGGCACTGGAGTTCCTGCCCTCCACCAGGGGGCACCAGGCTTGCAGAGAGGAAGCCAGGTTCCAGTATTAATACCTGTAGTGGAATATCAAAGGAAAAATGGTGTCCATCTTCTCTGGTCATCAAAAATGAATATAAATGATACATGCTTTTTATATATGCCTAAATAAATGCACAGAGAGATATCTGGCTGGTATGATCTATCACTACGTTGAATTCGGGGTCATTTGAATGTTCTCCTTTGTCTTCTTCAATGTTGTTGGGCTTGTTTCTTTGTGTGTTTTTACAATGAGCATGTAGCACTTTTGTAACAATTATAAGATTTTTTGAGAGAGCCTTCACTATCTTCATAATGTGGGTCCACTATTTCTCAACTCTATTTGTTGAATGCCAGTATAAAAATAAGAGTTCCTTGCTAAGTGACAGGAACTTTCTAAACACTTTATACTGATGTTACATCATAGAATCCCCACAGCAACCATATGAGAAGGAATGTCTATATTCATTTATAAACCAAAGCACAGAGAGATTAACTTTGCAATCTGAACTCTCATAGTTGGTAACATATGGAGCTGCAGTCTAAATCCAGATGTTTCCACCTCTAAATGTGTGCTCTGCTCCTTAATACATTACACCATTACACTAATTGTGTTACAACACTTGAGATTGTGTATCATTATTTTCCTCAGTCCCTCCTCCTGCCTGACTCCAAAACCAGTAACCACTTTTAGCCCACTTGCTAACAGCATGGTGGGCAATGAGCTTGCACGTGGTTTAAACAGTTATTACTTCTCCCAGAGTCTCTGCACGTGATTTGTACGTGACAATCACTGTCCAAACACCAAGTGCTGATGACTATGACAGGTTTACCCCAAAGTAAAAAACAGAAGGCTGTCTACTGTGCCCAACATCAGCTCAAATGTTGGTGCCTTCCAAGCACCACTCCCAAAATATGTTGGTCATATGACTAGGTTTTCTGTTTCTTTGTCAGCAATACACTGCTTCAATATCAGGAAAAAGTCATGAGTCTCCAGGCTCGATATTGCTAAAGAATATCTTTATCTATATGCAGGGCTGTCTTGAGTCAGCTCCCTTTTAAGATTTCTCAATCAATACACAAGCTATACCAATGAGAAAAATAGTATGCCCATAAAGGTGAGGCTAGGTGGGCAGGGTTTTAATTTGGTTTTGTTCTCCATATTTTAAGTAATATATTCTGTAGTTTCTTTGGATCACTAACCACTGAACAATTCAAATGTCGTTAAGAGCAATCTGAGCTTTGCAGAATCAACAACAGAATTTAAACAGAAGGAATTAATCTGGAAAGGAAATTTGTTTGCAAGCATAAATGACCAACCAGCTGAGATAGAGAGATTGAAAACCATTTTATAATATGCATCTGTTATCCTTGTTACAAATGATTAGACCAGGAATTTGTCCCTGACTCAAAAATACTCATCTAGGTCCAAAAATAAATAATAATAATAATAGTAAAATAACACAGTGAAATAGGCACAGGCAATTGTTCACCCATGTCACCTTCACCCTGCCTTTATACAATTGAATTTTTTTTTCCAAGTCAATTGATACTACACTCTTTCCTGTATTTATTATGCCTTCTGGTGATGTTCAACTTTCTGAGATGTCAACTTTCATTTTTTCAACTATACATTGAATAAATAATTGTTCACCACTCTCTATATGCAAAACATTGGATGAGATGCAAAGCAGAAATAAAGGTGAACAAGGCACAGTTCCTGTCCTAAGGGAATTTGTAATTTAATAACTGCTTCATGCTCTTACAAATGTTTATTCAATAAGCACTAAGCTACTAAGTGACAGAAAAAGGATTTGGTGTTGAAGACTGTGATATAAACACATGGCTCTGGCTCTAGATTATTTATATTCCATTAATGGGACAGATTTGTAAACAAATATGTGCAGCAAAATATGGAACATGTATAATAAATTCATTACAGATTATAGAGAAGGAGGGAAAGTCAATTCTATCTGATCAGGCAAAGCCTTCCTAGTGAGAGTGATGCTTGAACTATCAGTAGAGTCTGTTGAGTAAGATAGCAAAGTGAAGCAAATTATTCCTACAAGAACCAGGATGTGAGCATCATGGTTCTCTCAGGAAATGCAGGTGGTCTGAAATGGCTTAGTGTGTTCAGGAGACAGCTTTGAGAGGACAGTGGGGAGGGAAAGGGTGGTGTGACATGGAGAGAAAGAGATAAGGCTTTGGAAGATCTTCACAAACTTACTACAAAGGTAATTAACGGGTTTTTTAACAAGAGTGCAACAGGATGATGGTATTTGCCCTTTCAAACAGGCCTCTGGTAGACTAATGTATAGGATTCATGGCAGATAGAAGGTTGCCCAGAGCAAGATGTGAGGTTGAGAGGGTCAATAAACCTGTGCCATGGTCTCTGCCAGAGTCAGACAGCCCTGGAGCCAGTCAGAAGCAGAATGGACGGCCATGTAAAGAGATGATGTAAAAGTGAAAAAGAGAGAAGTTCAGGGCTTGAGACTCAATCGGCAGAAAGTCTTCTTGGGTGTTGGGGGCATAGCGAAAATGGTGGGGAGGGCTTACTTATTCTCTGGTTGGGGAGCAAACTGGAATTTCAGGAGTGCCCATATGCAGTTTGAAAAATCTCTGAAGCAATTCTGATGATGATAATCCTCGTTTACAATAGCTGTTTTAGACCATGGTCCTGAAATGAAAGTGATATAACCACATAATAATTTCATTTTTTAAACCACGGTATATCAACAAACAGCACTAGCAGCAGCAAGTATTAAACTAATCCATCCATTCATTGTCCTCACTGGAACAAAGTGGTCTTATAATTTTGTTTTTTTCCCTAATTTTACAGTTAGAACCACTATTGAGGTCAGTGTCTCCAGAAAGATCTGATGTAATCAGCCAGGACGTTTTAGGTTAAATAGAATCGGCTGAGCACTTAGATACTTCAGCTGAGTTTCAAGCACTTAAGAAATTATTTAGGCAATCCAACAATTTTTTATAACCAGACAAATGTAAGAAATGATGTGAGTTGTGGATAGTGACTTGACTTTAATAGCCATGCTCATTTTTTACTTCTCAACATGAAAACAAGTTCTATGTTTTTTCCCCTTTTTCTACAGAAAACATGGTTTCCTCTTCCATCTTCCCATTCTCAACACTCTCTTGTTGTTGAATTTAGGTATTTCTAAAATTTTGTTTTACCATTTTGTGGCACAAAGTTAAAGCTGGTAAAACAAATACAGAGGGAAAGCATATTAGCAGATAAACACTGACTTTTTCTCCTAGTCCAGGCCACCAAATAACTCTTCTTACTCTAGATTATTCCCCCGTGAAAGCATCATCATGTCCTGTTGCACTTTACCAATTCAGCTCATCAAGTAATTTATTAGGAACATCTTTCCCAAGACAAAATCTTCATTCAGTTAAAGATATGTCCATTTATTTCCTGTTTAGAAGTTATGTGAGATATCACACATACAAATTCTATTACTTCTCTCTCTCTCTTTTTGCATACTGTTTATCAGAGATTAAATAAGCAAACATTCTGTCAGTAATAAGAAAGTCCTAAGTGTCCACTTCTAAAACTATTTTTGCTCTGCTTGGAGACAAAATTAATTTGAAATTACTGATTTGTTTCTCACTTCTATAAATAAACTTTATATAAACTAGTTTAGTAAATCATAGTTTTCAAACAAAGATCAAAAAATTATGTTTTACTACATTGCACTGGAAAGTGAGTAATTTTCATGCTCTGTGTATGTAAACTAGTGTTTTTAAGGGTATAGATATACACAAATTCATGGGTGCCCAGATTCATTCCTCCAATCTTTCCATCAGGCAGCAAACATTTACTGAAAATCTTCTATGTGCAAAGCACAGTTAGTTTTCATGAAAATAAATGATAAAACAAATATGCACTCAGAGTTGGTAGGGAAGATAGACATGCAAAAACCTAAATACTTATAAGCAAAATAAAATAAAAGTACAAGAAGCGTGGTGTAGGAACTCAAAAAAGGCATAATTAATATCAGTTCAAGGAAGCATCAACAATGGAAAGTGAGAGTCCACACAAGAGATTTGGAGATTAGCAAAGTACTCTGGCTAGAGTCCATGTCTGAGAGGAGATGGAGGGGGCTGTAGGGACAGGATGAGGCAAGACCCTGAACATCGTATCACTGAACACCATGGTAAGGGGAAACATTGAAAGCTTCTGCAAAAGGAAAGTCATGCAATTTAATCTTTGTTCAGGAAGCTAACTATACAACATGTAAAGAACAGACCAAAGAAATGAATCCTGGAGTCACAGAGAATATAATCTAACAGTCTAGGGGCAAGTAACCACTTCCTGAATAAGAATAACGGCAGCAGGAATGGAAAGGAAGCAACACTTTGGAAACAAGTACAAGTTTCAGTGACTCATCAGTCACTGTAAGGTAAAGATGGTAACAGTCAAATAAAGAACAGTACACAGGCCACATAGTGGTTTGCTTCATTTCAAAAGTCACCTATGACATTTTTTTCCCACAAAGCCAGATGTCCCCTAAAAATTCTTCCAGGTACTACTTTAGGCAGCTAGCACTTAGTAACAACTAATTACTCAACACAAGACTGAGCCCATTTGCCATCTCCATTATAAACTCTAGGCCACAGAGATATAAATGGTGAAAAAAGTTAACATATTATAAAAATAAATTGCAAGGAAGGCACAGATATCCAGTAATATCAAATGTTTGTTTTCAGGGTGAAGAAAGGTAGCGATAGATCCCAAATGAGAGGAAAAACTAAAATAGCAACAGCAGAACATGTCTGCCATCCTTTGGAGAGAATATTAAGTGAGATGAGATCTTTGAAGTAGGAAGTGGTTGACATGAGAAACAATCTACCTTAATATCCCTTAAAAAACTCAGACACTAGAATTAGGGCCTAAGTTTTCAATGTATTGACAATCACAAATTTTCCTTAAATCAGAATAATTTGTCAATGTATTTCAAGCTTCTGCTTCTAGTAAGCTCCAAGTAACTTCCCAGGTCATCTAGACCAGGGATTCAACCTTCCTTAGGAACTAAAGCCCAAAGAAGTGGAGAGATTGTCAAAGGTTACAGAGCCAGTGTCAGAAACAGAATGAAACCTCGGGGTTTCTACTGTACTTTGCTGGCGTGTTCCATAAGGAACTAAGAAGTCAAATACATGTCATTAGAATGACAAAATGATTTAAGTTGAGTCCAAAAAATTGAAACCATTTTATTTAAATTATGAGATAAATTTTGAGTTGAAAATCAATCATATTTTAGCTAGTATATTTCAAAATTCTCTCCAAAAATAGTTTTTAAATTCACTAATTTAAATTACCAATTAAAACAAATATTCACTGCCCAGCCAGTGTGACTCAGTAGATTGAGCATGGTCCCATGGACTGAGAGGTCCAGGTTCGATTCTCCATCAGGCTACATGCCCGGGTTGCAGGCTCAATCCCCAGTTGGGGTGTGCAGGAGGCAGCTGATCCATGTATCTCTCTCACATTGATTCTCTCTCTCTCTAAAAAATCAATAAAACATACTTAGGGGAGGAAAAAACACACAAACATTCACTAGCAACTTAATATATGTCTCCTTTTCCCAAAAAGGCTTTGGATGAAACAATGGCATAAAAATCCATTGCAATCAAATTTCTAATATTGCTGCTTCCACAATTAATTTGAAAGTTGAGATATCAAGATAAAGCAGACAGTAAGCATTATCTAAAATAGGTAATTTAAATGAGATTAGCAAATAAAGTTATTGTTCTGTATAGTTCTCAGATACCACTTAGTCTCACACATTTGCTTTAGCTCCACTAAGTCTTTGCTTTATAGCTAGGAAACGTAAAAACCTATTGAAGACATCAAAGAAGAATGATTGAGCTTTCAATTACAGAGAAAACCACAAATAATGTGATACTCCCTTTACAGGAGTGCATTTAGATTAAAAAAGAAAAAGGTTTGTAAGAATGCTCACAGAGTTATGCACATTGAGATGATGCAATAATAAGAATCTGTGGGCAGTGAGCAACAAATTTCTCAAAATAATTTTAAAACCATTATTATGCTAAGACTGAGAAATGTGTTTTGTAATCAACCAGTTATGGTTGATTATAATCATATCTGGTTCATTACACTCTCTGACATTTGCGATCATTTTTAATAAAATTATTATGTCATTTGTTACATATGTACAGAGAGAGGGATAGAGAGAGCAACTAACTAGCCAAGTAGAAAATATTGACTTTTACAAATTCATGTCACAATTTACATAGGGTACTGTAGTGACATTTTCAATATCGAAGTAATTATTTTATTTACATAGAATTCTGAAGGACAGATTTGTCATATGAATATATTTGAACATATTTGAAAGAAAACCTTGGAATTTATTATTTAAAAGCTAACATGTTAAATGGTGACTTACTCTTTATTAAGAAAGCAGAGGATTGAAATGATAGGACTGAGGTCAATTCTCAACACTAACAACAAAATCTGAATGTCATAGTGTCAATTCAATTAATTTTCCTCTATTTTTCACTTGCCCAGTCCATTACCTTTCTCCAGCATTTAGCTTTCATCTTATCCTGCCTGCTGATTCCTAGTTAAATAGTCCTCTCATTACTTAATTTCCCACAGCTTCATTAGCTAACTCAGCAGCAGCAAAAAGATAAGAATCAATACTTAGAAATTAAACATCAAATGGTTAACATTTATGCCACTCTTCTGAATTGTTCTATTCACAGCTGTCACCAAGTGGGGACAGAAAAAAAAAAAAAAACACAAAAGAATTTTGTATTCCCCTTAGTAATAGTATTAATACCGTCCATTGTAACTGTGTCTCCCAGCTTTGTAATTTTTCTTCAATCACCAACACATGGACATGGATAGGAATGAGCCCCACCCTTAAAGCCTAAACTACAGAACTTATAGCAGAGTGACACAATATGGCCAGTTGTCAGAAGTATACATCTTACAACTAGACATACTGTTTACGGATTAGGAACTCAACCTTGCCACCTCCTAGATGTGAGACTGAGGCCAAATTACTTAAACTCTCTCTGAATTCCAATCTTTTCACTTGTAAAATAAGACATAATGTCACCTGAGTTACAGAATTATTGGACGGATGAGTGAATTAACAAATAAGTGTTTTACACATTGTGTCATAGATTTAGACTTTGATGTTAATTTAAATAAAATATACAGCACATGTCCAAAGCTTTCATGTTTCTTGGCCTCATTAGTACAGCTTTTATATTTGAGAAGCTTTATTGTCTGATAAATATAAATATTTCTCAGGGATTATCAATGATATGTTGTTTCTTCAGAGTTTCAGGAAGATAGCTGATAATTCCCTCAGGATGTTTGGAGTATGACAAAATATCTCACAATTTGAAGAAGAATGCCTGACAGCTAATATACCTGGCTGACGAGGCATTACCACTGATGGTTGTTATAAGGTTGAAAGCACTAAGGTACTGTGTGTCAGGCAGAGAACACTGACCATTGCACCTAGACACCCTTTAAAAACATCTCGTTTCATTATAGCAATAAATTCTTACTCTCCTTTGGCCTGTGTTATCATCTACTTCGATATCTGTTTTATCACATGTCCAAGAGGTAAGACCAGTCTAAATGTCAACCCATAGCTTTTAATGATCACATGTAAGAATGTGCTAGAATGTGCTTTCATTCCACAATTTTGTTGTTAAACACTACCTCCTATCTGTCAAATTCCATTAATGTCATGTGTGTGTGTGTGTGTGTGTGTGTGTGTGTGTGTGTGCGCGCGCGCGCGCTGGTGTGGGGGAGCCATGGGGTGGACTCTGTAGAAATTGCATATGCATTTCCAAACCTACACTCCCTGGCCACTGTTTTATTCTATACCCCCTTCATATATAGGTAGTATTCAGCCTGGGCTATGACATACGATCTCTAACATGCAGTTTTAAAATTGTCCCTTGCAGTTCATGTTTCTATGACTCTCCAAATTGATTATGAATGTGTCCAAAATACAGGTAACCTCTCTTCTATGTTGCTATGTGCCACACAGTAATATACCCAAAAGAAAATGAGATAAGACTAACCGCTATTAAGTGCTTTTCTTGTGGTAGCCACAGTGCTGGGCACTTTATAGACATTATTTCATTCATTTCTCCAAAAATCTTATAAATTTGTTTTTTTAAATCATTTCCATATGATTGATTAGGAAATGAGATTCCAAAAGTTGATATAAGTTACCCAAAATAACATTCCAAAAAGGGATAAAAATGGGATTTAAAGACATCTGTCTGACTCCTAATTCCATTTTCTTGCTGCTACACTCTGCTGCCCCAAATTCTCATTAATCTTTTCATGCAAGTTTCTCATGGGAATAAAAGTATTTAGGAAGGTGCAGCCAGTAGTTTAGACTTGACTCTGCTTAAAGAGGAATAGAGGAGAAATAACCAAAACAAGGTATTAAAATCCCCTTCAGGAGATAGCTTATTTATTACTTTAACTCTAGAAAACTATCCCAGGGGGATGGGTGGGGGGGGGGGAATCACAGGAGTTGTCAAGTGTTGGTGAATAACAATGCTCATCCATAGCATTACTCTGAATATTAACTTTATGAAATAAATTTTTGAAAATAAAAGATAAGTTAAATAAATGTAGTATACCCATGTAATAGCCTATTACACAGTCATGGAAGGTTATATTTTCAAAAACTAATGATAGCAACATCTACATGATATAATATTAACAGAAAAATAGAAGATAAATTGTATAGCATACCACATTATACAATATATGTGAACATATACACACATGAGAGAGGGGGACTATAAATATGATGTTATAAATGAGAGAAGTGAACTAAATGCTCACAGTATGATGGAAGGAATAGTGTGTGGTTTTTATTTTGTGTTGACATTCATTTGTAATTACTGAGTACTTACCTAATGTGACAAGTAGTGTTTTAACTCATGTAAATGTATAAACTTATTTAACCTTCAAAATAAATATAACAAATAGGGGTTACTATTATCTCCACTTTACAAATGAGGAAACTGAGGAACCGAGATTAAAGTTACTTTCTGAGGTTTCACATCCAGCAGCAGTAGAGCTGGTCTAGTTCCCCACCTGTGCTCTTTAAGGCTAAACAAAACTGGCTGTAATAAAACAGGCTAACCACTGGCTAAAACCCCTTTGAGAGGAATTGCTTTTCTTTTCTGCCTTGAAGAAACTCAAATAGGGAATACAGGCTTTTGCCTGTTCTGCCACAAATAATGTACCTAAAACAGCACAGCCATTAACACCCTATTCTGTGGCATCTTGCTTCGTGGATTGCTTATAGACTCCATTCTCCACATCCCAGGCCTCTTTTGGAACACCTAAGGCCCCAGATGCTAACAAATGCAGGGTAAACCAAAATACTGATGGAACAACATGAGTAAGACTTTTCTTTCCTAAGATATACCTGGGCCACTCCCACCCTGAGATTTCAAAAGCACTGTCCAGAAATAACCCTAGAACACATTTTCCTAAAACTTCAAAGCTAAAAAAAAACCCAAAACAAACAAACAAACAAAAAAACACCCAAATATGGCCCCCAAAAAGCACTGTGGGGCGACTACATTTTTGAACCACAAGACCTCAGGAACCACAGAGCCAGAAGAATGGGATGTCAAGGATGTGCCACAATTTGAGCCTCAATTTACCCAATCATATACCTCATTAACAGGCTATCAGGTATCCTAATTTCCCTAGCTAACGTAATTTATCAGCTAATATCATTTGAAAACCTATTTGCACACGAACTTCAAACTTTCTGTCTGACTAAAAAAGGATAAAGTGTGTCCAAGAGATAAGCCAGTGTGGGCTGGGGTGGAGCCCCCAATTGTGTCTGAACACTTTGATTCTCGTTCACTACAGATAATCAGAACAGCACAGGCATCCACTTCAAACTGGGCCGATTCACACTGGACTAATCAGATTCTCTCTTTTGGAATGTGAATTTGCTTTCCCAGGTGGTCAGTTAATCACTCAGTGTAACTGGAACTGTGACACACAGACTTGCAAGGTACACTGCATGCCACCAGTGGGTGGAGAAACAAAAAAAGAGCCTTTGAAGTAAGAGAATAAAGATGTGGAGAGCACCACATGAAAAGGAGAAGAAAGTAAAAAGCCTAGAAAATTTCAATCTTCCTATTTCATTCATAGTATACTTGCAGGCTGTCACAACCTTTCATGGATTATAAAAATCATACCACCTTCACTTATGCCAGTAGAGAAGCAAGCCCAGACACAGTGCTGAACTTGACACTATCATTTCTAATAGTGACTGTCTAACAGCAGCAATTTTCTCCCTCTGTATAATGCTTTCTCTTTTACCAAAGGCCTATAACCAATGCTGTGAAAGTAAGTATATGCTTAACAGACTCTCCACACACAAAAAAGCTAAATGCGTGTATGTGTGTGTGTTTATATCATTTATTATAAATTTTTCTGATATAAAGTATGTGTAGCTGAGCACACAAATTTCAACTAATAGTAATATAGGTAACATTTATAATTATAAATTCCATAGGGCTAATTGATTCCCACAGTATGTCTTAAGTGCAGGCAATAACAAAACAATAATCAGGCCTGATTTGCAGTGTTTGCCAGTTTCCATGGTGTAAATATTCTTACTATGGCCCATTTCAAGCTACCAAGGTGAGGTCACTGAACACGCACTGAGAAGAGATGAACAATAGCACACACCCACATATTTTCACCACATAGATTAAAAAGATTGAGCATAGGTGATTGTAAAGAGTACAGATAATAGTAGCACGTAGTACAATAATTAGAAGTGATAACCTTTGAGTATGTCTTAACTTTCTTTTAAAATGTAGTTTATTTAATTTTAGGTTTATATTTAATTTTTAATAATCTCTTTCTTTAACAACTGACACAAATCCTGTCTCAATCCCATTTAAACCAGCTCCAGCACACCACTGAAAAGTATCATCCTAACACTTTGGTAGGGTAGGCAATGCTAATCTAGATCAAGACCACAGTCACAGAGTCGTTTGCTCATCCAACTAGTGGATTAAAAATTTTAATGTGAATAACTAGTACATGGTGAACCTAGAGATTTTGATTCAATAAATCTGGTGAGGGGGCCTAGGAGTTTGCATTGTAATGGACAAAGTGTCTTTCCCATGCCAGATGATTCATTCAGAGAATTACAGCTTTCAGCATTGATTGACTACATATGCTGTGCCAAGCTCAGAATATACATATTGTGGACGAAATAAAAAAAAAAAAAAAAGGTTCTGTAATAAAACTGACAAGTCCAGTGATAGAAAGTAACCTCACAGGGCACTCCAATCATGAATTCCTAACTGGGCAGGTCATGGTGGGTAGTCACGCCCCAGGAATAAATATAAATGATCTACTAAAAGGTTTATCTTTCCTTAAACAAGCCCTGTCCATTGCTTCTGTGCATCTAGGTTAACACACCTTTCAAATGCCTTTTTCAGACCCCTAGGAAATATAACCACCCTCAAGAGAGCACATAATCCTAGCTGTCCTATAATCCAGCTCCCACATTGCCTTCCCCCACCTTCATGTAATCTTCCTTCTGTCCCCTCCTTAATTCCAAATGCATAAAAGAAACTGCAGACTGTCATTCTGAGAGACATTTTTCTCATTCTGCTGAGATCTTGCTTCTAAACACATCCTCTGTTTGGCTCAAATAAATTCCTATAAAAATCATTTACAAGTTTGGATGTTCTTACCTCAACAACATGGGCACAAAAGAGACAAAACTTGTCCTTAAGAAAACAAAGACTAAGAATTATAATGCAACTACTGGAGAGGAGATAAGTTTGCCACCCCAAAATATGCCTCTTTGGGGATATTGATTCTTTTAGGCTGGTTAATTTTAAGAAACAGCAGCCTTGGAAGAAGCTCTGAAAACCAAGTACACCAGCCAGAAGAACCTTCAAGTGTGGAGGAAAATTTTTCGTCCACCAAAACTATGATACTGCTACATACCAGGTGCTTTGGGAAAACAGCAAAATCCAGCTTGGGAGAGGAGTCATAAAAGAAAATGATGTTTGATCTGAGTCTTGAAGGAGCACAAGTGAGTCAAGAAAAGAAGGAGAAGGGGGAAAGGGAGAAAGAAACATTCAGGGCGTAGAGAGTTGCAGGTGCATGGCCAAGTAGGCAGAAAGAATGCTGTCCTCTAGGACAACAGCACACGCTCTGGGACTGCACCTCTTATTTGTGTTTTGTAGCCACATTTCATCTGTGACAAGTTTTAGCATATAGTAAACACATCTGTTAGACTATGTTCAGTCACAGAGTACATGTGATAAGTGCTGGGAGATTAAGCAAAAGAGTTATGGGCAGGTCAAGAAGGACTTTTTAGAATGCTTAACACAAAGTAAATGCTCAATAAATTCCCACTTGCTACTCTTCCTTAGATATTGGTGTTTAAAATTAATTTTATCACCATTCTAGAATTATTGCTGAGAAAGGATTTATATACGATAAAGTCTACAGATAGAGAATTCTCTTTCTGCTTTTATAATTGCTAACTTCTCAATCAGAGAAAATGACAAAAATCATCAAAAGCATGTGTTAGAAACAGTGCAGCAAGCTAAGGCCCCAGGGAAAACAGGAGATGACTGTATATTATTTTTCTCATTGGTTTTACCTCATTCTAATTAATCTGTTTTCAGAATAAAATGGGAATATTATAGATGTTATTTTCTGTTTCTAAGGTTGTTTCATTTCAGCCACAGACATTTTAATTAGGTAACCCAATTAACTTAAAAATCTATTAAGTAACATAATAAAGAAAAAATGAATCCAAGAGCTAAATAATAGGTAGAAGGAATATAAAGAGTAGGAACTTATTTCTACATAAATCCAGTAAGAAAGGTACACCTGTCATTCTAACAAAACTGCCATGTACACAGTCCCTTCGATAACGCAAACCATGCCCATCTGTCTGTCTCCCCTCAAGCCTCATCTCCTCTTGCTAGTATATTGCAAATTACTCTGTTCCACAATGATCTGTTCCCTCCCTGTGCATGAACCTCATCTTTGGATTTAGTCCTACATTCTCATGTTATGTCATATTTATCTCCCAACCAGATTTTACATTTTCAGAGAATTTCTCTTGCATTTCTCATGGAGCATGGCATAATGCCAGACATATACAAGACACTCAAATACTTGGTCAGTGAATACACTAAATGATTTCCAGGATTTATATTTAGCTTCAATCTTTAATTGTTGATTTTCTCACCTCCCTCAAAATATGGATGAAAACATCATAAAGCTTTTAAAAGTCTTAGATAGAGGACAGTGAAAAGAGGTTAGCAAAAGGAATCCTATTGTTGAGTTGCTTAAGTGTCAGCCAAAACCAGAGAGCTCTGATTTAAAAGGAAAGGGAGCCTAGCCAGTGTGGCTCAGTGGATTGAGCATCAGTCCCATGGACTGAAAGACCCTGGTTGGATTTTCTTCCCTCAGGGCACATGCCTGGGTTGCAGGCTCCATCCCCAGCAGGGGGTGTAGGGGGAGGGGGTATGTAGGAGGCAACCAATCAATGAAGTAGCCAATCAATGTTTCTCTTTCACATCAATGTTTCTATCCCATTCTCCCTTCCTCTCTCTCTCTAAAAAATCAACAAAAACATATTTTTTTTAAAAAAAGGCAAGGGAATGTTTTGCTCTGCTTACCTATTGTAAGGTTGAGGGACCTACAATTGTGCCTTGTTGCTAAGTGAAATCCCCACGAGCACCCCAGGATATATGGTCTTAACGCACATCAAAGAACAAAGAGAAAGAGGGAACAGGTATCTCTAGACTGCTTCTATCCTTATCTTCTTTAACCAATTTATTGACGTTCAAAACAGAAGGACTATTTATAGAATTCCATAACTGAATCATATAATAAATTTATTCAATAAATACTATTGCCAGTATCATAACAACAACAGTTTTAACACTTTCTTTGCGTCACACATTGTGTAAGCACTTTTCAGTCATCATCTTGTTAAACTCTGACAACACTCTATATAAGATAAATGCCATAATTACCCTCATTTTAGGGACAAGGAAGCTTAGCTAAATTAGGTAAGACCTTGCTCCAAGGTAACAACATAAGTCACAAAGCCAGAACCTGTAACCAGGTCTTTTATGCCAAAGCCCAAAGAACACCACCATCTATGATTACAAGATTCAATTCTTAACAATGTAAGTACTTGGGTCTCTTTTGGAACTTTTTTTTTTCCTGTTTGAAAACTTAAAAATTAAAAACAAGACACCAAATCAGTTGTTTGAAAAACAGCTGGAATAAGGGCATTTCCGTAGCAAAACTGGAACAAACTGCCTTAAAGCTAATAGACTTCAGAATTCCCAGCACACTCACAGCAAACAAGCATCCAGGAAAAAACAATAATAATAACAATAACCCAGAGTGTTTAAATGTGGACTCATGTTAGCAGAAAGACCAGCTAAGGTATAATTTCTCTAAAGGTAGAATAGAATCACCCTAAAAAGCTTATGGGAAATTCACATTTAATTTACAACATATTTATATCCGTTCCAATCCATGTACAAGTCACATGGCATTCAGATTTTGTGATGTTCAGCAGAGGATAAGAACTCCAGAAAATTCTGTTAATGTAGGACTTTTAACTATGCACTATCTGTATGTATTAATAACCTCCCTCTAGCATACAAAACCAACTACAGAGAAAAGAAAAGGCCTAGAAATTAATGTCTAAAAAGAATTTTCCATAGAGCTTCACCTGTTCAACTGACAGAAAGCACTTAAAACAGTGGCCACACAGTAACACAAGAGCTTAATGTTTAGCTATCATTATCAGCATTATTGTTTCCACAGTTTGAGGTCAACAGTAAGAGGAATCAAGCAATCTTGGGGCGATATATAGTGTCAGGGATGGCTAATTATCGTCTCTACCCAGGTTGTTGGTGCTTGAATTCCCCCCCGCCCCTCCCCCCCCCCACTTTGTCTTGTGAAAATGCAAAATCAAGTACCACTGGGTTGACAGCATTTTAAGCTCCAGGGTTTATTAATATGGAAGATTCCCCGTTTATTAGATTTCCTTAAGGCAAGTTTTACCAAGAAAAGGAAGGGGAGAATTTGAGGCCATTAAAAACAATCTTGGGGCGAAAGTAGACAAGTGAGAAGAGAGTGTTCCAACGAGAGAGATCAAAGTATGCCAGCAAGGGACTGAATTATAATTCGCAAATTCTCCCTCTCCTTTTGCTGTTACTAGTTGAGTTTTAGTCCGCCCATTTCCTCAAAATCTGCTATATAGCACTTGGGCTGCTTTATTTACAGGGAAGCTGACCCAAAGAATGTAGGGCAAAGGAGTTTGAAATGTACAGTCCTTGGGCAAGGGTGTCGATTGTTACAAGCACCCAATTGTGTCTATTTGCTGGCAGAAAATCGTGACTTCTCAGATTTTCGGTACGGTACAGATTCGTCAGCAAAGAGGGCTGGAGCCGAAATCTCTACCTATCAGGCAGAGGCACAAGCCAGGAAAAGTGTGGGGGGGAGGGCAAGCGAGAGGGCTCCAGGAAGTGGGTGGGGAGGAAGCTGCCGAGGTTGGAGCCAACCTTGGCAATAGCAGATTTGCGTACGCCTAGCAGGGGGAGTCCCGGGCCTCCGTGCGCAGCGGTCACAAGAGCTTTGGGCAACGTTGTCCCCTTTGATTCCCGTCATCACCCAACCGTACATGGGTTTGGGACGTAAAAAGGGGTTGTAAAGTGGGCGGTGGCAGGACATTTCACCGCTGAGTCACAGCCCAGCCAACTTTCACAGCATTTCCCAGAAAGAAAACAAAAAGTCTCAGTCCCGTAGCCCACCACTCGCTTCTAGTTCCCGCTATCTGTTCTGTGCCGCTCCACCCGGGAGTGACTCCAGACCCACAGCTGGGCTGTTTGCCATTCATCGCTCAACTTCTCATCCGCTCAAAGCCTCGGAGTATCCCGAGCGCTTGGCAAGCGCTCCCAACCCGGCAATGGGAGGGCAGGAGGAGGGAGGAGAAAGGCTGCGTCCTCACCTGCAGGACACGGACACCTCCACCCGCGTAGCCGGGATGGCCGCACTCAGCTGGTTCAAGTCCCCGATGCCCGCAGCGCTGGTGTAGCGGCTGTCCATCTTGGGTGGAAGCGCCGTGGACTTCTCCGGCGCCCACATCCAGAGCTCGGGCAGACTGAGGACTCCGAGCCCAGCTCCAGACAGACGGGGACAGGGGTTGAGGGTGGAGGCAGAGGAAGGAGGCGGAGGCAGCTCGCGGGAAGAGGAGGGAGTGGGAGGGCGGATCTCCACGCACAGCCCCGAGGGAACCGCGAGTTAGTCCTGGCTAAGGTGAAGCTGCCGGGGAAGTGGCGCCCCCGGCTGCCGACTTCCCTGCCCCCTCCTTGCTGGCAGCAGTCCCAGCTGGGGTCACTCCGTGATCCTTTTCTGGCTCTGAGAGGCTCCGCGAAGCCACCGGGCAGCCTAGCGGGATAGGTGGCACCAGACCCAGACCGTCTAGGAGAGCAAGCCCTGGCCCTCTTTGCGTGTGGTTTAGGTTTTGTCTCCGCCTCTACACACCCACGCCCGCCTCCTGGGCCGTGACTCTCTCCTGTCAATCAGGTGTGGACAAGAATGTCACGCAATTTCTTCTGCTGGGTTGGAAGCTGGAGGTGTGGGTGCCTAACTCCTCTATCATAAAGCCACCCCGCTCTGGTCCTCACCTCTCCCTTGGAGCCCACGGCGGTCCCTCCCACTATGCCCTCGGGCAGATGAACCAGTCCCCGCTTTTGGACTGCCCACCCTCTACCACTTGAGGGTTGGGAACAATGGGACATGAGGACGATCTCCACCCTTCTGTAAGCAGTGGTAAAGCGACAGATCAATATATGGGACAAGGCGGGAGCAGGTTGGACTCCAAGGGGGGGGGGGGGCTGTTTGGGATTTAAAGGAGCCACCTGGTTGCCCTCTTGCCTCAGTTCTTCTGAACGTGGGGGTCTGATGGTGACAATTATTCTACAGCCGGGGTTCTTCTGCGCCCCCTCGTTTCCAAATGCATGTAAGTTCTGCCCTGAAATCCTGAGGTCACAACCCTACCACGCAGCTCCCTCACTCAGAATCCCACCCGGCAACACCTGAATGGAACTGGACGGATAGAGAAGCAGAGGAGCCAGAGTGAGCGCCGCGTTCGGGAAACGGGGGTCCGGCGCGGCCAGACTGGTGCCAGGACGCAGAAGCAGCGAAAGCATAGGGAGGTACCCGCTGCTCACCTCCATTTCGGCGACCTTCATTGCCTGCACCTTCCCTCCAGCCTCACCCGTGCGCCTGCGGGTCCCGGGGCGCTCGCCACCAGGGGCGACCGAGAACAGGACGCAGCGTAAGGCAAACTTGGAGAGTAGAAAGCGAGTGTCCGCCTTCATTTGGTACTCCAAACGCGGAGTTTCCAGCTGGTAGGACTAACTCGGGGAGGAACACTTTTCATGAGTGAGGACCTGCCATAAGCTGTAACATTTTAACCCGCTTGGAGCCACTTGCCTAGCGAATCTACAGATTTGCGGTTGAAGATGTGTAGGCATAGTCTTGTCGCTCGCGCCTGCCAAGTATCCTTTCCTGTTTCATTCATGGTTTCCTTTCCTGATCTCCCCACCGACCCCTTGTCATGCCTTAAATCCAGAGGTTGTCTTTCCTCTTTCTCTTTCCCTATCACAGATTAAACTGTAGTTTATTACTATTTGGAAAGCTCCTAAAACTCCATACATTTCTATTATTTTGCCCAAAATTAATTTAGGGGGAGAGACCTACTGTATTTTCTTAAGCTAACCAACTTTTATTTTATAGAAGCATACTGAAGAAATAAAAGTTGAGAACTTTAAAATAGTACTCAACTCATAAGACCTTTACACTTCTTAAATTTTTCCACTTTACTGAGCTGTAATTGATATATAATAAACTGCCCATAATTCAGTTGTACCATTTGATAAATTTCAATGCATATATACTCCTATGAAGAAAATAATAACCATTCCATCACCCCAAAAGTTTTCTCATGTCCCTTTTGTAATCAGTTTCTCCCTTTACCACAAAAACAAAACAAAACAAACCTTCAAGGCAACCACTGATATTCTTCATATAACTGTACATAAGTTTGCATTTCTATAAATATATATATTGTATATGGAACATGCAGCAGATACTATTTTGTTGTTGTTGTTGCTTCTTCCTCAGAACAAAATTCTTTTGAGATTCATCCATGTTACTGAGTGCATCGGTAGTTAATTCCTTTTTATTGCTATTATTCCATTGTATAGATGTGCCACCAACTGTTTATCCATTCATGCATTGGTAGACATTTAAGTTGTTTTCAGATGTTGGGCCATTACAAATAAAACTATCGTGAACATTTATGTAGAAGTCTTTATGTGGATATATGTTTTTATTACTTTTGGGTAAATATCTAGTAGTAGAATAGCTGGATTATATGGAATGTGAATATTTAACTTTTTAAGAAACTACTAAATTGTTCCAAAATAGTTTTACTACTTTCCGTTTCCACAGCATTATCTGAGTTCCAGTTGTTTCACGTCCATGCCAACACTTATGTTACTTGTTTAAACTTTAGCCAATGGAGGAGGGTATGGGGGCATAAATGGTAATGGAAGGAGACTTGACTTGGGTTGGTGAACACACAGTACAGTGTACAGATTGATGTGCAATGGTGCACCTGAAACCTATATAATTTTGTTAACCAGTGTCACCCTGATAAATTCAATAAAAATGGAAATAAATAAATTTTAGCCAATCTAATACATGTGTAGGAGTGAGTTAATTACTAATGGTGTTGTCATGTGTCTCACTGTGGGTTAATAACTAATGACAAGCATATTTTCATGTGCTTATTTGCTATCTGTAGATCTTTTATAAAGTGTCTGTTCAAATCTTTTGCTCATTTTTACTGAATTGTTTTATTATTCTTGAGTTTTGATGGTTCCTTACATATTCAGCACTCATAAGTTCATCATGTTGAAGTAAGCTTTAAGTGACAAAACTTTTATAGTATATTCAAACTCTTTGTTAATGTAGTCAGCACAATACATAAAGAATTACAATGTTTAAAAGTAACTTAATAACTTAACAAATATCGTGAATTATGACGCCTATCTTTAAACTTTTATTTTGAAAGTTTATATCTATTAAAATATATTGAAATAACATAAATGACTTTAGAAAGTGTTAAAAATTAAAGATGAATTTTATTTACTAAAATGTATAAGCGGTCATTTCATTGTGCACCAAGTCAGTGATTCAGTAAAAATCAGTTGAACGTTCACTATGTGCTTAGGCACTGTGCTAGACCTAGGAGGTAAAGCTCCTGCTGGCAAGAAGATTGATGACTGGGTAGAGATTATACTGAATGAATCGAGATTTTTTTTCTGAGATTTTATTATTCCACAAGATTAGAGAAGACCTCAGTTTGCAAATTAAATAGTCATTGTTATTTTTCAGATGCATTTATTTACAAAATAGCATGGTCAAAAAAAAATCAGCTAGTCTGAAAGAGCGTATCGGTATAAGAACGAAGTTCATTTACTTCATCTGGCAAGTGCTGTATCAGCTCACACAGAAATCCATAACAAATTGCACTGAGCATTTCTTCAGGCTGTAGCTACATCAGTGGAAAATTTGCTTGGTTGGGCCTGACAACTCTTCCACCCCAAGATAAGTCAGAAATGCCAGCATTGCCATATGCTCACCTTCAAAATGTCCTCAGGAAACTGAGGAAAATAGATAGCTGTGTCATTGCTTAACCTCTATGGATAGCTATAGGATCAATTTAGCCACTTAACTTGTTCTAGGGAGGCACAGCTTATAAAATACACATATAATAGCAAAGAATAGACTAGCTGTTTAATTATGGAAAATTTGCAGCTAAGGGGAGACATTTTAATGAGCGTATAAAACATGTTCTCTGAGTACCTGCCTCTTCTCTGACCTGCTAAACATTTGGAGATGATTTACCCAAAGTGGATCCAGTCTGCAGGTAATTCAGTCATTTCAGGGAATAAAATAGTTAATATTACTAACATCTTTAGCTTAAAGTTACTTGGTGACTAAATAAGGTCATTATCTTGCCAGTATTTAAATACCACCTTTCCAATGGTTAAGGCAGTCAGAAAAATATCACTTTTAAAATATAAAGAATAGCAAGATTAAGATATGTTGAGAATAAGTGTCTAGGAACATTAAATTCAATATTTTAATCAAGTAACACCTTTCTAAAGGTCTTGGATGGTCCTTTAGGTAAGCCTATTCTCAAGCAAAAACTTTTTTCTGTGTGTGATAAATAAATTTTATCCTCAAGAAACCATTTAGAATACATAATGCTTTCAACTTCAGAACTTCATACTTAATATTTAAGTATACAGAAGAACATATTTCAAATTATGTTTTGAAAGTCTTGGGTTGGCTTGAGTAATATTTAGTTTTCCATTATTACAGAGTCATTTGGCTCAACCACTGGTTATTCAATAAAGAGACGCCATGAACTTGTGAGGATTGGGGAAGGGGTGGATTAGGAAGGTGATCAAGCTGAGGTTAGTTATCTTACTGACTGAATCTTATTTTTCTGTAATGATAGTATTTCAGTTACCTGTTGCTGTGTAACAAGCCAGTCCAAAATTTAATCACTCAAAATAATGGTTTTACTCTTTTTCTTGATTCTTTGAGCATTAGGGTAGGGTTTGGCCAGGCAGTTCTGTTCCATGTACTGTCAGTTGGGGTCATGCACATGGTTGCATTTAGCTAGAGGGTGGGTGGCCTGGAAAATCCAAGATGTCTACCTTACCATGTCTGGCAGCTCCATGCTCTTCTTCCATGTGGCTTTCCTGGTTTCTCTGCATTCAGTAGTTTAGCCAGAACTTCACATCGTGGTGACTGGCTTTCCTAGAGCCAAAGTGGAAGCTGCCAAGCCTCTGACAAGCGAGACCTGGAACCGGCTCAGTGTCACTTCCACTGGTTTCAATTTGTCAAAGCAAGTCATTAGGCTAGCCCAAATTCAAAAGGGGCAGGAGAGGTGGCTGAGTTGACTTAAAAGGTGAAGCAGCATACACATATTGGAAGAGGAGGAACTGATAGCAGACGTCTTTGGGGACTATCCACTAAAAATAGTCAATTCAATTAAGGCTAAAATAATTATATGTCCCTCATTTTATAAAAACACTGTTCTAATTTTTCCACTACTTTTAATTTGTTCTGTTTGAAAAAATAAATCTATATAAGGAACCAGAAATCTTGTAGCATACATTGTGATGAGTGGGATCATAGCAGTAAGCAAGGATTTGTCTTCAAGAATGGCTTTGCTAGCTATATAAAAACAAAGAAGGAAGAAATATAGAAAATAGGAAGAATATGTTCCCTGTTTTCAAGTATTAGTTTGGTGTGAGACCCAGCACCAACTCATCACACCAATAAAATAAGGAAGAGCAATAGACTGATGCTCAAGGAAAGACATTAATGAGAAAGAATAATCATTAAAACTTTCCTGGGAAAGTGGGACTTGGTATTTTTCAATAGCAAAAGGAGAGGAAAGAACAATACAGCTAAGTTAATATGAGCAAATATAGAAGTAAAAATAAGTATTGCACATGTTTGTGTAGTAGTGAGAAGACCAAACTCATGAAAGAAGAAGGCTGTAAATTTGGATAGAGAGAGGTTATCTCAAAAGACCTTGCAATTTAAGAGAGAATATGTAAAGGGATAGTAAGCTAACGTTATCCAATCCTGCTCTGTCCAGTAGACAGCCATAAGTCACAACTGGCTAAATTAATTAATATTAAATAAAATTAAAAGTGAAGCTCCTCAGTTGCATTAGTTACATTTCAAATGCTCAATAGCCACATACAGCTAGGGGCTACCTGATTGGATAGTGTAGATTACAGAACATTTCCTTCGCACTACAGAGGTTTATTGGACAGTACTGACAACCTATTCTCCTTCCTAATATTTCTGAAATCTATTCAACTTTCACTTCCCCTATGCCACTACCTTTAGTTCAGTTTACTACCATCTTTTACCTAGGGTAATACAACACTCTCCTACCTGTCTCCCTATTTCCAGTCATGCCCTTCTCCAGTCTGCTCCCCATTCTGCAACTAGAATGCACTTTATAAAATATGAATCTGGTCCTCTTAAATTCCTGCTGAAATCACTCATGTCATCTCTTTGCCAGGAATACTCTTCAGTACCTCTTCCCTTAACTAACACTTATTCCTCAGGTCCCAAGTTAACTGTCACTTCCTTGATGAAGCCTTTTCAAATATCTCTGAGCCTCAGTGTCCTTATCTTTAAAATGATACTATCATCTATGACTGGTGAAAATTAATGATAATGTGTGTAACTCATTTAGTGCTTAGCATTTAAAATGAGAGTACTGCCTGGCCAGTGTGGCTCAGTGGTTGAGCATCGACCCATGCACCAAGAGGTGCCAGTTCAATTCCTAGTCAGGGCACATGCCCAGGTTGTGGGCCAAATCCCCAGTGGGGGGTATGCAGGAGGCAGCCAATTGATGTTCTCTCTCATCAATGTTTCTACCTCTCCTTCTCCCTTCCTCTCTCTCTAAAATCAATTAAGAAAAAAAAATGAGAGTAGTGTTAATACTTATGTTGATAATAATAATTTGGTAATGATGGTTTAAACTCTCTATTTTATCAAGTAGCTACCCAAAGTTGCATTCCAAGAAATGCCACCTATCTGAAAAGTAATAATTTAAAATTACGTATATAACTCATATGACTAAAGGGGGTCCACATTCAGTCACATGGCCTTCCCTGAACCATTCTAACCCACCATGCTCCTTTACTCCTTGAAAATTTTATTTTTTATTTTATATATATCTTCTTAACTCCATCTTTACTTGGTAAAACTCCTATTCATCCCTTGTGGCCTATCCAAAATGTGACTTCTTCATGAAAGTGTAAAATAGATATTTTTGCATTGTTTTTAAATAACTAATCTAACAGGACAACTTACTTTATTCACAGAGAAGAGATAAAGATGAAATTCCAAGATTCGTGTATCTATTAAGGAAATATGGCAATTTACATTATTTCTAGAGGTAGAGATATTCATTTGACTATGATTATCCAATGATAATCAATTAACAAGAAGTTTCATAGAATAAACCCTACACTTCTTAAATCCACGTATCTTTAAAAGGGGCCTGTTGTAATAATTTTACAAGAACATATCTTCATGGTTACTAAACACAGAACAGATCTTACTTTTGATAAATGTTCTCAGCCTCCAAACTTATCTAAAGTTTCTTCCAAGTAGAAACTGCTAATTCAGAGAGTTTGATTTTTCAAGGCTGCCAGAAGAAATCCATTTGCAAGAATAAGTCAGAAAGGGCAGGCCTAAACATTTAAACTTATCAAAAGAATATAGGAAATAAAACATTCTTATAGTAGGATATGCAGTCTAAAATATTTTGCTCCCTTCCTAAATGCCCTAAATAGGCTAGATCATAGCACCTTTTACCTCTCTCTATATTTTTAGAATGAGTACTGTGTGACAACTTGCTTAATATCTGTTTCCCCTGCTAGACTTTGAGTTTCAGGCGCATAAGGACCAGTCTCTTTTTCACTGATTACCTTCTGTTCCCAGCATATCGACTGGTATGATGCAGATGTTGTGTGGTCAATGACCATTGAAATTTGCTTTGATATATGGAGTCCAGGAGAGAGCTGAGCACTCAAGTGGAATGTCCAACAGGCATTTAGGACTATGATGAGGGGACAGGATTGTCCAGGTTGGAGTTAATACTTAGAGTTAGTAGTTGAAGCCAAGAATTTGGGTGAACACTCCAGGGGAAAAGAAAGAATAAGAATAAAAATAAAATCTGATGAGTAACTGTGCTGGGGGAAAGGAGAGCAAACAAGGGTCCCACCAAAGAATTGGGCAGGGAAGAAACACTTTAAAGAGTAGGGGAGAAAAACCCCAGGATCAAGACACTAAGGACAAGGAAGAAGATGTTTTTATTTTATTTATTTATTTTTTTAATCCTCACCCGAAGACATTTTTCATTTTTTGTTCAGATAGAGTGGGAGGGAGAGAGAGAGAGAGAAACATCGACGTGAAAGGGACACATCGAGTGGCTGCCTCCAGCACAACCCAACCAGGGCCAGGGACAAACAGCAACCTAGGTACGTGCCCTTAGCAGGAACCGAACCCGTGACTCTCTGGTCTGCTGGCCGATGATCTAACTGCTGAGCCAAACTGGCCAGGGCAAAGAAGATGTTTTTAAGGAGAAAGAGGCCAGTGGGATCAACAGCAGAAGTTGCTAAAGTCACATTATTGCCTTGTTTTGTTGTTGCTGTTGGTTGCTACATTCTTTCTTTTTTTAAAAAATATTTTTTCTTTACTGGTTTGGGGGAGAGAGAGAGAAACATCAATTGGCCGCCTTGATTGGGCCCACATCCTGGGCATGTGCCCCAACCAGGAATCAAACCAGCGACCTCTTGGTGCATGGGTTGACACTTAACCCCTGAGCCGCACCAGCCTGGTCTCACATTCTTTTTCTTGGACAGTTTCCAACATTACAAAATCCTTTGAAATTTTTCAGTTATCATTCCAGGTCTATCTTTCAGATTCTTCTGCTGAAATGCCCTTGGAATCTCACCTCTAGCCCCGCTCACTTCCTTGAGCATGAAGCACACCCTACTCCTGAAGTCTTCAGTGCAGAAAACAGATCTCCAGTAAGCAATTGCATGCTGAGGACCTCACACAGGAACAGCCCCTCTGGCATTTTTATGGCCATGATGTGTGAGGAATTAATGCTGATTTTCAAATCTGATTTAGATGACTTTTAGAGCAGCGCAGATAAGTGTTAACTGGTGTGTAGTCAGTCTACTATGGTTTCTTTCCTGTTGGACAATTAGAATGTGTAACCATGTAAAAGAATAAAAATTTTATTGGAAAAGAGAGAGACACACACAGAGAAAAAATATGTAAATCTTTTTAATAACTTGATGAAATTAACATTCTTCTGGGATAGCCCAGCCTTTCACTATATTTGAAAATAGTTATTTTAATGCAAAAAAAAAAAATGCTAACATTTTGTAGGACATTTCTCTAACTGTCCAAGAGATTTGGGCAGAACTTTATAATTTACAAAAGTGGTTTTCATAACCATGATAATTGCTATTAAATTTACCATGATTTGTCACATGGTGTATCTTCTGTTCAAGTTCAGATCATTTAATTATTGTGTTTCCCAGGTGAGTCCCCTTAAAATATTGGATGGTTTATAGAAATAAATTGTTTTTGTTCGATTTTTAGACATTGAGGGAAAATTTTCTCAGTCACTGAAAGTGGTAACTTTGCTTTGAAAGGAAGGACTTGAGTTATTTATTCTTAGAGAATGTGTTGAGGTTTAGTTTCTGTTTTAATAAAAGGATAATTTGTAGCATTTATGAACTTTTTTTATTTAAAAGTCATCTATGAAGATCTGTACACGGAACAATTATTTTTAAGTTTACATCATAAAACCTGCCTGTTGATGGGGGAGGACCAAACCTGCATAAAAGATACTCTTGCTAACTAACATTGAGATTGAGGCTGTGAAGGAGAGTCACAGTAGGAAATCCTTCTGTTGAAGACCCACACATATTTTATTGACTGGAGCCAAGTTTTTGTATTACGTAATTTTGTTTTGCAAATATAGACAGTAAATGAAAGCAAAGCATTTAGTTTATTTACATCAAAGTAACTATTTACATGGCCTCACTGTACCTCTGGACTTTTCAAATGTTGGTCTAGTCAATCCATGTCATTGAAAATTAACTTGGTGAATTAAGAGATTTGAATCTTAATGTCCCATATTTAACTCAGCAATAGTTTTTAATGAAGTAGTTTGAGACTTCCTTTTAAAACACTATTTTAGTTATAAAAGTTCAAATATTTTTTACAAACTCAGTGTTCATGTGTTACACACTCTGATCTTTTTATTTTTTTAATCAAACAAATAGAATTCAAAATTTTAAATTAATATCCTAAAACAAAAGAAAAATGACCAACAACTCAATAGAAAATCATGAGTGAAGGACAGAAATAGACAGTTCACAGAGAAGAGAAACGCAAATAGCTCTAAAATATATGAAATGATGCTCAACTCACATAATTTTAAAAAGGCAATTTAACAATAGATGAAGATACTAATTTTTCCTGGTAAATAAGTATTGCGAGACTGAGAGAGACACCTCATAAATTGCTAGTAGAAGAGTAAAATGATGTAACCTTCATAGAGAAGCTGGTAAGATTTATCAAAGATAAAAATAGTTCAATTGGATATCCATTTGAAAAAAAGAATAACTTTAATACATACCTTATACCATATACAAAAATTTATCCCAAATGCATCATAAACCTCAATGTAAAACCTAAAATTATAAAATTAGGGGGAAATTTTTATGACTTTGTGTTAGGCAAGTATTTCATAGAAATGACACTAAAAGCATAAAAGAACACATTGATATATTGGACTTCATCAAAAGTAGAATATTCTATTCTTTGAAAGATATTGTGAAGAAAATAAAAAGACAAAACACCACTGGAGGAAATAATTGGGGAAACACATATCTGATCAAGGACTTGTATTCAGAATATATAAAGAACACTCAAAACTCAATAAGCAAGCTAAAAGTTCACCAAAGAAGATGTACAAATAGCAAATAAATACATGGGGAAAAAAAGCTCAATATCATTAATTATTAGAAAATTATAAATTAAAACCACAGTGGAATACAACAACACACTTACGATGAATGCTAAAATTAAAGAGATTGACCACACGAAATGTTGACAAGGGTCTTGAGCACCTGGAACTCTCATATATTGGTGGTAGGAATATAGAATGATACAGTCACTTTGAAAAACAGTTTAACAGCTTCTTAAAAGTTAACTACGCACTAACAATATGATCCAGCCATCTACTACTAGGTATTTTCCCAAAGTAAAGAAAACATGTGTCGATACAAAGATGTACATCTAAATGTTCATAGCAGTTTTATTTGTAATAGCCAAATATTGGAAACAAAAGATGAATGAACAAACAAATTATGGTATAACCATACCTTGGAATATTAGTTAAAAAAGAAATGAACAGATCCAGCTGGTCTTCATTTCATTCTTACTGAAAAGTTATTCTGTACCCATAAGACTTATTTTCAGTCTGAAAAGGATGATTTTCAATGGTTCTGTTGAACATGCAATTCTCATGCAGTTATTTCTATAATTATCCTGAGTTATAATACAGTTTCTAGAACAATTGGATGTTTATTGCATTGCCATATCTGTTATAATAGAAGTTTTATTATATAAAATTTTGATAGAGGCACTACTATGATTCTGAAGTTTGATTTCAAATTGCTCAGAGAATGGAAATTATTTCTCTCAAGTAGTTTTTATTTTAATATTTCGGATTTGAGTGTTTGTTTGTTTGGAAATTTGGTCTATTTAGAATTTTGTTCAATGGCAAAATGTTTTCTTTTCTCCCAGTACATAGCATAGCTGAGAAGTTACCTCTGGTATTTCTTTCTTTGTTAGCCTGTGGTACACACAATAAAAAATAATAATAAAGTTTAAAAAATGAACTATTCATACAGGCAACAATATGGATAAATGTCAAAGTAATTATGCTTTGTGAAAGAAACCAGACAAAAAGAGTACATACTATGTAATTTCATTTATATAAAATTTTAGAAAATATTAACTAACCCATAGTGAAATGCAGCCAATAATTGGTTGTCTAGGAACCAGGAGGTGGGATTGGGGTAGGAGAGGTGAGAAGAAGACATACCAAAGGGACACGAAGAAAATTTGGGAGGTGATGAATATGTTCATAATCTTGACTGTGATGATGGTCTCATGGTTGTATATATATATCAAAACTTATCAAACTGAACACTTTAATTATGTGTAGTTTAAATGGGAATTGCATGAATTACAAATGGGAGATTTTTTTGATTTGTAAAAACACTGACAGAGTTAACTAGGAGGCAGTATGATATTTCAATTCAGAGTGCTTTCAAAATCTAAATTCTCATCATAAAGGTGCTTTGTTTACCTTTGTACATATGTATTATTGACCACAAAATGGCATTTTAGAGTATACATGTTAAGCATTGCAGACTCTTAAATGAAATTTACTACATCAGAGCAATCTTTAGGCAATGGAAGCCAAAGGTGAAATATATTAAATAATGTTAATTACTACTATCATTTAATTCTCATCCAAACCTTGTGAAGTAGGTATTATTTAAAATGGGTATATTTAATCCTTTTTTCTGTTAAGAAAAATTAGATTTAGGGAGGCTCAGTAACTTGTCTAGCCTGTAATATCTAGAAGAAGTGGCAGATGGCTCCAACCAAGTAACTCCAAGTCTGGAGTCTTCTCAGTGTAGCAACTTATTTTCACTTCCCTCATAGTTAATCTATTCCTCCTCTGAAGTTTCATGACATTTATTATTGCTCATAGTCACTTAGCTCTGCTGATATTGCACGTTATGTGTGTCATGTTATCTGTCCCATATTCTATCAATTTCTATTTTTATTTTTATGCTCTTTTATATGTCTTTTACCTTTAGTGTTTTATTTTTCTGACTTAATAATTTAAAGCTATAAATTTCCCTATAGTACCGCTTTAGCTGCATACTATAAGTTTTGGTATATAGTACTTTATTGTTGTTCAAACCCAAATATTTTATAAATTTCATTTTGAATTCATCTATAAACAATTGATTATGTAGGAATCTATCATTTTTTCAAAGAATATTTTTTTAGCTTTTTATTATTGATTACTAATTTAGTTGCAATGTTGTCAGATAACATGGATTATGTGGTAACAGTTTAGAATTTGTCAAGACTTCTTTCATGGCTTTGTATATGTTCATTTCAAGAAGTTGTCCATAAATCTCTGAACATCACCGTGAGAGGCCTTGACAAGCCACCTATTTTTTTTCCCACCTCAGACCAGCATGGATAGATGAGTCTTCTCCTAAGGATTATTTCTATAATTCAGTTGAAAATTCTCTTTTATATGCCCTGGTGGACAGAAGATTCAGTAAATAGGAAAAACAATAACATCAAAGCTACAGTTTATGTTTGTACAGAAAGTGGATTTCAGTTCAAATATGTAACTAACCTTATTGCTTCATACATTAAATCAACAAGGCATTGAAAGTTTAATTTGAGGGTTATACTACAATATAATACCTCCTTTTAGAACAATAAAAAAATTTAAAAAGACTACTCCTAAGAGAATTTGCTTTGTGAAAATACATCTCCACTCTTCATACTCTAACATGCTTATAGCATAATGGGACTATTCACAGCTCAAACTGTCTGACCAGCAGGTGGCACATGCCTACCTGCTAGTAAGCACAAATCATCAGCATCCAAATTATCTGCCAGTGTCTTTTCTTCCTGTTGTTGTGAACAGCTGTGACTGTTGTGACTAATCAGATTTAGATTTTTAAAATTACTTTTGTTTTCCTAGAGATTTTTTTCCTTTTCTTCTACTTAAAGTCTTACTTGAGTCAAATAGAAATAAGATTCTGTTTTTAAAACAATTAATGACACTTACTCTTCAACATATGATGCTTCCCCAAAATCTATACATGAACTATTCCATATAATAAGATTAAGTTATTTAGATCAAGTTAATTGTAAATTCTAAAGACGTGATTAAACTTATGGTGAAATAATGTAAATTTATGAATAAATTGGCAGAAAAGTTGAATTTCTTTCTGTAGATTATTTATAGTAGAACACAGATTATTATTATTATTATTATTTTTATCCTCACCTGAGGACACATTTTCATTTTTTGTTCAGATAGAGTGGGAGGGAGAGAGAGGAAGAGAGAGAGAGAGAAACATCGACGTGAAAGGGACACATCGAGTGGCTGCCACCCGCACGACCAACCAGGGCCGGGGACAAGAACACAGATTTTTTAATATGTTAGCCAAAGACCCCAAGAAAGAATTAATAGACGAGTTTCAAGGTATCAATGAATCCTATAAGTTTATGTACATAATATTGTTTGGGAATTGCTTTTCCTACAGAGAGTCATATAGTGTTTATTATTAAGTCCTCTGGGACAAAGAAAACACAAATTATATATACAGTGGTGGCCAAGAGTAGGTTTACAGTTGTAACACAAATAAATAATACAATGGTTAATAAATAATAACACAAGAATAAACTGTTTCATGTACTCACAACTGTAAACCTATTTTTGCCCACAACTGTGTATTAATAGACAAATTCTTTGAATTACTGTAAATTCTTACATCAACATAAATAACTTGGACATTTTTTGTTATTTTCTCTTGTACATGTCTAGTGCCTCTAAAATCTTTATTAATCTTTCACCAAGTGATTTTAGTTTAGAACCAAGTCAATTTCAAGAAGTATAAAGTATCTAACATTTTCTAACCTTGAGTACTAATACCTCCTGTAACAAACAGAGTAGTTTAACTTTATTTAAGTGATGTTCAATTTAACCATCTTGGACTTTTTAAGCACATAGCATTTAATTAAAGATCCTTTGCACATTGTATTTAAATAGTCTTTGCTTTTTTGCTTTATCACACTGACCCAAAATCTTGATTAAAAATAAAATTTTATAAACCATTTAGAACAGAAAAAGAAATTGAGAGCACCCCCCCCTACAAGAAATCCCTCAAAATAGCATATAAGAAAATTTATATCAATATAAAAAAAAAAAGCCAATCTCAGTTTAAGGAATTAACTTAGAGTAACCTTAAATGGTTTTTTTAATGTTGTAAGAGACAGGTTCTTGTAAGTTTAATCTAGATGTGGGAAGAAAATTCCAAGGCTCATATTCAAAGGAAGAATGTAATCAGGGAAGAATGAAGAAATCCTTATTGTAAGAACTGCCGGTACCTCTCCCTCTGACCCCACATACCTTTCTCTCCGAGGAAGACTTTAAATCAACAGGTCTCATCAGTCAAGTGATTTAATTGCAGACAACCAAAACTCCCATTGGTTGACTGAAGCAGAAAATTAATTAATTAATTAATTAATTAATTAAAATTAATTAATTGGCTACTGAATAGCTGCCAGAATCACTAGGAGCTCAAGAGAACCAGTCTCAAAGGCAATGAAGTTAGAAACAATGCCCATAAATTACACCTCAAAAAGAGTCCAATGAGTACACCATGACTTCTACCAACAAATATTAGATATTGCCCTGGTATTGTTGCTATAGCCTACTCAATACTGCCCCTAGTACCACTTGATTATTGTCTCTGGAAAATTGACCTGCATATAACATCATAGCCTAAACTGCCATCTTTGCTACCATTGTCAACGGTTCTTCCACCTCTATTGCCGTGTCTCCATCATTGCCACCACCACCTAAACCACTTGTACCACTGCCAGCACTAGCAAAGAAAGAACGTTCCAGTTTCTTTTCCTTAGAGACACTAGGCCAAGAGAAGAAAGGACCCATTTTCTAGAAGCAAGGGAGGCTGGGAAAATGGCTTTCCAGAGTTTATCAGCATTTACACTGAGAAAAGATCTATATCTCTTACCAAAATTCATAAAGTGAGAATAATCCAAACGTAGAACAAAATAATGGCAGTGAGTAGACAAAAAATATCCAGTGAGTTTCTTTTTCTACTATAACTTTTAAATATGTTTTGGGATGCATACACCTACATGTATGATTACATATCATGCATCATAACTATGCTTTCCACATCAAATACACATTCATTCCTTCCATAAAGATTTATTAGTTACCACATCCCATTTTAAGATCTCTAGAATATGCCCATTTCTTTTCCTATTCCAGTCTATTTCTGTTTCAATAACCTTTAAAATATGGACTAACTAACAAAATAATATGTAGAGAGGGAAAAAGAGAGAGAGAGAGGAAAGGTAGAGAGAAGGAGGTGTAGGAAGAGGAGAAAGAAAAAGAAAGAAAATGGAAATTAGTTTGTAGTGTGTGTGTATACACATAACTCTGCAAGAAAAAAACATGGGTATGCCCTTCTTTGTATCTACAAGTGGTTGTAAGGCTATAGTTGGTATTTATGACTTTCATATATCATTAATCATCTAATTTCCTCATTTCTTTTTCCTTCAGCCAACCTAATCTGGCCTGAGTTTCTCGCCTAAGCTTTTGGCCTAAACCTTTATTTCTTAGAAACCACACCCTGGAACCCATTCTGGGTTCTAACTCTACTTCTTTGTGTCCCCATGGTGTAGTAGTAAATTTGTTTCCTTTGGAGAGTTAGGCGAAATCACCCAAGCCACTTGAGTATTTTTGCTTCTCATATAGTGGCAATAGTAGCCTAAAATTGCCAGGCAGTAATCTCAGCTTCCAAATCAATGGAACTGTTATGGTTGCTCCAGGAAAACTTTTCTCCCTAGGTATACTCAAACCTGTAAACAAGAAGAATGCAGAGTTATATACATAATAAACAAATACTGTGACTATGAGAGAAAATGTACCATTCAATGAACTCAGAGCATGTAAGCTTCCCTATAGGAGAGCTCCACAACCTTATGAGAATTTGTCTCCCAGCTGGCACTGTAACTGAGTCTTCTGCTCTTTTATATGACAAAATGCTGCTCATTGAACTACAAATATATATCTTCTGAATGCTGATTGACTGAATATCCTCAGAAAGCCAGGTAAGAAGCATCTGTCTAACTGGGAGTAACAGCTTATGATTCAACAGAACCAGTACTGTGTTAAGTTGAAAGCATTCCTTCCTTGAGTGTTAGTACAACCTTAATTACTGTTATGGAATACCATGTAACAAGCTTCTGTCCAAGGAACTTAAATTATAGCAAAATAAATAATGAAGTAGAAGCCAGGAACACAGGGATAAGAATCAGATATGAATGGATTCTTAGTTTTAATAGTACTAGCAAACATTCAACCTTTTGAATCTTTGACATATGCTCTGGTGAGAAGACTCAAGAAATTAAATGCTAACCTAGGGAGAGAGGATCGGAAGAGAATATCAAACAGTGATTGATTTTAGCCTAAATTTGCAGGATTAGGTTTCCACTACTGGCTAGAATAGAAACTTGAGACTGAGAGTAAGCTCACTTTTAGAAAAAATAAAGTTGTTTTGGGAGACTGAATTTTGTAGAATGAGAATTTGACCCTTCTCTGTATAAGCAGTTTACTATATGATATCTTCTTAATAGACAAAATTGCCCCCAGTCAGGCTCACTTACATATTTAGTCAATGGTAACATCAAATTTAAATGAGCAACCATTAAAAATCTCCTCCTATACATAGGGTGATATTTAACACTCACTATACTGTATTACTTTCTGGAGATCAGCGACCATTTCTTAACCACTTCTCTATCTACTCTCAGCAGCTTTGATAGTACTCTCAGCGTAGAATAAATACTCAAAAGTGTTTAATGAATGAATGAATAAAGTAGGGAAGTAACACATTAGCAGAATGATTCTGTTAGTTGTGTAACATCAATAGTAATGAACAGTTTCACCCACCTCAATATCTTACACACATAACGAAAACTTACACTCAGTAAAAATTAAGTTGACTTGAATTAAGAATGTTTCCGAAATTAAACTAAATAGAAATCAGTAGACCCCCTTTCTCCCCAGTTCCTAAGTCACTCATCGTTAACAAGTCTGGAATTTAGACCGGAAAATGTAACCCCTCTAGGCCTCTTGGCAAAAAAAGGTAGTTATCATAGGTCCAGTGTTCTGAAATGGTAGCCAAGTGACCCCAAAGATGTTGAATCCAGGGACTACCTACTTCATATCTTCTTTATAAGATAAAATGCAATTTCTTACTTCCTACTTTGATTTTTGGTATTAAGTACCATTGCATAATCATGCCTAAAATTCTATGGAAATAGTGAGCTTTATTCCAATATTTGCTTTTACTGAAAGATGGTGACTTGAAAAGTTTTATTTACTGTACCCTTTTATATAGTTTCTACTAAGCAATTGTAGGAAATAACACAAGACATTTTCTCTATTTTGAAAGGCCAGAAATGTTAACACAGAGGGTTTACATGGAGAATAGGTCTTTAGAAAAATATACTTCCTACTATATTCCATGTTATGACATTTGCTCCAGAGGACCCCATGTTATTGACTTAAGGAACATAACAAATGAAGAGGAAATTGAGCTAAATTTAATTTTGAATCAAAAGAGATATTCTTACATGAACATTTGTTTCTATAGTAACACACTAAACAGGGGTTAGAGAAATATTGTGTAACTACCATAGTGGTAGCTCTAGATGACAAGGTATCATCACAAATAATAGACTCAAAATGTTGAGTTCTCACCTACCAAAAAACATAAAGGCCTTTCCCCTCAGAGCCCGCAAGCAACCTACAATTCTCCAGAATAACTAGATACAGAACATTTAAGAATATGAGAAGTTGGTCTGTAAAGCATTGCATTGTTCTAGATTTCAATGGTATAATTGAACTCAAGTACCACAGGATGTAAGTATCAATCACTCCCCCACAACCTCCTTCTTTGTTTTCATTGGAAGTCATTAATTAACACATCTTGGAGATCTTTTATGACTCAGAATCTAAGGAGAGTCCTAAAAACTATTATTTGGTGAAAGGGCTAGGAAAATCCAACAATTGTCATGGCAAGAAGGATTAGTAATCCATCCATATATGGAAAAAAATCTAAACAAGTAATAAATGTAAGTCTTGCCATTAGAACATGATAAATTTATGACAAAAATCAGCCTATAACATTAGCAGAAAAATGTTAGAAAAATTGCCATTTTCAAAAAGGATTTCTAACATATTATAGGTAAATTCAAGTATGTGTCTACATAGAACCAAAAACTTTAATATTTGCTATAACAGGATCTTGAGAGATTAAAACTGGAGATCCATATTTAGGAATCCTCTCTCTATGCTTATAGGCCCTCTATAAATATTAGCTATCAGATTACCTCTTCTTTGGCTTATACCAGTTCCTTCATTTGAATTGCTTATGTCCATCTGGCAAAGTCTTATCCTTTTATGTCCCATATCCAATGCAACTTTTTCCATATTTTGTCCAGTGTCTAATATAGACCTAGACACAAACACATCTTAGAAATATACTCTCAACTCTTCTAACACTTTACTTTTCCATCTTACATGATTTTTATCATACCTTCTGTCTTCTATTTTAGCTTTTTGGATAATGTCTTAAAGCCTTCTTCCAAATCAGGGGTTCTCAAACTTTATAGCATGGATTAAGTATCACCTGGGTCACTTGTAAAAGATTCAAATTGTCATTCCCACAAATTCTGAGTCAGAAGAGCTGTGGTGGAGCCTTGGAATCTGCCCTTTCAATATGTTCCATATGTTCTAAGTTTTATTTTCCTTAGTGTCCAAAAAATTTCCCTCTTCACCTTCATATCACATATCTGTGCAAATCATGTAACCCTACCTTTATATTTTAGCCATGCCATATGAAACATAGGACCTACAAGTTCTTTATGGTGTGAACATATATCACTTCACTGATTTTAGTAGCTAGAGCTAATTATATGGCCCCAAACTTACTGCAAGGGAGGTGAGGATGTTTTGCATTTACTAAGAATCTCAGCCCAAATTAGAATGTCAATTGCTTGGATTTTAATAATACCCTACAGCAACTCCAACTCAAGATGTTCAAAGGAAGATCTACCAGCATGATCATCATCATAGCTATCATTCCTTGAGAATTTACTATAGTATTGTGGTAAGTACAATGCCAGACTAAATTCTAACACAACCCATGAGGTGGGTATTATTAGCTATAATTTTTGAAAGACCCTGAAATTTAGGAAGGCATGATAATATAACTTGCCCTAACACATGAAGCTTATAAGTTGTGAAGCCAGCTATCAAACCAATCCTATATCACCAAAGCTCATTCTCTTAAAGGAGTGCTTTATATTTCTTGAAAACCACTTACTTAAAGTAATTTTTATAAGCCACAACTGTTACTCCTCACTGGTAGTAGAATACAGTCCAAAATGTCTTAACATAGAAAAGAAAGCCTTTCCTGGCTTCTTTTTTTTAAAAAAAAAAAAAACTCTCTGATGTATCATATCATAATCACCCCTTTAGCAAGTTTATTTCAGTCATACTAAACAATGTGCATTTTCATACCAGCCCTGAGTTTTTTTCTCATTTTCATCACTTTTTCTGCTACACTTCTTGTCTTTTCTAGCTAATTCTCATCTATATGTCAGGTCTTACCTTAGACATCACACTTATTCTTAAATATGAAGATATGAAAAAAAGAGTTATGAAAACTTAGGAAAAACCAACATTGTGAAAGAGAATCACTGAATTCAGTCAACAAAACAACCAACATCTGAGAGGGAGGAAAAAGAATGATCAGAATACTACAAGAAAACACATTAAAATAAAAATAATGTCCTAAAAGAAACTAAAAAAGCTATTATATCCATAAAATATTAATGAATTTTTAGGAAAAAGAGTTTGTGGAAATGTAAAAAGCAATTATTAAAATATGAAAAATTCAACAAATGACTTAATTGCTATATAAATATGGCTAAAGATTACATTATCAGCTGAAAGCTGAAGCAAAGGATTTTCCCAGAATGCAGTTGAAAACATAACTACATTTTCATTACACCATTTAAAAAACAATAATTTCCTCCTATCATCATATATCTAGTTAATTAACATTTAACCAATGTCTTTTAGTGTTTTCTTTAGTTTATTGGATCAGGAATCAAAACAGACATATATTTCAGTTGTGTTGTATTCTCTAGTTTTCCCACCATGTTTTTTCTTATGATTTTTTTTTGAGAGGTGTTGTATTTTAAAGAATTAGGTTGTTTTTCCTGTAGTTTATCACAGTCTTTGTTTTGCTAACTACATCTTTTCTTTATCTATTAACATGTTCTTCTGTCTCTTATATTTCTTAGAAATTGGTGCTTAGATTTAGTGGCTTACAGTAGTCCCACGTACACATGGGGGATACATTCCAAGACCCCCAATGGATGCCTGAACCTGCAGATAGTACTAAATCCTATGTGCACTATTTTTTTTCCTACACACACATACCTCCGATAAAGTTTAATTTATAAATTTGGCACAGTAAGAGATTAACAACAATAAAAATAAAATAGAACAATTATAACAAGATACTATAATAAAAGTTATGTGAATGTGCTCTCTCTCAAAATATCTGCTTGTACTGTGCTCACCCTTCTTCTTGTGATGATGTGATATGATAAAATGCCTACATGACAAGATGAATTGAGATAAATGACGTAGACATTGTGACGTAGCATTAGGATTCCATTGACATGACACTAGTCAGAAGGAGGTTCATTGAGTCATGACAATGTCATGTTTTCCACCCACAAATCTAATGTTTTTTCCATCTTTACTAAGTATTTATCATGCACTGTAGCCATAATTTTTGCAGTTTCAGGTGCAACAGCAAAACTACCATGAATTTCTTTTTTCTTCTTCACAATTTCACAAAAAGTAGATTTGTTCTTATCAGAGATCTTAGCAACCTAAGCATATGATATTTTTTCTCTCCTTTATTAAGAACTTTCACCTTTTCTCATATAGAAAGCAATTTACAGCTTCTTTTTTGCATATCTGAATTGCCAGCATCACTACTCTTGTGCTTTGTGGCCATTATTAAGTAAAAGAGGAGTTACTTAAACACAAGCACCATAATCCTGGGACAGTCATCTGATAACCCCAAACAGCTACTAAGAGACTTATAGGTGGGTGGTGTCACAGTCACAGCATGGAGATGCTGGACAAAGGGATGAGTCACATCTTAGTTTAGATGGGGCGGGATTCGAGAGATTTCATCATGCTACTCAGAACAGCTTGCAACTTAAAACTTATGAATTGCTTATTTCTAGAATTTTACATGTAATATTTTTAGACCAAGCTTGACCACAGGTAACTAAAACCACAGAAAGTAAAAATGCAGATGAGGGAGACTACTGTAGGTTCAGTCTCCTTTTTAATCAGAGCAAGTGTACTTGATGAATAGTGATGTAGACGTCTGTAAGAATGTACATAATGTATATTTGTTCTTATGTAATGTTAACAAACATTGATTATAATAGTTGAGATGCACTTAATTAATTAAATATTTCAGATTGGCAATGAGACTTTGGTTGTTATCTGGAATGTTTCTATAAAAGAAAACATCTCCATAGCAAATATTTGGTTGCCCTAAAGTACTTTTTATATAGAAAGTCATGGAAATTCTTTGATTTTTTTTTTCCTCTGTCAGTTTTACAAATAATGGGGTTCTTAGCAATCTCTCAAGCTAACCAAATGACATTTTTAAGTGCCATTTTGAGCATATGGATTAAAATAGATTCTTGTGTCAAGCCATTGCAGATACTACTACCTTTATTGGTTATCAATTTTTCTCATCTTTGGAATTTATTCCACTTGACTCCTGAGTCTTTTTTGATATGACCCTAGTCTTTGATTGCTTCATACTTTGTGGTATAAAAAGATATTTTAGGTTCATCTTATATATTTTCTTGTCCCAGAATTAGAATAAACTTGGTAAGAACTACACAATAGTCCTGGAAATAAAACTATCAAATTTGACCAAAAGGTATTAAAGAAGCCTCACTTACATACATATATTTTATTTTTGCTAATAAATTAAAAACAAATTTCTGAAATTATTCTATAAATCCAATCCAATTATGGTAAAATATCAACAGGGTTTGGGGATACTAAAGTTCAAAAGGATCAGAAATGTGCATGAATAGCCAAATCTTTGAAAAATTTTCATAAAATTTATATTGTTTGTATTATATATATTTATATTACACAGTTGATATATACCAATACTATCTGTTAAAATGTATGAAAGTTTCTGTTAATTAAAGCAAATAAAAATCACCACTATGTTTTTCAAAAGAATTGATAAATAAAAAAAAAACCTTGTTTAGTGGAAATATGGTTTATGACAAAACTGACAATTCAAACCAATAGCAAAAAGTTTATCTAATAAATGCTTTTAAAAGAAGCATGTTTGAAAAAGTAATTCTTACCTCACACTCTATTTTAAAAATTCAAATGGATTATAAGTCAAAATATATAAAACAAATCTATAATACTACTAAAAGAAAACATTGAAAACATAAAAATATACATGTACATCTTAAATTCTGATGTGCAGGAGAGTTTTCTTAACAAGAAACAACACTACAAACACACAGTGCAATATATGGATGATGTATTATAGAATTGTACACTTGAAACACATATAATTTTATTAACCACTGTCACCCCAATAAATTTAATTTAACAAAGGAAAAAATCACACAAAAAAACGTGTCTATATCAAAGGATACCACAATCAAAATTAAAGATAAGCAAATGAATGAAAGAGAATATCTGAAATTAATGATAGAAAAAATGATATCTGTTTAAGAGTTTCTACAACAATTTTTTTAATAGGCAAGAAATAAAAAATTTTACAAAAGAAGTAGAAATGGTCTATAGATCTGCAAATGACATTCAAACTAGGAATCAGAAAAATTTACTTTTTGTACATAACAGTGAATTGGATTGATAATAACTATTATTACCATGTATGTGGGGAAATGGGCCCTGAAACTCACTGCTGGTGAGTGAGTTTTTTATATAGCCTTTAGGAGGGCAATTTAGTAGTACTGAATACAAATTTAAAGAAAACCGCTGACCCGATAATTCCACTTTTCGGAATTTATTCTACCGAAATAGGCATTTATCCTACAAAGTTACATGTACAAGATGTGTACCAAAATACTATTTGCGATGCAAACACTGGAAACAACTTAAATAATTATCAGTAAGAGAATAGTTCCATTGTAGTGCATTCATACTATTTATTAAAATAAAGTAGTTACAGTGAATACAAACTTGCAGAGAATTGCATGCTAATGATTATTTTTAAGGGGAAAAAGCAAGCCACAGAGGGGAAAAATGTATAGAATGCTTCCATTTATGTATTCTTTTCCTTAAAAAGCTTTATGAAATATACATATAGATGTAAGGTCATAGAAAAGTCTGAATAGATACACACTAAACTGTAAACAGTGGGTACTTTCAAGGAGAATAGTCTGTGAAGAAGTAAGATTTTCTTTTTAGTTCTTTATACTTATTGAGTTGTTTTTTGTTTTATAATTAGTATGCATCGATTTCTTGAGTAATTAGGAAAAAATATCTTCCTTTCTTCATTATAAAATTGCTGAGATGAAGTTTATAATTATTTTACAGCTGCAATTTAGCCAGGATTAAAGGTAGAAGGTGTATACTTTATCTCTTATCATTAAGCAAATGAAAATTATCTAGATGTGCAAAAGTAATAATTTAATGAAAAGTAAAAAGTAAAAAAATAGACCATGGGCTCTGTGTCCTCATCGGATTCCACACCCGTATTCACTTTCCAGAGACCTGCATTCACAGAGAAAGGAAAGGCTATTTTTTCTAGGGAGAAAAATATACAAGGACACGCACACAATCTCACAGATATTTCTTGTCAGAATATGAGTTTAATGATCTGCATTCCAGAAACTGCTAGTTTGGAAATTAATACGTCTTGGATGAGTCACTTAATATCTTCTAGCCTGCATTTTCTCATTGAAAAGAGAGAAAGGAAGAGAGAGAGAAATTGGAGGAGGAGGAGAAGTAAGAAGAAGAGGAGGTATAGGAGGAGGAGGAGAAAGGGAAGGAAAAGTATTGCTTCTTTTCCTTAGAGATTTTTTTATTGAGATTTTATTATGAAAGTTTTCAAATATAAAAATGCATAAACCATAGTATAATAAAGCCCCACATAGCCATCATCTATCTTAGGTAATTACCTACTCAAAGCTAATCTTATCTCATCTATTCCTGACTCCCTTCCACCCTTCCCTGGACTATTTTGAAGCAAATCTCAGACATCATATTATTTCATCTATAAAAACTTTAGCATGTACCTCTACAAAATAAAATTCCTATTTAAAGACATAATCACAAAACCAACATCGCACCCAAAAATGTAACCATGCTTCTCATTATTATTAAATATCCAATCATTGTTTACATTATCCTGGTAGTTTTGCTTTTCACATTTTTTATGCTTACTTGCTTACATCAGGATTAAATTTATCTTAATGTAAAGTCTTCCATCCCCCTTTCTCTCTTTCCATCAATCTCTCCCTCTCTTAGCCTTGCAATTTATTTATGGTGGAAACTATGCCATTTGTCTTATAGAATTTCTCACAATCTGAATTTTACTTATATATCTGTTGTGTCAATTAACATATTCCTCTATCCCCTATATTTCCTGTAAATTTATCGTTAGACCCAAAGGCTTGATCAGACTCGCACTCAATTGTTTGGAAAAACTACTATATACATAGTTTTGTGTGCTGCTATAGGGAACTACATAGTTTCTGGTTGTCTGCTTTGTGATTTGGGTAGCCATTAATGGTCACTACCTGGACTTTTAGAGATGTACAGTTTTGAAAAGGGTTTAAGTTTTTATGTTGTAAAATTTGCACTCACAAGTTGACAGGCATGATATTAGTTTCTCCATTTTACTGAGGAGACAACTATGACTCAGATGTGGGAAGAGTAGAGCCAGAATGAACCCAAACACTTCATCCAGCTCACTAAAACACTGACAAGATCGTTACCCGACTCTCACTCTATTCCTCCATGCACACATTAATTTTCTTTTCAGAAAAAAATATTTTTTTGCAATCACTTACATATGATGAATTTTATGCTTCATCCCTGAACTAATTTCTTGGTTGGGTGGTGGTAGGAACAATGGGGATAGAGTATAATTAGAAAAAAATCCACAGGTAATTTCTTTTATGCATACATATGTTTATTCTTATATCCCTTTATGCCATATATGTCAGTCATAACAATAAGTATAAGACACAAAACAAAAGGAAGAAAAATATCCTACAACTATGTCTATTTTGGTGGCTTCAGTGCAAGACAGGGTAAAGTTGTAGATTCTCTAAAGATCAATAACAAGTATTTTTGGCAAACTAATAAATAAAATCATATTCTTCAATTACACTATGTTCGAATTAGCACACAGAAAGACGCTTACTCAGATTTACCATGTATTAGAACAGAATGATAAGCATGATTACTCTTTTTCTATCTTTGCTTTAAATTTTCATTTATTTATTCAGTAATTTACCTAAACATATATGTATTGAATGTCTACTATTGTGGTAGAAATTTTGCCAGGAAATGTAAATATATAATAAGCAAAATTAACAATCAAGAAAGTAAAACAATTGAATAACACAGATAAATTACAAGGAGAGGTACATGACATTATAAGAGAATAGAGATACTTAACCTAGACTGGAGGATCAGAGACTGTTCCTAGATAAGAGAAAAGCCAAATTTTCATGGATTGTGTAGTGAATAGAACATGGCGGGGGGGGGGGGGGGGGGAGTGCGGGGAGCAACTCCTTTAAAAAGTTTAGCTGGAGAAATAAAAATATGGAGTCTAGTAAAGAAGTCTGAGTTGAGAGAGGAAGGATGAATTAATCAGATAATATGATGGGGGGGACAGGAAGTGTGCTCCAGTGAGTGAGAAATATTGGGCAAAAGCCCTAGACCAGCAAAGAGAAGCATGTGACGTGGTGCTGGAGTATTTTCAAGTGATGAAAATGGAACATGAGATGAGACTGGAGAGTTAGAGAGTTACTGCATCAATAGGATGTTATGTCGTCTCACCGTATCTCTCAGTTTTCTCAGAGTATTTCAGGTTTATGTAAGTTGTCCTAATGTACCTTCAGCTTTCAAAAGTGACCTGTTTTGGACAACAAGGTATATAGTCCCCTTATTTATAGTCCATCCCTCAAAATTTATCCTGAGAAAAACTGACTGAAAATTTTTAGCCAAATAAGAACCTTGATCATGCCCTGGCCAGTTTGGCTCAGCGTTTGGAGCATCAGCCTGCAGACCAGAGAGTCCCGGGTTTGGTTCCCACTAGGGGCACGTACCAAAAAAAAAAAAAAGAACCATGATCAAATTTGATAGTCAAAAATATCTTCTATGTCATTAATGAGAGTATGTTGTAGAGTGTGCAAGATTGCGTAGGACAGAGATTCTTGAAGAAGTTCAGGCAAGAGCTGAAAATGACTCTGACAAGAGTGATGGCCTACAGTTAACAAGTAAATCAACTGGAAAGATATTTAGGATACTGGATGGAAAGAACTCCATGATATATGGAAAAGGGGTATCAGAGATAAAGAAGAAATATTAAGGATGATACCTAGGATTTTCTGTGGTGTGTGTTGGGTAGTGGAGGTACAGAGTTGTTGGTACAAAAATAGAGAAAGCAGATAATGGAGTCATTTAGGTTTACATTTTTAACAGATTGGTCAGATGTAAAAACTAAAAAACAAGGTTTTATAGGTGTTAGCATGAGTGTTAATTAATCAGAAACCATAAAATCTAAGCTGGATGAGGTAGATAGTAAAGAAGGGAGAAGACTGATGGATCAGGAATGAGCACAGGGATGTATAGCCTGGAGGCCCCAGTGACGCCAAAGAAAGATTATCATTGGGCAAATTGACAAAGCAAGCTGAAATGGTAAGAACTTTTGGTTGTAGAGCAGAATTCTTGAGCAGAAGAATGATGACAAGGTTGTGAGTGTGACCTCAAGAATGTGTGATGAAGGTGACAAAGGCCTCCACTTCCTCATTCTGATCTAAGGCTCCACCATTTCTCTCCTTGCCTAAGGCAACACCCTAGAGTTCCCCTTGCTTCCACTCATATCATCAATATTCCTCTTATTCTTAGTATTTTCTGTACTTCCACCACAGTAAATCATTTCATTGTAAATCATCTTATATCTCCTCTGGTCCAAAACCCTCCAAAGGTTTATTAGAATTAAATTCAAAATCCACATATAAGGCCATGTGTATCTGCTTCTAGGTGCCTCTCCAAGTTCATTTTCTGTCACTCTTTTCCTCTGCTCCAGAGCAGGCTTCCTTCTCTGTCTTCAACATAGCAAGCAAGCTCTGCCTCAGATACAGTACTCTTGCTATTTCATTAGTTGTCTCCCAAAGTGTTGTATGGGCCACCCCTTAGATCATTGAAATCTTAACTTAAATGTCAGTTGTCATAGTCCTTTCTCAGCCACTCTACATAGTGTTTCCTGTATCTTTATATTTTATTTCAAATCACTAAACTACATGACATTATATTATATAGTTATTTATTACTTTTCAAGTTTTTTCCAGTGGAACATAAGGTCTTTGAGGGCACAAAAATGTCTAGTTCATTGCAAATGAAGACTAAGATCTTGATAAATATTCATTGTACATCATTGCAAGTAGGAAATAGATCAGGAATTGAACAGCCAGGTTTCAAATGGGTAACCACAGTGATGATGAGGTCCCCAGGCTGGACAAAAATTATCAGGTATGTAGATAGTGAGAGGGAACTATAAAAACAGCAACTGGAAAGGGAAGAAGATTTTTATATCTACATGAGTTATTAGTTCAGTAGTTCAGTAGACAAGCTAAATTTTGTCGACTCTCATACACTTTGTATTTCCTCTTACAGATGATTCAGGCTTTTTTTCAGAATTAATAAGTGTGCATAGATATTTACCTTGAGTAACATTTATTACACATCTTCAAATGGAACTCTTCAAATTGAATTTTTAATTATTAAGGAAATTTGCATACAAAACAAGTGTCTCTCAAAAGGACTGCTTGTCTCAATAAAAAAAAAAAGCTACAGGTATATTATGAATAGAATTTAAAAGCCTTTTAACATTACTGCCACTGAAGTTGTCCAGTATTACATTCATATTTTATATATTATATCAACATATAAAATTCTTCCACTTCCTTTCTAAAAAATCTATTCATTCTAGTCACTTTTAAATAGTTGAACCAGGACTCTTTTTTTTTTTTAATTCTCACCTGAGGACATTTTTGCATTTATCTTCAGATAGAGCAGGAGGGAGAGAGGGGGGAAGAGAGAGAGAGAAACATCGATGTGAGAGAGACACATCAACTGGTCGCCACCCACACAACCCCAACCTGGGCTGGGGACAAATTGCAACTGAGGTACGTGCCCTTAGCGGGAACCAAACCTGGGACTCTCTAATCTGCAGGCCGATGCTCCAACTGTTGAGCCAACCCGGCCAGGTCGGGGAATATTTTTTTTAATCGATATGAGAGAGACACACCAATTGGTTGTCTCCTACACAAGCCGCAACCGAGGTATGTGCCCTTGACTGGAATCAAACCCACGACTCTTTTGTCCGCAGGCAGTCTCTCTAACCACTGAGCCAAACTGGCCAGGATGAATCTGGACTCCATCTGCAGTAACAGAGTACTCGATCACTTGACTTAAACAGAAAGAAAATGTATTGAATCAAAAACAGAAAAATCGGACTTCCGGTCAAGATGGCGGCGTAGGTAAACACGGTATCGCATCCTCCCACAACCACATCAAAAGTACAACTAAACTATAGAACAACCATCATTCAAAACCGCCTGAAATCAAGCTGAATGGAAGTGCTACAACTACGAAATTAAAGAAGAAGCCGCATTGAGACTGGTAGGAGGGGCGGAGGCAGATAGGCTGGTCCCACACCCACGTGTGGCGGATAAAAATTAGAAGGATACCTTGGCTGGGAAGTTCCTCCCAGAGGACTGAGGGGTCCCCGTCCCACACCAGGCGCCCAGCTCAGGGTTCCAGTGCCAGGAAGAGAATCCCCATAACTTCTGGCTGGAAAAACCAGCAGGAACTGAGGCTGAGGCAGCTGGAGCCCCAGGCAGCTCCTCTTAAAGGGCCCGCACACAGACTTACTCGGACTTGCTCCCTCCAGGCTCCAACATGGGGGAGGCAGCTCGAAAGGCACCAGAGACATATGGGGAAGAATTGAGCTGTTTGGCATTGGAACAAGGGCTGGAGAGGCAGCTTTCTCCTGGACAGACTTGCTTTCAGAGGCTTTTGTTCCTTTGGTGAGCCCTTCCCTGGGCCAGCAGACGCCGCCATATCTGGGACTCCAGCTACCTGGCTCACACTGTTTGCCCTGCCCTGGTGATTCCCTGAGGCCCTGCCCCACCCAACTTTCAGACCCACCCAAGCTGTTGCCAGTTGCTTTATCATAGGATTGGCCTGTCTTGGATCCTGCTTCAGCTTTTCCTAAATTCTTTCAAACAAGCACCATCTGGTCTCAGCTAGCCCCATACCTCTCACTAAGTAATACATAGAAACAAACAGAGGGAGGCAGCCAAAATGAGGAGACAAAGAAACAGGTCCCAAATGAAAGAACAGAACAAAACTCCAGGAAAAGAACTAAGTGAAATGGAGTTAAGCAACCTAACAGATGCAGAGTTCAAAATATTGCTTATAAGGATGCTCAAAGGACTTAGTGAGAACCTCAGTGAACTTAGTGAGGGCCTCAAGAGCATAAAAAAGGACCAGTCAGAAATGAAGGATGCACTAACTGAAATAAAGAATAGTTTACACAGATGCAATAGTAGAGTAGGTAAAACCAAGAAGCAAACCATCGATTTGGAATATAAGGAAGCAAAAAACACTCAATCAGAACAGCAAAAAGAAAAAAGAATTAAAAAAAATGAGGATAGTGTAAGGAGCCTCTGGGACAACTTCAAGCGTGCCAACATTCACATCTTGGGGGTGCCAGAAGGAGAAGAGAGAGAACAAGAAATCGAAAACCTATTTGAAAAGATAATGGCAGAAAACTTCCCTAACTTGGTGAAGGAAACAGACATACAAGTCCAGGAAGCACAGAGAGTCCCAAACAAGATGAACCCCAAGAGGCCCACACCAAGACACATCATCATCAAAATGCAAAAGGTTCAAGACAAAGAGAGAATCTTAAAAGCAGCAAGAGAAAAGCAGTTAGTTACCTACAAGGGAGTTCCCATAAGACTGTCAGCTGATTTCTCAAAAGAAACTTTGCAGGCCAGAAGGGAGTGGCAAGAAATATTCAGAGTGATGAAAAGCAAGAACCTACAACCAAGAACCCCAACCTCTATCCTGCAAAGCTGTCATTTAGAATCGATGGCCATATAAAGAGTTTCCCAGACAAAGAAAAGCTAAAGGAGTTCATCACCACCAAACCATTATTATATGAAATGTTGAAGGGTCTTCCTGAAGAAAAAGATAAAAAAATATAAACAAACAAAATGGCAATAAATACATATCTATCAACAATTGAATCTACAAACAAAATGAACAAGCAGAATAGAAACATTCTCATAGATACAGAGAACATTTTGTTGGTTGCCAGATGGGAGGGAGGTTGGGGGAATGGGTGAAAAAGGTGAAGGGATTAAGAAGTACAAATTGGTTGTTAGACTGGCAAACCTCAAAGGGAAAGGGGGTTTTGGAGTGGGAAGAAATAAACTAAAGAACTTAATATGTATATATGCATAACCAATGGACACAGACAACAGTGTGGGGAAAGGCAGGAGGGGGGCGGGAGAGGGGAGGAGGGGGTCAATAGGGGAAAAATGAGGAACATCTGCAATACATTCAACAATAAAGATAAGTTAAAAAAAAAAAACAGAAAAATCTCAGCAATAATATTTAAAATAATACTTTAAAAGCAGAGCTTGACCCAGGAGTTCACATTGTTCTCCCCTTCCCCTCCATTGTCTTCATTATCATACTCCTAGTCAGACTGTGTCAGTGATCCTGGTAAAAAGCTATCTGATTATATTTCATTAGGTCTGACTGAGACCCATGTAGAATCTTGAATCTATCACAGTGACTGGGGAGGCATGAAGCTCTGAGTGATTAGCCAACCCCCACACCCAGAGGCACCTTGCTGGAGCTGAGAGTCAATGCATTAAAACACATGGAATGAGAGTGGAGAAGAGATGGCTCCCTGAAGGAAAATAGCAGCACTCTAACCAAAAATGGGGCATGGGGGAGGAGTGGATACTAAATAATAAAAAACACAGCCCATTAGAAAGGCTTCCAAACATGATTTTGTCTGGTGATATCATAGTCACATATAATAAAAAGAACATTTGACAGGCTGCCTTTGAATTCCTTACATTAAAAATATCAGGATTAAATTGAAGTTCTGTTGGTCAGAGAAGAAAGTATTCATTAATCTGCTTCATGATAAAAATGTACACAAATTTAGATTTTTAATATGATAGAATAAATGGGCTTTGAATGGAAGAAGTAAAAGCATTTTGAATCATGACTATCTGTTTTTCTTCTCTGCTCTAAGACCTCTGTAACATATCTCTTCCTGGAGGCTTTGATGATTTACTTCTCCTCACCTATAGTTTCACTTTTTATTGTTCTGAGCCTTTGTTCATGCTGTTGGAGTTTTGATAAACATTGTGTTTAAGATTCAATATAATTTAGAAAGAACTTAAATATTTATATTATTATGTTATATCTCCCAAGAGCTCTATAGTTCTTTTTATTTATTCAAGGGGAGCTGGTGTGAACATGCTGCTCGTGCTGCCTTCTGTGCCAAGAATAATAAAGTTCTTTTTCTCTGACCCAGGAGTCTCTTGTCTTCTGGCCAGTGTTTGTGAAACTGTGGCAGGAGAAATTGATGCAAGCAAGGTTAAATTTCAGATCCTCCACAGCTCCTCATACTGCTGTCTGTTTATGTCCATGACTTTGCTTACAGTTGCTGCTGGAGAATAATTATTTTTCCTTCTCTTCTTAATAATTTCTCATAATTGCCTCTCATCAAGCAATCTAACCAGAACCTTAGGGGCAAAGGAAATGCAAATTTCCAAGAATTAATAGGGTTAAAAAAATGTCAATAACACATCCTACATAACACTGAGAGAGTGGAGAGAAAAATAATATGCAAGTATATACATAACAAACCAAGGAAGAAAATATGCATAGATAATACAGTCCTTATTTCTGTATCTGGTCGTGAAGCCATTTTGATATTCTTCATTTTCTCCTTCTAATACTTATTACCTGGTTCTTCAATTAGTCATTAGTTTGTTTTGTCTTATTTGTTTACCCAAACCTTTATTTCTGAAAGACCTAAATCATTAGTGTTAACTGCATTGAGTTGATGTAGCCTTCTATTCTCCTGTCACTATATAAGGAAATATTAAGAGGTGCCCCAAAGAATCCTCTGAGCTCCACATTACCAATCCCCACTGTGTGTCAAGAGCCTTCTTTTTTCATTGATAATTGGAACCAGTCACTTTATCCAATACAATGACTCTCTTCCTTTCCTTGTATCTCTTAGTCAGAACTAAGACTTCTAAACTAATAGAGTTCAGACTTGAGGGTATGAGAAACAAACAAACAAAAAATTTTCTGCTTAGGGTCAATCAGTTTTTCACCTTTAGTTCTTGGATCCATATGTTCTGAATATGGAAGACAAAAGCATCATAAACTGAAGCATAAATTGATATGCTTCTGGTAAATCTTTTGGAGAAGCATATCAGTTCCTCATAGTTGGTTATTAAATATGCAATCTAAGTCAGTGTTTAATATATCATTGCACACAGGTCTATCATGTCAACTGCTTCTGTAGACAGTGTATGTGGTAAGACTTGTGACTCTTCATGGATATGAGCTTAAATGAAGAACTTCACTAATTTTGCTGTCCAAGGAATTCTTTGGTCAGATCAATGTTATTATATATCATGATGTTGAATAAAACATTTCCTAAGTCTTTGGATTATAATACTGGCCTAAACATTGTGGGCAGGGAAAACAAATCCATATTTTTAGTGTCTGGTCCAGTGAAGTCAAATTGCTGCCCTTTCCATAATGGGAAGAAAGATGGTTAGACGATGCTGTAGGAATTGGTGCCATATCAGATAGTCAGTGTTGGTCTTTGCTCCTAACAAATACGTTATTCAGCAAGTGCTGAGTTATCTATTCTATTTATGAATTCAGAAACTTGGTAAATAACTCTAGGATCATAGATCTAGGATTCCACTTCAAAAGGAACTTGAGCCAAAACTCCATTTATCTCCTGGCCTCCACAGTCCCTGGTCTGACTGATGGAGCAAGAAGGCACTTGAGGTACTCTGGATTCATGTCAGTTCAGGACCAATGCTCTGTTACCTTCTAAATTCCTTGGCATTTCTCCTTCTGCAAGGTATAGCCACCCTGATAAGTGACTATAATGTTTCCAGTGAAGGCTAGGAAGAATTTTACTTTTGTCAGTTGTTGAAAGCTGCTTCCTTAAATGCACCTGGCCTTCTAGTTATCCAAGATGAAGACATTGAATTCTAGAGTTTGCAAATTGTACACATTTTCACAAGTCTTGCATGTGGAAATGTGCATTGTGTGGCTGCAATTATAGTTAGAAAAGTTTGCATTCTGGCTGGTGTGATACAGGCATTGGTTTGTTAGAGTAACTGATATTGGAGGTTCTAACATCTAGTTATGAGTGTCATAGAAACCAAGCAGCAATGGTGGTGTCATTTTAGCTAGAAAAGTCCTACAGTATGGTTGGATATTGTTTCTGGCTGCTTTGCTTCTCTGCCTCACCAGAAGATTCTCTGACATACCCAATATCTTTTAAATACATTCTTTCTCTGTGGAAGTGGTGGGAATAGATTGTGCTTGGAAACAAAACAAAACACTGTTGGAAACCTTATGTACAACACAGTAGGAAATTACAAGTGCTCAGGAATATTTAAAGTAGAAATTAGTCTTTACCTGTACAAGTATTCCCCATAAGTACAAGTAGGTTAGAAGGGCAAAATATTCTATAAAATACAGAATACTCTTCCAGACTGGGAAAGATCAGTCTAAGATTTATTGCCTCTATTGACAAGTGCAATTACTAAGCTAGCATCAATATCAATGTCAGTGACCATACTCAATCAGTGGAGAAGAGTGAGGGCTAAATAAAAGCTGCAGATCTGTGATTAAATCATGATCTGAAATAGTCACTAGCTGTGAAACATTTGAAAAATTGCCTAGTCACTCTTCGTCAATTTTCCCATCTTTTAAGTGGGAATAATCATACTTGACTTGCAGTCAGTGATTAGGTAGATTTAATGAGAAAATGGAACTGCCTATCATCATGTTTGGTGCACAGTAGTTGTTCTGTAAGTATGAATTGTTTTACTCCATACTCCTGTGCTCACTAAAAGACCAGTCTAAATATGACATATAGATGTTAAGGCTCTTATAAAAGGAATTAAAGAAACACAAATTCTAATCATTGTACTATAAGAGTTGACTTTAAAGACCTAGAATGAATGTATCACATTTTATAGAACACAGAAATATTCCAGCTGGAAAATGTTAATCCATTCACTGTATCAATTCTGATTAATCAACAAGTTATATCAATTTTATTGAAGACTTTGTTTTTACACTAAGTAGTTTAGTTCCTAATCTCAGTAATGTGATCAGATTGTGATAATCAATGCATTATAATCAATTCTAAGGCAAAGTACCTTTATTATATTCTAAAAGAATAGTTATAACTAATTTTGTGAACCTAATTTAAGCCCAATACCATAAGTCAATAACATCAACAAAGTAAATACATCCTCCACACAATGCCTTCCCAGTTAATGCTTTTTTAAGATACTTTTAAAATTTTGAAATATTTAAGACTCACAAGAAGTTACAAAAAACAAAAAGAAAAACTAGTAGAATTCTCACCTACCCTTCACCCTGCTTCCCAACTGAAAACATCTTACATAACCGTAACATGTTGCCCAAACCAGGAAATTAATATTGATACAATACTATTAAGTCAACTACATACCATATTTATATTTCACCAGTTTTTACATGCTTTTTAGTTTTTAGTATAAAAATGTATAGAATGTAAGTACCCATCAACTCATGTTTTATTGGGCAATGTTTATATGGAAAAAATATATTAATTTCCTCTAAATTCAATACAACATATTTTTAAAAGGGATGTGCAAAAATATTACATTCCATATACAAGTAGGTAGATTGCTAGAACCATGTGTTAAACATTTTTAAAACCATACTAAGCAAAAGTCATTTAAACTCTCCTTCATTCACAACTTTCAAATTTCAAGTCTCCACTTGATTTAGAAACTAAAGTGCATTACAGGAATTTTCTTGTTTATATTTGCTAGTTTTGTCTGTCTTATTTATAACAAATTTATTTATTGCTGGGTTGTTGTTTTTTTCTGTGTGATTATCATAGCATTTCATGCAAATTCTACATGTTACTGCTTAAAAAGAAGCTGTTATGTGTTGTTTTTTAAATAATCACTGGTAATCAGGAAGCTGTGTTTAAAACATTGTGGATCCTAAAACTTTAGTATGCTATTTATATATGTATTTACTGGGTTTTAGTGTAATTCTTGAAATTTGATGAGGTATAATGTATTGTAATTTTCCTCTTTTAAAATAAGGGGCCATGGGCTCTTGGTTAGTGTTCCACACAAAACATCTGATTTTCAGGGACATATTACTGACATGGAGACATGCCAGTATATAGATTTAGTAACAGAGGGATTCTCTAAAGCAAATTAATCAATAGAATGGGATAGTTCAGTTATCCCATTGTATAGACTAGTCTAGTCTATCTACCAAGTACAAAGTAATAGTCATAGTCAATAGTAAAAGAAAAATTGACATACTATCTAAAAACAAACACTTTAAACATTTTATTTCATAAATCTTTGTTTCTACTTACTCTCTTTCCTTTTCTATTCTCTAACTTTCAACAACCTACTCTTCACTCAAAGAAAGAATGATTCCACTGGCCTCTCTCTCATTTCTTTCTCCCCCCCCAAAACCCCAGCACCTCCCTGGATCTTTCCACTGGAGTGAGTCGGGCTCTCACTGTCCTCCTAAACCACATAGCCTGTATCTCTACTACAGCACACATTTCAGGTGCTTTGTGTTGTGAATGATGTGCTAGTGCTGATCTCTTTGACTCTCAGACTGAGTTTTAAGGGGGATTTGGTTCAAGTGATCCCAAGCAATCATCTCTGATTTGCTACTGGGGGAATTTATAGTGCCAGAAAGACAGTATTGGGTGTGTTGAAGAGGGGCTAAGACATGAGGCCACACCTACTTTTCCTTCTTTTTGTTTGGAGATGCTATCAAAGAATGCTTGTAATAACAGTTCCTGGTTAATCCTGGACACTCTATCAACTCTCTTCTGTCTCCATTTAGTTCCAGTGGTGCCATTATTGATCCCCTTTTCTTGTCTTCCTCTTCATGAAGGTCTCATGACTTCTCCCAATATAGATATGGACCTTTACACAGGCCTAGGACATACACAGTTCACTACTATAGAAAACCAGACTGATCCATGTGAGTGCATCTTTGCAACCTCCATTTGATATGTCCTGTTTCTGCCTTGTTGCTAATTATGTCTAAGAAGGTGTAAATAAGTTACCTTCGCAATTTCTGTGATAAGACACTGCTATGCAATTCATCCGAGCTTAAAGGTGGGAGCTAAATTTATATTTGTGTTTGATGCTAAAGACAAAAATCACGTCTCTGAGGACAAAAAGTTTTTATTCATGGATTGTTCTGATCCTATGAGTGTCTTTGGATGATGACATTACATCAAAGAATTTAAATATGAATGTGGTTTTGTATTTATTTTTCAATAATATTTTTTTCTTCAAGAAAATTTTGATAAAGTTATCACCCTCCATTATAACACTCAGCTTAAAATTCATGCTTCAAAATTTGCAATCAAGGAATTTTACTCAGAACTTAACAGAGTATATGAAAGTGCAATAATCTCATTTGATTATTCATCTTTTCAATGTAGAGTAACACATTTTCCTAAGTTATTACCACCATACTAATAATTCCATCTGCTTAGTATTACCTTTGTACTTTTCACTTAGTATTGATTATGAGAGCAGTTTGAAAGTTCATTATTTACTAATAAAATCTATGTGGGAAGAACCTGGCATCTTTGTGTGTAGAATCTGATTGAAATAAATGACCTGTTACTGAAGAAACAATAGAGGCTTAAAATGTTATTTCTGCTTCTAAATTTGTTTCCTTTGAATAAATTCAGTAGTTTAGACTTTTTGACTGAAAACTGCCAAAAAAATTTCTTTCTGGCGATTTATTTTTTTCCCAAATGAAGATTTTAGGAATACTTGGAGTTGAATTAATTAATAGTTTGGCCACAGTAATCCATCTTAAATATTATGAACTGCAAATTCAGCACTGGTCTTTCTGCAGAATACCCAGAATTTATTTCATTTTATTTTAGGACCCTCCATTGAAAGATTATTTAATTCCATGCAAAAAAGAAGAGGGTGAGAAATATCTATGACAGTTTATCTTTCTATGAGAGGGACAAGATTTATTCATGTGCAGGTATGTCCTCCTCCACCAATACTGCTGAGGAGGTCAGTTCACTCAGCACCCCTTCCCCTGAGGACAGTTTTAGGAGATCCTGGCTGCTGGGCTTCTTTCTATAATGGAGAACGGGCAGGGAAAATCTAGAGGATCTTGTGCTGGGAGAGGAGATGGAGGGATCAGCACAGCAAAGGCCAGGACCATGCTTGCCTCTTGCTGGGGTTTGAGGAGTTGAAGAGAGTGAAGCATGCAATAAAGTAGAACCCCCAGTTCAGCTGCAAAGTGTAACAGAATGGGATTTTTGTTAGAACTATTGTGAATTAGAAATTGTACTTTTTAATAGTATTTGAAAGATGAAAGCATTTTAGAATTTGATTAGAATTGATAGTGGGTTAGATTTGTAGATTAGTAGGTTAGAACTCAATTTCTAAAATGATACTTGATTTCTATGACTCTAACAATCTTAGGCTGCTTTCAGAGAAGTATAAAGAAGTTCTTTATACTTCTGGGACTCTGGGACTCTGCTCTACAAAGTCTGGCTGCGCAGCTCCAAACCATGTCTCCTGACCTGAGGTTCAGCTGGGCTGTGCCCGAGTCCCCTCTATGAGCCATGGCCTGGAAGCTCTGCCCTCAAAGGAAGCTGGAGCACACCTGAAGCTCACCCTCTTTGTTTCCCATCTCTCAGGGATGTTTACCCAGGAAATGTGGTCTATACCACACTTCTCTGCAATATGAACATTTCAGTTCATATATATTTGTTGTGTTTGAAATCCTGTCCGTCTGTATGTCTGTAAGTCACCAACATATCCATCTATAAAATGTCTGAGGATGTAGGATGTGCTAGTGAAATTATTGTGTCTGCCTAGCTCTGAGCTCTTTACTACCACATATAAGAAAGCACTTAAAGAGTAAAAGTGTAAAGACCTTGATGATGACAGTCCATTCACAGTTGGGTTTTCTCTTGTACATAATTAACACCTCAAGAAATGAGCTATTTTAACACATAGAGAATTCTCTGGGGTGGGGGAAGACAGATGGAATGGGGAAAGCAAATGCAAAAATGTGATGGTACAATGAACACCCCAGCATGCATTTTAAATAATTTACACAAATCTGTTCCAATTTGTGAAGCAGAATAAAAATAGGACAATTTGTGAAATAAAAGTTAAAACTTTGTTGAAAATTATAAGCCTTGATTCATACATCACACTGTTAGATTTGCCATTATTAAGCTTACCATAAGGGCAGCAATCTAAACATGCCCTTGTTCACAGCTGCACAATGGTCTTAATTGGCACTAATTTCCCTCAATTGCAGTATCATTTGTTTTCCTTGGTGTGAAAAAGCAGAGTGCGTTTGCTTTCTGTATCAATACACTGATAAAAATAAGCAGAGGACCTCGTTTTGCTTGGAAATAAGGAAAATTGATTCATAATCAATATGTGAAATACATTTTGTGATATAGCCTGCTTCTTGCTCACCCCATTACATATACTGGGGCCATAAAAGGACCTGGATAATATTATTTTGATATACTATGCTTTGTTTCAATTCACATTTTCTGTGGGCTCAGAATAGGCAGTCGTCTTCAGAATGTATTTGAAAGTGAATTAATCCTATGTTGTCTGTACATGGTTAGGCTGGACAACCATACTATCTCCACTGAGCTTTGTTTTTGTTGAATGTTGTTTATGTCTAGTAAAAATAAATATATTAGTCTTATATACTATGTAGACCCGAAAATCCAAAGAAACCATATAGACTGTTATTGGTGGATGTTGCATGAAGGATGTTGTGGCCTAGCTCTAAGTGATCTCTGGTTTTAAAAAGTTTGGGGAGATTGTTTTAAGAAAGTGACAAAGGACAGTTCAAGGAATATTTTTAAGGTGATAGTCCACTGATTAGTTTCAATTTATTTGAAAATCATTCATTCTCTCTGTAAAATCACATTTGTTTTGGAAACTGCATTATGGGGGAACTTGGATATTCTCAAAGAGCTAAGAATTCAATGGAGTCCCTTGAAAGGTCCTTAGAGCACAGGCAGCTTGTTCAAGGAGACAGTCATGATGTGACATTTGATAGGATAGGACATGCTGCCGTGGAGTGTGGTCTGTCTCTCCTGAAAAGAAATATTTGTTGTATGCTATTCTCTAAAAGTTCCTCCTGAAAATTTCAAACATCTCTGGGTTTCTAGGGTAAGACGGTCCTCAACGGTAAGAAATGTCTAGTGCCTTTTCCCTTGGTCATCAAGGATGAGTAGAATTTTTAAAAAACATTCCACTGTCTCTCCTGATCTGCATGAATCCCTGCAAGGGGCTTTGGGAAATTTTATTCTGTCCCATGGCCTTTTGGACCTGGGGATCTGGACTCCGGACCAGCGTCTGAGACTTGTAAAGAGGTTGGCAAGACACTGGTCTTTGCCACAAGTCGCCTACTCTTTTCTAGTCAGCCCTGCCATGGCTTCTTAAAACGAATGTAAATGTACTAGGCTAGAAGTCTGAGATGACGCCTTCTCTTCATATCCCCAGTAATTAGCACAAGCTTGTCACACAGGAGGCCTATGACAGACCCCGTAAATAAATGACTTCATTTATCTCATACTGACCATACTAGGCGATGCAAACTGTGAGTATCATTAAGTAGATCCACACCATACTTATTACATCTCTGTACTGCTGGGTCAAACATAAATTCAATACTAAAGCAATCTGGATATCAGTAGCAGTTTCATTAGAATAGTGTAAACAGCTGGAAGCCCTTGAAATTAAAAAGATAATTATATTTCCATAATTGTTTTACACTGTGTACAAGCTGAAGATAACCAGCCACTTTGTTACAAGTGTCATAATGGTGCCACAGAAACTTTGGAGGAAGTCATAACAAATGGGGAGCTGAAGTGCTGATGACCTGAAGAGATCATTCAACAGTGACTGCAGTGACTCCTGCTGGGAAGTCGATGCCAAATTTCAAACAAATATGTGAACTCTTGTGAAGCTCCATATGTTTTCTTTTTTCACAAGCTTTTTTTTTATTTTAAAGGCATTGTACAAAAAAGGTTTGCATCAAAGTAAGTCTTTACAAAAAAGTCTCAAAGATAGTACAGAGAATCTTCATATACCCTACACTCAGTTTCTCATATTATTAGTACCTTACATTACTATGGTCCATTTGTCAAAATTAATTAGCCAATATTGATACATTGCTATTAACTAAACTCAATATTTTATCACATATCATTAGTTTTTCCCTAATGGTCTTTTTCTGTTCTAGGGTCCTATCCAACATCACATTACATCTGTCATCATCATTTTCTTAGGTTCCTCTCAACTGTGATAGTTTTCCAGACATTTCTTAATTTTAATGGCATTGACAGTTTTAGAGAGTACTGGTGAGGTATTTTGTAGAATATCCCTCAACTTGGGTTTGTCTGATGTTTTTCTCACAGTTAGACTGGGATTATAGGTTTGGGGGAGGAAGATCACTGAAGATGAAATGTCATTTTCAACACCACATATCCAGAGAACATACTATCAACATCACTTATCACTGATGATATTAACCTTGACCACCTGGCTGAGGAAGTGTTTGTCAGGTTTCTTCTCTATATAGTTAATTTTTATACCCGCCTCTTTCCTTAATATTCTCTTTGGAAGGAAGTCACTAAGCATAGCCCATAGTTGAGGTTTCCTCATAAATTATCTGGAATTCTTCTCTCTGAGAGATATGCCTCTTCTCCCCTGTTTACTTATTTATTCAATCATTTAGTGATCTCAGTATGGATTCACGGATATTTATTTTATACTTAGAATTAAAATCCAATACTATGTTATTAATATTGTTGCCAAACTGTTGCAGCTTGACCTTTGGAAACTTTTTCAGTTGGCTCCTGTGTCCCTTTAACATACTCCAATCATGTCACTTTTTTCCAAACTTCTTTATTTTTTGGCACTACATTATGCTCCAGACTCAGCCTATGCTTCCTGTCCCAGCCCTAGAAACAGCATTTCTCCAAAGACGCCTGGTTTCTTTTATTGAAGAATGTTATTAGAAAATAAGATCTGAGTCTTGGTTATGTCCATTGCTACCGGGTGTCATTGCCATATACAACTATTTTGAGCCAGTGAAGGATACCTTTGTTGCTTCTGGCTTTGGGATATTATGAATAAAACTGTTATAAAAATTGCATGCAGGTTTTTATGTGGATAGAAGTTTTCAAATCAGTTGAATTGGGAACATAATTACTGGGTCATGTGGTAAGTCTATGTTTAGTTTTATAAGAAACTGTCCTCCAGAATGGCTCTACCATTTTGCATTCTGAATAAGAATTCTTGTTGCTCTGCATCCTCACCAGCAGCTGTTATTACCAGTTTGGGGAAGATTTTAGCCATTCTAATAAATGTGTTGTGGGTTTTTGTTTGGATTTACTTTCTACTCAGTCTTAAACTCAGAGTATAACCAAACACGGATTTTAGACATCAGAGAATTATTGCCTACAGTTTATTTTTAAGTCAAATAAAAACTCTACATGTACAGCACATTTGTACCCACATTTCCTCCAACAACTGCCTCATCCCTGCTGTCCCTTACAACTAAGCTCCTCTAAATATTTGTCTATACTCACTCCTTTTTCACGTTCTCTTGGACCTACTCCAGTCCATCTGGTCCCCTTGCCATGTTCACCAACATCATCCACCTTGACCAACACAATGGTCACTTCTCAATGCCTATGTACTTGACCTGTCCACAGCATATCACCCAAATATCTACTCATTCCCCTTCATAAAAGTCATGAAAGACTTCCTTTAGTTGGCTTTGAGACCTTAAACTCTCTCTTGGTTTCCACCTACCCCAATACCCTAGTCACCAGTGAATAATTAACTTGATACAGTAAATGATTATGCCAGTGCTTTGAAAAGTTAGGTAAAGAGTTTCTTAAAATACCTGACTCCCATTAGTTAATTTGTGCTCAGAGATTTCTTCAACTCACAAACCCCCCAAAATGTACTTTATTATTTTATTCCTAAAAAAAAAATTCAGCTAATCTAATATGGAAATCAAATATATGTTCCCAATTTTTAAAAATTCCACTGAATAGTTAGGGTGTACAATAAGTTACCTTTTGCTAGAAACTCAGTGTCATTGGACTACAAGCCTTCGACTTAACTAGAAATAGCACAATGAATTTTTCAAAGACTTGTTTTGAGGACCAGAAAACACAATCTTACTTATCAGCTCTTCATTTCAACATAGATCAGTCCTTACAGGGTAGAGGAAGTTTTATACAGCATTTTGCTCAGCTTTTGTAAGAGACAATGTCAGAGAATTTGAGTAATACACACAGACAACACACAAGATTGAAATGCTTTAATTGTATTGCTATTCTAATTAAACAACAATTTCTATATTATTCAAATAACTTTTAGTTGTTCTAAATAACTGCTGTAGATATCTTTTCACTATTGGTGTTTCAGTTGTCATTTAAAAATTGTTCTCAATGCTTAAACGAAATGGTCAGCTCCTGGGAAAGGGGTGCAGATATCCATAAAGTGATTTTCTGTAACAGTTGAAAAAAGAAATAAATTAGCAAAAGTAAATCAATGTAAAGAAATTTAGTTACAGTTGAATAAATTAGAATAAATGTATGGTGCTATACAGATAATCAAATGTTATCAAGTGTTAAGGGATAACTTAAATATTTACATGTAGTGTGTATTGTATATTTTATATTTAATATATCAATACATAATAAATATCAGAGTAAATTACAGTTATCAAATGAATCACAGACTCTAACAATATAAGTTTATGTAATCCCCCAATTAAACTACTTATTTTATTCAAAAGAGATCTGTGTATCCTACAGAACTTTATCAAGTTCTTCTGGGATATTATTCTCTTATTCAAGATCAGCCCCACACATATATCAAACCAAAATTTGTGAAACTAATCATAACAGAGTTGTTTCTGTTTTTTGTTTTTGTTTTGTTGTTTTTGTTGTTGTTGTTGTTGTTGTTTGACCTACAATCACTTTTCATTTATCAAGAACTTAAAAAAGAATAAGAGCACAGAGGGAAAAGGGAGGACAGCTCAGGTTTCCTGTTACTTCCTTACTAACTATAACATCATTCTAAGACACTGTTTCTTCCTCTTTGAAATCTGGATGATAATCTTGGCCATACAGATCTATACCCAGGAGCATGTTGAGAATCAAACAGATTCATGTCGCTAAAAGTCTTCTCTAAATCATAACACTTCATATAAAGAATTACTATTATGATTAAGATAGCAAACAACTTGCTCAACAAAATTCCCCAGATTGAAAATCCATTCAATTAGGGAAAAGTAAGTTTTGAATAGATAATTATTCAAGTGACTTTGTCATCAATTATTTCTTAATTTTACAGAAAGAAAAAAAATTCAGTCTCTTAAGCTCTGTGTGACTACTCTGTATAAGTATTAAACACCATTATATTGTATTGTGTGATAAAGGTATTAGAAACACAATGAAGGCTTCTGAGACTCTGAAATCTATAGATGTCTCCTCCTATTTAGGACTTTGGTGTCTATTCTGCTTAATATTGCATTCTTCAGAGGTGGGGATCATATCTTTTATCTATAAGCAAGATTTATAGCAAAGACACACTTTCAAAGTCTTACTAGGAGCTCAATAAATAAATGTTTAATTTCCAAATGTAACAGTAGAAGGAAATAGCTATGAAATGTCAGGAGTTTCAAGATCAAGACTCAGTTCTGTTAATTATTATAGCACATGACCTTGCTAAGTAACTTTACCTCAACTGAGCACGGATGCTCAGTGTTTCATCTGTTAAACTAAGGAACTGAAATACAGTCCATTCAAAACCTTTCACTTCCAATTTTCTATAAACTTTTATTCTCATTTATTTTAGCCCCCCATTTATCCTTTCTTTATGTTATATTGACCAAGGAACACACCAGTCTTGCATGATATCGTTTGTGATATTTAATCCAACAAAGTTTCTAGACGTGACATGGGCATACTTTTATCTAGAAATACAACTCTATGCTAATTGTTCTTCCTTGAGTTTCAGAAACATACAAGTTGTTATTTTATTTTATTTTTAATTTTTTTTCTTAATTTAGAGAGAGAGGAAGGGAGAGAGAGATAGAAACATTGATGAGGGAGAACACTGATTGGCTGCCTCCTGCATGCTCCCCCGTCCCCCGGGGATTTGGCCCAAAACCTGGGCATGTGCCGTGACCGGGAAATGAACTGACGACCTCTTGGTGCATGGGTCGACACTCAGCCACTGAGCTACACTGGCTGGGCACAAGCTATTATTTTAGAAATGTGATCTGTGACTTTTGCAAGGAAGTAACATTCAGGGAAAATTCAATTATTAGCCCTAGAGATTTAATAAGGAAAATTTGACTTTTAAGTCAATAGTGTTTAAACCTTACCCCAGTGGAATTAAACTGTATTCTGTTGGTTGGGATGGTTTTCCCATTCATAAAAATAATATCTGGCTTTGAAGTGAAACCAAGGATCTGAATAGTGCTATATGCCAGAGTAGTAATTCCATGGTAGCCATTTTTTATCACAGTTGCTTTCAGAGTTCTCTGTGGGGGAGAGAAAAGAATTTTAAACAAATAATGATAATACACAGAAATTTACAACTTAAAGTGGTATGGAGAATTGCTAATGATTTTAAATACTTCTCACTTTTAAAATCCCTTAGAATATATTTTCTTCATAAGAATGAACCATTATGTCACAACAAATACTGAATGTTTAAACTTACATTACTGAATTTGTATTCAACATAGAAGTACTCTTCTCTTTCAATAGAATCTGCAAAATAAGCATTAACATTAGAAAATAAAGGCCAATTTTATCTTTTACTATTTTTTTAATTTAAATTCTGATCAATTAAACTCCCATGTTTACAGTTCTTAGCTAAACCTAGTACTAGGAATCCTCTAAATTACCTGGCTATTGCTGAGAAGAAGGAAAAAATAGTGAATAATCACTGCCTCAAACTTAGTTTTCATGGTGGTCTTTGGAAAAAGAAAACGAGTTAACCTGGTGAAGTAAGCCTCATCATCTTACTATGCATCCCACTTTCCCCCTCATTTTCCGTCCTTACTCTATATGGAAAAATAGAGAGAAAGGAGCTTTGTTTTAGACATCTTTTCAACGTTTTAATTTAGTAAGGAGGGATATAGCACAAAACTTTGTAGACAACCTCCTCCCACATTTCTCTTTATTGTCCATACACACAAATTCACTATCATAGAAGACGTATCTATCTTTCTCACTGCTTCTTTTTTGTTTCAATTCCTGCCCTCTAAAATTTAAAAACAATCTTTCAAGTGTTAGTGATTGAATAATCAGTGCTTCCTGAGGTAATTCACTTGGGGGGAGGGGATGAAAAAGGACACAAAAGAATGTTGATTGTCATAAAAATACCAGCATTGGCAGCCTCTGTACTCTCAATTTTCTACCACAGAACCAGCCATATTGTCTATATGTAAGATTACGAGTGTATCTTCTTTTTTACCTTTACATTTTCTTTTTCACATTCTCTTCTTCTAACTTTATATATTCCTTATAAAAATGATTCTCCTTCTTCCCTGTCTTTCTTGCTTATGAAAAAGGGAGCAAGGAAAGAAAGACGGATGTAAAGTCAACTAATATGGTGACAGACGAAACGATCTTAGGAGGAACTTCACAGGCATTACTGTCTCTTTGGAATAGTGCCCATTTCCTTGAAAACCCATTTCTGATTTTTATTATTTATTTATTTATTTATTTATTTATTTATTTATTTATTTATTTTTATTACAGATGTTTCTCCTTTTTTCCCCATTGACACCCTCCTCCCCAACCCTCCACCCCTTCCCCAGCTTTGTTGTCCATGTCCATCAGTTATGCATACATGTGTATAAGTTTTGTGGTTTATCTCTTCCCTCCCCAACCCCCTCTTCTGAGGGTTGTCAGTCTGTACCCTACTTTCACATCTCTGGGTCTACCCTGTTCCCCAGACTGTTATGTTTATTATATTCCACAAATAAGTGAGATCATGTGATATTTGTCTCTCTCTGCTTGGCTTGTTTTGCTTAGGATAATACTCTCGAGGTCCCTCCATGTCATCTCAAAGGATAAGAGATCTTTCTTTCTTACAGCTGCATAGTACTCCATTGTGTATATATGCCACAGCTTTTTTATCCATTCATCCACGGATGGACACTTGGGCTGTTTCCAGATCTTAGCTATTGTAAATAGTGCTGCTATGAACATGGGAGTACATGTATTCTTTCTGATTGGTGTTTCAGGTTTCTTAGGGTATATTCCTAGAAGTGGGATCACTGGGTCAAATGGCAATTCAATTTTTAATTCTTTGAGGTAACACCATAGTGTTTTCCACAGTGGCTGCACCAGTCTGCATTCCCACCAGCAGTGTACTAGAGTCCCCTTTTCTCCACACCCTCGCCAACACTTGTTTGATGATTTGTTGATGGTGGCCATTCTGACAGGTGTGAGGTGATACCTCATTGTTGTTTTAATTTGCATCTCTCTGATGATTAGTGATGTTGAGCATTTCTTCATATGTCTCTTAGCCATTTGTTTGTCCTGTTTGGAGAGGTGTCTATTTAGTTCCTCTGCCCATTTTTTAATTGGGTTCTTTGTCTTACTTTTGTTGAATTGTATGAGCACTCTATATATTTTGGAGATTAACCCCTTATCTGATGTATCATTGGCAATTATGCTCTCCCACACAGTGGGTTCCCTTTCCGTTTTGATGGTTGTTTCTTTTGCTGTGCAGAAGCTTTTGAGTTTGATGTAGTCCCATGTGTTCATTTTTTCCTTTGTTTCTGTTGCCTTAGGTGATTTATCAGTGAAGATTCTGCTGCGTATGATGTGTGAAATTTTGTTGCCTACATTTTCTTCTAGGATTTTTATGGATTCACGAGTCACATTTAAGTCTTTTACCCATTTTGAGTTTATTCTTGTGTATGGTGTAAGTTGATGGTCTAGTTTCATTTTTTTGCATGTAGCTGTCCAATTTTCCCAACACCACTTATTAAAGAGGCTGTCTTTGCTCCATTGTATGCTCTTGCCACTTTTGTCAAATATTAATTGAGCATAATGTCTTGTGTCAATTTCTGGATTCTCTGTTCTGTTCCACTGGTCTATATGCCTGTTCTTGTGCCAGTTCCAGGCTGTTTTGATTATAGTAGCTTTGATTATAGTAACCTGATATCCGGTATTGTGATCCCACCTACTTTGTCCTTCTTTTACAAGATTGCTGTGGCTATTCGGGGTCTTTTTTGGTTCCATATGACCTTTTGGAGTATTTGTTCTAGTTCTGTGAAATATGTTACTGGTATTTTGATGGGGATTGCATTGAATCTATAGATTGCTTTGGGTAATATGGACATTTTAATGATGTTAATTCTTCCAATCCATGAACAAGGTATGTGCTTCTACTTTTTTATATCTTCCTCTATTTCTTTTTTCAATCTCCTGTAGTTTTCTGCAAATAGATCCTTTACTTCTTTGGTTAAGTTCATTCCTAGGTATCTTAATTTTTTTGCCGCAATGGTAAATGGAATTGTTTTTTTAGTTTCTCTTTCTGTGAGTTCATCTTTGGTGTATAAGAATGCCGTTGATTTCTTGACATTAATTTTGTATCCTACTACTTTGCCAAATTCATTTATTAAGTCTAGTAGATTTTTGATGGAGTCTTTAGGGTTTTCTATGTATAATATCATGTCATCTGCGAATACTGACAGTTTCACTTCCTCTTTTCCAATTTGGATTCCTTTTATTTTTTCTTCACGTCTGATTGCTGTGGCTAAGACTTCCAGTACTATGTTAAACAGTGGCGAAAGTGGGCATCCCTGTCTTGTTCCTGTTCTTAAGGGAAATGTTTTTAGTTTTTGCCCATTGAGTATGATGTTGGCTGTAGGTCTTTCATATATGGCCTTCATTATATCAAGATATGATCCCTCTATTCCCAAGTTGCTGAGCGTTTTTATCAGAAATGGGTGCTGGATTTTGTCGAATGCTTTTTCAGCGTCTATTGATATGATCATGTGGTTTTTATCTTTCATTTTTTTATGTGGTATATCACATTTATTGATTTGCGAATATTGAACCAGCCTTGCATCCCTGGGATGAATCCCACTTGGTCATGGTGAATAATTTTTTTTGATGTATTGCTGCATCTGATTTGCTAGTATTTTGTTTAGGATTTTGGCATCTATGTTCATCAGGGATATTGGCCTGTAGTTTTCTTTCTTTGTAGTGTCTTTTTCTGGTTTTGGAATTAGAATTATGCTGGCCTCATAAAACGAGTTTGTGAGTCTTTTGTTGTGAGGTGGGTCTCTTGTAAACAACATATATATGGGTCATGCTTTCTTATCCAATCCGCTACTCTGTGCCTTGATCGGGGCGTTCAGTCCATTCACATTTAAGGTGATTATTGATATGTACTTATTTATTGACATTTTTGTTTAGTGTGGTTCTGTTTTCCTTTCTATTTCTTCTACTAATTACAGCAGTCCTTTTAACATTTCTTGCAGTGCTGGTTTGGTGCTAATGTATTCCCTTAGGCTTTTTTTTGTCTGGGAAGCTCTTTATTTGACCTTCTATTTTGAATGATAGCCTTGCTGGGTAGAGTAGTCTTGAGTTCAGATCCTTGTTTTTCATGACCTTGATTACTTCATGCCATTCCTTTCTGGCCTGTAGTGTTTCTATTGAGAAGTCAACTGATAGCCTTATGAGGGTTCCTTTGTATGTAACCTGTTGCTTAGCTCTTGCTGCCTTTAGGATTCTCTTTGTCTTTAATTTTTGGCATTTTAATTACTATGTGTCTTGGTGTGGGCCTGTTTGGGTTCTTCTTACTTGGGACTCTCTGTGCTTCTTGAACTTGAATGCCTTCTTCCTTCACCAAATTAGGGAAATTTTCTGTCACTATTTCTTCAAATATATTCTCTAACCCTTGCTCATTTTCTTCTTCGGGGACTATTATGATGCGAATATTATTACGTTTCCAGTTGTCCCACAGTTCTCTTAAGCTGTCTTCCTGTTTTTTCATTGTTTTTTTCCTTTTGGTTTTCTGATTGGTTGATTTTTTCTACTCTGTCTTCTAATTCACTGATCCGGTCCTCAGCTTCTTCTACTCTGCTGTTTAGTCCTTCCAATGTGTTCTTCATTTCTGCTATGTCATTCTTCATTTCCAATTGGTTTATTTTCAATATTTCTATGTCTTTGCTCATGGTGTTGATGTCCTTACACATGCTGTTGAGCTTCCTCAAGATCATGGCTCAGAATTCTAGTTCTGTTAAGTTGCTTAACTCCATTTCATTTATCTCATCTTTGGTGGAGGTCTCTTGTTCTTTCATTTGGCATCTGTTTCTTTGTTTCACCATTTTGGCTGTCTCAGTGGTTTTTGGAGCCTGCCACATTTTCCCTGTGGATGTTGGTGTTCTGCTGTTTGTGGCTCCCTCTACTGGGTTTGGATGAGCGTGGGAGGACCCACGTTATACACCACTGTCGAGTCTTATTTTCCTGGGTAGATTTGCAAACCCAGAAAAGGTTCAATTATCCTCTAGCTTTTTGCCTAGAGGCTATTAGTCCCGATTACTTGAAGAGCCTTGGGTTCTCAGTTGAATGAAAACCTCCTCAGGTGTTCAGCGTGAGAGGATTTCCTGAGGGTGGGGCAGATGCTGGTAGTTAATGAGCCTCAATTTGCATTTCAATGGCCCACCTGGGTGTGGTTGAATCTCCGAGGGAGGGGCTGCCGCCTCTCCCCAGAGCCCCGGGAAGGAGTAAGATGGCCATCGTCCTGCGTGGCCGCAACTCAGCAAAAGCTCTGAGCACCCTCCAAATCCTGAGTGTCCCCACACAGTTCCAGTCCAGTCCACTCCCCCTCTGCCGGAGCCCAAGGTGAGTGGCTGTGGCTATTTTAGTGCTCTGCCCTGGCCCTCTGCGCTGTGGAGCCGGCTTGGGCTTTCACCCTGAGGATGGTGCTCACAGCTGCTGCTGTCCATGGGCTCCCAGCCCCCCTCTCGTGCCTCCGCAATCCTACCAGGATTGATTCAGCGTCCCTGGTTGTATGGTCCTCACAAGCTGCTTTTCCATTGCTTTTTCCCGATGATTTGTCTTTATTTTAGTTGTATTTCCAGTTTGGTCCTGGGAAATGGTCTGTGTAGCTTCCATTCACTCCACCGCCATTTTAGAATTCCCATTTCTGATTTTTAAAATGTGGCTGCTTTGAATGTATTTATCAATGTATGTAATAAAGACTTATCTTCTTAACAATATTGTTCCAGGGAAAGTATTTTCTGTAGTTTGCTGATCTATGAGATTAGACTGAAGGAAAAAAAAATGGGGATAGTAAGAGACAAATGAATAAATAAAACCAATAATATTGTGCCTTAGCTAGCTAAATCTTATTTATTTATTTATTTATTTATTTTTAATGTTTTTATTGATTTTAGAGAGAAAGGAAGGGAGAGAGAGATAAAAACATTAATGAGAGAGAAACATCAATCAGCTGCCTCCTGCACGCCCTCTACTGGGGATTGAGCCCACAACTTGGGCATGTGCCCCCACCAGGAAAGGAACCGGCAACATTTTGGTGCACTGGACATCGCTCAAGTAACTGAGCCACTGGCTGGGCATAGCCAACTAAATCTTGATCTGTTTTCTCAGTTCAAGCTATACCCCTTTCTCTACTACACACAATTCTTCAAATGATGGTCCATGTCTCCTCACCATAGAATTTCAACAATTCTTCCTTCCCCTAGCCTAACATCTATGCTACCAGAGCCAAGTTCTTAACAATTTCTATCGAAAGTTTGATTCCTTTAGACTGAAATCTCCATTCCTTCCTAAGTGAGAATAAATTAATGAGAAAATTTTTACTTTAGCATACTAACAAATAAATGTTCTCTCCTCTCAGGTAACCAGAGTGTAATTTGTTAGTGCCTTCTCGGAGATAATGTGTAAATACAATGTATTTTGTCAGCACCTTCCTAGAGACAATGGTCTCACCTGTGTTGCTTAACCCAGAGGAGTGGCCAGATATGAGGAAATTTTCAGGTTCCTGGACAGTAATATTGGGGAAAGCAGAATCTTGCCATGGTGTCCATTGTATTATACTTACTGTATTGGTCTAGGATTCCAATTTTTAATTTTAAGAAAAGCCATATTGAAATCCAGAACATTTCAACTACTGTACATGTTGGTCTACTTACCAATAGAATCACCATCATCCCAGAAAAGGGAGCCAGATGCTTCTCCCTGTTCATCTAGAGCAATTATGAGGTTAAAAGGATTCAGGCGGCTGTAGAAAAAGAGTAAAAATTGTATTTTCAGAGTTAGAAGGATCTAACTCCTATCATCTCATGGAATTACGTAAAAAGATGTCGAGTCCTTTCTTAAACATCTTTACCAAATTTCCACTTAGTTTATCCTTGAATACCTCCAGTGATAGGAAACTTAGAACATCCTTAAGTAACCTATTTCTGCTCTGGACTGCTCAACCTGAGGGGAAAAAGTCATTGCAATAGCACAGGTCTCTTAAATGTGTTCCACTTAAAAAAAAAAAAAAAGTAAATATTTCTATAATTAATAAAGTGATAAAATAATAATTATAACATGCTGATTGAAGGTACACCCCTCACTCTCTTGGCCTGCGAAGTCTTTGGATCTGGGGACCTGGGAGCTGATTTTAAAGTATGACCAAAGGAATTCCAGAGAAATGAAGCTTGAATAGTATTTCAGAGAGTCTGCTCTCCTGGGAGGTGTATTAACATCTCAGGAACAAGGATGCCAGAATCCATGTTCCTTCTTTTTGTGATTCCACAGTGGAGACAGGACTTGAGGTGATCCGAATCACTTGGTAACCAAAAATTGCATAGAGAAAAGAACTGCACAGTGCAAGCGATGAAACAATCTTACTTTTGAAGAAGTTGAATTATAGTGAGAATACCTTAAGGAAAATATTTTGGTTTTATATACAATATAAATATACTATGGCATTACATTTTTTCCTATTGAAATGAAAAGTTAGGCATGAGACCCTCTCTTCTTTCTTAGCAATGAACAATAACATACTAACTTGAACTCATGAATTTATATTGCAAGTTAGTGCTTAGAAACTATAGATCTAGTATATAGTTCAGTATTTCAAAGTGTCTAGCCAAAACTTCTCTCTAATAATGATGCATATTTTAGCTGATTTTATTTTCAATTAATGTTGATTAGAGATTCTAATTTGCTGTTATGAATCTTTTATGTCAAATAGAAATATAAAATCATTATTGCTAAAACATTCTGCTTGTTTGCTAGGCAAATCTTTTATTACATATGTATGGAAGAAGAAAAAAAGACTAATTAAACATAACCTAAATGGATAAAAGCTTTCATATAAAACCTAGGAGAGAATTCATAAATTAGAAATCACTAGCTGTCTTAAAAATAACAATGGGAAGATACTTAGGGCAGGATAACTTAGAATTGAATAAAACGCTCAAGCATATCATCTGCTAATCTCTCTTCTTTTTTCTTCTCTTCCTTCTCTTCTTTCTCTCATATACACACATGGACACACTGACTCGTACATATACATGTACAAACATACACGGACCAATAATTAACTGCAGCACTGATCAGGCCACTCTCCTGTCACTGGTCTCCTACTCACAAACAGCCCCTCCTCAGATACTACCCCATAAGGAAGTTTGACCACAACAGGAAGGTTGAATCCCTAGCTCAGTGTGAAGTCTCCTGACAGAACGTGCCTGTTACCTCAGCACTGTCGTTCTGGCTGGAAACTGTGTTGGCAGAATATATCCTCCACGAATGAAAAGGGGAATTACATCCAGAGGAGCAGGAACTTCAACAGACTTCTTCAGCCAAGAAGGTGGTACTTGCTCCCCCTAGCACAGAACAAGCCAGAGTTAACCACTCCAACTGCAGAACTGGTAACAGGTAAGAGATTTCGGGAGACACAGGAAGTTAAAATCCAAACCTCTGTTTAAATGCAGCAAAGCACCCATGGAATTCACTAATAGAAAGGGTGACTTAGATGTCTATATCAGTGTTAAAAAAAAAAAACTTACATAAACGCCAATATGCAAAACACATGAAAACAGCATTCATTAGTATATTCTCATTTCAGAAGTTCAACTTTATAACCACGTTTACTTACTAAAAAGTTAAACGACAAGAATACAAATTAACTTTGGGTTCTAAAGTGTTAAAATTTGATGTAATAACACTTTTGTGTGAGCATTTTTATTATACTCTTTTAAAAATCAATTTTATTAAGAATTGAAATTTAATGCAAATATCCAAGAAAATTTATGAAATATCTCTACAGAATATTGTTTGAAAACCATTGGTTTAACTGTTTAAGATACAAGAGTAATCTGATAATGAGAATGGAGAATTCTTTTTGTTTTAAATATGTTTTTATTGATTTTCTTAGAGAGAGAGGAAGGGGGAGAGAGAGAGAAACATCAATGTGAGAGAGATACATCAATCAGCTGCCTCCTACACGCTCCCGCACTGAGGATTGAGCCTGCAACCCGGGCATGTGGCCTGACTGGGAATCGAAAAGGGACCTCTTGATCTATGGGATGGCGCTCAATCCACTGAACCACACCGGCTGGGTATGTATCTCCCAGTCACAAACAATTGATCATTTGAAAATAGACTGCATATCCTTCCTTTGAATGTGGAATTTGTCCTATCTTTATCACCTAAACTTATTCCCATAAAAATTTCTTGAAGACTGGGTGAAATCAGCTAATGCTCATCAAATAATACTAAAAGAATGGGAGGAGAGGACTCAGTTATAGGAGAGATGTCACAATGCTTCCCTCACAATCCTACTGCCTAGACTAGGTGTAGCTTATGTAGAAAAAATTAGTTAGATCAATGACATTATTGTTCTTGAGAATTTGAATTATAAAACATGGAAAAGAGCCTGCTACTTATCACAGAAGTACAAAGGATATATTAAAATATAAGTCCAAAATTTATAAAATATAAGTCCAAAATTTTATAAAATATAAGTCCAAAATATAGAGTCCATTAGAAGCTGAGGCCCTTTGGAAGCTAGTTGTTAATAAAACAAAAATGGTTCCATGGAATACTGAGTCCTGGTAACAGTACATCATAGGCTGAAATTTCATAAACTTACAATTGAATCCTGAATTTCTCCAGGAAATCCAGTGCTATTAAAGTTGCTATTCTTAGAGTTCTATATGATTTCTTTTGTCATTTCATGTGCACTCCCATAATAAACCCCATACTTGAGCAAGCTTGAATGGATTTCTATTTCTTGCAAGATAAAGTATCTGATTCATGAATTATAATATTTGTTATATACTGCTACAAGAAAATATCACTACGTAGAGTCATTTACTTTTAAGAATTTAAGTGTTTGCATAAAATAAATGTCTACTCTACTTCTAAAATAATTCATTCTGTCTCTCAGCTTAAATATTTGCCAATCTATCTATGGCCTAATTCTACCATTTTGAGAAGAGCAAACAGTTATAAACTAAGGGTTTCACAAAGAACCAAGTCATCTGAATTACACAGTGCAATGCTCTAGAAGTCATATAAAAACAGTGAAAAAAATATATAAATCTCTGAGTTCATAGATTTATATTACTTTTCCTATAAAATACATACCGTATAAAAATCAAACCAGGATGCTTCAGGAAAATACACAAACACAGATCTTGCTCCCTTTAAAAAAAAATAAAACATTTGACTTTTCAAAATATTTTGTTGAATTAAAATATTCCAGTAAAAATACATTTGGCTCCCTGGATATTGAATCCTATCATATTTACCATTAAAACCAAATACTAGTCAACTCATACATGATTGTGAAGTAGAGCTAGAGAATCTCCGTGAAATATGCATGATCTATCAGAAAATAGGTTTCATGTCTAGATTATGGCATTTTAATGTACACTGTTGATAATGTTTTCTAAAATGCCTAATTTGGTTTGCTATATTTCAAAATATTAAATCTCAGTACAATGTAGATATATTCTATTACTAACCGTGCACTTACTATGTGGCATTTTTAGCTCAATGGCAATTGTGATATAGTTAACAAAAATGTAAAATATGAAATACTTATTATTTTAAAACTTTTCTGAATTCTTACTAAGTATAGGTTTGTTCTTATATATGTTATATATATTATGTGTATGTTTCATATTTATATAATATATGTGTGTATATATATACATATATATATTAGACCTATCTTATTATACTTGTTCATGTCTGTGTGTGTGTGTGTGTGTGTGTGTGTGTGTGTGTGTGTGCTTAGATAGCGCTGTGGTGAATTCAAGAACAATCCCAAAACACAGAAAATAGTTGCTTTGAAGAATCCCATAAAGGCCCAATTTCAGTTCTTGTGTAGCTGTGACAAGTTCATTAAAGCTAGTGAAATACGACACAATAAACAGGCAGCGTTTAAAGTAATTTTTCTACCTCTAGGAATTATAATATTTAGTCCCAGAAGTTTGCTCAGATTTGTTGTCAACGCATCCTTATGACATCCATCCTGCCTATGCTCCTGCATATGTGGCTTTCACCCCCAATTCTCTCAGATTACTGTCATTTTATCCCTCTCTTTGTGACTAAAGTACAGTAAGACAGCTATCTGGAGGAGAAGGAAAAATGGATTTGAAACAGGAATTTTTTTTTTCCCCCAAAAGGTTAATGAAGCAACTGATGTTCTCAGAGTAGACTTTTTTGCTATTACATTGACATAGGTGGACAGAGTACTTTATCTCTATTCTTTCTAATATGGCATATATTTGGGGTCAATATTTTATTTCCGCAAATTATACCGAGGTCAATTTTGGAATCTCTGAATAGCAGAAGCATATATTTCAGTTTTGTTGAGATTTACTTAACATGAAGTATATTTTACACAAGGTAATTAAACATATAAATAGATTGTTTTCAAATAAAAGAATGAAAATGATGTATGTGAAACAGGAGAATATGGCAAGCCTACACTGCTTGTAAGTGTCAGGTGGCACCAAGGTGAACTGCTGTGAATAAGTACCCTGTGCTGATACAAAGTTCTGGTACTTACCTCTTCGAGTACTGGAGTGATCATCAAAGCTGGCCCCCACAGGAATGCTCTGTCAATCCCATGAGTCTGAGGATCTGATGTAAATCTGGATTTTTAGGGTGAAAAACCATTTATTTAATCAAATTAATGTCTTGCATAAGTAACCAAAGCCTTACTCAACCACCTCAAGTTCACCAAGAAAAACCCAAAAAGATAAAAACAGGGAAAGGTTTAGGGAACATGTAGTTTTGAGGAATAAAATCTCATCATCAAGTAAAGCAACTGAAATCAGTGGTCTTCCCTGAGCAGAAGATAAATGGTCATTTAACTAAAGTCAGAACAGTGCCAAACAATCAAATTATCTTAAGTTTTTGTTGTTCCTTTTTGCATCCTGGACAGCCTTGAAGGATTCAGCATTAATCCCATCTCCTTCACTTAGATGTCCATTTCATTTCAAATTGCCCCTGCCTTTCTTTGAATTTTTATAGGTCCCCCATAACTGGGACATAAATATATAATGTTCTATATTATACTCAGTTTCCTTCTAATCTGCGAGTTGCGATCTCCCCAGTTCTCTGTGGACAAACAAAGAGGTCATGTTTCACTCTTTTTCTACATTCCACACTACTTAGACAGCAAAACACAACTTTTGCTTTTGTTAAGTGATTGAAAGGGTTTTCTTAACTAAATTCTTCAAATCTGTAAGCGATTTCTAATCATTGTCAATGGGGAAAATACTCATTTGCATATTTATTTATCCTCAAAATAATTCCTTTTGTAGATGAACCCAGGTTTCTAGGATCTATAGGATAGGAAAATCTAAGACTAGAAAAATCGTTAAATGTGATTTACTCATGCATCAATCCTCGGACCACTGTATTTCCACTGACATGAGAATGGTAGAAGAGGGTGTATAAGTAAGGCAGCAACAAGTATCTAGTCCTTAATGCAGAACGGGAAATTGCAGCAAACTCTTCTCCAAATACCCCAGGGTCTTGTTCCTATAAAAGAGAAACATTTCAATAGACTCATCTGAAATGGGAAATTTTACGTGTTACTTTTTCTTCTCTTTAGGGGTGAGGGAGAAACAGAACATTTAAAAAATATTATTTCTTTCAACTTGAAAGCTTAACACAATAGAAGATTATTGCAGAGTTGTTTCTCAATTAAATACATTATATAAAGTTAACACAGTATACAGGGGTGGGCGAAAGTATGTTTACAGTTTGAGTACATGAAACACAAAGTTTATTCTTGTTTTATTATTTATTCTTATATATTTTTTCATATGAACAACTGTAAATTTACATTTGCCTACCCCTGTATGTAGTATATAGTTTGTATGCCCCACTAACAGAAAAGTTTCAAATCATTTCTTGATGACAGATCATTACTGTACTTTCTCCTCAAAAGAGAAGGCAAGTTCACAGCCACTGATTGAAGAATGCTTTTACCTTCAGACTGAAGAGAGAATCTTATATCAGATCATACTGTACTATCTGCTTGCATCAAAACAGGAACTGCAAATTTGGTAGATTATGAGCTACTTAGGAAAGATAACTACACATATTGCTATCACAGGTTTGTCTACAGATACCTTATAAAGGCAAAATTTGTTTACAAGTTATTTAAAAGGATGCAATATGCTCCCTCTTTTAGAATTATCAACAATGCATTTTCAATTCCAGTCAAGATGGTGGTGTAGGTAAGTGCAGTGCTTGAATCCTCCTACAACCACATAAAAATTACAATTAAACTACAGAACAACCATCATTCACAACCGCCTGAAATCTAGCTGAACAGAAATCATACAACTGACGAAATAATAAAGAAGCCACACGACTGGAAGGAGAGTCTAGGATTCGGTCCCACACCCATGTGTAGTGAATAAAAATCAGGAGGAGTATCTTGGTTTTGAAGGTCCCCCCAAAGGAGCAAAGGGTCCTAGCCCCACAACCGGCCCCCCAGCCCAGGGTTCTAGTGCTGAGAAAAGAAGTTCCCATAATTTCCGGCTGTAAAATCCAGCAGTGAATGTGGCTGAGGTAGACAAAAGGATACTGGGGTCCCAGGCAGTTCCTCTTAAAGGACCTGTGCATGGACTTACTCAGACTCACTCCCTCTTAGCTCCAACACTGGGACAACAGCTAGAAAGGCCCCAAGTTCATACAGGGAGGAACTGAATTGTCTGGCATCAGGGAACTGAATTATCTAGCATCAGAGAAAGAGCTGGAAGGGCAGCTTTCTTCCAAACAGAAGTGCTGCAGAGGCCATTGTTCGTTTACTAAGTCCTCCCCACAACAGAGGAAGCAGGTGGGCACCATGTCTGAGTCTCTATCAACCTGGCTAACAGTGTAGTCCTCCCCTGGTGATTCCCTGAGACTCTGCCCCACCCAATTTGTGGGCCCACCCAAGCTGTTTCCAGTGGTTTTCTTATACAAATGGCCTGTCTAGGTTCATGTTTCAGACTTCCCTAAAACTCCTCAAACAGGCAGCCATCTGGCCTCGGGATGCCCTGTACCTCTCACTAAGGGGCTCCAGGCTTGGCACTAGAGGCAGCCAGCTTTGATTTGCAGTTTGGCCTCTCCTGGGCACCTCCAAGCCCAGCACAAGTATCAGCCATCTGTAGATCACTTTGTAGCTCATGCCAGGAGGCCCCAGACAGAACACAGGTGGCAGCTGACCTTGGTCTGTACCCTCGAGGTGGCCCCAGAAACACACTCAGTGGGCAGCTTCAGACTTTGTTAAAGCACCACCCAACCACCTCCACAAACAACACACTCAAGGGGAAGATTCAGCGGGCACCAGAGCCCCAGTGAAGTAAGTCCTGCTCTATGGGGTGGGCCCCTGCACAGCTGATCCTCGACAGTGGTCAAAGCCAGTCCTTGCAGCCAATCAGCCTGGGGGGTAAATCCCTCCCACTGATGTGCCAACAGCAACCAAGGCTCACCCACAACAGGAGTGAATACACAGCCTATATGGGAGAGGGGGTGCACCTGGAGTGTCCAGCTCAAGTAATCAGGGAGGCTGTGTCACTAGACCTTACAGAACACCTACTACATAATGCCACTCTACTACATAAGCTTAGGAGACATAGCAGCTCTACCTAATAGAAACCAAAACAGGGAGGCTGCCAAAATGAGGAGACAAAAAACAAACAAAAAAACATGTCACAAATGAAACAACAGAACAAAACTCTAAGAAAATAACTAAACAAAATGGAGACAAGCAATTTACCAGATACAGAGTTCAAAATATTGGTTATAAGGATCCTCAATAATCTAAGTGAAAACTTCAACAAAGAAATAGGAAACATAAAAATGCAACTAGAAAACATAAAAAAGAACCAGTCACAAATGAAGAATACATGAACTGAAATCAAGAATAATTTACAGGGAATCAACAGTGGAGTAGGTGAAACAGAGGATCATATCAGAGATTTGGAAGATAAGGAAGCAGAAAACACCCAATCAGAACAACAAATAGAAAAAAATGATCCAAAACAGTGAGGAAAGTATAAGGGGCCTCTGGGACAATTTTCAGCTTATCAACATTCACATCATGGGGGTACCAAAAGGAGAAGAGAGAGAGAAAGAAATTGAAAACTTATGTGAAAAAATAATGACAGAAAACTTCTCTAACCTGGTGAAGGAAATAGACATACAAGTCCAGGAAGCAGAGTCCCAAACAAGATGAATCCAAAGAGGCCCACACCAAGATACATCATAATCAAAATGCCGAAGGTTAAAGACAAAGAGAGAATCTCAAAGGCAGCAAAAGAAAAGCAGTTAGTTATCTGCAAGGTGCTCCCATAAAACTGTCAGCTGATTTCTTAACAGAAACTTTGCAGGCCAGAAGGGATTGGCAAGAAATATTCAAGAAGCAAGGACTTACAACCAACATTACCCTACCCAGCAAAGCTATCATTTAGAATTGAAGGACAGATAAAGAAAAAGCTAAAGGAGTTTTCACCAGCAAACCAGTATTATAAGAAATGTTAAAGGAACTTCTTTAAAATAGAAGGGGGGTTGTGGAGATAGGTGAAAAAGTAAAGGGATTAAGAAGTACAAATTTGTTATCGCAGAATAGTCATGGGGATGTAAAGTACAGCACAGGGAATATAGTGAATAATATTGTAATAACCAGGTATGGTGTCAGATGGGTATTAGATTTATCAGGGTAATAACTTGGTGAGTTATATAATGTCTAATCACTGGGTTGTACACCTGAAACTAATATAATATTGTATATCAAATGTAATTGAAAAATATAAAATTATTTAATGTAAAGAAAAAAACAATGCATTTTCAAGGAGAATTTTAGAAAAGCTATTTCTCCAACATTTATTTATAGTTATTCTCTCATAGTTTCTTGATAAAATCAGTAACATGAATTTTTAAAAACCTAATTACATATTTTGACAACTATGTTAAAAAACAGTTTGATTTAATTCATATTTTTATGATTCTATATGTATTTTCTTTTTCTGTTTGTTTGTTTGTTTGTTTGCTTTTTAAATTCTTGTCCAAGGATATGTTTCCACTTATTTTCAGACAGAGTGGGAGAGAGAGAGAGAGAAAAACATCGATGTGAGAGAGACACATCGACTGGTTGCCTCCTGTATGACCCCAACCAGGGCCGGGGACCCAACCACAACTGAGGCACATGCCCTTGACTGGAATCTAACCCGGGACTCTTTGGTCCTTGGGCCAATGCTCTAACCACTGAGCCAAACTGGCCAGGGCTCTATATGTATTTCCTGATCCCAGTTCCTAAGTACAGGTTAATACTGAATACTGTATAGCAGCTATCATTTCACTTTAACTCTCACTCACCTTATTTCCGATTGCATTATGGTTTCTGGAAAAGGGATAAAATGCCCCAAGTTGCATCCAACGCAGGCAAAGTTCATAAGTTGTCTCTTCATTAAACCCACAAATATCAGCTCCAATCTGGGGGAAGAGTTTTATGACTTCAAAATATATCACTTACTAATTTTGCCATAAAACCTGCACTGAAATTTTTAGGATACATTGTTTTTAATATTTAATGTGGAATCTGAGGGTGGAAAAATCCTCTTTGAGAAGAACATTTGGAATAAAATAGTGACCATTCCATCTTGTCCACCTTGATTAAAAAAAAATACTATGGGCTACATGACAGCATAAATCTTTTAGATAATCCATATGCCTACACATGCTTTTATCCCAAGCACAGTACTATAAATTTCTTGTCTCAATATGAGAGTTAAAGACTTAGAACATTTAGCTAATCCAAATCCTTAGTGGGTAGCCACTCAGGCTGGAACAAAAGGCCCAGGATTACTACACCTGACTATGCTCTCCTTTTTATCATATAAAGTTACAGATACTTTGCTTCCTTATATCTCATGAAGGCCTCTCTCAGTCTTCAAATTGTTTTATTCCAGAACTCTTGTTCTCTCAAAAATATAATCTTTAACCCCCAAACTCAATTAATGCTGAAGTTTGTAAGCAAAACTATCATGAAAAAGTAAAGCATGGAGTCATAAAATGTTTCACTTGTAATAAAAATGTTAGTTCCCCAAACCATGGGTTTGTAATCTGCTCTACTACAATTATAAGAATTTAAGTGGAGAAAGACCAGGTCATGTGCTCTCTTCCTCTCTGAGGCTGCTTGTATTCTAAGTTTTGATTCTGTCAGTTTCTAATCTAGACAAAACTTGAGGTTGTACTTCATTTTCAATATTTACTTAGCAATTCTTCTTTGAAAGTACCTAATCCATCACTTGAACAACAAATAAAAATCTCACTAAATTTGAGTTTACAATTTTATTTGAAGCTTTCCAAAACAGAACAAATATTACTCTATATTTTTTGTGTAAAAAGTCACTGGGATATGGGAAATCTGCTACAATAAAACTTTCGAATTTGTTAACATAGCAGCAAATTCTTTCATAGCTACATTTTTTATCACTAGGGCTCAGATAAAGAAGTATTTTGCTGTATGTTTGGAATACTTTGCCAATTTAATTTCACTTCCTCCCTGAGTGAACTCTCTGTCCCTCCTTCCAAATTGTCTGTCCCTTCTTTTTCACACATTATCAACAGGTTGTAGAAGAATTGTGAATGGAGTAAATATAGCAGTGAATGACAGAGGAAATAAATTTCACCAGTTTTACTGTGACCAAGTGTCTTAGTGACATAAAACAAACAAACAAAAATAATTAAGAAATATGTGGTTCTCTTGAACTCTGCATAGGTTAAGGGCAATTCTACAATGGCTATAATGAAGTGTATGATTTATGTCCTGACAACAACTGGAGTGCATTTTATGTTCATAGAAGTAATTTGTCACCCCCAAATAATATTGGTTGACGTAGGCCTTAATTTAATTGAATGTTTAATTTTGAAACTTACGTATGGAATTCCGAAGAGATTAAATTCTAGCATTCCAATGATTGACATGTGCATATCTCTCCAACGTGAAAAGTTATCGCCCAGCCAATGACCAGTATATTTCCCGCTCCCAACAAATGTTGAACGACTCAGAACAAATGCTCGCTTTCCTGTAGCATTCTGGGAGGCACTTGAGAGAACATAAGAAAACTTTCTTCAGCATTATTCTGAAAAGATCCCCCCCAAAAAAAACACATAATCTTAAAGTATATGAAAAAAAATAATAAAGTATACGAACAAGTCCCTGTTTCATGTAATTTAAATATTTTTTCAAAGGTATAAATCTGTGTGAACTTTCTGTCCCTCCTTCCAAATCGCCTGTCCCTTCTTTTTCACACATTATCAATAGGTTGTAGAATTGTGAATGGGGTAAATATAGAAGTGAATGACAGAGGAAATAAACTTCCTCCAATGAAATGGAGGAAATGAAGAGAACAAAAAGAAAACTTACCATATGTAAACTATTTTACACATTTCATGAAACAGCTGTTAAAAGCTAATGCGAAACATCCAAACCAGATTTTCACACACTAAACTGTTTTATGAGTTACACGACAGTGCAGGTAGTACAGCATTTCTCAAGCATGGCTGTGTATTAGAAGCATCTGAGAGCTTTAAAAGAAAAAAAAGGAAGGCACTATCCTTGATCAGTTAAATCAGACTATCTAGGAATGGTCCTGTTCATCAACATTTTTAAAAATTCTGTGTTTTTTTCTTTTTGTTGTTGTTTTTTAAATTTTTTTCTTAATTGATTTTAGAGAGAGAGGAAGGAAGAGGGAAAGAGAGATAGAAACATCGATGAGAGAGAACATCGATTGGCCTCCTCCTGCATGCCCCCCACTGGGGATCGGGCCCACAACCTGGGCATGTGCCCTGACCAGGAATCAAACTGATGACCTCTTTGTGCATGGGTCAATGCTCAACCACTGAGCTACAACTGCCGGGCAAAAAATTCTGTGTTTTTACACCTGGCTGCATATTAAAATACTAATGTTGGAAATACCAGTAATTATAGTTTGACACATTATATTTCCTTAGTGAAACTTTACATGTATATGAAAAATAACGTATATGTAGATATTTAGTGTCATTATTACAAGTTTTTGCTTTGGTTGTTCTTTGGTTTGAGTTTAATTTGTATGTTTAACTGCTTTTGTTTTGTTTTTTCTTTAACATTAAATCTGGTCTCCACTCTATTTCAGCTTCACTCCTAACTTCAATTGCCATTCATACTCTTCTAGTATTTCTTTTGGCCTCTTATATCAAACCACCCTGTAACTTCATTGAAACTCTGACAGTTGTTTCAATCCATATATTTACAATATACTTAATAAAAATGAATTGATTTACAAAATCGATATATCTCTTTTGTAATGGAAAAATTTGCTAAAATTTAGTGAAGTATAAAGCTCCTTGAAGACAGGACTTGTTTCTGTTTTGTTTATTGATATATTCCCCAGTGCCTAGAACAATGCCTGCCACAGAGTAGGTACTTCATAAATACTCCTTGAAAGCATGAAAGAAGAAAGGATAATTTATTTAAAACTTTCTTAGAGGTTGGAATAGATGAAAGTCACACCATCTTGATACATAAGCTTCTTAGAATGTTAATTTATGTTTTGGTATGTAAAGAAAAATATCATTTAGCCTTGCTAATAAAAAAGATTAAATTCCTAAGCTTAATTATCAGAAAAAGAAATATACATTTAAACAATGATTGTCATTAAGAATGGAGACATCTCACGGACAACATCATACTTTCACTTCTGTTTTATAAGAGGATATTAGGTTTGGAAGGATGGATATTGTTAATTGCATCCTGTAGGGGCTAGAAAGACTCTAACATAAGATGAGTTACCTAGTCAAAGTCACACAGTCATTCCCTATTAGAGTCACTTCTAGACTCTCAATATTTCTTTTCAAACATTGAGATCAGAGGTAAAATTATAGCTAAGGGAGAAGTTGGAATTTAGTTGGTGCTATGTTTAACATTTTAAAATCTAACCTACAAATAAAAAGTTAACTGAAATAAGTTTTGCAATCAAACAGATGTAGTTTAAATTTCTTGTAGCTCTTCAATATAAAATACATATAACTTTGAACATGTTACTTACCTGCTATAAAATGGGGCTTAAGTTCTCAGGGTAGTTATAATGGTTAAATGGAAAAAAAAAAAAAAAGTCATATATGAAAGCACCTCTCATAACCAGCTAGCTCATAAGAAGTGCTTGGTAACAGCTCATTTCCTCCCTGTATTTTCTAAGCTGTGTCTAGCAGTTACCGCCCCAGATCTGCTTCACCCTGGTTAGACAACTTGAATCACAGTTTTAGCCATTACTTATTTACCTAGAATCCCAGGACTAATCATTTTGTTTCTCGAGGCTAAAGTAACGAGGGGGAAAGAAGATACATTGTTAGGTTAAATGGAATGATAGAGGCTGTAGTAATAAATTCAGTAAACACGTCTTATGCCTTCTCTAGATGAAGCTTGCTATTGCTTCCACTTAAAACTAGTTTTATGCCTTCTGGGAAGTAATTTTCATTGAGTTTCACTAAGTTCAGAATTTGGAAGTCATGTTCATTTCTTATCTCTCAGGTATGAAAAGTGTTCAGAAATATAATGTTCGACACTGAGGAGGAATACATGTCTAAATTTATTAATCCTTCTTTCACTCTCTCCTTCATCTTCTTGCCTAAATTCCTTGATGAATTAGACACAATTAGCAGTTTCTTGGCTAATGTAGGTATGAGTGATACATTCTGAAATCTAAAGAACTGATTCACTGCCTTTTCAATAAAAATTTTAAATGGCTTATTTAAAATAAGAGTGGAAAATGTGAAGGGATTAAGCAAAGAAAAAACAACAACTCACAGACACACACAACAGTATGGTGACTGACAGAGGAAAAGGGGGGTAGGGGGAAGTAGAAGAGAGTATGGGGGATAAATGGTGATGGAAGGAGACCAGACTTGGGGTGGTGAACACACAATATAATATATAGATGATGTGTTACAGAATTATACACCTGAAACCTATATAATTTTATTAACAAATGTCATCTCAATAAGTCTATAAAATATTTTTAAAATAAGATAAATAAATCTCAAATAGTTGTAAGCCACTTGATTATGTTTTTTTAATTAGCCACATTAAAAATATATTCAGAATGTTATCTATCAAGCTTACTATATGTTTATTCATTTTGTTTTCAATTCAGTTAAGAACTAAATATTTTTCAGTAGTAAGTAAGAGACACCCTGGTTAAATGACCCTATGTTATTTTTCAATTCTGTAATTCTCTATCATGTTCACCAAGCAGATTTAATTAAGTTCCCTGAAATCATAGCTCTAGGAAAACAGCCATATTCCAAAGCATAAAAATGAAATGTATTTGTATATGACCAAAATTATCTGTTCTATTTTTATTCTGGTACCTTAAAACCTAGTATATGTGAGAGTTCACTTTATAAATCAAAAAGACTGACTGTATGAGTCATATATATTTTGCCTATACTTATGACAAATTGTTAAAGTACTCTAATGAAACTCATTTGGAATGAACACCTGTTTTAGACAGACAAGGATGCAGTAAATGGAAACACAGTGTTCTGTATCTGAGCCCATGAACCTAATTCTATTAATGCAGGCTGTGTGAGTCTCCCAGCAGCTATACACAGGGAAAGACAGAAATCATGGGACACAGACGAGCGCCATAGACCAGGTGGCACTGAGAGGGTTCTTCAAGACCTGGGATTATTCATTCCAGGAGAGAAGAGGATTGTCTGCCAAGTTTTCAGTGTATCACACTTGGTGTCTTAAATTTATGGCAGCACAAAACCTGATTTATGCCTCTAATGGTGGGGACTTGACCCATTCATGTTTAACCAAGCTTAAATGACTCTATTCAGAAGTGATAAAGTAAGATACAGGCAGTACCCGTGTACATCCCCCCCTAAAAACTTTGAAATGTATTAAAAATTACCTCCCCAAGTTGTCTCTAACATTTTTCTGAAATCAAGATTTTAGCGTCAGTTGTCTTTGGCAAGTATTTATGCCTCCTATAAGGTCATTCTGCTCTGCTTTTGTGCTGTTGCAACAGGTTGTTAAAAATATTTATAAAATCAATGAGAACATTTAATAAAAATAATAAATCAGCAAGATGAAAGTCTTAGAAGAGGAAGCTTACTTACTAGTCCCTGAATAAATTAAGAAACAATAACATGCAACACTAGCTTTAAACAAGCGTTTCCTATTTCTTAAAGAACATTTTAATAAAAATGTGTAGATACTAAAACAAAACATTTCAAGGAAATTTACAAACTACTCACTAGAAAGTAGGTTTTGCTTGTGACCAGCCAAACAAAGAATGTGTATCATAATGATATCCCAGATAAGTCTTGGAATTGGGACATAATGTTTTCTCAGCCAAAAGTCCACCTGTGATATCTAAAAATGAAATAAGATAAATATACATTCTTAACATGATTGAAATATCCTTATTGTATTTTATTTCTTCATTTACATATTGATCACCCTCACTAGTATATGAGCTTCTTGAAGACATTAAATGTCTTTCAATCAGTGACAACAGTGTTATAATAATATGACAAAAATTTTTTACTTGTATCTTGAATTTAAGAGACACATTTGTCTATTAGCACCAAGACTAAGATGGATTTCTCACAGAAATACAAAGTTAGTTTAATATCAAAAAATCAATCAACACAGTTTATATATTAACATATTTCAAAAGAAGCATATAATCATCTCCATAGATGCTTTTAAGTGTTTGATAAAATTGAACTTTACTCATGACAAAATCTCTCAGTAAAATAGTAATAAAATAAAACATCCCTAACTTTGTTAAGGTTATCAACAAAAATACCTATAGCCAAATTCATACATAGTTGTGAAATATTAAAAACGTTTCATTGAGATTAGGAACAAGAAGGTGCCTGCCATTACCAATCCTGTTCAGCCCTGTACTAGAGTTCTTATCCAGTGAAATAAGGCAAGGAAAAGTAAGTCCAAGGTAAAAGGATTAGAATGGAAGAACCAATGCTATGTGTAATTCATATATGATGTGAATGTCTACATAGAAAGAAAATCCTAATGAATCAACAGGTAGATTATGAGAATTAGTATTATAGTATAGCACATTTTCTGGATTAAAAAAATCAATATACAAATTCAACCAATTATATTTCATAAATCAACAATAAATACAAAGTGAAATTATTTAAAAGATGCACTTAAAATAGTATAAAAAACACAGAGAACCTAGAGAAATAAGATTAACCAAATAAGTCTAAAACTTCATAAAGATATTCTAAAATTTTATAAAAAGTAATTTTAAAAGACAAATAAAGGGGGGAGGAGGAGTACCATACTCATTCCATTGGGAATTTTATATTATAAAAATGTCAGTTCTTTCCAAATTGATTTATGGATTTAATGTCCAAAAGCCAAAATATTCTTGAAAAATGCCAAGGTGATAAGCTCTCTTTCCCACATTACTTCAAGGTTCATTATAAATCAGTGGAAATCAAGACAATGCCAAATTGGTGAAGAGAAAGAAAAATCAATGGAACAGAAATAGCAGTCTAAAAGTAACACATAGTAAATATAGATATCTATCATAAGGAAAGTATTATAGATCAGTGGAAGAATGGTCTTTTAATTGGTTTTTGGACAATTCTCCACATTAAAAAAAAAAATGAAGTTAGATTGTTACCTCACACTGCTTAAAATCAACTTCAATAGATTAAAGACCCAAAACTATAAAATATTTTAAAAACTGTGTATGTTTGTGACCTCAGGCTCAAAAGTATTTATTAACTTACAAATGATAAAGAATACAACTGATAAATTTGACAGTAGTTTAGTTAGAAACTTTTGTTCAACAAAAGATACTAAAAAGATAGGGAAAAGATAAGCCAGAAATTACTAGAGATATTTTTAACACATTCAGCTAAAATTAATGGCACACAAGAAAAATAGAAAAAAACCATTGAACTGGTCAGTAAAACCTGAAAACCAGTGAAGAGGAATCATGCTTAATCTCATTTATAATCAGAGGTTTGCAAATTAAATACATAATGAACTGACATTTCTCACTCACCAGATTAACAAAAAAATTAAGAAGGCTGAACAACTGGCTCTGTTTCCTTGGGAAGCTCTGGTCAGTTCAGTAAAACACCATCTTGTATTTGCTTTTCTTCCTCCCCTGCCTCATTTCACTTTTGTCTTTACCCTTCCTGCCTTGGGATTGCTTCACCTCCTGCTCTTCCACCCTCTACCAAAAAAAGAACCCCATCATTCCCAGATAACGTTTGCTTCGGCTCTGTTTTCTAGGGTAAAATGGGATGAGACATTCTCTGCCATTTTTGAAGATAATGGTGTCTGACTGAATTCCCTTTCCCTTTTTTGTTGCTATGGACAAGATTTTGATCTTTGCAATTTTCCCCCACTTCATTTATCTGAAATCCTGGGTGTGGCTTCATTTCACCATCATCACCTAGAAGTCTCTGCTTCTATTTCACTGTATGTTCACATGTTGGTGACCCTCACTAGACTCAGCTTCTTAGGGACAGCTGTCTTCTGGGTTTGTGTGCTCAGGACCTTGAACAGATAGACTAGATGATGGGTGTCTAGCATCTTGTACTGTGCATAAAAGAGAGCAAAAGACTGTTCATCAAGAGTATAAAAAATTCTCACACAGCACAACTAAGAAACTGTCTCACATTTCTACCAAAAACTGAAAAGGAAACATGTTTAAAGTACAGAAAGTTTAGGTTAAATATAAGAAAAAATTGCCAAACCAAATAATGACTTTATTCCTGGAGATTTTTAAAAACAGAAAAGACTACCATTATATATAAGAAAACTTGAGCATTGTCATAGCTATGTGGGGGAAAACTAGATACCACTAACATGTCCCACTTGCTGTAAGAGTTTTGGTCTCTGCACATACACAGAAGGGAATAAGCCTCACCAGCTCGGACTTTCTGGAAAGGAGATACCAGGAAAGGAAGGGAATCTTCCCTCCAAGTTAACTCAGTATAAAACAAGATAGAGTCAAAGTTGGGGTTTTTTTTAGAGAAAACTGGAGATTGACTCTTGTTTCTAAAAACTATTTGCAGGAAGTATTAGGCCATCCTCTTCTGTTTTTCCTTTTCTTTTTAAAAAATAACAGCTTTATTGAAGTATAATTGATATGCACAAAACTGCACATATTTAATGTATAACATTTGATGACTTGGAAGTGCTCATGTATCTGCCCACGAAATCATCACCACAATGAAACATATCCATCACCTCCAAAGATTGCCTCATGTCCTTTCTTTTTGATGGTAAGAACACAACATAAGATTACCCTCTTACAAAATTTTTAAGTACACAGTACAGTATTATTAACTATAGGTCCTAGCAGATCTCTAGAGGTTATTCATGTTGTAAAACTGATAACGGAGGAGAAATGGATGTAAATAATCAAGAATAGTACTGAGTACCCCATCAGTACACACTATATATATATATATATATATATATATATATATATATATATATATATATATTTTAGTTTTTTCATTGATTCGAGGTGGGGAGGGAGGGAGGGAAGGAGAGAAAGAGAGAGAGAGAGAAATATCAATAAGAAAGAGAAACATTGATCAGTTGCTACCTACACAGGCTCCAACCAGGGATCAAACCTGCAGACTTTTGGTATATGGGATGATGCTCCAACCAACTAAGCCACCCGGTCAGGGCCATATTTTTTGTTATATCATACCAACTGACAAAAAAAATACTCTCTCTGAAGTATATTTGAATTACATCAATAAAGAAAAATTGCTGTATATGGTCTAAAATAAATTTTTCTTAATCCTCACCCAAGGATATTTTTCCATTTATCTGAAGATAGAGTGGGAGGGAGAGCGAGAGAGAAACATCAATGTGAAAGAGACACATTGATTGGTTTCTTCCCACATGACCCCAACCAGGGCTGGGGACCAAACCACAACCAAGGTATATGCTCTTGACCGGAATCTAATGCTGACTCTGGTCTGCAGACCAATGCTCTAACCACTGAGCAAACCAGCCAGGACTAAAGTCTAAAATTTTAAAAGTAGAAGAATAACTCAGAAAGGTTACTAAAAAATATACTCACTCAGGATAGACTTTCCAAAGCACTTGTAAAAAGAATTTTTTTTAATGTAGCAACCTTTATCATTTTATTTAAGTTTAGAGAAAAGTTTACCTTTGATTGGAAATTATTTTTCGCTATTCCTTGGGCTATATGACATATAAACTCAACAACAGTTACTGTAATGCAAAAAAAAAAAAAAAAAAAAAGGATTTGCCTTTTTGTCCTGTTTTATAATCTGTATTTCTGTATTATTTGAGTGACATGGTCATGGATTTAAGAACGGCTGATGTGGCTCAGCAGTTGAGCATCGACCCATGTACCAAGAGGTCGCCAGTTTGATTCCCAGTCAGGGCACATGTCCAGGTTGTGGGCCCTATCCCCAGCGGGTAGCATACAGGAGGCGGCCAATCGATGTTCTCTCTCATTGATGTTTCTATCTCTCTCTCCCTCTAAAATCAATAAAGGAAAAATACATACATACATACATACATAAAAATAAGAGGTTTTCAAACTGACAGAGACTATAGAAATGAGCAAGACTACCACGGTTGTATGTACCTGTCTGTCAGTTTGCACTGAATTCTGTCAAACAAACTCCAATCAAAGATGAAAGCTCACTTTCTAGGCCCAGCTTCAAACCTAAATGTCTCCTTCTATGTGACAGTCATGCTCAGCTTGGACTTCTACATAGAAATCTACTGATGTGTGCATTTTCACGGTTCTAAAAGAGACCAGAGCTGGAATTGGAAAGACCTGGGCTCAACTCCTGGCACTGCCATTTACTAACCCCATGATTCTGAGTAATGTACTTCACTATTCTGAGCCTCAGTTTCTTCATCTGGACGATGGGAATACTAACTTTTTAATAAGCTTTATAAAAAGCATGTTCCTTATTTTATTGTTCTAAGGGTATTACCAGAATACTGTGTAACACAATGGAGGTGTTTAACAAATTTTTAAATTAAAGAGTAACTCTTATTTCATTGTTACGTTGTGAGGATTAAATGAAATAGTATAAATAATAGGTGTTTTATATTATTCTTAATTTATATTTTAATTATAATATCAATAATAAACATTATTACTAATATTTCTATTAATAATAATTATTACTACTAATTGTTATTTCTTCATATGAAATAACGGTATTTTCTATTTTACATGTTCTTCTTGTACAGTTTAGACCTTTTAAGTCTAGTCTCAACATTTCTACTATGACTTTATGTTTATTTGTTTAGCTTAAAATTATGGAGCCCAATCTCAAGGCATTTATTGCGACTTGGGGTGAAGCTGCTGTGCACATCTAGCTGAAGAATAATAAGATTAACTTTGGAAGGACAGAGATCTATAACAGCAAGTAGAATGGAGCATGGAGGAGTCATTGATCAAGTTATTAACTTGTGTTTCATTCTAGCAATATTTTTCTCCCCATTGTTTCAAGATGTCTCTGATTTCAACAGATGTTTCTGAAGGTTTTCTGAAAGGCATTATTTTTCGGCAGACAAATTTATTTCTGATTTTTCCTCCATAAATGTATTTCCTTTCTTTTTAAGGAAAGTATGTGAAGAGGTAAGAGAAAGAGGTGTGTACATATTAGGAGGTACTAATTTTTAAAGCACTAGGAAAGGGATGGAGATTTGGTGCTCTTCTCTCCCCTACAGAAGACATTTGAAAGGATGTGAAGCACCTCCACAGGTTTTCTGAATCTGTAGAATCCAAGGTTCCCAAGGTCTGCAAAGATTACCTACATGCATGCAGGGAAACAGCAAAAGGACCAGACATTGGGCTTGGACAACTGGATTTGCATCTCAGAGGAAGCCAACGACTAAAAAGTCTTCCTCAAATAGTTTTTCTCTGACTAAGACCATTAGGATCTTTCCATGAAATGAAAAGTAGAGAAGTATGCTCTAGTAATAACTGAGAAAGATTTTTCCACCTGGAAAGATTGAGATGGGAGTTGAAAAACAAATTTTATTTGTTTGAAAGGAAATAAAGTAATGCAATACTTCCTGCACAGCCATGATTTACATTAAGATGGAGTCTTATGAAATCCAGAGCATTTGGCAAGTAAGAAATTTATCAGGCTTAGTAGGAAAAAATTGAGGAGGGAAAGTGATCAAGTCGAAGAAATGTAATAATTCGGTTGAGAAAAGGTTTGTGCACAATTTGGTACCAAAATATACAGAAAGTCAACAGAATTTAAATATTAGCAAAAGAAGACTAGAGAGTAACAAAAAATGGATTGTGAAGTGGTAGGTAGAATAATGGTCCTCAAAACTATCTATATCCTAATCCTCAGAATCTGTGAATATGTTACTTACATGTCAAAAGGGACTTTACAGGTGTGATTAAGATTAAGGACCTTGAGATAGGAAAATTAGTTTGGATTATGCAGGTGGGTCTAATCTAATAACATGATCCTTAAAAGGGGAGCACCTTTGCCAGCTGTGTTCAGAAAGATGTAATGGTGAAGAAGAGTTAACACCAGGTGCAACATCTCTGGCTTTGAAGATGGAGGAACGGGGCCATGAGCCAGGGAATGTGGTAAGCATCTGGAAGCTGGAAAGGAAACATAAAGGGACTCTCCCTCTTGATTTTTAACGCAGTGAGCCATATGTCAGATTTTTAACCTACAGAACTGTAAGATAATACATTTGTGTTGTTTTTCAAATGTATCTACATTTGTGATAATGTGTTATGGCTTCAACAGAAAACTAATCTACCTGGCAAGAAATTTTAAGTATTCCTACTAATAGGATGGTACCTAATATAGGGTAATTGAGAGCCATTTCTCTGAATTGGGAAGGACTCATCTCAAGCGAAAAAGATAACTTTGTATTCAGTACAATTTATTTTTAAATAGTTCACTAAATGTACAAAGATGTTCTATTCCCTCTGGTACTTAACCCTATTGACTAATCTTTTATTGTTTCTTAGTATATTTTTGGTCTCCCCAACTTCAGTACATCTTTGAAGTTGAGATTCAGCTACTCTTTTTTTATGTTTAATAAGTTTTTATTGATTTGAGAGAGAAAGAGAGGGAGAGACACACAGATGAGAGAGAAACATCGATCAGCTGCCTCCTGCATGCCCCCTGAAACCCAGGCGTGTGCCCTGACCGGGAATCAAACCTGTGATCTCTTGGTGCATAGGACGATGCTCAACCAACTGAACCATACCAGCCAGACAGAGATTCAGCTTCTCTTCATAATAACTCCCTACTCCCTAACTCTATCACTGTGTTAACACCTGGAATAATTAAATTAGATGTGGATTTGATTATACATGACTAAATCACATTCTGTGATCTTAATCACACTAATAGTATCCTACTAAAACACAAAGTCCCATAACATGGAAGTCTTTCTTATCCTATATTCTTAATAGTTCTCCAAAGTGTGGGTGTAAAAACCTACAATGCGGGGAAGGAGAGATTGATAAAAGACCAGGGTGAAAAGGGTGTGTCATATGCTAAAAGTCAAGTAACGTTCCTTCGTGCAGCACTGAAGCAAAAGTTTCAACACCTGGTCAAAGATTTATCTTTCTCAGTCCCACTCTGGCCCTTGCAGTGGAAGGCGCTGAAGGGAATGTTTGGATGCAGGTGGTGCACCTCCAACAGTAGTGCTGCTGGGAAAGCATGAACCCTGGAGATGTTCTTAATATTTGAACAAGAACACCAGCATTCCCAAATCTTCTGATCTGCCTATCTCTGTGCATAGATTCAGAGATTCTGAGAGATTCTCAAAAGTCAAATCATACTTCTCAAAACGTGTACAGTATGTATCACAAAGGCTTGATTTAAAAAAAGTCTACTCAGAGGTAGCCCTTTGGACAGTAGCTTTAATGGGGTCCCTTTGTAGGGATCCATTCTGTGAGTTGCCCTACCCTTATTTTTCTGTAGTTTCTTGGCTTTTTCTCCAGGAATCATTAATTTTAGCTTTTATGACTTTTTAAATGCATTTTGTTCAGCATAGCAGAGTCTAATACACAAGGAAATCTAATTCTAATCCAGACTCTGCTGCCTTGAAATGTTTGCTTCTCTTTTAGATCTTCAAAATGGAGATTTTAATATCATTTCAAAGCTGTCTTTATGATAGATTAAAGATATATAAGATCTTAAATATTAAAAGGATTTGGTCTCCCTGGAAAGGGGGGTGGAGATGAGACAATCATTCCCATTTAAAACATTTTTTTTTTCTACCATTAACTTTTCTCCCAACCTGTTATTATTTTGTTTTGTTTTTTGTTTTTTTGTTGTTTTTTTTTTTTCCTTTTTTGGTACGTGCCCCTAGCGGGAACCGAACCCGGGACTCTCTGGTCCGCAGGCCGACGCTCCAACCGTTGAGCCAAAAACCGGCCAGGGCTTTTTTTTTTTTTCCAACCTGTTATTATTTTGAAAAGAATGTGTTTCTAAAGAGATGTAGAGCCTCTTGACATTTAATTTCTAAATTTATGCATTTCAGAGTAAGTCTAATGGAACTTTTAATGATTTTTTGAAGTGTAAAATACAACTGAGGTACCTTACCTTGGCCATCAGTTATGGCTTAAATTTAACTACATACATAGCTCAGCTCAAATTAAAGCTATTTGTAGTACATGTAAAATAGACACAGGAATCTAGATATTGTGGAATAATTTTCTCACCCCCTGTAGATGAAGACAGCAGCCTCATCATACTCTTTGACTCCTGAGAAAACATTTTAAGCACTAACTATATCATAACAAAGCCAGCCTGCTTGGTCACAAAGAAGAAAAATGGAACAAATAGAGACAATCACCCACTGGAATGCAGTGGTAATTATGAACTCCTGTACTTTAACCAGAATATCACTCCTAATTATCTCAAAAGGCTAAGTTTATACAATCAGAAACAGTCACCTATCAAAGAGATTACACAAAACGGTAAAACCTTAGATCAGTGATTTTCAATCGTTTTCATCTCATGGCACACAAAAACTAATTACTAAATTCTGTGGCACACCAAAAAATATATTTTTTGCCAATTTGCCAATTTTGATTCATTCACACTAAACAGCGATTATTGTGTTGCCTGTTGTCACGTTTTCATTTGACTATGTAAGGGAAAAGTGGTCAGTGCCCCTGACTAAATAGTCAGGTATTGCATGTTTTAGAAATTCTTGCAGCACACTGGTTGAAAATCACTGCCCTAGATTGTTGAATTGTAAATACTCGATAACACTCGCCCTGACTACAAGCAGATTTCCTCAATGCTTTTTAAAATAATCTATTTTATTTTCTTTTTCATTGTTGACATTATTAGAGATGCCCCCTCTCCGCCCCCCCCCACTTCCCCCATCCACCCAGCCCCCACCCCAGGCCTTCACCACACTATTGCCTGTGTCCTTGGGCAATGCATATATGTATATAAATTATTTCTTTAATCTCTTCCAGTGCCCCCACCCCTGTCCCCTCTGAGGTCTGGAGGTCTGTTCCATGCATCCATGTCTCTGGACCTAGTTTGTTCATCAGTATGTTTTGTTCATTAGGTTCCACATATAAGTGAGATCATTTGATATTTTTTAGAAAGAATGCATCTGAGAGTTAACAGGCCTTGTTTCTGTCTTTCATGTCCCAAGTTGGTATTAATAGTCACTTTTTTCTCTGACTCATACTTTTTCCTTAAAGTTCTACATAGTGATAGACTTGTTATTTAAAAGAATATAAACCAGGAATATGGTAGCTAAGCATTAGGCCATTATACGTGAAAGAATGACTCTAGTCAGGGTAAAAAATGAGGACTGTCTTAGCTAATTCTGGCTTCACACCCTGAAGCAATAAAGAGGACTGAAAATTGTTATAATAATTACCCCCTTTATTAATTGCTTATTTGTAGTATTTGGCAAAGCACTTGGAGTTCAATTTAAATCCTCCCAAATTGTTTGTAATAGATACAATAATGGCTTTTTTTTTTGTACACCTGTTGTATGTCATGCACCTGCTTTATATAGAATGTTTTAAAATTAACATGCAAAATTTTAATTCATGTCCCCATTTTACAGCCAAAAGAAAGTTCACCAGCCTAGAGAGGGATTGAGCTCGGATTTGGAGCCAGTGTGACATTCGTTGTGTTGTTGCCCGTGCTCCAGCGGGCAACCTTCCAGGGTGGGGAGGTGCTTCCATACCACTAGGCAGGATGGGACACAGGCATCTTGTTGCTGGAATTTTGGGGTGTGATTTCATCAACTCCCTGACCTTTTCACTCTCTCCATTCCTCATTCTTTGCTTCAAGAATGCAAATCACAAAATCTTGTGGAGTCAAGGAATGTGAGTGGGACTTTAGGGTTTGCCAACTCTTGGAAGTGGATTTTATTTCAGTTTTTGCTTTTCCCTTTTGTTCCGGTTTCACTAGGAACTGAATCTCTGTACTTGCAAATGGCTGTGATTTCAAAGGAACTGTAAATGAAGTGCTATAATCACTCATACTGGAAGTCTGCAGTCAAGGATAAGCCTCTCATTCTGACTGTAAAATTCTATTTCTCAATTAAATCTTCACAACTTTTCTAGGCCATGGCATTTTTTATTGTATGTGATTATAGAAGTAGCAAAATTATAAATTGCAAACACCTTGTAGCCAAAGGGAAGAACTCAGTCATCGAAGAATCAGCTTCGACACATGAACAAATCTAGCTCCCCGCCTCCGTAAAAGGATAGCCCAGGAAGGATGTCTTGGGATTCTTCTTAGAGAAGTGAGGACACAAGTTGCAAACATTCCAAGGCCTTACCACCGAAGGATGTAGTAGGTACACATACATTTCTAAATTTCCTGGATTATTCCTACATTGGTGAGCTATAAAAGGAAATGTATACTTTCCTAAAACAAACTGATGGCATTACAGAGACTTTTTCCCATGAAATATAAAAATGTTTCAGAATAATTTGGCACTTTCAGTGTACTCACCAGGCACATATGGTGGGTAGTTTAGATGATTCTCTTCACATCCTGGCTGTTGGCCATTTTGAAAATTAGATGGTTCATTCATGTCCTTACATAAAAATAGAAACTCAATGAATAATATGGCCATTGTTTTCTACTTTCCATTAGGAAAGCAGAGCACATAAAGATCATTCTTTCAATCAACAGACATATTTTGAGTATCTAATTGTGTGAGATGGTAAGCTACGAGCTCTGTGAGGCACAGCCATAAAAAAGATAGTGTCCCTGGTCTCATAGAGTATACACTGGCTAGCAGCAAGTTTCACAAATATATAAATGTCACAGAACAGAAATAGATACCACCATTTCTGCTCTGTGAAAGGTAATTCCAATCTTCCAGTGGTTGTAGACATAAATTATTCTTAATTTTTTTCTTGTAGCTCACATCTAACCTGTCAATCAATCCTGTCAACTCTATCTTTAAAATATATGCATAATCTGACCATGTCTTATTCACCACCATTGCCTCTTGCCTGGATTGTCATAATAGCTTCTTAACTGGTCTCTCTCTTCCACATGGATCTACAGGTAGATTTATTTGGGAGCTAAAGAAACTTAAGTTTCATGGTCCCTTTCTTCATGACCCCTTCATAACTTTATACCCACAATTCTATTTGTAATTTTTAACAATTTTTCTTAAAGAGAGCTGCCAAAATTTTATAAAGCTCCACAAAATCTGGATTCATCTCTGCTTTCATACTGCTTCCTATAATCTATTGTCAATGTAGCACTAGAATGGTCCTTTGAAAATCTGTGCTCAAAATCCTCCAGCATTTTTCCATGTCACTCAGAGTAAAACCTGAAGACCTTACAGTTGGTCCATGATGCCATTTGTGATACTGCCTCAATATCCTTCTGACCCTATGCTCTCTGATTGTCCCCTGACTGCTCTGCTCTAGCCATTCTGGCCTCCTTGCTATGCCTGGAAAATCCAAGCACGTTCTGCTTAGGGCCTTCGTACACGTTGTTCTCTTGCCTCAATGCTCGTCCTTTAGATCTCTCCAGGGCTCAGCCTCTGATCTGTGTAATCAATTGTAACCTTTGCTGACCACTCTATTTAAACGCCAAACTTCTTAAGTTCCTAAATTTCCTACCCCACTGCTATGGTCTGAATGTTTGTGCCCTGCCCTCCCAAATTCACATGTTGAAATCCAAACACCCAAGAGTGATAGAACTAGGAGGAGGGGCCTCTGGGAGGTGACTAGGTCATGAAGGTGAAGGCCTCCCTGAATGGGATTAGTGCTTTCTATAAGAGACCCCATAGAACTCCCTAGGTTATTTTTTGTTTGTTTTTTTGTCTCTCATGTGAGGATACAACAAGAAATTTGCAACCTGGAAGAGAGCCCTTACCCAACCATGCTGGCACCCCGATGTTGGACTTACTGACTCCAGAATTGTGAGAAATAAATTTCTGTTGTTTATAAGCTAATTAGTCTGATTGGACTAAATAGCCTGAATCAACTAAAACACCCACTTCCCAGATTAATTTTTCTTTTTAAAAATTACTATTACCCAACATGCTAAGTATTTTACTTATTTATCTTATTTATTGTCTATACCCTCCACTAAAATGTCAGTTCCCTGAAGGGAAGAATTTTTCTGAGTGTATCCTGAGTGCCTCCTGACATAGAGTAAATACTCAATTATTCAGCGTTTCTTGAAGTAAGAGAAAGGAAGAACTGCTTCAGGTAAGAGTAACAGTAAACACTTCATGGAGAAGTTGATATGGAGGCTGTATGTTGATCAGCTCATAGAGTTTGAACATGTAGAAAGGAGGAGAAATGTAAAGGAGAGCATGAGCAAAGGCACAGAAACCACAAATTATGCTGCATGTAGGGATAATACCCCTCTGTTGAGTAGAGGGAATTGTCTAGCCCTCACTCAATCTTCTGATCACTTGATTCTGTTTGCAAGTGTCTCTCTGGCAGAGCAGGCCTATTAGGCATGCATCTTGTGACTGTCCCAATAGTACTAGGTCAGCACTACCCTCAAGTGTCTTTCCTCTTCACTCTTGCACATGCTGTTCCCACTACCTGAAACACTTCCACCCACAGCTGGCTTCACTTTATTAATTCCCCTTCATTGGCCAGTCCTCATCTTAACCAGACTTTAGTTCAATTGGCCTGAGTTCAATGCCCTCCCATTGCATCCATTGCTTGCTCTGTCATGGCCACACAAGAGCTTGTTTGTGAGCCTATCTCCCCAACTGCTGTCTCCTCAGTGCCCTCCCTGAGTAGGTATAAATAGTAATGAATGCATAAACACACCTCATCCAGAGTAAGATGAAGCTTGGATCAAGATAACAGATAAGACGCTGTCACTATTACAGGAAGCAGTTCTCTCCTCCAGTGGTACATTAAAGCATCTAAGGCAGAGACTATCAAGAAACGGGAAAAATTTTTTTTCACTTTCTTCAGCCTACTATAAAGTGAAGAAAGGGAGGAGGGAGAGAAGTAGGTGAACATTTTACTTTTTCACAAGGGGAAAATTTTTTTAAATAATGAATTTAGGCCCTGGCCGGTTTGGCTCAGCGGTTAGAGCACCGGCCTGCGGACCAGAGAGTCCTGGATTCAGTTCCCACTAAGGGCACGTAACTTGGTTGCAGTTTGTCCCCGGCCCTGGTTGGGACATGCGAGAGGCAGCCACTCGATGTGTCCCTTTGACGTTGATGTTTCTCTCTCTCTCTCTTCCTCTCTCTCCCTCCCACTCTATCTGAACAAAAAATGGAAGGATGTCCTCAGGTGAGGATTAAAAAAAAATAATAATAATAATAAATGCCCTGGCTGGTTTTGCTCAGTGGTTAGAGCGTCGGCCTGCGGACCAATGAGTTACAAGTTCGATTCCAGTCAAGGGCACGTACCTTGGTTGCAGTTTGTCCCCGGCCCTGGTCAATGTGTTCCTCTCATGTCGATGTTTCTTTCTCTGTTTCCCTCTCTCTTCCTCCCTCCCACTCTATCTAAAGATAAATGGAAAAATGTCTTCGAGTAAGGATTGAAAAAAAATTTTTTTAAATAATAATAAATTTAAACTTACAATCCAGATCCCATCATAATCAAGGATGTTTTTAAATTCCATACACATCTGTATCCACCATTCTGCTGTTTTGGGGTTGGTGTAGTCTGGATACACTGAATCTCCTGGAGGCCAGGCCTGCAATGGACAAGTAAGTCAAACTAAATAATACTAACTCACATAATATGGTGTAGAAATAGCTATAGTGGGGCCTTATTTTGCCTTTCGAGTCAAACAAATAAAATTTGAGAATCAGTGAAATTACATAACTTAAGCAAGTACATAGTAAAAGTACATAACAAGTTTGTAGTAGAATGGGAATAGAATCCCATATCCCTGTCCAGTGCTCTCAGCCATGAAATTGTGCATGAAGTCATATTTTTCATTGTTCTTTTATATTTTAGCCATTTATCTCCACACACAAATCTATATCAATACAAATATAGGGATTAGAAAATGTAAAAATTACATGTATAATAGCAACAAAATGGATATATATATATATATATATATATATATATATATATATATAGTCAATAAGAGCCATAAAAATATTTCATGTTCATGAAGTATTCAAAATTAGACATATAGATGGAGAGATATAGAATGTTTGTGGACAGGAAGACTCAATGTTGTATAGATGTCAAGTTGCTTCAAATTAGAATGTAAATTTTTAGGCATAAAAATTACATTTTAAAAATGTATATGGCCCTGGCTGGGTAGCCTAGTTTGTTGGATGCACCAAGTTAGCAGGTTTGATCCCCGGTCAGGGCACATACAAAAATCAACCAATGAGTGCATAAATGAGTGGAACAACAAATTCATCTCTCTCTCTCTCTTTCATGAAACAAGTATACAAAACACTATGTATTGATATGTTTACTGTAACATTGCTTATAATATTAAGATATGAGAAACAAGAAAATGTTCATCATTAGGAATCAGTTAAACTAATTTCCTCACATGAGAACAGTGGAATATCATGTAACTATTTAAAAAGATAAGATACTTCATATGTATTAACATGGAAATATATATATATATAATATTGTTATAGTTTTTATAAAGTTTTAAATGTTATATGCTGTTATTTCCCATTTATGTAAAAATATGGCTACATGTATTTAAAAATCTGGAGGAAGATACACTAAAATTATAAAATGTATATTTTTTAAAAGAATAACTGTCACTTTCTACTTTTTATAAGCCAATATTACATTTTTTACAATATTGTACTACATTGATCATCAGCAAAAGCATTAAAGATACTTCCATTGTGTAAAACAAAAAAGTAAGAAAATTCCTTTTATTTAAGAAATATTATATATGTGTCATTCTTCAATCTACATAAACTTAATTTTCCAGTGTATTATTATAATTTTGTCATACTTACTAAACTCTGCCTTTTCAGAATGTTATGATCTATATTAGTATATCATTTGAATTTCTCACCAATTCTATGGGACTTAAATAATTTCTTAAAAAGCCACTGTATACAGCCCTGGCCAGTTTGGCTCAGCGGTTAGAGCATCGGCCCACGGTCCAGAGAGTCCCGAGTTGGGTTCCCACTAAGGGCATGTACCTCGGCTGCAGTTTGTCCCCGGCCCTGGTTGGGTCGTGCAGTAGGCAGCCACTCGTTGTGTCCCTTTCACATCGATGTTTCTCTCTCTCTTCCTCTCTTTGCCTCCCACTCTATCTGAACAAAAAATGGAAAAATGTCCTCGGGTGAGGATAAAAAAAAAAAAAGCCACTGTATCCAGGCCAAGGCTCCAAACTCAGCTTCAGAAGCTGCTTATAATTTTTTTGAACTAAACTCAGATGATACTAGTTCACTGATGCCATATGAACTATGATTTTTAAAAAATCAAATACTCAATATACAAGGAGGTTTTCATCTGTTCTTCAAGGTGCTTACCTTGCCAACAGCTGGTGTGATTCCATCAGAGTTATTGATCCAAATTCCTAATTCCTGTCCAAGTTCATAGGGCTTATAAGTACCTTGTGGTTCATCTTTTGTTAAAAAGGGATCCTGCAAATTTCCAAGAACATTGTAATGGGTAATAGTCTGATAGTTGACATTTAAGTATAAACTTCCCAAAAGTTTTTGAAATATGAATACCTATTATTCATATACACAATATGTTTTATATTACATAAAGATATTCCAAGCTATTAAGTATGGTTACAAATATAAGAACTGTCTATTTTCATTCATTTTTAGTGCTGCAAAACGTGGACCCAAGCAATGTAAATTTAACAATGTCATCAGTTGCTTCTAATAAAAATCTCTAAATTATTTACTTAAAAAGTTATGTAAGTAGATAAATATAATATTCATGCTATTTTGGCAAACAACCTTTCTTATTTTTTCATTTGTTGCTTTTTATATGAGATAAGGCTGTGAAACTGTAAAACAAACAAACAAAAACCTAGAAGGAAAAATCAAGAAATTTGGATATTACAAAAAGCCTGGTTAAGCCACTTAATTTTAAGGGGTCACAAGTTTCTCTTCCACAAAATGAAGCAGTGTGGTTGGCAAATTCTTAAAGTCACAGTTCCTCTTAAAAAGTAAAGTCATAAATGAATCAAGAAGAAAAATTTCTATGATTCTATATTACATTTTTTCCAAAAATATTTATTGACCCTATTCTAAGTCTGTTTCCCTTGCTAAATATTTTGCTATCATAATAGGTTTATAATTAAATATTTTTCTTCACACACTCCTGCTAAATTATCTCAGTTGGATAATAAATATATATTTTTTTTATTTATAATAAGCCATCCTTTGGGAAAAAAAATCTGTCCATAAACATCTAATGCCATTAAGTCATATAAGAATCATAACACATAGTGACATTTTTATCATCACATTAGGATAACAGAAAGAAAAATTATTTTATAAAATTTAGAATCTCATCTGTGGTGAGACAACACTTCATTATGAACCAACTTTTAGTAACATTCATGCTCCTAGAAGTAGTTATGAAGATGACTTTTCATTTCATATTTTATGAATGTATTAAATAAAATATAATGTTGTACTCAACATGGAGAAAAGATTCTTTCAACCTAAGTTTATTGCATTTATTCAATAACTATATTATTCTTTGGTTAGAATTTTTATGGCCAAGTCTTCAAATCTTGATAAATTATGTGGCCTATGGAAAACCATATTTTTCCTTCTATCTATAAGTCAATTTTTTAAAAGAAAGAACATTGTAGTTTTTAAAATCGTTATTGAATTCCTTCATTACTTGTTGATGACATTTTTATATCACTCAATAATAGAAAACTTGCTTATAATTTATTATCTTTTAATAAAATATAACATTTATCACTATATGTTAAATTAAATTTTGTTCCTTAAATATACTTTAGAGCTGGAAAGTCCTTTTGTTAAATTAATTGTAATACATATTTTTAGAAATTCTTAGAAAATATTAATTTAAGTATCATATGTTTGAACTTCAAAAAAAAATTTACCAAAATAATGACATAATGCATTCCATCGCTTTTCAGTTTCTTAATGTACTCGGGCAGACCAGCAAAGTTAGCTTTATCATAGGTGAAGTCCAGCTGACGTTCCATGTAGTCAATGTCTCCATACTGAACATCCTGTACAAAAGAGCAGTGTAGACATAGTCTTCAAACATTAGGAAAACAAGCAAATATTGTCAAAGATTCATAAGTAGCTAATAAGTGACTATATAATTTGAAATGTAAATATTGATGTGAGTTTCAGACTATCCTATAAGCAAAGAGGAAGAAAATGATTCTTTTATTGGAAACTGAGAAAAGCAGTAATCCCATCCACACAATTAAAACCCCTTCTGTGTTTTAGTTACCCGTGGTCAGCTCCAGTCTGAAAATATTAAATGGAAAATTCCAGAAATAAATAATTCATACATTTTAAATTCATGCCTTTCTGAGTAGCATGATGACATTTCTCGCCATCCTGCTCTGCCCCACCTAAGATGTGAATCATCCCTTTGTCCAGCATATCCATGCTCTATACATCCCCACCTGTTAGCCACTTAGTAGCCAGTTAGGTAATCATATTGACTGTCTTAGTTTCACAGTGCTTGTGTTCTAGTAACCCTTATTTTACTTAATAATGGCCCCAAAGCACAAGAGTAGTGATGCTGCCAAAGAAGACGTATGGTGCTTCCTTTACGTAGAAAGGTATGTATGTGCAGGAAAAAAAACATAGTATCCATAGAGTTTGGTACAATCTGCACTTTCAGGCATCTACTGGGGATCTTGGAATACGTCCTCTGTGAATAAGGATAGACTACTGTAACATGCAAGTATATATTATTATATATATTAGAGTTTAATCACTACACCTTCTTATTTCTTTGTTCTGATCCATTCCCCCCATTCTTTTTGGGGTACACTTACATGAGGAATATCATACTGCCTTAAACGTTCAACCGTTTTTTCCAGCACATCTATGCTATTATAGCCCCATCGACTTAGCTGAAATCCCAGAGACCAGTATGGAGGCATAAAGGGACGTCCAACAGCCTGCAAAAAGAAAAGTATTGAATCCAAATAAGTGAAGGAAATGTTCACAAGGGTGGGTCTTCAGGACTGAATAACAATGCTTTCATTTAAACTTCTCATATTGTGATGAGCATCTAACATTGTAAGGTGTCCCCGGTCGCAACCAAGGAAATAGTGATGAAATTTTGGGGTCTCAAGAACACTTTTGAGAATTTAATTAAATACATAGACTTTCCTCCCAAAGGATATACCTATCAAAGCAATTATTTCAATTTTGTGACTATGGGATTATGCCCCCAGACTTCTCCTCCTGAACCCAGTTACTCCATTCCAATAGGAAGTAATGTAATAGAACTTGAAAGTTTCCCAATCAAAAAAACTTGAGTTCACTTCTCAGTTCTGCCTCTAATATCTGTGATATTAATAAAATTACATCATTTTATAGCCTCAGTTTCTCCATTTTAAAATGGTGTAAAGAGTAGTACCTACTTCATTCATTTACAAGTATTTATTAAGTATTCACCATGCACTGTTTTAGACCCAAGATCCCTACCTCTTGGAGCTTAAATTCTAGTAGAAGAAAACCAACAGCAAACATGTAAACAAAGTAGCATAATTTTTAGAAATAGAGTATGTGGGGGTGAGGTGGAGGAATGTTAGGGAAATCCTCTCCGTCAGTAAGAACTGAGTAAGTCAACCATGTACAGTGCACCAGACAGAGGGACCAGAGGGTGCACAGGCTTGAAGTGTTCAGGAAGAGGAAGATGGCCAGTGCGGCTGAACTACAGCAAACAGAAGGGAAAGTAGAATACAAGAGAAGTCAGCAGATACTCAGTCATGAAGGTCCATAACAAAGAGCTGGAAACTTGTTAGTTGTCTTTATTTTCAACTTTATAAGACTATACTTTCAGGGATCATTTCTATAGTTTGTTATTTTCAACTTTATATTATCAAAATTGTCAAGCATATGTAAGAGACGATAGTATAATAAACCCCCATGTAACCAGAATTAACAATTATCATTTTGCCACATATCTTTATCTTTGGGGGGGATGGGGTATTATAGCATTTTAAAGAAAATTCCTGAAATCATGTCATTTCACCCATAAATATATTACTAAAAATAAAGACAATCTCTTACATAACCAAAATATCATTACCACATATAACAAAATGAACTGTACAATCCCTTAATATAAAATGCTCATCCAAATTTCTCTAATTTTTCTCAAAAACATATTTTTCACAGTTGATTTGTTTGAAAGATGTTATATTCGAATTTCCATGGAAGCCATTAAAGTGAATAATAAACTCTAATTTACTTATAAAAAGAAAACACTCTGACAACTCAGGAAAATAAATTATAGGAGAGCAATGGTGGTCACCACAAAACCAGTTAGGAGTCTGATACGTGGTCCAGGCAGAGATGTGAGTGGCTAGAAAAAAGGAGGTCACATGTGATATTGAGAGTCAGACTGCAATACATTTTAGAGACATTGCTAAGAGAACTTTCTAATAGGTTCGATGTGGTAGAATAAAGAAAAGATTCAAGGGTGACATTTAATTTGGGGGTTGAATGACAGGGACAATTAATTCCATTCATTGAGATGGGAAAGTCTGAAGAAGGAGCATTAGCAGGTTTGTGGGAAGAGAGCACGGGGCATAAGAAATGTGGATGTACGTACTGGGGTTAACCAATAATAGATGTATTACTGGGGTTAACCAATAATAGATGTATTTAGAGTCATGAAACCAGGAGATATGACAAGAGAGAGTTCAGAAAGCAAAGGAGAGCCTCCAAGTAACCTCTGGGAGACTCAACATTTAAAACATCAGCAAAGAAGACTGAACATGAGCCATTAGTGATGTAGCAGAATGACCAAGACGATATGGTGTCAGAGACAAGAATGTTTCTACAAGTGGCCACTGTTTGTAGAGATACCATCTGATGTAGATGAGAACAGAGACTTGGCGACTTATTTTGTGACTTTGATAAGACCTTTATAGAGAGTGGAGGGGATTATAGCCCAGTTGAAATGTGGTGGAAAATTGGAAGGTGAGGAAGTAGAGACAGCCCACACAGACACTTTCCAAAAGATGTACAGGGTGAAGTAAAGAGATGGAAGACAACATAGGTTCTTAGTGGGATACTCTTGTTCAGTTTAGTTCAAGTAGGTGCTATTAATGCAGGTTTGTTGATGGGAAGGACCTGACAGAGAGGTAAATTGATGATTCAGTTGAATGTGGAGACAATTGAAGAGCTTCCGTAGCTGATCACGCAGGTGGATTTTGAGCACAGGAAGAATTGTTACCCTTAGAAATGAGCAGGAACCACCTTAACAAGAAGAAAGGCAAAATGTATAGGCATGTTTGCAAGTAAATTGATTGGTTCTGTACTTGGGAAACAATGTGTTTCTTTTTTCATTGTTTCTATTTTTCTCTGTAAAATAATAAGATATATCAACAACTGAAAGTTAAGTACGGTGGTATTGGTTTTAGAAGAGAAAGTATGAGCCCGGACTGTGTGGCTCAGTGGTTGAGCATCGACCCATGCACCAAGAGGTCGCCGGTTTGATCTTTGGTCAGGGCACATTTCCAGGTTGTGGGCCTGATCCCCAGTGGGGGGGCATGCAAGAGGCAGCCAATCACTGTCCTCTCTCATCGATGTTTCTATCTCTCTCTCCCTCTCCCTTCTTCCCTCTCTAAAATCAATAAAGAAAAAAAAATTTTAATAAAAAATAGCAGGGGGCAAAACTGTAGCTCAAACTTTGATCTTCCGATTCCAAGTGTAATAACTTCTACCCTTAAACACCATTGAAGTCATTCCATATTGTCAAGTGTTTCTTTAAGAATGCCTGATGAGAGTTGCTGAGAAGGTAAGGAATAAAATTCTCTCCTTCATCATCATTTCCCTTATGCTGTACAGCTGGATGGTCTTAGAATGCCTTAATGTAAGGCTATGTTTTATTAAATCTATTTCTATCCTAACAAAATTTTAGATTTGTTTCCCTAGAGTAGAAAGGCTCTCCTAGAATAGATTCTGTTGACAGGAAGAATAGGGATTTAAGTTCATCCTCATGGCTCAAAAGACCACACAAACATAGTATTTCTTCACCAGATAGATGAAACAAACCTACTGTGGATTGAAAATTGCCTCCTCCACTCATTTTATAGTATAGAGCCAAGATAATTTTTCTTTTTCTTATTACTGCCTGCTACAAACAATTATAATTTCTGCAGCCTGGGGAGTAAAGAAAAGTCAATCTTAACATAAGGAAATTTCAACCATTTCCCCTAATTACATTTGCTTATTATTTGGCTTCATGCTCTTGACCATCTGCAAATAAAACGACTTTGCACAGGAATGACAAGGGCAAGAAAAAGTGTGTGCTTGGAAATAGCCTTCTGTCTGAACAGAGAAGTTTCCACCTGCTTCACCGCTCACAAGGTGCTTTCCTCTGCTACCCACTGGATTCAAAACAAATCAGCCCTGAGTGAGAGCAGAAAGCTCATTTCAGCACTGGGGATTTGAAATTCATAGGTTTGAAAAATCAGTAAGGTATCAAAAACACATCTTAACCCTGCCGGTGTGGCTAGGTTGATTGAGCATCATCCCATGCTCCAGGAGGTCACTGGTTCGATTCCCCGTCAGGGTACATGCCCGGGTTGCTGGCTCCATCCCCAGTGGGGGCATGCAGGAGGCAGCCAATCGATGTTTCTCTCTCATTGATGCTTCTATCTCTCTCTTCCTCTCTCTGAAATCAATAAAAACATATTTTTTTAAAAACGCATCTTAGTATCTCTATATTCACTTTTTGGCATAGTGCAGTCGGCAATTCCATTTGAACAAAACCAAGTCAAAGCTATCCACCACTATCCTCCATATAAAAGCAGAAAAATGTTTACAAAATAATGATGAACATTCTACTTTTAATAATCATTATACTTATAACTTTAATCAATTACTGTATCACAGAAACAAAACTAAGAGCTTTACGTACATTATCTCAACTAACCTGCTAGCAATCCTAGGAGATGGGCATGATCGTCCTCATTTTGTACAGAAATGGAAGCTGAATTCACTCAATTAGCAGTTTACAGAGCCACCATTCAAAATCTCCCAAATGTCAGATTTCACAGACTTTTATATCATTATATTATATTGTTTAAAAACAACAGGGTATATACATGTGATTTATACTAACACATGGTTTATTGATCATTACTTTTAAGAGGCAATATTTTGTTTGGTATGTTTATGCCCTGTTATTTATAACGCTAATGGTTGATTTTTATATTCACAATAAAAAAGATCAGTTGCAAGAAGCTTGAGGTAGATTAAGGCATTTTACTTTTTTTTTTATTTAATCCCTAAAGGCTAAAGGAAGTATTTAAATCTCAAACCACATGTGGTGACTTTGTCACATGTCAACTTGGGTAGGCTGAACTACATTTACCAGAATTCCTTTTCCTATATGTTTCTGGTCAAGGTGGACCCTAAGACACTTGTGGGATATTTGAGGAGTAACTAGTTCACACATAGGTATAAGGTCAAATTCCTGTATCAAATTTATATCACCCAGTGGTTCTGCTTCACAGAGGGACCCTTACTGATACAATAACATAGAATGAACGGGTTGAACTCCTTAAGCTACTTAATTATATATCATCATATCAGAGAGAGATAATACAAACACTTGTTCATTTATATTCTTTTTCTCATGGGCTAATAAGAAGCACCAAAGATTTTGGCTACAGTTATTTGACAAAATTTAAACTATTTTTCCCTAAAGAAGGAAAATTTACTAATTTATTAACTTAAGTTTTTGATTAATAAATTATTATCTATAATCATATAAACATCTGAAATGTTTTAACTTATTAAAATATATTCTGCTTCAAATATTAACACAATTACAGACAACTGTAGGAATGAATCTATCAAGTGGAGAAAGCTGCTTACCTTCTAGAGTGGCCAGATTGCCCATCATTTACTACATTATAATTACATTGTGTCAACAGGAATAATCTTTGATTTTTAGCACGTTAGAAGTCATTTTGAATAAAAGTATTTTAGCACTCCTATTTTTCTTTTTAGGCATAATCAGAAAACAGAAAGAGATTCAAGAGACAATACAGTGTGGAAGAGGAGGAGAATACACAGATCCTGAATCCATTTTTTAGAGTACAGTTACCAGAAAAAGGGGGTTCTGAATATTATTCTTCATATTTCTTAATCTGAATTCCCACTAATTGCTCTCAAAATAAAACGTCCATAGTAGGGAAGAGAACCCCAGTGGAGGAGGAGTCTACCTTCTAACATAGTCACAAGGCCATGGTCTCTCATTAAGTCTATAGATATTCTCTCATCTGGACACCATAAAATCCCTGTAGTAATACTTGACATCTATTTTCAAAAGACCTTACTTCTGAAATTGAGCTGCTTTGCATACAATTAATTCAAAGGGCATAAAGGAGCACAGGATGCATTACAGAACTAACATTGCTATAGCAACTGAAAGGAGAATTATAATTAATCATTTTTAACCCATATGTATATTTTATAGGAAATTTTGAAAGGAAGAAAGTGGAACTCAGGAAACTAAGCAACAGACTGAAAAGTACATGATTTGGAAACTTTCTTCCTAACTGTGTGACCAATCTGATAAATACTCCACTATCATTTCCACATCAATTTCTCCCTCAGTGAAGGAAAAAACTTCAGGCCTAATGCATAGACTTTCTGTTGGGAATTACTAATGGACTCCACTAGAAAGAGCTCTGTAAACCGAGACGTCTCAAAAAATGCTTCGTGGTAAAAATGTGTCTCATTCTCCTACACTCCAAACTCTTCAAGTTTTTGAACTTGGTGGCCAAATCATTCTCTGAACTATTTTAAGACATTCTCTTAGGAAAAAATTAAAGAGATCTTACAGACACTGAATTCTAAGTAAACTGGGGGTGCACAGCTTGAAGTTCTAGCTGCTTTTCTCTCCCCCTAACAGACACTGTCACCCTTGCCCAGCACTGACTCCAATCAAAATTTAATAAAACATTTTATTTCAACCACTAATGACAGAAAAGAGGGAAAGCCTTATAAATATACATCAAAGCTAGTAGAAAATAAGTCCTGAATTAATTTATTATCCATAAAAGGTACTCATTATGAGCTTTGTGAATTTCAATCATTTGTTCACATCCTCAGGTCAGGCTATCATTAAAAATGTATTCACAAGCAACTGGCAACCCCAATGTGTATCTCTAACTTTTTCTAAAAAATACTTTTATTCATTTTTGGACAGAGAGGAAGGAAGAAAGAGAAAGAGAGAGAAACATCATGTGAGAGCAAAACATCAATCGGTTGCCTCCCACACGCCCCCCACAAGGGATCAAGCCCACAACCAGGGCATATGCCCTGACTAGGAATCAAACCAGCAACCTTTGGTGCATGGGATTATGCACAACCAACCAAGCCACATCATCCAGGGCTATCTCCAACTTTTAACCCTATACTGAAAACCAATAACAAGTCACTCCTACAGAGTACCATTTAGGCCTGTGGGTGAAAAGACAGAAACCTGCTTTTCACTTTTGCACATAATACAAATTTAAGTATCATTCTCCGTTATGCAAATGTGTACAGATAAACTCAGAAAGAAATCATCATTGTCACTTATATACCTTTAGAAAACCAATTTTCCCCACTGCGCTATATAAGCAAAACTTACAGCCAGTTGGGTGGAGGTAGCATTGCCAATGTGTGCATTAACCATATCTAGGATGGAGATACTAGGATTATAAGAACCTGAGCTTTTACACCATGATGCTACTTGCTCCCACTGTGGATTCATGCCAGCCCTCTGCTCTCCCAACAATGGAAATTCTGCTCTGCATCTTGCTCTGATGAGGGTCTACCTATTGGACCTCATCCCCAAAACAGCCTATGCAGCCTTCAGATAATAAGTAAAGATTTATATACATGAAATGAATATTAAATTCTATGGTCAGAAGATAATCATCTGTCAAAATGTCTAGCACAGATAGAAAGTGCATTGGGGTTGGAGGTAAAAAAAAAAAAAAGAGTGTGAGAGAGAGAAGACTAGAATAGGCTGGAGTAAGCTGGAAAATGTCATGGAAGAACTGGGAAATGTAACTTTTATATTTTATATTATCTTAGGTAGATGGGTAGTGAACAGAAATATGTGCAAAGAGGAACAGGCAGGAATGAATAGAAAACATGCCAAAGGACAGGCTTGACCAGAGTGGAGAATTCATACTGGGATTACTAGGAGGTAAATTTGGATTGGAGGTATCGTTTAGAATTGGTCTAGTAAGGAAAGAGGCCATTACAAAGCCCATCATACCCATCATAGAGCTTCTGCAACATGTATGGGGCCAGCGATCATTCGCTGCATTCTGCAGGCTTTTGTTGCAAAGGAACACTGCCAGCAAGGTGCCCTGGATAAGGGCAGAGAGCTTCTGACATTAGCTGAGTTGCACCAGTGTTGTTTTTATTTTTTCTGAGCTTTAATTTTCTTTTAAAGGAGCATTTCTGACATTTTATTGCTAAGTATCTATTTTAGGCTTGCTTTCAAGAAAGCTCTTAGAAAATTGATCATTGTTATAACCATGCATACCTGAACATGACAAGTTAAATGGCCTTCGTTCCTTATTCAAGCTTTGAATCCTTCCCTTTTGATCTGCTCAACCGTCAGCACTCTGACAGCACTCTTACAGGCCAAGACATTTAATCAAAGCCATAATTAAATAGACACTAGCTTGGCTAACAAAAAAATAATTACATTATGAATTTAAACCTTACTAAAATTTTATTAAGACAGGACATTAAAGTATTCTGAGGAATTAAAAAATAAAAAGTTGAAAGCGTACCATCACTACCTACTTGACCTTACCCTATCACGCATTCCTTACTTTTATCTTACATTGAATTAGTTTTTATATTAGAATAATTTTCTCTTATTGATTGCCTTTGGACTAGGTCCTGTGATACCTTTTCCAAACCTTCTTTTGTGCAAACATCAGAAGAACTTTGTAGGTAGAATTTGTACCTCAGTTGAGCAGATGAGAAATTAAAGCTCAATGAATCTATGTTACTTTCCCAATGAGTCAGCTGCTCTGATTCCAAATCCACTACTCTCCGCTGCACCATGATGCTTCCATCACATGAGATTACAGTGTGATTTCAAATGTATTACCAATTAGATTCAAATAACTTCTTAATATTAATCTTTAAACCACATTATCAATCTGTCTTTTCTAGAGAAGTAGAAGTAAAAATTAACTTCCAAATAATCCTCTATTGAGAAAAATTCTTACGCACAGATTTCTGCGGGCCTGATCTGTGAATAAATGATAAATAAGGAGCTGGGGCATACTGAAGATGAACTGCTCAGCAGTTATTTGCCATTTTCCATTGACTCAGGTCTATTTTTCTCTCATGATTTTTTATATATTAAACAGCAAGAAAAACATCCTTGTTAACCAGAAATCTCATTAGTGCTAAGCAAGAACTTGGACTCTAAACAAAGATGTTGCTAAATCTCCTTACTGTTAAACAAATCATCAGATTCTTTGTTCTACCCAAAATCATTCAGTTAGAAAGATGCATTTACACAGAGGCTAAAGAAGTCAGTTCTAAGAACCAGGAAGAATTAATTTGCTTTTCATAAATTAACAAACTTATTTTCAAGTTGACACTTCACAACATAGCTGTTCACTGAGATGGAAAAGTTTTCTCTTCCTTTGATTAGATTTCATAACAATTTGAAAGGTTTGACTGCATTTTCCATTTATATTTGGACTTCAAAAAAGTCTAAATTTTATACCAGGAAGCAGATTTAATGACATTTCCACTGATCAACATTTTCACTGTAGTCAAATAGACCAGACTTTGTCTAGAAATGAAGTCTTCAAATAGGCAAAATTCTTGCAATTTTTAGCTTTCTTAAGGCTTGGCACATGGAGCAGGGGAAAAACATTAGGTGGGCTTTATGAAGCAGTGGGAAGCACATTGCTCTATACTGAAGATCTGCTCTTTGTGCTGAATATCTGCACTTTGACTCCAGCTCTGCACCCAGCAGCCAGCGGTGTGACTTTAAGAAAGCCAGCCAGGCTCTCCAGAGCTCCACTTTCTCATTCAATCAACAAAGGGGCTGCACAGGATTCTCACTAAATTCTCTTCTCCTCTATGATTGGCTACAGTGAGCCTCATACCAATTGTGTGTAGACCTTAGGAACACAATGCCTTTTAATTCAAAGCTCTAAAGCTGAGTAAGTGCTTTTCACTTTTTCAGACTGATAAGCTCTGTGTGTGTGTGTGTGTGTGTGTGTGTGTGTGTTTGTGTGTGTGTTGGGGGTGACAGAAGGTTGTATTTATGAATTCACCATGAAGCTTCCTTTGAAATTCAAGGACTTCTAAGGAGACACATACCTCATGACTCAAGATGTGATATTTGCCTAAATTTTTTTCTCAGTAACAAATGTAGGAGGGAGCTATAAAAAGCTGAGTGGGAGAAACATTCTTAAATTAGCTGCAATGGTGGTATTGGTTATTCACAGGAAACCTAAATTACATAGAAGTTTGAAGCAACACCCTGCAGATTTGTCAAAACTGGACAGGGCAGATACACGAGGCTGATTGCTTTCTACCATACAACGTAAACAACAGCTTCACAAGTTCAAAGAGCAGGAGTCAAACTAAAAGAGGCCCAGAATTTGGGTAGGGGACAGAAAATTGTAATTCCTCTGAGCCAGAAAAATGTCTACGAGGAAAAAAAGATCAGAAGAGAGTAAAACAATCAAGAATTTTAGAATTACATATAATATAATCAAAGAAATCAACTCCTCCCAATATTAGTATTCTGTTGTTAAATGTATCTGATCTCTGCTAAGCTTATGAAATCAACTGATCAATGATAGAAGAAATTGGAATTAAAGAGACTCCATTTCTTACAGACATCTGTGTTCAGCTTCAGCTGCGATAAGTAACAGTTCAGCCAGCTTAAAATGCAAGGGGAAACACCTGTAACAAGTAACAGCTTATCTGACACAGAATTAACAAACTGTTTAGCTGTCAAGTTTTAAGACAAAGGTAGAAAAATACCACTACTGCTACCTCATGTTCAATGGCATCTCAGAGCTTTCCAGAGGATTTTCAATTTATTCTTATGAGATGGACACAGCAAGTCTGTGACAGGCAGGCCTGGTACCGCAGTCCCTCTCTGCATATGGGAATCTACAGCTCTCAGGGGTTAAGCAACTTAGCCAAGTTGCTACTGTCAGCGAGAGGAAGACGTGGGCTCCAAACCACACCGAGTCAATTCCTAAACATGATTGGTGAGAGTGTCATTTATGGTCCACTTGTATGGTGCCTTGTACAGTATTTCCAGGTTCAATCTGCACAGTCTCTCTGGATAGCTCCTCTCCCCTTTGGGTGGCACCATTTTCCTTTCCATCCATTCACAAAAGTCTCTATCGTGTATATTGTGTGATGTTGCCATGATAAACTCAGTGATAATTTTGGTTCAGGAAAAGAATAATAAAAATGTCTCCCAACAGCTGAGCAAGGAGGCACCATAAAAATCAACTCCCTGGTAACTGGTCGCTAAAAACTGAAATATGAGCTACTCTTCCTGCTTTACTCCCTGAATTTTTCATAAGCCTGGCTTTCCCCTAGCCATTCCCTTGGTTGCTCCTGCAGTGTCTGTGTGTGATTGATGACCTGATCATTTTAAAGAGTTTAGGTGCACCGGGTGAACTGCCCAGTCTAGATAGCAAAATACAGTTACAGACAAGTATCCCAGGTTTGCGCAGGCGTGTTCACCGAAGCAGGAGGTGAAAAGACAAAGCCGCCGATGCTGCCCCCGCTGCGTCACTGGCAGCTTACTTGCTAGGAAACTCCCAGGCAAGAAAGGAAGCAGCTTATTAGAAGTGGGCAGAGGCTGGCTGTTTAAATGAGAGTTTTCTAATCCTTCCCCCTTCTCCCGCTCCTGATCTCTAAAGCACTGGCGAGCATTGGTTATAAAATGTCACTGGTGCTTTGCTGCTAATCTTTTTGATAATGTCTATTTAAGGCTCCTGCTGTGGAGTATTTCAGGATAAGTTCACTACTACCTTTTAAAAATATCTTACTTAAAATCTACCTTGAAAGGTAAATAAAAAGAGCAATTAAGGAGGCCCAGTCTTAAACTGATCTCTAGCCAGGATTCAAGGGAAGAAGTGGCATTGATCAGCACAGAACTTATTTTGCACAGATGATAGATATGTGACTTTGCCGTGACCTAATTTATCTGGATAACCTGGCAACTCCTGGGATCCGACTGGCAGGACGACCCAATGCCACATGCCAAGATCAGACAAGATCTCTGAGAGCATTTGAACAATAATCTTGATAAGCTGTGACTCAATTTCAAACAGAGGACAACCGTCCAGTTCGAAGTGCTACCCTCCTTGAGCATATAAAACCTTACCAAGAGAACAAGAGGGAAAACAGAATTCAGGGCCAGTTTTTCCCAGTTTCAATTGGGTCATTAAGAAAGAGTTGTAGAAGCTTTGGATCAAGATGTTGAATCGAGCATCCACATTTCTCTTCCACTCACAGTGCTGAGAAATAGGGGTGACACATTAGGAAGCTCATAATTTAAAACAGTTACATAATACAGAAAGCAGGTGAGATTTTATTCATGAATAACCAGTCCTGAGGGAGGTATCACCCAGGAAGTATGAGAAAGAATGATGCAGAGGGAGGAGAGATTTCCTCTAGCTGAGGTCTTAGTAACTCAATCTCAAGGTAGGCAGTGATAGAAACAGAGGGTGCCATGGAACAGAAATCAGACTATCGAATTAGCTGTTTCTGTCCCATCTTTCTTTCATGAGCAGCAACAGTGTTCACATCAGGTCGAACAGAGACTTTATCTCTAAAGAAATGGAACCCCCCCCCACATTACCACCACCAAAAAAACCCTCTCAGGACTCCCTAGCCATTGTGTGCCATGAATGGGTTATGGGTAGGGTGACCACGTGACATCATTCAAACCAGACCACTGGGACAACACGTGTAAACTGGGACTCTTGAGGACAAACCCATGAGTTGTCACTCTAGCTGTGTGTGTCTTGAGATAATGATTCTCTCAACTCTTGGGGAAGCTGAGTGGGACCTGAGGCAACCAGAGTCTCCATGTCAGGTGGATAGCCTAAGTCTGTTTAACACAACATGCTACCAAGTGTTGTCATTTTCTATGTGTATTATGGCTGTGTGTGTGTGTGTGTGTGTGTGTGTGTGTGTTTGTGTGTGTGTGTGTGTATGTGTGTGTATAATAAATATCATAGATATATGGAGCCCTGGAGTAAGGCAGAAGTCACATACCCATGGCCCTGAAGCATGTTTCATTTGGCTAAGAGAATTTTTAAAAAGATCTAAATTTTGTATTCTCCTGGGAAAAGAAAGCTTTTTTTTTTTTCATATTATATCCACATTACAGTCTAGAAATAATCCAATGGGTCTGAGTAGAGGCAAAATTCTCCCACTAGGAAACTTCCCTTCTTTATCTTATCTCTACACCCAGATAATCCTTTCCATGTGTTTCTACTGTTGGTAGGCACCTCCGAGTGCCTGGTGGTGGGGAGGGCACAGCTGACCTCTGCTTCACAACTGCAGACCCTAAGGTGGAGCTGGCCTGCCTGCCTGCCTGTCAAGCAGCCCTACACACATTCCCAAAGCCCAGGTCCGATCTTCTCATGGAAGAAGAATTGAGTTCACTCTAATCATCCAAACTGACTGATCCTTCATTCATAAGTAAGATCAGCCACGCAAAAGTCACAGATATTTGAGAAAACCCAACAACAAGAAAGAGAAAACTTACAATTCCAAGATGAACAAACAAATCAACCAAATTCTCTTCATGGCACTTACCACTCCCTAAAATTACCAATCTTACTTATTTATTTATTGACTATATCCTCACTAGAAAGTTATCTCCATAAAAGGGATGATTGTAACTTTCAATTATTCCTATATACAAGATAAAATAAATTCTAGTACAGAAGCACTTTATCAATGTATTTTTCAGAGGTATGGAAACAATCACTGGACCTGAAATATGAGCAGAAATGGATAAAAGTGCCTGCCCTGGCAGAGTGAGGCTAGAGGTAAAGATGAAGGATGATCTTTTCTCTATTAATTTTAAACAAATGTATACAACTTTGATTTTTATTATTATATGCATTTTTTTTCTTTATTGATTTTTAGAGTGAGAGGAAGGGAGAGGAAGAGAGAGATAGAACCATCGGTGAGAGAGAACATTGATTGGCTGCCTCCTGCATGCCCCCCACTGGGGTTTGGGCCCACAACCTGGGCATATGCCCTGACCAGGAATTGAACCAGCAACCTCTTGGTGCATGGGTCAACGCTGAACCACTGAACTACACTGGCCAGGTTATGCATATATTTTTATAACCATTTGAAAAACAAAGAATAAAAAGACGCTATTCATTGAGTTAAAATAACCATTGCTTCCTAAAGCTTGGGATTCTTCTCTAACACAGAAACCTAAAATGCACATCTCCAAGGAAGCCAGAGATTTTTACCTCAGTGACCCAAGTAATTATTTGTTGGCTTATGTGTTTATAGATTGAACTCTTCAATTTGGCTGAAAAGTAGACTAGTTGCAAGTATGGATTCTGGAGTCAAACAGCCCTGGACTCAAACCCTTGGTCTATCCCTTGTCTCTTATGTGTCCTCAGCTCTCTATGCATCAGTTAATCCTCACCCATAAAATGAGGTCATGGTAAGAAGGGGGGGAAAAAAGGTAATATAGAAAAGCCATTAACAATGCCTACATACTCAATAAATAGCAGCTATTCTAATAATTATATGTAGGCTTCTATATGTTCAAATCATTTAAATCTCTGAGAGAGGTAATAGCTCATCCTCTTTTCTAAGACCATTAATTGAGCACCAACTACATACCAGTAGCTGTAATAAACTCTGGGGACACAAATAAAAACAAGACAAAGATATAAACTATGAACATCAGATATTCAGATCTGTTCTTCAGGATATCAGATTTTCATAGGTGAAAATTAAAGGTGGCAAACAGCCAGAGCTGCTTTGAGTATAGCTTTGTCACTTTCCCCACATAAGTCTTGAATTTTGCTAATATGCTACCCTCTCAATCTCTATGTTTTTTGTATATTGAGCTTTGAGATTAGTCACTCAATTATTTTGCATCAGCCTGTAGGCATAATTTAATTTTAAAATAGTAGTCCCACACTCTACTTCCCTCAGACCTCAAGTACCCAAGTAGGATACGCTGAGGGGGAAAAAATAAAAATGAAAAAATTGCTGGGAGGTTTGTAGAATGTGCAATGCCAGGAAAAACAGTTAAAGGAAAAGGTCATCTGAAAAAATTAGGAGTTTTCTCTAAGTAAATGGGTTTTAGGGCTGTGCCAAAACAAAATAGCTATAGGCATTAGCTAAGAAAAATAAATGATCATTTAAGAAACAGACATGAGCTCCACACTCAGCATAATTCTTTTATAATTTGACTACCTTCTATAAAATAGAAATAGGAGAGCTCTGATTCAAGATGTCAGACTTTCTGCAACCTCTATTTCCTACATCAAGTCTCTTAACATTAAAGAAAAAAATACTTTTTATAAATTAAATTTATCCATTGAAAAACTCCAAGAGGTACCTATGGTGAACATTAACCGAAGGGAAATCCTGGAAAGAGAAAGCAGAGAGATTTGATTCGACAAGAAAATACACAGTAGAAGTCTTTTGCGAAAAGTGGAAGTGGCTCTGAGCATGCCCTGAGAATAGGTGGGTCAGATATTGGACCCCAGGGCCAGCAGAAAAGAAACTGGGTGGATTGGCTTTTCCACATCTCTGCCCATGTCAACAAAAGCACCACACATGAGCAACAGAGTCATGTGTTCCCAGGTGGGACATAAGTAGGGGAAGCAAGTAGGTTCCAGGAGACTAATGACATTCAGAGGAATGAGGAACTCATATGCCTAGAAGCATAAAAATAACAAACATAGTGTCCCATTCAGAAACACATTCTTCCCCACACACCCTACCCTCCCATTCTTGGCAGGAGTGTTTACTCTCTAGGGACCACGCTTCCCACCACCTACTCTACTTGTTTATTTTATTTTGTGATCTCTGCACTGAAAGAGGCTGGACTGGATATTCCCTGTGTGGTCTTGAAGGGTGCAATGAATTAAAATGGGCTCTAACAAAAACATCACATGTTTTTCTGTTGATCAAGTGACAGGCTGAACTGCAAAAAGCCCCAGGGATAGAATAACTGGCCTTAACCTTAGACTTTTCTAAACCAATAATTTGATTTTCTGGGTCCAAAAATAACCGTGGGAGCCATCTAGCAATAAACAAAAAGAGGACTCTTAGAGCTTCTGCAAAGATCAGTTGATCCATCTCTTGAAGGAGTGTGTAGGTAGGGGAAAGCAGCAGATGCTATTAAACTGAAAGAACTTTCAGTTGTAGAAAATAGTACCCGAGTTATTTTTAAATCCTTTTACCTAAGTCCCCTGTGTTTCTGTGCTCATGTGGTTTCTCAGCAAATGACTTATCAGCTGAAGTGCACCCTTTCAACAAATGATAAATGGTTGCTTGGGTAAGAGATAAGACCTTATTTCAAACTCAAATAGCAACAAAAGTTCAGGAAACCCCTACCAACTGACTGTATACAGGACAGATGTTGAGAGTTCAGATTACAGCAGCCAAATATCCTATGATATAGAGACTGATAACTTGACAAACTTAAAGTAACTACAATAAATGTAGTAATATTCTGAAATCATGCCCAAATTGGAACACTACAGAGGCAATTCACTAAATATCTGATTTTTAACATACTACGTACACTTAAAGAGTGTAAACCTAACCTAAAGATCCTGAAACTTAAAGAAGAGGAAATCCTTTCATTAAAATTGTTTAATGGCTTTCTTCACAAAGATGAAACGAATACTAATATAATTTATGCATAACTGTGCAAATTCTCAAATGAAGGTGAAAACTAAGCCATTGCCAATGCCATGCAAAATAAAAATGTCATTATCCTTGAGGTCAATGGGGCTTCAGAGGAAACAATAACCTTTTGCAATTTAAGTGACGGGATTAGCCAAAGAACATATATGCATAACCCACAGACAAAGACAACAGAGTGGTGATGGCCGGAGAGGGTGAGGGCTGAGTGGAGCTGGGCAAAGGGGGGAATGGGGACATCAGTAATAGCGTAAACAATAAAAATAAAGTTCAAAATAAAATAAAATATATTTTTAGAAGCATCTAGAATGCATCAAGATCCCAGTTCCCTGAAGATTACATTTTTAAAAAAAAAAAACATACTCCCAAGATCTTTGCTTACAAAAACTTCATGTGGTAAAAATGCTCCTAATTTCCTTAAAATTTAAAGCTATAGCTTTAAAGAACAAATACTTAAAATCTTTTCAAACATGTATCTGTGAAGGTTGTATAAAAGATTCCTTTGGGAAGAGATTAAAACAGTGAAGTTAAATGAACATGTTGGAAAATCCAGAAAAATACTTACGGCCATTTACCAACACCATTTCGTATGTAGAAAGTATGATATAGTAATAAAAAAAAAACAAAATTGGCCATGATTATGAGGCTCTCCTCTATTATGTGTTCCTAGACAACTCATTCAACTTCTTCAAGCTCAGTTTCTTCCATTTTAAAATGGAGATAGTAATGCCTTCCCTGAATCTCTCTCAAGTTTTTATATGAAACAACTTGTAAAAATACATGTTGAAGTATCTGGAATATGCAAGTTGAATTATTTCCATAATTTTGATAACACACAATCATCATTCCAATTCATATGTTATTGACCAATCATAACCCAATACATTTGGTGTCATAGGGAAATTCAAAGGCCTTTCTTCCCTGTCCCCCAAACTGTCACTTAACAGCTGCCTCAGACCACACCCAATTACAGAATAATACATTTACTGAGTACCTAGAATGTGCCACAATGAATATATACTTACATAGCTTTTCTATATGTCAGGAGCTGTGTTTTAGGGTCTTCATATGTACTAACTCGTTTAATAGTTACAGTAATCTTATCAGGTAGGTACTATGAATGATCCATTTTTCAGGTGAGAAAACTGGGGCCAAGAGATTGAAAAACATGCCCAACAATTTATAAACTGTAAGGAACACAAACAGGATTTAAATTTAGGGAATTAGCCTCAGGGTCAGTGTCCTACTTTCAACTGCCTCTCTCGTATACAGAGCAGTGTCGTTTCGGCCAAAAACAAACAAACACAGTATCTTCTGCATTTCTGACAAACATTGACTACCCCATAATAAGAATGAAAGTCACCACGCATTGGCCTTCTACATGCATAACCCTACTTAGACAAAGAGATACCTTCAATCTTGAGAATAACTATGTAAGGGAAAGTTATAACCTGAATTTTAAAGATTAATAAAGTTAAAGCTCATACAGGTACACCAATTGACCAAATCCATGTGAATCATATAGAGAAAAGCAAAGATTCAACAGTTGAGGTCTGTCTGAATCTAACATTGAGCTGCCTGGGATTTGCATTCTCAGAAAATTCCAAATGCTCACTGCAAGCTGACACAAAACTGAGGCATATGGAAGACTCAAGTCTTGACTTCCAGTCAAGATGGCGGCGTAGGTAAACGTGGCATTGCGTCCTCCCACAACCACATCAAAGTTACAACTAAACTACAGAACAACCATCATTCAAAACTGCCTGAAATCAAGCTGAATGGAAGTCCTACAACTACGAAATTAAAGAAGAAGCCACATCGAGACTGGTAGGAGGGGCGGAGGTGCGACGGGCTGGTCCCACACCGACGTGTGGCGGGTAAAAATTAGGAGGGACACCTCGGCTGGGAAGGTCCTCCCTGAGAACTGAGGGGTCCCCGTCCTACACCAGGCGCCCAGCTCAGGATTTCAGTGCCAGGAAGAGAAGTCCCCATAACTTCTGGCTGGAAAAAAACAGCGGGAACTGAGGCTGAGGCGGCTGGAGCCCTGCCCCCTGCAGTTCCTCTTAAAGGGCCCAAGCATGGACTTACTCGGACTCGCTCCCTCCAGGTTCCAGCGTGCGGGAAGGAGCCTGAAAGGCGCCAGAGTCATATGGGGAAGAACTGAGCTGTTTGGCATTGGAGCGAGGGCTGGAGAGGCAGCTTTCTCCTGGACAGACGTGCTATCAGAGGCCTTTGTTCCTTCGGTGAGCCCTTCCCTGGGCTGCCAGACACCACCATATCTGGGACTCCAGCAACCTGGCTCACACTGTTGGCCCTGCCCTGGTGATTCCCTGAGGCCCCGCCCCACCCAACTTTCAGGCCCACCCAAGCTGTTGCCAGTTGCTTGACCATAGGATTGGCCTGTCTTGGAGCCTGCTTCAGCTTTTCCTAAATTCTTTCAAACAAGCAGCATCTGGTCTCAGCTAGCCCTATACCTCTCGCTAAGTAATACATAGAAACAAACACAGGGAGGCATTCAAAATGAGGAGACAATGAAACAGGTCCCAAATGAAAGAACAGAACAAAACTCCAGGAAAAGAACTAAGTGAAATGGAGTTAAGAAACCTAACAGATGCTGAGTTCAAAATACTGCTTATAAGGATGCTCAATGGACTTAGTGAGAACCTCAGTGAACTTAGAGAGGGCCTCAAGAGCATAAAAAAGGACCAGTCAGAAATGAAGGAGCACTAACTGAAATAAAGAATAATTTACACAGATGCAATAATAGAGTAGGTAAAGCCAAGAAGCAAACCATCGATTTGGAATATAAGGAAGCAAAAAACACCCAATCAGAACAGCAAAAGGAAAAAGAATAAAAAAAAATGAGGATAGTGTAAGGAGCCTCTGGGACAACTTCAAGCGTGCCAACATTTGCATCTTGGGGGTGCCAGAAGGAGAAGAGAGAGAACAAGAAATCAAAAACCTATTTGAAACAATAATGGCAGAAAACTTCCCGAACCTGGTGAAGGAAACAGACATACAAGTCCAGGAAGCAGAGAGTCCCAAACAAGATGAACCCCAAGAGGCCCACACCAAGACACATCATCATCAAAATGCAAAAGGTTCAAGACAAAGAGAGAATCTTAAAAGCAGCAAGAGAAAAGCAGTTTGTTACCTACAAGGGAGTTCCTATAAGACTGTCAGCTGATTTCTCAAAAGAAACTTTGCAGGTCAGAAGGGAGTGGCAAGAAATATTCAGAGTGATGAAAAGCAAGAACCTACAACCAAGATTACTCTATCCTGCAAAGCTGTCATTTAGAATCGATGGCCATATAAAGATTTTCCCAGACAAGGAAAAGCTAAAAGAGTTCATCACCACCAAACCATTATTATATGAAATGTTGAAGGGTCTTCTTGAAGAAAAAGATAAAAAAATATGAACAAACAAAATGGCAATAAATACGTATCTATCAACAATTGAATCTACAAACAAAATGAACAAACAGAACAGAAACATTCTCATAGATACAGAGAACTTTTGTTGGGTACCAGATGGGTGGGGGCTAGGGGGAGGGGTGAAAAAGGTGAAAGGATTAAGAAGTACAAATTGGTTGTTAGACTGACAAACCTCAAAGGGAAGGGGGGTTCGGGGGTGGGAAGAAATAAACCAAAGAACTTATATGTATATATGCATAACTAATGGACACAGACAACAGTATGGGGAAAAGCAGGAGGGGGGCAGGAACGGGGAGGAGGGGGGCAATGGGGGAAAAATGAGGAACATCTGTAATACATTCAACAATAAAGATAAGTTAAAAAAAAAAAAAAAAGACTCAAGTCTTCTTGAGCTACATACATACCAAAAAATAAAAGAAGAATAAACATGGAGGATTCGGGTAGAAACTGTAAAATATGTCAGGAAATCTAACTACCTAATAGGTGTATGTCAATTGAGTTTAATACTTTCCACGTAGCACCACAGCCCATTTACAGCATGGTCAAACGGGATTCTTGGAGTATAATCTATTAAAATGCTAAGACTTCTGATATCTAAGCTTTCCAAGATCATATCTGTACAGAGAAAAAGACCCAAATCAAAATTACTCAGAGGACTGAGGCATTAAAATGATATACTGTCATGAGCTTTATTTACTTTTGATTCTCTGAAGTCTGCATGATGTCCTTAATGATAATTTTCTTGGTGACCGTTGAGCAAAGTGGATCGTTTCAAACAATCCCTTGAAGAATTTTTCCTTTGTGTCACAAAATTCAGCAAGTTTGTGGCCCTTCTATTCTGCACATGAATGTGAACTATTGCTTCTGTTTTATAATGCTAGGTAATTTTTAGAACTATAAAACTGGGAATACAGATAATGGTATATTCTTCCACAAAACTATCTGCTTTGTGCCTTTCCTCAATTTCTAGTTGAAGAGATACTGAAGGAAGAGGAAAGGACTGGAAAGGGCAGAGACCTTACACCTTTTTCATACATCTTAGAACATAGCTGAAAGAAACAAGTAAGCAAAGACTTGGGTAAGACAAAAATTATTAAAATATCACATTTTACAAAGCAATGCACTATCTCACAAAAAGGGGGGGTTTATTCACATATTTCCTTTCCAGATAAATTTTAGATAAATCCTCTATCCCTGTAAGTTTGTTCTTAGAAAATTTTGCTGTCTGGCTTTCTCACTGCTAGCAAATAGGACTGACTACTAAGAAAAATGATGAGTTTAAAGTTCCTAGCAGATTGGTTCAATATTGACTACTATTATGCCTCTCAAATTCTTTCTTGGTATAAAATTTTTATAGAGGGGAAAAAAAAAAAAGGCCGTTGGATGCCCCAGAATTCAAGATCACATGATTTTTCTTCCTCTTTGGAGAAGTCAGTGAATTTCTTTCCACATTCTACATTTTCCACAGAGGAAATCTTTACAAATTTTAAGCTTATGTTAAGAAACGAACAAAAGTTTTGATGAATTTTCTTTGACATTACAACAGGGAAATGAAGAGGTTACAGATGACATTGGGTTGACAATTCTATTTCCAAAGTGGCTGACTAAACCTTATTGGGAAATAGATTTCTTGTGGTCATGAGAAACAGAAATGGCCCCAAATGTGAAGCAGAATTTACCCCTCCCCGGTCAGTGTCCTGGATCTCCCCAGTATGGGAATGCACAGCGACATCAGAGATCCTACCCAAGCTGATGTCACACAGCATTGTTCCACAGCAACACAATGCAAGCAACAAATAAAAGCCACATTGGTCATTTTAAAATTTTAGGTACCACATTTTAAAAAGTAAGAAGAAACAGGCAAAATTTAATTTTAGTAATATATATTATTGAACTCAATATATCTGAAATATTATTTCAGCATCTAATCCATAGAAAAATAATATTTTTTATTAACATGTAATTATTAATATAATACTAATAATAATGTTATTGATATAATATTAAGTGAATGTGTAACATATACTATTGACATTAAAATATGGTATCAGTGATATATTAATTAGTAATATTACTTTCTTTTTCTATACTACGTCTTTGAGCATGTCTCATGTTGACCTGGACGCATTTCAAGTGTTCCGTGCCGCCCGGGGCTGGCAGCTACCAAACAGGGCAACATGAGACTAGAACGCTGGCTCACTGGCCTGTGCATTAGAGTCTCCTGGAGAGCTTCTTAAAAATCTAATGTCAGGCCAGTCCCCAGCTCAATTAAATCAGAATCTCTGGGAGTCCCTCCCCACAACCCCCCACCTTCCTCCTCATGTCAATTTTTTTCAATCAGTTGATTCTATTGTACAACAACACTGAAGAATCAGTGGCCTAGAAAACACCCACCATCACTGGCATCATTTAACAATCTTCCTTCCTGTTTCATTTCAGAATTCTAGTTTGAACGTCCTTTCATTTTTTTCCCCCCTTTGAAATGTGTATTTGAGAGGGAGACAGAAACATAGCTGCAGCTGACCTTCTATTTCACTTTCTCGCTTTTCCAGCAAAACCTGGAATCAGGTTCACCTGAAGAGTTGATTTTATCTCCACCGCCTTGCAGTACTATTGTATGTAAACCAAACAAACATTTACAGTAATATTAGTAACACTGGTAAAAGACTGTTTACTTGAGTCACTGTTGAATCCTGTTCTGGCACAAGTGTGGGGAATAAAGTTCTCGTATTACAGAAATGTTCAATATGGAAAATCTCCACCTGTGAATACTGAGAAACAGGTCCGTCTGGCAACACGGCATTTTCTCAGAATGCTTGTCGAGTGGACAAGTGCCACACCTTGGCCCTGCTCCTCTCTTTCTAACTGATTGTCTGCTGTCTGCCTGGACGCACTCCCAGCCTTAGACACGCAGCCAAAAGCAGGGCTCCAAGCCAAAGCAGCACTGGGCAGCAACGCGCCAAATGCTGAGCTGGCTTCTGAGAACCTGCGTGGGTCTTGGGGGTCTTAGCTTCTCTCTGCACTTGGCTCCACTCTAGAGGAATTTAGGCAAGCAGATTTATCACACCAATTTAGAAATGCAGTCTTCATAAACTGCGTGTTAAGCCTGTTGAATTCTGCTACGCGCTTGAAAGCCAAGGTTAGAAGCTGTATCTACTAGGATTTTGGAGAGTTTAAAGGACCCAGTGAGACAGGAAGGTTAAGTGATTCATGTCATGTCATAGAGCTAATTAGAGCACCTGAAAAGGGGATAGGAACCAGTTCTTCTGAGGCTTGAACTCAGTGCCTCTGCCAACAACAAATGTCAGTGTCTTCAAGTCAGGTTCCTATCCTTTATATTCTAGATACAAATGGAAATTAGTAGTCTATTTTTCTGGAGGGATATTAGCAATATCTATTAGCATTTTAAATAGGCATATTCTTCATTCATTCATTTCACCTATAGCAATATATCCTACAGAAGCATACATGTGCCCAAAGACACTTGAACAAGGCTGTTTGTTGCTCCACTCTCTGTGATAGGGAAACATTAAAATGTCAGTCAGTACAGCTTTTAAAAAGAAGACAGATATCAAAGGCATGACCCATGAAAGAAATCATTGGTAAGCTGGATTTCATAAACATTAAAAACTTCTGCTTTGTAAAACACAATGTCAAGAGAATTAGAAGACAAGCCACAGACTAGGAGAAAATATTTGCAAAACACACATCTGATAAAGGACAATTACCCAAAATATCCAAAGAGCTCTCAAAACTTAACAGTAAGAAAATAAACAACCCAATTAAAAAATGGTCCAAAGACCTTAACAGACACTTCATCAAAGAAGATACACAGCCCTGACAGGTTTGTCTCAGTGGTTACCGCATCGGCCCAAAGATGAAAGGGTCTCAGGTCTGATTACAAGTCGAGGGCATGTATCTGGGGTTGCAGGTTCAATCCCTGGCCCTGGTTGGGATCATGTGGAAGGCAACAAATCAATGTGTCTTTCTGTCACATCAATGTTTCTCTCTCTCTCTCTCTTGCTCTCCCCCTCCCTCCCTCCCTCCTTTCCACTCTCTCTTTTAAAAAAAGAAAAAAATAACAAGATATACATACAAGTAAGTCTCTGAAATATATTCCACATCATATATCATCAGGGAAATGCAAATTAAATCAACAATGAGATATTACTACATGCCTATTAGAATGCCCCAAATCTGGAACACTGACCACTTCGAGTTCTGGTGAGGATATGGAGCAACAGAAACCTCATTCATTGCTGGTTTGGAAGCAACTTTGGAAGACAGTTGGCAATTTCTCACTAAACTAAATATACTCTTACCATACAATCCAGCAAATGCCCTTCTCAGTATTTACCCAAAGAGTTGAAAACTTATGTCCACACAAAAACCTGCACACAGGTATTTATAGCAGCTTAATTCATAATTGCTAAAATTTGGAAACAATCAATATGTCCTTCAGTAGGTGAATGGATAAACTGTGGTATATCCAGATAATAGAATATTATTCAGTGCTAAAAAGAAATGTTATCAAGACATGAAAAGGCATGGAGAAACCTTAAATGTACATTACTAAGTGAAAGAAATCAATCTGAAATGTCTACATACATATGGTATGAGTACAACTATATCATATTCTGAAAAAGGCAAAACTATGGAGACAAGGCTGCTGATGGGGATGGGGGAGGAACAAGCAGAGAACAGAGGATGTTCAGGGTGGTAAAAATACTCTGTATAATATTATAATAATGTATACATATCAATATACAGTTGTCCATATCCATAGAATGTACAACACCAAGAGTGAACCCTAAGGTAAACTGTGGGCTTTAATGATTATGCTGTGTCAATGTAGGTTCACTCTTGGTAACAATGTACCACTCTAGTGAGTGATTTATAATTGGGGAGGCTATACATGTGGGGAAACAGTGGGTATATGGAAATCTCTGTAACTTCCTCAGTTTTGTTATAAACCTAAAACTGCTCTAAAAAAGTTATGTCCTAGTCCTGGACAGTTTGGCTCAGCGGTTAGAGTGTCAGCCCGCAGACCAGAAAGTCCCAGGTTCGGTTCCTGCTAAGGGCATGTACCTCGGTTGCAATTTGTCCCCGGCCCCGGTTGGGGTTGTGTGGGTGGCATCCACTTGATGTGTCTCTCTCACAAAGATGTTTCTCTCTCTCTTCCTCCCTCTCTCCTTCCCACTCTATCTAAAGATAAATGCAAAAATGTCCTCGGGTGAGGATTAAAAAAAAATAAAAGTTATGTTCTAAAAAAATTATGTAGATGTATATGTTCTCATAAGGAAAGATCATGTCACAAAATATAGTTCTAGTAGTATCCTATTAACACAGACGTGGAAAATATAAATATATGTGTGTAAATTCATAGTAAATTTCTAGAGGGATATTTGGAAAACTGTTCAAAGTGGTTGTTACTGCTAAAGGCAGGAGAATTTAGAGATATACTTCTGCATCACTTGACACTTTTTCATGGAGAACAAACTTCCATAGTACATGTGTAATTAAAAATAAACTTATTCAGGAAAAGATTTATTGACCTCATTTTAAACAATCTAGAATATTCACAAAGTCATGCTTATTTAGAAATGTAGATGTTCTTTTTAACTATATAAATGAAGATTTTCAAAAATGTGCCAGTATGCAAGAAACTTGCAAGTCATTTGTGTTATGGCTAAAGAAGAAAGAAAAACTAATTAAAGAATGATTAGTAAGTTAATTAATTGAAATACCACATAATCTCCTTTCCTCAAGATTAATTTTGTTGGGATTTTGGCATTATAAAAACAGTGTAAAACAACTATAAATAATATAATTTCATGCTGCTTTGAATGTTTGTTAGAAAAAAGTAGATTTGTAAATTATACTCAAAATAATCAAAATAAATTGCTCAGAACACGGGTTAAAGCAAGAAAATAAAAACTGATTCAAATATGCCTCTTGATTATGTTAGCCAAGGATAAACTTCACAATATCTGATTTCGTAAGATTGGAGAGAGGCCCTGAACTGGTTGGAAAGGCAGAACTGGAACACACCAGATAACAAAACTTCCATTCATACTGCGTGTGAACCAGGACGTGTGCATGTTCAGTGGGAGTCGAGGTCTTCAGCAGTAGGAGACAGATTTCACAGAGAAGGTGGTATGTCCCGAGTTGATGAGATGCGTGTTTTTCCAAGCAAAGGGAAAGCATGGATGCTAAGAACATAGCAGACCTTGAAATTTTTCAGCAGGGTTGGAGTACAGAGTTTGAAAAGAAGCTGATGGGAGATGATGCTGTAGATACAGAATGGCAGCAATTAATTAAAAGCCTTTATAAGCCATGCTTAATTTGGCTGTTTTGTCCTTTAGTCTTGCATTGACTAGTGTGGGAGCCACTAGCCACATGTATCTGTGAGTACTTAAAATATGGCTAGCCCACATTATGATGTGATGTTAGGTGTAAAATAATGTGCAGCAGATTTCAAATACTTAGTATTTAAAAATATATAAAATACCTCATTATTATATTTTGAGTGATTGCATGTTGTAATGATAATGTTCTGGATATACCATTAAAATGAATTTCACCTGTCTTTACATTTTTTACTTGGCTACTAAAAAATTTTAAATTACATATGTGTGTTGCAATACATATATTTCTAGTTGACAATGATGCTTTAGATAATGGTTAGGTGTTTAACTGGAGTGAAAGATAGGGTTTGCCTTTTAGCAGTATCCTCCTGGCAAAAGTGTGAGTGAAGAGTGGTTTGTAGGAAAACCAAACAAGAAGTAGGAAAACCAATTCCCCAGTTTTTATAACCTTCTGAGGAGGAAAAATGAAAGGTTATTAAGGCAAGAGTGCTGGAGACAAAATAAAAGGACAGAGTCAATCCATGGTCTGTAAGACAATGAAGGATCAAGAAGATAATTTTTAACTTTCTTGTTTGGATGGTTGGGTTCTTGATGGTTCTGTTAACCCAGAAGATGATAACGGGAAGATCTAGTTGAAGTAAGAAGTTTAGGAAGAGATTAGTAATTCTGTGTAAAATGTGTTGTGATCATTGTGGACCTGAAGTATACATTTTCAACAGACAAAAGTAAATACACTGGAGTTCAGGGGAAAGCTTTGGACTGGAGATAGGGACATGTGACTCATCAGTGCATGCATGGTGGGTATGTTATTGCTGAAAAACTGTTCTTTTTGAAGAGTACAGAACTCTGAGGAATACCGACAGTTATTGAGTGAATGAAGCATTTTTCAGGAGATTAGGCTAGCAAGTGGATTTCAAGGAGAACAGTCAGCAGCTACAGAGAAATCTAGTAAGTGCCATTGTATGGACATTTTTGGAGCTTCATGGGCAATTTACATGTATTTTACGTTTATTATCACATTTAATTCTCACAGCAATCTTATGAAGTAGGCACTATAATTATCCCTGTGTTACAGATGCAGGAACTGAGAGGCACAGGAAGATTAAGTAACTTGCCCAAGATCACACAGCGCATCAGTAGTAGACAAGATTCATACCCAGGCCACCCATAGGGATGTTCTTACTAGAAATCCAAGATAGACAGATATAGCCAGGTTATCACTTCCCCTAGAAGTATACTAAGTGGGCTAAAGAAAGTTTATATTATCAACAACAGGTTGAAAATGAGATGAAAGAAAAAGTCTATTTCTTTTCAGCTGTCAGCTTTGGGTCAGTTCTTTAGGTAAGTGAGATCGCTCAGGAGACAGGTTAAGTGGGAGTAACCTTTGCTTGATTTTTGTCAGCACCTTTGCTAGCTGTTCTAAAGGCTTTGAGAATCAAACCACAGCTGTTCTGTCAGACGGGTTGGGTGGGTGGGGTCAGCACTCTAATCCCCTACGTCCTGCTGTGGGTGCCCACTGGAATGAAGAAGGACTGAAATAAGCAAGCACCAAGAACCAGGAGGATGGCTGTCACTTTCAGTTTATATAGCCCTCTCCTCAACCCCTCTTGTCTCCATTCTCAATCCTGTCTTTTCTAATCCCCATGTGGAAGCTTCTGTAGACTTCAGGAAAGAGAAGTGATGCAGCTTTTTGGAATCCCTTGACACCACAAAATTTGGTGCAAGCCTAGTTTCCAGCTCAGCCCAGGAACCTCAGTCAGGCACTCCCTGACCTCCAAAAGAGCTGAGAAATCTCCTGATAGGAAAAGTCCCTTTTCTCTTCTCATGATTATCACAGCAAAGGCTTTGTCATTGCATTTCGAATTGCCTGCTGATCAGATTCAGTGACAGCCATAATAAAAGACATTCTAGTAATGATTATTATTTTATCTTTATTGTTGAAAGTATTACAGATATCCCCCTCTTCATCATTTTTCCCCACTGACTCCCTCTACCCAGTACCTGCCCTTGTCTTTACCGAACTATTATCTGTGTCCATTGGTTATGCATACATGCATATAAATTCTTTGATTAATCTCTTCCCGCCCTTCTTCCCCCATCCCTCTGAGATTCATCAGTCTATTCCCTGCTTCCATGTCTCTGGATCTATTTTGTTCGTCAGTTTATTGTGTTCATTAGATTCCACATATAAGTGAGATGATGTGATACTTGTCTTTCTCTGACTAATTTATTTCACTTAGCATAATACTCTCCAGGTCCCTCAATGCTGTCTCAAAGGGTAAGAGATTTTTCTTTTTTACAGCTGCATAATATTCCATTGTGTAAATGTACCACAGCTTTTTTTATTCACACATAGTGATTATTATTTAAACAGCTCTGCTAAGGCCCTCCCCTATCCCAAAACATATCCACATTACTTTTCCTATCCACCTAGTATACAGCCTACAGTTATTTTGTTAGTTATTCAGGGTTACCATGTATCCTACTTGGAACTGCAGATATCCCTGTGGATATTGGTATTTGACCAGTTCACCCTGGAGAGATGATTTGAGGAATGACAGTTTGACAGGGGATGAGCAACAAGCTGGCAGTGTACTTTAGTACATCTGTGTACCAGATGTCTGGTAGATACAGGGGAGGAGGACGATGGTAGAGTTTCTCCACCTTGATCTAGAAAGGAAAGATCTAAAAGGGCAAAAATAAAGGTGAGTATGGATGATAAACCAAGGTTTCTACTGCACAATTTCCCATGAGTTCTGTCCCACCAGGAGGTTTTCCCCCAAACACTGCCTCCTCTAAACCCAGTTCTACTGGGTCCCAGTGAACCAAGTGGCTGGGAGATTAATACTTTGGGAGGAGAGTCGAGTGGCACAGGATATGATGGATCAGAAGTAATGGAGCTGAGAAGAAACTATAACCAAGTCAGAAGTCTTTGCCTAAATGTAGAAACAATTGGCCAGGAAATTAGAAGGCGAAAGAACTGGTTGCTAATTGCTCCTCCTTCCTTCAGAGGCAGGACAATGAGAACGTGAATGTGAATTCCAGTGCTGTACTCACCTCTGTGTACTGCTGGATAACATTCTCAGGAGTGGGGCCAAGAAACATATAGAAATCAAGGATTCCTCCAATGGTCCTGAATGTTAAAGAAGGAAATGGGCTCAGAGTGACATCTAGAGAGGACAAAGCAAAACAGAAAGTAAGTACAAATAATGTAAGTGCCAGAGATCACTCTTTTAATATTTCTACCATTTAAATGCTACTTAGACTGGTTGTCTAATATTGGGCACTATTTATAATTCTGGTAACATCTAAGTGTATGCCAGGATTTTCCAATTCTGTGTATTCTCAGTTTTCTTTTCTAAAGAGTCCATCAAGTCAGTTACATATTGCATTGCATTTACACACACACACACGAATAACAGAGTATGTGTGTGTTTAAACCTGAGGCACACAATTAAGAACAGCTGCAGAGGAAATACATTTCAAATATTTCTAGGCAAATGTCATGCAGAAAGGAGGCGTTGACAATGTTTACACTGCTGAGAATACATGACAGATCCAGCAACACTGCATTGCCATGAAATTTCTAACATTGCTTGGCCAGGGCTTCTGATTTCTTAAGTTGTATGTCTTTATACTGTGTCTTAATAGTATTTTGCAATCTATTAGGATGACGTATATGTGTCACTAAAAAACCTTTCTATTTTGAAACAAAATATTCAACTGTAGATATTCTTTCACTTTATTTTGTTCTAATTAATATTTTTAAAGGGAGAAAAGGCAAAAAAAAAAAAAAGAGAGAGTATTTAAATTGTGCATTTGCTTCTTTATGATTTAACCAGTCACATTACCTTGGGCATTGGAATTCAAGAGGAGAACACCATGAGCATTAAAGTCTTTCTCAATGCACATATAGAAAGGATGAACTCCATAGAGATTACTAAATGCCTAAAATGCAAAAAGAAATACTGTTTTTCATGTTTTGTTGTAATTCTATTATCCTATCTCAATGAGATCCAGTAGCAATTAGTGACATGCCAAAAAAGAAAAAGAAATTGTAATATATGTTATGAAGGTAAAAGACAAACTGGTGAAAACCCGAGGGGATGTAAAATTTCAAACTTGCCTTTATAACCAATTAAGTATAAACCAAAATGATTTCTGCACCTTATGGAAAATCATTCTTATTATTCATGCCCTCTTTCTCTGTCAATAAATAGATTTCTAGTATTAAGAATCTATATGCACACATTACCACTGGCGATTGATCTCTGGAAAACATTCCGTATCTAACATAATTCATGTCATGCTTAAAGGACGGATGTTCATGTTCACCGAATCCATAGATTGAAGTGGATGGGACAGAGGTCATCATTTGTATGTACTGGTTAGAAAAGATCAGGCCTCCAAGAGTTGTTTCCCACCTGTGACAGACCGAGAAGCAGAAAGACAGTGACCGGGTGGCTATTTTTATAAAAACTTTTATAAAAATTCTTTTTTCCATTAAATTCCTGTCAAAAAAAAAATCTGTGAAGTTATCTGAAAGGGGGATGAGATAATAAAGACGGGAGGTGGGGGATCTGATGGAATGGCAATTCATGTTTATTGAGTGTTTGCTAAATCTTGGGTATAATATGTATGGTATTTCATTTAATCCTCACAATATCCCTGTGGGAAGGCACTATTATTCCATTTTATAAATGAAGGGAACGCAGACTGGTGCAGCCACTGTAGAAAGCAGTATGAAATTACCTCAAAAAATTAAAAATGGAACTGCCTTATGACTCAGTGATTCCACCTCTGGGAATTTATCCGAAGAAACTCGAAACATTAATTCAAAAGAATGTATGCTCCCCTAGGTTCACTGAAGCATTATTTACAATAGCCAAGATCTGGAAGCAGCCCAAGTGTCCATCAATAGATGAGTGGATAAAACAGCGATGGTACATTTATACAATGGAATACTGCTCTGCCAAAGAAAAATTTACCCTTTACGATAGCCTGGATGGACCTGGAGAGTATTATGCTAAGTGAAATAAGCCAATCAGAGAAAGACAAGTAGTATATGATTTTACTCATATGTGGAATCGAATGAACAAACTGAACAGGCGAAATAGACAGACATAGATACAGAGCAAGCTGACAGCTTGGGGGGGGAGTGCTTTGGAGTAGGGAGGGTTGAGCAAAAAGAAAAAAAAAGAGAAAGAACTCATGGACACAGAACAATGTAGTGACTGTGGGGGGAGGGAGAGGGACGGGGAAGAGGGTATAAGGGGGATAAATGGTGATGAAAAAAGTAAAAAATAAAAATATATATACTAAAAAAATAAATAAATTTTTGAAAAGAAAGAAACTGAGACACAGAAAGAGTAAAGTTACAGAACCTGCCTAAAACGACCCAAATAATAGTTCCAGGATTCAGTCAGTTTTGCTGCTCAAATTTTTGTGCAGCATTTCATCTGTTGAGATGGAAAGTAGGTCTTTCTTGAAATAAAAGTAGTCTGTGTTCAGATAAAACTTTGGAAATGTTGGGTTACCCAAATTGAGCTAGATTATTTTTTCCTGCAAGATGTTTTCAGACTTTTTAATAAGGAGCAATGCAGACTGAACCTCCGAGAACTCACATTTTCCAAAAGTAAATGACGAAAGAAACCTTTGTCCTAGAATACCTGTTTACATCGTGAAAGCCAGGGTTAAGTCATCTAAGGGCGAGGAGAGAGTGGTGGAGTAGGTGGGGACAGCACAGCAGTCAGAGTGGGAGGGCCCCCATGGTGCTGTGGACCCATAATCTCATCACTGCCCCCACTGTTCTCCAGTTCCCAGCCTGTTCCACAGGGGAGGCGGGCACGGCCAGGTCCCTGCCAGAGGAGAGTTCCTCACACCCTGGGGGAGACTGCTGTTGAGTAGCAACAAAACTGTTTGTTGAAACTTGTTGCTTTTTTAGTGTTTCTCTCTCCCCCTTGCTTGCCCCTCCCTTTCTCATTCAAGGACGATTTCCTGAATGCCCAGCACTGGGCACTGGAGAAATACTCAGGAATAAGTCAGGAACAGCTAGGTAGTTACAACACAATAGGATACGTGGAGATAAAGAAGTATGTGTTGATACAGGAGCAGAACAGGGCACAGGCCCCAGACTGAGAAGGTGAAGGTTCAAGGGAAATACTGTGAGCAGGAAAGGTTCTGTATATGAAGACAAATACCATGTATCGACTCTGTTTCCCATAGGGAAACGCTTTTATTATCTTTTTACTTGTATTAGTTGAATCAGGATTTTCAGGCCCTAATAAACAAGAAAACACATTTAATTTTTCAAGTCATCAGAAGCCTCAGAGCAAGATTTAGCTCATTTTTTTCTTTCACACATATCAAAGCCTCAAAGTATAATTTCCTCAAAGTTCATTAAAAGTTTCACTTAGCCACAAAGACATGAAATAAAGACCAAAATGCTACCATAGTGCTTTCTGAGTAACTAATAATACCAGTAGTAATCATTTGCCTCAAAGACTATTCAGAAATATTAATGATAGGGGAAAATGTGCACTTATTTTGACTATTAAGCATATGCCTCAAAGATTGTATAAAAATATTAATAGTTCTTTTAAAAATTACCTAGAGTTTGAACTCCATTCAGAAAGGGTATATAAAAAAATTATACTCCACACATAGTGACCATTCAGAACCCCCATGAACCACAGGCTGAAGCGAAGACCTAAAGACTCCAGAGATGGCAGGTATTAGCCATTTGCAAGAACCTAGGGAGACCTGCAGGGTCCTGGTGGAGGGGCTAAGGAGGGCAACAGAACAGCAGGAGGGACACAGGACCAGCTTGGAATAGCTATTCACTCTTATGGAGGCATTTCAACATTTTCACAACAGCTATAACCATATCGGAACCTATCTCTAAGGAAGAATAACCATTCCTTAGAGGTAAGGAATTATTTTTTAGCTCAATTTGCCATAAACCTTAAAGGTAATTTTACCTCTCAGAAAATGTCATTTAAGAAAAATCATTTGGCCTTGACTTTTCTATGTAAAGAATGGTATCACTTAAGCTTTAGTAGTATGCTATCAATGATTCCTCAAAAACTAGTCCATGCTACTGTTTATAAAAGCAGCTGGTTTTCTCGGATTTTTCTAAAGCATCATTTATTTATATAAGGCAAGCAGAACTAAGGGCAACCTGCTACAGGTCTCATTAGTTCTAGCCACAAATCTGAAATGCAACATCCTATATGTATTCTATTAAATACACACTTATACCCTTTTCCTTAGGAAAAAAAAAAAAATATAACCAAGTCATTATCCATGGAATTCACACGTCAGCTGTTTTGAAAGAGCTGGGTTGTCAGAAGTTTGTGGCATACTGTGAATTGCTATAGCCAATTCACTAGGACTGGAATAACTGGATTAAGAGGCATAGGCTGTGTGAGTCCTCTCTCTCCTGCCTCTTGTTATAACTCCCAATGTTCTCAAAGGGTTAGCACCATTCAGAGGAGATGCAGTCACTTAAGATTTTCATAAGCCATATTCACAAATATTCTTTCTTATTTCTCATTCCCCTTCATGAACATTGATTATGCATATAATTATATATAATACATATTTATACTTATAAAATAGGCAAATGGAAGAAAAAACTTCTGAATAAAGAAGCAAATTTCATTGTTTATTTAGAAATAACCTACATTAAGCATTAAAAATTAGGACTACTAGACTTAAATGAGTAAAAAAAAAAAAAAAAAAAAGGCAGTACTATGTCAACAGTGTTGAGTGAGTTTTAAAGTGATATTCAAATACATTGTTCAAATGAAATGAATAATTTTAGTGCAAATAAAATAATACCAGATGAGTTTCGCCTTAAATATTTTATAAATGAAAGAAAACTGAGTAGATCAGATAAAAATTAAAGTTCATTAAAAGCGAAATAGAACTGCCTTAGAATTTTACTTGTTTTTTCCAAAGAGATAGCATTTATCTCTAATGCATTTATAAGAAATTCCTCGTATTCTTGTATTTATTAATTCTTTTTATGTAATCTTGCTTTTCAAGTAACCAGAATGACACATACTATGGCTCATACAAGGAAATATTATCTTTTTAGAAGGTGAGGGGGGAAGCGGAGCTGGTCTAGGCAAGATATATCTCTCAGATATATGAATAGATGATAAAACTCTAATCCCATGTATTAAAATTAATATTATTGAGTACGTTCCAGAATGCCTACAATCACATTATTTATAATATTCAATGTGCAAAGCTTTAGTGTTAACTTGTTCCCAGTGATTACAAATTGATACTGATGTGTTCAAACCTTCTTATTATAAAAGCTATCAGGATGAGATAAACTTTCAGAAGCCACCTTTGCTAATTCAAAGTAGAAGGATCTCCCTAGAACTTCAAAAGAATTATCAGTAGCAGTACAACACCTTCACTGCATCCCCCAAATTATCTCTTAAATACATTTAAAGAATAATTTTTAACTCAGAATTGATACTATAAAATAGGAATAAATCTTTGTCACTATCAAACCATTAAAACTGCTGTGTAGCTCTTAGAAATGAATATGTCATCATATAGTAGGTATCAAATAAACATCTGACAGAGGAGTGAATGGAGGGAAGGACTTGAACACTATGCCTTGGAGGGATGCCTATAATAGAATGGCCTATAATAGAATGTTTCCCCCAGAGTTAGATCAGTTCATACAATGACTGCAAGGCCAGTATTTGATGAGTCAGTAACATTGAAGAAAACAGGGTAACAGGGCGTGCAGGACCCTTCACCACCTCTATTGATGAGGTTCTATTGATGAGGTTCAGGACACGCTAACCCAAAATATGGTACCTGGGCATTCTGTATATCTTAAGCTGAAAGAGTTTGAAAAAGTGGCAGAAGCAGGAAAGTCACTCTGACCTCCTTCACTTCACTGGTCTTCCCTGAAATGAATCATAAATGCCCCGTGTGAAAGACACCCTCATGTACCAAGAGGAAGGAAGACATTTTTAGCACCAGAGACAGGGAATTTGGGGCCAGGAAATCTATATAAACAAACCTCAGTAAACTGACCCTTATCTTCCTACTCCTTCATCATTACTACCCCTAGTCCCAACCCCTCTGTCTTGTCAATTGTTACCAAGTTATTGTTTCTTTGTCTAAAATGCATGAAAGCTTCCTGCTCTGGTCACTTCTTTGGGTCCTCATTCTCATGTGAAAGCTTCCACGTACATGTACAAATTCAAAAAATTTGTATGTTTTTCTCTTGTTAATGTCTTTGTCAGTTTTAATGTTCAGATTCAACCAAGGACCCTAAGAGGGTCAAGGAAAACTTTTGCTCCCCTATACTATCATATGAGCTAAGTACTGATACAAATATTAAAACCATGTCATAATTCCTCCTTGTACTTCCTGTCATTCCAGTCTTTTTAAACCAGAAGATATCTAGTCTTTTTATTTCCTTGTGCCTTTCTTATATAGTTCCCTTAAACAAAAAAGGTTCACTACAACCAACTCCTCCCTGAAGTCTTACCTCATTCTTCCCATCAGAATTTAAATCTCCTTTTCCATCCCTCATGCCTTCATTTTGCATTTCTTTCATTCTCTCAGCTATTCTAATTAGCTCTACTGATAGCAGGTAGTATATGTTATAATCTTCCTTATTCCTGATAACAAACACCAAGTGAATGTTGAGAAAATATTACTTTATGTACTTGAAGAAAACACAAAGTGCAACAAAATTTATTGAGTATTTATTATGGGAAAGGTTTTATAAAGAGTGATAGGAAACTCAGTCCTTCACTCTTCCTTGGGTGCATGCTAACTCTCAGATCCCTGGAGCAAGCCCTTACTACAAAGCTGCCTGATGGGAGGGGGGTGAGTAAAGAGGCAGAGAAGGAAGTGTTTACCACAAACATGAATTGCAGCACACACAAGAGCACTGGGCATAGGGCAACTGGACTCCACAGGCTCTCCTTCAGCCAGAAAGGGTATCAAGCAACATTCATATTATGGCCTCAACAACCAGACCTCAGACAGCAGGGACAATTTTCTAAATGGTAGAATAACAGGAAAACCAGGCTAGACCCTGACTGTTCTTTTTAGCCCTTAGTCTAAGCAATTTCAAAAGAATGTGATTTTAAACCTGAAGCAACCACCAAGTCAACTGTTCTGTGCCCATGGATTCCCACTCGACCTCCTCATCTGCTGTGATGAATGAACTGCCTGTGCTCCCCAGATTAACTCCTCCAGTGATTCCCTGGACTCCAGCCTTTCTCTCCACTTTATTTTACACTGTCTTTCATCTCAAAATATAAATACATTGTTATTTTTTTCATCTTAAGGGAAAAACAAAACCTTACATTCTCTCTCCTGACCTCATTTCACTCCATTTCTCTCTTCCTTAAAATTAAATTTTCCAAAACAGTTGCTTACCCTTAGTCTTTCCAGTTTCTCTCCCCATTCCCACTTGAAGAGACTCCCCTCAGGCCTTAACCTCCACAAAGCTCTTCTAGAGCTGCTCTTGTCAAGGTGAACAATGAGCTCCAGAGATCTGCTGTACAACTTTGAACCTATAGTCAACAACAATGCAGTGGACATTTAAAATTTTGTTAAGAGCCCTGGCCAGATTGGCTCAGTTGCTTGCACATCATCCCATGCACCAAAAGGTTGGTGGGTCTATTCCTAGTCAGGGCACATGCCTGAGTTATGGGCTTAATGCCCCAGGTGGGGGTGTCCAGGAGTCAACCAATTGATGTTATGCTCCCACATCAATGTTCTCTCTCTCTCTCCCTCTCCTTTCCTCTCTCGCTAAAAATCAATAAACTATTCTTTAAAAACAAATAAAATAAAATTTTGCTAAGATGGTAGGTCTCATGTTAAGTGTTCTTGCCACAATAAAAAAAATTTTTTTTAAAGATGAGCAATGAGCTATGTTGGTATAACCCATGTTCAATTCTCAGCCTGCATCTGATTTAATCTATCAGCAGCAGTGGATGGAATTGCTCACACCCTCCTTCCTGAGACATATTTTTCATTCTCTTCAGTTTAGGTGAAGAAACTCCATATTTCTCTAATTTCAGTCTAAGTGCGTCTTGCTATTTCTCAGCATATCTAAAATATACTTACAGGATAGTGGACAATTGTTCACTGATATTTACTTATTGAACATTTGCTGCATGCTTGAATATATGAAAATGATAAAAATGAACCAGACATTGATTCAGCCATAAAGGAAATTAAAATCCAGAGAGAGATAAGATAATAAGGTGAAATGAATATGATGTGAAATATAGTATAGAATTTTAAGGAAAAATACAGATTTGTTTCTAGTTAAGTTAAAAAGAAAGAGAGGTCACTTCCATGTATGGAAATACAATCAGGGACATTTTATGAAGAAAGTAGATTATACTTGGGATGAATTTTGATAAGCAGAGGCAGGAGAGAAAGGCATACAAGAAAGAGGAAATAGTCTGCATGAATGTGGAAAGGAAGAAAAGTTTAGGGTAGGTCCCAGAAATAGCAAGGCAGCAGTCCAGTTTGGCTTCAAGTAGGATGCACAAAGCAGGGTACTAGGAAATTTGGGTGGGGTACGGAAGGGTGAAGTAAGTTTTGAACATTGTAAGGTTGAAGGATTAGCAGAACAAGAAAGTTTCTGTTGTCTTACGGGAGGCTGACAATATGGAATTTGAACAAGTCAAAGCTTGAAACCGAGATTCAGAGGTCTAAAGAAAAGAAGAGGCTAAAAAGCCAGGGCATTATAAAGGGGGAAAGTGCAGACAAAAGAGATAAGGAGAAAAAATGAAATTATTGATGATTATATCTGTATGTGGCTTTCTCAATACATATAAGTCTGGAACTTTCAGTATATTCAAGACACACACACTTGCCAATCTTTACGTAAGGCCATTTCTTTGGGAATCTTTTGCTGGCTGGAGGGACTGAGGATGAGAAACAGTTTTATGTTCCAACAAACATATCCTGAACTTTTTATATTTTTTTAAGTTCTGCTTAAAAACTGTATTGTTTCTTGTTTGGTTTATTTCTCTCTACTTATAACATTATACACAGTTAAAAGAGGTCAATTAATATTCTCAAAATTATGCCTGGAAATCTCCCTTGTCAGATATACAAGTTTATTACATAAGTTTTCTAGCTTCCAAATTATTGTGGGCAAAAGGAAGAAACATGAGTAGCCATCCTTTCAGCATCCATTAATAGTTTGTTTACCATTCCACCAGCCTCTTCACCATTGTCCAGCTTCTGCTTGTCATTACGTCCCAACACCAACGATAAATAGTTTATGTTTTTATTACCAATGACAGCCCATTTCTAGGGAGTGCTACCGTGACAAATTTTCTTAGGTATCAACTTCTACATACCAAGCCACTGCAAAATTTAGTGTAATCATGTAGTAGGCAATGGTTCTGGCCTTACTTCTAATATAGACATAAATTGGGATTGGTGCACCTTGTGGTCAGAAAGGAAACAGATGTCAGCTTAGCTATGATGAGATGGTATAAGAGTGTCTCACTCACAAGACAGGGGACTCACCTGAAATGGCTGGGCCTCTCTTTCTATGTAGACTTTTATCACATGATGCTAAAAATGGTCCAAGAGGGTGAGAGAGGAAGTTGTATGGCCGCTTGAGGCCAGACCTTAGAAGTCACAAGTCATTTCTGTTGTATTCTATTGGTCAAAGCATAAAACAGGACCAGCCCACAATCAAGAGGTGAGGAAATAGACTCCATCTCTTGACCAGGCGGACCTGTAAAGTATCTGTGGTCATTTAAAATCCACCACAGTAAGGAACTCAACGTGGTCTCACAGAATAAAAATGGCTAAGTGGGCTGCATAAACAGTGAAAGCTGCAGCACTATTAGAACCAAAAGCTGATCCTCCATCTGAGTTGTTAAACCACGGATAGCTTTACTTTCTGTATAGGTATAACCACATTATAATTCATGTTAATTCAAGGCCAATATATATTGAAAGAAATTGAATGGTCAGGATGCCATAGACACACCTGGAAATCCAAAGCAAATACTGGCACTATATTCTTTTGCATAATAATGACAAGACCCAGATTAATAACAAATTATCAATATTACTCTAGATTATTAGGCATGTGATTTTGATTAATATAATGCTCAAAAATAACATCAATGATTATTAGTAAAAACAATAACAGCTGATATTAACAGAATATGTACCATGTACCAGTCCAATTAAATTCAATTTTGAAAGATAACACAGAATTTTAAAACTGTAAATTAATTATGATTCAATTCCTCATAATTTAATTCTGAATACACAATTTAACAGGAAGCTAAATGAATACTTTTTCTATCCTATTCTACCCTAAAGCATAGTTTTGAGTTAAACTTCATATTTCTAATAGTCTAAGCTTGCTAATCCCATATCCTCCATAACTCTTCTATGCATTGTTTCTGAGGACAAAACTAAGAGCATATTAATGTGAATAGTACTTACAATACTGTTCTTGTCTTTTTTCTTATTACTCTGAATTGAAGGACTGTATCATTTAGAAATTCAACATCATAGTTGGGTTCAAAAGATACATTTGAGGAAGATTCAATATTGAGTGGAACTTCAAATCGTTTATTATTAGGATCATAAATCTAAAACAGGTTAGATAGAATAAAGAATGCATTATTTTTTTAAATGATCTAATTGCAATGTTACCAATAAGTGAAATAGCAAATTGTAGTTACCTCCAAAACAAGATATTATGAGAAATATTTAATCAAATAATGTTATGATATTTAAAACTTCCCATTAATAAGCTTTGTATTCATGAAAATCACAGACCATCAGTTATACTTACCTTAAATCGGAGCCGATCCTCAGTATGAAATTCTACATCCATTACAATTGGGGAGATATCATTTCCAAACAGAGATATGGCACCACGTTTGTTTAATGTTACCCTATAAGATACACCAATTTTATTAACCCAAATGGAGCATATTTATTTTTATAGATGAGTGAAATTCCTCAGGTAAAAAGTATGTTGATAAACAGGGAGATAAATAATTTACACTTTCAAGGAAAAGAAAATTCAGACAAGAAATGTTTTAGTAAGAGCAGAAACACCGAAGAGCAGATGTGAAACACAGGAATGGTAATAAGGAAAATCATCGAATTTTCTTCCTAATACATCCCTAAAAATAGAATAAATTGCAACAACAAAATGGAAAACATGGCCACCTGACTTAGTTGATATTGATACAATCTGCCCTGTATTAGAATGAAATCTCTTGTCGTGTTCAGTCAGGATGGTTGTCAGTGACTTCTTCAACCCAGGCTTAGGAATAGTCAATGGGCAGTCATGTACCCAAAGCTCTGGGCACAGCCCTGCTCCTCCCAGTTATGTCCTCACTTCTTACCCTGCACAGACGTGTGTGAAACTACTAGAATCTCCAATCCAACGCCATCACCACTATCTCACACTCCAACCAAGCCTTCCAAAGTTAGATTCAGGGACAGAGGCCCATTTCTTCAGGTGCATGCTTGGTTAGGTCCACCATTTTTGGTCTAGCATGGAAGAGCACCACTCACTGACACTGTTTTGCTGTGGAACAGTCTTTCCTGATTTACAAAAAATTCATTAATATTTGAGGCGTTGTATAAATTCAGCAAACAAAATGATCTGATGGTCAAATTGAGACATAATGAGGTCTCCCAGGCCCAGAGTTAAGTGCCAGGCTAGGCACACATTACAAATAAGCCAAAGGCAGCCCAGAGAGTGAAGACACTGACATTTGGAGTCTTTGTGAATTGCTCAGGGTTTCTACTTCTCTTACAATTTTCCTTTCTGTATAATTTTTGTTCCCAGTCAGAATTTAATATAGTATAATTTAATTTATCTGCTACTTATTGATTTTATGGTTCATTGCTCTTACTCATCCTGAGCTCTTTTTATTTTAATTTCAGATTTTAATCTGTTTTTAATTTTTTTTCCCATGATGGTCCCTGCTAAAATCTGCAAAAACTCAAACCAAGGGCAAATTTAGAATAAGAGAAAATAGCATATAATATAAGTTAACTCAATCAAGTTCTATTTTTGAGCCATAAAATAGGCTGGTGTCTTCAATGTAGAGCATTCGCAAGGTCCAGAAGCAATAAAAACAAAATGTAATGATATTTTTTTTTCTTTCAATTTGGAATTCATTATATTTCCAAGAGTATCCTGTCCCACCTTGACATAAATCAGTACCTCTCAGCCCAGACCTCACGCTTCTGCTTCCAGCTAGTGTCTGAACAGTCATTTCTTATCTTTGTCTTTAAAGACAATGGTCCTCCAAATCCTTACTCCTAACCATCATCATTAAATTTTATATCACTGCCTGGTAGAAAGCATAAATGGAAAACACATTTTGACACAGTTTTCAAGCCCCGGTTTTGTTATGTAAAGAGGGACTAGATCATAAATTCCAAATAGAAATTGAAGTCAACTTTCATAACACTTGGCTGAACTCCCAACCAAGTAAATGCCATAATTTTATACATTCTAGACATTGCCCCAAAAGGATCTTCAAAATTAAGATCTAGTCTCTAAAAATCAGTACAGGAATACATTTTTTTAATTGAGACTTAACCTATTAAATGTGGCTTTTCTCTTGAGAAACTTGATGAAAGGAAAATGATAATGTATTGTGTTCTTATAAAAGTTAAGCCTATCATTTGTGATTGAGTTATTTTTGTACTTATTAATTAGAGGAAGTACTCTGATGATGTTAAAGTATAATTTCTGATGTTCTGAAATAGTGGTTGTTCAGGACAAATTTTTCATTCTGACTTTCTATATCATTTCACTCAAAATTAAGTGCTATGTCATGCTTCACAAATGATATGCAACAAAAAGAAGAAAAGACTTCTTTCTAAAAGATTGACAGGATCGTATAAGAGACAAGAGTTTTACCGTAGCCTAACTTGTTTGCAACAAATCATTCCAGCCCACAAAATAATGAGTGTTTCTGGGCATTTGGCAGGGCCCACACAACTGATTGAGAAACAAGAAAGAGAGGCGTAACCTACTCTTCAACAGAGGAGTGTGACAGTGATTTAAAAGTAAAAATGATTATGAAGCAAAAAGCCATGTATTTTAGGCTTTTTGATTCACCATGAAGTCTCAGAGTTCTCAGGATACAGCCAATAAAAATAGCATGAAGTCTCCAAGGTGATGTGTGCACCAAAGCCGTGAAGCTGGATCAGAAATTGCAGATGGTAGAAGTGGCTATTAAAAGCTCTGGAAAATACATACCTCCATCCTTGAGCTGTTTTCTGAGGTACATCTTTCATAGTATAGCCATGTGGACCATCAGCTGGGTAGAAGCACCAGGGAACATTAGCAATAGTTGTAGAACACCAGACACAGCCTTTAGCTTCACAGATTTCTTGAGAAGCTCCTGGTTGAGGGTGGCAATCAACACGTTTCTGAATGGGAACTATTGTGGAACAAGTAGCTTCTTCTTTGGAGTTATAGAAACAAAACGGAGCCGTGGTGTTCTCAGAGGCACACCAGTGACATCCACGGTTTATACAGGCAGCTTCATTTGCCCCTGACTCTGGATGACAGTCAATTCGTTGGGAGTCAGGTACTATAGAACACGAATCCACCTTCTCAAAACACCAAGGGATGCCTGGGGTTTTCCATGGAGACCAGCAGCAATTCCTAGCCAGACAACTGGCTTCAGAAGCTCCAGAATCAGGGTGACAGTCCTTACGAAGTTGAGGGGCTAGAGATGCCAAGCATGAACTTGAACAAACAGGCTGGACTGTAACTGAACCAAGAAGGAAAATAGAGCAAAGTAAGTGCAAAAATATCTAGACAATATAATTATCATTACGATACTTTGGTAGAACTTTAAAACAAGAGTCTCTCAAAGTGCTTAGATTAAGAACGGAATAGTTGGTGGACATTAAACAGAACTATATATTTGTCAGCCTAGGTAAAACAAAGCAAAGCAAAGATCTTGTCCCTTAAAAATGTAGCACTAACATCTTACTTTATCACTCCTAATACTCTCAGACTACACTTTCTTTACTATCTCTACAATCTTAGGCATCTGCCTATTATCATCTTCTAAATGTTACCAAGTGAATTTCACAAAAGTCAATAAAATTGCCTTTTCTGTTTGCTATATCTTCCTTCATTATAGACTGGAAAGCAGTTGTCAGTCATCTAATAATAATAGTACAGAAATATATATACATGTTCCCTGTAAACTAATGAGGTACTGTGTGTTATGTGTTGCTGAGTCAACTCCAACTCCTGATGACCCTATGAATGAGTGATGTTCACAATGTCCTGTCCTTCATAACCCTGCTCAGCTCTGTGGACTCATGCCTATGGCTTCTTTTATGGAGTCAATCCATCTCAGTTTGTCTTCTTTTCCTGCTGCCTTCTATTTTTCCCAGTATTATTGTCTTTTCTAAAGAACCCTGCCTTCTCACAATGGGCCTGATGTAGGACAGCTTCAGTTTTGCCATTTTTGCCTGCAATGATATTTCAGGCTCAATTTTTGCTCTGGGACTCACCTGTTTGTTTTTCTTATGGTCCATAGTATCCACAGAGCTCTCCTCCAACACCATATTTCAAATGAATCTAATTTTCTTTCCTATCAGATATGAGACCCCACAAAAATGCCACAATGCTGGTGTATTTTTTTATTCTCTTTCTTTTGTGGCTGCTATTTTTAAAAGTCCTAGGTTTGTGTTGCAGATGCCGATGCTTTCATCACTTTGGGTATTGTGAGAGTTTACTGTACTAATACAATAAATGTCATGGACTATAAATCTTTGTTTCCATAAATTGGATAAAACATCTGAACACAGATACAATTCACCTCTTCATTCTGATCTCTTTTATCATAAATAATTTCTAAACTATGTTTTTGCAAGTGAGGTCCATGGAACACCTGCCTCAGAATTGTCTATCAAATTGGTAAACATACTTTTTGGAAAATGAGCATTCTTATCAGTATATGGCTGGTGGGAATACAAAATCACAAGGTTGCTATTGAAAGGAATTTGACAATATCTAGCAAATTACATATGCTTTCACTTTTTGACCTAATATTATTTTTTAGAAATTTATCCCAAAGATACACAAAGATCTGTAGTGAAACATCATGTGTAATAGCAAATAATATACAAAATGTCCTTCTGTCGAGGACTGACTAAATAAATTATGGGCAGGTAAATCCTAAGAAGGAATGAGGATATTTCTATATATTACATAGAGTGATCTCTAGAATATATTAAGTAGAAAAAGACAAGGTTCCGGACAGTTTTTCTGAATGATACCTTTTCTATAAAAACACGGTAGGAGCTATCAATATATATTTGCATCTCTTTATAATTTAAAATAGAATCTATAGAAGGATAAAACAAAAGTATAACAAAAATAATTTTATATTGGGGGAAAGAAGGAACAGGATGAAAAAGAAAAGGATCACTCTTCAGCTGTATCTTATTATATAGTATTTTCTTGGAATCATGTCAATGTTTTAATCAAATTTTCAGAAAAACAAAATTAATTTTAAAAGAAGTGTTTTAAAAAATTGACACTTACTGAAACAGATGCATCTGCTTATTTTATCATGTTGGTATCATGTCCACACAAAAAAAGTCAAATATTTTTATATCTCTAATGGGATATATATATTTAAAGGGCAAACCACAAAGAAATCTTAACATGAATCCAGTGGTCATATTGTTATTATTAATACTGTTATTTTAATTTTGGAATTATTATGACTATATTGTAGTCTAAAGCAAATAAATAATTATGTTACTATTTCTATGAAACAATATTTTAGCATAAGAAACTATAACTATAATTTTTGAAAATAATTTAAAACACTAATCATAAATTGATATAAAAATATTAGCATGAAATAATGATTAACCCTACTGATTTATAAACATGTATATTTCCTAGCTCTGTCCACTGAGATAACTGGAAGCAATGACAACCCATAAGCAAGGAGCTCCTCTACTGTAAACGCGGTGGCTTCTAGCTGTCACTCCTCATTAAAAGGAAAGGACTCATTTCTCAGGGAAAACAACTCATTCTCCATCTAGGGTAAGGAATGTATAAGAGGAACCTAGGACATCTTTATATTCAAAAAAATGAAGAAAAGCATCACACCTTACAACACCAACTTGAAGTGATTCTCAATGGCATTAGATGGAACAATCCAAGGGACAAAGGGCACTTGAATGGATGGACACACAGATAGATAAAATAGTGTGTTTGTGCATGATTGCACAGACAAAAGCTGAATACTGATTTCAGTGAAAATTGAGAACTGAAGAGAAAGAATCATACATTTTTCTGTGTCTTACATACACTCTATTACAGGATTACCAAGTGGTTGATGATGAGAAGTTGATTTTTAAAAATTGAATCCCAGATAGTAAATACCTTACAAGTTATAGAACTAGACCCTATTTTGCAACTTCTAATTAAGTAATCTTTATAGATAATGATCATCAATGAGTAGTAAAACCATACAATGGAAGCTAATGTAGACCTTTATAATTAAGGATTCAGCTGCTACCACATGATACACTGATAAATCTTAGCATCAGTGCAAATGCGAAAACAAGAGCTACTGTGAGCCTCCTCATGTGATGCGATAGGAATTTCACAACACCACTTGTGAAGTGTTCCTGTCAAAAAGTATTGAACGTGGACATGTTCAAGTCTCTAGAACCAATGACCAGTTACAAGAAGTAAATGGAACAGAAGTGATACTGGGGATAGAAGAACATTTAAATGACCCCACCATGAATATGTAATCAGCTAAATCTGGAATGTGGAACTTCCTTCAAAACAAATTACATCATTTCCCCAACAAATCAGTGGCATGCAAGGAAGGCCCTGGTAGACGAGACTGCTGTAGAATAAGAGATTTAAGATCCTGAACAACCAAATGTAATGAGGAGATCTAGGAACTTGAATGGAAAAAAATTATATCTATTCCACTAACTCTAACTAAAATTTATCATTTCCTTCACTTATGAAGTAGGCAACAAACCATAGCAGCATTCAAAGTACACATCACTTTATCACAAATAGGTATCAGATATTTCACATATTTTTGTATCATATTATAGTCAGGTATATATCTGATACTGTTATTTAAATTCACCATAATTTTGAAATTATGGTACTTTTGAGACAAGATGCTAGATCTTATTATTTAATACATTAAGAAAGAAGCACATTCATTGGTGTATCACAAGTTTTTTTAAATATAAGAATTTTTCAACATAATTAGTTTCATCTGCAATCCTATGTATTTTATTTTACGCACTTAAAAACTCTTCTAAGAAAGGATTGCTATACTTCACCAGGCTGCCCATAGGCACACAGGCACACACATACTCATATACAAATATTCAGAACCCCTCCAAAACTATATGTACCTGCCTACCACCAGCAATCACACATGCCCAGGAGTCCATAAGCTGAAGTTAGAAGACTACTATTCTATATCACATAATTGAATCAGTCCGTAAAATGTTCCTCTTTACAATTTTCCAAAATACCAAATGCCAATTCCTACATACAGAAAATTTATTATCTCACTTTCGTTTTTCAAAATTCAAACCAAGCAAATAATATCACTAAATAAATAACTTCACACATAGATATCACACACATATTATCCTAGCTTACCCTCAAAGTGAGCCAGATTGTGGGCCCAATCCCCAGTGGAGGGTATGAAGGAGGCAGCCAATAGATGTTCCCTCTCATCGATGTTACTCTCTCTCCCTCTCCGTTCCTCTCTCTCTCAAATCAATAAAGAAAAAAATAATTTTTAAAAAAGAATATATAGTAATATATAATATGCAGATATCATGGTTAAGGGCTTGGACTGATCCTAGAACTACATGATCCTTGTTCAAATCTCAGTTCTAATACTTACTAGCTAAAGTACTGGACAAAGTACTTTACTTTGCTCTGCAGAGCAGGAAAAGAAATGGCACTTGCCCCATGGAATTTTGAGAAATTAAATCAGTTAAGACGTGTAAAGATTTTTAGTCAGCAACTGATACATCCCTCTTGGTTTGTTAGCTGTTGTTGTTTTTATATATATAGTGCTTAGCACAATAAACTGGAATACACTAAAAATACCTAATTGTTATTATTAATAAATAGGAAACCCTTAAATTCCTTTTGGAACCCATCAAGGACAAGAAATATGCAACATTAAAAATTAGATAGGTTGATTTACCATTTTTTTTGCATTAAGTGTTGATTAAAAATGTGTTAAAAGAAAAATTTTCAAAAGGTAAGTTCCTTACCTGCCAGAACCATGGAACAAACATAGAGAAGTCTTATGGCCTTCATGGTTCCTGAAAAGTGACCCTTGTCCATGGTATGTGATGTATTTATATGGAACAATTTGAATAAATTGTTTGGCCTTGAATTTTTTCTACAGAGCAACGAGGCCAAGAACAACTCCTTGAAAGTCTTCCCACAAGATTACCAGTGGCTGGCACAACCGTGTAATGGAAAGACATGAGATCAGCAGGCAGGTGGACTGGAGTTTAATCTAGCTCTCCATTGACAGTGGTAATGGATGTGCCATTTAACCTCTATGAGTCGAGGTTTCTTCTTCTGTAAAATGGATATAATACCTGCCCTGCCTATTTCATGGGGTTGGAATGAAGATCACAGCTATAACATTGCCATCCATAAGAAGGCAAACGTCAGTCAAAAGTCACCTTCATCTGACATGGCCTAGGTCCCTTGACCTACTGAAGGAATTAAGAACTAGGTAAGAGAAGTTGCAAATGAATTATAATTTCTTTCTTTCTAAACTTTAAACTTTCCAGTTCTCTGGGTATTTGAAGCTATTTGTAGTTGAGCAACAATGTTAATCACTGTACTTTACGGGTCAGTATAAAAGGGTTGAGAGAAAGAGCTTATGTAGGAAACAACTCAAGTTAACTCAAGTCACAAGATTTTATAATCTATCAATATTCAACAATGCCTAGTCATCCTACATATAACCAAATAGGCAACTCCATATGTGGTGAAACCACAGCATGAGATATTTTCTCCCAAGCAGAAAGTCTCAGTTTTGGGGTTATCAGGGATGAGAGTTGTATTTTTACTGGAAGTAATTTTGACTTATTAAAGTGAAAAGGTACAGTTTCACTTTTTTTCTAAGTGGAAAGGAAGGATCCTGGGAGGAGAAAGCACTTGTCCATCTATAATTAACTGGATTAGTTACTTATCAGAAGAACAAACCTGGAATCTAGTAAGGAGAACAGGGACAGGGAGCAGTTGACATCAAACTGTGAAAAATAAACAGAGGGAAAAGGAGGAGACAGACTTGTCTCTCACATTTTTACAAAAAGAATCTCTTCCTCACCTTAAGTGGGAAAGTGAATCTGTTGGCAAACACAGTGGTACTTCCACTGGTAGTTTCCCAAGAACTCAGTTCCTTGTCATGAATTCTGCCTGGACACAGCATCATTCAGAATGGAATAGAAGAGTTCAGAATCCCAGCATCAAACAGCAGGGCCCAGATCTGAACCAAAGCCAAACCACACCACCACAATTTCAATGGGACTGCTGGAGTGTGGGCAGGAAGAAATCTGCATGTCTACTACATCATTGTACTATCTTTTCTAATTCCAGATTGCAAGAAAAAACCTTAGAACTCTGAGTTCTTTGTTACTAAGACAGGCATGTATGACCTAAGTCCTCTGTATCAAGAGAACATACAAGATAGCTTCTCTAAGGAAGTATGAGCTCCCCAGCGTACCAACACTTTAAAATCCAGTACGTATAGCATTCACATTTATCATCCAGTTGAATATTTTTGTTGGTAAACTAATCATATTTTTTTTTCATCTGAGATAGACCCAACCAGGACCCTTGAGAACAGTGGCCTGCATCTCTATCATAAACTTTCAACTTCAAGGAACTACTCTTCGGGTGCTTAATGTAAAAGGCCCATGTAAATAGTACAAATGAAATAAAGGAGCTTGAATTTTAGCCACTTTTCAATTATGTCAACTGAGAAAGGCAATAAACTACGTGAAAAAAAAAAGTTCCACACATTTAAAAACTTGTCAAGTTCTTATAAAGCTGTGGTACCCATATTTGTAAATAAAAAATTAGGACATAACATATAACAAATTTGTCTTTATAGGGAAAATGAGATAGAATATTTAAAATTAAGGCAGAATGGGAAAAACTTTAGATACCAGAAAATCCTAGACTTGATTCATTCTTAGTACGACAAAGCAGGAAATGGTCAGTTAACATTTACTATACATTTATGTACAGCACATATTTTACTAAAATTTAAAATCTGTTCTAGGATCAAACTCACTGTGTTTTGAAAAGAGAATTTTGAAATCTGGATTATTGGCTGAAATTCAGAAATATGCCTAGAAATACTACTTGAATATATGGTATTACATATGTATAAATTTTTTTAAATATGATTTTATTGATTTTTTAGAGAGAGAGTTAGGGAGAGATAGAAACATCTATGTGAGAGAGAAACATCGATTGGCTGCCTCCTGCACAACCCCTACTGGGGATCAAGCCCAAAACCCAGGCATGTGCCCTAACCTGGAATTGCACTGGGACCTCTCAGTCCATGGGACGATGCTCAATCCACTGAGTCACACCGGCTGGGCTAATTTTTAACTGTTTAAAAAAAATAATTAAAATAATGGGACTAGTAATAAGAGCATTTGTTCAAATTTCCTATATAAACTTAAAATTGCCGTAACTAGTTAGCTCATATGGTATTTTCTGTTAGCAAACTTGTATCTACACATTTATTAATTTATCTTTACCCTACAGGTATACTTAAAATTCCCAGCTGCATTTACATATTTTAATTATTCTTTCTATTTGCTTAATATATTCAAAGGAAGGAACAAATGTATAAAAATAAATTTGTGCTATGATCATCCATAATTAGTTGCAACAACGTCTCTAATTCCTTAGGATAAAGAATTGCATGGTTTTCCAAGCTTTGTAGACTGTTTTAAATCACTGTTTATGATATGAAAGCCTAAGGACAAATCAGATCCTCCCACAAGAATTTATTAAAATAATTTATCTTAAAATTCCAATTAAAATAAAAATTTAATATCTTAAATATTTACTGCTGTATATATTTATTCACTTGATGATAATCACCCCTTTCTGACAATCTCATCAACAGATTATGCTGATTATATAAAGCACCATATTTTTTATACAGGTTAACAGTGAATTGCTATTTTTAAGCATATATAAACAGAAATCCTAATATGCTGCATCTCTCATTTTTCACATTGACATATAGATCAAAAACATCCATCAATTTTTAGGGCTCAGCATATTTAAGTAGGAAAACCTGCTGGTGAGAATATTCTGGATATTAAATCTAAATAAGAAAGATATTGAAGTGAAATATTCAGGAGATAGTCTAATGAGGAAAATAGCTGGATCTCACAATACAACAGATACAGGGAAAGAAGGTCAGAGCTATATCAGTAATCGCTTCAAACTTTTTCCTTAATATACCAGTGATTTGGTGATGGAGGAATGAGAAAGCAGACAGGTGACAGCATTTTATTTATCATGTTCATGTAAATAATATAATCAATCTGAAATATGCATTTACACACACACACATTTCTCTTTTCCATACCCTCAATGCAACTCAAACATCCTCTTCAAAATATTTATAGTATACATAGCTTCCATTATGGATGTTCCTTAAGGGTGTGGTTTCTGCTCAGAAAACAAATTTCTGAAAGGTACATTTATTATTTACTAAGTGCTAACTATGGGCCAAATGCTGCCTAAATACTGGGGACACAACACAAATCTTGCCCTCACAGACCAAGCAAGGTGATAAGTGCCATGAATGGGGACCTCCCAGGAGCAGTGAGAGGGCATAGGAGACCCACCCCATCCTCTCAGCACAGCTCTGTCCGGTAACACTCAGGGGCTTAATTTGGTTATAGTAACAAGACATTAATGTATTTCTAGACAGACTCAAATTTTCATTTGATAACTTGGTGTTTTCCTATTACCTTTACATCTAAGTTATTTTATATATGTTTTATTGATTTTTTTACAGATAGAAGAAGGAGAGGGAGAGAGAGATAGAAACATCGATGTGAGAGCAAAACATTGTTCAGCAAAACATTGTTCAGCCTCCTGCAAGCCCCCTACTAGAGATCAAGCCCACAACCGGAGTGTGTGCCCTGACCCATGATCCAACCAGCAACCTTTCAGTGCACAGGACAACACCCAACCAATTGAGCCACACCAGCCAGGGCTACATCTAAGTTTTAGCAATATCCTTTGTATGTTGGTTAAAGTTTCTTCAAACATGTCAATTATTTTAGCAAAAAAAAAAAAAAAAAAAAAAGAGCAAATGATAATGACTGAAAGCAAACTGTCCTCCTTTGTGAATTTGCTGAAGAAGGAACCATATCGGTAAACAAATTTCATTACAGATTCCCAATGTAGGAAAAAAAGATAGAGGAATAGATATAATAGAACATGCTTCTAAGAAGGGACAAATGTATAGCCTAACGTAGCTCACATTTGTCTTATGATGACCTGGTAAGAAGGTGCTATTGAACAGAAGAGACAGACCACACATTTAACTTTTAGGAAAAAAATAAATCTACTGCAATGTTTGTTCTATTCTTTTACTTTTTAACACTTTTTCTGAAGTATATTCTGCCAGTCACTCTCATTTTCTCCAAGGAAAGAGCGTAACCAGAAGGAAAGCTCAAACTGGAAACCACCAGGACTTACAGTCCCAGGAGAACGGTCCTATGAGGTCTCACTGCATGTGCTACTCCACATTTCTGAACCTCACAGTGTCCTTTCTAGACCTATCTCTCAGTATCCTGTCCATTCTTCTCAAGTGAGTGATAAATATTTTATTCTACTCCCCAGGCACAGATATAAATAATAAACTTTACTGAGCTTCAGTCAAACTTGAACCAACAATCCTGATAGCTCCCTTTTCTTAGTCAAGTCATTCACAAAACTCATTCGGGATCATTCTCCAAAAACAACCTTTATATAAGGGAGTCAAATGCTTTTGTAAGTCAAGATGTATTCCGTGGATTTGGTGACACCAGAAACAAGCAGCTAGGAGACAAGTATATCAATTCGGTAATATTCCTCCCACCAAAGCCACCTTGCAGTTTACCCATCTTATCATCTAAATATTTACAAACTGATTGGGTATATCTATTTTTATTCACTTGAGTGGGAAGGTAACACCTGACCAACCAAACAGATATTTACTTTAACTGCAGGTTAACTATCCTAAAAATTAATCAGGGCCATGAATACAGCTCACATACAATACTGAGAGGTAACAATGTTCAAGTAAAAGTCTACTTGACTTTCCAATCATTCACATCATAGCTGTTGTAGTCGATCGTTAAGGATTTAGTTATTTTTCAACAGTGCCCCCCTAATCCTCCATTTCAGTCACTCCTCCTTCTGTGTCCCCCGAAGCCCACCTTAGGTACTCAATTGCCCCATCTTTCTTGGGGAAACTAATGTTTCAGAATTTCCCTCCAACTGCAATTATCATTTCCACATCCTGCTGCCTCATTCTTGGTAGGTAAGAGTAAGAGACAGTTGGCTAAATAAATTCCTGTCAAATTATGTGAATCTGAATGAGTGTGTGTTATGCCTCTCAATCGGGTTTCACCTTAAAGCAAAAAGGTACTAGCCCCAAAGTGTAACTACAATGACAGTCCAAACACCCCCCTCTCATTTCCACCAACACAATGCATTGCAAGGACCTCATTTGTCCACCTTAGTAAAGAACTGCTTTTGTTTTTTTATTACAACATTAACTATGAGAGTAAAAATTGAACTTACCCAAGATCCAACAGCAGGAAAATAGCTAAATAGATTATGAAATCTATTATAATATGAAAGATGATTTTGCCGTTAATATCATAGTTGTGAACACTTTTTAATAACATGGGAAAATATTTATAATACATCTTTAACAAAAAGCAGGATGTGAAATATTTTACAACATCCCAAATTTGTAAATCTGTGTGTGTGATTTTCTCTGAGTGCATATTTTAAAAATATATCCATTTTTTTCTCATTTCTAACCACAAAAATGGAAAAGGAGTCTTTTTATACAAAAGTTATTTTGTTTTAGTATTTCTTTTGCACCCTTTGGTAGAAATCCTAGAACAGTATAACTATCAGTATATATAAAGTACAATTGAAATAAATAAAAAATAAATCCTTACAAAGGAGGACTCAACAAGGGCTTTTATGTCCATGACCTTTGGGCAGAAACTATGAAGGCAAGGACTTTTAAAAGGTATACTTATTAGGTAAAGAGAAAGAGTTGTAATGGGAAAAAGTAAGGTCATTTTCTAGTCTGGTGAAAGGTCTAACAGCATTCAGTGTTTTACAAAAAGAAATTGCCATTGGCAGCTTCATTAATTAAACACTTTATTAGTTGAAGTGAGAACTTGATACTTCCAGGGACATCATCCAGTGAAATTTCTCACTAGGGCAGACAGGCCCTTGTTAGCAAATCAAAGTTGTGGCAATTCACACATATGTGTGAAAGTCAGCTTGTCACTGTTTAATGAGGTGAAAGTAGAACTACAATAAACTGAGGAGACCTCAATTTAAACAAAGGGTACTAGTTTAGCTAAGCAAACACAGAACACCATACAAGCTGAATCTAGAGGCTCAAATACTATTTGCCTCATTAGTAAAGCTGAAATGTCTTCACAATGCATGCTGTGCTTGCAGGTTACGGCCTTTGTGACGTAGCTCTTCCCATAATGTTTAATGTATCATATCTGAAAGCTTCTAGTGAATAGGTTTTCCTAAAATACTCTTTAAAATTTTAGATATTATTCTTTTCAAACAAAAATATAGTTTTAGATTTTATTGTTTATACACTTTGTAGATATACATATGTGTATATATATGTACATACATATATGTGTAGATAGATGATAGATGATAGATAGATAGATAGATAGATAGATAGATAGAACAGAAAAAAAATCATTATAAAAACAGGGCAATCTGGGAAGGTAAGCTTCTACATCTTCCTTAAAGATGATTTAGTTATTCATGGATCTTCAGTCATTCAATTAAACTTATAATATGGCTATTAAGTTCTTTAAAAAATCCAACTGAAAATTTATTAAGAATTGCCTTAATTTGTGGATTAATTTGAGTAAAAGTGACATTTTTATAATATTAATTTGTCCCGTTCAAGTGCATGGAATGTCAGATATTTATCCAGATCATCTTCTATGTCCTTCATTAGAGTTTAAAATTTTTCTGCCTAAGGGACTTGAGCACTTTTAGTTTAGTGTCGATATATATTATGGTCTTATAGCTATCCTACTTATAAAATTAAAATTGTATGAATTGTTTTTCAAAATATTTTAAAAGGGAAGATTATAGGCTTTAAAAAAATAACATTTATTTTCAAGTAATGTATTGCTGTTACAAAAACATGTTTATTTCCAAATAACAAAATAAAACACAAATTATTTATAAATATCAAACTTTTGCCATTTAACTTTGGCTTTGAAGTAGTTCTAAAGTTTGAATAAAATTTGATGGACACAAGGCACCGATCTGGAAAATATCTTTAGGTAAATTTGAAGAATTATTTTTTCACTTTTTTTTTTTTTTGCATTTTTGGCATCTGCACTTTTTTTCTAACGAGTTAATAACCATTTATGGGTATAAACAGAACAATATATAAGAATAAGAACAATTAAACATCTTATAATACTTACACCCTCTGTTTTTCGGAGTGCGGACTTAATGGCACATCCACGCCCTGCACTGCTCTGCCTCCCCAGAGCCGGTTTCCAGCTCAGCAGGACAGCCGCCGAAGACGAGGCTTTCACACTGCTCCAGTTTAAAGGTGCAAAATCATCAGTAATTTCATTTGTTAGCTTTTATTAGGAGACATGAAAAAGGTAGTGTTGACACCTTTAACCCATGGGAACTCCTTTTTACACACCTGTGGATTTATGAATCACCAAGTGAAAGCTCCAGGCTTCCTGAAGTTCACAAAACCTCACCTGCCTGTGGGGTCCTGGCACCTCCCAGGCCTGGGCCCCAGGGGGGTAAGGTGCCTTGACTACTTGAGTTTTCCAAACTCAATACTTTCAGTTCAATTCACAAACTTCCCCCAATAAGTACAATTTAGAATTAAAGTCTATGAAAATTATGCATTCACATTAAAAGGTTGCAAAGTGAAATATTCGTATTATTTGGTTTGTGAGATTATGAATTTTGTTATTGTTAATTATTTTAACAACAGTAACTTTTCAAATGGTCAAGGATGCAGTATAACAAATTCAATGCATATGCTATTGAATAAATCTTGAATATTGGTGTAAGTTTTGGTGAAAGGCTCTTATCTGACTTGAATGCTATTAAAATAGAAAGAAAAGTAGTGAGTGAGAAGTGACTGTGCAGTCAGTTTACATTTCTAACCTACATCACAAAATAAATACTTTTTATTTTATTTTATTTTTTTATTTTTTATTATTCATTTACTTTTGTTACAGATGTTTCTCCTTTTTCCCCCCATTGACACCCTCCTCCCCCTCCCTCCCTGCCCTGTCCCCATTTTTGTTGTCCATGTCCATTGGTTATGAGTACATGCGTACAAGTTCTGTGTTCATCGCTCCCCTCCCCCACCCCCTCTTCTGGCAAATGTCAGTCTGTACCCCACTTCCACGTCCCTGGGACTACCCTGTTCCTCACACTGTTATGTTCATTATATTCCAGAAATAAGTGAGATCATATGATATTTGTCTTTCTCTGCTTGGCTTGTTTCACTTAGGATAATAGTTTCCAGGTCCTCCCATGTTGACGCAAGGGATAAGAGATCGTTCTTTCTTACAGCTGCATAGTACTCCATTGTGTATATGTACCACAGCTTTTTTATCCATTCATCTACTGATGGACACTTGGGCTGTTTCCAGATCTCAGCTATTGTAAATAGTGCTGCTATGAACATGGGGGTACATATATTCTTTCTGATTGGTGTTTCAGGCTTCTTAGGGTATATTCCTAGGAGTGGGACCACTGGGTCAAATGGCAATTCAATTTTTAATTTTTTGAGGTAACACCATAGTGTTTTCCATAGTGGCTGCACCAGTCTGCACTCCCACCAGTGCAGTGTACTAGAGTCCCCTTTTCTCCACACCCTCGCCAGCACTTGTTGTTTGATGCTTTGTTGATGGCAGCTATTCTGACAGGTGTGAGGTGATACCTCATTGTTGTTTTAATTTGCATCTCTCTGATGATTAGTGAAGTTGAGCATTTCTTCATATGTCTCTTGGCTGTTTGTATGTCCTGTTTGGAGAGGTGTCTATTTAGTTCCTCTGCCCATTTTTTAATTGGGTTCTTTGTCTTCCTTTTGTTGAGATGTATGAGCACTCTATATATTTTGGAAGTTAGTCCCTTATCTGATATATCATAGGCAATTATGCTCTCCCATAAAGTGGGTTGCCTTTCCACTTTGATGGTTGTTTCTTTTGCTGTGCAGAAGCTTTTTTAAATTATTTTTATTAATTTGTTTTTGTTACAGATGTTTCTCCTTTTTCCCCCATTGACACTTTCCTCCCCGTCCCCTCCACCCCATCCCCAGCTTTGTTGTCTACGCCCTTTGGTTATGCATATATGCATATAAGTTCTGTGGTTTATCTCTTCCCCCACAACACCCCTTCTTCTGAGGTTTGTCATGCTGTACCCTACCTCTATGTCTCTGGATGAATTTTGTTCATCAGTTTGTTTAGTTCATTATATTCCACAAATAAGTGAGATCATGTGATATTTGTCTTTCTCTGCTTGGCTTGTTTCGCTAGCATAATACTCTCCAGGTCCCTCCATGCCATCTCAAAGGATAAGAGATCGTTCTTTCTTACAGCTGCATAACATTCCATTGTGTATATGTACCACAGCTTTTTTATCCACTCATCTACTGATGGACACTTGGGTTGTTTCCAGATCTTAGCTATTGTAAACAGTGCTGCTATGAACATAGGGGTACATATAGTCTTTCTGATTGGTGTTTCAGGCTTCTTAGGGTATATTCCTAAAGTGGGATCACTGGGTCAAATGGCAGTTCAATTTTTAACTTTTTAAAATATTCCAACATAGACAAAAATGCAGACACTTGTTACTTGCCCATCCTGTTCAGTTATTTCTTCATAGTGATTAGTCTTGTGAGTATGTTTTCTCTCCTGGAATGTTCTGCAAGTTTCCAGGGGAACTTCACAAATAAGAAATACAGGGTGGGGCAAAAGTAGGTTTACAGCCCTGGTCAGTGTAGGGCAGTTGGTTGAGTGTTGTCCCAGGCACCAAGAGGCCTCCGGTTCAGTTCCTGCCAGGGCACATGCCTGGGTTTCGGGTTTAGTCCCTAGTAAGGGGTGAGCAGGAGGCAGCCAATCGTTTCCTCTCTCCTTCTCCCTTCCTTTCTCTATAAAATCAATAAAAAACATATTTTTTTAAAAAAAGAAAAGTAGGTTTATAGTTGTTCATATGGAATGTAATATAATAATAAATAATAATACAAGAATAAACTGTGTTTTGTGTACTCACAACTGTAAAGCTACTTTTGTCCCACCCTGTACTATAAAATAAAGAAAAAATTCTCTCTCTCTCTCTCTCATCATTATACACACACACACACACACACACACACACACACACATTGATCCCTGGCCTTTGATCCTTTGATTCCTGACTCTTTTCTGGAAATCCTAACATGAAGTTAGAAAATATTTTTTAAATGATGGGTTCTGATAACACCAAAAAATGCCTGTGGAAATGTGACTGAACCAGAAACTCTCTTTCGTTGCTGGTGAGAATGCAAACTGGTACAGCCACTTTGGAAGACAGTTTGGCAATTTCTTGCAAAATGAACATAGTCTTACCACAGGATCCAGCAATTATGCTCTGTGGTATTTACCCAAATGAGTTAAAAATTTATGTCCACACAAAAACCTGCACATAAATGTCTATAGCAGCTTTATTCATAATTGCCAAAACCTGGAAAGTACCAAGATATCCTTCAATTAATTAATGGATAAGTAAACTGTGATTTGTTTATTCCTTTCGGTCAATGGAATGTCATTCAGTGCTAGAAAGAAGAAAGGAAGGAAGGAAGGAAGGAAGGAAGGAAGGAAGGAAGGAAGGAAGGAAGGAAGGAAGGAAGGAAGGAAGGAAGAAAGGAAGAAAGGAAGGAAGAAAGAAAGATCAAGCCATAAAAAGACATAGTGAACTTTAAATACAGATTACCAAGTGAAAGAAGCCAAGCTACATACTGTATCATTCCAACTAGGCAGCATTCTGGGAAAGTCAAAACTATGGAGACAGTAAAAGGTCAGTGGTTCCCAGAGGCTTGGTAGGAGAGAGGGATAAAAGGGAGAATACAAAATTGTTAGGCCAGTAAAGCTACTCTGTATGATATAATGGTAGACACATGGCATTATACATTTGTCCAAACTCATAAAACGTGCAATACCAAGAGAGAACCCTAATGTAAACTATAGACTTTGATAATACTGTGTCAATGAAGGTTTCATAGATTATAACAAATGCACCACTCTGGTGTGAGATGTCAATGGTAGGGTAGGGTGTGTGTGTGTGTGTGTGTGTGTGTGTGTGTGTGTGTGTGTGGAGAAGAAGGAAAGGGAGTATGTAGGAACTTTCTGTACTTTCTGCTAATTTTGCTGTGAAGCTAAACTAGTCTAAAAAATAAAATTTAATAAAATAAATTTTATTAAAAAGAGAAAAAGCTGACCTACAGAACTCTAAAGCCTATAAAGGATATTCAGAGGATGGTGTACATGAACACACTGGCTAATCCACCTGCTGACTAAGGGTTCTGACAGCAACGTAAAATGTGCTGACACCAGTGACTGAAAGCAAGTCAGCAGGCAGTAAAGCCATACCAGGTGTTTCATTTTTAATATAATTCAATTACTATATATACACAAAACCAAAACCACAAAATAAGCATTTAATGTGTTAACAAACTACAAATAAAGACTGGAAATAAACCAAGGAAGTGAAAGAGCGAATAGATTAAATTCAATACCTAAAAGCAATATCTATCTTAGAGAAGAGGTTAAAGCACTTTTGCATTTTAACAGCAATTTCCGTTGGGGTGTCCTGCTGATCTCTATTGATTGGGGGAAATATCAGAAAGAAAAAGAAAATTTTGATGGCAAAAAATAGGCCCTGTTTACCTCACCTGAGACCATTTCAAAAATAAGGTAAGGGGGCTTTTTCTTGAAAGGGCAAAATTTATTTTTTTCTGTAAGACTTTTGCAAGCCTTTATTTTTCATGTAGTTGCTCTTGATTCAACCACACCAAACAATGCTTCTGAGCTCAACTTTTCCAACTTTACTAAAGAAAAGTACATGCTGAGTCTTAGTCATAGCTTTGAATTCATGTTTGTATTCCTCCTGTATACCCCTTGGAGTGTAGAGAAAAGTTTCCTATTTCTTTAGAGAAAAGAAAAATTTGTTTTCTATTTTTTAAGCCAGTATTATCAAATAGAATCGTGAGGCAGCAAGCTGTATTAAAAGTATAAGGGAACAAAAGAGAGACAAATAAAAAAGATAAAATCAAAGAAATTCTAAATAAAAATGTGGAACATAAAAGCAGTCAATGTAATTTCAACAAACATTTCATTCAAGGCTTGGGGCAAAAAAGAAAAACCTTTGACTGGCCAATCTAGGCAGAAAAATGTGCTCTAGCTCTGAAGGCTAAAAGAAGCAGTTGTTGTCATTTGGGGAATTTACGGAACTTTTAAGATTTTGAACCAATTCAAGTCAGTCCTTTGAAATTAACAAGGACTTATTGAGGCCACAGATGAGACCTACTGCATTGAAGAAGACATATAAAGAACAAATTTGTTCACTTAGTAAGTAAGTGACTTCTAGAGCATCTTCTATTAAGGGCTTTAGGATTCATCAATGAACTGAGAACTGCCCCCCCCCCCATCCCAAAAAAATGGTAGCGGTTAGGTTCTATTTGGAGGAAGGCAGAAAATGAACACTAAACATTAAGAACTATATGTAGGAAGTTGAAAATTCTACAGGAAAAAATGAAGCAGAGTAAGGGTGATCGAGATACAGGTATTGGGACGAGGGAAGAAAGGGTTGCCATTTACATAGGTGAATGGAGGGCAGGCCTCTGTTAGAAGGGGACATTTGAGTGCATATCTGAAGTAGGGAGGAAGGGAGTCCTTGTAAACAGCCAGCGCAGGAGTCCAAGATTAGAGCATGCCTGATGTGTACTGGGAGGGTCCCAGTTCAGAAAGCATACGGTTACTAGGGAGGCCAGACATGCACCCTGAAAATAAGAGATCAATCAAGGACCGAATTCAAAAACAAAACCAGTCAAGTTTCAAAAAGAATGAAATAGAGTAAATCTCAGAGGGTTTCTGAAAGCACCGAGAAAGAGATGAGAGTTTAAATGGTCCTTGAAATGTTTTTAAGGATTTTCTTCCCACAGGAATAAAGTCAATGATCATAAACACTTATAAAAGTTAGAAAACAGTTACAAAGATGAGAGAGCACATGCCACAAAATGTTTAAAAACAAAAATGTTAGGTGATTTTCAAGTTTCTCACAATCTAAAATAATTCAGCCCTCTTCCATGTAACCTTGCCTAGAGATTGGCCCGGCCATCTCTTCTGGAAAGTGAAATCTACTCTGCTGTTCTTTTCCACTCTTCCACTGAATGCTGGCTTAACTCCCACAGTTCCTCAAAAACTGTTCTTGTCTTGCTTGCGTATCCAATGTATACATTTCAATTATTTATCTTGCTTATTTTTTTTATTTGACCTGGTTAAACATGGCCACCTTGCAACTTTCTTCTCCTTTGGTTGGTCTCTTCCTTCTCTCCTCATACCATTTTGTTCTTTCTTCCTCCATCAGCTCCGTAAAACCTGGGCTGTGTTCTCAGCTACTAGTTTTCTTCAGTACTCACTGTCTGCAATATGTCTTCTCCCATTCTTTCTTAAAGCCAAGCCAGGGTTTCACTCTGCTATTCCACCTAATTTACTAGGCAACTAATAGTTTCCAGTTTCCCCAAATGACCTGAGTGGGTTCCAGTTGTCACAACTTCATAATGATAGTGCCCATTTTCACTTTCACATTTGCTACCTGTGTTTGGATAATGAAATATATAGCTTCCCTATCTATGACTCCCACTGAAAACTCCCATGGCCATTTCTCAGTACTACAGTTCTCACACTGTGTTCCAAGGCTTCCTAAAGTGCCACAGCAAACTCACAGGGCCCCAGAGGATATTTTAAATTTTTGAGGAAACACATTTGTCAAATACAGAACAAGGCACTAGCTCCATTAGTTTACAGTTTCAACGTTAGATTGTACTGTTTCCTTTCAATGATGTCACATTTTTGCAAATCTGGGTTTTGGGTGTTTTTTGTGATAAAAAAGTAAGGACTGTGCAGAAATCAGTGTGGAACAGAACATGAGTGTGATGGTATCCAAAAAGATTCCAAGGTTAAAAGCTGTACAGTACTCAACAGATACACACATTCCATAAAATAATTGCAGCTATTTACAAATGAAATTAAATAGTCCAAAAAATAATTGCAGCTATTTATGAATGAAATTAAATATTAGGGTTTTCTTTTTCCTTGTAATTTGTGTGTGTTAGGTTTTCAACTTTCCTAAGTTAATAGGACACAAATATTTATTAAGTTGCTTGGGCAAGACCACTTAAACTGAATAAGCAAAACTGTTAGGTATTTCTTTTGGCCTACGATGGCCATAAAAATGTACTCAGACTCTAACAGGGACATGAACCAAGAAAGTTTGGGAGCCTCTGTTTCAGTTCTTATCATAACTGACCTATCAGCAGCATCTGACAGGTGATCACTCACCTTTTAATGCTTCCTCCACTCAGCTTCTGGGACCCACACTTTCTTGGCTTTTCTTCTATCTCACTGGTCACAACTTTCCAATCTCCTTTGCAGTTTTCTACTTTCTCTCCTCAAAATCTTACTATCTGGGTATCCCAGGACTCATGTGTTGGCCCTCTTCTTTTCCCAATCCATAATCTCTCTTTTAGTGGTCTCATCCAGTCTCATGGCTTCAAAGATCATGTATATATTGACAACTTCCAAATTTGTAACTCCAGAATATACTCCTTCCCTGAGTCTAAACTCAAATAATTCAATAAACTTCATCACATTTGCTCCTGGACATGGAATAGACTCTTCAAATTTACCAAGTCCAAAAAATTCCTCTTGTCTTCCCATTCCTTGCCCCACAAAAAAACAAACAAAAACCCTACTTCATTTCAGTACATGGAACATTTTCTTGACTCTAAGGCTATAAAAATGTGGATCATCCTTGACTCTCCCCTTTCTCTTAAACTCTACCAATCCAGAAATAAATCCTGCTAGCTCTACCTTCTAATTATACCCAGAATGCAGTTATTCATCACTCTAAAATAGCCTCCTAACAGTCCAAAACTTGCTCCCCTATAGAAGATGTTCTCAAGAAAGCAGCCAGCCCTGGCCGGTTTGGCTCAGCGGTTAGAGCGTCGGCCTGCGGTACAGAGAGACCTGGGTTCGGTTCCCGCTAAGGGCATGTACCTTGGTTGCAGTTTGTCCCCGGCCCTGGTTGGTCGTGCGGGTGGCAGCCACTCGATGTGTCCCTTTCATGTCGATGTTTCTCTCTCTCTCTCTTTCTCTCTCTCCCTCCCACTCTATCTGAACAAAAAAATGAGAAAATGTCCTCGAGTGAGGATTAAAAAAAAAAAAAAAAAAAAAAAAAGCAGCCAGAGTGATCCTGTTAGACCATAATTCAGGTAATATCCCCATTCTCTATTTAAAATTCCCAAATATCACATTTGACTTAGAGTCAAAGTCCTTGGTCCACCTAGGGCCTTGATCTGAACACCTTCCCCAGTACAAATTCTCTGAGTTCATCCACTACCATTCTTCTTACTCACTCTTCTCAAGCCACACTGGCCTTCTTGATGATCCTTGAATATAATCCTGCCTTAAACTCTTACACCACCTGTTCCCTCCTCTTGGATGCTCTTCACCCATATAAGCACTTGTTATCTCCCTCCATTCTTCAAATCACTTTTACTGGACCATCTCTTAAAATACTGCAACCTCTACCTTACTCCAAAGCACATTCCCAGTTCCTCTTACTCAAGTCTACTTTACCTTATTCTATATCACTTTTAAATATTCTAACATTCTATATAGTTTATTTCAAGTCCTGGAATGTATTACATATTCACTAATTATTTGTTGAATGAATGAGTGAATCAGCATGTTCACTTGGGAGCCATCTCATCCATTTTCAAGGCCTAGCTACTATGTATATTCCCCAATGGTTCCCAAGTTTATATCTCCAATCCAGAACTTTCCCCAGGGTCAAATGGATATATTCATCTGCTCACTAGAAATGGATATATTCATCTGCACACTAGAAATCTTCCCTTAGTTTTTCCAAAAGAACTTCAGATTACTTCAAATGTTTTAGAAAGGAGCCTCACCCTTAAACCCACCACATGCCTATGTATTAGTTATTTTGGACTGCCATAACAAGATACCACACACTAGGTGACTTAAACAACAGACATTATTTTCTCACAGTTCTGGAGGCTGGAAGTCCAACGTCAAGGTGCCAGCAGGGTTGGTTTTCTGTAGGACCTCTCTTCCTGGCTCATAGACTGTCACCTTATCCACTGTGTCCTCACATGGCTTTCAGAGAGAGAGAGAGAGAGAGAGAGAGAGAGAGAGAGAGAGAGAGAGAGAGACAGATAGAGAGACAGAAGAGAAGAGAAGAGAAGAGAAGAGAAGAGAAGAGAAGAGAAGAGAAGAGAAGAGAAAAGAAGAGAATGAATTACTCTCTTCCTCTTCTTATACGGACACAAGTTGTATTGGATTAGGAACCTACCCTTATTACTTTATTTAACTTAATTACCTCTATAAAGGCCCTAATTCCAAATACATTCATGTTGGAGGTTCAGGTTTCAACATATGAATTGGCAGGGGCCAGGGGAGACACAATTCAGTCCATAACATTCTGCATTCCTTATTCTCCTGAATAAAAAGATTAAGAATGCCATTAGCCAAGCCTTTCTTCTTCCTCATTAATTATATCTAATGAGGTACCAAATTCAGTTAATAATACCTCCTAAATTCCTCCTCTTTCTATCTCTTCATCTTCTGCCCTCTGGCCCTGCCTTAGCAAAACACTTATGTTTCTCATGGACTCCTAATCTACCCTCCAGCCTTCATCCTTGGCACCTTCCTCCATTCTGTACACTGCTGACAGATGATCTTTCTAAAATAGAACTCTGATCCTATGACTCCTTGAGTTCAAGTCACATGATAGCATCCCACTTCCTAAGGATAAAGTTCCAACTCAGTAGTATCACCTACAAAGTCTTTCTTGTCTTCTTCTCCACCTTCACCCTTCCCTCCCAGCACCCCTCTCCCTCTTTTCACTTAGTACGTCAAGCACGCCAAATTTCTTGCAGTTTCCCAAACACTCAGTGATTTCCTTGTCTTTACCCAGAGCTGTTCATACTACCTTATCAGTGTTGGATTAGATGCCCCTTCCCCTCCATAAAATCCTGTTAGTCCTCCCATCATCAGCCCATCCTGTATGAAGAGTCCCCCTTTTCCCCCAAGAAGGGTCAAGTGTTTGTTCTTTGTACAAGGCAACTTGTATAATACTTGCTGTGTTAGAGACATTAACTATTGTATTGTAATCGCCTCTTTGCATATCTGCCTCCCACTGACCCCATCTATAAATGTCTTGAGGTCTGTACTTATGTGTCACTGATCTTTGTTTTGCCCCTTCGTAGCACAGATCTGTAAGTCTCAATGAATGTTTATTCAATGGCTAAACTAACGAATTAAGTCAGTGGAGTTCACTGTGGGAATTTTCTCCTCTGACAACTATTTTTCCAGAAAATCTGTAAGTCCTTTATTCTCCTGCTTTATTAAGAATAGAAAGTAAGTAACATTAGAGTTCCCAGTGTTTTTCAGTCTTCCTGTTTTTTACTTCTTCATATAATAACCTCATAGGTCTGTTGAAAAGCCATCTTAAAAAGTCCAAACCCTATTATTTTCCCAAGATTCAGCTCAGTGAGTTTCAAATGATCACATCTATCAGAAAAGACAAGTAACTAGTGATAATGTGAAAAACAGTCTTGAAAAATTAGAAGTGTTGACACTCTCAGGTTTTAAAAAATTGAATGCATTTCTGAACATGCATTGACTTAATATTTTTAAATCAACTTTGCAATGTCCTAAGCATAAACATGCACCACTGAATTTGAACTTAATACACTACACTGAAGCTTATTTAAAATGTTAGTTTCAGAGTATTTATATATTCAATCAAAAATTGTGTACATCATTGAACATTTACTTAATCAAAATTTTAAAGTTGTAAGAAGGATAAAAATGACAAATCTGTATGTAAGACCTCTAAAATATCATAAATATTAAAGAAACATATTTTGGTAGATCAACTATACTACCAGACTAAAAGAAATACTAAAACAATTAAGAGAGAGTACAAATAGATAGGAAGAGAAAAATGATTACAAATAAGAACACTGAAGCAATGTATGTAACACAAATAGAATGAAAGTATCAGATTAAAATAAAATAAATAAACATATTTAATAATATATGTAAACACATAACACAGGAAATGTGTTAGAACTGTGAATACTTACACGTTCTCATCATCATAATCAGACCATTTCAAGTATGTTTTTCATATTAGAAGAAAACCAATTCTTATATTTTAATTTTTTTCAATGTATTAATTCACAGGACAGACTTTAACCAATACTTTTGTACTAGTCAGAATGGACTTATAAAACAAAGCAAAAACAAGACAAGCACCACCAAATCTCTGTGGCTTAACAAATAAAAGTTTATTTCCCTTTCACATATCACAGTCCAAAGTAGGTCACACATAATGCCAGTGTTTCACACACAGGCAATGAATGTGTGTGAAAAGACTGAATAAATTAGCCCTGGCTGGTTTGACTCAGTGGTTAGAGTGTCCTCAAGGGTTCAGTTCCTAGTCAAGGGCACATACCTGGGTTGTAGGCTCAATCCCTTGCCCTGGTCGGGGGTTGTATAGGAGGCAACCAATGGATGTCTCTCTCATGTCCATGTTTCTCTGTCTCTCTCTCTCTCTCCCTCCCTCTCTCCCTTCCACTCTATCTAAAAATCACTGGGAAAATATCCTTGGGTGAGCATTAACAACAACAACAACAAAAGATTGAATGAATTGATAAGAGGAAAGAAGGAAAGAAGAAAGTCCTGTTGGACTTTGCTCAAACTAGTTAACCTATTCCAGCCTCAGTTCTCCCATCTGTAACATGAGACAATAGTGCCCAAACTCACCCAGTGTCTACATATGGAGTATAACGTAACAGCCTATTATTGTATGTAAGATTTGATTCATGCAATTAGAACAGGCTTGAGGGACAACTCAAATTGTCCTTATTCAACTTCTTCCCTCCCCCCCACTCCTATTTTTCTCTCATTTGCCTCCCACACTAATGGCACCCCTGCAGAGTTCCATTAAATCTACTCTAAATTGGCTTCCAATCAGGAAGAAACTTGCATCACTTGATATTGCCTTCCTCACCAGGTGAAGGAAAATTCAATCAAACAGAAGGGAGACAGTATTTGACTTGGGCATAAAGGAAAGATGTCAACAGCTAGAAAAAGGGGGCATGGTGGATTTCCACATTGACTCATCAACTTACTGACTTTGCTGATTACTGGAGCTACCTGACAACAGTGTATGGCCAGGTTGACACAGATTGGCAAATTAGAATGAGTACTGGGTTAAGTACTGGAATGAGATCCAAATTCTATCTGGGCTACTAAATTTCTGTGTGATTTTCAGTAAGTTACTTAACTCACCTAGCCTTCACATTCCACATATGTGAAATGAGTAGGTTGGCCTAGTAAGTTTTTGTTATTCTCCAGCTATATAATGTTATGAAAGAGGAAAACATCATGATCATAGGGCAGAACTACTCTTCAGGAAACTTGCCTTGAACAAGGAGTCTTTTAGAATGACATGGCGGAAGCCCCTTTAGCAAGCGTATGGGACATCCAAAAACTAAATTTAACTGTCATAGTAGGAAAAGGCTTGGGCTGCTATAATAAATTACCATAGACTGAGTAGCTTAAACAATGAACATCTATTCCTCACAGTTCTGAAGGCTGGGGAGCCCAAGATCAAGGTGCCAAGAGATTCTGTGTCTGCTAAGAGCCATTTGCAGATGGCTACCTTTTTGTTGTACCCTCACATGGCTGAGAAAGATGGGGAGGGGGAGCGGAAGAGGGAGAATTGAGGGAGGGAGGGAGAAGGAAGAATGGAGGGAGGGAGAAATAGGGGGAGAGGGAGAGGGAGAGGGAGGAGAGGGAGAGAGAGAGAGAGAGAGAGAGAGAGAGAGAGAGACACTGAGCTCTAGTCTCTCTTTATAAGGGTATTAATCCACTAATCCCATCAAGGGATCCTCCTCACCCTCCTGACACCATCCAAACCTAATTACTTCCCAAAGGCCCCACCTTCAAATACCATCACATTTGGGAACTTGGGTTTGAACATATGGATTGGGGATACAAACATTCAGTCTATAGCAAGGTTCCTTTGAGGTACTCACAGGACCCACCACACAGCTCCTACAGGGTCTTCCTGAGCCCTTCCAGTGGAGCTCACATCTATGACTGAGTGAGAAGAGGGGCATAAAAGCTATGCAGTTCAGTCTAACACAGGACACTGATGGAAAATTCTTTCTCCAAAGCTCCTGGCTAGGTTGGCCAAGGCTTTGCCAGGCCCGCATCACAGTTAAACCTCATGTTCTGCCCAGTCGTGCTTTCTCCCCCTACCTTCCACACATGTTCTCCTTAATAAGCATCCTGCACCTCATATTCCATCTTCGTGTCTAATTCAATTAAGCCAATCTGCAATAGCTTAATAAGAGACAAGTGTAGTCAGAGACAAAAGACCTACCCCTTGCACAAGACAATGTGATTCAGACATGTGAGTTCCTCAGAAGGAATACTGTATCCCTACTTCTTTTTCTGGTCTGAAATATGATCTCCCTATGGTTTCATGGGACACCAAAGATTATGCCCATTTACAAATCTCGCTGAAGGCTGCTGATAGCAGTGTCCAGGATTAGCCATATGCAGCATTTTGGATACCATCCCATTTCAATAAACAATGGCAATTAACTATGTTTGTAACTTTAATTAAAAAATCCTTTGTAGCTCCACAATTGTTGCTGTAATATTGCTGCTCTGTCTTTTATTGGGCTTTAGTACCAAATGCCCCCTGCAATCCAATCTTAGCTAGATTAATCCCTCTCACTGTTCTATCACACTAATGAACACTTACCATCGCCGATAAAGTAGAGGCTATTACTGCCCTCTAGTGGAAATACTGAAGACTATTCTAAGACTTATCTCCCAAAGAATGGAATTTTCACAGGTGGGCTCAAAAGCAGCCAGAGAAATTAAAAAAAAAAAAAAGAATCCAGAAAACGATCTTCATTTCTGGGTCTTGACATTCATTTGGCTGTATCCGCCTAATTTCCATTTTATCCCCTATTTTCTTATCTGTATCACAAATTCAGCCAGCCTCAAATCTTTAAAACATTGATCCATCAGGACATGGACCTCATCACCCAATATATTTAACAATAAAGCTTCCAATCTCCTTTTCTGATAGGAAAAAAAAGAAAAACACACACCTAGAAACAGAAAAGCATTAGAAGAATGAGTTGTATAGACAACTATCTCAACTTTAGTTCCTCAAGTGAATTCTGTTTTCTGGGGTATGCCAATAGACAAATATTTGAATTGCTGTTGCTTTTTCTCCTCTCTACTGGATAATTCCATTAAAACAGGGAATAAGAACAAATCACATATGTATCTACTTTGTGTAAATGTCTGAGTGCATATATTTTCTTCGTGTGTGGGTGAAACAGCATAAAAGTCCACGCTAATAATCCAATTTTAAAGAACTGTTGATTTCGTCTGTCTACTCTACCTTCTTAGTGTAAAGAGAAAATACTAAGCAATCACCCCAGAGAAATAGTATACAAAAATGGTCAAATCAGACTACAGACTAAGAGGGCAGACAAGCTTGGGTTTCAACCTTGACTCTGGTTCTTAAACTTCTCTGAGCCTCAATTTCTTCATTTGCATACTGGAAACAATTATACTTTAAGGAGTTGTGATGAGGAGTAAATGAGATGATATAAGTACAGCTTAAACTTGCTACATATTAAATGCTGAGACAGTTGCTATTATTCCAGTCAATTAAAAAAGAAAGAATTTGTTTTACATAAGTCAGGAAGTTCTAACTCTGTTGAGTCTAGGCAAAATTCCCCCTATTTGGTTTCTTTTTTTTTTTTTTTTTTTTTTTTTTAAACCACAACATTTATTGTGCAACTAATCACTGAAATCCTTAAGATGAACTGGATGCTGCAACAGCTGCCCTCTTGGGTTTAGGTGTTGTTCCCTCACGGAATCCATGCCTGAACCTGCGGTATACGATTTTTAGGTGCCTCATGCGACCAGTCCCCGTGGTGTTTCTTCGTTTAGCCTTGGCACTCCAGTTATACTTCCTCTTCCGCTTGGCGGGGTAGCCGCACTTGCTGCAGGTGGACTTCTGAAGGTGGTAGGCCTTCGAGCCACAGCGGCGGCACAGCGTGTGCGTCTTGTTGCGGCGCTTGCCGAACGATGACGTCCCCTTCGTCATCTCGCTTCTGCCGCCGAGGCCAAAGAGCCCTATTTGGTTTCTTAAGATCTCCTAAATAGGTCATTTTCTAAGGAGATCCCTCAACCTGCTTCAGTTCTTTTCCTTCTGAAACCAGCTGTTGTTGTCAAGACCTTGGGGCACATGCCTATTCTCACTTCCAAGCTTCCCTTTAAGCTTGATTTCTCAGAAGATTTTCCTGACCATCTCCTTGATCTCCCCTCCTCTTCCATATATACACTTATTTTCAACCAACCATACACACTGGTGCTCCATCTCCCTTTAACTGTAAATTGTTTAAGAGTGAATACTGTGTCCATCTAGTCATGAATGAATGAATGTAGTGTCCTATTAAGTGAAAATGTTTCCCTAAACCTCTCCCTTGTCAATTAGGTGGCAAAAATTCCCAAAGGATTCAAATATGGAATTGAAGACAACTTAACTTCTGAGTCACTGAACCTCCTCATCCCACAAAGGATGAATAAAGTAATCTCATCTAAAATAATCAGAATAATGGTTTAGTCAACTTGACCAGGTGTAATCCAATCAGAACCCGCCATGCTTAACCTCCAGGGAAAGGCAATCCTCTCCCTAGAGATTCTGAGACTTTGGCTCACCAGGTTATTACAGCTTGACTTACTCAAAGAAGAAAACATAGGTATAACATACCAATTTTATCACAAGTTTATCTATCTCATGCCTAACTACAATCAATATATCACATTTCTACAAGATATCAGTTTGAAAAGCAATATTCTTTAGTTATTAGAAATCAAGTTAACATTACTAAATATTTAAAGTAGACTATTATAATAATAGTAAAAGTAAAATCCTCAAAGGTTTCTAAGTATTGGGAATGTAATTTTTCTGCATTGAGACACCACAGACCTTTAGATGATCACTATTGCTGATTATATAAATTCAGCTTTTTTCTCAAATAAACAATGAATATTTGTGTATGACAGATATTAAAACATTAAAAGGGGGGTTGGGTGATAATTTCTAGATATCTAGCAATAAAAGAGGAAAGAAATTTTTAAAAGAAAATAAAAAATAACAAGCAAGATTGTTCATGATCTTCCTCCTCCTAGACAATAGCTTTCTTCACGCCTTTCCTTAGCCCAATTTACACAGCAAATAAAAACATTTTTTCCTGAAGTAACCTTAGTAAACCTAAAGATTTTTCTTTCTTTTTGTTAAGGAAAAAAATTATCTAACTTTGTGCCAAACACACTTGATTTTGAAAAGCCTTAAGAGAATAAAGTTACCATTTCTTGAGTATTTTGCATAAGTCAAATATGCTAAGAACTTTACAATTATTATTTGCTTTAATCCACAGAATAGGATTAAATCAAATTATATTGATATTCTATTGCTATATTCATTTCACTATCTTAAGGAAGATAACACCAAAAACATCAAAGTTTCGTAGCTGGATTCAAGTGTGTCTGATTTTGAACACTAATGTAGAGCTTCCTAGAGTTCAAGCTGTATGTCAAACAATCTACAAATTCTACCCATATCCAAAGATCCAGCGGTGATATCCATTCCACCTCCCCCTTTTAATGGCCCGGAGTTACTCATTTCCAAACAACCAAAAGTGCATTTCTCATTACTTTGATTTTCAGGTTTCAGAAAGAAAAATTCACAAAGTTTTAGGTAGAAATAAAAACAACCCTCTAAATCTCAGTTCAAAATTATTTTCTGAAGGAGCTTCCATTTATGATCACCATTAAAAAAAAACAATTTACAATAAGCAAATAAAGACAGAAATTGAAATATAGACTTCCCATCTCTCCCACCTCCTGCCTAGAGTTTCCAGACCTCACAAACAAAAATACAGAGGACCTTAAATTTTAGTAAATAAGGAATAATATTTTAGTGTGAATATGTCCAACACATATTTATACACATATATACTTATACTAAAAAAAAACATTCATTTATCTGAAACTCAAATTTAACTGGGAATTCTGTATTTTCTTGGGCAACCTATTTCTACTCTACCCCCAGCCTCACATCAAATTGCTCAGCAAAGCTCTCCACATGTCATTTGGGTTTCATTCAGTAATGAGTCTCACCTAATGACTCTTTTTCCTTTTCCCATCAGTGATAAAGGGGATGTTCTGAGGAAAATTTAGAAATTCAATCATGGTCTATCAGTTGACTTACACAGCAGAACTAATGCACAGGTGTGGAAATCTCTGTATTCACTGGTACACTCTGATAAGGAGAAAAACTATTATTTGTAATAGTCAAGTTGAACTTATGTGTTCTACTATCACATTTCACTACCAATGTAATAAAATAAAGCCAACGTTAGTCTAACCAGAAAATAAAGAGAAAAGGCTTGGCAAGTTGTGTGAACTGCTCATATTTTTTAAAACAGTGTTTGAAACATAGATCTCAATAGAAGTTTCTAAAAAAATGTGTTGCAATGTTGCCCAACATTGAAAGATGCTCTCTATCTCGCAGTAGTAAAATGGTCATCCTGTATTTTATCTGGCTTTGTTGAATAACAACCCACAAGTACTCATCATATCCCAATTTTTTTTAAAAATTGACTAAAATTGACATGATTTGTTTATTGAAGGAAAGGCAATTTTGGTTTCAGAAGATAACATCAATATAAATTTAGATTACTCTTTTAGTGACAAACAATTCTCAGAGGAATCAAATTTCCTAAGTAAATGTCAAGTGTGTTCTCTAAAGCACTATTAATCAGATTATGTAATTAAATATATGCTGCACTTTGACATGTTACATTTTGGACCATTTTACAAACCGAAGCTTTCCTCCTGAAGAATATGAATGAGCTAATCAGTGTAAATGCAAAGTAACAAGACCATTTTGATGTGGCTTAATGTAAATGTTGTCGTTGTTTTAAAGGGGTACCCACACACACCTGGCAGGAGAGATACCATGATCATGAAGGTGGTTTTCCCAGGGTGAGGCTTATCCATTGCACTCCGGATGTGCTGACCCCTGCGATTTCCTCAAATGTGGGAAACTCGACTGCATAATTTGTGGTAGTGGGGGACTGCATTTGCGCTCTTCCCTAAAAAAGGAAAAGATCATAAAAGGGTACCCATAGCACATCATTTTTAATGCTTATATATGGGTCTGTGCTGCTCAGTTGACCAGGAATAGGGGAGGACCTCAGTGAGGTTTCCATCAGCTAGTAGTCTGGGATGTTAACCACAGCAGGTGTCCTAGTCAGGTTGGGCTGCTATAACAAAATATCATAGTCTGGGTGGCTTAAAAAATAAACATTTATTTCTCACAGTTCTGGAGGCTGGAGTCTGTGATCAGGGTTCCAGAATGGTAGAGTTCTTCGTGAAGTCCCTGGTTCACAGATCATCGTCTTCTTGCTGTGTTGTTCTCATATGGCAGCGGCAGAGCTAGCTGGCGCTCTGGCCTCTTCTTATAAGAGCTCTAACCCCTTGATGGGTCTCTACCCTCATGATTTAATTACATCCCAAAAAGTCCCATGTCCAAATTGAGGATTATGGTTTCAACATATGATTTGGGGGGTGGAGCATAGGGGAGAAGGGAAACACAAACACTCAGTCCATAGTAGCAGGTGTTATGAGTTCTATAACTTAAAATACTTCAGCACACACCAGGTGATATTCTTCACGTATTAGTTTAAGTGACACTCTAGTGAGAGCGGTATATTCCAGGCCTGATCAACTAGCATTTAATCAGAAAATTATCTATGCTCCAGAGGTTGCTACTCCAAGCCTTTCTGATATCATTATCTCCAATCAATACCAAGGGCTTAGTAAATTAACATAATGAATGCTAGGATAAAGTCTGGTGAAGATTTGTGGCCTTTTAATCAGATCACAGATATTCAAAATAGAGTTCTCAGTAATGAAATCAAAATATATAAATTGGCTAAAATAATTTATATCTATTTGAACTCTCAAATAAATATGAAAATCTAGTGAGCCTTTCACTTTTTAGAAAGGCTTTCAAAGATTGATTCTATAACAGAACTAGGTCCAACCACTTTGTTAAAAGAGTCTTATTGCTTGATGCTGATATAAATCTAACTGACTCCTGCCTTTAAAAGTGCCATATTTGCCTTGTGTAAATATTTCATGCTAGGTCTCATCGGAACACACAAAAGAACAGAGAGCTGGAAATTCATTAAGCCTACAGAACAGATTGTGTAAATTGTTTTATGTCTGCTTGTTAATGAATGTTTGTTTAGTGAATGACTGTATGCATGACAGCATTTGGTCTGACGTTTGCTTTCTTTAAACTGGATAGGGAGGTGGGGAGGTGAAGGGCATAGTTAACCCTGACAACCTCTAAATGTTGTTACGTATCACTGTTCACCAAAGAAGATCTCACAGTTATACTTGACCAATTTGCTTAGGTCAAGTCCTAGCAACAGACACATATAGGGATAGGACCTGTGGACTAAAATTTTGGGATACAAGAAGATCCTAATCCAAACTACCAGCTTCCTTCTTTTCCCAGAAGGTCTGATAATCTGTCCTTGGACTGTAACCAAAATATGCCCTAGCCACTGCTGGACTTCCCCAATCGCTTTAAAAAACAGGGAGGAAAAAACCCATGAAAATTTGAAGTCCGCGTGGATTCGATTTGCCCGAAGTCAGTGCATACACAGAGACAACGTTGTGAGGGTATGGGAAAGGGCTGCATGAAAAGAAGCATCACTTGCCCTTTCCATAATCTTTGCTCAAGGTTCTATTGGGTTTTGTCTTCTTCTTTCTTGCTTACTTAGAGTTTGTAAACTCTTTCTGTTAATATTCCTCCATCATTACATTTCTTTATTTTTTGTTAAAAATGAAGAAAAGAGAATGAAAAAATAAATAAAAGCTCTCAGTTATCCAACATGAGCAACAAAGCCTTACTTAGATGTAAAAAGCAAGGTGATTACGAGAAAATCCTGCATTTTCCAGTATTTATCTCCAAAACATCATTTCACTCTTTAGAGTACACCCCGACCTACAGGTCCCCTGTAGAGTGTTCAGGGAACAAGGTGACTTACAGTGCTGTCCACTCCCTTCAACTCTGTTCTTCATGGATAAAATGTGGTAAAGCAAAAAAAATCAAAGTAGCTTTAGAAAGGAAAGGAGGTTTCCCAACTGCACTGCAGTCCCACCCAGGAGAAAGGAAGGAAGGAGAGCCCTCTGCCTTGCTAGGGAAGGGTAAAAAGCAGTGCTGAACTTCCCTAGTTTCATCTTTCTGTTCTTCAGTGGGAGCTGGGGAAGGTGAAGGGAAGAGTGTATCACAGCAAACCATTTTACTGACTCCTGTCACCTTCTTCCCCCAACTCAGAGATACCACTGATCTACTGAAAACTGCTACATTGAACTCTTCTGCTCCATCCCAGTTAAACCCTGGACATGTCATTCCCAACTTAAAATCTTTCAATAATTTCTCAAGGATCTGCATAGTCTTAAGAATAGAAATGTAATTCCTTCATTCAGCATTCAAGGCCTTTTCTCTATCTGGGCCCTAATTACCCACTCCAGTCTTGGCCTCTGCTCCATCTTGCCTCTTTCCCCATCATAACATATGACCCTTCGGTTCAGCCATCCAAAATGACTACAGATACCTGAAAATCACACTGATGCACACCTCTTTGCCTTCATGCATGGGTCTGTCTCCTCTGCTTGAAATGCCGTGTGTGTGTGTGTGTGTGTGTGTGTGTGTGTGTGTATGTGTGTGTGTATGTGTGTGTGTCCTTTATTCTATATTTATAACATCTAAGTGACTCCAGTAACGGAATTTTGATTCTCAGGTCTTGGACATTTGAACTACCTATGAATCCAGATTTGTGGATAATCTGTAATCACCACAGAGGGCCTCACACTTCCTAGAGTGTTGCTGAGCTTTTCCAAATACTCCAAGTTTCGAGCGGTCCTTTCTGTGGCAGCATCGGGGACAGGCTTCCGTGCCGTGCCATTGCTCTGACAGGTCTGCTGTCACATCCACGCAGCAGTCTATTTCCCAACTGTTGTGTGAGGACAGGATGATGGAGGAGGAAGGGAGAGAAAGAAAAATAATCGGACCAAGGACTCAGGAAACAAATTTTCCTGGAGGCTTTTCAGGTTACTGTCAAAGTAGCTGAAAATTACCTCCAACTTTCTTAACGATGTTTCATTTCTCCTTTTTGAAATAAAGGTTCCCCCCTTTTTTTTTTACTTTGAATTATGCATGTGTTTGGTAAATACTTTTCCTGGAAGGCATACAAAAACAGTAGTGTGTATGTGTGTGTGTGTACATGCACACTGACAGGCTAGCACATAGATACATCACTACTTCTGCATGTAAGCTATGCACTGTTGTATATTCAGTTCTGAGAAGGAGATGGTGACCTATATAAAACCCTTCCTAGTGGCTGACCTCACTAAGCCTTATCCACGAGGGTATCACAGAGCCTGCTCATGGATGTCAGCAAAGAACAGTGAATGCTTTGAGGGATGGGCTTCCCTAGGGCTCTGCTTGCTTCCACCTTCACCTCCCCACAACTCAGAGGTACGCAGTCGCATCCATAACATACAAATGCATATTTGCACGTATCAGATTCCATCAGGGCTCTGAAAGTTGCTTTCAAAAGCATCTTACACATTAATATTAGAGACTATGTCTACAGTGTTCACCATCTTACCCCAGGTACCTCCTACAACACCCTCTACCCGATGAGGATTTATTGAATAAGTGACCCACTTCATAGGGTCTACCCAGTGGTAATATACTTTAGAACATAGAAAAATGACTGAGGCATTATGAGACAACTTGATATATGTGTGTATTATTTTTAATAAAATAAAAATGCTCGAGCCCCAATAAAATAGGTAAAAGTTATATGGAACTTGTCACATGTCAGACACTGCTCTAAGAGTTTACTTATGGTTACCCATTTAAGCCTTTGAACAACACGAAGTAAATTTCCATGTTTCAGATGGGGAAATTGAGGCACAAAAGCATTAAGTGAAGAGGCAAAGCAGGGATGTGAATCTAGAAAGTCTGGCTCCAGGTGCATGCACTTAACTGGGGTGCTATCTATTTCTCCTTTTCCAAGGTTGACAGGAAATTCTTAGATGAAATTGGCTATATCTGAATTAATAGCTGTACTGGTATCTTCCATTTGCCACTCCAGGTAGAGGTCTCCAGATATTAGCCTTCTCTGGGTCCTTCCCATTGACTCCTCCCTTTGCTCCTTCAGGTCTAGAAGTAACAATTTCTTGCTGGTACTAGCTTCAAGGTATTTCACAATTCCAGTTGATGTCCCTAATTCTGCCTCATAGCTTTGTAGAGTTCCTTTATTAAACTTCTCAATACTGAGCTTGGTAGCCATCTTTTTCTCTCTAGTTCCTGGCTAATACAACAGACAAAATTCTAATAACAATAATAGTAATAATAATTCAATAAGTTATTATTTATTTGAAGTTGAAAGAAGATACATTACAAAGCTCAAACCTAACTTTTCTAATAAGAAACCATTTTTATATGAAATGGGAGGAACCTGATTTTAAGAATGTAAAGCATGAGTTTGTTACAAGAATTATTTTACTATCTTGGGATGGGCTTCTTAGAGTTAATAAACATCTTTTTCAAAATACAGCCCTACTTTTCGTACAGTTGTTACATGCACAGATTTATTGAAATCATATTAATCGTGTCATACCACAACCTCTGACACTAATATTTTATGGTCATACAAAGGAATGAAATGGGATCTTACTTCTAAATTTTGTGTTGTGGTAAACCACAGGATGGACAGTTCTAAGAGCGATACCAGGAACTGAATTATAGCAGTTGGTCATGCACAGTTCTCAGCTCTGGTGGCAGAGAGAGCTAACTGTCCACCAAAGATTTGTATTCCTTTCCATAGGGTTATTAGTTATTGGAGGAGGTTATTGAAGGCATTATTCTGGCCAAAGACTGTCTTATTTTAGCCCTCTTATATCTGGGTGGGGTCACTTAACTTATTTTTGGCCAATGAAATGCAAACAGAGGTCATATTTGGCATTAAATACTTCCCACGTGATTCTTCTTCCTACTCACTGAATATTGACACCAGGGCAACCTTGAAAGCCATTTGCTCTCACACTGGGTGCCTGAATGACTGTGTGGACTCGGAGCCTTTCCCACCTCCAACTACCACCTGTATTTAACATGAGTGAGAAATAAACTTCTATGTTAACTCACTGGCATTTCTAAATTAATATAAGTCAGTGAGTGTTACCCTTAACTCATACAAGTTCTTTTCAGAAAAAGTGGTCATTGCCTGAGAATGAACTACTTCTTCACAACCTTGCTACCAGGTTATAAGAAAAGCAAGTCTCAGACCAAATCCTGCCACATTTATTAAACCAACATTCCTTAGCAAGCAGGAACAAAAATAATTCATATAACCTGTTTTGTAAGCTCAAGCAAGTCCCAGAACTTTATCCCTTTACATATTCCAACCTTCACTTTTTTTTTTCTATTCCAAATTATTTTTTTTTCTCCTTTGACAATATACAATAGGTATGTCTCCCTTGTTGGATTCTTTTTTCTTTTTCAAGTGTGCAATTCTATAATGCATCATCTGTATTTTGTATTGTGTGTTGACCACCCCAAGTTAAGTCTCCTTTCATCACCATTTATCTCCCCTTTACCCTCTTCTACCTCCCCGCACCCACCTTTCCCTCTGGTAATCACCATACTGTTGTCTGTGTCTATGAGGTTTCTGGGGATGTTTTTTGCTTAATCCCTTCACCTTTTCACCCAGCCCCCCAACCCCCTCCCCTCTGACAGTTGTCAGTCTGTTCTCTATCTGTGAGTCTATTTCTATTTTGTTAGTTTATTTTGTTCATTAGATTCCACATACAAGTGAGATGATATAGTACTAGTCTTTCTCTGACTGGCTTATTTCACTTAGCACAATGCTCTCCAGGTCCCACTTTTCATGAAAGCTTTTATCAAGGCAGTCCAACAACATTCCAGAGCAGGATTCTTTTTCCCTCAGGGCAGCATCCGGAAACCAGAAATCCTCCACATTCGTGGCCGGACATAGGACCACGCAGAGCTCAAACCTCCTGCAGGTAGGTCTACATCATCAGGTTTACTGCATTATTGCCCTCTGTTTATGCATGGGTATATCTAAAATATTTTGGCCAATCTTCATTTACACTTAACTTTACCAATTAGAGCCCATTTGTAACATTTACCTTTTTAATTATCAAGTCATCAGTTTCACCAATTAAAAATTCATTTCTAACATTAGTATGTCAATTTGCAAAGCTTCACATGTCAATCAACTTGCTTGATCAGCACTTGTGAAGTGTGGCCTTTCAGATATTATTTTAGCTGATTAATCTTGAACTGAGTCCTCACATTTTGAATGAGTTTCAGTACAAAGGATAGCAGTCCATAGTCTAACCATGGTTAAGTGTTCACTAAATACTTATGGAAGAATAAAATACACCTGCCCTATTTTCTGCCTATGTTTTTCTCTCCTTTAACCTTCATTGAAATAAAGTTGCAAATTTTACTCACAGAATACTGAAACGTGCAAAAAAAAAAACATGATGAGGTGGAGTGGCAATGGCCTTTGGCCTTGAAGTCCTCACTTCCTGTGGTCTGGAGCCTCCATGGCTCCCTCATCCTCTCAGCACTTCTGCTTTCCAGAGCAGCGGTTTTCAACCAGCGTGCCGCAAGAATTTTTAAACCATGCAATACCTGACTATTTAGTCAGGGCCACTGACCTCTTTTCCCATAGATTGTGAAATTAATGACAACAGCCAACATAATAGCTGTCCATTGTGAATGAATCAAAATTATATTTACTTTTTTGCCAGATCAGCAAAAAATATATTTTTGGTGTGCCACAGAATTTTAGTAATTAGTTTATGTGTGCCATGGGATGAACGAGATTGAACATCACTGCACCCGAGTAAAAGGCACTTTTCAATCCCTTGCATGCCATTTGCAGGCTGTGGGGAGCGGGATAGCTCAGGGAATACCGCCTTAGTCTCTCTTCTCAATTCTGCACTCTCACTCCATAGATGTTGGATGTCATGCTGAGACAAATGCACAAATTCTCCCCAGGCCTCAGGGAGGCCTCAGGCTAGGCCTGGGGAAATCTACCCTCATTCCTCCTGTTTCTGACTTCCCAGTGCCTTTCTGAAGTTTCTACCACATCAGACTCATTCAGAGCGGGACCAGGACCGTGAGAAGAAAGATGCTGAGAATCTGCCCTCTCGCCCTCTCAGTCCACCGCAGGCAAAGGGAGGCTTTTCTCTCTCGCAACAACAGGCTGTTTTCTCTGTCCTGTGTTCCTCTCTGAACTCACTTTTTGCCTAGATTCATTTTTGGCACCATTATCTGGGAAAATTTTGAAAAACTGGAGTGGGCAAAAGATTACTGGATGTCCTTCCAGTGGAATGCTGAGGCTGAACATTTGCTTGTACCCTTGTCTTTGGCTACTTTGCAACCTTATACATTGAAGAAATCTGAGCTTAGTTCTTCTTTCTTGTCCATAGAATTACAAATTAATTTTGAGCAGTTTGATTTCTACCACGTAGAAACAATTATTCCAGACATTATATTTTATTGTCCTGAAGGTTATTATAAGTTTTATGTCTTAGCAAATTCAATTCATATTTCAATTACCTATGTCTTCAGTTTATCCTTTGAACCAATAACATCTTACTGTTTATCTAAAAAGTTAGCAAATTAAATGAGCTAGTAAATTGAATAAAATCTTCAACGTGTGTATGTTACATGTGTATGAGAATTATTTTACCTATTATTTTTGCATTATCTCTTACCTTTTGTCACATGAGTTAGCAACCTTGGTGTCAGTTTCTCTTTTCTTCAATCCCCCAAATTCAGCAAGTTGCCAAGGCCAAACAGATCTGTCAGTATAATATTTTCAGATATGTCTGTGGCCTCTCCATTCCCTGCCATACTGTTCATTCCAGCCCTAATTTCTCAATTTAATTATGTTTGTCTCCCCAATTCCAATCTTTCTATTAAATGTCTAAATTTCTCACAGCCACTGAAGTGATCATTGCAATATACAAATTAGATTCTATTATACTACTCATGCTTTAAACACTTGTTTCTTCTTTGCGCCAACATGCGAAAGGTTCCTTGCTTTCCCTGATCTGCTCTTTTACCCCCTAGAAAGCTTCCTCTCTCCTGGTGTCAGCAACACTAAATTATATCCATTTCTCTGGGAACACACTTCTAAACTTTCACCAGTCTGACTTTTACCATACTCTGTTTCAACTAACTGCTTTATTTGTCTAGGTCACCCATGAGACTGTAAACTTCAGAAATCAATAGCTGGGTATATAGTTGTTTTTGTTTTTCTATTGCTGTGTAACAATGGAAAACAAGTTTAGCCGCTTAAAACAACACACATTTTTTTAATCTCGCAGTTTCTGTGGGTCAGGAATCCAAACTTGACTTAGCTAGATCTTCTGCCGAGTGGCTCACAAGACTGTAATCAAGGTATGAGATGTCCTGACTGGGAAAGGACCTGCCCCGGCTCCCAGGTTGTTGGCATGACTCGTTTCCTTGTGGAGCTAGGACTCATGGCAGCTGGCTTTCTCAAAGCCAGTGAAGGAGAAAGAGTCCCTAGCCTAGATGTAATCCGCTAGCAAGATGGAGCCTCATATGACTAAGTAACATAATCACTAGGTTATATTGGTTTGAAGCAAGTCTTGGAATGGGGGCTGATTTTTTTTCTAGGCTAGCTTTTAATTTTATTTTAATTTTTACTGTTGAAAGTATTACAGATTTTTCCCTTTTTTTCCCCCACTGACCCCCTCCTTCCCACTCCCACCCTCCTCCTGCTTTCTCTAGGCTAGCTTTTAGTTGAAGATTATTTGAAGGAAGGTTGATGACACCCAGCGGTGTGGCTCAGTGGATTGAGCATCATCCCATGCACCGAGAGGTCACCAGTTCAATTCCTTGTCAGGGCACATGCCTGGGTTGTGGGCTCTATCCCCAGTGTGGGGCGTGTAGGAGGTAGTTGATCAGCAATGTTTCTATCTCTCTCCCCCTCTAACTTCCGCTGTATCTAAAAAAAAATCAATTAAAAAAATTATATATATATATGTGTGTGTGTGTGTGTGTGTGTGTGTGTATATATATATATATATATATATATATATACGTATATATATATATTTTTTTAATGGTGATGGGAGGAGATGGGTCAGAGAGCGAGTTGGATTTTTCTTTGTTTCCAGACATTTCCTTATTTCATTCAATACTGTCACCCAAGGCTTTTCCTCAGCATGTAACAGAAAGTCTCCCAGACTGTAAGTGAAGCCCTCTTTTCATGAGGTGCATACTTGTGTGTGCGTGCGCGTGCATGTGTGTGTGCACGTGCATGTGTGTGTGTTATTATTTAGCAGCAGGCCAGCATCACTAGCTGCACCACCCACCTTTTTTTGCTCCAATCTGTCATACAAGTAGTTTAATTGGTGCGGGGATAAAAAGGATCTAGCTACACACTTCCTCATGCATCTGCCTTGTCAGCTAGTCTATGAGAGGGCCAAGTAGAGTTCAAAGATATTTTCATGACCCTCCCACATTCCAGGACTTGGCTGCTTCAAAGGAAGTATTGTTGATCTATCCCCTGAGGTTATGCAAACTACTTTTGGACATCTCCCAAGGTACAACTCCCTCTCTCTCTACCTGCCTAGTGTAGCTGTGTTGGGAAGCCCTTCTTTATAGGTTATAATTGAGTTCAATTATTACAGCAGCATAAAGATGCCTTTACTCCATCATTTTTAACAAGAAGTCACCCTGAGGACTTTTTGACACATGTTGCTACCCTGATTGACACACAATGGACTTCCTCTCAGTCTCACAGCCTTTTCAAGATCTGATCAACACCCTTTAGCCACATCTCCCTTTACTCCTCCAAACAGATTCTTGCTCCAAACCTACCGAATTTATTTTAATTCATATTCCACTTCCATTTTAATAGACATTTGAATGCACAGAACTATTTGCTGATGCCTGAATATGTGATGCTATTCCCACTTCACTGCCTATGTAACGCTTCTGCTTAGAACATCTTTCTTCTGTCCTTCCATATGACCACTTCGAGACTCAGCTCAGGGGTCACCATCCCTGAGAATTCCTTTATTACATCCACTCAACTCAGGCTATCATGTCTTAAAAATGAAAATCTCTTTAGGCAATCATCAGTTTATGTAGGTGTCTTCCCTAATAGACAGTGAGCTCCCTGAGGGAGGAACTGGTCTAGTATGTTATATACCAGCAGAGCCTAGAAGAGTGCCTAGCCACAAGATGCTCTTAGTAAAAGTATGTTTAATTATTGTATTCCTTTTTAAAAAACACTCACAAAGCCATGTTTCATGATGCAAAATCTCATTTTTAGAAAACACTACCACAGACCTCACTCCAGATTGACATTACATCAATTCGAATTAATAATTCATCAAAAAATGTTGTCATTCAGTCTGTAACACAGACTATTCACAAGGATATTGTGGGGCTTTGCCAAATAATTTGATGAAATAAAGATTTATCTGAGCCACTCTCTGCTTTGGTACCCTATCAGTAAGGAAATCAAGTTTATTTGGAATTATTTTCCATATTCCACCCATGTTGAGTCCATGTAAAAGTTGCCATGTGATGGCTTTCTCTGTCTAGAACCACTTCTTACTGACTTCCGGAAATAGCTACTCTTTCCTTTGGTAACAACTTCTCTTCCCTGCCCCAAGCATATTGGTCGTGTGGAGACAGCCAACCTCCCTACCACCTCCTTGTCATATGCCTTGTCCCTGTCACCGCACAGAGCAATCTAAGACTCGGTCATGTGACTCAGCTGGCTCGGTCACCATCCCTCTGCAGGAAGTGGCTGGGATGAGGCTGTTCCTCTGCATCATGATCCTGGCTGTGCAGAGAAACCTACAAACAGAAATAAAATAAGAGCAATAAGGAAAGTAACATTTCAGTTCTCTCTTCACGTTACGGAGATCCAGGTCCCTGCAAGATGTCCTTCCTTTCTGTGAGCCAGCCTCTGTGCCTCTTTAAACAAAAATAAATCCATGTTTTCCTTAGGCTGGTACATGTTGGATTTCTGTCACTAGTAATTACATATTTCCCTGAAGGGCAGCAGTGGAATCATTTCCTCAGATTTATCTTCTTCAGTCTGCCAAGGTACCGCTCCTCTCCATTTCAACTCTATGGAAATAATCTCTGACATACATAACCCCTCCTCTGACTCACATTTTATAGACTGAGGAATATAGACCAAGGTCAAAATATGTACAGTGACTTCAAATGTAATGAGATATATTACCATTAAATGAAAGCTCTTCATATATAAGCCAAAAAATGTTGAGAATGAAGATTTACATTACAGATGGTATTTTAATCTTACAAAATCATAATTATTATTGATTATAATTAATTCCTTTGAATTGTAGTTTCTGCTTGGATATTTAAAATATTTGGCTAATTGAAACTTTTCAGAAATATTTGAATATATTAAATATGCAAGGAAGAACACCCATAAATTGCTAGATAAGAAAAAGATAAGAACCTTTGTCTTTCCTAATATCATTCACAGGTAAAACACATTTTACAGACTCTAAACTCTCTGGCCATGACCATGTAGCCAGAAATAAAGTAAAAGCAGAGATACTGACATATTTATTTACTCCATAATATAATTTTGTGGGGAAAAAACATTCCAGACAAAAAAAAATTGCAATATTTCCAAATGTTTAATAAAACAATCTTGAAGAATTTATAAACAAGTATTTCTAAATAGGTGGGGAAAATGCACTATCCTATTTTAAAATGTACTCTTATTTATAATCTACCTATTATATAGGTTTCTTTTCCCATTATTAGTGACAAAATTCTAGCAAGATTTACAAATATAGTGCTGTTAAAATATTTCCAGCAGCATATAAATAAGTTCAATAGAAGGCAAGCACATCCTTCTATTAAGTTAAAATGAAATTTAAAGATAAAACAGAAATAACCCCATTGGAAAGAAAGATTAATCTATATTTCTCTGAGGATATTAAAATATTTCTTAGTACTAAAGGCATGCATAGCACTAAAAATTAGTTATATAATTAATTAATAAAATTTTAGTATGGAATGTAGGCAGCTGCACAAGCTTGAAAATTCAAGTTAAAAGGTAACATTAACACAAATTGTTGTCTTTGTTAGCAGATTAAAGCCAATTTCATTTTAAGAACATTGCACACACCCCCCACAAACTGTTTTATTTGTTTTCATTATAATATGAAAAAACTTACAGAATCAGGAACCTCTTTAAGGCTAATTAAATACTAGACAAGTAGGTTACAACCTGACCAACAGTCTCCAACTATTACAATATCCAAATCATCTCAACAAACTTTCTGAAAGTTACTGTGCTTTACATTGTACCCCATTTGTCATTTTTCACACAAAAAAAAACAGATATCTTGCAGCTCAAAAATTTTAAGTTGCTTTTGATAGACAGAGACATAGTCTGAAAACAAAACCAAAAAAAAAGTGAGAATACAAAGAGTTAAATGTAGATTTAAACCAGACATTCAAATTAAGATTAGTGTTGTGTACCAGAATACTAGATTATAATTTATATTTAGGTACATTCTTGTTCATTCATTCATGACAGCCTAATAAGTAGAGCTAAGTGCAAATAGTCTATACCGGGTCAAATATTGAAAGGTTTCACAAGACTCCTGAAGGGTTTCAGAGCAGTTCTCTCCGACATATGCCACTTAGTCATACGAATTATTTTGAGATGAAGGCAACTGAGACACTGGAATCTCATAAGAAACTTTTTCTTCTCCCTTAAAGAATTTAATTTATGGGGCTTTGCCCCAAATAAGAGTTATCACCAGAAATAACTTTTTATGACCTATCTATATAGTACAGGGCATAGTTCTAATTACTGAACATCTGCTCTTCTTATTGTTTTGCCAATGACCTTCCTCCTGTCTGAAGCCCATGGCATCTTGCTTCATCCTTAGCTCAGAATGTCATATGTATCTATGATTCCCTTTCTGTCCTTAAGTTTCTAATGCCAGGTCTCCGCCTCTCTCATGTATATGGGATTCCCATACATACGTATGTAATTAAATTTGTTTGCTGTCTCTTGTTCATCTGTCTCATGTCTATTTGATTTTTAGACCTGAAAGAACCAGGAAGGTAAAAGGAAAGATTCTTCCTCCTCCATACTCCACAGACTGCATTCATCAATAAAGGTAAAGAATACGGTACAGCAAGGGACACAGTGCCGAAGCAGTCATAGAGGCTTCAGAAACCTGCAGGCTCAGCCCTCTAGGGGCCCTTTCTCATTAGCACAGGAAATAACTTGATTTCAAGGGAGCTTAGGCCCAGTTTACAATGGGATCTTTTATACCCTGCTGGTCACATAGCTAAGCCAGGCTGTGCAATGATAACTCTAGGTATAAACCATCAATTTATACATCCCTCAATAGAGTAGATAAGCCAGCCCCAATGTCTCCAGGGTTGCTTTCAACATTACACAGCACATTATAAATCACTAACCAGTTATATCATTCTTATCTTGCTTTATCAGCACCAGACTTCCCCACATTCCCAGAGATAAGCATAGAACTGTCTCAGTCTTGCTATAAACTCAGCCCATCCTATTCAACACACATAGGCTATTTTTTAAATTTATCTTCACTGTTGACAGTATTACAGATGTCCACCTCCTTTTCCCCCATTGACCTCCCTCTACCCAACCCCCACCCCACCCCAGGCCTTCACCACACTATTGTCTGTGTCCATTGGTTATGCATATATGCATATAAATTCTTTGGTTAATCCCTTCCTACCCCCCGCCCCCACCCCCATACCCCTTTCCCTCTGAGATTCCTCAGTCAGTTCCATGCTTCCATGTCTCTGGATCTATTTTGTAGGTCAGTTTATTTTGTTCATTAGATTCTACATATAAGTGAGATCATGTGATACTTGTCTTTCTCTGACTGGCTTATTTCACTTAGCATAATACTCTCCAGGTCCCTCCATGCTGTCTCAAAGGACACACATAGACTATTGTTGGGAGCGATGCCACTGGAACAGCAATCACCTCAGTTTGAATAGTCACGGGTGAGCTCCACGGATTGACATAGTCCCAGGAGTTATGAAGGCCTCCATGGTTTGACATAGCCCCTGGAGAAGTGGATTCACTGTGTGGCAGGAATCACGAAGAACAGTGGCTGAAGACAAAGGCTAATAAGAAAAATAAAAATGCAGGATGGCAACGGAAGGAGACTATTCTTTGCTTTCTCTATCTATCTGTTATCTGTTTGTTAGGAACCATTACAGAAGTAACATGTAGATGATTAATAATATAGATGTCAGAATAGACTGCAGAAAGAACAGGCAAGAAAGTAATAAGAATTTAAGATAAGAATGTAAAAGCTTAAAAGGATCTTAGATAGAGGAAAAGTCAAGGTCTATGAGTAAGTAATAGAAATTGAAATAGAGGGTATGGGAAAGGAAGAAGTTAAATGAGACATTGTCTGCATAAATGTAAACAGGAAGGTTGCTAAGCAATGAGTCACATGGTGAAAGTAATTGTAAAGGTTAAGAGCTGATACAATGTCATTGTTATGTCTGGATGAAACAGTTAGTGGTTAACCCTGTACCAGTACCTAAGAGCTGTGTAAGCGGAAGAGAGTGTCTATACGTACTTGCTTAAAGGTCAAAAGAAAAAGGAATGAATAACTTGTTATACAGCCTGAAGATATAAAAATAAAGATTCTGCTAGCATAAGGTAGCAGAAGGACCAAGCACCTTCTGACTCACGTCCCACGTCCCCCTCTCCTTCGCCGACTCCGTCCACACCTGAGGGAATCCCTGGACCTGCTGAGGCTGGACCCTGCAGACTATTATCACAGGAGTCAGGACTACTTTCTTTTAAGTTTCATTAATATCAATATCTATATTTGAATTTCCTTTTACAAAGGCTTGAACATCTCACAAATGGTGAGCTTTTCAAATTTTTATAGTTGATCCACTATAAAACAAGATATTAAAGATTCAATATTTGAATATTGTGATTGCATCTGCCAGCTTTCTGATCATTCTTAATAAAGTTTCCATACATTTTTTTTTTTTTTTTTTTTTAAGAATTCAATATAAGCACATAATGAAGTCAAAGGCAGCACTGATAAACATAAACAAATCCTATTTGAGAAAAATCCAAGTCTCAGCAACTGGAACATTTTATAGGAAGTTCAAGAGTTACACTAACATCCCAATCCACAAAAAGAACGCATAATAAATTAAGAACAAAAGTGTAACTTTTGGAATAAGTCAACACAAATAAGTCATGACTTATACAATTTATTCCTAGACTGATAATGTTTTCCAATATTTTATTTTCACCACTTTTAATCATTAATTTCTAATACATAATATACAAGATACCCTTCAAGTTGGAAAAACCCCATAATCTCTTGTAAAATTTTTGGTTATGCAAAACCTGAATTTTTTCATACTTTCTTGCTTTTCTATGTTAATGTACATATCTTATCCATACCCCCCTCTTCAAAAATAAAATAAAAGAAAGCAAATAAGAAGATGATTAAGTAATAAGCATTGTTCTAGATGAGCGATTTTCAACCTTTTTCATCTCATGGCACACATAAGCTAATTACTAAAATTTTGCAGCACACCAAAAATATATATTTTTTTGCCAACATAAAAAAATAGGTATAATTTTGGTTCATTCACACTGGACAGCTATTTTTGTGTTGGCTGTTGTCATTTTTTTATTTGACAATCTAAAGGAAAAGAGATCATTGTCCCTGACTAAATAGTCAGGTATTGGGTGTTTTAAAAATTCTTGGGGCACACCAGTATGCCATGGCACACTGTTTGAAAATCGCTATTCTAGACACATAGATATTAACTACGTACTAATAACTTCTTCTACCATATACTATTACTGCAGATAAATCAAAGGTAGTTATTTACCATTCACAGATTTGAGTATTTCAATATTACCAGACATGCCTTAAATATAGATCTTCCTATACTTGCCCTGGAATCAGAGGCAGTGCTCAAAGCCATCCATGTGAGGTTTAGGCTGAAGCAAACAATTCTGTGTGTTCAGTACTCCCAATTCCAGCCATCAGATTGTAGACAGGTGAGACCACATGTAACATAAAGAGAACTGAGACGAGTAACCACAAAAAGGCACTGTAAAGCTGGGTGTATGAATATGAGACAAGGGACTATCCAACTCTCCTGATTGCAAGTTTGGCTCAGCATTTAAAAAACACACACTCACCTGGAGAGCTTTTAAAAAATGCTGATGGTCATGCCACTGGTTCTAGCTGCACAGGCTGTGCCCTGCACAACTCCAAGGGGCACCGTGCGCATGACTTTGATGTGCATAGAGTCCCATGGCGTTGTGCATCACGGCGGTCCTACCGGGCCCCACAGGAACATTTCTGGGAATGGTGATGGGGCTTCAGTGCTTTTAAAAAGATGATTCTAATACAAGGCAGAGTTTAAAGCTACTCGTCAAAACCATTTTCCCCCCATAAGCTAATTATATGCCTTTGAGACTCATGTTGAGATCATTATTACTTTCAATGTATGCATGCTGAGCAGCTTCTTTCTTCTCCATTTGTAACCTTAGGAATTTTTTTTTTAATATGTCTAACAATCATCTTTCCCCTGTAATGCAAGAACATTTGCTTTTATTTCTACTTTCACTTACCTTGTTCCATCATCCCCAAAGACTGAAGAAACTAGCTAACCACACATTCCTTTATGTAATTATATAATTTTAATTAATAACAATATTAGCTATAATTATTATGTGATTTTTACGTAGACATGGGTGCTATTTATTTTTAGATACTCTGCACATTCCAACAATTCTATTTAGTAAATAAACATAGCTGGTAACAAGAAAATTATCTTCTAAAACTATAGTAGCCTGCTTTACAAAAAGAAAAGAGCTATAGGAGTGACCAAATCACGTATTTGTTAGTGGGTCATCTGGGTGTTTGTTTGGTCTGCCTCAAAACCCTTCTTTGGAGACATGACCCATCTCCACACCATGTGTGGCTGCAGGGGTTGCTCATCCAGGACCATTCTCCTCCCACTCTTCCCCACCATCGCAAGGTGAAGATGTGACTCAATCAAGGCCATCTTGAACCCTGAGCAAAGATTCATTAGGACAGAAAGCAGCTGGAATTGAGTTAACTGAAGGAAACACCCTCGACCTGCCCTGGTAGTTCAGATTTTGAATAAATTACTTCTTGCCTAAGTTAGCCAAAATTGATTTCTTCTCTTCACAACTAAAGGATACCAAAGTTAGAGAACTTGCTACCAGTGTAGAATTCAGGAAAAGAACCTCGGGGATGTATGTAGTACCTGAATTACTTACTGGGCTGCGGTGGGCCAGATGGAAGTAAAAATCCACTTTGCATTCCATGAAGGGAAACTAGTAGCCATTGCTTCAGAGTGGCAAAACAAGGAAACGAGGTATCAACTGCACTCATATCAGACAGATGAACTCAGTGAGTGTGAAGCTGTATCAGAACAAAGCCCTGCTACCATTAACCAGAATAAAGGGCACAAGGATATTTTAGACTGCTGGGGGAAATGATGGCCCTGAACAATTTAAAGGAATTTAAAGAAAAGAAAATGAAAAATTCTGAGATTACAACCTGCCCCTCAAGGCACAAAATAGAACTCAGGGCCTTATCATAACCTATAAGTCTCTTACCAACTGCCTCTAAGTCTGAGGTTAAAGAAAATCAAACAAAAAAATGATGCTGCAGGCTTCCAAACTGCCCCCAGGTAAACTAACACAATCTCAACAGATCACTTATGAAAACATTTGAGCACTAATCAGGGGGAGGAAGATACTAATAGTTTAACACCACATCTGAAAGAATTAGAAGAAATGGAGAACTTCAAAATCACAAATCTCTCAGAAACACCACAGGGCTTTCTTTCCCTAAAGTTATCTTGCCACTCTTTCCAGGGAAATACATGCATCATTCCCATCCATGTCCCTCCAGTACACAGCAAAATCACTCAACATGGCATGCTGACAAACACACAAAGACAGGGACCCTCATGCCCAGAAGGAACTAAAGGACTCCACTAACTGATATGGTTTTGATTTTGTTTTCATTTTTAATCTAGAGAATATTTGTGATAATGATTTTTAAATGATCTTGACTATTTTGGACTGATTTTAATCCAAATATAATTTTGAGTTAGTAGAGCTGAATTCATTAATATTGATGTAAGTACCCAAAGCCACATTCGATGTGCCAGCTAATGCATCGAGTCTGGTTTTATCAACTTGCCTAATACTGGTTCATGCCAAGTGATAGACCAGAAATCTTTTGTTGCAATGTAGAAGCAATTCAATTACTTCAAAGACTGGAATGCTAGATTTATTGAGCAGTTTGCCCATTTGCCCTTTAATCCTTGCCCATTAGAACCCAAATCAATCTCCATTCATCCTTGCTATAGAAAGACATTGGGGAGAAAACACCAGTCTTAAATGTTAATTACTAGCAGTGATATTTAGACCAGTAATCTATTCAGGAAGTGCAGCAAATTAAAAGGATTTTCTAATATCAGCAAGTTGCACAGGAGCCCAAAGTGATTAAAACCAGGTGGCATCATCAACATAATGGGCAGTGGGACAGGTACGGTAATCAGATGACAGCAAACATTAAGAAATGAGATCTCTGACTTTGGCTAAAATGGGAAGCTCTAGGAATGAAATCAATAAGCAATCACCAAAGTTATTATTTAATTTGTGTAAAAAAAAAAAAAACAGACCTAGTGAACAGCAGCAGGATAAAGTTACCCTGTTTACATCATCATGTCTCAAGCAAGTCTAAGTCTGTGTCAATTCACAGACACAGAGGAAAGGGGAGCTGGGACCAGTAAGAAAAGACCACAAACTAGCACCAGTTTGTACACTCGAATCCTCCTCCTAATCTTCTTCACAGGATGTGTGGCCATTTTATCTGGGTATCTGTGTCTTAGAAAAAAAGAAGCATTCCAAACTCTTTTAGAGATTCTTGAATATAGGCTCTAAAATAACACTCATGTTTGGGGATTCGCAATGTCACTGTATGCCACACGTTAGAAAGGAGGCTTATGGTCTTCAGATGATAAATAGTATTCTAAACTGAGTTTGCCTCACGGTAGAGCCAGGACACCCTAACACCATTCACTAATTGTAAAGTTTGAATGGTATCTTCAGCAGTTAATGGTACTTCAACACTGGCTCCCTGACCTGAGGTAAAACCTATTATGAAAGGAAGCGCCACATGTAAGCCACTAGTCCTACAGTAAATCAAGTTTAGTATGATCCATTTCATAAAGCTTGGAAATGTAGAATACATTTGAGAAATGAGTGACGTTTTAAAATGGTAATGATTTAAGCTATTTGAAAATCTTGGCTATCTAGAATGCCATATGGCCTGAAGTCTTCATCAACAGAGTTTTCCTGTTTGGTCTATGTCATTAGTTAATGTACAGTTTTTCATAGCTATATATGTGACATGTCAGTGAATATTTAGTAGAGTAAAAATATAAGAACAGTGCAGAAAAAAATCTGAAGACATAATATCTAAAAAATTCCCCAAAAGACACTAAAACATTAATTCATACATCCATGAAGTTAGATGAATAAGTTGAATTAAATAGGATAAATTCAAAGAGATCCATGCCCAGACAAATTATAACAAAAATGATGAGCACTAAAGACAAAGAGAAAATCTTGAAAGCAGCAAGAAAAAGATGACTTGTCATATATAAGAACACCATTAAGATTAATAACTAGTTTCTCACCATAAACAATAGAGACCAGGAAGCTATATAATGGCATATTCAAAGTGTTGAAACAAACAAAAAACAACAACAACAAAAAAACAAACAACAACAACAAAAAAAACCTGTTAACCAAACATCTATATCCAGCAAACTTTCTTTTTTTTAATTTATCTTTGTTGTTGAAAGTATTACAGATGTGCCCTGGCCAGTTTGGCTCAGCGGTTAGAGCGTCGGACTGCAGTCCAGAGAGACCCGGGTTCGGTTCCCGCTAAGGGCATGTACCTCGGTTGCAGTTTGTCCCCGGCCCTGGTTGGTCATGCGGGTGGCAGCCACTCGATGTGGACCTTTCACGTTGATGTTTCTCTCTCTCTCTCTCCCCCTCTCTCCCTCCCACTCTATCTGAACAAGAAATGAAAAAAAAAAAAATGTCCTCGGGTGAGGATAAAAAAAAAAAAAGAAAGTATTACAGATGTTCCTCCTTTTTCCCCCATTGACATCCTCCTCCCTCCTCCCGCTCTCCCACTCCCCACCCCTGCCTTTACCGCATTATTTTCTGTGTCCATTGGTTATGCATATAAATTCTTTGATTTATCTCTTCCTGTTCCCCCACCTCCCTTCCCTCTGAGGTTTGTCAGTCTATTCAAAAAGTGGAATTTAACAAGGTTAATATAGCAAACTCTATAAATATATCCTAGTTGTGTTTCCTTCGCTCAGCTCCTTTAAAAGACATAAAATTATATAAAGTAATAATTATAACAATTTTTTACTTGCAATGGATATAGATGTTGTTACAGGTTGAATTGTGTCTCCCCAAAAATACATGTTGAAGTCCTAACCCCCAGCACCCCAGAATGTGACCTTCCTTGGAATAATGTCTTTGCAGATGTAGCCAAATCAAAATAAGCCCTAATCCAATTTAGCTGTGTCCTTATTTCAAGGGGAATTTGCACAGAAGGAAGAATACATGAAGAGACACAGGGAGAATTCCATGTGAAAGTGGAGGGTTGAAGTGATGCATTTATAAACCAAGGATTACCCAAGATTACCAGCAAACAACCAGAAGCTGGGAGAGACAAGAACACATCTCCTTCACAGCTCTCAGAAGGTACCAACCCTGCCGACACCTGGATTCCAGACTTCTTGTCTCCAGAATTGTGAGATAATAAATTTGATATTTTAAACCACCCAGTTTGTCGTATTTTGTTACAGCAGCATGGGGTAACTAATACAGATTTTAGCACCAGGAAGTGGCATGCTCCTGTGACAAATGCCTAAAAATGTGCCAAGTGGCTTTGGAAATGGGTAATGAATGGAGGCTGGGAGAGTTTTTGAGGTGCATGAGGGGAACACCTAGACGGCCTTAAAGATAACTTTGGTGAAATCACAGGGATTAAAGGAGATTCTGGTGAGAGGGCAGAAAGAAAAATGGAAAGCTGTAGAGAAAGCTTCTATCATACTGGAGAACACATATATTGTCATGAACAGAATGTGGCTAGAAATCTGCATGTTAAAGATGCTTCCGGTGAAGTTTCAGAAGGAAATGATGAATATGGTATTGGGAGGTGGAGGAAAGGCAACCCTTGCTACAAAGTGGCAGAGGACTTGGTTGAAATGTGTTCTGTTGAATGAAAAGCAGAATTAGTAAGTGATAAACTTGAACATCTTTTTTAGCTGAGAAGGTGCAGCACATCCAGAAACCACTCATTGAGAGCCACTAATCTATTCAACAGAAAAGTTTCTCAAATAGTCATGGGAATAGCATAGTACTTTATGGTATTTCTTATAGTTTCCTCAAAAACTTCTTGTAGCAAATAAAGAATAAAATAGACAATGTGTCTTATAATTTGAAATATAAAGGCATGGCCTGTATTACAGCCTGTGGATTCGCTGACCTTAATGGTTGGTTGCGGGGAATTGAAGATAGGTGTCCTACAAGAGTAGTTCAATGTGTAGCAGGAAATTCTGTTTACTGGGATAACAAAACTGTTAGCCACATTATTGATTGGTATCCTTGAAACTCTGCTTCAGCTGGTCTGTTTTCTGCCTCAAGAGCTACGAAACAAAACAAAACAACTGAGTTCTCAGTCAGGCTATTGATTTTATTGATCTGATGCACAGAGGAAACTCCATTCTAAAGATTTTGTTGATACAAACTACCTCTAATTCATCAAATTGTCAAACCCCATATGTATGTTACAGAAAAGAAAGAAGTATAGTTTGGCATTCAGAAATTCATTTCTCTCTGTTCACTCATTTATTTTACGTGTGTGTGTGTGTGTGTGTGTGTGTGTGTGTGTGTGTGTGTTGTTTTAGAATTTATCTCTTATTTGTGTATATGTTTCCACAAATTGATCAAAAGCTATTAGAGAGCAGTAATCAACTCTATCTTGTATCTCCTCACAGCATCACTATAAGGAATATGGAGGGAAAATATTGAGGAAGAAATATCCAAAGCCAAGTTCCTAGGGGAATACTAATGCTTCTACTGAGGATTAACAAGTTGCTACATTTATTTTCTTTATGAAAGAATTAATACAGATTGTAAAGATAAGCCATTTGCCTTTTTAAAATCTATGAAGTACAGCTAATTATTATTTGATGTGAAGTTGCTATTAAATAGATGAACCTAGAGGGTATTATGCTAAGTGAAATAAGTCAGACAGAGAAAGACAAATACCATATGATTTCACTTATGTGTGTAATCTAAAGGGCAAAATAAATGAACAAACAAAATAGAAACACATTCATAGATACAGAAATCAGACTGATGGTTACCAGAGGGGAGGGGGCTTGGGGGGCTAGGTGGAAAAGATGAAGGAATTAAGAAGTACAAATTGGTAGTCACAAAATAGTCATGTGATTGTAAAGTTCAGCATAGGGAATATAGTCAATAATATTGTAATAAGTATGTATGGTGCCAGGTTGGATACTTGAAATATCAGAAAGGACCACTCTGACCCAACTCTTCACAGTCACCCAAATACATGGTGCTTAATGTCACCCCTCTGCACAGGCCATCCTCTGGGGCATGCTCCCCAATGCTGGAATCAATGTCTGCACACACCCTCTCCGTCCTCCCCATGTTCAAGTCCCTGTTTTCTTTGGCACATTCCCAGAGGGCAGTATCCATCACAATCTCTCCCTTCCCTGCTGTCATTCCAATTTGCCTTTGTAATTACACACTAGCATGTACTATTCATCGGATTCCAGGGGACCTCTCAGCCAGATTTGGTTTTGTGCAAAGGGATCTTCAAGCGCGTCTTCCACAGACTGTAACATAGGAAAAGCATTACAATGCTCTGGGAGTACATACATACCTTTGAGTATGCAGCAGGAATAATGTTTCAGTTGGAAGACTCAAGGAATATAGATCTATGATATTGGAGATGAGGAAGTCATGTAACTCTTTTAAAACTTATCATTGCATTGTGATAAGAACACTTAACAATGAGATGTATCCTCTTAAATTTGTAAGTGTACGATACAGTATTAAGCATTGGATGTGGGCAGATAAAATAGGACCTAAAGAGCGAGAAAGGGAGCTTGAGCAGCAGGTTCCAGGGACTGAGGCTCCCAGGAACGTTCTCAGGTCCCAGAAACTAACCAGCCGCTCAGGATAGCTCTGGCCCTTGTCTCCGAGTAACTGAGGGCCAGCAGCTGCAGGCTCCCCGCTCACCGAAGAACTATCCGGGTGCGGTGGCCCTCTCTCTGCCTCCCCTACTGCGAGGACAGGAGTAGGGAGAAGGCAGCGTCCAGCAGGCAGGACCCTGTCACCTCCCCGCGTGCCCTGGCTGTCAGATGTCACCACCTCTGTGGCCAGAGGGCGCGGGCTGCCGGGACTTGGGGAAGTGGCAGGCCTAGGCCACCAAACCAGCTCCTGCCCCGGGGAGGACATCCAGGAGGACCAGCCCCAGCCAGATCCTCAGCTCCTCGCCCCCACCACCAAGGTCCTGGGGAGGGGTCCCTGGTTTGTTCGTAGTTTTCCCTGCTCACTCCCACCTCCAGGCCGGGACTCTGTTCAAACTGGAGTGGAAGGGAAAGACACTTGCCAACTTGTGGTTCTCCCTGTAAGGGGCTTCAGGGAAGAAAGCTGGTACCCACCCTCCTCCATCTCCCCCCTAAACCCCAGAGGCAGCTGGAGTCAGCCACCCTCTGATGACCCCACTAGCAGCTAGAAGACTGGGTGACTGCCAGGTCAGGGCACACGCACACCCGTACTCGTCCGAGCGCCAGACACGGGCGGAGAGAATGCCACAGCTTTCTCTCGCTCGTCCTGCAGCCCTGCTTCTGTCCAACCCCACCAAAGTCGCGCACACGCTGCGACTTCCAGGTCTCAGGCCTGGAAACATGGCCCAGCACCCGGGGGATCCAACGAAACTCTACGGGAGATCGGATCCTGGTCCGCAGGTGGACGTTGGGTCCAGGCCCGAAGAACACGTTCAGAAGAACAGACCCCAGCCCAGGAGTGTCGCATTCTTATGGCTGCCTCTAGAGCCTGTGCCAGGAGACAAGGAGAGTAGGCATCTCCAAGGGGATCTATTATATATTCAACCATCTTGACCCAGTGCTCTCAATGCGCTATCAAAATTTGAAGGCCCAGTTTCAAAGGGCACGGTCTATGGTCATACATTTTTTTTTTTATCATCCTCACTCAAGGACATTTTTTCATTTTTTGTTCAGATAGAGTGGGAGGGAGAGAGAGGAAGACAGAGGGAAAGAGAAACATCGACGTGAAAGGGACACATCGAGTGGCTGCCACCCGCATAACCAACCAGGGCCGGGGACAAACTGCAACCGAGGTACATGTCCTTAGCGGGAACCGAACCCTGGTCTCTCTGGACTGAAAGCCGATGCTCTAACCGCTGAGCCAAACCGGCCAGGGCTATGGTCATATTTTTAATCCACTCAGAGACACTTGCTTCTGTCCCATTTGATACTCCACAGATAAGACCGGTTTCTACTTCTCCCCACGTCCCCTGATTTAGGTTTCTTCTTTAAAATGTTTTGTTTTGTTTCTGTATGAGATAATAGTGCTGACTCACACACAAGGCTTAAAATTGGTCATGAGGGACTGGGAAATGTATTTCCTGTCTCTGTCTCACTTTTCTCATCTAGGAAACATGCATAATAACAGTACTTACCTCAGAAGGGTGTTATGAATATTTAGTTAGAGCCCAGACAAATTGCCTGGCACAAAGGACGCACTCAGAGCTCTCTTCCTCACAAAACTATCACGTACCACAGGGGGAAGAGCTTTGCGAATACGATTTTCTGTTATACTGCCAAATTGTCTATTAGAGATGGGTGGAAACTAATGTAAGTGCATAGACTTTGACGCTGGGCAATCTGGGTTGTAATTGTGCCTTCACCTCTTTTGGGATATGTGACTTTGAACACATCTCTTCACTTTCTATACCTCTATTTATTCTGTAAAATGAGATAGTAACAGTTTTTAATGAGGACTAAATGAGTTAACACTTGCAATTAATTTATAATATTTACTATCAAATGTATAAGCATTTATAAAATGTAGAATTTTACCTTTTAACCAGATAAATTTTATAACTCTAATTCTATGCAAATTGATTGGAGGTTCAGCCTCCTTATAAACACTTTCAGCTACATTTACATTTTACTGTATAAATTTTCATGTCACTTCCTTTCAAAAATCAATTTCAAAGACTTAAACATGATGGTTACTGATGTTTTCAATAACTGGAATGAATAATTTTTAGGAAAAACACTGAATACCAAATCATACTAGTTGAAATCTAAGATGTTATTGACAATGTCAATTATTTTTTCATATATTACCTATAAAATTTACATTTTATGTCTTTGGGGAATCTATTCAATATGCAATGAATGTTTTCCTGAGCCTCATATTTATTTTCTTTTTCTTGCTCAATTGTATTACAGTCTGTTGGGGTTTTATATTTATTATGAAATATTTCAGGCATATAAAGGAATATGAAAAATAAAACAAAGACCATGTGTGCCCAACACCCAGTTTAAGAAATGAAGTATTGCTGTGAGGCCCCGTATAGCTTTGTAGGTGGCTCATACCCACTCTCTTCCATCAGCAGCAGGAAAACATTACCTTGAATTTCTTGTTTACCATAATCAAGCATTTGTTTATACTTTCACATATGTATGTCTCCCAAAGCATATATTTTATATTTGGCATGTTTTTAAACTTCATGCAATGGAATAATTCCTTGTTACTCTTCTATGACTTCATTTTTCTTCCTCAAAATTACATTTTTGGAGGCTCATCCATGTATCACTAGTTCATTCACTGCATGTAGAGTTCTGTCCAGTGAATATATAACACGTATCCATTCTCCTACTAGTAGATGCTTCCACAGTAAATTTCCTTTTCAAGAAAAAGGATGTGAACATCTTTGTGTTTGTTTCCTTGGGCCAAGACTTTCTCAAAAAAATTCTGTTTATATTTTTGGAACTTGAAAATTATGCTGCCCAAATGAAGATTTTCACTTATCCATTCAAAAACTGTTTAATGAGCACCCACCCTGTGGCAGGCATCATCATGCTGGCACACAGGGATGGAGCGGCAGACATACTGGGCATGACTCTCCTCTTGGTGCTTACACAACGGGGGACACTAGAGGAGACGCATACAATGGTCAAGTTTTGTGTAAATGATATCTAAGGCTTTATTTAATTCTGAAATTGCATGATTTGGAAATCAGACATGATTCTATTAACCAAAATGGGCTTATAACCAGAACATTTCCCCTTCCTCAGGAGCACTTAATTATTTTACATGGAACCAGAAAATGAGTCAACGACTCAGAACCTAACGAGACAAAGCAGTACAGGCTATTAAACTCTTACTCTCCATTAAGAAAAGAATATGCAGTTCAGAAAGAAAGAATATGCACTAGGGAGGAAGCAAATAATTGGTCCAAGAAAACGAACCCCTATTGAAAGATAAATAATAATAATTTGAACAGAAGGAAACAATGTGGGTTTCACCAAAAGCTATTACAAGAAAAAAAGGGGGGGCTTGCATTTTTAAAGGGGAGAATGGGCAGATGAAAAATAAACACCTGAAAAATTATGTCATAAATCAGGTGACATTACAAATGATGATTCTCCCTAAATGAAAGATATGAAAAAGTAGAGTTTCTCTGAAATGATAAATAAAAGAAATGCTACAGGAGCTCAGAGGTAGATGTAGGACCCTGTTACAGCTGGAAACATTTCTACTCCCTGTGGGGAGGCCAGCCCAGAAAAGGGGAACCCATCTTTGTAAGGCTGCAAAACCTTGACTAGGAATGGAAATGTGGAAGGGCAGACTCTTTTCTCCCATCCCTTTATGCTCCTCACCGTTTTCTTCTTCCTGGTACATAACACCCATTCTCTTATTGAACATATATTTATTAAACCTCTCCTCTGTGCCAAGCAATGCATTATAAATATAGAAATGAGAGAAACTGAAAATATACCTGCTCTATGAGCTTACATTATAGTGAAGTAAACAAACAAAAAAGTAAGTAAATGCATAAATAAGTCAGTTTTAGAATTTAATAAGAATTGTAAAGAGAATAAATAGTATGGTGTGCTAGTGAGTAATTGAAGGAAGTGGACATGGGGAAAAGGGTGATCAGAAAAAGACTCTCTGATAACTTTAACTCAGACATTCGCTGTAAGGATAGGCCAATCATACTAAGAACACGGGAAAATATTCCAAGCTAAAACAGGTGAACTTGAAATGCTTGGAGGGCATAGTGAGCTTGACAAGTTTGAGGAACAGAACAGACATCACTGTGGGAGTCAAGGGAAATTGTTTTTTAAGAAGGGTGATAATGTAGGATGTTTGTGTGCTGATGGGAATTCATCATCACAGAGGTGATGTGTAGACTGGTATAGATAACAGAGAGAAGTCCCTGCAAAGGACAGAACTGACAGGAGCCAGAGCACAAGGAGAGAGATTTCATTTTAGTAGAATTGGGGGGTCCTTATTTCAATCTAATAAGAAGAAAGGCTCAGAAGATTTGTAAAACTGCAAGTAATTTTATGGGTTTCGTGTTGGATGTCTTCTTGTTTGTCTAAATCTTTGGAAGGCAAACCCAAGGCAGATCCCACACTTTTGATGCTGCTTCTGTCTCTCCTGGCCAGCAGGGTTGTCGAGGCAGTGCTTGCCAGGATCACTGGCTGTATGATCACTGGCTCTGTGGTATCAAGAGGCAGAGAACAGGGCACCTGTTCTGCTGGTGCAAATCACAGCTGTTAAATTATGAGGATCCTCTTATGGCAGCAGCTTTTTAAAACCGTGGTAGTGCCCTGGCCGGTTTGGCTCAGCCATTAGAGGGTCGGCCCACGGACCAGAGAGACCCAGGTTCGGTTCCCGCTAAGGGCACATACCTCGGTTGCAGGTTGTCCCCACCCCAGTTGGGGTCATGTGGGTGGCAGCCAGTCGATGTGTCTCTCTCTCTCTCTTCCTCTCTCTCTCCCTCCCACTCTATCTGAAGATAAATGCAAAAATGTCCTCGAGTGAGGATAAAAATTAAAAATTAAAAAAAAAATAAATAAAATCGTCGTAGTGATGGTGTGGTTCTAGAGCTGGTACTTTCCAAGTCAAAGAAGGGCAACAGGTCGTTGGCATCCATTCCAGCTTTGGCAGTCAATGCTGAAAGTTTAATAAATTGTGTGTTTTTTTCCAGACTTCCAGTGATTCTTCAAATTATGTGTTACCCTGGAAGAAATTGTTCCTGCTTACATTATCTATAGGGGATTCTCTTCTCAGGCTAATATATTCAGGGTCCACATTCAGTCATTCACACGATAATGAAGTCACTCTATGATAGGGGTGGGGTGGAAAAGAAGAAAAATTTCAGTGTTAGAATGTAAGGGATGGGGTGGTTCGTGGAGAGCAGCAATAAGGAACATTTATACAGCTGGTCCCATGACGTGACATGAATTTCAAAACAGTTATCTTGTTTAAAGGAAGACTTATGAGGGACAATGGCAAACAAGTGGAACATTTATCCTGCCTCCTGGCTGAGTTACATAAGTTTCTGAGGGAGAAAACTTCCCTTACTTGAACTGTATCAGAGGGAGCTCTCATAAGGAAAAGGGTCAAAGGGATTTCAGAAAAGGACAAATACAGGAGGCTTTGCTGTTCACAAGCCCTACAGTTTAAGAGGTGATAGTGACATGATTTTAGAGGGAAGAGGAGGGATGGGGATTTAGTTCGAATGGGGGTACACAGAAATTTACAGAAATGAGGTTCCTGGGGAGAATGGATGGTCTAGGAGCTGTGGACTTCTCTAGATGATCCAACTAAATCAAGGGTGAGGCATGAGAGGCTTAGTCTTGATTAGGCTTTTAAATTAACACAGGAAATCAGTTCAAACTCTTGGTCCTGTGGTGTGTGATGCTGTGGCTGTGGAAATAGTAAGGGAGCCATTCTTTTTTTTTTTTTTTTTACCTTATCTTTATTGTTGAATGTATTACAGATGTTCCTCATTTTTCCCCCATTGTCCCCCTCCTCCCCATTGCTGCCCCCCCCCCCCCGCTTTTCCCCACACTGTTGTCTGTGTCCATTGGTCATGCATACATACATACAAATTCTTTGGTTTATTTCTTCCCACCCCCCCAACCCCCCTTCCCTTTGAGGTTTGTCAGTCTAACAACCAATTTGTACTTCTTAATCCCTTCACCTTTTCACCCCTCCCCTCAGTCCCCACCCATCTGGTACCCAACAAGAGTTCTCTGTATCTATGAGAATGTTTCTGTTCTGCTTGTTCATTTTGTTTGTAGATTCAATTGTTGATAGATATGTATTTATTGCCATTTTGTTTGTTCATATTTTTTTATCTTTTTCTTCAAGAAGACCCTTCAACATTTCATATAAGAATGGTTTGGTGGTGATGAACTCCTTTAGCTTTTCCTTGTCTGGGAAACTCTTCATATGGCCATCGATTCTAAATGACAGCTTTGCAGGATAGAGTAATCTTGGTTGTAGGTTCTTGCTTTTCATCACTCTGAATATTTCTTGCCACTCCCTTCTGGCTTGCAAAGTTTCTTTTGAGAAATCAGCTGACAGTCTTATGGGAACTCCCTTGTAGGTAACTAACTGCTTTTCTCTTGCTGCTTTTAAGATTCTCTCTTTGTCTTGAACCTTTTTCATTTTGATGATGATATGTCTTGGTGTGGGCTTCTTGGGGTTTATCTTGTTTGGGACTCTCTGTGCTTCCTGGACTTGTATGTCTGTTTCCTTCACCAAGTTCGGGAAGTTTTCTGCCATTATTGTTTCAAATAGGTTTTCGATTTCTTGTTCTCTCTCTTCTCCTTCTGGCACCCCCAAGATGCGAATGTTGGCACGCTTGAAGTTGTCCCAGAGGCTCCTTACACTATCCTCATTTCTTTGGATTCTTTTTTCGTTTTGCTGTTCTGATTGGGTGTTTTTTGCTTCCTTATATTCCAAATCGATGGTTTGCTTCTTGGATTTACCTACTCTACTATTGAATCTGTGTCAACTATTCTTTATTTCAGTTAGTGCCTCCTTCATTTCTGATTGTGATTCCATCATTTCTGACTGGTCCTTTTTTATGCTCTTGAGGCCCTCACTAAGTTCACTGAGGTTCTCACTAAGTTCACTGAGGTTCTCACTAAGTCCATTGAGCACCCTTATAAGCAGTGTTTTGAACTCAGCATCTGTGAGGTTGCTTAACTCCATTTTACTTAGTTCTTTTCCTGGAGTTTTGTTCTGTTCTTTCATTTGGGACCTGTTTCTTTGTCTCCTCATTTTGGCTGCCTCCCTATGTTTGTTTCCATGTATTACTTAGTGAGAGGTATGGGGCTAGCTGAGACCAGATGCTGCTTGTTTGAAAGAATTTAGGAAAAGCTGAAGCAGGATCCAAGGCAGGCCAATCCTATGGTAAAGCAACTGGCAACAGCTTGGGTGGGCCTGAAAGTTGGGTGGGGCGGGGCCTCAGGGAATCACCAGGGCGGGGCAGACAGTGTGAGCCAGGTTGCTGGAGTCCCAGATATGGGGGCTGTCTGCTGCCCCAGGGGAGGGCTCACCAAAGGAACAAAAGCCTCTGATAGCATGTCTGTCCAGGAGAAAGCTGCCTCTCCAGCCCTTGTTTCAATGCCAAACAGCTCAGTTCTTCCCCATATGACTCTGGTGCCTTTCAGGCTCCCTCCCGCATGCTGGAGCCCGGAGGGAGCGAGTCCGAGTAAGTCCGTGTGTGGGCCCTTTAAGAGGAGCTGCCGGGGGCTCCCGCCGCCACAGCCTCAGTTCCCGCTGGTTTTTCCAGCCAGAGGTTATGGGGACTTCTCTTCCTGGCAGTGGAACCCTGAGCTGGGTGCCTGGTGTGGGACAGGGACCCCTCAGTCCTCAGGGAGGACCTTCCCAACCGAGATATCCTCCTGATTTTTTTCTGCCACACGCGGGTGTGGGACCAGCCCCTGGCGCCTCCGCCCCTCCTACCAGTGTGGATGCGGCTTCTTCTTTAATTTCGTAGTTGTAGGACTTCCATTCAGCTTGATTTCAGGCAGTTTTGAATGATGGTTGTTCTGTAGTTTAGTTGTAACTTTGATGTGGTTGTGAGAGGACGCGATACCGCGTTTACCTACGCCGCCATCTTGACCGGAAGTCCCAAGGCAGCCATTCTTGGTCTGGCATTTGAAATCTCTAAAATCAATAAACATACTTTCACTGCAACTCCTTCCCTAATCATTAAAGGAAGACTAGACTTCAATCCTGTTTACAAGATTAGCACTACAAGTAAACAAAAGCAGAAGACTTCTCTTGAGTGAAAATGCCTTTCACACATCAAGGGGTTCTGCCTTAACTCCCACTGGACTGTGAGCTTCCGGAGACCAGAGACCTCGTTCTGTTTATGTACATGTCCCTTTCCCACCTTAGCACGTACTACCATATGTGGCACAGAATAAATGTCTGTTAGTTCTTTGATGAATGAATGAATGAATGAATGAATGAATGAATGAATGAATGAATGAATGAACGAACGAACGAACAAATGAATGAATGAATGAATGAACGAACAAACATATTAGCAAAAATGCCCTGTCTTAGAAAAAATAATAATAATAAGGTTGATTAGCATTAGGCAAATCTATGCTTTAAAATAGACTCTTCCCCCATTCCCAAGTCACTCTCTTCTTAGAAGTTAGAGATTTAGATAAATAAATACAACAGGCAACTAGAGAACAGGAAGAAAGATCCCAAAACAGTACTTGATACTGCTAAAGTCTAAATACTTAACTAACTTCTTACTGAGCTTTAGATACCAGGGAGAACTCACATGAATATTTCAGCTTATAAGAAAAGATCCCATCTCTTTTAAGCTTCCTTGACCTGTGCAGGAACATTATATTGAGTCTGTTACTAGTTGTAAAAAAAAAAAAATCTGAATTGTTCCAAGACTTCCCCTTAGTACAAAATGGTGACAGAAGACATCTTTGCTCATTGTGCCTTATTTAATTGCTGTCAAGTAATGATTAATAACATTCCTTCTAATAAAAGCACTTCTATTTTGAGAAGCATGAACATTTGGCCTGGAGAGACTTCCACAGAGACTGTGAAGTGGAAACACTGCCATCTCAGAACTGCGTTCCGCAACATGCTGCAGAACCTCTGAGGGCCTCATGCTCTCCACTCAACAGGAATTCAGAAAGATGGGCATATGGAACTAAGCTTAATGTTTAAATTTTTTTTAATTTTATTTTCCCTACAGGAGGATGTGCTTCCATGGTAACAGGTGGGAGTTTGTAAAATACTTTTCTAAGTAGCTGCAAATTAAAAGATAGCATCCCATCGTCTTTTAGTATTAAGACAGTGACTTGGGAAGTCATTCTTAGATCACTGTCAGCAGAGCCAAAATGCTCATTTTCTTAAAGTAAAAAGGTTGTATTCTTTTATTTTTTTCTCACAGCTTAACATTTAAGAATATGAGGAGGTAATCTTAAAAGAATTGCATTGTTACAGATTTCACTGATGTAATGTAATCTAAAAATACAATTTACCATAGGATATAAAGCTATTAATCAAATTTTACTATTCGTCGATTTAAAATTATCAGGACATTTGGGGAATTTTAATTTACAAGTCCAGAGACCATGCTAAAATCTGTCATTTGGGAAAAAGACTAGGAAAACCCAACAGCAGAAATGACAAAATTTGTAATCAGCTTCATCATGGAGGAATCAATCAACAACAAAATTAAGTTCTCATCATTAAAGAAGTACATACCTTTTCCAGGAAACAAAGATCAGCCTATAATTTTGATGAAATAGTGTTTACTTGTTTGATATTGAAACTTCAATAATAATACAATCAAAATGTTAATTTTACCTAAAACAGAAGGTACTGGGACCCCCACCCAAGTGTGCACTGTTTCCTTCACCGTGGGTAGACTCTGCCTCACTCCATGACAGGGAAAAGGCCCGCTCTTCCAGCCTTGCTTAGTGTTTGTGAGTTGTTAAGAAAAAGTATCCAAAACTTGTAAGACAAAAATTGCCTGTACTGCCTTCATTGTTAATCTAAGAGTTTTCTAATAAGCCTGCCTAAGTGTCATCTGACTCCAAGGAAATAAAACTTTGTTTGACTTACTGCTGATTAGGACCCAGACATTATAATTCTATAATGTCAGATGTCAATTTGTAGAAGACTGATTAGCTAAACATGAATTTTATTGGATAAAAATCCAAGTTATTTTTGTCTGATAGAGAAGATAATCCCAAAGTTTCTACTTGTAACGCCCTGCAGGTCTTTAACCAAGTCTCCCTCTCCCTGTCCCTTTCTCTTTTCTTTCAATGACCATACATACATGGGTTTATCTTATACTCTGTGAACCGGCTGGTCCCTTCATTATGAGTGAAATAAAACTTTGATATGTGCTCATTATGTATGAAAATTAGGTTTTATAACATTTTGAAAATTGCACTGTGGCAATTCTAGAAAGTGCACTGAAATCTGGATGGAGGAATGCCATGATAAACACGCCTCTGAGAACTGGCTTCATGTCTCCCCGACTTCCTGGTTCCGGAGCTGCTATGAATCATCTGGGGGTTTGGAGTTTTTGTTGTTGTTGTTGTTGTTTGTTTGTGTGTTTGCAACATGGCAGATTGGACTCATTTTCTGACTCTCATGTAGCCATTTACCTAAGATGTCTTTATCTTTCAAAATTTAAAACCTGAATATAATTCTATAAATCATTTTGGAACATTATTTGGAAACTTAAGTTAAAGCCTGATTATTCAGGTTATTATCTCCCACAGTGAGAGCCTGAATGCTCTCTTTGGGTTGTTGGTAGACGTTGCGATGTTTTTCTTATACCCAGGCAAGAGCCTAGTAGCCTTGGGGTTGAACATCTGTCTTCAGTACAGAGACTGGAAGTTTGTGCATAAAGTCTTGGCTATGGTACTCCTGAGCAAGCTTTGAAGGTCTGCGGAAACAGAAAGGTGAAGTAATGCAAAGCAAAGCAGGTGTCTGTGTTTCTTTAACTTAGGGAATTCCATGGGGGGTGGGGGGGACGGGTACTAAAGTCTGAGTAAATAGGGGAGACTGGCCACAGTTGTCTGTATGTCAGAATGATGGGAAATGCCTCTATTTAAAAAAATTAAGGTAATTATCCATTTTTAGGACTCTGTCTACTTGCAGGGATTCATTTCTTTTGTTCATCTTCATTTGCATGGGTTTTATGCTAAAGTGACCTGTATCTTAGAATCTACCAGGAAAACTTTCTGGACTTTTGTTAACTCTGTCACGAACTTGGTTAGGTTCTTTTTGAAAAGGAAGGAAAGAAGAAAGGGAGAGAGGGAGCGAGGGAGGAAGAAGGGGAGGGAAGGAGAAAAGAAGAAAAAATTCCTCAACTCTAAAATAGCTGAAGTTCTTTATAATTATATTACTCTATTATATTTATTTTTAAATCATTGTATCGGTACTCTGATTACTAGCTACAGTCATTTGTTGTTCTTAGGCACCTGGATTCTAGACTTAATCAAATGACAATCTGCTCTCATAATAATGTTGCCTTCCTGAGATACTAAATTCAGAAAAATACAATTGCTGAGGCATTTTGTATTCCAGAAATATAGGCCAGTTTAGGGGCTGAACCTGATGTGCCTACTTAGAAGTTTGGGTTAAAATAAGCAATAAATGGAAAGAAGGTGAAATAATGGCCAAGATGAAAGGAGCTCACAAAAGGCCACTTAAAAATGGAAAATAAAGCATAACTTTAGTGCTTCGAGAGAGGTTTAGAGCAAAGGAATAATTTTTCTCTCTTAGCATTCACTCAGATGCCCATAAATATGAAACACTTGGTCTGCAAAAGCTTCTGTTATTTCTAAAACAAAATACCATGACCTGGGAGGCAGCAGACCAGAACCATGGTTACAGGGGTGACCTGGGGCACATGCTGCAGTGAAACCATGGACACCATCAGGTGGTTAAATGGAACAGCACTATTGTGGCTCTGCTGGCTCTCACTTTGCAGATCACATTTACCATCAGGGACCTATATTGGGGTTACCCACAGAAGTTTTCCCCCCAGATCAATCCCTAAATATTCAGTTCTGTAATGGAGCTAAAAATCCTGGTGTAACTATGAATTTGATGTTGAAGTGTTAAAAAAAAAAAGTACCAAGTTATAAAGGTAAAAGGCCACCCATGCCTGCCCAGCATGTCACATTGACACTTTCTTGCCCTGTTTTAGTGAATGAAAGGTAGAAAGAGAGAGAGAGAGAGAGAGAGAGAGAGAGAGAGAGAGAGAGAGAGAGAGAGAGAGAGAGAAGGGAGGGAGGGAGGGAGGGAAGAAGGAAGGAAGGAAGGAAGGAAGGAAGGAAGGAAGGAAGGAAGGAAGGAAGGAAGGAAGGAAGGAAGGAAGGAAGGAAGGAAGTGGGGGGGTTATAGAGAGCAATCAATCCATGAGGAATCACTTGGTAGGCTCATATACTGGGTTCCAAAACCTCTGAAATCTAAAGAAGTTGCCTTTGGAAGACCCTCTGACACACACAAACAAAGGTACATTTAGGAGTAACTGCTACCTTTGTGACTTTTTCCTCGAGAACACATATTTTTGGGTGCAAAATATGTTTTCCATTTGCACCAAGGCAATTAATACACAGTGGCAACAACACATACAGTGGACAAAACAACAACCATGTTGGTCTACCAGATCAGAGGAAGCTTTGGAAGAAATAGGATCAGGCCTAGAAATATTAGAACAAACATAAGTTGCCATTAATGAACAGAGACACTCAGAGGAAAAAGACCTTCATGCAAGAACAGGATGCCTTGAGGGAACAGTATTCCAGGAACACAGCAAAGGACAGTGAGCTCCATGGTATGATAATGGGGTCATCAACCAAAACAAACTTTAAGGCAACATGCTGAAATTGTGGTGGGAAAGAACTTGTGCTGTAACTCAAGCTGGGCTGTTAGAGATATTATTTCAAGTGGAAGCTGAAGTAGCCTAAGTCCCAGGGAGTCTATTTCTGGAAAACACTTAGACCTTCTAATCTGTGGGAGCTTCTAAGTGGAGAATATCATTTATATTGGTGCCCATTAACGGCTTTGCTGCCACAAATAGAGCACAATAAGATATACTCAATTGTACAATGTGTGGGGATAGGAAATACATTAAATTTTAATTGTGTGCTCCTAATAGGAAGCTGGTGGGCCATCTTAAAAAGCCATCCCATCGGAAACCCATTTCAATTCAGTCCTGTAAGATGAAGACAGGTATCTGGTTATGTTCACAGAACACTTAGAATCCCAAACTGAACCACACATGGGCTTTGATTTACACCTCAGTACATGATAATATTTCGTATGGGAAAGGATCCTACCTGTAGTAAGGGGGCAATAAATACTACAGTCTTAATTTATGAGTTGGTTTATAATGATATCTCTTATATCTGTAATCATACTGCAAGTTATTGATGAGGTCAATTTGATAGTTGTCAGTAAGACCTACAATATTACAGATACCTATACCTATGGTCAAATGTACTTGGAAATTGAGTTTAAACTTCTTCAATACTTAACCCAGTAGAAGATAATTATCATGAAGAGGAGTTAGTTTTAATTAGTAATCAGTTCATTGTGGTATTAAGTCTGTCTGTTCAAACTTATCATAGATTACAGTAGACAAAAGTAGTAAGAGAAATGTTAACTGATACAAAAATACTAGGAAACATGCAGGAATTATAGGATGGTTTAGTTGTCTTTTTAAATAGATATCCAAAATATGGAATCATCTGTGTATTACAGATTTAGCAATTTATTGGATTATGATTTGCTTCTGGTTTTGTTGTGGCCCAGAGGTTTTCACAGTAACAACTGATCACACAGCAAAAATGTGCCTATGTAACCAACTCACTATGAAAGACCCACAACACAAGCTGACTTTGGGCCTCCTGGTTTTCAAAGTTTCATAAATATGCTGGTGATAGTTCAAGAACTGGAGACAAAGAGCATCCTGTGTGATCCAGCTGTGTGAGGACAAAGAAACATGGATTTAAGATTGCTTCAGAACCCTTTCAAGGCATATTCTCTCCCACTCTTGATGCATTGTATCCTTAGCCAGTAATACAGTGTTGCATCAGTATAAGCTATTGAAGTCCTATTCAGCAGTCAAACACTTAAGGTAATTAGAGCATAATTAAAGTGGCATGTAAACAGGCTATGATATTCTAACAATTGAAGTAGAAGCTGTAATTGTCAAAACTTTAAATATTTTTATGTAAACACAATAACTGAACTACAACATTTTTCAGACGAAGTAAATGCTGAATACCAATAACACTTCAGTATAGCAATACTCATTTTATCTTTGTTATCTGCCATCAATCAATATATCTGTCCTATAATGGTAAACCTCTAAATTTTGGTTGCATTTTCAATCAGTTGTAAATATTTAATGAAATTATTCATTGAGTAGAGCATCAAAAACTTTGAGCTACTGAAGTTTTGAGTGATTTCCAGTTCTTAGACCCAAAGCTGGCAATAAGATAAAACTTAAAATGTATTCCTAAAAAAAAAAGAAGAACCAAACAAATTACACAATAACAGCTTGAATAGTGTGAAGATTTGATTTGGAATCCTATAATTGTATATTGGACTATTTCAACAGATGTGGAAAATCTTTGATAGAGTTTACTTTTTATTGAATAAATTTACATTCTGTACTGCACAGAACAAAAAAGACTCATGAATAAAAAAATTATATTGTGGTGTTTTTGACTCGTAAAAATATATGATTAAAACAAACTCACCCCTTCAAATGAAAAGGGGCCCAATTCCTTATGCAGTACATGGCTGCCTGATTCCTGAAAAGCAGCAGGATTCCATTAAGAATGACGATGGTTGAGTACAGACTGGTAGCTACATAGGAAATCAATAGTGTCTGCTACGCTTCTTAACTCCAACAGAGCCACTCATATGAGTCAGCATCAGGAACGTTTGAGAGACCAAAATGGAGGAGAAGTTAAATAATTTCAGTTATCTCAATGAACTATCAACCTCCCATTTTAAATGAAGAACAGGATAAAATCTATGGATTCCCAAATGCCAGTATCGAACATTTTAGGAATTTTAATGACAAATGAAAAATCCTTTTTTTCTTTCAATCTCTGTGGGTACAGACTCAGGTACAGAGATTTACCAATCTTTGCTCATGCTTCTAATTCAGTGATTATTTTTCTGTCTGTAGTCTTTATTGCTGATTCATTAAACAACCTAAATTTTGTCAGATGTCAATCATAATGATCATTTTCTACCTCCAAATGATTAAGTTTTCATCTGTTTAAATTGCTTCATTATCTTGAGTATCATTTATTATGCTTCACTTGTTCATATTAATTTATTTATTTTCATAAATTATAAAAAGGCTTTTATATAACAAAAGCATCTGTGACTGAACATACTTGTCTCATAACAAAAGCTAAAGGCATTTTTTTAAAGAATCGAAATCTAATGAAATTCTGATAATAATTATAACTCATAGCATTTATTATATGCTATGCATTATTCACAGGTTTTACATATATCAATTCATTTGGTATTCCCCAAAACCATGTAAGGTAAGTAGTTTTATTATCCTCATTTTACAAGTGAGAAAAACTAAGAAACAGGTTAAGTAACTTGTCCAATGTCAAAACGTTAACAAGGGTCAGAACTAGGATTTAAATTCAGGTACCTGTTTCCAGAGTCCTGTACTTAATTAGCACAATAGTTAAGAAAGACTTCTTAACACGTTTGCTAGGGTTTTACATGAACATTTAAAAGTTACTTCCACCTGAAAAGCTTTATTTAAATAAGTTTTAAATAGTCTGTTCAAAAATATCTTAAAGTGATTTGCCATTATCTGATAGTAAATTGATGACCATATGAAGTAAATACTCATTTAATACATTATCTTAGAATCCCTTCATTGAATAGCTCTGTGATTAAGTTGGAGAAACTTCATTGGACATAAGGAAATTGCTCTGTTTATCTCTTTTTTTTTAATTATTTTTTTCCATTACTGATTTTAGAAAAAGAGAAAGTGAGAGGGAAAGAGAGAAATAGAAACATCGATGAGAGAGAACATCGATGGGCCGCCTCCTGCATGCCCCACACTGGGGATCAGGCCTACACCTAGGCATTGCCCTGACTGGGAATCGAACCAGCGACCTCTTGTTGCATGGGTTGACGCTCAACCTCTGAGCCACACCGGCCAGACTGTTTATCTCTTTTTGTAATAGAAATTCCCAGGTAATTTAAACATTAAAAACAGACAGAGATGGTGAAATAGGAAGTCTCAGCCCTTGTTTCCCTACAGAAACAATGAATTAACAAAGATATACTAGCCAAAATACCTTTATGAGATTTCCAGAATTCAGTTAAGAAGTTGTAGTACCCCACCCTAGCACAAAGCCAAGAATATCCATGTTGAAATGGGTAAGAAGAGCAATTTCAGCCCCTTCCTAAACTAGCACAGCCCACAGCTCAGCATCAGGAATGAACACCCCCCACTCATAACTTCTCTGGAGGGGGGAGCATATAGAGAGAACACCCCCATTCATAACTTCCCTGGGTGGGATGTATACAGAGTGAAGCTTGCATCAACATTCTGGCTTTTCCAAGAGCTGCCAAGGGACTGATTTCTGGCTCGGCTCACTTAGACCGCTGGTGAAACTGGCATAGTTCAGATGCCCGGGGCCACTGAGAACAAACAAGAGTGGAGAACAGCTGGCTGCAGCCAGTAAGGCCACACAGTGGAGAAAAGATAGTCTCTTCAATAAATGGTGCTGGGAAAACTGAATATCCACAGGCAAAAGAACGAACTTGGACCCTGGTCTTACACTATACACGAAAGTATACTCAAAGGCTTAAACGTAAGTCCTGAAACTATAAGACTCCTAAAAGAAAACATAGGGGAACAGCTGTATATTATTGGTCTTGGCAATAACTTCTCGGATATGACAAAAACCATAGGTAACAAAAGCAAAACTAGACAAGTAGGACAATATCAAACTAAAACCCTTTTCACAGTAAGGGAAATAGTCAACAGAGTGAAAAGGCAACCTGTAGAATGGAGAAAATAATTGGCAAACCATCTATCTGATAAGGGGTTAATATTCAAAATATATAAGAAACCCATACAATTCAACCACAATAATAATAATAATAGTATCCTGAATAAAAATAGGCAAAATATTTGACTAGACATTTATCCAAAGAAGACATACAAATGACCAACAAGTATATGAAAAGATGCTCAAGACCATTAATCATCACAGAAATGCAAATGGAAACCACAATGAGGGACCACCTCATACCTGTTAAAGAAAGAAAAGGAAGAAAAAAAAGAAGGAAAGAAATAACAAATGCTGGCGAGGATATGAAGAAATCTGGACCGTGTTCACTGTTGGTGGAAATGTATAATGGTAGAACAGCTATGGAAAACAGTATGGAGATTACTCAAAAAAATTAAAAATACAACTACCATATGTTCCAGTAATCCCATTTCTGGGTATTTACCCAAAAGAACTGAAATTAGGATCTTGAAAAGATATTTGCCCCTCCCCATGTTAATTGCAGCATTATTTACAATAGCCAAGAGGTGGAAACAACCTAAATGTCTGTCAATGGATAAATAGCTAAACAAAATGTGGTATATACATACAATGAAATATCTTTTCGGCCATAAAAAAGAAAGAAATTGTGTCCTTACCTATAACATAGGTAAACTTTGAGGACATTATGCTAAATATAATAAGCTACTCACAGAAGGACAAATACTACATGAATCAACTTACATGAACTATTGAGAGCAGTAGAACTTACAGAAGCAGAAAATAGGATGGTGGTGAAGGGCTGGGGAGGGCTGAGAAGTTGCTGTTCAGTGGGTATAGAGTCACCCAAAGGAATGGAGAGATCAGTAATCATAAAAATTAGTGTAATATTGAATTATTTCAAAACCAACTCATAATCGATGCCAAGAAAAAGCACTATGTACCCATTAAAATATGACATTATTGAATAAATGAATTACAATTGAAACATTAAAAACACATAAAAAGGAATGATTTATCAGAAAAAACTGAAGTTTAAATCAAAAGCTAAGCTTTTGCAGGTAATTCTTGTCAAGTAATTTAATCTCTCTAAATCTAGTTCCTTAAATCCACCTCATCCCCCAGCCTCAATGCTCAGAGTCTCTGGCTCTGCTCAGTCAGCTCCTCTGTCTGGGATGCCCTTAAACCCACTCCATGGTCTGAATCCTACCTAGTCATTAAGACTTGTCTGGGAAAACTTCCCTCCTCCCCAAGGCAGAATATGTCAACAATCTCAGATTTCATCCACATCCATAATTCCTTTCGAAGTTTTGGGTCACATCTGTATGATTTCATTAAACTTGAGGGAGAGAAAAATAAACTAGGATTAAGAGGGCCTCTTCTCACAGTTTTCCTTAGGAAAGGTCAGCCTCCTCTCAAAATAGGCTAAATGCCTCTTAGGTTTAGCCCATGGAATCAAAGGGCAATTATGCATTCAAGTCACAGCTAAAATTAGGATCACAGAATTCACCATACTGAAACTATAAATGGACAGAAAACCAGAATCAAGAAACAGACACTAAGCATGAACATAATTTTGGTTGACCAAACAGGTAGTTGATGGTTTTCACTCTCATTTCTTATTGGGCCTCAGGGCAGAGATTAAATCAGGCACTAAAGCAATATGGAAGGACTCCAGTAATCAATGGTGCAGGACAAGACGTGGGCCGAGGCTTTCCTGGTTTGGGACTAATCCAGTGAAAGGGGCTGATCTGATGGAGGGCCAGGCCTACTGGTTGATGTGTGTCCACACTAGACAAACAGCACAACTAGGGCCCCAATCATGGCATTCTCATTTAGGCTCCACAAGGGAAAGGGTTCCAGTCTTGTGTTGTTTTTCCGTCTGTATTTCTAGCTTTTATTATCTTGTCTTTTATTGATACTCAATAAATATTGGTTCAATAACTGCATAGATAACTTACAGATAAGGTTTGAATACTGGCTCTGAATTGTTGTGTTCCTGTGATTAACCACTTAATCTCTGAAGCCTTCATTCCCATATCCTTGAAAGGGGAATGATAATATACCTCTCATATACATGTGAGGTTAAGATAAGAAATCTAGGTACCTAGCAGATTGTATGGCATATAGAAGTTGTTAAATAAAATTGATTTTTTTTTGCCTTTTAATTCACTGTTTTAATTATTGTGACTGTTATTTAAAGATATATTGTGATTTTTTAAAAATATAAAGATCATCCTTTTTGATGATAATTTGCTTAGAGCAGTAAAAAAATCTCCCAATTCTGTCCCATTTAAATGAATTTCAGTTGTGGGACATTTTAATCTATTTATTTATTTATTTACTTATTTTTAAGGAAAAATCAAGTATACTATTTCCAAGTAAAGGTTTCTTTCTTTTTGCTTAATTCTTTAGCATTATTTTTCTTGTCCTTTCAATTCCTTGTAAAATCCCTCTTTATGGGCAAATCAGTCTTAGCCAAATCCAAGATACCCAATAGCTTCTTCTGGCAAACGGTGCGAGTATAGGATTCCAGAGTTATCATCATCCTTCTCAGATGCATCTAAATTTATCTACATATGCTTATCACTAAATCACCTACAAACTTATCTTTGCCAGTGGCAATCCTAACAGAATTCAAGATTACTGATGCTGATGTTGTCTGTATGGCAGCTAACACTGTGAGCGTGCGCTTACAAAGCAATACATGGAAGATTCAAAAACAATGATGAACTCACAGCTGTATTTCCTCTTGTACATAATCAGAGCCTTGAGGAAAAAGGATCCCTTTTAATATGAACAAGATTCTCTTTGCAGGAAGAGACAGATGGAGCCGAGCAGGCAAATTAGAATAGTGTGATTTGACAAGGATCATTTCAACATGCCTCCTAAAAAATTTATACACACCTTTCCCAGTGTGGGTTGTAAAGTAAAAGAGCTATGTGTATCACGTTGAAAAGTTGAACCTCCACATTTTCCGCAAAAATATTAGACTTGCATATTTTAAAATTAAAAATACAATGTTGTTCAAGCCATTGATAAACATAAGGATAATTATCCTAAATATAAGCATGACTTCTCTGCCAATTACAGTTTTGTCTAACTAGTGCAATGGCCTCTGCTACTTAGATTGTGCCAGGGCTCTGCTTCCCTCCCATCATGAGAGAACGTGTGCCTGGGCTAAGCATTGTGTCTTTATTTTTTACTGCAGTGGCTGGTTCAGGTGTGGTTGTTAACAAGATGGACAAGTCAGAGGCCATCTCTGGCCTTTGCCTAAATGGAATTAGCAAAATAGAGCCTCCTCTCCTTCTTGGGACACAGGTGTCTTATTCCCATCCATGAAATGGGACAAATGGAGAACAAATTGTGGAGAATCCTGAAGGTCAGCTCCAGTGTTCAAGTCCTGAGCCTTCCCAGTGTTGCCAGGTTCCAGGAGCTCCTCCATTAACCACATGAGCGACCCCAATATCATTCTGATAAATCCTCCATGTTTGCTGAAACTAATTTGAGCCGGATTTCAGTGCTTACTAATGAAAGAATATGTTCAGGACTGCCACAGCTGGGCCTTGGCTCTTGGAACTAGTTACCCTCAAATTAACGAGTCATTTTGTATGTATTGGTTTGAAGACTAAAGCGTGGTGCCTTTCTGTATTAGTAGTACATGGAAGCGAAGCGGATCCTGCTTTGCTTTGCCAGTCAAATGAAGAAAATCGATTTGAAATATTTTTGCCATAAAGGAGTCCATTTGAAGTTTATCTTGCAATAGGGGAAATGGGATTAGAAATAACTCCATTTGATGTCATCTTTGTGTAATTTTTATTTCTGCTCACAATTCTCTAGACAATATATCAAGAAAAGAGAATAGTTGTAATATCTCAAGAAATAACAAAATGCTTGCATATTTTTGTTTGAATCGGTAAGCCCCTGCTTTCTTCTAAAGTGAGTTGCCCCTGGACAGAATGCCTTGCTTGCTGAACTAGGTGATAAGCAGGAACATGCAGGAGAAGACAACCGAAAGAGAGCTCGCACAGGAGCACGTCTGTAAGCAGCAAAGCAGGAGAGGCTAGGAGGCAATTGGCAGACATGAGGTTGAGGTGAGTTTTGGCTAAAGAAGAATCGCTACAGGAGCTTGGAAGTGTTTGGTGGGGATTTTGATCGTGCATTGTAAGTGTGGTACAATATTGTACCTCTTTCTCATCTATTTATCCAAAACATCCTCAGTAAACTCCACATTCCTTGCTAATGTTTTGTGGAGTTGGATGTGCTTTTGCAAGCTGTGACAAAGTGCCATTTCTTGATTCAATGTGGTCACGGGGTGGGGGGAAAAAAACAAAGGTTTTCCACAAGGACTTGGTTACATCTACTTTCAGTTATAAATAATAGTTATTCTTTTGTTGTTGTTGTTAATCCTCACCCAAGGATATTTTTCCATTGATTTTTAGATATAGAGTGGGAGGGAGGGAGGGAGGGAAAGAAACATGGATGTGAGAGAGACACATCAATTGGTTGCCTCCTGCATAATGCCGACCAGGGCCAGGGATCAAACCTGCAACCCAGGTACATGCCCTTGACTGGGAATCAAACCCATGACCCTTTGATGCACGGGCCAATGCTCTAACTGCTGAGTCAAACTGGCCAGGGCAATAATTATTCTTAATAATATAATAATTACTGCATAGGGTCTGATCATAAGACACTTAGGGCACTTCCTACTTAATCTCCAAGTTTTGGAACTGTTTGTATTAAGTATTGCCAATTTTTGAATGGAGGAAAATGAAGTGACTGTCCTTGGGTTCTTTGAAGTGGAAAAACAAACATGCTGAAGGCACCATCTACCATCCTTAAGTGAGGAATACTCTATAAAGGATTTTATGCTGGAGAATTTGTCAAGTGCTGCATTTCTTATGGGCACCAATTTAAATGATCATTAGAATAAAATGTATTTAATTACACCTGTTGGTAGAACAAGTTTGTGCCATTTACAAGTAAACAAGATTACCATTATGAAGATGTCTTTTTTTTTTTCCCCCTTCTATTTCCCATGGAACTCAGCACACATTCTCACAAATATACTTAGCATTAATTCTATCCTTCTCCAGTGCCAAATGTTCCCCCCCCCCTTTGTTTGTTTATTTTTGTTACAGATGTTTTCAAGGAACAATTGTATGGCCATGTCCTAGAGATGAATGAATCGTTTAACCATTCAGGAACTTGAAAATTTCACTCAGAATCAGGGTCTTGATCTAAGAAGTTACAATAAGATTCTTGCTCTGTCACACACCCTTCTATCTCTACCCTATTTTTCTCTGTTGTATTTCACAAACTGGGGAAAATAAAGAACTAAACCAAGAGCTCCCAGAGGGTAGAATGTCAACTCGATTACCACTGTATCTTTTTCAGGAATACTTTAACTATTACCTATGTAAATGTGTTGGTAATTTAGTAATAGTGGCTCCAGGAATTACCCTACATGCTACTCAAAGTAAGAGATGGACACATGCAGATGGAAAGAGAGAGGCTCACAATTTATGTTATAGAAAGAGTTGTAGCAGAAAGCTTTAGATGGCATTGATTTCTCTATGGAAAACCTGATTACCTTCTTTGCTAAGTTTAAAGTATTAACTTTAGTTTTTCCCTTTTCTCCTTTTTTCACCACAGTGAAAATATACCATAACCTGTGTCATAAAAGTACAGGATTCTGAGTTACAATAAGTAATTTGAATACTAATTTTTCTCTATGCCATATTTATAGGGTGTGTATATCCTTGGTTCAAGTAATTCAACCCTGGAAGCAATCTAGATTTCAATAAGTTTTGGTAAAATTATGTAAACAGTTGGAAGCTCTCAAAATTCAACAGATAATGATATTTCTACAAGTGCTTCATACTGTTTATAGGCTTAGCCTTAACCTGCCACTTGTTACAAGGACCATGCTATTGTCATAGCAACTTTGGAGAAGGTCATGAAGAATGGCAAACAGAGTTGGTGGTAACCTAAAGAGATAATTTAATGACTGCAGTGATGCCTGCTGGAAGGACAATGTCCAATAGTAGGGGACTGTGCTAATTTCCCAGATGGTAGGCTTTGTTAGGGTTTAATTTTATCAAGCTAAAACAGAATATGTCTGAACATATATTCCTTTCATTCACTCCATTATCACCTACAATTTTGTTTTAAAGAGTTGAGGCTGGTAGTATATGAATAACATAAACTACATTTCTACACCTTCAAAAAAATTTTTTTCATTTTCTTCCAAATGTGGAGCCAGTATATATATATCTTTACTTTTCATATTTAGAGTCACTGGTCTAGAGAAAACCCATATTTTTAATTTATAGTCAAAGCCTCCACTGAAACAATCATCTTACATGTGGCACGTGTGTCTCCTTATTACTTTAGAAAATTAATATCCTTTCATTTTTTTCTGATCTTTTTAGTGTGGAGATCTGAATGAGAACATTATTTGGAAATTGTATCTAAAGATACTGTTGTGAATAGTTATTAAATTATCATTAATTATTTATTGATGTTCCATTTTGTAATTATCTAATTAAGAAAAATAAGTAACAAATTTTCTAACAAAAGAAAAGTAAATGGACATGCCTTACTCCCAGGTAACTCCAACCAGCAAACCCTTCCATAGATGTTTCTGCAAAATCTACAGGTAAGGAATCATACCCCAGCCAAAGTTTAGTACCATGTTTCCTTTCTCTAAAGTATCTTATCCTAATCTCAAATCAAGATAAATTGACAATTTTTCAAAAGACAAAACTCAATTCTTACAAAATAAAAAAGAACGTCTTCAACAGAGATCATTTCCAACAGAAAATGAGCAAAATAAAATGACTTTTAAGCATGTGGCAAAGTATAAGAAAGGAGAATCTAGTTCATCTACTTGACCTTGTTGGGAACGAGGCCAGTAGTGAAGGAAATATCTCACTGATGCACTGCTTATGCTAGTGAACAATGTTTACCTAGATATTAATAATGAAAATGTCATTTACAAGTTGTCAACTTTTCAAGTCAATCAGTGGACAAAGCATGAAAGTCTCAATTGGAGTAGTGAACACAATTTAAACATTAGCAATTTTTTCAGATGAAATGCTCAAGTTAGAGCTATTAGAAAGAGGCGGTTGGAAGGGGAGAGGAGAGGGAGGAAATGGTAGGTAGGCTGCATTATATCTTCTCACAGAGCAGAGGTCAAGATATAGACTATGACAGATGGAACAATATAGAGAGTATGTGACTTACCGCTAACAAAGCTAACCAATCTAAGACATAAAAAGAAGCTAGCTCTTAAAACACCGAGCAGAAGAGAGGGAGAGTGAAAAGTAATACAAGTGACCTACAGCTTTATTTTTCCTTCTTACAGTGGAGGAATCAGACATGGTCTAAAGTTCAAAAGATAGAAATAGTTATAGTTAAGGAAGTAATCGTTAAAACTTAAAAGAATAGAGGTCTTTTTGAAATGTTGATTGTGGGGATGGGAATGAACAGGAGGACTGGTCAGGAGATTGTAATTTCTTACCATAGGTTTCTGAATTATTTGATTTCACAATGTGTATGTCTTTATTTTTTAAACTTCAGAGAACACAGAATTAAAATCACAAATGTGTTTCCAACTTTTAAAAAAGCTGTTCTGATATAAAGGTAAGCTTTTAAGTTATGTTTGTATCGAGATAGATTCTTCACTGAGTGTTTTCAAAAGATTTCTCATTGGCCAGAACCTGATTCATTTTTAACAGCTACAGTATCCATAGAATAGACTTCCTTGGCTTGCTTTTAAAGCAAACAGGCATAATACTACTCATCATCACAATCCTTTTAGAGACATCAGCCCCTTCAAAGTATGGGGCTTTGGGCCAATATACTCCCAATAAACCTTAAAAAGTGACAATGCTAGAGAATTCAAACCCTGCAGAAAAAAACAAAGAGCCATGGCCAGTGTGGCTTGGTTGGTTGGAGCATTGTCCCGTACACCGAAAGGCTGTAGATTCGATTCCCAGTCACATAGATTCCCAGTCATACCTAGATTGCAGGTTCAATCCCCATTTGGGGCATGTATGGAAAGCAATCAATCAATGTTCTCTCTCACATCAATATTTCTCTCTCTCTCTTTTTCTCTCCCCCTCCCCCTCTCTCTAAAATCAATAAGCATATTCTCAGGTGAGGACTAAAAAAACATTAAAAATTTTTAGCCCTGGCCGGTTTGGCTCAGCGGTTAGAGCATTGGCCCGCAGACCAGAGAGTCCCGGGTTCGGTTCCCGCTAAGGGCACATACCTCGGTTGCAGTTTGTCCCCGCCCCAGTTAGGGTCGTGTGGGTGGCAACCACTCGATGTGTCTCTCTCACATCGATGTTTCTCTCTCTCTCTAAAATAAAATTTAAAAAAACATTAAAAATTTTTAATAAAAAGAAAACAGACAAAATTGAGATGAGTGTTTACGTATATACAAAGTCTAGTCCACAACTGTGAAGTTGTTTCCTTACAGTTTTGTTTTTTTAAATATTTTTTCTTTATATTTTTAGAGAGAGAGGAAGGGAGAGGGAGAGAGAGATAGAAACATCAATGAGAGAGAACATCGATTAGCTGCCTCCCACATGCCCCCCACTGGGGATTGAGCCCACAATCTCGGCATGGGCCCTGACCGGGAATCAAACCAGCGACCTCTTGGTGCATGGGTTGACGCTCAACCATGGAGCCACACCAGCCGGGCTCTTACTGTTTTTTTTAAATAACTGTTTTCAAGGGAAATAGTCCTTATGAAAAACAAAATATTTTTGTGACAGAAAAAACATGAAAGTAAATCCATATGTAGGAATATGGTTGTGTATAAAATTTGATCTCAAATAAACTATTATATTTAACCTATGTTGCTACCACCAAATATTATTAAACAAAGATTGTTATATGTATGTGTGTGTGGGGGGGGTGTCACATGATGCTCACACAATCTAACATTGTAAGTATAATATTAAGGTTTAGAAAATTGAGAATTTGCCATTAAATGTATTTCTTAAAATTTTAATTAATAAGATATTTTTGCTTCCTGTAGTGATATATCAAATTCTTTCTTTTTCTTCTTATTCAGAATCTGCTGCTCATATATGCAAATACAAACTTTTCAATGAAATTTTCCCAAAGAGCTTCTGGGTCCTTACCATGACCAAACACTCTTTAGAAGAGAGACTTAAATAGTCAGAAAGGCATCAGGCTTCCACAGTCAGAAATCAGAAGGGTTCTTCTCTCCTGTCAATCATCAGTTGTATAAATGTAGGTACATCACTTAACCTTTCTAAGCTGCAGTATCAGCTCCTGAAATAAATTTAACACCTGTTCTTTCTACCTCCTGAAATTCTTTTCATGAAAACAAAAGAAGCTATATTTGCTGAAGGGCTTTGAAAATACCAAAATGCCACATAAACTGTATTATAAGTGTTATTATATCTAAGAGCTTACTTTTTTCCACCAAATGAGAAGCAGACCATTTAAAAGAGAAATATAAAATACAAAGAAATATTACTCAAAGGTATTTCCCTAGCATCGATTAAAACAGGCATTTGAGAAATCTAACACAAGAAGTTCAGCACTTGTAAATCCTAGGTTGTTTTCATTAGGATATTAAAGAACATCAACTTTTTATCGTACAAGGAGATAACAGAAAGCCAGTGTATATTTCTATCATCTCCTGCCAAGTGTTGCAGGAACTAAGTCCTGGAAAATCAGGCTGCCTGAGAGGTATTGATAGACATGACATTTATTCACTTCAGCTTTCTCTGATCGATGGCAGTCAAAATCCTACTATAGAAATTATTCCTTGGACAATGTTAGATTCTGTGGTAGGATATGTAAATCTTAACATCACAAGTCTTAAAAGCAGAATGCTGTAGCCTAGGCTAGTGAAATGGGCACTATACTGAGCATCCAATCAAGTTCTCTCTATTTTTTTTATTTTGGATGCTTACTCTAAAAATTTAAACATGCAAATATAACTTATTAACATTTAAACGTATTCAGTGTTTTTACTGATCTCTAAACAAAGATCTTTAACTCTGATGACTCCCTCCCAACATATATGCTATTTTGTCATGCATTTTGGTTTTAACTTGATTGTTTCTGTTTTTAATGATTGCTATTATCTTATACAGTCAATGATTATTTAGAATTATCCATGTTTTCTTTTATCATCATTCCTTCTTGCTACTCAGAGCTTCCATCCGTGATAATATTCCTTCTGCCTAAAGTCAACCTACAGAATTTATTTTCTTATTGAGACAAACTCTGTTGGTTTTTTGTCTTTGTTTAGTTTTGGTTACCTTACTTTTGAAATATATTTCCACTGGGAATAGAATTCTAGATGATAATTATTTTCTCTTAGCTCACTATAATAATCACTTCACTGTCTTCTGGTTCTTTTTGTTGCCAATGAAGAACCAGCTACAAGTCTAATTGTAGGTACAGTATCTTGAAGGTACTCTGTTCTTTCTTCTCTGGTTGCTTTTAAATATATCTCTTAGTTTTCGGCATTCTCCAGATTTACTATAATGTGATTAGGTGTGTATTTTGTGGATATTTTTAACATTTATTCTGTTTGGGGTAAATGAGCTTCTTTAATCTATGGTTTGGTGTCTTTCATAAACTCTAAAGAATTCTCATCTATTATCTTTTCAAACAATGCATCTTTCCATTATCCCTCTCCTCTCCTTCTGAAACACCAATTCAACATGTGTTGGATGAATCCACTCCATCCTCTATACCTCTTACCCTCTCTTTCACATTTTTTATTCCATCACCCTCTTTGTGCTGTAGTTCAGATAGCTTCTACAGATCTATTCTCCAGTTCTCTAATTCTCTCTTCAAATGGGTCTCACATGCTTATTAAATATACCTTCTTTTCTAGAAATTCATTTTTTTCCAAATCTTCATCAAGTTTGCCTTTTGCTTTTTATTCATATCTTGATTTTTTTTTTCTTTTATTTCTTCAAAAATATTCATTGTGATTCCAATATCTGAAGTCTTGGTCAATTTGATTGTTCAGTCTTCTTTCTTCTTTTCTCACTTATAGTATCCTGTTTCCTTTCATACTCTATGATTTTTTTTCTGTAACTTTATATTTTTTTAATCTATTTATCTGTGAAAATTTGCTGAGACCTGATATAAAGTTGGAATTTTTTCAGAAAAGATATGTATTTGCTTCTGCCAGGTGATACAGGCTCTACCTACCACAAACTCTAGTTTTGAAAAATATTGTTTTTTTAAATTTATCTTTATGGTTGAAAGTATTACAGATGTCCTCCCTTTTCTCCCCCACTGGTCCCCTCCACTCAGCTCCCACCCCCCTCCAGGCCTTCACTGCCCTATTGTCTGTGTCCACAGGTTATTCATATATGCATATATGTTCTTTGGTTAATCTCTTCCTACTGCCCCCCTCCCCTCCCTCTGAGATCTGTCAGTCTGTTCCATGCTTCCATGATTCTGGATCTATTTTGTTCATCAGTTTATTTTGTTCATTAGATTCCACATATAAGTGAGATCATATATCCTTTACATGTTTTTTTTTTTTTTTAACCACCCAAATAGTGTGACTTGTGAGCTGCAAACCCAACTGAGAATTTGTTATAATTTTGCATTAGCAGAGATATTTTTCCCCCTTTACCCAGTGTCAAATTTCAAGACAGTAATTTTGTTTTCAGTTTCCTGGAATTTGGGGTTAGAAAACTTATTTTGAGTTCACTTTTACATTGGATATGTAGCCACTTGAAGTCCTATATTTACATAAGGGAGTCTTGAATATTGATCCTCTACACTGGATGGGCTTATGTCTTTGTTTCATTTCCTTCATGAGCAAAGAGAATGACCTCCCCAAGTCCCCATATCCCATATAATCACCTTCAGGGGTTAGGATTTCAACATATGAATTTTGAAGAACACAAACATTTAGTCTTTAGCAATGAGGGGAAATTTTCCAGTAGTATCATGGGCTGAAATGGGAAACAAAAGTGAAGGGAAGACATGCCAGTGAGAAGAATCCAGATCAGAGTGACTACAATGAAATCCAGTTTTGGCATTCAGCTTATAGAAAGATAAAAGTAAAATTGTAATGTATAAGCCAAAAGCATTGAAAGAATACTAGACTTGAGATTCACAAAGTATCACTATTGAATTCCTTGACACCATCTAGAATTCAAAACCATTTTATAGCACTAGTCTTCCTGAGGCTGCTGCTTAGAATTTCCTTCATCAATCTCTGTGTTTGTGTTTCCTGATAGGAAATCTCCTTAGTTGAAATAGTTTGAGCATGTCTCTCTATAACCTACCTACTTTGTAAACTAAAATGCCTGCTAGGCTCATCTATAGAAAAGCATTATCATCAAATAATTATTTATAGTAAGTAAAATGCTTACATAGTTGTTAATATATTGGATCATAAGAAATTTCTGATATTTGACTTTTATTTTTACCTACAAACATGACAATTCTACCTAATAATATAAAAGCTCCTTGGGAGCAAAGCTTTGTCTGTTTTGTGTCCTATTCTAGCTCCAGGATCCAGAATTCTATAAAGGGCTCTCGATATATATTTGATCAATGGGTGAATTAGTTAATAATGAGCCAATTCTGCTTTGTGGCTATTGCAAACCTAATATCCTTCTTCCCTAATAGAAGAGCCCTTATTTGGGAGAGAGTTTGAGGCACAAAAATGTGTCCAGCAAAAGTACCCAGCTCCCCAGTCACCTCTGTATCAAGCAAAACCTATCAAGAGTTAAGCTAAGCTACTGCATGGTATTGCTATCTCAGCATCCATTCTGTTTGGCCAAGCAGCCTGCATGGACCTTAAACTGACACTGCCCACTCATGCAAGCTCATGCTCTAGGTACCAGCCCAGAATCACAAGCAAACATATGATCCTGATATAACTTCCCCAAGAGCCCTTGTGAGCACAGTCTCCCCCACTTCCCAGTGCCTATATGCCTTATGCTCCCCTTAGATAAGACTACCCATAGGTCTTTAAAAAACCCCATTCTTTTGGTTTGAATTGAACAATCTAGCCCTAGCCCAGAAACCCCAAAGCACTCCCCTTATGGACCCTAATAAAGATATGTGCCCCAGGTCCTCTCTCTATCTACAATTTGCCTTCACCTCCCTGTGTGACCCCTTGAAACATGTCATGTACTTCCTCCAGGACCTGTGAGTAATAAACTTTTCTATTTCAATTTCTCTTGTGATCTATTGTTGAGCCACAACTCATCATCTGACACCCTGCACTCCACTGAACAAATATTAATGTCATAAAGTCATAGCAAAGCCTCATGATACTATTTTAGCAAAGAGTTAGTTATACATGGAAGTTATTCAGTGGTGCTTCCAGGAAAATTTTTTAAAAGATACCAACTTGTAGGTATGTTTTACCATTTGTTCTTCTCTCTTCCTTAAGACAAGGCCTAGAGATGGAGCAGCCAGACATGTATATGAGGCAATAAACACAGTAACAGAACACTTCATATTAAGAATATTAGAATAGAAACATAGAAAGAGTTTGGTGTCTGGTACCATTGTTGAGCCACCAAATCAATCCTGGACTAGCTGTCTTAATACTTCTAGTTTTGTGAGACAAGGCCTAATACTTAGAGAAGGATAAGGCCCTCTAAACAAAGATTTTCACATATAATCAGAAGACCTAAATTATTATACCCATTACAACTGCAGAATCATTTAAAACATCATGAGAGCAACATCAAATAAATCTTTGAATTGTGTTTATATTCCATTTCTACTCTATAATGACTAAAGTACATGTTGTATAGAAATTAAACTATATTGTTTCAAAAAACTGCATCTTCATGGTCTTTGCTCTTTTTATAAAATTGCATTATTTCCTTGATAGATGATACATACAGATGGTCAAAATACAAAAGATGTAAGAGACTTTACAGTGAAAATTAATTCCCCCTGCCTCCCACTTCCCTGTCCAGAGTCAAGCATTGTTACCAGTTTCTTTTCTTCTTCTTCTCCTCCTCCTTCTCCTCATTCTCCTCCTCCTCCTCCTCCTCATTCTCCTCCTCCTCCTCCTCCTCCTCCTCCTCTTCCTCCTCCTCCTCCTCCTCCTCCTTTTTTCTTCTCCTTTTTCTTCTTCCTATTTTGTGTGTGTGGTGGTGGTGTTGTTGTTTGTTTGTTTGTTTTCACGTCAGACAAGCCATGTGCCAATGTTGTAACAAGGTATGCCAGAGGCACATCTCAAACAGGAACAGGAACACCAATCATCATGCTTACAAACTAAAAAAGGATTACCAGTTTCTTGAGCAGCCTTCTCCAGAGCTAATCCTTGAATTTACAAACATGTGTATGAAAGAGTTTCAAGAAGGGAATAGTGAAAAGTGGCAGTCCTGCCCAGAGACTGAAGAAGATGATGACAGAAGAGAGCTCATTGGCTTTGGAAACATGGAAAGTCACTGGCGACTCTGACAAGTTTCAAGACAGGCAGACATCAGATGAGAGTGTGTTGAAAAAAGCACAAAGCAGCTTCTCTAAACTGCTTGGATTAAGTAGTAAACTGAAACACACATTTACCACATATAGTTCCATTAAACTTTTAATAGCAACACATCATTATGAAGTTAAATAATTAGTAAATCATTTTAAGCAAGTTCATCAAGCTTTTCCACAAAGGGCAAATCAAGAAATTACTCTTAGAATGTCAATGGGCTTGGGAGAAAAATAATTAACATTCAAGAGATTAAAAAATTAAAACGGACATTTCTTTTCTAACCAGTAATAATGAACATATTCATAAATATATTAAGAGACTACTTTAAAAGTAGTACTTCATCAGGCCTTCTTCACTGATCATTTTGTTTCTCATTCCATACGTTCTTTCGTTGTCCAATTCACTCTCATGGTTTCAGCTACCTACTTTCCTCTGAAACCACAGAATCTAAATCCCAGTCTGCCTCCCTCCCTCCTATGAAACAGATTTACATTAAGAATTCTCTGGTAGACAATACTATATTGTCCCATATTCAAATGCCTGTAAATTCAATATGTTTATAATTGAACTCCCTTTCCCCATCAAATCTGGTGTCTCATCCCCATTCCATAGCCTCATGAGTTACACTATCACCCATCTGAGTGTCCAAGATAGAAACCTGGGAGCTAACTGTGACCCTTCCTTTATTCTTACCCCACTTAGCCAACAGCAATTATCTAAATGTGTTAACTCTGCCTCCTTAATACCTCTCAAATAAGTCTTATATAAGTCCATAGAACTCCATTTTCATTGCCTGGACAAAGGCCTTCTTTATTTTTGACCTAGATAATAGCAATCACTTCCATTATTTGACTTTTAAAAACATTTTTAATACGTTGCCTGAATGATCTTTCTGCGACTTAAGCCTAAATATATACTTGTCTTCTCAAAAGACTTCATTGCTGCCAGGTTAAGATCCAGACCCCTTAGCATGACAGGACAACCCCTCCACCATCTGGCCCTTGATCTGCCATCGCTTGTGCATGAGGACACGTGCCCACCATTTTTTCAGCTGTCTGGTCTGCCCTTTTTCTACTCTTGCTACTCTGCTGATTAAATAGTTTTAATATAACCCCTGAAGGTAGCAATACTTTCCTCAGGGAAAATAGAGATTTGACATCATAATGTATGTCATAAGAGCTTCGTAAATGCAAAAGCACCATGGAAATATGTTTAATTTTACTAAAACTTTTGATGAGAAGATTAAGTCAGAATTGCCCATAGTTAAGCATTTGCCAATAGGTTTCTTTAGAAACAGTTGACACTCTCTGGGGTGTAGGTCCTATGTTTCACAGCATGACTAATATAAACAACCAACAGTTCAAATCTCCTTAGCCCATGAGGCCAGAGGTCAGTGTTCACCTCAGATATGTGAAACAGATTGAAAATTCCCCAAAGGCCTGATCTCAGTTCCAGGACATGGGTAGCAATAAGCTTTTTCAAAACTAAATGGACAGCGAAAGGATTCTGTATTCGTTCAGCCTTGAAAACACTTTTCAGACCTTCTGGGAATCCTAACACTTACACACAGATCAGTCAGCAGTTCAGACTTCTAAAACTTTCCTTTCTCTTTTATTTTGGGACAGAAATTAATGTTACAAAGAGTGTGTATTCGTTTGTACACACCCTTTGTATCATTAATTTCCCTCCAACTGAATTTATACCCTATTCCAGAATTCTTTTTAGAGGCAAGTTAAGATGGTTATGGGGAGCTGAACCATGGAGAACCAAGTGGATTTGAGCCATGGGGTTGGGGGACTGTTTAGAAAAGACCAGATAAAGCAGTTGAAATATTTGCAGAGGCAGCTTTCTTATTGCTTTAAGATATAAAATAATCCAAAATAGTTTCAAGGTATTTATTCCATAATATTATTTCTTTTTTAAAAAATGTTTTGCTTTATTGATTTTTAAAGAGAGAGGATGGGAGAAGGAGAGAGAGATAGAAACATCAATGAGAGAGAAACATTGATCAGCTGCCTCCTACATGCCCCCTACTGGGGATTGAGCCTGAAACCCGGGTTATGTGCCCTGACTGGGAATTGAACCAGGGACCTCTTGGTGCATGGGATGATGCTAAACCAACTGAGCCACACTGGCCAGGCCTTAATATTATTTCTTTAAATTTTTAATGTGTTTTTTAGAACTGAAAAACTTATTAGGTTTGTTTGGATATGTCAAACAAGAGAGGAATTATGTTGTTATGTTTGTTAAAATATGATCCCTTCAAAAGTTAATATCAAAAGTAATTTAAAAATTCACCCATGATATCCCTGGATTAGTTTTAAGTACATAGTAAAATTAAGTTTAAATTGTACTAAAAATAGTAAAGCTATTTTATAGCAACATAAAGGAACAGAATTTGCCTCTTCTTAAATTGACGCTTACGGTTCTTCCCCAAAGGAATGTTTATCTATTCCATTACTCTGGGAATCTAAAATAAATCTAGTTTTAAATGTGAGAAATGATTAGTTTGGATAAAACATTTGTAGACATAACCTTAATCAGCTCTTCTTAAGCAGACTATTCATGCTGCTCAACAAGAATTGAGGGCCAGTGGACAAAAAGGTGGAATTGCATTAGGTGCAATAAATGTTTTGATAATGATGATCTAATCACTAACTAAATAAACTGGCATTAAAATGAGATCTCATTATTCCATAGGCCTTGGTTTCATCCTGGAAGTTTTCTAGTGACATTTACTGGGGTTGCCTATAGAATACCACGTAAATCCCAATGGAAAACAATATTGATTACAACATAGTCTACATTTTCCCAACTAGAAGAGCCCCTTATAAAAAGTTGTGTGTCCCATTTGAATTAAGTGAAATAAACAAAAATTTACTAAGAACATGTATTAATTTAAACAGAATATTTAACACAATAGTAATTGGTGAGTATCACTTTTTCCCACCTTGACATTGCATCAAACGATTTTATTTAAATCTGCATCTTTGATGTCAGTGCCCTTATCATTACCAATTAAACTTTATGAGACATCTAACACTGTTGCCCAAAATATACATTTTCATTTCCATCTAAGTTATTGGACATGAAGCCTTTGGAACTAGAAATGTCATCACTGGAAATGCCAGATCAAGCCATACTGATCTTTGCATAATATTAAGACTCTATAAATAAATTAGTTCTGTAGGTTTTATTAATAATTTCTATAATGTTACTATGTTCTGTGACATGGAACATATACCCAAGAGTATACATGTGACACAATACATCCAGGGATAATTGCTGTTTCAATGCCAATATTTCTGCTCCTATTTTTACTGATTTAACCAGATGACCTCTTGGAATAAGCATTAGTTGGGGATATTTCATGATACTGTACTTTTCTCCAACAGTACTTTATTTTTTCAAATAAAATAATTGAAACAATAATGAGAAACTTTACAAAGACTTGGATATAATACAAACATTTTTTGAGAGATGATGTTGCCAAAAAATTTATATTTGGACATATAAATAAGTAATTTACTATATGATAAAAATTGTTATAAATATAGTTTCCTTGATAACATATAAATTTATATTTTTATGTCTGGTCAAAGCAGTGTTGAATAATTAAATTGACTATTCTCTTTTTGTTTATCTATCAAACTGAATTCTAAACAGCCTTTCTATTCAGGTCTAGTCCTGCTTTTCTTCATAAAGATTCTCTATTTCAGCCTATAGTGATCTTTCCCTTCTGAGAATTCCCACACAATTTCCTGTATATGTTAATAATTTATAACTTATGCTGTTCTGTATTTTTTGCCAATTCTTTTATGCTAAGTTTAATTTCTCCACTTTGTTGATTTGATTGATACCTTATCTTACACTACATTTTTTATCCTGTACACCACTTACCATACTGTTTTTCATAGCAGAATTACTCAATAAGTGCTCATTGATTATTACCTATATTTAATCACTTTCAGAAATAAACATTTTTGATTGGCTTGTGTGAAAATGGCTATACAGATTAATCAAGGCCACCCAGATCTATTTCACAGAAAACCAACTGATGCTTGAATGAAATCAATAGAATACTTACTCAGACATAAATAAGCTCCTGCATTTGCACTGCTGTAAAAATGGCAGAATAAGGTACCAAAAAGTATCTAATGTTTAATACTGAATGAGAAATCACAGCACTTTCTCTCTCATTCCTATCAAAAGTAAGGAACTTCTGACACACATAAACGGGAAGACTTTGCTGGCTGAAGTGCAAATTTACCAAGCATCATTCTTTTCTCAATTTTTTTTTTTTTTTGGAGCAGATATTGTTGAATATTTTCTCCATATATTTTAAATGTAGACACATTAGTGGATCTTTACAAAAATATATTAGATGCAACAATGGTATTGCTAACAATTCTTTTGCATCATTATAAGACTGGAAATTATTCTCATTCATTATAAGACTGGAAATTATTCTCATTTAAATGAGGTCCGTAAAGTGTTTGAATCATAGTGAACAATACATATGCCAAAGAATCCCAGAAATATTTCAGATTATTTCAAGAAAGCAGATCATTTTCATAACCTGTTTTTCCTTCCCAAAAAGGGTTAGACCACAAAGTCTGAGCGAGCTGGTCACTGACATCACAACTAGCTTTGCCTTCAGCCAAGAAGAAAGGTAACTTCTTACTGGACCATACTATAAACTGTCTCCTCACAGTACACAAATTCAACATTTAACAGATTAGGAAAATGCTTAGTTAGAATTATTAAATATAACACATAACAATTTCACTAATAAATACAAATACCTTGCTATAAGGTTGTATGCAATGAAAACTGCATTATCACTGAAACAATCTAATTGCTACAAATATGCTATAAGCTCATATGAGAATCATATTCATATTTATCTTTATAATTCTTACATGCATTTAACTCTAATCTATTAGCATGTCACATTTATAGTTTCCAACAAAAAGTTAGTTTTATCTTTTTCATAGCTTAATAAAATATCAAAATCTAATATGTCAGCAATACTTAAATTATTAACCTACCACTATATCTTTTGTAGGTAAACTTTATGGGTATTTATTAACTGGCTGTTTATTGTTTGCCTTTAATTACAAGACTTCACCTAAAAGAAAATAGTGCTCTTTACCCTTTGGTGATTTAAATTTTACTCCCATAATTCAAAACAGGTAGCTAAATCTCTAATGTGAATTTTACCCTCTCTGTCCAAAATTCCTTTCTTTACATCACCCTACATTCTGAGAAGGTTTGAAGATTGTGGCTGGTTGTTCACAGAGGAAATAATCTGTCTCATCTGTTCTCCATGCCACATCCTATTTTGCCATGACCAATTGTTTCATTTCACTTCTAAAACTCCAATGCATTTCAAGAGAATCATGATATTATTGTGACCTCCACAGGTTAAAGGCATTTCTAAAGAAATCATAAAAAATGTGTGTTTCCTAGAATTTCATGAAATAAATTTATTTCCATACATATAATAGAGAATGTCAGTACATTTTCTAGTACCCTTACAAAATATGTCATTTATCTTCCTAGAAATAAAAAAACATTTGATACCTAAAAATTACATAAATTGTTATGAGGGGATTTGAGATTCCGTTTGGTAGACTGGAAGCTTCGGTGGGCAGGGCACTTCTTTGAACCTCCAGTTCTCCTCCCGACCCCAGCACTGACCCAAATGTACAGTCTCCAAAGAAATAGTTCCAGAAATGAGTAATGCTGCTTTCAGACAGGAAAAAAATGGTGGCTGAGTGAATGGAAGCTACACAGACGATCTCCCAGGACCAAACAGGAATTACAACTAAAATAAAGACAAATCGTCGGAAAAAAGCAAGAGAAAAGCAGCGGGAAAGGACCATATAACCAGAGACACTGAATCAATCCTGGTAGGATTGCAGAGGTGCGAGAGGGTGGCGGGCTGGGAGCCCATGAACAGCAGTGGTCTTAGCTGTGAGCAGCGCCCTCGGGATTAAAGTCCCAAGCCTGCTCCACAGCACAGAGGGCCGGAATAGAGCACTGAATTGGCTACAGCCACTCACCTTGGGCTCTGGCAGAGGGAGGGCAGACTGGACTGGAACTCTGTGGGGACACTCGGGATTTGGAGGGCACTCAGAGTTTTTGCTGAGTCGCAGCCACAAAGGTCAGTGGCCAGCTTGCTCCTTCCCGGCCACACAGGACAGGGGCCAGCTTGCTCCTTCCCAGAGCTGTGGGAAAAATCAGCAGCCCCTCCCTCAGAGATTCAGCCCCTTACAGGTGAGTCAAAGAAATGCAAATTGAGGCTCATTAACAACCAGCATCTCTCCCACCCTCTGGAAATCCTCTTATGCAGAAGATCAGAAGGCTACATTCCAAGGCCCTGAGTAACTGAGACTACTAGCCTCCAGGCAAAAAGCTAGAGGATAAATGAACATTTCCTGGGTTTGCAAATCTACCCAGGAAGGTAAGACTTAACAGTGGTGTTGAACATGAGTCCTCCCACATTCATCCAAACCAGCAGAGGGAGCCACAAACAGCAGAACACCAACACCCACAGGGAAACGTGGCAGGCTCCAAAACCCACTGAGACAGCCAAAATGGTGAAACAAATAAACAAATCCCAAATGAAAGAACAAGAGAACTCTACCAAAGATGAGATAAATGAAATGCAGTTAAGCAAATTATCTGAGGTAGAGTTCAGAGCCATGATCTTGAGGAAGCTCAACAGCATGAGTAAGGACATCAACACCATGAGTAAAGATATAGAAACACTGAAAATCAACCAATTGGAAATGAAAAACCACCAAGAAGAAATGAAGAATGACATAGCAGAAATAAAGAACACATTGGAAGAACTAACCAGCAGAGTAGAGGAAGCTGAGGACCAGATCAGTGAATTAGAAGACAGGGTAGAAAAAAATCAACCAATCAGAAAACCAAAAGGAACAAATAATTAAAAAACAGGAAGAGAGCTTAAGAGAACTGTGGGACAACTGGAAACGTAATAACATTCGCATCATAGGAGTCCCCGAAGAAGAAAATGAGCAAGGGTTAGAGAATAAATTTGAAGAAACAGTGACAGAAAACTTTCTTAACTTGGTAAAGAAAGAAGGCATTCAAGTTCAAGAAGCACAGAAAGCCCCAAGCAAGAAGAACCCAAACAGGCCCACACCAAGACACATAATAATTAAAATGCCAAAAATTAAAGACAAAGAGAGAATCCTAAAGGCAGCAAGAGATAAGCAACAGGTTACATGCAAAGGAACCCCCATAAAGGTATCATCTGACTTTCTCAACAGAAACACTACAGGCCAGAAGGGAATGGCATGAAGTAATCAAAGTCATGAAAAACAAGGATCTGAATCCAAGACTACTCTATCCATCAAGGCTATCATTCAAAATAGGTCAAATAAAGAGCTTCCCAGACAGAAAAGGCTAAGGGAATATATTAGCACCAAACCAGCACTGCAAGAAATGTTAAAAGGACTGCTGTAATTAGTAGAAGAAATAGGAAGAAAAATATAACCACACTAAACAAAAATGGCAATAAATAAGTACATATCAATAATCACCTTAAATGTAAATAGTTTGAATGCTCTGATAAAAAGACACAGAGTAGCTGACTGGATAAGAGAGCATGACTCACACATATATTGTTTACAAGAGACCCACCTCACAACAAAAACTCACATAGGTTGAAAGTAAAGGGATGGAAAAAAATCTTCCAAGCAAACAGAAAGGAAAAAAAAGCTGGGGTAGCAATACTTATATCTGATAAAATAGATTTCAAAATGAAGGCCATAACTAGAGACAAAGAAGGCCACTACATAATATTGAAAGGATCTATTCAACAGGAAGATAAAACCTTGGTAAACATATATGCACCCAATATAGGAGCACCAAAATATATTAAAAATCTTCTAGAGGACTTCAAAGGAGAAATCAACAGCAATACAATCATAGCAAGGGACTTCAACACCCCACTGACATCACTGGATAGATCCTCTAGACAAAAAATTAACAAGGAAACAGAGACTCTAAATGAAGCGCTATATCAAATGGATTTAATAGATATCTACAGAGAATTACACCCCAAAACTGCAGAATTCACATTCTTCTCAAGTGCACATGGGACATTCTCAAAGATAGACCACATGTTAGGGCATAAACTAAGACTCTACAAGTTCAAGAAGATTGAAATCATATCAAGCATCTTCTCAGATCACAATGGCATGAAACTAGAAATCAATTGCAACAAGAACATGCAAAGACATTTGAATACATGGAGGCTAAATAGCATGTTATTAAACAATGAATGGGTTACCGAGGAGATCAAGGAAGATATTAAAAACTTTCTGGAAACCAATGAAAATGAACACACAACAACACAAAATCTATGGGATGGAGCGAAAGCAGTTCTGAGAGGGAAGTTCATAGCACTACAGGCCTACCTCAAGAAACAAGAAAAAATTCTAATAGACTTTCTAATCTCACAATGTAAAGAACTAGAAAGCAAACAAAAAGAAAACCCCAGAGCAAGTAGAAGGAAGGAAATAGTAAAGATCAGAGCAGAAATAAATGACATAGAGACCAGAAAAACAATTCAAAGGATCAATGAAACAAAGAGCTGGTTTTTTGAAAAGATAAACAAGATTGATAGACCCTTAGCTGGACTCACCAAGAAACAAAGAGAGAGAACCCAAACACAAAATCAGAAATGAAAGAGGAGAAATAATAACTGACATCACAGAAATACAAAGGATCGTTAACAAATACTATGAACAATTATACGGCAACAAATTGGATAATCTAAGCAAAATGGACAAATTTCTAGAAACACATAGTCTCTCAAAACTGAACCAGGAAGAGATAGAAAACTTGAACAGACCAATAACAGCTAAGGAAATTGAAGATATAATCAAGATTCTCCCAGCAAACAAAAGCCCAGGCCCGGAAGGCTTCACGGGGCAGTTTTACCGAGCATTCAAAGAAGAACTAACACCCATTCTCCTCAAACTATTCCTAAAAAATCAAGAAGAAGGAAGGCTTCCAAACTCATTTTATGAGGCCAGTATAATTCTAATTCCAAAACTAGAAAAAGACACTACAAAGAAAGAAAACTACAGGCCAATATCCCTAATGAACATAGATGCCAAAATCCTGAACAAAATACTAGCAAATCGGATCCAGCAATACATCAAAAAAAATTATTCATCCCAGGGATGCAAGGCTGGTATGATATTTGCAAATCAATAAATGTGATACACCACATAAACAAAATGAAAGATAAAAATCATATGATCACATCAATAGATGCTGAAAAAGTATTCGACAAAATCCAGCACCCATTTCTGATAAAAACGCTCAGCAACTTGGGAATAGAGGGATCATATCTCCACATAATAAAGGCCATATATGTAAAACCTACAGCCAACATCATACTCAAGAAATCGACGGCATTCTTATACACCAATGATGAACTCAGAGAAAGAGAAACTAAAAAAAAAAAAATCCCATTTACCATCACAGCAAAAAAATTAAGATAACTAGGAAATATACTTAACCAAAGAAGTAAAGGACCTATTTGCAGAAAACTACAGGACATTGAAAAAAGAAATAGAGGAAGATATAAAAAAGTGGAAGCACATACCTTGTTCATGGATTGGAAGAATTAACATCATTAAAATGTCCATACTACCCAAAGCAATCTGTACATTCAATGCAATCCCCATCAAAATACCAACAACATACTTCACAGAACTAGAACAAATACTTCAAAAGTTTATATGGAACCAAAACAGACCCCTAATAGCTACAGCAATCTTGAAAAAGAAGAACAAACTAGGCAGGATCACAATACTGGATATCAGGTTATACTACAAAGCTACTGTAATCAAAACAGCTTGGTACTGGCACAAGAACAGGCACATAGATCAATGGAATAGAACAGAGAACCCAGAAATTGACCCAAGACATTATGCTCAATTAATATTCAACAAAGGTGGCAAGAGCATACAATAGAGTAAAGACAACCTATTTAATAAATGGTGCTGGGAAAATTGGACAGCTACATGCAAAAAAAATGAAACTAGACCATCAACTTACACCATACACAAGAATAAACTCAAAATGGATAAAAGACTTAAATGTGACTCGTGAGTCCATAAAAATCCTAGAAGAAAATGTAGGCAACAAAATTTCGCACATCATACGCAGCAGAATTTTCACTGGTACATCACATATGACAACAGAAACAAAGGGAAAAATGAACACATGGGACCACATCAAACTCAAAAGCTTCTGCACAGCAAAAGAAACAACCATCAAAATGGAAAGGCAACCTACTTTATGGGAGAGCATAATTGCCAATGATACATCAGATAAGGGGTTAATTTCCAAAATATATAGAGTGCTCATACAACTCAACAAAAGGAAGACAAAGAACCCAATTAAAAAATGGGCAGAGGAACTAAATAGACACCTCTCCAAACAGGATATACAAATGGCTAAGAGACATATGAAGAAATGCTCAACATCACTAATCATCAGAGAGATGCAAATTAAAACAACAATGAGGTATCACCTCACACCTGTCAGAATAGCCGCCATCAACAAAGCATTGAACAACAAGTGTTGGCGAGGGTGTGGAGAAAAGGGGACTCTAGTACGCTGCTGGTGGAAATGCAGACTGGTGCAGCCACTGTGGAAAACACTATGGTGTTACCTCAAAAAGTTAAAAATTGAATTGCCATTGGACCCAGTGATCCCACTTCTAGGAATATACCCCAAGAAGCCTGAAACACCAATCAGAAAGAATGTATGTACCCCCATGTTCATAGCAGCACTATTTACAATAGCTAAGATCTGGAAACAGCCCAAATGTCCATCAGTAGACGAGTGGATAAAAAAGTTGTGGTACATATACACAATGGAGCACTGTGCAGCTGTAAGAAAGAAAGATCTCTTATCCTTTGAGACGACATGGAGGGACCTGGAAGTATTATCCTAAGCTAAACAAGCCAAGCAGAGAAAGACAAATATCATATGATCTCACTTATTTGTGGAATATAATGAACATAATAGTCTGAAGAACAGGGTAATCCCAGAGACCTGGAAGTAGGGTACAGACTGACAATCCCCAGAAGAGGGGGGGAGATAAACTTATATGCATGTACGATAACCAATGGACATGGACAACAAAGCTGGGGACAGGGCAGGGAGGGAAGGGGAGGAGAGTATCAATGGGGGAAAAAGGAGAAACATCTGTAACAAAAATACTAAATAAATAAATAAATAAATAAATAAATAAATAAATTGTTATGAAATGTGTAGGAAACCTTACATATGGAAGTGCAGGGTTTGACACATGCATTTCCTCCACAGTGAAGCTAATAAGTAAGGATTTCTTTCTCCTAAGAGATGTAATACTACTCAGAACAAATGCTAGGTCTCTTACATAGCATCCATAGAAGCACCAGGGAATAGGAAAATGAATCCTTCTGTGCTTTTGTTTTAAAGTATTAAAGATGCCATATTTTTTCATAAAACTTTATGGGAAATTTAATATTCTCAGAATAAACAATTCTTGCACAGTTCCCTTTGGCCATGTGTTTCAAATATTTAACAAACTAGAAACTTGTCTCTAGTGCATAAAAATAAAGTCATGAAAGCAAGTAGTACAAAAATAACTATACACGATATGGTAGGACTAGAGAATATAAATTATTGCACAAAGTTTTTTAAAGCCAAGTTTAAGCATTTTAATGACATTTCTTACTACTTCCTTTTATGATTTATAATTTAGTGTCATAATATTCACAATATCATTAAGGATTTTTCAGTCCCTGAATACTGCCCTGCAGTGTCCACTTATCAATGAATACAAATATGGGACATTTTCACAGATTTGTTAAACTTTCTCCTTTCCATTTTGCTTTTGTAAAAATCAGAGTCAATACAAAGTTGATTCATGGGATTAAAAAGTTTGTCTATACAGAGAATGGTCAAATCTAGTTAGTATAAAATAACGGAAAGAATAAGGCCTTCGGAATCAGATAGAAATTCAAATCCAAGCCTCATTTAGTAGTGGTGCTAATTTGGGAAAATTACTTACATCTCTGACTTCTAGTTCAATCATCTGGGAAACATTCATCATAGGATTGCTGTGAGCCACAGACAGGTAATAAATTACATATGAAATGAAATATACTTCGCACATGGGGAGGGGGAGATGCTGTAACTACTGCCCTTTTCGTTCACTCTAAAGTGTGTTGAGCAAATGTGATTCCACATCTGGTTAAACAGCTAGTTATATAGCTAGTATCTAAATCATACAGTATATATTATACATGCAACTTATTGTTTGACTGGCAGTTTCAATCCAAATACTTCTTTTTGAGAAAAAAAATTAAGGAAGAGAATAGACTAAAAGTTGCTCCACTTACAGTCTGGGTGTTATGGGCTGATTTGTTCTCTGCACCCCTTAAAATTCAAAATTTAAAGTCCTAACCCTCACTACCTCAGAATGTAACTTTATTTAGAGACAGGTAGAAAAGGTAATTAAGTTAAAATGATGTCTTAGGGTGAGTCCTAAATCAATACATCTGGTGTCCTTAGAAGAGAAAATTTGGACACAGAAACAAAACTTGGACACAGGGAAGACAGCATGAAGACACAGTGAGAAGGAGGCCCTCTGCCAGCCAAGAAGAGAGTCCTGAGAAAACAACTCGGCACACACCTTGATCCCGTAACAGTGAGAAAATACATTTGTGTTACTTCAGCCACCCCAGCTGTGGTGCTTTGGAGTCCTAGCAGACAAACGCACTTGGAAAATACTTTTCTTCCTTGTAAAGGTGGATCCAATTTTGATGTGTTCCAGTAAGCAATTTTCATAGTTTTAATTCATTAAGTCAGATTGTGAAAGCAATATTATTCTTACTCCTAAATTATGAAAAGATTTAGAATTATACCTCTTCATATTGAAAAAAATACATATCTAAAGAAACTTTTTATTCTTATTTAAGGACTCCAACTGGCAACAAAATTCAGATGCAAGTAAGTTCTTGGAGAGCAGAGATGTGGGTGGTGGTGTCTAAAGGGAGGCTTTTCAATGCTGAGGTGGAGCTAAGAATAGAATTTTTGCATTTTATTGTGAAATAGACAGCATATTAATGGAAAATTCTTGAAATAATTATGGGAGACATCCTTTTTGTGTTTCATGTGCGTAGCTTAAAGTATTAATTTATTTCCATATGGTGACTCTCTCAGATACATAGAATCATTTCACCCCAAAATGTCTATTTCTGTGTGTAGCATATTTTGTTCTCACTAGTGAGAATATTGTTTAGTCAAAGTTTATAATCATTCTGTCTCAAGACAAATCAAAGTCAAATAAATGAAAGTAAGTAAAATGTAAAATTATTCAAAAACTCAGTGGTAGGTACAGCCATCAGTTTCCCTGATCATGTTCCACACTCTATTTCTTTTCCATGTTGATTCCAAAAATAAATGAATTTATGCTTTTCTCTAGACATTTACCTCTAGAACAGTAGTTCTCAACCTTCCTAATGCCGCGACCCTTTAATACAGTTCCTCATGTTGTGGTGACCCCCAACTATAAAATTATTTTTGTTGCTACTTCATAACTGTAACTTTGCTACTGTTATGAATCACCATCAGAAATATGTGTTTTCCGATGGTCTTAGGCGACCCCTGTGAAAGGGTCATTCGACCCCCAAAGGGGTTGAGAACCACTGCTCTAGAGAAATGATTCTACACAAAAGTCATAATTATATAACAATGAATTCTAATTTGTATGTCCAAAAGTAAGTTCCATCTTAATTACCATAACTCACTAATGTGGTAACACAACCAATATTTGTAGCTCCTGGCTATGACAATGAAAACGCCTGAATCTATCCACCACATACTCAGCCATGCTAACGTTCCTGGCCAGAGTGACTTCCTCCTTCCCTGCAGCCCTTACAGGAGATCAGAAGTTTATCTCTTTGCCCATGGACTCCAGGCAACATCTAGGACTGCAATGAAGTAGCAAGCTGAAAACAAAGGAATTGGAGAATATTTCCATAATGAATAGTGAGTATCTCAGCCTTCTTCCCCAGACCTGTTCCCAGAACAACTATAACTGTGTACAGGAGACCAGATAATTCTTTTTTGGAGAAACTGAACTACTGCAGATATGTGCTAGTCCCCCAAGGTTGGCAAGCTGCCCGATCACCCTGGAATGAAGCCCACCAGTCAGCAGACCCCATCTCCACTCACTGATCTTCCAAGGTGCTTTCTAGCATTTCAGTCTTGAACATGAATGGTTAGCCAAGGAACTGCCAGACAGATGTTAGAGAAGGAGCTTCAACTTGAGGGAGAAAGGCCAAAGCAAAGAGAAACAAAGGGAGACCTGAAGGAAATGACAATAAATGAAGTAGAAAATTTCAAAAAGAGAAAAATCTATAACCATATCCTTAGAGAGAAGATATCATGCCCATAAAATCCAAACAGGGATGAACAAAAAAGAAAACAACACTGGGCATGAAAGAGCCCTGGTTTTTTAAATATGATAAGACAAATATTTCAATAGAAAGATTGATGTATTAATATCAGATCAAGAAAATCTAAGAAATATGAGAGAAAAGTGAGGGAAATTAAAAAATTATACAAAGAGAGACAATATCTCAATATGAGTTTCAGAACAGGAAAACAAAGGAGAAAAAGTATCAAACACAAAAGACATGAAATACTTTCCAAGGCTCAGGCCTGGGCTGGCAACGCTACGTCCTCTCCAGTGACCTTAGGCAAAGTGCTTTACCTGTGGGTACCTCAGTTTCCTCTGTAAAACGAGGGCAATGACCATGCTTATGTTTGCTTGGTATGATGACTCGCACACCGTGCGGACACATAGCCACCATTTGATGAAAGCGGCCCAACAAACAGATCCCTGAGGACAGTTGGGGCTGGGTAATTCAGAGGCTGCTGAAGAGCTAACCAGGTCATCTCAGCTCTGGGTCTAGCTGAGAGGCTGAAAAGTATATGCCTACAGGGTCAGGTGGAAGACTTAATGGGTTAAGAGCGAAGGATGTTAGAAGGAAGGCATGCACTGTGTGAATGACAGAGACTGTGAAAACATAGGCCACCTAAAAGGAACAAAAACTTTTCAGCTCCATTTTATTTGACCATGCAGAAATATAAGCCTCCTATATCAGGTTCACTTTTTTTAGATCACCTGATTTTCTAATCATCTCATTTAAGTCATAACAAATTTACAAAACATTGTGCAAGACAAACAGGACCCATCTTCACCTGTGTGCAGCCTACAGCTTCCGATTTAGAGTCTCTGAGGATGTTAACCTGGAGCAGAGATTATACCCACAATCTTGCTCTGTGTGGCACTTAGTGAAAACATCACACCTGGTAAAAACATCCTTATTACTATCCATAAGAAGGACTATAGCATGAGCTGTTATTTGCTGGTACATGAAAATAGCTCTATTTGAAGCAAATGCTATCATAGAAAGGGACACAGAGTAATTTTTAGAAGTTGTAAGTACAAGTATTCTTTAATATTCTAAGCACTGCTTAGTGTTTTTTAATAACTGAAGAGTTCGTTGATAATCTTACTTATCGGTATAATTTTCCCCTATAATTCTGACATTTACTAAAAAGCAAGATTTTAGCTTCTATAATCATAGATAATCTTGTAAGTCCTCTTCTAAGGTCATTTTAATATGCTTTTGAGATATTGCAGCTAATTATTGAAAATACTTAAAGTCATAGGCAATATGTATAACAGATGCCAAATAAAATAAAACATTGAAGACAAAATGCTTTTCCTTTGAAAATATAACATGTAAAAACTGAGAAAAATTGAATATCTGTTTAAAAGTAATAAATTACCACTTCTCTGTCCACCATTTTAAAAAGATATTAACATAATCAAAACAGGTAATATTATATATCAACTATAATTTTTAAAAAATAGATAAATATAATCAAAATGTATTTGAGCTGAATTATGAGGACCACTCTCTGGAAAATAGTTTTACCTGTGAAACATAAAAACTTTCTTAATCTCCCAAGCAAACCCTGGGCATAATGTATGTGCAGACAAAACACATCAGTGGTAGCTATGGATGAAATGACAACGAATACCCATTCCAAAGATAATTTTAAAGTCCTCAAATGTATAGTTATTATGCAGAGTATTATACAGACTTGAAAAAATATCTTTGAACCCTTCAAAGCATATAAACTAAAATCACAAGATAAACAAACATTAACAGTAAACTACTGTCTAAAATTTTAAGTGTGTTTATTAAAATCTGTCTTCTAGCATTTTTAAAAAATGTATTATCACTAATGGCCACTGTTTCCATTCAGACTTTTTAGAACAGAGGTTGCCTGCAGACCAATCCAGCCACACCCCTTTGCTGACTATTGTCTAATGACCGCTTCCTCTTCCTACTACTGCAATGAAGTTGAGTCGCTGTGACTGGGACCATAGGGCCCACAAAGCCCAAAATATTTACTATGTGGTTCTTTACAGAAAAAAAATTGTTGACCCTTTAGGGAAAAAATTATTATTTGTCACTTTTGGTAAATATACTTCTAAAGAACAGGAACACTTATTTCTTTCATGTAATCCACAGTATTTAATTATTGGGACAATAGCCTCTTTTTTTAGGACAAAGTGATAAAACTTCTAGGTACATGGGAAATGACTACTGTCATCTGTCTATGGCAAATATATTTTTCAATGAGTGCCAAATGAAATACTATAATGATCTGGGGAGATATGATCTATATCAGTGGGTTCCAGAGTTTTCTTACTATAGATTTCTTTTTTCTCAAATAAAATCTTACTCTGGAATTCCAATTTACAGAACAGATAAGAGCAACACTGTCTGCAGTTCCTCTGAAGGGAACCAATGTTTTGCGACCCTAAAATATACTTTTTGGGATATTGATTTTAAGTTGGTTTTTAAGAAACAAAAAGACTAAGAAAGAACCTTTGACCCTACCCATTCCTGCCTAAAGGAATCCAGGTGAAAAGGCCTACTTCAGGAAGGGAATCTCAGCATATTTACCTTAGCATTTGAATCCAGTGCGGCAGACAAGGAGGGTCCATGCTAAAGCCTCTTCTGGACCCCCAACCCCTCCGTGTCCCATTGTTTCTGGGATGCCTAGCAGGAATCTGTCTGAATTTCCTATTTCCTTTCAAAATTCTGGACCCCTTCCCTCCTTCTCCTTTGTCCAGAATGGCATATAAACCTCAACTGCCTAATGCCTCTTTGGGTCTCATTATAGCACCCCAAAATGTACATTCATAAAATAAACATTAGACATTTTCTCCTCTTAATCTGTCTCTGTTAAATCTGATTATTAGCCCAGCTAGAAAAGCTGAGAAGGTGGGAGGAAGGAAGATATATATATATATATTTAGCCCCCACAACCTCCATGGTTTGGTAGAAAGGAAAAAAATAAAAAAGAACTCTAGAAAGTCCATAAATGTTAGAGAACATTGCTTGCAATGGTCTAGAAGAATTACTAAGTTATTATGGGCATATATACATAACTAGATCATAGACAGAGAAAAATAATCAATGACTTTCATTTAATTCATTGTCCTCTAATAAACCTTTACGATAGAGATTGTCACATAAGGAGGCAGTATATTCTAAAGGGTACTTCTGTTTTTTAAATGTTTTTATTTATTTTTAGAGAGAGAGTAAGGGAGAAGGGGCGAGAGAGAGTAAGGGAGAAGGGGAGAGAGATAGAAACATTGATGAGAGAGAAACATCAACATTGATCAGCTGCCTCCTGCATGCCCCTTGCTGGGGATCGAGCCCAAATCCTGGGCATGTGCCCTGACTGGGAATCAAACCAGCGACTTCTTGGTGCATGGGTCAATGCTCAACCACTGAGCCACACCAGCCAGGCTAAGGATATTCTCTTGGAACCCAATGCATCCCCTACTAACTAGGACTGAAATGACCCACATCCTTCTGCCTGCATTACACCTAATACCCAACAGGTCCCAGCATTTTGCAACTTAACGAGGCAATGTTTATTGACTACAAATATACTCGTCACCCCCAGAGAAGACAACCCTATTTGGTTTACTGTTTAAAGCAAACTTCATAAGCTAAAATAGTCACAAAAATGCCTTCCTTCAAGATTTGAAAGTAGTAAGATACTGACTGATTATTGCAAAGACAATTTTTCTGTAAGTTAGCTCGTCAAAGCAATCACAAAAGTAATTATTTAGGAAACCTGTTTTTATCATTCTTTGCTTACATTTAGAGACAAGTTTCATTGCATTTTGAAAACTGTCTTTTTTCTATGCATCAAGCCATACTTAGCACTACCCCAAATCCACCACGTTAATCAACTGCATTGTCATTGGGATGTATGTGCCTGTCCTGCTTTTTTTTTTTTTTTTTTTCAATATTTGAGTGAAGGGATAATATGAAAAAGAAGTTCTCAATGTGTAAGGGGGAAAGAAATGCTTGTCTTACATAGAAGGTAGACACACTCTATTTATATAGAGTTGTCTGCTCAGGTCTGCTGGATTTTGCAGCACAAATCCCAGCCACAGAGCCTGTTTCCTATACCCAGCTTGGGCTCTGGATATTGGCTTGAGATATATTTTAATTGTAGGCTGTATGACATACTCTGAAGTCAGACTTGGATTTGAATCTAGGCTGTCCCGAGAAGTGGAGGGACCTCATGCTTCATGATCTTTATCTTGCTGGTGTTTAAGGGGGAGTTTACAGGAGAACTTCTTTCATAGGGATGATAAGAGGACCTGATGACACAGGGTATGTAAAGCCCTTTGCCTGGTAAGTGGACAAGGAGATGGAGGTGAGTATCTTCTACTGGTCTCTGCTGCCCAATCTGTACTCTGCATGCCAGGCCTGGCCATCCGTAGGGCTCGGGCTCCGTCCTACAGTTTGCCTGCCAACTGGAGCCTCACCATTCACATCTCAAAGCAAAGCTGCTGATCACACTGAGTCAGAAGAAAGTCAAGAACTGTTGCGGAGAAAAGTGACTTAGAAGAACAAATGAATACCAGGATGGGTTTACACAACATTCTGGGACTTCCACGAGGTAGAATTGCAAGTAAAAGAATCATTCTGCCTTGGAAGGAAGAGTGTGAAGACACACTTGATCAAAATGATGGGATCCCAGAGGGCAGAAGTCAGAGAGTCCTTCGTCATCCAAATGGGCACAAGAAGAGGAAAAGAAGCACCATTTTAGGAGATCAAAGGAGGCTTTGGGAACTCCATTATGCCCAGCGTAAAAGGAGGACGTGGCATGCCTGCCCTTCTGAGCTGGGTTGCTTCCACAGCACAGGGGAAAAGGCCTCTTCACATACATTATAACTCTTCTTACACTATTTGCTATAACATGCAGCACTTATTTCCAAGTTAATCAGTACTGTGAGCTCCTTCAGTGGGAGTCAGATGTCACCCCCTCTCCTTCCCCTCTCCAATTCCTGAACTTATTACAGCGGTAAACACTCAGAATAAAAGATACTTACCCAGTTGAACACAGAGTTCTTTAAATTCAGACATGAATTATGTCCTGCTGTGGATTCTGTACACAGGTAATAATACCTATTAATCCTGAGATTTAAAAAGCTAGCAAAGTCAGGATGTGTATAAAATCTGAAATGTGAAGTGGGAGGAAACACCAGGGAAAGGGACCAGACAGGTCAGGTCCAAATGTCTTCGTGCAGTAAAAGAGCAGGAAGAATCAAGCATAGAGACGTCTTTCTAGGGCCATTTTTTTTTAAAAATTGAGATATAATCAATGTATATTAACTTCAGGTGTACAACATAAGGATTTGATATTTGTATATATTGTGAAATGATCACCATAATAAGTGTAGTTAACATCCGCTACCATACATGATTTTTTTTTTTCTTGTGATGTTTCCAGGGCTATTTTGACCCTTAAAGCAATCAAAGTTCAACAGTACCCAGTCATGTCAGCAATGCTGATTCTGGGAACGCATGATTCTGGCTTGTTATTCTGATCCTGGAGGAAGAGTGTCAACATTCCAAAGCACACATATATGCAAGGTGGGAGGCAAGACAGAGTGGAACCCTTCCTTTATCCCACAGATCCTATCATTTTCCCCAATACTGAAGACGTGATATAACAACTCCTCTTTAAAATAGAAAGATCTCTTACCCTTTCAGAGGACATGCAGGGACCTGGAGAGTATTATGCTGAGAGAAGCCAGTCAGAGAAAGACAAATGCCACATGATCTCACGTATTTATGGAATGTCATGAACAAAATAAGCTGTCAATCAAAACAGACCCAGAGACATGGAAGTAGGGAACAGACTGACAAATCTCAGAGGGAAGGGGGCTGGGGGGGGTTGGGAAGAGATAAACCAAAGAATTTATATTCATAACCAATGGACAAAGACAATAGTTTGGGGAAAGCAGGAGGGGGGTGGGAGCAGTGAGGAGGGAGTCAATGGGGGAAAAAAGGGGGGACATCTGTAATACTTTCAACAATAAAGATTTAATAAAATAAAATAAAATAGCTTTTTGAAAATCCTATTGATAACTGGGATTTAGGCTTTCCCATAACTTCTTGTTATCTGCCTTCCCCCACCCCACCCCTTTCTAGCCAGCAGTTCTCAATTCTGGCTGCAAATTGCCATTGCCTGGGGGCTTTTAAAAAATACCAACATCAGCCCCCCCCCCCCATTGTCTGAATTTGGTTAGTTGGTCTAGGATGAGACCTAAGCTTCAGAATTTTTTAAAGCTCCCTAAATTATTCTAATATGCGACTAAGGATAAAGGTCTATAGCCACAGCCAGTCTCAGTGGTACCCAGAGCTTCCATTACTATTTGTATCAACTCCAGAACTGGGGTCTTCAGCCCCACCTTGTCTCGAAGCTTCAAGCCTATATTTGGCATCTCTTGCCCTGCTAGACCACAAGGTCCGTGGGGACAATAACCATGGTGGTTTCCTGCTTGCCTGCTTTATCCCAACACCAATCACAATGCCTGGCACATAGAAGATGCTTATTTACTATTTTCTAGTTAATTAATTGAACTTGTCGGCCATCTTGTAGGATCAAGGGACTTAATGTCTCCTAAAAAAAAAAAAAAAAAAAAAAAAAAAAAAAGCTCACTTTACAGTGAGACAACCTGAAGGATCCAGGACACAGATGGACCTAAATCTAGTCCCGAACCTGCCGCCAGGGTAAATTTTCTCTCTCTCTCTTCTACGTATTCAAAACCAAGATAATAATGGCATTTCTCTAGTTGTATTCATATATGTTTTGAAGGCAAATCATCCCATTTATACAAAATCACTTTGAACTATTTAGAAAAGCAATGTTGTGTTATATTAATTAAAAACGTTGATTCTACTCAAAGACTATGTGTAAAGGAAATGAGTTGCTCTAACTAGTTAGATTTTTAAGAGGAGCCATGTCTGAAAAAAACTGAAGTTCAAGCCATTGTCATTTGGTTTTCAAAACTACCCAGTCAAGGAAACAAATATAACTTAAATTTTTTAATGCATGAAACACCTCCTTATCACTGTACTACGTGCATTTTTTTTACTAACATTTTCATCTTCACAAAAATCTTTGTTAAAGCCACTTGCAGGATGGGCACAGAAAGAGAAAACAATGGCTGAGTGATCTGGACATTTTGTATTAATCTTCTACCCCCTCAGAGAAAGGGAGCAGGCCCCATCATAGCCATTTCCTCCTGAGAAAACATTTTAAGCACTTACCGTATCATAATAAGGCAGGCCTCCTTGGCCACAGGGAAAAAGGCACAGCATCAATAATTACTGTGGAGTGTGCTGGGTAATTGCAGGACTCCTGTACTGCCCCCAGAATAGAACTACTAATTTTCTCAAAAGCCTAACTTGATAAAATCAGAAACGGTTACCAAAGAAATTACACCAAGTGGTAAAACCTTAGACTGTTGAAATGTAAAAGAGCTACAAAGAATTTCTGTGACGGAGAAATAGGCTTGAGACTCTAGAATTCTGTTGTTTCATTGAGGACTCTTCGCGTGTTGACCCCCCTCAGCCCGGCTGCAAGCAAACTTCTTTAACTCATTGTACATCAGTTGTTGAAGAAAACATCTCAAATCCTGCTGGTTTTCTTTCTTTCTTTCAAAAAGTGACCAAGGTGATACTAATTATTAAAATCCAATATTTTTTTTCAATTTTCTTTTTTCTGTGACTCTGTATTATGCTCTATTAGTCAAGGAAAACAAGAAAACCAGAAATCTTCAGGTAACTAAAATAGTCACTCATTAAAAAATGAACCCAACAATGTATATGAAAAGTCAAGCTTCCTTAGACAGCCAAATCTTGTTGTCACACCTAATAGAAATGTCCCTAGAGTCATTGCTCCTTGGCTTAAATTGGCAAAACACTTGTTGATTAAATGAAGACAATTTTGTTCAACATTAGTGCCACTTATTGAATGCCTGTGATGTACCAAGCACTGTGTTCGATCTTTTACATATATTATTTATTATCAAAGCCACAATCATGGAATTAGATACTATTTTTCTAAGTTTCAGAGGATGTAACTGAAACTCAGGAAGAAAGCAGATTCCTCTAGTCCCTTGTTACTCAAGGGGTGGGTCACAAATTGGCATTTTTAGGAGCTTATCAGAAATGTGAAGTTTTGAGCCCCCCACAGACCTACTGAGTCAGAATCTGCATTTCCACAAGGTCCCCAGATGATGTGTATGTACCTTAAATTTTGAGAGGCCTGTTCTACCTCAAACACCTGGGCAGTGACTGAGACAAACACCTAACCCAGGTATGTGTCTCCAAAGCCAGTGTTTTGTCCTTATGCCACACTGCCCTTTAAGTACCATCGTAAGGGAGTCAGCATTCCTGCTCTCCACCCTCCTATTAGCAGCTGCTTCTTGGAAGAGATGAAGATACCTGGTAAGATTGCATCAGTTCCCAGGGGTTTTAAGCACATTGCGTTAGACAGTTAAGTGGACTTTCCATCTCTGCTCACCCCCACTTCTCGTGCTCAGACTCTCATGATTTCCTTTGGGGAAGTACAGAGCAGCTTTCCTACCCCATTTCCTGTTGCCCAGAATCATTTGATGAGGACAGATGAGCATCCTTATAAAGCCCGAGAGAAACATGATGGCTCACCATTTTTATTTTATTTATTTATTTTTAATCCTCACCCGAGGACATTTTTCTGTTTATCATCAGATAGAGTGAGAGGGAGGGAGTGGGACGGAGGGAGAGAGAGAAACATCGATGTGAGAGAGACACATCGACTGGTTGCCTCCCGCACGACCCGACCAGGGCTGGGGACGAACCGCAACCGAGGTGCGAGCCCTTGACCGGAATGGAACCCGCAACTCATTGGTCCACAGCCGACGCTCTAACCTCTGAGCCAAACCAGCCAGGGCGATGGCTCACCATTTTTAGACTTTAGTTTTGTTCTTTTCAGCTTTGCTTTCCTTGTCAGCATGGTTCAGTGCGAACTGAATCACTGCACATGCAAATGGCTGCAATTGCTTAGGAAATGTAAATAAAGAGCTATAATCACTCAAACTAAATGGTGAAAAGCAGTTTCACAAGGAGAAACCTTTCATTTGAATAAAATTTATTTCTTTATTCTATGATCACAACTTTTGAAACCCTGCAGTAACTGTCATTGAATTTGATCAGTTATGAAAATAGCAAAATTTGGAGAAATAAAAAGTTTAACAGGCCTAATGGCTGATCACACTGGCTGCAGCATCTGAGAGTCATCTATAATAACACAGTGAGAAGGGTTAATTCCCTGCTCTACCTTCTTCTCTAAAAACAGAATAATTCCTTATCCAAGAGAGATGTATTGAAGCATGCCCACCATGAAGAAACCAAATTGAATACAAATAAGAAACTTTTCTTTCTTAAAGCAAACTTAGCAAAGTGAAAGTAAATCTATCTTACATGTGTATTTGGAGCAAAGAAAATATAGCTGATTAGGAAAAAAAAAGTCATCAATTCAAAAAATAAGTGTATACTGGGAAAATAAACCTTCCCTACCCAGTTACTCATACAATTTTAGGGAACCATTTGACAATTCATTCAGTAAATCAAAATAGATTAAATGAAAATGTGGTATGTTTTTCTCCAATATGGTACAAGGTATGGACTAATTACATAAGATCTAAGACTCAAAAGAAAGAAGTTGTGCCCTGGCCAGTTTGGCTTAGTGGCTACAGCATTGGCCCATGGCCCAAAGAGTCACGGGTTCGATTTCAGTCAAGGGTTAGGGTCGTGCGGGAGGCAACCAGTCAATGTGTCTCTTTCACATTGATGTTTCTCTCTCTCTCTCTCCCTCCCACTCTGTCTGAAAATAAATGGAAAAATATCCTCGGCTGAGGATTTAAAAAAAAAAAGAAAAGAAAGAAGTTGTGGTTGAGAGCCTGAGAATATTGAATATGTATCTGAATGGGACATGGGAAATATAATTTAAGATCCTACACTTATCTGAAATATAGTGGTCTTTAGATGATATTTTCTTTTCCAGTATGATTCCCAAAACCCCACTACCAGATGACTTCAAGGCTGGAGTTTTGACCACTTCTAAATTGCACCAGTCAGCTACGTGCACGGGACCTGGAATGCAAGGCTGGTTCTCTGGTAGGAAGCAACAATGCCAATGATTCCAAAGAATTGGACTCTAAATGTAAAAAACTTTAGGAACCCAATTTATTTCACTATATATTCCTTTCTATGTGAACACAAAGTGATATATCACCCCCCAAAAAGGTATAAATAAGCCTAGTGCATTTATTTTCAATTAGTACAAAGTACACATTCTAATAAATAAGGTGTTGTGATATGGTTTAATTGGCATTTTTGTTTCTTTCTTAATGGTACATAAGGATGCATGTTACAATTCATGGCATTTTAATCTTTATTAAACGTGGTAAAAGGAAGATCGATCTCCCAGAATTGTGCTAAGGATAAAATAGCTGATGTGGAAGGCCAAGACCAGTACCTGGTGTGTGGATTGTTAAACAAACATTAGTTATTATTAGTGATGTTTTCTATAGCAATTAAATAAATTGAAGGACTGCTTAACAAATGTGTGCTCCCTTGCAATCTTGAAATTGATTTTATACTACTGAGACCCCTTTAATTAATTTAACTATTGTGGTTCTTTTAACAATCTGTCCTTAATTCTTTGGTACTCCTCCCTTCCAGTGTTAGCATACTAAGTAATTGGCTTCTAGGAATGAAATGTGGAAGTGACAGTCTGTGAGTTGCAAGCTAAATCACAAAAAGCATTGAGGTGCCCTCATGCTCTCTCTTTTGGATCACTTGCTCTTGGAAGCCTGCTACCATGTCATGAGAACATGCTAGCAGTCCCATAGAGAGGTCGCTGTGGTGAGGAACTGGGGCTTCCCACCAACAGTCATGTGAGTAAGTCATTTGGAAGTAAATCCACCAATCACAGTCAAGCCTTAGATGACGACAGCCCTGGCCAAGTCTTGACTGTGACCTCATGACTGATGCCGGGTCAGACCACCCAGAGAATCCTCTCCCAGATTCCTGATTCTCAGCAACTGCATGTTGTAATACATGTTTGGCTTTTTAAAGCAGTTAGGTTTGAGGATCGTGTGTTTTACAACAATAAATAACTAATACGATTGTTTTATTCCCGTTATATCAAAACAGGGGAAGGAAAAGTATCTGGCATTATTAAATTTACATTTATGTTCAAAGAGGTTGACTGAATTTTATGGCTATCTTGTATCCATGAAAATGAATGTTACTACTAAATCTTTTACTCAAGAAAATATACTATACATCTTGTGAGTCTTTTCCATTTTGAGTGGAAGCCTAAGACTTCATGGTTCTTTCTGGTAAAGACATTATAAAATCATCTCTCTTCCATAGCTGATATTTCACACAACATTTACTGTAAGATCTGCATTTCATAAAGTAATACATGCCATCAATCCTTTTCAAAATCTCAAATTGCCCTCCAGAAAATTCACTTAGCTCCTTTATTAATTTCATAATCTTGGCTTTGATCATTTCTCAGTTTTCCACCTTTCCAGCAAATGCTTCCAAGGTGGGGGTGGGAGCCAGCCACTGCTGACCCTCTCATCTCTCTTCTCCCCTCTCCAGCCAAGGCCAGCATTAGGCTCCCCAAGTAGGTGATTGCATCCCTGTGACTCACATCCTCAACATATTTAAGCCAAGAAAACCCAGCGGTGATACTGATAGCAACAAGATGGTGATAACCAGGGCACCCACTGTCACTACTTCAGAAATCTGTCATATTTCAATCTGAAAAAACACTCCATCCATGAGTATTGAACAAAGAGGGTAGAGAGGAAGACAGTGTCTCCCACACCTTTGTCAGGTGGATTTGTCACTCACATTTTTCACTTCTCCTTGCTGTCTGTCTGTCACCTGACTGCAATCAACTTAGAGGTCATATCTTCAGCCAAAATCTGGAAGTCAAATCAGCACCCAAGTGGCAAAAACTGCCATGCACAGTGCTGGCTTCCTGGAATCTGAATGAGAGTTTGAGGCCTCAGTCTATTGTAAAGTGAGAACAGAAAAAATATGGCCCTGGCTGGTTTGGCTCAGCGGTTAGAGCGTCGGCCCATGGACCAGAGAGTCCCGGGTTCGGTTCCAGCTAAGGGCACATACCTCGGTTGCAGTTTGTCCCCGGCCCCAGTTGGGGTCGTGTGGGTGGTGACCTGTCGATGTGTCTCTCTCACATCAATGTTTCTGTCTCTCTCTCTTCCCCCCTCTCTCCCTCCGGCTCTATCTGAACATAAATGCAAAAATGTCCTCGGGTGAGGATTAAAAAAAAAATGTATTAATGTGTTTCATAACAGGGCTGTCAGATGATACAGGGACCTAGGAGCATCTAGATTACATATTAGAAAACTGTCACCAGAGAGGTCTAATGACTCACCCAATGTCACAGGCTGCTCAGTGGGGATCTACCTTAAGGACATAGCTCTCTGATTGCTGATACAGTACACTTCCTACAGCATAGCGGCATCACACAGTTTGAATAGACCTGTTTTATCCATTTTGCTTTGCTTCTTTTATTTTATTAAAAGAACAATAGACTCACATGGAAAACAATTCAAAAAATAAATATATGACCCCATTTATATAAAATTTTAAAACAAATCCAACATTTATATTAAGGTTTCCTATGCAATGAATCTATAAAAATATGGATGGGGAAAATTCATGCCAACCTCAAGATGCTGGTAGCTTTGGAAACTGGGACCAAAAAGGGGTTTAAAAAGACCTTCAATTGCTTCATCAACATGATATATGTTAAGGGTTAAAAAAAGATTTGAAGCAAATATGTTCCCAAAAATCCTTTTTATATTTGGGGAGTTCATTTTCTGTATAAGGTGCTCTACATGTCTCTATATTTTAAGTATTTCTTGATTAAAACAAAACAAATGTTAAGTTATATACCATAAAAGGTGCCCCTCTATCCCAGACCTCACTGACCCTCCTCAAATGTAATCTCTAATGAAGTTCCTAACATACTCTTTCAGAATTTTCTCTGCATATATATAGTCCCTTGAAAGCATGCAAATGAAATCATAAATATATACAGTTCTTTATTTTGCTTTTTCATTTAAACAGCACATCTTGCAGATTTCTCCATTTGTGACGTCATCTTTTTAATCACTTCAAAATATGCAGTTGAATTAATGTATCTAAATTGAATCTGTCTATTTTATCTGAAGTCTTGCTACTCAAAGTATGGTTCATGACTGGAAACGGGGATCACCAGGGAGTTTGTTAGAATTGCAGAATCTTCACTTTAATAGCTCTCCAGGTGATTCCTATGAAAAGTGAAGTTTGAGGACCGAAGTAAGTAACAATGGAACATGCCCAGTGACTCTCTTGATATAATCCAGATTATTTATATAATATACATATTTCTTAAAAACATATACATTTATTTTTTTATACATTTATTTTTAAAATAAATGTTCTTATGTGTAATATGACTAAAATACAATCTCAGTAAATAAGAAACTCAAGTGTAATAAGCTTCTTGCCTAGCTACAGGTTGAACACAATAAAAGGGAGTAGAGAATGATTAAAAGATAATTACTAAAATTTCTTCACAGTTGTCTTCTACTGAGTCTATTTGTTGGCTTGCCAGTTTTAGAAAAGTAATGAAGAATAGTTCAGCTTCATGAGGCTTTGAAATATTACCATAGAAACAAAACAAAGCAACAAAACTAGGGAAAAGTACCCCAAAAATAATCAAACAAACAGTTCATCACATGGGTAAAACCAAGAGAATGAAGATCAGCTTTTCTTCTCCCATCCCAATCATACTGTACTTTTATCATACTTAATTTTTCAGGATGGAAAATAAAAAAACCACCTTTTCATATAAATATGTTCATTTGACCATTACTTTATTTGTAGTTTCCTAGATTCCAGGGTCTGGAGTGGGGTGAGGGGGGGGCTGCAATGAGACCAGGGAGGCTAGAAGGCGAAGGAAAGCAAGGAGGGAATGCAGAGGCTTTGCTGTCCTGGTGCAGGAATAGTGTCACTGCCATCTTCCCTTAGCTATTGCCATAGGGTGATACGTAGCACCTGCCGTTGGTAGCCTGATCTTCTCATCCTAAATACTGTATCTAGACAATCCCACCTACATCTGTGGCTTTGGTTACCACCCATGTGCGGGTCACTCCAAAATCTCCCACCTAAGGCCTACTCCAGAGCTTTAAACCTTTATTTCCAATGAACTACCTAAAATTTACACCAGGATGAGCCAAACACAGTGGTTCTCAACTTTGGGTTCATCTGACATGCTTGTTAAAACTCACATTTCTGGGCTCATCCCCAAAGATTCAGTTCTATAGGTCTACAGTGGGAGCTGAGAATATTTTTCTAAGAAGTTCCTAGATAATGCTGATACTACTGGACCAGGGACCATACTTTAAGAATCACTGTTCTAACAAAACATATTCAAAATTAAATTCACTTTTTTTTTTCTCAAATTCTTCTTAACCAGCCATCAAGTCCTGTTCTGTTGTTCATCCAAGGTCATAATATTGTTGTTAACTTAATCATTCCAAAATCCTGAAAATCATCCTATCCCCTACCCTCTCCTTTCTACCTCATATTAATGTAGAAGCCAACTTGATTTCTGTGGTTAAAAGGGGTAAATGACTTACTACAACATACACAAACATACACAACATACAGACTTTACTATACCAAAAACTTCATAAAGAAAGTGAATGATCTGTATGCTAAAAATTATAAAACACTGATGAAAGAAATTGAAAAAGACAAATAAATGGAAAAATATCCTGTGTTCATGAATCAGAACAACTTTCCAATTATGAGATGAATAAGTTTGGGGGATCTAATGTATAGCATGGTGACTATCGTGAACAACAGTACTGTGTTGTATACTTGAAAGTTGTTAAAAAAAGTAGATTTTAAAAGTTCTCACCACAAAAAAACAACCACCACAGAGCAAAATAAATATATGAGGTGATAGGTGTGTTAACTAATCTTATTGTGGTGATCATTTCACAATATATAAGTGTATCAAAAGGTCACGTTGTACACCTTAAACTTACACAACGCTAGAATATAATTCATAAATTTGCTCATTTTTCCTCCCTATTCTTTGCTTTAACATAATGAGACTTTGTTTGTTTGTTTGTTTGTTTGTTTGTTTTAAATCCTCACCCGAGGATATTTTTCCATTTATCTTCAGATTGAGTGAGAGGGAGGGAGAGAGAGGGAGAGAGAGAAACATCAATGTGAGAGAAACACACCAACCGGCCACCTCTAGCACAACCCCAGCCATGGACAAACTACAACAAAGGTATATGCCCTTGACCGGAATCGAACCCATGACTCATTGGTCCAAGGGCTGACGCTCTAACCACTGAGCCAAAGAGGCCAGGGCCATAATGAGACATTTTAAAAGCATGAGGTTAATTTAAACACAAATTAGATAGATATAATTACATCTGTGCATTGCTGGACAATACTTTCAGATGTGCTACCACAAAACATATAAAAGACAAGTACACCTTCAATAGTCAAAACAGTCGCAGGAAGACATAGATGCCTAGTGGTGCTGGGAAAAAACAATCAAAACACAAGTACAAATAATCAGTAACACTAGCTCACCATATATTATGTTCTTCTATTAACATGTTAATCAAGTCATGTTAACAAACACTGAATACCAATCACATTTCTGATGTCCAGGAGTCAGCTGACATTTGACCATTCAGTCATGTGCAACACTTTTCTCCCAAAGGATTTCATTGAGTCACTTATAAATGGCCCATAAAAGTATATTCATTTCATGTGTTTACACAATACCACATGAGCATGCAAAATTCTGTCTAGCACAGGCAAGAAAAGCTACAAAGGAAGTAAATTACATGAGGCCTGTTCCATTCACTTTATAAATTGAAATGTTATATTAACACAAATGGGTGACCATGGCAACACTTACTGGTTAGGCATGAAACAGGGACAAACTACTGCATTCCTGTGTGCTTCTAAAGAGATATGTAGAGTCAAGAGACTTTTATTTTTACTAGTCTTTTGTTATTTTTAAGGAATTGGTTCATATAATCTAAGTTATCAAACCTGTGGGCCTAGAGTTGTTCATAATATCCTTTTAATGTCAATGCAACCAGAAATAATGAGCCTCTTTCATTTCTGACATTATTTCTGTCTTCTCTCTTTTTTCCTTGGTTAGCCTGGCTAGAAGTTTATCTATTATTTTTAGAGGGAAGTAAAATCATAACATTTTTAATATGTTGCTACTGTCATTCAGATATTTTACTGAAAAATCTCCCTTTCAAAATGAAATAGAAACTTTTAAATAATTTTGAGTTTCTATGTTAATAATTAATAAAAAATTATAGGTGGGAAAAAGTAAAATGAACAGAAATTTGCTCTTTTTACATCTTTACAAGACAATTACATCTCTCAGTATTGCTGTTGAAGAGAACACATATATATTAAAATCTCTCTCATGCACATATGATAGAAGAGTTAGCAAATGTCTGCAACAACTTTATTACTTGAGGGTTTATTATCATTTAAATATGCTCACACATAAGATCTAGCAGCAATTCCAAAAAATATAAAGTATCTATTTGAATAAACGGCTTTTAGTAGAACATAAAGACCATAGTTGTGCGGCCTGAGTAAAGGACAGACCAGTGGAAAAAATTAGTGGACTTTCCAAAATTTTTACCAGGGCTGATTAAAACTTAACATAATGCCTCCTGGCATTAAATTCCTGGAACGTTTTATACACACATTTCTATCACTCATGCTGTATACAGTTAGTGTGTATGGCTTTTGGCATCAAGAGAGAAAACTGAGCAACGATGGCTAGGATTACAGGCACCTTTATTGTTTACTTCATGAGAATTCTGGAGGTTGTTGGTTCTGGAGGTGATTCCACGGCTTAAGGGAACACTGGTTCTTTCTCTCTTCCTGCTGTGCTTCTTGCATTTGTTGGCTGTTGCCCTGTGATGGCAAACTGGCTATTCAAGATAGCAGAAAATGTTCTAAATCACAGCATCCCAGGCTGGCAGGACAAGGAAAGGGCAAGAGGCTTTCCCTTGGAGAGCTTATGCTTTTATGGAGAGGAATATCTTTCTCAGACATACTTAGTAGGCTTCTTCTGACAGATTACTCTCTAAAACAGGGTCATATGCCCTCCCCTCAAAGAGTCACTGGCAAAGAGACATGCGATTGCCACGTTACCACTCAAACAAATTGCAGTTCTCTTCACAAGGAAGAAAAGAATAATGCTGTTGGGTGAGTAGCCAACAGTGTATGCCATATCTGCTCTTGTTAAAACTATAATTTAAAAAGTAGAGTTCCACCATAACACTCTCCATTAAGTACATAACCATTAGTGATTAATCTCTGAAAAATTCTACATCTAATATAATCCATGCTTAAATGAACATTCATGTTCATCCAATCCCAGTACAAGAGTAAATGGTACAGGAGTCATCATTTCTACGAGATGCCTAGAAAGCCAATCATTCAATAAATGTACCAAGTACCAAAACAATAAGAAATTAATAATGTGAATCTCAAAAGTGAGTCTTGTTTTACACACAAGCTCTAAAATAAATACCCACATATTCAAGTTTTACCATTGAGAAAACCAGCCTTGGTTCAAAAATATTTTGAACAGGATAATCAGAAATTTGAGTAGAAAACTAGTATTTTCAGCACCTACTATTGCTAGTTACTGTGACTGGCTCTTAGCACGTAGTACTCTTTTAAGCCTTACCATAAACCAATGAATTAGTATTATCTCTTTTATAAAGGAGAAACCAAGGCTCAGAAACATTAATTAACATATTCAAGATAATTAACAATAATGAAGCAAGGACTCAAACCTAGATTTCTGCCTACTGTCCTACCCTGATCACATACAAAGGATGTAATAGCTAGACCAGTGTCTCTCTCACATGTCTAGACGAAATGGCAAAGGTCTTTGTATTAAGAGTTTGCAACAAAGAAGCCCAAAATTGTATGATGTGTCCATTAAAGAATAAAACCAAGTTCACCAGACCTCTAAATAAACAAATTAACTAATTGGCTGACTTAAATACAGCCAAAGCTGAGCCTGTCAACTTACCAGGCAACCACATGCCAGTGAAGAAATCTGCTGAATAGTTAATTCATTCAGGGACAAACATTAGAAGGTTTAGAGTTCTAAAAAGAGGACATTCATGATAGCTGTAGTAATTAAGCACTCTAGATAGGAGAGAATAAGTCCATATGTCTCTACATAGTTGGTCAAGACAAAGTCCATTGTTGATGGGTCAGGAATGAATCTGCCACCATAGCCTCTATTGCTTTCCAAAACCCAGCTTTCTCACTTGGGAGAAGCCATGGTTCTAGTGCAGGTAATGGAGAATGTCATCCATTTAAAGGAGGTATTTGCTGCAGTCAACACTGCACCCAGGAAGATGGAATGGAAGCAGAATGAGCAAGTTGAGCTATGTGAGGAGAATGACTGGCAATCTTTTCTTAGCACAGTGAATAAATCCTCCAAGAACATTCATTCTCCTTTTCATCTTTTAATGTTTTCTGAGCATACCTAGGTAAAATTTTTTAATGCCTTCACTCTCAGAGATCACAGTCTTGTTCAAAAGCAACAGAGAGATGTGTCTTGGAAAGACACAGAAAGATCTACATTCCAGCCTAGCCCCAAGGTGTGGGGTCAGAGACCACTTCCTCAAGCAAGTTGAATGATCCTTGTGTTTGAATAAACATCAGTCTACTTGCTTTCTGTATTAAAATTTTTCCTCAAAACCCAATCAAAAAATTTATTATTTTTCTCCCGTGGATTTTTAACAACTTTAAAAAAAATTTTTTTCTTTATTGGTTTGAGAGAGAGAGGAAGGGAGAGGGAGAGAGAGATAGAAACATTGATGAGAAAGAACATCAATTGGCCACTTCCTGCATGCCCTCCACTGGGGATTGGGCCCACAACCTTGGCATGTGCCCTGACCGAGAATCGAACCAGTAACCTCTTGGTGCAGGGTCGATGCTCAACCACTGAGCCACACCAGTTGGAGAGATTTTTAACAACTTTTAAAAATGAAAATAGATGTTAAAATGTTTAATTTTTCCCCTCTGGTTATTAGAAGGGTTTCTTTTATCTCTCAGATTTTCAAGTTCCAAACTTATCACCTCTTGAAAGTTCATTAAAACATGCCATTTGGCCATTAGTTACTAATCATATTAATTATAACACAAAGACAGAACATAAGTGATTGCAGTATTCTACTACTAATTGAGCTCAATGTCAATATTAAACTTTTGCCTAAAAGGTGATGAGACAATATTTATGAGGGAGGAAATTGGCCCTATTTTGATTTTTAAGTATGGATGAAGCATCAAAGAAATGAGAAATGTTTAACTCTTTATTTCTCTTAAATGCTGTTCTAAAATCCAAAGATATGTCTAAAACAACTTGCTAAGCTATATAATTGTACACTGGTTTGTTTTAAAAGTTGGAAATACATCAGAAATCATTTTCAAATCCCTTCTACTTTTGTGAAACATCACCAACTTTGAATAACACTCCATTATGCTCTGGTAAGATGTTAGAAAAGATCCACCATTTTCTGTGCTTCTGTTCTCATGCAGAGGGTGGGGTATAGATGAGACAGTACTGTCCATGAGGCTTACTGTTGAGACTGGATGATGGGAAGGTGGTGGCCTCACTGTACTATTCTGCCCAGCTTTGTATATATTTAAATTTTTCCTTAATAAAACATTTCCTTTAAAAATCAGTATTCAGTGGTCTTATCTGCCTAATCAATTCTACTGGTGATTTCATGGAAGATAATACAATGGTTTACAAATTATATTTTCTTACCAAAATCAGTAAATGCTCCCATACACCTCTCCCCCAAATTTGCACAGAGCCATTCCCACTTCATGAAGAAAAATCCATTTCTAAATACTGGCAAGAATCTTTTATTAAAACAGTTGTAATTTCATATTTTATTTAACAAAATAAGTGCAAATTTTCTCAGTCATTAATGTGCCAGTCCAAACACTGCATGCTTATTAGTGAATGACTTTTTTTTTCTTTCCTCCATGCTAAAGCACATTACATATTCTCTACCTGAAATTTTCTTAATTCTATCTCATGTTAGAATTAAGCCTTTGAAGAGCAGGTACTGTAGATTTGAAACCTTATTCTTCACAGCAAGCCCTCAGCACATTATTGAATCAACTTTTCTCTACACATTTGATGAAAACATAAGATGCAACCAATATTAATGAGGTAACTTCCATGAGGACAAAGCCATCTGCAAAGTATCCGAAGCCAGATTCTTTTCTGGATCATTTTGATGAGTGGGTAATCATAAACACATGTGGGAAAGCCTGCAAAGTTGTATAATTTAGAAGGGAAACTGTATCAGATAAAACATCATTGTCACTTGCTCCTGAACATGACAGCACAAGAACCCTGAGCCCCAGTACACACAAGACTGAAGCTCCGTTTAACTAAAAGAAGCTGGGCAGTACCTGGTGACTAAAAGAGCACACGTGTGCTCAGCTAGGACATTCTCCAAAAGGTCAGACAGCCACTCAGGCCATAGTGGGAGTGTTTCAATATTGAAAGTTAGGAGGCTTGAATCCTAGATTTGTTTCAACAGTTCACTGGACGAGGTCTCTTAGTGTTTCTGGGCTCAGTGTTTATATCTGTAAACCTAGATAACTGAAGAGATGGTCTCTAAAGGGAACTCTCTGACCCCGATTCTCTGTGATTCTCAGACTCCAACATGTGCAGAGGGACAATACAGAGGTTTCTAACTCCAGTGTGTACAAGAAGCCCAATTCAGGCGCTAAGTTATCAAATGGTAGGCAAGAGTGATTTTTTCTCATTCTCCAATTCGATATTGTTCTATAAAGAGAATCATCTTGAACGTCAAAACTATGTAGAGAAAAAAATTAATCAATAATAATATGTTACTTATCATGTGTAGCTGCATTGCAGTAGAGCGTTTTATAGCTCTATTTTAAACCCGTGCTTCTGTTGAAATAGTGAATTGTTCTGGAAAAGATTTTAGTTTTTCAATAAAAAACTTTCTGCTATAAACAAAGGATTTTTGGTAACTATAGGCTTTGCGTCAGTGCTGGTTGCCATGGAGACCAAAGGACAAAAATATCACATAAAATCTAGATCAACAACTGGTAATTCCTGTTGGGAAGAATTTTTTTTTTTTTTCTCTATAAGAAGTGATTCAGGCAGGGGAAAGGAAGGCAAGGTTCATAAAGGTGGTGCAAACAGGTCTCGGAGTCATAGAGCATGAGTATAGACTGTTAAGTCTGTCCTTCCAGTTATCTGCAATAGCCAAGCAAAATAAAAGGTGGCCATTACAGAAGGAAGACACATCCCTGGGAAAAGCAGGTAGGTGCCCTTTGATGCTGCACTGGCCTCGCTACAGAAATAATTGGTCCTGTGAAATTTAAAAGAATGAAGGAGGTAGAAATTCAATTTTTTAAAAAAGTTCACTGTGTTCTAGGTGCCATGCAATCCAGGTCTTCTCCCCAGGACTCCCTGCATTCGTTCCTCAGCTCATGTTAAGCCCAAATGGGAATAAAGTTCTGACTTTTCTCTCCCCTCCAGGTATCTCAATAGAACAAATGGCCTCAAAGATGTTGCTAGTTTTCCTATCTCAACCCAAGAGGGAGAGAAGAAAAAGAAGGTGTGAACTCATGTATATCACTCACGAGATAGTACTCATGATCACACTTTCTTATAATCATTGGCTTTTAACCTCGAAATGGATATCCCACATTTTGCATCTCAATTATATGTCTGTTATTATTTAGTACCCCTTAAATGAATATCTGACAATAGCCACATGTTTATTAATAAACATCTACTGATCATCTACAATATACAAGGCACTCTGTTCGATTCTTTGTAGATAAAAGGATTAAATAAACATATATTCTTCCCCACAGAGGACACTGAAATGAGAGATTTGTCATGTCCAAACAAGGCTATGATGTCACATTTTAAAATATCCTTTCTGCTAATATAAGTGATGTCATTATATGGTACCTTTTGGATGTGATCATATTTAGTCATATGGGGTAAAATATCCACATAAATATATCAAAACATGAACATACCCATTTTAACTAGCTACCGTACATTAGCTACCATATTTTATAAGGTAGAATAAATATTGGCTATCATGTATTTTATTAGCTACCAAATATTTATTTAATGTATATATTCTTTCTATAAGGCATTTATATGGAGTAGGTTGTATATTAAGGGAAATTGCCATATAACAGTTATGGAATGTCATTTAGAGTTTGGTATTGGGGGGAAGTTCATGTCACTTCCATTTCAAGAAGTCTCTATGGGAAAGTCAGTCACTCACTTGCCCTAGTTGATAACGGTACAACCTTCCATTCTAAGGTTTACTTCCACCTCTAGATCTGTTACAGGCCGTCACTGACGTCTGACCATGGTTTAAGTAATGGCTATAACACAGACACCGCCAATCTTTGAAGCAAGCCCAAGCTACAGTGCACCATGTTGTACTGTCTGCAAGTTAAGTAGAAATAAAGTAAAGGAGCTAAACTTAAATCTCCCAAGTGCATAAATAACACACAGCTTGACACACAATAGCATTTGCTGGTTAAATCCCAGCCAGAGAGAATACTCACACTCTAGGTCTCATACAGCTTCTGTCTGCTCTTCAGGAGCTCCCTAAACCTTCTGTTTCTCAATCAGATCTTGGTAGATAATGGTTCATTTTATGTGTCTACTTGGCTGGGCCATGGTGACCAGATTCTTAGTCAAATATTATTCTGGATGTTTCTGCGAGGGTGCTTTTGTATGAGATTAACATTTAAATTGGTGGATTTTGTGTTAAACAGATTGCCCTCCTTACTTAGGTAGGCTTCTTTGGATTTTTGAGGCAACACATTCCTCATCTGGGTGCTGCTCCAGCCCATTGCCAAGACACCTGAAAGGCTGCTGGGTTTGAGCAGAGCCCAGAATAAGAGAAGACTCTGCAACAGGTCCAAGCTGCCATGCAAGATGCTCTGCCACTTGGGCACGTGATCCGGCAGATCCAGTGGTCCTTGAAGTGGCAGAGGCAGACAGACATGCTGTCGGCAGCACTGGCAGGTGAGTCACAGCCCAGGCCCTTACAATTGTTCATCCTCTGCACATAACTACTCCCCTTTTGAGAAACACTCTTGGTATGATAGTAAATTTTAATCTAACCATATCAGTAACTACATTAAAAGCCAAAAAAATCTAAATACGTGTCCCGCTGGTGTGGCTCAGTGGATTGAGAGTTGTCCCATGGACTGAGAGGTCCCAGTTTGATTCCCGGTCAGGGCACATGCTCCGGGTTTCAGGGTTCATCCCCAGTAGTGGGCGTGCAGGAGGCAGCCAATAGATGTTTCTCGCTCACATCAATGTTTCTATCACTCTCTCCTTTCCTCTCTCTCTAAAAAATCAATAAAAACATATTTAAAAAATCTAAACATGCCAATTAAATAACAGATTGTCAGATAAGATGAAAAAGCAAAACCCAGTGATAAGCTGTCTGCAAGAAACCCATTTTAGATAAACCACCTAGACAGGAGAAAAGTGAATGAATAAGTACTAATCAAAAGAAAGCTAGAATGAAGTAAAATGAGTCAGACAGAAAAGACAAATATCATATGATTTCATTTATATGTGGAATCTAAAAAAAATAGACGAACAAACTAAACAAAAACAAACTCATAGATACAGAGAACGAACTGCTGGTTTTGAGATGGGTGGAGGCTTGGGAGGCTGGGTGACAAAGGTGAAGGGGTTAAAAAGTACAAATGGGCAGTTCTACAAAATAGTCACAGGGATGTAAAGTACAGCATAGGGAATACAGACAATAACACTGTGATAACTGCATAGGATGCCAGGTGAGTAATAGACTTACCGGGGAGATCACTTTGTAAGTTACATAAATGTCTAACCACTATGCTATACACCTGAAACTAATATAATATTGAATGTTAACTGTAACTGAGAAGAATATAAATAAATAAGATTATTAAAATAAATTTAAAAAGAAAGCAAGGCTGCCTATATTTATATAAGACGAAGTTGAGAATATATAAACAAACTATAGCACATCTATCAGTGAAATATTACTCAGCATTAATAAGGAAAGAACTATATGCAGCAGGGATGAGTTTCAAATGCATTATGCTCAGTGAAAGGAGCAAGACTCAAAAGAACACACACTTGCATTTTGATGACATTCTAGAAGACATAACTCTGTAGGGACAAGAACAGGTCAGTGTTGCCCGGGGCTGGAAGTGGTGGAAGGGGTTGACTCCAAGGATGTGTAGAGGAACCTACAGGGGGCTGTTCTATACCTTGACCGCAGTTACAGTTTCCCAACCATATCATTTGTCAAAACTCACAGAACTGTACACCAACATGTTTGTGTTATTGTATGTAAATTGTCCCTTGATAAAAACATGAAAAAAATATAACCTCCAAAAATAAGCAAACATATAAAAGTAATACAAACAATATGTGATATCTGATTGATGACTCAGGTATTATTTGAGAAAACTTATGGAAGAATAAATATTTTTCCTATGTAATGTATAGATAGTATTGACATTTGATGCATTTTTGCTACTTAATAATTAAAACCACTTACTCATTTCAAAGATTGCTTCTTGTTTAGTATTGAGAAAACAGAAACACTGCCAGTTTTCAATTTTTTGTAATATTTCCCCAAAACATTTTATATAGGAATAAAATTACAATATTATTACACGAAATTATAATTAATATTATTAAATGCAATTATGTTGTTAATAAAATCATGAAATTACTATTTCCAAAAGTTGTAATGCATGGCAAGTATTATTTTTGATAGAATTGCACTATAGTAGAAAAATGTAGAAATTTCCTTGAACCAGCTGAGTTGTAAGAATAATTCAGAAAATATTTATTTTAATAGGATTTGTATTTATTTCAGGTTTGCAGTGAAACACCTCACTGCACAAAATAACAAGTATGTCCAGATATCAGGCAGGGACCTTACAACTGATAAAGAAAACATAAAGTGAGTTGTAACTTCCTCTTCAGCTGGTGAGTTTTGATTAAGTGATTAAGATATAAAAATGATAGAGTGGAGGGGGAAAAGAACACTTTTTTTCCTTTCTGTTTTGAGTCACCACAACAGTGCAAAGTGCTCCAAAAATAAGATATAAAGATTAAAACAAAATAACATGAATACAACACCAAGGCTGAGCCAGAAATGTTACAAGGAAATGATCGTTTATAAACATTTTAAAATCAAGCTTTTTCCCTCCTCACAGTCGTGGGCCTCTCCTGGTTAGTCATTGTGGCCTCTGTGGGAAGGAAGCCCTGACACCCACCGGACGGCATCGCACAAACCAGGCTCGACCTGGGCGTGTTTCCGGAGAGGCTCCTGGATGAGGATGATAAACAATACATTTCTGAAAGGGAAATCTACTGGCATCCAAGCCTCTTCCAAACAAATGGAAAGTTGTGAGTGTCTGACACGCAACTGTCCTAGACAGCTTTCAGTGTTTCTGGGCCAGGGTAACACTCAGTTCACTTGGGGACACTGCTGTGTCCATCAGCTGTGTCGAAGCATCAAGGAGTTGCCGGAAGTTTAGATCAAGAACAGCAGCAATTTCTGACTGAGTAGTGGTAGGTATGACTTGAAATAAAAGTTGGGGCTAAAACAGAGTCAGTAGAGTAAACATATCAGAATCTCTGTTGTCCACAGTAACTTTAAGAAGAGTGAATAGAGATCTGCTCTGGCCACGGCGAAAGTACGGGGATCTAATATATGCTCCCACCTAGAACTACCAGGAAATGGACAGAGTATATGAAAGCAGTTTTCAGACATGTGAAACAGGCAGCACAGGACAGTGTTCCCTAGGAGCAGGGACACAAGCAAGGTAAGCCCTACAATTGCATCAATTTACAGTCTGGAGTTAGTTTACATGCCACAGAACAAAAAGAAGGAACTCAAACAGAGTCCAGTAATCTTGTTGAGTTGAAGAAACAGAGATCAGAATTCAGAGAGCTCAGGACAGCTAGGATCTGTGGTCAATGAGACAGAGAGGTGGGAACCACCAAGAAAAGACACCTGGAGATCTGCAGAGATCTCCACGTCTCTGTCTGACCTGTGTGTGCATAAAAAGAAACTACCTGCCTGGCAGGTGTGGCTCAGTGGATTGAGCACCGTCCCATGAACTGAGGGGTCCTGGTTCGATTCCTGGTCAGGACACATGCCTGGGTTGCAGGCTGGATCCCCAGTAGGGGGTGTGCAGGAGACAGTCGATCCATGTATCTCTCGCACATCAATGTTTCTCTCTCTCTCTCTCTCTCTCTCTCCCTTCCTCTCTCTCTCAAAAAGAAGAAACTACCTGAAGGAAAAGAATCACCGAAAAGAAGTAGACAGAACATTTCTTGGAGCCCACATGGGATCAGACACTGGGTATAATCCTAAAAATGATATAGGTTTAGTAATGGGGCTAAATTGCACCTAGACTAAAGGCTTCCTTGGATTTGATCTAACACAGCTTGAAAGCTTTGAGAGGATGTAACTGATTCTAATTAACTTAAACCTATGCCAGAAAAAAAAACCAATGCTTAAGGAAATACAACAAAATATAGCAATCAATACTTCAAAACTCACAATATTCAACATTTGATTTAGAAATGACTATAGAACAGGAAAATATGGCCTGTAAATGGGGGAATCAATCAATATAAATATATCTCAAAATGTAGCAATTATGAAACTAGCAGAGGACATTAAAATAACTATTATAAATATGATCCATGTTTTAAAAAAGGTAAACAAAAACAAAAACATAAGTATAATAAGAAGAAAAATAAAAGCCACAAAATAGACCCAAAGCTTATTTCTAGATATGGGGGGAAATATCTGAAATGAAAATACACTGGATGGGATTAACAGCACATTAGGCAGGACAGGTGAAAAATTAGTGAACTTGAAGTCATATCAATAGGAACTATCCAAAATAAAGTACAGACAGAAAAAAGACTGAAAAAAAAAAAAAAAAAAAAAAAGGAAGCTCAATGAACTATGACACAGTATCAGCAGTCTAACATAAATGTAATTAGAGTCCCAGAAAGAGTGGAGGGACAGAAAAATGCTGGGAAATTTCCAAATCTGATCAAAATTATAGGCCAGTCAGAGAAAGACAAGTAGCATATGATTTCACTCATACGTGGAATTTAATGAACAAACTGAACTACCAAGCAAAATAGATACAGACTCATAGATAGAGAGCAGGCAGACAGCTCAGGGAGAGGGATGTTGGGCGGGAAGGAGAGGTTGAGCTAAAAAAGAGGCACCAGTGTTAGCAACAGGTGTCTGCTAGTGAGCTGCAACCTCAGGACCCCTGTAGAGCAGGGCTCCTGCAATTGGAGGAGACGTCCTGAAAGGAGAGAGGAGAGCTCAGCGGAGGTAAGCCTTGCTGAAAGGCCTGGATGTTAGAACTCATAGTCATCACCTACTTGGGTATCTCCTTTAGAAAAAAAAATAAAAATTTTATTTCTCAGGAATAGGCTTTAGTTCATGACCACAGTAGTCCATTAACTAATATGCATTGTTCTCTGTAAGATTTCAAATAATAATGTAAGTAAATTAAATAAATATATATTCAGCTTCATCTAAATTACTTTTGGACAGGAAACTCAAGTAAATGACCAATGTTTACACTTTTAAGTTACATCTCCTTAGAGGGGTTATTTCTCCACCATTCTCCCTGTGTTTTCCAGTCACTGGTAAATAATAGAAACTTCAAATTACCAGCATAGTCTCAATGCATTTATAAAATGTTCTAATTCTAGATGATGATCAAAACATCAAACTCGATTTAAAATTAATATCTCTTTCTCAGTCCCTCTTTCCCCAGCTTGCTGGCCATGTTTTCTAACCTGTGGCCATGGTTATGGTTGCTGCTCAGGAAGGGAGAAAAAGTAGCAAGAAAGTTCGTATGTCATTCAAAATGTAGGAAGGCTTGGTTTTCAAAATATCTGGGCATCTTGTTTAATGCTAATGCTTAGTCTCTGGGAAAATTATCTGACTGAAAACCCTGTAAAGCTATTGATGGATCCTATTCTTGCTTCCCACCTGTCAGTCCTCAGGTTTCCGGTCGTTCACCCCATGAAATTCTCCCTACTGGAGTTCCATTGCCCATCCTTTACCACATGGTCTGGGAGAGCAGCAAGTCTTCTTTGCTTAGCTTCCAAAGAGGCCTTCTCTCTTGTCCATGAGGATTCCAGCCCCATGCCACCCCTAATTTTCATTCCCATGGAGTAAATAATATTATCAGTTTGATGGATCACATTCCTCACATTTCTTTATGTTCTTTGTATATCAGGGATAATAGCAACTTAGTTGTTTTTTTCCAGTCTAGATTTTACCTTTTGAGTTTGTTTGTGGGATCTTTTGCCTCCAAAAATATTTGTTTTATGTAATCAGATATCTCTATATTTTTCCTTAGGGTTTTCCTTGTGTTCTCTTGCAAACAGAGATGTTGCCAATAATTTTTAATAGTCAAGAACTTACTCTACAAAAATGAAGAAAGAAAATAAATTAACTAAAAGAGCACTGTCAGCTACTTTTTTCAAATGATCTGCAAGATCTAAAAACAAGAATTCTATGTTAATTTGACCAGAAATACAGCGTGAAGATGGTCTCTAAATTGTAAACTACACGGGCAATTGCCTTTTACACACAAGGATATCATTCCTTGTGTATAAAAAGATTTTCCAGCCTAGAAACAGGGAATGGACTCAAAAGATATCCTTGGAGAATCTTCCACACGTGTTGGGAATAGCACACTAAATAAAGAGAAAGCTACAGGAATCAGCTAGTCAAACTGGTCCAGCAGGTATACCTGGAGCTGAGTGAGCATTAAGCTGTTAAAACCTCTCCTGGCCTGTGGCTTATTAATAGGGACCACAGAGAATCCTGGAAGAAGGCTTCTCCCATCAACTGCATCCTCTGAGATTAGCAGCAAGAAAAGGGAATTAAGCTTAGGGCACATGACCCTAAAATATTCATGCATTAAAAAAAATCCAAAATAGAAAAAGTTACCTAACCCTACGAACCAATTAAAGTAAGATGCTTAGTGGAAAGGTGACAAAAAGATAGAAAAAAAACTCAGTGGTCGCAGGAGATCGCCACCAGGAGTCGGCTTTCCTAAAAATCACTGCTCTATAAACCCTTTATTTCACCTCTTTGCCCAAAGTCACTTTCAATACAGTATTTCAATACCACTTGCTGCTCCCTCATGCTGGTGTGATTAAATTTTAATTTTACCCTCCGCAGCAAAGATATAAATTACAGCTTTACTGGACCTCCAGGAAAAATTTAGCAAACCATTACTCCATTTTTCCCCAGTACTAACCCAATTGCTCTTCAATCCCAAATAGAAGATGTGTTAGAGATGTTTATCATCAAACATCTAACTCACCTAGCCTACAGATAAAATTTCAGGCAAGAGGGATTTTGGCAAAGCTATTTAAAATCAAGGTAGATTTTCTGGCCTCCAAAAGTTTTAATAGGTTCAGAGAAAAAGTTATATCTAGTGAGCAGTACACTGCCAACAAGATCACTTTGCAGACTATACATCCGTCATAATTCTAGCTCACTACTTCTCAGACTTGGCTGCACATTGGAATCACCTGGGAGCTTTAATAATTGCTGATGCCTAAGTCTCCTCTCCAGAGATTATGATTTACTGTCACCTTGAAAATATGTAAATTAAAAAAAAAATTCAAACCTGAGTTCACTTTGTTCTTGAGCATCATTTTTACTAAAAAACAATGGACAATTAAAGTTATTTCTGTTTCTCCTGGTTTTGTTTTATTTATTAGTATTTTTTTAATCCTTACTGAGGATATTTTTTTTATTTATCTTCAGATAGAGTGCGAGGGAGGGAGAGAGAGAGAAACATCGATGTGAGAGAGACACACCAACTGGCTGCCTCCCGCATTGCCCAGACCAGAGCTGGGGATGAACAGCAACCAAGGTATACATTTTTGACCAGAATCGAACCCGTGACTCATTGGTCCACAGGCTGATGCTCTAACTACTGAGCCAAACTGACCAGGGCTGTTTCTCCTGGTTTTAAATAATCTCTTTGGTTGGGGATGCTCTCCATTCTGAAAAAAATATTTAAAATATCAAAGTTCAAAATTCCTCAAAGACCTTTTTTCTTTCCTCTCCAAGTATATCCCTCTTAATCCTACTTCTGCAAGTGGCATCGAGTTTTGAGAGGGACTCACCTAGCCCAGTTTGGGAAGGGAGAGGGACGAAAAGGTGGTAGTGTCACCATCTTCTTTAACATCCATTTGCTATGATTCCTGGATACCATTAAGTTGCATAAAGTTACAAAATTTTTTTTAAAAAAACTAGAGTCCAAGAAATTTTCCAAGACACATAGCAAAAAGACCAAGTGACCAGTAATATGAAGAAAACAAATACAGAACTTGGCAAGAAGTTCCCAACACTGACTGAGGGAAGTCTCAGAAAGAGAACAGCAAAATGAAGGGGAGATATTGTCCAAAGAAATAACAGATAGGGATATTACAGAGGTGATGAAGACAAGCATCTTCATATTAAAATTGCCTCTGACTAGAAATGGAAGAATATATATGCATGTTAAAGAAATTTCAGAACAGCCGGGATAAAGTGAACATTTCAAAGAAACTACAAGTTATCTCCAGTAACCAGTAGATGGGCATTATATTTCTTGTCACCAATAAAATAGGATAGAGTAAAGACAATACTTTGAAAGTATTGAAGACAATACTTTCAAATTTTTGAGAGAAAAAAAGTGTTTTCAACTAAAAATTCTACACCAACTCAGTTCAATAATCAAGTGTCATGATATTTGATAGCCACAGTTAGAGTATAATACATTCAGAAAGTTTCCTTTCAATCCATCTTTTCTTCAAAAGTTTCTTGAGGAATAACTCTAGCCAAGGAAGAGAGTAAAGCAGGGAATGAAAATACACAGAATACTACATGGTAAAACTGGAAAGAGACAGTCCCAACATGACAAGAGGCCTTGAGAGATACCAGTCTATTTTGGAGAGGAAATGGGGCTCTGAGAGGAAGGATTAAGCATATGACAAAAGCAAATGCAAGGGGGAAAGGACATTTAGAAACACCAGGAAAAGTGGGAGAAAAGGCACTACAAAAATATCAAGGTCCAAATATAAAACGAAGCTAAAATACAATATTATTTTAAACAATTGGAAGTATATCTTTGAAAGAGGAGAAGAAATGTAATCGTGGCATCCTGTAGACATAAATTGAATTTTATTTATATTGTTAAAATAATATCACTGTCTGTATCATTGTCCAGAATTCGATTTAACATGTAGACAAAACACAAAAGCCTTGGGTGTAGTTTCTAAACAGAAAGCAAGTTTTAGTAACCTTGATAACATAAAAGCAAAGCCCTCGTTCGTATCAAGTAGATCAAAGAGGAGGGAGGAAGAGCAGACAAAAGGAGAAGGATGCTGATGTTTTCAACTTATATAATTGGGGTGTCAAAACACACTATGGAAGGTCATAGAACAAGAAACAGGGGATTAAAGTTGCTATTTAAAGTTACAAAATTAAAGAGAGGAACCGAGAGAAATATAAGAACACAGGCGGGAGGAAGAGGTGGCGGGAACAGGCCAGTGAAGCCAAAGCTTCGTCATTCACAGTGGAGACCCGGCAACACCATCTACTTTTACATTTTATCTAAATAGATAACTATCTATTGCTAAAGTAAAAACAGAGATATGACCATATTTTTTTGGTTCATTGAAGTAATCACCAAAAGATAAAAGGAAATTATCAAGAGCTTGCTTCTTAGGTGTATGTTTGGAGAACAGGCAGGGTCAAACACGAGTTTATTGCTTTTCATTCTACTATAAGAAACTTTTAAAAAATTAAATCAGTCAAAAGGAGAAAAGGAAATGGAAATGAATGGAGGAAATATAATAGCAAACGAAGAGTTAAATGCACTTTTACAATACTAAGTGTTTCCTATGGAGTGGATGACAGAGTTTTTGCCTTTTAATGCTAATTTCTTTAAGAGTTTCCTGCTGATTTCTAGTGATTGTCAGAAATATCTATCTGAAATAGAAAATGGTGGTGGTGGAAATAAACTTTGCTTACTTCCACTTCAAGATATTTTAGGAATAAAGATGCAGGTTCCTTTTTCACTTGAAAGAACAAAATCCATCTGCTCCCTGGGATTACTGACAGCCTTTCCTCCGCCATATGGGGTTCATTTTACACAGCAGCATGAAACTACAATTCTGAGGTCTAGTTTTCTACCTTTTATTTATTTTCTTTTTTCTTTCTTTGGGAAAAAAAAATACATGCTGATTCTTAGTCAGAGATTGAATTCCTCCTTGAGTTCCCCTCTATTCCTTGGAGAGCTTTTTTTTTTTTTCTTTGAAGATATTGGAGTGATGTTAAGGATTTCTATTATATAGAGCCTATTATCAAGCAGCACAGCACAGCACATAGAGGTGGGGTATTAGATATATATTTTAGAAGAATAAATAAAAAGATATGTCAATTAAGCTCCACAATGAAAATATTACATAGACCACAAAAGCAGTCTGATCGGATTTTAGTATGCATCTCTGTACATCAAGGTTAGAAAATGACTTTTAATGATCAGTCTAGGAAGGAAAACATACGCTGGCATGAGAGATTGAATAGCAATTGTCAGTAAGTAATGGATTTTATTTTTAAATTTAGTTTCTTAATCAACCCAAGTCAACTTCTTTCGTTCAACAAAGAACCCTAGAGGCAATTTGCTAAATCCTGACCAGGGAAAATACTGAAGGAGCATAAGAATGAGATTAAGGGGCTAATGATGTTATTGAGAAGATGATGTTTATATATTCATGAAAGCAGAGGACAATCAAAGACTAAATACCATACTGAATACAATCAAGCCTTAAAATGCCTGGGATGTACGGACATATTCCTGAAAGACTCAGTAAGAGACAGGAGTGAGGTGGACCCTGAAAGGACTCAAAAATTCCACCCCACCTCACCTTGGTAAAAGGTTGAGGAATATGGGCAATTATAAAACCCAGCACAGTCAAAGCTGAGAGACCAGTCTTGTAAGAGGAGGAAACATTAAGACCTCAAGGCCCTTGTGTCCTCTTGTTCTACTCTGCAACTCTTCAGCTGCTGCCCTAGTTTACCACCTTGAGTCACAGGTAAGGTCTGCAAACCTCATCTCTATTTCCTACCTCTGTCGCTGATCCAATCCACCCAATCCACCGGAGTACTGCAACAACCTCCACCCTTTCTGCTCTCCTTACTAGTAGCATCTGCTGGCCCAATGCAAAATCCATATTTGCCCTGGTCGTACTTGATATTTCTGTTCATTTGAGATTATTAGCCACTCCTTCCTTGAAACTGAATTTTCCTTGACTTGGTTTCTCTTTTGCTGGTCCCTGAACCCTAGAGTCACTCATTTTCAAAATAATTATTGGCATCCTATTATGTGCCAGGCACTCTTAACAGGCTCTGTGGACACAACAGTAAATGAAACAGTCAGTCCTTGATCTTGTGGAATTTACATTGTAAAGGGAACATACAAAAATAAGCAGACTATTTAGTAGACTAGAAAATGACAACTGCTAAGAAGAAGAAAAATAAAGCAGCGAAGGTGAAATAAGAAGTTTAAGTAATTTGGGGTTGTAATTACAAGACAGTAGTCAGAAAAGGGAGAATTGGATATTGATTAAAAACCTGAAGCTCTGGCTGGTGTGGCTCAGTTTGTTGGAGCATCATCCCATACACCAAAAGGTGGCAGGTTCGATTCCTTGTCACGGCACATACCCGGGTTGTGAGTTCAATGCCTAGTTGAGACGTATATGGGAGGCAACTGATCGATGTTTCTCTCTCACATCAATCTTTCTCTCTCTCTCTCTCTCTCTCTCTCTCCCCCTTCCTCTCTCTAAAATCAATAAAAAGCATATCCTCAGGTGAGAAAAAAATTAATCAAAAATAAACAAAGCTTGAAGAAAGTAAGGGAGTAAACCGTGGATTTCTGGAGGAAGATCAATCCAGGTAGAGACAACAATAATTTCAAAGGCCATGAGGCAGAAACATAAAGGACATATTAGAACTCCAAGAAGACCAATGTGGTGAATGCCAAGTGAACATAGAAAGGGGGAGAAAAGTAGGAACTGAGTAAAGAGAAGTAATTGGAGACAGAATGCATAGGGCCTTGTAATGGCCACTGGAAGGAGCTTGGCTTTACTCTGTGAGGTGAGCTAAGCATCCATTGGGTGGTTTTAGCAGAGGAGTGGGAATGAGAAGGCATGTTTTAACAGGATATCTCTGACTGCTCTATTGGAATAGAACAAAGGAGTTCATGGTTTGAAGCAAGAACACCAGTAGGAGGCCATTGCAATACTCCAGATGAGAAATGTTAGTGTTTCTGACCAAGGAAGTAGCAGCAAGATAAAAAGAAGTAGTTAGATCCTGCATGTGTTTTTTAGGTAGAGCTGACAGGACTCACTCCCTATTGGCCTAAGCAACTGGAAGAATGGTGTTACCTTTTGCTGAGTTGGGGAGCAAGGCAGAGAAGTAAGGTTAAGTGAGAGAGGGTGAAGAGTGTCAAAGCTTGCTTCTGGCTAGGTGAAATACAAGGTGCTCATCAGATACCCACTAGGAGATACATCATGGGCAGTTGGGTATATGAATCTGAAATTCAAAGGAGCCGTCTGAGCTACAGATATAAATTTGAGGATCATAAGATGAAATTTCAAGCTATGAAACTGGATGATCACAGAGGGAGTGAAGATCAATAGAAAAGAGATCCAAGGACTGAGCTCTGGGTCACGCCAACCTTTAGAGTTCTGCTCCTTCCTTCACTAGTCCAGTGCACAAGGATGATCCCCAGGTCCTGTTCCCATTCTCCTCTCATTCAGCACCAAGCTTTCAGTTGCTCTGGACAAAGAACCATCTATTTCTCCTTTTATCTCACCTTCCTCCCAGGCTTGGGATGACCAATGTGTCTTCTATTTCTCTCCCATATCATTTTTGGTCTTCATATGAACCACATTTCCTCTATAGCACTTATCACAATGTGTATTTATTTTACTCATATGCCTTCTTGTTCACTATCTTCTCACTTCACTATACTGAGACTTTCATGAGAGTGTGTTCTTAACCATTGGTACTCATAGCACCTAGCACAAGGCCTGACATAATAAAGGTGTAGGGGAGGAAAAATAATTTTCCTGCTAACCTTTGAAGTTCTTCTGGCTGGTCTAATAATCAAATTGACATAAGACAGATTAACAGGAGAAAATAACCTAATTTATTTCATATATACACTCAGGGGTTCCACAAGAATATGGGGCCCAAGAACAAATTGGGCAGTTGAGATTTATATGCTATTCTGGACTAAGAAGAGGGAGGCAGGGATTTGGGACATCAAAGGGAAAGTAGACAATTCACAGATAAATGAGAAACAGCAAATATTTGTTAAACAAATTTTTGCCTGGCCACCCAGAAACAATGGGGCACAGAGGGAAGTCTAAACAGACTTTGTTAAACAGACTGCTTGATTACTCCCTATCTGCCTCACTTAGTCCCCATTACATTAAGCTGATCTTCCTTCCTGGAACCAGTTTTTCTATCTGAATTCTTCTAGGCAGGTAGGAGGGAGATTAAAAAAAAAAAAAAAAAGCTCCTCTTGAGTCTTTTATTTCTTAAAAATAACCAGCTTAAAATAATCAATATCCCAAAAAGGCATATTTTGGAGTGGCAAACTCTGCTTCCCCTGAAAGGAAAATATTGACATTTGTTGAAAGAATACATGTGGCTTTGGCCAGTTTGGCTCAGCGGTTAGCGCGTCGGCCCGTGGACCAGAGAGGCCTGGGTTCGGTTCCCGCTAAGGGCACGTACCTCGGTTGCAGTTTGTCCCCGGCCCCAGATGGGGTGGTGTGGGTGGCAACCACTCGATGTGTCTCTCTCACGTCGATGTTTCTCTCTCTCTCTCTTCCTCCCTCTCTCTCTTCCGCTCTATCTGAAGATTAAAAAAAGTCCTCAGGTGAGGATTAAAAAAAAAAAGAAAGAAAGAATGCATGTGAGCTGATCGCTGGTGACTCCCCAGTGTATAATGTCAATCTGATTTCTTCCCTGAGCTTCAGAATTAATCAAAGTGATTACTTTGATTAGATGCCTCACAGATACCATAAACTCAATATATGCAAAAAGAACTCAATATTGCTTTATAAACCACTGTTGGCCCCTCATTTCCTATCTCAGTGACTGGAAAGATCATTTACCTGGGCATCCACATCAGATATCTGTAAGTCACCCTACACTCCTTTTTCTACAGTGCCTATATCTCATTGGTTGCCAAATTTTGCCATTCTTCTAAATGTCCCTCAGCTTTATTCCTGCTACCTTTGCATTAAGTTCAGCTCCTCGATTTTTATTTCAAGAGCCTCCTAATCACTCTTCTTGAACTTATCCTAGCTTTCTTCAATTTATTCTGCTCATTGCTTCCAGAATAATCCTTCTAAAAAGCAAATCTCACCCCATCAGCCACTCTATTAAGATCTCACATGGTCCTTTTCACCTCCCACAGGGATCAAACATCAAAGACCAGTCCAGCCTATGTTTAGTTTGGCCTATACATTTGTTACATAAATTTGAATTTGCTTCCAACATTTAAAATTTAAACACTTTGTGTACAAATCTGGATTTATGGCTCTGCTGGAAAAATCCAAAGCTCTGGTAACACTGGGCACAAATTTCCACATAGTGGCAACGTGGACCTGAATGCCACCTACCGCCTGGGAACTGGGGAGGTCCTGAGCTCCACTTTACCACAGTCCACCCAGCTCACGACATTCATGTAGGCTGAAGGACTGGATCCACTGGCCTAAAAGGTCATTTCAAATACCTTAGTGTGGCAGAAAAAGCTGTCTGGATACATTTCTGCTGGGAGACTTTTCTAGAATCCTTCTCTTTCTAATACCCCCTCACCTTCTGATGCCTATCTCCGACTGGCCTCACACTATATTTTAATCATGACAAAATATCTGCAGTTCTCCAAACACACCATGATCTCTGGTTTCCCTCCAGTTCCACCTACTGTTCCTTCTGTAAAGGACTGCCCTTAGCCCCTTTAAACTCCTACTCATCCATACAAAGGAGACAAATCTTGATGGGCCTGTAGGCTCAATTCCTCCCTTTTGGGTAGATTAGCAGAGAGCTGGCTCAATAGGTCTGCGTTAGCACCAAAAACTGGATGATACCAGCTGCTAGGCTTCAAAGACTGTCCCTTACTAACAATGCCGTTTTCTCACCTATTGTTACATAGTCACAGGCATGCCCCCTATTCCTCTGACCCTATAAATAAATAGAGTTATGGGGTTGGAATCCCTTTCCACTAGAACACTGGCTTTCACATATGCAGACTATCATTGACCTAAACTGTGGGTCAGTAAGAGAACAGGCTCTGCTAATTCTCTGCCTATAAGTCCCCACCCCCACCCTGTCCAATAAACCCTTTATCCCCTCCATGCCGTGCTTGCTAATGGTGTGTATCTATGACCCTTGGCACAGTACCTTGAATTTCCTGTCCGGACTTCCCCAAGAAGAATGGCACTTTGTTCATTCTCTGACTTCACCCTAACACTTAGAAGATTTAGTACCACTATTGTAATTCTTTGTGTGAGTTCATACTTCATTCATCTTTTTAACACCACACCAGGCACAAAATAGAAGCTCAGTAAATGTTTGCATGAATTAAATGAATAGTATCAAAGGAGTCACTCTGATAACTTATAGCAGTTATTCACAAGACAAAGAAATGAGTCTTTCCATCTAATTTAATTTAAAATGGTGTAAATAATATTGTTTCATTTTTTTTCTTCACTTCTTAGCACCATTTGTTTTTGTTCTTTATGAAACAACCTCATGGAATTGTTTTTGAAGACTAATTCCAATAAGATGCCTATAAAGTGCTCAGCAACAGGCACTCTGCCAAGGAGGCAGCATGTGAAGAGATTAAAACCAGGTGTTTTGAATTTAAACAAGATCCCAATCCTGGAACTGAAACAGTGACTAGCACAGAGTAGGCACTGAATAAGTACTTGTTGAATGAATGAACCAGTGAATGGAAGAATCCTACTTCTGCTCATCATTCCTGGGATGCCTCCAAGCCTTTGCACTCACTGTTTTATCTGAAACAATCTTTCCCCAGATATCTTCCCTAGGTCTCTGCTCAAATGTCTTCTTATTGAGAGGCCTTCCCAGAAAACTTAAATGAAATGGAACCCTGGCACGCCCTTTCCCCCTGACCATACTTTTGTTCTCCCGTTTATCACCATAGACAACACTATACAGTTGGTTCTCCTCTAGCTGAAACGTAAGCCCAAGAGAACAGGGACTTTGCTTTGTTTGCTTCTGTATCTCCACCAAGGACAGTATCTGCATATATGAATCGTGAAGATCTGGGCACATCTCTTGCTCATTTGTAAAGTAATGGGGAGGAAAGAAAAGTACTGCCTTTTAGATGAAAGTTTATATGATCCATTTCTCCCAGCTCTTTGCCCATTGAATACAGTCATGAGCCTCCTTCTTTTATATAACTAAGTCCAAATTCTGTGCTGCTGGATAAAGTTGGTAAAAGGTCCCCCCTCCATGTCATGCCGAAAACATCTCCTTCCAGAGAACCACTCTGAGCTGTGCAGATGGTAGCTAAATCCTACAGTGGGAATAGATTTGTGTTTTCATAGAATACAGAATGTTTCAGTTGTGATGAATGCTAAAGCTTACCTGGACCAACCAACTCGTTTTATAGATGTGGACTGGGAAGACCAGAGGGGCACAGTGACTTAGTTAAGATGACACAGAGTTAGTGACAGAGCTAGGGAAAAGAAAGCTCAGATTGTAGGATCCTAATCCACACCCATCACAGTCATTGAAAAGGCACCTCCAGAATTCAAATGCCTTCCCCTGATTCTGAGTCCATTCCTCTTTCCACCATAAAATCCTGATGGTGGAAATCCATCTTGCTAAAGGCCAAGCCCATTAAACTTGCCCAGTGGCAACAGTTTTATTATTCCAGCAGCCAAATCTCTTCTGACAAGCTAAAGTGGAATTAGTGACAAAACAGCCTGAATTCATTAAGAGTCTGAGTTCTTCAGAAGCAATTCTCCCTTGTTCTCTGTTCTGCAATATTTGCTCCTTATGATTTCATGGGACACATAATTCTTGCCAAATCAAAGTCCTCAAATTTCCTAAGGCTGCCAGACAGGAAATTGAAGAATTATAAATTTTCAGTCTTAAGATAGCTACTCAATTTAACCAACTGAAGCAACTGATTTAATCAAGTGGTCAGTCCGGTTTAAAAAACTCTATAGCTCTATAGATGCTATTTAACATTCCCTGCTCTGTCATCTGCTAGAATTGGGCTCCAAATCCACCCTAATGTCCACTGGCAGTCAGAATTAATCAGTTCTTCCCACTCACACCCACTTCAAGTCCAAAAAAAGAATGATAAATTTTCCTATTCACAGAATCAGCGTTGTAAAGGACATTACTCTCCCCTGGTGGAAACACTAAAAAATGCTCCTGAAAATGTTCCCATAAAGATTAAAATCTATGCAGGACAAGAACATTCTGCAAGATTATCAAGAAAAACTAACTTGAGAAACCTGCAAATTAAAAGATCTGGAGTCCCAGTGACTGTGTTATCCCACTTCCTCTTCCCCTCCCTAATCTCTCAACCCCTCATTCAAATAGCCTCAGGCACATACAACTCAGCACCAGATGGTCTCAAGGATAATGACCCTGAGAGACTAAAATTTCCCCAGTTAATGACCTTAGACAAAACACCTAAAGATCACTTTGGAACAAGGCAAAAGTTTGTATTCATAAGTTAAAATAAGTACACTTTTGCAATTTATTGAGAGCTCTGATTCATGAATCTACAAAAATCTGGCTTCTGCATAAATTTAGCAAATTTTCAAATTGCCTCTTACTTCCTTTCTAACTTTTCATGTTCTTTTTCTTGTTGAAAAGATTAAGAATGGGTAGGAGAACCTCAGGGCCTTCTCCCCCTCTTCCTGTACAGATGTCGTGAGAAGAGTGTCAGAACAAATTTCACAGTAGAATCCTTCCCCAGTGACTCCAACTTGACTCCTTCTCGGAGCTCCAAGAATTCTTCTATTCTAAACCCGGCATGCCCATCCCGGCTGCTCATCAGAATCATCTGGAGAGTTTGTTGTTTTGTTATTATTGCTGTTGTTTAGTGCCGATACCCAGACACCACCACACTGGACTGGGATTTCAGAATGAAGAACCAAACTGTTTTCATGAATGAATGATGTCTCTATGTAAACTTGAAACTTTTTGAGACCAGTATTTCTTGTATGACTGATGTCACAAAATCAATTGCCCTTTCTCTTTCCTAATTGCCACCACATGCCTTCCTACATCACTTGTGTCTGGGCTATTGCAATGGGTACAGTATATTATGAGAACAGGTGTTCTTCCCATCCATCCTCTACACTACTTTCAGAGTTTTATTTCTTGACAACAATTAGACGCTATCATTCCCCAGCATAAAACCTTTTGTTGGTTCTCCATTTGGCATATGATAAAATTCTTGTTTCTTACATGATATTGCTAAAGCCATACTTCCATTGTGTCCGACAACTTAGAGCTCCTCTGAACACACCACGTGGTGTCAGACCTCTTGGCTTTTTGTTGAGGCCCTGCTTGAACTGCCTTTTCTCATCCCTACCCCTTTCTGCAGAACTAACATTTACAATGTTTCAAGACTCTCAAGGTCCCCTCTTTTATAAAGATGTAGTGAAAAGGATGTCTTTCAAAGCATTTTTCTGACCTTCTTTCTCGTTTCAGGTAGAATTGGCCACAGCACCTATCATGCTATACCGTAATTTTTTATTGATCTCCCTCTGGTAAACAATAACTTCTGTAAGAATGAGAAAATTGTGTCTAAATCATTTTTATATCTCTAGGACAGATTATTATTAAATGAATGAATGGAAATGCCTAATCTCTGCACAATTTCACCTTTGACTCTCGTTTGTCCTTTTTCCATTGACAAGCATATGCTAAGTGAAATATGCTGGTTACAGAAAGACAAATACTGTAGTGTATACTTTCACTTATATGTGATACCTAACATAGCTAAACTCATACAAACAGAAAGTAGAGTTGGGGTTGCTAGGGCTGGGGTGAGGAAGAAATGGGGAGCTGTTGTTTAATAGGTATAAATTTACAATTTTGCAAGACACAACAATTCTAGAGATCTGTTGCACAACAATGTGAGTATACTTAACTCTACTGAACTGTATCTTTAAAAATGATTAAGATGGTCAAGTTTATGTTACCTGCTTTTTACCACTGTGTTTTTAAATGCAGATATGACATTATAACAAGAACTCGTATATTATTAAATTAGCTGAGACCCTTGAAACAGTCCCCAATGTTTAGCAAAGGATACAATCTTGAAATTTTTTTAATAAGTTCAAACTGAATATATACTGTGTGATGAGATTTCCATACAATAGCTCTGTTCTCTGTACTATTTCATCATTACCCCATTCCACTTCATAACATAGGAAACTATTTTGATATTGATAAATAAATAATACACAGCTCATCTGTGAGAATAGCATTTTTTTTATCATCATTGTCAAGCTTACAAATAAACTGTTATTGAAAGGGTTACTCTGAAATTTATTACTAGCACTGTTAAAATGACATTTACTGATTTGAAGAAAGTTCACTAAAATCCCTGATGATTAAGTGTTGACAATGGATAATGCATCTGGTACTATTTTGGTTAACTTATTCTAGTACGCCCTCAGCCCAGTCTCATCCTTACTCAGTGTTCCCTGTGTTGTGCAAGCAATGGGTTGGCAAAGAAAATTTTTTTCAATAAAATTACTTTTAAAGATTTCAAATGTTGACAATCCTTTAGTATCCATTTTCACTAATTTAAAATAACATTTCCTCCCTGACTTTCTCATTTCTCATGAATATTACATGAGTGAAGAAGAAACATCCTTTCCATGATACTTTTATCCTCCTATCATGGTCATTCTCTTGATTTTTGACATCCTCATCATCTCACCAACTCTTCTCAAAATCATATTATAACTTAATGGAATAGAAGAAATTAATTCATTTGGAGTTCTTCTGATCACTGTACTAATAATTTCCAGTACAGAGAAAGGGTAATTTTTTCTTTTTTACTGTTTGGCTTATCACATTTTTAAATCATCTGTGCAATTCTTTGGAAACATGGCTTTTTCAAATCTTGTTCCCAAATGAATTCATTATTTCATCCAACAAATATTTACTGAGCTCCTATTATGTGGCAGGCACTACGCAAAATGTCGGGGACACTGGGTGAATGAAAATCAGACAGACCTTTCTCTCAAGACGCTAGCAATCAAGTTAGGAAGGCACACAAATCAAATAAGCACAATAAGTAATTAAAAACTCACATAAGTTATATGAAGAAAGAGGGACACACCTCCTTGTTAAGGAATGTGTTCTGCATTCAGGAATCCTGACTTCCTGAGAAATTCAAGCTTAAAATAAAATTTATTGGATGGACTGGAATTAATTGAGCAAATGGAAGACACACCATGTACAAAGATGTGTTGTGTAGCTGAGCAATGGCCAATGTACACAGGGGCCCGGTACTAGGGAGCCCCAACACTCTGGTCTTTGTCTAGAGAACCAGTGAAATCCTCTGACTTGTTCTAGGCAGAAGGTGACTGACATGAAATTTTATATGGAAAACATCACTCTGGAGAGACTTTGGAGGGATGATCAGAGTAGAGGAGAGGGAGCCAAAGAGTAGGTAGGATATGGCAGAAGTCTGCATCAGAGAAAAATGATGGTGGGTAGCCGTAGTCGAGATGGAGGAAGGCTAAAAGATGTGAGGAATTTGGTAAAAGAGCTGACATGGCCAGTGAGGGAGAAGGAGGAGTCAAGGATGACTTCTAAGTTTTGACTTCTGTCTCCTTCCCATACTACATCCATCCAATTAATCCACAGAGGTCCATGGGATCCTTCATCTCCCTTACACCAGCACCCCAATGGTCCTTTAAAGAGGCCTTTAGCTCTTACATCCATGAGCTTCTTTATTTTCAAGGCTGCTCTCCCACTTCATGCCCTTGAAACCTCTTACCTGGGTTCCTTCCACAGCCTCCCAGGAGTTCTTCTGTGTACAGCACCTGTCCCCTTCAATCCATTTGTGCAGTACTCCCAGAGAAACTTGTCATTACCACATTTAGAAGCCTTTGTTGGCCTCACCACGGGGGGGAGTGGGGCAAAGTTCAAGCTCCTGAACTCAGCACGAGGTTGTCATGATTTGGCCCCGGATCTGACCTTCATTACTCTCTGGAATTCTTTCTCCCTCCTCCCTCTTATTTTATTCCTTGCTCTACACTGAAACCCAAGCATCATCTCTCAGAGAGAGAGAGAATAACCTTCAGTTTTCTGTTTACCTGAGATAAAGGTAGATAAAAGCCAGCCCAACATTTTCAACCATGGTACAGCCGACTCAACACAGAGCTCAGGGGCACAACTGCCGTGGAAAATCCACGCGTACCTGATCTCAGGTGGACTCCTCTATCTGAAGATTCAACCAGGGCTGAAAATAGCATTTTGGATTAGTGGCCAGGAATCTGACATTGGGAATGCAAAAATCGTACGCACTCTGCAGTTGGTTGAATCCCGGGATGTCAAAGCCGTGGATAAGAAGGGTCGACTGTATTTATTGGAAAAAAATCCCATATATGTGGACCTGTACATTTTAAAACCGCGTTGTTCTAAGGTCAACTGTACTTTCAAGAGAGTTTTTAGCTTAACTCACACCTCAAACTTCTTCAAACTGCCTCTTATTTAATGGCGTGTATAGGCACCTCTTTCCTGGGTAACGTTGTTTCAATTGGGGTATTTTCTAGGGCTGGAAAAGAAACCCCAGCTCAGAGTATCATCTCACAGAATGACGGCGGGGAAGGGGGTCCCGGATATCGGTAGACCTGAGGTCAGCCTGCTCTGACACTCATGTCCCTGTCATCATTCCAAAGCTGGATTCCTTGTGGTCAGAGATGGCTTCCAGCAGCACCCGCAGCTACATGCTTACTAAATTGCTCCGGGGAAGAGTGCAGTGAGCTTCTCCAGGCTTTGTATAATAGTAATCCTTCCCTTCAGCAGACCCAGGAACCAGGTTGGGAGTCCTTATCTAGACCAATAATCGCTGCCAGGGGAAACCCTGGTTTTGATTTAGTCTAAACCAGATTCCTGAACCACACTGCAAAGGGGAACAGAATCGCCTTCGACCTGTGCCTCTCAAAGCAGGGCCCTTCCCCAGCAGCATCAGTATCATCTGTGAACTTGTTAGAGATGTAAATTATTTTGAACCAGAAAGGCTAGGGATGTGGCCAGGCAATCTGTGCCTTGACAAGCCCTCCAGGTAGTTCTGATTGTTGCAGGCTGACAGAGAACCTCTGGCTTAAACAAATCAGAACAGCGTGGGGGGGGGGGGGTTCCCTGAATCACAGGGACTATGCAAGGGTAGAATGTAAAGTCTGAAAAACCACACTGTGTCTTAGAGTCTGCCCAACTTGAGACTACCTCTCCTCTCTAAGTTAGGTTGTACTTTAATTTTTTTTTTATTGTAATAAGACAAACTATTCAGAACACTAAGACCTGCCAACTAGTTTTCATGTGCCAATTATTCCTTATCAAATGCAGTGTACAATTTCTAGCTATTACTTATTTTCTACCTGAAGGTAGGACTCTTTAATTATTCAAATGTGCTGCCAAGATGTTATTGCTCACACAGTGATGGTCGGTTGACCATTTCTCACTCCCACCCTACAGCTGGCCCCTGTGTGAGGAACTACCAGACCTCATTCCAACAAACAAAGGCAGTGTTCTCTGAAATACTCTCCCTAAGGCAGAAATGATAGGCTCAAGGAGAAATCCAATTACAACCTTTGGCTTATTTGGGATACAAAAAAAAAAAAACACCCAAGATTTTCTGACCTTTTTATGGAAGACTGCATGTCAAATATAGCAAGGAAGCAATAATACTAAATAAAGGCACTTTAAACACAGTATCGCAGATGCATTTATCCTCAACCCATGCAGTCAGTCATCTAGTAAGGACGTGGTGATCTTGACATGCCTTGCCTAAGAAAAAACAGTAGAAACCTGTCAGTGACCTAGGAGACAGAAACAGGTTTATTATGGAAGGACCTGGAAGTGCAGACCCCTTCTGGAGATTTTTCTGAGTCTCTTCTAGGAATGGGAAACAGATAAAGCTACTGAAACCAGGGAGATGTTTAAAGTGGATGTTTACCATCATGGGTTCTTTGGTGCTGAAACTCAGTTTCCAACAGATGAGCCTCATTTGTCTTGGGCTTTGATCCAGTGTATAAGTAGTGATTCTTAGCTGCAAATAACAGCAACCAACAATGCCAGTTCAAACAGAAAAGAAATTTACTGGAGGTTATCAGGTAACGTGTACAATTTCCAGAGGGGCCAGAGAATGAGATTTGGCGGCTGTACAACCAGGACCAACGTCCAGAACCATATTTCACAACTGGTGGCTCCTTCCTGCCCTGGACACAGACTCACGGCTCGTGTGTCAATATTGACACTCAAACGTCTTCCTCTGCGGCCATGGAAAACGGCATCGGCTCCCTCCACCCCCATGACGGGGATTCAGTGAAGTGCCAGCATTTCTGTGCACTAGCTTCCAGTTTGACATCTTTTGCTAGCGGCTCTCATGGACCAAGTCTAAGTCACCCACCACCCTGGCCACAAGACGAGGTGCAGAGAACGAGAAACTGGCATCTACAGTGAGAGGTGTGATTCAAAAGATGAGAATACCCCTGACATAGAAAATTGTTCAAAGGTGCTAAGAAATCCAAAAGAGTGGCAAATAGCTACTAGATCCAGACTGGGGACCCTCTAAAAGTTGACACTCAGCTTTCATTTTACTTTCTTGCCATCAGGTGGGGGTGGAAGAGGCGAGCACAGCAGTTACACTCCACCCAAGTGCCCACTCATGGACGGCTCACCATCGTAGTAGGAACCCCGAAGGCAAGTACCATCAGTGCCCCGTCCCACGGCTGCAGGCCACCCCGGGGACCCCAGAGATGACATAAGAAAACCTCTATGGAGCAAAATTCTTACTGGAAAGTTCAATTATTCAAAGAATAATGAGTTATTAGTTTGAGAGAAACTGTTAATATGCCATCTTGCCCAAATCCTTCCATTGAAATAGCTGACTTTTTGTCATTTTTATTTAGGAGGCAAACATGACAGAAAACATTGTGGCACTTCAAATTTAGGATTTTTAATGAAAAATTACGTGTAGCCAGAGTTTCTCGAACAACCAATATTTTTAAGGGAAGACATTTATTATTTTTGAACTGATCTTAATAAGGAATGAGTTCATCTTGGGCAGTGGAGATCGAAGAGTTAACCAGCAGAGCTGGCTTTTATTACCCTACAGCCATCCTTGTTCACATTAGAAAATAATGCCCTCCTCAATATGATTTTTGCTTCCATATGCTGAAAATTATCATTGTAGTCTTATATTTTTAAGAACAAGATATTCACTGCCATGCACCCTAAACGTGTTTGAATAAATATATAAATGTATACTGTCTGAAAGTAAACGCGACCTTCCTGGGTTGTGCGCTACCTGAAAACCTAGTAACCTCTCTCTCCTTCTGCAGAAAACCTTTTCTAGAACATATTTTGTTAAATCATTAACTACGTGGATATATGCCAAATTAGTTAGACTGCTCTAAAAAGGGATCTTAAAATTTAGTGGCTCGGAAAAGAAGTTTTCTCTCTCCGATGTAACAATCTTGAGCAGAGGTTGGCAGATTACAGCCTGTGGGTTCGTGGGCTTGGTGGAAGCCAGGTTAAATGTGGGAGCCAAGCTGAACGAACGCCAGAATGGTGGCCCATGCTTTTCCTAAATCTAACACACACAAAAATACATATGAGAAGGAGCTTGGAATAATATCATCTGCCATGTGTGATGGAGTAGACATTTGTTACTAATGTATGTCTGGCAGAATCCCCCATAATACTGTATTTTACCATTTCTAGGATGTATTTCATCAGTTCTAGGTTGCGCACTTTTTTTTATTTTTTTACACTTAAACATCACTGAAATTGGGTGCTTCTGACAATTAATAGCATCTTAGATTCCCCCTATTGAAGGGGACGCCCAATCAAAAACAACGGGGTAGAGTAAATGCTCAGCAAATGTTGGCTATTACAATTGTTAACCTCATTGAAAAAGAGGAGACATTAATAGAAGCTGTTACATTTTAAAATAGGTTGAGCATCTCATTACAGTTAGAAATTAGATAGATAACTCTTATTTTTGTACCATAATGCTCAAATATAGAAATCTGTACGCTTTATCGTGTCTATAATTTGCAAATACAAAATTCCAGCTATCAGCATCTGCACAGTAGTTGGCAAATCAAGTCCTCAACAACATAGCAGGAACACAGTCTACTTATTCTGAGGCTGAAAACAGAATTTAAAATGATTTTGAGGTAAGGTATAGGCAATGCTTAATAAAAATTATGAACAGCAACATGAAACAACTTTGTTTTATATATATATATATACATGTCCCTAGCAGGAACCAAACCCGGGACTCTCTCGTCCGCTGGTCGACACTCCAACCACTGAGCCAAACCGACCAGGGCAATTTTGTTATATATTGATGTTAATTTAAATTTTTATAAATACTCCAAATCAGCTGGGAATTAAGTTAATAAATGTGGACATAATATGCAAAACTTTGTCATTACTTTTTAGCTAAAATGCAGAGATTTGAATTTGTCAGAAGAAATGTATCTTTCAAAAAAAGAAGATGCTATTCTGGTCAGACAAGACATATATTTAATACATAGTGTGGAACAATCCATTTTTTAAGTTTCAGAGGCACTATTTTAACTGTTTTGAGTTTTCGTTAACCATCCTGGATGGGATCGTTAGGAGTTAAGGCTATCTTTCGCTGATTCGTAAATTAGCCCCCTCCCTCCCTCCCTCCATGAAGGGCAAGAAGTGACTGAAGAGACAGACCACAGCTGACTGGTAGGTGGCAGGCTTACTAAGCAAGGGAACTTACATGAGCCTTGTCTTGGGTGATGGCAAGGCGAGTAGCTCTCTGCCCCTGCCGGCCATAATCTTAAAAGTTTATATTGAGGCCTTAACTGGGTTGTCACCTATCCGGTCCCCAAGCTCTCAACACCTTTCTCTCTCTCTCTCTCTCTCTCTCTCTCTCTCTCTCTCTCTCTCTCTCTCTCTCTCTCGGCCACCTCCTTTAACAGCTCTGCTGCGGGAACAGGGGGCGGAAAGTTCAGGTGGACAGAACTTACCTTCCAAGGGCAGGGCTCAGGGTGAGAGCCGAGCTAGTGCCTGGGTCCAGCTCGCTGGTCAACTGTGATCACGTCCTCTTGATGATTTCTCCCGGCATCTTTCAAAAGTTAAGTCTTAAGAGGACTGACTCTTTTACATATTAATTTTAATTACATGCACCAGATAAACTCTAACTGAGCCTGCAGCATTTTAAAAGGTAAAACAGACGCAGGGCTTTGTGTTCACACAAGCGAACTCCGTGCTCAGGATCACCTGACAGACCTCTGATTGGACCCACAGTCGGGCTCCGATGCCTCAGGTTCCGAGGCACCCAGATTTTCCCTGTCAGAGAATTTACCTAGCTTTATGTAAGTGCTGGATTCGTGCTCTCTCCACTCAAGAGGGCAAGCCTCATCTCAGTCTTGTAATTTCTTCATCTGCATTACTTGACTCAGAGTATGGTGAGTAAACATTTATTTAATAAATTAATAGTCAAATGAGTGAATTGTTGAGCAGTACTGCTGTGCAAAGAAACACTGAGAGTAATGAATTTCAAAATAACCCTGACAATGTCTCTCAGGTATAGGCCTAGTAGCTTCCTTCAGGGAAGGAGGCAAAATTACAAAGTAGCTGAGTTTCTCTTTATAGGAAAATCTTTTCTTTTTTAGAAAATATTTCACTCTGAAATATAACACAATACATAAAATAGGAAAGAGAAATACATGTACAGTTTATCATGTTGCATGGGACCTAGATCAAGCAATAAAACATTGCTGGGGTCCCAGAAGTACCGCCACAGCTTTCAACACCCCAACTTGCTTCTGCAACACCTCTAGTCACATTCCCTCCACTTCTCCAAGTAACCAATGTTGCTATTATCCTAAAATGTATGGGAATGATTGCTATTTGTTTTACCATTTATGTTCAAATGCCTATATTATATAGCTTGATTTAATTCCTTTAAATAGTGAGCTTTCTTGGTTCATCAAGATTAGGTTATGGTTTAAACTTTTCAAGAATAGTTCATGTCTAGTGAGCAAAGAAAGAAATGCACATGAAGTGCTGGATTTTTAAAAAATGCCATTCCTTATCACACACAGGTAAAATAAAGTTTACAAACACTGGCTATTTTCATATAAGTAGAAAAAGAACAATACAATAAAAATAATTCATAGCAACATGTTTATTTAAGCCCTAGCTAAGCTTTCATTTACAAGCAAATATTATCAGGGGAGAAAAAAAAAATCACAAGACAATATTTTCAAATGTTATACCATCTACATAAAAATTAAACTTGTAGAATTTACAAATTAATATTCTGAGAAGACAAATTATACATCCTTTTGCAAAATCCGATCTACAGCATTTAAAAATTCATACAGTTACAATGTAAGACATTCTCTCTTTACAATCTACCTATTTACATAGCTTTTCCCACCACAGATGATACAGTTTTCATCATAGCTACCAAGTTTGCAAACATAGTGTATTTAAAATATATTTAGCAGCATATAAAAAATTAGACAAAGGGGGAAGGAAATACTACTATTAAATAAAAATGAAATTAAAAGGTAATCATAGAAACAACTCCATAGGAAAATAGATCAAAATATATTTCTGTTAGGACGTCAAAAATGTCTCCCATCACAGAATGTATGCACAGCACTAACAAAACAATTTAACGGCATTTTAGTCCTGAGCACAGGATATAGCACAGTTGCAAAACTTTGGTCAATACAAGTAAACGTCAACATTTAACACAGACTGTTTAACGTTCTTTGTTAGTAGATTAAGGTCAATGCTACCTTATGAAAAATCACCAACACTAGTCCCCTGTTATGTTTTTCCATTATATTAAAAGAGCTTTGAAATTTGGGAACCCTCCATAGACTGATATAAATACCAGACAAACAGACCACAATTTTACTAACACTTCCAATATGTTTAAATACATAAATCATCTAAACAGACTATGTGAATGAGTAAATAGTGGGTTGCATTATATTGAAGTGTATTTTCTGACTGTCACAAAAGCAGACATTTTATAATTCAGATAATTTGAAAGTGTTTTTTATAGCTAGTCACAAAAATCCAGCCACAATAAAAGTGCGAATCAAGCAGTATATCAATTATAGGACACATATGTATTCAGAGGTGTTAATATTAAGCACACAGGATTGTACACAATTTTACTAGAATACATTTATATTCAGAAGTTGGACTCAGATATATTTTCCAGTTAATCCCATTCATAGGTTTTTGCCTAATAAATGCAAGGTAACATTTTCCATGAAGAATATACGGAGTATTATCACAGTATTCAGTTTATGACAATCTTCATTCATGTTTAATTACTGGCAATATCTTCCCCCAGATCTCCTGTGTCGGATATCTGACCATCTTGCAAATTGCGAGCTTTCCAAATTCTCACAGTTCGATCACTACAAAACAATAAATTAAAGAACATTGGAAAAGAGGCAGAAAGATAAAGAAATAGCTCTTAGAATTACTTATCATGGAAACATTTTCTGAATAGGTCTTTAATAGATGAAAGTAAAAATATATCTTGTCCGTAAGTATATCTAACAGGAACCCATAATAATAATATTAAAAATAGCTCATATTATCAAGAGTATGTGCCAGGCATTGTTACTATGTGCCCTTTACATTTATGCATTTAATTCTCTTTAACTACCATAAGAGGTAAACAATGCTATTATTCTCCCTTTATCAATGAGCAAATTGAGGTCCAGAGAGGTAAAGTAATTTGCCCAAGATCATAAAGTAAGTGATAGAGCCAAGACAGTCTGGTTCCAGGGCTCCATCTCCTAACCACTATACCGTACTCATTATAACAGAAAACAAGAATTGATATAACATGAGGTCTTCAGTCATAACAGCCCAGAGTAAGGTCAAAGCAAGGCCTCTGGAAAGGGAGGGGACTGGGGACAGGGACTCCAGGGACTTGGTGAATCCGGCAAGGGTAAGGAAGAATTATGTTTAGATGAATATAGAATAGAATATGCAAAGTGTTTCTGAGAAAACTTATTTTTGTTCACCCAGCCTATGGGTACTGAGGACCAGTCATTAGATAATCACATTTCTTTCCATGTCTCTCATGACTTAAAGGGAATGTTGCTTTTTTCCAACTTCCTAACAAACCCAAAACCAAAAGAGTTTCCATAGAATTTTAGAGTAGAAGGCACTTCAGAGATTATGTGGTCCATTTCAAGGACAAAAAGAGTCTAGTGACTTCCCCACTGTGTAACATAGTAGAGGGCAGAGTTGAGCCTACAGTCCAGGCTTTCTAGTTTTTAATCAATAATCTTCTCACTCCTAAGAGTTCTCATCATAAAGGGGGGAAAAATGTTTTTCTTTTTCTTTTTTGTATTTACATGAGATGATGGATGTTAACTACACTTATTGTGGTAATCATTTCACAATCTAAGTCAAAGCATTGTGCTGTACATCTTAAACATAGACAGCCCTATACATCCATTATATCTCAATAAAACTGGGAGGAAAATAATAATCTTATCAATCTACACAGCACATGTACATTGATAATAGCAAGGATATATGTTCATTCGTCCACTCATTCATCCAATTCCATTTATTCATTCAACTATCAACTCATCAAATATTTATTGAGAACTTGCTCTATTCTAGGTTCTATTCTAGGTGCTTACGATAAATTTAAAAATAAAAATGAAAAACAAAACCTATGCCTTTTTAGACATGCATTCTAGCAAGAAGAGACAGATAATAAACCATAATAAATAATTAAATTATAAAGCGTATTAGAAAGTTATAGAAAAAGGAAAGACAGAGCATGGCAAAGGGGACAGTGGGTGCTAGGTGTTAGGAGAAATAACAATTTTTAATAAAAGGACAATGTCACTTTTACTGAGAAAGAAAGACATTGGAAGAAGTCTAGGATATCTGGACACAAAGCATTGTCTGTAAAGGGAGTAGTCAGAGCAAATATCCTAAGGCAGTAGTGAACTCAGGATGTCCAAGGACCAGCCAATAAGTTATCAGGGTTGCAAAAGAACAAGCAAGAGCATGTGAGGCGGTAAGGTGAGAGAGGTAACAGATGCTCAGAGGGTCAGATCAAATATGGCCTCCTGGGTGAAATGGAAGACAGCTGAAAATATTTGAGCAGAGAAGGAATAAGATTTGACTTAAGAGACTTTAAAGACTTCCATACTGACAATAGACTACGCATAGGCAAGGGGCCTTGTTTCGGAGACTACTGTAGTAATTCAAGAGCTGCTGCCGGTGGATCAGTGAGGTAGCAGAAGACGTGATGAGAAGTGGTCAGATTCAAGATATAATTTAAGGGTAGAACCAACAGGATTTGCTGATGGATTGGATATGGAGTGTGAGAGAAAGGGAGGATTGAAGGGTCCTGGCCTGAGCAACACAGAAGAAAGGGAAGCCATCAACTGAGATGGAGAAGTCTGTAGAATGAGCAGGTTTCTTGGGAAGATTGGGAGTTCAGTTTTGGACATATTAAGTTCAGGATGACTGAACTTCCAGTACTAGTCATAACAGAGACCTTGTGCCAGGTTAACTCTCCTGTTACATACAAAGTGAAAACTCAACGCAAGACATGGAACAGAATTGTTCAGACCCTGGCAATGGGAAGTATGGGGCTATGACCCCTGAGAAAGGGAAACAAAGAAGCTGAGCTCTGTGACAGCACTGGCTTTTGGCCCAGAAGCGCTTTCCAGACCACAGTACAGGAAGGGAAATCCAAGCAGAAAAACCACTGAATCATTGAGCTGAGGACATAGAAATGAAAATCTGTCAGGTGTGAAGTAGCTGGAATTTGCAAAACCACGTAGAAAAGAGAAGAGAGCGATGCAGAAAGAACTGGGGAGCTCTGGGGAAAGAACTCCATAAATCTACATAGAGGGCCCACAATGCCTGACTAAATTCTAACCTGCACAGGAATGAGTAGACTAAGCCAGACCAAAAGAAACAACTACTAGTGATCCATAAGTTGAACAATTTCCAGAGTTCACAGAGGGCTAGGAAATGTTTGAATTCAGATCAGTAAAGTAGAGAGTTATCATCAAACACCAAGAATATTCAATAGACATCCAAGAAGGGTTAAAAACAAGTTTCAAAAAGATGAAGCTGCACCACAAGTAACTTGACTGCCTAAAAAATTCCAACACTCTATAAAGGAATATGACAAAATCAAGATACTGAAAACATAGCGTTATAATGTTCAACATCCAATAAAACATTACTTGATATTTTAAGAAAAACAGGAAAAGTGAGACCCGTAATTATGAAAAAAATCAGTCAGTGACAACAGATCCAGAAATATCAGATAGGATGGAATTACTATATAAGGACTTTACAATTTACTATACAAGGGCTTTACAATTACTATACAGATTATGAATTGCCTCAGTTTTAGCACCTGTAAAATAGGAATTATATTTACCTTCTAGAGTTCTTACAAAGACTAAATGAATTAATGCCTGGAAAGCACTTAGAACAATTCCTGGCAGGCACTATGCACTGTACAAATGTTTTTTTTGTAACAAATAAATAAGTAGAACTAATTTTAAAATAGGCCTTCTGATTTTATTGGCTATTTTCTGATTTTTAAGTTATGTAGTAAATACATTCCCATCTGATACACTATGGATAAACTGAGAAGTTCAGATTTTCAAAAATAAGGCAATACAATGGAAGAGAGGTAAATACAGTAAATCATACTCACCCACCAGACCTAAGTGATACACAATACGTCTATAGTCTTATATTGAGTGTCCAACTGCTCTGAGGGGTATTACATTATTTTCAGTAATTTATCAAGGACACAACAAGTTTCCAAGGGAATATACAAAGACAGTGACTCTTAAGAGAGTAATTCATGATAAAAATAGCGTCAACAAAGCATTGACAGGAAGCACTTTAGAAAAACACAAACAAAATGGCTTTGGTGTACTTTAGAGATGAAAGAAAGTAATTCTAAATGAAAAGAGGGTTTTTTTATGGAAACAGCACATATAATAAGAGATATCCGAGAAATATAGCAGGAGTTTCAAAATAAAATCAGGGTAACCATGCATTTAGAATAGATGAATCAAGAAGATGCTCAAATTAAGTAACATGACTGCACAAATGACCTAGAGAGATTTTCAAAATAGATATTGATAAGAAATTACATTTTATTTGTATGAGACCAATGTCTCACATTATAGTACATATGCTTTCCTTTCCAAAGTATTTATATGTCATTTTCTCAATGAAGCCTTCACTGACCACCCTATTATGTAACACCTGCCCTATGATATTTTTATCCCCCTTTCCCTGCTTTATTTTTCTCCATTGCACATATCATCACTTAATATATTTTACTTATTTCTTTTCTTCTCGTTAGAATGTAAACCTCGGTTTGGGTCTGTTGTATTCACTTTTCTATTCCCAAGAGCCTGGAACAGTGCCTGACACATAGGAGATACATCATGAATTACTAAATGAACAAATGAACCAGTCAACCAGAAGGAGGAAGCAGATATTATTACCATGAACTTACACTTTAAAGGGAGGTAGAGGAGGCACAAAGAGATTTTTTTAATGACCTGTTCTAAATGTTCATAAAGGCAATTTTTTCTAAAAAAAAAAAAAAAAAAAAACTTTGGAAATTAGTCACCATCTATGAATGACTTTATAAAAATTAAAATCACCAGGGGAAGATCTGGCAGCAGACTTCTTAGTATAAGCTGAGTGCTAATATAGGAGTAACGCTGTTATGTAGGCTGGGAGGCTAAACTCAGTGCCCACAGTACACATCAGAAAACATAAATAAAGACATCTTAAAGCAGACATGAGAATGACTGTAATAAAAGAGGGATTTCAAGGTTTCCATGCTCTACATTTCCAGATATTTACAACCTATAATATTTATTAAATCTGAACACAAATAGCCAATACAGAGAAAAATCACATAGAAAGAACTTACTCAGCTGCAGTAAAAATGTGGGTGGAATTAACACATATGGCATTGATAGGACTATCATGACCCTTCATCTCTCCCACTGGCACAAAGGTCTCCATGTTCCAGAGTTTCAGAATGCCCCCTCTGCAGCCACTGAGCAAAACCGGGTGGCCTGGCACCACTCCCAGGGCACAGACCCAATCCTTATGTGCATTTGGAACTTGCTGAGAGAAAAAAGAGAAACCAGAAACTTAAGGGAAGCTTTCCAAACATACACTTTCACATTCAAAAATGTTACAAATATTTTTATTGACAAAAATCAATTTTTGAAATGCTGAATGGCCTAGAAACTGTAAAAATCATTTTCTATACAATCACTTTTAGGGACTTAAAGAAATAAATCTGCAATTTGCTCCTCAATGTGCCTCACAAATTATCATCAGTAATATCAGTATTAAAGGCCTATAATGTTAAAAATCTACAGAATCTAAAAGACCTGGGAACAAAATTTGTTCAACATTAGATCCTTTTCATAGGTAGTAAATATCTCACCTTTCTCAAAATGTATTTAATACAATAAGTTTGAAAACTAAACCTGGCATGTAGACCCTAAGGACTGCCTCATAAAATCACTGCCTTAAACTTTTGGTAGAGAATATGGAAGCCTAAACTTTTTGTAGAAGACCGGAGCTAACTTATAATTTATAATAAGCGAACAATAATTACAAGTTCAGGCTGTATGACTATATTTTATGCATAAATATTTTATATACACAATATAAATGTCACACCATGAATGTGTCTATAAAAGCTGTTGAATGCAATATATGCAGCTATTGCCCTTTTTTTTCTATTAATATTCATGCTATTTTTGTCTTTGTCTAGTCACAAGCAGGAAAGTGGTAGCAACTGCAATACATACACTCCCAAACATGTATGGGAAAAGGCTTGAAACTGAGAACATTTTCATCTGTTAACTAATTTCTTCCCCTGGGAATTGGGAAAAGACAATATTTGATTGTACTGACACACCACTTCAACCCAACTACTGTTCTATAGGAACTGAGAGACTCGTCACTTTTGGATGCATGAAGATGTCTTTGTAAGGTGAAGAATCACGTCCACTACTTTGGCTTTAGTTAACCTTAGTACTCTATGGAATATGTGCACATACAACAAAACAAAACAATACGAAATGAGAAACTATCACTGCTCTGCTCCAAGACTGATTTTATTTAATGAACACATGCATGGGACCATCCCAGGTCTTTCAACGCTTATCAGTGTTAGTCTCCTTTTATCTATGAGGTATTATTAAATGCTGAATGTTGCCCTTCTCATAGTTAGTCACTTGGTGGGTGAGAATGAGACACTCCTTAAGAGGAAGCCTTCGTTCATATTATTCCTGAACAATGGATATCTACAATGGAAGCTCTTCAAAATTCTTATGCAGACTCCTGAATGGCTTTGAAGCACCCACTCCATTCCATGAAAAGGTTTTTCATTACCTGTAGAAGGTCTTTTTGCGCCAAGTCCCATTTCTTGATTCCATTATCTCTGGACCCACTAAATAGGTGATCTCCTTGTATGGTTAGCGCCTCAATGCCATCGTAATGAGGGGGCTCAAAGTTGTGGGTGGGACTCACAGTTCCAAGAGCCCCCTCAGTTACATCAAACATCTAAAAAATAACAGATAGAAAGTCATACTTAACTTAAAGAAAGCACCTATATGTGTCCATTCATAGAAATACATACACATGTATATTAACCAGACATTTGTTTTATTGAATATCTTACTAAGTTAACTGTGTTAACCTGGTCTGAACCACTCAGGATGAACCTGAGTCCTATTTTCACACCACTTTTGCTTAAAGGTCACATGTTTACATGGCTGTAGGCTTTTAAGAAAGGCACCCCATTTTTTCATGTACAAGTGTACAAACAATATGCTCAAAAATAAAAATACTACATATCAATCCAGTTGAAATTCAAAAAAATGATATGATTGCTATTTAAACACTATTAGAAAGCTCTGCAGTCTTGGTGGTCATCCAAATTCCCTTAAATTTTTATTTTAAAACCTTCCATTCCCCTCAGTTGCCCTCATCTCTCTAAGTTGTTCACCCTGTGATTTCCTAAGAAGGCCAGCATGACCAAAGATATATTGTTGTACCCTTTCCTCTATTCCAAAGTTTCCTTTTATCTTCAAACATTCTCTTACCCTTCCTTTCTTTTCAGATGCTAGAGTGTACACAAGGTTCACGTATTTGATCTGATTCTAACTCGTCCTACCACTTTCATCAATTACCACTTCACTCTCTTACACTTTTCTTCTCCACTGAGCCCATTTCCTAAGCATATAAATGTGCTCAAGCTTACTAAATACAAAATCTTCTCCCCCTATTCATTCTATTTTCAGATCACTAACCCATTTTTCATCTCCTAATCAAAGCTTCTGGAAACAGCACTTACACCCTTTCTATTTCTCTTACTGCATCCTCTTTTTATTCCTATTGGTTCTTACAGGTATTCCCCAAGGCTGAATCCTGTCAACTTCTCTCTCTTTTGGCCATGTCATCTACTCTAATTCCTTGAACACCTGCTTCTAACTGAATGGCTCCCAAACCTACATCTCTAGGTATAACTCATCATAAGCTCTGGACTTGCCTTTCAAATAGCCTGCTGGCCTGCATGAGATGTCCTCTGTTAGTAGCTCAAATTTAACATGTCCAGAATCAAACTATATATCTTTCCTCAGCGTATCTGCTAATTTTACAAAATCTGAAGCAATTATATGCTCAGTATAAAAGATAGTGATAATGAGACTCAAGTATTAGTTGGATGACTGAGTTAAAATATTTAAAATTCCTCCCAACCTATCTTTTATCAGAAATGAGAATACGTGATTAAACAAAATGATAAAATCATGAACTACTAGTGAGGAAAAGATCAGGAAGAAAAAACAAAGAAATAGGAACAAAGAAAAATGATTAAGAGAAAGGGTGAATGAGTTTCAATACTTCAAACTGTAATTCAACAACTCTGTTGTACATACTTTGATGTAGTGATCCTTGGACCCAGTGATGATTAGATCTTGTCCATTGGAAATCTGATCTACAGTAAGGCACATCACAGGGCCTAGGTGTCCCGTTAACTTTCCTGTAGACTGAAACCTTTAAAAAAAAAGAAAAAGATTTTTCTTTGAAAATATTTCTTAGCATACTGAGGCCAAGCCTCAATATAAATAATCTATATTCTTTGATAAATAGTTCACTAACTTTTTATTTTAGCTCCACCTCTATGTAACTCTGTTCAAATTAGGTGGTTTTTTTAATGGCCAAACTAATCTATTCTATGATGGAAGTGGAAAGAGTCCTAAAGAAGTTATTCCAAAGCTGACTAATGTCATTTAGGTAGTAAACAAAGAGGCAGCAAAAGTCTAAAAAATTGCTGCTAACTTGAACTCCAACCTAAGTCCAAGTAAACATTAATCTGTTAAACGTCCAAACATGTCATAGACAAACATATCACTGATGTTATTAGCTCCAATTTTAAATTTGATTAAAACTACTACATAATTAATATAACTTGCCTAATCAATAACAACAGAGAAAATAAGATTATTTTATTAAATACACACACAAATACTCTCACATATACAAATACACATATAGGCACTTATGTATACACATATATACATACATATACCTGTGTACACATATGTGTATGAGATGTACATCAGAAAACAGGTGGTACATCCCATCAGTTATTATAAATATATGAAAATGATCAGAACAGCCCTGGCCAGTGTGGCTCAGTTGGTTGGGCATTGACCATGCACTAAAAGGTTGCTGGTTCGATTCCCAGTCAGGGCACATGCCCGGGGCTGCAGGCTCAATCCCTGGTAGGGGGCATGCAGGAGGCATCTGATTGATGTTTCCCTCTCACATTGATGTTTCTCTTTCCCACTCCCTTCCTCTCTCACTAAAAAAAAAAAAAATCAATAAAAAAAAATCTTAAAATAAATAATCTGTGTTGTCTGTAAGATAATACTTTAAAGAAAAGAAAAGAAAATGACCAGAACATATATCGGGCTGGTAGAAAAAGGTATGGTGTCCATCAACAGGTAGTAACAACAAAACTTCGTTTCACAGACCTACCTCAAATCAAGTTGCCAAAATACAGGGATGTATTTGGCTTTCTGGATATTAGTTTCTTGAAAACTATTCTCTTAGTTACTTTGTTAAGATGAACCTATATTTAATCATGTTGCTGAAATCAACCAGTTCTCACAGGATCTACCTTTTCAACAAGTGAAAAAGTATGAAGATTTTCAAAAGCTGGTGTCTTTTCTGCCTTATGTCATGATTTGAGTATCTTCCTCTATGGTGTTCCTAATAAGAGTAAAATTTAATATCTTCAAGAATAAACTGACTCCTCACTTTTCTAATTTTCTTAAACAAGCACTGTTTTACTTTTCCTATACTTTATTTTTAAAACAGTACTGAGGACAGTGGTTCTTTCTTTCTCACTCATCTATCTATAAATTATGCTTGTTATACTTTCTCAGCCATTTGTTTAAATGTTATGTTATAACTAGTTATTCTCAAAGTTTCTCAAATAAATATCCCTTTGATTTACCACTGACAAAGCCCTTCTAGATGGGAGGTACCTTGTACACCCAAATTGCAAACTTTACCCAGTACCCTGTAATTGCCTGTTTAATGGCCTTTATCCTCCATTACAACATGAGCTCCAAGAAGGTAAATGCCACTTTTGTCTGGTGTAGTCTTTATTCCCAGGACCCAACACAGCTTTTGGGCAGTGCCTGCTATAGTTGATGTTGAATAAGTATTTGTTAACTAATAAATGAATACTCTCTTGCTGAAAAACTTTTAAGAACCAGAAAAAAAAAAAAAACTAAAATAAACACCCAACTAAAGGATAAAAGCTCATATTTCAAGGCAAATGAAAATCAAATTAAAGATGCAATGCCTTACATTTCAATTTATCAATCTTTTTTTTCTTTTTAACCCCTTTATCTTCTATATATATATATATATATATTTGTTGTTGTTAATCCTCACCCGAGGGTATTTTTCCATTGATTTTTAGATAGAGTGGGAGGAAGAGAGAGAGAGAGAGAAACATCGAATTGAGAGACTCACATTGATTGGTTGCCTACTGCACGATTCTGACCAGGGCCAAGGATCGAACCTGCAACCCAGGTATGTGCCCTTGACTGGGAATCAACGCTCTAACCACCAAGCTAAACCGGCAAGTGCTTATTTATTTATTTATTTATATTCACAGAAACCCTTTAAGGTTTTATGCCCACATTTGTTCAATTAAGTTTATAAACTGAAAAATTAGAGATATAAGATGTTTAAATAATGTTGCAAAACGTGATTCTTTCAAAGGTACTAATAAAAGTAGGATGAGAATCCTGGTCTCGTCCTAGAAAACAACACAATGTGTAGACCAATATTAAGAAAGGCTACGATTTCAATTCTATTTTCCTTCATATACTCCCCCCCACCCCCAGCAATGCAACTTAAAAGAAAGGAAATTTGCTAATGAGAACAGAAGAGACATTTAGGGGTGTTGGTCTCAATAGAAAAGCTTATGGTTTTAACATTAACTTCTGGGGTTATAAAAATTAGATTTCATATGCACTAGTAATGTCTGAAAGTACTTTTTCCATATGTAAAAAGTACATCTTCTTGACAGTCTACCTTTTAAGATCCCACATTCTGACAGCATTTCCAGAAGCTGCATAAAGGAAAGTGCCAGTTGGGTTCAGTGCAATTTGATTGATCTGGTTCTCTCCAGAAGGAATCGCAACGGTCCGGCTGGTGCTTGCCGAACAAGCATCTCCAAGAGTCACTTGACCTGAAGACCTTAACAGAGACAGAATAAAACAAAAAAAGTCACATTTCTGCACGTAAGTTCAGCTTAAAATTCCATGAATTCCTAGGAAACCTGCTTTAAGCAACAAGATCTGTGTCCTTTTTGGTCACCGTACACACAGAACCTAGCACAGCAGCTCACACACATATGGTTGGCACTTCAAAGGTTCTGAATGAATAAAACCAGATGGCATGGCTTAGAACCCTTAAACTGCAATTCCATCCTAAAGCTAGGAATTACAAGCCCTGAGTCAGGAATGACTACAATATCATTCAGAAAAGACTAGGTGACAAAGATTAAAAAAAAACTCAACAAATGATAGAGTCACAAAGGTAATTCATTTTCCTCCAGCTTCCAGAAACCCACTGAGGACCCGGTCTCCCAAAGGACCAGGCCAACCAATATTCCTTTCATCTAGAAGATCTGCCTTTTGAATTAAAGCCTCTAAGTAAACATTTCAACTTCCTTTGGAAGTGGACAGGTATAAGTAAAAAGAAATACATTTATAGTGCTATCTTTTCTTATATTTTGTAAACAAGAACTATTGGCCCCTTATGCTACTTGTCTTTGAGTTACTTACGTCAGCGTCCGAATGCATTTTGCTGAGTCTCGGATATCCCACACCTTAATATAAGATGTTGACACAGTGAAGACCAGACTTGTATAATTACAGTATTTTACAGATACGACATTGTTGGGATGGCCTCCCAGTGACATTATCTCCTGCCCTGTCACCAGATTCCATACTTTACAAGTACGATCTAAAACAAACAAATTAAAAAATGGAAAATATTGTCAATATGAACTAAATGAGGTTCTCTTATCAATAAAAAATATTAAAACAATTTATCTCCTATGAGAAGGACATGGGATAAGAACACAGTAATTATCCCATTCAGAGGTTCTCAACCTGTGGGTCGCGACCCCTTTGGGGGTCAAACGATCCTTTCACAGGGGTCAACTAAGACATAACAGTAGCAAAATTACATTTGTGAAGTTGCAACGAAAATAATTTCATGGTTGGGAGTCACCACAACATGAGGAACTGTATTAAAGGGTCGCAGCATTAGGAAGGTTGAGAACCACTTAATCTGTCACAGGCATCCTGACTCCATCCCTGAACCTCTGCAGCAAGTTCAAGGGCAAAGTAGATGTAAAGGATTAGATGAAAGCCAGGGATGTCTGCTGTATGCATTATGTGGTATTTTTAAAAATTATACAAAATTTTGAAATACCCACAGCAAATAAATCTTGCTTCAAATTGCCCCCTGGATTTAAAATGACCATCCCAAATCAGCCTCTTCAAAACATTCTGCTTTGATCACGTCCCTACCTCCTCACAACACACCATACAAGTAAAACACAAACACCTTTCTTTTCCAGGGGTCACTGCGTGATGGATTTTATTTTTGATGCAAAAACATAAGCATAAAACTATTATATTTTGTTTTTCTGATATGTTGATTCTCTAACTATCCCGGAGAGATCAATTTAATCTGAATCATTAGAAAAGTATATTCTCAGAGCAGATTATTTTTAAATTGGGAACTGTTTGCCATCATTTACAGTTCATAAGTCCTAGCTAGATTCCTATGTGTCCCTCATAGACAATGAACGATAAATGTTTGCTGATGAAACTGAATCTTGTAACATCCCTAAACACTAACTTTTACTAGTTCCCCCAATTCCTGTACATGCTTCCTCCTTACCTTTCTAGCCTCGTTGTCTTCCACTTCTCCTACATATACTCTACTATTCAACCCAATTGGATTCGCTTTCCAAACATACCCCACTCTTACTTCCATGTCTCTGCTCATTCGTTCTGTAATCTTGGTTGCCAATCCTTACCTGTCAGTATGCAAACCATCCTATAAGGTTCCTTCTAAATGCCTCCTTGTCAAAGCTGTCCTCCTTTCTTACAGCTTGTCACATCTCTCCCTTTTCCAAAACCCCAAAACTCTTGGTCTATAACTCTTCAAAGCCTATATAGTTGATCTCTAGTTACCAGCAATTGTACCAAAAGGGTTAAGAGAGCAGGTTTGGGGATGAGTGGACCTAGGTTTCCAATTCCAGCTCTTCCACTTCCTAGCTAAGTCTTTCTGGGAAAATTATTTAATTTCTTGAATCCTGTTTTTTTAATTTGTAAAATGAGATGCAACATGTACCTCTTTGGGGTTGTAGTGAGAATTAAGTGAGATATAATATGTATAGTGTCTAGCATAGTCTGTGACATAGTAAGTGTTCAAGAGATGGTGAGTGCTACCCATCTTATTTTCTTTACCACACTGCACATCGCAATGGCCTCTCGTAAATTTTTATATAAACCGCATCACTACACTCAGGGCCTTGCATGCATTTGGTGTTCGATTACCAAAAGGAGACGTATTCTTTCAACATACCATCAACAGAGATTTTTACTTTCTTCCCAACTATGAAATGATTTTATCGTGTATACAATTCAGGGGTTGAACTGATTATCTCTCAGATTCTTATGAGTGTTAAGCAGTTTCACTCGTTTTTCAAAAATTGTTAAAAATGCAATCGTTTTTTTAAAAACCCGTTCAGTCGCCCTATGAAACTAGCACCTTTTGATCCAGTGAAGAGGAGATCGTCGGTGGAGTCCACACAGAGCACAGCTTTTGTGTGCCCTTCGGCTATGTGAACACACTGCAGTGCGGAGGCTCTGATCCCTCTGGAAGCAGGAAATGGGTTGATTATGCCCCTGAGGCCAGGAAGAAAAAACAACACGACTTACTTCAGTAGCTATATCATGAGACTAGTTTTAGTTTTTCCCTGACTCTAAGAAGTCTTTCTAAGTAATTAGTAATAAAATTCAGACTGCCCCCTCATCTCTTCTTTAAGCAAAAGGACAAAGACAATGTGTGAAGCAGCAATAGTAGCGATGAAACTAATGAGGCACCAGCTAGCCGCTGCGCTCCGCATAGAGCAACCCCACGATGCATTTGGGTTTCCTTATTAACAATTCTACCTCTTCAAAGTTTACAGAAGTAATATCGGGAGCTGTTTGCGTGTTGTGAATTTTGACAAATAAGAAAGTATGTATGACAGTGACTAGAAGATGTGACTCTACGTCATGCTGGATTGTGACTCAATGTCAAAAAGGACTTTTTTGAGGAAGTATAACACACAACACCTAAAACACTAAGAAAGCAATTGTCAAATAAATGTGAAAAAAAGACAAGATTGCATGGACAGAAATTCTAAAGGGTGAATGGTTAAAAAATAAAAAAATAAAAACTTAAAGAAAACACTAATGATTTCAAAGAAGATAAAAAGAGTGAGAATTTAAAATAACAGTGGGGTTCTTCAGGAATCTTTCCTGTAAGTTTAATGTTTCTGGAATTTCTGCTTTAAGCTACTGGTCTATACACTATGGAAACCACAGATTATCAAAATAATTATTCCTATCCTAAAGGAGTTTAATGCAAGATCTGAATTGAAATAACTGTGTCAGGAAGACTTAAGATGAGAATGAATTAAGACATGATAAATATATCAGTCAAATGTATCTTCACTTAGAGCAGGAAGAAAAATTATATTGAAACATGTCCGTTATATAAGACAGATGGCATAATATTGGGACAATACAGAGATAAAACAAAACTGTTTCCTTCTATCTTCTTGATTTAAAAAAAAAAATTCTTCAAGATATAAGGGGAAGAAATGACTAAGAAAAAACATGAGCCCAAACTAAGTAGAGCTAACAACAGAGAAATTCAATGGGTTCAAGAATTTTGGTTTTTAAGTCATTATATCATAGGTTTTTGAAAGTATATGTCATTGTGGGGACAAAATCAATGGAGTACCTTCATTGGCACTCTATGAAGATCAGTGATGGGGACAAACGCAGACCCAATTCCAAAAAGAAGGAAAAAAATGAATTTCAGAAATTACAGATGAATAAAATCATTATAAACATTTAAAAATAAAAGCTCATCAATAAGAGAAAATATGAGCTCACTGATCTCATAAAGGAAGTTCTTTGTTGGGTTCCTAGGCAGCAAAATAGGGGAATGTCATATTCACAATATATGTTGATTCCAATAAGGCTCATACAATAAGCCTTTCAAATGAAATCCTTGTGGAGATGGGTTAGCAAGCAACTGCTGTAGTAAGGTAGTTTCAGGGGTGCTTAGAGTCACACCTAATGAATCAATGGTCCTATCAGTCTGAAAGGAGGTCTTCAAAATCTAGTCCATTTTTTCTTGCCCCTAAGACAGAAATGGTATGTTTATTAAATTGTTATATTAAAAAGCTGGCTACTGTGTTGTATTGCATAGAAAAATGACAAAATTCATTTATTGTTAAGCATGTACTTAGCATGCAAATAATCATTGAATGAAATTTAAACATAAAATTTAAGTCAAAGATGTAACAGAATGCTTGAAGTAAAGGGGTTTAAATTATTTAGTTATTGAATACATGATTAGTGGATTGAAAATTAATGGTTCCTCTCCCAACATTTGCAATGACTTGTTCAATTAAAGTGAATATTTCAGGAGAAAGAAAGTAATAGAGCCACTGTATTCTGCTGAGGCCACATCTGGAATGGAATTGAGTTCTAGATGTCACATTTTAAGATCACTGAAAAACTGAACACTTTCCAAAACAGTGGAAGCGGAATGAAGGATCTGTAGACTCTATAATATAAGGAACAGATAATGAAACTGGCCTACTCAGATGATAAAAGAATGTTCACTGGAGAGGACACAATAGCACAGTTAAAGGGCTGAATATTTAAGGAACTACCACACACACAGAAGAAGAGGTATTGGGTTAATTCTAGTAGAGCTCAAGAGGAATGATGAAAGACCAATGAATAGAAATTTAAAGGGGGTAAATTTAGGCTCAGGAATTTTTTTTAAAACAACTTTATTTTTAGGGTCTAGGTATAACAATCGCAAAAAGTAAAAGAAGCTCCTCGTCACTGGAAATGATACCAGGAATTGTTATCACTAGATATATAAGTATACAGTCTAATGCTGTTATTTGCATACAAGTGTCAATTTGAGCTTCTTGAAATTAATGCTCAATAACTTGTTTGTAGTGTAAGAATTTAACCAGCCCTGGCCAGTGTGGCTCAATGGTTAGAGTGTTGGCTCATGGACTGAAAGGTTCAATTCCGATCAAGGACACATACCTGGGTTGTAGGTTCGATCCCCACCCCTGTTGGGGTCATGTGGGAAGCAACCAATCAATCTCTCTCTCTTACATCAATATTTATCTCCCTCCCCCTGTCTCCTCTCTTCCCTCTCCCTGTCTCCCCCCTTCCCTCCCACTCTATCTAAAAATCAATGCAAAAATATCCTCAGGTGAGGATTAACAAAAAAACAGAATTTAGCCAGATTAAAACTCAAATGGGAGCAAAACCTCCTCAAAAGTCTGACTCTGATATCTGAAATCCTCCTGTTGCTGTAAAGTTATTAGCTATGAACTGAAGCCATCAAACTATTGCTTCACATGCTCAAAAATATGATCTAATGCACAGTCAACTGCTACAGTTACATCTCTAACAGAAAATATATGTGGATATTCCAACAAACTGACTATAAAGAAACTAATTCATGATAACAGTCTAACGGCTATTTTTGATTTGCATTTAATGACACAAATTATCCTTAAAAAAATTTTAAAAATCAGTAGCCTCAATTATGTGACAATGTCTCCAAAAGATTTCCTTCCTTCAAATTAACAGCTTTATCCTAAGAATTTACTAAATCTTTCCCAATGATATAACATTCAACACAACTCTGTCATGTCAAATGTTGTAATATTACAAAAGTAGTCAATGTTTGCCACCAGGGACTTATGTATGGCCCAGCTCCAGGAGAGACTCTTTTTCATTCTTACATGTTTTAATATCATTGATTATTCACACTTCTGAAGAAAAATAATCTCAACATTAAATATAGCATTTTATGAATTAGACACTGAAAAATGCTCTCAGATATTCATAATATTAGGGGGTGTGTGTATATATAATATATAATACAAAATACATAATATATAGTATATTACCTTACACCAAAGATAATGAAAAAATATAGAAATTAGAGGCATACATCCATGGTATTTTTTTTTCTATTAGAATTACTCTATTTACATTCTGAAATATAGAAGTCAACTTTAAAATACTTTAAGTTAAATTTAAATGTTACAAACTTGTAAAACAAACCTGATTTGAAGGACAAACATGTTTGCTGTTGTTCCATGTAAACCAGTAAAGCTTGTAATACCATGAATGAGACTAATTTCATCTCCCTCCCCCTGCCTACCTTTTGGAGGATCTACTGATGATCAGCAAAATGGCCATAAAACAGGGGAAATGAGTGCAAAAAGAGAGAAGACAAATGATAAGTGGGAAGAAGAAATGATAGAGAGGAAGAGAGAGAAATTAAGGGTCCAAAAAATCCATAACATGGAAAAATGCAACATCGTTATTTTAAAAATAGCTTCAACTAGTAGAACATATTTATTTTTTAAAAGTTCTTCTACATTCTATTTCTTTCTATATTTTTGGTACCATAGTATCTTTTTTCCTAGCACACCTTTTTTTTTTTTTTTTTAATTGCAAAACCTGCCATAAACTCTTTATTTAAAATCACTAAACAAACAAGAAAAAATAACCATGCTGACCTCCCACACTCTAAAAGGTATTAGAAATAAAAAGTTGTTGAGGAGCAAAATTTCTTGAAATCAGTATTCATAGAACTTAATTACTTTTAAAGAAAAAAATTCAGATTAAAGATAGAAAACAAATATCACAAGTTTTTATGTTATTATACAAAAAAGCTTTGCCACTACTTTGTCTAAAAGGCACATCACAAAAAATATATTAAAATGAATATGTTTTAAAATATTAGTGCATCTATATGGTTTACAACAAGTTATGCATGCAACAAAAATGAGACTTGTTTAGAGTTTCTAGGAAGGCATTTTAGAACATCATGAAATGCCAGAATATAGAAAAGATAGAAAGAAAGTACCTGTGTACCTCCGACAGAGAGGAATCACTTTCATCAGACCTACAGTGAAAGAGTTAGAATTATGAGGAGAAGGAACAACAGATGTCAACAGATAAAGACACTGAGGTTGAACTGAAAATCAACAGTATGAATAATAGAAATACAGCAAACACTTCCTTTATCATGCCCTGCTTCTCTATTTGCACTGGATATCAGCAAATTCAATGCATAGCTAAATCAGGTGAACTGTTCTATTCTTATGTTTTCTACCAAGACTTTGGGGGAAAAATTCTATTACTGATCCGCAGAGTCTTTCTACCCTTACTTCTAAAATTTAGCTCCTGAAAAGGAACAGTATCAAGTAAGTAAAATACATCACTTCAAGATTCTTTCTAATTAATTGACTAGTACCAGGAACATTTTTCCATTTCAGTAACTATTCATGAATTTTATTCGTCCTGATAATTACTTTAGATTTGGACTCTACTGTGGCAGTTGCATGAATACATTACATGTTTGAAAGGAAAGCAAATCTCGCATGATGTAATAATCGTTGATTCTAACTTAGCAACATGGAGTTCTGACGAGGAAGTCCCTTACTAATAGCTGGGGAACTTTGGTGGGATTTAAAAATAGATGACCCCCTCCTGTCAGCCCTACCCTAAAACCTCCAAGGCTGGCAGTGAGTCTGATTATTATGAAAATCTAGTTTGCTTACAAATAGGTTTGGGGAGGACGAGGGGAGGGTGAGTGCTGCTGGCATAGAATATAACCAGAAACAATGTATAGGATCTACATTTAGTGGGTGAAACATGCTAGTGTCAAAAAGGAACCCCAAAAAAGTGACTTAAAAGGTGAGTTGCTGGCTAATGTGGCTCAGTTGGTTGAGCGATGTCCCATGAACCAAGAGGTTTGATTCCAGTCAGGGCACATGCCTGGGTTGTGGGCTCGATCCCCAGTGGGGGAAGGTGGGCGGGGGGTGCCAGAGGCTGCTGATCGATGTTTCTCTCTCCCTCTCCATTCTTCTCTCTCTAAAATCAATTTTTTTAAAAAGGTAAGCGAGTTTTTGAAAGTATAGAGTAGTTATTCTAAGTTTTGAGTTTCAGAGACAACACAGTCAAATTGTTGGCAGCTGGTAAACATTTATTTCAATAAAAAATGTGGGACTATGATGAGATTGTCAAGATCATCAAAAGACTGACAAAATTTTATGACTGTGAATGAAAGTAAAGAAAATTTAGTAATTTTTCTAATCACTAGTGAAAAGAACGAAGACATCACTAATGTTCTACTCTTTTCTCAATTAAATGAGAGCGATATGATGTATCAATGTTAGAGTATTTTTACAGTAACACATAATATTTACTTATCTAGATCAATCTAAAGGACATGTCATCAGCAGATTAAACTATATTAAAATCTAATCAAGAATTGTATCCATAAATTAAGCAGATTAAAGTTATTTCAAAATGATATTGTGTTTCTCTAAATCTATAGAGCCATTTAGCATGATCTAAACATGCTGGACATCTTAAACAGAAGCCTATAAATTTCAGAAATTGTTGATATATACAGAGAAATTACAGCATAGAAAACAAATAATTGGGGTAGGGAGACTGGATATCAAGGCATACATACACAATGTTATCATTCAAAATCAAAGCAGATAAGTCAGAGTTAATAAATACTTTTTGGCAGCATTGTTAGTATTGAATTCTTGCAAGAGAGATTCTGGCTCAATGTGAGAATACATTTTTACTTCATATTTAATGAAAATATTTCCCACATCCCTCCAACTGCTCTTCCCCCACAACCCACCCTCAGCCCTATCCCCTCACCCACAGTGTTTTATTCCAAACACAATTATTGAAGTTTTCTACTGGATTTGTATTGAACAGCCAAATTATAACATGTTCCACATATAACAGTGGTCTTTGTAAGCTGTTATAGCCACCAAAGGCAAAATAATTTGCCTCTTCTCAACTCAGGCTATCTGGATTAGAGGCTTTTGTATGCTCACAGAAGCTAAAGAATCCCGAGAAATTTAAACTTCAGGTGGTCTCAAAGACATTTCAAATCTAATGTACTTGTAAAAGAAAGAGCAAGACAAGTGCTGAAGTGTAGCCACGCAAATCTACAACAGGGAATAATGTTCAGCAGGAAAATAATGTTCTGTAATATTGTCTCTATGGTTCATTTCCTGTTGGAACAACACATAAAATCTGGCAAGAGTTCACAAGTCAGACTCCATCTCCCACACAAAGAGATGGCTGAATGTCTTCTACAGACTGTCATGAAAGGTTCAGACTATTGTAATAAATCGTCGGGGCTCTTTTCCATAACAACTTACTTATCCTGCTGAACTGATGTGTTTCCCTGAGAAACAGTAAGACGATTAAAGACATTCAGTTCATTACGGGGCCGGCTTGGTGGGGAAGGAGGAGGTGAAAGACTAGCCTCTGAGGTTCCAGAATCTGAGCTACAAGAAAAAAGAACATTAAATAGACGGCTTTAATTGGTTATGATTTGTTAGGAATGTTATATGAAGCATGCTTTTTTTTTTAAAAGAAAAGCTTTTCATTAGAGAATCCCTTCCTTTATTCCTCCCTTCCTCTTTTCCTTTTTCGTAAGATAAAACGAGCTCTGAACTCTTTAATTTTTTCCCACTGAATTTGGTTACATTGGCCACAAGATGGCACTAAAGCAAAAGTTCTATCTGAGGCACTCTCAAGTCAGTACAAATAAAGCAAGCCAAATTTACAATGACACAATTTTAGAATCGAGACCAAGATGTTCATTTCACAGACGAGGAAACAGACCCAGAGAGTTAAAGAGTGATTTGCCTACTCAACTGATTCATTCATTTATTTTCTAATTACTTATTTGCTCCATTCTCTACCTCCCAATTATTCTTGAGATATCTGATTCAGTAGAAATAAATTGTATCTTTAAATACAGGAAGCAAGCCCAGCAGGTGTGGCTCAGTGGATGAGCGATGACCCATGCACCAAGAAGTGACCGGTTTGATTCCTGGTCAGGGCACATGCCCAGGTTGTGGGCCAAATCCCCAGTGGGGGGCATGCAGGAGGCAGCCAATTGATGTTCTCTCATCGATGTTTCTCTCTCTCTCTCCCTCTCTCACTAAAAACCAATAAAGAAAAAAAATATTTAAACACAGGAAGCAAGGATGATTAGAAGGATAATATCTATGACGTTCAAGTCAGCTAACCCAGTGGTCAAAGTAGAGAGTGTGCATGCTGACACGGGGAAGGAGATGGTGCAACACTGTCCACGTGGGTACAGAAAATATATGGAAACTTCTTCTTACATTTATTTTATGTTAAAATGTAGACTGGCATTGATATTCCCACTCAGGGCCCTGCCAAAGATCCACCTGCCGCATGCAGCACCTTGGGGTGGGCAGGGGTGCCACACACAGAGGTGCAGGGTGTCGGTGACTACAGGCATTCTTGCACCTTTCAGCCTGTTGCCCAGTGGTCATCAGATTATATTATGTGTTGTTCAGTAAATTAACCCTCACAAAACACACGAACAGCTTTGAAAAGACTTTAGCAAAAAAAAAAAAAAAAAAAAATCAGTTGGGGATAATAGTCATTTAAACATTAAAAAACAGCAAGAAAATGGCACCACTCACACACCCTCCAACACTCGTTTTTGTCAACCATGTTTAAAGAGGCGAAGTCAATGTACTTTTATCAGATGACAGCCAAGATTAATTTCAAATTTTTCTAGAAGACTTGGATTTAATAAGCCTCTCCTCAAGTGTATATTAACTCTTATAATAATATGTATGAATAATTGAAAAACACGTGGGAGTGCACATGATCAGGGACAAGTGCTCACATATTTTTACAGGTGTGTGTGATCAAGAAATTTAGAACACTTAGCCAGGCCAAGAGCTGACTTGATTGTCTTGATTAGTCAAATCAGTCATAACCACAGAGCCAGTCTAAATCTGGAAAATAATTTCACTATTGTTCTTCAGCATCGAAGTGTAGCCGACATTTTATACAATCTAAAAGATAAAAAGCAAGAGTAACTTACTGTTTTTGTTCCTTGGCCTTTGATTTTTCTGCTTTCTCATATGCCTTTCTCCTGGTTCCAGGAGAAGGCTCCGGTAGTTTTTTTTCTGATAGAGATGACGGTCTGGAACTAAAATAGAAAAAGATTCTGTAATCATCTCATTTTAAAAATGCACACATAACTTTATTTGGCAGATATTCAACCTAAAATTTTTAATAGGTTAATATAACTAGACCTTGAGAAAGATTACTTGGAAACAGAAAAAATAAAATTAGAATAGGAAAATATTATGAGTTATTTTTAGTTAATGGACACTTAACAACTATATATTTAATTTTTAAATTGGCAACCATTTCAAATATATGCAAACCTATTATCTTTGAATATAAAAAAAAATCAATGTTATACTGTCAAATAGCTAAAATAAATATTTTAAACATAAGTGTTTAAGTTTGATAAGAATTGTTTCAGTTGAAGAAAAATTGTCTTTACAGTTTTATAAGAACAAAAATATTCAAATATCAGATATGAGAAACAATGAGATTTAATGAATTATATTTAGACATAGTCACACACAAAATATACAACTATTTAAATTAACTATATTACTTAATTTGTAACTAACAAATGTTTGTAATTAATATATTCTTGCCTTATAAATATTAAATGTTGAATAGTAGTTATGTAATTAACAATTTAAGATTATGATTTCTGTATATGGTAGTAATAAATTTTAATTGAATACAATGAATTTCTGCTATTCTTGGCTAGTTATATTAAATAGTTATATTAAATAAGAAAAACAAATTCATTGAGGAATTGGAAAGCAAGATCCCCAGAAAGGGTTACATGATTCTTATTTAAAAGCAAAAACTAAGTATAATTAAACTTCGTGTGTCTAATTTTTCTAATCAGAGGAAATCAAATTTTAGAACTTCTGCATCATTTAAATCATAAGGGCCACTGGAGTAAATTATTTTACTTTATGTAATTAAAGTCATGCAGTAATGGCTTATAAAAGTCACTGTTACCAAGCACATGACCAGCTCTCAGATTTGTGCAGAATTATACAACCATCAGAATTCATGAAAACTTAAAAATAAGTCATGCAAAGAGAGAGAGTCCAAATGGTATTTTCTACCACCTATCATAAAGGATACATTTTTAAAAATTAAAAAGAAAGGCAAAAAGAAGGTATTACCTGAATCTGGATTCCAGGCCACTTAGTCTTGAAGTTCCAAAAGTCTCTACTCATCTGACAGACTACGCTGAACACATGTGCGTTTCTAAAATCTGTTCTCAGTTCTGTCTCACTACCTTCACCAAAAGCATTTCTTCTACTATCATCTTATCAAAAAAGCACTGAAGCCATAAGCTATATACTGGTTAGCAATCTCTAAGAGCAAATCCAATAGTTAATTACATAGGCCACCTCAAGCACATGCAAGATAGTTCTGTCATCGTTAAAATTAATTTTGGAACTAAAGGCTGCAGATGGGCTTACTGAATGTAAAACAACAAAATATCTTCATAAAATGCATCAAGTTACGGAAAACAGAGATATTCAAGGGGGGGGGGAGTATGTTATATTTTATTATTTGCAGAGTGATATAGAGTGTGCTGCTTTGGGGGCACTATTTCTCAATGCCGTGATGTATATAACCCCTAAATCATTTGCTAGATTATATGTGAGGGTTAGTTTGAAAAATATTATTTAAATCTTTACTAGTGAATGACTGATCTAATTTTAATATAACTTTCAAAACACATAAGCACACAATGTACACACACACACACACACACACACACACACACATACACACTGGCCTGTATAGGGAAATCCTTTATCCTCAAGAAAATAATGAAAAACCTCTAAAGAGGATTTGTTTTGAGTAGAATGTTTTTTGTTCAGATCATCATAGATGGGAAAGATAATATACCCTCCTTCAAATCTTTAATAATATCAATGAAAATACTCTGTGCAAACACTCATATCAGACATTCTTTAAGGCAAAGAATTAGGAAAGTCCAAAATGTACTGAGTTTGTAAATCGTATTTCTCTTTTTCTTTAAAATAGTCAGCAAGGTTTATTATCCTGACCAGGCCCTTAGAACTAGGACATAGATAATTTAGAGCTAATTAGAGAGTCTTTAAAGCTTCTGTTTTATGTAATGGCTTTATAGGTACAGCATTAACCTAATTTAGCTGTTGCTAAATACATTTTATCTGCAATTCATAACTCGGTCTTTATAAAAATTATAATCCTATAACAATGACCCTAAAACTGAGAAACAAAATAATGCAATTCAACAAAGAACATTTCCATCTCAAATCATTTTGAATGTCCAAAAAATTAGGTGAGATAATACCTAACAGAAATTACGTCGAAAACCAGAGATCGTATTTACATAAAATTTTAAAAATAGAAATAAGGTATTAGCAACATGCATATTAAAAAAGAAAAGCCAAAAGAAAGGAAGTTAGTGTAGCTGGGCCAGACTTACATGCTGCCTATCTTAGAAGGAAAGCCAGATGGGGGAGGGAGTTCTTTTTCCCTAGCAGAAGTAGCACTTGTCTCTGTATTCATTCCAATCTCTTGCCCTTCTGCAACAGGTGTAAGAGGGCCAGGCAAGGAAGCATCTCCTGTACTAGTGTCTGAAGCTAGTTCACTGCTATCTGCATACAGCAATTCCATTTGAGTGGTGGTTCTCCTTCGGGCCTAGTCAGAAAATGGAAGGAAAAGCAATCAGGAGCAAGCTTTTGCACAGAAGATGATGAAAGAATAGAGATTTAATATTAGTTTGAAATAGATTTAAAAAAAAAAACCATTTAGTGTGTCTTTTCCTAGCAATTGTGTCCAACAGCACGTAAGATAGTGACAAGCCAGAGCTATAGCAAGATCAGACCTTTACAGGTCATAGTAATAACCAACATTTGTATTGCACTTACTGTATGCCAAGCATTGTTCTAAACACTTTATTATATTAGCATGTGCTATCATTATCCTAATTCACAAGTGAGGCACAGAGAAGCTAAGTAATTTGCCCAAAGTCACACAGCTAGGAAGTAGCAAAGCCAGATTCAACACTAGCCAATGTGCCTCCAATATTACTGTGCTATCCTGCCATTCATGGCCAGCTCCCTCAGCATATAATTTAAAAAGAAGAAGAAAAAGAAAGAAATTAAACCAAAATATAACCGCAGGGAAGCTCAACTAAATTCTAAATTTTTCCCATGCTTAGATGCTTTATTTAATATCAATTTTATACCTGTTTATCCATTTTTGTTACCCTTCTCCCCGATGACCTTTAATCTGCCTCAGCATGCTGCCAAAAAATGGTGTAGCTGGTGCTGGCAGCATGGTGAGGCAGGTAAAGGTTCTTTTCCTCGAACCTAAACTCGCTATAAGCATTTCCTTCTTTACTCTTGAAAATCAAATGACTACCCTATCGCTGCTCAGAGTTGTTGTTATCACTAAGGAATTAACAGATAATCATGGTGTTTTCCAGACTGTAAGCCTCTAAAGGGCAGGTACCCTGTTTTATTCAACTTTATATTCCCTACACTTCACATCGCGCTGGTACACACCAATTTTAAATATACAGCCAACTTCATTTTTTTCAATGAGGAAAAATAAATGATATGAGATTTCTCCAGGCATCTTTGCAGTTCAAAAGGAATAGTAGGTAGCCCTTCAGAAAACTTGGGAAGAGAAAGCTCTGCAGCCAGTTTTTTATACTGTCAATTCTCAACACTTCCAAGGGCCCAGGACAGAGAAGAATCATTTTCCTGGGAATTCCTAACACAGTGGTTCTTTTAGGAGATGACCTGCAGGCCACCACTTCACAGCTCTCTCTGGTGTCCCACAGGAGCAGGAATAACTAGGCTTTCACGGGGCGTGAAAGATGAAAGTTACCTTAAGAGATTCTTTCCTCCACTTAAGGCTGGATCCAAACTAGACTAGCATGTTTTCTTTCAGTTTTGGTAACGTCTGCTTAGTCACTTAGAATAATAAAACTCAAACTACATGTGGCTCAAGGACCACACCTCAAGCCTAAAGATGTTTTTTGATTGATTTGCCCGGTGTTTTAAAGATAAGGAAATTCTACATAAAAATCCATATTTAAGGCTTCTCTTAAAAAACCAAAAGGTCTGGTATCCTTAGGCCCAATATTCCATCATGGTAAAAACGAGCAAGAGTTGGTTGGTGGCTCTGTGTTTTTCATGGGGCACACATCCTCCTCAAGTGATCACAATGAATCCGACTCATGTTTTACATCCAGCCAAACTACTCACTGACATTACCTGACTAACCACTGGGGCCTTAACTCCACCCTGTCCGTTTGCACAGTGTTATTCTTTCCGGTCCTGATTCTATCCATTAATTCAACAAATAGTGACTAAGAATTCTTTGTTTCCAAACATCATAAGATAGTTCATTCATCTGGTATCAAATGATACCAACACTCAATCTGAAAAGGAGCCTGTGTTTCTTACACACTTAACAGCACATATCATTTATATATTTTTTTAACTTTACAAATATATATTGTAGCCCATTAGCTTTTAATACAACATAATGACGAGGAATTGGTTTATCATTCAAACCACTTCAGGATATAGTTAAACAAAGTAAATAAGAAATACTTAAGAATGTACTAGAATGTTAAAATTTCAAAAATCTCCCACCAATCAAAACGATTCATTTTACATGCCACTACAGGTCTACAATTTCATTAGCCAACTGCTTTAAATTACTATTGCCTAGTAATCTGTGACTCTCTCCTATATTATTAGGAAATGTACGCAACTTTCATAGATTAGCACATAACTTCCTTAATGGGGGATTGGTCTCCATAATGATATCTAGTGAGAAAAGTGTAAGGATACAGTAAAGTGCAAATTCCACGAGAGAGAAATTTTTCAATATAACATTTCAAAGGGGAATATGATAAAAGACTAACTTTCTGATACATGGAAGCTTTGGTAAAAGCACGCTACTTGCTAACCTATCAAGATCAAGCCTGATGTCCATGTGTTTAACAGTGATAACAAAGAACAATGGGAAGCCCAGCCAGTGTGAGTGTGGCTCAGTGGTTGATCGTTGACCCATGCACAGACAGGTCACCAGTTTGATTCCCGGTCAGGGCATGTGCCCATGTTGTGGGCCAAATCCCCCAGTTGGGGAGGGGGCAGCCAATCAATGTTCTTTCTCATCAATGTTTCTCTCTCTCTCTCTCTCTCTCTCTCTCTCTCTCCCCACTCCTCTCTCTCTAAAATCAATTTTTAAAAAATTTGTTTTTAATTAAAAAAACAACAGTGGGAAAAAGAATGTTTACCCTCATTTTCCACCCCAGCCCCCATACCTTGTTTTTAGGTTTCACTTCACCACAGAGCTTCATCAGGTCCGAAGACAGCGTGCTATATGCAAACAAACAACCACAAAGTAAAAAGGAACTTATACAAAACTGCATGTCCTCTATGTTTACAACTATGGAAACAATTATATAGACCCAGCTATGGAAAGCAAAGAGAGACAATATTTAAAATCAAAACTAATTTTTTAATATTTCATTTTCCTTACTTAAATATTCCAGTTGTGGTGATTAAGCATGACTGAGTTGGGTTTCAATATTACTGTTTCTAGGGCTATTCACTTAGCTATAAAATGCAAAATCATTTATTTTATAAGGGTAATTGCTTGAAGCAACAAGATAAAAGTGTTAAAAATATTACAGAAACAAGTAAAATCTATTAAGTTCCCAAAGGTTCTCTTACCTTCCTTCAGATCCCGGGCTGTTTAAAGGTGCATCCTCGTCAGTACTATCCTCTACATTTTCTAAAAAAAAAAATGTCCAAAATGTAAGTATTATCCACATGTCACACTTCGAATGATGACTGTAATCCCTACGCTACAATAAACATCAGCCCAAGGGCTCAATTTGGGCACTTTGGTTTTAGTAACTGAATTAAAATAGAAATGTAGAAAAATATTTCCAAGAAAATCCTCTGATTATATATCCTAGAATGAAAGAAAAAAAAAACATGTTCAAAATAGGAAAACCACAAGTTTGATAAAACATAGAACAACATTCATAGGATGGAACTGAAATCATGTATTTAACAGAGTATGTATAATTATATATATATTTTTTGAGACTATGTATTTATCCCATGCCTTCCAAATTTTTGAAAACCCACTGAGTAAAATACAAGATTAAAGTAAATGCTTCGTGAGCTCCCATTACTAAGCTAACTTCAAAACTGTATGTGTAATAATTCCTTGGTGTGCCAACTGACTTAAATATTTTCCTTTACTTTTTTATCACCACAAGCACTGTCTTTCTCTTCATTTTTCAAAATCTATTTTTACTACTTTTCAAATTTTTCAATTACAGTGGACATTCAATATTATATTCACTTCGGGCATACAGCATGGTGGTTAAACATTTATATTACTTTACTTTTATTTTTGTTTTCAAGTAGAGAGAGGGAGAGAGAGTGTGTGTATGTGTGTGAGTGTGTGTGTGTGTGAGTGTGTGTATGTGTGTGTGTGTGAGTGTGTGTGTGAGTGTGTGTGTGTGAGTGTATTAGTGTGTGTATGTGTGTGAGTGTGTGTGTGTTAGTGTGTGTATGTGTGTGAGTGTGTATGTGTGTGTGAGTGTGTGTGTTTGTGTGTGAGTGTGTGAGTGTGTGTGTGTGTGTGTGTGTGTGTGTGTGTGTGTAGGTATCCAGAAGTTCCACATCAGCATGCAGTTCATTCACGGGTACACAAAAGACGAAAACGATGGGATGGCATGCAACGGTTTCACAAATGATACAAATCACTGCTATTTCAGAACAACTCTAGCAGGCTAGTAAAAAAAAGAGAAGGAAAAGCAAACAAATAAAACTAGTAGGAAGTCAGTAAATAAAACAGCCACTGAAAGTGAATTATTTAAAATGTCAGTGAGCCCACAACATAGGTAGGTGCAGGTTTTAAAAACATGCACAATGGACTATAAAATCATCCCAAAAAACTAAAGACAGCATTACAAATAACATAGATTAATAAAAATAGGTGAGTCATCTCCTTTTAGCTTTTAATTTTACATCACACAGGTGGATTGTGAACATAAGTCAACTCATTCTCTTTCTTGCTCGCGGTTCAGCAGATACCACAGAATGTTCAGTGATACTTGGTACTTGATAGTATTACCTAAAAGGGAGCCCCTCTAGGACTTGTTGAGGGGAAGAAAACGGTGGTCTTGAAGGAAATGTGTATCTCAAAGCCCACCCTTCAAGGGAGGCTCAAGAACCTGCTTCATAGACAGGATTATTGAGCGCTAAGGTGACTGAATTAGTTGATAATATAGAAAAATACAGAACATGAGGTTATCAAGAAATGACAAACTAGCCTTTATTTACCCACATAGAAACATGGGCTAATTTTGGATAGCTCTTGTAGGGAGAAACCAGTTCGTATGTTAAACATCTTATGAGCGCTTAGTAAAAACTACCTAGCTCCTGTTCATGTATGCCTTACTTAGAGATAATTATGTTTTAACATAACCGACTTGGCCAGAGGTTAGAGGAGCCACCCAGACAGTCAGCAAATCAGACCCCTCTTCAGGACTGAGCTTAATATGAGCACTACTGTCCGTCATTAGGGCTGCAGGACACACCATAACCTCCCTGTCACACTCTCAACTCCGAGAACATAAATCCAGCCCAATGTCAGCTGCTTTTCTCATCATCACAGAATTAAAGCTAAAGGCAGAGACTTATAACTCCTGAATGTCTTAAAGTTCACTCATATAAGTGCAAAGTTGCACAATCTCACTTCACTGAAGTTAACCAAATATTTCCTAAGTCTTTACGTTTTTTTACGTTTTTCTTTATGTTTTTTAAAGTTATATAAAAAAGAAATATACAGCCCTGGCTGGTATGGCTCAGTTGACTGGGCATTTCAGGGCACATGCCCAGGTTTTGGGCTCGACCCCAGTCAGGGTGTGTGCAGGAGGCAGCCAATTGATGTTTGTCTCTCACATCGATGTCTCTCTCTCTCTCTCTCTCTCTCTCTCTCTCTCTCTCTCTCTCTTTCTCTTTCTCTCTCTCCTCCTCCCTTCTTCTCTAAAATCAATAAAAAATATTTTAAAATATATATATATTTTTAAGTAGTGTACAGAAAAGAGTTAATCTGGCAGCCTGGAGATCGCTATCCTTAGAAAGGCCTGTTTGCAAGGTCAGAGTTTGTCAGACTTGGCATCTGGCAAAGGGGCCCCAGGCATCAGTTAACTAATAAGAGCAGCTCACTGTAGCTAGAATTTGTGCAAACAATAAGGCTGATGCCGAACTGCTGCTTTCCTTCTGGGAGTCTGGGACCCAGGTGTATACTAGATGGAGGGTATCCATGTGATCAGTTCCCAGTAAAACCTTGGGTGCTGAGTGTCCAGTAGATTTCCCTGGGCATAAATATCGCACACATGTTTCTGCACTTTCATTCCAGGGGGAAAAGTACATCTGTGTAATCTCTCGTGGGAGGGAGAAACATAAAGAAGTGTGGACATGGACTCCTCCCGACTCTTCTGTGTCTTCCTCCTTTATGACATAGCTGTGTAGCCTTCCTTTTCTCATGAATCTTTGCTGTGAATAAAACACCGTGAGCCCCGTGAGTCTTCTAGCAAATATCCAAAGTTAGGATGCTAACATAGGCAGGGAAAAAGAAGAGAAAATAAAGATGTTCTTCAAAAACTGGCCCTGGCTCACCCTCCAGCCTTATGTTCCCTCATTCTGTGCCATGTACTTGTTGCTCCAGGGCAGCAATCTGCTTGAAGACCTCATGCAACCAATATTGTGGCTAAATCTTACGCTTTAGCTTAGTCATTGCATAAGGTTGGCCGCCCTTCCACCTTGTTTTTCACCTGGCTAACTCTTTTCCTTCCTTTATGTTTCAGCTCCCATGTTTCCGCATCTGGAAAGCCTTCACTGACTCCTCCAGTCTTGTTGGGTGGTCCCATTCAGTGCTCTCATAATCCCTATATATATCTCAATCACTGCCCTCACTGTAATGTATAATAATCTGTTCATGGCCTGTCACCCTCAGCAAGGTATTAAGGCCATAAGGGCAAAATTGTGTGTCTCATTCATCTCTGAATTCCAGCACTCCACCCAATGCTTGAAATAACACTGGTGCTAAATAAATGGGGTTTTCGTTTTCATTTGGGGTTTGGGGTTTTGTTTTTTTTTTTAGCAATGTATATTTAACTGTCCAGCTTCTGTGTATTTCACTTTCACTTTTTTCTCTTCCATATTTTTCCTCCAAGCACCTCTGGGCTAGATTTATGGCCCCAATACCTAGGGCAAATTTCTGCAATAAGACATAGGTTATATCAGTTAAATGGGTTCCAACTTTCTGCTTCTGACCCTTCTTCCAGCTATAGATAATTGAAAGTAGTCTGAAAGTTGTGAAAAAGTAACACTGTTCATCAAATTAGCAGCTTGATATTTTCAGCACATAAGGACATCAAAGAGGGCATTGCATTTTTCTTCCAAAGTAAAAGAGATCATGGACTTAAATAAGAATGTCTTATTACTACAAGTTGAGCCACTAAGAAAAAGAAGAACACGGAGGAAGGAGAGAAGGAAGAATATGAGAAGGAAAAGAAATGCACATGGAATGGCAAAAATTCCAGTTATAATCCAGAAACTTGGGCAGCCTTGGTTAGGATGTAACAAACCCTACTTTTTCTACCTGTACTTATTACAACTTGAGCAGCTTAAAAGTAGTAGCCTTTCTACAGCTATATTATACAGACGATCTCAAAGAAATACTACTTTGAGATTAACATGAAGTATAAACATTGTAAAAATCACGTAGCTTGTGTATTTTATTTGTGTAACATTATTCAAAATAAATTCAGATTCATAGAGTATGTTTATATTAGTGACACAGAGAGGTAATTACATTTACTCTTCCAGTTACATTCCTCTCCTTTAAGTAAAAGCATTTAGAAAACTTTAACAGTTGTATGATTAGAAAAAAGAAAGTCCAGACTAGATTGATTTTAATTAAATAAAAACTGCTCCAGCCCTGGCCAGTGTGGCTCTGTGGTTAGAGTATCAGCCCACAGACCAAAGGGTCACGGGTTCAATTCTCGTCAAGGGCATGTACCTGGGTTGCAGGTTGGATCCCTGGCCCTGGTTGGGGTGTGTGCAGGAGGCAACCAAGTGATGTGTCTCTCTCACATTGATGTTTCTTTCTTTCTTTCTCTCCACGCCCCCCCCCCCCCCGATCCCTTCCACTCTCTCTAAAAATCATTGGGAAAAACATCCTCGGGTGAGGACTAAAAAAAATTACTCCAAAATAACCATTCAGAAAAATCGCAAGTAATAAAATTGCCCAGATACTCCTGATCCTTTGGGTGTACAATCACTAAGAGGGGCAGAGATATTACCAATGGGTGGGTGTTGTTCATGTGAGTGCTACAGTGGCAACAGAAAAAAGTTGAAAAATCTCTATACACAATGATCACTAAAGCTTCTTCCAACTGAAAAATATGTTATGATCTTAAATATTGTTTCAATCTGTTTATATAAGATCCCTGGATAGTTTTATTCAATTTATAATATTAAAATGTATGTGCTTAATTTCACAAAAATTAAGAATAGCTTAGAATCTAGAAAACATATACCAAAGACAAATATAAACCAAAGATATATATCAAAGAAAGTTATTTATGAGGTTAAAGTAACAGGTGTAAGTTAACAGATATATTTAAAATTTAAAAAGAAACATCCACTCCATTTTTTCCTAAAAGTAAGAAAAAGAAAGGCTTACAAAATGGGAGCCACAATTGCAGTTCAAATAATAAAAGAAAAAGTTAACTAGAGCATACTTCTTTAAACATCTCAAGAATTTTAAAATCAAGAATGTATAAGAAAGACAAAAGAGTATGTTTGTGGTCATGGATACGTTTTTAAAAAGATCATGCAAAAAACAGTGGTTGCCAATAAACATTTAAAAAAAAAGATGTACCACAATTAGTGCACATGAACAATTAGTAATTCATGCAGCTGTAGGGTACACAGAAAGCTAAATATACTTACCTAATGGTACGCTATCTAGATCTGTGTAAATAACAGCAAAAAGGAAACAAAAAGCAATACTCCAATCAAAATAGATCCAATGTTAAGAATTCCCACACAAAACAAGACTATGGTACCATTTATAAGATATGTAGAATAGATGCCATAACAAAAACGTATTAATTTTTTAAGGCAGTTAGATATGCAGAGTCAAGTAATGACAGTTGGCTAATATTATAAATAATTTAAATAACCAATTCAGAAACTTGGTTGATCTTCTATATCCATAAAAATTAACTGCTTAATAAGGTTAAATAAGTCCTTTTAAAATGGTAATCATTTCTTGGAATGACAATAATTACATACCCCCCCAAATTTATACATGCAAATTAAAGAAAGAATGATTAATTAAAGCATAAGTAAATATAGCATCTATTCAGTCAAGCTATAGGGGAAAGAGGTATAGTACAGCATATTCAAAGAACAAAGATTCCATGCAATTATTTAACTAAAATTTAGCCCCAATTACCTTGTAAAGCATGGCCTAGTAAAGCATCTAGCTCAGGATTTAACTCTGCTTTCTCTTTCAACATATGGAATAAGAGCTGGTTTTGTGTAGCACTGGTTATTTCCGTTTGTTTAAGCCGACCTTCAAGTACTTTAATTTGAGCTTCTTTCTGGGCAGCCTGAAGACCCTGTAACACCACCAAAAATATAAATGAAATTATCTTAGGTCATACAAAACAGAATCCACCATACTAAGATCTGCATCAAATAGCAAGTGCATATTATATATGGATTTTGACATCAGATAGACCTTGATTTATCTCAGCTCCTCCACTTACTAGCTTGGTGACCTTGAGCAAGTTGCCTATCCTCCTGATTCTTGGTTTTCTCATACGCAAAATGATATGAATAATACCTACTTCCTAGCGCTTGTGAAGATTAAGTAAGAGAACATAACATAAAGGGTCTAGGCACAATCACAACATGAGGGGGAAAAAATGAGTCAGAAATCATATCACTTTCAACATTTAGGCAGAAGTTTCTTACAGGTGAGAGATTAATTCATTCACATTCAAAGAGGATGGGAATACAGCTGTATTTTTTTTTCCTTTTGGAATTTTTTTTTTTTTTTGAGCTATAAAGAATTCGTATTCAACCAAAGTTATGATACTAAATTTGTTTGCAACCCAGGAGATTTTTCTTTTAATTTTTCCTTTTTTAAAGCAAAAAAGGAATGAATTATTCTCTAGGTTATTTATCTGTTCTAATATACAAACACAATAAATAACAAGTTAATGGACTTGATCTAAATATTGCTGAGTTTCCTTAACTCTGAAGAAAGGTAAAAGGAATACTTTCTAATTAAAAAGAATCTTCTTCCTCATCACAAAGGAAAGGGTCACTGAAGAAAGATAAACAAAACTACAGTGAATTAATCAAAACTTAGGTTTTCAACAAGTGTTGATCTTACCTTATTGATGCCCATTGACAGGAAGTGACCTAGCAGGTATCGGGCTTCTGTGAGCGTGCAAGCATTAATGACTGCAGTGACATCTAGTGTTTCTCCTTCTTCCTACATCAAACCAGCATATGATGTAACGTTACTTTGAGCTAGTGACATTTAAACAGAAGGCAAAAGCCTATTGTTTCATGTATTTATTTGATAGTAGTAGGTTAGCTAACGGGACTCCTCAGAATAGTATAAAATATAATCCCTACACCAAGAAATATATAGTCTAGTTAAGAAGATAAGACACGTGAATTCAAGGTGGATTAATAAATGATGTGTGTCTTTTGCAAACAATAAATAATATTACAAAGTGAGCAGAGATCTGGAGAGCAGGCAAGGAGTGGTATGGTATACATACAAAACCTACAATTCATATTAAATCAATAAAAAGAAAATCCCTTCATGTAAAAATACAAAAATGCTTTTAATACTAAAAATACTTTTTTAGTAAGGCATTAAACATTTTTTAAAATCACAAACCTTTGCTTCTTCCATCTGCATGATGTTGGCTTGACAGTCGGAAATACTGTCATTGATGTAATCTATATTCGCAGTTAATGACTCCATCTCCTCGTTGATGTTAACCACATGTTTATCTCCCTCTCCACTCTCCTTGACTATCTTTTCCCTTCTTTTTGAAAGTTTCTCTCTTCTTTTTGTGAGTTCTTCCCGTTGCTATTGAGAAAACAGGTTGGATTTTAAGAAATGACGTTCATCGAGGACTTTGAGAACATTATGCTAAGTGAAATCAGTGAGCCACAGGAGGACAAATACTGAAGGATTCCACTTCTATGAGGTATGTAAGCGTCAAACTCATAGAGGTAGTAAGTAAAATGGTGGTTTCAGGGGCTGAGAGAAGAGGGAGTTGCTGTTCAATGATACAAAGTTTCAGTTATACAAGACAAATAAGTTCTAGAGATCTGCTGTGCAACATTGTGTTTATAGTTAACAAGACTATGTTATACACTGAAAAATGTGTTAAGAATATAGATCTCATGTTACCTGTTCTTACCACAATTTTTTTTAAAGGACATTCATTTATTTATACACAATGCAATCAAAACTCACTGAGAAAAATCTTGGTAAGTATTAAATTTACCTGGAAAACGAATTTGAAAAACTAAAAATGAACAGCCAGCTAAGGGATAGCATATCTACGTTCTATTTCCCACACCTTGAGGAGTCTATTCATGTCAGCCTCCATATTGGAAATCGTCATTTTTTGCATGATGATATCCGTGACCCTGCGCTCCAGAAGCTGCCACTTCATGCGCGCCGTCTTGGAAGTAAACACTCGGCCAGTCAATCCTTTCCTCTGATATATTTTTCTATAATCATATAAAAACAGACAAACATAATTACTTCTGTGCATATTTGACTATGCACTAGTAAATCATAGACTGTTTTTCATTTGAGTCCAATATTCAGTAATAACGCCACAAAGATTATGTTAGGAGGAACAGAAGAACTGTGTTGACCTGGTTCCATTTGTTGTGGACGTTGGTAAGGCCTGGACTCTTGCTACAGGAATTCTCATTTTCTGCGGAGCTCCTGCCCTTGATGCATCTGTTTCTACAGCAGCTGCACTGGAACCTGTGTCCTGAACGGGGGTGTCAGATGAGCTCAGCTTCCTAGTGACTTTCCCAGCCACTTTATCTGACATGGGTCTTACTTGCCGACGAAGAGCTGTCACCTGAAATAGCAACAGAAATTGACTCATTCCCTTCGTCTGTAGAAATACATAATGTATCTCAAAGCCAGAATGTTTCCTACAAAAGGCCAACTTGCCTCTTCAGTTTTGCGACGAAGAACCACTTCTTGGTTTCTTTTTTGGGCTTCCAGAAGTCTAAGTTGATGCTATAAAATAATATTGAGTAAGTTAAAATAGCGAACTGGAAGATAGATTACTTCCTACTCCTACATTACCATATCCCCCATCCTCCTGGGAACTATAAGATTTCTTAGCAAAATCTGAGCTAACAACAACTTTACATTCATTATTACAGATATCGATATTTTATTCCAATAAACAAAAATGCATATTAATATAGCCATCTCTCTCTGAAAAATAAAAAGCTATCTCTATGACACGTACTTTTTCTTAACAAACACTCAAATAGTGCTTACTATATACAAGTACTTTTCTAAATGCTTCACAAATATTCTCAGTTCATTTTTGTTAGACATTTTGTTTTGCTGGCTGAGGCATACACAGGAAGAAACACAGCTTAAACTATTTTCAATAGACAGACCTTACAATATATACTGTAATTCCAAACTATTTTAAATATGAGGAGAACATAAATTAATTGTATCAGCCCTTTATAATAACTCTGAAAATGTTGGGTAAAGTGAATTGACAATAAAAAATGTTAGTACTGGCTATCAATTTGTTTCTAGGTAGTCTCTATAATAAAGACAATTGATAACAGATTACTTTAAGCCATTTCATAGGAATATAATTTCGGATTAAAAAAACATAGATCCTAATTCTGGTTCTGTCATTTATTTAACTCTATGATCTTGGGCAAAGCTTAGGAACTGAACTTGATCACAAATATCCCTTCTAGGACTTAAATGTTGTGATATAACAAATAGCTCCTCATGTTTTGGATCCCAAATTCAAACAGATCATTCATCTCATGCTTAAGCATGTTCCTGTCATCAGATGAGAATTCTTAAAGAAAAGGATTCTGTTTTTTCACTGCCATATTTTATTGTCTACAGTAACAATTTCATAGAAGCAAAGTTAAATTTTTTAAATGAATAAATTACCAAAAATTAAAATATAGTTTGAAACTGGTTACTACATTACATTTCTTCTTATTAAAAGTCAAATCGCAAGTTCATTCATATTTTTTGTATGTACTTGATTTTCTAAAGGTTCAAAGATGAATATGTCAAGAAACAATTTAGAAAGGTCAATATGCACACAAAGCAACAAATAAAAAAGGGAGAAAGAGTCTGAATGTTAGCTTTGAATGTGATTAGCCAGCTCACATCTTTATAATAGTGTATCATCTATGATCATATGTGGCAGATAATATTCTCAAGAGTTAATTATTCAATATTGATCTCTCTGTATCTAATATGAATTAGTAATAAAGATATAAAGAGCATCTATTGTAAGGCAACTGTTCCTGTCAGCCAAAAGTTTTCATTTAAAAACAAAATAAATTGCCAAAAAGTGTAAATAACCCAAAGGTCAGTCAGTTGAGGAATGGGTAAACAAAATGTGCTCCAGCCAGACAGCCATAAAAAGGGATGAACTACTAATACATGCTACAACAGGAATGAACCTTGGAAACATCATGCTAAATGAAAGCCAGAAACAAAAGGCTACATATTATATTATTCCATTTAGATGAAATGTTCAGAATAGACAAATCCATAGAGATAATAAAGAAGATCAGTTGTTGGGGGCCAGGGAGAGGGTAGAATGGGGAGTGACTGCTAATGGGTATCAGGTTTCTTTTTGGAAGATGAAAATGTTCTGGAATTAGATGGTGGTGACTATTCCACAATTCTGTGACTATACTAAGCACTTGAATTGTACCGTTTAAAAGAGTGAATTTTATCTCAATTAAAAAAAGAAAATAGCAGGTAGAAAAAAATAGGCAATATATTAGAATGCCCTTCTACTTGATTTCAGAAATAAAATAATAGTATAAACAAGTTCTCAAATGTCCAGGAATTGAGAGGGACAAGGTATACTGATTATTAAAATACGTTGATACATTGGGGAAAAAAAGAAATAAATAAAGCCATAAGTATGGGAATCATCTATCTAAAATATCTTCTCTACCTCCTTACATTTCCCCTTTACCTCCCAAAGTAGATTTCTATTTCCTCCAGGGAAGATTTAGAAAATGTTGAGCAAAAAAAAAAGGAATATTGCCCTGGCCGGTTTTGCTCAGTGGTTAGAGCATTGGCCTGCAGTCCAGAGAGACCGGGGTTCGGTTCCCGCTAATGGCACGTACCTCGGTTGCAGTTTGTCCCCGGCCCCCGGTGGGGTCATGTGGGTGGCAACCACTGGACCACTGGATGTGTCTCTCTCACTTTGATGCTTCTCTCTCTCTTCCTCCCTCTCTCCCTCCCACTCTATCTGAAGATAAATGCAAAAATGTCCTCAGGCGAGGATTTAAAAAAAAAAAAGTTAGAGACAAAGGCTGAAACCTAACCAACAATGGGGGGGGGGGGCGGGAAAGGTGACGACCTCTTCTTTTAAGGAAAGGGGGGAAAAAGTCATAAATGAAATAACTATATTACCAAAAATTTGGAAAGAAGAAAAACCAAATCAACTACAAACCTATAATCCTAATACAACTAGAGTTAGCATGTTGGGCTATAGTCTTCAAAATTTTCCCTCATTTTAATCAAGCCTGCATATATGATATGTTACTTTGCACTTAATGTTAAATCATAGTCATTTTTCACTTTACTATGTGGTTTGCAAACCCTAATTATTAATGGATGAATAACAACCAAGTAAATGAGATAGACTATAATTTATTTATATATCCCCCCTACTGTCAGGCATCTTGGTTGTTTTTACCTTTTTCACTATTAGAAATAATCTTAAAGTGAAGATTTTAACACGTAGCAATTTTTCTTATTTTAGAATATTTTCTTAGTCTGAGTTCATGGAAGTAGAATTCTCGAGTTGAAGAATATGAACATTTTTGTATCTTTTACTAAAGCCTCTTCCGGTGAAGACTGGTTATTATTCCAGGAACATTTCTAAGAATCTGCAGTGATAAAACTATCTTTGGAATCATCCTAAAACTGCTCTCTTATATAATAGTTCCTTGATCTCCCTAGATATAACCAGTTGTTCTTTGCCATTTTCTTCCATCTCATCATCTAGGAAATAAGCCTTCCATAAAATTTATAATGATATTATAATGTTTTCCATAAACTTTTATATTGAATAACTATAATTCACACACCATAATAAACACCACATAAAATTAATGCTTATTGTCCTTAGCCTGTCTTTAATAATTACAGTTACCAGAAATATTTCTTGCATTTATTAAACAATTTTGTTCGATGCACATTTGTATATAGCTGAGAGTTAAAGTCCACTCACATCTCTTTTACGTTGATCTTTTTTCAACTGAGCAATCTCTCTGTTTCTTCGAGACTCTGTCAATCTGGCTTTTTCTTGTTCCTCTTTCATTTGTTTCATTAGGCGAACCTAAAAAAATAGGTAAATACATCTGTTGGAATTACCGTATCACAACATTCATTAAATAAACCACATGTACAGAAATAAGTTCTAAATTCCGAAATTTAACATGGAACATGGAGTTTTGCTGCATTTCAAATGATCAATTCTTATTTTTGTGGGATACATTTCTATTTCTAATACATTTGTAATATGTTTCTATCAAATTGCTTAATGCTCTATGATTTTTATATTCAGTATTCAGTTGTTCTATGAATGAATTTTTGATACTTATTACCAGGAGCTGTGTGACCTTGAATGAATTACTTAACATCTTTATGTTTGGGTTTTCTTACATACAAAATGGAGATAATAGTTCTGTAGCATTGAACTGTTATGAGACTTCAATGAGTTAATACCTGTGCAGTGTTTATAACAGTGTCTGGCATACAGTAAGCACCCCGCAATTTTAGCTATTGTTGTTGTCATCAGCAAATTCATGATATAACAACCTACTTCCTAAATCACTTCCACATTTGCTATTTTAAGGAAACAGCATTGATTTTTTTGTGCAAAATGTTAACAACTGATCCCAGAACTAAAACAGGTAACAGATCAGGATTCATGCACCTCTCTTCAGTCAAGAGAAGAAAATTTGTACTTTTCTATGCATGGGAATGATAAACAGCAAATTGAAGATAGTTGTTACCATTCAGGGAAAGAAGACGACGACCAGGAAGGAATATAATGGAGGCTTTGTGTATATCTGTAATGTTTAATATCTTAAACCAGGATAGTGGATATAGTGTTCATTATGTTGTTATCTATGCTTTTTCGAATGTTTGAAATATTTTATATCTTTGTTAACCTTGTGTAAGAGTTTTAAGAGAAGAAATATCCATCAAGGTTGGAGAAGCCCTGTTGACCACATGCTTCGCAGCTGCTCTGAAGAAAGGCTTTGCTAATGGATGACTACAGGAAACGACTTCTAATTGCCCAAAGGAAGTGCACCATTTGTAAGACATGGTTAGCTTTTATTGAGTATGGAAAGAACCACAGTGATTTTTTTGGTCCCAAATGATACAAGCATCTTCAACATCAGACTTTAATGGAAAATATAATCAATACCTTCGTTTTTTTCATTTCCATCACATCCTGCTGCAATTTCTTCAATTGCTTTTCATACTGAGACTGATTTTTAAGCAACCTTGCATGCTCTTTCTGAGCTGTCTGAAGTCTCTGCAACTCTTTATTCATGGCTTGGAGTTTCTTTTCATATTCAGACCGAACTTTTTTGGCCTTTTCTTCTGAGTAAGATTCCACTGAGCCTAAATAATCAAAGGATATTTGTATCTATATTCGTGAGACACAGATTTTTATTTCACAGATTTACAACTCATGACCTTAGACAAGAACTACCTCCCAAACTCAAACCAGGATGTCTTTGAATCACTTTCTCTTGTATTATCTTCTCTTCACTTGTTTAACAATTATTGAAGTCTTTTACATTTAGAAAACATTTCCAGAATAAATCAAAGACATTAAAACAATTAACTACAACTTCAGACAAATTAATTAAATAGACTAGACAGGTACCAGAATGAAATAAACAATACTTAACATATGAGACACATTCACATTTATTGTGGTTTCTAATATAATTTTCTCTTCTAAAGGAAGAGAAGATAAAAATCAATTTTGATGATTGAGTTTGAACTTTAATTTGAATTAGATATAATTCTTACCTAAGTTTTGAAGCACCTGGTCTCTTTCAAGCTGAGTGTCCCGAATTTTATGTTGTAGCATCATTAACTTCTCTTCATATTGCTTTTTCAGAGTCTGCAGTCTTTTCTGGCTGTTTTCTAGTTCATCAATCAGCTTTTGCTTGATTGCAATTTCACAAGTAATGTTTGCTAAGTCTGCTTGATAATTTGCTATTTATAAAAGAAGAAGATAAAAGTACTGGGATAGACCAACATATTATAATTCTATCTTTCACGCAAGAGCGTGAAAACCATGATATCTATTCAGGTGTTCACTTAGCAGTTACATAAAAAAAAAAAATTTCTAGATAAAACAAAAAGTAAAATAGGTGAACAAGATAAAAGGTGTTCACATTGATCAGGGACAACAGATTCTATTTGTACTAAATAAGAACAGAAATCACACAGTGACTACATCCAGTCGGGGAAGACACGCGAGCTGTAAAGGGCAGACACAGGTCAGCAGTTGTAAAAGCTGTTTTCAACAAGGATGAAGTGGAGAAGGTCAAGACTTTTCAATCATGTCTTAAACAAATTCCCCAATGAATTTGTGTCCTTGTACCAAAGGACAAGTACCTTTTTCATCTGACTCAGAATCTGATTCATCAGAGCTTTCACCCCCTTCAATGTCATCATCTTCTTCCTCCTCCTCTTCTTCCTCATCTTCATGATCACTCACTTCTTGATTTTCTTCCTAAAATGTGGTTTGTGACCATGAATAGCACAGTTATGGCAAAGCAAACCGATTACCTCCTTAAGAAAGACTACTGGAATGCAAAGTACAGAAGTACAAAAACTTCACTTTTCATCAGTTCAAAAATCATTCCACAATTTTAAGGTTATTTACATAACAATTTTGTCTTAAATCAAAGAGTACTTCATCTCTCATAGTATTCTCACACACACACACACACATACACACACACACAATGCTTTCACAACACACAAAAATGAGAGTTGCCAATATTTATAGCTCACATATCTAAAGAAAGGAGGTTCTCAAGAAAACAATTTAAAACGGATGCATGATAACCATTTCTCTTTCCTACATGGAAGTTAGTATAGTTTTTGCAACCAAGAACAACCTAACCCAGGGACTAAAATTTACACGTTTGTTTTTCCCATACTTACCACTTCCAGTTCATTGTTTTCTCTTTCTGAAATACCCTTTTCTTCTTTCTTCTCGTGGTCAGTGTCTGCATTATCCTCTTTACCAGTCCCACTTTATTTAAAAAAAAAAAAAAAAAGGAATAAATTGGTATGGTATTAAAGTAGAGGGGAAAATGGTTCACTTTTTTCTTTCAGATTTTTAAAAATCATCAGTTATTTGGGAAAAGAAACTAGAAGAGTTGATCATTTTACGGACCAAAGTTATCGTGTCTGGTGCTTCAGAGGAAAATAGAAATTGACATTCAACCAATAGTATAGTGATTTATATTAATCACTAAATAAATGAAGGAGAAACTTATTTTCCTGAAAGACTGAGGAACAAATTATACCTTGGAGCACGAGACCTGATGAGACAGCTAAGAACTAGTCACAGTAACAGCCAATTGACTAGAATGTAGGCAATTTAAATTCAAAGGAAATCAAAATAAATATTTTTGTTTTCTCACCTTAATATATTAAAGTTTTCTCATCTAAATACAAAGATATAAAACTGCGTTTTTATTGATATCCTAATACATTTAAGAATAAATTTAAAGATCCGGAATAATTCTGCCCACAGAATGTGTGGGCTGCACCCATCAGAGTGCCCAGGTCTCCTCTGGTAATTTAGCATATGATGCTTTTTTCTGTTTGTTTGTTTTTTTTAGTCCATACCTACAGCACAGGTCTGTTTCCGATAATCTCATAGAAATGGTTCTTTGCACACCAAAACTGTCTGAAGTTCAGCCTGACCTTTGAGTGAATAGGAAATCCCAGGGTCTGCCACAAGATTCAGCACACAAATAGAAGCCTCCTCTTCAGTTATTGAGAACTAACAGCTATTAAGTACACACTCAGGTACGTTAATGGTTATAACTAAACTAGGTCAGCCCTGGTAGCCCTGAGAAAAAGAGAAAAGACTCTATAGTGAGCAAAGTTTTTGCACACTTAAATCACTTGACCCTGTTAGGGATTCGGCAATCATAATCAATTATGCACAGAAGTTATACTTTGGCACACTAGACTCACACTTAATCAAGCTAAGTAATATTAAGAAAGTGAACTTTAAATGAATCTACATGTGAAGTGTTTCCTCTTGTGCTACAGTAACATCTTCAAATTATTCAGAATAAAAAGAATAGTCGAATAAGGCAATATTCTCCAAATAAAATCCCCTCTAGAATGAGCTTAAAAACTCCACCAGAATAACCTTATAACAGCTATTATTTCTTTCAGATATTCTGCTACATTAAATAATTTCCCTAATAAATAGACTTATTTTCAGAGTCTAGACTAAAAATTTAATCTTATTTAGGTTCTGTTATTATCATTAAACTGTAATGTTTAACTCTAGGTCCCAATTCTCAACATATTTTTGTACTCAGACAAGATAAATTATAAATCCTTTTTTCCTTTATATGCACTTTTCAGAGTTCTTAATTTATGTTTATTTATGGATTATCTCCTTAATTTTTCTCTTCCCCCACTGGACCTGAGGGCAGGGATCATGTCTGTTTGGCTCAGTATTATATCCCCATATAAATGTGCAGTAAGTGTTACATACATTAATCCCTATGACTGTGCATGAGCACCTCCGTTTTGCCCTCTGCCTATGTGTCACACACACTAATTATGCTGGAGTTCAATGGCACATCGAAAGATGCATAAAGATGCATGGAAGACAGCATATCTCCAGAGTGAGAAGAAACTAGCAGTAGGAATATCAATAAAACAATCTTAACTGGAAAGGAATTAAGTAAATTAAATAGAGTTCCATGGGTGTTGCTCAATCATTTGGTTAGAGAAAACGCTGAATATACTGAATGCCTGTACTTGTACTTTATAGTAGGACTGCTGATTTTCCACCATCATGCAGTTCAAGCTGAAAATCTAGAAAGAAACTCCCCCTTCATCCAGTCATTCCATTCAAAGGTCAGTGCCATACACTCAAACAGTGCTAGACTTGCGATATAGAACTAAGGTTAAGGGCTGGGAAAGGAGAATGTGTTAGGAAAGGTATCTCCCATCATTCCCTCGCCTAGGCAGTCTCTCTTCCTCACCCGCAACTGTGGCAGCATATAATTGTTGTTATTGTTGGCTCCTTCATTACTTCAAATTCTAACCCCAGTTCTCTTTTTTCTCAGGTGTATAGCCACACAGCCACTTTATTCGGAACCCTTGAACAAACACACCCTCTTTCTCCCTCCAGTATCCATTTTAACAAAAGTTACTTTTTACATAATATAAAGTTAACTCCTATTAGACGCTGTTTGTGCCAGTTCTGATGCAGAAAACCAGCAGTGGTAACTTTACATTATTAATTTACCTTTAAAACTCACTTAAGGCTTTAACTTTTAAAATACAAGTTGATACTTTGTAATTGTTATACTTCAAATATTCAAGTTTTCCTCAGTAAACTGGAGCAAATTGATATCTAAAATAACTATCAAAGCAGCAATGAAAGATATTTAAGTCTGCAGTTTACACAGAATCAGAATCTTGGAGCTGGAAGGAACTCTGGTGCTCATGCGGTTTAACCCCTTTAACATCTGACAACCAGTGTCCACATGTTTGTTAACAGCCAAAAAAAGAAACTGTCGCCTGGGGAAATTAATCCACTCCAGGGAACCAAACCCAGGTGTTAAGACTCCCAGGCCAGTATTCTGGAATCCTGCACTCGAAGTTCAGTCCACGGGGTCCTGTTTGACATGCAGAATCTCAGGACCTTATTGTAGCACACTCCCCAGGTGATGTGTGCGCATGTCCGTGTTCCAGAAGCCCTGTCCGAGAACATCAAACTGCTCTGCTTTGCTCTCCTTTAGGAATAATGCAAAAGTTGGAAGCAAACTAACCACTGAGTACACTTAAAGGACTTAAATATTTTAAGGTGTGGAAAATTCTTCCACACGCTACTTTAACTATGTATCTCATTTTCAAAAACAGTAGAAACTTCACATTTTTAAGCCCTTAATTTAATTCCAATGATAAATATAATGTCTCAGAAATATACTCATCAGGTGAGTTCTAGTAGGACTCACAATTAGAATTACTTTCTAATTAAACAATACTTTAAATAAGTTATAGAATTATAGAAACTTTAGGATGCCATAGAATGTGTAGGAAATAACGGTGAAATGTAAATTATTAAGTAATTTCAATAAATAATAATTTTTAAGCTTTCATATTTAAAGTAAGATATTAATTTACCTAATTGTTTCATGGTCAACATTCTCAAAAGGCTTATTTTAAGAGCTGACATTTCTAAAGTGGTGCTTCTAAAATACGTACCAATTATTAAAACCAGTTTATTTTCTTAATCATTTCGATTATATAATCTGGAGATTTGTTTGGAAAAATCTATTGAAGAGAAATTTTTCTAATAAGTAAAATACTATTTGACTATAATTCTGAATGAGTAAAATGCAAGTGGCTTATTATATAGAGAAATGCGCTTCTAAATTTTGCTCAAATTCCAAATGAAAAAAACAGAGATACCTTGTTTTTTATGCTCACTTCAAATACATTTCAAAACACTTGTTTTCTACTTCAACCTTTAAAATGCTTTGTAAATCTTATCTGTAATAGGGCCACAGTTTCCTTTGGCTTTGTTACCATTTTAATATCATTTTTCAGCAAATAAGGAAGAGAGGAGAGAACCCACCCACGACTTAGCATGGGCTGCAACGAAATGTAAATTCCCACCCGACTAATAACTCCCAGTCTGCTCACAAGTTTCTGAAAGACACATTATGAAAGTCAAATGGGATTTGGGGGTCAATTTTTATTCTAAAAAAAAAAAAGGTTTTCTACTTAAAAAGTATTTTCAAAAATATATTTGGTATTTTTAATTTTACAAAATCATCATTACTTTTAGGAGCACCAAGCTAATCTAGTCTGAAACATTCTATAATTCTATAACATATTTCCTTTTGAATGGCGACTAAGTATTTAAATGACATTTTAATTAAAAAAAAAAAAAAAAAACCTGGGAAATATTCCAACCTTCTTTCTTCTCGATTGCTTTCCTCAAGTTTCTGTAGCCTTCAAAACCACGAGGCACAGTATTGGAAGGCCAAGCCAATGAAGGACAAACCAGACAGTAAAAAGCAAGAGTGATAAGAGGGTAAAAATGAAACATGAGCTTGAGACTTTAAAATAAATTTTAAAAGATATCATCAAAGGACAATACACAGTAAAAAGGCAATACATTTTGTGTGAATAAAAAGTAAGTAGAAAACAAGCAGCATTGTATCTTAGAAGAATATATAGACTATCAGTTGAAATTACTTAGCAATAAAATGTAAAGTCTCAGTTTATAGAAGTAGCAGGAGTGTTTGGATGCCATTGCTTTTTTAAATCTGAAATGGATCAATTTTCTCAGTTTCCCACAAAGGCCTACTTTCAATGACATCCTTTGCCTTTTAAACCTTTATAGAAGACCTTTTTAATGGCATCATTAAAAGAACTTCAAAAAGTAATGCCTTTATACCATAATATGAAATTACCATTAATACTACATACTAAAATACTACTTTTAATATTTGTTTTCTATCTTAATAGACTACATGTGAACATCACTACATCCAAAAAGAACTCTATTTCAAAATTATACATGAAATGGTATTACGGTCAAATGAATATGGTTGTTATGTTATCAGTGAAAAACTGCAATTTCATTAATTAAAAATTAAAATCTCATAATATCACTGCACTAATTATTAAAAACTAAATATCAAAGAGGCATCTAAGGCAAAGGTGGCAATAAAGTGGGAAATGTAGTACTTTCCATTAGTAAGATTATATTTCAATCAGAAAAGTATTTTAAAAAACTATAAATATGTATTTAAAGGCTTTGAAATAAATTTAAAGAATACTGAATATGAAGAATTACACATCTTTACTCAATGGAATGTACTGAATACTAATATTTGTCATGTAGACAAAAAGATAGATGTGCTAGGCTCTGAATAAACATATATGAATCTTGATACAGCCCACTTCTGCCCAAAATTGCAAAAACATTTTCCAGAATCATCAGTATTTTAAAATGAAGAAACTTAGTCTTAGATATGAATTATTTTATCAAGCCAGTTCTCGTTTTAATTTTGTAACATATGTGTTCACAAGTGATTTTTATTTGTTGGCCTGTGATTGTTTTTCTTATATACTGCTATTACAAGAAGAGACTAGCAATCTTTCTGAGAAAAAAAAAGTGAACAAAGTGATATTCACCAGGGATCAAAGGTCCAGTATAACGGCTAAAAAAGGAAAGTAAAGCCATTGCCTAAGAAATCTGTGTGTTTCTAGAGTTTCAACCTGACACCACTAAAACAAATGTAATGCAGTCTGATGAATAAGTGAAGCTTTTTTTTTTTTTTTTTACAGTGCAAGTCATTTAAAGCTAGATATCCAAAAATATGGGGATAAAAGTGTGAATCGTTCTTTATCCATATACGCAAAAAAACTTTATTTCTAATCCAGGCTTATATTTATGATAATGAGCAGCAACGGCTCAAAAGATATGCTTCATTGGCAAATAGACCAAATTTTCTATTTTCAATTTGAAGAATTTTTGTTTGCCTTACACAAAAGAGTTATATTAAAATCTATGGATGATATGAGCTAATAAGTAGTTAAATTTTAGGTGCTTTCCCAATTGCTTTTTTAAAAACTTTGCAATCAATAGTTCAAAAAAGACAGTGGAGTCCTGGCCAGTTTAGCTCAGCAGTTAGAGCATTGGCTGGAGGACTGAAGGGTCATGGGTTCGATTCCTGGGCAAGGGCATGTATCTGTGTTGCAGCTTCAATCCCCAGCCCCAGTCAGGGTCGTGTGGGAGGTGACCAATCAATGTGTCTCTCTCACATCGATGTTTCTCTCTCTTTCTTTCTCTCTCTCCCTCCTTTCCTCCCTCCCTCCTTCCACTCTATCTAAAAAGTCAATGGAAAAAATCGAGATGAGGATTAACTTCCCCCCAAAAAATAGACAGTGGAGGGTCAGAAAAATAAACGAATAATCTGACACTTCTCCATAATTTAAAGGACTTTACTTTTTATTTTATTAAGTTCCATTACACTATGTCTATGTGGTGGGGGAGGGGCAGGCAGAGAGGCAGGTGCAAATCTTGCTAACCATTCTAAAAGGTTTATGTAACTGACAAACAGGCACTATAGTCATTTTAATTATTCTCCCTTATTTTCTTATTATCTACACCTATTTTACAGATCTACAGAAAGGTAGAAGAGTAAACCTTAAAATACCACACATTAGCTATTGGTTGTAGCTTTGATAAAGACTTTGATGCCAAAGAGGGTGAAACTTTCATGTAAAACAGGGCTTATGACATCACCTTGAACACAAATGCCACTCACATAAAAATGACCCAGTTGCTGCTCTTCCTACCAACACTTACAATGTCAGAGGGCCCGCAGCCACTGAAACCAAAAACTGACAACACAAAACAAAGTAAATTAAAAGACATGGAGCTTCTAAAGAAGTTGTGGATTCGGTGGGGAGGAAAGAAAGCAGCTATGAGAACCAGGACAGCCTAGAAAAGCTGAACCCAAAGGTCAAGCCCCAGACATGTCTGGAAACTCTCAGCCAAAAGGCAGTAAAAACAATTCTTCCCTACATAACTTCATTTTTTTTTTTCTTGATGGGGTTGCTGCCCCAAATTTTAGTATTTGGATTAGTGCTTCCTCTTTCAAAATTATAGATATCCCTGGAAAAGAAGCTTACTGGTTACAAGTCATTTCCACTGGCATGAATTCCTTTTGTCAGATGGCTTTACTCCCAAGTTTGAATTTAAAGAGATAAGAGAAGAAAGTAGATGATTTTGAAACTGGGAGTAGTTTGGAGCAGAGTAGACTTACATGAGAACTGACTGCATTATGGATGAATGGATCAAGACAGCATGAGGACACAGAAAGTCAGTAGATGGGAATAAGAAAAAACAATTAAAGCAGAAATTCACATTGTTCCCCCAAAGGTTGGCTACACCCATGAAAACACAGTTTCTTTCCCCTTTTATGTCTTTTCCTATTCCCTTCTGAATTGTTTTTACCACACTATAAAATGGGCAAAAACACTGTATGTGAGTGAGTTGGGAAACCTGGACACTATTTATAAGACTTTCTAGAGAAAAATTAGTCCAAGTTCCAAACAACTTTTCATTGAACTTACTGTATATGTAAGGTTGAGGTGAACTCAAATTTTTTAATGTCTCTCTGATAAATAATATAAATAAATAAGGCATGAAACGCAGCTTGACCAAAATCAATATATCCAAAGGGGAGCTATCGCCTTCAAAGAGTTCTATGGAAGACTAATCACTAACTTTAGTAAACCTGATGTCATTCTCAACACTTCTGGAAATCTTTATTATTTGTTTCAACTTGTAGCAAACCCTTTGGCTAAAATAAGAGCTGACCTACATTTTAAAAATAGGAACACTACATACAACTAAAAGTTATTTTGGATATAGCTAAAAGTTGTTGATGATGACCAACTATCAAGCTGAGTAAAATAGCACTGATTTTCATTTTTCAATCCACAACAAAGTTTGAATAATGTGGTAAAAAAAATTCTATGAAATTTAACAAATTGATATTTATGTAAGGTAAATTCATAAACTGGTCCTATAGGCTTTTACAGTTATACAGTCTATGGTACACAAGAAAAATTTTTGGGTTCACACTACAATATACAGGTTTCAGTTTTACAAAGACACACTATAGCATGTGTGTGGAGATGCTTTATAAAGCATTTTTTTTAAACACCATATAGGACATTAATTTTTAGTAAGTATTAATTTGTTTTTCTAATTCTAAGCTACTTTCCACTTTTTTCACAGAAGATTAAAGTAACATCTCTCAATTTACCTTATCTGGCTTGGGTTTTTTTCCTCAGAAATTTTTTAAATTTCATATAACATTTTGTTAGGAAAGTCTTTTTTTCTCACTTGAATTTTTATGTTTAAATCCAATTGTTTGGTGAGTTCTTCTTAGTATTAAATCTGCTATTATTTTTATCTTAATAATTATTACATCTAAAAGAATTGCTGAAATAGTCATAACTTGTCACTTTGAAATACTGTTTTATTTAATATTTTTATCTTAAAATGGTTATGAGTTCCATAGTAAAGCAACAGAGACAAATCTTAATAAATTTTTCCCTTTAATACTATTTATCAATCAAAATGCTTACAACCCTGTCCCTACGTTGTCTCAAAAATAACCTGCATCAGAGGTATTAATTTGGTGAATCTAAGATCACTACAAGAAGTCAAAAACAGCCTATGTTTCTATTGGGAACCCTTTATTTTTTCATTATTCATAGTCACCAACAGGTGACTACGGTAACATCTCTAAATTTAACTCAAAAGGAAAGAGCAGAACCAGCTCATAACCTTGAGAAATGGACCATTGGTTATACTTATTATTCATGAACACAAACCACCTCAACCTTTAAAAACAAGTCATAACCTTTGACATTTTGACCAACTACAGAATTAGATTTTAAAGTAAATGGTAAAGCACATGTGTAAGTCTCATTTTGTTGGGTCACACTGGTTTCAATAATTCTATGATCATTATTTCAGTTTTATTGCCTTGCATAAGAGGGAATCATTATATATTTCTTAATGCTGCCATAATCAGCCATCTATGAAAAACACCTGGTAAGACATTAGCATCTTAAGAATGCATTTCCAATTGCAATGCCTCCTAATCACAGATGTGTAACAGATGTGTAACTCCTTGTTTTAATTATTTTAATCATTGCTTTTAAACTCAAGGACACAAAGCATAATGAATAGGGAGAATTTTACCTCCAATAACTTTGACCAACTGTTTCTTGTTTCTTCTTCTTTTTTTTTTTTTTTTCATGGAAGAAATGCCTGGCTGCCTAAATAAATTTCTAAATAAACTGGGCAACGCAGTAGGTAGACTTAATGTCAATAATAATTCTACAAAGTGCACCCACTGTAACAAACCACTTGACAAATAAAATAGCTTTACCTCCTTTTGAATATCTAGCCAAAAATGCTTAAAATTAATTTGACTGGCAAGTTCAAAATATTTGACTGCACCATTGAATCCATATGTAAACATGTAAATAATTTATGAGTATTTAACCACTCACATATTATAAGTGGTCAAATTTTTATTTTTCTTCTCTTCTTTGCACCCAGTTGACTTCAGGAGGAGATATTATCAGGATGCAAGGAAAAGAAAGCCTAGAACAGTGGTGAAAAGCTGAGTAACTCTTAGTTGGATGATTCAGATAATAAATAACTTTCACATAATCAAATTGGAAGCCCTGCAGAAAATACTTAAGAAACCAAATAATATTAAATGACAGTCTGATGGATTAGTTTAGCCTTTAGTTAAACTAATCTAGACAGGAATTAGAATATATCCATGAAACAATTTAATCGCATTAGAAAATGGGGGGGAAATGAAAACATTGAGTTATGATGGTATAGCAAGATTTGCAGAAAAGAAAGATGAATGGAATGCAAAAGCAGCTATTTGAAGAAATAGTAAAATAGTTTCTAATAGTAATTTTACCTTGTCAGAGTCCAAATAACATTCATTACCATATTAAAATTAAACTTTTTCCATACAAGTAGAGATAAACTATTAAAATCATAATTGTAATTGTCAGCTCATTTAAATGACATTTTGTTTATTAATATACTTATGAGACGTTGTGTACTCATTATAATCACAAATTAAAATATCCTGAAAAGTGTAAAAAAAAAGGTATCATAGGCCAGTGATTTTAAAACACTACCTTTTTTTCTTCTTCTTTTCTTTCCTTTTCAGCTTCTCTAAATCTTTCTTAGCTAGATCTATAATCTCAATGGTCTCCTTGTCTGAGGACAGGATGGGCGAGAAAGAGGACGGTCCGCTGAAATACGGTGATCTTGCCGTGGCTCGTGTCAGGTTTTTCCGAAGGTTCTCATTCACGGCTTCACTTTCTAATAGTTTTGCCCTAGTGAAAAAAATATATATATTTAAATAGGAAACATTTCTTATTGTAGCAAAAAATATATCACATAAAATTTACCACCCCAACCATTCCTAAGTGTAAGTTCCACAGCACAAAGCACACTGACACCATTGCTGTGACCGCTTTCATCCTCTTCCTCCAGAACTCCTTCATCTTCTCCAGCTGAAACTCTGTGCCCACGAAACACGCACTCCTCGCTCCCCTCTCCTCCCAGCCCCTGGCTGCCACTGTTCTCCTTTCTGCCTCCACAAAGTTGCCGACTCCAGGAATAAACAGGCATTTTAAATGGGTTGTTTTGCATGCTAAAAAAGATTTCCAAACTGTCTTTCAACATTTCTACAAAGCAGGTTTTTTAAAAAAAAAAATAAATGTGGTCACAAACTTTAATGTTTAGGATATTTTTTAATTCTCCAATGAAATCATTACAAATGTGAAATCACACGCTTTGTGCTCAAAAACACCAATAGTAATTAGATTACCTGCATTCTGGCCACTAAGCACTAGCTACCCTTGCTTTGAAAAGCCATTGTTTAAATTTAAAATGCACAAGCAGCATGGTTCCCAACCTTTCAGTTCCTCATTCATCATGCTATAATAACATTCTCAAATCTCCGCAAAGAATAGTTGGTCAAACTTGCCCCTAACTGGCTGAGAGACATCTGGTTCCTGAACATGTCATGGGAAAAGACACTATCTCCAAGGAAACCCAAGTTTGATAATTGAAAACATTCTTTTGTTTGCTCAAGTCATCCTACTACTGACAAGAGAATAATGTATGTACTGTCAGTAACATGCAAAAATACAGAATGACCCTGGACTTGAGGCTAAAAGAGATTCAGAGAGTCCTCTAGGCCAGTCCCTTTACTTCTACTTCGATTTGATTTAAACCATCAAGAACACAATGATCTGCTTCAATATAATAGGTTTCCAAGGACAATTGGCAAAGATGGCTGAGACAGAGCTGTAAAGAGAAAATGCTACCTACTACCTCTGCCTCTAAACTATATTACTAAGCACTTTTGCAATATGTACAAGTATTTCAGAGGAAAATACTAGATTATTTGCAACTATTAAGCTCTCAAAGGCATAGTCAGCTTTATGTTCTTTCATTATCTACCAAAATTATTCATGATACTGTTGAAACCAGCTAGAGACAGAGTATATAGAAATCAGTGAACATGTTTCAAGTTAGTGTCAATGAAATTGTTTTATTATATATCTGGTGTCATATGTGAGCAGAACAACAGTCATAATATTTTTAACTGGTTAAGTAGCTATGTACAAACTTCTAGGCTAAATGACTTCAAAATTATTTTAAAGAAAATCATAAATATAATGCTGTCTTTTTTTTAAACAAGAAGGCAATCAAAGTATAAAAACTCAGCTTAACTATAAAAACTCAAAGTCAAAGTTTACCCTTTTCTATATTTTCAATATCTATCACAAAGCTGGGGTGCATAATGAAGAATATTAATAATAAAGGAAAATATAATCAATTAACTGTCAATAATGACCTGTCTTTTATTTTTCTTTTTTTCTTTATTGATTTTAGAGAGAGAGGAAGGGAAAGGGAGAGAGAGAGAGAAACATCAATGAAAGAGAACATCAAATGGCCACCTCCTGTATGCCCCCTACTAGGGATCAGGCCCACAACCTGGGCATGTGCCCAGACTGGGAATCAAACCAGCAACCTCTTGGTGCATGGGTTGATGCTCAACCACTGAGCCACACCGGCCAGGTGATAATGACCTGTCTTTTAATGGGCTGATTTGTTATCATAGTCAGACAACTTGTGTTTTCATGTTAAAAGTTTTCATTTGGTAGGGGCATATTCAGTATTCCTTCAGTCCAGGTGCTGATAAAGGCTCACACCTTTAGGGCTCACCTCCACAGATCTCATGCTACGTCAGCAGAACCTGCTTTCCTCATGGGCTGTACAGGTGGCATCTCTCTGTTACCCTCTCCTCAGCTACCCACCCACTTGTTGCTGCCTGCTTTTCATTTAACAGGAGACGTAGCAGTGAGGGCATGAAAGGAAGTATACAGACTTCCTTGGGAAGGAGCAGACTGAGGGCTTGCCTCTCAGCTCTGTCACTCACTGGATCTTGGACCATTAGTCTCTAAAAGCCTCCACTGTTTCCTCTGTAATGTGGAGATGAAAAAGATATACTTCCCTCCATTGGTCCTCATTATTATGGAGGATCAATGATACAATGAATTTAAAACTCACCAGACTGATAATGTATTTAACAAATAATAACTACTCTTATCAAAAAGTTGCTAACAATATAGTTATCTAACATAGGGGATTAGGTAAATCAGTTAAAAACAGAAGATAGTTCTACATGGAACCATGCAAAAATCATGTTAGAAAAATAGTTAATAACATTTTTTAAATGCTCATAATATCTTGTCAAATTTCAAAGAATAGATAGCGAAGCAATATATACACCCTGATATCAATTTTGCTAAAGTATGCATTGAAAAGAATACTGAAGAAATATACCAGTATGTTAACATCAGTTTTAGGAATGGTGGAAATATGGAAGATTTTAATTTTGTTTATATTGCCTTGTGTTTTCAAAAATTTCTACAAAAAAAACAAAATCCCCAAAAGCAAGAATTAACTAATTAGTGACTATTATTATTTCACAAAAAATATAATATGACATGTAAGTTATTAAAAGGTGACTAGTATTATTTTACAATTAGAATGATAAGACTCGAAATATAAACATTTCCAAGTGATAATACATAAATTTGCACTAAGTTTAAGAAGCTATGAATAAATGTCTTCTGAAGACCAAATTTTGATAGAAATATGAATTGGAGCAGAATTTAGTAAATAAACACAGAATATGAGAATTTGGTCATAAATAATAATATATTAGACCTTTACAGTACTTTTGAATTAAAGAACTTTGATATCCTGTGCTCTTATTTGAGCCCCATAATAACTCTGAAACTAACAGGTGTTACCTCATTCTTTCAGATGAATTAAAGCTCAGAGATGTTAGGTAACTTTCCCAAGGTCACACACTTATTAATAAAAAGAAGCTTAAACTTCAAGCCAGGTAATCCGATTTAAATTCAAAGCTCATTTATGTCTATCTCATATGTAAATTACTTTTTATGTTGTAAATTATAGTGCTGGGATGCTAGAAGACTACTCCTCAGAAGTGGGACACACCTAATTAAAGAACTATCAAATAAAAGTTGGGAAAGTGGAACAAGCTATTAACCTACACCAAGAAAGATTTGATCACTAATTGAACTCAGGGCCTGAGTCATCTTGGTTCTCTAAATGCCATAAAGAATGGTCTTAACTCAAGAACTAGAAGAAGGAAGCAATTAAATGCTGCTTTGAGTCACTAGGAGTGCAAATGATTCAGTCAGTTTTCTAGGAAATAATAACACTAGTAAAGCCATTTGTCCAGTGGCGAGATCAAGCTTAGATAAGGCCTTAGAATAACAGAGTGGAAGACAGGAAATAGAGTACAATACCCAGAGCAGGGAATCATCCTTCACAACTGTCCAGTGCCACAGAAATAAAAGCGAAGCAGGTTAGGAGCAGGAAGAGAACCTTCAGGAACTGAAAGACAGACATCAGTTGTGTCTCAAGGAATGGTAAAGATGGGTTCTACAGAGTGAGGAAAGACAAGTTTGGGGCAGTGGGCCGGAAAGAGCACTGCTAACACAGGATAGAAACGCAAATCCAGGTTGGCTGCTGCCAGAACCAGGACCCAGTGCCCCAAAGGTCTCCAACAAAATGATAGATAGATGATAGATAGGTAGGTAGGTAGGTAGATAGATAGATAGATAGATAGATAGATAGATAGATAGATAGATAGATAGATAGATGATAGAGAGAGAGATAAAGAAAAAATGACAGTTAATAGAGTCACTCCATCTATTGCCACATCAGATGTCTCCTCATTTGTTTCTGCTCATTTGTTTTTGCTTTTTGAAACACTTAAGGGATCCAGTGTGCCTCGTGGAGGCAGAAACAGTAGAAACATCACTCGTCTCTGTTTATGAATTGCTAGAATAGTCAGAGGGAGAGAAAGGGAAAGAGAACACAAATAATAAATGGAGAACTGTTAGGGTAGCCATGAAACATGATTTCCCACTTGGTTATTTTCTGCAAATGGGTACAGAAATGAGATCTGAGCTACTTAGATGCTCCCCATGGAGCTGACTGTGGGTTTACGTCAAGAGAAAGTAGATGAGCCATCAGGGAAAACTATGGAACCTGAACATATTACAGAAATGATTAACGTTCTTGATCTTCTTTCTGGCCCCTACTCCCCCAGTCTGGGGTCAGTGGTCCCCTCTACCTTCCCACATCAGGCGATGGCATTCCTTTTACTAACTTCTACCATTCTGTTTCCTACATGTGATTATTGAAGTAAGTTGCCCCAGCTAGACTGTGAACTCCTTGTTTATGTCACACTTGCTCAGTCCATGGCATGGTGCTCGGCATACAGTGAGCATCTGCAATATGTGTGTGAAATGTGAGTGATGGATGAGACTCTGTACTAGAGAGGCAGGCAAATTGGTAGGGATGCAATGATTCATGCATAAGGAGTAGCTGGAGAAGTAGAAGGGAACAGGAGTGATGGGAGATGTAAATGACTCATTGATGCTGACTATTCCCAAATGGTGAGAGAAGGCACAAAGGTCACTTCATCAACATCAATTATGCCTGTCCTACGTGTCAGGTTAGGTAAGCTGCCACAAGGGGTATGACAACCAGAGTAGGAAGATAATATGGGAACATAATATGGGAAGAGATGGAAGGAAAGTTGTGTGGGATGTGACATTATGGAAAGGCAAGTACCTATTTCCTTAAAGTCAACCTGACCAAGGGCTGAAATATCACTGTGAACAGTTACTAAACAATAAGCCCAACAAATAGCAATATTATTATACCACAAAACCCAAAATGTGTATAATATACTACAGAACACAAACTGTACCTGAGATCTTCAATTTCTTTGATATAACTGTGAATCATATTACTAATCTCCTCATTCCCTTCCCCTGCAAGATAAAATAGGATATTAAGAATTTCCTTTAAGTTAAAACTTCAACAAAACAGAATGGGAGAAAAAAAATTATGGAAACAAAATAATAATGCTTTAAAACACAATTCATACAGCAAATTTCCCACCTTTATCTACATAAACAGACAGTAAGATAATATAACAAAGTAAAGGGTACACTCTGTTTCTATAAGAATGTATTATTTACAAATTAAGTATTTAACTTAAAATCACAGATTGTATACACACACAGATTGACATTTTTGTACTTCAAATAGTCCAGGTAATCCCTCACTCATCCCACCTTCATGCTTACCTGCTCTGGCAAGAACTTGGTTGGCTTGATCACTAACAAGCTGTGTAATTCTGGTTCTCAATGCATCCACTGTTTCTTGCATGGCTTTAATTCTTACACGCAGGTTATTATTTTCAGTCTGTAGCATGGCATTCTCATGAAACATGTCATTGATGCTTTCCACACCCTCCTCATCAATTATTCTTTTACCCTAGAAAAGAAAGAGATATTACCCTGTTGGTTGAGGAGCCTTAAACACACGAGAAATTTGTTAAAGGTATTACACGACTATGCAGTTCTACAATCAAGAGCCCTTTGTCTTAACAGCCTCAACGCAAAAGTGATCCTTTTCCCTCTACTGCATCCTTCCATAGGGCATTTGTCATTAAAGAAACTGATTGAACAGGAAGCCTTTTGAAACAAGCGAATGGACAGGTTGATAGGCTAAATATTATTAAAGGGTACCACAAGGAAAACTAGAGAATTCCACCTTCATGACAGACAAGAAGCTCCAGAGACATACATGTGCAAATAGTCACAAAAGGGCATCATCGTGTTCACAAAATGTTATCACAAAATGCGAAGTCAAACCCATTAGCTTACAGTTTTGTACTCCATGAGCTCCATCTGCAGCCGTGTGATCTCACTGCGGAGGGCATTGATCTGCTGACTAGCTCTGTCCTGGTTGACCATCACCTTGTTCTTGATATTTCTAGCTCGATTGGCATATTTCAGGGTATTTAAAGTTTCCATAAAATCTCTGTCTGAAGGGCTGACACATGCTATCATGATTGTTTGGCTGAAAGTTACAAAGAATAATTAGGTTTACAGATAAAAGCAAATAAAATACTGCAATAATCACTTTTAAATTCCTGCCTTTTGAATATCTTCTCTTCAAGATACCAAAAGATTGATACTAATAACTTAAAAATAAAAGCAAATGTAAACCCCCATGCTTTATGACTATCTTAAAGAAAATGAATTTATATTATCCTTCTTTGATCCATATTATCTTGAGAAAGTATAAGTGCATATATTTATTTCTCACCTATTTACAAAAAAAGAAATTTGGGCCAGTGCACACAGAATGATTCTAAAATGTAATCTTTCTTGTGCCAAATTGAAATTCAAAAATCATTTCTTTCATTATCTACTCAATATGTGAGGATTTTAAATTTGTACAAAATTCTATCACCTGAACAAGAAGAGTACTTAGTATATCCATGTTTTATAATATGAAACATCATTTGTGATTAAGTGGTCAAAGTTCCAGCACTTTGGGCCCAATTACACAGGAAAAATGGGAAACATTACTTTGTGGTAATGATGAATTGCTTTACCAACCAAAGCACAGGATAGTAAAATGCTTAGTATGCCCCAGCAGTTATGTCAGTCAATGAAACAGACAAGGACATTCTAATGGGCACTTACATACTTACTGAAAAATGTATTGAACTGCAATTAAAGAGCTAATTTACCCAACCACCTAGGTAGGGAATTCATGCCTATCAATTCTAGTCTACAGCCTCCTAGTCTCCTGCTTCCCCCAGTAATCTCAACACAGCATTCCTAGCAACCCTTTTAAAAGAGGTCCCATTCCACCCATCTTTCTCCCTTTATTGACTGTTGCTCATCCTTATCTACCCTTACTCTTATTATTACTCAAGGTTCAACTCAGATATCATCCAGTCCAAGAATCCAACCCTCAGTCTGACTGTACTTTTTCTCTCTGCTTCCTTATACCCTTTGCATATCTTTTTGTTGATTTTATTACTATTATTATTATTTTGAAATTTTATAGACACCAATTTAGACCTAAATTTCTAAACGTCAAGAATCATCAACTTTTATTTATCAGTATACTTTGCATAACACAATATTTGGAACATACTAGGCCATTAATAATTGTTTGTGGATTATGTCATGTACACATAATATTTATTTATTGGACATCAGAAAACTAAGATAATTCATGCATCTCTAGCTCTCTCTTGGTGAAGAAGATAAGGTAATCAAGTGAGAGTGACGGTTATAGAAACTGATCAGAGAACAGGACTACTCAAAGTATAGACCCCAGTCCTATGCCAGTCTGCATGCTACTTGTTACCAGTTCATATTAAGTACAGAAATTGAAAATAAGCATTTTAAAATTTTGCAACATTTGAGCTTGTAATCAATGAACTTATCGAATAGAGTATAGACCAACTCAAATGTTTTCTAATTCACGTAGTAAGTCACAAATGGGGCAAGCTGAGTACCGTCATGCAAACTATTAACCCACCACAAACTGAGGGTGGTGGAGGAGAAGAACTTGCCCTTGAAAATAAAATATATCTTTGATCCAATTTTTCTTTTAGGAGTAATTTGTACAAACTTCACAAAATGAAGGCATTCTGTTCTCCAAAGCTTATACGAAGTTCAATGCTTTTGAACTAAGAGTTCAATCTTAAAATTTTAAGCAGGAATTGATGCTCACTAAGGATGGATTAGAAGAGGTCTTCTCATTTGAGGAGTTGCCACCTAGTAACGAAATGGATGAGGAGTACCCGAGAGTCTTCAGCTGTAGCCTGTCTAAAACTCAAGAGGAATTCAAGACCCACAGTGCAAATATCTCAGAGGGCTTACAGCGTAAGCAAACTTTCAGAACTTCTGAAGTATTCAAAAGTATTAAAATGGGTAAGGGGAGGGCATTCATCATCTATAGGAAAGGGCGCAAATTTAGCAAGCTTGAAATACTTATAGGGCTAAACTTAGCAAACTCAAAAAAGCAAAAAAAAAAAAGTGTTTTGTTATAATAAGACCCAGATTAATATTGAAGTGTAGAGTGAAATACATAACAGAAGAAAGAAATACACAACAATGGAAGCAGTATTGCCCCCATACTTAGGACGTGCTAGAACAGAGATGAATTAAGACAATGCTAATATTACAACAGGAGGAAGAATAAAAATGATACTGTTGAATTCTATAAAACAGAACTTTATTTCTAAATCGTTTCTTCAATTTTGAACCTACATAGATTTAATATTCTCAAAATTATTTGAATAATAGTTATTGAAAAAGAAAATTTCAAGTTTAAATACCAGATCATTTCATAGTACCTAATGATCCTTTTAGTAAACATGATTTTAGACCATCGAAAACACTGTAATATAGATTCTATTAACTGTAATAGAATAAATAAAAATGTAATGGTTGTCTGTAACTTGCTGAATTGTGCTGTTTGAATTTAAATGCCAAAAATGTTTCTACTTGTAAAGCCAACATGCTGATGTTTATAAAAAGGAATGTATTACGAAAGAATGTGTTTAGCAGATGAAACATCAGAATAATTCAGAGTATGAGAAAGGATGAATATTAGTGATACTGACAAAGTTAATAACTAGCAAATACCCTATATTTCATTCAGTTGACATTTTAAAAAGTTTTTCCACATACAAAAAATATGTATAAGTTTTCAGAAACTTTGTAAAATGGTATAAAGTATATTTAAATTACTTTGTATTCACTTAGACAGCATTTACTATTCAACAAAATTGTATTAGACATATACTATGTACCAAGCACTTAAGCAGAAGCAATGATAAAGTAAAAAGAGCAAATGCTATGGACTTCAGTTACAAGCTAAGTGACTTTGAATAAGCTACTTAACCTCTCTGGATTTCAATTTCCTTATCAACAAAATAGGAATAATAATACCTACCTCAAGGGATGTTATAAGGACTATGTGAAATAACAACTTACAAAAAGACTCACACATTTTAGGTACTTAATAATTATTAGTTCCTCATCCTATCAGTTTGCTTTATAATAAGACCAGTTTTTATAAATCACTTTACAAACTTACTTTAAAAATAATGACTAATTGAAATTCACAAATATGGATAATCGCTTATGCCCACCTGTTACCCCCGAGGGAATCCTGTAGCAGTCTTGTCAGCTTAGAATCTCTGTAGGGTACATGGGTGGCCCTCTTGCTCCTGTCTCCCAATGCACTTATTACATTGCCAAGTGCCAACTAAGAGAGAGAGAAAGAGGAAGAAAAATGATAAAAATTTATTAATTGTAACACTTTTAAATAACAAAAGTTTATAAAGAATAGTATGGAGACATGACAGAATTGAAAACATTTGGGTTTGGTTTTTTTGTGTTTTTTTTAAATATATTTTGAAGTATGACATAAACTTCAAAGTTTTCTATATTAATTATTAAAAACTGACAAAATTTCACAAAACTGACTCAGAATTTAGCACTAGTTCACAAATACTTAAACTTTTATTCAGAAGTTTTCTTTAGAAATAGAAATAAGATTGGTGACTTTTAACCATCCCTAGAATTACCAGACCATCAGGTTGTGTCCCTAGAAAACTCACTTCATGTTGCAAATTATTCTCTTCAACTCAATGAAGAAATAAAATGTTGAAGTAGCTTAACAGTTTCATCAGTCTTTCTTGCTGCAATATAGCTACCTTACAGGAAAACAAACTCTCCTTTAACCAACATAAAAATATCACTATGATTTCTCTGACCAAGGTATTCCTAATGTAAATATAGCTGTCTTTAGAAATACAGTGAATCTATGAGCTAATATTGAAAAAACTAAGTCAAATTACAGAACTCTTCAGTAATTCCCCCTTCCATCCCTACTGCTTTTCTTACTGTCACTGAACTAGCCCCTACAGTGTAAGCATTAGCCCAAATGTTGGTCACCCTGCCCCTAAGCAATGCAAATATCTATAACCAGGTCCTCGTCAGGGCCAATGGATCATGCAGAGAGTGGTATCAGCATCACGGTGTGTCCTTGCCCCCCTCTTCCGAGAGGCTGCAGCTTTAACCACTGGCCACACTGAAACTTGACCAGATATATCTGAACATGTTTCAATAGCCTAAACAGGAAAACAGACCAATGGCTTTTACCTTTTCCAGATAGCACAAATGTAAATGCCACCATGATTTTATTGCCTAAGAAATTCAGAGCAATACACAAAATCCAGGATCCAGGTCACCCCCTTAAACACAAAATTCAACCATATGGTGAGAGCATCCAGATGGGTATCAATACGGAGTTGGGATGCCTGGCTCTCTCTAATCAGCCTCAGTTGTTAATTCTTCCACAGAAGGGCTGTAATCATCTAGGAGCAAATATTGGACAATGGCAAAATAGGAACATACAGTTGGAGCCCCCAGCTCCTGGGTGGGAAACAAAGTAGAAAACACTTGCTCTGATGCTGTGAGCATCACATAAGTACATGGATGTCATTATTTTTATGTAAGAACAAATGTCCAATTTTATAATAATGTCAACAACAAGAAAAGATTTTTTACACAAGAAGTTACTCTAAAATTTTTCTCCCAGCCCTGCTGGTGTTGCTTAGTTGGCTGGGATCGTCACATGCACCAAGAGGTCGCTGGTTCAGTTCCTAGTCAAGGCACATGCCTAGGTTGTGGGCTTGATCCCCAACAGGAGGCATGCAGGAAGGCAGCTGATGGATGTTTCTCTTTCTCTCTCTCAAATCAATAAAAACATACATATTTTTTAATTTTCTTCCATATAACAGAAGCCTTATACTAACAAACACAGGGTGTTTTCAAATAAAAAACACCACTAGGTGGCATGGTATTAAAGTTAATTCTTAATATAATCTGGAAAAGTTCTCATTTTGAAACAATCTACCAAAAAACATTGATTATAATTCCCAAAATAAAGTGACTGTCATAAATGTGAGCAAAAAAAGTCACCCATGCAATAGTGAAAATTAAATATTGATTTTGACAAAATGTTTTTAAATGTGGAATTTTTAAAATCCTTTGCACAATGTATACTACTTTATGAATATATCATAAAATTTAATTCAACTAAATTTACACACATGAAGAAAATTTGTGATGTAAAAGGCTAAAAAATCCTATAATATGAGATCAAAATTCAGTGCATTACGCCTAAGTTTACAAGTTTATTGTATCATTTCTCAGTTTAGTGCATGAAGAATTTCAACTTGGGTATTAAGTATTACAAGAGAGAAAAGAACAATGGAAAATCTCTGATGTATTCTCAGCACAAAGCCTCAGTCTTACAAGTCCACAGTTGATGGAAATGCCTTCTTTTGCCCTCTCGCCTGTGGCTCCAGTGCGTTTCAGTCTTTCTGATCCCGCCAGATCAACAAAATGGAACTTTGCAGTCAGGGTTTCAAATTCATTCATCTGTGATGATTCAGAAATCACCTTATTATCAGTAGCATTTTCCTGCAATTGAGGGAAATAATTGAAAATATTTTTATTAATGTGACACTAAATATCCTCAAACCCCACCTTCCCCGTGTGTGTGTGTGTGTGTGTGTGTACACACAAATAGGCATATAGCCAAATAGTTATAAATACAAAACTGTCTGCTGGCAATAAGAAGCTTAGAACAAAGTTAAAAAGAAGCTTGATGGTCAGAATCCAGCTATTATGAACTGAGGCTCTGCTTATGTTGATAAAACAACACCTGCAGCACGCAGTCCTCGAAGGCAAAGTGTCTCAGGTGACTACATCCATCACCATATGGCCACAGCTTGCTTTCTGGTTGCTGTAGACACATATCCAAATTTTTATTTCACAGTCCTACACAGTTAGCCAGCTTCAGCTTAAACAGGATCAGAGACACCTCATTGGGAAAAGGCATAATTAAACAAACTAAATTTGGTTCAAATGTACTCTTCTCCAGGGATTTATGTGATTTCAGGGAAATGAAGACTGAAGGTTTAAGAAATGAGAACTAGTAACTCACAGCATCTACTTGGGTGCACATTCTGGTTTGACACACATGAATGGTAAAAATGGCGTGTGAACGAGAGCTCTGAACATTCATCTGGGTACTAGCAGTGGTCCGGGATAAAGCACCCAGCTTCAAACACTGCATCATCTGGAAAAGGGGAAGAAGGGATTTTACATGAATGATATTTAAGCAAGATACCATACAATCAGAAGTCTGAGCTAGTGCTGAAACCCGCCATATTAAGGGAGGTAAAGGATGTGGAATTTCATATTATTTTAGTTACATGCACTTTTTGAGCTGAACTTCTCAGCATAATAGTGTATTATTTTTAAAAAAGGAGAAAACACTGAGATTCCATTGTTTGCCTTTTGCTGACATTTGCAGCTTCCATTCCAAACTGTTACTGTAGAACAATTTGGAACAAACTGAGCAAAAACTTGAATTTCTCAGGCTACTCTGTATCTCCTGTTCTAATATTTTTTGTAACTTTTCTTAACACTCTCCCTTTAGTAGCCATGATACAGCCCTACACATGTGACCGCAAAAGGTGCCAAAGGATTGTGGTTCCATCTTTCACCTTCAATTATCTAACTCTCTTTTTCTAGCTGTGAAAGAAAACTATCTATACATTGCCTTGGATTCTTTTGATGCTACAATAAATGAACTGACTTTATCATAACTGTGACATTTTTAATAATAAAATCCTGATATTAAAAAAATGAGAGGGAAAAGGCAAAATTTTTACAAGATGTTACACTTAAAAATACAAATTTCAGATCTTGATCGTAAGCAAACTATAAGTAAAGCTGAATGTTAAATAAAGCCAAACACGCTCTATTTAACTAAAATACGAATGTCACCTCTGATTCTGTATTCACAGTACGTGTTGTGACGCCCACGGTATAAATTCCTCCAGTTGAATCTTCATGGATTCTTATGTTTGATTTCTTATTTTTTGCATCAATATCACGTGTGGTATCAAACAAATCAAGGACCTCTTCATTGTACAGCTATGAAAAATAAATATTACAAGTTAAAATTTAGAAGAAATTGCTTCATGGCTATAACACACAATGCACAATGTTATCTTTCAAACATATCTTAAAAGTTCTTCAAAATGACATATATTTTTTCAAAATAACAGATAAAAATGAATGAGGCAATTATTACTACAAATTCAAGTGAATGTCAGGTCTCTTCATAAGAGTAAGGATAGTAAATGATGTAATCATGATTAATAAGTTGAAGGCTAGCTAAAACAATCTACTAATCCTTTGTGAGAGATGAACAAATATTTATAAACACAAGCAGACTCTAAGAAATATGTACCAAATGTAGACAAATTCTAATTAAGCTTAGAGAAGATTTTAAGAATAACTACAACTTGAGCTAAAAATATATTTCCTATTGCCCTACAGCCTTTCTTAATGTACCTCAAAATCAATAGTTAGTATTTTGCAAGGTGGGCAATGATATTTGTATTCCTGGGTCAGTTGTGGCTGACAAGATTGAGCTACCTCCTTAGAAGAGGACGCACACGCCATTTTTCTATCAAGATGCTTTAAAGTCTCAACGCTTAACAATGTTTTGAAGGGTAAAAGGGAAGACAGAAGAACACTTTTTTTTCTTTTCACATCATTTAATTACCTTACTTTTGGTTTTTACTAAATGGGGATGTCTATTAAAACCAGCAGTAAGATAACTGACATTAATTTGAATGGTTTTATATTTTGTGTTGTATAATATAGAATAAAATGTTTCATCAATGACCAAAATTATTAGCTAAGGTAATGCAGACTAGAATTAAACTGGTACATTCTTTGAACTAAGCACCCAGAACTATAGTTTCACCCACCATTCACCTAACGACAATATTGCCCATATCCAACATGTCCTCTTACGGTCGTGTTCCTCCCACCAGACTAGACTCCCCTAAATGAATCCAAACCTGCCCCAAACTTTGGACATTGCGTCGAAACACCTGCCTATCCTTGCAGGAACACCAGCTTCCGCAGCCAGATTAGTGCTACAGCCTGAATCCTATTATTCCTCATGTGCTCCCCCCACTTCTGGTCTTAACCACTGAGTTCCCAGCACTCTGTGAGGCTGCCTACATTACAACAGTAATTACAGGTAGGACACAGAGAGATTCTGAAATAATATTAATTGTTTTACTCTATGGACACTGGTCAGTGTTTATAATCTTAAGTGCAAACAAGTAAGGAATACTTATTATCTATTATCTATTCTTCCTGCTACCTATGACCTAATGTTAATTTACTCAAATATTTATTAAGCACCATGTGCAAAACACTGTATTAGAAGCCAGAAGCATAAAATCATAAAGTCTATGGTCTTAAGGACAATATTTAAAGGAAACTAATGACACAATTAGTCTTTTACCTCTAAGAATTGCGCATTCACTTTAAAATCTGGAGGAGGAAGCCCATTTTTAATTGCAGTGTGTTTTTTTTCTTCAATACTCTTGAAAAGGTGTTTAACAGCACGAGAAATAATACCCTGTTCTTCCTCAATGATGTTCACATCAAATCCTGTTCCCATTGTGTATGTTTTGCCAGCTCCAGTCTGAATAAAACAACAGAGAAAAAATGTGTTCTTGATCTTAGTAACATAACCTCAATAACAAGAATGAAAGCCCAACTGAATTACACTTCTGAAAAGTTACAACTTCTACAAAAATAATTTGGTACTCACTTGTCCATAAGCAAAAACTGTAGCATTGTATCCTTCAAAACAACCTTCAATTAGTTTCTCTATACAATGAGTGTAGATCTGTTCTTGCTGGGAGTCAATGTCAAACACATAATCAAAAGTAAAAGCTTTGTCTTTCCCTAGGAAGACCTGAGGTTCTCCTGGTGTGACAGATGTACAAATATGGCATCCTTCAATCTTTTCTTTGGCAAGCTGTGGTCTTATTCTGTAAGAAATAATCAAGGAAAAAAATTAATTAAATGGGGGGGGGGGACTGAAGAAATAGGACAATAATTCCTGGCCAGATCTTTTAAAAACACTAATGTAATCCACTCCTGTTCCTTCAGTTGAAAAGTTTAAATAAATTAAATTATACTGTCAATTTCAATGTCAGTTACTTAACAATACCAAAAAAAATCACGAACAAGAGTAAATTAATTAAATACTTTTGTGGGTGAATATTTTTCCTCAACTCTGTTAGAGGTAAAGACTCAGTGAAATAATTCTGTTACCAAAATGCTATTTGTTATTTTTGTTTTAGAGTTCTTCTCTTTATTTCCAAGAAGGGTGATCTTTTGGTGCCCTTTACTTGCCTGTGTTTTTTTAACTGAATTTATTGGGGTGAGATTGGTTCACAAAACCATATAGATTTCAAATGTACAACTCATAAAACATCATCTGCACAATGCATCGTGCACTATCCCCCAAACAAAGTCTTTTCATCAATAGTTTCCAAACTTATTTGAACATATCCTTCTGTCAGTTTAACATGTTTAAGCATATTCCCACAACATAAGTGTATATGTATTCATTTGTAAATGATATGCATGTACTATATTGATTTGTCATATATTATGATATACACAAAAGCAGATTTTATTAAAAAATAAATACAAATAGAAGTTCCAGTATTTTCTCTCCAAAATCCAGTGCATCATCATTTACAGCTCCTAGGGTTTCCTCTCCCCACTTGGAAGACCACAGCATTATAACCACCCTACACCCACCCCCATCTACTCCAAAGTCTTCCTCTTCTGCCTCTCTTCCTAATGTCAAGGCCTATTTTTATTTTCAAAGAAGGACAGTAAATACGATGATATGTTAACAGAATAAATCACAATCTGGACCTATTCTATTCACACTATAAACAGGACCATCCTGGACACACACATCACTGACTTACTGCACCTGGGTTTTTTAAGAAGTTCCAATTTGCCATGGAGGAGAAGCAATGTTAGGACAAAAGGAAAGACAACCAGTGATGGAAAATATAAAATGATAAAGACAGGGTAAGGAAAGGGTATTAAATGATTCTTGCCCTACATTTTTTTTTTTTTTGAGATGCAAAAGCTGAGGTCTATGAAAGTGGAACCAGTTCATCAATTTGGTAGAGATAAAGCCAAGCCTAAATCCAGATCTCCTGAGTTTCAGCACTTTCTAGTTCATCAGGATGGAAGATCAGTGGAAGGACAGGAAAGACACTACTGAGAAGGGACTAAACTTCTGCAACCCTGGTTATCCAAAATAGAATTCTATACTACCAAAAAAATGTGTTAAGTAAAGAATATGTTTATTTATGCAATTTTTTCTTTCCTCTGTGATAATGGTGTTTTTCTTCTATAATATATTTAACTTCATTTATTTGTTTTAATGGAATGCAATACTCATTGTGGAGATGGGTGGGTGCAGTGGAAAAGCAATGGAGTGGCCACCAGGAATCCTGGTTCTATTACTTCAATGACCCTATAGACACCATGTGGTCTTCTCTCAGAGCTCCAATTCCTCACCTATGGGGAGAAATGATTCAAGGCTCCTTTTAGATCTAACACTATTAGATCTGCAGGATAGTTTATTATAAAAAGGAGGGAGAGAAAAATAATATTTATGTACTGTTATACAGATTAAATAAATACATGCATATATATATATATACATATATATATATATATATATATATATATATATATATGTATATATATATACATAAAAGTACATAAATAATTTTTTTTTAAAAAAGGTTTCTTATAAGGAACTATGTCCATGGACTATAAAAACAGCCCATGGTAGTAGCAACTTTGGCTTTCTGGTTCCACATTTCCTTGATAAGTGGCCTTTCTCAAAATTAATATTCTCATCTTTCCAAACTCTTCCTATCTCACTTCATCCATTCATGGGAAGAAAACCATAACAAAACCTCATCTCCTTGGGGGAATCACTGTTCTGACTGTTGCCAAGCCAGAAACGAGTCAACCTCAATTACTCCCTCTTCCCTATTCTATCTATCTAATCTTCCTCCAAGAGCTATTAATTATCTCTGAGATAACTCTAGAGCCAACATATTTCTCTCCTTCCTCACCATCACCACCCTTATCAAGGCTACCATTATCTCCTACTTGGATTATTGCAAAAGCCTCCTCACTAGTCAGCCAATGTCAAATCTTGTCCCCCTGATCTGTTCCACATCCTGCAATATTAGTGATACTTTTAAAATATGAAGTTGATCAGGTCACTAACTTCCTTAAAACCCTTCAGTATGTCCCTAAGTCTTTCTGCAGCCTTTCCTCTTGCCATACTCCATCGTTTTATTAAAGGATTTTTGGTGGTGATGGTTTGTTTTAAACCAGTTTCTCTAACAAGGAATGCCCTCTCTAGCCTCTATGCCTTAAAATATGTTGTTCTCTTCTCCACCCTCTCAATCCCAACTCCTTTTCCAGCATGAACATCTCATGTTTTCAATCTCTGTTAAGATTTCACTTCTTTGAGAAGCTCCCACTAATGGTTTGCATTGTAACATGAAGTCATATCGGAGCTCAAGCTGTTCTCGTTCCTGAAAGCTACCACATTTACCACAGGATTCTGCTTTCTCCCTGCTTGATAGATAGCTATACTGTGAAACTTAATGAATCCCATGTTAAAAAACAGATAAAAATAAATATACCGTCTAAAGCAGCGGTTCTCAACCTGTGAGTAGTGACCCCTTTGGGGGTCAAGCGACCCTTTCACAAGGGTCGCCTAAGACATAACAGTAGCAAAATTACAGTTATGAAGTAGCAACAAAAATAATTTTATGGTTGGGGGTCACCACAACATGAGGAACTGTATTAAAGGGTCGTAGCATTAGGAAGGTTGAGAACCACTGGTAAAGGAAAAGTTTGAAATCAGTTCCATGTTAATTTTAAGTAAATGGTAATAATCATAGGCTAACTTATTTGGCTAAAATATTTTCCATTTCATTTCAACAGAACACAGAATAGTTGCCATTTGAACTGTAGATATGACAGGCAATTTTAGAATTCCAATGTCACTCAGAACTTAATCTCCTAACCTCCATGCATGTGATTATAATCCTTGCTAATGGTGGGAGGATTGTGTTTGCAGCGTGAATGATGTGTAATTCCACCCATTCGCATAGGCAGGGGAGAGAGTGGCTTAAAGAGCAACAAGATGGGCAGAATCCTTTTCTACCACAACCAGGCAATGGCAGTTTCCCAGCAGGTCTGAGAAACCCCACGTAGGAGGCGATGGTCTCCCCCTACATGCATAGAATGGGAAGCCGACTACACTTCAAAGGTTAGGGATATAGCCACCTTTTCAATTCCCCTTCAAAAATTAGCATTTTAAACTCTCCAAATCCCTGAATTCTAACCCAAGCCAAATCACCTGCATTAACAACGTAAAGAGTTTGAAATTTACCCAGCTACAAACCTCAATTTCAAAACTATAATTTGATATTATAGACATAGACATAATACACCAACCCTTCTCGGAAAGAGAAGAATGAAAAGAGAATCTGACATTTATTTCTCTAATCATTTTGAAATATACTATTTCTTAGTATTTTTATATAAAAATAAGAACATTGAACACCATCATCGAATCCCAACATTAAGAAAAAAGCAGTGTTAACAAAGCCTTGTGGTCTTTTTAAATGTGTAATCATACAACCAGATACATTTGAAACTGTTTCTTATTTAGGATAGCATATTCTAATATTACATAGCAAATTTTTTACTATAAAGGACAATAACAATGGGGTTCTGTCTATACCATTAACTTGCTAATAGAGATGGATTTTTTTTAATGTTACATTGGCAGGGTGAGGCTGTTATGGAAAATGGTGACAGTTTCGCCAGAGAATGTGCTTTTCTGTTAGCATGAGGTATGGAACCTTTCATCCTTTGTGGGCCATTGACCAATGGGGTGGGAGCTGAAAGGAAAAGCCCATGGAGAGCCATACAGGGGAAAAAATCTGTTTGTTAAAACAGCTTGTGAAGGTCAAGGGTTTGAATATGACACAAGCTGTCAATTATGCAGTTTTAAGATAAAAGGAGATGAACGAATGTTGTCTCTGTTTTCTCACATCTAAATCTTGCCTTCAGCCTATAGCACCCATTTCGCCTCCGCTCTCGGATTCTGTTGAAACTGCTCAGACCAAGGCACCAATGACATTTTCATCTCCAAATAAAGTAGACCCTTTCTAGCCTTCTTCCTACCTGAGCTCTCGTAAGCATTTGACCCTATTTACAACCTGTAGAGGAGGAAACCTTTTGCTTCTACCCTCCTAGTTTCTCCTGTAAGTTAGACTGACAAAAGACTAACCAAAGAAAAACAAATTGAACATTAACATGACATTTATTGACACGCATAGACACGGGGATGAGTGATGAGCAACTCAGAGGGTGGATAGAACTTGCACTTAAATAACATCTTAACAAAAGGAAAAATGTCTTTGAGTTTCTGGGACAGCGAACTGTGGGGAAATAAATAAGTATAGAAAGAAACTGATGGAAGATAAGGGCTAGTTCGTGAAGTTTGTTAGGCGGGTCCCTCTGGTGCCACATCCAGTGGTTATCTCTGTCCTTCCAGGAAGAGGAGAGCTGACACCTGTACAAATTCCTGTCCTGCTTTCAGGCAAACAGTGGGTCAGGGAGATATTTTCCTGTCTCTGCTTTTTAATTGCCTTTCCCTCAAAATAATCCTTATGTCAAAGTGGCATATTTGGGGATGGCAATATACTGCTACCCTTCAAACACGCTATTTCTCAACTCTTTATCCACAGTCAGCTTTTGTGACATCCCTTTTTTTTACTGTTTCTGATTTATGAGCCCATCTTTTCCCCTTATACCTCATATACCAGCTTGCCTTAAAATGTCAGTGTTTCCCCCCAAAATGCCCTAATTATTTAGCATGGTCTCTAAGATTTTCCTCATCAACATTCTACCTGTTATTCCATTCTCAAATCTAGTCACACCCAGCTACATCAAACCACTGACCATTTCTTGGTCAACTAGCATGCTTTATTCATCATGCCACTGTACATGGTTTTCTCTCTGCTTGGGATGCTGGCCCTCATTTCTCTTTCTAGAATCCTCTTTGTAATTCTCCAAGACACAGCTCAAACATCTGTACATACTTTTATAAAGCGTTGCCTCCTTCCCCCAAGCTTGAATTAATCGATGCAATGTGCACATGATTTTAGAACAGTAGATATCAATTTGAATTCTGCTGGTGCACTAGTAAATAAGTTCTTTAAAGACAGAGAACATATTTATTCATTCATAAGACAAAGAACTCCAACAAATTTTTATTGACTGAATCTTATAAAACTGCTCTGGTTAAGGGGGCACACACCAAGGATGCAGTTATAACAATAATGTAACCTTTGCTCCATCACTTTACTCTGTCACTAGAAACTTGATCTTGAACAATCATTTAACCATTCTACGTCTCAATTTTCTAACCCATACTATAAGGAGCCTGGATTTAATATTCCTAAGGTTCTGTCTAAACGTCAAACTCTATTGTAATTATTCCTTTAAGAGCAGCAATAGCCCTGGCAGGTTTGGCTCAACGGTTAGAGCGTTGGCCTGCAGTCCAGAGAGACCCGGGTTCAGTTCCCGCTAAGGGCATGTACCTCGGTTGCAGTTTGTCCCCGGCCCTGGTTGGGTCGTGCGGGAGGCAGCCACTCGATGTGTCCCTTTCACATTGATGTTTCTCTTTCCCTCTCTCTTCCTCTCTCTCCCTCCCACTCTATCTGAACAAAAAATGGAAAAATGTCCTCAGGTGAGGATTAAAAATAAAAAAAGCCAAAATGGGAATTTTTATACTTTTAATATTATTATAATTTTCACTATCTCCATATAGCCAGTAAAGAAATTTCATTTAGAATGGAAGAGAACCAAGTTCCTGAGTAACAGGTTCTTTTAAAAGGGGGAATTAAATTGTTATAGTACAGTTTGTCCTTATACTGAATTAAATTTGATTAAACGCTAGTGACTAGAATGTTGACAAATGACTAACCAATGACTTGTAGTTACTGAAGAGATGCTAACTTAAGGAAAATAAATAATTGCATGCATTACAATTTATAATCTCCCAGGACTTGCACAGTCACCCTTTTTTCCCCCTAAATTAGAAGAGTTACACTAACATCACTCATTAACCTAAGTCCAAAGATGCTGGCAATCACACCTATATTTTTAAACATGTAGTTTTATTGTACCTCCCAGACTTTTTCATACACCTCCCCTCTCTTATCCCTGTTCCCCATTTTATTAAAAGCATCGCAAGGGATAAGCCTTATTTGCTAATTGATTGGTCAAGTTATTTTTATTTTTCCCCACAAGAGAAATAACACACAAAATATCTTCCTTTTTGCTGTTGGCCACTGCTAATTTCTCCTGTCCTGTTAGAAAACACTGTTGTCCTTAATCTATGGTTCATAAGTGTGACAAATTTTTCCATTACCTCAATGTCTTTGTAAGTCCTCTCTTCTTTTTTTTGCTTGAGTTATTCTGATCTCATCCCCACGCGATTGTGGTAGTTCTCCAGTTGACTCAATCATCTGACCTGATTCCCACTTTGTGTGGCTCTTCCTTACAGCTATCTGTAACCAGCCCACTTGGCACCCTGCTCACACCTTTGTTCTTCGGACACCAATCAATCTGCCCCTGTAAAGATCCTTTGCCTTTCTTTATCTCATTTGTCACTGTTTTGGATGATCATTATATTGGGTGCCACTGGTGCTCCATTTGATATCTTAATGTTAATTATATCTTACTAATTTCCTCCCTCCCATTTCTTTAAAAATAGGACAGCTATCAGTTTATCACCACCGGGGTTTCAGGTCCCTTTTTTGATCCTCCCCTAGTTCATTCCAGTTAGTAGACCATGTTAAGAAAGGATCTGCCCTACTTTAACCCTCTCCACCTTCTGCTCTAGAAAAAAGCTCCTGACACACCACAGGAACTTGCTCGACCATCTGTGGCCTTGTTGAATTGTTCCCCTAAGACACCGGGCACGGCATAAATAAGGAACACAGGTCCACAAAAAGAAACTCCCCTCCCAGGAATGGATCTTTAATTACAATAATGATTGATGGAAAGAAAGGTATTTCTTCAAGACATTCAAGGGGAAAGAAAATCTCAGGAATTCCATGAAAGACATAGACTGAAGTCTCTGAAAAGCCTAAGAACAATAAAGCACAGCAGTGTATACTGGGGACCAGGAAGATACACGTCTATGAATAACGAAGATGGAGAGGAGAGCTTTACTTTCTAATCCATTAATAATGAATCACTTTTTTAAAATACCCCAAAATATTATCCTAATCTGTATAACTAGCTAGGTACCCTACTGTCTCATCTCTGTGTGGTCCACCTGACTCAAGTTTATTCTTATCCAATAATACCCACAGATATTCATAGTCATATCTATTTTCAATTAAAATATTTAATTTACAGTGCACACTTAACAACTGGGTCTATGATTCCTACACTAAGCTACTCGGTCTCTGGTCTGCAACACCACTCACAAAAACAAAGATCTGTTTCCCTCAAGTGCAGCTCCATAGGCTAACTAGGGAAAGGAAGTGGGGGGGGGGGAGATGAAGGACATTGTGCCACCTTCCTCTGGCATCCACTCTCATGTCTCATACTTTTTATCCCCATGTCCCACCTGAGGTACAGCACATGGAGAGAAGCTCTCTTAGGTGAGGGAACGAGTCTCTTTCCTAGAGGACAGCATCGTGCCACTCTCTCTGTTGAATACCAGAAGGTCAGAAAACTGCAATGAAATAGTGCACACAACTGGCAAAATAAAGAAGAAAGTAGCCACATTCTGGATTTAGAGAAAAGTCCAATTCTCTGAGTTACTGTAATTAATCCTTTTGGAACTCTGGGGATTTCTTCTTTAGCCTCTCTCCCAAAAATACAAGAGCTTCCACTCAAAAAAAAAAGAGGGATTAGTAAGGAAACAGGGAACTTTAAGGGACAACAATGACCTACTCGCCTACTGTCCAAAGTGCTCATAAAATTTCTTTTGTTGCTGGTGGCTGTGTGTGGTGGCAAATCTATAACTCAAGGTCATCAGTAAACTTGAGTCAACAAATTCCTATGGCACACCTACTAAATGTCAAATAGTATAGGACTTTAAAAGCCAAAACAAAAAACTTGAAGAGGGTAGACATAGGAGAAGGGGGGAAAAAGTTAGAAGAAAATTAAACATGTGCTCATAGGAATCGTATATACAAAGGAGAAATGAAATAATGATTAGCCAGAGGAGAATGGGATAGGTACAGAAACACCTTAAATGGGAAATTTATATTTAACCTAGATTTCAAAAGGTGATTAGAATTTTCCAGGTTGAGAAGGGAGAAAAGGTCAGTTCAGGCAAAACAAAGGCAAAGATATTTGAAGTGTATTTGTTTCTGATTGCAACACAGTCCTTTGGGGCAGAAGCACCAGGATAATCAGAGTTGCTAAAATTTAGGAACATTTTATGGATGTTATAACATCACCTAAGTAGGCATCCTACCTAAGACATTATTCTCCAAAATAAAAACCTTGGTGCCCTGGCTGGTGTGGCTCAGTTGGTTGGAGCATTGTCCCATTCACCTAAGGGTTGCGGGTTTGATTCTCGGTCAGGGCACATGCCTGGGTTGCATGTTCGATTCCCAGTCGGGGCATGTACTAGGGGCAACTGATCAATGTTTCTCTCTCACATCAATGTTTCTCTCTCTCCCTCTCCCTTCCTCTCTCTCAGAAATCAATAAAAACATATCCTCAGGTGAGGATGAAAATATAAATAAAATAAAATAAACACCCTGGTCTCCGCAAGATGGAAGATGCAACCCAAAGGCAAACAAGAGCCATGCCAGAAATCTCTGCCAAATATTTTTTTTCCCCTTCTAGAGCAATTCTTCACCCCTCTTCACCTTACCCTGTGCCCTAGGAGGCTGATTTTCATGAGCTACAACAATGAGCTGCCTTGCCCTCGGGCTTCTGGTAGAACACTGTAGGATAGAAGTGGAATGATTTTCCTGGTTCCTTCCCCACAGGGTCCTTTGATGGGTTGTGTCCCTCTACCGAAGGCCAGCATCAGAGTGCTAACACCAGAGTCCTGCCTCATCCCCTGGAGTTTCCCTCAATGCTGCCCGTCCTCGACACACTCTCCCCAATCATCCTGTCTGAATGTATCATCTGTTGCCTGCCAAAATCCTGACAGAATCAGGGTGGTCTCAGAAAATGACAACAACCCTTTTTAGCATTTACCACTGTCACCACCCCATTCCTGATATCAGTATTGAACTAGAATACAGTGCCACCATGGTCCCTGCAATTCTCCAGCCCTTCACAAGCAAACCATTGACCCATTCTGTTTCCTGGGAAGAGCTGGAGTTTGACATACATGTAATGGATTTTATCGTTAAATATGAAATAACACAAAGTTTAAAAAGCATTCTCTTTCTTGGTCAAGAGAATTTTTTTTAATTCTTTCAATAAAATAATTAACATTTCAGCTTTGTTTTTCAACTTAAAGAAAAGGTAGAAGATTCAAGAGGGGAAAGGTAATCTCAGAATGATAATTGTGATAATTAGATATTTCGGCTCTCATTCTGAGATCAGTAAGTTTCTAATACCTTCTATTTTCTTATTATACTCCATCCCAATTATATACAAATTCTTCAAAAATATTCCTATAAGTCCCTTTCTAAATGAAACCACATGTCTTCCTGGGGTAAAGAAAGAATCTATTTCTATGTTTAACAATACTGTCTGTTTATTAAACTATTTCATCATGAGCAAAACTGATATTATAACTATATATAATAACAGTCATACATCCTTGATCCCAGGTGTACATTATCTATGTTTACAATCACTCGGTAGAAGGTAAAAAGATCTATCATTTCAGCTCTGTTTCTTAGAAATAGAAGCAATATTTATAAGTATGGATGATATTGTGCAGATTACGATTCTGCTTCTAAACTAATGAACATAAGTTGCTGACACCAAATTTTACCATCAAGAACATATAATTTTTGCCCAGCAGGTGTGGCTCAGTGGTTGAGCATCAACCCATGTACCAAGAGGTCACTGGTTCGATTCCCAGTCAGGCACATGCCCAGGTTGTGGGCCAAGTCCCTGGTGGGGGGCATGCAGGAGGCAGCCAATCAATGTTCTCTCTCATCAATGTTTCTATCTCTCTCTCCTTCTCCCTTCCTCTCCCTTCCTCTCTCTCTAAAATCAATAAAGAAAGAAAAAACATATAATTTCTACCACAAACACTAAAATAAGCTGTAATTCTGTCATCTCCCAATAAATTCAAAGTAACAGGCCAAAGCTAAGGCAGGGAACCCATTTTTTTTTTTTAAGTGTGGTCGATCACATTCTAAGATGATCCCCAATCATCCCCATCCACATATAATTCTTGTTTCTTAACTGCGATTAAACCTGTGAATATAATGGAATACCACTTCCAAATGAATTACTGACCAGTTGGTGTGAAGTTTTAAAAAAAAGGAAATCTACCTAGGTCAGCCTGATCTAATCAGGCAGGTGAGCTTTTATTTTTTTTAATATGTTTTTTTATTGAGGTAAGAAGGGAGAGAGAGATAGAAACATCGATGTAAGAGAGATTGATCAGCTGCCTCCTGTACACCCCCTACTGGGGATCGAGCCCACAATCTGGGCATGTGCCCTGACCGGGAATCAAACTGGGACCTCTCAGTCCATGGGATGACCTTCAATCCACTGAGCCACACCAGCCGGACGCAGGTGAGCTTTTAAAAGAAGGTAATGTATCAAGAGACATGCTGCCGCTGGACTACAGGAAGAAAACAAATAACCATGCCATGAACTGCCTCGGGAGAAGGGTGCCTTTAGGAGACCACAGACGTCTCCAGACAATAGTTAGTATGAAAATGGGGGCCTCAGTCATGCAACGGCAAGGAGCTGATTTCTGCCACCAAGCTGAATGAGCTTAGAAAACAGACAGCGAGGCCCAGATGAGAACTGCAGCCCCAACTGATACTTCGATTACAGCCTTTTGAGACCTGAGCAGAGAATCCATGACCCAAAAATTTACTGTCCAAACCAGGATACTGTTGAAAGTGAAAGAAGTACTATTAATAATCATCCTAGGACAATCGTCATAATTAGACTGTCCCAGGAAAACTGAGATCAACTTACGGTGCACGCATAGCAGAGAATTCAACCGAACTGCAAAGATGCATGTTTCAGCTCAAAATGAGGAAAACGCTTTTAAACAATTAACCCATCAAAAAAAAAAAAAAACAGGTGGATTGTTGTAGGAGGTAGGGAGCTACCTACAATGCTGGCTACTGACAACAGATAACATAGCACAAAATCTCAAACCTGGCTGCACAGGAGAATCACCTAGTATGTTTCAGTGTATTTATTTATTTTGCTTTGTTATGTTTTTAATTCATATTTCCAGGGCCTACCGCAGACATACTAAATCAGAATTTCTAGAGAGGAGAGGAGGCAGAATATATATTTTTAATTAGTTCTCTGAGGGATTCTAACATGGTGGCAGCTCAGAACCAAACTCTGGAAGCAGTGGTGAGCAGTGATAACTGTACTTTATTTTGGTAATGGACCCTACCACCCTAGGATCCTCATGCACACATACATGTAATTATGCCACTACTTCCACAACCTGCTTTCCTCCCAAACACAACCTTAGTTCTGAAGCCCAATATGCAAAAATATATAAAACTAAAGTCACTCCTACTGGAGGTGCCCCAGGGATCCCTCACTACGGGACTCTCTGCCAGCAGGAGCTCCTTAGGCTCCCCTGTGAAATCCAGGGCTCCTCAGAGGACAGGCCGATGAAAACCAAGCCTCCATCACTGCAAGTAGGCATCTTCAGGATGTCCACAGTTTACTGCAACTACTCAGCGATGTCACTGTCTTTAAAAACTACGTATTTGGCCCTGCCCAGGGTTCGGTTTGTTGGACATCGTCCTGTGCACCAGGAGGTTGCCCGTTAGATTCCCAGTCAAGGGCACATGCCCAGGTTGCAGCTCAGTGTCCAGTGGGGGGAATCATGCAGGAGGCAGCCTATCAGTGTTTTGCTCTCACACTGATGTTTCTCTCTCTGTGTTTCTCTCTCTCTAAAAGTAATAGACTTCAAAAAAATTTTATGTAGTTTGAGTTCATCTTAATTGATATAATAAGTTGGGCCCTGTCATCCAACTTTGTAATAAATCACCTTTCTTCAGTGTTCAGTTCTTCTGCCTGTGGATACTTCAGGTTGAGATGTAGGTGAAGGGTGAAGAACCTATTTGTTTTTTCATCATTCTCTTTAAAGCGTGGAAGATTCAGCTCTTTATTTATTTGTAGGATTTTATTTTTAAAAGGAGACAATTTTGAGTTCATAAATATTTGAAAACCATTATTGCTGAGTAAATTCCTGTGTATGGTAAAAGATGAACTAGATAATTCTAAAATTCCCTTATGCATCAGCTGTAAAATTCTAAACACTTCATATTGTGATGATTCTAAGAACAATTATAGGTAATACGATTGCCAACAAAATAAAAGCATGAATCATCTCTGAGAGGGCAGAGCTGCTCACGTCTCTTAACTTCCCAGGTCAGCTTGTATTTAATAAAAAAGATTCCACTCCAATGGGGCATGTAACAGATTCAGCAGCCCCAGATTTTTAAAAATTACTTTCATACTGTATCTATGGACTGAATGCATTCTTCCAAAACCCATGTTGAAGCCCTGCTGTACCTCAATGTGATGGTATTTTGAGGTGGGGCCTTTGAGAAGTGATTAGGTTTAGATGAGGTCATGAAGGTGGGGCTTCCATGATGTGATTAGTGTCCTCATAAAAGGAAGAGAGACCAGAGCTCACTCCGTCTCTCTCCCTATCACGTGACAACAGAGAGACAGCAGCCGCCTGCAAGCCAGGAAGAGGACCCTCATCACAAAGAATCTGCCAGCTCCTGGATCTTTGACTTTCCGGCATCCAGAATTGTGAGATATAAATGTGTACTATGTAAGCCATCCAGTCTACGGTATTTTGTTATAGCAGCCCAAGCTGACTAAAACACTGTTTGGGGGGTTTACTCTGTGAGACAACTCTGCTATCTTATATAATCATGTTTGCTAAGTGCTAGGCAGCAGGAATGACCGCGAAAGAGTCTCAGCGGGACTCAGGATACAGATACATTAAAAAACAAACAAATTTTGGAAGCCTCCCCAAATAAACAACTAACAAACCATATTTTTCTAAACACACAAACACACACACACACCATACAGCATGTGGAATGAAATTACTTACCAATGAAATTATCTTTCTAATAGTTAAACTTCCACCCACTTGCTTCATTTTTTTACAGTTTGTATACATTTTAGAAAGTCAGCCAAATGTCATCCATGCAGCTTTATATTATTTCAGGAAGAATCAGGAAAGGGGCATAAAAAAATAGCATTCTCCATAAAATTCTCACCAATTTTATTTAGCCTATTACCTTCATGTGTTTTTTCTTTTATTTATTCCTTTATTTTTATATATAAAAAAAAATGAGAGGAAAAACAGCAAGTGGTTGTAAAAGAACAAGATCGGAAGGAAGTGAAAAGATCCCTGACAAGTGGGCATGAGCAGACATCAAGGAAAGCTGGCTGTTGCTCAGACGTTTTAGCCCATCAATGTAATAAAGAAACATTAGAGAACAAAGTATCTTTGATAAATGCACAGAATGCACTCTAATCCTGTTCTTGAATTGAAGGTCAGAGGAAATAGATAAATCTCATCCATTAGGTGGATACTAAAAGAGTTAGGAACCACATTTGTCCATTCTGGGAAAACAAGCTGAGTGTCAGGAATTGAATAAAAATGTCATTTGAGATTTTTGAACCACAATGAGCTCTCCAGGCCATTAGCTTTCCCTTTCTGGCAAATGCCTAATATCTAGAAGTAGATTTTGAAGGTTCCGGCTTTATCAACAAAATGATGTCCCAAGTAACAGATATTTTAGGCTAACCATAAGAATTAAAGAAAATAGGAACCCTCCTACAGTCAATTCTATTTAACAAATAATTTATTGTGCAAATTGTTTTTTATAGCCCTATATGAAAGAGATACAATGCTAGACACAGACAGAGAAATAAAGATGAATAAATTTTAAGTTTCTGATACCTGGGAATTTATCATCTAATGCAGGAAATAGGGCAAACACAAAAATAACTGTAATTTAACAAGATATATTCGTAAATAGTATAAAAGAAGTTTAGAGCAGGACTTCCCAAATTTTAATGTATATGTTAATTACACGGGGAGCTTAAAACAAAGCAGATCTAGCGTTGAGGGTCTGAGAAGAGCTGAGACGCTGCATTTCTATAAGCTGACAGGTGATGCTGAGCTGGAAGACATCACGCTACAGTAGAAAAGGGAGGAAGTACAGTCATGACAGGGAGGGAGATAATATTTCAGAGGGCTCTTGAGTAAGTAGGATTTTGTGGGAAAAGAAATGAAATGTAAAATAAATCAAAGAAACGTGCTGTTTCTTTATAGTGTGTTTCACTTAGGATGAATTCTAATAATAATTATTAGAGCTATTATTTTAAAAGAACTACCTTATATTACTTGTAGAAATATAACAGACAGAATTCTGTTCAGGTCTCTAGACATCACAAAGTCGAGCACTTTCACACTACTGTACGTAATTGGTAGTTCACAGGATGAGCTCAACAAGAAAGCTCAACAGCCCATAAAGCTGATTCTGGATGGTATCCCCGACTACACCACCCCGGGACAAGGCTGCCCCAAATGTGAACAGCCACACCCATGCGGAAGGATGTAGGATGCAGATTTTTTTTCCTCCAGCAACACAGGACTCCTAGCACCTATATTCATGTTCTATTGCTGTGTAACAAAGTATATAAACTTAGGGGCCTAAGACAATACCCATTGATTTTTTTTTTTTTTCACAGTTTCTGTAGGTCAGAGGTCCAGGCCTGGTGCAGTTCGGCCCTCTGCTCCAAATCTCACCAGGATGAAATCAAGGCACCACTGGGCAGCGTTCTCAGCCGGAGTCAGGGTCCCCTTCCAAGCTCATTCACGTTGTTGGCAGAATTCAGTGCCTTACAGTTGTAGGACTGAGGTTCTTGTTTTCTTGCTGGCGCTCAGCTCCTACATTCCACCCTCAGGTCCTAGCCACACAGGGCACACGGCAGTTTGTTACTTCAAAACCACCAAGAGAACATCTTATTCCAGTCTGTTAAAACCAAGTCTCTCACACCATAAAGAAGTCACGGGAGTGACATCCCATCATCACTTTTGCCAAAATTCTACTGATGAGAAGCAAATCACAGGTACCGTCTGAACTGAACAAAGCAGAAGGGATTACAGAAAGACATGAACACCAGCAGGCAAGGACCACTGGGGGTCACCTGAGAACTCTCTCCCATTGTCAAAACACTTGTTTCTCAGAAAATGTGACCTTTGGTTAGACTTGAGGAATGAGGGATCAACTACGTGAAAGCAGTGGGCTGAGGAGGCAACCACTGGGGCTGTAGGGAAGAGGAGGTGAAATAAGGAGGAAGGAGGTAGCCCTGAAAATGACTGCCTTGGGTATTCACATCAGTTCTCTCTTAATTCCATCACTGGTTGCTAATGAATGTAAATAAATATAAAGTGTGAGTTTTATAAATCCAACTACCCAATTATTTCATGCCTACCCAAGAGGTATGATACCATCCATGTGAAAAGATGTACATCTTCCTGGACTGTCAACATTATATTTGGTGAAATTAAAAAGTAATTTAAATATTTTATATTAAAAAAAAACATATTTGCAGAATGGATATATGAAATGAAGGCCAACACAAAATTGGCACTGAATTCTTAGATAAGACTTGGGTTCTCCCTCAAAGAAATTTCCAGTTTGAGAGTACAGTATACATTTTCTATCTTGGCAGTTAGGGGAACTTTGGTGGAAATGCTGGACACCAAATGCTATTTTGGGTCTACTGTGAACTTCATACATTAGTAAGTGTCAATGAGGAAAAAAACCCTCCCAGAGGAAGAAAATAATTTTTTAAGCACACAGTCTCCAATGCAATGCACCTGAGCATATCCACTGTACTCTCTGGAAGGCAAATGGCAGACTAAATTGTTACAAAGGCAGTTCAATGTATACATCATGTGGTCAGGAACTGATGCCTAGGGTGTTGTGTTTTACAATTATCCTAGCCAACTATTAATTTTTGATGTGGTAATAACAGTTTTTGTTTGTTTGTTTGGTTGGTTGGTTGGTTGATTTGGGTTTTGTTATTTAAGTTCCAAATGTGTATCTTGTTTTTGTGGTGTAAATTGCTGAGAGCAGTCCAAAAATCCATTCTCCTCTTTTTCCTTATTACTATTTTTTTTTACAATTAATATTTTTTTAAATCTAGATATCCTGAATATTTTAAGCCTCTTTGCAGCTAGATGTGGTCATATGGCTAAGTTTTGGTTAAGGTGAACAGTAGTGTCTTCAATGGAAAGGCTGGGTCTCCTCTTTCCTGCCTCCCTTCTCACTGGCTGGAATGCAGAGTGGTGGTCGGGCCCCACCTTGGATTTGGGGACAAGGGCAACACTCAAAGAATGGTGGACCCTGGGTCCCCAACACAACGCAACTCATCAGCTCTGGGCTGCTTATGCCTAGGCTGGAATGTGGAAGAGAGGTAACCTTCTGTTTTGATTAAGTCTTAATAATTTGAGGTCTTTGACAGAGCAGCAGAATCCATGTCCTAAGTAACAGAATTTGATAGCTGCCCTAACAGACTATAATTTGTGATACTGACTTGGAGGTTGAGCAGCAGGAGGTGAGGAAGCAGACAGCAGGAGGAAAAGCTGTGGACTCGTGTGACGCCATGGCAAAATGTTTGGTCAAACTGTCAGCTTGAAAGTTAGTACCTTCAACGTACTAAGCAAACCTCTCGTTTGAAGGGAAGTGTTTGGAAAAAGTAAGAATGTTAGTATGTATTGGCTACTTCTTGCTGCTTTCAAAATGTCCTTCAAGAGATATTAACTTGGCCTAACTAAGATAGTCTCAAGCAGTTATGCAAGAGATTTCGGCTCTACTGAAGAAAGCTCACCCCACCAATAGCTCGAAATTTGAATTGACTGAGTGTCTGATAAAATGGGGCTTCTTTATAAGGTTTAAAAGCCAAATTCTTCTATATCCCAAACAAACACAGTTAAAACAGGAGGTTCAAAGACACAGCCTATGCTGATATGAGCCTGGGGACTCCCAAGAGTTCACAGCCAGACCATGGGAACCAGCCCAGCAATCAAAAAGATATTAAGGGGTCTACCTTTTTCACCAAAGCCTCAAGGTAAGTGTCCTCTTTTTTTTCCCTTTAAGATTCAAAAGATTTATTTGGAAAAATCAGCACAGGACCAAGATATTCTTAATATTCCTTTTCAAAATATTTGATTACTCAGAGTCCTTGTGAAAGGTAGACAGCAACTCTGATTGCACAGAACATAAATGGTTTATACAAATGTGAATTCCCATACCCATCAAGGTAACTATCCTTGATTCAGAAACTGAAGGGTTTGCAGAGCGCAGAGGCCAACAATAAACCCCACAAAACTATGTCTCGAGTAATGTTTGGCTATGTTTACTTGCACCTGGAACTAATCAGTGCAAATACACAGAAAATCCACTAAATCTGTGTATCACACACAGATGGTAAAAGCCTATAAATGCTCAACTCAGACAACCCCCCAGGCTCCTTTACCTGCACCAGCAGGAAGCCAGCTTTGAAAGCTATCTATCCACAAGAAAGGGGTATACTTTCCAGTGACCACTTTAGATCTGGCCATAGAGAATAATAGACAATAAAAAACCTCCAAAGGACAAAGCCAGGAACCATGGAGAACAAGTGATTTCCTCCCTGAGGGCAAGGGGGCAAGCTTGCCAGGAGGGATAACAAAGAACTTTTTCTACTTCCAGGATAAAAATCTTCATGATTCCTACACACAGGATTTGGCTGTTGCTGAGTGACTATTGGGTTTCCTGCCGTCCCCTTTTCCAAATGGGAGTGTCTTGTCCTGCTTCTGCTCTACCACTCTCTTTTGAGTGTGCTTCCCCACCTTACCACTGTATATTGGATCAGCATTTTTGGGGGGCGGGGAGTGAACAGATGGCAGATAAACTGGCTTTCAGATTGAATGTGTCAAACATAGGAAGTAACACCAGGTACAATAAACTATGAGATGGATGAGACTTGGAGAGGGAATGGGTATGTTTCATGGCTGGGAGACAGAGTGCACATGGCAGAAACTGTTCAATGTCTCCCCAAATCCGTGTTCTCCTTCTTTCACAGTAATGGGAATTTTAGCTGGGTTCATGGCGTCCTACATTTCCTGGCCTCTTTGGTGTGATATGACTGAGTTCTGAATAAAAATACGCAAGAAAAGTGATGGGCGCTACTTGTAGGTCAAGCCCTTAAAAGAAAGGAACTGCTTCTTACTGGGATATAAACATGGTGTCCAGACAGCAAAGCAAAAAGGTAAGAGGAGCCTGGGTCCCCAACACTGCACAGGCTCCTTATTCACCTTGGATTAGCTTAATAATTTACATCTTATTTAAGCAACTGATGTTTTAGACCTCTGTTGTAGAAGCCCAGCCTATATCATAACTTATACATGCTTATAAAAATATGACAGGGAACTTTTCAACCTAATGAAGAGATGTGTGTAGAGACACAGAAAATGGCTGGAAAACTATGTTCCAACTAAACTGCTAATTTAGATTGTGATTCACTAATTCTGTGTTTTATAAAACCATTTGCCACAAGATAATAATAGTAGTTAAAATATGGTGCTAAATTACCACTTATTTTTAAAAATTAGGAAAACACTAAATATACTGAAACCTCACTGAAATGAAACGCATTCTTGTAAAAGAAATTTGTAAACACAGTAAGAATGCCTTGAATTACAAAATTTGGGAATTTTTTAACTCATTTGTGAAGATGGCATTTCCTAAAATGTAAATTTTGTATTAGCACATGTGTTATAGAGTTGTTTAGAATGAAGACTTCATCAGTTCATTCTCCTCAATGTCTTAAAAAATAATTTCAAATGAAAAATCTATCAGTCTAATATTAACTCAATATTTAGTTACTAAATATTTATTCAATAAAAATTATATACATATTGATGTCTCTTGAAAGTCCAAGAACAAAAAAATAGTTGATAACATGCATTTAATGTTTCACAGTCCACAAAATGCTTTTCGTGTATCTTTCACATATAGAAATTTGTTCAGTCAAGAGTTAGATATAAATAAGAAGATACAGCATTGTATCATCCATAACACAGTCTTCAAAGGAGCAATTGTGATACACACTGATAAATAATGCCTCCCTTGCAACACTAGCTAAATGCCCTAATTGGCAACGAAAATTGTAGCTCCCCACAGATATCTTTTCACTGGGGTCTGCTTGCCATTGTCACAGCACAGAATCCTCATACGCCAAATAACATGTAAGCATTTAAACCATGAAAGAATTTTAGGCAACACACATTTACCATAAGCGGGTGCCTTACATTAGTCTTCAGGGCATGCGAAGATTCTGGGGCTACAGGGAGAATGACCACCCTCTACTGGGAGCAGATCATTCCCAGCACATCCTTGCCTATTATTACTCTCTTGGAGTTCAAGGCACTTTTTCTGAGGTATCTATTGTTATAAAAATGAAAATCCTTTAAATTTTCAATTCACAGCTGTTTAAATAAATTATTCCAATTCCCTTTAATAACTACATGGTGTAGAGATGTATAAGTAGTTTCTACCACACAGCCTATCTCTCTGCCCTTACATCTGCTGGGATGTCATACAATTGGGGATGAAGGCTGAAGGCCTTCCTCTTCTCTGCCACACCCATTCCCACCACACACCTGCCCTTCATGTGGAACATCTGCCTCTGTCCCACACACACTTCCACCCAAACTGTGTGTTAGGCACTGTAAAAACATCTCTGATTCATCTCTTTGTATCTCTTCTCCCACATAACACAATGCCTTCCATCTGGCAGGTTCTTAGGATGGTGAGAGAGAGAAGACTATGAAAACAATTCAAAATGTAAAAAGAAAGAAAGAAAATCACATGAACTCTCTCCCAGCTGTGCAGTCCACTCACAGTACAACTTTTACACATTATGGGCATTCAGGTCATTCCTACTACATTTTCATGAGTGAATGATTTAAATAAGAATTTGTAATAGCCAAGAAAGTTCTGGTTTAATCAGACAGTAGGAGACAACGTATGTTAACAAGGAAGAGGTTAAAGACTCAGGTTTCTGAGAAAACATAGATGAGCAGGATTACTAAACATGAGATCTACTTTTAAAAAAATATGTTTTTATTGTTTTTTTAGGGAGAGAGAGATAGAAACATCAATGTGAGAGAGACACATCAATCAGCCGCCTCCCACCAGGGACCGAGCTCACAACCCAGGCATGTGCCCCAACCAGGAATTGAATGGGGACCTCAGAGCCCATGGGACAATGCTCAATCCACTGAGCCACACCGGCCGGGCTAGATCTACTTTTCTTAAAGGTAGTCTTTATTTACAAGACATTTACTGAAATTTTAAAAAAATTAAAGACAAAGAAGATCCAAGATGTAAACCTTGTTCAACCACAAAATTTTGGTGTAATTTCATTTATCTTACACCAACCTACCTCAAAAAGAGTATCAACAAGAAGACCATTCGTAAAGTCAGAACATTTCAGTGTCTAACACACAAAAGTTATTCAATAAATCTAGCTGACTGGTTGCTTTAAAGAAGAGAAAAACAATTTGCTAGGATTGAAATGAGGTCAATAATAAGGCGATAACAATAATATCTGTCATTCATCAAGTGCCTACTATAAATACCAGTCACTTTACATACATAATTTTTATTCTGTATAAGAATCCAAAAAAAATACATATAACTTTTACAATGTAACAGGTGAGAACAGTAACGCACAGCGAATTAAGTGCCTGAACCAAAATGCAAGTCAAAATCCATGCATATTCCTGCCTGGCCACCGCCCTCGTCACAATAACAATACGATTATTATATGTGTGTACTGTAGTTAGGGTAGAAGGAGCTTAGTTAGAGTCTCTGTATAACTGTTGATCCCATCACTGAAACAACAAGAATAGGGAAGGGCGGGTATCCTATGCTATCTAAATCTATTTGGTTCCTGAGCTTGGGTAGAGAGAGTTCTGATTGCAAATGCTGATAGCAAGAAATTACATATCTATTTGGTTCTTAAGTTTGGGATGGCAAACAGCAACAGTGTTTACACTAAAGGATTCATTCAGAATTTTTCAGAATTTTTCCAGTTCCTGAGTTCAGATAGCTAGAGGTCAGTTGACAGGAGAAACCATCCGAATAGGTTTTCTGGTATGCATACTATGTGTCCCGTACTAAACTCAGTGGGGCAAACAGAGGAGGGTTAAGACATGAATTTTGATGCACAAGGCATTACAGTCTACTTGGAGAAATAAGTCTGTCACACCCATGTGTATGTAAATACACCTTAAGTCTATAATACTGTACAAAGTAAAAGCTAAATCGATGATATGAAGACCAATAATGTTTAAAAGCAAAGACTGATAAAGATAATAATCACCAAAGCACAAGTCGGGGGGTATGATACAATAGCTTTTATTGTAGGAGAAAAGGAAGAATTGGCAGGACCTGGGCATTTTTTTTTAAAAAGGGATATTTCCAGCCAAAGGGAAGACTCATGAATTAGGAGATGGAAATTAATAGAGTGTAAAGTGTATTCGTGGAAGAGATGGAACAGTCTCACATACATATGTCTGGCTTCTCATGCTGCCTCTACCATTCCTCTCCCAGCTCCTGTTCACACAGCTGCTGGCCAGTCCTCTCAGGGGGCAGATGCGGAGGAAGCCTTTTGCTGTGCAGAAAGGAGGTTACCCTCAATTTGCTTAGCATGGCCTTGAAGAATCTCTCCTTCATCACTGGCACTTACAATTCAATGATTAGTCCTTTGTTTCTCTGTGGCAAACCCAGCACTTCCACACCTTTGGTCAATCACTTGTGTTTGCCAGAAAGTGAAACAAAATGTCAGTGGAAAGACCAAAGTGAAGTGCATTACACTTGGCAGAACTCCCTCCGCTCAAGGAGGCAGTTGGTGCTCTCCTTAGCTGAGAGCTTCTGCTGGCTCTGACTGGTAAGAACGTAAAATAAAATTCAGGTCATCAGAAAATATGCTAGATGTTATATATAAAAGGATTAACATTTTACAAGGAAATGTTTCCAAAACAATAGCATTATAAAGAACTGGCTGTGCACTGAACCCAGTTTTTGATCCTCGGCAGATCTCTCAGCCCCACCTGTATCACCTCCTAACAGCTGTCTCAGCCTCACCTGCAGAGAGGGCTGGGCGGCTGGTGCTGCACTGGAACTGCCTGCAGCAGCTTGGCACCAGACCTGGTCTGACTAGACTCACAGAGGCCCTGGCACCTCCCACTGCTTCCAGACTCAAGTGAAGGGCTGCTCCATAGGCGGCAAGATCTGGCTTCCCAGTAACTGCCCAGAAGGCTGAGCAGCAGAACCCGGTAGGCCAGGGGCACACACTGACCAATAAAAGACAAGAAATAGGAAGAAAAAAGCATAATTATTCCCTTTTCCTCCCTCCAGCAGACTGTTCTGAGATGAGTGTTTCCACATGGCTTATCTAGAGACATCCCTAGGGCCACTGCTGTGTTTACAACTCAATAATGTGCATTTTGTGTTTGCTATCCCATCTTCTCTGCCTTGCTTCATTTCTTCCCCTTCACTTTGCTACCCTATGATTATACTCCTGGTAGAGCCTTAGCTCCAAGGCTTTGCCTCAGGCTGTTATCCAGGAAACCCAGGCCAACATAGGCAGTATTAAACTAACTGAGGCAACTTTTTGATACTGTCCCCAAAGGACTACCATTGTAATTAGCTGGTTATTAATAATAGAAAAGGAGCAAAGGGCAGGCCAGGCATTATAAGCATTGTCATTTGGGCAGCTTCACCAGGAAGCTGCAATTTCACACTCCGCAGGGAACCGCCAGCCTATTCCCTGCAGATCACTGGGGGAAGGGTCCAACAAAGGGGAGATGAAAGCAGTGAGTCAGGATGACTAGGGGAGATGACTGTCAGTCAAGCCCAGGGAACCATGGACTGGCTAGAGTAGGGAGGGCCACAGCAGGCTTGCCAAAATTTGGGAATACATAATCCCCCGAACATAGGAGTTCACTCTCTTGACTCTTGGTTCTTGGGGCTCTCTTGTTCCTGCTTCCTAGCAGTTGCCCTTTCTCCCACCATAGTCATGTGGCCCACATGTAATGGACTCATGGACTGCAGCTGTAAACACAAACTCAGCTAGCCTGATTCTGTATTGGATTGCTCCAACATGAAATGGAAGCTCTGGACACTGGCTCTGATTTCAGCCCAGCTAAAGGCAAAGTGGGACTTCTTCCCGGGGGGGACAGAGGGAAATGGAACGTTGGAAACTCAGGGATTTGATTCCACAAAAGTAAAGCTTTCTACAATATTTCATCCTCCCACGCGAGTCTCAGAAAATTCTTTTTCTTGGGGTATCACAAGAATTCCACTCCCACCAACAACAGGTGGAGACAAGGACTTCTCCCCACTGGTAACACTTTCCCCAAAGGAATAAGAGAGAAAGAGTAGTTTGTAACCATCACTGTGCTTGCAGTGGAGTAAGGAAAAGGAGGACTAACACAGGTTTAGCAGTTACAGTATGCCTGGCTCTTGTTATTTCATTTCATCTCCCTTAATCCTCACAATAAACCATCCCAACTTGTCAATAAAAAACAAGGAAATATAGGAAAACTGCTTACGCTTTTATTTGTATAAGACTGAGTTCAGCAGAGCAGCACAAGCATAACAGCGGGGATTCAGTGTAGCACTCAGCCAGATCAGGGCAAGCATATTCCAGAACTGGAGCACTGACAATACTAAACCAATCTGCAGGAAATCCTTTAGCCCTTTCCTCCTCATTCTGAATGCTTGGTTTCATCTTTTTCATTGCTCCATTCAGATGCTAATCAGAGCCCTGGGGCAGCCGGAAAGAACGGTTCCTAAACTGATGCTTCTGTAAGTGAACGGTTCCTAAACTGATGCTTCTGTAAATTGGGCAGCGTATGCAATCCAGACGCCATCTTCCTGTCAATTGTCACAGTCTTCATCTATTTGCCTTTTTAAAACAGAAAACCTGTTGAATTTCAGCTAATTCAAACTTAATTTTCTTTCATTTCCCAGGTATTTACAGAAATGACATGTGGTTCTAGCCAAGCAATCCCCCTTATTGCTTTTGGCAAATCTAGCTACAAATAAATAGAGATAAATAAAACACTGGATTGCATTTTAGTTAATTTTGCTGTTTCTGTAAACATTTTACAATCAAAGAGCATTGATATACCTAAACAGTACTGGTATCCAAATTAACAGAGATCATAAAGATCCTACGGATTTACAGAATAACCACAAACACTTATGTAACACACATTATGTTCCAGGCACTCTTTTATGGGCTTTCCATTTGTTAACTCATTCAACCTCAGAACTTAGAAAACTCAGGAAAGACCTTAAAGAGTCTATAAATTCGCCCTGGCTGGATAGCTCAGCATCCCCTTATTCCAAGGCTGTGGGTTCAGTTCCCAATCAGGATACATACAGGAGTCAACCATTGAATGCATGGGTGAGTGGAGCAACAAATCAATGTCTCCCCCCACCCCCTGCTCTGTCTCTCACCTCCTCCATTATTTTGTCATGGGAATATACTCCATTGAGAGGAAGAGCTCACACACTGAAGTTCAGGAGAGCTTGGTCTACCACGTATCCATCAGGTACTTGATTAGGTACTATCTGTATGGCACTTTCAGATGTCATTTCCTTTGATAGTTACGTTGACCTTATACATAGTTACAGCTCCCAAGTCTTCATCTCCATCCTAATCTCTTTCCTAGTCCTAGGCCCACAGAGTTACCTGATGTCCTACAGGCATCTCAAACTCAACATGCCCAATTCTAATCATACTGTCTTTTCACAACACCTTTGCTCTTCTCACACCAGTCCCTAGCTCTATTCATGAGAAAGCCCAGCGATCCTAGACTCCTTCTCTCTCATTCATCTCACATCTAATCCATTATCACGATCTGTTCATTTTGTCTGGGTAAAACCTCTTAAACCATCTCCATCCTATGTTCCTGCCTTAGCTCACGACAGTGTCATTTCTCAGCTGGTCAATAGCAACAATCTTTTCACTGTTCTCACTACCTCCAGTCTGTCCATCCCCCTGGCCTCTACCTACACCACTTTAAACTCTCTTCCACAAGGCCTGTTCTTTAAAAAAATCAGTACAAAAATGCTATTTTTTCTGTTTAAAATCTCTTAATAGCCCCCCATCACCTTCAAAACTAGGCTGACTGGTTTCTACCCTCAAACAGTCAGTCTCTCTTCCTCTCCACTGCTTTACAGATGTTCTGTCTTCTGCCTGAAATGTCTATCTTCAGCCTCCCATTCTGCTTGCTCCCTCCTTGACCAGCATCATTTCCTTTAGAAGACCAGTCCTGACAATAAACACAGAGGGCTAAATCTTCAAAACCTCAGATTTGGCAATGGATTCTTAGATATGACACCAAAAGGCACAAGCAACAAAAGGAAAAAATAGATAAACTGGACTTGATCAAAATTTAAAATTTTTGTGTATCAAAGGGCATTATAAAGAAGGTGAAAAGAAAGCTACAGAATGGGATAAAATATTTGTAAACCCTATACCAGCTAAAGGTCTAATACCCAGAATATGTAAAGAACATTTACAACTCAATGATAAACAGACAAATAACTCAATTTAAAAATGGGCAAAGGATCTGAATAGATATTTCTCCAAAGAAGAAATCCAAATGGTCATAAGCACATGAAAAGATATTCAACATCCTCGGTCATCAGGGAAACCCAAATTGAAACCACAAACAGATACCATTACATACGGAACAGCATGGGCTATAATAAAGATGACTAATATTACCAAGTGTTGGCAAGGATGTGAAATAACTGGAACCTCCTCGGTGAGAATATTAAATGGTACAAATACTCTGGAAAACTGATAATATATTTAAAAATTTAAATATCAATTATCCACAGACCAAGTAATTCCACTCCTACATATCTACCCAACAGAAATAAAAGTAATGTACACACAAAGAAATGTGTGCAAAAACTCACAGCAGCATTACTTAAAATAGCCAAAACCTAAGAACAATCCAAATAGTCATCAATTGGTGAAGAGATAAAGTGCAGTAGAGACAGACAACTCAATACTACTCTGCAATAAAGAGAAATAAACTACTAATACATGCAATGACTTGGGTGAACCTCAAAAACATAATACTAAGTGAAAAACATCAGACTCAAAAGACTAAATATTACATGATTCCATTTGTTTAAAAATTTTTCTAGAAAAGGCAAACTATAAAGACAGAAAGCAGAAAGAACAGTGGCTGCCTGGGAAGAGGGAGGGAGAGCAAAAAAGCACAAAAGACTTGGGATAATAGAAGTCTTTTAAAACTGAGTGGTGGTCAATAGCTAAGATCTGGAAACAGCCCAAGTGCCCATCAGTGGATGAATGGATAAAAAAGCTGTGGTACATATACACAATGGAGTACTATGCAGCTGTAAGAAAGAAAGATCTCTTATCCTTTGAGACGACATGGAGGGACCTCGAGAGTATTATCCTAAGCGAAACATACCAAGCAGAGAAAGAAAAATATCACATGATCTCACTCATTTGTGGAATATAATAAACATAACAGTATGGGGAACAGGGTAGACCCAGAGATGTGAAAGTAGGGTACAGACTGACAACCCCCAGAAGAGGGGGTGGGGGGGAGGGAAGAGATAAACCACAGAACTTATACGCATGTATGCATAACTGATGGACATGGACAACAAAGCTGGGGAAGGGGTAGAGGGATGGGGAGGAGGGTGTCAATGGGGAAAAAAGGAGAAACATCTGTAACAAAAATAAATTAATAAAAAAAATAAATAAATAAAAAAATAAAAATAAAAATAAAATAAAGTTTTGCCAAAAAAAAAAAAAAAAAAACTGAGTGGTGGTGATAGCTGCACAACTGCATAAATTTACTAAACTGTATTGAACTAAACCCTCCCTATTGGGTAACTTTTATGGTCTATACGTTTCACCACAATAAAACTGGAAACAATGTTTCCTTAAGTTCTTTTTCATTCACAACATAATGTTTGAGCTTAATATTAGATTTTGTTAAGAATGACATGGATGAGAAATCACATTAAATTAGAATGTCTACAGCAGTGTTTCTCAAAGTGTGGTCCAACCACATATTCAAACAACACTGAGAGCTGGGAAAGCTGCACCCCCACCTCCACCACCTCCAATCCCTAACCCACACACACCACTCCCTGCACTGCTAATCCACCTTAACCAACTCCATTTTTCCACAGTGTTTTATCTCCCTCTAACGTACTATATAATTAACTTATTTATTATGTGTTTGCCTTTTTCCCAGCAGTGATCCTCGCATTCCCACATACATACACGTACAATAGCAAGAAGGCGCCAAGAGAGAATATGATGACATATCCCCATAACCTACAATTCCTGGCACATATTGTAGGTATTCAAATATTTACTGAATAAGTGAAATTTAGGTTTCTGAGCCTCACTGTAGATCTATCAAATAGACCCTTGGAGTAGGGCCCTAGAATCTACATATTCACCAGTTCTCCCAAATAATGGCAAATTAACATTTAGGATCTACTGGCCCACAGCCCTTCACACATGGCCATAGCAACTTGAGTGGTAGCAAAAATAGCCTAATGGCAAGCACTGTCCACAAAGATATAAATAGCTGTGTGCTGAGCTTACAGACTTAACACGATGTTAGATGAAGTGAGGATCAAATTCCTCAGGTTTTGAGTATGACGTAACAAAGTTTTGCCTCAGCCACAGCCACCCACACAAATCCAACACAATACTCTTAGCCAGGCTTTTAAATTGTATCCCAAGGGGCTTTTATGTAACCACAAGTCAAATTAACAACCAAAAAGGATTCTTCTAACTGAAATTTTCGCTGCAAAAGTAACTAACATATTCTTATGTCTGGTGCCAATAATGCTGTATACCCTATTCAAAATATGCACTTTGGGGAAACTTACACTCTACATTTAAAAAACCATCATAAGGAGAAAAGTTCATGAATTTTGGTTTAAAGTAGCCATGTTTAGTATCAAATGATACTTCATGAAGTTCTTTTACAAGAGATCATGCACAGAGATATAAGGAAATAAGGAAAAACAGGTTGCTGATGGGAGATAACACTACATTTTCCCATCTGTCAAACAGAAATAAACAGTATCTAATCTGCTTATCTACTCAGGTTGTAATGAGGCTAAATTAAAAAAATCATTAAAAAGTACTTAAAGAGCACAAAGTAATATGTACATATTTTGTATTTGTAGTATGCACTTTAGAATGTTTCTCTTGTCCATTCTCTCAGATTTCTTATAGACAGTGACTCTTTCTAATCTTTGCTCTGAATGTAGAAGGGTTTGCCAAACTGCTATGTCTAGGGGTTCTCCATATTAAAGCCATCAAAAAAACATTTTTGGTGGAATAAGAATTTCAAAACAAAATAATAAAAAGTGTTTTTTTTTCCTCGCTGCAAGAAGCTTACCTTTATTATATTTAAGCACTAAACCTAATGTTTTGCTCATCTTAGCACTCTCTCTATATGAATGTTTTCATTTCCTTTGATAACCAAGATGAAGGAAATGGAAGCATGCACACATAAACTATAAGAGAAAAACGGAGAATAGGCATGCCTGAGGGAGTTGAAATGTGGGAATATGCCTTTTACAGACACTGTCAAGACGCAAATTTTAAAATTGTGTGCCAGTCACCTGAATACTTGAACGTATTTATGTGAACAGCCTTTGACTAACCCCCAATTTAGGACTGGAGATCTTTCAACATTCTGAGAGCTAAATTTAAGAAGTTAACCAGCTTAGGTGCATCTCATGCTAACCAACCCGCTTAGGAGTTCATTAAACTCACTTATTTGTCCTACATTTTGTGAGCACTGAGCTACATGCCTGGGACACAAGATGACTATGCACTAGTGGAGAAGCATGAAAATCAATAATTGCAATATTGTGTACTATGTGCAATAACAGAAACCTATACAAAGATCAAAAACCTGGTAAAAGGGGGAGAGTAATAAATTGTACAATGTTAATAAAGGGTAACCAAAAAAAAAAAAAACCACTTGACTCTACTTGAGTTCAGAACACCATCATCGCTCTCACATTACAACAGCCTTCTCTAATTTCCTTAATTGCATTCTTGCTATAGCCACAATCTCTCCCCCATGCATTCTCCATACAACACCAATTATTGTATTTCTAAAGCATTAATCTGATCATGTTACTCCTGAATTTTAAAACTTTCAATTCAAACTCTTTATTGTGTTATGTGAGCATTCAGCATCTCTTTTCCTTATCGCCATCAGATACAGACTTCCCCTATCTACAAATCCAATCCATCTTCCGAGGTCCAGTGACCCCCTAGCATTCTAGCCAACATTGGCCTATTTGTTCTCTGAACTCCTACATCATTTATTGGCTCTGACTCATTTTATGCCAAATCTCATCTTGCCATATATTTCCCTTTCCTGTTTCTTGAATGTATCTGTTTTCCCATACAGAAGGTAAAATCTTTAATACTAAAATTCACTTTTCGTACTTGTTTGGAAAGAGCATATACATATATATATATATATATATATATATATATATATACATACTTGTTAAAATACATGTTAATTATTGTAAAAATTGTTTTTACTTGATTTATCATGGAACCACTGGTTCAAAAATGGCAATTAAAAGTTAAGCATCCTTCTGCTCTCAGATAAACTTCAAGAAAGTTATTATGTATTGTTTTTAAAGTGAATATTCATTATTTTGTTAACTATCTCACATTGTAAAATGTTCCTTGACGGCCAGGTTAGTAGTTTCATGGCCATTCTAACCAAAATTTTTCCTTATGCCTACACATTTTTTTAATGAAAAAAGAACCCCTTTATTTTAAGTGACTCCCCAAGGAAACATTTGACTCCCCATTCCATCACTTGTTAAACAAATACTTGTTGAACAACAACTATGTGTCAAGCACTAGAGAAAGAACATTGAATAAAACAGATAAATTGTTGAGACAACATGGAGGGACCTGGAGAGTACTATGCTAAGTGAAATAAGCCAATCAGAAAAAGACAAATACCTCATGATCTCACTTATTTGTGGAATATAATGAACAAAATAAGCTGTCGAACAAAATAGACCCAGAGACATAGAAAGTAGTACAGTTCAGACTGACAAACCTCAGAGGAGGGGGGCGGGGGAGGAATCAGATAAACCACAGAACTTATATGCATGTATACATAACCAATGGACACAGACAACAATGCTGGGGGGGCAAGATCGGGAGGAGGGTATCTAGGGGGGGAAAAGGAGAAACATCTGTAATGAAAATAAATTAATAAAAATTGCACACAAAACAAAGAGAGAGAGAGAGAGAGAGAGAGAGATGACAAATATGAGCACTGTTTCATCTTGGATTGGATTTTCTAACAGCAAAATGACCTTAGTAAAAAATAATGACCTGAATAAATTCTCAAAGTTTTAGATTAAAAAAAAAAACAAACAAACAAACAGATAAATCGCTTACCTTGAAGTAGCTTAGATTCTAGTGAGGAATAAGTCAGTGTAGAGTGTGTTCAATGGCGATAAATACAAGGGAGAAAACTAAAGCAGAAAAGTAGTGTCAGGGCTGAGGAAACAAGCAGGTTGCTATTGTATATGGGGAGGTCAGAGAAGGTCTCGTTATCAATGGTATGATATTTGAAATAATATTTGAGCAAAGGTTTGAAGGAAGAAGTCATACAGATATGTGAAGGAGTGTTACAGACAAAAGAGGGAACAGCAAGGGTAAAGGTCCAATGATGCATGTTTGCTTTTTAGAATATTTAATTCTGCAATAGAAGACGAACAAGTTGCTGTTCTCTGCTCAAGAAACACAAATAAAACCCACAGCTGCTCAGCAAGCTAACTGGCAAGCTACAGGTAAAGCCAGGCACACTTGCCCCTGTGTCTCTCTGAGAGAGCAACTCTGTATCACTGGTATTACCAGGCATCTTCTATCAGGGCCTCTCATTCACATAAGTCTGGTTCTCTGTACTAAAGCAGAGAGAAAAACCATATGAAAACTGTGTACCCCAAGATACATGGAACATGGTCCTTCACTCACTTGTGCCCTCTCCTAAGTGTGTTAACTTTACAAATTTCTTTCCCCTTCCTTCTCATAGTGTTTTAAATGCAGGGCAGGGCAAAAGTGGGTTTACAGTTGTTCGTATGGAAAATAAGGCAATCATTAATAAATGATAATACAAGAATCAGTTGTGTTTTGAATACTCACAACTGTAAACCCACTTTTGCCCTACCCTACATATTTAATAAACCATGTGTTTGAGCCTCTTAATGTGCTCTCTGAGCCCTTCTCTTCCATGACCTCTGTGATAGATGCCTGGTATTGAACTTGGAGACTACCAATTCCCAAACAACGGGCCCTCAGGCCAGCACTCCTGGCAGAATAAAAGAACAGCCTGGATGTCAGTAGGGCAGGGACAGAGTCAGAGAGAGAAAAGGAGAGAGAAGGAGTTCAGATCTGTAGAGACTGCATCGTGTAGTGCCTTGTAAGCTGCTGTAAACACGGTGACTTTTTACCCTGGGTAAGATGGGAAGCTACTGTAGGGTTTTCAGCAGAAGAGTCACATGCTCTATCTTCCGTCTTAAAAGTATCACTGTATAGACAGTAGATTATAAAGGGTCAGAAGCAGGGAGTTGAACTGAAAAGGTGCTACGATCATTCAGGTGAGCGGTGGCAGTGACTTGGACCACAGTGGGAACAGTGGAGGGGATGAGAAACTACTCGAATATTGGGCATTTTAGAAGGTAGAGCCAACAGGATTTGCTGGTGGATTACAGGTGAAATGTGACAAATGAAAATCCAAGATGACTGGCCTAAGCAACTAGTGAATATAAGGAATGGAAAGACACGTCATAAAGACTAAAATAGGGAAATTTGGTCATAATCAGGACACTACCAAATAAGAAGCTATCAAATCCATTCACAGTATTGTCCATGTAACTGGAAATAACCTTCTTTTTAAAAGAACAGTAAAAAATAGTATAACTACGTAATTACCCTCATTGAATTAAAAATATAGAACAGAAATTATGTACATGGCATATACGTATGTATATTTATTTAAAGTCTGAACAAAGTACATATTAACAAGTTGTATTCTCTGGGCTGAAACATAGACACTTTTTATCTTCCTTTTTAATTTCTTGTATTTTCTTCTTAAGATTCTAAATATATACAATAACAAATGTTTTGAGAAATAAATAGTATTATACATTTTTGTATATATTCTATATTCCTTAAAATAAAAAACTGATGGGCACCTTGGCCTCAAACTCCAGATAATGTGCTTCAATAACCACAGCAAAGAGAAAGACTTGAGAGTCAGGACAGGAGGAAACCCTGCAATTATGGAGAATGCTCTCTATGTAGGTAATTAAGTCCTCCAGGCACTTCCTCAAGAAACACTAGAGACTCAATCAAAATTCAGGTATTGATACACACTAGATTATATAATCAGGAGGTGAGGAAAAGCCACAAAAAATCCATATACAGACTTCCCTGCACCAGAGAAGACATAAACTCTGTGTATAGAAAATGTTGTTATTTCGCCCTGGCCATTTTGGCTCAGTGTAGAGAGTCCGCCCACGGAATGAAGAGTCTCAGAGTTGATTCTGTCGGTCCAGGGCATGTACCTCGGTTGCATTTCGGTCCCCAGCCCTGGCCCTGGTCAGGGTCATGAGGGGGGCAACCAATCGATGTGTCTCTCTCATGTCGATGTTTCTCTCCTCCACCCCTCAAACTCTATCTGAAGATAAAAATGGAAAAAAGTATCCTCGGGTGAAGATTAAAAGAGAAAATGTTGGTATAGCGAGGTGGTAGAGAACTTAACTCTGGTATCAGATAAAATGATTTGAATTTAAAATTCAGCTCGGCCACTCCATAGTTCAGTGCACTTGAGCAAGTCACTGAATCTCCCTGTGCCTGAGTTTCCTTGTCCTTAAAACAAGGATAAAGGTACCTACCTTCCAGGGTTGTCAAGAGGATTAGTTACATGTGCATATTCACTATTAAGAGGGCTTTGATTCAGGGTCCTGGACCAGGAGCATCCTAAGGCAATGTATAAAACAGGGGAGGGAAATAAGGAATGTTGAGACCCTCTACTGCAAAGGCAGCCAGGCTCAGTCCGAATTCTCAGTCTAATAAACAGCAAAGGCTCCACAAGAGCGTTCCAGGGGAACTTGGCAATCATAGGATGCTTTAATCCCAACCTGCTCTGGACAGGAGGGGAATGGGACAAGATAAACAAAAAACTTGGAGGCTTCACTGGAGCCAACCAAGAGAGAAATTAATCTAGGCTAGGAAAAGAAGGCAGGTCCTATAAGGACCCTGAGCTGGGTGTCCCCAGTTTATTCATGAGAAAACAGAGCATAGATTCTGAGAGATCATTTATCCCAAGTCATATGGCCAGCAAGTATCTCATCTGTGATGTAGGAATATACTTCAAGAAAATTGTGATAGCTTCAGCAATGAAAGTCAAATTTTCTGTCAGGATAGAATTAGGCTGAGATGATTGATGTATAAAAGGAAGGGGAATCACAATTAACAATCATCTATAAACCACTAGTTGGCTCTTCTAATTTCACATTTCTGACAACCAAAAGTAAAAAGCACTTATTTAGTGGAAGGTAAAGGATTTTAAATATGCCCTTATGTGACTCCACCCCAATTACCTTATTCCAAATCTTACTGGCATCAGAGGCAAAGAAGACGAATGACTAGCATCATTTATCACTCCTGTAAATTGTATTTACCATTTGTGCTTCCGGTGTGCAGTAGTGACGTAATGCTCTTTTGCTAATAAGTGAAAACAGCAGTACAGAAACAAAGCAGAGTTAATGTGAAAGAACAAAGTGCTTTTCCCGGTTATAGTGAACAGCCCCAGTTTAAGGCTTTAAAGCTATTTTCCACTGTTCACAACTTTCTTTACCCGTGGCTGAATGCTCTGCCCTGCTTTCAGTGATGTGGAAAGAGAGTAGAGTCCAGGGTCTTTTTAATGCTAGAAGGGGAGTGTCTTTAACTGCTGCTACTTTCTTGCTGCTCACATCAATTTGCTAATAGTAGCAAGCAGTATTAACAAGGTACACAAATAGAGAAAGGATGATTTAGAATGAAACTCTGAAGACTATCTTATCCCTACAGGAAAACAAGGTACCAAAGATATCTAGTTCTGACAGTGCATCTGAAATCAGAACCAATAAATCTAAAAGAAAATGGCTAATTACACCAAAGGAGAAAACCATCTTCTGTCTAGTTTATACAAAGGCTCCTGGAGACAAGTGGTTTTTATATAATTACATTAATGGGAACTAGACTAAAATATTAATTTAATTTAAAAGAATAAATATTGCCCGGCCAGTGTGGCTCAGTGGTTGAGTGTCGACCCATGTACCAAGAGGTCGCCGGTTCAATTCCTGGCCAGGGCACATGCCCAGGTTGTGGGCCAAATCCCCAGTGGGGGGCATGCAGGAGACAGCCAATCGATGTTCTCTGTCATCGATGTTTCTATCTCTCTCTCTCCCTCTCCCTTCCTCTTTCTCTAAAATCAATAAAGAAAAAAAAAATGCTCTGGGAACCCAAAGGGAACCATTTTCAAAAGGAAATCAGGAAAACATCAGAAAGTATAGTATGGAAGGAAAAACTGAACATTTGTAAGGAATAGTTGCTATAGTAGGAATCTATAGTTTTCAAAAGAGCTAAAAGATGTGAGAATTATATTGGAAAATAAACTTCTTTCTAGGTCAAAAAACAATAATATTAATAGATGAGAATGCAGAGTGGTTAAAAGGCAAAATTTTCAAAGTAAATCCTTTGCTCAATTGCCTATTTATAAAGACAATTTTTGAAAAACATTAGTTATACTGGGGAAAAAATGCCTTAGATAAAAGTTCAGCACACCAAAGATAAAAGGGTGTTCAGAGTAAAATGTTATCAACAAAGTAAAGGCCAAGTTTCCATGATTCTACAGATACATACTGAGGCAACTCAGAGAGCTTGAGAGTGCATGGGAGGAACACTTGGCTAAGCACCAAACACTGAGTCAAAACCAGGACCCAGAATATCAATGAAAAGCATGTCTTTATGAGACATGCTTAAAGTGTTTCCTCTTCTTAAATTCTTAAATCTTTTTTTTCAAGAAAAGGTATTTTGGTAGACATCTTTTTGGAAATGGGATTTCAGGATTAGTAATAAATGCATTTATCGATTATGTATAATATTTTAAAAAGAGTAACTACAGAAATACATGAAAACCACAGTTTATCCAAAGTATCTTTTGAACCATTGATTCAATATACTTCCTTGCCAAGCTAGTTATAAATTGCAAATATGCAACTATGCAGAGAAATGCACTGAGTATATTTGATTCATTCATTCTTCTACTATTCCAGTAAACAGAAAATTATTTATATATATAACAAAATCAAAACTAGCAGCCCACCAAAACTGTCTACTTGGACATTCTGAATAATTGGCGTAAGGAATAATATGGTTCTAGAAAAAGAAAGGTGGCTGTGCCTTTCAGGAGATTTTACACACTTAGGAAGAGACACTAAAGACATTTTATGTTATATAACACAAAAAGGGCTCCACGAGATGTATGTCTGAATATTAGAAATCTTTCTGAACCACCAAAACCATTTGGTTAGAGCAGAAGGTGGGTCAATTTCTTTCTAAAAAGGCAAGGAGAAAATTATAATGTAGTTTAAAGGTTTGTTACGTTTAGAAATGTTTTCTTTAGATGTTCTCTAAGGGGTTCTGATATTTTTCTAAAATAAAAGGAACCTCTGTCATATCTACTGAGAATTTAGTTCTACTATGGTAACATACCTTGCATCACTGGGGTGGGGGGCGTGTGTATAGGACCTAAAACGATGAAATATTCTACAATGCAGTACAAAAACAAAAACACCCTTCTTATCGTTATTGTGCTTCTTCAGGAAGCACTATTTGGCATTTGCCTGTGAGAACTGGCACTACATGTGTATTCATGATTCAGGAATGTGTCATTCCCATTTAAAAAATCAGGAGCCCAGCAATGAGTCTTTCCCACTTTAAGACAAGAATACACATCAAAAAACTTCAAACATTCCCTCTTGACAGAAAAGCCTAAATAGTCACTGATTTATCCATTTGTTCATTCACCCAACAGTTGTACAATACCTGGGTACTCTGTGCAAAAAAGTAGGCTAGGCAGTTGGAATAGGTTTACCACACACAACCCACGCCCTTACACAATTCACAGCCTAGAGTTTGTAAGATAAAGCACATTTACTACCCAAAAATATACTAAAATCTAATCAGATGCTAACTTTTCTATTAATAATTGGAAAACTTTACTCATGTCTGATGATGTATTTGTATGTGAATATACATATAAGTAGAGTATGTAAATACATAGGTATATATATAATACACACACACTTCTAGATAGCTTACATGATGTGGTATCATGGAAAAAGCACTGGTCTAGGATTGAAGGCTTACATTCTAGTCAAGTTCAGCTGCTTCTTAGCTACATGACCTAGGGCAGGTGACTTAACTTTCATTAACCTACTTCCCAATGCATAAAATGAAGATAATAATACCTGTTTTACCTACTTCACAGGCTTATTATGTAGATAAAATGGCAAAAAGATGTAATAGTGTTTATTAAATTGTAGAACTCTACAAATGTACAATTCAAAACATGAGAACTTATTTTAAATTCTAAAGCTATTAAAATAGCTAAAATACTCTCATGTTTTTTGTTTTGTTTTTTAATGCTCACCCAAGGATATTTTTCCATTGATTTTTTAAATTTTATTTTAGATACAGTGGGAAGGAGGAAGGGAGAGAGAGAGAGAAACATTGATGTGAGAGAGACACATGGGTTAGTTGCCTCCTGCATGACCCCGACCAGGGCCAGGGATAGACCCTGCAACCCAGGCACATGTCCTTGACCAGGAATTGAACCTGCAACACTTCAGTCTAACCGCTGAGTCAAACTGGCCGGGGCTCTTTCATGTTTTTAAAACAAGCTGAGCTCAACTGCAAAGTCTTACTCCTCTTAAGATTAGTATTGATAATTTAATAAAAATTAAGTTAATGTTGACATTATCATTGAATTAACATTAGAGATAATTAAGTTAATGTTGAAGAACAGCCATCTGGCCAGCTTCTCAGTGAACCAGATACATCCTAATCACCTAGGAGCCTATTGAACATGCTGCTTATAAATCTGAATTTCTAAAGGGCTGAGTTTGGGTATACACAAATTTATCAAACATCCAGGAGATTTTTACACACATTAAAATCTAAGAGCCACTAACCTATAGCAAACGATCACCTCATTCTTCTGACCTTACTATCAAATAAAATCAGGAAAAAAAAGTCTTGATTAGAAAATAAAAGATCTCAGAATAGTTACTGCATTTTATATCTCCTTTAAAAATATTTTTAAATTAAGAAAGGATAATATGTTCTAGGTATTAGTTTCACTACCTTATGCAGTGCTAAAAATAATCTAAGTTGTTATTCTTTTTCATAAATAACAAACACATCCAAAAGCAGCCGGAAAAATATGCAATAAGCATTTTGAGCCATTAACCTGAAAATTATCTTCTCCCTTGAGATAATACAATTTTGCATAAATGTCACTCCTTGCAATGTGATACTATCATCATGTTTCATAATATAGATAACATAAAAATACATAGTCAGTAGTTCTGCAACTATGCCCTCTATAATTTCAATAGTAAATGAGACTTCTTATGTGTCCCTAATTGAATTTTAGATAAATACAACACAAAGAAAAATTAATGGAATTTTAAGAGTTCTTCTTGGTAAATTAAGTATAAAATTAGTAATACCTACATACTATTTCAGCAATATCATACTACAGTACTCCAAATATTACACATTCCTTACTAAGCTAACACAAATTTCACATGCACAGTATTAAACAAATTACACCTATACAAATTAAATTTTCATAGGCCTATTTTTCTCAAATTAAAAAATATATAATGAATGCCATTAAAATATATAATGGGAAATTTAAAACTATTTATGTGATAAAATTATAGTGGAGAATATTCTTTTTAAATTGTCTTTAATATTAAATGCTATTTTAAAAAGTAAAAAATTAATTTAAAAATATACAGAATTTATTGTCCAAAAAAAGTATCTTTACCAAAATAACTACAACATTTTAAAGACTATCTATTAAAACATTTTGCTTATGTAATAAAAATATCTAGGATCTTATGTAAAACTGCAGCCATCTAATAAAACTGAATTGCAAAAAAAAAAAAATTAAATAGTAACAGTCAAATAAAGGACTGTTGAAAAGCTTCATACAGTTCTTTAAATATTCCTTACATTAACATTTAAGAAACAAAAACCTACACACACTTTTCCTTGCAGCTGCTTTATAAAAGTGTATATAAAGTTCCAAAACAAACTACTAAGAAAAGTCCCACATTATTGTTGCATGTTTCTTACTAACAGACGTTTCTCTGTTTGAAACAGAAGGCCGCCTGTTCACTGAAATGACTGAAAACATGGAGTTGGTCATACTTAACGAGGCCATAAGGAAAAAAAAAAATGTGTAGTAAGAAAAAATAATAAATTCACTCAATAGTGAGCAAAATGGTAACAGAACAGTTACAAACACATCATTATATCAATGATGTGACTAATTAACACTTTATTTTGTATACCAAAAAATCTCCCCTTTAGCTTATATGTAAAGCATATTTTTATATATTTCTTTCCTGGCCACTCTTCATGTTCAAGTCAAGAAAGCCTAGAATACTAAAAAAAAAAATCACTTCTGTAAATTATAACAGAAATTTGAAGTTATAAAATATCGCTTGTAAAAAAAAATTACACACATATATATATAATCCTTTTGGCATCTTCAAACACTTTACTGCCCAATCAATGCTCACATTTTACTTAAGCCACCCATGTTGCCCAAAGTGTTCACTCCCTCCTTTGAAGGGGCAAAGCCTATGGTCTAGGTGATCCCACTGGCATCTATCATTTGCTTACTAATGTATCCTTTTAGGTGAACACCACTTTACTTAGCAGGTAGATGTAAAGATTTTCAGGGACAAAGGCTGTTTTATTCCTTTCTTAACTTCTCCATGTTAATTCATCGTTTATTCCTTCTCAAAGACATTGAGCTCCCTAACTCCCTTTTCTCTCCTGCCTCCACAGTCCCCACTTTAAATTTATGATCACAATCTTCAAATGAGCTCTTAGCACTACCAAAAAGCTCATCCATATCCCAGGTTGTTTTACTCTCCAAAATAACAGTTTCACTGCTTCTTCTCCAACCCCACTCCCAGCTAATCCCCTTGTTTCTCACTTCAATGAGAAAGGACAAACCATCAGTATAAAACGTCTTCCCCCCACCTCAAGTCTACCTATATTCTTTGCTTTCAATGCTGTGAAAATGAATGTGCATTCCGCGATCCTCCACTTGCAAGGCTGCATTCCATCACTTCTCACATACTTGAAAACTTGACTCCTGGAATTATCTCTTCAGTTCCTGAATTATTCCCTCCCTACTAGATCATTCTCAGCTTATAAACATTTTATAATTGCATTCCTCTTTTTATGCCACAGATTCCTCATTTTTACAATGGGGGTAAAAATAGTACCTACTTTATAGAGTTTCTGTGAAGATTACTATAATTATAATTATTATTATTATGTTTTAAATCCATCACTTAACCTCATGACCCCCTCTGGCTACACATTTTCTAACCCTCATTTTACTATGCTGCCAGACATAGTCTCTTAATCCTCATGATAGCTCTGTGGAATAGATACTGTAATCATTTCATTTTAAAGAAGAAAGATAACAAGAGGTAAAATAACTTGCTCATGATCACACAGCACAATGGTTGTCTAACCACTATGCATACACCTGAAACTAATATAAAATAATACGAATGTAAACTGTAATTGAAAAATTAAATTAAAAAAAAGAAGAAGACAGTCCTGGCCAGCGTGGCTCAGTGGTTAGAGTGTCAGCCCACGGACTGAAGGGTCACGGGTTCCTTTCCCAGGCAAGGCCACGTACCTGGGTAGCAGGTTGATCCCTGGCCCTGGTCAGGGTGCAAGTGGAGGCAACCAATTAACCAACTGATGTGTCTTTTTCACATCGATGTTTCTGTCTGTCCTCTCTCTCCCCTCTCTCCCTCTTCCCTTCCATTCTTTCTCTAAAAATCAATGGAAAAAACATCCTCCAGTGAGGATTGAAAAAAAAGAAGATAAATTCTATTTGGGCTATAAATAAAATATGGACATTAAAAATAAATAAGTAATTTAAAAATATTTTTATTTTATTTTTTCCATTACCATTCATCCCCTCTATGCCCTCTTTCACTTTCATCCAACTCCTCTCCACCCCACAATCACCACACTGTTATCCACGTCCATGAGTTCTCTCTCTATATATATATATATTTTGCTTTTTTGATAAATAAATAAGGAAATATGAGATAAATGACCAATAAGTTTTCTAAGTATAAATGTATAAAAATAAATCACACAGCTTACTCAATCTCTCAGCAAGTTCTGGCGAAAACCCCACAATTTGTCTCTACTCTACCAATCATTTTAACAAATCCAATTCCCAATTCCTTTACAAACAACAAGCAAGTGTCCTTGTGTCCCTACTATACTATTCACAGTGATTCCCAATCTCTTTTAACCCATGCCTCATTCCAAATAAAACAAAAATCCCCCTCTATTTGTCATTTACACATTATATCTGGCACAAAGTCAGTAAGGTAAAGTCATATGTAACAGAAGAAGGAAAATGCAACCAGTCATCAAGAGGGGAAAAGAAAAAAAAAGAGATAATGGAAACAAATCCATAGACGACCAAGATATTAGAGTTAGCAAATGAGAATTTTAAAATAACTATTATAAATATATTAAAGAAAAGATGAACAAATGGATTAAAAGATAATTTCAATTTGATTCTAGAAAAATAGATGGAAACTCCAAAACTGAAAAATACAATTAACAACTGTTTGAATAGGTTTAATAACAGCTTGAACAGAGTACACATGTTTGGCTCAAAAAGAGATCAATAGAAAATATCCTATTTGAAGTACAAGAAGAAAAAATAATGAGAAGAAAAAGACCATACGGAAGATGTGTGAAACACTCTCAATATACACACATGCATCATTGGAGTCTCAGAAGAAGAGCAGAAAATGAGGGAGAAGCACTATTTGAAAAGATAATGAGCAAGAAACTTTCCAAACCTGCTGAAAGACATAAACTCAATGAACACAATAAGCAAATAAAGTTGAACTTATGGCAAGAACTACTACTAAAGATACAGAGGAATATTTCATAATGACAACAGGATTGTGAGAGACAGAAGAATGCCCACCCCAAGATGTCCATGTCTTAATTCCTGAAACTTGTGAAATGTTACCTTAGGTGGCAGGAGGGACTGTGCAGATAGGAATAAATTAAGGATCTTGAGCCGAGGATTATCCTGCATTATCAGATATCAGGTATCCACATTAGATATCTGACAATCTAATCACAAGAATCCATAGAAGAGAAAAGGCAATGTGAAGGTAAAAACAAAGAGATTAAAGACGCTACTCTGCTGCTTTGAAGATGCAGGAAGGACCATGAGCCAAGGAAGAAAGGACTGCAGCAGTAGAAGCCAGAAAAGTCAAGGAAAGAGATTTTCCCCAGGAACCTTTGGAGTACCTTGGTTTCAGCTCCATGAAACCCATTTTGGACTTCTGACCTACAGAACACAGAGGTAACAAATCTGTGTTGTTTTAAATTGTGGCAACTTGTTACAGCAGCAGTAGAAAACTTATACAAGGATCAATAAAACAATTCTGAATCTCTCCACCCAATAATATGGCTTCAAATATAAAAAGCAAAAATTGACAGAACACGAGAAGAATTAATAAATACATTATCATAGTTGAAAAATATTATGTCTCTTAGTAATTAAAAACAAGCAGATTTTTAAAAATTAGTAGAGATATAGAAGATATAATCAATGCTATTAACTATCTTGACCTAGCTGATATTTATAAAACACTAAGTATAACCATTGTAGCATACACATTCTTTATGTGCACATGCACCATTTACCAAAACATATGCTAGGCAAAAATGTACGTCTCTACAAATTTCAGAGAACTGAAAATGTACTAAGTATATTCTCTGACCACAGTGGAATTAAACTAGAAATAACTGTAAAACTCATAAGTACTGGAAAATTAAGCAAATTACAGAGCTCCCTCTCTGTCCCTCCTCTCCCCCTAAATTCTCACATCTTGGAGGCTTTGGGGGTAGAGGATAAAAAAGACAGAATGCTTCTCCCAGCTCTGAGAAGTCACTGCCCTCATTCTAATTCATCTTTGTCTTTGACACTGCTCCCCTTTCTGTAAAGCCTTTCTTTTGCCTTTCCACCAATTCCTGCCTCCCTTTAATGCCTAGCTTAAACCTTGCCTTTGCCATGAAGCAGTCCCTAATTATTTCAACTTCCCCTCAACTTTTAGACCACATGTTGTCCATGTCTTTTTTTTCCATCCTCACCCGAGGATATTTTTTCATTTATTTTCAGACAGAGTGGGAGGGAGTGGGAGGAGAGAGAGAGAGAGAAACATCAATGTGAGAAAGACACATCGATTGGTTGCCCTCCCACACAACCCTGACCAGGGCCAGGGACCGAACCACAACCGAGGTACATGCCCTTGACCAGAATCGAACCCACGACTCTTTGGTGCACAGGCCGACGCTCTAACCACTGAGCCAAACTGGCCAGGGCTGTCCATGTCTCTTTTAGCTCTCAATCACCTCTCATCTTGAAGCATTATTTAAATATTTCATAGGTATGCACACTAATTCTTCAATAAGAATGTCAGCTATTTAATGATACAATGTATACCTTATAGTCTTGCTACTCATGGACCAGCAACTAGAGAGCTTATTAGAAATGCACAGTCTCAGGCCCCACCCCAGACCTACTAAATTAAAATCTGCGTTTTAATTATGACCCTCAAGGGACTGGAATGCATAGTGAAGTTCGAAATGCTATGCTTTACCGTGCTTTTTTCACAGAAGCAATTCAAATAAATACCATTCAAATTGATCTAAAGACATAACATGCATGCTGTTACATTTTTAACATCCAAATAGCATACAATAAATTTAAGGTCAGAAAAAAATATATTTTCACAGAGGAAATGATTGATGGTATGCTGGGAGACACATCTAAAATCTAGGCATACTGCAACATAACATGTCCATAAAAATCAAGGTTTGTGTTCTCCTGCTTGTTGTTTATACATTCTGCAGAAGATACTTAAATGTTTGACTAGGCACTAGGAATGACCCATGATGAAAAAGAAAACCAACATAAAAAGAAAAAGAAAGCCAAATTAGAGAAGTGATTCAAATACCCTTTACAAATACCTGCGTCTGAACCACCACAGTGCCGTTTAAAGCCCACAAGGATATGATGTTTAATTTTCCTTTAAAATGCTACCCTAAAACAACTTCCAGATTTTAATACATTTTATATCGTTTACCAGAGTGCTGAAAACTCTAATACATTTACAAAATGAGAAAAATTAGTATCTCATGTAAAACAAACAAACATGAATTCACCTTTCTGTCATTTTGAAGTACCTACAAAATGATTTTGAAATTTAAATTTGAAAGCACTTATATAGTGTACTGTAGTCCTTTGCTTGTTTTGAGACCATTAATATAGCAGATCTTTTAGCGATGTCTCCTCTATTTTTCAGGGCAAACATCAGTCTTCACCTATCTGAACTTCTTAAAAAAATATATGACACCTGAGAAGATACCATGAAGGAAGTATAATTTCATTGACACTGTAGTATCTAAAAATCTTTTTTTCTAGTGTAAACAAATAAATTAGTAGCTTATATTGCATGCCGTTTCTTACCCCCATTTGGAAACAATTGGTCAATTCTTCCTTCCTGCTCCTACCTATTTAATGCTATTCCACTTAAACAAAACATCAACATCTAATCCTTGAGTCCCTTTGAACAGGCAGAATACTTAAAAGAGGTTCCTCGGGGACAAGAAGAAAGTGTGCACAGACAGATGCTCACTGTCACACCTCACGTCTTTGTTCTGAGAGAACAAAAGCAGTGAAAATGGATCATAATTTTGAAATCCTGCAAGAAATCACTAATTCGAATTACTTCAAAACTAGTTGTGAAATAGGAACTAAAAAGATCATATGCACAACACAGACTATAAATATACTTAGTAAAATTATTTTTCCATAGGAAGATGTAATATTTGACAGTTCTGACACATGAGCAACAAAATGGCATAAAACAAAAATAATAAGCCTATTTGTTAAAGCTAATTAATAAGCCTATTTTGTTGAAGCCAATAACAGTGCTGCAGCCACACCCACACGATGGGCATAAATGCAGTATATGCTTTGATTTCACAAAGCGTTCAGATGTGATTTAAATAAATCTCTACCATATAAGAAACTTAAAAGAAAACAAACATGGTATATATAACAAATTGACTTGATATTTTCTTTTCCTTTATACACTAGTAGATACATTCTAAATCAATGTATATACTTAATATGTTCCCCTCAAAAATGGAGAGATAATTACCCCACAGTTTATTCAATGACGGAAGTGCAGCTGTACAGAAAGCAGACCCAATATGAGCACTCTGTGGCCACTAACTGCTCTTACATCACTGTCTCTGGCACTTGATTGTCAAAAGATCTAGCTGATATTTGGCTGACAACGATGTGCTGCAAACATAGTCAGAAAATTCTTTTTTAAAAATAATTAAAAAGCTTTCAACAGCTCTTAAAGAATTCTACACAGGCTTTGTAAACATCTGATCCAGCTAACCGTAAGATCTAAAGACCAAACAGATTCATGGGGTCTTGTCAGTGGGTATCATGCACTAGGAAGAAACTCATGCATGTAGGCAGGTGACAATAGGTAGGCCTCCTACCAGGAGGCAAAGAACAACATCAGGAACGCCCGAGCAGGAGGCAGATGTCTAAGAAGATACACTAGGCATCAGGGAGAGTATGTTGGCAGGAATGAGAGACTCAGTAACAATGATTTACTGTATAACAAAAATTTAGAGTCAATCAACAAATATTTATTGAAAGTCTCTTCTGAATTAATCACTGTTCTAGATTCCAGCAATCCAGTTATGAATAAAACAAAGAATATCACTTACCATTTACAAGGGTCTGTGCTAAACATTCTGTGAATACAAGTGTTGTTTTTGTTGTTGATGTTAGTTCAAGGGAAAGTTTAATGATGAACTAAGCAGTAAACAAAGGCGGTAACTAAGGCACACGGAACAACAAGACAGAGTACAAGTTATTGGAACAGTGAGACAAGGCAGGGCCGAAAGTTCAATTCCTAGAATTAAGCTATTAAAGGCCCTGTAATGAAGGTTTAATTCATTTAGCAAAAGAAATGGTATGTCTGTACTGAGAATTAGAAATGACAAAATAAAAAAGACAAGACAAAACTGACCTCTGAGCCACTGGAACTCAGGATAGCTTGGTATTTAAGAACAGGATCTGTGCCCTGGCTGGTTTGGCACAGCGGTTAGAGCGTAGGCCCTCGGATCAATGAGTTGCGGGTTCAATTCTGGTCAAGGGCATGTACCTCGGTTACAGTTCATCCCCAGCCCTAGTCGGGGTTGTGCGGGAAGCAACCAATCGATGTGTCTCTCTCATGCCGATGTTTCTCTCTCTCTTTCTCTCTCTCTTCCCCTCTCTCTCCCTCCTTCCCACTCTATCTAAAGATAGATGGAAAATATCCTCAGGTGAGGATTAAAAAAAAAAGAACAGGATCTGTCCCAGAGTCTGAGTTAAAGATAAATCTGCAAGTGTTAAGTAGCCGAACTTCAGAAGGTAGAAATATATAGTGGCAAGAAAACAAAGAGATCAGTACAGATGAGTTCAAAGCAATGCTTTAGGGAAAAATAATCTGATAGCAATGAAACAGAGAGATTGGACAGGAACATAAAATAAGGCAGAGGGCATACAGAAAGACCTTGTGATTAGAAGTCAGAAATCTGGTTTTAGTCCCTGCTCTTAACATTCTCTGATACTTTCAGAATCTATGTCTTGTCATCTTTAAAATAGGAATAACAACAATTTGATTAGGAGACTCGAGTAAGAAAACATGAGGATTCACTCTCTGATCTTCAAGGAGCCATACAAATGTTAGTTATTGCTATCATTAGCGAAGAAACTACAGCAAAAAATGTCAGTCATTAAATAGTAAACACCAGAACTAGAGTGAAGGCAATGTGAATTACTAGAGTCGTGGGAGAGGAGAAAAGTACGATACAAGAGACATTAAGGAGAAAGAAGCAACAGGATTTGGTAACAACTAGGGGTAAGTAAAAAAGAAAATAGAGAGAGGAAGAAATTTTTAAAACATAAGTACCAGAAGACAGCGTTAAGCGAGAGAGTAATTAAAAAAAAAATATTAGAGTATTGAATTGTGGAAAAAAAAGTATTAAGCATGACATCCTATAGTACTAATCCATGTAAAGATGGCATAAAATGCTCAAGTGGGTACAGCTTTGTTCTGTTACGATTATACTTTCTGATATCAACGATACTGGCAATTGCAGCTTTTCAGATTTTAATAAATTTTCCTCTATTTATATTATGAAAATAGTCAAAGAATGGAAAAAAATGTATATCAGCTGAGCTGGTTACTTTAACTTGTGAAGGAGAAGTGCTGTGAGCCTTCTTTGTATGACTTTGCAAATGTAGTAAACAAGGAAAAGGTATTGCTTCCTTCATGGTGTCGCCTGTGGAGTTCTGTAAAGGCAGCAGCCAACAAAACCAATCCTTAGTGACTCAAGATGTGATCATCCTGGAAGGAAGGTTTTGCAAATGTCATATCATACTGGTCTACATCATTAATTAAAACAAACGCTAGAGTAATTGTTCAGGCACGGAATAATTTAAAACCTGAACTAGGGTGGTGGCAAAAGAAATGGGAAAAAATGGTGTAGACACTAAAGACTAACAAAAACACATCTCTACATGAATATGGGATGACAAGGGCTCTACCACCTCGATTATACAGGTGGGGATCCAGTTGTTCCCTCTTCTGAGCAACGTCTAATTCTGTCATCTGAATGATCAAAAATAAGCCGTAGACAAATAGCATCCAGAAAACATTGGTTTAGTATGGTCTAGTCTATATCTGTACAAAGATGAAAAGTAACAGTTTTGAGACCTGCCTAGTTAGTAATTCAGTAGGAATGATCCACACACATAAAGTAACATGTTGTGATGAAAAACATAGCACGTATTGTTGATCAGTCTCCTCCAACAATACAAATGCTTCTTAACTTAGACATCTGATATGTGAAAAGAATATAGGATTTCCTGGAGTTCTCTATGAGTTCATTGTCTGTTGATCCTAATACCTTATTATGATAACCTCACATGAACACATAACATCAGTACTTGGGAAATACTGGAAAGCTACCAAAGCAACAGAATTTATGAACCAAAGCCATTTAATTCAGAAAGTTCTTCAATGAGTGGTGAATGCTCAAGCATCTGAAGTAGCATCAGTGAAATTATCCAGTATGTACCAGGCATACCTCAAAGACATTGCAGGTTCAGTTCAATAAAGCAAATAGCGCAATAGAGCAAGTTACACAAATTGTTTTATTTCCCAGTGCATATAAAAATTATCTCTACACTATATACTAAGTGTGCAAAAGCATTATGTCTGGAAAAACAATGTACATTCCTTAATTTAAAAATACTTTATTGATGAAAAATACTAACCATCATCTGAGCCTTTAGTGAGTAAACGTTTTGCTGGTGGAGGGTTTTACCTTGATGTTGGTGGCTGCTGACTAATCAGGGTGGTGGTTGCTGAAGGCTGGGGTGGCTGTGACAACTTCTTAAAATAAGACAACAATGAAGTTTGCTGCATTAATTGACTCTTCCTTTTATGAACAATTTCTCTGTAACATGCGTGTGATGCTTTTGATAGCATTTTACCCACAACAGAATTTCTTTCCAAATTTGAGTCAATCCTCTCAAACCCTACTGCTGTTTTATCAACTAAGTTGATGTAGTATTCTAAATACTTTGTTGTCATTTAAACAATCCTAACAGGACTTCCGGTCAAGATGGCAGCGTAGGTAAACGTGGTATCGCGTCCTCCCACAACCACATCAAAGTTACAACTAAACTATAGAACAACCATCATTCAAAACCGCCTGAAATCAAGCTGAATGGAAGTCCTACAACTACGAAATTAAAGAAGAAGCCACATCGAGACTGGTAGGAGGGGCGGAGGCACGACGGGCTGGTCCCACATCCACGTGTGGCAGATAAAATATAGGAGGACACCTCGGCTGGGAAGGTCTTCCCTGAGGACTGAGGGGTCCCCGTCCCACAACAGGCACCCAGTTCAGGGTTCCAGTGCCAGGAAGAGAAGTCCCCATAACTTCTGGCTGGAAAACCAGCGGGAACTGAGGCTGAGGCGGCTGGAGCCCCCGGCAGCTCCTCTTAAAGGGCCCGCGCACGGACTTACTCGGACTTGCTCCCTCCAGGCTCCAGTGTGCGGGAGGGAGCCTGAAAGGCACCAGAGTCATATGGGGAAGAACTGAGCTGTTTGGCATTGGAGCGAGGGCTGGAGAGGCAGCTTTCTCCCGGACAAACGTGCTATCACAGGCTTTTTTGTTCCTTTGGTGAGCCCTTCCCTGGGACGGCAGACGCCACCATATCTGGGACTCCAGCAACCTGGCTCACACTGTTTGCCCTGCCCTGGTGATTCCCTGAGGCCCCACCCCACCCAACTTTCAGGCCCACCCAAGCTATTGCCAGTTGCTTTACTATAGGATTGGCCTGTCTTGGATCCTGCTTCAGCTTTTCCTAAATTCTTTCAAACAAGCAGCATCTGGTCTCAGCTAGCCCCATACCTCTCGCTAAGTAATACACAGAAACAAACATAGGGAGGCAGCCAAAATGAGACAAAGAAACAGGTCCCAAATGAAAGAACAGAACAAAACTCTAGGAAAAGAACTAAGTGAAATGGAGTTAAGCAACCTAACAGAGGCTGAGTTCAAAACACTGCTTATAAGGATGCTCAATGGACTTAGTGAGAACCTCAGTGAACTTAGTGAGGGCCTCAAGAGCATAAAAAAGGACCAGTCAGAAATGAAGGATGCACAGTTAGAAATGAAGGAGGCACTAACTGAAATAAAGAATAGTTTACACAGATTCAATAGTAGAGTAGGTAAAGCCAAGAAGCAAACCATCGATTTGGAAAATAAGGAAGCAAAAAACACCCAATCAGAACAGCAAAACGAAAAAAGAATCCAAAAAAATGAGGATAGTGTAAGGAGCCTCTGGGACAACTTCAAGCATGCCAACATTCGCATCTTGGGGGTGCCAGAAGGAGAAGAGAGAGAACAAGAAATCGAAAACCTATTTGAAACAATAATGGCAGAAAACTTCCCGAACTTGGTGAAGGAAACAGACATACAAGTCCAAGAGGCACAGAGAGTCCCAAACAAAATGAACCCCAAGAGGCCCACACCAAGACACATCATCATCAAAATGCAAAAGGTTCAAGAGAAAGAGAGAATCTTAAAAGCAGCAAGAGAAAAGCAGTTAATTACCTTCAAGGGAGTTCCCATAAGATTGTCAGCTGATTTCTCAAAAGAAACTTTGCAGACCAGAAGGGAGTGGCAAGAAATATTCAGAGTGATGAAAAGCAAGAACCTACAACCAAGATTACTCTATCCTGCAAAGCTGTCATTTAGAATCGATGGCCATATAAAGTGTTTCCCAGACAAAGAAAAGCTAAAGGAGTTCATCACCACCAAACCAGTATTATATGAAATGTTGGAGGGTCTTCTTGAAGAAAAAGATAAAAAAATATGAACAAACAAAATGGCAATAAATACACATCTATCAACAATTGAATCTACAAACGAACAAGCAGAGCAGAAACATTCTCATAGATACAGAGAACTTTTGTTGGTTACCAGATGGGTGGGGGCTGGGGGGATGGGTGAAAAGGTGAAGGGATTAAGAAGTACAAATTGGTTGTTAGATTGACAAACTTCAAAGGGAAGGGGGGTTGGGGGGTGAGAAGAAATAAACCAAAGAACTTATATGTATATATGCATAACCAATGGACACAGACAACAGTGTGGGGAAAGGCAGGAGGGGGGTGGGAATGGGGAGAAGGGGGGCAATGGGGGAAAAATGAGGAACATCTGTAATACGTTCAACAATAAAGATAAGTTAAAAAAAATAAAAAATAAAACAATCCTAACAGCCCTGGCTGGTTTGGTTCAGTGGTTAGAGCGTCAGCCCACGGACCAGAGAGTCCGTACCTCGGTTGCAGTTTGTTCCCGGCCACAGTTGGGGTCATGTGGGTGGCAGCCACTCAATGTGTCTCTCTCACATCAATGTTTCTCTCTCTTCCTCCCTCTCTCCCTCCTGCTCTATCTGAAGGCTATCTGAAGATAAATGCATAAATGTCCTCAGGTGAGGATAAAAATAAATAAATAAACAATCCTAACAGCAACTTCACCAGGAGAAGATTCCATCTCAAGAAACCAATTCCTTTGCTCATCCATAGGAAACAACTCCTCATCCATTAACATTTTTTAAATGTTTGCATTAAATCTACTGGGGTGAAAGTAGTTAATAGAATCATATAGGTTTCAGGTATGGATTTCTATGTTACAAGATCTGTATATTGCACTGTGTACCCACTACCCAAAGTTTAATCATCTCCTGTCACCATATATTAGGCCCCCTTCACCCCTCCCCCACTCCCTACTCTGTGACAACCACCACACTGCTGTTTGTGTCCACAAGTTTCAGTTTTATATCCCACATATGAGTGAAATCATATGGTTCTTAGCTTTTTCTGCCTGATTTATTCCACTTAGTATAGTATTCTCAAGGTCCAGCCCTGGCCAGTTTGGCTCAGCAGTTAGAGTGTCGGCCCGTGGACCAGAGAGACCCGGGTTCGTTCCCGCTAAGGGCACGTACCTTGGTTGCAGTTTGTCCCCAGCCCCGGTTGGGGTTGTGTGGGTGGCGACCACTCGATGTGTCTCTCTCACGTGGATATTTCTCTCTCTCCCTTCCTCCCTCTCTCCTTCCCGCTCTATCTGAAGATAAATGCAAAAATGTCCTCGGGTAAGGATAAAAAAATATATTTTATATATATATAAAATTATATATATATATAAAATATATATATATAGATAGATAGATTCTAGCTGGATCTTCTGGATAACTTGCTGCAGGTCCATCTGACATTACAGCAGTTCAGTCACATCTTCAGGCTCCACTTCTAATTCTAGTCCTATGGCTATTTCCACCACATCTTCAGTTCCTTCCTCCACTGAAGCCACAGACTCCTCAAACTCATCCATGAGGGTTGGAATCAACTTGTTCCAAACTCCTCTTAATGTTGATATTTTTACCTTTTCCCTTGAATCACAAATGTTCTCAATGGCATCTAGATGACTCCTTTTCAGAAGGATTTCCATTTACTTTGCCCAGATCCAACAGAGGAATCACTATCTATGGCAGCTATGTATTTCTTACATAATAAGACCTGAACATTGAAATTATTCCTTGATCCATGGGCTGCAGAATGGCTGTTGTGTTAGCAGGCATGAAAACAACAATAATCTCTTTGTACATCTCCAGCAGAGTTCTTGGATGACCAGATGCACTGTCAATGAACAGAAATATTTTGAAAAAAAAACTTTTTTTTTTTTTCTGAGCAGTAGGTATCAACAATGGGTTTAAAATATTCAGTAAACCATGTCGTAAGCAAGTGTGCTGTCATTCAGGCTTTATTCTTCCCATTATAAAGCACAGGCAGAGTAGATTTAGCATAATTTTTAAGGGCACAATAAATGAGCATTGGCTTCAACTTAAAGTCACCAGCCACATTAGCTCCTAACAAGAGATTCAGCCTGTCCTTTAAAGTTTAGCAGCTAGGAAATGACTTCTTTCTAGCTATAAAAGTGGGAGATGGCATCTTATTCCAATAGAAAGCTGTTTCATCTGCATTGGAAATCTGTTGTTTAGTGTAGTTACCTTCATTAATTATTTTAGCTGGATCTTCTGGATAACTTGCTGCAGCTTCTACTTCAGCAATTGCTGCTTCACCTTGCATTTTTATGTTATGGAGATGGCTTCTTTCCCTAAACCTCATGAACCAACCTCTGCTAGTTTTAAATTTTACTTCTGCAGCTTCCTCACCTCTCTTAGCCTTGATAGAATTGAAAAGGGTTAGGGTCTTGATCTGGATTAGGCTTTGGCTTAAGGAAATGTTTTGATCTTCTATTCAGACCGTGAAACTTTATCCTCATCAGCAGTCAGGCTGTTTTACTTTGTTATCATTTGTATGTTCACTGGAGCAGCACGTGTGATGGCCTTTAGGACCATTTCCCTTGCATGGACAACTTGGCTGTCACAAGAGGCCTAGCTTTCAGCCTGTCTTGGCTTTTGACGTGCCTTCCTCAATAAGCTTAACCATGTCTAACTTTTGATTTGAAGTGAGAGATGTGCAACTCTTCCTTTCACTTGAACACTTAGAGGCCATTGTAGGGTTACTAATTGGCCTAATTTCAATATTATTGTGTTTCAGGGATTAGGGAGGTCCAAGGAGAGGGAGCGAGATGGGAAAACAGCTGGTCAGCGGAGCAGTCAGAACACACACACATTTATCAATTAAGTTCACCATCGTATACAAGCATCTTATATGGTTCATGGCACCCGCCCCACCAAAAACAATTACAATAATAATATCAAAGAAGACTGCTAACAGATTATCATAACAAGTATATTAATAAAAAAATTTTAAATATTGCAATGACTAAAATATGCATAGAAACATGAAGTGAGCAATTCCTGTTGCAATATGGTCCCAATAGATTTGCTCTACACAGGGTTGCCACAAACCCTCCATTTGTAAAAAAAAAAAAAAATCACAATATCTATGGAGCACAATAAAGCAGGACTCAATATAATGAAGTATGCCTATAAAAGGAAGATTTGGTTTTGCAACAAGAGCAAGTTGCTAAATGTCTGTCATGACGATGACATAACATGTGTATTAATAAAGTACTTAGAGTGCCCACAAATCACCAAGAATTTAGCAATAACATGGCACAATTAGTGGAGCCCCCAGGACATGTTCAACTAGCGTAATTGCCCATTGTGCTTATTAAGCAACAACTATGTACCAGAAACTATACCTAGAATCTACATCTATTATTTTATTTACTATTTGCTCAACTAGTTTCTCAAACTGTGATTATTCCTCCTCCCTTTAGAGAAAAAGGTACATTACCTACCATGTATATGTAATTGGTGCAATGATTAGATCCACGAGAGTAAATCAAGTAGTATTGGTTAAATAAATGAATTGATGAAAAAATAAATGAAAGGAAAGGGATGGTGTGACACGGAAAGGAATGAAATGGCATAGTGTGATATGGTACTGGCTCTATTCTGAAAGTCCCTCTTTTTTACCACTCCCCTGGGGGTTGACTGGAGCTCCTCTGCAAAGGAGCCATATTGACCAGCAATGTTTACTATGAAATCATTTGAACTAATAATTCATATAGTAAAATACTAGCAGTTACAACAAGATAAGGAATAGGATTTTTCTTGTTGACTTTTAATTGCAACTACAAGCCTCAAGAAAACTTTCTAGACACATCCCCACATTTACCAAGAGTTGGCCAAACTGGCTCTTCAACTATCAATCCTTATCATCCATCTTCAGGCTATAAAAGATAAGGCTAAAAATCCATGGTGGGGATACTTTGAAGACAATTCATAGGTATAGAGCATACTTTATTCTCTTTCTCTTTCCCTCTACAAAGTACAGGGAAGTAAAACATCTCTCTTCTATCAAGCCAAGTAAGAGGGAGATAAGGTTTTCTTTACTTTAAAGATTAAAGGGCTTTAAGAAGGAGATTGTGGCATTTTACTTCCACAGAACACAGTGTCCCATCTCAAAATGTCCATCCTATAGAGGACAGGCCCAGCTCAGAGTGTCCACCCAGGAAGGGTGAGAGACTCCCTGGGAAAATATGATATGGCAACCGTGTGGAAAAAATCTATTGACGCCATATTCAGCCCACTCAACAAACCAGTCATACAGTCTTTAGGAATCATATTTGAGAGGACAACTTAATGACCTAGGGAAATACTCATGAAATAAAAAAAGTAAAATGAAAAAAAAATCATGGAAAACTGTATATGCAACAGGATTCAGTTTTTTATTATATCACAAATGAGATTATGTTAAAATATAATAGGCAGAAATAAAATATATTTATCTGGTGTGAAATTCTTATAAATTTTTTAAATGAAAAGATAATATTTTTATAATCAGAAATAATATACTACTACTAAAAATGTTTTCTTTGCATTGGCAACTGGGCTGTCACTAGTAGCCTTGCGAAAAAAATATGAAAATATTTACTCTTACATCAAATCAAGTTCTATCTTCTTTTTAGTGTCATTAATATCGTTCCAACTCTTGCAGACAAGACTAATTTCCTTAATAATATCAGATGATAAGAATTACAACATGCTTGTGTTTCAGGGCCAGAAAGATAAACTGGTCAATAGAATGTTCACTCAAAACTGTCAAATGAGTTCTGTATAAGACAAACACAGCAGGCCACTGCTACCAGAATTTAGACAAATCAATCACCCCTCCACCCTCTCTCAATAGTCACCAGCTACCTCAGATTTTTCATTACCCACTTTCTCCCAGTTAGCAAAACATCTCCAGCCCCTAGCAAAACTAGCCATCTAAGAACTTCAAGTTGCTCTTTGGTCCAAAATATAGAAAAAGCTCATCAAACTCCTGTTCACCAAAGTCACTATCAGAAGTCCGAACTTCCCAGATCATTCTTTACTATAAAAATGTTCATTCAAAAAATATATATGTTCATTCAATATTACTCTCTAGATAGCCTCTGATTTGGCCCTATCATCTATTTCTCACTTCCTTCCTAAACACCTCCACTGTGTGTTGGAAAACGTGGTCCAACAGCAGCAGGACAGACAAGTGGTTAAACCTGGAACACTGGTGGGAGCCAAACTTGCCAGAATTCAAATCCAGCCCTTCTCAATTTCCTCATTCATAAAGTGGGACTAATAATAATACAGTCATGTTTCTTAACATTCTGTGAAATGTATCATTAGGGGTACTTACACAAACCTAGATGGTCTAGGCTACTACACACCTAGGCTATACGGCAGTACCTATAGCTCCTAAGCTACAAGCCTGTACAGCACATTACTGTACCAAACAACATGAGATTAAATCAAGCACAAGAGAAAAGCATGCAATGAAGAGATGCGGTAAACAGGACATGTATGAGACTGCTGCCAGCATAGCATGACATCCTGTTTTAGAGCAAACATTTTTTAGTAAGTAGAAAGAATACACTCTAAAGTAACGATTCAAAGTACAGTATAGTAAATATATCAACCAGAACACAGCATTTATTATCACTAACAAGTATGATATGCTGTTACATGGCTGGATGTACTATACTTTTATATTACTGGCAGCAGAGTACATTAGTTTATAACCTACAGCAGCATCACCCCCTCCCCCCCCCCGCCCGCCAAATATGTGAGTAAATGCATTGTGCTACATTACAGCATCACTAGGCAATAGGAATTTTTCAGCTCCGTTATAATATATGGGACCATGGTCACATATGTGGTCTGTCATTGACTGAAATGTCATTATGCAACACATGACTGTACCTATATTATAGGATTATTGTGAGGATCAGGTGAGTTAATATGTGATTTAGAGTTTAGAACATTTGCTTCTGCCAAAGAATGAGTGCTGACCGTTCATTTATGCTGATTAGAAACTCACCTATACCCTCAACGTAAAGTGTGACCAGCCCATCCCCTGAGGACATGGCTTTCACTGAAGTCATCTCAAGTAAGGCTATTTTTTCTTTCACATCACCTATAAGTCACTATCTGGAGGTGAGTTTTCTTCTTGCTCCCTAGTGCAGTTTCCAACTTGTCTCTCTTCATTCTTCTTCCAAAGATTCCATCTCTTTGCAGCACGTTACCAGCCCCGAATGACCTTTATTGCCATCCTTGTCACACTGCCTCATCCACTGATCTCACTTACAGTTTACAGTACCCACCTCACCACGACTTCTGTTATCATTCTTGGCAACTGCAAATCCCTTAGGTGATACACCCAACACCATTAACTCATAGTTTGACCTCCTTAAGAAACATTCTTATTTTTGTCTAAAAAAAAAAAGATGTAGTCAGATGAGAACTTGGTTTTTTATATTCCCAGTTCCAAACCACATGCAAATACACCCCAAAATTCTCTGTATCTTGTTAAAACAGAAGTCTCATTCTAGCCAGTTTGGCTCAGCGGTTAGTGTGTTGGCCCATGGACCAAAAGGTCTCGGGTTCTATTCTCAGTCAAGGGCACATACCTGAGTTGCAGGTTCAATCCCTGGCCCCAGTAGGGTTCATGCGGGAGGCAACCAATCGGTGTGATGCTTTCACATCGATGTTTCTCTCTCTCTCCCTCCCTCCATTCCATTCTATCTAAAAATCAATGGAAAAATATCCTCAGGTGAGGATCAACCAAAAATAAAGAGAAAGAGAGAGAAATCTCTCTGTTTAAAACTAAGACCACTCTCCACTTTCTCTCTTCACTCACCCCTACTCTCCTTCTCAAGGTTCAGTCCTACAACTATCTCCTCTCTTTATCACCATCAATTTCTCCCTGTCCTGGATCATTCAGGTCAGGCATAAGCATTGCTCATTATCACCCATTAAAACAATCTCCCCTTAACCTTGTTCTTCTTCATCTCATTTCTCTACTCCTCTTCACAGCAAAATCTCCTAAAAGCATTATTGATTTCACTGTCTCTGCTTTTGAAATCATCTCACAATCTTTCCTTAATCCATGCCAAATGACCACTCCACTGAAACAGCTCACATCAGAATGCACTCTTACCAAAGCTAATGGTCAATTTTTGCTCACATCTCACTTGACTTCCTAGCAAAATTTAAAACATTTGACCAACTTCTAGGACAACATAATCCCCATGCTTTTTTTCTAACCTCACCGGATACTCTTCTCCAGTCTCCTTGGTTGAATCTTTTTCTTTTATTGGCCTCTAAATTTTAGAGTGACCCAGGGCTTTCTCCCCACAGGTCTTCTCTAAATGTTTTCCCTTTATAGGTGACCTCATACAGTCCCATTCTTCAACCACATAAATGCTGTTGCCTCACAAAAGTTCATCTTCAGCCCAAACATATTCCCTGTGATCCAAACTCATATATTCAATAGTCAACTTGACATCTCTATTAGGATGTCCAATAAGCATCGCAATCACAACACAGGCAAAGTAGAACTATCCATCCCCTTTCCCAAAATATCCATTTCTTCTCAATGCCTGAGTATCCACTTGACTCTTCTCTTGTCACCACATGCTTTATCAGCAAGTCCTAACACCTCTATCTCCAAAATATACCCCAACTCTATGGTTCACTATCTGTACTGCCATTGTTTGGTCCAAACTTCCACCATCTCTCTTCTGGAACACAATAACAGACTTCTCACTGGTCTCCCACCTCCATTTTTAACTCTTATAACACAGTGCATCTTCCATCTAGTAACCAGTTATCTTTCTAAGACGTAAATCAGATCATGTCATATCTCCACTTAAAGCTCCCTAAAAGCCTCCCCACTGAAATTAAAGTCCAGAATTTTCATTCTAGACTAAAAGGCCCTAAATGATCTGGCTCCTGCCTATCTTTGTTATTATCTCCATCCTCTTTTTCATTTGTTATATTTGGCTACATTGCTCTTGATACCATTCCACTAACAGGCCAGCTTATTTTTCAAGGCTTTTTGCACTTGCTTCTGCTCAGAATGCTCTGCTCTGAGATCTTCTCATGGCTCACTACTCAGTATTCAGATCTCAACTGAAATGTCTCCTCCCAGCCAAAGCCAATTACTCTCAAGCATACTGTTTCATCTTCTCTATAGTACTTATCAACATCTGAAATTATTTTTTTATGTTTATCATCTCTACCCTTACCCAATGCTAGCTCTTTGAAAGTGAAAACTCTTATCTTGTTCACATCTATATCCTCTAGACCCAAAACACCCTTCCTGCAACATCAATAGTAGTCAAATATTTTTTGACAGACTGATGCAAGTCTCCATAAGAATAATCAGGAGTATACTATATTTTCCCCTCTGGTATTGAGAACCAGATCTGACATGCTTACTGATGTATTAATCACTTCACAGAGAAGGAGAAAGAAGAAATAAAAGTCTACTCTTGCTCTTAAATAATTCAAAATTCATTGAGGAGAAAGAAAAAAAAACAGAAACTTAAGACGCTAAAGACAACTATTTACAAAGAATTATATCGTACACTATAAATTATACTTACATATGTGAATATGATAGAACTAGTCAGGAAAAGCACCCTAAGGAGAGACTAATTATATGGAGTATATATCATCAATACTTTTTTACAAATGAGGAAATTGAGGCTTAGCCAGCTTAAACAATTCACCCAAGGTTAAGAACTAGGAGTCAGGTTCAAACAAGTCTCTTGAAGTCAAAGCCAATTTTCCTCTTAGGAAATCGTTTCTGCCACTTCCTTACAACCAAAGCTGGTTACTTTGAAAGGTACATCCAACAAAAATTTAGATAATCACAAACGAAGCTGTCAAGGACATCTAAAATCTCATGACTCCACCAATATCACATGTTCAAAGTGCCTAGGGTCTTTGGGTCTTGAAAGATAAAACAGATCATCAGTCTCCTGAGAAAAAACACAGCCTATTACCCACAGGACACTGGGATTAATGAAACAGATACAAGAAATAGATACGCAGTTAACAAAGGGATTTTAAATTTTATTCAAACTATTCTTAGAAATGGAATGTTTTAGCCCTGGCCAGCTTGGCTCAGTGGTTAGGCATTGGCCCATGCACAAAAGGTCACAGGCTCAATTTCCAGGCAAGGGCATGTTCCTAGGTTGCAGGTTCGATCCCCAGGCCCGGTCAGGATTGTGCAGGAGGCAACCAATCCATGTGTCTCTCTCACATCGATGTTTCTCTCTCTCCCTCCCCTCAGACCCCCTCTCTTCAACACTCTCTAAAAAAACAAAAAGAAAAGAAATAGAATATTTTAAAGAACTTTCCATGGAAGCGTCCTGCCTCACTCAGATCCAAGCTGGCCACTCTGAAGGAATTAGTTACTAATGATGTGGGAAATGGATATGTGTTTGATTGTATACACATGTGCATATATGTGTGTATACTCATGTCCTTATGTATGTGGATGAGCAATTGTCAGTAAACCTTTGAAAGTAATATCTGATGAAAATGGAATGAAATGTGTGGAGAGGGATCATTTTTTAATGGAATGAGCATGAAAATTAGGAGAGGATAAGTACAGAGGAAACGAATAGAAAGCAAATAAACCAACAGGGCTATGTTAAAGATTAGAAGATTGGCAAGATTAGATTTCCTGAGACTTAAATTATTAAGAACTGTTTACATTATTATTTTGGGAAATAAGGAGCCATTATTCTGCCATATAAAGTGGGCTAATGTGATTACAAGGCTAGAGGTAGATGATTCTAATAATTTGTTCATGTGTTCATATTACATTTATGGCCTGTTTCATGAGATAGCTATCAGCTCCTGTAAGGACACTGGAAGACTCTCCCAACTGGACTGAGTTCCTCAAGGGCAAAAGCCATATCTATTCATCCTGCATTTCCTAGCGCCCAGCAAAGTGTTTGGGTGCACTTGATTTTCATGGGCCTCAATAACTAATCAATGGAATTGAACTAGATTGAAATATATTGAATTGATCTGAGCCGAAATGAATTGGAATGGTCAGGGATAAGAGCAACCTATTATCCTCACAAACTCATTTTTATTCTAACTCGATTTACGATATCAAAATATTTAAGTTACTTATTTAAGTAACTTCTGCTTTTTTGTTTTTTTTGTTTGTTTTTTTTCTTTTTTCTTTTTTGTTGTTAATGCTTGTATAGCCTTTACAAAGAGGCTATAATGTACTCAGCAGAAGTGTAATCCACTTTACATGTAGAGGGACTTGAGTAGAGAGAGGTGTCACGTTATCTTTCCACAAGGTTACTTTTACACCACTGCCACCTCAGAGTGAAATAGAAGAGATCTGCCCTCACCGTCCAAAAGCATTACTTTCATCACTAAGGTTCATTTTTTAAAGATTCAACCAAAAAGGGAAAATTATGTAATGTGCAAACAAACACATTTGATAGTCCAAATAAAAAGGCACAAAGATGAAACCCAGGTTTGGAAACTCAGGTTCTTGTTATTGCATTCTTTTTTCAAGTAAATAGACACATGGTTCTCATCAGAATGTACAGAAAACAGCTCAAATATATAAGCATCTGTTCTTTCTCTGTGAGGAGAGGGAATCTGATGATTTTGAAGGATATTCATACTCAGTTACATTACTCTATTTCTACCACTGTGTTTATTACTTGAATAGCTAATATTGGGAGGATTCTTCTGCTTGTAAAAGACAGCAAGTAGTACTGTCTTAGTCATCTGCAACAGTCCACTTAACTTTCTACCGCATATTTTCTAAGTTCATCTGTCTTCACAGTGTTTCACTTCACAGCAAACCAATTTGTGAAGGACGCAAAAGGTATTTATTTTACCAGTTCAGTCAGGTTTGTTTTCTAAAAGGGTTTGTTTTAAAAAGTAAGGTTTGCTTTTAGAATCATTTAAGTTTCAGACTTCATTGATGCCATATCACTCAGAAACTTGTTTTTCAATGCAAGTAAAACTAGTCATCTAGTCAAAGATTTCAGTGGCAAATATTGTATAAACAAGGAAGACCTAATTATTGAGTAAGATCTTATGAAAAAAAGTCACAAATTTGTTTTTAATCATGGTAATTAAATTTTAAAATATGCTAAATGACATGATATGAACTACAAAAAGGAAGGACAAAATTAATCAGATGACTTTTCAAAAAATTGTCAACTCTATCAAATGTTTTAATTTCTTCACATTAGTCATGAAAATAGTGAGATGTTCTCTTAGAGCTTATATATAAAATATGCATGTGTGTGTGTATATATATGCTTATACATGTATGTGAGTGTGAGAGTGTGTGTGTGTGTGTGAGTGTGTGTGTGTGTGTGTGTGTGTGTGTTTCAGGTCACTTTTGGAGTCTTGGTTAAAAACTCTTGTTGGTATAAGTAGAAGTGTGCTCAGGTTAATGATATACCAAGCAATATATTTAAGAGGTTTAAGGATTAACATGCCAGTCAGCTCACCCTGCTAGGTAAGCAGTTGCAAATCAATAAGTATTCCCATGTCCTTAAAGATAAACAGGAAAGGAATGTAATACCATTAGTATACATACCAACAGAGGACAAAGATTTAAAAATTTTTATTCAACCGGGTCAAGATAGTATAATTATCTCAATCTTGACTTTCACAACTCGTATTCATACAAACCAAGACATCCATTTTATCATATAAGTACAATGCTGATAACTTTGGTAATGTCAAGGTCATATATTATCTAATAGAAAATGCACTATTATCATTCTTCTTTTCAACTTTATTGAGATATAATTGACAAATAAAATCGTATAGTATTTAAATTGTATACTTGTACATTGTGATGATTTCATATAATACATATTGTGAAAGGGTTCCCCTCATCAAGTTAATTAACACATTCTTCACCTCACATGTTTGTCTCCCCCCCTCTTTTGTGTGAGAATATTTGTCTTGTTTCTGCAAATTTCAATTATACAATACAGTGTTATCAACTATAGTCACTATATTATACATTAGATCCTCAAACCATATTCCACTTATACCTGAAAGTTCATTCCCTTTATCAACTCCCTACTTCTTCCATCCTGAATCATGCCTTTCTTCACCATTAGAGACATACATAATAAATTGTAAAAAGGGCCCCAAGTGAAGACTTCAGAGAATCCTTGTTTAAAATATATATATATTTGCACGTTAATGACTACAACTAACATTTATTCAGAACTGCTATATGTCAAGCATTATGCTGAGTATATAAATATGTATTATAAATATGCCAATTAATTCTCATGACAATCCTATGATATCAATACTCTTATTATCTCCACCTCATAGATAGACAAATCCAAAATGAAGGTGAAATGTTATAAGAAAGAGTTCACCAAAGAAATTATCCCTTCCTTGAGGTGATTAGGAAAAAAATGTGGTTAGTCACTACAAGTCTTACCTAGAAGAGGAAAAATACAGATTTTATAAAGACAGAGATAAATGAAGAGGGAAAAAGACGTGATAGGAAGAGGAGGAGGAAGGAGAGAGGAAAAACTAGAAAAGAATCTAACATTTCCCAAACACTTCTAAATGCAAGGCATTTACAACATACATTCATATAATTGTAATAATCCTATAAGATGGGTATTGATTCCATTTTACAGAGGAGAAAATTAAGGTCCATAAAGTTTAAGGGGCTGTCCTAAAATTTTGAACTCAAATCTATGTGACTAAAGTCCATGCTTTTTTCAGTAAGCTATGTTGCCAAGGTAAATAAAAGTAAGGCAGAGATAGGGTTGAAAAGAAAGGAAAATTTTAAAATGTGAAGCTAGAAAAAGAGAGATCCACCGACTTTTAGCAATTCCTTGATGGATACTGGGATAAGACAGGGCATTGTTGACACAGAACATGTTGCTTTTAATCTAGAATGAAGGGCTACCAGGAGTCGAATGGCTACTTGATTTGATTTAAAGGATCAGTGCCCTTGATCCCTTCATGCATTTGTGTTCTCCCCCACTCCATCTCATTGCCAATGAAGATGCTATGAGAAAAAGCAATGGCCAACTCACCTGGATGGGCCAGTCCCATACTGAGCAATCACACAGTGTATACCAGTGGCCTGGCCTAGCCCAACACACAATCATGAGCTGCTTTATCAAAATTGAGACGCCAGTCCGTCACTGTGCACACATTGTATGGCCACAGCAGAAGCCAACAGAACCAGTTCCATATTAATGTAAAGGTAGACATAGTTCATTCAGGTATGACCAAAATTTTCCACTTCAAAATGACAATCAAGAGAGCTGATGAGGACTCAAAGCTTCAAGTTTCCTGGCAAGCCCAATATATCGTGTTCAACCAGAATGCCATAGGGACAAGTTGAGAATCTTTTTCACCAAGTGATATTAAGAAACAAATATCACACCTGAAACTAATACAAAATAATACTGAATGTAAACTGTAATTGAATAAAAAAAATAAACAAATGTCAATTCATTCTGTTTATTAGCCTTAATATATTTTATACCATATCGGCCAGATTCATCTACTCCTCCACACACGCGTACTTCATTGTCAATCCCATACCAAAATCACAGCTTCTTGATCTTGGCTGAAATCTTTCTCAAAACATACTGGGGTCTCCAAGCTGTCATGGGTTAAGGGAGAAAGCTGGACAACTAGACTGGACAGAGGCTTGGATGATGTGGAACTGAGGGTGGTCCAGAAGTGACCCAGACTGGATCAGTACCAGCACAGGTGTACAGATGGATTCAATCTGATGGCAGCTTCCTGTTCTGAGTGGCCCACATGAGTTGAAAGAGATCCCAGTTGGACAAAAAGGGGGCAAGTTTTCCCCTTCATAGAAAGGGGGCTTTCAATAATTTCACTTAATCAAATGGATTTGTATTTTAAAAATATAGAGGAAAAATATATATCAGGAAATCAAGACAGAAACCAAGTCTGGACAAATAAAGTAGGAGGTAACAGGAAAAACTATGATCCTAAAAGCATAGGCATATAAGTTTGAGGCAGCAAAACAAATTTCAGACTAACGGACTGGCGAGGCAAACAACAGTGCTCTGATTTCCCAGTGACTTTATTTAGGACTGACCCAGAAACTCAGAGATACAAAGCAGACAAAAATAATGATGATAAAATGATAGTAGCAACTATTCTTTTTCTTCTTTTTTCATTGAATGTATTAGAGTGACACTGGTTAATAAAATTATATATGTTTCAGGTGCACAATTCTATAATTTATCATCTATATATTGTATTTTGTGTTCACTACCCCAAGTCAAGTCTCCTTCCATTACCATTTATCCCTCATACCCTCTTCTTACTCTCCAGTAGAAACAATTCTTTTCTTATTTTTAAATATGTTTTTATTTATTTTTTAGAGAGAAAGGAAGGCAGAGAGAGAAACATCAATGTGAGAGAGAAACATCGATTGGCTGCCTCCTGCATGCCCCCTACTGGGGATTGAGCCAACAACCTGGGCATGTGCTCTGACCGGGAATCAAAGTGGGACCTCTCAATCGGAGCCACACCAGCCAGGTGAAACTATTCTTTATAAAACATTTAATAATGTTAGTAGTGTGTGTGTGTGTGTGTGTGTGTGTGTGTGTGTGTGTGTCTTATTTAATTCTCACAACAAACATATGTGGTAGGTATTATTTTCTCTAATTGAGCCCCCTGTAGACTTTGAACATAAAAATATTTTCAATCACAATAATCAAATAAAGAGAATGAGAATTCCAGAACATGGTTGGAGATATTTTCACCAGTGTTAACTGACTTGCACTGATTCATCCTCACTAACATCCAGTTGCTGCTTCAAACAGCAGCATCTGTTTTGATTGTAAAGGTTACATTAAAAAGCAGCAAAGCTACCAAATCCATCCAGGGATCAAACTCACAATCTTGGCTTTATTATTAAGCATTACACTGAAATCACCAGACTTAAAAATCACCAATACCCACAGCTCAAAAACACAATTTCTTCATGCCTACTTTTAAATAGAATCAGGTAGAATGCTAATATTAAAACATATAAAATGAGACCACAAAACTGATATCAAAACATGCTCAAATTTAAAATTGTGAAATCATCAGGTCTGAGTTACTCTATGTTGAGAGCTGTAGTCATAGAACATCTGAACAAGATAAATGAAAAATTATGTCGAGTTATACCAAGTTAATACAAAATTCAGACTCAAAGATAACTAAAGAAACTCTTTACTCAACAACAAGAACCAAATCTGTCATGGGTAACCGAAGGTACAATTATATTTATGGAACAAAATAGTTAAGAACATAATCAAGGACAGATTGAATTTGTTGTCAATTTATAGCCAAGTTGCAAACTAAAATTCAAAAACATCGTATTATATTGCCTAAATGGAGACTTGAAAATGTCACAGATATTACATTTGGATTAAGGAACCTTAAATGGCAGGCCCAATGACGAGGAATCTGGAACCTCATGTTGACAACTTCCATTTCAGGGCAGAACAGATGCAGACTAGGTGACCAATAGACCACTCAAACAAAAACGTTCTGTGTTGAACGGAGGTGAACACAAGCAAAATAAATGCTTTAGAAATGCACTTATTTTCAAGGAACATGGCATAGTTATGAATCTGTGCTCGGTTTACCAGCAGTAGCTTAGACTAATGTGTTGAGCAAATGTCTGTATTGTCTTAACACATTATATCTTGCTACACATACAGCTTAAAAGATAAAATTAAATATCGATACATCTTTTTCTGAAAAGTATGTTCAGTACCATAATATTCAATCATATATTCTGGGTGAACAGCACTATACTCCCCCTTCAGCAACTAGTGATCAACATACCACATCATAATGAATAACTACAGCTTGACCCTCTCCAAGGTTTCTTGTTCCAGCTTGCTGAAAGAAAAAAAAATCTCTTATTTAGAGACTTTAATTCCAGGAAATAGTCATTTGTAGAGTCTGTGCTCATCAGTGGAAATGAACCATTACCAAGAATCATAAGACACAGCACAACTCTTAGAAAAATGAAATTAATGTCCATATTAGATAATAAAGCCTTGTCAATTAAATTACTGTTTGCCATATGGCATTTAATATATTATATATTGAATGGAATTATTGAAGTAAAGCAGATGATGTATATTTAACATGTTATTCAAAATGCCCTTCTTTAATATAAAGACATAGAAAAATTCATACATTATACTCTAAAGTGGTAAATATCAGACTATAAAAGTGTATCCAGATAACAATTAAAAAAAAATGAAGATAGAGATATGAAAACAGATATATATACATAGTAGTAACTATATTAAAGTGGTGAACTATGACTGATATTTTTCTCATCTTTTCCTGGATACTTTTACTAATGTGATTGATTACATTATTTCAATAGAAAAAAATTAAAATAAAAGCTGATTTGGTGATAATTAGACTAGGCTTGAAAGATCTATTTCCTGCTTCAAAGTATCAGTCTTCTTTTAAAATGCTTTCAGCTAAGTCTTCCCTTAGATCTATCAATGAATACTACAGGTGCATTGCCCCAGCAGCTCCAGGTGCCAGAAAACAGTTTTTATAACAAATGTAAATATATTTTTAAAATCCTATGTTAGTATTATTTTTGCTATTTTTACTCAGTTTATTCCTTGCAGCTCTCTTTAATCGACATCCTGGTTAGTGTGTTATTCCCACGCTTGATGAGAGGAAAGCATTAACAACATTTTCAAAAATCTAGTGCAAGCCAATTCAGAAGGAAAACTCACATTTTTATTAACCAATTTAATCACCATCCTCCTACATTAGGTTAAAGCACCTAGTGGGAAATATAACTCAATACTGTTGTTAATCTCACAAAGTATATGGTAGTAACTTTACAAAACACTAAAAACCATAACAACTGAAAGTCTTTGTAGAAAGAGAAAGGTAGGAATAAAAATAATGGATTTTACTAAACTATAAAAGAAGGACTTTGGTAAGATAGAGCAAGATGGCATGTGATTTACATATTGAAAACAAAACAAGTAACTAGGAGACTAGGTAAGGTAAGGTTTTTGAATGTATTTAAACACATTTTTGTTTAATTCATAATGGTGCAAGTAATAGACACTCAAAAAGAAAAACAATACAGACAGCTATAAGCACTTTGCAAATTCAAGTTATAGGTTACACATTAGAGAATGACTAATCCAATTGCTAGAGTTTGGAATATAATCAACATGCCCATTGTTGGTTATCTCAAACTCATCTCTAATAATATTACTTACTGCCCATGTCTGTGTAAAAACTGTTTTCCAAATGCTTTCACATGGTTATGTCTTTTAATCCTTTCCAAAATCCACTGAGGTAAGTAGATAACTCCTACTCCAAGCCAAGTTTATCATTGTTAAGAGTCCAGACCAAAACAGTTTCCTAACCACCCAATGTTCATTTTGTCCTCACCTCCAATGGCTTTAATGCCTCCCACTTCTGTGATTCCAGTGCACAGTGGACATTCAACAGTTATGTAATGAATAAATACATTTTTATCTCAAAAAGTAAACAAAAATAGAAGAATACAATTGAGGGTAGAAATGCCCTGTGCCTCATTAGTACACCATGCGATCAACATACCACATCACAATGAATGACTACAGCTTGGCCCTCTCCAAGGTTTCTTGTGCCTGCTTACTGAAAGAAAAAGTCTCTTATTTAGAACTCCAAACTGACCGTGTAGCTGTGTCAAAGAATGTTAATATCTACTCTGAAAAGTATATAATTTATCATATTTAGAGAACTGATACTGTCATTCCTAAGTGACAGACACAGCTCCTCAAACCTGAGAATAATTTCAAAAACTAATATGTTACTACACACTAAGAGATCCAAAGAGTGGGAAATAAACCTTGAGCTGACCTTGTTTTTGTCCCTGGACTCATACTGCCCACCTCTACAACCAAGTCTGTAAAATGTTCTTGTTTTCTTGCTCTTACTGAAGAAGGAGATGGAGGATAGCTACCCAAATTAGTTGACCCTGGGGTTAAATCCTGAATGACTTCCTTCCAACCTAGATTTGTAGATATCAGCTTGTTCAATAACTCCAATGCTCTTCAAATATTCTATTGTAATAATGCTGTCCATGCTGTTAGCACCTTCTAAAAAAACAAACAAACAAAAGCATTACATGTTCTCTGAGTTTGGGGAACATTTCAAGCCAGTGAAAATCATCACCTTGTGTATGTCTCTACCACTGGGATTTTAGAGAGAGAGAAGAATCATATAAAGAAGGTCAATCGCCTCAAAAGTGAACAAATTTGCCTGCATGGGAGCAGTCTAGAAAGACTTTTGTAGGGTCAGATTTAGGATATTTTTAAAATAATGGGTCTCCATTATGGTCAAATTGTGCTGTATTCTTTATTTCCTTTTAAAATAAGGATGGGAAGGGCTGATATATTATTTAAAAGTTTAGAACCACCTATCCAGTCAAGTAATACTCAAAAGGGGTCTTTTTGAACCACTCAGATTTCAACCTCCATCTCCAGTTCCAGGTCTCAATAAATACAACTCACCTCATCCCCCTTGACCTCTACCCCAACCCCACCCTCCAGCCACCTCCTTTGTAATGAGGCTGCCATTATTACTGAAACGTGGTATAATCCTCAGATCTATAGGAGTAGGGGAGAAAACATTGTAAGAACCAAGGTGAGGGAAGGAGGAGAGGCCACACGTTCCAGGCCTAGCTATTTACACATTTAACATTATTTACAAAATCCTGCTATTTACACATTTAACATTATTTCAAAATTAGGCTACATGCACATTGTTCTTTTGTAGTTGCTGTTAAAGCAGTAATGTGTTACATGTAAATTTTGAAAACTGTCTGTATTATTTTTATAACCCAGTTTTGGCCATTTCTTCACATTTCGATATACCAGGAATAGAAGCCTGGATGTCTACTCCAGGTGTCTCGCCCTTGTAGAGCCACTGGTCTAGTTTCTAGAACTGAGGCAATCCTGAAGCCAAAATAATGGGCACTGAGAGTGGGAGAACTCATCTAAATGTCAAATTAAACATTTATAAGGAATGCTTAAGGGATTAAAACTGCAGTTTTTAAAATTTATTCTGTTTCTGGGATGTCTGCCAGCAACACATGAAGTCCTTAAAAATCCACACACAAAGACGATTTGAGCTGCTAACTGTGGGTGCTCCAGCGATTCCCTCAACTTGTCTGGGCCTCTACTGCCTCAACTGTTGCATTTAAAAATAATAAGAAAAGTCTGAACCAGCTAGTCCCTTCAAGGTTCCTTTCAAGTTTTAAAATCAATTTTGTTAATAATTATAGAACTACTAAAAATTATGTTTGATATATAAAATATCTGATCATTTCAAAAAACAAAGAAACCTCAAATATAATTCTTAAACATTCAGAAAGACTTCGTAATAAACTGTGAGATGTCATGAAAATTGCCCCTTTGGCTTGGCTGTCATTTGCTCCAAATAAAGCCCAAGCCACAAGAAAACTATTTTAACACTCTGAGAAGATTAAAGAGTTAATCCACTGGGAAACCATATTGAACAGCAGAATTCACAAAGCCGCTTCCCAGAGAGAAGCATTGAAAGTAACAAACATATTTGTTTTACTTTGAATAAAGTTATTCTAATGATACACTGTATACAAATACTTTCTATTATTTAGCATGCATTTTCATTTATGTGTTTTTCTTCCTGATCTAAAACTTAGATAAAGGTCATGTCTAATGTTGACAGAAAACAACCATTTATAAGTCAGAGTCACACAGGTGAGTTGTAACTTGTCTTGGGGAAAAACATCTATAATAATGAAAATTCCAAGTTCACTTCTTTGAGGAGAAATAGATGTGAATTGGAAGACTGGACAGATTATGGAATTAACTGCCAAGATAATGTCTGCTTTCATGGCTTCACTGAACTGGAATTTCTAGTGCATCATTCACTACCCCATAATTATGCATCAAAATATTAAACAATTAGCAGGAAAGATGGTAAGAGCTCAAGGGGTAGTGATAATTAGACATGAAATCTGAACTTCCATGGAATTCCAAACAAACAGGTCTGTCACACTTTATAAATTTAATAAACCTGAAGAAATGTATCAACTCATATTTTGTAAATAAAATAATTTCATTGGCTTTCAACTCACATAATCTGCTAGTTTGTAGTCCTCTCTTTCCTTACTTTCTGATCCAAATATAAAGACATATAAGCAGAGCATGTATGTTATATCAACTAGGACATGATGTAAATAAAATACTTCTAATGCATAGGCTTTGGAGTTCAATTTTTATATGAAAAATGTTTGGAAGCAGGGCACACTTTCCATTTTTAAATCATTGTTCTTGAGGAATATATAAATTTAAAAATGCTATTGATAAAAATAAGGGAGAGATCAAAACTAAACTGCAACAATTGTCTTTCGTGTCTAGTTTGTGCTGTTGTCTATATTCTGTGTTAGTTCCAGTATAGTCTGTGCATTTCAAGAGCCTCACATTGCTAGGTCTAAGCTCCATGAGAGCAGGGATCCCGTCTATCATGCATTGTGTATCCTCAGCGGTAGGAAAGCATCTAACACATACATAGTAGGCACTTAATACATATTTGTTGCATTAAGGAAGGAATAAACAAATGACCAGCCCTGGCCGGTTTGGCTCAGTGGTTAGAGTGTTGGCCTGCAGACCAGAGAGTCCCAGGTTCGGTTACCGCTAAGGGCACGTACCTCGGTTGCAGTTTGTCCCCAGCCCCGGTTGGGGTCGTGTGGGTGGCGACCACTCAGTGTATCTCTCTCGCATAGGTGGTTCTCTCTCTCTCTTCCTCCCTCTCTCCCTCCGGCTCTATCTCAAGATAAATGCAAAAATGTCCTGGGGTGAGGATAAAAAAAAACAACAAATGACCAAACAACAGACAACCACCTATTTCTATAAAGTAAATATTTAAAAGAATCTTACTTTTCTACCTCTACACTTTTTAAACATTAAATTGTTTCAAGTAATTTACCACTCATGTGTACTTGTGTTTCAGCTTAAAAGATCCTTATTACATTGAAATTAGTACATGAAATGTCTTGGAAACATGTTTAAGAGCACAGAAATAGGTCTCAGAAACCTGAGTTTGAGTTCCAATTCTCATACTTAGTGGCTGAGAAATCTTGAACAGGTGGCTAGTGTCTTTGAGACTCTTTTTTTTTTTATCAGTATAATACAAATAATATCTGTCCAGCCTACCTGATAGGGTCTTTATGTAGATTAAATAAAATACTTATATTTGTATTATAACCAGAATAAAACAAAGAGACCATAAAAGCCTGTTTCCTCTCCAGTAACGAGCATCCAGAGTAAACTATCGTTGGAAAAGTCAAGTTTGAAACAGTAAGATAGTTGCTTCCTGTCAATATGGAGGCACCATTTGTGCCAACAGTTTGACTAACAACAACCAAAAAATCACATATTTAATACACTGAAGATGGAAAGTTCTTACAACCCTTAATACCATTACATCACCACCTCAGTGTGAGGAAAGAGGAAAGTTCAGAGAGGTCACATTGCAAACCAGTGCCAGTGACAGACCTATTAACAGAGCTGTTGAGTGTCCAATCAGCCCGTAAGCCTGCTGAGCAATGCTGCTTCTTAAACGTGCTTCAGTAAGGTGAAGGGACAGCACATTAGACATTACACACTAATGCAAACTCACTGTCAAAGATATATACTGTTCTCTGCCGGAGCCGAGCAAAGAAATTGTAGTTCACAACCACAGAGACCAGCGATTTTTAACCTTTTTCATTTCATGGCACACATAAACTAATTACTAAAATTCTGCAGCACACCAAAAAATATTATATATTTTTTACCAATCTGACAGGGGAAAAAAAGGTATAATTTTGATTCATTCACACCGGATGGCTATTGTTATGTTGGCTATTGTCATTTTTTTTTTTTAATTTCACAATCTAAGGGAAAAGAGGTCAGTGTTCCTGACTAAATAAATAGCCAGGTATTGCATGTTTTAAAATGTGCTGTGGCACACCAGTTGAAAACCGCTAACATAGGCAATGGCGTGAAACACAACGGTTCTTCCTGTATCTCCATTTTCATTCAGCTCTTGATATATTTTGCAAGCTAAAGTTCTTGTAAAGGAAAAAAGTTCCAAATGTTATGCCAGCATCACAACGGGGAAAGGAAAAGGACACATCTCATGATGTCTTAGATGTAGAATCAGCTACCACATGGAGCCCATAACTAGTAACTTTCTATACCTATGCACTGGGAGGAAAAAAGATGCTGCTGTTAAATCAAGTATATATATATTTCCCATTTCATATTTCATTAAATAGGAAACATATACATGTGTGTATAACCACTTTAAACATAGGCACTTAATATTTTGCTATTTTCTTGATCTAAGGGTGAGGTTAGTCTATGATAGGATGGCTTGAACAGTTTTATTCTATACGTCTTTTCACCTTTTTTAAATTATAAAGCAGCACTATCCAATAGAAATATATGCAAGCAAAATTATATCTAATTTTTTAATTTCTGGTAGCCACACTTTTAAAAAGAAAAATTAAATAGATGAAATTAATTTTAATAATATTTTATTTAACTCAATATATTAAAGTATTATCATTTTAACATGTAATCAATAAAAAGATTATTGATATGCATTCACTTTTTTCAGATTTTTTCATGTCTTTGAAATCCAATGCATACATTACACTCATCACACATGTCAATCAGGACACTAACTGTTCATCAGAAATTCTTTATTAGTATTTGGATTTCACACACCTGGTAGTTAAAAAGTAGATTCATGCCCTGGCCGGTTTGGCTCAGCGGTTAGAGCGTCGGCCTGCGGTCCAGAGAGACCCGGGTTCGGTTCCCGCTAAGGGCACATACCTTGGTTGCAGTTTGTCCCCAGTCCCGGTTGGGGTCGTGCGGGAGGCAGCCACTTGATGTGTTCCTTTCACATTGATGTTTCTCTACCTCTCTCTCTTCCTCTCTCTCCCTCCCACTCTATCTGAACAAAAAATGGAAAAATGTCCTCAGGTGAGGATTAAAAAAACAAACAAAAAAAAAAGTAGATTCACATACCAAGTTGTTCCATGCATACATAAATTTTTTCCAAAAACTAAATCAAGGACCAATTTTATAACCCTTTGAAATTTAGTTCCTTAGTGGCATTAATCATAATTCAAGGGCTCATTAGCAACATGGGGTCAGGTAGTACGGCTGTCACCTGAATCTATTATCTACTGCAGTGAAAGATACCTTGAAGAACACCTCAGATATACCCTGTCAAAAGGCATTTTCAGAAATTGAATAAAGAATGTTCTCCCTAAATGAGAAACTTTCTGTTTAACTTCTGTTCCCCAAAGCTTTATATGATCCATGCACTTATTTTGAGAAACATAAAATAGAGTCATCAGCTTTGACATACTAATGTCTCTACAACTAATAAAACACAAGAACCTCTAGGACACTTTTGTGTATTTACACAAGTAGAGTCCACTCTCTATTTATTGTCTGTTATTACATGATACATTGAAGGGGAGAAACAGGTCAAATGTCCTGCTGATTTTTGTCTGTTTGTTGATTTATTTTCCCTGCTGGTGAAGCCTATCAGAAACTGTAGGGTAGGACAGGACAACACTAGAAAGATTAAAGACTCTGAGGAAATATTTTAGCCTTAAACTCAGGTCCTGTCTTTCTGAGCTCTATCTCTTCTAGCAAAATCTAGGCATGAATAGCCTGTCAAAGCCATTTATTTGTAGTTGAACTAGTACAGAACCAGGAAGAGGCAACCGACTTTACCCTAAGTAAGACTTTGCAAAGCATGTTTTGGCCTCTCACCTCTGCAGGCTTAATGGTTAACAATTTGAGCTAGAGTCAAGCTGTCTAGGTTGGAACGCTTGTTCTGCCACTTGCTATCAGTTTTACTTGGGGCAGGTTACTTAATCTTTCCATGCCTCATCTGTAAAATGGCCATGATAATAATAGGCCTGGACCTAAGTCAACGATTGCTATGAGGAATAAATGAGAATTCACAGGATGTAAAACATCTTAACACACAGCACTGATGCTGGCACATGGTATGTGTCCAACAATCTAGATAATAGAGATGGGATGTATGCTTAATAAATATTTGTTGTAAATAACAATATAAGTCCAAGCACTTTATAAATGCCAAAGTGCTATATAAGCTTTTTTTTTTTTTTTTAATCACCACTCAAGGATATTTTTTCCATTTATCTTCAGATAGAGTGGGAGGCAGGGAGAGGGAGAGGGAGGGGGGGAGAGAGAGAGAGAGAGAGAGAGAGAGAGAGACAGTGACCAGTTGCCTCCCGCAGGGCCCCAACCAGGGCCGGGGACGAACTGCAACCTAGGTATGTGCCCTTGACCAGAATCGAACCCGAGACTCGTTGGTTCGTGGGTCCATGCTCTAACCGCTGAGCAAAACCAGCCAGTGAATACATAGGCTATTTTTTATTCTATGTAAAATAAGTTTAGAGAGTGGATCTATTCAGACAATGTATTTAATGGAAAAACAAAAACAGATCTTTACAATGTGGCTTACTAAATTATTAAAATGTTTACCCAAAAATCAGACCCATATTTATTCACTTAAAAAGTGCTAATGTGCACATCAAAACCAAATGTGTTATTTATCTGTCAACCTCATTTTAGGGTGACCCATGGCTCTGCTCTCCACCTCTGCAAAGCAGTATCAGATTTAATAGCATGGCCAATAAATGGTCCTATGATGTTCTAGAGAATTCACAGATAAAAATTTTAAATCTCTAAAAATGGTTTCTCTCACAGCCAAATTTTCTGTTTCCAGTACTATTTTATGCTCCTTTGTCACGTTCCTTGACCAGATCAGCTAACTAACAAAAATCGCCTCTTACTGGGTTTCCTGTCTTTCCTTTCCCTTTCTCTGCCATGGTACCATCATCAATAAGTATTAAAGGACCCAAAGAGACATGGTAGCAGTAAATAGGAGAAACAAACTAATCCAACAATTGGATAAGTGGCCCTAGAATAACCAAGAAGACCAAATTAAAACTTCAAAAGCTTTATTAAAACAGGTTATTCTAAACAGTCATAAAACTGTCACCTCCATAGGTGATCATTTCCTGGTCTGTAAAAGGCATGAAAAAAATCTTTAAAATTCATTTTACTCTCGAAATTGATTAAAGATACAAAGTGTATATAAAACTACCATTTCTATGCCTAGCCAAGATTTGTCACTAAAATAACTTAGAAATGTTGACATGATAGGGTTTGCAAAATAACTTTCCAGAGAGACTAAAAGGGTGGAGGATTTAAAAAAATAATTTCTTGGAACACAGATTATTTGTATAAACCCTTAAAGTATACATAAAGAGAAGCGATTTCACAGTAGTAGTCTATCCGAGCTGTGAAAGCAACGCACTTATTCCACCATGAATGCTTCATTAATATTTCAGTGATGATGCTGCAATTTTCCATGAGCAACTGTCAGAGCTTTGCTTCTTGACACGTATCAAAACGGTCTAAATTACATTCAGTACTCGTGTGTCTGTCATGGACCAATGCAATTTTGAGGTGTTCAGTATTCCCAAACACACCCAGGCACGTAGAATGTTATATTGTATCCACCCTGCTCAACCTCCGCACGTTTCGCTCGGTCACGCATTTTAACCCTTCCACTCGCTAAGGGTTTCCTTCGGTCTACGGACCTATCCCCAGTGATTTTGTCTGAAATACAATTCCCATCCCAACGCCTTGAGGCCAGGTGTGTGTCCGAGCCCACACGCCCGCGCTGTGACTCCCTCCGCAGTGATGCTTAGACACTTCCACGCACGAGCACCCAGAACCTGCGGTGGAAGCGCTGTCAGTCCGATGCTTTGTCTCCTGCCTCGGAAGGCCGGGTGGCACGGACACGTATGACAGACACTCTCGAAATCAAAAGAGCAGCCCAGCCGAGAGGGTGCTCCTCCAGGCAAAGCCGGACAGGCGATCGCCCAAGGCGGCCAAAGCTGGAGGGACGGCTCCTGGGGGACCTGGCGCCGCGCAGCCCCCGGCCACCTGCAAACGCCGCGAGCTCCCGGCCGGCGGGGACCGCTGCCTCAGTTTCCACCGCCGCCGGCCCCCCTCCGGGCGGTCCCTCAGGCCTCCGCACCGCGGCGGCCGGTGCCTCGGACCCGAGCAGGTCCTGGCCGCGCCCTCTGCCCGCAGCCCGCACGCCCCGCGTCCGTCCTCACCTGACAGCCACGCGCACCGAGCTCTCGTCCGGGGCGCCCCACATGCTGGCGGCGGGCGACGGCCGGGCCCGGGGCCTCTGCACCGCAGGCGGAGGCGCGGCGCTGGGCGCAGGAGGCTGGAGCGGCAGGGGCGGCCGGCTCACCTCCGCCGCGCTCCAGCCATGTTGGGCGACTGAATGGAAAGGTGGCGGCGGCGCTGAGGCGGGCGCTGAGGAGGAGGTGATTCACGGCTGCCGGGCGCCCGCCCCTCTCCCCCGCTCACCCCCCAGGATCTGGGGCGGGGACAAGGCGCGCTTGAATGGCGAGCGCGGCGGCGGCGGAGCCAGCAGGCGGCCCGCGGCCTCCTGACGGCGGTGTAAGGGCGCCCTGCCCCCTCCGGCGGGGACGCGGCCTGCGGGCGGCCGGGCTGGCTCCACCGCCGCCTGGGCGCGCAGGCTGCCGGCCCCGCACTGCGTCAGCCGCGGCCGCCCCGCCCGGCCCCACGGCGCCCAGCCCCCGGCCGGGCACTGCCTGGCGCTGCTGGGCAGGAGGCGCGCGGGGGAGGGTGCCGGCCGCGGGCTCCGGCGCCCCGGGGCGACCAGCCTGAGCGCCCTGCCAGGCTCCGCCGGCACCACGCCGCCGCGGACGCTCGCCCTGGCGCCGGTGTCTTCTGAAACCAAGGCTGCTTCACCCACGCAGCGCCAGGGATCACCCGCTGCCGCTCTGATTCGGCTTTGTTTCCACTGTCGACCTCATTGTCCTCTCTCGGGCCTGGACTTTGACCCCCTTCCCCAGGCCCCGGCCCTCTGCTGGACGCCCTCCCGCCCCGGAGTCGGTCCCCGCTCTGGCCACTGACTCTGGGCAGCTGGGCTGTTCTGCAGCCCGTCGCCCATTTACCAGCCCGCGGAGGATGTAGGAATGATTCACTCTTGAGACTCTTGAATGCGTTTCTGTTCAATCATTTGGGGAATGAACGGCACCCTGGTACTGCCAAGTGTCCCCAGAACTGAATATCCACCAAGACCTGCAGTGTGGTAAATCCTTCTGGCCTTCGAAGAGCTCCTCCCCGTCCCGGGCTTCTGTCAACATTGGCCCATTGTGATGTCTGCTTTAGCCGATTGTGCTTCCACATGCCTTGAGATAGCTCTGTGGAAACAGCCTTTATTAGCTTTACCACAGAGTATCTTTTGTGGACGGCCCATACAGTTCTCTAAATAAACATGTGGCGACGCACAGAACAGTAGAATGGATTCAATGGCACCATCCAAAGAAAGGCATTGCCCGGAGTACCTACAATCAAAAATCGCACACCTCATATCCTACCCGGCAGAGATACAGCAGCAAGGAGGCAGGCAGCACACTTTGGGACAAAAGAGAAGTGTTTTCTTAAGGGAATGCCCATGCGATGTATAATTATAGATAGGTTTAAACTCACTCTGTCCCTTAACCTTGATACCCCTGAGTCTTACATACAAGTAAGTAACTGGGAAGTAAAGAGAGCAGTGATGGTGTGTATCCTTCTGTAGAATAAATTGGTAGCAAAGCTCTCCTCTGGCTGCCTTTCTGCATTTATCTATCAACAAATCCAAGCACCCTTCCCTCATGCCCTGGCAGTCCCACATCTAGGTGGATCTGGATTGGCCACCTTGCTTCTTGGAATGATAAAAGCTGCAGCAAAGGCAAGTAAAGCCTAGCAAATATAGCAAGAAACTTTGAGTGAGTGGAGCAGGCGGGGTGAGGACTGCAGTCGAATAGAGAACACAGGCCCCTTACAAAGGCGGTGGCCATCCCCAGCTCTGGATCGCTGGATTGCAGACCCACTGCTGCCAAGAGACAGACAAAAATCAGACCTTTATGTGAAAACTCCTTAGTTTTTTAAACATCCACAGCTAATTTAGCACCATATTTACATACTACGTGAACCAATCAAAATACTATGTCTTGGGCCAACTTCAGTCCCAAGCCATCAGGCTCGAACTTCTGACCAAATCATTAGCACCAGTATAGCTATGTCTTTGAGTACATGTGCACATGGGTTCAGGAAGAGATAGTGTAAAAATGCAAATTCCCATTGATGCCTGAGTCAGTAATTTTCTTCCAAATTTCAGATTTGTAAATAATTGATCTATTTTGTATATATTTCAGATTCCTTTATAGCTTCTATAGTCCCTTTCCTTATGGCTCATCTAATAATTATCTTAAGTTGAAGGAAACTCCAAGGGAAGACCTCTTACCACAAGAAGGTTTAAATCCTATTCCAATTATCTACTCAATAAATATTTAATAAGTGACTGCTATATGTAGACAGTGCTGGACACTAGTGATATGAAGAAGATTGAGACTGTCAGCGTCTACAAGGTGCTTACAGTCTAGTTCAGGGGGAAAATTGAAAATCTATAACTCGCCCTGGCCGGTTTGGCTCAGCGGTTAGAGCGTCGGCCTGCGGACCAGAGAGTCCCGGGTTCGGTTCCCTCTGAGGGCACGTACCTCGGTTGCAGTTCATCCCCGGCCCTGGTTGGGGTCTTGTGGGTGGCAACCACTCGATGTGTCTCTCTCACGTCGATGTTTCTCTCTCTCTCTCTTCCTTCCTCTCTCCCTCCCGCTCTATCTGAAGATAAATGCAAAAATGTCCTCGGGTGAGGATTAAAAAAAAAAGAAAATCTATAACTGTCGTAATAGAATTTGTGACAAGAGTATGATGAATTCCATCTGGAAGGGTGAGGAACTCTTCAGGTATAGACCATTCAGGATGGTCTCCCTGAGACCACTCTTGCCTCAATACTGCAGTAAAGGTAACCTTGTAAAACAGTCATTTATGTTATTCTCCTACCTGAAACCTTCCAATGGTTGCCTAACAGAAATAGAATAAAGTTTTCTAGACTTTAAGGCCCTTCACACTCTGACCTCTCCAAGCTCTAATCTTATCTTTTGCCACTCCAAGTCTTAACCACTACTTTTTGGTGAAACTGCCCTTGTTTCTATTCCTTGAACACATAAAGTATTTTTCTGCCTTAGGACTAGCTAGTCCCTCTACCTGGAATGTTCTTTCCCCAGACCTTCCCATGATTAGCTCCTCTTGGTTTGTTAGGTGTCAGCTTAAAGGCTATCTCCATGGAGAAACCCTGGAGATACACCCCCACATGATTTTCATGGCCCAGTGCAAAATGAAAATGCAGTGTCTTGTTAGCAAAGTAACAACACATGCTGTTAAAGATACTGATCGATAAAGCTTTTCCTTTTCTTCTGAGCTCTCTTGTCCAACTTGTCACAGTGTTTTTTCATTTGCTATTTAATGTCATTTTCCATAAAGAAAAATTTTAAATTTTAATTATTGGCATTATTTTATCATTAATCTTTATATTGTGCAATACCAGTTTTAAGTATGTATAGAAGAGCGTTTGATTCATATGTGGAATTATCAAAATTATACAATTCCTAGTGTGTAGTTCATATACACATGTGAATTTCATTCTTAACTGAACCGTAGAAACATTGCATAAAACTAACAGTTGTTTTTATTTCACTTCTTGATACACCTACATTCTACTAACACTTTCTACCTTTGGCTTACAGATGAGTCCGGAAGAACCGAAAGGAAGAGGAACTAACTTTCCCTGTCTTTGCCTTCTTTTTACGTCATCATTCTCAGAGTAAGTAGTTGGCAGCTACAGGGAAGTAATTCGTAAGAAAGGATAAGATAGGGTTCTTTGATCCTTGTATTTCTTAAAATGTTGTTGCCTTCTTCTTGCATTTAAAGTAAAGTTCTGGTTTGAGGGAAACATGGCCTCTCAAGTTATCAACATCCCTGCTTAGTCAGTTGTGGACATAACACATTTACCCAGTACTTGGACTGGCTTTGAATCTCATTTAATTCCCACACATAGTGGGTCCACCAGAATTCTATGATCATAGGACATCAAGAAAGCTATATGAGAATGGTGTGACAAGGAATGGAAGACATGCATATTGCATTTGTGTCCTCTGCTTACCCGCATGCTCCAGTGTTTTATCAGCCTTGCCTTACAAAACATAAATCTAAAGATAAACTTATTGAGAATTTCAAGATGGGGATAGCAGAGCATTAAACCAAGAGTAAGGCCCTCTAAGCACAGAGCGCTGTATGACTGTGCTGACAACTCACCCACTATACCCTTGTTACTCACTGTCCCATCACTATTTTATTTATTTAATATTTTTATTGATTTTTAGAATGAAGAAGGGAGAGGGAGGGAGAAAGAGAAACATTGATGTGAGAGTGGAACATTGATCACCTGCCTTCTGCAGGCCCCGTACCAGGGATCTAGTCCACAACCCGGGCATGTGCCCTGACCAGGAACCAAACCAGCAACCTTTTGGTGCATGGGATGATGCCCAACCAACTAAGCCACACCGGCCAGGGCACTATTTTATTTTTTCATAGCCCTATCCCTAGCTGATATTCTCTTGTTTTTGTTTATTGTTTGCCTTCCTTCATTTGAATGTGAGTTCCAAGAGAGCAGGGTTCTTTTTTGTTGTATTCACTAATGTATCTGTAGGTCCCGAACAGTATCTGACACATAGTATGGATCATTAAATATTAGCTGAATGAGTATGTGACTTTGGGCAAGATATGATACCTAAATCTCAGTTCTTATACATAAGTAATATATTTTCTACCTTACAGAGTTGTTTTGGAGATTTAAAACGCTTTGCTTATCAAATGTTAATCACAGCACTAACTCACAATAAGTACACAATAAAAGTAGCTAATTTTATTATAAATATCTCTGCAAGTACAAAGTGTTTTAAAAAACAGTTACGCATTCCATAGCTGCACCTGTCTAAGGTACATTTGGAAAAAAGGTACATTCTAGCACACCCTGAACAGGTAGCCAAAAAAGACGCTACAACACGAATTAAGGCACCTATCTCACCGGTTTTTCCCTCCAGGCCATCTACCCTGTGTTTTCCTGCTCTCCACATTCTAATCAGTCATTAAAAGTTATTTGCCTCTTCCTTTTTGCTGCCAGCAGAAAGATTAAAAGAAAAAGTTCTGATTACAACTCCATGTGCAAACAACTGGCTTTGGAAGAGCATGCCTAGACAAACATCTCCTCTGAAATCTTTTTTAAAAGAAAATCATTAGGAAACTAACCCTGTATGCCTCAATCAGAAATATCAATTTTCCTTCAGTGGTTCCTTTTGTTTTATACATTTTCCTTATTGATAACAATGAAAAGAATTTTTAGGGCTCATCTCCCATGCCAGGGCAATATGCTAACTAACATGCATCATTGCACTTAATCCTTCCTCTCACTGACTCTAGAAGGTGGGTATAGTTACTATTATCTGTTTTACATATGAGGAAACAGAAGCCTTCCCCATTACCTCCATCTGTTACAATTATTTCTATATTTCAGGTCCAACTCAAAAATCACTTCTTTCTTCAACCTTTTCCTGATTTCAGATGTGTAATTTTTTTCTTCTGCCAAATCTCCACTGCATTTCATTTATGTATTTGTTATTGTTGTAATTATCACTTTTTAACTCAAGTAGATTATAGATTCCTAAAAGGCAGAATTTGTGGAAAATGCAACAGTGCAGTCGATATTTGTTTATTGAATAAATCAGTGATTCTCAGAAAAGGGCATGCTATGCTTTGATTTCAACACAAAACAAATTGTCATTGTAGATAATCTGCTGCCCACTGGTTATAACTCTCAGAGAGACTATTTCTAGACCATAGTGCCTATTAAAGGTGGCGTTCAAACGATCAGGAAGGACACAAAAGCAACTGAGATTCTGTAAACCAGAAAAGGTAAGTAAGTCTCCTTCAATACTGGAGATGGAAGACATTTCATAATTCTAGTCCATTCTTTTCATTTTACAGATAAGGAAACAGTTCCTAAAAGGAGAATTGACTACTAGATAGCTCCCCAGCACACACACACACACACACACACACACACACACACACACACACACACACACATTTACATCCACAGTCAATTAGTGGCACAGCTAAATTAAAATCTAGGTATCTTGACTCCCTGTTCCGGGTGCTTTGTTCTTTACCGATCATTTTACAAACTATTTTATTCTTTGGGTTTTAGAAAATGTCATCCTACACTACAGTTGTTTGTGTGTGAAGATTATATACTAAAAAAGTAAAAGAAGGAAAGCTTAAATACTTATAGTAGTAGTTTACCTTGTGATAAAAGCAGTTTGTTAACATCTTATAGATTTTTTTAATGACTGAGAACATTACTAGAAAACCAAACTTGTTTTTGTTTTTGTTTTTTAATCCTCACCAAGGATATTTTTTCCATTTGTCTTCAGATAGAGTGGGAGGGAGAGAGAAACATCGATGTGAGAGAGATACATCAACTGGTTGCCTCCTGCATGACCTTGACCACGACCGGGGATGAACTGCAACTGAGGCACATGCCCTTGTTGAACCCGTGACTCTTTGGTCCAAGGGCTGACGCTCTAACCGCTAAGCCAAACCAGCCAGGGTCGGGAAACCAAACTTTTAATGATATACACATTTTCTTCACATTTTCTCATTTATGATTACTTCACGTATAGGTGGCAGTTCTTTCTGTATGGAAATTGAGGGTTTAATGAATTTTCTCTTTTCCTTTCCTGTATCTTCTTGTATTGCTTGAAAATTTTTCAATAATATACATCACTTCTATAAATACAATGAAATTATTCCTCTGAGAAAAAAAATGGCAAGTAGTTATACTTTCCTTTATTAAGAATAAGCAATTAGATAAAAGTTAAATTTCATGGTTCATAATTAAAATCAGAGGTTGAAATAAAAAATTACATTTATGGTCTTAGACCTAAGTTCCAAATCTAAGGGAAATTCAAAGAATAGAGACCTTCTCTCCAGTTGAGTTTGTAGCATATGTGTATTGCTCACAGCTTGATTACCCCAAAGTACTGGCCCAGTTAATTGCTTTCAAATGCAAATTACAGCTATTAAGTCATGTTGGTCTTGAGCCAAAGGTTTGAGCCAAGATTGTAAGAAGAGTGTGTTTTTTTTTCTAACTGTGCAGGACTGAACTTGATAAGCAGTTTGGGACAGTCATTCATTAGAACCTCATTCTGTGTGTGTGTGTGTGTGTGTGTGTGTGTGTGTGTGTGTGTGTTTGGAATGTTGTAGAACTGAAGCACCGAAAAATAATTTTCTTAGTTATTTTAATTGAGAATATTTCACCACTTACTATAACCTCCTCTTTTATTCATCAAACCACCATTTTTCCCCCATATCTGTTGGTTGAAATTCTTGCCTTCATTTTTACTTTTCTAACCTTTTTCTTTTCTTGTTCCTCCATATGAATATTTTTCTAATTCTGATGGCTCTTATCCTGAAACCAAAAAATTAATGAAGCTCTGGATGTTTTCGTTCTTACTTTATTTCAAAAAACCTATAGCAATTAAAAATATGAATTTAATTATAATTTATAATAGTATGATAACCATTTCACCAATTTCTGCAATGTACATGTGCTTAGATTTACCTCCACTAAAAAAAAAAAAAAAAATACAGTGAAAAAGAGATTACAAAGTCCTAACATCCAGATCCCTAATTTTCCCATGTGGTGGAATCTTCTCGAAAAGGAGAGACCAGTGACACTTGTATTTATTTTATGAGCCCAAGTCACTCCTCCAATTTTTGCAGAAGTGCAAAGGGAAAAACCATTTCCAATAGAAAAATTATTGTTAAACTCCATTCTTAGTCCAAGTATCTATCCAAAGACTGTTTAAAGGATTTCTTTCCACTTCTGACTTTGACAGCAAAAGTAAAAACAGAGATATGGACACAATAAGATGTCAGTGTGCAGTAAATGACCAATGCAATAATAGCAACACCTAAACACACCTTTTTATGCAACCACCACAACAAAGAAGGTGTGTTTTTGTTTGTTTGTTTTTTGTTGTTGTTAATCCTTACCCGATGATATTTTTCCATTGATTTTTAGATAGAGTAGAAGGGAGGGAGGAAGAGAGAGAGAAATATCTTCTATGTGAGAGAGACACATCGATTGGTTGGCTCCTGCACGACCCCGAGCAGGGCAGAGGATCAAACCTGCAACCCAGGTACATGCCCTTGACCAGGAATCAAACTCGAGACCCTTTGGTTCCAGGGCCGACAATCTAACCTCTGAGCCAAACTGGCCAGGACAAGAATGTGTGTTTTGATACTAATGAGAAATATGGTTCATAGTCTTGAAAGCAGAGGAGTTTTGATTGATAAAGTAGAATATAGGAAACCATTTAAACTTTGTGAGTAAAAGAGTTATAAGCCAATGGCAGTATTTAAAAGTATGTAGTGTAAAATTTAAAATTGTTAAGGATTATGAGTCTGATCCAAGTCTGTGAGATAACTTGGGGAGACTCAGTCAGGCAACAATATCATACTAATTTAGTTATAACATGGTAAGAGCCTAAACTAGGCATCTTAATAGACTATAGTGAAAATGAAGAAGTAGGACTTATAAATGAAAGACAGTCTTAAGAAAGAATTAACAGGATTCGACAACATGGGAGAAGAATAATAGAGCATTAAGTTAGTAAGCTTCTTGTCACTGAAAATGTTCAGGCAGAGGCTAGAAAACCACTGACAAAGACACCCCCCAAAAGATACTAGCATCACCTGGGGAAAACCAGGAGGGGATGTGAACTAAAGGGTTGCAGAGAGTTTTTCCAATAAGAGATTACAAATTTATAAAATGGTTTTTTAAAATATCCCTAAATCCAGGTAATTGAATGAGTAGTGTTACTAGCTGAAACAGGCAAGTTGGGTGGAAGGGAGAACTCATTTTGTAGAAGAAAAAGTGAACAGTAGAAGAACTTGAGTTGAAGCAATGTGACAAAAATATAGGTGAAGACTGTCAAAGGGTAGGTGAATCATGACCATTAAGGAACTGGGGGAAACAAAGAGAGTGAAGACAGATGAATAATCAGTGGATCTATCAGATCAACATAGCTAATTGTAACCATAGAAAGTAGCCTTAGTAGGATGGTGGGTGGGTGTGGGGGGGTGGAGCTAGGTGTCCAGGGAACTAACAGTTGGTGGTAGGAAGGCAAGGGGACCGTTTACTCTTCAAGGAGTTCATAATGAAGATACAAAAGGGGTCAGTCTAAATTTCATTTCCACTTGTAAGTCCTTAAATGAATCAATTCAACAAGTGTTTTAGCACCTAAATGATACCATATTTAAAGCTACTTTCTTTTTTGTTTGTTTGTTTTTGTTTTTCTGGTATGTGGCCCTAGCGGGGAACTAAACCCGGGACTCTCTCTGGTCTGCAGGCCAACGCTCCAACTGCTGAGCCAAACCGGCCAGGGCTATTTAAAGCTACTTTCATTAGCTTATCTCCATGCTACATCTTGTTTCTTTGGCCAAACTCTACCCAACCTTGGGAAGGTTCTTAGACTCTTTTTTTTTTTTAATTCCTCACCCAAGGATATTTATTTATCATTAGCTAGAGTGGGAGGGAGGGGGAGAGAGAGAGACAGAGAGAAACATCGATGTGATAGAGCCACATTGACTGTTGCCTCCTGCGTGACCCAACCAGGGCCGGGATGAACCACAACCGAGGTACATGCCCTTGACCAGAATCGAACCCGTGACTCATTGGTCCATGGGCTGACGCTCTAACCACTGAGCCAAACCGGCCAGGGCTTAGACTCTTTTCTTTATGTCCTCACACTTTCATTAGACCAAAGATGTCTTTTATATACTCACATTGTACATGGGCATGATTAGGTTATTAATTTACTTTGAATTTATCTGTTTATAAAGATGTCTTCTCCAGTAGACAGTAAACTATTTAAAAGTAGATACCATGGCCCCACAGGTGTGGCTTAGTGGATTGACATCATCCCATGGACTGAGAGGTCCCGGTTTTATTCCCGGTCAGGGCACATGCCTGGGTTGTGGGCTCAATCCCCAGTGGGGGACATGCAGGAGGCAGCCATTCGATGTTTCTCTCTCACATTGATGTTTCTCTCTCTCTCTCCCTTCCTCTGTCTCTAAAAAATAAAAAAATAAAAAAACATATTTTAAAAATGTAGATACCATGTCCTATTCACTATATTTACATTTCCAAACACGATGGATATTATTTGATACTCAGTAAATGTTCGTGGATGACTAAAAAACCCTTTCATTGTCCTTGAATTCCAAATAGCAATTAAGAGTTATCTATGCTTTTTCCCCCTGAGATGCTCTCTACTTTTAGACCACTGATTCAGACGACTGTATTTTGGACTTCTTTGCAGGATTTCATCTCCCAGCCTATAAATTTTGAAACTCTGAAGTCTGGGTCCAAGGTCCTCTCCCCTTTCCTTTTTCATTTTCTCCCACTGCTTAAATTTAACATATATGGTGAGTACTACCCATTAATGCAACTATTTATTCAATAACTATGTTTTGAGTGTCTACAATGTGCCAAATGCTGTTTTGGGCACTGAAGATACAGCAGAAAACAACATGAGGAAAAACTTTTGCCCTCATGGAGCTTGCTTTTTTAGGAGAAAGAAAGACAATATGTTTAATGCTATAGAATAAGCGAAGGGGCATACAGAATGCTTGGGTGGTGGGAATGTTTTGTATTTTAAAGAAAGTAATCAGAAAGAGTCTCGATGAAAAAAACAACACTGAGTAAAGAAAGATCTAAAAGAAGTGAAGGAATGAGCCGTGGGGAAATCAGAGAAATAGAATCTCTGGCAGAAAGGGCAGCACACACAAAGACCTGCGGATGAAAACATGCCTGACCCTGTCTAAAGCACAAAGTGTCCGATATGGCGAGAGCTAAGTGAGCCCAGAAGAAAACAGTGGGAGATGAGGTTAGAGAGGTGGAGGAGGGGGCAGTGCAGGGAAGAAAAAACCAGATGGTCATCAGATTATCTTCTGAGGAAGACCTTGTATGCCACTGATATTGGTGAGTGAGATAGGATGGCACTGGATCATGTTGAGCTCAGTTGTGACATAGCTGACTTGTTTTAATTGGATCACCCTGCAAATAAATTGAAGGAAGCTCGATGTAGAATGAGGGAGATGGTTAGGTGGCTATTGCCATAATTTAGACAGGAGATGATTTGACTGTTAGCAATAAAGTTTTAAGAAGTGGTCAAGTTCTGGAGATACACACACACACACACGTGTGTGCACATTGATTATATTTAATTTTTTATTTTGAAATAATTTAGACTTATAAAGAGTTGTAAAAGAAAAACAGAGTTCCCATATGCTCAGCTCTCCAAATATAACAACATACATAAGTATACTATAATTATCAAACCAGAATATTAACATTAGTTAAATAATGTCCTTGTTCTGTTCCAGGGGATCCAATCCAGAATTCTACATTGCATTTATCTGTCATATCTTCTTAGTCTTCTCCAATCTGTGACTACTCCTTAGTCTTTCAAGATCTTGACACTTTTGCCCTGGCTGGTTTGGCTCAGCGGTTGGAGCATCGGCCTGCGGACCAGAGAGTCCTGGGTTCAGTTCCCACTAGGGGCACGTACCCCCCCAAAAAAAAGATCTTGACACTTTTGAAGTTTATTGGCCATTTATTTTACAGATTGTCCCTCAGTTGGGTATGTCTGATGTTTTCTCAAGATTTGATTGAAGTTATACATTTTTGGCAAGAACATCAGCAAAGTGATGGGCCCTTCTCAGTGCATTGTCAAGAGGTACATGATGCCAATTTATCTTATTACCAGATTTATTAGTCATCTCTGGCTGCCCTAACAAAATACCATAGACTAGGTATCTTAAACAGCAGACATTTATTTTTCATAGTTCTGAAGGCTAGAAGTCCCAGATAGAGGTTGAGCAGGGTCGGTTTCTGGTGAGAACTCCCTTCCCAGCTTGGAGATGAATGCCTGCCTTCTGTGTCCTCACAGGGTAGACAGTAAACTCTGTTGTCTCTTCTTTTTTTATTTTTTTTTTCTTTATTGATTTTTAGAGAGAGAGGAAGGGAGAGGGAGAGAGAGATAAAAACATCAATGAGAAAGAACATCGATTGTCGGCTTCCTGCATGCCCCCCACTGGGGACTGGGCCCACAACCTGGGCATGTGCCCTGACCAGGAATCGAACCGGCAACCTCTTGGTACACAGGTTGATGCTCAACCAGTTAGCCACACCGGCTGGGCTAATTAGCATTTTTAAAAGAACTTGGAACTTCAGTAAAATTTTTTTTTTTTTGCATTCATCTTCAGATAGAGTGGGAGAGAGAGAGGGAGGAAGAGAGAGAGAGAAACATCAACGTGAGAGAGACACATTGAGTGGTTGCCACCCACATGACCCCAACCAGGGCCAGGGACAAACTGCAACTGAGGCACGTGCCCTTAGCAGGAACCGAACCCGGGACTCTCTGGTCCGCAGGCTGACGCTCTAACCACTGAGCCAAACTGGCCAGGGCTTCAGTAAAATTTTTGAAGTGCTTACGTATTTTGGTTATTTAATATTAAAACACAAAGATAGAAATTACATATTTGTAAAACATCAATCGAAGAAAACTATTAACTCAAACTTCAAAAAATTGTCAGAACTATTGCATTTTCTTCCCAAATAGTACCTCTGACTCCAGCCTGTCCTCTCTTCAATTCATCTCACACATCAGTGTCTGAGCACCAGAGTAGCTGACAAATTATCTGCAAAGTCTTTTTATATCATTAACATTTTGGAAATATTTATCTGATGTTTGTTTTTAAAAACTATTTAATGAATGAATAAAATTAAAATATTAATAGTGTCACATGCTACACATACATGCATTTTTCTAAAAAAAACAACAACCTTCCAAAAACAATCAGTTTTTATACTTCTTTTAACCTGATAAGGATTCCACAGAGGAGGTAGGTTTCCAAATTAAAATCAAACAATAGTTTGATATCTGTGTTTCTGAGACACTGTAATGCCATCTCCATACCTGAAGATTTCCATATCCTTTTCAGAATTTCTCTATCCTCATAACAGTTTAAGCCTCCTTTTCAAACTTACCTCAACTTACATCACATTCATCATCCTTGTTCTCTATCTAATCCATGTGTTAATATATTTAGTTTTTTCTTTCCTATGGCTGAAAACTTCACTCACCTGACTGTAACCTCCAACAGGGCACAGATCAGGTGTCTTTTCACTACTTTGTGCCCAATGTCTGCCATGGTACAATGACACAAAGTAGATGATCAAGAAACATGTACTGAACAAAAGGATGAATGAATAGTACTTTCTGCAAGTCCAAATGAACTTTAACATGAACTTTCGTTACAGACACACCAGCTACTCTTTATGGAATACAGCTTCATCAATTAAGCTGCAGCACCCTTTACTGCACATACGGGGTATGTAGATGGGCCTATGGATTTTATTTTGATATTACTGTTTTTAAATTGGGGAAATAGCTCATGATAACAATCAAAGAAGAGATGGGAAGTTTCATCACACCAAATATCTATCATATTCTGGACTAAATATAAGAGTTTAGATGTAGAAGCAAATGCTAAACATAAATAAAATTGTATGCATCTGCACAGAAAAGAATACTAACATGTGAGCTATAATGTGTTATTATTTTGTTGTTGTTGTTGCTTCCCACACCTTCTTATATCCCCTCATTAATGCATATCTGATGCTTTTATTTGGCAACATCATACATTGATAATAACATTTTCTAATTATTTTAATTTCTTAATTATTCTAAGTACCAAATTATTTTGCTTTTACTGGTAGGTGAAGTGCTTTAAAAATGCCTTGTCTTGCCCAGGCAGTGTGGCTCAGTAGATTGGGTGTCATCCCATGGACCAGGAGGTCGCCAGTTCGATTCCCTGTCAGGGCACATGCCCAGGTTGCAGGTTCTGTCCCACATGCAGGAGGCAGCCAATCGATGTTTTTCTCTCACATCGATATTTCTAGCTCTCTCTTCTTCTTCCTTTCTCTCTCTGTAAAAATCAATAAAAATATATTTTTTAAAAAAATGCCTTGTCTTTACCAGCTGCCCCCCCCCCACCACCACCTCCCATAGGGGACTCCAAGCCTGAGGTGGAGGCCAAGGCCAGGGTGGCAGTGCCCAGGCCATAGGCATGAGGCTCCTATTGCTGTCACCAGAGTGTGGTATATGCAGCATGCATTAGATGCTGGAGAAGATGGACTTTGAAAGGGGAGTCCAGTTGGTGACCTTGAATGACAATGGCTATAATACTCCTTTCTATCCCAGCCATAATGGGCACTGCATACCACTTCTGCTGGAAAGTGGAGCCAAGTGGTATGCCCAAACCCACGGGGGTGCTGCTGCCTACACTGGCCCAACTGCTGTGGGCGCACTGAAGTGGCATAGCTTCTGCTTTCTTATAGGTTAATCTCAGGGTGGCAGATAATGATGGCATCCCCAGTCTGCGTGAAGTTGCTATGAAGTGTCAAGAAGACTTTTTGATTCTCTCCCTTCAATCTCAGTTCTGAAGGCTGTCTGGGATGGAAAATGCAAATTAAAACAAGTCGATTGTATTTTTTCACCCTTCAGTTTGTTAATAGTAATAACAACATTCTGATAGAATCTCAGTGCCAGCAAAGGTTTGGTGCTCTTGTATACTTCTTGCAATGTGCCAAGAACTCTTCTCAGTGCTTCACATTTTTAACTCATGTAATCCTCAGAATAGCCCTGGGGTAGGTACTATATTGTCAGTTGAATTTTACAGTTAAACTGAAAGACATGGTTTACTGATTTAAATACCAAAGTCCCACGGCTAGTGACTCCCGAGTCAACACTTCTAACCATTATACTATCCTCCTGTAAATTGGTAGCAACCTCTCTTGATGGCAGTTTCGCTATAAGGAAAATTTTTTAATGAGCACACATGCAGATAGACAAACTGTTGAGTCTTGGGTAGTCAGGGATCTGAAATCAGAAGACTTAGGTTGGAATGTGAACCCTACTAATTATCACCATCTGAGTCTCAGAATTTTCATCTTCAAAATGGTTATATAATTTTTTCTATGTGGGCATGTTGTGAGAATTGCAATAGATAATGTATATTACAAACACTTTGCAAACTGAAAACACTGTGATATTCTTGTCTTTTTACTGAAGTTTTGTTCTTTAAGGGAGCATCTCTTTCTGGTGCTTGACTTTTTCCATTTACTGAATAAGAATATTTCTGTGGAAAGCTAGTGGTCTTTTGAAATCTAATGAGCCCTTTAGTTTAAAAAATTAATTTTGGAGTTGGTCATCAATATTTGTTCAGGACAAATACTAGACTAAGAATTCACTGGGGACAGGAAACAGAGAAAAAGGACTCGGTGCTTTCCCTTGTTACGCAGCATGTACACGGACAAGAACTTAGTCACACAGTAGTACAGCAACGTGTAAGGGGGTTCACATTAAAATAGTGCAAACCAAACACAAAAACATAGCAAAGTCCTTGAAAGCAGAAGGCTACTGGTGTCAGACAAAACCTAATTTATAATAAAATAAAAGTGAAGCCAACTCTCTTCAGTTTTATTAAAAGAGAAATCACACCACCTCCCAGGAAGGGTTATCTTGAACATTAAATAGATGTAAGAGCCTAGCACACACACCATCTGGCATAAAGTAAGTGTTTATGCAGCTATTTCTAGATGCAAAGAGAAGTCAAATAATAGTTGAAGAGTGAGTATTATTCAGAAAATCTGAGTGATTCAGTAAAATGTACTGTCAAAAAAGTTTGGGTTTTAAAAAAAATTTTTTTTAGAAGAAATGTGTTTTAGCCCTGGCCAGTTTGGCTCAGCGGTTAGAGCGTCGGCCTGCGGTCCAGAGAGACCTGGGTTCAGTTTCCGCTAAGGGCACGTACCTTAGCGGGACCCCAACCTGGGTCCCAGCCACTTGATGTGTCCCTTTCACATCGATGTTTCTCTTTCTGTCTCTCTCTCTTCCTTTCTCTCCCTCCCACTTTATCTGAACAAAAAATGGGAAAATGTCCTCGGGTGAGGATAAAAATAAACAAATAAATAAAAAATAGAAGAAATGTGTTTTAAATAGACTTTAAGAGAGAAAGACTAGAAATTACATCTTCCAAAATACTTTCTATTAGAATGGGAATCTTTACATGTTGGAATAAATGAATCTGAGAATGTAGTGACCACATCAGCAGCCAAAATTTAATATATGAAATGTAAATTTTACTGCTCTAGCTATTTACATCTAGATACCAGTGAATAAGCTGTTAAAAAAAAAAAATTGTTACACTTTCAAAAAAGAATAGCAACCTCTCTGATTGGGGGGCGGGGGTGGTTTGCCTAGAAAAAAAAGCAACATTGATGTTTCCCCCTATTAAATGTAAGTATTTGTATCTAAAGGTGAAGCAGTAAACAAAACTTCAGAGGCAACTTAAATTCAAAGTTGGCTTTTATTTTTTTAACTAATTACTTTACATTTTGAGCAGTTTTAGCTTTACAAAAAATTGAGTGGAAAGTAGAGAGTTTGTATACCTCCTCCAAACCTCCTAATTTCTTGTTTTGTAACAAATGTACTACACTAACATCTCACATTATTGTAGTACATTTGTTACAATTGATGAGCCAATGTCAATACATTGTTATTAACTAAAGCCTGGAGTTTACATTAGGGTATATTCTGTATTATACGTTCTACGGATTTTGATAAATATATAATGGTATGCCCACCTTACAGTATAATACAGAGTAGTTTAAATTCCCTAAAAATCTCATGCTTCACCTGTTCACCCCTTCTTTCTTCCCCATGAACTCCTGGCAACAATTTATCTTTTTTTTTTTTTAATCCTCACCCAAGGATATTTTTTTTCTATTTATCTTCAGATAGAGTGGGAGGGAGGGAGAGAAAGGGAGAGAGAAAGAAACATCGATGTGATAGAGACACATCGACTAGTTGCCTTCCGCATGACCCTGACCAGGGCAGGGGACAAACTGCAACTGAGGTAGGTGCCCGTGACCGGAATCAAACCAGCGACTCATTGGTCCGCACGCCGATGCTCTACTGCTGAGCGAAACTGGCCAGGGCAACAACTTATCTTTTAAAACTGTCTCCATGGTTTTGCCTTTTCTATAAAATTACTTTTTTAAAAAAAGCAAGATATTTATAAATCACATCTAGGCTGAGAAACCTATAAAATCACTTATAGGAAGTGCTGCACTACTGAAAAAATATTTTACAAATAATGAAGGTAGATGTCAATATCAGTTATCATCACATGGTTAAATGAAATCATTGATGTGAATAGCACTGAGTGAAATCACTCATGTGCAGAACACAAAGCAAGTCTTCACATCAGTGTGGCGCATATGTGTGAGAGAAGGGCTTGACCATTTTAGTTTATTTGTTACAGAAAATCTATACTGTTAGTGGAGAGATTCTCCTTTTATTTTGAAAAGACTTTCAACATCTTTATAGTATAGGAGGTATACTGGTGGATTAGAATTTTTGGTGCAGAACAGACATATTTTCTAATTTGAAATATCAGATATACTCACAATTGTTCCCATTTTCAACACCTTTGTCTACTTCCTTGAATTATTTATGTTTGTGTTTATTTCCCCTACTAGACTAAAGGTTACCTTTACATTTCTCAGTGCTTGCCATGCAAGTATATGGACAAAAGATGTCTGCTAAATGAACATTTATAAATAAAACATTTATAAATATCTCCTTTTGCTCCTGTACCTCTCATACATTCTCAGTTAAAATGACCCACTTCTTTGTAAACATTAACTTTTAAAAATCAGGGTTTTTTCAAGACATTTTAAGTAAAAATTGTGTAATATGTTTATGGTTTAAAAAATAAACAATGCAAAATCATATAAAGGAAAACAACAACCCTTCCCCACCAGCTCATGATTCCCATTTCCCAGAGATAGCCACAGTGATCTGTTTTATGTTTCGCCTTTCGGAAACTTGCTAGGCATACTCATACGAATGTGTCAATGCAGACATATTTAACAGGAAGTTAAATAGAACTTCTAGTTTCTGCTATGGCCCCAAAGCTGAAAGCCGCAGATGAAAAGTGCTAGTATTCCTTTGATCTAAAGAGATGTCTTATAGAGATTATGCCTAGTGCTGTAGTCATCTCCCATTTCCAGTCTATATATGAGAAGGCCAGAGACACTGAAAAGGAAGACTGTCTTTTAAGAGCATTATTACTGTGTGTACTTCTCCCTTATAACAATCTAAATGAGAAGAGCACCAAGAAATGTACTTATTGAAAATAAGTATGTCTCCCAGGAGGGAGACCTGTATCCTATAGTCTTTCTCTCCTTTTCTCCCCACCCTGCTTCCCTAGATGGGCTGCAGAAATGTGCTGGTCAGGTGTTGCAGGACAGGAGTGGCTCTTGGTGACAGAACATCGGAGAAGTTAACTCACGTCCACTTCAAATAATGTAGACAGAGGTAAGTGCTGAATACTTACCTAGAAAAATCCAATGAGGAGAATTTCTGCTTCCAGCTGTATGGCATACTTGAGGTTCAGTGAACCCCCTCCTGGTACAAATCATCAAACACTCTGGATAAAAACTTTCATATAGATATAATCAAAAGCATAATCCATGAGATAAATTATTGATAAGTGCAACTTCATTAAAATTAATAACTTATGCTCTGCAAAAGACTATAAAAAGAATGAGAAGACAAGTCACAAACCACTAGAAAAGATTTGCAAAACACACATCTAATAAAGGACTGTTATTCAAAATATGCAAAGAACTCTTAAAATTCTATAATAAGAAAACAACCCAATGAAAAAATGAGCCAAAGACCTTAAAGGACACTTCACCAAAGAAGATATACTGATGGCAAATAAGCATATGAAAAGATGTGCCACATCTTACATCATCAGGAAAATCCAAATTAAAACAACAATGAGATACTACTACATTCCTATCAGAATAGCCAAAATCTAGAACACTGACAACACCAAATGATGGCAAGATTGTGGGGCAACAGGAACTCTTGTTCACTACTACTAAGAATGCAAAATGGTGCAGCCATTATGGAAAACAGGTTGGTGCTTTTTTATAAAATTAAACATACTGTTACCATACAGATGGTCCAGCAATTGTGCTGCTTGGTATCTACTTAATGGAGTTGAAAAATTATGTGCACACAAAAATCTGCATACAGGTGTTTACAGCATCTTTATTCATAATCGCCAAAACTTAGACGCAACCAAGATGTCTTTCAGTAGTTGAATGAATAAACAAATTGTGGTACACCCAGCATTAAAAGAAAATGAGCTATCAAGTCATGAAAAGACATAGAAGAAACTTTAATGTATATTACTAAGTAAAAGAAGCCAATCTGAAATGGCTACACATTGCAGCAATTTTCAACCTTTCATTTCATGGCACACATAAATTAATTACTAAAATTCTGCAGCACACCAAAAAATATATATTTTCCCTAATCTGACCAAAAAAATAGGTATAATTTTGATTCATTCACATCAGACAGCTATTGTGTTGGCTGTTGTCATTTTTTTAATTTGACAATCTAAGGGGAAAAGAGATTAGTGCCCCTAACCAAATAGACAGGCATTGCATGTTTTAAAACTTCATGTGGCACACTGGTTGAAAATTGCTGACGTACTGTATGATTCCAACTACTGACATTCTGGAAAAGGCATACTATGGACAGAGTAAAAGGGTCAGTGGTTTCCAGGGGCTGGGGGCAGGAGAAGGGGAAAAGGGGTGAATAGGCAGAGCACAAAGGATTTTTAGGGCAGTGAAAATACTCTTACAATACTATAATGATGGACATATGTCATTATACATGTGTCCAAAGCCATAGAATGTACAACACCAAGAATGAACCCTAAGGTAAACTGTGGACTTTCAGTGACTATGATGTGTTACTGTAATTTAATCAGCTGTAGCAAACGCACCATTCCGGTGAGTGATGTTGATAATGGGAGAGACCATACATGAATGGAGGCAGGGGGTACATGGGAAATCTCTGTACCCTCTGCTTAATTTTGCCACAAACCTAAAATTTCCCTAGGGGGAAAAAAAGTCTTTAAAACAAAATGTATATAAAATAAACAATTTAAATGCATGGGTGAGCTGAGGCCAGAAACAACAAAGTGTGAATCTATGGGAGTTAGAGAACTGTGGATGGTGTTTGCCTTACGACTATCTGCCCATTGGGTAGTTCCTTGGACAAGAAAAAGAGGCAAAGTCTGAGGTCTGAGCTGAGTATGGCAAGATATCAGGAGAAACCTCTACTTAAAACCGAGATCTGCAAAGAGTGGTATCCCTCACTGCATAAACTAGGAAAAAACCCACCACACAACGTGAAATTGTGACCATATGTGTGTGTGTGTGTGTGTGTGTGTGTGTGTGTGTGTGTTGCCTTTGAATCTGGAAGGGAAAAAATGTACCTTCCCTGAGATTTCCTAATCCTATAATCATAAGCCTGAGCTCTACCTATATGGCCCATATAACTACAAACCAACAATTTAAAAAGAATCAGATATGTAAAGATCACAGTTATAGAAATGACCAGAAACAATACAAAGTGACTATGTTTGATATACTTTAAGAAATTATAAGTTAAAAAAAAGAAAAATAGCCCTGGCCAGTTTGGCTTAGCAGTTAGAGCGTCAGCCTGCGGATCAGAGTGTCCCAGGTTCGGTTCCCACTAAGGGTACATACCTCAGTTGCAGTTTGTCCCCAGCCCCGGTTGGGGTCGTATGGGTGGCGACCACTCGATGTGTCTCATGTCGATGTTTTTCTCTCTCTCTTCCTCCTTCTCTCCCTCCCACTCTATCTGAAGATAAATGCAAAAATGTCCTCAGGTGAGGATAAAAAAGAAAAATAGTAAATGGAAGTGAAAATAAGAAAACAGAAAAAAACTCTATTGAAACTGTCTAATTAGATTTGAAAAGAAACCAAATAGAAGCTCTAGAAATGTAAATATTATTAATTAAAATCGAAAACTCAATGGATAGATCAAACAGTAAAGTATACCTAGCTGAAGAAAGAACTATGGGCCTGGGAAATAGATCTAAAGGAAAAACACAAATGTAGCACAAAGAGACAGATAAAATTAAGTTAAAGAAATCTTAAGAGATATGAAGGAGAAAGAAATAAGGCCTTATATGTTTCATTCTAGGGCCCAGAATAATTAGAGAGAATGAGGAAGTTATGGGTTGATTTTAAATCTTATAATCTTTTGACTTCCTGAATCTGAAAATGTATGTCTTTCAATAATTCATGAAAATAATGTCATTATCTTTTCAAATAGTGCCTCTGTTGGTAGTCATATTTTTCAGTTTGGGGGTTGAAATGTTTTTTCTTTTAAAAGATAGTTTCACTGAGATATGGAACTTTTAATTTGACTGTTATTTACTCTCAGCATTTTGAAGCTGTCATTTCAATATTTTTAAATTTCCATTATTGCTCTTGGGACAGCAGTCAATTCTTTGCTGGACTTTTCTTTCCTCTTCTTTTAATATCGTCTGTTTGTCTTGGGTATTCCACAGAAGCTCAGTAAATAAATTTGAGGAAGAAAAATAATCCCAAAATATCTGACATACAAGAAGAATGGGGAGCAAAGAAAAAAAACTAAACATAATTAAAGTTAAAGGAAGTAGTAAAATGTCTAGTTACTGTTCTTTTATTTTTTAAAGTAAAGCAAAGTGGGGTTTATTGAAAATACACTTCAAGTGAGGAATGTGCCAGCCAAGAGAGAAAAGGGCCTGAACTCCCTGGGTTATAAGGTTTAAATGAGCGATTTTCTGGGTGGAGACTTTCATTTGCATCCAGGGATGATTGACAGAAAAGGGTTACTTAACTATATTTCTTCTGTGCATGACCTTACCCATAATGCATACAGAAAAACCCACCCACGGGGGGGGGGGGGGGGGGTGAGTTCAAAACCACAATGCAAATTTTATTATAATTAGTCCAGAGCCCTAGTAAGGTGGTTGAATTGAGGTCATCTTGTTTTCTTCTGCGCTTGGGCCAAGAACCAGCTGGTTCTGAACCTGCCTGCTGGTAATCTGCTTCAGGAACTGCTGGCTGCTGGGCCACCCATAGAGAGCTGGTCTGAAGGCGAGGTTGGTCTGGACCTGTCAGGACCCAAGGCAGGCCCCAATCACAGTCACTCATGTCTAATTTTCTCTTAACATTTCCCCCCTCAAGTTACGGGAACCCAATTCTTTAGGGTATTTTGGGCAAAGACCGCTCTGGCTGCTTCAAGCTGATCAGGTCATTGTGGGGCTTTGGGTCCCCGTACTCGCTGGCTGTCGGCTGAGGGAGGTGGCTGCTGATGTCCATCCAGGGGCCCAAAATGAGAGGTCTGTTCTATGGGAGTAAGGACTTTGCACCCTTCAGACAGTACCATTTGGAGCTGTATGGCTGCTATACCAGAAGAAATGAATTTTTAAAAATAAATTGAGGCCCGGCCGGTGTGGTTTAGTGGTGGAGCATCGACCCATGTACCAAGAAGTCGCCAGTTGTGGACCCGATCCCCAGTGGGGGGCATGCAGGAGGGGGCCAATCAATGTTCTCTCTCATTGATGTTTCTATCTCTCTCTCCCTCTCCCTTCCTCTCTCTCTAAAATCAATAAAGAAAAAAATGTTTAAAAAAAATAAAAATAAAAATAATTGAGGGCCCTGGCCAGTTTGGCTCAGTAGTTAGAGTGTCAGCCCTCGGATCCGAGAGTCCCGGGTTTGGTTGCAGTTTGTCCCCGCCCCGGTAGGGGTTGTGAGGGTGGCAACCAGTCAATGTGTCTCTCTCACATCGATGTTTCTCTCTCTCTTCCTCCCTCTCTCCCTCCTGCTCTATCTGAAGATGAATGCAAAAGTGTCCTCGGGTGAGGATTTAAATAAATAAATAAATAAATAAATAAATAAATAAATAAATAAATAAATAAATAAATAAATAAAATAAAATAAATTTAGGAACATGGGTCCAAATATTAGTATGAGTATGAAGATAATTATGGGTGCAGCAAGGGAAGCAAAGGGAGAGAAGCCAAGATTTGGTATTCCAGAAGAGTCCCCGTAGTCTGTATGTTGCTGCCCTTTCAAGGATATCTTGTATGTTTTGTTGTACCTGCCCTGATTTATTGATATAAAAGCAACATTCTTCCTTCAGGTATAAACAGGTACCACCCTCTGCCGCTGTAAGGAGGTCAAGAACTCCTCTGTTCTGAAGGGCAACACTGGCTAACAATCAAGTTGCTCTTGTAACATTTTTAAGGTTTCTCCTGTGTGTGTTAGAGTGACTGCTGTCTCTTGGGATGAACGCTGTCGGAGCCCTGCAGAGGTTCCTAGGCCGCAGTGCCAGCCTCAGCAAGGCCCCCAGGAGGGTGGTCAGGGGAGTGAGGGGTCCTGCTCATCTATTTAAGGGTCCTCTTGACCGGAGAGGGAAAGGGAGAGAATTATTATCCCATGCTATCGAGATGTCAGGGAGGACATAGCCTAGAGAGCAAAAACCTCTCTATCCAGGGGGCAAAGCCAGGTAGGCATGGGATCCACAGACCCAGTAAATTCCCTTGGATAGGGGATGTTCTCCAGTTAACTGGATATCAGTTAATTGCGTAGGAGTACTTTCCCATGCGGTGTGTCTTCCCCTTCCCCTGGAGAATTTGGTTCCCCAGAGTTGTGAATGTGGCTGCAGTTAGGGGGTCAATTAGAGGGGTAGTAGAGATTGTTTGATTGATTCTTTCAAGGAATAGGGAGCCCCTTTGGGGATCAAAATGTAGGGCGTTTTGAGAATCATGGAAAAAGAGTGATACAATTGCCCTTTGACAGGCCTAATCAAAGGTTAATGTCCTTATAGGGCCTCCCTGGGCAGTAATGGGATATTGGGAGGCTCTTGTTTAGGGGCGGGTCTGATTGAGCAGGTCTGAGGGTGTGGGTAAGGATAAGGTTCTTTGGGGTAATAGTTGTGTCAATTAGGGACGCTGCAAAGGAGATCCCACTTGTAGTGTTGGTTGTTAGGGGTGTGGGGATTAAAAAGGTTAGATGGCATTGGGTTGACTGAAGTTATCCTACAAAGGAGCCTCCAGAAGCATTGCTAATGGTGCAAAAAGGAAATTTAGCCCCCTGGTAATTAGCCAGGTAAGAGAAGAGGGTGCCTATGGGCAACCTGCTAGGGTTTTGGGTAAAAGAGTGAGTGAGGAGATCTATCAGGGTGTTCTGAAGTTTCCTTAGGTTGGAAGAATTGAGATAGCCCCATGCATTAGAAAAGTATGTTTATTGAGGTAGAACAGCAGAAGATGTCCCCCAATTCCAGAGAGATATAGGTTTTATATATCCCCAACCTTGAAATGAGAAACAAAGCCAGCAGGTGGTATTGAATTGTAAAGCAGTGGCAATGAGATTGGCCAATTGATAGGCACTCTCCTCTGGAAGCTAGCCAGGGTGAATAATAAGCAGGTAATAAAGAGACTACTCAGCCTTATCTGTTCTCTGTGAAAAAGGTAGTTGAGGTCCTCTAGCGGTTCACAGGCGTAGGCCGGGTCTGGAGGAGGTGATGTTGTGGCCTCAGGTTGCTCAGGCTGTATCCAGGGTTTGACCATAGTGGATCCATCTGGTGATCCCTGGAATGGGTGAAGGGTGTCTCCAAAGACCTGGTTGGGATGAGATATGCCTAGGAATCTGGGAGCAGGCAAGTGGTTTGTGCAATCTGAGTCACAGCCTGGCTGGGATCTCGGTTCTTCTCATCAAAGCAGAAAAGATTTTTTTTCTTTTTTTTTATTTATTTATTATTATTATTTTTTTATTAATTTACTTTTGTTACAGATGTTTCTCCTTTTTTCCCCATTGACACCCTCCTCCCCAACCCCCCACCCCGTCCCCAGCTCTGTTGTCCATGTCCATCAGTTATGCATACATGCGTATACGTTCTGTGGTTTATCTCTTCCCTCCCCCCCCCCTTCTGAGGGTTGTCAGTCTGTACCCTACTTTCACATCTCTGGGTCTACCCTGTTCCCCAGACTGTTATGTTTATTATATTCCACAAATGAGTGAGATCATGTGACATTTGTCTTTCTCTGCTTGGCTTGTTTTGCTTAGGATAATACTCTCGAGATCCCTCCATGTCGTCTCAAAGGATAAAAGATCAACAAAAATGAAAGTAATGCAAAGAGGGATTTACTGAAAATATACTCCAAGTGAGAAGTAGGCCAATTAAGAGAGACAATGGCCTAGTTACTGGGATTTCTAAAAAACAATATAGAATTAAATTCCTATAGCATATTCTCTAATGAGAGTACAATGAAGGAGAAAATAAAAACAAAAAATATAATAAAAATAATTCAAACTTTTGGAAATTAATTAAGAACTTTCCTAATGGAAATTTAGAAATATAATTAAAACAGAACAATAATATAACTACTACTTATCAGAATTGTAGGGGTACATGTATAGTCTTAAATGCTTATTAAAATGAAGGACCTGGCCAGGTTGGTCAGTTGGTTAGAGCATCATCCCGCTAAGCAAAGTTGCAGGTTCAATCCCCAGTCAGGGAACATACAAGAATCAACCAATGAGTGCATAAATAAGTGGAACAACAAAACTCTCTCTCTCTCTCTCTCTCTCTCAAATCAATCAATAAATAAAATTATGGGAAGTTGAAAATTAATGGCATAAGCATCTAGTTTAACAAATTAGAAAAAGAGCACAATAAACTGAAAGTAAAAGGGAATAGAGTATATAACAAAGGTAAGAGCAGACACAAATAAAAATCGAAAACAAAATGAAGACTATCAACAAAGACATAATTAGAATGATTCATATAATTGATAAACTCTAATCAAAAGATAAAGGGCACAACTTAAAATATTACAAATGAATAAATGAACAAAATGAAATATGGAGCAAATATTTTAAATATTCTAAACAACCGTATGGCAAAATTTTTTGAAATACATGTAAAATAGGTAAATACCTAGAAAAATATAAAAATACCAGTCAAAATAGAAATCTGTATAGTTATATAGCAAGAAATAGAACAATTGTATGGTCTTGTAGAAATAAAGGAAATCAAACAGCTAGATGAAAATAGTCCCATAAAGAAAACTCTAGTTCCAGACAGTTTTGAGTCCTATCAAACGTTTAAGAAACATATAATTTTGATCATATATATTTTTTCTTTCAAAAAGTATAGAAAGGGGAACATTTCCCAACTTCTTTAATGAAAATGATATTAGTTTGATGCCAGATTCACACAAGAATACAAAGAAGAAGAAGGAGGAGGAGGAGGAGAAGGAGAAGAAGGAGGAGAAGAAAATTGTAGCCTGAATCTCCCTAAATGAGATATTAGCAAATTAAGCCTTACAATGTATTATTAAGGTGACATATCAAGTTCAAATTGGTTTTATCATAAGAATAGTTTGTTCAATACTCGAATATTATCTATATTAAAATTTTAATTCAGAAACATTATTATTGCAATAGGTGCAGAAAAATCATTGTATAATATTTGACAACCATTCTTGATAAAAGCTCTTAGTAAAACAGGAATAGAAAGAAACTTTATTTTTTAAAAGATATCTACATATATACACACAAACACAAAAAATATAGCAAGTATAATGGTGGTACATTAGAAACATTCCCTTTAAAATCAGAAACAAGAAAGGATATCTGTTCATTATGGCTCTTCTTTTCAACATTTTCCTGTAGGTTCTCATCACTGCACTCAGGCCAGGTAAGAAAAGATGTACCAAGATTGGAAAGAAAGAAATAAAACTGTCATTATTTGCAGTTGATTATTGGCATTGAAAACATAAAATAATCTATGGAAAAATTATTAATATTAACAAGGTTGCCAGCTAGAAATCATTATTAAAAATTCAATTGCATCTATATACCAGCAACCAACAGATGACATTTTTCATTAAGGAGATATGATTTCAGACCTCAGAGAAAGCACCCACAATGTGTGGACATTTGATCTGTAGCAGAGATGGTACTGGAGGTAAGTGGAGGAAGGAGAAACCTTCCCATAAATGACACCAGGAAATTTTGAATAAGAAAAAATATGAAAGTGGACCACTATCCCATGTCATACTAAAAATAATAAAAATAAATCCAGGTTCTTTAAAGACCTTGATATAAAATGCAAAATAATAAACATTTCATTAAATAATGTAGGAGACCATATTCATGGTCTCAGATAAGGAAGACTTTCTTAAGACTCAGAAAAGCGCTAATCATAAAAAAAAAAAAAAATGATAAATTTGACTATCATTCACTGACCATCAGTGAATCTACAATGATCTCAAAATAAAATGTTAAAAATTTTGCTGAATTAAAAACACTATCAAAAGAGTGAAGATTAAAAATCTACAAAAATGTTTTTGTTTACATAATAGATTAGAATGCAGAATGCATACGGTATACTACAATTTACTTGGGGAACAAAAAAACAATATAATAAATAGAAAAAATGATCAAAAGATATGAATTAAATAGCTTCAATCTGAAAATGTCCCAAATATCAATGGAAAGTAGAATAGATAAATTATGGTACATTAGAATGTTATAGAGACTTAAAAATACAAAACACCCACAGCCTTGAGTATAACATGTAAAGGTTTAAAAAATTATGTTAAATAAAAAAAATGAAGAGTTATAGAATAATATACACAGGGTTTATTTTATTTAACAAACATTTTTAAGCACATAATTACTAAGGTTGGGACGCATTTTATTTATTTTTTTAACTTATCTTTATTGTTGAATGTATTACAGATGTTCCTCATTTTTCCCCCATTGCCCTCCTCCTCCCCATTACCACCCCCCTCCTGCCTTTCCTCACTGTTGTCTGTGTCCATTGGTTATGCATATATACATATAAGTTCTTTGGTTTATTTCTTCCCAACCCCCAACCCCCCTTCCCTTTGAAGTTTGTCAATCTAACAACCAATTTGTACTTCTTAATCCCTTCACCTTTTCACCCATCCCCCCAGCCCCCACCCATCTGGTAACCAACAAAAGTTCTCTGTATCTATGAGAATGTCTCTGTTCTGCTTGTTCATTTTGTTTGTAGATTCAATTGTTGATAGATATGTATTTATTGCCATTTTGTTTGTTCATATTTTTTTATCTTTTTCTTCAAGAAGACCCTTCAACATTTCATATAAGAATGGTTTGATGGTGATGAACTCCTTTAGCTTTTCCTTGTCTGGGAAACTCTTTATATGGCCATCGATTCTAAATGACAGCTTTGCAGGATAGAGTACTCTTGGTTGTAGGTTCTTGCTCTGCATCACTCTGAATATTTCTTGCCACTCCCTTCTGGCCTGCAAAGTTTCTTTTGAGAAATTAGCTGACAGTCTTATGGGAACTCCCTTGTAGGTAACTAACTGCTTTTCTCTTGCTGCTTTTAAGATTCTCTCATTGTCTTGAACCTTTTGCATTTTGATGATGATGTGTCTTGGTGTGGGCCTCTTGGGGTTCATCTTGTTTGGGACTCTCTGTGCTTCCTGGACTTGTATGTCTGTTTCCTTCACCAAGTTAGGGAATTTTTCTGCCATTATTGTTTCAAATAGGTTTTCGATTTCTTGTTCTCTCTCTTCTCCTTCTGGCACCCCCAAGATGCGAATGTTGGCACGCTTGAAGTTGTCCCAGAGGCTCCTTACACTATCCTCATTTTTTGGATTCTTTTTTTGTTTTGCTGTTCTGATTGGGTGTTTTTTGCTTCCTTATATTCCAAATCGATGGTTTGCTTCTTGGCTTTACCTACTCTACTATTGAATCTGTGTAAACTATTCTTTATTTCAGTTAGTGCCGCCTTCATTTCTAACTGTGCATCCTTCATTTCTGACTGGTCCTTTTTTATGCTCTTGAGACCCTCAATAAGTTCACTGAGGTTCTCACTAAGTCCACTGAGCATCCTTATAAGCAGTATTTTGAACTCTGCATCTGTTAGGTTACTTAACTCCATTTCACTTAGTTCTTTTCCTGGAGTTTTGTTCTGTTCTTTCATTTGGGACCTGTTTCTCTGTCTCCTCATTTTGGCTGCCTCCCTGTGTTTGTTTCTATGTACTACTTAGCGAGAGGTATAGGGCTAGTTGAGACCAGATGCTGCTTATTTGAAAGAATTTAGGAAAAGCTGAAGCAGGATCCAAGACAGGCCAATCCTATGGTAAAGCAACTGGCAATAGCTTGGGTGGGCCTGAAAGATGGGTGGGGTGGGGCCTCAGGGAATCACCAGGGCAGGGCAAACAGTGTGAACCAGGTTGCTGGAGTCCCAGATATGGCGGGCGTCTGCCGGCCCAGGGAAGGGCTCACCAAAGGAACAAAAGCCTCTGATAGCACATCTCTCCAGGAGAAAGCTGCCTCTCCAGCTCTCGCTCCAGTGCCTAACAGCTCAGTTCTTCCCCATATGTCTCTGGTGCCATTCAAGCTGCCTCCCGCACGCTGGAGCCTGGAGGGTGCGAGTCCGAGTAAGTCCGTGCGCGGGCCCTTTAAGAGGAGCTGCCAGGGGCTCCAGCCACCTCAGCCTCAGTTCCCGCTGGTTTTTCCAGCCAGAAATTATGGGGACTTTTCTTCCTGGCACTGGAACCCTGAGCTGGGCGCCTGGTGTGGGACGGGGACCCCTCAGTCCTCAGGGAGGACCTTCCCAGCGTAGGTGTCCTCCTAATTTTTATCTGCCACACGTGGGTGTGGGACCAGCCCGTCCGCCTCCGCCCTCGTACCAATCTCGATGCGGCTGCTGCTTTAATTTCATAGTTGTAGGACTTCCTTTCAGCTTGATTTCAGGCAGTTTTGAATGATGGTTGTTCTGTAGTTCAGTTGTAACTTTGATGTGGTTGTGGAAGGACGCGATACCGAGTTTACTTACGCCGCCATCTTGACCAGAAGTCGGGACAGGCATTTTACAATGATTAGTTCACTCAGTCTTGTAAACAATTCAATGATGCAACTGCTGTTATTGCTTTTGGTCTACAGATGCAGAAACTGAGGCATAGAAAGGTTAAATAACTGCCCAAGGTCACACATCTGGTAATGGGGAGGGGACAGATTTAAATCCAGGTAATCTGGCTCCAGGATCCAGAGTATGATTCTATTTATATAAAATTGAAAAACAGGCAGAGGTAAACAGCATATTGCTTAGAAATATATATGAAAAAAATCTATTTTAAAATGTAAAAAATAAAATAAAAATAGAAAAGATTAACACAAAAGTCACAATTAACTTTGATGGGGAAGGGAAAGGAATGCAACCTGAGAGGGAAAGACAGAAAGATTCGAAGAAATTGGTGACGTCCTCTCCTCCCGCACTCCTCTACCCCCAGTTTTATACAGATATAGTGGACATACAGTTTAAGGTGTACAGGATAATGTCTTGACTAACATATATTGTGAAATGACTACCAAAATAAATTTAGTTAACATTTGTCATCTCATAGAGATATAAAATTTAAAAAAAGAAAAGAAAGAAGTGGTTTTTTACTTTGTGATGGGAACTTTTAGCAACGTTCTCCTTTAGGAGAACATCCGGGAAGTATGTATATGGACGTTAATTTTATTATTAATATTGTTGTTCTTTGTAGTGCACATATCCATTATATACAATCTTTCTTGGTATGGTTATTTCTCAGTGTTTAAGAAGATTGAAAGAGAGGCTGGCCTCTGACCCTGGATAGGGTCTGTGCAGTGGAAGAGTAACCTGCATCTCCAGAAGGTTTCTGGGAGCCCAGCGTGAGCCAGAGAAGGTAAGTGGGCTACATCGTCTTGAAAGGATCCTACCCAATAGGACAGCCACTCAGGGTGAGGGGACCCAAACAGAAAGAGGGTGTGTGGGTTGGATTTGAAAAAAAAACAGAGAAAGCTAGGTGTAATTGAGGGCGCTGGAGAGCTGTCCAGAGAACTCAGAAAAGCAGCCTGAGAGAGAAGTGTCAGCATCTGAACATCTGCCAGATGGTAGCTGCACCACGAAAGCAGGTGCTCGAGTTAGAGGCAGAGGAGGTGAACGGGTAGAAGAAGGTAGAAGAAAAGTGAAGAATAAAGGAGGTGGACAGAAGCTTTGAACTGGATAAGATTAAATTCTTGATATTAGACTGGACCGGACTGCTAATGAGGCTTTTTGTTCATTCATGAGAGTGACAAGAAAAAGTTAAGAGGATTTCCTGAGGTTTTTGTCCAAAATGGGAGATTTTACAGAGCTTGTTTGAAGCCCAGTGAGAAGAATAAGCAGTTTCCTGCTTGCACTTTAACAAGTTCAGTAAACTAACAAGTTTAGATTATACATAAATCTCTATCTCCATACCTTTTAAAAACAACAGCCTTACCAAGATACGATTCAAATACTTTAATATTAAACATTGTAAACTTTACAATTCAGTGGTTTTTAGTATATTCACAAGGTTGTAAAGCCATCATCACTATCTAATTCCAGAACATCTTATCGCCCCAAAAAGAGACCCTATACATATCATCCTCTTTCCCTCATGCCCCTGTCAACCCCTAATCTAATTTCTGTCTCCATGGATTTTTCTATTCTGGACATTTTACATAAATGGAATCATGCAAAATGTGGCTTTTTGTGTTGGCTTCTTTTACTTAGCAGTGTTTTTAAAGTTCATCCATGTTATGGAATATACATCATGTTCCATCTTTTTTATGACTATATAATATTCCATTGTGTGGCTATTCTATATTTTGTTTATCCATTCATCAGTGGACAGACATTTCAGTTTCCACTTTTAGGCTATTATGAATAATGTTGCTATGAACATTCATGTACAAGGTTTTGTGTGAATATCTGCTCTTAATTCTCTTCAGTATAAACATAAGAGTGGAATTGCTAGAGCATATGGTAAACTCTATGTTTAATTTTTCGAGGAACAAACCATTTTCCATGTGACTGCATGATTTTACAACCTCATCAGCAGTGTATAATTCTGCATCTCTTCACTAACACTTCTTGCCTGTCTTTTGTTTCCACCATTATAATAGAAGTAAAATTATATCTCATCATAGTTTTGATGTGCATTTCTCTAAAGACTGACAGTGTTGAACATTTTCTCATGTGCTCATTAGCCATTTGTATATCTTCTTTGGAAAAATGTCTATTGAGATTCTTTGTACATTTTTAATTAGGTTACTTATCTTTTTGTTGTTGAGAGAGTTTTTATATATATTCTGGATTCAGATCTCTTATTACATATATGACTTGCACATTTATTCTCTCGTTCTCTGGATTGTATTTTTTATCACTTTCATTATGATGTCCTTTGAAACACAAAATTTCTTAATTTTAATGAAGTTCTGTCTCTAGTTTTTCTTTTGTTGCTTATGCTTTTGTCTCCATCTTTTTTTTTTTTTATCCTCACCCGAGGACATTTTGCATTTATCTTCAGGTAGAGCGGGAGGGAGAGGGGGGAAGAGAGAGAGAGAGAAACATTGATGTCAGAGCAACACATCGACTGGTTGCCACCCACATGACTCCAGCTGGGGCCAGGGACAAACTGCAACTGAGGTACATGCCCTTAGCGTCAACTGAACCCAGGACTCTCTGGTGCACAGGCCAACGTTCTAACCACTGAGCCAAACCAGCCAGGGCTTTTTTTTTTTTTTTTAACACAAATGCAATCATACTATATCTGTGATTCTTCAACTTGCTTTTTCTTAATAATTATTGGGCATTTTCCCACATTTCTATCTCTCTCCATTTATCTGTCTACCTATCTTCATCTATGTGTCTAAACTTATGTGTCTTTTTATGGTTGCATAATATTTTATTTTATAGAGGTAAATTACAAGTTCTCCATTAATAGATATGTGGGTTTTTACACCTTATTGTTCTTGTAGTGCCACAACAAACATTCTTGAGAATATATTTTTATATGCACATGTGAATATACCCACAATGTACATTTCTAATTGTGGGAGTGTTGAGTTAAAGAATATCTGCCAAATTATCTCCAACGGTGTTGCATATATTTTATATATATTATCCTCTAATAGTATTTGAGAATGTCTTGCAAACAGAGGCTATGATCAAACTTTTTATCCTTACCAATTGATAAGTTTTTTAAAAAAGATATTTTGTTTAGCCTTTCTTTAATTGTGTTTGAGGTTGACCATCTTTTATATGATTATTGGATATTTGTATTTCCATTTGTATAGTGTTTTTTCAAAACTTTGTCCACCTTTTAGTGGAGTATTTGTCCTTTTATTGAATTTTAAGAGTGTTTTGTATGTTAAAAAATTTCCTTTTTCTCAGTTATGTATGTTGTAAATATATATATTTTTTCTTATTTTCTTTTTAATTTCCCTATGGACTTTCTGTTGTACAGAAGTTTAAGATGATTTTGTAGTTGAATTTATCAATCTTTTTTCTTATGAATTTTGGCAAATCCTTTGTATTTCTGTTTTTCTTAAATTTTTTCTAAGCATTTTTCCTATACTTCAAATTTTGAAGAGTCTAATATTATTGGCTGTTCCTTTTCTTGATTTAATTTTAAATTACTGCACACAATTCTTTGAATCATGTCATGAATAGTGCCATGTCCTTAAGCCCACTGAGTAAATATTGAATAACATTTCAAACTTATATTTAAATTTTACACTATTCCATTTGAGGTTGTCTAAATAATTCTTTATTTCTTTATCCTCACCTGAGGACAGTTTTGTTTTTGCATTTATCTTCAGATAGAGAGGGAGAGATGGAGGGAAGGAGAGAGAGAAATATCCATGTGAGAGAGACACATTGACTAGTTGCCACCCACACGACCCCAACCGGGCCGGGGACAAACTGCAACCAAGGTACGTGCCCTTAGCGGGAACCGAACCTGGGACTCTCCAGTCCGTGGGCCGAAGCTCTAACCGCTGAGCCAAACCAGCCAGGGTAATAATTCTTTTTTTAAATTCAAGTTTAAAATAAACATTTATTTGGCACATTCTACTAGTAAATGAAGCCAATGTAAAATAACATTTTAAGCATAACAAATTCTATATAACTCTTGCCATTTTACTAACAAGGTTCAAAGATTTTTGTTTTGTTTTTTTAAAATCATTGGTAGAACAGTAGTTGCTTCCTGAGGGACTGAGAGATAACAACAGATATTTGAGCCTTTGTATTTGGAGAGAACCTTTTTGTTCAGTCCAGAAGCCCTAAAGGTTCCCAGGCACCAGTCAAAAGGGGTGTTTCCCAACTCTGAGTGACACCTGAATGCATGTCATTCACAACAAAAGGAGACTTTCAATGTGTTCTGGCAGGAGATTAAATAGAGAGCCTTTTCAGAAATGAACAGAAGTGCCTTCAATTTGGAGTGCAATTAATTTTACCTGTTACCAGAACTCTACTAACATTCTTGTTCTTTGTTCCAAGCCATATCTGTAATTGTGACAAGAATAATTAAAGACAACCATTGTTCTTTATTCCTGAGCATATATCTAAGCTCCTGGAATTACTCTTGCAAATATATATATAGTTTGAATTTTGATGATTAATAATGACATTTTCAGCTGCCTAGGAAATTAATGATATTACTTCTCAGAGTTTTGCATTTAAAAGTAAATAAATATACTAAAGGCATATAATTATTTAAAAATCTTTGTGGCAATAAGACTTACAAATGAAATGATAAGGGCACCATGCATAAGAATATACAACTAAGCACTAAATAATATAAAACATTTTTGAGATTGTTACAGGAAATCAGTATAGAATGTAATGAGGAAGTTGAACTAGATGATTTCTAAGCTGATGCTTTACAATTTTTTTTTTTTTTTTATGGAAAGAATAGGACTCAGGCTATGTAAAGGGATACTTGAGATTTGCACATACAGAAAAATACAAGGGAAAACTTCAGCCCATATATAATCAACAAATACAAAGTGTGCTTCTCTGTGTGTGTTTGGAGGAGAGGAGGTGACTGGGGATTATAAAAAGATGTTGGTATATCAAGGGTGCTTGTTGGACAGAGCTGTAGAGGCTGGCAGGAAACAATGGTTACTCAAGGTTGAAACCAAGATCAGAATCTGAGCTGTCTGACCCCAACTGGATGATGTCTGGCAAGACAAATCTGATTATGTCAGATCCATGTTTAAACTTCTTTTATAAATCCTCCCTGTCTAAAATAAAGTCCAAATCTCATAACAAAGTCATATGAGGCCTTTTATATTATGGACACAAGTTACCTTACTATTCTATTCATATTCCAACCTGAAGAAAATCTGCACTCCAGCCATCCCAAATTTGTCCCATGCTTGTTCTTTTATATATTTTCTGCATGGTTGGTGTGTCTGTTTTCTTCTTCTCAACTAACCATCTTGCAAACTTGTATTCATCAAATCCAACCTTTTTGGCTCCTCTTAGAAGGTTTTTGCTATTCTATTAGAGATAGCATTCTCTCTTCCCTTATTTTGTGACATTTTTATTCTGGTAATAATTACTTATAACTCTTTCTTTCCCTCTACTTAGAGCGATTCAAACACAGAGACCATATCATATTCATGTTTGCATTTGCATTGGTTTTGGACCCAAGTCACATGATAGAAAGAGCTCTGTAACACTCCACTTTAAAAAATTAATATCTGAGCCCTGGCCAGCTTGGCTCAGCAGTTAGAGCGTCCATCTGCGGTCCACAGAGACCCGGGTTTGGTTCCTGCTAAGGGCACATATCTCGGTTGCAGTTTGTCCCTGGCCTGGTTGGGTCGTGCGGGAGGCAGCCACTCGATGGGTACCTTTCACGTCAATGTTTCTTTCTCTCTCTCTCTTCCTCTCTCTCCCTCCCACTCTATCTGAACAAAAAATGGAAAAATGTCCTCAGGTGAGGATGATAAAAAAAAAAAATTAATATCTGAGAAAATGAGTTAATCCATGAGAATTCAAATTATAAATCTCTAGTGGTAAACCTCAAAGGCAGGGACTGCCAACATAATGATATAAGCCCTCTTCATTATAACAATCTAATTTGATGTGATGTTATAGGCAAAATTCCACAATGGAATTGTAATTTATAATTTACTCTTTTTTTTCCAGTTTTATTGAGATAAAGTTGACATATAAGATTGTGTAAGTTTTTAAGGTATTATAATGTTGTGGATTATGATACAAAATATATATTTGGTCTTCTTACTTGTTTTTGGCAGAGCTTCTAAAATCCCTTGTATTTCCTAAGGAGAACATAAAAGTGTCTTTTGTTATGTTAATGAGGCGACCCTACCTAAAGATGAGAGCTGGTTGCCAGGAGAACAAACCATGAGATTTGAGAATTGGAACTTTCAGTCCCACCCACTGACCCCCAGGGTGAGGAGAGGGACTGGGAATTGAATTGATAATCAATGGTCAATGATTTAATTAATCGTGCCTATGTAATAAAGCCTCCATGAAAACCAGAAAGGATGGTGTTTGGAGAGCTTCAGGTTGGTGAACCCATGGAGATGTGGGGAGAATGGTCCGAATGTGGAAGTTCTGCACCTCTTCCCACATACCTTGCCCTATGCATCGCTTCCATCTGGCTGTTCCTGAACTATATCGTTTTGTAATGAGTTGGTAATCTAGTAAGTAAAATGTTTCTCTGAGTTCTGTGAACTGCTCTAGCAAAGTAATTGAACCCAAGATGGGGGTCGTTGGAACCTCAGATCTTATAGCTGGTTGGTCAGAGCACAGGTAACAGTCTGGACTTATGACTGGCATCTGAAAAATGGGGGGCGGGTGAGAGGCCTTAACCTGTAGAGTCTGATGCTATCTCTGGCCAGACAGTGTCAAAATTGCATTGAATTCTAAGACACTCAGCCTCTGTCCAAGAATTGCTTGGAGATGGGGGACCCAACACCACCCCCACCATCCTCTACACACACATTGAAATTGGATGTTAGAAACATCAGAGCCTTCTAGGTGTACAATGTGATGATACTATACACATATGTGGTGAAATGTTTACCACAATAAGGTTAGTTAACACAGCCTTTACCTCACATAATTACCATTTTGATATTGTTGTGGTGAGACCATTAAATCTCTACTCTTACAGCAACTTTTTTTCTTAAGATTGATCTTTTGGTTTACAAAAGTTATGATTATTTTTTCTAATACTGTAATGTGAAAATTGTTTGAGAATATTGAATTATGCTGTAAAATATAAGAAAAATGGTGAAAATTATTAAAGCTGCAAAGCATAGATAGTAAGTAAATTATTATTTTATGATATATAATTGAAGCTCACAGGATGTGAGCTTAAGGTAGTGTGATATATTAATAGAATGGTAAGTATGGATAACGAGTGAACAAGTAGCATGTAAGATGGGCAAACTCATAATATATATGAAATATCAAGAATGAATAAATAAATAAATCTTTAAGACATTCAAAAATAGAAGAAGTAATAGAAAATATGGTAGGGTGGTATTCCCACTTGTAACCTTTTCTAAGAGTATTAACCTAATCCATCTTTTTCATCTGGTTTTACACTGTTTTAAAATGATTTAGTTAACTTTAACTCAAATATCTTGATTCTGTCTGTGAGTCTTTCTGTTCCATGTGAAACAGAGGTCTTTTCTAACCCCTGGGATAGCTTTCCTGGTAGTCTACTTGGAGGCTATCATTGCATCAAGGTAATTTCCCATGTGACAAATACAACTGTAGGCTCTGTTGAAGTCTTTGGAATCACATAGCTCAGGGAAAAGTGAATAAAGCTTAACTGACATAAGTCAAGCAGATGATCTTTTCAATCAAGAACAAAGCATTTATGTTAGATAAATAATTATAAAGCATTTAAAATAAAAGTCATTGTGATTGAGGAAATAATTTCCCTGTTAAATACTAAGAGCTATGAGCCCTGCTGAAAACATTCAACAGGGAGGTGTTAGAACGGAGTTGGTGAAACCCTAACCTGGGAGGCAGAATAAGAACTCTAATCTGGCTTCTGTCCATTTCTAGATGATTTACTTGGATTGCTTAACTTTACTGAGCCTTGGTTTTCTCATATCACAAGTGAGAAAAAGCCTAAGAAGGTATTTTGTAGATGTGATGAACATTTACAGTCAGTTGACTTTAAGAAGATTAGCGTTGATTATATGGTAGGCCTCATCCAATCAGTTGAAGGCCTTAAGATAGAAAAACAAGGTTTCCCAGAAAAGAAAGAATTCTACCTCAAGACACAAACATCCTGCCTGAGTTTCTAGCCTGTTGGCCTGCCCTACTAGTTTCAAATTTGCCAGTTCCCATAACTGTGTAAGCCAATTTCTTAAAATCTGTCTATCTATCTAGCCAGCTTGCTATTTAGTATCTACCTCCTATTAGTCTGATTCTCTGGAGAACTCAGACTGATATACCTTTCTTGTTTCTGTGCCACAGAAATAAGTAATTTGACAACTTCAAAGTGCTATCCCAATTTAAGGTATCATCTCAAATGTATCCCAAATTGATGTATGTATTTTGAATTGATGAATATGAATGTGTTATGTTTCTGTAAAATCCTTCTTGTCAAAGGGCACTGTAAATAATAGTTTGAACAGAAATTCCAGTTTTCAAAAGGTAAGACAGTGGGGAAGAGTTGAATGATGCTTATAAGCAATTCTTTTAATTACTTATCTTGTGAATCTTAATTTAATAACAAAGGTGTAAAGTGGGGGAGAACAATGTCATTCTTTATTTCTCCTCATCATTCAATATAATTGAGAAAATTATTTATTTTGATTTTTAACAGAAAGCTTTTGGTCTCAGACCTTCCAGTAAAAATGAAATTTTACATTACTTATTTCATCTAAAAATACACAGAACCTTCCCGTTAACCACCAAATTCCCCATTCTTCTCTTTGCTCTTTGTCGTACTGTAAGATTTGCCATTTTGACTAGTCCAGCCCAGACAAGCAGTGACTATTCCACATAGGTGAGTATTTCAAATAAAAGCTCAACTATGGGCTCTACTATTCGTCCTGTTGAGTTCACCATGAACAAGTTACTCAAATCTCTTCTGCCCTCAGTTGGTAATTTGGCTGATCGACCATTTAGTATTGTTGCAACATGTCTTCCTATCATCACTCCTCCACTTTCCATAAGCCTCATATCAGAATTAGTCTTATTACTTTAGAGACATAGCTCATTTTGGATTATAAACAATCTTTGTTTATAAGACTTGGCTCAATGATTTGAACTTGACTCCAAAAATTAAACCTACCTTCAAAGGGTGAAGTTTGACAAATAGTAAATTTTTAAAAATGCAATTCATAGTTGGAAGGCTGCTCTCAAATGAGTATTTCTGAAATTATTTGTAGCAGTTGCCTCAATAGATGAAGTAATTGAACTTGATAATATACAATGATTGTGTAAAAAATAATAATGTGTATTGGATGGTTTATATTCTGATAGGGTCATTTAAGAAAAAATCGGCCTTATAACCATACCTCATTATTCATTGATTTAAAAAGAATACATCTTCTTTTTATATATCCCAGAGTTTTTCTGTGTGCAGTCAACACAGTCCATCTGTTAGGCTTGCTTATGGACGTAACAAAAAATAAATAAAGCAATCGTGTTCAGACCAAATATTAAATACTACTTGAGTGAACTTGCATATCTATACTTAAAGTTGAATTTTCTTCTCTCATCTTTACAAAACAGTCATTAACCTGGAGTTATTATAAAAATAAAACCTGTGTCTACTCTGCTGGGAACAATAATAAAAAATGACTCCACAAGTCTTCTTTTCTATCTTTGTTCTTGGTCCTTGATTCTCAATATACTCCCGTAAATTATCAAGCCTGTTAGTGTCTCAATTCAAAAAAATAAAATTTTTCACTGTCAAGTTTTTCCCATAAAATAGATAATTTTAAGTAGTCTTGATACATCTTGAAAATCTTGTAGCAGACTGAAATATTTTTAATTTTTTAATTTCTAGAAATTTATCTAAAACATTTAGTGCTGCTTGGCAGCATAGGAACCATGTGATAAATGCTAGGCTTTATCATTTTTACTACTACTATAATTATATTTCTACTTTACTAAAAGCTCCATGAGAGCAGTAATCATTATTTTTTAAGCTTTGTACCTCCAGTACCTGGCTTAATTTTTGGTCAATGTTTGTTTAACTGAACTATGTTTACGATCTACAGAGAGAAATGTAAAGGGGAAGTGTTCATTTTTCCTGATTTCTTGGATGTGGGTAGGGAAGAAACAGTATACTTGGCCTATGAATCATAAAGGCTGATTGCCGGATCTACATTTCTAAACTAAAAATTAAATGCCTAACTCTTTAGAGGCAGGAAAAATTGTCTTATAACTTAAAAGTGAGGAAATTGAGAAGAGCAAAGCTAAGTAAGGATATTTGCATGTCTATGATCTGCTTTTCCTTGCATATGCTTCTTGGTTTTAAAAGCAATACAAGTAAAGAAAGATATGACTGGGGAGGAAAGAGGGGTAATGCCAGAGAAACATGAAGTTTATTTACTTTATTTCACCCTATTATTATATTGAGGGAATATTCCAGTTGACTTTGTAGCAAAGCAATTTACCCCACCCACATAGACAACTTTGGTAATTAATCAACCACAGCTAAATGCCAATCTTTCTACATTACTTGGAATAAGATTCAAGAAGGTTGCCTTAAAGAAACTCACTGTGTAAGTGCATGATAATGAAAGTTGTAAGATCACTGGGGCTTCCCCACTCATTGCCTGTGAATTCCTTGCTAAGTAACCTTTATCTGCACAACTGTATGTTTTACACAGCACAGACCCTGCCATAGTAAGTGCCATAGGTGGGGACAGATGATGATAGTTTTCATTCCCAATACATTGGAATGTTGATTTTTCCAAATTCCTCATGAAGCATAATAAAAAGACTTTGAATGTCATACACAGTCCACTTTTAGTACTCCTTTCAAAGCTGTCAGCCTAGAGCTCAACTGATAAAATGATTCCACCCGACTAAGGTGGGGCCTATTAAAACATTACATCATTCTGTACAAACTGAACCACGGAAGGATCTCATATAGTAACTCCATGAGTAGCTTGTCCAGTGAACATTTCAATGACTCAAATGGTAAGGATTCTACCCTTGCTTGAGAAAATATTTTGTAAGCTCTTAGGAAATTTAGACATATTGAGTCTTTAAGCTACACAAAACACTTGAGATCACCAAGTCCAACCTTCTTCTTTTTCCTTTTTTTCTTTTTTCCTTATTGATTTTAGAGAGAGAGGAAGGGAGAGGGGGAAGAGAGAGAGAAACATTGATGAGAGAGAACATCAATTGGCTGCCTCCTGCATGCCCCTCCCTGGGGATCAGACCCACAACCCAGGCATGTGCCCTGACCAGGAATCAAACTGGTGACCTCTTGGTGTGTGGGTCGACCAGTGAGCCACACTGGCTGGGCCAACCTTCTTCTTTTTTAAACTTATCCAAGATCTAGTAGGTGGAAGAATTAGAACTAAAACCCAGGTCTCCTGTTGTTTTCACTACCTGACACTGATTCCTAATTATTTAAGGTAAAAATAAGTGATTTTATTTTAAGAGCACTTATCTGTTCTTTCTGTAATATAATTAAGGATGTTTTTTTCCAAGCAATTTTTTGCATGCCAGAAAGTTCTTCAATTTTATATTTATGTTTTTGATGTTATAGTATCTATTTAGTTTTTTTTAATATGTAAAATAAATCATTTAGAATTTCTTCCAAAGAAATTGTCATTTGGGAAAATTTATGACATTTAAGTTTTTAAAAATACTAAAACTAAGTAAAGTTAGTGCCACTCAGTGAAATGTCAGTTACTCATTCTGGGAATGTAGCATAAGACCCATATTTTACAGTAAGACTAGCCCTGGCTGGTTTTGCTCAGTGGTTAGAGCGTCAGACTGCGGTCCAGAGAGACCCGGGTTCGGTTCCTGCTAAGGGCATGTACCTCGGTTGCAGTTTGTCCCGGCCCTGGTGATGTGTCCCTTTTATGTCGATGTTTCTCTCTCTCTCTCTCTCTCTCTCTCTTTCTCTCTCTCTCTCTTCTCTCTCCCTCCCACTCTATCTGAACAAAAAATGAAAAAATGTCCTCGGGTGAGGATAAAAAAAATAAATAAAGTAAGACTATACTAGTAATGCAAATATAATTTGAAATTATAATTTTATTCTTCTTAAGCAGTTTATGCAGCCTTAGCCATTAAATTAGTTACTATATTATTTCTTGATATTATTCAAGAGTCCAATATCTTTCATGTGATTGTCATGGCATAGAATTTTGAAGGTCACATGACCTCGACTGCTTTAGGGAGTACAGCCCCTGAAATGACTCTGCTTCTCCTGGAACTCTCTAGAGCTCTTCACTTATGAACAGCATCTGACTACTTAACCCAAGAGACAAAATCTCATTGAAGAAAGCATCCAGGGAATTGTCTTCTTTGTACATAGCCATTATCAAGCAAACCCTCCTCTTGGAATGGTATCAAGACCCAGATTACCTCATCCCCCTGTAATGTTGAATGACAACTACACAGTTTGGAGTCAGAGTACACCTGGGTCTAAATACTGTGTCACCTTGGTCACATTAAAGAATCTTGCAGTGCCACAGTTTGCTCATATGTTAAGAAAGTAATTCCCGCCTTTTCAGAGTGTTGTAATGATTATATAAAGTTATATTTATAAACTGCCTCCAGAGCCTAAACCATAGTAGGTTCTGAATAAATGACACTGATCATTGTATTGTTTTTCAAAAAACAAGTCACTCACATCTACTTTCCTATTCTTCAGGTACTTACAGATCCTCACATTTCCACTGACCAAAACTAATGCTGATCATTAGGTGGTCTTATTTTCTCAGTATTACTTTCTAGGCTAATTTATCTTCCTTTTAAGTTCCTTTTTTTTTTTATTAAGGTATGTAACCCTTAGTTATCACAGTTCTGGCATGTGTTCTTCATTATAGTAAGACTTTCCAGCCTAGTGCTTTCCCTCTGGAAGACCAGACCCTTCATTATGTACTTTTCCCTTGGCCACATAGCCAGGGATTTCAGAGCATCTTATGAAGATTAATTAAACCTGTTCCCATTCCTGCTGCGAAGCTGCCTTTATTTTAGGCTGCTGAACTGAGGGTTAAGTGTTTTATCATAGAACAAAACAGTGGAAAAACCTGGATGTAGAAGCCAACAAGCTAGATTACCAGCTCTTTGTGACACCGAAAGAACACGTCCATTGACAGACTTCCTCTTCTGTGGGGTTTCAACAATACCTTAGTGAGACTCTGCCTAGAGACAGGAGCACCTTCCTGTGGTGCAATACAATGCATCCGCACACTCACAGACAATTCCCCATTGACTTGAACTGTGGAAAAGGCAAGGCTGGCCCACTGCTTAAGAAGGGCAAGTCAACCTAATTAACAATTGCTCTTACTCCTAGCTTTCCTACAGCAATAAATAGCTCTTTGTCTATATTGCGTAATCATTGAGTATTTATGGTGTGGGTTTCCTGCTTAGAAATAACTAGGTAATTTTTATCCAATTTAATTTAATGTTATTAGATAACTGGATTTTGTCTATTTTTTCCAGATCATTAGCATAATACATAATCTGGCTCACATTTCAATATATTGCTCCTTGGCACATAAATAAAAATGTCTCCATATTCTTCAGTATACAGTGATTTATTTATTTTTGTTTCCTTGTGGAGGCTGAGAGAAAATATATCCTTCTATCGATGAAAAGCTTTTGTACTTTGATAATAGTTTTGTGCCAAAGCCCAGAATGAATTATCCCTTATAAACCAATCTCTGAAATTATGAATTTAATGTTATGATAGTTAAATGTTATTAATCAGAGTGAGAAACAATTTAAATAAAGAAAAATTCTCAAAACTATCAAGAGTAATATATATAAATATATATATATATATATAACATGTGACATATATAACTATTAGTTGGGGGGATGTATGTGTGTGTGTATAAAATATACTGTGATAAATTTTAAACTAAAGCAAAATTTAATCTTACGAAGATATCACATCTATGTGGGTTTACATATCATTTTCTTGGCATTTTTAATTTGGGCTCTTCAGTAATTAAAAATATTTTGCCTCCCAGTATAAGCTCAGTTGTTGTTAAGCATGTATTTTAAAAATGGAGGAGATGATAAAAAAAACCCCACAGATTATACTGGTTATTATATCAGATATAATAATTATATCATTAATTATTACCTCAAATCTTCACTTTGGTGAGCACCTTTGCTTTGCAAAATCCTTCACTCTAGTGTGTTTATCTGCAGCGTTGGAATGAAAAGAATTTAACCTAAAAATAATAGCTCATGCTTAGAGATTTGGAGGTTCTGAATTATCTAACCAAATATACAATCAAGTTCAATTCATAATATTGGTATATATTTAATTAAAAACCTGTAGAATTCCTGTGGCTGTTTATCCTTTGTGATGAAATTCAAGAGAGATTGTACCATAAACGTTTTTCATGATTAGTCATAAATATTGAGGGTGAAAAACTGGATCAAGTTGAAACAGAGTTCTTCACAGCTCATGTTTGCTCTCACTCAGTGCTAACAAACTGTGAAAACATTATCCAGAGCATGGTTTTCTAGCTAGTAAACCAGGTTTAGAAATGTTTCTCAATTTCATACAAATGCATGCTTTCAGAGAAGGAAATTGCTGTGTCAGGTGTTGATATGTGCCAGGCTGATTGTTTCCTGTTTTGGAAATCTCTGTGCTCAGTTAGAGCTGAGATGGTTCTATTCATTCTCTACAAGGGGAATTGGCCAGCTCAGTGAGAATGACTTCCAATTATTTCAGTGGAATTAAAGCCCAGGTTGTAAGGCTCACTAGATGCCTTAATATAAAGCATTTTGGCTCTTTTCCTATAAATTAAAAGTGTTTATATTTCTGTATGCTGTGATTTTTTACTTTTTTCATACTTTATATCTTTATTTTTTTTATTTTTTTATTTTTTTACATATAAGTTCTTTGGTTTATTTCTTCCCACCCCCCCAACCCCCCTTCCCTTTGAGGTTTGTCAGTCTAACAACCAATTTATACTTCTTAATCCCTTCACCTTTTTCACCCCTCCCCCCAGCCCCTACCCATCTGGTAACCAACAAAAGTTCTCTGTATCTATGAGAATGTTTCTGTTCTTCTTGTTCATTTTGTTTGTAGATTCAATTGTTGATAGATATGTATTTATTGCCATTTTGTTTGTTCATATTTTTTTTATCTTTTTCTTCAAGAAGACCCTTCAACATTTCATATAAGAATGGTTTGGTGGTGATGAACTCCTTTAGCTTTTCCTTGTCTGGGAAACTCTTTATATGGCCATCGATTCTAAATGACAGCTTTGCAGGATAGAGTAATCTTGGTTGTAGGTTCTTGCTTTTCATCACTCTGAATATTTCTTGCCACTCCCTTCTGGCTTGCAAAGTTTCTTTTGAGAAATCTGCTGACAGTCTTATGGGAACTCCCTTGTAGGTAACAAACTGCTTTTCTCTTGCTGCTTTTAAGATTCTCTCTTTGTCTTGAACCTTTTGCATTTTAATGATGATGTGTCTTGGTGTGGGCCTCTTGGGGTTCATCTTGTTTGGCACTCTCTGTGCTTCCTGGACTTGTATGTCTGTTTCCTTCACCAAGTTCGGGAAGTTTTCTGCCATTATTGTTTCAAATAGGTTTTCGATTTCTTGTTCTCTCTCTTCTCCTTCTGGCACCCCCAAGATGCGAATGTTGGCACGCTTGAAGTTGTCCCAGAGGCTCCTTACACTATCCTCATTTCTTTGGATTCTTTTTTCTTTTTGCTGTTCTGATTGGGTGTTTTTTGCTTCCTTATATTCCAAATCGATGGTTTGCTTCTTGGATTTACCTACTCTCCTATTGCATCTGTGTAAACTATTCTTTATTTCAGTTAGTGCCTCCTTCATTTCTGACTGGTCCTTTTTTATGCTCTTGAGGCCCTCTCTAAGTTCACTGAGGTTCTCACTAAGTCCATTGAGCATCCTTATAAACAGTATTTTGAACTCAGCATCTGTTAGGTTGCTTAACTCCATTTCACTTAGTTCTTTTGCTGGAGTTTTGTTCTGTTCTTTCATTTGGGACCTGTTTCTTTGTCTCCTCATTTTGGCTGCCTCCCTCTGTTTGTTCCAATGTATTACTTAGCAAGAGGTATTGGGCTAGCTGAGACCAGATGCTGCTTGTTTGAATGATTTTAGGAAAAGCTGAAGCAGGATCCAAAACAGGCCAATCCTATGGTAAAGCAACTGGCAACAGCTTGGGTGGGCCTGGAAGTTGGGTGGGGCGGGGCCTCAGGGAATCACCAGGGCGGGGCCAACAGTGTGAGCCAGGTAGCTGGAGTCCCAGATATGGCGGCGTCTGCAGGCTCAGGAAGGGCTCACCAAAGGAACAAAAGCCTCTGTTAGCACGTCTGTCCAGGAGAAAGCTCTCTCTCCAGCCCTCGCTCCAATGCCAAACAGCTCAGTTCTTCCCCATATGACTCTGGTGCCTTTCAGGCTCCCTCCCACACGCTGGAGCCTGGAGGGTGCGAGTCCGAGTAAGTCCGTGCGCGGGCCCTTTAAGAGGAGCTGCCGGGGCTCCAGCTGCCTCAGCCTCAGTTCCCGCTGTTTTTTCCAGCCAGAAGTGATGGGGATTCTCTTCCTGGCACTGGGACCCTGAGCTGGGCACCTGGTGTGGGACGGGGACCCCTCAGTCCTCAGGGCGGACCTTCCCAGCCGAGGTGTCCTACTAATTTTTATCCGCCACACGCGGGTGTGGGACCAGCCCGTCGCGCCTCTGCCCCTCCTACCAGTCTCGATGTGGCTTCTTTAATTTCGTAGTTGTTGGACTTCCATTCAGCTTGATTTCAGGTGGTTTTGAATGATGGTTGTTCTGTAGTTTAGTTGCAACTTTGATGTGGTTGTGGGAGGACGCGATACCGCGTTTACCTACCCTCCATCCTGACCGGAAGTCTCCCTTTATATCTTTATACCAACAGAACTTGAACTTTGAATTTAGATTCCACTTATGCTATCAATCTCATGAAATCCCTCTAGTGAACTGAGATATAATTTTACAGTTACAGGAAATTCTTGGCTACTCACATTGGTAGAGGCACAAAGTTTTAGAAATTATGTTTTAGCCAGTAACTCAGTTTTTCCAATCACATTTTGCTATTAATAAGCAAACTAATTGGTCTATACTTTACATTACTTTCCACTTTTACCATATGAATTGCTTTGTACACTCTACATTCTAACCTCTCTTCCTTTAGTAAATGTATCATACCTGTTTTTTGTGTTGAACTTTTTCCCTGACCACCTGTTTGAGTAGGAGCTGCCAGTGGTACTACCCGATCACCTCCAGCTCCAGTGACTGGACCAAGACAGGCTAACAGCAAGCATTCCCCAAGATTTTTCTAATGTAAGCAAGGAAGGGACCATGTGAAAGGAGGTACTTGATTATTAGATATATGAGCTAATTTGGGAATTGTCTGTGATCATTATTACTTAGTGTTTTATAAATTGATTTAAGAATTCCTCCTTAACATAAAAAAAAAAAAAAAAACAGAGAGAGAGCAAACTATTGTTATATTTGCCCCTTATATTAATAGGGAATTTTAGATTTTTAGGTAGCCAACGTGTTTTCTTCTATTGCTGCTAAGTTTGTGAAGTTTCCTTGTTCCAGTGTTCGATTAATGCTCTCAATACACATCACACAAATACTTCTTACATTTTGAGGTTTTGTTGATTTTTTTTGCCAGGCAGCTAGATCATGTGATTCAACTCAGCAGTGATAGAAAGTGGCAACTGTTTTTGCTGAATTAATTCTAGAAACTGTTCATTTCTGATGAGCAGAATTCAGTGACAAGACCATTTCCTCACTGCCTGGCTTCTGTTTAAGGCTCAGGACCACCTAGTGAGTGGGTGAAGGCAGGAAGGCTATTTACAATTATTATTATTATTTGTTATGATTTTGTTGTTGAAAGTATTACAGATGTCCTCCCTTCTTTCTCCCATTTACCCCCTCCTTTCCGCTCCCACCCCACTCCTGCCTTTCCCACAATTACTTTTTAAAAGGAAAAAAGGCCTGCACACCTGCTGCACGGCTGCAGCGACCGCCTCACAGGGACAAAGCATGCAGGGAGCGTGCTCCGCTGTTATTTCTCTCACGTGACCTGCAAAGGCTTTGCTGTTTCAAGAATTCCCACGGAAAGCATCAGGCCTCACAACACCCTTAATTAATTTTTCTGTGAGAGATTCTCTCCTGGTTTTCCTCTTTGATTTGTGGAAACTAATAAAGAATAACTTTTCCAACGGTAGAAAACTTTATATAGTATCTCATATAATCAAAAATGTTTGCAGGGAAACACTGAGAGGAAAAGGTAGAGAGAAGGGGAGTTTTGAGCCATTTCCATCATTGCGGGAAGTTCTATTGAATGAAGTTGCTCTGGAGGCTCCTATTTTACAACAATACAGTTTTCAGTAAAGTCTTGGGTACAATTATTAAGTTCACTCCTAATTACAGTTTACCTTAGGTCTTAAAGAGCCTTAATACATTTTTGTGTATCAAAAGTAACAACAACAACAATGAAAAATGGTGTGTTCTTACACTGGAATATTACTCAGCAATGAAAGTGAACAAATTGCAGATAAACATTAAACAGGGCTGTACCTCATGATCATAATGTTGAGCAAAATATTTAAGATACAAAGGAAAGCAATTAGTATACATACATTTATACAAAGTTCAGGAAGAGAAATACATGTATAGCTTGGTAAAAGAAACTATAATAAAATCAAGGAAGTGATGATCATAAAATCATAATAATGGCTTTGTCTAGAGGGGAGGGAGGAGGATACACTCTAGAAGGCATACATGAGCAGGATACTCAGTTGCCAGCAATGTTCTATTTTCCAACCTGTGGGGTGGTAACATCTGCATTTTTAAATGAACTCTACTGAACATGTTCTATTTTGCAATAAAAGCAGGCTAAAAATCACTGTCACAGTTAATTAAAATTGCCTACTTTGAAATATTAAATCGTTTTAAATCTGATACAACTGAGGGATTTATTCATAACTGCATGGAATCTAGATGTGGGTGTACAGATTTCCAGTGTGCAAGCTGGAGTGGTGCCATTTAGTGATGAGAGGAAATCCTTAATTTAAAAATGTTGGCAGTTTGCAAAAAAAAAAAAAATGTTGGCAATAGATCATGGTAGACATACTTAAACAAAAATAAGATCACTTTCTTATTCCCTGGGGGTTTACATAAACTAAATGGCATATTTTTATTCTATAAGTGGCTAGATGTTTTAAATATCTTTGCTGAGTCGCTGTCATTTTCTTCTAGATGTCATGTTAAATAAAAGATTAATGGAGGCATTTGTAGATTTAGAAGTCGATACCGATCCGTTGGAAGCATTCACTAAGGACAAGTTAGCACAAACATTCTACTGCTACCACTAAATCCAGACTAGGTTGATACATTTCAGTTGAAAATGCTTCAAATATTCAAAACAGTCTCTTGTGCTGTTATAAATTGGAATGCTTCAGAGGTTTTATCATCAGATACCTGTACACTGGCAGTGGTTCTCAACCTTCCTAATGCCGCGACCCTTTAATACAGTTCCTCATGTTGTGGTGACCCCCAGCCATAAAATTATTTTCGTTGCTATTTCATAACTGTAATTTTGCTACTGTTATGTCTTAGGCGACCCCTGAGAAAGGGTCGTTCTACCCCCAAAAGGGTTGCGACCCACAGGTAGAGAACCGCTGCTGTACAGCAAGAAGAATGATTCGTGCTCAATTATTCCTAGAACCTGAGGTTGTTATTATTCATAAGGAGGTGAACCTGGATATATATCAGACCCACCAGGATCTGGAGCCTGACTACCCTTCCTTATTAATGCCTTTCTAACTTAATGCCCTGCTCCTCTCTTTCTCCCACTGTAGCTGATGAAAACGAAGCTGCATGCCGTTTTGTACCTCCATGCCTTCAACTGTTGTGTGAAGACTCTTTTGGTTACAAGTTAGGAAAATCAATTCAAACCAGGTTAAGCAAAAAGGAAAACCATATTTTTTTAACTTTAAAAAGATATTCAATACTTATTGTGCAATTCCAAATTCAGAAGTAACAACTATTGAAACTTGGCTGTGGATCATTACAGATTTTACACATATCTACGCGGACTGTTTTTTCTTCACATCGGCTGATACCATCTATATTGCTTTTTCAATGTTTCTTTTCATTTAATGGAAAACTTTCCAGGCAGTATTCCAGAGTAAAGAGCTTCCTCATTTTGTAATGGCTGCATTCTGTTGATAGATGGACATTTAGGATATTTCCAATTTTAATTGAAAATTTATGGACATTATGCTGGGACTATCAGTGTAGTCTACCATGCAGAATCCAAGAAGAGTCAAATAACTATCTGTAAGAATGGAGGAACCAAGGCAAATTCCAAAGCAGAAATCCTTTGACTTTCCTTGCAGAGCACTGTGATTAATATAGCGCTCAGTTCGAATTCCCCAGTGAGTATCAGATGGTTCCAACTAGAGTCAGGTGCTACACTTGGTCCAATTAGGTTTGACCACAGGGCCAGGGTCACACAGATAAAAATATGGCTGTTAAGAACCAACACCTGAGGTGGGATGCAGAGCACATATCTTATTTGATTTTGTCTTTCTGATGCACATGCATTGTCTTACCATCTCCATAGAGAAGGTTGGGATAAAGTCGTTCTCTGGAATAAGTTCTCCTTCTGTTTTTCCCTTTACTTCAGTGTTTGACTGATACCACATCTACATTTAAAGGCCATTTGTGAGATGGGCCCTGAAGTTCAGGTCCAGAGTGGGCCAACCCTGTGGAGCTGCAATGAGGGAGGGGAAGGAAGTTTGTATTAGACTTGAGTCACAGATCCCTGCTTTTTGTATTCAATATACTCACCCCTCCTTGTTTTTTCTAGCTCCAGACCTACATGTTTGACTGCTTAGCAACACCTCCACCTAAAGATCCAATGGGGCCTGTCCGGTGTGGCTCAGTGGTTGAGCATCAACCCATGCATCAAGAGGTCACCGGTTCAATTCCCAGTCAGGGCATATGCCCAGGTTGTGGGCCAAATCCCTAGTAGGGGGCATGCTGAAGGCAGCCAATTGATGTTCTCTTTCATTGATATTTCTATCTCTCTCTCCCTCTCCCTTCCTCTCTCTAAAATCAATAAAGAAAAATAAATAAAGATCCAATGGGCACTTCAAATCAGCATTTCCACCCCTAAATTGATCCTCTTCTCACAGACTTCTCTACTTGTTCTGGGATAACTCAATTAACAGCATCTGCAGTCAACTCCTTCCTCACCCTTGCTTTCTAATCAGTGACCAACTCCTGTCAGGTCTTCCTTTAAACTTTCTCAAATCACTCCACCTTTCTACAGTCCATTGCCACTGCCCTAGTTTAGGTTACCATCTTCTCTAGCCAAAACAACTGCCATCTCTAACTCACTCATCTATCTCTAGTCTTGCTCCCTACAATCAGTTCTTAACCCTGCAGCCTGTGAAAGCAAAACCTTTTCTTGCAACTACACCAAAGTCCGTAGCATAGCTCAGCATAGAATAGCATTGCATAGCCTGCAAAGCATTTCATAAACTAGCGGCTTCGTCCATCTTGGTCTCTCTAGCCTCCTTCCTTATTACCCTTTCTCTCTATTTCCTTGTAGCTCCCTAATGTCTTGCCTCTAGAAAAATGGTTCTGAACCTTAACTGTACATTACAATCACCTGGAGAACTTTAAAAGCTCCTACTATCCATGTCACCGCAAGCCAATTAAATCAGAACCTCTGAAGTGGGCCCCCGGGATCAATGTTTTTAAAGCTCCCGAGATACTCCAATACGCAGCCAAGTTTGGGAGCCTCTGAAAATCTTTGTGTATGTTCACTTTCTCTCCCTGACCCAGTCTCCACTCCCAGTTTGTTTATTCTTGTCCCCATTTTCCAAGCTATAGCTTCTCTAATTCATCCTACTCATTTTATAACTCACGTATACCAGGAAGCCTTTCTTGACCACAAGGAATAAGCTATGTGAATAGATGCAGAGTTTTGAATAATGAAATTTTCAAGAGCTCTAAATTCATATCTATAAATTTATCCTTTGGGCCATTTGATACCCATGTAATAAACATTTTAAAGACTCAACTGCGTTTGTCAGGCTAATAATATACATTTACTAATTAAGTAAACTACCACTGTCATGAGTTTGTTCTAGATGATTTGTCTATATTATCTCATTTAATCCTTTCAACAATCTTCAAAAAGTATTCAAATCTTATTTTACTGCTGAGAAAACTGAAGTGCAGACAGCTTAACAAATTTCCCAATACATACTAAAGCTAAAGTATAGATAGATACCAGTACAAATCATTAAAAAAAACACACAATATAAAACATACCAAGATTCATTACATTCATTTTTTAAAAATCAGAATATTGTAAATGAAAAGTTTTGAAATCCTTTAAACAAAAAAACTTTTTTGAAATGTATGTTTTAAAAATGTCAGATGCTTATGGAAAAAACTACTCAGCAGCACAGCAGAGTAATAACAATGTCAGAAATATTAGCTACTATCATGTGTTTTGACATTCTGATAAGCACACAAAGATTCAGATAAGAGAAATGGCAAATTTGCTCATTTTCTTTTAAATTGAAAAATAGTTCCTTTACAATTCTAATGAATACTTAAGGGGGCTGCATTTCAAAAGCAATAGTTAGGAACAAAATCTTAAATGGGATTTCTAGCAGTTTTAGTGCTATTGAGATCTTTCATATCTTCTGTAGGGCTGACGGACATTCAGGACCAGAACATCACCACACCCTTTTTATTCACTACTCTATTCTCCCTCCACTCCTTTCCTCCCTCCCCTCAACCCTGACAATCTCTCTTTATTTTTCCAGCTTGCACTGTGTGTTCACCTCCTGTGTAATTACCATAAATAATCAGCAAGATAGGACCTGTGTGGTACAAATGCCACACCTTGGTTGTGTTGTGAGCAACCACCTGAAGTGGTGGCAACCTAAACATTTGCACACTTCTTTCCACAACGTCTCATATTTAAGTGTTTCACAACATGTAATTCTTTTAAAATTCAATAGGTCAGATATCTGATGGCCTCTCCATGGTTAATACCTGACCCCAAAGTTACCTTCTCCTGTCCATTGAAGTGTTGACTGGCCAAAACACTTGACTCTACATGCCCGAGATGGGTGTTGACTGCAGCTCAGAATGATTCCTTCAAATTAAAAACAAAACACAAGAAAACAATTGTTCTTCCCTGTTAAGAACTGAGCAGGGGGAAACAAAAGGCTTTGTTCAGCTGTACACCACGTAAAAGCAGGGGTATGGTACCTTCTGCCAAGGCTAAAGTAGAGCAATCAGCAACATGACTTCAGGGATTACAAGATCCCGGGAAAGGAACATCCTGGTACTTTCTTGAGCCAGATATTAGTGTAAAAGGAAATAAATAAATAAATAACACAGCTTCCCATTGTGGGTTTTTGGGGCCCCTCCTCTGTCTACATGACCAGACTCAAGCCTTCAACAAGTGTTATTTTTTCCTCCCCTTGTGCTCTGTCGAGTACTCTGTGTGTATTCCCAGCTGCAAGTCAATTCTTTACCCCTACTCTTCCCAAAGAAAGTGTGTTTCTTTAGCATGTAATAACGAGTCCCTAGTTTGGGAGAGTTGCAATACCACCCCAACTCCATCCCATAAACATGCACATATATGTGGGGCCCAAGGTGTGTAAGAAGACAAAATTATACCATTAGATGAAACTATAAATATGTCAGAACCTCTAACTTAAAACGAAGAAATAGTTGGTCAGAAAGAGATTTATTTGCCAAACTCAGACTAGTCACCGGCAGCTAGGATAGGATTCAAATCTCAATGAGTTCTAGTCAATCAGGTATATTGTCCTACACCTAATTATCTTAGTAAAATTAATTCTGTTTATAAATTTTCATAGATAGCTCAAGATACCTGGGCTATCCCTAAACAAGGGGTGGGATCCTGAAAAAAGAGAAGCATCAGATTTCATTGAAGTTTTAAAAATTCAATTTTGTACTGTGCTTCTTCACAAGCTTTTCTGATACTGTTACGGGAAGGGGACCTGGCCCTGAGTGGATCTGCCTAGGGCAGCCGGTAGTGTGTGGGTTCTTTTTTTTTTTTTTATCCTCACCCAAGGACATTTTTGCATTTATCTTAAGATGAGTGGGAGGAAGAGAGGGAGGAAGAGAGAGAGAGAAACATCGATGTGAGAGAGACACATCGAGTGGTTGCCACCTACACGACCCCAACCAGGGCGGGGGACAAACTGCAACCGAGGTACGTGCCCTTAGCAGGAACCAAACCCAGGACTCTCTGGTCTACGGGCTGATGCTCCAACCGCTGAGCCAGGTGAATTTTAGAGGATGTTTATTAAAGCTGGGGTCAGTGAAACAAGGAGAGGCACTAGGTGGTGAAATGAGCCCAGACTGGGCTTCTTGCTCACTAAGAAGTCAGAGAAAAGGGGGCCTTGGGGACAGGTTCAAGGGGGTTGCCTGGATGAACTGCCACTGCCTGTTGCTACCCTGGTTGCAAGCCTCATGGGGTCCCTTAGAGTCTAGGAGATGCATGCTCATGGGGGAAGAAGTGGGGTAGGGGGAAGGGAGAGGCATGGGTGTGCTCAGGGAGGGACAGCACAGGCTGGAACCTTTGTTTTGAGGGTTTTAAAGGCTGGGAGTTTATGGGAGGTCTCAGGGAAGGATCTCAATAGAGTATTCATCAGTTTTATGCTGATGTGCCAAATGAGATTCCCTTAACTTCATCTGTCCTTGGGTGTGGTTGGCAAACAGCACTAATTGAATTTCTGCTATATATCTCCTTGAGTAGAGTGATTCAAGCTATTTACCCTCAGGTTGGGGAGGAGAAGTATAAACCATTTATTCTTCTTTTTTTTTTTTCCCATCACCATTTATTCCCTCTATGCCCTCTTCCACCTCCACCCAACCCCCCGCCCCCCATCACCACACTATTGTCCATGTCCATGAGTTCTCTCTTTTTTTCCTGAATCCCTCCCCCTGTTCCCCCCAACACCCCTACCCTCAACCAGAGCTGTCTGCCTGCTCTCTGTCTGAGTCTGTCTCCATTTTGCTTGGTAGTTCAGTTTGTTCATTAAATTCCCCATAAGAGTGAAATCATATGGTACTTGTCTTTCACTGAGTTGCTTATTTTACGTAGCATAATGTTCTTGATTTAGGGAAGATAGGATTTTCTAGATGGCTGCAAACTGCTTGGCATCTAGATTTACTAGATGGCTACAAACTGCTGTTTAAATAGCTGTCTCAGTTTCCCTATTCCTCTGGCCAAGGAATTTTCCTAGCTTCTTACTCTCCTGCCTCAATACCAGATTTTTTTTTTTCCTTTTTGGTATCTGGGGTTTGGTGGCACAACCTTCCCTGGGTAATCTGTTTCTTATCATAATGTCTCAATGCAATTTCAGTTGCTGCATTTTCTTGTGACTTGTCAGTCACTCTTTCAGAACTGACTAACCATTGCACACTGTATATTCAAACTAGATGGTACAGTTTGTCTGGAGGAACTATTGAGACACTTGATGAGGAAGATTACCTGCTTACCAAAGTTAGTTGCCTCTGAACTCTGTTTTTTATGTAGCTCTCCTTCTTGACCCAGGTAAGTGGCTTCTGACATAAACCCACTGGGCCAAATTCATTCTAATCAGCTTTCTTAAGAGATTGTTACCAAACTAAAGAGGTCCATTTGCCTGAGCATATCAGAGCCCAATAGGCATTTATTTTAAGGAAGTGGCCCACGCCCGGAGACAGGTGAGCTAATGCTCCAAGACCTGGCTCCGCATGGCTTCCAAGGGAGTTAGGGTTGTTTGGGGCTATGGTCCCTGCTGATTGGTGAACGCTAGGGTAAGGGGTAGTTAGTTGATCAGTGCACCTGGTCCTCATGTCAGCCAAGGAATTGCTGCATCTGGTTTCACTGCTTTTCTGGGCCTGGAGCTAAAACACAAGTGATGCCAAAGATTAACACTAGTTTGACAGAAACTCTGTCTCTGTGGTCAACAGACCTGAGGCTTTGTTCCCTAAGATTATTTGATGCTAATCAGAACCTCATTGTCCTGTGAGCTTAATTATTAAGGGAAAGATCCTATAAGGAAGAAGGAGGCAGGTAAGTCAGGGTGCTGGATGAGGCCAGTTAGAGTCAAAAGAAAAGAAAGGAAAAAAGATCATATTTTAAAAAATGAAGTTTCTGTTCAGTTACAAGATCTTGTATCACTTTACTTCTCACTCATTTGCCAAACATCAAATAAATCCCTTTGTCTCTTCTTTGGGTGCTCCAATGATCAACTGATTTAGATGTGAACTTCATGAAATCAAGGCATAATTGCTCTTAGTTGGCAGCACTTAGGTCAATGACATACCCATGATGTGCCATTAAGTGCTAACTCTGTAAGCACCTGTGATGAGTGCATCCAAATGCAATTCCAGGATACAATTCCCGGTTCTCTAGTATCTGGGGCACCCAACAGGTACCACAACATGTCAATTATCCCCAACTCTGGCCAATCATGCTACTTGTTTAATCCTAACCTGAGCTTTACATTGGAAACTCTATCTACCATTTCCCCCCACTTCTAAATTTAGATATAACTAAATATATTGCAGACTTTCAGACTGTGAGCTCTTTAAGGGCAATGACTACTAAATATTTGACTTTGACCTCCCAGTGACTAGTAGCCTGATGCTTAATGGCTACTTAATAAATGCTGAATCAATAAATGAATGAATAAATAAGTACTAAATAAATGTGTTTTAAATCCTTCCCATACAAAGATAATGCTATTGATATATACATTAATTAGGGTCAGTTTTCTCCTTGACCTTTCCCTAACTGCAGCTACTTTTCTTCATCTCTGTCTCAAAAGAAACCATCCCTTTTCTGCTATGGTTTAAGGTGATAGGGAATTGTATGGCCTGTATATGAGGTTGGTCTCATATACCAAAGTAATGAGATATTAGTGGTACACTCCAATAAGTTATTGGCTATTTATTGGGGACAATGATCAGAATTTCAGTTTGCAAGCAAAACTGACACTGTCCATTAGAAGATTATCTGGGGCCTGAACGTTGAATGGGGAACATCATTTCAAATTTGGGGAGATTAGCCCGGAACTCAGTGAGGAAAGGAATTGGAAGAAGAGTAGGAAGGAGCTGTAATTCCAATTGGCACTAAAATAGATGGCAGCTTTTAAATACAACCATAGAGGCATTTCATACCATCCCCACCCCTTGCAAAGAGCTCTGCATTGTTGATGGTTGCTTAGCAACCACACTCCTTTTCACACAACCATTTTAGTTGATTGTAGAGGATTTGTGCTTTTTTCCCCTTTACCCTTTAGGACTGCCTTTGATATTCGGTTATTAATCACATTTCAAATGTCAGCAAATGTGCTGTTTGTTCTGAAATCTGAACCCTACTCAAGACTGTTTATCTGCTATGGAGAGTTATTTGTTACTGACCCCAAAGAATAAAGAAAATAGCTAAGACAGACTGACCATTTTTCAAATTGCAAATAATGGGTCTTCTTCATTCCTTCAAAGGTATCAGCTATGGATATGACTAAACTGAATATCAACAAAAGATTGATTCTTAGTGAATAGTGGATAGCAAACTAGCTTAAAAGTAAGAATATTTTAAATGTACAAATCCTTCATTGCTGAGTTCTGCTTCTAAGAATTTAACCTCAGGAAATATTCAGATATGTAGTCACATTGATTCCTCATTATTTATAATATATTAAAAAAAATAACCCTAAAGTTATACTTTACTAAAGATTGCTTTAGTAAATGATGTCACATCCGTACTATAGACCACCTTCAATTAATAATCAAACTTCAATGAGATCTTATTAGCATCATTACTGTAACCATGAAAATATATTTATTATATATTAGCATGCCATTTAGCTATTTTATTATATATGTAAATATGTGCATAAGTAAAAACTAGAAGGATAAATATAAAATGTTAACAGTGGTTATTTTGGGGTGGTAAGATTATGGTGAGCTTTGTTGTATAATTTTTTTTAGTTTTTTTGTTATTAAGTTTATGATTTGAAAATATATTTTTAAATTTTTTATTTATTCATTTTAGAGAGAGGGAGGAAGGGAAAGAGAGAGAGAAAAACACTGATTTGTTGTTCTACTTGTTTATGCATTCATTGGTTGGTTCTTGTATGTGCCCTGATTGGGGATTGAACCTGCAACCTTGGTGTATCAGGATGCTGCTCTAAGCAACTGAGATACCCACCCAGGGGATGAAAATATATACATATTTTTTAAACTAAAAACATTAATAAAAAAATAGAACAGGCAAAGGAGATTAACTATTTGCTGGGAATTCAGGAGCAGTGAAATTTCTCTCCTGCCCTCAGAAATACCTTTGCAATAAGCTTATTGATGTCTAAAATTTTATATCTAGACTCATTTCTTTTTTCTTTCTATATTTTGCTAAAATGAAAATAATACAACAGTAGAATTTAATGTAATGGTTGGCACATAGAGATCAAAAAGTACTTTTTAACTAAAAGAATATATAGCCTCGTAAGGAGAGCTCAGGATTGTTTATAAATAAAGAGGTAAACTGAGGCAAGCTTGAATTACCAGAAATTGACTTTATTCAGGAATAGTAGAACAATAGCAATTCAGGAAACTCATGCTGTAGCAAGCTACAGGCGAGTCTATTGAGGGTTCAGAATAGACTGTATTTATTTATGGGCAACAAGTGCAAAGAGGAGAAAGTCCAGCCAGAGCCCAAGAAGTAGGTTCATTGGTTTGGGGATGGGGAGAGATTCTTGGTGGATGTTCAGCGATAGGGAGATTAAGTCTCAGTCTTCTGTAAATCATACATTTATGGGAAATTGTCTCTGAGTTCTGTGTGTGTGTGTGTGTGTGTGTGTGTGTGTGTGTGTGTCTATATTTTTCTCTTAGTGTTTAGTCATTTGGGTTAGATTTTTAGAGTGCCTCAGAATTTTATATTGGATCCTAGATATTGTGAATAAAAAAGTTGTAGAAGCTCTAAAAAAATGTTATCTACCTCCAAAGAGTTAAGTTTTGTTCCGGTAGACAGAATACTGACAGATGACTTTGGTCCTGTAAAGACTTGATTTTAAGCTTCATTAGATGTATTAATATTTCATTTCAGTATTGCCCTTGTCTCTGAGTTCTTAAATTCTATTCTTCTGAAGTCACAGTGTGAGAGTCTCTATTTCATATCTTCTGGTTCCATAGAAGATTCAAAATTTTCACAGGATCATGTAAGCCAGAATGGGAAAGATGTCTTCCTGTCTAAAAGATTTTGTTGATTCAATGGGACTTTCTATCACAGCAGCTGTTTGCTGGGAAGTCACTGCATCAGGGATGCTGTTGAGCTCACATATTGGAAGGAGTGAAATGAGAAGGAAACATTCCAGTCATTGAAAGGTACAAAGTAAAGGTAATTTTAAAATCTTATTCTATATGAATATGTGTGTGTATACATTTCCTTTTTAATTTTATTTTTATTTATTTATTTTTAAAAATAATTATTCTTTATTGATTTGAGAGAGAGAGGAAGGAAGCGGGAGGTAGAGACATTGATGAGAGAGAACATCGATTGGCCACCTCCTGCATGCCCCCCACTGGGGACTGGGCCCACAACCTGGGCATATGCCCTGACCGGGAATCGAACTGGCGACCTCTTGGTGCATGGGTCAATGTTCAACCACTGAGCCACACCAGCTGGGTTGTTTCCTTTTTTAAAAAACTGGAACCAGTATTTTCATTCTTAAGTCTGAAAGATGAAGCAAAAGTTTAGGAATAATCTTTATTACCTTTTGCTTATATTATAATCTGTTAAGTGGGGGAGTGTTTGAAACTGGGCCTCACAAGGCCCAATAGAGTAGATTAGTAAATATCAGTGACTAAAGTTCAGACTTGAATCATCAAGATCATGACCGTGTAAGGTAAGTTTTCATTAGCTACTTCTACAATAACTCTTGCGAGCAAAGAATGAGTTTCAGTGCCACTTATGAACAAAAACAAATTTTTTTTTTTGTCTTCAACATTGCAACACAGAGAATGAAAGCATTATATGCACCATGACACTTTTAAGATACATGTCAAATTATGTGTGGAAAATGGTGGGGGAGGACACATAGAAAACTCTGACCTGGAGTAGGCTGGCAGTGAAAGTAATGAAATAAGGCAAAATGCATCTTGTCAATTCAAAAAACTGTGACCAGTTTTCTGGGGTAGAGGGCATTTTAAAAATTGCTTTCAACAAAATGTCTTTGAAATCTTTGCAAAACTGCTTGCAAAAGCTTAGCTAGTGTTTCTTAAGCAAGGAGTTGGAAAGAAAAGAAGGGTGGTAGCAACGCTGCTGAAATAAAAACTTCTACACACAGTCAAGTAGGAAGCAACACCAAAGATCAGGAGCTCTGGGCTTGGACAGATCCGGTTGGAATCCTAGCTCCACCTTGGTCTCTGTTTTATTTAATACCTCTATTCCTGCCCTGGCTGGTATGGCTCAGTTGGCTGGAGTGTTGTCCTGTACAGCAAAATGTTGTGGGTTCAATCCTGGTCGGGGTGTGTACAGGAGGCAACCAATCCATGTTTCTCTCTCTCCATTCTCTCTCTCTCAAATCAATAAAAACATATCCTTGGGTGAGGATTAAAACACACACAAAAAAACCCTCTATTCTTTAGTTTCCGTGTTGTTAAATGGATAAAATACTCACTCTTCAGAATTTTAGGTATTAAATGAAAAGTACTTTGCATAGAGCATATAATAAACTCTCAGACAATGGTGATGATGATGATGATAATGATACTATTTGAGGAAAGCAAGGCAAGAGTAGGGCCATGTCTTCTACAACTGCTCAGCAGTTCTCACACTGCACTGTAGCCCTACTAATGCAGAACTTTGGGAGATCGGACCTAGAAATGTATATTTTTAAAAATCTCCTGGTGACTATATGCACAGGCTAACTTTGTGGACCACTGGAATTTGTTTTCTGGCATCTTACTGACTTTTGTGGTGTGAAGGAAACCACAACCTCATGTCTAAAAGTAATCAAGGAAATAACTGTGAGTGAATCATTAAGTGAGCTCACCTTGTTCTTTATCCCTGTGGATCTGAAGACCTGATGTGAGATTACCCTCCAGCTGCATGCAAAGCTAGTATGCTCATTTAAATAATCTTATCTATTAAAGAATATGTAAATAAACATGTTAGTCTTATGACTGATAAACACAAGTTGAAAAAGCAAATAGCTAAGCCTATGTTAATTCATAAGTAACATCTCTGACCTCTGAAGATACCCGCTGTTTGAGACCTGAGGTGGACCTTCCAAACCCCATTTGCCTTAATGTTCCTATTTGTGGTCCCCTAATCCTACTCCAGAAAGCTCAGTGTTACCATAGGACTGCAATCCTAATTCTGACACCACAGCTTTCGCTCTGACAGGTAAGGTAGACCCATAAACACTTCTCTGCACCCTTAAATGCATAAGACTAAGCTCTGTGGGTACAAGTCGTGGCAAGGATGTGGAGAAAAGGGAACTCTTGCGCACTGGTGGCAAGAATGTAAATTGGTGCAGCCTCCATGGAAAACTGCATGGAGGGTCCTTCAGATATTAAAAATAGAACTGCCATATGCTTCAGCAATGCTGGTTGTAGGTTTATACCCAAAGGCATTGAAATCAGGATACTGAAGGGATATCTGCACTCTCATATTCATTGCAACGTTATTCACAATAGTAAAAATGTGAGTACACACACATACACATATATTATATGCAACAACTTGGATGAATCTTGAGGGCATTGTGCTAAGTGACATAAATCAGACAGACAGACAACTACTGTGTGCTGTATTACATATGGAATCTAAAATAGCCGAACTTGCTCTGGCCAGGTGGCTCAGTTGGTTGGAGTGTCATCCTGTACACTAAAAGTTTGCGAGTTTGATTCCCATTCAGGTCACATGCCTAGCTTTTGGGTTTGATCCCCAGAGGGGGCACGTAAAGGGAGTCAACCAATCCAATCGCTGCTGTCTCCCACATTGCTGCCCCCGCCCCTGCCTCTCCTTTCGTCTCTCAAAAATCAATAAAAACATCCTGGGGTGAGGATTAAAAATAATAAATAAATAAATAAATAAATAAATAAATAAATAAATAAATAAAACAGCTGAGCTTGTAGAAACAGAAGGTAGAAGGAAGAGCGGTGGTCACCAAGGGCTGGGGAGTAGTGGAAATGGGGAGAGATTGGTCAGAGGGCGGATCTTCCAGTTGTAAGATTTACAAGTTCTGGGGATCTAATGTACAGCATGGTAATTATAACTAATAATACTGTATTACATATACTTGAAAGTTGCCGAGAGAATAGATTTTAAATGTTCTCACCACAAAAAAGAAATGGTAATTAAGTGATGGGATGGAGGTGTTAGCTAATGCTAGAGTGGTAATCGTTTTGCAATGCATGAATGAATATAATCAACACCTTGTATGCCTTAAACTTGCATAATGTTTTATGCCTATTATATCTCAATGAAGCTGGAAAAAAAAAAGACTAAGCTCAGAATATCAATGAATATTAACCGGATTTTAAAATAGAGAAAACAAATGAAATTGCTTCACTTATTAAAAAATGACTGAAAAATTTCCTGATGTCCATGTATTTGCTCCCCATCTAGAGTCCATGGAATGTATTTGTTTTAGGTACTTGTGCAACAGTTTTTATTCTCTGGACTCAAGTCAGTCACATGTTCTGAGATATATTCTATATAGGAGCATACCTACTCTGATACACTCAAACATCACTCAGGCAAAAAGATCTATTATATGACACAATTTTAAAAGGATCAATTTGGCCCGGCCAGTGTGGCTCACTGGTTGATCGTCAACCCATGCACCAAGAGGTCTCTGGTTCAATTCCAGTCAGGGCACATGCCCAGGTTGTGGGCCCAATCCCCAGTGGGGGGGGGGGCATGAAGGAGGTGGCCAATTGATATTCTCTCTCATTGATGTTTCTATCTCTCTCTCCCTCTCCCTTCCTCTCTCTCTCAAATCAATAAAGAAAAAAAAGAAAAGAAAAAATATTTTAAAATAAATAAAAGGATCAATTTGATCTCCGGGAGACTGGCAAGGAAATAGAAAATAACACTTGTGCAGAATTTCTGGGGTGCGTCAATGACTAGACAATAACAATAACAATAGTAATAATAATGTAACATTTACATAACACTTTACAAATTAGAAAAAGGCTCTGCAAATGCTCTTACATCTTGAGTTTTGATAACCTTTATCTTTTTTTAGTTTGATTTCTGTAATCAAAAATAAAAGAAAGGGAGCAATATTAAGAAATTACTTGCCCAAATGTACACAGACATTAACTGCTGGAGTTGGATCTGTAGTTCCAGTGCTCTGTGTCTAAGTGATGATCATGACTTCAAGGCCAACATTTTCACTATAAAAAGCTGACTTCATCCATCGCAGTTTATATATAGTAAAGATATACTAGCTCATTGCAACCTTTGGTGTGAATCTAAAATTAAGCATGGCCCAGCTGGTCTGGCTCAGTGGATTGAGCTTCAGCCCATGGACTGAGAGGTCCCGGTTTTATTCCCAGTCAGGGCACATGCCCAGGTTGCAGGCTCAATCCCCAGTAGGGGGCATGCAGGAGGCAGCCGATGGATGTTTCTCGCATTGATGTTTCTCTCTCTCTCTCTCCCTTCCTATCTCACTAAAAAAATCAATAAAACATATTTTAAAAATAAATAAATAAAATTAAGTATGATAAAATCTTTTTTTTTTTTTTTTGGTATTAGAGTTTTATTGTTTTCCAGCCTGTGGGTTAGAATTTTGTCTGAGAGATTAGATTCTCAGTGGCAGGACCCAGCTCTAAGGGCCCTGGAAATTCAGTGGTATTTAGCTGTTTGTTTATTTATTTATTTATTTATTTATTTATTTATTTATTTAGTGTGTGTATTTTTTATTTTTTATAACTTATCTTTATTGTTGAATGTATTACAAATGTTCCTCATTTTTCCCCCATTGCCCCCCTCCTCCCCATCCCTGCCCCCCTCCTGCCTTTCCCCACACTGTTGTCTGTGTCCATTGGTTATGCATATATACAAATAAGTTCTTTGGTTTATTTCTTCCCACCCCCCAACCCCCCTTCCCTTTGAAGTTTGTCAGTCTAACAACCAATTTGTACTTCTTAATCCCTTCACCTTTTCACCCATCCCCCGCCCCCACCCATCTGGTAACCAACGAAAGTTTTCTGTATCTATGAGAATGTCTCTGTTCTGCTTGTTCATTTTGTTTGTAGATTCAATTGTTGATAGATATGTATTTATTGCCATTTTGTTTGTTCATATTTTTTTATCTTTTTCTTCAAGAAGACCCTTCAACATTTCATATAAGAATGGTTTGGTGGTGATGAACTCCTTTAGCTTTTCCTTGTCTGGGAAACTCTTTATATGGCCATCGATTCTAAATGACAGCTTTGCAGGATAGAGTCATCTTGGTTGTAGGTTCTTGCTTTTCATCACTGTGAATATTTTTTGCCACTCCCTTCTGGCCTGCAGAGTTTCTTTTGAGAAATTAGCTGACAATCTTATGGGAACTCCCTTGTAGGTAACTAACTGCTTTTCTCTTGCTGCTTTTAAGATTCTCTCATTGTCTTGAACCTTTTGCATTTTGATGTTGATGTGTCTTGGTGTGGGCCTCTTGGGGTTCATCTTGTTTGGGACTCTCTGTGCTTCCTGGACTTGTATGTCTGTTTCCTTCACCAAGTTAGGGAATTTTTCTGCCATTATTGTTTCAAATAGGTTTTCGATTTCTTGTTCTCTCTCTTCTCCTTCTGGCACCCCCAAGATGCGAATGTTGGCATGCTTGAAGTTGTCCCAGAGGCTCCTTACACTATCCTCATTTCTTTGGATTCTTTCTTCTTTTTGCTGTTCTGATTGGGTGTTTTTTGCTTCCTTATTTTCCAAATCGATGGTTTGCTTCTTGGCTTTACCTACTCTACTATTGCATCTGTGTAAACTATTCTTTATTTCAGTTAGTGCCTCCTTCATTTCTGACTGGTCCTTTTTTATGCTCTTGAGACCCTCTCTAAGTTCACTGAGGTTCTCACTAAGTCCATTGAGCATTCTTATAAGCAGTATTTTGAACTCTGCATCTGTTAGGATGCTTAACTCCATTTCACTTAGTTCTTTTCCTAGAGTTTTGTTCTGTTCTTTCATTTGGGACCTGTTTCTTTGTCTCCACATTTTGGCTGCTTCCCTGTGTTTGTTTCTATGTATTACTTAGCAAGAGGTATGGGGCTAGCTGAGACCAGATGCTGCTTGTTTGAAAGAATTTAGGAAAAGCTGAAGCAGGATCCAAGACAGGCCAATGCTATGGTAAAGCAACTGGCAACAGCTTGGGTGGGCCTGAAAGTTGGGTGGGGTGGGGCCTCAGGGAATCACGAGGGCGGGGCAAACAGTGTGAGCCAGGTAGCTGGAGTCCCAGATATGGCGGTGTCTGCCGGCCCAGGGAAGGGCTCACCAAAGGAACAAAGGCCTCTGATAGCACGTCTGTCCAGGAGAAAGCTGCCTCTCCAGCCCTCGCTCCAATGCCAAACAGCTCAGTTCTTCCCCATATGATTCTGGTGCCTTTCAAGCTGCCTCCCCAACTCTGGGGCCTGGAGGGTGGGAGTCCGAGTAAGTCCGTGTGCGGGCCCTTTAAGAGGAGCTGCCGGGGGCTCCAGCCGCCTCAGCCTCAGTTCCCGCTGGTTTTTCCAGCCAGAAGTTATGGGGACTTCTCTTCCTGGCACTGGAACCCTGAGCTGGGCGCCTGGTGTGGGACTGGGACCCCTCAGTCCTCAGGGAGGACCTTCCCAGCTGAGGTGTCCCTCCTAATTTTTATCCGGCACACGTGAGTGTGGGACCAGCCTGTGGCGCCTCCACCCCTCCTACCAGTCTTGATGTAGCTTCTTCTTTAATTTCGTAGTTGTAGGACTTCCTTTCAGCTTGATTTCAGGCAGTTTTGAATGATGGTTGTTCTGTGGTGTAGCTGTAACTTTGATGTGGTTGTGGGAGGATGTGATACCGTGTTTACCTATGCTGCCATCTTGACCGGAAGTTCTGATAAATTCTTTAAAAAGGTGTTACCAGTTGAGTTAAGGAGCTAATTTATTGAATCCTTAGGTAAGAGATGACCTCCTGTCAGAGTCCTTAGTGTTTCATAATACCTTCTGTGTCTACACTGAAGTATTATTTACTGGTTTGAACAATTCTTTCTCAACAGGTAGTTAGAAAAAGCAAACTACCACATTTAGCACATAAATCACATTGCAAAGTTTCTTTTATGAGGAATAAAGTAGGGGAAATGGGAAGCCTTATATAGAAACTTCAGTTATAATTAAAGAGGTAATAATAAAATTCTCATTGAATTACATAGGATGAGACTCAGATCCGATAATTGCATAGTGTATTTTAATCATACTGTACAATCACTAATTAGATAGGCCAAACATCTTCACTATGAGGTAGGGTGTTACATTCCTGTTTTGGCTGTAAAGAAATAAAAATGCAGAGTGATTCCATGATGTGTCCAAAGTCACTCAGGTGAGTCATGGTAAAGCTGAGATTAGAACCCACAGCTCTGATTCTGTTATTTCTAGAACTCGATCTTCTTCTTGCCCAGTTTTTATGCTAGTATGTTCTTCTTTATGACTTAGGATTATTATCATTTCTGATGAAATGTTTTTGTAAAAACCATGCCACCCCATTGTACTTATAGCTTGTTTCTTTTGTCTAATTTAAAGAACTTGGTAGACATGAGTTAGGTTGTCTGTCATGATTCTATAGCCTTGTGTCCATTTTCTGAGAGGTGTGGAGGAGAAAAAAGGAGGCAACAGCAGAAGCATAGAGAAAACAACAAGATTTACACAATAGGATATGTATACTTATGTGAATAAAGTATATGTGTGTATGGGTGTGTATGTTTGCACCTATCCTAGATTGTGAAAATACATAAACACATACCCTCTCAGAATGTACTAATAACCATTTTATTTTATTTTCTTAATCCTCACCCAAGGATATTTTTCCATTGATTTTCAGATAAAGTGGGAGGGAGAGAGAGAGGGAGAAACATCGATGTGAGAGAGATACATCAATTGGTTGTCTCCCTTACGACCCTGACCAGGGCTGGGGATGGATCCTGCAACCCAGGTACGTGCCCTTAACCGGAATTGAACCCGTGACTTTTTGGTCCACAGGCTGATGCTCTAACTGCTGAGCCAAACCAACCAGGACATTAATGACCATTTTAAATGGAAATTATTGGGAACTGAAATGGAGGCACTCAAAAATATTGGTGGCAATGAATTAGACAAGAGCTCACGGCTACCCTAACTTAAACTAAAAACAACGGAAAAGTAATTTTTGCTTTGGTTGCATTATTGACATTCTCCTTTAGCCCCAGCAAACCTTTCTGATAATAATGCCTAACTGGAGTAGGCAACATTGTATATTTTAAGAGCACAGTTTGGGTTTCAGAGTCCGAAGACCTAGTGTTTAAGGCCTTTGGGAAACTCCTTAACCACTTATTTTCCTCAGATGTAAAATGAAGCCGATTAGGGCTCCCAACAAGGTGTGTTCCACCAAAAATCATCACACGATATTTATACTTATATGTAACAGGGTTGGCACCTTGAACAAGAAAGTGGGTCCTCACCAGACACCGAATCTTCAGGTGCCTTGATCTTGGACTTCCCAGCCTCCAGACTGTGAGAAGTAAATTTCTATTGTTCATAAGCCACCCCCATCTATGGTATTTTTATTAGAGCATCCCAAACGGACATTATTTGCTGTAAAATTGAACATATAAATTGCCTCAAACTATTGTGCTATTGGATAGCTTATATGAGGATTTTTGTGACCTAATGCAGTTATATAAATCTTTTGTTTCAACTGATTAGGAAAATACTTCACAAATTTATCTAAATATTAATTTATGTCCAAAGTAATTTTAAATATAAAGTTTTAGTAAATATTGCCCGGCCGGTGTGGCTCAGTTGGTTGAGCATTGTCCCATGCTGGTTCGATTCCTGGTCAGGGCACATGCCCAGGCTGTCAGCTTGATCCTCGGTGGGGGGCGTGCAGGAGGCAGCCGACTGATGTTTCTCTCTCATCGATGTTTCTATCTCTCCCTCCCCTTCCTCTCTCTAAAAATCAATAAAAAACATATTTTAGAAATATTTAGTACATATTAATGTGACTCTCAGTGAAGAGTACAGCAGTTTTCTAGATGATGCAGCAAAAGCACTGTATCTGAGATGCAGTGGTTATCTGGCTTTTCCTTTGGATAAGTAGTAATTACAGAATTGTTTCTCATCTATCATACAACTTTGCCTTTGGAGGCCTACTAATTATTCTTGAAAATAACTGAAACACAATTTTGAAAGTTACACGATTTGATACTTCTTAATATGTATAAATAACATTACATTATGTTTTCATATTGCGAAGGCTTATAGTCTTATATTTCAGGTTATGTAACCCAAAGGTATTTACATGAAGAATTTGCCTGAAATGATAATTTCTTAATTAATGTATTCTGAGGTTTATGTTCAACATCATAGAAATATACTGTCTTGTTTACAGGAATTAGAAGCAAGAACGTATGTAAGTCTTTCTGAGCATCTAAACCACCACACTTTATGCTTCTGACCCTTTTCTTGTCAAATAGTACATTGGAGAACTCAATAAACAATTAAATTAAAAAAAAATTTTAAACCACTCCTCGTTAATTTCTTTCCTAAGTACTATTTTTGTTTTCGTCTCTCTTTCCTTTTGATTACATCCTTAAGTTGTTTAAAGTGTATATGTGATTTTTAATTAGTATTTGTTTACTACACATTAGGGAATAATCCAAGGATGAATTGTGCAATAGTCCCGTAATTTCAAGGACTTGACCATCTAGAAGCTGAATTTACACAAAACAACAACAACAAGTTACTGATTAGCTCCTGTTTCATCTGGAGAAACAATGATGAATAGGATAGACCCTTCTCTCACGGACTTTACATTCTATTGAAGGATTCAGGCAATAAATGTGTATATAAATAAATAAAGTAATGACAGCTTATGATAAGTGCTGAGCGGGAAATGAATATGGTACTGTAAAGAAATAAAAAGGCAGATGTTTTAGAAGATGTAGTCAGTGCATGGTGCTGTGTCCTGCAAACATAAAAAGGACATAGCTCCGATCTCCAGGAGTTTAATACCTCATGAAAGGCATAAGGTAACTATATAAATAACTACCTGTGATGGAATCAAATAAAAACCATAAAAGGGATTAATGTAATATAGAAATGAATGATCACTAAATAATTCTGAATGGAGTTATTCAGGAAGCATTTATAGACACAGTAATGTTTGAGTTGGGTTTTGAGGGATGAATGTCCTTTTGCTGTTAGAATAATGAATAAAAAACAATATGACAAAAAGTAGAGAAGGGTGAAATTAGCCTCCAAATCCAGGAAACGGTGGCTAGTCTAATATGATAGAAGCAAAGAGTGAAGGCATGAGGAGAAATAAAAAGAAGATGACATGGTGACTGGAACCTAAACCATAGTAGAACTGAAGGCAGTTTTAATTTATGTAATTAAGAAGAAACAACTCTACCCAATTTTGAGGAGAAGGAAGAGTTCAGTACAACCATTGATGCTTTTTTCTATGTTGAATTATTTCTTATGGAGATTAAGAACCTCTTTAAAACCCGCTATTTATATAGACTGTCTATGGAACTATGAGTTCCTTTTTAAGGCACAAAAGAAAAATAGATTTTCTTTTTCTTTTTTTTTTTTTTGTAATTTATTTTATTGTTGAGAGTATTACAGATGTTCCCCATTTTCCCCACCTTGCCCCCAAAAGGAATTTTCTTAATAAGTAATTCTTTAGGCAGAGTATAATATAAGAGGGCATTTATGTTTAATAGTGATGTTGGTACATAAAATCTATGCATTTCATGGTATTTTAAAAATTATCCTTAGATTTAGTGAAGTTCCTTGTGAAAATATCTCAGTTATTCTGTGGAAAATCAATGTGAAGAAGTTATTGTGTTCATGTTAAACTAGACTTTCCCAAAAGACAGAAAAGAGGTACAGTTTATTTTATGGGCTTCAAGTATGGCAGAAAGATCAACATGAAGACACTTTGAAACAGTCAAATGCTGCCAATCATACTTTTAAACAGTAGCTATTTTATAAAGGAATTTTTTAAAAAACTCTTTAAAAATTATTTATTGATTGATCTGAGAGCCATCAATTTGTTGCACCCATCTATACATTCATCAGTTGACTCCCATATGTGCCATGACCAGGGACTGAACCCATAACCCTGGTGTGTTGGGATGGTGTACCAACCAAATGAGCTACCCAGCCAGGGCCTAAAGGAATTTTTAAAATAGATTTTCAGAGAGAAAGGAAGGGAGAGAGAAAAAAAACAACATTAATTTGTTTTTCCACTTATTTATGTATTCATTGGTTGATTGTTGTATGTGTCCTGACGGGGGATGAAACTTGCAACCTTCGCATACAGGAACAATGCTGTAACCAACTGAGTTACCGGGCCAGGGCCTATAAAGAAATTTTTAATATGGGCTTTACAAATGAGCTTTCAGGATCAGTGGAACTCCTTAAATCATAAGGACAATTGTATGTATTCCTACATTCCTCTTTTTAATCAGATTATTAAGGGGCTTGGTGTTTCTTAACTAGGGCTACTATTGATATTTTGCATAGGACGATACTTCTCTGTGAGGGATTGTTCCAGGTTTTGAAGGACATATAGCATCTCTGCAAGCCTCTCCATAAATGCCAGTGGTGAGCCCTTAGTCTTTGTGACAACCCAGAATAATCTCCATATTCCCAAACACTCCCTAGAGTTTCTCAGGTTGAAAGTCACTGGATATTACCTAATCCCAAGGGAGATTACGAAACATTGCTTTCCAAAGCTTTGATTGCTTTGTTTTTGGAAGAGTGCTTCTTGCTCAGGAGATGCTTTTCTCACAGAGAATAGACCGATGGGATTGGAAACCTCAATTCAGTGGATTAACAGGTGTTGTGGGAGTATCTGAGAAAGAGAAGCAGAAGAGGAGAACGAAGGCAGTAGTCAGAATGAGATATCTGAATTTAAATTCAGAAGTTCAAATCACTCCAGATAACAAGTTCATCTGTGGCCATGGAAGAGGATGGCTCATGTGGGTGGAGATGAATATGGTTAGAGATGATGAGGTCAGGGAACAAAATGACCACGTTGTTGGATGAGTTATTCACATATACCTTGAGAAGATTCAGGTTGATGGCAGGACTTGAGATGAGAAGGAAACTATATTAAGTAATAGAGCTTTAAAAAGGGAAGCTGGCATTTGACATTTGAAAAGATATTTAACATCTCTAATAGTGAGGAAAAAGCAAATTAGAAAATAATAAGGTACTATTTTTCACCAGTTTGGTAAACATTAAAAAAATAGATAATATTCAACACTGGGGACCAGGTAGCAAATAGATATTCTGATGTATTCCTGAAAGGAATGCTATTGTCTTTTTGGTTAGAGATTAGGAAATGTCTATGAATTCTTCCATCCCATGTTTGAGAAGCTATTCTGCAGGAACATAGTCGCCATATAAAGGCCAAATGCACACATCTGTTTGTTGCAGTGTGCCAGTGGTGTAAAAAAACTTATAACAAAATATCTATCAGTGTTGGGGTGGTACATCCATAGTATGGAATGATATGCTTCTACTAAAAAACAATTTAGAAACAAGTGTTTTAAAGGCAAATATCTATACATTAATTTTTAAAAAGTGTCAACATAAGAAATGTCTAAACCTGTAGAGAATTTTTATAAGCGTTTATTTGAGCCAAACTAAGGATGTGCTGGGAAGCAAGATTTCAAATGCTCTGGAGAATGACAGTTTTCTGTGTTATTTTTATACATTTGGAATAAAGGAAGGAACGTAAAGAAGATTGCTTGAAGGTGGGAGAAAGCAAGGTACAGGGTAGTTAACATGATGATATGCTCCTTTGAAGGTGGTTCCATTTTTTGAGGGGTCTGATTACTTCTGGCATTTCAAAGGTGTGTTAACCTAGTCCTAGAAGCACAAGAACAGAGGATGAGCTTGCTTAAGGCAAAGATAAACCTTCCATAGGCCTGGGTGTGAGTACCCACCATCACCTGCCCAGTGAGGAATTTGTGATCAGATCATCCTGTGAGGTTACTTTTGGTCAGGTTTATTACAGAGCCCCCTTTTTTGTCCACAAAAGTTATAGAAATATATATGGAGTAAGCAATAAAAAGGAAATAAATCCTACATATATAGGTATGAAAATAGAGAAAGGTGTGGAGCCTACCCAGCAATTTGTTCACGTGGGATTTTTCATGGAATTGGATTGAAGGGAGAAGACAGAGATTATGAATACCTTCTTTACATACCTTGACTTAAATAAAAATTTTTTTTCTTTATTGATTTTAGAGAGAGAGGAAGGGAGAGGGAGAGAGAGAGAGAAATATCGATGAGAGAGAACATCGATTGGCTGCCTCCTGCATGCCCCCACTGGGGATCGGGCCCACAACCTGGGCATGTGCCCTGACCAGGAATCCAACTGGTGATCTCTTGGTGCATGGGACAACGCTTAACCACTGAGCCACACTGGCTGGGCTATACCTTGACTTTTTGACTTGCTGTAAGTATAATCACTTTTACCATTAAAAATAAAACTACTGTGATGAGAAAAACAATTTCCTCAAAAGAAGTTACAATCTAATAAAGGAATAAGAAAAATATACAAAAAGCATAAAAAGGCAAAACAATTGATGGGCCTTGAAAGATCAGTAACTAATCTATTGAGGGCATAATCTACGCAAAGAACTCCAAGAATTTCTCCTATGTCTAATAGTATTTTTAAGAAAAAAAAAATCAACCTATTCAAGTTTTTAATTCAGATATTAATGTAGAGGTTTTATTATAGTGAGAGCTACCTTACAGGAAATGTTCTTTTTTATGTATATTAGGAGTTCTTTCAAACATTAAAAAAAAATCAATTTAAAAAGTAGCAATCTTTAGTTTTGTAACAAATTGACAAACACTATTAAGAATTTAACAGACACTCCCAGGCACATGTCTTGGTTCATTGCCTGAGACATATCCTTAAAACGATTCACAGTGTCTCTATATTGCCTGGAACCAGTATAGTGTTTTACCAAACGTAGCCCATCCCTAGCCTTTGGCTATAGTTATAGTATTACATAGTCATAAAAATAGGTGTTAAAAAAAAGAAGCAGCAAACAAATGAGAGAGAAGAAGGCTGTATTACCTCTCTTAACCCAAAGTCCCGAGGAATTGCTGCATATGAATATTGTTTTGCAGAACTGGGATATGGAAACTACTTCTTTAGCCAAAATTGTCATGCTTTTGCTGTTTTTCCCCACCTCCACCCATGTGAGCTAATGCATCATGGTTGGAACTATGAACCTGGGTGTCATCAGTGAACTCCACCCCTTACTTCCAGTTCCACAAGAACCATAAGTAGGTAAATAGGTGTGTGGTAGGGCGGTGGCCCTGTCATAGCCATCCATCATACCCCTGCTCGTCCAGTTGTTGAGCCAGTGAGAAGTTGAAACCCTGTAAGGAAGAAGAGAAAACTTAAATCTAACTAATCTTTTTAAAAAATATATTATTATTGATTTTTAGAGAGAAAGGCAGAGGGAGAGAGAAAAACATCAATGTGAGAGCAGAACATTGATGGGCTGCCTCCTGCACACCCCTGTGGGGATCAAGCCCATGACTCTGGCATGTGCCCTGACCAGAATCAAACCAGCAGCCTTTGGTGCATGGGATGATGCCCAACCAACTGAGCCACACCAGCCAGGGCCATCTAACTAATCTCGAATATTTCCAACTTGATATTTGAGGGCACAGACTCTGGAATAAAATTCCAAATCATGCACTATAATTTTCAAATTGTATGATTTGGCCATGTTATTTCATCCTCTGAGCTTCTATTTCTTTGCCTATAAAATAGTGATTGTACCTTCTTCATAGAAGTTTTGTGAAGCTTAAGTGAGAAAATACATGAAAAATTTCTAGTACAATACCTGCTAAGAAAATATTGACTCCTTATCTCCTTCTCATCTGCTGATTTCACACTGCCTAACTCTGACCTCTCATTTAATTTTCCTCTCTTTGTCTAGTCCACTTACTTTCTTTTCTTCCTGATCCTTTTTCTTCTCTAATTGGATGTTCTTTTCTCTTAAATAATTATAATTCTTATTCCTTAATATTGTGTCCCTTTTAAATTTTAGCCACTAGAGGGCTACATAGTAAAATACTATTCCACTCACACTGACCACATTGGAAATCTGAGCATAAAAATAAAATAATCTAGGGGAATCAAATAATCATAGAATATTGAAGAGAAATTAGAAAACATGTAATACAACACACCTTTAAAATGAGGGAACTAGATAGTTAAACAAATATGAACAGGTAATTGTTATATATATTTTTTAAAATTATTATTATTAATTTGTTTTTGTTACAGATGTTTCTCCTTTTCCTCCCATTGACACCCTTCTCCCCATCCCTCACATCCCTTCCCCAGCTTAGTTGTCCATGTCCATTGGCTATGCATACATGCATATAAGTTCTGTGGTTTATCTCTTCCCCCTCAACACCCCCTCTTCTGGGGTTTGTCAGTCTGTACCCTACCTCTATGTCTCTGGGTCAATTTTGTTCATCAGTTTGTTTAGTTCATTATATTCCACAAATAAGTGAGATCATGTGGTATTTGTCTTTCTCTGCTTGGCTTGTTTTGCTTAGCATAATACTCTCCAGGTAATTGTTATATTTTAAAAACAATACTGTTATATTTTTAAAACAAAACCAATCTATACTTATAAATAAATTTCATTTTCTTTTGAACATTGTCTCACTTTCAAACCATTTTCTTTAAAAAAAAAAAAGACACATGTGAGGGCAAATAAACCTCCTTTAGCAACAAAGCCAGTTTATAGATACTTTTTAAAATCTACTTTAAATATATATATATATATATATTTTTTTTTATCCTCACCCGAGGACATTTTCTCATTTTTTGTTCAGATAGAGTAGGAGGGAGAGAGAGAGAGAGAGAGACAGAGAGAGAGAGAGAGAAACATCGACGTGAAAGGGACACATCGAGTGGCTGCCTCCTGCACAACCAACCTGGGCCGGGGACAAATTGCAACCGAGGTACGTGCCCTTAGCGGGAACCGAACCCAGGTCTCTCTGGACCGCAGGCCGACGCTCCAACCGCTGAGCCAAACTGGCCAGGGCAAAAAAAATCTACTTTAAATATTTAAAGTCTAAAATAAATCCACAATTCAATTAAAAATATATAATCTCTAAATTTAAAATATCACAAGTAGACTTTAATCTTTGCTAATCTTTTCATTTAGAAATTGAAGTTATTCTGTACTTAGATAGCCAGGTAACTTCAAGCATTAAAGCAATCTCTTAACTTTGAACACCCATTCATTCTAAAATATATATGAAATATACAAAGAAGTATTCGTACTTATCTAGAAACTAATAAAAGCTATGATGCCTTCGTTGAAAAAAACAGACCTTAAGTAGATTTCCTATACTATTAAAAGTATCAGTGACGCCCAGCCAGTGTGGCTCAGTGGATAGAGAGTCGTCCCACGGCCTGAGAGGTCCTGGTTCGATTCCTGGTCAGGGCACATGCCCAGGTTGCGGGCTCGATTCCCAGTGGGGGGTGTGCAGGAGGCAGCTGATTGATGTTTCTCTCACACTGATGTTTCTATTTCTCCCTTCCTCTCTTTCTAAAAAATCAATAAAAACATATATTTAAAAAAGGTATCAATGAAAATATAAACAATTCAATAAAAAAATGAAAAATCCATGTAAAATATCTAATCCAAAAGGTACACTTTATATATATGTATATATTTATTTATTTATTTATTTAAATATGTAAATGTATATTTATTCATCTACTTTTTTTTTTTAATCCTCACCCGAGGACATTTTTGCATTCATCTTCAGATAGAGTGAGAAGAGAGAGGGAGAAAGAGAGAGAGAGAGAAACATCGATGTGAGAGAGACACATCGAGTGGCTGCCACCCACACAACCCCAACCGGGCCGGGAACAAACTGCAACCAAGGTGCATGCCCTTAGCGGGAACCGAACCCGGGTCTCTCTGGTCCGTGGGCTGATGCTCTAACCACTGAGCCAAACTGGCCAGACTATTCATTTACTATTTAGTCGTATACCCAGAATCCTTATATCTAGGAAGGTGCTTTACATGTCTATTTGTAATTTGTTTATTATTCTCCCATTTAAAAAACATTGCTCTGTACTTTTAAGAACAAGCCAGACCTGCCCTGGCCAGTTTGGATCAGCCGTGAGAGCGCCGGCCTCGGACCAAAGGGTCACAGGTTCGATTCTGGTCAAGGGCACATGCCTTGGTTGTGGTTCAGTCCCCAGCCCTGGTTGGGGTCGTGCAGGAGGCAACCAGTCGATGGTCTCTCTCACATTAATGTTTCTCTGTTTCTCTCTCTCTCTTTCACTCCCGCTCTATCTGAAGATAAATGGAAAAATATCCTCGGGTAGATTAAAAAAAAAAAGAACAAGCCAGACCCCATGCAGTTCCACCGCAGAAATGCTGACGGCAATGACAGTCCCCTGTACCTTAGCGCTGCCCTGGAGAGGGCTAAACAGCCAGAAGCTTCATAATCAACATTCCATTAATATGAAAATGTTCAAATATATTATTATGATTGATTAAGTTATATTTTAAGAAAAGGTACTTATATATCTGTCCCTAAAATACTATTTATAACTGGCAAAATTACACATTTTACATATGGAACAAGCTAAATCCTGATTGTAAGTAAGGCTAATGAGCATGGAGACATATTCTACACTGAAAACTGAGGAGGAGAGTGTTGTTGTTGTTTTAATAATCCTATCAGAAAATGGCCTAGTGACTCTAACGCCAGTTCTCTGATACTTGACCTTAAATCTTATAGGCTTACACATAGTGAAGGGGGATACTTTGATTGTTTCACTGATTGAAAATCATTGATTAATGCATTTGTTGAACAACTATTTCTTGTGTTCTTACCATGGGCCAGGCAGAAGGCTAGGATAAAACCTAGACCCAAAACAAACGAAAGCAAATTCCACAGTCCTTGTCTCATTGAAACTGGTCATCTGGTGTGTGTGTGGAGGGGAGGATTGGAAATAAATGTTACTTAAAGAAAGGTAAAATTACAACGGTGATAAATGATATGAAGGACATATATAATGTTGTGAAAATTAAACTGTAGAGGAGGGTAAGAAAACACTTCCCTGTGGGATCAAAGGCAGAGTCAAGCTCTGAAGACAGAACAAGCTAGGTGAGCAAGCGGAAGGGTAGCACTGTGAGCCGCGGAACGAACTGTGAGAACCGGTGACAGGGGGGATGTTCACCATTTCAGGAAAGGAAAGGACCTGGAGCAAAGAAGGCACGGTGTGAGAAAAGGCTCTGGAAAGGGAGAACCTAGATCATGGAGGGCTTTGTAGGACAAATTAAGGATTCTAGTCTTTGCCAAGAGTTATTAAGAGTCATTGAGAGAAGAATAACAGGATTAGATTTGCCTTAGGAAAAGGTCTCTCTGGCTATGGATGGCCTTGAAGAGAAATGTGTGCACATGTGTAGTGTGAGACATGTATAAACATGTTTATAGCCCTAAACTAGAAACAGAACACATGTTCATAAAAAATAGAATGAATGAATAAATTGTGATACAAGTATAGCATGGATGTAAAACTGGGAATGAGCACACTGTGACCAGGCCCTGCAACGTGGGTGCGCACCATGCACATAGCGCTGGGTGGAAGAAGTCCCACACGGAAGGATGCGCAGTGTGTGATCCTATCTGCATAGAGTGAATGCAGGCAAAACCATCCTGTTGTGTAAGGGGCCAGGAGAGGGTCTCTCCTTGGGGTGGGGAAAATGGGGCTAGTGATCAGAAGGGGGCATTAGGTGGGACTTCGCGATGCCTGCAATGCCCTATTTATTAACTTGTGTGGTGGTTAAACAGGTGTTGAGTTTGTGATCATGTGTTTTGCTGTATATGTGTGTTTTGTGCAGTTCTCAGTGTATGTGTAATACCACACCTGAAAACATTTTTAACCTTTAGAACAGATTGGTGCCCGGCCGGTGTGGCTCAGTGGTTGAGCGTCAACCCTTGCACCAAGAGATTGCTGCTTCGATTCCTGGTCAGGGCATATGCCCAGGTTGTGGGCCAAATCCCCAGTGTGGGGCATGCAGGAGGCGGCCAATCGATGTTCTCTCTCATTGATGTTTCTCTCTCTCTCTCTCTCTCTCTCTCTCTCTCTCTCCCCTCCTTCCTCTCTCTCTAAGATCAATAAAGAAATTAAAAAAAAAAAAAGAATAGATTGGTGAACCCTGGCTAGTTTTGCTCAGTGGTTAGAGCATCCACCCACAGATCAAAGAGTCTCAGGTTCGATTGCGCTCAAGGGCACATGCCTCGGTTGCAGTTTGGTCCCTGGCCCTGGTCAGGGTTGTGCAGGGGGCAGCCAGTCTCTCTCACATCAATGTTTCTCTCTCTCTCTCTCTCTCTCTCTCTCTCTCTCTCTCTCTCTCTCTCCCTCCCACTCTGTCTGAAAAAAACAAACAAAAAAAAGAATAAATTGATGAAATCTCACTGAATGGATACAGTAAGATCAGTTAGAAAGCAATGGCAATAGTCCAGGTGGGAGAAAACGATTTCTCCATGAACCTTGATAATGTAGTGAAGATAGAAAGGAGACTTTTTTGAGGGCTATTATTTAGGAGGCAAAATGTACCGGATTTAGTGGTAAATTAGATATGGAGTGTGAAGAATGAGGAGGTGGCAAGGATGATTCCTTGGACCAACTGATTTAAGAAGCAAAAGAAGCCATCCTCTGTGAGAAGGGAGAAAGGGAAGGGGTGAGGATCAGGATAAGTTCTCATTTGGTAAAAGAAATATAAAGAACCAGCCAAAGACCCGCTATGAGAAAAGAAGGAGGGAGGGTTGGACTTGTTCAGAGAGCACTGAATATTTGAGAAAGTAGCTGTGGAAGCAGAAGAGTGAGTGGTACTGAGAAATCTTTGAAGCTGATCATGCATTTGTAGTGAACACTTTACCCTGAAGAGTGCCTGGCTCCACCAACGTGCAGCCGCTCCTGTCCAGGCATGAAGGGAACCGGTGATTAGGATCACATATGTTGGAGATTTGCCATGTGGGTGTGATCAGTATAGTTTTGGGGTAATATGATAATTCAAAGTAGATCAATAAGAGAGTGTCATAAATCCCAGTTTTCTATCTTCATCGTGAAGAAAGAGGATGTTCAATAGGCACCTGTTCTGGAGTTCCCTGGGAATATGGAAATTCACCTGAGAAGGAAAGAGAGAAGATGAGGGAAGGCGGCATGATGAAGGTGTGAGTCTCCAGAATTACTCTCCCCCTCTCCCCTCCAGCATACTTTCTGTTGTCACTGCAAACACAGTCACATGTACCATTTCCTCTTCCCTCCTATCATCTTTCTCTTCTTTGTCCTTTTTCTCGAAACCCTTTTCTTTTTCTGGTGTCCTTTTTCCTTTTGCGTGGGGAAAAATAAGCATGAAGTGGACACACTATCACTGTGTATGGGCCCTGGCAGATTTGGACTGGGGAAAATAAATGAAGAGGAAGATGAGTGTTTTGGCTTTTTTGACATATCAGTTTATGCACAATTTCAGGCTTCAGTAAACAGTGGGACCCACTGCAAAGACAGCAAGCCTATACAATTTCATTGACATGCTGACTAGCATTTGGACACTTGGCAAAATTGCTAAGAAAGCAGTTTAATCTTTGGCATGCGTTTATCTCCCTTTCTTCTGTTAATACCCCATTTATTTATTCATTCAGTTATTTATTCCACAATCATACTGAGTAACTACTATGCATCAGACACTGAGCTAGTTGTCTTTTGGTCACTCACACTTGGGGTCTCTCAACGCAAAATAAAGGACCTCTCCTCCCTCCTAAATTATTCCTCCCTCTTCCATGACCCAATTAAAAACAACCATTTCCCAAGGGGCGGTGATTAGATGTCATTTAAATAACTCATATCAATTTATGCTTAAATGTTAATGACAAGCTCTCTCCTAAGCACTTTATAAATATGAATACTTTTAATTCTCACAACACACTATGAGGTAAGTACTATTATTATCTCCACTTTAAAAATGAGAAACCCGAGGCATGGAGAGATTAAGTAACATGCTCAGCAGGAAGGTGGCAGAGGCAGGGCTCAATCCAGGAGTCTCTTCAGAGCCTGTGTTTTTAATCACTGCTCCACAGAGCCTACACCTCAGGTCTGTGGTGAGGAGAGAAGAGGTGCTACATTCTAACAGGCTCTGTTATGGGTTGGGATTGAAATTTGCTTTCTGCTTTGAAATGATCCTTTTGTTCTTATGGTCAGGAAGGATTTCAGTCGTCATTAGGGTAGGGTTATTCTCTTGGTATTGAATTTTACATAAACATGAAAGAAAGTAGAAATTTATGACTCTCATTTGAGGAAAGACTACTTTATGGTCATTGGGATGGATAAAAATGAAGGTACAGGATCTATGAATTACTGGGCCTGTTCTACAGGACTTCAGGAGTGTTGAGAACTACCCAGAGAAGCAGAAAGAGGAAAGATGTATACATGTGGGATCTCCGAGAGAGAAAACATGGAGCTAGGTGACAATTGATGCGCTAATTTCTATTGAATCAGTGAATTAGAAGAAATGTTTGCAAAATTTTATAATAAGCATCCTTTTGGAAGGAATACAACAAATATATTACTTCCTAACTTGTTTTGTAAAGGAGAGAAAAAAAAAGTGAATGAAGGAAATAGTATGAAATTTCCAAAATGCTCAATTTCTCTTTCAGTAGAAAAGAAAAACAAAACAAAACAAAACTACATTATAGTTTTACCTATCAGTGTGCCTTTAATAACAAGGATATGGCTTGGCCAGTTTGGCTCAGCAGTTAGAGCATCAGCCCACGGACCAGAGTCCTGGGTTCAGTTCCCGCTAAGGGCACGTACCTCGGTTGCAGTTTGTCCCCGGCCCCGGTTGGGGTCGTGTGGGTGGCAGCCACTCGATGTGAGACACATCGATGTTTCTTTCTCTCTCTTCCTCCCCTTCTCCCTCCCACTCTGTCTGAAGATAAATGCAAAAATGTCCTCAGGTGAGGATAAAAAAAAAATAACAAGGATATGAAGGAGAGGGTGCACTTTTTATATCTCTCCCTTGCTGATTTCATTCATTCTCATAAGTTCATTTTGATTCATTTATCTGTTCTTCTATTTTTATCATTTGTTCATTCATTCATTATGCACCTATTGAACAAACACTCTTTAAGAGCTGTCCATCGTTCATTGCGTTATTCTAGCTGCCGTGAATGCTGCAGTAAATAAGACAAGCAAGAATCCTGGCCCACAGAGCTTATAGTCCAAGGAGGGTGGGGGTCATAGGCAAAGAGAATAAACTCATAAGTGAATAAAATAAGTAGAGAAATAAAAAGTTACATAAACAAAACTGATGGATATGATAGAGAGGGACTGGTTGGGGCTGTCTGAAAATCAATGGAAAAATATCCTCAGGTGAGGATTTATTTTATTATTATTATTTTTAATTTTTTTCTTTATTGATTTTTTTTTTTTTTTTTTTTTTTTTTTTTTTTTTTTTAGAGAGAGAGGAAGGGAGAGGGAGAGAGAGATAGAAACATTGAAGAGAGAGAACACTGATTGGCTGCCTCCTGCATGCCCCCCCCCCCCCCGGGGATTTGGCTCAAAACCCGGGCATGTGCCCTGACTGGGAATTGAACCAGAAACCTCTTGGTGCATGAGTCAATGCTCAACCACTGAGCCACACCGGCCAGGCCTCAGGTGAGGATTTTAAAAAATTAATTTAAAAAAAGCAGTATGTGATAGATGTAATGATAGGGTTTTAAATATAGTGCTATGTAAGCATAAACAAAGAAAACATTATATATACTAGAAAGAATTTAAAGCTAGATAGGGTTTTGATAGATGAATGTAAGGACATTCATATAGTAAGGACATTTCTGAAAAAATAAAATGAAAAGAGAAAAGGTAAAATGGAACACCTGCCATACACAGCCAAGGGGAAGAGGAACACAGAGGGGGAGGCCGGGTAATAGGAGACAACTTTTTGGAAGCAGAGGACACAGACTGAGGCCAATCATGATAGGCCTTGAAACAAGTTTTAATTTGAAAAAAATTCTTCAGGCAAGGAACTTGAATAGACAGTTCTCCAAATAAGATTTGTAAATGGCCAAACAAGCCTATGAAAAGTTGCTCAATATCACTAATCATTAGAGAAATGCAAATCAAAATCAACCTATGACACTACCTCACACTGATTAGGGTGACTACTATATAAAAAACAGGAAATATCAAGTGTTGGCGAGGATGTAGAGAAATTGGAACTCTACGCACTGTTGGTGGGATTGTGGAATAGTGTAATCACTATGGAAGAGAGTATGGAGGTGCCTCAAAAATATTTAAAATGGAAGTACTAAATGATCCAGCAGTCCCACTTCTGAGTATATATCCCAAAGACTTGAAAGCAGGGTCTTGAAGAGATGTTTGTATACCCATGTTCATAGCAGCACTATTTATAATAGCCAAAAGGCGGGAACAACCCATTCTATCAACAGAAGAATGGATAAGCAAAATGTGGCATGTGCATACAATTAAATATTATTCAGCCTTAAAAAGGAAGGAAATCCTATCACATGCCACAATATGGATGAATCTTAAAGACATTATGCGAAGTGAAATAAGCCAGACAGACAGACAGACACACACACACACACACACACACACACACACGCACGCACACACAAAACAAAGTTTGTGTGATTCCACTTAGATAAGGTCACTAACGTGGTTACATTACTAGAAACAGAATGAAGAATGGAGAATGGTGTTTACCAGGGTCTGAGGAGAGGGGAGTAAGGGGAGCTGTGAAATGGGTATAGAGTTTCAGATTTGTAGGATGAAAAAATCCTGGAGATCTGTTTCACAACACTACGCATGTACTTAACACTACCGAAGCATACACTTGAAAATGGTTAAGAGGGTACATTTAATGTGTTTCATCACAATAAAATTTTTTTCAGTTACTTAAGTTCTTAAAATTGTTATGTTATTTTTGTATTAAACTTCTAAGAAGTTGTGTGTGCATGTGTGAGTGTTAGGTTTCAGGAGAATATGTATGTGCTTGGATCTACATTAACCCCATTTTTCTAAACCCCACCTGTGTGGATCTTAGAAACTTGTCCCATATTGAGTAACCAAGAGGACTTCGACACTTGCTTCATCAGTCTTTATCATTTCTAAAGTATCATTATCTGCCTGTTGCAAAAGGTCCCATTATATTATCTTCCCAATAAGATGTCATCTGACTATAGGATGATATCATCCCTATGTGAGTCCGGAGACATTTTTCTGTTGTAAACTTTTCTAGTTTTATACATTTACATAATGTCTAGGTCTAATACATTTTAATTATTATGTTTAATATATTCAACATATGAAAATTAAATATTTGACATATAAGCTTGCCTCCCACTTTTTGTGGATTAAATTAACTATAATTAAGTGATGCAGCCAAGTGAATGTTATTTAGTGTTTGTTTCAGTGCTTCATTACTGCATATTCTATTTTATAGGTATGAAATCTCATCAAAACACACAAGGTGAATAGTTAATCCCCTTATCTTCTACATTGGGTCACAAGTACTGAGATAGAGTATATAATTTTAAATGTGTTTAACTTTGGAAGCCCTGTGTATTCACTTTCATATAGATTTTAATTATTTCTTGCTTTTTAGAACTTTCCTACTATAGATATCTGCATTTTGTGTTAACACAAGAGAGATACTTTTCATTGTACAAAACTGGCTCACTTTACATGAGCTGAGCTTGAGAAGCTAATGAATGTTCTCGGGTTTCCAGACAACTTGCTAATGTATGGGAGCACCTACTGGTGAAGGATGATACAGTCTTACTGGCTGATTTTATTGGACCTTGTAATTTAGACTAAGTTGGAGGGCATGAGAATTATGAAGCCTTTAAGTGTATAGTCAAGGGAATCCTGCTTCTGGAAAAATGCTTATTGCTTAAATATTGTACCAGAGTGGTCTAAGGCAGGAAATACAAGAATTGAGAAGATACTGTAAAACAAATATGCCATTTAGATGGGACCACAAGATCTAATAGGAATACAATGGTTTGGTATTGATGTACTAAAATGTTTCATGAGGGCCCAGACCAGGTATGTCTTGTTCAATTCTAAGTCTCTAGCACAATAACTGGTATCTTGAATACGTCAGTAAATATTTACTGAAAGAATGAATGTTAACTAGTTTGGACATTTCTTCCAAACTGGTTAACGTGTGAAAATTTGCTTTTCGTTTTTCTCCTATAGGACCACATCCATCATTTATAATAAAAACAATGAAAAATGCAATTTGTGTAATGTCTAGATAAATTTCCATCTTAGGTGAAAAAAATGCACCTGTTTGGTTAACCAGAAACTTTGAACCAGTTAAAAACATACTTACAACTTTGTAGCTAAAAACAGTAACAATGAAACTGACCTACACAAACTGGAAGGAATGTGACGGGGCATAGTATAGGCTTTGTAATCAAATATTACCAGGTTCAAATTTCAGCTCTATAGCTTCGTAGCAGTATGAGGTTGGATGAATTACTTCACCTTTCTGTCTTGACTTTCCTCTCATTTTATATGCAATGCTTTGTGCCTACTTGGTAAATAATAGATAGTAGCTATTGATCTTTACTCTGACTGAGGGTACTCATTTTCCTAATTTTCAATGGACTGTAAGCTTCTTGGGACAGGGACCATATTTTATTTATTCCTAGAACCTAGCACAGTGACTGGAATAGTTTGGTACTTAATAAATAAGTGTGTGTTGAATTAATAAAGAACATAAATATTTAAGCAACTCCGTGGTGACTATTGTGCATAGTACTACACAAAGTTGTGCAACCTTCAACTTGTAACTGAGGTGTATGTAGATAGATACCCGACAGAGTCATGTAAAATGCAAGAATGGGGCATTTTAAATTCCTGGAATTTCTTTGATTATGCAAGTTTTTATCATGATGTTTAAGAAATTCACAAGGAATGTTGAGCGCAAGTAACTGCACATTGGATGGAGACTATATTATAATGTATTCACACACATACACATTCTAGTTTAGCTCCATAGTGATCTTTACCATTAAGGACATTTTTCTGATTTGCTTTCATTAACACAACCCCTGCTTATAACTGTAGATATCTCATTTAGAAAATTTCAGTTAAAAACTGTAAAGCAGTTTTGTACTTGGTCATCAGGAAAGACATCAACAATGAAGAAGGGATTTTCTTTTAATAAAAATATTTTATACATCCACCTGAAAATTCTCATGTGGCAAACAGTACAAATCCAACTTTAAAACATAGTTGACATTCCTAAATGTGTATCAGCAGAACTGAAAATACCCTGGGTTATGTGAAAGTACTTTACACTTCTAAATAAGGATAATTTTTGCCCATATAGTATCAAAGGCATCTCTCTCAATCAATGGTTTAATAATCATGACCATCTTCTGCACGTATCAGAAGTGTGTAACATTCTCTGGATTTGGGTTCCAATGTGTAACAAATTTTTCTAGGCTTATGGAATCAAAAAACTATTCCAAACAGATTTTAATAGGCTAAGCCTATTGCCAAGTATGAAATTATACTTGGAACCAAAGTCACAAATCAAAACTAACATGTTCATTTTTACCTTCACTGGCAGAGCAAAATTTGACTCGCAAACCAAATTACTATCAAGGGAAAACTATTCCTATTGTAAACAAATGTAAACTTGGGTTGAATTTCAAGATATATCATTTTCCTTGAGATTACTGGAAAGGGATTTTTACACAATATCTCATTTGCAAGAACACACACTATTTTAAACTCATGCTTGGCATAATACTACATGCTGTTGAAATATGATGCAACATTTTCACAAAATGCAACCTTTTTTCAAAGTTTAAAAGTTAACCAAAAAATGTACATTTAAAAATGAAGCTTCATAAACTTGTAGCTTTCTTTGACCAACAAAACAAAACAAAACAAAACAAACAAAAACAGAAGTCAATAGTTTGGGCAAATAGATAACATGGTTTAAAAGTAGTTTGAAAATGGAAGTATCCTTTCTTTTTCCTTTCCTCCTCTGTTTCTTGTTATATTCAAAGATGTCTATTTAGTTTCTCAATCTTGTTCACATTTTTTTATAAAATATAAGAATAGTAAAATATGGTATATGTTATATAGTACATAAATAGAAATTCAAATCACAGATATTTCCCCCCTCTATGTTAAAGGATATTGGTCCTGGAAAAAAAATTCAGAAAGTAAACAGGCACAAAAAAGTTCATGGAAAACATGTTCCTCTTACAACTTTAACATTTAAGTTACAGTGTGTGTAGTTTTTAGTACAAAATTTTAAACATCCTTGAATCCTGTACATTATAAATAACAAGTCTTATTTACTTCAGCTCACTGGTAGGATACATTAAATAAGGGCTAATTACAAATCTAATATTTGTTTTGGCATTCTTTTCAAAGTTTCAAGATATAATATATTGGGTCCTAAATGCTTTGTTTTCTAAATTATGAAAAGTAAGGCATGAAAATTATGCATATGTTTCAAATGAGGACTTTTCATTTTCCCTTAAAAGTTAACTTAAGACATTTGCCTCAGATTTCCCCCAACAGCAGTATAAACTGGGTAACTGCTAACATAGATGTTACCATTAATGGATAATTTTTATTAAGTTTAAGTTTTGGTTCTATACATTTTTTTAAACCTTGATATCTGCCTCTTTTTTCTAAAGGAAGTAGTAGTAACTGACAAATGAATAAATGAGTGTCTAACTAAACTAAAAGAAAAACTTAGATGTGCTGATTATGATTTTATATTGCATTCTTTCATATAAGGTAGTTATATTTATTGATAATTAAAAATATCCTAGTTAGCATGGCAGAATTGAAAATGTCATGATGTTCTCCTTCAATCATCATGAATGACTTCCAGGTACCGTACCACCTAAAAAGTCTGAGAATCACTGACTTAGCAACTATTATGCCTGTGTCTAAATATGCAAATAAAATGCTAAACCACTAACAACTGATCATTCCCATTTTTTCTGGCCTATCAGTGTGGCGGTATAGACAGTAAAAGATGAAAATGCCAGTTCTGGCTTTTGTACTTCAAACTCCAGGGAACATGAATAGGTGAGATTTATTTCCTACAACTAACTATTCTATACAGATTCTTTCTCATTGTGTTCAATAAATATTAAATTTACCTATAACATAATTAATTCCTCTTCTGATTGCTGTCTGTGGAGGTAAATTAATATTATGAGTGCATAGTTGCTGAAAGATTTGCTAACTTTCTTGGCTCATTTTAAACCATAAACCAATGACTTTTCCACTGTGTACTTAATTTCCATATCTTGTAAACAATCCACATAACAACACTAACGTTACCAAATTTACTTTTTCCCAACATTCATCTAACTTTCACTGATATTACAGCCCTGTTAGATTTCAAGGATGATATGTAGTGGAAATAGCACAGAACCAGGGAATGAGGAGAACTTCATTTGATCCCTAGATCTGTTCTTAAATTAATTGCATAATTAGGGCAAGGCTGAGTGTCAACTCTTTTCAAAGCAAAGTAGGAAAAACAAGATCTGTCTCAAAAGATTGCCACAAGGATGAAAATGAAATGATGTGAGAATTTTAAACTATAAAGTACTATTCCACTGTATGTTATTACTACTGTGATTTAGAGAGTCCCTATATTCTATTATAATATTGCTGTTCTAAAAACGTGGTGGACTTCTCCTTTGTGCACACAAACAAGCTAAGTATTTCTGGACAGAAGTTGCAAGAGATAATGCTGCCAAGTAAAGTAACAGGCTGAGACAAACATTGCTTGGATACTCCTTTTCTGTATTGGCAATTTTCTTTTGAAAATGAAAGAATTTATTAACAAGTATGTAAGACTTTCATTAAAACTAATTTGTACGTGCCTATATTTAAGACACTTGATACCTAAAGTTAAAAATATGGCATTGTATATGTATATAGCCATGCTTCTTCCTTTTAACCACTACCATTAAAATAATTTCTTCATATTGAAATTATTTCTCAAACTGCCAGCAATTTTGTATACAGGTTTAATTGACCACTTGCAATGAGGAACCTGAATTCTAGCTGTTAAACCTAATCACCATAAATAAACTGAAATAGTACTCAAACTTCTAGTTTTATGCACCTGATTTCAACCCAAATGCTGCTCTTAAGTTGTTCTGTTCTGAAGACATCTCCCATGTTTGTTAAGAACTTCAAGCACAACACATACACATAGTAAATTGGGTATTCATGAATTCACCTAGAAAATCCTGTTTCAAAGGTGCATTAGGCTTTCACCAGGAATTAGTACAAGCCACAATGACTAATCTGACATAATGCATTTATTTTCTTCTGAAAAGTCAGGTCACATATTTCCTTGATGCTAAAAATCTTATAAAATATTTCTTGCTGTTGTTTTTCTCTGTGCTTAGCTTAATACAATGCATGCACTATACCAGAGTGTCTCTGAGCCTTTATCTAAAAATTCACTCTTAAAACATGTCAAAACAAATTACGATGTTTTATCTTCATTTTTGATTGTTTTCAGCACTGAGTCTTCACCCAAAATTTTACATAGTTCATTGAGTCTCTGCTGCATTTTGGGAATTCCAGCTAGCTGAGATTCTAGTTTTTGTTTTTCTTCACTCAGTGTTAAACGGATTGCAGTGTTCAATTGTTCAAAACGCCAACCTCCTTCACCATCAAACTGTAATAAATGAGTGTGGTATTTCCTGCATAATCAAAGTGAAATAATATTATTAGCAATAATTGTGAAAAGCTGTTTTAATTATAGATTTATCATTCTAACTGATTTCCAAAAGTAAATTTTAAGGTGCCTATTTTACATTTGATTTTCAAGAATCCCTCAAGAGGTTAAATTTTGTGATTTTTTTACTCCAAAAGTCATTAATCTCTAGGAAATTCTATTGCTTATGTTAAATTTATTTCATTTTCTGAATGTATATTAATTACAACATGCTGTTGCATCTATTTAATTTATCTGCATAACCCAGTATGGCTCCTGAATAAATATCAAAGCATACTTAGAATGGGAATAAGGGAAAGATGCCAAGGGGGAACAAGTAAGCATTTTAAAGTTTATACAGAAAAAAAACTAAGAAACATAAAGAGAATACAATACCAATTCATTAATACACCATCCTTTGGGAATGAATTATTCTACATTAAGTAAACATTTCTCAGTAATTAAAATTTTTAAACATTAAAAAAATTAACTCCTTGATAGAAATCTTTTAAAGATACTTCTATGCCCCCATATAATTTAATCTCTTTTCTCATGGCTCAGGTCCATACTTAGGAACTTTGGAGAGGTATAGAGATGATTTTATTAGTGAGGCAGCAGACAATCCATCTTCTCCTACAGGCAGGCTAAGGTCGCAGTCTGGGGTTTGTGGCGATGCCTGGAGAGTGATGCTAGCACAGCTGGCCTCACACGCTGAGCCTCTGAATTCTGTCATCATGCAGAAGGGGCCCGTGTTCCTGTGTGTCCTCAGTTTTTCTGTTTTTTCCTTATAGTTTTTCTTACTTCGTGTTCCCCGCTAAGTTCTCATCCGTCACAATTTACTATGATCAGTGAGCTTATTTTTGTAGCTTTTATGTTTTTTAATTGCTATGATTCATATACCATAAATTCATTCCTTTATAGTGTAAAATTAGTGATTTTTAATACATTCACAAACTTATGCAACCATCACCACTATCTAATACCAGAATATTTTCTTTACCCCCAAAATAAACCCATACCCATTAGCAAACCTTCCATATTTCCCCTTCTGTTCAACCCCTGCCAATCATCAATCTCCTTTCTCTTTATGAATTTGTCTATATTGGACATTTCATATATGTAAAAATCATACAATATGTGCCTTTTGTGACTGGCTTCTTTTACTTAACAAAATAATTTCAAAGTTCATCTAGTTGTAGCATGTACTTCATTAGTTTTTATGGCTGAGTAATATTCCATTGTATGTTATTGCACATTTTGTTTATCTACTCATCAATTGATAGGCATTTGGGTTTCATCCCATTTTGGTTGCATGGTTTTAACATGCTGTAAGATGGAAAAACTAAGTAGGTTAAACTACGTCTAAAAGACTAAACTCACTCTCAAGCTGAAGGCTGAAAGTTCATGTGTTTGATAACATGTGACAGGGATTAATGATTTTTTTCACATGCTTTTTTTTTTGTCCTCACCCGAGGACATTTTTGCATTCATCTTCAGATAGAGGGAGAGAGAGAGAGGGAGGAAGAGAGAGAGAGAAACATCGACTGGCTGCCACCCACACGACCCTAACCGGGGCCGAGGACAAACTGCAACCAAGGTACATGCCCTTAGCAGAAACTGATCCCGGGTCTCTCTGGACTGGGGGCCAACGCTCTAACCGCTGAGCCAAACTGGCCAGGGCTCACATGGTTTTGAGCATTTACTATATTTAGGTTTTTTAGTTTTCAAAACTTTGACCTCCCAACATGTGGGACCTCACACAAAAAAAACAAAAAAACCTTGGAGCTACAACCAGGAGCAATTTCAGAATGTGGGAGTTCAGACCTTGGGCAATTTCCATCTTCAGTGTATAAGAAAGGTTTGGTCCATTATTCTAGTCCTACAACACTATTTGATTTCTGAATGGAAAGAAGAAACTGTATAGATGTTTCATGACCGGAGATTCAAAGGTATGTTCCAGATTATGAGCTAAAATAATATTTCAGGGTTTGTCTTAGAGAAATTTAAAAGACACTACTATATTAACTGAGGCTCACTGGTAGTAATCTGCAGACTTCCTGAACAAATAGGATAAAGTGCAGGAAAGTGGTAATTAAAAAGCTATAATTCTATCCAGGAACCAAATAATTTAATAAGCCTCTATAATATTTGACTATTTCCAAAACGGATATTGATTTTATTCTTTTACAAACAAAAATTATTCATTTGTTGTTTTTGGGGGAAAATATAATACATCTTTTCCCTCTTCTGAAATCTTTTCAGCAAGATAAGAATTTCATCTAGGGAGAAAGGATAATCATAAATGATATATTTCTACAACATAAATTGACTAAACTAATTCATAAAGCAGAACTCAAATAATTTTAGTTTCATGAGTAAATGTAGTATGGGTAGCTGCAATTAAAAACATGTTCTTCTTGTTAAAAGGTATAAAATTATGGATTTTGTTACTTGCTTAAATATTATTTGTCCACTATACACCTATTAGAGTGGCAAAAATCTACAACACTGACAATACCAAATGCTGACGAGGCTGTGGAGCAATAGGAACTGTCTTTCGTGGCTAGTAGGAGGGCAAAGTGGTACAGCCACTCTGACAGTTCTGCAGTTTCTTACAAACTAAACATACTCTCACCATACAATCCAGCAATTGCACTCTTTGATACTGACCATGTGCACATACAAAAACCTGCACGTGAATGTTTATAGCAGCTTTATTCATAACTGCCAAAATTTGGAAGCAACTAAGATGTCCTTCAGTAGGTGAATAGATAAATAAACTGTGTAAATCCAAGCAATGGAGTACTATTACATGCTCAAAAGAGCTGTCAAGCCATGAAAAGCATGGAGGAAATGTAAATGCATATCACTAAGTGAAGTAAAGCAACTGAAAAGGCTACCGACTGTGTGATTCCAGCTATATGACATTCTGGAAAAGGCAAAACTATGGAGACATTAAATATCAGTGGTTTCTAGGAGTTAAGGGAAGGGAGGGAGGAATGGGCAGAGCATAGAGCATTTTTAGAGCAATAAAAATGTTCTGTGTAATACTATAATGGTGGCTACATGTAATTATAAATTTGTCCAAACCCATAGAATGTATAGCACCAAGAGTGAACTGTAAGAGTAAACTGTGGACTTTGGTGATAATGTTGTATAAATTAAGTTCATCAGATGTAACAAGTATACCACTCTGGTGGGTGAGATTGACAGCAGAGGAGGCTATGCAATGTGTAGGGGCAGAGAGTATATGAGATATTTTTGTACCTTCCTCTAAGTTTTGCTGTAAACCTAAAACTGCTCTAAAAAATTAAGTCTTTTTTTTGTTGTTTTTAAAATGCTCACCCGAGGATATTTTTCCATTTGTCTTCAAATAAAGTAGGAGGGAAGGAGAGGGAGAGAGAGAGAGAAACATCGATATGAGAGAGACACATCAACTGGTTGCCTCCTGCACGACCTGACTAGGGCCAGGGACTGAACCGCAACCGGGGTACATGCCCTTGACCGGAATCGAACCCGAGACTCTTTGGTCTGCAGGCCAACACTCTAACCTCTGAGCCAAACTGGCCAGGGCTAAAAAATTAAGTCTTAAAAACAACAACCTATATCTTCCTTTAATTGAGAAAAAATTCCTGACTGCTTCCAATGCCTCTTTAGGCTACTTGAATGAGGAACTGAATGACAGGATAGCATAACAAATCCAGTGATGGGTCAGTAAACACCAGGACTAAGAGACAACTCCATGTTATCGCAACATGTGATCAGTTAGGAAGCATATCTGTGAAGGACAGGTCCATACCAGAAAGGGTTCAAGAGGTTTTCTGACCTGTTTTTATGCCATCCTTGACTCTGTTAGATTGGAATAATTAGATGACTGTACTCCTTAGGGTTATGAGGTTTAAAGAAAATGAGCCTGGAACAGAATAGGTAATGAATCTGCATTAGCAACTATTATGATGATGAATCAATGGAAGAGTAGAGGAATGGCCCTAGCTGGTGTGGCTCAGTTGATTGGAGCATTGCCCCGTGCACCGGAAGGTCGCGGGCTCGATTCTCGGTCAGGGCACATACCTAGGTTGCTGTTTCGATCCCCAGTCAAATGTAATGATAGTTTTCACATAGCACATTAGTGTTAGGTTTGGGTTATCTAAACTACTAGTGTCAATTTAACAAAAATACAGGTAGAAAGTAAGTGAAATGTCCTATGCTCTACAGTGAAAAGTTTAGAAAAGTTATTTTTTAAGAAATATAAGGAAAAACCATCTATCACAAATTTGCATTGGAAACACTTACCAAAGAGAAGGCCTGTGTGTTATGGACAGTAAGGAAATTCCGGCCCCCTTTGCAGCCTGAAATATCTTTCCTTCAACATCGATGCTAACAGCACTGGTACATTCATCCAGCAGTGCATATTTTGGTCTTTAAAAAATAAACACAAATAAATTAATGATTTTCCTATTTGAATGATAAGTCTTTAGTTGAACATAATTAAGTGTGATCTTAACTTTAAAGGAGCAAAATAGTCCATGACATATTAAAGGTAATAAACAATAAAGTAAAAGTGCAGTCATCTCCCCTCCTCCTCCATTTGGACTGGAATATGATATTCTTCTTAAATTTTGAATAGATTTTCTGAAGCCTGCTCACAATACAATAAGCTTTGTTGTTATGCAGATGGGTGAATCATAAATATGAGGTGTAGGAGAGATGAGGCCAGTCACGGAGTGCATTTTCTGCAGAAGGCAGGTTCATTCTTGGTGACAAGGTTCTAACTAATTAAATGAAAAATACATTACAGTAGCTAATTATCAAACAAGCCACAGTCCTGTTAGAAAAGATTTACTAAGAAGATAATTTTATCAACAATATGAGTACCTAATCACTCACTATTAATGGAATCTTGTTGCTATAAGATTCTGCAAAAGCCAGGCCGGTGTGGCTCAGTGGTTGAGTGTCGACCCATGCACCAAGATGTCACTGGTTTGATTCCCGGTTAGGACACATGCCCCGGTTGTGGGCCCAGTCCCTAGTGGGGGGCATGCAGGAGGCGGCCAGTTGATGTTCTCTCTCATTGATGTTTCTATCTCTCTCTCCCTCTCCCTTCCTCTCTCTCTAAAAAATCAATAAAGAAAAAAAAAAGATTCTGCAAAAGTAAGTATGCCTAAGCTGACAAGTTTAGAGTAGGAATTTACCTTGGTAACATTGTGACTATGCTTCACAATCAAATTCTCAGGGGAAAAATCAGTACATATTTTTCTGATTGTACCCAACAATTTTGTTTTTTTTCTCGCTCAATTTTTACTCTGGAAATGACTTTCTACTACTATCAGAGGCGCCTATCACTTACACCATTTTCTTCTGTTTATTCTCTTCGTTTCATCTTACCCCCTACTCTTACCTTTCTTTTTCCTTTACCTGTCTTGTTTCAAGCCTGTCTGGACTTTAGATATGTATCTGGTACTCAGCAACACGACTTAGCTTTGTTAACAGGACCAAAGATCAACTCATGCACTGTCATTTATTATTTACTTTGGGGCTGAAAAGCAGTATCAAGGTGTTTACCAGGACAATTTCCTCCATGAAAATATTCTATTTTTAAAAATAAATGACAATAAAAAGACAACCACTGAAACCAATAGTAATTTCTCATTCAGCATAAATAATTACTTAGCACTGTAAATTGCTTTTCTATGATAGATTTGCTTTTTAATAAGATCCTGTTACCTATTTTGGGGGTGGGGGGGAGTAGTCAAGGCTAATAGATACAGGAGTCACAGGGAACTTTCACACCCCATTTGGCTTTAATAACTGCTCTCCATGCAAAGAACTAAAGGATTACTGCTGGTTCTCCAAGACATCAACAGGTGCAGTTTTGCTTCTGGTTTAAGTATTAAGCATTACTTTTTTGTCTTAGAGTTGATTACTGTTTTATGATGATTTTTTTAAGTGAAAGAGAGGAAAAAGAAAAGGAAGTCTAAGAGAAAGGGTTGACTTCCTGTTATAAAATAAGTCACGAGGATGTAATGTACAGCATAAGAAGTAAAGTAGATAACATCATAATAACTATGTATGTTGACAGATGGTTACTAGGCTTATTGTCGTGATCACATTGTCAGGTCTGTAAATGTTGAATCACTATGTTTTACACCTGAAACTAATATAATACTGTATGTCAATTATAATTTTAAAATAAATTAAAAATTTTAAGTAATTAATAAAATTATTTTTTTAAAAAGAGAGAGATAGGATTGGATAAAATTTTCTTTCTTGGAAATTTCTCCAGTAATAAAATTACTTATTGTATTGTCTTATTTTTCAGAATGCTTTTAGCTAAACAGAGAAGAGATGCCATCTTAGAATTCAGAAAAAAGTATATATCTTACACTCTGTTGTCATAGCAACCCCTAATCTAGCAGATGTAAGACAGATTGCACATTTTTGTTTCCATGGCATGACTGCTGTGTGTTTGTGTGTATGTGTGTGTTTGTGTGTGTGCGTGTATTTATATTTTGTTTCTTTTCATTGATTTTTTTTTTTTTTTTTTTTAGAGAGACAGGAAAGGAGAGAGAGATAGAAATATCGATGTGAGAAACATTGATTGGCTGCCTCCTGCATGCCCCCTACTGAGGATCGAACCTGCAACTCAGGTATGTGCCCTGACTGGGAATCTAACCAGGACCTCTCAGTCCATGGGATGATGCTCAATCCACTGAGCCACACTGGCCAGGCTGTGCTGTGTGTGTATATTTAAATATAGTAAGCAATAGCTGGAATCTGGGACTAATATAACTAAGGAAAACATTAGATAATATCGTTTCTCAGATTTTCCTTTCTTTTTCTTTTAGCCTTGCAAAAGATCTAGTTTATCTCTGTTAAGACAGGACTATACTGATCATTCTTTAAACACTAAAAATCCTCTCAAAAAGAGTATACAATTGTGATACTTAATACTCCCTGCTAAAGTTCTCCATTCTAGCTAGTTCAAGTCTTTCACATTGCAATTAAAATATTTTTGTTAATCCTTTGAAGTTGAGGGGAGACAGTTTCTTATTATTATACGTTTCCTTCACTGGGTTTAATATTTCCATTTCATTTTATTTTTTCTCAATAGATTCTGCTTTTCAACAACTTCATCATCTTCATGATCACTAAATTTTCTTTCCACTGGTGTACTTGTAACTTGATCTTTATTCCATCTCAAATTATATCCAAAATATTTTACATACACAAGTATCAACTATTTATTTCAAGTTCTGGGTACTTGAAAATCTCTTTGCATTGGCATCTTTTATTAATGCCTTGCTTTTTGTTACACGGTTTGTTTTATTAACAAACTGATGCAGTGAGAAATGTGTGGTCACATTTTACATTCCATCATATTACATTTCACCAACTATGCTGGTGATCATATTACTGAATATTTATGGACAGGGCTCAAACAGATAGTGGGTAACAGCTGGTCATAAATGTCAAATGGTAAAGTTTACACTTGAATCTTACCACATCATCTGAGAAAGGGGTATTACAAAATAAATACACTTTACTGAAAATTCTAAGTTAGCAAATTTTGGTTCATATTTTTTTTTTAGCTTGTCATATTCTTAAACTAACCATGTACATTATCACGAATACCATGTTATTAGCACAATAATTTTTCCAATTAAAAATTCCAGCTAGACACAAAATTAATATATACTGTCTGATTTAATTTATATGAAGTTGTAAACCAGGAACAATTAATTTATGATGATAGAAATAAAAACAGAAATTATCTAAGGGGGAGATCTGACTAGAAATAGGAATGAGGGACTTTCGAGGGTGATAGAAATATTCTCTATCTGAATTGAGGTGTTGGTTACATAATGTATTATACATTTAGCAAAAGTCATTGGATGTATACTTAAGGTCTGTGCATTAGGTACATAAAGTTTTACAATAATAATAATAAATATTTAAAAAAACCTACCTAGCTATTACATAATATACATAAAAGCTTACAAAATAAAAAGAGGGATACAAATTTTAATATACATTATGAAAATAGTTACATTAAAAATCAAGATAATAACCAACTTTTGTGTAGCAATAAGACTGAGAAGAAACTATTCTAAAATTTTAGGTGTTATAGTCAATGAGATAACAGATTGTTTTCTTTTTATTTGTCTAAATTTTCTACTTTCACAAAATGAATGTATAATTATATTTTAATATATTTGTTTAAATGATATGTGCTTTTTCCAAAGATAAACTATGAATATGAATTAGGTGATTTTTAGTTACTATCAATTTTATTAGGTATGATTATGGTATGTTATTACATACGAATTCAGAGATTGATGACAAAATATAAGGAAAAAATGTCACAATGTTTGAGATACACTTTAAAATGCTTCAAAAATAAAAAACAATAGATAAATCAAATGTGGCAAAATGTTAGATTTGTTGAATCCATATAAGGGGAATAAGGGGTTCATCTTACAATTTTCTCTTCTTTGATGAGATTTTGATGTCTTTTTCCATAATAAAAGATTTTCTTTTTGTTGTTGCTGTTTTATAATTGATAGCCAACTAGTTACTAAATGTGAGCCAAGTAGGTGCTAAGTGTTTAATGAGGCTTACTTGATATGTTTTTGCTCTTTTTATCAGCTTTATAAAGTTCTCTACAAAGATATTAGTGCTTCCAGTGCAGCTCCTTCAGGAGTATCGCATCTGCCCTCACTCGTGGCCCATTCATGCATTCATACGTGTAATTCTTGGTCCTTTTTTACTAAGATGTAAGTACTAAAAGTGAATAACAGTTTTCTGATAACCTTCTGCTCTGTACACAACTCAGGTTCTCATTGCCAGAAGACTAAGCTGGAGATGGGGTGGGGAGGGATTTCTTTTTTGGAGAAGAGTAAGACAGACAAGAGGAATAAATCAGAATAGCTTTATTATTTCTTTCTAGTGTCTTGTTCCTGGTATCTTTCAACTTGAAAGGTTATGAATCTGAAGCTAGTTGCAAAGAAAAAAAGTTTTATCAAGAGAAATTATTTTCTGAATGTCTCTTTATCTGAGTTCAATAAGACCTATGCTGGCTAGCTCCTTTTTCCATGGGATATGTTTCTGCTTTTTTGAGGAGGAGAGCATTATTAAACTTAGTATGTTACTGAGTGGTTGAAAAGTTAATTTAGTTTGAATTTAACAATCTAATTCAGAAATATTACTGAATGCCTACCTACTGTGTTCACAACAGTATAATAATGGTTATGTATTCTTCACAATGTAAAAGTAAAACTAATCCTACTTTCAAACTTAGAGGAAAATTTAATTTTGTTATCTAACATTAGTCATCATAAAAGAAGACTTGGAAATTTCTGTCATATAAAGGAACAACTTAAAAAATTTTAACTGTCTAAGCATTCATTTTTCAGTAAGACATTTTTAAACTAAAGATGAGGACACCGAATCTTGTCCAATGGGTTTTTGGTTACCACAATGGAATAGTAGTTTCCTGAGACCAGCTTACTTACCTATGATAAAACATTCGAGCCATGCCCATTCTTTGCTTTTCCCCTCCTGATAGGACATCTTTCCAGTCCATAACAACATCCCATCCTTAACAAAATAAAGATATATATTTTATAAAGCATTTGTTTAATTGTTACAGTTTTTATAGTTTTGGGCAAGTGATTCTGGCAAGTTTATTAACACAAAGAACCTGGTATTTTACTGAACAGGCGCTCAGATATACTAGAGAGCCTCACATACAAGCATTTTGTTCTAGATATGATATTTTTTATGGTAATAATTCCTTTTACTGACAAATCATCTTCTAAGAATTCTAAATACTGACTCTTTTAAAATTTGTTTGTTTCTGAATATCTCCAAAGAGTTGGTATAGTTATACTTATTTTGCAAGGTTTTGGGAGAAAAGATTTGCATAGGCCTGTTGCAAAGTCTGCAAAGGGTAAGACAGGAACTAATGCAAATGGCTTCCACGTACCTGGCACTTTATATGAGTTTTCTCATTAATATTCTACAACCTTATAAGGTAGATATTATTAGTTGCATTTTAAAGATAGGTAAACTGAAACTCATAATATTTTTTATATGAAAAACCAAATTGCAGAATTATGTGTGTCATTTTCCTTCCAGGACATTTATTATCTATTAAAAACATATCCTTATATTAGGAAAAATGACATCTAATTTGAAGTTCTTGCATCTAGTAAAAACTGTTGAAATAATATTTTCTCTATGATTGAATTTTATAACATTTATTAAACATAACTGAGAATTTGAAAAATTCGTTCAGATTGCTACATGGTGGAGAAATATTCTTGGCTTAAAAAAAAAAAAAAAATCACCCCTGCCAATTGAGAAGACACAAGAGAAAAGTTTTGGGTCAAAGGCAATTTTAGCTTTACATATTTAAATAAAGCATTTCCTTTGTTCCACTAAACCTAAAAGTTTTAGTAGGCAATACTGATTAATCTCAGAATGCCTAAATTAGAACTTAAGTAATATTATCACCTTTGATGCTGATTTAGTGAGACCGAGACAGCGAAGAAGAGAATGGTTTTCCTGCTACCTAGAGACGTACAAACTGCTTTAGTTCATATCCAGTTGTTAACACTTCTACTTTCCATCTTGTAACCTCTTTGATGGAATGAAACATAGTTTGTTTGTTTGTTTTTTTAATTCCATCTTTTACTAAAGCAAAGCATTTCCTTTAGCAAAATATTAGGAAATCTACACAACTTCAGTAGGCTTCTTCTAAAGTAAATGATGACCTTGTAAATGTAAGGGTTTTCTTGCTTTGCTTAAACTATATTTTATGTTTTAAGGATTAAGCAAGTAAAGTGGATTTCCTTGGAATTTTTTGATGGGAAGGATATAAAAATTCTTGCTAGTGTCCAGGAAGCTAGGAGATAACATAGCACAGTGTTGCAGCATCGTATAGAACATTGACTTTTCAGTAAGGTCTGTGTTTGAATCCCTGTCTCACCACTTGCTCTAGGTCCCTGGGGAATGTATTAAACTTCCTGAATTTCATCTGTAAAAGGAGGTTAGTAAAACCCACATCATTGGGAAGTTATAAATATTAAATAAGTTGACCGTGTCAATTGCTTAATATGTTATAGTCTGCATAGTAAGCACTCAATAAATCATAACAATTATTATTACATTACTAAGGTTGGAAAATTCTTAAAAACAGTTCTAGAACTTCTTGATGATGTCTAAAAAATAAAATATGCCATGTTTATCATAAAATTCTATTTGGATTATTGGATTTCAAACTTATTCAAAATAACTTAACATGCAGCATATACTCTGGCACAGTGTTTTAAAACTTGGAAGGACTTGACCATATGAAATAAAAAGACAACCTGCTTTCCATATTTGTAGCATTTCTAAATTATGATATTACAAACACCATAAAAATAAATATAACAACACCTCTCTTGTCTGCCTCATTTGATAATTGCAAGGATCAAATGAACTAATATATGTGAAATTTCTATGTAAAATATCAAGTAGCATCACATAAAGACAAAATATTATAGTATCAATATTACAACTAGCAATAGTACCATTAGCTACTAATTCTTGTGCATTTACCATGTGCCACTGTTCTGAATGCTTTACATAGTCTTATTTAATCTTCTCAGAATCTTTAGAAGGGAGATATTTATCCCCATTTTACCGAAGACACAGAGAACAATGCTAAGATTTGATTTCAGAACTCTGACTTCAAAGCTCATGTGCTACCCTGCTTCTTCTGACAATGTACAGGGGCCAGGAAATAGAACATAACATCCATGCAAAATTAAACCTAGAACTCAAGCTTGTTATTTTAATATTTTTCTAGGCTATCAAATTATATGTTATCAAGTTATTTGAAAGTATGACTATTATAAAGCAATTCTTTTTTAAGGTCAAACATATAACTGTTATTCCTATTCTTTAAAAAATGTCTTATGTGGAAAACCACAGTACAGAAGTTTCTGTTTTATATCTAATTCTCTATATGCTGCTTGAGAGAGGAAAAAATGTATTAGTAAGACTATGGATCCAAAAACAAATAAAATTTTGATGACAATTATTTCTCAAATTATTAAGTTTAATGTAAGCTGAAAACTTGATGGGAAAATATTCATGTCATAAACTTTACATATATCTAGATTGACAATGGCCTCAGGGACACTTGTACATTCAAATATGAAAAAAATAACTGTTTTAAAGTGCCAGCAGCAGACTTAATAAAAGCCTAGTGTGCTGCATGAAATATAACACAAGCAGAAAAGAGGATGTCAATAATGGAAAAGCAGTAAAAGCTATCAACTCCATCTTTACTTGTGAGCTTATGTTCCAATAATAGCATATATTCAAATTAAACCACAGACAATTTACCCATTTATTTACAAAAACAAAGTTAAATGCATTAAGTAAAAGACTGACAGAGCTCACCTCCTTCTCTTTGAACTATGTGATAGAGGTGGACATTGTGTAGGATACATTCCAGATCATGGTCTGTGTAGCCTTTATCACGCATGTCATCCACTGAATCAGGATAGATGACTTGATCCCGAAGACTTCCAAGAGACATGTATGGCCTGTGGAACACCAAGCACACAAGAATCCTAGTATAAAGTCATTTCAGTTTACTCAGTGTGACATCCCAGTGACCTGGAAACTCCATAGCAGACTTTAAATACCACATTTCTAGGACTATATTTATTGCCTACTGATGAGTATTTTTCTCTGAGGCATGGCAAAATAATACACTGTTATGTTCATGTAAAGATTTACTGAAACATAGTTACAAGTGAAGTGCTCTATTTCAAAATCTAACAGGAGATAGTTGGATATTTTCAGCACAGAAATACATACTTGTTTAGCTATATTTCATAAATACTTCTTCTGTATTTCATCAAACATTATTTAGGTTAACTATTATAAAATTTAAGATTTTGACCCAGCAATGTGAACAAGCAAAAATTTTTTAAAAATGCCATTCATAATAAGAGAAATGCAAATTAAAACTACCCTGAGTTTCACACTTATCAGATTGGCAGAGGTTCAAAAGCTTGACAACCCACTCCAGCCTTTGGAGAAATAGGTACTCTCATACAAAGGTGAAAGTGTACAATGGTACCAACCTTTGGAGGAGATTTGGCAAACCAACATATCACTTGGCCTTTGACCCCCTTCTAGGAATTTACTCCAAAGATACACTTCCAAAAGTATCAATAGCAACAACAAAAAAGTGCATAAGGTTATTCATTTCAGATTATTTGTAATTGCAAAATATTGAAAACAACCCAAATTCTCATACATATAGAGTGATTTCCATAAGATATTGTCAAGTTAAAAAAAAAAAAAGCATCAGAGTAGGTGTATAGCAGGGTTTCTCAACAGTGCCATCAGGAATATATTGAACTACATATTTCTCTGTTGTTGAGAGCTATCCTGTGTATTGTAGGATGTTTAGCAGCATACCTAGTTTCTACCCATTAGACACTGATAGCATCTACTACAGTAATGATAAAAAAAATTCTTTAGATATTGTTCCCTAAGGGACAGAACCATCTCCACTTGAGAACCACTGATTTATACAGTTGTCCCCTGGTATCTGCGGGGAATTGGTTCCAGGACCCCTCGTGGATACCAAAATCTTGGATGCGTAAGTCTTTTATACAAAATGGTGTAATATTTGCATATAACCTACAAACATCCTCCCGTATACGTTAAATCATCTCCAGATTATTTGTATTTCCTAATACAATGTAAATGCTATGTAAATAGTTGTTACACTGTATTGTTTAAGAAATAATTACAAGGAAAAAAGTATGTACATGTTCAATACAGATACAAGCATAACAACATAGTACCCATCAGCAATAACGTAACATTAAAAAATATATTTTTGATCCATCGTTGGTTGAATCCACAGACGTGGAACATGCAGGTACAGAGGCTGAGTGTAGTATACTACCTTTAGGTAAAACAAAAGCAAAATAAGAAAATACATACTTATCTGCTTATATTTACAAAGGGAAACACAGTAAACCAGAAACTAATGAAACTGAATACCTACTGGATATGAGAGGAAGAAGTCATAGACTGGACATCGGGAAGAGTGACCTAAGAATCCTTTCTACATAGTTTTTACTTTTAGAATCATGTTAAAGTGTCATCACTCAAATAAGTAAATAAAATTGAACCAAGGATGAAGGAAGAAGCTCTAAAACTGAATATAAACAGAAACAAATGAACTTAATAATGTATGTCAAATGCATAATATAACCACACAGAAAGGGAGCAGTGACTGGTCCAAGTAACTTTTGAACTTGGCTACATAATTTCAGTAGAAGACCAAAAGAACCACAAATAATTTAAAAACTTATTTGGCAAGTTTCTTGTTGGTAATAATATAGGTGTACCAATTCTGAAACTATTTTATGCATGTTGTAGGATTTACCAAATAAGTAAACATTTTGTTAATATTAGGAGCTAGGGTTCTCATTATGGCAGGAGGAAGATATACATATGGAATGTGAGACTCAAGGAAAATAAACATATTTGATTTTTTTTTTAATCCTCACCTGAGAATATGGTTTTTTTTTAAATTGATTTTAGAGAGAGAGGAATTGAGAGAGAGAGAGAGAGAGACAGAGAGAGAGAGAGAGAGAGAGAGAGAGATAGAAAACATTGATATGAGAGAAACATCAATAGGTTGCTTTCTGTACACACCCTGACCAAGGATCAAACCAAAACCTAGGTATGTGCCCTGACCAGGAATTGAACTCAACCTTTTGGTGTACAAGATGACACTCCAACCAACTGAGCCACCCAGCCAGGGATAATTTGAATTAGAGTGTCAGTATGAAGTCATAAAATTTTAAACAAAAAAATTATTTCCTAGTTCTGTCTATATTTGGTACATCCTGATATTGTCCTTTGAGAAGGACACCACATCATTTAGGTAGTATAATGGATTGAACTGTGGACCCAAAAAGGTATATTTAAATCCTAACCCCTGGTATCTGTGAATATGACCTTACTAGGAAAAAGGGTCTTTGCAGATGTAATTAAACTAAGGATCTTGAGATGGGATCATCCTGGATTAACCAGAACGCCCCCACCCTGCCCCCATGTTTCATTTTCTTATTTGGTAAGTGTCAGCATATAATAATATTTTGTTAGCAGGTGAACAAAACAACTCAATAAAAGATCAGGCTTTGAGGTTTTAATGGCTGAAGACAGACATATGAGGGAATTACTAGGTGACTAATGTTCCATAGATTAGTGGATTAGTGAAAGCAAGACCAGGAGATCTTAAATCTACCCTCAGGCAGTTGGGAAGACAGAGAAACTGCACCAAGAATCGAGAAAAGAAATTCAAGATCTGTATCCAAGTGGAAGACTTTCCCTGAGGGTCAGTAGGGAATAATGAGTTTCAATCTTCAGTTCAAAGCATGCAGTCACATTGCTTAGCAAATTCAGTCTCAAACAGCCTGAAATTGCCAAAATATTTTCAAAAGTACTATCTGAACAAGACTAAGAATTTTACCACAGATTTAGAGTGGCTAAATCTATATTTTAGATGAAATATTTCTTTGCTTGAATTTATGAAATATTCCAGTAATTGTCCTATGTAACCATTGATGAAGATGAGATGAGAGAAAAAAATTGTTTTGAAACTAACTCATCTACCACAACTTTTTATTTGTATTCTTGAACTAAGGCCCAGATTTCTTTGATCTGGCTTTCATTATTAACATTGCTAAAATGATTTCACAATTTCTTAGGAATTCAAGTTTCTCAGCTTTCAAACTGAACCATAACAGCATTCTCTAGAGATATGGTTTAAAAACTAAGTGGTCTAATATACTTAATTGGAATATTTTCCCCCAGTAGTTTACTTTTTTCTTCTGTGCACTGTATGACATTATTAGAAATCCACTTTAACAAATCCCACTCCTTTTCCCCGATGAAAATAACATTTAATGTACATTTGATTAATGCATAAAGAGATCTATTTCCTACAAGAAAGTCTCCCAATAAAAAAAAGAAAAACAGGGAAATTATTATAAAGGTCTGCTTGTGACTTATGAAGTTTATTCTATATTCAATTTATAGTTTTTTTCTGCCAACCTAGTATTTAAGCAATATTCTACTGCAATAAATTAATGCAATAAAATATCAGTTAATATTCATGAATGAGAATATCCTAAGAAGCAATGTTTAAGATTAGCTACTGACTAATATTTTTAAATAGGTTCCTTTTAAATCATAAAAACTTACAAGATTATATTCAAATTTACTTGAAAAACTCAGCAACTTTTAGATATAAGAAATAAACACTACATTTAGACACTTAGTTTACATATACATTTAAATAAATTCTATGTTTTTTTGAAGATATAAGATTTTAAACATAAATACACCTTGTCATATTTCTAAAGCTATATAATCAAGATAAAGTGACTTTTAACAGTAATTATTAAGAAACATTTTTAGCCTTCAAAAATACTTTTCATGCTCATTTTTCTCCTTAACTAAGTTGTAGTTAACCTTATGCTTAGGCAAGAGTAAATTTCATAACTAAGAAAAAGTTTCCCAGTGATTTATGTCTGTTGCAAAATAACACAGTTAGGTTTCTCTGAGGGCAAAGACTGGATTTATGCACTTTCTTTTTTCCTCCACTTTTAAACAATTGTAGTAAAATACACATAACATATAATTTGCATCTTAACCATTTTTTTTTTTATCCTCAGCCGAGGACATTTTTCCATTTTTTGTTCAGATAGAGTGGGAGGGAGAGAGAGGAAGAGAGAGAGAGAGAAACATCGATGTGAAAGGGACACATTGAGTGGCTGCCTCCCACACGACCAGACCAACCAGGGCTGGGGACAAATTGCAACCAAGGTATGTGCCCCTAGCGGGAACCAAACCTGGGTCTCTCTGGACCGCAGGCCGACGCTCTAACCGCTGAGCCAAACTGGCCAGGGCTCTTAACCATTTTTAAGTATACAGTTCAGTGGTATTTTTTTTCTTTATTTTTCCAGTTTTACTAAGATAAATTGACATAAAATATTATATAAGTTTAAGGCGTACAACGTGTTGATTTGATACACTTATATATAGCAAAATGATTATCACCTAGTGCTACCTGACACCTCTATTACCTCACATGATTACCATTTGTTTTTGTGGTAAGAACATTGAAGATATACTTTCTTAATAACTTCCAAGTATATAATATGTCATTGTTAACTATAATCACAATGCTGTGCATTGTATTTCTAGAACTTACTCATCTTCTAACTCTCTAGACCCTGGTAATAACCACTTCATTTCTTTGTTTCTACAAGTTTGGCTTTTTTAGATTACACAAACAAGTGATCTCACACAGTATTTATCTTTGTCTGACTTATTTCATCTAGTACAATGTCCTAAAATTTCAATCACGTTGTCGTGAAAGGCAGGATTTCCTTTCTTCTAAGGGCTGAAGAATATACATATATATATTTTGCTTAGCATTATATTATCAAGGTCCATTATTTGTTTGCAAAAATATATGCGCCCCACCCTGGCCAGTTTGGCTCAATGGTTAGAGCGTCAGCCTGCAGACCGGAGAGTCCCAGGTTTGGTTCCCACTAAGGGCACGTACCTCGGTTGCATTTTGTACCTGGCCCCGGTTGGGGTCGTGTGGGTGGCAACCAGTCGATGTGTCTCTCTCACATCGATGTTTCTCTGTCTCTCTCCCTCCTTCTCTATCTGAAGGTAAATGCAAAAATATCCTTGGGTGAGGATTTAAAAAAAAAAAATATATATATATATATATATATATATATATGCACCCCTGGTGCATTGCAGCATTATTCATGGTGATCAAGACATGGAAACAACCAAAGTGTCCTTTGATAGATGACTGGATAAAAAAGATGCAGTACATATATACAGTAGAATACTAATCAGCCATAAGAAAATATATACAGTAGAATACTACTCAGCCATTTCCTCTGCCTATTTTAAAATTGAACTGTTTTATTTTTTGCTACTGATTTATATGACTTCTTTATATGTTTGGATATCAAACCCCTATCAGATATAAGATTTGCAAATATTTCCTCCTATTCTGTGGGTTGCTGTTTCATTTTTTTGATGGCCTGCTTAGCTGCAAAAAAGCTTTTCAGTTTGATGTAGTCCCACTTATTGAATTTTTTTTTTTAATCCTCACCTGGGGACATTTTTTGCATTTATCTTCAGATAGAGCGGGAGGGAGAAAGGGAGGGAGAGAGAGAGAAACATCGACGTGAGAGAGACACATCCAGTGGTTGCCACCCACACGACCCCAATCGAGGCCAGGGACAAACTGTAACCGAGGTATATGCACTTTGTGGGAACTGAACCTTGGACTCTCTGGTCCGCGGGTCGACGCTCCAACCGCTGAGCCAAACCAGCCAGGGCTTGACTTTTGCTTGTGTTGCTTTGCTTTTGGTGTCATATCCAAAAAATAATTGCCCAGATCAATGTCAAGGAGCTTATTTCCTATGTTTTCTTCTAAGAGTTTTATGGTTTCAGGCCTCACATTCAAGTCTTGAATCAATCTTGAGTTCGTTTTTGTTAGTGGTGTAAGTTAGGGGTCCAATTTCATTTTTCTGTATGTGGTTGTCCAGTTTTTCCAACATCATTTATTGAAGAGACTATCTTTTCTTCATTAAGAAGTCTTGGCTCCCTTGTCAAATATTAATTGACAGGCGTTTATTTCTGGGCCCTCAATTCTGTTCCATTAGTCTATGTCTATTTTTATTCCAATACCATATAGATTTGTAGTATAGTTTGAAATCAGGAAGTGTGATGCCTACGGATTTGTTTTTACTTCTCAGGATTGCTTTCACTATTCAGGTCTTTTGTAGTTTCACACAAATTTTAATATTTATTTATTTATTTTTAATTCTGTCAACAATGACATTGGAATAGCACTGAATCTATAGATGGCTTTTGGTAGTATGAACATTTTAACAATATTCTTCCAATTCATGAAAATGAGGTATCTTTCCATTTATTAGTTTTTTTCATTAAAGTCTTAAAGTTTTCACTATATAGATCTTTCACCTCAGTTAACTTTATTACTAAGAGTTTTATTGTTTTTTGATGCTAATATAAATGGGATTTTCTTTATTTCTTTTTCAGATAGTTTGTTGTTAGTGCATAGAAACACAATTGATTTCTGTATGCTGATTTTGTATACTACAACTTACTAAGTTTGTTAATTTGTTTTAAATGTTTTGGTGGAGTATTTACAAATTTTTTATATGTAAGATCATATCATCTGCAAACAAAGACAATTTTACTTCTTTCCTTCCAATCTGGATACCTTTTATTTCTTTATCTTGTCTGATTGCTCCAGTTAGGACTTCCAGTGCTATGTTGAATAAGAGTGTGACAGTGGGTGCCCTTGCTTTGTTCTTATCTTAGAGCAGCGGTTCTCAACCTGTGGGTTGCGACCCCTTTGGGGGTCGAACGACCCTTTCACAGGGGTCATCTAAGACCATCGGAAAACAAAATTACAGTTATGAAGTAGCAACGAAAATAATTTTATGGTTGGGGGTCACCACAACATGAGGAACTGTATTAAAGGGTCGCGGCATTAGGAAGGTTGAGAACCACTGCCTTAGAGGAAAAGCTTTCAACCTTTCACTGTTGAGTATTATATTAGCTGTAGGTTAGTTGCATATGACTTTTAATTATGTTCAGGTATGTTCATTGTATAACCACTTTGTTGAGAGTTTTTATCATGAAAGCATGTTGTATTTTGTCAAATACTATTTCTTCATCTATTGAGATGATCATATGATTTGTATCTTTCATTCTATTAATGAGGTGCATGACATTTTTTGATTTGCATATGTTGAACCATCCTTGAATCCTAGGGATAAATCACACTTGCTCATGATGTGATTCTTTAAAGAGCTATTAAATTTAGTTTCCCAATGTTTTGTTGAGAATTTTTGCATTTATATTCATCAAGGATATTGGTCTGTAGTTTTCTTATCTGTTAGTGCCCTTATCTGGCTTTGGTATCATTATAATACTGGCCTTATAAAATGAGATTGAGAGTGTCCTTCCTCTTCCATATTTTGGAAGAGTTTGAGAAGATTGTCATTGATTCTTCTTTAAATGTTTGTCAGAATTCACCAGTGAAACCAATTTGTCCTTTTCTGGAGGTTTTTTTTATTATGGATTCAATCTCCTTACTTGTTATTGACCTGTTCATATTTTCCATTTCTTCATGATTCAATTTTGGTAAGCTGTATATATGTAGGCATTTATCCAGGTCTTCTAGGTTATCCAATTTGTTGGCATATAAATGTACATATTAGTTTCTTATAATCTTACGTATTTCTGAGGTATCAGTTGAAATGTTTCCTCTTTCATTTCTGATTTTATTTATTTGAGTCTTCATTCTTCTGCTCGTAGTTACTGTAGCTAAACATTTGTCAATATTACTTTTTTTTTCCCTCCAAACCACCAGCTCTTAATTTTGTTGATCTTTCCTATTTTTTCTGGTCTCTACTTCATTTATTTCTACTCTGATCTTTGTTATTTCCTTCCTTCTGCTAACTTTGGACTTCATTTGTTTTTTTTTTTTTTCTAGTTCCTTGAGGTGTAAAGTTAGATTTGAGAGCTCTCTTTTTTCTTCATGTAAGTATTTTTTGCTTTATATGACCCCCTTTGAACTGCTATTGCAGCATCCCATAGGTTTTGGTAGATTGTGCTTCCATTTTCATTTGTTTCAGGATATTTGTTAAAAAATAATTTATTATTATTTTTTAAATTAACCTTGTTTATTTGTTTATTTATTGTTGTTAATCCTCACCTGAGGATATTTTTCCCTTTTTTTTTTTTTTTTTTTTAGAGAGAGTGGAAGGGAGGGAGGGAGGAGAGAGAGAGAGAGAGAGAGAGAGAGAGAGAGAGAGAGAGAGAGAAAGGGAGAGAGAAACATTGATGTGAGAGAGACACATCAATTGGTTGCCTCCCACATGACCCTGATGCGGTCCAGGGACCAAACTTACAACCCAGGAACTGGAATCGAACCTGCAACCCTTCGGTCCACAGGCCGACACTCTAATCACCAAGCCAAACGAGCTACAGGGCAGTCTCAGGATATTTTTAATTTCTCTCTTGATTTCTTCTTTGATCCATTGGTTGCTCAGGAATGTGTTGTTGAATTTCCCCATATTAGTAAATTTTCCAGCTTTCTTCCTGTTATTGATTTGTAGTTTCAGACTATTTTGATGGGAAAAATACTTGGTATCATTTCAATCATACATTTGCTAAGACATGTTTTGTGTCCTATCATATGATCTCCCTAGAGAATATTTCTTGCACACTTGTGAAGAATGTATATTCTGCTGCTATTGTATGAATGTCTGTTTGATCTATTCTGTCTAAAGTGCTGTTCAAGTCCAACGTTGCCATATTGATTTTCTATTGGGGTGATGTATCCAATGTTAAAAGTGAGGTACTGAAGTCCCCAACTATTGTTGTATTCTTGTCTATCTTCCTTCAGTTCTGTTAGTATTTGTTTAATATATCTATGTGTTTTGATATTGGGTCCGTATATATTACAATTGTTATATATTCTTGATGAATTGATCCCATTATCATTATATAATGACTTTCTTTGTCTCTTGTTATCATTTTTGGCTCAAAGTCTATTTTGTTTGATATAAGAATAGCTGCTCCTGCTCTCCTTTGATTTCTATTTGCATAGAATGTCTTTTTGCATCCTTTCACCTTCAGTCTATGTGTGTTCTTAAAGCGAAAGTGAGCCTCTTCAGGCAGCATATAGCTGGATCTTCTTTCTTCTTTCTTTCTTTCTCTCTCTTTCTTTCTTTTCTTTCTTTCTTTCTTTCTTTCTTTCTTTCTTTCTTTCTTTCTTTCTCTTTCTTTCCTTCTCTCTCTCTCTCTCTCTCTCTCTCTCTCTCTCTCTCTTTCTCTTTTTCTTTCTTATCCATTCAGCCACCCTATGCCTTTTGTTTAGAGAATTCAGTCCATTTACAGTTAGATTAATTACTGCAGTTAAGGAATTATTAATGGCATCTTATTGTTTTCTGGATTTTTGCAGTTTTCTTGTTCCTTTCTTCCTCTTCACAGTCTTGTTTTGTGAATTGGTGATATTCTATAATGGTATACTCTGATTCCCTTCTTTTTATCTATTGTGAATCTATTATGTGTTTTTGATTTGTGGTTCCCATGAGGCTTATATATAAAATATCTTATAACAGTCTGACTTATAATAATAACTTAACATTGATTGCATACAAACATCTCTACCCTTTTACTCTCCACCTTTTATGTTTTTATTTTTGTTTGTTTGTTTGTTTTCTATCCTCACCCGAGGACATTTTTTCATTTTTTGTTCAGATAGAGTGGGAGGGAGAGAGAGGAAGAGAGAGAGAGAAACATCGACGTGAAAGGGACACATCAAGTGGCTGCCACCTGCACGACCAACCAGGGCCGGGGACAAACTGCAACCGAGGTACATGCCCTTAGCGGGAACCGAACCCGGGTCTCTCTGGACCGCAGGCCGACGCTCTAACTGCTGAACCAAACCGGCCAGGGCTCCACCTTTTATGTTTTTAATGTGGCAATTTACTTCTTCTTATATTATATATTCATTAAGAAATTATACTAGCTATAGTTATTTTTAATACTCTAACCTTTATACTAATAGTTAAATGATTACTGCACCACCATATTACAGTATTAGAGTGTTCTGATTCTGACTATAGGTTTACCTTTACCGGTGTGTTATATATTTTCATGTTAATAACTGACATCCTTTCATTTCAATTTGAAGAACTCCTTTTAGCATTTCTTGTAAGGCAAGTCTAGTGAACAAATTCCCTCAGCTTTTGTCTGGGAAAGTATTTCTCCTTTAGTTCTGAAGGATGACTTTCCTGGATTATGCACTTTCCTATGTCTTTGAACTGTCTTATATTGCTCAGGTCACAGCTATATTCAAGAACTATATCTTCCAATTTATATATGAAATCTAAAATAACGAAAATATAAGATTTATGTATATAATTTTATTAAGAGAATAGAATTCTATGATATAACAATATTTTCCTCAAATAAAAAATTAAAATCAGTCTACTTAACACACTATTGTCTGAAACTTAAACTTTAGGAGTATAATTTAGCTTTTAGCTTTAGAAGGTTTCCCAAAGGACTTTAAAGTATAGACAGAAAGAGACAATGATTCTGGGTATCACAGGAGGGTATCTATATTGTATTAAACATGAGTATCCATGATACTGCTTATACCCAGTATTTTATTACTACCAATGCAGTTCTTCATCCTCCTACACCTCAGGTAGCTTCCTGCTACTACTATAGGTCTTACTTTAAAGAAAAAAAATACACAAAACTTTGTCTGCTTCACTATAACACATGGTCTAAAACTTAGACCAGTGGTCAGGATGGCACAAGCACTTTCTGACAAAGGAAAAGGGACAAAAGAGACATGTGACAGCACCATACTTCATATAACATTTATATTTTCTCTGGAACTATACTTCCAGCCTAGGTGCTCTATTGGCTTCCACAGAGTAGTCCTCTTAACATGAGAGAGTACTCTGTGTTATCTACCTAACCCAGCGTGAGGCTAGATGGAAAAATTACTGGGTCAGATGAGTGTAAGGTATGTCTCTTCTTCAGATATCATTTTCTCTTATCCACAATGAATAGTCCACATTTTCAAGTATAACTCTGTGTTTAGACATTTTTAAATTTTTTATGAAGGAAGATGACTAAAGACTTCAGAAGAAACAATGTTCCTTTTTAATATTTCTATGTTTACTTTATACTCATTCTTAGAGTAAAATATCTTAATTAAGGTATTTTCAAATCATTAATTAATCATATAGCATAACTGTAATAAAAATTATTTTATAGAGGATCTTTAAACACAACTGAACAATTTTAGAACATATGAACGTAAGCAGATTGATGAAAGGATTAGTATACTATCCAAATACTGTTTTTTTCTGTGAGAAGAGATAGCCTGACATCTAAGGTGATCTAATTATTTGTTGGACTAGCCTGCTATTCCTTGAGACTAACATCTGTAGCCTTTGAGTGTTTATTTTATCCAGTCGGATGTAAAAATGAGCAGAAGTGATACTGTCCTGGAAGCAGTATTGCCCTTTTTAGAATTGAATTTTTATTTCCTTTAATAGCTTCTATCAGTGAAAACCTGCTTAAAGGGTACAAACTGAAGAGCCTAAGGAATCAAGATAATTAAAAAGTAAAAGAAATTTTTATTTTGTGATATAAAAAATTTTACCTACCTTTGTGGAATATAGAACATATGTTGGGGAGGTGGTTTATAGAGGACTCCTTCATACACAGGCCAGAGCCCACTTAAAATTCTGAAGAGAGAACTTTTCCCACAACCATTGGGACCAGTTATCAAAAGATGCATTCCTTCTTGTACCTAAAGTAAGAAATAAAATTACAAACTGCAAAATAACTTCATTTGGCAGCATTTAAAAATGATTTATAAAAAAAAAAACAACTTTCAAATGCATGAAAACCTAGGATAGGCAAGGAATCAAAGAAAAACATATCAGGATTAACAGCCTCAAATTTGGCTTTGACTATGCTCTGAAGCTAAAAGTATCATAAATTAATCCAATCTCAAAGAAAATGAATCAGCTTGAAATGAGCAACTGGCTTTCCAAAACTTTAATTGAGGTCTTGTAATCAGATACTGCACACATATGTAGAAACATAACTGCATGGAAAATAAAAAACTGTTAAAATTTTAATTAAAATATATTCAATTTTATTTATATTAATATTTAATTAACTTTATATTGAATTAAAATACAACTTTGTTGTATTTGTCAGTTGGAATTATTAGCTATAAAGCACAGTTATTCTAAGAGCCAGCTGGGTTGCTTAATTTTGTACTTCAGCAGTCTGAAATGTTATGGAAATCACAAAAGCCCATAAACTGAGAGATAAATTTATTGTAGTTCTGGTTTATTCACAGATAAAGAAAATATGTTTACTAAACCAAGATAGACGAAAACAAGAGGATTGTAATTTAGTCTTATGTCTAGGTATGCATTAAAACAAATACACACACAGTTACATAGGTATAACAATAAAACAAAAGTTATTTATCTATTACCAACTGGATATTTCTCTTTAGAATCTTTTACCTTATTTACCATTTAAATTTAAACAGTTAAATACCATGAGTTACCTTTCTACTCAGTAGGACTGGGAAGTTGTCTTAGTGTGGTGTTTAAAAGGATATTGTGAAGAACAAGGGGGAAAGCACCATTAAAAATTTTTATATACTTCTAAGGACAAATGATATTTTATAATCAGTAATTTAAAAATTAATATAGTATGAGAGTATGGGAGAAAGAAATTATAGTATATCTGTAGACATATCTTTGTATAGTATGGATACAAATACCTAAGTATCAATTATGTAGAATACATCATACTGAAAACTCGAAAATGAAAGAGCATTATATTATTTGCATTATATCAGTATAAGGCACCAACCAGTTCCACATCTATCTTTGACTCATTTACTGTATATAACATAAGCTGAAATCTTTTTGTTGGAAGAAGGTAGTGGGGAAAGGAAGGAAGGGAGAAAGGGAAGGAAACAAAAGAAGGGTTGGGATGGAGGTTAAAGGGACTAGGAATGTATATAATAAGTATATGTAAAACAAAAATGGTTCAGATTCATATTTTGGCTAAATAATTAGAAATTTTCTTGGCAAACATTGACTGAATATCTACCATGTGCCTGACATTCTTCTAGGCACAGTGGACACAGTGTGGGCCAAGACAAAGTCCGTGTTCTCGCGGAGCTAACATTCCAATGGGAAAGATGATAATAAACACATGGACAAAAACATGAAGTAGGGATAAATGTTATTATGACAACAAAAGAGGAAAATTTGTTAGGGAACAATGGTGGCATTCTGAGGTTGGTGTGGGGGCTTCTTTGGATTGGGTGGTCAGGAAAGTCCTCTTTGAGGAGGTTAACATTTTGGCTGAGCCTAGGTGACAGGATGCAACCACTCAGATCTGGGGAAGAGCATTCTAGGCAGCAAAGACCACCACAGGACATAAGACAGAAGCAAGCTTGAGTTTATAAAATCTGACCATAGATATTTTTCTCTCTATTTGTAGCCAAACTAATCTTGGGAAAAACCCAGAAAGAATTAATTTGTGATTTGCTGTGCTCTTTGACTACAGAGAGGATTAAGGAAGTTAAATTTTGTAGAAGCATAAATACTTCCCAGATGATTTTTTAAAAGGTATGTGCCATGGCAAAAGTCATATTCACAAAATATTTTAATGGGGCCATTCTCTGTTAGGAATTCTCAGAAATTTAACACATTTTGAGTCATAATAGAAGACTTCTCCACATACATATTTTTAGCATGATTTCTGATATTTAGTAAGCAGTGAGCATTATTTAGTAAGCATTTTTTATGTGAAGCATAAAAAATTCCCACATTTATTGACTTTTTTCCTCCAAATTTTTTTTTATTTAATTCTGAAAGGACAACAAAAGAATGAGAAACACCCTGGCCAGTTTGGCTCAGCGGTTAGAGCGTCAGCCCGTGGACCAGAGAGTCCCGGGTTCGGTTCCCGCTAAGGGCACGTACCTCAGTTGCAGTTTGTCCCTGGCCCCGGTTGGGGTCGTGTGGGTGGCAACCACTCGATGTGTCTCTCTCACGTCGATGTCTCTCTCTCTATTCCTCTCTCCCTCCTGCTCTGTCTGAAGATAAATGCAAAAATGTCCTCGGGTGAGGATAAAAAAAAAAGAATGAGAACCTTCTCCTCTAAAAACCTATAAAGCACTTTTATTAGATTATTTAAAAACTTATTCATATAAAAATAAACTCAGCTCTGATTTTTTTTTACAGAAAGAGTGTGATATGTCCATAATAATGTAATTAGTAAGTGGCAGAATTCAAGACTCTTACTTTGTTTAATAAGTGGAACAATAAGAATTGATATGAATCCTAACCTGACCAAAAAAATCTCTATACAATAATTCATAAATTATAAATTGCTAAGTAATTAAACATTCCACATATTCATCTTCAAATGTTTTATTTCAAATTATTTAAGATTATGGTGCACCTTTGGCATCTAATCAGTATCATGTTCAGATACAAATAATTAAAGGATTCTATAGGTCTTTATAAATGGAAAAATAAAGACTTATCAAATTGTAGTTAAAACATAATTTCTCTTATATTTATTAATACAGAATTTTCCCTGTTCAGTACTTCTCATTCTTTTCCAGCACCCTGATTCATTGTAAATACATCTTTAATAATTAAACCTTGACTACAAAGTCCATACTAAAATCATTCACACATGTATTGTCGTTTTATAATTCTGTTATCAAGTCCAGTTGTGTCTTTGTTTGAACTAAAGCTCATATGCCTTCATTATAGTCATTAATGCTTATCAGCAAATTATTTTGTACTTGAATTCCAAAATGTATGTTTGAATTTTACAATGCTTTAAATCAGGGCCTCAGGTTTACTAACTGTTTTTACATCTTTTTTTTGTGTGTGTATTGTTTTTTTTGTTTTTATATCTTAATTTTTGTCATCAAGACATAAAATGTTAAATAACAACTCAGAGTTAAAAACTGAATTCCAACCCAGGAATCTGATTTTTTTTTTTCTAACAAAAGATGTGATTACTTAAAAAATAACTTAAATTTAGAGAATGTGCAATAATAGAAGTAAACCTGCTTATGACCTTTAACCTCATATTTTAGTAAATTTATTATAATATAGGCTTGTAGTTTTAAGTAATTCCTATAAGGAAAAAAATGAAAATTTATTTCCAGATATTAATTGCTGAGAAAATTTCCTATTGTCTCAAAAGTTACCTAGTATAGCCTCTCAGTAGACTATAATTTTGATATATAATTTGGCAATAAAGCAGTAGAAACCAAATTTCTTTCTCTCTGCTTTCTGAGGGAGTAACTGCTTCTGCAATTGAGCCACTGTGCATACCTTTCTTGATTTCCCCTCCTCTCCACATGCTCCTCCAAGTATTTAACATAAGATATATGAATTCTGAGTTGTTTTGTGTTAGTGTGATGGCAACAATCAGAAGATTCTTGAATATCATCTTACTTTGAAGTTCAGCCTGGAAGCCACCACTTCTCCCGTGGGTGTAATTATGGGAACATTTTCACAAATAATTCCATGATCCACATCAATAACTTTTCCTGTAAGTTAAGGAACAGTTTAAGTTACAAAAGCCATCACATGTTATTGCTTATTAAATATCTCAGTTAATGTAGCATAACAGATACATTTATTATAAAGATACTTCACATCAATAAATATAAATACGTATATTTATATTTAAAGCAAAGTTTAATGTATATTGGGACATTTTGACACATCTATTTGGAAAATCTCTCTCAGAAACATTATTTTGCAATAATCTGATGCCAAAATCCTGACAGCAAAGCCAAACTATCTGATGTAACCCAGCCATTCTCTTTATACTACTTATTCCTCTAAATTAGCTTTTTCTACCAAATAAACACAGTGCTGAAAAAAAGGGAAGTAAGACACAGAATAATATAACTTTTAAAAATATGATAGCCAAACTTCAGTTTTAAAACACAGAATGATGAAGAACAATGTGACATTAGCTCTTGTTCTGTTACTTTAATCTTAAAAGTAATAAATTCATTCTGCCATACATGCAGTGTCCAAAAATAATTCTAGAAATTTTTTCCTAAACAAAAGCAGCATAATATTTTTTTATGGTAATGTTAGTCACCGCTCCTAAAATTGCAACACTAACTTTGGGAATACTTTTTAAAATAACTAAGTGTTGGTCCCTTGTAACAGTTACAAGCCATCACCTAAAAAAATTTTGGTTCTGCTGATAAACACTTAAACATAGAAAAATAAAAATAAAAAAACATTCGCATTTAAAACCTTTGATTTCCAATATGTCATTGAGGGGTGATTCTGTGTTAGCTCTGTTCTTGTCATGGTTTTCAGATTCTTGCATGACTGCAGTTCTCTTATAAATGCCTCTTTTTACTTCGTCAAAGACCCAAAACATATTGTACACTCGAGCAGTATAGCCTGCTAATTCAGTGACCTAAAACCAACACAGAGAAATAAAATAGAGTTAATATACCCAAGATAGACTTTTTTTAATTATTATTTTTAAATCTTCACTCGAGGATATTTTCCATTTATCATCAGATAGAGAGAGAGGGAGGGAGAGAGAGAAAGAGAAAGGGAGAGAGAGAGATAGGGAGAGAGACACACATGGACTGGTTGCCTCCCACATGACCTGACGAGGGCGAGGGACAAACCACAACCAAGGTATGTGTCCTTGACTGGAATCAAACCCGCAACTTCTTGGTCCATGGGCCGACTAACAGCTGAGCCAAACTGGCCAGGGCCCAAGATAGACTTTTAAATAAATGTGCCATCATATAAGCTTCTTGATTTAACATCAAAGGTCCTGTTTTATTATTCATGAAAAATAGATAATAGATCTGATAACTAAAACAAGTAAAAAATACTACCAAGGGCCCTGGCTGGTTTAGCTCAGCGGTCAGAGCGTGGGCCTGCAGTCCAGAGAAGCCTGGGTTCAGTTCCCGCTGGGGCATGTAGGGCATGTACCTCAGTTGCGGTTTGTCCCCAGCCCTGGTTGGGTCGTGTGGGAGGCAGCCACTCGATGTGTCCCTTTCATGTCGATGTTTCTCTCTCTCTCTCTCTCTTCCTCTCTCTCCCTCCCACTCTATCTGAACAAAAAATGGAAAAACGTCCTCCTCAGGTGAGGATAAAAAAAAAAAAAAAATGTTACCAAGGGAGCAACATAGCAAGGTTTCAATGTAAGACTGAGTGTAATTATAAAATACATGAAAATTATTCATTCAAGTCAGGGTTCTAAAAGAAATATAAAGATTTCAGAATATTAATGAGACGTAAAAACCTATCAGCAAAAATTTTTATTTAACCCGTTTACGTGACAAATTTCATTTCCAGAAAATTAGAAATTCTGTGAAAAGTTTAAGTTTATTCAATGAAATAATGTCTTTATTTTGACATCTTCAATTTAAAATGGAAGATTTTAAATAGAAGAAAAATACATTTTTTTCTTATTATGAAATGAATGTTTATCAGTCAAATTGATTATCAAAATTCCTAAGCTTGGCCAAAGATAACACCCCTGCTAGAGGATAGCAATATTGAGAGTGAGCTTCAGATCATTTTCAGTCCAAATCCCATAATTCACCTTCTTTTCAAGCCAAGCATGATTTATATGCCCAAAGAAAAACATTCAATACGACTTTTTTTCTAGGAGAGATTATAAAATAAGATGAGATAAATCTCTGTCTTAGTTCAGTTGTGTCTTGCTTCTATTCTGCTAGTTGTCCAATGTAGACTGAATCTCCAGCTGTTTTTCTATTAAAAGAACATCTTGTTATCAAGGTACTGTAAACTGTGACTCATCTCCTGTCAAGACTATCTTTCTCAGTGAAAAGGAAAGCTCAAAAACCATTCCCTTGTGGTTCTCAACCTTCCTAATGCCGCGACCCTTTAATACAGTTCCTCATGTTGTGGTGACCCCCAACCATAAAATTATTTTCGTTGCTACTTCATAACTGTAATTTTGCTACTGTTATGTCTTAGGTGACCTCTGTGAAAGGGTCGTTCGACCCCCAAAGGGGTCATGACCCACAGGTTGAGAACCGCTGTAAAAGTTACAGAAATGGCCCTGGCCGGTTTGGCTCAGCGGTTAGAGCGTCGGCCTGCGGACCAGAGAGTCCCGGGTTCGGTTCCCACTAAGGGCACATGCCTCGGTTGCAGTTTGTCCCCGGCCCCGGTTGGGGTCATGTGGGTGGCAACCACTCAATGTGTCTTTCTCACGTCGATGTTTCTCTCTCTCTCTTCCCCCCTCTCTCCCTCCCACTCTATCTGAAGATAAATGCAAAAATGTCCTCGGATGAGGATAAAAAAAAAGTTACAGAAACATTTACTAGGAAATTGGTACCAATAGGCAAGGCATGTAACTAATGTTTCTTAAACAAGAAATTGTGGAATAACATAACAATGTTGACATTTAGGTAAGATTTTTGTGTGTGCAAAACTTAAGCAGTAGCCTGGCTGGTGTGGCTCAGTGGTTGAGCGTTGAGCCATGCATCAAGAGGTCGCCGGTTCGATTCCCGGTCAGGACACATGCCCAGGTTGTGGGCCTGATCCCCAGTGTGGGGCATGCAGGAGGTGGCCAGTTGATATTCTCTCTCATCAATGTTTCTATCTCTCTCTCCTTCTCCCTTCCTCTCTCTCTAAATCAATAAAGAAAAAAAGAAAACTTAAAAAAACCCCACAAAACTTAAGCAGTAAATGAGTAGGTGTTCTCGTTAAAAGCTTCTACCACATGTCTCTGTGTGTGAAAGGTCTGTAATTAGATTAGTATTTCATTTCTATATGTTAATGTTATAACTATTTAAAAGGTAATTTCTAAAACATTATCTAGAGGAATCTCTTGGGTTTCCAAATAGAGAAAAACAGAGCTAAAATACAGATTCAAAGGAAACCTGGATAAATATATTTGCATAGAAAAAAATCCAAAACCAAATGTAGAAGTCAATTAAAGGAACACAGGAGGCAATGAGTTAGTAGAACAAGCTGCAAGGTGGAGTGGCCAAAGTGTGTCTGAAAAAACTGAGACTGTGACTGTGGATGAATTACTTTGGGATATAAGATAGGGGTTTTATCCTGGGACTCAAACTCTGAAAAGGAACCTTGTTCCCTCTGGAGCTCACAAAGAATACATAGTATTTTCTTTTCTTTTTTTAAGAAATTTTTTTTATTGTGTTTTTTTTTTTTATTAATTTACTTTTGTTACAGATGTTTCTCCTTTTTTCCCCCATTGACACCCTCCTCCCCCTCCCTCCCTGCCCCGTCCCCAGTTTTGTTGTCCATGTCCATGGGTTATGAGTACATGCGTACAAGTTCTGTGTTCATCGCTCCCCTCCCCCACCCCCTCTTCTGGCAAATGTCAGTCTGTACCCTACTTCCACGTCTCTGGGACTACCCTGTTCCTCAGACTGTTATGTTCATTATATTCCAGAAATAAGTGAGATCATATGATATTTGTCTTTCTCTGCTTGGCTTGTTTTGCTTAGGATAATAGTTTCCAGGTCCTTCCATGTCGTCTCAAAGGATAAGAGATCTTTCTTTCTTACAGCTGCATAGTATTCCATTTTGTATATGTACCACAGCTTTTTTATCCATTCGTCTACTGATGGACACTTGGGCTGTTTCCAGATCTTAGCTATTGTAAATAGCACTGCTATGAACATGGGGGTACATGTATTCTTTCTGATTGGTGTTTCAGGCTTCTTAGGGTATATTCCTAGGAGTGGCACTCCTAGGAGTATTTTCATATGCTGTAACAGTAGAAGTAAGATTGTTTGGCAGTGACCATTCTATGATTCAGGCAGAATAAAACAAAATGCAATTATTTATCGTGTTGGAGATGACCTAGAAAAATTAATTGATATTCTTTCTATGACTTAGATAGCAAAATATTTTAATGTGAGATAGATAAAATTTTGATTTATCATTTAATTTGAATGACGTGTTATATAAAAAAAATTAATCCCCAAGACTGTGTCTCCAGATTATCAAAATTACTATTTGAAAAAACAATTTTAATTGAGTTGTTTTGGTAAGTGACTCTTAATAACTGTTTTTTTTTTATCCTCACCCAAGGACATTTTTCCATTTTTTGTTCAGTTAGAATGGGAGGGAGAGAGAGGAGGAGGAGAGAGAGACAGACAGACAGAAACATCGACGTGAAAGTAACACATCGAGTGGCTGCCTCCTGCACTACCCAACCAGGGCCGGGGACAAACCGCAACCGAAGCACGTGCCCTTAGCGGGAACCGAACCCGCGTCTCCCTGGACCACAGGCCGATGCTCTAACCGCTGAGCCAAACCGGCCAGGGCTAAATAACTGTTTTTACTTTAAAAAAAAAAAACTCGGAACTTCCGGTCAAGATGGCGGCGTAGGTAAACGTGGTATCACATCCTCCCACAACCACATCAAAGTTACAACTAAACTACAGAACAACCATCATTCAAAACTGCCTGAAATCAAGCTGAATGGAAGTCCTACAACTACGAAATTAAAGAAGAAGCCGCATCCAGACTGGTAGGAGGGGAGGAGGCATGACGGGCTGGTCCCACACCCACGTGTGGTGGATAAAAATCAGGAGGATACCTCGGCTGGGAAGGTCCTCCCTGAGGACTGAGGGGTCCCCGTCCCACACCAGGTGCCCAGCTCAGGGTTCCAGTGCCAGGAAGAGAAGTCCCCATAACTTCTGGCTGGAAAAACCAGCGGGAACTGAGGCTGAGGCGGCTGGAGCCCCCGGCAGCTCCTCTTAAAGGGCCCGCGCATGGACTTGCTCGGACTCCCACCCTCCAGGTTCCAGAGTTTGGGAGGCAGCTTGAAAGGCACCAGAGTCATATAGGGAAGAACTGAGCTGTTTGGCATTGGAGCGAGGGCTGGAGAGGCAGCTTTCTCCTGGACAGATATGCTATCAGAGGCTTTTGTTCCTTGGTGAGCCCTTCCCTGGGCCAGCAGATGCCACCATATCTGGGATTCCAGCTACCTGGCTCACACTGTTTGCCCCGCCCTGGTGATTCCCTGAGGCCCCGCCCCACCCAACTTTCAGGCCCACCCAAGCTATTGCCAGTTGCTTTACCATAGGATTGGCCTGTCTTGGATCCTGCTTCAGCTTTTCCTAAATTTTTTCAAATAAGCAGCATCTGGTCTCAACTAGCCCCATACCTCTCACTAAGTAATACATAGAAAGAAACACAGGGAGGCAGCCAAAATGAGGAGACAAACAGGTCCCAAATGAAAGAACAGAACAAAACTCTAGGAAAAGAACTAAGTGAAATGGAGTTAAGCAACCTAACAGATGCTGAGTTCAAAACACTGCTTATAAGGATGCTCAGTGGACTTAGTGAGAACCTCAGTGAACTTAGTGAGGGCCTCAAGAGCATAAAAAAGGACTAGTCAGAAATGAAGGATGCACAGTTAGAAATGAAGGAGGCACTAACTGAAATAAAGAATAGTTTACATAGATTCAATAGTAGAGTAGGTAAAGCCAAGAAGCAAACCATCGATTTGGAAAATAAGGAAGCAAAAAACACCCAATCAGAACAGCAAAACGAAAAAAGAATCCAAAAAAATGAGGATAGTGTAAGGAGCCTCTGGGACAACTTCAAGCATGCCAACATTTGCATCTTGGGGGTGCCAGAAGGAGAAGAGAGAGAACAAGAAATCGAAAACCTATTTGAAACAATAATGGCAGAAAACTTCCCTAACTTGGTGAAGGAAACAGACATACAAGTCTAGGAAGCACAGAGAGTCCCAAACAAAATGAACCCCAAGAGGCCCACACCAAGACACATCATCATCAAAATGCAAAAGATTCAAGACAAAGAGAGAATCTTAAAAGCAGCAAGAGAAAAGCACTTAGTTACCTACAAGGGAGTTCCCATAAGACTTTCAGCTGATTTCTCAAAAGAAACTTTGCAGGCCAGAATGGAGTGGCAAGAAATATTCAGAGTGATGAAAAGCAAGAACCTACAACCAAGAGTACTCTATCCTGCAAAGCTGTCATTTAGAATCGATGGCCATATAAAGAGTTTCCCAGACAAGGAAAAGCTAAAGGAGTTCATCACCACCAAACCATTATTATATGAAATGTTGAAGGGTCTTCTTGAAGAAAATGATAAAAAATATGAACAAACAAAATGGCAATAAATATCTATCAACAATTGAATCTACAAACAAAATGAACAAGCAGAACAGAAATATTCTCATAGATGCAGAGAACTTTTGTTGGTTACCCGATGGGCGGGGGCTGGGGGGATGGGTGAAAAAGGTGAAGGGATTAAGAAGTACAAATTGGTTGTTAGACTGACAAACCTCAAAGGGAAGGGGGGTTGGGGGTTGGGAAGAAATAAATCAAAGAACTTATATGTATATATGCATAACCAATGGACACAGACAGTGTGGGGAAAGGCAGGAGTGGGGTGGGAATGGAGAGGAGGGGGGCAATGGGGGAAAAATGAGGAACATCTGTAATACATTCAACAATAAAGATAAGTTAAAAAAAAAAAAACTCGAGTCAATAAATCAGTTGTTGAATGAAACTGAAAGTTTTGTCTGCAAGTCACAAAATTTATATTGTTTATGCAAGGCTGATTTAATAGGCATCTAAATTCATAGTGTTGATCTGGCAATTTATATTGATACAAAAGTTACAAGAGTAATTAATAATGATAATGACTGTCCATAGGAATATTATCAGTAATATCTCAATTGAATACAGTGATTTTTAAATTTTAATCCTGTGATATCTACAGGTCCTATTACCATTTTTTCAGCAAATATTTATTGGCCACATACAATATTCTAAGTATTAAAATGAATATTAAGAATGTAAAGATGAGTAAGACAGTTCCTGCTTTCCACTCAAGGTCTGGTGCAGATGACAGACAATTATAAAGTGGTAAAGCACCAGATGTACTGTGAACACAGACAAGGCAGACCCAGACTCTGCAGAGAAGGCAGGAAGAAGTTGGAATCAGAAGCGCATTTTATATGTGCTTGACTTGTCATGAAGAATGAGTAAAGGTTTTCAGGGTATATAAACAATATTATTGGCTAACATTTATTCAGCACTTAATATGTATTGTTTTAAATATTCTACATGTATTTACTCACAACAATCCGACAAAGTCAATGTTATCATTATTTCCATTTAACAGATGAGGAAACAGAGACAAAGGTTAAGAAACTTGATCAAATTCACAAAGTTTGTATATCCTGGAGCAAGAATTTAAATTTCAGCCTGGCTGGTGTGACTCAGTGGTTGAGTGTTAACCCATGCACCAAGAGGTTGCCAGTTCAATTCCCGGTCAGGGCACATGTCCAGGTTATGGGCCAAATCCCCAGTGGGGGGCATGCAGGAGGTGGCCGATCGATGTTTCTATCTCTCTCTCCCTCTCCCTCTAAAAATCAATAGAGAAAAATAAAATAAAATAAAAAAGAATTTAATTTCGGCACTCTGGTTCCAGATCCACATCTAAGGACTTTTTTCTTTTATTTATTTAAAAACAAATATGACATACATAGACAGAAAAAGAGGAATTACAATTGATAATGTAAAAATTAAAGGGTATTGACAGCAATACATTTGGGAATTATTGTACTTTATTTTGATTATACTCTTTGCAATTTTCTTTTAATCCTCACCCAAGCATATGTTTCCATTGACTTTTAGAGAGAGAGGAAGAGAGACAGAGAAACATCAATTGGTTGCCACCCATATGCACCCCAACCAGGGATTGAACCAGCAACCTAGGTATGTGCAGTGATCAGGAATTGAACCTGTCTCCTTTTGGTGTACAGGACGATACTCCAACCAACGGAGCCACCCAGCCAGGGCTTCTTTGCAATTTTTGATAAAGAAAAGATATGTTTCCAAAATACTGAGTATATCTGGTTAATATACATTTTGCTTGATTTTCACATATTTTAATCAAATTGACAAGAAATGCAAGTACCTCTTTGTATGAAGACATAATCCTTTCAATAGCATCAGCTCCAGAGGCCAATAAATTTCGAGCAGTGGTGAAGGCTTCTGTCCGTTCACTAACCATAGCTTGTTTTTGGCTATCCTCTAAACATAAAAGCAAATTACAAAATATTAATTTTTCCAAGTAACAATGTTTTTTTACAAATGAAATTGTGGCTACAAGAACCATGTGTAAAATTTTCAATAGTATTAGCAAATTCCTAGACACTTAATGAATTGTTGAAAATACAGTAATTGTACCAGATTTTATTTAACGCTATTTTTCTAGAAGAGTTAGATCAATTAAATCTATAGGAATTAAGACTATTTTAATTTAGCATTCTTTCAACCCTTTCCAAATCCAACTCCCTGCCCTTATTGTAGCTAGGCAATACAATTCTATTGATTTGGTCAATAAAATCCAACGAATTGTAATATAAGCAAATATTTCTAGTGTGGTTCCTTTAATATAAATGAAAATTAGCTGACTCTCATAATTTAGACTCTGTCTACTTATTTCAATAAACCTTCACTTTAGTACGGCAAACCCCAAACATGCAATACTCTGTTTACCCTCTGATATCTGTATATATGGTTTCTTCTGACCTTTATACACTTCCATTCCTTTTTTGCCTAGCTCTTTCTTCAAGAGTTAATTCTTTAGTACAGGCTTCAGTGGAAACCCTTGTCTAGCTTTTCTAAAGGACTATAAGTTCCTTAAAGGTCAAGACTGTGTGTTTTATTCCTTATTCCTAGTACTCAGAAGAGTATCTAGCACATAATACTCCTTAATGTGTATTAAATGGATGCATGGATGGATGGATGGATGGATAGATGGATGAACATCTGAAATTACTGTCAATGCAAAATTATGGTCAGGAGTCAGACTAGGTTTGAATCCAGGCTCTAGTACTTATTGGCAAGTACTCAGGTAAGTAGAGCAAGCCACTTATCCTTTCCATGCCTATTTTCTCACATGAGGGAAGTACTACCTCAAACAATTCTATCACAAAGGGTTGTTGTGAAGTTTAAAGGTGAAATACAAATGAAGTGTTAGCCTAATCCATGGCCTATAATAATAAGTGCTCTAAATATTAGCTGTTATTATTTTCTTTATTATTATTGTTATTATTGCATATCTACTCAATTTATTCTCTCCAGGTCATTACTTTAATCTTTCCATCAATTTGACTCTCTATCTGGTCCTTCTATAGATGTTCTAAAAAGTTCTAAATTGAATGCTGTAAATTAATGAAAAAATTAGCATGATAAGATAATCCATAGGCCACTCTAATATTTATTTCTCTCTGATTTATCTCAGTGTAAAGGGTTTTTTTTCCTTTATAACTGGTGCCCCACTATGACTACTAGATACTTTCACCTTTACTTGCTCTTAGACAGCTCAGCTGAGTTTGAAAAGGATCTGCGCCTAAGTAAAATGCACTCAGTAGACATTTACTGAACACCTACATGTGCACGAAATTAGGTAAGGTGCTATAGGACCTGCAAAGATAAATGTGATTTTCATACTCTTTCCTTAGGGAGCTTACAGTTTGGTAAGAGAGAGAAGTAAAGTTCCCAAATGGCTATGCTGGGCAGCCTATGATGAGAGTTCATGTGAGGTGTTCGGAGGAGGCAAAGAAATCATTTCTTGCTGCAAGAGACAAGAAATGCTTCAGGGAGGAGTAGACTGTGAGGGAGGCCTGGAAGACCACATACAATTTTAACACATCACAAGTACGATAGAAGCAATGGCACGAAGAAGGAAAATTTCAAGCAATGCCAATAGAATGGTAAATAGCTTGGTCAAGATGCAGTATGGGTTGCTGTCACGCACTGACTTCATTTGAGTATCAGAATCACCATGAGTTCATGGGGATCATTTATGATAATCCAATTTAGTCTCTCTTGTTAAACACTGCTCTAGAGAACTATCATTATTTCCCTTGAAGTTAGTTTCCTTGAAGAATGGAAAAAGAAAATCTTTTGAGTGCTGGTATAATTGAAGAGTGAAAGATACGATTAGATAAATAGACTAGGAACAGAATATAAGATACTCTTAAACACATTTAAATGTGTGAAAAAATTTAGATAAGTCACACAAAAAATTACCAAAGGATTCTCAGCAAGCCTCCCTAATAGTGAATTGCTGTATCAGTTAAAGCACTAAGAATTTTGTATTGACTGCTGGCTGATGCTCGAAAAGAACTGTAAGATTTTATGAATTTGGGTTAAAAGGGGTTTGAAGAGTAGCTTCCGTTGACAGCCTTGGTTAAGAAGAAAAAGCCCTAGCACAGATGAGCTAGTGTTTGATATGGCCTGGTCCTTCCCATGTTGCTTTGGCAGATTAATGCTTACTGGGGTTTCTCCATGTCTTTAGCAACAAAATTACAAAGAGCTCTGGACAGATTTCATTTGACTTTTATTCTACTGGTTGTTCTTTGGTAGGTACCGTGAAAGCAGTGCCACTACTATTTCATCATGCATACAACAGCTAACTGCATAAACTCTATACAGGGCCGGATTCCTTATTGTCAGAGATATAAATTCATGACCTAAAGCATTCACCTGTTTTGCATCCTAAACACATTTTATTTTCCTACCAAATATTTTAAATATTTTGTCAAAAGTTTCTTATTTGAGGATTTAATGTTTAATATTATATTTGCTTATTTTACTGATACTGTTCAGCTCTGCAAATAATAAGTATATACTGAAATATGGTCACATCTTGTCATTTCACTGGAAAGGCAAGAAAGGATTTAGAAAACTAAGGTTATGTCATTATACATTTTTCAAAACCCATATAACTGTACAATACAAAGAGTGAACCCTGATGTAAATTAGGCAGGAACTACTGTCGTTAGCTAGTGGCTTAGATACTTTATTCCCTGCCTGTTAAAATGTCTGGAATAATGCTCAGCGGGAGGGAACTATAGGTAGCTTTCTCTGGCCTTGCCCAGAACTGCTTTTGATATGAAAAGAAGAAAAGTGGCGTATAATATTAAAAATTGAGATTATAGCTCCCAGGTAACTATTTTCTTCACATAATTTCAGTTTTTCTCTTAATACAAAGCAAACGAAGGGGTAATGTTCTCTAAAAACAGATATTAGAAACTATATATAATTAACTATTTCAATGCTTTTTCAACCATTTGGTCCCATGATTAGTTGGTCTTAAACTAAGTAAAGTCCCTTATAGAATAAGTTCCAGAATTGCTAACATAGAGGCCGCATGGAGAAGGGGGAAAAAAAGCAACGCTCTAGGAATTACATAATGTTTTCTAGCCATAGTGCTTCCACCAACCATCTGTGTGACTTTAGGCAAATCTGGGGCTCCAGACTAGATGATCTGTAAGGTCCTCTTCTGATGTGAAAGTGGCATAATTCCATATGCAATTTTGTAATGTGAACTTGAATATAAACATGATCCTGTCCTTACCATAAGATTTCTCTTCAAGTTGTGCTATAGAACTATCCACCGTCCCCACCAAAAAAAAATGATGCAGGCTCTTCCTCCTATCTGCATTTTTTTTTTTACCTCTGACTTCCTCATCACTTGCAAATGCCTTGCTCCTTTAATAACAATAATCATACCAGCAAACCTCTATAGAGAATTTCCCAAAAGGCAGGCATTGTTATAAGTTTTATATACATGATCTTCCTTAATCCTCCTAACTACCTTGCTATAATTTCCCCCATTTTGAAAATGAGGAAATTGAAGCACAAAAAGATTAAATTATTTGTCCTTAGATACAGTCTAATAAACAAAAGTCAAATTCTGACTCCAGAGCCACATGGTAAGAATATTAATAAATATTAACAATTGCTTCCACTGAAGTTCTTGCTACTTGCCAAGGACTGTTTCAAAGCACATTAATACAATATCTATAATTTCATAGTAATTCTTTAAGATATGTATTATTATCTTTATAGTTAAGGTAGGAAAACTGAGGCATATAAAGTTTATGTAACTTTCTTAAGGATGAATACTATTAAACAGCAGAGTCTAGATTTAAACAGTGACCTGTTTCTTTCCTCTATCCTACTTTTTCTCCCTTTTCTCATTGTCATTCCTCTCACCCACCCATTTTTTCTACCTTAAATATATATATAGTGTCATGCACTTAATTTATCTCTAACATAAAGGACAACATAGGGCACAAGAGTAAATTAAGATTAAAGACTAGATTAGACTATATGGTATGCAATTCAAAGACCTAAAGCCTCAAAGATATATTATCTAAAAAATATATTATTTTGTCTGAGTAAAATGATAATATTTTCATGTGTTAAGTCATTGTAGGTCAAATGTATTTAGTAACACATACATGTAAACATTATAAACATACATATAGTAGCCTTAGAAATTACAGAAGATATTGAAGCACACTCTCATAATAATGTTATGATAGGAATTCATTGCCTTCTTCTATGAAATTCTTTTCTTTTTCTTTTTTTTGTTAATCCTAACCTGAGAATATTTTTCCATTGATTTTTAGATAGAGTGGAAGGGAGGGAGGGAGAGGGGGAGAGGGAGATGGGGAGAGAGAGAGAGAGAGAGAGAGAGGGAGAGACATCAATTGATTGCCTCCCGCATGACCCCAACTGGACCCGGAATCTAACTTGCAACCTAGATACGTGCCCTTGACCGGGAATCAAACCCCAGACTCTTCAGTCTGAGGGCTGATGCTCTAGCCGTTGAGCCAAACTGACCACGGCTGAAATTCTTATATTGCATTTCTTTGCATAAAATTTTCTTTTGAAAAGAAGCTTTAAGAATCACTTTGGCCCAGCCAGTGTGGCTCAGTGGTTGAGCGCTGACCCATCACCAAGGGGTTGCCGGTTCGACTCCCGGTCAGGGCACATGCCCAGGTTGTGGGCCTGATCCTCAGTGTGGGGCATGCAGGAAGCGGCCAATCGATGTTCTTTCTCATTGATGTTTCTATCTCTCTCTCCCTCTCCCTTCCTCTCTCTCTAAAAATCAATAAAAAATAAAATAAAATAAAAAAATCACTTTGTTTTACTTGCATCAATGTTATTATTCCCATCTAAAATTTTAATGCTGCTTCTCTAATTTAATATGGTATTTTCAGGATTCATATGATGTATTTTTAAATATCTTATTACATCATCTACAGAAGTAAGATTGTTATAGTCTTTGCATGCACTGTTTATGTCTTACTGGTCTCTGTGGGGTTAATTTGTCACCATTAATGGCTGCATTTTCTTTGTTCTATGTTTACTCCAGGGTTTTCTAATAAGACCAGTACTTCCAAGGACTAACTACACCATCTTATAATTGGAGTTGTTGCTAATGTACATTATATATGAAACTTTAAAAATATCCATGTACTAAGTAGGGTACAGACTGACAATTGCCAGAAGAGGGGGTGGGGGAGGGGAGCGATGAACCATAGAACTTGTACGCATGTACTCATAACCAATGGACATGGACAACAAAACTGGGGACGGGGCAGGAAGGGAGGGGGAGGAGGGTGACAATGGGGGGAAAGGAGAAACATCTGTAACAAAAATAAATTAATAATAAAAAAATAAAATAAAAAAAGTAAAAATATTCATGTACTTAGAGATTCATTATGAATATCTGACAATTTTGTCAAATTTCTTAGTAAAACTAATCTTAAGACCATAGGTTTTAAAGTGTCTTTTATCTTTAATACTCTTGAAAAGGCAATTTATTTTATTTCATTATGGAACGATTAAGTCTAAAAATACTATTACTAACAATGCCTTTTCCAATATAAGCTTTTAAAATGATATTTTTTTAAAAAAATGAGCCCTGGCCGGTTTGGCTCAGCGTTTAGAGCGTCGGCTTGCGGTCCAGAGAGACCCGGGTTCGGTTCCCGCTAAGGGCACGTACCTCGGTTGCAGTTTGTCCCCGGCCCTTGTTGGTCGTGCGGGTGGCAGCCACTCGATGTGTCCCTTTCACGTCGATGTTTCTCCCTCTCTCTCTCTTCCTCTCTCTCCCTCCCACTCTATCTGAACAAAAAATGAAAAAATGTCCTCGGGTGAGGATAAAAAAAAAAAGAAAACATAAACAGATAAAATTCAGTTTCCCAGTGATCTAAACACACTGTATATTGTTGAGTTGTGAAGTATATTTGGTATATGTGAAGCACTTAATCACAAAGGATTGACAAATCCTAAAATGAACAATTTTAGGTTAAGAATGACTCAAATTTGGCAAGTGTTTTTATAAGAACTCATTAAAGTATTGAAGTACTGTTAATATAAAAGTATATGGTAATTTTGTACTTGTTTTTATTAGATGCTGTCAAACAAATAATTATTAATCGTTAATTCTACACCAAAAATAACTACACATTAGTGTGAATTCTGTTACGTTATTTTTAGTGCTGCCTTTTGTTTTCTTTGTAATAAATATCACCATGTATTGGGAACATCCAGAGTGTGCTCTGTACTTTATATAAAAACTATTCCATTAAATCCTCACAACAACCCTCTGAAGTGGCCTTTCTGATTCTCATGTTATAGATGAGGAAACAGAGGTTGAGAGAGTTTAATACATACGACTAACACGTATACAGGCAGGTAGAGGGAAAGCCAAGGGTTGAGAAAAACTCTGTCTCACTATAAAGCCCAAGCTCCTTCAACACTAAGGCCAATTTGGTTAAGTGGTTTACAAAGAGGAGCGGGTATATTATATTTTTCAGAAAGAGCAGAAAATGCTGCTTCTTTATTGAATTCCCCTCTGTCCCTGCCAATTAAGATGCAAACTCCCACCTCAATCACGTATGACACATTTTAATGATGTCCTTTTTGCCATTATCTTTCTTAGTTATTCCAAAGGATGAAATATTGATAGAAACCATTGAAATGATGACAGGATAGAATGAGACACTTGCAACTTGAAGGCCCCTTCCAAATCATGCTACAGAGGAGGTTATCTATAATACCTACAGGTAGTGGAGACTTTGTGCCACGGCACAAAGCACTCTGTGAAACAGTTTTCCTTGTTGCCTAACTTTTCAAACCAGATCAGGGCAAATCCAGATGTGGAATATTTATAGATTAAATGCATTGGATGTGCAGAACTGAAGTTGGAAATGGGTGAAACTTGTATTATACTCTCTTTGAAGGTATTTTGTCTTGAGTTTAAATGTTAAACTAGAGAATTATTTTATATTAGGCAGTATAATTAAAATGGCTCAAGTTCAACACCCAGAAACACTGCATCAGAGATGTCTGAAATATTTCAGAACTGGAAAGGTCTTTTGAGCCACTTGTCTCCTTTTTTTTTTTTTTTTTCATATTGCTGGTCTTATTTTTTGACGTTGCTAAATCCTCCATTGTTTCTGACTATTGATGTCTATAGAACACTGGCTACATACACAATTTCACTCCCACAAAACCAGCAGTGATACCTTCAAGAGAAACAATCTTAAACATATATTTGAGATTAAGCATAAATGCCATTACCACCATCTGCAAAGCCAGTCGCAGTGATAATAGGTACAGCCACCATAATCAGTCCACTGCCGCTCCAAACATACTTCATCAAGAACTGCTCTATCATGATGTACCACAAACGTTTGGATAAAATGAGGTTCATCTGATCTGCTAAAGCTTTGTAACTTTTCTGGAGTTGCTTCATTTCTACCTACAGAGAGAAAAAGAGTTAAGAATTAATTTAGCACGAGCTATCAAAATAAATATTGTATGCTTGAGGACTTTCTTTAAAGGTAAGTTACATATTAGTTTGTTTTACTTAGTATTGTATTATCTTTGATTCTAACAACCAATAAATACAGATTAATATCAGATTTAGTCATTATTATTTAGCTTTATCACACCTGTAATATTTAAAATATCACAATACTCAGTAAAATATAATGTTAAGTATAAAATATATATAAGTGATTTATAATCATGACTTTTAAACTATGTGTATAAGATGTTAAAACTAAATGATATTCTATAAGATATGAATAAACTATATTAGAACCTTATCCTTCTTGACTGTACCAAAACTATCTGAAAATAAATACATGATACATATATGTGTAATTAGACTCCAATTTTGAACTCAATTTGTTGGACTTTGTCTTAAATTCAAGAAGCCTACAACATGCTATAATTTACATCACTGAGTTCAATGATTCAAGACTGACACGTCAATATGATTAATATAACATATGAGGCCAATTTTCAAGTGGGAGTAGAAGTTCTAAATTTGCTTTAAAGTTTCTTCTTCAGATTGGCACCGCTTTAAAAGTTTTTTTTTTGATAACTGATGATGCTTCAAAAATTAAATAATTCTGCTTGGTAATTAAAATACCATTTTCAAGTTTAGAACACCTTAATATGTTATTTGCCGAGTCATTTGTATTAAGATTTCAGATGCATCACCTTAGAAATTTTTGCCATATTTAATATTATGAAGTTACTTTCATGTACTTCAATTTTAGGTAATTAGGCTAATAATTTTAGGGATCTGCTTAAGGTTAAAAATCTTTAACATTTAAAATAACATTCTGGATCTCCTTTTCTCCTCCTCATTTCTAATCTTAGCTTTTCTGTCAAAGCTAGACAAAATTTCATTTCACTGACTCTTTTTATTTGTGTCAAAATATGGTGCTGACCATTAACTAAGAGTAATAGAAATGCCATTTATGAGACACACTGTCCTGCACTTTTTAGGACTTGGGACACTCGTCATTGACCAGACATGCAAAATTGCCAAACTTGTCTTTCATATGAAAGCATGTCTCCCCTCCTTGAAAAACAAACAAAAAACAACAATAACAAAATACCATCCTAAATTTTCCATCTCAATAGAAATGTGTTTACTGTTTCCAAACATACCTTTTCTTCTAATTCTGTAGAACCACCTACTAAGTTAGGATTTAAGTTTTAAGAAAATGCTTTAGACATCATTCTGAGCACATTTGGGTAACTGGGGCGAAGCAGACTTTTTTTTTTTTCTTTTTTTTACAGTGCTGAACATTTTATTCTCATGAATCTTTAGAAAAGTTTGCACTCTATAATTTTTTAACAGCTTGTCATTAAACAGGGTAATGAAGCATGTATTTTAATAAAGGTTTAGATGTCACAGGAATCTAAAACGCTAAAGAAGTGAGTCCATCCATAGTACAACAGATGGTATCTAGCACTGAAGTGGCAGCTTGAACAGTCTCACATTTCACCCATCACCTTAATTTCTCTTACCTTATGTCCTCTGTAAAAGGCAATTTCTTCAACATTGGCTATAATTCTGGAGTGCACATACCGTAAATAGCCTTTTCTATGAGCTTCTTCAGCCACCAATTTACCAAATTTGGGAGAGCAGGCTTTCAACACTTTAGCAGTGGCATATACCACAAACCCTGCTAATAGGGTGGGCCCAATTGGGCTTGCACCTCTGGATGTAGCAGTCTGGATGAGCGTGTAGGAGGTCAGAATTACATCTAAAATAGGCTTGGTCAGATTGGAATACAAATGAGCCACAGACTGGGAAAACATCATAATATCTTCAGTAAGAGATTGGTCAGGGTTTGCCAGCCTCCCATCCATATTGATCACTTTATAATAAGTCTGATTTGTAAAATAGGTTTCATAGGCATGGTCTACTAGGCGAGTTCTGAAGGCCAGAGCCAGTTTGCACTCCAGGTACCTTATTGCACTGTTGACAAAGGTGGCAGGGATGGCAATCATAAGCCACTTGATTAATTTGATGATGAAAGTCCGAGGCTTCTTTTCCACAATGCTTTTTACGATTTTTCCATCCAGACCAGCCACATAAATAGATAGAAAGGTTCTTGAGATTAGAGCCACCGAGTGGAGGCAGAGCCACCCTGTTTCAGTGGTCACAAGTTTTGGAAAGAGGATTTTCCGAAGTTCTAGTAGCTGTTTGAAAAAATCTGCATTCACTCCAGGAGAAGGTTTTTTACAAGTAATCTCGGTGCAATGCAGTGTTTCTCTGTTCTCTACAGCCGGGTAAGCTTCTTTTTTCTTCCTGTGGCCAGTTTGCTTTAAATGCTTGCTAATGATGGGATAGAGGGTTTTCAGAGCATATGCCGCAGCCACCAGGCAGGCAGCCCTTTTAGCAGCACCCGATCTGGTCCATTTCACTCGATCAGAGGCTGCATTTAGCATATGTATCATTTTCCCAGTTACCCAAACCGGCTTCAAAAAGAATTGTTTAAAAGATCATGCTCCACGGGGATCCCCAGCAAATATTTCAGAAAGTCCTACAGCGTTCCATACTCTGCAGCGTTTCTCCTCTTCCGTGTTTTTGTTTTTGTTTTTAATTGTGTTCTGCTGTGACAGATGCAGACTCCACTGCATCTACTGGGGATGATTCTCTCAGAAGCTCAAGCTGCACCAAGCCGCCCCAAGCTCCTCCCTCTCAGACCCCTCATTGGCTGTGAGGGCGGTGGGACCTTGGAATCCTCACTGCTTCCCTTTGAACCTTGAAAATGAGCAGAGAGCAAAACGAATTACATCCTTAAACTGGAGTTCAGCGAGTTAAATGTCTATTTTTGGAGAGGTCGAATCAGGGCAGCTGCTGGAAACAAAACCTGCCCTAGCTACTGAGCATGCTCAGCGTCACTTAGAAACCCACACAAGTTTTAGAACATACATCACTTCTCTAAGGTTTTAGTAGATACCACACGGGGAAGAGCAAAAAGAAAGGTAGATTTCCAAAGCTGTCAAAGGCGATGAGGGAGAAGGAACCGGGGAGTTGAGAAAGGAGGGACAAGAGGATCAACATAAAATGAATATGAAGAGGCTATGTAACGAATCTGAAAGGGAGAGAGAAGAAAGTGACAAGTAGGGAGGGCACTGGAAAAAATACTTGGATCTGTTTTGCAGTCCCGTCCCCATCCATTTAATTTTTTTTTTGTGCCTGTGATTTTATATGAAGCCCCAGAACCTATCAGACAAGTTGTAATTGAGGGTATTATTTGTAAATAAATAGAAGTCTTCTCTAATATAGAAACTAATTATTTGCTGCTATACTTCCATCCCTATGTTTACTTGTCCTTATAATAAAAGTCTTCCAGCCCACAACTGCTATTTTTAGCAATGGAGCTCTGATGCACTGGTATTTATTTACAAGGTGACTACTAAATAAATGAGAACAATGTTTCACTTCTACCACTCCCTTGCTTCCCTTGTTACTTGGAGGTATATAATCAAATGTTAACCATTTGGGAATCCAAGCAGAGTTAGACAGTTGAAAATAGCTTCTCCAAGACCTTACTTCATTTTTCACGAGTACTTTCTCTTTCGTAAGCTTTTGTTTGTTTTGTTTAGGCTTAGAGATAAGCTACTGGCTACTTCCCATTTACATTTAGTTATTTGATAGAAACCAAGAATGTTAAAAAAAAATTCTATCTCTAATGGAGGACTTAAACTGCTAAACAGCCAAGCAAAACTCTGCATACTTAAAAAATGTAAAGGGCATTTAAAAAAAATAAGCAAGAGTATATTTTTGAGTATGTGGAAATATTTTTGCTTCCTTACCACCACCATCCACACACAACATACATGTTGGAAGCCTGGGAAGATTTGCATTAAAACTAGAACAGAGGTTGGCAAATTACAACCCAACCAGTGGGCCAAATTTGACCCACCATCTATTTTTTAGATGGTCCTTGAGCTAAGAGTGGTTTTTACATTATAAAGTGGTTGAAAATACATCAAAAAAAAGAATATTTTGTGACATATGAAGATTGTATAAATTTTTTATTTCAGCGTTCATAAATAAAGTTTTATTGGAACACAGCCACACTCATTTATTTAGTTATTGTCTATGACTTTCAAGCCACAATGGCAGAGTTGCATTGATGAAACAGCCTAAAATATTTACTGTCTGTCTGGCCCTCTTCAGAAGAAGTTTGCCAACCCTTGTGCTGGAATATAAAATCTGTCTCAGTGTTGGATGATCATCATTCAGTTTACTGTGTGACTAAAGAACTATCCTCACTTTCATAAGTAACAATATTCCTAAACTTTTAAAATTCCTCCTTTCTGAAACACCTATATTAATTCCAACAATCATTACAATCTCTTTTCATTTGTTTGCATTCAATTCAGATTTACTAATACATGAGTGACAAATTCATGCAAGTCTCTTTGTTAGTTGGCCATGTTAGCAGCACAATCTGTCATTCCATTAAGACTTTCTAAGTCTATACATAGAGCTCATAGTATCATAGTAGTTTATTTTAAAATCTTATATTCCTAATCTTATACTTTTCATGTATCAAAATCAGGCCATCTTATATTTATAAATTTAAATTCTTTGTTAATAAATTTAAATTCTTTGTCACATTTCCTGACTGTGATAGGACAGGCAGAGGGCTAGGGTAAACTTAACTAGGGGTGATAGGAGAATGTCCAGCGAGGCAGAACATGGTACACAGAGGGGTGCATGGGTCAGAAAGCAGCTGGCAGTCGAGACAAGTGGCTTGCATGACTGGCATTAGATAGCCATATCAGGGGAGGAGCAGGGAATCTAGAAGCAAACAACATTCCAATCAGGTCCCCACTTAGTTGTAGGTAATAAGGCTGGGGTACAGCAACAAGCTTTTAATGCCTGCAGTGCAAGACTTGTTAGAATGAACAATTAGGTATAAGGAAAATAATTAAGATAGGAATTTGGTTACCAGAATTGTGGTACAAGGAAAGTTGAAGACCAGTTACTGAAACTGGGGAAAAAGTCAAAGTGAGATTTGACTTGATGTTGAGCCACTTAAGTACAGTCCTAACTGTAACCATTTAAATTCCACTCTAATTCTTCACCCAGAGTCAGGGTTGATCCTAGCATCTGAGACTAGGCTCAAGCCTTCAGGGAAAGCAGAGGAAGAATTTGAGATGATAGGAAACTAGATAGGTATTTCCAGTTGGAAACATATGCCATTTAAGTAAGAAACTAAGAATGTCAAGGTACTTCTTTCATTTTTTTTCTACTATCAGTATGTAATTAAAGCAAAGAGAATGTAAATTTAGTGTGAATTCTGAACTATGTGAGAAAAAGGGAGGTGAAAAGAAGATCACTTACTCTAGCCAACATAATTCAGCCTAATTTTCACTCAAATTTCTTAACTTTATATGTGTTTATGTGGGAAAGTATTAAAATTTTCTTAAGAGGGGGGAAATAATCTTAGAAAAAGACCTTAAAAATGAATGAAAATAAAAAATAAGCAATGCCCTGGCCGGTTTGGCTCAGTGGTTAGAGCGTCGGCCTGCGGTCCAGAGAGACCCGGGTTCGGTTCCCGCTAGGGGCATGTACTTCGGTTGCAGTTTGTCCCCGGCCCTGGTTGGTCGTGTGGGTGTCAGCCACTCGATGTGTCCCTTTCACGTCGATGTTTCTCTCTCTCTCTCTCTCCCTCCCACTCTATCTGAACAAAAAGTGAAAAAGTCCTCAGGCGAGGATGAAAAAAAAAAAAAAAAAAAAAGCAATAATTATCAAATTACTCTGTTCTCAAGTATGAGAATCTCAATGTCAGTGTCAAAGTGGACACCAACAATATCCATGTAAGAGTGGGATTAAATAGATTTATATATATTAGAGAATATATTAGAGAATATATATATATACACACATATACATACATATATATATAGTTACATATATATGAAAGATAAATTAAGATGTAAGAATTTGGATGGAGCCCAGCCAGTGTGGCTCTGTGGTTGAGCATTGACCCAGGCACCAAGAAGTCACTGGTTTGATTCCTGGTCAGGACACATGCCCAGGTTGTGGGCTAAGTCCCCAGTGGGGGGCAAGCAGGAGGCAGCCAATCGATGTTCTTTCTCATCGATCTTTCTCTCTCCTTCTCCTTTCCTCTCTAAAATCAATAAAGAAAAAAAAAAAAAGAGAGAATTTGCATGGATTTCCTTCTCAACAAATGCTAAGTAGTATTTTATCTGTGCTATACTCCTTTATTGAACTGTTTCCTGATCTAAGAGATTACCTAATTGCCATTCTGGCCCTAAAATAGCACAGTGTTTGATCCATTATCTATTAGTTATGCCAGCCTTATTTTTTTTCACCCAACCAAAATACCTCCTTTTATTTTTTAATTTAAATTTTATTTTTATTTATTTAAAAAAATGTTTCAGTGATTTTTAGAGAGAAAGGGAGAGGAAAAAAGAGGGAGAAACATCAATGTGAGAGAGAAACATCAATCGGTTGCCTCCTGCAGCCACCCCGACTGGGAATCAAACCTACAACTTGGGTATGTGCCCTGACCAGGAATCAAAGTGGCAACCTTTCAGTGCACAGATCGATGCTCAACCAACTGAGCCACACCGGCCAGGGCTAAATTTTATTTTTCAATTACTTTATATTCAATATTATTTTGTATTAGTTTCAGGTGTACAGCATAGTGATTAGACAATCATATACTTTACAAAAGTGTTTCCGCTGACATTTCCAGTATCCACGTGGCACCATACGTAGCTATTACAATATTATTGATTATACTCCCTGTGCTGTACTTTACATTCCTGTGACTATTTCATAACTGCTAATTTGTATTTCTTTTTTTAATCCTCACCTGAGGACATTTTTGCATTTATCTTCAGATACAACAGGAGGAAGAGAGGGGGTAAGAGAGAGAGAGTAACATTGATGTGAAAGAGACACATCGATTGGCTGCCACCCACACGACCCCAATTGGGACCGGGGACAAACTGCAACCAAGGTACGTGCCCCTAGCGGGAACCGAACCCAGGACTCTCTGGTCCACAGGCCAACGCTCTAACCGCTGAGCCAAACCGGCCAGGGCTAATTTGTACTTCTTAATCCCTTCACCTTTTCACCCAGTCCCCCAGTTATGCTAGTCCTATTCATGTGAGGGATAAACATCATTGAAGGTGAGATCTTAGGTCAACATTTCAGCTGTTATGAATAACTACCTAATAACTAGTTCATAAGGAAATGTATTTTCTATAAAGGAAAAACCAGTAAATATCTTGTCTAAAGATGTGTATAATAGATTATTATGTCCTTAGCCTTATTCACCACTTCCACTGTCTCCCTGTGACTGTGACTAGAAGGAAAGCTATGACTCTGGTTAGGGAGAAAGATAGGCTTATCTAGCTCTCAGTGCTTGACCCTTCTCAACAAATAGGTCAACCTCCCCTTCATGTCCCTTCACATACAATATAGCAAATAATAATAATAATAATAATAATAATAATAATAATAATAATAAATCAGTTAATCCCCTAGCAAATTGTTTTCCCCTTCTAGTTAATTTAGTCAGTTTGCATCTGTTTTAAAATGTTGACAGTAGGAAAGGCTAATATACTGGGCCATTGTTTTGCCTTGACTGTATGGTTTAATTACTAAAAAATGACCAGCCATTCCATGACTAAGACTAATTTGTTCTGAAATGCTGTATTCACCTGGTCAAACCAATAATGTACTTCAGTGACTTTTCGTTATAAATATCAGAATTTATATCATTAAACAAGGCATCTACCCTGGGACATGATCCTAATTTAGGGACTATTTCCCAATGACTTAACAAAAAATGTATATATTTCAAATTATAATATACTCCCCAGGTTTAAATCTAGAAAACAATCATGACAATGAGGGAAAAAGTACTTTGTGCATTTATTTGGAACAAAAGATTTCTAGTTTCAAACCAAAACATTATAGAATATATAATAGCTTGTAAGATAAATATTTTGTGAGAATATACAAACATAACAGAAATGAACAGTAAAATCCAATTTTTGTTTTGAAATTTTCTTTTTTCCGGTAAGGAGTTTAAATTAGGCCTTTACAGCTAAATCAAGTTTTGATCAAGCTCTCTGAGAAACACAAAATGTACAGAATAGTAAATTACTGCTGTGCAATGTTTCTAATAAACAAAATGTTTACTGAGTATTAAAACTTCACAGGAAAGATATTTAAAGGATTTGAATACAGAGTGATAAGTGGGAATACAAACATCATCTTTAGGGTTAGAGATCTATAACTTTGTCCTTGCCTTCTTTTTCTCCCCCAGGTCCGGTGGCTGGCATGAAAAAAGAAGGCTGAGACCAACAAAGAAGTAAATACAATTATGGTGGAGGTGGTTTGAAACACTAACCCTGTGGTCACAGTGCGATATTTCATTTACTTAGGCTTCCATGCCTGAGCAGTTAAAACTGTTGTGTTCCTTCTCCATTAGGCTGGCTGACTGCTCTCCCACAGCACCCCTTGCGGCCCTATAGAGACGGGGCCCCTGCAGGAACCGCAGAGGCTGTCGGGAGGCCCGGGCAGAGCCTACTGGGGCCGCAGAGGCTGTCGGGAGGCCCAGGAAGAGCCTGCTGGGGCCGAGGAGGCTGTTGGGAGGCCCGGGAAGAGCCTACTGGGGCCGCAGAGGCTGTTGGGAGGCCCGGGAAGAGCCTACTGGGGCCGCAGAGGCTGTCGGGAGGCCCAGGAAGAGCCTGCTGGGGCCGAGGAGGCTGTGGAGCGGCTGGGTCACACATAGGCCCCTGGGAACCACGCGGAACCAGCTAAAGCCCGAGGAACTGCGGCTGCGGCACAGCGTAGAACCCAGACATCTGCGCTCCCTCCGTGGGGATCTCAGTGGCTCCTCACTCAGAAATTTTGGGAAGATGAATTGGGTCGGGGGGTCCCGGTGAGTTATGCTGCTGGTCTTGAGACTGTAGTTCTTGAGTCCCTGGACATTTGTTCCCATCATGGCGCCCCTTTCCTAGGCCCTGGGGGGAGGACATAGCCTTAGCTGGAGAGAACTTGCTAGGAGTTGGTCTTTTTTTAATCATTATCCAAACCGGGAAACCCTAGCCCCACGTCTCTTCATAAACCAAAAGCAACCTGGCTTCTCCCCACTGTCTTTCCACGGGCTTCAGGTGTGGGGCCCGCGGTGGGCGAGGTTCTCTGCTCTCCCATCCCAGCTCCCACGTCCTCCACCTCTAATGAGGCCTCTGAGCACCTGAGCCCTCTTATGCCTTCTTCCCACGCCTGCCCTTCTCTCTTGGGAGAGGTTCCTTTGAGTCATATAGTCTTTGCATGAATTTGGAAAGTACGGAGGAAGCCTTTCATTGCTGTCCTTAAATTCATTGTGGGGGGCATAAATCCAAATTCAGTTTTTTTTAAAAGGAAGTAAAGGGAATAATTTTTACTTTAATAACTTGCAGGATAATTTACAGTTTATTTTGTATTTAGGATTAATCCAATAAAGCGTGATAGATTGACAGTTTAGTTTTATATAAACTAATTATTGATGTTGACCTTAAAGTCCACTCAGATGGAAATCATGTTGGCCTGTAATTTCATTTGATCAAATTCCTATTTTTGTTAACAAGAAGACACAGGACAGTGCTGATATGATTAGAATGTAACATTTACATCCTAAGGAATTTTATAAGAGGAAAGACAGACAGCTTTTGTGTTCACCAAGTAGTATAATGATGCCCAGTAATTGTAGCAGGAGCATTTATCCTGTTGAAAATGTTAGCATTGTGTTTCCACTTTGGAGAAAGGTGAAAATTCACTTACAGTCTTCACAAGAGTTGGTTGATAAATGATAATTTGATGTTTTTGAACTTGACTTTAAAATGTGAATACTAAATGAGATATAAAATCATTTTACAAATGCTTAAGCACTATTGAAATGTAGGTGCTATTATTATTTAGTCATATATCTCAAACTTCTGTCAATTCAGGGAGCAATATACTGCAGGAAACATGTAGTCTAAGACAGTGTTTCTCCAAATAAGGTGGTGCTGCACCTGGAGGTATTAGGTACCAGGGTAATTAAGAAACCACAGAAGAAACATGACACACCTCCCTGTATCATCAGTTTTACTCAGAGATCAGAGGAAAAATATTTTTAAAACCTAAACAAACATGGATCCATTACAGAATAAAATGCAAAACTCTTGTGAAATTAGTGCAATTTTAAATAAATTTTCAGGGAGTGGATAGGCCCTTTGGGTCAAACCCCCAGATTGATAATGAAAAAATTAGTATCTCCACTTTCTATAATCACAGTAGACAAAGGTAGGTAAGATTAGTTGATAAGGGCACACTGACCATGGGTCCCTAAGAGCCTCAGAATCCAGACACTGCCTAGTAATGACTAGCAGCTGGTTGGAGCTAATGTAGAATAGAATTTTTAATCCTTATTCCAGACCATTCCAAAGTACTTGTTTATTCCTCTCTGTTGTTAGGATTGTTTTTGGGTTGAAAATTTTGAGAATTGTTAGGAACTTAATGATTCTTAACATAGACAAATTCAGAATATAATAGTTCCTAATATAGACAAGTGAAGTAACTGGAGAACATTCACAAAGCTCCCTCAAAGCAGTCAACATTAATTAGTTCAACAGGTATGTTTTCTACTTGCCTACTGGTTTAGGGCATTATTAAACTGTATGGGGGTGGGGTTCAGAAAAGAAAATGATACAATTTTGGTGCACAAAAAGGATCTATAGTAGAATGGTGAGATTAGAAATGGGTAAATAACTATAATACTAGATAGTGAAATAGCACTTGTATATATAACAATCATTGTTCTAACTGCTTTTTGTATATTAGCTCATTTACTCTTAACAAGAACTCTGTGAGGTTTTATGTACAGATGTTATCCCTATTTTCCTGATGGGGAAACTGAAGCACCATAAAGTGACTTGCCCAATTCACCTGTTTAATCAGTGGCAGAGAGAGGATTTGAGAACAATGTGCTTAACCACTTGCTATGCCATATAGAAATATGAGAATTGTGAAAGTGGTACAAATAAAGGGCTGTGTGTATTTAGAGGACTGAGAAACAGGAAATTACTTTAAGCCTTGAAGGATGGCAGTATTGCCCAGAACAAGCACCACGGAGAAGTAGTGAAACAGGTTCTTAATAGTTGAAAAGAAGGTAAGATAAATAATTGATCAAATCAGAGACCTAATTTTTAGCAAAGCTTAGAAGAGATGGGTTGGGAGGAGAGGTATTAAAGAACTTGGAAGTATTATTTGGCAGACAATAGGTGGGTCTGCATTAAGACAGGAAAACACTTAAAGGGCTTTAGATATTTTTGTCAAGGGAATGAATGAAGCAGGCTATATAGCAAGTTTATATTTTGGTCATGGCAATCTTATTGTATACGCTAAATTGAAGCAGAGTATTCTTGTATATTATAGGAACCTGATATATCATTTGATAAGAAGATCTTTACAATTGCAAAGTCTTTACAAATTTCTTGGAATAAAACAAACTTTTTTCGTGCTTCTCAGTTTAGGGACTCTACCAGTCATACATAAATGTCCTTTTTTGTGAGGGAAAGGGGCAGGGGCTAGGGAATAAGCCCCTATTTTCCTCTTTAAATTACTTGCTTGGTTTGACTTTAGTGTTATGGTTTGTAGACATGTTTGCAAGATACAACATTTCAGTTCAAGCAAGTCTCAATTAGGATAAAGAGATTTGGTCTCAGCTGAAACGAATTTCTCTATGATAGCTATTTCTAATGGCCCTGAAACTTGCTAATTAGTGATAATGTCAGGTTTTTTCAATTTAATGGTCTCTTCTTTCTTTGTTCTAAAAGTATGTTCTTACTTTAAAAAATTTTTTTAAATGCTCCTCTCCTTTTTTAGTCCTTTCTTGAGAAAAATAAAATATCAATCATTTGTCAATATTACCAATTTAAAAAATTCTTTTTACTTGTCTGGGAATCATTGACCTAGAACTCTTAATTTTTGTTTTGTACTTTTTACAAGTCATCGCTGATAGCCTGTATTTTCCTTGTCAGACTGAGGTGTAAATTTAAGAAAGCACAGGCATAAACAATGATTTTTTTTTTTAGTTTGGGGAAGATTCTCTTTCATTTTCCTTATTTATTGATCAGTGACTTGTTTCACCATGTTAATAGCCACCTGAGACATGAAAGTGGTAGGAAGAGAGAAGAGACAGGAGATTATAAAGATGTAACCACTCTTTGTGCCACATTATGTTATTCAGAATGAGACCTCTTATGGGTCTATAAATACAGCACTACACATGCAGTATAAGAAGATTTTTCTTTTAATTTAGGGGACGTTTATTTTTATAACTTGTATTGATGAATGCAACCAGTATCATAAGACAGACACAGATAAAATTCTGTGGGAGGCGTTTGCATTTGTAAATGTAGGCCTAGAAAGTTTGCCTGTGCAAAGTATTTACTGAGTGCTAAGCACCAATCACTGTGCCAGGTGAGTGTACAAAGTAATTGAAATTTAGTTTCTTTGTGAGAAATTACAGTTTATTGGGTGAGTGGGTGGAGAAATGATATGCTAATAAGTTTGACAATGTTTAAGACTGGGAGCCAAAACACATGATTTAAAAAATGGATATTGTGGATATTGTTGCCCTGTCTGGGTTTGCTCAGTGGTTAGAGCATCCGGTTCCAGTCCGATTCAAGGGCATGTACCTCCGTTGGGGTTCAGTCTCTCACATCGATGTTTCTCTCTTTTTCTCTCCCTCCCCGTTTCTACTCTATCTGAAAATAAATGGAAAATATCCTTGGGTGAGGGTTAAAAAAAAAAGATATTGTGAACAGTAGTAGAACATAGTATAGTTTTTAGCTGAGGGTTTGGCAAATTAGAAACACGGATAAAACAAAGTTCAAATGGGGAAAAAACAATGAAGAAAATAAACATAAGTAGTTGGAGATAAGATTATATTTAAATATTTTAAAATGTATGTATGTGTATGCTTGATGGTGAGGTTGAAAGCCACATAGAGAAGTTGAAATTTGATCTGTTATTTATTGAGGTATTATTCAATTTTGAAAGTAAGACAATGGAAGTGGTATTTTATGACTATTTGTGATGTTAGTGGTATGTAGGTTAGAATAAAGCAGGGAAAGACTTCAAAATAGTAACATAAGTTAGGATTCTGCTGGTGGGGAAAATTAATGTTATTTTTCCATTTTCTGGTAAAACTGTGTTCTCCAAATTAAATCACCACCAGTCCTAACTCACTTTTTAGGTATCCTGAGCTATCTGAAGTGGGTTAATTATTAAACCTTTCTATACATGGACACTTCCAGGTTGTGAGGAGCCCTCTTTATGGAAAAAAATGCAAAATTGTGATTACAAAATCAGATATAAGAGTTGGAAGGGGCATATATAAGTGTAGATCCTGAAGCTTAAGCATGATTAGCTTGACAATAAATTTTCCATACAATAAATTAGCTTCTGTCTTTATGCATCTCTTTCTTCATCTGTTAAATGAGGAGAATACTTAAATGGACAGTGAACATCATCCCAGTTTGCCTGGGATATTCATGGTTATGCCTGTGGTTCTAGTGGCATGCTCAGGTTAGCGTTTGTCTTGTAATTTTTTGTTTTTTAACTCATTATTAACTACCATTAATAGTTCTGTTTTAATGAGCCCAGGTAGATTCAGTGAACATCCATTTTTTGTTTTAACCTTTGCTATGGTCTGAATTAGTACATGAGCCATGTGTGCAGTGAAGACAGTTCTCATTTTAACATGTGGTTAAATCTGAAGACATCCAACAATAATCCAGGCCTGACACTTTCCAGATGGAAAGTAACTAATAGCTCCCTTTAAAGAGAATACTTGCTGATAAAATGAAGTTTGCTGGGACATGAGCAGTTAGGGACAAATAAATCACTGGGTTGGGTGGGAGAAGTATTTTGTGCTGCTGTCCCTGCTGGCCACTTGTACCAACAACTAGTTGTACCATTGCAAGCTAAAGTCTGAGAGATTTGTATAACCACCATGCCTGGGGTTGAGGTCAATAGGAAACATGGAAAATTTTAGATTTGGTGTAGTGACACATTTGCAAGAAATGGAGGCTAATCAGTCCTATCAGAGAGCATACATAGAGTAGTAGGAATGTTGTTGCTGCAGTGGTTTTGTCAACAACTATTTTCTTTTTTTATTGTTTAGTAATATGTATCTTTTTGGCAGCAGGGAGCTCAAAAAAGGAAAATTAATGCTTATAAATTAAGTACTAATGTTTTGTTTTTCAAGGAAGTTGATGAACCTATACCTTGTGCGGAAAATGTTTACTGACATTTAGCATCTGCCACTGTTAAATCATTGATCACATGACAACCTGAAGACACAAGTCTGTTGAAAAAGCATCACCATTTACTTTCACATTTAGTAGTTATTTTAAGGAGATTATTGCTGCAGACAATAATTTGACACATGTAACAGCAGAACATTGAAGATAAAATTATTTCTGCGATGATACTATGAATACAAATTTGGTGGATCATAGCATCATGGGCAAAATAGGGTTATTACTAAATTATGTAACCTGTGTAGCCAAGATATACTTGGAATTGGTTGTGGTTTACATATATATCATAGTTGCATCCAAACAAGCTTGATATTTTACTAAGCAGAAGCTGAGTTTGTAAAAATTTTAAACAATTTTACATATGCACAGTTAATGGAACTGGATTACATTGTTTTTGAGACAATACTAATTTTGAATACAAAAAGAATACTTGGACATGTCATAAGCTTTCTTGTTGCCTTTCATTAGTTAGATTTTGCAAACATTGGAGTCTGATGAATTATTTTATAAATTTATGTGTCCTACATTATTATTGAACATATTTGTAATCAGGCTCTCCAAATTTTGATGTCATTTCAATCAAAACCAATTGAAAATCACTATTCAGAGTATCCCATAAATGGAGTGAAAAAATATTCACCTTTTTTCTTTAATCCTCACCCGAGGACATTTTTTTTTTTGCATTTATTTTCAGATAGAGCAGGAGGGAGACAGGGAGGAAGAGAGAGAGAGAAACATCGATGGCGAGAGAGATACATCGAGTGGTTGACACCCACATGATCCCAACCGGGGCTGGGGACAAACTGCAACTGAGGTACTGCCCTTAGCGGAAACTGAACCCAGGACTCTCTGGTCTGCGGGCCGGTGCTCTAACCACTGAGCCAAACTGGCCAGCGCATATTCAGCTTTTGAAGCTTTTAGTGAGTTATAATTGTTGAAAATGAAGTTTTAAAGATTTAATTATAGCCTGAAAATACATCTGTATTAGGGTTTCATTCACATTCTAAAAATCTCCCACTGTGGGACTCAGGAGATGGCTGTTCATGTTTATCATTATAGCCTGTAACTGTAAAACAATGTAATTTTGTTTTTTGGGGGGGAATGAAAATACTATGAGAATTCGGTCTCCCGGAACTTACTTTAATTAGGCTCTGTATTCTGACCATTAAGTGGATTTCTGCCTTATTGATTTGAGTGTTTTTTCTCAATACCTCACCTTTTGTAATTCATACATCTTTAAAAACGTTTTTCTTGTATTAGAAGAATTTACTTAAAAGCCATATCATTCTAACATATATCATTACTATTCCTAACACATCAGGTAGACAGACCTTCTTTACTTTTGTGGAAAGCCAATGTAAGTACTTTTTCTAGGCTAGTTACTGTCCTGAATCTTAATAAGTCTGCTAGCTAAAATGTTAGAGTATGGTGTTTTAAGGTTAATATTAATTTCAGTCTAACACAAGCCAGAAAATACTGTTTTTCATTTGCTAGTTATTGCTCTATTAATTTTATTTACATTTTTCACTTTTAATCACAACTTAAGATATTATTGTAAGATCTTAACAATCTGGAAACAGTTTATTTTGGTTGGCACCATGCCACTAAAAAAATTTAGTAGCAAATTAAAAAGCAAAATAAAAGAAACATGAAAGAACAATTCAAGACTAACATGTAAAGCATATGACACCTATAGTATTTAATCCCTAATGTGGTTTCAGTATCTCCTGTGTACTCCATGTAAAATGTACATTACTGGTGTTTTTGATATTTCTTTGACAACCTTACTGCCTTTGTGTCTTTTTATTTTTTTTTGTAAAGAAAGTTTTTTTTGTTTGTTTGTTTTTATCCTCACCAGAGGACATTTTTGCATTTATCTTCAGATAGAGCAGGAGGGAGACAGGGAGGAAGAGAGAGCGAAACATCGATGTGAGAGAGACACATTGAGTGGCTGCCACCCACACGACCCCAACTGGGGCCGGGGACAAACCACAACTGAGGTACGTGCCCTCAGCGGAAACCGAACCCGGGACTCTCTGGTCCGCAGGCCGACGCTCTAACCTCTCAGCCAAACCGGCCAGGGCAAGAAAGTATTTTTATAGCAGTTTCCTATGTTTCCTTACTACAAAGAATAGCAAGAGGCAAAATGCCCTGATACTTTTCTGTAGTCAGCATGGTTTTAATTCTTTCTGTCCTTCTGTCTTTTCCCTCTCTCCCTCCTCTTCCCTTCTTTCTTTTTCTTCCCTCCCCTAACCTCTTTATACCTCTCTATTTTACTTTATTCTTTCTTTCTTAACAAAGAATAATATATCTATATTCCTACTTCCCAGAACTGAAAACTTGTAGATTGTTCCCCCCCCCCCATGTAGCAATAAGTAGTATGGGTTCCTTATATACTGTGGATATTAACCTCTTATCAGATATATGATTTGCAAATATTTTCTCCATTTCATTTTGTTGATCGTTTTCTTTGTTATGCAGAAGCTTTTTGTTTTTACGTAGTCCCACATGTTTATTTTAACTTTTGTTACCTTTGTTTTGGGATCAAATCCAAATAAATCATTGCTAAGACCAGTGACAAGGCGCTTACTCCCTGTGTTTTCTTCTAGGAATTTTATGATTTCAGGTCTTACATTCAAGTCCTTATACCATTTTGAGTTGATTTTCGTGTATGTGTAAGATAGGGTTCCAGTTTCATTCTTTTGCATGTGGCTGTCTAGTTTTTCCCAGCACCATTTATTGAAGAGACTTTCTTTTCCCCATTGTATATTTTGGTTCCTTTGTCATAAATTAATCGACCATATATGTGTGACCTTATTTCTGGGCTCTCTGTTATGATTTGTTGGTCTATGTGTCTGTTTTTATGCCAATACCATTCTGTTTGATTACTACAGCTTTGTAATATTGGTTGAAATTAGGAAATGTAATGCCTCCAGCTTTGTTGTTCTTTCTCAAGATTGCCTTGGCTATTCAGGGTCTTTTTTCTGTGGTTCCATAGAAATTTTTGGGTGGTTTGTTCTCTTTGGAATTCTATTTTGGAATGCTATTGGAGTTCTATTTTGGAATGCTATTGGAATTCTAATAGAGATTGGACTGAATCTGCAGATTGCTTTGAGTGTAGTATGGACATTTTAACAGTATTAATTATTCCAATCCTAGTTTTCAGTATACAGATGTTTAACCTGCTTTGTTAAATTTATTCTTAAGTATTTTATTCCCTTCTTTTTGCTGCAATTATAAGTGGGATTATTTCTTAATTTCTCTTTCTGATAGGTTGTTGTTAGTGTATAAAACACAGCTAATTATTGTATATTGATTTTGTATCCTGCAACTTTACTGAATTTATTTATTACTTCTAACTTTTTTGATGGTGTCTTTAGGGTTTTCTATTTATAATGTTATGTTACCTGCAATTAAAGATGATTTTACTTGTTCGTTCTTTCTTTTTTTAAATGGATCTTTTAGAGAGAGAGAGAGAGGAAGAAAGAAAGAGATAGAAACATTGATGTGAGAGAGAAACATTGATTGGCTGCCTCCTGCATACCCCTTCCTGGGGATCGAGCCCACAACCCATGTATGTGCCCTAACCAGGAATCAAACCGGTAACCTCTTGGTGCATGGGATGATGCTCAACCAACCAAGCCACACTGCCTGGGCACCATTTTGTTAATTGTTTTTTGGTTGATTTGTAATTCCTCTGTTCCTTTCTTCTTCTCTTGCTCTCTTCCTTTGTGATTTGATGATTTTTCTGTACTGTTATGCTTTGATTCTTTTCTCTTTCTCTGTTTACCTACCATAGGCTTTTACTTTGTAGTTACCAGGAGTCTTACATATTTATAACAGTCTTTTTGAAGCTGATAATAACTAACTTCAAACCCATATCAAAGCTCTCTCACTCCCACCTTTTATATTTTGATGTCACAGTTTGCATCATTTTCATTGGGTAGCTATTATCAAATTATTGTGGTTATAGTTCTATTTAGTAATCTTGTCTTTTAACCTTCATAATAGAATTATAAGTGATTTACCCATCACCATTACATTAGAGCATTTTGGACTTAACTATATGTTTACCTTTACGAGTGAGTTTTATACTTTCATACGTTTTCCTGTTACTAATTAGTATCCTTTAATTTCACTTTAAAAGAACTCCTTTTTAACATTTATGGTAAGGCTGATCTCGTGGTGATGAACTTCTTCAGCTTTTGTTTGACTAGAAAACTGTTTATCTCTTTCAATTCTGAAGGACAACTTTGCCATGTACAGTATTTTTGGTTGGCAGGTTTTTCCTTCAGCACTTTGAATGTTATGCCACTCCCTCTGGCCTGCTGAAAAAGCTGCTTATGGTTATGGGGTTCTCTTGTATGTAGTAAGTTGCTTTTCTCTTGCAGCTTTTAAGATTCTCTCCTTGTCTTTAACTTTGAAAATGTATTTATGATGTGTTTTGGTGTTTGTATCTTTGGATTGCTCTTATTTGGTTCTTTATGGGCTTCTTGGACCTGGATGTCTGTTACTTTTCTCAGATTAGGGACGTTTTCAGCCATTACTTTGAATAGCTTTCTGCCCCTTTATTGCTCCTTTTTTTTTGGGGACCCTTATGATGTGTCTATTGATTTATTTGATGTTTCCCTTAAGTTCCTTAAGCTATTTTTTTATTTCTCATTCTTTTGTCCTTTTGCTCTTTGATTGGATGAATACCACTGCCCTACTTTTGAGTTCGCTGATCTCTTCTTCCTCTTGATCTAATCTGTTGTTAAACTTCTTTATTGAATTTTTCAGTTCAATTATTGTGTTGTTCAGCTCTATGATTTCTGTTTGGTACTTTTTTATATTTCTTTATATCTTTGTTGAATTTGTACTTTGTTTATGCATATCTATGCTGACCTCAGTGAGCATCTTTATGACCATTATTTTGAACTCTCTATCATTGGAATCACCTTTTTCCATTTCATTAAGATCTATTTCTGGAGATTTATCTTGTGCTTTTGTTTGGAACATATTCCTTTGTTTTTTTTATTTACCTTGACCCTCAGTTTTGGTTTCTGAACATTAGATAAAACAGCCATCTCTCCCAGTTTTGACAGAATGGTCTCACATAGGAGATAAACCTCCCTGATCAGCCTGGACCTAGCTCCTAGTTGTCTTTCAGATTTTTTGATTGTCTGAGCCTCCTTCTTTGTTCTTAGTGTCTCCCAGTAGTTAAGGGTGTGGTCAGACCCATCAGTGTCCTAATGGGGAGGATCACAGTCATCACCTAGATGCTAACTGGTCAGGAGCCTGACCCTCAGGCAGCAGCTGGGATATGCATGTAGTTGAAACTCATCCAGGGAAAAACTGGGAGATGAGCTTTTTTTTTTTTGCCTGATCCTTCTTTGCTGGACCCAGTGTATAGTGTCTAGTTGGTACTCCTGTGCCCATTAAGAACTATTTCTTTCTTTGATACATTCCTGTGGGACCCATGAATGTAAGCCCTTTTGGTTGTTGGAGTCAGGTGATTTGGTGACCTGTCCTTCTGGTGGCTGTTGTGAAAGCTGTGGCACAAGATAAGTGTACATGCTCCTTCTAAGGACATACTAGCAACTTGGTATTATTATTGGAGTGGGCTGGAGGGACAAGCCCTGAGAAGTGTCTTCAGGCTTCCTGGTCTCTGAGGAAGATCATAGCCAGCCCCCAGATGCCTCTTGTATTAGAAATCTTGCCATTAGGCAACAGCTTTTAAGGTAAGCAGATAAACGTCTCTTGGGGAAATACTGGGAGATGGGCAATTTTGCCTGATTTCTTTGTGCTGTCTTGGGTCAATAGCCAGTTAAGGGTTGTTTCTTTGTTGAGTATAGTCAGTTGTTTTCATGATTGGAAGCCCCTTTGGCTATCAGAGCCAGAGGATGCAGTGACCTGTTAAGATGGGGACCAAATGTGGGTATAAACTCCTTCTGAGGATATAGTGGTGATTTGGAGTGGGTTGGAAGGAGATGGCAGCTTCCCAGTCTCTGGAGAGGATTGCAGCTATCCCCTAGTACCTGCTAGAATTATAAGTCTGGATCTCAGACAGCAGCTTTTATAGTATACAGAGAAACCTTTTGAGAAATGGTTGGGAAATGGGTCATTTGCCTGCTTCCTCCACGAGTCTGGCATGTCCTAGACTCTACTTGAGCTGGAGATGAACTTGGACCTCAAGGCCAGCTTCAGGAGCTGAATATAACAGTAGCCAAGGAAATTGAAGTTGGTGGCAGTTGGAAAGCTATTATAATTTTTGTTCCTGTTCTTCAACTGAAACCTTTTCAGAAAATCTAAGTCTGGCTAATAAGCGAATTGGAGAAAAATTTCAGTGAGAAGCAGGTCTTTATTGCTCAGAGGAGAATTCTGCCTAAGCTAACTCAAAAAAGTCATACAAAAAATAAGCAAAAACATTCCAGGAGCTGCATTCTGAGAGCCCTGTACAATGTGATCCTGGAGGAGTTGGTTTTCCCAAGTGAAATTGGGGGCAAGAGAATTTGTGTGAAACTGGATGACAGCTGGCTCATAGAGGTTCATTTGGATAAAGCCCAGCAGAAGAAAGTAAAACACAAGGTTAAAACTTTTTCTGGTGTGTATAAGAAGCTCATGGGCAACGATGTTAATTTTGAATTCCCATAGTTTCAGTTGTAAACAAATGACTAAATAAAATATTGGTCACACAGACACACACACAGCGAGAGCGAGAGAGAGCGAGAGAGAGAGCGAGAGAGAGAGAGAGAGAGAGAGAGAAAGAAAGAAATAGGGACTGCAGAGCATCTTTTATATTCCAGGAGCTGGAGCAGGATTGGTTTTCAGGGACAGCAATGCCAGTGATGCCAGGGGAGGTATACATGTCCAGGAGTGGATGATGTAGTCGGTGGTGTTCAGTGTTTACCAGTGCCAGCAGTGGGGACTTGAGAGACTAATTGTGGCAGGATTCTGACTGGGACTCCACAGCTCCCTAGACTTCCTTATTTTGCCAGTTGCCAAATCTGCTTCCTCAGCTTTCTTGGCAAGTCTGTTGGCTACCCAGTTTCCTTTTATTTATTTTTATTTTTTTATTTTTTTTCATTTTTTGCTCAGATAGAGTAGGAGGCAGAGAGAGGAAGAGAGAGAGAGAGAGAAACATCGACGTGAAAGGGCCACATCGAGTGGCTGCCACCCGCACAACCAACCAGGGCCGGGGACAAACTGCAACCGAGGTACATGCCCTTAGCGGGAACCGAACCCGGGTCTCTTCGGACCGCAGGCCGACGCTCTAACCGCTGAGCCAAACCGGCCAGGGCTACCCAGTTTCCTTTTAATAAATTTATTTTCTGTTTAAATTAGCCAAAGATAATTACAGTTTCTTGTATAATATAATCCTAACTAATGTAGTCTCCTTTTATAGTGCAGGTAATTGAAAGTGACTATATTCAATAAAACATTTAGACATATAGTATGACTTAGTAGCATTGGTTGCTTTAATAATAAGTTAGAATGTTCTAAGAAATAACCTTTGCCCTGGCCGGTTTGGGTCAGTGGTTAGAGCATTGGCCTGTAGACCAAAGGGTCAGGGGTTTGATTTCCCAGTCAAGGGCATGTATCTGGGTTGCAGGTTTGATCCCCGGCACCTGTCAGGATCCTGCAGGAGGCAACCAATCGAGGTGTCTCTCTCACATCGATGTTTCTCTCTCTCTATCTTCCCCCCTCTCTCCCTCCTGCTCTATCTGAAGGTAAATGCAAAAAAAAAAAAAAAAAAAAAAATTAATGGAAAAATATCCTGGAGTGAGGATTAAAATAATAATAATAATAAAATTAAAAAACAAGAAATTCTCTTTGACTTACAAGTTCTGATGCTTTTTCACTTTACTGTGGTCTAGTGACTAGTAGGCTCATCTGGCAATTGGTCTTAAATTCCCATTTAATTTTTTTTTTGGTTTATAGGAATGGGGGTTATGTGGTATATAGAATTTGGTGAGAGCCATAGGAGTGTCCTGGACAATGGAAAATCAGCCTGGAATAAAGTCACTTGATTTATGTATGTGTGAAGACTGTATTTAGACTTTGACATGTTTCTCATTCTACTGAGCTTTATAATGTGGGGACTGCTTATATAATTGATATTTATCTCCTTATAATCTGGATTAATTAATATTATTGCCGGCTCTATCATTTCTTATATTTCTGAAAATCACTTTGTTTTCTATGCCTGTTTTATAAGTTTTAAAATGATGAAGAATAAACTAAATTCTAAGGTTCACTCTAGATTTAGCATTTGATGAGCCAGTGAAATAAATTTATTTTTCTTTTCTAAAGTTTGAATGACAATAGTATACTTATTATGCTACATGGAGCTAAATATACCAGATTCTTTGAGCAATGAGCTCAAAATGGCCAATTAAGACATAGCTATTAGGAAATAAGTTAGAGAAAAAGTTCAGTGAGGTTAGAGTCTGGAGGTATAACTGTCATATTCATGTAGCTTATGAAAATCATTTGGAAAAATGAACAGCTTTGTATATTCAAAGTTCACATATTTAGAAAGCAGTATACTATGCTGGTTAAAAACTTCAAACTTAGAATTCTTGGGTTTGAATCTGAGCTCTACCACTTAGTGTTGTGACTATGGACAAGTTATTTAACCCTCTGTGTCTTAGTTTCTTCATTAATAAAATGGGGATAAAAATAGAACCTACTACCCTGGCGGGTTTGGCTCAGTGGTTAGAGCGTCTGGCCGTGGACCAGAGAGTCACAGGTTCGATTCCAGTCAAGGGCACGTACCTTGGTTGTGGTTCAGGCCCTGGCCCTGGTCGGGATCATATGGGAGGCAACCAGTTGATGTGTCTCTTTCGCATCGTTTCTCTCTCTCTCTCTCTCTCCCTCCCACCCTCCCACTCTGTCTGAAGATGGATGCAAAAGTATCCTTGGGTGAGGATTAAAAAAGAAAAAGAACCTATTTTATAGAATTGCTGTGATGATTAAGTGGGCTTATACAAATAAAGTTTTTGATGAATCCAAAATGGTGCAAGACGTACTCATTAGCAATTATTATTTTTATTATTTTATTACATAATCCCATATAGCTAAGACACATTTTGTCATTTTACCTAAAATTCTTGCACAGATCTTGAATTTGAGACCTTAGTTTCATGTATGCTCAAAATACATTTTGTGCAGGTCTCCTTTTATTGTCATGGATGTTTTATAGCATTCTACTATTATTAATAGAGCAAATATTTTATAACCCTTAAATACTGCACTGTCATTGTGATTCAATGCAGTGTTTGGCACAAAGATCTTAGATGTAAAGGACGTCCATAATGACTAGCTATTTTTAAATGAAGATACAGGATTTCAAGTACAAATAACTGATATATTAATGTAACTGAAATTACTCTAATGTTAAATTTAACATTTCCTTAGATCCTATATATAGATTTTGATATTCTCTTTATTCCCTATTGATTTTAGTATAATATTAAATACATAGAAAGGCAAAGGAAATAGCAATGTTGACCAAGAATATTGTTACCAGGTGAGAATATTTCAGTGATACATCTTTTCTAATCATTGATTTCTCTTTGCTTTTGTCTTGCTTTTATAATTCAGACTTATTTTATGCTTAATTATTTATCATAGGTCTAGAATCCGTTTTATTCTTTGATTTTCTGTCTAAGAAAATTATGTGGAACATTATATAATATAAATATTTTAAGAACATTTTCATGGTTTCTTTTCAGAAAATAATGATCACTACACTTAAAAAAAATTTTTTTTTTCTTTTTTTAATCCTCACCTGAGGACATTTTTCCATTTTTGTTCAGATAGAGGGGGAGGGAGAGAGAGGAAGAGAGAGAGAGAGAAACATCGACATGAAAGGGACACATCGAGTGGCTGCCTCCCGCACGACCAACCAGGGCCAGGGACAAACTGCAGCCGAGGTACATGCCCTTAGCGGGAACCGAACCTGGGTCTCTCTGGACCGCAGGCCGACGCTCTAACCGCTGAGCCAAACCGGCCAGGGCTTAAAAAAATGTTTTTATCACTGTACTTTTAGTTGTAATTCCAGGTCTTCAATTCAGCTGAAGTGACAATTGTTTGTGACCACTTCTTTGTTACATTTTTTTTATCCTTCTCTTTTCAGGACCAGGGTTCTGAACAAGCAGGAAAAGAGAAAGCAAAAGGTAAAGAAAATGTATTTTTATTTGTGTCAGCTTTATGAGAAAAGTGGTCTTTTGAAGTATTTTTTCCAGGCTTATAAATTCATCTAAATGGTATTGGAATACCATCTTCCTTTAGTCTGCCTCATCTCTGTAGATAGCTTGATTAGTCCCCTGTTTTGCTCAGGCAGAGATTCTAGGATCATTGTTGATTATTGTCATTCTAGTTCCAAAATATATCCCAAGTCTAATCACTTCTTACTACTTGTCAGCAAACTGATTCAAATAATTATCATTTGTTGCTTAGACTAATATAAAGGCCTTATAACCTGTATCCTACTTTTTAAAAGTTTTTTTTAAAAATTACATTGATTGTATTACATAGTGAAGTGCACTTTAAGACATATACAAACTTGATTGGATTGTTGTTGTTATGTAGCAAATGAGAGAGAGAGGGGGGGAGAGAAGGAGAGAAGGAGAAAGAGAGGAAGGAAAGGACAGGGAGGGGGCAGGGAATGTGACCATCCAAATGTCCATTAGCAGTGGAGTGGTCAAACAAATTGTGGCATACCCAACTAATGGTACAACAGTGAAGCTATATCAACGACATGTAATTAAACTAAATGAATCTTAAAAACATAAAGCTGAACAAACAAAGCAACTCATAGAATACAGGCAGTAAGATTCCATTTACCAAAAATTCCAAAACAGACAAAAATATGTTCAAAGGTAGTAATATTTAGAGAAAACCAAGGAAGTGATGACTGAAAATAGGATAGTTGGTAACTCAGTGAAATGATACTTCCTAAATTTAACTAGTATTTCCTTGATTACTAATGAAGCTGACTCTCTTCATTCAGGTTTCCTCTTTTGTGATGTGCTTTTCCAAGTATTTTTTATTTGGTTGTTTGTCTTTTTCTTATTGTGACTTATATATTTAGAAATTCTTTGTCAGTCATATGTGTACTCTGTGGCTGTTATTATTTTTTTAATCATCTCCCTAGGATATTTTTCCATTTATCTTCAGATAGAGTGGGAGGGAGAGGAGAGAGAGAGAAACATTGATGTGAGAGAGACATATCAACTGGTTGCCTCCCGCATGACCCTGACCAGGGCGGGGGATGAACAGCAACCGAGGTACGTGCTCTTGACCAGAATCGAACCCGAGACTCTTTGGTCTGTGGTATGACTCTCTAATCACTGAACCAAACTGGCCAGGGCTGTGGCTATTATTTTTAATTAATGCTGTCCTTTAGATTTTATGCCTTTGTAGTTTGTTCTTCACACAGTGGTTACTATGATTTTTTAAAAGCACAAATCACAATTTATCATTCCCTGGTTTAAAAGCTTCTATTGCTTTTCATTGCTTTTAGAGAGTAAAATCTGGTGTAACCATAGCCTACAAGGAACTGAAGAATCTGCACCCTGCCTGCTTCTCTGACCTCATTTCTTACTGGTTGCCTTATTGTTCATTGTATTTCAGCCACACTGCCTTCTTTCTGTTACTCTTCTTTTCTTCTATAATATTTTCCCTTAAGATATTTGCATGTCTGCCTTATCAATAGTTGGGTCTCAGCTCAAGTATCTCCTCTTAGTTGGCTTTCTCTAATGACTACATCTAAATAGCTTTCTACCTTCCAGGACCCGCTCTCTTGTACCCTCTTTTATTCATCATTCTTTTCATAATCTGGTATATTTTTTACTGTGTTCTTCCCATCCATTAATGAGATGAGGGATCTCACTAGTGTTGTTCATTCTTTATATCCTGTGCCTAGAACTGTGTCTAGCAATAACATGGGCACTCAATAATAAATATACTGTGAATGTAATCTGTCCCCAGACTATTTTGAAAAAACAATTTTATGCTATTTGGATCATTCTTTTGACTATTTATAAGAAAGGGAAAGACAGATGGCCCTTTCCAAGTGTTGTTCTCTAGTCATGTTACTTTCCTATTCTTTGAAAATTTCATATCTTCCTTTGCCTCCACAAACCTCTTATCTGATCCTATTCTTAATCCCTTCATACTCATTAGATGACCGTGTCTCATATTTCAGAGGAAATAGAAGCTATTACATGAGAATTATCTCATTTTCTACCACCAATTCTGTAAACTATCTCATGTCTTCACCCATCTTCTCTTTCCCTGCCAAGTATAACGGTAGAAGTAGTTACCTTCTCCTTGTCAAAGGAAGGTCTCTCTAACTGTGATCTGGATTCCACTTAACTTCTGCTTTTTCAGGACCCTCAGTTACCTCTTCCCTTTCTGTGTCTTCTGTCATTGCCTGTCAACCAGAGGCTTTCTATTGGCATTTCAGTTCTCTCCTGTTGAAACAAGTAAAGCCCTCTCTGGGTCCTTTCCCTTCCTTGCTATGCCCCTTCACTGTTATCTCCCGTTCGCTTCTCAGTCCACTCCACTCTACAGCTCTTGCTAATGTCGAAATTGAATTTCATGTTGTTCCATTTCAAGGATATTTTTTCAGTCCAATTTAGTTTACTATGCCATCATCTCCTGCACAGTTTGTCATTCCCTTTATCTTTTTTTATGATACAAACAAACTTCATTAAACATTTCATGAAGTGGACAGTCTCCACTTGGAGAACTACCCATTCCCTTCATCTTGAAACAAGCTCTTCCCTTGTTTCCTTTGACACATTCTCCAGATTTTATTTCTGTTTCCACAGCTGCTCCTGTTAGATGGCTATTTTGATTGTTTATTTTGTGTAAGTTTTCTAATTATCTTCTAAATATTTTCTACTTGTTTCTACTAAGTGAAACCTGATAGAAAAATTAAGCATAACCTTGTCAGGTAAATGAGTTCTTTATAGGAATGCAAACATTAGAGGTTATCATGATGGCTAGGTATAAGGGTCCCATCTCTTTAGAAGTATCCCCTGGAGTAGATAGCCTTTTACTGTTTTTCCTTATTCCTGGAATCTTACGTGTATTCCCATCCTTTGGATAACTCTTACACATCCATCTATCTTGGAAATAATTGTCCGAGAAACTTTTCCTCTTCTCCAGCTTTCCCTCTGCCTACTCCCACCCTACCTACCCATAGTTTACATATCCTTCCTGAAGATCCTATACCATCTCCTATCATACTTGGAATTAACATCTTTTAAAAAAATATTTTATTATGAAATAGTCATTAGAGAAGAAACTTTACACATCTATTTTATGTATTTATTATTATTTTTTGTTTTTATTGATTTCAGAGAGAGGAAGGGAGAGGGAGAGATGGAAACATACATGAGATAACAACATCTATCGGCTGCCTCCTGAACTCCCCCTACTGGGGATTGAGCCCGAAACCTGGGCTTATGCCATGGCCAGGAATTGAGCTGTTGATCTTCTGGTGCATAGGATGATGCTCAACCAACTGAGCCATATCAGCTGGGCTGGAATTAACATCTTAATTTCAAGACACCATCAATTATAAGAGCCATAGTAATTTTTTCGAGGGGGGAACATATTTACATCCTGAAAGTCCTATCATTTTATTGTTGAACTATATAGTGTGATCTTTTTGAAGACATTTAAATCCAAGTTGGGGTTGCAAATCACTCAAAAGAAATATAAACAGATACTTTTTATCTAGGATTAATTTTGCATAACAACATGACATTTACTTTTTTGCTTGATAGCTGGCAAGTCTCATATAGGTTTTACAAGTATTTTACAATATTAAAAGTCTGTTATAATTAACAATATTCTGAAATGTTAAATGTGAAAGAGCCTTAACTTCTTGGAAAAGTGATACTTCTTTTGCATTAAATTTTTGTCATCTTGGACTTTCCTTTTGATGCCTCACATTTATAATCCGTGTTTATGGCATTGTATTGTGAGTTATTTAATGGAAGAGAAGATCTTTTCACAAATTGTTTTTTAGTGTCATATATAATAGTTGCTCAGTAAATGAATTTTAAACAAATAAATAAATGCTTTTGAACTAGGTAAATTAAGGATGTAATCTGAAAGAAAAAGAATGAAGATAAAGGAAGAATAATTATAGTTCAAACAACCAAGAAAAAAAATAAATACTGGATGAAAAAGGATAACCATGTGCGAGTCTGGTTTAAAAAAATGTGAAAGTCATGAAGGAATAACCAAGGGAATTAAATTGGCTTTGTCTGGAGATTAGTTCTCACGTGGCTTCTTTTTCTTTTCCTCTTTTCATTTCAGTTGACTTTTAATGGTCCTCAGTTATTCATATCTTCAAGACTTATTATATCTGCAGGATAGCATACCTTGTAGAAAAATAAGTTCTGAGCCTCTTAGATTTGTTCTATCAGATTAAAAAAAAAACTTTCTATATTTATGTAACTTTTAATATTTGATACCTGGGAATGGCTTTATAAAGTTCTATTTTAAAGGCATTACATTTAACAAAATAAATATTATAACTGGTTATGAAATTTTGAGTCTTGAGACAAGTTACAAGTCATGATTGAATTTTATTTATATGTAAACATATAACAAGTGTCACTAAAATATAAAAATATCAACTAAATTATTTAATAGCAGTATTGCCATTTGTTATTTATTATTCTACCTGAAACTTTATGGTTGCTGCAATAACTTTTACATTTTTTAATTATTTTAGGAATATTTTGAAAAGAAAAGGTTCAAATCAAAAATGAAATTACTGGGAGTTTTATCCCCTGTCAAAAATTCCAATGTCAGTTTAGACCTCCTTAACCTGTATGTGGTAAATCAGATCTCTTGCCAGAAGAAAACACTTGGTGAGTAATTCTAAATAGCATTTTGTTTTGACTCTGATGTGATCATAGCATTTAGTTGTCTTAATAAGTTTGTAATTATAAAGCTCAAAAGATTTAGAAAGTAAATTAATTTTAAGACTTGATTGTCCTCTTAAATTAGAAGCCTTGCTAATTTTTCTTAAAATCTTTTGTTGTTTCATCCATTTATTTTTATTTTTAGGTTATATGTTATGTAAAATTAATTTTATAAGGTATGATTTGTTCAGTTATTTCAGTTATTATTCTGTCTAAGCATATGATTACCAAAGTTTAGCTAAAGGGCAGGGAGTATCTTTACTGTCTTATGCTAGTCAGAGAATGTGTTTGAAAGGAATAGCTGAAAATATTTTTGCCTCAGTGATTAGTTTCTTATCTCACAACTTGAATAGTTTCTTATGTCGTGGGATGTTAACTATAGTAGTTTATTTCTTCAGAATAAAGTTCATTTTGATCTGCACTTTGATTTTTCAAGTAAATAAAAAGTTTAATCAGAGTATTTTTTTCTCTCTCAAGGGAACTTGTGTCTGATACTTAATTTTTAAAATAAATTCTAAAATGAGAGCTTAAGAAATAAGACAGTTCATCAAGGAGGGATAGAAATTGATCAAAGTATTGTTAGTGTCTTGTTTTTTTCTGTTCTCTGCCATTTTTGTTTCTGCTTTCATAGATGACAGTTTACACAAGTACATTTAGTTATACTTTAGTAAATACATTACCCATAGACTTTAGGAATAAAATATTTTGTAAATCGGTTTGATGTATTTACTTTTTACCCCCTTCATCTATATAATACAGTGTTATCAACTATAGTTACCACATTTATATTAGATCCTCAAACCTTATACAGCTTATAGGTGAAAGTTTATACCCTTTTACCAACTCTCCCTATTTCTCATACTCCCCAGTCCCCAGTCCCTGGCAACCACTTTTTTGTTCTTTGTATTTGACTTTTAATTTTTTTTATATTTTATATTTCACAAATAAATGATATCATATATATTTGTCTTTCTCTGTCTGGCTTACTTCATTTAGCACAATGCCTTCAAGGTTTATCCATGTTGTCACAAATGGAAGGATTTCCTTCTTTTTCATGCTTAAAGAATATTCCATTGTATATATACAGCACATCTTTACCCATCTATCCCTCGATGGACGCTGAGGTTGTTTCCATATATTGGCTATGGTGAATAATGTTGCAGTAAATCTGGGACTGCAGATATCATTTTGACATCCTGTTGTCATTTCCTTTGGATATATACCCATAAGTGGGATTGCTGAATCATATGGTAGTTCTACTTTCAATTTTTTGAGGAACCTCCATACTGCCCTTCCGTAGTGGCTGCACCAATTTACAGTACCACCAAAAATACACAAGAATTCCCTTTTCTTCATATCCTTGCCAACACTTGTTATCTCTTGTCTTTTTGATGATAATGATAGTCATTCTAACAGATGTGAGGTTATATCTTGTGGTTTTGATTTGCATTTCCTCCAACGATTAGTGACAGTGAGCTTCTTTTCATGTTACTCTTGGCCATTTGTATGTCTTTTTTTGAAAAACGTCTTTTCAGTTCCTCTGCCCATTTTAAAAACTAGATTGCTTTTTTTTTTTCTTTGTTAGTTATATGAGTTCTTTATATATTATATTTTGGATATTAACCCCTTATCAAATACATGATTTGCAAACATTTTCTCCCATTTCATAGGTTGCCTTTTTATTTTGTTGATGGTTTCCCTTTTCTGTGCAGAAACTTTTTAATTTGATGTAATCCCACTTGTTTGTTTTTGCTTTTGTTGCTTTTGCTTTAGGTGTCATGTCCAAAAATTATCACCAAGACTGATGTCAAAGACCTTACCCTTATGTGTTCTTCTAGGAGTTTTATGGTATCAGGTCTTACTTTTAAGTCTTTAATCCATTCTGAGTTGATATTTTGTATATGATTTAAGATAGCGTTCCAGTGTTTTTTTTTAATGTGGCCGTCCAATGATGTATTTACCTTTATATATTTTCTTTCTCTCCCACTTTCTTTTCATTCATACATTCAACATATATGTATTGAGTACCTACCATAAGTTTTATATTGGATGCTGGGAATAGAACAGAAAGTGATGGGGTCAGATGTGCTATCCAAATTTATGGCACCTTGGCATAGTAAGTATTTTAAGCTGAAGGACCTTGAGAAGCAGGATTTGTAGGAAGGATTCTCATGTGAGAGATGCTGCCCCTCCAGCTCTCGCCCCAATGCCAGACAATTCAGTTCCTCCCCTTATGTCTCTGGTGCCTTTCAAGCTGCTGCCCCTGTGCTGGAGCTCAGAGGAAGTGAACCTGAGTAAGTCTATGCATGTGCCCTTTAAGAGGAGCTGCCTGGGACTCCAGAAGCCGCAGTCTTCCTCAGCCTCAACCCCCACTGCTTTTTACAGCCAGAACTTATGGGGACTTCTCTTCCTGGCACTGGAACCCTGAGCTGGGGAGCCTTGTGTGGGCCTGAGACCCCTTGCTCCTCAGGGGGAACTTCCACAGCTAAGATATTCCTCCCTATTTTTATACAGCAATGGGTGTGGGACCAGTCCATTCCTTGTCTCTGCCCCTCCTACTAGTCTTGATGAGGCTCTTCTCTAATTTCATAGTTGTAGGACTTCCGTTCAGCTATATTCCAGGTGGTTCTGCATGATGGTTGTTCTTTATTTAGTTGTAATTTTGATGTGATTGTGGGAGGAGGCAAGTACCACGTTTACCTACACTGCCATCTTGACTGGAAGTCCTGTGCTTCTGAATTTTTAAATTCCACAAGGTTGTTGCCTTGCTCTGTTGGTGTCGGGTCCCAGCACTGGAATACTTACTTAATACTAGAGGGATGTGATGTTACTACTGATTCATCTTAGGTCAGATAGCTACCCCTAAGCCAATTATTATTCCAGAGAAGTAGGATGTTATAGGAAGATAGAAAGTCTCTTCTAGAACTATGTGGTCTGTGCATTTGCAAAAAGCATTTCCCAGAACAGGAGAGTAGTTAAAAGTACTGAACAACCAAAATAGTGATATCTTTTATAAGGAGAGACAAGGTTTCTGCTTCTATACAGTTTAAAAATCTGGTGAGGGAGATAGAATTAATCAAGTACAATAAACTATGGTAAGTGCTGTAATAGAGAACATGTAGTGCTGTGGCAGTATATAACATATCATCTCATAGTTGGGGGGGGGGCAGGGAAGGCTTGGAGGAAAAAACCAGTAAAACTGAATTAGAACTCCTTTTATGAGGAATATGTAAAGTGAAGAAAAAGATTATTTGAATTATCTATGATAGTAGTGTAATGAAATTTTTAGCATCTATAGAATATAGATGGTTTTAGTGAATTTCTAAATGTGCATTTATTTAATGAACACAATTTATCAAACAATGCTTTTAAAAGATTTTATCATCCATTCTTATTTTTAAATTATAATTTTTTTGTTACAGAAACTGTGAAAAAACCAATCCATGTGGATATGAATAGAGGCATAAAAATGCCCCTAAGAAAGCATGATTTAGAACTTCCAATGTCACCTCCCTCAGTACCATCTAACCTCTGCATTGATGATATAGAAAGCAAGTAGGTTTTAGCCAGGTTATATATTATTAGGTATTCAAGTGAATTATTATTGACACTGTTTTATTTATTGGAAAGTATACAAAGGGCCTATTCTTCTACCTCCAGGTGTGTTTTGCTGTATAATTAAACTATTAAGACCTTTGTCAATGACCTAATGTTCAGACTAAGTGTTTTGTATGCATAGTTTGACTTTCCTTATTATAAAAATGTCTCTCTAATAATAGTGTAATTTTTATGGAATTCAGTAATAGTATGTCCCTGGAATGATTTAATTAGAGTTTTGTATGTTTTTGTGTATTTGTATAGAATAGTATGAATTTTAAAACATATAGAAAAAGCCAATTTTATTGCCATCTCTATTTTTAATCTTAAAATTTTATTTTCATTAGTGTACACTATCAGAGACTAGGCAGCAAGGAAGAACTGGGCCCAGTTCAGGTGAGAATTTAAAAAATTATTTTTTATAAGTTATTTTAACAATTGTGGTATGCTACCAAATAATATAATTTTTTTGAACATCAGGAAAAGTTAGTTACCCTATTAAAAAAATGTTTACAGCATGGTTGGTGTGGCTTAGTGGTTGAGTATTGACCCATGCACCAAGAGGTCACTGGTTCAATTCCCATTCAGGGCACATGCCCAGATTGTGGGCCCAATTCCCAGTGGGGAGCATGTAGGAGGCAGCCAGTCGATGTTCTCTCTGATTGATGTTTCTCTCTCTCTCTCTCTCTCTCTCTCTCTCTCTCTCCCCCTCTCTCCCTCTCTCCCTCTCTCCCTCTCTCCCTCTCTCCCTCTCTCCCTCTCTCCCTCCCTCTCCCTTCCTCTCTTTCTAAAATCAATAAAGAAAAAAAATTTTTTTTAAATGTATACAGTCTTTAAAAGTATTATTTTAGAAGTTTTTAATGTAAGGAACCAATACCATAAAAATATTTTAGATGATTGTTTATGAGAAACCCTTTGGAGTTCTGGTAATGTAGATAAGACATATATGTACATAACATTTGATTCTGTTTGTTACTGATGGATTACAAAGGATAATTCATTGGGGATTCCTACTTTGGGTTCATGTGATAATTGGCAATTTATCTCATCAGGTATAGTGACCAGATTGTTTTATTTTATATCAAATTTTTATTTTCAAAATTTATATTGATCATGAGATTATTTTTCTTTTGAAGTATTGCAAATGATTTTTCCAGCAAATATTCTGATCAATTAAAAATGCATAAATTGTGATTAAAGCCTGAAATTTTAAGGTCCAGTACCATATTATTCTTTTATTTTTTTGAATTGCCAAAGTTAGACTATATCAAAAAGAAAATGGCAATAATACTAAAATATCTTGGAAATCTTTTCATCTGAATTTGTGGGTTAATGAAACACAGATATCCTGTTTTTAGGAGATGACAAGCAGGAATGGAACTTTAGGGTGGAGGGGACCAAAGGTGAGAAAGGCAGATGGAAATGACTAGTTGGTGATGGTCATGGTAGCTTGGTAGGAACTCTTAAGTACAGGCTTAGATGAAAACTTCTCTTGTTTTAATCAAGTCCTGTCAATTACTGATGACTTGCCTTTCCTTGGAAATTTTCTGCAACCCATACATGACCTATTTACCTCTATTTTTACTTTTCTCTAGTTTATATGTTTTGGAAATTCACATGATTGTATCTTCTTTGCTATAGTCTTCACAAGTCATGGACTCATATAGAATTTTCCAACCTCAGTTCAAAAGAATAGAAAACTGCAGTTTTACTCCATCATCTTTTTCAGCAGAATTATCTTCTAACAGACATATTAAAAAACAAAATGTCATCCCCAGAATAGCATCTAGTCCTCAGAAAGTTGCACATGAACAAAAAGCAGAATGAGCAGATATCTTTGAATCATTAGTTCTTAGTATTTTATATCATTATATTTTTATGGTAGTCTTTCTTCTTTTATAAATTAAAAAATATTAGTTGTGAATTACTATAGATATAGCCAAATTAAGAGATAAAATTAAGTATAATAATTCCTCTTAGGACAAAAACCTTAATTCTCTGCACTGTACAAGATTATGAATCCAAAAACTGGAATGGTCTTTAAAAATCTTTGAAGTCATCATCATGTTGTAAAATTATTGATAGTGAAATTGAAGATAGTTCAGTGCATTTTATAGTAGTTGATTATTTTTAATCACAGTAAATGACTAGTTGGTGATGGTCAGGGTAGCTTGGTGGGCATGATATGGAAAGGGTCCTTTGTATAGAGATATATAATTTCAGTATGTCATAGTAGTCTGTTAAAGTATGAGTTGTGATGAATTGATTCTTTTTATCATTTGACAAATGAGAACTGGTTAAATACATGTTAATTAAAACTATACAAACAGTAATTCTTGCTAATAATGGAAGACTGGCAGCATGTCTCCATATTTCCAGAGGGGGGAAAAATTCATCACCAGGGATCAGGGGGAACAAAAAGAATCAGCTACAAAAGAAATTATCTCCTGGAGAAAAATTTGGAGGACCATTTTTGGGTTCAGAATAATCTTACCCTATCAAATCTATCTCACAAGGGCAAGAAGACCAGCAAGTAGGACCAAGATTTTTTTTTTTTTGACAACATCAAACTACTGTGTGCCATAATGAAGAGTAAGAGTGACTACGGCTCATAGAAAAAAATACCCAGGTTTTCAAGATGGAGGCAGAGTAGGTGAATCATTCTTGCAACTCCTCCCAGAACCAATCTGGAAATAAAACCAAATTGGGGAACATTCACCCTGAATAACCAACCAAAGGCTAGATGAAGAGGAGACTTTTAAACAAGGAAGGGCAGCCCTGGCCGGTCTGGCTTAGTGGTTAGAGCGTCGGCCTGCGGAACAGAGAGTCCCGGGTTCGGTTCCTGCTAAGGGCACGTACCTCGGTTGCAGTTTGTCCCCGGCCCCAGTTGGGATTGTGTGGGTGGCAGCTACTCAATGTATCCCTCTTGCATCGATGTTTCTCTCTTTCTCTTCCTCCCTCTCTCCTTCCTTATCTATCTGAAGAAAAATGCAAAAATGTCCTCAGGTGAGGATAAAAAAATAAAATTAAATAAATAAACAAGGAAGGGCAGAAACCACTTTGAGACTGCACCTGTACAACAGCTTGCACTACATGGTTGGGAGAATGAAGCTATAACCTCTACTTAAATAATCTACTTATAGATTGCCAGTCAGTATTTCCAGAGGGGTAAATTATGTTATACTTAATATGGCAGAAGAGACAAAAGAGGGACTAATGTTTAATGCATAGTGAAATATTAAGGAAGTAATAGCTTACTTGAAGGGATTTCAGTAAAAGTGAGAAAAATGAAAATGAAAATTTTAAATACGAAAGAAAATGAGTTGGAAAAACAGGTTAGAAGAAAAAGTGTTCTGGGGCTCACTTGTCTCTAGAGAAGTGGTATTGAGACAATATATAATACTCTCTTTTGATTGATTGTGTGTTTCTCACTTCAAGGGATGACATTGTCTGTACTTCTGTCACTGTCTCTCTGAGGCTGAGATATATTATGAGACGTTATTTCCAGCTCTCCCTAACTTTAGATCTTTTAAAAAAAAGACTTTCAGTATCTCTTTTTGTCTCAACTCTTTTTTTCCTGTTTCTGCCATTGATTGTTTTTGGAACTCTCATTTCTTTGTTTTGTGAATTATAAATATACTACAGATATAAATTATTTTTGCTGCATAGATTAGTGTTGGGCCAGTATACTATCTTAGATTTATATGGTACCTTCCACATTAACAAATGGATTATCTCATCTGCTTTTCATAATAGTCTTCACATACTTTTCCCTGTTGTATTCAGTTGATCATTGAGATTATTAATGATATTAATATATTATTAATGATATTAATCAGAAAGATTAGCATTCTAAAATTACTCAGTAATGGGAGAACTGAGATAAGTTACAGCTGTTTCCTTGGGAGAAACTATTTTCTGTCAGAGAAATTTAACTTTTATTTTCTCAAGATCCTGGTGTCCTGGGTATTTTTTAAAATCTTTTTCTTTTTCTTTAATCTCTGAGAAAATGGTTAGCTCACCATAGTACCTACTCTGTTAGTTTAACAATTATTCAAATGCTGATATTGCTTTCATTGTTAGAACAATATTTGGTTTTGTTTTCAATAAGGACATACTTACTTTATTTTAGACTAAAAATACATTTTTTGCAATATAGATTTCCACTTAAATGGCATATTATGGTAAATAATTTTAATTGTGTATATGAACATTTATCATTTTGTTAAGTTCTTCCTTTTCTTTCAGCTCCGTAATGTTAATTATTCTAATTCCTTGATTTCCAAATTAAATGAAAGTCAAGATGCTCTCAGTCCATCATATAAAACAGCACAATTTGGAACGTTATTTGAAACGTTAAACAGGTGAGCAAAGATAGGAAGAAAATAAAGAATCTATAGTATTCTTTCTTTGAGTTATAATTTGATTTTAATGGACACAGATATTTTTAGTTAAAAATGCAAACAGACCTAAGTAATACTAATAGAAAAAACCCATTAGAAGTAAAATATAGCATTTAATTGAAATTGGTTCAAGTAATTATTTTCTAATGGGCACACTTACCTTTTATTTATTTATTTAAAAATATTTTGGGCCGAGGTGTTTTGCACCTGTTTTATAATCTCCATGAATTACTAGTTTCTTTTTCTATATCATAAACATATCCATTTCTTTTTTATTTATGCTAGTTAATCAGTACCCCACTTTTATTTTCTTTTGTCTGTATATAAACATTTTATTTTCTTTTGTCTGGTTTATTGTTTTAAATCCATTAAATTTATAAAACCAGTTTGAGTCACCCTTCATAATTGTGGTGAAAAACATTGACTCTAGTCCTATTCCAGTCTTCCTCATTTTAGTAAGTAGCACCACTATTCACTCAGTGGCTTAAACCAAAAGTGGTCCTTGATTCCTTTCTCTCTCCAACTCTTGATGTCCGTTTCACCAACAAAGTATTGCCAATTCTGTTCTAACAAACTTTAAAATGATCTACTCATGTTTATATCTCTACGGTTCCATCTCAGTTTAAGCTACCACTGCCTTTTGCCTGGAGAACTGTAAGTCACAAAACAGTTCTTTTTATTTCCTCTTTGTCATCAGATCCATTTGTTTTACAGCTTTATTAATGTATATTCAACATACTACAAACTGAACTTGTTTAAAATGTGTGTTTTAAGTTTTGACATGTCAAATATAATGAATGTAATATTCATCATCCTTAGTAGTTACTTTGGGCACCTTTGTAATCCCTTTTTCTGGCCGCTTCACATCCCTTATCCTCATCCCAAGGCAACTACTGGTCTGCTTTCTGTATGGAGTTCTTTGTGAGGAGGTTTTGTTTTGTTTTTTCCTTTAACTACCATATTTTACTAGATGTAGGCCAATAATATTTACTTTTTCTTGAGTGAGCTTCGGTAACTTGTGTCATACAATTAATGTATCCTGTTTTTTATTAATTAATTACTTTTTTGAATGTATCCTATTTTCTGTGTTGTAGAATTTATTGATTTAAAGTTATTTCTAAAATGTCCTTCTTATGCATTTGAAATCTTTAACATCTGTAGTGATGTCTTTTCTCTCATTTCTAATATAGTAAGTTGTCTTTTTTTCCTCGTCATTCTGATTAGAGACTTACTAGCTTTATTTACCTTCTCAGTGAATCATCTCTCTGTTTCACACATTTCTTTTTATTTTTTTTTTGTGTGTGTATTCATTGAGTTTTTTCTTTTTTTCATTTTTCAGAGAGAGGAAGGGAGAGAGAGAGAGAGACATTGATGTGAGAGCGCCAAATCGACTAGTTGTCTTTTTTTGTCCCTTAACTGGGGATTAAACCAGCAACCTAGGTATGTGTCCTGACCAGGAATTGAACCCCTGGCCATTCGGTGTACGGGTCAAAGCTCCAATCAACTAAGTCACACTGGCCAGAGCTCATTGAGTTATTTTTATTGCAACATTTTTGGTAACCCCCAATGCCATGTGTTTGCTTTGCATGCTAGAACTCACATGCTGAATAGAGCACTAAATCTGAAATTTATGTTAGCAGTCAGGGCCCTGCCTGAGATAGGTCTGACTTTGACTTCAACCTCTCTGCTCTTTTTCAAATTCACAGCTCACTTTCCACAACATGACCATGGGCAGCCTCTCTGTAGTACAAGGATGTTTCCTTATTGGATTAGCTCCTCAGCTGACATTTTTGCAGTGGTGTTGCACCTGTTGATTGTTGTTGGCTAATTTCTTATTCTTCTATTTCATTGAATTCTTTCACCTTTATTTCCTTTGATCTGTTTACCTTGTATTTAACTTACTCTTTTTTTTCTTGTAGTCTAACATGGTCTATCCTAGAAAATGTTCCATGTGCACTTGAGAAAAATGTATTTCTGCTGTTTTTAGGTGAAATGTCCTAAAAACACCAACTAAGTTCATCTAGTCCAGCTATTTTTGATCCTTTTCATCCCATGGCACACATAAACTAATTACTAAAATTCTACAGCATACCAAACATATATTTTTTGCTGATTTGACAAAAAATAGGTATATAATTTTGATTCATTCACATTGGATGGCTATTGTTGTATTGGCTGTTATTTTTTATTTTATTTGACAAACTAAGGGAAAAGAGGTCAGTACCCCTGACTTAATCATCACGTATTGCATGTTTTAAAAATTCTTGCAGCACACTGGTTGAAAATCGCTGATCTAGTCCAGTGTGTCATTTAAGATCACGGTTTCCTTGTTGATTTTCTGTCTGGATGATCTATTCATTGATGTTAGTGGGTTGTTCAAGTCCCCTACTATTATTGGATTACTTTTGATCTCTTCTGTTATGTCCATCAATATTTGCTTTATATATTTATGTGCTTCTACATTGGGTGTGTAGATATTTAAAAGAATTATATCCTTTTATTGGGTTGATTTTTTTAAAAAATATTTTTTCTTTATTGATTTTGAGAGAGAGAGGAAAAGAGAGAGAGAGAGATAGAAACATCTATGAGAGAGAACATCGATTGGCCACCTCCTGCATGCCCCACACTGGGGACCGGGCCCACAACCTGGGCATGTGTCCTGACCGGGAATTGAACCAGCGACCTCCCAGTGCATGGGTCGACGCTCAACCACTGAGCCACACCGGCCAGACTATAGCCTTTGTTTTAAAGTATATTTTATCTGATATAAGTATTGCTACTCCAGCTATTTTTATTTTATTCCATTTGCATCAGAAATTTTTTTCTATTCCTTTAATTTCAGTCTGTGTCTTTCAATCTGGAGTGAGTCTCTTCTGGCAGCATATGTGCGGGTCTTGTTTATTAATCTATTCAGCCACCCTATATCTTTTGTTTGTAGCATTTAGTCCATTTAGAATGAAGTTATTGCCATTTTATTGTTTTCTGATTGTTTTTGTAGTTCGCTGTTCTTTCATATTCTCTTAATCTCTTATCTTGTATGTTGATAACTTTCTATAATGTTTTGTTTGAATTCCTTTCTCTTTATATCTTGTATAGCTCATATATTTTTGCTTTATGGTTATCATGTATATAGCAGTCTGTTTTAAGTTGATTGTTTCTTAAGTTCGATCACATTCTAAATCCACTACAATTTTTGCTCTCCCCTTCATGTTTATGTTTATGTTTTGTTCTTTTTTACATTTTGTGTGTGTGTTTGTCTGTATCCCTTTACTGTTGTAATCACACACTTTTTGTCTTCCTGCTTTTGTCTTTTAACTTTTGTACTAGCTTTATAGTTGGTTGATTCACTGCTTTTACTAAGCATTTGCCTTTGTCAGTGAGATATTTTTTCTTTATTTATTTTCTTATTCATATGTTTGATATTTTCTACTTGAAGAAGTCCCTTTGACAGTTTCTGTAATACATGTTTAGTGGTGGTAAAATCCTTTAGCTTTTTCTTGTCTGTAAAACCCTTTATCTCTTCATCCATTCTAAATGATAGTCATGCTGGGTAGAGTAATCTTGGTTGTAGGCTTTTGCCTTTCAACACTTTGAATGTTTTGTGCCTTTTTTTTTCTGGCCTGCAAAGTTTCTACTAAAAAAAATCAGTTGATAGTCTTATGGGAGATCTCTTGTACATAATTAACTTCTTTTCTCTTGCTACTTTTAGGATTTTCTCTTTGTAACCTTTGCATTTGAATGATATGGCTTTGTGTGGACCTCTTTGGGTTCGTCTAGTTGGGGACTCTACATGTCCTAGGCTTGTATATCTATTTCCTTCTCTGTGTTAGGGAAGTTTTCAGTCATTATTTTGTCAAATTGTTTTTAAGTTCTTCTCTCTCTCTCTCTCTCTCTCTCTCTCTCTTCCTTCTGGTATCCCTATGATGTGAATGTTGTTGTGGTTGATGTTGTCCCTGAGGTACCTTAAACTGTCCTTATGATTTTTTTTTTATTCTTTCTGTGTTTTTGCCGTTCCAATTGGTGTTTTACACTGCCTTATCTTCCAAATTGCTGATTTAATCCTCTGCTCCATATCATCTGCTGGTGATTCCATCTAATATATTCTTCATTCTAGCTATTGTATTCTTCATTTCGGACTGGTTCTTTTTAGAGTTTCTCTCTCTTTGTGTAAATTCTCATTGAGTTCACCCATTCTTCCCCTAAGTTCATTGAGCATCATCCTTATAGCCATTTTTTAAAACTCTGTATCTGGTGGATTACTTGCCTCCTTTTCATTTAGTTCTTTCTCGAGTTTAGTCCTGTTTTTTCATTTGGGACCTGTTTCATTGTCTCCTCATATGGGTGACTCCCTGTATTTGTTAGTATATATTAGGTAGATCTATTGCGTCTCCTGGTCTTGACAGAGAGGTCTTATGTAGAAAGTGTTTTGTGGGGCCCAGTAGTGCAGTCTCCCTGGTCACCTGAACTTGGTGCTCCAGGGTTGTTCCATGTGTGGGTTATGTGCCCTCCTGTTGTAGTTGGGCCTCCATTGCTGTTCGCAGTTTGTGGATAGGTTTATCCTCAAGCTGACTGGCTCTGAGGACTGGCTGTGACTACAGTGGACTAGCTATTGTGTGGGGGCTGACTCCATGGAGTGGGAGTTGCTTTAGCAGGGCTGTGGTGCCAGCTATGTTTGTCCTTTGAGTGTGTCATTTGTGAAGCTGGTCAGGTGATGCTCTTATGTAGTCTGAAGTCCACCACTGGGTGGGTGTGTTGCGTCTGGAGTCCCCTGGGAAATGCTCAGGTGCAGGCTAAGGTCACCTGCCACTTGTGCCAGGCTTGGACCACCTGGTAGAAGTTGCAAAATGATCTGCATTTGGTGGCTGCTTGTGCTGGGCTTGGAGACAGTTGGGAGAGGCTATATGGTGAACCAAGGCTGGCTGCCGCTAGTGCCTGGCTTAGATGAAACTGTTTCAGTCCAGGACTAGCTGCTGTTTAGGTTTGCAGCCACACAATGGGCCACACAATGCAAGTTGAGATGTGTCATTGCTTATGTTGTGTTGGGGCCACTTAGGAAGAGCTATAGGGCACTCTGAGGCCAGCCCTTCTTTGTCTGGGGTTTGTGTACCTTGGAGAAATTTTGGGAAAATCTGAAGTGCACTCTGAGGCAGGCTGTTTGTGTGGAGGAGCCACTGGTAGAGGCCTGGACCTGGAAAGTGAGTTGGGTGGGGTCTCGGGATCACCAGGGCCTAGAGAATGGTGTAGTCAGTTTAATGGAGAGCTCAGATTTGGCTTCCATCAGCCTGCTGGCTGGGTGAGCAGAGAGCTCACCAAGGGAACAAAGGTGCCTGCCAGTGCTTCCAGTACGCACAGAGAGTTGCTCTGACCTCTGCTTCTCCAGCTTTCACTCTGAAGCTAGTCAATTTAGTGTCTCCTTGTATGTCTCTGGTGCTTTTTGAACTGCTGTTCTGTGTTGGAGCTTAGTGTGAATGAGTTTTGAGTGAGTGAATTTGTGTGCTGGCCCTTTAAGAGCAGCATGTCTTAGTCTCCCTCAGCCCTTTGTTTTTCTCAGATGCAATCCCTGCTTGTTTTCACAGCAAGATGTTATGGGGACTCCTCTTCCTGGCACTGGTGCCCTGGGCTGGGGGTCCAGGTGTGAGGCTGGGACCCCTTGATCCTCAGGTGGTATCTCTGCAGCCAAGATATCCATCCCAGTTCTTAATGCCTCACTGTGGGTGTTGGTCCTGCCTGTTCTGCATCCCTGCCCCTCCTACCAATTGCAACATGGCTTTTTCGTTATATCTTTAGTTATAGGAATTCTGTTCAACCAGTCTTCAGGGATTATCAGTGATGGTTGTTCTCTAATTTAGTTGTAATTTTGGTGTGAATGTGGGAAGAGGTGAACACAGTTTACCTACTTAGCCATCTTGATGGAAAACCCAATAATACATTCTTTATTGCTTTATACAGAGTTAAAAAAATTAGAAAATATGTTTTTTGTACTTAAGCACAAGTTTTTCAGTTTTGATGGTCATCATTTTGTGTAGATCTAGGTTTCCATCTGGTGACAAAACCTATTCTTAAGATTTCCTTTAAACATTTCTTGTAGTTTGGGTCTTCTGGTAATTCATTCTTTCATCTTTTGTATATTTGTAAATCTAATTGTGATCTTCCTTTTGAAAGATGTTTTTGACTTTCATTGTTTCCAGTTAGAAGTTTGCTGTTATTCTACCTTAATATCTGTATATATAATATTTCTCTCTTTTTAAAAAGATTTTTCTATCATGAATTCTCTATCATGGATTTTCTACCATGGATTTCTATCCTATGATTAGGGTATTCATTTTCATTCTATTTTTGTGTGTGTGTGTTTGGACTGTGTTGAGTGTCTTTGGATCTGTGGACTTACTGTTTTTATCAAAATTGGAAAAAGTTAGCCATTAATTTTTTTTAATATATATTTTTCTGATTCCTCTCTCTTTTTCTTTGGGACTCAGATCACATGTAAATTAGTTCACTTGAAGTGGTGACACAATTTACTGATGCTTTGTTTATTTTCAATTTTTTTCTCTCGTTTCATTTTGTATAGATTATTTTGCTGTATCTTTATATTCATTAATTATATCTTCTTTGGTGTCTTATCAACTGGTAAACCTATTCAGTGTACTTTTCATTTCTAGAAGGTGGATTGAACTCTTCTTTATGCCTTCCATGTATCTATTTAATATGCTCAGTCTTTGCTCTATCTTCTTGAATACAGGGAATATAACTCTTTTAATGTCCTGAACTACACATTCTATCACTTGTGTCATTTCTTGTTCTATTTCTAATAATTGATTTTTCTCCTCATCATGGGTTATAACCCACTGTTTTGTGTGTGTGTTTGTTTTTTGTTTTTAAATCCTCACCCGAGGTTATTTTTCCATTTATTTTCAGACAGAGTGGGCAGGAGGGAGAGAGAGAAACATTGATGTGAGAGAGACACATCAACTGGTACCTCCCGCACGAACCCGACCAGGGCTGGGGACCGAACTGCAACTGAGGTACGTGCCCTTGACTGGAATCGAACCTGCAACTCTCTAACCACTGAGCCAAACTGGCCAGGGCAACCCACTATTTTTCTTTGCCTTTCTGGTAATTTTCTTTGGATTCTGTACATTGTGATTTTTATCTTTTTGGTCTGGAAATTTTTGTATTTCTATAAATTATCCTAAACTTTGTTTTGGGATACAGTTTAGTTAGTTGGAAATGGTATGATCTTATTGAAGCTTTCCTTAAACTTTGCTAAGTGGGACCAGATACATCTTCAGTCTGTGGCTAGTTTTGCCCCCTGCTGAGACAATACCCATGTGAGTACTACTCTCTGATTTCCTTTGAAATAAAAGGTTTTCCATTCTGGCTGGTAGAACACAAATTTTTTTACCATCCCTATGTGAGCTCCTGGAATCACCCAACTTCTTTCTCATCTTGGGTAATTTTTTCCCTAGCATTGGGTAGTTACCTCATATGCATGTGCTGATCAGTACTTACCTGAAGATTTAAGAATTCCCTGTGGCTCTCTAGACTCTCTTTGAAGAACTCTCCTTCATGACACTCTGCCCTGTAAAGTCTATCCTCTCGAGTCTCTCTGGACCTCCAGCTCTATTTCTTCAACAAAGGGCATCTGTAGGCTCTGACTGGGTTTCCCCTCTCTATTCTGTGGCTTGGATTCTCTCTCCAGGCATTACACTAGGAGAAATCATAGGGTTTACCTAATTTATTTTCTCTCTTTCAAGATCATTATCCTGTTCTATCTGGTGGCTGGCTCCTGTCTGAAAATCATTGTTTTATATATTTTTTCCTGTTTTTTAATTGTCAGTCAGGAGGATAAATCTGGTCACTCTTATTTCATTTTGGCCAGATGGAAGTCTAAAATCCATATTCAGCCAGTAATCAGACTGATATTTTACAAGTCAAAAAAGCAAGTCAATTTTACTTTTGTACTTAAAACCTTTCCTTTTTTGTTAAAAATAAACTGCATAATCTGGGCCCTGTTTTGTACCTTTTAAGACTTAGATTGTAAGTTTTCTTTCATTGCTTCTATCTTTCTCTTCTTTTTGTTTCTCATACATGCTGCAGATCTTGCATTTGTGTTTATTATTCTACCCCCCTGGTGTGTGCTTACTTCTTTCTGTACATGTTTAATCATTCTGTATCTTTAGCTTATTATCACTTACTTACTAGAGACTTTCCTGACCAAACTATCTGAAACTGGGCCTCCAACACACATTATTTCGTCATGTGATCTTATAGCACTTATAAAAGTGCTATAGTTACCTTTATTTGTTTACTTCTTTATTTCTTTTATTTAGATCATCTTGTTTCAATGATCATCTTGTTTATTATCTTCCTTCACTAGAATATAAGCTGTATAGTCTCCCTACCACATAGTAGGTATGCATTAAATATGTTAATACACATAAAAGACATTTAGATAATGAATTTTCCCTATTTAATAAAGTCCATAATTTTCAATGAATTTTATATTTAAAGGAAAAATAAATTGTTAAAGAAGTTAAACTGATTTGTCTTAATAAGACTTTCATGTTTTTAGTATCATTTCTGTCGTCTCTACAAGTAGCAATCCTTCCCAGCATTCAGTCCCCCAACTCAAATGCTACCTGCCTGACATTCCTCAAGCAAAATAATTTTTAAAAAAGTTTACTGTAGTAACACTTGACTGCAGGATAGCACTTACCATTTTCGAATTTTTCTTTCCTCTTCCTATTTCTTGTGAGAAATAACTGTATTGTTTATTTCTCTATGCCCAATTCTCTCAGTAAGTGATTCTCCTGAGTCAGAATACTTAAAATAACTTTTAAAAATGATGATTTATATTTGTAGTATGTTTTCTAATTTATGAAGTGCTTTTACATTTATTTTCTTACTTAGAGTAATAGAAATGTCTCTGGTGTTAATAGTGTATAAGATTGCATACTATAGGTGATGCCTTTTGGTATAACAGAATAGCATTATTCTGCCAAGATCACTAGTAAAGCCTATATTGAGAAACCGTGTAGGATCATGATCTGTGAATATTCATGGGCAAAACATTTCTCTCTCTTTAATACCAAACTGAATTATTTTACCTATCTGTCTCCAACATGTGGAACACAGAAAGTATACCTGTTCGTTAAATATTTAATAAGTAACTTTAAAAATAAAATTAGAAATCAATCAATTTTAGCAGTCTATGTTTCTTTTCTAAAAATTTTTGGTAATTCCAATCTCTGGAACAACCTTACCCCAAATAGATTTGTAGATAGTTAATGGCAACCAAATTCAGAATTATCTTGATTTCTGATTATTTTCTATGATAGCTTTGATTCTTTTATACAAGTTGGACATAACCTAGAATTATGATTTCTGAATTAGAAGGGAACTTATGTTATCTAGTTTAACCTTTTTATCTAATTCACCTTCTCTCTTGGTTTTATTATGTATGGATTTGTATTTATATTGTTCTTCCCTGGGGATATCAGAGTTGTTTTTATGTCCTTGTTAGGTTGAGAAATATAATAATGTCCTCATTACTATTTGATTCAATATTTTAACACTGGGGATAATTTTTCTCTGCACAGTCTTAAAGTCTTACAAATATCTTTCTCTGGTTAAATGGAGCATCAGTGATATATAATGGTCGTCTAGATTATTCGCTAGACATTTTTACAAAAGACATACTATAGGTTGGTCATGTTTTGTTCTGTTAATATAACATTAAGTTGAACTACAATACTAATTTTTCACATTGAGATACTAAACTAAGTGTTGGTTATTTTTATACTCACTAGAGCATTATAAAGGTGCATTAGACCGATTTCCACCCAAAGAAATATTTATTTAAATTTGAAAACTAAAAATATAGTGTAGGCAAATGTTAGTAGCTATTCAATATATTTTCTAAGAATTTAAGATTTTCTAAATGAAAATGTTCTATACTTTTCTTGCTAAATATGTTTTTATTTACTCCAAAGTCCAGGAAATAGGAAATTCTTCACTGGAAGACCGGCTTTAGTTATAAGTGAAGATTTTGGAAGCATGGATGAGAGAAGACACTCAGACTTCATTACCGAAAAACAATCAGTACAACATATTTGGGGAGAAAATAGCAAAGAGGTTTCAAATTTTTTTGAAGATGTGAACCAGCCAAACTCCAGTCTTCTGCCAGAGAATTTGGACTCTTTTATTAATGAAAATGTGATCAATTTATTAAGCATAGATCAACAGAGGATAACAAAACCATTTGACAAGTGTGGCTATGACAGTGTGGGAGATATTTGTGCAGACACCAGTTCTGATAAAAACCATTTCTCTGATAGATGCATTAGAAGTATTTTTACAGATCCAGAGTTGAATTTTAGTAGTTCTAACTTTAATAAAACTAATTATCCAGAAAAGTGTCAGCCAAAGAAGTATCAGAAAGAATACGACAATAATGAAGGAAATAATCCTAGTACATCTTTTGAGAAGTACTGTTGCCCAGCCAGCTCTGAAAAGAAAGGTTGGTGTTATATGTGGAAAGTGTAATAGTCTATTGGGTTTTTCTGTTTTCAATGTGTGTGTGTGTGTTTGGAGAATTATGAAATTAAAAATAGAATGACATTCTAATATATGACATTGTGGACCAGGCAATGGGTCATACTAATAAGCTTCAAATTAAAAAACAGAAATAGTCTATGCTCAAGTTTTAGTTCAATGCATACTTGTATTTTTAAAGGAAAATTTGAAAGGAACTACCAAGAGAAGAAACCACAGATAGAAATCCAGAAATATCCAGTGGACAATATGTGAGTTTTTAGGTAAATCTGGGGAATGCAAATCAGAATCTAGTATAATGGATGTTGAAGGGTTGAACTGATGCTAAGTGAGGTAGGCATATTGCTGTCTGAGTCTGGGCAGGCTGCCCTCAAAGAAAGCTTACCAGTTGTCAGAATCTTGGTTATATTGCCCTGCTTGAGAGTATGGTGGTCATATTTGCCAACAAAAAAGTATCTTTTAATCTGAATTTTTGTATTAATTAGATTTTGAGAAGACTGACTTGTGTGTTCAGGAAACTTGTATACCCTCCAGAATATCAGTTTATTAATTTACAGTAAGAAATAGAAGGATTACATGTGTAGGAATTCTTACTGGTATGATAAGCATGTTTTCTAACTTTTGGCAGCTCTCCATGGGCAGGTTGCTTGGTTATTACAGAATTAGAACAAGGAAGTAGTAGAATTCGAATGTTAATGGCATAAGGAAGCATGTCAATAGTCTGTGACACTGCAGTTATAGGTAATTAAAGAAAACTTGTAATTTCAGACTAGTCCTAACTTTCTTGGTAATTATTGTAATTTAGTCCAGTGTTGCTCATTGAAAATCATGAACCAGAATAGATTTTTATTTTGGAAGTATTTTCTTATGGATGGGATTAGCACAAGTAATTAATTACAGTGTAGATTCACAACTTTTTTAATAAAAGCAACAAATTAGATTCTTTGTAAAATCTCCAAATTTAGGTACACTCAGAAATTTATGAATGGAAAACAGTATGTTAGGCTTTGAATTTTAAAATGTACTTTATAAAAATGGTTTATGACATGCTTCCTAAACCTGGCTTCAGACCCACATCACTTGGAGGGGTGATTTTAAAATACAAAACAGCAAATTTGATCTCCACATAATAAATACACTCCTTAGGATGGAGCTTATGAATCTTTATTTTTAAGATACTTCCCTTATAGTTATGATTTGCAGCCAACTTTGGGAACCATAATTTAGAACAATAATTTTCAGAGGGAATAAAGCAAACTTTTAATACTGTCTTATTTATGACTCTTAGGAGTACTGTCCCTTTGGAGGAATTGCATTCTAAGAAATCATGGGACTTTGGACTTGGTGAGGTAACGAACATCTTCCTAATTAATTAGTTATATTATTATGTTCTATTTTAGTATTTGCAGTTTACTTTGATTTAAGGTTAGCTTTTATCAAAAACTTTCTTTGTAGGTTAACTTTCTTTCTTTCTTTCTTTCTTTCTTTCTTTCTTTCTTTCTTTCTTTCTTTCTTTCTTTCTTTCTTTCTTTCTGTTTCTTTTTTTAAAATTCTCACTTGAGGATATTTTTCCATTAATCTTCAGATAGAGTGGGAAGGGGGGAAGAGAGAGAGAGAGAGAGAGAGAGAGAGAGAGAGAGAGAAACATTGACATGAGAGTCACATTGATTGGTTTCCTCCCACACAGCCCCAACCAGGGCTGGGGACGAACCACAACTGAGGTACATGCCCTTGGCCAGAATCAAACCTGAGATTCTTTGGTCCTCAGGCCGACGCTGTAACCACTGAGCCAAACTGGCCAGGGCGGTTAACTCTTTTTCTTACATTTTTTTACTCTGAGGAAATTATAGCTTAGATCTGGAAATAAAATTAACACCTTTTCATATTAAAACTATAATATGCTTTATTTGAGACAGACCAATTTAGGTACACTTAAAATTCTTTTGATAAATTCTATAAAATTCTTTACAAGATAAAAATGCTTTAGGTTTCAATGTGCTACAAGGGAACCTGGTTATATATTTAGGAATACTGAAACATCTGTAAACATTGGTTGTATAAGTTGTAAGCCTTGCTCATAATAAGGGTGTATGATTGTTGCAACAGTCCAGGCATTGTGCTGGGAGCTTTGTGTACTTTAATCTACAAGAGCCTGATCCTGTAAAGCAGCGGTTCTCAACCTGTGGGTCGCGACCCCTTTGGGGGTCGAACGACCCTTTCACAGGGGTCGCCTAAGACCATCGGAAAACAAGATTACAGTTATGAAGTAGCAACGAAAATAATTTTATGGTTGGGGAACTGTATTAAAGGGTCGCGGCATTAGGAAGGTTGAGAACCACTGCCAGTGTAAAGTGTTCACAGCAAAAAAGACTCAAGTTCAGAGAGATTAAATAATGTGTTCAAGGCCACACACTCGAGCCAGGATTCTCAAACTCTTGTCTTATCTGACACTAAATTTTTAACTAGTTGTTTTCTTTTCTTATCTTCAATAAATACGCATTGAGTAGATTATGAATTCATTTAATAGATATTTATTGAATGTCTTCTATATTCTAGACACTGGCGATACAGTGGTGAAAAAACAAACTTTTTGTTCTCATGAAGCTTATATTCTGTTATGCACTAGACTCTGCAAGGTACAGAGATGAAAGGACATGGAATCCATCTTTAAGAAGTGGTAATCTAGTAGCTAGACAGAAACAGAAAACAAATCTAATGCATTTAGATAAAGTGCTCCTTTTGGGGTTTGTACAAAAGGGAGTGGGAGCCTAGTAAAAGACACTTCTGAATTTCATGGGTAGTCAGAGGAAGATGTGATAGAGGAGAAAACTTGTTCTGGGTATTAATTAATAAGCTTACCAAATGTACAAAATGCCTTCATCCTATGGGGAAGGAGCAACATAGATAGAAACCAAGATGTGGTTTAAAGAATTTAATAGGGGCCCTGGCCGATTTGGCTCAGCGGTTAGAGCGTCGGCCTGCGGTCCAGAGAGACCTGGGTTCGGTTCCCGCTAAGGGCATGTACTTTGGTTGCAGTTTGTCCCCGGCCCTGGTTGGTTGTGCGGGTGGCAGCCACTCGATGTGTCACTTTCACATCGATGTTTCTCTCTCTCTCTCTTCCTCTCTCTCCCTCCCACTCTATCTGAACAAAAAATGAAAAAATGTCCTCGGGTGAGGATAAAAAAAAAAAAAAAAAGAATTTAATACGGAACTTACACATAGAAAGCAATCTCAGGTGGCAGCAAGACAAATGTATCCCTGGGCCTTTTAACACCTTCCCACCCCCAAACTATGTGTTTTATAGTTAAAAACAATGAAATGCATGGATAATCAAAGGGACCAGGTGTGGGGAGGCTCTGGTGCCAGAGCAAGTTAAGAGAAACATTGAAGGTGCCTAAGCCCAGAAAAAGGATTAATGGGAATCCTTTGATCAACCCAGAACTCTGTGTCCATATTCCAGAGCTCACCCTGGGGAAGGGGAAGAGGTCAAAGGTCCAAGTTCACCCAAATATCAAGATGGCAAATAAGTTTTAAGATGGAGTCACTTATGTTCTGCACAACGTATCTTTTCTTCTAAAAATTTTATGGCTTCAAGTCTTAATATGCAAGTCTATAATCCATTTTGAATTAATTTGTGTATATGATGTTCATTTTCATTCTTTTGCATGTGGCTGTCCAGTTTTCCTAACACTTTATTTAAGAGATTGTCTTTTCTTCATTGTATATTCTTGGCTCCTTTGTCATAAATTAATTGACCATATATGAGTGGGCTTATTTTTGGCCTATGTATTCTCTCCATTGTTGTATGTGTCTGCTTTTATGCCAATATCATAACTGTTTTGATTTTTATAGCTTTGTAATATTTTTGAAATTAGGAAGTGCTTTGGCTATTCGGGGTCTTTTCTGTGGCTTTATGCAAATTTTAGCATTTTTTTTTCTATTTCTGTGAAAAATGCAGTTGGACTTTCAATAGGGAATTCATTGAATATCTAGATTGCTTTGGGTAATATGGACATTTTAACAATATTAATTATTGCAATCCATGATCATAGAATATTTTTCCATTTATTTGTGTCTTCTTTTATTTCTTTTATCAATGTTTTATAGTTTTAGTGTATAGCTCTTTCACCTCCTTGGTTAAATTATTTCTAGGTATGCTATTATTTTTTATGGAATTTTATTTTATTTTTTAAATTTCTAATTGATGTTTTTAGAGAGAGAGGAAGAGAAAGAGAGAGAGAAACATCGATGTGAGAGAGAAACATTGATTGGCCGCCTCCCACATGTCCCCCACCGGGGATCGAGCCCGCAACCTGGGCACGTGCCCTGACCAGGAATCGAACCGGGACCTCTCAGTCCATGGGTTATGCTTAATCCACTGAGCCACACCGGCCAGGCATGGCATTTTAAATGAGATTTTTTTTCGTTTCTGTTTCTGATGGTTCATTATTTGTATGTAGAAACACAACTGATTTTTGTATATTGATTATGTATTCTACAACTTTACTGAATTTATTCTAATTTGATGTTAATTGCAAATAAAGACAGTGTTGGATTCTCCCTCTTGGGAGCATGCCCACACCTTTGTCATCCCCTTCCACTTCCCCCAAGGCCTGTTACCTTTACTTTTCTCTCTCCTGAGCTCCAAGATCCCCTTCTTTTGCCTCTGTAACTTGTTTCCTGAACCCATTTCTTCTACCCCTCACTTCTTCTACCTCTGTGACTTTCTAAATAAACTTTCTCTTATAGTTTGAGTCAGCTCTGAATTCTTTCTTAGCCAGAACTCAAGCACCATAGTTGCTGAACCAAAGTCCAGTCTGACTCCCCTGGTCAAAACAAACAAACAAACAAACAAACAAACAAACAAAAATACCCCAAAGCAGTGTTACTTGTTCCTTTCTGTTTTTGATGTATTTTCTTTTTCTTGCCTGATTGCTCCAGTTAGCACTTCCAGTATTTTTTTTTTTTTTTTTTTTTAAAGCAGTGAAAGTAGGCATCCTTTTCTTGTTTCTGATCTTAGAATAAAGCTTTTAGCTTTTCACTGTTGAATATGGTGTTAGCTGTAGGCTTGTCATATATGGTCTTTATGATGTTGAGGTATGTTCCTTGTATACCTTTTAAAAAATTTTATATAAAAAATTATTTGAGCCAAACAGAGGATACATCTGGAAGAAAGAGCTCAACAGACTGAGAAAAATGCTCTGTATCTTTTTGTTGTCAGTTCTTAATTATGAATGGGAGTTGCATTTTGTGAGCCATCCTTACATCCCTGGAATAAATCCCACTTGATCATGTATGATCCTGGTTTTGACATCAGGGTATTACTTGTCTCATAAAATGAGTTTGGGAATGTTCTCTATTCTTTTTTTTGGTAAGAGTTTGAGAAGGATTGATATCAGTTCTTCTTTATTAGAATATAGCAGTGAAGCCATTGGTCCTTGAATGTTGTTTGTTGGGAGGTTTTTGATTACTGATTTGTTCTCCTTACTAAAAATCAGTAAATTTGTATTTTCTATTTATTCATGAGTCATGGTAGTTTCTATATTTCTAAGAATTTATCCATTTTTTCTATGTTGTCCAATTTGTTGGCATATCAGTGCTCATAGTAGTCTTTTATTCTTCTTTGTATTTTTGTGGTATCAGTTGTAACTTTCACTTCTTAATTAATTTATTTGAGTCCTCTCTATTTTTCTTATTGAATCTAGCTAATGGTTTGTCAATTTTATTTTTCTTTTCAAAACCAGCTCTTCTGTGGATTTTTTAGTCTCTATTTCATTTATTACCACTCTGATCTTTTGTTATTTGTTCCTTCTAACTATAGGCCCAATTTTTTTTCTTTCTTTTTTTTAAATTCCTTGAGGTATAAAGTTAGGTTGTTTGTTCTTTCTTATTTCTTAATGTGTTTATCAACATGAACTTCCCACTCAGTGTGTTTTTGCTGTATCCTATATGTTTTGGTATGTTGTGTTTCTGTTTTCATTTGTCTTAAGATATTTTTAAATTTCTATTTTGATTTTTTCTTTGACTCATTGGATATTTAGGAGCATGTTGTTTAATATTCACATATTTATGAATTTTTCAGTTTTATTCTTTTAATTGATTTCTGGTTTTATATCATTGTGGTTTGAAAAATGCTTGATATGATTTCAATAATAAATTCATTAAAACTTGTTTTGTGGCCTCATATTTCATCTATCTTGAAGTATGCTCCATGTGTGCTTGAAAAGGATGTGTATTCTGTTGATTTTGTATGGAATGTTCTCTATATGTCTATTTAATTCAACTGATCTGAAGCATCATTTAAACTTTAAAATCAGATTTGATCTGATTTTTCCTTCTTGATTTTCTGTCTGGATGATCTATTTATTGGTGAAAGTGGGGTATTAAAGTCTCCTCCTATTACAGTATTGCTGTCTATTTCTTCCTTTAGGTCTTCTAATATTTGCTTTATATTTTTAGGTTCTCCTATGTTTGGTACATAAATATTTACAAATGTATATCCTCTTGTTTGATTCACACCTTTTTCATTATATAGTGTTCTGTTTGTCTCTTATTACAGTCTTTGTAATAAGACTGTGGATTATTTTGTGTAATATAATCTATTTTGTGTAATATACCTATAGGTATCTCAGCTTTCTTTTGGCTTCTATTTGCATAGATTATCTTTTTCCATCCCATAGCATCTAGATGAGTCTTGTTTTTGTTTCTTTTTAATTCATTTGGCCATTCTGTATCTTTTGGGAGAATTGAGACCATTTACATTTAAAGCAATTATTGATAGACATGGGCAATTTATTGCCATTTTGTTCATTGTTTTCTGGTTGTTTTGTGATTTCATGTTATTTTTTTCTTGTTCTCTTCCTTTTTGATTTGATGATTTTCTGTAGTGTTATGCTTTAGATTTCTTTAGCTCTTGTATGTCTACTATAGATTTTTGCTTTGTGGTTACCATGAGGCTTATATAAAACAACATATTTATAGCAGTCTATTTTAAGTTGGTAAAAACTTAAGTCAAATGCATTCTAAAGCTCTGCATTTTTACTCCCCTCAAATTTTATGTTTTGATGTCACAACTTGTATCTTTTTATCTGTGTATTTATTAATAAATTATTATAGTTATTTTTACTGCTTTTGTATTTTAACCTTCATACTAACTTTGTAAGTGATTAACCCACCACCTTTGCAATGCTAAATTATTTTTAATTTTATGATATATTTATCTTTACCAGTGATGTTTACACTTGTATATATTTTCCTGTTACTAAAATGTGCCCTTTTCTTTTGGCTTAAGGAAGTCCCTTTAACATTTCTTGTAAGGCTAGTCTAGTGGTGATGAACTCCTTTGGTTTTTGCTTCCCTGGAAAATTCTTTCTCTTTCTATTCAGATAGACAACTTTGCTGGGTAGAGTATTCTTGTTTGGCACTTTGAATATATCATGTCATTACCTTCTGGCATGGAAAGTTTCTGGTGAAAAATCTTATAGTCCTATAGATTTCCTTGTACGTGACAACTGGCTTTTGCTGCTTTTAATGTTCTCTCCTTGTCTTTAATTTTGATAATTTAATCATAATGTATCTTGTTGAAATTCTTTTTGAGTTCATTTTATTTGTAATTCTGTGAGCCTCCTGGATCTGGATGTCTGTTTCCTTCCCTAGGTTAGGAAATTTTTTAGCCATAATTTCTTCACATAAGTTTTTTGGCCCTTTCTCTTCTTCTACTCCTTTTGGGACCCCGATAATGTGAATGTTGGTCCACTTGATATTGGTCCATAAGTTCTGTACACTATCTTCATTTCCCCCCCCCTTTTTGTTTTTGCTCCTCTGATTGGATAAATTTCAGTGCCAGTAGTTTATGTTTGCTGATCCTTTTCTCCAGCTTTATCTAGTCTTATGTTGTACCCTTCTGTTGTATTTTTCAGTTCAGTTAAACAGTTATTGTATTCTTTAGCTCTGAACATGTTCTAATGTTTCTTCATTCTCCTTTAGTTTCTTTGTTAGTTTCTATGCATTTGGTATAACAGCCACCTCTCCTGATCTTGAAGGTTTGGCCCTGTGTAGGATATAAACTTTATATTGTAACCCTTCCCTACCTCTTGGTTGTCTCTCAAACCTCTGTGATGGTCCAGGCAGCCTACTTTATTTTTAGTGGCTTTTATTAGTTGGTATGCCAAAACTTGCCACAATCAATGGTGAAGATCTTAGGCAAAACCTACATTCAGTCTGATTGGAAACCATACTCTCAGGCATATAAATGAGTCTTGTTTTTAAGTATGCAAATGTACTTTGATATGAGCAATTCTGCCTCCTTTCTCTGCATTGAATCTTGGTGTAATAGCCAGTTAAGAACTGTTTCTTTGTTTGCTACCATTCCCCTTGAACCCGTGAACACAAGCTCCACTGGCCAACAGAGGCAATCTATCAAGAAATGTGTCTTCTGGCCAACAACTACAAAAGCTGGGTGCCAGATGTGTGCACAAGTTCCTTTTTTGGAGACACTGGTGATCTGGGGGAGTGGTGGAGGGAGAACATGAAGATGGCACCTGCTGGCCTTTCTGGTCTCTGGAGAAGATTACATTCAGCCCCTAGATGTGTGTTTAATTAGAAGCCTGCCTCTCAGGCCACAGGATGATTGGGGGTGTTTCAGTCTTTGTGCTGAGCCCTGGGGGATAGCTAGTTAATAACTCTCTGTTTATTATAGTTTTGTGGAACCCACGAATGTAAGCCCCATTGGCTACCAGAGCCAGATGATCAAGGGGTGTTCCCTGGTCAGCAGCCACAAAAACTGGGACATCAGACGTATGCACAAGCTCCCTTTTGGGTGATACTGGCAACCTGGAGTGAGGCAGAGGTAGAGTACAAAAATAGTTCCCAGACTCAGATCTTTGGAGAAGATTATAGTCAGCCCTTAGATGTGAGTTTAGAAGCCTGCCTGCCAGACTATAGCTATGAAGATAAGCTAATAGGCTTGCTTTCACAGAAAGACTTGCTATGTCAGAGTGGGTTACCTCTGCTTTAGATTTTGGGGTGTAGCTATGGTGAGCTTGAATGAGCACTTTAAGAACTGTTTCTCAGTTTTCTATAGCTTGTGGATCTTGTGGATACAAACCCTGTTGGCTTTCAAAGCTTGATGTTTTGGGGGCTTGTCTCTCAGGTGCAGGTCTTAAAAATTCAGGTACCAGACTGCAATCCAAACCATTTGTTCCTCAGGGAGAAGCTTGGAATTGTGGGTTCCCTCCTGGTTGTGGATTGCCATGCCTGGTGTGGTATTTATGGTGAAATTGTGTCTCAGCCTCTCTTACCCATTTTGATGTGGGTTTTTTTATAGTTTGTTCGATGTGTAGGAAGGAGTTTCTCAGCTAGATTTTGGGTTTCTTTCAGAGGAAATTGTTCTATATGTAGCTGTCGATTTGGTGTGTCTGTGGGAGGAGGTGAGTTCAGGATCCTCCTACGTCACCATCTTGAACTGGAACATATTTAAAGTAGGAAAGGAAAAAGGTTTAAATATGATTGTTTAAATGGTAATTTCTTCACTGGAAAAATTAAGACATGTAGAAGAACTTCAGAATTCAAAGGATTGCAGATGTTACACTAGGAAACCTGATCAAGGTAAGAAAAAAATGAAGTAACATTTCTACATAAATGATAAACATAAAATGTAAGGAATAAAACCTGCTTAGCAATTAACATATTAAATATGAAGGGGTGAGTTTTTAAATCAAGATTTAAAAATATAGTAAATTGAGAAGAACAAAGAATCTATTTTTCAAAAAACATGTAAAACAATAATAAAGGTTGAAAATTAAAAGATAGCAAAAAATATGTAGTATTGGAGCAAGGACAGTAAAGATGCCTATTCAAAAAAGAGAAGCTGCAGAGTTCCTGATCCATACCAGTCGTGAAATCCTATTGGGCAGGCGTTGTGAAGGCTTGCTGTTCTAGAGGATGGAGGCATTTCTTGGACAATTCTGTTTCTTCTCTTTAGGATGCTCTTTGTCTGTTATCCTCTATCAACAGATCTGAAGTGGGTACAGGGGTGTGTGCCAGCTTTGGGAGTCTGTCTAGCTTTCTCAGCCTGTATGTTCCTGCTGCAAGTTTGGGACTTGAATTTTTTTGAAAGTTAAATATACAAGACTCTAAGAATGATTGTTGAATAGTGGGGTTAGAGAAAAGGCTCTGCTGCATCAAGTTATTTAGGGCCTCAACTTGGTAGGACTCTATCTTTAACTGGTGGTTTCCATATTTGTAGTGTATGCTGATGTCAGATAGCAGAAGGGAAGAGGATATGGAGAATTGTGGAGAATAATTTTATGGGCCAGGACTGGCAGTGGTGTGCACTTCTGCCCATGACCAGAACTTATATGTCCAAATCAAATCCAAGGGAGGCTAGGAAATGTAGTCTAGTTGTATGCCTGAGAGGAAAGGGAAACTGGTGTGGTTGTATTTATTTATTTATTTATTTTTATCCTCACCCGAGGACATTGTTTTTTTGCATTTCTCTTCAGATAGAGCAGGAGGGAGAGAGGGAGGGACAGAGAGAGAGAGAAACGTCGATGTGAGAGAGGCACATCAAGTGGTTGCCACCCACATGACCCCAACTGGGGCCGGGGACAAACTGCAACCGAGGTATGTGCACTTAACGGGAACCGAACCTGGGACTCTCTGGTCCGCAGGCTGACGCTCTAACCACTGAGCAAAACCGGCCAGGACTGGTGTACTTATATTTAGACAGTTTCTCCTTTATCCCACCTATCTGTCTGTCTAAAACTCTATATCCCACCAACAGAGAATATATATTACCTGTAAGTCCATGGTATATTTGCAAACATAATTCATGTGGTAAGCCATAAAATCTAAGATTTATCTAAGGAGTGATACATAGCCACATTCTCTAATAAAAATTCATTGCATTAGAAATCAGCAACAACAAAAAATGATGCTTAACCTCCCTTACCTTCTTTGATATTAAGAAACACTCTGGTCCGGCCAGTGTGGCTCAGTGGTTGAGCATTGACCCATGCACCAAGAGGCCGCCAATTTGATTCCTCATCAGGACACATGCCCAGGTTGTGGGCCTGATCCCCAGTCCTCATGCAGGAGGCGGCCAATCAATGTTCTCTCTCATCGATGTTTCTATCTCTCTCTCCATCTCATGCCCTCTCTCTCTAAAATCAATAATGTAAAAAAAAAAAAAAAAAAAAAAAAAGAAACACACTGGGTTTAAAAAAGAAAAAGAATGAAAGTAAATTACAAATTATATAGAAATTGATGGAAAATAAAACCAATTGTTTGCTCTATAGAATATTTATACCTCTAAAAGCTTTTATTTCTAAAAAACCTGAAAACAAGTGAAATGCTATCCAACTTAAGAAATTTGAAAGGAAATAACAGAATTAATCTCCAAATTGCTTAATATCTTTATCTTTTTTCAACTGCATTTATTGTGACTACCTGAAGACTTTCCTGTATATCAGTAATTAATTGCTTAGCAAGTGTTTATTCTTTTGCTTGTGTTTCTAAAGCAATTTTAATTTCATTTATTGTTCATTACAGGCTAATTTTTCTAATTTTTAAAACAAAATAATCTTTGTTCAATTAAAGTAATATGAAGGCAGAGTACTGTAGAAATGAATGGTGGAATGAAAAGGGAGATATAAGTGGATATTATTATGTATACTTGGGAGTTGTTAAAATTTTGTTTTCTTCTAGAATCTGATGGAAGGAGGAACTTGTTCTATAAAAGGCACACCAACATTTACAAAGAAAATCTGTCAGCATAACAGTAAGTGAATTTTATTTTATTTTTTTAAAAACTTACATTTAAATGGAAATCAGTTAATTTTAATTTTCTTTTTTTTTAGATTTTTGCCAGCAAATATGTTTCATAGTTAACTTAGAATATACTAGTAATACAATTGACTCTTTAAAATTACTTTTATTTTTTTTTTGGTAAAATATACATGATCAGTAAATAATGTATATGTACAATTTAACAAATAATAAAACAGATACCTTTGTACTCACTTTGTAGTTTAAGAAATAATGCATAACAAATACTTTTGAAGATCTTCTCAATTTCATTACCTATCCTGCCCTCTAGAGGTGTCTATTATCCTGAATTTGTTTTTGATATGACAAATAGACTTTTCCATTGTTTGCTTTTGAACTTTATATAAATTAAGGCAGATTCTACTTTTCTGCAACTTTTTTTGTTTGTTTGTTTACCCGGTAATAAATTTTGAAGTTCATCTACTTTGAAACTTGTGACTCTAGTAATTTTAATATTTGTTTACCGCTATATAGCCTTCTATTATATAAATGTACCATAATTCAATTTTGCATCTTCTGGCCATGATTATTTAGGTTTTTAAAAATATTTTGCTATGATAAACAATGCCATTTTGGTAATTCTTGACATTTCTCCTGGCCCACATGTATAAAAAGGTCTTCTAGGATATAGTTCTAGTAGTAGACTTGGCTAGTTCATGTGACATGCACATCTTCATCTCTTCTAGGTAATGCAAAATTGTTTTCTAAAGTAGTTGTGCCAGTTTAAACTTCCGCTAGCAGGAGATAGGAGTGCTAGCTGCTGCATATTCTTACTTACACTGGGTTAGCTTTTCATCATTGTTGGCATTCTATCTCATTGTTATTTTAATTTATATTTCCTTGATTATTAATTAGGTTGATTGGCCATCTAGGTGTCACTTGTGAAATGCCTTTCAAGTCCATTGCTCATGTTTCTTTTAGAAATTTTGTCTCTCCTTATTAGATGTGTGTGTTTTTTATACTATATCTGTGTGTATGTGTCCTATATATGTTTCATATATTGTAGATACTAATTGTTTACAGACTTGTGTGTAGCAAATACTTCATATTTGAGTGGTCTTTTAATTCTGTACTGTCTTTTTATGGACAAAAGTTTCTGCCACTTTTTAGATATTCTATGATAGAGTGAGTTTTCAGGATATATAGTCTTCTAAGATAGAAATCTTTATGAACCTTTTTAAAAAATTTAATTTTTGACTTTCTAAAATATTAATCTGATTTCTATCCCTGTCTGTCTTCCGTATTTCCTTCTGTCTTATACAAGTAACTATTTATGTTGGTTATGGTTCATTATTCCATTGTATTTTTAAAAAAATAAAGCCCAGTGTATATAAAAACACATATACAGATGTCTTAGTTCCCTGTCTTTCTCACTCTGAATGTAATATAGGATATTTTATTTAACATAGAATATTTTATAACTGAATTAATTTATTTAATAAAATATTTCATAGATTTCTTCATATTAGTACTAGGCATTTCTTCATCCTTTATTTATGACTATTTAATAATTCATTATGTGCATGGAGTAGTTTATTCAGCCAGTGCCCTATTGGTGAACATTTGGGTTGTTTCTAGTACCTTGTTTTTACAAATAATGCTGCAGTGAACAACTTTGTGCATGTATTACTTAATTGTGGAGACAGTTTCAGGGTAATTTCTAGGAGTGGGATTGTTGAGTCAAAGACAATACAGCAGGGTCCTAGAATAACATTGTTTTATTCAGTGTTATTTTGTTATAAATGTTGCTGAGATGCTATAGCAACTTAACTCTTGTTTATATCAATTAGCCTATGGTACAATTGGTTTATAGTTACATGTTTCACTTAAAATTGCAGAACCTATCAACAGCCTTAAGTGAGGACTTAGAGTATGTGTGTGTGTGTGTGTGTGTGTGTGTGTGTGTGTGTGTGTATGGTAGATATTGCCAAATTCTCTTGGCAGTTCAACCAGAAATGTGCCTCTTATTCCACAGCCTCAGCAAGAGGGATTGTGGTCAAATTTAGGAATTTATGTGATTCTTATATAGATGGATAGAAAGATGGAAGTTTGAGTTTGAATTCTCTCCTAGTGAAACCCAGCATCTTATAAAAATGTTCAGTGGCTATTTGCATTTCTTTTTCCATGAACTCCAACTGAGTTTTGGGCGCTTTTCCTTGATTTTTAAGAATTTTTATATTATATTAAATAGTTTTAGGTTTTTTTTGTGACATGTATGTCACAGATATTTTCTCCTAGTTAGTTATAGGTTTTTTATTTGTTTTTACTTGTAGTGTTTCTTGCTTTGCAAAAGAATTAAAATTTTTTGTGAGGTTAATTTTATCAGTATTTTTATACTTTTGGATTTAATTAGACAGACTCTACACTCTCAGGTTGAATTCACTTACCTTTTCTTCTTGTATTAGTATGATTTTATATTTTTACATTTAAATATTTAACCCATTTGGAGTTTATTCTAATTTAAGGTGTGAAATATGTATTGATTCAAGTTTTTTGTTGTTGTTGCCTAAAAGAAGCCCACTTTATTTTTATTGATCTTTTATTAAATTTATAGGGATGATATTGGTTAATAAAATTATATAGGTTTCAAGTAACACATCATCTGTATATTGCGTTGTGTAAGTAAAGGGTAAAGGGGCTCAAATATGTATATGGCAATGGAAGGAGATTTGATTTTGGGTGGTAAACATAATGACTCAAGTTTTTAAAATGCATCTTTCCCTAGGTATTTGTGATACCACCTTTATTTTGTACTAACTTAACATAAGTACTGGATCTGTTTTGGTGCTTTCTTTACTGCTCTATTAGTCTTTCCTAATTATCATATGCTAATACCATACTAGTATTTTTATGATTACTTTATAGTATGTTTAATTTCTAAAAGAGTTACACTTCCCTTTGCACTTTTTAAAAAGAGTTTTTCTGGCTCATTTTAATCATTTTTTAAAAATATAAACTTTTAAATAAACTTGTCTCAGTGCAAAGACATTTTTAAATTTTTATTAGGAACATGATATATGTATATATTAACTTAGTGTGAAATGTCATCCTAATTATGTTGAGTAGTCCTATCTGAGAACAAGGGATGTCTTTCTATTAATACAGTATAATTTTGTATCTTTAATAGTTGTTTTAAACACTTTTAAGCACTTTAAAGTTTTCCTCAAGTATATTGTGCATATTTGTTGTTAGATTTAGCTGTATTTTCTTTTTTTTGTTTGTTTTGTTTTTGTTTTTTTTTGGTACATGCCCTTAGCGGGAACCGAACCCGGGACTCTCTGGTCCACAGGCTGACGCTCCAACCGCTGAGCCAAACCGGCCAGGGCTAGCTGTATTTTCTTTCAATAGACACCCAATGTTTCTACATTAAGTTAGATTCTGGATTGTGGACTTAGGCACATGTGGGTTGATTATTTTAGTGAGAATTTTTTAGGTGATTTTGGGGGAATCAGTAATTTGGAGAAGAGTGATTTTGAGCATCAATGGAAATTATTATTATTTTCCTTCATAGATCTTTTGTTTTATTGTGGCTAAAAACACATAAAATTTATCCTCCTGATTATTTCCTAGTGTACAATGCACCTTCCCCCCAGGTCCTGGCGACCATCATTATACTTTCTGTTTCTGTGAGTTTTAATATTTTAGATATCTCATATAAGTGGAATCATGCAATACTTGTCCTTTTGTGACTGGCTTATTTCACTTAGCATAGTATGCACTCAAGGTTCATTCTTGTTGCAGCATATGCAGGATCTCCACACTCCCCCCCCCAGTTTTATTGAGAAATAATTGGCATACATCATTGTATAAGTTTAAGGTGTACAGCATGATAGTTTGATTCACATACATTGGGAAATTATTACCACAATAGGTTCAGTTAATGTCCATTTTTCTTATAGATACAATAAAAAAAAGAAAAACATTTTCTCCTTGCAATGAGAACTCATAGGATTTACTCTCTTAAATCTCCTCTTTCTCATATAGCAGTGTTAGCTATAGTCACCATGTTGTACATTACATCTTTAGTACTTATTTATCTTAAAATTGAAAAATCTGTACCTTTTGACCACCTTCCTCTAGTTTCCCCTCTCCCCACCCTCCACCACTGGCAAATACAAGTTTGATCTCTTTTTCTATGAGTTTGTTTTTTGTTTTTTCAAGTGAGATTATATAGTATTTTTCTTTTTCTGTCTGATTTATTTCACTTAGCATAATACACTCTATGTCTGTTCATATTGTCACAAATAGTAGGATTTCCTTTTTTTAAAATGGTGTAATATTCCATGCGTGTGTGTGTGTACATATCACAACTTCTTTATCCATTCATCTGTTCATGGACACTTAGGTTGTTTTCATGTTTTGGCTATTATAAATAATGCTTCTATGAACATAGGGGTACAGATATGTTTTTGAGTTAGTGTTTTTCTTTCCTCCGGATATATAACCCAGAAGTATAATTGCTGGATTATATGGTAGTTCTGTTTTTAATTTTTTGAAGAACCTCTATATTGTTTGCCATAGTGGTTGTACCAATTTACAATCCGGTGCCCTTTTCTCCACATTCACTTGACTATTTATCTCTTCTCTTTTTGATGATGGCCATTCTAACAGGCATGGGTGATATCTCGTTGTAGTTTTAATTTGCATTTCCCGAATATTACTGTGTTGAGCATCTTTTCATTTACCTGTTAGCCTTCCATATATTTTCTTTGGAGAAATGTCTATTCTGGTTCTTTGCCCATTTTTAATAGGGTTATTAATTTTTTTGCTGTTGAGTTTTGGGAGTCTTTATATATTTTAGACATTAATCACATGTCAGATATTTGGTTTGCAAATATTTTTTCCCCATTCCATAGGTGGTTTCCTTAGTTTGTTGATGGTTTCTTTTGCTGTGCGGAAGCTTTTTAGTTCAATGTAGTCCCACTTGTTTGTTTTTAATTTTGTTGTTAGTGCTTTAGGGGTCATATTTAAAAAATCATTACCAAGACCCATGTCAAGGAGCTTTATTTGAGTTTCATGGCTTCAGGGCTTACACTTAAGTCTTTCACCATTTTGAATTATTTTATGTGAGTAATATAAGATAAGAGTCCAGTTTCATTTTTTTACATGTGAATATCCAATTATCCTAGCACCATTTATTGAAAGCACTGTTGTTGGTTTTTTTCCCCTCTCCATTGAGTATTCTTGGGTTCCTTGTCAAACATTTTTTAAATGTATATGCCTAGGTTAATTTCTGGGGTCTTGATTCTCTCATTGGTCTATTTGTTTTTAATGCCAGTATTATATTATTTTGATGACTATAGCTTTAGTATATAACTTGAAATCTGGAAGTGTGATGCCTCCTGCTTTGTTCTTGTTTCTCAGGATTTCTTTGGTTATTGGGGTCTTTTGTGGTTCTATATAATTTTAAAAGTTTTTTTTCTACTTTTGTAAAACAATGCCATTGGAATTTGATGGGGGTTCCATAGAATCTATAGATGGCTTTGGCAGTATGAAAATTTTTACAATATTAATTCTTCTAGCCCATGAGCATGGGATATCTTTCTATTTAATTGTGTCTTCTTCAGTCTTTCATTAATGTCTTGTAGTTTTCAGAGTAGAAATCTTTTACCTCCTTAGTTAAATTTATTCCTATGTATTTTATTGTTTTTGATGCTATTATAAATGGGATTGATTTCTTTTTCAGAAAATTTATTGTTAAAAGCCACTGATTTTTTTCATGTTAATTTTATATCCTGTAACTTTACTAAATTCATGGATTATTAGATCTAGTTTTTTGGCTGACTTAAAATTTTTCTATATATAAAATTATATCATCTGCAAATAGAGACAATTTTACTTCTTCCTAATTCTGATACCTTTTATTTTTCTTGCCTAATTGCTCTAGCTGGGACGTCTAGTACTATGTTGAATAAGAGAGATGAGAATGGGAACCCTTGTCTTTTTTCTGATCTCAGAGGAAAAGTTTTCAGCCTTTCACCATTGAGTATGATGTTAGCTGTGGGCCTATTATAAATGGCCCTTATTATGTTGAACCATGTTTTTTTCTATGCCTAATTTAAGAGTTTTTATGATGAATGGATGTTGAATATTTTCAAAGGCCTTTTTTTGTGTCTATTGAAATGATCATATGATTATTTTATTCTATTAGTGTGATGAATCACATTGATTTATTTATGTATGTTGAACCATTGAATCCCAGGGATAAATCTCACCTGATCATGGTGTATAATCCTTTTAATGTGCTGCTGAATTTGGATCACTAGTTTTCCTTGAGAACTTTTTCATCTGTATTCATCAGGGATGTTGGCCTGTAGTTTTCTTTTCTAGTATTGTTCTTTTCTGTTTTGGTATCAGAATAATGCTGGCTTTATAGAGTAAGTTTGTAAGTGTTCCCTCCTCTTCAATTTTTTGGAAGAGTTTGAGAAGGATTGGTATCATTTTATAAATGTTTGATAAAATTCACTAGTGAAGCCATATTGACTCTGGGCTTTTCTTTGTGGGGAGATTTTTGATTACTGATTCAATGTCCTTACTAGTAATTGCTCTAGTCAGATTTTCTATTTCTTCCTGATTCAGTCTTGGTAAGATGTGTGTTTCTAAGAATTTTTTAATTTCTTCTAGGTTATTCATTTTGTTGGTGTATACTTGTTTATAGTAGCCTCTTATGATTCTTAGAATTTCTGTGGTATCAGTTGTAATGTCTTTTGTTGTTGTTGTGTGTGTGTGTGTGAAATCTTTCTCAGATTTTGGTACTAATGTTATACTAGATTCACAACAATCTTTAAAGCTACATACATGTAAAAATTGAGGCTATTGGAAAGCTTTCTGGAAATTTGAATCTTTTGCCTCTTTTCCATTCCAATTTCACTTTATTGCTTTATTTCAAATCTTTATTACTTCACAACTAGATTATTGAGTTAATCTCCTAACTGACCTGCTTTCATCCAGTCTTGCCCTTTAATACATCCTTTATTAGATCCATTGGTAGATAATCTAAAATGCAAATTTCTGTAACTGTAAGGTATATCTTTACACATTTTTTTTCTTCTATTCCATATGCCATTTTTCATCTCGGAAAATTCTTGTTCATCTTTCAAAACCAACTCTTTATAGTTGTGCTTTCTGTATAACTCTTCACCAAATCTCTCATTCCTTAGAGCTCATCACAATTGGCTTTTTTTTACTTTTGTACCTTCTATGACTTTTATTGCTGCACCTAATTTTGGGACTGTTTTTTTTTTTTTTTTTAAATGTATGTCTTTTGACCTGGCCTGTGTGGCTTAGTTGGTTGAGCGTCGTCCCATGTACCAAAAGGTCACCAGTTCAATTCCAGGTCAGGGCACATGCTCAGGTTGTGGGCTTGATCCCCAGTAGGAGGTATGCTAGAGGTAGTCAGTTGATGTTTCTTTTTCACATAGATGTTTCATTCTCTCTCTCTTCCTCTCCCTTCCTATCTCTCTTTCAAATCAGTAAAAACATATTAAAATTTTTATTTTAAAAGCATGTCTTCGCTATAAGATTCTGAACACTGAACATTATGGCCATGTATCCCTACTAAGTATTATAATGCGTTACATAAAGTGTTGAATTGTATTTACATTTTGATCTGCATATTCTTTTTTTTTTTTTTACATTGTTAGGCTTCATTCAACAGACATTTGTCTTGCTCACTCTGAGTTTACTGTACTTATGGGTTGAATGAAACTTATTCTGGGGGAATGCCCTTAGATTATGCTAGTGAAATTACCGTTCACTTTTCTGTACTCTGCTTTTCACTCTCAGGGAGAACCTGCTCCTTGGGTTATCTGTTTCCTTCTAGAATGATGAACTTAGGGTATCCGAGTTCAGCTAAATTCTCTGTCAGCTGACTGATGGTTAGTTTTTGTTAAAGAGAGCATCAGATATGACCAAGGCACAAATAGATAGTACTCATTGTTATGTTTTGTTTGTTTTATTTATTTTTATTCCTCAATCGAGGATATTTTTCCATTTATCATCAGATAGAATGGGAAGGAGGGAAGGAGGGAGAAGGGGGAGAGACAGACAGACAGACAGACATGGATGTGAGAGAGATACGTTGACTGGTTGCCACCCACACGACCCGACTAGAGCAGGGACGAACCACAACCGAGGCACATGCCCTTGACTGGAATCAAACCCAAAACTCATTGGTCCACGGGCCGACGCTCCAACTGCTGAACCAAACCAGCCAGGGCAAGAGTACTCATTGTTTATTGCATATAGGAGGGCATGTGAGTTGATATGAGTTGTTGCTCCACATTCTGTTACCTTTTGCTTTTCTTTTGTTAATTTTATTTATTTTTTTATACCTCACCCAAGGACACGCGTAGAGAGGAAGGGAGAGAGAGAGAGAGAGAAACATCGATTGCTTGCCTTCCCTACATGCCCCAACCAGGGACTGAACCAGCAACCCAGGTATATACCCTGCCTGGGAATCAAACCTGCAACCTTTCCATGCCTAGGACGATGGTGAGCCACTCTGGCCAGGCACCTTTCGCTTTTCTTGTTAGCAAACCCATTTTCACAAACAAGGAGAGGAGTGGAGTGGTTAAGCTACTGTTGATCTATAGTACTTATGCATTCTAGGGAGTCATGACCTACTTTTCAGGTCCCTTTTAAAAACTTTACTTACAATCATAATAGAACACATTAAGCAGATAATGAAAGAATATAAAACTGGATGTGTTGACTCATTTTTTTTCATATAGTTTATATTATACAATGAGGCTTCACTTACTAGACTAGCAAATATCTGGTGCCTTGGTACTTAATAAACTTGATTTATTCCTCCTTCCTGCAGATTGACACTTTATTTATTCATAAAAAATGGTTCATGTATTGGGGGAAAAATCAATCTAATTTTCTCTATTCTCATTTCTTTCCTTATGTATCTATTCTTATTTTATTTGTAGATACAACTCTTTTAAGCATAGAATAAACCCATAGTACCCTGTCAGAAACACAAGCTGCCAAGTACCCAAAATGTTAAGTGGTTTGGCACACTTAAAAATGCTCTATAGTGTGTTAGCTAAACTTAATTTTACCAGCAGATATCTTCTGCTTATGTATATATTTTCCAGAGTATTAGAAAGTGCCATTTTTCATAAATTAACCTTTGTTTTCAGACCTTGATTCTTCACAGAGTAGTCATTCTTCCAGTTACTCTCCAAGGCCAACAGAGAGTTGTTTCAGTTCTACTTCAGACATAGTAAGTTATGCTCCACCCCTCCCCCTGCCTTTCTTAGCTTATTAATACTGTAAGCTCTACTCATTTTGAATTATTTGTATTTCCCATTTTACATTCTGAAAAAATAGTTGCACCAATAAATTGTGGAAATAAATATAATAAAAAAGTGAAAATGTTAAAAATGTAAGAAGAATATGAAAGAAATATAAAATAAAAATGTAAATGAGCATCATTTATTCACATTTATAACGATGAATGTGTCATTGCTATTTACAAAAGCCATTTTTATCAAGATGTGTGTGTATGATAAAGTTGTGTTTCTTTTAAAAGGTTTTTAAAAGAACCTCACAATAATTGAAAACCTAAAACAACCAAGAATACATAAAAAAAGAAAATTTCAAGGCTTATATGAAGAAGCAATAAAGTATTATTGTAGACTGTAATATGAATAATTGGGCATGCTGCATTTCTCTTAAATTAGATGTTTAAATGGAATTCCACTCCAGTATTACTTCCATCTTTCGTTCGTCTGCCTTTGACTCTAGCTCACTGTCCAGCTGCCCTTGCTAAAGAAAGGACAGCAATGACCTCTATGTTGCCAAATTTATTGGACAGTTTTCAGTTTTTATTTTATGAGAATTCCTAGAAATATTGGTACAAATGATTATTTTTTTTGTTTTGAAGGATTTGCTTCTCTTTGTTTTTATGATAACACAATATATCAGTTTCCTTCATACCTCTCTGAGTGATACTTTATGCTTTTGCCCACTTCCCTTTCACCCTTACCCCTATTTAAATGTTGTAATGTTTAGGGTTTGCTACAGGACCCTTTTCTTCTCTTAATCTACACTCTAAACTCTAGATGATGTTATATACTCCAGTGAGTTTATTATCTGTTCAGTGATAGTTCTCAACTTTATGACTATAACCCAGTTCCTTATTTAGATGTCCAGTTTCCTACTGGATATATCTTTTTGGATATTTTTACAAAAATCTACTTGTTTTTATACTTTAAACTGAATGCCCCTGATCTTTTTGATGGTTCCCATGTTAGTAGACACCTTTTCTGTCCCCTCAGTTGCTCACACCAGAACCCCAGTAGCTAACTTTGTCATTTCTTTCTGTCTCAACTGCTTTCCTGAACCACATTTATTCCATCACTTTATTCAGTCAAGTCTACCTCCAGAATTAAATGCATACTTATCTACTTCTCTTAACTTCTGGTGTCGGTACCCTAGTCTAAGTACCATCATTCTGTTCTTGAACTATTGTGGTTGTTTCTTAAGAGATTACTTCGCTCTTGCCCTACTTTTTCTCCAGTTAGCAATCAACATGATGTTTTGAAAAAATAAATTAATATCATGTAATTTTTATTTATTCAATGGGTTTCTATTTTACTTTGGAATCTAAAATACAGTGGCTATAGGCCATATGTGTTCCGGCCTTGGTAACATCTCCTACTTTAGTTTTCTCCCTCTCTCACCACACTCCATGTGTACTGACATTTCACTTCCTTAGCTTATTAGTCTCTCTTCTGCTTCAGGGCATTTATATATCCTGTTTCCTCTATGTTACTCTTATTCATCCTGTAGATCTTAGCTTAAATATGTCACTTCTTCTAAAAGCCCCTTCTTGGCTGATCAGTCCAAATTAGGCCCTTCAGTTATGTTCTCAAAATGCTTCATACTTGCTCTTCATAATGTATTTCTCAGTTTGTAATTATGCAGACATGTGTGTGATTGTTTGGGTAATGTCATTTCACCAGTGAGAATGTGTGCTGTAAGAGGGCAGCATTCCTGTCTGCTTCATTCACGTTGCAGATGCTCAATGCATATTCATTTCTTGAATAACTACATTTATTGAGCTTGTTTTCTCTAATTTGTGCCAAGCCAGTCTCAGTGCTATTTCTTAGGCTTGCTTTTTATATTCAAGTGCCAAGCAGCTGAGGCATATACCTCATTTATACCTCATTTTAGATTTTTTATGTTAACTTTGCTTTTTTTCCCCAGCTCTAATAATCAGTACTTTTTTTTTTATCCTCACCTGAGGACATTTTTGCATTTGTCTTCAGATAGAGCGGGAAGGAGAGAAGGAGGAAGAGAGAGAGAGAAACATCTATGTGAGAGAGGTACATCGACTGGTTGCCACCCACACAACCCCAGCCGGGTCCGGGGACAAACTGCAACCGAGGTATGTGCCCTTAGTGGGAACCGAACCTGAAACTCTCTGGTCTGCGGGCCCACGTTCTAACTGCTGAGCCAGACCAGCCAGGGCTAATCAGTACTTTTGTACAAGATATTAATAAAAAGAATAGTAATTAAAAGAGAATTTTTTCATGAGGTTGAAAAATTAAAGCTAGTAAATTGAAATCTAGACCTATTAAAAGTTCTTAAAATTTGACTTTTTATATAACAGTTATAATATTTGTTGCTATTTAACTTTTCTTTTAGCTATTTGTTTTCCTGTTGGTAATTCTCCTTAAGTTACATCTTCTATGAGATTAGGCCCATAAAAGGTACAATATAGATATTTTTGATTTGCTACGTCAGTGAGTGAGTAATAGAAGAAGTTTTGTGTGTTAGGTGTTTCTTTCAAAGTTAATACTTTCTACTCTACTCTTTTTAAGTGGTTGAAGAGTATGTTGTATACCATTTCTTCTTTGTGAAAGGGTAGGGGGATGATGTAGCCTATGATAATGGGTTCTGATAAGAGACAAAATTCCCTTCTCTTGTATTTTTGCTACAAGAATTACTATTGTTCTTGCTACTTTACAATTTTATAACCTCCTTGATTTCTTAAAACCAAATATCCAGCTTGATTTGCAATTTTCTGAAGTCTCTTCTATGTTCTGACATTTTCTATAATATGAATTTATGCTTTGAAGCGATAGAATGACTTTTTAAAAAATTTAAGCATCATTTATAGTACAATTACTACATTTTTTTAGCCATCTGAAGATGAAGATGAAACATCGCACCAAATTGAAGATTCAAGTAGGAGATGCATCAAAACTGAAGAAACAACTAATAATTTTTATTTACAAAGGATGGCAGAATTTCCATGTGATAGGATTGTTAAAAACAATGCCAAAATTCATAAACAAAACGAGAGTTTTCACCAGGTCTCAATGAAAAATAACACAGATCAGTTTGCCCAGTCTCCGTGTAATTCAACACACGTATTACAGAACCAAACCAGCAATAACTGCATTCTGCAGTCTGTAAGATGTGATGCATGGGTACAAACAGAGAGTGAATTTGTAATGAAAGAAAGATTAGATGCTGCCATACAGTGTGATTTAATTTCAGAATGTAAATGTAGAAATGATATGACTTCTCTTTGTAATACTGAAAGCTGCAGTGATAATATTAAGGCAGATACCACTGGAGGGCAGGAAATCCTCAAAAACAACGAAAATTCTAAAATCTCTGCCTGAGGTTTAGCTTTTCATTTACTGTTCAGAGTTTCATCAACATAATAAGGAATGAGAAAGTGTAGATGAACACAAGGCGAAAATATTCACAGGATATATATCTAGTTTGCTCTAAAACATTTTAATATAGATTTACATAGATATTTAGTAGCTTTAGTATATCTTCAAGGTTTTAGAAAAATGATATATATTTACTATCATTCTTATGGTGGCTATTCATTATATTACATGCTGCTATTTATGGATTAAAAATAAGTTTAATTGCTTCCTTCCTTGTGTATTTATTTTAAAATTTAGTGCAGTTGAATATTTAGCAAAAATGTTCTCTTTCATGATTTTCAGACAGAAAGTAATACCAAAAATATAAAATACATTTTATATCCTCACTATAAGAATTTTATTAACTACTATCTTAAATATTATAACCTCATTAAGAAATTCTGGCATTAATTTTTATATACAATATATTTTCTATTTTGTTTGGATAATATTTTTGTGAATGCTTCTATTCTAAGGAATGTGTTATTCTCTTTAAGATTAAAAAAATGTCTCAGTGCTTTTATAAAATAACTGTTCAATATTGGAAAAATGATTTATGTTCACTAATTTTAACATTGCTAAGGTTTTTCTATCAATATTATATCAGGATTTCTCATTTGTAAAAAATAGGCTTTGTTTCCAAAATAATATTTATTTTTCATGTCAACATTTTAAATGTTTGTACTCTAAAATTGGTATTTGTATGGCTATATTACAAAGTGCCCAGCAGGGGGCATTCTGGTATCTAACTGAACCAAAAATAAAATTGTTAGGCATTTCTGTGTCTTTAATGGAAAGGATGATTAAATATTGCATTTTTACATGCATACATATCACTCAGTAGTTTGTGTTGCAGAGGTCATCTGAAGCATAACGATTTAGGAACACCAACAGGTAATGTTTAAACAGTAGTACTCTTTAGGTTTTTAGCTAATTTAAGGAAGTTATTTTTGCTGCCACAGAGAGCACAGTGAGTTCAGTAGTTTTCTTAAAATATAGTATTCATCTCATGAAAGAGGAATATAATTATCTGATATACATTTATAGTTTTTCAAAAGGCCAGATTTTCATCCTGATATTAAGGAAAGGTATTCCATCTTGGATTGATTATCCTGAGCATTATTTTGCAAAACATGAAATATTATACCAATGAAGACCAATATATGGAAAAAGAACACTCTGTGCTGGTGATATTAGAATAAGATGGAGCTGTGAATTTTGGGTTGCCTGTAAAATGGTAAGTAAACTATTTTTTCCCAAATACTTACCTAAGTCTAGCAGTAGTGAAAGCACATTTATTTCAGAAGTCCACATGTAGTTGTGTTATTATTAATATCATAATTTTGCAGTTAATCTCTGTAAGATGAAGAAGAATATCAGGGCTTCTTAGCTCCTGCATTGACTGACCATACACAGTGAGGGCAGGGTAAGTAAGGTCCAGTGTGGTAAAGAATTTGCCCAGAAAGAAGTCTGGGCTTTGCCCTTGGTTTTTGGGAACTAATCTCTAAGCCCTTGGAATGTCATGCCTGATAGAAGTGTTTTTGTTTGCTTGGGGATGTTGGGTCAAGCCAGATAGTAACAGTGTGATTTAGGATGGGATTTTGAGACAAACGTATCATCTCAACTTCCTAAGGGGCTGGAAGCTGAGACCAGCTGTGAAGGCAGTCAACTCTGAAGCTCTGATGGAGCCCCAGTAAAGACTCTGGACACCAAGGCTCAGGTGAGCTTCCCTGGTTGGAAGTACTCTCTGTGTGATGAGAGTTGATACCAAGAAAGTAACACTCTCCATGACTCCACAGAAGAGGACAGCTGGAAGCTCTGCATTGATTACTTTTCTAGACTCTGGCTTATGTGTTTGGTTACCTAGGCTGATTTAGTCTGAGGCCTTTCCCTGTAATAAACTGTAGTTGAGAGTACGATAGCTTTCAGTGAGTTGAGTCTTTCCAGAAATGATCAAATCTGAGGCTGCTTTTGGAACCCCTGAAGTAGGGTAGTTTTGTGGACTGCTCCTTAACTTTACAATTGCTAACTCTTTAGGTACTTTAAGAGATAAATATATATATATATATATTTAAAATATAGTCATAGGAAAGCAAGTATAGAATTAGAAAATAAAAAAGACATCTCATGTAATAGAATAGATTGTAATATGTCTCAAGTACGATACTGGTTTAGGTTTTCTCTTGGTGAAACCATTTAATGAAAAAAATAATTGAAATATAGCTTTCTATATTTGCAATTTAAAGTTTATAAAACAAAGTCAATCCTAGTTAAGGTTTATCCAAATGAAACAAAATGGAAAACTTAATAATGATTCTGCACACATTTGTAATGTAAACTGCCAATCACAGTGACTTCAAATAAGATAGTGTTCATTCAGTAATGGCTGATGTTTATGACATTAATTTGGAGTTGGTGTTTAACAGATTTCTGAAAGAGTGCATTATTTTGGTCAGCATCAACTACTCTAGGAAGTTGCCATCTGAAATATTATGAGGCTATCTTTAGGGATATTCTCATGTAATTTACTTTTATAGCACTTACCATAATTGTAATTTACTCATGTAATTTCTTGGTTAGTGTTTATTTTCCTCATGACACCATGTACAGCAGCGTAGCAAATGCTGTCAGTGCTCTGCTAATATTTCCTTGGCTCTTTTCCTTTTAATACATGCCATCCTGATTTCCAACTGTCGGTACCTGTGACACATTTTCTTGGCTGCAGACACCTGCTCTGCCTTATGTGTGGGCAGACAGGATGTACCAGGACATTTATGCTGTTTGAGAGCAGTCTTTTAAAACAATGAGAGTTTGGAGTTGGTGGATAAATATCCCAGTCCCCCTGTCTATTGGACAGAATACTTCCTTCAGAAGCATGCTCTGCCATATCGCCTACTCAAACTGTGATCCACTGACCTGTAACTTTTACATCACCATTTCCTGGGAGTTGGGTTGACATGCAAATTCTTAGAACCAACCCTAAAACTATTGAATCAGAATCTCTGGGAATGGAGCCCAGGAATCTGTTTAATAGGAGCTGTTCTCCCAGAGTTCTTCAGAAGGATTGAGCTTCAGTTGCATGCAATGTAACTTGCTTGATAATCAACCCTGTATTAGCTTCCTTCCTTTCCTTTCTCACTCCTCAATTCCATAGCAGTGTTTCTTGAGATTGCAACCCAAACTATATGTACTTAAGGTTTGCTTCTGGGGGAATCCATATTGACAGGTTAGGGACCATGATAAATGAATGAGTGAATTGTCTTTTTTTTAATCCTTACCGGAGGATATTTTTTCCATGCCCTTGACCAGGAATCAAACCCACAACCCATTAGTCCACAGGCTGATGCTCTAATCACTGAGCATCACTGGCCAGGACTGAATTGTCTTTATAGGTACTTAGATGTTAGCATGACTAATTTTTATAGTTTTACAATTCTCTAGTCCCAGTTTTCATTTCTGCCACCTGCTGACATCTCAAGTGCATCTAGCAGCATTTAGACACAGGTGAATAGAGAATTAGTGAAATGAAATATATATCAGAATAAATGATCCAGAATCATTAAAAGAAAAAATATGAAAGAGTTAAACAATAAGGATGATAGAATGAGAAGCTCCCATATATTTAATATGTTTTTATTGATTTTTCTCAGAGAGGGAGGGGGAGAGAGAACCATCAGTTGGCTTCCTCCTGCATGCTCCCTACTGGGAATCGAGCCCACAACCTGGGCATGTGCCCTGACTGGGAATCGAACCAGGACCTCTGAGTCCATGGGGTGATATTTAATCCACTGAGCCACACTGGCCGGGCACTCCTGCATATGTTTAATTGAAGTATCAACAGTAGAGGAGAGAGAAACTGGGATAGAGGCCTAATTTGAAGAGAGAATGGTTGAGAATTTTCCAGAATTGCTCAGTCATACTAATCCACAAATTCAAGAAGGCCAAAAATCTCCAAGTATGATAAATACTATGAAATCCATATTAAGACCCAGGATAATAAAATGTCAGCCTCAAAGTCAAAGAGAAGATCTTAAAAGCAGCTGGAGAGAAAAAAAGCTATCTTCCTAGAAGGACAGGTATACTGTTAGATGACTTTTTAGCAATAATGGAAGCCAAAAGACAGTAGAATAATACCTTCCAATCTTGATAGAAAATAACTGTTAACTAGAATTGCTTTTCTAGCCCAATAGCTCTAGCACTGTTTGAAAACACCAAACTAGCCAATAATAGCATTAAGGAACCCTTTCTAAAGGATTTGGTGATTTATATTTAAGGTTTCTTGTATATAGGTTTCTTGCTGCTTTTTGTGGGAAAAGTTTCTGATTTTATCACTCTTTGGTCTTTAACCCAGATGCTAAATAATTTTTCCATAGCTTCTGCTTCTTTAGGTCTTCTTATGGACTTTGCAGCACTAGAAATTTGTTCCAGCCATAGGAATGTCTTTTATTTTTTTCACTGTTGCCTTCAATGATCTGCAATGTATATCCCTTTATGCATGTTGCTGAATAGATATCACATGTTCTCTCATTTCTTTCAAAATGTTTTATTATTTCAATCTTCTCAATACTTAAAGCTTTCCTTTTACATTCACTGTTTGTTGTTTTTGAGTCAGGGCACTTAGAAATGTTTAGGATGTTGAGATATATATATATATGTGTATGTGTGTATGTATATGTATTTGTATATATATGTGTGTGTATGTGTGTATCTACCTTCACGAATGTGAATGGAAAGCAAAACACAATCTTAGAAAATAATGAATTGAGATAACTGCTCAGTGTTTGGATGTATGTGTTCATTTTGTGTATCCTTCTGTGGCTCAGTTAAGATAGTTGCTGTTTTGTGTGTTCACCTAGTGTTTCTTGTGGATGCGGTTTCACATCAGTCAGTGTGAAATTCATGTTATGCTCAACTCCTTCCTTCTGTATCCTGGGGGAGCAAATTTGCCTTCTGAAAACAATTATAGCAAAAGTAACTTTTCCCCCCTCACAGACAGTAGTTTGTCTTTTTATTGGCTTAGTAGTGTCTTTGGAAGGGCAAGTGTTTTACATTTTAATAAAATCTAATTTATCTTTTTGAAAATTAATGATTGCGGTCACAAAAATTCTCTTCTGCATTTCCTTCTAGAGAGTTGTATTTTCAGTTCTTACATATATGTCTGTGATTCTTTTCCAGCTATTTAAAAAATAAATTGTAAGGTTATAAGTTCTTCTTTATTTTTGCATATAGATATCCAGTCGTTGCAGTAGCAGTTGTTGAAAAGACAATTCTTTCCCCAATTGAATTAACTTTGCACCTTTGTCAAGTATCAATTGACCATGATGTGTAGGTTTGAACTCTGTATATCTCTTTTTATATGAATATGACATTGTTTTGATTCATGCAGCAAGTTTTGAAATCAGTATTACTATCTTTTTAGAAAAATTGTTTTGGGTTTATATGCATTTTCCTATAAATTTGACTTAAGCGTGCCAATTTCTACAAAAAAAATCTAGTTGTATTTTTGGTATGGATTGTATTGAATCTACATAGCAATTTAGGGAGAAATGACATCTTGAATTTTACAAATAATGAATATATTATATTTCTTCCTTTATTTAGATTTTCTTTAATTCCTTATATAATTTCTTTTGCCTAGACTGCAGTTTTATTAGAAAAATAAATATTGATGTTTTAAGCCACTAAGTTTTGGGAAGTTGTTATAATTGGAATGCATTTTGATACCTGGAAGTGAGGTACTGCCATAACAAAAACCTGAAACATGGCTTTAGGATTGAGGGGCAGGTTGAAGCTGGAAGAAGCTTGAGAAGATTATTAAACTTTAATGGCCCTTGAAGAGACTGTTAGTGGAAACCTTATGGTCCTTAAGTTGGCTTGTCAGTGAGGGCTAAAAGGAAATTGAGGATAATATTATTGTAAGTTGGAAGAATGGGGACATTTATTATGCAGTGGCAGAAAGTTAAGCAACACTGTCACCTGTAGTAATGTGGAGACTAGAACTAGAAAATTAGGGACATTCCAAAGGAGAGTGTTGACAATGTCACCTGGCTTATTCCAGCTAACTCTAGTAAAATGCAGTATGAGCATGTTAGTGAAAGAAATACCTTTATAACAGAGCCAGGACTTGCTAGAATAAAAAAAATTATCTCTCATTCCAGTTTCTTCAGATGGCAAATGATGCTAAAATTATGAAAAGACTTTGGACAAATTCCAGGTCACTGTCAGGAAAACGGGGAATAAAGATAATGTCAGGGGTGTACATTATCTACAAAGACTTCAAAAATTTAAGGTGATATCTCAAACAGGTAAATATCTCTGAGGTTCTTAAAGGGCATGCATTGCAAATCGTCTCTGTTCAACAATAGGGCTTTTAAGGAAGTCAGTTTTGGATTTTGTGGGTATGGCTTTTGTCTAGTGGGGTGAACTCTGTATGATTCATAAGAGACTAACATAGTTTTAAGAGAAGTGTACTTGCAGAAACCCTACCTGCTTGGACTAAAAGGGACAGCCATTACAACATGAAAAGATGCCTTTGAACTTTTGAAGTACTACTGGCAGGAAGCAGGCTGGTAAAACTGCTTAGTTGCATACATCAGCAATTTTTTTAAATGGAAAAGGATGACTAAAAGGGTGGAACCATGAGCTCAGAGGGTAGAGCAAAGACCTATAGAGATGCTGTGTGACATTTCTAGGCATCAGGTCTGAGTCAAAGAACCATCAGTATGTGCCTGGCTGGATTTCAGAATTGTTATGGATTAATGACTCCTGTTTGCCTCTCTTTCCCCTCCTTTCAATGGAAAAGTCTGTAATATCTTATACCTCTTCCACCACTAAATGTTGGTGTGCAGATGACATATAACTTACCTCTTTAGTTCACCAGGTCTTCATATTGAGAATAGGTGTACTAGAGGAGCTGTACTTGATAAATAGCCTCTGGAGTCTCATACACATTTGGATGTGATCCTGGACTTTGAACCTATGCCTGGTACCATAATAGGTGAGACTTTTGCAGATGTGGGGTTATCTTGGGAAGTGGGCAGTGTATTTTGCATACAAAAGGAATATGAATAATTTGAAGCCAGAGGGTATGTTTGCAATTTCTTTGACTCTTCTTCCACAAAAAGTGGAGTCCTTTGATATGGGCGAACATTAGTGACTGGCTTCTCACAAACACAATGAGGTGGAAGTGATGCATGGCTTCCAAGACTGTATTATAAAAAAAATGATAGATATAGTTAGTACTTTCTCTTTCCCTTTTTCAGGACACAGGCCTTTGTTGCCCTGAGCTGCCATTTAAGAAGTCTGGCTATTGCCCTAGCTGAGTTAGCTCAGTGGTTAGAGCATCAGCCCGTGGACCAAAGAGACACAGGTTCAATTCCCAGTCAAGGGCACGTATTTTGGTTGCAGGTTCCATCCCCGGCCCCATCGGGGTCATGTGGGAGGCAACCAGTTGATGTGTCTCTCTCACATCGATGTTTCTGTCTCTCCCTCTTTCCCTCCCTCCCACTCTAGCTAAAAAGAAAAAGAAAAAAAATCAGTGGAATAATATCCTTGGGTGAGGATTAAAAACAGAGAAGTCTGGCTATCTTAAAGCCTCCTTGCTGGAGAGACCATGTGGAAAGACAATACAGAGTCAAATAAGATTCCTGAGGAGCCCCAGTTTTCCCGGTCCCTGCCTTTTGGCTTTTCTGAGCCCAGGCACCAGATTGTATGAGTGAACCAGCCCCCTGTTTTCAAGAATTCCCAGCCAAAGATGTATAGAAATAAGCTATCCCTGCTAAAATTGAAGATTTATGATCAAAATATGTCATTTTAAGCCACTAACAATTTTGTGGTGATTTGTTACATAGCATAAGATCACTGGAACAGTTCATGTTTACATGTCTTATTGTCTACTTTGCTACATTTGTTGACAGCTAGAACTTGATTTTGCTTTATTTTTAAAAATGTATATGGTCTAAAATAGTGCTTGTCACAGAGTGGGCACTTAGAAAACTCAGTTGCTGACTGGAGCATAACCCAGACTTCATGTATGTGGCTCTTTTAAAGCAGCTTCATTCCTAAAGTACAGTTACTTTCTGACTGTGGCTCTAGTTCATAATTCTAGAGCCACACTTCACCTTGATTGTGACTCCATAATTTCTGCCTCATGGTATGCTGATGACAGCTATTAAAATATATTGAGCTGTATGTAAGTTTTATAGGTCCAGAGCCACTGTATTCCTTGGAATTGTACCTAGTACATAGTAAACAATTAGTAATTATTTGTTGTTTGACCTTAACTGTGTGAAAGACACAAGAATAACTTACATACATTACCTTTTTTAATCCTTACAACATTAGGACTGTTATCCCCGCTACATAGATAAGGAAATCAAAGTTTAAATTGATGAAGTGATTTTCCCAAGGTAGTACAGTCAATAGTGAATATAAGATTCAAGTCAAAGATTTATCTGACTCCAAAGCCTATGCTCTTAATGACTGTGCTTTACATTGTTTGGGTATTAACATAGGTTGCTAGTAGTTGACCTTGATATTATTATCCATTGAGTTCATCCACACCATTGATTTGATTTGCTATTTAACCACTGTTCTCCAGAACTGATCTCTTGTTTTCTGCTGCATTTTGTTGCTACATTCTTTTTTTTTTGACTCATTTTGTGGGTCCATGGAAAGAATCTACCACACACACACACACACACACACACACACACACAAAGTAATTCTGTACATAAAATTCAGAACTAAGAAGACCTTTATCAGTAACACAGAGAATAACAGTGTGTTGTCTTCATGGAAAATATATGCAATATAATAAAACTAGAGCCATTCAACTGGTTCGGACAGTGAAGACTGGAGAAAAATCCTCTCAGACTGGCAAGAAGAGGAAAAAAGGAACCATTAGGAAATAGGCCAGAGCATTCTGTTCTTAAGTCCTCAAGAGAGACTCTATTACTGTAACCTAACCTACTGGGTCTTTATCAGAGCCTAACTGACCCGAGAAAAGGGAAATACCCAACTCCAGCTCCCACTAGTCATCCTGCCCCACCTAAGGGGAGGAAAAAACTGAGTAGCTCTTATGAAGTTTATAACCTAGGGGCTCAGACTCACTGAGACCTAATCATAGGACTATAGAACATATCCCCTCCTCCCACACCTTACCACTACATCACTAATGACTAGTTACCCAGTACATCATGCCTAGCTTTCAACAGAAAATTACAAGACATTAAAAGGCAAAAACACAATTCCAAAAGACAGAGCAAACATCAGAATCAGATTCACATATGAAAAGGATGCTGAAATTATCCGACTGAGAATTTCAAACTGTGGTCAATATGCTAAGGGCTCCAGTGGGAAAAGTGGACAACAGGCAAGGATAATATAAGCAGAGAGATGGAAATTCTAAGAATACAAAAGAAATGCTGGAGATAAAAACAACATTGTAACAAATGAAGAACACCTTCAATGGGTTCTTTAGTAGATTGGACATAGCTCAGGAAGGAATCCCTGAAATTGTAGATCTGTCAATAGAAATTTTAAAGACTGAAAAGCAAAGAGCAAAATACATAAACATTGAATGGAATATCCAAGAATTGTAGGACAATTACAAAATGTGTAGCATGCATGTAATGAGAATACCAGAAGAAGAAAGAGAAATGAATAGAAGTATTTGAAGCAGTAATGACTGATAATTTCCCCAAATTAATATCAGACAACAAACCAAAGATTTAGGAAGCTCAGATAAGTGCCAAAACACAAACAAACAGACAAACAGAAAAAACAAAACAAAAAAATACTACTCTTAGGGATGTCATATCAAACTGTAGAAAATCAAAGCTAAAGGAAAAAATCTTGAAGGCAGAAAGGAAAAAAACCCACCTTATTTATAGAGGAGCAAAGATAAGAATTGCATCTGAGCCCTGGCCGGTTTGGCTCAGCGGTTAGAGCGTCGGCCTGCGGTTCAGAGAGACCCGGGTTCGGTTCCCGCTAAGGGCATGTACTTCGGTTGCAGTTTGTCCCCGGCCCTGGTTGGTCGTGCCGGTGGCAGCCACTCGATGTGTCGCTTTCACGTCGATGTTTCTCTCTCCCTCCCACTCTATCTGAACAAAAAAAAAAAAAAAGAATTGCATCTGACTTCTCAGAAAACTAGTAAGCTAGAAGAGACAGGATTGAAATATTTGAAGTGTTGAGAGAAAAAACCTACCAACCTGAAATTCTGGATCCTGTGAAATTATCCTTCAAAAAATGTTAAGGAGAAATACAGACTTTTTCAAGTGAAAATTGAGGGAATTTGTTGCCAGTAGACCCGCCTTGCAAGTAATGTTAAAAGAAGTTCTTCGGGGAGAAAGAAAATGTTACAGTTAGAACTTGGATCCACATGAAGGGCGAGCATTACAGAAGGAACTGGTGAAGGTAAATGAAAAACTTTTATTTTTCTTATTCTTAATTGATGAAACAGATAACTGTTCAAAATAATAATAGCAACAGTAGTTTTCAATGTATAACTTAAGTACAAGTAAAAAGAATAACAGTAATATAAGGGATGGGAGAGAAATCAGGAATATTTTGTTCTTATAAAGGTACCTGCATTATCTGTGAAGGGAGGGGTATAGTGCTGTTAGAAAATGGACTTGTGTTAATTATACAGCTACATTGCAAACTCTAGGGCAATCACTAAAAAAGTATAATTGATATGCTAAGAAAAGAGAGAAATTGAATCATACAATATGCTCAATTAAAACCACAAAAGGCAGAAAAAATGGAAAACAGGAACAAAGAAAAAAGACAAGTAGAAAACAGTAACAAATATAGCAGATATTATATCACTTTAAGTGTCAATTGTCTACCCCAAATAAAGTACAAATTGTCACAGTGGATCAAAAAACAAGACCCAACTATATATTGTCTTCAAGAAACCTACTTTAAACTTAGAGACACATATAATCTAGATTAAAGGCAATGGGATGGAGAAAAAGGTTTACCATCCTAACATGAATCGAAAGAAAGCTGGAGTAGCTATATTAATTTCACTCAGAGCGGACTTCAGAGCATGGAAGGTTATTAAGATCCTGTGGGTTCATTTCATAAATTAAATTTGGGCATATTTTTGGAAATTACTGATCATTTTAGACTTTAAATCGTAATCCTTCCACTTTAAAAAAAAATATTTTTTATTGCTTTTCAGAGAGAGAGACAGGTAGGGAGAGGAAGAGAGTGAGAGAAACATTAATGTGAGAGCAAAACATCCATTGGCTGCCTCCTGCATGCCCCCTACCCGGGCATGTGCCTTGATTGGGAATCAAACTGGCAACTTTCGGTGCATGGGACAACACCTAATCAACGGAGCCACACTGGCCAGGGCCCAATCCTTTCACTTTTGCCTCTAAATTATACTGTCAGTTTTATCTAGTAGTTACGCTTGTGTTCCTAAATCCATATACAGTGACCCTGCAAGAATATAGTACAGAAATTTTCAGGTAGAGGCAGTTATAAAATTTTCCATGTAAAGCTTATTGTAAAAATTAAACAGTAAATGGTAGTGGTTAAAAATGACTTTGGTACAAACTGACCTGGATCTAAGTTCAGACTATAAGCTGTGCTACTTAACATAAGTTACTTTACTTTCCGTGACTCAGTATTTCCTCATCCATAAAATGGGAGGAATAACAGTACTTTTAATATAGGGTTTTTGTGAGGATTGAATGAAATGATGAATACAGGAGGTCCTCAAATAACAATTTCTTTTGTCATAACGTTGATTAGATTCTATAAGAACTTAATTCCTTTTTTACCAATTGGCCTATGGTAAAATTGGTCTTGTTATAGCTTTTTTCACTTAAAATCACAGCACCTATTAACAGTGTTAAATGAGGACTACTGTATAAAGTGTCTAGCGTGTAATGAGTGTGAGTTGTTATTCTATAAATAAAATGCAGAAATAGAATAATTTATTATAAAACATGCAAATCCCATCCCAACTTTGCTATCTTAATATTTAATGATGTTTCTTACCAGGTTTTCCCCTATTTAAACAGGGCGGACTTGTAAGAAACAAACCAAATTTATCATCCCAATGCGTTTGTGAATACACATGAATTCATGTACTGTAAGGAATTTCCTGCTGATTAATAACAGCTTTGCTATATACAAAGGTTTATTTACAAAGCATGCTTATTGATATTGGCCTAGTGGCATGGTGTCATTTTAACCATTTTTTTCCAGCCCAGGAAAAACTTTCATTGCTCCTTTGTGGGCCACATGAGCACCTGTGATGCATGCATCCATTCATTCTTCAAACATTTATTGAGCACATACTACATGCTAGGTACTCTGAGGTGCTGGAGAGTCAGTAGGAAGTAAAAATAAGTTCCTTGTTCTCATGCAATGTATATTCTAGTAGTAAAAACAGACAAGAAATAAGAATAATTTTCAAATAATGAATACTAGGAAGAAAATAAAACAAGGTTACATGATAATGTATTGGGCAGGAAGGGTACAATTAAATTGTGTAGTCAAGGCAAGCTCTCAGAGGAGATGATTTTGAGCTGATACTTGAATGACAAAAAGGAACTAGACACACAAAGAACAGGTGACAAGCATATGGGGTAACACCACATGCAAAGCCCCAGAGGTGGAAATAACCTAACTTTATGAATTCCTAAGAAACTTGCATATAAATCTACTCAGTCAGTTGATATATTATTCACTAGATGAGCTCAGCTTTTCAAAGATCATGATGCTGATTTCTTTTCAAGTAGTGATTTCAAAATTCTAATGCAGTGGTTCCCACACTATCATATGCTTCAGAATCACTTGGAGAGTTTGTTAAAATATAGTTGTCTGACTTAAAAAAGTTGAATGGGTAAAACATAGTAGAATGGTGGTTAGCAGAGGCTGGGGTAGAAGAACTGGGGAGATGTTGTTTAAGGGTACAAACTGGAAGTAGTAAATAAATAAATCCAGAAGAACTGATGCACAGCTTAGTGATTATAGACAACCGCACTATATTTCAAACTTGAAAGTTGCTGAGAGAGTTGATCTTAACTGTTTCCACCACTAAAGGGAAATGATGATTATGTGATGTGATAGAGGTGTTAACTACAACTATATGGTAAGCATACTGCAATATATAAATGTATCATGTCAATATGTTGTATTCCTTAAACTTACCAAATTTACATGTTGATTATATTTGCAAAAAAAAAAAAAAAACAAACAAAAAAAAACAGTTTCCTGGGCTACATCTCCAGAGATTCTGATTCAGTAGGTCAGGTGAGGCCCACAGTTTGCATTTGTAACAAACTCACAGGCGATGTCTGTGCTATGAGTCCGAGGATAGTTTGAGAACTACCACTAACACATTTAAAAATAAAATTTATTGGGGTGACATTGGTTAGTAAAATTATATAGGTTTCAAGTGTACAATTCTATAGTATATCATCTGTATATTGCATTGTGTGCCCACCACCCAAAGTCAAGTCTCCTTCCTGCCATCACCATTTATCCCCCCTTTACACTTTACTGTCTCCCCCTAGTCTTTCTCCTCTGGTAACCAACATACTGGTGTCTGTGTCTATGAGGTATTTATCTATCTATCTATCTATCTATCTATCTATCTATCTATCTATCTATCTAGTTTAGTGTCCATTTACTGAAGTAAAGCATGTCAGTAATGTCAGTATTTTCTTTTATGTAAAAATTTTGCTGTATGTACTGATCATCTGAAATTAATTTTTGTAAGTGTAATGGAAAAGTACATAAAATATTACAGGTAAGAAAATACCATCAGTGTTTCATATTGAATTCATAGCACCTATAATAGTATGAACTTAATTTCAATATAGCCAGTTAGTGAAGGGTTAATATCAGTTTTCATTTGGAAGGGGCTTCAAAAAAATTTTTTTTCAATACTGAAAGGATTTTAAATGATGGTAGAGAAATTTTGTAAAATTACTTTTGTTTCTTGACTGAGAGATCACATAAATAGAAATTGTATATTAAATGCTGTTAATCTGGAAACTATGAGAATGTCTTATTAATTAAAAGTGCCATTCAGGAGGGTGTTCATGGAAGAGACAGAGAAAGGAAGACTCAGCCAGGTCAGCAGGGAGCCTGGCTACTGTAGTCACACAGCCTGCATGACATATGTCAAGGAAGTCCATAGTGTTCCTGTTCCTAGTAGTTGTTCCCAGGAAGGGAGTTTACAAGCACATTGCTTATACTTTGGACATCATGACCTTAGCAGCATCAGGGACAACATATGGATGATCTACTAAGAACAGCCACCAGTCATCTAGCACTTAACGTTATTGCTCTAAGTGCAACACACCATTAACTGATGTAATCACCACAACACATAGTAACAGTATCTCCATTTTATAACAAGAGGGAAGCAGAGTAACTCAGTGTAATTTAGGTTACCAGGCAGCAGGAGAAAGCTGGGATTCAAACCTACACAATTTACCTTCAGTCTGACCTCTTAAACAGTGTACCATATACTGCTTCATATTTGGAAAAGAAATCCCAAATCAGAGGTTTTCTTTTTATTTCTTTTTTTAAATTTATTAATTTATTTTTGTTACAGATGTTTCTTCATTTTTCCCCATTGACACCCTCCTCCCCGACCCTCCACCCCTTCCCCAGCTTTGTTGTGCATGTCCATCAGTTATGCATACATGCCTATAAGTTCTGCGGTTTATCTCTTCCCTCCCCCCACCCCCTCTTCTGAGGGTTGTCAGTCTGTACTCTACTTCCACATTTCTGGGTCTACCCTGTTCCCCAGACTGTTACGTTTATTATGTTCCACAAATGGGTGAGATCATGTGATATTTGTCTTTCTCTGCTTGGCTTGTTTCGCTTAGGATAATACTCTCGAGGTCCCTCCATGTCGTCTCAAAGGATAAGAGATCTTTCTTTCTTATAGCTGCATAGTACTCCATTGTGTATATGTACCACAGCTTTTTTATCCATTCATCCACTGATGGACACTTGGGCTGTTTCCAGATCTTAGCTATTGTAAATAGTGTTGCTATGAACATGGGAGTACATGTATTCTTTCTGATTGGTGTTTCAGGTTTCTTAGGGTATATTCCTAGAAGTGGGATCACTGGGTCAAATGGCAATTCAATTTTTAATTTTTTGAGGTAACACCATAGTGTTTTCCACAGTGGCTGCACCAGTCTGCATTCCCACCAGAAGTGTACTAGAGTCCCCTTTTCTCCACACCCTCGCCAACACTTGTTGTTTGATGATTTGTTGATGGCGGCCATTCTGACAGGTGTGAGGTGATACCTCATTGTTGTTTGAATTTGCATCTCTCTGATAATTAGTGATGTTGAGCATTTCTTCATATGTCTCTTAGCCATTTGTATGTCCTGTTTGGAGAGGTGTCTATTTAGTTCCTCTGCCCATTGTTTAATTGGGTTCTTTGTCTTCCTTTTGTTGAGTTGTATGAGCACTCTATATATTTTAGAGATTAACCCCTTATCTGATGTATCATTGGCAATTATGCTCTCCCATACAGTGGGTTCCCTTTCCGTTTTGATGGTTGTTTCTTTTGCTGTGCAGAAGCTTTTGAGTTTGATGTAGTCCCATGTATTCATTTTTTCCTTTGTTTCTGTTGCCTTAGGTGATGTATCAGTGAAGATTCTGCTGCGAATGATGTCCGAAATTTTGTTGCCTACATTTTCTTCTAGGATTTTTATGGATTCACGAGTCACATTTAAGTCTTTTACCCATTTTGAGTTTATTCTTGTGTATGGTGTAAGTTGATGGTCTAGTTTCATTTTTTTGCATGTAGCTGTCCAATTTTCCCAACACCATTTATTAAAGAGGCTGTCTTTACTCCATTGTATGCTCTTGCCACCTTTGTCAAATATTAATTGAGCATAATGTGTTGGGTCAATTTCGGGATTCTCTGTTCTGTTCCACTGGTCTATATGCCTGTTCTTGTGCCAGTACCAGGCTGTTTTGATTATAGTAGCTTTGTAGTATAACCTGATATCCAGTATTGTGATCCCACCTACTTTGCCTTTCTTTTTCAAGATTGCTGTGGCTATTCGGGGTCTTTTTTGGTTCCATATGAACTTTTGGAGTATTTGTTCTAGTTCTGTGAAATATGTTACTGGTATTTTGATGGGGATTGCGTTGAATCTATAGATTGCTTTTGGTAATATGGACATTTTAATGATGTTAATTCTTCCAATCCATGAACAAGGTATGTGCTTCCACTTTTTTATATCTTCCTCTATTTCTTTTTTCAATGTCCTGTAGTTTTCTGCAAATAGATCCTTTACTTCTTTGGTTAAGTTTATTCCCAGGTTTCTTAATTTTTTTGCCACAATGGTAAATGGGATTGTTTTTTTAGTTTCTGTTTCTGTGAGTTTATCTTTGGTGTATAAGAATGCCGTCGATTTCTTGACATTAATTTTGTATCCTGCTACTTTGCCAAATTCATTTATTAGGTCTAGTAGATTTTTGATGGAGTCTTTAGGATTTTCTATGTATAATATCATGTCATCTGCGAATAATGACAGTTTCACTTCCTCCTTTCCAATTTGGATCCCTTTTATTTTTTCTTCACGTCTGATTGCTGTGGCTAAGACTTCCAGTACTATGTTAAATAACAGTGGCGAAAGTGGGCATCGCTGTCTTGTTCCTGTTTTTAAGGGAAATGTTTTTAGTTTTTGCCCATTGAGTATGATGTTGGCTGTAGGTCTTGCATATATGGCCTTTATTATATCAAGATATGATCCCTCTATTCCCAAATTGCTGAGTGTTTTATCAGAAATGGGTGCTGGATTTTGTGGAATGCTTTTTCAGCGTCTATTGATATGATCATGTGGTTTTTATCTTTCATTTTGTTTATGTGGTGTATCACATTTATTGATTTGCGAATATTGAACCAACCTTGCATCCCTGGGATGAATCCCACTTGGTCATGGTGAATAATTTTTTGATGTATTGCTGGATCCGATTTGCTAGTATATTGTTTAGGATTTTGGCATCTATGTTCATCAGGGATAATGGCCTGTAGTTTTCTTTCTTTGTAGTGTCTTTTTCTGGTTTTGGAATTAGAATTATGCTGGCCTCATAAAATGAGTTTGGAAGTCTTCCTTCTTCTTGAATTTTTAGAAATAGTTTGAGAAGAATGGGTGTTAGTTCTTCTTTGAATGTTCGGTAAAACTTCCCCATGAAGCTGTCCGGGCCTGGGCTTTTGTTTGCTTGGAGAGTCTTGATTACATCTTCAATTTCCTTAGCTGTTATTGGTCTGTTCAAGTTTTCTATCTCTTCCTGGTCCAGTTTTGGGAGACTATGTGTTTCTAGAAATTTGTCCATTTCGCTTAGATTGTCGAATTTGTTGCCATATAAATGTTCATAGTATTTGCTAATGATCCTTTGTATTTCGGTGGTGTCAGTTGTTACTTCTCTTTCATTAATGATTTTGTGTATTTGGGTTCTCTCTCTTTGTTTCTTGGTGAGTCTAGCTAAGGGTCCATCAATCTTATCTTTTCAAAAAATCAGTTCTTTGTTTCATTGATCCTTTGAATTGTTTTTCTGGTCTCTATGTCATTTATTTCTGCTCTGATCTTTACTATTTCCTTCCTTCTGCTTGCTCTGGGGTTTTCTTTTTGTTTGCTTTCTAGTTCTTTAAGTTGTAAGGTTAGAAAGTCTATTTGAAATTTTTCTTCTTTCTTGAGGTAGGCCTGTAGTGCTATGAACTTCCCTCTCAGAACTGCTTTTGCTGCATCCCATAGATTTTGTGTTGTTGTGTGTTCATTTTCATTGGTTTCCAGAAAGTTTTTAACTTCTTTCTTGATCTCCTCGGTAACCCATTCATTGTTTAATAACATGCTATTTAGCCTCCATGTATTCAAATGCCTTTGCATGTTCTTGTTGCAATTGATTTCTAGTTTCATGCCATTGTGATCTGAGAAATGCTTGATATGATTTCAATCTTCTTGAACTTGTAGAGACTTAGTTTGTGTCCTAACATGTGGTCTATCTTTGAGAATGTCCCATGTGCACTTGAGAAGAATGTGAATTCTGTAGTTTTGGGGTGTAATTCTCTATAAATATCTATTAAATCCATTTGGTCTAGTGCTTCATTTAGAGTCTCTGTTTCCTTGTTAATTTTTTGTCTAGAGGATCTATCCAGTGATGTCAGTGGGGTGTTGAAGTCCCCTGCTATGATTGTATTGCTGTTGATTTCTCCTTTGAAGTCCTCCAGAAGATTTTTAATGTATTTTGGTGCTCCTATATTGGGTGCATATATGTTTACCAAGGTTATATCTTCCTGTTGGATAGATCCTTTCAATATTATGTAGTGACCTTCTTAGTCTCTAGTTATGGCCTTCATTTTGAAATCTATTTTATCAGATATGAGTATTGCTACCCCAGCTTTTTTTTCCTTTCTGTTTGCTTGGAAGATTTTTTTCCATCCCTTCACTTTCAGCCTATGTGAGGCTTTTGTTGTGAGGTGGGTCTCTTGTAAACAACATATATATGGGTCATGCTTTCTTATCCAATCCGCTACTCTGTGTCTTTTGATCGGGGCGTTCAGTCCATTTACATTTAAGGTGATTATTGATATGTACTTATTTATTGCCATTTTTGTTTAGTGTGGTTCTGTTTTCCTTTCTATTTCTTCTGCTAATTACAGCAGTCCTTTTAACATTTCTTGCAGTGCTGGTTTGGTGCTAATGTATTCCCTTAGCCTTTTTTTTCTGGGAAGCTCTTTATTTGCCCTTCTATTTTGAATGATAGCCTTGCTGGGTAGAGTAGTCTTGGGTTCAGATCCTTGTTTTTCATGACCTTGATTATTTCATGCCATTCCCTTCTGGCCTATAGTGTTTCTATTGAGAAGTCAGCTGATAGCCTTATGGGGATTCCTTTGTAGGTAACCTGTTGCTTAGCTCTTGCCGCCTTTAGGATTCTCTCTTTGTCTTTAATTTTTGGCATTTTAATTACTATGTGTCTTGGTGTGGGCCTGTTTGGGTTCTTCTTACTTGGGACTCTCTGTGCTTCTTGAACTTGAATGTCTTCTTCCTTCACCAAATTAGGGAAATTTTCTGTCACTATTTCTTCAAATATATTCTCTAACCCTTTCTCATTTTCTTCTTCTTTGGGGACTCCTATGATGCGAATATTATTACGTTTCCAGTTGTCCCACAGTTCTCTTAAGCTTTCTTCCTGTTTTTTCATTGTTTTTTCCTTTTAGTTTTCTGATTGGTTGATTTTTTTCTACCCTGTCTTCTAATTCACTGATCCGGTCCTCAGCTTCTTCTACTCTGCTGTTTAGTCCTTCCAGTGTGTTCTTCATTTCTGCTGTGTCATTCTTCATTTCCAGTTGGTTTATTTTCAATATTTCTATGTCTTTGCTCATGGTGTTGATGTCCTTACACATGCTGTTGAGTTTCCTCAAGATCATGGCTCTGAATTCTAGTTCTGTTAACTTGCTTAACTCCATTTAATTTATCTCATCTTCGGTGGAGGTCTCTTGTTTTTTCATTTGGCATCTTTGTTTCACCATTTTTGCTATCTCAGTGGTTTTTGGAGCCTGCCAAATTTTCCCTGTGGATGTTGGTGTTCTGCTGTTTGTGGCTCCCTGTACTAGGTTTGGATGTGCGTGGGAGGACCCATGTTATACACCACTGTCGAGTCTTACTTTCCTGGGTAGATTTGCAAGCCCAGAAAAGGTTCAGTTATCGTCTATCTTTTTGCCTAGAGGCTATTAGTCCAGGTTACTTGAAGAGCCTTGGGTTCTCAGTTGAATGAAAACCTCCCTCAGGTGTTCAGCGTGAGAGGATTTCCCGAGGGTGGGGCAGATGCTGGTAGTTAATGAGCCTCAATTTGCATTTCAGTGGCCCACCTGGTTGTGGCTGAATCTCCGAGGGAGGGGCTGATGCCTCTCCCCAGAGCCCTGGGAAGGAGTAAGAGGGCCACTGTCCTGCGTGGCTGCAACTCAGCAAAAGCTCTGAGCGCCCTCCAAATCCCGAGCGTCCCCACACAGTTCCAGTCCAGTCCGCTCTCCCTCTGCCGGAGCCCAAGGTGAGTGGCTGTGGCTATTTTAGCGCTCTGCCCCGGCCCTCTGTGCCGTGGAGCCGGCTTGGGCTTTCACCCTGAGGGCGGTGCTCACAGCTAAGACTTCTGCTGTCCTTGGGCTCCCAGCCCCCCTCTAGCGCCTCCGCAATCCTACCAGGATCAATTCAGTGTCCCTGGTTGTATGATCCTTGCAAGCTGCTTTTCTGTTGCTTTTTCCCGACGATTTGTCTTTATTTTAGTTGTGATTCCAGTTTGGTCCTGGGAGATGGTCTGTGTAGCTTCCATTCACTCCACCGCCATTTTGGAATTCCAAAAAAATTACAAATCAGAGGTTTTCAGGATTTGTGTCTATAGTCCAGTTTAAAATGAGATATGTGATTCTTTTTCTGAACACTCTTTAAATTATACAAGAACTCCACAATGTCCCTCTGTTTTTTAATCTTTCTGCCTGGATCTGACAAGAAGACATTCTAAATGAGGACCGAGAGGAAGACTGTCGGAGTCATCACTGCAAAGAGTTTACCACTTCCTAGTATGTGATCTTGGGCAAGTCACAAAATATTCTCAATTCAAGTTTTAGTGTTGATAAAGGATGACAGTGTTTACCCCACAAGACTGGACAATTTAATGAGGACTTTTCTGACCACTGATTCAGACATGTACCACATTATTCAGTTGCCCAGGTGAGTGGATACTTTCTGCATAATTTATGGGATTTCCACGTGTCGTTTTGACTAGTATTTTTTACCTTACCTGCTGACATCAGAACCCTGGGTTCAGTTGTCACTCCACTGTAAGCCTTTGAGTGACAGTGGACCTAATGTCTTGAGAGGATCTGCTTGGGCCATTTCTATTGGTAGGCTCAGGATGGCACACCCTAACTGTGGAGGTAAGTCCAGGAGTGACCCAGATCAAACACAAACACATTGCTCACTAATAGGAGCTATGGTTGGGACAGAATGATAGTGGAGAGCAACAGAGTTCCAAAAGGACTGTCAACTGGTCATCCAGCAGGTACTTTGTTCTTATTTACAGAGCAACCTGACATAATGGTTCATGTTAACATCTGGTTCTGACAATATTTCAAGGGTTCCTAAGCACTTTATTTCAAAGTTTGTATTTACTATTTAGAATAATTCCTTGGAACAATTTTTAGGTATTATAAAATATTTTTAAAATAGAAAAAATATCATCAAAATGAGTAGGATTGCATAAATATATAGAGGTAAGTAATCTTTGTAGATGTTTTTACTATGTAAACCTAGAGCCTAAAATCTAAGGAAGAGACTTAGAGAAAATACAGAAGTGCAAGGAAGATAAATGAGTAATGAATTGTTTTAACTTTTATTGGATTATTTTCATTTACAGTTCTGGCACTGACACATTTTTTAAAAAAAGATTTTAATTTTATGTAAAGATTGAACTTCAATAAAATAACTTAAAAAACATTTACATATACATCACTAAATCTCCATAAAATATACAATACTTTTGATACAGCTATATAGGCTAGAATGACTTTGAAGGAAATGATACATATTCATAATTTTTAAGAGATACCCCATATGTCACATGTAGGAATAAATATTTATATTGGATTTGCCAATATGTGACTATTAAACACTCTATAACATGCACTCAGAAATTAAAATATACACTTTAAAACATTTTAAAAGCATAAAACGGTTTTGATTTAGTCTAGATATACATTAGAGCTTCTAAATAGAAATTTGAACATTATAAATAAAAGATATTATAACATCAAATGAGATATAGTCCAAAAGCTGCTAGGAACCAGTTTGGACATGTAGAATATAAATTTCTACTTTGGCTAGAGTTAAGTCTCATCTCTCTTTAACCTTGAAATGAGATGGAATGATATTTGAATATTATTAAAGTTGGCTAAAATTTTAAAACTTTACAAAATACTCATTTTTATCTTTAAGTACTTGTATGCTGCATTTCTTTTTCTCATTTATATTGATATGACAAATCAAACACACGAACTTAACTGTCTACAACAAAAATCTGAATATTACTGCTAAATGAAGGTAGGTATTTAACATTCCACAGACCATTATCACTCAAGTGCAACAGACTATTTTATACGTACAAAGTAAAGATTTATAGGAATTATATTTTACACTCACAAGCAAATTAGGATAAAATTCCTTCATGTACTTCTGAACATCATTAACACTCTTATAAAATATCTCTGATGATTATTGGCACACAAAAATTTCCTTCTCTAAGAGACAACATATGAGAGACTGGTAGCAGTTAGTTGTTTGGCATCTTTAAATGATTGCTGTTTCTAGAAAACAGCAGCAATATTGTCCACCCAAATTAAATGCACTGACCTTTGATTCGCTGCTACAACCTGAATCACTTCATCAGTTAGCTTAATATTACTGTACATGAGGCTAAGAAAATTAATAGAAAGTGACAGAAAACAGGACATTAAAATTAATCCACAGAACAATTCTGAGTCATTTTAGAGGCAGCACTTTCACATGAGCTATGAATTTTATCCACAATTTAATATATTTTGCTATAAAGCACACATTATGAATTCTCTGCTCCAGACCTGGTATATCCTTCTTGTGTTTGTTGTTAGTGAAAAGGTCTGAATTTGGTAATTGAATACTTGTCACAACTGTCATTTATTGGGTGCTTAGTATAATTTGAAATTTTATTAGGAAAATGGTTTTAAAAATCTGATTATAACAAAATGTCTCACTAATTTTATTGTTTTTAATTACTGTGCCAATGAATTAAAATAAAAATAATCCTTCCACTCCCCTCACAGTATTTATAAACTATATTAGTGTCATTAGATTGTGAGATTTTCTTAGATAACATATATAGATACTGTTTTCTAAAATATCTTCCCCCAGGATCTATGGATTATTATTATGCATTTCAATTTTACTTTCTGAGGAAAAAGAAAAAGGGTAAGTTGTCAACTTATATTTTTCTTGTTCATTTTCCTCTGAATAACTGATTTTGAAGTTAGAGTAAATAATTTCTAAATTCTTTGTTTTAAGGATTTGCCATTTCAGAGTGAACAATTTAAAAACATATTTAGATTCATATACTTAAATCTTGTTTAGTGGTATAATGTAGTTATGAGAAAGCACTTGATAGCATTGCTCTCATAGCATTTGTGAATTAACTACTGCATATGACTGGGGAAAATGTTTTAAGCCTTTTATATCTAGTTTTAATTTAGGTCTTTTACATATACATTCAAAATCAAGTATTGAGTAATTATTGGCTAAGGTACAACAATCAAAATTATAAGGAATGTGTATATTGAAGAAAAATATTAATACCAATTCCTTAAAAACGATCTGACATCACCTTTAGACGTTAAGTGTTCAGATGAAAAGTTGTATTCTCAAGTCTAGTGCAGATCTCATCAGCCATCCAACTAATAAGCCTTAATAGGGGTTACAACTTTCATAATATTTTCTTAAAACTTAATATACCTCTGTTGAATTTGTAGCATGTTTAAAAGCAAACCTATAATTTCAGTTAAAAGCATGATGCTTAATGCATTTTAGTATGGTAGGTTAAATCATATCATATATAAATTGTCCTATAAAATATATATTTTATGATATTTCATATGGAATGTTTTCAAGTTGATAGTGGTAGCTAAAGATGCTGAGAACTTAAAAGGTGCATAAATATTAAAAAAACTTTCAAAATTCAAACGTTAAATTTTTAATATATTATAAATATTCACCAAATCTAAAAATAATTCCCTAATTGTATAAGGTTCCTTTTCAAGTAGTTGTTTTTTAAAAAAATTATAAATACTTCTTATACTGTTCCTCTCTGTTCTGTACTTCAAAGATACGGAATATTATCTTTATCACTGTATAAATAACAAATGCTCCTTTACAGAAGGGGTTGAGGAGAACAGAGGAGAACTGTGGCTAATTTTCCCTGTTATTATGTGCATTTAGGGATATAAAGTTGAAAACACCATTTTCATGTGTCAGGGAGAACAGGCCATTTTCTACTTTAGAAAATAATGAGTTGCTCCTTTTAATAAAGTTACTGTGCATTCAGCCCAGCTGAGTTAAGGCTATGTATATAACAAAGAGAAGAACTGAGGCAGTTACTGGGATAAATCAGAAAAATTCTTAAAGTAGGTACTTTATTGGTCCAAATACTTTTTCTCCCTGTCATATTTTGATTTTGATGCACAACAGATCCTTCTTTTTCCAATTCACCTGTGTGAAATATCACATAGATAAGAAATTCCTTATGGGATAAGAACTATCACTAGAATAATAATTTTCTCTATGAAATAACATCTTTTATGGGGCAAATTAATAATATCCCCTTAGAAATCAATTGTCAAAGCACCTAATTCAAGGGACAAAACACTCTAAAATAAATTTTTTTATTATATGCAATGATCAAAGGGAGAACATTTTTTACCAGTGAAGTGACCATTGAAAGCACACATCACACCCCTGGTGACTCTTAGAGAATGAGAATGTAGCCAAGGAGGTTCAGCTTTGACACCGTGACAGGAGCAAGCCAGACTTAAAGAGAAGAAAAATCGTCTTGGAGACTGGCAGAAACACAATGAATTTAGAGATAGCTACCTTTTCACTCCCAAGAGTGCATTATTAGGTGTTTAGAGCCATGTTAAAATGCATCAAACTTATGGATTCCTAAATAGTCACAGAAGAGTCATTCATAATCTCACTGGAACTAACAAGTAATTTTGTATATGCTATATAGTTCTTAATATTAAGAGCAAAAATTAGAGTTCACTGATGAACATAAAAACCAATAAACACTTTGAAAAGACACTGTAGAAATGCAGGAAGTCAACACTTCTTAGTGCGCTATGTGAGAACCATTAATCTGTTCCAATAGAAAATCCCAATTTTTAGACAAGGAAAAAAGTTCAAGCCAAGCATGAGTAAAAGGAAACATCCACAGACAAATCTATGTTTTTTTTTGGGGGGGGGGAGTGAGGTGGGGGGATCAATTGTCAGGGAAAATGATAAAAGGTCTGCAAAATTAAAACTAGTTTATCCTCTTACAGTAAAAAGAGAGACAAGTACTAGTAAGTAAAAAATGTGACAATTCCCTTAGGAAGATTAATAAAAAGTTAAAATAAGTCCCACTATTTAATTAAACAAATATCAATAACAGCAGGATTATTTGTCACTGATTTTCTTCCCTTTTTGTTTCAGAAATTATTTGAATAAAAGAAGGGGAAAATAGTCTGCTAGCAGCTATTTATGTAACACAAATGAAGGCACAAATAGTAGGACTCAAGAGTTGGTGAGCAAAGGCGTGGTGAGTATCAGGTGATTTTGGCATGTACAAAACTGACCCTGAAATGCAGTTGAAGATCTAGTGCTGTTTATATTTATAGTTGAATACCTAAGTGACTAACTCAGTTAGGGATCCATAAAAATCTTTTCTTTCTTACGTTTCTAGCAATAAAATATACTTATCAAAACTTGCTAGCTTATCTGTGCAAATGTACACTTATCACTGATGCAAAAAAATATGTATGAAAATATACCCTAAAAGACTTGCTTTTCATAATGTTCATAAGATCGTGTGCAGAGTCAGTATCTGAAGAACTCTCAAGATCTGAATTGGAGAGAGAAACCAAAATGTGGAATCCAAAGGAGATAAGACAGCTGTGCCCTTGGAGGAGGCACTTTTGAATTTGTTGATGAAAGCTCAATGGAATTTACTTTCTAATAGCCAATCACAGATAAGATACTTGTTCTTGGAAAATTTTAGGGCCAACAGGCCATGTTTTGATAGAAAACATCCCTGGACCATATCCTAGAATGCTTCTTTATATCACACATACATGGTTCAGCTAGATTAGCACTGACTCAATTTCCACTAATAATTATATATGGTCTTAGGATAAAAGGATACCACTGAAGTCACTGGATACAATATTCACTTTAGACTATCTCAGGAAGGAACTACACACATTTGTTCAATGATTATTATTTTTTAAATCTCTAAATATTTTTTTTTACATTTCTGCTTATGGAAAAAAAAAGTCAACATGATTGTATCTTCCTCCTAATCAAAGATTCTAGAATATGAAGTCATCCAAAACTAGACTGTGGAAAGAACCAGATTAGAAGCAGGGCAGTGAGGTCACCAATTGCTGCTCTTTCTCCCAAGTTTGTTTAAATAATTATATCAGCAGTTGAAAATTATTCCACATCAGAAGCATCATTGTCAGAAAGATGATAGTTACTTCCCTTTACCCGAATATATTCAATGTATCTCCCTTCATCAGAATCTGAAGAGCCACATGTACATAGCCTGTTGTCAAAGAGTGATTCAATTTCCTCTAATTTTTTCCCTTTGGTCTCAGGAAGACAGCCATAGATGAAAAGGAGTCCCACAGCAGCGAATCCAGCATAGAGGAAGAAGGCTCCTGTGATGGAAAATAATATACAGTAAGTCCTCACTTAATTTCATCAATAGATTCTAGGAACCGAGGCAAAAGGAACCATCCTTTTGGGGCTGATTCCTGGACAGTGTGGGGTTAGGAGCCCCTACAACCTGCAGTTGAAAATCCACATGAAACTTTGGCCTCTCCAGAAGCTTTATTAACATAGTTGATTAACATATATTTTGTATGTTGTAGGTATTAATACTATATTCTTACAATAAGTAAGCTAGAGAAAATAAGAGGCAATTCATTTCCTGTATGTATTTACTGAAAAAAACTTCATGTACAAGTAGAACTGCGCAGTTCAAATTGTGTTGTTTAAGGGTTAACTGTGTAATGAAACCAATTTTACTGCTGGGCTAATATAAATAAGAGTTAAGTTCCTGTGGCATCTCATCAGTGTTATAACAAAACAATGCTGAATGCAACTAAGTTATTCGAGACCCTGCTACGTGTGTCTGCATGTGCGCCTAGGTTGGAAAGAGGACTTGACTTTTCTTTCTGGTCTGTCATGCATACATAACTGTGGTCTGAAATGGAACCAAAAAATTACTGCCAACCTGGTTACTCTAATTATTTTAGGCTTGTGATAATGCAGTTTACTTTTCGAAAGTCATGTAATACCAAACTCAACATGAACAATGGACCAGGCTCATGTAACTTCCTCTCTCAAGCCTTCCCTCACTTCCCTGGCTAGAGATGTTTCTCTCCCATGTGCTTTCACAGCACTTTGCTGAGGCCCCTTTCATAATAACCAAGAAGTATTCTAATTCTGTGCATGTATTTGTCTGTCTTGTCTGCTAGACTGGAGATACTCTGAGGGAGAAATTTCATTCTCATTTATCTTGTATTTCCACAATGACATTGTTGATTTCATGACTTAATGGGGTACATGACAATGCTATCCTTCCAGTCTCTCGTGCCCTAAGTCTGGGAATCAACCTTGACTTTTTTCTTACTTTCCCCTCCAATCTGTTAGGAAATCCCGGTGCATCTACTTTCAAATATAACCTGAGAGATGACACTTCTGACCATCCTCCCTCATTGCAGTGTTGCAAGTCTCCTAACTAGTCTCCTTGTTCCTTCTCCTAGACCACTATAGTCCACAGCACTTACCACCATCTGAGATACTATAAAGCTGATTTTTTAATTTAAAATTTTCTAGTGTAATTGAAACAAATTTTTATATTCCACTTACAGTTGACATACAATATTATATTAGTTTCAGGTGTACAACATAGTGATTAGACATTTTTATAACTTATGAAGTGATGATCACCCTGATAAATCTAGTACCCTGCTGACACCATACACAACCACCAATTTATACTTCTTAATCCCTTTACCTTTTTTTAATCCTCACCTGAGGATATTTTTCCATTTTTTTGTTCAGATAGAGTGGGAGGGAGAGAGACACATTGACTGGTTGCCTCCCGCATGACCCAGGCCGGGGATGGACTGCAACCAAGGTACTTTTGCCCTTGACTGGAATCGAACCCAGGACTCATTAGTTCGCAGGCCGACACTTTAACCGCTGAGCCAAACTGGTCAGAGCCCTTTTGACTTTCTTATCCATCTGCCCATTCCCCTCCTGTCTGGCAACCATCATTTGTTGTCTGAATCTATGAGTCTGTTTTGTTTGTTCATTTGTCTTTCTCTTATTTATTTCAATTAGCATGGTACCTTCTAGATCATCCATGTTGTTGCAGATGGCAAGATTTCATTATTTTTTATGGCTGAGTAAAATTCCATTGTTATATATGTATCACATATTTGTGATCCATTTGTATACTGATGAGCACTTAGGTTGCTTTCATTTCTTGGCTATTATAAAAATGTTGCAATGAAGTGGAATCATTGGGTCAAAAGGTACTTTTATGTTTTTGAGTAACTCCATACTGTTTTCCATAGTGGCTGCACTAATTTATAATCCCACCAACAATGTATGAGGGTTACCTTTTCCCCACATGCTCGCCAGTACTTGTTGTTTGTTGATTTATTGATGATAGCCATTTTGACAAGTGTGAAGTGATATCTTATTGTGGTTTTAATTTGAAAATCCCTGATGATTCATGGTGTTGCGTACCTTTTGATGTCTATTGGCCATCTGTATGTCCTCTGCCCATTTCTTAATGGGATTCTTTTTTTGGGGGGGTATGTGTTCCTTATATATTTAGGATAATAACCCCATATAGGATGTATCATTGGCAAATATATTCTCCTATTCATTTTGTTGGTTTCTTTCACTGTGCAAAACTTTTTTTAGTTTACCTTGCCCACGGAGACATATACAAAAAAATATTGCTAAGAGCAATGTCAGAGAGTTTACTGCTTATGTTTTCTTTTAGGAGTTTTATAGTTTTGGTTCATCCACTTAAATCTTTAATCCATTTGAGTTTATTCTTGTATTTGGTGTAAGAATGTGATCCAGTTTTCCCAAAACCATTTATTGAAGAAACTGTCTACCCCATTTTGTCATATATATATATATTTTAAACATTTTTTTCTTTATTGATTTTAGGGAGAGGGAGAGACATAAACACTGATTGGCCGCCTCCTGCCCCCCAGTGGGGATTTGGCCCACAACCTGGGCATATGCCCTAATGGGGAATCGAACTGGTAACCTCTTGGTGCATGGGTCGGCACTCAACCACTGAGCCACACCGGCTGGGCACTTTGTCATATATTAGTTTCTCTATATTGTTCCATTGATCTATGTGTCTGTTTTTATGTCAGTACCATGCTATTTTGATCACTGTAGCCTTGTAGTGTAGTTTGGTATCAGATAGCATGATACCTCCAGCTTTGTTCTTTCTCAAGATTGCTTTGTCTATTCAGGGACTTTTGTGGTCCATGAACATTTTAACAATGTTAATTATTCTTATCCATGAGAATAGTATATCCTTTCATTTCTTTGTGTCCTCTTCAATTTATTTCTTCAGTGACATAGTTTTCAGAGTATAGGTCTTTGACCTTCTTGGCAAAATTTATTCCTAGGCTTTTTATTCTTTTGGGTGCAGTTGTAAATGGGATTGTTTTCTTAATTTTCCCTTCTGATACTCACTTTTAGTGTATAGGAAAACACTGAAGAGGACACAAATAAATGGAAGGCTATTCTGTGCTCACAGACTACAAGGATTAACATTGCTTTGGGTCATATAGTCATTTTAACAATCTACAGATTCAGTGCAGTTTCTATCAAAATATCAATGACATTCTTCTCAGAGCTAGAACAAATAATCCTAAAATTTATATGGAACCACAAAGACCATAAATAACCAAAGCAATCTTAAGAAGAACAAAGCTGGAAGTATCATGTGCCCTGCTTTCAAACTATACTGCAAAGCTATAATAATCAAAACAGCATGGTACTGGCATAAAAACAGACACATGGATCAATGGAACAGACAGAGAGCCCAGAAATAAATCCATGCTTATATGGTAAACTAATTTACAACAAGTGGTGTTGGGAAAACTGGTCACGACACATGCCCAGGTTGTGGGCCAAAATCCCCAGTGGGGGGCATGCAGGAGGCAGCCAATCAATGTTCTCTTTCATCAATGTTTCTCTCTCTCTCCCCTCCTCTCTCTCTAAATCAATAAAGAAAAAAAAATTAAAAATTAATCTGGCCTACTCTCTTACACCATATACAAAGATAAACCCAAGGCCTGAAATAACACTGTTAGAAGAAACATAGGTACTAAACTGTTTGAGTAGTATCTTTTTGGATATGTCCCCTCTAGTAAGGGAAACAAAAGCAAAAATGAACAAATGGGTCTTTATCAAGCTGAAAAGTTTCTGCATAGCAAAGGAAACCATCAACAAAATAAAAAGACAACATACTACATGGGAGAATGTATTTACAAATGATAATTCCAATAAGAGTTTGATATCAAAAAACTCAATAACAAAGAAAAAACACACAACCTGATCAGTAAATTAAAAGACGCTCATCATCACGGAAATGCACATTAAAACCACAATGAAATACCACCTCATACCAGTCAGAATGGCTGTTTATCGGAAAGTAAGCAGATAACATGTCAGCAAGGATATGGAGAAAAGGGAACCTTTGTGCACTGTTTGTAGGATAGCAGATTGGTGTAGCCACTCTGAAAAACAGTATGGAAATTCCTCATAAAACAAAAAATTAGACCCAACTATTCCACTTCTGAGTATTTATCCAAAGAGATATATGCACCCCTGTGTTCACTGCAGCATTATTTACAATAGCCATATGGAAGCAACCTCGATGTCCATTGATGGATGAGTGGGTAAAGAAGATGTGGTATATACACACACAATGGAATATTACACAGCAATAAAAAAATGAAATATTGCCATTTGCAACAACATGGATGATCTAGAGGGTACTATGCTAAGTGAAGTAAGTTAAGCAGAGAAATTCAAATACCATATGGTTTCACTTATATGTGGAATCTAAAAAACCAAACACTCATAGAAACAGAGACCAAAGGGAGGGGGTGGGACGATGGGTGAAAAAAGTGAAGGGGAATATAGTTAACAATATAACGTTGCACAGTGACAGGTAAGTTTACTAGAATTAGTGGGGTGATCACACTAAGGTATAAAAATGTCAAATAAGTATTTTGTACACTTGAAACTGGTATAACATAATACTGTAAATCAACTATACTTAAAAAGAGAACAGAAATAATGTATATTACATATCTATTAGAATTTTGGATGTTCAAATAAGTGACAGCGTTATTAAATTCTAAATGATAAAGGAAGAAGAGTTGCTACTAGAGATAGAACAGGACAAGATTAGTATGACTAATAAATTGGAAATGTTTTCATCAAAAGGGTGACACTGACAAGCTAGCTCTTGGAGAATGTGGAAATTGTGAGGAAAAAAAATGAAAGGAGATGGAATCCTGTGTTCTGATTACAGATAATCAAAATTATGGTGATACAGGAATATATAAGTGCAGATGATGAAATAGTTTAGACGAAACCAGGCTGCTGAACTCCTGTAACACAGGAAACCTAGTTTGGCTTTATAAAGTATAATATTGAGGAAATATTCATCTTCTCTCACAATTTAGGGGTAGTGGCATGATTAGAAGTAACTAATCAAATCTGTCAGTGCTAAAACAATTTGATGGATTGGGAAGATTCTGGAGGGCCATGTATCTTCTTGCTTGTGACCCAGATTCCTAAAGCCAAATAATATCAAGGAAATTCTATTAAAATACAAGATCCTTTTCTAAAATCTGAGGAATCTAAAGCAGGCAAATGCCAAAGGTGCCTAGGTGGCCTTCCCTGGTGAGACCTGTGGTTAAATCGGAGGTCCAGGAGGCTGTGACATGCTCCATATCATGGGCAAGTCAATTATGTAACTACAGTTATCGTAATTGTTCCCTCTTGGAATGAAAATTAAAACAGATGTCTGTACTGAGTTTTTCAGGATTGTTAAACAGTGCAGATATCCCTCAGCTTTATTCTGAAGGAAATCAATTTTATTAGAGTCCTATATTAAGTTTCAGGTTAAAATAAATATTTAATTGAATTACACAAAATGAGGAATCAAAGATGCTCTCTAAGGGATCTGTTTAGTCACACATGATACACATGAAATGGTGTACTGGTGACATTTTAATGATAGTAATAAGCATTGCTGAATGGTGTCCAAGGAAGGAATCAAAATTTGAGGTTGTATGAAACAAAGAAGACATGGTACTTCCTGAGAATACATCTTTACAGTATATATCTGTTAAATCAGGAATATAAACATATACCTTACATAAATTATAACATGTAGATCAAAAAGTCGGACAGACTCACCTGAATTGAATATTGTTCCACTATTATCCAGCAGTAGACCAAACAGACCAGCGCGCTGACCTGCTAGAAGCTTGACTTAATGCAAAAAGCTTCTTCTAACTGGATGTTTTTAAAAGAAGCCTGGCTTATGCTCTGTTTAAAATTTATGTCTGTTGCCTCATGTTTTTCTGGCAGCATAAATTCAAGAACTAGGAGCTTTGCTATCAAAGTCTTACCATGGAGACTTTTATTATTTGGTCTATCCCTTTCTATAAAAAATGTTCTCAGGATATTAGTCTACATTTTGGTCTTCAAATATTTAAGCGTTCTCAAGAATTGGCAAATGTTTATGGTGTCAGGAAGATAAGTTTATGAACTCAGATAAAAAATTTTAATTGCTAAATGGGATAAATTTTGGGGGGCATTTTAAAATGGATGTATATTAAGTATTTCTAAATGGTGACTGGGAGAGAGGAGAGTTTTATAAAGATAATATTCATCATTCATCTGTGCATTTAGTCATTTGATCCACACTTTTGTGGGCTTATCAAATGATTAAGATGACTGGGAATATAATGGTGAACAGGCCGAGTCCTGGCCTGAGCTCAAGGGATTTATGGTCTGGAGGGGGCTGGCAAATAAGTGCTCGGAGCACAGGATGAGGTGAGTGATGGGGGAGGTGATCAGAGGTCTAAGCAGTAGGCATTCCATATTCACCACACAGGCTTGAGGAGATCAGAATGAAAACCTCCTATTTTATCATTTTGACTCCAACCACAACTTATAAACTCATACAATGAAGAAATCCTCTTGCTGAAAAGACTGTGTCTTTTCACGTTAGTAACAATGGACTTGAAGTAGCTTTCCAGTTTCCCCCTACCTAACTCAGCTACTTCCCAACATTGTTTTCTTTGAGTTATGTCTCCACACATTTTACTTGAACACTTGACATGTTTGCTGTGTAAGTGCTGGTCTGGGTGGACACTGAGAAGCACATGGCATGCCCTGGCCTGCAAGCACGATGATACATGGAAGGCGTAACTCACGGCACAGCAACTGGGATAGCTGTTCTCAGCCTACTTGGACTCTGCTCTGGACATGACTCTGTCCCTGTCATGGGACAGCTTCAGGCATTAGCCCGGGACCCCCGACCTACATCTTTCTACCATTCTCTGTTATGTTTCTTTATTAATCTAGAAGTCATTCTGTGAAGATTTCCCACTGGGGAGACCTTTGGGTTCCCACAGTGGGTGTTGGAGGCTGTACAGCACTGAGGGACAAGAGCAGTGCTGCTTGGGAAAGGACAGTCCTCTCCGCCTTCCCCAGGTGCACTTCCAAGAACGCCACATGGGACTCCTTATAACAGCAAGAATATAATGATGTGGTCTTTTAATCACAAATGATAGCATACCCAAAAAGAGAGTAGGAAAGATAAGAATATCCTCTTACCATAGTATGTAAGATACTCTGCTGTGTGTAAAAATGTCAGTGAAACCAGAACATTGAAGATCCAGTTTATTCCAGATGAACATGCATTTCCTGTACTTCTTGCCCAAAGGGGATATATTTCAGAATTCACAGTCCAAGGCATAGGTCCCATTCCTGAGAAATACAAAATATAAAATTTCAGCAAAGCAGTATGTAAGGAATTTTTTAAAAAGTACTTGTCTCCTCTGGGAAGAGACAGTTTAATTAACAATAACAATGAAGGCTTGCTTACCAGGTGCGAAGAAAACAAGGTATAAAATAAGGCCCAGAAGTGCAGTCCAAGAGTATGGAGTAGGGCAGAAATTGTAAGCCCAAAACACTTCTTCTGTTTTGAATTTGGTTTCATTTTCACACCTGAAAAATAATGTAATATAAATATTAACTTAGTGTTTTAGGATATAGTTGTAGAAATTCAATGTGATCATCTAGCATATTTGGAAGTTCCTTAATATAATTAAAGAAAAGGATCCAAGATATTTTTCTTGCAAAAAAAATTATTTAAATATACAGTATAAAGAGCAACACACAGAAACACTCTGTGCATGCAACTCATAGCAAAAAATCAAATAATCCAATTAAAATGGCAGAGGATCCGAATATGTACTTTCCAAAAGAAGACATAGAGATGGCCAGCAGGTACATGAAAAGGTACTCAACTATCACTAATCATTAGAGAAATGCAGATCAAAGCCACATGTGATATCACCTCACACTGGCTAGAATGGCTGTCATCGAAAAAAGTGTGTAGACAGAGGTGACTTCATCTTAAAAAGCTGACTTTATTTAAACTAATCTGTGCCTTCACCAGTTTGGCTCAGCAGTCAGTATCAGCCTGTGGACCAAAGGATCACAGGTTTGATTCATGGTCAAGGGCAAGCACCTGGGTTGCAGGTTCAGTCCCCAGCCTTGGTTGGGGTCATGTGGGAGGCAACCAATCAATGTCTCTCTCTCACATCGATGTTCCTCTCTGTCCCTTTCACTCTATCTAAAAATCAGTGGAAAAATATCCTCGGGTGAAGATTATATTAAAAACAAACAAAAACTACACTAATCTACCTGAATCCTTGTCCCTTTTTTCCTGGGGTTGACTCTGGAAGCTTCAGGTTAATCACAAACTACCATTAATCCTTCCTCTGGAGCAAGGCACCCTCAAAGGTTAACCTGCCTTGGTGCCAGAGTCCCAGGTATCTGGTCCTTCTGTTATGCTCCATCACCCCTCCCTGCATTCCTTTTGGAGTACATAGGTCCATTCCTTGCTGGGGTAGAAAACAAGGTCTGGGGGGTGAACAGTGCAGGGATCCACTCTCTGTCTTGCTGCTGCCCAAGACTGCATTTCCCCAAGTACCCTATTAAAATTCTAAACTGACAGGCAGGACTTGTGGGCACTGTTCTTTGGCCTCTCTGCTCCTTAGGCATTTTTGGGCCACTTTGCGTGAAACAACAAGAAATAACAAGTGTGGCGAGAATGTGGATAAAAGGGATGCCTTCTGCATTGTTGGTAGGAATGCAATTTGGTTCAGCCACTACGGAGAACAGAATGTCGGTTCCTCAAAAAATAAAAACTACCACGTGATCTAGCAACCCCACTTCTGGGTATTATCCAAAGAAAATAGAACACTAACTCAAAAAGATATCTGCACCCCCATGTTCACTTCACTATTTAAAATAACCAAGACACAGGAGCAGCGTAAGTGGCTATTGGTAGATGAATGGATAAGGAATATTCGATACACACACACACACTGCAATGTTCCATAAAAAGGAAATCTTGCCATTTATGACAACAAGGATAGACCTTAAGGGCACTTAAGTAGAATAAATCTGACAGAAAGAGACAAGTACCATTTGACGTCACTTATATGCAATCTTAAAACAAAAACCAACAAGAAAAACAGTTCATAGATACAGAGAACAGACTGGTATATGCCAGGGGTGGGAGATGGGTATAAAATGGGTCAAACATACAAACTTCCAGTTATAAAAGAAGTCAGTCATGGGGACGTAATGTACAGCATGGGGACTACAGTTAATACCATACTGCATCTTTGAAAGCTGCTAACTAGACTTACTGTGGTGGTCATTTTGCAATATATAAAAATATGGAATCATGTTGTACACCTGAAATGAATATGTTATGTCAATGATACTCAAAAGAATTATCATATGTTTCATACCAGTCCATATGAATCAGACATGACTTCCAGTTAGTCCATGAAAGCTGCAGTGACACTTTAAGACCACCAAGAGTCAGTGTGTTGTGGCAGAAAGACTAGATTTTGCAGTCAGGTCAAGATTCACATTCCAAAACCATATATAGTTCATCTGTAAAGTGGGGATAATGCCTTACAGGTAATTTTAAGAATTACAAAGGTAATTCTGTAAAGGGGTGACAGGATAGTTGAGGACAAGGAACCATTCTTACATCTGATTCCAACTAGCCCTTTCCCTTCCTGCTGTGTGCCCTTCTCTATTAGTCACTTCCTGCGGACTTGGCCTCCTAGTTCTGTGGTGAAGCAAAGTCGCCATTGGTCTTAGATTGATTCTGAAGTTGAACTTCCAGTTCTTGACCTTAATTGAAATCTGAATTGCACCTGAAGACATATAATCAGCCTCAAAACTGTTCTTATTACCTATTGTCATTTTTAGACTGTTGTTCTGCCTCCATCAACCTCTATTTTTGAAGCTTGACATCCAAACCCTGTCCTTGTTGTGACGTTTATGACCTCCATCATAACATCCCACCTGTCTTGGTGATTTGGGTGCCTGGTTGATCATCATCTCCACCTCCTGTCATTCATTTATTTTTACTTCTGGCCCATACCTTGGCCTCACAGTTCTTATTTAACCTCTGAAACTGCAGAGAGGGCACATTTAATGTGCCTGATTTGGAACTATTTGACTTCAAGGTCTCAAACTTGGAGCATTAATATTCTGATGACAAGCAGTTCATTTCCTCATTTCTGAGAACTTGCTCCACACCCAGATTGCAGCCTTTAGATTCTAACTCTTCTCTGTATCCATTCCTTGCACTGCTCAGCTGAAACCATGCCGACACTGTCTCTGCTGGCCTCTGGATCCATGCTGCCTGCCCTTCTCACCACCTCAGTTCCCAACCCGGTGCAGCACCATGAGCTTCTTTCAATAACTAATTTTCAGAAGCTGGGCAAAATTATGTAACCATGCTGCTGCATTCTGTTAAAAGTTCACTATACTTCTTCTTAACTGGGTACCCAATTATGCTTTTTAAAATTTTTATCCTTTATTGTCTTCTCAACTGAATTGTTTGCTTATTTCAGAGTAGGCATTTAATAAACTTTTGTCAACTGTTGACTCAATTAAAAAATTTCTAGCTCAGCTGGTGTGGCTCAGTGGTTGAGCATCGACCCATGCACCAAGAGGTCACCAGTTCGATTCCTGGTCAGGACACATGCCCAGGTTGTGGGCCCAGTCCCCAGTGGGGAGGCATGCAGCAGGCAGCCAATCAATGTTCTCTCTCATCGATGTTTCTATCTCTCCCTCTCCTTTCTTCTCTAAAATCAATAAAGAAAAATTATTAAAATTTTTTTTCTCATTATCTTCTAGTCCTGAAATCTCTGTTCTACTTTCAAAGTACTTAGAACATGTCTCCTTCTTAAAGAAAATTAGGACTTTCACTTTGAACCTCCTCATTTTTTCTACTGAACCTCTACTTTTCTATATTTTCTTCCAGGCTTTTCTCACACCTCCAATGGTACCATGTCTCTTGCTCTCTTTAAGAACTGCCCTTCCTATTACTGGTCCTGTATCTCCTTCCCCTTGCCTGCTCTAGGGTCCTGTTCCATCAGGAGGCTATTCTCTTTCTGCATTTTTAGTTTTTTCCTACCCAAGTCTTCCCTTCTGACCACAATGCACAAGATGGCGCCCATTTAAACAGTCGACCCTCTCATCTTACCACTGCTAACTTGTCCAAAATCACAGAGAAGCTTATACTAGTGAGCCCTACATCCTCGTTACCCAGTCTTTCCTTCAGAGCCCAGCTCCCCCACCCACCCAGATGCCAGCTGACTCTTTTTCAGGCTTTGTTTTCTAGAATCTGCTCATCCAGAAGTCATCAGTGACCTCCAAATCCTCCGATTCTTTTAACTTGCGTTAATTTTGAGGCTCTTTGATAACTCTGTGGTGGTCGATATTGCTGACAACCTTCTTTCTCTTTTGCTTTTATAGCTATATCTCCACCTTTAGCTCTCTGAGGTATATGTCTTCACTGCTTTTTTAAAAATGCCTTTTCCTCCCCTCAATCTCTAAATACAGGTATTCTGTAAGGTTCTATTTTGATCTTAATGATCTTATCTCATTTTAAGGCTTTTTAATATGCATAGATGCACATGGATGCTCTGATAGGTTATTCTCTTGACCTGTTTCTCAAGCTCCATTGATAGAATTTAGGTATCTGCTGAACATCCATATCTAAATATCCGGCTATGGTCTCAGACATACTCAGCTACAGTGGAATCCGTTGTCTTCTCCAGGAGAGAGTGGTGCTGTTCTGAGTTCAAATTATGACTCTAAAATTTAGGTGCCAGACATTAGGGAGACAGCGATGAACAAAATTACCACCACTTGCATTTGTGGAGACTAAGAGTTTAGTGGGCACAGGCAGAGTCCTGTTTCCTGATCTGTAAAGTAGGGCAAAAGGGTATCATCACGGGCCACTGGGAACATTAAATGTATTAAATGTGATCATGTATACTGAGTGCTCAGCACATGTGGTGTATGCACGGTATGCATTACTGACGTAGTGCCACTCACGGAATTTGTTTCGGTTAACACCACCATTCCCTGAGTTGAAATGCATTAAAACCTCGGAGTTATTTTTAATATTATCCACCTGTGTTTAAATCCTCTATACTTTATAAGTCCAAGTAAAGAAAAGTGGCTAAGACCTTGCGCTCTGGGACTGTCATCTTATGTTCCAATCTAGGTCGAGACACCCAGATTTGAAGCTCGGATGCATGTGATACAGGCACTCAACTTTTCAAAGCCTGTGTCCTCATCTGTGAATGAAGGATTCACCTGGCGCCTACCTCAATAAGATATTTGGAGGTTTACATGAGATACGGTATGCAAAGAACTTCACATGGTACAGGAAATCATAATTATGTTTCCTAGACATAATTCTTGAATCTGAGTCTTCCTTTCTATTTGCATTAATACCACCCTAATTCAGACTCATGAGTGTTTGTGTCAACTTACATCTGTCTGTCACCAGAGTGGCCCCTCTATGATCCATGTTTCCTGATGTTCATGGTCTTGCATAGTCCTCTCCAGAGTGTGGGGGTGACCTGTGACTTGCTTCCAACTGACAGAATGTGGCAGATGTGGCAGGACATAAGTGATTAAATATGTGGGATTACAGTTTAGCCGAAATGTCCCACATCCAAGCTGGCTTTGAACAAGCAGGCTGTCCTGTGTGGGATCCAATGTTGGGATGCTCACGAAGGAACTGAGGAGTCTGCAGGAGCTGAGGGTAGCCTTCGGTGGACAGCTAGCAAGAAACTGAAGTCCTTGGTATAAAAGTCACTGCCAATCTTTCCCTACTTGAGCTTCAGAGTAAACTACAGCCCTGATCAACACTCTTTGAGTATAGTCTTGTGAGTCCCTAAGCCGAGAACCTAGTCAAACTGTGCCTGGACTCCTGACCCACAGAGGCAGTGATATAATACATGTGTGTTGTTTTATGCTGCTAAGTTTGTGGTCATACTGTTATGCTGCAATGAGAAATGAATACAACCCCCTAATTTTTCTGCCCACTTCTAGCATTCCTTTCTTCAAACTATGGCCTCACCACGTTGTGTTCCCCAGAGCGTTCACCTGGCCACAGAGCTTCTCAGAAACCTTCACCCCTTTGTCCCAACTGCCCAGAAATGGGCCCTGCAAAATTTGGTTTTGCCTGCCTTATCCTGTACAGGTCCTTTTCTCCAACTACACTAGACTAAGTCTTTACTGAACCTACTTTCTAGACCTAGCATCTTCTCTTCACGTCACATCCTCGACTGAAGGAAAGCGCTCACTCCTGATCGCCTCTGTCAGAATCGGCCCTGTGTCTAAATGCTCGCTCCCTTGCTCTCCAGGCCTTCTCGTTCTCCCACTTACACCTCTCGGTGCCCTGTATGAGCCTGTCTGAACAGACGCCCTCTCCACTGGGCTGTCATCCCGGCGGCACCGCACGAGGGTTAAGGACACGGTCCAGAGTCAGGCTGCGTGGTTTTGCATCTTGGTTTGGCCACTTATCAGCTATAATATGAGTCCCTAATAGACTTGTTACAAAGATTAAGTATAGTGTTAACCGCTTGGCACAAAGACAGTAATTTATTTAAGTTTTGCTAAAAGAGTCATTTTGTATCCTCCTTTTAAAAATCTCAACCTCTATCCATAACTACTCTCTATAGAGATAAATGGCCACTGAATGATGAATGAAGCCTTTATATTTGCATGTAACTGAGTAGAAAACAGCATCGGAAATTCCCTGATTAATAATCCTCCACCATCATTTCCAAACAATCAAAGTCTTCTGAGTTATGAAGATATTAAAATGAGAAAATAAGAAAAGGGTGGGGGAGACAGAGGGAAGGAGGGGAGGATAGAAACAGAACGGAAGGGAGGGGAGAGGTGGGGCGGCGGGGGGCGGGGGGGAGAGCAAAAGACGGAAAGGTTGGCTTCCAGGGAGGGAATGCTTACAAACAATCAAATCACTAAAATTCACTGCAAAATTCTATTTACTATCTTCATTCATTATTGAGGTTCCTTGGCATAATCTCTTGCGGGAAGGATGGAAAGCGGCATATTTTCAGGCAGGCTCTGTGCTTGCTCTGATGTGGCTTTTCACCATCTGGCCACACGCATATTTACATGTAAGAGGCCTCCATCCTCGTGCTGATTTTAGAAGCACTGCAGGCGCTGACTGGAGAGTTACACACAGCAATACGTAGACAGCTACTGACTAAGAAAGTGACATCACACCTGACCTTCAAAATACAAACACTAGAAATCTCAACTGAAAAATAAAAATGTATATTCCCAATGTTACTGCAAAATACCCTCACGTTTTCCCAGCTGAGTGGCTGCTGGTGGAAGAACATCATGCTCCGGAGAAGGAGCACACACTCTGACATCAGTGAGTGGGCTGGGATGAGAAAACGTCATGCTCTCTGACGGGGCCACCTCCTCACCACATCCTGGGCAAAGCCAGAAACAGCTACAGTTCTGGGAGCTGCGCAGAGGTCCTGCCGTGGACAGCACCGCGGCTCGTTCGCAGGCAGGCGGCATCCGTCTCACGTTGGCACAGGGAGAACGAGCCTTTACCAGCAGAATGACTACACTAGCACCTGCCGTGCACAGCAAATAAATGATCCGTTCCAGCCACGGAACCCAGTGCTTCCTTTACTAACACATCTAGAAATGAACAGCTCTCTTGGAAGGTGGGACAATTCTCCTTGCCCACTCAGCACCCACCCCCAAACTAGTTCATGTGCACAGCTACTTGTGCCTGTTACTCTGAGGTACCTCCTCATCAGACATCCAAAGTCTTACACCAAAGACACAACCAAAGGAACCAAGTGGTGCGACTGCCACAGTGCACCATTAGCGAGTTGTTCCCTGCTTCCCGCCCAGCACATGCTTTCTGTGTTGTGCCTTTATTCACTGTGATGGAACTATTTAACTGCTTCATGTTCGCATATGGGGCACAGGAGAAAACACCACCTGTACTTGTAACACACACTTCAAATTCTGTCTAATTCTAATCACTGAGAAACCTACAGAACTTTGCCCCCTTCCCAAAAGAGTTGATAAAGATGTAGGATTTTCCCCCGGCCGGTGTGGCTCAGTGGATTGGGCGGCGTCCGATGGACTGAGAGGTCCCAGTTCTATTCCCCATCAGGCCACAGGACTGGGTTGCAGGCTAGATCCCCAGTAGGGGGTGTGCAGGAGGCAGCCAATGGATGTTTCTATCTCTCTCTCCCTTCCTCTTTCTCTAAAAAAAAAAAAAAAATCAATAAAAACGTTTTTAAAAAAGATGTAGAGTTCTGGAGAAGGGGAGGGAGGGCTTACTACTGCTAGTGTGACTCATCTCCGCCTACTGGGCCCACTGCTCATGCTTTACTTGCCAAATCATTACTGAGAAGTGTCAGTAAAGCACAGTTTTGTCTCTAGTCCCTGATGCAGGACTGTGATGTCTTTGAACAAGATCGTTCAAGTATCACCTCAAAACAAATGGGCGGGGGTTTGGTGGAGGGGGCAAAACGGGAGAAAACGGGAGACATCTGCAACACTGTCAACAATAAAAAAAAATTATAAAAGAACAAGAAAAAAACAAAAACAAAATGGATGCCCCTAAGGGTTAACTAATAGTTGTTTATCGGAATTTATGATCTGATTACTAGTCTGAGAGTGGTAGTAGAGAGGTCCCTGGAACAGGATGGAATATCTCCCCAGGAGAGGACACCTTTGCTTTTCTCCGGGGAGAAATGACACACAATGCCGAGCGTTCCGAGGATGAGGATGAGGACAATGAGGAATTTCAACTTGTGGGCATCGGTGAAAGCAACCAGGAAAAGTTACGTTACAAACTTGACTCACTACTGTGCACACACTTTAATTCCTGTTCACTGGCAAATTCCTGTATAATACTCTAACACGAAATAAGCTTATGTCAAGGGTGGCAACGTAGCATTTAGACTAACATGCCTGCCACTGGGTAACTTCGGAGAAGGGCCCCGAGCTGGCAGTGTGCACGCCATGCAGCGAGTGTGGCCCGAGAATGTTTTCTGCTGTCCAGCCTTCTTCTCCCTTTTTAATGTAGGACTGTCACACGAAGGCAAGTTGAAAACAAATAATCTATTTTGTTAAGTACTTTTATTTTCTGGTACCTTTAGAATTATCAAGGTAATTAAATAATAGAAATGGGTAAATTTCTAAAGCATTAGAAATTTGGAGCTAAGAGCCATTTTATAAAATGAATTAATGAAGTTTATATATCCGTATATCTATAGATATATATGTATTTCAATCACTGTATCTAAACCATTTACCAGTATGTTGGCTAGTGTCAAACAAAAAAAAATACCAGAGTAAATGAAATGAATACAATTCATAATGGTACCAGAGTTCTTTCTTTGAACAGGATTAGGACGGCCCTCCTGTGATTGCTGTGACAAGGATCTCACAATGGTGCATTACACTGTCCCTCTCAGTTCCAACACACAGACCTGGGTTAGGCGATCCTTCCTGACTTTTTTGTTGTCGTCGTTAATCTTTGCCTGAGCATATTTTTTCCATTTATTTCTACATAGAGTGAGAGAGAAGGGATGAGGAAGAGAGAGAGAAACATCAATGTGAGATAGACACATTGATTGGTTACCTCCCACAAGCAGGGGATCGAACCTGCAACCCAGGTACATACCTTTGACCTGGAATTGAACTGCGAGCCTTAGGTATACAGGCCAGTGCTCCGACTCCTGAGCCACACGGCCAGGGCTCCTTCCTGACTTCTTTTACTCCCTTGCATTACCTGGGACCTTTCTCCAGTGAGGACACAACACCTCTAGCTCCCTCTTCATTCCATAGGCTTTACAGGTCAGTATCAGCACAGCATTTTACATGTAACCAATCATCAATACATGCTTGTTAAATGAAAATAAACATACTTTTATCAGTTCCCATTAAGCTGATCTTTGGACATCTGACACCAGTGTCTCCACTATATTGTAAGCATCAGAGACGATAGATACATTTGTTGTCAATTTTCTTTTAATGCTAAGAAATTAATCTCCACTTCCTGTGGCAGTATAGGAAAGACATATCTCCTCAGCGTAAGCACTGCAAAATTCATCTGTATCATCGCAAGGCTTAAGAATTTCAAACCACACCTGGACTCTGATTTGATTTTCTTTCCACCACCAGCGAGCCGGCACAGTATCCTTCCCTGGCTGGTGTTTATTTGCAGGTGCATGGGAATGAAAGTAGCTGATTTACCGCTGCAGGCTATCCTGATGCAAACAATGCTAAATCTGCTCCTTGGAATCTTTTCAATCCCTTCTCCAGCTGCCTTCCATCAAGTGTGAGTTCTACAGCTTCTTTATGGAAGCCGTGCTCCCAACAGAAATGTCCTTGGGTAGCTGTAAATCTTCACTTGATGAAATTGACTACTATTTGTATGAAGTTTCATCATATACAAGACACCTTAATATACATTAAGTTGTTTAATTTTCATAATAACCTAAAGAAATAGCATCATCATTCCCAGTTTGCATGAGACAGGTCTTTTAGAAATAGTGACTTTCCCAAGATTACACAGCAGAGGTAACATCTGAAACCCAGTCCTCTGCTTTCTTTTCTTTCAGTATAATCATGCGACTAGTTCATGTATATATGAAAACCTCTCCTTCTCCAGCTGCCTTAGTTTTTATGGACTTTAAATGGAAAATGAGGTGAAAACTCTGCTTGAAATCTCCCCTAAGTCAGAGTTCTGCCTTACTATCAGTGCTAACGTACATCACTAAAATCTCTATCCAAAATGAGTGGCATAAAGTGGTTCTCACAGAGCAGGAATTAAAATGAGCAGCATCTTGGCTGACTGGGCCTTTGTGTCTTGTACATTCTTTTTGGACTCAGTATCCCCAAAGCACAAAACAATAATTAGAACAGAAACGATGCTTATATGAGCTGAAAGTTAAAACATATCATAACAATCTCAGTAACTAGATGACTGAGATGAGGGCAGTGATCTCAACACTACAAATGATTACAAGGAGAATAGCGATTCTAATGCAATAAGACGACAGTGTTAAACAGTCTTAATACGTATTCTAAATCACGGAGCCATAATGACTACTGATACAGCCATGTCAGTAAGGAATTAAAAAAAAGTGTTTCCCCAGAAGCTGCTTAGAGGATGAAAATACATATGGACTATCTTAGCAATTACTTAAAAAAGAAATTGTGCCATTAGTTGTAGACACCGAATTTAGTAACTGAGGATATGGAAAGACATCATAAAACTGTAAACTATGAGGCCATTTCACATTATTTGATCTCAAATTACTGCAAAGTGAAAATGTAATAGCTTTACAAATTAAGCATTTAACTGCAATTGCCTTCTCACTTCCTGACTTGTATTGAAACTTCTGAAATACCATACTGATTATCAGCAATGAAACAAAATTACTGAACAGAGATGTGTCTCAAGCCTCAAGATGTGTGTGCATCTGTGTGTGCGTTCCTGCTGGAGACTCTAAGGGGAATGCATTTCTTTGCCTTTCTAGCTTCTACAGCCACCCACATTCCTTGGCCCATGGCGCCCCCTATCCTCAAAACCAGAAATAATAGTCTTTCTTGGGTCCATCTCTCCGGTTCCTTCTAAATTAGCAGTTCTCAACCTGCGGGTCGCGACCCCTTTGGGGGTTGAACGACCCTTTCACAGGGGTGGCCTAAGACCATCGGAAAACACATATTTCTGATGGTCTTAGGAACCGAGACACCGCTCCTCTATCCATCTCCGGGCAGGTCCGCCCACATGCAGATACGCCCACATACAACATGAGGAACTGTATTAAAGGGTCGCGGCATTAGGAAGGTTGAGAACCACTGTTCTAAATCAAAGATAGTTTTCCTACCATTTAGGTGAATATATACCTTACCAGCTCCATTAAAATCTCTATTTATAGATGTCGAATCACTATGTTGTACACCTGAAACGAATATATAATATTTTGCGTCAACTACACAATCATGAAATCCACACTCTGCTTCTAACCTGTTCCTGGCACTGGAGCAAAGCACTCCTGCCCCCCCACTGCCATGCTCCCCCTCCTACAACAGCCCTGGCTGCACTGGGCAGGCCCTGCACAGTCCGACTCCTCAACCTCACCCAGCGCCACCCCCACTTCACTGACCACCTTCCCCCCTGCCTCGGAGGCCGGCACTGTGGCCAGCAGACGATTGGGGCTCGATAAATATTTGTTAAACGAATAAATCGCTTTCACCATTTGACAATGTCACAATAAAACACTGTCTCACAACTTGGAAATTCTTTCATTTCTAAAGCAATTTTAGGTATGGAGATAATGAATTAGTAATATAATGTGTCCTTTATTCTTCATATGAATTATTACATATTTTTATTGTCTACAGCAGGTATTTAAGATAGTTACATATATTTTAATTCTAAGTACTTACTCTTTTGATTATTTCAACAAATAAATGTTTATTGTGTTCCAGGTTGGAGAATAAGCATTAGAATAGATTAATATAAACATTCATTCCCTCATCCAATAATCATTTACTATAAGCTAAGAGCCAATTTAAATGGTTAGATACACAGCAAAAATTGGCAGATGAGAAGGGAGTCTTTATATTTCCCAACACACACACACACACACACACACACACACACACACACACACACACCACTACAGAAGAGGTATTAGTGGGAATCTGTGGTACCTCTTCTGAGCCAGCAAAGGGCCTGGTAGCAGTGGGCAAAGTGGATGGGTAGGTTTGTGCAGGACCCTGACATGTCCTGAGGCGGACTCAGCACATCCGCCTTATTTGTACACTTGTCTAGGAGTGTAATGCCTGCCAATGAGGAGTATTCTGGGCAAGTGAATAAGCAATGGACATTCTTAGTTTATGGGCATCTCATGAACATATGAACTGGGAATCACTCAGTGTCTGGCCTCCACCTTGGATCCTATATGAATTTGTACCCTGTGGGGCTAAGGTAACTGTGTCAGGGAACTAAGCCTAGAAATATGGCACAGGTCTTAGGAGATTAAGAAACATCTTAGGGGGAAGAACATACTCTAACTTAAGGGAGACTTGCTATGGTTTTATTATACAGTAAAGGGAACTCTCCAATTGAGACAAGCTTGTGTTTACTTTGGGTAGAAATTCTCTTAGGAGGGTCCCTAGGGTGATAACATGTCTTAGTGTTCTGTCCCTTAAGGGAAAGAGGGTCTGGAAGCATCTGAAATACACAGTCTAAGCACACACTTGCATAGAACACAAAATTCAGAAGTGGGTCCTCTGGGATGTTTAGATCAGTCTGGCTACCCTGATTACAAAAGACAAAATCCAGTTTCACAAAATGAGTTGGGAAAACTTCAGACAGAGAATATTAAATCTGGGCTCAACCTTGCTGAGTGACTCATTCTTTGTACTATCTTTACCCTATGTGGAGTGTGGGAGATAGCTCAAGGAGTTAAATACTTTATCTAAATCCTGTCTCCTGTAACAGGTACAAAGACTATTTTCCCTGGAAGAAAGTGCTGATCAAATCTGAGATTTCAGTAAGTGGCCTACTTTGAGCTCTTTTTTGGTCCCACTTACCTTAGAACATTTTTATAGGAGTCAAGTCCTAGCCACAATTAAACTTTCTGTAAATGTTTTTTCTTTAACCAAAATTAAAGTTGTGGCTCTGCAATGTAGTAAAGCAATTTAATGAACCTAGACGTGAAGGTAAACCTCTGACGATATATCAGGAGTAACTCAACTGGTTACAAGCTGCAGAGGAAATGGAGACGCAGCTGGCAGTCTGAACAGGGGTTACCAACACAGGAACATGCCTAAGTATGGGTTCTGGCTCAGCTGCGTACTAGCTTCCACCAATGACCTTAAGCAAGTTCTTTAACCTACCTGAGACTTGCTGTCTTCATTTAAAAATGCTTAGCATGTAATGAAATTATTATGAAAACAACAGTAATTATTGTTGCTATTGTCAAAATACATGTGTTTGCAGGCCTGGGCCCAAAGACAAAAAAAGGGTATGTTTTTTCTCCTATAAAGTTCTACACATGACAATACTCCCTTGTGGATATGATGTGCTTCCTAAAAGAGAAGGAAATAACATCATCTGGATTCCTAGGACATTGTGTTTTTCTTTTCTTTCAACTCATTTTATTTATCCCAGTCACAATCATTTTCTTCATCTTTTTTATAACATTTTGATATACTTCCTTAGCTTCCTCTTCATACCTTATTGGAACAAGTTTATTCATCATGCAGTCATGAATAAGCTTATTTCTATTCAGTAATGTAAGCACTGTCTTTTATAAATATTACATGATGAAGTAGAAAGGGTAAAAGAGAGGGTGGCCTGTGAATATACAAAGGGATCATGATGCACGGTGAATGGAAACATGTGGGAGACATAGCTTACATTTCTCACTGTCTAAAAATAAACAAGGGCGGCTCCTGGTCAAGATGGCAGAGTAGGTAAGTGCTGTGCTCGCCTGCTCCTGCGGCCACGTCACATTACAGTGAACTATAGGACAGCCACCCTTGAGAATCGCCTGAAGACGAGTGGAACACAACTTCTATAACGAAGGCTATGAAGAACAAGTTACATCGAGACTGGTAGGAGAGGTGGAGACCCAAAACAGGCTGGTCTCACACCCATGTGTGGTGGTCAAGACCTGGGAGGTATCTTGGCTCAGAGGGACCCCCTGAGGAGCCAGGGTCCCCAGCTCCGTGCTGGAAGAGGAGTCCCTGAAATACCTGGCTGTGAAAACCAGCAAGGATCCCGTCTGGGTGACATGGGAAACTGCTATAGACCCAGGTGTCCTTTTAGAGGGCCCAAGCACAGATTCACTGGCTCAAAAAGCTTGCCCTGAGCTCAGCAAAGGGACAGCAGCTTGTAAATCACCAGGAACATACGAGGCGGAACCGAATTGTCTGGCTTCAGGGAAAGGAGTAGAGGGGCAACTCTGTTCAGGACAGAAGTGCTGACAGGCATCCTGTTCCTTTGTTGAGCCCTCCTAACTCAGCCTGGTGGTGCAGGTGGGCTCCAAATAGGAGTCACCATCAGACTGGCTAACACCGCTCGCCCTACTCTGGTGATTCCCTGAGACCCTGTCCCATCCAGCTAGTTCACTGGCTCAAATCTCTTTCAGCAGCTGTTCCTGGCAGGCAGCCAACATCAGCTCACACTGTGGACTTTCCCAAAGTCTCTGAAATGTTCACAAACCCAAAACAAGCAGTGGCTGGCCTCAAAGTGTCCTATACTTTTTCCTAAGCAGCTCCAAGCCAGGCACGAGTGGCAGCTGGCCTTGTTACACAGTATAGCCTCTCCCAGGCATCTCCAAGCCCAGCACAGGCAGCCACCAACCACAGCTCACTTCATAGCTCCTACCAGGTCGCTTACGCCAAGCACAGGCAGCAGCTGACCTTGGCCTGCACCAGAGGCCCTCCTAAGAGGCCTGCTTTAGACCACAGCAGAGTACTACCCAAGCAGCTCCACAAGTGACACACCCAAAGGTTAGACTCAGCAGGCACCAGAGCCCTACCAAATCAAATCCCACTCCATGGGGTCACCCCCACACAAGAGCTTGTCTGCTATAGTCACAGCCAGTTCTCACAGACAGCCTGAGGGTCAGTCCTACCCACTGACATGCCAACAGCAGCTAAGGCTCAAGTACAATGAGAGTACACAGAACCCACAGAGGAGACACCCCAGGGTGACTGTGCCACTGGGCCCCACAGGACACCTGCTACACAAGGCTACCCTGCCAAGGCTGGGAGATGTAACAGATCTAGCTGATACACAGACACAAACACAGGGAGGCAGCTAAAATGAGGGGACAAAGGAACTCATCCCAAATGAAAGAACAGGACAAAATTCCAGAAAAAAAACTAAACGCAGTGGAGGTGAGCAATCTACCAGATACAGAGGTCAAAACACTTGTTAAAAGATGCTAAACGAACTTAGGGAAAGAACAAATGAACTCAGTGAGAACTCACACAAAGAAAAAGGACACAAAAGAACGAGTCAGAAATGAAGAGTACAGCAACTGAATGAAGAATACATTATATGAAATCAACAGCACATTAGATGAAGTGGAGGACTGAATCAGAAATTTGGAGGACAAGGTATTGAAAAACGCCCTATAGGAACAACAACAACAACAAAATGAGGACAGGTTAAAGGGACTTCTGGGACAAAATCAAGTGTACCAACATTTGTATCATAGAGGTACTATCAGAAGAGAGTGAGCAAAGGATTGAAAACCTATTGGAAGAAATAATGTCTTAAAACTTCCTTCACATCCTGAAGGAAATAGACATACATGTCTCAGAAGCACAGAGTGTCCCAAACAAAATGAACCCAAAGAGGCCCACACTAAGACACATAATAATTAAAATGCCAAAGGTTAAAGACAAAGAATTTTAAAAGCATCAAGAGAAAAGCAGTTATGTACAAGGAAGCTCCCTTAAGACTGTCAGCTGATTTCTCAACAGAAACTTTGCAGGCCAGAAGGGACTGGCACAAAATATTCAAAGTGATGAAAAACAAGGACCTACAAGCAAGATTACTCTACCTAGGAAGGCTATCATTTAGCATCAAAGGAGAGATAAAGAGCTTCCCAGACAAGGGAAAGCTAAAGGAGTTCATTACCATCAAACCAGTACTACAAGAAATGTTAAAGGGACTTTTTTTTTTTATCTTCACCCGAGGACATTTTTGCATTTATCTTAAGATAGAGTGGGAGGGGGGTGGAGAGAGAAACATCGATGTGAGAGAGACACACCGAGTGGTTGCCACCCACACAACCCCAACCAGGGCTGGGGACAAACTGCAACCGAGGTACATGCCCTTAGCGGGAACCGAACCCAGGACTCTCCGGTCCGCAGGCCGACGTTCTAACCACTGAGCAAAACTGGCCAGTGCTAAAGGGACTTTAAGAAGAAGGCTCTGTCTGGTTAGCTCAGTTGGTTAGAGCATTGACCTGATATGCCAAGGTTGTGGGTTCAATTACCAGTCAGGGCACATATAAGAAACAACCAATGAATGCTTAAATAAGTGGAACAACAAAGCAATGTGTGTGTGTGTGTGTGTGTGTGTGTGTGTTTCTCCTTTCCTCACTCTCTAAAATCAATCATTAAAAAAATTATTACAAAAGAAAAAAGATAAAGATATGACTATAATGGCAATAACTACCTACCTCTCAATAATTACTTCACTTGTAAATGGAGCAAATGCTTCAGTCAAAAGAAAGAGTTGCTGAAGATAAAATAAGACTTATATACATGCTGCCTACAAGAGACCCACTTCAGACTGAGAGACACAGACTGCAAGTAAAGGAATAGAAAAAGATACGCAAATGGAAATGAAAAAAAGAGCTGGAGTAGCAATACAAATAAACAAAACAGAAAGAGACTCACAGAGAAAAAACCGAGGACTGCCAGATGGGAGGGGGTTGCGGGGCTGAGTGAAAAAGGTGAAGAGATCAAGAAGTACAAATTGGCAGTTACAAAACAGTCACAGGGTATAAAGTACAGCATAGGGAATCTAGTCAGTAATATTAAAATAACTATGCCTGTTGTCAGGTGGGTACTAGACCTGTTGGGGGGATCACTTCATAAGTTACATACACGCCGAACCACTATGCTGTACACTTGAAAGTAATGTAATATTGAATGTCAACTGTAATTGAAAATAAAAAATAAATTAAAAAAAAAAAAGAGCAAATGCGCCAAGTTTATTGATGATAAACTGCTATTTGCTAGCCGTGAATCCATCAAGAGTGCAGGGGTATTATCACTTACTAAATGCACAATCCAACTTTTACTGGTTAAGATCACACACATGATACTGTTAATCCTATCATAGAAATTTGATTCAAGTATAAGAATGTATCCCAAGAACAAGTACATAGTAATAAAACATTCAGTTACATATACTTGCTGGAGTATACATACAAAAAGTATTCCACTTCTAAGATACTTGTGTACAAGCAAATGGACTAATGACTTTTTATATGTGCAAAAGCATTAGGAACCATATAAAACTTTCCTAAAAATATCAGAGCTTGCCTATTTTGGTCTGTGGCGATATAAGGCTGCTTAGATTTTCGGTAAGTGAAACGAACATAATGCTGACTTCTATTAGAAGGCAGCACCACAGTCAAAGCTGCCTGCCACCTAAACTTCCAAACTTCAACCCCAGCCATTCCTCTACATGGATCCTATCATCATAAAGTAAATATTTTGGTGTACTTCCTCACTGTTCTTTTACCATATATATTTAAAAATCTGTGTGTGTGTGTGTGTGTGTAAATAAAATCAGGGTTATGCAACAGTTGTTTTATAGCCTGTTTTAATTTATTAAAATATACACACAAAGATTCTATAAAATGTTCATGTACTTTAAAGCACAATAATAAGATATCCACTGATAAACTCACTCAACAAGTTAAGGACTATCACATGACCAGACTAGAAGCTGTCTGTGGGCTGCTTTCTGACTGAGTCCCTTCCCTTCACCCCATAATCACCATCAGTAATTCAGTGTATATTCTGTGATTTGGACTGTGAACTACTCATTTTCCTTGGAGTTTTATCTATGTCAATGACTTCGGGCTTGACTGAGATTGATTGATATTTCCAGAGAGGATTATTTACATTTGCTTCTAGACACCCACAGAACTGGGACCATGCCAGATTGGATTCTTAGCTGGAGGTTTTACAGACACGGGGGACGTGAATTCAGGCGGAAGCCCAGGTTAAGGGCTGACTTCGGATGTTAAATCCTTGGGGTAGAACTGTTTCCCCTCTATGCATGCAGGGTTGAGAAAGAAAAGATTCCTTATGTTCTTTTCTGAAATGGAACATTTTTTTTCTTTTATAACAGTTTTATTGACATATAATTCCCATGCCATAAAATCCATCATTTTAAAGCATATAATTCAGTGACTTTTAGTAAATTCATAAAGCTATGCAACCATCAGCACTGTCTAATTTAGAACATTTGCATCACCCCATAGAGAAATCCCATCCCCATCAGCAGTCACTCCCCAATCCTCCCTCCTCCTAGCCCCTGACACACGAATCTACTTTCTGTCTCTATGGATTTGCCTATTACAGGCATTTCATATAAACTGAATCGTACACTATGAGGCCCTTTATAACAGTCTTCCACAAAACATATTTTCAAGGTTATGCCTGGCAAGTTTCACATTTCATTCACTCTCTCAATGCAGGGCGCAGCCCCTGACACCCTAACTTTACCTGAGTGTGACCATGTGACTAAGTTTGACCTATGAGATATGAGCAGAAATAAGGTATATGACTTACAGGTCATTTTCTTAAAAGTAAACTGCTTGCCCTCTTCCTTGTTCCCCAAGTCCCATGAGTGGGCACAGGTCTTGGTAATGGTGAGTTGGCTGAAACTATGTAGCAAATGTAATTCTTCAAATTAACACAGAAAGAGTGGAGACCTAGGTCCCCAATCTTGTGGTGCACAGCCACAGGGGTGAGTATCTCTCGAATACTAAAATGGATCAACAGAAACTTTTTTTTAGATATGTCTTTTGATTACAGTTCAGTTTGTATGGTAACTAATATAATTAGAATGTAGCATCATTTACTTTATAATTTGTCACTAAATATTATTCCAATATTTTAAATAATGCTGCCATAAACATACACATCTTTGACTTCCTCTCCTTATAACACATTTCTAGAAGTGAGATTTCTAATTAGAGGGTGTGGACGGTAAGCCTCTGGATCCGTACTGACACATTTCCATTTAGACAGATGATCTGTTTTACTCTCGACACCAGTGCAGAGGAGTGCTGTTTGCTCATTCAGAAAAACCTTAATAATAACCTAAAAGTGCCATCTGATGACTTGCCTAGAGTAAATAATAGTAAGTGATGGATAGTGAAAACTATCCACTTTATTATTTGTATAAGTTCCGATGCTAAGAAAACAACCCATATCTCTTTGCACAGTTTAAAGCAAGCATGCAAGGATCCCTAAGTCTTTCCACTGGGAAACCAGGGTAGAAACTGTATTATGTTTGCAATGTAATTATCTTCAAGTACATTGAAAAATGCTAACATTTTTCAGCATACACTGAACTTATTTTGAAATTCTGACTTGTATTTCCTGAGCTATAATTATAGTGTTCTTTTCCCATTTCAGCTCAATATTTTCTCATTTATATTGTGGTTCTGTAACAGAAAATGGTTCTCTGTTTCCATAAACAGCAGCAATATGGGAAAAGTATGGGAGTGGCGATCCCGCTCAAAATGAGGAGTGAACCCAATAACCCATCTCTCCTAAAGCAGCTACATCAGTCTCCCACAGCTGATAGGGACAACTACACCATTAAATTTTTGTTGTCCCATATTGGTAGCTTTTATTCTGTGAGAATGATAAACACAAATCAGATCATCTAATCATAGCCCAAGATATAAATGCATTAACATTTTTAAAAGTTAATGGATACAGCCCTGGCCGGTTTGGCTCAGCGGTTAGAGCGTTGGCCTGCGGTCCAGAGAGACCCGGGTTCGGTTCCCGCTAGGGGCACGTACCTCGGTTGCAGTTTGTCCCCGGCCCTGGTTGGGTTGTGCGGGAGGCAGCCACTCGATGTGTCCCTTTCACGTCGATATTTCTCTCTCTCTCTCTCTCTCTCTCTTCCTCTCTCTCCCTCCCACTCTATCTGAGCAAAAAATGGGAAAATGTCCTCAGGTGAGGATAAAAAAAAAAAAGATACATGTTACATGTATCTTTACATGTATCTTACATGTTACATGATACATGGATACATGTTATATGCCCATTATGATAAACATAGCCATACACAGACACAATAAAAACCAGTCACACCCTGGCCAGTGTGGCTCAATCGGTTGGATGTCGTCCTGTGCACTGAAAGGTTGACGGTTTGATTCCCGTTCAAGGGCACATGCCTGGGTTGTGGGCTCCATGCCCTGAAGGGGGTATGCAGGAGGAAGCCAAGTGATGCTCTTATATTGATGTTTCTCTCTCTCTCCCTCTCCTTTCCTCTCTCTCTAAAAATCAATAAATTATTCATCACACACAAAACTGGTCACAACTCAACCTATACATTCCATCCATATAAATATAAAAACTACTGTTTTGATTAAAATCTACTTCACACATGACTTTTATTTGGGGCTGTGGGAGTCAGCCTGCAAGCTGTCCCCCAGTGATCCCACCCCCTGGTATCCACACCCTTGTGGAGCTCCCTTGTGGGTCAACCTGTGTACCTAGTATTGTGGAAGGATGCGGCATGAATTCTGAGGCTAGTTCATAAAAGACTCCATGACTTCTGCCTGTCTGTCTTTTGGAGCACTGGCTCTGGGGGAGCCACTGCCATGCCACGAGGACACTCAAGCAGCCGGACGACAGCTCCGCACGAAGAGAAACGGCCCGAGTACAAGCAGCGTTGACTCCAGGCACCTGACGAACACGCTGGACAGCCACCTGTGAGCGACACCGAGCAGCACCGCTCAGCGAGGCTGTTTCTGGATTCCTCACCCAGAGAAACTGTTTGGCACCAAAAACTGTTTATTGCTTGAAGCTGCTAAGTTTTGGGGTTGTTACCTTGCAGTAGATTACAGATACACAGGGGCTGTGAATATTACATCAATTAACCCGAATAAGAGACTGAAAGCAAAAGGAGACCCTTGGAGTAAATTAAAAGCTATATTCCCACGAAACTTTTAATTCATTGCAACTGACAACATACCTACGTGCATAAGAAGAGCCCTTCGACTTTTTCTAATTGTAAAGCCAGTGTTCTCTCCTGGTTCGGCCCTCCACCTCCCGTGCTCGGCCCCCTCACCAGGCAGACACAGGCCTCCGGGAAGCCCCAGGCTAGTGCTAAGGCAGAGAGACTCGCGGACACATTTCAGGCTTTCCGGACATTTCCCGTGACACCTCTGCGTAAACATAAAAATCTCTCTCACTCTTTAGTACTAAATGAAACCGAAAATACCATATAAATGGTTCCCAAAATAAATCAGGTTAATGAAACAAACTGTATGCGGTCCCCCTGCTTCACCCCCCCAGGAAAGGCACGAGCACCTGCAGAATCACTGCTGTTCTTTAATTTTGAACATGAGCAGCCCCGAGGCACCCTTTTACAGGAACCTAGCGAGAGTAATCTCCGAAATTACAATAAAAGTACGTTTCATCTCCGCTGCCACGGGCGGAGCAAACCAAAGGCAGGAAACAAGTGGGACAGTGCAAGACATCCTGCCGGTCAGCTGCCAGCCGGGTCAGAAAGACTGGGAAACCGAGGCCACAAACCGGTCTGTACGACTACCAGCACCTCAGAAGGTGGAGAACGCATGTCAGGGAGCAGCAGCAACGGGGTGCTTTCTAAAGTCAGTGCCATTGTCCAGGAACGTGCTCAGAGCCAGGAAGGGGTGACACCTTCCCACCCCTGAAGTCTCACAGCTGAGGAGGGGGCTGCATGACGAGCTCACATGACTCAGGAGACAAAACCTGGTAGAACTTTCAGCGCCTTGGCCCAGAGAAACTCAAATTTATAACAGCACAATTTGTAACCTGTCAGAACCCTCAGAGTAAGAATGGGCTCTCGATCTGCGGCGGAGCAGCTGCTACGGACAAGATGCCTAATGAAGATTGATGCCCAGCAGGTCCATGAAAAACAGATCCTTGCTGAGAAAACATACAATATGTCTCGTGGTATTTATTTGGACCCATTCCAATCTTAGTACATGAAAAAAACCAAGGCAACTCTAAAATTACCATGGAGCGTCCCCAAACCAGTCATACATCTTCAAATCCTTGGCATTTTTGCAGAAAGGTAATCAGTACAGACCTGCTTGGAATGAAAATTGTACACAGAAGGAAAATCTGTGGCTAAAAACCGCTTCTGAGAAGGCGATGAACAGGAATGCAGTCTATGCCGAATGTGATATGCCAGGGCTGCTCCTAAGAGGGGATTGGGAGAACGGCCGCTGTGGGCACAGACATCCCCCAGATGACTGCCGACTTGCGAGGGCTGACCTCGCCTGATTTCCCTTGGCACAAAGCTAAGATTCGTCATGTTCCTTTCCTTTAAGATTATTTAAAAAGTCAGGTTGTTGAATACAAAGACTACTGGAGCAGGAAAATTCACCAACAGTACTCCAGCTGGGAGAAAGAGGATTTAATTGGGAGTCGGTTGACTTATTTTATTGTCCCAGCTCTACCATTAATTGGTCTTGTGAGTTTTAGCAAATCATTTCAAATTTCTGGGATTCACTGTCCTCCTTTGTATCATGAAAGGACTGGACGAGAATCTAATATTTACCAGTCTGTGCAAAATCAATACTGCGTTAAGGAAGACCCGAGGCTGCCTGGAGGCCACTAGGAAGGGAGACCGTAATCAAGTAGTAATGTCTGCAGGGCAGGGCTTGGGGAGGAAAGGCTGGAGAAGGGCGCCGTTGCTCCCCTCGGACTCAATCATCTTCGAGGGTACTAACAACGATAACAATCTATCATTTATTCACTGAATATAACTAACCACAAAACCCACTGACGGGTTATCTCAACAAAACTACACATTTAGAAACTATGAAGAGCTTAGTAATGAACAGAAAGAATAGCCTGTATTGTTAAAGGCTGCTATTTTGAAGAGATAACAATGACTCTGTCAAGGCAACTGATACTCAGTTAAAAAGGAAAGTACACTTAATGGTAGGTACTAGGCTGCGGACGTAAACCCCAAGATGGGGCTCGGGCTCTGTGTTTCATCGGTCCCGGACACAACACCAGGCACTTCGCTGAAACTCCTGGCACTTTGCCTGTCACATCATTGTCAAATTCTAAACAGCTAGAGTGCCATTAAAAAGCACATGGTTGTAGGCTTTCCAACTTGCATCGGAAAAGAAAGTGCAACAAGAAGAGAGCTGGCAGAGGCGGCCACGTTTTTATCAGGAGTATTGCTGCTGTGACTGGGGAGATCAGGAACCTATTTCTCAAGCGTTATGAACTAACAAAAGCTTAGTTGAAAATGTACATTACTCAGACAACAAATTAGAAATGAGTCAAAGTAATTTTGGTCTAAACGAATTTACGCATTCATAAAAATATTTTAAAGTACTTTATGATGAAGTTGTAAAATAACGTAAGTACAGGGAAACCACAGAAGTTAATGAACGCATTTCCTCTTACGATGCTGAGCACCCAGCTGTCTGACCACAGTGGATGGACTGATTGTCTGTTGGGTTTTACTTGAACTCTAAGGAGAATAAAATAAAATTGCTATTTAAAAAATAAAATCTGCCTTCACATGTTCTTGGGAACGTAAATATAAACCATTGAAGGTTTAAGGTTTTGTGTGTGTGTTACAATCTACTTTTAACCCTCTGAATGAGAAGACTATTTTTCTTACTTCCAACCTGCTGATGTTTTAGAACTCTGATTATTTACTTGTATATCTATTAAAAACATATGTTGTTTGAGAATATTTGACTTCAGAGATGGAGTAAGTTACTCTGAAATATATTTGGCCTTAATGTAGATTGCTATTTGTAACAAAGAAAATAATGGACTAAGTTATTTGCTCATTCAACAAAATATTTCCTGAGCCAAGGCCCCCTGCTAGGGGCCACAGCAGTGAACAACACAGAAGTCTCTGTCTGTATAGAGTTTATATTCTAGCAACTGTAGATAGATAATACATAAGCAAATACTTTTAGATAGTGTTATCATGAAAACAATACCAGAGTGATATGACAGAAGAAAACTAAGTGGAGGAGACAAAGGAAAACTCAGTAAAACTGGGCACTGGACCGTCTACCGAGGGAAAGCAGGCCCGCTTCGTGCCGAGCACGAGTCCGTGCCTAGGACAGCCCGCACCTGGTCCCGGCTCTGCTCCGTGGTCCTGAAAGTGTTAACAGGGGGCCTTGTACTTTCATTTCACACTGAGCCCACATCTCGGTCTTGCAGAGAAGTGAGATCTGAACGACAAGGAGGAGCCAGATCTATGTGACGATGGCAAAAGGACAGATCCTCTCCGAGAGGGAACACCAACACAGCCTTGACATTTGAGAACCAGAAAAGATGAGAGGACTGAGGCGTGGAAGTGAGGGAGATGCAGTGGCAGCCGAGGGGGCCAGAGAAGTAGGCAAGGGCCGGCTGGTGTCAGCTCTCGTAGGAGACTGGATTTTCTCTAAGCACAAGGGCAGCTGCTAGATGAAAAGCTGTGCAAGAAAAACCCACCCCTGGCAGAGAGAGACAAAGCAACTTGCCTGTTTTGGTTAAGCTCAAACTGAAATACTATATTGTGTTTGTGTGCATGTGTGTGTCTTGTGAATACACACACACACACGCGCATATATACATATAACTCTTTCCTGAGAATTTATATTCACAGGCCACATAACATATCAGATTGAGATTTCTTAGTGTACACTGAATAACCTAGGAACGTCCAACCAGAGAAAGTAACGGAAGCACGTCCTAGGACAGTAAAGCCCAATGCAGGGCAGCTCAACCAGTGTGGAGTCATCCAAGATAATTACATTCAAAAAAGGCCTCATTGTAGGTATCTTCCATGGGTCCCCTGTGATACATTTCTAAATTTATTTGTAACAATGTTAAGAAAAGTGGAGTAACGTGCAACCACCCATGGGCCCCACCTGAATACAGGCCACGGGGCAGCCACTCTCAGTGTCCTTTTAAGCCTCCAGGTGGTGACAGCCCTGCACTATCGAACAGAAGCAAATTCCAAAAAATAAAAAACCTCTGGAAGGACAAGCTCTTAGCTCAGGCCATGCAGGACAGCCACTGATAAAAACTGTGCTGCAAATGAACAAGGTGACACTCATAAGAACACATGAAGAAACAGTCCACTGTGATCCATCCCCAGCGGAGGACAGCAGACAACAAACAGAATCAAAACTGCCAAAACTTGAGACTGAAAACATCACATAGAAGCAAAAAAATAAGCACGATAAATGATTTAAAGGAGGTATCTAAAATATGAAAAAAAACCACTATAAAATATTTATATTGAAAATAGAATGAAATATAACTTAAATATAGATACAGTCATAGAAAGAAAATGCTTTCATAGATGTGCTGACCATCAGGTTAGACCCCAGTGAAGAGTATTAGAGAAGTAGATGAATGATCTGAGAACATTTCCCAGGACGTGGCACTAAGAGAGAGATGAAATAGGGGACAGAGGGCAGAATGTGATGGTCAATATACATCTCACTGGGATTCTGGGGGACAGAAGAGAGAGAATTCATTCCAGGGGACAGTATATGAAGATATAATGGCCGAGAATTTTTCAAAGTTGGTGAAAAAGAAGACTCTTCATATTTACAAAGAACAATGATCCCTTAGCAGGATAAATAAAATAAAATTCACATCAAGGTACATCGTTGTGAAACGACAGAATACTAAAGACCAAGACAAGGGCCTACGGCATCTGAAGAAAGCAGACTACGCAGAAAGGAAAGGTAACTAGCCTGGCGGCAGGCTGCTCAGAAGACTATGCAGTAACATTTGCAAAGTACTGAGAGGAAAGAACTGTAAATCTAGATTTCTGTGTCTAGGTTACTATCATTTAAGAGTGATGGAAAGCCCAGCCGGTGCGGTTTAGTGGTTGAGCGTCGACCCATGCACCAAGAGGTCACAGGTTCGATTCCCCGTCAGGACACATGCCCAGGTTGTGGACCCGATCCCCAGTGGGGGGCATGCAGGAGGCGGCCAATCGATGTTCTCTCTCATGGATGTTTCTCTCTCTTTCTCCCTCTCCCTTACTCTCTCTCTCTAGAATCAATAAAGAAAAAAATGTTAAAAAAAAAAGTGATAGAAAAATAAGTAAATTTCAGACAAAGCTTGGGAGAGTCTACTACTAATACTCTTGCAGAAAAAGCTTCTAAAGGATACAGAATAGGAAGAAGAAATACGTATCCATGTTCTTTTATATATTCACATATCTATGAATATGAGTTCAGAAACTAAACAGAAGGAAGAAAATTAGGGAACAAAAAATTATGAACAAAAAGCTGGTGCACATGTGGATACATGTAAGTAAACAAGCTGTGATTTGATGGAAATACAGTTGGTTAGAATGGTGGGGAAAACACTGTATCTGTTGTTTAGAAGAAACACCTAAACATATGGATACAGACAGTTGAAATATTTATAAAGAAAAGAAGACATAAATATTAACAAAAAGAAAACTGGTGCAACTTCACAATAATAGACACAATGGATTTTAAGGCAAAAGCAGTTATCAAGGATAAATGATACATAATAATAAAAGGTTCATTTCATCAGAAAAACATAATAGTTCTATCTTGTAAACATCTAATTAAATATACTTCAAGCTATGTGAGGCAACACTGCAGGATTTCAAAGAAAAACTGACAACTCCACCATCAGAATGGTAGAGTTTAACGTTAATTCTCAGAAACCGCTAGATTAATAAAAATAATAATCTATCTGTCAAAACCAATGCATTTACCAGACTCATGTTATGATTAAATAGCTTTAGTAGTCCCTGACTCTTCTGCTCTTAGCTTATTCTGCCACTTTTGGTAATGCAGTATAAAACGAAGGAGACACAGGTCGTTTATTTACTCAATAAATAAATATTTACTACATGACTCCTAGGCTCCAGGCCCTGTCTACAGTGTCACAGCACTAACAGAAAAGGTCTCTACTCTCACGGACCTTACATTCAAGGTGGGCACACAGAAAACAAATAAACACACAAATATGTTTATATTTACATGTTAAATATAAACATAGTATTATAAGTACTAAAAAGAAAAATAAAGCAGAGTAGTGCAAGGAGCCAGGAAGGGGCACTTTGCTATTTTTATAGGGCTCTTAGGGAAGGGCTCTGTGCTAAGTAGACTACTGAGCCGAGAATGACGAGAGCGCCCCCTGCAGGTATCTGAAGGGAGCGCCTTCCAGGCAAGTGTGAAAGCCCAAGATGGAAGAGGCTGGGATCTCTGCAAGAACAGAGGCTGCAGTGCAGTGAGCAAGGAAGACTGTGTTGGAGGCCAGATCAAAGTGGTGTGTGTTGCCTGTGCTCAGTGTGCAGGACTTTGTGGGTGTGGTCTTCAGAAGAGCAGTGTGATCTGGCTTCCGGTTTTAAAAAGTCACTGTGACTGTTTCGTGCAGAACAGCGGTGGGGAGGGAGTGGAGGGCCAGGGCTGGAGCCAGAGACAGGTTAGGAGGCGCTGTAGTTCCAGGGGAGAGTGGCAGTGGAGGGGCCCAGGGCACGAGCACAAGTAGGATTCTGGGTCTGTTGTGAAGAGGGCCCCATGGAAAAATGATGTGTCTTTCCAGGCAGCAGTACCAACTCAGGTCTTTCTCTCGGGGTCTTTTTTAATCCTCACCCAAGGATATTTTTCCACTGATTTTTTAGAAAGAGAGGAAGGCAGAGAGAGAGAAACATCAATGTGCAAAAGAACCATCACTTGCTGCCTCCTGCACGCCCCCTACTGGGGATCAGGCCCGAAACCCGGGCATGTGCCCTGTCGGGGAATGGAACCAGGACCTCTCAGTCCACGGGAGGACGCTCAGTCCACTGAGCACAGGTGACTGGACAAACCAGCAGGAGACACGGGTGTTGCATTCATTTAACATTCTCCTGAGCAGCAGGCAGCTTCCCTGCTTCTTTCGGATACTGAGTTGCTGAGAAAGCCTAGGGCCACACAATCTTAGCTCGGAACAGATTTAAAATCACAGAATCAATTTGTATACAGATGTATAAAATGGTTTCACAAGGGCTCCCAAGAATGCAAATTCACGAACTAAATATTAAGAAAAAAATTACTGACAAGTTTATATTTCAGAGTTGATGCCCCCAATCTTGTCTGGAACCTCTGAGACCAAACGATCAGACCAAAAGCTCTCGATCCACTTGAAAAGGGAATGAAGCATATGTCAGAACCAAACCTTTGCCCAACAGATTGTAAGGTATTCTTAAGGAGTGTATCTAACTGACCCCAGGTGCCTGCCGAATCACCCTTTTCCAGGATTAAAAGGTATTCTGTCTTTTTCTCCTAAATGCTACTGCGTACATTTCCCCCTAGACTCTAATGAGTCTGCACAGGATGCTGTTTGCATTGATCACTACCTGCAAACTGTAAAATGTCCCCTGTAAGACATGTTCTCAGCTGTGATAAAATCTAATCTGAGATAGATCTAGGTGCTACATCAATGAAATTCCACCGGACCTGAAAAGATATAACTTACTCAAGCAAACTTCCTTGTAAACAGACTCAGAAAAAAGATCTTAAGGTACTTTAGACAGTATGCAAAAAGTTTGTATTGTAATATTTTAGAATTCTCCAAAGTGCTTAAATTATATATAGGAACATATATAATATGTCAGGTAATAATTAAATCAAGGTCCTTGAAAATAAGTTCTTAGAAGTTAAAACTGGGAACAACCCCAATATCCTTCAGTGGGTGAATGGTTAAACAAACAGAGGTGCATCCTATACTATGCAATACTAGTCAGCAATAAAAAGGGATGAACTATTGATATAGCACATGAATCTCCAGAGAATTAGGCTGAGAAAAAAAGCCAATCCCCAAAGGTTACATACCTTACTATAGTATTCTCAGAGTTTTTTATTACAGATGGATGTTGAATATTGTCAAAAAAATTTTTCTGCACCTATTGAGGACGGTCATATGGTTTTTTTTCCTTTGCTCTACTAATATAGCGAATTAAATCAATTGATTTCAAATGTTAAATCAACCTTGCCTTACTTTATATTGCTAGATTCAATTGGAGAATTTCTGGGTCTATTTACGGGGTGGGCAAAAGTAGGTTTACAGCTGTATGTGAAACAACACTGATTCTTGTATTAGTGTGTATTTATTGATTATTGTATTATTTGTCTTATTATTGTTATTATTTCATATACTTACCTATGATTTACCTTTTAGGTAATGATGGCTGGTAATTTAACCAAATTTTGCCCATCCCTGTATATGAGAAATATTGGAATGTTTATTTATAATTTTTCTTTCTCATAGTTTTTGTATGGTTTTGGTACCAAGATGATACTGTATGAGTTGGAAAATTTACCCCCTCTGCTAATTTCTGAAATAGTTTATGTAGACTTACCATGATTTCTTCCTAAAATATGTGATATCATTCACTAGATTTTGTTCATTTCATCTAAGTCCCCTCTTTTAATTCTAACAGTAGTAAATTATGTCTTCTCTCTCTTCCCCTCCTTGAGGAGTCTAGGTATAATGTAATCAACTTTTTATCTCTTTAAAACAATAGCTTTGTGTTTCATTTACTTTATCTATGGCATTCCCATTTTCTATTTTATTGATTTCTACTCTGTATTTCCTTTTTACTTACACTGGGTTTTAATTGCTCTTCATTTTCTCCTTCATAATTGGAAGTTTAGATCATTGATTTGAGACCTTTCTTATTTTCTTATATACTTATTTGAAACCAAACATTTGCCCAAAGCACTACTTTCTGTCGAATCCCAACATTTTTATATATTTTCATTGGGTTAAAAATACTTTCTAATTTCCTTGTGATTTCTTCTTTCCATCATGGGTTATTTGGAAGTGTGCTGTTTAATTTCAAAGTGCTAGGAATTTTTGTGAAAACCTTTTTTTACTAATATCTAAGTTAATTTTACTATGGTCAGAGAATGTACTTTCTATGGATTCAGTTATTTAACATGTACTTGTTGAGACCTGTAGCTCAGAACACTGTAGATGTTGGTAATGTTCATTTGAAAAGCATATTTACTCTGCTGTTGTTGGGTGGAATGCTCTATAAAGGTTTGGTGGGTAAGGCCCAGTTGATTTGACAGTACTGTTCAAGTCTTCTGTATCTTTACTATTTTTATCTATTTGCTCTATCAATTATCAATAAAGAGTAGTGAAAAACTCCCCAGTTATAATTATGGATTCAGTTTTTGGTTTATGTATTTTGAAGATCTGCTATGGGAGAAATATACATTTAAGATTTATTATGCAGTGTCTCTCTTTATCTCTGATAATAATCCTTATTCTGCAGCCTTTCTGTCTAATATTAACAAAGTCATTCTAGCATCCATGCAATTAGTGTTTGCATGGTATGTGTTTCCATCCCTTTATTTCTAAATCCATGTTTGTTTTTACATTTAAATTGCTTGTTTTTCCTGCTCAAGACATCAAATAATTAAGTCTTGCTTTTTAAAACCTACGTGGAAAATTTCATTTGAAGTTTTTAGACCATTTACATTTAATGTAATTTATCAATATAGTTGGCTTAAATCTACCATTTTTTCTTTTACATTTATCCCATTTGACCTTTGCTATTCTCCTTTTAAAAGATTTATTGTCTTAACTGCATATATTCTCACATTGCATTTTATTTCTTCTATTTGCTTCTTAGCTATCGTTTTTTGTTTTAATTTTTAGTCACTGATGTAGGCTAGCATTTATCTTTTTTTTTTTTTATCCTCACCCGAGGACATTTTTGCATTTATCTTCAGATAGAGCGGGAGCGAGAGAGGGAGGAAGAGAGAGAGAGAAACATCTATGTGAGAGAGACACATCGACTGGCTGCCACCCACACAACCCCAATGGGGGCCTGGGACAAACTGCAACCGATGTACATGCCCTTAGCGGGAACCGAATCTGGGCCTCTCAGGTCCGAGGGCCAATGCTCTAACCGCTGAGCCAAACCAGCCAGGGCGCGTTTACCTTGATATAACATGGAAATTTTCTTTTATTATAAATATGTTTAAATATAGTATTTAAAAGACAACCAGTATAATGAACCTGATCTACCCTTCAACAACTATATAAACCTGAAACCCTGATATAAACCTCAACTATAAATACATGACCAAATCTGTTTCATCTGAGCCCCCTCTAACTCTCACCTCTCCTAGATTATTTTGAGGCATATTCTAGATAGCATATTATTTCATCTGTAACTATTTCAGTATGTATCTCCTGTAAGGACTTATAAAAAAAAAAAGACTAAATAATATTGCATCTAAGAAATTAAAAATAATTTAATAGCATCAAATAGCCAATAATGTTCAGATTTCCCTGGTAGTCTGTTCAAAAGATTTTTTTTTTCACAGTTTGTTTGAATCAAGATTCAAATAAGGTCATTCCTTGCAATTGCTTTTATTGGGATGGTGGGAGTGAAAGAGATTTGGGGAGGTGTGAAAACACTGCTGTTGCCAATACCATCCCTAAACCCAGTATGACTTATGACTTACAAATTTAAATAATGCTTAAAAAGATTTAATTTGCAATATTAATTAAATTAAGTTCCTATACTACGTCCATTTTAAATTTGAGTTTCTGTTTTATACTGAGGAATGTCATGCTTGGAAATCGTCTGATGTTTACACTGCTACATCTTAAAGCTTCGGTTTTGGACAGTTTCCTGTGTGAGTGATTTCCTGCTACTTCATCAGTGTTATATTGCCAAATCCTGTACAGCCATAACCACATCTTCCAAGATGAAGAAAACTGCTCATGAATATTCTCTTAAATTTGCCTGCACTGTGTTGTTTGTTTATGATAATTAAGAGTTAAATTAACTTAAAATGTAAAGAGTAGGGACATGCCTTGAAAATTAACCATTCTGACGTAGATTGTACTCCTGGAGTTTTAATGTCACTGCTTCACCTCCCAAGGAAATGAGCCACCGATGTAGACTGATAGTTTATGAGGAATAAGCTCATCAAAGACAATTACTGAATTATTCATAACTTCACATTGTACATTTTTTACCAGCCCAAACTTTTTAAAATAGAGGATAAAGTGAAAATATCTATTACTTTAGGAAAAACACAAAAAAGGTTTAAGCTGATTTTATGTCAAATAACAAAGGACTCACTAAAGAAATTTAATTAAAATTCTGATAATGCTGAGCACTGTTATAGTTGTGTAAAATTTAATGAAAATAAATTGATGAAAGTTCTTACAAACTTAAGAATGCATTTGTAGGAAAAGGAACTGTTCTTCTATCCTAAAATACTTGCATGCTTAAGAAAGAAAGTCTTAACTCTACATTTGCCAATTAGATATGGGATTCCACTCAGTTTATACAGTAAGTAAGGTATACTGTGGAAATGAGATTTATAATCAGGGTTGTTGTGTTTTTTTTAATCAAGAGTACAAATTCTTTTCATACACATTTCCATTTGACTTTCTCAATGATCTTGCATGGCAAGCAAGATGTAGTGTTATGATTTCCTTCCATTTTAAAGATTAGAAAACGGAAGATCAGAGAAGTAAAGAAATGACCCAAAGCCATCCTCTGGTCAGTTACAGATTCCAGACACAAATCAAAGCCTTCTGACTCCAGGCAGTACTCTGTTTCCGTTCATTAAGAGCTAAGCTGCCCACTGACTTTAGACTTTCTGAAAGAAACTTCCTGAATCCATATATCCAACCAAGTCATAAACAGAAAAAGAGAAAACAGAATCAGGCAAAGAATACTGTGAGCAGTACGTACCATAGATGGGGTGATGGTGACAGTTACTGTTAACTACTGTTATTTCCACTACAAGTTTCTCAAAGAAATCTGGCCTTCTCCAATGATACAAAATTACCCAGAAGAATAAAACCGACAGATTCTTTGTTAAAACATCTAGAGGACTCATGGCTGGAGCACTCTTTTTCCTTATTACTATTCTTCAATAATACTCCCATGTTCTGAGAGATTTCTGTATGTCAAGCATAATCCCACTTGGGAAGTTAGAGACAAATAGGTACACCCCTAATACAACATATGAAAACAATTGCAGGTTATATACAAAGCATTAGAGAATAGTTCTACTTGAGTGCATGAGGATAGGGTGTTTTGGACTAATAGTTGACAAGTATCTTAATATGTACAAACTACAATGAAACGACCTGTTACATTTCCAGTCTGGGAAAAGTAATTAACCGTTATTTTAGTTATTTCACAGCCCACCATTCTATAAAAAAGAGCCAAATGTTAAATGAATACAGACAAAAAATTACAGAAGTAAAACAATCTGTAATGTTTATGTTTCAGAGTCAATAATATTATGAAGACATAGATTTCTAAAATATCTTCACATCTGTTTTGAGCATATTTTTTAAGAAATTCAATTAGATGTTTAAGTTTTATTCAATTAGCTATACTAGAGACCGTACAGAGTGTGCAAAAATCCTAACTGTGACATTGAAATCCATGAGGCACATAACGTGTCTTAGACTGATAAACTGAGACCTGAAAGTTTCACTAGAATTTGCTTATTTTTCAATTTTTGTAAACTGGGGGTTCATTTCTGAAATGGGTCTATGCTTAATTGTTTCTGGGTTGGGTCTGTACTGTATTGTCAAATTAGCACATGTACTGATGTGTTGCAGAATAAAAGAGCACATTTTCCAGAAACATTTTTTTTTCTCACTGCTGAGATAATGGATGAACTGAGAGGTGGTGGATTGGGGCTGTCCAGAAAATTCCATAGATAAATGTAACAATGAAATAAAAACAATTATTACATTAAACTGAACATGGCTACATTTTAGAACATGAAGGAAAATTCATATAAATTAAAATATATACTAGATTAAAAAAACACACCAATAGACCTGCCCTTTCATGGAGCTCTCTGGGCTAGGCTGCCAGAACCTCTGTCCATTTGCCATTATTCTACTTAGCTCTTGGGGACAAGCCGCTGAAAAGCAATACTCTACTAGATTCCGAACACTGGCATTCCTAAGAGTTTGAAAGACTTTAATGAAAAAAATGCTTACAGGATCAGATGCTTTGCGTTTTACATCTGGTACACTAGGTATGCTGGATCATTTATCTTGGGCGGGGATATTATTATTCCCATGTGGTTTGGATCATTCTCAATTTCAGAATGCCAAGAGCCACAAATGCTTTGAAGAAAAAAATAATAAAAGGATGTATGGTGAGTGACTTTATCCTTCTCTTTTCAAAACAGCAGCACACACAGAACATCTCATTCAATCTTTGAGTTAGAACATAAAAGAGTGAATGGTACTGGGAAACACTAACTTCTTTGAACATCATGCTCAGGAGTACTCAGAACACATTCACAAGGGCTAGGAAACCTCTCTGTGAAGTTCGCTGAATGTTGCTCATTTCGAGGGTGGTGTATGTGTGTGGGAGTAGGATGGAGGTCACCAGTCAAGGTTACATTGCTGCTCCAAGTCACAGGCAAGTCCAAGGATAATTAACTCTACTCCTGTTTCAGTTTAGGACGGGCTCTGCTAGCTTCCAGTTGTGGATTACCTGCTCCACAGGTCTAGGCTCTCAGTAATTTACAGTCTACCAGCCCTTCACTTAATGCAGAAACCAAAGTCTCGCCTGAAATGAAAAGGTTGCACTATAGGACGTGGAACATTTATAGAAGCCAGCTGAGAAAAGCAATGATGACTGCTAAGAGGTTTAAAGAAACGAAGATACAGCGCCCTTCATCTACATTCACAAAAAATGTATTTGTACACAGTAGATAAATTGAATGCTATACACACTATTTGACCTTCAGTTTTTATGTATTTTAAATATATGTTTAGAAAATAACTATATCCAATGTTATAGACACCAAATACTCATCTGTAAGAAACACTAAAAGCTGTCAGTCTTAGCAGAACTTTGCTAATATAGCTGGGGCAATTCTGCTTACTTCCTTACCCAGCCAAGACAGAGATCTGCAAGTGAGAAATTCACTACAGAGAAGCCTGTGTTCTCAGAGTGTTTTCTGAGCCGTCTCCATGATACACATTCCTTGCACTTGTCCAGGCCTGCCCTGTTTCAACTGTCTTCATTGCAGTTCTCCAGTTTTTTCTCTACGCTGTCCTTCCTCTTTGGATACCTTTATGATAATGTTTCCCAGCGCTTTATCTTCTATCCATGCTTCCTAATTGATTTCGAGCATTCCTACTCTGCCACAGGTCACTCCTCTGACCCAAGTGACGTCCCTAGGTGTGTGATCCCCCTTCTTCCCAGCTATCCCAAGTGAAGGAGACCAGAATATGTCACCCCAAAATATGCCTCCTTTACATTCCGAGCTGAAGGCAATTAAGCAGCAGCAAACACAGGAAAAGCTCTCTGCCCTCCCCCCATTTGCTGAGAGCAGGTCTGATATTTACAGAGGGGACCCTCCTTCCCTTTCTAACCTGAAGGACAACAGTTACTCACAGAACAGCTTTAGACCCCATCAACCTGGAGATGGCACCACTGGGACCTACACAAACCTTACTAACCAGACTTTATAGATCCCACACCTTTCCTACAACCCGCCACCTCTAGAGACTCAAGATCCTTTTTCGTGTCTTGTCACTTCTCTAAAAATGTATTGTTCTTGGCTGAACATGCTATATAAGCCTGACTTCGAAGCCACCTCTTTGGATTACTCATCCCTAAATTTCTCTTGTATATATGAGATACACATGTTAATAAATGTCTGTTTGTTTTTTCCTGTTTATCTTTCTTTTGTTACAGAGCCCAGCCCAGAACCTAAAATGAGTAGGGGAAAAATTCCCTCCCTACCCTAACATGTGATTTCCCAGAGCTTGTCACCCTCCTGGACAGGGCAAACAGAAAACAAAAACAAACAAAAAGAACATATAAAAATCCTCAGACTTGCCCTGGCCAGCAGGCTCAGTTGTTGGAACATCATCCCCTACAACGAAAGGTTGTGGGTTCAATCCCCAGTCTGGGCGCGATGGGAGGCAACCAATTGATGTTTCTCTTTCTCTTTCTTCCTCTTTCTCTAAAGTCAATAAACGCATCCTCAGGTGAGGATAAAAAAAAAAAAAAAGCCTCAGACTTAATTAAGCAGCAATACTAAATATGTTTCCTGGTTCAACTGTAAAAGACATGAAATATTTCTATGTACCTTCTTAATTTCTATTTAAAGGATCAAAGCTGTACTAATGGATCAAGAATTATGCGCTAAAATGTTCACTGCTCCCACGATATCAGATACATTGTGAGGCAATGAAGAACTTAGTAGCTCAGTTAACAGGGAAGAGGATGTTCGGGGCTACACATCCTCTGTTTAACTCTAATGTCACGAAAAGGAGCTTCTCTGACATTCCCAGGGCAGGACATTTCTCTGCTTGGTAATCACCTTTGAAATTCTTTTTCAAGTGTGTCCACCTGTCCTAGTTGATCTCCCCAAATTTTTACATATACCAAGGTTTGTCATCCTATTTTAGGTTACAAGCAACGTTATTAGTTAATGTTTGCTGGATACTAATAGGCACAATACATGTAAAATGTTGACTTAACTCTGCTCTGCCCCTTCCCTTCTTCCCTTGATTTTCCTGAGTGGAGTTATGACAGCCTGCTTCCCAAGTCACATAGTTAAAAAGTAACAACAGTTCTGCATAATCAAGTACTGCCTAAAAGCTCAACATTAAAAGAAGATGATTTTCTATTGTCAATTAGTTTTTCATCAACCAGCCTGCCCCCTCCGAAAACAAAACCAATACGGTGAGGAACATCAGCTCCCCAGGCTTGATGCTGCACAGATTCTGATGGCTCTTGTGTTTTAACAAACGGGTTTCCACGCACCACACAACACCCTCAGTTTTAAGTTTTCAATGACAGTTTCATCAAGAATAATAAGTGTTTGCTGCAGCATTATTCACAAGAGCCCAGATATGGAAGCAACCTGTGTCCAGAGATGAACTGATAAAGAAAACATGGTATCTATATCTATATCTATATCTATATCTATATCTATATCTATATCTATATATCTGTATATATATGGCATAGAATATTAGTCAGTCACAGAAAGAAGGAAATTTTGCCATCTGTGACAACATGTATGAACCAGGAGGGCAATGTCCTAAGTGAAATACAGCAGACACAGAAAGACAAACTGTATGATCTCACTTATATGTGGAATATAAAAAAGTCGAGCTCACAGAACCAGAGGGTAGAATGGTGGTTGCCAAGGGCTGAAGGTAGGGGAAATGGGGAGATGTTAGTCAAAGGTACAGACTTTTAGTTACAAGATGAATGAGTTCTGGGGATCCAGTGTACAACATGACGATTAGTTAATGATACTGTACTGTATACTTAGAAAAGGTAACTATGTGAGGTACTGGATATGTTAATTAGCTTGATTGTGGTAAGCATTTTACAATGTGTACTTTCTTAAATCAACATGTTATGTACACCTTAAATAAACCCTGTTGTACAACCTAAATATATACAATTTTTATTTGTCAATCATACCTCAATAAAACTGGAAAAATAAAGAATAGTATGTTATATTTTCATGAGCCTTAAAAGCTCATAAAACAAATGAATGATTCATAAATGATTTTATAGTTTGAAGACTTTTTTCCCTCAGTTATGCCATAGAAAATTTAAGTAAGTAACTATGATGGGGAATTCAACATTATTTAAAAATATTTCTTTAAGGTGAGAACACAATTCTGTAGATATTTACAGTCCATATTTTGTATCTGAAATACTTTGTCCTATAGTTTGCCATAAACTTTTAATCCTCAAGCATTCTGTTATTTGAACTTCCTAAAAGCTAGGGTTGATTTTTAAAACTCATTCCATATTTGCACATTCTGCAACTTATTTTCACACACCCTCTCTCCCAAATGTCCTTGACCCTAAGCAGTATCCACAATACTGTTATTTGTGTATTTGTAAAAGGCACATTCATTTTTTACATTTTAAAGTATGCTTGTGTAAATGTTCTATTTATCTGTCCTAAATTATAAATCTTGAGGTAGTATCTGTGTCTTTTTTATATTTCAATAGTATGTAGCACAATATCAAATTTCAATGTTATAAAATGACTTCAGGAAAAAACAACAACTTTGTATTTCCAGCTGCAAATGCCATGCCAATAGAATTTAAATTCTGTTATAAAATCCAACTAACCAATAATTAAACATGAGAATGTTAGCATTTATGCATCTGTCCATGCAGAACAGGTCTATATCCAATCTTTCCCTCATAACTTATATATCAAAAAACAAAAGAAAATAAATTGTATTTATTTTATTTCTGGAGGGTTCCTGGCTACATGAAATGAAATTAAAGTTGGCTAATCCTTGGAACTATTTATTTTAAAAATAAAATTATTAGATAAAATAAGAGGGCACTTATCCTAATAGAGAACAAACGACCATACAGGGAAAGGCGTTTTAATGAACGCAGAATTGCTAGAAATCACGGGGACAGAGCACTGTGTTCTGACGGTTTCCAGGTTGCCATCCTGGCATTATTTTGAAACAGCAGTAATTCTGATTGGTACTGGTTTATGAACGTCTGCAAATCTGAAATGATGAAATGTGGCTGTTACTGTACAAACTATAGGAGTTGTAAACCCAAATCATATGTAATGGAGAAACTATCTTGCTTAACTTTTTTTTTTTTAAGCTAGCACCGAACCACAAGGACAGGAAGGATGAGGACTAAATGTTGTATATTAAGGCAGCGGCTTTGATCTGAATCACTGGATTTTAGTTCACACATGCTATCTACCAAAAACCTTTCTGAGAGTATTTGGATTTCTAATGCTGTTCTTTCTGGATCATACACAGCAATGTCTACAATCTTCCCTTTAAATGTCTTTATTAAAACACATAACATTTAAAAATGCAGACACCGGCCCTCTACATCCCTTATATTAATGAATTTCCAAATACCTTGCCTAAGCCTCTACCTGTTCTTTTAAAAATTCTTTCTTCCTTTTCCTATCAGAATTTTATCTTCTCAACCCAAAGCCATTCACACTGGCCCCTACTTAAAAACTGTAACAGCTTCCCACCGCCTGCCGGTAGCAGTATTCCTCGAACTTAAGGAATTTGGTAACTCTTTGTGATTGCTTACTGTATCTTTCTTTTCACTGTACTATTAACGGTTTAAAAAAATGAGCTTCCTTTTATAACTTGAATAAAGAACATTTGTGCCTCATCCACAGTAGAATACAGTTTGTCTTGCTTTGTGGGTCAGAAGAGAACAGGTTAGGCAGAGGTAACAGAAGAGCCCCAAATCCCAGTGCCACAAACTGGGTTAATTTCTCGCCTATCTGAGGTCAGCGCCACCTTTTCTTTACTCTGTGCCCAAAGCTAAAGGAACAGCTCCTATTCTGGGCCAACTTCACCGCAGAGGAAAAAGAACACATGGCAAGTCCCGGCTCTTAAGCTTCAGCTCAGAAGTGCACGGGTTGGGTCCACTCTCGTTTCCTCGGCCAGAGCAAGTCATGTGGATAAGACTGAATGAGGGAGAGAAATCAAATCCTCCCCTAGGGAGTGCAGCAGATATTTTGAACAATAATGCAATCAACCACACTTGCCAAGAACAGAAGAAAGTTATAATAAAAGTGGGATGAGAACACAACAATGTTAGTAATTTCTAGTTAGATAATGTGTTAAAACTGATTTTCTTAATACACACGAGTATGTGGAAGAGAACTGCATCTCAGATACAATGTCATACCCACTGTCCTGGTATCCCATGAAGTCATTCACCTAAAATCATTCCCAGTATGATTTCCACACCTTTAAAAATGTACCTATAAAAATAAAAAAATCCCCCAAAGAGGCTCTCTGACACTTGGATCCACACTCACATTTCCGGGGTCAGCTCCAGCCGTCTGGTCTCCTTCCTCTCGTTCCCACGGCTCCCGCTCTCCTTTCCTGACAAATCCCAGCCTCCCAGACTTCACCTGGGCAGCACCACACCTTCCGTGGCTTCACTGCAGCATCATTTGATGAACCAAGACTCGCCACTGTGACTTTATATTCACCAAGCACATGCAGTCCAAGTCTTGGTCCTCATCCTTACACTAAAAGTCTTACTGTCTTCTCCTGTGAGAAATAACTTACATTTTGGAGAAGCATGAACTGATGAATATTATTTTTAAATGTGAAAGGAACAAGGACTGACTAGAAATGTAAGGTTATGAACTAAGGGGAAGGGTAGTCAAATACATTATGAATATTACTATTAATACTTGGAGAAAACTGTTAAAATGTGTTTTTTTATTATTATAATTAAAAACCACTAAGAAGTTGGATAAACTAACACAAAGGAGGGAAGATAACTTATTTAGAAATGTTTTGCTTTTCTGACTTGTATACTTTGCAATGTAAATAAATAGCAACAGAGTCTGCAATACAGACATTCACTAAATCCAAGAAAGTCTGAGTTTCTGCCTTTAAAAAGAAGAGCCCAGAAGCAGGAGATCTCTGAAATTACTTAGGACAGATGCAACTTACACACACAAGTATCCAACTACAGATCTTTAAACAAAATTTTTTTTCTTTATTGATTTTAGAGAGAGAAGAAAGGAGAGAGAGAAATAGAAACATCGTGAAAGAGAGCTTCATTTGGCAGCCTCCTGCATGCCCCCCACTGGGGATCAAGCCCACAACCTGGGCATGTGCCCTGACCGGGAATCGAACCAGTGACCTCTTGGTGCATGGGTCGATGTTCAACCACTGAGTCACACCGGCAGGGCACAACTACAGATTTTAAAGGGAGTAATCGAGCACAGTGATTTCTATTCAAGCAAAAGCATAAAGAAAAGTGTATTTTATTTATTTATTTATTTATTTATTTATTTATTTATTTATTTATTTATTTATTATCCTTACCCGAGGACATCTTTGCATTTATCTTCAGATAGAGCGGGAGGGAGAGGGAGGAAGAAAGAGAGAGAAACATCGATGCGAGAGAGACACATTGAGTGGCTGCCACCCACACAACCAGGGCCGGGGACAAACTGCAACCGAGGTATGTGCCCTTAGCGGGAACCGAACCCGGGACTCTCTGGTCTGCAGGCTGATGCTCTAACAGTTGAGCCAAACTGGCCAGAGCAGAAAAGTGTATTTTAAAAAGCGAAATGGATTAAAATACTCCATATTCGATTCTATGAAATGTATGCTGGCAAAAATTAATTTTAAACTATACTATCATTAATTTAGAAGCACAGCTTGAGCATTTGAAATCCCTAACATACAAAATTGATAAACATACCAATCCTGTACATGAATATTAGGATACGGATATAATTTGTTAATAATAAAATTTATTTTCTAAATGTAAAACTGATATATATCTTGAAAAAAAAAAAGTGATGGGGGGAAATCCCATTTTTGCTCTTCGGCCCAGTTTCCCAGTGTACTTGATCCTAGCCTGTCACTGCAGATACTGCTTTCCTGGTGTACCAGTGATGGTTTTGAGGAAATGTGAATATTTCTTCCAATAATTTTTTTTTCTTTATTAATTTATTTTTGTTACAGATGTTTCTCCTTTTTTGCCCATTGACACCCTCCTCCCCATCCTCCCACCCCGACCCCAGCTTTGTTGTCCATGTCCATCAGTTATGCATACATGCGTATAAGTTCTATGGTTTATCTCTCCCCCCTCACCCCCTCTTCTGAGGGTTATCAGTCTGTACCCTACTTCCACGTCTCTGGGTCTACCCTGTTCTGTTATGTTTATTATATTCCAGAAATAAGTGAGATCATGTGATATTTGTCTTTCTCTGCTTGGCTTGTTTCGCTTAGGATAATACTTTCCAGGTCTCTCCATGTCGTCTCAAAGGATAAGAGATCTTTCTCTCTAACAGCTGCATAGTACTCCATTGTGTATATGTACCACGGCTTTTTTATCCATTCATCCACTGATGGACACTCGGGCTGTTTCCAGATCTTAGCTATTGTAAATAGTGCTGCTATGAACATGGGGGTACATGTATTCTTTCTGATTGGTGTTTCAGGCTTCTTAGGGTATATTCCTAGAAGTGGGATCACTGGGTCAAATGGCAATTCAATTTTTAATTTTTTTGAGGTAACACCATAGTGTTTTCCACAGTGGCTGCACCAGTCTGCATTCCCACCAGCAGTGTACCAGAGTCTCCTTTTTTCCACACCCTCACCAGCACTTGTTGTTTGATGATTTGTTGATGGCGGCCATTCTGACAGGTGTGAGGTGATACCTCATTGTTGTTTTAATTTGCATCTCTCTGATGATTAGTGATGTTGAGCATTTCTTCATATGTCTCTTGGCCATTTGTATGTCCTGTTTGGAGAGGTGTCTATTTAGTTCCTCTGCCCATTTTTTAATTGGGTTCTTTGTCTTCCTTTTGTTGAGTTGTATGAGCACTCTATATATTTTGGAGATTAACCCCTTATCTGATATATCATTGGCAATTATGCTCTCCCATACAGTGAGTTCCCTTTCCGTTTTGATGGTTGTTTCTTTTGCTGTGCAGAAGCTTTTGAGTTTGATGTAGTCCCATGTGTTCATTTTTTCCTTTGTTTCTGTTGCCTTAGGTGATGTATCAGTGAAGATTCTGCTGCGTATGATGTCCAAAATTTTGTTGCCTACATTTTCTTCTAGATTTTTATGGATTCACGAGTCAGATTTAAAGTCTTTTATCCATTTTGGCCCTGGCCTGTTTGGCTCAGCGGTTAGAGCGTCGGCCTGCGGTCCAGAGAGACCCGGGTTCGGTTCCCGCTAGGGGCATGTACCTCGGTTGCAGTTTGTCCCTGGCCCTGGTTGGTCGTGCGGGTGGCAGCCACTCGATGTGTCCCTTTCACGTCGATGTTTCTCTCTCTCTCTCTTCCTCTCTCTCCCCCCCACTCTATCTGAACAAAAAATGAAAAAATGTCCTCGGGTGAGGATAAAAAAAATAAATAAATAAAAAAATAAAGTCTTTTATCCATTTTGAGTTTATTCTTGTGTATGGTGTAAGTTGATGGTCTAGTTTCATTTTTTTGCATGTAGCTGTCCAATTTTCCCAACACCATTTATTAAAGAGGCTGTCTTTACTCCATTGTATGCTCTTGCCACCTTTGTCAAATATTAATTGAGCATAATGTCTTGGGTCAATTTCCGGATTCTCTGTTCTGTTCCACTGGTCTATATGCCTGTTCTTGTGCCAGTACCAGGCTGTTTTGATTACAGTAGCTTTGTAGTATAACCTGATATCCGGTATTGTGATCCCACCACTTTGTCCTTCTTTTTCAAGATTGCTGTGGCTATTCGGGGTCTTTTTTGGTTCCATATGAACTTTTGAAGTATTTGTTCTAGTTCTGTGAAATATGTTACTGGTATTTTGATGGGGATTGCATTGAATCTATAGATTGCTTTGGGTAATATGGACATTTTTAAAAGTATTTTTCATGTAGTATGACTATAAGCAATATGTAGTATGCATACTTGACAGGTAAAGTTTTATTTAAAACACTTTTTTAAGTATTTTCATTAGTACCAGCTAAACATTTAACATTGCTCATTAAAATAGCCTCACTCCCAATTTTGATTTAGAGGTTTCCTCTTCTGAAAATAAGAATGAATGTGGAAGATATAACTAAAATGAAATGATGGCAACACCATATCTTCTCATTTAAAACGATGGCACTTCCAAACCCTTACCTATTCCCGGTGATGGCAGCCTTTTCTACTTGGTCATTTTACAATTATTGAGTGAATGCCTGGCATGTACATGGCACCAAGGGAAAGTGCTCGAGAATAGCAGGGGTATTAGGTATTGTTTCCTGGGGTTAACCAGAGAGACTGCAAGGGGAACGTGTCATCGGATCTGCGCGAAGAATGATAGAAGGCAGGCAGGGATCGAAAAGGGGGGGGTCAATTCTAGGCGGAAGCACAGCATGGAGAAAGGCACGGTGGTGGGAAATTGTAGGGACATTAGGGTGTAGCTAGGGGAAGACTGACTAGAATTCTGGTGGGAGAGGGGTGGGATGCTGAGAAAACGGGCTGGGTGCTATATCAGACTGCAACTTTGAGAAGAATACCGCTGCTGAATGAATACAATAAACCAGGCATTCTGTGCGAGTTAGAACAATGCACTGCTAAATAGGGAGTCCATCTAGCTATTTTAGTGAGTCTAATTACAGAGCAAAATGTTGCATTATAGGAAACAAATACTGAATCAGTACATTAAGAGAGCAGTGCTCATTAGCAATACTTAGAGCAGGATGTTTGAGGTACCAGAATAGATTGTTTATGATTTTGTGAGTAGAGAGAGGCAGGAGGTATGGAAGTGGATGAAAAGACACAGATAAAGTATTCTTATGCACTTAGGTGTCAGGACATGCTTATTCTAATCTAGAAAATGTGTTAATGACAAATCTAAGGAAAAAATTAAAATTACTACAGGATATGTTCTGCTTACATTTGCCAAGGGCATTACAGTTTTATAAGTATCTTAAGATACATTCTTATTTAATCTTCATAAAATATTGTTCAACACAGCAATTATATTATTCCCATTTTATAGACGAGGAATGGGGAATGGGGCTGAGAGAGGCCCAAACTGCCCAGTGCCACCTATGAGATAAATGATAAAAAGGTCAAATTTGAAATGACCTGACTGTAAAATCTGCATCTTTCTGTTATTGTTGTGGACTTACTAGCTTTTTGAGAAAGTCATTCAAACCCTCTAAGCACTGCTATCTTTATCTGTATAATGGGAATAAAAATCATACTTCACAGAGGTGTTGAGTTGGTTTTGGAAAGTGATTTTTTTTCCTCTCTAGAAAACGGTCCCTTTTATCTGTTTTCAAGTGCACTGGACATTATTAATAGTATTCTCTTATGATTTTAAAAATCTTCACTATTTGTCCAAACATGCCTTTTCTTCCAGTCTAAATTTTGTGTATCTGTGTGTTCCTCTCTTCTTAAAGAGTACTGTTAAGAGGTTTCTCCATTATATCGGTCTTCTCTAGGAATCAACTTTTGTTATTTGAGTCTCTCTGGTATTTCTTTGCTATGCATTATTTTTTCTCATCTTTTAATTTCCATTCTCTGCTTACTCTACAGTCTAACTCAGTTCTAGTTCTAATTCCATGTAATTCTTTTCAGTTATTGATTTTAATGTTCTGTTTTCCACTACGATTTCTTCTTAACCCATTAAATAAAGTTGTTTTATTATTTTTTTTTAATTTTCCAAGAAAACCTGTATTTGCATGTGTGTGGGGTGTATTTGGGATGTACGGGGGTGATGTCAGGAGGTGCAGATTTCCCATCAGCTCACTGTATTGTATGTTCTAGAAGTGTGCCAAATGAGTTTTAAATGGGTTTCCCTTTTTTATTTTTAATTGTGATGAAATACATATAACACAAAATTTACCATCTAATTAACTATTTAAATAATTTTAATTGTACAGCCCGGCCAGTGTGGCTCAGTGGTTGAGCACTGACCCATGTACCAAGAGGTCACTGGTTCGATTCCCAGTCAGGGCGCATGCCCAGGTTGTGGGCCAGATTCCCAGTGGGGGACATGCAGGAGGTGGCCAATCGATGTTCTCTCTCATTGATGTTTTTATCTCTCTCTCTCCCTCTCCCTTCCTCTCTCTCTAAAATCAATAAAGAAAAAAAAATTTTTTAAATTTTAATTGTACAGTTCAATATAGTGTTAAGTATATTCACAGTGTTGTGCAAGCAATCTCCAAAACTCATTTCATTTTGCAAAACAAACCTCATACCCATTAGAAAATACTACCCCCCACTCTCCCTGCCCCAGCACCTTACTTCTTTCTGTCTCTATATATTTGACTACTCTAGGCGTCTCATGTCAGTGGAGTCACAGGGTAGTTGTCATTTTGTGACTGGCTTATCTCATTATTTCATTTATCATTAGATCTTCAAGGTTTACCCATGATGTAGTATGTGCAAGAATTTCTTTCCATTAAGTCTGAATAATACAGCATTGTATGTATATACCACACTTTGTTTATCCATTCATCCATCACAAACACTTGGGTTACTTCCATCTCTTGGCTCTTGTGCACACTGTTGCTATGAACATGGGTATTCAAATGTCTCTTTAAACCTTTGTTTTTAATTCTTTTGGATATTTACCCAGAAATGGAGCTGTTAGATGACACATAATCCAATTTAAAATTTTTGTGAAACTGCCATCCTGTTTTCTACAGGGGCTGTGGCATTTTATAATCCCATCAGCAGTGCACAGACTTTCTGATTTGTCTACATCCCCCACAATTGTTATTTTATTTTATATTTTTGACAGCAGCCATCCTAATGGGTCGGAGATAGTATCTCATTGTAGTTTTAATTTGCATTTCCCTAATGATTAGTGATGTTGAGCAGTTTTCATGTGCTTGTTGACCATTTGTATTTCTTCTTGAGAGAGCTAAATGATTTTTTAAACAATTGCTGAGATGTAACAACACAGATATATAATTGATTACATGGGCAAATGGTTTTCATTATGTTGAAACAATTTAGAGTTTATCAAAATCAGCATACTCTCTCCATCAAGAATGGTAACACCATTCCATCTGGTGTCTTTTCAGGAAACAGCTGTGGTCAGAGATCAGGATATGGGGCTAGGAACTGCCTTTACACTTGATCCTGAAATATCTATACATGGCATATTTCAGGTATAAATCCAAAGTAATGGGAGATTTTGCCCTGAGAATCCCATTGTAGATACTTGTATAAAACCTATCAACCAACTAATAAACAAAAATATAGTGAATGCTATTTAACTATACAAATGGATATTCTATTTTAGAATTTTTTCATGGTAAACACACCCTGCCTTTCTTGCTTTCTTTCTAGCACAACTCATTTTTTTTGGTAAAGAGTTTGGGATTTTTCTAAATATTGTACGAACATAAAAGTCCTTTATATATTGTGCTTAGTTCTTTGTATTTTTCCTACTTAGGTATTATCTGTGCTTCACTTTTCTCTAGTAGTGTGTGCAGTCAAGGAATAATAGTACAAAAATATAAATAAAATGTAAGAATACATTGAAATAAAAGAAGTAATATATGTTTCTATTTTAGAGTTATATACTTTGTTATTTGCGAAAACTAAGAACAAAACTCCTATTTTAAAGCCTCTGACCTCTAGAGCTTCTGAGAGTAAGAGAAATGTCTAATTTTAGCGTCTCCTTTCCATTAGTCAACATTTCTGTAAGTTTAGAAGTTAATCTTGTGAAATATAGGAAATTGCATAAACAAATTTCATAATATGCTCATAATTCTAGATGAGTAACTTTCAGTTTTTTTTCCTACTGAAAAGGAATCATAAGGGTTAAAATTATAAACAATTATACCCAGAAATATTTAGTCAATTAACTGCCTAATGAAGCTTGGCTGATGAAAATTATATACTAGGTGCTTCTAAAAGAAGCTCTTTTAAAGCTTTCATTTAAGTAATAATTGAATTTCTTTATACATATTTCTTTGTAATCAGTGTATTTAAAATATGGTCTGGATTTTCACTCAACTGTCATATAATTTATTTCTACTTTTTTTGGAGTAATTCCCTAATAAAACGATTAATGATAACTGGTATAATGATGAATAATGATACATTGTACTTTATAGCTCCTAGGAGATACAAGTACTTTATTACCGATTTCATTACCTTCATCAGTACTATGAGGCAGACAGGATGAGTACATATTATTCTCTTTATGGCAATTTAAAACACAAAAAAGGGGTTAAAGCCATGTCGAATAATATTTATATATTTCTGTGACCATGGATATGAATATTAGTTCATAAATGTGGGGAATATTTGCTGTATCCAAATATTTCACTTATTTGCCTACTACAAACCAATGTGATCTGTCAAAAAGAGAAAGATTTATAGCTTCCCAGACTGGATACATGCCAGTGATTACCAACGTTTATCCTTATTTTGCTAAATTTCATTAAACTCCAGGAAAGTACTTTAAGAAAATAAGAGTTCCCATGGAAGAATTTAAAGTGACACTAGTTTTGACTTGACAATCTTCGATCTTTCACTTAAGTTTGGGAGTCTGAAAATTACTGACGCAGCTCAACAATATGCACTGGGAACAAGTGCCAGCGCGCAGGATTCCCTGCCTCGAGGTCCAAACTCCTACAGCACAGGGCGGAGGTGGCCCTGGAACCTGGACACCCTGCTGCTAGGTGTGAGCGCTTTCCACTCTAAGTCTGCGAAACACTGTTGCAATGCTTTACACCGCTCTCATCAGCATATGCTGCAAAGTAACATAGACCAGTTTAAGAGAAATACAGTTCTCCATGGTAAGTGTAGTCATTCTGTAAGTTTAAAAATAGTCTCCTATTTTCAGGGTTTTTCTTCAAAATGTATAAATCTTTTGCCTTTTTAAAAATAGTCTCCTGCCCTGGCCAGCGTGGTTCAGTGGTTAGAGCATCGTCCTGCCCAGTGGAGGGTCACGTGTTCGGGTCAAGGACACCTACCTGGATTGAGGTTTGATCCCCAGCCCTGGTCAGGGTGTGTGTGGAGGAAACTGATCAATGTATCCCTCTCACATCGATGTTTCTCTCTCCCCCCTTCCCCTTTCCCTTCCACTCTCTAAAAATCAATGGAAAAAATATCCTCCAGTGAGGATTAACAAAAAATAAGAAAATAAAAATAGGTCTCCTTGTGAAATTTTACTGCATGTTCTTACAGTGTGTAATGAGTGACCGACATACCTGCCCCAGGCTGCCTCATTTGTAGCTGCTTTATTAACTGGAACGCAGGAGGAGTCAAGGACAGTTGATTTGTTCATCTTGTAGCAGAATCCGCAGTCTGGATCCAACATACATTCATTACAGTAACTGTAAAATGAGAAGAGTTACAGTCATGTTAGCTGAGACAACTGGTGCTCGCCTGCATTTTCCACTCTACCTGCAGTAAGTGTGGGTCCACGAGGCTGGACTGGGTGAAGGGGCAGGTGATGGGGCAGGTGATGAGGCAGGTGAGAGCTGGCAGGCCACGCCCACCTCGCCCCTCCTCCTGCAGCACCTTTGGAACCCACCCTGAGATGGAAGAGGCTTCGGTCCGAGACACTGGATGTAGAAGAGCCCTCGTCAACCTGCGGCAAATAAACTATGCTTTCCTAAGCCACTGGGATTTGTTACCAAAGTGTGGACTGGCCCATCCTGACCCAGCTAACTGGTTCCAAATTATACTAAAGTATTTATTTCTCTTGTTTCCATCATGTACCACATCTTTCAAAAATGCTAAATATATTTTTCCAATATATATTCAAAGAATGAAACAAACTGTGTCTAAAGAAAAAAATTAAAAGACAAAAATACTACCATCCAGATAATAGTCACTGTTAACATCTTGGTGGACACCTGTACGTTTAACAAATATATACCGAGTATCAATGATGTGTTATGCTTAATTTAAAAGAAGCGGGTGTAGGAAATAAGGCTAACTTTTCTCTAGGTTAATTACATCTACTGGTTGGTTCACAGAGCCCTACTCAATTAATCACTGCTCACCTAACAGCAGTATCCTAACTGCCAGGAAGTTCTAAACAGGGAGAATCCTTTAGAGGGCAGGATTTCCCAACCTGAGCCCACACACAGTGTGCTTGTAGAATGAGTTTTCTTGCTGTCACACTCACTGGCCAGACCATTCCGGAGCACCTCATACATGGCAGGCACACGCAAGGCACTGGAGATACTAAAATAAGTAAGACAAAGTCTCTGCTCCTTGGTGGATAAAAGGCAAGGATGAGAAACAGATATACAAGTAAATAATGGCAGTGTCAGAGAAAACAGGACAGAGGTGTGCTCATTTGCCTGTGATACCTGAGGATAACGTCAGAGGTGATGTTTGAACTGGATCATTAAAGAAATTTACCAACAGCGGTTCTCAACCTGTGGGTCGCAACCCCTTTGGGGGTTGAACGACCTTTTCACAGGGGTCGCCTAAGACATAACAGTAGCAAAATTACAGTTATGAAGTAGCAACGAAAATAATTTTATGGTTGGGGGTCACCACAACATGAGGAACTGTATTAAAGGGTCGCGGCATTAGGAAGGTTGAGAACTACTGAGTTAGAGGGAAGGGCGCTTCAGAGACCTGCTTATTTTACAATTAAAGATCAGTCAGTACAGACTTTTAAATATCTACTGTGTACAAGTAATTGTGCAATAGAGTGTTGGGGAGAAACAGGGTAAGAACTACTCTAAGTTATCTGGAAAAGATGTGAATCCTGACTCAAAATCGAAATATTCCTTCAATTCATTTAGCTAAGTGGGAAAATACTGGCATTGTTTAAAAATCAGATGATTATCATTTGGGCCTCTTTCTGTAAACTTTTCCTTTGCAAACAGCCATCCCTATTTTTAAATGAGACTTGAGCCCTGTACTGGAAGCAAAGGCCTTGCAAAAGCCCGCTGAAAGGTCAATGCGCTCACAGAGGTGGTGCAGCACTGTAAATATAAAGCCGTCCACACCTGTGATGAGCAAAATAAACAAAGCAACAGAAAGCATTAGACGTCCCCAGAGCTTCTGGCGTTGAGAACTCCACTGGGCTGATTTGCAAAGGAAGATCATTCTTCTGAGTATTTTGTTTGGTTACTCTGCCTATATAAAGTGGACTCCACAACCCTGATTGTTCCAATGGCTCTGAATGGTACTACGTATTAGGGAAAGGTCAACTCACATATTGGTAGAGAAATGACTCTACTTTATTTCTTTTAAAACAAGTAACTCCTATAAAAGGCCAAAAAATGTAATGATAAAAGCTAACACTTGCTGAGAACCTACTGTATATACGCGTCTGACATACGGGGTATTATTATCCATAATGCTTTACCTCCCCCATCACTCATTCAAATCTCCAACCCTGACCACACCCCCGTTCTTCCAGCTTGCTTGGTAAACAATCCCTGCTCTGCCACATCATTCATTCAACAAATACATGCATTTCAACACTTCCTCTGTGCCAGGCACGATTCCAGGGGCTGGGACACACTTGTGGACAAAACAGATTCCCTGCACTTGAGGAGCTGATTTGTATTAGACCTCCCGTGACCTCCAGTTAATTGGTCCCTCTACTTGCTCCCTATTCACTAGCTTTTTCTTTTCTTTTAATTCCATCCTCATCGAGCTTGTTGACCATGGCCCATCAGTTCAAGCTCCTACATTTCACTGACCATTTATTTTTCCATCACACCTATCTAGCCCAAACCCTAGCCATATCTGAATGCAAACAGTTGCCTTTCTGTGCCTGCACCCACACACCCAAATGCAGCTGGAAGAATCACACAACAGGCAGATCAGTAGTTCTTCTACAATACCAGTCTCAAAAGGTTCCCCTATAGCCTGAAATTCTTAATCATTTTTTCTAGCCAACTCCACACAAGGGCTATTTCCACCACCCTACACAGGGACTATTCTTCAGATCTCCAGTGCTCCTGTTCCCTTTCCTCTCTGCAAATGTCCTCAGCTCCAGCTTTCCAGAGAAAAGAGGTAAAAGTGGTAAAGATGGGAACGTTATAATCTTACAGCAAACCATCCTCCTTTCTTATGCTCCAGTTACAAAGAGAAACCTGTTCTTAACCTAAGACCAACTGCTCTATCTGGACTTTCATCCCATTCCATCTCTATAGCCATTTCAGACCCTCCTGCTGATGGCTCCTTTTCATTCTTACACGTCCACTATATTAAGGTAGACTAGGTTTTCGATTTGATATCTTTCTTCTTTTTTAATGTAGGCATTTATAGCTAACAAATGTCCCTGTAAGCAGTGCTTTAGCTGCAGCCCATATTTGGCATGTATGTCTTCATTTTCATTCTTCTCAAAGTATTTTCTAATTTCCCTTGTGATTTCTTCTTTAATCCATGGGATTAAGGAGTATGTTGACTTTCATATATTTGTGAATTTCCCACATTTCTTTCTTTAGTGTTTCCTAATATCATTCCATTGTGACTGGGGAACATACTTGGAATGATTTCAGTCCTTTTAAAATCTACTGAGGCTCATTTTATGGCCTGGCATATATATATATATCTTTATATATATATATATATATATATATATATATATATATATATATATATATATATAATCTATCCTGAGCATTCCTTGTGCACTTAAGAAGAATGTGTGTTCCGTTGGTGGTGACATGTTCTTCAGTTACCTGTTAGATCTAGATGGTTAACAGTAATTACACCAATCTCAGCTCCTTGGTTTCTAACAGGCTTCTCTTCCACTTAACTTTGTCTATATCCTGGAAATTATCATCATCTGGAACAGGGATCAACAAACTACAGCCCTGAAACAAATCCAGACCAATCAGGCAGCCAATTTATTTTTAGATATAAAGTTTGACTGGAACATGGCCATGCCTATTCATTTACCTACTGTCTGTGACTCCCTTCAAACCTCAAGGGCAGAGATGAGAATTCTAAAAGAATCCATATGGTCTGCAAAGCCACAAACATTTACTGTCTGAACCTTGACAGGAAGTCTGCAGATCCCTGCAGATCCCTGATCTAGAACTCCCATGCAGCCCCCATAAGCAGATGTGGAACTACTTTCCGTCAAGATCTCTGGTTTCCTTACTCCTAGGGCAAATGCTCTTCTACCTCAGAGACCGTCCACACTCCTTCCTGATCCTTCACTCACTTCATGGCTTTGTGTCCTTCTTGGTCAAACTTTCACAGTAAATCCCTTCACTCACTTCCAAGTCTTTGTATTTAAGTCCTTCTATATAGTCACCCTAAAAACTTTTATGTTTGAGTCTTTCCAACCATCTTTCTTCTTTCTTTCTACCTCTAGGACTCTCTGTACTGGTGGAGAATCAACACAACAGGTATATCGATAAAGCTCTACCCTCACCGCACTCAACAGCAGCGGAATCCTCACTGCCGGCAACCTTGCACCTGGCCCGGTCAGTGACAGTCCCACTCCCACAACTGATCCCCCACACAACCACGACTCTCCTCCAAACCCAGGCCTCAGTCCCCAACAAATCTGTTAGAAGATGGCCTTGTCGTACTTCACAGTGAAAACTGAAGGGACTAGGCACGAGTTTTCTCAACTTTCAACTCAGACGTGAACAAAGATACCTATCCTCACCTTTTCCTCCAGGCTTTGAAAAGGGTATTCCAAGAGCACCCTTCAACCGGGGCTTTCAATCTCAATCCCCCTGGACTTCACCAGGACCAATATACCATGTCCCATTGGTTATTTTCTTTTTATACGTTCAAACCTCTCTCAGATCTTACCCCATAGTTTATGTGCAGGCTCAAGCCTTTGCCATGTTAAAAAAGCATAAGAAACTGTCCTTTCTACTGCTCCACACTAGTTTGTAGGGGTCATTCAGTGAAGAGAGGTCAGGTATTAATGAGTATTAAAATCCTTGCCATCCCAGGGAGTGGGCCACTGTTTGGGAATTGCTGTGACCAACCCTTATCTGGGACCTAGAATTGTGTTTTCATCATACAGATGATTTTATGGCAAAATTCTACCAATTGTAACAACATTTCTAACTTTGACTTGACATTTAGTAATCTGCTAATCGACCTTTTACAGAGAGCACCTTTAACAAATGGCATTAAAAAAAGGAAAACTTCTAGAAGTGGCTATTTTTTATTCATGATTTGCTCTTTAAGGCTTTCTTGAACATGACCTAATGAATTTATGTAAGGTTTTCTAAATATAAAGCTGAGAATTTAAATATATTAGTGCCAAATCAATGTTCATAAGAATGTTCTATGCACAGATTAAAACTTGTTTTGTGAACAGCCAAGTGGGGTGTTAGGCCCCATTGATCTTTCACAATATGATTTGGGGTGAGTTCCAAATTCTGGACTTCAAGTTTTCCATCCTTAGAGAACATGATCTCCAAGAACCCACCCAGTTGCAAGATTCTACATGAAGGAAATGACAGAAATACATATACTCTAACTCTAAATTCACAGATACTAACAGTGTAAAACATATAATGTAACATCTTACAAATGGATTTCATGGACAGAATTACAGGTGTGACCTATTTTAAGAAACACTACATTTACAAAAGAAATGAATTAAGAAGGTATTTACGAAAGTACTATGCTTTATTAAAGGAATTGTTGAATGAATTGAGTAAAATGGGGATTCCACCCTATCAGGACAAAATATTTTCAGTTTTGAACAAATCAGTATGTAGTACAAGTGATGGAGATGGGCCTCCTCTTTGCTCTGTGCACAGCTCCACTGCAGAAGTTGCACTGTTCTCTGCTGACTGGTTTGCAAAACAGCCTGTGAGGGCCCAAGGGAAAAGGCCACACTTACCAACTCCTGATCTGTAGCACCCCATTGTAGGCTGGATTCTCCAGTACAAGTGTATCACAGAAGCAAAGTATAACAGTTCTATAAATCAAGGCATTACCATATCATTAGCCTTTGGGGGTGGGTGGGGTGAGTATCTCAGTCATTTTTAGAATGAAATAAAAAGAAGGTAAAACTCATTGTCAGATGGTAATTGAAACTGAGCTCGGGTTTTTCAGTTGCCAGAGGCTAAAGGTGCCATTTGCGAACATTCAATCCATAACCCAAATGGAACTGCTTAGCAATTCTGATAATTCACTCAGAAGCACCAGCTGCAAGGGCCGATTTCCTTGAAGCTTAAAGAAAAGAGCCACAGAAACAGAGGGCCCGCTCTTAAACCACAGCCTGCAAAATCTCATAGTAAAAGGACATTACAATATTTGGAGAGAATTTGTGGTAAGTAACTGTGCCCAGAATTTACGTATTGTTCTTAATGTGGATGCGTTCACTTGGGGAGATCATACAATAGCCAACAATACCGCTCTTCTGTGGATGGGAACTGCTCGAGGAACTCACGCACAGCATCCAGAAGCTCTAATAGGAGACGTGAAAATACCTCATCTGGACAATAATTACAATTAGAACCAAACCAACATGCTAGCTGAAGTGAGGGAAGATTTAACTTTTCAATCTAGGACCCTTCTTTTTAGAAAGGGAGAAAAATAAGGATTCCCATATTTAGGGGAAAAAAAAAACCGGTTCTAAAACTTTAAAATGTTTCCAATTAAAGTAAAAAGGAAGAGAACAAAAGGCAGCTTAGTGTCTAAGGCAGAGAAAGGATGGCCTATTTTCAGTGAATCAATCGTTTACATGTTTCACGTGGCACTCAGGGTCTTAACTGAATGTACTCTCTTCTTTGTCCTGAGAAAATCCTTTAAAAATTGATTTGGATTAATTCGGAACATTTTTAATTTCTACTCTGTGAAGTCAAGTATGAACTCAGCCCTCTAGAAAACGGCCCATTTGTTTTTAAGTACGTCTCATTAAACCTAATGAGATGCAGTGTTATGAACAGCGTTCGGTCTTTGAAATGCCTGTCTCTGGTGTGGCCTAAGTTTCAGAAAACCTGTGGTGGCAAATGCAGGTGTTAGGATGACCCATTGCCACAGGTTCACGCTCATTCCCTGTGGGCGGCTGTGTTTGATCACTCATTCCTTAGGCATCAATTGGACAATCTACTCTGTGCAACAATGTCACTGTTTCCTGTGACAGCTATTCTCAACTTCCCTACTCTTTGCCATCCCCTCCTCACTCCTAACTGTCCCAGCTGCTTTCAGCAGGTGACTTGGAATCCAATTCACCAGAGAACACCCTTCCCGGGGGACAGCCTGCCTTGCCTGGGGCCCTCTTTGGACTCAATTTCTACATGAGTACTGCACGGGACAGCAGGACATCTGCCTTCTCTGGGCCAGAGTATGGATGTCAGGTGACTCCCTCCCCACATTTGGACTATGTAACTACAGAACGCATGATAATTGAACAAAAATTCTGGAGGACTTAACCTAGTGGTTGGAAATTAAAAATCGGGGGATCTATTGGCTCTGATTTCACGAAGCAAGTCATGCCTCACCACTCCACTAAAGCTGCTCTCACAGGGACTGCCGGTGATCTTGTCATCTTAATTTACTGTTCTGTGTTAAAATCTCTAAAACATTTTCCTCTCCGCTGAAACCTTCTCATTCCTTGATGCTACTCCCCTTACGGTTCTTCCACTGCTCGGACCGCGCATCATAGTTTCTTCCCTCTCCGCTTGGCTCTTTGTCCTTTGGCTGTATTCTCGGCAGTGTTCTTTCCTTACTCTGTACACTTCTAAGGAGAAACATCGGCCTCACACGACCATTACTGTCATCAATACACTGACACTGCATGACCTGTTTCTCCAGTTTGTTTCTTTTTCCCAAGTGCCAGACCCATATTTCCAGCTGCCCCATCTTCTGGATGTTTCACAAGTACCTCAAACTGAACACAGCTAAAGTTCAATCGTTGGCTTTCCTGCCAAACCTACTGTCCTTCTGTGCCTCACAATTCCAAGACCTGAGAATGCTCTGAGACCACTCATATTTAAACAGCCACAACACCATCAAGTCTATCTCCAAGGTATGGCTAGCTCCTCTACTCACTGTTCTTCCCATCTCTCACCTGAACTTTGACTTGAACTTGCCACCTCACCTGAACTCTTCCAATAGTCTTCTGACGAGTCCTCCTGCTTCTAGACTCCTTCCACTCCATCTTCTATATTGCCTTAAATCTGACTTGATCAGCCCTGGCTGGTTTGGCTCAGCAGTTAGAGCGTCGGCCCGCAGACCAAAGAGTTGTGGGTTCAATTCTGGTCAAGGGCACGTACCTTGGTTGTGATTTGGTCCCCGGCCCTGGTTGGGGTCATGAGGGAGGCAGCCAGTCAATGTGTCTCTCTCACAAATATGTTTCTCTCTCTCTCTCTCTCTCTCTCTCTCTCTCTCTCTCTCTCTCTCTCTCTCTCTCCCTCCCTCCCTCCCTCCCTCCCTCCCTCCCACTCCATCTGAAGATAAATGGAAAATATCCTCGGGTGAGGATTTAAAAACCAAAATCTAACTTGATCAGACCTCTCTGCCATTTAAATCCTGAAATAGCTTCCCACTGCCTGCAGGATGAAGACCCAACTCCTCACTAAGGCCCCCTCTAGCCCCCTCTCACCTTGTCAGTCTTTCTTGCCACGTCTTCGCAGATGCCATGGGCTCTCGCCAGTCCATTCAAACTACAGGATTCAGCTATGACCTGCTTTTATGTTTTTCCTCCTATTGTTCACTCTGGGTTATTACTTTCCACCTTTGTTTTCCTACACATTTGCTTCAAGACTCATGCTTGGCATCACTTCCTCCCTGAAATCTCCTGACCCCAGCACAATTAGATGTATCACTTGTACATCTTTTATTCCCAGTGATTCCAGGTTGCCTGACAGATATGTGCTCAATATATACCTGCTCAATAAGTAAAGGGATGAGCAAATATCCTTTACACAGACAGCAGATTTGGAAGTTCTTTCTATAGTTCCATTATAGAAGTTACACCTGTTCTCCCATATCTTGCTTGGTCCAAAGAGATCAAAGGATTGAGGCTTGAATTAAACTGTGAACTGTTCCATAAAAATCATGGCTTTCAGATCAAATCCATATACAACTGTCTGGAACCATCTGGAACATAGTCATATTTCTCATCTCTTCCCCTTAGAAACTGAGACTAAAAATACAATGGATTACAGAGTTAGAAGCAAAAAATAATTCACGGCAGTGAAGCCAGCACTTTAAAAGCAACCACAGGCTTTTGCTCTTTGGCACTATTAAATAGGGCAAATTTAGCCTATCTGTCAGAACAGTTTCTTTAACATTTACTGTACTTTAGGCTCTAATTTCTAGTAACTGATTGCCTAACCCTTTTTTAAAAATAAATTCTTAGGTTGTTTCTGTAAAGGGGAGGGAGGGGGAACAGAGCTCTATCTGCCAAGCCTGTCACCTTCAACAGGGCTAAATGTTTTCCTATTATACGACATCAACCTTTGATCAACACTTAAAAACAAAAAACCTCAATTCCAACTTTGCAAATACAAGATGACGTGTATATGTATATGCTGATATATGTACACATGTGTATTCAGGTAAATAAATGTGTTGTATATATCTATATAAATATATATATACACATTTATATACAACGTTTTCAGTCAGATACTTGAAAGTAAAATCAGATTTACAACACAATTTGGTAATCAAAACACAGGAACCCAAATAAAATACAATTAGTATGAAACATGCCACCTTCAGAGAAAAAAACCCCAGTAATTAATCTTCTTTGGTGGCAGTATACATTACTCATTATTGAAGAGACCAGAAATGCATATTAGAATTGGAATGTATTAGAATTGGAATTTTTAGGTTTGCCAAACAGACCAAGTCCATTAGTATTTGTAGATAAGAAGAGGGTTTTGGAGGGTGAGTTTTATACCAGGCCTCACCATGGCTATATCACAGAGAGCTAATCACTGTCCTGAATAATCCCATGTTCTTTATGAGAGAGGCTTCACCTTCCTCTTTTACAGAAGAGAAAGCAGAGATTTAGAGAGATGAAGCTATCTGAGAGAGGTCACACAGCTAAGATGTGGCAGAGCTCGGATTCAGACCCAAGTACATCCATTCCAAATGACCAGATTTTCCTAAGAGGTTTAGTTAAAAGAAAATAGGCCAAATTTTTTGAAAGGAAATACACTAAATCAAAATGGGAAAGAAGAGAGTAACTACAGTTTTTCTAGCAGTGTGAAATTTATGAAGCACTTTCACACACACTGTCCCCGGGCCTTGCCAGCCACTGGCGAGGTGCTCGTCCGCATTCCCAAAGCTCCGAAAAGTCCAGAGACTAGCTCATGCCTGGAATGCAGGTTCTCTGACTCCAAATGCAATTTTTATTCTACTTAGCCTTTAGTTTGTTACATTTAAAGTTACGCCTTCGGGAAAATGGATTAGCATAGTGAAGATACTGACACTGTGACAGATAAAATAAATACCTATTGAGCACGGATGATATGGCCTCTTCTGCTGTCTTGAGTGGACAGTATATGAAGCAGGGGTTACACTCCAAGTACAATGAAGGCAGGAAGGTCAACACAATGTGAAAGTGGTGACCATTATGGCACATACTCTTTTTTAAAACTAAAATTTCAGAATTGAGCTAAAATTCACCTACAATAAAATTTACTATTTTAACCATTTAAAATTCTACAGTTCAGTGATTTTTAATTACAATTCAGTAATTGTTAATATATTCAGAGTTGTGCAACCATCACCACTATCCAATTCCAGAACATCCCCCAACAACCACAAATATCCCCCAATTTCCACCTCTCATCCTCTCTTGGCAACCACTAATCTACTTTGTGTCTCAATAGATTTCCCTGTTTAGGACATTTCATATAAATGAAATTATAAAATATGAGGTCTTCTGTTGTTGGCTTCTTTCACTTAGCACACTATTTTCGAGGTTCATCAATGTTGTAGTACTTTATTCCTTTCCAGCTGTTTACTATTCTCTTGTGTGGCTATATTATATTACATTTTGTTTATCCATTAATCAGCTGCTGGGACAGTTGGGTTATTTCTACTTTTTCGCTATTATGAATAATGCTGCTATGAACATTTGTGTACAAGATTTTGTGTGAACATGCATTTTTAATTTTAATTTTAAACCTAGGTCCTATGGTTTAACATTTTGAAAAAATGCCAAATTGTTTCCTGCACACTTTTTGATATTTAATTTTCAACCAATTTTATCGATACAGATCTGGTCTTGAACGTCATCAATTCATCCAAAGCTGTGGTAGAAATGGTCATTTCAAAAATTTTGAATGGGCATCAACTAAGGAGATGTTTTCAAGATAAATTTGTGTATCATTCTGATTAGCAGCTATGATAATATGCTTATTGGCACATGTCTTAAAAATTTATCAGCACCCTGTTTTTATCAAAGCATTACAAATTGATCATTATCTGTTGACAGGTAATTTAAATGTAGGTCACAGAGCTTTACCAAAAATAATAATAAATAAAAATAAAGTATGAACATAGTTTTGTTTGGAGCTCATTATCACCACTGGAAAACTCTTTCATATAAGCCTTACTTTATCTGTGTGACTGTATTTGGATAAACACTGCTGTGTCCCTAAGAAGCTATATAACACTCCTGCAATACACATTTAGCTAATCACACTGCCTCACATGAGTTGCCGATTTCTGTACAGTGCTCCTAACATAACTTTTCTACATGTTGAGAACTTTTTGATATGACAAGACATAGGGTAGGTAGGCAGTGTGGATCACAGTAACAACTATGACGTCAAAATTTAACTTGAGCAATGCATTGAGGCACACTTCCTTTGTTTAGCACTGAACCTTTAAAATGTAACAGTAAAATTCTGAATGGTGAGCAGTTCATAAATATCCTTCCACGCACAGAAATAATCACCACAAATATTCCCTGTTCTGAAACTTTTCAGAATTAGAAAATAAAAGTTTAAAAGCAATTCAGGGTTGCCCTGGCCGGTTTGGCTCAGCGGTTAGAGCGTTGGCCCGCGGACCAGAGAGACCTGGGTTCGGTTCCCGCTAAGGGCATGTACCTCGGTTGCGGTTTGTCCCCGGCCCTGGTTGGGGTTGTGTGGGTGGCAACCAGTCGATGTTTCTCTCTCACATCGAGGTTTCTCTCTCTCTCTTACTCCCTTTCTCCCTTCCGCTCTATCTGAAGGTGAATGCAAAAATGTCCTCGGGTGAGGATAAAAAAAAAAAAAAGCAATTCAGGGTCTGTTTTGTTCAGACTGACAAACTTCAGAGGATGGGGCGGGGTTGGGGGGGGGAGAGATAAACCAAAGAACTTATGCATATAAGCATAACCAACGGACACAGACAACTATGCTGGGGGGTGGGGTGGGAGGGTGTCAATGGGGGAAAAAGGAGAAACATTTGTAACAAAAATAAATTAATTAAATAAATAAATAATTAAAGCAATTCAGGGTATCCTTTTCAGAAGAGATAACATTTATCTGTTTAACATATAAAATATAAATAAATCATCAAGAAAGCGAGGTATCTGTTACTGAAGCTTTGTTTGCAGTATCCATGAAGACCAAACTCTTGTACACACATCTGGATCCTAAGTCATGCACTCAGATTTCCATGCTACCTCAAGTGTACTGGGAGAGGCAAGTGAGGTGTCGATGCAGCCCTGGGTCTGAGTCTCTCATGGAAATTAAATTCTGTCTTCATTTGACAGGATAAAACGAAAGTAAGGAAATGAGGAAGAAAATTTTACTTATTTTCTTAAGTAGTTAATTTTTCCTTGAAATATTATGGGGACTCTGTGTCTACCAAAATATGCTTTAAAAATACTCCTCCCAGAACAGCTAAATGACAGGACTGTGCTGGTTTATGCACTCACTGAAATTCATGACTTTTAAAATAAAAAAGAGATATTAAACCAACGCACTTGTTAAGTATTTACAAATGAATTCTAGTTTATAAATTTGGGAATGGGAATCAATTTTTATTCTGAATTAATTAACTTTTTCTGTTTGGAGAATCAAAATCCAAACTTGAATACGTAGTACCTGCATTCTTTGTGAATACACAGTCACACTGACTAATATGTTTTCTGAAGTTCTCACTTTAAAATAACCTATTATTTTGTGTTGACATTAAGTTTTTTCTTAACCTACCTATGTAAACACTTCTTAAATTGCCTCTCTTTGGGAACCCATTTTTGTTCGTTTGTCTGCTTTGATAACTGACTGTTCTATTTTTAAGTAGTACCTAAGTATCTCTTTACGCACAAAGAAAGAAATTTGGTGACCAAGTCTGTTTTATATTTTTCATCAAACCCTACACAACCCCTGGCACTGTGCTTATCAGATTGTAAATGCTTCACACGGAGAAAACAAACTCGAAAGGAAAAATCCATTTTGGCGTATAGGCTTTGCTTATCAGTCCTGCCATGGTTACTTGGAGGGCTTTCCGATTTTCATAGGAAATGAAATGTTTGAATGTGAAGGACAAAGTAAGTTTTGCTTGGAGAGGGAGAGAAACAATCAGGCCCTGGGGGCAGAAAGATGTTTGATTTGGAAGCTGTGCTGTGTGATAAAGATGCAATGAGATAGCCTGGAAGTTGTCTCTCAGGATATCATCCTGTCCTTTGTTGCCTGTGACCCTATTTAATGTAAGCACGTGCTCTTACATCCTGTCAGAGCCTACCACACTGACAGGACTTCTCGACACTCAGAAGAATTCAAGGTGGAGGAAACCAATGGAAATCAGTAAAGTGATATCTGGGGTGGGGTATCAAAATACTAATAGCAGCACACAGATTCTTCTCTTTAAGGGAAACAGTCAGGTTCACATGTATAATTCATCTTCCCAACTGGAGGAGGAAGCGGAGAAGAGAACAACTTGCATGGTGCTCATTTCCTCATCTGAGTGTACGGACAGACACAGTCTCATCTGCCTAAAGGGTATTTCTTTGTAAGGGCATCTCATCTACACTGGCTTCTTGTCTTACACGACGTTCTCCACATTCATCTCTCTGGGTAATAAAGGCCTTAAAGCAACACTTATCCAAAATGAACAAAGCAAAATAAAACTCATAATGTAACTTGGATCAGACACTCATTTTCAAAGCTGTGTGGTTAAGATCAATCAGCTCTAAGAAAACCTAAGGTGGTGAATCATTTAAAATATTTTAGAATGATTTTACATTATGTTAAGCACTTGCTTTTATATAAAAGATGTTCTATGATGATACTTAAAATGACAGAAATAAAATTTTCTGAGCTGAGGAAATATAGGAAAATAAATGAGCAAACATTAAAAAAAAAAAAAAAAAAGCTCCTTTAAGTCCCAAATAAACTACAACTCACAAACAAGATTCCTCAGGAAAAACAATCTCAATTTCTCTGAATGACTGAAAACACAGCAACACAGGTATTTTTAGACCTACTGTCTTTAATCAAAAGAAATCACTGGCCCTTCCAAAGGGCACGCACACCGTCTCTGGGCAGCAGGAGCGTCCTGCCACTTGACTGGTACGTTTCAGAACGAAGAGCGGTCAAGCTGGGTTCTTAGGTAAAGCTCGATTCTGTCTGCTAAGCCACACCATTTTCTAAAATCGACTTAACTTCCTTACGTCTCAGTGTCATTGATACCATGGGGGAAATGACAGCATCCACCTTAGTTTTGCTGAGGGATAACAGGGAGGACCCACAGAAAGCTGAGGACAGTGGTGGGCACAGTGGTGACGGTATACGGAATGGTGGCTGCCATTCACTGTACAGTCCTTCCGAACAAACAAATCACTCATTTAGTCAACTCACTCATTTTGAACAAACGTGGCAAAGGGCAGCTATTTAACTGGTTTACAAGGCCAAAGAAAGAGGACAGAAGATTCTAAAGACTCTTTCTCCTTTTCAAAGCGAGAGGTAAATTATGTAAGAGGGCCATATTTCTTGTCAACCCAAAGTTCACCTTAGACTTCCAATCTCTATTGAGAGAACTAAACCATGAAAGTGGGTAGACCTCCATTTGGTCAATTAATTCATCCTTTCTACTGTCAAGTAGAAACACTCATAAATGTCCCCTAAAGTGAACAGATTGCCCATCTCTACTGCTGTGTCAAACACTGCTAGCAGTCTGTCCGTGTCCATTCTTTGCTTCCACCTTTGTTAAGAGAATTTTAATTTTCAACTGGGAACACTGTGGTCTCTTCTTCTTCTCTCAAACATTGAATAGAAGAATATATTTCCCAGTCTCCATCACAACTAGATATGGCCACGGGGCCATAATGGGAAGTATTACATGGGATTTCAGGAAGACTTCAAAGGGGGCTGACTCAGCAAGGAAGCAGTGCTTCTCCATCTTCTCCTCCTGGCCTGTTTCAGACAGGACTGTGGCGCTCCCGCAGCCATCCTCGTGAACTTGTGAAAAATAATGCAGATACAGTATACACACAGCAAAAAGACAGGAGCCTGGATCCCTGATGCTACTAAGACCCGCCCAGCTCTACAAACTCCCTACCTTTGAATTATTTTACATGAGAGAGAAAGAAACTTCTTTCTTGTTCAAGCCAGTTATTTTGGGTTTGTCTGTTGTACAGAGCTAAAAACAATTCCTAACTGATACAAGAGTATTTTTTCAAATGCTTAAAACATATTTTTTCTCATTCCTAAATATATCTGAAATAACAGCTTCCACTCAAGTTCCAACATCTCTCTAAAGATCTGAGACGTGAGTTCAAAATGTGCATAAAAGCCATTCTAAGATATTGCCAACTCCTGACACAAGGGGCTGTTTCTCATGCTTTGTTCCTTAACAGCTGGCACAATCGCTGGGAAGTGGTTGGTATTTAGTAATGTGGGTCGAATGAATGAATTGAAAAGTGGCAGAGAGTCCCTAATAGCTTGTCTGCGTACATATGATTGCATATCGGTCAGCTGATTCTCCCCGGGCCGCAGTCAGTGTCTAGTGGTGAATGGGGCATTCAGCAAGCACACTGGTTCCTTCAAGTTACCTGGACACCATTAAAGGTGACCTGAAAAATCTCAAGGAGTTAATTCCTCATTCCATTAATGTCACTCAACCAAGGAAGGCTGTAGCCTCCGTGCCTGGGCACTGCCTCTTACTTGTGAGACTTGAGCTCAGTAATGACAATGACGGTGAGCACTCTAGCTTGTCAAGGTTATGTTCTTTTGTGATTCTGTTTTTTTCGTCTTGATGTGCTCATGGCTGTATCTATCTGACCTCAGTACATCTCTGATTGAGGTGGTAAATTGTTCCTTTGTGTCTCTTCCTTATCGGGTAACCGAGCAGTGAAACTTCTTTCAACAGTGCTCCAATTTCCGTTGCTCCAATTTCTCTCTGACAGGATAATTACTGAGTTTGTCTTTCTTGGAGTCTCACAGATTCATGTTTATTTGAGTTTCATTTATCTGTAAATTCCCTAGCTTTTTCTGGTAATAGGTTCAATTTGTTGCTTTTCTCTTTCAATACTTTCAGCTTCAAAGAGCTTGTAGGTCCCATGTTACTTTCAGAATTGTATGGCCACTACCTCTTCTTATTTTCTCCCGGTTAGATGTCAAGGTTCTGGTGATTTAAAAAAATATACTCACTCAGAGGGGTATTTTTCTTCTATTTTCGTTACTAGTTTGTATAATTTTACTTTAGCTCTGCAGTTTAAGATCTCCAGATTCTTGTGTCTTTCCACACCTTCCTTGATCGTTTAATTCAAACAGAGTTTTATCAGAACAAAACAGACATATATAACGGCCAAATGCAAGAGTTTCATCAAACAGAAATAAAGCATTATCAGTAGGCCTGAGGAGTGGTTTGCAGGGCACCGCAGCGACTTGTCTGAGGACCTTCGGTTAGCTCAGGTAGGCAAAAGACTGACAGAAAACTCTCTTACTGAATTTCCAAACGAGTTTATGTAATTCCTGCGGTTACAGAGGAAAGCAGTCATGCACACACCGGGTCTCAGTAGTTGGTTAAATCAGAAAACCTTATATAAGGCGTGATGGTAGTTGCTAGGTAGGTAAGAAAAAAAGCAGAGGTTAAAAAGTAAAGAGAAGAATCATAATGCCTGCTTTCGAGATACAAGCCATAAAAACCGGGTAGATACCGTCACTCCAACCACGAAGACCTGACCGCACCCCACGCCCCATGTCAGGTCTCCATTTAGGCTCCTAAACATTTGCTCTTCTACCATCTCCACTCTGCTGCCAGGGTGATTTTTGTAAACTACAAATCTGATGACGACAGTCTTCTTAGTAGCGTCACCTGATTTTTTAAACGAGGGAGTTCAAAATCCTCATTACTGGCACACACGACGTCTTCCCATTTAAATTCCCCACAGACTCTCCGGGTTTATTTCTCACCACGTCCCGCCTTTGTTTCCTGAACGGAACCAGAGGCAGCACCTGTTTCCTCAACGTCTGAGGACATTCAACACGTGCCAGCAGGAGAGACACGTGCCCACGAGGAACTGCCAGGTGCCTGCCCTGGGACCCGGCACTGATCCCGGGCTCCTTTCTGGAGGCGTCTGCCCTTCCAACCCCTGAACTAGCGCGGGACAGACAGGCGCAGAGCTGCGGAAGGATGCGGGGGTTGGGAGGTGAGGGGCATCTCCACCCCCGCCACGGGCCACCACAGCGCAGGCCGCCATGCGGGCGGGGCCTGGCTGCTCTCCTCCACACACTCAGGCGACTCCAGCTGAGACGGGCCACGTGTCCACCTGTCTGATGGAGGTCAGGCCATGGGCATGGAGGCTCACTGGGGATGCTGACCCTGACTGGCAAGCACGCCCCCTCTGCCAGGGAAAGGGAGAAAGAGAAAGGAACAGGAGACAGTTTCAGACCCTGGCAGCAGGAGAACCAATAGAGCTCTGCTAAGGCCATCATAAGCATTTTAAGAACCCTCAGCAACCCCCCTGCAGGGGCCCAGCCTTCCTGCTTACTGCCAGAGCCTTCGTGACAGAGATGCAAAGGACTGCTCCTCAGGCAAACACTAGGCACACAAGGCACACAGTTCCATGCAAGAAAAACATGGATTCGGTGAAGCGGAGCATCCTGAAACCAGAGAACAGCATGCACTTGTAGTTTCTAGGAAATATTAAACGTTTTCTTGTTTCTGTACATGCTATTCTATCCGTCTGGAATGCCGTCATCCCCTGCTCTGGTCTAACTCCAACCAGTTCCTTGCTGCCCAGCTTCGGGGAACCTTCCAGAAGAGCCTAAGAGTCACTGCATTAGGCAATGGGTAGTTACAGGAACTAAAACAAAGTTATTACTTTAAAACATAATTAGATGAATGGCTCTTTAAAATACTGCATTCCTCTACTGCACTGATATACTTTTCAACAATCTAGGTGTTAAGTAAGAAAAGGTAGCCTATAGATATAAACAGAACAGATAAAAGCACAGTACTATAACTCCAGCTGTAATTCTGCTGCACTTGCGCTGACCACTGCCAGTTCACACAGGATCAGAGGACCACTTTGGGACACATGTTGGAATTCCAAGTACAAAGAGCAGGAATATTAATTTAGCATGTTTAGATTTCTAAAGTTTATTCTTATATATGGCAAACCAACACACACACACCATGAAAGATGAAAATAAACTTGACAAAGAATTATATCTGTGTCAATGTTAGTACATGCTAATTGCCAAGAATTTATACATTCATTTATCTTTGTTTATCCACAGTACTATACGCAATTGAATAGCATATATTAATGTGGGTAATACACATCCTTGCCAAATTTGATTACATAGGCCTACATTTGTTGTTTTGGGGGTGAATTAATATCTTAAATTTCAAATGTTTATTATTTCACACTGAAGTTTTGTGAAGACATCTACTGACACAGTCACATATCAATCATAAAATGATAAAAATGAAAAATCAGGAAAAGCTAAATATTTAAGTCACACAGTTAAATGTGTATATAAATACTAATTATTTTTAAAAATGTCCTTTGCTTTCAAAATGGATGAATTAAAAAATGCTAATAAGTTCTATGATACAACTTTTATTCTTGATTTGAAAAGACTAATCAGCATGGATTTGTAATATAGAAGCCAAAATCAAAGAAAAGAAAGAATAATAAGGAGCTTTAAAAATTATAAATGCTAACTTTCAACTGGACTACTGACAACGACCTTATGACACTGATAATTATGAAAATGAACAGTACATTTTTAACATCTGTGGAGGTCAAAAACTTTATTCCTCTACCTGCAAGTTAGACCTAATGTGCAATATCATTAAAAAAATATGTTGAAATAGGATGAAATTACCACAGAATTGACACAGTCATCAATGCTAACTGCCAAGGAGTAACACGTTTCCACAAAAACTGGTCACTACACAATATAAAAGTCATGGAGCAAAGCCAGTTACACCACATGTACCCAGTGAAACGCAGGGGAACGAAGAACAGCTCCCTGTTGTGTCATCAGCTCCCTAACAATATGGAATACCAAAGACATGCTGAGCTTTGAGACATTATCACTACACGTTAAGTTCCTCCACACAATTTAAAATAAGTTCTCCAAGTTTACCTTCCAAAAATGATAGAATCTTCTATTTTACTGTGTCAAGAATCAAAAAGAACAATAGAGTTTACCCTTGGGTTAAAATACAGACTGTAGGCAATTGTGTAAAACATCTTTCTCTTCCACAAACTGAATTTTCCCTGAGGATGGGAACAATGTCTTATACATCTTTTATCCCCTATCATTTCAGAACAACAGAATATGGCAAGATGTTATAGAATCCATTTCCAATTACAGGGGGAGCGTGATTTAGAAAGGACTACAACATGGGCGTGGATTTGGGTAGGATAAGATGCATAGGTGGTTATTAAAACACAAAGTTTGTCCCTGGCCAGTTTGGCTCAGCAGTTAGAGTGTTGGCCCGTGGACCAAAGAGTCTCAGGTTCAATTCCGGTCAAGGGCATGTACTTTGGTTGCAGTTTGATCCCTGGTCCTGGTTGGGGTTGTGCGGGAGGCAACCAATTGATGTCTTTCTCTCACACCGATGTTTCTGTCTCTCCCTCCCCCCCACCCTCTCACTCTATCTGAAAATCAATGGAAAAATATTCTCAGGTGAGAATTAAAACAAACAAACAAAAAACCCACAAAGTTTGTATAAAATTAGTAGCTCGGTAAATAATAGTGTTTTTTAATTTTTATTTTTTAAATATTTTTATTGATTTTTTTAGAGAGCAAGGAAGGGAGAGAGGGAGAGAGAGAAACATTGATGTGAGAGCATAACATCGATCGGCTGCCTCCTGCACACCCCCTACTAGGGATTGAGCCCATAGTCCGGGCATGTGTCCAGAATGGGAATTGAACTGGCAACCTTTTGGTGCACAGGACAATGCCCAACCAACTGAACCACACTGGCTAGGGTTTTTTCTGGAAAATTTTTATTGAAAAATATTTTTATTAGGGAAATCAAATATTTTTTTTAAATCTTCACCAGAGGATATATTTTGAGAGAGGAAGTGAGGATAGAGAGACAGTGAGAGAGAGAAACATCAGTGTGTGAGAGAGAAACATTGATCAGACTGGGGCTCAAGCTCGCAACCTGGGCATGTGCCCTGACCGGGAATCAACTGGTGACTTCAGTGCACATGACGATGCTCAGTCAAACTAAGCCACACCAGCCAGGGCTAATAGTGTTTTGGTCATACATTCGGTCACATTTTCTGTGAGAAGTAACTTATTCCATGGGGGAGAAATAAAAACAAATCAGTCTCTGGAATGAGTCTAAGCCATTCTGATCCTATTTCCCTTTATGGGCCTCACATCATAACACAAACTATGACTGTAGTCAATGGCTCCCGACGAAGACTAAAATTCATGTGTACTTTCCGCAGTGCAACAAACAGAACTTAAAATGCTGCACATTTCCTATGAAAAATCTGTGTCAAGAAATTATTGTCTTGCTTGATGTTTTATTGCTGCTTTAGAGAAAAAGACACTTGTTCACAGTGCCTCAAGCAAGAGCACAAACCTACGGCTGACTGGCGCTGCCAGTCACTTTCTCGTCGGCGTAAGGGGAAGCGTCACACTGCCTTCCCACTGGAAGCAGCCACTTCGCTTGTGCACAGAGAAACACGCTGAGTGCAGGCAACTGCTCCGTGTCCACTTGGCTCCCTCAGTGCGGGAACAGAACCGGACACCCTTTGGGAAAATAAGGAAATCTCACCTCGCCAGTGGAAGGCGGAACCAGTGTGGGTGACAAGTCCATGATGTTCAGTATTATCCTGAAAACAATGGTTACCATGCACTATCTCCATGACTAGTTTCTTGGTCAGTGTCCCCAGACTTCTAACTTCTTTTTTAAAAGAATGAAGGGCAAGCTTAGAAGGATGAAGAGAGTCACCTCTAATCGTGACAAGATCGTAAGGCAGAGAGATTAATAACCTAGTCCTTACATTTCTGAGCTGGGCATCCTTTCCATAAACGATTCTCCTAGATGTCAGTGTGGACTTATTCAGGCTTCTACAGCATGGTGTTTAATCAAGGTGAAGTGACTGGAGGTGATTTTAAGGAAAACAGCTTCATAATCTGTATTTGTTTAGGAATCGGTTCATGAACCCAGAGCCTCACCTCTGTGACATAATGAACCCTGGCTATGAACATCTCTGAAGGGGTTTTAATGTTAGTTCAATTACATGGCATGTATAACGAGGGAAGAATTTCATTCTGGCATCTCTGGTTTCAACAATTTTCATCACTTGATACTTGATTTTCATGGGGGTGTTTTGTGAAACAAAAACCTCGTATTTAAATACCTGGGACAGATATTAAAACCCTTCCCTTTGCTTCTTGGGTAATTGATACTTAAAGTTCCTTTAGAATACTCATAGAATGTGGGTAGTTTTACACATATTCAAAGAAAGACCATCGGAGCCTTATTTTCTTATGCATAAAATTAAATAGTATAGTATCTTCCTTTTAGGGAAGTTTAAGGGTAGTAAGAGATAATATTCACAAAGACTGTGAAATGATGGCTACATAAAGAATTAATTAACAAAAATTATTATCATTTAAAAATAAAAAACATGCTTGGAAGTATGGATCACCTATCTTCCTAGGTTTATCACCAGGGGTCACTTAACCCCCACTGAATATCCATAAAACTGAACTGCCAAACACCTGTTCCCTAATTCTCTCCCTTTAACATTCAACCAGCCTACTCTCAATAATCATCATCTTCAAAAACACCTTTGTCCTCAAGCTCAGCATCATGCAGTAACTTCAGACTCTTATCATCTCTCTCTGGGGCTCCGAGAGCCTTCTCCTCCAATAGCTACCCCCGAATTCATGCGGAAGACTCCTTACAAAGCTCACATCTGATCACGCTCCTCACCTGCCTGACGCTGTGAAAGGTTTCCGTCTACTACCCGTCTTGACCTAGTAGCTAAGGCTCTGCCTTCCTTTCCACCTCATCTCATGACTGGAATCCTTTTCTCCAGCATGATCAACCTTTCAACTAAATGTGTTTCACACAGCTCTGTCTTCGCACAGGTTGCTCCTCTTTCACTGGTCTGAGAAACTCCTACTCACCCTTGAAGAATGATTAGATCAAGCGCATTCCTGTGTGAGGGGTTCTCAACACAGGGCCTACAAACTCGGGTGAGGAAAAGAATTACATCTGTGTTTCATTAACATTTTACTGAAATGTATCATTTACTTCAATTATAAATGTAGGCAATAAACTACTGACAGCAATAGAAATCACATATATTTGCATATCCCATTACAGTAGTCACAGGAATCTCAAAATACTATTTACAGTCACCTTGGTTCTGAAGCTATGGTATTAGCCCTGCAGCTAGATCTGTTACTTAATGTGTTAATAAAGTACATACATTATTATATAACAAGATTATTTTTAAAACATTTTGGAGATCATATTTCAATATAATTGATTTCCTTTGTACTCATATAATTTATTTTATGCAGTTAAAAACATTGCTGTAAGAAGGGGTGCAGAATAATGTTCAGTTTTAAGAACCCGCACATGGGAAGCCTTCTGTGATGGCCCTGGGAGAAGTGAATTATGCCAGCGCATGCTCTGATACATCTATCAGCTTTTATACTCTGCTTTCCAATAGTTTACTTGTATCTTTCTTCCTCTAGCTGTGAGCTCCATGTGGAATAAGGCTTCTTGTTTCCCCTTTCATCTCAATATCCCCAGACCTACTGCAGCTCTCAAAAATCTTTATTAAAGAATGAACCGATGACAAATGTATATAAATATTTTTTCTCAAGTGCTGTATTCTCTGATTTGCTAAACTGTGTACAATCAGACAGCCATCAATTGCTAACTGCTTCTAAAACCAGGTTGTTAAGATACATATTTCATTTTTCCAGTCTTCTCATTTATTCACCGTGTAACTTGGATGTTATAGTCCAAGAAGCATGTTATGCCCTCTTGTTTTGTTATTTCCATACTTATTGTATTAGCAAAACACTGTCTTGTTACTACTGAGGAACAATCTAAGAAATTCACTGAAGCATTCCCCGAACAACATGTGCCTCACTGCATGTCCAGAGATCTTCACACCCAAACCGCTGTGTCTGTGACCACGCTTACAAACACGTCTCACTAATCATGCTGTAGCAGGACCAGAAGTAAAGGCCAAGCACTTTGAAGAAACAAAGGCTTGGAAGCTTCCTAAATCACCAACTCTTTTTTGATTGTTTGTTAATCGTCACCCAAGGATATTTTCCCACTGATTTTTAGATAGAGTGGAAAGAAGGAGGGAGGGAGGGAGGGAGGGAGGGAGGGAGGGAGGGAGGGAGAGAGACATCGATGTGAGAGAGACACATGGATTGGTTGGTTGCCTATCACATGACGGTGACCAAGGCTGGGGATTGAACCTGCAACCCAGGTGCGTGCCCTCGACCAGGAAATGAACCCTCCACCCTTCGGTCTGTGGGCCAACGCTCTAACTGCTGAGCCAAACTGGCCAGGGCAAATGACCAACCCTTTTATAGCAAGAAAGTCTTGTCCAATTTTTCTAGCTCATGTACCTAAGTTTCAGGATAAAATTTATACTAAAAACTTCCTATAGTCAGCATCATCTACCTTATGCAACCACACACCCAACCAACCACCAGTCAACCAAAATGATTTTCCAAAATTATGTTCACTATAGAGATAATTTTAACCAGGTTGGTATGCTTTACTTAAAAAAACAAAACAAAACAAAACAAAAAAAAAAAAACAAGGTTGGTCCACAGCAATAGGTATTTTCCCACCCCTCAGACAGGGAAACAGTGGGAGCTACGTAACCTGGTTTGCAGTGTGCTGGAAAATACCTCACTCTAACCAGGTAGCATGCTTAAATGTTAATACCCGAACTGCTTTCAGCATTCGTTCACCATCATGATTTACAAGAAGGTGATCTTCATTTTATTTAAACTTAATTAGCGAACACTTCAGCTTTTTCAAGAAACCTCACTTAGTATTATTTTATCTGTAAGTTTTCTTGGCCTTTACCGTAAGGAAATACACCAGTGCTTATGATTCGTCAATGGCGATTATAGCACTGGATAGTGTCTTCCGTTGTTTACACAGAATAAAAGGGGATGCTATTCTAGAGTGAACTGACTTGAGATGTGAACAGAACTCCAGGCTGATTTTATTTATTCATTTCAACGACCAGCATTCTAGAATGAGAATATAGGTCCTCATGAGTTGAGATACTCATTTTCCCCTTTACCTTTTTGTATTACTTCAGACCTAAATGGACAAGCTCAGAAGGGCTTTTCTCAAAAAAAATCTTTTGGGTTCAAGAAGGATGAAAATGACATTTCAAATAAGAGTACATGCCTTGGCCGGTTTGGCTCAGCGGTTAGAGCGTCGGCCCGTGGACCAGAGAGTCCTGGGTTCGGTTCCCACTAAGGGCATGTACCTCGGTTGCAGTTTGTCCCCGGCCCGGTTGGGGTCGTGTGGGTGGCAACCAGTCGATGTGTCTCTCTCACATCGATGCTCTCTCTTTTCCTTCTTCTCTCCCTCTCGCTGCAAAAATGTCCTCAGGTGAGGATTAAAAAAAAAACAAAACGAGTACATGTAACAGCAAACGTGAAGTTCTGCTCCGTGTGACCGCTGTACTTAACTGGAGAGCAAGGGGAAGAGTCTGCAGATTTACACCCCAGAAATCGTGTTTCTAAGAAGTGAAGTTTCGAAAACGCTGACTCCTCTCATCTCAGTACTATCTTAACCATATGTAAAGCTTTTGTTTTTGTATGTCATCCAACCAAAACACCCAGCCCTGTCCTTTAGTCTATGTCCATGGCCACTGTCAAAGTTGCACTCTTTTTGACCAAGGCTGCTGAGTTCTGATCTCCCTTCATTATCCATTGACCTTCTTTAACCAATTCTCTACTCTGCAGCCAAAGTGATCTCCTAAAAACCCAAATCTGATTACGTCATTGTCATCATATCACCCTTAAGGCTTCTCAGTGTTCCAAGACAATGTCCCAAATTCTCATGGTCTGAGCTCCTAGCAAAGTCTATCACCAGCTGGCATCTAGTCCATCTTTGTGCCATTCTCTTGCTTGCTTGCTTGCTTTCTAGGACCCAACATCATTGGTAAGTTCCTTGAAAAAGCCATACTCCTTGCTCAGGGCCTGTGCCCATGATGTTCCCATTTCCTGGAATGCTCTTTCCCCACTCTTTGCACAGCTAGAGTCCTTTTGTCTTTCTAGCTTCCCAAGAAGCACTTCCAGATTGTAGAAAACACAAGGTTTGAATACAGAATCCTGTCATTGTGGAAGCTTTGCAGGTTCTTGGTCGAAAGCCTAGGCACTGGGATAAAAAGGTCACGAAGACCTCAGCGAATCTGCCCCATAACATACATGGCCAACTTCCTGCAAGAATCTCCCATCATCCTTCTATCCAGGTGTCAACTTCAGCTGTAGCTGTTTAAGTACCAGCAAAAGACATGTACAATTATTTGGAGATAAGGGTCCATGATAAAGTTATGTTGGATTTTCCCTTTCAACCAATTTATGTATATTTATCTTCATCTCTAATAGTTTCGTGGATATTATTCAACAGATATATTTTCATCTGTACTTTTATTAATATTAACCTCAAGGCATCTGAGCCTGTACCATCGGGCCAAACATAAATTCAAACAGGCAAATTTTAAATGAAATCACTAAGCAGAAAACAAAATCTGACAAAATGTAAAGTTTCAATTCATATATGGTACTATACAGGTCATTGTCAAGTTAGTAAGAATTACTGGAAACATATACATTGTCACCAGGATGCCAAATGTTGGAACAAAAACAGGGGCTAACAGGGTTTCTGCTTATGTCTGAGATTGTATAAAAGTTTCATGACTGAATCTAACAGCCTTATAGTACCCATCCCTATGATGTGTGCAAAATCACACAAGGCTGGCAAACAAAGAAGAAAAGTGCAGTGAATGGAAATCATTTCTCCTGTCCATGGACAGGGAAGGGACTGATGGGTTGGGTGCATACCGTTTCTCAGACCTAGGGTCAGCACCCAGGAAGGTCTACAATGAGGTAACGGTTTGTCAATTTGGATGTTTGGAAACTTTATGTGAAGAGGAAAACATGAAAATATTACTCTATTGAAAGAAAACCACATCGATTATTTTTGTAGTCTTGGTTTAACATGTTCAAGAAGGAAAAAGAAAGAAGTTGGCCATTTAAAAAAAACTGAAGCGTTATGATGGCGTTTTTCAATGGAAGAGATCCAGTAATTTCTCACTTAACATCATCAAGGTGACTTTAAGAGAAGTGAAGTATAATGAAACCCTTTTTACCAAAGGCTAGTTGATATGTAGAAGAGTTAAGATGCTAAGGCATCTCATCACTGTTATAATGAAATGATGTTATTCGAGGACCTACTGTGCTGAATTACCTGGGGGAGCATTTCTACCCTATTCTCCACTGTCCTGGTGGGGCAGAGCTCTGGGGAGGAGGGATGGGCAGCTTTAAATACCTCTTCTGATGATTCTAGGTAAGACTCCCAATTGAGAAATATTAAAACAAAACAATGAATTAAAGGCACAGTTTCTTTTGTCAGTTCCTACTAAAACATAGTAAGTAGCTCATCTAATTACCCCATCTTATTTCCGTGATCTATTCTCGCTAGTTGCTCACAGTTAATTATTTTTAATTCCTGTTGATTTTTCTCTCCTAAAAATATCTAGAATTTGTTTACCTGTTTATTTTTAATATCCTTACTGTAGTCCAGGCAACTCTCATTTCTCTCAGATAACCAGTCTCCCTGTACTAACCTGTGACCTCTGTGCACTTCCAACCCCAGAGAGAAAGTTTGGGATCTAAAATCTAGTCATGTCACTCTCCCGTTTAAAACCCCTCAATGGGGTCATGTTCCTAGAATGAAGATCAGAATCTCTGAGATGAGCTCTGGGGTTCTACAGGACCTGGCTCCGGCCTACCTTCATTTTGTACAGCCCTTTGTTAATCTTCTCAAACCACATTAGTCTCCTTTCAGTTCCCTGCTCTTGCCAAGATCCTTACTGCCCTGCATGGTCTTTTGCACCTGCTGTTTCTTCTGCCTGGCATGCTCCTCTCCCCATTTCAGAGCTCACTTCAGACTCCCCATCCTTAGGGTAGTCTCCTCTGAAAGATTATCCATCATCCCAATCTCATCTCCCACTATGGGCTTTGTTAATAATAACAATGGCTATAATGTTTATTGAGTGATTATTATATGCCAAACACTGCTTTAGGTGCTTTTGATAATAACATATCCTTACTATAATCCTATGAGTGGGTGGCCCCATGAAGAATTTTAACTGCATCCTTCCATGCACGAATCAATGAATGAATGAACTGAGATGAAAACTCTAGGGCAAAGGTACCTTGAAATTCTACAATTGTATACTTTAGGAAATATCTATTTTGAAGAGTTTTATGATAGTGATTTGCATATAATGAGATCACATTTATCAATGATGTCAAAAATTTGAGGGAAGTGTTACCTAAGAAATGTTTGAATTGTCTCATGAGAAAGTATGTTTAATTGAGTAAGAAAGGGATAGTACAACGGCAACATGACAGCGCGGAGCTGAAGGCCTTATCAGGGGTACATGTGTGTATTCCCATTCAGATGCATGACTCAGATGACACCCACACTAGTTACTTCTAGTCACAGCTGGTCCCTGTGACGGCTGTTACTCAGGTGACGGCACACTGCCTACAGCAACCTGCACCTATGTTTATCTCTGTCCAGCTTTATCTGCTAAAACGCAGATCTGAAAGATGTTTTTTAATGCATTCAGTTCACAAAAATCTAATCAGGCCTTGGAATAAAATATCAGCAATTAAAAAATTAAAATATTCTAACAAGGGGAAGTTCTCATTGGAAATTATTTAGGGTGGTCAATCTCTTAGTGAGACTTTAGTGAGCCCCAGCCTACAATAGTTTTGGCCATAACCTATAATACTGCCTGCTACACAATCTGTATTTATTGAATTAAAATAAAGAAGAACCATTGCTTCTGAAGCATTCACTTTCTTAAATCTACTCTACTCTAGTCAGAATGAATTACACAACTCATGACCACAGTCTACAAATTTTCACAAGTGGACATGCTGAGTCGATGAGCGTAGGAATTTAACTTTTATTAGGCAGAACTATATTACTTTCCAAAACAGAGAAAAATTTACTCTCCTACCAATACTATATAATGTTCTTAAGACAGATATTAAACCAACCCTCCCTTTTAAATGTTTTATTTGCTCAATTTTCGTGGGATGTCCAAAGGAAAATCAATACATCTAGAAACAGTCTGTGCTAAGGTTAACTTGTTGTATTAGGACATCTTTAAGTTTTCTCTAGAACGAGATAAATAAATAAAACTTATTAGTAAGAGAAAGAAGGAGCTGTAACTGCTCGTTTCCAGAGGCAGGTGGCTACCACAACTGGGGAGCAGGCAGGGAGAATATACATACATCTTCGTCATTGTTGTAATGAGAAGCCACCATAAAAACATGCTCGGTAAGAAGCTCCGAGTAGATTCCATGTGGAATTCAGTGTTAATGTTGATATTGTAATTTCAGATAGGCGTCTCTTACTAAAAATTAAACCATTTACTCATTATTAATAAATTAATACAATCATTTACCCATTGATTTGAGACTTGTGTCCATCTAGTTGAGACTAGAGAAATGTATATACATATATATACACATTTTTTTATCCTTACCCGAGGATATGCTTTTACTTCTTTTAGAGAGAGAGGAAGGGGTGTGGGGGAGAGAGAGAAACACCGATTGGTTCCGCACGTACCCACAACCTGGGTATATGCCCTGACTGGGAAGCGAACCCATACCTGTTGGTGTGCGGAATGATGCTCCAACCAACTGAGCCATTTGGCCAGGACAAATACTGTCTTTTAAAGCTAGGTCTTGTCTGGCCGGTGTGGCTCAGTGGTTGAGTGTCGACCCATGCACCAAGAGGTCGCCGGTTCAATTCCCGGTTAGGGCACATGCCTAGGTTGTGGGCCTAATCCCCAGTGGGGGGCATGCAGGAGGCGGCCAATCGATGTTCTCTCTCATCGATGTTTCTATCTCTCTCTCTACCTCTCCCTTCCTCTCTCTCTCTAAAATCAATAAAGAAAAAAAAAATTTAAAAGTAAATAAATAAATAAATAAAGCTAGGTCTTGTTCTATCCATATGTTTAAAGGGGTTTGCTAGCCTTTTCAACCACTAAAGTAAAAAACTTTGAAACTCTGCTGCCAAATATATTAATTTATCTGTTCAGTCATTTAATCTTAATTAGTTTATTTTTGCATTCTTGAGTCTCCTTCCATTTATCACACAGTGTGTACAGCAGGGCTTAACGAGCTCTTAAACCTGCAGCTGGCCATTAGCCCACATTTCACTCTCTTCTACCATTCTCTCTTCCCTTTCTAACCCTCAGGAAGAACCCTAGTAGTGAGAGGAAACTTTCTTTTCTGCTTAAACAAATCAGCGGATACCTGTGGAACTCAGTGATTGTGAGACTATCCAGATGATGATAAACTGTATCGAACATGTCTAATTACGGATTAAAATGTAGATGTCACTGAGTCACACATGACCCAAAATAGTTTTACAGTATTCCTGCTTAGATTCTGTGTCAATCCCAACTTCTAATTTCCAAAAAAAAAAAAAAATCACCGAAATTGTGTCTAACAGCTCACTTTCCTTAAGCATTTCACCCTCAGATCTTTGCATGTACTGCTCCTTTTCCTGGTGGTCCCTTCCTATCACCTCTCCCATGTCCTTACTTTCCCCATAAGCAAGCTTCCACTCATCGCTCAAATTTTAGAAAAGCTGAAAGCGAACCAGAACGTTTTCGGAGTTGGCTTAAGAAAGGACACCACACCGAAGTCTCACCTGTATCCTGTGCAAGTGGCATTCTGACCTGACGGAGCTGTCGGCTTAAAGGTGACGCGTGGGGAAACCTGGGCCGAGAGCAGAAATCCCAAAGCGAGAATAATGAGTGCTACAGTGGTACCTAAAAAAAAACAAAAGGAAAGTTTTATATTAGAGAATAGCCGACAATGTTCTTTCAAAGCAGACTGAGTTTGGCGAGACGTAGCTCCGGAAAACACCTTGACCCGTCTTTGTTGTATTACAAAATGCTCTTAAGAACAAATGATTAGAAAAAGTCTTTAGCACATTCACTGTGAGACATGATACATTTGCTAGCCAAACCGTAGATTGGTAATGATTTTCTAAACAAAACAAACAACAAACAAAACCACATCTTTCATTGCTGAGAATCTCAAAATCAGTTCGTGTAACCAACATTACTGAGGGCCTAATGTGTCAGGAACTATGAGAGGCAACAGATTTTCAGTGTTCCTTTCATTCCCAGAAAACTCTTCTAATGGCATTTGATCATGTAAGACCCAAATCAGTAAACTAAAAAGTAACAAACTGAATATTTAAAAAGTTGTTAAAATGTCATTTCTTCTCAAAGAGGAGTAGTGATTTTTTGAAGATTTTAAATGCCGGAACTGACAAAACACATGTTTCCATTTCTCTTTCCTATTGGTACTTGGAAGTGGAATATTTGTTTTTGATTTTAGGGTCTAGAAATGGTGATTAAGTCTATCACTTAAAAGGCCCATTTTTGGAGTCCCTGAGAGACGGCTGATGGTAAATAAGAAAGTTTTCAAATTTCTGACTACTGTTACAGCCACTGTGAGAATAAACAAAAAGGGCCATGCTCTAGTTCTGTTTTTCTTGATAGCTGTTAAAAGTAAAATGTTTTTTAACACAGTTACCTCCAACAAAGTATTAAACAGCTGTTTGATTAAAAAAAAAATACTCTCTAGCTATGATGCTTGATTTAGATGTAGAGAAATAGATTCAGAATAAGACCAATACACTGTCAGGTCACCTAAGGCCAGAAAGTCATCCAGAGAGAATGAAAAAAAAAAAGTTTTAAGAACTTCTGATACATTGGCTCAGTGGTTAGAGCGTCAGCCCGCAGACCAGAGTCGCGGGTTCGATTCCAGTCAAGGGAACATATCTTGGTTGCGGTCCCGTCCCTGGCCCCAGCCCTGGTTGGGTCTTTGTGCAGGAGGCAGCCAATCAATGTGTCTCTCTCACGTCGATGTTTCTTTCTTTCTTCCTCTCTCTCTCTCTGTCTCTCTCTCTCCCCCTCCCTCCCTCCTTCTCTTTCCCTCTCACTCTATCTGAAGGAAAAAAATTAAAAAAAAAACCCTTCTGATACAGGAAAGGAATGATCAAGTTTTTAATGATCTACACAATGACATATGTTTCTGACATCAACTCTTAAAGTTTAAATAAAAATATTTATTTTCGTATATAGCTCACTGCACAGCAAGTTATGATCATCAATCTATTAACCCTCCTGATCTCTCTAAGTTTTTATCACCTACCTAATGATGCTCCCCACTGGAAGTGAAGTGTGTTGGATAAACAGCATTCTCAAAAATATCTGATGTAATAAGTTACATTAACTACCTGGTGCAGGGCGTAGTTTATTAGTAAACACTTAAAATATAATTTCCCTTCCCACCACTCCAAGGCAGCACACTTTGTGTGCATAAGTATCCCCTGGTGAGCCTGTTTAAAGTACACATGCTCCAGACTCCATCTTCAGAGATTCTAACTTAGCAGATCTGGGGTAAGGCACAAGGATCCCCATTTCAGAAGAAGTACCCATGGTAATTCTGATGGAGACAGCCTGTGAGTGATGCTTTCACAAATATGCTACTACCAAAATACCTGTGGGAAACAGCACAGTGTTTCTGGCTTTCTCATTTATAAGCAATAAAGTTACATAGCTATAAACCTTCTATTAAAAGAATCAAGAGGTTGTCATTAAGTTTGTAATATTTACAAGAAAAACCAGTCCTCTGAGCAAGCTTTGAAAATATTAAAAGTGAGAACACCACAAAATGTCCTACATTTAAAATTATTCATGGACTATATTTTATATTTCTTTGTATAAAAAGTTTCTTTGTCCAGGTCTTGCTAAATATAGTTTATTTGCAGTCATTTTTAAAGAATGAATACCTGTTCGAAAATTATTTTGCTATAAGCTGCCCTACTATTTTTTAACCCAATAAAATATAAAGTTATAATAAAAACACAAATTAAGGAACAAAACTGAATAAAAAGTTTAAAAATTCTAAGCTAACTTAAGAAATTTAAACTAGAACAGCATTCTAATAACTTAGCTCTATTAGAATATCAAATATATACCTACATACAAATGAATAAAACAAATGCATTGAAATAAAAATGACAAACCCAGAATCAACCGACCTCAGAAAGTGAAATAAACATCTATTTTGTGAGTCACAGTGGAGTAATACTAATACTGACGGCCCTCTGTACCCACATGTTCTGCATCCATGGATTCATCCAAATGAGTATTGAAAATAACTGAAACCATGTTTCTGATGTGTACTATGTAGTTAGGCACAACTGAACATGTACAGGTGTTTTTTTTCTGGTCATTATTCACTAAACAATAAATACAGCATAACAACTGTTTGCGTAGTGTTTACATTGTTTCAGGTATTATAAGTGATCTAGAGATGAGTTAAAGTATATGGGGGGATGTGTGTAGGTCATACACAAATATACACCATTTAACCTAAGGGACTCGGCATCTATGGATTTCGGTATCTGCGGGCATCCCGGAACCAATCCCTTGCAGATACCGAGGGACGATCGATCACATGCTAACAGCTGTTTGGCAGGAAGTTTTCTTCTGAAGCAATCTAACTTCCACTGGTCATTATGTTCCAGCGGGACCCATTTAATCACAGCTGAAAACCAGAACTGCATAAACAGTACTATTTATATCTATGTACAGGTAAAGAGACCTGTGATAAAAAGCCGGGCCTTTTACCTCCTGCGCACTGTCATTTCTGCCTCATCACTTTAACTGGCACATCACAGGGAAATCAGGGGTCTACTGCATGGAGGAGCTCCCCCAAGCTGGAGGCCTCACTGTTTGGCATGGCAGTGGAGGGAGCGGGGTACTGATAGTTTCGGTTGAAAAGAGAACATGGCAGGTAAGAAAAGTGCCTACAGGTTGCTCACAGAAGCAATCCCTGAAGTCTCCTGGTCTTTCCCCCCAAATAACTGTCTTAATGCTTCCTCTGAACAGGCAGGGGCGGGCTCTGGAAATCCTTGGGGCAGAGGACCCCCACTGAGCGTTGAAACATGACATGAGCTAGAAGAGCTCAGGAAAGTCCCCGCATTCTGATGATGCAAACGGATCGCACACGATAGCTGAAACGACAAAGACTCCCTCACTCGTGGGCAGCAGTAATAGTGCTGTGGTAGCTAAACTGCTCCGGGCACTTCCTCTCTGTGTCAGGCAGTGTTTTAAATGCTATACATGCACAAATGTGTTCAGTCCTCATTGCAATCTTACGAAGTGGGGACTACAGTTAATCCCTGTTTACAATGAGCAAATGGAAACTTGCTCAGAGTCACCCCACCCAAACTCACACGGCCTGGCTCCAGGGCGCCTCCAAATGCGCAGAACAGATAAGCAAGAGTCTTGCTGGGAAGCGGCAAGCGCAGGAACAGAGGCTGCCACAAAAAGGGTTGTCTGCGGACCTCAAAATCAGTTTCCTCAGACCTCAAAAGCCAAGTCCCAAATTTAAGAAAACCTGCAATGCTATTTAAAAAGCAGGCCTCTTAAGGTAGCGATATATTGAGGCCCTGTCGAAAAGGAAGGGTATCCATTTAAACACTTTTAAAGTGGCTGTTATCTCTTCTTAGAGTTGACCTGAGCCTCAGGGGTTAGCAAATCCAATTTCCAACCACCTGGAGAAATGTATTTTTAGCACATCACTACCTGATGGTCCTATCCGTTTTCTGAGAGTTTGCTGTCCTAAGGAAGCAGCCGGGTTTATTGTTGGATAGCTCTGGTTATTAGGAATATTTTTCTTATATTAAGTAAAAATCGATGTCTTCATCACATCTATCATCTGCTAGAATAAGATATCTATTAGATCTCCCTTCAGACTTTTTTCCAGGCGAACACTTCTGGTGTCTTCAACAGGTTTATAAATGTTTGGTTTTTAAACCCTCACTTGCCCTCCCTTCCCTGTATACCGTGTGGTGATTCCTTTGTCTCTCAGTCAACCTTCCTGTCTCCTTCCCCTCAATGCTCACACTACAGTCCGACCTACAAGACTGGACTCAGGGGCTTCCGCTGCTTAGGTGAGAACAGAGGGAGGGTGCTCTCCAATCCTCCTATGGAGTTAAGGGTATGACAGGGATGTTTTTTTTTTTCCTTTATTGATTTTTAGAGGGAGAGGGAGAGAGAGATAGAAACATCGATGAGAGAGAACATCGATGGCCGCCTCCTGCATGCCCCCCACTGGGGATTGGGCCCACAGCCTGGGCATGTGCCCTGATGGGGAATCGAACCAGCGACCTCTTGGTGCATGGGTCAATGCTCAACCACTGAGCCACACCGGCCGGGCCAGAGCTGTGCTCTTAATAACTGGGCATGAAACTCAGAACGCATTTTCTCATCAAATCTGGAACAAGTGCCTGAAGCAGTTCTACTAAATTAATGCTATAAGTATATTTGGTTAAAATAGAATTTAGTTAATGCTGGCCCGGTAACTTTAGCTTTTAATGGGAAAATGTATTCTTACTCTAAATAAACGTATAAAGGAGCCATTAGATGATAGCTAATTGAGAAGTAGGAATCTGCCTGTATATGTGAAAAAGATTGGAGATTACATTACGCGACCATGTGAAGACAATGGCAAAGACGGGTCTCGTCTGTCAAGTGAAACAGCCCCTGCAATACGGAGAAATAATAAATGAAATGGGCAGAATTTAAAGACAAAAGATACTTCAAAGTGAGAAAGGTTTGGTCCTATTTAGCTATCACAGCAAACAAACGTAACGAAGCAGAATTTACTGTAGAATTTAGCCTGGTTCAAACACAGAAAGAGTCTGTCCCTGCTTTGTGAAGAAGTATGGTTCCAGTGTTCCACTGTTCTGAAGAGCTCTGAAGTAAAATGTTTCAACTTTACTTCCACGTTATTCCAAACTTAATAAAAAATAAAACCTCTGTTAACAAGTGAGTTTATGAGCATCGAGGTTTCCAACCAAGGAAGAACACACAGTGATTATTCCTGTCACTTTTGTACTTTTGAGCAGAACTCAGAATAACAGCAAAATGGTACCCTCAGTACCTTTAAATTGTTCTTACAATTCTGGTTATTACATTCTAGTTTCTAGTTACCGATTATAAAAGTCACTAAATTCTCCTTATAACACTTTTGTCTAGAGGAACTCTATTGTTTGGCTAACAACAGTATCAGAAATGGTACTGCCATTGTATTTTGGAAGGTTAACTCGTCATCGTTAGAGGAAATTTTATAACTGAATCCTCATCCAGGCACCCACCTGCTAAACTACCGAAGGTAAGCTTTCTGCGGCCCACTTTCTCAACAAGCCAGACCCCCACGAGTGTGAAGATGAAATTCGTGAAGGCGGTAACTGAAGCCAGCCAGATTGCCAGCCTATCGTCTTCAACGCCAGACATCTGCAGAATGGTTGCACTGTAGTACCTGCGAGGCAAGAACAAAACAGTTGTTGCTGAGGGTTATTCCACGGAACAGCTATTCACATAGAAAAATACTCAGCTGACCTCAAATCGCGAGTAGCCACAGTAATAACATGAAGTTAACATGCAAACAGTTTCAAGGTCATGATACTGTTCAGATAAATTCATTTTGAACTTTGTATACTAAGAAACGACACTCGAGCAAGAGGAGAGAGGGCTGAGGGCTTCCAACGTGAACTGGAGCCCAGAACTCGGGCCAGGGGCAGCTGGCGTTCCACTAGACTGTCGAGGAGAAGCTCCAAGTCCACGGAACCAAGGAGGAGTCACCATACGCTGAGCAACTGTGTACTTAAGAGAATAGAGATGCCCTGCATGTAACAATTTGATACTTGCAATGTATTCTATTGAAGTACAGAGTATTCTCAATGTTTTAAGGATAAAAACAGATACACTGCACAAAATAATTCTTCCAAATAGAGCCATAAGTAAAACAGAGAGATCATTACAATGTTTTCATTTTCAACACAATAAAATCACAAAATTGCAAGTGTTAAATTAAGGGATAAAAAGAGGAGTGGTATCAAGCAAAATAAGTTGGTGAATGTCAGAATTTTATTTAAAATGGAAATGTTCCCTAGTTGTTTAAAATTTTATTTTATCTTTTTTATAATACCTAAGTTTTAGAGGCAGAGTGCAACCACAGACTGGCAGGGGATCAGAAAGAATTGTTCTAATAGCATCTCGGTGTTGCACTGGCCAGGTTAGGTACTGGAATCATTCATTCCCTTAATATTATTTATTGAGTACCCACTGCATAAACTGCATGAAATGCTAATTCCCACACATATGCTACCAGACCCAGTTGTTACCCTCAAGAAGTTCACAATTTAGTATAAGAAAATGAAATGGAAAAAGTCATTTTAATATCGCAAGGTATTCAATTCACAAGATCGCATAAAGGACAGAGCAAACCATTTTGTCTGATGTGAAAGGTTCCTTGGTATTCCCAGGAATTAAAGCTTGAGTTGAGGCTTGGAAGAATTCATAGGGCTTTGCCAGCAGGTATGATGATCTGGCAGGACACTCACTGGTGGTGAAGGAAATGACGTGTATGAAGGGGAAAGTGCAAAATACTATGCTAGGCTCCCAGAGCGTGAAGGCTGCCTTGGCTGAACCTAAGATGCACAGGAAAGGCGAGGCTGGGACATAAGGCAGTAGCAGAAGCTTCCGCGGCGGAGGTCTTGACTGCCATGCGACATGGCTGGGCTACATCTGTCGTCAACGGAAATCACAAAATGAATTTTAAAGAAAAAATGACACAATTAAATCTGTTCTGTCAAAAGATCATTCTAATGGTAGCACATGGGCAGAATGGAAGCCGGCTGAAGCACAGATATGTTGCTCTGAAGAGTTTTATTTCAGGTCATTACACTGGCAACAGGCACCGTAGATTTTCTGTATTAATGGGCGAGCAGGGCTGGATTTCCACGGCCACTTCCACCCACACTACATCTCCTCCCGGATGGGGTGCCTTGAGATTCACCTTCATCTCCTTTTCTTGAACACTGGTAAATGTGTTCGTTTTTCTATTGTTGCCATAACATATTACCACAAGTTCAGTGGCTTAAAGCAACACACATTTATTATCTAACAGTTCTATAGGTCAGAAATCTGACACTGTCAAAAACTAACGGTGTCAGTGGGGTGTTCCTTTCCGGAGGCTCAGGGTTTCCTTGCCTTTTCCAGGTATTGGAAGTCTCCCGCATACCCTGGCTTGGGGGTTGGGAGGCTCCCTCAATCTTCAGAGTTAGCAAAGGTGGGTCATGTTCCTCTCAGTCACTTCACTCTGTGGTCCTCTTCTGCCTTCCTCAAGGACCTGTGTGACCACTTCGGGCTAACCCAGACAACAGCCAATCTTATTTCAAGGTAAACGGATTAGCAGATTTAATCCAATCTCAGCCTTAATTTCCCTTTGCCCCCTTCACAGGCTGTGGAGATTACGGCATGTACATCTTGGGGTGCAGGAATTATTCTGCTTATCACATAAAGGTTCTAATAAACCAAAGGGCAACAGTCAGAATGAGAAAGTGAGGAATGAAGGCAATAATTATATTCTCTTTCATATGGGCAGGGAATGACACATCTAGGTCAGAACAACTGATGCACGTAGTTTTTAAAAGTTAGGTCATGGATTAGTGAAAAGATACATTTAATTTACATTTTAAAATGTGTAAATTCCAGTGTTTTATAAATGATGCTATTAGCAACCATTTATGAAATTGGCTACCATCGTATTTATACTCTTTTACGCCTTTATGCAGTAGTTTGAATTTTTAAGGGACTTCAAAGGTTGCACAAAGCATGAGAGAGTCGTCCTCATAAAAGGACAATATGAACAACAGAAAAAGGCTGTTTTTCCTTTTCAGACTCAAAGCAGGGATGCCTTCCCTTTTCAAAATCATTGTATAATCCCTATCAGACAAAACTGTCATCATCTTCAAAGATTTCCCTGGACCACCTCTGGTCATCTCACACACACCATCTCCTCCCCAGAGTGAAGCTGAAAGGCCTGAGGGCAAAGTGTTGTCACAGAAGCTGGCTTCCTAAGTCTCCGCTGACGTCTAAGCACAGAAAAGGCTGGGCTGTGTGCGCACTGCTACCTCAGAGGTTATGTGAGATGCAGCTTCCGGTCCTGAAATATACATCCGAATAGAACAAAATAGCTCTAGAAAACACAGAGGCTTTGGTAATCGCAATCTATCCTAATGGTGACTTGTAACTAGCAATAAAAGAATAAACATGAACACTTTAAATGACTGGCAAAATACATACTCTATGTTCCAATGCATTTCCCACAAATTTCTGAAAAAGTTATTTTTCTTTAGCTTCCTGAAGCCCGAGTTGCCTTTTCACTATTGCCAGTATAACAGAGTTATGTCAACAGCAAGAATCAGGTACTCAAAAATTGTTAGTTGAATTAACTGAATGTATCCACCACCAACTTTCAAAAAGGAATGAAGAATATTTAGCCCTGGCCAGTTATGCTCAGTGGTTAGAGCATCGGTCTGCTGACCAAAGAGTTGTGGGTTAGCTTCCGGCCAAGGGCACGTGCCTCAGTTGTGGTTCAGTCCCAAGCCCTGGTCGGGGTCATAAGGGAGGCAACCAATGAATTTGTCTCTCTCACATCTCTCCCCACCCCCAACTCTATCTGAAGATAAATGAAAAAATATCCTCAGGTGAGGATTAAAAAAAAAAAAAAGAGTATTTATAATAAAAAACACATGATAGAATCACTACAACAAAAATTAAAGACTGATAAAAGAGGTTGGAGAGGAACAAGATGAAGATAATTGTATGAAAACTCTAGCTGCATAATCACTCTAAGCTATCTCTAAAATGCTGGCAACCACGGCAAAACAGTCAATGATAATTTTATCTGACAAAACAACACTTATCAGTTCATAATGAAGACAATTTTTCTGGCACATAAGTATGAACACTTTAATTTCATGAATGAAAGGGATATACAACACACTCTCCCTGACAATGGAAGCCACCCTAAATAAGACACATCAGCAGATGAAATTTAGTCATAATTATTTTAACTCATGTGGCATAAAAGGTGTATGTCCTAGAGGTGTTGCAGATAGCTTACAAATACCACACTCATCTACGACTCCCGCATCAGTTATCTTTTAGGTCATGTCCATACTTGGGATAAAGACCAAATTAAGTGAGCAGACTGGAAGTTCCAGAGCAACAGCTGACTATAAGCCCTGAAAGATTTCCATGATCTAAGTTATGTTGCTTTGCTCTTTTTTTCTTTTTTAATCCTCACCCGAGGGTATTTTTGCATTCATCTTCAGACAGAGCAGGAGGGAGAGAGGGAGGAAGAGAAAGAGAGAAACATCGATGTCAGAGAGACACATCGAGTGGTTGCCACCCACACGACACCAACCGGGACCGGGGACAAACTGCAACCGAGGTACGTGCCCTTAACGGGAACCGAACCCGGGTCTCTCTGGTCCGTGGACCAACGCTGTAACCGCTGAGCCAAATCGGCCAGGGCTGTTTTGCTCTTTTAGTTCCTAATATTATAAAAACATTTATTTGTATCATATGCTAAAGTACATTGACAAGAGATTAAAAAAGTCATCCTAATAAAAGATGTTCTTTTAACTGAAAAAAGTCGATTTCCCAGTTGGGATGGTGTTTACACAGTTAATAACATGGATAACTATGGAAACTACACGAACAGTTTTAAGGAAAAATATTTTACCCAAATACAAAGGTCTTAAAAATGGTTTAAAACATGATTAAAATTTTCATATCTATTTTACACATTGAGAAATCCTCTTTGTGTATTAGATGCAAGCAATAAAGTAAAAATAAAGGTTAGAAAAGTAGAAATTAGGATTTTATGTATATCACACATGTTTTAAGCTAACAACTAGTTAATTTTGGCATACTAGTCTTAAATCAAGCAATAATCCAGAAGTCACAGCAATCCTCAGAGAGCTCATTATTAATCACAGTTAATATAACACAAGTTTCCTAAGTTAAATGATTTTATGAATCTTTGGAAAGAGCAAAGTAGAAATGTTAAGGATTTCTATAGTCCCTCAGGGTTCCCAAGGTGACCTTCCGCCATCTCAGAGGCCAGTCCTTCATCCCGGTTCTGCACCTCTGCAAACCTCAGGAGAAATCACACGTTTCACCCGCCTAACAGGATCACTGACCTTCCTGCATGCATCACTAAGAACCATGATAGAAGCCCTCCAATAAGACCTCCAACGCATCAATTTGCCAGATTAATTTACTAATCTTTTTCTATAAAACATACACCCACAGGATACTGGACATAATAATAATAATAATAATAATAATAATAATAAAGAATAAAATGTAAAAATCTAGAACGATTCTACCCTTGGGTTTCTTCTTGAGTATCTTTCAGTTCTTATTCTATTTGAAAGAACCAAACCTGGAATTCATAGATGACAATACTGAGTGTGGTTTATGCAAGGAAAACAATTTATAAGGTTGAGCAGAGGATATGATGAATTATTGCACAACTAAAATTAAAATGTTGTTTGCCCGGCTGGTGTGGCTCAGTGGTTGAGCATCGACCCATGCACCAAGAGGTCCCCAGTTTGATTGCCGGTCAGGGCACATGCCCAGGTTGTGGGCCCGATCCCTAGTGGGGGGCATGCAGGAGGCGGCCAATCGATGTTTTCTCTCATCGATATTTCCACCTCTCTCTCTCTCTCTCTCTCTCTCCCTTCCTCTCTCTCTAAAATCAATATAGAAAAAAATTTTTTTTTAAATAAATGAAATTAAAATGTTGAAGGTACATAACACATTATTTCCTCATAACTGTCTTTTCCAGCTAACTGAACACGTGTGTCCTAATCACGTCAGTGAGGAGGGCTTTCTCCACGCCTCACCATGTCTCACGCCCCTGCCTACCACAGTCACAAGCAGGAGTCCAAGACTTTCAGGTCACCATTTCCAGCTGGTCATCTACTTCCACACTAACCTGCAGAGTCACTAATCTGACTCAGCCTTCCTCTGGTCCCACCCCTCCCACACTCTGGCTATGCCCTGTGCACCAAGACTGCACATGAGGGCACCACCTTCTTGCAGCTTGGGTATAGAGTCCAGGATGTTTTTCTCTCACGTCCTACATACCCAAGGAAGCAGGGAGAGGATGACAGGGAGAAGGAAATGAGCTACACTAGACCATCCTCTGACCTTCCTTCTTTAGCTGTTGGCCTACTTGCTGGTCACTCCTCAGTCAGAGGAGGTTTCAATCCCTGCCTCATAATTTTCTGCTCCACTCCTACCCCTGTATCATGATTCTTGGTGAGAGCTGCATCAACACAGACCATCCAGACCACATGTGAGTCTCTTAACTGCTCCACTTCCAAAATCCTTCAAGTATCCTAGTCTCTGACTGGCATTGCCTACCCTCACGGCTCACTTACTTGAATTCCTCCACTCACACAATTCTTCACTCTCATGGAGATGTTAAGCAATATGTATGCTCGACTCCTTTTCAGCTATCCATCATCACCTATGTCTTCCCCTTTTCTATAACTGCACTTAGTGCCTTAAGTAGTTCAGATTTCTCAGACCAGTGGTTCTCAGGTAGTGGTGTGGTGCAGAAGCACCCAGAGGGCCTGTTGAAATGGACTGCTGAGTCCCACCCCGAGTCTGATTCTAGGACCAAGAACTGGCATTTCCAACAAGATTCCAGGTGATGCTGACACCACTTTGAAAACTTACTTCCCCAAACCATTATAATTACTTGCTTTCACCATTCTCAAATTCCTGGGCCAGTGCCCTCTTTGTGACATTCATGTCATGAACTCCAATGCCGCTTACTTATGTCCAGTTATTCTTCCACTGTGCATTTATTTACAGCTAGCGGCTGAAGGGCTCTAGACAGAAACACAAATTATCCTCACTTGAAATTCTCTAAGATGCACTACAAATCTCCAAAGGCTAATTTCATAGCCTCTCCCTTTCTACTGTCCCAATCTATCCAGCCTCCAGTGAAATTCTGCCTAATATTCACTGAGAAAGTGTGAGCTATCAGCAGGGTATTACTCCCTCATCTCACCACCACCAAATCTACCAACCCACCGATCAATTCTACACAGATTCGTGGAAAACTGATCAGCACTCAAATGTTGCCCTTCTCAATTATTTTTTCAGTTTGCTGCTGGAATATATTAATCTTTTCTTCTGCTTTTCCTCAGCAATTTACCTGTACCTCTCTTACAGTACACACCACTTTCCCCCTAACATTAGACTTACACATCGTATTTCCTCTACTGGACTATAAATTCCCTGAAGAAGCAGTCTATGTGTGACTCACCCTCCAACTGCCAAAGCAGGCTTCTGCCTATATTCTTAGACACTTAGGAAATGCCTACTTGAATGAATGAACGGATGGGATGGTTTTCCATCTTTGTTTTGCCTTATTTTAAAATTTATATTAAGATATAATTCAGGTACCATAAAACATACCTTTTTAAAGGGTACAATTCAGTGATTTTCAGTACAAATATGAGTAAATTTTAACTTCTTAAATGATTACAACAGTTAACATTCAAAAACAAAGTATTCAAACAATTAGATTTAAAGAAACAATAAAGACCCTAGAGTAGGGTGAGAGGGAAGGGTACAGGGTTGTTCTGAATGGCTTACTTTCAACATTCCTCACTACCACGCTTTCCTGAGTCAGCGGCACTCCTTTCTACCCCATTGGCCAGCCTTGGCTTCCCAGGTACCCTCAAGGTCGGTGAAGAGAGTGTTACAAAAATGGTGTTTCCTCAAAAAAGTAAAAATGGAACTGCCATTTGACCCAGTGATCCCACTTCTTAGAATATATCTTAAGAAGCCTGAAACACCAAACAGGAAGAATATATGCACCCCTATGTTCATAGCAGCACTATTTACAATAGCTAAGATCTTGAAACAGCCCAAGTGCCCATCAATAGATGAGTGGATAAAAAAGCTGTGGTACACTTACACAATGGAATAGCATGCAGTTGTAAGAAAGAAAGATCTCTTACCCTTTAAGATGACATGGAGGGACCTGGAGAGTATTATGCTAAGCGACATAAGCCAGTCAGAGAAAGACAAGTACCACATGATTTCACTTTTTTGTGTAATGAACAAAATAAGCTGTCGACCACAAGACATCCAGAATCATGAAAGTAGGGAACAGACTGACAAACCGCAGAGGGATGGGGGTGAGAGGGGATGGAAGAGATAAACCAAAGAACTTATATGCATATATGCACAACCAACTGACAGGGACACTAGGCTGGGGAAGGCAGGAGAGAGGTGGGAGTGGGAAGGAGGGGGGTCAATGGGGGAAAACGAGGGGCATCTGTAATACTTTCAACGATTAAAAAAAAATTGATTGCATATGACTTGTGAGCTTTTTTACTCAAAGAATGACATAAACCAGCCTTTGTTTCCATCATTCACTGTCCCTCTAGTTCCAAGATGAGCCATCTAACACCTCATTAGAGCAAACAAGAGGAAAATAAGTGCCAGTCTATTTAAAATTTCTCTCAGGAGGTTTCAGATCCTGAGTGAGAAAAAAGGCCAGTTCGTGGCATTTACTTTATGAAAAACACTGCTCACGGCACTATCAAAAGGGAAATCAGTCTTTTATTTTAGTCGCAATGGGCTCAAAGGTTTGTTTGTAAGCAAAAGTTTGCAAAAACTTTCATTCTATATTAAAGCAACATTTTGGATCATGGTCACACAAAACCATGATTATGCAAAGATATGTATTTTTATGCACATTATTTATAACTCTGAGCCTCTGTGGAATCACAGACTTAAAAAATAGATCAAGAGCATGCAGAATAAAGTGAAAGAGGAAAAGTGAAAAATTATGTAGAGGATGGAACTTCAAGTACTAAAATTAACCACGGAAAAATACAACAAAAAATACACCAAAATGTTAAGATACACCCTAAGCTGTGGAATTTAGGTGTCTTTACTTCTTTATATGTTGCCAGTTATCTATAATAAGCATATGTGATTTAAAAGTGTTGTATACAGTATTAAAGTTTTGTAGATTAGAACATGTCCTACCTTGTATTCAGGCACCATAAGCCTCCAAGTCTGTTACTAAATCCCATTATTATTTTAAGTAAAACAAACATGATAATAATCATAAAGAATATGTTTACCTTCAGAGAAAGATACTTTTAACTTATTTTTTTCCTTTGCCAAACTCAGTATTTTCTTAAATGAAATAAGATATATCATTTACCTCTTGGTGGCCAAAACACTACAAATAAGACACTGAAATACATTCCCAGCTTATTTGATTCAACAAATATTTAGACGTGATAATAGTAAAGATGTTCTAATGGAAAATAAGTACATGATGGCTGAAGGTGTGAATTAAAATACATTTACTCAGGGCTTACAATGTGCCAGAAACAGTGGTAGATAAAAAAGACAAGTAGTATCTGGGGCTGTTTGGGAAGTCAGGGGCTCACACTCCAGGAAGGGAGACTGCCACACACTTAACAACGGCACTCCAATGGGCCAAGTTCAATGGGGTCGTAAGAGTCAAATGCTACTGGAACATAAAGGCAGTGATTAACTCCACCTAACAGTTGAAATAATTAATTAGTAATTTCAATTAGCTGTATTACTGCTTCTCATATTGCAGGATTGCAAAAATACAAAGGGGCCAGGAAGTTAGGATGCTAGTTACCACAGGTTTAGTCTGGGAGAGCATTATACACAGGGAGAACTGAAAAGAACTTGAGAGACTATAGATCATAACCAGGATGACAAATACCTATTTGGTTCACCGACTGAAAAAAACTGCAGTGTCAGAGATGGATAGTACAGCCAGGGAGGGAAGTGTCAATTTTGATTTCATAGGTAACAGCAATGATCTAAATGTGACTATATTTAAGGTGTGCCTTTGATGCCGGGGATCCAGGATAAATGGAAAAAGAGCTCCATCCACTGGTGCTCATGAGGCCAAAGAGTGGATGGGGGAAACAGCACAAGGAGAGACAGGATGTTACAAAGGTCAAAGGACTGCTCAGGGACCAGGTTGAGAACACACAGACTGAACATCCTTGAAATTCCCTAATATGATTTCATCTCTTAATAAAGAGTGTGTGCTTGGAGAACAAGGGCAAGCGGGCGAAGAAGAATACAACACTGTGAACAGGGCATCAGGTAACTGATTTTATCATCTAACATGTAAGTGAAGAGATAATTCTTTCCCCCTTCCTTTCTCCTGCTATACTGTGGATGAAGGAATTGTATAGCATGACTTACCTGTTATAGATATCAAAACCAATACCTATGAGTTTAGATTATTACAACAAACTTTCTATGAAAGGACAGATTACTATTAATGGGTATTATATTACCACCAAAGCACCCCAAGAGAAAAGTACTCTGGTCTCAGTAAGGAAGAATTCTCATGCTTCTCTAGGGCAATTGATTTGTTTCTATTTTAGGGACACTGTGAATCATGTAACAAAACACCCCTCCCTTTCTGTATTGGATGCTAAAACATTTAGAGCAACATGATTCTCAAACGTTTGTGTGAATGAGAATCATTTGGGGATTGTAACAAAGGCAAGGTTCCCGCCTCTCCACACACTCTGCTCACCCTATGCACTACCCTGCCTAGGATTCCATTCTGGAGTTTAAAAGGGTTCCAAGGCCACTTTGAAAAAGATAGGCTTTGTGACCTAGTTCATTACAGTGAGTTTCTTGTTTAGAAATCATCTCATCTTTTCCTTTGTTCTATTACCTAAATCTTAAATTTTAAAGTTTACTGTACCTTACGGACTCTCTAATTAAGCCCTCAAACATTTTCTGGAGTAAGAAGGGTTGAAGTGAATAAAGACTTTTGAATGAATATGGACAAATCCTATTGTTCTTTTCCAAATATCACAGGGAAAGAAAGCTGATCAATTTTTTAAGAGTGGAGGAACCAGTAGAGCTGTAACAGCCTTGGGCGAAAAGACTGACACACCAATGCATTATTCAGCAGGAAACAGGCTGCCCACTGGATGTGGGCGCGGCGTTCAAAGGGAGAGCCCGAACACCGCACGTGGCCATTTCAAGTGCACGCATGTGGCACCAGGACACGCTTATTCAGTTATCAGCAGAACTGCAGGACTTTTCACAAATGACAGAAAAAATTCTGCCTATATGTTGTACACATGAAGTTTAACCTGAAGAAGAAAAGTCACTGTACCTTCATTGAGGGAATACTGCAAGAAAAACATTTTAATTCTCAGAGACTACAGAGAAGCACTGAAATCATCTATCAAATTCTGAAAATCTGAAAAATTAGGAAAACACTTCTGAGTTAAATATTTTTCTGTTTGAACTGATGGTACTGTGTTAATTCTCCACTTTCCTTTAGGTATGTAGAATTCCCATTCCTTACAATGAAAATCTAAAGCTTTTATAAGAAAATACAGAAGAAGAAAACAACAAGAATAATGGCTAACACTGATTATTTTCAGAATCCAAGAAACTCAATTTTAGAGCTGGAACTGATGGCAGAACTTATGTCCTTAAAAAAAGGAAAAGGAGAAATAACATCTAATGACCACTTACTATATGCCAAGCAGTGTCCAGACGTGCTTCACTTGTATTATGTCGGTCACCACAGACACCTTATAAAAATGCAAACTTTGTAAGAGTTAACACCAAGCATTTTTATGGTGTAAGTAACTTAACATAAAAGTTTTACATTCCAACAGCCCAAGTGCCCATCAATGGATGAGTGGATAAAAAAGCTCTGGTACATACACAATGGAACACTACACAGCTGTAAGGAGGAGAGATCTCATCCTTTGAGACAACATGGAGGGACCTGGAGAGCATTATGCTAAGTGAAATAAGCCAATCAGAGAAAGACAAATATCACATGATCTCATTTATTTGTGGAATATAATGAACACAATAAGCTGATGAACAAAATAGACCCAGAGACATAGAAAGGAGTATGGTTCAAACTGACAAACCTCAGAGGAGGGGGGTGGGGGGGATGGATGAGATAAACCAAAGAACTTATATGCATGTATGTGTAACCAATGGACATAGACAACAATGCTAGGGGGGGAGGGGGTCGGGAGGAGGGTGTCTAGGGGGAAAAAGGAGAAACATCTGTAACAAAAATAAATTAATAAAAATTGCAAAATAAAATAAAATAAACACGTTAAAAAAAAGGTTTACATTCCATTCTCATACATACTCAGGATCCCAAAGAGACTGTTATGAAAATTCTTACTCAGTGTATTCACCCTATGCACGGGGCAAAACATAAATCCGTATGCACCTTTACCGCTTTACATTTTTTTTCTGCATAAAAAGTATTTTCATTTTATATAGCTAAGTCTTTTGTCTAGGTTAGCACTTTCACTGCTAAATAAGTTGTCATTAAGATGAAATTCATAAAATAGAAGCATTATAAAAACATTTAGAGACCTGCAGAGACGGGCAGACGGACGGGCAGCCAGCCCGTTCCGAGAGAGATTATGCTGCTGCTTCAGGGGTTGCAGTGCGCTAGCCTGTCCCAGAGGTTCAGCCAATTACGCTCCTCTCAATAGAGAGCAGCAGAATCAATTACAATGAACTTCAAGAGTGGACTTAAAGGGGAATAAATAAAAAGGGCATCTTTACAAATGTATGAGAAAACGGGGAAGTGGAGTTCCTCGCTCCCTCTATCATGGTGTTAGGGCAAGGAATTATTAGATATTGAGCAAAAAAAAGTTTTTTTTTTAAAGCACCAGAGGGTAGACTTCCTCTTCCTTCCAGCGGCTTCCATTCTAATGACCACAGTTAAGGCCTGGGTTACTTACTCCAGTTCCATGAGAAAGTAACCATCATTCTATTGTGCAGGTCAACGTTATAGTTTAAGTCATGGTTTTTAATTTCCAGAAGTTCTTTCTTCTTGGCAAGGAAGGCAGAGAAGTGATAGTATCACGAATACAGCGAGGAAAGAGCATGAATCTGGAGCGGAGAAATACGTGTCTGTTCTTGTCCCTGTTTGAGGCCCCTCTTCGGTTTCTCCTTCCCCTTACTGATTAAATAAGACAGAAGCCCAAGGAGAGTGGTGTGAACATCAGTGATGAATAACCCTATTCCTTCTAATCTCAGGAGCCTCTCCAAATCAGTTTGCTCCTGCTTTGTACTCCCCCACCCCCTCCGCCTTGTGACAGATGCTTGCAAATTCAATTAGCCTGACCTGGCAGACACCAAAGAATGAACTGACGGGTTGACTTGTCAAAATCCCCTCTGGAGAATCTTTTGGAGAAGAAGTGGTACCATCTAGGTAGGTTCCCTCCAATGCCCAAGTTCTGCTGCTTATCTCGTCCATGGGAGGAAATGCTTATGTACTCAATCTAGTTTTTTTTCCTTAAAATATACAACTTGGTAAGGTACTTACAATTAGTGCACTTGTAACAGCATGCAAAACTTACCCTGTTTTTAAATAATCACCCTTTGCAAGACAGAAGAGAATTTCAAGAGGGTACTGAAATTAATTTTAGTGATCCTTCTTTGCCAATACTTAATGATGTTTGCAGTAGAATAACAAAAAAATTAGTCTGCATACAGATCCTTTTAATACAGTATTTTCCTCTTCTTGGAATTCTTACAAAGTAATCAAAATTTTGTAATATAATACTAATAATTTATGGGACCTAACTTTATATACTGACTCATACTGCTATGATCTGATTCATACAGCTATGATTTGCTTATATTTGAATGAAAACTACTAAAATATCCCAGGATTTCAAATAACCATAGATACTCAGCTATTTTTCGTTAGAAGAGTTCCAAATATTTACTTTTCAAAAACACAAATGAAGATTTAATAATTAAAATGAAAACTCTCCTACAGTGAACAACAGAACTTAAATGTTAGCTGTGATGTTGTGATTTGAGCAATATTTACAAATATAAACTAGGGACTACTCTTTTTTTTGCTCAAGGCAAACCAGATCCCAGCTCATTTTTAAAGTTCATTAGGCCCATTCCACCTTTCTGCAGATTATATCTATCTGATTGCTTACTTATTTATCATTTATATATTATAAATCCCCAAATTTGTTATCAATCTCATATTTGCTGCTAAATTTTTCATTATGCATTTAAATTATTACTTTATTCTCTCAGGATGTTAAATATTTATTTCAGCACTTGAAGTACTGGAAGATTCTTTTGCTTTTTTATATAGCTGATACATTTTAAGATACATTAATACGAGTATAGCCTTGTACTCTAACAAGTTACCTTGTATGTCATAACTATTAGAGTGTGAATGCATGTAGGGTACGCATATACTATCATACACTTGAAGTGAGTACCAGCAGAGATTATGCCTTAGTGGCAATTAATGTTACTTTAAGGTCTAAAACCTCATTTGTCATTCTTCTTAGTCAATATTTTACAAAAATCCCATACAATCATTTCAATGGAAAAATAAATATAGTTCTTTATATCTTTACCAGATCTGCTTCTAACTTGTTTCTGGCCAATACTTTTTATATTTCTACATAGTAACCTTAAGTCTCTACTTGCCAGAAGTAGCAAGAAAATGCTTAGGTGTGAGTGGAAACCCTACAACCTATAAACTAGCCCCAGTGACCAATATTAAGTAATATATGTCTATATCACTTGTTTAGTCCTGAATCTGACAATTATCAGGAATACAGAAAATCTGGAGTTATTTTTAATGAAGGAATAGTAGAATATTATTTAACTTACAGGAAAACATTGGCCCTTTGTTTACCTTAAAAATAAAGATGTAACTGCCTGGCTGGTTCAATTCCCAATCAGGGCACACGCCTGGGTTGTAGGCTCGATGCCCAGTAGGGGGCGTGCAGGAGGCAGCCGGTCAATGTATCTCTCTTACTTTGATGTTTCTATCTCTCTCTCCCTTCTTCTCTCCCTAAAAAAAAAAAAAATCAATAAAAACATATTTTTTAAAAAAGGATGTAACTAAAGATGCAAATAGAAGGGAATTAGAGTGCCATTATTTTACAGTATTATTTATAAAACTGAAAAAATACCCAAATTGCGGCTGGCAGAAGAACGGCCCCCTAAGGATATCCATGTCCTAATCCCCAGAATCTGTAAATAAACTGCCTTACAGGCAAAGGAAAATTAAGGCTGCAGATGGAGTTAAGGTAGCTCATCAGCTGAGCAGGAGACAGGGAAACAGTAGTAGCTCTACGAACTAAACTGAAAACAAAGGACTCAAAGCCTTGACAAGTCTTTCATTGTTATCAGTAAAAAATATGACCATCACAGCCTTTGAGTTAAAATCTTATTTTGCTTTACTTTACTTAATTCTAATTCATTGAATACTGTTATCCACATGTTGAATCTGATTAACAGAACATTCATGAACATGATGAATAAAAGTAGATTACAACACACATTTTTTTCTCTGATCCCTAATAAACATTCAAACAGGTGAGTTACTAAAACCTTTAAGGAAAAGGTTTGCTTGATATAAGAAAAGAATGTCAAGAAACGAGAAAACTAACCTTCAAGTCTACAAAAATAATTTGTCCTACTGAATTGATTTAGCTTAGATATTGGAATGGTTAAAACCAAATTATATTTGAGACAGATTAAAAATTCTAACACTGAAACAATTAAAGGGGAAAATAAAATTAAACTGATCTTTTTTGGCTACTTTATATGTATACCTTTTAAAGTCAGGGCAAACAACTAAAGCTGACAGTAACAATCATTATGTTCAAGGTCAATCCAAAGGGCTAGCTAGGCTAACGGGAAAATACTGGCCTTGGGTGTATTTTACTAACTCACAAGGTAAAAATAAAACCGATGTAAAGGTTAGGGAACAAAGCAGGGAAATGCAACAAAGATAAAGAGAGAAAAAGAAGCAAAAGAGGGGGAAGAAAGGAAAGGGAAGAAAAAAAGAAAAAGAAATGGAGATGAAACCAGACAGCACTAAGAACTGTCCTAACCATGCCACAGGGAAAGCTGCTGTGCGGCCCCTGCGAAGCCCATGCTTAAGGAGGCTCAAGGACCATGACCGAAATCCTGCAAGAAACAGAAGGAACCACAACCAGCTAAGTAACTAAGTAACGGGAAGTGGATCTGCCACTCTTGATGTGCCTCAAGATGTGACCAAACTGCAGAAATTGGTTTTCAAAGAAAAACATAATTTCTAGAAGCAAATACCAATGCTCAACTTGCCCTTCATGTGTATTGCAGTGTTCACATAACCGAAAGTTTATACAATTATATGTACTTTTATTGAGAAATAAATTATTTCACCAATACTGAGCGAAGGATATTTACAATGTTTATCATTGTTATAATCAAGTTACATGCATGGGAAATACACATGTCCTCTTCTCATTTACTGAAATTTCAATTTGTTGGATGGTGGATTGAAATCAAATGGTATGTTTTCACTTTTCTAATTTTAACCACAAAGATGGGGGTGTAGTAAAAGAAAACACTGAAGAAGAGACAAGTTCTGACCCTTAGTTCAGTGCTTATTTTTCTGATAATAAGCGATTGAAAACGATTGACAGTTATTTCTCTGTGCTTACTCCTGTGACTTAAGAGACCCCTGGAGTAAGTGACATACTATGCTTTTTGGTCCATCCTTCTGAAACTCAATCTTTTCATTCATTAAAAAAAGAAGACGGTGACAGCAGATATCTATATGACAAACACCCGTTAAACAGCAGATCAAGCACCTGGAAAGAACACGGTTACGCTGCTGCCAGCCTTCCCAGCCTGTCTGGAAGATAAGCCCAAAGGGAGCTCCCAGTTTCAGAACCTCACTGCCCCTGCTGAACAGACAGCTGTTATCACAATCCCCAACTGTCTACCACAAGTATGTAGGAGGCGATGTAGCAATTCCTGTGCTCCACCTAGGAGGATGAAGGTGTTTTAAAGTTTCCACAGGGAATTGCTGCTGGACTACAACCTTCAGCTCGGGAGGCAGGCAGGCCGTGCTGTCCAATAGAACCCTGTGTGATGGTGGAAATACTTTGTATCACCTCTGCACATAATGGGAACCACCAGCCACATGTAGTTCTTGAGCACAGAGAAATGTGGCAAGTGCTACTGAGGACGTGGAATTTTTATTTTATTTAATTTCAATTAATTTTCATTAAAAGAGTCACATGTGGCCAGGTACTATTCTACTTACAGCACAGAGTTAGCGAATATGTAACTAATGGCCTAAATGAAGTAATATCTTCAATTTAAAAACTTAGAATATACCATATATTTTTTTAAAAAATCACTATATCCTCCTTCACCTATATCATTATTTACATTTGTTATATTCTTCTAGAGTTTTTCTTTAACCAAATATATTAATAAATCACGAAATACATAATGCATACATAAGCTAAATACATAGAAATGCAATATGTTAGACGTTTTTTATGTACATCTCCAAAAGCCTAGAATTATTCTGCATTAATACATGTAAGTTCATTATGTGCCTGGCACAGAGTAATCTTGAATAATGACTCCACAGTACACCACTATATTGAGATGGCATTATTACACAGGCCATAATTACTCAGAATTTAGGTTTTTGCTCCTATTTTTGTTCTTATAAATAGCCCTGCAGTGAACATATTTGTATATCTATTTGTTCTATTTGTAAGAATATTCCCTTAGGATAAGTTTTTAGAATTGGAGTTGATGGGTCAAATGTCTCTTTTTCAGACTGGATAACTACTGTCAAATTAATACATAGAAAATAATCAATAAAAAGACAAAGCGCTTTTGAAAATATAAGAGAAGCTTTCAAACCCTTAGACCCGAATCATCAGGGTGAAGAGGTGATGATGATACAGCAGAGATGACTAGGTTCCTTCAGATCTCATAATTACCCTTACATTACAGTAAACAGCATTTGTGTGCCTTTTTGGAGATTGACACACCACATTCTGCCACCTAAGAGCTCCCTGCTTTGTGCTTGGCAGGTTTTTTCCCCCTGTCCCTGAACATATTATCATTTCTTCAACTAAACATCAGGCAAAGTAAGCTGGCTTGTCTTTAGGGGCATTTTATATGTAGCATATGTATCTTAAAGTTAAGGAATCACACTAAAATCAGCTTTATACTCACACTGTGAGAATTACAGGGAATTGAGAACTCATGAGCAGACTGCAATTTACCATTTTGCTGCTCAATCTGGGCCATATACTCATGGGTGGGGGCCACGGTCACCCACACTACTTATAGCTCTCTGGATTATTCTCTTTCAGCATGAACAAATTAAATGTGCAAAGGATGTGTTACTTATTTAACACATTCTTTATCTTTGTAAGTGAAAGATGGGAGAAAAAGGAAAGAAATAAAGAGAAAAGAAGAGGGAAAATGTGTGCATGCACATGAGGGAGAACTATTTTTAAATGTGAAATGTGTCCTCTTTTCCCCCTACTGGTGGGCAGACTTACTCCAATGCTCCGTTCATAATGCTTGTCATAAATTAAACAATGGTATATGCCCGGTACACACTACGGACGATCTCATGTTTAAGTTCGCCAGATGTACTTAAATTAAAATCACTAATGACAAGGAATGGTCTGTTTCTTTCCAAAGTGAAATCTAAGAAAAAGGTATGTCTAAAAGAAGGTTTAACATTTCAGAGATAGGGGTTACCATTTTGTTGTACTGTCTTATAACTCACGTATCATACATGAGTTATCTTCACTTACAGGCTAATAAAAAGAAATGAAACACAATGGGATTTATACAATTTTACATTTACATAATGTATTTAATGTTAGTTTTATACTATGAATGAGGTGAATGGCACAGTAGTTTTATATTCTAACTCAAAAAAAAGCAACAAGGAAATGAATTCTCTGAAGAATTCAATGCCTTATTCTGCATCTTATTCCCTAGTGAGTTACATATAAAAGGTCAACCACATTCCAGAAAACATTTGCTCATAAAAAGCTAATTTCCTTTCTTCAAAGTGATGGAAAGTTAAATTACTGTGCTTAGGAGGCAAGTAATAAGGGGAAAAGACAATTAAAAGGTCATAGGAATACAATAATAACTTAATTTGAGTCCAATTAGCAAATATAGGTAGAAAAATAAAGCTAAAATCTAAACTGATCTGATAAGCATAAGCCCAATTACTTACAGAAAGTCTGAATAATACTATGAATCTGAATATGGCATTTATCCTATTAATTTAGGTGTGAGACTGAATTGGAATACAAAAAGAGGATTTCAGAAGTGGGCACTATCTATGTGATTGGCCTTTAATCAAAATATCACATTAGATAGATTAATTACTTTGGGCAGAATTCTTCCAAAAGGCACAAAAATACTGAAGACAAAGCTACAAAATTTATCAGTGGACCAGTACTTTTTAAATTTTACATATGTATGTGTATGTGTGTGTGTGTGTGTGTGTGTGTGTGTGTGTGTGTGTGTATGATCAGTTTACATATCTATCAGCTCACGGGGGTGGGGGGAGAGGGAGAGACACTAGAACTTTTGGGACCTACTCTTAGCAACTTTCAAATATACAACACAGTACTGTTAATAATTACAGTCACGATGTTGTACATTACATCACCAGAACTTAATTACCTTAAAACTGAAAGTTTGTACGCTTTGACTACCTTCACCTATTTCCACTACCCCTCACCCCTGATGGCCACCAATCTGCTCTATGTTTCTATGAGTTCAGTTTCTTTTTAGATTCCACATATAAGTGAGATCATACAGTATTTGACTTGCTCTGTCTTATTTCACTTACAATTCCTGAAGGTTCATCCATACCTGGACTTAAGAAAAAGATACAAGATACTGCTATTCATCCATTTCCTGCTGCTATATATGGGTCTGAAATTCAGATTCTGCCTTGAGGGTCGCTGTGACCAACCTCAGTCTCAATGATTCACTAGACGGTCCCAGAGGACCCAGAAATTGTTATAGTTATGATTATATTACAGCAAAAGGCTCTTAGAATGAAGTCTGTAGGGAAGCAGGTGCTACCTTCCAGGAGTCTACAAGCAGAGCGACAAGGACACACTTAATTTCTTCAGTAGCAAGTGTGAGACCCGGGAAATACTGTCTACCAGGGAAGTTCATTCAAGAAGAAGTGCCCAGGGTTTTTATGGGGAGATAGTCACACAGGCACCCTCTGCTGAGCGTGTATAAAAATTCCAGCCTCCTAGGAGGAAAACAGATGTTCAATAGAAACCACATTGTTTGTAAAAATAGTTTAGACACAGTACACAATAAGCCACCCCTGTCATTTAGAGAAAGCTTTCAATTAGTGTAGGAAACTGTTTATCATTCAAGTTCCCAAACACCAGCCAAAAGCCAACCTGATAAGCTGACCATTCTAAGGACAGCAGTCTTAGGCCTGGTATGTTAAATCTTCTCTACACACAGCCTTCTTCTTTTTTAAGAGAGAGAAGAAGGAGAAGGGGAGAGAGAGAAACATTGATTGGCTGCCTCCTGCATGACCCCTACTGGGGATGGAGCCATAACGACATGTTCCCTGACCAGGAATCCAACCAACAACTTTTTGGTGGACAGGAATGCCCAATCAACTGAGCCACACTGGCCAGGGCTACACACAGCCTTTCTTTAGGATACCTCAAGACTTCAAGTTAGGACACTCTCTATTCCACCTGCCACCCACCACATTCTGTGGAGAGTGCTCTTGTTGACTAGACTGGACAGCACAGAGATTGCAGGTGAATACAATGTCCTACCATTTGCCCTCTTCTGATAGAAGAATGGATCTCATTTCTTTTCTTTCTTTTTTTTTTTTAATCCTCACCCGAGGACATTTTTCCAGACAGAGTGGGAGGGAGAGAGAGAGGAAGAGAGAGAGAGAGAAACATCGATGTGAAAGGGACACATCAAGTGGCTGCCTCCCGCATGACCCAACCAGGGGCCGGGGACAAACTGCAACCAAGGTACGTGCCCTTGGTGGGACCCGAACCCGGGTCTCTCTGGACCGCAGGCCGACACTCTAACCGCTGAGCCAAACCGGCCAGGGCTCCAGCACTTCTTTATACGCCCTGCTCTGCTGTAGCCAAGTAAACTGGACTGTAAGTCACCGGGTGCAGGGCAATGTTCTATTTATTTTTGTATCCAGATTTCTTTGCACATCTGACTTCTTTAATGCATACTTCTTGAATGAATACCTACATGCCAAGATGTAGACTTGCCATGCCTCTGAACTAGTGGATCTTCCGCATTGCCCTTTGGTTGTGTAGCTGCTCCTCGAACAAATGTGCATGTGCTCGTGTACTCATGAAAGGCATGCAAAATTTCTGACACAGACATGTAGCCAAACTAACCAAATGTCAGCAGCAGAATGGCTGCTTCAGCTGCTGGAGCTATAATTAGTTCACCGCTTCAGCTACAAGTCACTAAATTAACTTGAGGAACACACAGATGCCCACAGAACGGGATTTAGGATCATACGAACAATGTAAAAATCAGAATAACTTGCTGGTCTTATCAGAAACAAAAATTAAGTTGGAAATACACAGGATGGGGCAAAAGTGGGTTTACAGCTGTGAGTCTGTGAAACACAAGGTTCTTGTATTATTATTTATTAATTATTGTATTATTTTCCATATGACCAACTGTAAACCTACCTTTGCTCCACCTTGTAATTTGTTTCTTACTACCTTCTGGACAGTGTATTGAGGGAAAGTGATGAGCGTGTAGGCGGCTTGGAAACCTACCTTGCGTTCAGCATCTTTGTCCTGCTGCTCTGGCTGCTGCCCACAGATCCCAGATGTAATATGCTCATAAGCAGCCTGTAATACTGTTCATCCAAGTTGCACAGTGTGCTGTGAGCCTGGCAGCCTCCCTCTGTGGGAAGCATGGCTGCAGATGACTAGCTGAAAATAAAACTGAACTCCAGGCTGAAAGTATCGTCATGATTTTAATTAAGTCTCTAGAAGACATGCTTCATTTTGTGGCATTTCCCCCTCCTCCTCTTATTTACAAATTTGGTCTAAGACCATTATCTTTAAGTAAATAAGGCACTTTGAATCAAAGCACAGTAAATTGGTATGAGTGAATTTTCATCAGCTTAAGTCTTACAAATGTTGCTGATTTCAATATAGGATGCTATCCTTTAAGACATCAAATACCTATAAATATAAATATTCTAAAACATACTGCAGAATTTCAGAGCAAGAGAAAGCTCAGGAAGCAATCATGTATATCCTTTTAATCTAAAAAAAAAAAAAAAAAAGCCCTACTACAAATTCAAACAGATGTCAATACGGCACTAGGCTTTTATTAAAATACCTAGAAAAAAATTTCCATAGTTGCATGGGTAAATCATTCCACTGTCTCTCATAGATGAGATATCCTTGGAAATTTTGATCAAAATCCCTTTGGCTATGATGAATAATAATAATTTCTTAAGTTAAATTATATCTGGCTTAAGCAGTATACTTACAATTTACTTCTCAATTGAAATCAAACAGCCAATTTAAAGGATTCTTATCTGAAAAACATAGTAAATTCTAAATACACTTCAACTTTCTCACTACAAACGTGTGATAAAATTCACCTATGTTACATGAGCTCTAATTCTTGTATGCTAAGCGGCTGTTTGTTTTCAACTGAGACCATTTTATAAGGCACAGTGTTCTACTGGTTTTTATACCCCTCGGACAATCCCTGAATGGCTCCAGTTCTCATTTCCTATCTTAAGGAAAGAAATTGAGATTGTGGGCAAATTAACTGAGTTTCTATCTGAATAACTAAGCAAGCTTGTTAGTGAAATTTCATCAGAGGTCACAACTCCTTCTGTCTATGAGGATGAAATTTACATGTACATACATTTATACTTACATATTAGATATATAAACCACTAGATAACTTTTCCCAGTGTTTCCTTTAATCTGGAAGAAACAGCTTCATTTCATCAGTGTCCCTGACAGTTAGACCTGTTTGTTTTTTATTGTTTTCTTTTGTGTGTTTTTTTGGTGGTTGTTCTGCTGGATCTCTGCTCTGTTCTATGTTGCTAGGCAACCAAGAGGATGAGGATGGGGTGGTGGCAGAGAATTTCAGTTGCATTATTCAGGCCAAGCAAGTATTCAAACAATTACTAAAATTCTTATTAAAGTCAGAACTATTTAAATGTAGGGGGTTCATGCATGCCTTCTGTGATTATTTTAAATCAAAGGTTGATAAAGTAGAGGTGATTGCAGTAATGTTTTTCCCCACTTGAAGTATGAAAAGAGGCAGAACCATTATGAGGGAAGACAGACTAGGTCAGATAAAATTTGTTTTGCAATGTCCATTAGGAAGTACAAGTATATATTTATTTCATTATTTTTATAAATAGAAAAGTTACTTGCTTTAATTTCTGTTGCTTAGATTTCTTCCATTGTACACAGTGATCTATTTTTAAAAAAAAACTAAGCAAATGAACTATAATTCAAGGTAAATGAATAGAAGTTTTACTATATATGCTGTCATATTAATGCTTAATTAGTTGTTATTGCATTTTAGTAATCCTTTACAATTTTCTTAGTAATTAAAATAATATATAAACTTCTAAATAGGAAGCTATTCTATTTTACTGGCTCTTACAAGTAGGGGTATGTATTTAGTTTTTGAAATATTTACATATTCATGAAAATCCATCAAGATAAAAATGATGAAAGAGAACATATGTTTTATTTATAGACACAGTGAGCAAATTTAAATTGTTTATGCTGATTTCCTTATCTAATTGTCACAATTGAGAAACAGAAAATATTTGTTCACCAAATTTATAAGCTGATCCTTAGTTTACAAGATTCCAAAAATCTATATGCATGGCACTCGGGATAAATTTTGCTTTAAAAAAGTGAAAGTTAGAGGCCCAGGGTTCTCTCAAAATCCTGTGAAATCCACAATATACCTTGATATATACTACTAATAGAATAGAACCTGTCCATAATGTAGAGTGATACTTTAATGAATGTCGAAAGGTGTTCAATGATCCAGTTTTGAGTGCTAAGATGACCTATCCTGTACACATTATCTTGGAAACAGAATCAGACACATCCCACTTATCACCCCTCTACAGAAAACTCTCTGGACCATGAAATAGAAAGCCTGAAAGGTCTAGAAAGCATGTGGACTGGATACTTGTCCTGGGAGTCATTTATATGCCATTAAAAGTAGTCTATCTGATTCTTTTTCCACTGATTCTAACTCTGTTTTAGCACAAGTTTTCTCTCCTGGGTACTAGAAAGAGAATGGAGCCTCGAGCCTTCTCTTTCCATGCTCATTCCACCGTTACAATCACACCCTCAGAATTATCAGTGTACTGGAGCGGTGGTGGGAGGCCACATGGGAACCAGTGAGGGAGGGAAGGGGAGGGGTGTCGCAAATCACAGGAACAGTAAAGACCAACTATTGTAAGCATGGGAGATTGAGGAGCCCCTTTCTCAAATGTCTCCTCCTTTCTTAATTTATTCCAACAAGGGTGAGGAGAAAGTTGCACAAAGGTGATACAGATTCCAACAGTGGATCTTTGGACACCAACAGAAACATCTTAAGCAACAACTTTAATTGTGAGAAGGGCAAACATACCTTGAAATGTGAATGTTTCCTTCTAGGTAATTGCCTCTACCCACTGTTGGACACCTTCATGTTTCTAACAGTAACCACCCCCTCAGACAACCACAAAGTTACGTGCTTGCTTTGGGATCGCAGCTACAAAGGAAACTATGTGGCTTCATTCCCTTCCTCAAAACCCAGCAAGAGAAGCCTGCAGATGAAGCAACAGACTGCATTAAAGGAGTAGGAGAGGAGAAAGTAGGAGGGAGGGTAGGAAGGAAAAAAATAAGTGTGTGGCCCTGGCCAGTTTGGCTCAGTGGTTAGAGCATCGGCCCGCAGACCAATGAGTCTCGGGTTCGATTCCGGTTAAGGGCACGTACCTTGCTTGCAGCTCCTCCCTGGCCCTGGTCGGGGTCATGCAGGAGGCAACCAGTTGATGTGTCTCTCTCACATAGATGTTTCTCTCTCTCTCCCTCCCTCCCATTCTATTCTTAAAATAAATAGAAAAATATCCTCGGGTGAGGATTAAAAAAAAAAATAACAGTGTGTGACTGAGGAGAATGAGATGAAGCTCAAGGGGGGAAAGCTGGGGATGAAAAAATATTGGGACAATGGTGCCAAGGGTGAGTTTCATGGGAGCAAGGCGGGTGTTTACTTGACTTGATCCTCATCCTAATACCCAGATCAATACCTCTTACACCATAAGCACTGTGAGGCCTTGGTTGCAGGGCCAGAAAAACAGACTACATGTCTGAGGAAGGTAGAAGGACACTGTGTGGGGCGATTCAGAACATGTGTGTAGCTGGTGATATGCCTGAGCAGTTACTTATAACTGATGGATACAGATAAAACAGAGATGAGCTGTATCAAAATTTGAAAATTAATAAGCACAAAGCAAGGTTTTCTTTAAAAATTGATTATATTAAAATGGGGGTAAATTCATGGGAGTAGAAACAAGTAGTGCTCAGTAGACATTTAATGAACATATATTTTCCATGTTTGGAAACCTCTAGGATATAGATTAATAACAGAAGAAGAAAATTAATATTTTGTGCTCATGAATTTTCAAATAAAGATAAACGGATTATACTAAAATCTTTCTATCACATACTGCTGTGAGGTCTAAATATATATTTCCCAATCATGCTATTCCTTTATTAGTCATTACTTCTTATTTCTAAATTCTATCTTAAATATGCTTTTCTTCTCTGAAATTAGTTTTACAGGGTGAGAAGGATGACATTTACAACAGGACTAACAAATTTACCCAATAACAACATATGAACAGCTTGTATCTGTCAATAATGTGGCAACAAATAAAAAAATCGCCATTCAATTTTTTGGATTTAGTGCTCTTTGTTTTGCCTACCATTAATATTGCAGAAGAATGTGTTAATCTTCAATGTATTGCTATAATGTTGCTGAATACTCATTACATACCTGCAGTCCTGATAGAACAGGTTCAAAATTATTTTTAAAATCAAAATACAATGTTGCCTCTATAAATAAATCTTTGTGTAGAAATGAAGATTTGAAGACACAGAAATAATGACCATGAGAAGGTGAATCTGAAATAGCTTCTGCTGTGAAGTCAAGGTAGTCAAGGGGACATGGTGTTAAATTCAACCCACATCTTTAACTGTGTTGTACTGGACACTTTATCTGATTTTTTCTGAGTCTAAGTTGTTCAAATGGTGCTGATGAAACATACTTATGAAATTTCATTGAAAGTTAAATGAGAAAATGTAGATAATTTGCATGGTGTGGGTATTCAAAGAATATCAGTTCTCTCCTATAATTTTTTATGAGGCTAAATAACATAGAGAATGTTTCCCTAAATACATGGGACTCCAAAAATGTTTAGCTCTCTCCTCCACTCCTTTCCACTGGCCCCAGGTTACAGTAACAAATGAACCATAAATGTTTGAAACGAGAGGCAAGTTAAAAGAAGCTCTGGTATTTTACCACAATGAAAATAAACAAACACAGAGGGAGGAGCTCTGGCTTACTGTTTTATTGGGGGACAGTTAAGGTGCTATAATTTCCCCCTTTCTTAAAAGGGCCCTTATATCCCCCAGTTACATGGCTTTCTCAAAAGCCCTTGAAAGAGGAAGGACTAGAGCCCGGTGACCTGCCTCCCTGTGCAGTACTGTCTACTGTGTCACGTGCAAATAAATGTCCTACCTGAATAAACCACAAACACACTAATAATCCTAGAAAGTGGTATTTATTTTTATACAAGTAGATCAATGTTTAATAATTGCTCTGTTTCAATAAATATATCTGAATTTTTATCATTTAACCAATTGTTTGAAGCAAATGGTCTTTTAGTTTATACTGACGGAAAAGAAACTATGTACTGATGCTCTTACCACCTATGTGGGGTAGTTAAAAACTGGATAAACCTCAAGTAATTTCTTTTAAAGGATATAATCATTGTCAAGCCACCAAGGTATTGTAGGTGATATTTTCATAAGTCTAATTGTTTTCAGACAAAACCACTGCCTGGCTTTAATACACGAATACATTTGGAATACTAAAATGCCTGCCTCCTGCTAGATGGATTTCTCTTCTGTTCTCTTGCACTCCATCTGTTACAGCAGAGGAAATCAACAACCTTGGGAACCCACAGAACACGTCTGACAGCTGTAGGACTCAGATTCTCAGTTCAACAAATTGTGACTCACAAGACTCTCTGACAGGAAAAACATTCACTACTACAACCTGGTGGGGCTATGTGTGTGTGTGTGCATTAGTGTGTGTGTGTGCATTAGTGTGTGTGTGTGTGTGTGTGTGTGTGTGACCATGTGTGTATACTTTTGTGTGTGTGTGCATTAGTGTGTGTGTGGTTCATTTAATTAGTTTGGCTGAAGGAAGAACATGCCCAACCTTTTTTGTTTTAATCAGAACTGGTATCTCATGGACCTTTCATTAGCTTCAGATAACATTACACTCTATTAGGTGTTCCTGCTAGACACAGAGCACACGGCACAGTGAATGTGTGCAAATTTTGGCCTTGGCAAGAACACAGCTAAACGTGGCTTAAAATAACAATTTTGTTTTAAATTAATGTCTATTTTTTATTTACTGAGCTGTTTTTATAACATCACCATTGTCCAGATATTTTCACTTATTGACACGATTTTAAGGTCAACTGTTTTGCTGTCTGGTCACTAAATATACATAATGTATTAGGCATATAGTCTGTTTTGTTGTTGTTTTAAGATACTGTTACCTCTTCCTGTTGTCTACCTTTGTGGTAATTGGATTTAATACAAATTAGGGAACAAAATAAAAAAGGCCAAGAGGTTTTATAAAAAAGGGTTTTTACACAGAATTTACATGCATGTATGTGTAACCGATGGACATAGACAACAAAGCTGGGGATGGGGTTGGGGGGATGGGGAGGAGGGTGTCAATGGGGGGAAAAGGAGAAACATCTGTAACAAAAATAAATAAAAATAATTTTTTTTTTAAAAAAAAGGGTTTTTATACAGCCCTTAACCTTTCTTGCCACATATTATTTTTCAGTATAAGAACAGGACCCCAAAATCACATTTTTTTTCTTCTTTTGATTACTCCTAGACAAAGGCCCATTTCCCTTTTCTTCTGCAGTGTTGGCACCCTTCCCTGAAACAGGGTCTGAGAAGTGTGTGAGCATCAAGGAAATTATTGAGCAGCAAACTAAGATGAAATCCAATATAAAAGTCCTTTAACTGGAAATTAAAAAAGATTCAAGGACAGTGGGGGTGTGTCCTAAAATGAGGGCCGCACAGACAGGAGGAAGAGAAGGTTCAGAGTCAGAGGGGTGCTGTCAGGTGGAAAGCATGGCTCAGTCGCATGCAGCTGCCCTTGACGAGAGCTTCCTGCCCCTGCTTTTTCAGAAATTCAGGGCTGCTTTTGATTCTGACCAGAGGACACTCACTCCTGACTCCTGTGATGAGCTGGAAGTAGCAGCGGGTCCACCTCCTGGAACCAGGTAAAAAAGGGCAACTCAGTGGGCCTCAGCCTCAGCCCTCTGTCCCTTTTCCCCACAAGGGTCACCTCTCTTAGCTCAGCAGATAAGACCTTCCTAAGATTCTGATAATTTATAGGCTAATGTATCATATATGCAATTAAATTTCATAATTTTTCTCTTTTAAATTAAGAATTGTGTTTGAGCCTGGCCAGTGTGGCTCAGTGGACTGAGCGTCGTCCCATGTACAGAGAGGTCCCAGTTCGATTCCCAGTCAGGGCACGTGCCCAGGTTGCGGGCTCGATCCCCAGTAGGGTGTGCAGGAGGCAGCCGATCGATGTATCTTTCACATCGATGTTTCTATCTCTCTCTGAAAAATCAATAAAACATATTTTTAAAAAAAGAATGTGTTTGATAATCATTTGTGAAAACTCTCTCGGAACTGATTTCCATTGGCATCTACATCCCATAATAATAGTAAATAATAATAAATAATAATAAATTTTACCAGGACTACCAATTCTGGACAAGATGGAAAACTACCATGGGTACTGGATTTCTTTTGCAGATGAATCACAGAGCTATTATAGATGATACTGGGTCTTGGTTATTCTTACTTAGCAAGTAGAATAATAGCTATAACAACAAGAACAACAAGCAAGAAACCTTGGGGGAGCAGGATGGGAAAGTTATAATCTAGAAGTCAGGGCCAACAGCCACAGACTCTAGATGGCCCTTTCCCCTCCCAGAGTTCCCTGGTCAGACTATCATGTTAGACTTATTACACTGATATGATAAGAAAGCAGCACCCACTGCTCAGCACCACCCAGAAACCAGATGGCGACAACACGCAGCTCGAGCTCTGCTGGAGTGGGGAGCCTTTTCCTAGGACCACTGAGAAGGCTCATGTGTTCTCTACCCCTCTCTTCTGCTCCTCGTGTGAACTGCAGAGAATGGAGATTTTTGTTGGTTGCTTTCTTCCGCAGACCTAGGGTATTACCTGGTACATGACAGGTAACCCCTAAATAGCTGCTGAATGAATGAGTGGGGAAGAAAAGAGAGTGGTTTGGGATGACACCAGAGACATATAACTAGGAAGTAGACCAGTCTCATAAAGTGTATCACACAATGACAGATCTCTGAAAAATATCTTGCATATGTGTTCTAACAAGAATTCCAGCCAAAGCAAAGGGAGAAGTAATTCAATGGTGAATAATAACTTAATAAAATTACTGTTGCCTGAATAAACATAAAAAATACAGAATAAACACCCCAGATGATGTCAATATGAAAGAAAGGGAGGCTACAGAAACAAGTTGACAGACTGCTAAGGTTGTTGTTGAGGGGGGATGTTTTACAAATTAGAAAGAAAAAAACAAATATAATGAATCTTACTAAGTTAGACATAACAAATGAAAAACAATATTTGTAACTTTCAAACAAAAAATAATAAAGTCTGAGTTGTCAGTATAATAAAGGTAAGAAAGGAGAAAAAAAGAAAACATGATGAATAAAAGCATGAAATAAGATGGCAGAAATAAAGTCTCCATACAATAGTAAGTACAATGAAAATACATTTGTCAAACTCTGCAATCAAAAGACTGACTCATAACAGATTTACAAAAAAATATATCATTAAATTGTCCACAAAGACAGATTGATGGAGAAGATGGAAAAAAATGCATAAGGTAAATCTTAACCAAAGGAAAGATTAAATAACAATTTAAATATTGAGCAAAAAATTTAAAGGAGAAAAGATCATTTGTTCATAAAATAACATTATATTAAAAGATATAATTCTCACAAGTATATATCCATCTAGTATATAACCACTAACTGATAGAGACAGGTATAATTTTCATTGGAAATTTGTTTTTTATCCTCGCCCGAGGATATGTTTTTATTGATTTTAGAGAGAGAGGAAGTGGGGCGGAGGAGGGAGGGAGGGAGAAAGAGAGAGAGAGAGAAGTGAGAGAGAAACATAGATCTGTTCAGTTACCTCCCATATGCACCCTGACTGGAAATCAAACCTGCAACCTTTTGGTGTATGGGACAATACTCCAACCATTTGAACCACCCAGCCAGGGCTTCACTGGAAATTTTAATACAGCTCCCTTGGAAATGGATAGATCCAGGTAGAAAAAATAAGCAAATACATAGTCAATGTGAGTTACACTATTAACAAGTTCAATAAAAAATATACATAATAAAACTTTACCCAACAAACATGAAATGCTCATTCTTTTCAAGAATATATAAATGTTTTATGTACTAGACCACAAGAGATGTCTCAACGAATTCCAAAAAAATCAATCTGTGCATCATGATCTCTACATTTAATTCAATAAAACTTTAAATCAATAATAAAAAGCTTAAAAAAGGTCAGGAAACTAAATAGTTAAATGAACTCATAGTTAAATAAAGTGAAAGTAACAAGACAAATTATAAAACACTTAAGAGCTGAATGACAGTGAAGGTTCCACATGTCAAAGGCTGTGTGAGATGCATCTAAAGCACTAGGGTGAAATGCAGATTTAAACAGATTTTTCATATCAAATGAAAGAATGAAAGCAAGCGAGCTAAGCATTCTACATGAAAAATTAAGAAATGGAGCATCTGCTTACAATTGATGGAATGACAGGTATGGAAATTATCCTACTACCCTAAACAATCAGAAAATCAGGTGAAATATAAAGAAACATAGGTTTTCAGACTTTGGAGAAGAGGCAGCACAGGACAGAGAACACAAGAATGGGGGGGCGGGAAATAAGGTGAGTTCTTCAAGTACCACAGCTAGTTTCCAGATTGTCAGGGAGAGAGAACTCAGATAAATGGGGGGGGTGGGGGTGGGGGGGGGCGTTGCACAGAAGGAGAGAGTATTTCAGAGGACTGGATCGGTTCTCCTGGAGCCTTTGCTGAGTAACACTCAGTGCTGTGTGTGAAGAAATTATTGAGGCCAGACCAAGAATCACCAAAAGAGGTGAAAAGATATCTCCTGGAGCTCACATGGGGCCAGGAGTAGTGTGTGTACACCAGCCAGAGTGGACACCCAGGACACTGACTCCAGTCATTAACAGGGTATTGCTTCAGGAGTTGCACTACATTGAAACTAGTTCTAGAACTTCCTGATAAAGTTTAAAAGCAAGCCTTGAAAGGACCATACTATTTCTAAGTAGCTGAAGTATGTCCTGTCAGGATCTGTAAAGGGTTTAAGATTTTTACCCTATTTGTAAGCTAAAAGTTAGCTTATTTTTGTTTCATGGATGCTGGCAGAAGACACAAACTGCTGGGTCAGAGACAAAAGAAAACACTCTGTTACTCAAAGGAGAGCAAGTAGTATGAACATCACATCAATTGACAATGGTTTTCACTTTACCCCTAATTCCCTGCTGGCAAACACAACCCTGAGAAATGGCCCTTTTGCTGGTAAAATAATATATAAAAAAATCTTACAACCCAATTACAACAAGACACAGAATGCAATAAAGTAAGGGCATAAGATTTGAACAAATATTTCACTTAAAAAGATTTATGGATGGCAGAACCAACACTTTAGGGCAAGAAAGTCCAAGAGTCCAGACCAAAATGGTGACACAAGAGGCTTCTGAATTTCCCTCCTCCCATGGACACATCAAATGTATAGCTAACAAACACAGCAATCCCCTCTGAGAAAAATCCAGAAACTAGCTGAGTGATTCCTAGCAACTGGGTGACTAAGAAAATATCCATATCAAAACAGATAGAAAAGGTTGAGATATAGTCCCACCATGAACCCCTAGCAGAGCACAATATAACTGAGAAGGAATCTTCAATTCCCAGCTTCTCCCTTAGAAGCAAAGGGTTTGGACCACATATTTAGTACCCCAATTTTTAAGGCTGAAACCCAAGGGATGGACCCCCTAAATGAACAAGCTCTGAAAGCCAATGGAGCTTGCATTCATTAGTCCCACAGCACTACAGAAAACAGAGTCAATTGTTAATGTGTGTGCAAGCTTTTGCCTTGGTTATCCCTTCCCCATCTCCCCAGGCATAGTCTTCCCTTGAAAGGGGTTTCACTACACTTGACCATCTGCCTGGCTTCTAGGCAGGTACCTGAGTGTTGACTGTCATCTCTTTGGGACACTGGGGTTTTAGCACACCCTCAACTACTAAAAGACACTGAAAATAAAGACAATGACTTTCACAATCACAAAAGTTTGGGAGGGAACCAGGAGCTCAGGCCAAGCTTATTGGCAAGTTTCATCTCCCATACAAGACCAGTCTGTCAAGACTGAGAGAGGTGACTGTTTTGCAGAAACCAACACACAGTCAAGAAAAATGAAGAACAGGAATGTGTTCCAAACAAATGAACAAGATAAATCCCCAGAAACTGATCTTAATGAAATGGAGATAAGTGATTTACCACATAGAAAATTCAGAATAATGGTCATAAAGATGCTCACTAAGGTCAGGAGAGAAATGCATTAAAAAAAATGAGAATTTCAACAAAGGAACAGAAAACATAAATAAGTACCACACAAATCATAACACTGAAGAACAAAGTAATTAAACTGAAATATTTACTAGATGGGTTCAACAATAAACTAGATCAAGTGAAAAAAGGAATCAGAGAACTCAAAGACAGGACAGTAGAATTTATCTAACTTGAGAAGCAAAAAGAAAAAAGAATGATATACAAGGTAGATAGCTTAAGGGACTAATGGGACATCATTCAATTTATCTATATAAATAAAGAATCCTACTTCACAGAAATTCATTTATTGCAGTAGAGTCTGGAACTGATTAACCGTGATAAACGAGGGCCAACTGTGTAATATATACATATACATATACATATACATATACATATACATGCACATGCACATGCACATGTATATGTATGTGTGTGTGTATATATATATATATATATATATATATATATATATATATATATATAATAGGGGTCCCAGAAGAGAAGAGAGAGAGAAAGGGGCAGAAAGACCATTCCAATAAATAATGGCTAAAAACCTCCTTGAACTAGAGGAATAGAAATCAAGCTCCACAAAGCCCAGGGAGTTCTAAATAAGATAATGTAAAGAGATCCACACAGAGACACATTATAACTAAATTGGCAAAAGCTGAAGACAAGGAAAGATTCTGAAAATTAGGAGGATAAAGCAACTTATTACATACAAGGGTACTGCTATAAGACTATCAGTGGATTTTTCAATATATATAACACATAGACACAGACAACAGTGTGGTGACAGCCAGAGGAAAAGGAGGGTGAGGGGTAGGTGGAAGTGAGCAAAGGGGTGGAAAATGGGGACGGAAAATGACTTTGCTTGGGGTGATGGGCACACGATGTAGTGTGCAGATGATGTATTATTGAGTTGTATACTTGAAATATGTATGGTTTTGAGAACCAATGTCACCCCAATAAATCCAATAATAATAATAAAAAAAGATACTTTGCAAGCCAGAAAGGAATGGGATGATATATTCAAAGTGCTGAAAGAAAAAAAGCCCTGCCAATCCCATAATACTCTACCTGGCAAAGATGTCCAGAATTGAGAGAAAAAAAGTTTTCCAAAAAATCAAAAGCCAAAAGAATTCACCATAACCACTAGAACAGCCTTACAAGAAATGTTGAAGGTAATTCTTCAAGCAGAAATGAAAGGATGCTAATTAGTAACAGGGTAACATATAAAAGCATAAAACTTAATGGTAAAGTAAATATATATAGTTAAATCCAGATTAGCTAATATTGCAATGGTGGTGGTTTTACTTATAACTCTAATATAAAGGTTAAAAGACAAAAGTGTTAAATATAATTATAACTATAATAACTTAATAAATACACAATAGAATAATATGCAAATTTTCATATCAAAAACATAAACTGTGGGAGGGGAAAGGGTAATAAATATGCATTTGAAATTGTTACCAGCTTGAAATAGAATAACTATAAGATGTTTCATGTAAGTCTCCTGGTAACCACAAAGCAAAAACCTATAGTAGATACATAAAAGACAAAGAGAAAGGAATCAAAGCATACCATTACAGAAAATCATCAAATCCAAAAGGAAGAGAGTAAGAAAGACAAAAAGAAACAAAGGAATTACAAGACAGCCAGAAAACAATGAACAAAAATGGCAATAATAAGTCCATACCTATCAAGAATCACTTTAAATGTAAGTGGACTAAATTCTCCAACCAAAAGACATAAAGTGGCTGAATGGATTAAAAGAGAGGACCCAACTAAATGCTGATTATAAAATATCATCTCAGCTTTTAGAACACTCACAGACTAAATGTGAAAGATGGAAAAAGATATTTCATGTTAATGTCACTAAAAGAAAATAGGGGTGGCTTATACGTATATCAGACAAAACAGACTTTAAGGCTAAGATTGTAACAAGAAACAAAGGTCATTATATAACGATAAATTGATCAATTCATCATGAGGATGTAACATCTAAATATTTATGCATTCAACACAGGAACACCTAAACACATAAAGCAAGTATTAACAGATATGAAGAGAGAAACAGACAGCAACGTAATAATAGTACAGAACTTCATTACTCCACTCTCAAAATATAGATTATTCAGACCAAAAAAAAATCAATAAGAAAAAGTTGGACTTATACTACATGTTAGAGAAGACAGACTTAAGAAATACATACAGATCATTCCATCCAATAGCAGCAGAACACACATTCTTCTCAAGTGCACATTCTTCAGGATAGATCATATGTTAGGTCACAGAAAAGTCTTAATAATTTAAGAAGCTGAAATCATATCAATCACCCTTTCATACCACAAGTGTATAAAATTAAAAATCAATTATAGAAGGAAAATTAGAATATTCACAAATATGTGGAGATTAAATAACATGCTCCTCAACAACCAATGGGTCAAAGAAGAAATAAAACAAGAAATCAAAAGATATCTTTAGACAAACAAAAATGGAACCACAACATACTTAAACTTACGGGATATAACAAAGCAGTTAAAAGAGGGAAGTTTATAGCCATAAATGCCTACATTAAGGAAAAAGAAATCTCAAATAAACAGCCTAAATGTACACCTCATGGAACTAGAAAAAGAACAAATGAAGGCCCGGGTTAGTAGAAGGAAGGAAATAATAGAGATCAGAGGAGAAATAAATGAAAGAGACCAAAATGACAACTAAAAAAATCTCTGAAGCTAAATGTTGGTTCTTTGAAAAGATAAACAAATCAACATATCTTTAGCTAAACTCAACAAGAAAAAAAGAAGATTCAAAAAAGTAAAATCAGAAATGAAAGAGAAGACATTATAACTGATAACACACACACACAAATACTAGAGTTACAATAGTATGCAATTACAATTATATGCAAACAAATTAGATCACCTGTGAGACATGGACAAATTCCTACAAACATACAACCCACTACGACTGAAAAATGAAGACAGAGAAAATATGAACAGACTAAATACTAGTAAGGAGATTGAATCAGCAATCAAAAATCTCCAAACAAAGAAAAGTCCAGTACCAGATGGCCTGAATGGCAAATTCTACCAAACATTTAAAGAAGAATTAATGCCAATATTTATTAAAATCTTCAAAAAATTAGAAGAGGAAACACTTCCAAACTCATTTTATGTGGCCAGCATTATCCTGATATGAAAGACAGACAAGGATACTATACGAGAAGAAAATTAAGGCCAAAATCCCTGATGAGGCTAGATGCAAAAATTCTCAACAAAATATTAGCAAACCCAATCAAGTAGTACATTATAGGACCATACAAAACTGATCAAGCTAGATTTATTGGAGGAATGCAAGAACAGTCCATGTACAATCAATTAATGTGATATACCATATTAATAAAATGAAGAATAAATATCATATGAGCATCTCAAAAGATGTAGAAAGAGCAACTGACAAAATACAGTGTGCTTTCGTGATTAAAAACTACTCCCCCAACCCCTGACAACTACTCACACAACTGCTTTTGTAACTATAGGTTTGTCTTTTCTAGAATTTCATATAAATAGAAACATAGAGTATGGAGTCTTTTGTATCTGGTTCTTTCAGTTAATAAAATACTTTGGGATTCACCCATGTTGTATGTTATCAGTCATTCTTTCCTTTTGATTGCTAAGTTGCATTCCATCACAGATATGCCTTTTAAAAAGTTATTCATTTATTTGTGGATAAATATTTGAGTTCTTTCTAGTTTTTGCCACTATAGTACGCTGCTATGAACATATGAATATATGTAGACACATATTTGCTTTTTTCTTGGGTAAATACTTAGGAATGAAATTGCTGGGTCATACGCTAAGTGAAATTTTAACATTTTAAGAAATTGGCACTATTTTCTGAAGTGGCTGTAACACTCTGAAGTCCCACGAGAGTTCTAGTTCTTCCACAGCCTACCAATATTTGGTATGGTCAGTCTTGGTAATTGCAGCCATTCTAGTGGAGGTAAAGTAGTACCTCACTGTGGTTTTAATTTGCATTTCCCTAATGACTAACAATGTTGGACATTCCTTTATGTGCTTACTTGCCATCCACATCCGTATATCTTTTTTTTTTTCCAGCTTTATATCATCATTGAGAAGTGTCATGAGAAAGCTTTTGGGACTAATAAAACTACTCTTTATTATGATTGTATATATCTGTCAAAACTCATGTACTTGTTTACTTAAAAGTGGTAAATTTTATTTTATATAAACTATATTTCTCTAAATTTAAATAGCCCTCTCAAATGGAATGATTAACAAAACAAAAATTGACTCTTTGAAAAGACTTATAAGATAGACAAACCTTTGGCAAGATTGATCCAAAAGAAGAGAGAAAAACATAAATTAATCATGCAGTGAAACATGGCAACTATTATCATGAACTACTGCACAGATTAAGCACAAAACAGGTGAATGAATATTATGAGCAACTATAAGCCAATGACTTGAATACCTCAATGGAATAGATCGATATGGAAAAAAAGAAATGAAACAATGTAAAATAGAGTAAGTGATGAATGAAACACCAATTCAATATAAAGAACTGGATTCTCTAGCATTAATCACAGAAAAAAAAAAAAAGCCTAAGAATGTAAGACCTAAATGTATAAAATTAAAAACTAAAGCAGAATATCTTAAAGTTTTAAAATGCACAAATTATTAAGGGAAAAATCATTGACTATACAGCAAAGGCAATTCAGAGTTAACAAGTGGATTAAAGACTTGGATTAGATATTTTTCAGGAGCAAAAGACCACAAGGGATTAATATATGCAATACATTAGACACATCTTCAAATCAGCCAGAAAAGCCAGGAAAACCATTAGAGAAATAGGTAAAATATATGGATGGTCATGCATGGAAAAACAAATTATCAATAACTAATAAGCTTAATCATCAGAGTAAAGCAAATCTAAAATACCAGATAAGAATCTACACCTACCAGATTGCCAACATTTATGAAATTGTGTAATATAAAGTGATAAGGAATGTGGGAGTTGAGAATGGAAATCCTTATACACAAATTCTTAGAATGAATATCGACAAAGTTACTTCGAAGAGTAATCTGAAAAGAGTTGGTCAAATGAAGAATAATATTCTAGAATCCAGAAACCCCATTCCTGGTTATATATCTCAGAAATATCCTCATAGAGGTATATGTGGACCTACGTAAGGGAATGTTCACTGCATGACTGTCTATTAAAGCCAAGAGTTGGAGACACTGACATTCCCCATCAGTTGGAATATGGATATATTAAATATGTGACATAAATATGTTAGAATAAAATATCGCAATCAAAAGATTTAAAATTGCATATAACAACCTATTATTAAGGGGAAAAGTTGGAGAACAAGAGATCTGGGACAATAGCACAAAACAAAATTAATCAAAATAAGCACTTACTAGAGTGAAAGAATGTATGTTAAATACACGGAGTACTAAAATTCATAGGGACAATGAATTCCTATGGGGGAAATGTATGAATAACAAAGAGTCATGTATGGAATAGCAATGATAATACACAAAAACTAGCACAGGACCTTAGTATTTTCATACCGGCATAAAAATGAGTATGAGGTAACATTAAAATTTTCAGTCAAGTTAATCATATTGGCAAATGATTTAACTGACGTGGAAAGAATGATTCAAGTGAAGTCAAGAGCAAGGTTTTAATTGGGCAAACAATAATAATGATACACAAGATATTCACACAAACACCCTCAGGAGGAAGCACAAACCCACAGGGCAAGGTCAGATATCTGATCTGGTCACAGAGACAAATCATGGCCAAGGAATTAAAAGTTCCCTTCTGAAAGGAATCATGAACCCAGAGAAAATTTTGAAATAATTAACTTATTAGTTTTCAGTGAGTAAAAGACATGACATTTATTGTCATCAGTCACAGAGAACTTAAAAATAGCCAATGATGAAACAGGATTTTTGATTATTACATAGAAATAAAGCAAAAAAAAAAAAAAATTCTAGAGTTAAAAATACCAAGACCAAGCTGGTTCGTCCAAGTGACAACTGAGGACAGTGCCAACTTAAAATAACTGCAATGCCAAATTTCACGAGTCCAAGCATCAACCACAGTCCCCATAAAAAATTGGAAGTTTAAGAGTATATGTGAGATAGAGTTCAATGATTGTCTCCATCATGACAAATCTCTGACTCACAGCACATTTTCAAAACAAAAAAAGTTAAAAAAAAGAAACTAACCAAGAAGGCTTGATCACTACCTTAATTCAAAAGACATAGAATACCTCTAAATGCCCTTTCTTCTGCCTATTTCCAATCATCTAATCACACCCCAAGGACAAAGATCTACTACCACTGAGGACGTTCAAAAGAATGTGCCTAAGGAATCGAAAAGCAATTAAAAAGGAGAAAGGTAAAACCAGCACCTTAAGAATGTTTGTAGATTCCTAAGATGACAACTAAGCAGAGCAACATTAATTTAAGAAGCAAACATAACCCTGGCTCTTTGGCTCAGCGGCTGGAGCGTCGGCCTGCAGTCCAGAGAAGCCTGGGTTCGGTTCCCGCTGAGGGCACGTACCTCGGTTGCAGTTTGTCCCCGGCCCAGGTTGAGCACGTGTGGGTGGCAACCACTCAATGTGTCTCTCTCACATTGATGTTTCTCTCTCTCTCTTCCCCCCTGTCTCCCTCCTGCTCTATCTGAAGATAAATGAAAAAAAAAAAGTCCTGGGGTGAGGATAAAAATAAAATTTAAAAAAAAGAAGCAAAAATTAAGTATGATTTTTAAGTTCCATCGTGGCACAGATACAACTCATCTAGGGCAGTACATAATAAGAATATAATGGAACATAATCAGGTGCCACAATGTATTAATTTTTGCCTTTGCTCTCAGTCGTCTGGAAGAAATTTTCTAAGAAATTAAGGCCAACAGTGCTGCTCTTAACAAAAATAAAAAACATCGATCTCTCTGTTCACTGTTAAGGAAAGTGAAAGCGAGAGTCAAAACTAATTCCTTTCTGCTATTACTAAAATTTTAATTCTGAAAATGGAAACCTCAGTCACTAGCTTAGTGATATATACTGCATGTATCCCAATAGCAAACACATTGGCATTCTAAAATGTGAGGAGAAAAACACTTAAAATTAATCATGTTTTCCATTAACGTCCCCTAGGAATACAGACTTCTGTATCTCACCAGGCAGCTACTCAGACTTGGCTCACACCATCATAATATATTAAAAACATCTATTGAAAGCACAGCAGTAACCTGACCTCTACAAGAATTTTAAGTTCACGTGATTAAGTACTTAACGAACTTAGTACCTTTTCCCTCCCAATTCAGTAGTCATGGTCCTGGGGAAGGAGTATGGTTTAAATAATCAAAGTGGAAAGAGAAGATACTTTGCTCTTCTCACTGGGTTATGCACAGGTCCTAGAAATGTCATCTTCCCTAACATTTAAGACTGGAAAAACACAGTTGTATTCCTTCTCCACTTTAGATGATCTCATGAGATTACAAGAATTCTCTTCCCTAATTATACCAGTGAAGTGGGTCACACTTCACATATCCATTCAGCAAACGGTTATTGAACACCAGCTACGGGTCATGCACTACGCTTGCAGCAAAACCAAACATAGTCCCTTATCCTCCCCGAGGTTCTGGTTTAGGGTTGGATACAAACATCAGTCAACTGTGTACAAATAAATCTTAAGTTACAAAGTGACAGAGTCCAGAGGATCATATGGAGCTTTGAGAATATGACCTAATCAGGACAGGAGAGTCTTCCCTGATGATGGAATGATTAAACAGCGTGCTTAAGAGTTAGCTCAGAAAAAAAGGAAAAGGAAGGATGTTTATTCAGAAAACAGCATGTGCAAAGGTCTGTGGTAGGAAGAAGTTTGTTTAGAACCAGGACAAAGCCAGTGTGGTTGAAAAGCAAAGCAGCCGTATCCTCTTCGTCTCCCTTCTCTATTATTCTGTTTATCTCAATTTTCCTTCTTCCTTAACCATTTCTCAATTACTCCCAAGATTAAAAAACAAAAATAGCTGAAGTACAAAAAACAAGGCAAACCCAACCAAAACAAAACAACAAAAAACCCTTAAGTGTCGAGGAGGAAATGTGCCCCAAAATATAAAATCATTTAAACATTCAGTGACTACCTACTATATGCAAAGGATTAACAAACATGGGCACTACCCTTGGGCATCTAAATAATAATGGCCAGCCTTATAGCCATGCTTCCCAAATTATGACATTCACACATCCAGGGTGCAACGATGTTCGACAGTCTGTAACTGCCGGTGCTCACACCCCCGGGGAACAGGCCCCTCTTAGGCAGCATTAAAACCCTGAGTTAATATGACACATCTTACGTGAGTTTCAGTGTTTGAGGAAAGGGAGCAAATTAAAATAAACATGAGTATGTTACAGAATAGAAGATTCCAATTTTTCTGTGAGGGGGATATGCACAAGAGTCTTCATGGAGAACTAGTTCAGGCAAGACCCCTAGGGATATTCACGACTCTACACCGACACGACCTTCCGTGGAAAAGCAGGCAAAGATCCGCTGGACATGTTGAGAGGACAACGGAACGTGCCATGTGCTGAACGAAGAATAACAGCCTAAACCCACTGTGACCAAATAATCCTTTCGTTCCAGCAGTAAAAAACAATGAACAAATCTGAAACAGTTCTTTGGTTTTACTTTTATTCTCAAGATTAATCACTTTCTTCCAACTTTTTATAGCGGGAATTTTCAAAATTCTACAGAATAGTTTAACATATAGCGCAATGAATATCTGTTTACTCCTCACCTACATTAGAGGTGACAAATTATGACACAGGGGTCAAATCTGGTCTGTGCAAGGTTTTTGCATAGCCTGCCAGTTAAGAATGACCTTTACGTTTTTCCAATGTTGAAAACAACCAAAATAAAATAAAATTCTTTAACCTGTAAAAGTTATGAAATTCAAATGTCAGTGTCTGTTAATAAGGGTTATTGAAACACAGCCATGCCCATTTGTTGATTCCTGTGGCTTTTTCGTGTTATAATGGTTGAATACCTGTGACAGAGATCAACAGAACTGAAAACAAAGTATTTATCATCTGGCTCTCTATAGAAGACGTTTGCCAAATCTTCACCTAGATTCAACACTTCTTAAAGAAAACAAAAACCACGGTCCCCACCATGCCCCTGCTTCGGCTGCCAAAATGAAATACCACGGGCTTAAACAGACGCTGACTTTCTCCCAGTGATGGAGGCTGGAAGGCCCCAGCTCAGGCCAGCAGGGCGGGTGTCTGGGAGCTCTCTTTCTGGTTTGCAGACAGCCACCTTCTCACTGTGTCTCCATGCAAGTGCAGGGAGACAGTACACTCTCCGATGTCTCCTCCTTTTCTTATAAACATTCAGTGCTATCATATTAGGGTCCTACTTCTATGACCTCACTTAATTACCTCCTTTAAAGCCCTGTCTCCAAATATGGTGACAATGAGGATTAATGCTTCAACATTTTGGGGAGGGGCACTATTCAATCCATAACATAAACATAGATACACACACACACACACACACAAATACACACATAAATAGGCATGCACGCTCAAGACTTTCTTGACCCCACTTCCCCTTAAAAAAAAAAAAGGCAACTGAAAAGACTTGGCTGTACTCGCTGCTATTCTTGTCCTCTTATTCTTGTAATTAGGTTTTGGATTGCACCATTGTGTCTCAAGGTCACCCACGTCCTCCACATTGTTAAATGTGATAGCCAGTTCTCAGCCCTTCCATTACTTGGCTTATCAACATCTGGTACACCTGATCACTCCCTGCTCCCCGTAATCAGCTTTTCCCCTCCTACTTGGCCTGCACGACAGCATTTTCTAGGCTGCTCCTTTTCCTTGGCTGGATCCATCTCATGACAAGTGCCCCAGGGACATCCTTGGATCTCTTTCAGCTTCCTTGCTGATTACACCCAGTTTCATGGCTTTAAATACCCTTGGCCCATTGCTGACTCCTAGGTTCATATCCCAGACTGCAGTTTCTCCGAACTCCTCCCCCATTTATACAATAATACACGGACTACTCAAACTAAATGTGTGCAAAGTGGAATTCCTCATCTTCCCCTAGAATGCCTCTGGTGTTCTTCTAACACACAGACACTTCGAGCTCTGGGCTGCTCTCCACTGTGCTCTTCCTCCAGACATCCTCATGGCCTCTTTCCTCAGTTCTTTCAGGATGTATCTTAAAATGTCACCTTCACAATGAGGGCTCCCTGGACACTATTTAAAATTCAACCTCCTGCCCTGGCCAGTTTGGCTCAGTGGTTAGAGCGTTGGCCAGCGGACCAATGACTCGCAGGTTCAATTCTGGTCAAGGGCATGTACCTTGGTTGCAGTTCGTCCCCAGCCCTGGTCCGGTCGTGTGGGAGGCAACCAGTCAATGTGGCTCTGTCACATCGATGTTTCTCTCTGTCTCTCTGTCTCTCCCTCCCTCCCACTCTATCTGATGATAAATAGAAAAATATCCTTGGGTGAGGAATAAAATAAAATAAAATTCAACCTCCTACCCTAGCCCCCCCCCCCCATAATCCCTTGTTTTATTTTTCTTTTCTTTTTTTATCCTCACCCGAGGACATTTTTCCATTTTTTGTTCAGATAGAGTGGGAGGGAGAGAAGGGAAGAGAGAGAGAGAGAGGAACATCGACGTGAAAGGGACACATCGAGTGGCTGCCTCCTGCACAACCAATCAGGTCCGGGCACAAACTGCAACCGAGGTACGTGCCCCTTAGCGGAAACCGAACCCGGGTCTCTCTGGACCGCAGGCCGACGCTCTAACCGATGAGCCAAACCAGTCAGGGCCCTGTTTTATTTTTCTTTAAAGCATTTATTGCTTTCTAAAATATTATATATTTTCTTTATGTTGCTTATTATCTGACTTCTATTAGAATTTAAAATCCACATAGGTCAGCCGGTCTGCTGTGTTTCCAAGGGATCCCCAGAGCTAGAACACTACCTGACACATGGCACGTGCTCAAAAAAGATGCTGTGCTCTGAACTGGGTCTTATCTACTATATATTCTGGATCTTTTCTATTACATATTACTATATTCCTATGGTACTATGTATATACTGCATGCACTAATTATATCTGTATATATTTAAGGTAGACAATTTGATGTTTATACACACACACACACATATACACACACTGTGAAACAATCACCACAAATCAAGCTCATTAAAATATACATCACTTTATATAGTTACCATCGTCTTTCCCATATAAAAATATTTGACTAATTAGAACCCTTTCCTGTCAGTTTACCAGTTAGTCCTAAAGAAGGTCGGGGAAGATGTCATTCAACCTCTGACACCTTCTCTACACTGAGCAATGAGATTGCAAATATCAGAAAGCCGACTCGATGAGCAGTAAATCATCATTCGGCAGAAAGAAATATTCAACTAATTTTACCACACTTTATAGGTAGTTATGAAATAGAATGGATGGTGAGTACCCATGTACACAGAGTTTTAGGAAGAGTTGAAGAAAAACTTTTTAGTTATAACCAGATCTGAAGTTTCTAGATGTTTGTTGATTGTGGGTATTTTAATATGAAAAAATAGAAACTGTATATGTTATAAATATTCTTCTTGGCTAATGCTTAAGAAAAATGCCACTGTTAAAAAGAAAACCTTAGTATTTCAACATTTAAAAAAAGGCAACTGAGTGATTATGGATGATTACATAACAGGTAGCACAATAATGCTGAAGTCTTTATATCTGTTTTATGCTAAGGTACATAAAGGTATTTTGTAAAATGAAAATAATCAAAATTAGCTGATACTTTCACTCCCTTTTCTGTTATTCAGGAATGTTTTATTTATTCATACGTCTACAATTATTCCAATATATATTACTAACACCATTTGTAAACACAGTCTATAGAGAGTTAAGAGCTCCGGGGTACAGCCCAGGCTATGAATCCCAGCTAGCTATATGGATCATTACTCTAAGACCCCAGGTAAAATACTTCACTTAGCACAGCTTCCTTATCTGTAAAATCAGCATAAAAGTACCTAAAATACTAGTCGGCTATATCACTTCTCACCCATTTCTGAGGTTCTGCCACTTTACTTTCATTTGGTATTTACTTCTATATCTATCTGTATGTTTTTTGATAAAAAATTTTCAGCAATTCTTATTAATTACCTCCCTTTAAAGATACAAAGTTAGCTACCTCTTACTATCCATTTCAACCACCCACATAAGCACCCTGCTCATCCTCCCATTCTCCCAATACTGTTATACTGTAATTTCAATTATGTCAATATTCAATGTTTCCAATAATTCCAATGTGTTAAGGTGTTGGCAGGTGAGCCTTATATTGCACTATTATTACTACCTCTTTCCTACACAATTGCCTTAACCCATGGAGAAATGATTGCCTTTTGTTTTTGTTTGGTCGCCTAATTTTTATGTACTTATCACTAATTCAACCTCAAATTCTTTGTCAGTCATCTAAAACCATAACAGTCACTCATCAGGAATTTCATTATTTTGATCTTCCTGAAGAAAAATCTTTAGAAGCCTTGTTATACTCCAAATGGGAGACTTTAACACCTTCCTCTTAATAACAGAGAAATCATACAGAAGTTAAGGAAGTAGAGAATTTAACATAATAGATTACCTGGACCTAACAGATAGATAAAGAACAGTCTATCCAGTAAAAGAATACATATTCTTCTCAAGTGCACAGAGGACATTTTCCAGGACAGACCAGGTGATAGGCCACAAAATAAGTCTCAATAGATTTAAAAACAGATACTTTACAAAGCATCTTCTTTGACCACAATGGGAAATTAGATTTAATAACAGAAGTAAAACTGGAAAATTCATAAATTTGTGGAAATTATACAACATGCTCTTAAGCAACAAGAGATCAAAGAAGAAATCTCAAGGAAAACAAGAAAATACTTAAGGACCAGTAAAAACAGAAACTCAACATACCAAAACTTATGAGACACAGAGAAAACAGTGTTAAAGAAGAAATTTATACCAATAAACACTTATTTTCAAAAGCAAGAAAGATCCCAAATCAGCAACCTAACTTTACAACTTAAGGAACTAGAAAAAGAAGGACTAAACCCAAAACTAGCAGAGGGAAGGAAATAATCAAGATTAGAGCATCGCGAAACAAAATGGAGAACAGAAAAACAATAAAGAAAATCAATAAAATCAAAAGTTGGTTCTTTGAAAAGATCAATAAAATTGACAAAATTCTTCCAGATGGATAAAGAAAAATGGGAGACGACTCAAATTACTAACATCAGAAATGAAAGTGGGACATTGCTACTGATACTACAGAAATAAAAAGATCACAAGAGTACTGGGAACAATTCTATGGCAACAAACTGAATAACCTAAATGAAATGAAAAAATTCCTAGAAACACAAAACCCACCCAGACTAAATTATGAAGAAATAGAACATAAAAATAGAACTGTAACTAGGACAGCAATGGAATCCGTAACAAAACATTTCCCAACAAGGAAATGCTCTGAATCCGATGGCTTCACTGGTGAATTCTACTAAGGGAAGCATTTACAGAAAAACTAATATCAAACTTCTCCAAAAACTGAAGAGAAGGAAACATTTTCCAACTCATTCTATGAGGCCAGCCTGATACTAAATCCAGACAGAAAAAAACAAGGAAATTACAGATCAATTTTCTTTATAAACATGGATGCAAAAATCCTAAATAAATCACTAGCAAACCAAATTCAGCAGAATATTAAAAATTATATACCAAAACAAGTGAGATTTATTACTGGAATGTAAGGATGGTTCAACATATATAAAAATCAATCAATGTAATATGCCATATCAACAAAACAAAGGGAAAAAAACAGGATCATCTCAACTGATGTAGAAAAAGCATCTGACAAAATTCAACATTCTTTTGTGATAAAAATCACTTAACAAACGAGGAATAGAAGGAAATCATCTGAATATAATAAAAGCCATATAAGAAAAAACCCCACAACCCTGGCTGGGTGGCTCAGTTGGTTGGATCATTGTCTCATACACCAAAAGGTTGTGGGTTCAATACCTGATAATGGCACATTCCTAGATTTCAGGTACCATCGCCTGGTTGGGTGGGTACAGGAAGCAACCGATCAATGTTTCTCTCTCTCTCTAAAAAAATCAATAATGGCATATCCTCAGGAAAGGATTAAAAAAAGAAAAAACCATCACACTCAGTGGTGAGCACTGGAAAGCTTTTCCTCTAGGATCAGGAACAAGGCAGAGAGGCCTGCTTGTCATCTCTCTTCAACACAGTACTGCAAGTTCTAGCCAGAGCGATTAGGCAAGTGCAATCAGGGAACATTACAGAACCTTTAATTATGAGAAATTTTAAAAATTCAAACAGACTTATATGATTCTGACACTCATAAAAATCAGAGCAGAAATATGCACTGCATGGCTGGCACCCTATAAGGAATGAATGAGATGTGTACCATTGTTTTGTAAACTTCTCTTTAACAGTTAGCTTACCTCTCACTGGTATTGTAACAGCTTGGTCATTATTTCAATAGATAACAATGCTATCTTTAGTCTTATAAATCGAATATACATCGAATTTTAAAAATAAAGACTCTTTTTAGAGGTTTCATTTATAGAGAAAAATCTTTTCCAGATGCTATTGGGTTGAGAAACGCTGTTCAGCTGATACAGTGATCTATCAAGGCGTTTTTATAAACAGTACCTTCAGAACCAAAGCATTTCGTTTGTTCACATATAAATGGAACAGTAACAGACTTTGCAGTAAGCATTTTAAACAGAAAATATTCTTGTCAGCCGAAAGTCTATAGTTCATGTATCATAATCAAATGCCCTAGTGAGTCCAGTAATAACGTTTCCTTCTCATTCTCTTTATCAAACCATCCAACACATTTTATGCATTTTATAAAAATTTTTAAAAAGTTAAACTTTGAAAGTTTAATGCTACTTTGATCCCTGACACCAAAATACGTGGGGAGTTTAACTTTTTTCTAGGTGTAGAATAATGAAAAAGCACAAAGTAATTGAAAATTGGTGAGCCATGTGAATTACAATGTTGTCTGGAAAGAGTATAAACGTATGAGTCAAAGCATATCCTTGCTCCCCACTCCATGTCATTTAAAATATAAAACCCTAAATAATACAAGTCAGTTCAGGATTTCATGTTCTATTAATAAAGTTAACAAAACATTTAATACTTCAAACAACACATTCATTATATGTGGCCTAAATTTAGTTAGAATTTATATTTTTTGAAACAATAAACTATCTAACAAGAAAATAATATTTCATTTGCTACTGTTACCCTCAGAGCTGCTTTTTTAAAACCAAGAAGAACTTATGCAATGCTACACAGTAACTTGGCTAAATCTGGTTTATTTCATATTCAGAGATTTTTATTTTAAGAGATATTTAGAAAAGCTAAAGGATATGCTTTGATTACTTTGACAAATTTATTAAATTATAATGTTTGGACACACAAACATTAAATAAAAGAATAAATTAAATCATATGGTAATTGTAAGCTTAGCATCAAATGCATATGTAGTTGAAAATGAATTAAATTTCCAGTAACAAGAGCCAGGTATATGTTGTAGAGTTTGTTATTCACGTTACTTCATTTGGATTCTTTTCTGTAACAACATTACCTCTAAAAGGGGAAAAATGTTTTGCCTGAATAACATCTTCTATCTCAAAAATTATGAAATGCTAGATATTTCATTCATCAGAAAAAAATTAATTTCAGAGCATTGATATTTGGCATGCTTTGGCTCAACTTCTGCTTACTGGATTGGGTGAAAATGTTCACTCTTATATTAGAGGAGTCCATGAAGTAAATCAATGCTACTTCTAATATGTAAATTTATTAATGAAACTTCAGAGCCTGCCAATCCCCCATTCAGGCTCTGCTCTTTCTGTGTGGGTGGTGGGACCAAGAATGCTTATTTTAATAAGTGAGGAATAAATAAATAGAGCCGAAATACTAGATTCTCTACTGTAAGATGCAGTTTAAAATTCAAAATCTTAAAATTTTTGAAGATATTACATGTAAAACTAATTTTTAAAAATAAATTTTTTAAATCTCAGAGAAGCATTTTATTATGACCTTGACTATATCACGCCTACTTAATATTTTTAAATAACTCAGGAAAGACGTTCATTTAACCTCAGCAGCTTTATTTCCTCACCCTCTCCACTAAAATGACTACAAAATAATTCATGTTTTTTAACACAGGCAAGGATAAAGAACACTAGACTGGATGTTTTGGACCATGGGAAGAGAATAGACAAGTGCTGACTTGCTTAAAACAGCAGAATATACAGGAAGAAACCTGAGAGATGCAAGATGATGTACACGACAGAAACTCTGAAAAGGTCCAAGAATTGAAGGTACCAGATACTTTTAGACAGTGACTAAAAACAAGCGGACTGGTGGAAAGTCTTCATAAGAATCAGAGCCCGTCCTCACCCCAACCTCCCTCCCAGATCTCTTGCGCTGCTCACACCAGGGGAGGAGACAGGCGCACTGTCCAGAGACAGGGAGTGACCAGGCTTTCAGACAGCAGGACCGCAAGCACAATTAAGGTCAGCTGGAAGGCATGGTCTGAAAATGAAGCTCTACAGCCTAAACAATTCTGAGAGAGAACAACAATCAAGTCTGGGTGCAGAGTAACATTTTTTATGCTCTCAAATTTTTTTACTCCCCACTGAGCTTTTCATAGGCGACTACTACAGAATAAGAACCACCAAAAAAAAAAAAAAAAAAAGGGGGAGAAGTAAGGCTAAAGCCAGGCCGTGTGGCCCAGGAAACAGGGAAGCTAGCTAGAAGCGCAGTAAAGAGAATTCTCCAGCTGTGCCTGGACAGCATGCAGATCAGAGGGAGCAGGAAAACGGAGACTCCAGGACCGTCTGCAGGGAAGGCAAGGGGTGGGGAGGCAGCATCTCAAGGACGGATGTCCTCATGTTTCTCATTAGATTTAACCACAAAGAGAGGGTGTTTTTTGTTCCACTGGTGAGTGTACGGAAAGGGTTAGTGAGGGAGGGGTACAGTAAGCACTGAACAAATTAAAGAAGGAGGCAATGCCCGGCCGGTGTGGCTCAGTGGTTGAGCATCAACCCATGCACCAAGAGGTCACTGGTTCAATTTCTGGTCATAGCACATGCCCAGGTTGTGGGCCAAATCCCCACAGGGAGGCATGCAGGAGGCAGCCAATCGATGTTCTCTCTCATTGATGTTTCTCTCTCTCCCTCTCCCTTCCTCTCTCTCTAAAATATTAATAAAGAAAAAAAATTAAAAAAAAAAGGAGGAGGCAATTATCTACTATAGGGGAGATACAATGTTGGTACATATGTCTGAGGCACTCAGCAGCTCGGGCTCCAGGCACAGAGGAAGGTGGAGGAGGCTGCAGCGTGTCACTGGCGCAGCAAACAGAAGACCGGCAGTGCAGCAGTGCCCTACCTGTAATCACAGCGCGCTCAGGTGCTCAGTGAGAAACACCACCTACACAGCCACAGTGATGAAAACAGCGAGTATCAGTTAATCCAAAAACTTCAGATAGAACTATACGTGGGGGGAGGCGTAAATGTGAGTGGCTGGGAGCAGCAGTTGGAGGTACTTCGTCTTCTATCATGGAAAGTCAACGCAGAATTTCAAAAATTGAAATCCATAAAAATTATATACATATTATTTATTGAGAAATACAGATGTTAATATGGAAAGAAGTATCTAGAAGAAGTGAAAGCAATTGCCTCTGGAGAGAAGAACCTCAGGCAGAGAAAGGGAGGAATAGGGACAAGAGCTTTTCCTGATAAACTTTATAGTACCTTGACTCGTGTTATAACACTGGGGTAAACATTAAACTCAAAATAAAAAATATGAATAACCTTAGAGCAAGTCTGTGACTTTTTTAACCCACCACATAAATGACCCAACTTCAAGTATATAGTCTATTGTTTATTGAAAAAAAAGTTAAAATCAGTAAAATATAAAAACTTGACTTGCTGTTCTTTAATAGATCAATCTTCAAATCAAATCAATCAAGCCACTTGAGTCATAGTCTACCACCAACATGACCAGCTAACAAACATTTTTCATCTGGTTGTTAAAGCTTTATATACAGGCAACCTAAATTAGCAATGATTTTAATAACCAAATTAATTCACCGATTGGCTTTTTAATGAACGCATGGAGACAAATACTGTATTATTATATGATTCATGCTGAAAACTTCTATTCATTTCAGTTTTCCTGAGTTTCTAAACCATTTAAATTATAAACTAAAATATCCACATTAGAGTTAATCATTTTTGTACAAACATACAATTCACTAACAATTGATACACAGGAATGATCTTGTGCCCCCTGCATCTCTAACAGCTGCTCTCAGAATCACTATAATCTCCTTCTTCCTTCCTCCCCCGCCAGAGGCAAATGACACCCTACTACGACCAGAGTTCTCATTCTCATCGGTTCAACTCCCTGCCCTTGCCGACACCTTTGCTGCGTCTACCCTCTTTTGCATGCCCGTTCGCCTGCCAAGAGGGTCTGGCACCTACCTACTCCCATCCCTGACCTGGGCCTTGAGAACCTGGGCCTTCTGAACATCTAAAGCCAGTGCTATGGGAATTCTGGGGCTGCGGAAAAATATACTTAGAATCATGATTTGTAACTTGGAAGTTTTCCTATAACAGCAGTGATATGATTGTTTCAGTATTTCAGATATGGTAAGGCGGAAGGGGATTTTGTGTCCTAGCTTAACACAGCCTCAGAGTTTCTATTGAAAAATGATTCTTCTGTACTTCCAATTAAACTTTAAATCCTTAGAAAATAGCCAATTAAGTTGCAAGTGGACTCTGTCAAGATAAATGAAAGAGAAAAATACTCTCCCACAAAAGAAACAGCCAGAATACAAACACCTAAAATAGTAAGTACTTACTCATATTTACTTGTTTGCATTTTGTCCTAATTACACAAATATTATCACAGTTTTAATTTACTGTATATAATATTATATTATTATAAAACCATAGTTTTATTGAGGTTAGTTCATGGAGTCCTCATGTTGTTCCTCATGTAGCTCTTCTGTCCTTTCCTTAACTGATGGTTGGAAATGTCATCTGACTACAGCTGCAAACAGAGCCCATGCTGCCTGGTTCACTCACCTCCTAGGAAAGTGGAAGGATGAACCCCAAGGCTATGCCAACGCCTTTCTTCCACGCTGGCTTCAGCTCGTGTTTTAATGGGATGAGTGGTGTACAAGGGGGATTCTGATTTTACTATATATTACTCCGGTACTGCTCCCACTGTGAGGCTCGCCACCCTAGAGAGATTCAGGTAAAGAGAGAAATAGAAACAATATTTTTCTCACAGGTGTTTAATCAGTGAACTACGGATTTGGAAAAGCCCAGCACTGCAAATAAGGCTAGAGTGCAATATGACAACATTTCTTTTCTTGACAGCTGAAGCAAGATGAGCCAACAGTCCAGTGCTTCAAATAATGTCCTGAACACTTAGCTGCCCACCTTTCAAAAATTCAGCAAGACTTTATGATTAAGAATAAAAAGCAGCAGCAATGGGTACATGCTCATCAATGACATTGTCTGACAAAGGGAAATACAAGTATGTGTCCACATGTCCAATGCAGCCCATGTTTCCTGAGGGCCTCCTGTGTGCCAGGCACTGTCCAAGGTGAACAAGACAGATGAGCGCTGTCCAAGGTGAGCAAGACAGATGAGCGCTGTCCAAGGTGAGCAAGGCAGATGAGCGCTGTCCAAGGTGAACAAGGCAGATGAGCGCTGTCCAAGGTGAACAAGGCAGATGAGCGCTCTCCTCTGATGAGCTCATTAAACCAGTAAACAAAGAAGACAATTTTAGGCAGTGATAAATAAAGACTATGAAAAAAATAATGAAGTGATATTGATGGAAGAAGTGGCTATTTCAAACGGGGTCAAGACTTATCTGAGGTGGTGACATTTAAATTTAGACACAGCAGAAGGAAAAGGTGGGAACAAACTCAGAGAGTCTGAGATAAACCAGGGTAGCTGAGCCCAGCGAATGGTGGGGTGAGGGCGGGAGACGGGAACGGTGGAGACAGGATGGGACCAGATGGTAGAGTGTGTGGACCACGGTGAAGAGCTGGGTTGACTTTACACGGGAAGGAACGCTGCCAGAAGTTTCGAGTAATAAAGAGTTGAGATCTTATTTGTATTTTTCAAAGGCCAATCTGGTTGCTCTGTTGAAATGGCCTACAGGGGGAAACATGGAAGACAGTTAGGGGGCTGGCTATGGTGATAAACAAGCAGGAGGCAGTCGCCTGGACTGTCGTGGAGGTCAAGATAAGGGGGGATATGCAGTGTGCTATAGGATAGCGCTGAGCCTCCCAAATTTGCTTGCTCCGTGGGGCTCTTATTGTTGCAGTAATTTTTTTCATGGCAGCCCTAAGCCAAAAGAAATACCTAATGGTTCTGTTTATTAAGGTACGGACTACTTTACAGAAGTAGTCTGAACATGTCAATGTTTCCCTCACAAATTTAAAGTATCCCACGGCTCCCCTATGAGCCTCGTGCCTCTGCACAGTTCGGGAATGATACTTTTTAAGACTTACTGAAGAACTGGATGTGGGAGCAGGAAGAAAAGTAAATCCGAGGTGATCCCTAGACGTCAGGCCTGCGCAAGCAGAGAGGTGGTACTGCCACGCACTGAGGTGTGAGCAGGAAGGAGAACACAACCCCCTGGAAGGTAGGTTACAGCCCTTTTGCAAATCAGAAAGCTGAGAACTAGAGTGGCTATGTAAGTTACTCAAGGTAGCACAACTGCTCGGAAACCTGATAAAATCTGACTGCAGGTCTGTCTGATGCTAAATAAAATAATAATATAATAAATAATAAGTTGCTATGCTTTAGTCACATCAGAGTATGTGAAATACAAGATCTTACTTAACTCTAACAACATTAGTAGATCTGTCTGATTCCAAAGAGAGACCTACAACACACTCCCTCTTGTTGGCAAATGGCAGTCTCACTCACCTGGCCACAAAATTAAAAGATATATATACACATACACACACACACACACACATATATATATATATGAAATGAAGGTCTTGGAGGTGAAAAATAAAACTGAGCATTTTACAGATGTACACAGCAGCTGTTGTAATGACTAGACTATATTTCTATTATTAAAATCTTAGCAATCTAACTGCCTGCCCTTGCCTTGACCCAGATCCGAACAGGACATATACAGGGCAAATTCTAAGTAGAATGTTAATTGAAGATCAATTCCTTAGGGCAGGTGGCATAACCTCAATGACCTCGATGGGGCCTGGCCATGGACAGTAGCAGGGAATGTGAGGAAACGGAGAGGGGCAATGCAGTCCCTTGAAATCTGGACTTTGATGTGAAATTTAACAAGTGCAAAAATTCTGCACTTGGTCAAGAAAACATGCCTAGGGGCTAAATTTCGTCTTGCAAACAGTCTTAGATACATGATTAAATTTCTCAAATATACTTATGATAAAGGGATGAGGGGAGAGTCCTAAGGAAGCTGAAGATCATTAGGAAAGTGATCTATGCAAGAAACTGAAGTTAAAACTGCACAGTTAAATCTACTTTACATGTTTTCTAGTACTGTGTATATTTACAGAAATGGAAAGAGGAGCACCTTATATTTAGTTCTGTATGTTTTAATTGGCCTAGTAAAAAATAACCTTATCAAAATAAATGAAGACGTTCCAGCAAGAGACACTGTTCATTTTTCTCCTTGCCATGAATGACTGTCATCAGACTACTTGTCTCCCCATCAAGCAGCTTAATAGCATTTGAAATCCTGCAATTCTATCAGCCACAGGAAGCATAATCACTAACTTTAGCATTTCAGTTGCCCTGAGAAAGAAGGAACCAAGAGATTTCACTTGCAGAATTTCTGTCATGGGATCTTCAGAGTATCTACCCAATAATGTAAATCATTAGAAATGTCATGGTAGCTTGTCACTAATTCTAAAGATCAGGACTCTTTTGGCAGTGGTTTTCTCAAATCTGGAATGCTGTGGCTTGAGTTTTCCTAAGGTCATTTCTGCAAATTGGTTTAGGAACACACTCATACAGCCAGATCCAATAACACCATGCCACGACCCTGGCTATGAACAGAACAAAAACAAAACAGAACAGTCAACAGTAACTAAAATCTAGCTGGATTTTCCTGGCAAGTACTTTAAGGGGGGCAATTTCATAATCTGCATGGTCTCCGGGGGGTGGAGGGATAGATACATAAATCTACAGTTATAATAAGTATAATAACTGTCATGACAGATGTCTACTACAGTGCTTTAGGAGGCCCGAGGAAGGTCACCTAAATGAGCCCCTGGGTGTAGGGAGATGACATGTGACCGGAGTTTGGAGGTCTTTTAGGGAAAACTGGGTATCTCAGCCTGGGACAATGGTATGTATGAAGGCACTGAAGCCTGGATTAGCTTTAATCATCACCAGAATATAGGACATTTGTATAGCAGGAGCAGCGCCTGTGGGAAGTGGCTGAACACGAGGTGGTGCAGAGATGAACAAAGTCAGGCCATGGAGGGCTTGAGACTTTGAGCGCTGCTAAAGCTCTGGGAAACATTAAATGATCTTCAGTAAAAAGGGATATGATTTGATTTTGTTTCAAAAAGTTCACAGGCAGAGCTAAAAAGGATAAACTGAGGGAGGTATGATTTAAGGCAGAAAAATCGTCTGTGCACCCCCCCCCCCCCAACAGTGATGTCTGACCTCCTGGTCTCAGATGCTTGGGCGAAGGTAAGTCTTTTTGATTTTTCGCTCTTAGGAACTGAACAATTCCAGTCAATCTATTGTGGTTATGGCGGCAGTGTGACCAGGTACGAGCCAGAGCAGAGGAAGACCTCAAGGAGAAAGAAGGAAAGAGGATGCGTGCGGACAAGGAGAAGCGAGGACAAAATATCCTGTGGACACAGAGGCTGAGCAAGTGACTGGTTTCTGGTTCCAGCCCCTTGCCAGGCCCACCCGTATTTCCTGCCTTCAATCCCTACGCTCTTAATGTAAACGCCCTTATTTGTCTAAGCTTGGTTTGAGTGGGATTCCTTTACTTGCAAATACAATGAGCCCTGACTAAAGCAGGGCCTGAATGTGGACAGCTGATGATGAGAAAGAGCATAGCAAAGATATGTGATGTTATGAGGACAAAATCAAAGGGAACTGCAGCTGGTTGAACGTGGGTGTGCTGGCTCCTCGTCTGGTCTTGACCATCACCAGTCACACCTGTCAGTGACCTGGGGATGAGAGGAGAGGGGCATATTGGGCAGGAAGTGACAGGGATTCAGTTTTATGCATGTACAGACTGCGGAGAGTATGAAATCCAAGTAAGTGTCCAGCAGTTGGATATGGTTCTGATCAGGAAATGCGAACTGAAGCATCCTAACACGTAGATGGTCATCAAAGCCATGAGAGGGGACAAAACCTCCCAGTGGAGCTGTGAGCCAGGCCCCAGGAGCACCCACACTAAGGTGCAAATTTAACAGGAAAAGCCACGAAGGCGACTCAACGTGAAATGCTGTGATGTGCCAGTAAGAAAAAACTTCTTAAAGAACCACGGCCAAGTGAGGAGAGCTCAGAGAGCTGACTTATCGAGAGGACCACAAACGCAAGTGTGGGAAGAGGAAAACCGAACTCCTCAATATCCTCTAATAGCTCCTACCTGGCAGGCATTTTGTTGCCTCATTTCATCTTCAAAGCGATCTTCCAAGGCAGGTGGCAACATGCCTTCTTTTTTTTGGTTACTTATTTGTGTATTTTATTTATTTAGTTTCATATATCTTTACTGTCCTTCCTTTTTCCCCCCATTGACACCCTCCTCCCCAACATCACTGCACTGCTGTCTGTGTCCATTGGCTGTACATACATGCACGCAAGTTCTCTGGTTTATCTTCCCGCCCCTCCCCCCCCCCTGAGGTTTGTCGGTCTGTTCCCTACTTCCATGTCTCTGGGTCTATTTTTTTTGACAGCATATATCCTTTTAAAGATAAGGGGAAAAGACCAAAGTTCCCCGGGGATGGGCCACGTCATACTGTGTATATCTAGTCCCCACAGAGCTCCGTTTAAAAATGAATTAAAATTTGTTTAAAAATAAATTAAAAAGTAAACATTTCTACCCCTGGAATTAATCAGACTGGTTACCCTCCACCTCACATATGACTTGGGGAGTGAGGTTCTGCTTTACTGACACGGCCGGCCTATTTCCTGGGGCACATCCCCGGATTTCCTGCTGCTATTTCAACTCATTAACAGCGTCTCCATTTCTTCTACTTACCATTCAGAAAAACATATGAGTCAGAGAAAGGGCAGGCAAGGAAATCATCTTTTCACATTACCAAAGATACTCCTGGGAACCCAAAATCATTGTTGCTGATACTGTATACACCACGGAGCTACATCTCCAAAAATTACCACAGAACCTTAAATTCACATCTGATTCAGAAAGCATGCCAAAAGGATTTGACAGTCTTTCGATGTAAACCACAGGTCATGCCACATGAGGTATACTTAGCAACAGCCCCTCACCTCCTAAGACGGCACTATTACCTCTTATCATTCAAAGGTCACTGAGGTCTTTTCTCCCTGACTTAAACTTGACATAAAAAGAACACATCTAATACTGAAGCAGACAACCCTCCTACCACATCAATAAGTTAAAAGAAAACCACTATTATGATTCCTTTCTATATTTTGAAAATAGAGACATGCATGAAAGAAGGGTATCGTAACGACGCTGTGTCCACAGAGGATGCCACAAATCCTGGACTGAAGGGCGTGAGAGAAAGAGGGTGGGTCGTCCATTGCTGTCCACAAACACCCTGGAATCTCTGAACTGTGGCACAGTCAGCAGAGGGGAAGTTAACCTGGACACCGCTTCTCCCATGGGCTTGAACCGCATATGCGATCTCATTTAATCACCATATGAACGGCAGGAAGTATTCTTCTGGATTTCCAGATCAGTGGGGCTCTGGGAAGTTAAGTAGCTTGTGGAGTTCACACAACCAGCAATTGCGGTGGGTTTAGATTCAAATTCAGATCTAATTCCAAAGGCTGGTTGTATGAATATTTGATGTGGTGCCACATTTCTGCCCAGAAAACAACTTCATATAAAGGAATCTTTAAAAATAAAACAAAAAATCACTTATATGTGTCCTCTTCATGTTCTTAGAATTAGTCTCCCCCTTTTCTGTGTTCCTACAGCATATTAATTTAGTTTTTATAATGTTGCATTGTAATTATTTTTCTATCTACTTGGATATAATACAGACTTCTCAAAAACAAAAATACAATTTCCAAATATTTGAAGGTCTAGAAACAATAAAGCAAATATTAGTTGAACAAATAAATAAATGAATACTTCAGTATTCAAGAAAATATAGCCTCAACATTTCTTACAAAACTCCCATTTTATTGCTTTCTTTCACTATGGTTAGTGACGTTTGTTATATACACGAAAGATAGTAAGAAAGTTCACGTCCCTATTGTGTAAACTTATTTTTACACATCTTTGAAGACGCAGAGTTTTAAACATATGCTCTTATCCCTCTCTGAATTCCCTAGCAGCTACCATGACAATTCACCATAGAATCTCATGGTTTTTAGTTAAATTATTGTGTCTCTCTGCTTTTCTGTCTGAAAGTTCTGGCACCATGGATGATTGCCCAGGGAAGCCCAGAAGGACTGCATTACAGTCTGCAGGGGAGACCCTCACAGGTGAGAGACTGAGGATGGCGAACAAATACTCCTGAAATAGTTCTGAGACACATTCTACACTCTTTCTTAGCAGGATTGAGCTCTAATTGCTTACTGAGATAACCTGCTTACCAATGCAACTGTTACAGCATTTTCCATCCTGTTACATTTTCCCATTCTCTAACTCATGCTTCTTGGTATCATCCCCCCAAATCATCTGCATCCAAGTCTTTGTCATAGGGTCTTTTTTGGTGAACCGAAACTAAGATGGGTGTACAACATTATACACAGGGAAATGGAAAGTAACTAAGAACATTCTGACGGTTCCACTATAAAGCCATTCTGTTTAGAGACTAACCTGATGAGAATACTTTGTTTTGTATGTTAGGATAGTGATCTATCTGCCACCAAAAAAAAATGGCTTTAGACTCCAGAGGGGAAAAGTGCATCCTTACCCTTATATTCCATATGTATATACTTTTTTTTCCCTTTATTGATTTTAGAGACAGAAGAAGGGAGAGGGAGAGAGATAGAAGCATCGATGAGAGAGAACATCAATTGGCTGCCTCTTGCATGCCCCCCACTGGAGATCGGGCCCACAACCTGGGCATGTGCCCTGACCAGGAATTGAACTGGCAACCTCTTGGTGCATGGGTCGATGCTCAACCACTGAGCCACACCGGCCAGACCATATGTATATAATTTGAGAAGCCAGTAAAGTTCACTGAGCTTGAGCCTACCCTATGTCATCACAGAAGCCAAGAAAAGATTTTTCACATCAGATCACAGGACTGCTACACAATCTTGAGATAAAGAGACACAGTCAACTATAACCAAGACTGTCCTTCTTCAAAGATATGCTTATCTTTGTGGTCTTAACATATCAGAAGTTAACATCTAGGACAATCATCAGACTGTGCTAAGCATTTAATAAATCTTCCAAAAAGTATGTGAACAAAATGCATTTTTCTTTCTTAGACTAAAACTGATCTCCTACAGTCTGATAACTTTTCATCCAAGAAAGATGTAAAGTATTTCGAATGTTTTAGCTTCCACTTGTACTTGAAACTCCATTTTCCCTCACTCAAATGTACACAGAAGTCCATCTACTTCACTTTATAGGTAATTAGAATGAAGGCAATTAACTGGTATGCCTCAAGTCCCAGAGTGGAGACAGACCTTGGAACTGATTCTCTTCATTCCTGGGTCAATATTTTTCCCAGCACATTTAAACTCATCTTTCAAATGAGTGACCCATGAACCCTAACATTTTCTCCTCTATTCCATGATATTCATTCAATGAATACAAATGACTACAAATGCTCATCTTGAAACATTCCAATGAGATAAGCATATTATCTTTCAATAGCTTTTCGGATTATGTTCAGAGCCATATTGAGGCGGCAGAGAGAGGAGAAAGCTCACATTACTGAGCTGGTGCTTTGGTCCATTTATCCTTCCTGCTGTGGCTCTCGGACAGAGTGAAACCTCCCCTTGGCTCTGATTTACAACATGAAAATGCATACATCCTTATTCTTTTCCTCTTATTTCCTGTCACCTTTATTTTTCTCTACTTTTACCATCTGACCATGCCTCCTTGTAGTGCCAGGTTTGCTAATTGCATGGTCATTTTAATACTAGGAGAATTGCTTGGACGAGCTCTCCACAAGGTCGGAACAGATTCAAAAATACTGCACTTATGAAACTAAGTCAATTAAATATGATTAATCAACATAAATGACTCATCCAACCACCCGGCTGGCTTGTCTAGGACCTCCAGACCAGCGTATAAAGCAAAGGCCTCAACTGGGTGCCAGTAGATTAAAGAATTTGATTCTTGAGATGGATGCAATTTCGTTGGCACACAAACAGTCATTTTAGATTTTTATCCTTGGATAGCACTGAATTCCACTTGATTTCTTACTTTACATCACCCCCAAACAAGCTTTCAACAGTCGGCTCTAAGCATTTCAGTTGTTCTACAACCAAAGGGTAGCAGATGCCATCTGGAGTCAGAAAATCAGGGCTCCACCCTCAACTCTAAAATTTAATTGTGTAACAATGAACAAGTCACCTCACTCTTTAAGTCTCAGCTTCCTTGCCTAGAAATAAAGAGAAGAACTGCCCTGGCCACTTGACAGGGTATTTACAAAGATCAAGAGAGACTGTGTCTATGAAATTTTATGGTGTTATATATGTAAAGGAGTAAAAATGTTTATCATGACAATAAAAAATAGTTACATCATTACAGAGGCTAACAGTTTTATCCTATTTTTTTCCTTTTCTGTTAATATTTATTGAATTAATACATACTACACTAGTACCTGGTATTTAATGATCAATAAATTCTCACTATTAACATTATTGTTACAAGGGCATGTTATCCAAAGGTCTTTATCATCTCTTGTGAATAAGACAGAAGAAGTGATCTCCTGAAGATTAAAGGATTAAGGTAAAGCAGTTATGGAAGTCAGAATGATCTGCCCAATCGATATAATTGTCCATTTAACCAATATAATTGACCATTTCTCACCCCTACTTGAACACGTACCTCGGTTGTGGTTTGGTCCCCAGCCCTGGTCCGGGTTGTACAGGAGGCAGCCAGTTGATGTGTCTCTCTCACATTAATGTCTCTCTCTCTCTCTCTCTCTCTCTCTCTCTCTCTCTCTCTCTCCCTCCCTCCTTCCCTCTCCCTTCCTTCCTGTCTATCTGAAGACAAATGGAAAAAAATATTCTCCAGTAAGGATTAAAAAAAAAAAAGAAGAAGTAAACTATTAGGCTCCAATTAAGAGATTATTTTAAATTAGAAGAAACAAAATTTTTGATAGTATTTACTGAATCTTAAGAATAATGGGAAAAGATACATGCACAAATACACGCATAAATACAGACTAGAGAGAGGAGAGGAAAACATTATACGCGAATCCCAGATTAGATATTTTCCATCCAGATAACGACAGTAGCGCAGTCTTTATAATGAAATTAATTTATACTAAGTCTTATGGGTTTTAGATATAAATTCTGAAATTATATACTTTGAATAACCAGTTACTTAGCCCAAATTTTGTATCATTTAAGTGACTAGCAGTTTTGCATCTTGTAGACACAATCTACGTTTAAGCATCATTTACCTCATTGTATTCTTCCTCCTTTCTGTGAAAAATACTCAACTGAAGCAAAAGCAGTATGAAAACTAAGCAAAGTAATTAATGGCCATCACAAATCTTAGGGACTATCAGGATGCTTACACTTACATCACTTGATCTCACTGTGAAAAGATTGAGGGTTTGGAGAAATGAATGCTTTACCTTAACACATTTCATACTAGTTATTACAAATGGACTATGACAGTCACTTCACTGGCCTCAGCCACCACCCATCAATGAGGGCTGGCTGATGTAACCTCTGTTTTACAGGAACACAAAAAAGTACAACAAAAATTCATTCTCTATGTCAAGTTTAAATGCCTAGAAAAGGGCAGAACAAATGAAAAAGACTTTCAGAAACAAGACATAATTTAAATCAGGTTGATGATCTAGATATTCACAGAGTTTTACTGCATTGTGTTATTTGAAAGTGTGATGTTACAATTCTGTACCATCCCCCAATGAGGGTGGCAGACACATCTCAGGACAGTCATGGTGTGCCATATCTGGAACACAAACATGCTGGACACTGTCCCAACAGGTGGGCTTTAACAGAGCTGATACAGTTGAGGAAATATGAAAGGAAATGTCAGAGGGAAGGAGACGACCAAATACTAAAAATGTAGTCTAACAGGAATCATGACTAAAGTCAAAATCAACAAGGGTAGGGAAGTATTTAAAATGCAGTTTAACAAATCCTGATTTAATCAAATGAGTCATTGGGCCCTAATAATCATTTTTAATAATCATTTAAAATAAATTCACTCTTCTCAAAATAAAAAAAAAGTAACTCATCATATCACAAGTAATTTTAAAGGAAAAGAGTGCCAAATGAATGTAAATGGTATACCAGGTAAGTTTCAATTTTATATTATTTGTATTTTTCTAATGAATAATTTTAAATAACGGGTAGGAGAAAAAAGCTTGTAAGACAGCAGCTTTTCACCCTATGACCACCTTCTCAGCAAAACCCATGACTTTTCTCTAACCCACATTCTCTTACCTAGGACCATAAAAGTCTGTCTGTGGAGAACTGAAGAGGCCCACAGAGCCCTGATCACAATCTGAAAGCACAGGCCAGACTGTGAGTTTATTTAATCTGTGTTCCCTCCACGAGCCTGTATACTCTGTGGGGCCCTCCTATATATCTAGTACAAAATAGGCCATCAAAAATGGCTTTAAAATTGAATAGCTGAAACACTGTAGAACCCCCTACTATTCACCCTACTTCACCCCAACACACATATAATTTTGGGGATGACTCTGTAAACTAGAAAATGGAATTTCTGCATCCGCTCCACCTCTCTGCTCCCACTCCATCCGCAGTTCACTGTACTCTGGTTGTAATAAATATACTTCTATTAATTCTCTTATCACACTGCATTGTAACTGACTGCCCCAGAAGGAGATGAGTTAGTTACTTGTGCGCCCATTAATCTGACAATGCTAGGTGACTTCCTTCACTTCCTAACCAGCATCAAGAAATGGCTTATGAAAATGATATATTCATTACTTCAGAATATAAAGAAGTACTGGATGGCATAAAAGAGAAATGATATGAAATAAAATAAAGTCAGTAATTACTACAAACACAATAAATCACCTCTTTCTAGTTAAAAATTAATAGGATTTTAAAAACTGTAAAGTTAAATATCTTCCAAAAGGAAAATCCTATACATTTAATAACAACAAATCACCCGGAGTCCTATTCTTTTTTTCCATATATAATAATACCTTCATAATCTTTTCAGTAAAAAGCCAGAAAGAAATACATACATGACGGTGTTAATGCCTGAGAGCTGTTGGAACATTTGTAGGCCACAACCCACAATTAAAGCTCGGCGAGTTGGGGGGTAACTCAGCATTCTGCAGATCACAGGTCCAGCTTTTTAAAAAAGAGAGAAAAAGAAGGACACATCTATTATTTTAAGTTCCCATAGTAATTTATCCCATTAGGATAAATTTCTCCAAATTTCTTGAAATCAACATGTCTGGGGATTTCAAAATAGAATGTACATACTTTTGAAGACATCTGGATACAATGTATTTTTTTAAAACAGACTTATTATATATTTCAGTTTAAACTGTAAAAGCAATATAAGAAAGTTCAAGTTAAAGCAATTTATGAACACTAGGAAGACCTACATAACCCTAAGCATCAGAAATTATTCTTCCTTAAATCCCTACAAGCTGCATTAACTACTGTTGGTTCTTCTACTTCCTTAGCAATTAATTATTACTTAAAATCCATTCAATATGGAGCTACTTACAAAGTCAATGACAAATTGCTTTAATCATCCAAAAAAAAAAAAAAGCATTCATTGAAAACAATTAAACAAGGAACAGAATTCATTTTACTAAAGTAACAAAATTCATTTTAATCTACTCAACTAAAGTTAAGAAATTTGGGCATGATATCAGACTTTGTTATAGCTATAATGGATATTGTTAATAAAAGTTACCAAAAACAATAAAAGAAAGAAAATTAATGTCTATTTTATATTGATATATATGGAATTTCTAGATTCCGAATAGCTCTCCCAGTGGCATTCGGTGATCATTTCAAAATATAAATAGGCTTTCAAAATGGTGCAGCTGCACTGGCCTCTATACTGGAACTCCAGATCCAATCTGGAAAGCTGTAGATATGAACCACTGAGGCCTTATTAAGGTGACTAACCTTACTGATGTCTGTTGTCTGGGCATAATTACTAACTGTGCCCCTTCTAGTCTCGTAAGTGCTTCAATTACACCATCACCTTAGTCTTAAGAGGTATTCTAGATAGTGTCCTCCTGAGGCCAGCATTGACTCCAAGGATCTATGGCATTCCTGCTGTTAGAAGAGATGGCCTGAAATCACTGGGATGTTAATTGCTTAATTAGAGGCACTTTTCCTGGAGGCCAAGTCTCATCAGTGAACTCTAAACCAAGACAAGTAAATTAAAATCCAAGGAAGTTTCACCATCTCAGGAATCTTTTGGAAATCTAATATTCCAGTTCACAGAAACGGAATAGAATATGCTGTTTTCTCAGCAATAAAAGTTAATGTGGGATGTCAAGCCAGGGTATTAATTAGAACTAAGCATTATAGGACTGAGAATATTCATCTCTACATTGGTGTGATTATAATCACATGAAGACTTGATTTCTGCAAATGACTGTGTCTCTAAATGGTAAGACAGGACCCAGGCACAGAAGCACTGAGAGTCACTCAAAGCTCAACGCAGTGACAACCCAGTTAGAAAGCAGGCTGAGAGTATGATAAATATCAAATTGCTCTAGATTCAAGGAAAGAAGTACTAAAACCTAGAAGAGTTGTGTGAAATAGGTTGATTTCGAGAGCTTTACCTGACAGTATTAAACTATCATGGGATCAGTTGTTTGAAAGATGAGCCAGCTCATCTGCATAGATATCCATAAATGAGCCACAAAATAAAACACATACATAGTATCCTATAAATATCGATCTATTCCCATAAACCAAAAATTTGAAATAAAAAAGATTATGATTCACCTTGTGTACCATGGAAAACCGATAAGACAACAATTGACAACAAAACAAAAACAAGCAAAATCTCTTTTCAGCTTTTAGTGGCTTTCATAGATGAGAAACTGGCCTTCTGCAAGATATCTATTATAATCTTTGGACAGTTGCATCTACTTTTACTATTAAACTGTTCCATGATTTGATGGACAAACTAGGTAATGCTGATTTTGGAGGGAAAAATATTGAGAGAAAATTGTGACAAATTAAGCTTCAATTTTGACTTGCCAAAATATCAAAGATAAACTATTGCATAAACATCATATTTATTTTTTAGTTTTTCATAACCTGGCTTTGAACTTTCTCTTGCTTTGAATTTCCTATTAAAAATTAACACTGGTAGTTCTTTATTAGACTAGATTTTAAAAAAATAGTTAAATTTGATCACAGCAGCTCCACATCTGATTATATATAAACAAAAATTTTAAATTTCCTTTCATTAAAATCACAAACCTAGCTTTATCAGGCAGTAAAACTTAACAAGTGCTAACTATCGTTAACCTTTACATCATAGAAGCTATAAGGTAGAAGTAAAAATCAAATGTATTAATTGGTTAAATGTTCATAAGTGAAAATGTAAATGTCACACTCTACTTATTATATTTCTTTTGATTTTTGTCATTCAAAACATTTTGTGCACACAAACATTTCATACTTAATTTTTTTTAAAATGTGTGTCTTTGAAACACAGAAATTCCCACACAATAAAAACTAATACCTCTAAATAACTAAAATAGGTTGGAAATGCAAGACTCAAAATATAACATTATGAAACAATAGATGCAAGAATCCAAAACGGGTTCGCCTTTTCCTGCATTCTGAACACCTCTTACTGAGTAACTCTGACAATGGCTGTCCAGGTGCGGCAGGGGCTCTGGTGGCCCAGATGACAAGGACAGTCCCACAAGCACAGCCGTTCCTGTGCACAGGCTGCGAGGGAGCTGAGCCTACAGAAGATTCTCCAGGTATGATTAAAAATGCACCAGAACGTATTTTGTATAAGATCCTAGCTTTTGATTTCCACTACCAGCCAAAATGGAACAACGGTCACAGTTACCTCCACCACGAAACAACAAAACCATGCAAAACGGAATGAAACAGTAGTTCTCATGATAATGGAACAAAGGATAGTGACTCCTGAAATTCAAGAAGCAGATGAGATGAAACCTACTACTGTTGCAGCTTAAAGCCTTGAAAATATGTCCAGGCTGCAACAGAGGGAGGGGAAAACAGGCAGATTGTGGTGTTTTCCTTGAGCTGGAAAGTTGCAGCTCAGTCAGAATCCAGGGATGCCAAGGTGGCAAGAGTTCACAGGGCAGAGTGCCAAAGAGAGAGATTCATAATCAAGGACGTGGAGACCTGCAGCCCCTCCCCCATCTGGGTATTCAGTTAAGTTCTGATCAGTGGATACCTGTGAGGAAACTACGGAGGCAGGAAAAGAGCCAAAAGAAAAGATGAAAGAAGTCAGCCCCAGGAATTTACACAGGGCTGGGAACAGGACCTGCTCCTACCAACCAGAGTGAAATCCTAGACCATAAGAAAGAGTATTCAGGAGGGTTCTACCTCAGTAATGTTATAAACTTAGTCTTAGATTAAACACTATGTGGGTACCATCTAAAACAGCTTAAAAGCAAGATCCAACTGCTTTCAAGTTACTGAGTAGCATCCCAGAACAAAATTCAACAGTAAGATACAGTTTATAATGTCTGGAATACAATAAAAAAAAATCACCAGGCACCCCAAAAGACAGGAAAGTACAACCTGTAACAATATGGGGATTAATTCATCAAGAGGCCATAACAACCCTAAAATGTCTATGCACCTAATCAGAGTCTCTGTGCAGCCGGCATTCTTCGCCTTAGCGCTGCCTCAGTCCAGTCTCTGCATCCATGATCACACTGCTTTCTCCCATGCTGTCCTGAATCCGCCTCTGCTTCCCTCCAGAAGCTGGAGAAAGCAAGGAAAGATTGTCCCTAGAGCCACTGGAGGGACATCTTGATTTCAACCCAGTGAACTAATTCTAAACTTGTGGCCACCAGACTGTGAGAATAAATTTCTTGTTTTAAGTTACCAAGTCTGCGGTGATTTGTTTCAGCAGCCTTGGGAAACTAATACCCGGACTGATCAGGAAACAAAAGAGAGAAGACACCAATGACCAATACCATGAATAAAAGAAGTGAGATCATTATGGATTCTATAGTAAAAAATAATATTTAAAAAAGTGTTATGAATAACTTTCTGGCATTAAATTAAACATCTTAGAACTACTAGGCAAATTCCCTCAAAACAGGATCTTCCAAAGCTAACTCAAGAAACAGACTAAAGATACAGCCCTATGAGCTATTAAAAATGCTGAATTTGTAGTTACAAACTTTCTCCCAAGTCCAAATGGTTCCTGTGGAAGGAAGAGTCACACAGGGGCACAAAGGAGACTTTCTGAGGGGCATAGGTAGGTTCATTATCTTGACTGTGGTAATGGTTTCAATGGTACATACTTATGTCAAAACTTATCAAATTAAAAACTTTAAATATAGGGTGGGGCAAAAGTAGGTTTACAGTTGTTCATATGGAAAACAGTACAATAACCAATTAAAAATCACCCAAGAATAAACTCTGTGTTTCATGTACTCACAACTGTAAACACACTTCTGCCCCATCCTGTACGTACCATTTATACCTCAACAGAGGTGCTTAAAAAAACACTTCACAAGAAGCTAGATGTCAGGAGAGCTGAAATAGTGAAATAGATGATAAGAAGAAAATTCAAACATTCAAAGACCATGACCGTCACTTACATAAGGACACAAAGGGGTCACTAATGAGAAGCAACAGTATTTGACTAGACTGGACCGATAAAGTTGGCTATGAGATTACGAATCGGGAACTGCCAGGAAGTAGGACCCTTAGAATTTCTTCAAGGTTTTCACTGCTCTTATTTTCCCCTTTCTTTTTGTTTCATTTATTTATAGATTTTACCATACTAAAGAAAACTTCAGGAAGAAAAAGCAGAACACGTTATGACTAATGAATTACAAGGGGCAAACTATGGAGGCTTCCCACTGCTAACAGTCTGCACAGACTAAATTCTCTGTTATAAGTAAAGATGCTTCTGTGGAGAAAGCGGGGCCCTTCTTGAGAGCAAGATAATCACTGCTCAGCTTCACATATTACTCTCCCTGCACCCCAATTTGAGGCCCTAGATTGGGCTATAATCGAGCACAGGAAGGATCCAAACCCATGGGCCTCTCCAAAAGGCAGCCAGCAGAGGCCATTCTCACACCCTGCAGGCCTTCAGGAAGAGACAAGTGTGCGAAAGATCAACGCACATTTCAAGGTTTTCTCCCTGCCACCCACCACCACCACCACCACCACCAAGAAAACTTGACATCCTAATACCTAGCACTAACCTGCATATGTTTTGGACAGTCATTTAATTTTAATTATTTTACCAATCACCAACATCTCAGTCAGCTTGGGCTGCTCTAACAAAACACCATAAAGTGGATGGCTTAAACAACAGCCGTTTATTTATCACAGTTCTGGAAGTCCATGACCAAGGTACTGGCAGATTTGATTCCTGGTGAGAGCTCTTTTCCTGGTTTATAGATGATTACCTTCTCTCTGTGTGCTCACATGGGGATAGGAAGAAGGAGAGAAGGAGAAAGTGGGTGGGGGTGGGGGAGAGGAAAAGAGACTGGGGTGGGAGAGAGGGGGGAAGGGAGGGAGAGAGAGAGGGAGGGAGAGATTGAGGTCTGTTTTCTCCCTTTAAGGACACTAATTCCATCATGAGGGCTTCACATTCATCCTCTCATCTAAACTAATTACCTCTCAAAGGCCCCATCTCAATACAATTACAATGGGGTTTAGTTAAAGCTTCAATGTATGAATTTGGGGCAGACACAAACATTCATTCCATAACATCAAGAGTATTAGGCATCTGCTCAAATCTCAATAAATTTTCTAATATTTCAATAGCTCCTCGTGCTTTATAAACCATTTTCATCATCACAAGAGTCTCACCAAGTAAGGCAGAGCAGGCGGAGCTAATGAGGAAAGGACGCATGGAGGGACTAGACAGCTTTCCGAAATCATAAACTAGTAAGCCTCTAGAGTTAGGACTTGAGCTAATGTCGTGGCCGTGCCATAAAGGTCAAGACATTTTATATGTATACTTAAATTTCTTAGCATAAAAGAATCAACAATTTTTGTTACTCAGTGTGAGTTAACAAAACACAAAACAGAAGCACTATCGAGCTACAGGAATAAACACACTGTTTATCCTGGCTTCAACCTCTCAACTTCTTTGTCTCTTTTTCATGGTCTCAGAAGTTATCTACTTCAAAACATTCATTTCACCCTACCCTTTTCTCCCTTCCTATATCCAGGGAATGGAACACTGTTTGCAAATAATTAGGACAACGGGCCACCCTGGTTCATGATAAATTCAGTGTGTCCATGGGCCTGGCCCTCTCTGCTGTGGGAGGAGATTCCATTCATCTCTGGTTGTCTCCCGATTACATTCTCACAATGTCCATTTCAGACATTCCTCCTGCTTGGATGTCCACTGTTCCCTCCAGGCTGTCTGACCAAGTATTTGCTGGCCCCTTTATCAAACCTAAAGTACCTACTGTGAGCCTACCCTGCATTAAGTACAGAAACATGATAAGCCCTGCCCTGGAGGAGCTCACAGCAACTGGTGGGGAGGGAGTCACACGCAGAAATAAAACATGCTCCTCCATAGTTCACATGTTCTCACAGAGGTACATGCAAAGTATTCTGAGACTGAGGAGCAGGGAAGGATCCAGAAAGGGAGTGCCAGCTCAAGTACATATAAAACAGAAGCCATGTCTCCTCCTCCCAAACTTGCTCTTTACCCTGCTACCTCATGTCATGTTAAGTCAGGATCAAAGAAGGTGGCACCTCACTATTCATTTCCTATCCCTACTGCCCATATCCAGTAAGTTGCAAAATTTTAATGATGATTAATGTATACATGCCTGATTTCTTTCTGCAAAATGTCAGAAAAATGTCTCTTGCTTTTGCACCTGTGCCCTCTCTGCCTCCCCAGCTCACTATGTCCATCTCCTAGGTGAGCCAGTTCACGGCAGCGAACAGCACCACCCAGACCAATGCTGGATCTCCATCTTCACTGCTTAGCTGCTGTGAGGGTTTAAGCACGTTGTTCAAGCTTTCTAAGAGCCTCTACCTCCTCTTCAGTTACGTGGATACAGTAGTACTTGCCATCATGAGGATTAGAGATGATCAACTTGCTGACATACACTATGTGTGACCTTTAGATTTGTGTGTCAACTTGACTAGGTCACAGGGTACCCAGATGTCTGGTTAAACAGTATTTCTGAGTGTGCCTGTGAGGGTGTTTCTGGATAAGATTAACATTTGAATCAGCAGACCAAGTAAAGCACATGGCCCTCCCCAATGCAGATGGGCATCATCCAATCCACTGAGGGTCAAAATAGAACAAAAACAGTAGGAAGGGAGAGCCTGTTCTCTTAGCCTGCCTGCTTGAACTTGGACACTGGTCTCCGCCTGCCCTCAGACTGGGACTTAACTGTCAGCTCTCCTAGGTCTCCAGCTAGCAGAGGGCAGACTGTGCTATCTTCTCAGCCCCCATAATTATACAAACCCATTCCTTATGACTGATAGGTGAATAAAGGATTCAATCAATCTTACTCAATCTCTCTCTCTCTTCCTCCCTCTCTCCCTCTCCTATTGGTTCTGTTTCTTTGGAGAATCCTGACTAATACAGGACATATTCAGTAACAAAGCACTGTGTGTAGTCTCCGCATCTCCATATCAGATCACTCCAGCCAACCTATCTACTAAAGCATGCCATTGATCACTTGCTTCACTTACCTGCTCGAAACCTTTGATAAAAGACCCAGCAGCACCTATTTCAAGAAGGGTGCACTCCTGCCCCAGACTACCTTTCAAGATTTATCTCATGCTACTTCTCCACTAACAGGCAATGCCTCAACAATCTTTGGATAACCTGTTTTATAAAAAGAAGCCTCATATTTTTACATCTCTGTCTCTTATAATGTTCCTATTCTGTGAGGTCAACCCTGCTCCCAAAAGACGACGTTCTGTCATCTGAATCATGGTGTCACTTTTATACCTCTCTTACGCTCTCACTGCTGGCTAATTTGTTTTGCAGGTTATATAGCTGATGTCTCTTCTGTACTGGATTTGACCTCCATACTGAATTTGTCGGGTAAATGGCTCAGGTTTTATCTCTGTTTCATCATTTTGCTACCCACTGTACTTAGCCTATAGCAAATAGAAGAAATTCAATAAGTGTTTGTTTAATGAATACGAGGAAGACAAGGAGGAGGGAAGGGAAGGAGCCAGAAAGAAACACCAGAGCAAATAATGGTAATTTAGAACTCAAGACTGAAGCCGTCTGAATACACTGCAAGTTGTTAAACAAGGTTGTGATTAATTATAAACTACACTAAGCTCCTGAGCACACCCATGCTGTCTTCCTCTTCAACATGCAGCAGATGGTGTTTGTGATACAAACTGGTGCTTGGCACACGTGCTGTCTGAAAGAATGGGCTGCTGCTATTGATACATTCAGCCCCGTGTGGTTCAATCATTCCTTCAGTCTGGCATTTATGCCAATACATTCTGAAACCCTTCTCAGGCAATCAATATGCCAAGGCGCTGCTGTTGGGCCGGCTGTCCACAGACGCGTGCTTGGGAGCCCACCACCGAGCATTAGGGCCTGCGTGCAACGACTGTGTTAATGGAGTCATTATTCCAGGTTGCTCAAGGAGAGACCTTTTTCTACTTCTAAGGAGAGATGAGGATTGGGCTTAATGCTACGAAAATGCTGTTTTTTAAGAACCTTGTTTTGTTACTATCAAGAATTCTTTCTAAATTCTAAAATATTTCCTTTATCAAAGGTATCCACATAAACGAAGGCAATCATGAAATGCATTCTCTAGGCCAGCGCTCCTCACAAGAGATCTCGGCACTTCCTAGCGGCTATGGCAGTGGGGTGTATGGCTAAGGGGGGAAAATGAAGAATTACTACTTTAGAAAACCTTTCTTGAGTGAAGGGAGACATTCTTTTATAAAAATAAATGAGTGAAAAATTTAAACTACATTCTTAACATTAATACCGTCTTTGGACAAAGTCATTTTTTAATGAAAGGACATATACTCTTAGCCTGATGGTATTCTGACAGTATTTTCATAACAAATTGTCATTCTCAGTGATATAAAAAGTTTCTCACCTACTTGTCAATAGATGTTACACACTGAGATACAAGACTATCTATGACTTGCATCTGCCAAAGGCTATACGCCCATAGCAATGGTGAACAGCACAAACAGCAAGAGTCTCCAAATCAGGTAAACCCAGGTTTGAGCCCAGCGCCGACCTCGAGCAGGCTCCTCACCCTCTCTGAGACTCACACCTGTCATATGTGAGAACCTCTACTTCACAGGTGTGTTTTGATCAGCAAAGTGGTAGTGCATATGAAGTATATAGCACCAAAACTCAAATGATGATGCTATAATTTCATCTATCAGCTCTCTAGTAGAGTTTCTCCGCAGCTAAATATAATTTGAAAGTTTTAAATGAAGAATCTTCAACAAATTGCCTGAGTTCTCCTTCCTGTATACAAATAATCAGTCTTCATTTTTAAGATTTGACAAAATAATTCAGTTCCATTAACATAAAGAATAAATGGATTCTATACTTACAATTTCTATTTCTTTTATAATTAACAGAACATTCCTACACAGATTACTTATCCACCACTACATGTTCTATAAGATCAGTAAGATCTATACCACAGGTTCCTATAATAAATGGCACTTAGTACTAAGTTCTATTAAATTCAATAATATATGCTGCTAGACCATTCATACAACCAAAGATAAATTAGAATTATCCCACTGCCCTGACTTCATTTTAGATCAACTGTAGACTCCTGAGAATTTAAATATTCATATATTTCTATGAGATTGAAACATTTTAAGATATATGAAGTATGCTTCTAATCATTAATCATTTGCTTGGTTTAAAAGTATGTGTGTATTTATATATATGGGAATATTTGAATTTTATATACATATTTGAATAATATTCTCTTAGCATGTTACGTTTTCAGATTTGGGTATTCAACAAATAAGTATCATTGAGAACAAAGATGAGAATCTAACCACAACTCATGTATTTTCTACTATTCTTTCTTGCTATATTTGGCTTTACATGTGATAGTTAGCATGAATAAAGACACAAAAAGATAAAAATCAGGACAAATGCAATGGCTCATGATCTTAAGGTGGGGCAGAATATCCAAAAGCACGACTGTGCCACCAGCTTCCGGAGCACGACTGCTGCAAACATATGCAGCACCTTGAAATATAACAGATTCAAGGAAAGAGACTGTGTTTTCTGTCAGCATGGTTCTCAGAAAAATCACAATTATTCCAGAAATACCAAGGAACTAAACATAAAAATGAACCACATATATGAGGCTATAAAATGTATTCTCTAGTCCGGCCGGTGTGGCTCAGTGGTTGAGCATCGACTCATGCACCAAGAGGTCGCTGGTTCGATTCCCGGTCAGGGCACATGCCCACGTTGTGGGCCTGATCCTCAGTGGGAGGCATGCAGGAGGCAGCCAATCGATGTTCTCTCTCATCCATGTTTCTATCTCTCTCTCCCTCTCGCTTCCTCTCTCTCTAAAAATCAATAAAGGGGGAAAAAATGTATTATCTAATCCCAAAGTAGCTCTCCTCCCCCAACTTTCTTCTCCCAATCTTTAATTATGTCCACTAAAGATTAAATTAAATTAAATTTTAAAAGATGAAAAATCACCCTGGCTGGTTTGGCTCAGCAGTTAAGAGTGTCAGCCTGCGGACCAAATGGTCGCGGGTTAGATTCTGGTCAAGGGCATGTACCTGGGCTGCAGGTTTGATCTCCGGCCCCAGCTGGAGTCGTGTGGGAGGCAATTAATGTGTCTCTCTCATATCGATGTTTCTCTCTCTCTCGCTCTCCTCCTCTTCCACCTCCTCCTCCCTTCCAATCTAAAAAAAAAAAAATCAATGGAAAAATATACTTGGGTGAGGATTAACAAATAATAATTAACAATAATAAAATAAAAGATGAAAAATCATGGTCTCCTACATATTAAATAACCTCAGTGTCAGATATTAAATATAGAGTAAAAAATAAAAATTTGCTATCAAAAGAACTTAGTACTGAGTTCTCCAAAATGGGGTAGGAATTGGATAGAACACTGAGTTCAAAGAAAAGAAGCACTGATTCAAAATATGGATTTTCCAATAGTCTCATCTTTCACTTATAAAGGTTCAACTCCTAAAATAAATAACACTTATATCAGAATGTAAATGCTCTTGAAAATAAATAGGGCAATAACTATATCTCCATCTGTTCACCTGTGCTAGGACACGTGAGTTTTAAAACTGTCTTTACCATGCCACGGACACAACCACCCCTGCCTACAAGGTTGCTCCACAAAAGTGTTTGGTCACTAAATGCAGGGGGGTTGGTGCCACGGAATCCTGGGGGCCACAGGGTGGATGACAGAGTCTACAATCAATTTTGTTCACAGTGGCAATCCAAAAATATCCTACATAGTAAAGTATACTCTATCTCTCTTTTTAGGGCTGCTTTATACACTGGCTACCTTCACAATGAAGTCTTGCTATCAAAGTTCTGAGTGGCTGCTGAGCTCGCTTTGAGTTAGTAAAGGATACCAGTCAGTTCTGCAGATCTTAGAGGCAAAGTTGTTACACATTGCAAGTATAAATCAAAGCCTGGATTCCACAGGAAAAAAACGATTAGAAAAGCCATTTAAGCCTTCTGGTCTTGATTTACAAATTTTCAGAAGAAAACAATCACTATAAACTGTTCGACACAAATGACAAAATATAATCATTTTATTTCTCAAATCAAATACAACTTAAATAACAGGAAGACCAGTTAACTTGCACAAACATCTGTCATTTATTCCAGAAAGATGCACCAGAGCAACTGAGTACTACAACAGCTCCTTTAATTTCCTTTTCCTCAAAACATTTTATAGCCGAAAGCAGTTTATTAAATACCCCTCCTCATGAGAGGAATACCTAAAATAAATCAATATTGAAAAGGAACTTTTCAACATTGCACATTAACTAGCTGGTCCATTAGTTTTAATTTTTAAAAGCTATTGGATTTCCATAAGGAATTGATCATTTTTATTGGAGACACATTTTTAAGCTTTTCTGTTAAAGACATCTTGTTACTTTCAGCAAAACTAAAAAGAATAAAATGAGATAGATACTAAAGGTGGGAGAGAGATTAATAAATCTGAGTAAGTTTAAATTACAATAAAAACTACTTATAAATCTGGCTTAGAATGAAGTAATTTAAGTTACCAAAAAACAAACAAACAAAAACAAAAATATGATTTCAAAAACAAGTTTTCACAAATTTCTACTTATGTCTGGTGATATGTAAGTGAAGAGCTCAGCTTTGTAAAGGACATGATTTAGGTTTATTCATGTATTACAAAGATCAGTTCAGAAATTTTGGTAATCTTTTATGACAGAGCACAATTTTCTTTTTTTTAACAGAATCTTTTGAAAAAAATTTCATTTATTTTTAATACTCACTCGAAGATACTTTTCCATTTATCTTCAGATGGAGTGGGAGGGAGGGAGAAAGGGAGGGAGGGAGAAAGGGAGGGAGGGAGGGAGAGAGAGGGAGAGGGAGAGAGAGAGAGAAAGAGAGAGAGAGAGAAAGAGAGAGAGATCGATTTGAGAGACAGACATCGACTGGCTGCCTCCCACATAACCTGGACCAGGGCTGGGAACGAACCACAACCGAGGTATGTGCCCTTGACCAGAATCGAACCCGCGATCTTTTAGTCTGTGGGCCAACACTCTAACCGTTGAGTCAAACTGGCCAGGGCAGAGCACAATTTTCAGAAGTCTTGATCTATGATAGTGATTTCCTTCGGGATCATAATTTTATTTTAAGACCAACCCATGATATATCACTATACCTGAAACACAACTCATCCTGAACAAAATCCAATAAAATACTACTACATCAAAAGAAAGCAAAGGAAAACTAAAGATCTCCAATAGCATTTAGGAGTGATTAATATTATTTTCTTAACTTTAGGCACATAACATATCCCTGAGTACCTAGATTTAAACAAAACAGAAACCTGAGAGATCTGTTAGAACACAACGCCTATGGGAAACAGGGCTTGCCTGGACACAAGGGTGGTAAAAGCTTCCTTTCACACATACATTCACACATGCACACTGATGTATGTATGTGATATAAATATATCATGTGTGTGCATACAATGTGTATGTATGTGTATGTGTTATATATATATACACATATATAATACACATATATATTTTATATATATATATATCATATATATATATATATATATATAGAGAGAGAGAGAGAGAGAGAGAGAGAGAGAGAGAGAGAGAACTGTTTTGTAGTTTGATCTCCATTACAGAATCTCTTATTACTCACAGACTTTCACTTCCTGACTCCCCTTACCTCTTCTCCACTCCTACTTGGATGAGGAAAATGAGGTATCACTGAAAATATAAATACAATTTTTTCTAATTGCCACAGCAATTCTGTTCCTTTTTCCATGTTTTTGTTTAATTTATAGGCACACGCCCACAAGTCTAGAAGTTCTGCAGAATAGAGAACAATCAGCAGCAGGGAATTGTAGTGAGTTCCACACGTCCTACTCTAGAAATTGTAGGGTAAGAACCAGATCTTTTAAAAAAATATTGGTATCCAACAAGCATACGCAGCAGAAAGTATCCGCATTCAATGTCTGCTAGCCAAGAAGAGATACACGTCGAGTACTGTTATTGATCATGCCGTAAGCATTTTCACTAAATCCGTTTTGATGACCACAGCACAGAATGGGATTTTACGCTGCTTTAATGTGTCATCCTACAGTATATAACGACTGGGCAAGAAGAATTCAAAGGACATGTCTCCAGAGGCCTCTGCTGTTAGATGTCTGTGGGCATCTAACCTTATTTCCTTGGCATTTTTATTTTTAACGTGTGATTGTTTTTCATTAAGCAGATTCTTCTCATCTTTTAACATGACATACACCATAATTTTACTTGATATGGTTTGAGATGCTCTTCTAGATAAATATGGCTCTCTAGGGATGAGGTCAGTATTTGAAAATCTACATATGGCTGTTTTATTTCGAGGCATGTCTGCAGTTACCATATGGTCAATAGCAATCTGTGAAGGGAGTCAGGATGTGTCTATTTAAAATACTGACTGAAATCTGAGTTTCCACTTAGAAATGCTTTGATCCATCTATTTTTTTTTTTTGATTGCTGAAGCTTAGTCTTTTAAAAACGCAATCTGCCCATGTACTGCAAAATTCAATTACAAAATAAAACTTATTTCTATGTATTTTCAGGTATGCATATATAAAAAAGCACACATTATATTCATTATCAGAGATGTGGAAATGATTCTAATCTCACTCCTCAACTTGTTCATGGCTTATTTAGACTATATTCTAGTGGGCCATGATCATCTGAACGCACAATTTAAACAGAAGCAAAGCAAAGTGTAGCTGAATGCTTCTCAGGAATATTCTAGAACATCCTATCCTCTGAGTTCCCTTAAAACACCACGATTCAACGACTTTAATAAAACTATTTCAGCAACACTTATTTAACAATATACGGCTCTTTGTGTGAAATATAGCCATGATGTAACTGCTATGTAGGTATGGAGGAGTATAAACAAATGCCCTGAGTGAGGTATGTAGCTACTGTAAATTATTCCCATTCATTATTCATCAAGTTACTATGAATGTTTTAGGAAAATAGAAAAAAAAATTTTCCAGAGCTTTTCTAAAAAGTACTATTCATAAATATTCTATTTAGCCCATTGCTAGGAAGCTTTTTCACTTTATTGTTATATATCCATTTGATCTTTTAATGAAAAAGAAATACATCTGTGTGGCAGTTGAATGGTTATAAATGGGCAAAGCACGCTAAATCATTTCTAATAAAACAAAAAACTGACATTTAAAACCAGAAAATGGCATTTTCATAACCTCAAAAATGTCTGTTCTAAAATGGTATTTTGATATAAAGAGCCATAACCTAAATAGATTCCCTATCCACACATACTTTCTAGCTCACTTTGCAAAGTACCTCAAATCTTAAGCCAATTCTGAAGACCGCTGACGTAACTTCCTGCAATTTACCTCCCTTCCAACACAAAGTTGATCGATATCATTACCTATTTCTTTCCCTTCCAGCTCAGTGCAAGGAATCCTTTCCTCTCTGATGCTGCATTTATGTGGTGCAACTTACTCTCTCCTTCCTCCTCCGGGATCTTGCACATGTCTATTCTCCTTTCTTCCCTTCCAACCAACCCTTCTATCCCAATTACATCAAACGACAACTTCATCATCTCCACGCTTCCTGAAAGGTCTACACATACTTTCTCAATTTCTGCCATTTCATTCCCTAAGTTACCCCACCCCCATTCTCCACCACTTTATTGAAACTACTCTCTCAAAAGGCTATTAACAAAATTCTCGTTACTAATAACAATAACAAGTAGTCATTCTCTTTGATCTCCTTACAATTCATATTATGACCGATTCTTTTGTAAAATTTTCATATCCCTTGCCTTCTCTGATACTAGAGGATTTTGTTTCTCCTCTAGCATTTCTCTGTTCAATTTCAGCGACCTTCGCTGGATCCTTTTCTTTTATCTTTATGTAGGCATTCTCCAAGGTTTTACCCCACCCACATCCTTTAAATTCTATTGCAGCCAGTCTTTTACTTTCAAAAAACAAACAAATGTGATATCCCTGCTCTGTAGTTCTCTCTCTCTCTTTTTGGATAAAAGCTATTAAAAAATACTTCTGGAAATATCAGCTCAGTTTTGGTTTCTTTGCTCGTTATATACTACCCTGGGTCGATCAATAAATATGCTGGTTGAATGTCCTCAAATTACCATCAAACTAATGAGCAGCTATAATCACTTCATCCCTTCTTCAAGACATAATTTTAATGTTTCCCCAATATTTACAGGCTCTTTGTTATGGCACTCAAAATAGTCTGTATCTGGTTCCAAATCGAACTCCCCTAATACAGCTCTGCACTGAACTTGACACCACTCAGTGAACACACACACTGTCACACTTCTATGGCTTATTTCCAGTCCTTTATGTTCACGGAATGCTTAAACCAGTCCCAAAACTCTTCCTCCCAAACCCTACCCATCCTTTAAGGTCCAGCTCAAACAATACCTTATTGATGGGGTCTTCCCTACTCTGATTTAAACGTCAGAATTACTTGTTTAATCCTATTTTCACACTCCTCTTACATAATTTATATTTTCACTGTATACAATGACTACTTTTATACATTTCTTCATCTACCACTAAGTTTTTAAGCCCATTAACAGCTGACAATAAGCCCCTATGCATATGTTGATTTCCTCAGTGCTCAATGAATAATTACTGAACCGAATTAAAGGATAATTTGATTATATAAAATATTTCCTTTAAATGTTTTTCATCGAACAAATATTTATTTCTTTTAAGATCTAACATCAATAAATAATTTGAAATGCTACCACCTTTGTCAAAAGGGGCAAGAAGTTTATTAACTATGAACTCTTTCCATCATTTAAGAATCGGCTTGGGTCATGTCAGCATCTCCTGGTGGATGAAAATCCCTCTGCCATAGTTTCTTTTTAGCAGTGAGTGGATTAACAGGCGGTTCCTCTCTTACCTTCTGACTCACGATGTATACTATACACAGTTACAAATCATTATACTTTACATTAGAGGTTTGAAACAATATACATGCCTGTAGTGAAAAATGAGAATATTGTTTATGCATAAAAATTGACTGTGATGCCCTACTTTCATGAAAATCATCTGATAAACACAGTAAAAAACTGAAGGTATAAAGTAGGCCCTTCATCGGGGACCTGTTCTTCGCACCTTACTGCTCACCTGAAATCGGTAAGCATCACGTGGTAGGCACAGGGACAGCATTTATGGCCGAAGCAGGGCAGAGAACACAGCCCACAAAGCCTTCTGTTGGGAAACATCTCCCAAGAGCCTTCTGCCCAAGAATGCAGTTTATGCAGATGTTGGTTAATTAACATGACTCATCCATTACACTGCACTTACTAATGACCTCAGTTCTTATTTCACTGAGAAAACTATTAGCTAATTCATCTTCTCACCACCACAAGGGCAAGCTCCCTGTATCTTGACTCCTATACCCTGCCATCCCCCTGGTACAAGGCTCGCCTCTCCTTTTCTTCTGAATCCTACTCCTTTAAATCTTTGGAGACTATTGCTCCTGTAACAATCATCCATCCTTGTATCTCAATGTCAGTTCCTCCATCTATCAAATCCTTGCCATCAGCATATAATCTTGATGTTTCATACAGTATCATCCATAGTAAAATAAACCTGAAACATCAACTTTTAAATAATAAATGACCCTCCAGTTCATACCTAATTTTTCTGTTCTGGTTCACAGAAAATCTCCTTAAGTCATCTATATCTTGTATCTCCACCTCCTCACCTCCTGTTCTCTCCTCAACCCAGTTCTGAGCAGGCTTTCATCCCCGACAATCCACTGAAAATGTTCTTGTGAAGGTCTCCAACTACCTCCACTTTGAAAATCCAATGACCAGATTTCAACTAAGAGAAACACAGGAAACAGTGGCTCTTTTCTTCCTTCCTAAAACACTTCCATCACTAGCTTCCAGAAATCACTTTCTCCTGGTTTTATTCCTACATCACTGGATGCCTCTGCTCAGTCTCCCTGGCTGGATCCAGCTTCTAGACCAGACCTCCAAACTCTGGAAGGCCCCAGGGCCCAGGGCCCTTCTTTTGTCTCCACAGATGTATTCCCCATGGATCTCCTTCAATCTAATGTCTCCCAAATTAACACTGACCTGCTAAACCCACCTCTGAGCTCCAGACTCACACGCCCAACTTCTTAACCTGCACCTACATTTGAATATGTAATTGGGTATCATCAGCATCTCAAATTGTACTGGTCAAGACAGTACTCCAGATTCCCACCAATCCACCTCTCCTTCAGCATTTCCCCTTTCAGGAAGTAAAGTCTCCATTTACCCAGCTGCTGAAGCCAACCAGAGTCACTGTCCCCTCACACCCGTCAGTTAAATGTATCCACTTAGGCTGCTTTTTCTTCACAGCACTTAGAATTGTCAGAAGTCAGGTTATGTGTTTGTTTCCTTGTTTACTGTCTATCCCTCTTACTAGACGAATTTCCATGTGGCTGGGGTCCTCGACGCTGATGCCTATCCCCAGAACTGTCTGTGCCTTGCATATCTGTTGAAAGAATTTTTCTGCTTCAGAAACTACAACTGCTTTTGATTCAAGGCACATTTTCATACCATTCTGTCTGATCTTTTCCAGAATCAGAGTCAGAAGAAAAAGCATGTGATCTGAAATTAGATATTCGTGGGTTTCTATATAACCTCTGCCCTACCACCCTACCCCACCAACAGCTCTATCCTTGCCATCAACATTGTTTATGGGGCACTTACTACAGTTTCCTGTTAAAATATTAAACAGAGATCAGCCTTGAAAATTCCCCGAGCAGACAAAATCAGTTTAGTCATACAAACAAAGCTTAATTATTTTGCAAGATGAATTTGACCCGGGACATTTCTTGCTTATTCCTCTGAAAATCATAAGCAGGACTGAGACTGTTTCCCAAGGCTGATATAAGGTAACTACTGTCCAATTCATTCCCTATCATTTAAGAAAACTCTAATATGAGAGCCAATCACTGTGCAGAACCGAGTCTCTGCCTTCCCACCATATAAACTCTATAACAACGTACCCCTGAGCCTCAGCGCATGTTTGGTTTCGGTGCACCTGGTTCCTAATCTCTCTTTTTTATGCAAAAAAATAAACTTTTACTAATTGCTCCAGTGGTGAAGCATTGGTTTTACTTTTATTTCTGAACTTTTCAACACCACAAACTATGTTACAACTTCCTTATATACGTCATTTAATTCTAACAAATCTATGAGGTGAGTGTTATCATTCCTGTTGTAAAGGTCACAGAACTGGACCTGGGAAAGCCAGGACTCAGCTGACGGTCCGACCCCAAAGCCCCTTCTCCTGCAGTCCTGATTAAACAACGTATCCCAGGTCTCCCACATAACTCTGAGTGCTGCAGAGAGGACTGGAGGCACACCTGGCCTCTCCTCAGGTTCTCATGACTATGCTGACGTCGTCAGGGTCGTGACCCATGAAGCAGGGTGAGCAGGCAGACCGATGCCACGTGTACACGGCCCAGACAGGGCCTGCGCTCAACAGCCGCCCCTCCCTGTCCTGAGTTCTGACACTGGTATGCACGTGACTGAAATCTTTAATAATTTTTTTTTTCTTTATTGACTCCAGAGAGAGAGGCAGGGAGAGGGAGAGAGAGATAGAAACATCGATGAGAGAGAATATCGATTGGCCACCTCCTGCATACCCCCCACTGGGGATCGGGCCCACAACCTGGGCATGTGCCCTGACCAGGAATAGAACCGGTGACCTCCTGGTGCATGGGTCGACACCCAACCACTGAGCTACACTGGCCGGGCATATGACTACATTTTTTAAAGCTTCATAGAAATCGACAGCAATACAATCATAGCAGGGGACTTCAACACCCCGCTGACATCACTGGATAGATCCTCTAGACCAAAAGTTAACAAAGAAACAGAGACTCTAAATGAAGCACTAGACCAAATGGATTTAATAGATATTTACAGGGAATTACACCCCAAAAATACAGAATTCACGTTCTTCTCAAGCGCACATGGGACATTCTCAAAGATAGACCACATGTTAGGGCACAAACTAAGTCTCTACAAGTTCAAGAAGATTGAAATCATATCAAGCATCTTCTCAGATCACAATGGCATGAAACTAGAAATCAATTGCAACAAGAACATGCAAAGACATTTGAACACATGGAGGCTAAATAGCATGTTATTAAACAATGAATGATTACCGAGGAGATCAAGGAAGAAATTAAAAACTTCCTGGAAACCAATGAAAATGTTTTCAAAATTTTTCTTTACTCCCTGTCTTCAGTCTAGTATTTTTGAAGCACTTATTCATGAAGAATCTAAATGCAAGTACTTCAGAATTATTTTACCAGATATGTTTAAACTTACTGAAGTATCCTATCATATATGTAGCAATTTGTACAATTTTAGAAAAAAAGGTATGGAACAATGTGACTATCACTGCGTATCACTGCCTGTAAAGGATCTGAGAAGTTTCACATTATGAATCTTGGTAAACAATTCCTACTCCCTTTATAATGTGTTTACACTATAAATTTTCTTTGTAAACTTTTACATAAGTTTTCACAGACAACTTGGAGGCAAGATGGATTTCTGGAGTCAACATTTCCTAAATGTTGAATTCATCAATTTTTGTGTGTGTTCAGGCACTTTTATGTGTTATAACTGAATTAGAGCTCATTTTTACTTTACCATTTAGAAATCTTAAAACTCATACTACTATCCAAAAAACGCATTCTTTCTGTAGAAGATTCTTCTTTTATGTCACATGACCAAATGCTTTTGCTATGCCTGGAAAAGGCGGAACTGCTACTCACACTGGTGATTTTTACAAATCCTTCAGTTTACATAGACAGACATTTAACAGATTTTGAGAGCAATTTCACCAAGACAAACTGTATACTTTCTATTAAACAGTAGTTTTAGAAAATAGAGAGAGAGAGAGAGAGAGAGAGAGAGAGAAACACTCCCTCTAACCAGCTTACACTTTATTTTGTAATTTGCTATGTAATAGGAAGAAAATAAAGTCCAAGGAGGGAACTAAGAAAATTTTGTACTCCAACACAGCGGTTTTAACTACATACATCCTTTTAAAGACAATATATCTGCATTTTGAATTCCCATATAAAAATAAGTCCATATACTAAGCATTACTTGGACAATGCCTATATTTTTACTAAATTTGTGCCACTGAAATGCAGTGGAAATTTTTTAAATTTCCCCATGACAAGTCCCATTAATTTTAATTGAAGCTTTCCCTTCCCAGGTCATCCTGGACTGATAAACAGTTCGGAGATTTCAGCCAAATGTAACATTTCCCACAGGGAATCTGAAAATAAGTTATAAGTATTCAAGTAAGCAAGCCACCTGTCTGAAGACTTATTTATTTGACCGGAATAGCTTTCCAAACTTCAAACAATCCATGTGCAGAACAGAAGTAGCTCTTTATCAAATGCAACTGTTTTTATTTCACTTTCTATTAACCTGCATCACAAATGGACAGAGCAATTCTCAAGAGTCAAAGTACATAAATGTTCAATAATGCATATTTCCTTATAAATCTTGAGCCCTAAATAAATATAATAACAAACCATATTCTTACATTGGAACACTCTCAGTAATTGTGTGTACTAACAGCAGACTAGGAGCACTACCTTCTCAGCCAAGTGTCCACAACGTAACAACTCGTACATAAAAACAAGGACACCACCATTCAGAAACACAAATCACAGAGGAGGCACAATTGTCATAGGGTGTCAGCCTTGCTCAGGAGTTCATCTTCTAAAGAGGCTGAAAACACATGCTGAAATAGTTGCTCTCTTGAACAATCATCTCGGGGTCCTATTATGACAGCACTAAAGCACATTCTTTCCGGTTACCATCAAATGCAATTGATCATCATCACCAGGAATTTGTGAGGCTCAAAGATAAATTAGACAAGGTCCTTACCCTCAAGAAACTTACACTGCAGATGGCATGGTAGACGATCATAAAGCCATAAAGCGTGGATTAATGAGCTGGGAGTTGAAAACAGGAGAGAGATATTCTAGCTGAAGTAGACTATCTATGAAATACAGTTATTAGTTCCATGATTCACTTCAGGCTACAATGGTTAATTTTCATAAATGTTATTTCTGGTGTTTCCTACTTAGAACAATGTTTTAATCTTTAATGAGAACTATATCGTTTGAGTGTAGGGGAACAAGTTGACTTACCTTATCAAATACTCTATTTGAGACCTTTTCATTGTACACTTTCACTTACCAGAGCCCCAACTCCCACCTTCCTGCACACATCTCTTAAAGCTTCCTGGCCTCATTGTTAGATGGGAAATGAAATCTACTTCTAGAAAAACTCAGGTTGCCTTGCTCTATCCTTAACCCTACCATCTCTTGTAATACACCAATATGTTTTCCAAAAAATCAAAACAAAACAAAAAACCTTTTTAAATCATAAAAGGAAAGCATGAAAACAACATATATTTAAGCTAATAACTATTTCAGTTAGTCTGACGATTGTGGTAAAAGTGAGGGATGCAGGCATTGGAGAGAGGAAGGTTGGCATGAGCTAGTATTTGACACCTACTCGATTCAAGTTCTCTATGAATTAATCTGTGCGGCCACCGAAAAGGTTTCTAGCATTAATCCCATTTGGCAGGTAGAACACAAAGGCTCTGAGAGGCTCAGTAACGTTCCAGAGATCAAAGAGCTAGTAACTGCTAAGCCAAGGCTCCTCTCACTTCATAGTCCAAGAAGAGTCCTTAATCTGTCCACATACCAAGCTGTTTTATTTCTGTTACACATTGATCAAGCCACTAAGCCAAACAGAACTGCATTCACAATTAGAGATTATTTCTTGTCCGTCTTCACTTTTCTAGAAGAAAAGCGGTGGATTAAGCCCGTGTCAAAAAAAAAAAAAAAAAAGTATAGCCTTTTTCTACTTTCATTACATTAAAAATGGTTATGAAGTAATGTGGCTGATATTTGAAAAAACATGTCAAAACTTATAAACCTGTTTCCTTCAAAGTCACCTTGAGAAAGAGCTTATCAAATTATTTTGGTGATAAGGTTACACTTCAAAATATTTCTGCACATCTTTTAGAACATGTTTAGAACCAGTGGCACACTATGAATATCCTCAGTGGTCACAACTCTTCATCCTCTGCAAAAGAATTTGGCTTTGGGTGAAGGCATCGAGAGGCAGACTTACTGAGAAGACGGCTTATTTCACTGAGTAAAAGCATTTGAGATTAAAAGAAAAAAAGAACAGCTATAAATTGATGAACTATGCCAAGTTATTGCTCATCCTTTGCCTTCCTCAAATGCCCAGCCACTTCCTATGTGAATTATCATCTTTTAAAACACGTCTCTCTTCTTTAGAGGTCTGATTACTATGACTAAGTATTTAATGTGTGTGTTTTTATTAATGTCGTCTCCCCTACTACACTGTAAGCTCTCTGAGCTCAGTGACCATGGGGTTTTGACACCCCAATCTATCTGGCTTCCAGAGAGACCGGAGATAAGTGAGGGTGCAGGAGAGATTACTGCTGAGCGAGTGAATGGAACACTGTTTTCTGACTGAATCAAGCACTGACTCTCAGGACAATTCTAACAACTTTTCTGAGCAACAAATGGCAGTATCATTGAAATACAGTTCATCTCCCCCAAACGAGAGGATAAGTCTATTCTTTTGGTCGGTTAAGAAACTTTCAGAGTCACAGTCTCTCTTTAATAAACTGTTTACAAAACAGGATAACAGAGCAAAAATAAATGTGATCTTTTATAAACAAGGGGTTGAATAAAGGGAAAGTATTGAAATAATTTTTTGATTTGTTTCTACCCAATTTAAATGTAAATTTCTGGTACTGAAACTAGGATTCAATATGCTATGTGATATACATAGAGGAAGTAAATTATAGAAATCATTACTACCACTAATTATGAAGGTTCAATGCAGAAATTCTGTATTATTAACACCCAGTTACACTCCATTATTTTTTAAAGTGATTATTTTTTAAATCAAAACCATTTCTTTAATAGTGTTTCATAAAAGGTAGCCAATGGTGAATTTCAGTTAAAAGTGGCTAATGTCCTTGATGACTCAAAACTGGGATTGAAAGATGTTTGTCAACATCTTTAAGGCTCCGTAAATAGCACAACAAACAGCCCTTAGACAAATAACTTTTCATATGCTCACTAGCTGGCAGAGATTTGCTGTCATGTATCTTTACAAAAGATGGAAGAAGCAGTCTATATAGGAGGTAACCGGGGAAATCTCAAAGAAGGAAGAGTCTGACAATGATTTTTCAGCTCCTCAATACGGGAGGACACCAAAACTAGAATACCAAATCCACCAACCTGCTTCTCTGACCTATAGGTAGGTTACTTACATGTTTGGGGGAGGGCTATATGTAAACAATATTTACAGTAATAATATATGCTTAATATTGATAACCTGTGAAGTTCTAAAAAATGGAAAATGGGAAACAATTTCAAAACTCCGAATCTAGAGGAAACCACGGCTATTGTGGTCTCATTTCTCTTCCCAGGGCTTTGCTGTCCATATTGCTCATCCTGCTGTTTGTTTCTTCGGGTCAGATGGTTTGACAGAATTCCCAGAGCTTCCCTGCACTCCTACTCCTCCCGTCTGCTCGTTTCCTTTCCCTGAAATCACCACATTAGCCATTACTTGCATTCTGTGAGGCAGATTACTGTTGCTTATTTAATAAAAATGAAATAAAATTATTCGTGGGAGATAATAACGGTGAAGAAAAGTATTCGAAAACTGACCAAAGTAATTATTAAATCAGTGTGTCTCTTGGTAACTTCCTTTTGAAGTGTCACAAAGATAAATGAAAGGTATAAAAATGTCCAGAAGCTAAGAAACAAGGTTAATATTTGGTGCATAGATGGGTTGTAGCCCAGAGATTGCTTTTAGGAAACCATATAACAACATACTGGCACGTAAAGACACACCTCAAGTTTGGACACTGAAAGGAAATATTTATAAAACCCAGCAGTGGCCACCCACCTTATAAATCTACCCACCAAAACGTCAGACTTGAGACTATAGGCAACTTGACCAACAAAAAATTAAACAAATCCCTAAATCTTTTATGTTCCTTCTAGTAGGGTGGTTCTTCATCTCTTTTCATGCTGCCATATCATAGCCCTATCAATAAGTCATGATGTGAAAAACAGAGCAAAATTTTTTTTTCACAATACACACATTTTTTTGTTGATATTGATCATGCCTGTTAGCTAGATCCACCCCACCTCCAGTGAGAATTACTGATTTAGCTGATCCTCAATTAATGAAGTGCCTTCTAATAACATGAACCACTACACAGCTTCTCAAACTATTTATAATGAACCAGTTGTTTTACATTTCCATTTTTGCAGACTCATATTTTGTTAAATACAATAAAATGAATTACTAGAAAAATAAAATTTGAAAACAGACATCCAAGTACAAGCAGTTTTTTATTAGTCAAGAGACATAAAATTACTCTGGCCATTGCTATACACATTTCTAAATGCTTGGTGTCAATTTCTGTATTTAACACACAGCAGATCAAAAGGCAGGAGGGTGGCATGTACAGACAGTCTATGGGCCACACATTGGGTGACACTGATCAAGCCAACCAATTTCAAAGAGCGTCAAGCCTCCAGGGTTATCTGTGGTGCTTGCCGACAGGCTACAGGTCTGAGTTTGCATGAGGTTTATTTCCTCCAGGGCATTTATCTTGGTTCAAGCTGCCACTTACTCCTGAATTATGACTGTATTGAGTGGGGCTACCCAAAAGCACGCATTTCTTAGAACAAAAGGGTAACTGCAATTGAGAGCAAGATTTAAATACCTAGAGATGATAAAAGCCTAAGCTTTGACTGGTTAACTGTAAATTTAACAACCTGATTTCCTGATTGCTTTTAAACTATAACCATTTTGTTTTAAGAAAAATGGCTTTCCCTGTAAAGCACTAAGCAAAACCCAGCTGCTCACACACACAAAGAGAGCAGAAGCCTACAGCTTCACACCATGGCCAGGCTGCCATAAGGAAACATGAAAATGTCAAACAGGACGCAGCCTGTGCGCTCAGGGATCTTAAGCTGGAAAGACAGAAATAGGAACAATGACAAAATAATTAAATAAATGCCACTATTGAGACATACATAAACACCATGGTCTCTAACATAATCCATACACCACTGATTCCCAAATTCATAACTCCTAAACCAAAAATTTGCTCATCCAACTGTCTGCTCAATTTCTACACTTGGATGTCTAAAGGCATCTCAACATTGAGGCTGAGGGTTTGTCCTGTATGAGGTACTTTCCTTCTGTACCTATTTAATTGAGTGTTTTAGTCATAAATGAGTGTTGTATGTACCAAATGCTTTGTCTGCATCTATTGGTAAACTCACATGATTTCTGTCCTTTGTTTTGTTGATGTGGTCTATATGTCAATTGATTTGCATATGCTGAACCATTCTTGTGCTCCTGGAATGAACCCCACTTGACTGTGATGTATTATTTTTTTAATGTATTGTTGAACTCAATTTGTTAAGTATTTTGTTTAGGATTTTTGCATCTGTATTCATCAGAGATATTGGTCTGTAGTTTGCCCTTTTGTGTTATCCTTGACAGGTTTTGGTATCAGGGTTATGTTGGCCTCATAAAATGTGTTAGAAAGTACTGCATCTTCAATTTTTTGGAAGGGTTTGAGAAAGATAGGTATCAAATCTTTGAACGTTTGATAGAATTCACTAGTGAAGCCATCTGGTCTTGGACTTTTATTTTTTGGGAGGATTTTGATAGTTGTTTCAATTTCTTAGATTTTCCAGTACTTCATGATTCAGTCTAGGAAGGTTATATATTTCTAGGAACTTATCCATTTCCTCTAGGTTATTGAATTTGGTGGCATATAGTCTTTCAAAATGTTCTAGTATGATCCTTTTTATATCTGTGATGTCTGTGGTAACTCCTCTTTCATTTTAGATATGTTTTATATGTCTTTTCTTTTTCCTTAGTGAGTCTAGCCATGGGTTTGTCAATCTGATTAATCTTTTCAATGAACCACTCTTTGTTGTAATCATTTTTCGTTGAGTCTTTTTGTTCTCTATTTCATTAAATTCTTCTGTAATTTTTATTACTCCCTTTCTTCTGCTGACATTAGGCTACTTTTGTTCTTTGTTTAGTTCTTTAAGATGTAATGGTAGGTTGTTTACTTGGGATTTCTCGTTTCTCGAGATAGGCCTGTTGGCTCAGCAGTAGAGTGTCAGCCTGCGGATCAATGAGTTGTGGGTTCGATTCTGGTAAAGGGCACGTACCTTGGTGGCGGTTCATCCCTGGCCCTGGTCAGGGTCGTGTGGGAGGCAACCAGTCGATGTGTCTCTATCACACTGATGTTTCTCTCTCCCTTTCTCTCCCTTCCACTCTATCTGAAGATAAACAGAAAAATATCCTCGGTGAGAATTAAAAATAATAATAATAATAATAATGATATAAACATCCCTCTTATTACTGCTTTCACTGCATTCCCACAAGTTCTGATATGCCCTATTGTCATTCTCATTTGTCTCTATATATCTTTTTTTTTATCCTCACCCAAGGACCTTTTTTTTGCATTTTTATCTTCAGATAGAGCGATAGAGCGGGAGGGAGAGAGGGGGGTAGAGAGAGAGAGAAACATTGATGTAAGAGAGAGACATCAACTGGTCGTCACCCACATGACCCCAACCAGGGCCGGGGACAAACTGCAACCAAGGTATGTGCCCTTAGTGGGAACCGAACCCGGGACTCTCTGGTCCACGGGTCGGCGCTCTAACCACTGAGTCAAACTGGCCAAGGCTCTCTATATATCTTTCGATCTCACCTTTTATTTCTTCTTTGACCTAGTCATTTTTCAGTAATGTTGTTTAATCTCTACTTACTTGTAGGTTTCTTTACTTCATTTTTGCAGTTGATTTCTAACTTCAAGGCACGTGGTCAGAGAATATGCTTCGTATAATTTCAATCTTCTTGAATTTGTTGAGGCTAGTTTTGTGACCCAGCATATGGTCCATCCTTGAGACGGTTCCATGTGCACTGGAGAAGAATGACAATCTGACGCTTTGGGATGTAAGGCTCTGCAAATCCCAATACCATACTCAACTGTGAAAAACTGAAAGCTTTTCCTCTAAAATCAGGAACAAGAAAAGGATGCCCACTCTCACTACTCTTACTCAACATAGTTCTGGAAGTCCTAGCCAGAGCAAAAGGCAAGAGGAAGAAATAAAGAGCATCCAAATTGGGAATGAAGGAAAAAAGTGTCACCTTTTGCAGATGACACGATTCTGTACATAGAAAACCCTAAAAGAGTCCACCAAAATATTATTAGAAACAATAAATAAATTCAGTAAAGTTGCAAGATATAAAATCAATGTACAAAAATCCAGTGTTTTCCTATATACTAACAATGAAACCTCAGAAAAAGAAATGAAAGAAACAATTCCTTTTGCATTTGCAACAAAAAGAATAAAATATCTAGGAATATGCTTAACAAAGGACACGAAGGACCTGTAAACTGAAAACTACAAAGCATTATTAAAAGAGATTGAAAAAGACACAATGAAATGGGAAGATATTCCATGTTCATAGACTGGAAGAATCAACATAGCTAAAATGGGCATATTACCTGAGCAATATACAGATTTAATGTAATTCCCATCAAAACTTCACTGTCATTTTTTAAAGAAATAGATCCAAAAAAATCATCAGATTTGCATGGAACCACAAAAGACCCCTGAGCCAAAGCAATCCTGAGAAAAAAAGAATAAATCCGGAGGCAGCACACTGACTTCAATTTAGACTACAGAGCTACGATACCCAAAAGAGACACACGAGCAATGGGACAGAACTGAGAGCCCAGAAATAAAACCACATGTATACGGGCAAATTTTTTTTGACAAAGGAGCCAAAAACACACAATGGGGAAAAGAAAACTTCTTCAATAAAGGTGTTGGGAAAACTGGAAAGCCCCATGCAAAAGAATGAAACTAGATCACAGTTTGTCACCAGGTACCAAAATTAATTCAAAAAGGATCAAAGATCTAAATATAAGGCCTGAAACAAGACATTCCATAGAAGGAAACATAGGCATTAAACTTAGGGACCTTGGTTTTAGAGGACAAGTGATCTTAAAATAGCACGTCTCAGTCTTTGCGCTTGAAGTAGCCCTAATAACAGACCAGTGAACCCACAGTCCCTACATAATCTGCCCGTCTGACCTTAACTCCAGGCTGTTCTATTTAGCCATATGGGAACAGACACCTGCATGGCTTGCTCTCCTCACTAATTTTAGCCTTTTGAACACATGCCATCATTCTGACCTTCCTGGACCAACCTATAAAAAAGTGCAACCTCTTTGCCCCCGTCTTCTACTATAATTTATCTGCTCATCAACTTTTAACACCACTTGTCATTCGTCTGTTTGGTCACCTCTCCCCACTGAAAAGAATACTCTGTGAAGGCTTCCTCTCGTTCACTGCTAAATCCTCAGTGCCAGAACTGTGCCTGGTATGCAATAGGCATTCAAAAATATTTTCTGAATGAATGAATAATCAGAGATGGATGGCTTATTCTGGGTGGCTATGGGAAGTGTCAGGGATGGATTTATACAAAACAGATGACGCTAAAACTAGGTCTTGAAAAAAGACTCAGGCTTGTCTGACATGGAAAGGGCTAAAATTATCATCGCCATATGCACACATTCTCCACAAAAATCTCGAAGCATAAGAATACATTTAAGGAAGGCTATTAACTTTCTAGCTAAGAGAATCCCCAGGAAAGAAGTTAATTCCCAAGATCCAAGAAAAGAGAATTAACAATAAGAAAACTGCCACAGTTCTCATGAAATGTTACAGATGAGAAGTTACTGTAAAATACATTAAGTTCCTGAATATGAAACATGTTCCCAGTAATCTGTTTTATTGTTGCCTGAACTCTTTTTTTTTTTTTTTTTTGCCACAAAATTTCAATTTCAGTCTCTTACAGTTTCTCCTACATGAGACTAGAGCTCTGATTTTGAAAAGGAAACCAAGGAGAAGAAAACAGTATTCAACATCTCGGACTTCAGAGTTCTATTGAGGTACATCTACTCTGCTGACACCTATGGGTCATGCATTCTTGAATTATATTTCACAAATGTTACCTCTTTTTACTATCTGACATTGTCTTACACATATTTATCTTCTTGCTTACTTCTCATCTTCTTCCCTTAAGAAAGTAAGTTCCTTCTAACAAAGCAGGTACTTATCTGTCTTCCACATCATATCCCTAGGATCTAGTTACTGTCAAGCACACAGATTACCAAATAAATGTTCAATAAAAGGATAAAATTCAGCCTGGCCAGGGTGGCTCAGTGGACCGAGCATTGTTCCATGAACTGAGAGGTCTTGGTTCAATTGCTGGTCAGGGCACATGCCTGGGTTGCAGGCTCGATCTCCAGTGGGGGGCGTGCAGGAGGCAGCCTATCGATGTTTCTATCATACATCAATGTTTCTATCTCTTTCCCTTCCTCTCACTCTAAAAAAGCAATAAAAACATATTTTTTAAAAAGAATAAAATTCAAATAATAAATAAATAAATATTTACACAGGGAGTTAGGACCTTAACTTCCAGCACCTGTTTTAGCAATGCACTTTCTCCTAAGAATTTTTCTCCTAAACATTATCAAAAGTACAAGTAGAATTGTGTCCACATTTGCATTTCTGCCTTCACCATATTCGGGGAACAGCATCTCAGCATATACCGGAGAGGCATGACGTCTGGGGAATGGTTGCTCTCATGATTCAGCACTAAGAGAAACAACGCAATAGAAAGCAAGGGGACTCTTCCAACCCTGGTTCCAGGGCTACAAGCAGGTGACCCTGCCTCACAGAAGTGGCCAGTGGCAGCTATGCTTGGGAAACTTCCATGCAATACCATCCACGCTTAATTTATTCATTACATGATCACAGTTTAGAAAATTTAAGCAATGCAAACTGTCTCTAAAATAAAAGTTTTAGCAAAAGCCAAAGTATTAATGGTTCTCAAATTCCCACTCTCCTCTCTCTCTCTACACACACACACACACACACACACACACACACTCAAATTTGTTTCAGTTTGATTACATTTACAAACCTAGGAATCAAGGCCCAAGTCTTCTCCATTTTTTCAGCACTGCAGCAGCCCTCCCTGCCACCGCACTTGCTATTGCCCACCCTCAGAATTCATTCATCTATGCATTCATTTAGCTATACATTTCATGAACAGCTATTAGCCTCATGCAAAAGATTTTCTCTGTGTTTATAACACTGTGAAATAATGTTTCACTGGCTAATGAAGGAACTCCAACCACTGCTAATTCCCCGCCAACCACTGCAGGTAGCCATCAAGAGTGCTTTCTGTATTGATCCAGTACGCTGCCAGGTGGATCCTTTTCCTCTCCTCGGGTTCAGGTCCCCTCAGGCAGTGATGGCTCCCTTACAGGCTTTGTGAACCTAAGGCCCACCTCCTTCCCTCACCTCCACCCAGCATGCCAGGCGGCTCCAAACTAGGTGACAGATGCGGTCACTGCTGAGGCTGGAGGCCAGACAAGCCAGATACCCTGGGAGCTCAGTGATGGTCATTGTTTGGGATAGAGCTGTGATCCATGCCACAATGGCTGCTTCTCCTGTTAAAATCAGCGTCCAGGTAATAGTGGATGTACTTTACTCAGATCCTAAGCACAAGGAGAAAAAGAATGCCTCGAGAACATCTGGGCTTACAAAATCGGGATGTGTGAGACAAAAAGGGGCTGGCAGCTTTTCATTTTTCCATCAGAAACAAACAAACAAAAAAAACCAACCACCATCGACTATCACCATTTCATACAGAAAATAATAACCAAATGCTCGTTTCTGCAGTGACAGACATTATAATTTTTAACTTCGATTCCACCTCGGCTTAGTGAATCTGGAAACCATAAAGACTGCTCTTTGTTAATGACGTCAACAGATTTAAGAATTTATTCTGATTGTCAAGTTTTAAGATTCAGCAGAAGGGAGAGACTGCTGCTTATTATTCTATGCAGGCAAATTCTCTTCTTCTGGTGCTGAAGAATCAGCTGGTTGCCCACCGATGTGCATAAAACAGAATACACAGAGAGGCAAGGCTTGTTTCCGGGCTGTCAGGGAGGCACCTCACGTAGGAGGATGTCACCACGGCTACCTTGTGGAGAAAGCAGTCTTCCCCTCCACGATCACTCTTGGGCCCCTGTTTGAACATCATTTTAATGGAGGAACTAAGGCTTACTTATTTTGAACGTTTTTCCAAAGGCTTTTCTCACCGACGTTTTTCATGTAGGGGCTTTAGTTGAAATGATCAGTTGCCTAGACTCACTATTTCTGATTACAAAAAGCGAAAGAACATTAAGAATCAAAACGAATGACGTTTAAATATGCATTTGTTATAGCTCACCAGAATCTACCTTTATGTTTACGTCAAAGAGAAATCATGATCAGAATGGTCGATTTGAGGGGATGTAGCAGTTTTGTTTTGGTGGAAATCCACAACATGAAATTATTGGAAAAAAGGCAAAATAAAAGCTAGAGCTAAAAATGTCACCTAATGTAACAAGACAGCAGGACAAGAGGTGGCCAAAGAACTGTCCATCTGGGACGGACAGAGGCAAGCACGAATGTGACAGTGAGCACAGAGACGATCACACAACGATTTCTAAATCAGATCTATCACTGATCATCACCTGGGATTTTAGAGCATGACATTTCATGTTTTTCAGAAGTGGCAATAAAAAAAATATTGAACTACATGGCCTCCGATATGTATAATGTTCACTCAAAAATGTGTGAGTGGCCATCTTAAACTACATAAAATTTGGTCCAAATTAAGCACAATAAACCAAAAAAAATTTCATGGTATTAGAGATTTTCTTCTTCTTAGAAGGGCTCATTCTATACAGGGTTTCACCCAGATGTCCATAGGCATTATCATTATATATCTACATAGAAATCTTTATCCTAAAGTCACCTTTGGCAACCCTGGAATATATAAATTATGAACTTCCATCCTGGAATTATATACTTGAAAGCTGTGGCCTCAAAATACTGACAGGACAAAAGAAAAAGTCACCTATCAGAATAAGTCAAGATGAAAAAAAAATTTCTGATCTATGACAGTTCACAGATCAAATAACCACCACCCCTCCCCGCAAACTGGAAATAAATGGTTTTTGAGATAAAAGAACTTGGTAAAGCCAGATATGCAATACAGATTGACTATATCTAAAAAGACTTGACCTGAGATGTGTAAAAGAGTTTATTTAGATGCTATGTAGTTTTTGATAAATTAGTGATATCTGTACTTCTTGGAATTTCTATGCATAGAGAAAGGAAATGGAGTTACGAACACACGTAAGTAGACAGTTGGGCATACAAGTGTAGACATGTTGGTGTGACTAAAACCAGTTGATTTAAAGGTAATCATTTCATCTAACATTTATAGTACAATAGAGAGTTAATTTCAAAATAATGACCTGAAGATAGAAGAAATGATAGAAAACCTACTGCAATTCTCTGAAGAACTGACTGATTGTTATGTTTAAAACTACGTGTGTGTTTTAAAGTACTTCTAATACATTAACTAATTAGAATAGACTTAGCCAGACAGTGGCAGTGTGGACCTGAGCTGCTTGGTTTCAGTTCAACAAAGATGAGGACGACGGCATCTCATCCCAGCCCTCGCACTTCTATCGCTGCTGGTGTGGAAACATTTCAGTGAAACCCCCCAAGAATGTCGGTCCTGCCAGCTCTGCTAACCTGGAGGCGGACTTGGTGTAGATCTAGCCAAAACGGGGAGCCAAGAAATGTGGACATACCAGAATCGTTCAGCCTCCAACTTAATTTATATTAATGAACTTACAGATATTCCTATGGTAACTGTCCTTGGTTAGATAACATGTCAACTAGATTCAGGAATATATCACTTGCAGTGCTTGTACTGGTTTAGAATATAAGATTTTAAGATCTTCCAACAGTGTACTAAAAATATTTCAATACAGTCATACCACTTCTTTCGAAAAATAAAATAATAACAAAGTAGTAGGAATATGATGTTAGTATAAGGAGCAGTACTTCCAAAGAAAGAACATCAGGCAACCTTATACCACACACGTGAAAGAGTAACAGTATGGTGAGTGGAACATTTTTTTTTTTTTTTTTATTGCCCTGAACTGATGCCATGAATAGGATCCAAAACAGCGGTGGACCAAGGGGCAATGAAACAGTCTATATTCTCAAAGGAGTACCCCTGTGAGAAGGGATGGTGCTCCTCACATCCCAAGCCAATAGATAAGGGATCAGGAAAATCATCCATAAAGATAAAGATAAAGATAAAGACAGGCAGCGCCTGCATGAGAGGGAGAGACTAACATCCCATTGGACACAGGAGGCATCCTGGCTGACCTGCCTCCTGTGTCTACTTGAGAAGGAAGGAAAGAGAACTAGAGAGCAATGATGGGTGTGGGTGTGAGGTTGGAATAGCCTGAACAAATGCCATTTGGAGCTCATCTGAGACGAAGGACAAAGCTTTAATTCAGATATGAAACCGAAGTTTTAAATCAAACAGACTTACAGAAAAAATGGGGAATGGAATTTGCAAACTCTGCTTACCTATGAGAAAGAGTAGTTCTGCACAGTGCAGCTGGGCTCAGTGAGTAGAGAAAAGTAAAATATTCTTTATGTTTGAACTCCATGAACTTAAAGACCATATAATGAACCAGATGCAAAATATTTAGTTTTCTAAGCTGGCTGCAAGTCAGGGAACACTTCTCAATGGATCAGCACAGGCCCACCGAGGGGCTTTCAGGAAAGACTTGATCTAGTCCCAGCATTTCTTTGACACGGGAGAAAACTGGTTCTCAGCTCACACTTAAGGATCCACATAATCATGCTATGTTTTCTACCTAATTCTTTTTTCACTCTGGATATTCCATGAATAATACCAGTTTCCCCTGACAGGTAGCAGCCTCATTAGCAAACTCAATACTGGACAGGAAACTAAACTGACTAATACTTTTACAGAGGTGGCAGGGAGACGGATGGAACAGCCTGGCCAACTTCCACCACGCCACCTTTCACTGGTCATGGCCAACTTAGAAATGCACACTTCCTCTTTCCTCGTGCTCTCGTTCGCCACTTTCCCCCATCACTCTGTGATTTCCTTTTCATCCCCTTTCCCAGGGTCAACTACAGCAAATGGCAGAGTGACATTTAAGAAAGAGACATCATTTCAGATTCTTGTCATCCAAAAGCCAGTATTTTCTAATAGTTACATGGGTCTAAGGATTATTAACGGGTAAAGGTCATTATATTTTACATTTCAGACCATCAAAATCAAGTGATAGGATTAAATGAATAAAAATATAAAATCATAGCTTCTATTTTAAACATGCCAAAACTAACCACATCAAGTTACCATCAATTTCTCATAAAGAGAAATTGGGGCTTGGTTGTTATTTTTCTTTGCTTAAACATAATAAAAGTCATCATTTATTTAGCTCACAAAGCATTATTTCAATTTACCAATCTAAAGGCTTAAAATTCACAGGTGTGTACGAACAGTTACACACACACATTATGTGTACTGTATTACAGCACGCTGCCCTCCTTGCCTGTCAGGGAAAAGAAAAAACTGAAGATGCATCTTATTTTAAATGATGCACAAGTTACGTAGACATCTAAGAGAAATGACCTTATGATAATAAAGATCTTAATTCTCAAATGTAAAACAGGATTTCAACTTCTTATCTCAGCAACTACTATTTCAAGATATACATAAATAGCAATGCCTATTAAAAATATTACTACTGAGGGAAATTTCCAATAATTTGGCTTTGATGTTTTATCATCATTAGTCAACTTTTCATGCTCATCTTTTATGACTATCCTCTTTTAGAAGCTAGTAAACATAAAAGGCAAGCTTTCAGTAGAAACCGTGAAGAGAAACAGTGTAGCCTGGGTACCATTTCTCAGATGCTGTTTGAGAAATGCAGAGCAGGTCCTTGATGACTTCCCTTCTGCATCTTCCACATGTGAGGCAGTTGCTAGGGAACGTGCAAGACAGGGATTCAGTATGAGGTCTGAGGAACAATGGGCTAGCTTAATAGTTATCTGAATACTAACACATCATCTTTATAAACTGTTGTCAACCTTACGAAGCTGAAGATTACAAAGGATGTTTTTCGAGAGACACGGATTTTGGTTCTTACCCTTTAACTACTATATACAGATTCTGGTAGTCACTGAAATGAGAAGTAACAGCTGTAGACACCTTAAAACCTTTTTCTCAGCTAGAAGATGCACACATCCTGCTATCCAGACTTACAGATGATGAGAACTAATTTTTTCACTGCTTCAAGCTGTCCTTTGATATTGCTGCACATATATATGCATATGCATGCACACACACACTAGAAAAGGAAAAACCCACACATGGCACCACTACCACAATAAAATACTTGCCATAAAATTATTGGAAGGGCAAAGGGAGGGACTAGAAACAACTAAGGGCACGTTCTCTCTCTCTCTCTCTCTCTCTCTCTCTCTCTCTCTCACACACACACACACACACACACACACACACACACACACACACATCAAATGCATTTCTCATTCCTTAGGACTTAGTCTACCTGGGTCCAAGAAACAGAAAAATAACTCTGAATGGGTACTTCAAAAATGTGGGATCCATGAATTCACCGTGTGACTCTAAAAAAAGTATCCTAACTTCACTGCGAATCTTTCTTAAAAATTAAGAGAGTAATGCTAATCTCAGCAGGTTTTGGGGAGAATGGAATGAGATGATGTATGTATAATCATTTTTAAATTGTATAGCCCTATACACGAAAGATGTAAAATTGGCCATTCCAGTAAATTGGCATATGAATGAGACTCAATATTTGAAAATCGAAATCAAGTCAACTAAAAATCATTAATGGATGATGGGTGTTTTGTTTGTTTTTCAAAAAACTTCACACATAGCCCTGGTCAATGTGGCTCCCTTCGTTGAGCGTCATCCCATGCACCGAAAGGTTGACAGTTAGATTCCCAGTCAGGGCATGTGCCTGGGTTGTGGGTTCAATCCCCAGTAGGGGGCGTGCAGGAGGCAGCCAATCGATGTTTCTCTCTCTCTTAAAAAACAAAATAATCAAGAAAAATATTTTTTTGAAACTTCATACATAAATTAAACTGTTTCATTAATATTAACATCAAAACAGTAACTCAGTGTGAATCATTAATATGGAAAAGCAATGATTAAAACAAAAACCACAAGAAGAATTTATGTTGTACATGTCCCTTAAAAAGAGCTGAAGGCTTGCCCTGGCCTGTTTTGCTCAGTGGTTAGAGCGTCAGCCATCAGACCAAAAGAGTCACGGGTACAATTCCAGTCAAGGGCACCTACCTCGGTTGTGGTTAGGTCCCCGGCCCTGGTCAGGGTCTTGCAGGAGGCAGCCAATTGATGTGTCCCTCTCACATTAATGTTTCCTTCTTCCCTCTTCTCCCTTCCTCTCTCTCTAAAAATCAATAAACTATTCTTAAAAAAGAAAGAAAAACAAAAGTGCATTACTAAAATACAAACCGGTGGTAAATACTGCGGAGGGGACACAAATAAGAAGCCATTATGTGATAACTTTGCAAATTGTCTTTCAAAAGGACTTACCAAAAAAAAAAAAAATCACTAAAAACAGCTATTGAGTATTTCTACAATTGATTTGAATAAAGAGGCAGGTGAAGAGACCACATTTTCACTCTTATCCTGTGTTATAATCTCACCTTTCAAAATAACATCACAGAACACTGTCTTACACAAAAAGGAACATCTTAGATGTCTAAATTTTTACCATCCCTCAATATTTACTCTTTTCTCCCTCATACTGACTCTATGAGGAAGAGAAGGTAGCAAAAGATGAAGAAAATGAAACTGAATGAAGTTAAAGGACACGCCCAAGGTCACACTGATTACCAAGGACTCAGAACGAGAATGCTGGTCTTCTGACTCGCAGTCAGCACTCTGCATTCTTGGGGCTTAACGACACTCGGGCACTGAAACTACAATCTTGCAAAATGCACTTTATTTAGAGCCACTGGGATGTAAAAGTCTATAAATAAAATTAAATTTGCTGAAGTTCTGCACATAACCACAGAATGAATTTGATCTGAAATAAACATAACTCTGACCACTTCTTCCACAACAAATATAACATCTTTAAGCTATCAATCATCTTAAATTTTAGAAGCAGCACTTCTGTTCAGAATCTATTTCACTAGGCCAAAAAATTGGGTAAACATAATAAAAGCTCAAAATAAGAAAAGAAATTCCAACAATTAATAATACAAGGCAACATTTTGTTTGCATATTTGTGACTTGCAAATTAAATATTTCCTTATTCTACCACTTTACATATAAGGGGGTAATATTTATTTGGAAATTGAGTAGATTGAGCATTATATATTTTTTTAAAAGTAAGTCTACTGCTTTATAAATTAGTGAATCTCTGATACTATTTTAAAGAACCATAAATTCTGACAGCTATTAATACCTTTTTGTTATTAAACCTCACCAAAGGATATTATATTTTTCCTTTTTTGTTGTTTTTTTTTTTTTAGATAGAGTGGAAGGGAGAGAGGGAGGGAGAAACTTCGACAGAGACATATCCACTGGTTGCCTCCCACACGACCCGACTGGGGCTAGGGATCGAACCTACAACCCAGGTATATGCCCTTGAGCAGGAATCAAACCCATGACCCTTTGATCCGAGGGGTGAGGCTCTAACAGTGAGTCAAACCAGCTATGGCAATACCTTTTATTATCAGTCTAAAAGGCAATTCTAAGATTCTATTAAAATGCCAAATATTTATCAATAGTACCCACAGCAACATACAACAAGCATTACTAATGCATTACAATTCCCAGGACATTGTTTCAGACTCTTCTGATGATAAAAACACAATTAACTATACCTAAACATCACCTCAGAAGACTACACTTTCCGATGAACTATTATCATAATGCAAATCACCACTACACCATCAGATGAAAAGAATTTCTGTGAGGGCGATAGTGAGAGCAGATTTCTGTCTTGTATAGTTGATATTATAGTGATTCTGAAACTCTTCTTCAAAGATGGCCACCTGACTTGTTACAAGTCGGAATTAATTCACTCATCTGCAACTTCTCATACCAGCATCTGTCTCATTCCTGCTCTCGAAAGGCTTCAGTCACCAAGGAGAAAATAAAAAGCACCTTGAAAAAAATGATCATTTCCCAAAAACTGGATGCTTCAACATACACTGAATCAACTAGAACTGTGGTGATACACTATGAACATTTATAAACCCACACAATGATTTAACAGAAGGGGAAAAGTCATTCCTCTATACTGGAATTCAGCAGAGCAAAAAATATACTACATGAGATTGCAATCTGCAGTGTAAAGTATGATTACTCGTAACACACACTATGGATCAATAATTAAACCTGTGATTTGTAGGTGACAGAGGGGCTCATGTATCGGGCGTATCAGTCACAGGCTCACTGACCTGCTCTGTACTCCACCTCCCTCCTCTCCCCAGTGAAGAGTGACAGAATCTTATTGGGGATGGGAGAGAGATAATGTCTGAAAACCAGTGATCCAGAAGTGGAAATTCAAATGCAGTTCATGTGCAAAAAATTTGTGAATTAAAACAGTTACAGAATCAAGAATAAAATCAATTTTTAACAAAGCAATACTTATTGAGGGGAAGCTTATGAATTATGCTAGCCTTAACGTCTGCTTCTAACTGAATAGTGTATTAATTACTCTACTTAACAACTAAGATCTTAAATTCCAATGCATATGATTTTTAATGCAGTGTTAGCTTTCTAAGAGAGTAATGGATACCTGCAAGGATCAAGAAAAAGGAGAGACAAGAACAGTTAACCATATAATGAATGGGAGCTGATAGCAAGAACAAATTTCAAGCCAGAACTATCCTGCAGGCAAACACCTGTAAGGGTTCTTGACTCAAGTCAAGGATTGGCATGGATCTCTAATATGCCTTAATTCCCGATATAAATAAAAAAGCAAGTCTGGCCCTGGCCGGTTTGGCTCAGAGGTTGGTGCTTTGGCCCATGAACCCAAGGGTCGGGTTTGACTCTCGGTCGAGGGTACGTACCTGGGTTGCAGGTTCAGCCCTAGCCAGGGTCTGTGGGAGACAACCAATTGATATGTCTCTCTCTCGTGTCAATGTTTCTCTCTCTCCCTCCCTCTCTCCTTCTCTATCTAAAAAAATAAAAATAAAAAATCCTCTACTGAGGATTAACAAAAGCAAAAACAAAAAAATGCAAGTCCTCTCCAAAGACAAGACACTCTCAGTAAGTATTGGTTATTTTAAAGAAATACATTGAATCTATAATTTACTGAGAACTTACAAAGAAATTTTTGTCAGTATCTCATATAATACCGCATAACAAAAATAATTATTCCCATTTTTATAGATGAGGAAACGCAGACATAGAAAGTTTATGTAATGTATTCAAAGACACAAAGCTAATAATTGGGGCAGGTGAGTTTAATTGCCAGACAGCCTAATTCCAAAGCAATATCCTTATCTACCACCTTAATCTGCTGCAGTACTTAAGCAAACAATAATATACATTTTTACGTGATTACTGTGTGCCTAGCACTGTTGCAAGCCATTCATTTAATCTTCACCCGAGGATATTTTTCCATTGATTATTTTAGATAGACTGGGAGAGAGGGAAAGAGAGAGAGAAACACTGATGTGAGAGAGACACATCAATTGGTTGCCTCCTGCACAACCCTGACTGGGCTAGGGATCGAACGTGCAATCCAGATACATGCCCTTGACTAGGAATTGAACTCGAGACCCTTCGGTCTGTGGACTGACACTCCAACCACTGAGCCAAACCGGCCAGGGCTGTTGCAAGTCATTTAGATATATCAACATTTAATTCTCACACCATCTCAATGAAGTTTACAGATGAAGAAACTGAGTCAATCCCACTGTGGAATCCTCTACAAATTCAGTTTCTCATACAGAAAACAAGGTAACACTAATCACTGAATCAAATGTCTAATTTCTTTTTTCAACAGAGCAGACAATCAGTTCGAATCACATACACTGGCTGGACCTAAGTCATACCCAGACTCTGAGAAGTCTTAGCATTAATCTAGCTTCCAAGAGATGTATCAGGCAAAAGGGGAAAAACCTTAGACCTTTCGATGCCATTCAATACATGTGTTAAACTGCGAAGTACATCTGGCAATTCTCCGTTCTACACCAATCCCCAAGCTCAACGCTTTACAAACGACATCTCCTTTCATCTTCACAACAATCCACATTGAAGAAATTATTATTTTTTTAATTAAAAAAAATTTTTTTAATTATCAGATAGAGTGGGAGGGAGGGAGAGAGAGAGAGACATCAATGTGATAGAGCCACATCGACTGGTTGCCTCCCGCACGACCAGACCAGGGCCGGGACGAACCGCAACCGAGGTACATGCCCTTGACTGGGAATCGAACCTGAGACTCATTGGTCCACGGGCCGACGCTCTCTCTAACCACTGAGAAAACCGGCCAGGGCTGAAGAAATTATTGATGAAAAAGAATCTGTTACTTTTATCACATCTGCCTTCTATCTGTTCTTTCCCTGTTAAATGTCAATATAAAGATTAGTTGCTAACTGATAAAGTAATTGGTATCTAGGAGCACCCAGAGGGGCATGAATATAGGATTTTTTAAAATATATTTTATAGGATGCATAGCAACTACTCTAAAATATGTGGAGTTGATTTAGTATGATTCTAAATTATCTTCTCTCAAAAAAAAAATTTATGCAGCTAATTGTATTAAACAACAGACTGAGTGTGAAATTGCGAATATCAATTTGAAAATAGAAACCCTCTCTATCCAAATCTATCTTGCTTATTATTAAAGCAATCTGTTGTTTTACAAAAAGAAACGTTATCAGTGGCAGTTTTATAGCTGAATAACAAGGTTTTATCTGCTCTTTTCTCTTCCATTTTTTACCCCCAAAATGCCAACTTTCTCCACCTCACACCCACCAGGATGGCTAACAGCACAGAACAAGTATTGGTGAGGATGTGGACAACGTGGGCCCCTGTGTACGGTTGGTGGCAATGTAAAAGGGTATGGCCACTATGGAAAACCGTAAAAAAAAACTAAACAGAAATCACAGGACCCAGATGAGTCATCTAATCAGCAAATTCTAAACTTGAAACTACTGACCGGCTGCCACGGCCGGTGGCTGAGAAGTGGTCCGTGTGCAGGTACACAGGCTGGGGGGCGGGGGGCAGCCACTCGTTCATTTTGCTGTTAGAAACAGAGCTGACGGAATTACCAGTAATTTTCATTTTTTCTTAATAATCTAGGATATTATTCAAATTTCCATAGTAAGCATATAGTCCTTTCAAAATATAAAAATTGTAAACATACAGCCTAATTTATAATAAAAAGTGAATAAATAATTCATAAATAAATGAAACTAAAAGTATAAATGCCCTAAAAGCTTGGTAAGTTCTTTAGACTACCTGCGGTAAAAAAAATAGAAGCATACACCACAAAAATTATTTACCCACAATTATGCCTGAAGACAACTGAAAAGGTTTTTTTTTTAAGATCATTGAAATTAATCTTACCTTTAGAAACTGGACTCACATGATTTTAATCTGAGAGAGGAAGGGAGGGAGAGAGCAGGGGAGAGAGAAACATCGATGTGAGAGAGAGATACTGATTGGCTCCTCTGCACTGGGGATCAAACCCGCAACCTAGGTACGTGGCCTGACTGGGGATGCAACTGCCACCTTCTGGTGTATGGGACCAAGTTCCAACCAACTGAGCCACACCAGCCAGGAGGAGACTCATATAAGTTTTTAAAAATTTTATCTTTTTTTTTTTATCCTCACCTGAGGACATTATTATTATTATTATTATTTGGCATTTATCTTCAGATAGAGTGGGAGGGAGGAAGAGAGAGAGAGAAACATCGATGTGAGAGAGACACATTGAGTGGTTGCCACCCACACGACCCCACCCAGGGCCGGGGACAAACTGCAACTGAGGTACGTGCCCTTAGCAGGAACCGAACCCGAGACTCTCTGGTCCGCAGGCTGATGCTCTAACCCCTGAGCCAAACTGGCCAGGGCTAAATATTTATTTCTAATGTTGAAGAATATATATGGTTCTAAGGAGATCAGCTTTGTTTTTGTGACTTTTTAGCTCCACTATTTCCTAACAGGGTGACCTTTCGGAAAGTTACTCAGCCTCTCTATCAATTTTTACAACTATGAAACGAAAACATTCTCAAGTGATTAGGCTCACTGTGAAAATGAAAGGGCCCTGGCAGGTTTGGCTCAGCGGTTAGAGCGTCGGCCCGCGGACCACAGAGTCCCAGGTTCGGTTCCCGCTAAGGGCACGTACCTCGGTTGCAGTTTGTCCCCAGCCCCTGGGTGGCAGCCAGTCGATGTGTCTCTCTGACATCAATGTTTCTCTCTCTGTCTTCCTCCCTCTCTCCCTCCCGCTCTATCTGAAGATAAACGCAAAAATGTCCTAGGGTGAGGATAAAAAAAAAAAAAAGGAAAATGGGCACAACACCTCACAACAGAAGCCATTAAATAAGAGTGCAAAACACTGTGCAAATAAGGAAGATGGGAGGTGATCAGCCCTCAAGTGTCCTACCACACAAACATTTGTGCCTTACTTATGTTACAGTTACAACACACAAGTGGGTTTTAAGGGAAAACCTAGATTTTAAATCTAAGCATTTTCAACTTCTGAGGTAATTAAGCACTATCCAAAGATCCAAAGTGTTAAACCAGTATAGGTCTAACTCTGACAGAATTAGCCACTTAAAACATTTCAAGAGGCCTGGCCAGTATGGCTCAGCGGCTGGAGCGTCAGCCTGCGGTCCAGAGAGACCCGGGTTCGGTTCCCGCTAAGGGCACGTACCTCGATTGCAGTTTGTCCCCAGCCATGGTTGGGTCGTGTGGGAGGCAGCCACTCGATGTGCCCCTTTCACATCGATGTTTCTCTCTCTCTCTCTTCCTCTTTCTCCCTCCCACTCTATCTGAACAAAAAATGGAAACATGTCCTCCGGTGAGGATAAAACAACAACAACAAAAAAAAACATTTCAAGAAAGTCTTTTAATAAAAAACCAGCTTTGAAATTTGAGACTGAAAACAGTAACACACCTGCTCAAATGATTCTTTACAGGAAAACATATTTTGTTGTCTGAAACTTTGTTACTAAAAGTAGAAGCAATAGAGAAGCCAGAAGAATTTTACTATGGCATCAGAAGCAGGGAAGGTGGCAAAGGAAGCTCCAGGGTAAAAAACATTAAATATTAAGACTATGGAGAAACAAATGAACAAACAGATAAAATGTGGTATATTCACATCAGAAACATCAGATAGCAGGCAAAAGGAATGAACTAGATTTATAGAAGAGCTGATTCAAATTGATGCAACTTAACTGAATAAAGCAAACAACTAAACAATACATGCAGTATGATACCAAACCATAAAAAACCTGTATGATTGTGTGTGTGTGTGTGTGTGTGTGTGTGTCTGTCTGGCTGGAAGGATTCCAACTCCATATCAGATGGGCAAAAAGAAATTTAGCTTTATCTGTAATGTTCTAACCCTTTAAAGGGAAGCTGTCTTTTATGTTATTTGTTCAATTAAACTACTTTTTAAAAAAAAGAGCCTGATAACTTCATTCATTAATGTTAAATCCTCTTCTTTTCTAGCCAAATAAGATGCTCATGCCTATAAATTATTGGACAATATCTGCAAAATAATGCAACTGATGGAAAATAAAACGTCATAAAGTCTTTTTAAATGTTAACAAAAAGTACCAACGGTTGATTTATATTAAAGAGGAATCTACTTTTTTTTTTTTTTCTTTTAACAAGTTCAGTATTAAGAGAGCCAGAACTCCACTCTCAAATCTAATAATTCAGGGGCATGAGTCTTAACAAGATAATAACTGCAAGTTAAAAGCCATCATGAAAATCACACAGACTGACAAATGTCTCTTACCTCGATTCCAACAGTACTTTGAAATTAAGTGATCTGACTACACTTCTGGTCATATTATTTACTTATACCTGTTCCATTCTAAAAGAATGTGACGCATCACCTCTAACCTATGCCAGCACATGAGAAATTCAAGAAGAAAACCTATGAACTAAAAAGGAAGCAAGCCGCTCTTGAACACTTCAGTCCTGCATCTGGCAAGAGACGGGCCTTCTATTGCTGTTTAGGGAACCAAAAACTAAAGTAATATCTTCTTAAGACATAACGCGGCATTAAGTCAGGAAAGATCCACTCAACTGAGAGCTGCTTGGCTCTAGAAGAGACAAAGTAAAATATCTAATTATATTCCTCCTCTTTGTTTTTCACCAGAAAACACAGTAGAAGCCCTGCTGGCTGATGCACCAATCATGAGGCAAGTCATCTAAAGTTACCTTCCCAAATCGAATGATTTATATTATCCTAAAATACGTAAACGTCATTCACTCTGCAATCGTGTAATGTAGGACAAGGCCTTTTCTCTGAGCATGAATCAGCTAGCTCAAGTATTCTTCTTGCAAAAACCACAGATGCAATTGTCTGTAATCTCCATAAAGCACAGTGAAAATGTAAAACAGTTATGCAAAGTCAACACAGAACTGTCTAATTTTAATGATGCTCTCCAAAATCTTTTAGAGTCATCTCGCCTACAGTTAGTTCAAGAGCAACGTTCTTTAGTGACACCTTTATTGATCTCTCCAAAGCACTCAACTTAGATTTTCACGGAAATCTCTTTACTTTTTAGTTCTCTTCTTCCCTAAATTCCTACAATAGTTTATTACACTGCGTAGTTACAGCAACCAGTACGATGCCATAAACAGATTTGGGAACACAGACACCTAAACAACTTGGTAAACCAACAGCCCAACAAGTGACGCCGAAGTACAAGGTCATCTTGGGAAGTCATCCAGCAACTGTGAGCATGGCCTGTTTTACAGAAGGTTGGGTGCCCTTAGCTGGATAAATGTGAGAAGCGGACGTGCCTTAGGACAGCACCTCTGCATGTGCCTCATGCAGATGTTAGATTACGTTTAGCAATCATCAGGTTTTGCAGTCTGAGTACAACAATAAGGAAAACAACCCCCTACGATCCAGGTTGTACCCACTGGTTCCACGAACACTGAATAACTTTCCTGGGCCAGAAACAGCTGTTGGAGGCAAATAATGAGTTACACAGAGTTTCTGAAAATCGGCACTGTTGAAATTTGAGGCCTAAAAAAGCGAGGGCTGTCCTGGGCATTTGTAGGATTAAATACCCTCCTACCCATTAAATGCCAGTGGCACCTTCCCCTGAGCTGGGACAACTAAAAAACGTCTCCAGACATAGCTAAATGCCCACTAGGGGGCAAAGTTGTTCCTGGTTGAGAACCACTAAGTTAGGGTGGACCAGGAACTTGGGGTGTCTAGAAAACTTTGTTGAGACTCAGAATTTCACATCTCGGGGTCTATCAAAGATCTTTGTTGCTTTGTCTGAAATTCAGAGAAGTAACCTGTCAACAGTCAGAACTGGCTGTTGACCAGTGGGCAACATGAAACATCATAAGAATTTCAAGACAGGAACCACAGAGCATTAACCCAGTGCAGGGCCCTCCTGAGTGCAGGGTCCTGAGCAACTGCAGAAGGTGTACGACCATGAAGCCAGCCCGGCCAAGGGCATCCAGTCAAGGGCGGGAGTCACAACGTGGGATTCTTGGGGCTCTTGCCACCGAACTCAGAGTCACATTAATATCTATTACATCTCAGTGAGTCGAAAGGTTTTAATATTTCAGGTCTCTAATTTGTCTCCCCCGACCCCAGGTCTCTAATTTGTCTTTACCACACTTTTTCAAATAAGTATATTTGTCTATACTTAGCAAAAATGTTGGACATAATAGTGAATTAACTTCTCACCTCTTTTTTTTTTTTTAAACCAGATTTTTCAACACAAACCTACTAAATTAGATTGACATTTCAAATTACAGGACCATGAAATCACTTGTGTTTTATTGAAAACAAAACCATGAAGAGTTTATTATAGGTTATTATATTTTATTAGTAGCATCTGTCTCCTGTCTTTGCCAGAGAAGATATCAATGATGTTCTTTCACCACTTGGGAACAGCTACTCTTTCCTCAAAAATTATCTTTGGCCATTAATTAATTCTTGAAATTATCCTTGCATTTGGCAGGTGTTGTGACTCCAGGTGTGGAAATCAGCAGTGTTTCTGATGTGATCAAGGAAGACATAATCATTTACTGTAAAATGTCACCATTGTGTTGTCTAAAGATGTGAGGTTTCTATCTATTGCATGTGTGTGATCACAAAGAACCTAAAAATATAGAATGAATAACATCAGTTTGGTTTTACCTGGTAAAGATCATTGAGACATACTTGACTACCTTTTCTTTCTTTTCCTTTGTCTTTCTTTAAACATTCTTCTCCATGTAAACAAGCAAGCAATGATAATTATGCCACACATAAGGTTGCCTCCAAACGTAAGTAGTTGGTTAGTACTGTGGTTCAGTCATGTTCAAAACAACAAATCACAGGCTTCCCGACAAGTGTTACTGTCCCAGAATGGAAAGTGCCTTAGAAACTCACACGTCAGCCGCCAGACAGCGCTCCTCTGAAACTGGGACCGAATGACAATGCTGTGAGAAGCACTTGCCAGAGCACCTGTGACAGAAGATGTCACTTCTCTCTGCTCTCCAGTTTCTAAGTTCAAAGGTGTTGGTTTGAAAAATGCCCTCTAAAGATATTTCTCCGATCCTTCCGGCATAAGGAGAAACTCACCAAAATGCAGTGGCAGTTACAATAAAAAACGTTTCTAAAAATTGTATACTCGAAAGATATATACAAAGGATAGCTTCTAAGAAACTATTTGCAAAGAGGGTAGCCCAAATCATCAAGTGGTTTTACTAAATAATGGGGAAGAGGAGGAATGAAACGAACTATTTTCTACACAGGCTGAGTGAGGTCTACAATTCACAGAAGAGTGGAAAAGGGGTGGACTAATACTCTGTAAGAGCAGAGGATCTTGTTTCCCACCCTCCGCCCCGGGCCCACAATCTTGTCGGCAATCAAGAAACATTTTTTGAGTGACTGAAATAGGTTATCACCTCCAATAAGGAAAGGGAAAAACAACAACAGGAGTTTTTCACGAAATACAGAATACGGTGGATTAGAATTTGACTTCTCATTCCTTATATGAAACTTACTTTTAAAAATGCAAAAGGTGCACACATTAATTACTTTTAGCACACCCTTGGTTACTTGGTGGGTCTGTTAGTGTTCAATAATAACAGCTCTTTTACAGAGTTTATACTGTGCCAGGAACTGTTCTCACAGCTTCCCACATTAAACCATTCAATCTTCAACGTAATTTTTTGAGACAGATATTACAACAACCTCCATGTTACAGAGTGGAAACAGAAGGATAAAGAGATGTATGATCTTTTTGATATATTGTTAAATTTGTTTTTCGAGAAGGATAGACCGCGGGTATTACTTCTTCTTTAAATGGTTGGTAGACTTAACCTATGAAGCTGTCCACTCCTGGACTTCTGTGTGCTGGGAGTTTCCAGCTTTGTTACTACTGATCAATCTGTTCACATTTCCTGTTTCAGTCTTAGAAGGTTGTACGTTTCCAGGAATTTATCCATTTCTTCCAGGTTGTCCAATTTGTTGGCATGTAGTTGTTCACAGTATTCTCTTATGATCCCTTGTATTTGTGGTGTCGGTGTAACTTCTTTTTCATTTCTGATTTTATTTGGTCTGGTTTTTTTTCCTTGATGAATCTGGGTCCAGATTTACCAGTTCTGTTTAGCTTTTCCAAGAACCACCTCTGAGTAGCACTACTTTTATATTTGGGTTGTTTCCTTTTTTAGTGTCCACCTCATTTACTCCTGCTCTTTTATGATATCCTTCCTTCTACTAACATGGGGCTTCTGTTTGTCCTTCTCCTAGTTCCTTTAGGTGTAAGGTTAGATGATTTGAGATTTTTCTTGTTTCTTGACATAATCTGTATAGCTATAAATGTTTCTCTTAAAACTGCTTTTGCTGTAGCCCAGAGATTTTGGAACACTGTGTTCCCATTTTCATTTGTCTCACAGTATTTTTTTATTTCTTCGTTGACCCACTGGTTGTTTAATAGCATTATTTAGCCTCCATGTATTTACATTTTTTCCCAGTTTTCTTTTTGCATATGATTTCTAGTTTCATATTGTTGTGGTCAGTAAAGATGTTTGATATGACTTCACTCTTTTTAAATTTATTGAAACTTCTTTTGTGGACTAACATGTAATCTATCTTAGAGAATGTTTCCTGGGCACTTGAAAAGAAAGTATATTTGGCTGTTTTGGGATGGAATGTTCCGTATATATTTATTAAGTCCATTTTAATGTATCATCTAAGGCCAATGCTTCCAAGTTGATTTTCTGTCTAGATGATGTATCCATCGATGTAAGTCAATGTTATTATCGTGTTCCTGTCAGTGTCTTCCTTTATGTCTGTTAATATTTGCTTTAAGTATTTAGGTGCTCCTATGTTGGGTGCATACATGTTTAAAAGTGTTATACAGTCTGGTTGAATTGACTCCTTTACCATTACATAATGACCCTCTGTGTCTCTTAATACAGTCTTTGCCTTAAAGTCTATTTTGTCTTCATGTGTAAGTACAATTGACATGTATAAATGGTCCCACGCAGTTCAAATAGTGTTTTTCAAGGGCCAATTGTATTTTTTGATCTGCAGTTGGTAATTAGCATTTGCAGGGGACTTAGTTATAATCAGGTTTTTGATTATGTGGAGGGTTAGCACCCCTAATCCGTGTTGCTCAACGGTCAACTGTATAGATACCCTAGCTTTCTTTTGGTTTCTATTTGCATGAAGTATTTTTTTCCACACTTACACTTTCAGTCTGTGCTTGTCCTGACATGTGAAGGGAGTCTCTCGTAGGCATCCTATACATGGGTCTTGTTTGTTTTTTATCCATTCAACCACTCTATGTCTTTTGACTAAAGGATTTAATGCATTTACACTTCAAGTTATTACTAATAGATATGTACTTTTTGCCATTTTGTTCATTGTTTTCTGATAGTTTCGTAGTTCTTTTCTGTTCCTTTTTTCGTCTCTTGCTTTCTTTCCTTGTGGTTGATGGGCTCCTATAGTGTTATGCTCGGGCTCCTTTCTCCTTGTGTTTTGTGCATCTACTATAAGTTTTTGTTTTGTGGTTATATGAGGCTCACACACATAACAGCCTCTATCTCTATATATATTTACAAATATATATATATATACACACACACATATACATATGTGTGTATATACACACACACATATACATATAAAAGTCTGTTTTACGTTATTAGCAACTTAAGTTTGAATGTGTTCTAAAACTCTACATTTTTACTCACCCCAGCCTCACACTTTGTGGTTTTTTGTTTTGTTTTGTTTTAAATCCTCACCCAAGGATATTTTTCTATTTATCTCCAGATAGAGTGGGAGGGAGAGAAAGGGAAAGAGAGAAACATCGACGTGAGAGGGATACATCGACTGGCTGCCTCCCGCACGACCCCGACCAGGGCTGGGGACGAACCACAACCGAGGTACGTGCCCTTGACCGGGATCGAACCCACAACTCATTGGTCCATGGGCCGATGCTCTACCGTGAGCCAAACTGGCCAGGGCAACACTTCGTGTTTTTTTATTTCACATTTGACATCTTTTCATTTTGTGTATCCCTTACTAATTATTGAAGTTATAGTTGCTTTTACTACTTTTGTCTTTTGAACCTTCGTATTAGCTTTGTAGGTGGCTGATCCACATTCATGGGCGGGGCGGGGCACTGTGGAGGGTCACCGGTGCCAGCTAAGACTGTCTGTCAGGTGTGGCAGAGCTGGAGCTGCTTTGGTTGAGTGCCAGCCTGGGCAGCAGGTTGGGTGAGGTGGGTCCTTAGGGTAAAACCAACACAGTATAAATCATAATGTGTAATTTTTAGGGTTGTTTTAAGAATCAGTAAGAATATGCGTGCATGTGTGCACACATTTACAAAAGTAGGCATTCAGTAAATAGTAATTTTTACCAGTATTTTCACACTAGTATTATTCAAATCTGAATAATGAATGTTAAGATAAAACTAAAAGGTCTCTGCTTTTTATACAAAGCTGGTTTTGAAAGTCTCTGCCCCCTCCCCCTTAGGAAAGGGCCATTATTGGGTTCCGTTCACTAAAAAATTATTTTGAAGGTTTATTTTATTCTGAGACATGTGCAGTGGGAGTAATTTTCAAGGAAATATCTTTTAAAATTCAGGCAGGAAAAAACTCCACTAAAAATGTGAGACATCCAGGCATACATCGTTTTATTGTACTTTATAGATGTTATTTACATATTGAAGACGAAGCCCTCCACCAGCAAAAAGGTTACGACTCATTTTACTGCCAAGCATGTTTTATTGTGGAACTGAAACCTCCATATCTCAGAGGCATGCCTATGATTAACTTCATAAATCCAGTAATTTTCTCCTACACATCTTCTTACTGAAGGCTACTACATTTCAAGCACCATAGAGGCTGGTTAAGTTAACTGCTGTGTACATCTGTGGTAAGTGTTCAGTAAGACAGTGATTAAAATACTGCTCAGTGGTTAGACCAAAGGGTTTAGAGGGCCTGGGGCAGAGTGGTAAAGGAAGAAGACAATCAATGGTATTTGACCACTCTATCTCCTCAATACAAACTGAATGTAAAATATTAGAAAAAAACTAAGAGTGATTCCTTTGATTTTTGATTCAAGAAGATCTCTTCTGATATTTGTAAACAGACAAGTTTCTTCCCATAGCACATGACATGGCTATTAATATTATGATTCCAGAGCCCATTGATGGAATGGTCCTGTTACCACTAAAGTCACTACCGGCCCATGTGCCCACACCTTTGAGATAAAGAAGACTGGGTTTTCTTCAGGATCTTCCCTAACCTTCTCTAAAGACTAGGTGACCTTTAAATGGCACAGCAATTTGTCTTTTCTGGGGGGAAAAAAATCTCTAGACTTTGGTTTTATTTACAATGCAGACTATCACCTGTGCTGAATGATGGATTTAGGTTTAAGTTGGAAATGAGCTACCCTGAAGCAGCAATTTAAGAACTATATTCTTTTTGACATGTCTACTTTGTTAGTTTTTTTCCCTCCTGTTTTGTTGCATTCAATACAGAGCATTACAAAACTTCACAATGTGTTGGGTGGAAAAGAGAACTTGACACAGTCCAAATGCCTCCAGCATGGATTTCTTTTTATGAGATATGGATTTAAGGACATCCTGGCAAGAAAGCAGAAAGATAAGCCTTTGAATATTACCTATCAACTTACTAAGACAATCTGGGTTTTCAATATAAATCAAGGAAAATGACTTGAAAGCCTGCAGGTGAGCTGAAAGCCATTCCTTCTCCAATGAGTGTGCAGAGAGGAAATCTCCTCCGTGCTGTTCTTTATCCCCATGTAGGAGGGGAGTCGATGACATTTTAGAGTAAAATCCAAGAACTATTCCAATTCTGTTTAAGATTTTTAAAGTCCTCTGAGGTTTAGAAAATAGAAGGCAACCTTTATTTTTTTCCCTTTTATTGATTTCACACAGAGAGGAAGTGAGAGGGAGAGATAGATAGAAACATGGATGAGAGAGAACATTGATTGGCTGCCTCCTGCATGCCCCCCACTGGGGATCAGGCCCACAACCTGGGCATGTGCCCTGACCGGGAATCAAACCGGCGACCTCTTGGTGCATGGGTCAACGCTCAACCACTGAGCCACACCAGCCAGACAAGGCAACCTTTATTTAAATCATTGTTGAGTTAAATAAAGTTTCTTCTAAGTAAATTCTTACACTTAAGAAAGTAAGTTTTACAAAAACTGAATAGAGTTGTATATTGTTTTAATATTCTTTCAACTTAGACCTTGTTAACTCGAGGACAGAGAATTAAAGCAGCTTTTTACTTGACCTTTTGTTTTACTCTACTGTTTATCATGGGAACAGGTAACAGCCTCACAGATGAACCATTTTTGCAATTTTGCAACAACCTCGAGAATATTAGATATAGAAATATTTTCTTGGCCTATATTCATAAATTTGGAGGTCATCTTGCTGAGAACCAATTTGTCATTATCTATTTCAAGTTTAGCTAGTAAATTACATGCATTTCTCTGGGTCAGAGAACACGATGCCACCACATGAAGAAAATACAAGCAAAACTACCAGAATTATTGGAAAAAATGACTCCTTCCCTCTAAGTGCAGCAGATGTCAACGGCAATGAGCATCCCACTGAAATGTCATTATGCTGGAATTAGATTGCTAAAGAAACGATGGAAGGATTTCTATCAACATAGGATAAATATCTACCCTCTCTGACCTCTCTGCAGAATATGATTTGTTGAAATGGCCACAGGCAATATCTAGACACAGAAAAAGAAAATGACTTACGAGAAGATAAGACTTGATGACCTAATTGCAAAATGAATGTAAGAAAAATAAAAAGATGCAGCTGTCCCTTCCTGTACAGGACAGACATGACCCCCAAAGAGATGGAGGTAAATCACATCAAACTTGAACTGAACTCACAGGAGGGTCTTGAATAAATTCTCCTTACGTTTTTCCTTTCCACTCTGTAGACTAAACTACTCAACAAAGGGAAAACAAAGCGCCACATTCACCCAGATTACTGAGTTGATTAGCTGATAAAATTAAACAATACATATCCTGTTGGCTTGAATGTTTTTGCAGATTAGACACTGCACAGGTAACCTGAATGCCCTGTAACAGTCAGAGCAACCAGGGAGCCCAGATGGAATTTCAGTCAGAAGCACTAGGTAGTGCCTCTGGGCTGCTACTTCTCACACACGCCAAAATATTAGATTTTAGTGACTAAAGGACAGGGCCATTTTTCTTGCTGATATTCTTACGTCCAAAATCGTTTTGGAAGTAACTATGATCTAGGTAATATAAACTGTTAAAAGATATACAGGGGTGGGCAAAATAGGTTTATATTCTGAGTACACAAAACAGAGTTTATTTTTGTATTATTATTTATTAATTACTGTATAATTTTCCATACGAACAACTGTAAACCTACTTTTATACACGCCTGTATATATACTCTGTGCGTGTGTGTGCGCGCACGCATGCAAGATGGGAAATTGAAGAAGTCAAGGAATAACAAAATTTAATGATGTCTGGTGATGGACTGACTTACTGTGGTGATCATTTCACAACGTATACATATATTAATTACGCTGTACACTTGAAATTAATATCATGTTATATGTCAACTGTATCCCAATTACAACAAAAGGAAATTGAAGAAGCCAATTAGAAAGTGCTCTCAAACCAGGTGGTGTAAAGCATGCGAATACACAGACTTCATTTAGAGTCTTCCCTGTCTCTTGTTAATTGATCTTACTTTTCTTGTCGTGGGAGAGAATTCCGAACGGTTCTGAACGGAAGCTCCTGCCGAAGACTCCCTGCCCTTCTACAAGCCCAGTCAGTTACGAGATGACAATTTGTCTTCAGTAATACAGGCAGACTCAGCTGTTAATCCCTTGCCTAAAGAATTCACCCAGGAGAGAAACTCCAAACACTGTAACTTCATGTCTATCAAACTGAGGGATACCTGCCCTCAGGGCGTGTATATAACAGAATGATGAAACACATCAAACCAATGAATAAACACTGAAGATATTCAGGAAAAGAAACATTTTTAGAGCCAAGAAAACAGTTATATTATAGAATACAAACTTGTGTTCATTTCTAGGATAAAACATAAAAATTCAAATAAATGTCGAGCTCACTGTAGCTGCCTTTCCCTGCGGTACCCAGGCTCCCAAAGGCCTGCCTCTCTCCACTCACCTCTGAGGCTAAGTGGAAATGTTTGCAAATTATTGCCTAAAGTAAAACCTAGATCTCTCTCAGGTTTCTTCTTCTGTTGTACATATAAATCATGACTCTATTACATGTCTATTCAACATGAAATAAACTAGAGAGACCAACTATAAGAGATTAGCAACAACCTGATGGAAATAATATATGTATCACTTTGTACTCAAATTTGCTTTTGACTCTAAAAACAGTAACCATGTCTCTACTAATTCAGAGCTTAGTCTTGGCAACCTGGGATTAATAAAGATAAATAGTTTTACAGCAATGTCTTAAAAATGTAGTACACGTACACATTATAACTGTTATCAAAATGTCCAAGAAAATCAATTTAGTTCACTTAATGACACATAATTTTACACCTGCTATTCCTTCTGTCTGGAACACTCTTCCCTTCAGTTCTCTGTGTCCTTGATTCTTTCTCAACCACCAAATCCACCTCCTCAAAGAAGCCTTTCCTAACAACCCCACCCAAAGTAGCCCCTCTTCAGTCCCACTATAAATGTGGCAATCCTGTTTGTTTCCTTCTAAGACATTACAACAATTTCAGTTACCTGATAATTATTTCCTCTTTTACAGCATCTGTTTGCCTTTCCCTAACAGAATGGACCAGAACCTTGTCTGTCTTAGTTATTGTCACATCCCCATCTCTACTGTCACTCAATCAATATTTGTGAATGAAGACCACTGCACAGTATTTAGAAATTAAAACACACACACACACACACACACACACACACACACACACACACAGGCATTTCTCACAGACTTTTAAAACTCTAAAAAATCAGACTGTGAAGCTGTTATAATCTGGCTCTCTTTTCTTAAAAACCTAAAAAGAAACTGAAGCTCAGCAACCGCCCCAAATCTTTTAGGATTACACGTTTGGGGCGGAGCCAGCACTAGTCTTTGGTTTCCCTGTCTCTCACTCCAGGGAGCTTTGCAAACCAAGCTGTTGTTTCTTCCAGTTTCACTTTATTAGTCCTACAGGATGTATAAACAGTGTTAAACACACGTGAAAACCAATTGCTCGCTTCTTTACACAAAAACTGTCCTTTTTTTGCCATCTATAGTGGAGAAATCCTATGCTGAGAAGGTGGGCCTTTATGCCACATGCAGAAGAGAGTGAATCCCATTCCAGTCTTCTACCCCAGCATGGCCCGAGCCTCCCTCTGCCCTGGCTGTACTCAGAGCAGCCGCCATACTCACTGGGAAAGTCACAGTGTGTGCTCTGAAACTAGTCTAAGTAAGTAAATGCCATATACACTGACATCTCACACATCCAGCAATTAATTTAACAAATATGTACTTGAGTAGCTCTATTTTCCTCAAGGCGATTAAATTTAAACTCAAGTAACCAAGGAAAAAAATCCTACAAAAGGAGAAGGGTCACATAAGCAAGTGCGTTCTAGAGAAGGACCTGATTTACTGATCTGGAACGGGACCTATCTGGAAGTGAACAGGTCAGGTACGTAAGCCACCATGTCTAACAATAAAACACTTCTCCCTAAAAGAAACAGGGGTCTTATTAATCAGTTTCTTCCCAACCTTCTGGAATATCTGAGTGTTCTGTGGTGGCTAGGTCAAGATTCTTCCCTCTGGCAGCCTCCTTCCACTGCCCATCATTCCCAGGCTGAAACCACCGCTCCACATTCACCACCCCCAGGATCCTTGGACCAGTCGGCCCAGGTCACTGTCTGACCCTCCAACGCAATGGCTGACTTGTCTTCTCTGGGCCAGGGTGTTTTTATTAGTTTGTAGTTAGCCGTTTCTTCATGTGTACTTGTCCATGTAGCCTATCATTTTCAAATGTAAATGACCAAGGGCCAGGACCCTGCCAGTTTGTTAACACAAACCCTAGGAGTGTCTATTTTCCAACTAACCCAACACTGAGTCTTGCTCCTTGACATGACAATGCTGAGATGAAATTCATACTTGGGCAGAACACGTTTTCCTATGGCCAGATTTCAGTCATAAAAGCAAGGCCCCAAGTCTCTGGTGCCATGTAACACTGGCATGTCTGTCTGTATGCATTCATGTCATGATGCTATTAAATTACTGGTGCCATGTAACACTGGCACTTTTGTCTCTATGCATTCATGTCATGATGCAATTTAAAATATTAGCCCAGCCGGTGTGGCTCAGTGGTTGAGTGTCGACCCATGCACCACAAGGTCGCCAGTTTGATTCCCAGGCAGGGCACATGCCCAGGTTGTGGGCCAGATCCTCAGTGAGGGGCATGCAGGAGGCAGCCAGTTGATGTTCTCCCTCATCGATGTTTCCATCTCTCTCTCCCTCCTCTCCCTTCCTCTCTAAAATCAATAAAGGGAAAAAAAAACTTAAATAAAAATTAAAATGAACATGAGATTTGTTTTCAAATGAAGCAAGATGATAGTACTCAAGTAATACAAATCCACAAATGGATAAATTATTAATCCCATTATTTACAATCTTAAGAATACTTACCCAAGCATGAGACAAATATTAGGATTCAGTGGATAACAGTATTTTTAAAAACTTGTGCCAAATGTGTATACAAAGCAATCTTAGGAAATAGGTAAATAGCTAAATATTTTATCTACACCCAAGAAACAGTGCCCTGTTTAGCTCCCAAAGACTTCTGCTAAAAATTAAAGCAGATGTAGATAATTGCAATCCTATGTAACTCAAGTTTCTGAAAAAAATTGTTTTTAAATCCATTTGTCTGTACATTCCAAGTAGTCATGGAACTCACACAGTATGTGTCGTCAACAGTGCAGGGCCAGACAGACCGATTTTGAAGTAGTCACGATGAAGGTACATACTCAGTGCTTTGCAGTAAAGTTAATGGTATTCCTACTGTTAAACAAGAAGCCTTTTTCATGACATTGTTTTCTTATCCTTTACATAAATTAACGAAAACTTAGTTCCAAGTAGTATTTAATAACCCAATACTCCGAAAAGTTTTCCATTTGCACATTATTAACCCATGGGTTTCAAGTACTCTGATTACTACGAAAACAACCTCATGTTTCATTCAAGCTACTGCTGAGAGGAATTTAGACAGGAGTATAAAGAAGTAACTTGTAATTTAAACAGACATTTAAAATCATACTTTTAAAATTCACACAATGTTGAATTCTGTAAAAGTACATTACTTTGTTCAAGCAAAACTCCCTTTAGTAGTTGCACTAATTAATATGCTATTCTGGAGATGCTGAGAATGCCAGGCACATGGTATATGTTCTGAAACGGTTACTAATGACCTTCACCAAGAATGGGCTTACAATTAGTTGGGGCTTTGGTCTGAGCAAGAAGGAAATCAAATCACACTATTGTACTTTATATAAAGTGAAGTCAAGCCATGTGTGGCTAACACAGTAGTCAGCATCTGCAGTGTTCTTTTTATTGTTTCAGGAAAGCACAATCTTCAGCTCCACCAAAAACCACAGAAAAAGGTGAGGGAACAGACCTTCCAAATGCATGTATGACATATATCAATAAAGAGGTGTGTGTGTTTGGCATTTCCTCAGGTATAAAAATAATTTGAGTAATACAAGTCAGCCTCTTCATTTAAGCTGCCAATTAATGTAAAGGCAAAAGGAAGGTCAAGAGAAAACAAAAACGATTTTGGGAAATCTGAATAGAGCAGGCTGGTGTTGAGACAGTGTATTGTAAAATGGCTACCTTCTCCCATCATGTGCATCCTATAAATCACTTACCCAAATCAGCCTGTCAGGATTATAGATTCTGCCTGAGAACTTGCTAAATTCCTACATGACTTCTCTGAAAAATAAATCCATCAACATGCATTAACTAGAAACTTCCTCTTTCTTTGGTTTTCTGACATGGCATAATTACACTAGATGGTTAACTAAACATTTTAATGAAAACAGGAAAACATACAATGATTCCAAAACTAGTATATGAAGGTATTCTTTTTTTTTTTTTTTTTTTTATCCTCACCTGAGGACATTTTTTCATTTTTTGTTCAGATAGAGTGGGAGGGAGAGAGAGGAAGAGAGAAAGAGAGAGAAACATCGATGTGAAAGGGACACATCGAGTGGCTGCCACCCGCACGACCAACCAGGGCCGGGGACAAACTGCAACCAAGGTAAATGCCCTTAGCGGGAACCGAACCCGGGTCTCTCTGTACCGCAGGTCGATGCTCTAACCGCTGAGCCAAACCGGCCAGGGCTATGAAGGTATTCTTATTCTTTATAAAAATTAGTATGGAAATTAACATAACATACAAGCAAATATTTAATTTTACTTGTGATTTATTTTGACAGATCACGTAACTTTTAAATTAATATGGAAAGTCAATAATGCATACATATCTTTATATATGACAAATTTATATATAAAATAAACAGGCTCAATGGGAAAAACCTAAAAGCATTTCCCTTAAGATCAGGAATAAGACTGGGATGTCTGCTTTCACCACCCTTATTCAACATAGCACTAGAAGTTCTAGCCACAGCGATCAGACAAATAGAAGAAATAAAAGGCATCGAAATTGGAAAGGAGGAAGTAAAACAGTCATTATTTGAAGATGACATGATACAGAAAACCCTAAAGACTCCACCAAAAAACTACTATATCTAATAAATGAATTTGGCAAAATGGCAGGATACAAAATCAATACCCAGAAATTGATGGCATTTTTATACACCAATAATGAAATCTCAGAAAGAGAAACTAAGAAAACAACCCCATTTACTATTGCAACAACAACAAAAATAAGGTACCTAGGAATATACTTAACCAAGGAGATAAAAGACCTGTACTCAGAAAACTATTGGACACTGAAGAAAAAAATTAAGGAAGATACAACCAAGTGGAAGCATATACCATGTTCACGGATTGCAAGAATTAACATCACTAAAATGTCCATACTACTCAAAGCAATCTATAGATTCAAGGCAATTCCTATTAAAATACCAATGGCATGGCATATATCACAGATCTAGAAAAAATATTACAAAAATTTATATGGAACCAAAAAAAGACCATGAATAGCCAAGCAATCTTGAAAAAGAACAACAAAGTTGAAGGTATCACAATACTGGATATCAAATTACACTATAAGGCCATCGTAATCAATACAGCCTGGTATTGGCATAAGAACAGGCATATACACCTATGGGACAGAGAGCCCAGAAGTTAACCCACTCCTCTACAGTCAATTAATGTTTTACAAAGGAGTAAAGGCTGTCTCTTCAATAAATGGTGCTGGAAAATTGGACAGGTATGTACATAAAAACGAAATTAGACCACCATCTTGTACCATACACAAGAGTAAACTCAAAATGGACTAAAGACTTAAATGTAAGTCACAAAACCATCAAAATCCTAGAAGAAAACACAGGCAGTAAAATCTCAGACATCTCTTGCAGCAATATTTTTGCTGATATGTCACCAAGGGCAAGGGAAACTCAGAAAAATATAAACAGATGGGACTATATCAAGCTAAAAAGCTTCTTTCTACACAGCAAAAGAAACCATCAGCAAAATAAAAACAGAATCTACTGTATAGAAGAACATATCGTCAATGATACATCCAATAAGGGATTAATTTCCAAAATATATAAAGAACTTATACAACTCAACACCAGGAAGACAAACAACTCAATTAAAAAATGGACAAAGGGCCCTCGCCGGTTTAGCTCAGTGGTTAGTGTTGGCCCATGGACCAATGAGTCACAGGTTCAATTCTAGTCAAGGGCACGCACCTCGGTTGCGGTTCATCCCTGGCCCTGGTCGGGTCGTGCGGGAGGCAACCAGTGGATGTGTCCCTCTCGCGTCGATGTTTCTCTCTCTTTCTCCCTCTCTATCCCTCTCTCTCCCTCCCTCCCACTCTTATCTGAAGACCGAATAGACACTTCTCCAAAGAGGGCACAAAGATGGCCAATAGACATATGAAAAAATGCTCGTCACTAATCATCAGAGAGATGCAAATTAAAACTACAATGAGGTATCACCTCACACCTGTCAGAACGGCTACTATCAATAAATCCACAAACAAGTGCTCGTGAGGGTGTGGAGAAAAGGGAACCCTAGCACACTGCTGCTGGGAATGCAGACTGGTGCAGCCACTGTGGAAAACAGTACGGGGTTTCCTCAAAAAATCAGAAGTGGAACTGCCATTTAAACCAGTGATCTCACTTCTGGGAATATATCCTAAGAATTCCGAAACACCAATGAGAAAGAATATATGCACCCCTATGTTCATAACAGCATTATTTACAATATCCAAGATCTGGAAACAGCCCAAGTGCCCATCAGCAGATGAGTGGATAAAAAAAGCTGTGGTACATTAACACAATGGGATACTACTCGGGTGCCAGAGGGGAGGAGGGCGACTGGATAAAGAAAGTGACGTGATTAGATAAAGAACATACATGCATACCCCATGGACAAGGGCAGTAATGTGGTGAAGGCTAAGGGAGGGGGAGGGGGGGTGGGTTGAAGTGGGCAAAGGCAGGTGGGAAATGGGGGACATCTGCAATAGTGTCAGCATTAAAATTTTTAAATAAAAATAATAATAAATAATAAAATAAATATGCACTCAAAAAATACTCATACAGACAAAATAATGACAAATATGTCAAGTATATCCAATTTAGAAAGAATAAAAGAGACCGTCCAAAAATTAAAATAATTATGTGAGGATAGCAGCATCATGGGGGTATTTTTCTTCATTCTTTTATTACATTATTTTATGGCTTAAAATATTAAAATATATTTTTTGGTTATACACATAAAACCACTACATAATTTAGAGCTGTTAAATAATACTAAAATATAATTTCTAAATAAAACCACTGTGTAGTTTTAAAATTCATGTCAGTACAAAATCCACATACCTGAACCAACTTCTTTTTCCTCTTCTTCGATGTTGTTTTTGATGCTATCGTATTCTTCATCAATGGTCTGATTACCACGCATCTGAGACAAAATTCTACGGGCCTTCTGAGTCTGTCCTTTCTGAATAAGCCATCGAGGGCTTTCAGGTAAAAAGAGAAAGCCGAAAAACTGTATAACTGCTGGAATTGCTGCAAGTCCCAACATGTACCTGCAATAAAAAAGCCATATATTATTGTAAAATGTGGTCTTATTAGTACCACAATGGGAACAATATCTAATGCTAAATTAGTGAGAATGATTTTCTTTTTATTATATGTGTGTGTGTGTTTGATCAGAAAAAGGATATTTTTATGCTGTAGTGAGAAACTGAAAAATGAGAGAAGTCTGATTCTTTTCTCTCACACAAATTACAATGAAAAAGAACAGGCAAAAGTCACAACAGTTATCTATAGGCATTCTGAACCAAACACTTCATGCAAAACACCACAATCACCATCCTTACCTAATACTAATATATGCAATATAATTCTGTATTCTACAATATAGAATGGGATTAAGACAAAAATCTCTGGTATGTTTAAAAGACACTTTTCAATGAAATGCCCAAATTGATTTCTTTAGTTATTTCTGTTCTGTGAATGATTAGTTATGATTTCATTTTTCTATTAAGCATCATGTTCACCCTCATTAAGAAGTAGAAGCCCATGGAAAAAAATAGATGGAGTTGGAAGCAGATAATCATTATTAAAATGATAGAAATGCAAACAAACAAAAAACAAAAACAAAAAAAAAACCCTGCTCATGTTTTAAGTTACATGTTATCTTTTTTAAAATGGTGACAAAATTCTACATAGCAAATAAAATATCATTTTAAACTCATCAGCGAAATAAAAAAAGTAATATGAGTCACTCAATATTAAAAGATCTCTGCAAACTATTCTGACCATCGGACTGATCTCCTAACATCTCTAGGACTCAATCTTTTTTAACTAAGGGGTTAGATTCGGTAAACTTCAAAGTCTCTTTCAAGTGAAAACGTCTATGAATCTAGGACGCCTGGATGTTTTCTGTTGATCCAAGTTCCCTGGGTATGTTCCGTGATACATTCATGATGGTAGAGCTCAGAAGACCAACTCTGATTACTTAACAACCCTGCTCAGGGCAGTGATAAACGAGTGAGAAGTCACCTGACTCAATATGCTTTTCAAAGCTATTCTGATTTTAAAGCTACGTTAAACCCAAAGCATAGCAAGCTTGGAGGCTCCAGATATATATCTTGTGAAAAAGTCCTTTTTTTTTTTTAAGCAACTTCATTTTAATTCATAAACAGCAGGAAAAAACCATACCATTGTCACATGGGTATTAGGAATAACTCCTACTCCAAACAGTAGCTAAAACTGCATACGGAAACAGAAAAATTAACTAAGATTTAGAAAGTAAACAAAGCGTTTATGAATGACTAACTAAATGAATCACTTGGCCTCCAGTATTAAGAGAAATCTTATTAAAAGTGTTTTGTATTTTAAGCCATGGGCTGTGATAACAGTGAATCACTCCTTCTCCTGCTCACCCATGAACAGTGTTTTAACCTCAATTTATGTCACTGTGCCTTGTATTATAATAAATTATTTACCTGTCCCACTAGATTGCATATTTTACTTTGTATTCAGCACAGCACCTAATAAAGTATCTTGAACACAGTAAAAAGTTAGTAAATGTTGTATGAAATGATGCAGTTTATAACTCAGTTTATATAGCTTATCTACCCAAATTTCTATATGAACTAAACAGAAATAACTGTGATTCACACTCGTACACAGCAAAATCCCATGCAGCAGCTTTTCGGGATCATTTAGCTCTGCAAACTTACTTGCACAGTGATCCTTTCCAATAAAACCATTTGTTATTCCAGATACAGCTAGACCTTCCCTTCTGAAGATGACTCATCTAAAGACGGCTTCCTAAGAATCTTCAGAGAGCCAGAGAGAGCAGCTCAAACAAATGCATGTTTCTGGCCTCTTCCTCTTAAAATGTTAACGTGTACAACCAGATCTGTTACTGAAAGGTAGGTTTATTGCTGTAAATCAGCGATTTTCAACCAGTGTGCCACAAGAATTTTTAAAACATGCAATACACCTGACTATTTAGCCAGAGGCACTGATGACCTCTTTTCCCTTAGATTATCAAGTTAAAAAAAAAAAAAAAATGACAACAGCCAACATAACAATAGCCGTCTGGTGTGAATGAATCAAAATTATACTTATTTTTTTTTGTCAGACTGGCAAAATATATATTTTCTGGTATGCTACAATATTTTAGTAATTAGTTTGTGTATGCCATGAGATGAAAAAGGTTGAAAATTACAGCTATGAGTGAGTGAAATTTCTATTCGGTTGTACTCTCTTAAAGAAAAGGTTATATATTATTGTATTGCCAATTATTTAAAAGAAAAGCAATAAAAAGGTAAACACCAAATATACTAGATTACAAAATAAATTTAAAAAGTCCTAAACATGAAAGCCTTTGTGTTTCATTTCTCTACCCCTTTAATGATCTTTCCTTCTGTTCTCCAAATACCCGTTAGGATAAATTAATATTAAAGAGCTGCACAGAATCCTTCAAAGAAGCACTTGAAATGAATATAGAAACTGAATCATTTTCAGGCCCAAAGATGCTCACATAATACTTCTTGCTTTGCTACTCACCATTTAATCCTAGAACACAGTATTTTTAAAAACTAAAAGAAAAAATAAAAGGGAAATGACAAAAGAAAAATGCAAACATACATATTAGCTAGCCTAAGTTTCTCAAGCAAGCTACAGAAGACAGAATACTTCAGCTCTCCAGCATCTGAAATCGGTTAAGTGCCAAGAGTCTAGGTCTGAAATTTACAATTCAATTCCCTAATGCCAGGATGGGGAAAAAGAACTGGTACCCTGCTGCCAATCTTGAAGGATACTGAAAGCTGACTCCAGAGACTACTCAAGATAAAACATGTTTTATACATTTACATCCTAATGTTTCTCTACTAGAAGTAAAACAAAGGAAGTTATTTTTACTATATTTTAATTATCTTTCATGGTAAAGATATTTTGATAGGGCATCTGATGTATAATCTCAAACACAATAAACATGCTCCTGAAGGCATTTAAAAAAAAAAGAAGGAAGATATTTTGATAGGAATAAATTTCCATGGCTTTGTAGAGACCAAATACACAGGATGGGCGGTGGGAGGGGCTAGCTGTGATTTGTGATGGAGAGGGCAGAGGAACAGACCAGGGTCACACTTCAGCTGTGGGCATTCTAACCACAAAACCTGGGTCAAATTACTTAACATTTTAATGCACATATGACAATGTCTAGTTCACAGGACAGTTGGGATAATTAGGTGAAATCACCCAGTTGGTACTAAAAATGGAGATGTTCAGCAAAAAATGTTTTCACCTCCCTCTCTCCCCACTTAATCAATTCAATGCAACTTGTCTATCTCGGCTCTATCATCCAGTCAAACTTTCGGTAGGTAGAACTAACCAATTTCTTTCTTGAGGAAAAACCATGCCTCTGTGAATGTACAGCCAACAGATAAATAACAGGTTGCTTTGCTGTAGCAATGATGAGAATTTTATCATGCAACTAAAAGAACAGGGACTCTACACACCTTGTTAAGGCAGTGTTAGGGACTCAGTCCCCTAAATCCAAGGAAATCGGGAACCAGATCAATGATAATGCGTACACTGATGTGACAAACAGTACACTGATAAACCAGGGCAATCCCTAAACAAGCTGTCCCCTACTTTATTATTAGTTAAATCAAGGGTTCTAAGCCCTGGCTTCACATTAGACTCATCCAGGGGGCTTTAAAACACACTCTGTCCAGGCTCTGCCCAACCAGGAGTTTTGAATTATTGGTCTGGGCTCCAGCTGCAGGGCATCCAATTTTATTAAAAGCTCCTGGGTGGTGCTAATGTGCATTCATGACTGAGAACCACTGACCTAAGTGATTAGGAAACCCACGGGATGAAAGTGAACAATAAGCACCCAGAGTCCACACCTTCGGCAAAGGCCATTTGTCTCCTGGAAGCAAGAGAGCACACCAACTGGACAGGAAGGGAAATAGGTGAGGTCTAGCAAAACTGCCAAGTTTCCTGAGTTCTAAAAATCTTTAGAATGTTCTTTGGCATCATGATCACTCACTGAAAGGTACCTTCTAAACTTTCAAAAATGAAATGAATAAATATGCTCTTTTCTGGTCCAGCTAGCAGTACCAGCACCTGCCCACCAGAAGATGAAGGATGAGCGCGATGCTTTCAATCGGTGAGGTCGGGCCAGCCAGCAACAACGGAGACAAGCCCAGCTATTTCCCCTCAGGTTAAGCCTTCTTCCCAGTGCCAAGAACTGAAGCTCTGTGAATCAAAGATCCTGCACTCCTGGGTGCCAGCACTCCCACTGTGGCCGGGCAAACCTGCTGCTGCTGAGGGCCAGGTACCGACACAAAACCAGACAGGTCCTTCAATAAACTGAACATTGGCCATCATTCTTGCTTTAAGGGAGTCACATGCTCTGACCTATGGCACTAAAGACAAGCGTCCTCTAACAGATGGCCATTTCAGACAGAATTTAGCAGTTCATAATTGTCCCCCTTCTCTGAACAGATAGTAACATGATTAACTGACAACACAGTTAACTGATAACACAATGACCATGTTACTTATTCTCTAGTAGTTCCACAAGGGTGATGATTATGTTCCAAATACATGAACATCTACTTGAATGTACAAACTCATGTGGACATGTAATCATTTAATAGCAGCAGCAGCAATAGTAATAACTAATAATAGCATTAGTGTTATGTACCAAGCACTGTTCAAAAAGCTTAAGATACCTTGCCCTGGCCAGGTGGCTCAGTTGATGGAGCATCATCCCATACATCAAACAGGATTCGGGTTCGATCCTCAGTTGGGGCATTTACCAGAGGCAACTGATTGATGTTTTTCTCTCACATTAATGTTTCTCTCTCTTTTTCTCTTCCTCCCTTCCCCTCTCTCTAAAAATCAATAAAATATATCCTCAGGTGAGTATTTTTTAAAAAGCTTAAGATACCTTAACTCATTTATCTTCACAACAATCCTCTGAGATGGGTACCATTACTATCCCCATTTAAATACAAACAAGCTACACAGAAGATACAGACCTAGGCTAGTATGCAGTGGAACTAGAATTAAAATCTGGGCAGTCTGGCTTCTACGACAAATGTTTATTGTTAAGTCAAGCTATAATACATGTCCAATGAGTAAGTTAATGTAATTCTGCGGAATTCATAAAAGGGGGCATTAAATTACCTTAGTTTCTGTTCAATGCAGTAGAACACTGGAGAACAATGGGGGGAAGGGGCGAGCTGGGAGCAGTCACCCCAATTGTACCAAGCATGGCTCCTGACACAGACATACCCACTGGGCTAGGGAACTGCAAGCTGAACTTAACCAATATAGACCTGCTAGTAATGCCATATCTAATTATTCTCTTCATACATGTGATACTATGAAAACAGTTGAGTATTAGTTAAAAGAAACTCATTTGTAAGGGTAAACATGTGTGTGTTGCTTTGAACACTGTGCCAAACTAAGTTTTTATTTTATTTGTCTTTAATTTACATAGGTAAATTTTCATATAGGAAAAATACAGGTAACAAGGAAGTAGGAAGTTGAAAAGATGACTGGGAGCAAAAAAATGTGACTTGAGATTTGATCTTTGAAAAATATTTTATACTTTAACAGCCTGACCTGTGTGGCTCAGTGGTTGCGCGTCGACCCATGCACCAAGAGGTTGCCAGTTTGATTCCTGGTCAGGGCACATGCCCAGGTTGTGGGCCCGATCCCCTGTGGGGAGCATGCAGGAGGCGGTCAATCAATGTTCTCTCTCATTGATGTTTCTCTCACCCTCTCCCTTCCTCTCTCTCTAAAATCAATAATGAAAAACATTTTATACTATAACAAACATGAAAGACCTAAAGTTGTTTTTCTCTATACTTCATTTTTCAATCTCTGCCTCCCACAGGCCTCTCCAAGCCTCTCCTCTTCCAAAAGGAATTGTGCATAAGAAATTATATCCTGCATCTACACCCTGTTTATTTCTCTTCTCCTCTGTTCTTTTTGTCCTTAAATTTCCAAATGACGTTAGCCAGTGCCTTACAATAGGAGGGCTATATGATTTATGGTTTTAATTGTAAGTCAAGCTATAACAGAAAAACTATCATAGCTAAGGGAACTGTATTACAATATGTTATATTTAAAACAAATTGCACGCAATTGTTTTTATGGCTCTTGAGGCGCTGAATTCTACTATGGAAAGACACTCGCACTCTGAAAAACACAGTAAAGGTTGTCTGGACACTGCAGTCATTTAGCCAAGTATCCTTGGAATAGGCCGTGAGAACATTAAGGTCCAGTTCTATAACTACTTTCTTACTTGTCTCCGAACCTCGTGTTGCCAAAAGTAAACACTGTCAAACCAAATCTCCACCTTGTATTTTTCTAGTCATAGAGAATCTTGATGTTTCTGAAACACTAAGATGAGCTCAGTGACAACCTCTGAAATGTTGTTCTAAGAACAATGAGGGTTTTTAGCAATATTCTCTAATACCCAATACAGTCATGAGAAACTGAAAAAAATCAAGTAACAAAACTGTATTTGCAATTCTAATAGTTTTATTCCCATCCTGTTTTCTAGCTAGCACTCTGTTTATATCTGTTATTGATTTACAAATCATGCCCATGTTTGCCCGTTCTGAAGAGCTCAAATAAGTTAGAGAAAGAGCATACATTTTAAGATGCTGTGCTTTATGCTTCAAAACTCGACAGTTTCAAACTGGCATTCTTTCACTTATAACTATAAAATAAACTCTAACCCTTTTTCCCCAGAAAGAGTTCATTGAAAATAAAAGGGTCTGCAATTAGAATCTGTTACCTAATGAAGATTGACTGTGTTTGCTTGGAAAGCGAAGGCTAAATTTCTTGTGTTCTTTCTGAGCTGCTGACCCAGCTAGCAACTTCTGAATGTATATTAAGTGCCAAACTCATTGAGCATCATGAGTAAACTTAACTGGAGATAGAATTATGCTGTGTCAATCCAAAACCATCCCCCAAACTGGAACTTTCCAATGATATTTATCATTATATCATGTTTAGGACAGTGAAACATTTTCCCCTTGAAAAGCCATAATCCAACCCCTTCAAACCTTCAGCCCTACATCTAGAGCTACCTAACTTCACTGTTAAACGTTCCTACAGATTTTGAGTTTTCTTCATATACTTCTCTTATACTTAATAATCACAAGTGATGCATTTACTAAAAGAACTCTATTCTTGGATTTAGAAAAGATATGCTCACCATTATACAGCAATTACAAGATATTTATGTGATGGGCACCAAATTCATTATGATTTATGTAATATGTTTCTACTTAATGCAAAAGCTTTAGATCAGTGGTTCTCAACCTTCCTAATGCCACGACCCTTTAATACAGTTCCTCAAGTTGTGGTGACCTCCAACCATAAAATTATTTTCGTTGCTACTTCATAACTGTAATTTTGCTACTGTTATGAATCGTAATGTAAATATCTGATATGCAGGATGTATTTTCATTGTTACAAATTGAACAGAATTAAAGCATAGTGATTAATCACAAAAACAATATGTAATTATATATTGTGAAATATTTATTTCTAATTACAAATAAATGAAATTTTTTCTTGAAGCATGGTGTAGCATGGGTAATAGTCTTAATATAATAACAGTAAACAACACTGCTACATTTTGTGACAGTATGCGTAAAAAGACGACATCAGTGCGAAGGTTGAGATTGCTTCTTTCTCACCAGATCAGAAATTCTCGGGGCAGTCTTTGCAAGAGCACAACGAAGATCATCTTCCACAACAAGCCTCCTTCTGTATTTAGACTTGATAACCAACAAGCTGGAAAACCCTGTTTCACAAAGATATGTTGTTGGAGATGGAAGAAGAAGGCGCAACACAATCTCAGACAGAACAGGATATGACTGCAAACACTTGATCCAGAATTTTGTAACTGGCATTGTAGAGAAATCAGTTCTCGCTGCATCACTCTTAATAAGTTCAATGAACTCCTCTTGTGCTGTCTCAGAAACATCTTCAGCTTTGACTGTGAATGGGCTTCTGGCAAGTGCAAATGGGGTGTCAGGTAGATTTGGAAAGTACGATGAAATTTTGTCTGCAAGCATGTGCAAGTGTTCTTTCACAGAAATTATCATCGTAATCCTTTTGTCTGGTTCAATGTCATGTTCCTCAAAGAAAGCAGATAAGGTAGGCAACATGTAAATTTTATTTTCATCAAATTTTTTTTTGCCAAAGCTGAAGTTTCATTTGGAATGATCAGATCTTTTCAGACAAATCGAGGCATGTTGCATTTGGTCCTTGCAGTGATAAATTTAACTCATTCAGGATGGCAAAGATAGCAACCAAGTAAGCTATTTTCTACAGTTCACTTTTATCGCTGAAAAGTGCTTCGAACTGTGGTCTCGCTTTCTGATTTAAAAACGTTTTGAGTTCATCACAAAGCTCAAAAACACGTTTTAAAACTTTTCCTGTCGACAACCATCTCACTTCAGTGTGAAATGGCAGAGCATTGTTTGGCACATCCAACTCACTGCACAGTTGTGAAAATAGACGACTGTTTAAAGTGCTCGCCTTTACAAAATTGTCAGAACTTATGACGCTTTTCATTACTTCTTGTAACTCTTGTAGCAGCGTCTTCGTTGCTAATATTTGCCAATGAATTATACAGTGAGTTCCGACGACTTTTGGTGACTCATTCAGTACCAAACGCTGAAATCCAGATCGACATCCTAGCATAGCTGGAGCACCATCTGTGCAAACACCACAAACCTTTTCCCAAGAGATCTTATGCTCTTTCAGAAATGAACCAACTGTGTCAAATACATCATGTGCAGTAGTTGTTGTTTCAAGAGGTTTGCAAAAAAGAAACTCATCTTTAAAGTCGCCATCATTAATATACCTCTCGTAAACCAGTAACTGTGAACAGTTTGCAAGTCTGTAGATTCATCAAGTTGGATGCTAACTATTGGAAGTGGAGCAGATTTAATTTCCTGGATTACCTGATCAAGAATATCAGCAGACATGTCATCTATTCTTCTGCGGACAGTGTTGTTAGATAAGGAAATTGCACTCAATTTCGTAACAAATTCATCTCTGATCATAACTCGAACAATGTCTTTGGCTGCTGGCAACAGTAAATCCTCAGCAATGGTGTGAGGTTTCATAGCTCTGGCAATTCTGAGTGCCACCAAATATGAAGCTTCAATGGCTGCTACGTTTTGTTTGTGGTACTTGCCACCAGTGTCAAGTCTGGCTTTCTTGAGTCCATCAGCTTTGCTTCTAAAATAGCTGGTATCCTCTCCAGCAAAGCTCAGATGCTTGCTATCCAAGTGGCGTTTTAGTCTGTTTGGCTTCATAGATTCAGCTGATAGAACTTCACAACAAATAACACATTGCGGTTTCTCAATTCCTGCTGTAATTATTGAGGTAAAACCATACTGTAATAAATCCTCACTATATTTTCTTTTCTTAACGTTCTTCTGTACATGATCCATTGTCATGGGATGGTTTGCTAATGAAAATAATCTATAACAATAGCTTTAATAATACAAAAGATGGCATAGTTTAGTCAATACAGTTCATTAAAGTTTCCTATGATTTACCATTCTCTGTGTTTTTCTTTTTTTTACATACCTGTTACTATCACAAGGGGGCAGTATTCACATCAACCACAGCTGAATATAAAAAGACCAATCAGCATCCAGATTAAGTTCCCATGATACAGTTTTTTGGTTTTTTTTTTGCAGTAGTTGATGATTTTACATTTACCCAGTAATTATAATTCATGAAGTGTTGTTTTACCTCCAATACTGCTGCTTTCAACACAGTAGCTGCTTTTAACAGAGTAGCTGCTTTCTACACAGTAGCTGCTCTCTACACATGTGTGACTGGTCCACATAAGTACATTATGGTGCCAACTCTGTCACATACACCTGTATTTGTATGGGGTGTATGAGATGGGGTTGGCGCGATGATGTCATCATGTGGGGTACTCGTATGTGGGCGTATCTGTATGTGGGCGTATCTGCATGTGGGCGGACCCACCTGGAGACGGACAGAGAAGTGGTGTCTCGGTTCCTAAAACCAGAAGAAATATGTTTTCCGATGGTCTTAGGCAACCCCTGTGAAAGGGTCGTTCGACCCCCAAAGGGGTCGCAACCCACAGGTTGAGAACCGCTGCTTTAGATGCAAAACAATAACACTGAATTTAGCTACCTGCTATAGTTAAAACAGCTCATCTGATAACATATTTTTCAATATCAATTCATGATTCACAATTCCATTTTAACAGATAAAAAATTAAAATAAGAAAACACTACCAAATCAAGACCCTAGGCTGGTAAGCTAGTTTTTCTCTGTCATCAAGGACCATGTAAAGCATCAACACTGATGACTAATACACATGACAGTCTGATGGCAGCTAAAGTGTAAACAAGAGATTGTGGCTGGAGGTACATAAGAAAAAAAATCAGTATGTCACAGTTGAAATCCTTTAAGTAAAAAGCAGGTGATGAAACAAATGAGCACTTTTTGTGTTAACTATAAAAAAATGCATTGCTGTCCTAGCCGGTTTGGCTCAGCGGTTAGAGCATTGGCCTGCGGACCGGAGAGGCCCGGGTTCGGTTCCGGCTAAGGGCACGTACCTCGGTTGCAGTTTGTCCCTGGCTCTGGCTGGGGTCGTGTGGGTGGCAACCACTTGATGTGTCTCTCTTGCATTGATGTTTCTCTCTCTCTCTTCCTCCCTCTCTCCCTTCCGCTCTATCTGAAGATAAATGCAAAAAAAAAAATGTCCTGGGGTGAGGATAAAAAAAAAAAATGCATCACTGAATATGAAATATTAACAATCTACGTAGCTAGGGGAAAACCCTCAAAATAATTTGATATCAGTATATAAGGTAGGTGGTATGGCCAAGGTTATTTAGTGTTGTGATTACAGTAGAAGCAGCAGGTTCACTTGCTTTGACAGACTAAGATGTGATACTACTGAAACAAAATTAATGTATTTTGCACAGATATTAGGCAGTTTTAAATAACATGGCAAAATGCATCTGACTTGCACAAAATTCACACTACTAGTGGTGAAAATAATGCTCACACAACCATACCTACACACCGACCCTCTTTTTTTCAACTCTAAAAATCTTCCATATGCAAAGCTCTGGGGTAGGGGTTATGGAGATACAGTAATGACTAGCAGACATCCCTTGTTTCAATTACCAAACAAAACAGGATTGTTTAATTGCTATGACTGAGGTTTAGGCATGGTGTAGAAGTGAGGAGAGAAGTTATTCCAACAGAGGCTATTAGAAAAAGTATCATGGTAGAAACAACATACAAACCATTTATTGCAATACAGAAAAAGAATATAATAGAGGGAGCCAACATAAGGTTCAGATTAACTTCTTTTTTTTTCTTTTTAGGTAAAATTTGCACACAATAAAATGAAGAGATCCAAGGTTACAATTCTCTGAGTTCTGAGAAATAAATACACCCTTGTAACTACCATCCCAATCAAGAAAGAGAACACCTCCATGATGTCAGAATGTTCCCTTATCCCTATTGCCATAGACAAGCAACGACCAAATTTCTGTCCACAGTTTATTCTGCATGTGGACGAACTTCTTAGGGAACCATGCAGATTCTACTCTTTTGTGTCTATCTTCTTTTAATGATAATACTTTAATGATCTGTCCATGTGGTTGCTCCTATTTCACTGATTTATTTACCTATACTTAGCAGACTGTCTGAATTAATGTTAGCTTTCTAGTAAGTCTTGTAATCAGACAGTGAGTCCTCCATCTTTGTTCTTCAAGATGGTTTATGCAATTCTAGGTCTTTCGCTTTTCAGTAAAAATTTTAGAACCAACTTGCCCATCTGAATGAATATTAAGTGGTGATGGTGGAAACTCTGCCTTGCAACCGATCATAAAGGAAAGCATTCAGGCTTTCACCACTGAGTATAAAACTGGCTGCAGGTCTTTCTGTACATGTCCTTAGTGAGTTAAGAAAGTGGTCTTCTACTTTGCTGAAAGGTTTTATCATAAATGAATATTAGTCTATGAGAGGTTTTTTCTGCTTATAGATTGAGATGATTATATAGGTTTTCCTTGTTTGAATAATTCCAACATGGTGACCTGAATGAATTAATTTCTGATGCTAAATGAACCTGACTTAAAAAAAACAAATGATCTGGTCATAATTATATTATCCTTCTACATCTTGCTGGGATCAATTTTACTAATATTTTGTTAAGCATACTTTTAGACACTGCCTAGAATTTTGTCTTTTAACAACTTTGGCCATGATATTAGAGTTTTACTGGCCTCACAAATCCAGTTGGGAAATATTCTTTCCATCCCCATTTTCGTAAAGCTTTTGTTTAAACTTGGAGTTATTTTATCCATAAATGTCTTATAGAATTCACCAGTGAAATCATCTGGGCCTGAAGTTTGTTTTGTGGGTAGGTTACTATTAATAATGATTTCATTTGTTTAATAAATACAGGAATATACAGATACTCGATTTTGTATTTTGTCATTTCTTGGCCTGCGTTCCAATTTCCATGCCAATATGCACATGCCATGTAAGTTACTGAACTTATGGGCACAGCGTTGTTCAAAGTATTCCCTCATTGTCTTTATAAGTCCACAGAAATGAAATACTCTCTTTACTCCTAAATATTGATCATTTATGCTTTATCTTTTCCCTTAATCTATTTAATCGCTCATAATCATTTTATCAATTTTATTAACGTTTTCCAGATGCTCAATATCACTACTTTTCAGGGAAATGCAAATCAAAATCACAGTGAGATATCACTTCACACCTGTTAGGATGGCTATTATCAAAAAGACTAGAAATAACAAGTGTTGGCCAGGATGTGGAGAAAAAGAAACCATTGTACACTGTTCATGGAATGTAAATTGGTGCAGCTACTATGGAAAACAGTATGAGGGTTATTCCAAAAATTAAAAACAGAACTACCATATAATTCAGCAATTCCACATCTGGTTATTTATCTGAAGAAAACGAAAACACTAACTCCAAAAGACATACGAACCCTCATGTTCATGGCTGCATTACTCATAAGGCCAAGATACAGAAACAACCTAAGTGTCCATCCATGGATGAATGTATAAAGAAAATGTGGTATATAGATATACAATGGAATATTATTCAGCCATCAAAAAGACTGAAATCTTGCCATTTGTAATAACACAGGTGGACCTCTGAGGGCTTTATGCTAAGTGAAGTAAGTCAGACAAAGACAAATACCACATGATCCTACTTATATGTGAAATCTAAAAATTTAAAAATAACAACAAGCTCCTAGATATAGAGAACAGGTTGATGGTTGCCAGCAGGGGTGGGGAGGGGTGAGTGAAATGGGGGAAGGGGGTTAAAAGGTACAAACTTCTAGTTAAAGGGATGTAATGTAGAACATGGTGACTATAGTTAATGCTACTCTATTGCATATTTGGAAGTTGCTAAAAGAGTAGATCTTAAAAGTTATTATCAGAAGAAAAATTTTTTTCTAACTATGTATGGTGATGGCTATTAACCAGATTTATTGTGGTGATCATTTTGCAATATATACAAATATTATATATTTGTTGTTCATCTGAAAGTAATATAATGTTATATGCCAATTATTCCTCAATAAAAATAAATTACTCAAAGAAAACAGAAACAAATTCATTGATACAAAGCACTAACTGAAGATAGCCAGATAGGAGGAGGGGAGTTGGGGATGGCCAAAAAAGGTGAAAGAGATTAAGAAGCACAAATTGCCAGTTATGAAAATAGTCATGAGGATGTAAAATATAGCATAGGGAATACAGTCAATAACATTTTAATAACTATATATGGGTGCCAGGTGATCACTTCATTAAGTATATAAATGTCCAATAACTATGTTGTATATCCGAAACTAACATAATATTGCACAACTATAACTGAAAAATAAATTTAAAAAAATTTTAAATTACTCTTTTCAAAGCACCAACATTGTTTTTCTATTGTTTGCCTGCTCTCTTTTACAGTGACTTCTATTCTTTATTATTTAATTCCACCTGTTTTCTATGGGTTTAATATGCTCACATTTTTCTAGCTTTTTAACATGAAACTTAGATATTTTTTCCTCTAATATAATTACTTTAGCTAGACTATATTTTCCTCCAAGCACTGAAGCTGCATTCCACAAATTATGATATATTGTATTTTCTTTCAGTTCAAACTATTTTCTAATTTTCCTTTTGATTTCTCTTTAGACCCATGAGTTATTTAGAACATGATGTTTTAACTTCCAAAGTATTTGAAGCTTTTCTGGGTATCTTATTGTTATTGATGTCTAATTTAATTCTGCTACAGTCAGAGGACATCTTTGATAACTTTCATTTTTTAAATGTATTAACATTTATTTTATGACCCAGGACATGGTCATTTTTAAGTAATGTCTGATTTGGACTTGAAAAAAAAAGTTATAACTGTTGAATGTAGCAGTACATAAATATCAATTATGACAAGGTAGTTAATAATGTTGTCCAGTTTTTCTGTAACCTTACTTTTATTTGTCTAATTGTCCTATCAGTTGCTAAGAAAAAGATAAAAACGTTCCAACAAGAGCCTTATTTGTCTATTTCTTCCTTCAGTCCTAGCAACTTATTATTGTGTTAAAATATAAATAAAATTTACAATTTTAATCATTTTTAGATGTACAGATATGTAGCATTAAGTACATTCACACTGTCGTGCAACCACCATCTACTAATTTTTGTTGATGCTTTATGAAGCACACTTTTAATCATTATTATTTCCAATAAACTGGTTCTTTTATCATTATGAAAAATCCTTCTTTAATTCTGGGAATACCACTCACCTTGAAGTCTACTGATTATTAATATAGCCACACCAGCTTTCTTATACTGACTGCATGCACAGTATATCTTTTTTCACTCTTACTTTTAATCTATGGTGTTATACTTACAGCATGTCCCTTTTAGACAACATAGACTGTATCATGCTTTTTCTTTCTTTCATTTTTTTCTAATCCTACCCGAGGACATTTTTGCATTTATCTTCAGATAGAGCAGGAGGGAGAGAGGGGGTGAAAGAGAGAGAGAAACATCAATGTGAGACAGACACACTGACTGGTTGCCACCCACATGACCCCAACCGGGGCTGGGGACAAACTGCAACCGAGGTACGTGCCCTTAGTGGGAACCGAACCCGGGACTCTCTAGTCTGCGGGCTGACGCTCTAACCGCTGAGCCAAACTGGCCAGGGCTGTGTCATGCTTTTTCTACACACTGATAATTTTTTACATGTAATGCATTGGTTACTATAATCAGATTTTAAGTCTACCATTTTACTCTTTGTTTTCTGTTTGTTCCACCTGTTATTTATTCTTGTGTTCTTCCTTTCTTGCCCTTGTTCAGCTTACTGAAATACTTTAAGTATTCCATTTTAATTATTTTAATGGCTTCTTAGCTCAATTTTTTTTTTTTTTAACATTCTACTGGTTGCTCTAGGGAAAAAAACATGCATCTGTGCTACCTAAGTATTTGTAACTCTTCACAAACCTGTATAATATCCATTTACTGGTCCAACTTCTTTGCTATTGTGGTCATATATTTTGCAGCTACATGCATTATAAATCCCACAATACATTCAAATGTAAACAGTCATATGTCCTTTGAAAAAACTGAGAATAAAAAATAAAGCCCTTGATATTTAGCCTCCTATTTATGAGAGCTGGTGCTCTTCTTCCTTATCATAGATGAGTTTTCATCTGGCATCATTTCCCTTTAGCATTTCTTATACTGCAGGAGATCTGGTGGTCAGAAAGTCTCTTAATTTTATTTTATCTGAAAAATTTTTAAATTTTACCTATATTTTTTTCTCCAATTTTTATTAATTTATTTTTGTTACAGGTGTTTCTCCATTCCCCCTCCCCAGACTCCTTCCTCCCCATCCCGCCCCCCCCCCCGCAACATTGTTGCCTGTGTCCATTGGTTATGCATACATGCATATAAATTCTTTGGTTCATCTCCTGACCCCCACACTCCTACTCTGAGGTTTGTCAGTCTGAACTGTACTTCTTTCTATGTCTCTGAGATTATTTTGTTCAACAGCCAAACTTGATCATTATATTCCACAAATAAGTGAGATCATGTGGTATTTGTCTTTCTCTGATTTACTTATTTCGATTAGCATAATACTCTCGAGGTCCCTCCATGTTGTCTCAAAGGGTAAGAGATCTTTCTTTCTTACAGCTGCATAGTATTCCATTGTGTATATGTACCGCAGCTTTTTTATCCACTCATCTATTGATGGATACTTGGGCTGTTTCCAGATCTTAGGGATTGTAAATAGTGGTGCTATGAACATAGGGGTACATATATATTCTTCCTGATTGGTGTTTCAGGCTTCTTAGGATATATTCCTAGAAGTGGGATCACTGAGTCAAACGCCAATTCAATTTTTAATTCTTTGAGGAAACACCATACTGTTTTCCATAGTGGCTGCACCAGTCTGCATTCCCACCAGCAGTGTACTAGAGTCCCCTTTTCTCCACACCCTCGCCAGCACTTGTTTGATGATTTGTTGATGGCAGCCATTCTGACAGGTGTGAGGTGACACCTCATCTTTGTTTTAATTTGCATCTCTCTGATGATTAGTGACATTGAGCATTTCTTCATATGTCTCTTGGCAATTTGTATGTCCTGTTTGGAGAGGTGTCTATTTAGTTCCTCTGCCCATTTTTTAATTCGGTTCTTTGTCTTTGTTTTGTTGAGTTGTGTGAGCACTCTATATATTTTGGAGATTAACCCCTTATCTGATGTATCATTGGCAATTATGCTCTCCCATACAGTGGGTTCCCTTTCCGTTTTGATGGTTGTTTCTTTTTCTGTGCAGAAGCTTTTGAGTTTGATGTAGTCCCATGTGTTCATTTTTTTCCTTTATTTCTGTTGCCTTAGGTAACGTATCAGTGAAAATTCTGCTGCGTATGATGTCTGAAATTTTGTTGCCTACATTTTTTTCTAGGATTTTTATGGATTCATGAGTCACATTTAAGTCTTTTATCCATTTTGAGTTTATTCTTGTGTATGGTGTAAGTTGATGGTCTAGTTTCATTTTTTTGCATGTGGCTGTCCAATTTTCCCAAAACCATTTATTAAGGAGCCTGTCTTTACTCCATTGTATGCTCTCGCCACCTTTGTCAAATATTAATTGAGCATAATGTCTTGGGTCAATTTCTGGGTTCTCTGTTCTATTCCATTGATCTATATGCCTGTTCTTGTGTCCATACTAGGCTGTTTTGATTACAGTAGCTTTGTAGTATAACCTGATATCTGGCATTGTGATCCCGTCTACTTTGTCCTTCTTTTTCAAGATTGCTGTGGCTATTCGGGGTCTTTTTTGGTTCCATATGAACTTTTGAAGTATTTGTTCTAGTTCTGTGAAATATGTCGTTGGCATTTTGATGGAGATTGCATTGAATCTATAGATTGCTTTGGGTAGTATGGACATTTTAATGATGTTACTTCTTCCAATCCATGAACAAGGTATGTGCTTCCACTTTTTTATATCTTCCTCTATTTCTTTTTTCAATGTCCTGTACTTTTCTGCAAATAGGTTCTTTACTTCATTGGTTAAGTTTATTCCTAGGTATCTTAATTTTTTTTGCTGCAATGGTAAATGGGATTGCTTTTTTAGTTTCTCTTTCTGTGAGTTCATTATTGGTGTATAAAAATGCCGTCGATTTCTTGATGTTAACTTTGTATTCTGATACATTGCCAAATTCATTTATTAAATCTAGCAGATTTTTGATGGAGTCTTTAGGGTTTTCTATGTATAATATCATGTCATCTGCGAATAATGACAGTTCCACTTCCTCCTTTCCAATTTGTATCCCTTTTATTTTTTCTTCATGTCTGATTGCTGTGGCTAAGACTTCCAGTACTATGTTAAATAAGAGTGGTGAGTGGGCATCCCTGTCTTGTTACTGTTCTTAAGGGAAATGCTTTTAGTTTTTGCCCACTGAGTATGATGTTGGCTGTAGGTTTTTCATATATGGCCTTTATTATGTCGAGATATAATCCCTCTATTCCCACATTGCTGAGCATTTCTATCAGAAATGGGTGCTGGATTTTGTTGAATGCTTTTTCAGCGTCTATTGATATGATCATGTGGTTTTTATCTTTCATTTTGTTTATGTGGTGTATCACATTTATTGATTTGCGAATATTGAACCAGCCTTGCATCCCTGGGATGAATCCCACTTGGTCACAGTAAATAATTTTTTTAATGTATTGTTAGATCCGATTTGCTAGTATTTGTTTAGGATTTTGGTATCTATGTTCATCAGGGATATTGGCCTGTAGTTTTCTTTCTTTGTAGTGTCTTTTTCTGGTTTTGGAATTAGAATTATGCTGGCCTCATAAAACGCGTTTGGAAGTCTTCCTTCTTCTTGAATTTTTTGGAATAGTTTGAGGAGAATGGGTGTTAGTTCTTCTTTGAATGTTCGGTAAAACTGCCCCATGAAGCCGTCTGGGCCTGGGCTTTTGTTTGCTGGGAGAGTCTTGATTACATCTTCAATTTCTTTAGTTGTTATTGGTCTGTTCAAGTTTTCTATCTCTTCCTTGTTCAGTTTTGAGAGACTATATGTTTCTAGAAATTTGTCCATTTCGCTTAGATTGTCCAATTTGTTGCCGTATAACCGTTCATAGTATTTGTTAACGATTCTTTGTATTTCTGTGGTGTCATGTGTTACTTCTCCTCTTTCATTTCAATTTTGTGGATTTGGATTCTCTCTCTTTGTTTCTTGGTGAGTCCAGCTAAGGGTCCATCGATCTTGTTTATCTTTTCAAAAAACCAGCTCTTTGTTTCATTGGTCCTTTGAATTGTTTTTTTTTTTTTTGGTCTCCATGTCATTTATTTCTGCTCTGATCTTTACTATTTCCTTCTTCTACTTGCTCTGGAGTTTTCTTTTTGTTTGCTTTCTAGTTCCTTAAGTTGTGAGGTTAGATAGTCAATTAGAAATTTTTCTTGTTTCTTGAGGTAGGCCTATAATGCTATGAACTTCCCTCTTAGAACTGCTTTTGCTGCATCCCATAGATTTTGTGTTGTTGTGTATTCATTTTCATTGGTTTCCAGGAAGTTTTTAATTTCTTCCTTGATCTCTTTGGTAACCCATTCATTGTTTAATAACATGCTATTTAGCCTCCATGTGTTCAAATGTCTTTGCATGTTCTTATTGCAATCGATTTCTAGTTTCATGCCATTGCGATCTGAGAAGATGCTTGATATGATTTCAATCTTCTTGAACTTGTAGAGACTTCGTTTGTGTCCTAACATGTGGTCTATCTTTGAAAATGTCCCACATGCACTTGAGAAGAATGTGAATTCTGCAGTTTTGGGGTGTAATTCTCAGTAGATAGCTATTAAATCCAATTGATTCAGTGCTTCATTTAGAGTCTCTGTTTCCTGGTTAATTTTTTGTCTAGAGGATCTATCCAGTGATGTCAGCGGGGTGTTGAAGTCCCCTGCTATGACTGTATTGCTGTCGATTTCTCCTTTGAAGTCCTCCAGAAGATTTTTAATGTATTTTGGTGCTCCTATATTGGGTGCATATATGTTTACCAAGGTTATATCTTCCTGTTGGATAGATCCTTTCCATATTATGTAGTGGCCTTCTTTGTCTCTAGTTATGGCCTTCATTTTGAAATCTATTTTATCAGATATGAGTATTGCTACCCTAGCTTTTTTTTCCTTTCTGTTTGCTTGGAAGATTTTTTTCCATCCCTTCACTTTCAACCTATGTGAGTCTTTTGTTGTGAGGTGGGTCTCTTATAAACAACATATATATGAGTCATGCTTTCTTATCCAATCAGCTACTCTGTGTCTTTTGATCGGGGCATTCAGTCCATTTACATTTAAGGTTATTATTGATATGTACTTATTTATTGCCATTTTTGTTTAGTGTGGTTCTATTTTCCTTCCTATTTCTTCTACTAATTACAGCAGTCCTTTTAACATTTCTTGCAGTGCTGGTTTGGTGCTAATGTATTCCCTTAGCCTTTTTTTTTTGTCTAGGAAGCTCTTTACTTCACCTTCTATTTTGAATGATAGCCTTGCTGGATAAAATAGTCTTGGATTCAGATCCTTGTTTTTCATGACCTTGATTACTTCGTGCCATTCCCTTCTTGCTTGTGGTGTTTCTGTTGAGAAGTCAGCTAATAGCCTAATGGGGGTTCCTTTGTAGGTAACCTGTTGCTTGTCTCTTGCTGCCTTTAGGATTCTATGTGTCTTGGTGTGGGCCTGTTTGGGTTCTTCTTACTTGGGGCTCTCTGTGCTTCTTGAACTTGAATGCCTTCTTTCTTCACCAAGTTAGAGAAGTTTTCTGTCACTATTTCTTCAAATATATTCTCTAAACCTTGCTCATTTTCTTCTTCTTCACTGACTCCTATGATGTGAATGTTATTACGTTTCCAGTTGTCCCACAGTTCTCTTAAGCTGTCTTCCTGTTTTTTAATTGTTTTTTTCTTTTTGGTTTTCTGATTGGTTGATTTTTTTCTACCCTGTCTTCTAAGTCACTGATCCGGTCTTCAGCTTCCTCTACTGCTGGTTATTCCTTCCAATGTGTTCTTTATTTTTGTTATGTCATTCTTCATTTCCACTTGGTTGGTTTTCAATGTTTCTATATCTTCACTCATGGCGTTGATGTCCTTACTCATGCTGTTGAGCTTCCTCAAGATCATGACTCTGAATTCCACCTCTGATAACGAGCTTAACTGCAGTTCATTTATGTCATCTTCAGTAGAGTTCTCTTGTTCTTTCATTTGGGATTTGTTTCTTTGTCTCACCATTTTGGCTTTTTCAGTGGGTTTTGGAGCCTGTCACATTTTCCCTGTGGGTGTTGGTGTTCTGCATGTTGTGGCTCCCTCTACTGGGTTTGGATGAGTGTGGCAGGACTCATGTTCAACACCACTCTTAAGTCTTACTTTCCTGGGTAGATTTGCAAGCCCAGGGAAGGTTCAGTTATCCTCTAGCTTTTTGACTGGAGACTATTAGCCTCAGTTACTTGATGAGCCTTGGGTTGTAGCCCTCAGCTGCATGAACAACTCTCTCAGGTGTTCAGCATAAGAGGATTTCCAGAGGGTGGGGGAGATGCTGGTTATTAAAGTGCCTCAATTTGCATTTCTCTGGCCCAGCTGGGTGGTGTTAAATCTCCAAGGGAGGGGCTGCTGCTTTTCCCCAGAGCTCTGGGAAGGAGTAAGATGGTCACCATCCTGTGTGGCCATGACTTAGCAAAAACTCTGAGCGCCCTCCAAATCCTGGGTGTCCCCACAGAGTTCCCGCCCTCCCTCTACTGGAGCCCAAGGTGAGTGGCTGTAGCTAAGTTAGTGCTCTATCCCAGCCCTCTGCGCTGTGGAGCCGGCTTGGGATTTTAACCCTGAGGGAGCTGCTCACAGCTAAAACAGCTGCTGTCCATTGCTCCCAGCCCGCCCTCTCGTGCCTCCATAGACCCACCAGGCTTGATTCAGTGTCCTTTTTTCCTGTCCCTGGTTATATGATCCTCTCCAACTGCTTTTCTCTTCCTTTTTCCTGACGATGTCTTTATTTTAGTGTAATTCCAGTTTGGTCCTGGAAGATGGTCTGTGTAGCTTCCATTCACTCCACTGCCATTTTGGAATCTCACTTTTACCTATATTTTTGAAGTGTATTCTATTGGGTTGACATTTTTTCTTTCACGATAACATCTCATTGACTCCTGATCTCCACTATTTCTAGTGCAAAGTATGCCATCACTTGTATAGATGCTCCCCCTTCATGTAAAGTGCTTTTTTCACCTGGATCCTTATTTTCTCTGTTTATTTTGTTTTCACTTGATTATGATATGCCTTGATATGCTTGTCTTTGTATTTATCCTACTTGGGATTCCCTGTGGTTCTTGAATCATTAATTAACAATTTCACCAATATGAGGAATTTTCAGTCTTTATTTCTTTACATACTCTTTGCCCCATTCTCTCTCCTTCTTGAACTTCAACTACATGTATATTAGACTACTTGGTATTAATTAGATGTATATAAGACTACTATTTGGTGTTGTACCCTAGGTCATTGAGACTCTCTTTATTTCTATTCCACCTTATTTTCTCCTTCAGATTAGGTGGTGTTTAAAGGTCTGTCTTTGAGTTTCCAGGTCCAGTCTTCTGTCATCTTCAATTTTCCATTAAACCCATCCAGTGAATTTTTTTTTTAATCCTCATCTGAGGACATTTTGCATTTATCTTCAGATAGAGTGGGAGGGAGAGAGGGGGGGAAGAGAGAAAGAGAAATATCGATGTGAGAGAGACACATAGACTGGTTGCCACCCACATGACCCCAATCGGGGCCGGGGACGAACTGCAACCGAGGTACATGCCCTTAGTGGGACCTGAACCCGGGATTCTCTGGTCCGCAGGCTGACACTCTAACTGCTGAGCCAAACCAGCCAAGGCTTGAAATTTTTTTTTTAATGCTAATTCCAGATATTGCACTTTCAGTATTAGAATTTTCTTTCTTTTTTTCTTAAACATAGTTTGCATTTCTTGGCTGAGATGTCTCATCTGTTTACTCTATGTGACTCATTTCATTAGGTCTTTGAACACATTTAAAGTAGCTGTTTTCAAGTCCTTTTATAATTTCAATATCTGCATCATCTTAAGGTCTGTCTACATTGACAATTTTTCTTTTACTTATGGCTGACATTTTTTGTTTCTTCACATTGTCTAATAAATTATTTGTGTGTGTTCTGTGTATTATGAATGATAAAATGTAGAGACTCTGGTTTTCTTCTCTTCTTCTGAAGAATGTTGACACTGTCCTATCAGGTACCTTAAATTTGTAAGGGCTTGGTTTTAGACTTGGTTAGTGTGACTCTCAGTTTTAACTTGGTCTCAGGAAAATTGCTTAGTCATGCAACAAAGTCTTTACTCCTAAAGCATGGGCCTTCTGGGGTCTTACTGGAAAGCTCAAGCTGTTGGCTCCTCTGACCTGGAAGATTTCAAAGTCCAAAAATGTACTCCTTGTAGGGGTAGGAAATAACGTCTCTCATCTTTTACTATCTTCTAACTGTTACTTTCTGCAGGCTCCATGGAATCTCTTCTGTATATTCATAGTTTAGGAGTCATAAAAAAACATTTTTGGTGTATTAATTTTCAGATTTGGAGGCTTACTTCTCTATGGATCATTCTTTTCCTGGATTTCCCCTCAAATTCCAGCTGCTCTGGCCACCGCAAACTCTAGCCACTGACACCACAAATCAATAAAACTGTAGTTTTATGCTTAATTTCTAGCTGCCCAGCCTCATGGTTGAGGGTTTCCCTCAACGATACAGCCATATATGTAGTTCTCACCATGAACCATTCACTTCAAGGATCAAATCCCCTTCAGTTCCGATCTACTCTTAGAGCTGGACCTCTCCAGTGTCTTAAATAGTTTCTTATAGTCTCTCCATGGTTTATAATGGTTACGTTCAAGGTAAGGTATTCTTATAACAAACCACTTTCATCATATTTACTTTTTACCTGGAAAATCTAGATAACTGAACATGAGAGCAATTTTTATTGCCAGATTTAGATGAAAGATATAGAGAGTCAACCTAAAACTCTCTAGGGATAACAGCAAACAATACCCAGTAGCAGTTAAGAGCTGGTATGTATGTTCAAAACCATTAACTCATTTGATCCTAACAATACCGCTGTGCAATTGCTGAAGCATTAGCTACATGAGGATATTAGAGCTTAAATTAATTCATGTGCTGTGAAAGCAAGTCTCAAACCTATTCCTACCACAATACTATGATACCTTTATGATAAGCAGTCCTAATGTTTTAGTTCTGTCAACAAAATTATAAATATGTTCTGAATTAAGGTATTTACTTGTAAGCAGGCTGTTAACCAAATCCATCTTACTTAAAATGGCCACTGCATAGTTACATTTTTAAGACAAAGACTGCTTCATATTCCAGTAGTGTTTGTAGAGAACCAAACACTACTCATCTATTAGCACTAAATTATAAGAACACTCTCCCCAGGACAAATTTGTTTATAAATGCCCTTTTTTAAAATATCATTCTAAAAAGCACCTTATTGATAAGATTTTAAAATTGAAAAATATTATGGGGGAGGGAGGCTCATTAATTTCATCCCAAAATAATATTGTTTGTTTAAAAAATTATTTTCTGAGACTTTCAATAAACAAACTCAAACTCAACGTATTGTTAAAGAGAGTGCAATGGATTTAAAGTTCTATTCATACCCATTGAAGACTAGCTTTTCCACATCACCTTCCAACTGCTAGGTAGTAACCACGGTCCTCCATCTAGCTGCTCTAAACTTCTCTCTATTGCTCAAACATGACTGGCTCTTCACACTACAGGGCTTTTGAGAATTATATTTCACCTAGCATGTCCCTCTCCCTCACTCTGCCTGAAACTCTTTTATTCATAAAAGACTTAGCTCAAATATCTTTCCACTGTGAAGCTAAGGTATTCACTCTCCCTGGAGCTCACATCACGTAACACTATGGATGGTTTAATTAACATACTGATGGAAAATCCCTCCTTCAGACTGTGAGGTGCTTGAGTACAGGTACATTTCTTATTGATCTTTCATTTCTAATACCAAGCACAACAGCAATATATAGTAGATGTCTGAAAAAATTTCTTGAATGACACTAATTTTCATACTAACACCAGTCTCCAGTAGTATCACCACTATGTTACACCTATATTCTGGCAGCAGTCTCATAAACAGGTTCCTTGAGTCCATCCACGAGCCAAGAGTTCCAATAAATTCTGAGCATCACTGTCCTATCAATCTTTGACTCACAGTACTGTATGCCCCGCTCAAAAAAAATAGCTTCCCTTTGCCTTTGGATAAAATTTACAACCTCTAGAATCTGGCTCCAATCTATCATGTACATCACACCTCCCTTCAAGCCTCCTAATCCTGCACTCTGTCCCCATTTTTATCTCTGTCCGTACGAATCCCATCAATTCTTCAGAACTCAGCAAGAGTCTTACCTGTCCATGGATTAGCTGGAAAATACTCCAGAAAAATCTCTCTCATAGACGTTGCTAGCACTCATACCTTGTGCTTCTCATTCAACACTCACATTATCTCAAATTTTACTTCTTTAACAAAAAAAAAGCATCATGTAAATGATGAAAATATCTAGCACACTCATTTAAATGGTTGTGCATAGGCTAGTGAGATGGACTAAAAGAATTCTAGTTTTTAAAAAATTAAATCTGAGAAAAAAATGAGTAAAAAATTAACATGGAAGAGAAGAATTTAGCCCCTTTATAGATATACCATTCTTATTAATATAAATCACATTATGGTTTATGTAATTCTAAATATAGGAATAGTGATTTGAAAACCAGTTATGTCCAAGAGAGGACAAAAAGTGTTCTGGGGCCCAGAAAGGTATTTTATTTTGAGAAACAGAAATGTTCATGGGCTCAGGAACTAATTTTCTTTCTCGGATTTTTATGTTTGGTAAGAAACACTTATGATTAATAATTTAGTATTTTTCAACTATCTATAAAGTATATGTATTCCTCAGCATAAATTAGTGAACTGGCATTTTGTTTTACAATCAATATCTTTTTACTTTGGTTAAGAGTCCCTTCCCTGGAGCCCAATCAATTCAGATCCATTCCATAAACATTTATTAAATATTTGCTATGTTCCAGGCCCTTTCCTAGATTTAAAAATTAGTACACGGTCAATGATGTTCAGGAGCATCAAAGTAAATCACAGGAGTTAGACAAGTAACTAGTTCAAAATAATATGGTAAGTATAAAATCAAAGCTATATACAAAGTCTTATGAAAAAACAAAGGAACAAAGATAGCTTCACATGACATATAAAAAGAGATTTAAAGAAGGAATAGCAGTTCAACCAGTAAACCAGGATAGGGTAGGAAGATATTATAGGTAGAGCGAGTAAAAGAAAGAGAAAAACTGCCCTGGCCGGTTTGGCTCAGCAATTGTACCGCTGGCCCTTGGACCAAAGGGCTGCGGGTTCGATTCCCAGTCAAGGGCATGTACCCAGGTTGCAGGTTTGATCCTTGGCCCTGGTTGTGGTCATGTGGGAGGCAACCAATCGATCTGTCTCTCTCACACTGATGTTTCTCTCTCTCTCCCTCCTCCCTTAATAAAAGAAAAAGAAAGAAAATCTTTGCTTGCTTGATGTGTAGTGAGTAAATTTCACCATGTTCAATAAGCAAGATTAAAAAAATATTAACACACAAAAAAGGCAACCAGTGATAAAAGTTTACACCATTATTATTAACTACCAAGCAACTACCTCTGCCATCTTTATAAGCACCATAATATAAATTAAGTAAAAAAAAAAAAATCCTTCTAAACATCATTAGTCATCAGGGAAATGAAAATCAAAGCCATAACAAGATGTCACTTCGTACCCACTAAGATGACTATAGTCAAAAAAGCAGATAATAAGTATTCAGTAGGATGTGGAAAAACTGTAATTCTCATACACTGCTAAGTGAAAATATAAAATAGCGTAGCCTCTTTAGAGGACAGTCTGGTATTTCCTCAAAAGGCTAAACATAGTTACCATATGACCTAGCAATTCCACTCCTAGGTTATACCCAAGAGAAAGAAAGACATATGTCTACCATGCAAGCTGAACACAAATGTTCATAGAAGCATTATCAGTAATGGCCAAAATGTGGAAACAATTCAAATGTCCATGAACTGATGAAAGAATAAACAAAATGTGGTATATGTACACTATTTGCCAATAAAAAGAAATCAAATACTGACACCTGCTACAACGTGGATGAATCTTGACAAAATGCTACGTGCAAGAAGCAGTCACAAAGGACCACATACAATGATAGATAAAATACCCAGAATGGGCAAATCTTTGGAGACAAAAAGTAGATTAATGTTCGGAGCTGGGAGGAGCTAGGAGATAACCAAAGGAGGTGAACTTTCTTTTTTTGGGTAATGAAAATGTTCTAAATTTGATAATGGTGATGTCTATACAGCTCCGTGAATATACTAAAAGGCAGTGAATTGTATTCACTTCAAACAGGTGAACTGAATGGTATGTGAATTATATTCCCAATAAATTTATCATTAAAAATCGAATCTTTAATAATATCTTCATTGATTCCCCTTTCCTCATGAAACCAGATGACATCCTTCCCAGCATATAGTGTATTATAACACTGGCATGCTAAAACACACCAACTTTTTCCATCTTTGACTGGCAATTCATTTTTTCTGAGAAAACTAATCTTCCAGTTCGGCAGAAAACAATTTCTTTTTATGACATCCAAACAATAAGAAAATAGAAGCCTTGACCCATCTGGCACAAAAGGTGAGTTAGTCTTTCAACAACATTAAAATCTAAGAAGTTTTCCTGTCTGATTAATCAGTTTGATCTTCTGTATGTCTCAATCTGATTGCTTCTGTAAAAACGATCAATAATTGCTGAAAATTCTAAAGTTGATGTTAAGGTACCAGTTCAATCTTTATATGCTTGTAACCACTCTCCTATTAGCCCTGGAGTCAAATTAGGTAAACATACTGCTAAGGATGCTAAATAATAAAAGAGAGTAACAGAAAATTCACCTGTTAAAAAAAAGGAACCATGTTTGCATGTATGTATAAGTTAATGTGTATTCATGCAACAATAAGTAGGTTCAAGTGATCTGGTATGTTAATGCATCGGTCTGAATACCAGCCCAAGTTGGTTGTCCCATTCTCTTATTGTTTCACCCCTGGTCCTCCAGTACTGTGGAAAACATTCACACAGGTATACTAGTTGGCTTTATTGCAAACACTATGGCTCCAACTTCAGCTGGGACCCCACAGTCATTTGAAAACCTGTTTCCGTCTCTAGGCTTTTCCTTTTTATACTTTCTACAGCAGCTATAAGCATTTCACTTTTTTTCTCTAGGTCTCTACCCTATCAACTGCAAAACCTATTTTTACCAATAAAGAAAACAGAAGTCATAGTATGAGTTTTTCTTCAATCTCACAACTTACCTACAGTAGCACTCATCCTTTATCCATTCATCAGAATAGTAAATCACATGTGATTCATTATTTATTGAGCATTTACCATGTGCTAAGCACTGGGCTGAGTACTTTACATGTAATAATTAATTTAGATCCCACAACAGTCTTATAAGTTAAGTATTTTTGGTCCCATTTTTTACCGTGACAAAGTGAAGCTCAGAGGAGCTAAGTAACTGGCCCAAGGTCCGGCAATCCATGTCCATCTACAACCATGTCACCCTGCCCTGAAAAGTGTTCTAACAATGCCTGTCCCAAGACCGCCACGTCCACACAAGGACACCACATTCATAAGTTATTTCACTACTGTATGATCTTTCTCTCTTTCCTAGCCAGTACTGAGAAAAAAATATCTAAGCTGCTATACTTAACTCAAAAACTTGGGTTATACATTTATATTTCCATTTGAAAACAGATTATTAATAAAAGTATATACACATTCTATATTAGTTACATTAACAAATTTTAAACCAAATGTAAAGAGATGATTTAGATCTTAAAGACATGTGGGATTGAAAGATTAAATGACTTCCAAGAAAAATTCAAAGTATCAGGTTATGCTCATAAGTTATCATCTCCTTCTTTCTGTTCATCTACAGAGTGGGGGGGAAAAGATAAAATTTCCTGCTTCTTACTTTTTCCAGTAATTTGTCACTTTGGCAGAGAAAGGTAGAAAGCAGTTAAGCAACATAGGCAGACAGAGCTAATGCTCCTTAAGAACTATATCTTCTCCCTAATGGTCCTGACAGATGCAGGCCCTAATTGGCTTCAATGAATTTTCTCACGTGACTTTTAATGAAACTTCAGTCTAAGTTTTTAATGGCCCATCGTAAGCCATATGATTTATTGTGCCGCATACACACACGTTTAGTTCCCTACATCCACTCTGCGCTGAATCCTTTTTCTTAAGCTGTTAAGAATTAACTTCAAGCCCTGGCCAGGTTGCTCAGTCGGTTAGAGCATCGTCCTGATACGCCAAGGTCGTGGGGTCGATCCCTGCTCAGGGCACATACATGAAGCAACCAATGAATGCATAAACAAGTGAAATAACAAATCAGTGTTTCTCTCTCTATTCCTCTCTCTAAAATCGATCAATAAATACATATTTTTTTTATCCTCACCCGAGGACATTTTTGCATTTATCCTCAGATAGAGCGGGAGATAGAGAAGGAAGAAGAGAGAGAGAGAAACACTAATGTGAGAGAGACACATTGAGTGGTTGCCACCCACACGACCCCACGACCTGGGGACCAATTGTAACCGAGGTACGTGTGCCCTTAGCAGGAACCGAACCTAGGATTCTCTGGTCCGTGGGCCGACGCTCCAACCACTGAGCCAAACCGGCCAGGGCTATTTCTTTTAAAGAATTAACTTCAACACTGTAATCACCATGCAAATAAGTACTAGACTAGAGCCTGTCTTGTTCAACATTTTATTCCCAGAACCTATACCGAGTAGATGCTCAATAAACATTTGTTGTAATAACTGATGGCAAGAAAACAAGTCAGAGAATACTGCGCAGCCTGCTCTGCCTTTTAATAAAACCTCCCTGAACAGATACATGAATTTGTTGTTTTGGCTACTATGATATCAACATTCAGAGCCTATACTATCTTTAAGCTTTAATATAAGATTAATTTGTTTTTACAATATTCAGTTTGAAAATATTTTAAAGATGTTTTAAAAACACTTTTCTCATCTCTTTTCATTCAAAATCAACCAAACAGTGATCAAGAAAAAACTTGTATACATATACATTTTAAATGTATATGTATCAACATCTTTTATACAGTGTAGCTAAGTCTACAGCTTTAAAGACTGGGTTTCCTTTCCTTCAGACCAGATGTAGCCTCCTAAATCCAAAGAGGATGTTAGCTTTATCGGCAGTTCACAAACAACTTGTCAATCACTGATACAATTCAATAGCTCCATGCATATTTATTGCTGCATTCATTTTTAAACAAATATTGCAAAAGATTACACACAGTGTGAGAAATGTCACCTAAATGCTAAAAAAAACAAACCTTGTGAATATCAACTCTCAATGGTAGCTGCCTTGTCCACCATTAAAATAAATATCAACTTCTTGTCCACTTTCAATTTTGCTGAATGCCACCCACCTACAAATTAGCTATAATGATTCAAAATACTCAGTTATGCTTTTCTTCTCATTTCTCAACTTTTTCCCATCCCCTAAAATCATGATGTATTTGGAAATTAAATGTAAGAACTATTTACAGACCTCCATCCGTCCTTCTGGAGATAACTGAAGGCTCCGTCAACAACACTTGCAAAGAACTGCCCTCCTGTGATGAAGAGGGTATTAATGGTGACTAATCGCCCTCTTAAGTTGGGTGGCGAGACCTCCGCGATGTACACTGGCACTGTCATAGAAGCAATGCCTGTAAAGAACAATGAAAAGTAAACATAAGACGTTTACTCGAGATTTCTGTTGTCAAAAATACTAATGCTAGATTAAGACACACACATGGGCTTGGAGTTCTACTTTAAACAAAAGTCTACCACATAAAGATTACTTTTATAACCGGTGACTACTGCAGATACGTCAAGATGTATGTGAGATACCAGTCTCTGAGTATCCTTTTTCATGTTATCACTTGAAAGCCTACGAATGAAGTGCCGCTGGAGGTCTCAGGTAACTTTAGAATGCATACGAGTGTGCTTCATAATTTTTGAGGACTAAAAATAGGAAAATGCTCTCTGGACTGAATATAATTATAGAAATATTTTTAGTCTTATATGGAAATGTAATCAGAGAATAAAAAAGTTATCAAAGAATATACATATTAATTATTCAAAATCATCATTTCCGGCAGACACACCAAAACTCTTCATTGATTTATTAATAAGAAATCCATACATTAAATCACTTTATTCAATTGTCTAGGGGTACATTTCAGAAATAGTTCGCAATGGACAGTATGTTGGGAATTTATAGTTTTCAAAAACAGATGATCTTAACCATAAAATATGGTTTAGGTATATTTGGTTATACCTGCTTTACATTTTCTTCTATCTAAAATCAATGCAGCATAATCTATGTTAGTAGGTCTCAAACCTCCTTGATCACTAGAATCGTTTATGTGGCTTTTTAATTTTTCTTTTTCCAAAAGAAAGATGCCCTCCCCTCGCCCACCCCAGAGTACTGGAGTTGGGAGACGAGCCTGTCTTTTCAAAACCCTGTAGGTGATTCTGATGCTCACCCCATATTTATAAAACTGCAGTTCTATAGTCCACAATTTTGAGCCAATCCAAAATTATTTTTTAAAGAAAATCTTGACCTTGCTGGCCATATCTAGCTCACTTCCCAGTGACACAATTTTTAACGTAAAACTAGTATCTAATCAATACTCACCAATAGTTCAGTAAAAAAAAAAAAAACTTAGCAGGATTAACTAAAAAAATGTAATCGTTTTGTATCTGTAGAAACTATAAATCCATCCCTAGATTAAATCAGAACATCAATGGGTTGCATAACAGATACATCTAGAATGGCTTTTAATGAATTGGTTTGCATGATGCCAAAAAGAAGCACTAAGAAATTTGTTGATGAGTTTTCTGGACAAGGGCTCATGAAGGTATATTTACTACATTATGGACAACCTGGACAATAAGACATGTCTCTCTTGTCTCTGTGGCTGCAATAGTTGTTCGTCTCAATAACTGATCTGTGTTTATTTACTGGCAGTATAAATCACATAGCTATCTCGTATGCCTGTCTTTAGGTAGGCAGTCAGAGAGACCCACCTCTATCAAGTGCTTTAGACGTCATGGTATTCATTCTGTGAACTAAACTCCTTCCTGATGCCACAATCGTCTCCAATTGCAACTATTTTAAATATATCATTTGTTCTGTTCTATCTTTGAGCAAAGCAAACAAATAAATGGACAGAGAGACAAGATTTAAGTAATACACATTTGCTTCTGGAACATTAAATGTATTGTTGCATAACCTACTGGTAAGTAGTTACTAGGCTTGCACACAAGTCAGACCAGTAAGTCTCAGCACTATACACTCTGTAGTTTCCACAAATGTTATCAGCCCCTGTCAAAACATGGTGGTGGTAAAAAGTACCTTATGATTTTATGAGTTTCATGAAATGATAAGCATGTGTTAGTAGACAAAGTATAGTCTTTACAATTAAATCAGCACCTAAACAGTTAAAAATTTCCATCTGACTACTCATTAATTCAATAGCACAAACCCCCCTAAAATGGCCTTCATCTAACTGGGAAAGAGGGAACATTTGCAGCAAATGTTGATATTCTTCTTGGTCTTCTCTTTTTTTAAAATTCTCACCCATGGATATTTTTCAATTGATTTTTCTTTTTCTTTTTTTAAAAATAGAGTGGGAGGAAGAGAGAGCTAGGGAGAGAGAAACATCGATGTGAGAGAGACACATTGATTGGCTGCCTCTCGCACCACCCCAACCAGGGCAGAGGATCAAACCCGCAACCGAGGTATGTGCCCTTGACCAGGAATCGAACCTGTGACTCTTTGGTCTGCGGGCCGACACTCTAATTGCTGAGTCAAACTGGCCAGGGCTCTTCTTAGTTCTTTTATGATTAAACTTTTAAAAATCAGACAACAGTAATCGATTGTTTAGATTTCTTTTTCTGCTTTGGTCTGGCTGTAGGCAGGAATTCAGTTGCTGTCTTCAGGCAAAGGTTTTGACTCAGCCATCCAGCCTGCAGATGCGAGCCTAGAAATCTGGACCGTGGCTTTAGGCAGCACATGTTTGTCACAAAGTCCACAGATTTTACTCGACAGGAAATGCAGAGATGTCCCCAGGCCCTTATAAAGGTTGATTATTACAAATAAACACCAAAACATTGACAAGTTAACAGATAACGACAGAGGGAAAAGATTGAAGAACTATAAAGACAGACTTGCTGGATTCAGAGTTGGAAAAAACCCCAAAAGATCTGTCTGAGTGCCTGCACTGACTTAATACTGTTAGAACTGCTTACATTCTATTAGATACTTTGCGTAACTGATTATTTTATGCAATCCTCAGAACATCCCTTTAAAGGACATATAACTGTTCCCATTTTGCAAAGAAAGATTTTATCTCAGGTCTTACAATGAGTAGGTAAGGGGAAGAACCAGAATTTGCACCAGACAGTGAGATCCCAGACCCAGTTCTGAAAGCACCAGACTACACTGTCTGACCACGGGTGAGGGCAGGCTCTGGAACCAGCAGATTTAAATTCCAGCCTTGCCTCGTGCCATCTGGTTTAATCTGGACAACTTACTTAACCTTTCTGGGTTTCCAGTTCCTCATCTATATAAAAGAAAGAATAAAAGTAACTCTTCCACAGAAGTTGGGAAAATTCAATGAGCTAATAGAATAAAGCACTTAAAATTGTGCCTAGCATACAGAAAGCAGTCAATAATATCAGCAGTATTTCTATTATTATTATATCACTAGTTAGAAGGCATTCCAACATTTTCAATTCAGTTTGACCTGTGTTAGGTGCTGGGATTATCAAAATAGTAAGTAAATAAAATAAGGTTCCTTCCCTAAAGGAAGCAACACACAAACCCTACTCAAAAGATTGCAAATAAAAAATTTCGAAATAACATGGTAAGGGTCACAGTCCAGGTACACACTGCACCCTATCTTTCGACGCTGACAATGATGAGGTGATAGCTAGGCAAGGCTGGGCAGACAATTCTGCAGAAAGAGCATGAGCTTACAAAAATATGAAATGACATGGGGTTTTCTCAAAGGTGGCACAGCAAGTGTGAGGCAGAATGTGTCGAGATGACGTGGGAGAGGCATACAGGGCACAAATCATGGGTGCAGCACCCAGCTGGCAGCGAGCATCCACTGAATACTTGGTCAGAGTTGGGCACTGTGCTCAGCACTGGGGCAGTGTGCTATAGTAGCAGAAAGACATGCCCTCTGTCTTGAGGGTCTGCTGAGCAAAATGTGTCTGAACAAGTAATTGCATTTCAAGCGTGATGGGTCTTACCAAAAGGGAAGTGTGGGGGACATGAATGAGCTAATGCAAAGGGACAGGAGGAAGAATCAGAAAAGCCTTGTATGAGGTTCTATTTAAGCTGAGATCGGGTAAATGACTAAGCTAGCTAGGTGGAAGTGTGGAAGGCAAGTGATATTTTAGACAATCAAAACAGCTCAGAGTCTAAGCCAGCGGTTCTCAACCTGTGGGTCATGACCCCTTTGGGGATCAAATGACCCTTTCACAGGGGTCGCCTAAGACCATCAGGAAACACATATTTCTGATGGCGACTCCTAACGGTAGCAAAATTACAGTTATGAAGTAGCAACAAAAATAATTTTATGGTTGGGGGTCACCACAACATGAGGAACTGTATTAAAGGGTTGCGGCATTAGGAAGGTTGAGAACCACTGGCTTAGACAAAGGCCTCAAGGCAGGAAGAAATGCATTCTGTTGAAGGGGACTATTTCTGGAGACGAGGGTAGAGACCAACCAGACAATACAGAACTGCAGAAGCGATATTAAGGGTTTGGTATGAAGAAGACTTCGAATAATGTAAAGGAGGAACAGTCACAATCTGGTTCATGTGACTGCAGGGAGGGGAGCAATGAGTACAATGACAGCACTAGAAATGGAGTCAAGAGGAGAGATCCCAGAGTTCTGTCTTTCGTATTTAGTCTAAAGAGAGTTTGGATGGGATGTGAAGGATGAAGAGAGGAAGAATTATGAGGACAATGTTCAGATGTCCAAAATAAGCCACTAGGAGGTTGATGGGTACATTGTACAAAGATCGGGAATACTGGAGGAGAAGCAAGTGTGGGTGGAGCATAACAAGGTCAAGTTTTAGACAGGTTGAGAAAGTCGTGCTCTGTGAAATATACAAGTAGACGGCACACAGACCACTCAGTAAGTGTGCTGGGAATACAGACTATATGAATGTTCTCCGTCTCCCTCTCTTTTCCTACCCAATAAAGGTCTTTGCCAAAATAACCAACCTCTCCTTCATCCTTAGGAGAAATCTGGTCTTTGTCAGCCTAGTTCTTGAGCTGTTATCATGCTAGACAAGAGAAAAAAGATGAAGAAGAAAACATGGGTCAAAGATCTGGTTTGTGGGAAGAATTTCAAATGACAAAAAGACTGAAGAGAGTTATGAGTGTGAGACTCAGGGTCAGGGTGGGGAAAACTGGGAGCCTATAACAAAAGGATTGACCGAGGCTTGGCTGGGGGATGAGAGAGAGAACAGATTTTAAGAAATATTGCTAAGGTATAACCTACATGCTGTTATAATCTTCAAGACACAAGGGTAGTATTACTTCTCACTTGCTTTTAGTTGCTGGACTATATCTCTTTAAATATAACTCCAAACTGAGACAGCTAGGTGGGGTTTGGGAGTTAAGCAAATATCTGGAGTTCAGGAGAAGGTTCTGTGTGGCTGGTGCACATAACTGAAACCATGGGAATGAAGGAGATCTCCCAAAAATGGCACATGAGAAGAATGCCTAGAACTGAGTCCAAAAAAATTGCACTATTTTAGGAACTGCTGGAGAAAGGAACTGAGGAGTAACCAGCAAACATCTACCTTACCCCTGAATACCAGGTTATTTCTAAAGTCTTTTTATGTTACCATATCACAGTATTACATAAGGGCATCCTATCAGTAGGTAGGCAGGACAGAAAGATATTCATTATCCCCTTAGGAAAGTAAAGAAACCCAGCCTTAGGGGCAGACAAGAAGAGATTTTCAGAAAGTCACATCACAGCAAATTAATGTCAAAGTGGGTCTCAGATTTAAGAGCCCTAATCTTTGTCATATGCCACTCCAGGACTGAGTGTCATGCCTCTGTTTAGAATGTGAGCCTTTGTAAATTTCTCAGATTTTCTTTTTGGCCCTATTTCCTTAGCTAGCACATAAACTTCGAGGAGCAGGAAGGTCTGAACCTTTCCCTGTTCCACCACCTTCTATGTGACTTATTGCCACCAGGTGTCATGGTAAAGAGCTCAGATGAATTACTCAGAAAACTGGGAAGTAAATGTGATTAACTGTATAATTTCGAGCCAGACAAGTTGAAACCCATAAAACAGCTTCATGAAAATGGAGAACTATAAAAGAATGTGATGATCAGGAAGAACAGTAGACTCGTGTTCATTATACTCCCATCTGTTCACTATGCATGTGTTACAGGCCCTGTTAACCCACCTTGCTATTAATAAAACAATCCATGCAAACCATAATTTATGGATTTCAAACATGACCAGTTTTGAAAAATCTTGGACATTAAGGATATGTCACCCCAAAAATCTCCTTTCAACTTTAGAGAAACTCATGGAATTCTGTCCCCAGATAAAACTCACTGTTCTATGGAAGAACAGTTAATAGTGTATGAGGTTCCACAAAATTAAGAATTATATGCTTCAGAAATGGATATAATTAATGATATTTAAAGTTTAGTAGATTCTATAAAGAGCTTTTGATTTCTTCCCTATTCCAGTGATGGGGTTCAGAACAGGCCTCCCCAGATAAGCCACTTTGGCATGTGAATTATTTTGAGCTGGAGGCAATCAAGACCCTGAGGGCTTAAGAGAACTTTTTATCTGTTTCTCCCTTTAAGAAATTTAAATTAGGGGCCTTGCCATGAGTAATACCAGAAATAACTTTCTATGACTTAATAGGGCACGGTAGTGAACATCTGCTATTCTCATGGTCCTTTGAGTGACCTTCCTCCCCTCTGAAGCCCCAAGGCATCTTACCTCATCCTTAGCTCAGAATGTCATATATACCTCATTTTAACTTCCTGTCTCTGAACCTCTTCTGTATGTGTGGTGTCTGACACTCATGTATGTGGGATTCCCATACATATGAATGTAATTAAATTTGGTTATTTTCACTTGATAATTGCCCTATGATGATTTAATTAGACCAATCGAAAGAACCTAGAAGGGTAGAAGAAATTTTTTCCCTCCCCCACAGCAATCACTGATCAAATAAATGTCTGCTAAAGAAAGAACAAACTCTTGCCCTGGCCGGTGTGGCTCAGCGGTTAGAGTGTCAGCCTGCGGTCCAGAGAGACCCTGGTTTGGTTCCTGCTAAGGGCACGTACCTCGGTTGAAATTTGTCCCCGGCCCTGGTTGGTCGTGTGGGAGGCAGCCACTTGATGTGTCCCTTTCACGTTGATGTTTCTCTCTCTCTCTCTCTCTCTCTCATCTCTCTCCTCTCTCTCCCTCCCACTCTATCTGAACAAAAAATGGAAAAATGTCCTCGGGTGAGGATTAAAAAAAAAAAGAAGAAAGAAAGAACAAACTCTCAATGGTCCATACTAAACTCATGAATTGACATCAACATAAGGAAAGCAGTGGTCCAGTTCCAGTTTAGGGCACATGAGAATAAACGGATAGTTGATATAAGAAAAGTTTGTTTCTTATAGAATAAAAAGGTCTACATCAATGAAAACTCATTATCATGCTTGGCAACGAGTTTTACCAGACAACACAGTGCAATTGCATTCGTGCTCCTACTGCCAAGCTGACTCACTATAAACAGCACAAAATACCTGAGTGCAGAAGTTGGCTTACAAAAACTGCTGGAAGCCCCTTTACAGCACTGAGGCACAAGTATAAATAATTTCATAACTAAATAGCATTAGAAAATCCTGTTGTGATGAGTAAATACCCATGAATCACAGCAGCCTCTCAGCATGATAAGCCAGACAGCAACTAATTAGCTTCTCAGAAGCACATGAAGCTACCTTATAATAATAATGCTTCTTGAACAAGAAGGATTATGACGTCCTAATTTCATTTTGTAAATTAGTGCTCTATGATCTCTAAAGAAGGACTCATAATAGAGAGACTCTGTCTAAACAAACAGTAGCCCTTCACTGTGTTTGTTTCAGTTTTGCTGTCCTGCCCAGGATGGGGGTGTCTGCATTCTTCTGAAGTCAAGTACCTAGAGTTACCAGGTTGCTAGCACTCTAGAATTCAATTTTAATTTTTTTTCTAACAGTAAGGCCTACAGCACTCACAAAAAACTGCTGAGCAACTTCAAAGAGCAATAAGCCCCAAAGTGATGAAAATATATACAATACAAAATGCCTATAACAGAAGAGCCAGGTTATAAGAAAGATGCTACCTATGGGGATAACAGGCAGAGGGAATGTTCTATGGTGTTTAAAAGCTCCTAACAACAGAGTATTATGAACACAGCATCAGCATTTCAATTCAGTGCAGCTCATGTCCTTTTTAATTGGTAGCTTCTCAGTAGACTGTATCACAATGTTTCTCCAAGCAGGTCTACAAGCTCATTCTTTTTTTTCTTTTTTAATATATATTTTTATTGATTTTTAGAGAGAGAAGAAGGGAGAAGGAGAAAGAGATAGAAATATCGATGTGAGACAGAACCATCGATCGGCCACCTCGTGCACGCCCTCAACCGAGGATTGAGCCTGCAACCCAGGCATGTGCCCTGACCGGGAATCGAACCAGTGACCTCCTAGTGCATGGGTCGAAGCTTAACCACTGATCCACACTGGCTACAAAATCATTCTTGATCATGTCTCACATATCTTCTGAAATACAACTTACCTAAGTGTCAAGCACAGACCTTGTTGACTAGAACAATGGGATACATATACAAATCCATATCCTTTTAAATTATTGTTAACTAATCAGTTTATATACTGAAAATATTACTCATTAAGGAAAATTACAGATAAGAAAATTACAGATAAGAAATAAGGTAAATAAAGACCATAGATAACCACTATTAAAATTTGGTTATTGCCCAGCTGGTGTGGCTCAGTGGTTGAGCGTCAACCCATGCACCAAGAAGTCGCCAGTTCGATTCCCAGTCAGGGCACATGCCCACGCTGTGGGCCTGATCCCCAGGGTGGGGCATGCAGGAGGCGGCCAATCGATGTTCTCTCTCATCGATGTTTCTATCTCTCTCTCTCTCCCTCTCCCTTCTTCTCTAAAATCAATAAAGAAAAAAAAATATTAAAAAAAAATTTGGTTATAACTTAAAGTATTTTTTCCATAAGTCTGTAGCTCTAACTCATTATATTGTGAACATTTTCCTTCTCTTTAAATATTATTTTCCAAAAAGGGGTTTCAATGTTGTTCCATAAACTACGCAGGTCCCATGAATACAGATGCCGAGTATGAGATACAGGCGTTAAGTTTATTACATAACAATTAAGGTACAACATACTCTGTAGGCCAAAGAAAGCCAAACTAGGCACATCCCTCTGTAGCCATGTACAACTTGTAGGTCTGGCACCCTTGTAATACAAGATCATTTTAAGTAACAGTATAATATTCCAGTATTCAGATGAAGAGAATTGGTCTGGAAAATACAGATGAAGAGGTCAGGAAAAGAACAGAGAAGGAATGAATTTCTTAATGGGGCAAGATGGCAAGTTAAGAAATTAACAGATATGTAAGAAAGTTCTTAAAACAACATTCAGAGGTCATATGGGAAAGACAGCTGTATAAAATGCCACAAAAGCAGAAGCAGTATGTTTTTATACCTGACAAATGGAATGCAGAAAAGGTAGTAAGAAATCAATGCATTTTCTCAAGGCAGTGAATTTAGCAAACAGGCACAGAAGGGGTGCTCTGTCATATCTAGCTCTTTGTGACATCTAGAGGTAAAGGTTTAAGGACAACAAACAAAGTGGACCTAAACAGGAGCTAAAAGGCTGTGAATCATCTGAATATAGATTATAGTTGAATAGGTACAGATAAAATATAGAAGAAATGTGTATATTCTATAGTAAGATAAGCCCAGGGCTAGAATTTGGTTGTAGAAATTTTTGTGCAATAGATATAAAGGGTTAAGAAGTAAAATACAAGAAACTATTAAAGGAAATATTAACATAGCAAAATAATATATGAATGCACACCCCCCCCCAACATTTTTAAACTGTTCAATATAAGGTCTAGTCTTGCCTAAAAAGCAGAAACAGAGAGCCACAGGAGGGAATCAGCTTAAATAACAAGATAACAGAATGAAATTGAACAGGGAAATGGGTAGGGTAAGGAAGGACTGCAAGAACACTAAACATTTAATAGCAGAATGTGTAAATAATTACAGAAGTAAATACTGGAGGCAGTAAATAACATAAAAAAAGCTGGGTAAAGTTTGAGAAAGTGTGGAACATCAATTTGAGATGCTCCTCAAGAATGAAAAGCAAATGAAATTAAAATAATAGATATTGTTGAAAAAGAAAGCATTATAAAATGGGCCCCTGGGCAGTAGGTAATAACAGCTAGACACATCATGGGAAATTGTCTGATTCGCACAGCTAACAAAATGATCTTTTTTTTCTTGCTTTCTTTTATTTTTTTAAAGGATAGGGCAGAAAGAAAAACCCAGCTTATCTACAAAGTAATGACCACCAGGCAATATGAAATGCCGTAGAGCAACAACTTCAAATAATTAGGTGGAAAATGTATGTGATCCAAGTACTTTATATCTTGCCAAGTTATACAATTTCATAACCAAATAGCATTAGAATATCCTCTTGCAATGGGTAAATATGAGAAGATAAATAACTCATTTACTAGTTTTGAAACAACCTCTAAACCAACCCCAAGATTAACAACAACAAAAACTTTAAGGATGGGGAAGTTTCCATATGAACCACTGAGACTCTGCCCCTCACTTAGTTTGGACTACAGAAATCTATCTGAACAAGTGAACCCTGAGTGTTCTGCAACCTTTCTTCCCCTGGCTCCGCGCTTCTCCCCTTCTAACGCACTTCTGGAGCCTCACAGATAGAACCTCTTGGCTTGTCTGATAACCAGTTCAAAGCATTAACTGGTCTTATTCTGTTCCAGCACTTGGTAATAATGGCTACACATTTTACTTGGTTAGAACATTATGCCTGAATAATTATTTTCTTTTTAATTTTCTACTTATTTTTTTAATGTTCAAAGAGGCATAGATCATAGAGCAACACAATGTGCCTCTTTATTACCAGAGATCTCTATTAATGATTTCCTGTTTCCCTAAGAAGTAGACAAAATGTCTCTGGTCTTGGAGTTTTTTATTTTTAAAGTGGTGAAAATCATATAAGCCACCCACCAACAGATACTATCGTTCTCAACCTCTTCTAATATTATCTTTCCATCTAGAACATATGAATATCCCTATGCTGCTTACATTTAAATATCAATATAAGTAATAAAATCATTACCAAGTACAAATGAAGAGGAAAAAGGCACATTTTTAAAGATCTACAATGATACACAACATACTTTTCCCATATTCTTTTCTAATAATCCATGGTAATCATGGGCATCTATAATAAAATTGTAAATGTTTGATGAGGAACACAGATAGCCAAGTTAACTTCCATGTCCTTTTAGTTAATTACTATAAAGTATGGAATTATTTTCTACACGTATACTTTTCCCACTTATTTTCCAAGATACTTTTGAAACAGAAAATGAAAAAGTTTGTTAAATAGCTATGGTAAGAATAAGAAAGAGCCACACTGAAATGAAACACAAAGTCTGCTTTTAGGAGCTCTAGTTCCATATCATCGGGCTGTCCGAATGTTTTCATAGGTCTCTCTAATGATAAAGGGGATGGAGTGAAAAAGAGAGGAGAAAATCTTAAGGTTCTCTTTAGTATCCAGTCAAAATTATTTTAATAGACAAAGCAAATTTCACATTTTGTTCTTCAGTACACCAGGAATGTATACATACTTCAAAGATTGTTTAGTTGATTCTATGAAATGGTAGGCAACATTCATGAAACCTTTATCAACATTTTACAACATTGTTTCTCCTTGTAAGGTCCAAAAAGAGGATATCCGGGATCTTTAACATTTATGAAAAGTGACAAAAAAGATGCTTATAAATATGGCTCAGTAACACTCTTAGACTCCAAGTGACAGGACAAATAACGAACAAGCCTGTGAAAAGGGCAGTATGATCTCTCTTAAGCTGGCTTTTGGAAGAGATGATTAAAATGAACTCGTTCATAACGCCCTGGTTTATAAACATCTTCTCCCTCTAATTGTAGACCTAGTGGCAGCTCTGACTCAATCAGCAGAACTGGGCTCTGGCACAAATCTGCTGGCTCTACTGCTGGCATTATCTCCTACTTCTGTTCCAACAGCTTTGAGACATGGATACAGTGAGAACAGAAGCAGCGATTTCCAACTACTGGACAAATGATGAGGCAGAGTGGTTCATCTAAAAGTGAATAGATGACAGATAAATAATAGGTAATGGATATATAACTAAAGATTATTTACATTCTTTGTTTTCAAAGGACTAATTTCAATCTAAAGAAAATTCCTAAATGGATAGCTTTAAATGCAAAAAAATTTTAAAAACTCCTTTTGTTACATTTGTCTTGACAATTGGAAAGGATCCCCCAAATCCTGAGATTCCTTTCTTCACATATGTCCCAACATTAATATTGTGTTTATCTTCATATTTATGAGAGATCAGAAATGAGAAAAGAAAGTGAAATTCCAAATGGTATTATCATTGTGCTGAAAGAAAATAAGTATCAATGTAGGTTTCTGGTCCAACAGAAAAGCATCTCTCTCAAAAACAAGGGCAAAATTCCCACAAAATTTTAGAAATTCTAACAGTGAAGTGAACCCAAATGGATGGTGCAAGATGAATAAAAATGCAAGAAGGAAAAAAGACCATAGAAAGCGGTAAATATGTAGAAATGTAAAAAACAAAACAAGGAAAAACCAGCAGCAATATGTTGTGGTGTAAGGAAATTCAAAACATGTAACAATAATAGAATTGAAGTTGTACTTTAAGTTGATTATACTATTAGGATGGAGGATAAAGACAATGCGTAACTCGCCCAGCTGATGTGGCTCAGTGGACTGAACACTGCCCCATGGACTGAGAGGTCCCGGTTCGATTCTAAGCAGGGCACATGCCTGGGTTGCGGGCTCAATTCCTATTAGGGGGCATGCAGAAGGCAGCTGATAGATCCTTCTCTCTCACACTGATGTTTCTCTCTCTCCCTTCCTCTCTCGCTAAAAAAAAAAAAAAAAAAAAAAAAAAAAATCAATAAAAACATATTTTAACAAAAACAAAAAAATACTGCACAACTTCAACTTTGTTACATTAAATATGGACAACAACAATTTCAATAGCTACTAAAAATATATATACAAACAAAATATAACTTCCAAATTAGTTGAAAGTTGCATAAGAAAAATATACACATATGGGGCAACTCAAAAGGAGAGAAAAAGAAGCACGATAAATTAAGAATGCAAAGGCAGACATAATTCATTTATATCAATAATCATAATATGTCTAAAAGGATCAAAAGTAGCAAGTAAAAAGAAGAGTAATTAGCCTAGATTTAAAGCAATCAGCCTGAATTTAAAATTTGTACTTTCCTTTTGTACCAAAACAAACAAACAAACAAAAAAAAAACCAAAAAAACACAAGTTAAAAGGATAGAAACAGCCCTGGCCGGTTTGGCTCAGTGGTTAGAGCATCGGCCTGCGGTCCAGAGAGACCCAGGTTCGGTTCCACTAAGGGCATGTATCTCGGTTGCAATTAGTCCCTGGCCCTGGTTGGTCGTGTGGGAGGCAGCCACTCGGTGTGTCCCTTTCACATCGATGTTTCTCTCTCTCTCTCTTCCTCTTTCTCCCTCCCACTCTATCTCTCTCTCTCTTCCTCTCTCTCCCTCCCACTCTAGCTGAACAAAAAAGTGGAAAAATGTCCTCTGGTGAGGATAAAAAAGAAGGAAGGAAGGAAGGAAGGAAGGAAGGAAGGAAGGAAGGAAGGAAGGAAGGAAGGAAGGAAGGAAGGAGGGAGGGAGGGAGGGAGGGAGGGAGGGAGGGAGGGAGGGAGGGAGGGAGGGAGGGAAAGAGAAAGAAAGAAAGAAAGAAAGAAAGAAAGAAAGAAAGAAAGAAAGAAAGAAAGAAAGAAAGAGAGAAAGAGAGAGAGAGAGAGAGAAAGAGAGAAAGAGAGAGAGAAAGAGAGAAAGAAAGAAAGAAAGAAAGAGAAAGAAAGAAGGAAGGAAGGAAGGAAGGAAAGAAAGAAAGAAAGAGAGAGAGAGAGAGAGAAGGAAGGAAGGAAGGAAGGAAGGAAGGAAGGAAGGAAGGAAGGAAAGAAAGAAAGAAAGAAAGAAAGAAAGAAAGAAAGAAAGAAAGAAAGAAAGAAAGAAAGAAAGAAAGAAAGAAAGAAAGAAGGAAAGAAAGAAAGAAAGAAAGAAAGAAAGAAAAAGAAAGCCTGAATCACCAATATCAAGAGAGAAAACACTTTATACAATCATCTACTGAGGGACGCTTTGGTTGTTTCCATCTCTTGGCCACCATGAATAATGCTGTAATGAATATAGGAGTACATATGTCTTTGGGAATAAATGTTATCAAATTTTTCGGGTAGATACCCAGAAGAGGGATTGCTTACTCTACTCTTAATTTTTTGAGGAACCTCCATACTGTTTTCCAGAGTGGCTGTGGTACATATATACAATGTAATACTAATCAGCCATAAGAAAAGATGAAATACGCTGTTGTAACAACATGGATGGATCTTGACGATGTCATGCTAAAGCAAAATGAGTCAGAAAAAGTCAAGACCACATGATTTCACTCATAAGTGAGATATAAAACTGAAAGCAACAAATGAACAAACAAGAGAAACCAACAAAAACTCATAGACACAGACAACAAACAGCATGGTGGTTACCAGAAGGAAAGAGGGGTGGGAGGGTAGAGAAGGGTAGAGGGGTCGAGTTTACAGTGACAGGAGACTTGACTTTGGGTGGTGGGCACACAAAGCAATCTGCAGATGATGTTTCATAGACCTGTCCACTTGAAACCTATATAATTTTATTAACCAATGTCACCCCAATAAATTTAATTAAAAAATAAAAAACTACAAATGAAAAATAACTACAAAAATTAGAAACACAAAAAAGATAAGTAGGCCACTATGAACAACTTTATTCCTATAAAATGGACACATTCATAGATAAAACTAGTCACAATGTATTAAAAACCCTAAATAGTCCTGTAACCGTGAAGAAAATTGGATAAAAAAATTCCCATAAGGAAAACTTCAGGTCTCAATGGCTTTACTTAATTAGTTCCAACGTACAATATTTGAAAAAGGCAGTATTTCCCAACTAATTTTGTGGACTACCATAACCACTGTTTGCTATTGGGATAATTCTCCAGGAATTGCTTGCCTTTTTGCATGTCTTACAAGTAGGCACTGACTGCTCTTTGTTTCATTTAATCTTTTCAAGGATGTTTAGCATAGCAAACAGCCCAGTAAGACAGACATAATGTCTCCTTTCAAAGCAAAGGGCAGTTTTGAATATAGTATTCAAGATAGAAATACTATCTCCCTTCAGAGCAAAAGGCAAGCGTGCTAACCACCACTACGAAGTTGATTTCCTTAAACTCAGTGATTCTCTCCTTTACCATAATCCACTGTGTGCTTGTCCTCTTACCATCACCATGTAAGAATTGGGGCTCAGAAAACAGGTGCAAAAATGCTGATTCTCTAGGTATTGTTGTGCATTACAAAAGGTCCTTCATCTATGACCCAGGAATCTCATGCCTTCTACCAGAATCTATAAAACTATGGCAGGTTAACTTTCAGCTTACAAACAGGATATAATCTCACAACTTTCATAGTTCTTGACATATTCAAACCTAAAAAGGCCAGCAAAAGTCCCAAACCACAAATGAGCAGATGGGAAAAAAATCCTAAAAATATATTACAAAACAAATATAGTAATATTTATAGTATAAAAATTCATCATGATAACCCAGGAACACAAGATTAGCCTACCAATATAGTATTATTTAATGTATTTCCTTTATTAAGAGATTTTAAAATATCATATGCTTTTAACAACAGATATAGAAAATATGCTAGATAAAATTCAACATCCATTCATACTTTAAAACAAGAAGAGCAAACTTAAAATAAATGAGGACTACATTAATTTGATAAAGGTTATCCACAAAACAATTCAGAGTAAACATCATTCTTAACAATAGAATGATTAAAGCATTTTAACTAAAATTAGGAAGATTTTTCTTCAACACTAGAGGTTCTAGCCAGTGCAGTAAGACAAGAAAAAAAATATATATATATAAGATTAGGAAGGGGAAAAATAATTATTCAAAGATAATATAATTGTTATTTTTTAAATCCCCCAAATACTTGAGATACATTATTGTAATTTAATAAAAGAGTTTAACAATGTCACTGGATTTTTTAAAAGTACACAAGATCTATGATATATCTATACACTAGCAACAGCTTGAAAATAAAATTTTAAATATACCATTAACGACAGCACCAAAAATTATGAAGTATCCAGCATCAAGTATTTTAAAAAAACTTTTAAGGAGAAAATGATAAAACTTCAGTTTATTACAGTAAAGAATATCTCAATATTGATGGATAAAACATGTTCATGGACTAGAAAACTCATAAAGATGCTAATTCTTTCCAAATTGATACATAGATTCAATACAATCTAAATAAAAAAACTCAACAAGTTTGTGATTTTTAACTTGACAAGCTGAAAATAAAATGAAAACTGACACTTTGATGGAAATCAAAGGACCAAAAATAGTCACTACACCCTTGAGAATAAGGGACAACTCTCCTCCCACGTGTCAAGACTTACTATCATGCTGGTATAATCACATAGTACCGACAGAGAAAAACAGACCAAGTACAGAAGAGAACACCCAGACTGAGACATACCACTATATCAACATTTGATGTAAAACAGAGGAGGTACTGTAAATTGAGAAAAAAATGGACCTTTTAATATATCATGGTGAGCCAACTGGATAGCAACAAGTTAAAAATGAAACTGAACCCCTACCCTCTCACTACACACAAATATCAAATCACGCTGAGTTAAAGAAATAATACCAAAAGCAAATCTGTAAAGTTTTTAAAAGACAAGATAGGTGGTCTTTAGAAGCTACTGTTTTGTAATGAGAAAATCTGCAAATCTTTGATTTAACTTACCCTGGCTGATGGTAGGGGGTAGTACCCTCACTAGCAATTGAGATTACTATAGTACAAATTCATGGAAAACATTTAATTACTTATTTTTCTTGCTTTTGCAGCTTCAGAAAGAAAAAGCAAATGATCCACAGCTTGTGAACACTGAGATGATGTGAAGAAAAAAAAAATACTGAATTTTTGCTTACAATACAGAATAGCGGGGGGGGGGGAGCATATCTGATTTTATGTATTTGCGAATATTTGGAAACAAATGAGAAAAATATATTTATTACACTGGCTTTCTAAGTTTTTTTTTAAGTGCTAAGCTGTTACATTAAAAAAAAATTTTAAAGATTTCCACATGAACTTTCAAATTAATCTTGAGTAGGAAGAAATTTCCTAAAATCTTTAAGAGTAAAACTGCCATTGATTATACTCTAAATTTAGAGAAAATTCTACCTTTTGAAAGCTAAAATAATTTGTCCTGTTTTATGTACCTCTATGAGAACTTGGTGATGCAAGAGGAAGATGTCATTATATCTCATTTTTAAAATGACATTTACCAAAAAAGTTAATAGCTAGCTAGCAACATGCATATATGACTATCATTTTTCCAGTGTCTATTTTATTTTTAAATTTACCTTTATTGTTTAAAGTATTACAGTTGTCCCCCCTTTTTTCCCCACTGTCCCCCTCCACACCCCCTTCACAGAACTATTGTCTGTGTACATGGGTTATGGATAGATGCATATAAATTTTATGGTTAATCTCTTCCCGCCCTGCCCCTTCCCTCTGGAATTTGTCAGTCTGTTCCATAGAGATATTCATTCTTTCCTCAGAACAACTTTTAATTTTAACCCAAGAAATGAGATAAATCTATACATTGCAATAACCAAAAAGTCTCCAAGTGAAGTTTTGTAGATTGACTGTTTTACTACTTGTGACATTTCAATTCTAAATCCAAACGACAGACAGAAAGCTCAGTTCCAAGACTACTTTCCAGAACTTGCACAAACTACTTGCCCCAATATTTACTTGAAGCCTAAATTTGTTTTCCCTTTGATAGACAGGAGAACAAGGAGATACTCCTGCCAACAATCCATTGAAGCATAATGTCTACATCTAAATTGGTATACAACTGAAAAAAAGCAGCTGCTGTGTCTATTCAGAACACACAGCAGCTGTGAAAAGGGTGCTATTCGCTCACTTCCAAGTCAGGGCATCAAAACCCTCGCCCGGGTTGCCAGCAACTTCACACTAATTGTACAATCACCATGGCAATGAAACAACAACAGCCACACACGTTCATTTGAACTACCAAGACTGGGCTATTTAAAACTGGAAGATGACTCCGGCAAGAAAGTCATAAAGGGCAGACTAATTAATGAAGGTGTGTAACTCCAAAAATGCTGAAGACTTGACTTCACTTTGTTCTTTGCGGCTTACCTCCGGAAAACAATGACTATGTAATTTCATGAACTACTTTTTCCTTTTTGTTAAAACTAAACATCGGTGCTTAGACAACATATCACATATTGGGTTATGTTTCTCCAGTGGACTTTGTATGAAAAAAAACCTTCAGCATCAATTATAAATATACTTTAAAAGAGCAGTGCATTTCTCCCAACAGGAAGGTCTTAAAATTTTTAACACCAAGTTTCAAAACAAAATAATGTGATTTTGTTGTATTTCAATCTAAATAAAAATACCTAGCATGGAGTAATTACTTATTCATGAAAGGAGGAATGAAAGAGTAAAAATGACAATAATTCTAAAAAAGTCTAAAGGACTCCCACAATGCAAGGAATTTTTTTCATGATCAAGAGAATCTCACTCCAATGTCCAACAGCTTTCTGCCTTATTTAAATCACCAAAATAAGAATCCATTAGAAATCAGTTATATCTCTCAGTAATATCTCAGTATATTAGGTTTCCATCACAACAAATATGGCAACATATTTGATTTGGACTATTAATATTCCATCAAGGATGCTATTTGAGGCTGTTATAAAATACTGAAGTGTCAGTGGTGAGAAGCAACAGGAGGAATAATGGTGAATCAGTCATATTACTACAAATTCCTCAAAAATCTGCACTTTGATGGTTAATTAAATCAAAAGTTTAATTAAATTATTAAACTTCCATATAAAATTATTTCAAAAAAATTAACTTTTTCCTTAAAACTTAACACTATTTAAATAAACACTTTAAAAACTAAACAGTGATGTCACTATAATTAAATGACAAAACAAAATGACCCCCTATTTTTTATTTATAATAAAATTCATTCAGCAAATATTGTGTATGGTCTATATGGCTAATACCAAGAAGCTATAATATTCAATCTTGAGAAACTTAAAACCTAGCTACTAAAAAAATAAACAAGTGGATCACTAATATTTAAGTGAGACAAAGAAAAATGAAGGTAACTCAAGGTAGGTTTCATAAACAGGATTATCAATGTGAAAACAAGTCATTGAGACTATACAATATTTATACATAACCCCACCTCATCTGGGGTTTTGTCTTCCATGGTTTCAGTTACCTGTGGACAACTGAGTCAAAAAATATTAAGTGGAAAATTGCAGAAATAAAAAATTCATAAGTTTTCTATTGAGCGCCATTCTGAGTAACTTGATGGTCTCGGACCATCCCATTCCGTCCCACCTGCAACCTGAATCATCCCTTTGTCCAGTGTCTCCACGCTGTATACACTTCCAGCCCATTTGTCACTTAGTAGCCATCTCAGTTATTAAATGGAATGTCACAGTATCACATCGCCTGTGTTCAAGTAACCCTTATTTTACTTAATAATGCCACATTCACTTTTTTTTTTTAATCCTCATCAGAGGATTTTTTCCATTGATTTTCAGATAGAGTAAGGAGGGAGGAAAAAGGGAGGAAGAGGGGGGGAGGGAGGGAGAGAGAGAGAGAGAGAGAGAGAGAGAGACATTGATTGGTTGTCTCCCACACGACTCCCACTAAACCACAACCAAGGTACATGCCCTTGACCAGAATCGAACCCGAGACTCTTTGGTCCACGGGCTGACGCTCTAACCGCTGAGCCAAACCCCAGGGCCACACAACTTTTATTACAGTATTACTATAATTGTTACAATTGTTATCATTATAACAATTGTTGGCATTTTTCTATTTTATTACTAGTTATTGCTGTTAATCTCTTACTGTGACTAATTTATAAATTAGACTTTATCATAGGTGTGTGTGTATAGGAAAGAACACAGTACACATAGGGTTTGGTGCTGTCCATGGTTTCCGGCATCCACTGGGGGTCTTAGAACATATCATCCATAGATAAGGGGGGACTACTGTAGAGCCTCCTGGGTATTTTTTTATTAACATACTCATATTTCTTTGCTTTCCCATAAAACCTGCCATTTTAAAATGTTGTTAGCTATCTATTAGGATTCTATAAAAATTCTCTATGGCACAGACACTTTATAACTTCTCGAATGCAACTTGAAATAACACAAAGAGCCAAATTATTTTAAGAGGAATATGTAATTGCGATGTTATTTTACAAAATTTAACCACAATGGAGACAAGATGAATTAGAAGATGAACAATAATAATTTCTTGAACACCTACTATGAGCCAAATTTTATATGTATGCTTAGCCCTATTTTACAGCTGGCTCAAGACTCAGAAGCTTGAAAGAGTTGAACAAAATACCCAAGCTCACACAGCTAATGAATGGCAAGACTGTCTGATCTGAGTATTCATGCTTATGTAGCCAAAAAGTTTCTAAAAGTATTTGTACGTGGCCCATTTTTCAAAAGGGTTTTAGGAAACTTATACATTAAAACAATTTAAGAAAGCACACAGGTACACACACAAAATTAAATGGAGCTATCTAATGGATGTAACCAAACATAGACATTTGAGATTAAATATTTATTCAAGTAACTTTGAGTCCCTACAACCAGAGTCTCCAGTTAAGAGGTCTGCCCAGAAAATTTTAGGCCCGTGTCTCATGATACATAAAGCAGAGTGGAAAGACAAGCTGTACTGAGTACAATACTCAGTTAATGGCTCCAAAGCCAGCCATAAAACAAATCCACAACACTTCTTCCAACTGTGTTTACCTAAAATACAACTACTCTAAAGGAAAACTGAGTATCACACGAGCCTCTCTCTGGTCAAAGAAATAACATGTACTTTTTCAGGGAATGACAGAGTAGCACAGGCTTTCAGCTCCTTCAAACTTCTAATAAACATTCAGTATGAGAAATGCCCCATTGTAGTATGGAGGTAGAACTAACATAAAAATGAGCAGTAACAGCCCAGCCAGTGTTGCTCAGTGGTTGAGGGTTGACCCTTGCACCAAGGGGTCGCCGGTTCGATTCCTGGTCAGGGCACATGCCCAGGTTGTGGGCCAAATCCCCATGCAGGAGGGGGCTAATTAATGTTCTCTCTCATCGATGTTTCTCTCTCCCTTCCTCTCTCTCTAAAATCAATAAAGAAAAAAAAATTTTTTTAATGAGCAATAATAATCCATCATTAATTCAGAAAATATTTAACACATACTATAATAAGATGCTATGGTTACACATAAAAATACATAAACTACAAGGAACCTGCAACAAAGCTGAAGACACAAAACATACAGTCAACTAACAATAATGCGTAACAATGTAAGTGTGAAAGGAACACTAATGATAAGTGCTCCAGAAGTTGCAGGAGGGGAAGATCACCAGGTATGTCAGGCAGTTTCATGGAAGAACCAGGCTTGCAAGTAAAAAGAGGTAAGTTAATGAAAGAAAAAGAAAAAGTATTACATCTTAATGACTAGTTAACATAGCCACATAACTGTCCCAAGCTAAATGCCAAAGTTGGGGGTTCTTTTTTTTTAGAAGTAGAAGATTTTAAAATCCCAAAGACTTAGTTTTAATACTCCTAAAGAAATTAACTTGAACTACTAAAGCAAATCACATGTGCTTTATGGTATATGGAGAGAACAAAAAATTTGGATTTCAGTACTACACAATATTCAATCTGTAGCTCTGCCAATTTATACTTTGAATGTAACCATGGCAAATTATTTAACCTATCTGGTTTACCCATCTATAAAATGTGGGTGATAATATTAAACCAAGAGGCTTTAGGATTCAGTTAAATAATGTACTGGGGAAAATGTAAGTGCTAATTTTATTATCTAAATTCTTTAAAATCAAATTTTTAGTCTGAATCAAACAAGTTTTTCTACTTTTTGTATCTAAGAATGGCTTTGTTGAAGGAACTTTAATCTTTAATAATAAACTGGGTCTGTTATATAAATACAGTAAACATGGTTAATAATGTTTTCAAAATCCTATTTTAACCAGCGCTTGTTATTTACAGACAAGTACTAATTCTGTGGAATCAGTGGTAATTTCTAATATCATTCTACCATCTCTCTAAACATAACTTTCTACTATTTTTCTTTATTCTAACATTAATTAGTATTGCTAATTGATTACATGTCTATGCAGGTCACCAATAGGTTGTTGGTGATATGTAGGACTGAAAATACTAGAAATATTGAGGTCACTATGTTTCTATATATGTTTCTTTTACTCTCCCCAACCTTTATATTACTCAAAGAAAATTTGTCATAAATACTGATTTTTTTCATTGGCTTTCTCTCTTCTGCCCCTTCTTGACTATTTAGCCTCATATATAGGTCGCTTCTAGTGAAAACTGTTCTTATCATGATGAGTAAGTATTTTGTTTCACAGAAAGTTCAACCTTCTGAATTTTAGGTACCTTTCATAAATTTAAAAATAATTATGGAAGTAATCCACAAAATGTAAAGATAAGTATAAGGAATAAATACCAAAGTAATTTTTATTTTTTCTTGACCAAATGTGAAATGTCCCAAAGGCAGGATCAGGAAGAAAGTGATTTTTTTTAAAAAAGGCTAAGAAGTGCCTGCATAACCAAGAGTTGACCACGTGCTCACCTGCAAGGAACTGAGCCCTGGTGAATAAACGACTCATGACCAGCCATGTTTAGGGCTGTCTAGACATAAAATAGGCAGAGAAAGGCAGTCTTTTTATACAGTTATATTTCTGATGTTTGTTTAATGCATAAGATAATTATATACTTCATAAACATGTAATAATAGTCATAAAAAACAAAGTATAAGGAAAACATAGAAATTTGCACATATTAGGTACTGTACCTAATATTTGTTGAAGAGAAGAAGGGGAGAAAAAAAGGCAGAAAAAAAATACAATTTATCTAAGATTTCAAAGTACTTATGGTATCTACTAGCAGAAATATTTTAAAAGTATGCATAGTGCCCTGGGTGGTTCAGTTGGTTGGAGCATCGTCCCGTACACCAAAAGGTTGCAGGTTTGATTCTTGGTCAGGGCACATACCTAGGTTGCAGGTTCAATCACTGGTTGGGGCGCATGTGGGAGGCACAGATTGATGTTTTTCTCTCACATCAATGTTTCTCTCTCTTTCTCTCTCCCCCCATTCCTCCCTCTCTAGAATCAATAGAAACATACCCTGAGGTGAGGATTAATAAAAATAAAGAAAAAATTATGCATAGCTTAAAGAAAATGCATATTATACACATTCATTAAATGTTTTTAAACAATCCTTGTTATGGTATTCAGTAATCAAGTTAATTCCCTTTTGTACCCATTCAACAAGATGAAATATTAAATGTGTAAAAAATGATGTGAGTTTTGCATGTGTCAAGCAATATGAACAAAAAAAGTCAGAAACAAAAAAATTTTCCAGGACTATGATGTCCAATAGCTGACATATCTGTAATAGTACTTTTCATTTTAACCTATTAGGAACTACTAAATTACAAGCATCTAGAGGCATTATCTTGCTTCCATGGAAATGCAGAATATATGAATTAATTAGGACTATAGTGAAAAGAGAAGAGAATGATACCTACCTTCTACAGGAATTAGTTTCTTTAGTAAAATGTAATCATACAATATATAGTTTCTAGGCCATTTAACAAACATCACATGTTTTAAAATCTCCTAATCATTTGCCTTTTAAATTTTTTTCAGGAAAGGCATGTCACACATTATTTACTCGCCATGACTTTTAAATTTTGGATCACACCAAGAGGCTTCACATTAAATCATTACTGTGTATCCCTAATTTTCTATGCTCATTATTTATGTGTAATCAGTTTAAGGGAGCTATTTGTAATCATTATGAGAGCTATACTATTGCTATGGCTCCTTTCCCTAAGAGGTGGTTTATAAACAAATTCTTGATTGAAGGTTTCCAAACACTAACACTATTATAAATCAAGGTAATAAGAACATGCCCTCAGGAAGGCATGAATGGAAGGATGTAAACTAATCAGTCATATTATTAGCAGTTTGAACAAGAATGCTGATGGAAGGCTGACAGGTCTTTATGAATCTAAGATGGAAAAGAGCCCAAGAGAAAGACTTTCAATCCAGCAATGAAAGAGTAAAGAATCCCCTGACAAACCAGTGGAACACTACTTCATTTAGTAGATTTCTCTTTATATGGGAAATAAACAGAAGGAAAATGAATGTTTAAATATCACCAACTATATTCCAGGTATGCCATTAACTCCCTTTGTAGTCACTGCTAATTCACCAAGCTACTTCCCATAAGGATGAGTGGGTTGGAGCGACAGAACAAAAATCTCCAAAACACTGACCAGCTAACTGAGCACTTCCATTCACTTGGCATTTATTCTTGTCCTTACTTCACAAAAAGGCATCTGGTTCTTCCTCCATCTGTTCTGGGCTGGCCTAGTGGAAATCAGCACCCTTTAACCTAATCAACTCAGTAAGGACTGAGGGGGGGAAATCAACTTCACAGACTTAAAAAATTGAGGGCCAGAATCTAGATGTTAGGGATCTCGCTCAAGTTAAACCATCCTGTGAGATTCTGGTTGAAAAGTCATTCTGCATCTTCCCTTCAATGTCAATCTTCTCAACCTCTATTCAAAATATTTCTTCTTTGATGTGATCATAGTAGGTACTTCCTTCCCCTTCACCTCTGGGTATCCTTCCTCCTACCCACTGCCACAATTTTATTTCTAATTCCCCAAAACTAAATAAAATCTACTTGGAGTTTTACATTTGGCAATGGACTTCCACGCATTATCATCTCATCTGATACTTACAACTATCTTCTGAAATAAGCAGGACCCATTATCAGTCCAATTTTGTATGAGGGAACTAATGACCCAACAGGTTACATGCAGTGATTCAACCTATGGGTGAGAGCAGTAGTTCTCACCTGGGGCCTATTCCTCCCACTCTCACACCCCCAGGGAAGGAAGGCATCTGTCAACAGCTGGAGAAATTTTGTTTGTCACAACTTGGGGCAGGAGGTTTGCTACTGGCATCAAGTGAGCCCAGGCCAGGGATGCTGCTAAATATCCTACAACGCACAAGACAGCCTCCTACAACCAAGAATCATCCAGCTTAATCAACAGTACCCAGAATGAGAAGGCCTGAGTTAGGCGGAGTGAAATGAATCATGTCTAACCTCTGCAAGTTTGAGTTCCCTCGTTTGTACACAGGGCAATAAATCTAATTTGTTTTTTAATTTATATACTGTAAAATTTGCTCCTTTTGGTGTCTAGTTGTTTGAATTTTGACAAACACACAGTCATGTAACCATGACCACAATAAAGATGCAAAACACTTCCAACACTGTGAAACCTTCCCTCATGCTCTCCATTGTGGTCAAACAGCAGCCCCACACCTAGTGACTGTTCCCCGTCCCTACAGTTTCACTTTCTCTACAGTCATATAAATGTAATCACCCAATATCTGGTCTTTGAGTCCTGTGTACTCAATGCATTTGAGACTCATATATGCTGGTGTGTGATGTATCAGTACTTCGTGCCTTTTTATTGCTGGGTAGTAAGTATTCCATTGTATGGCTTTCTCTCAGTTGGTTTATCCATTCGCTATTTGAAAGTATTTCAGATGTTACCAGTTTTTGGTGATTATGAATAAAGCAGACATAAACATCTGTACATAGATTTTTGTATGAACACAAGTTTTCATTTCCCTTGTGTTGCTATCTACTAGTGGGACTGATGGGCTGTATGGTGAGTGCATGTTTAGATTGGATGAACAGCCAAGCTGCTTTCCGACGTGGCTGTACCACGCTGCAACCACAACAGTTCTGTATGGGCATCCCAGCTGCACCCACACTCGCTTGAACTTGGTCTTGCCAGATTTTTTATTTTAGCCATTCTAACAGGTGTATACTGGTATCCAGTGTGGTTTTAATTTGCATTTCTGTAATAACAAATGATACTAAGTATCTTTTTAAAAATTACTATTTTTAGAGCATTTTTAGGTTTATTAGAAAACTAGACAGAAAGTACAGAGTTCCCCTGTACTCCTCTTTCACCTCCCACTCCCCCACCTCCTCTCACCAGTATCCCCCATTATTAACATCTTACCTTAGTGTGGTACATTTGGTACAACTGATGAACCAATATTCTTGTTATTACTGACTGAAATCCATAGTTTACATTAGAGTTCACATTTTGTGTTAAACAATCTGAGTTTTGACAAAGGTATAATGTATCCACCATTACAGTATCACACTGCAATTTCAGTCCTAAAAATCCTGTGCCCCATCCATTCATTCTTCCCTTGCTCTTTCCCCACAAATTTCTGGCAACCTCTAATCTCTTTACAGTCTCCATAGTTTGCCTTTTCCAGCATGTCATATGGTTGGAATCAAACAGTATGCAGCCTTTTCATAGTGACTTCTTTCCCGTAGTAATGTGCATTTAGTTTCCTCAATGTCTTTTCATGGCTTATTCTCATAAATGTATGTTTATTTATCCATTCATTTATTGAAGGACATCTCTGGAAATTTTTGTTTGAAGTTACTTCCTCTGATATTAACAGACAGTCGACTTTCTTTTATTTCATTAGCTATAAAACTAAAAGGATGGAAAAAGGTAAGCTATCTTCATCATTATGTGTAAAGTCCCTTTCTTGTTGAGAGTACATATTTTTCCACTCCATCTGACAATCATTTAATTGCTGTGTTTAGACTATATATATATATTTTTTTTAATTTTTTTTTTGGTATGTGCCCCTAGCAGGTACTGAACCTGGGACTCTCTGGTCCACAGGCTGACGCTCCAACCGCTGAGCCAAACCGGCCAGGGCTAGACCATATATATTTAATTATTGTATTATTTGTTTTGTTTGCACACTCTGCTTTATGTTCTTCTGCTCCTTTTACTGTCTTATTTCGCATCTTTAAAGTATTTTCTGATACTCCATTTTAAGTTATCTACTGGGTGACCTGGCAGTATCACTCTGTGTCCACTTTTTAGTGCTTGCTCTAGGGAGTACAATCTACATCCCTAACTTTTCAATCTGCTCAGAATTAATATTTAACCACTTATAGTAAGTACAGAAAGCTTACAACCATTGATTCCTTTACCTCTCCCTTATTATAGGTATCATATGTATTACAACTACAGACACTGAAAAATCAATGTCATGAATTTTTCTTTCAACATCATAAATATTTTAAAGAATTTATGAAGAGAAAAATAGATTATATGGACCCAGTTATTTACTACTTCTGTGGCTCTTCCTTTATGACTGATACTCTAAGTTTCTTCTGATATCATGCCCCTTCTGTCTGAAGAAGTTCCTTTCGTATTTTAGAACGGAGCTGCTAGCAATGAATACTCTTCTTCCTTTACTGAGAACGCCTTTCTTTTGCCTTCATTCCTGGAAACGATATTTTCACTAGACATCAAGTTCTTGGTCAACAGCTTTGCTCTTTCAGCACTTTAAAGGTTTTCTTCCCTCGTCTTCTGGCCTCTGTGATTTCTGATGAGAAATCCATAATCATTTGAGTCATTGGTTCCCTTGTGCGTATACTGTGTTTTTTTTTTTTCCCCTCGCTGCTTTCAAGTGTTGTTTTTTTATCTTTGCCGTCCAACAGTTTGATTATCATGTACCTGAACCTGTCTTTCTTTTGAATTGATATTGCTAGATATTCAGAGTTTCTTGGACAACTGAGTTTGTCTTTCACCAAATTTGAATTTTCAACCATTATTTCATCAATGATTTTTTTCTGCACCCAACTCTTCCTCTTCTACTCAGATTCGAACCCTCTAATGTCCCATAGGTCCCTAAGACTTTAGCTCATCACCCCCCCCCAATTTTTCTCTTTTCTTTTCTATAATTTCTATTGTTTAATTAATTTCTATTGATCTATCTTAAATTCACCAACTCTTGTTATATCACCTTCTGCTCTTAATTTAAGCACATACAAAATAGTTTTATTTCATTTATGGTATTTTTCAGTTCTGAAATGTCCATTGGTTCATTTTTAGAGTTTCCAGTTTTCTAAGAAATTCTATTTACAAGAGTGTTCACTGGACCTCTTAGATTATGGTTATAAAAGCTGTTTTAAATTCTCTGAAAAATCCATCATCTAGGTCATCTTGCAATTAACACCTGTTGATTTTTCCTTCCAGAACTGGTTAGATTTACCTGGTTCTTTGTATGTCAAGTAATTTTGGGTTATATTCTGATCATACTGAATATTATGTTGTGAGTCTCTGGGTCCTCTTAAAATCCTTTAATGAATGTTATTTTTTGTTTGGCTGAACAATCAACCTAGTTAGGTTCAGGGCATGAGTTCTGCCTACCTTCTGTAGGAGATAACTCAATGTCAATTAAGTTTTTAATAGCCCATGTTATTTGGGGGATAGTCTGGGACTTGAATGATAGCTTATACTATAGTTCAATTCTCAAAACCTTGTTATGCCCCTTTGGGTTTGATCTGTGAATGTGCAGCTGAGAGGTGAGCTTGGGACTCGTGTCGATCTGTATACAAAACAGATCATCTTTTTCAGTTCTCTCCTCTCTGGCTCCTAGGGTTCCCTTTTCCCAATCCATTGTCTAGAAGTCTAGGGTTTCTCTCAAAACATTAACCTTTTACACTGTCATGCAGTTCCACATACCGGGGACTGCCCTTGGGGCACAGTGGCAAGAGAAACGAGAGAGAAAAATAACAGTGCACACTCTCTTGATCCCAAAGACACCTTCTTAACTCAGCTCCTTGGTGCCTGCAGCAAGGTTACCACCACTGCAGCCGGGCAGCTGAGAGGCTGGGCTGTCCTGAGGCAGGGCCAGGAGAGGAAAGAGGGGGGTTTGGGGGTTCCCTTTTCTCAGTCCTCTGGCTAGAGAGAGAGGGTTTCTCTGGAGTTGTTGGTTTTTTTTTTTGCTGCTGTTCACTGAGTAGTCCTAGGACTCAGCCCACCCACAGGTCAAACCCAGGAGATTGCGGAGGAAAAACAGTTAATTTACTGCCTCCTCTTTCTGTACAGTCAGTGTGAGAACACAGCCTGTGGTAAGCACTAGGAGGCCAACTCATGACATTCTAAAACGCAAATGTTTTCCTTACAGCTTAGTATAGACACAAATATGAATTTGGGAGGCAGAAAAAGACATTCCAACAATACCAGTAAGAAGTAAGTGATCAGAACACTGGAAATCAGACCAAACACTCTTTCACTGACAGATTTAAATGTATCTCATTAAAGATGAAGTGCACATCTGGCAGGGTAACAGCATAACATCAATCTATTTTAAGATATTGTAAAAATAATCAAACAGAAAACTTCAGACCTGGTTTCGGCCTTCTTCTCCATCTTCGATACATATGAATACTTCAAAATACTAGTACCAGGTTCTCAAGTACTCACCTGTGGGTTCCGCCCAACATTTACTACTTCGGCTTAGAGTTGCGTGGTCTCTGAAAACACAAAGCCACTTTTCAAAGCCAGCTTTCCATTAAAAAACACTCTTTCAAAGAGTGTGCTCTTCAGCTTCAACAAGATGCCTTAAATAGCAAGAAACACAAAAATAGCCAGCAAGGCAGGCTTGCTTACAGAGCTGGCTCAAATAACAAAATGCGACCCAATTCAGGTCATTCAGGTGAAGGGCCGTCTGGAACTGAGCACCGATTCTCAATGGAGGGAAGCAGCAGTCTGTTGAAAGTTAAAACGTTTCAGAGTGAATACGAAAAGGTTCGCTATAGGACAGCCACTGGACTTAGAGTCTCCTTGTTATGATGAACTTAGGTTATTTAACAGCTTATAATGTGATGAAACTAGGCTTGTGCTCTCTCTCCTGTGAAAGCCTGACACACCCTGTTCTTCTGTCCACCTCACGGTGAGACAGGGGCCTGAGCAGGTAGCAGATAATCCCAACACTCCTTTCCTTCCTTCTTTTCCTTGACAGAAAGGAAAACAAGCTAAGAGAGTTAAGTGATGTGTCCAAAATCACATATTTATGTGACACGTGAAAGCAAGACCATAACACAGGATTTCCAATTTCACATCCCAAGATTCTTCCACGACCCCTTGCTGCCCTCCAAGCAAGAGCAGGAACTGGGAAACTTCTGGAGCAACGGCACCTGGGGCGCGCTGACCCCAGCACCAATGAAAGACCAATGGCAGTCAAAAGGCAGGTGGCCGAGGAGGGTGAATTTTTAAAATCTCCCTGCTCCCACCTGATATCACCCTTCGGAAAAACAGTGTCATCTGAAGCCTTTTCATTCTATCTATTCATAAAAACAAATAAAAGCAAACACTTGCTGCCATGCGAAAAGAAAACGTGTCTTTTCTTTTGATGGCACTTGTTTTCTGAACCCGAGGTCACCAACAACATGACAGAATTCAACCTGAAGTGAGAAATAAGACAGGCCCTCAAACAGAAAGTTACATGTCTATTCTCGTGTTTCATCCCTCTGGCTAAGAAATATTTTCTTTTCCCCCACTAAATAGAACACCACCTGATTTTCCTTATTACATCAACAACAGAAGATATTCCACGCAGTTCAGTTAAAAGCTCAACAGAAACTAAGAGGAAGAAACAAAAGAGGCAGTGTTCCTTGTCCCCAAGCAGGAGGACCTGTAACCTGAACGGGGCATTCGTAAGTGCCAGGACCCGGCTGATGGGCAGAGTGAACAGGCGTGCCTCTAAAGCCAAGGACGGGTCCTGGTTTGCTCCCTCGACTCAACACTGTACTACGTTTCTGGAGAAATCTACAAATTGAGCGAATGACCTGTTAAGCTAGTCCTCTCATGCAGCCACCAAAGGCCAGTCCCAGAAGATAAGTTTCACTGCCTCATCCCAAGAGTCTTCTTCGGCCTTGAGACTGGATGGGACAGCCAACTCTCGAAACGCAGCATCTTCTTTCCCAACTGCTGCCTTTGCGCTGCCAGCGGAGAACGCGGATCCGTCCTGATTGATTTCTTCAGATACCAAGCTGCTTTCTCTGGTTACTGATGACACACACACACACGCCTCAGCACTCCATGCCCCTCATTACCATGTTTGCTGCAGTTCCATTCAGAAAGTGTACAGTCATCCCTCGTTTATCACGGTTAATCCGTTCCAGACTCTAGCGGTTGCACCTGGCGTTGAAGGATTCCTGGGTGCTCAGATACATAGGCCTACAGTCCATACGTACAGTAATTTTAATTGAAATTGTAATACAGGGGTGTATAATTGACTCAGACAACCGAGCACACACTATATCATTTTCACTTTTTAATGAATATATTTGAAAAAAACCGCGATAGACTGAAGCTGCCAAAGTCGAAGCGCAAAGTGGCGAGGGACGACTGTAAAGGCAAACAGTAAGTAATTTCTTGAAAAACAAAAGCTAATCATTTCATTGGCTTTCCAAAGGCCCCTGATAAACGGTACTAAGACTGAAGCTACCATTCCAGAGCATAACTTGAGTTTTAGAGTCAACATGTCTATGGATATGAAGGAAGGATGGGAGGGAGAGAAAGAGAGAACCCATCATTTTTTAAAAAATATGTTTTTACTGATTTTTTTAGAGAGAGTGGGAGAGAGAGAAACATCAATGAGAGAAACATGGATCAGCTGCCTCCTGCACGCCCCCTACTGGAGATTGAGCCAGCAACCCAGGCATGTGCCCTTACTGGAAATAGAACCCATGACCTCTTGGTGCACCAACCAATGAGTCACACCAGCTGGGTACCCCTCTTTTTTATAATGGCCTGAAAATATGTTTAATCTATAAAGTAAAATCAGTGGTATAACATTGCTTTTAGAACATGAAGCTCAAAAGCAGAACAATTAAAGATAAGAAATCCCAAAGTATAGGCAGTTCTTACTCAAAAAACAAACTGCTTAGTAGGATTTGGATATTTCATCAATATCTAAACTGTAAAAGTTGACACTTAAGCTGATTTTATTAGACCACTTTATTTTAAAATTGCTATCTTTAAAACTCAACATCACACATTAAAAGGAATTACAAGGTCAAATACATTGCACCTGACAAGCTGGCTAGACACTCTAGTGTTAGGAGGGAATAATCACTTCTTCAGAATACTTTTTGAAGGCAATAGTCAACAACGGCTGCCTCTTAAGGAAAGGTAAATATTACCTAAACAGCTATCACAGCTCCAGGAGCCCTAGATGGTGGGATTTGGGGCTGTTAATCTGGTCAGAGAAGAGCTAGGGGTCTTGTCTTGAAGCTGTGTTGACAGAGCAAGCATTCTAACTATAGTTTATGTCACAGACCAATAAACACTGCAAAGCTCTAAAAATGCTCTGGTTCACACTTCAGATTGAGACACACCAAGCATTTTAGCGAAGAATAAAAACACCCAAGGGTGATGAGAGTCGGGGAGGGAAGATGCAGGAGAGGGGGTGGGGAGGGGTGAGAAACTGAGCTCCAGAAAAGGGACGTGACAAGTGGCTGGCTTTTGTTTTTACAAGATAATTTCTTTGGTGAAATATTTTTTAACAACAAAAAACACTGAAGATGAATGTTTACCACAGCATCATAGAATGTGTAGTATGGAGCCTGCACCTCCTCGTTTTAGAGTCTATTAATCTCTAAATATCTGATCTAAATAACTCAGTTACAATTAGAGTAAGTGTGGACATAATTTCCAGTTTGCAGAAATTGGTAAATTTACTCCCCAAAAAAGAAAAAAAAGGCTTAAGAGCACAACCTTATTTTCAAGTCGATCACCTCAAGGCCACTAAATAATTGGTTTTCTTGAGAGGAATCACGCAAGTGGCAGAATAAATCATTCAAAGAGTCGAGAGAGAAGTGTGGCGCTCCACGGCGGGTGCCAGAGACATATGGCTTTCAAAGTTGTCATCTTCCTATTTTACAAATTCTCTTTATAGAATGAGCAACACAAAATAATATTCTTGATTTCATAAAAAACAAACTATATTTAAGAAAAGTAAAGCTAATTTGGTAACTTAACAGGCAGGAGCCAAAGTATAATAATAAAATGGTTCAGGTGTTTTCAGCAAGTCAACCAGTGTTTACCAAACACCAATGGGAAGTTACAAAACGGTGACCCTGTGCCCCCTCTTACATAGTTTGCAATCTTGAGTATCTTAGCTGATTCGTTCCATTTCAGAGGAACAGATCTGATGAAACCATCTCTCCACTGTTATCACGGAAGCAGCCCTTAGAAATCTGGAATCAGATGGGAATACAGAGGCCCTCCAGTCAGGCTGCGAACACAACACAGACTCGTCCTTCAACACCTGAACAGGTCTGTGCACAGCGTGTAGACTGCCTACTTGTACAGACTCTTACAGACGCCCTGATGGACAGACACTGAGAGTCTGTCTCACTGCTGGCCAGGTCTAAGTGTAGACCAAAGAAATAATGAGAAATATTTGAAATGTAAAAGATAGATACAGACAAACATATTATAAACATATCACCTAGTACTTTTAATTTTTCTTGATTTTTAAGAGCATTCTAGTATCTTGAAACTATTTTTACTATTAACTCTGTTATCAAGCATAAAAGCCATTAGTTTGCCCTGGGCTCCCCCAGACTAGATAAACATGGAGCATGACGGACTGAACTCTGGGTTGGACCCCATTAGAGACCCCCTCTTCAACTCTGCCAGAGCACCCAACTAAGCCATGTCATTTTATCTGCCAAATTTCAGAGATTGCTGATCATTATCCCCCTCAGGACTAGTAAAGTATACTTTGCTCACCACCAAGTAAAAAGTAAGTGTTTTACAAATATGTTAAATGAAAGAAAGGAATATGTCGAATTCTTTATCTGCAGAATTTCCCTAATCCTCAAACCCAGCCAGGCTTTCACACAGAAAAATGAGGCTAGTTTTATAAGACATATTCCTAGTGAGCCCACAAAGCTTCTATTAATCATCAGACTCTTTTCCAAATGCCTCCAAATCTTCACTTTAATAATAGTTTATAATTTTGGTAGAAATTAATCACGTCTGCTGAGCTATAATTCCTAGAATTCATTTTATTTTGAGCAATTAAGGTGATATCTGCCTAAATGTCTTATCTCTGGATACTTCATCTTCAGGACTGCTTAGAAATAATAAAAATATACTGACAGTGGCATTAAATTCATATCCACAAATCCTTTTAATCCAAGTTGGATTAAGTTAGCTAGTTGTTCACCTAAAGCAAACAGAAGTTAACCACAGCAGTAGCTGTTTATATGCAAAGCTTTAATGCTTATTAATAACTATAATTCTTAATGCTTAATACATATAAATATATTTGAAAATGGGTATCATTTTTAGAAAAGTATAATTCTGAAAACGCTCTAGAATATAATGATATCTTGCGCAGATACATTTTAAATAAATAACTGTGTAATTACCAAATGAATATCACAAAATCATGTGTTTCTTTTCCAACATTTGTATTTTTCTCTGTACCTCAGGCCGACGCTCCAACCGCTGAGCCAAACCGGCCAGGGCTGTATTTTTCTTAATCAGGACATTAGCCTTTTTTAAAAAAAATGAGTTCTTAAAACAAAAACAAAAAAAATGAGTTCTTACTTCTCCAGTCTCAAGATCTGTTCATTCACAATACTTCACTCATCTGAATACTATTCTATACTTTAAAATTTACTTATGTTGACACTATTATTAAAGTGTCATTTATTTGTTCCTATTTATTTCACAGGATAAGGAAGAAATCTGACCTAAAAACAACAACACCATATTGTTAGAATCTTTTGTTGGTTTTTTCCCCCTGAACTTCAATTAAAGTTGAAATTGGCCAACTACTAACAAACAAAGAGTAAAAACGTGTCATATATGTATATTTGAAGTAGTAAATACTATTTCTTTCTGACCAGTCCTATATTTCAAGGTTCAAATCACAATAAGAAAATTTCAAAATGTTCTCTCCATTTAGCCAGGAATTATGGCTATGAAACTAGGTAACTCTCCCACTGTACTCATACTAATAAGCACCTTATAGCTCTATAGAAGATTTTCATTACTAACATCCCAAGAAAACGTATTCTGCATAGTCTGCTTTTGTTCACCAATCCAACAGATGTCACTGTCTGTCTACAAAAGAGATAAAATGAGAAGAAAAATTCAGATCAATTAATCAAACACAGGGGCCAGCAACCTACCAGGCACTGGGCTAGGTCACAGGGATTAAAAAAGGGCATGGGGTGAGCAAAAGACATTGTCTTTGAACTTTTAAAACTTATAATACGGTAGAGAATACAGCTTTGTAAAATCACAATTACAAGTCCGGCCATTGTGGCTCAGCGGTTGAGCATCAACCCATGCACCAAGAGGTCGCTGGTTCAATCCCCGGTCAGGGCACATGCCCAGGTTGTGGGCCCGACCCCAGTGCGGGGCATGCAGGAGGCGGCCAATCGATGTTCTCTCTTGTCGCTGTTTCTATTTCTCTCTCCCTCTCACTTCCTCTCTCTCTAAAATCAGTAAAGGAAAAAAAAAATTTTTTTAAATCACAATTACAACAATCTGAATAGCTACTATTTATTGAGCATTTACTGAGTACTAGGAACTATGCAAAGCTTTTAACAGAAACTACTTTATCAGCTGATCCGCACAAGAACTCTATGCAGTAAAGTCTTCGTAAAGCCGGACCTGCTAGCTCCAGGTAGACACCATCTGTACTACTGGGCCTTGCATATTTCTCTATCCCTGTCTACATCAAGGATCTATGACTATCATGTTCGGGCAGTCATAGCACTGGTATAGAGAAACGCATAATAAAGTGTGTCTGGGATGGCAAGGACAATTTCACAGGTATTAAGAATTGAAGGGGTTTACAAGATTAAAAACTAAAACGGTAAACTGGAAAATTGGCTTAAGCCAGGTCTTCATAGCATAATTTGATTATTTTGTTTGACAGTTAAAGTTTCCACATTTACTGGAAGCACCCTTATTCAAATAAGTTTAAAATGTAATATAAGACTACTGTTTTAATTATCACTATTTGGGCTAGTGATGCCACTTCGTTGCTACGAAGTTACTGACTGGCTTGACTTGGAGCGTAGCCCCACTTTTCACATCCAGAATTAAAATACAGATCATTTAAGGATCAGAACAACCTCAAGATCATGATACTTATTTTTAAATTCCATACATTTAATACCATCTATTAAAATTTATCACATCATAATACATTTACGTATGTTTTTTATCCCCTATATTTATAACAAAATCCATATGAAAAATATAGTATATCTTATTTTGTTTTGTTTTTAATCCCAAGATACTTTGTGCCTGGCTCAGTACTTAATAACAACTTAAGAAAATCTATTACTAATCTGAAATATGGCTTGAACACCAAGAAGCAAACAAGAGGTTTCAAATTCCATACCTAACATTCTCCGGGAGAAAGATTCACTGAATTTTGTAAACTTAAGTCATCAGAGAGATGATTTGAAGGTCAGGGAAAACTGACTAGGCCTTTTATAATCTGGGTGAAATATAACTAACTCTCCAACCCTCACCTCACCCCCACTCCCACCCCACCCCACCTCCATCCTGCTTTAATTCCAGGTTCAACTACAAAAATGCAACTATTTTAACCGTAACCCCTCTTCCTACAAATCTCCCTGCTAGAAAATAGGGGAGACATTAGAGCATTCATAGCATTGAGAAAAACATGTCCCACCACATCAGAAGTTTGCATGCTGGTTGATTCCACTGGCCATCGTGTGTCAACATACAGTTGACCCTTGAATAAGGTCATTGGGGCGCTGACCCACGTGGAGTCAAAAATCCATGTTAACTTTTGACGACTCCCTCAAAACCTTACAGTCCTCCCTCGGCATCCGCAGGGAATTCATTCCAGGACCCCCATGGATATCAAAATCTTTGGATGCTCAAGTCCCTGATATAAAATGACTTAGAACAGTGTATACAGTCGGTCCTCTGCCTCTGCAAGTTCCTAACCATGGATCAAAAATATTGTTTTCAGTCCACAGATACGGAGGGCTGACTGCACATGCTTTGAAAAAAAAAATTCACATGTAAGTGGACCCACACAGTTCAAACGCATGTTGTTCAAGGGGCAACTGTAGTTACTTTAAGTCCATCCCTGAGAGTCTAATTATCTTTCATACATGAGTCAACTTCCATTTACTAGTCTTGCAAGACTGATGAAGAGATCTGCTCTTGTCCCAGGCACTGAGAAGAACGTCAGACTTAAGTATATCTATTTTTTCCCCACTTACTTTAAAATGTTTGAAATGACAGACCTGAGTCAGAATCAACCTAAGAGAATATGTAATTACCAACACCCACTGCATAATTTTCCTATGACATCCTGATGCACGGAAAATCCTATCTCAGCTCAAAAGTTACTCACCAGGGTTCTACTATTTTAGTTTTTATTTATCCATTAAATATTTATTAAATGGCTGCTGTGTGCCAGGCACCATACTATGCACTGGTGAAACAGGGAAGCAGAAATTGAAAAATAAAAACCTGTCTTACGGGGGATGGGAGGGAAGAGATAAACCACAGAACTTATATGCATGTATGTGTAACCATGGACATAGACAACAATGCTTGGGGGGGTGAGAGAAGGGTATCAGTGGGGGGAAAAGGAGAAACATCTGTAACAAAAATAAAATAAATAAAAATAAAAATAAAATAAATAAACCCATCTTGCCCTGGCCGGTTTGGCTCAGTGGTTAGAGCATCGGCCCGCAGACCAAGGAGTTGCGGGTTTGATTACTGGTCAAGGGCATGTACCTCGGTTGCGGTTGGGTCCCAGGCCCTCATCAGGTTCGTTTAGGAGGCAACCAGTCCATGTGTCTCTCTCATATCCATGTTTCTCTCCCCACTCCCTCTCTCCCTCCCACTCTATCTAAAGATAAATGGAAAAATATCCCTGGGTGAGGATTAAAAAACAAAAAAACAAAAAACAAAAAACCTGACTTCATGGAGATTACGTTCTAGTGAAGAGAAACAATAAGTAACATAAATACCAATTAGTGAAAAGTTCCATAGAGAAAAATAAAGCAGGGAGAGAAAAACAGAGCAAAAAGTAAAGAGAGTGGGGAGGACCAATGGTGATGGTGGCAACTTTACACAGAGAGATCAAGGAAGACCTCATAAGGGGAGATACCCGAGAAAAGCAAAGATGAAGGAAAGATGCAGAGCTGGGGATGCTTTCCAGCAGAGGAATCAGACCTGCAAAGGCCTGGGAGGAGGTCTCGGGTGTTCTTAGAGCACAGGGCGGCTGAAGCAGGGATGGAGAAGTAGAAGGAAGCAATGTTGGAGGAGGAGGAAGGGGCATGAACACTGCAGGCCACTGGCTGCTCCTCTGAGCGTGATGGGAGCTACGGGGGCAGCATCTGAGGAGCGCTGAAGAGGCACGGTCTGTTTCCTATTTCCTATTCCACAAGAATCATTCCAGCTGTCATGTGGAGAAGAGACAGCACAGGGGTCAAGAAAAAGGCCGAGTGACCAGTCAGGAGACCTGTAGTGCTCCAAGAGAGATGGTGTTTTGGATCTGGAATAGGAGTGGAAGTGATGAGAAACAGATTCTAGATATAATTAGAAGCTAGAGTCAGAGGATTTCTTAGCAGATTAGATGTGGAACATAAGAGTCAAGAATAACTCCAAGGCTCTGGACCTGAACACCAGGAAGGATGCCCTTACCCGGTGTGTGAAAGATGGTGGGCAAAGCAGGAAGCTGGGTGAGAAGCTGGTGTAAGAATCTGGAGGTCAGGAAAGAGGTCCGGGCTGCGATCTAGACAGTCAGCAAACACTAGGTCTTCTAAGCCATCAGCTGGGATGAGATCACTGAAGGAGTGCATGGAAATGGAGGAGAGGCTAGTGCCAAGGAGTGATTCCGGGGCTTGCCAAAGCTAAGAGTTCTGGGAGATGAGGAAGAATGTGCAAAGGAGATGGAGAAGGAAGGACCTAAGGAAAAACCAGGTGGGTGTGGTGTTCTGAAGCCAAAGAAAGTGCTTCATGAAGGAATGATGTCAAATACCTTTCAATAGGTTAAGCAGGACAAGGAGTACAAACTGTCCTTGGATTAGGCAACACAGAGAACATGATAAATGTGCCAAGAGTAACACTGGTGGAGTGGTAAGGGCAAAGGCGTCTCTGGGAAGAGTGGGAAGAGAACTGAAGAGAAGGAATACAGGCAACTGTTTTATGTAAGGAAAGGAGACAAACAGGATAGTAACTGAAAGATGAAGTAAGGCAGAAGGGTTTATATTTTAAGACAGAAAAAAACATATGTGCATACTTATGGAAATGATCCAGTCGAATGAGAAAATATATAAGATAAAAGAAAGGGAAATAGCTGGAATGCTAGATTTGAACAAGAGAGAGATGATGATGTCTCAAACACAAGAGAAGGCACTGCCCTTGGTCAGAAACATAGTGCATCCAGAGGTCCAAGAGGAAGACAGAACATCCGGGCAAGGTGCAGGCAGGGATGCAGGGACGTTTGAGGAAACACGGAAGAGCTGAGTGAATCTGAGATGGGAGATTTCATTCTGATTGTTTCTATTTTTCTCAGTGGTAAAGTAAGCAGGATGCGTTCCTGGGATACATAACACAGTAAGATCAGGAAATGTACATCATACATGCTGATGTCTTGTTAATTCATGCAATGAGTTAAAAACTGGGGGTAGGGTGGGGAATACATCCACAGAACTTTCATATGATTAGATTCATTATATCATTGCTTCTTAAAAACTTCATTCCATGGAATAAGTAAAATCTCATTTGGAAAAAAATCTATTGATGGAGTATTTTGTATGTGTGTGTGTGTGTGTGTGTGTGTTTTAAAATAAAAACCTGAATTTCTGGTAAAGCTATAATGACAAATATAAAGGGAATAGTAAAAAAAAAAAAAAAAAAAATTAAAGACCATTTTGCCATATATAAGCTATATACACAATTTCATGCCTTCTTCCAAACTCTATGCCCAGCCATAATTTTTTAGATAGTTGTAATCAGTTGTCCATACAACTAGGTTTTAGAGTTTGGGCTTATTGTTTGTATATTTATATGTAATTCAGTTCTACATGTTTTTATTTTAATGGCAATGCAATGTTCTACCACATACTGCGTGTGGTCTACCTAATCATTTCCCAATCACCGGACACTCTTGAGGTTCCCCCTTGCCACCCTGGTTTTTAGAAAATTACATATTGTACATCTAATAACATCTTTACGCAAAATGAGTTTTCTTTTATTTCCTTATATTATAATCCCTCAAGTGAAATTTCCAAATCAAAGACTATTATCAGTTTTACAAATAAACATCAAAAGCGTAATATAGTATCATATTTTTTCTCATGTGTCATCTTGCTTTTAAAACTTGTATTGGAAGTTTTAAAAATGATAATACAATGAACCACGTCACTGATGTAGATAGAAGAAAGAAAATCACTCCATTCCTATTCTTAAAAACTTTAGAGACTATGATATTAATGAGAGTGAGATCTAACTTTTATTTATATCATGTTTTATTCATAGTCATTCCTTTTTCTCAAATACTTAATAATTCTATCTTTTCCCCGTAATCTTATCTGATTTGTTCAATACTAAACTCTTACAAATAGCTGGATCTTCGCTCGAATTTTTCTTTTGTTCCATTCATCTCTTTTCTGCTTTTAATAATATATTATGCCATTATATATTAAATATTCTTTATTTGGAGTAATTACTTTCTAAGTAGTTTCCTGTCTTTTTTAAAGAAATATTTTTTCTTTATTGATTTTAGAGAGAGAGGAAGTAAGAGGGAGAGAGAGAGAGAAACATCGATGAGAGAGAACATCGACTGGCCACCTCCTGCATGCCTCCCAGTGGGGATCAGGCCCACAGCCTGGGCATGTGCCCTGACCGGGAATCGGACTGGCGACCTCTTGGTGCATGGGTTGACACTCAACCACTGAGCCACACTGGCTGGGCTAAGTAGTTGCCTGTCTTTCAATACTGTTTCACTACTATCATCACTGTTCCCTCAACAATCATTTATAAAGTATCGTACTGGAATTTTAATTACTAGTGCATTAAATATATACATTAACCTAGGAACTATTATGTGTTTAGCTTTCACAATCAGGAACCGGATTTATCATATAATGAAGAGGCAGGGCACACACTGGTCCTTGATCAGGAACCTGGACTGGAATTTCAGCACTGTCACTAACAGTGCTGATTCACCTAACCTCTCTGCACTTCCTCAAATTCACTCTTAAATGAAGGAAAATACTAACCTTCTTGGTTAATGAGTGAATGCACATAAAACACACACACACATAGGTATAAGGATGGGCTTTGTTTTAGAGTCTACCACATTTTGACTTTTTACAATACCTCTAATGAGGATTATATCCCAGGAAACAATGATTAGAGATTCTCACAGATAAAGAAAGTATGCAAGGAGGCCCTTGCTGGGTAGCTCAGTTGCTTAGCCCATCGTCCCAATGAACCAAGGTTGTGGGTTTGATCTCTGGTCAGGGCACATGCAAGAAACAACCAATGAATGCATAAATAAGTGGAACAACAAATCAATGTTTCTTTGTTTCTGTCTCTAATAAATGAACTAAAAAAGAAAAAGAAAAAAGACAGTATTCAAGAAAAAATGACAAACTGTTACAACTCTATGTGTACAGTATTTGACCAAAACATACTGGATGAATTTTAACATTAGAAATCATTTTAAAAGGATGAACAAGTAGAAGAAGGGATAGTAAACTCCAAAAAATCCTAAACATTTCCCTAGTATAGGATAGGAGTGAATATAATGAAATATTTTATAAGAATTCCCAACAAGCTTGCTTTCAAGAGGCATGACAAAGGACTGCCACAGTTTTGTTTTTGTGTTTATTGCATGTTTTCTTGTCAGTGATCCACCGCTAGGCAGGCAGAAGGCCTGTGGGCCCTGTGCGACCGTTGAGACAGTACCTGAGACACATGCTATGTCACCTACAAAGCCACAGATGGCCATGTTACACTGACACCGCCTGTCCACCCAAAAACCGTGGCGGAAGGGGATCTAGAAACCGTTTTTCTTTTTTTTTGTATTTATCTTCAGATAGAGTGGGAGGGAGGGAGGAAAAGAGAGAGAGAAACATCAAAGTGAGAGAGACACATCAAGTGGTTGCCACCCACGTACAACCCCAACCGGGGCCGGGGACAAACTGCAACGGAGGTACGTGCCCTTAGCGGGAACTGAACCCGGGACTCTCTGATCTGCAGGCCGACGCTCTAACCGCTGAGCCAAACCAGCCAGGGCTAGAAAACCTTTTCTTTGTGACTTCAGAGCAAATATTGGAATTAGGTACACATGGCAATAACTGCTTCAAATTTTGCCCTGATATTAACTTATAATGATGCCTACATTTCAAGAATCTTTGAAATCCACTGTTACATGTGTTTCAGTCACTACATAATTGTCTTTCAAAACTACAAGCACTTGCTAACCAAACATTAAATGGTGAATGTTTAGTCCTTGAATACTAGGCACACAAGTTTAGTTTCCAATTTTCTCTCTCTGTTGTGTGGAATGAGTTCCTGAACTCATAAACTAGTTTATTTAGTCATAAACTAAATCCAAAAATATGATAATGGAGTTTCATACAAAAGCTTCCATTATTACATTCTTTTTATTCCAAAGCTATTACTTTCAAGTTTTTATGAACACTGTTCTTTCTTTGCCTCTTAAAAGGCAGATATATCTTTTCCACTGGGAACTGAACTCTTTTGTCTATAAATTGGCATGTAAAATACTACAAGACAGATCTCATATCACAGGTCCAACCGGTCCCTTACTACCAGCAGAGATTATACTCTAATACATAGTTCACATTTTTACTACTTTCTTATTCCTCCTCTCCACATAGCCAAGAAAAACTGTGATCTCTTCTATGCTTTACACTGATCTCCCTCTCCTTCCCTCACTAGAAAAGTACCCTTCTCTCAGACAACCTATGTTTATAACTTTCTTCAAGACCAGGTTCAAAACTCCACCTGTCTGGCTGGCAGAGAATTTTACATAATAGAAATCGAACACTAGAAACACAGAGTACTGCCGCACTTTTAAATTACTCATTCAGTCTTTCAAGTTTGACTGTTCAATTTATGTACAGAATTTTTACTCACCTGTTACTAGTTATGAAAAGCATTAAATTCATAATAATTGTATTTCCCGTGACTGTAAAAAGGTGTTACGGCGGCGACTGAAATGGCTACACCTGATAACAAGAGCTACCATTTATTGCTAGCCAGGCATGTTTACATGCATCAGCTCATTTAATTTCTACAACAACCTTATTTTCTAAGTGCTATGATAACACTCCATCTGGAGACGTGGAAACTGAAGCATACCATGGTAATTTGCCAAAGGTTACACGGCTTATGTGCGAATGCTTAACAAATATTGGTACTGGGCACTGTAAAAGCACTTTACAAATATTAACTTATTTAATCCTAACTACCCTGAGGCGGGTATTATCTCTACTCCACAGGTGAGGAAACTGAAGTACTGTACAAGACTTGACACTGTCACCCAGGCAGCAAGTGGCCAGCCAGGGCGTGAGCCCAAGCGGTGTGGATCCAGAGGCCTGTCATCACCACCAGGTGTTCCGTTTTCTGAGCTTACCGTGTATCCGAGGTTTCTCGTGTCCAACTACACTACAGCAACGGTCTGTTGAGTATTACTCTTATGCATTCTTTAGTGTGCTACATATTTAAGAGCTTAATATAGAAACAGTAGGGTGGCAAGTGCAGTGAGAGGACATAAATACGATTACTACCTAATTAGCTAACCCTATGTTTCTGGTCTACCAGGGAGAGGAGTCCTGGCCGGGGGAGGGGGGGGGCAGTTACATGCCCTGAGGTGTGTGGTTCCGAGAAAGTGCTAACATTTAGCAGAGGCCAAATGAGAACGCTTTCCTGACAAAGCTAGGCCTGGAAGGATGAGTAAACATCCTTCAGATAATTCTACGGTAGGATTAACAACCTCATGTGTTTGTCTTTCCCCTGTAGTCTTAGGTCTTCTAAGAACAGGGACTATTTTTATTCTTGTCTCTCCAGCACCCAACAGTCATCACTCAGTAAATGATTATGGGAGAGGGGTAGAGAGAATGTTATGGGAAAAGCACATTCCAAGCAGACAGAATATCCTGAGCTGAAAGGGAAAAGCAGAAATAGCATTTTCTTAAAAAATTTAGTCGCTGCATCACAGGCAGTATCTGTGCTGTCCAACTCCAGGAGGCCCCGCTGCATTCCGTGTGAATACACCCCCTCCAGGGCCAACGCAGTATGAATGGAGCTCTGGAGGTGTGCACACAGCAGCCCTGACTATAGGCATCCCTGTGCACGAGCTTTTAGCAAAGACACGTTCCAACCAGTTTTGTTTTCCTCATTGTCACGCCATGATATGCCAATGCTATATTCTTGAAAAACTCATTTTCAAAGTTTGTATTTTAAAATTCACGTCCACATCACAGATCGCGGTAAAGAGCAGTTACGCTAGCTTCAGGGACCAGCGTCAGCGTCACTGAGCCGTGGAGCATGGGCAGACCACGAAGCCAGACCTCTCTGGGCAAACTCTGGCTCCACCAGATGCTTTGTGACCAAGAGAAAGTTACTTCATCTCTTTCTGCTCATTATCTTCATCTTAAAAAGAACAGTATTATGTCACTGGGTTATTCTGAAGGTTATGTAAATATAGGCAACATGTTGAGAAGAGTGCCTGACATACAGGAACACTGAACAAATGCTAGGTGTTATCATTTCCAGGCCACTGGCAGCTAAATGGATTGTAATTCACATTCCTCCTTGAAGAGTAACTGCTGAAATTTCCCCACAGAGCAGGGCAGGGAGATAATGAAATCAGATAAAGAAGAATGCCAATGTCACCACTACTGGTGGCCCTAGTGATCCCACGACACTGCTCAGCCCTGCTGTGAAATGAGGCTCCCGCCATGAGGCTCTGACACTTATTCCAGACCACACCATTCCAAACAGTGGTGCTAATATTTAATAAAATGCCAAGTATAAAGCATGCCAAGTATAAAGTACTCCCAACCAATTTAGAATAGCTACAAAACTTGGCTATTTTTTCCTCTCTCCACATTCAAGGAAATTAAATGTGGGGAAAAAGTTTTGAGGTTTTCTGGTGAGTATAGGTTTTCCTCATGACAATGGAAGATTTTTGTTGTTATTGTTGTTTTTAATAGAAGTATTGCTACTATTGACTCTGAAGGTCAATGGAAAAAAAAAAGAAATTAAAAAAATCCCACTTCTGGGAATATATCCCAAGAATCCCGAAATATCCATCAGAAAGAATATATGTACCCCTATGTTCATAGCAGCATTATTTACAATAGCTAAGATCTGGAAACAGCCCAAGTGCCCATCAGTATATGAGTGGATTAAAAAGCTGTGGTACATTTACACGGTGGAATACTATGCAGCTGTAAAAAAGGAGTGCACCCTTTGCAACAGCATGGATGGACCTGGAGAGTATTATGCTAAGTGAAATAAGCCAGTTAGAGAAAGACAAGTATCACATGATCTCACTTATATGAACCAAAATAAACTGATGAACAAAATAGGTCCAGCAACATGGATGCATGGAACAGACTGACAAATCTCAGAGGGAAGGGGGTGGGGCAGGAAGAGATTAACCAAAGAACATATATACATATATGCATAACCCATGGACACAAACAATAGTGTGCGGGAGGCCTTGGGGTGGGGTGGGGGTTAGGTGGAGGGGGACAAAAAGGGGGAAAATGGGGGACATCTGTAATACTGTCAACAATTAAAAAATAAACAAATAAATAAGTGAAAAGAGCTGTAGACAGGAAAGATGTATAAAGAATACCAGTTGGAACAAAAAAAAAAAAGAAAAATAGTCTCTCATGCTTTTGAGCAAAGATGGCAAAGACTGTTTGCTATTTGAGGTCTACCAGCAGGTTCTACATCATTAGCAGTATCAAAGCCAAGGTCATCAGTGTGAAGTCATTCAACTTATTCTTACTTTGGGCTTAAAATACAGAAGAAGGAAATATGGGTGGGCGACTACTGGACAAACCCATTTATGGCATAATCCTCACTGTAATTCTGCAACATCAATGCCACCAGAAAGAAAAGGGGGAGGGCAAATGCACATAAACTGTTAATGTGTATGAAACAAGGAAATAGAGGAACAAACGAAGTTTTACTTTACATGCCAGTTTCATACCAGTAGAGAGCATAAATCCAACACAGAAATCCTGCTTTAAAAAAAGCTGAAACTGCCCTGGCCGGTTTGGCTCAGCGGTTGGAGTGTCAGCCCTCAGACCAGAGAGGCCCGGGTTCAGTTTCTGCTAAGGGCACGTACCTCAGTTGCAGTTTGTCCCCGGCCCCAGTTGGGGGTCGTGTGGCTGGTAGCCAGTCGATGTGTCTCTCTCACATTGATGTTTCTCTCTCTCTCTTCCTCTCTCCCTCCTGCTCTATCTGAAGATGAATGCAAAAAATGTCCTCAGGTGAGGATTAAAAAAAAAAAAAGTTGAAACTGAAAGAAAGAAATGGGGTGGGGGGATAGAAAAAACAAACTTGATTGAAGAAAAACAAGCATTAGTTGATTACTTAAAAATCTGCTGGCTAACTACACTTATCTCAAATGAAATTCTTTTTTCACATTAATGCATAATTGCATGATTTTTTAATTAATTTATTTTTGTTACAGATGTTTCTCCTTTTTCCCCCATAGACAACAATGTGTGTGGGGGGGTTGTCTATGTCCATTGGTTATGCATATATGCATATAAGTTCTTTGGTTTACCTCTTCCCTCCTCCCCGCCCCCCTTCTGAGGTTTGTCAGTCTGTACCCTACTTCTTTTTTTTTTTTTTTCCTTTATTGATTTTTGAGAGAGAGGAAGTGAGAGGGAGAGAGAGATGGAAAGATCGATGAGAGAGAACATCGACTGGCCGCCTCCTGCATGCCCCCCACTGGGGATCGGGCCCACAACCTGGGCATGTGTCCTGACCGGGAATTGAACTGGTGACCTCCTGGTGCATGGGTCGACGCTCAACCACTGAGCCACATTGGCCAGACTGTACCCTACTTCTATGTCTCTGAGTCAGTTTTGTTCATCAGCTTATTTTGTTCATTATATTTCACAAATAAGTGAGATCATGTGGTATTCGTCTTTCTCTGATTGGCTTCATGATGTTTTGATCAAACAAAATTTTACATTTGCTTTGCATTAAGGAATAAGAATTCAAAGTGCTATTGGGGGGGATGTGATATATTTAAAAGAATTACTAGGCCATACCATACTAACTACAAGCTGCAATATGCAGCTACAAGTTGTGTTCCAGTAGAGGGAGCCCTGGAACAGAAGCTGACAGGAGAAACTGATGTTAATCTAAGATTAATTCAACAAACCGAGTGCTGTATACAATTAACATATCAATTCTCAGTAAAGGCTTTGAATATTGGTGAATATCTGCATTTAGAGACTTCTTGATGTTCCCTACACAGGCACTAATTCACTGCTTAAAATGAGCAGTGAAGTAAATGCTAACACCATGGAGAAAGGGCTAAATTAAACCACTTGCTTTCTGACTATATATGTGCTGACAGTGATAACAGTACTAAGTTCTTGTGGTTTGCTCTTTCTGGACAACTTGTTGCATGCATTATGCATGAGATACACAAGGTACCAAATAACAGTCAAATAAAGCAAAACCGCAAACTCAAATTACTACACTCATCCAACCACACCTAGGAAATTTGATTACAGGTACAATACTGCTAAACAAAACTTCCAATACGTGATTGTGTGTAAAGGACAAAATAATAATAATATTACCCTGTAAAACACAGTAAGTTCTGGGCCTGCGAATTTGTGTTGAAGAGGCTCAGAACAGGCCTCCCCAACATGAGCCACTTTGACATGTGAATTATTTTGAGCTGAAGGCAATCAAGGCCCTGAGGGCTCGAGAGAAACTTTTACCTCTTCCGTAAAGAACTTATTTTAAATTTTATTTCTTAAGTATGTTTCTATTGATTTTTTAGACAGAGAGGAGGGGAGAGAGAGAGAAACATCAACATGAGAGAGAAACATCTATTGGCTGCCTCCTGCATGCCCCCCACTGGGGATGGAGCCCACAACCCGGGCATGTGCCCTGACTGACCAGGAATCAAACTGGGACCTCTCAGTCCATAGGACAACACTCAATCCACTGAGCCACACCAGCCAGGCTCTTCCTTAAAGAATTTAAATTAGGGTCTTGCCATACTAAGAGGCATTGCCAGAGATACTATTTTAGGACCTATCCACAGGACAGGGCACACCTCTAATTACTGAACATCTGCTCTTCTTATGCCCTTCCAGTGACCCTCTTCTGCTCTGAAGCCCCAAGGCGCCTTACCTCATTGTTAACGCAAAATGCCATACACACCTCATTTTAGCTTTCTGTTTCTGAACCTCTCGTGTATGTGGGATGTCTGACTCATGTATGTATGTGGGGTTCCCATGCAAACCTATGCAATTAAATTTCACTTTGTTTTTTAATCTCATGTCTCATGTACAATGATCAGACCAACTGAAACCTGGAAGAGGAAATTTTCTTCCTTCCCACCATGTTCTATCTGAAATTTGAGTCTTCAAGTTTAAAAAGTTTGAGTGGCAATGGTAGTAGGATGGAGACCATAGTCTGGTCCCAAGACTCAAGTCAAGGATAAGAGTAAAACCCAACAAACCAAAAGAACCTCTGATGAGCCCTGGCCGGTTTGGCTCAGCAGTTAGAGCATCAGCCTGCGGTCCAGAGAGTCCTGGGTTCAGTTTCCGCTAAGGGCACATACCTGGGTTACAGTTTGTTTCCGGCCCGTTGGGTCGTGCAGGAGGCAGCCACTCGATGTTTCCCTTTCACGTCGATGTTTCTCTCTCTCTCTCTCTCTCTCTCTCTCTCTCTCTCTCTCTCTCTCTCCTTCTCTCTCCTTCCCACTCTATCTGAACAAAAAATGGAAAAATGTCCTTGGGTGAGGATTAAAAAAAAAAAAGAACCTCTGATGAAACCAAAAACCTAAAGTATTGCCCTATTCAAAACAGGCCCTCAATAAGCTGATGGGTTGTAACTCACTAAGAAAACTAAACCCTTAAAGTAAAACAAATACAAATACCCCTGATTTCAGATGCTTCCTTTACTACATGCCTCATTTAATACAGATTAACAACTACACTCACCTTTTTGAGAGGTTTCTGATGAAGGGCCACTGACTCTTCTGATTCAATAAATTCATGGCCACATGCTATGCTTTACCCACCCTGTAATAACTATCTCAGCCGAGGATTTCTAAACTATAATATTCAAAGAGGCATGAGCTTTGGGAATAAAGTAGAGTTTAAAAGTAGAATGGTGGTGGGGGGGATCAGATTCAAGGGATATTTAATCTGACCACATCATTTATAACTAAAAAACTCCAATGACTGCCCTGCATAGGCATGGCCAAATAAACCCTATTCAGCTTACCAACCCTCTCCCACACAAAAAAACTCATTCCAGTCTCATGACCACCCCACTGGCACCCTTCACTCACTTTACGCTTCAAACATTGCTTTGCTTTTTCTGCGCCTTCACATCTGCTGCTCAGGCTACCTCAAAAGCTCAGTGTGGTAACAGAAAGAGGTTTTGTTTTTTTAATCCTGACTTTGTATGAGTGACCTTGTCATTCAACTGCTCTAGGCTATTTCCACATCCAGCATTGGGGGACCTGTTTCACATCTATTTCAAAGAGTCCGAAGGATTAAATGAGACAACACGTGTCAAGTACCAGCATCGCTGGCAGTACATGCTAAAGCACTAAATATGAGTTCCTTTCTCAGCTCCCTCTATATCTGTTGAATTCCTACTCACCCTTCAAACACCAATTTAAATAATTCTGTTTCTGTAAAACCTCCTTATTTCTGTGTTCTACTTACCCCCTCCCCAAAAGAATCAACTGCCCACTCTTCTGTGTGTCCCTTGGCATTTAAGAGACACTTCCACTGCATTTCAATTGTTTGTGGATGGTCTCTCTGTTGCATTAGAGAATAAAAACTTCCAGGGTAGCATTTTAATCTAATTATTGCCTACCTCAAATCTGACAGAATCAATCATGGAAGTTTAATTAGCATTTGTTGTATAAAAAAATGATTTCATTAAATTGTTACAAACCAAAACCCTTAGATGCCCGTTCAAATATTTTATAATACACTATTAAAAAAATAAAAAAACAATCCTAACTTAGAGTGGTACCTTAATAGCAATGGGATTATTTTAATATTTCTGCTTACTAGTCATTCATTTAATTCATTTATTTAACAAGTGCTTCCTATGGGCTAGGAATACATCAGTGAAAAGCAAAACAAAAAAACCCTGTCCCTGGTGGGCCTTATATTTGCCAGAGGTAAATTTGCAAAAGAAAGAAATTATCACTACAAACTTGTCAACATTAACTAAGTATCAAAGACAGGAAGAAAAAAAGTAACATGAAATTAACCCAGATTTAGTGTATCAAACAAACAAAACTGATTTAGTGTCCCTAAAAAAAATGCTCATGTTAGAGACCCATTTCCTTGAAGCTAAAAATAATTCTTGTGACTTCTCTTTTAGGAGGTTAGTAATCTGTGAGTTTTAAGGATTTTACATGTACAATTATATCCTTCACATAGATCCTAATCTGAAATGTGCGGCTGTTCAATGTGGCATATTTCAAAGCCTGCTTATGACCTTAAAAGATTCCTCATTTTGCCCTGGCTGGTGTTGCTCAGTGGTTAGAGCATCGACCCATGCACTGAAGGGTCACTGGTTTGATTCCTGGTCAAGGGCACAAACCTGGGTTGTAGGTTCGATCTTGGCCCCAGTAGGGGCCGTGCAGGAGGCAACAGATAGATGTATGTCTCTATCTCACTGATGTTTCTCTCCCCTCTACCCAACTCCCTCCCTCCCTTCCACTCTCTCTAAAAATCAATGGAAAAAATACCATAGGGTGAGGATTAACAACAACAACAACAAAATCATTTTATAAGTGAAAAGGTTTTATGATCAGGGGTTCTATTCTAAGGGGTGCTTTCCCCAGGAGTAACATAGGATTTACCAGGATTGAATTAGGACTATGTCCCAACTGGGTACACAGTCAAGCAAGCAGCCCAGTCGCCACAGGACCAGGCTGTGAGACACAGAGGCGTGCGTCCACAGCTCCTGCACACCAACCTTTCCAATCCTACTTCCTACTTCATCCTTTGTTGCCTCCAACCTGATACCCAAGCATGCCGTACGCTTTCCTTTCGTCATTCATTTCCTGGCAGAGAAGGCCCTTTCCTCATTTCTATTGTTAAAATACTACTTATCAACATACCATTTTGATCAGGAAAAGCTGGCTTTTCCTCTGTCCAGGGTAACCCTAACCTTTTTTAATTCATCAGCCCTGAAAGCCCTTTCTTATGGAGCTCAGCAAGTCCTATCTTGCTTTGGTCCCACCCTGCCACCTTTACTGGAGTATAAACACTCCTCACCATTCTGCTCACATCTGGAAAGGATCCTTCCACACAACAGGGGCTCAACTTTCCAATCAGATACAAGAGTCAACATAACATCCAAATACCCAGGACTTGCCACAGTTAAACACTAGGAAGCTTCCTTTAGAGATCTCTGCAAAACATTCAATCTCAAAAATCACATTAAAGATTCAGTTTTACTCAAGAAATCTTGCTACCTAAAACTGTTATTTGTGTCAGAAGAAACAAACAAGGTGGTCTAGGTGCTCCAAGCAGAGAATGTGGGGAAAAAGAATCCTGAACATTTGACTTTAACACCAGGTTATTATTTGTTGAAGGGTCCTGAAGACACCCTATAAATGAGGTTTCACTTCAGCAGTCCTTTTGGTCATTTTTGACTTTAATGGGCCTACTTAACATTTTATTGAGAGCTCTGCCCTGCTTCACTAATTACCAGTACCATAAACAAACTAGAGGGAGCTCAGTAGTGACAACTTTGGGATATAAAGTGCAGTGAGCTGGGGTTTAGGGTCACAGTGCCTATGTGTGGAGTTGTCTAAATGGGGCTCACTTCCCCTGAGAGCCAGAGAGAAGAGGTGAAAAGCATAAATGTCAGACAAGCGGTGAATGGACAGATCATCAGGAGCCCAGGTTGAAAGGGCTTTCATCAAGCCAGCCATAGGGAAGAAATACAAACACACCCTAAAGGAAACAAAACTGAATTACAAAATGCAACATTTGAAAAGCATCAGCGTGTGTCTTAGAAAAACTACCAGTGAGACTGAAGTTTCAACCCCCCACTTTCCCTCAAAAGTGCTTTCTAATAATACTGACCACATTCCAAAGAGCTCCTGTGTGCCAAGAACTCGCCAATTGTACTTCCCCTGCTCAGCAACCAGGGTGAAAAATCAATGCCAGGGGAACCTTAATCCCTTAGTTTTGAAGTAAATTGCAAATATCTATCTTGCTGGGCATTTATCCACAGAGGGAGTAGCTCCTAAATGAATTTAGGAAGTGAACATGACCTTTAATAGATAATTTGGTTCCCAACAGGAAGGCAGGAGAGGCAAAACAAAGAGGAGAATGGGTGAATATGGATTTAAAGGAAAAGTTAGAAAAAAGGGGGAGCAAGGAATTCATTTGGGGAAAAGATGAAAGCAAAAGGTTATGCAAAAAGTAAAAGAAAAATTACAGCCCACCTAAAGATAAATGACTAGAGAAGGAAAGAGAAGGGGCAGCAAAGAACAGTTTTTGAGTCCAGAATTACTTTACTTTAAAATTAACGTACTGTGACTTTGAGATGCACTGGGTCCGAAGTTTGGAATCCCAGAAAAGGAAAGGAGCTACCAGTGGAGAAACAAAGTGAGACAATGCAGGAAAGTACGGAGACCCTCCCTCTTAAGCTGTGGAGCAGCAGCAGGTAGGGCTGGATCAAGGGAAAAGCCGGTGATGAGCGCGGTTCTTGTAAGTGCTCAGAGAGGCAACAATCACGCAGATTCACTTGTTCGTGCGCGAGCGAAGATTCCACGTGGGCTCGAGGGAGACTACAGCAACCCACCTTCCCCCACGCCTCACCCCCGAGGGAGCCTCAGAGGTGAGACCGAGAGATGGGCTCTCTCCCGGTAAGTGGAGGAAGTATTCTTGAACCTGGCAAGACCCGACGGGGACCCCAGAGCAGCAAAAGGAACGCAGGACCCAGGGTCACGGGCGATGACGCCAGGGGCCCTCGGCTGCCCTTCCCAGATGCCGAACTCACCGATGCCAAGCCCTACAACCAGGCGGCCGGCGAGCAGGGTCTCCTTGTTGTTCGCCGCGGCCAGGACCGCGGAGCCGGCGGTGAAGAGGGCACTGGCCAGCAGGATGGCGGCGCGGCGACCGAAGACGCCGTTGAGGGCCCCGCCGGCCAGCGCCGAGACGGCGGCCGCCCCCACCGTGCTGGACACCAGCAGCTCCTGCCACAGCGCGTCCAGGCTGAGCTGCCGCTTGAGCAGCAGCATAGCCCCCGACACCACGCCAGTGTCATAGCCGAACAGGAAGCCGCCCAGCGCGGAGAAGACCGCCACCACGTACACGAAGGCGGGGGTCTCGTCCTGCTGGAACTGCTGCCGCGCCGCGCGCTCCAGGTCCCCGACGCCGCCGCCGCCCGCGCCCGCACTCTGCAGGCTGCTGCTCGACTCGGCGGCCGCCAGGAGGCTGCGCTCCCCGGCCGCGCTCGCCGCGTCCGGCTCCTGCTGCTTCCTGCGCCGCTCGCCCTTGAGGCTGCTCAGACTCCGCAGCGTGTACTCCACATTCTCGCTCGCCTTGCGGGACATAGGGCAGCAGGGGCCCGGGGCTGCCCGGGGGGACGAGGCTCCGCGGGCCGGCGGTGTCGGAGGGCTGGACAGCCCGAGCTGGCAGGAGCAACCGCCGCCGCCTTCCTCCTCCCAGCTGCCGCTCCGGATGCCACGGCAGCAGCCGCCGCCGTGGCCGCTCCGGGGGAGAAAGTTGCTGCCCGCCGAGCTCCGGCGCTGCGGAGTTGGAGCCTGGCGGGTCTCACTCGAGACTCACGCCCCGCGCCTGCCGAGCTGGCGCTGCGGAGCGGGCGGGAGGCGGGGCCTCTGGTCACGTGCAGCCCGGGACCAGCGGGGCAAAGCCCGGGAGATACTCCGCCCCTCCCTGGGCAGGGCCAGGCTCAGCCAGCTCCGGACCCCGCCCCCAGGTCGAGGGCAACCTCCGATCTAGGCTCTTTCGTTTAGGGTTCTTGCATCTCTAAGGAATTAACCCTGGCCTGGGGGCTGCAGCTGGGAAGCAGGCCAATGTGGGAATGCCAGGCACTAGGTTACCACACCTGAGAAACAGGCTACAGTGATTTCACGGTTTGGGAGGCTAGGAAGAGAACACTTGAAAACATCCTTGAGCCGCCTTCTGCCAACCTGGGTCTGGCCATGGCTGGAAAGGGCCCGGACAAAAAAAATCTTGGTGTGGTACATAGCAAGTACCCTTCACTTTGTAATATTGTGACATAAATGAGTTTGTTGTGGAGCAATTCAGGACTGTGTTCTTCCATTTGTATAATGAGTGTTCTCTCATTGCTAGTCCTCCTCAATTTATGCTTATTTCAAACACGTGATTCTTTGAGGACAGCGATCATGTATCTATCCAGGTGAATCCCAGAGCTCCTTCTATGGATCCCTGGTGTGTAAAACAAAATTCACATTCATACATTTTACTCTTGTATAACCAGGTAGTTCCCAGTGGTAGAAAGTAAACCCAAGAATTAGATTTGTGATTTAATAGGCAATCTTCACCTCTCTCCCCGAACATGCTCACCAAAAGGAAGGCTGTCTTCTCCCCCTGAGAAATCCCCACTGTTTCTCTCCATTTGCAGGGCCAATTTGAATTACTTAATTTGCTTCAAACAAAGTAAGACATTTTTGTGAGCAGTTTTTTTTTTTTTAATTGCTGAGTTAATTGCCCGTTAGTATTTTTTCCTCCCTTTGATTTAAATCATTTATAAATCATTCCATACAGTTCCACTTCAGAAGAGAAACATGACTTTGGCTCTCTGATTTGCTTTCATTCTTCAGGCTGAGGGCAGAAGGTAAAACATTATATGATTGTATTCTTTACCATTTCGGTACTCTTCTATTTCCTTTATTTGAGCAAAAGATTTCTTAGCCTGAGGCCTATTTTCATGTAGTCCAAAACTTTTTTCTCTTAAAAGGATTCTGTCATTTCGGTTTATATTAGTATTTGTCAAAATTGCTTTTATTTGGATTATCAGCCATGATTATATCCCACAACATAGCACTTTCCAGCAACAAGAAAAAAGAAATTAATGAGTTCAGAGGGATTAACTTTTTAAACTTATTGTGTGGCTTCGAATCAAGGCTGTATCATCATTCTCTAGGATCAGTTCATCAGAGAGAGCTTCTAGCTCTGAAAGCAATGAACTCCTTAATGTTCAGTCTGAAAATATTCAGGTGAGGTCGCCTTTTCCATGTCTACATAGTAAAACTGCGCCACCTGGTGATGAGCCGGTTCACCGCTTCTGCCCAGAAAGGCTCTCCAGATGAAATCAGCTGGTAGTGTTGGCAGTTCTTCTCTTGTTGAGATGAAGCGAACTGCCTTTTATTCCTAGCACGTGTAGCGAACACCTTGCCTCCTGAGCATCCCTTGTTGGAAATTCAACTTTGTGTAACAGAACACTAAACTACTTAAATGGTTCTGCTCCATATTATCAGGGCATTTAAATACGTACAATCAGGTTATATCTGAAAACAAATATGACATAGGAAGACGGCTTCGAGAGTGAAACAGAGTTCTTCTTAGCCCATGGAGGGAGCCAAATTCAATTTAGCACCGCAGCGTGAGTCTGAAATAGGATTCCCGAAGCCTGCCCCAACTGCAGGTGATGGACCGCCCATCAGCTGAGAGTAGACATGAGTCCCATCACTCACTGTTTCACTCTACAACTTTCGACAAACCATTCCATTTGTTTTTGCCTTGTTTTCTCATTTGCAAAGAAATAATGGTGCAGCAACTACTCATTAACTAGAGTAAGCATGAAAAAGTATTTTGAAATATAACTAATTGCTATTGCTGAGTAAATAATAATTATAAGCATTGTTGGTGGTTTGCAAGGTGAGTACAAAAGCCCCAGTTTTAAGTACATTTACTTTACAACCTCCAGGAACACTAAGGCCCACTGTAGAAAAGAGAAAGAAGAGAGTTTTAGCTACACTGCTACAGGTAAGGAAATCCGTCATTAATTCAATAGAAGTTGTTGCGGTTGTTGAGAGGGTATGGTAGGGTTGCAGGCAGAGTGCTGTTTTTGTGTTTGGTGGATATTTATTTTATTTTCACAAGAAATGCATTCTTGTTGTAAAGCAGTCTAACAAAGATAACACAGAAATTCCTTCTCAATCATCTCTTCTACCGTAACAGCCCCATTGCTCCTACTGCTTTGAAATGACTCTGTCCAGAACTTTCTCTATGCATTTATATGAATGCAATGAAATAGAGGGGGGTTGTTTTATATAGTTTTGTATTGTTTCAATTGCAAAAGAAAGAACATCCAAATCAAACTGGTTAAACCCATACCAAAATCATAGCAGAGAGGGAGGATTTATTGGCTCTTATGTCTGAAAAGTTTATAGTAAACTGGTTTCAAGTACAGCAGGATATGGAACTCAAAGACCAGGATGTCTTCAAGAGGAGACTTTGCTCCATCTCTCCACTCTGCTTCTTGCTCCTTAGGCTCCATTCTCAAATTCCATGTGGTGGCCAAATGGCTAAAATAGGCTTCATTCTCTGTATCCCATTCCACTTACGTCTGAGGAGAGAGAAAGAGCTTCTTTCTCTGCAGCCCTGGAAAACTTCTTATTGCATCTAACTGGACCTGTCAATTATGTACCCATCCTTGACCCGATAACGGTGCTGGATAATTGCGGTTTGATGATCAGGTGAAGGCCAGTCAGCATCCACATCTTGAACTCTTGGTGGAAGTATGTCATACGGGCTAGGATTGTTGGGGGATTCTGATAAAAAACTATAGAGTACTACTTTTCCAGAAAACAGGCAAGTAAATATTGGGTAATAAAGCCAATAGATTTGAGTTATTGTAAGTAACTAGTAAAATAACACGGCATAAAAGCCAAGTAAAGCATGTAAAGAAGTAGGAAATGGCTAAGAGAATCAAATGTATTGCATAGAGAGCAAAGAACATAAAACATATGAAATCACTGAATCATTGAATTTGACTATTAGAAAGTCAATGGTTAAGACCTAATTAATGTAGATCATGATACTATAGTTAATTGTTCATTAAATTTTGTATACTTGAAATTTGCTAGTGGATTGTAAATGTTCTTACTTCCAAAAAAAAAGATAACTATGTGAGATGGATATTCTAATTAGCTTTATTGCAGTAATGATTTCACAGTGTATATGTATATAAAAAATCATATTGCACACCTTAAGTATATGTAATTTTATTTGTCAATCATACCACAATAAAGCTGGAGAGGAAAAGAGAAAAAAAAGTCAATGGTGACTGCTGAGAGTCAGAATGTTGCTTTGATGATATTATGTTCAGAAACCCAGTAATACCAAAATCCTGCCCTATGGATTGTCCTCATTTTCTGTACATGTAATACACACTAGCAACATCTGAATAAACATATTATATTGTCAGTGGGTACAGAGATAAGTGTGGGTTCCATGGCTTGGATATGAGGTATAATAACCTGTGCCTAGTAGTTCTCCCCAAATCTTGCCTTTTTGGACTTGCTCTAAGGAGGATAGGATGGGAGAAGCAGGACTGGAGGTAAGAAGAAAGGATAGTTAGCATACCCTAATGAACAATGCACTGCCTGGATTTGCTTACAGTAGGGAGACAGGGAGAAGGAAACACAAGAAAGCATGAGGCATGGATAATGTTTTAACACACACTGACCCTGCCTACTAATCACTATGACCCAACTAGGAACAGAACCGGTAACACAACAACACATCACCTCTTCTTCTGGGTCAGGAGCATTGCAACTCCTCTTCCCCCTCAGAGTCTTTTAAGAGAGCAATTCCAATTATGAGGAAATTTGTGGAAATAGTAAACATACACTGCATTTTCTAGAAATCTCATGGTAAATATATTATAGTAAAGGAGAGAATAGCTTAAAGAGTTATCAGGATCAAGAGAAAAGATGGCCTGGGCTGGTATGGTTTGGCTCAGTTGGTTGGAGCATCATTCCGTACACCAAAAGGTGGCAGGTTCAATTCCCATTCAGGGCACATAACCAGGTTGCCTGTTGAATCCCCTGTTGGGGTGTTTGCAGGAGGCAACCAGGCAATGTTTCTCTCTCTAGAAGCTGGAGGGAAAAGAAGACACCAATTCAAGAGCTTGAATGATTGATAAAGCAAAGTCCCAAAGAAGGCAGATAAGGAGCAAGATCATTAGGGGAGAGACTAACATAGCCATAGGTGGGAAGAGGAACACTTCTTCCTCTGAAAAAAAGGGAAGCAAAAACAATAGCAGGAATGAAGAATGTGGTATTAATAACAAGAACAGGGAAAGCGTTCTGTTAAGTAGATAAATAGTTGGAGGGAGAGGGAGTAAGCCTAGATGTTGTAGCCAGAAAAACCCAAGTTCATATCTTTACTCTGCTACTTACTTGACTATGTGACCTGACTATGTGACCTTGAGCAACTTACAATACTTATTTTCTCTAAGCATCAGTTCTCTCTTCTGTAAAAGAAGGGTAATAATACTGTATCAGTATTTAGATGGTTTCAGTTCTGAGTAACAGAAACTCCACACTTGAAACTGTCTTACACACTACAGAAATGTCTTGTTGCATAAATCAATGCCCAGAGGTAGGCATCAGGAGAGGGATGATTGGTCTTTGAAAATGGTATCAAAGATACAAATTCTATCCTTTTCTCCATTCTTCCATTCTAAGTGTGTTAGTTTTGCCCTCTGCTGACTTCCCTCAAAGTGGTAAGAGGGCTCCGACATTTCCAGGTATCATATGTTTCCAATTTATAAAAAAAAGCATAGTACCTGGTCCCTATCCTCAAATGTAATATATTCCAGGTAGCAAAAGACCATATGACCATGTGTAAAGACCTAGTAATGCAAAGCATAGTGTACCAAATTGTTGCTAGAGATAAAAATTACAGTGGTGTTCAACTTTGATGGCAGAATGTCAAAATATTCTTCACTGACCCAGAGGAGTAGCTGCAAATGATAACAGTTAAAAAAAAAACAAACAAATCTTGGCTTACAATGTCAAGAAATCCTTGAATTACACAGGATCCAGTAATCTGAAATGAGAACAGTGGAAATTGTTAGTTTCAAAGTTGAATCACTAATGAACAATAACTCACCGTGTTAAATTGAGAATGAATTTGGTGTGATGTTGGTTCTTCAGCCAGTTTCAATCTTTTGGCCAGTAGTGGAAAATACTTTTCAAATGTATAACATGATGGGCTCCTCACTAATCACTTTGTCTTAAACAATTCAAGTAGGCTTGATTTTGCATTTTGGATCCTAATTGTAAACTCAATTGTAAAAGTGGCTCTGTCTGAAGTTGTTAAGCATGGTAATATTATGACTTTTTGAAATTGAGTGAATTTATCATGTTAAAACTAAGCAAAATATCCAGTTGAAACAATTTACTTATATTTAGTAGTTGGCTAATGAAGTTATTTAGATAAATTAATAAATCCCTGTCTCCATATACTATTTATTCTCTTAACTCAGGAGAATCAAAACTTTTAATTCGATAATACAAATTGTGTAACTCATTGTCCATATAAGTTACATGGCATTAACAAATATCCAGTAGTACTTGAAATGCAAAATAAGGTCATTTAAACTTAACTTAATGCAAAAAATATTTCAGCAAGAATGGCCAACCTCAGTGTTTTCAAAAGAACATGATTATAATTTCCTCTGAATTCTCTCTCACAGTTTTTACAATGTATACCATAGAATAATTGTATTTATCTCAAATACACTAAATGACACTTGAATAATGTTGAACTTGCTTTCATATCTGATTTTCATGCTAACAGTAAGGGTGGGACACAGAGTCTCCATGGCGGAGGTAGGAGCTTCACTAGTTTCTTCCTGTGATTTCTTAAACTGGGGACTCTTAGAAAGGTGTCTTCATAAGTGCAGTTAGAGAGCTTTTATCTACAAGTCAACTCACGTTAAAGAAGAGTGTTCTTAGTACGAGAATAGGCCCTGTATTTGCCTTGTTCACTCCCAAGTTTCTAACACATTGCGGGAACATATTGGGGTTCAAAAAATATTTATTGAATGAATGAGTGAATGAATGAATGAATGAATGAATGAATGAATGATGCTATCAGTCTGTGTGGAATCTGTTTGGCTTGGGTCTGTAAGTCATCATTTTCCACAACTATACATAATATGATGAAATAATGACAATTGAGATGATACAGGTGTTACATAACATACCATCTGACTCCTACCTATATATAGCTCAGGCAGTGTCAGATTTTAATTGATCAAACAAAGCATTTTTTTTTGTAAGAAATACTTAACATCGACTATAGATTTTAGTAGAAATAAATATACTATTTCTTAAGCATTTACTTTATAAAAATCACTTTACTTTGCAGTCCTCAGTTGTTCTCATTCCCCATGGTAAAACACTGCATGTTAATAAATAAATTAGCTGATTATATAATCATTATGTACCAAATTATTAAAAGTGACAAAATTCTGATTGAGTTCAGAGGAGGAGAGAGAAGGGATCAATTTATTGAAATTTAAAATTTATTAAAACTAAAATATTTTTCTCCTGTTCATAGCTACAACATAAAAAAATGTTAAATTAGAATTATTTTTATTCTTCATTGATACCAAAAGTGATGAAATGTCAAATCTCTAAACTAAAGAACAAATAATTTTGTTTTGCTTGGGTTTTGCAATCTGCTTAATTTTTACATTTATCTGGCCTATTAATGATCACTGTCTTTTTTGTCATTTGGGGACCCCTAGGTTACAAGGGGCAATGCACAACTTCTGTGTACTACCTCCAAATGAATAGACATTTACCCAGCTAGTAACCAGACACCTGATTACCCTGTTTATCACTCTTTGATTTTGCATATTATCCTAAAGAAAAATTGTCAAATTAAAAAACTGCATAACTCCCATACAGAATAAAAATACATACTTTTAAAATCTTTGAAAATAAAATCTTGACAAATTTTAAGCTGAAAGCTAAGTCAATATACCTGTTAGTTATTGATCTGTCATCTTGGAAAATTACTCCAAACTCTATGGAAAATGAGAAAGAAATGAACTATTTTAGCAACTTTTCCTAATACTGAAAAGAACAAGAAAGTTTCCAAGTGTGTAAAAGCATTTGAGTGCAAAACAAAAACCAAATTGTGTTTCTGAGCTGAGAAGCTGAGATAATTTCATTACTTTCCCTGAATCATTGAATTGTTATAAAACGTGTTTGAGTGAGTATAGAAAAATTCAGTAAATACATCACTGCCACTGGCTAATGATGATAGATGTTCGTTAGGCAGTGGTATGGTAAGAAAATAAGAATGTAATAGTGCACTTACAAGAAAACTAAAGTTAATATTTGTGGTATAGTCTTTGTTTTGTAAATTGTCATGAAATTTCCCTGCAGGAGCCCGGAGTAATCACAGCCTTTACTCCTAGATCTACAGGCTAAGTGTAGACTCAGCTTTCAGTTATCATCCCAATGGATGAGAGATTCACAGTGTGAATGACAGAAGGGAAAGCAGTCAACTGTATATAGTACTCATACTTTTAAAGCCTTTGTTGATACTAAAAATAATTTTTTAGGCTTCTCTTATGGTTTAGGTGTATAATAGCAAAATTGCTTTGTGTCTTTTATTTTTAAAACCTTATATTCTCTCTCTTTTTTTTTTAATCCTCAACCGAAGATATTTTTCCATTCATTTTCAGACAGAATGGGGGGGGGGGAGAGAAATTCTGATGTAAAAGAGACACATCGACTGGTTGCCTCCCTCATGACCCCGACCAGGGCCAGGACCGAACCTCAAGCGAGGTACGTGCCCCTGACGGGAATCGAACCCATGACCCCTGGGTCTGCCAGCCGACACTCTAACCGCTGAGCCAAACTGGCCAGGGCAAACCTTACATTCTTTAAAAAAAGTTTTTAAATTATATTCTATGTCTTGGCCAGTGTGTTTCAGTGGTTAGAGTGTCAGCCTGTGGACCAAACGGTTGCTGATTGGATTCCTCATCAAGGGCATGCACCTGGGTTGCAGGTTCAGTCCCGGCCCTGGTTGGGGCCTGTGAGGGAGGCAGCCAATCTATGTTTCTCTCTCTCTCTCTCTCTCTCTATCTCCTTCCCTTCATCCCTTCCACTCTCTCTAAAAACATCAATGGAGAAAATATCTTCAGGTGAGGATTAATAACAACAACAAAATTACATTCTAGTACTACCGGTATTTTTTTAATCTCCCAAATTGTAGTAGACATTTATCATACCTTGTGACCTTGAACTTCAGGACGCTCTTTCTCCACTTGGGGGATTGCCCACAGTCATATCAATAATCACATTGAAGGTAAATGGTCTAAGCACAGTAGTTAAAAGACAAAAATAATGAGATTGGAGGCAAAGCACAGAACTCAACTATATGCTGCCTACAGAAAACTGACTTTAAATACAAAGGATATGTTAAATATTATTATTTTTTTTATTATATGAAACAAAAGATGATGGATAAAGGTTCATCATGATAACACTAGCCAAAAGAAAAAGAAAAGCTAGGGTGGCTATATTAATAAAGACAAATAATATCTGAAAACAAACATTATTACTAGGATCATTTTATTAGGGGGACTGGAAAGTAAGTCGTTAAAGTAATGACATGTTAAGGGCGGAAGTGGAAGCAAATCCATGTCAGACAGTCAAGGAACTGTCAAACACTCTAAACCAACCTTGGTCGAGCATCCAAGAACATTTGCAGCAGATTGGTACAGTAAGCAGAGCAGGTGTTTGGGTCCCACATAATCTGTCTGAAGAAAACAAAGCTAACTGGTCCACCACATGCAACTTATTGCTTCAGCGGCACAATACAGAAGCGTTTTTTGATCGCTTGATCACTGGACATGAAACATGGGTCCTCTATGATAATCCAAAACGCAAAAGGCAGTGGCTCTCTCCGAATGAATCACCACAAAGTACAGCTAAGCCAGGTTTACACCCCAAAAACGCACTTTTGTGTGTTTGGTGGAGTATTCGCAGGGTCGTTCATTCTGAAGTGCTGAAACCTGGACAAACTGTGAATGCAGACCTTTACTGTGAACAATTGGATCGAGTAAATCAATCTTTAATTGAAAAGTGCCCAGCAGTTGTCACCAGAAAAGGCGTTATTCTGCAACATGATAATGCAAGACTGCACTGTGCAAGACAAACCCTGGAAAAAATTAATGAATTGGGGTGGGAGGTATTGCCTCACCCACCATACTCGCCCGATATTGCGCCATTGGATTTCCATTTATTCCAATTGCTACAACATTTTCTAAGTGGCAAAAAATTTGAAAATTTGGATGATGTCCAAAATGCCATCTCCAGATATTTTGCTCAAAAACCAATTGATTTTTATCGATCCGGCATTGAAAATTTGCACACTAGATGGCAAAAGGTTGTTGATAATGACGGTGATTACATCACTGATTAAAAATAAAAACTTGTTAAAAATTTATCTGTTTGAAGTTAATGTAAAAAAAATGACATTACTTTCCGGTCCCCCTAATATAATGATAACAAGATCAGTCCATCTAAATCACATAATCTTTAAGATTTAAGCATCTAAAAGCAGAGTTTGAAAATACATGATAGAAATGCAAGAAAAGTAGACAAAATCACAATTATTATAGTTAGAAATTCAGTTTCCCTCTCTTAATAACTGATAGAACTAGTATGTAGAAAATAGTATATCATAAATATATAAAAGATTTGAATAACACTATCACCCACATTAATCTCAGCAAAGAGAATACTCCACCCAACAACAGGAGAATCCACATTCCTTTCAAGTACACATAAATTATTTGCCCAATTTAGACTATAACTTGTACTATAAAATTAGTGTTAATAAATTTACAGTGATTCAAGACATTCAAAGTATATTCTCTGAGCACAATGGAATTAAATTGAAATCAATACCAGAGAGCCCCCAAACATTTAGACATGAAATAGCACGCTTCTATATAAACCATGGGCAAAAGAAGTAATCAGAAGGGTAATTAAAAATATTTCTATTTGAGTGAAAATGTAAATACAACAGATCAAAATTAGTTGGATCACACTGAAGCAACTTTTTCTAGAAATTCGTAGCACTAAATGCCTATAAGAGAGAGCAAAAAACCTCTCAAATCCATAACCTTAGCGTTAACCTTTTGATAAAAAAAAAAAAAAGGAAGAGCAAATGAAACTTTAAATAGAAGAAATGAAATAATAAAAATCAATGAAATGGAAAACAAAAACAATAGAAAAATATCAATGTGCCTAAAAGGTAGTTCTTTAAAAAGATTAATGAAATTGATAATGCTCTTGTTAGAGTGATCAAGGATAATAGAAGATACAAATGATCAGTATCAAGAATGAGAGAGGTTACATTGCTATATATTCCACAAATACTAAAAGAATAACAAGGGAATATTATAAACATTGTATGCCATAAATTGATGAAATGAACATATTCCTTGAAATAGACAAATTACCAAACCTTACTCAAAAAGAAATAAATAATCTAAATATCCTTCTGTCTATATGAAGAAACTAGTTAGTGATTCTACACTAACACTTTTAGAAAATCACAGAGGGTAGAATACTTCAACATTATTCTGATTGGAAAACCAAAGACTTTACAAGAAAACTACAAAATCCTCATGTACATAGATGCAAAATTTCTAAACAAAATTTTTAGCAAATCAATCCAACAATATACTAAAAGGATAATAAGTCATGACTAAGTGGAATAAGTCCTAGGAATGCAACGTCAGTTTTACATTAAAAAAAATATATATATAAATATAATTTATATTTATATATATTTATATAAATATATATAAATATAAATATATATATACACACACACACACACACACACACACATACACATACATCTCACCCTGGCCGGTTTTGCTCAGTGGTTAGCGTGTCGGTCCTCAGACCAGGGGTCATGGGTTCGATTCCCCGTCCAGGGCACATATGTTGGTTGTGGGTTCGATCTCTGGCCCCAGTCGGAGTTGTGCAGGAGGAAACCAATTGATGTGTCTCTCTCACATCAATGATGTTTCTCTCTCTCTCCCTCCTTACCTCCCACTCTATCTGAAAATCAGTGGAAAAATATCCTCGGGTGAGGATTTGAAAAAAAGAAAATGACAAAGGAATGTTGGAAGACTAAGAAACATGCTTTATTTGGCTAGTTAAAAATCAAGGACTACTTGATTTCAGGCCTTATTATAAAGCTATAGTAATCAAGACAGTGTGGCAATGGTGTAGAGAAGGACAACAGAACAGTGTAATAACACAGGGTTCAGAAGTAGATCCACACATATGTGCACAACTGGTTTTCAACACAGTAATAGGCACATGAGCAGAGAAAGGATAGTCTTTTCAATAAACGATGCTGGAACATGTGCTTATCCACATGCAAAAAAATATTCTTTATATATGAGAAAATTTAAAACATTGATATTAGAAAAAAAACTGATTTTTGGATTTTTTTTCACAAGCAATTTAACTCAAATCCTGACTCATTCAGAAGTTGTATTTGAATAGTCATACTAAGCCATTAAAAATTAAAAACAAAATCATTTATTATTATTATATTCGTAAGAGTTGTGTGTCCTAAGAAATGGGACACCTAGGGCTTTATAAGTAGGATTCCTTCTAGATCAGAGGTAGCCAGAAAATAATGGATCTATATTAAATGCTTATAAACTATAAAACCCAATCATGTGATACAAGCAACCAGGATATAAGATTTCTATGAGTAAGCAGAAGCTTCAGATACCTATAAGTTGACCCCAGTGATGGGATTTACATAAGCTGAAAATGGCATTGCTATAGGAGTACAAGTAGGCATTCACTGCATAAAGACTATTGGGTCAATGACAAACTGCACAGAGGACGGTGGTCCCATAAGATTATAATGGAGCTGAAAAAGTCCTATCATCTCGTAACTCTGCGGCTGTTGCAACATCATAGGGCACCTCATTTCATGAATGTTTGTGGGGATGCTGGTGTAAACAAATCTATGATAAAGTACAACATACAATTATGTACAGTACATAATACTTGATGACAATAATAAATAACTATGTGACTGGTTTATATAGTAACTATACTATATTTTTATCATTATTTTAGAGTGGACTCCTTCTACTTATAAAGAGTTTGCTGTAAAACAGTATGCCCATGTTATGCCCGCAGCAGCCTCATACATCTCATGTTTACATTTAAACAATGGGTCTCTTAATTTCATCAATTTCTCTTGTGCTTGATTTAATCTCTTGTTTGTACAGTAACATGCTTTACATGCGTGTAGCCCAGGAGCAATACGCTGTATCGTAAAGCCTAGGAGTGTAGCAGACTGTGCCATCTAGGTTTGCATAAATACTATGAAGTTCTCACAATGATGAAATTGCCTAAGGACGCGTTTCTGAGAAGGTATCCCAGTCCTTAGGTGGTGCCTGACTGCAGAGCTAAATCTGTCCTGTCCGTCGCTAAGAATCCTGTCAGCATCAGATCCCAAAGCTCTGGCTGAAAACAACCAAGGATGAAGTCATGCTGAAATTTGATTGGGATGACATACTATTTTCTTACCAAGTAACCATCTCTCAACTATTAGAAGATTTAGGATTAAGTACAGAAATGTTAACGAAAATCAGAATCACTAAATTAACATTTCAATGTTATGAAATTTGTACATGTTTGGAATATCCTTGTAATGGAAAAAAATGGCCTTTTAGAGCAACATATGTAAAGCAGTTAATTCTTATTTAAAATTAGTGTAGTGATTAAATCAGACTTCTGATTTTAAAGTAAGCCCTCATTGTCTATATTGAAACATTTAAGAGAATTTAAGAATCAAATTATTTAGAAGTTTAATTTAATATCTTTACAAAAATCCAATTTTATACCTGAGAAGATTTTTGTTTAAGTCATATAATCAAAGGACATAAAGAAGACATTGAATATTTTATATTTATAAATATAGTTTAAAATAGTAAATGGGGCCTATCAAACATTATTCAGAAACCGCTAAAATTTACTAGACTTTAAAGTAGAATAGGTTTGTGTATTCAACTTAAAACTTTAAAGAAGAAACTTGATAAACTGAATTTCAAATTTTAATATCAAAAGAAGTCACTGGATAGTATCTTTTGCACTGAAAATCTGTTCTTAAGGTTATAAAAATCCCACATTTAATAAGATCTTCCTGTTTTCATTCTGAACTTCAGCCCACATTCTTATTGTCTCTTAAGTCCTTACATTTTTAGCTTACAGAGTCTCCTGTCGCAGTTTTCAAGAACACAATTCTCAAAATTGCAGAAAACTATGTATGTATACATGTTTCTTTTATTAGACTCTGAATTTCAGGAAAGCAGAGATTTCTTCTTATTCTTCTTTGTCTTCTCTGGACTCAGTAGCAAGCTTGGCATAAAACACATTTTCAACAGGTACTTCACGGGATCTTGGTAATAGCTGTTGAATGAACTCACTTGTGTTTCTTCAGTAGCGCTCTTCCCCAGCCCTTATACACAATTAACCTCAGTTTGAGGACCTTGGCTCTTGTGAACATTTCTTAGGAGGCTTTTGGCTGCTTAGTATCTGACTCTCCCTCTGATGTTTGTAAAATCTGCTACTCGCTCAGTTTTGTTGAGCACCTCTACCTAAGAAGACAGAAAGTCCAGATAATTGTTCTCCGTGATCACTGGCAGCTACACTGTGGGTGTATGGTCTGAACTAAGCCAGAATTTCAGAAAGAGGTTGGGAAAACATACTATGTTTACAAAAGGCAACCTTCGAACAGATATTTGTTTACCTATTACATTATATTTTACATCATATTGTTTACATGTTTTGTTTATTAATTCATTAACCAATTAACCCATTGATTTAGCTACTGTTTATTTTGTGCTTACCGTAGGCCAAGGACCATACTTGGGTTCCCAGTGGTGAAAAGGACACACAGTCTCTTCCCTCACTGAGCTTAATTTCTAATTGTGAAATTAATTTCTAATCTTAAAAAATAAAATAATTGCAGGTTTTGATGTGAGTTCTATAGAAAACAAGTATAAGGATAGCTGAGATCCAAAATAATGGTAGTCGGTAGCCATGGGGTAGCACTGGGATGCTTAGGGCTTTTTATTTTTATTAAAAAAATTTTTTTTCTTTATTGATTTTAGAGAGAAGGAGAGGGAGACAGAGATGGAAACATTGATGAGAGAGAACATTGATTGGCCGCCTCCTGCATGCCCCCCACTGGAGACTGGGCCCACAACCTGGGCATGTGCCCTGACCGGGAATCAAACCAGTGACCTCTTGGTGCATGGGTCAACACTCAACCTGTGAGCCACATCAGCTGGGCCTTAGGACTTTTTAAAATAGGGATCATACAAGGCCAAAATAATATTTTAAGCTAAGAGTAAAAGAAGAGGAAGAACTAATCAAGTAGAGGAGAAGGGAGACAATGCATAACAGAGGAAATAACATCATCACAGGACCTGAATCTGTGTAGTTTATGTTCAAATAAGTAAAAGAAGATCATGGGACCAGAACACAAGGTGTGGCTCAGGGAATGTGAGGAGGAATAGAGTCTTGTAGAATGAGTATCCTTTTACTGATAAACTTTTTGTTTGTTTGTTTGTTTGTTAATCCTCACCCAAGGACATTTTTCCATTGTTTTCTAGATAGATTGGGAAGGAGAGAGGGAGGGAGGAAGCGAGAGAGAGAGAGAGAGAGAGAGAGAGAGAGAGAGAGAGAGAGACATCTCGATTGGTTGCCTCCTTCACGACCTCAACTAGGGCTGAGGATTGAACCTGCAACCCAGGTACGTGCCCTTGACAGGGAATCAAACCCATGACCCCTCAGTCCGAGGGCCGATGCTTCAACCACTGAGCCAAACTTGCCAGAGTCCACTGATAAACTTTTAATACATTGTTTGTTGATCCTTCTTGGTGTTTTTCTCTCTTCCCTTTGTCTTTTGAATTCTAGAATTTGATGCCAAATTATTTATTTAGTCTTTAATATCCTTGCATGGCATTCTGTGCCTGCTAGCACTTTATTATTGTATAGTAATTATAATTATTTATTTTTTCTAGTTCAAAATAACTCATTTAATTTTTATTTTTACTATTCTGTTATCACCAATGTGTCTGGGGTTTTTAAATGCCTGCATCTAAGATAATTCCTCTAATGAACTTTTCACCCATAGGTATTTTTGCCTATATATTCTTTTTTTAAATATGCTTTTATTGAATTTTTAGAAAGAGAGGAAGGAAGAGAGAGATAGAAACATCAATGTGAGAGAGAAACATCAATTGGCTGCCCCCTGCACGCCCCCTCCTGGGGATTGAGCCCACAACCCAGGCATGTGCCCTGACCGGCAATTAAACCAGGACCTCTTAGTCCATGGGACAATGCTCAATCCACTGAGCCACACTGGCTGGGCTTGCCTATATATTCTTACATTTTCTCCTGTTCCATTATTTTGTTCATTCTTACAAACAAACCATTGTTTTCACCAACTATCTCTCATACCAACTGTAGCCTACCATGTCATTCATCGTAGGTAAGCATTTTTCAAGAGTAGTTTAGGATTAAAAAAAAAAATTCAATGCTATATTTTGCCTCTGAATTTCCTCATGTAGACTTTTCTTGTTATTCAAAGAAACATATAATTGAGTGGACCTTAGAAATTCTTTAGTTTCCTACTTTCATTTTACTAATAAGTTCTTTTTAATTTATCATTCATTATGTAATGTTTAACAGTGTAATGCTTCCATTAAAACAATTTTTTTTTCATTTAAAATGGCCTAACTTTCACAGTACTTTACAGAGTTCATTTGGTATTATAAATATCCATGTAGACTTTCTTAGCAAAACTTGAAAGTAAATTATTTAACAAAAAGAGAGAGAGAGAGAGAGAGAGAGAGAGAGAGAGAGAGAGAAATGAGGATTACTCATCCCTAACTCCAGAAAGTAATTTTAAAAAAACAGGTATTTATGTTCTTTAATTAAATTATTTCCTCTTTATATCCTCTGCCTTTCTTTGCAAACTATCCAGGAGATAAGCAAAAGAAAGCAGTTACGTGTTCCAAGGTACCTGCTGGGATCCTTGAGTCAATCTACTTTCAACTCAGGGCTGGAAGGAAATGTACACACATCTTCCTCCATCCTTCCCCTTCATTTGCTAAGGCTGTCCTTCCTTGTAAGTAGTTGAAGGACCTAATAACGTTTTCTAGTTTGAACATGTTTAAACATTTCCTGTGCCGCTAGTTGTCTAGCCTGTTAATGAGAATAAAAATGTCTGAGCAGAAGTTCAGAGCGATGACGTTCGTGCTGCTTGCATGTTACCATGGAGTCAGTGTCTGCTGCCAGCTGCACTCCTTCGTAGCAGGTAGAGAACGGCCTAGTTATCCGAAAAAAGCAACACTTCATTTCAACAAGACAGTGCATGAGACTTTGAAATACCTCCATAAACCAATTTTTCTTACTCCACTGCAAGCTCTAAATATATCTGCCCCAAACAATGTTACTAGCTGTTTACAAGAGCAAAATCCTGTTATGACGCTACAGAGATTCTGTGATGAAAATCATGAATTTCTTTTCTTAAAGTATCTTGGGAAAGAATAAGATTTCATTTACGAGAAAACTCTTTATAAGAAGAAAATACTCCTATATTTTTAAGGGTTCTATCAGTAGTGCTATGTAGCTGATAGGAAAAGACCATCACTGATGCTTTCTGTAGTCATTCTTCCTAAGGACAAGAATATGATGCCAGATGGTTTTTTTTTTATGATTTTATTGATTTTAGAGAAAGAGGAAGGGAGAGGGAGATAGAAACATCGATGGGCTGCCCCCTGCACACCTCCTACTGGGGATCAAGCCCAAAACCCTGGGCTTGTGCCCTCACTGGAAACGAACCGGTGACCTCTTGGTGCATGTGACAAGGCTCAATCCACTGAGCCACACCAGCCGGGTGCCAGACGTCTTCCTTTTATCTTACTCACTGCTGCTTTTATATGTGAAATTTCTATTCTCGTGGAAGGTAACAACCAATCCAGAATGAATATGTGAGGAGAAAATAGAGATTGTCACCAATCTGGGGGAAAAAATGTATGAAATATACATATATACATTGCAGCCCTATCTTTTGCCTTCAATACACAGCTTTAGTATGCATGAAACAAGAAAGTTCATGTTGACTAATAAATTGTAAATGAATTGTTGCTGGTTTAAAAAAATACTTCTATAGGTTAATAAATAAAATGGCACCGGTAGCTGTGAAATGAAAACTACAAATGTCCATTTTCCTTTCTCCTTCATCCCTTCCAGTTCCACCAGGACCATCCCCCAGAAGCAAAGAGTGTCAACCATTTCTGCTTTCAGTTATTTTGCTGGTTACTGTCAAGGATGGATAACCTTGCAGATCAAGAATCTTTAGCTTCAGGATCTTCCAGGTACATAGGTCTCTCCCAAGGCCCTGGGAGTGGCCCAGGAATGGATCCAGGTTACGTGAGGCCTAAAATGTATACATTTGGGGAAAAAACCTTTAAGAAAAAGAATGCAAAATGACAAATACAAAATTGCTAGGGCTCTTTCCAGTGCCTTTCAGGAGCCCCTTGTCAGTGAAGATTTCAGAAAGTTAAACGTCATTATTTCAGGGTTATTCTGCCTCTGGTTGCCATTTTCAGGGTTACCAGCCACATTAGACAGATCTATTGGTTGACAATTCAGAAACATGAGACATTTAGTGTACCTACCTTACCTACCAATTTCTCTTCCCCTGTCTACCTTCTAGCTTTTATAGTTGTGTTGTTGTGTTATTATATTGATAGTTAAGGTTTATGACAGTCAGTAAATTATGTTACTTATCCTTTGTAGATTCGTTCACAAAACCAGTAAAAAGCAAATATAATATTGCTATATAAATGATATTTTCTGTGAACCAAGTAATGTGGTTAATTGCATAAAGGAGTAAATGTAATTTTGTATCATTTAATTTTCCTACTCTAAGCAGAATCTTCCAATCACCGTGGATTTACAATATTCTTGATTTTGTTCTCGACTTTTTTTTTTTTTTAACTTCTGGATAAGACTTAGCTGTTCCTGTTTCTTATATCCTTGTTTTATTTTTTTGTTTCTTACATACTTCCTAGATTAACTACTCAAACAATTTTTTATATAATTTTGTAGAGCCCTGGCCAGTTTGGCTCAGCGGTTAGAGCGTCGGCCCACAGACCAGAGAGTCCCGGGTTCAGTTCTCGCTAAGGGCATGTACCTCGGTTGCAGTTTGTCCCCGGCCTAAGTTGGGGTTATGGAGGTGGCAACCAGTTGATGTGTCTCTCTCACATTGATGTTTCTCTCTCTCTCTCTTCCTCCCTCTCTCCCTCCCGCTCTATCTGAAAATAAATGCAAAAATGTCCTCAGGTGAGGATAAAAATAATAATAATAAAAATTAAAAAATATATAATTGTGTAGAGTTCATGATATCCTTCAAAATCAAATGACTTCTCAGGCAATTGCTAGTTTCAGAAAATGTTGTTTATGCACAAATTTCAAAGACATGTTTAATTTAGTTATCCCTTATATACTTTACCATAATAACATGTCTTTAAGAAAAGTATCAAAGAAAATTATAGGAATGAAGAAAACCATGGTAGGTAGGCATGGTGAGGCATGCTTAATTCATCTCAAGGGAAATGAGACCATTCTGACGGAATCACCCTTTGTAATTGCTAAAAGGCATGAATTTATGTGCATAAAAGCAGAGAGGAAACAGTACACATTACACTATTCAACCAGAAGAGTTACTGTTTTCTAAAAATCCAAACAGTTTTTCTAAAGGGTTTTTCTTTCTTTTGTGTGTTCTCGGTTTTCAGGTAAGAACAGCCTGTGAAACTGAACAAACAAATGCTCTAAATGCATATCTCAGGATGACTTCACCAGCAGGATACGCACTTCAACACTTCAACATATATGTTTTTAAAAATCTCTCTTTCCTATTGAGTTGCTGTGAAATAAATTGTCTATGCTCTACAAGCTGAGGAAAATATATCATTTTATTACAATTTAGAAAAAATCTTCAAAATACAGCTTTGGTTGGAATGGCTCAGTTGGTTGGAGCATCCTCTCATACACCAAAGGGTTACGGGTTCGATGCCTGGCTAGAGCACATACCTAGGTTGTGGGTTTGATCCCGAGTACAAGAGGCAGCCGATCAATATTTTTCTCACATTGCTATTTCTTTCTCTCTCTCTTCCTCTCTCTCAGCTGAGTATTAACAAAATACAGTAGTACCCCCTTATCCTCAAGGGATACCTTGTAGGACCCCTAAGGGTGCCTGAAACTGGATAGGACAAGCCATACTCAACTCCCTCAACTCTGCTGGAAATGTGGCCGCTGCTGAGTCATCAGCAGACACAGTAATTTTTATATTTTTTAGTCGAAACCTATTCCTGAATCTGTGTAACCATCCTTCCTCGGTGTCACTTGTTTTAGAGGATCACTTGGTGAAGTCTTCACAGAGGTGCCATGCTTTCTGCCGCAACGTGTTGCCATCACCTGGAACGCTTTCTGTTCGTGTCCTCCACCCGCAGATTCAATGCCTTTCCCACCTTAACTGAGCACTCCCTACGCGCTCTAGCCCCAACTTTCATAGTCTGAGGTGTGACAGCAAAACTAACGTGGATTCCTTTTTCCTTCTTCACAGTGTCATGGATTGATGAGTGGTCCTTACCTAATATCCCAGCAAACTCAGCATAGGATTTTTTTTCTTTCCTTAACTAGTTCAAGAACTTTCTTTCACCTTTTCACTTGAAGGAAGCCCTTTGCAGCTCTCTCTGGCATATCTGAATGGCCGGCATCTCTACTCTTACACTTTGGAGCCACTGTTAAGTAAAATAAGGGTGACTTGAACACAATCACTGCAATACTGCAACAGCCTAACTGATAAGCAGAGGGGCTGCTGTGTGACTAATGGGTGGCGAGCGTCTGCAGCATGGAGACTCCGGACTAACTAAGGGATGATTCTGGAATTTTCAATTTAATATTTTTGGACTGTGGTTAACTGTGGATGACTGACACTGTGGAAAGCAAAAACAAGAAGGGGGTGGGGAGGACTACTGTAGTACATATACAGCATTTAATAAGAGGTTATATATTTTTCCTGCCAATTTCCTTAATATTTTCAATAATTATTAATGCTGATGAAAGATGAGAACACCACTCTAGTAATTTTTATATATTTGTGTGAAAATAATGTGTTCATGATTCATTCCTTTTTCCATGGGAATCCAATGATCTCAACTCTGTTCCCCATGTGGGAGAGAGTGGGTTTGTTTAAACACAAGCTAACATGACCAGTATGATTTTTTTTTAATGTACCTATTCTTAGACTGAATAGCTGTCCAGTGGAGAACTGTGTTTTTACAATAGTCATGAGTGGGCTGAAGCAGGATATAAGAAGACTTTGGACTTCTGCTTTGACATTCCCTGACCTTTTTATTTTTGTTGTTGTTGTTGTTAATCCTCACCCGAGGATACTTTTCCATTGATTTTTTTAGAGAGAGTGAAAGGGAGAAAAGAAGGGAGAGAGAGAGAGAGAGAGAGAGAGAGAGAAACATTGATGTGAAAGAGACACATCGACTGGTTGCCTCCCCTACATCACCCCAACCTGGGCTGTGAATCGAACCTGTAACCCAGCTACGTGCCCTTGACCAGGAATCAAACCCACGACTCTTTGGTCCACAGACCAATGCTCCAACTGCTGAGCCAAACTGGCCAGCACCCTGTTTTTTTTTTTTGTGTTTTTTTTTTCCCCTCAATTTATCCAGCAGCCCACCCCTCACCATTGTATTCATCTTAGTATGTTTTTAAAGTGTATCCATCAATGTAGTACATAGCCTTGTGCTAGGTCATATGAGGAAACCCCAAAGAATAATAATAGATGCCCGGTCAGTGTGGCTCAGTGGATTGAGCGCCGTCTGGGTCAGGGCACATGCCGGGGTGCGGGCTCAATGCCCAGTAGGGGGTGTGCAGGAGGCAGCCGATCAATGTTTCTCACATCAATGTTTCTATCTCTTTCTCTCTAAAAAAATCAATAAAAACGTATTAAAAATAGTAATAATAATAGAAATATCTAAGTAGTTTACATTCAAACTAGGGAGGCAACATTCCTGGTGTAAATAGAAAACATCGATGCTGAATTGTGTGGTGTGGACTCTCAATGCAATAAGTACAGAAAGAAAAGGTCACTCTCAGTTGAATTATGCCTAATTTAGGGTATTTTTATTGCTAGCAACAGGAACTGACTCTGCTTAATGTAAGAAAAGACAAGTTTATTGGAAGGAGACCATGATATCCTTACAAAATCTACAGGAAGACTAAAGAGCTGCCCACAGAAATCACAGATTTGGAAGGCTGAGCTGCCTCAGCTGCTTGATTGTGTTGTGAGAACGCTGCCCCTGGATAAGCATGCTCTTTCTGTTTTGCCTTATTGTGTCCCTCCACTCACATGGCAGAATCTCAGGAGAGAAAACCTGACTGTTAGAACTTAAGTCAAATGACAACTCTTTGGCTATGGTAGACCAGGGCACCTTGATTTACAATCCACAAAAACTATATATAAACTCTGCTGTTGGCTATGAGGCAGTAGACAATGATGGAATAATGTAAAAACCAGGTGTTTGAAAGCAACAGTTTGTGAATTACCTCTCTGTTCTTCATTACACCTCTGTTCTTAATTTGGAATCACAAAATGACCATTCGAAAGAACCCTACACAGACTTCCCACAATATTTACAACTTTAAGTTGAATGGTTTCTTTTACGAGTCCAGATGATGGTTTGAAGCCAGCAGGTCTGAATTGGAAAAGTAACTTTGACTTTGGATAAATTACATCCTATAACCCCTCAGTTTTCTACCTTACAAGATTGTTGTGGGCCAATTCATGTAAGAGTCTATCACTGAAAATGCACAAAATAAGTGGAGGCATTTTTATTGTTATCATATAAGCAAATCCACCTAAAATAGGCATAACCAATGAGGTAGGATGAGATTCCACTCTTCTGTTAAATAAGTTTTCTTAGGCTTCTGTATACACTTGCTAAAAATCATTTATCTAATATATCTCATTTAAATCCTTATTGAATGAGAAAAAGTATAAATTATTTAAATAGAAAGAAAAAAGATAGGAATTTGTGTTTTTTAAATTGATTTATGGGAACAAAATCTAATTTAACATAGCCTTGGTTTTTTGTTTGTTTGTTTTTTGAGACATGTTCACCTATTTTTGTTTGGTTTTGTCTTTTTGTACTTGAAGGTGATAGATGGTTGAAGGTCCAGTTTACAAAAGTGTAACTTGACACCTGCTGTTGCACATTGTGCTAATTGGACTGTTTGTGATCTTTATCACTGTTACATTTCCACATTAGATGCTATATTTTAACTATCTTATTGTTACGTTTAAATACTGAAATCTAACAATAGGCAAGAGAGGCATTTTGTAGTGGTAGTAGTAATTATTATTGATTTTTACCATATGGAGCTAGAGTTCCTGGTACAAAATTAAGTCAGGGAGGTATATATCTGGGACCTGCAGGGTGCCTAGAGGGTGCGCACTGGGTGTCTCTTGTGCTAGCATGACTAGTGAAAATTGTGGGTGGAAAATTGCAGCAGCCACAACCTCTCAAGCACAAGAAAACAAAGGGCACAGACCCTTGGGGATGAAGTTCTGGGTCACCCCAGCAGGCAAGCAAATAGACCTATGAAGGTACCACTTCTAATTCTCTTCTGATCTTAGCTGTGGAGATTAACCATGAAGACTTCAACTAGATTCATTCAGGTTCCACATGACAGCACATTGCCTCAGGCCAATGCTAGGTACCTCTCACTTCCTGCCGGAGGGCTTCTATTATGCTTAATCATTAGATGTCCAGGACTCTGAGAATTCATGCTTGGGTAACTAAGAAGTTCAGAAGTGTCAATGCCCTGTGGCTTAGCCCTTGACCAAGGGAGAAGGGAGATGATTGATGAATGCTTTCTCCTTTCTTGCCCACGTAGATGATTCTGACATGCATTTCATAAGGCTTTCAGATGTGCCTGCATGACTGAGCTCCCTGTCATCCAAATCTGGTAGCCAACTCAATATGCATTCCTCTGTTGGCTTTTTCTTCTTCCCCATTTTCACTCTCTCTGACTCTCAAGGCTATTCTCTGGGATAACATTCTCAAATAAATTTTTTCCAATATGCTATTTTTTTTCTCAGTTGCTACTTTTGAAAGAGCTGAGATTGAGAAAGGAATATAATTTATATTATATTCATTTAAAACCTATTAGAATTTACTGTGATTCAAGTGTTGCTTTACTTTTTTTTTTTTTTTTTACTACTTATAAACTGATAAACTTATTTATTCACAAATAAAATGTGTACAATCTGGACTATGTTGAAGCAAATGTCTGATATTATATAATTTCATCTGTACATATATTAATATGTAATTCTAATATATAAGGCCTTAAAAATATGACTACAATCTCATGATCACATTCCCCAAATTAACACTGTTTTCTTAATATCATCTAATGCCTAATAAAAGTTTAGTTTCCCTAATTGTCTCATAAATGTTTTTTTATAATTAGTTTATTATAGTCAGGATTGTAACAAGGTCATATATTGTCTTTGTAGTTGTACAACTCTCTGATCTGTAGCAGTTCTCTCTCTTTCTCTCTCTCTCTGCCTCCCTCACTCTCCCTCCCTTCCTCCCTCTCCCTTCCTCCCTCTCCCTCCCTCCCTCCCTCCCTCCTTCCCTCCCTCCCTCCCTCCCTCCCTCCCTCCCTCCCATCCTTCCTTCCTTCCTTCCTTCCTTCCTTCCTTCCTTCCTTCCTTCCTTCCTTCCTTCCTTCCTTCCTTCCTTCCTTCCTTCTTTCCATCCATTTATTTATTGAAGTAGTTGCATTATTTTTCCTGTAGAATTTTCCACAATTCTGGGTCTGGCTGATTGTTTCCTTAAGGTTCACTTTAAATATCAACCTTAAAATATATACATATTTCCCAAAACATTTGCTTTGCAAAATGTGTGTTGTTGATTACTCAGGGAATAATTTCTATCTCCGCTTCCTTGGTGCTGACTTTCTGATTTCTGACTTGAGTGTTTTCATTCTCTAATATGCTGAGGCAAAGGCAAACTCATTTCCTGTTCACTTGGAGGAAAGAGTGCCTTCTTTGTTATATCTATGCTGACTATGTACTTCTACATAGAGTGGTATTTAGTTATTTCTATCATACCTCATTCCATAATAATTTGAGGTGTTATACAAATGTGCATGCAAATCAAGAATTGTAAAATATCTTATGAGGGGATTAGGCAAAGGAGCACTGAGGTTGGAATGATGAATATAAAACCTCAGGTGTCACTCCGAACAGGATGGACAACAAGATGCGTTGTGTAAGATGCCATCAGTCATTCTGTATGATTGTGACATGTCAGTGGCAGTTCTGTTTGTTTACTGCTGTTTGACAGGGCTTATAACGGTGTCTGGCCAACAGGAGGCGTCAAAATCTAGTTGTTGACTGACTATTTTATGCTCAATCACAGTCTCTACATGTGACCCACTCGTGAGCCAGACAGACAATTTAAAACATAAATTCCGTTAGGTATGCATTCTTGGTATAGTTCTTCTGGAAATTAAATATGAAGACATTGAGAGTAGATAGCATGGACGAATAAGATGATACCTATAAGAGCATTGCAATAATGCAAGAATAAGCATTAATAGTAACTTCAAAATAAAGAGATGACATTGTACCTTAGTAGCTGGAAAAATATGTCCTGTGATAAACAAAGAACAATAGAGTCTTCAGATTATATTTATAGAAGTTCTTGGTAGCTGAAGGTCATCCAAAGAAAGGATTGGCATACTTCTGATCTCAGCTACACATCTCCCTGAATGATACCTATCTTTATTTCACAGAAATCACTTAAAGCTCGTTTAAAAATACCATAAAGTACAAGACAGACCATTAACAACATTTTTTTTTCTTTCTTGATTTTCAGAGAGAGAGGAAGGGAGAAGGAGAGAGAGATAGAAACATTGATGAGAAAACATTGATTGGCGGCCTCCTGCATGTCCCCCACTGGGGATTGGGCCTGACCGGGAATCAAACCGGCAACCTCTTGGTGCATGGGTTGATGCTCAACCACTGAGCCACACCAGCTGGGCGATAGACCATTTTTTTAATTGAAACAAAATGGAAGCCTAGTGAAGATATTTTAAAAATACATTCAGACACCACAAGAATGGAGTGACCGAGCAGCTCTCTGCAGCCCAAGATGTCGCAAAGTGGGGGCCGAGGGTTATGCTCCCAGTTCATGTCGGTAATTTCAAATACAAGGACAAAGGATCATCACCAAATATCTATGCAGAGGAGGGCTGTCTTGGAGTACGAGGTATTTGAATTAAATAAAAGGATTTCCTGACCCCCCCCCCAAAAAAAAATACATTCAGACAAAATCGGATTTCAGTGTTTAGACATAGTAAAATGAATGTCTACAGTTTTGTTTCTTGTTAGAACCATGGAAGGTTCCGAAGGATTAAATAAGTTGACAAATCAACCAATGTTTCAAAAGGGAAAATTAACAAGAAAGTACTTTTAAATGTAAATTTCTACATAAATATAAAATAAAATGTGTACTCAGCTCTGACTCTGTGCTTGGCATTGCCAGATACTGAAGGCAAGGAAGACGTAAGCAAACAAACAAACCAGCTGTAGCTGTTGGTTGTGGCCTGAGCACTGCTGCCGGGAACCCTCCTTTCAGAAGTGTAGTCACCTTTCCTGGAAGTCTATTGTCTCTTTGCTTCACTATTTGGATCAAGGTATTCCGGTGACCGGAGATTTCTATTTTCATTTCATGCCCACACAAATGTTTACCAAGCTCAAAAATTCTTTCCACTAGAGTTTACATATGTGACGGATTGCAGAAGTGAGGGAAAATAAAACTGTCTACAATGTAGTGAAATAACTTCTAAAGTACACGAAGGCTTCTTGTCTAAGAATTGACTAAACTGAAACGCAAACACTTAGTCGATTCCATTTATGAAGGACCATTTTGACAGGCAGGACAAAAACTATGGGTTCTTATGTTACAGTATGGTTGGCCATATATTTAAGTCAAAAATTTAGTTGATAACATTTATTTCTGTATTCATTAATTCAACAAACTTTTAATGTTCATGATTAAAGCCAAACACTATACTTAGCTCTAGGACTGCATAGAGTGAAGCACATTCGTTTCCCTTAAAAGTTGAGCCCTGGCCAGTTTGCCTCAGTGGTTAGAGCGTCAGCCCAAGGAGTCTTGGGTTTGATTCCGGCCAAGGGCACGTACCTCGGTTGCAGTTCGATACCTGGCCCTGGTTGGGGTTGTGCAGGAGGCAACCAATCGATGTGCCTCTCTCACATTGATGTTTCTCTCTCACTCTCTCTCTCTCTCCCTCCCACTCTGTGTGAAAATAAATGGAAAAATATCCTTGGGTGAAGATACAAAAAAAACAAGTTGATAATTTAGCAGAGAAAATAAAACTAAATCTAATAATACAATTTCCCCTGGCGTGGGCCAGGTTAGGAAGAAGAATGTAGAGGCAACTTTAGGTAAGTAAACAAACGACGCCTGAGCTTATGCCTGAGGACGTGGGATAGGATGAGATCAAGAGCACTTCATGGGGGTCGTGATACTCTAGGTTATTTTTAATGGATGGAGGAAAAGTGAGAAGAGTACTCTAGGGAAAGGAAAACTGCATTAAACGTTGGAAGAAATCACCAGATTTCACTTGGCTGGAATGCAGAGTGATCGCTGGGAACAATGAGAGTGGAGGAGATAGTGGAGAGTGGGAAACGGTAGCGTTTAGGGGAGTTTAAACATGATCTTCTTACCTGGAGGCAGTGATGGATTTTCAGGCAAAGGAAGGGCATGGCCAGAGGAACCTGCAGTGGTGTGGACAGCTTGAACCGAGTGGCACAGGATTTGCAGTAAACCAGCTCTGAACATGAGGCACAGAGTGGTGAGGACACTGGTTACTAATGGGGCGGGGGATAACTCAACCGCACCTGGGCATTGATGCCATGTGGGAGGGGAGGGGAGAGGAGTCGCGGGTGGTGCTAAGCCTTGAACCAGTGGGTAAACAGCGGTGACCTTCACTGTGATAGAAAATATCGATGGAGGAGAAGATTAGGGAGAAAATAAAACGCTGAATTTTGTAATTGAGTTTGAGATGCGCTGTCCAGTTAGAGATGTTTAGTAAAGAGTTGGACACACGGGAAACATCAACACTTAAGAAGACAGAGAAAGAAGAGTCCACAAGAGAAACTGCAAAGGCATGATGAACACGGAGAACTGAGCACAGGGTTACACGGGCCGGCGCGGGAGAGTGTCCAGAGTAAGGATCCATGAGCCTGGCAAAGGCAGAGAGGTCCTGTAAGGAAACAGAAGCATATCCATCGACCGGAGTTGTCTCAGCAATGGCAGTTGCAGTACGAGCAGCATTCCAGTGGGTGAGGAGTGAGAAAGGAGAGATGGAATGTCAAATCCATAGCAATTTGGCTATGAAGTGGGGATCTTACACCCCAACTAGGTGGGAATATGAGAGGTAAGAAAAGGGATTTTGATCTTTGATTTTTTTTTTTTCTTTTCAAAGTTTGAACATGCTGAGTGGAAAGAACCTATAACATTTGAAGGTAAAGGCACAGAAGAAAGTGATTCATAGCAAGCCCCTGAGGACCAAGAGGGCATGGATAAAAGACGCAGGCATAAAGAAGGAAGCACAGGAAAGCAGAGGAAAAACAGGAACTTCTGGCTTAATTGGATAATTCTCTTAGTCAAGTGGGCGGCTATGTTTTGACCTGTCTGATATGGGCAGGGAAGCATAGCCTTGGAGCTGGATGTCTTGTCAAAAGCGAAGAAACAGTAGCAGCTGGTACCACAGTAAGAAACACAGTGGATGGGTTATTGATTATAGATGTTTTTGTTTAAAATATCCTGTAACCACTTTGTCTAATACATCTAAAGAACTATTAATAATCTTACCAATTAAAGAAAAACACTTTCATTTTTCTTTAATGAAAATGTATTCGCTGCCACAGCTGCTATTATCTTATAAACATCTGTCCATGCCTTATGGAAATTTTGTTTTTCAAATGAAAATAGAATAACAAGCCTGACATTTAATATACTTGATATGCAATCTACCTCATGATGCATCAATGAATTTATTTTCAATATAAAATCTGGATGAAAATCTTTGGGTTGTAAAAGGAAATTACAGTGTACATAAATTTTAAGTACAGTTCCATAAAACATGAATTTATCAACAGGATTACTAGCTTATCTGAAGTCTCGTGGTAATGTTCTTTATTAGAACTAAGATTTTAATTTAATAATCAAGGGTACATTGTGGATTTAATTGTATGCTTGAATTTTCCATTAAATTATCTATATAAAAGTCTTTTACTATGATGGTTACCCAATGATGTGAACATACTTAATGCTACTGAGCTGCACACTTAAAAAATAGTTAATATGGTAAATTTATGTTATGCACATTTTACCACAATAAAAAAGTCATTTGCTATGCAATTCAATGCTCTTTAGGCTGGACAATTTCTTTATTGTGAAAATAAAATATAGTGAATTAAATACTTTGATGTTGCAACGAAAGGGTATTTGAGTATTCAATAGTATTTAAAGAAAGGTCAGAAAAGAATACATGTTCTGCCCTGGCCAGTTTGGTTTAGTGGTTAGAGCGTCAGCCTGCGAACCAGAGAGACCCGGGTTCGGTTTCCTCTAAGGGCAGGTACTTCAGTTGCAGTTTGTCCCCGCCCCAGTTGGGGTCTTTGGGATTGTGTGGATGGCAACCAGTCGATGTGTTTCTCTCACATCAATGTTTCTCTATCTTTCTCCCTCTTTCCTTCCCGCTCTATCTGAAGATAAATGCAAAATTGTCCTCAGGTGAGGATAAAAAAAAACAACAACACATGTTCCTACCCATTTATTACATCTCTGTACTCACTGTTGGTGTACTTTAAGAGAATATTTTTTTAAATTATGCCCAAAATAGCCTTGTAGGTAATGAGGACTATAACTTAAAAACAATGCAACTTTTAAAATGTTAATCAGGGAGGATATGAAAGGAAGCACAGGAGTTACAAGAGGCTCACTTGATTCCTCTCCTTGAAAGCATTCTCTCCTTGTTATCTTGGAAGGTAACGTGGTTGGTAAGAACACACATTGGACACACTTAGGATTTGAAAACCAGATATTTGAGATACGGAGTTGTCTTAGTCCATTCAAGCTGCTGTAACAACCCCAGAAGAAACTATACAACTACAGGCCCAGTGGCTGTCACTTTCCACTTCTCCCAAGGCCCCACCTCTTGCCATAGGTAACCACTGATATGCCATAAAGACTATAGATCTATAGTCTTTATAGATCTATTCTGAAAATGTCATACAAATGGGAACATGTAATATGTGGTCAGACTGGCTTATTTCACTTAGCACACTGCTTTTAAGTTCATCTGTTGTAGTATGTATTATTGGTACTTTTTTCCTTTTTATTGCTAAATAATATGCCACATTTAGTTTATCCATTAATCTGTTGATGGACATTTGGGTTGTTTCTAATTTTTGGCTATTCTGAACAGTGCTGCTGTGAATACTAATGGACAAGTTTTTGCATGGATATATGTTTTCATTTTGGGGATTTTCATTTAAGGAGTACAATTGTTGGTAACTCTACGTTTAACCTTTTGGGGAATTGTCAATGTTTTCCAAAGTGGCCACACCATTTTACATTTCTACCAGCAATGTGTGAGGATTTCACTTCCTCTACATTCCTGCTGACATTTGTTACATTGTCTTATTTGAGCCATTCTAGTTTGTTGGAAGTAATATCTCCTTATGATTTTGATTTATCTTTGATGGCTAATGATTTTGAACATCTTTTAATGTGTTTACTGGCCATTTGCCTAGTTCCTTTAGAAAAATGTTTTTCATATCCTTTGCTACTTTTAATTGGATTATTTGTCTTATATTGAATTCTAATAGTTGTTTATATTAATATATAGCTACCAGTTCCTTATCACATACATTATTTGCAAATATTCACCCCCCCCCCCATCTGTGGCTTATTTTTTCCCTTTCTCAATGGTATCCTTTGAAGCACAAAACATTTAATTTTGATAAAGTCCAATTTGTCAATTTTTTCTTTACGAGACTTTGCCTAACCCAGTGTTATAAAGACTTACTCCTATTTTTTCTTCTAGAGTTTTATAGTTTTAGTTCATAAATGTAAGCTTATGATCTATTTTGAATTATTTTTGTGTATGTTGTGAGGAAGGCATCTGATTTCATTCTTTTGTATATGGATATACAGCTGTCCTGGTATCATTTGTTGAAAAGACTGTTCTTTCAAAACATAGCTCTTCTTTTTCAAGATTATTTTGGCTCTTCCAAATCCCTTGAATTTCTATATGAATTTTAGGAGCATGTTGTCAATTTCTGCAAAAAAGCCAGATGGGATTTTGAGAAGAATTGGATTAAATCTGTAGATTAGTTTGAGCATTAGTACTGCCATCTTAACAATATTAAATATCCTTAACTATGAATATGGGATGTCTTTCCACTTGCTTATGCTTTGTAGTTTTCAGTACATACATGTCTCACATTTCTTTTATTAAATGTATTCCTGCCCAGCCGGTGTGGCTCACTGTTGAGCATTGACCCATGCACTGAGAGGTCGCCAGTTCGATTTCCGGTCAGGGCACATGCCCAGGTTGTGGGCCAAATCCCCAGTGGGGGGCATGCAGGAGGCGCAATGTTCTCTCTCATTGATGTTTCCATCTCTCTCTCCCTCTCCCTTCTTCTCTTTCTAAAATCAATAAAAAAAATTTTTTTAAAATTTGAGTGGTCTACATAATGTCTTAGCAGACCTCCTAGCTGCCTTTCATATAAATCCTGCATCTAATAATGCCTTACATTGGAAAGTAGCATGTTGATTTAGGACAGGGCTTCCCAATCACAGAGCTGACATTCTAGTGCAGGGGACTCAGACAACCAACAAATAGGTAGCAAAAAGGAAAGGAAAGCAGTCTAAGGGTTTAAAGGATGACAGAGAGCAGTGGTAGATTGTGGTCAGGGGAGGCCTTTCCTTAAGGTGATATTTAAATAGAAACCTAAAAGAAGAGAGAAAATGAGCCATGAAAAACCTGTTTGGGAAACGATGCCTTGTGCAGAAAGAATAGAGAGAAGCGTGCTTACGGTGTTGAAGGACAATAAGGCAGCATTAGATTTGAGGAAGATGAGCGGTTGAGAAAGTGGCAGGAATTGAGATCAGAAGGAACAGGACATTCCACATTGCTCTGCATGAGAGGAGACGTCCATGCAGTTCTGTGCAGAAGGGCAACATACTCTGATTTAGATTGTTCCGGCGAGATCAGACTGGAGAAGAGCAGGTAGGAGGCTGTGGCAATAGCTTTGTGTAGTTCTCAATGTGTAGTCTAGGGAACCCCAGGGGAACCCCAAGAACCTTTCAGGGCTCCATGAGGTCAAAACTGTTTTAATGATAAGTAAGATGTTATTTGCCTTTTTCACCATGTTGACATATTCACTGCTGGTGCTAAAGCAATAATGAGTAACACCGCTGGCACCTTAGCACGAATCCGCAGAGTGGCACCAACTATACTCCTAGTCATTGTATTCTCCACAACCACAAACGTGATTACAAGTCTGTTTCACTTAAGTACGTCTTTGATGAAGTAGCAGAAATTATTAATGTTATTAGCTCTCAACCCTTAAGAACATGTCTTGTGATGAAATGGGAAATACATATAAAACCTTTCTGCTGTTTACAAAACTACTATTGTTGTCTGGAAGAAAAGCATTTCTGCAAGTGAGTTGCAAGCTGAAGTGGCCACTTTTCTTCACCGAACAGAACATATTTAAAAGAATACTGACCCGCACCCATGTCAAATTGGGTGCCTGCCCCACCATGGCGGGGCACTGGCCCAGGAGGCTGCCATAGAAACACCGAGACTCATGGGCCCTGCTCCCCTCTGCTGGCCTTAGGGATAAACTCAGTTATAAAAACAAGGAAAAAGAAAGGAGGAGGAGGAGGAGGAGGAGGAGGAGGAGGAGGAGGAGGAGAAGGGAAAAAGAAAAAGGAATAAAAACCCCCACTGACAAACTACCTATTCAGACTTGGATATTTGGCAAATATTTCCTTTAAAATGAACCAAGTGGGGTTGCTACTTGAAGAAAAAAGCCAACAATCTTTGTTAAACACTCATGATAAAATGAGTGTTGATGGAAGAGTTACATTTTGGAAAAGTGGGCCAGCACGAACCTGATGCTTCCCATTAGTTCAGACATTTTCATGAGACTGGTGGTGATTTGTAAAACTATGCCACTCTTTCAGCTAATTTTTTGAAAATGTGTATTGTTCATAAATATGTTGTGTTAACATGTTATGGTTCGTTATTGTTATTTTTTCAAAGAGTTAATAAATTAAAACATAGATTTTTCAGAAGGAAAAATACTGCACGATTCCCCTGGAGATAGTGAAAATAGTCAAACAGGTAGAAACAGAGGGTAAAAGGGTGCTGCCAGGGGCTGGGAGGAGGGAGGAACAGGGACTTGCAATTCAACTGGTATAAAGTTTCGCTCATGCAAGATGATTAAGCTCTAGACATTTGCTGTACAACATTGTGCCTATAATCAATAATACTGTATTGTACACTTAAACATTTTTAAGAGGGTAGATATCATGTTAAGTATTCTTTGCACAATAAAAAAAAGAAGGGAAAAAAAGGAAAACAAAACAAAACAAAAAACACTTTTTGTGACTTGGGGAAATTTATCTAATCTTTCTGAGACTCAGTTTCCTTATCTGCACATGAGGAAAATACCAACAAATCTTATAGGCTTATCGTGCATATTAAATTAAAGCGGTAACATTTAAAGAACACAGTATAGTTATAGGCATATAAATGGCATATTATAGTGGTGTCATTTTTAAGTATTCCTTCTCTTCTAGATTTTTAAAGTTTTACTCCAACAATATGTCAAACATTGGAAATAAAGTATCTGCACTATGATGTTTTAGATACTATGACTTTTCTATGATATATTACAGTATGTTTGCTTAACCTTTGTAGGATTATTCATTCCATATGTGCTAGGGACAAATGGAAAGAACGAAGTAACGTCTAATGTGTACAACTGATTTTATTTAACACAAGTCTAAATCCTAAACATAGGCCTGGGGAGGGGGACAAAGGGGAGGGGAATGTGGGACATCTGTAATACTCTCAATAAAATAAATTAAAATAAAATCTCAAAATATGGGAGAAAAAATGTTCAAATCGTTACTAATAAGTATTAAATCACTGCTAGAGATATAGGTATTCATTCATTCATTCATCCATACTTTCATTCTTTTCTTCAAGATGAAGTCATTGAGTCCATACCCTAAGTCAGACACTGCTAGGTGCTTATAATCTCAAAATGGGCAATACAAATTTGCCTTCAAGTAATTTATGGTTGCTCAGTGAGAACCATAAATGCAAACAAGCCAATACAGAGTTATAGATACGGTTGAAAGATCTAGAGTGGAGAGAGGGAGTACCAAAGATGTCTGTGGGAGATGAATGGCAGTCAGAAGAGGTTTCCCAGAACAAATGATATTGGGCTAACTCCGAAAACACGTATGTACTCACCTGGTGGGTAATAGCGGTGGGGTTGGGGGAGAGCATTCTAGGGAAGGAGAATGACGTGAGCAAAGTCACAGGGGTCTGAAATAGCATGCCATGCTTTCAGAGATGCTGGACGTTCTGTATGGTTGGAAGAGATTTGTGGATAGGAGATGGCACGGCATCAGCTGTGGCCAGAACATGGAGAGCCCTGCATATTCATACATAAACGAGCCACTGAAAGACCAGATAAAGACCCATCTCTCCTCCCTAATTTCCATCCAAATCCATCTGGGATATAGTTCCAGGAATTGTACTACATATTTCAGAATTTTTTTTTTTTTTTTAGATAAAATTTAAGAAGGTCTTTCAAAGTACTTCGAAACAATTGAATCCCTACCTACTTTAAAAGATGCTTGGCTATGGTGGAGAAATTTTCAAACAGTAGATTTAAATTTATCTTTGTGATTCCCAGTGTTTTGTTTTTTTCTTGCAGTTACATGGTAAATATCTGCTTGAATCATCTTAGTTCTTAGGAAATTATGCTTATCCACTGAGAGGAACATATACTGTTGGCTCAATTCCAACATGCAGTTTCTTCCTAAGATTTTGGGAAACTATAAAATAAACTATAAAAAGAGTTTAACTCTATATTATTCTTACACATGAAAAGGTTTGTGAAGGCCTCAATGAAGAACAATAAGTTGAACTGAATCTACTTAGCAGGAGATTTCAGTTACACATACCAAAGTTGTACAGAAGGAAAAGAAGTCCTGGAAAAGGAAAAGATGTAAAATGCTGTCTTACACCCTTTGAAGCTATTCCTTTAGTCTTTATTACTCTATCAGTGGCATATGGAGGTAAGAACTGGAAACATTAGGGCTTGTTGTGTGGGAAAATCCCCTTGAAAATATTGAGCCCTTAACTAGAATGATATCTGAAATATATAAGTTATAGGTAGGCATACTGATCACTTAAAAGAGAAATGGCAGATGTTCGTCTATTTATTTATTTGTTTATTTACATATTCATCAATTTATATTCCTTCATAAATCTTTAAGATATTTATGCCCTGGCCAGTTTGGCTTAGTGGTTAGAGCGTCGGCCCCCGGACCAGAGAGTCCCGGGTTCAGTTCCCGCTAGGGGCATGTACCTCGGTTGTGGTTTGTCCCTGGCCCGGTTGGGGTCCTGTGGGTGGTGACCACTGGTGTGTCTTTCTCACATCAATGTTTCTCTCTCTCTCACTTCCTCCCTCTCTCCCTCCCACTCTATCTGAAGATAAATGCAAAAAGTGTCCTCGAGTGAAGATAAAAAAAAAAAAGATATTTACTGAGTGCCAACTATGTGCCAGTTTCTGGCTTGAGCAATTCGCTATATTTTATCCTATTTTAAATGTCACCTTTTTTAAAGCTCCATTTTATAATACTCCATGCTGGTGTATAAAAACAAAATACCTAGGAATAAAGCTAACAGAAGATGTATATGATTTTTGCAAAGAAAATTATAAAACTTGTTGAAAGCCAACTCCAAATAAAAGCAGTGATTCACCATGGAATCACATAGACTACAATATGCAATATGTTAAAACACTAAAAAATCCAACAGGTTTTCTTGTAGAAAATAAGATAATTCTGAAATTATATATATGTATGCATATGACCAAAGGGTTAAAAAATAGATAACACTTCCCTGAAGAATATTGAAGTCTTGAAGTATGCCTTATCAAATATAAAAAATAATGTGCATTGGTGGTAATGTGGTGAACATAGCTGACTTTCAAATATAAAAAATTATGAAGCTATAATAATTGACGCAAAACTAACTCAAGGATAAACAAATTGATTAGTGAAATAAAATAAGGAGTCCAGAATTAGATAAAAAGGACTTTAAAAATAAATTATGCTGGAATGGCTGGTGTGGCTCAGTGGTTGAGCATCGACCCATACACCAAGAGGTCGCTGGCTCGAGTCCTGGTCAGGGCACATGCCCAGGTTGTGGGCCAAATCCCCAGTGTGGGGCATGCAGGAGGCAGCCAATCGATGTTCTCTCTCATTATGTTTCTCTTTCTCTCTCTCACTTCCTCTCTCTCGAAAATCAATAAAGAAAAATGATTTTTTAAAAATAAGTTATGCTGGAATAATTTTTATGCAAGTGAAAAATATTGAAATTGAAATACTGTCTTACATGTATACTGTATTAATTACCTGTTGCTGTGCAACAAATTACCCCCCAATTTAGGGGTCCAACCAATAATAAATATGTATTTCACACAGGACAGCATATCTGGTGGTTCTGTCTCAGATTCTCTCATGAGGTTGCTGTCAAAACGTTGGGCAGGGGCTTCAGCCTTCTAACAGCGTGACCGAGGAGGGCCCACTTCTAAGATGGCTCATCCATGTGGTTGTTGGAACCCGTTCCTCACTGACCCTTGGCTGTGGTGTTCAGCTCCTGCTCCGTGGACTACTTCATAGGGCCTCTCTTTTTTTAAAAAATCTTCACCTGAGGATATGTTTTTATTGATTTTCAGAGAGAGAGAAAAACATTGATGTAAGAGAGAAACATTGCTTGGTTCCCACACCCCAGCTGGGGATTTAACCCACAACCTGGGTATGTGCCCTGACCAGGAATCAAACCCAAAACCTGTTGGTGCAAGGGATAGCACTCCAACCAACTAAGCCACCTGGCCAGGGCTCCACAGAGTTTCTTGAATAACCTCACAACATGTCGCTGGCTTCTCCCATAGCTAGTTATACAAGAGAGAGTCAAGTGAAGCTGCAATGTCTTTTATTACCTAGGCTCAGAGGTCAAATGCCATGATTGCTGCATATCCGATTTATTACACAGATAAGCCTTATTCAGTGTGGGAGGATAACACAACCATGTGAACAAGGGAGGCAGAGATGACTGGGGCCATCTTGGAAGCCTGCTACCACATACACAGTAATGAATTATAGGTTTCATTAGAGAAAGGTATAATAATCTTATAAGACAATCTAGGAGAATATCTCTATGATCTCAGAGCAAAGCTTTCTCAAACAAGAAACAAAATACTCAAATCATCAAGGAAAAGATTGATGAATTCAATTATATTAAAAATAAGACCTCTATTATCAAAAGACAGAAAATGTAAAGTGAAAAACATTTGTAACAAGTTTAATTTAAGAGTCTTAATATCCAGAATATATAAAGAGTTGCAAAACATCACTAAAAAGATGAACAACCCAAAAGAAAAGTAGGCAAAAGATTTGAGAAAGCATCTTACAGAAGAAAGAAGAATGGCCTATAAACATCAAAAGATAGTTGTCTTACTGAGTAATCAGGAGAATGGATATTACAGCCAAGTGTGATACCATTACACACCCAATTGATCTGCAAAAACTAAGAAATCCGAGACCATCAACTTATGATGATGTGGCTGATGGAAATTTCAAGGGTCCAATTATTTTGGGTCACAATTTGGCATCATGGTAGCATAGCTGAAGATGTGCATATCCAATGACCCAGCAACTCCTCACCAGGAAATAGACTCGGGTATCTTTGCAGAATCACTGCAATAGCAAAAAACTGGAAACAATTCAAAGCATTAACAGTAGATTGGACAGATAAGTTGTAGGGCACTTGTACATGGGAATACTGGATAGCTATGGGAAGGTGGGTACAAGGCTTATGGGAGCTGCTTTTTAAATTTATAAACACTATAGCATGTTTAAATGTCTATGAGATGTGGTCAGTAAGGAGGAGGAGGATGAAGATGTAGAAAAGGGAGTTAAAACATGAAATATATGAGGTTCCTAAAAGGCGGAATAAAAAAAGAACACAGAGACAAGTGGAAGGGACATGCTTTCCTATAAATGAGGGAGGAGATAAGAGTCAGTGTGTCCTTATTCAGCACGTATTTATGGTGTACCCACATGATGCCAGGCCCTGTGGTTGATATAAGAGATGCAGGTAGATGTCACAGTTGGGTGATGGGAATTTCATGGATTGTCTGTGTAAAGGCTTTCATTTTCTCTCTGAAGTAGGTGGTGAAGTTGTCTCCTGAGAATGAGGGAAAAGCTTGGGCCTTGAAGTTTTAGGAGAGTGGAGATTTCAAATTGTGTGGAGAACAGGACACAAAGCAGTAAGGTGGGCCAGTGTTGTCAGTCCCATTAACATTGGTGAATTTAAGCCAGAATTCTTAGTTGCTCCATTTTCTCTAGCAATGCTCAATGTGGGTATATTGTTCTAGGATTTCCCCCCTACCCCACTCCAGCATGTTGTGACGAAAGAATAACAGAGTAGATTCTGGCTGGGTGGCTCATTTGGTTAGAACATTGAGCTGATGCACCAAGGTTGTGGGTTTGATCCCACATCAGGGCACATACAGGAAAGCAACCAATGAATGCATAAGTAGGTAGAATAACAAAGCCATATTTCTCTCTCTCTCTCTCTCAAAATCAATAAATAAAAAGTAGCCTGGCTGGTGTGGTTCAGTGGTTGAGCAGCAACCCATGCACCAAGAGGTCACCTGTTCAATTCCTGGTCAGAACACATGCCCAGGTTGGGGGCCAAATCCCCAGTGGGGGGCATGCAGGAGGCGGCCAATTGATGTTCTCTCTCATTGATGTTTCTCTCTCTCTCTCCCTGTCCCTTCCTCTCTCTCTAAAAATAAAGAAAAAAATTTAAAAGGAAGAAAGAAAATTCTTGTTTTAAAATAAATAAATATTTAAAAAGTAAAAAAAAAAAATAGCAGGGTAGAATAATTTAGGACACTGGTAAGAGGTTATTAAAGTGGCAGGTAATCAATGCCAGTGAGTTTGATTGCTAATTAAACTTCGGAGGCTGAGGTTTGTGATTGAAGCATATTTAGGAAACAAGTAATGTTGTCACAGATGCATCTGATGAGGAATATGGGCGTTTAAAACCACACGTGCAGGCACATTAATGCCAATTAGAAGGAACCTGACCAGTGAAAACAAGAGATGGACAGGGTCCTGCAGACACATTTTCCCACTTCTACCCACTCTACGGAGATGCCGAAGTTCCACGCGTGCACCCACAATGCTCTGTCTTCTCGTGAACCTACAGCCAGGTGGGCAGTGCACCCTATTTTGTTTGCTCCATCTCTGCGTCACTTTCCTTTCTACTCCTTGCTTCCCTGGACTATCACTTCCTGACCAAACAGCGGCAGGGAAGCCTTATTCAGACCATTTTTTAGGGTCCTTGGAGGAAGACAAGATGTATTTCTATGCTGAGTTTGGGTTTCTGGGTGGCAATTCAGTAAGGAGAGGGCAGGGAGGAGATGAGGCAGATGAGGGAGGAATGAGGAGCCGAAGGTCGATCTGCAGCGGGGTAGCAGCGAAAATCCCTGCGGCAGATGGAGGGCTAAGATTTTTAGTAATTCAGATGTCTGTTATTTAATTAAAGATGATCATGTTGCTTCAAAGTGAAGTCTTTTCTGTCTCCCCTCCCTACATTTAATAAATTTTATTCCGTACATATATGTCTTATTAGATTTTTTTAAAGTGGGACTACAATAAATAACTGGGTCTCCTGTGTAGGGTAACATGGCTTGGAAAAGGCTAGTTCCAGGTGGAAAGATGATTCATCAGCGAAACCAGCGATTTTCAACCTTTTCCATCTCATGGCACACATAAACTAATTACTACACTTGTGTGGCTCACCAAAGAGATATTTTTTGCCAATCTTACAAAAAATAAGCATACTTTTCATTCATTCACACCAGATGACTATTGCGTTGGCTGTTGTCATTTTTTCATTTGACAATCTAAGGGGAAAGAGGTCGGTGCCCCTGACTAAATAGTCAGGTACTGCATGTTTTAGAAATTCTTGCAGCACACTGGTTGAAAAATCACTGAGCTCAACTAACTCAAAGTGCAAAAAGCGAGAAGCCAGAACAACAACAACAAAGTAAGAGTAGGTATTTTCATAAAACTTGAGACATTTTTTATCCTGACACGAGGCATTGAAATGGGATGATGGAGGACATTTTATTCAGACACTGCGAAGTCTGGAGACCCCACATGATATGCAGGCTACATATAAGACATGTACTTGGTCAAGCAGTGTTTCTCCTCAGAGGCTACTGCTGCAGCTCTTTTTTCTTTTAAATCCTCATCTGAAGATATTTTTCCATTTATCTTCAGATAGAGTAGGAGGGAGGGAAGGAGAGAGGGAGGAAAAGAGAGAGAGAGAAAGAAACATCAACGTGAGAGAGACACATCCATTGGTTGCCTCCTGCAGGACCCTGACCAGGGCCAGGACTGTTGTGGTATGTGCCCTTGACTGGAATCGAACCCGAGACTCTTTGGTCTGTGGGCTGATGCTCTAACTGCTGAGCAGTCCAGGGCTGCAGCTATCTCTTTTTATAGGAGTCTTCTTTTGATAAAAGGTACATTTATTTTCTTCAATTTAATCAATAAAGATTTATGCAACTAGTATTGATATTTGAATTGAATTCTTATGGACGCTACTTCCAGATAGGAGGTTTTGCTGCTCTGACTGTCAATACCTGGGACCTCCTGTTTGAGACCGTTTACTCAGTTCTGTGCATAGCTGTGTTAGGCATGCTACAAGCTCTTCACAAAAATCCTTTTGTTCCTAAGGCAGTAGTTGGTGATGGCCATGCTCATCTGTTACAGGTACTGTGACTATTTTAAATGGGGTGGGAAAGAAGCATTATGTCTACTAAACACCTACATTTAAAAAGTTGGGGAAATGATTTCTACTTGTTCTGGTAGAAATTTCTACTTCCCAAATTATTAAACAAGCAATATTTTTCAAGAATAAAATCATATACATCCATACATTTATTATATATAGAAAAATGACACAAGTCCTTCTAATATCTTTCATGAGTCATACTTTTTGCATGGCAATTACATTCACAAATACCTGGCATTTCCTAAATCAAAATGAAAGTTAAAGCTGCCTGTCATTTCTGGCTTGATTAAAATATTACATAAAAAATGAATTATGAGCTATGTAGTAGGGCTGTACACATTTCTCTTCCAAATAAGTTAATGTGAAACAGTGAAATAACTGGGCAAGCACTATCTTACCCTAGTGAGCAAGGCAATCTTACCAGTGAGAAGTCAGGCTGGTCTCATGCACATCCTATCGGATATGATGAGAAAAGCATGGCCACCTTTTAAATATTCTACACAATAGCCCATAACCCCTGTATAATCATGAGAAAAAACATCAGACAAAACCAAATTTGGGCATAGGCTCCAAAAGACATCGTCCTCAGAATTGTCAAGGTCAGAAACAGAGAAGGTCTGACATGTTGTCATAGACAGAGGAGACCGAGGAGACACGGTGACCAAATGCAATGCGCTGTCCTGGATGGGAATCTGTGATAAAGAGAAACAGCAGTGGAAAAACTGAATCTATTTTAGAGTTTATAATGTACCAATATTAGCTTCTAAATTTTGACAAATGTAACATGACGGTGTAAGATGTTACTGGGAGGGGAAATGGAGTACTGGGTATATGGAAACTCTCTATACTATGTTTGCAACTTTTCTGTAAATCTACATGTTTCCAAAATAAAAAGTTATAATGAATCTTCACATAGTTACATTTGGAAATGATAACAGGCTGCTAATGAGACATTATAATGACATCGTGAACGTATAAATAATGGTCTCCATAGCATCTCAGGATGGATGACTGCAAATTGCTTAAGCTACTTACAATTATTTCGTTAATACCAGACTGGTCCAGGTTCCAGATTCCTAAGGAAACAGAGCCCAAGTGCAGATAGATATTTAATTTGAACTTTCCAGTAAACATTATTTTTAATGAGATTTCTGGATGACTAGTCTTTTCAAGGTCAAGTGAAAGCTGCTGGCAGGTGCAATTAATCTTTTTATTGTCTTCTTCAAAATTAAATATTCCTTCAGAATCAACATAAGTTAGGAACTTTTGTTTGCAAGAGAAATTTTTATAAAATCTCACATTATTTTCCTCACAGAATCACAGAATTACCTTAAAAAATCCCAACTAGAAATTGTTTCTACATAAAAACATACAGTTTTAGAGTAGCAGCATAGGCGATAGTTAAGATTAGTGTAGGAAATCAGTACAGCAGAATTTTAATTTTGCTTTGCCATTCATTCTTTCTATGATCTTGAAAAACTTATTTAACATGTTCTTTGGCCAACAAATGCAGTTGATGATATTCTGTAGGTTACAAAAGAGAAACAGTTATGCAATCATCAAAAAGCAACTTAAATAAAAGTGTTCAAAATATCTGTTGTGGAAGGACATCATACCACTTTGCAGTGATCAAGGGGTATTTACTTTCCCCAATCTTCTACTTATTAATAGCAAAGTTGGATGGCAGTAACAACAAAAAAAAAGGTAATTTCTGCTGAGAAAGAACAAAATGCAGTGATGAACAAAATAAAGTTAATCTTCAAACCTCATCCCCCCAAAACCTCTTAAAATATGGTTGTTTGGGTTTTTTTGGAGAGAAGTTTCTTCCAGAAACCCAATGTGAATTTAAACATCCCAGGTTACAAATAACTTAAAAGTCACTGAACTTTATTTATTTATTTATTTGTTTGTTTTTGTTACAGATAGTTTCTACCTCCCCCTCTCACCCACAGCAGACACCGTCCTTCCTATCCCCCCCCCCCCCCCAAGCATTGTTGTCTATTTCCAGTGGTTACACATACGTGGATATAAGTCCTTTGGTTTATCTCATCCCTCCCCCCACCCCCCTCTTCTGAGGTTTGTCAGTCTGAACCATACTGCTTTCTATGTCTCTGGGTCTGAGCTTCAACCATTAAAACTTTTAGAAAATGAATGGTTCGCTGACTCCGTCAACTAAGAAATCAAGAGATTCTCTTCAAAATACATCAGCGTCCTTTTTTCAGTCTTTGTTTTTGGATTAAATTTTAGGAGAATTTTGAGTCCTTTGCTATCAAGGAATCCAAGCCCAGGGGTTATGTGCAAGAACTAGAATGTATAATTCAAAAGAGTTTTGTCATTTCAGAGGGACATTTAGGATTACTCATTATGTATTTTGCCACCTCACAGAGGTCCACAAGGGGGCACTCTTTTGCTGAGCTTTTCTATACATTTTTAGGTAAAAACATTGTAAGATAAGGGAAATTGGTAGCACTAAAAGCATATGTGGTAAAATATACATAACATAAAATTTGCCATTTTAACCATTTTAAATGTACAGTTCCATGGCATTAAATACATTCACATGGTTGGGCAACCATCACTACCATCCATCTCTAGATCTTTTCCATCTTTACAAACTGAAACTCTGTCCCCATTAAACTCTATTTCCCCCTCTCTCCAGCCCCTGGCAACCACCAGATCTGTTTCTATGAATCTGACTACTCTTGGTACCTTATATAAGTGGAATCACATAATATTTTTCCTCTTGTGGGTCACTCATTCACTTTGTATAATTCAAAGTTCGTACATGTTTTTCCAGCTGATTCTTAAATAATCTTTCTTTAACCTGTTACGTACCCCGTCTGTGTTCTTTGTTTGTTATTTTGGGGTGGGGGAAACATGCCTTGGTCTTTTTGAAAATCTTAATCTTTGAAATTTATCTACATCCCCCCACCCCATTCTGGCTAAGATTAATAGGCTAACCAAAACAAAACAAAACTCTCCCAAGTGTTACATCTAGTTGATTGTTGACAATCTTGAGAGAAAAATAATTAGTGATAATTAGTCATGGAGGCTTTTCTTTCAAAGAATGTTTAAACCATGACTCAATGCCCCAATTAGCCAGAGTTGCTCATGCATAATAAGTTTTTGTTTTATTTTGTTTTCTTCTTTTACTTTTATAAAAGAGCTAGAAACTGGTTTAAAGGCTCAAATTAGTGTTTTAGATAGAAATAAAAGTCTTATTTCTTAAGCTCTATGTTATTATATGATTACTGTTCTGGGCCAGCTGAATTTGCTGAAAGCTTAAGATGATCATTCCAAAGATATGGAAGAGAGAAATTTAAAGGGACTGAATAGTTGCTGATCTAGATATAGTTTAAAATTTTGGAAGTTTATTTGACTTTACAGTTATATTGAATGTAGGGTGTTCCCTTTAAAAAAAATATATCAGTAAGGTATTTGAGGACCTGACAGGTTTAGATTTCCTAGAATATTGATTACATGCACTTAATGTGTGCCAGGTGCAATGACATGGATATCATGTGGATTGTCTCACGTGCTCTTCAAAATGACCTGGTAGGGCAGCACTGAGGAAACTGAAGTCTGTAAAGGTGAACTTGGTAGTTTATATATATAACTGGAGAATTAGAATACAAGCCAAGGCAGTCTCACTCCATACCAGCACTGTGTTCTTAAAATACAGTGTTACACTGCCTTCCTGGAAGAATCCTTCATTTAAGCAAAAGCATTTTTACTCATCCTATTTTTGTAACTAAATAACTGTGTTATGACTCTGGGCAAACCATTTGACCTAAAATTTCTGATCTGTACAATGAGGGTTTTGGATTTAATGATTTCTGAAGACTCTTTCCATTTCTTTTGACAAGGGGGAGTCCTCCTGCTGAATAAAGTCCTTTTTCCTCCAGTGGCTGGCAGAGTGGCTTTGGCTCACCTGCACGTCATAGTTTAGCAGAGCCAGTAGACTATACAGTCTGTTTCACTCCACCAGCCAAGAGGCAGCAGGTGGCTGTTGATTTCCCATGTTCTGGGGGAAGGTATTTGTCAGTGATAACCTAGATAACTTTGGATAGCTTAACAACAGCTCTCCCTAGGCATGTGGTATGTTTAGATGCTAATGCTGCCTCATCTGTGAGCACTTCAATTTTTGTTTTACACAAGCCTGGTAAGTATACAAATAGAGGTAAATTTAAAAAACGAAATCAGTAACACGGGGTTTTATCTCCTCATTTTTTTTTTTTTTTTTTTGGTTTGTCTGTTGTTAGCTGAAAATACTCCTCTATTTGTTTGGAGGATTAAGATAGAAGAGGCAGAATAAAGATGCTTGATAATGTGGTTGCTATGCAACCATTTTACAATTTTATAGGTTTCTACCATAGTAGCTGACATGGAGGGGTGATAAAGTATGCTCACAAAGTGAGCACACAGAGGATAGTTTTCATGTTTCAGAGTCAAAATCTGAGATCTGGAGTTGGAGAATGTATGGGTAAGAAAGAGATGCCACAAGGACCTCCATTCATAGCAAGAATATGGGGCTTACATTACACAGTTGGGTGAGCAGAAGCTCAGCAGAAATGGCCTTAGCTTCAAGGGCGGGAGATACACACATTGGGCCTTTAAAGCAAGATTTCCTCTAAACAAATTTCAGGGAAGAAGGAAAAAAAAAAAAAGAGAAGAAGAAACTAAGAGTATGGTATGCATTACTTTTATTTAATAAGACTGGCCTAATTTACTCTTCACAGTAATTTTATATGGTAGGGTGCTACTAATCTCATTGTACAAATGAGAAAATGGAGACTTAAGAGATGTTCAGTAACTTGCCCCAAGTCACATTATAATTGGGAGTAAATCTGAGATATGAACACAAAACTTTTAGTTCAAGTCCAGTATTTTTTTCATTATGTTATGCTTGGTAGGTGATCATTCACATTTATTGTTTCCATTAGTTATCTCTTTTAGGAATTCCACAGAGAAAGACTATTTTGTTGTAAATTTTCCTTTTATTTTTACTAAATATCAGGGATTGAACTCTGACCTTTCCTGGTGAACTAACTGAATTTCAGAACAGGCTACATACTGATTTTTTTTTTTTATTGCATATATTGCATTTTGTTACATATATGATTTCCTCACAGTATCACATTAACTGAAACAGGGAAATTGTGCTTAGTCTAAGGAACAAGACAGTTACAAGTTAGGTGGTTTTACAATGTAGCCAAGGTGGCTGGCCCCTGAGGGAGTTCTCAGAGCATCTGTGCATAACTTGGCCAAGGGGCAGGTGGAGATTTCTTTTGGAATGTGTGGTGTTATGCTTTCTGGAGTGATAATATAAGAAGGAAACTGATTATTTAACTTCATAGAGCTAGAGCCAGGTAAGTGTGATGTTACAAAGAACACAGTGTGCTCTAATCTAGTGTCACAATAATAATGAGGATGGTGGTTTATCACATTGTGCAATGACTGTTTAGCTTTCACATACCCCAACTCAGTTCATTCTCTCTATTTTCCAGGGATGCAAACAGAGCATGTCAATCCCCCCTATTTTCCCCATAGTCTCCCATTTTCCAGAAAATTCAAATAATCAAGGGAAATGAGGCTTAGAGGGAATAGGTGACGTGTCTGAGTCTCACAGGTGCAAGAGGGAGCAGTAGCGATGAGCTTAATATGCAGGTTTTTCTTGTGCCTTTGCTGTTAGAATCACTGGTGTTAGAAACACCTTCATTCCCCTTATTTCTCATCTGCACCTTACTTCTTCCAGAGGGAATATGGTACACATTTTGGAAATACTTACACATACTTATAAAATCATCCTTTCAAAAAAGAGTTACCTCATTTTGTTGAGGAAGAAAGTTATCTTGAAAAAAAAAGGAGAGATATAAACAAACAAATAAAATAAGGATAAAGAATTCTATTTGTTTACACTGTGTTGTAGCCCTTGCACACTGGTTATTTCACTCGAGTGGACCCTTGGCCGTGAACTGATGATACAGTTACAAGAATTAACAAAAAGAGAAAGAAAGAGAGGTGGTAGGGTACAGGATCAAAAATGAAGAAAAAAAATCTACTTTTTTCCACTTACTTGGACTTAATTCAAAAGAGCAGAATAATTTCTCCAAATGAGCGCTGTGACACATTAGAACTAACATAGTAAAAAATTTCATGATTTCCTTGAACATATCAGCAGTTTTTCACTGGAAGAATTACATTAGGTATAATCAATTTGTTACATTTATTTAATTATTCATAATCCATCATCAAATACAATGCGAAGAATCATCTAATATACAAAACTGATTTGGCAATGTTTGGTACACCTCTTTAGGGATGCCCTACTGAGAAATGTGAAAAATCTTGATAGCAAAACTATTTAGAAATCCATGCTCTAGGAGTTGTGGCAGGAGATGCTGTTTGGTTCATCCTGCCTCTATTCTGTATAATGAACTCTCAGAGCTGCTTCTTTCAAACTTCCAGCTGGCCTTTCCGTTTCTCTTTCTCTCCTCTCCCCCTCACACCCAACTCTTTCTTTTTTGGAAAAAGGATGCCATAACACTACCAGTAATGATGAATAAGAGAAGAAAAACTGGGTGGGATCAGTAGATAATTTTTAAAGTTAAAAAATGTTGATTTTAATCCATCATTGTCTCTATAGGATGAAATAATATGAATCCTTATAAATCTACAATTTAATTACCTATATCCTAAATAAATTTACAATTACCTATATTCTAAGGTGATACACTGAAAAGTGGATTTGAATTGATAATGTGTGTCTTACTCCCTACCCCGTATCCATTCACACTCTTCATTTTTCTATAGAGCTAACTTTTTTTCATAAAAGAGATAGAAATAACGTATTTTTCAAAGTTAATTATTTTTTAAGTCCAAGAATTCAAAGGCAGAAAATGAAGACCAATACTCCCTCTTCCCAAGCACCAGGCTCAGTTTCATTTCCCAGAGGTAACCACTCTTAGTTTGCTGTTGCACTTTTTGTGGCTATACTTATACCTATTTACGGTAATTATTTACCTCAGTTCCTTGCTTCATGTATCTGCAATGAGGTAGAAGGAATTTAGTTTACTCACACTTCCACTTTCCAAATTATAACATCGACATTAGTTCTCCTTGAAATAATACCCTTAAACTCCCTGCTTGTATTGATATATACAGTATTAGCCACCTTCTGCTGGGAAAGATGAAGAACTTGGTACACTTACCTTGCCCTTCCTTCCAGCTTTCCTTTCATTGTCTTTTTAGTTCTATTATTATTTTACATTGTCAAGAATGATAATGATTCCATTTTTGCTGTTCGTATAATCATTATTCATACACTCATATGGTAAATATTGCTTATCTGGCTTCAATTTTTATAATCGACTTATGTACAAAACGTGGAAGAATTGATTCATTGAAGTCATGGTGTAGTGTGTGACTGGAGTCAAAGAAAAGGGGAAATATAAGCTTGTATCATTTAAATGTTGCCATTTGAGCCCCGCCGGTTTGGTTCAGTGGTTAGAGCATCGGCCCGTGGACTGAAGAGTAGCAGGTTTGATTCGGTCAAGGGCATGTACCTCGGTTGTGGTTCATCCCCATGTGGGAGGCAGGCAGTCGATGTGTCCCTCTCACTCGATGCTTCTCTCTCTCCCCCTCTCTCCCTCTCTCTCCCTCCCTCCCTCTCTCTCCCTCCCTCCCACTCTATCTAAAGATAAATAGAAAATTTATTTAATCCTCAGGTGAGGATTGAAAAAAAAAATTTTTTTTTCCATTTGAAAGGAAATCTTCATTTGTCTGAATATAATGAAACTTAATATTTTCTAGCTTTCTTAACTACTTTTGAGTAATACTCAGGGCTGGTATTTGTTAGGCAATACTTTGTTTTGTTTTGGGGATATATATTTTATTACTCTGTCACCCAGCCTGGATTATTTTTATTTATGGTATATGGTTGGTATGTTTTTTAAGTGTTGACATGTAAAAATTAACACCCTTTAATTTTTTAAAAAATTGATTTTAGAGAAAGAGGAAGGGAGAGGGAGAGAGAGATGGAAACATTGATGAGAGAGAACATTGATTGGCCACCTCCTGCATGCCCCCCACTGGGGATTGGGCCCACAACCTGGGCATGTGTCCTGACTGGGAATCAAACTGGCGACCTCTTGGTGAATGGGTCAATGCTCAACCACTGAGCCACACCGGCGGGGCAACACCCTTTAATTTTTGCTCATATTAATTGATAATTTGGATAAATAGAGAATTCTAGGTTTACATAAATTTTCTCAGAACCTGTCTGATAGCAAACTTATGAGAACTCTGGCCTCTTAGCTCTTGCTTTCCCAATGCCCTTTTCTCCACATCATGCCAATCAGTCACTTCTGGGGCCTTAGCTTAGGCGTTGTCATTGCCAACTCTTCCCTGGAATGATCTCAGACATCCCACTCTCCCACTACCACTATCTTTCTAACTAAAAATCTGTACCCCAAATGCCTCAACCCCAAATGGACCTCCACTCTACTAATTCTACCACCTTTTCTGTCCATCATTTCTGTCTCATCTTTACTTCTTATTACTCACTTTAGATTCCATGGTCTATCATAATAGATTCCTCGCCTTGCTTTCCCTCTAGTTACTTCTGGCAAAACCCCAGTTATGGTTCAGACTTAACTCATTTCTATTCATTGCCTGTATCCAAGCAACTGAATGTAGCTCGAGAAAATCACATAATCATTCTGTTTATTGTCACTTTAAATTCATGACCACTAATTCCAAGGGGACCTCTGTATGGCACTGTGTATGGCACTACCCCTATACTTCCACTTTCCAAAATAACTCATTCTTTCTCTTTATAAACTGACAACTCCCTTTACATACCCCACTTTCAGGCAAGGACTGTGCTGATGACACTTCTCTATTTTTCAGCACTGTTGGGCTTTATGATTTTGAAACCTTCTCTTACATCTCTTTTAAGAGAGAGGTAACAGATCAATATACCACTCTCCTCAATAGTGTTATCTCATTATTAATTTTCATGTTTCATAATGCACTCTCTTTTCTCATGAAAATTACTCACCATATATATTTTTGCCACAACTTTCAGGTCACAAAATGTGTACTTTTATAAAATCCTTTATTTCATTTTATGAATATAATGGGAAATTTTAGACCCAAGAATTCGAAACAACAACAAGGAAAGGAATATAAATGCTTCCTTCATTCACCAAACATTTATTGAGTGCCAACCAAGTAGACATAATGGAAACTCCAAGGCTGTGGAGAAAAATGAGCAACAACAAAAAGCCCCACATCTCCAAGCCCAGTAAGAACATCACAATCTAGTACATCAACGCATTCCTGCTCAACTACTGTCATAGTGATAGTGAAAGTAGGAACAGGCTTCTGTGTCGAATAGCAATAAAATTTTAAGAAAGTTTTTTGGGATATACAGGGTTAAATAAGTTTGTTGAAAAAATTTGAGGAAATTTTGAGAATGAGATAAATGATCTATTACTGGAATTTTAGGTGTATGTTACATTTTAAAAAAATAAATAAGGGGTAAAGTCAGTGATACTGCAGTGGTTTAGAAACATGCCCGTACATTTTTGGACACGCCTCCCTTCCCAAAGTGAAGCCTGTTTCCCTCCCCTTGAGCCTGCCGTTGACTGGCTACCATCTTCGAGGATGTGGTAGAAGCAACAGTGTGTGGTTTCTGCGTCGAGGCCATAAAAGATATCGCAGATAGGACTTTGTTCCACCTCAGATCATGCGGTCTGGGGAGGCCAGCCACCTGCTATGCCATGAGGACACTCAGGCCTGTGGCTAAGCTCATATGAAAACTGAGGTCTCCTGCCAAAAACCAGCAACCTGGAAGCCATGGGAATGAGCCGCCTTGGAAATGGAACCTCCAGCCCGGTCAAGCCTTCAGATGGCTGCAGTCCCTGTCATTTCAGATTGCCACCTCATAAGAGTCTCCTAGCCAGACTGCCCAGCTAATCTGTTCCCAAATTTGCTGGCCCATAAAAACTATGAAGATAACTACTCATAGTTTTAAATTACTAAGTTTTAGGCTATTGGTTATGCTACAATAAATAACTATATATAAATTGAGGTTTATTCAATCAGAAATTGAAAAAGAGAAGTGACAATCAAATTCTGGTACCCAGATAGTAAATTCTAAAAGCTTAGGGTACTAGTTATTTTTTATATTATCATATAATTACTTCATTATATTTTTTCTGCGTGAAATTGATGATGAAAAACACCAACTTAACTGTTAATAAAAGAGAGAAATAATTTTTATTTGAAAAAGAAAAGCACGATTGTATTATGTTTTAGATAAAACTGGATTGTATAATCTCTTCTGAGTACCTTTCCATACTTTGTTGTTAGTTTACGTTCATGTATACTCTTATAAGATTATTAAGCTGCTAACTAAATGGTACTTCAGTAAACAACTTTCAAAAAAGAGTTTTTACTTGATGAACAATGGATAGACTTATGTGTCATTTGTACACTATACCTACTATGAAATAGAAGTGTTTGCATGATTGGGGTTTGTGGGAGTGTCTTTATCAATAAGGTAGAGATATTAGTAGAAGTTTGACTCCAAAGTTAGATGCTTCCTAATTCATCTCTTCCCACCAAGACAACCGCATAGTGTATGTGGACGCACAAGGAAATGTCAGAATGTGGACAATTGCCAGGACTTGGTGGTTTTCTAAAGGACTTGGACAATGACCAGCTTGTTTCTTAATAAAGCACATGGATTTTTCTTTTAAAGGGACTTGTACAAAGAAGTGGTTTAAAGAATTTCTTTAATCTTAGAAATGCTCACGTAGATTATGGTTTGTTACGTTTTCAATGGATTACTGAACAAACATACTTTCCTACTTGGAATTCCCGGAAATAAAAGTTTTCTGAAGAGGTTTTAGGAACGTTATAAAAAGCCATTATAGGAAATATATGACAAAAAGAACAACTAGTTGACATACCTGCATTAAAAAAACAAAGTAATGTTGTTTAATAATTGTGAAATTTTAATTTTTTTCAGATAAATTCTAATGAGTTTTCCTTTCATCCTCACTTCACTTTTTTTTTTTTAATTCTCACTTGAGGATATTGATTTGAGAGAGAGAGGGGAAGGTAGGTAGGGAGGGAGAGAGAGAGAGAGAGAGAGAGAGAGAGAGACATAGATTGGTTGTCTCCTGTACATGCCTCAACCAGGGATTGAACCTGCAACCTAGGTATGTGCCCTAACCTGGAACTGAACCCCCAGCCTATTGGTGTATGGGATGATATTTCAATCAACTGAGCCACCCGGCTAGGGCTGATCATTATTTTTTTGGATAATTTAAATAATTTCATATAAAAATATATATGCATATGTTTATCTCATGGAAACAATATCAAAGACAAGCCAGATATGAAAGACAAATAGCCGTTCTAGAAACAGTAGCAACATGAAGCAAAAATGAAGGAAAGCTTATTGACAGAACTAAAGAAACACAAGCATATTTTTAGAAGAAATGTTGAGAGTTTTGATGTCAAGGTAATAGAAAAGAAAAAGATAATGTAATACACTTATAGCCAATTGTTCTAAAGGATGGAGCTCAGAGAAATAGGCCAAATTTATTTGTGCCTAGATTAAAAAGTATGACTGGATACCCCCCCCCCCAATAAAACAAGGTATGTAAAAGCAATACTGTGTAACGGTTAAGACGGTGGCCTCTAGAGCCATAGTGCTGGGGTTGAACCTCAGCCGTTGTTGTTATTATTTTTAAGTTTCTGTGCCTTAGTTTCCTGACCTATAAAATAGAAATCATAAGAATGTGATTTTATAAGATATTTGAAAGGGTTGAGATAAAAATGTCCTTAGAATAGGATCGAAACATATAGTAAGCACTCTAGAATATGAGCTATTATAATGATATTGTTATTGATATTAACAACACTAATAATAATAATAATATTACAACAAAAGGCAAGATCTCCAGGAACAAACTAGAATGACTTCCTTGAAGGAACCCAGATCCAAAAACCTATTGAGAGTTGTCTTCTCACAGAGGGACACATGAGAGACTTAGTATTGGGTTAACTCAACCCCTGAGGGATTGAAGGAGCTAACCCATTGCAAGGGAAGGTAGTTCAGGTCAAGGGCAACGGAGAGGTCCCTATGCTGAGACTTAGGTCCCTATGCTGAGACTTAGGTCCCTATGCTGAGACTTAGGTCCGTATGCTGAGACTTAGAAGATAATGAAATTAGGAAGGAAAGAATATTGAGCTTTATTATTTTTTTTTAATTTAAATTTAAAAACTGAAGGAAACTTTACTTTTGGACTTCATTTTCTTTCTGGGAATGTAATATTGGAAACCAAAGGTTTATTTTCAAAACTGGAGCTGAGGATATTATTCTAGTTCATAACCAATCTCTGGTAAGTATTTGAAGGCTAATTGTTGAACATATTCTGAAATAGAAAATAGAAAAGAAAACAACTGTTTTGCATAGGGTGTACCATGTATGTGGAGTTAAATAACTAATATCTCATTCTTACCAGTTTGAGAAATCACAGGAGCCTACTAGTCCAGGGAGACACAAAGGAAAGGCTTGTGTACAAGTTTTATCAAAACTATTGGTGGAAGCAAAAATGCAGGGGCAAAATAGAGACATGTTCACTGTCAATATTTTATCCTCTCTTATCCCTTTGGGCAAAGACTCTTTCTTCCACTGAGGGAGAGTTGGAAGGGAACACTTCTGGACCTTCTCTCCATCTGATCTGGATTCCTCCCTATACTCATTTTTAGGGCTGCTGTAAAAAAGTGCCACACACTAGGTGGCCTAAAACAATGAAGTTATTCTCTCTCCATTCTAGAGGCTAGAATTCTAAAATTAAGGTGTCAAGAGCACTATCCTACCTGCTGAAGGCTCTGGAGAAGAATCCTTTCTTGCATTGCTGGCTTCTGGTGGCTGTGGGTAAACCCTGGCATCCCTGCTTGCAGCTGCATAACTCGTCTCTGCCTCCACCTTCATATGACGTTCTTCCTTCTGTGTGCGTGTCTCTGTGACCACATTTCCCTCTTCTTATGAGGACACTAGTCATTGGAACAGGGACCACCCTAATTCAGTATGACTTCTTAAAGTGATTACACTCGCAAAGACCCTATTTCCAAATAAGATCACATTCCCGGGAACTCGGGGTGAAGACTTCAACCTATCATTTGGGGAGGACCCAATTCTAGCGACTTAGAACTTGACATTCATTGGTGCACATTTATATTGGGTAGGTTCTTTTGTCTAAGGCTGGGGCTTGAAGAGAGAATTACTGTTCTCTGACCCAGTTACAACTTTTTCTACACCTGGGTGAGCAGTTCAGGTGGGGCCTACACTGCAGAATCAGCTGCTTTGAACTCGGAGTGGAGAGAATGGGAAACCTCATTTCAGCTTCAGATCCAAACTTCCTTCTCTCATACGGTTTATAAGCACGACATTGAGAGGAAATAAAGCATGCTTATCCAGCTCAATCAAGTAGTATTTCATTCACCATTTATGTTGTGATCCTGCATATCCCACAGTACTCAATATGTATAACTCTCTGAAGGTAGTTTCTATCTATTTCTGTGGCATCTCTTCTCGAGAAATTAATGTGACAGGATGGCCACATGGTATAGCAGGTCATCGAACAACATTGTTTCATTCAGTGCAACTTTATTATAATGTTGATAGGAAAAAATATCTATTCCTGGCCAGGGCCACTGCCTGTGTGGAGTTTGCAAGTTTCCCCCATGTCTGTGTTGGTTTGCTCTGGAGCCTCAGATTTTCTTCTACATCTCAACATGTAATGCAAGGTGCATTGACTGGCATGTCTAAATTGTTCAAATCTGCCTGGCCGGTGTGGCTCAGCGGTTGAGCGTCGACCCATGCACGAAGAGGTTGCCGGTTCGTTTCCTGCTCAGGGCACATGCCCAGGTTGGGGGCCAAATCCCCAGTGGGGGGCAGGTAGGAGGTGGCCAATTGATGTTCTCTCTCATCGATGTTTCAATCTCTCTCTCTCTCTCTCTCTCTCTCTTCCTCTCTAAAATCAATAAAGAAAAAAAATTAAATTGTCCAAATCTGAGGGAGTGTGGGTGTGAGTGTGGGTGAGAGTATACCCTGCGATGGAAGTGTGTCCTGTCCAGGTTGTGTTCCTACCTGGTACGCTCAGCTCCTGGGATAGGCTCCGGCCATCCTCGACCCAGAACTGGTGGGCAGAGAGCTCACTGGAGTAAAGAGAACAAAATGAAACACACACATATTATTAGATATAATGTATATTATAATATATGGGTATTATAATGTAAATTATATACATATCATCATATATTACACATGTATATTATTACACATCATATATTACACATGTGTATATATTACACATCATATATTACACATGTATACACCTAACTAAGTAACGTCAGGTAGTGATAAGTGCTATGAAGAACAATAAGGCAGAGAAAGCCCACAGACAGTGCTTAAGGAGTACTATTTCAGCAAAAGTGATCAAGGAAGGACACATGGAGAAAGCAACATTTGCACACTGATCTAAATCCAGTGAGCTGACCAGCCATGGTAGGTAATATCTTGAGGAAGACTATTCCAGAGAGAGAGAATAACTGGTGGAAATGGCTGCCAGTGGGAACACAGATGCCCTATATGAAGGTCAGAGTGACCTGTGAGGAGTGAGCAAGGAGAATAAGGGATAGAAATGAGACCAGATAGGGACCAAGGGTCTGGAGCATGTAAGGAAGGCCTTGTACAACCTGACCAGATGTTGCCCTCTGTTCTAAGGGTGATGGGAAGTTCTTGACAGATTTTGAACAATGAGGTGACATTCCATGATTGAGGTTTTAAAGGCTCACCCTGGCACAGGGTGGAGGAGAGAATGTAAGGAGGCAGGGGAAGAGGCAGGAAACCAGGTAGATGGCTACTGCAGTCGTCCGGATGGAGAGATAATGGTGAAAAGTCAGATGCAGAAGATATTTTAAACAGGGTAACAGGCTTTCTGCTGATGAGATGTGGTATGAGAGACAGAGAGAAGTCTCAGGTGGCTCCAAATACTAGATGTACCATTAGGTAAACATTCTTGCTAATTGTACTGGTTTGAATAGTGTCCCCTCAAATCCACGCCCGCCTGGACCTGCAGAATGCGACCTTATTTGGAGACAGGGTCTTTGTAGATACAATCAAGTTATGACGAGGTCATACTGGATTAGGATGAGCCCTAAACCCAATGACTGGTATCCTTGCAAAAAGGGAACATTTGGACACAAAGACACATACCCAGAGGGAAGATGCCATATGAAAATGGAAGCATAGAATGGAGAGGTGTAGCAATGAGGCAAGAAACACGAAGGATGGCCAGCAGCCACCTAAAGCCAGAGAAAGAAGCAAGGAAGGATTCCTCTCTAGAACCTTCAGAGAGAGCACAGCCCTGCTTGAGACAGCAGAGGGACTCGGGCCCAGCAATAGAAAATACCAGGTGGCCAGGAGCCAAGTTAAACTAGGTGGTCAGAAGGAATGAGGGATTAGCTGACCATAAAAATGTCATCACCCTTCTACTCCCTACTCGAAAATGCAGAGGTAGCGGATTTTATCACCCTTCTAAGTGCTTGCCCAAACTGCTGACGTGCAGTTGATCAACGTTTCACCGCCATGGGACCTTCCTAGGGTGGTGGTAATGAGCAGTCTAGCATCTTGCCTCCACAGCATAGGTGCAACAGTTACCAGGCAACCCAACTGGAAAAAAGTCACCTGACCAGAAATGGAAAATTCTGCAAGCCGGCCTTTTACAAAAAGCCCACCCTTTCAGGAAAGCTCACTTTGTCCCCAGCTTATCAAAGCAGCCAAGCAGAGCCAGCCCCGCTCAGCTGAGGACTTCCTTTCTTCTGTGCTGCCTCCCCTGTGCTCAAGCATAAGCTTAATAATTTTAGAATTTTTTTCTAGGATTTCCTCTCGATTTCTATCTTGGGAAACCCCAGAGCCCCAACTCCGGTAACATGTTGGCACCTTAATGTCAGAATTCTAGCCTTCAGAACTGAGAGATAAAACGTTTCTGTTTTTTAAACCATTTCGTTTGTGGTAGTTTGCTATGGCAATCTGAGGAAACTCATACACTAGTTACAGTATATAATGGTATTTTGTTTTAATTTGTTTTCTTTGAGTGCTAAGAATATATTCCCAAGTGTGTTGGGCAGTAGTTCCTCATTTTACTTTTCTTTTCATACCCTTAAAACACTGATTGGGTGCCTTTGTGTTTTCTTATTGGTGTGTATGAAATCTTTTATAAGAATGGTTCTAACCCAAGTTTACATTTCCTACATTGTGGTAAGGGAGAGTAGGCATGGCAGTTCTTTTCAAACTTTTCAGATAGTCTGCTCTTTATTTAAGCATAGATTAAAAAAAAAAAAAGACAGATATTTAAAAAAAATTTTTTTCTTTATTGATTTTAGAGAGAAAGGGAGAAAGAGATAGAAACATCGGTGAGAGAGAACATCGATTGGCCGCCTCCTGCATGCCCCCCTCTGGGGATCGGGCCCACAACCCGGGCATGTGCCCTGACTGGGAATTGAACCGGTGACCTCTTGATGCGTGGGTCGATGCTCAACCACTGAGCCATACCAGCCAGGCAAAAAAAAAAATAGATATTTTGAAAAGAAATTTTAAAGAAAAAATTTCTAGCCTGACCGGTGTGGCTCAGTGGTTGAGCATCGACCCATGCACCAAGAGGTAGCTGGTTCGATTCCCGGTCAGGGCACATGCCCACGTTATGGGCCTGATCTGCAGTGGGGGCATGCAGGAGGCGGCCAATGGATGTTCTCTCTCATCAATGTTTCCATCTCTTTCTCCCTCTGCCTTCCTGTCTCTTTCAAATCAATAAGGAAAAAAAGATAAAGTTTTTCAAAACCCAAATTGCTCATTTTACCTGCATATTATTACAATACTGGAATGCATAACTGCAAAGGTGTTGCTTTCAGTAAAACAAACCAAAAAAGATTACCGTGGAATATGTGTTCTTTCATTTCATGTGGAATATGTATTCAGGCAGATAAATTTTACCTGTCCATAGAAAAAGCCAGGCTTTGCTGGTGCGTCTGTTCTATATGCACAGAAGAGGCAGAGGAGAGAGGACTAGGAAATTATTGGCTTAGTATAAGAAATGAATTTATGCCCGGCCGGTGTGGCTCAGCAGATTGAGCATTGTCCCATGGACTGAGAGGTCCCATTTTGATTCCTGGTCAGGGCACATGCCTGGGTTTTGGGCTCAATCCCCAGTGAAGGCATGCGAGAGGCAGCTGATCGATGTTTCTCTCACATTGATGTTTCTATCTCTCTCTCTCTAAATCAATGGAAACATATTTAAAAAAAAAGAAAAGAAATGAATTTAAACAGAATTTTTGGAATGAACTCTGAATTTAAAAAATTAAATAGAAAATTTTCATATGTAGTACATGATATGTATTTTGATAGCATGTACTTTCTTTAAAAAGTTGCTGTTTAATGTTTAAGTATGAAGATTGTTTATAGTTTTTCTGATTATTTGCATTAAGCTAGAACTGGTTCCAACTACTTATTCATTTAACAACTTAAACTTTTCTTTAATAAGTTAAACTTCTAAAATATGTTTTTATTAACTTTAGAGAGAGAGGAAGAGAGAGGGAGAGAGAGAGAGAGAAACATTGATATTAGTGAAACACTGATCAGCTGCCTCCTGCATGTCCCCTACTAGGGATCTGAACCAGCGACAGGTGCATGGGACAATGCTCAACCAACTGAGCCACAACAGCCAGGGCTAATAACACTTCTTTTTTTATCCTCACCTGAGGACACCTTTTCATTTTTTGTTCAGATAGAGTGGGAGGGAGAGAGGAAGAGAGAGAGAGAGAAACATCGACGCGAAAGGGACACATCGAGTGGTTGCCACCTGCACGACCAACCAGGGCCGGGGACAAACTGCAACCGAGGTACATGCCCTTAGCGGGAACCGAACCCGGGTCTCTCTGGACCGCAGGCCGACGCTCTAACCGCTGAGCCAAACTGGCCAGGGCGCTAATAACACTTTTAAGAATAAGTCTTTGCAAGTATTTTTGGGTCTTTCTGCAAGTATATACTATTCCCAAATTAGTGTAAGTTTCCCAATAAAATATAAAGCCCAAGGTCATGGGCCATATTTACCTACTTCTTTGTATAAGAAATAGTCAATTTTTTTTTTTTTATTCCTCACCTGAGGACATTTTTTTCTTGCATTTATCTTCAGATAGAGCAGGAGGGAGAGAGGGAGGAAGAGAGAGAAAGAAACATCCATGTGAGAGAGACACATTGTGTGGTTGCCACTCACACAACCCCAACCAGCAGGGGACAAACTGCAACCGAGGTACGTGCCCTTAGCGGGAACTGAACCCGGGCCTCTCTGGACCGCAGGCCAATGCTCCAACCACTGAGCCAAACAGGCCAGGGCAGAAATAGTCAACTTTTTGATGATGTTATAAAAGATATAGATGTATTATAAAAGGTTACTTTGTAAATTAAAACTGTTGAGAAAAATTGTCCAAAACTTAATGATAAAGCAAAAATGTCACTGAGCGTGCTTTCACTATTATACTAAAGTACTGTTTAATCAGCCTCCTTAATAATGTTCAGAGATTGTAGCTTTTGTTTGACTTATTCTTTACTGTTTATTGGACCCAGATTCTGCAACATTAGATGTTTCCTTGTCAAAGGTTGTTAAATTGTAAATTAGTTTTGTCTGGTAGAGAAGCAAATGGTGTCTTACTAGTAGAAAATAGAATCCCAAAGGTGATGGTTTTATTACCCAGAAGGATATTAATCAGTGTCTTAGCCCTTTTGGGCTGCTATTACAAAATTCAGACTGGGTATATTATAAGCAACAGAATTTATTTCTCACAGTTCTGCAGGCTGGAAGTTTGAGATCAGGGTGCCAGCATCGTTGACTGAGGGTTCTCTTCCAAGTCACATGGCAGAAGGAGCCTCTTTAATAAAAACGAATCCTGTACGTGAGGGTTCCACCCTCATGACTTAAGCACCTTTCAAAGGCCCATACCATCACCTTTGGGGTTAGGATTTTTACATATGCATTTGGGGAGAGGGGGACACAAACATTCAGACTATTGCAATCAGTGTTTTAAAATCTAACTTAACAATTTTTTCTCAGTGTTCTTTCTTCCTTTCACTATACATACTAGTCTCTTCTTTCCTCCTTGGAACCAGCTTTAACATTCTGCTTGTTCCCTAATTAAGCCGTTAAATATCTCTGACATATGCTCTTTACTTATTTTTGAGAGTTTTATTGTTAACTCTTTGAAATTCATACTTTAACAAGAATGAGAACCTAGAAATAATATATAACACGTTTAAGTTCCAACCCCCACTCCCTCCAAATAAATTTAGTCCATGGTGTACTTGGTATAAAATACAATTAAATTTTAGAAAATCAGGCTGTTGTAATGACAGTAATTTCAACATACTGTTCAGGAATTTTACCTTAATTATCTTTTTGATGATAGGTACATTTGATTAGAGGATGAGAAGAAAGTAGATGCCAAAGGGGAAGCATTTATAGTCATCTATAAATAGGATATTTTACATGTTCAATACTTTTAGACACTTGATCCCATTAGTTCTTTATTGTTCATACTTATCTCAGAGCTTCTGGTGTTTGCTTCCTTGATGTGGGTGTATTCTGAGCATGACTCATATCTTTCAATCACAGTGTCCCTGGTTACTAATATTAACTTGACATTGTGAGGCCTGTACTCTTATTAACATGCCTGCTTTACAAACAGGAAACCAAAGTATGTCAAGTTAAGTAATGCATTCACAGTCATCAAACTAGTAAACGAGAACTAGAGAGTTGAACTTCGACAGGTGGAGGCCAGAATTCATATACTTAATCTCACTCCAGCGGGGCTCTCCATTCTGGCTTTGCAGATAGAGCTCATTCAACCTTGGCTGCCAGGAGGGAAAATGGAAGTCCAGGAGGGTTCAAGCATTTTGCTCAAGGTTAACTAGCTAATTAGTAGTGTTTGGGATGATTTTTGTTAGTTCACAATTATTTTTTAAAAATGAATGAACAAAAAAGGCTAGGATGTAGAGGGAGAGCTTGTGATAATTGAGCGAAAGCTGTAACAAAGGAAATTCAAGGGAGGGAATTGTTAACAAAGATGAGTGTGCATATTGAAAAGTTTTATGTTTGGAATTTTATATATATTGTCACTACTCCTCATAACAATCCTGAAAGGTAACTGCTATTGTGTCATTTTTCAGATATGAAAAGAGAGGCTCAACCACATTAAATTACTTGCTCTTGGTCACATGGTCACAACTATAAATGTTGGCATTGTGTTTTGTGTCCAAGTGTGTCAGAATTCAGATTTTGTCCTCTGTTTATTGTAGCTCCTACTTCCCATGCTAAGAGATTTGTTTGTAGATGGACGGGAGGTTGTCCTTTGTGGAAGAGCCTTTGATGCCAATTAAAACCTATTAAAACCAATACTCATGAAAAATAAACAGATCAACTAGTTCTGTTACTTTGGTCTGTATCTCAAAGTTTTTTAAAACAATGTTATCAAAATCGGAATGCCTGTCTAAAAACCTCTTAATGCAGGTTCACTGCCTTATTTAATTGGCTTATTGTGAGCAACAGTTAACCTATCAATTGCATATTTGATAGTGCTTTTTCAAAACACATTTGGCATTTGGCTGTTTCTTCAAGTTCCTGAAATTTTCCACTTTCAAACATTCCTTTTCTTGTTTTTAAGTGTCACTTTCTTCCCATAAGGCAAAGCATCAGTCATTTATTCAACCAATATTTATTGAGCACTTGATAAGTGCTTAGCACACCACGTACGCATTTTTACTGAAAATCCTATTGAGATTTTAACCACATTTTGCTTCTGTTAAAGATAGTCACATTTCACAATTTTTCCCCCATGATTTTAGTTTTCTGGCATTAGCAAACTCTTACAGGATAGTTATTTGGTAGACCATTTTAACATAGTCGTCTACTTATAAACTCTAAAGTAAAAATATTTATGTGTACAATTTAAGAAAATTTATACTCACAGTTCTTGATGAAGCCCCTGGAATATTATAAATAAGGGCTCTTCTTGACTTTGCGGAGATTTCAATATGAGATGAGATGATCCCTTGCAATCACCTCTAATATGTATGCTTAGGTGACTAATGGTGAGCGTAGAGATCATTGTTAAATTTTTAGATTATTAAAGAAAATGGGTATTTGCTTGAAATTTTCCTAATAAAGCTTAAGTACATGACTATATTTGAAGTAAAAGAAACTTGTCTGTAACGGATAATTTTCTCAAGCCCTGTTTGATGAAGTCAGATGCTGCCAAGATTCTCTTTAATACAGCCCCAGGGATTGTTAAACTTTTTTCTCTACAGATCTTTATCTTTTTACACACACACAAGGAGGCTCACAGACTGAATATACCTCAACTTGTATTTGCATTTACTTGTTGTTGTTTTTGGCTTCTCTTGGGCTTGAATTGTAAACTCTGCTCTAGACGAGGTGAGAATCTCCCTCCTTCCCCCCTTTCCACACAATTCGGGGGCATTTCAGAGTAACGTTCTTAGAGGTTGAGCCTGTGCAGGGAAATTTAAAGGCAAGCATTCACTCTAGAAGGCCGAGCCATGCAGTGTTTACTTCCGAGCTCCAGTGCTTTGTCAAGACTAAGGGTCGCGGAGACACCAAAAATTGGGAAATAGGCTATTTCTCTTAAGGTGTGTCCCTGCCTACTTTTCCTTGCCCTTCCTTCTTATTATAGGAAGAAGACTTACAGGTGTGTGTTAAAGGCTGCCACAGATGCACCTCTTTTGTTTGTTTGTTATTGCAGGTTTGAATAATAGACCAATCAGTGTGGGCAGGGAAGAATCTAGGGAAAGCTTTTAAAAGGTTGGCTGCAGTTTTGTGACTTTTTTATGGTCCTTAAGGGGACCATGTTGGAGATGGAAGATCTCGGATATCACTCTTGGGGTCATGCCATTCTGCTTCCCACATCTATATTTGGGCTTCACCGGGTCCTGCCGGCATGGGCACAGCTGGTAAAGATCTGTTAGCCAAGGGTCATAGCCTTGATGAAGACTAATACTTCAGAGGACTTTGGGGATTCTCACCAGATTTAGGACATTTTTTATCCATGGCCCTTGGTTTGGTCTTTGATCAAGAAGTGGAAAATACCTGAAGGAGATTACCTGCAGCTTCCAGTGGTCTTATTCAAAAAGGTACTTTAATAGTCTCCTCAGAGTGCAAAGGCTATTCAGTAGAAGATTAGTAGACTATGAGTACTCAGGTAAAGGAGGATAGAAGAAAGCAGTAGGAGTCACATCAGTCTTATTGGCTTTGATTTTTTATTAACCTTTTACAATTAATCTTTAAATGATGCTATTTTAGAATCTTGAAGCCTTTTGGAGTCTTCTGCAGGACAATTAAAATAGGTATCCTATTCTGTTTGTATGCCCTTCAAGGGCACTTCTTTGGTAAGATTTCACTATTATTATAGATCTTTATAGCTTTCTGGACCATAGCTCTTAAAAATAAGCAGGCGTTTTGAAAGGTAGAGAACTGAATTCTTTGGAATTTGAGGTTTCTATTTATTTAGTTAAGCCTTGGGTCTCTCAGAACTAAATCAATACCTAAGAGGGATGAGCCTCAGTATTGGGGATTTTGTGATGTTTTACAGTGTACCTCATTGCATGACTTCTCTTGAGGTTGGCTTTTGACCCAGTGGTGATCTAACACATTGTATGACCAACTTACCCTAGCACAAGAGTCTTAGGTTTAGGTGGCAAGTGATCTACAGCTTCTAAGTGCTCAACCCATGCTGACCAGTCTTGTAGCTTTGGCTTCCAAGACTCTCACTAACAATGTATTTATTATTCCTTTACTTCGTGTGCAGATTAGTAGAAACCTAGAGTAACCACGGAAATGGAACTGTGGACACAGAAGTAACCAAAGACATGGTAATGCAGACTAACCAAGAACTAGGGACTAGAGTTCCAGGTGGAATCATCTGCCAGCTCAAGCTGATCAGCTAAGACCTGGACCTCAACTGTGGACTAACAAGGGCTAAGGACTGGTGCTCTGATAGACAGAGCCTCTTGTCAGTCTAGGCTGACCTGGACAGGAAAGCCTACAAGAGCAAAGAACTGTACACAAAAAGTGGAGGTTAGAACCAAGAGGAAGTTACTCAATGGATCTCAGAAATATTGAGAAAGAGAACTCAAAGGATGCCTGTCTTTCTCATTGTCTCCAAACCTTCAGATACCACTGCTACCACAAAAACTGAAAATAATCAAAGCACAGTAAATTTTAGAGATCTTATTGGTTTTATTCAGTAATTCATGAATTGGGCAACATCCAATCTAGCACATAGAATGGAGCTCTGAAGAGCTATAGAAAACAAGAGATTTTATAGGCAGAAGGGAGCAGGAATGATAACTTTTACTAGGCAAAAATAGCATATTGGTTATTGAAAAGTTACTTCCTAGTAGGGGATGGCAGGGATCTATCAGGCAGATTACCTAAATAATACTGATCAGGTGATTCCTGATTGACTGGTTTACTTTTCTAGTTCTGGATGAACCTAAACTGTAATTAAGTCTCAGTTTGGTGACTTGGACCTTAGCCTAAGAGACTCCATTTTGAGCCTTTTGTCTTGTTTTTTAGCAGGACTTAGCTGATATCTAGGCTGTACAATTTTAGAAAGTCTTGGTAAGTGGCCTTAGCTCTCATTACCTCCCACATCATGAGGTGGTAACACAGACATTTGACTTTTTGGTTTAGGATTTTTTGTCTTTAGGAGTCTGAATAGAAGTCCCTGGAATAGGTAAGGCATGTCCTTTTTTTTTTTTTTTTTTTTTTTTACCTTAGAATAAATTGCTTCATGGTTGAATGATTCAGGACTGCAAAAAGAAAATTAATTGAACAGGCCTTAAGAGATTCCATGGTAGACATCATTTACCAGCCAGGGTGTAATCTGAGGCCTCTGAATAGTCAGGAGAGGTGGTGGGATAGAGAAATAAGGCCTAGTCTTAGCTCTGCTATTATTACTAGCAGCGTGTCTTTGGAAAAGTCACCTCACCTCTCTGGGTCTCAAGTCCTTAATTTTTAATAAAGTGATTGGGTTAGAATGACTTCTAAGTTTCTGTATAGTTCTGATGTTCCATCAGGTTGGTCCCCTCCCATGCTAATACTCCATGATCTGGCGAGATCTCCATGTGTCCTGTGTAAACCTGTCATCATATTATAAACTTTGATTTCTTCTTTTGTCTTTCAGACTACATAGCCATAGTTATTTTCTCATACAGAAGACACTTGACTTCCTGTATAGTTGTGTGTTTGCCTCTCACCTTCTCTGGATCTGTTAAGTCATCTTTAAAGTTTCCTGACCCTGAACTTCTTTCCTCTGCCTTAGAGACCAGATGCATATTAAAGAAACTAAAATAGGCAAGCATCCTGTTTCACAATTTGCTTCCTTCCTAAAAATGACTGGCATTTTATTGATTCTTTTGGCCAAAACACACCCTACACTGATATTTTCAAGACCCAGTGATGCTTCTGTCTTTGCTAAGGAATGAGTCAAAGTCACTGTCTTATTAATAGAGTTTGGATTATTTTTACCTCAATAGGTTATATTGCTTTTGTCCCTACTGAACCTCATCTGGTACTTAACTGCCTGGCTGCATTGCCCAACCACCACCGATAATCTTGCTACCTTTTACATATTGCCATATTCTCAAGTAGAAAGCAGGAGGAGAGACCTTCTTCCTCAATCTGAATATTGTCTTTTAATTTTTCTTTCTACTTCGTGTTCAGAAAATATAAATCTCAGCAGAATCTCTAGAGGGTCTGGGCCACAAGCAGTATTATATACCTCAATGTAAGTTCTAGGGTTTGAACACTGATAGATTCAAGACTAGTGAATGGTGCTTATGTTTCTGGAACTGGACTGGATTTTGTGTGTGTGTGTGTGTGTGTGTGGCTTTGATCCTGTTATATCAAACTCATGAATCACAGGTCACTCCTGTCCCTGTCCGGAATCCTTTTCTGTCATAGAGGTAAAAACTGTCTATAGTAGAGAGTGGGAGAGATACCTGTCACAAGGCTTTCCTTAATTGAGTAAATATTTAGTGAATCTTTAATATGTTCCAAAACTTTTCTATTTGAACAGGCCAAAATAGTATGTCCTCTTTTGGGGCTTACAAATTAGCCAAAAGGGCAAACAGTACTCAAATGAATACAGTTACATGTAAGGAGGAAGTAAGCTTTAAGAATAGAAGATATACAGAAATTCACTTAGAGGCAAGCAACAACAATAGGAAATTCCTATCATCAATTACTTTTTATATACTAACTTAATTTTTATAACAACCATTTATTAGTTTTCCGAGGCTGCCATAACAAAATCGCACAGATTGGGCGACTTAAACAACAGAAACTTACTCTCTCACAGTTTTGGAGGCCGGAAGTCCCAGATCAAGGTGTTGACAGATTGTCTTCTGAGGCCTCTCTTCTTGGCTTAAGGATGGTTGTCTTCTCGCTGTGTCATCACGTGGTCTTCCCTGTGGTGCGAACGTCCTGGTGTCTTTCTGTGTGTCCTGATCTCCTCTTATAAAATTGGGTTAAGGACACTGCTAACTACCCCATTTTAATTTAATTGGGGTGGTATACAATTCAGCCTACAACAAATCCTGTGAGGTAGGGACAGTCATTATCTTCACAGATGAGATTAAGAGAGGTAAAGTAACTTGCCTGGAATCTGAATGTCAGTATCTATGCATTTAATTGCCATGGTCATGATTAAGAATACAATCAAGGCAGAAATTTAGGAGATATGTTGTGCAGCCAAAGCATATGGCATAGATTCCGATGGTCTGAATTCAAGTTCCTATATTTCTACTCACAAATGTGTAAGGTTAAGACTGTTAGCTACACTGAGACTTTTTTTATTCCCCTCCCCCCAAAAAACCCCAGTGCACTTCAAAATTTTCTGTAGCTTTACGTGTGTGTGTGTGTGTGTGTGTGTGTGTGTGTGTATGAACCCATTCACACATGCACACATGCACAGGTTGACAAGAACCAAGAACAGAGAATAAGAGAAAGAATTAGATTCAATAGATAAGATCACTTACAGGCAATGACCTTTAATACATTCACTTGGCCAGTAAAGAAAAACAGGCCAGTGGATACCAGTCTCTCATCAATTTTCCCGATCATGCAAGTCTCTCCTCTTTTCTTGGGAAGCACCTAGTAAAAAGGTGGAAAGAATGATGGCAGCTTCCTCCCCAGCACATCCTCAAGGGACGTTAAGCATGGAATGAAAATTTCTAACACTCTCTGAGAGGTCAGAACGATTGGTGAGAGCACCTATTTTATGACCTAAGAAAGGAATGTGGGAAGAGGAAGAGAAAAGTTTCCTCTACACTCTAGCATTTTTAGATGTGCTTTCATGTGCCACAAAGTCAAAGAAATGCTAAAGCTTTAACAATCCAGAAATACTTATTATCACAAAAGATTAAAACACAGTGTATTATGCCCCTCTGAGGCTGTATCTGACCTCCTGGGGTCAGGGATGGAGATGTCTAGTTTAAAAAAGCTCCTCTACATATTCTGAAAACCCCCTTCAGTTCTGTTTCATCCCCTCTCTCCCCAACACACACAGAATGAGAACCATTGATCTCAAGCAAGGAGGGAAGAGAGCCAAGAATAAGCCCTTAGGGAATACTAATATTGAGATTTAAATGAAGATAAATGTATAAAACAGTTCAAGAATCTTCTGGAGAATTGGGTGAATGCCAAGAGAGGATGGAGTTCTAGAAGCTAAAGGGACAGGTTGCTTCAAGATAGAAAGAGTTGTTAATAACATAAATGCTGCTGATTGATCAGTAATTTAAATACTATTATCATTTTTAATGACAATAATGTACTTGGTGTTCTGTACATGTTATCTTATTTGATCTCTCAGGAACTGCATGAGGAAAAACTGAAGATTAGAGACGTTAAGAAACTTGTTGGGATTTTCATTCCGGTCTGTGTGATTCCAAAGCATGTCCTCTGTGTATACGTTCTGAGGTTGGTGGTCTTGGAGAGGGTGGTCTCGGTAGAATGTGGGGAATGGAAGTCAGAGCTCTGAGTTGACACACTGTCAATGGGATTTAAGGGAAGGTGAGCAAAGGACATTGAAGTGTAACTGTGACAAAAAATGAGAATGATGAAACCAGCCAGGGAAATGGAGTACAGCTTATGTTTTGTTTTGTTTATAAGATACAGTTTTATGTAGCAATTAGGATACATGTCCACCCAGACTGCACTGCTTGGAATCCAGGCAGGCTGCTGCTCAGCTGTGTGTTCCTTGACTTGGCTCACCTCACAGAGACCTGTGAGGATACAAAGGAACTGATACATGGAAAGTGCTTCATTCAGAAGTGTCATTATTTTAAAAGTGTATATGCTGAGGAAAGGAGGGGGTGAGGAGGAAAATGTTGGCAAAGCAGGAAAGGAAAGAGGTTCTGTCGTACATTGTCTATAGCAAAAGACCAAATCGGAACACACCTGTGGTTGGAGACTTCGGATTTATTACTTTTGGCAGCAGAAAATAAAAATCTTGCAAAACTAAGGGGATCTCAGTCAGAGGCTGGTTGACAATATTTACAGAATTTTTGCTTGAGTTAGGTGATTTCGGGAGGGTTTAAGGAAGGGGGTTTGATTTGGATTGGATACTATTAGGAAGAGGGAGTAATTCTATGATTAGATGTCTAAACAGATCTTATCTAGGAGGAAAGGTTAGATCTAGGCTAAAGATATAATGATCAAGAAGCAGCAATCACTCCTATTAGCCAGTATCTTAGTCTGTCCTGGTTGCTCTCTGGGGTCTCCTTTATAAGTGCACTAATCTATTCATGAGGGCTTCACCCTCATGACCTAACCACCTCCTAATGGCATCACATTGGGGATTATTTCAACATATGAGTTCAAATAGTCTGTAGCAGCCAAGAGAGGGAAGGTTGGGTCATTTTTGTGAGTTGGACAAAGTTCATGTGTTTGTATGTTTTCAAACATGATTGCACAGTTGTCCAGGTTCTGTCTTGATCTATGACAGTCAGAGTGGCCTTGTCTGATGCAATATTTGATGAAATCTTAGGCTTAATAGGACAGCCAGGTCTAGATATGAGGGCCAGGTCAGCTTTGGCATCACCAAGGCCTAGCTGAGTTTTATTCTTGGATTTGGACTCTTCCCATTATGAGGTCCGTATTCTATGTGGTTTTAGACTCTCACTAGTAAGGCAAAGGTTGACATACTACAGAATGTTTTAAAAGATTTAAATCTTAAAACTTCAAAACACAGTTGACAGATTACATTTAAAAATATTATAAAATTTTAATGTACTAGTTCAGTTGTGCCCACCAAAAATTTAATTTTAATCGCTCAGTGTAGGTTTTCCATTTTTACTTTAAGGAAAATTTCCAGAAACTTTTCTCTTTACTTTTATCCAGAATATTTTCAATCAGAAAACCTTTTAGAGAAAATTTCATCTAAAATTGAAATAGTTTGTACTAAGAAAAAAAATAGAATGAAATAGGCCATGATGGATATTGCAGTTCAAATACTGGTCTTAATTGTCTTTTACTTTTAATACTGAGTTAATATGCACAAACATAATAATGGTAAGATGTTTAAGAGCTTTTATATACATTATAACTCTTTTTTGTCAGACTTAGCAATAACTACTTGATACAGTGACTTCAGCCTTTTCCTATCTTCCCACAATACATTTTTAATACTGCTAAACTACAAAAGTCATTTATTTTGGATAGGTTTTTAGTTATATTCTGCATATGTTTTTTGAGCACTTACTCTAGCAAGAACATCATGCTAGATGCTGATTCCACGTTTCATGTTTAAAACTGATTCAAAGTGTCTTTAATTTTGGACTCCTTGCTTCAGTTACAGAGATACGGAGTGAAATAAACACACAGACATTATTCAAAGAGATTATTTGGCAACAAGACAGTACATCTTAAACTGTAGTAGAATGTCTGTCTTGAATCAGAGCAATAACTATTTGGTAACAGCCTGTTTATAAATGCCACAATGCTCATATCGTACATTTCGTAACTTTTCTTGCAAAGATCTTAAAATCAATCATAAACACCACAGAGCTTTACTTCTGGAAGAGTCTCCTGGCAGCAGGATGTGGATGCTCTGGAGAGAATTCATCTGTGGTGACATTGTCAGCCAGTCAGTGGACGAGCTCTAGCTCTGGTGGAGGTTCCGGACAGGAGGGTCATTCCTGGGCTCTGCTGAGACCCATGTGGCTCTCAGCAAGTGCTCTCTGCAGGGTTTCTTTCTTTCATCAAAGTAAATCTCAATCACAAGGACAGTAGTGTCAAAAGCAACATTGTTGGAAATAAAATTTTGAAATAATTAATACCATTCAGTAACTTTTTCTTGGAATCAGGATTTTTGAAATGGAGGACATGTGTCATTATTATGGTAACAATAAGTATCATGTGTTGAGTGTTGATCTCGTGTCATGCATGCATCATTTAGTCAAATACTAGCACTTGCTTTCGAAGTCTAGCATGAAAGGATTTAAAGAAAAGTTAAACAAATTACCTGATGTTAAAAAAAAAAAAAAGATAGTAAATGGGGGAACTGGGGTTAGAAATCATAATCATCATGAAGTTTAATATTTTGCAGTGCCTACTCTATGCCAGGCATTGTTCTAATGCATTGTATATATTATATATTACCATTTAATCCTCACAACAACCCTCTGAAATAGATACTATTTCATAGGCACTAGACTAGAGGCTCAGCGTGATGGGCCCTACAGTTATGGAACAAGTAACCAGCTCATTATTATGCCTCCCTGACTCTGTGAGAATAACAAAGTCAGCTTAAAGGACTTTTAGTCCAGCCCCATATCTGATACCCAAAGTCTTGTTCTAACTGCCTTTCTGAGAGAATGTTTATTTGACATTCCCAGGAATGGGTAAATTAATATTTCCCAAGGAAGTCTATTCTATCTCTGGATTATTTGTCTTCCTTGAGTTTCTAACCATTGGTCAGAGTTTTAGCTGTTAGGACACTATAAAGAAAGTCTCAGACCTCTTCTAATTTGCAACTGAATGTGGAGTTGGACCCCCCTCCCCCTTTTTGCACTGGATTACAGATGTTTGGAGTCACAGCACAAATTTAAGTGTTGTTAGCATATTTATATTAACTAAGATGTGTTAACTTCTACTGTGCCTTTATTGATCTCTTTCTTTACATAATATTTATACTATTTTTAAGAAATTTAAAATATCCCTTCCAGACAAAATCCATTTATTATAACAATTTTCAAAACACACAAGCAACTCAAATATGTCAGTAACTCAATTTTAATAATTATCAAAGTTTTACCATGTATGTTTCATCCATCCATTCTTTATTTTCTTTCCTGTTGCTGAAGTATTTTAAAGCAAATAAGAGAGATGTTATTCCACCATTGCACATACATTTCTAAAATTATAAATATTTTCTTACATAACCACAATGATGTGTTCTTCCTATTTGGCAAAGGTAAAGATGATTTTAGACAAACTTGCTTCTAAGCTGCTTAGACTCCACACTTTAGGAAGAAGGTCAGCTTCAATACTGCTAAAAGTTGTATTATGGTTTCAAGAATTTTAATAGTTCTTTAGATTTTTTTCATTTCTAAGTGGATCAGCAGCTTAACAATCTTATAATGGAGTACCCATTGAATCACTTCTTTTTTTTTTACATTGAAGTCGCAAGAAGAACGTAGGATTTTAGAGCCACACCTATATCATTGGTGAACAACTTTCTCTTTGTACTGAATGGTGAACATGAGAGAAAAAAGGTTTTAAATAGCTTGTGGCTCACCACAGGAAGTGTAGGGCATAAAGTTAATTGTGCAAAATATTACACACATTTTTAAAAAAGGGAACAAACGAAAGAGAAACCCAAATGAACTACTAACTTTCAGCATTCTGACAACCAGGTCCTATATTGTTCTTCCACAGGTTTAGTTTTGAAACTAAAAACAAAAACAAAAATTTTTTTTACCAATTATTGTAAATGTTTCCCCTCCCCCAACACATCATTTCCTTCTATTGTAAAAATAATCAGATGCTTATGCTACAAAGGGGTTTTAATGAACCAAGAAAAAAAAAAAGCGATAAAAATCACCTACAAACACCAACATCCTGAAATAATTAGATAACCAATGTCAATGTTATATAGATAGATATAAATAGTACTGTGTTTTTATACCTTCACATTATATTATGCAGTGTTTCACATTAACTTTTCCAAGTTATACTGGTACTATGATATTGTTGAACCATTTCAAATTTTTTTGAATATTAGTTTTAAATTGTCTATTTGCTATCATAATACTGTGTTGTTGAAAGGTTTATTGAGATAAAGTTCATAGAGCATACAATTCACCCATTTAAAGTATATATAATTCAATGGTTTTTAGTATATTTCCAAATATATGCAACTATTACCAGTTAATTTTAGAACATTTTTATCATCTTAAAAGAAACCTTGTACCCTTGAGTTACCATCCCCCCTCCACAGTCCTTGTTCCCTCCCATCCCCAAACTCCAAGCAACTACCACTACTTTACTTGGTCTTTTGTGGCTGGCTTATTTCATTTTCCATCACGTTTTCAAGGATCATTTATGATGTAGCATGTATTAGAACTTTGTTCCATTAGAAATGCAACCTTTTGTTTATCTACTTGTCAGTTGATGGCATATATGTTTAGCAATGAATAGCCTCACAGTTATATCTTTGCATTTCTATTATTATTATTTGGCATTAGAATTTAAAAAGTGAAATGACTTCCATAAAGTGTATGATTACTTTCAGGACTTTTAATACAAAAGTATTATCAAGTATTGTGAAGTTTATAGAAGAAAATTATATCTCAATTATTGGTTCAATTTGCATTTCTTAGATTACTTGGTCAGATGAGCAAATTTTCGTATTCTTTGATTAATATCAGATGAATTTTAGTGTATTTTGCCTAGTTCTATTTTTGTAATGCTAATATTTTTATCGGTTGCTTTTTACAAAGTGAGGATCTCGCCTTGCAGGTGTGCTGTTCTGTGTCTGTGTGTAAACCTTGCTCCCTCTGCAGTTCTCAGTTTAATGGCCCTTCTCCCAGCATCCTCCCTGGCCTCCGCAGTTCAGGGTACTGCTCCCCACTCCGTTCTGCCTTGAGTGCTTACCTAGTCGTTGTTCACCTGACTTTGTAAACTGCCTGCTTGGCTGAGGGCAGGAGAACTGGAGAGTCCCCACGTAGGGCTGTACTGCACCTTTCCGGCCCAGGAGCACCAACGCAGAGAGTTAGTGATGCCTGAAATCCAGTTCCTCTTAACTGCACAATCTGCTACCAGGAGGGCCCCCTTTCTCCAGTTTCCACAGAGGTACCTGTGGGTCGCAGTAGCCATGGAGACCGCACCCGCTGTTTGCTGGCCACTGAATCTTCAGTTCCCACGCAGTGGAGGCCGGAGCTTAATACATGTTTGTCGAAGGAAAAAAAGGAGAAGAGGATGGAAGAAAGGATATGAAAGCTTTACCCAGCATGTATTTTACAAATATATTCTGTTTGTCCTTTGCCCAATAAAATTTTAGTGCATTTTTATGTACAGGATATAATTTTTAAAAATTCAGTTAAATGTAATATTCTCCTTTATGGTAGACTTTAAAAATTTTATACTCAGCAAGCACTTCCACATTTTTAATGTTTACATTTACTCCCATAATCCATCTGGAATTTATGCAGTGCATATTCTAATGTGAGAAATAATTTGATACCCTCCTCTAGTAATTTGAATTTCTTTAGAAATATTTATTTAATAGTCCATTTCCTCCTTATTGATTCATGCTGTTTCTCTGATCACTACTAAGCTCTATATTATTAGATCTATCAGTTCTGTTTCGTTGTCTAACAGTATTTGCAACAATGGTCTACTCTTTTATTATTTTTGCCTTATAAAATACATAATATACTTTATATCTGTCTACTAGGGCAAATCTATAATTTCCTTTCTTCAAAATTGTCTTAGCTTTTCTAACCAGCTTGCTTTTCTAGATGAACTCTAGAAGCATCATATTTAATTCCACTGACAATAAAGCCACTGACATTTTGATTGGAATCATGTTAGATTTGTAAATTAATTTGGGTGAACTAATATCTTTCTAATGCTTCATTGTATCTGATATTTTCAACCAGAAACATGGGATATCTATTTATTCCAATCTCATCATGTACTTTAATAAATTTAAGGGTGTTTTGTGTGTGTGTGTGTGTGTGTGTGTGTGTGTGTATTTGTGTGTTTAATAGGCTCTACACAATTTCTTTTTAGGTTAATCCCTAGGATTTTTTTTTTCATTTGTTGTTGTTGTTATTATGTACAAATTTTTCCTATTATATTTATAAACTCTTTACTGTTGTTCTATTGCAAACTATATTTTAAATATAAAGTTTGTACTCTATCACTTTAGTAAACTCTCTTAATAATTCTAAAAGATTTGGAACCACTCACTTAGATTTTTTAGACTCATAAAACTATGATGTGCAAATAATGGAGCTCTTTAAAATACTTTTGGTTGCTTCTGTTTATCTTATGCCCTACCCAAAATTTCCAAAAGAATGATAAATAATGATAATTATTTGCCTTAATAGACATTGAAGTATATTCCTGAGGGTAAATTGTAAGAGATTCTGAGTTTCTTAAGAGCAGAACTCATGTTTTTATTCTTTTCTTGAATCTTCAGCACCTATCACAACACCTAGAATAGGGAGGTGCATTATAAAAACTTATCTCATCAACAAGCTTGTTTAAGCATGTAAGAATGTTTCTTAATTAGGATTCACAGGAATGGTGTGTATTTCTACTCACAAATTTATGAGTTTGTTTTTTTAAGTTATATTTACAAAAATGTTTCCTAATTACAAGAGTAGGAATTGCCAGCACTGATTAGTTGTTTCTAGAGGATTATTTACTAAAATATAGATACTCTGTGTGTTCCTTTTTAGAATAAACTTTACAGTAGGAATTCATTACAATAAAAATAAGTTTACTAAGTGCCTACTCATACAGTTATGCTTTGTTCATGATGTAATCTATACTAATATGGATGTAAAGAATTGTATATATATTTTTAAAAATTTATCTTAATTGTTAAAAGTATTATAGATGTCCCCCTTTTTCCCCTCCACTGATCCCCTTCACCACCCCCATCTTCACCACACTATTGTCTGTGTCCACGGGTTATGCATATATGCATATAAATTCTTTGGTTAGTCTCTCTCCACCCTGCAAGAATTGTATGTCTTTGTCAAATGATGTAAGTATATAAACCTTAGTTTTTCTTAGAACTAAGCCAGGTTTAATATATAAGAACCACCACAACCATTTTTAGCATGTTTCAGATATTTTTCTAGATATTTATCCATGCTATTTTGGTTCTTGTTCATTTCGTCACAGGACTGTGATGATAAATTTTGAGGTTTTAAGTATTATGTTAATGTCAGTAGTAGTTGCACTTCTGTGAAGCTGTCTCTGAAGGACTCATACTCTTCTAGGCGAATGGTTACCTCCAAAGCTATCTATTTCAGACACCTGTGGTAGAGACGAGCATTGTGACTGGTATATTACTTTGTGATCTCTTCTGTCACATACTTAGTCTCAGGATAGTTGTTGGTTGTAGTTTAATTGGAAGCTCTCTATTTTAATCCTGCTTTAGAGAGAATGCTGCTTTTCAGTAAAACTCAGATGTAAACAATGTGCTAGTATTAGTATTTCTTTCCAGGCAGCATTCATCTCGAATATGAGTCTAACTTAGCAATTTCTTTACTTGCTCATCTATAAACCCCTGGTTTCTGATTGTTTTACCCAGAGGCTATAAAACCTGTGACTTTGTCAGAATGAATGCTTTTTTCCCCTATTTCCCATTGCTTATTAATGTGTGAGATCACAATGATTCACTGTTCCCAAACTCTTGCTTTAAATGGGTTTCACATTAAGAGAGTCACAGTGAAGTTGTGAATGATTGTGGAGTAAAGCTCAACTTCTCCTGTGTCACATAGCAATGCTGTCTCATTAGACGTTCAGTCTGGTCTCTTATTCTGGAAGGTGGCCAGACTGTGGGATGGCTCCCACCTCACTGACACAATTGCAATTAAAAGTTTGCTGAGTTATATCAGTGACCCTCTCCCCAAACCATATACTTTCTGGCTTTCAGCGACCAAGGGTTGAAACACATAAAACATCTATGACCATGTGGGCCTCTCACACAGGCTGCCTAGTCCACTCAGAAAAGGACAGATCACGTGGTAGTGGGTATCAGATGGCACTGCACAGTATCAGCCCATGTTCTGAGGACCTGGTGGATGGCACTATTGGACATTTCAGAGCTGGAAAAATATGGCATTTGCATAAACTCTTCAGCAGGGCATTCATGAATCCCACATGAAATTCATCCAAGCTGATAAAGTTCAAATATAATAAGTATTAGATAAATTATCAAGCTAAATGAACACAAAACCTATCAGCTTATATACTAATTTTACTCTCTAGCTGGCTGTGAGGTTATTGTATAGGTTAACTTTTTTTTCAACTTGCTTGCCACTCAGGAGTACAAAAAATGGTTGAGACGTTTCTTTGCCTCCATTGTTTTCTCTCAAATGTTTGTCACTTTCTTTAAATTTTAAGCTATAACTCTGTTGCATGCTGTGAATATCTACTCAGTTAAATAATAATGGTTTGTTCATCCGACTTCCTTGAACAGGTTAAAGCATTCATTGGAAACTTTCCAGCCCTTGGAAACTGGAAATTTTTAGCTATGGGTAAGGCAAAATTCCTTGCACTTGAACCAGTGACTACAAAGTTAATGTTCAAGCTCTCTTTAATTTTCCAAATCTGGATGACATATACAGTTGAAAGAAGATTTCTTTTAATAGGACCATATCTGATTTTCACTTTTGGAAGGCCTACCTTACCCTGCCCTTGAGCAAATCGCCCACCTGTGTTCAGCTTCACGTCACCTTGGCCTGTGTTGTTCTGGGTGGGTTCTAGTAAATCGGTCAATCTGGGTAGTGTTTAAATGTAGGCTCATTTTTAGAACTGAAATATTAAAGGATGATGACATAAAGCTAAATTGAAAGTAGAAGTACATTTCTCCTTCCTTATATCAGACAGAAGAGCTGCTGCAATCATGGGGATGTTTGATATTGCAACAAAGGAAGCAAAGCAGAGGTAGAGGAATCCTGTGCCATGAAGGGCTCTTTGCAGGTAACTGATTGGAAACTTGTTGGGAGCGGTGTCACTGGAACAGCAACCACCATGGTTTGACATAGTCACGGGTGAGCTCCATGGTTTGACATAGTCCCTGGAGATACGAAGACCTCCATGGTTTGACATAGTCCCTGGAGAAGTGGATTCACTGCGTGGCTGAAGAACAGTGACTGAAGATATAGAGTAATGGGAAAATAAAAATGCAGGATGGCAACTGAAGGAGACTAATCTTTGCTTTCTCTGTCTATCTGTTATCTGTCTGTTAGGAATCATTATAGAAATAACATGTAGATGATCAATAATATAGATGTTAGAATAGATAGCAGAAAGAAAAGTCAAAGAAAAGTAATAAGAATTTAGGATAGGATTATAAAAATTAAGAGGGAGCTTAGAAAAGGAGAATAGGTCAAGAGCTAAGAGAAAGTTACAGGAATTGAAATAGAGAATATGGGAAAGGAGAAAGTGAAATGATACAATGTCTGCATGTTTGTTAACAGGAAGGTTGCTAAACAATAAGTCATATGGCAGAAAGTAATTGTAAAGGTTAAGAGCTGTTAAACATCATTGTTATGTCTGGATGAAAAGTGAAAGGGTTAATAATGTTTTAACAGAATCAAACTCCATTCTGGCCTTCCGTTGCTGCGCGTGCACACCCTGGCAGATTCTTTTTTGTAAACGTGAGGGCCTTGAGACACCCAGGGAGGACTGCAAAGATAAGGGGTTGAGGATGGCCTTGGGAAACTCAGAGAAACCATGAGAAAAAGAGATTAATAGTTGCCCTGCTCCTCTCCCCCCTTTCTCTGAATCAGCCCTCCTTAACGGTGCCAAAAACGGCGCCAAGAATGCAGTTTTTTTTTTCCTGTAATTTGTGCCTTTAAAAGCGGGCAACAAGGAAAGCTTGTGGCTGGGATGTGAAAAGAGCCTCCCAGTTCGCAGGTGTAACAGCCCGCCAGTGTAATAAAGTGAAGCACCTCTGACTCGCGTTTCATCTCTCTCTCTCTCTTTCACTCACCAAAGGGAAACCCTGGACTGCTGAGGCTGGACCCCGGCAGAAACTGCCCTTTTCTGGTGAACACATCCGGGACTCATAAAACTTCTCTCGCATCTTACTGCATAGAATAGCCCCGAGAGGGATGGAGACACACATTTACAAATCAGAGAGGTGATTCCTGCAAAATCAGCAGCCACAGCCACTATGCGTGCAAAATGCAATGGAAAAAAGAAAACTTTAGAAACTTAATTAAATTTTGTACTAGATATGAAAAGTTTGAGTAGTTACTTGAAGGCCCAAGTCCCTCACATGATGGCTTTCAAGGCCATCGTTGACTGGGACCTTGGTGGCCTTTTTGGACTCATTTCTAGCCAGTCCCCATCTTGGACTCCATATTTCCCCTACATTCTCCAGTTCTCACTGTACTTTCCTCTCCAGGCTTGTCCCACCTGGATGAACATTCTCTTCTCGGACTCCCCAAGTCTGAGTTAAATGGTCTCCTATGTCTCCCCTAATAAACTTAACTTACCCTATCACTATTCTTAGCATACTGGATTTCATTCCATGTATGAGTTTACTCTGCTACTAGGCTGCAACGGTGCCATATCTGTCCTGTTCACCTTCTGTCCTGGATGCCTGGCACTTAGAAGTCCTTCAGTAAATATTTGTTGAATGAATGAGTTCATTGAGGAAACACTAAATCATTTTTTCTAAAAATTTAAAAAGCCTTAATAGTGAAACCAAACGGCAATGTTCCGGTCTGGGTTCGTTGTCTCGCAAAACTGAATAACGAGTTTACAGACAAAAGGGCAAACGAAAGGAAAGTTTTATTTGAAAGATAGACAGACAGACTCCCCGAAGCGGGAGGGGACCCAAGTGGGTTGCCGGTGAGGCTCCTTTGTCTAGGGGTAGATATATGCCTTGCTAGTCTCCCATGGATCCTTTCAAGGAATCCTGCCTTAGCAACACTCATTTTAAAGCTTGTGTTTCCTGTCTGACTAGGTTTAGCCATAGGTCATTAGTTCTAAATTCATATACCTTTCTGGAAAGAGCATATGTGGGCACCACTGATTTTAAAAAGCTCGCCCTATCAGGTGAATTGGGGCAGATTTGATTAGCAAAGATATATATTGTCCCAGAACATTCCCTAGTTGGACGTGGACAGGTTCTGATTTAAAAACAGACACTGACATTTTTACAGAAGCTTTACTCCTAGGAAAGAGACAACTTAGTTGGGTGGGGTTAAGAAAAAAAAAAGTAGCCCCAAGTATCTATAGGGGCCTTTGTCGCTTCCCTTTTTATGATAATTTCAACTTTTCCCAGACTATTAGTGAGGAGAAAAGGAAATGCCCTTGGAGCAAACCTACGCTTGCTTTTGGTTTATTTTCTAAATCCAATTTTGGTTTCCAGTAATCTTTTTAAAGGTAACCTGGCTTTCTGCAACACACTCTATAGGTTCGCAGCAGAACTCATTCAGCAATCCTGTTGCCTTGCTCCCAGAAACCAGTAGGTATATTAATTGGAATAGGTGAGACTCGCCAGCACTATATTCTTTAACAGTAAATAAAATTCATTTGCAAACCATCAGGGTTTCAGAAAAAGGATATATACAATTAATCACTGTTCCCCTCTTGCCTGAAACCAGCCTTTCTGAGTTTTTTGTTGTTGTTATATAATTGACATGTGCTCCTTCCTGGAACTTCTAATTTGCAATCAAGATAAGCTTTCTATTTCTATAAGTCAGGAGTATTAATAGGGGCTGGGAGTTTCTGGCCTTGGAAGCACAATTTCCCATGTTGATTTTATTTTTATTTTGGGTCTGAATAAACCTCCAGATCCACTGTGTACTGAGTTCTGCCTGTGTGCTGAGCTCCAAGTCCTCCCAAACATCCCCCCACCACCCTTCCCCGGTGTCTCCTCAATAGCAGAATCAAATCTTGATTGTGCAAATATCATCACTATCTTTATTTTCTTTAAATTAACTGAATTCTTACCCCAAACAGTTGTTCTAATGCATGGCAGGAAATTCAGTCTCTGGTTCCTTCCCTGGGATTGCACAGAATCAGAGAAGTTTATGTGTAATTCAGAAAATGGCTGAAAGGACTTCAGGGTTCTCTGGTCCTGCTTCTAGTGCAAGTCTGCAGAAGTCTCACCCATCTCCGCTCTTGGGCTATACAGGGGTTCAGGAATCTGAGCTGCTTCTGAGAAGACCCTGCAGAAAGCCCAGACTTCCTACTTACACCTGGAAGGACTTTGCGTTGAAGCCTCACTGCCTCATCTCTCCCAGTTCTCCCACACCTCAGTTATGACATGAAGAAAAATATCACCAGATAATCTTACCTCCCACCCCCATTTCCTCTCTCCCCCATATAACACCTCACTTTTATTGACACTTAGTTTTATCTCTTAAAATAGGGCAGGCCTTAGAATAACAAAAGCTGGGAAAGAATCTTCTCTCTGAGCCCCATAAATCTTGGGCAAAAGACACAAAGGGCAGGAATAACCAGTTAGAAATGGGAAGTGGAAGAAAAAATACTGAGAGAATAAAACAAAATAATTTCCAACAACAATGTCAATTACAAAATCCTGCTTCCTCTTGACTTACTAGGGTGATGATTTGGGCCAGAGGGTCCAGGAAGTAAGTAATGTTAGGTACAGGATCAGAGATAATGCGGATGGGCAAAGATAAGAACCACTTCCCTCAGGTACAAGCTAAGGTGAGCACCAATTCCTAGAAAAGAACATCTGGAGATTAAAACACCAAATCCACTCATTTCATTTAAATATTTTTTTCCTTTTTTTCCATACACACACACACACACACACACACACACACACACACACACACACAATCAGTTTATATATACACACATACAGGGTGGGCAAAAGTAGTTTTACAGTTGCTCATTTGGAAAAAAATAAAACAATTAATAAATAATAAAACAAGAATAAACTCTGTGTTTTGTATACTCACAACTGTAAACCTATTTTGCCCTACCCTGTATACATATAATATATATGTTTATGAAAACTATATATACGTATACATTATAATATAATTACATATAATTATGTACTATAATAATATAGTATTGTAATTATAGTTCAATATATAATATGTATACTATATGGTATGTAATATGTACTATATAATTTATATACAATTATATATTATAGTTATATATTTAATAACAGGCAATATGTAATTATATATTACATATGTATAAATACATACACGTGCATGTATTTATATAAGCTTATATATAATAACAAATACATATATAATATGTTTAGAATGGTTATTCTAAGAGAAAAAGGAATTATGGAGACAGGAATAAGACAACATTCAGAGTGGTGAGGTGTCTCTGAGAACAGCACAGTATCTGTCATGTAGATTGTCCTCTAGCCTGAGACATGAAACAAGAGGACTGCAGAGATCAGATAAATAAAAACTAAAATCACAATACCATTAACATCATTGTGGGGTAGTCAGCAGCAGCAGAGGCCATCAGCAGCTTTGGTATCAGCAGAATTTGACCACGATAAAAGGACAGGCCTGCTGCTTTGGAGGGACTGGGACATGGTCACCCTGGCTTAGGCAGCAGGACCCATGGTACCCTCTGTCATGTGGTCAGCAGTAGTCATCTTGCTTTGGCTGTGACTGAAACAGGGGCAATTCCCCATTTACTAAATACTCAATGACTATCTTCGTGAATTAAGGAACTTGGCTAAACTCTGAGGACACAGGAGTGAGAAAAACTCATGGAGTATTATGGAGTTTATAATGCAATCAATGCAGAGCAGAAAAAATAAAGTTAGTTTCTATTTGGTAGCCAAAATAATACTTTGGGGGCACATATGATATACATCCTGTGGACCCAGACATGTTTGGAAGAACATGAAGGGCCTGATGTCGGCCCAAGCAGGGGGTGACAGCTCCTGAGAATTGCTGTTTGTCTGTTGAGTTCCCATGGACCCCTGTGTGTGGTGTGTGTGTGTTTTGTGTGTATGTGTGTGTGTGTTTTGTGTGTGTGTGTGTGTGTGTGTGTGTGTGTGTGTGTGTGTAGAATGTATAACAATTAAAAACCTGATTGAGTTTTGGCAGCCCGCAGATTTCTGTTACCTTTCTCATCTTTTCTATTTCTCTTATTTTGCCAGAGCTCTACTCTGGCAAATGAAATGTGGCCAGTGAAATGTGGATTACATTTTATGGTGTGTAACTTACCTGTGTAGGAATCCAAATTTAGTTCTCAATTTTGAAAACAGGGCCTCTCATGTTGTTGTTTCTATATCATGAGTTAAAGTCAGAGGGACTCTTATCTGAGGTTTCATTATGTTCTAAGCCAAAGCAAATTCTAACAGCCATTGCTATTATGATTTGGCCCCCCACCTGCCACATTGTTTGGTGTATCTGTCTAGCCAGAGTGATGCCTTTACATGGTCTAGTCCTTCCTGGTGAGGACTGTCTCAAAGTTATACAATTATGTGTTTGAATCCCAGTTCCACCTCTTACTTAGGCAATATATAACTACTCTAACACTATTTCTTGAAAAATAGGAGTACGTCATAGCAGCTTCTTAGGGTTGTTGAACTTAAACAAATTGTGTATGTAAAATGTCTTGCATAAGGTAGGATTCGTAGGTGCTCAGTAAATTGCCTTCCTTTATTTCCAACTGCCCATCCCCCCTTTTATTTCCTATGTAGCCATCTAAACTGTGGCAAGAAATTCTTCCTGCCCTACATAAGCATTGCTGAACACTGAGGAAAATGTCTTTGAGTCCACCCAGGATGTTTACATAATGCCCTTGAACCAGAAGTACAAAGAAATATCACATACCAGAGAAGTATTGTCACTCTTCCATGGTTAGTTTGACATTTGCAAGCTACGGTTTCTCTTTTCCCTTTTCTTTCTGCTATAGCAAGGGCTTGGGGCTTTAAGATCTTAACCTTTTAAAGAAGTTTGTACTCTTCTTTGGGATCATTAATAGACAGAATACGTCTGTGTGTGGTGTGTATGTGTGTTTGTGGTGTGTGTGTGTGTGTGTGGTGTGTGTGTGTGTTGTGTTGTGTGTTTGTGGTATGTGTGTGTGTGGTGTGTGTGTGTGTGTGGTGTGTGTGGTGTGTGTGTGTTTGTGGTATGTGTGTGTGTGTGGGGTGCGTGTGTGTGGTGCGTGTGTGTGTGTGGTGCGTGTGTGTGTGTGTGGTGCGTGTGTCTGTGTCTGGTGTGTGTGGTGCATGTGTGTGTGTGGTGCATGTGTGTGTGTGTTTGTGGTGTGTGTGTGTTTTGTGTGTGTGTGTGTGGTGCGTGTGTGTGGTGCGTGTGTGTGTGTTTGTGGTGTGTGTGTGTGTGGTGCGTATGTGTGTGTGGTATGTGTGTGTGTGGTGTGGTGTGTGTGTGTGGTGTGTGTGTGTTTTGTCTGTGTGTGTGGTGTGTGTGCGTGTGGTGTGTGTGTGTGGTATGTGTGTATGTGGTGCGTGTGTGTGTGTGGTGCATGTGTATGTGTGTGTGGTGCGTGTGTGTGTGTGTGTGTGTGTGGTGTGTGTGTGTGGTGCATGTGTGTGTGTGGTGCGTGTGTGTGTATGTGTAGAATGTATAACAATTAAAAACCTGATTGAGCTTTGGCAGCCCTCAGATTTCTGTTACTTTTTCATCTTTTCTATTTCTCTTATTTTGCCAGAGCTCTACTATGGAATATGGTGAACTGTGTATTTTTGTATTGTTAGAATCCATGTGACTTGCTTTTTTAGATTTTTTTTTTAGCCTTGTATCTAGAGACCTTGCTATAACCTTTTAATATAGTTTAATAATTTCTTCATAAAGGTTTTAAAAATAGTTTGTGAGGTATTTTGATGATCAAAATCCCACTCTGGATGTTTGTATTAATTTATTATTATTATTAATAATCATTGAGACATCTTTCAGTTTCAACATTTTTACTAACTTGTTGTATAAAAGTGTCCTCTGTCATTTTTGTCTGTTTATTCTTTGAATCAGAAAAGGTGAAAATTTCTTAATGCCTTATACATCTTTCATCAAGGCATTCCTTGATGCCTTTATCCAATTTTTAAACTCTAAAAATTCATTTTTAAAACACAATAGTACATTAATATTATTTTCTATGGTAAACGTAGTATATGTTTTTTCAGTTTATTTCTGTCAGTTTCCAGCAATTGGATTGAGTCACAGAAGAAATTTGTCAGCAAGAGACTGACATATTTGAGTATCCGTTCTATTCATTCTATTCTATTCTATTCTTCCCTATGTAAACTTTTCATCTCGGCAGTATTTGGCAGTAGATACTGAAAGAAAAGAGGCTTATCTCACTAGCTCATAGTTATCTTCCCAGTAGGTAGTGGGTGATCAATAAGTATTTACTGAATGAATAGAGCTAAATTGATATGCCTTTTAGAGAAGATGGTTGCCTTGACTGTCAATCCATCAAAAGTTTTTATTCTATTTTTCTATCAAATTTTCCCTTTCAGATCCTTTTCTTTTGGAATTGTCCGAAACTGTTTTCAATATCTTGCAATACTTCCAGTTCTGTTTACCCCAATTTGGCTCTGGTTTTGAGTGTCCCATAATTGATAATGGAAAGCTTAAAAGAATATATAAAATTTAAGACAGAGGAAATCAGGAACAGTCTGGTTGGCTCTCCTCCAAGAAGCCGTCTCCCAGAGTGCATGGCAAACTTGGCATAGTTCCTTGTGCCTCTGGACTCAAGGCCCACATGCCTCCTCTATGTAATCCACATGTCCACCAGGCTGCAGGGATGGATGGTGTCTGAAATCTGACTTCTGCTTTGTACATCCTGGCACAGGGCTGTGTCTGCCTGCAAGGAGGGGACATTTTTCTAATTCACAGGAAGACATCACCAGGCCCATTTTCCTCCTCTGGGAAATTGATAAAGACTAGTAGAGACCCCTGAATCAGTGTCTACTTGGGCAATTCTTTGGCTTTGTTTTTCTTCAAAAATGTCTTGGCTATTCTAGGCTCTTCACACTCTTGTTGAAATCCATTAAAAAAATCTTGCTGAAATTTCCATTGGATTTGCATGATTTCATATTATTTTGTGAAGAACCGACATCTTTGTGTTTTATCTCAGTAATTGATATGGCCTATTTATTTGTGTCTTGTTAATACCTTTTAATAGAGTTCAATAATTTCTTCATAGAGGTTTTGAAAATATTTTTGTGAGATTGATTTCCAAGTTCTCTCTCTCTCATTGTCTTTATTGTATACTCACATAAACACTCACATGTAATTACATCTTATAACAGTTGATGTTTAGGAACACGATTTTTGTATATTGAACATACTGGATTCACATTGTATATGAACATACTTTTCTTATACTTATTGTCCATTCACAGCAAATTTCCTGTTCAAAACCTTAACCCATTGTTTCCTGAGGTATCTATGGAATGTCTCCCCTACTCAGTGATTTGTAAGAACTTTTGAAAGATCAAGGCCACTTATTTATTTTGTCATATGTATTGTAACCTTTTTTATTTTTTCAGTTTGCCATTTGCTTTAGTTTCATTTAAGTTTTTTTTCTTTGACTGCAGAAACTTTAAATTTTTATGGAGTCACATATCCTAATCTTCTGTGGTTTCTTAGTTTTTATGTTTCCTGTACCAAGATTAAATAACTATTAATCTATATTTTCTTTTTAAAATTATTTTAATTTACCTTTAATCCATCTGGAATTTGTGTTGGTATTTGCCTGATTAGCTATGTCCATTTTATTTTTTTCTTCCCAGGAAGTTAGCTAACTGTTCTGGCATCATTTTATTCTCCATTGAACACTACTGTGTCACGGATTTGTGTCTGTCCTTCATTTTCAGTCTTTTCAATTTTCTGAAGAATTAATAAGTCTTGGATTTTAGTCAATCAATTAAACATTTTTGAAAGCTAAGAGGATACTTTGACCTCCTACTGCAGGAGTGTGGGAGAATGCTCCCAACAAAGAATTCAGATCTGCCCATCACCTATCCCCAGTCTGGCTAGCAGAGAGTAGACAATACATAGAGAATAGATGGATGAATGAATTGAGGAAAAGAGGAGATACCTTTTTGCTTAGATTTAGTTCTCTTTGGGAGGAAGCCAGGTTTTGACTGTGCAAGAGAATAATCCAGTAGACTGGGAAGGAGAACCTTATGCAGAGGAACTTCAGGAAGGAGATGTGAAAGGGAGAATTACTAGGAATGCTTGAGATATTGATTGGTTAGTCAGAAGTTGAAACGTTCAGAAACCAGGATATACTGCAAGTATGATAAAGATGAGAAGATTGAGAGTTTTTTGTTTGGTTTTTATGATGAAAATTTTAATGCAGAAGAAATATTACATTAGACCACATGAACCCATCACTTATCTTCAACAATTATCAATTCAAAAGTTGGTTTTGTTTCATTTCTGCCTCTTCCCATTTCATTGTGTGCCCACCACTGGATTACTTTGAAGCAAATCCTAACCATTCTATCATTCCAACTACAAATATTTTAGCACAAATCTATAAAAGATAAAAAGTCTTTATGACAACAAAACAAGTTCACTATATCCAGGGTGAATTTAAATCTGCAATCTTGCCGGGCTGGTGTGGCTCAGTGGTTGAGTGTAGACCCATGCAGTGAGAGGTCACCAGTTCGATTCCCGGTCAGGGTATATGCCCAGGTTGTGGGCCTGATCCCCAGTGGGGAGCATGCAGGAGGCAGCCAATCGATGTTCTCTCTCATTGATGTTTCTACCTCTCTCTCCCTCTCCCTTTGTCTCCCTCTAAAATCAATAAAAAAGAAAAAGAAAAAATATTTAAATTTGCAATCTTACCAACATAATGTATTAAGGAAGCCCAGCTCATTTTGGTTGAAGTGGTAGAGTGCAAAGAACCTTCAGCTTGTTTTTAGGAGATCTACTTCTGTTTAAGTCCTGGCCTCCAACTTATCTGTGTGACTCCAACAATGTTCTTCTATCACCTCTAAATCTCCTTTTCCTCATTAGTGAAAGAAAGATAAGCAGCTGTCTTATCCAGATTTGCCATCAGGATAAGGTAACAGAATTTAAATCAAACCATTTAAAAATGTGAAATTAAACTTTCCAGTCCAGTCCTCTCTTTTGTAAACGACCCCAGGACAAATCATCTGAAGGCAACAGATAATTTAGTCTTGTTCTACAGTGTTTCCTTGTAGGTTTCTCTTTCTGAAAAAACACATTACTTTCCTACTGTTTTTCTTCTAATTTTAGGGTTATAGACGCTTATACTCATGAGTAATTTTGAATACCAAGAGAACAATATTTAGGTTTGTATCTTTCACTTTTTCATTTCAGATTAGCCCATGTTTCTCTTCTGCCTCAATTATCAGGATTCTACTGAGTACAAACTCAAATTTTCAAAACTTAATTTTAGTGGCCTTTTGGCTAACAGAGTTCCAAATAACTAAAAGGGATTTATTTTATTATTTCCTCCCTTACAAACGGCCATAGCAACCGTAGAAAAGTATTTATTTAGATGGACACATTTTGATTGCAAAAATCTCTCTCCATCCTTGAGGGGAAATTACTCGTCTTCCTATAGGGGGAACCCTAAAGGGAATGTTTTCCAAAAAAGGGGCCAACTGGGCGGTGTCCTCTTTTCCCAGCGCTCAGATTTCTATTCTTAGATCTGGAGATAGGAGGCGGCTTTCATTTTTCCTCTTCCCCTTCCGCGGGGCTGAGGGAGCCCAGGCTGTCAGGGCCCAGCGGGTGGCCGGCCCAGCTGTGGACAGAGCACCACCTCCCGAAGCTGCAAGGCTCCAGGCCTGGTGGCTGGGTGCAGTCCTCTGAGTCAGTTTCTTCCTGCGGACTCCAGGCTTTGCGACTGGGACCCAGTCCTCCCGGCCCGCGCGGGGCCACGCTCAGGGTCACCTGGGCCAGGCCCACTCCAGCTGTGTACCCACCGCTCGCCTCGCACCGTTCCGCGGAGCTTCTCGCCTTGGCGAGCCTCTTGCAGGCCACTGAGCTCATTTTTGGGGCCTGAGTGGGGGAGGAGGAAGCAGCGGAGGAGGGCTCAGGAGGGCAGGGCTGCGCCGGGTGGGGAGCCACCGCCTTCCTCATAAACAGGCGGGCGTGGGTGCGCATGGGGCGCGCGGGCGGCGGGGGCGGTGCGGGCAGTGCGCGGTGAGCTGTGCTCGCCCGAGCAGCCGGAGCAGCCGCTGCCGGCCCTGCCCTGAGCCGCGGCCTTGGTGCAGGAGGGGCGGCCTGTTGGGAGCAGGGTCCATCATGGCCAGTGGCAGCTGTCAGGAGTGCAGGGAGGAGGAAACTTTGAAGAAGTTGATAGTCAGGCTGAACAATCTCCAGGAAGGAAAACAGATTGAGACGCTGGTCCAAATTCTGGAGGATATGCTGGTGTTCACCTACTCCGACCACGGTAATCATGAGCAAGGGCACTGGTCCTTTATCTCCCTCCACCCCCACCCCGCGCCTCTTTTGCAAACTTTCTCCTCCACTCGGCTGTGCGCCAACCGGACTCCTGGGAAGCCACAAACTCGGCTCCTTAGGGCAGAAAGGAGCCGAGAATTCTGGGAGGGGCTTGCGCTTCTTTCTTTTGCTTTCTCCCCCCCCCCTTTTCCCCCCCAAACTTAAAGGGGGTATCACCGTGAATGGTGACTTTGCTTCTCTCTCCCCCACCCCCCTTGTTTTCCAGCCTCCAAGTTGTTTCAAGGCAAAAATGTCCACGTGCCTCTGTTGATCGTCTTGGACTCGTATATGAGAGTCGCTTGTGTGCAGCAGGTAAAGGAGTTTTCATTCCGCCCCTTTCCCCTTCTCTTTGGAAACGGATGTTTTCGTGTCAGTGTTACAGACCCAGAGTTCTGGGTCGTTTCGGAGATTTGGCTTGACTCACCTCTGACTGATGTTCAGATGGAAGCGTTGTCAAATCATTAGCAAGAGTTAACGGTGTAAAAGGGCGCCCTAACTGTGCTCCCTAATTGTCTTTAAGAAGTAACTTTTTACAATTGATTGTCAATGTGGATGGTGGCGGGAGGTGAATAATAATGGGTTGAGGTTTAGTTCTGTTATTGGCTATATGAGTTCATCCGTATCTAACAATCTTTCCAATGTACAGCATGCTCTAGAGATGACACCATTTGAATAGTTTGCGAAAAGGGAATAATCAACAATAATTAACAATAATAATTAAATTAATAAAACAAAGTAACTCACAAACTTTCATAGGGTTAAGTTTTTTTTTTAATTTGAAGAAGTATTTCTAGCCTTCTTTAGTTGTAGTATATCTTGTATTATCCAAAGAAAGTAATATTTTATGATTCTTCTATAAGTTTAAATTTATACTTTTCATATAAAAATGTAGAGCCCTGGGGGGTTTGGCTCGGTGGTTAGAGCATCAGCCCACTGACCAAAGAGTCGCGGGTTTGATTCCAGTCAAGGGCAGGTACCTCCATTGAGGTTTGTCCCCGGCCCTGGTCGGGATTGTGCAGGAGGCAACTAATCCATGTGTCTCTCTCACGTCGATATTTCTCTCTCTATCTCTCTCCCTCTCTTTCTCAAGATAGATGGAAAAATATCTTCGGGTGAGGATTAAAAAAAAAAAGAATGTGGAAGTGAAACTTAGAATCTGTATCATAGGAAAACCGGAAATTTGCTAAATATTTTAGATATATTTTTAAAAAGGAGGCCTAAGAAGCTAATTAAGAATAATAAACAGTCATAACAAAATTACTGCCTAACATGTTCATGTTAACTTACTTTGTAGATTTTGAGATTTAGAGAACTGAAATCAGTGTTCGTGTGTAAGATCTTGAAGGGAAAGAGAACTGAACTTAGAACTCTATTGAGATGTAGTCATAATACCTACTTGAGAGGCTAGACAGATAGATTAAGAATTATCTAGATCTCTAAATCTGTATCTCCTACCTCTTTCTTTTTTTAGATGTTGTTGTGACTCCTCACCCAAGGATATTTTTCCATTAATTTTTAGAGAGAGTGGAAGGGAGGTGGGGTTGGGGTGGGGAGAGAGAGAGAGAGAGAGAAAGAGAGAGAGAGAGAGAAAGAGAGAAACAGAAACAACTATGTGAGAGAGACACATCAGTTGGTTGCCTTCTGAATCCCTCATCAGGGCTGGAGATTGAACCTGCAACCCAGGTATGTGCCTGACCGGAAATCGAACCCAAAACACTTCAGTGCTCCAGCGGACGCTCTAACCATTGAACCATACCAGCCAAGGCTCCTGCCTTTATATTTATGCTTATTTCTGTATCCAGCTAGTCTAGTCTGGGTGAACCACATACCTAGCTTCTTTTATATAAGAACATTGATATCTGGGATAAATGGTTACTTTTTTTTTTCATCAACTGAAATATTTACCATCTGACTATTTATTTTCAAGCAGTTAGCAAACAAAACTCTGAAAAGATGGAGACATGATAAATAATACACTGTTCTTCATAGCATCCGGTGTCTGAATTTCATCCATGAAATACGAGTCACTTTTTAGCACTGGCCCTTTGTACTTTTCACCCACATCACCCCCTCTTACTTGCCTCTGCTTTGTTGTTCAGAAGTCCTCGTCTGGCACCCTCCATTCCTTGGCTTCTGTGCTTGGTGGAGTCACCTCTGCTGGGTGCCACTCAGAACAATTGGACCTGGGTGGGCTTTGGTCTGCAGGGTCCGGAAGAGGCAGTGCTAGACTTGAGAACCAAGGGGAGCCTGGAACATACCACCTAATTCTTCATTTTGGGAGCTGCCTGAGATTGGACATGTTATGACTATCACTTAATATTCTTGCCCAGTGGGTAGCAGAGACAAAAAGTATGCAAGAAAATAAGGAATTGTCTTCTTATTTGGTAATTTAATGGGATAGAATGATTGTTTTAGTGTATTTGTCTGCAAAGGGCATTATTTATCTATTCCATCATTTGATTTTCACTTGCATCTCAGAAATCTCACTGACTAGTTTCCTTAGAGTAAGCAACTCATTTAGGATCACAGAGCCAGGACTCAAGTCTTCACATGCTTAAGAATCTCTTTCTCCTGGCCTGTGTGGCTCAGTGGTTAAGCGTCCACCCATGTACCAAGAGGTCGCTGGTTTGATTCCTGGTCTGGGCACATGCCCAGGCTGTGGGCCAGATCCCCAGTGGGGGGCATGCTGGAGGCGGCCAGTCGATGTTTCTATCTCTCTCTCCCTCTCCCTTTAAAAATCAATTAAGGAAAAAAAATTAAAAAAAAAAAAAGAATCTCTTTTCATCATATAGTCCACTAGCTGTCTGAATTCACAAGATTTTCGTGCAAGTAAAAAGCACAGCAGTTTGGTGCAAATATTGTGGCCTTGCTAGGCATAATGACGTTATCAATTCTTATTATCGTTGGTCTTATCAAAGGGCTGTACAAAGAAGTTTCTCACTAATATTTTAATACTCCACTTAAAAGAAAGTGGGGGTTTTTCTTCCACATTTCTTCCTATTACTGGTGTAATTAATATAGATAGCCTTTCATGCTTTGTATGTTGAATTAGCTGGAAGTGCTGAATGAAAAGCTCTTAATGATGAATTTAAAGAGTTCAGGTAAATTGCTCTTCAAAAGAACATGTTAATATTTATTTCCAGAATTCATTTAACATGATAGTCCAGACTCTGAATTTTTATTTTCAAGGTCTTTTCATATTTTATTCATGTTCCTTAAGAAACGACAATCTTCAGAGAATTGGTCGCTAGGCTGGCTGTCTTACTACTTTTCTTTTCCTGCCGCTCATCTGACCATTTCTCTGTGCTCCTCAGTTTTACATTACTTGTCTTTATCCACGCAGTTTCAACCTTTGAAGTAAGGGAGTGAAATAAATGACAGTGACTAAAATTTTCTTTAACCCTCTAGACTTTTTCCCATTGTGCATTAATCAGATCCTTGAGTTTATAGACTAATTATAATAAAGTGAAGCTACCAATGTAATTGTATTATAACTGTGCAGGATGGGAACCTTCTCTCTGTGAAAGATAAGCTTTTAATTGAATAGATTAATGGATCACTTGCTACCTCTGCTTTACTGCCAGCAATTCTGTTTAATCATAGAAGCCCAGTTGCCTCAATCTTTTTGCAAAGCAATTTCTGCTGCTGCTGCTTCACCAACCAAAACAAAACAGGTTTTCTCCTTGAGAGAGCCATGCAGGTACAGAAATGAATATAGCATCCTATGTGATTTACGACTTATTTCCCACTGGAAGCTGTTCCAAATGTTATTTTCTTAAATACTTGGGGGGAAAAAAGTCTCAATGCATTTTATGAAAGCACAAAAATAGCCGGTTTCTATGACAGCTTGATTGTCAGTGTCTGTTCAGCTTATACGGAGGAGGATGTCCTACTTAAATATAGGAAAAATAGCTGTCAGAAATTGCTGCCGTTTCAAGCAATTTGAAAGTACATAAAAGGAATAGTGACAGAGTAAAGCAATGCATGCTTAATCCAGAAACAATATGGTAAAGAGATCGTATGTAATTATTTTTATCTTGTGAAATAGCCCTTATTCCTGTAAACAAGTAAGAAAGTTGTGCCATTATTCCTTATTGGATGCACAGAAATTTCTCATCTTGTCATTCAACTCTCTGCATCCCTGAATTCCACTTATGCATCCAGTCTTAGAATGAAGACATATTTAAAACATATGGATGAACCTGGAGAGTATTATGCTAAGTGAAATAAGCCAGTCAGAGAAAGACAAGTGCCATATGATTTCACTCATATGTGGAAGCTAATGAACAAAATGAACTAACAAGCAGAATAGAGACTGACTCATAGATAGAGAGCAGGCTGACAGCTGTCGGAGGGGTGAGGGGTGAGGGTTAAGGGGCTGGGTGGGGGTGGTGGAGGGATTGAGCAAAAAGGAAAAAAGAGAGAGAAAAAAACTCATGGACACAGACAACAGTATGATGATTCCCCCAGGCGGCAGGGTGGGTGGGCGGTGGAGGAGTGTATGGGGGGATGAATGGTGATGGAAGGAGACTTGACTTGGGGTGGTGAACACACACAGTATAGAGATGATGTGTTGTAGAATTGTGCACCTGAAACCTGTATAATTTGATTAACCAATGTCACCCCAATACATTCAATAAAAAGTAAAACAAACAAACAAACAACAAAATGCATCAGTAAGATGATATTTCATTTGGAAATGTGAAAGAGCCTAGAGACATTTTTGATGCCTAGCTCATTTTTTTAGATGTTCTAAAGAAATCTAAAGGGGTTTGTTGAAGATTCTACCTCCTCTCTCTCTTATATTGCCTTTGTCTTTCTTCTGTAGCAGATGTTACATTGTCATCAGACAATAATGCTGTTTTTCTAGGTCCATTACCTGGGAAGCAGTCTTTCCTGATAACTCGTATTTCATTTTTTCCCAATATTAAAATCCTAAATATTTAGAAGAAATTCTTTCAGGTAGATATGACTTAAATAGTACTAAGGCCTGCCCTAGCTGGTTTGGCTCAGCAGTTAGAGCGTTGGCCCGCAATTCGTCCCTGCCCTGGTCAGGGTCCTGCTGGAGGCAGCCACTCGATGTGTCCCTTTCACGTTGATGTTTCTCTCTCTCTCTCTCTCTCTTCCTCTCCCTCCCACTCTATCTGAACTAAAATGGAAAAATGTCCTCGGGTGAGGATAAAAAATAAAATAAAATAAAATAGTACTAAGGCCTGCGTATAGCCTTTCTTGTACTTCATAATCTTTTTATTTTTTTAAATATTTAAAAAAACTGTTTTCCCTTTATTGATTTTAGAGAAAGAAAGTGAGAGAGAGAGAGAGAGAGAGAGAGAGAGAGAGAGGGAGAGAAACATTGATGAGAGAGAACATCGACTGGCTGCCTCCTGCATGCCCCCCACCGGGGATCGGGCCCACAACCCAAGCATGTATCCTGACTGGGAATCAAACTGGTGACCTCTTGGTGCATGGGTCGATGCTCAACCACTGAGCCACACCAGCCAGACATACTTCATAATCTTGATATGTCCTTGAAAATTCTTTTTTGTGTTTTACTTTTTTTTTTTTTTTTTTTTTAATATTTAGACCACAGGCACATCTATTTGCTTCATCATTCAGAAATATGTTGCAGTATTTTTTGTGTGGCCTTCTGGAATGATTTTTGGACCAAGATGTATTCTAAGTGCATCGCTTGCTTTTCTCAGGAAGCATTTTAGATAATCATTGTGTTTTAAAATAACTGTTTAAAAGTAGTCTAGTCACCTGTTCTTCTAAGAATAAAGAGAGTCATGTGTACTGAAAATGTTCCATTCGCATATTTTTTAAAAATGTGAATATTTGGCTTTCTTGCTTTCAGGTGGGTTGGTCACTTCTATGCAAATTAATAGAAATCTGTCCAGATACAATGCAAAGCTTAACGGGACCTCAGGATATTGGACATGATTGGGAAGTCCTTGGTGTTCACCAGTAAGTATGACAGATGTTTCAAAACAAACTGCATTAAATATTTCTCTATCCATATTACAAGCCTTTTCTGGATACATTATATTTGTAATCCAAGTCAATCTAGTAAAATTCTTTAAAATACAAGGATATTTTTTTCTTGAGTCAGCGATTTACATTATCGAGAGCTTTCAATTCAGAAGTATATTATCTAATTGAATAAAAAAAACTAACATTTGAGGTAAAGTGTTAGGTGTTATTATTTTAATAATATAAATAATACAGTTGTACCATTGATTAAGTTGTAGATTTCTGATGACTACTTATGAATTCAAACCAAGAAGCATTTTTTTTTTTTACTTTTTAATTGTAGAACTGATACAAACCACTAGTTCTTAAAAAGAAATATGGGAAGTAAAAATGTTAGTTCTGTGAATAGTAATTTAGAAGTTTATGCTTTACTGTCTTTAAGAAGTACATTTATGTATATTCATACATCTATATGGAATGAGCCTAAACCACAGCTTGCAAAATGAAAAGAAGAAATTACCTTTCCGCACATCTGCAGCCATATCTTGACAGCTATTTCACCGGCTCTGCCGCTGCAGTTTGCTTCATAATGACTTTGTAGATGAGACCACTTCTTTAGCATAATTCGTTAAGAAAAAGTTTTCTGAAGAAAAATCTGTTTCCAGGAGAATTCTTTCTGAATAACTTTGTTTTGTGACATTTAAAAACTATCTCCTGTCATTAACTTTCAAGTGCTCTACACCTATTGTGACTTTCCTTTAGCACAGAGAAATGAATACATACTGTTCCCAATGGCATATTGCTTGTGAAAAATGTAATATATGCAAAAGGAAATTTTACATCTTTGTGTTGTTTGTTGGTATCAGCTGTAGTTTTAAATTTAGACAAATAAGAGCTATTTGTGCATAGGTGAGTATATTGTTCTTATGCATTTTTTTAAAATTTTTGATAAATGTGTTGCTGTTTTTCAGTTTCCATTATCTAATAGTGCATTTTGAAAAGGCATATTTATAATTACTATATGTTCTCATCTCCAAACCAATCTCTGAAATTCAAGCATATAGCATTTAATGAGGAATTATGCAAAAATATGCCTGTAATTATTAATTTTAATGTTATGTGTCTCTTGGTTTGAGAATTTCTAAGATCCCTGAAGATTAGCAATCTGTAATTGGAAAACTCATCTAGTCACATTCTAGTACAAACCATCTGTTCTAATTAAATTACATAAACATTTCTACAAGGAGTCTCATTCACTCATTCATTCATTTTCCCGTCATTCATCAGTTGTTTATTACACCCCTACTTTAGGCCACAAGTGGTGTGAAAGATAGACAGTGCTGTCTACAGTGGAGCATATTAGATTATTCCCAGCAAAAATTTATGTAAAACATTTCTCCCTATATTCAAGGACCCCCCCTCCCACCAAAAAAAAAACCTTACAGTACAGCAGAAGGAATCCCTTGGGTGGTGAAGTTAGGACCAGGGGAATGGCAGGGAGAGGTAGGGGTAGTGTGGGTAGGAGGAAAATCCAGTGTTGAAGAATGGAGTCTCTCACCTCAACTGGAGACCATGTGACAAGGTCCTTGGATCTAAATGAAGCTATGGATGCTACCTAACAGTGTACAAAGCCAAACAACACTGGGTTGGAATAGACTAGAGATTGTATATTTTAGAATTGATAACTCAGAGACTCAAATTTGATGAATACATTGAATACTGTTGCTATAATAGGTTCACTTTCTATTGTAAAATATTTATCTACTTCTTTCTCAAAAATAGTAAATATCAACAATTTAAATACTCAAACGGCTTCTTAATTTATATGTACCGACATCTCTCTATATTTTAATACATTTTTATGTATTACATGTAATTCATGAATTTATATCACATATAGAAATGGGCTTTATCTCTTTTCTTTTTTTTAATTTTATTTTAGACAGAGAGAGGAAGGGAGAGAGAGAGATGGAAACATCAATGAGAGAGAACATCAATTGGCCGCCTCCTGCATGCCCCCTACTGGGGACTGGGCCCACAACCTGGGCATGTGCCCTGACCGGGAATCGAACTGGCGACCTCTTGGTGCATGGGTCGAAGCTCAACCATTGAGCCACACCAGCCGGGCAATGGGTTTCATCTCTTGATGCATAGAACTTCATGATATTTTAATATAGAGTTTGGTGAAAATCGTTAATCATTACATTTATATATATATATATATATATATATATATATATATATATATATATATATATCTTTTATTTATTTATTTTTAAATCCTCATCCAGGGATATGTTTTCACTAATTTAAGGGAGATAGTAAGGGCAAGAGAGAGAGAAGGAGAGAGAGAGAAACATGGATGTATGAGACAAACATTGTTCGATTGCCACCTGTATGCACATTCACTGGGGCCGGAACCCGAAAACCAGCTATGATCCCTGACTGGGAATTGAACCGGCAACCTTTTGGTGCATGGGATTACACGCACACTGACCAGGACACATTTGAATATTTTGAGAAAGAAGTCATAACTTTTATATTGAGACTCAAAATGATTCCCTGTTAATTGTCATAAGTCTCGCTCAGGTTTACAGGAAGAAAAAAAATACATGAGCTTCAATACAGGGAATGAAATACAATGAGGTGAATAAAATATAGGTGAGTGAAAAACAATATCTAAAAAAGCAAATATCTAAATGTTATATCACTGATCTCCATGTCTCTGAAATTACAGACTGATCATTAAGATGCTTACAGTTCATAATACCAGTATAACCCTGTCAACGGTTGGACTGAAGGCCTTAGAACTCCTTCTGACTTCAGGTAATATATACACATGTTTGTTTTAAAAAAAAATTTTTTTTCCTTTATTGATTTAGAGAGAGAGGAATTGAGAGGGAGAGAGAGATAGAAACATCGATGAGAGAGAACATCGATTGGCTGCCTCCTGCATGCCCCCCACTGGGGATTTGGCCCACAACCTGGGCATGTGCCCTGACCAGGAATCGAACTGGCGACCTCTTGGTGCATGGGTTGCGCTCAACCACTGAGCCACACTGGCTGGACTATACACATATGATTTTAATGTTGACTCATTTTAAAATATTTTAAACCATTTGCTGTGTTTTGATGTTGTTTTAAAGTATAACAACATAATATAACCTAAATATTGATCATTTCCCACATTCTTTGATTCCATTTTCTCTCCTTATCTCTTTTTCTTTTTCTCTCAAATCCCACCTAATATCTTGGCTTTAAACATTACCATATATAGTACTACACCCAAATTTATATTTCTAGCCCCAGCTTTACTGCCATAATCTGGTCCCACGTCTCATATTCCCATTAGCATATTGTCCATACTTGTCCTTGCCATTATTATATCTTTCTTCATTATATCTTTAATATGTCTTCTATAATATATTGTCTAGCATATGACAATAGTAATATTAAAAACATCTAGCATTACTTCTTTTAAAAAAATGTTTTTTCTTTATTGATTTTAGAGAGAGAGAGGGAGAGGGAAAGAGAGATAGAAACATCGATGAGAGAGAACATCGACTGGCCGCCTCCTGCATGCCCCCACTGGGGATCGGGCCCACAACCTGGGCATGTGCCCTGACTGGGAATCTAACTGGTGATCCCTCAGTGCATGGGTCAACGCTCAACCATGAGCCACACCGACTGGGCTAGCATTACTTCTTGAGTGCTTGAAAGATGCCACACTTCACTTGTAGAATACTTCACACATCTTTAAAAACATAATCCTCAAAATATCCCTTGAGCTAGGATTTTATCTCAGTTTTCTAGGTAAGGAACACTGAAGCACAGAGAAGTTGCCTCAGCCAGTAAGTGGTACACCCACGTTCTGATTGCCCATGTCGAGTTCTTTCCCTGAGGAAAACTCTATCTGGACCTGAAAACAAAGAATCTTGGTGTTTTGAAATGGTTGTGCTCATTGCTGTGATGGACACCAGCTGTGATACAAGGTTCTGAGAAGAAGCTGCGTACAGGGAAGTGAGTCAGGAAGGAGAGGGAGGCATTTCCTTCAGAGTGCTGGAGGGTGCTTTCGGGCAAGAGAGCAGCAGGTGCAGACTGAGAGGCCGGTGAGGATGCCACCACAGGGGCTGGACATGTGGCTTGGCCTCGCTTAGTACGAAAGACCCGACAGGAGAAAGAGAAAGCAATAAAGAAGGTGAAGATCAGAGTATGAGTGAAGATGGAGAGGAAAGGCCAGAATGTACTCACCACTTCGCCACAGCCTTTTATTAATGTCTACATGGTCCTGGCCAGTGTTGCTCAGTGGTTAGAGTGTTGGCCCATGTACTGGTCAAGGGCACATATGTGGGTTGCAGATGTGATCTCCAGCTCCAGTCAGGATGCGTGCGGAAGGTAACCAATTGATGTGTCTCTCTCACGTTGATGTTTCTCTCTCTCTCTCTCTCATCCCCTTTCCCTCTCTCCCTCCATTCCACCCCCTCTCTAAAAATCAATGGAAAAATATCCTTGGGTGAGGATTAACAATGAAATGTATACATGGAATCTACTAATTAGTCTTAATCATGATTTAATTTAAACTCATCCTTGGGAGCTTTGAGGGCGGGGTCATTCTCCATTTGGCAGTGGACAGGAAGCTGCTGAGGGTTTGTGAATTAAAAAAATCTACCAACACTGGAATGTATTGAGGTCAGCAGTGTGCAGACAGGAAATTTTCCATGTGTTTTGAAAAGACTAGTCAATTTAATTTTTTCCACATAACTTTCACAGTTTTGCAGTTAGGAAAGTTTTTAATGTGTTTTAAAGTTTATTTCAGATACTTATTAAAGGTTAATTTATGATACATTTTTTTTGCTTGGCCTATTAGTTGATTTATTAGTTACTGGGCACTTCCTGTTGTGCTGGGGAACTGTCAGATAGATGAGGCAAAATTCCTGCAACATAGAGATCCTGGACAGTTCAGCACCACGTCCAATGTTGCTTTTTGAAATGAAGGAAATGTTGAATATCTTGCAATATCATAGCTAGTAGCCACATGTGGTAACTACGAACATTTAAAATGTGAGAAACAGAATTTTAATTTTATTAAAATTTAATTAATTTAGAGTTAAAAAAGCTACATGTGATGAGTGGGTACCAAATTGGCAGCACAGGCAGAGACATAAAGGGTATTTAAATAAATGATTTCAATTTATTAAGAAAAGTACTATAACAGAGACATGAAGAAAACTAGCATAGGAACATAGAAAAGAGAACAGCTACACTCATCTGTAGACGTAAAGACCACGGACATGAACAACTTTAATCCAGCTCTGCCTCTTATTAGTTGTTGGACCTTGGGCTAAGTCACTTGGCTGACTTCTCTCTCAAGTTTCTTCAGTTTTCTTATCTCTCAAATGGGATTGCCCCTACCTCGTGGGGTTGTGGTGGGTTTAGACGTGGTAGAGTGAACTACTTCAACCTGTGTCTGACACGTCATGTACTAGACAGGGTTTGCTACTGCTACCACCACGTCCATTCCAGTACCGTTGTTTTTATTGACAGGATAGGAATTGTTTGTTTTATTTCTTGAATTGTGGTAGGCGTGTATTTGCTGTGGGAAAGGGTAAGGGCATTCCACACAGCTAGTGCAAGTGCAGAGGGATATCAAAGGAAATGTTTAGTGATCAGTAAGGAGTTGACCATGTTTGGAGTCAGCAATGCATGGAGGGACACGGGGCTCAGGAAATAAAGCAGCCAGTGGGTGAAGGGTCTTGTTTTTCCACTGAGGAGTGTGAGAAGGCCTTAGAGAATTTCAGCAGAGATGTACTGGATCACATTTGTGTATTAGAAATATCATTCAGGGAAAAAATTAGGTAGGACTTTGGGCCAAGCCCAGCAATTAAGTAATTGTGTTTGTGTTCCAAGTGAGAGATGATGAGGTCCTGAACACAACAGGAATGGAGGGGCTTCATTCATAAGGAGTTTTCAAGATATTTAGGAGATAGATTCCAAGGCTTGGCAATGAGTTGATTCTTTGGTTGAGCAGAGAGTGAAGAGAATGTGAAGAAGGAAAATGACTTGGTGGTTTCTCTGTTGGGTAACTATTGGGTGATGGTATCGTAGATGAAGACAGCGAACAGGAGTAGCCTGGGTTTGGGATATTCAGATAGTGTTGTCTAAGAGGCAGATGGAGATATGTTTCAGGAATTAAAGACAAGATGTCTTGGCTACAGATATTGATTGGGAAATCACATAGTAAAGTGTACTGGCAATTGATCTTATTTAGAAAGATGGTGGAGCTTGGTAGGCCTAACATCTGGGGCAATTATGTTATGGTTTATCAAAATAAAAAGTCCACAAACCACTCATCATCCTCATGTTAAAATTAACATGTTGAATGTTAAAGCAGCTGTTTACTGGATGCATATTGTTCTCTTCAATATAGGTAAAATCACTTTGCTGATATTGGATGAAGAAAGCGATATTTTCTTATTAATTTTTGATGCCATGCGAACATTTTCAACCCATGACGAGGTCCAGAAACTTGGATGCAAAACTTTGTATGTGCTGTTTGAGAGAGGTATTTACTTTGATATTTATATAAAAATGGTTTATAATGGGAAAAGTAGAATATAATTATGATATCAAGAAGATATCTAAAGTTGTACTATTTATTAAGAAGTGGGAGTTGTCAGCCAAGGATAAGTAATGGAGTTCATTCAGAAATATTGTTTGTTTTTGTGGAATACATTTTATTCATGGATTATAAATTATGTAATAGTACGCTTTCTTCCATTGCCTAACGAGGCATAAGTTTCACTTTGCAAACCGGATGTGTAGGTGTTAAGAAAAAAAAAGTAAAACTGTGAAGTCAAGCATAGATTTAATTGGGTTTATGATGTTGAGTCATCACCAGAGATTTTAGAAATCGGTAATGGCTCTGTATAAAGAATCAGGAGGTTTATGAAGTGTCCCTTAGGAAAAAGTCTAATATGTATTTTATCACATGGCACCAAGATTGATAACAGAGATTATCATGTAATTTTAGAGTTAGTTGGAACCTTTCATCCTTCCGCTGGCTTGATGAGGAAATGGATGAGTTGAACTGAGCAGCCTGCCTGAGGGCACACAGCTAGTTCCACCACTGCAGTTCAGTTTGCCACTATATTCTGAGAGCAGCTTTTGCATCATCATGACAGCCGACCATGCTGGGGGTTTAGGATAAGGATACTTTATGTGGGCCCTGTGTCTATATCAGTTTACCACTCTAGTTTCTGGCAGCTCTGGGAATAGGATAGATCACCTTATACTGTTGAATTCCATCTCATTCCAAAAGGACTTGAAACAGCCTATAGATATTTATATATACTAGAGGAAAAAATGGACGTGGAAATGGGTGGAGGGAAAATTATATGGAGCTAGGTTAAATTTACTACCTACTTCAGGTCCTGTATATTCACAAAGGATGGACCAGAAGTTTGGCTCCTTGCTTCCTATCAGGCAAAGAAAAGAGAGAAACATCACTGGTTACAGATTAACTCGAGGTAAACGTAAACCCGTTTATGAGGACAAGCAATGGGTCTCACGAGAGATCTGAGCAAATCCTCCCATGGGTTTCCTTGGATGAGATGATAAAGTACACAAAATTTGCAAGGAATACAAAATGTATTTCTGTGAAAGACACTCTGTCAAGAGTCAGAAAAGCATGGGTCTGGTACCCAGATCCCTGGTGATCATCCTTGGGGAGAAGAGTTTCCTGTGAGTGACGAGGGGAAGAACTTCATGTCTTTTGGGCTATCTTCTATACATGTTTTATCTTGCAACTAAGCTTTTGCTAAGAATTGGGCAAAATACGGTTTGGGGCTTCATTGTCTTACAGGGCCTGTAATCTTCTGTGTTGCAGTTTGGGGGCACATACTTCTCCATGGAAGAAGGGCTAACATCACACTCTCCCCAGCATTGTGGGACCCATCCCTGACATACATATGGAGAAGCAGCAGGGAATGTTAAGATCTTATTCAATAGAAAGATCTACAGTGCTGACAGTATTATGATTGTAAATGTAGAGTAGGGAAATTGCTGAAATTTTCCAGAAGTATCAAGTTCTCTAGGACTTAGAGGCACCTGGAAAGTTAATTTTCGAAATTTGAAAGTATGCTGTGGAAGCTGCTCTGTAAAATGAGAAAGTTTTATGCTACTCCTCATTTATTAGAAGAACCCAAACATTTTCACATTATATTACATGGACTATTGGTATAAAGTTGAAAAATAAAAAGTAATATTGATCACGAAGAATGCTGCATTTTCTAACATTTTTGTCAGTACTGTTCTCAGGCTGAGTAAACCAGATTTGTGTACATGAGTTTGAGGTTCCCTCCCAATAAAATGTCTCCAAGTGCAACTCATTGGCTTGATCAAGAGACTTGAACTATGAAAATTAATGATGATAATTTTTGATCGCTGATGAAACCAAGACCATTAAGACAGAGTATTTGAAAGTCTAATTACTTGTCATTTGCTGAAGTTCATTCCTCTTGCACTGATAGATTTTGCTGAGCTGTCCTTCCATAGTGTACCATTAACTTCTCCTTTTAAAGTACTATGGTATGTTTACTTCCCATATGTCATCTTTCTTAGTCATAGGTCAGTATTCTCTAAAATCTCCCAAGTGGAATTGTAAATAATTTGTTTTTCTGAGAAGTGGTTGATGACTAACACTTTTATATTTCAAATTATGGAGAAACTAATATAGATCAAAACAAAATTATTTTAATCTCAATAGCTCTTTTCCCATTATGAAATTTAGGAAGGGCTTTTTGCAGATGTGTGTATGTGTGTGTGTGTGTGTATTTAATTTATATCTATTGTATTTATTGTGTCTCATACAACTATCACAGGTATTATATTTTGAGTAATTAAAATTTTATGTCATTTTTCAGCTCTTTCAATATTTTGCCTTTCATTTTTCAGTTTCAGAGGAGCAACTGACTGAATTTGTTGAGAATAAAGATTATATGATATTGCTAAGTGCATTAAACAACTTTAAAGATGAGGAGGAAATTGTGCTTTACGTACTGCACTGTTTACATTCCCTAGCGATTCCTTGTAAGTAGCCTATATACATGATTTCCTTTTTGTATGTGAGCAACTATAATATATTTCCTTCCTGAGTGTGTTTTAAAAGTATTTTTATTTTTTAGAAACTTATGGATGCTGAACCCACTCATTTATTTATTAATTAATTAGTTATTTATACTGTATGGGAGCTGGGTCTGGGCTTGGTGCAGGGAAAACCGCAGTAGAAAATATAAACATGTTCCTTGCTGTCTTGGAGCCCCAGGTGCCATGGATGACACAGATAAGTACTTAGGTGATTACCGTGCATTATAAGGCAAGTGTTGGCTGAAGCACCTAGGACTAGGAGAACAAACAGGGTGTGAGGCAAGATCTCTTAACAGAGACTTGAATGATGGGAAGAGCTTTATGTGTGTCGGGAGGTGTGAGGGGAAGTGGAAGTGCAGGCAGAGTGGCCCAGAGTGGGGCTATCATAAGTGTAAAGATGCTGGAGCAAGAGAGCATAGTGCATTTAAGAAGACAAAGGTAGCTCAGCACACTGTGTTTGAGTGTGTATGTGTGTGTGCCTGCATGTGTGTGCATGTGTGTGTGTGTGCATATGCACAGCCCCGAGTGTCATTTAATGGAGGTGGGGGAAGGGCTTGATAAGAGTCCGTGGAAGACATAACCACATCGTAAAGGGCCCAACAAACCACTGGAAAGAGTTTAAACTTTGTTGTGATGCTTGTTTAGCATTTTTTGGTGTTTTAAAATCTAGCCACTTTTATCATAAAAAAGTACAGATAAGAAATTAATTTGCTATGTATGCTACCAGTGATTGTCAATGGGCTGAAATTATGCTTCAGATTATATACTTTTTCAAGTGCTTGAGCATTTTTATATTTCATGTATTACTGGGTGGGTTCATACAGGATATTTACATGCATTTATATAGTAACATTTTCACCTTCACATATGTGAAATTGTGAGGATTAAATGGGTTAAATAATGTGAAAAATGCAAACTAGTCCCTGTAATATAATGTGTTATAAAAACATTGACCGTATAATTACATAATTTGTGTTTCATATGTATGGAGTATTATATAAATCTGCATGCAACACTCCCTCTCTCTTAATTCATTGCCTTTTCCAGTGGACTCTCTCCTTCATTTCTGGTTCACCAGTGTTTGTCCCTTAGCCATATATTTTAATGTGCTGCATCTCCTTCCTGTCCTCCATCCTCCCCATCTATGTCTCCACCTTCAGGAAGCTTGGTTTGTTGCCTTGTACACTGGCTGTTCTGCTGCTGCCCTTCTGGAACGGAGAGAATATAGATTATAACGGATTTTAGCTGTTTAATTATGGACCATAATCTTCATTTTTCTTTTGTTGGTTTGAGGAAAAGGAACAATTAAAAGTCACTATCCAATGGACTAGTGGCTCATTAGGAAATAGGCCCTAAATTCATTTATTTGATTTAAAGCCAAGACATTGTATTTTTATACTTATATAAAAATGCGCTCAATTTTCCCTTTATCTTGTTTGTTTTTAAGCCAAGAAACAGGAATAAAGCAACTTTCCTTTAATGCTAGAGATGAGTCCTAAATTCTATTCTATTCTCAATGAACAGTGTAGTGTTTTCATAGCGATTTGACAGAACATGGTATTTAAATTTGGAAATGTAGCCATTGTGCTGCCATCGACTTACAATCTATATGAGAAATCTTTGTATGTGTATTTCAAAGTGGACATTCTTCCTTATTGATGGTTATGATTCCTCTAAATGCAGGCAGTAATGTGGAAGTCCTCATGAGTGGCAACGTCAGGTGTTACAATATTGTGGTAGAAGCCATGAAGGCATTCCCTGCCAATGAAAAAATTCAAGAAGTGAGTTGCTGCTTGCTCCATAGGCTTACATTAGGTGAGTGATAATTCTTGGTTCATTTATTATCACAATCTATATGATGTAAGTATAGACAGCATATGTATGTTTTATGTTGATGGAAAGTTGACATATTGACATACATTGTATGGAAATACTGTAAAATTGTAAATTGTCATGCTTAGATGGAATTTTAAAAGGAATGGCAAAAATAAATGTGTGTAACATAAGAGAAGTCTTATCTAATTGTTAGTGCTATATTTAAAGTATTATTATGTAAATAGGACTCTAGTACACTGCTGGTGGGAATGCAGACTGGTGCAGCCACTATGGAAAATAATACGGTGTTTCCTCAAAAAATTAAAAATTGAACTGCCATTTGATACAGTGATCCCACTTCTAGGAATATACCCTAAGAAGCCTGAAACACCAATCAGAAAGAATATATGTACCCCTATGTTCATAGCAGCACTATTTACAATCGCTAAGATCTGGAAACAGACCAAGTGTCCATCAATAGATGAGTGCATAAAAAAGCTGTGGTACATATACACAATGGAATACTATGCAGCTGTAAGAAAGAAAGATCTTTTATCCTTTGGGAAGACATGGAGGGGCCTAGAGAGCATTATGCTAAGTGAAATAAGCCAGTCAGAGAAAGACAAGTATCACATGATCTCACTTATTTGTGAAATAGAATGAACAAAACAAGCTGAGGAACAAAACAGACCCAGAGACATGGAAGTGGGGTGCAGACTGACAAACCTCAGAAGAGGTGGATGTGGGGGGAGGGAAGAGATAAACCACAGAATGTATACACATGTATGTGTAAACAAGGACATAGACAACAATGCTGGGGGCCGGGGCAGGATTGGGAGGAGGGTGTCAATGGGGGAAAAAAGGAGAAACATCTGTAACAAAAATAAAGAAAGAAAGAAAGAAAGAAAGAAAGAAAAGCAAAAAAAAAAGTATTATTATATAAATAGTTGACACATACAAAAGAATAAGCATAACATGTAGCAAATATGAAGCACAATGCAAAAGGGCTGTCCACCCAACATAAGTATTAGCACATTGCCAGGGCTGATTAAGCTACTCTGGGCTGCTTCTTCCTCCTGCTTTCTCTACAGAGGTTAACACTATCCAGAATTTGTGCTGAAAAGAATTTGTTTTGCTTTCTGAATATAGTTATACTACATTTGCACATCTCTCTAAACAAAAGTGTTAATTTTTGCTTGTTTTTATTTAATAAAAATGATATTGTGCTGAATATCATCTTCTGCAATTAAAAATATTTTTATAAGACTCAAATATTTTTTCATACAGTTGTACAAAATGTTTTGGTGGTTGGTTATATGTATTGAAAATATCTTCTCTTGATTGGTGACCCATCTTTTCATCATCTTTATGGTGGCTTCTGTAATGTAGTTTAATTTAGTAATTAGTTGCGTCATGATTTACCCTTTTTATGTATACTCTAAAATCTTTCCCTTCCCCTAAAATAATATAGTCTATATTTTATACCAAATCTTTCTAATTTAAGCATTAACGTGTTATAATCTGTCTGGAATTTTTTTATGAAGTAGGAATTCAATTCTCTGTTAAAAGTAATATGGAGAGCACAGTTTATTATATGGTTCATTCATTTCCGAGTGTTGTGATACATTGAATATATATATATAATGTATGCATAGTTTATATGTATAAAATATATCATCTTATGTTTTATATATGATTTTATGTTTGTTTTTGCTGTTCTGTTGTGTTGGTTAATTTGATATGAAAGGGTAATAGGTCAAGTCACCATGCGTTCTACTTTTTGGGGTACAGCTTAGCTTTTTTCCTTGGGCCTTAATTATTCTATATAAATTTTATAAATAACTTGTCTACTTCCTTGGAAAACTCCATTGGGATTTTTATTGAAATTGCACAGAATATATAGATTTATTTAAGAAGAACTGACTTTACATTATAATTTTTTTGCACATCTTGTTAGTTATTTCTAGATGCTTTCTAGATATTCTTTGTTATCATAAATGGTATGTCTTTTGACATTATATTTTTAAACTGTGTATGCATAAAGAAATGCAAATATTTTTTGTATAGTAATGATCTTATATACCTTTCTAAACTCTTATTAATTCTAACAATTTATTTGTAAGTGCTCTTAGGTCTTCGATGGTGCAATTATTTAATTTGTTAATAATGACTATATGGGTTTTTCCTTCCCTCTTGTTACATCTATTATTTCATTTCCTTGTCTTCTTGCATGGCCTCGAATTACTAGTACAGTGTTGAATAGAAGCAGTGATAGTAGGCACCCTTGTCTTGATCTTGACTTTAAAGGGATTGCTTTAATATTCTCTCATCCAGAATAATGCTTGTTATAAGTTTTTATTTTTAATTAATCTTGTCTTGTGACAAATAGATTTTTTTAACAACTGGCTTTTATTTATTTATTTTTATTATTATTATTTGTTTAATCCTCACCTGAGGATATTTTTCCATTTATCATTAGATAGAGTGGAAGGGAGGAAGAGAGAGAGAGAGAGAGTGGGAAAGAGAAACATTGATGTGAGACACATCGATTGGTTGCCTCCCGCATGACCTGACCAGGGCTGGGATGAACCACAACCAAGGTATGTGCCCTTGACTGGAATCAAACCCGCAACTGATTGGTTTGTGGGCTGATGCTCTAACCACTGAGAAAAACTGACCAGGGCACGACAAATAGCTTTTATCAAGTTAAGAAGTTTCTGTTTCTTGTTTTCTCTTATTTTTACATGTGGGCTTTTAAAAAATCATCAGTATTGAATTTTAGCAAATATTTTAAAAATATATTAAGATCGGTTGTTTTCCTTTTATCTTAATAATATGGAGAATTACATCTACAGGTTTTCTAATATTAAACCGCTTTTCACTCCTGTGATACATTCAAGTTAGTCATTTACTAGATGCTTTTTATACATTTCTAAAAACCTCTTTTTATTTCCAGATCTGCCAGGTAACTTTGATTATCTCTTTGCTCTGTTCTTTTCTTTTATTCTAACTTTTTATTTCTTTAATCATTAATCCCTAGCTATCTTGTGTTTTGTACCTGCCAATTCCAACGTAAGAAGTTGGGAGTTTAAACTGACTGTTTCTGTGCTGACTGCCAGTGTGTCCCAGTCGAGTGTTCCTGTGTGCTCGTGCGCATCTCTTTGATTGGGTTTGTCTCTGGGCATCCTGAGGACCTACGTTACAGATGCTCCTCCAGAGACGTTTGCCAGGAGTCGGGGCACAGGACTCACCTAGGAGCACTTCAGAATCTTTTTTAAAAATTAATTCATTAATTTTTTTAATCCTCACCCGAGGATATTTTTCCATTTATCTTCAGATAGAGTGGGAGGGAGGGAGGGAGGAAGAGAGACAGAGAGAGAAACATCCATATCACATTGATAGGTTACACCCACACGACCCCAGCCGGGGCCGGGGATGAACTGCAACTGAGGTACATGCCCTTGGCCGGAATCAAACCCGGGACTCTTTGGTTCGTGGGCTGACACTCTAATCACTGAGCCAAACCAGCCAGGGCTTCAGAATCTTTTTAAGGTCCAAGCTGAATATGGGAGACTCTGGTGGAGCTGCCCTGCCTTGGAGAGAGTCCAAGGCTAGCCTGTTGATCCTACAAGGCTACCCTCACTCGTCCATGGCTTTCAGCTCACAGTTCTTGTTTCAACCCCCTGGTGAGCCTCCCTGCCCCTCTACTCCACCTAGCTTCCAGGATTGTTTCCAGGACCAAAACAAGCAAACAAACAAAACCCACAACATTATATATGAGAAACAACTTTGGAAACTATGAAAATAATGTTCAAATATTAAGACATATTACCACATTGCCATACTTACAGATGAGAACCCATTTCCGAAAATCTGTCTGTTATCCAAGATCATGTAGTCAGTAAGGGGTGAAATGAGGCTGAGAACTGGATTTCTGCATCCCTAAACAAAAGCATTTCTTCTAAAGTGTAGTGGCATTTACTAGTTTATCGTTTTTATCAGTTGAGATTTTTATTTACTATGTTTTCATGAAGAAGGATGCAATTGTGTTAGGTGATGTTTGAAAACGTTTAAATGTATTTCAAATATTGATTTCTTAAAATAGCTAATTGAGTAGCATACTAATGTACAATCTTCTATTTCATGTTCTGCAATTTACCACAGTCAAGTTACAGCTTGCACAACTTATATTAAAAATGTGAATTCTGCCCTGGCTGGTTTTGCTTAGTGGTTAGAGCGTTGGCCCAAGGACCAAAGAGTTGAGGGTGAGATTCTGGTCAAAGGCATGTGCCTTGGTTGCGGTTCGGTCCCTGGCCCTGGTTGGGGTTGTGCAGGAGGCAACCAATCAATGTGTCTCTCTCACATCAATGTTTCTTTCTCTCTCCCTCCCTCCCTTTTACTCTATCAAAAAATCAATGGAAAAAATATCCTCAGGTGAGGATTAAAAAAAAAAAATGTGAGTTCACCTTAATCCCTGAAATGAATCAGAGGAAGTGGTTTTATTGTTGTGAGAAGGGAACTGGTACTTGATTACTAAGTAGGTCTTGGCATTATACTATTGAAATTAAATTAACCAGACAAACTAGCATATCACTGTAAGTTTTGTGTTGTTCTGTAACTTTTTGAAATTAAAAAAGCCATCACATTTACCTTCAGATAAGGATTTTTTTCTCTCTCACTTATCTCTTAAGAAGAGTATTATTTGTTCCATTTAATGACTAGAGAATTTTACTGTTGTTATTGTTTCAAAAGAAGCTAGATAAAACTTTTAACTTTCTCCTAATAATTGAAATAAAAACTCAGCCCTGGCCGGTTTTGCTCAGCGGTTAGAGCATCAGCCTGCGGTCCAGAGAGACCCGGGTTCGGTTCCCGCTAAGGGCATGTACCTCGGTTGCAGTTTGTCCCTGGCCCTGGTTGGTCGTGCGGGTGGCAGCCACTCGATGTGTCCCTTTCACATCGATGTATCTCTCTCTCTCTTCCTCTCTCTCCCTCCCACTCTATCTGTCTGAACAAAAAATGAAAAAATGTCCTCAAGTGAGGATAAAAAAATAAAATAAAAAAATAAAAACTCAAAGTCAATAAACACCTAACATTTTGTCAAACTATGCAATCTAATTAGGGGTTTAATACATTTAAAAGCCTTATACAATTGACTATGTATTTTTATACAAATTGTCTGAAAATAAGATAAGGCCAGTCTCCTGGTATTTGCCCAGAGTCCCAGGGGGATTGGCAGAGCATCTGGTGGTTTCTCTACAAGACATGGGAATAATAGTAGGGAGAAGAGCCAAGTTTAGACAAATTGATACAAGTAGAAGATAATTGTTTTGAAATGTCTCTAAGACTAGGTAGAGGTCACGAAGGGCTGGGAGCATGTTGCTTAGTGGGTGACTGTGGAAGAGGCAGAGCATAAGAAGGTATTGATAGCGACGAGCCGTGCCTAGTAAAACTGCCTTTTGATCGTGAAACCATTGATTGACATTTCGTGTGGGCTTTAGGTGTTTTATCATTTAGGATCTTTTCCAACACTGTCTTTGTTTCTCGGGGATCATTTAATTATACTTATGGCTAAATTGGAGTTTCATTCTTCTAGAAGGAAACTTGGCAACTCTTAGTGAGTTACAAATAAGCGAAACGGAAGAAGCCACATCCTTCTGGAATGTCATTTATAAATGGTTTCCTTTTAAGGATTTAGATTTTTGGATGATGTGTTGATTCTCAGAAGAATGAGTGTAAAAAGATGTGGGACTTCTTCTGGATTGGGTTAAAGTTGTTGAAATATAAGGTGGTTTTTCTACAAGATTTTCACAGACAAGATCAAGTGATGATAAGCGTGCCAATGGGTTTTCTTAGCAGTTTTCTTTTAAGCGAAAGAAGGATGTTTCAGCAAAAAGCATTTAATTACAAGGGAGGGTTTTACCCCCCTCCCCCATCTTTTAGAAGGCAGGAAAATTAAGCTATTATGTACAAGGAATATTGTAGTGCCACGTATAACAGACTCCTCATTGTTTTTATATAGGATGACATGAGAGGGAGTCAAAGAACACAAAGTTAATATAACCCAAACATATCATTATTTTTGCCCAGTCAGTTCCATTGTTTAAGTAAGATTATTGAATGACTTCATGAAGTAAATTTGCAAAACCCAATGCCATTATATTAAGCTATTTTAATTAAAGTGAATATATGTTTTAATGTCATTAAAATACTCCCTACTTAAATTTATTGATTTAAATACTGTTCTATAATTCAAGGGAGTTGAATTTCCATGGGTGAGAAGTGTGCTAATGTCCCACTTAACTTTCAGGTAATTTTTTTAACATCCTGGTGTTAAACGAGATCCATGAGTTTGTGGTGACAGCCGTGCAGCAGTACGCGGACAATGCCAGGCTGCAGATCGCGGCGCTCAGCTGCTTGGCGCTCCTCAGTAAGTCATTCTGCTGCAGAGGAACTGCTCACAGGTGCATGTGATCCTGACTGGGAGCATTATAACCAGAAAGTCATGTGTGGAGAAGGACCCACTTAAGGCCCTTTCTGTCCGAATATAACTCATTTTCCAATAGAGGATACTTTCAAGGGAACTAACATTTGCCAAGTATATACATCAGCAAATACATCTTGGATTTGACGTTGTTATGGGGCAGCTGATGTCCGTTAAGCTTCCTCCAGTCCATTAGTTTTGTTTGATACCCTCTTCCTCATTTGATCATTTAGCTAGATGGGATAGCAGAATTATGAGGCGTGTAACATATTAAAAAGTCTTTATAATTCACCAAGGCCACTACTAAAGAATACATCACTCTGTAAAATTGTTTGAAAATATAGACTTAGAGTTGGTCATTAAAACTGTCAATAAGACATCTATTTATATTTTTTCAAGCTGAGACCATTTTCTTAAATCAAGACTTAGAGGAAAAGAATGAAAATCAGGAGAATGAAGAGGAGGAGGAAGAAGAGAAATTGTTTTGGCTGGAGGCCTGTTACAAAGCCTTAACACGGCACCGAAAGAACAAACATGTGCAGGTTGGACTCCTTCAGAAATATTATGATGCTTCAAAACTGTTTGTCCAGTGATTTATGTTTTGACAAGTTTTTTTTTTTTTTCTTCCCCTAATCCAGGAGGCTGCATGCTGGGCCCTCAACAATCTCCTTATGTACCAAAACAGTTTGCATGAGAAGATTGGAGATGAAGATGGCCAGTCAGTTGTTTTGATTTTATATGATAGAACATTTTAGTTATATTTTTAATCAATCCATAGAAAATACCATAACTGCGGATTTTATTGTTAGAAATGTTTTTGACGTAGACATTTATGTTTTAAGTCTTGCACAGAATAATGGTGGATATATAATATTTTGCTCCCCTTGCCTTCAGTGGTTAGTGAAAGGTGTGTGTTTGAGAGTTATTACGGAGACATTTGGAATCAGAATGCATTCAGTAAACTATGACTCATCAAGAAAGAACCTTTATGGCTGTTCATTTAAAAAATGCCATACTAAGTAATCTCAGGTGATAGAAACTGCAGAGCCACGCATGACCTTTTCTGCTGTGTGACTAGCCAGCAGGTTGTCAATACTAGGAGTTAATGTTGTTGGAAGCCTCCCGCATGATTCTCTACTCTGCAGTGTTGGCCTGCCCTCTCTTGAGAGCACTATTTGTAGCTGACAGCCCTTGAGGAGGTTTTCTATGGGAATGCTATTCAAGCATCATAAGACCAGCCCTCTTCCCAAAGATACAAACTGCAACAGGATGTCTGTGTATATCAGATTTATATCAGGGCCACCGCCCTGTCTTGTGGCAACTGCTTATATTTGTGCTGTTTGCTGTTGGTATGCTCTGGATTTTAAAATTTGAGTGACTTGCCCTGATTGGTTTGCCTCAGCGGTTAGAGCGTCGGCCTGCGGTCCGGAGAGACCCGGGTTCGGTTCCCTCTAGGGGCATGTACCTTGGTTGTGGTTTGTCCCTGGCCCTGGTTGGTCGTGCGGGTGGCAGCCACTCGATGTGTCCCTTTCACGTCGATGTTTCTCTCTCTCTCTCTTCCTCTCTCTCCCTCCCACTCTGTCTGAACAAAAAATGAAAAAATGTCCTCGGGTGAGGATAAAAAAAAAAAAAAAATTTGAGTGACTTATCTTGGAAACTTAAATAATAAGATTCTACAGCTCAAATCCTGACAGCCTGTTTGCATAGTGATCCACTGCCAACTAGAAGAGAATTAATAACACATATGCTATTTAATCAAACATTTCCATTTTGAAAGGAAACAGTAATCCTGATTCACTTTGAGCAATCTTTTCAAGAGGTTAGGGCAAGGTAGGTTCATGTTGTAGTTATGTATTTCACTTCATAGCACACTGATTCCTAAATAGCCATAGGAATCTTTAAAATGAGCACATTATTAAAAGAAAATATATCTATGCTCTACATTTAAAAAACTCATGCTGCTTTCATACATTTTTTTATTTTTCCTTTCTTGCTTCCATTATATATTTTTTCTTTTTATCTTTTTTTACTTTAACTATCTCTTCATAGATTTGGTAAGTCTTTTTCCCCCTCTACTGCTTATCAACTTTGAAGAAACAGAAATACTAATTTATTAGTATTTAATGGATTTATATATAACTTTTAAATCTAAAACTGTTTAACTATAATTCACTCTTGTAAGTGGAGATGATATAAAATGTTTATTTGCCCTTATTTTTTGTTAGAGAGATTAGATAATGATAAGTGAATATTTGAGATAATTATTGAAAACATTGTTTATTAACATTGTGGTTGAAATTGTGAAAGGTTCCCAGCTCACAGGGAAGTGATGCTGTCCATGCTGATGCATTCTTCATCAAAGGAAGTCTTTCAAGCATCTGCGAATGCATTGTCGACTCTCCTAGAACAGAATGGTAAGGGGTGCACCATATTTTTAATAAAAGGAAACATATTTTGTGTTTTTTTAATTATAAAAGCAAAAAAGCAATACATTGTAAAAATGTAATATGTATATATATCTGATATATAAGTATATACATATATCATATATAAGTATTATATATGTATATATGTATCAGATACATAGGTACAAAATAAAGAAGAAGATAAATGTTTTGATGTGTTTCTTTTGGACTTCTATGTATGTACTCACATGATATATATATTTCCCTTTTTTTCAGAAATGGGATCATATACTACTATTTTATAAACAAAGTTTACATTTTTTGTGTTGATACATATAAATTCTTATCATTTTGAGTGACTGTGTAGTGTTCCAATGTATGCCTACATTCTATTTTTTGAGCCATTTTCTTGCTGATGGACTTTTAGCTTGTGTCCAGGGGCAGTTTTTGGTACCCATACACTGTTTACACACTGTTCCTGTTATTTTCTTAGGAAAACTTTCTAGAAATGCAGTGGTAGAGAGATATTCAGCATTTTAAAATCAGATAAAATTGTCCATTATAAAAATGTAAAAAAATAGTTCTTCTCATGTTAAGTCGTATAGTTTTGTATTATTAAGGAGAGAAAACTGGCTGTTACAACTTTGGAAAGACTTTAGATTTAAAACTGAGACTCAGGCTGTTCCAGCTTCAGCCCTCATGAGTAAACACTGCTGGAGAAATCTCGGGAGAAAACTCATTACAAAGGCACTGGGACTTGGCAGCTCTTGCAGGATATTTTTGGAGAAGGAAAAAGGGAGAAAAATGCTGAAGCCCTGAAACAGGGAGCAGTGTAGTAGAGAACCCAGGGAGAGGGAAAGGAGTTAAGGAGTCACCGCATGCATGCTTTCTTATGCTGTTATGTGAGTCAAATCTGGAGGAAACACATTTCTTCTTCCTTGTCTCCCTTTTTCACTCCACCTCTCAGATGGCACTTTAATCAAAGGCTTGGGGTGGGAGGAGCCCCTAGAGACAGACAGGGGGTGTCCTTGGGGATAATGAATCGGAGCAGGAGTGGTAAGAAAGGGCATTGCTCTTCTTGAATTCCCGTCTTCTGCTGCACAGAGCCTGGATGGGGATCTCACTCCTCAAAATGAGGACAGGACTTGACTCTCATTGTGTGGGGCACCTAAGAGAGGAGATCAACCTTTACCATGTACAAACCACATTGTGTTGGTGCTGTAATTCTTAGCCACCTAGAAATCATCACTGATATGCCAACAAAACAACCAGGATTTTGTGAGACTTGGGCTGTTTCTTATGGTGTCTGAAGATCAGTTACACTTGAAGTCAACCTTGATATCTTTGTTCAGAATCAGTTCTCTGCTCTTTCTGGTTCTTTACTTCTTTGCTCTTGGCCACCTGCCAGGTACACTGGCCTCAGATCCCTTTGTGTTGTCCTTGGAGTTCTGCCTTAGGAAAGTATTCAGGGGTTGAGCAGCTCATTCACCAGCTTTCGTGGGCAAGTTCTCATGGAAAGACACTGGAGAACATTGGGTGTGCAGGGCTGGATAGAGCTTTTTAGAAAAATGACTGGATTGGCAGCCAGGAAAATTGGATTCTGCCATTGTAGTCTCAAGGCAAAGGCTCAAACATTGTGACATTTTTTCATTTAATTAATTAATTAAGTTTATATTTATTGAGCTCCTGCTATGTACCACACAATGCCTTAGGCACTTGGGATAAGTCAGTTTAATAGAAATCCAAAGCTCATGCAGCTTAAACTCTAGTAGGGAAGATAGATAATAAGACTGAAAATATCTGATATGTCAGGTAGCTAAGAAAAAAAGAAGCAATTTTTTGGAGGATATGTGTTCGGGGTCAGAGGAGATGAAACTGTGACTCGGCAGCTATGAGAGAAGGTGACTATTGAAGTAAGGACATGAAGGAATCTGCATATTGTTATTGGCCTTTTAAAGCAGTTAATTTATCACTAAAATGGAATGGATGAGGTCAGGAGTATTATGTAGATAGTTGGTAAATGAGATAAAATGTGTAAAACGTTCCGTAAACTCTAAAGTGACTCTATGATGTAATTTCTTCTCCTAAGTCTAGTGTTTCATGAAATTTCTGTTCTCAGTTTTTAAGTCTCAAATTGGGTTGATGTCTAGGACAGTGATTCTGAAAGTGCGGTCTCCGGGCCAGCAGCATCTCCCGGGAACTTGCTAAAAATGTGAACTTCAGAGCCCCATACAGACCTATTGAATCGTACATTCTGGAGTTGGGACCCAGTCAGTCTGTGTTTTAACAACCTTGCAGGTGATTCTGAGGCACACTTGACATGTGACAACTGCTTGTATAGAATAGCTTCGATATTTTAAAGTATCTCCTTGGGTTGAATTTAATCACTTTAGGAGGGCTTATTAAAACTTCTGATCTAACCAAGCAAAATAATCAATTTCTTATCGCATTTTAATATGTGATATTCTTGATGTCTTTAAAAGGTATATTTTTCAGATTTTGACAGCAATTTTGACTTCTACTTATTTCTGAGTTCTGTCCTCTATTTTTCCTTTCCTCATTTGAGATTGATAATTCATTTTTCAAAATAGTACTTAAGTTAAAACATTGCAAGTTTCATTATTACTGCTTTCAGAGTGTTAAATTACACTGTATACTATTGGAATGGATATCTATATATAGAGGTTTCAAAACAACTGGTATTTGTATGGAGACTTTTAAGACATTGGATTGGTATTTAGTGAAGAAAGTTTATTGGAAGAGGAAAATTATTCTGTAATCATATTGCTGGGATATGATTATTTTTTTACATCTAATGTAAAATTAGTTGTAAAGCATATCTATGTGTTTCTTAAGCTTTGGTATTACTTTTTGAAAATATGTAATTATTTATGGTCTATATCAGGGCTTTTCATTCCTTTGCACGTGAAGGCATACATAGAAATGAAAATGTTCATATAGTCCACTAGGGTAAATGGAGAAGGTAGCTCAAGGCGGAAGGCAACCAGGCCTGTTTCCAGGGCCTGGCCCCCAAGGGCTGAGAGGATGGTCAATATCTCCACACACCTGTGACTTATTACCAGATCACTAGTGTCTAGTATACCTAGTGAGTCTTAGCTCTATATAACTACAGTTATTTCATGAAATTGTTTGAAATATCAGAATGAAATTTAACCGTCATTCTTATTTTTGAGGGCATTATTTTAAAACATTATTCTGTGGGGTGGGAACTGGGAGGAGGGAGGCCATGGGGGAAAAAGGGGGAACATCTGTAATACTCTCAACTATAAAGATTAACCAAAAAGTAAAACATTTCTCACAGTATGGGATATAAAATAAGTGCTTAATAAACATTAACCGTTAAAAAATAAAACATTGTTCTGCAAAAACACTCTTTTCACATGGACTAGGGTATGGTGATTACATTGGTACCAGTCTACTCTGTGAATAAAACTTTTAAAATTAAACCTCAACCAATGGTTAATAAATGAAAAACAGTTGGAAATGGTATCTATTATAAAGAAACATTGAGGATCTTGAAGTTGTCAAGGAAATATACATTACATATGTATTTGTATGTACTTTCCTGTGATTTCAAACTATTAATAGTTAGTATTCTGTCTTATTGCAGTGTGCATTCATTCTTACAAGTAACGTTAAAAAATCTTGTAGTTAATTTCAGAAAAATCCTGTTGTCCAAAGGAATATACCTGAACGTGTTGGAGTTAATGCAGAAGCATGCACCTTCTCCTGAAGTGGCGGAAAGCGGCTGTAAAATGTTAAGTCATCTTTTCGAAGGAAGGTAACCTAGATTCATAAACGTATGCAGAATATGCCCTATTGGACCAGGTAGAATATCAATATTTCAAGCCTATTTCTAAGAAGGAAAAGAAAAACAAGGCATTTGAAAATTGAAACATTGTATAATATCTCATATGATATCGCAGACTTATTTTATCTGTGTATTGAAAGGGATGGTGGAGATTGTAGAAATATGTTGAAGGTTTGCTCTTGTGCATCATGCTTGGTATTGACTACGTTTTTCACGATGGTGAGTATACAGCACATATCCTTAAATATTAATAGTTTTCAAATTATCGTGTGTGAAAGGTATAAATGTTCAAGTCAGGCTAGGGCTTCTAATTGTTACTCTTTCACAACTAATATTTATGGTTGTCCCTTCATTGGAATTAACTTTGTCTTCTCTTCCTGCTTACTCCTTAGCTGGGGAAACTTATTTGCAGCTAGTCCAAGTCCAGAGAGTTGAGATTACATGGTTGATTAGAGGCACAGTGGAGACCAGATCTGTGTGTGTGTGGGGGGGGGGGTGATGGGGCTACAGGATATGCTCAGGGCCTTTTTGCATTTTTGCCAAAGAAAGTGAGGTAATTTTGTCATAGTCTGAGTACATTTCCAACAAAAATAGGCGATATAGAAAGCCATCATGCATAAAAGAAAAACCAAATAGCACAGATGTTGCAGTAAAAACTGATATTTGTGTTCTGGCTTTCTCACTAATTTGAGCCAACTATATTTCATCTCTAAACTTCAGCTGCCTCATTGGTAATCGAGGGATACTAATACCTCATAAATTGTAAGTTTATAATATAAGAATTATATGAATTAATTTTCAAAAAGGGATTAGGATAATCCCTGGTGGAATAAGCACTCAATAAATCATAGATATTGTTGCTAATGCTGCTATTAAATAAGAATAAATGAAATGCATATGGCATGAGGAGTTGCGTGTAGCGCATCTAAAACATTGTTTTATCATCAGTCCAGCTCATCTATTTATGTTCATATATGTCATACCTTTGAGTTGTAATTCTCTTATTTAAATGTTGCTCTTGAACATTTAAATGAAGTTTATCTTAAAGGGTCATTTTTATGGTCCTGGAAGTGTGTGCACCTTTGTAAATGAGGTGAAAACACAGTGGAGTTGCCTGTAGTTTAAGATTCTGTAGATTCTGGGCAGTTCATGTTTCTGGCTATTTTTTCATATGTAACATGCATACAGTGCCAGTCCCGGGGATTCAAAGTTAACTATGACCACATAGTAGCTCATTGTCTAGCTGGGGAGACTGATATGCCAACAGGTAATTACAATACAGTGTGCTAATGCAATGGCTGCAATGTGCAAGAGGCATAGTAGTAAGAACCTAGCTGGGGTTACCAAAGGAGGGAGGCTGCAAAGAGGGGCTGTGTTTAAACTGGAACTTTAAGGTGGAAAAGAGGGACTCTATCGCAGTGAACAGGGCACCATTCAAAGTGAGGACATGGTTCTTACTGAGTACTACTTACCATCTGCCACAGCATGGATGGACCTAGAGGGCATTATACAAAGTGAAATAAGACAGACAGAGAAAGACAAAACCATATGATTTCACTTATATGTGGCATCTCAAGAACAAATTAACAAACAAACAAAACAGAAATAGACACAGAGAACAGTCTGATGGGTGCCAGAGGGGAGGGAGGTTAGAGGACTGGGTGAAAAAGGTTAAGGGATTGAGAAGTACAAATTGGTAATCACAAAACAGTCATGGGATGTAAAGTACAGCATAACTATGTATGGTGCCAGGTGGGTATTTGAAATATCGGGGAAACCACTTTGTAAAGTATATGATTACTAATACAAAATAATATTGAATATAAACTGTAATTGAAAATAAGAAACATAAAATTAAGAAAGAATAGCTAAAATATCTTAAAGAATCAAAACTTTAATGTAAGGAAAACTAATTGGAACTCTATGTAAGAAGTCGGTGCTGTCATTCTGGAAGAGGCGGGTAGTATGATGTGATAGTAGCTAGTGATAGGACCTTGATATTTAACCTCTGTCAGCCTAAGCTCTGCATCTGAAAAATGGGGATAATAACATCTACTTTTCGGGGTTGTTGCCAATAAGCCATGTGTAGATCCTATGGAAGTTGTTAGTGCTTGAAACTAACTACAAGAATTCCCACGTTACTGTGAATTCATCTTCTTGAGGTTACAGTTTAATTGAAGGATGATTAGAATTACGTATGCTCAGACTACTGAATTCAAATGCATTTTCATGTAGGTTTTTCTGGTGAAATACGTTGGTTCTGTTTCCATGTACTTGTTTGAAGTTGTTGCTTGTACAGTGAAATTGGTCTGTATTTTTAATAAGCATTTCAATCTTGTATTTCTAGTAACGCGTCCCTGGATATAATGGCAGCAGTGGCCCCCAAAATAATAGCAGTTATGAAAAGTCATGCGACATCGTCATCAGTGCAGCTGGAGGCACTTAGAGCTATTTTACTTTTTATAGTTCCAGGTAAGTTACATAATCCATCATGGGAAGAGATAATGATTTAAATGGATTCTTGACTTTTCACAAGTATTTACTTTCTAGGCAAAAATTAAAGGACCATTTTCTGCCAAACAAATGTACATCTTTGCACTAATCCAAAAATAAAGGAAAATGATGTGGAATAGATTAATTTAGAAGGAAATTTAGTAAGAAAATTCAGTAATTTACCTACACAAGAAACAATTACAGTGTAAACTGTGGAGCTTTATTTCCAAGGAGAGTATCCATCTCTCGTAATTCTTTTCTATTTCTGTTGGCATCACTGAGTCCAAGTTATTTTTGATTTGTTTTTGTCTGAACTATAAAAATAGCTAAGTAATTTTCACACTTCTTCTCTTGGCTCTTTTCAGACCTTTCACTCTGTTGTTGAATTAATCTTTCTCAAGTACAACCATGTGACTTTTACTCATTAACCTGAATAGCTTCCATCCCCTCCCCGCCACTTACATCTGTGGTGACCGATTTGTCCTTCATTCCGTTGAAAACATCCGCTCCTCCATTCAGTCAACACATATTTATCAAGTGCCTTGTGTTCTAAACGTTGTGATGGCTGCAAAGGTATGAAAGATTAGTGGAAAAAAAAAGCATGATTGTACTACTTAGGAGCTCAGAGGTAGACAGATATGTAAATGATTAATTTTCAGACAGTATCAGAGGAGCTACTGTGGATATTTGTATAAAGGTGATGATAATACTGATGTAGACATAAATAACGTATTCAGAGGAGTAGGTCAGAGACTGTGATGTTGAGGCTGAAGGGTGAGCAGGGCTGACCTGGTAGAGAGGTCAGGAAGGACATTTCAAGCAGCAGGAGAAAGTGTGCCTGGTCTGTGGTGAGCGGAAGCGTGGAGTGGAGGAGAGCAGTGCCTGGGGGGGGGAATGTGGAGGCACCGGCAGAGGCCTGGGAGTGTGGGGCCTTGGATGCAGCACTGAGAAACTTGTGTTTTATTTATAGAAGTCAATTCAAGTTTACTAAAGGTGTTTACAACTTGTAGTGTCATGACCAAACCTGCAGTTTATAACAGTAGCCCTGTGGTGTGGAAGATGAGTGGCAGGGCGGGAGCTGGTGCAGGGATACTGGGTGGAGGCGGTGACAGTCCGAGACATGGGTGGGGTGGCCACGGAGGACAGGATGGAAGTGCAGGAGATATAGCTGACGTGCCTTCCTGATTATTGATATCAGGGATGTTACTTCTTCTAGCTCTGTAAAATGCCCAATTTTTTTGAAGCCTAGGTTTTTTCCCTTTTAAAATGAAATCCTCCTAAACCTACCATTATCTGTCATCATATGGGTATTTTAAATTTCTGAGTATAAGAGTATACTCAGTAACAGAGCATAAATGTTTTCTAGGACAGGGCTTTATTCAGTCATTTATTTTTAATCCCCTGGTACCTTGACCAAAAATAGCTATTCAATAAATATGTTTTGAATTGAATCATGGTATCCCATTCATAGTTGTCTGTCAACTTTTCAGATATAATTTAACAGAGATAATTTGCTCAAACATATTACTGAGTTGTATTTTTTCAAATTTTTGTTTTTTTAAATTACAAAAATCAAAAGAAAACAAAATCCTTTTGATTATCCTTAAAGGTGTCAGCCTTAATTTTTTGAAGGTGGATTTGAATTTTAAAGATAACCAAAAGATATTTAGAATCAGATCTATTAGTTGATAAAATCATACTCTTTTAGGTCAAAAATAAGTTTCAAATATAATTTTTCTTTTTTTTTAACTGTTCTTAGATTGATCCTGAAGCAACATTGATAGTCAATAATCATTTAGATGTATTAAATGGTGTATTTAAATGATAAATTAAATGATTTTTTTTATAATGTTGTTTAAATGTATTAAACAGGTGCCCTTGAAAATAACTTTATAACTATAGGATTATACTTTCTGTGTGGAAATCTATATTAATAGACACATTTAAAAAGTATATCAATATATAAATACATTTCTCTATTAGGTAAAGGCTTAATCATCTCCTTTATAATATCATATTTACCCAATACACACCATACCTTACTGTACAATACTGTAACTTATCATACCATTCTCTGTATCAGTTAGTAACTGTGGTATCAGCGCCCCAGTAGTTTTGAGGTTGAATACAGTTCTGATTTGAACATGTTACACTCATTTATTAACTAGATTATGTGCATATTTCCTCAATTGTAACAAAGATGTTCATTATAGCAAATTTGTATAATTCAGCATCCAATTTAAGACAACATATTGCCTCTGGTGTTATGACTTTTAAGTTTCTTTCAATCTAGTACTGTTCAATTTCCTTTTTTATACCAATAACTTATTGAAGAGATTGTGCCAGTTGCTTTGAAAAATAATAATCAAGCCCTGGCTGGTTTGGCTCAGTGGTTAGAGCATCGGCCCGCAGACCAATGAATCACAGGTTCGATTCTGGTCAAGGGCAAGTACCTCATTTGCGGTTTGTCCCTGGCCCTGGTCAGGGTCATGCGGGAGGCAATCAGTCGATGTGTCTCTCTCACATGGATGTTTCTCTCTCTCTCCCTCCCGTCTACTCTATCTGAAGGTAAGTAGAAAAATATCCTCAGGTGAGGATATGGAAAAAAATAATAATCAAGACCTAGTTATTTTAATGAAATATCATTTGGTTAGTTCCTTCTTTACTCATGTCAGTTCTAGTGGAAATAATGTAAAAATTTTTAAGAAGGGACATGGACAAATTGGAAAGTGTATAGAAGAAAGTGATTAGTATAAAACCACATCTGTAAGAACAGTAAGAGAGACTTCCGGCCCTCCCCCTTCCCTCTGAGGTTCCTCAGTCTGTTCTCTGCTTCCATGTCTTTGGATCTATTTTGTCAGTTTATTTTGTTCATTGGATTCCACTTGTAAGTGAGATCATGTGATACTTATCTTTCACTGACTGGCTTATTTTGCTTAGCATACTACTCTCCAGGTTTCTCCATGATGTCTTAAAGGGAAGAGATCCTCCTTTTTATAGCTGTATACTATTCCATTGTGTAAATGTACCATGGCTTTTTTATCCACTCATCTACTGATGGGCACTTGGGCTATTTCCAGGTTTTAGCTATTGTGAACAGCACTGCTACAAACATAGGGGTGCATATATTCTTTATGATTGATGTTTCAGGATTCTTAGGATATATTCCTAGAAGTGGGATTACTGTCCTATGGCAGTTCGATTTTTAATTTTTTGAGGAAACTCCATACTGTTTTCCATAGTGGCTGCACCAGTCTGCAATCCCACCAGCAGTGTACAAGGGTTCCCCACTTTTAAGTAAACATTTGTGCAACAAAAGTGTATTGAACAGCAGTTATATCTAAAGCACTTTGCTTGGAACCCTTGGAGATCTGGAGATGATTAAGTTATGGAATCTGCGCCCATTAAGTTGCTGTCCATACAATTTAAAGGGCTTTTGTGGAAAGGAAACTATATCCATTTAGGATAGTAGAACCTCGAGTGATGTAACAAAAGCCAGAGGTGAAATTTATGGAAATGTTCATTTGGTCTTGATATAAGAAAGATGTTTAATAAGACTTGTTACATGTGGCATGAAGTTTTTGCTACTCAACAGGCCTGCTTTTTCTGGGCACATCTGCTTGTGATTTAATGGGCAGCCTCAGAAGTTAATATGGTCTTGGTCACTGAGGGTGAGACACAGAGAGTTGAAGTGACTTACCCAAGGTCCTACAGCTATGGTGAATGTCAGAACCTGTTTGGATACATTTTAAAATGAAGACTGCTTTTTATAAAAAAATTGTTGACACTATTACAGATGTCCCCATTTCCACCCCTTTGCCCCATCCACCCAGACCACCCCCTCTGGCCTTCACCACATTGTTGTCTGTGTCCATGGGCTCTGCATATATGCATATATGTTCTTTGGCTAATCTCTTCCAGTGTCCCCAGCCTCTTCCCCTCTGAGATCTGTCAGTCTGGTCCATGCATCCATGCCTCTGGTCCTATTTAGTTTATCAGTTTATTTTTTCACTAGGTTCCACATATAAGTGAGATCATATGATGTTTAAGCAGCAAAGAAATAGAGAAGCTGTAGTCATATTGCTAGAAAAACTAGGATGCTAGAAGGACAAGTAATATGGATGGATTGTTAAAACAAATAAACTGAATTAAGTCCAAATGTATTTGTTTGGCAATTTGTGGACAACACCTTAATAAAACAATAGCAAAATAAAAAAAAATGAGGACTGAAAATCCCAGAGGTCTGGGCATCCAGTGTGACTTATTCACTTATTTCCTGCATGTAGGAAAATTTCATGATGCCATAGTTACTGATAGCTGACATTCATAGTTTTGTTAAAAAATGAAAAGCTGCATACAGCCACTTTATAGTTTGTGTTAATACAAATTTTAAAGTGAAAGATTATAAGTAATTGTTTATTAATAATTATTTTTATAGCCTCAGATTTTGGAAACATTCATTCATACTAATTTACTTCATAGTCTATGGTTTAACCAATTTTTTAACTTCCAGTTTTTTCCAACAGTTTTGAGATGGTTCAGCTACAATGTAGCTTAATAAGGCATATGTTTCCTTTAAATAACGATACTGTTATACAGCCTTAGGTAATTTTTCAGAAAACCAGATGCTCTTTCCCAGCATAATACTAAAATGCAAATCTTTTTTCTGTTCACTGATTCCAGCTGCTCTTTTATGCCTACATTTCATATCTGACCTTTTTTGTTGTAGTCCAAGTAACTTTGAGGTTTTCTCAAGTTGTCCATTGTTGCACAAAAATCTTCTAGCTCCTTGTCTGAGTACAGCCTAGTCATACAAACAAGAGATTGTTTGCCACAGAAAATTCCTCCACAAAAATAACTTCTTGGTACTTTAAATTCAGTGAACATCCACAGTCACTGTATTTATTTTATATTCAATGATGAACTATTTTTATAAATTCCTAAGCTAGGCTAGGGGTTTTTGGTTCTTTGGTAAGAAACTATGTATTAGAAAAAAGTACAACATGTATATTGTTGGATTAATTATAATCATTCTTAATAGGTGACAATTTGTTCAGCTTAAATCTTTATGAGAAAAGTATGTATTTATGTATGTATTTTTGCATTTATTTTGCATTTAGGCATGCCAGAAGAATTCACAGAAAATGCCGAATATCAACACAAGCTACATATGGTTACAAAACAGTGTATCAGGAACGACATTCACAAACTGGTTCTATTATCTTTAAACAGGGTATGTACAATATAGATTTTCTGCCTTTATACTGTTAATCAGAATATGAAATTTGGGGGAAGAGGGGACATTTTTAGTGTAAGTTTTCTATCTCATGTTTACTCCGATAGCAGGAAGTTACGTAGTTACAGAAGTTATGTGGCAAGCTGACAGTAGGGGCTGGGGGTGAAGAGATGTGCCATCCCTGAGAGGATAAGCGTGCTGTTAACTACAACTGCCATGCGTGTCCGGTCAGCTCCTGACTTGGGCAGTTCTTCTGGTTGCTGGTGCCGTAGAGCCGCTCTGTCTGCCCAGTCAGACAGAGCTGAGCGCTGGGTGCACAGCTGAGCCTCATGAGCGATGCAGGAGTTGTGGCTGCTGTTTTCTCCATCTCTCGTCCCAGCTGCTTGTCTTTCTTTTTTGGTCCCATTTCGAAAGATTTGGCCATGAAGGCACGCAGTACAATGTGAAAGTGTTCTCTGATTACCTTTGCTTGATTTCATTGCTTTCCTCAGAGAGAACCTTGAAGTGGTTCTGTGTGATTCATCCTTCCCACTTTTAGGTAGTTACCTATCTATGTGCATTTGTGATCACGTAATTCATACAATCAATACTCATACTAAGTATGAAAAGAGAAGAGCAACATTATATTTATATTGTACAAAGGTATTGATGGAATGAAGACGGCTTGGAAGTTTAACATAATATAAATTGGTTCTTTATAAAAGACATAAGAGTAAGCAGTAAAGAACGATGAGGGTTAATGTTTTTATGAAAGGAAGAGAGCAGTCAAGGTCATTCATGGAAATGATTCCGTGTGATCTAGTGTAGTTTGAAAAATGTCACGAATTAATTAGAATATAGCCTGCAGAGAGATCTCCTCTACAAATTCAATTTCAACTGAACTTTATCATGTAATTGTCTGTGATATATTTGAGTCATTTGTTCTCAAACCTTAACATGATTCTTGACTATAGCAATATAATAGGTTGAATTTGATTCCAGGAATATTTGATGAAAATAAGTATGTGGGAGGAACTCTGTCAGGCACTGGGAAGACAAACGTGAATGCATTCTGTACCCTGGGCCATGGGTCCCATAATCTAGCTGGGGCATAAAGCCATGCCTGAAACCAGGTGTCTTGCATGAGCAGTTATGGGCTATGCTAGCTTTATGAACAGTATTCTAGGAACACAGAGGAGGCAGCAGTTAATTGTATTCATGACATGTGTTTGTGAGAAGCAAGAGGTACCAGAAAAGCCTTAAGATAGCTCTGATTCTAGTTAGCCTATGTTTTCTAAAGTTACTGAGTGTGGGTGTGATAAAGTTGAAAGAGTCAGGAGACAAGAGACTCAGCTCTGCCAGTAAGAACCGTGATGCCAAGAAAATCAGTCAGCTCCCAGGTCTTACTTTTTTTTTGGCTATATAATCCCAAGAGAAGTGGCTGAGAAATGTGTCCACATGCTCATTTTTCATGCCAACATCTGAGTAATGACACGCAGCATCTCATTAAACAGTGACTGTCATTTGGGGTTAGGGAGTTAAGGTTATGGGGAAACAGAAGTGTCCTTTTCTTTTAAAACAACCTCTCCTGTGTCATTCCCCTGATCCTTCACCATGGCTAATAAAAGTGCTCTAAAAGATAAGAGTAAATATTTCTTGAGATCTAAAATTCTGTGATTGCATGTCTCACTCTGAGTAAAGGTTGCAAAGCATCAGAGATTTTAGGTCCAAATACTAAAGATAAAATGAAATGAATTATCATTAAAAATAAGTTTATTCTTGGGGAGCAGAATTCTAAATAAGACATAACCCAATGTTCAACTGTGATTTGCAAAGCAAAAACTATGCCCGGCTGGTGTGGCTCAGTGGATTGAGTGTCAGTCTCATGGACTGAGAGGTCCCGGTTTGATTCCTGGTCACGGCACATGCCCGAGTTGCGAGCTTGATCCCCAGTAGGGGGCGTGCAGGAGGCAGCCAATCGATGTTTTTCTCTCACGTTGATGTTTTCCCTTCCTGTCTCTAAAAAACCAATAAAGACATATTGGAAAAAAAGCAACAAAACAAAGCAAAGACTATGAAAAGTTAATTCAAGTGAATCAATGTTTGCATATATAATTCCATTAACAGCCAAGCTGAAGTTAAAATCGGTCAGGAACATTGATGTTCCATTTATGCCTGATCCTTTTAGCTTTTTTTCACACATGAAGACTTCCAGTCACCTGTTCCAGAGAGGTCAATTTGCTCAGTATTGTTTCTGGAGAACAAAGTAGAAAGAGAACTGCATTTTGGCTGCATGTGTTTGTGTGCAGTGACCTTGCTACTGTGTTCAGTCAGGGAGCTTACAGAGTCAAACCCGTCTTCTGTTTAATGGACACAGACCATGGAGCTTGTGCGTGTCACAGACACCCTGCAGCAAAATGTACCCAGTTTAAATACTGGTGAAAATTATTTCAATTGTAAATAATATGTAGGGAAACAAAGAGCCTATTTACAAAGGAACAACAAAAACAAAAAGAAACCACATAAGAGTAAAATCAAAAGACATTTACAGGACTAAAGGAAACTATGAAACTCAACTGAGAAGTACAAAAGAGTTGAACATATGAAAATGTATACCATCTTTTTAAATAAAATGACTAATTAAAAAAAATGAAAATCTATCTGTATGAACCCTTCAGGGAAATAACAATACTATTTTCTGGAACAAGATAAGCTAACATAAAATTGAGAAAAATAATTAAATAATATGCTTGAATAGCCAGGAAAATTTTGAAGAATAGGATAATTGAGATGGCCCAACTCCAATAGATAATGCAGCATATTATAAAACTTGAGTGATTAAAATGGTGTGGAATTGGCACTGGAGGACACAAATCAATGCCACATAATGGTGAGTTAGCAAACAGGCTCAAATGCAAATGTGCAATTTATATATGATGTTCCCCCAAACTGAGCCAGAAAGAGCTAGCTCAGTTACTTGGGTGGAAATAACTAACTCTGCAGCCATGTTGGGAAAGCAAAGGAAGTTTCGTATTTACCTTACTCATTCTGCCAAAACTCATTACAGATGGATGAAATTTAAAGGTAAAAATAAACATATGAAGAGGGTCTCAAACATGATCATTTTTAAAGAAATGTAAATTAAAATTTTAATGTGTGGGTACATTTAATGTGTGGGTACACGCTTTCTGACCACAATTCCACTCTAAGAATTTATCGCATAGATGTACTTGTATAAGCCCACAAAGATTTTTTTTTACACAAAAAGTTTATTGTGGCATTATTTGTCAGAAGAAAAATGTGTCAACAAACTAAATCCTTGTGTGGTAATCGTTAGTGCTGTTTGCCAAATGTTTTCAGTTCTATACTTTTTGGGGATTCTGGCATTAATTATCAGCCCTTTTGTTGTTAGGTTGGATCATGTGACTAGTTTTGACCAAAGAGTAGTAAGTGGAGGACGTTTGTCATTTCTGGACCAAACATTTAATTACTGGTGAGACAGCTCTCAGAACACCTGCTCAGGCACTGTGACCTGTAATGTCTGAGATGGTGGTTGCTCCATCAGCAGAGGTCCCTGAGTGACTGATGAGCAGAGGCCCCTTCCTGTCCTGTAACACACATGAGACATGAGTGAGAATTCAACTTTTTCTATTTTCAGCCCATGAAATTTTGGAATTATTATTACATCTTAATTTAATCTATCCTGACAATACAAAGCTTATGAACAGATCCTAATTAAATTATACTACTTCCAAATTATATAATTCTATGTAGAGACTAAAAACAACTAAGATTCCTCTTGTGTTTCTTTGGAATAATCTCCAATTTCCCAAGAATATGCACATATGTCCCAGCTAACCTTCCTTTCACGTAGGTTAGCTGATGCACACTGTTTGGTGTAATTAGTGCATATTCTCTTATGTCTTCACCTCCCCTCTGTCACCCGATTACAGCAGGTTATACGGCATTTGCCTTTATAGCTTTGTACCAGATTTTCTCATACTTAAGTCTGTGGGCCCTGGAATTAGGATATCTGGATTTGAAGCTGGCCCCGCCACCTACAGACTAATGTACTCTGGACAAGTTACTTAAAGTCTTAGTTTCCTTATCTATAACACAGAGATAATAAATGGTTTTCCACTTAGGATTATTATGAAGATCTTTATGAGATAATGTAAAGTGCTCAGTACAATGCTTGTTGTACTCAGTAAATGTTAATGTTGCCTGTTTTCTCACCAACTTTGGTTAAATTCTACATTGACAAGGTTTATAATATTTACATTATAATACTTACTTTCTAAGTTTGTTTTCAGCTTATTCCTATAGTTACATGGATTCAATGTTCACAGCAAGTCCTTTTGTTATAGATTTTCCATATATCTCTCAGTTGTCTGAGTTTCTTTAAAAAAGATTTATTGCCTGAACATTAGAATACTGTTATTGGTGGTGGTGGTGTTTTAATATTTGCACTTTTGAAAAAACATTTTGGTTTGTTGTAAAATATCGGGGTTTTAGTTTCTTTCTTTGAAAACTTTGTAGGCTTTTCAGTCTACTGAATGCTTTAGTGGAGAAGTCTGAGACCTGCTATTTTTTATTTTATTTTTTAAATGATGACACTTTTACCTGTCTGCTCAAAGGAATATTTTTCATGAAACCCAGCCACTTTATTAGAATATATCTCAAGGTTAGTTCTAGAACATGGTGTCTTCTTTCTAGCTATACATTCAATCATTTTTTTCTTTCTTTCTGGAAAGTCTTTCCTGAATTGCAACTGACTTAGCTGGAAGCTAGGTAAGAGGCTAGCTGGCTAGCCCTCTTGTTTAGAGAAACCATTTCAATTGTTTATGTATTCTCTGAGAAAACTTGGAAAATTGTGGGCCGTAGATGATAGGATGTTTCTAATTAATGTTTGTAGGTGTCTTCCGTTGGCACTTACATTTCATTTGGTCAACCTTTGCTAAGTATAAACTAGTACATTAATTTTAATCCCCATTTGAACTGTAATGTAATAAATCACTATTTTTATGGTATAACATTAGATTAAGTGAAATAAAGTCCATTGTAGGCTTGTAAGTAGCACACACACACACACACACACACACAAGTGTGTGTGTATATGTATATTTTTTTCAAATTTACAAAACTGTCAAAAATTGAATACCACTATTTTAAATGATCAAATAGTTTGAGTTCAGCCACATGTAATAATGTGATATGCTGAATTCTCTTTTTACATAGACACATCACAGATTTCCTGTTGCAAGTCATTAATCATCATTGAATTGCATCAGAAATAGCTAGAAGTTAGGGGACCTCCAGGTAGCAGAACCACTAATGGAGTAGAAACTTGTTAGAGGTGATGATAGTAAGGACAAGAATAGGCACTTTATAAATATCAGTTAGATTTAGTTGTTAGCATAAAAAAATAAGCCTATGATGCATTTTTGAGTTTAGGAGCAGGACCAGCCACATAATTTGTGGGGCCCAGTACAAAGTGAAAATGCAGGACCCTTGTTTAAACGTTGTTAAGAATTTCAGAACCATGTGCACTGAACTGAGCACGGGGCGCTCCTCCGCGCGGAGCCCTGTGACCCCTCAGGTGCACCCCTCGGAGGCTGGCCCTGCCCAGGAAGCAGGTGTGACGGGACTACTAATCAAACACAGTGCAGAATGACAATCTGACTTTTGTTGGAAAAGATGATAAACTTCTGGCTTTGGACATCTGAGTTTAAGATACAGGTGTCCAATAAAGAGAATGTGGGCTGAAAACTTAGGGGAGTTTGCACCTGTACTTTGAGTTATTTGCTCAACAGTTTCTGTGTCCCAATTTTATTTCATTTATAACTTAGGGATACTAATAGTGTGACTCCATTACAGGGTTGTTGGGGTGAGGATCAAATGCGTTAATATATATGAATTGCTTAAAAGAATGTCTGGCTCATAGCAAGTGTGCATGGGCTTTGGGTTATTCTTGTGGTTGTTGCTATTGTTGTTGTGGTGACTCGAGGCCTTGATAGTATATGAAATCCCATCTGTGAATAGAAGAGTTTTAAGAAAAGAACTTTGGGCAAAGTTTGGAGTTGAAAGAAGAGATTGTGAAGGAGATGAGCAAATGAATGGCTTTAAAGTTTGAGAATAATTAGGAGTGTATTGTGTCATGGAAATCAAGGGAGGAAAAAGCAGCAATTCAGTTATTAAAGGACTTTTTTCTTTGAATGGTTTTAATTTGGAGTGGTCAGGACAGGCGTCTAATTATATGAAATTAAGGGGTGGGGAGAATGTGGAGTTAGTGGGTGTAGACTTTTCTACTAATACGTTTAGAGATGAAGTGGTAGCTTGATGGAATGGAAGACCAATTTGAGTAAGCTCTCTCTCCCACTTAGAAGCAGTTTTTATCTGAGGAGAATGTCAGTCCAAGACCTGAACTGTGGCCATCACTCAGTGTTTATTGCACAATGAGTTATCTCATTCCATCCACAAAAGAAACCAGCATGATTAGGATTATTTTATTTTTAAAATTTTATTTTTCAATGACAGTTGACATTTAATATTATTGTATATCAATCTGCGGTGCACAGCGTAGTGGTTAGGCAAACATAATTTACAAGGTGATCCCCCGGATCTCTCAGTACCCACCTGGCGTTAAGATCACTTTGGAGGTGAGGGACCCAGGACAGATGCTGAGCCATTCCTTTAGCTTCACTTTGCACCAACTAAAAATTAAAAAAAAATTTTTTTTGAATAACATCTTCTGAGTAAATATCACTTGTGAGAAAATGTTGTTTAATTCATTTTAATGGTTCTCAAATTCATGGAACTGTTAAGTGGTAAGACAGAATTTAACCCCAAATTTAATTGGCTCTAAAGATGATGTACTTTTACTATACAGAGAATTGCTCAGGTGGACATAATGATGGGAAAAAGTCCAAGGGAGGCAAGGACATGCGTGTGGAGTTGAAATGACAGATGCAATGATGTCCAAGCTGAGCAGTGAGGCCATGGAGGAGAGGTTCTAGGTTTTTCACCACAAGCATTTTTTTTTTTTGCCATAAACATCTTTGCCACAAGCAATTTTGCTGTGCAACAAATGGGCTCGAAGGCAGTTTCTCAAAGATAAAATAATTGGTTGATGGTTTGGTTTACATTTGACAGACAATGTATTTAAACTATTGGTCAGCTTGGTTTCAGTTCTCCATTGACTAATTCTTGCAGTGTTCCCATGTGTATACTATATAACTCCTAGCCTTCATAGTGGTCTCTGCAGTAGGGAGTAGACATGGTGATCTTAAGACAGTGGATGATAAGTACTATGTCTGAAGCCAGATTGCAAAGCTGCATATACAGCCGGATTGTGTTATATTAGACAATGCTAATGTAGTTTGCAAATCCTTTCGGGAGCACACCCATCCCTCTCACCTGTCAAAACCAAAAATTTACTACCAAGCTGTGGCAAATAGAAAAGATGTAGCTACTAAATTCACAATAGTTTTCGAGAGCATTGTTTATTGCTTCTTTAGTGGGAACCTGACACCTTTCTTAAGGAAGGAGAAATTAGCAGCGAAAGAAAAAGTGTGATGCTAAACCAGGAGACGAATCTACAAGCAATAATAATAATAATAATAAAGTACAGTATAATACTATGAATGAGACTTCCAAAACAATGTATGTTCATTTTTGCAATAAAGTTTTAAAAATATTGTTATAAATTTTTCATGATTTATTAAGTCCTTTTTAGTTTTGTTATTTTATCCTCTATGGCAAAATTGCCTTATAGCCAATTACTTGTGCTGCAAAGATGTTTGCAGCGTTTACAGCCAACACACGTAGGGCAGGAGATACCAGGCAGGTGGAGGAGAAGGGCACAGGGGAGAAAATGATGCTTAGCCACACCCTACACACAAAAAGATGCTGAATACGGGCAGTTGAGAGACACTGAGGGACTAGATTGGTGAAGGAATGAAAATCTGTTCTTTGACAGTATGGAAGAGAGAAAGGTTATAGGGAGGAAGATTTTGGTTGAAAAACGCTACACCAGAGCGTAAAGTCTGGCTTGAAGCTACTTCAGCTCTGTGGTGACCTGTGCTGTCATCAGTCAGAGATTTGGAGGGGCGATGCCATGAAACAAGTGTCCGTGAAAGAAAAAGTCCTGAGGAGGATTGTAATTTTTGGAAGGAAAGCTGTTTATTTGGTGGGCAGTCACATCATGGCAGAAATTAGGAGAGCATCACGGAAAGCGGAGAAGACCAGTATAAGAATTAGCTGTATGTCACAGACCTCAAAAGAGGGGAGGTGTGGCTGTGATTGTCACGTGGTCGGAAAGCGTGTTGACTGTGTTCTTCTCAGTTAGTAGGGTGGCCTGGAAAAGGAAGTGGCCTCTGTTATAGAATATCAGTAAATAATGTCATCATCTGGAAGAACTAACATGAAAAGCTTGGACGTGGGTTAAGATCCTGGGATTTTAAGGCAGACACATTCACATTTAAGTCTCAAGCTGGACACTTATTAGCCGTGAGACTTGAGCTCTTGTTCCCACATCTTTGAAGTTTGGTGAACCTATTGCATGAGGCTGTTGAGGGGAACTGAGCAAGTCAGACATGTAAAGTACTTAGGGTAAAGGGTAAATTCTCAATTACTATTTTCTGTGGTGACAGGCAGCAGGCTGTGGGATTGAACATCCTGACAGGGTCTTTAGCAGTTTACAATCTGTGTGACTGTAGGAACAGTTACCCAAGCCCTTTAACCATTAGTGAACGCATCTTCTATTGGTAATGAAATCAGTATGTACTTAATAAGATTATGAAAAGAAAATGCATGTAAAATATTTAGCACAGTGCCTGTTACAGAGCAGGTATGCAATATCTGTGAAAGTGTTAGCTTTTTAATCTTAATAATGAATAATAGTAATTAGTAATATGAGGCAGAATCAAGAATACTAATTTTTTAGATACTTAGTTTATATTTGACCAATCTGTAATTGGCTTTTACTGAGATAAGTATTAAGAACTCATTTTTAAAAGCAAATATTTTTAATCATCCTTTTGATTTTAGTTCATTGGAAATCCTGGGATTCAGAAATGTGGATTAAAAGTAATTTCTTCTATAGCACATTTTCCTGATGCATTAGAGGTGTTATCTCTGGAAGGTGCTATTGAATCGGTGCTTCAGACATTGCAGATGTATCCGGACGACCAAGGTTGGCACAATTTGAACTCGGGGTTTAGGGTAGATTTGTATAGGTCTTAGCTGCTGGTGGGATGGTTTTACATTTTGTTCTTTAGTTTTGAGATTTAAAACCATTAATTTTGTTTAATTTCTTCCTTTATTCTTCTAGAAATTCAGTTTCTGGGTTTAAGTCTTATAGGATGCTTGATTACAAAGAAGAATTTGATGGGAACTGGACATCTGCTGGCAAAAATTCTGGTTTCCAGCTTACAGCGATTTAAGGACGTTACTGAATTACAGATGAAAGTACGTGCATTCTCTTGAAGGGAATTCGATCTTGTGCAAATTTCTCTTTCAGACAGTTGGTATAGTTTTTGCTTCACGTTAATGGAGATGTTCTGGTTAATTGAAAACCATCTATCATTTTGTAGTATTTTAATTACAGAAGGTGAAGAGCCTTGGGTTGAATCTCTAAAGATCTGTGTTTCATCATTAAATCTCTAAAATCAGCATGTTTATTTGCCATTTGTCTTTCCCATTAAAGAGCAGAGAGTGTGCTAAAGAAATTCCAAGGTAGCTGAGTGTCATTTGCTTCGATTTTATATGAATAGAAGTTATAATTATTCTGAAGTTTGATTTTCTCTGTGTTTTGTTGTGGGCTACTTACTTGTAGTATTTTTGCCCTTTGATAGTTTTCTTCTTGCAGTGAAACAATATTTTAAACATTTTCATCAAGCAAATTTTAAAATGTGGTATATAAACACTGTTCTTATTAGGAATCCAAGACATTGGCTTAGGGTTAGTTAAGGAGAGATTTAAGAAATAAATTGTTTCTGGATGTTACTTTTTTCCTTTTCCTAATGTTGGGAAAACAAATAGTTTCTATAAGGTTTTCTGCCTTGGTTGTGGTTTTCATTAATGGAGTTTGTAACTTTCATAAACCACACTCAGCAAATAGTTTCACAAATGGAAGCATTGACCAGGAATAAAAATGTCTAGGCTCTAACTTTTGCAGAGGCATTATTAGTAAATGAGATAATGGATATAAAATTGTAAATTATAAAGTGCAGCTGAACTCACAGCATTCTTAGATGAAAAACAACAGTTTTATAGATATGCTTTTTATAATGTGTCTCCACCTAGACTGATTAAAGCCAAGACAGAACTGATTAAAATTAATCCGAGGGAAAAGAAGTGGTTTTGTGCAGGTACAGAACTCTCAGTCACTCAGTGTTAATTCACCTGGGCATAAATTCTAGGATCTCTATAGTAGAGGTTGTAAACTATGGACCAGTGGGCTGAATTTGGCCTGCCAACATATTTTATTTGGCCAGTCCTGTGTTTATAAGTTTTTACTTTGAATTATGTGCCGTCTACACCTCTGCATTACCCGCTTGGCTGCTGCATTCCTTTGAGTTGCAGGGACCTCTGCTGTGGAAGTGGGTGGGCCACATGTCCCTTAGACCTGCATGAATTAAGACTACTTCTCTTATCAAATGTAGGAAGTATTTGTAGAAACGCAGCATCTGCAGTGCTCTAAATAATTATTTTAATATTCAGATGATTTTATTAATCTATGAAATTGAAAGATGTTAAAAATCTAAAAAGGTAAGTTGATCTTTGGTGAGTTTACTCAAACTAAATAATAGTAAAGCCAAAAAAGTTCATTCCTTCCTGAAAATAAATGGGTAGAGAGCCCAGACAGCTCTTGGAAATATGCTTAGGTGGTTCTAAAAAGTAATGGTGCGACTGATCAGTTCTTGATGAATAATTTGCTCCGGGGATGTAAACTTCAGAGTGCCTTCAGAGCTTCTCTCAGATACACGGAACATGGCTGACATCCAGGAGCTCACATTTGTCTCGTTGAGGTTAAAATTTCAGAAGAAAGCACGGAATGTTGGGGAAATGCTGGGCTACCTAGAGAACCTAATTGAAATCTTCTAATAAAAAATGTACTCTCTCAGCCTATTGGGGTCTGTAACCCTACTGACTGCTGTTCCCTTGCTGATAAATATCTGGCTTTCATCCAGATATTTCATCAGTGGTTTGTTAGTTAGCATTTTGTTCTCTATGTTTCTTAGTATTGAGAGAGCAAGGTGTATGTATAGGATTGTTTCAAGATTTATAGCTTTAAAGTACAAGCCCAATAAATTTATCTACTTAGTTAAGTGAACAGCTCAGGTTTTAAGTATCATACATAAGCTCTGTTTTATATTATTTATTTATTGCCCATAATTGCTTATGTTTCTGTTATTATTTTTGGTTATACTTTCAGGGATTTCAGACAGTCTTGACCGTGCTGGAATTGTCAATGTCTTTTTCCAAGCTGTTGATGCGTTACTCCTTTGATTCAGTAATATTCCATGAGATGTCTTCCGGTCTCATGGAACAAAAGGATAGACAGGTACAGTGTTTTTCACCTGTATGCTAACTGTTATGTGGTTAGTTGACTCTAATCCTTATTTCCATTCTTCTTAGTTTCTCAACCTTTGTTGCAAGTGCTTTGCAAAGTTAGCTATGGATGATGACTTGAAAAGTGTGATGCTGGAGAGGGCCTGTGATCAGAACAACAGCATCATGGCGGAATGCTTGCTTCTGCTGGGAGCAGACGCCAATCGAGCAAAGGAGGGGACTTCCTTAATTTGTCAGGTAAACTTTCAACGTGACACTTTGTCTTTACTCTGCTGACTCGACCATTGTATAGCTCTTACTTACGTCCTATTATTCCTCACTACAGAATTGACCAGTTTATTGCACAAGTGTGTGTGATTTGCGGTAGGAGTTTAGATTCACGGAATTTCAGAGGTAAAGGGTCCTTAAGTATTGTTGTCTAATCCTTCATTTTACTTGTTTACCTACTATGTTAGGTTGATAAGTAACTTTTCAAATGCATCTCTGTGCAAATTGTTCTGCAGCTACACTCCACTCAACCCATGGCTTTATTTAGTATTGATCATTTTCAACCATTTTCTCTTTGTTTTGAATTTCTTTGTCCAGAAAGTTCTCCCCTCAGGGCTATTGCATGTGGCCATGTGAGCTGGTACCACACACCTTGGGGAGGGTGTTCATATTGACATCCCCTGCTTTTGGTCACCCCCACAGTTGTGTAGCATGTGGTCCTTCCTTCCTTCTTCCCCCTCCCTCCTGCACTGGGCAGACACATATATTTCATTGTTCTATTATACTTTTCATTTGAATTCTAACCCAAGTTCTGTTTCCTGGTTAAAGCCCTTCTCACACTCCACAACCTCCTTACAAAATAAAGATTTCCTTCTTCTGTACGTCCATGACAATTTATGTACACCTCTTGTATATCTTTTAAGTTGTATGGAAGTAGAAATGTACAATGTTCAGCTTTACAGTATGAATGCAATAAGTCAATGGGGGAAAAAAGAGGGGACATCTGTAATACTTTCAACAATAAAGATAAGTTGAAAAATAAGTATTTAGTGAAGTGCATTACATGTTATTTCAAGTTTGTCTTTGTTGTATAAATTTTTGAGTTTATGATAGCATTCAAGTAGCATCATGTATACTTTCTAGAAATTTAATAACATTTCTAGCAAAGCAATTATGTAGTGATTTGATATATATTATTAGATAACCAGCAGAGAACTGTTTTCTAATAATTTATTTTTAAAGCCTTACTTTATTTAATTTCTCACTTGCCTATGGAGTCAAACACAATTTTTCAACTCCAAGATTAAGTTAGTACTAATTAGCAATCTTCATAAAAAGAAACTAAACCCGTTACTCATTTTCATGCACAATTAATTTATGCATTAAAACGAAATCATAGTATTTAAATTCAGTCAATTTTTTAAAAGCTAGCTACATTAAAAAGAATTGCTTCTCTATTTTAAAGGTAATTAAATTATTTTCCTCAATAATTTAATGTTTTTATTGTGTATCTTTTGTGATGTCTGCAGATCCTTGTATTAATGTTTTTTGAATGTGCCTAAGAACTGAAAAGAACCGTCCCCTTCAAATTTTTCGTTGGGAAACAACATAACTAAAAGCACCTGAGTGCAATTACTATACATTTCCCATAGGACGCGTTCTACTTTTCTCTCAATTTATCCAGCTCTTTCTATACAAAAAGCCTTTTACTTTTCTTCCTTCTTTAAAATGTAATAGCTTATGTATATATATATATATCTTTTATTTTTTAAAGAAAAGCAGACCTTTACATCCATGGGTGCATTAAATTTAAAGAATTTATCCTAGTTGTCAGACTGTTTAGTCTATCAAATAATACATATTGATGAAATATGTGGCTAGATTGATTGAGCAAACCTTATTTTGTACTTGTGCAAAATAGATCATCAAGACTACTTATTCGTGTCCCAATGCTGCATATTTAAGGACTAGTCAGAGCAAGGGTGGAGTGAATCTTGTTGGGCTTTCTGAGGAGAATTTAATGATGTAATGTGCACGATTGGTAGAGAAGAATAGGGAAGGTTAATTCTGATATGAAAATGCATGAAGAGATCTGAAGGTAAAACTCTTCAAATCCGAGTGGGAAGACCAAATGTAATGGAGTCTGAACAAAAGTAATAAACACTTTGTGGTATGCGTTACTACTTGGGCACTGCTCTGCGTTCTTCACACAATTTTACCCTCGCCATGATCTTAGGAACGGGCTCTAGTATTGTCCCCATTAGACAGGTCAGGAGTTGAGGCACAGAGAGGGTAAGTAACTTGCCTAAGTAACTCTCCTGGTAAGTAGTGGAAAATCTGCCTCCTGAATGTCTGCTTTAATCTTTTCTTTTTCTTTTTTTTCTTTTAGAGTTTGGCAGAAAAATTCTTTAATCAAAACAAAAGTTTACATGTTGACACTTATGGCTTAACTAGAATAATCTGTCCAAATTTTGATTGTACTAAGGACCAAGCAGATAATAGCAAGAGCTCCTTCACAACAGGGGGTCCTAGGTTCCATTGTGAGACCTCTCAAAAGTGAAACTCCAGTTATTGAAATAATTTAATAATTGATGATGAAAACAAGTACCAATAGATGAAAAACAGTTATCCAAGAAGTCAGAGCATACAGTGCATGTCACATGCAAAAGCTGAAGTATTAAAAGCCTTTTCCTCATAGTCGTCGTTTCAAACAGGAGAAGAGTCTTTTAGCTACTGTGAACTACCAGCTGACCTAATCAAATGGTCTTAGAAATGCTGTCTGTTAAGTTACCCTTAAATTTTGTGTGTTAACCTTGGTTCACCCTGATTTAGTCCAGTTTTGTGAATATACAGATTACCAAAAACCACTCCTTTACTTTGTCTACTGCCTCAGAGCAACTAATATTTCCACTTTTTGAAATCTTGTCACATGTACCATACAGAAATAAAAATTCCCCTCTGATATAGCCATGTTTTCAAACAGGTTAGTTTTCTTATACAGCATTTACTTTTATTTACTGCATAAGCATCACAGATTGTTTTCAATGAAAAAATACTACTTAGTGACTTCGTTAACGAGTGTGGCTTTTAAAAAATTTAGACTGTCCGGCAGGTGTGGTTCAGTGGTTGAGCGTCGACCCGTGCACCAAGAGGTTGCTGGTTCAATTCCTGGTCAGGACACATGCCCAGGTTGTGGGCCAAATCCCCAGTGGGGGCATGCAGGAAGCGGCCAATCGATGTTCTCTCTCATTGATGTTTCTATTTCTCTCTCCCTCTCCCTTTCTCTCTCTCTAAAGTCAATAAAGAAAAAATAATTCAGATATATCTCAAAAATAAACTTTTACCATTTAGTTTTCAGTTTCAGCTACTAGTACCTCTAAAGGATCTTAGACAGTGAACCCTGGAGCCAGTCATTGCTATAACACCCACTCTGCTCTCTGCAGGAAAGTCGTGGGACTTCACTGAATTCCCAGCCACGTTTTGTCCAATGTCAGTTTGGATATCACACAAAAAGGCATAAGACTACACATTGTTACAAAGCAAAGGGATGTTGTAGCACAATGTAGACTGTGGGTGAGGTTAACTTTAGGTAGAACGAGGGGAGAGTTATATAGAAGTAACATTTTATCTACCATAAAAATGTATGCCTTCTACAAAACCCACAAACAGTGAAAAGACGGTCTGATAAATTCAAGATTTGTAAAAAAAAAAAAAAAGGCAGTTTAAAAAAATGTAACTTTTTTTCTACTATCCATTACACATGAATGTACACACACTATTTGAAAATATGCTACAACCAGTGTCTGGAAAGCAGTTCAACATTTCCTAAATGAATTTCCCCTCACATGTACCGTATAGTGTAGCTGTTACTACTGCACCAGGACACCTAAGCAGTGTTTACTTTTGAAACAAAGACAAACGGATTTTCTCCCTCAAAACAAGTTTTAAAATCAAAACCTATGCTTATAAAAATGTAAATCTTTCAAGAGTCTGCATATTTCAAATGAAAACCATTACAAACTGCTCACATGCTCATTATCTCCCAGGTATGGCAACCTAGTTATCTAGGGTCGAAACCTTCAGAGAGTTAGTTGTCTCTCTTCTCAGGGGATGGCCTTCCCTGACCGCCGCCTCCCCTTTGCGGTCTCCATCACGCTGTGGCTGATGACTGTCATGAGCGCCAGAATCTTTGAACCTGTTGGTTCCTTTTCTAGTTTTTTGTTTGGCCCTTTCTTCCCTTGGCCTTTGGTTTTATTTGCTTCCTTCTGTTGTCTGTTCGGCAGGAGATTTACTCAGCACTTGTGTGATTACAGAATCTCCTTCATCAACCAAAACCATGTTCTTAAACTTGATAATACAATGTTGTAGACTTTTCCATGACACTCTGGCTGACTTTGAAGTGTTTTTTTCAGTGTTGTGATCATCTCTGTGTGTTTTTGAGCTTGTTGCCTTGTGACCTGAAGTGAAGCTAGTTCATCCAAGACCTCAATACGTCTGTTCACTGCTTTAATCTCTTGTCTACACAGCAGATTCATGGTAGTGGTAGTGCTGGGTTGTTCATTCATTCTCAAATGTTTATTTAAAATATTTGGTTTCAATTACTGGCTGTATTAATTATAAATTAGAAGATGAGAGATGATTTCAAAGGATAATAAATTATACTTTTGACAAACTTTTATTGTATTTTGAATTGTTAAATATTATTTACAAATAATAATTATTATTAAAAACTGTGTATTTCTGAGCAGTATTTTCTCCTCTCATGAAGTTGAAATTACTTTCGTAATTTTCTTTTTTCTAATGCGCTTTCTTCTATATCTCTCTCTTCATGGCACCATGCGCCTAACGTCAGCGTGGATCGTTTGGGTCTCCCTAGGAAAATATCTCTACAAAAATGTATTGAGCAGCTTCTGAGTGGAAAGCACAGGGCTATATAATTAGTAAAGAATATAATAGGGGTTTCCTGTTTCAAGATATATATTTTTTTCCTAGTGGGTATTGGAAGAGGAGGGGGGATAAAACACAAATCACCTTAATACAGGGTAAGCAGTAAGTGCCATAATTTAGAGATAAAACTTTGCTGGGCTACAGGAGAAGGCATTTGTAATTGAATTTTTTGGCCTTCCCCACATTCCCTTGCTCCCTCCTTCCCAAATTCCCCATGGGCTCTTAAAGAGGATTTTAGTAATTTAGTAAAGTATATATATTTCTTAGCATTGAGCTGGGCTGTAGAGGTACAAATTGAATTACAATAACATTCATCCCTTTCATTCTAGTGATAAAACAGCTGGCACGCCTGGTTCAGTGTCCTGTGTTCAAATGGGACGGGAGCCTGGAGGAGGAAGGGTGTGTGGTCTGGGAGGTTGGCAGCAAGGACTAACTGGGCGAGAGACTTGGAACCTATTCCTCGAGGAGTGAACTTTCTGCTGGGTGAAGAGCAGAATTAGACACTTAGGGCAATAGAAATAGCATACATGGAGGTAATGAGATTTTAAAAATTGCATATTGTGTTTGGAGGAATGTCCTAGAGCAGAGAGGTTTGAGAAGATTTTTAAATGGGATAATGACTTGGTCATATCTAGAGTAGCAAGGTACTGTAGTGGCCCTGGGGAGAATGTGATGTGGGTGGGTGATGCTGGAGACCCATGGGAATTCAGTTGGTGCCATCAAACCACAGAACTATCCCCTCAAACCCTTTGGACACACTTCAGTTCTGGAGAATTCAGGAATTTCCCCTAATCTTCTCCTCCTGCTGACCTGGTACCTTGGATCTTAGGGTCTTCTTTCCTTTTCTTTTTCAGTCCTTCATTTTGGGTACTGAAGGGGCACAGGTTTTGGAGCCAGAAGATTTGCCTCAACTCCACGTCTCTGATTGACTAGCTCTAAGGGGTTGGACAAATCACATATGTTTTCTAAACATCCCTAAAATGGGGTAATCATTTCTGTGGCATAGGGGTTTATTTTTATAAGGATTATAGATTGATCCTGTGTGTACAGAATTTAGCATAGTATCCAACATATAATATTTCCATTATCTCTGACTTTGAACTTCTATTTGTGAAACACTCCACCCCATGCCTTTCAGAAGCTGTTCCTGAGGAGGGCCAGTGTCCCGTGTCTCAGATGGCTTAGGCTTCTCTCTGCTTACAGCAGACACCTTAGTTTTTGTAGCACTAGTAAGCTAACCCACCTTGAGCACAGCTCTGAAAATATAACCTTCAGGGGAAGGTAGAAAACTGAGAGACAAGATATTTCTCTGTGTCAATTCATATTCTTGTCTGGAGGAGCTCAGGAAAATCAGAAATGAGTGATGGCATTAACGAACGTTATGTCCTTTGCGCATGGCATTAACGAACATTATACTATTGCTATGCTATGCTACAAACGAAGGCAGCATTTACTGTGCTAAGGCACTGGCTTGCCAGATGTCTTCCAATGAGCAAACAGAAGCCCAGAAAGTGTAAGCCTCAGTTCTGATTTCAAGTTTATGAGCTTTCCCCCCATATCATGTTGCCTCTCATGATAGCTGACTCTCATGTGGCAGATTATTTGATTTATGCTACTCTGAGAAGTGTGGTGCCAATCTTACTTATTTTCCTAGTCTATACCAACAATGCGTTTTGCCTTATTTTGTTTCTATCTAAATTGAAGGGTGTAGAGAAAAATTACATCAACCTCAGTTTCTTCCCAAAGGAAGAAGTACAGGTTTTTAATATGCTTATATATATATATTTCTTTTGTTTAATAGGTATGTGAAAAGGCGAGCAGTCCCAGACTGGTGGAGCTGTTACTGAATAGTGGGTCCCGTGAACAAGACGTACGGAAAGCACTGACGATAAGCATTGGGAAAGGTGACAGCCAAACCATCAGTTTGCTCTTGAGGAGGCTTGCCCTGGATCTGGCCAATAACAGCATATGCCTCGGAGGATTTTGCATAGGAAAAATCGAACCTTCTTGGCTTGGTCCTTTATTTCCAGATAAGACATCCAATTCAAGAAAAGAAACAAGTAAGTATTAAAAGGAACATTTGGTACGTCTTATTTTTTGTTGTATTAAAAAAATTATTTTTCTTTATTGATTTTAGAGAGAGAAGAAGGGAGAGGGGGAGAGATAGAAACATCAATGAGAGAGAACATTGATTGGCCGCCTCCTGCATGCCTCCCACTGGGGATCGGGCCCACAACCTGGGCATGTGCCCTGACCGGGAATCGAACCAGCGACCTCTTGGTGCATGGGTCAACACTCAACCACTGAGCCACACCGGCCGGACTAGTTGTATTTTATTTTATTTTCAATTTTGCATAATTAGTTCTAATGTTTGTTTTTTTTGTTGTTGTTTTGTTTTTTGTTTTTTAATTGTTGAAAGTATTACAGATGTCCCCCTTTTCTCCCCACTGATTTTTTTTTAAGTTATTAACCTTTTAATTTTCATTCCAGTTTGGTGCAAGTTAAGCCAAAAATATTGTAAGGGTTTGAGTATCTTCTTTTTGGTCATGAAATGCTAGAAAGTGATATGATATTTAAGTTCTTTATGACCCAATAAATACACATTTTACAAAGAGAGTGCAGGACTGTGGGATCTTTCTGAGGGTTTAATTTCTTTCTTATATATTTTATTTTTTATTATAAAAGTAACTCATGCTCATTTTAAAAATAGGGAAACAATTATAAGGAACAAAATGATAACTAATTTTATCCCTCATAGGTAATAAATGTAGATTTTCCCCTATACTTTTAAAAAAAATTATTCATTTTTTATTAATTATTTTTGTTACAGATGTTTCTCCTTTTTCCCCCATTGACACCCTCCTCCCCCTCCCTCCCCGCCCCGTCCCCAGCTTTGTTGTCCATGTCCATTGGTTATGTGTACATGCATATAAGTTCTGTAGTTTATCTCCTCCACCCTGCTCTTCTGAGGATGTCAGTCTGTACCCTACTTCCATGTCTCTGGGTCTACCCTGTTCCTCAGACTGTTATGTTCATTATATTCCACAAATAAGTGAGATCATGTGATACTTGTCTTTCTCTGCTTGGCTTGTTTCGATTAGGATAACACTTTCCAGGTCCCTCCATGTTGTCTCAAAGGATTAGAGATCTTTCTTTCTTACAGCTGCATAGTACTCCATTGTGTATATGTACCACAGCTTTTTTATCCATTCGTCTACTGATGGACACTTGGGCTGGTTCCAAATCTTAGCTATTGTAAATAGTGCTGCTATGAACATGGGGGTACATATATTCTTTCTGATTGGTGTTTCAGGCTTCTTAGTGTATATTCCTAGAAGTGGGATCATTGGGTCAAATGGCAATTCAATTTTTAATTTTTTGAGGTAACACCATAGTGTTTTCCATAGTGGCTGCACCAGTCTACATTGCCACCAGCAGTGTACTAGAGTCCCCTTTTCTCCACACCCTCACCAACACTTGTTGTTTGATGCTTTGTTGATGGTGGCCTTTCTGACAGGTGCGAGGTGATACCTCATTGTTGTTTTAATTTGCATCTCTCTGATGATTAGTGATGTTGAGCATTTCTTCATATGTCTCTTGGCCATTTATTTATATGTCCTGTTTGAAGAGGTGTCTATTTAGTTCCTCTGCCCATTTTTTAATTGGGTTCTTTGTCTTCCTTTTGTTGCGTTGTATGAGAGCTCTATATATTTTGGAAATTAACCCCTTATCTGATGTATCATTGGCAATTAAGCTCTCCCATAGAGTGGGTTTTCTTTCCATTTTGATGGTTGTTTCTTTTGCTGTGCAGAAGCTTTTGAGTTTGATGTAGTCCCACGTGTTCATTTTTTCCTTTGTTTCTGTTGCCTTAGGTGATGTATCAGTGAAAATTCTGCTGCGTGTGATGTCTGAAATTTTGTTGTCTACATTTTCTTCTAGGATTTTTATGGATTCACGAGTCACATTTAAGTCTTTTATCCATTTTGAGTTTATTCTTGTGTATGGTGTAAGTTGATGGTCCAGTTTCATTTTTTTTGCATGTAGCTGTCCAATTTTCCCAACACCATTTATTAAAGAGGCTGTCTTTACTCCATGGTATGCTCTTGCCACCTTTGTCAAATATTAATTGAGCACAATGTTTTGGGTCAATTTCTGGGTACTCTGTTCTATTCCATTGATCTATATGCCTGTTCTTATGCCAGTACCAGGCTGTTTTGATTATAGTAGCTTTGTAGTATAACCTGATATTCGGTATTGTGATCCCACCTACATTGTCCTTTTTCAAGATTGCTGTGGCTATTTGGGGTCTTTTTTGGTTCCATGTGAACTTTTGGAGTATTTGTTCTAGTTCTGTGAAATATGTCATTGGTATTTTGATGGGGATTGCATTAAATCTATAGATTGCTTTGGGTAGTGTGGACATTTTAATGATGTTAATTCTTCCAATCCATGAACAAGGTATGTGTGCTTCCACTTTTCTATATCTTCCTCTATTTCTTTTTTCAATGTCCTGTAGTTTTCTGCAAATAGGTCCTTTATCTCTTTGGTTAAGTTTATTCCTAGGCATCTTAATATTTTTTGCAGCGATGGTAAATGGGATTGTTTATTTAGTTCCTCTTTCTGTGGGTTCATCATTGGTGTATAAGAATGCTGTCGATTTCTTGACGTTAATTTTGTATCCTGCTACTTTGCCAAATTCATTAATTAAGCTTAGTAGATTTTTGATGGAGTCTTTAGGGTTTTCTATGTATAATATCATGTCATTTGCGAATAATGACAGTTTCACTTCCTCCTTTCCAATTTGGATCCCTTTTATTTTTTCTTCATGTCTGATTGCTGTGGCTAAGACTTCCAGTACTAGGTTAAATAAGAGTGGTGAAAGTGGACATCCCTGTCTTGTTCCTGTTCTTAAGGGAAATGCTTTTAGTTTTTGCTCATTGAGTCTGATGATGGCTGTAGGTCTTTCATATATGGCCTTTATTATGTCGAGATATGAACCCTCTATTCCCACATTGCTGAGCATTTTTATCAGAAATGGGTGCTGGATTTTGTTGAATGCTTTTTCAGCGTCTATTGATATGATCATGTGGTTTTTATCTTTCATTTTGTTTATGTGGTGTATCACATGTATTGATTTGCAAATGTTGTACCAGCCTTGCATCCCTGGGATGAATCCCACTTGGTCATGGTGAATAATTTTTTTAATGTATTGTTGGATCCGATTTGCCAGTATTTTGTTAAGGATTTTGGCATCTATGTTCATCAGGGATATTGGCCTGTAGTTTTCTTTCTTTGTAGTGTCTTTTTGTGGTTTTGGAATTAGAATTATGCTGGTCTGATAAAACGAGTTTGGAAGTCTTCCTTCTTGAATTTTTTGGAATAGTTTGAGGAGAATGGGTGTTAGTTCTTTGAATGTTGGGTAAAACTGCCCCGTGAAGCTGTCTGGGCCTGGGCTTCTGTTTACTGGGAGAGTCTTGATTACATCTTCAGTTTCCTTAGTTGTTATTGATCTATTCAAGTTTCTTATCTCTTCCCGGTTCAGTTTTAGGAGACTATGTGTTTCTAGAAATTTGTCCATTTCGCTTAGAATGTCCAATTTGTTGCTGTATAATTGTTCATAGTATTTGTTAACAATCCTTTGTATTTCTCTGGTGTCAGTTATTACTTCTCCTCTTTCATTTCTGATTTTGTGTATTTGGGTTCTCTCTCTTTGTTTCTTGATGAGTCTAGTTAAGGGTCCATCAATCTTGTTTATCTTTTTTAAAAACCAGCTCTTTGTTTCATTGATCCTTTGAATTGTTTTTTTGGTCTCCATGTCATTTATTTCTGCTCTGATCTTTACTATTTCCTTCCTTCTACTTGCTCTGGGGTTTTCTTTTTATTTGCTTTCTAGTTCTCTAAGTTGTGAGGTTAGATAGTCAATTAGAAATTTTTCTTCTTTCTTGAGGTAGGCCTGTAGTGCTATGAACTTCTCTTTCAGAACTACTTTTGCTGCATCCTATAGATTTTGTGTTGTTGTGTGTTCATTTTCATTGGTTTCCAGGAAGTTTTTAATTTCTTCCTTGGTCTCCATGGTAACCCATTCATTTTTCAATAACATGCTATTTAGCCTCTATGTGTTCAAATGTCTTTGCATGTTCTTGTTGCATTGATTTCTATTTTCATGCCATTGTGATCTGAAATATGCTTGATATGATTTCAATCTTCTTAAACTTGTAGAGACTTAGTATGTGCCCTAACATGTGGTCTATCTTTGACAATGTCCCATGTGCACTTGAGAAGAATGTGAATTCTACAGTTTTGGGGTGTAATTCTCTGTACATATCTATTAAATCCATTTGATCCAGTGCTTCATTTAGAGTCTCCTGGCTAATTTTTTTGTCTAGAGGATCTATCCAGTGATATCAGCGGGATGTTGAAGTCCCCTGCTATGATTGCATTGCTGTTGATTTTTCCTTTGAAGTCCTCCAGAAGATTTTTAATATATTTTGGTGCTCCTATATTGGGTGCATATATGTTTACCAAGGTTATATCTTCCTATTGGATAGATCCTTTCAATATTATGTAGTGGCCTTCTTTGTCTCTAGTTTTGGCCTTCATTTTGAAATCTATTTTATCAGATATGAGTATTGCTACCCCAGCTTTTTTTTCCTTTCTGTTTGCTTAGTAGATATTTTTCCATCCCTCGACTTTCAACCTATGAGTCTTTTGTTGTGAGGTAGGTCTCTTGTAAACAACATATATATGAGTCATGCTTTCTTATCCAATCAGCTACTCTGTGTCTTTTTATCGGAGCATTCAATCCATTTACATTTAAGGTGATTATTGATATGTACTTATTTATTGCCATTATTGTTTAGTGTGGTTATATATTTCTTTCTATTTCTTCTATTAATTACAGCAGTCCTTTTAACATTTTTTATAGTGATGGTTTGGTGCTAATATATTCCTTTAGCCTTTTTTTGTCTGGGAAGCTCTTTATTTCACCTTCTAATTTGAAGGATAGCCTTGCTGGATAGAGTAGTCTTGGATTCAGATCCTTGTTTTTCATGACCTTTATTACTTCATGCCATTCCCTTCTGGCCTGTAGTGTTTCTATTGAGAAGTCAGCTGATAGCCTTATGGGGGTTCCTTTGTAGGTAACCTGTTGCTTATCTCTTGCTGCCTTTAGGATTTTCTCTTTGTCTTTAATTTTTGGCATTTTAATTACTATGTGTCTTGGTGTGGGCCTGTTTGGGTTCTTCTTACTTGGGGCTCTCTGTGCTTCTTGAACTTGAATGCCTTCTTCCTTCACCAAATTAGGGACGTTTTCTGTCACTATTTCTTCAAATATATTCTCTAACCCTTGCTCATTTTCTTCTTCTTCGGTGACTCCTATGATATGAATGTTATTGCGTTTCCAGTTGTCCCACAGTTCTCTTAAGCTGTCTTCCTGTTTTTTAATTGTTTTTTCCTTTTGGCTTTCTGATTGGTTGATTTTTTCTACCCTGTCTTCTAATCCACTGATCCAGTCCTCAGCTTCCTCTACTCTGCTGTTTAGTCCTTCCAATGTGTTCTTTATTTCTGCTATGTCATTCTTCATTTCTTCTTGGTGCTTCTTCATTTCCAATTGGTTGATTTTCAATGTTTCTATGTCTTTACTCATGGTGTTGATGTCCTTACTCGTGCTGTTGAGCTTCCTCAAGATCATGGCTCTGAATTCTAGCTCTGTTAACTTGCTTAACTGCATTTCATTTATCTCATCTTTGGTAGAGTTCTCTTGTTCTTTCATTTGGGATTTGTTTCTTTGTTTCACCATTTTGGCTATCTCAGTGGGTTTTGGAACCTGTCAAATTTTCCCTGTGGGTGTTGGTGTTCTGCTGTTTGTGGCTCCCTCTACTGGGTTTGGATGAGTGTGGGAGGACCCACGTTAAACACCCCTGTCAAGTCTTACTTTCCTGGGTAGATTTGCAAGCCCAGGAAAGGTTCACTTATCCTCTAGCTTTTTGCATGGAGGCTATTAGTCTCAGTTTCTGAGGGCCTTGGGTTGTAGCCCTCAGCTGCATGAACATCTCCCTCAGGTGTTCAGCATAAGAGGATTTCCAGAGGGTGGGGCAGATGCTAGTTGTTAATGAGCCTCAATTTGCATTTCTTGGGCCCAGCTGGGAGGGGTTGACTCTCTGAGGGAGGGGCTGCTGCTTCTCTCCAGAGCTCTGGGAAGGAGCAAGGTGGCCACAGTCCTGTGTGGCCGAGACTCAGCAAAAACTCTGTGCGCCCTCCAAATCCCGGGTGTCCCCACAGAGTTCCAGTCCAGTCTGCCCTCCCTCTGCCAGAGCCCAAGGTAAGTGGCTTTAGCTAATTTATTGCTCTGTCCCAGCCCTCTGCGCTGTGGAGCCAGCTTGGGATTTTAACCCCGAGGGCACTGCTCACAGCTAAAACCACTGCTGTCCGTGGGCTCCCAGCCTACCGCCCTCTTGCGCCTCCGAAGACCTACCAGGCTCGATTCAGTGTCCCTGGTTATATGGTCCTCTGCAGCTTCTTTTCTGTTGCTTTTTCCTGACGATTTGTCTTTATTTTAGTTGTGATTCCAGTTTGGTCCTGGGAGATGGTCTGTGTAGCTTCCATTCACTCCACTGCCATTTTTTTTCTCTCCCCCCTATACTTCTTATGTGTTTACATATACATATGCAGTTCAATGTATGTGTAGAAACATTTATACTTTCATTTTTGAGTTAATATATTATTGGTTCCAATATTATGTTCATTATTGCAATAGCAATGCTTCTAACTCCAGTTAAGGCAGTTGCTGCCAAGAAAATGTACCTTTGCACTTACATGTGTTCTGATACTGCCTTGGGAGATTCCTTGATGAAATCTGAAACTGGCCATCACACATGGAGGACAAAGTGAGAAGGAAGAAAGAAGCGAACCACCGCAGCTTGGTCCGTGGCAGGTTTAATGAACAAGGGAACCTAACATACACGGCTTGTCTTGGGCAACTGCATGATGAGTAAACCTCCACACCCACCTGCCAGAATCTTAAAGGTTATGTGCAGGTCTGAACAGGTTCCAGTCACGTATTCAGTGCAGGTGGTCTCAGCAACATCTTACTCTGTCAAAGGCTACATCTGTGGGACAGCTCCCACTTTGGGAACGAAGGGCTGTATGTAATATCTAAGAACAGAGGGGGGCATGAGGATGTTCTGACTGCCCAGGTCCAGCTCATAGATCAACCAGAGGTCATGCCCTTTTGATCACCTCCTCTAGCATTTACTTTGTATTTCAAATAAGGATATCTTCTCTTTATATTTTCAAGCTAATATATATCTTGTATATGTTAAGTATATCGATGACAAGTTATCATCAACCTCTTTTAACATTTCTGTCTTTTAGCTGTCTCTCATTTACTCACACTAAGTGTATTTTTAAGGCTTGAGCTCCCGGTTTTCCCTCTGTTACCTTACCCTCATGGCCACTCCCCTCCCCATAGTGACCAGACTCCCTCACTCTTCACCTCAACGAATCTCTTGTTCATAACGTCTTTTCTCTGCTCTTGTTTTCTGACACACTCACCTGACAAAACCCTATTCCTTATCAGTCCAACAGTCTGCTCTTTCCCTCTCCTTCACTGAGATAGTTGAACGCTGCTGAAGTATCCGTCCATGCATGTTGGTGCTTCTGAATGTTCAAGGTCTCCAACTTCCTGGAGGGACCCAGAAGATCCCACCAGGCTGAATTTTCATCAGCTTCTTAAATGCTTTATATACTCTTACTTCAAAGCTTTTGTCCAGGGTTACTCTTTCTACCTAACTCCCTTACCTTCTCTGTCACCTGGTCATTTCTTCATTCTTCCTGTCTCAGCACCATATCATTTTTTTACAAGAAAATGTTCCTGCCCCCATTCTGGGTAGAAAGTCCTTCTACCTACTTTCCTAGCAGCTTATTTTGAGGACAGTTTGGCAATATCCATTAGTATTTTTACCCAGCAATATACTAACAGGAATCTATGATACAGAAATTCTCAGTGTACATAAAAATGTATCTACAAGGATGTATATTAAAATGTTTTTCATAATAGCAAAAAAATTAGGAAAAAATCATAAGTATTCCCTAAAAGAAACTATTCAAATTATACAATGGAGTGCTTTGCAATCATTGGGGGAAAAAAACATCTTGCAAATCCAAATATTTGGAAGTAGAATGCGTTATTAAGTAAACAAACAAACAAAATACAGAACAGTGTTTTTATTGGTGAACACAGAATTGAGATATGATAGTCATAAATGTTTGAATATGAAAAAGAACATGTCAGTAAAGAAACGACAGAAATGGGTTCCTTGGTTGCCTCTGATGACTTTGGAGATGAACGAGTCATGATTAGATCCCATGTTTTATCAGTTCAACCAGCTTCATGGCAACAATCTGCTTACTTTAATCTTTGATGTCTGCCAGGAAGAAATTGTGGACCCATCGGAGAAAAAGGAACGGAGATTTGCCATTTACTTTATTCCCTTTGTTCTGTGAAGTTTGTTTGTTTGTTTATTTATTTATTTATTTTACTATGACAAGTCTAACCTAATTTAAAAAATATAATAATGTTATCTAGTTGGTTGGAGGGTATAGTCATACTTTCATTGGCAGCAGGTCTGAGCAAAGAGCGTGTTGATTCATAGCTTTCAAACATTTTCAGGTGCTGCTGGACTGAGTCACCTACATGTTGTAATGTGAACTACGAGATGTCGGAAGACATTTCCCAGGCTCTCTGTAGGACATTGAGGGCTCTGCCAACCAATAAGGATGTTAACTTTGAATTTCCATATAGTTTCCCAATAGAACGAATCACTTTAGCAAAGAATTTCTAAAAATAAATACATCATTCATTGAGCATTTTCTGTGTTCTAGGCATTGTGATAACCATGTTATATGCGTCATTTCACGTAGACTTTTCGATAACCCTATGCTGTGTTATTGTCAGCTTCACTTCCCCGGTGAGGACACTGATAGAGCTCACAGGTGGGGTCACTGCGCCTTGGGCACAGGCTTGTCTGGCTTCAAAACCCAGGCCCTTTCCTGCGTTAAGTTAGTTTCATAAATATTCAGTTTTGTCATCTGTACCAAAGTTTTGTATACATTTCTATGATTTCTTAAAAATGAAAATTTACTGCCTGTTAAACATGCAATATCGCAATTGTAAAGTGACTTTGAAAGTAAGAATAAACAATTTCTAGAAGTATGAGAATATATAAGGAACTTTTGGTGTTATATATGTTTAGGATCATTTACTTATTGATCTCTAAGTTGCTGGTGTATCTTTTTTATTTTTAGATATGGGATCCACCCTAGCAAGAATGGTCCTCCGATACCAGATGAAAAGTGCTGTGGCAGAGGGAGCAGCCTCAGGCAGCGACGGGAATTTTCCTGAACAAGTGCTTGATAAATTTGATGAATGGACCTTCATTCCTGAGTCTTACGTGGACAGTGTGTTTGGTCAAAGTGATGACCTAGATAGTGAAGGTATTTATTATAAAAAAAAAAATAGTTCCCTGTATGTTTTTAAACCCTTACACACTGACATTGCAAAACAGGAATTGAGACAAAATCCCAATTTAATTCATTTGGAAAACCTTGAGGAAAATGTGTTCATTATTGGAAATAGTGGTTACTAACTCCAGTTAACGGTAGTGGCTGTCAGGGAAATGCACTTTGCACTTACAGGTGTTATAATACTGCCTTTAATTGGTGAATGGTGACTTCTGCAGTGAAAACAAATAGACTGGAATAGGATTTCATGTTCCATCATTGACTATATCCCTTTCTGGATTCTGTAAGCCCAAGCCGTATTAAAGGTAGTACTGCCAACCTTCCAGGATTATTTATAAGAATTAGATAAAATACATGTAAACTATCTGGGAGAGTTCTTGGCAAATAGGAAGTACTTAATAAAATATATATTTACCTTTATTAGAATTAATAATATTAATATTTTAATAACTGACTTGAGATACCTTTTAAAAAAATGACATGGCAAGATATATAATGACAGTGATTTGGGCTGACATATTTAACACAATGCAGGTTGGTAAGAATGGGGTGAGGTGCTTTTTTTTAATTAACAGAGTATGATTGAAATCTTTGGATGATAGAATAAAGGTATTTGAGAGGACAAAAAGAAAGGGTTATTCCAAGATCTCATGTCTGAAGTTCAAGTATTTTTTAAAATAAACTTTATTGAGAAATAATTGCTATAAAATAAAATGCACCCATTTTAAGTATATATTTTAATGGATTTTGAAAATGTTAAGCATTCATGTAATCATCACCACTATCAAGTTATAAAACATTTCTATCATCCAACAAATTCCTTTTTGCCTCTTCACAAAATATTTCCTCAGCCTTGGTCCATGGCAACGACTGATCTGCTTTCTGTCACTCTAGATTACATTAGTATTTTCTCCAGTTGAATATAAATGGAATCATACAGTATGTATGTTTTCCAAAGTGGTTGCTTTCCAAAACTGGCTGTTTTCCAAAGTGGTTGTACCATATTATACTCCCACCAGCAATATGTGAAAATTCTAGTTGCTTTATATTCTCGTCACTCTACAACACTTGGTATTGTCAGTCGATTTAATTTTAGCCATTCTGGTGAAGGCGTAGTTCTAGCTCACTTGGGTTGAATTTTTATTTCTTTGATCACTATTGATATTGAGAATATTTTCATGTTCTTACTGGCCATTCGTGTATTTTCTTTGTGAAGTATCTGCTCGCATCTTCGCTAACATTTTTAAAAAATTAAATGAATGCATGTATGTAATGAATAGTTTTTATTTTTATTTATTTTTTTATGTGTTGTTGATACTATTACAGATGTCCCCATTCCCCACCCCTTTACCTACCTCTACTCAGCCCCCACTCCCCCTGCCTCTTGCCATCACTACACTGTTGTCTGTGTCCATGGGCTATGCATATATGATCTTTGGCGAATCCTTCACCTTCTTTCATCTAGTCACCCCATCACCCACCCCATCCCGATCTCCCTCCCCTCTGACCTCTGTCAGTCTGTTCCATGTATCCATGCACCTGGTTCTATTTTGTTCATCAGTTCATTTTGTTCATTACATTCCATATATAAGTGAGAGCATATGGTATTTGTCTTTCTGTGTGGCTTGTTTTACTTAGCATAATCATCTCCTTTTGCTAACTTTTAATTGTGTTGTTGTCATTATTTTATTAGGAGTTCTTATATATTCTGATAGAAATTCTTTGCAAATATTTGCTCCCAGTTATAGCTTTTCTTTTCATTTTATGGTTATTTTTCAAAGAGCAGATTTTAAAAATTTTTATAAAGTATAGTTTTTAAATGTTTTCTTTTATAGTTTTTATTTTTTTTTCTATCTCATTTAAGAAATGTTTTCTTGCCCTGGCCAGTTTGGCTCAGTGGTTAGAGTGTCAGCCTGTGGTCCAGAGAGACCCAGGTTCGGTTCCCGCTAGGGGCACGTACCTCGGTTGCAGTTTGTCCCCGGCCCTGGTTGGGTCGTGTGGGTGGCAGCCACTCAGTGTGTCCCTTTCACGTGGATGTTTCTCTCTCTCTCTCTCTCTCTCTTCCTCTCTCTCCCTCCCACTCTATTTGAACAAAAGGTGAAAAAATGTCCTCGGGTGAGAATTAAAAAAAAAAAAAGAAATATTTTCTTATCCCAAATTCATAATTTTTTCTTCTATGTTTCCATCATGGAAGAGTTAAAATCTTAGCTTTTACATTTATGTCTAAAATCCATTTAAAATTAGTTTTTGTGTATGGTGTCAGTGAAGGATTGGCATTTATTTTTTTCCATATAGATGTCCGATTGTTTTAATATTGCATGTTGAAAACACTGTATTTCCTCACTGAATTAATGGCATGTTTGTCCAATGAAGGTGACCATATAGGTATGGTTTTATTTCAGCATTCATTGTTTTGGGCCATTGATTTTTATCTTTATCCTTTGCCACTGCCGTACTACATTATCTTGATTACTTTAGTTTAATGGTAGGTCTTGAAATCAGGTAGTGTAAGTCCTCTGGTGTTCTTTTAAAAAATTATTCTCACTAAGCTAGGTTCTTTGCATTTCCATATTTATTTGAATCAAGTAATTTTATGCTGGGATTTTTTGTTAGAACAAATACTATATACATTTATGTAGAATTAATATGTAAATAATATATTAGTAATGTTATAATATGGAATTAACATATAAATAATAATTACTTTATATTAAATTTATAAATAAATTTTGGGGCATTGATGACTTAATAATATGAGTCTTCTGACATATTAATGTGGTATATTTCCATTTATTTGTCATTTTAAGTTTCATCAGTGTTCTGTCTTACATATTTTTTGAAGCTATTATAAATAGTATTGTATTTGTTTTGTTTTTTTAAAAAATATTTTTTCTTTATTGATTTTAAAGAGTGAGGAAGAGAGAGTTAGAAACATCAATGAGAGAGAACATCGATTGGCTGCCTCCTGCATGCCCCCCACTGGGGATCAGGCCCACAACCTGGACATGTGCCCTGACTGGGAATTGAACTGGCAACCACCTGGTGCATGGGTCAATGCTCAACCAGTGAGCCATACCGGCCGGGCTAAATAGTATTGTATTTGAATTCCAATGTCCAATAGTTCACTGCTGGTATATGGAAATATACTTGATTTCTTTGTATCTTAATGTTATATCTTGTGAACTTGCTAAACTCATGAGTTCTAACAGGTTTTTGTTGACCTCATAGATTTTTCTATGTTCTCAATAATGCCATTTACTGATAGGGGAAGATTTACTTCTTCCTTAGTGATCTGTCCTTTTTTTATTATTGTCTTATCGATTGGCTAGGTCCTCCAGTACTATGTTGAATAGAAGTTGTAAGAGTAGACATTGTTTCTGGTTGCCAAACATAGCATGAAAGCATTCGCTTTCTTATGATTAGGTGTGGTGTAGTTTTTTCTTGGACACCCTACATCAAGTTGGAGAAGCTCCTCTCTAGTAATAGCTTGTTGAGCCTGTTGTCACTAATGGGTGTTGGAAAATGCATTTCTGTTTCTGTTGAAATGGGCATATTTTCCCCCTTTATTTTGTTAATATAGTTAATTATATTGATAGATTTTTCTAACATTAATCCAAACTCGCATTTCTGATATAAATCTCACTCGTGTTTCTGGTATAAATCTCACTTGGTCATATTATTTTTTTTATATATTATCGGATTTGATTTTCAAAAATTTTGTCAAGTATTTTGCAAATATGAGGTTATTTTTCTGTAGTTTTACATTCTTGCAATTATGAGAGTAACGTTAGACACTTGAAATAAGTTGGGAAGTGTTTCCAAGTCTACTATTGTCTGAAAGAGTTTGTGTAGGAGAGGCACTATTTTTTTTTAACCCTCACCTGAGGATATGTTTATTGATTTTAGACAACGAGGAAGGGGGAGAGAGAGAGAGAGAGAGAGAGAGAGAGAGAAAGAGAAAGGGAAAGAAAAATATCCATGTGAGAGAGAAACATGGATTGGTTGCCTACCGCATATGCTCTTGACAGGGGATTGAACCCACAACCTAGGTATGTGCCCTGACCAGGAATCGGACCTGCAGCCTTTTTGGTGTACAGGACGATGTTCCAAGCAACTGAGCCACCTGGCTGGGCTTTTTCTTAACTATTTAATAGAATTCACCAGTAAAGCCATGTAGGTATATAATTTTGGGGGGAGATTTTAAATTATAAATCTAATAACTTTAGTAGATTTACTGTTTTGATTTTTTTTATTACTTCTTGCATCAGTTTTTATAATTTGCAACTTTAAAGGAATTTGTCCATTTTATATAAGGTGCCAAATTTATTTGTCAGATGTTCTTTATAATAATTCTCTTATTTTATTAATCTTTGTAATATCTGTAGTGATATCTGATCTTTAATTGTTGGTAATTTGTGTCTTTTTTTCCTTCTTCTTCTTCAGTGTAGCTCAAAGTTTATCAATTTTATTGATCTTTTTCAAAGTTCAAAATTTTGTTTTATTGATTTTTTTCTACTGTTTATCCATTTTCCTTTTCATTGATTTTTTTGTGCTGATCTTTATTTCCTTTATTTTACTTACTTTGATTTTATTTGTCTCTTTTTAAAAATAGATTCTTAATATGGAAGCTTAGAAAACTGATTTTTAGATCTTTCTTCTTATATGAACATTTAAGACCAATACAGATCCTTCTGAGAACTACTTTAGTGGCATCCTACAATGTTTATATGTTCTGATGTGATTCTTCTTAACTCATGGGTTATTTGGAAGAGTGGTTATTTTTTAAATATTTGGAGATTTTTCCATATAACTTTCTCTTATGAGTTTAAATTTAACTCTTTTGGGTTAGAGAACATACTCTGATGATTTTCATCCTTTTAAATTTATTGAGATGCTTTGTGGACTACCATGTGGTCTATCATGGTGAATGTCCCATGTGAAAGTAAAATAATATATATTTGGCTGATTTGGAGTCAAGTCTATTAGATCTAATTGATCAGTAGTGTTTTTCAGTCTTCTGTATCATTACTGATTTGTCTCTCTACTTGACTTGAGAAAGCAATGTTGAAATTGAAATTGTGGATTTGTTAATTCTTTTAATTTGATCAGTTTATGCTTTATGTATTTTGAAGCTCTGTTATGGGGTGTACAAACAGTAAGGATTTTAATTTTTTAATGAATTTATTTTTGTTATAGATATTTCCAGGATTTTAATTTTTTTTAATGATTGTATCCCTTTATATTGATCCAAGTTTGCATCTAGTATCATCATCTCCTTCCTCTGAACTCCCTTGACATTTCTTGTAGTGCAGATCTATGGGAAACCTCTTTGCAGGTTACTGAGCTTTTCCCATGATTCTGCCCCTGGACTCCCAGCTCAGTTAGTCTCCATGAATGTTGATCTTCATCTCTTCATCTCGGGAAAGCCAGCGGGCTTTGTTTCAGTTCCTTCACCCTGTGCCACTGGCCCTCAGACTGCCCTGAGGCGGAAAGCCAGGGTGATCATAAAGCTTCCATAATTTCTTCCCCTTCATCCAGGACTACACAGTCCTGTGCTGTCTGTTGCCCAGTGTCTGAAACCAGCTGTTTAAAATATTCTGTCCAATTTTCCAGTTGTTTGTGGAGGTTGGTTAAGATCTGTGCCTGTGCCTCCATGATGGCTGAAATAAATTTTCTTAAGTAGTTTTAAATAAAGGAAAACATTAGAAATGCTAACATAAAAATAATTATAAAATGTGTATATTGCTTGTATAAACAATATGCTAATAGAAGTTTAACAAACATAAAGGGGGATAATTATGAAAATGTAATAATTATAAGATGTAAATATAATTAAATTATGAAATCTATTTTATTAAAATGCTCAAGTATAAAATAATTTAAATTTTAGGATAAATTAAATTTTAATAGTGAATCAAGTAGGAAGTATTTGTATCAATTTATGATTTATATAGAATATGTAAAGTTGATTTTTTAATATGTAGATTTTATCATTTGTTTTGACACTTAAAATTAATTATGCTTCTAAGATAAAGAGTGGTAGAATTTTATCTTACAATTTTTCAGTAATGCCTCACATTATCATTAGTAATACGATTAATTTATTAATCCTTATTTTTTGGAAATTCATAGTTTTAAAAGTAGTTTTTATCTCTTCTCTCTGAAAACAATATTGCCAATTAAATGCAATGTGTTCATTTGATGTTATTTCATATATGAAACCATAAAATATGAAATCTAAATAGAAATGTACTCAGGATAGCTGAATGTTAAATAATTTTAAGTATGATTTCAATGTTTAAAACAAGATTTGAAAAACTTCTAAGAAAAAGTCAGAGAAACAGAAAATAACTTTGATTAGATTTGTGCATAAACTTTCTCTGCTCCCTGTACATGCATGTATTTATTATTGTATGTGTAGCTTTTTTTTTGTTTTTTAACTTGGCTCTTTCCTACTGTACTATGATCTCACGAGGCATGGATTATTTTTCCTGATTATCTTTATCCAACACTTACTCAGTGTCTAGTCTATGACAACCATTCAGTAAATATTTATGGATGAAGAAAAATGTAACTGAATTTTCAAAGTGGAAAGCCAACATCGTTTGTTATTTCTACTTTAAAGATATTACGACAAGAATTGGGCAATTTTTATTAATGAAAATGTGTTTAATCTTTTATGATTGAATATGGTACTAGTATCTTATGAATGAGTAAACGTTTCTTACTTACCTTTATTTTATCATTTAAATGCAGGGAGTGAAGGTTCATTTCTCGGTAAAAAGAAGTCAAACTCAATTAGTGTAGGAGAGTTTTACCGAGATCCTGCCTTGCAGCGTTGCTCGCCAAATTTGCAAAGGGATTGCAATTCATTGGTAAGTTCAATTGTGTGTGTTGTGTGTTTTGTTACTGACATTCTCTTGACAACTGAGCTATTGATAAAAAACAAAACTAGGAGCTAGTGGTGCAGAAATTTCCTGACATATGAAAACTTTATATCAGAATATAAATATATATATTATTATAGAGTGTGTTTGTGGAATATACAGGTAGGTTTATAGTTGTTTGTATGAAAAATTGTACAATAACAAATAATGATAGAAGAATACTCTGTGTTTTGCGTACTCATACTTGTAAACCTACATTTGCCTTGCCCTGTATGTATTAAGTACACTTCATAATGGTTTTATCCTTTTTCTCTTGTTACAACTCCATGTCTATGTTGCCCAGGCTAGGTCTCTTTCTTATGGTGTCACTGGCTCATGGATAGTTTAGATAGATATCTTATAGTGATTCCTAAGGAAACCAGATAGTAAATATTCTCTTTGCTCCAAAAAATGACAATGATTGTAGAATAAATGTCTGTTTGTTTAATAGGGACCCATTTTTGATCATGAAGATTTACTGAAGCAAAAAAGAAAAATATTGTCTTCAGATGATTTACTCAGTGAGTATTTGAAAGTAATAATAAGTAAATAGATATTTTGAGCAGAATATAATATTTGTTACATTTCCTTTGATTGGTCAAATTTTCTTGGTGCCAAATTCATCTTATATAACCTTCAAATTATAATAGATTTAAAAATTTATGATTTATAATGTTATATAGGACACTTATTTTTTTCTACTGTTTTTCTGAAATGTAAGTAATACCTTCACCAATGCCACTGTTTATACCTTTCTCCAGGTCTGTTGTTTTTTTTTTTACACTGCTAATACCGCTTGATTAACTATTTATTATTTGCTTGTCATCCCTGGCACTGGAATGTAAATTCCATAGTTTGGTTTTTCATTGAATCTCCAGTGCCTTAAGGAGAGCCTACACTATTCAGTGATCAATAAACACTTGCCAAGTTAAATTATCTGCTTATATTTCCATTGTTTGTCTGTTTTTGACAAAAGGGCCATCAAAACTTCCATCCCATATGAGGCATTCAGACAGTGCTTCTTCCCTGGCTTCTGAGAGAGAATATATTACATCATTAGATCTTTCAGCCAATGAACTAAGAGATATTGATGCCCTAAGCCAGAAATGCTGTATAAGTGGTCATCTGGAGCACCTTGAAAGGCTGGAGCTTCACCAGAACGCACTCACGGGCTTCCCACAACGACTATGTGAAGTAAATTTAACTTGTCCAATAACTCTCAGGATGTTTGAAGAGCTTTTGTGTTTATATCTAATGTGCATGGTTATATCTTTAAAAAGAAGGGTCTACTTTTGTTCCATTGGACAATAATTCCCCCATTCTTCTGGTTTTCACACAAGCATCTTAGTCTGGGTGACGTTCAGAAACATCTTTGAGGGCAGGCAGTGGAAATGGAGATATGGTTGGAGAGGAATCCAGGGTTCTGTCGTCAAGATACCTGGTACCTGTTAGAGTCCCTTAAGGCTAGATGTTGGTCATGCATTTAATAATTAAATTGTTGGAAGGCCATTTAAACTGCTTAAACTATGTAGGCTAGACTTGGCCCTGGTTTGGGGGTACTGGCTCTGGCTCAGCTACCAACTGTGTGATAATAAGAATGTGTTTCTCTGACTTCTCGAAGCCTTTATTTCCTCATCTGCCAAACACAGAGGCATAACTAAACTACTCCTAAAGCACTTACTGAGTTTTAAAATTGTATATCACTTAAAAATTGATTTTTTGGCTCTAAGTTTTATTTCATAAAAATTAAGGTATAAAATAGTCTGCTGATAGAATAATCTTCTGAATATTGACTTTGTTCATTATTTTAAAAAATGAAATGAATTTTCAGTGTGATTTTTTAAATTTTATTTTAAATTTGTTTTTATTGATTTTTAGAGAGAAGTAAGGAGAGGGAGAGAAACATTGATTGGCTGTCTCCTGCACTCCCCCTACTGGGGATCGAGCCTGCAACCTGGGCATGTGCCCTGACCGGGAATTGAACTGGTGACTCTTGGTGCATAGGATGATGCTCAGTCCACTGAGCCTCACTGGCTGGGCTGTTCATCATTTTTATGTACTTTGGATCAGAAGTCAAAAAAGTTAGACTGATAATTTTAAAAAACCTTACTACAAATGTTTACATTATTAAACTGATTTTAGCTGAACTGTAAAGATTGATAAAAGATATACTTGTTTTTTTTTTAAGCTAGCTTTGTTGCAAATACATTTTTCCTTTCTAACCTATAAAATTTACCATAATTTTGAGACTTTAAAAAGAAACATTGCATGACTTTTAAGGACATTTAAGTGTGTCTTTATCCTAAAGTTTGCCTATCTGGAGAGAGAGGAAAGAAAGGTGACCCTCTACCTGGTCACGTGTAAAAGGTGTCCTCTCTTCTCCTCCTCTTTTCCTGACTAAAATGTCCAAATCACGGGGTGTCATTCGAATTGCCACTTCCTTACCCTCTGCTCCTCTTCTTCTCCCCCTCTTCTCTCCAGACTAGATTGGTACCCACCTCGTTTACATTTCCATGCCACCGTGGAGTTTTCCCCCAATGCTCACTCGCTTATACATTTTATCTGAGGTATATTGTCCTCACTAACTGGGAACTCCTTGAGAACAGGAACTGTTTCAGGCTTGTTCGTGTCTATCCTGAATGCCTAGAAGGTCTGGCACGTAGTAGAGGCCCAACCGATGATTACTGAATGGATTTGTGAAGGGGTTAATACTGACACTTGGTAGACCTTCAATTAATTGTTAAAGAATAAGTAAAAGAAAACTAGAATTCAGCTTAGCTAAAAAATAAAAAAAAAAGAATTTGAAGAGAACATGGCAAGGTGAGCTGCAGTAAGGCATTCAAACACAGGACCAGCTCAGAACCTTCCCTTAAGGACAGTTCAGATTGGCACCCCGAGATGGCAGTTTTGTTACCGCCTGTGTCTCTTTAAAAAAAAAAAATGTTCTGATTAAAGCTTGGGAATAAATCATTTTAAAGTCTTTCCTTCTGAATAATCTGGTAGGAACTGAAACAATGGCAGAAATTTTTAAGCAACTTCTGGGGCAAAGATCCGTAAATAAGCCTTTATAATCATGTCACTCTTTAGGATTCCATGTGAGGATAAATATACTGATATGCAAAGAAGAGCACAGAGAAGTGGTGGTTTTGGTATTTTAGCCCTTTAACAACAATTTATACAAATTTTAAAAATTGACATAATATGTAAATGGAAGGTTTGCTAGTATGATAGTAAAATTAGAAATTGCTTAAAAATAGAATATAGAGATTTGAAACAAAAAGTTCCCTAAAAAGAAGAGGTTCGAAATAAAACATGTACTATATACAGTGACTAATTTTATGGGTAAATCTTATTTATATTAAAATGTATAACAATTTGCCCTGGCCAGTGTGGCTTAGTTGGTTGAGCATCGTCCCATTCACCAAGAGGTCACTGGTTCGATTCCCGGTCAGGGCACATGCCCAGGTTTCGGATTCTATTACCCATCGGGGTGAGTAATGGGAGGCAATCAATCCATGCTTCTCTCTCACATTGATGTCTCTCTCTCTCTCTCTCCCTCTCTCTCCCCCTCCCTCTTCTTTCCCCTCTCTCTCAAATTAATACAAAAATAAAATAAAATAAACCAAAAAATAAAATAAAATGTATAACAATTTCCAAAAGCTAGTATTTAAAAACGTATTCCCAGGATTATGTTGTACTGCTTATTCATTAAATCATTAGTTTAAATATTTGTTGAGGCCTGCTCTGCTTCCATTTTTACTTGTTGCAGGAATAATTTACTAAATTATTAAATTTAGCTAAAAAGCTAAATTAAACTCTAAACCTTATTCCTGTGACCCTGCTTTTGAAATCCTCCCTGCTGTACTTTTCCTGCTTCTACCCATTTTAGAGCGGAGATAGTTGGACAGTCAGTATGCTGAAGTTCTCTTGTGTATTATGTTTTCAATTTTCAGAAAGATTCTTAATGGTTCTAGTTAGCAGAGGCATGGAAGGCAGAAATATTAACTAAATTTAAGTTTCTCAGGTGGTTCATTTCAGAATTTTAAAATCCTGTCTTTCCAGACGCTGAAGTGTCTGACACACTTGGACTTGCACAGTAATAAGTTCTCGTCGTTTCCCTCCTACCTGTTGAAAATGAATTGTATTGCCTACCTTGATGTCTCTCGAAATGACATTGGACCCTCCGTAGTTTTGGATCCTGCAGTGAAGTGTCCAACCTTGAAACAGTTTAACCTGTCATACAACCAGCTGTCTTCTGTTCCCAAGAACCTTGGGGAGGTGGCAGAGAAACTGGAACTGCTCACTTTAGAAGGGTAAGAAGCGTTCAGTAAAACAAAAGGGTTGCCTTACGCTGACAAATAATACTGACATTATTTCTATAGTAATAAGTTTTGAACTAACGTGATAAAGAAACGGAGGCAACTAATATTGTAGCTTGCATCAATTGACTTCAATTTTCACAACTAATTTTAAAATTAAGAAATCTGCTTTGATGCCGTTCTTTGAAGGCAAATTGTTTTCCTTAAAGCTTATGTGTTCATGCAATTTAATCCTCATTTTCTCACTTATGACTTAGAAATAAAATATCAGGGATGTGTTCTCCCCTGAGCCTGAAGGAACTGAAGATTTTAAACCTTAGTAAAAACCACATTTCATCCCTGTCAGAAGACTTCCTGGAGGCTTGCCCCAAGGTGGAGAGCCTCAGTGCCAGGATGAATTTTCTTGGTAAGTGTTCTGTGTGAGTCTTCCATTTACCAGTACTTGTAAATATTGCAGGATGAGTCATATATGGACACTTTAAGTGGGGATTTAAAGGTATTATTTTAGTTTAAATATTGTGCTGGCATTTCAAATATAAGGTTAGCACGTTGGTGATAAAAAGACATAAGGTATTGCCCTGACTGGTTTAGCTCAAGGGTTGGAACGTCAGCCCGAGGACCAAAGACTTGCAGGTTTGATTCCAGTCAAGGGCACATACCTTGGTTGTGATTTGGGAGGCAACCAGTCGATGTGTCTCTATCACATCGATGTTTCTCTCTCTCTCTCTCTCTCCCTCACACTCTATCTGACGATAAATGGAAAAATATCCTTGGGTGAGGATTTGGAAAAGAAAAAGAAAGGAGGTGTCAAGCCATGGACACAGGAAGGAAACTTAAATGCATATTGCTAAGTGAAAGAAGCCAAGCTGAAAAGTCCACATACTGTATGATTCTAACTATAAGACATTCTGGAACAGGTGAAACTAGGGGGACACTAGAACAACCAGTGGTTCCCAGGAGTTTTGAGGGAGGAAGAGAGGGAGGAATAGTTAGAGAAAAGGGGGATTTGGGACAGTGGAACTATTCTGTGTGCTACTGTTATGTGGACACATGTCAGGACCCATAGAGTGTATAACACAAAGAGTAAACTCTGTGGTAAGCTATGGATTTTAGTTAATAATAATGTGCTTATAAAGGCTATCAATTATAACAAATATACCAAACTATGTGAGTTATTTATAGTAGAGAAAAAATGTGTGGGTGGTGGTGGTGAGGGGGCAAGGGATAAATCGGAAAATGCTGTACTTTCCATTAACGTTTTCTATAAATATAAAGCTGATTGAAAAAAAGTCTACTTTTTAACTTTTTTAAAGAATTAAAAATGTTAATATTAAATTTTTTAAAAATTAAAAATAATTGTAGCAGGCTAGTATTGACATCGATCAAAATGACAATATCTGGGCTATGAATAGTCATGATATCGTGGTTCCTTTTAGTCTAGTAAACTACAAATGTATATGGCTGCCTGAGCTGGATAAGTAGCAATACTGAGTTTCCCCCTGAAGTTTCTTCAGAAATATTGGAGTATAATATAATTAGTACTATTGTTTCTTTTTTTAAAATTGATTTTTTAGAGAGAGAGGAAAGGAGAGAGAGATAGAAACATCGACGTGAGAGAGAAACATCTATCAGCTGCCTCCTGCACGCCCCCTACTGGGGATTGAGCCTGCAACTTGGGCATGTGCCTGGACTGGGAATCGAACTGGGACCTCTCAGTCCATGGGATGATGCTCAATCCACTGAGCCACACCAGCAGGGCAGTATTATTGTTTCTTTATAAGAAATAAATTTCAAATGAGTAAGGTTAATGTACATTTATTAAATTCTTATTTTGTGTAAGATATTAAAATAATACATAATATGAACATGACTTTTATTAAAAGTCATGGACTACCCTGTGTGGAATACCTTAGCCTGTAAATTAACAGGGATTATGTTCATTTGTGTCCCATCTGAACATTCTAATATTAAGGGAAAAATACTTTTAAAGTAATAAACAGAAATGCCTTATATTTTATATTCCTTAATGGAGGCCATATGCACCTTGCCACCCACAGGACTTTTTTATTATTTATTTATTTTTATATTATAATTTTTCAAAAAGATTTTTTTTCAATGTTGACCTTTTTGCAAGTGTCTCCCTCCCCCCACCCTGTCTGCCTACCTGCACCCACCCTCACCCCTCCCTCCCTTGGCCTTCACCACAATATAGTCCGTGTCCATGGGGTATGCATATATGTTCTTCAGCTAATCCCTTTACCTTCTTTATCCAGTCATCCCACCCCCTCCCTTTGGGTACTGGCCAGTCTGTTCCCTGTATCCATGCTTTCGGTTTCTTTTTGTTCTCAAGTGGAGAATCATTTCTACTAACTTATTTTGTCACAAATACTTTTAGGAAATAGGTGAGGTGTAGCGTAGCCTGTACCTTTCTGCTCCTTAGGAAGACAGCTTCTAGCAGTGTCTTGGAACTTTTGAACCCTTGAAGATTTTCTAGATAAAGCATGACCCATATTTTTAATCTTGAAAATGCTAAGAAATAATTTCTCAGCCACTTTCATGGAACCATAAGAGTTTAGATTTCTGAAGCCTCTCAGATATCATCTGGTCTTGCTATACTTTTTGCAACTGACAAGCCTCTCAGATATCATCTGGTCTTGCTATACTTTTTGCAACTAATGATTCGCTCAGTTCCCAATATTGTATTCCACAGGATTTTATACCTCAGTGTCCTCCTACTGCATCTCTTTCTTGGAAACTCATAACATACCAGAATATTGAGAACTCTGAGATATTGCACTTTATTTTACCTAATGTTTCCCCAGTCTCTTAAGATCACATGATCATATTATACTTTTATTAAGTTACATCCATTATTCCATAGAACACTCTTTATGAGATGGTACTGTGAAGAATTTTTGTCTTTATATTATATTGTGTATTAGTATTCCAAAGTGTTTTGTTATAGTTACTTAAGAATAATTTTATCAATCTACAATGTATTTCACATGATATTACACACAATTTGAAATGAATATTCCAATAATTTTTACTTTTATAGATGTTGGATAGATGAATTTATATTTAGATAGTTGTTTAGCTTTCATATAAAGACTTGTATAAGTATAGTCTATTATATATATATATATATATATATATATATGTATATATATATATATATAAACATATATATATATGTTTTCTTTATTGATATGAGAGAGAGAGAGGAAGGGAGAGGGAGAGAGAGAAAGAAACATCAATGAGAAGGAATATCAATTGACCACTTTCTGCATGCCCCCCACTGGGGATCAGGCCCACAACCTGGGAATGTGCCCTGACCAGGAATCGAACTGGTGACCTCCTGGTGCATGGGTTGATGCTCAACCACTGAGCCACACTGGCTGGGCATGGTATATTATTTTTATATTTAGCAGTGGTATTAAGGATATTACTTTATTTTAAAGTAGATGTTTTAAATTGTAAGCATGAGAGTAGAAATTAAATTAAGGGACAGGTCATTGGTAGCTGTTCTTGTAGAATCCAACAGAAATCTAGTTAAAATGATTAAAATGTCCCTTATTTTATTTTTGTTTTCTTTTAGCTGCTGTGCCTTTTTTACCTTCTTCTATGACAAGTATAAAATTATCTCAAAACAGATTTACATGTGTTCCAGAAGCAATTTTAAATCTTCCACAGTAAGTATATTATTTTTATTTTAAAATCACATGAGCTGGAACAGAACCTCCAGAAACATGGTTTTAACTTAGGCTTATTTAACGTTTTAAAATCTGTGAATGTTTGACATTCACTAGACAAAAGACCCAAGTTGTTACTTGGATTTTTTAACTTTTATATTAATTTAGTGTGCTATTGTATAGAAACAATTTGATTATTTACTGTGTAATTGCATTATTATAATCAAATGTAATTGCACTGGCTATCACGTTAACGTTTTAAATTTCACTTGCTCAGAGGTTGATATGTTGCAAAGATACTATTAACTTTGAAATTATACTTAAGTTTCAGTGACATTTTTAGTGAGGATTGGGACAATTTATGTAGCCCAGGTATTTGGGGATATTTTTGGTTATTTTCTATATAAACAAAAGTTTCCTGTTAACAGATTCTTGCATTAATTAGATTTGAAATGTGTTGTCCCTTTAAATACTATTCTAATAGTGTTATACATCATAAACCAAACCCATAAGTGTATAGGTACAAATATATACATATATAGATAAATAATACTTAGTTATAATCTTGCCATAGAATGTGTCAAACAAACATATACTAGTTAATTTAAATCCAGCTTTAGAATGTGTCAGACACTGTTCTCACTGCTCAACAGTGTATCATCTCTTTAATGTTCCTAATTATCCTATGAAATAGCTACTGTTATTATCTTCACTTTATGAGAACATTATTTCATTAGTGATATAAAGTAACTAGCCCAAAGTCACAGTTTTTAAACACTGGTGATTTGACGTCAGACTCTCAAAGCACACATGCAGGCACCCCTAGAATGCAGGTGGTCCTATATTTCAAGCATAATATGTTCCAGATAATATGTTTGAAAGTTAAATATTTATGAAACTCGATTAAAAGATATGTGCCATAAAAATATTTCTTCCCAAAGAACTAAAAGTATCATCTAGTCCCTAATTACACTATCCTTTTAGACATCATCTTCAGGCATAAGTTTCCAGCATTTTGTATGTATTTCTTTAAATTTATTCTTTTGTTTCACAAATGAGCATCCAGTTGGCCAGCTTAAATCTCCACTGAGGCTAAGAGACACTGCTTTTGAACAGCCTGGTGATTCTCGGATTTGTCTCGGTTGCATTGTTTGTTAGACATACATGTCTTATCTCTAATGCAGTCAAATTAATATCCTCATTTTCATGCATTTTTGTAAGGTAACTAAGGCACAATCTAGTATCATTTTAAAATAGCAAAAATGTTGCTGTGCAGACCTGAATCTTTGTCTAGCAGGTTGTACAGCTATGTGAGCTTAGAATTAATTCATCATGCTTGAAATCTGCTCGATGAAAGGAGTCAGTATATGTAAAAGTCCAGGCAAACTTTTAGCCAAAAATATTCCACAATCACTCAATGTGTTTATTCTTCATACACATGTACACTTATATGTAACATGTATTTTTCTGCAAACTTAGGGTAGGTAGCATGTTCTTGCATGAAAGCAACCAATTTGCATTGAGGGCCCGCTGTGTGCAAGGCATCATGCTCAGTGTTAGGGAACCATATTTATCACACTGAGACAAGCTGGTAAAGGGGTGTGTCTATGCACAGTATTAATTAACTCGAGCACCAACCTCTAAAGATTTCTCCCAGTAATGAGTGAAATTAAAAAGAGATATGGGGGCCACATATTTGTAACTCTTGAAGAGAAGGCAGGAATTTTAATGACCGTTTTTGCATTTGTTAATTATGATTTCTCATGTATCATAAATATTTGTAAAACACTTGTTCTTTTTCTCATTCTGAGATTGACGTTTTTATGTTTCTGAAGTAGAAAAATTAGGCCTCAACTTTGCTTTTAATGGTTCTTATTCATTTAAATGTTATTCCTAGTGAGACATGCCTTCTTTCCAGCCCCCATGTACCTATATGTACACAAAAACACACATGCGTGCTTATATATAAATATTGTTAGTTTTAAAGTTCTTATTCTCATTCTAGTGAAAATTACTGGTGATGTAATTTTATGTATTTTGGAAATACTCGTTTGGTTTTAATCTTGACATTGTATCATTTTAGCTTGCGATCCTTGGATATGAGCAGCAATGATATTAAATATCTACCAAATCCTTCACACTGGAAATCTTTGAACTTAAGGGAACTCTTGTTTAGTCATAATCAGATCAGCATCTTGGACTTGAGCGAAAAAGCATATGTATGGTCTAGAATGGAGAAACTACATCTTTCTCATAACAAACTGAAAGAAGTAAGAGATCATCTTTATTTGCTTAAAATTATTGCCAATTTGAAAATATGCTTTTGTAATTTGCATAATCAAAAATTATCATTTTGAAGTCTGTTACTTTGTATTTCCTACTTTTTGAATAAGATCTATACTGACCCTGAGGTAAATAGGTATATAAATGCTTACTTTCCATAAAAGATCACTTTTTGTTCTCTGTTTTTAGATTATATGAATATATATATATATATATATATATTTACCTATGAATGTGTATAATGCTTAATATGTGTCATTTACTCACCAAATCTCTGATCTGTTAACAGACTCTCAGATACCCTACACTTCTAAAGTTGACACTGGGCCATATACAGCCTGTGTTTTTCAGCTGACTTTCTTTCCTGCATTCTTACATTTCTGCTTTCCTCACTGTGCGGCTGCTCATCCTCGTGGGCCAGCCTCCTTTGTTTCACTCCATTGCCTCTGTTACAAATTGGAAATTGGTTATCCATTCATCTCAGAAAAACATTTTTTTTTTTTTTACCAAGTTCAAGTCTATCGTCTATAAAACCTCAAAAGAATTAAGTGTCTGAAACTGTGAGGTTCAGAATAACTGTGAATATTTTTTGATACCTGTTTTTTTTTTGTCAGCAAATCAATGAGTTTTATTTAAAAATAATGAGTACTGCTTAAAAATTTGGAACAGAAAATAAAACAACTCTAGTTAACGTGCCCCCTGCAGTTGTATTTTCATGACATTAAGTTGTATACAAGTTTGTGATGACCAGATCTTTATAGTATTACTGGAGAACAGTGTGAGGAAACAGATTGGAAACCACAGGCAATTGGATTCAGAAAGCTATAAAGACACTTACTTTCAATGTTGTGAAGAAATGACATATGTTACCAAGGGGACATGGGTTTGCAAAGACTATAAATAAGTGACATAGGTTGTTTTGGGTAAGTCCCTTATATTTTTGTTTTTAAACATTCATAGTAAAAACTGTGATAAGCATTTGGAAGGTTTCAGGACTCTGCTGAAAGGCAGTGTGCGTTGCTGATGGGATCTCTGGTTTTTTAAATTTCCGACCAGCAGCTTGTTTCTTGGCAGCATGCATCTTCCTTCCCACCAACAGAATTTGCCCTTTTTTATTTCATTAAGATTCCTCCTGAGATTGGCTGTCTTGAAAATCTGACATCCCTTGATGTTAGTTACAACTTGGAACTGAGATCCTTTCCCAATGAAATGGGGAAACTGAGCAAAATATGGGATCTTCCTTTGGATGAACTGCGTCTTAATTTTGATTTTAAGCATATAGGATGTAAAGCCAAAGACATCATAAGGTTAGATCATTTTATTTCCACTTGTTTCTGTTAAGTTTGTTTCAGATTTCCTCTGTGACTTTGATGGCTGTAGAGTTACAAAATGGGGACAATGTAGAGTACTGTCTAACATTAATATGCTATGTATCATTTGCCTTCTATTTAATGAATGGGATTTTATGGTGTCGCTGCAGCTTTTCATTTCCTCAAAGCTAAGTTAATGGTGAGAGAATAGCTTCTCCTCCTTGTCATGCTTTTCATAGAAATAGACTCTAAAAGGAAAGTGCTACTAATTCATCTCTCGTTACCAAGTACAGCATCTAAAGAAGTATAGCAGAGTATTAATAATTTCTTGAGCTTCATCTCATAGAGCAAATAATTATATGTCTATTATATCTTAAAGCATTGTAGTTCCTTAAGTGATAAGAAATTGCTAATTTTGATTTTGCCTATGAGGATGAGTAACCTACTCACCCTGATCATTTTTGAAACTACCAGAACTTCCCAGGTATCACTGTTTCTGGTCCTTACACTTTACAAACTTCAAATATCTTTGATAATGTACTTTATCTCACTCCTTGTTACATTTTAAGCATGTTAGTCTTATTGTTACCTACTCATAAAATTATTTATTTCCATTTTTACAAAATTGCTTCTATCTATCTTGATCTTACAGGTTTCAGCTCATTTATCACCTCTCATTGTAGCCCTGACTATAATATCCATTAAGGCAGGGACGATGGCTGTGTTTACTCACTGTCTGATACTTGGCATGAAGCCTGGCATACAATTAATAGTTTCTGAGCTACCAGTGAACTGTATTTACCTAATTATCTTCCGCTTAAATTTTCTTAAATTTACATTTAACTTTTTATGAGGAACAGTGTCTATCTTCCTGAGCTTGATGTAATTTGAAAGGAAAGAGTTTGTCACCAGCTTTGCTAAACATGACTGCTCCTGATTCTAAATAATTATTTCCCATGATTTTTCCCTCCTGAAGCTGGAAAAGATGTTCATATGAAAATTGGTTCATTATTATCAATCATTTAGTGGAACTAGTTTTCAATGTATTATTCCATATTTTCAAGCCACTATATAAGTAAATATTTTTAAACTTGTTTTACATTTTTAGAAAAGACAAATACCTGAAATAGTTTAGATATTGTAGGCATCATCTGCTCTTTCAAAGAATGAGTTTTTTTCCAGAGTGATGAATTCTTAATAGTTAGTGGTCTTTGTACTATTGATTTTCTCGTTTATTGGTGATGAAAACAGAACTTTAGTTGCATGTGAGAAAATGACTGATTTCAACAATAGCAGGTATAGATAATGATCTGTCAGATCTTATTTTCTAAAGTGTCAAAGAAACAAGTAGAGTTACTGTGCCTTTTGGTCGGATCACCAGCATTGTTGGCCAGAGACCTATTAGTTATGAGAACGGATTGGTCAATAATCTCTAAAATTCACTTATGATTTAATTTGCTTCTTAATTTTAAACTGTGGCAACATTTTAATATAGTTAAAATATATCTATATATCCATTATATCTTTGAGAACATTTAAAATATATTAATTTAAGGGTGGTTTTCTAGCCCCCTATAGCACTTCTAATTCGTTTTAATTATTTTTACATTGTGATTATTAGGAATAGCAACATATTATCTGATAGTATAATATTTGATATGTAGTCATTTATAATGTAACCAATATGATCTTTCCATGAACAGTGTGCACATGCATATCTGTTATAAATGAATATATACATTGTATATGCTATACATGAGTCTGTATGCACACACACACACACACACACACACACACACACACATGTAATGGACCCAAAATAACCTCACTATCAAGGTTTAGTATAACAGTATGCCTGTATAATGTACCTTGGTTGTCTGTCACATGGACTTTGTAAAATTTTATACTTTATAATTTTTAGGGTTTTGTGTTATTTAAAGAAATCTGTGTGTGTATAAAGTTCTAATGTGGATAGCAAACATTTTCACATTTTATTGCTTATGGTGATAGTGTAACATGTCATTGTATTTGATAATGCTACCAATCATTATCAGCTACACTAATATCAATAACAAAATATATGTATTAACAGTACACCGAAAGACAAGTGCATTTATTTATATGAGCTGTGCATTTTTGGCATACTATATATTTAAAAGTCTGATATTTAAAAGAATTCAATGCCCAAGAATTCACCTATATTTTAAATATATAATTAAGCAGTGTATTATTTAATTTTTGTCTTTCTAATACCAGGTTTCTTCAACAGAGGTTAAAAAAGGCTGTGCCCTATAACCGAATGAAACTTATGATTGTGGGAAATACTGGGAGTGGTAAAACCACCTTATTGCAGCAATTAATGAAAACCAAGAAATCAGATCTTGGGATGCAAAGTACCACAATTGGCATAGATGTCAAAGACTGGCCTTTCCCAATAAGAGGCAAAAAGAAGAAAGACCTCATTCTAAATGTGTGGGATTTCGCAGGTATTTGTTTCACTAGAATTTTAAAATCAAATTTATCTTTTATTTAGAACAGGGATTTAAAAACTGAGTTTTCTGTTCCAATACTGCAAAGAGACCAGTGAATGCTATGGAATTGCTCCAAAGCCATTTACTTCTCCCAGCGTTACCATTGCCACGAGCATGGAGAAGTGTATGGAGGGAATGTTAGAACACAGGTGCTAGCTAAAGCTGAGTATTTGCTTGGTAGCTAACACTTTGGCTAAAAGTTCATAATCTCTAGTAAAAACTCAGTATAGTCTTGCCCGCCCAGTGTGGCTCAGTGGTTGAGCATTGACCCATGCATCAAAGGTCACCGGTTCAATTCCTGGTCAGGGCACATGCCCAGGTTGTGGGCCCAATCCCCAGTGGGGGCATGCAGGAGGCGGCCAATGGATGTTCTTTCTCATTGATGTTTCCATCTCTCTCTTGCTCTCCCTTCCTCTCTCTCTAAACAATAAAGAAAAAAAAATTAAAAACAAACAAAAACTCAGTGTAGTCTTCTAAACATTGTTGATTGTTTTTCTCTTTTTTTGTATGCTAAATAGTAGATAGCATCATCTAAAAATTTGTTTTGAAAAAAGGAAGGCTAACAAAGAGTCTCCAATCTTTATTTAGGTCGTGAGGAATTCCACAGCACTCATCCCCACTTCATGACCCCGCGATCTCTGTACCTCGCGGTCTATGACCTCAGCAAAGGGGAAGCAGAAGTTGATGCCATGAAGCCTTGGCTGTTCAATATAAAGGTGATCTGTTCTGCCCTGGCCAGTTTGGCTCAGCAGTTAGAGCGTCGGCCCGCGGACCAGAGAGTCCCGGGTTTGGTTTCCGCTAAGGGCACATACCTCGGTTTCGGTTTGTCCCCGGCCCCAGTTGGGGTTGTGTGGGTGGCGACCAGTCAATGTGTCTCTCTCACGTAGATGTTTCTCTCTCTCTCTTCCTCCCTCTCTCCCTCCTGCTCTATCTGAAGATAAATGCAAAAAAATGTCCTTGGGTGAGGATTAAAAAAAAAAGGTGATCTGTTCTAATCATGTGAAAACACAAAATAATTCTCATTTTTTGGTATGTAAGGTAATTTATTTTAGGCAAATAGTTGGTTTAATTTTTTTTTTTTTTAAGAAAGCAGCACTAAAATTTTGAGTTGGGACATTTTCAGAGTAATTAAGTTGTGACACAAAAATTGTGTTCCATATTGGTGAGTGTTATAGATACTTGAAACCATTTTAAGCTATAAAATTGAAAATACACATGCTAAACTATTTTTATCATATTATTTTTTAAATAGAATATGAGCTTTTCTGATTTAAAATAAGTTATATTAAAGAAAAGCAATCTGTGCATCACAACTTATGTGTTCAGTGGCAATCTAGTGTGAAGTCTTTCCAATCTTACACTTTCAAATGGTACCAGATTAATATGCTCTTTTTTTAATTGAAGTATTTTTGACAATATGCTCCTATATTGGGAATTTCTTTTTGTTTTTTCCCACTTTGTCCCTTGCTGTTATGTTGTCAGCTATTCTTTACAAGGTCTTTTGTAATTTTGGTAATTTTTTTAAAACTTTTGTTTGTTTTGACGTTATTATAGCAAGTCAAAGTGAGCAAATATTACAACAAGAGTAATGGCTTTTTTCCCCCCTTGCAGACTTCAAATAGAATGGCTGTAAAGTGAATTCAAGAAATTGAATTTGCAAATAAGGAAAATACAAACTGTATTATGACACTTGAAATAATTTGTGGGTTTATTAAATGCTTTTTATTTTGAAGTCTAAAGCACACTTAGACAGTTACCCATTTTAAGGAGTAAAAAGAAAAAAGAAAAGGAAATTGGCTACTACTACTCTTATACCGGCCACCTGAAAAGCGGTGATAATTGGATTAAGAAGAGGCATAAAAACGACTTCTAAAATTTGTTAAGGTTCCATTTTTCCCCCTTAGGGTAAGGAAAGAAAGACAGTTATTTGCTTCATGATGTCTTTTGATTTTTCATTTCCACTCAAGTGAATTTCAACGGAAATGTAATCAGTCTGGATTTAAAAACAAACACAGGAGTGTTCCTCGTCTTTCCCTGCAGGCTCGCGCGTCTTCTTCCCCCGTGATTCTGGTCGGCACGCATCTGGACGTTTCGGACGAGAAGCAGCGCAAAGCCTGCGTGAGCAAGATCAACAAGGAGCTGCTGAACAAGCGCGGCTTTCCCGCAATCCGGGACTACCACTTCGTCAACGCCACCGAGGAATCCGACGCCTTGGCGAAACTCCGCAAAACCATCATCAACGAGAGCCTGAATTTCAAGGTACCGCGGCTAATGCCTCCTGTGCGCTGGCAGATAAGTATAACTCACTAACCCTTCTGTTGTGCACCTGCTTAGAAATGGCAGAAGTCTTGAGGTATGTTTCCTAGCTGTTAGCACTATTATTTCCCATTTGAAGATTCCTTAGGCCATACTTCATTTCAGATTCACAGAAATGGGAATAAAAATAATTAGAGGGTCCTGAGAGACTGAGCAGGTGTTTCTGAGAGAATCTGAACAGGTGTTTCTGATGCCCTTACCCTGCCAGGGTCTGGCAGTGGCGCCGCAGTCAACAGGATGGGCCTGATACTGAGATCACCTTTCTTCCATGAGTGTTTGTCTGTTGTGTCTTCATCCTTTCTTTGGGGGTTCTTTCTTATGCTTGTCTTGGTGTTCTGGGCTCCCCTTCCAGGCCTCGTGTCCCTGTGATTCCCATTCTGCGTGTTTTTGCTCAGTCTTTTGAGATGGCGTTTTCACTTGGCTGCCAAGACCACTGATTTGGTTTTCAGCAATGTCTAAGCAATTTTTGGTTTTATTTCATACAAACAGGGTCTTTCATTTTAGGGATGGTGTTATTTGATTTCTAAAGTGCCTTTCTAGTAAGCCAAATGTAATTCGTTGGGTTTACAAAACACACATAAATTGGTTACCAGGCAGACCACTTGTTTTTAATACTTAGAGGAGAGAGAAATTTTCCGGGGTTTCTATGGACAGCATGGTGCAAACTGTGTGGAAAATGCCCTGACATTGTAATATGACAAACACAGTGGTGAGTTTCATTGTTCGTTCTGTTGGCTTAGCTCATTAGCACTAATGATGAAGGCATGGTGTGTAACTAAGGTCTTGTTTTGCCTGGACAGTCTCAGCATAATTATAAGGAGTGCCCCAGAATATTCTCAAGCATTCCAGTCCGGATGATAAATGTTATGGTTGTCCTGGTTATAATGTATCCGCCAGTTAGCTTCGTTCTGTTCCATTTCCAGAGATTATGCTCCAATCCAAAACCTAATGAGCCATTTATAAATGTGCTGGTCTTGGTGGTGCCTCAGGAGATCATTTGCATGGTCGTGTCTTTAGCGCATTTATCACAGCCGCTAAAAGCTTTTGACAGTGGTGGATCACTAGTGGTTTCATGGAAGAAAAATGGCATATTATTTGCAGATTTTCCTACTCTCTCATGAGACATGTGATTAGATAGTAACATAACTTTTGAGAAACAACTATACAAAATTCATTAATCCAATTAAATATTGTCTTTTTCCAGGTGGTTTTCTCCTGAGACTATACCTGTACTTCTAGAACTTTGTTGTTATTTATACTATTTTAAAAGCCTCTCTTTTTATCGTTGCTGTTGGAGCATATATTATATTTTTAAAAAGACTTCTTGGGGATAACTTTGTTTTGAAAAGTCCTGAATTTAGTTAAAGCAAAGTCTATGGATAAAGTGGTTAGTTCATCAAGCTGGACTAGTACTGCGTTTGTCTGGTAGCAAGTTATCACTGTCAGTCGATACAACCATATTTCTTCCTGCGTTTATGCATGAACTATGAAGGCACTGCCATGCAAGGAAGTAAAACATGTGCTTTGAAAATAGAAATATTATTCGAAGAAAGGTATATATTGCAAATGGATGCATCCTTTTGGCATTTTGCTTTGAAAATCCATTGACCCAGAACCAAGGAGCCTGCCAGAACTTGAGTATTCTTTCCTCCATGCTGTGCTTCAACTTGTATTCGAGCAGCAGCTTTTCATCTGAGATCATTTTTTTGCCCTCTCATTTTTTTTCATCTTTCTTTTATCTTGACTCTTCTGTAAGCTATCCCTGTCTCACCTTTATTAACATGTATCTGTGCAGACTCTAGAATAAAAGTGTTTTGTTTTCTTCTTTTGACTGTTGGTGACCCGGCAGATGAAACAGGACAAAACAGTCTAATGCTAATAACACCCCTTTCAGTGTGTCCAACCCATTAGCAGTTAGCAGAAAGGTATTCTTCGCTGGCCCTAGAACCCAGCCCTATAAAATTCATCCCTTGTCTATATGATTTCCTTTCTGTGAGAACCTTTGTTAATTTCTATACGTAGGTTTTCCTCCTTGAGTTAAAACATGAACTTCAATCTGAAGTTTTGTTTTATGTTAATTTATGAATGATGCAGAGAGGGATTGTGAAAAGTGGAGGTTAGTGGAGTTATATTTAATTTTCTGGGGTAGGGATACATGAACACAGATTTTCAAATAACTGGAGGTGAATATGTAAGTAATGGTTATGGCTGCTGTAATGAAAGCTCCTTAAGGTTCCAGTTACAAGTAGAAAAAGAGCAAGTTTTTTTTTTTTTTAATGTGTGTGTTTATAAACCAAATTTCTATTTGTAATAAGTTTAAGAATTTAGGTAGAAATTTTGATATTGTCAGGTAAACAGAATATACTAGAATTATTCATATATTCACGTACTGGAATATATTCAATGGGGAGAGTTTGCCACCTGGTGGTTCTCAGAGGCATTTCAGTTACTATTAGAGTTGTGTTTCTGTTTAAAATCAGATTTTCAAGAAAAAAAGTTTGGAAAAGACTTTTATTATAGGAAGTATCACCTGAAGTCCATTTAACATTGTTCCTTTTATATGTTTTTCTATTAGTATGCAGTGATTAAATTCAGAGTTTCACAGACCAAAAATCACCCTCTCGTGTCAGGGTATTTAGATGACTTTTCATTTTCTCAAGTTTAAGTTTTTACAGAAAAGCATAGCTGAGGGGAGGAGATACCGTGTCTGTCCCCAGGCTTCACTGTTGATATGTGCAATCCACTAATACAACATTTTACAAATATAAAGCACAAAATTTAATGTTTTACCCAGGGTGTGGATATTTTCATCGAACAAACAAGGTCCAAAAGCTCTTGTAATACTGACTGCTTATGCCAGCATATCTGTGGTATATAAGTTTAATGTCTTAGAAAACAAAAAGGCCTTTATTTATGGGTAGTGATTTACCCTGGATTTGCCACGGATTTTCTGGATAGCTGGATAAATAGTTCCACACTATTTTATTTGATAATTCTTTCCCAATTGTCATATGTGTTTATAGTTTTCTTCTCTTAACATCATTTTATTTATTCCTCAAAATTTAAATGATTTTACATCACATTTTGTTTAGTTAAAAATACACTTCTGAATGGTTATACCCCTTTCTTTAAAACCACTAGTACTGAATTTACACACCACCTGGAAAATGTATGAATAAAATGGTTTTTTTACAGCCTGTCATTTTTAATTACATAGATCCGAGATCAGCCTGTTGTTGGGCAGCTGATTCCAGACTGCTATGTGGAACTCGAGAAAATCATTTTATCAGAGCGTAAAAATGTGCCAACTGAATTTCCTGTAATTGACCGGAAACGCTTATTACAACTCGTGAAAGAAAATCAACTGGAGTTAGATGAAAACGAGCTTCCTCATGCAGTACACTTCCTAAATGAATCAGGTTTGGGTGTTCATTTGTTTCCAGTTTTTTTGAAAGCTTGGCTATGGTGATTGATAAAAGTGGAACTGAGCCTTGCTAGAATTTACATTCAATATTTGACAGAATCGCTTCAGAATTCTTTAATAGGCCACTGATGTTTTTCTCTTTGGAAGACCATCATGTGCACTGATGTTAAGTCATATATCAGGTCATAGGAAAAACACTGGAAACCATCTAAGGGCAACAGTGGAAAGAGCAAGGGTTAAACGTGTGGGTTCTAGAATGTGACGTTACTAGTCAGGAGCTGTGGAGCCCTGAGCCTGAGGCATGGCCTTTCCTAGCTTCAAGTGAATGGAGTGTGAGTGGACGTTGCTTGTCTGCTGTAAAGAGAATGATTATTGGGTTGGTGTAACTGGGCACCTCGGGAATCAGTGGTTGCCCGAGACGATGCAGCTGCGAGTGCAGAGCTTGCTGGGTTACGTCACACATCCTCAGCACCATCTCATAGGTGATGACTCTCAACCCGTCTTCAGTGCTAGTTCTGTCCTTGATCAATATGACCTTACTAGCAATGTGTGAGTTGATTTGTAGTGCCAGGGAAAGTGTCTGGGAAGCTGCTTTTGATCTCTAGATTCTGCTGTATGAAAAATAATTTTCACGTGGATTATAATCTGTTCCTTCTTCCCATCATTCTTAAAATAGTAGTTTCCTACGATCTTCTGTATCTCTTACTGTATTTGCAAAATAAGATGTGTCTTTGTATTGTATATTTAGAGAGCAAAAAAGAAAATTATGAATATCTATTTATTTGTAAATATATGCTTTGCAATATATGGCGCTGTCTCAAATATGCTTATATGTGATCATTATATAATGTTCAAAAATACTTCTTTATGATCTCGGGACTTTAGAGGTTGAGAATCAGGATGCCAGGTTGTGGTCCCAGCTCTGCCACTAACTATGCTGAAGTTTTCTCATGTAACTGAGGAGGTTGGGCTGTATTCTCTTTCTCTCTTGCTATTTGTACATTCTAGATTTCATGTTTCATTGTTTGATTTTTTACTACAGGGGTCCTTCTTCATTTCCAAGACCCAGCACTGCAGTTAAGTAACTTATACTTTGTGGAACCCAAGTGGCTTTGTAAAGTCATGGCACAGGTTGGTGTCTTCTATGTTTGTGACATGGGGGTAATGATTGAAAAGAAGAATAAATGGCACCCAGGGCATTGAGCATTGTAGAGTTTGTGTTCAGTTATGCTAGGACCTACTGTAAATATAGAAGATTGTGGAATACTTCGTGTAGAAACTGCTTAAAGGAGAGCTTCGTGGAAAAAGGGAAGATGCCGTAGAGTCCGCGTGAACGTCTCTCATGTCTTTAATGACAGATGTTTGTACCACTGTGTTTCATGGCGCTGTTCTAGATCCTGATGCTATCTGTGGTTTGGTTATTGACTCAGTCATTTGAATGAAGGCTTCACGAAAATCCCTGGGGTAAATATATGTAAGGAAATTGGGTTGTTGGGCCTGTCAAACCTCCATGTGGATGACATGGAGAGGAGTCTTGACTCTTGAGAGGAATTTTCTGAGTTCTAAATGCTCACAATTTTTGAAAACTTTATGTGGCAGTAGTAATTGCTTTCTTTTATCCATTTATGCTTCATACAGAAAATTATTTATTCTTCCAATGATAATTACCAGTGAGTTTATATTAACTAGTTATAATAACGCATCAATATAGGTTTGCTACAGAGAATCACTTAAGGAGAACACACTAGCTCAGGGGTTCTCAATATCAGCACCATCAACCCTTAGGGCCAGATAATTCTTTGTTGTGCATTACAGGATAATAGTAGCATCTTTGGCCTCTACCCTGTACATAGTAGTAGCACCTTCCTAGTTATGACAACCAGCTATGTCATCAGACATTACTAAATTTTCCAGGGATGCAAAGTCACCCTCGAACAGGTGAGCTCAGGGACGATGTCCCTAGCATGTGGATTCACTGGCAATTATTTGGTTTATGAGTATAATTTATAGTTTTGCAGGTGGCTCCCTGAATCCCTTATGATTATATCTTTTTATGTTAGAAGTCTCTCTTCTAATTAAGCCATGATGGTAATTAAATTCCCTCAGATAATCTTGAATGATAGTTTCTAAATTTCATCTAAGGTAAAAAGGGAACTTATTTGGGTCTCAATCCTGTAACACAGAACTTGAGAGCATATTGAAACATTTTAATTGGAAATTAATTGTAATGGGGTAGCTATTACTATTTTGGTAGCTATTATAAGGTAGATTTGTATCCTTATGCCATGAGGAGTGTCATTTTACTCATCTGCTACCTGATAATGGAGCCAGTAAAGGGAGTAGTCGTGACCTGGAGTCATTGTGACCTGAACTCAAAGCACTTACGATGCTTACTTTGTGACATTTCTTAATATTTTAAGCCTTTGTGTTTTTTCACTTGAAAAATAAGGATAGTAACAATTTTAACTTCTGCACTGCCTCCCTAGTTCAGTGTAAGCAAGCGGTAAATGTTCGCTAATTTCATATTTGACATATTTGGTAATGAAAGCTTATTATTTTAGGAAATGAAAAATCTTCAAAACTGTACAGTTGTATTTATGTAGTTTTGGAAAATGTGCCAGTATGGAGCCACCCCCCCCCCCCCAATGTGTGGTAGCTGTACTTTCAACAGCAAAGGAAGTTTTAGATAAACCCTCAAGATTTTGTTGACCTAGGTGGCATGCTGTAACACTAAGAAAATAGCTCTAGTCAAGAAAAGGCTAAAGCTGCACCCAGAAGTGATGCCTTTCCATGTGAACTGGGACATTTAAAGCTTCACATGTGTGAGCACTGTTAGAGTAGGTGTATCTTAGTGGATAAGGAAATGGTTTGTAGCCAAATCACAGTCTTTTAGCAAAAGCAAATTTCCACTGTGACCCCAGTAAAATCTCTGAAGATTCCATGGAATAATTAAGTTGAAACGCCATAAAAATTCTTCTCATTAGAATAGTTATACTATAAACATGTTAATTTAAGTGAAAACGAAGTCAAGAATTTGAATAGCTCAAAGTTATTCTGAAAGATAGGTTTAAAAGGTCAATAAAATGATAATTTAAATTTCTTATTAACTTAAAAAAGTAAATAGCATAGCCAGCCGGTGTGGCTCAGTGGACTGAGCATCATCCCCTGGACTGAGAGGTCCCAGTTTGATTCCCAGTCAGGGCATATACCCGGGGTTATGGGCTTGGTCCCCGGTGGGGGGCATGTAGGAGATGGCCCATCAATGTTTCTCTCTCACATCGATATTTCTCTCTCTCTCTCCCTTTCTCTCTTAAAAAAAAAAATCAATGAAAAGATATTTAAAGTAAATAAATAAATAAATGGCATAATTTTTATTTATGCTGATATAGTGAAACATAATGTCATTTTCACTGAGGTTTATAAAGAATGAAAGCTTTAAATAATCAAGTGAAAACAAGAATGACTTGTTTGACACCCATCAGGAGAAAATAAATAGGGATATTTACCCCTATGCACCATCAAAGCGAGGGCAGGAATAGTGTTATGGTGCAGGAGCTCTATGAGACCACCCTCCCTCTATATGCCCTGAGCTGTTAGGTCACTAAGCTTATTTAAGGAGTTCCCATCAATGCACAGAGAAGTTTGCAAAACTCATTTAACTGTAAGATGAAAGGATATGAAAGGGACTTATTGAAATAATCGGGTGAAGTCCTGGCTGGTTTGGCTCAGCAGTTTGGGCATTGCTCTGTGGACCAAAGAGTTGTGGGTTTGATTCCTGTCAAGGGCACGCACCTCGGTTGCGGTTCAGTCCCCGGCCCTGGTCGGGGTCATGTGGGAGGCAACCAGTCGATGCATCCCTCTCACGTCGATGTTTCTCTCTCTCTCTCCTTCCCCCTCCCACTCTATCTGAAGATAAATGGAAAAATATCTTCAGGTGAGGATTAAAAAAAGAAAAGAAATAATCTAATGGAGTATTGAAAAGTTTGTATGGCAGTTTAATCTTGATAATAACATGTGTGAGGGAATTTGGAAAAATTCCCTTTACTTACGTAAGGGCATACCTTAGCCATGTAAGTTACTAAGCTGAAGGAATATTAGCAGGTCTTTTATTTTATTTTATTTTTTAAGTTTTTTATTAATTTATTTTTGTTACAGCAGCTCTTTTAAATGGTACTGTATTAACTCCCATCTTGAAGATGAAGAAGTTAAGTGACAGGGAGGTAAAATAATGCATCCAAAGTTACATATTAGGATTTCAGACAAAGTGGTTTGACTCCAGTACCTATAAACCTAACTCGAGAATAAAACGCTACAAATATCGTTTTCTCAAAATTCACTCATTTAACCTTATTTATTCAAACAATGTTTTGGAGATTGTTCTGGTGCTGGGGCTGTACTCTGGAGAAAACAGCATCCCTATACTCACGGAGCAGACATTCAAATGGGAGGAAATAACCAATACATAAACACCTAATGTGTCAGGTGGTTCCAAGCGCTACGAAGAACATCTACAGTATGGTTGGGAATAGAGCATGCGTTGTTAGACAAGGTTATAGTAACTTAATGACAATACAACACCAAACAATTATTTCTACAACCTAATTTGTAAGAATGATCTGGGACTTCCACAAAGTGTACAAAATGAGATAATCCCAAAATACAGATTTAAAAAATATTTTAAAATTACAGTTGACATCCAAAATATAATTTTATTATTTAACAACCCATTATGTATTTTCACTAGATGTCATTATGTTCCATAAGTTGCACATTTCTTGATTCAATAAGCATATGTACAAAATAGAAATATGGAGGTGAGTAAGACAAGTCCTTGGGCCTAAGGATTTTACAAGTCAACATTTAAGCCAACTACATAATGTAAATAATGTTTACTCCTCTTTAAGTATCCTTGAAACATAGATCTACTAAAGAAATTAAGTACAAACCTCTTTTTAAAGTTAATTTGGCTATGTAAAATGAATAGGAATATGTAGATAGTACTTACTGTATGCTAAACATCTCTTGGCAACCTAAGAGACAGTCACTTTTATTATCTCATTTTATGGAAAAGGAAACTGTGGAGTGGGATGGGAGCGGGGAGGAGGATGTCAGTGGGGGAAAAAGGAGGGGCATCTGTGTAAAAAAAAACCCCAATTAATTAATTTTTGAAAAAAAAGGGAAGACACTGTGGCTTGAAGAAATTAAGTCCATTTCCCAAGGCCACACAGCTGGAAACAGAGCCTGTTTTGAACCTGGGTTCTTCTTAGTTTTAAACTGCTATGATGATGAAAACTCAAAAGCAGTCTCCACATTAGAATCATGGGGTTTCTTGTTAAAAAAGCAGATTCGCAAGCCTCCTCCTGACCTATGGATACCGACTCTAGGTGGAGTCCAGCAGAATTTGGCATTGCTTTGTTTGAAACTTAGTAAACCGTACTACACTGCCTCTCTTTTCTTGTTGATGAAAATCACCTTCTATTACATAAATGGAAAGTGACAGTTTTGTTACAAACCAGTGGTGATAACACAGTAGAAGATAATTTCCCTAGAAATATATTACTGATGGAACTGTAGTAAGGAGCTGGGATATTGGATGGATTTGGTGATTGGAGCTGGGGAAGGCATGGGCTCCATTGTCTCAGAGGAGCTTCCTAACTTCTGATCTGAATTCATTCACTTAATTTAATACTTTTTTATTAAGGGGAGTGGATTTTTTTTTTTTTTTGTGACTAATTTTTTTAGGGGATGCTGTTTTTTGAGTGAATGCTTGTTTTGAGGGGAGGGGCTTCTAGGGAACCTGTCTGCTAACTAGAGAAGTTAGGTCCTGTGTTATTTTTGACATTGGTAAAATTCTGATTATTTTCACTGATTAAAGTCACACAAAATGCTTTAAATTCAAAACTTTTCAGAAAGTAAATTGCAGTGATTATAACTTTAAATCTTTCAGATTTTGACAGTGAAAGTGGAAGGCTATCCAAAACATCCTCAAGGAATTATTTCACGTCGAGATGTGGAAAAATTTCTATCAAAGAAAAAGAGATTTCCAAAGAACTACATGCAACAGTACTTTAAACTCCTAGAAAAATTTCAGATTGCCTTGCCAATAGGAGAAGAATGTTTGCTGGTTCCAAGCAGGTAAATCAAAATCTTAAAAATTTAATTACCCTAGGGAAACTCACCATCTATTATATTGTTTTAATTGTCAAAATAACTTTGGTCTATAATTAATGTGCTAAGTATTCTTTTTGCTTATTGTGTGAACTTTCTTTGGAAGTATAACATTTATTTTTAATGAAAATACTACATTTGACATTTTAAAGATAGAGTAAGTGACTTATGTCTATAATTACTATTTGGTTTACAACTGCTTAAATTATTTAAGAAAGGTAAATAGTGGAGGTTATTTTATGTGTGTGTGTATCTCCTTACATGGCATTGAGTTATTATATTAGACTAGTCCTGGGAAGATAGTCAGTTTTTACCAGAGTCTTAAAAGAATTTATGACAGTGACTTTTGAGAGGAGAGGGGAAACACAATGGGGGCCTAATTTCCAGCCCTGTATCATAGAAATTTTGATTATTGTTTTAGAAGGACTTGGGGAATGTTAGAAAGTAATATGACATTAAAAAGTGTAAATTGCATCGATTGATGGATGGTGACTAATTCTGAAAAATAGATATATACCTTTTTCTAAGACATGCAATCTTTTCAAGTTTTTTATAATCCCTAGCTTGATACTTGTCTGTGTGTAACTAATTGTAATAATTTATTAGTATAAATAAGAAGACTGAAAAAATTCATGCATCTGTTACATCTGAGCATGCATTTGAATTAATTAAATAACCATTGAATTTTTAAAGTAGGAAGAGCATGTAGCAAAAGAATGTCATTATTAAAAAAAAGTGTTAGTTGCTTAGAATATTTATCTCCAATTCATCAATTTCAAGCAGTAAAGCACTTTGGTCAACATGGTTGGGTGTTTCATGAAGCTGTATAATGATGATGTCCTTTTCCGTTTAGTTTGTCTGACCACAGGCCTGTGATAGAGCTACCCCATTGTGAGAACTCTGAAATTATCATTCGACTATATGAAATGCCTTATTTTCCAATGGGATTTTGGTCAAGATTAATCAATCGATTACTTGAAATTTCACCTTACATGCTTTCAGGCAGAGGTAGGTATTTAATGAGACAATATTTATAGAAGTTATGGGGAAAGCATATTAAAATTAACATGTCATTTTTGCAGTTGACTTATTTGTAAGGCACCTGAAAATCAGAAAATAAGCTCATAAGACTTCAGATAGGTCATTATAAAGACATCTGTTCAAATAGGTGTATGCCATTTATCAAGAAGAAAATTCCCAGGTCCTCACTCAAAGCCCATTTGTTCATATTTTAGACACATTTCTAATAACTATGAGTGTATTGCTTTCTATGCCAAAGCAGATTAGAAGCAATAATTTAAATAGGTGGATTACCAGGAGTTATTGGTTTAAACATATACACACAGACACTGTTGGGCGCGTGCGTGCACACAGACACACACACACACACACACACACACACACACGAACAAAGAAAAACTAGGAATGACCACTGTAAAGTCAGGGAGTTTTACTCAACAAGTGTGACATCCTGGCCATTCAGGCCGTTCAGTGTAGGGACTGTAGGAGCTCCATTCTGCTGCACAGTCCCGGAGGGGTTTACAAATAAACTTGGGTCTTCGTTATGCAGCTGTGACTGTATTCTGAAATAAACCACATGTTTTCTGCAATTAATCAGCATATAGGTAGTTACATTGCATTAGGACATGAAGGAACTTTTGGTTTCAGCATGACCACCAACTTCCTTTTCAAAGTTATGAGAACTTATTTTTGATTCTCTTTCTTCATCTGTTAAACATATTAAATTATTTAACACTATGAACCTGGAATCGGTCTTAGCTTATCTACTGGACATTTTGTATATTTCATTGCAAAATTAAGGATAAAATATTTAGTGTCATATTTAATAGCTAAGATGAGGACTATCAATAATTATTCCAATGCGTAAAAAAACACAAATGTAACTCTATTAACTGTCACTTGGGGTGTGTGCAGTCCCCTCCCCCTTTAATTTATGGAGTAGTTAATAATTAATGGATGCACCTGGGTCCATTTAAACTTTTTTCAGAACGAGCACTTCGCCCAAACAGAACGTATTGGCGACAAGGCATCTACTTGAATTGGTCTCCCGAAGCTTATTGTCTGGTAGGATCTGAAGTCTTAGATAATCGTCCAGAGAGTTTCTTAAAAATTACAGTTCCTTCTTGTAGAAAAGGTAAGGAAATGAATTCAGAACTTTGAATTGTACCACTAAAGAAATCGAAACTTCTTTGTAATGTTATAGTTCCTCTTTTTTAGCTTTGTGACAGAATGAAGTTCCGATAGGGTTGTGATGAGCTCTTCTTTGGATTATGTAGGCTGTATTCTTTTGGGGCAAGTTGTGGACCACATCGATTCTCTTATGGAAGAATGGTTTCCTGGGTTATTGGAGATAGATATTTGTGGTGAAGGAGAAACTTTATTGAAGAAATGGGCATTATATAGTTTTAATGATGGTGAAGAACATAAAAAAATCTTACTTGATGACTTGATGAAGAAAGCAGAAGAAGGTATGTGTTGATGCAACTTATGAATGTTTTTAAGTGATCTTTCACTCTTTGTAAAGTGAGTTTTGTAATAAATATAGAAATTACTCTTAGCCATAAGGGGTGAGTGGGAGGGCACGACATTTAATTATAGAGACAATTCAGAAAAAGGAGTTAAATTTGTTATCAGTGAGATCACGTGTTCTAGAGTCAGAAGAGTGTTGCTTTGAGAGGATGAATATTGGCACATTGAGCAACATAACTTCATCTGTGAAAAGGGAATACTAACCAAAACTACTTCATAAAATTGTTATAAAAATTAAAATAGATGATACATGGAAATAACAGAGCAACATGTCAGCCATTTAGTAAGTGCTCCATAAATGTGGCAAAAGTAGAAAATAGAGATAATTTTCTAGTCAGATGTTGGATAGTCTAAGGCAGTCTGAATTCTAATGTCTAATGAGTGAACCTAGGAATGAGTTTTTAAAATTCCAATAGATAGATAATAATTTAACCTTTAAAACTTTCTCAAACTTTCTAGAGAAAACAGGAGTGGTAAGAAAATCTAAAAAGACTGATTGGAAATAATAGAAAAGTTTTGAAAGTCATGATCACAAATTTGTATGCGTCATTTAAAGTTTTTTTTTTTTTTTTAATGTTTTATGTACTTCTCAGGGGACCTCCTAGTAAATCCAGATCAACCAAGGCTCACCATTCCAATATCTCAGATTGCTCCTGACTTGATTTTGGCTGACCTGCCTAGAAATATTATGTTGAATAGTGATGAGTTAGAATTTGAACAAGCTCCGGGGTTTCTCTTAGGTAACTATTTTTGTTGGTTTGAGAATAAAGATTAGGATGCATTTTTCCTAATAATCTATATACATTTCAAATATAATTGTATTATCATGTTTTTTCATGTCTTCTTATATTTATCATAATGTTTTTTTTTTCCCCTTTGGAATGATGTATTTTAAAGTAAGATGTTACAGATCTAGAATTTGCTTTGTACACACTCTTGTACACTAGGTTCAAGATGAGGATGGGACTATATATATATTTATAAAATATATATTTATAAAATATATCCTTGCATTTGCTTTAATTGCCAGGGATGAGGAGATAGGTAAAGAGGTTTTCAACTGAGTGATGCATCCATTTTTCAGTCTCAAAAAGACAAAGTGGATTGCCAGTTAGTTTTGGGGCTAGGCATGGGGCAAAGAGCTATGATAAATTTTCAATTTTTGATTCCAGAATGACCACAGAAACTTTTGTTTTCATCAGATATATGGAAGGTGGAATAAAAACTAGTTTGGAGAAAAGATAATGAAGGTACCTTCTGGTGGAATGTGATTGAGATTTGGAGGAGCATGCCGATGGGAATCTCTAACACAAGTTGTAAATATAGTTCAGAAGGTCGCTTATGAAACTGTGAAAGTTCTCTGTCTATAGGGATTGATTAAGTTAGGGAGTAGATGAGGTCACTGAGTGGGGGGGGGTGTAGATGGAAGACAGGAAGACTAGGGACAAGACCTCCAGGTGCATCTTAGGTTATGGAGCAGAAGAAGGAAGAACAATCATTAAAAGAGACTTGATTCATTGAAAGAAGTGGGTCAGATTTATTGTCAAGTATACAACAAATGTAAGTTCACCAGACATAATTTAGCTTTTCTGCTTGGACAGATTAATTTATGTGATTTGTACTTTCTTTTCAAAAGGCGATGGCAGTTTTGGATCAGTTTATCGAGCAACCTATGAAGGAGAAGAAGTGGCTGTAAAGATTTTTAATAAACATACATCACTTAGACTGTTACGACAAGTAAGAAATCCAATAACATTATGACATTAAATCATACATTGTTAATCTCCTGGAACTCTTGTATTGTGCATGTTGGTGAAAATGCAAAATGATAACTACATTTCCCCCAAGAGTTTACTTAAGTTTAATTATGAAATTCCACTTTGTCCTTTCTTTATGGAGGAAAAAAGTTTTGTTTTGTTTCTTTTGTTGAAAACAAAGAAAAGATAGTTTTCTGAGAATTCTTGTTTCCAGGCTTCACAGGAAAGAGAGTACCTCTTTTGAGGTCTTGTATTTCTAAGGAACCAAAGTCCATACACAGTAGCCCATTTAAAAACTTTTCTTGGCCTCAATTAAGTCACATGTTCTTTTCTCAACAAGCACTTATATTCAGGGCAATGCTGTGTGCTGATTGGCTTAGACCTGTGTTACTGAACCAATCACTATGGTAATGAAGATGACATTACTTAGAATACTCCTACCTTTCCCCAAGGCTGGAGTGGGGGGGGTCATTCCCCCTTAAAGTTGATGAGCTACGTGGGTGAAGGTTGGATGCCTCAGCAAAAATTCAGGTGCCCTTAGAAAGAAAGAAAGGTGAATGGATGTTGAATGCATAACCAAGCGTGGTCCCTCCAGGACCTTCTCTTGTTTTGAGTAGTGGTGGGGATTTATTTCTTCTTTTCTGAGTTTTTCCTGACAGTAGGAATGAGGGAGAGACACAAGGTGAGAGGAGAGGTAAAATCTAGTGTGGATTCTGCCTTCTTATACCAGAACTCAATTGTATTTTTGAATCCAGTCATTCTTTCTTTTGCCCTTGATTCATTTAAAAAATACTTTGTGCCTGCATCTGAATCTAAATAACTTAGCAAATGCACAGTTATAATATATTAATTATTCTGAAAAATAAAAATCATTTTATGTCTGTGTGAAATATCCTGGAGTAATTAAAAACATTTTTTTTCTTTATTGATATTAGAGAGAGAGCGGAAGGGAGAGGGAGAGAGAGATAGAAACATTGATGAGAGAACATCAATTGGCCGCCTCCTGCATGCCCCTCACTGGGGATCAGGTCTACAACCTGGGCATGTGCCCTGACCAGGAATCAAACTGGCGACCTCTTGGAGCATGGGTCAATGCTCAACCACTGAGCCACACCAGCCATGCCTCATGGAGTAACTATTAGTACCAAACGCCACACTATAGCTATAGGAATAAGCTAACACACATTATGTATATAGAAGCAAGTCTGTGAACCAGTTCTGGGCACAGTATCTTTAATCTGTAGACAATTTGTTATATAAATGGATGTTGCAGCCTAAGTTATTAGTCTTCAATATATGTTTCAAATGTTAGGTAATGTGCTCAGGGAACTCTGTTGGAAATCAGAACACTAATTAGTGCATAGGCAGCTAGGTGAACCAAGAAAAGGGTGGAAGGAATAGAAACAGTAGAGTGTGAGTAAGATGCTTCTTCTTTAAAAAAAAAAAAAAAGAGCCCTGGCCTGGTGGCTCAGTTGGTTGGAGCATTGTCCAGCACACCAAAAGGTTGCAGGTTCGATTCCTGGTCAGGGCACATACCTAGGTTGCGGGATCCATCCCCGGTTGGGGCGTGTATGGGAGTCAACCAATCGATGTTTTGCTCTCACATTGATGTCTCTCTCTTTCTCCCTTCCTCTTTCTTTCTCTGGGGGGGGGGGGGGGAAGATCAATAAAAACATAATAAATAAAATGTTAAAAAGACAAAGAAAAGCAAATGAGAACAGTTCAGTGTTTGGTGCTGCCCTTTGAGGGTCATTCTGCCAATGGATGCACTGTGGCCGATCCATTACACTCTTTGGCTCTGGTTCTCAGTGAGCTGCTTTTCTAGGATAGAAATTTGGATTAGGCTTCTGTCTGTGTCTGTGAAAGAAAAAAGAGCTAACTTGACTGTTCTCATCAGCTTTAACCAACACGGCTTATCAGACATAGGAGAAAAAAGATTTTTATCTTCTAAGGATCTGTGATTGCAGCCTGGAGCTTTTGTTCTCAGAGAAGCCTCTCTCAGGGTATGCGGCCTTTCTCGTTCAGCTTGCAGATTTCTCACACTTCGGTTTCCCGAGCATTGCAGTTGGCACTGATACTTCCCATCTTTGAAGCTGGTTGTTAAGAAGCAGAGCTTCTGCAGAAATCGCAGTTGAAAACCTGAATAATTTAAAATCAGCCTAACTGATAAATTTCATCTAAATCACAGTTCCAGAGTGAAGTGAAATATGTAGAATGAAGTGTATGTGGAATTAAAAACCAGCAATATCATAAAGGAGACTGTAAAGTCTCACAAGATGTGGTCTAGAAAAAAGTGGTATCAGAATGGAAGACCTCTCTGTTCGAGTCAAAATGGTATTTCCGACTTCTTGGGTTGGAGATGGATGCAGGCAGGGCTCGCTGTACTAAGGGTGATCCAAGGCAGATCGCTCTGAGGAGGTGACAGTATCTCAGCTAAGATCTGAATGACGAGAAGCCTTCAGCTCTGTGAAGGGTGAAGGGATTTCTGGGCAGAGAGATCAGCAAAGGCACCGAACCTGTGGTTGTAAGGAAGGAGCTGGGCGTGTGCCAGGGGTGAATGAATGCCAGTGTGGCGGAGGGTGGTGGATGGAGAGGAGAGAGGAGATGGGGCCTGAGAGGTGGGCTGGGCGAGATCAGGTCAGGCCACGAAGGCTGTGTAAGTGCGTGGAGTTTTAATCTAAGAGTGTTCAGAAGAGAGTGATACCATAGACTTCTGTGGAGTTTTGAGGAGGAGATCATAGCATAGATTTCTGGGGCCTTAGATGTTAAACATTTCTAGTGAAACCAGAGATGACAGGTAGGTGTGCCTCGCAGAGCAGTTACAGCTGATGACTAGTGGCTGCTCAGCATCCCGGGCTGAGCGGATTCTGTGGCTAACTAGGGTTCCGCAGGTGAGACTGACGACCTGTTAGCGTAACCACATGTGTTTTCTGTCCCTGCACGAAACGTTCTGATGAAACCAGAGAAAAAGGAAAAATAGAACTTAGAATTTTAATTCAAACTATAGTTTCAAAACCAGCTGTTTATTCCTGAAAATGTAGAGAAGGTAAAAAAAAAAAAAGCTCAAAGAAGAAACAGAAAGTTTCCTATAATTTCATCACCCAGAGAAAACCATGCTCGAGGTGTTGATACAGTACGAAAGGAGATACTTGGGTCACAGCTGGTGTCGTGTTGCCCTGAAATGATTTTTGACTTTTGCAGGAGCTGGTGGTGCTCTGCCACCTCCACCACCCCAGCCTAATATCTCTGCTGGCGGCTGGGATTCGCCCTCGGATGCTGGTGATGGAGCTAGCCTCCAAGGGCTCCCTGGACCGCCTGCTGCAGCAGGACAAAGCCAGTGTCACCAGGACCCTGCAGCACCGGATCGCGCTGCATGTGGCTGACGGCTTGAGGTAATGGATCAGGTCGTGTCGTTTTCCGTACAGTGTGTGACAAGTGTTACCCCGACTTACTCTCAAGCTCTGGGAATGAAACTTGCCACTAACAATGGGTCCTAGTTAACATTCCAAAGAAAATTGGGGTGAAAAACTACCATTTCCTGATTGGATTTTAAAATTTGACAAAACAAGAGTACAAAGACCACGTGGGGCCGCCTCACTAGCAGAGTTTGAGGCCAGGCATTCCGCTCCAGCGCCCGTGATCTCATATTTACCTGCCTCCTCTAGCAGACTCAAGGCCAGCATTCAAAGTACAAGGAAAGTGTCAGCTATCGTGGTGATCACAATAAGCAAAGAGAGGACCCATGTTTCTGACAGGGCTGGAGTGATCTGGGTTGTTCTGTAGGATCACAGTGTGTCCCCGAGGCACACCCACCTGCAGCCAGATGGGGCCCCGGAGAGGCACCCAGCAGAGTGGAAAGGCCCTGGTCTTTGGAGACTAAAGGTCTGGGTAATTCACTGTTCCACACACTTAGTGTCTGTGATTTTATATCTCTGATTACTTTTTACTAGTCTATAAACGGTGACTGTGTTTTGTAATAATTGAAGACACCCACACAAAAGCTGTGATTTCCCCACTGTCCCCTCTCCCCATCCCCAGCCACCTCGTTGCCTCACCTGGCGTCATCCCTCACTCCTTTGTTTCTCTCACATCCCACACTCAATCCTTCCGCAGATGTCTTCAGCTCTGCTGCCAACATATGCCTTCCTACAGCTCCTTCCCAGCTTCTCGCTGCCACGGGAGTCCAGGCCTCTGCCATTGCCTGGCCAGCGGGCCCCCTGCTTCTCACCTGTGCCTCATGGAGCCTGTTCTCCACACAGCGTGGCATTTCTGCCAGGGAAGTTGGATCAAGTCTCTGTCCTGTTCTGAACCCTCTCCTGTGTCACGTTCCGGTCACTGTGCTCAGCGCCTCCCCTCCCCGAGGTTTCTTGAACATGCCAGAGATTTTACACCAGTTCTTCTCACCACCAGGAATGTGTGACCCCCAGATAATCCTTTTGGTTTGCTTCTCATGTCATTTAGTTCTTTTCTCAGACAGGATGTCCCCTACTACCTCATGTCTCTCTCATACCTATATCAATTATTGTGGACAGGTGTTCTCTATGTTTTTATTTTTAAAAATTTGTTTATTGCCTGTCTTTGCCACTTAAGTCTAAGTGTTACAATAGCAGGGGCTTATCATCTCGTTCCCTGTCGCATCCCCAGCACCTAGAACAGTGGGGCCGCGGTCCATACATGTTGACGTTGGAGAGAGAGGGAAAAAGGAGGGAGCAGGAAAACTGCCTGGCCGTGGTTGCCACGCAGGGGGTGCGAACTCCCTTCTCTTCCTTCCCTTCTGAACAGTGTGTCTGTTCCTTTGGGGCAGTGTCCAGAAATGTACGTGGAATGTACACGGAGGAAAACAGATAAACACTGCTCACAACCAAACCACCAAACCAAGAGGATGCAACTCTCAGTAACCTATAGAGAATATAAGTGCATGAAATAAGTAGACTTCCCTTCCTGAAAGAGTCCAGAAACCACTGTAAGACATAGATTATAGAATGAAATAGGAATGCAGATTTGGGTCTGGGTTGATATACCTGCTTTTGAACACCAGGGGGAACCTTGTGTTAAATTGATCTAGATAAAGTGCGAGTAGGCCTCCTGTGTTTTAGCTGTCTCGGTCACTTTGCTTGATTTAATAAATTCACATCCTAGTTTCCCCCTGATTCTTCCACACTGCTCATTTATAAAATGGAGAATTTTATTTTTATTTTTTATTCACCACTGTTTGAAAGACTTCATCTCTAAAATAACTTATTCTGGTTCTCTGAGACCTTACTTTAAAAAACAAATCCAGTAGTTTCTGAGGAAGTAGATGAAATCTCAGCATGTTTTCCCTCTAATTTGCTGGATTTGTTCTCAGCATAATGTCAAGACAGCTTTCTGGATCTTTTGCCCAAGAGGGTAGCAGATTTCTGTAGCTCTCAATCTTCCACCAGCACTAAGTGAAACTCAGCATTAAGGTTTGTCTTCCCAAATATATTTTAGCATAGAATTATGATTGCAGAGGTAGAAAGAGGCTATACAATCACACTCCTTTGGCGTCCCTTACATGGTGGAGCTGTTTCACGTGGCATACAAGGACTTCTTCACATTACGTGATCTCGTACCACCGTCTTGCCTTCAGTTATTAGCTTACATCTTTAATTCAGTCTGCTCCTTCGAACTCTTTGTCGTAATTCTCAGCTACCAATAAAGACATGGTCACCTATATTTCCCACACATTTCTATGTTTCCGTACATTCAACATCGATTTACTTTCTCTTTTACTTCTGCTCCCCATCAATCTGTTTTTTCTCTTTTATCTGCTTGTCAACAAAAATCCTCAAGGTCACATCCAGACCCCACCTCCTCCCCAAAAGGTAACTATCCATTTGTCCACCAGGTTTTATGCTATTTGACATTATCTTTTTAATCAATTCACGTATTTTTATGCTACTTACTACTGGTGCCTTGGTCTAGTACCTCCAGGAAATTATCAGAATATTTCTTCTAGATTAAAAATCTAATTATGCTTGAAATTTCCTGGTAGTTCCAGGTTGTCTACTAAGTACATCCAGATTCCTTGGCGTAGCATCTGAACTCTTTATGTATCCCATGAGCCTGCCCCTCTAGCCTCCTGCCTCTACATTCTGGCCTTGCTGAAGGTCTTGATGTTTCATCGACATCCATGTCTATCTTTGCATTTGTCATTCCTCTCTTTCCATAAAATTTTCTGCCTTGAGAACTCATTTTCCTCTAGAAGTTGCTCACTTACCATCTCCGCAATGAAGCTCAATGGCACCATGAACAGTTGGCCTCTCTAACACGTTTATTTTTGCAATTTTTATTAATTTATTTTTGTTATAGATGTTTCTCCTTTCCCCCCCTAGACACCCTCCTCCTGATCCCGCCTTCTCCCAGCATTGTTGTCTGTGTCCATGGTTACACATACATGCATATAAATTCTGTGGTTTATCTCTTCCCTCCCTCCCATTCCCCTCTTCTCAGGTTTGTCAGTCTGTACCCTACTTCTATGTCTCTGGGTCTGTTTTGTTCCTTAGCTTGTATTGTTCATTACATTCCACAAATAAGTGAGATCATGTGGTATTTGTCTTTCTCCGATTGGCTTATTGTAACACATTTCTTGAATCCACTCTGTGCAAGACTTGATGTTGGGTGCTGAAGAGGGAAAAGCAGAAATTATATTGCTCTTCTCAATTTAAATATTTACAGTATAGCGGGAGAGTCCGTTTTGCTATCTTCATATTACTTTATTGTTTAAAATTGATTCATTTTTTATCTTTATTGTTGAAAGTATTACACATGTCCCCCCTTGCTATCTGTACCCCTGTTCTCTTCTCCCTCTGGCTTCCCTAGCTTTGTACTCCCCACATTTCTGCAACCTTGTTAGAGCCTCTGTTTCTCTTTCTAGATTGTGACTCCTCAAGGTACACTGATGGTAATCATGACTAATGAATGACTGCGTTTAGACTAGTTTTTAAATAAAATATTTTATAACGCTCATTGTCATAGAATGCATAAGTTGTGGCTGAAATATTTTCAGTAAGGCAAGATCTTCACTTGTTAATATTTCAAAAGTTACTTTGCTCTTCTATTAAAAGTTATTAAAACTACTTTTTAAGATTAAATTCTATAATTGAACATTTTAACTAACTCAGATAATCTTTCCCTCCCACAGACATTATTTCAAATTAAGTTGAACTATTTTTTTCACCTCCATGAAGAATTCTGAAAGAGTCTGTAGTCTATAAATATTCTGTAAGAGGCATTATGAAGGATTTGGATGCTATTCAATTATGCATGACTTGGCTTTAACTTTTTTTCTTCCTAATCTCCCCGCTTTCTCTTCAGCAGGGCAAGAGTGACTAATGGCCTTTCATAAGCCCTTAGTAAATTTTTCTTTCAAGCCCATTCCTTATTGTGAAGGTCAACTTCATTAGTACATTTATCTTATTTTCCAGCCAAAAAATATGTATACTGAAATGAATAGGCCTAATGTCAACTGTTCTAACTACATCCTGGAAAAGAAGGAATCTTCTTCTGCATTAGTTGATGCAATTAAATGATGCATGCACTGTAGGCCATCATGCAATGGAAACTTCAGGGTGTTGCTTCCACTCTGCTCCTCCCAGTCCCTCTGGCAGTGATTGGTACTAGGTAATGGAGTAAATGTTTACTGATATAATGTGATCCCAAACCAAAAACCACAAACAAACAAAGGATTTATCTACCTTTGTTAAGAACTGTGAAAAATTGTTTTTGCAATGTAGGTCAGGATAAACTTGTAAGATTATCCTGGAAAGCTATAGCAAATGTGACATCATACGACAGAGAAGACAGAGTGGAGGAAGTTTGAATTTTGTGGATGTGTAAGGAAAAGCAATAAGAGAGTTTCTTTCCTACCTGGAGCATAGCGGTGGCCCTCTGGCCATGTTTCCAGAATAGATCAGACCTGGCCGAGATGAAAACTTCATTCTGTTTTTTTAAAAAATATTTTATTCTTTATTGATTTTAGAGAAAGAGGAAAGGGAGGGAGAGAGAGATAGAAACATCGATGAGGGAGAACATCGATTGGCCGCCTCCCGCATGCCCCTCACTGGGGACTGGGCCCACAGCCTGGGCATGTGCCCTGACTGGAAATTGAACCAGTGACCTCTTGTTGCATGGGTCAATGCTCAATCACTGAACCACACCGGCTGAGCTCATTCTGTGTTTTGTATTAACTGGTTTTGAATCTGTCATCAGTGTCCAGCTCTAGTTGCTTACAGTTGACTGGATCAGTCTAAAAGGAAAGACTAGCATCACCCAACGTCCATCACCTTTCCCAAGAAAATGTTTTATCTATTTCAACTCTCATCCAAAATGTTATTTGTCAACCTTAATTTATAATAGAATCGGACTTAAAGTAATTTAAGTCTTCAAAAGGATACAATATTGATAGCTAAAAAGGTCTTTTATTTTGAATTGTTACTATTGAAAAAAACAGAAAATATTTTTCAAAAATTAGGAATCATTTTAGTCAGAAAAAATAAATTATCAAAAGAGAAATAGAATTGAGAGAATGTAAAAATATGAGATAAACTTCTATATGATATTAAGAAAATCAAAACTATTAAGTAAATGGGAGTTACAATAATATCCTGTCAACTCTTATTAAACATATGTACATTTTAAACTAATTACAATACTCATATGATCATTGAGGGAATTCAGAATTCCTTTTAAGTAATTATTAAGGTATATGAAAGAAATGCCTCCAAAATTGGTAATTTGTTTAAAGTGGTTGTGTCTTAAGTATAAATCACTCACTTATCAGGATTTACCTGTTTTGATTTTATGTGTTTTGTTTTGTTTTGTTTTTAAACCATAAGTTTGCTTTATAGTATTGGACTTCCTTCTACAATATCTCTTAACTTTGAAGGTCAAACTTAGCACAGAATTTTTAATGTTTTGCATAATGGACATACATATTTAAGGAAATCATGACAAAACTAATAATAATGTGACCACATTTTAATAAGATGACCTGTGTCCTTCCTGGCAGATACCTGCACTCGGCCATGATTATATACCGTGATCTGAAGCCCCACAATGTACTGCTCTTCACCTTGTATCCCAACACTGCCATCATTGCAAAGATTGCTGACTACGGGATTGCTCAGTACTGCTGCAGAATGGGGATAAAAACATCAGAGGGCACCCCAGGTAGGTATAAGGTTTACTTGACAATTCCCTCTTCAAGATGGGAACCAGTGTCTTCAGTTGTGAGGTCAGAAGAACAAAGAGACCCCTGAAGCCTATTTCACTCTGTACAGATACTATAGTTACTGTGTGAATAACTGCAGCCAGTACATTGTAATTTTGATTGCTATATTCTGTAGGGCAAAAAAAAAAAATCAACTGATGTAATTTTCTGGGGAGCGGAAGGGGGGGACAAAAAGAATATATTTGTCAAGTTTTATTTTAAAAGTTGGACTTTTAAGTGTTTACATACTCCAGAGATGGTAAAAAAGGAACAGCAAAAGTTTTAATCTGGGTACTGTTGACCCCTACCTAAGATGAGGCAAGCCAAGTTCAGGTTCACAAACCCTTTTTCATAACTCTGAAACAGTTCCGTTATTGGCAGGGACCACAGTCTGTCCACATTTTGAAAGGTAAATATGGGATGGATTCTTTCAACTTGAAACAACGTGGAGACCTTTAACTTGAACTCAAATGGATATATTATATCCTGTTGGGGGTGACAGGTCTGTGTCCTGTGACAGTTGCAATGTTGACTGAGATGGTTGCTGACTGATGGATTCAACTCATCCATAAAAATACAACAGTCTTTGGGTAAATAGTAATGTTAGTTTCTGGTTATACACTATCATCTGATAGAGATTGTGAAACATGTTCTACTCACACCTCTCGGAAAGTAAAAAATAGAGAAAATATAGGTTTTTGCATACTATGTGATAATATAGTAAGATGTAGTACATGGATTTCTCATATTTTTGACCTATGAATGTTTTCTGTATATACTCATTGCCTTTGTTAGATCAGGATTATCTGAAAATTATTTCTGAAAATAGTGTTTATTTTTATCCTCACCCGAGGACATTTTTTTTTCATTTTTTGCTCAGATAGAGTAGGAGGGAGAGAGAGGAAGAGAGAGAGAGAGAAACATCGACATGAAAGGGCCACATTGAGTGGCTGCCACCCGCACAACCAACCAGGGCTGGGGACAAACTGCAACCGAGGTACATGCCCTTAGTGGGAACCGAACCCGGGTCTCTCCGGACTGCAGGCCGATGCTCTAACCGCTGAGCCAAACCGGCCAGGACGAAAATAGTGTTTAGACAATGATCATATTTTCCCAATTATTTTAATTGTTATGATTATTCTCAATGGGAAAAATTATCTTTATTCTTTCTTTCATTCATTCATTCATGCATGCATGCATTTGGCAATCATTTATTGAAAGTTTACCAAATACCAGACTGGTGCTACTACTTAATAGCTGTTTGGTGTTCATCAAGATTCGCTTTCTGGGGCTCAGTTTTCATTGCTGTAGATTGTGATGAGTGAAATAATGCCTCTCCCATAGGGTTGTTGAGGGTAAAGTGGAACAATCCATGTAAATAGCATAGAACAAGGCTGGGCACATGGTAGTTGCCCCAGGTATGTTAACAGTTACTCTAGTGGTGAATTTCGGTAATGTACATGGATAAAATGTAAATGTTACCCTCCAGAAGCTCAGAGAATATTCTGCCAGGAGAAATAAGGCTGGAAGCAAATAGTCATAAAGCATCGCGTCAGTGTCAGTAGGAGATCTAGTTCAAAGTCTAGTGATAGCCGCGAGGAGCAAGTGATTCACTGAGCTGTAAGTCCTCAGGACTTCCTTCGTAGAGAAGGTGATTCTGGAATTACATCTTAAAAATAAGCTGGAGGCTTGGGGGAAAAAAAGAGTGAGAGGAGACATTCCAGCAAAAGGTACTAAGGTATAAAATGACTTGTCTTATTCAGATAATTGCAGGAAATTTGGTATGGGTTAGTGATAGATGGAAGATGAAGGGTTATTGGGTAGTGGTTTCCAATTTTGGCTATATATCAGAGAACCTGTAGGGCTTTAGAAAAGTCTTCATTGGGGTGGTATCCTTCACAGTTCTATTCTAGTAAGTGTGGAGCAGGGGTTCTTAATCTGGCCACATGTTAGAAGTTCTTGAGAATAAGTAAGTATGAATAGAATTTAGGCTTATATTCAAACTTTAAAAAGCAATGGCAATTATTTCACATTAATCTTTCTCAGTGGTGCACACTCTAGGCACTGTAGTAGATTCTGAAGAGGCTGAGATATGCCCTAGTGAACTGTTGGCTGTCTGGAATGTATTACACATGGTGGTCGAGTCAGACTGTCTGGGTTTGAATCCTGGCTCGACCCCTTACTAGCTGAGACTGGAGAAGTTACAACTTCTCTCCTGGGTATGCAGTGGGACCTAGTAATAGTATGTATCTTAGGGAATTGTTGTGAAAATTAAATGAGAAATTTATATAGTGTTTAGCACAAAACGTGGCACATTCCTAGCTTTCTTTGCTTTCTTGGACTCTGCTGTGTCTTCTCCCCTCGGGGCTGGGGGTGGGGTGGGGGTTGTGTTTCCCTTCCCTGTGCTGTGGGCAGGAAACTCTCTGCCGGGCACTCACAGGACTCACCTTGTTTGTTTCCTCTCTCTTAGGACCACTGTCCTGTGCTCCTGCTATCTAATGTTTCATATATTTTGTCTGGTTGTTTCACTGTTTTATGCAAGATGATAAATCTAGTCCAATGTTATGCCATTTCAGCTTGAAGTAGCATGATACATGTTTAAATGAATGACAAAGACGTACATTTAGGATTCCATTAGCACTTAACATCTCCCGTATCCGAGGGCTCTCGGTGTTTGTGAATATGAGTCTTTGAAATTAAGTTGCAGACGTCATCCTGTGTCATCCCTGAACACATTGGCATGTGTTTCCTTAGAAGAAGGATATTTGTTTACATAGTTACAATACCATTATCACAGCTGAGAAAATTATTGATTTTTGTTACACATTTGATAAACTTTATTCAGAATCATATCCTACATCTTCTTTTCATTTACATTATAGCATATCACCTTAAAATGATTTTTAAGTTGCTGTATGGTATACATTATTTAATCAAGTTTATTTTATGATTGGAATTCTTTAGAATGTTGATATTTGTGCTATTTTGAATAATGTTGAAATTACTTTCTTAAGAATTTAAAAGCAGTTTATCCCTATTGTGGACTGAAAGGTTTCATTTCTCTCTGAAAGAACTGCAGGCATGAACTGACCCCTGAGAAAGAGGGATTTTATTTGTTTTAGACATAGTTCATTTTAATTTTTCTATTGGGTAGAAGGAGCAGAGTCACAAGTTCTCAGACTGATGAGGACATTGGAATTTTAGCCAAGTTAGTGTGACCGGAATCAGGTCTAGAATTCTCCCTCTTGACCCTTCCTCTGTGAAAGACTGCGCTGGGAATAGTTATTATTAGGGATGAGAAAAATAATATAAGGTATTTTTCTTATTAAGTTTCATTTCTTTAATTTTGAAACATTACTTAATAATTCATTATTGAATGTTTACCCTTGTTATTTTTCAAGATTGACCTTAGGCTGAAATGCCCTGGGACAAGACTGTTAATTGCTTGATCAAGGTGTCTCCTTCTCGAGATGACATGGTCTAGTTCAGAAATCATCTCCCAGACTCTTCATTAGCATATATGTCTAACTCTGTGGCTCGTTAGGTGTATGAGCCCTGGTTCTGGGCATATTTATTAATATACCTGTTTACTTTCAGGGTTTCGTGCACCTGAAGTTGCTAGAGGAAATGTAATTTATAACCAACAGGCTGATGTTTATTCATTTGGTTTACTACTGTATGACATTTTGACAACTGGAGGTAGAATAGCAGAAGGCTTGAAGTTTCCAAATGAGTTTGATGAATTGGCAATACAAGGAAAATTACCAGGTAAGTTTTATTTGTCTACAATAGATTTAAAAAAATATATTAGCAGCTTCATTTTTAAGTTATTCAATTATAGTTGTATACTTAATTCATTTCACAGATGATAATTGTTTAGTGCATGAATATTCTTAAATCTTGTGACACAAAAATCACATGAGTAAGGTAGCAGTTTTAGGATTTTTTAAAAATCCAAAACTAATATTGCTGTATTTGGCATATATTTAGAAGAATACTCAGAACAGGATATTGCTATTAAAATTTCAGGTTTAGTGACTTCTGTTCACATAAAAAGTTACTATGTGCCCATTTGCCTGGAGTGTTTTCATTTTCTTGGAGTAAAATAATTTATATGCAGGAATGGAAGTTTGAATTATTTATAATAATTTTTAGTAGTAAATATTTATAAGAATTAATAAATGAGTATTGAATGAATTCAAATCTCATTTTGAATGATTATTCATGCTTTTAAGATATTTTAGAACTTTTTCATTCAATCTTTGAGTATTTAGTTCCCAGGACAAAGTACTCTTTTAAATATATTTAGTTGTTTCCCATATTTTCTGCTTTCTCTGTCATTTAGGACATATTTTTTAGTGTACACTATGTGCCATGTACAGGGATACAGCTTTTAAGAAATTAATATGTTTGTATTGATTTCTTAGGGAGAGAGAGAGAGAGAGAGAGAGAGAGAGAGAGAGAGAGAGAGGGAGAGAGAGGGAGACATCGACATCGATCGGCTGCCTCCTGCACTCCCCCTACTGGGGATCGAGCCTACAACCTGGGCATGTGCCCTGACCAGGAATTGAACTGGGGCCTCTCATTCCATGGGACCACACTCAATCCACTAAGCCACACTGGCTGGGCCAGGGCTACAGCTTTAACTATTTCCTTTCAATGGACTTTAAAGATTCCCAGCAAAAGGAAATTTATTTTCATTTGGATAAACTTTAGACACCATCTGGTTGTCCTGTATTTACCAGTTAGCTTTCCAGTGAAAGTCTCCAGGTTTCCCTTCTACTTCAGCCAGAAGAGTGGCTTAGTTCTTACAAAAGACAAACATGTACAAACTGACTGTGGGGATATGAGGATTAATATTCAAATAAAAAGTAATTCCATAGAAATCTAATTATTATATGAACAAAAATGTTTTCAAAGTCTATTTGAAATGCAGGTGTGGAATGAAAATACTTTATTCAATTGGTATTAGTGTCTTTTTTTATCATAAAAAAATCAACAAATCTTTTTAAACGTCTCAAGTAGAGATAATGCTAACAAAATTAACTTTTGTGATAAGTAGATTTGTAATTAATATAGGATTATAGAGATCAGTGTTTTGCAATATCTGGGTCTTTTATGTACATTGCATGGAAATAAAGCAATTGTTCTGACTTGTCTGATGTTCTATCATGTTTCTGAATGTTTTAGACCCAGTTAAAGAATATGGTTGTACCCCATGGCCTAAGGTTGAGAAGTTAATTAAAAGGTGTTTAAAAGAAAATCCTCAAGAAAGACCCACTTCTGCCCAGGTATACAAATGTATCAATATTTTGTACAGAACATCAAATACATACATACACAAATATATATATATATAATCTTCATATATATATAAACACATAAACATATATACATTTTAGGACAGTTATAAAGCCAACTTGTGTGCCCTCCACCACCCCAGGCACACAATGAAAGAACTTTACCACCACCCCAGCAGCCCCCCCACGCCTCTCCCTATTGCGTCACTCTCCTTTCTCTGTAGATGGAGCCACTTTTCTGGCTTTTGTGATAATCCTTGCTTTTCTTTATGATTTTGCCATGCAGTTTAGTTTCCTGTATTCATAGATTATTTAAAATGGAATCATAACCATGCCGGTTTCTGAGGTTTTTCAGCTGTTCTGCTAACATTCCTGGGCAAGCTTCATGCAGGTTGTGGAACACAGCCGTTAACTATTCTCACTGCTTTTCCATTCCACGGTGTGAACCCACAGCGTTTTCACTCATGATCATGTCCACGGATACTGCTGTTGTTCCCAGTCTTTTGCTGTTATACACAGTGCAGATTGTATGAGAATTGCTTTCTGGTATATACCTAGGAACTGAATCTCAGAATCATAGGGTATGTGGATATCCAAATTGTTTTCTGAAGAAATTTAACAGCTTAACCCTTTCATCACCTATATTAGGGTAGCTATTTCTCTATGTCTTTTCCCTAAATTTTGGTACTATCTGACTTCTTTATTTTTTCCAAACAAGTTCAGTCTTGTGTATTGACTTACATTTTTCTAACTACTAATAAGTATAAGCATCTCTATTGTTCATTGGTCATATATGTTTCCTCTCTTAGAAATGCCTGTTCTTTTGCCCATTTTTCTGGAATATTTGCATACATATGAAATAAGAAAAATATTATTTATATAGTGTACACTAATTCTTTGTTGATTATACATGCTGCAAATTTCTTTTCCTGTTTTGTGGTTTGCCTTTTTGTTTCCTGTAGGGTGCCTTTTGATGAGCAGAATTTTCTTAATTTTAACATACATAAATTTAACAATTCTTTTTATGGTTATTACTTTTGGGGTCCTAGTTTAAGAAGTCCTTATCCTTCTAGAGTCACAAAAATATTTACCTATTGTTTTTTCAAAAAGCTTAAAAATTTTTCTTTTGATGTATAAGTTCTTAATCCATCTAGAATTGACATTTTTTACTAGATTCCATTTCCCTTTTTTTTTCCTTATGGATAACCAGATTTTGCAGCTTCATCTATTAAATAGTTTTTCCCCGATGATTTCTTTTTTATGTTCACTCTGTAATTTGTCGAAGATGCATGCACATATTGACATATACATTCTCTTCCATTGGTCAATTTATCTATTCTTCCTCTAACACTACCCTATCTTAATTCCTATAGCTTTATAGTAGTCTCCTTTCCCCACTTAATTTTCTCCTTGATGAAGGCTTTAGCTATTCTTCCATTTAACTTTTCCATATACATTTTGAAAAACCCTGTTGTTGTGCTTGGGATTGGACTTGCATTGAGTCTGTAGACAATTTGGGGAGGAATATGTTCTTATGATATTAAATCTTTCTCTTCTTGAATGTCAGTTATCTCTCTATTTATGTCTTCTTAAGTGACTTCCTATAAAGTTTTATAGTTCTGCATACAGGTCATGGGACATCTTTTTCTAGAGTTCCTTGCTGAAAATAACTTTAAACTCAATTCCATTGCCCTGGCTGGTTTTGCTCAGTGGTTAGAGCGTCGGCCCGCAGACCAGAGAGACCGGGTTTGGTTCCCGCTAAGGGCATATACTCGGTTGCAGTGTCATGCGGGAGACAGCTACTCGATGTGTCCCTTTCACGTTGATGTTTCTCTCTCTCTCTCTCTTCCTCCTCTCTTTCCCTCCCACTCTATCTGGACAAAAAATGGAAAAATGTCCTCGGGTGAGGATAAAAAAATAAATAAATACATAAATAAATAAATAAACTCAATTCCAGGCTTGAGATTTTTTTTTTTTTGAATCATCCAAGTGATGGGAATCAAATTTATAAATCTTCTTGACTGCATGCTTGTTAATAACAATTTCTTAGTGTTCTTTTGTCCTCTTCCTCCTTGTCCATAATGTTCCAAGGCAACTTTCCTTGTCCCAGGGAAAGTGGGAGCGTGGGGTGGCTTTATTTCTGGTTTTCACTTACCCTGAATGTGCAGCCCTTTGGGGCCCCAGCTTTATGGGAATCAGGACCTTTATTAGACTCTGTATTGGGTAGGCCCTAGATTTAAACTTCTTCCCTTCTGGCCCCACGAGGTATCCAAAACCACATCAGTTTTGCCTTTAGTAGACAAATGCCTACTGGGGAAAGTATGGCTTTAGTGTGCATCTCATCTCTCTGTCTGCGTCTTTCTCTGAGTTTGGCCTGATGATTCCTCATGATGTTGTCAGAGCTTTAATATTCTTAAAAGATTTAAAAATATTTTTAAAATCATTTTAAGTTGTTTTTAGCTGGAAAGTTTTCCAAATAACCTCTTCTAACATATTACTGGAAACAGAACTCTTACTATGTTTTAAACTGAAACAGAGTTTAATAGATCAAAATAAAAAATGTCTTTATGTTGTGGACTCTTGATTTTGTATAATAATTTATTGAAAAAATTTTGTTCAACTTTACATTTTCTACTCAAAAATAGCTGAACACATATTTGCTGACTTAATCAAATATTATATAATTGTCTTGGCTACTAACGCTATTTGTTTTTCAATTTTGGTTACCACTGGTCTTAATCACACAGACATTAATTATCTCAGTGAAATTTTCATAGCTGAATTATTGTTTTACTGTTTTCTTCCTTTTACTTTCAATTATTCTCTACCTGTATTTTATAGATTACATAACACCTTGGAATTTTTTTTGTACACGACGTTATCAGAAAGCTTTGACATACTTATTTAATCTTTAAATACACTGCATACTAAACAAGATGGGTAAACTCATCCCTTTGTCAGATGAGCTGCTGAGATAATAAGGAGCTTTCTGGGGGTCTCACAAGGGGCAGACAAGTGGCTATGTCATGGGCTCTGATTCCAGTTTCCTGACACCTGGTTCTGTTCCCTTCAGAGGCTCTGCAGTCTCTCTAGTTCTTTAGTGCTGACGGAAAAACATGAAAACAAAATCTAGAGGTGATTTTTGAGTTTTGTTACCAAAGATCAAAATTTCTTTTCCCTTCAGCTGGCAGCTGTTCTCTGGCATTGTTGGCCACGTGTTGATCTTCAACGTGATGTGGCTTTGCGGTGTAAAACGGAGTGACCCTGCTACATTTCTGTCCTTGGCACTTTTCAGACTTTCTTTTCACGTTATAAAACATACCATCTATACAAAAAAAGTCTATATCATGCACAGTTTGAAAATAAGTATCATTTTAATGTAATTTTTATCTGTAGTTTTAGATGATTAGCCTTATTGCTCTGAGTGGGCCAGTTTAGCTAACAGGTTTAGGTTTTTCTTAGAGCGCTCACATTTAGGTCTGCATTATACACAAGAATATGATCTTTCAGAAGAACATGTGTTAACTGGAGTATTGTTTTGTTATTTTTAAACTTTCTCAGGTCTTTGACATTTTGAATTCAGCTGAGTTAATCTGTCTGATGCAACAGATATCAATACCTAAAACCTTCATTGTGGAATGCATGGTCGCTGCAAATCCCAGCGGCAAGAATGCGAGTGTCTGGCTGGGCTGCGGGCACAGAAACAAAGGACAGCTCTCCTTTCTTGACTTAACTACTGAAAGACACACTTTCGAGGTAAATCCAAATACTCTTTAAGTTAGAGAGACTATAGAAAACTTATTTTTTCATTGTATTTTTCAATTACAGTTTACATTCAATATTATTTTTTATTAAGTTCAGGTGTATGACATAGTGGTTCGATAATTTTAAAGCATGTACTAGTTCAAAAGTTACTTAGGAAGAAATTAAATAAGAGCTTATTTAAGGGCCTTATCAAATTGGCTTTCTGTTAGAACAAGAGTGTTCAGATGCAATTAAATATTGTATGTTCTCTTTGAACATTGCAGTATATGTGTGTCTTAGGTCAGGATCTCTAGAAACAGAGACTGAGACAGAAAACCTTGTATGAGTGATTTAAGGAAAGATAAGTTTTTAAGAAGTACAGGAAGCCAGAAAGAGAGGAGGAAATCTCTGCAAAAATGTAGTTTCTGAGGAAGTTTAGCCTCAGTCTTTATCCATAAGAAACTCTGGAGTGTGAATAGTAGCACAGATTTATCCCTCCACGGGGCAAGGGGGCCAGTCTTCATTCTCACATATCAACCAGTTGTTGGCTACAACCTGCCCAAGGAGAGGAGTGGTGAAACCTCCCAGCCATTTCTGGGCAAGCCAGCTTCCATTAGCTGAGGACAGATCTGTTGTGAAGGGTGTGAGCTGTTAGTGACCAACACTTAGAGCAGCTGGGGGTGGGTGCACCTGACTGATAGAGGAGCTCCGGGCACAACTTCTGCAAGACAGACCTTTTATTGAAACTATTGGCAAAAATTAGATAAATTTCTAGATTTAAAAAGTAACCGAATATTGTCACTGTTGCCTTGAAATACATGTTGTTCCTAAACATTACTTTTAAGCTTGAAAAATCTCATATTTCTTCGATGGAGTGTGAAATGATGAGAAATAACTTTCAATTTTTAGTTTTAGTTTCAGATGCATTGTAGATAGGCAAAACTTGTTTGCCAGTTAACTCATTTATTGTTGAAAATGCAATGAAATTTGTATTTTTTTAAAAAATCAAAAGCAAGAAATTAAGAGTTAAGTATGTGGATAACAAAATTTTTATTTTATATAAGTTCTAGTCACTTAAGCTAGAATCAGTTTCTGTAGAGTGTGTTTTCTTTTCTTAACAGGAAGTTACTGATAGCAGAATACTGTGCCTAGCTTTAGTGCACCTGCCTGTGGACGAGGAAAGCTGGATCGTGTGTGGGACTCAGTCTGGTGCGCTCCTCGTTATTAACACCGATGACTGGAAAAGGAGACATACCCTTGAAAAGATGACCGATTCCATTACTTGCTTGCATTACAGTTCCTTTTCCAAGCCAAGGTACACTAGTGAATTTGAACACTGGGGTAGACTTACATACCTTTTAGATGACTTAACTGTATGCAAAGTATTGTAGCATCACAAAGATTGCTCATTGTTAACATTTTTTCGTTGTTAAAGGGAATTGTGGGAAACCGCAAAAATATTTATTTTTCTGAAGACAAATCAAACAGGCATTTATAAAATAGGTCAGTCATTTCTTTAGGCCCACCAGCCTTGCTTCTGGTTTTATCCCAGCTATTGCAGAATTTCTGTACCACTTCTCATATCAACTTACCTGTGCAGGACCTCTTCAAAGATGTCTCCTCATTCATTCTTTCTTTGAATACATGTATATCAATAGCTTGTTATGTGACAGTCTAAAACATATCAGTGAATTAACTACCAAATTGGGGAAAAACCCAATAAATTAATTCCTAAGTTGTTAATAGGTAAAAATACTTAATCACTATCAGTTGTAGGGAATCTTATCTTAAAGGAAATTATCAAAATGGTATAATTTCAGGTGTAACAGGTTGGTTGCTGTAATGTTTGTGGCAGGATGATTTCCAGGAGCCATGAAGATTATTGCACCCCCAAAACTCCTCTGGGTTAAGTCAATACTGGAAAACAAACATTAGAAAAACGTGAAGCCCACGTTTTTGGCAGCTGAAATGTAAACCACACTTGAAATTTTGAAGTTGAAATTTTTGAATATTGTCAAAGAAAAATTTCATCCGATGGAATCATATAGGCAACGACTTTATTTAAGACTATTGCAATAGAGGAGAGAGACAGGACTCAACTCACTGAAATCAAAGGCCCGGGAGTTTTTAAGCAATGGAATGAAGGGAAGTTGTCAATGGGACTGGGCCTTCTGTGTTTGCAAATTGGTGCTTATTGAAGTTAGGCTCCTAGCCTCCCACTGAGACTGGGAGATGGAGCAGTCTTTCTGGATTACATTTCTAAGGGAGGGCTCTCAGATTCTTGAGAAAGACATGGTCTCTAAAACTGGCAAGAGGCTAGAAGAAGATTTACATCTCAAATGGGTTGAGAAAGAATTTACAGTTTTTTTTTTTTTTTTTTAAGTAAATGATGTAAGAAGAGGGATCAGGGGCCAATCATCAGGAAGATACCTGTCTAAAGATTTAGTCAAATTAGGGGAAATGTTAAGGCCACCGTGGTCAAGATAAGCATTCTTTTGGTAACAATTTGTACATTTTTCCTTTTAGCAAGCAAAAAAGTTTTCTTTTGGTGGGAACTGCTGATGGCAACTTAGCGATTTTTGAAGATAAAACTGTTAAGGTAAATGTTGAATGGATTCTATGTCAAAATTTACTTTAAGTTCTTTGTTTTATGTATGCTCATCCCCAGGCCCTTCTAAATGATTATCAATTCCCTGAGAGCAAGGATAATCAATTATGCTTTTTGTCTCTTTATTGCTTCATAAAGTCTTGTATACTGTAGATACTCTATAAATACTTGGTAACTGAGTGTATGTTTTATATGAACTAAAGATAAAATGAGAAAAGATAAAGTGAGATCTGATTTATAATGTTAGGAATATAAATAAGTCTATTTTTATGTAAGCAAAATTGATAATTACTTATAAATATATTGTGGAAAAAACAAAGGAAACTTAAGCTTTAAATGGGATTTGCCACCAAGCTTTTCTTTAGCTTTGAAGATATCATTTAACTTTCTGTTCTCTAGATCCTTATTTATCATTAAAACATTTATTCCTCCCTCCATCCATTCATCTGTGATTCCACCTATTCATTCAACATTCTACCCTTTCATACTCCTTGTTATCAAAAAGTTTATCATCTAATGAGAGACAGAGAAGTAGAAGAAAATACGTAGGTTATTTCCAGTACAATTTTTGCATGGAGAAGTGAAGAGATTGGTTATAGGATAATATTTTGAATACTGCTTGAATTGAACCCTGTTTTTATAAATCCTTTGGAAAAATGTATTCTGAATTTTTATTTTAATACCTGTAACCATATAAGATGGGAAAGTAGTTTTTAGAAAGCTTAAATTTTATAGTGTTTTATTCTGCAGATACTCAGTGAACTGTGTTTTCTCTTTTTGCAAAGTGTAAAGGAGCCACTCCTTTGACGGTACTCAATATAGGAAACATCAGCACTCCACTCATGTGTTTGAGTGAATCTGTGAATTCAACAGAAAAAAACACTATGTGGGGAGGATGTGGCACAAAACTTTTCTCGTTTTCTGAAGATTTCACCATTCAGAAACTCATTGAGACCAGGACAAGTCAGCTGTAAGTTACATCTGTGTGTGCAATTGATTTATCATTTTATTTGTGTTTATTCTTTATAATCATGTCAGTAATGCTGTTGATAATCCCAAATGAAAATCTTTTAAAATACATGATTCATTTTTCTATTATAAAATTAAACAGTCGTTATAGAAAACTTAGAAAATTCCTGAAAGCAAAGGGACATTAAAAAAATCGTTCAGCCTAATTGTAGTTGGGATAAAATATGAAAACCTATGGTAATTTTAGGAGTATTTATCAGTCTAATTGTTTAACAATATTGTTATCACTATATCAAATGAAATATGGAATTTAAAAGGCAACATTTTTATCTATGGATTTTACATGTGTTTTGGAGAATGTCCATTAAACATAGGCACTCAGGATTAAAGTCCTCTCTAGACTTGATAGTTATACTGATGTCCCTTCTCCAGCAAAGCTAGTTATACCAGTTTCAAGCAAGAATAAAATAAAATATAAATCTTGTTCCAATTTTTAAAGTTGTGTTTTAAGCGAATAATTGCAGTTGGTTCTTATTTATTATATTTCTCAGTGAGAAGCAGTGTAGGCTGGTGGATAAGAGCATCATAGTTCAAACATTGGCTTTACCATGTATTGGTTTTGTGAAGTTGGGTGAGAACTTCTCAAATCTCCAATCCCCTCTTACCCGAGTACTGTAATATACATGATCTCAAAGGCATGTTTGCAAGACTAAACAAGGACATTAATATAAGGAGCTTATAAGAAAAAACATGGTTCTTGGCCTTAGGCAATTACATTTACAATTTAGTGTCAGGAACACATGAATAAATACCATTTTATATTTAATGAGATCTATAATATTACAGCTACACTAATGGTGGAAAGGGAATGATTAGTCTATTTTGATAGGTCAGGGAAGATTTCATAGGAGCTGACATTTAAGTTAAGCCTCAAAGGCTAACTAGAAGCTTGCCAAGACAGATGGGGCCTATCGTAGCCAATCTGTTTGCAAAATATGTAAAATGCCACATGTCTTAGGTTGAAAAATTGATGTTTAAAAATGCTTGTCATTTTCCTTTATTTTCAAAGTGGGAGAGTTGTGGATTTTTTCTTCCCTCATAACATAACTGGCTTGTGTTGATGCAAAGATAACTTTTGCTTTAATATTTGAAGACATTGCCACTAAATTTTACTTTAACGTCTTATGTTTTATAGCTCTAGGTATAGATGGCTGACACTTAATTCCCTAAGCATTCTTGACAATAAAGATTTTCTTGAAACATCATAAAGTTACAGATATTATGATGATATTTCTTTTAGACAATAGGATGTTTTGCATATTTGGGCAATATAAAATTCTGTAATGTAAAGATAAAACCGAAATTAAAACCAGAAATAAACATTAGCTATGCTCTTTAATTTATTTTAATAGCAAGTGAAAAAATGTAAAGTGACCAAAAGTCAGTGAAGTTCCAAAGTAAGTTATGTATTCAGTTTGGATTAGAGGAGAATGTAACATAGTTGCCAGTACTCTAGCCTGTTTCTTTTCCGAAATGGCGTTCATCTTCTACATGCATTAGGAAGTAATACAGGGTTGTAGTGTGTGTTGAAATAGAAGAAAATGAAGAGCGGTGACATTCTTTTCCTTCCCCCTAGGTTTTCTTATGCAAATTCCAACAACTCCAACATCATAGCGGTGGTGGTAGACACGGCCCTCTACATTGCTAAGAAAAACAGCGCGTTTGTGGAAGTGTGGGATAAGAAAACTGAAAAACTTTGTGAAATAATAGACTGTGTGCACTTTTTAAAGTAAATTCATTGTTTTTTTTTCCCCTCTAAACTTTATTTTATTGTGGGAGGTACACAACACAAGATCTACCCTCTTAGCAACATTTTCAGTGTACAATATATTATTGGTGACTCTAGGTCCACTGTCATTGGTTCTTTATTTCATGCCGGTGAGAGGTGTCTTTATACTTCAGATTTCACGGACAGGGCAAGTGTGACTTTATTTTTCTTCCTTTTTACCTCTGAATAGAAAGTTCAAAGAAAAAACACCCCAGAAACAAAAGTATTCATGCTTTTCAGCAGCATCTCTTGGTATCCAGCAAATTTCACTTTGGAAAAAAAAATAGGAATGTAATATTTATGGCTTCTTAAGGTACTACATTCATGTAGTACTGGATTCGTGTAGTAGAGTTATAGTATTAATGTTGCTACTTATAATTAGACTATGGGCCCCCAACTACTGTGTTTTGAAGAAAGAAGGTCACAAAACTATATAAAAATATGAGGGGAAAACCCACTGGACTGACCAATACACTAACCAAGGAGGGAGGACCAGACCCCAGCCTGAGAGCCCAGTTCCCGGTCTGATACAGCCAGTGTGTCCGAGACAGACCTCAGACTTGACATCACGCCATCCTCTGGGTGCTGCTCTGAGGAGCACGGCCATCGCCAACCTTACCTGCCAGCCACTTTCTGTTTTTGTTTTGTTTTCTTCTTACTGTATACATTTTTTCACTCTGGAGAACATTTAGATTAGACCCTCTATCCATAAAGTTTATTTTCCTAGTATCTCCTTAGAGTTTTTCTCTGCACGGTGAGATTTATGTGCAGAGGTGCTGACAGTCTGCCTGGTGAAGGGTCTCTTACTACCTGAGTTCCAAAACTGTGAGGATTCTTTTATTTCTGATGCCTCATTTTTGTGACGACTTATTCATTAGCTCAGGGGAAAAATTAGTGGTTGACATTGATATCTTTACATATAAATGATTAGACTTTTATTTTCCTTTGAAGATTTTATACTTCATGGAAAACTTTTGAAACTAACGTTTTTCCTTCATATTGGGAAAATGTATTCTATTTTTTAACTGGGTTTTTATTTGTAAATATTGTATTTATCTTATGTAGTTCAGAATTTCTTGAAGTGAAGGAGCCATTGTGTTATGTTTGATAATTTATGCTTCAAGTACAGAAACGTGGCCCTTTGGCACTCTGTGTAGAGCGAAATTTGTTTTGTACGGTTTTAATGATACACAATGCCTACTGTCATATATTCATAATTTAAAATATTATGAATGTGTGTGCCTATATAGACATCTGTTTTATCACTTAATTGTTGGAAATTATTAATGCATACTTTCTGTATGGTTTTAGGCAGGAAATGGTGAAAGTAAACAAAGAGTCGAAACACAGCCTGCCCTACTCGGGGAGAGTGAAAACTCTCTGCCTGCAGAAGAACACTGCTCTCTGGATCGGAACCGGGGGAGGCCACATGCTGCTCCTTGATCTGTCAACTCGCCGACTTATACGTGTAATCCGCAACTTTTGTGATTCTGTTAGGGTCTTGATGGCAGCACAGTTAGGCAAGTATCTTTGCTTTAGATTTGTTTTCATGTTCTCTAAGACTATAAAATATGTTCATTGTTAATTTAAGTTGTCCCATCACTTTCCAGTGTCATTTGACATGACTGAGAGGTTCAGCTAATGAAGCATAAAACTGGGATGTATTTTGAATAGGGTCATTAAAAAAGTGAAGAGAGTACCCCTGGCCGGTTTGGCTCAGCGGTTAGAGTGTCCACCCGCGGATCAGAGAGTCCTGGGTTCAGTTCCCGCTAAGGGCATGGATTCGGTTGCAGTTTGTCTCCGGCCCCGGTTGGGGTCGTGTGGGTGGCAGCCACTCGAGGTGTCTCTCTCACATCGATGTTTCTCTCTCTTCCCCCCCCCACTCTATCTGAACATAAATGCAAAAGAAAGTGGAGAGAGTAGATGCTCTGTGTCCCATAAGAGAAGCAGATTATGACAAGAGCACACAAATCTGGGTCTTACTTTCTCTCTTTTCTTTCTACCTAAGGCAAAATGGGAAATGTATAATGTTGAGTGTTTTTTACTTTTTGACCAAAGAAATCAAAGCAAATGTTTATTTTGATTATAGTTTAAGCTTCCCGCCTTGTTAGAGAATTCTGTTTGGTTTTTCATTTTGTAAACACATTTATATTCTTGTGACAATATATGCTGAACCCCACGATCAACAAGTATTGACAAATCTTGATGGTTTTACTCAGCTTTTATCTTTCCTTGCTCCTACTTATCTATTTTAATATGATGAAATCATGATGGTACATGAAATATATTTTCTACATCGATCATCACTTTTCGTTGTTGACTTTTGACTAATTATTTGGTTTAAAAATAATAGTATTAGTATATGTACTAAGTTGATCACAAAAATAGCATTATGGGGTTAAGTTCTGCAAAATAGAATTTATGTAGCTTTATCAAATAAATAAAATGTTTGAAAAGGTGAAGAAAATAATAAATTATTTCACAGGAATATATTAAGGAGGGACAAGTGCCCCCCCCCCTATTCTCCATGCACGGATATCAGAGTTGCCAGGAGTTAGAATGAGGGGCTCCTAGTGATGGTAACTATCAGGATACATGTCCACACAAGCAGATTAGGTGGTCTGTAGTGAGTTGTCTCTCTAGTCTTATTCTACCAAGGTTACTATATCCTCTAATTTAATTTGTATGGACTTTGGGACCCATGAAGGTTGTTCATTATTGATATTATAGTGAGATTTCAATGGGTTTAATTGCTTTTTAAAATAAAGATACATTTAAAAATAGTTTACAAGATGAAGTATAATCTGACTTCATCCACCCCTCTGGCCTCCGTCATCTGCCACATTCCTCCCAGCTCTTTCTGGTCTAGAATGATGTTTAGTCCCTCTTAAATACCATGCTTCATATACTTTCTCAAGGTTTTGCATTCTGCTTAGTTAAATTAGTTACTGATCAGTAACTAATCTCATTAGAATGTAAACTCCATGTAGCTTTAATTTTCATGTTTGTTCACCCCTTTATTCCCAGGGCCTAGCCTGTACACAGAGGCTTTTTAATGACTATTTGTTGAATAAGTTAGTGAATGACTTGAGAAGAAAGTATGGATTTGTGACAGAGTATCATTTTAGCCGTCCATGCCACTCTTCATCCAAATACTTCCCATTGACCAGTGCCTTATAATAGTCAAAGTACTTTTACACACATAATCTCATATAATATGGTAACTTTCTGTGGAGGGGTAATGTATAAATATTAAACCCATTTTGCAGAAAGGGCAAACTATTTTCTCAGATTCACACAATTAATAAGAATTATAGCAAGGAATATATCACAAATTTTCTAACTTTAAAACATTTCTGGTCTTCTTGGAGAGCTTTTTATTAAATATAATTAGTTGTCTCCGAAAATGTAAAATGTAAATTAAATTCCAAGGTTTTTGTGTCTTAAGATGGGAACTGTACATTTTTTAGTCCAACTTATTATATTGTATTAACAGAAAACTCCTTTTTATTTTTTTAATAAAGGAAACCTTAAAAATGCCATGTTGGTTTTGGGGTATACCCAGAAAAGTACTGAAGGTATGCAACAACAAAAAGGTAATGTTTAATAGGATACTGTATTCCAAACATGGTACACTGATATGGATAATTAAAACATTGTATGTATTTTATACATTTATAGTAAATAATACATATGCTATAAAACTAAGCACTTTTAGTTGGTAGCTTCTTTGTAGTGCAAATAAATTAGACATAAATCTTCAAAATTAAGTTTCAGTGATTTAGAAGTTTAAGTACTTATTTTTATGACAAACTAGAGATATCAACCATTATAAAATTAGAACCAGCTCCAGTTTAAACTAAATGTGGATCTTTTTCCTTGCATCTTTCCTATCCATATGATGCCTGGTGTTGAACAGTGTTTGAAAAAACTATATTTCTTTCAGAAAATGAAATGTTAAGTTATTAACGGTCCACATTCTCTTTTAAAATTTATTAATTAGTTTAATAATTGTTAAAAAACATTTTCCAGACCTGGCCGGTTTTGCTCAGCGGTTAGAGCATCAGCCCGCAGACCAAGGAGTTGCGGGTTCGATTCCGGTCAAGGGCATGTACCTCGGTTGCGGTTTGTTCTCCGCCCTGGTTGGGGTCATGCGGGAGGCAACCAGTCGATGTGTTCCTCTCACATCGATGTTTCTCTCTCTCCCCTCTCTTTCCTTCCCTCCCACTCTATCTGAAGATAAATAGAAAAATATCCTTGGGTGAGGATTAAAAAAAAAATTTCCAAATGTAATTTTTATAAATGGCAATAATTTAATACATTATATGTAGGTATATTTATATATATAGGCTTGTCCAAGGTAACTAAATATAAATTGATGAAATTAAAATAAAATAAAAATACCTTATGGCACATCTTTGAGACATGATTTCTTTTTTTTTTTTTTCTTTTTTTCTAGAATTACAATCTTGCTTGTCTATTTGGGACATCAATCTTCCACACGAAGTGCAAAATTTAGAGAAACATATTGAAATAAGAAAAGAATTAGCTGAAAAAATGAGGAAACCAACTGTTGAGTAAGAGGGATATCAAAAATCTTTGTCTTTGGATAGGAAAATTATTCTCTTCTACTGTAAATACTTTAAAAATGTTTACATATGAAAAGGGTACTCACACTCTTTGAAATGGCTCATGTGTATATGAAGGAATGTTTATATGTTTTATTTTAAAGATAAATATTGTAAAAATAGTTACCATTGAAAGTATATTTTAAAGAACTATTTAAAATGTAATGTTATATTTCCTATGTATCCTAATTAATTTTGTGGATTAAGTAATGAAAGGAAATCTATAAAAAGTACTTAATTGCTGTACTCACACTAAAATTTACAAAGTGTATAATTTTTGTTTTGTTATCCATAATGAAGGTAAACTTTATTTTACATTCTGTGCTTAAAACAGAACTATGGCTTGGTTACTTTCCAGATTTTCTGCAAAGTAGGTTAAAACTATTAGGACAGTTTCCCATATAATATATTCCTTCATAGTTTGCTTTTAAATGCAGTTATCATATACGCTTGTAAATAGTGAATTTGCACTAATAAGACCCTTTGTTGTGACGGGAGTTCAGTTTGTTGCTGATGCAAACAGGGCATCTCACACCTTGACTCCACTTGAAAGAACACGCCATGAAACCATGAAGTGCACCGATGGCAAACGTCACATATTGTCAAAGTCCTCATATCCAGGAAAGACACAGCCACTCTGTCTTTTTCTGTTTTGCAATGCTATCTCTGAATGTGGATACCTTGAAGTTTTATAATTAGTGTAAATGCAATGTTCATTCCTTCAAGTGAGAGTTTCATGTGTTCATTTTGATTCTCAGTGCTAAACCAGACTACTGGCTACTTGTTCCTCTTTCTGCTCTTCTGTGCTCTTCTGCTTCTATTCATCTCTTTCCTAAATTTTTGACCCTGCAAATCCTACATCATTCAGGTAGAAACCCTGCTTTCAGGATTGTAGAATTCTGAAATATGCACTTTCCAGCCAGATCATGGGGCCAAGTATGTAATATTCTTTAGTTTGCTAAAGAAGAAAGGGGCTTTAGCTATGATGGGTACCTCCTAACCTAGTCTTCTAATATATACCTAAATTGTTTAAATATCTTCCCGTGGTAGGAGTATCAGGGCCAAATATCTAGGTAACAATTTGTCATCTCTGCTTTAAGGAAAAAGATTTGGTTAGTCCATTGGCCCTGGCCAATATTGATCATTTCAAGCAATCCCCTATGATTGGATTACTAGTCTATTTAATATTCTCAGAACTGACTCACATTTTATGATAAGAAGACTTTAGATTTGTTTATATTAAGGCTCATCAAATTTGTTTTTCAAATTTTATTTTGTATTGGTTTTAGGTGTGTAGCCTAGTGGTTCCATAATCATATACTTTACAGAGTGCTCCTCTCGATATCTCCAGTACCCAACTGGCACCATACGTAGTTATTGCAGTATGACTGACTGTATTTCCTATGCTTTACTTCCTTCTCTGTGACTATTTTGTAACTTCCAATTTGTGCTTCTTAGTCCCTTCACCTCTTTCACCCAGTGAAAGGGAATCAAATTCTTAACCGTGAAAGATTCTATACTTTTCAAAGGGACCTATGTTTTAATTTGTTAGGTAGTTTTAAAAAGTCAGAAATGATGGAGCTATTTGTTCCTGTGATATTTCTCATTGTAACTTTGTATTTATATGCATTTTTTTTACAAAAGATAATTATGGAGAAATATGTAAATGAACATTGTATTTAAATGGAATAATAAACATTTTTAAAGCATGTTTGTGAATTTTTAAAATTTATGATTATGTTTTATTTTTTCAGCTGTAGGTTTGTAATCCATCTAATACAAAATTTTGTATTAATCTGTGTGTGGAACATTTCACTATAGGAAGTATTAACTAAAGTTTTCTTTTGAGGATATATTCTACTTTCTACAATACAACCAGTTATTAGGAACCCAAGATAAATCCTGATGTGCATGAAATAATCTATTTTTAAGTTCTCATAAAAGATTTATTAAAAAGAATTGTTTAGCTCTGGCCGGTTTGGCTCAACAGTTGGAGCTTCGGCCTAAGGACCAAAGAGTCACGGGTTCGATTCTGGTCAAGGGCACCTACCTCGGTTGGAGTTTGGTTCCAGGCCCTGGTTAGGGTCATGCAGGAGGCAACCAACTGGTGTGTCCCTCTCACATCGATGTCTCTCTCTCTCTCTCTCTCTCTCTCTCTTCCCCCCTCCCACTCTATCTGAAGGTAAATGGAAAAATATCCTCAGGTGTGGATTTAAAAAAAAAAAAGAATTGTTTACTCTTTTTTTTTTAAATGAAATTTATATATATATATATATATATATATATATATATATATATATATATATAATACTTATCTTTATTGTTGAATGTATTACAGATGTTCCTCAATTTTCCCCCATTGCCCCCCTTCTCCCCATTCCCACCCCCCTCCTGCCTTTCCCCACACTGTTGTCAGTGTCCATTGGTTATGTATATATACATATAAGTTCTTTGGTTTATTTCTTCCCACCTCCCAACCCCCCTTTCCTTTGAGTTTTGTCAGTCTAACAACCAATTTGTACTTCTTAATCCCTTCACCTTTTTCACCCCTCCCCCCAGCCCCTACCCATCTGGTATCCAACAAAAGTTCTCTGTATCTATGAGAATGTTTCTGTTCTGCTTGTTCATTTTGTTTGTATATTCAGTTGTTGATAGATATGTATTTATTGCCATTTTGTTTGTTCATTTTTTTTATCTTTTTCTTCAAGAAGACCCTTCAACATTTCATATAATAATGGTTTGGTGGTGATGAACTCCTTTAGCTTTTCCTTGTCTGAGAAACTCTTTATATGGCCGTCAATTCTAAATGACAGCTTTGCAGGATAGAGTAATCTTGGTTGTAGGTTCTTGCTTTTCATCACTCTGAATATTTCTTGCCACTCCCTTCTGGCCTGCAAAGTTTCTTTTGAGAAATCAGCTGACATTCTGATGGGAACTCCCTTGTAGGTAACTAACTGCTTTTCTCTTGCTGCTTTTAAGATTCTCTCTTTGTCTTGAACCTTTTGCATTTTGATGATGATGTGTCTTGGTGTGGGCCTCTTAGGGTTCATCTTGTTTGGGACTCTCTGTGCTTCCTGGACTTGTATGTCTGTTTCCTTCACCAAGTTAGGGAAGTTTTCTGCCATTATTGTTTCAAATAGGTTTTCAATTTCTTGTTCTCTCTCTTCTCCTTCTGGCACCCCAAAGATGCGAATGTTGGCACTCTTGAAGTTGTCCCAGAGGCTCCTTACACTATCCTCATTTTTTTTGGATTCTTTTTTCTTTTTGCTGTTCTGATTAGGTGTTTTTTGCTTCCTTATATTCCAAATCGATGGTTTGCTTCTTGACTTTAATTACTCTACTATTGAATCTGTTTAAACTATTCTTTATTTCAGTTAGTGTCTTCATTTCTGACTGGTCCTTTTTTATACTCTTGAGGCCCTCACTAAGTTCACTGTGGTTCTCACTAAGTCCATTGAGCATCCTTATAAGCAGTGTTTTGAACTCAGCATCTGTCAGGTTGCTTAACTCCATTTCACTTAGTTCTTTTCCTGGAGTTTTGTTCTGTTCTTTCATTTGGGACCTGTTTCTTTATCTCTTCATTTTGGCTGCCTCCCTGTGTTCGTTTCTATGTATTACTTAGTGAGAGGTATGGGGCTAGCTGAGACCAGATGCTGCTTGTTTGAAAGAATTTAGGAAAAGCTGAAGCAGGATCCAAGACAGGCCAATCCTATGGTAAAGCAACTGGCAACAGCTTGGGTGGGCCTGAATGTTGGGTGGGGCGGGGCCTCAGGGAATCACCAGGACAGTGTGAGCCAGGTAGCTGGAGTCCCAGATATGGCGGCGTCTGCCGTCCCAGGGAAGGGCTCACCAAAGGAACAAAAGCCTCTGATAGCACGTCTGTCTAGGAGAAAGCTGCCTCCCCAGCCCTCGCTCCAATGCCAAACAGCTCAGTTCTTCCCCATATGACTCTGGTGCCTTTCAAGCTGCCTCCCACATGCTGGAGCCCGAGGGAGCGAGTCCGAGTAAGTCCGTGTGCGTGCCCTTTAAGAGGAGCTGCCGGGGGCTCCAGCCGCCTCAGCCTCAGTTCCCGCTGGTTTTTCCAGCCAGAAGTTATGAGGATTCTCTTCCTGGCACTGGAACCCTGAGCTGGGCTCCTGGTGTGGGACGGGGACCCCTCAGTCCTCAGGGAGGACCTTCCCAGCCGAGGTATCCTCCTGATTTTTATCCACCACACGTGGGTGTGGGACCAGCCCGTCAGTGCCTCCGCCCCTCCTACCAGTCTCGATGTGGCTTCTTCTTTAATTTCGTAGTTGTAGGACTTCCATTCAGCTTGATTTCAGGTGGTTTTGAATGATGGTTGTTCTGTAGTTTAGTTGTAACTTTGATGTGGTTGTGGGAGGACGCGATACCGCGTTTACCTACGCCGCCATCTTGACCGGAAGTCTCAAGAATTGTTTACTCTTAAATACAGAAACAAAATATAAGATTCTCTTACAACAGATTTATAAAAAAAAATGAACACAGTAATTTAAATTTTTCTTCATTAGAGTCTTAAAATAAGCTGCTAATCATTATAAAAATATAAGCATTTATTTTAACAGAAAATATTCTTTCAGAGAAGTTTTGCTTTAAAAAAAGGGAACCCCTCTCCATGTAATTCTGGCAAGCACTATTGATTACATGCGAACAATTTCAACTAAAATACAAGTTATTTTTGATCAAGACAGTAAGACAGATACTGATGAAACACGGCAGAAGTTGCAAAAAGGATTATGAACGTACAAATGTTCAGATACTGAGAAGAGATAATGTCCCAAGCCCTTGGGTCTTTTCGTCTTGATGTAATCCATCACATAGCTTAACACATGACCTGGGAAATGTAGCCTTTTTAATGGAGACTCATCAGCAATACAGTAGCATCTTAAACCATAACAACGATGAAAAATGGAAATACTCCTTCTCCATTCAGGGTAATTTCCCAGTCTGGGTACCATTGTTTCCAATAACAAGTCAGAATTTGGCTGCAAGTATATAACTACTTGCTTTTTTCTGATTCCTTAAGGCATTCAGAGGGCTCCTAGTACCTTGGCTTTCAAGCAGGAAGCAGGGAAGCACCAAACCCAGAGGCCTGCAGACTGAGCACAGTGTGAGGGCGAGCAGAAGCATGCTTCCCCTGCACTCTCCTCCCCTGCCCTTGGTTTCCAGGGTCACCTGGGAAGTCTTTGCGTGGAGGAGTCTCAGCCTAAGAAAAAGAATAGGGAGAGGGAAGGAGTATCTGTGTCTAGGCCATGGGCGCTGCTGCTTGGCCTCCATGAGAATCTGCTGTCCCGTGGCAATCAGGGCCTTGGAAAACTAACATGGAGAACCTCCTATGTCTCACTCTGTCCGGAGCTTCACCACATTTACTCACCTGAACACCCAGAGGAGAGTGTTACTATCCCCACTGATTTATAAAAATACAAACCAGTGTGTTAAATAGAGTGTTAGAAGTATTACGGGAGAGTATAGAGAATGCATCCACCTGGCCAGAGAGTAGAGACTCCGAGGGGAACACACACACACACACACACACACACACACACACACACACACACACACCAATAATTCAGCAGAGCCATTCAGAGTGGAGTTAAGCATTTGAGGCAAAAGACTCACATATGCACTTATCTTTGGAGTAGGAGCTTATTCTAAAATCATCCTATCAAAAACTGGAATTGGGGACCACACCCCACTCCTAGAGAACATACATCTAAGTAGATGCAGTGGAAAGGAAATTCACCATAATGGAAGGCCCGTGGAGGCGATGTTTTGCAAGCTGATTGTCTTAGGTTGTCAGTGTTTTGCTGTCCTGTTATACGTGTCAGTGCAGGTGAGGCATATGTCAGAGTAATTAGGCAACCACAGATACAAGATACTTGTAGGCAAAAGAGGATTTTCTAGCCATTAGATGCTTAGCTGGATATACATACATTTTTTGTCAAAAGATTGAATCAGAACATCTTTGCTACAGACAGATCAGTAAGAACATTATTATTTTGATTAAGTAACTGTTTTTAGAAAGAGGTAAGTTTATTTTTCCATCACCATGTATCCCCTCTTTGCCTTCTTCCACCTCCACCCACCCCCTCCCCACCGCAGTCACCACACTGTTGTCCATATCCATGAGTTCTCTCTCTCTTTTTTCTTTTTTACTCAATCCCTCCATCCCACCCCCTCCCCCGAGCCAGCTGTCTGCCGGCTCTCTGTCTGAGTCTGTCTCTATTTTGCTTGGTAGTTCAGTTTGTTGATTAAATTCCACATATCAGTGAAATCATAGGATACTTGTCTTTCTCTGACTGGCTTATTTCACTAACATTCCACTTCTGTGAATTTATCCAAAGAAACCCAAAACACGAATTTGAAAATATATATGTACCTCTATGTTCATTGCAGTGTTATTTACAATAACCAAGATTTGGACGCAGCCCAAGTGGCCATCTGTAGATGAGTGGATAAAAAAGCTGTGGTATATTTACTCAGTGGAATACTACTCTGCCATAAAAAGGAAGAAAATTTTACCTTTTGTGACAGCATTGATGAACCTGGAGAAGAGATAAGTTTCTTAGCATCCTTCGGGATGTGGATTTCTTGGAAGAGAGACTGCAACTCGGGATAAACAAAATATGCCTTAAAAAAAATCTAAAAAGAATATGTACATTCAAATGAAAAATATTCTTCAATAAAGTCACTTTTGGAGGCTCTGCACAGATTTCATCATTGCTGTCATTATTATTCAATTATTAAAACTTACCTTAAGAGTTACTTTTAGAAAAGAGTTAAACAACAACAACAACAAAACAAAGAAAATGTTCCAAAAGCAACCAGTAAGAAGAATCCCACATTTAGAATTAGAAAGGCTTTGGCCTAAATGTCAGATTCAGCATTTACTAGGTCGGTGAACTGGAGCAAACCGGCCAGAGAACCAGCTTCCTCATCTACAACATGGCAAGAGTCGTGTATCCACCTTTTCTGGAGGGATGAGGATACAATGAGATCCAGCCCATGAAAGTATGTAATCAATTCCCAGGCAAGTCACATGCAAAGAAGAATTACCTAGGAAGAGGGCAAACATATTTAGATTTTGATAAATATATATATGTATTGTCATTTCCAGAGTAACCACTAAATGAATACCGCTAACTGTTGAACAACACAGGAGTTAGAGGTGCCAACCACTGTGCAGTAAAACATTCGAGTGTTAACTTTTGACTCGGCAGTAGGCCCTTCGTATCTGTGGGAGCAAAACCTGCATACAAAGGGCTGACTGTATTTATTGGAAAAAAAAAATCTATCTTTAAGTGGAATCTATGTAGTCCAAACAAGCTGATGAAAAAAAAATAAAGAAGTCATAGAATGTTTTTTAATCCAAATGAAAGCTAGAACTGAATGATATAGAAATATAGAAAAAATTGGACAGATGAAAAATATAACCTAGATGTAAAATTAATATATCAGAGCATACATTAAATGTAAATGAAATAAATGAAGCAATTAAGACATGATTTTCAGATGATTTACGAGATACATCTAAATTTTAAGAATACAAAAAATGTTGAAAATAAAATAATAGAAATAGGCACACACAAACCTACACACACATGCACAAATAATAATGAAAATAGATATGAGAGAAAATAGTCTTAAGGCAAACATCACTACCAGAAATAAACAGGATCACTTTCTTGAGGCCCAAAGCAGAGCACTGCAAAATATCCTGAAATGGCATATTGATTACTCTGAATTAAAGTTACTTGGCAAGCAGCTGGTGCCAGAAGGAAACCCTAACCCTCCCTTGTGTCCTTGAATGCAGGAAATAAATCTCCCCTCTGACAGGTGTCCTCCCTGCACCTGGAAGACACCCCTTGTTGCCAGAGTTAAACAATTTAGAGCTGAAAAGTCTGTATAATTAAATCTTATTGCCGCTTTTCTAATTTACTAAATTCCTCATTAATGAATAATACCCAAATCTTTCTTAGATTCCTTTCTAGTGAGCACTAACTTGTTTTGTCCTGTCAATTCTTCACAAACTTATTGTTTCTTTGTCTTAAAAGTATAAAAAGTTGCCTGGTTTGATCATTTGAAAAATAAATCCTCACCAGAGGATATTTTTCCGTTTATCTTCAGATAGAGTGGGAGGAAGAGAGGAAGAGAGAAACATCGATGCGAGAGAGACACATTGACAGACTGCCTCCTGCACATGTCCTGACCAGGGCCGGCGACCGAACCGCAACCAAGGTACCTGCCTTTGACCAGAATCAAACCCAGAACTCTTTGGTCTGTGGGCCAACGCTCCAACTCCTGAGCCAAACCAGCCAGGGCTGATCGTTTCGTTTCACCTTACTTGATGATCTGAGCATCATATTGTGGTTGTCCTGTGCACACATATGAAATTGGGTTTTCTCCTGTTGATCTGGTCTTGTATCAATCCTATTATTTTATTACTAATCCAGCCATAAAACTAAAGAAGGGTGGAGGTGGGGAAGTCTCCCCTTGCTGAGAAACTTGTAATGACAAAATATTTAACTGACCATGAAGATACAACTTTTATATTTATATGCACAATATGCATTTGAATTTGTATAATTACGTAGTCTCAAATATATAAAGCATAAGTGAGCAAAACTACAAAGAATAATTAGACACATCAGAGTGGGCTATTTTAACATACCACTCTCAGTAATTGATAAAAGATTGGCCTAGACAGAAGAACCAATTAGTGAGGATAGAGGATTGAACAACACAATAAACAACTCTGACGGTCATTTATGATGGTCATAAAAAGAACATTTCAACTGTATCTTTACCATATGTGTGTTTTTTTTCAGTCACACAGGAAGCATTTACAAAAACTGACCATGAGCTGGCCCATAGTCATTAATTTAATTATTTAATTATGAAGTGCTGAAATCATACAAGTGTATTCTCTCACCAGAATGCAATTAAGATTAATTGTAAAAAGGCGTCACTGGTTGGGTCCCCAGCAAGCTGACTCCGAGGTGCTCCCTGGAGCCACACATTGGGGGGGAAGAAAGGAAGCAGGATAGGGCAGAGGGAGGTGTTGGGTGGTGTCACAGACATAATGAGGCTTTCATTAATCTCATGGAAAACTTCGAAGCTTCTATAGCCCTCAGACGTCCTAAATTGGGGTGAGGGGACCAGGCCTTTATACCCACACAGACCAGTCATCGGAAGTGAGATGCCAGAAGAAGGCAGAACGACCTTGGGCATGACAGCACTTTCAGCAGCGGTATCTCTAGGAGAGGGCTGGACGCTAAGTTGCAACCTTCCTGGCAACTGGGGGGATGTGACTTTCAGTTCCTGGTGGCACTGAACAGCGTCTATGAGAGGTAACTAAAATCCCAACATGTTTCTTAGGTAATAAATATGTGTGTAAAGAACCAATTTTTTTGAACCCATTTATTGCTTTTGATGAAACGGATGAAACTTGGAAGGACTTTTGGTGTATGTGGGGCAGAAGACATAAATGAGGACCTACCCAATGTGGGCAGTTTAATTAAAGATTCCCTCCTCAAATAAAGCTATAACCCCAAAGAGGTATACTCTCAGAATAAAGGTAAACCAGACCCAACTCACTTATACTTTTGCAGCTTCTCACTCAAAGTAAAATTGTGTTGGCACTGAGCACAGCAAGGTGGTGATAAAAGAATCTGAGGCTCTGGAACTCTGAAGTCATAATAGATTTACAGACTGAATTTATACCGCATGTGTTTAAAAAAACACACAAAACATCAGGAGATTTATTATTGAAAGTAGTTCCACTGGTAGTGTTTAGATGCCTGGAAAAAGAAAACCTGCATCTTCTCTGAAGAAATACACATTTATTCTATCTCACAAATAATATAAATGCTTTTAAAGACAATAAGCAGTGTACAGCCCAAATAAACAAAGCTTACAAGAGAAGAAGACAACATGAGGGAGAAGCTTCAGAATCAACTCAGAGCAAAAGGAGAACAGCTAAGAGTCCAAACAGTAAAACTGTGAAACATAGACGCTGAGATAAAAATAAAACAAACATTTCTCCAGGGCACAGGAAACTATAAATGTGACTAAAGAGATGTGTAAAACAAGTAGAACTTCTAAAAAGATAAAAATAGAATAATTATAATAAAAGGTGTTATGGATAAGTTTAATAACATTATAGACACAGATGAACAAAAAGTTAATAAACTGGAAGATAAGTCAAAGAAATTTTCCAGAATGCACCATGGATAGAAAAATAGGTTGAAAATGTGAACTGAAGCCAAGAATCTCAGGATGGAATAAGAATGTCTCACGTATGGCTGTGTGAAGTATCAGAAGAGCGAATATAAGGCAGAGGTGTGTTTGAAGTGAGAATGGCTAGGGAACAGCTAGAACAGATAAAAGATACCAACCTGTGTATACACAAAAAGACTGAGAATCTAAATCAGGGTACATTTAAAGCCATCTCCACACCAAAGTAAAAATACAGAACATCAAAGAAAAGGACCAGGATGAGTCTCACAAACGTAGTATTAGGTGAGAGAAGCAAAACAAAAAGAATGTACACAGAATACTTCCATCCACATACAGTTAAAAACTCTAATGTTTAGAGATGCATATATAGGTGGAAAAACTATAAAGCAAGCACAGAAATAATGATTATAAATGTCAAGAGGGTGAACATCTCTATAAAGAAGGGCAAGAATTATGTTGAGAAGCAGCAGATGGGGAATTGAGATTCTGGAAAACATCTAGATCTTGACTTGGTGGTTAAATGGGGTTTTGTTATATAATAATTCATTAAAGTATGCATTTATGTTTTATATATTTATTCATGTATGTTATATCCATTAAAAGTAAAACACACTGCCCTGGCTGGTTTGGCTCAGTGGTCAGAGCATCGGCCCGTGGACCAGAGAGGCCCGGGTTCGGTTCCCACTAAGGGCATGCGTACCTCGGTTGCAGTTTGTCCCCGGCCCCGATAGGGGTTGTGTGGGTGGCAACCAGTCAATGTGTCTCTCCCACATCGATGTTTCTCTCTCTCTCTTCCTCCCTCTCTCCCTCCCGCTCTATCTCAAGATAAATGCAAAAATGTCCTCAGGTGAGGATAAAAGAAAAAAAAAGTAAAACACACTAGTTGAGTTCCACTAACTGAAGTAAAACTGTCCTGAAAACATTTCTTAAATTTTTGTAGTTCTTCTTTAGGTTTAGTTTTGATTTTTTCCAGCCTGTCAAGTGTTAATAGGACAAATGGTTTAATAAGGTATAATAGCTTAGAGATAGGGAAATACATTACTGATTTCTAGTTAGCATCGCTGCATAATTTTTCATTCAGTTTTAACACTAAAATTAAGACTATGCATGCAAAATAATTCTGAAAATTTAAGATTAGATTGTTGTGTACTGAGACATACTGGGAAGTATGTTTATTTAAGCTGCTTGTAAGACACACAGATGGAAGTGTCCAGCAGGCGGCTGCGGATGCTGATCCGAGACTCAGAAGAGACTGTGGAGTCACAGGTAGATTGTAAGCCATGTGCTGAGAGGTCATCTGCGTGAGCTCATTCAGGATTGCTACAGCAAACTGCTGACCCCTTGATCTGTTTTCCCACAGTCCTGGAGGCTAGCAGTCTAAGTAAGACAAGGTGCCGCAGGGTTGGGTCCTTCTCAGGGCTGTGAGGGAAGGAGCTGCTCCAGGCCTCTCTCCGTGGCCTGTAGGTGGCCGTCTTCTACCTGTGTCTTCACATTGTCTTCCCTGCATACATGTCTGTGTTCAAATGTCCTCTTCTTGTAAGAATACCAGTTATATTATATTAGGGTTTAACTTAATGGCCTCATTTTGATTGAATTGCCCTTTTAAAAAACCCGATCTCTAAATATGGTTAGGGGTTAGATCTCTAAACTAGGTAGGGGTTAGAACTTCAACATATGAATCTTTGAGGGGGCACACTTCATTCCATAGCACTATTATTTTTTGATGAGGGAGAGTATGAGATGGCCAATGCAAAGGGTATATGGGGAAAAGATGGGACTGGAAAATATCCATATTAATGAGATAGAAGAGATAGATTGAGAAGATAGTTTAAAGAAGGAGGTAATCAGTGGAATCAAAAGGACAGACCATTAAATAAGGACCTTTGCGGACTGAATAAAGAAAATGAATGTGGTGATGAAACGGTATATGGTGACCATTTAGAGAGCACAGTTTATGAAATGCAAGGCTGGCTGACTTGGGTAGGGGAGTATGTCCGACTAAGATGGTGCAATGGGAATGGAAAAGAAAAATAAATGTTTGGAAGCAGAAGAATAAAGCTGGAAAGAAGGAACGGATACAGTAACTGTGGGGGTAATTGTGCAGGACAAATGATAGAGTGATAGCTAAAATGTTGGCTTTATATTGAGCACAAACCATTGCAATGATACAAATGTAGGCAGAAGACACAGGCATAAAGCTATTGTCAGGAATACAGCTCACCCCAGACTTCTCTATCACAAGAGAGCCAGTATTCAAATTCCTCCTAAAAATGTACTCAGGGAAACTGCCACGATAGCTGCATCTATCAATGCCGCTGGAATGTGCTCAAACCTTCACCAAGCTTCTTGTTTACTCTCTTCTAAAGTCACTATCTGTAAGCCTATTTTAACATCACCAGCTTCTTCTGCCTTCTAAATACTACTCTAAAAAATTTTAAGGCGTTAAGTCAGAGGCGGTTATTTACCAGAGAAAAGCATTTAATTAGGTATATCTAATGTTAAGTATTATTTATTTTTAAATAATTATACCCATTTAAATAATATTTATTTAAAAATGTAATTGTATTTTTATTTCTCTTGGTATGAAACTTCCTGTACAGCAAAAATTTTCTAATTTTCAGAAACTCAATTTTCCAATGCAATTTCAGATCATAACATATAAAAAAAGCAGGGAACTTCTTGTTCCACAATCCAAATAGGTACTGTTTAACATTTTCTGTATTTCCTTCTGAGAGAAACATTATTAAAAGAACAAACTATCTTGCCCATACTTGTGCCATTGTTCTTTTGACTGTTGACCTTTCCTCTGACAGTGTATCACTAAGTGTACAGACACTGAAGCCACATCCTTTTCAACCAAGAAGGAAACGTTTGACTAGTGTTCTTTTTGATGGATATGCTTTAAAGCAATGTACAATAGGTATGCAGTATACATTTTAGTATCATTGGATGGTTTTATCAAATTGATACACTATTACCAAAGAGTTACAGTGCTTGATTTACTTGTAAAAACAAGCTACCCGACGAGAAGTTCCAGAAAAAAAAAAAAAAAAGAATCTGCCTCCTATAAAAATGATTTTCCATTTGGAAACCATATTTAACATTTGCTAAATTTATAGTTTTAATTCCTTGCGAAATACTTTTCTCTTATAATGCTATCAATTACGGCTACTTTGAAATCTTAAAAGGTAAAAAAAAAAAAAAAAAGCTTCAGTGAAGTCCTTGGAGTGGTGTGAGGACCAAAGAGGCACTAGACAACAAATGTGTCTATTCAGGGGGTATCTTGGGGGAAACACTTTGTAAGTTATATAATGTCTAATCACTGGGCTGTACACCTGAAACTAATATAACATTATATATCAACTGTAATGGAAAAATGAGAATTATTTCAGAAAAGAAGTCATGGAGATGAGAAAAAAAATCAGCAGGAGAAGAATAAGAGGAACCAGCAAATGAAATAAGAAAAATGGTGAAACTTCACAAAAGAGTCTCTTGTGCTCATTGGCTCCACTTCCTGACTTCTCATTATCTCAGGAACTAACTCAACTCCCATTAAGTTTTTATTTGCATTTCTGGAAATTACAGAAGTCAAAGTGTACTAAGAAGAAACAATTACTCAATTGTGTATGAAATGTTGTTAAGAGGTCAATAAAATGAGGACTGAAAACTGATTCCATTGGATTCCGCTGTCCTTGACAAGACACATTTTGTGCAATGCAGTGATGGCGTGAAAACATAAGGGGAGTTGAGTTAGTTCCTGAGATAATGAGAAGTCAGGAGGTGGAGTCAATGAGCACAAGTAACTCATTTGCAAAGTCTCACCTTTAAGGGGAGCAGATATAATAGGAAGAGAGCTGAAAGTGAGTTCAGTGGTTTTTTAAAAATAACAGCTTTATTGAGATGTAATTCAGATACCATAAGATATTTTGTTTTGTTATATTTATTAATTTTTTTAAAGTAAGAACAGCCCTGGCCGGTTTGGCTCAGCAGTTAGAGCGTTGGACCGAGGACCAAAGAGTCACGGTTTTGATTCCAGTCAAGGGCACGTACCTTGGTAGTGGTTCAGTCCCAGGCCCTGGTCGGGGTTGCGCGGGAGGCAACCAGTCGATGTGTCTCTCTCACATCAATGTCTCTCTCTCTCCCTCTCTCTCTCTCTCCCTCTCCTTCTCTCCCACTCTATCTAAAGATAAATGGAAAAAAGTATCCTTGGGTAAGGATTAAAAAAAAAAAAAGTAAGAACAAATAACAGGATGTGTTTATACTGGTGGGAATAATCCAGAAAGAGGAGGGAAAGCTTGATGATAAAAATAGAGATGAACAAATTACTGGCATAACGTTGGTTGGAATCCAGTACACAAATGGGAGGGACCGTAGATGGCAGCACAGAGAGTTCATCTGTACTAAGGAGGTAGGCAGAGTACACAGTACAGATACCATTGAATAGGAATCTGTGGGAATGGAGCTTGTAGAGGTCATTAACTAAGGGGAGGGTGGGAAGGAGGTATTGGATATTAGAGAAGAGAGAAAATATAAAGTAGAAGAGTGTGAACGCAAATGGACTAGAAAATATAATTGCCTGGCTATTTTAAGGGCACACTTGGGTAATCAATTTAAGAGATGTACGTTAGCATGATTGTTTATTTTTACCCTGTCACTTTCATCTACGTGGTATAGATAGGGAAAGGGAAAAGAATTTGATTTAGGCCATAACTGGGGTTTTGCCAAGCAAGTATAGAGAAGGCCACAGGAGTTAATGGTTCATGTAAGGAAATAATGATGAATGATAGAATTTAAGCCATGTAAGAAGGTACCTGAATCATTGAGAGGAGGGAAAGTCAGTAGATTGTTGGAATTAGACTACTAGAACAAGTGATCTGGAAAGCAAAAAGTTGGTGTTGAGACTTCAGAATGTTTGAAATTGCATTTGACTTTGTTCATAATGCATTTTCCATCTGGAATCCTTCCCTGACTCTGCATATCCAAGTCTCGTTTACTTTTCTTGCTTCAACCCTTAAATTACCCTCTTAATGACATTTCCCCTGATTCTCCCAAGATAAAAGAAATCCCACCTTACCTGAATAGACACTTCTCCAAGAGAACATACAGATGGCCAATAGACATATGAAAAGATGTTCAACATCACTAATCATCAGAGAGATGCAAATTAAAACCACAATGAGATATCACCTTACACATATCAAAATAGCTACCATCAAGAAATCAACAAACAAGTGTTGGTGAGGATGTAGAGAAAAGGGAACCTTTGTGCACTGTTGGTGGGAATAAAGATTGGTGCAGCCACTATGGAAAGCAGTATGGAGTTACCTCAAAAAATTAAAAATAGAACTGCCTTATATAACCCAGTGATTCCACTTTTGGGAATATATCTGAAGAAACCCAAAATATTAATTCAAAAGAATATATGCACCCCTATGTTTATTGCAGCATTATTTGCAATAACCAAGATTTGGAGCAGCCCAAGTATCCATCAGCAGATGAGTTGATGAAACAGCTATGGTACATTTACACCATGGAATACGACTCAGGTATAAAAAAGGAAATCTTACCCTTTGTGACAACAATGGATGGACTTAGAAAGCATTATGCTAAGTGAAATAAGCCAGTCAGTAAAAGACAAGTACCATATGATTTCACTCATATGTGGAATCTAATGAATAAAATAAACTAACAAAATAGAAACAGACTCATAGATAGAGAACAGACTGAGAGCTGTTGGAGGGAGGGGGGAGTGGCAGGGCTGGGAGAAAAAGGTGAAGGCATTAAGCAAAATAAAAACCACACTCGTAGACACAGACAATAGTATGGTGATCACCAGATGGAAAGGGGATTTAGGGGAGGTGGAGGAGGGCATGGGGGACATAAATGGTGATGGAAGGAGACTTGACTTGGGGTGGTGAACACACAATGCATATACAAATGATGTATTATAGAATTGTACACCTGAAAGCTGTATAATTAAAAAAATGTTTTTATTGATTTTTTAGAGAGAAGAATGGAGAAGGAGAGAAAGATAGAAACATCAATGAGAGAAACATCAACATCAATTGGCTGCCTCCCGCATGCCCCTACTGAGGCTGGAGCTGGCAACCCAGGCATGTGCCCTGACTGGGAATCAAACCAGTGACCTCTTGATGCATAGGGCAATGCTCAGCCACTGAGCCACATCAGCCAGGCTGAAAACTATATAATTTTATTAACCAATGTTACCCCAATAAATTCAATAAAAATGAAAACAATTTTGGTAAAAGCAAAAATATATAGTTTTCAAAGAGCAGCCTAATGCTGGTAATTATAAATCAGAGGGTTTGGTGAGTCCAGGATGCTGCTAAATGGGGCGTTGATGGACCAAGCTGAGCAAACCAAATATTTCATGGACGAATAAAGACAGGAACGTGCTCTGCACCCAGTTTCCAGACTGCTGCCACCCCTTGGCACCTCGCTCTGACACTCACTCTCATTTGTTCTTTAGAAGCTACTTTTGGATATGCTTATTTCTTTAATTCCTGAAATAATGGGCTTTAAGACTAAGAATAATAATAATCGGCTGCTGAGAATGCAATTTCGGAGCCTCGGTTTTTGTTTAGTTGTTTTGTGTAATTTCAATTTGGTTTGGTTGTTTTTGCCTCCTGCAAAGTCCACAGCAAAACTCAAGTCTCTAAATAAAAATCCATTTCTTATTTTTAGTAAAAAAAAGAAAACAGAAAGAAAGAAAGAAATCCGAAACCCCACCTTCCTAGAGTAAGAAGCACATGAGTAAAAAGCATTGTCTATGTATTGGTGATGCCATCTGGAAAGGCAGGCATTATTTATTTCCTTTAAGATTAGTCAAAAATGAGTGGATAAAGGGGAAGGAAAGGGTTGTTTTTCCACATATATATTTTTCCTTTCCTGGGATTCTTCTGCTTTTCTGGAGAGAATGAACTAAGGACTGTTTTCCCTTTGGCTACTGAAGTCTTTTCTTGGTAGTGATAAGTAACAGAAAGGAAGCAGATTATCATAAAGCTGGGGAGTCGGCCCTTCTATTTTTCAGGTCCGCCTTGCTAGTACTGGGGATTCCTCTGATTTCCACTCCTCTTAGATTCTAACTTGAACTTCCTCCCTTCACTCTGAAATACCTACATATATAATTCATATATGGTATTTCCTATTTAATTTTATGTTTGTCTTAAAACATTCTTTTTCTGGTGTTCTCATTTTCATGTCTTCTACTTATTTATATATTTGATTATAAAGTTCATGATAAAAATGTATCTTGTTGGAGCATTATATGTCCTGTGAATAATAATTCTATTACTATAACCGTGGTACATTTATATAACTTAGTATATAATACATATCTATACCTATATTTGTGTGATAGTTATACATTTCTCTAGAGAAATACCTATCGACATATTGATAAATAAAGAGTTCTTTGTTTCAAGGTAGCCTAATGTTTAAAATACATTTGTTGTTATGGGAGAGACAATTGAAATATTTAATTACAATGTTTGAGTTTCTTGAGGTTTTAAGACTCTTGCCATGATGAATAGGGTACAGATAAATGCATAGCATCAGCATGTTCGGTGTTTAATTCTGAGGCGTTTAGTTCCTGCCTTTGCTGTTTGCACAGGGCTGGGTTTGGCATGAACTGGACGTGGTCCAAGATGAAGATGCCACATGAATAAGACACTAAACTGACCTGAAATGGACTTCATCTTTGGCATGCTGTGATATTTATCTTTGTGCTGTCATCACTGAGTTTGCCACGCCTAGCCCATGGGGACAGTGCTGAGTGGGTATAAAGACTCCAGGTAGAGGGTATGCTGCGGATCTGTTTCTCCAGGATGACTTGCCTCTATTTCTAGATCCCAAATCACCACCATGAAGTTGACCATTTTGTACTTGGTCGTGACACTTTGTGTCTTCTGCAAAGGTAAGGGACTAATGGAAAGAATCCTTTCAAATTGGATAGATCCATATATACGTTTGCCGAAATGTTTGGTGTTTTCTACCTCGAACGTTTTTTCTCCCTGGAAAAATCTTTTTGACATCTCAGAATAGTATATTAAATTTTTAAAAATACTTGATTTTCATCCTATAGGGCATTGTTTCAGATTTAACAAGCCTGTCTTGAGGCTTGTTAAAATATCAGTGACTAGGTTACTCAGAACACATGTAGCGTTATTGTTTCTTGCTCATTTTCATTGCAGTTTATCCTTTAATGACTATCTTGAAGTTACAGCCACATTAAAACTAAAGACCTTCACTGTTAGTAATTGCTGTTTTCACAAATTATGAAAATATCATTAATTAAAAGACGGGTTCATCACCAGAAGAAAATTTTATAGGAAAAAATTCTTTAACTTACATCTTTCCCAGATACTTCAGATAGTCAATTAATTGATTTCTGAAATTAATGGAAAGGTAGGACATCATCAATTAATTTCACTAATTAAAAATTAAACAAAATGAAAAAAATATTCAGAAACAAATGTAATTTTTGCCAATTAGTTATGTTTCTGAAAAGGGCAGAAAAACATTTAACATCCAAGCAAAGGAGAAAGGTCTGCAAAAGGGATAAGAGTCATTCTATATCTACACCTAAAATGTATTTTCTAAATTTAGGAGTCGGGTATAATTTACTTTTATATGAGAAATCAGGATAGAGGGGACTACAATTATTTGCTATGATTAAGAGAAATTATTTCTATCCTTAAGCTATCTGGGAAATAATCTGATGGACCATTAGAAAATTATTACTTTAAATAATGGTGATTTCATTGTCTTATATAGCACTTTGCTATATTTTTTGCTTCTACTTTGCATAAATATAAATATTTTACCTTTCCACAAATGTATTTCTGATTTCTTAAGTAACAGTAAGACACATTATTTTCAAATAATTTATTAAATGATATATCTAAATGAAATGTGTTTATAAGTATTTGCTGAAGTATGTTAAATTCACCAGAGAACTGAAGAATGTTTCTCAAATGAATACCTAGATATCCATAATTGTTCTGAGAAATGATTATGAGTATTTCAATAGAAATTTCAGAGATTGCTGACTTACTGAAAAAATTCAGTTTTTATGTATTTATTTATAAGTTATGGTAGGAAAAAGGAAACACCTGCAAAACTGCTCTTTGCGGAAACCCAAGTACCTTAGTTAAAACGACTTTTCACTGCTCTTTGTCAATGGGGTCTATGTTTGAAACACAGACTCCCTTCATTTTCAATAGGTCACAGGATGGTAAGATTTGAGAGCTGGAAGTTGAAGAAGGCAGATATTTAGGGGGCATCCATATAATCAATCAGAAGAAAAATTTGTATTGTTTAACCAACCATAACTGCATAGAAGGAAAGAAAAAATAAAAACCAGTTCCCTGGCTAAGTGAGAAGACTCCAGTGATAGGAGATGCAGATTTGGCATGAAACAGAAATGTATATTTAATTCTTCTTTTTCTCCCAGGAAATTTCATCCTCAGTAGAGTAAAATCTATGCAGTTGATTTTCTTTTTTATCTAATTCATTCTTTATAAACACATTAACTAAAAAATGTTTAGGAAAAATAAAATCAGGTGAAATTTAGATCAGGAATTATACTTCAGATTGAAAGCTGTGAAACATTTTAATAGTGTGAAAAATATATAAAGTCCTAATATTAATTTCTGGGTTTGATTTGTTTGGCCATATATTTCCAAGAATGAGTTGACATTGAAAGTTTTAAGTATGTTGACAGGTAAATGTATTACTTTGATCTATATGGATGTTATTTAATAAATAAATAAACTCCAAATAATAAATTAATATTAAAATATAACAATTAATAGATATAAAAGTAGATAGCTTATAATGAATTTAAAAGGAGAATGAAAACAAGAACATTATTCTCATTGTCTTAAAATATGCTATAAAGTATAAAATGTTTTTACTTTTTTATTTTTTATAGATGGTGAAGCCTCCTTTTATAGACTGAAATCAGGTCAGTACCTTTCAGAAATTAATCTTTACTTAGAGATATCAAGGTGTATTTTGATCCTGATTTTGGTACACAGAAATATTTTTCCAGCTATTGAAATATAATTAACATATTGTGTAAGTTTAAGGCATACAGTGTGAATGATGATTTGATAAACATATATACTGAGAAATGATTACCAGACTAAGGTTAGTTAACACTTCCATCACCTCACATAATAACTATTTTTTGTGGTGATAGCATTTAAGATCTACACTCTCACTCACTTTTTCGTATATAACACAATTTAACTATAGTCACCGTAGTCACAATGCTATACCTTAGATCCCCAAACTGATTAATCTGATAACTGAAAGTTTGTGCTTTTCATCAATAGTTTCCCATGTCACCCACCCCAAAGCTCTTGATAATCACCATTCTGTTCTTTGTTTCTCTTAGATGTTTTTTTTTAGATTTCATGTAAGGGAGATCATACAGAATTTGTCTTTCTATGTCTGACTTATTTCATTTAGCGTAGTGCCTTCAAGGTCCATCCATGTTGTCACAAATGACAGGATTTCCTTTTTTATGGCTGAATACTATCCTATTCCTTTAGACATCATTTGTCAATGGATGCTTAGTTTGTTTCCATGTCTTGGCTATTGTGTAAAATATTGGAAAGAACATGGGGGTGCTGATATCTCTTTGAGACAGTGATTTCATTTTCTTTGGATAAATACCCAGAAGTGGAATTGCTGGGTCATATGGTATTCTATTTTTCATTTATTGAGGAACTTCCAAATTGTTTTCCATAATAGCCGCACCAATTTGTATTCCCAGCAATATGGAATACAGAAGATGGATGTGTTTCATGCATGCTTGATTTTGTGAATGAACTACCAGGACTACTTTCTCATTTATTCTACCTAATTGTAAACACCTCAAAGTTAGAATTTTGATCAATGCTGCTTACTCTGTATTCCCAATGCTGAAAATAGTGCAATGGGACAGGCACTCAGTGTATTTTTGTTTTGAATTGATAAAATAATTTGGGGCCATAGCTATGATTTTTTTTATGCATAAAAGATTTTCCTTTCTGAAAGTAACCAAATCCTTTACAAAGGTATATTTTTTCCAAAATGAACACAGATATCTTGTCTAACCTAAGAAGACAAGGGGCTTCTAAACATAGTTTGACCTTTTTCTTGAGGACATAAAAATGAATACCAATTATCATATTATATATCATGCAACTGATGCCCTTTGGGTCTACTGATATGTACAAGACAGTTGGACCCTTCTCAAGAGAAGGTTTCTGAGTTTCTGCATCTGCTTTTGATTCACCTTTCTGTCTCTTCTAACTTCTGTTAAACCTCCAGCTCTATGTCCTGATAGGATCATGTGTCTGCTTTTTTTGCACCCAGTTCCAACTCTTACTTACTTCTTTCAGTCTACTGGGGTGAGAACACCATCAATCCAAGCCATTGGCTTAGTAGTTGTGGTAATATTGTACACTCTGAGTGAGACCCTGTGGGATTTTTCCTGATGGGTAAAATTCATGCATGGGTTTTATGATAACTCTATTTGTTGCAAGAGGATTTGGGATGACTTTTGACTGCAACTTATATTTTAGAGGGACTCTCCCTCGTATTTAACCTATATGGAGAATATGTTATTGTACATACTTTAGAACCATTTATATTGTCTTCAAACTATATCTGTAAACCATTTTTTAGCCTTCAGTGAAATATGTGTGTATGTATTTGTGTGTGTAAAAGTACACGCAATTTGGTTTTGGTAACAATTTTTCAGCACACATAGGAAACCCTTTATCTTTCAACTAGGTCTGAGATAGATTTGCTGACCATAAATCCTGGATTTTCCAGGACAGTTACGATTTTTAGAAGTTTATCTTAGTATCTGACCTATGCTTTGACTTTTTACTTGAATAATATGGTCAGTTTAGGTTTAGGAAATTTATAAAGATTATAGAGCATGGAGAAGCATTAAAAAATAACCAAGAAATCTGCAATCCATTATGTCCCAAAATAAAAATGTTACCCAAAATGTTTTTTGAAGTTGCTTGAATATATAATCAGTATGCAACTTTATGCAAAATTTTATTACCATTCTTAAGTATTTAACTTCACATAATTATTAAAAAAATTCTTTTGGATACCAATGCTTTGATGTTGTTGATAAAATATCTTTATAAATCTAATTTAATAAGTGTGCTTATATGCAAATAATGCAATTTGTTGTACATACTTATTCTTATTGTAGTCTTTGACTCAGTTATACTTATGATAGCTTGACAAGTTTGCAAATTTATATGCTATTTATTTAAATATAAAGAAAACTTTGATTTACAATAATAACCCTTAAATCATTTGTAAGCTGTGGGTACGTTAATTTTATGGGATCCAGCTATATAATAGAAACTGTGGTCATTTGATTCAAATTAAGTAAATTTAGTTTACACAGTATTTTTGTCACATGAAAAAAATCTTTTAACTAAAACATCTGAATTTCACCAACTTAATGCTTTGAAGCACCTTTTTAATCATCCAAGAATTACTGTATTTTACTGCGTTCTGATTCATGCATGGAGGCTGGAGGACTGGCTGAGGTATTCTCTCTATAGGGGTGTTCTGGAGGGGTATAAACATACTATGGTCAATGGATAATTACCATATTCATGCCTGAGTATTGAATTCAAGGAGCCTATCTCTGTGGGAACACCTCCCAAAGACAAGAAATGGCTGTAATCAAGATTCACTTTCTAGTGGCAAATCTGTCACATATGTTACTAATGACAGCAATTCTGATGAAGTAGCTGAAAGCAGTTCAGGTAAATTACTTGGTTCTCTTTTCTTTACCGTTGATATCAAGTAACAACCTTGGCAGTGCTTGTCTTTGAAAACTGGACATATCTTCCTGAGAAAAATCATTAAGACATTTCATGAAATATTTCTTATTATCACAAACAAACATACTCTAGTGTATTTTTGTATAATTTGGCTCAGACATTTTAATATTTAATAAGTTATTTATAAAGGTGGTGACATTTGAAATGGAAAATTGGTCTGGTTACTAGCTTCTCTAAAATCACTCAAACCTATAAAAGAAATGTGGATGTAGATTTAAGGTTTTACTTTCCTCTATTCTTATTGACAGACCATGCTCTTACTTTGCACCCGGGATTAATTGCTTAGTGATCTATTTCAATTAAAATCAATCTAGCCCCAATAGTTTTACTACTGAATCCTTTGGCAATTGAATATCACCAAATATTATCCATTATTTTGTTTCCATACTCACCAGAAGTAAAAGTAAGCCACCGCAAATCAAGACTGCTTTTATGGAATTTTTCTTAAATCCAACGATAATATTTTTGCTAATATCAATATAGATTTAGTTTTATTCCGGTCTAACGTACACAACAATTAAAATAGCCCAAAATTACTTTTACATGTTTTCCTTATAGGGCATTTTAGATCACTGTGTCTTTCCACAACCTAAGTACAAAAAAGTGTAATTGGAAAATGTTTTCTTTGTGGGAAAACACAAAGCAAGAATGAGCAGCAGGTCAGTTGTCGCATGAAGACTGCAATCAGTTCATAAACACGGACAGAACCCTGGGTTCTGTCTTAACAATACAGCAGCAGCTTCTCTACTTCCAAGTGTAGAAAATCTGGTTGTCAATTAGAGTAACTTGGGGCATATGAGTCTAGCTTTCTCCTAAAAGTCCTCATTCAAGGAATGAGAGTGAGGCAAGGGAACTCTTGGAATTCTTTAGTTCTCCGAAAATCCTCTGAAATTATGAGCAATTGAGTTTTTCCCTATGTTTCTCAGGGAACCGTCCAGGTCTGGGTACTATTAAGAGAGACATAAGGGTCTCTAAGCATAGATCTGTGCTGGATAAATAAAAATGCCAAGCAAGGAAGCCTCAGTCAACCACTCAGCCAACCAGCATAAAGTTGGACAAACTCCAGAGCAATGTTATCCCCACCATCTTCATTCTTAATGAGAGAAAGACTAATATATTTGAGAAGAGGATCTTTAGGCCATTATAGAACTCTACGCTTTTTTATATTCTTTGATTTTCTGATTTCAGACAACATAACTGGTTTGTTGCATTACTCTTAAAATTCCCCTTTCCACACAGCTCACCCATGTTCACCTCTCTGATCCACAATTTTTCTCCACAGAGCAAGGGTGGAGGAGAAAAATTATCTGGTTTTTTTTTTTTTTTAAGTCCATTTTGTGGTCCGAAGTATAGGCTAATTCTTCCAAAAATTTGCATGAAATGTACAGAAAATAGAGTATGATCTTACTCTGAAGTAGATAAATATACTTTACTCATCTTTGAGATATGAAGTAGATAAACACATTTCATTTATTTTTCAGCATGTTACAGACAACCTATCTCTAAGCAAGGTTAAGGCAGTGTTCATCTTGCTTAAAAGTGTTTCTTGGCAGATTTTACCATGCGATCTTGAGCAAGTTATTCAACCTCTTTTAAATATCAGTTTCCTGATCTATGAGTGAGAAATAATAATAGTACTTATCTAATAGAAGAGTAGTGAGGATTAAAGGGATAAGGCATGTAAGGTGCTGTTAAACATCTAAGATGTGGTACATACCTAAAACATACTGGTCATTTTTACTAGCGACTCCAATGGCATTATTATTTCTAAGCAATTTTTATATAATAAAAACAAAAGGGATAAAATAATTGATAGAAAGTAATGTGGCAATGGCCAAAACAAATGGCCTGGTTAAAATTCCAGGTTATTTGTTTCAATAACAGAATGAATAAGTTCAGAGGAAATGTTGGTCTAACAAAATGGATCTATCTGTGAGGTTGAACTCAGGAGAGGTATGGTAAGTATAGTGAATACTACATGGAATTTAATAAATGAAATAAAATGATTCTGCATAAGTTTGATATGACAAGTTAGGTGAGGAAAATGAAATACTGTCTTTCTAATTGAATATTAACTATGTACCAGGACTGTGCTAGGTGTTTTCATCTCATTTAATTCTATAATTTAATTAATAACCATATTATGAAGTAAATATTATTTTATCTGCATTTATTTTATAGTCTCTATTTAATAGAGATAAGAAAACTTATTTCAGAAGTATTAAATAATTTCAAGGACAAGCCAAGGGCAGAGACAGGCAAGAATACAAATGCAGGTCTAGTCCGACCAGTGTGGCTCAGTGGTTGAGCGTCGACCCATGCACCAAGAGGTCGTGGTTCGATTCCTGGTTAGGACACATGCCCAGGTTGTGAGCCAGATCCCCAGTGGGGAGCATGCAGGAGGTGGTCAATTGATGTTCTCTCTCATCAATGTTTCTATCTCTCTCTCCCTCTCACTTCCTCTCTCTCTAAAAAATCAATAAAGGAAAAAAAAATTTTAAAAAAAAGCAGGTCTACATAACATGTGTCATTTGAATTAAAATGTGTCCTTTCTTCCACCTTCACAAAATGTGTTAGTGACAACCTCGAAGGCTATGTTCCAATGCAGATTTTTCAAGTCATTGAACTCCAATGCAAGAATGGGGTGGGCAGTGCCCCTGCCAACATGCCTGTCCCCCTGTTCTTTCCATTCTTGGTTTTGTCCCACTGAGAAGAATGCTTTAGCCTGCATGTCTCAGCGCCATCTAGTTCTCCAACAAACAGCCATCCTTTAGCCATCCCCCAGGCCTAGGGGTTTTCATCCTGGACTGTGGCCTAACTGGGAAGATGGTCTTGGGAAAGAGGCCCATCCAGGCCCTGGTAGTGGGCTTTGAGCTGTAGGGCCCTGGGGACTTAAATAGTCTATAGTGGGGGAGGGAAGATGTCACAGGCTCTGGGTTGGCATGTCCTCTTGACCCTCTGCCCCATTCTTTACCCTCTGGGCGGGGGAACCTATGACCCAAGGAAGACACCTGTGAGACTTGTGTGGCTCAGAGTAGGACACCCTCTTGCCAAATCAAAGAGAGGTAGTGTCAAAGGCATTCTGATTGCAAGCCTGGGAGTATGAATGGGTTTCACGCAAAGAATCATACTTTCCCCATTACTGAACACTTCTTTATTTCTTTCTGCTTTGCTATCAAACTGAGATACTTAGATATTAAGATGCAGTTCAAAAACTACATGACAGTGATGCCAGGTAATAAGAGAGTAAAATAGGAAAGGAGGAAAAGTACTTAGTAAAGTAGCAGAAGAAGAGATAAAGAGCAAAAAAATGCAGTATATGGAGAAGAATTTATGAGTAATAGTGGTTTGAGGGTTACTTAATAACATAATAATATAAATTGGCTGTATCTGATTTAAATACTTTATTCCTCCTAAACCACATATTAAAAAAATGATAATTTCATAATATTTCTAAGTGTTGGGGACCTCTCCCTCAAACTATACAATAGACTAACTCCTATTTTGGCTATTCTCAGAATCACATTAATATTTTTGTCTGTATACTGTTTGCCTTAGAAAAATGTAAATATATTTGCTAGAAACATGAGAAATAGCTAAGAAGTCCAAGGATAGTTGTTGGGGAAATATAATTAAAAATAGAATTTGCTATTTCAGAAAAGCTCTTTACAAAAGAAGAGAAAGAAAACAGTTTTATTAATGAATAAGCATTAAACTTGGATGTGACATGCATCACAGGCAATTTTCTGAAGATACTGCAGAGTCAGAAAAAATCTGCCTTTTCATATGGCCAGGCAGACACAACGCATTACATACATGTCCTCAAGATCAACAATAACTGGTCCTCCAGTGAGAGGATTTGGTGGCACCATTTGTCACACAGAGTCCATCTTAAATGTGCTTGGTAGTTGGGGTGGCCACCTGTGTTAACTAATTGCCTTTATAAGAAAAAAGTGATTTCCTGTATCATTATAATCATAAGGACGGTAGATTTACAATTTGGAGCCAGGTACCAGCTGAAATTATGTTCCTGAGGGATACATTTTAAAGAGATGTTCATCAATCTCTTGAGGAAAAATTTCTGGGTTGCTTATGTAGTCTTTAAAAAAAATTACCAACATTTCAAAGAAGTAGATAAAGAACTCACAAATTTTCTAAAATTAATGATCGAAAAAAAAGAGGAGGGGAGTCTCTTTTCCTTTATTTTCAATAGGGATACTTGTCTTATTTTGATTTTTTTTTTTTTACATAGTGTTCAAATTTTACTTACAAATCATGCATTTCATTTTCTTGTCCAGTCAGTGACCAAAATGCATGTCTTCCACAACTTTACAGGAATGGTGTAGTAATTAAGGCATTATTACTTCTAAAGTATTTAATTTTATTGTAGAGATTTAAAAAATATATAAATGGTATGACAGAATGCATAAAATATCTCATGTAATATAGTATGTATTAGCAAGAGGTTTTGTTGATGAATTCATTTGTTAAGTAAATATTAACTGAGTGTCCTCAGTGGTTCAGGTGTTCTAAACACCTGGAATAGCTCAGTGGATAAAACAAGCAAAAAACAAAACAAAACACAAACCCTGGAGTATATGGACCTTGAAATATAGAAGGAGACAGTCAAAAAACAATAAACATTTTAAGTAGTAACATAGTATATGACAAAGTAATAAAATCTTGGACTAAATTAGAGTAATGTAATGATAATTGGGAGCGTGAGAATGGGGGTGGAGTGGTAATTTTAAATCGTCAGAGTATGCCTCATTGGAATGACTTTTCTGCTAAGACTTGAAGAGGTGAATGCTATAGTTAATTTATGAGTAAACATGGTTATCCTTTTTTCTTTGCACATATAAAGAAAAGAGAAACAGGTATGTTATCTTGACCTTATCAGCTATTACTAAGCCTAGGACAGTATGGATTCAACACAGCATAATATTTTGATGGGGGAAAGTTGGATGTTGAAGCTTGGGGCTTAGCAATGGAGAAGAAAACAGACGGGGAAGTCTTGCTCTGTCCAGGAGAAGATTTTCTAGGACATATCAGTTACATGTTCCCAGCTCTATTCTTTTTAAATTGAATTTATTGGGGTGAACCTATAAAATTATATAGGTTTCAGGGGTACAATTCTATAATACATCATTTGTATATTGTATTATGTATTCACCACCCCAAGTCTCGTTTCCTCCTGGCACCACTGCATTCATCTTCCTTGAAGTCTTTGAACTAAGACAAAAAGATGTGGATATGGCAGTTAGGTTGACCAGTAGTATATGTCATTTCACATGCTGCCAGAAAAACTGCATTGATACAAAATAAAATATGGCTTGTCATGGTGTCACAATCAAATCACCTTTATTGGGCTAGCAGTACTGTTTTTAAACAAAATCTCCTGTTATTCACATTAGATGACTTGCTGGTTGGACGTTCGGCCTTTGATGACTCAAACAGAAGAAGATCTCTCGTTGACACTGGAAATGGTTCTCCAGGGAAGGCTGATGACAGGTGGAGAGAACGTCGAGATACTGAGAGTTTAGAGTTAGACGACACTCCAACAGGTACTGTTAGAGAAAAATGCTCACCTAGGAAACAAGTGTTTCTTTTTTTGTTTGGGAGAATCTGATAATCTTTGTTTTATTTGCAATACATGGCCTTAATAGTAATAGTGGAGTAGTAATAATCTAAAGTCACTAATTCCTTTACCATTGAAAGTGATGAATTCTGTCTTTAAAGAATTTTGGCTAAGATGTTTACATTAAACTAAATTTTCCCCCCAACACTTTGTGTTTTCTTCTGTTATCTTTCTACTTAGTACAATTATGATGATGATCAGTCATTTTTATAATGTATAAATTACCAATTTTTAATGCTTCCTGGACCCAAATTTGGTTCCTGTCTATAACTGCCATTCAATTTTTATACCAGGATTTTCTATTTAATTTTCATAGTCAATTTGCTGAGTGATATTATTAAGCAGGATTCTAAACAGTTTGTATCCTAGCAATTTTGTTTTGTTTGGGGGAAAAAAGACATTTCTTTAGGTGAGGTATGTCCTCTCTGGTTCCATACACTACTGTTTATTGGCCAATTCAAAATCTTACTTTACCTGCCTGGACTCTGAAATATCTACATTTCATATCTCTGCAAAAATGGGAAAGAAGGAGATTCAGTGAGGAAAATAACATCAATATTTTATATTAAAATTTAATATTTGAGTTTAGTTGGTGATAACTGAAAAGGGAGAAACAGCTTTGGGTGTAGGGGGTGCAGTTGAGATATTTTCTGGAAGGACACAGTTTCCTCTCTGTCAAGTCATATATTTTGGAATTGACAAACTTACCATGACTAATAATCAATCACTCTTTTTACGACACTGAGATGTTGAATTGTTTGCTCATGTTATACAGAACACAATGAATCTGTTATGGAGTTCCATCAAACTTCACGGTAAACTGGTTGCCATGTACACCCCTGATTACACAGTGTGTTAGTATATATGGACCTATATATGGAGAGAAGGGGGAATATACATTTGAAATGGAGGCCTAGTTCAAGCAATATATATATAGTAATATATTATAATATAATATATATATTATAATATATTATATTATATATATATAATATTAATACAATTTCTTGAACAATATGAATGCATTTTACTTTTCTCTGATAATGATTGTATTTTTGCATGCAGAAGAGGAAACCAATGCAGCAAGTGATCCTGCCAACAGAGACTCTGGTGGTACGGATTTTAGTGACACTGCTTCAAAACAAAATGGAATTGGTAAGAATCTGTCTGACCCAAGTGGAGTTGATGTGAATGCTATAAATGGATTGGATGGCTCTAATTCTGCTGCTGGTGAAACAGGTGTTCTAAGTTGTTTCTTAGTTTCTTCTTTTGACAGAAAAATCATCAATTAGCAAAGCAGGGATTGATGGTGTTTTTGACAGACACAGACTTATTGTTAGAGGAACTCATGGGAAAGATTTTTAAACTGTGTTTGATTCTTAAAGGTTCTGTGTTGTCTTCTACAGCAATTTAAACATTTTAATAAAGAGGCAAGTGGATTTAATGGTTTTATGAGTGAGCTTGGACCTGGAAGGAATATATCCAGTTTCTGTCCTCAGGATTTCCCCCTAACCTGTGGACTTTGGGAAAGCCACTCAAAATCTCTTGTTCCCAAGTTTTGTCATAAGAACAGAAACATTTTGGTATCATGTTTCTGTGACTTTTGCAATGCTTTAAAGTTTTATTACATTAGAACTTTATAAGTTCTATTACTCATATTTGAACTAGTTTTCTTGAAAAAGAAATGTCAGTTAGAAGTAGATTTACAAAAGAATGGATAAATAGAAATTCATATTAAAAAATTGAAGCCAGTGAAAGAAGTGTAAAGTGCCGTAATCTAGATATTTTTGTGTCAGAGCTATTTATCTTAAAAGATGTGGATATTGGTGGAAACAAAAAGAACAGCAAAGAGTTTGCTATAAATGCATGGACTTGGCTCCCCTGTCAGTGGCTCAGGAATTCTGATCCAGACTCTATTAAGAAAAATACAAACAATTTATATCCTTTGCTTATTGCTCCTGATAGTAGTTTAATTTTCCATTTGCCTTTTGATTTTGGACTTGGTGGTAAAAGAATGGTGAATTTGGACTTGGTCTTGATAAGTCTGGCTCATGTGGAGTAAGCGTTGGTGGACTTGAACAAAAAGGCTTTGTTTAAAATGAAATAGAGAACACTGGAAAATCAGGTTCCAGTGATTACTCTTTAGGTTTGGTGCATAAAAAGTAAAAAGTCATGTTATATTTAAATATTTCCCAGTGACAATCATTTTTTAAAATTTAGCAGATAACATCAATACAACATGTTGGGCTGGATTTCATATTTGTGCCTCTGGAAATTTTTTATTTGTTTTGGGGACAGCAGGTCAAAAGGGATTGGAAATCAGCTGAGCTGATTGGAGTGAAATAAGCAGCAGAGGATCTGCTCGGGGTGAATCCACTGGTTTGAGGATCTGCTGGGGGGGGGGGATATATTGGTTTTGATTAGGTGCCCAAACTAAAGCTCATTCCAGAAATTTTAAAAATTAATTAAATTAGCTAATTGGTAAAAAAAAAAGACTTTAACATTTAAAAACAAAGGAATTAATTAACAAGGAGTGATTGTTTTTATAACATTTTGATTTTTCCATCAGTTGTAACTGCTTCACATAATCTTAAGTCTGTTAGCATTAGCATTACAGAACTTGAATCTAAGGTTTTCCCATCAGATGTTCAAACCTCTTTTCATATTTTACCAAGTAAAATTAATGTCGAAACAGCCTAGTCATTTTGTATTAAACAGGTGTCACAAGCTCACCTGACTACAGTATGTCTGGATCTCGCAGTACTCCAGGTAGTTTAATTTATTACTTTCAATGTTGAAAATGTTTATATCCATATAAAATATTTGTATATCTGGATATAGATATATGGATATATATAGATATATAGATATATATTCCTAGTAAATCAATAATTTCTCATTATGTGTTTCTCATATTGAATTGATCTTCTAAGTACCCCTTCTCTTTGAGTACTAAAATTTAGGTGACCAACTGCATATTTGAAACAATTTCATGAATAAGAGAGAGTAAATTATATTTTAAAGCAACTTGAATAAAATATAGTGCAACTTCTTTATTATTTTAGATATATTATTTTAAAATCACTTTATAAATAAAGAGTTAAATCTATTTCCACTCAACCCTAGTAAAGACAGCCTATTGTAAAGAGAAGTGGATTCAAGATACACAATAAATGGAAGTGTGAAAAATATTTTCAAATTTATATAAAAATATTTGCTTTCTTTTGTTGTTTTATTCTGCTTGCATTTAGAACTTTCTCTAAGATTTTTATAAATTTACTTGGTTACATAAAAGGATCAGTGCATTAGAAATAATCAATCATGGCAAACTTTAAGTTCAAGATATATAGATATTTCACTTTGACTAGGAAAATTAATTTTTAATTGTATAGATAATTGAATGATTAGTATTATAGAGTAGACTGGTATAATAAAATCTATCTTGGGCCTGTTTGGGCAATGGCCAATAAAAATTTGTAGTTGAAAAAAATAGTTCTGTTAGGGATGCCATATATGTTTATAATTGTAGATGACCCAAAACGAATAAGCTGTTAATGATTTCTGAACCTACTATGGCTGGTTGTTCCAAGAAAAAATATGGACTTCAGAGATAATCATGTATATGACCTTTGCAAATTATAGCTCTCACAAAATAAAATGATATATTCAGGATAAAACAAACCCAATTTATGGCTTTCAGTACTAACTTCTAAATTCCCATGAAGATGTCTAAATGTCCTGTATGTGTAAAATTAATATGTGTCCTGAAATTTAAATAATGTCTATGCTTATGTTGAATAGAAAAAGGATCCCATATTCCAGAAGCAACTCCAAAATACTCAGAAACAAGTGCAATTATTGGTAAGTAAAAATTATTGTGATTCTTATCCATATTTATATGCCCAAGCTATTTAGTAACTAATGAGGTTACAAAGTAACCAAGATTTGAAACTAGTTTTAAAAATTTGCCCATCATCAATCTTTTGATCATTGTATGTTTGAATGACATCACATTGGTACTATTATACCTCAAAGATACACGCAAACACACCACATACACATACACAAACTTATGTATGTATATGTACATATATATGTTTAGAAAGAAATAAAATTCTTTACACTCATTTGATATAAGTGGTAACCCACATAGACAATATTAGAAAGACTATCTGTACCAAAAGCAAAACAATTAAACAGGCCACAATTTCCCTCCATAGATTGCCCCCCATAATAGAGGCATTCTCCTTTCCCAAGGGAAACATGATACTTTCATTCATGTTTTGTTTTAGCCAGGTAGCCAACATTGGGTATTCCCAAGGACTCAGGTACTACTTTTAGTATGTTTTTCGGTATGTGAGAAAGAAAAACACTGAATGAAGGTGGTAGTTGTGAGAATAGAATCTTTCAGTGATTTTTGTTTTATTCTGGTACACAAACATTTAAAAAAACAGAACTAGAGAGTACATTAATTATTCTCAATAATTATGAATATTCTACTCTATCTTGTAGGTGAAGCTTCTACCTGGGGCAAAGGAGCATACAAAGCTTTCAACGGCCGTGTCTTTTCCTTTGAGTCCCCATGCATGTACACTTTCTGTCGTCACTGTGTTGAATCTGGAGATTTCAATATTGAGATCAAACGAAACAATGCTAGTGAGATTGAAAAAATAACAGTTGTAATTGACAATAATGACATCTCTATATTGGGTGACACCGTTTTAGTTAATGAACAAAGGTAAATGTCATAGTGTTTGGATAAATGCTGTAGAATTATTTGAAGTAACCCGAGCAAAAAAATTTGGCTAGGGAAGAGACGGTGAGAGATGGTTTACTCTTTTCCTATTTTGATGCTTGTGTTGATTTTTTAAATAAATTCTTGCAAAGGAATTTGGTAAACATATAAGATTTAGATATGTATGAGATCATAAGATATATAAGATATATTTATTTCTATAATGAGGTGGAAAAAAGAGTGATTCTGTTGTTTGACTATTTTGAGTATCTAGATTTTGGGCAACATGTGTATTTAACAAAACTGTTTAACAATATTTCAATTTTCATTTGTATGTTTAACACTAAATATAAATTTGAGGTTTTACAATAGATTGAAGTCCTTAAGCTATGATTTTCAGACATAGCAATTTATATTTGGAAGGGATAGTGTATTTGAATACTTACCAGGATAATAAAATGTGACATGGTTACTCTATCTGTGAACATGTCAAATTATTTCATCATTATTTTCTTATAAAGAACCACTGTTTTGTTGTTGTTGTTTTTCATTACTCCAATGTCCCAAAGGTTTATTCATTGTTCCTTAAAAGTCTTTCCAATATTGGGAAAAGAGCCATTGTATCTCTTCTTCTAAAGTGATATAAAAAAGAAAATTTTAATAATTACTAGATAACATTTCTAAATATAGAAAAATGAAATATTAGACAAATATGTTATAATAATATATGTACTTATGTTTTATACTTTTCAGTGTACAGATACCATATAACAATAAGCTGATTCACATAAAAAAATATGGAGAATATAATGTCCTGAATAGCCGTAGAGGAATCTTGTCTTTAATGTGGGACAAAAATAACAAGCTCTCAGTAAGTTTATCTATGATTTTCTTATATTCCTGTGCTTTTTGTTTTTTGCTTTTAGTTATAAAAACAATGCATTGTACGGAAAATCAGAGCTAAAGTTTATTGAGAAATCTTTATGTACTTTTCACTGTACTATTATCTCAATATTTGAAACATCTTGAAATACATACTATTATTAATCCTATTTTAAACATGATGGAATTCAGGAAATTCAGGCTAATGAAAGATAAATAACCTGCTCAAAGACACATAGTTAGTAAGTGGTGGAATCAGGACCTAGTCCAAATTCTAGAGCCAAGTCCTGAAAAAATACAACACCCTGTAGTACGTCTCTAAGTAACCAGGTTAGGTAGAATTAAATACGAAGAGCTGTATTCTTTGGTTTGGGTAAATCTTGTATTGAGGTATTTTCAGTATTTTATAAACATATACATGTACTTTTCTTTTAAAGCTCACTCTTCACAAACAATATCCAACTTGTGGCCTTTGTGGTAATTTCAACAGCACTCCAGGTAAGATTTCAACATATTATGTATAAGAAAATTGCTTCCCCAAAAGAAAATTATAACGTAGTTGCTTATACTTGGATAAATCTAACAACAATTTGCATTTGTCTAAAGAATGAAACAATGCTAAAATAAACATATGTCTATATTTATGTTGTCAAGCCTATGTTTAGCTTGAAAATACATGTATATGTAATGCATGTTGTGAACCAAACATTGTTTCCTTTTAAAGGACAAGATATCAATGAGCACATTGCAAATAGTAAAATTCCTGGTGATTGTCCTGAAGCTGTTAGTAAAACCTATGAAACTTGTGAAGATGGAGTACAGGTAAGAAATTAATATTTCATCTAGTAGCAAATGTCTACCATATTCACCTTGGCTTCGATTTAGATAGCCAGCATCCTTTCGAAAGAGCACCCATATCTTCTTCTTAGAATTCTGCAACTGCTTCCCTTCCAGTGTCCCTGTAGTCTGTTTCTCAGCTTTAGTCTAACTATAGATGTGAAAATAAGAATTACACTAAAAACTATGATATTAACTATATATTAATGTGACAGTTCTAATTTCCTTTGCACAGTGTTTTAACATGTCTGTAAATTGACATTCTTCACCTCTCCATTGTAACATCTCCATGGGTACTAACTTAACTCTTTCAGTTTAGAAATCCATGTTGTGTCCCTACAGAACTAATTTCTGCTTTTGCTTTCTTACTTTTGCCCCAGAGAGCTAGTCTGAATTGTCATCCTTTGTATCCTTTACCTTCTTTTTGAGAAGTTACAGGTTATCTTTTTTTTTTTTTTTATTACAACACTAGAAAAAAGTCATCATTTACTCTGTGAATTTTCCAACCTTGTGTAATTCTGTTATGTTGAATTTGATAGATTCATTTGATGACTAAATGAATGTTCATATATTCCTCTTTCAACCTAGAACAAAATTCTCAAGATAAGAGATAGGTGAGAATTTTGTTTTATCGACAATGGGTGTTACAATTATAACCATCTTGTCATCTTCTAGAAAATCAAACTAAGCCACAACATTATACAAGATCATCTACTATCTTCCTTGTGAAAACCTCATTGAACTCTGCAGTTAGAATGCCTTCTCTTTTCCTTTGTTATCCTATGACATCCACTGGTACTTGTGATAAGACACCATCTATAATAATTTCTCATATTTTTCTCATACGTTTTGTATAAGATTATATATGGGGCATGTGATAATATCTGTTGTGGTAGTTGCATACTGTGTGAGAAGTCACTTCTGATGCTTAAAAATGTTAGTTGAATGCTTACATAAATTTATGTTAGAGCCAATGGATACTTGATAAAGACTTACTATATACAAGACATTGTATTAGGCCCACAGGATTCAAAGTTATATTTATTGCTCTAGAGGGACCTATAATCTAGTGAGAAAGATACACAAAAGCCAATAGATGAAAAAAAATCTTTGAAGATTTTATTTCACTTCATTTTATACCTCACTTGGATAATATTATCAGCTGTTCTAGGTCTTAATTGGTGCAAACTGTACATGTGTTTGGCAATAGTTATCACATTTCCTAAAAAAAAAGGTTAAAATAGAGAACAGTTATGTGGTCATTAAAATATATTGAAATTTGAATTTTTTTGATTAATTAAAATGTCTTTACTTTCTTTACCAAAATGACAAATATGTTGTTTCCAGAGCAGACTCACGTGGCTCACACCCAGAAAACAGAGTCACTGTGTTTTACTGTCATCTGTTTGCTCATCGAATATGAGCAGACTAACCGTCAAAGGGCCAATATCCCTTCTATTGTGGTATCAATCATTTATCATCCAATTCCTGACATCGACCAATCTCTCCTTTTCTCACCTCTTCCACTTTCTCAAGTTCTAAACGTTGTCACCTTTAGAGAGGTCTTGGAGGAATTCAAGTACAATATTTGAAGCTGTTTATAGCAATCCAAATGCCAGAAGGGAAGTATTCTCTTAGGAGTAACGATACCAACCATAATACTTCAAAACTCTTCCTTTCAACCAGCATCCAACAACTCTCCCTGTCAAAGCTACAGGATGTCATGCAAAAAAGTACTTCTGGATTGATCTCTTCCTAAATATTCATTTGTCCATTATTCTTATGTATTAGTAAAACTTTATGTTTTATTTTGCAGCACTGTAACAAAATTATTGGAACCTACTTTGAGAAATGTGGAAAGGTTGATGCTTTGTCCAGTGACTACAAAATGGTCTGCATTGACGAGTTCTGCCAAAATAGAGACAAAAGGTCCACCTGTGACACGTACTCAGAATTGTCCCGCCTTTGTGCCTCAGATGGTCCCGGCACCTATGAATCCTGGAGAGACGATACTGATGTGGCTTGTGGTAAGTTTTTCATTTTATTGTAGATGCCAGATCAGGTGGTTTATACAGGGGTGGACAAAAGTAGGTTTACAGTTGTGAGTACATGAATCAGAGAGTTTATTGTATTATTTTCCACATGAACGACTGTAAACCTACTTTTGCCCACCCCTGTATGGTACTTTAAAGTTGAGCTATGTTTCATAGTGATCATCTCAGATGATTGTAAGCCCAGGAAAGCATCTTAGAGATGACAGAGTCCTGTCCTCCCATGTACTTATGAGGACACTGAGGCCCCTTTGGTGAAGTGACCCATCAAAAGTTGCAGCACTTTGTGTTGAGATCTTAATTAGGAACTTTGTAATCTTTATATTGAGTAAAATTTTATTAAAAAACTCTAAAAATACTGGAAATATTATCAAAAGTATATTGATTAGTACTGTGATTTTATTTCAAAAAGATTAATAAAACATAAATGTGAGCTTCATACAAATATAAATATACTTTCCACTTAAGCCTCGCTCAATCCTTATAAGTTAGAATACATGTATGATATCAAAGTCAGATGAAATGATATTATGTACAATACACATTTCCTCCACGTTAAATCTTATATTGTAAAAATAATGCATGGTCAATTGCCATAATATAGTTGTGCTGAGTATCTCTGAAGAGTTATATCTTGAAAATTAGACTCAAAGAATCCCATTTGGAAAGATCCTCATTGGAATGTTATGTGTTTATCACATTAATTTCCCTCTAATTTTCATGCATACGTATTTCTGTATTTCTCCAGAAAAACCTAGATGCCCAGAAAAACATATCTACAAAGAATGTGGCCTCTCAAACCCTGCAACTTGTTCTAATGTGGCTCCTTTTCAAGACAGTGAATGCGTGAGTGGCTGCACCTGCCCAGAAGGTAATACTAGTTATACTGAAACAACTGAAGACGAAGTGACTCAACTTTAGTGGGGTCTTATCGCTAACAAGATATTGAATGAATTCACCTAATCATAATCCAGGATCCTAGCAAGCTACAGAGGAGGGTAGAGAGAGACTGTTAAAGTCAACATGCATTTCTATCTCTACAGTACCTGAGGGCTATCATACCCCACAGATTATCCTCTGGTTCTATGTTTGGCTCAGTGGGACTGCTCTGTGGTTCAGAAAATCATACACTTGCCAGTTCTCAAAGAAGGAGTAACTGCTTAAATATAAATTACTATTTTAAGTGCATGTTTTCTCTTAAAAGAACTAACTCAACAGTGATTTCACAACACACTGCTTGAGAATTTACTGCTGTTCATATGGTTTTGAGATTAATCTTACATAATGTATTCTAGGTTATCTATTGGATGATATCAGAGATAAAGGAAGATGTGTATTAAAGGCTGAATGTCCCTGTGAATCTAATGGAAAAGTCTATGGGTCTGGAGAAGTCCGAGAAGGTCCCTGTGGTTCTCAGTGGTATGCGTGTGCTATTTGTCCACATTTTGTTGATTGTGAAAAACATACTAATATTTTAATCTAATTTGAAATAACCCCTAAATCCACCCTTAAAATAATTTTAGCAGCCTCACTGGGTTTTCTGTGTTGATATTTTATCTTTTATTTTTTGAGGAATGCTTAGGGTGTTATCCATATAAAATGTGAGCTTTCTGTGTATCTTTAAAAGACAGTATTGTTCACTAACTGTAATAGTGTTTTGAAATGTGATCTAGTTGGTGGTTGTGAATGCAGAGCAAAGAATAGTACAAGAGTATGGTTACAACAATGAAACAGTAATTATGCCAATTGCCAAGAATATTTAATAAAATGTAAAATCAGAAACAACCCAATATTTATCAAATACTTTTATATGCAGCTACATTGGTGAAGATATATTTAATGCTGAGTGGATTTTAATGTGCCAAAAGTTAGTGTAGATTATTTCTATTCAAATGGTTAGCTTGATTCTTCCTTTTGAGTGCAACAGAAATTTGCTGACCAGAAAGATTTCCCCATTCCTATTATTACTTTTCTCCGAAACTCCAAATTTCCGCAGGACTCCAAAGGACTTTTATAGAAATATATAATGTCCTTTTGGGGAAATAATTTGACCTGATCTATTATTTATACTATTATATTTTTCCTATAAATAATACTTTATTAATAATAATTATGAATGACAATAGCTATGATTTATTAAATGTCTATAAAAATGCTATCCAAGAGAAATACAATGTAAGTCACAAATGTCACCCACATAGATAACTAACACTTTTTAGTTGACACATTTTTAAAAAGCAAAACGAACCCTGTCCGGTTTGGCTCAGTGTTTGGAGCACTGGCCCACGGACTAAAGAGTCTCAGGTTTGATTCCAGCCAAGGGCATGTACCTCAGTTACGGTTCGGTTCGTCCCTGGCCCTGGTTGGGGTCATGCGGGTGGCAACCAATCGATGTGTCCCTATCACGTCGATTTTTCTCTCTCTCTTTCTCTTCTTCCTCCCTCCCTCCTGCTCTATCTGAAGATACATTGGAAGAAAAAAAAAAGCAAAGAGAAACAAACATGTGGAGTTAATTTTAATCCTATATTTGCAAAATATTATCATTTCAACATAAAATTAGTGTAAAAAGTTAAGAGATTTAACAATTTTTTTCATGTTGTTTTTGAAATCTGTATTTATTTTTCATTTAAAGCTGATCTCAATCTGGACTAGCCACATTTCGAATAATCGATAGCTGTATAACTCTGTACTGTATTGGACTGTACAGATCTACAGTGTGGCACGCAGCAGGTGTTTTAATACTAACAGTGAAATATTTTCCATTTACACCAACCCCTGAAATTAGGTTTATAAGTTTTTATATGTTTAATGCAGGCAGATGTTATTATTTTATTCAGTGGTACCAGGATACCACCATCAGTGAGACAATGAAACAGTTTATCAGAGCAGAGATGTCGGGTGGGGGATGCACATGGTCTCATAAAGCCTAACTAAATATCTTGGTGTAAGTTGTGATTTTTTTCAAAACATGATTGATGACCTGTAACATACCCCTTTATTTTGACAGCACATGCCAAGAAGCAAAGTGGTCCTGCACGGAAGCATTGTGTCCGGGAAGATGCAAGGTGGAAGGAAGTTCAATTACCACCTTTGATGGTGAAAAATATAACCATCCTGGAAACTGTCACTTTTTGGCCGTCCACGTATGTAATAGCCTGGGACACTTGAGAAAACTGATACAGGCACCAAGCTATATCTTAACCAATTTTAAACACAATTTTCACCTTCAATTACTATTTAAAAAAATAAACAGCAAACAGCCTTTCAAGTACTGGATATATATTTCAGTATCTGTTTGCTGTCACATATCGACATTGACAACCAGTATTACCTGTGTTCTTTGGAAATTCCTGCTTGAAAAAAAAACAAAGCCCCTTTTATCACTAATAATTTTCTGAATACATTGGGAAAGTATTTGTTCTTTTACTTCTCTTCGCGTGTGTTCACCAGCACGTCTCAAGTGAAACTAACTTTTATATTCTATGAAGCAAATTCCTCTTTCGTCATTATTCTTTTACATTTATTTTTAGTTTCTATGATACAATATTATCAGGATGATTGAGGCTGTCCTTATATTTAAATTCTTTTCAGTATTAAAATTTTAAGTCATTTGCATTTAATAAAAAGGGGAATTCCATTTTGTAGCTTATGCCTTTAGCTAGCATGAGGATGAGTGCTAGCATTTAGTCTTCCTGATGAGAAACAAAGATGAGCAGAATCCGTGGTTCCTGAAGTGAGAGATGTGGGTCAGTGTCTAGTAATCAGAGGAATGTAGTTGCTGCTGCTGAAAGTCAGTTTTCCAAATTGTCTTTCCCTCTCTCTGTGCTACTCGTGTGATCCACGAGGATGGGGGATGATGGGCGAAGTGAGAGGGAACTGTGCCTGGATGTACAGAATGTTTGCTTCTTATAGTTCAGAGATTCCTAGAACTTAAAATGAGAACTGGAAGTCTGTGTTCGACATGAATTACATTACGGTTTTACAAATGATCTCTCATATAGGATTTAAACAGACATTGTGGATTGTCCAGAGAATAAACAAGCTAGGTTGCCCCTAATTCCCATTAGTCTCCGTAATGCAGCACAAATCCCTTGGAGGAGAAGGCAAAAAGTAAAGGTAAAGAAAAAGAAAACAATGACTACGAGAAACCACCAATCACAGACTACATAGATAGAGCTGGTGGAAGATACTAGGACAATCCGTAAAGCTCTTGGCCAATGTTGGTCTATTCTATGGACTGCAGGAGGTTTCTATTTTCAGAGCAGAATGATTGTATATGGGCATTGTGGTGACGGAAGGAGACTAGATGTTGGGTGGTGAGCACACAACAGAATATACAGAAGCTGTATTATAAAGTTGTATGCCTGAAATGTATATGATGTTATTAACCAATATTACCCCAATAAATTTAATTAAAAAACAAAGTGCAAACAGCCATTGTGAGTAAATCACACAAGCAATAACATATAGTCAATAGCATTCCAATAAGCATTGAAATGAAATGCATTTTCTAACAGGATAAAGACTGGTCCATCAGTGTTGAGCTTCGTCCATGTCCTAGTGGTCTGTCAGGAACGTGCTTGAACAGTGTTACCCTCGTCTTAAATTCGGTAAGTCACCAGCTTCCTCGAGTTTATTCAGAGCACAACCACATCAATTACTTCACAAGTTCAGAACTTCCGAGTTAAAGAAAAGAGGATTTCTGTGTAAATTAAAAGCACAAATAGGGTTACACAGAAAACTGATAGTCTCTGGAAAAACTGGATAGTTACAAGGATACACAAGTATATAAAAATTACCGCAAATACACAACTAGTGTGTTAACTATAGATCAACCTTATGTACTTACAAAATTATTAAATACTGTGGACCGTTTAAGAAGGCCATTATATTTGTTTAGAATTTTATATATGAGAAACTAACACTGGAAGTGGAAATAGACATAAATTAGGAGGCAGAAGAACCTGCCTGGTGTTTGGCATGTACAAGCTTTTTTTTAAAAAATGTTAAAAAAATTTTTTTTATATGTTTTGCATTGATGATTTTTTAGAGAGAGAGGACAGAGGAAAGGAGAGAGAGATAGAAACATCGATGTGAGAGAGAAACATCGATCAGCCGCCCCCTGGCATGTGCCCTGACTGGGAATTGCACAGGGGCTTCTCAGTCCATGGGAAGACCCTCAATCCGCTGAGCCACACCAGCCGGGCTGTATAAGCTTTTTGATCTTTGGAAATCCAAGTTACCTTCTAGGGTCTTAGTTTCCTCATCTATGAATTGGGGATGAAGAGTCCTCTATAACTTTCCTCAGAGGGTTGGTATGAGAAACAATGAATCAAAGCATGAATGAAAAAATGCTTTAAAAATGGTCTATATTTTAGATATTTATAAATTAACCCAATAAAATAAACCTGTTTTTATAGCATCTATTACATATTACATTACATTAAAGTGAAATACTTTTGTAAATTAATATGAACTGACAATGTATTTTAAATTTTAGTCTGGTTCAGTTGACAAATACATATTCAATAGAGATGGAACAGTCACAAATGACAGGATTGGAAATCATCACTATTACTATTCAGGTAAGTTTAATAATACCACTTAAAAATAAATGTAAGAGGCATTCAAGTTTTAATGTTATTAAATGTTTTTGATTTTAATATATATTAAGGAGTAAAAGCACTTTAAGAAATTAAAAACTATTATATGTTAATTATTGCTATTAATGTTAATAATTATTTTAACAGATAAAATACAGATATTCAAGGCATCTTCCTCATACTTTCAAGTGGAAACATACTTTCATGTAAAAATGCAAATACAAATTGTTCCCGTGATGCAATTATATATTTCCATGCCACCTAACCAATTCACAGACACTGTAGGTAAGTCCTCTGCCTATGTTTTTATTTCCAAGGCTGTAATGTGACCATCATCTATTGTCATTTTCAACTGTCTTTTAATGGCATTTAACCATAAATCATTTTCACTTAATTTTCCTTTTCATATTTCAGTAAAATAATTCCAACTTGCTTTTTATAGTAAGGACTTTATTTATTACAAAATCTATTCCCAAATGTTCTCAACAATTTAAACATTTTAAGGTTTTAAATTAAGGCTTTTATGTATCAAGTATAGTGATATTTGATAATGTGTTATGTATCATTTTGTTAATATACATTATTAAAGTTTCGATCTGTAAAATAATAAATGAAAGTATTATGGATATAAATCTTTTGAAAATCATGTTTCTCATGCAAGCTACATTATAACTTGTTCTGCTGATTGGTCACGTGGCCATATCTTTCCCTGAGGTTCTTCCTATTATGGAAATCAGCTCTTACAGACCGTCATTGATGTCAAACAAAGCGAACACAACATTTATGGCAAATCCCATGGTTGTTTACATGCATAAAGACTAATCAGACATACTCTTAGTTAGCTTCTACAGTTTTGATTTGAATGAAGAACTGAATATGAAGTGAGGTTATGAGTTTAAAAAGTTGAGTAGGTAAGGAGATGTTCAACTTTGTCCTGCGCTCTCATACAGGACTCTGTGGTTCCTACAACAACAGAGCAGAGGATGACTTCATGTCAAGTCAGAATATATTGGAGAAGTCGTCTCAGGCATTTGCTGATTCTTGGGAAATGATGTCCTGTCCGAAAGGAAACCCAACGTCATGCATCAGTATAGAAACAGGTAATGCTAATTAAATGCCAAACTCTGTAATTAAATATTAGGCACTAGGAAAATTATACTTATTCTGGCAATGATAGGAGACTATCAGATAAATCTGCTTTTAACGAGTGTTTGCTGTACTGTCCCATTATTTGAGGAAACATCAGAGAAACTGTCTGTCTGGCTGAGGGCATTCCTAGCGAACACATCTTTCCAGGGGAATGCAGGGTCATCTCAGTTGTCTTTTTCTATACCAATGTGTTCCTTTCTTATACAGTTTTCTCCATGGTTATAGAGCAATAGGGTTAGGAGAGACTTTACTGGTTATTTTGTTTACTATTCTTTCCCTTTTATTTAATCATGGAAGTGATCATTGCTTGAAATAGTGAGACTCCCTCAAACCGCCCAGCCACTTAACAATAGAGCTGTGGCTAGATCCAGGTCTCCTGACCACTGCTATCAAACATGTTAGTTACACCAAACCCCACATCTACATCTTATTAAGGAAACTGTACACTTGGGTGACAGGGTGAAATGATGGTGTTGTGGTGGCTTCGTTTACCAACTTGTCAACACAGACATAAATGTATATTTTATTTTAATCCTCATCGGATGACATTTTTTCATTAATTTTTAGAGTGAGGGGTGAGGGAGAGAGAGACACACATTGATTGGTTGCCTCTCACACAACTGTGACCGGGGTGCAGGGGATCAAACCTGCAACCGAGATACATGCCCTTGACTGGGAATCGATCCCATGGTCCTCGGGGCTGACGCTGTAACCGCTGAGCCAAACCAACCAGGGCCATAAATGTATATTTTAAATTAAAAGGCACCTAAATAAATAATCTTGTTCTCTTTTACCATTTACGTATATAAACTACATTTCAGAAAAAGATTAGCTGATTTAATACAAAAGTCCAAAACTAAGAAAGATTTTGCCTCTTTGGTTTAAATTATTTTTTATTACATCATGCTATTTTTATATAGTGATAACAAATTCAATTTATTGTAGCAAAACACTTTAAAAACATAATTGCTTTAATAAAGACAAAACTTTGTTAAACATTTACACTTTGTCTTTTAATTAAAACATTATGATGTTATTAATACAATTTTTGGGTGCCTTAATTTTCTTCCAGAAAGGTTTGCTGAAAGGCACTGTGAAATTCTTCTTGATTCAAGTGGGCCTTTTGCTTCTTGCCATCCAATTGTGAACCCTAAACCTTATCATGAGGTAAGTGAGGGTCTAACATTAACCACTCTTGGCGGATATACTTTGATAATATGGAAAGAAGCATGTAGATATTAAAATTTCTCAAAAATCAACCATTGACAGTAAATTAAGATATATGTTTAAATTTAACATAGGGTTCCACTCATTTATTCAATTGTTAGATATACCAACTTTAATCTTAAAAATAGTACAAAATATGAGAAAAATCTTGAATGATTTTCTCTTTCTGTCTTTTCTAAGTTCTTTGAAAGCTCAGTTAATCATTGATTCGCTGTTTTGCAAATTTTTGGAAAGAAATATTTCCAAAAGTTTCAAAAACAATTTCTTTTGGCCCCAGGGAAGCAGAGTGGTTATGAACTGAAGCATTATACTCAGTTTATCTGTTCTTCTGAATATATTCATAATGTAATATAAATTTGTTTTATATTTTAAAGGAATGCAAAAAATACACCTGTACTTGTGAAAATGGTGAAGATTGCCTGTGTACAATTTTGGGCAACTATGTGAAAGCATGTGCTGAGAAGGAAACATACATAGTGGGATGGAGAACGGGGCGATGTGGTAAGAAGGATGACAGCTTTATTATTTTTTTCTTTTTTTCTTTATTGATTTAGAGAGAGAAGGGAGAGGGAGAGAGAGATAGAAACATCGGTGAGAGAGAATATCGACTGACTGCCTCCTGCATGCCCCATACTGGGGATTGGGCCCACAACCTGGGCATGTGCCCTGACCGGTAATTGAACTGGCGACCTCTTGGTGCATGGGTCGACGCTCAACCACTGAGCCACACCGGCCGGGCAAGGATGAAGTCTTTAGATAATTCTTCCTCCTTCTCAATTTTACTATTGTGTGTGTGTGTGTGTGTGTGTGTGTGTGTGTGTGTGTGTGTGTTTAGGCACACATGTTCATGTGTTTACAAATTTGTACTTGATTCTTTAAAAATGATTTTCTGTTTCTGATACACAACAGATGGTAGGTTGCCAGAGACATGGTCTGAAAGAACATATCTCCTGGTCCTGGGAAGGGGAGGGTGAGCTTCAGGCACCAGTGGGGCATTAGGCAGCAGGAACTATAAAAATCTATATTGTCCCTGATACTGCATTGATACTTTTGGGGACTTATACTAAGGAAGATGATAATTTAAAAATATTAACAATGCACATTTCTGTTTCCCCATTGTACTAATTACTCAAGATCCATGTCTCCCTTTTTTTGTAATAAAATTTTGATATTCCTTTGGGAATATGCCGCATCTTCATTGGAGTAAGTCTTAGAACTACCAATCAAAGCAACTCACCCTCCTGAAGGACAAGGGATTAGTATGTGATTTAAATATGGTCACTCAGTGCATACACACACACACACACACACACATATATAGTGTTTTATCCTGAGCAATCCTTGCATTTTTACTTCTTGATTTTTTTCATTTATCTTGATTTAATATGTTCATATTTAAACAAGAAGAGAACATATATATATATATATATTTATGTATAAATATAAATTTCTGTTCAATTATTGTAGGATGAAATTTAAATAATGTTCTGACTCAGTGCATTTCTAAATGATAGTCAAATATTAATAACTTATTTATTAAAAATAAAATGAAATTGAATCAGTAAATTAGAGGCTCAAACCTTGCTTTGTTTTAAAATACTTATTGCAGTATTTAATGCAACTTTAGAAAATACTTTATTTACAAAAATATTTTTTTTGTAGAAAAACATCTCTCATAGATCATACCAAATGCCTCATAGCCCAAACCCAGTCAATCAATTAGTTCTGTCAAGTTCCTGTTTCAAATTTCTTTAAAATCCATTCACATCTATCCATCTTTATTGCCATCAACCTAGTTCACAAAACCATTATTTCTTCTCCTGGGTTTCTGCAATAGCCTCCTTCAATATCCCTCTTGGTTCCCTCTGTTCCATTTTCTTCAGAGAAATCGGTGTCCTCTCTCTAGTAAAACCAAGTAAAAGTAACCTGATCATGTGACACTGAGTCTAACACAAGGCCATGGCTTGACATGGCTCTAAAAGACCAAACTGTCTAAGAGGTCCCCGTGGGTTCCAAGTGCTGACTCTGTGTCTCGGCTCATAGCTTCTATTCTTTCACTTGCTCTTCACAAGAATTTCCCTCTCTTCTAACTTAGCCTGTGCCCAGACAGAGAATGACCTGTCTCTAGGCTGTCCCTCTTCTTCACTAAGTGCAGGTTCCCAACTGCACACAGTTAGAGCTTCCCATTTTGCTTTTTTTTTTTTTTTTTATCCTCACCTGAGGATATTTTTCCATTGCTTTTTCAGATAGAGTGGAAGGGAGAGAGGGAGAAAGAGAGAGAGAAACATCAATATGAGAGAGGCACATTGATTGGCTGCCTCCCGCACAACTCCCCCCCCCCCCCCGGGGCCAGGGATCAAACCTGCAACCCAGGTACATGCCCTTGACTGGGAATCGAACCTAAGACCCTTTGGTTCATAGGCCGATGCTCCAATCACTGAGCCAAACTGGCCAGGGCAACCATCTTGCTTCTTTATAGCTTGTAACATGTGTCCTTCCCCCAGGAATATAATTCACTTGAGAGCAGTGTATCACCAATCTTGTTTATGAGCCTTATCCCCAGCATAATATGTAAACATATAGTAGGGACTCAATATTGACTGAAACAAAACAAAACAAAACAATGAACAACACGCACTTTGTTCTTGATTATTTATAATCTCAATTATGAACAATTTAGTATAATATCTATAAACATTGAGTTGAAGTAAATTTGCTAATTTTTCTAGAAATGTACACATATACTTTTTTTGTCCCCATACCAACAGATCACTCTTGTCCAAGTGGCCTAGTTTTCAAGTACAATGTAAAAGCCTGCAACAGTTCTTGCCGATCACTGTCAGAGAGAGATAGGAGCTGCGATGTAGAAGATGTTCCAGTTGATGGATGCACTTGCCCTGATGGGATGTACCAGAATAGTGAAGGAAATTGTGTTTCAAAGTCTCAGTGTGACTGCTACATAAATGACGAGGTCATGAAACCAGGCAAACTCATCCATATTGATGACAATAAATGGTATGGAGATCACATATATATTTGTTATGACTTTGAAATCCAAGGACTGTCCTTTTCAGAGAAATAGTCTTTTGCTAGTATTATATCTTCTTTAGACCTGTCATATATTTTATTTTGTATATCTTAGTAAGGTTGGTTATTGGCCCTTTTACCATAAATGTTCACTGCATCATCATGGCTACAACTGATTTATCCTATTGTTGTTTGGTTTTAAATACCAGTAGAAAAATATTTTAGCAGCTCTTTCATGCAAACAATGCAAAACAATTTCCTATTCAGACAGTGCTTTCTAGTTGTCTCTTAGCATTCATTGTTCAACAAACACTTATAAAATAAATATCTACTGTGTGCTGGCCTTGTGCTGAGTGCAGGAGTTGCAAAGATGAGTGAACACTGTCTTGGACTCACAAAGTAAGCAGGGTACTGACTACTGTGAGGAGGTTTATATACTATATAATATGGTAGCAGAGAGGGCCAGTTGCTACCTGACGAGATAGGAAAATTTCTCAGAGAAGACCAGCATTTGACTTTTCTAAGAAATGAATTTTTTTCCAGACAAAATTGGACTGTAAAGAGTGATTTCCAGTTAGAGTAAACAGAATGTACTAATGTAGGAAATGCTTGAAAAAGTATTGCACATGTAGGTTGGGTTTGCATAGGATTGGGCCGGAAAAGTATACAGTGGCCAGGCTATACTCAGGAATTTAAACTGAGTTCCTGGGCAGTAGGAGAAGTTGAAGAATTGTGACTATGAAGGTTGTAGTTTTTGCAAAGTAATTTATCCATGAGTCTAATTCCATAGACTGACATAACAATTCTTAACAACATAACTTCAAAAATGAAGTAGCCATTCCAAAACTCTTTGGATGCACCTACTCTGTTTCCTTTAGTTCCATGAAGTAATCATTTAGCAATAAATGATATTGCTTGGTCATTTAAAGTAAAGTATTGATAACAGCTTTTTTCCTTCAAGTCATACAAAACATTTGGTTGTGTTTTGTAATGATACTGTCTGTGTAGATGTTGGCGAATCAGTAGATTACATTTTTAATGAAACTTAGGCTATCTCCAAATTATGATTTTCTTCAGCATTACCCTATTTCAGACCTCATGAACTCATACTGGCACTATATGAGGACTAATTTGTTGTTCTTTGCCCTGTATCTCTCTGTCTCTATCCCATGTTTCCTGCACGAATGCTAGAATGTCTAACCTAAAGCTCTGTTCAGATTGTCTCACTTAACTGCTCAAAACTTTAATGGTGACACTTAAGTGAAGAATAGAAACAAACTTGCATGTTATTTAAGACCATTTGAAATCTAGCCCCAACTGACTTTACGAATTCTCCCTATCATACATCCTACCTTCGATCCAAACAAGTCACTGGAATATACCTTGTTCTTTCCTGCATCACAGCTTTGCATCTTATCAGCTGTATCTGTTGAATCTTACTCATCCATCCATTAAGATCCAGCCATCTTTTCCATGAGGCTTTCTTTCATGTCTCCGTACAACCTTGTTTGTACATTCCTATAATACATACAGGGCTATATCTTATAATTTGGTACATTTGCATTTTCTAGGGACTGTGTCTCATTCATACTACTACTTGCAATAAACAGGTTGTTCATGAATGAGAGGTTAAAGATGTAACAGTGTATGAAGATGTTATTATTGAAATTTGATGTTTAAATATATCATTTTCTTTAATTCCAGTATCTGTCAGGATGGAATTCTTCTTTGCCAGACTCCCCTGGATTTAACCCTACGTAAGCATTGAGATAATAATGAAGGCTTAAGATACATACTTTGGTTAAAATAAACTGATCAAGAGTTCCTTGGTTAACACCTTCCTTTATCCTGCAGAGAACTGCTCTGGAGGGGCTGAATATGTTGACTGCAGTGATCCCAAGGCACAGAGAAGAGTTGACAGTACATGTAACACTCGGAACATACCTAATTTTGATGTAAGTAACATGGCATCAGAGTCTAGCTCTTTAAAACTTTTCATTGTTTCAGGGCTGAAGAAACTGAAATGCCAATAAAAAATAATTAGAAGGTCCTATTTTTATTATGTGTTATTTTGATTTGTCCAATGTTGATGTTTAATTCATGCTTTGTGTATTTATGTATTGTGAAGTAATGCTGATAATGTGATGTGCTTAGAGCGGGGCCTCATGGTGTATATTTGTACTTATTCCTGTAGGAGAACTTGCCTTGCAAACGTGGGTGCTACTGTCCGGTAGGAATGGTTCGAAATTCTAAAGGGAACTGTGTCTTTCCCGATGACTGCCCGTGTTCTTTTGGTGGACGAGAGTATGACCAAGGAAGTGTCACCTCAGTTGGCTGCAACAAATGGTGCCTAATGAAGGATTACTATTTTATTTGTTTTGAATATTGGAAAGTGTACAGTTTGCTCTTATTTTTCGGGAAAGAAGAAGTCATACCTTGGGATATTTAAAAAAATAATAGTCACATGTATTCAGAAAAAATGCTATATCTTTAAATAGAAACTATATAGCGTTATATGTGATGAACATCATAAAATATAATGAAGACAACTACAACATTTAAATCATTATGAAACATTATTTTGTGCTTTTATACAAAAACAGTATGAGTACATAAATCGTGCAATAAGACAATTCTCTCACACTCTATCATCGCTTTCTTTTAGTACTTGCATAAAAGGATCTTGGAGCTGTACACAAAATGACTGTCAGAGTACCTGCCACATCTATGGGGAAGGTCATGTTCGAACTTTTGATAGAAAAAGTTACAGCTTTGATGGTCTCTGCCAGTATTCATTTGTTGAGGTAATTGCAAGTGTTTTAGCACAGTTTTTCTATATTTCTTCCTTATTATTTATTGTATATGAGCTCTGGAGAATTTTATTCTCAAAATGTGAAACATTTTTCAAAGTTCCTTATATGTTTCTCAAAGGCAGTAAAATGTAACAAAATAATGCTAACTCTGAAGGCAGTCGACTTGGATTTGAATCCTGGCTTCACCATTTCTCACATGTGTAGCTTTCGGCACATCCCTTAACTTTTCTGTGTCTCGGTTTCCTTATCAATAACATGGGGATGGAAATGGCCCTTACTTGAAACCAAATTAGAAAAAATATTGGAGCACATACTAAGTGCTTACTAAATGTTAGATATTATTTTTTGAAGAACAGCACTATCCTGAGTGCTTCTTTGCCAAGCAAACTTATATATTTCATTACATTTAACCATTACAATACCAAAAGGCTGATCATAGTATTCCTATGATTCAGATGAAGAAATGGAGGTTAGAGAGGATAAGCAATGTAAATTACTAAGTAGACAATGCCGTATTCAAACCTGATCTGTTTGTTACGTACAACTAACTCCTCCCTCAATAACACCTAATGGAGGACATTTGGATTGCTTTGTATTTATGCATTTGTTTTGATTGAATATTAAGTTTCATATAAATCACTGATAAAAAATATACCTTTAGTTATTTACAGCACCTAGGAAGAAATTTATGATTACAATTTATATAACTTAAATACTTATATATCTATGGTATAATTCTAAACCTGTATAGAAGTAATGAGAAAAGGCTGAGTCAAAGTGACTTAACTAGTTTGGACTCAGCCAAAGCTACCATTCTCTTTTGGAAATTCCATAATATTCCATAATAAATTACCAGCATATGGTAATTGATTGAGTTTAAGGTGTCACTGACTAAGAAATATTTGTCTGATACAAATATTATAATTGAGTTCCTCATCCCTGATATTAATACACTTATGCTTTAATTTTTAAAGGATTATTGTGGTGGTGAGAATGGCACATTCCGTATTTTAACTGAAAGTGTCCCATGCTGTGAAGACGGGCTCACGTGCTCAAGAAAAATCATCGTTGCTTTTCAGGTACAGTAGTATTTCTCTCTACTTTTTCTCTCAGATTATGAGTGACCAAATAAAACTGATGTAATTTTAAGTATATCTTTTGATTTATAGGATCAGAATGTTATCTTGCATGATGGTAAAGTAACAGCCATCAAAACTGCAGAAAGTAAGGAATGTGAACTCAATGGGAATGCATATTCTGTACACACCGTTGGCCTCTACTTGATTCTGAAATTTGTCATGGGAGTAACGGTGATTTGGGACAAAAACACGAGAATGTCTGTTATATTGGATACACGCTGGAATGTATGTACATCACTACTAAGTAATTACTTGGGAAGCAAAATTATTTCTGTTACTGAGGATTATACAATCTTTGTAGATAGAAAGTGGAAGATGGTAGTTTCTGTTGTAGAACAAGCCCTCCACATCTATTCGGCCTTTGCATGCAATATGAAATATAATCAATGATGACTGAATCTGGTAAAAATAAATGCAATAAACTTGAGGTGGCCTAGTGTAACCATATTTAGTAATTTGAGATTATTGAATAATTCCATTTTGAGGTAGTTGGTGTATATATAGAATTAGATGTATTCCTGAGAACAAATATTCTAAGAAACTAAGAGTATTCTCATATATAATTAGAAGCTAGTGAATATAATTATTTTTTAATTCTGAAGGCATTTATCTTAGTTGATACTAGATTATTTTATGATACAGGATGTCTTAGATTAAATGAAGCAGGATCTTATCCACAATTCTGATTTTCTTTCAAAATTTGAAATTTAAAATAGATTCATGATAATATATATGTAATCATCATCTATCTATCATCTATCTATTAATCTATCTATCTCTATGTATGTCTAACTCACTTTTAATTTTCCTTTCTGATCTCATCTCCCTATATATATTTACATATCTATGGATCTATATCCCTAACAACTTACTTATTACTTTTCCTTTCTGATCTATGTAGGGCAAAGTGTGTGGTCTTTGTGGAAATAGCAATGGTGATCTCAAGGATGATTTCACAACACGGTACTCCTCAGTAGCTACTGGAGCACTGGAATTCGGAAATAGTTGGAAGACTACTCAAGAATGTTCAGACACAGTAACTCAAACTTTCCCATGTGACTCAAACCCTTACTGCAAAGCCTGGGCTGTGCGGAAATGTGAGATCATCCGGGACAGCACCTTCAGAGACTGCCATAACAAGGTAGCACAGCTCTGAGAGCAATGACCTGCATGCACTTTGTTCCCAGAGACTCACGCTCTGCCCTCTGCCTAGGTGGACCCCAGCACTTACTACGACGCATGTATCGAAGAAGCCTGCGCGTGTGACATGGAGGGGAAATACCTGGGATTCTGCACGGCAGTGGCTATGTACGCAGAGGCGTGCAGTGCGGTTGGGGTCTGTGTCAAATGGAGAAAACCCGATCTCTGTCGTAAGTGGAGTCCATAAATCGTTCTTTAACAACGCAATCAATTAGAATTGATTTGTTAGAGAATCAATCTTTCCCTCGTATTTTCTCTAAATATATATTCTTGTACTTAGAAAGGGTTAAAAGTATGTTAATAAGTTATGATGAAAAATACCTATTTTTAAAAACATAGCACCTGGTATACCACATTAAATTCAATTTTAGTTGCAAAAGTTCTTGTGTTTACAGGGGAAAAAATTGATACTGATGGAAAATATCTCATTAAAACTTAGGTGAGCAATGAACTGTTTACCTAACCTGTTATAGTAATATATCCTTAAGAACTTATCACTTTGGGTTGAAGTACTCATTCATTATCATGAAAATGTTATAGAGCCCTAGTCAAGATAAACTGTAAAATAAATGTAAGCTGAATGTTGATATATATGGAAAATGGAAACTTTAATAGAAATCAGTCAACTCCTTCTTTTAAAGGAAGGTATTATGAGAAAATATGACAAATGAGCAATGTTAAAATTCAGACCTCATTCTATTCAGTTTATTAAGCTCAGCATTATATTACATCGAAATCTTTAGTTACCTCATTTGGGAAGTGCTACTAACATATTTAAGGAAGTCTAATTTTCCCAGAGATTTATTTTTCTAATTTAAGTTTGAACATTAAAACCATGAATCTAGACTATGACCGAAATTATCTAAAAATGAGAAAATTAATGTAACTTTTCTACCTCAAATCAACATGAGTGTGAGATGTCAAAGGAAAGTGCTATTTGGATTGTAAATGCATTCCCCTCTTTTTTGTGAGATATTTTTGGCTTATGTAGCAAGTTGGATAAATCCGAAGGAAGTTGATAAGACAGAATGATATACTCTAGTTCTGCTTATTATTAATATCATTCAAAAATTCCTTTAAAACGCTTTGGGAAATGAAAGGTGAAAATTGTTACATACCGAAAGGAAATAATTCGATATAATCCAATTACAGCTGTCTACTGTGATTATTATAACGCACCCGGCGAATGCAGCTGGCATTATGAGCCTTGTGGGACAGTGACTGCAAAAACATGCAAAGATCGAGTTATTGGCCAGAAATTTTCTTCACTTTTAGAAGGTAAGGCAACTTTTAACAATGTCCATGAAGTAGTACAAATTATATTGATATTTTAAAACGGGAAATTGTTGTTAGATCCTGACGGTTTAGTGTCTTAACAATGTGACGTCATTTTGCCATTACCTTCTTTAGCTCATGAAATCATTTAAGTAGCTTTACAACTATATAAAGCAGTATGATCAATTTCAGTTAATAGAGACCAACTGCAGGTCATTTTTACACACAGGTTGTTATGCTAAGTGCCCCGAGAGTGCTCCTTACCTGGATGAGAACACCATGAAATGCGTCAGTTTATCTGAGTGCAGCTGCTTCTATAATGATGTCATACCAGCAGGTGGAGTGATCCAAGATAACTGTGGAAGAACATGGTACATTCTCTACTAACTTTCTAATAAACAACTCTGTTTCTTGCATTTTCATTTAGAAAAAATATGTGCATGTAATTTTTAACTCATTTCTAGATGAGAAGGCCAGCTTTAGGTTTACTTTTATATCAGTTAAGTTAGTTATTTTGTATTTTCAGTAAACTCACATATCAGCAAATGGTTTCTTTTCTTTTTTTAAGTATTACAGATGTCCTCCCTTTTTTCCCACATTGACCCCCTCCTCCCTGCTCCCACCCCACTCCTGCTTTCCCCAAACTATTGTTGGTGTCCATTGGTTGTTCATATAAGCATATAAGTTCTTTGGTTTATCTCTTCACAACCCGCCCGCCCCCCATCCCTCTGAGGTTTGTCCGTCTGTTCCCTACTTCCATGTCTCTGGATCTATTTTGATTGGCAGCTTATTTTGTTCATGATATTCCATAAATAAGTGCAATCATGTGGCACTTGACTTTCTCTGACTGGCTTATTTCTTAAATCTTATACTGAATAATGCAGAAGACAAGACAAAATGTCACTATGTAGTTTTAGGTAAAAAGAAAGTTTTAATTCTATAAATGTAAGATCATGTTGATAGCCTTTCAGACAGTGACATGGAAGTAAAGAGGTGATATCCATACTAGAGCAGCCCCATCATGTTTGAAACTGAAAGTGTGAGAACGAACTTTACAGCTTGACTGCAAAGCATCTCTTTATATCCCAAGAACTGCTCAGTGAAATGATTAGAAATAACTCCATGTGGGAAAAAAACACACAAGCAATTTGAATCAGTGGCATGCTCTTGGGTCTCTCTTATTTGGTTCTGTTTAGATTTTCACTGTTAGACAATTTGCCGTTTTAAATTCTGATGATGCATGTCAGTTAAAACTTCAACCCTTTTTTTTTTTGTTCAATTAACTTTCAGCTATTGCATTGCGGGAGAGTTGGCATGCAGCGGTGAGTCATTGCATTTTACTCTAATTGATTAGGAAAGATGAGGTTTTTGGATCTTTTCAGCCCATCAACAATAGAGGAGTAGGTGCTTAATGCTTTTGACTGCCCCTAAGTGAATTGAGATCATTCCACTGCAGTGTATTTGCTGATATTGGGTCAGTTCAAATCCAGTGCTGCCGAGGCATCGTGAACTCCGGCATATGGGCAGTTCTCCTGCGGCAGGTGTGCCCCAACCTATTTGTAGGTCCTGGGAATTAAGGGAGTGAAACCTCGGCCAAAGTAGTTTAACAAAGGGTTGGAGTGGAAGATGAGGGTTAATACAGATAGAATTAAATAATGGGAGAATCGTTCATGAGCAACACATCTTAAAAATAAATTCAGTAAGCTTCAAAAGAACACGTGAACTACTCCTATTTGCATTAGAAATTATAGAGTAAAATAAGGAAGAGACAGATAACTCATAGGTGACTTGAGATTTAAATTTTTTCATGATTTTTAATTCATAATAGTAATTTATGATTATTTCAGGAACTGATTCTACAAATTCAACAGTTACAGGTAAAACCATCATTATGTTTTAAATATGTATTTCTGGTTTGTTTGGTGGATAGTTTTTTATAGCTTCACATGAATCTGTGCCAGTAAAAGATGTGTTGGTAAATCTGATGATACAAAAATTTCAAATTAAAATGAACAGTTACTAGAAAGCATGTCAAAATCTTATTTCATTATACTCCCGTGAATTAAGTTAGTAATATAATTAGACCATACAATAGGCAATGTACGCTTATTAGCTAAGTGTCATCATCTAAAGCGTGACATTTTTAGATAATAATTAGAGTAAATGGAATGAAAAAGAAGTAAATGTGGCCTTCTATGAGGTAAATATTTTAAAATCATGATTACACTAGGAAATCATTTGAAAACACAGAGATAAAAAGTTAATTCCTTTTTCTTAACTTATGTATTTGCTGTAAGCTATGACGGCATTTCAGTTATGACCATTCAAGAGAGTGCTAGGCAAAATGTGGTTTCACTGTAGTTTGGGGACTTTTCATTTACTGGCAATCTAAGTACACTTAGAGCTGCTGCAATACACTTACATATTCCTGTCTTGTGTGTTTCGAGGAGGGGTTTATTTCCTGTTGATTGATATTTGGAGATGATATCCATGAAGAAATAGTACAGTGAATGAGAAACTTTAGGTTTTGATAATATAAAGTTACGTGATTGTCTGTAAAATGCTATTTAAATTTTAGTTATTATTGGTCACATATTTAAAGCTACGGTTATTACATATCAAGGTTCTGAACCTTATTTCTTGGCTCATATATAGACCTTATAAAGTTCCTGTGACATTTTAGTTAAGTGGTATTAACTGAAAATAATGAGTTACTTTTGGTAGACGTGCAATAAATATACAGTGTTGTTTTGAATGAAAGATTGTTTTGTCACTTAGCCTCTGCACACAATTTCAGAAATTTTTTATTTAGTTAATGGCAACTGGTTTCTTCAACTAAATTTCCCAGCAAAAATTATTCAAATATTTTATTTTCATAAATATTGTCTTTCCTAAACAGCTTCTACTACAACAGCTACCTCCATATTAAGCGCCGAAGCAGGTAAAAAATATATGCTTATTTGTTGTTTAGCTTCTAAATTAGCAGCAAACTGAATGTGCCATTCAGGTATTCTGGCCCTTCTTTCAAATGTGTGATTCTCTTTTTATTTCCTAAATGTCAAATAGTAGGACCCACATCTAATTGTAATATGAGTGAAAAAAATCTCTATTTAGAGGTTATGTGTCCTGAAAAGAATATTCCACATACTACTAATTTGGAGAAAGTGGCTACTGAAGAAAATTCTATTTTAAATTATTTGAAAATAATTTGCAATTTCTTTTTTTACGAACATCAAAGAATTTTAACTCTAACTGAATGGTTTGTAATTAAAGCACTGGCCTGTAGAGTACAAAAGTATATTGAAATGTGTAAACATCTGATAAATGAGTTTAACTGTTACATTTAATCATTTATTTGCATTGTAGAGATATGTAAACGTGTCTTTCAACACCACTGTAACATACATGTCTAAATATTTGTCTCCTCCTTTGCATAGCAATTACACTGGTAACCAGCAGCTCAGGCACAGGTAAGCCATAATACCCAACCACAACTTAATCAAGAGGGCATTAAAAAATTCAAAACTTCTCTTTGTTGTAGTATACATTTGCAATGACATATTTAGGGGAAGTTTTGTTTGTTTTTTATTTTTTTATTTTTCTTTTACTTTGTTTTAAAGAATGTCTTAGAGGAAAACGGGGGAAAATGTTATACAAAATAATGCTTTTTGATCTTTTACTTGTGTCCTATGGATTTTAAAACTTTAATTTCACATTTTAACATCTATTTACCTGTATGACCACTTTTCTCAGAAACATTCATTTTGATTCATTTTACATATGACCAAAGATGCTCAGAAACATAATTTTTCTTCTATACAAAACTAATTTTTTTTCCATTTTTTCTTTAATTCAGCAGCTTTCATTCCAGGGATTACAACATCAAGCAGTAAAACAATAGGTAGGTGAATTAGAAAGCCTATAAAATGACTAATAAAGTTTTTTACATGTATTAAAATTGTTTTATTTCAACTTACTTATTAGAATTAACATACCCAATCTTCTATACTTGGGCCCTTTTCTTCCCCCAACTTCACACTATTTCTCCTGTTATTTCTTTCTGTCCTCCAGTCTTTATATATCTATAAATCCATGATGTTTTATGGAGGTATAATTGACACATAACATTATATTAGTTTCAGATATACAACATGCTTGTTCAATATTTGTATATATTGAGAAATGATCACCACTGTAAGTCTAGTTAACATCCTTGACACCCAAACCACGGATGCCATTTCTGTATTCCCGAATGCACCTAGTCCCACTCTATACAATAGTTAGCTTTCAGTAATTTTCCCAGGATAACAAAATAAATTTTCTGGTATGATGTAGAGATATCAGGGTTGTCTGAGACTTGAAGGGGGGACAGCTTTGTGCTATTATCATGTTCGCTGGGTAATACTGGTCAAATACTTCACTGAATTAAGTACTTTTTACTGGCCATTTGTTTGTTTGTTGGTTTTTTTTTTTTTTTTACCAAAACTTGAAAAATTAAACAAGTTATTTTAAAGTTTCTTTCCATAAATTTAGCAGTATGGAGGTTCTTCAGAAATCTAAAAATAGATCTACTATATGACCCAGAAATTCTACTACTGGGTATTTATCCAAAGAAAACAAAAAACTAATTCGAAAAGATATATGCACCCCTATGTTCATTGTGGCATTATTTACAATAGCCAAGATAAGGAAGCAACCTAGATGTCCATCGATAGATGAATGAATAGACGTCGTGCACATATACAATAGAATATTATGCAGCAATAAAAAAGAATGAAATCTTGCCATCTGTGACAACATGGATGGACCTAGAGGGTATTATGCTAAGGGAAACAACTCAGACAAAGACAAGTATCATATGGTTTCACTTATATGTGGAAGCTAAAAAACAAAAACAACAAACAAACAAAACGAAAACAAACTCAGAAACAGAGACCACAGGGATGGCTAAAAGAGGGAAAAGGATGAGGGGATGGGTGAAAAAAGTGAAGGGCACTTTAGTCAATAATATTGTGATCAGTTTGCATGGTGACAAATGATTACTAGAATTGATGAGATGATCACATTGTAAGTTGTAAAAATGTTGAATCCCTGTATTATACACCTGGAATGAATATAACTAATGTAATATTGTATAACAATTATACTTAAATTTTTTTTTAAGATACTAATGAAACTCTGGAATAGTGATTCTAAATAAAACTTGTTTTCCAGAATAAATATATAAATAAACATAAATAAATAAACAAACAAATAACCTTTGTCAGATGGATCAAAGACATTACTGCTTGATAGAGGGAGAAATGATAAGGTCCTCAGAAGAGGATTGATGGTTTATTTGACTTTACACTCGAGCACCTTTGAATAGAAGCTGAAGTGCGATTTCATTGTCGCATGTATCATTGAGGTAAATAGCATAGGATAAAGTGCACTTCTGATGAATTTAGAAAAACATTACAGAAAACTTTTAAAAAGCATAAGGGAAGCAAGATACAAAGCTTAAGCTATTTTTCATGTTTTATATATCCATTTTCTTTTTCATACAGTACATGCTTCAAAGGGTTAAAATACCATGAGAGATGACTAGCCAACCATTCCAATTAAGTATGTTATTTTTAGAAGAAAATTTTTTTTCCTATTTAGATGGACAGACCTTGACACAAAGCTAACATTTACTGAGCACTGTTCTATGTGACACATATTATCACATTTGATAAATGAACTCTATGAAGTGAGTCCTATTATTTCCCCCAATTTACAAATGAGAAAATGGAAGCACAAAGAGGTTAAGTTATGTGTCAAGCTATTTGCTAATAAGTAGCAGAGAGAGGATTAAAATTCAGGACATCTTTTTCTAGATTCCACTCCTAATGCTTCTGTGTTTTGATGTTTAAGAAAGAGAATTAAAGTTGAATTTAATTTAAATTCATGATTGAAATAGCATATAATTACAGATTCCAATTTCAAAGTGGGATTTGGGTTACAATTTATAATCTGTTAATAAGTTTCTATTAAAACTTAAAAAATGTTATTGACTATATGGGATACTGATTCATATAATTAAAAAGTGGGTTTCTGTTACATAACAATTTGGTATCTTAAAATGCGTTTTTCTTTTCTCAAAAGTTAAAATTGCAGAATGCTATAACTGGGTTACGTCTAAATTTTATTTCTTTGTATAATGTGCTTATTCTAAAGTAGCAGAAACCATAGAAAGAAAATAATCACATCAGGCTATTACAAAGAGCCAGCTGAGTGTAGTGGGAAGAGAAAGCACCACACGAAGAGTCTGAATCCCTTCCCTTCTACGTGCTAGCTGTACGACCCTAGTTTAAATCTCGCAAGCACTGAACATTAGTGTTCTCATTTGAAGTGGAGAAAATATAATATCTACATTACAGGACTTGAGAGAAGAGTAACTGTGAAAGTGCAGCTTAGCATAATACATAGTAATACTCAGTAAATCAACTTTATTATTGGTAACATTTCATAAAGAATAATTCATTGTATACATGAACTTAGATTTTAACAGAGACATTTAATATTTTTTCAGTAGTTAATCAGAAACATACTGCTTTCTGAACTAATAACAGTTTTATGGATTTTGATTTTTTTTCAGAAATAAGGTATTTTACAAAACTGTAAACTCTGCAGTACTGAGTTTATTGTTTAATAGAGAAAATATTAAGGCTATTCCTTAAGCTTATTTTTCTAACATTTATATTAAGTAAAAGGGAATCCATTGAAGGAAAATGGCAAAATAATTTTTCTATAAAAATTAAAATGGTTCTCAGAAATAATGAAAAAAAAAACACAGTGGTAGCTGGAAAATTAATTGCAAGATTTTATTTTAATTAATAAGTTTATTATGAGGTGAAAAATAAATAAGGTTAAAATAATAAAATAAATTTAATTATTTTATTTTTTAAATTTATCATGAGATAAAAATAAAGGGATATAGTCACTTTGAAAATTATTGGTGTGAATTACTGTCTCATAATGCACAGAGCTACCAATATTTTTGTAAAGGCTGCTCTTCCCTTTGCCATTTATGACTTGCCAACAAGGAAGCTTATACACAGTAATTCACTCTATCAAGTACATTGTCATATATGTTCATTTGCTAGTAATGGAAAAATCAATTGAAATTGTAATAGTTATGGATGGCAAAGCTAATGCGAAGAATAATGCTTTATCAGTTTTGGTAATTAAACCATGAAGAAAAGTGGTATCTCATAGATTCCTGTTAGTAAAGGCTTATTCCTACTCTCATTGCTCTGCCAACAATTTCAGACTTACATCTTTCTAAGTGCACTGTGGGAAAGGGGAGCTATGTTATAGTAGCCTGACTGGTGTATACTTCAGTCTGTGTCTAGTTTAGATAACTCGTATGGCCCTAACAAAAGATGCGTCCTTGAAATCCACTAGCATGTTCCCATGTTAGTTACACCATTTACAAGGAAAGGTCTATAAATAAGTTTTCTCATTCATATGCTAAAAATATGTGTAATCCATTCTCTACCATCCACAGTGTGCCCCTGTGTCTCCTAACTACATGTTGATCAGAGCATATTCAGTTGTGGAAATTCTGGGGATTTGATTTTAGTCCATGTGATAATACTTCTTTTAATTAAAGGTAATGTTTTTCCATTTGAAAGAGCTCAAATTAGGTTCATTGGAATTCCCTGGAGGTTAAATCTATACTCAGAAATGGGGTCCGCACTAAAATCTTTTGAAGCATCGAGGCCTATCCTGTACATTATTATAGTCTTGAAAGTCTTTGTGGACCATGGCATAGTAGTCTGTCTACGCAATCCTTGCATCCAGATGAGCAAGGCATTTTGATTCAGATGTTCAATTTTGTGTTCATTAGTGAGAAGAGATATCAAGATCTGAATTGGTCTGTTGGTGGAATCTGCTTGATACTGATCTGAAAATCCTTTGAAATTAAAGCTTGGCACTAATTTTGAGAATTCTCACATAAAACCTCACAGACCTCGCTCAACAAACATTTTATAAACTCCTACCACATTCCTACCGATCTGGCAGGGTTGGAAATGCAAAGATAAAAACACGCCTCTTTCCTCCGGCACTTATTAGTGACTTCAAATTTATCTCCACAAACCTGCTTTATCAAATCATAAACAAAATCCTAAAATGTGTGGCTCCTTCCTCCCACCCCAGACCCTTATAGACAAAATGCTACTTTGTAGAAAAATATTGGACCCACAGAAGTAGTATGAAATCAAAAGAAACAAAGGGCAAAATCAGGCTCTGCTTAACAGAGAATTGACTTTGTCATCGTTAATGTACAGGGGTGGGCAAAGGAGGTAAATAACAATAATAAATAATATAATAATTAATAAATTACTAATAATAATACAAGAATAAACTGTTTAGTATACTTAAACTATAAACCTTCTTTTGCTCATCCCTGTATATTTACTCCATTTACTCTGTATTTAGTAAAATTCAATGTATATGTATGTGTGTATTTTACACACACATACATTGAAAAGTATGTTATAATGTCACCATTTAAAAATAAAATAAAAATTTATTATTACTCTCAACATGAAATATATTGCAAACTACTATCTATTAAAAACTAACAACGGATCCTGGCCAGTGTGGCTCAGTGGATTGAGTATTCTCCCATGGACTGAGAGGTCCCATTTCGATTCCTAGTGAGGGCACATGCATGGGTTGTGGGCTCGATCCCCAGAGGGGGTGTACATGAGGCAGCCGATCGATGTTTCTCTCTCACACCAATGTTTCTATCTCTCTCCCTTCCTTTCTCTCTAAAATATCAATTTTAAAACTTAAAAAAAAAAAAACTAACAAGGGAGCAGTCTTTCTATATTTTCCCTTGAGGTCAGAAAAATTCACATCATTTCTTTTCCTTATCAGGAACAACTCCAAGTGTACCCATTGAACCTTTTACTACAGGTTAGTATATTAATTCCTGGTTTTTATATGTTAAAAAATTGCTAACCGTATACATTTTTAGTGACTTTGGGTTTCTAAGAAAAATTTTATATGAGAATTTGACTGCTGAAAAATATTTCAAACAAGTAGTTTACTGGACTTTTCCCACTGGTTTTATACTTAAAAAAAAAAAAAAGAATTTAACTTGTTTTTGGCCAGTTTATATTGATTGGCTATACTCTGATTTCCAGTTTTATTTTCTTCCTTATTATTAAATATTAATAAGCCATCTACAACAGTACTAAAATGATATCAAGCTTAAAAAATTTTTTAAAAAGAATATAAGAGAAAACATATCTAATGATATCTTGTATTCTTTTAGGCGTTTTAAGTATAAAAGTGGCAATTAGTGACCTCATAATATTATTTCATCATTGTTACTATCATCCCTGAATGACTGTGATTGGGTTCCATTTCTTTGAGAGCAACCTTGTTGAGACAAAAGTATGAAAACTTAGTGTGACCTCCATTAAGATGCAGAGAACATGACTTTGTTTAAAAAAAAGAAATAACAAGAACTAAACCAAAATCTTAGAGGAAAGTGTAATCAAACAAGCTGAAAGAGAGTTTGTGCCCACCTGTGGGCATCAAGTCCATGAGAATTGACACTGAGTTTTGCAGTGAAGAAGGATAAGCTATTTGATTGGAAGGGCGCCACCCAGGAGAGGGGGGAGCTAGTGCTCAAATCCCCAACTCGCCCATGGTTTGCAGACAAGGGGTTTTATAGAGCAGAAATCATAAGTAATCATGGGGGAGGGTTTTGGGGTTGTGGGTCTTGCTGATGGGTCATTGATTAGGTAAGCCATCAATTTTCATCTTCCAGTCTTCTGCGGCCCTCCTTGCGTCCTCTAGTCTGGTTTCAGCAAGATTACGGTGGGGTGGTTGGTTTACTTTGTGGGCTGAAAAACTGTCAACAGGTTACCTTGGTGCGCAGGGGTGAGAGCCATACACCGTATGACTCTCACTCACCGTATGCTGTTATCACTTCTGTTGTCCTGGTTCCCTGTTTTCCCAGCAGCCTCACAGGTCCGGGGCTGAGCAATTTCCATAACCGTTCACGGGGTGCTACCTGCCTTCCTTCTTGTGGCTGCTACACTAGCTTACACATCTATTTGTACTAAAGATATTTTTTGAGGGTATCAACTCTTCAGCTTTAAAAATAATATTAGAAAAATATCTTAGGGAACTTGGCAGAAAGTCACTGGGTTGTTTATTTTAGTTTCTACAGTAGGAATAGATTGAACAGTTAAGTCACCCATTGGTAACAAAGTCCAGGTGTAGTAAAATGAGTTCATTCTGTTTTCCCAGGTGTTACAAAAACTCCGTTTCCCGGCATCTTCACAAATGGAAGTGCAGGCACCGAAGTAGTGGGTCCCCTGTTCACCAGTCCTTGGCGCGTATCAGGTACGTTAAGTCCAGGACAGAGGACAGCCACGCCTAAGCAACCGGTGACTGGCAGTGCTGCTCGGCACAGTCTTTTACAAAATAAAGAAAGCTGACTTAGGTGTGCTATGAGACGAAGGTGATCTTTATATGTAATCAACGTGCAGACTCTTTAGTTTTTTTCTAGGCCGATTCCTTAAAGCATATCATGTTGTCACCATTATACACACCTGTCACCTGCAGGGCTGATAGCGCCTGGGCACTTATTTTCAGTACATGTTCGGTTTTTCTTTACCTTCATCAGAGACCACTGGACCATCAGCAACCACTGGAGCTGAAGACACAGGAATAACTGATACAGGCCTCAGAGAAGGTGAGATAAAGAAAGGAGTCCAGTGCTGTTGCTTTCATAGCTTCTTTTCACAAGGAGTCCTCTGGGTCAAATCAGGAACAGCTGTAGCCTGAGTGCAGCCTTAGAAAACCAGTGTCAGCACTAAGTCACCTGGATGACATTGGGAAAATATTCAATAATTAGTCTTTCTATATTGAATAAAATATTAGAGATATATTGCTATGGTACACTAAAATTTCTGAATTATGCTCAACTATATAACAATTTAATCCACATTAATACCATGGTAGTTAAGTCTCTTTATTGCCATTAGGAAGAATATAATAAAAGGTCTCAAAGCTGGCAGAGGTAGGATTAGAACCCAGAACCCTTAGCTTCCTCTGTAATACCTCCACCAATCCCTGATATGTGCATCAGCACATACATTTTAAAAAAGGCCAAATGAGGATAAATGATTGTCCTTATGCATCACTGACCAAATTCCAACTATTGTGAGTTTCATGAATAAAACATTATTGATATTCTTTAGGCATAGATCATTTTGATTAAAATAAACAAGCCTTAGTTCACACCTGCCCCTTATGCAGTCAGTTAATATAATAAGTACCTCTTATATTCCTCTCCTCTGCAATCACATTCGCCTCTGCTTTTGCTCAGGTGTTAAACATTTCCCACCTGGTCTCTGCAGTTATCCACCCACTCCCCTTATCTTAACACAGTGGTTTTCCAAGTGTGGTTCCCAGAGCAACAGCATCCACAGGCCCTGAGAAGGTCTTAGAAATGCAAAATTTGGGGTCCACCTCCCTAGAATCAGAAGGTCATAGAGTGAAACCCAGCACAGTGTATTAACAAAAAGCCCCTTTGGCAGTTGGTGCTTATCAACATTGAGAATATTTCCATTTTTTCTCCTATTCCCTCCCAATTTACACTTTAGTCAGTACCACTGACTGGAGCAGACTTCCCAAAACTAAACTGTCATCATGACACTCCACTCCTTAAAATCCTTCCATTGTTCTGACTGCTTTTTAGGATAAATAATAAGTCCTTTACGCACCACTAAAAGTCTTGTCTTTAGAGTATGCATGCACCTTCTCCTTATGCCTTTATTAACTATTCATGGTCTGATTTTGTTTTTCCAAATTTATTTTCCTTTAGCAAATTTCTTTATTTAAAATTTATGTCACATATTTTTTGGAATAAGACACAGTTTACATAAAAATAACGTGTTAAAAGATAGAGTCTACGGCAGCAAATGAAGAGACTAGTTAATTTCAATGAGATCCGTGAACTGACTGAAACTTTAGGGTAATGACTGTTTAGTCTATATTTCATAAAATCTGAACCAGAATTATTTGGATGATAATGACACGTCAATCAGTTACACTGTTTTGGTTATCAGGTACTGAGTACTGTGGTTTCAAACAGGGCTGCTAAAGTCTGGTCCACAAACCAGTGCCATCCAGAACCGTCTGCTGCTGGTCCATGATGTGATGAGAACTGAAATGGAGATCAGGCATTTAGAAACAGCAGTTTCATACAGTGATTTCGTGCCTCTTAAGTAAAGGCTTATGTATTAGATGATTTTATTTTTTAAAATTTTTATTTCTCTACTTTCATGGCATTTCCCTAGAACATCAATATAGGGCAGGTTGAAAATTTTACAATATTGCTCTATTATCATAGATCCTTTGAGAAGCAAAGATCAGAGTGCAGACTCTGGGCCAGACTACCTGGGTTTGCTTCTGAATCTGCTGCCAATCAAATGGGTGGCCTGGAGAAAGTCACTTAACCATGTCTGTTAAATGGGACTAATATTGTTACCTGTCTCAGAGGAGGCTTTTAAGATTGAATGAGTGGATGTATGTCTGGGCTATTTTTAAGCTGCTATTTTCCCCCAGCTGGAGAAAGTGCCCCTACTGCACCCAAAGTGGAAAACAGCACACCCAGGGAACCAAGCACAGGAGCAACAACCCCAGGAAAACCAGGCAAGTCAGAATGCACACCTTAGAGCCTGTTCACTGGCACTGAACACATTCAAGATGAAGCTGTGTGTGATGCCAGGCCACCTAGCTGCAGACATCCTAGGGATCACTTTCAGATTTCTTTTAAATTAGAATCCTTGACCTCTCCCAGTAAAGAGTGCTATGTAGAATTCTACAGCTCTAGAACTAATGCCCCTTCCTTGCTATTACGACAGGAACCTCAGAGGTATCCGAGGGCTTCACAACAGCACCTGGGAGCCAAAGCACCAGTGGAGACTCAAGTGCCCCAGGCACAACCTTGGGAGGCAGAGCAGGTATGGAAATGGGGGCTCTGAGGCATCTTCTTACTGAACTCAGGGCAGTCACCAGTGGCTGCTGCTGCTGTGACTAGTTATTAGTAAATGCACATGTTCATGACTTCACCATCCCTGCATTCATGGGCGTAATGGCAGTGTTTCTCTAACACCAGCTCAGAGGTGACTTGAGCAAGGCATATTATATTTGAGATTCCAAACTCCTTCCTCAAAACTTCTGAGGCTCTGATTCTGGAGTGGGGCTTGGGTCAATGTTTCCAGGTGATTCTTATATATTTCATTTTTGGAAACAGTGAACTTGAAATGGGTAGATGTGGACAAATATATGAAAAGCATTTTGAAAGAAGAGAACAGCAAAGTCTGTGCTGCTTCACCAAAGTGTATCATATATATTTCTTGTTTATTTAAATTTTTTTATTCTTTATTGACTTTAGAGAGAGAGGAAGGGAAAGGGAGAAAAAGACAGGAAAAGGGAGAGAGAGATAGATACATCTATGAGAGAAAACATCGATTGGCCGCCTCCTGCATGCCCCCTTTGGGGATCAGGCCCACAACCTGGGCATGTGTCCTGACCGGGAATCACACCAGCGACCTCTTGGTGGATGGGTCGATGCTCAACCACTGAGCATCACCCGTTGTGCTTTCTTATTTTGAAAGGGACTACCGGGTCGTCAGCTGGTGAGACGACTAGAGCACCCAGCGATGGAGTGACACCATCTGAAGAAGCCCAGTTAGGTGAGCAGAGGATGCCACTCAGAGCTACAACTTTTGTCAAAAAGAACCATCTGAAATCAGAACTTGCTGATTTCACTCAAATTAATCAAATACCATCCAACAAAACATGTTAAATGGTATAAAATGACTAACATTTCCAAGAAGATTTTATTATTTCTGGTTTCCAAATCTTCCCTTCAAAAGTAGTACCCACTGGACTGTCACAGTGATGTACATGCTCTGCCCACATTGTGCTGATCAGGTGGAGCGGCAGAGTCTTGGAATTGCTATTGGACCCGGCAGCAGCAGCACAGCGAGTCCACTGGTTCCATCCCCACGGGGATCTCAGCCTGCAAGTTGCAGGCTCACCGGGGCACTTGGCTGGCCCTATCATGAGTTTAGCTGAGACCCCAAGTCCTTAGGAGGAGTTTCAATGAATTTAGTAATAGCCATGGCTATAATTTTAGGACACATAAATATAGATAGTGGGAGTGTTTTCAACACAGCCATCTATGTAGACTAGAATGGCCAAATAAAAAATACAGAGTGCTATTTAAATGTTTCATTTCTCAGAAGTCGGACATAATTTTTTTGGATAATCTGTCCCATGCAATAATTGGGACATGGTTATTTGTTGCTTATCTGGAATTCCGGTTTACCTGAGTGTCCTGTATTTGTATTTGCCAACTCTGGCAATCCCAGTGGGCTGACCACCACTGTTCTTTTCGATTAGGAACAACTGGAGGGGGAAAGGCAGCCACCACTGGAGCTGCTGGTGAAACGACTCCAGGAGCCGCAGGTACTGAAAGAACATAATCAAAATAAGTCTAGACAATAGAAATGTGATTTCTTTACTCAAAATTTTGTCAGAGACAAGGTTTCCTGGGGAATTTAACTATTGTTATTTGTGTAATGTCAAAACCGAAGAAGATCAGAGATAAATTAAGAGTTATTTATTATGTGTCTCATCACACTGTCTGCTCTAGAGAACACAGGAGCAGAGTAGAGTAAGGTACTTGTTCTCGTAGAACTTGATTTTTGAGCAAGAGAAATGAGTAGTTCTATCCATGCAAAGGCAAAAGCCATGCAAGGCAGAAAATAATCAACGTCAAGGAAATGTTCAGTGACAAGTGTTGGAGTGGGAACTCAAGGGGAAATTCTAGTAAGAGAACTGATAAGTTCAGGTTTAAAATAACAGAATTATTCTATTTTGCAAGAATATGATATTATGATCAGGACACTCTGACTATATTGACATGCGTTATCCTGAGCAAAACTCAAAACATAAGTAAGCTGAGTGAAAATTTAGGGATATATTCAATTTCAGGGGAATAAAGATTAGTCATATTTCAAGTGTTGGGGAACTAGAATTGAAAACAAATTCTCCCCTCAGAGACCCTGTCCACAAAAAACAACAACACATTTTTATTATTGAATATGCATTGAACTAGAATGTGATGCAGATCACAGGCAATTTGCTAAGTGATTGTCATGACAGAAAGACCTCTCACCAAGCAGACACAACCCATTACATACATGTTCTCAAGAAAAATTACATTGGTCCTCAAGCAGCAGGACTTAACGGCACCATTTATTACACAGAATTCATTCTAACTCACCTGGTAAGTGTGATGCCATCTGGATAGCTCATTGGTTTCCTACAAAGGAAAATTAAACCTCCTATCTTGATGACAGGACGAAGTTTTGTGACTAGAGAAAGAAAAGGAAACATCTCCCTTGCTGTTCATATTTCAAAGAGACAGTGCCCAAATTCTTGAGAAAATACCTCTTGGTCATTATGATGACTAGAGGCCTATACATTTTGTTTGTTTGTTTGTTTTTAAAAAAGGATTTAAATACATTTCAAAGACACAGAGAAATCACTTAAAAGTACAAATTTTCTAAAGAAAGTGCTCTAAGAAAAGGAAGAGGGAAGTCCCTTATTTTAAACACAGAGAATTAAGCTTCACTCTCATTTGAAATTATTTTCCCTTACAGAAGCCATCCTTATAACATGATCAATTTTATATTTTAATTAGCCAGCCTTTTTGCTTCTATCATAAAATGAAGCCACATTGGGGTATCACCTGGTGTGAACCCCAGAGCTGGAGGTGGCAGCACCCCTGGGGAACCAGACACTGGGAGGTCAGACAAGTCTGGACCTGACTTTTCAGCTGTTCCCAATCATACCGCCCTTAGCAGAGTGATCTGAATTAGGGACTTGATCCTTAATTTGTATTGATTTTTTATTTTGTAATTCTTTTAGATTTGAGTAGCATTTATACTCAAGGAAAATGGTGGCTGCATACTTTACAGTCTACACATACTTCCTACAAACCCTAAATATCAACGCAGAGCCCACACCTAGATGTTTGGGGTGGGGGCAGAGGAGAGGACGAATACTCTGAGGACCAGGAAAGGTGGCTCTGGGGCTTGTCCTGGAGGTGAGATTGGGATCAGGAAGTGCCAGAACACAGAGTAGAGACAGGTGATTCATAGCATAGAAAATGGGTAGCATCAACTGGGGTTCACCACCCTGAATGCAGAATGCTGAGGGAATCTGAGACCTGGAAAGTCAGAGCACTTGATGATGTGGAGTTGAAAGAAAGATGATGGGAGAGTTCATGGAAAGAGAATTGGCAGTCTTGGGAAATCAATTGACTGCTTGTCAAGGAGAGGGAAGCATATTGGAAGATGAAGGAATCCTTGGAACCTGAGTAGCAGTGGAAAAAGAAAAAAAGTGTCTAAAGCCAAGGGTCTCAAGAAAACAGGATATTAGTTTAAAATTAGAAGACAGACAAAGGAAAAGTGCCACTTATCAAAGAAGCTCCCATTCACCCTGACAACATAAGAGGAAGCCCCTGATCTGAGAAACCTGGTGAGCTACACCACGGCCTCTCTGCTGCCCCCTCATGGGATCTCCTGATACTGCTGTTTCAAGAAAAGCCAAAGCAAACAAAAAACAAAACCAAACAAAACACTGCCACAAAAAACAAACAACAACAACAATAACAACAAAACCATGAAAAATAAACATACAACTCCATTATCTACATAAAACTGTTTTTCGGTACACATTTTCAGAAATTTTCAGCCATAGCAAGCAAATCTAAAAAATGTAGTCAGGAAGTAGAGGATTGCTAAAACATACCATAAACATGAATTTAAAATAAAGAAGCAACTGCAGGTAGAAAGAGACATCAAAATTATAAATGAAAAACTCAGGGTAAAAATGGATAACTAGTAGGAATATGTTAATTGGAATTGACAAAAACTCAGCAGAGAAGTTAAAAAAGAAGAAAAAAAAATCTCAAAAGTTAAGACTAAATACCAAGGTACTTAGCAGAAAATAAATAAGATGGAAAAGCCAGCAAGGAAATTAGACGATAAGATTGAGAAAATTTCCCCTGCTAACGTAATTGCAGACTTTTTTATAAAAAAGATGAATCAGACCAAAGTAGAATGTAGTTACAGGAAAGAAATAAAAATATTTAACATATATATTATTGCAGTTTCTGGAGACTAAAAAGCAAAGAAACAGAACTGTTTTGTTGTTGTCATGACCAATCTGGAATGTAGGGAATTTTTTTCAGAATTAATATGTAAAGCTGTAAATCAGTACAAGTTTCCTGCAATTATATAAACATTTATGTAAAATATATAAATGTATGTGTTAAAAGAACACCAGGGAGTCCCAGGTTGGGTTCCCGCTAAGGGCACGTGCTTTGGTTGCAATTCGTCCTTGGCCCTGGTTGGGGTTGTATAGGTGGCAATCAATTGATGTGTCTCTCTCACATCATCGATGTTTCTCTCTTTCTCCCTCCCTCCCACTCTATCTGAAGATAAATGCAAAAATATCCTCGGGTGAGGATGAAAAAAAAAAAAAAAGAGTTTGCATAGTAAAACACACATGGCTTAATTTGGAATCTAAAATCATGTTAAAATAATTTTCATAATACTTTCTATTAATTTTTAGTGAGTTTTTTGCAAAATTAGGAAATCCATTAATACAGTTCATCATACTAACATATTTAAGAATAAAAAAAAACTAGTTATCTACATAGAGGCTAAAAAGGCATTTGATAAGCATTTGATAACCATTTGTGATGAGGAAAATACACCCCAAAATAAGCAACCTGCCAAAATAGTGCCCCTATGTAAGCACTGCTCCTAGAATCAATATTATGCAATTAAGTGATCGAATCACTTAACCACTGTAACCTCAGTTTTCTTATCTGCAAAAGTGGGCAATGTAATCTATTAAGTGGGATTGTGATGAGGAGTCAATGAAATAATGAATAAAAGTATGTCAAAGCATGGTTTTTTTTTTTTTGAAATGCAAGGAGTAATAATTATTATTAATATAGAAAAATGGACATTTCTGTAATCTTTACTTGGGAATTAAGTCAGATTTGGTTATCTCATAGTTTAAGAAATTCTGTGAATGAGATCTTTCCATTTTTTCTTTACAACAGGTACACCTGGGACATCAGGTGGCACAACTGGTGGAGGTAAAAGTACACCTGAGTCTCCCAGCAGTGGGACCACAAGTTCTTCAAATAAGCTAGGTGAGATCATTAAATTCACAAAAATGTACAAAATCTTAGTCAGTGTAGAAACTTGTTTATACGAAGCCATTCAGTAAAAGTGTCTTTAGCTGAAAGTCTTCGCTGCTTGAAAATCCTAACACTGCAATTCAAATATGTGAATCAATTGGGAAGATTGCTATTAAATTATTTGGCTGTTATTCAGTATTTATGTGTACTGGGACATCAGTTAGTGTGATCCATGATGTCACAGATAATGACAGTGATGTGACAGTTCAGATGGTCTCCATTACTAAACAAAGCTAATGCAGCATTTTAAAATTGATATTCTTATATGTCCAGTTTAGGAGTCACCGGAATATTGTTTGATAGAACCATAGCGGAGTTAAGTAAAAAGCAAGAGTGACAATGTAGCATTTCATCAGAGATTTGATCTTAAATGATGGTTTTGAGTTAGGGACTTCTTTTGAATTACAGACTTTGCTCATCCACTTAGTTACATTTCTTTATCTAAAGTCTGCATTGCTCTATAAAATAATAAATCACTGAGACAACAAGCAAAACTACATACAGATTAAAATTACTAAATAATTACAAGATATGTCATCTACTTTTGCATTCCATTGATGGAAAATATAATTTTTTGATATTAGAAATATTTAAGGTGTCTGGCAGAGCTGCTCTGTACAATCTTTTACAAAATAAAGAAAGCTGACTTAGGTGTGCTATGAGACCTAGGTGATCTTTATATGTAATCTGCGTGTAGACTCTTTAGTTGTTTCCTAGGCCGATTCCTTAAACCATATCATGTTGTCACCATTATACACACCTGTCACCTGCAGGGCTGATAGCGCCTGGGCACTTATTTTCAGCACATGTTTGGTTTTTCTTTACCTTCATCAGAGACCACTGGACCATCAGCAACCACTGGAGCTGAAGACACAGGAATAACTGATACAGGCTTCAGAGAAGGTGAGATAAAGAAAGGAGTCCAGTGCTGTTGCTTTCATAGCTGCTTTTCACAAGGAGTCCTCCGGGTCAAATCAGGAACAGCTGTAGCCTGAGTGCAGCCTTAGAAAACCAGTGTCAGCACTAAGTCACCTGGATGACATTGGGAAAATATTCAATAATTAGTCTTTCTATATTGAATAAAATATTAGAGATATATTTCTATGGTACACTAAAATTTCTGAATTAAGCTCAACTATATAACAATTTAATCCACATTAATACCATGGTAGTTAAGTCTCTTTATTGCCATTAGGAAGAAAATAATAAAAGGTCTCAAAGATGGCAGAGGTAGGATTAGAACGCAGAACCCTTAGCTTCCTCTGTAATATCTCCACCATTCCCTGATATGTGCATCAGCACATACATTTTAAAAAGGCCAAATGAGGATAAATGATTGTCCTTATGCATCACTGACCAAATTCCAACTATTGTGAGTTTCATGAATAAAACATTATTGATATTCTTTAGGCATAGATCATTTTGATTAAAATAAACAAGCCTTAGTTCACACCTGCCCCTTATGCAGTCTGTTAATATAATAAGTACCTCTTATATTCCTCTCCTCTGCAATCACATTCGCCTCTGCTTTTGCTCAGGTGTTAAAAATTTCCCACCTGGTCTCTGCAGTTATCCACCCATCCCCTTATCTTAACACAGTGGTGTTCCAAGTGTGGTTCCCAGAGCAACAGCATCCACAGCCCCTGAGAAGGTCTTGGAAATGCAAAATCTGGGGTCCACCTCCCTAGAATCAGAAGGTCATAGAGTGAAACCCAGCACAGTGTATTAACAAAAAGCCCTTTTGGCAGTTGGTGCTTATCAACGTTGAGAATATTTTCATTTTTTCTCCTATTCCCTCCCAATTTACACTTTAGTCAGTACTACTGGCTGGAGCAGACTTCCAAAAACTAAACTGTCATCATGACACTCCACTCCTTAAAATCCTTCCATTGTTCTGACTGCTTTTTAGGATAAATAAGAATTCCTTGATGTACCACTAAAAGTCATGTCTTTAGAGGATGCATGCACCTTCTCCTTATGCCTTTATTAACTAATTCATGGTCTGATTTTGTTTTTCTAAATTTATTTTCCTTTAGCAAATTTCTTTATTTAAAATTCATGTCACATACTTTTTGAAATATGACACAGTTTACATAAAATTAACGTGTTAAAAGATAGACTCTACGGCAGCAAATGAAGAGACTAGTTAATTTCAATGAGATCAGTGAACTGACTGAAATTTTAGGGTAATGACTGTTTAGTCTATATTTCATAAAATCTGAACCAGAATTATTTGGATAATAATGACACGTCAATCAGTTACACTGTTTTGGTTATCAGGTAGTGAGTACTGTGGTTTCAAACAAGGCTGCTGAAAGTCTGGTCCACAAACCAGTGCCATCCAGAACCGTCTGCTGCTGGTCCATGATGTGATGAGAACTGAAACGGAGATCAGGCATTTAGAAACAGCAGTTTCATTCAGTGATTTCATATCTCTTAAGTAAAGGCTTATGTTTTAGATGATTTTATTTTTAAAAATTTTTATTTCTCTACTTTCATGGCATTTCCCCAGAACACCAATATAGGGCAGGTTGAAAATTTTACAATATTGCTCTATTATCATAGATCCTTTGAGAAGCAAAGATCAGAGTGCAGACTCTGGGCCAGACTACCTGGGTTTGGCGTCTGAATCTGCTGCCAATCAAATGGGTGGCCTGGAGAAAGTCACTTAACCATGTCTGTTAAATGGGACTAATATTGTGACCTGCCTCAGAGGAGGCTTTTAAGATGGAATGAGTGGATGTATGTCTAGGCTATTTTTAAACTGCTATTTTTTCCCCCAGCTGGAGAAAATGCCCCTACTGCACCAAAAGTAGAAAAGAGCACACCCAGGGAACCAAGCACAGGAGCAACAACCCAAGGAAAACCAGGCAAGTCAGAATGCACACCTTAGAGCCTGTTCACTGCCAGTGAACACATTCAAGATGAAGCTGTGTGTGATGCCAGGCCACCTAGCTGCAGACATCCTAGGGATCACTTTCAGATTTCTTTTATATTAGAATCCTTGATCCTCTCCCAGTAAAGAGTGCTATGTAGAATTCTACAGCTCTAGAACTAATGCCCCTTCCTTGCTATTACGACAGGAACCTCAGAGGTATCCGAGGGCTTCACAACAGCACCTGGGAGCCAAAGCACCAGTGGAGACTCAAGTGCCTCAGGCACAACCTTGGGAGGCAGAGCAGGTATGGAAATGGGGGCTCTGAGGCATCTTCTTACTGAACTCGGGGCAGTCACCAGCGGCTGCTGCTGCTGTGACTAGTTATTAGTAAATGCACATGTTCATGACTTCACCATCCCTGCATTCATGGGCGTAATGGCAGTGTTTCTCTAACACCAGCTCAGAGGTGACTTGAGCAAGGCATATTATATTTGAGATTCCAAACTCCTTCCTCAAAACTTCTGAGGCTCTGATTCTGGAGTGGGGCTCGGGTCAGTGTTTGTAATCTTAGCGACAGATTGGTATTGACCAGAGGAATTTTTGAAAATACATCCTGCAGAGCCCTTTCTAGACCAATCGAATCAGAACTCCTGGAGGAAGAGCCCAGGCACAAATATTCTTTAAACGCCTAACAGTTGGTTTCAGTGGATAGCCTGGGCTGAGAACCACTAGGTTAGTATATGTGTGTGTTTAGTAAGCAACCCAGGTGATTCTTATTATTTAATTTTTGGAAACAGTGAACTTGAAATGGGTAGATGTGGACAAATATATGAAAAGCATTTTGAAAGTAGAGAACAGCAAAGTCTGTGCTGCTTCACCAAAGAATATCATATATATTTCTTGTTTATTTAAAACTTTTTTTCTTTATTGACTTTAGAGAGAGAGGAAGGGAAAGGGAGAAAAAGATAGGGAAAGGCAGAGAGAGATAGATATTTCCATGAGAGAGAACATCGACTGGCTGCCTCCTGCATGCCCCCCAATGGGAATTGAGCCCACAACCTGGGCATGTGTCCTGACCGGGAATCACACCAGCGACCTCTTGGTGGATGGGTCGATGCTCAACCACTGAGCCTCACTGGGTATACTTTCTTATTTTGAAAGGGACTACCGGGTCGTCAGCTGGTGAGACGACTAGAGCACCCAGCGATGGAGTGACACCATCTGAAGAAGCCCAGTTAGGTGAGCAGAGGATGCCACTCAGAGCTACAGCTTTTGTCAAAAAGAACCATCTGAAATCAGAACTTGCTAATTTCACTCAAATTAATCAAATACCATCCAACAAAACATGTAAAATGGTATAAAAATTACTAACATTTTCAAGAAGATTTTATTATTTCTGGTCTCTCTGAATCTTCCCTTCAAAGGTAGTACCCACTGGACTGTCACAGTGATGTACATGCTCTGCCCACACTGTGCTTATCAGGTGGAGCGGCAGAGTCTTGGAATTGCTATTGGACCCGGCAGCAGCAGCACAGCGAGTCCACTGGTTCCATCCCCACGGGGATCTCAGCCTGCAAGTTGCAGGCTCACCGGGGCACTTGGCTGGCCCTATCATGAGTTTAGCTGAGACCCCAAGTTCTTAGGAGGAGTTTCAGTGAATTTAGTAATAGGCATGGCTATAATTTTAGGACACATAAATATAGATAGTGGGAGTGTTTTCAACACAGCCATCTATGTAGACTAGAATGGCCAAATAAAAAATACAGATTGCTATTTAAATGTTAAATTTCTCAGAAGTTGGACATAATTTTTTTGGATAAATCTGTCCCATGCAATAATTGGGACATGGTTATTTGTTGCTTATCTGGAATTCCGGTTTACCTAAGTGTCCTGTATTTGTATTTGCCAACTCTGGCAATCCCAGTGGGCTGACCACCACTGTTCTTTTCGATTAGGAACAACTGGAGGGGGAAAGGCAGCCACCACTGGAGCTGCTGGTGAAACGACTCCAGGAGCCGCAGGTACTGAAAGGACATAATCAGAATAAGTCTAGACAATAGAAATGTGATTTCTTTACTCACAATTTTGTCAGAGACAAGGTTTCCTGGGGAATTTAACTATTGTTATTTGTGTAATGTCAAAACCGAAGAAGATCAGAGATAAATTAAGAGTTATTTATTATGTGTCTCATCACACTGTCTGCTCTAGAGAACACAGGAGCAGAGTAGAGTAAGGTACTTGTTCTCGTAGAACTTGATTTTTGAGCAAGAGAAATGAGTATTTCTATCCATGCAAAGGCAAAAGCCATGCAAGGCAGAAAAGAATCAACGTCAAGGAAATGTTCAGTGACAAGTGTTGGAGTGGGAACTCAAGGGGAAATTCTAGTAAGAGAACTGATAAGTTCAGGTTTAAAATAACAGAATTATTCTATTTTGCAAACAATATACTATGATCCGTACACTCTGACTACATTGACATGCGTCAACCTGAGCAAAACTCAAAACATAAGTAAGCTGAGTGAAAATTTAGGGATATATTCAATTTCAGGGGAATAAAGATTAGTCATATTTCAAGTGTTGAGGAACTAGAATTGAAAACAAATTCTCCCAACTCAGAGACCCTGTCCACAAAAAACAACAACACATTTTTATTATTGAATATGCATTGAACTAGAATGTGATGCAAATCACAAGCAATTTGCTACGTGATTGTCATGACAGAAAGACCTCTCACCAAGCAGACACAACCTATTACATACATGTTCTCAAGAAAAATTACATTGGTCCTCAAGCAGCAGGACTTAACAGCACCATTTATTACACAGAATTCATTCTAACTCACCTGGTAAGTGCAGTGCCATCTGGATAGCTCATTGGTTTCCTACAAAGGAAAATTAAACCTCCTATCTTGATGACAGGAGGAAGTTTTGTGACTAGAGAAAGATGGGGAAACATCTTCCTCGCTGTTCATATTTAAAAGAGACAGTGCCCAAATTCTTGAGAAAATACCTCTTGGTCATTATGATGACTAGAGGCCTATACATTTTTTTATTTTTATTTTAAAAAAAGATTTAAATAAATTTCAAAGACACAGAGAAATCACTTAAAAGTACAAATTTTCTAAAGTAAGTGCTCTAAGAACAGGAAGGGGGAAGTCCCATATTTTAATCAGAGAGAATTAAGCTTCACTCTCATTTGAAATTATTTTCCCTTACAGAAGCCATCCTTATAACATGATCAATTTTATATTTTAATTAGCCAGCCTTTTTGCTTCTATCATAAAATGAAGCCACATTGGGGTATCACCTGGTGCGAACCCCAGAGCTGGAGGTGGCAGCACCCCTGGGGGACCAGACACTGGACCCACAAGTCCTTAGAGGTCAGACGGTCTGGACCTGACTTTTCAGCTGTTCCCAATCATACCTCCCTTAGCAGAGTGTGATCTGAATTAAGGACTTGATCCTTAATTTGTATTGATTTTTTATTTTGTAATGCTTTTAGATTTGAGTAGCATTTATACTCAAGGGAAATGGTGGCTGCATACTTTACAGTCTACACATACTTCCTACAAACCCTAAATATCAAGACAGAGCCCACACCTAGTTGTTTGGGCTGGGGGCAGAGGAGACGAATACTCTGAGGACCAAGAGAGGTGGCTCTGGGGCTTGTCCTGGAGGCGAGATTGGGATCAGGACGTGCCAGAACACAGAGTAGAGAGAGGGGCTTCATAGTGTAGAAAGTGGGTAGCATCAACTGGGGTTCACCCCCAGAATGGGAGGGCCCCACCCTGAATGCAGAATGCTGAGGGAATCTGAGACTTGGAATTTCAGAGCACTTGTGGATGTGGAGTTGAAAGAAAGATGATAGGAGACTTCATGGAAAGGGAACCTGCAGTCTTGGGAAATCAATTGACTGCTTGTCAAGGAGAGGGAAGCATATTGGAAGATGAAGGAATCCTTGGAGCCTAAATAGCAGTGGAAAAAGAAAAAAAGTATCTAAAGCCAAGGGTCTCAAGAAAACAGGATACTAGTTAAGAATTAGAAGACAGACAAAGGAAAAGTGCCACTTATCAAAGAAGCTCCCATTCACCCTGACAACATAAGAAGAAGCCCCTGGCCTGAGAAACCTGGTGAGCTACACCACGGCCTCTCTGCTGCCCCCTCATGGGATCTCCTGATACTGCGGTTTCAGGAAAAGCCAAAGGAAACAAAGCACAAAACAAAACAAAACACTGCCACACAAAAAACAAACAACAACAAAACCATGAAAAATAATCATAAAATTCCATTATCTACATAAACTGTTTTTTGGTACACATTTTCAGAAATTTTTAGCCATAGCAAGCAAATTCTAAAAAATGTAGTCAGGAAAGAGAGGAATGCTAAAACATACCTTAAACATGAATTTAAAATAAAGAAGCAACTGCAGTAGAAAGAGACATCAAAATTATAAATGAAAAAACTCAGGGTAAAAATGGATAACTAGTAGGAATATGTTCATTAGAACTGACAAAAACTCAGGAGAGAAGTTAAAAAAGAAGAAAAAATATCTCAAAAGTTAAGACTAAGTACCAAGGTACTTAGCAGAAAATAAATTAGATGGAAAAGCCAGCAAGGAGATTAGAGGATAAAATTGAGAAAATTTCCCCTGCAAACATAATTGCAGACATTTTTTAAAAAAGATGAAGCAGATCAAAGTAGAATGTAGTTACAGGAAAGAAACAAAAATATTTAACATATATATTATTTGCAGTTTCTGGAGATAAAAGGCAAAGAAACAGAACTGTTTTGTTGTTGTCATGACCACCCTGGAATGTAGGGAATTTTTTTCAGAATTAATATTTAAACTGCAAATCAGTACAAGTTTCTTGCTAGTGTGTGTGTGTGTGTGTGTGTGTGTGTGTGTGTATAAATGTATGTATATATATAAATGTATGTGTTTAAAGAACCTTTTATATACTTGGAAGAATTAATCCTGAACAGTCCATTCTGAGACTTATATTACACTTGAAAGGTAAAGAAAGACATTCTCTGGACATCAAGGCAAAAAGACAAACTTATCTAAATAAAAGAAAGAAAATCAAGTTAGCATCAGATTTGTCAAAAGTAGAGTAGCTTTGATAAGATACTCAAAGAAGGAAAATGTGGACCAAGGCTATATCCAGCTAAGCATAAAGCAAGTATCAAGGCTATAGGAAAATAGTTTAAAACAGGAAAGAATTCAGGGAACTATGTATCCATGAGCCCTTCAAAATAAAATCACTAGAGAGTGACTGTTTAGCAACAAAGAAATGCTTTGAAAATGAACAAAAAATTACAGCACTGACTATTTTTAACTGTAGCTCTAAAACCAGAAGAAAGGTTGAAAGACAGGTAGAAGAACAGTACATACATGTTACATATTGGACCAAATAAAAAATATCACATCAATAGATAGATGATAGATAGATAAATAGATAGATAAAAATAATAAGGCAGATGAGATAATCTTATTGATTAGGTAACAGGTAGTAGTGAAACAAATTATTTAAAACTCATGAACCAAATTAGAGAAGCTTAAGCTTATTAAAGAGTAAAAAGAAATGAGAATTAAGAAAGAAAATTGTATTTACTTAAATTAAAAAATACAGAAGTGGAAGAGGAGAGGAAAGGAAAGTATGAGTTAATTTTATTGCTACTCACAGGAGAGAACCAACAGACCCTAGCTGAAAGAAAATTGGGAGGATACTAATGGAATTATATGAAAATTACTATAAAAATATAACCTTTCTAACTACCCAAAGAGAAATAAAACAAAAAGACAAAAAAGCAATTTAAGGGTTTGCATAGTGCCCTGGCTGGTTTGGCTCAGAGGTTAGAGAGTTGGCCCACGGACTAGGGAGTCCCGGGTTCGGTTCCCGCTAAGGGCACGTGCTTTGGTTGCAATTCGTCCCTGGCTCCGGTTGGGGTTGTGTGGGTGGCAACCAATTGATGTGTCTCTCTCACATCATCGATGTTTCTCTCTCTCTCCTTCCCTCCCACTTTATCTGAAGATAAATGCAAAAATATCCTCGTGTGAGGATGATGAAAAAAAAAAAGTTTGTATAGTAAAACACACATGGCTTAATTTAGAATCCAAAATCACATTAAAATAATCTTCATAATAATTTCTATTAATTTTTAATGAAAGAGTTTTTTTCAAAATTAGGAAATCCATTAATATAGTTCATCATACTAACATATTTAAGAATAAAAACAACTAGTTATCTACATAGAGGCGTAAAAGGCATTTGATAAGCATTTGATAACCATTTGTGATGAGGAAAAAAACACCCCAAAATAAGCAACCTGCCAAAATAGTGCCCATATGTAAACACTGCTCCTAGAATCAATATTATGCAATTAAGTGATCAAATCACTTAACCACTGTAACCTCAGTTTTCTTATCTGCAAAAGTGGGCAATGTAATCTATTAAGTGGGATTGTGATGAGGATCCAATGAAATAATGAATAAATGTATGTCAAAGCATGTTTTTTTTTGAAATGCAAGGAGTAATAATTATTATTAATATAGAAAAATGGACATTTCTGTAATCTTTACTTGGGAATTAAGTCAGGGTTGGTTATCTCATAGTTTAAGAAATTCTGTGAATGAGATCTTTCCATTTTTTTCTTTACAACAGGTACACCTGGGACATCAGGTGGCACAACTGGTGGAGGTAAAAGTACACCCGAGTCTCCCAGCAGTGGGACCACAAGTTCTTCAAATAAGCTAGGTGAGATCATTAAATTCACAAAAATTCACAAAATCTTAGTCGGTGTAGAAACTTGTTTATACGAGGCTATTCAGTAAAATATGTCTTTAGCTGAAAGTCTTCGCTGCTTGAAAATCCTAACACTGCAATTCAAATATGTGAATCAATTGGGAAGGTTGCTATTAAATTATTGGGCTGTTATTCAGTATTTATGTGTATTCGGACATCAGTTAGTGTGATCCATGATGTCACAGATAATGACAGTGATGTGACAGTTCAGATGTTCTCCATTACTAAACAAGGCTAATGCAGCATTTTAAAATTGATATTCTTATATGTCCAATTTAGGAGTCACCGGAATATTGTTTGATAGAACCATAGCGGAGTTAAGTAAAAAGCAAGAGTGAAAAATATAGCGTTTCATCTTAGATTTGATCCTTAAATGATGGTTTTGAGTTAGGGATTTCTTTTGAGTTACAGACTTTGCTCATCCACTTAGTTACATTTCTTTATCTAAAGTCTGCATTGCTCTACAAAATAAAATCACTGAGACAACAAGCAAAAGTGCATACAGATTAAAAGTACTAAATAATGACAAGATATGTCAGCTACTTTTGCATTTCATTGATGGACAATATAATTTTTTGATATTAGAAATATTTAAGAGTTCAATGAATTATTTTCTTTCTTGAAAAATTTTATGTGGTTCTTTAATATAAGAACATATAATGGTTTAAAATATTAACATATTTTCCATAAGTTTTTAATTGAACAAAAAAGTGATCTAGAACCTTGATAAACAGCTTTTCCCATTTCTGAGAATAATTTAATAAATAACATTGGCTTCTGAATTATCTAAAAAATTAGAAAAGAGACCCTGGCTGGGTAGCTCAGTTGGTTAGAGCATCGTCCTCAAAAGCTAAGGTTGCTGGTTCCATCCCTCATCAGGGCACATACAAGAATCAACCAATGAATGCATAAATAAGTTGAACAGCAAATTGATGTTTCTCTCTCTCTCTCAAATCAATAAAAATAAAAATTTAGGAAAGAGTTTGCTGCCTAAAATATCTACACTTTAGTTTATAAACATCTTCTTTTCTAGAATTTGCAAGTAGTACATGACAATACCTAAATTGCTCAAGCTCATCTGGAAGGGAACTATATGAACCATGCAATGAGTGTTACCACTCCTAACTAAGCAGTGTTTGTGCCTCATGATACCCCACTTACTTCAAAGGACTCAAGATATAGACTAAGAGTAAATAAATAAATGAATAAAGAAATAAACAGGATTAGTAAATATTTCTCATAAAACAGGCCAAAAATATGTACTTGAAAATGTAATTGATAGAATTAAATAAGACCTTTTACACCTTGGTTTTTACTGGATGTATTGAGTACAACTTAATTGATGAAATAAAGATAGATATGAGGCAGTCATTAACCGTCATATAATATTTGTAAGCCATCTTAATCCATTTTAGTAAAAATGAAAATCATAATCAGAAAAAAGTACACTAAGTATAAAATGGACAAGATGCTTTCACATATATTTACTTACTTGAATCACATTACCACTCTGTGCAGTTGATAGTATATTCAAATTTTATATATGAAAAGTCCATGTGTTTGCTCCAGTCACAGGATGAGGATATTGTAGGGCCAGAACAGGGCATGGATAGTTCATTCTTTATCCAGTCATTCTCCATTACTAAATAGGCCACCCACATGGTGTATTTCTGTCAAAACTATAGCAACATCTTGCCACCTTGCCAATTTTAGTTTACACTGGTGTTTCCAGTGTGTAGCTCAGTGCCTGACTTGATAAATATCTGGTGGATATTTGGTAAATAACTACGTAAATGAATAGGAGTGCCTAGTCTGGTAGAGTATCAAAAGGCTTTATTCTTATCAATGAGATTTTAAAAAATGAGGCCATGTGAAAGAGAGCCTTCTGGAAGGATTGACAATGTAGAGCCTGTTGGAAACATGCATGCATCCACACACACAACACTGTAGCTCCATGTCTCTACAGATCCAAGGTTTCCATCCTCATCTGGTCCCTTAGTGGAGTTCTTGATATTAGGATTTCAGATCTAGAGCATTCTGGGTTATGGCAGGTTGTGGCAGAATTAGTCCCACTAGGTTAAGTCCAAAGGAGGTAGAAGCATTTCATAAAACACTTAAGCATATAGAAGAATTTTTTTTAGTCATTGAATATGGATTCTGGAGGACAGGGTAGACGTGACTGTAATAGAGAATAGGCTGTGGAAGTAGTGAGAGCTGAGAATAAAAGAGACAAAGCCCAATATGGGATTAGAATGTCACAGATGATAGAGAAAACCAAAATTTATGCTTTACTCAGTGTTTAGAGGATGACAGGATATGAGGTATGGGGAGATTAATTGCTACAATAGTTCAAACAGACTACTAATTCAAAGTTACTTGAGTGAGAATAAAATTGAGGTTTCAGGGGCAATCAGAGTGTTAGCCAGTAGTTAACAAACTAGCCTGTAGAAAAATGCAAGAACATGACTTGGTTGAGGATGTTCCCTTAAACTGAGCTTATAGAGAAGCTTCTGGTAGTCAAACACAAGGCAAGCCTAGTGTGTTTGCATAATCTGAAGAAGTAAATCAGGTATAGGATACTTTTGAAGATATTTTAGGTGTAAATTTTCAAACATATTTCTCCATTCTTGGTTTCTCTGGAACTCTAGATTCATACTCAATTGATAACTTGATATTTACATTGGAAATCTAATAGGCATCTCAGACTTAACATGACCTAAACAGAATTCTTGATTTACTTTTATACCCAAACCTGTTCTTCCAGTCTTCTCCATATCAATAAATGGTAACATCACTGACTCAGTTTACTCAGGAAAAAAATTTAGAGTTATCCCTGATGCCTCTATTCTTCTTATTTTACACTTCCCACATACAAACAAGGCCTGCTAATGCTATTTCTAAAAACATATCTTGAACCTATTAACTGTTCTCAATCTCCTTTATTACTACTCTAGCCCAAGGTACTCATGAATAATCTGGGTTCCTCAAATTGCCTCTTACTTGTTTTTCTACTTCTATGATGCACCCTCTACCATATATTCTCTACAAAGGAGAAATATGGATTTTAAATATATATATAAATCTATCACTCACTTGCATAAAATTACATTTCGTTGCATTTAGAAAAATATGCAGTTTTCCTCACACTTCAAATAACTTCAATCTAATGTATATTTATTCACTTTCTAATGTTCTCCCCCCAACTTCCTATGATACCTATACATTCACCATGTAGTTCTGCTTCTCTAGTACATGTAGCGCATTTCATCCTTATAGCTTTTGCAGTGACTGTTTCCATAGTCTATAATGATATTTCCCCAGAGTTTCACATAGCTGTCTGCTTCTTGTCAGATCTCAAAATAAATTGCATCTTTTCAGAGAGTTTGCTATCCAGGCTTTCTAAAATAAAATTCCAGTTGCATAGTATTACATCTCTTTATGTTAGTGCTTTGAGGCTTTCTTTGTTTGTGAATTTGTTTGGTTGGCTGGATAATAATTTTACTTATCTGTCTAAATGTTTCTCAGACCCACTAGTATTCTCTATGGGATCAGAGAACTATCTGCTTGCTACCTATATTTTAGAGAAACTCCTTAAACTATTTAAAAATGTTCCTTTGTAAAAATGTACATGTCATAGAGTTGTTCTGATGGTAACTGAGATAATACTTATAAGTTGCTGAGAAGTTACATAACATATAAGATATTCAATAATTGTAACTGAATAAAGAGTTAGGAAGAAGTTACACTACAGAAAAATAAAAGGTATGAAACATGATGGTAGCTGCAGGGATGAAGATGCATGAAAGCTATAGTTTAGAAAGAAAGTAGCATGAGCCCTTAGGTTAACTGAGGACCAAGACAACTTTAAAATAATGTATTTTACCATATTTTTTGATAGGGACAACTGGACGATCAGCTGAAGGATCAGGGACCACAACAGTACCATCATCTGGAGTGACAGGGAAAACTGGACCATCACCTGGAAAATCAAGAACAACTGAACCATCAGAAGAAGGACCAGGGACAATGGAATCATCTTTTATTCAATTAGTAACATCTGCACCATCACGTGGAGTGACAGGGACAACTGTCACATCAGCTGGAGAATCAGGAAGCACGGGACAATCACCTGGAAAAATGGAAACAACGAGTTCACATGATATAGGTTCAGAGACAACTGGACCTTCACCTGAAGGATCAAAGACAACTGAAGCAGCAACTAGAATGCCAGGGACAACTGGATCATCACCTAAATCATCATCAGCAACTGGAACACCAACTGGAGGATTAGGAACAACTGGATCAATCACTGGAAGATCAACGACCACAGAAAGATCAACTGGAGAATCAGGAACAACTGGAACATCTGCTATAGGTTCAGGAACAACTGGTTTATTATCTGAGAGAGTAGGTACAACTAGACCATCAGCTGTAGGGTCAGGAACAACTGGCCCAACAGCTGAAATATCAGGGGCCACTGGAATAACATCTGGAAGATCAGAAACAACTGGTACAGCAGCAGGAATGCCAGGAACAACTGGATCAACTCAAGAAGGAACTGGAATATATGGACCAACAACAGGAAGATCAGGGACAACTGTATCATCAACTATAGCATCAGGTATAACAGGAACATCAGTAGAAAGATCTGGGACATCAGGACCATCTGTTGTTGATTTTGGAACATCTAGACCATCAGTTGTAGGGTCAGGAACAACTGGTCAAACAGCTGAAATGTCAAGAGCCACTGGAGTAACACCCAAAGAGCCAGGGACAACTGGAAGATTAGCATCAGGAACAACTGGGACATCTGTAATAGGTTCAGGAACAACTGAACCATTATCTGAAAGAACAGGAACAACCGGATCATCAACTGTAGGAGCAGGAAAAACGGGTTCAACAGCTGAAATGTCAGGAGCCACTGGAGTAACACCTGGAGGATCAGGGACCACTGGTTCAGCTGCTGGAATGCCAGGAACAACTGGATCAACTCAAGAAGGATCCGGAGTGAATGGACCATCAACTGAAAGATCAGGGACAACTGGACCATCTGTTGTTGATTTCAGGACAACTGGAACATCATTAACAGGGTCAGGAACAACTAGTTCATCAGGTGAACAGTCAGGAGCCACTGGAGTAACACCTGGAGGGTCAGGGACAACTGGTTCAGGAGCTGGAATGCCTGGAACAACTAGATCACCACAGGGAGGTACAGGAAGGTATGAACCCACAACTGGAAGATCAGGGACAAGGGGATCAACAACAGGAGCATCAGGAATAACAGGGACATCAGTAGAAGGATCTGAGACATCTGGACCATCTGTTGTTGATTTAGGAACATCTAGACCATCAGCTGTAGGGTCAGGAACAACTAGTCCATCGTCTGAAGAGTCAGGAGCCCCTGGAGTAACACCTGGAGGGTCAGGGACAACTGGTTCAGGAGCTGGAATGCCTGGAACAACTGGATCACCACAGGGAGGTACAGGAAGGTATGAACCCACAACTGGAAGATCAGGGACAAGGGGATCAACAACAGGAGCATCAGGAATAACAGGGACATCAGTAGAAGGATCTGAGACATCTGGACCATCCGTTGTTGATTTAGGAACATCTAGACCATCAGCTGTAGGGTCAGGAACAACTAGTCCATCATCTGAACAGTCAGGAGCCCCTGGAATAACACCTGGAGGGTCAGGGACAACTGGTTCAGGAGCTGGAATGCCTGGAACAACTGGATCACCACAGGGAGGTACAGGAAGGTATGAACCCACAACTGGAAGATCAGGGACAAGGGGATCAACAACAGGAGCATCAGGAATAACAGGGACATCAGTAGAAGGATCTGAGACATCAGGGCCATCTGTTGTTGATTTAGGAACATCTAGACCATCAGCTGTAGGGTCAGGAACAACTAGTCCATCATATGAACAGTCAGGAGCCCCTGGGGTAACACCTGGAGGGTCAGGGACAACTGGTTCAGGAGCTGGAATGCCTGGAACAACTGGATCACCACAGGGAGGTACAGGAAGGTATGAACCCACAACTGGAAGATCAGGGGCAAGGGGATCAACAACAGGAGCATCAGGAATAACAGGGACATCAGTAGAAGGATCTGAGACATCTGGACCATCTGTTGTTGATTTAGGAACATCTAGACCATCAGCTGTAGGGTCAGGAACAACTAGTCCATCGTCTGAAGAGTCAGGAGCCCCTGGAGTAACACCTGGAGGGTCAGCGACAACTGGTTCAGGAGCTGGAATGCCTGGAACAACTAGATCACCACAGGGAGGTACAGGAAGGTTTGAACCCACAACTGGAAGATCAGGGACAAGGGGATCAACAACAGGAGCATCAGGAATAACAGGGACATCAGTAGAAAGATCTGAGACATCTGGACCATCTGTTGTTGATTTAGGAACATCTGGACCATCAGCTGTAGGGTCAGGAACAACTAGTCCATCATCTGAACAGTCAGGAGCCCCTGGAGTAACACCTGGAGGGTCAGGGACAACTGGTTCAGGAGCTGGAATGCCTGGAACAACTGGATCACCACAGGGAGGTACAGGAAGGTATGAACCCACAACTGGAAGATCAGGGGCAAGGGGATCAACAACAGGAGCATTAGGAATAACAGGGACATCAGTAGAAGGATCTGAGACATCAGGGCCATCTGTTGTTGATTTCGGAACATCTAGACCACCAGCTGTAGGGTCAGGAACAACTAGTCCATCATCTGAACAGTCAGGAGCCACTGGAGTAACACCTGGAGGGTCAGGGACAACTGGTTCAGGAGCTGGAATGCCTGGAACAACTAGATCACCACAGGGAGGTACAGGAAGGTATGAACCCACAACTGGAAGATCAGGGGCAAGGGGATCAACAACAGGAGCATCAGGAATAACAGGGACATCAGTAGAAGGATCTGAGACATCAGGGCCATCTGTTGTTGATTTAGGAACATCTAGACCATCAGCTGTAGGGTCAGGAACAACTAGTCCATCATCTGAACAGTCAGGAGCCCCTGGAGTAACACCTGGAGGGTCAGGGACAACTGGTTCAGGAGCTGGAATGCCTAGAACAACTGGATCACCACAGGGAGGTACAGGAAGGTTTGAACCTACAACTGGAAGATCACGGACAGGGGGATCAACAACAGGAGCATCAGGAATAACAGGGACATCAGTAGAAAGATCTGAGACATCTGGACCATCTGTTGTTGATTTAGGAACATCTAGACCATCAGCTGTAGGGTCAGGAACAACTAGTCCATCATCTGAACAGTCAGGAGCCCCTGGAGTAACACCTGGAGGGTCAGGGACAACTGGTTCAGGAGCTGGAATGCCTGGAACAACTGGATCACCACAGGGAGGTACAGGAAGGTATGAACCCACAACTGGAAGATCAGGGGCAAGGGGATCAACAACAGGAGCATCAGGAATAACAGGGACATCAGTAGAAGGATCTGAGACATCAGGGCCATCTGTTGTTGATTTAGGAACATCTAGACCATCAGCTGTAGGGTCAGGAACAACTAGTCCATCATCTGAACAGTCAGGAGCCCCTGGAGTAACACCTGGAGGGTCAGGGACAACTGGTTCAGAAGCTGGAATGCCTGGAACAAGTAGATCACCACAGGGAGGTACAGGAAGGTATGAACCCACAACTGGAAGATCAGGGGCAAGGGGATCAACAACAGGAGCATCAGGAATAACAGGGACATCAGTAGAAGGATCTGAGACATCAGGGCCATCTGTTGTTGATTTTGGAACATCTAGACCATCAGCTGTAGGGTCAGGAACAACTAGTCCATCATCTGAACAGTCAGGAGCCCCTGGGGTAACACCTGGAGGGTCAGGGACAACTGGTTCAGGAGCTGGAATGCCTGGAACAACTGGATCACCACAGGGAGGTACAGGAAGGTATGAACCCACAACTGGAAGATCAGGGACAAGGGGATCAACAACAGGAGCATCAGGAATAACAGGGACATCAGTAGAAGGATCTGAGACATCTGGACCATCTGTTGTTGATTTAGGAACATCTGGACCATCAGCTGTAGGGTCAGGAACAACTAGTCCATCATCTGAACAGTCAGGAGCCCCTGGAGTAACACCTGGAGGGTCAGGGACAACTGGTTCAGTAGTTGGAATGCCTGGAACAACTGGATCACCACAGGGAGGTACAGGAAGGTATGAACCCACAACTGGAAGATCAGGGGCAAGGGGATCAACAACAGGAGCATCAGGAATAACAGGGACATCAGTAGAAGGATCTGAGACATCAGGGCCATCTGTTGTTGATTTAGGAACATCTAGACCATCAGCTGTAGGGTCAGGAACAACTAGTCCATCATCTGAACAGTCAGGAGCCCCTGGAGTAACACCTGGAGGGTCAGGGACAACTGGTTCAGGAGCTGGAATGCCTGGAACAACTGGATCACCACAGGGAGGTACAGGAAGGTATGAACCCACAACTGGAAGATCAGGGACAAGGGGATCAACAACAGGAGCATCAGGAATAACAGGGACATCAGTAGAAGGATCTGAGACATCAGGGCCATCTGTTGTTGATTTAGGAACATCTAGACCATCATCTGTAGGGTCAGGAACAACTAGTCCATCAGCTGAACAGTCAGGAGCCCCTGGAGTAACACCTGGAGGGTCAGGGACAACTGGTTCAGGAGCTGGAATGCCTGGAACAACTGGATCACCACAGGGAGGTACAGGAAGGTATGAACCCACAACTGGAAGATCAGGGGCAAGGGGATCAACAACAGGAGCATCAGGAATAACAGGGACATCAGTAGATGGATCTGAGACATCTGGACCATCTATTGTTGATTTAGGAACATCTAGACCATCAGCTGTAGGGTCAGGAACAACTAGTCCATCAGCTGAACAGTCAGGAGTCACAGCAGTAACACCTGGCAGATTTGGAACAACTGGTTCAGCAGCAGAAATGCCAGGGACAACTCAATCAGCTCAGGGAGGATCTGGATCATCAACTGTACCATCAATGAGAACAGAAACAGCAGCAGAAAGACCAGGGACAACTGGAGTATTATTTGGAGGAACAGGGACAAGAGGATCATCCACTGTGATAATCACTGAAACAGGAAGAACGGTGCAGCCAGGAAGTGAGATTACCACACCTGGAGGTAAGTTACTTTAGCCAAAAGTAGACCTTTGAATATAGGTAATATTAGTTTCGGTCAGATAGTTTAGAACTGTACATATACATTTATCAGGATTATACTATTTACAATGTGAATTTTGGAATAAAGATGGAAACTCTGTAGAACATTATTGTTTAAATTGATATTTTATTCTTCTTAGTAAGTTTATCTTTTCACCCCTGCTGCCTTATATTTCAATAGGTGCTCTCACACCAGTCCAAAAACTACAACACCTGGGCTCAAAGTAGTTACATTGATAATGCCCAGGTTGTACCCCCAAAATAAAAACACTTCTGGTGACTTTCCACTTTTAATCCCAGGTTCCATAAGAAGTACCCCTGGCTCAACAAGTGTACCAGGAAGCTCCACCACTGGCAGTGAACTCAGAATGTTGGATGTGTTTTTTGACTTGTTTTCATGCTCACTGGCTAGTTTAAAAATGATTAAATAATTAATAAAAACACCAGTTAAATCACTAAAATATCTTTAAATATATTATTTTGTTTCACTATTTGAATGGGATTGTTACCTCATTTTTCTTATGAGGAACTTAAGAAAGCCATTTCCGAAGTTGGTCCAGGTCCCACAGTCAATCAAAAAGTGGAGCCCATATTTTTACTCATTGTTGACTGACTCAGGGGACTGTGTTCTTCACCATGTCTTCCTCTAAGGCAAATATATAATGATCTTCAATGACCCATTAATAAAAGCTTGATTTTCATAGGTATAAAGCTTAAATTTTCCCATTTCTAACTGTAATAACTGCAGCAGTAGGTAATAAAAAAGGTTTAAATTTTTTTATACAAGACATATTGTGGCATTTGTTTTGAAACAGTAAGATTTGGGGCATTTTTGTAGATAAACTATATTTGGATTAAATTATGTATTCAATTCTATAGTACATTCTTATTTAAGTTTCTGGAGAAGTGCTTAAGAAAGACTTCTATTCTCAATTTGCAGGTTATCTAATAGAAGCTAAGCTTCAGTTACCAAATTGTTTATTGTTTAAGGAATAGATTCCTAATCATTTTTTCTGTTGAAGATTTATGCTGTATCTGACTGGCTGGTGTGGCTCAGTTAGTTGGGTGTTGTCCTGTGTACTGAAAAGATTTATGCTACGTATAGTCTTACTAATATTAAAAAGTCCACTGATATATATTTATTTTACAAACTAGCCACTAGAAAATCATTAATTCAAACTTTATATGCAGACCAAATTCATAATTATTCTTTACTCAATCAAGGGTTTTGTAAGTGTGAATGAATTTACATGCTTTATATTATTTATTGAACCCCATAATTATATCATAAACGAATACCATGGCTTCTAGAATATGTAACTATTAGGCTATAGCATCCATTTTGTCCTTTTGTGTGTGTGTGCTTTTTCGAAGTTCAAGATTTTAGTCTTAAATTAAATGGAATAAAGCAAGAGTTAATGTGTGTAAATATTTTACTTGGGAAAAGTCAGTGGTTTTGTTTACAGTTGGATAATTTGTAACTCATAAATGATTTTTTACAAGAAACCACTTTACAATTTCTCTCCCAAGAAACCTCTCATTCTGACTTGAGGTTTTAGATAAACCTCTATGGAAATAACACTTCTGTTTTTAATAAAAAATGTGTATGTAATGGCAGTGGGAGCACTGAAGTGAATTTCTAAAATGAGATTCAAGAAGTATATTCTTTCATTGAAACATGAATTTAATCTTTCCTTTTTTATTCTCAGCTATCAAAATTCCACCTGAACTAATTGTAGGTAAGTTGACATTAAAATGATAAAAATATATTTCTGTGCAATGTAGTTTGAAATAATATTTCTGTCTTTTCCATTTGAGCACTGAAAAATAATGGAGGGACTGTGATATTCTTCCTAAATTATAAGTTAATACAAATTAATATTGATGTATTGAAATAAATAAAATGTACATTTATATACATTTTGTGTTTTTAATTTTTAGTGCCTCCGAAACCTCCTAATGTAACAGGTGAGAAAATAGAAGATTATCAATATACACTTAAGGAATTGTGTTACAGTAATGAAAATAGAAAATAAGATAGCAGAAGTTATAATTTATCAGATTAATAAAATATAAACTTCAAATTAGGCTTTAGTAGCATAGGCCTTTGCTTTTTCTATTCTTATACCTTCTTAAATCATAACAAAGTTGTATTGAGTTCTTTACATAATAGCTAAATTTACATTGGTTGTGTATAAACATACAAAATCAATCAAATAAATAAAAATAACTCTATAAATATTCCCCTCATTAAAAAAGAAAGTTCCATATTTCTCAGCATATTAATATTGTCACCTACTATTTTCATGACAATTCTTAGCTTTTATTGCATCCTCATATCTCTTTTAAAATTTAACAGTTTTCAACAAAAAAAAAGTTTGTTATATAGAACATTTTAAATTTTTTCAATTGTTCCCCTTCTGCATTTTTTTTAGCATTTACAATCAAATATAAGCTCCATGAAGACAGGTATTTTTGTCTTCTTTTGTTCACTGACCTAAAACTCCTTTGTGGTCCTTGTGTGATGAGGTGTTTGATTTCCATACTTGTCCACCTGATCCACTGGATCCTGCCTTTGTTGAATGGGGACCACTCAATATGCATCACTCAGTGCCTAAACCAGAGAACTAAGAGATCTGTTAAAACAGCTATTTCCAGCACAGGTGAAGGTGAAATGATCAGAAAACCATCTATATGGACATGATGGAAATGCAGCTTTTTGTAGGCTTGCTGTGATGAAATCACACAAAAGACCTCCTCCCAGCATCCCAAACACCCAGAACTGTTTTCTCGTCTGTTTTCTCCCTCAGAGGCCACAACTTCCACAGCAGGTGTGGTCCCCACTGGAGATGGACTGAGAGCAGGTGAGAAGCAGTGCTCTGTTCGCCATGGGTTATGGTGCTCATAGGAGAGCCGAGAGACAGAGTTTCTGAAGAGCTGTTCCTATTTCCTTTACTAATACTGCGTTTTGGACCAACGCATTCTTTTTAAGTTTTGAAATGTCCTGCAAAGCTGCTAAAATCAGAGTTCAGAATTATAGCTGTAATCCTTGAACATGGCATGATTGTCCCAATAGTTCTGAGTAATTTCTCCTGTGAAATTGTAGATATAAGATTTGAAGAGGAAGGTGAAAAATCTTTCTATTCCTGAGAAATAAAGAAGAGCTACATAAATCCTGGAAACATGTCTGTCCATGTAGATGTTGGCTTTTCACAACAAACCAGTGAAGAGCTCAATGTTGTCCCCACATCTGAAGTGTTCCGAACACTCATACCCTCTTGTTTCCAACCCACAGCAGGTACCACTGTAGCATCAGAAAGTGAAGTCACTGGGAGGAAAACAGGTGAGTGTGGAGAAACCCAACCATATTACCAAAACGGAATGCTGCCAGGAAGGTTGTCTTTGGTTGAGAACATTGTCCCTCTGAAAGTCTTGGTAATAAAATGGTTAATGGGAAAATACACAGGGCTCATCACCAAAGAGGAGATGGACAGTGAGCCAGTGGGAAACAACGCAAATATACTGAGGTTCTTTTGAGGTTCATGTTTTTTTGTGTGTGTATGAAAGAAACGTGACCCTGTGGTGACCACAGTTCCTTTTGTGTTTCAGGCACCACTGGGGTAGCCCCTGGCACAACTGTTGCACCAGGCAGTTCCCAAACAGGTGAGTCAACCAGTTGGAATAGAATCTTCCACATCTCTTCCCACAAATTAGACGTCTTCTCTGAGATTATCCATTGCAGGGTTACCATCATGTCCTTTCCACGATCTTGAAATATTCTCCAGTCACCTCTTTTCTCATTCTCTCCCTCAGAGGCCACAACTTCACTCGGCAAAAGTGAAACAACCAGAATTGGAATGGACACAGGTGAGTGCTCTAATCCAATGCCTGCACTTCATCACACTGTCTTAAACAATCTTCTGGAAATATATCCACACTATTTAGATATGTTATATCGAGCAATTTCAGAATAAAAAGACAAGCCTGTCCTTACATTGCCTCCGTATTGCTTGAGCTCATAAGAACCTTCACTGTACCATCACAAAATAAAATTAATGACAAATAAATAGTAACATGGAGAAAAAATTGTTATCTCTCCTCCAAAGTAAAAACATAATAGTTGAGAACTCAGTAAAAGAGTAATAAAATTTTTTTCACATGGGGCACAATGGATGATTTCTTGGAACTAAAAGTGATAGTTTGGTGCTACATTGAGACATTAGATTCCAATTTAAATCACTGGGGAACAAGCAATTAAATCAGTGACCACTGCCCCTTTCTTGTTGTAGGTACTACTGGTATCATCTCTGGAAAAACTCTGGAACCTGGAAGTTATGACACAGGTCAGTCAGAGAATACATGCAAAATCTAGACATGGGCCCCTTAGATAATATATTATGAATACTACAGTGTGAATTTCTCACACCCTGGTCTTGACTCCTTCCCTTCTTTTCTCTATCAGAGGCCACAACTTCCATGGAAGGAAGTGGGACCACCCAAGCAGGACTTCTAGGAGGTGAGCCATTTAAGTCTGAGACATTGTGTTTTTTTTTCTCCTCCCACCCCAATCTCCGTTAGAGTGGCTACAGTGAACACATGAGTGAGTGGGAAGGTGGGCTGAGGAAATATGCGTACATTTTCTCTGGGATCACAATGTGTCAGAGTCACAGAACTGGGTCAGCCTAGGAATTCTGTGGCCTCACATGACTCTATCATTATTCCCAGAGGCCCAAGCTTGCAAAGCTAGTTGTTGGATGGCAAGGATGAAGCCCACCAGCAAGCAAACCCCTGCCTTCCAAGGCCCCAGTTGTTATATATGATTTCCCATTTTCCCATAGCACTCATTAACAGATATCAAATTGACTTATTTATCATCTTGACTATTTACCACTGTTCTCCAGCTGCCAGAACATAAGCCTCATAGGAGAGAAATCTATGACTATTCTGCTCAGTGCCACATCCAAAGGCCTAAAATCATATTTCACAGAAGACCTGCTTAATAAATATCAGTGGTATGATGAAATGTGTATTTACTTTGAAGCTCACTCTACTTGCTTTCATAGGCACCACCACACTTTCACCTGGAGCCAGCAGCAGTCCCCAGAGAACCAAGCCAGGTAGGGTCACTAAGTGAATTCACCATTGAGAGTATTAGAGTCACAGAGTTCTATTTTAAACATCAAATATCAAATTACCTCAATTAATTTGTGAAAAACATTTAGAAAGTTGAATATATCAACTGTGTTTTTTTTTTTTTTTCTCTCATTTAGGCACCTCTGTCACACCAGGGAGCCCAGGGACTGGAAGTGAACCAGGTGAGGGAGACACAGGTTTCCTTCCATATTCAGAGGGATGTGTGGAAAAAGGAAGTGCAGTAGAAACATGATCATTAGGTGGAAAAGGACATTGTGGAAAGTCACTGATGGCTCATTTTTTTTCAGAGATAGAGGGCTCAGGAAATGTCTTCCCATTGTCAAGGCCACATAGGTGCCTCAGGTTGAGGGGGAGTGAATGCTGTGTTGACAGCTTTATCTTTCTCACTTTTAGGTGCTACACGGGAATTCTCTGGGACAACCATTATACCTGGAAGTTCCCACACGGGTAGGTTAACAAGAAGAAATCCCCATATTTAAACTCATAATATAGTTATAGACTGGCTCTGATAAAATATCAACATAATTTTCCCCCTAATATCCCCAAACCTCAGACCTCAAATTCATCATTTTCTTCCTTCAGAGGCCACAACATTAACAGGAGGCGGTGTCACTGCTAGAACTGGATCGAGACCTGGTGAGAATGTGAACCTCCCAGTTGGGGTTTGCATGAATTAGGACTCTTCATGGGCACAACTGTTAGGAGGTGTGCTTTATGCAGACTGGTTTGAATTTTCTTTCAGCATTTTCTTAGATTTAACATATATAGAAAGCTCTCAGCTAGATTCTAGATTCACAGCTAAACTTTCTAAAGAATTGCTTGTAGTGGAATCAGTATGGGAGGTTTCTGCTATGATGGCATACAAATGACTAAGGTTTCAGGAGGAACTGAGAAATAGTATATGTCTAAGAAGAAGAGAAAGCAAAGTGGATTCTCAAATAGGCTTGCCCTAAACAAAGTTTTTCTTGTTCAAAAGAACAACAATAATATTCAATATTTTTTGACACATTCAGATAGTGTTCTTGGTGTTCCTCCCACAGTAAGCACCACTGCGGTACCACCAGGCCAAGCTACTGGGGGTGTGAGAGGTGAACCAGAGAAAAAGCCCCCCGTTTTTTCCCAACTTAAAATGAATGGAATGTCTTGGGATGGTGCCCCATGCTGGGAACATGACTATTCTTGTTGCCTTCTAAGGGATATGGGTCACAGAAACAGGTTGAATTTTGCTTCTTCTTGAATTAGTGAAGGGTCCTTTGCTGTAACAAAGATACACCTAGACTCCTTCTAGAGTCAGGCATTCAGGAGTCAAACACGTGTCACGTGAAGATCTCTGCCCCTTTGTGTTTCAGGCACCAGTGGGGCAGCTCCTGGCACAACCATTGCCCCTGGGAGTTCCAACACAGGTGAGGCAACAGCCTAACATAGACTCTTACACAGACCTCCAGCAAATTAGGTGTCACCTCTGGGATCATTCATTGCAGGGGTACCACCGGATCTTTTCCATGATCTTTAAGTATTCTCCAGTTACCCCTTTTCCACCTTCTCTCCCTCAGAGAGCACAACATTCCTAGGAGAAAGTGGAACTAGAGTTGGACCAGACACAGGGGAGCACCGCTAAACTCATACCTGCACTTCATAATAACTTCTTAAACAATATTCTGAAAATATTCTACACTATTTTTACCTGTCCTATTGGGAAATTTTAGATTAAAAAAAAAAAAAAAACAAGCCAGTTAATACTTTGCTTCCTTATTGCCTCAGTTTAAAAGATTCTTCACTAGACCATCATGAAGTCAAACAAATGATAGACAAGTAGGAATAAGTATAAAGAAATTTCATATCTTCCCTCTAAAGAAAGAGACATAACAGTTGAGAAGTTATAGTATTGTAAAAAGAAATGCTCCATGGGGCTCAGATGGATGACTTCCTGGCACTAAAAGTCACAGGGATATACTTTGCTGCTACATGGGAACGTATATTCCTATTTAAATCACCTGGTGAAGAGCAATGGGACGAGTGACCAACGCTCCTTTCTTGTTGCAGGTACTACTGGTATAGTCTCCGGAGAAACCCTGGAACCTGGACCTTACATCACAGGTTAGTCTGAAAATACGTGCGTATAGGACTCCGGCACCCTGGCTGATGCATTCTGTCAGTGTGTGCTTTCCCACCTGCTGCTCTGTACATCGTCTCCTCTTTTCTCCATCAGAGGCCATGACTTTCACAGGAGGACGTGGGACCACCCAACCTGGACTTCCTGGAGGTGAGCTTTCTCAGTCTGAGGTTTTTTTTTTTTTTTTATCAAGTTCTTTTTTGTGTGGCTTCAGTGATACCCAGAGTGGGAAGGTTGGCTGAGGATATGGGCCTGCATTTCCTCTGGGAACACAACATGTCAAAATTATATAGAATGTCAGCCTAGACATTCTATGGCCTCACATGTCTCCATCTGGAATTCCAGAGGCTCAACCTTGGAAAGCTAGTTGTTGGATGGCAGGGATGAGGTTACCCTGCGGGCCAGCCCCTGCCTGCCAAGGTCCAAACCTCATATATGGTTTGCCAGATTCCAATAGCACCAACATCGATCATGTTGACTCTTTTTTTATTTATTTTTTATCATCTTTATTGTTCACGGCTAGTCTCCAGCTACTAGAATGTAAGTCAAATTAGGAAAGGAATCTTTGAATATTCTGCTCCTTGATACATCTGAAGACCTAAAGTAATATTTCACAGAAGAGTTTTTCAATAAATATTACTGGAAGGATGAAATGTGGACTTATGTTGACAATAGCAGTTCACAGAAAAACAAGCCAGGTAGGGTCACTAAATAAATTCACCGTATGAGAGTATTAGAATAATAGAGTTCTACTTCAAACATGGGGATATCAAAATACTTCACGTACTTGATGAATAATATTTAGAAAGATGACTCCATCATTTGCCTTTTACCTCCTGTAGGCACCTCTGTCACACCAGGGAGCCCAGGAACTGGACGTGAACCAGGTGAGGTGACAGAAGGTCTCCTTTCTCTTTCACTGGGATCAATGGAAAAGGGAACCCCAGTAACAACAAAGATCAATAGGCGGGACAGGAAAGGAAATCGTGGAAAGTTACTGATGGCGCATTTCTTTCAGAAGCAGAGGCCTCAGGAAATGCCCTCCAGTCACTTAAAGCTGCACAGTATTACCTCCACGTTGTGGGGGAGCTAATGCAGTGTGCATATCTTTATCTTTATCACTTCTAGGTGCTACACGGGAATTCCCCAGGACAACCATTATACCTGGGAGTGCCCACACAGGTAAGTTAGCAAGAAGAAATCTCCATATCTAAAATCTTAATATATGCACTAGTCCTGCTCTGATAAAATACCAACAGAATTCTGTTCCTAATATTCTGATTCCTGCGACCTCACCCTTCACCATTTCTTCCTTCAGAGGCCACAACGTTCCTGGCAGGTGGTGGCACTTCTGGAACTGGATTCATAGCTGGTGAGAAGGGGTTCCTGGAGTTTGGGATTTACTATTAATGATAACTCATCTTAGCCTGGCCTTCTGGGAGGTGTGTTGTCCTGTGGAGTGGTTCTCACATGCTTCCAGTCCTTCTTAGATTTAACATATTTTGGAAAAGCTCTCAGTGCTGGCTTCTAGCCGTTCAGCTGTAACATTCTGAAAAGGGGCTGTGGTGGAATCAGTATGAGAGGTTTACCTGTGATGGCATATACATCACTCTGATGTCAGGAGGAGCTGAGAAATATCATGTACCTGGGAAGGAGACAAAACAATGTGCACTCTTAAACAGGCATATCCTCTGCAAAGGTTTTATTGCTCAAAAGGACAAAAATGATGTTCAATGTTTTTCTGGCACATTCAAATAGTTGTCTGGTTTTCCTCCCACATAAACCACTACAGTACCACGAGGCCAAGCAACTGGGACTAGGACAGGTGAACCAGGATGAACGCCACCTGCTTATCTACCTTTGAATGCATGCAATTTCTGGGTTTCTCATGCTGGCAATTACTAATTTTGTTGCTTTCTTAATGCTATGGGTCACACAATAGGCATAGATTCTCAGTTCCTCATGAAGTATTGACAGGGACCTTTGATATCGCATAGATACACCTGGAGTCCTTTCTGAGGCAGGTCTTCAGGAGACAAACACCAGGCACATTGCAGATCTCAACCCTTTGTGTTTCAGGCACCACAGGTATAGCCCCAGGCTCAACCTTTCACCCTGTCACTTCCAACACAGGTGAGTCAACAGGTTGACATAGATTTTCTTTATGTCCTCTCTAAAATTAGATGTCTTCCATTGTTGTTTTAAGCCATACCATCATATCTTTACCATCATCCTTAAATATTCTCCAATGACCTCTTTTCCCCTCAGAGGCCACAACTCTCCTTGGAGAAGGTGAAACAACCAGAGTTGGAATAAGCAAAGGTGAGCGCTGAAAGTGAATACCTGCACTTCATAATAATGTCTTAAAACAATCTTCTGAAAATATATCTACATTATTTATACACATTTTGTCAAGCAAATTCAGATAAAATAAAAGATATGTGGTTGTTACGTAAGCCTACTTATTGCCTACGCTTAAAGAGCCTGCACTAGACCATTATGAAGTCAAACTAATGACATAAATAGTAATGTAGGGAGAATATTTAAATTTCTCCTCCAAAGTAAGAGACATGATAGTTGAGAACTCTGAAAAAGAATTAAAGAAAAAAATGTTACATGGAGCACAGTGGATGACTTCTTTGAACTCAAAGTCACAGGGTTATAGTTTACTGATACATGGAGAATAGATATTTATTTAACTCACATGGTGAACAAGCAGCTGAAGTTTTGACCACTGCCCCTTTCTTATTGTAGGTATGACTGGCAAAGTCTCTGGGAAAACTCAGGAACCTGGGAGTTATCACACAAATAAGTCAGAGAATTCATACAAAATCTGGACATTGGCACCTTCGATGACACATTGTGACAATAGCACACTGTACACATTCCCCCAACCTTGAATCCTTCCATAACATCCACAGAGGAAGTGAGACCACCCAAACAGAACTCTTAGAAGCTGAACTTTTTAGTTTGAAACTTTGGGATGTTTATCAAATCCCTGTTTGTGTAGCTAGAGTGAACCCATGAGTGGCAAGAAGGGCGGAGGAAATAAGCCTGCATTTCTTCTGGGAACACAATATTCCAGAGTCAGAAATTTGGGTCAACCTAATAATTCCAAGGACTCACATGTCCCCAACATTATTTCTAGAGGCCCAGTCTTGCAGAGGTTGTTGTTGATGGCAGTGATGAGTCCTATATACCGGCCAGGCCTTGCCTGCCAAGGTCCCAGTCCTTATATATAGCTTAATATTTTCCCATGGCACTTACTAACATCTGTCTAATTGACTTATTTGTCATGTTTATTGTCCACTGCTGGCCACAAACTGCTCCAATGTAGCACATTAGGGGAGGGAATCTGAATATTCTGCTCATGGGTATACCCAAGGCCTAAAACAATATTGCAGGAAAGACTTGCTTAATACATGTTTATGGAATGATGAAATGAGTATTTACTTTGAAGCTCACTCTACTTGCTTTCATAGGCACCACCACACTTTCACCTGGAGCCAGCAGCAGTCCCCAGAGAACCAAGCCAGGTAGGGTCATTAAGTGAATTCACCATTGAGAGTATTAGAGTCACAGAGTTCTATTTTAAACATCGAATATCAAATTACCTCAATTAATTTGTGAAAAACATTTAGAAAGTTGAATATATCAACTGTGTTTTTTTTTTCTCATTTAGGCACCTCTGTCACACCAGGGAGCCCAGGGACTGGAAGTGAACCAGGTGAGGGAGACACAGGTTTCCTTCCATATTCAGAGGGATGGGTGGAAAAAGGAAGTGCAGTAGAAACATGATCATTAGGTGGAAAAGGACATTGTGGAAAGTCACTGATGGCTCATTTTTCTTCAGAAATAGAGGGCTCAGGAAATGTCTTCCCATTGTCAAGGCCACATAGGTGCCTCAGGTTGAGGGGGAGTGAATGCTGTGTTGACAGCTTTATCTTTCTCACTTTTAGGTGCTACACGGGAATTCTCTGGGACAACCATTATACCTGGAAGTTCCCACACGGGTAGGTTAACAAGAAGAAATCCCCATATTTAAACTCATAATATAGTTATAGACTGGCTCTGATAAAATATCAACATAATTTTCCCCCTAATATCCCTAAACCTCAGACCTCAAATTCATCATTTTCTTCCTTCAGAGGCCACAACATTAACAGGAGGCGGTGTCACTGCTAGAACTGGATCGAGACCTGGTGAGAATGTGAACCTCCCAGTTGGGGTTTGCATGAATTAGGACTCTTCATGGGCACACCTGTTAGGAGGTGTGCTTTATGCAGACTGGTTTGCATTTTCTTGCAGCATTTTCTTAGATTTAACATATATGGAAAGCTCTCAACTAGATTCTAGATTCACAGCAAACTTTCTAAAGAATTGCTTGTAGTGGAATCAGTATGGGAGGTTTCTGCTATGATGGCATACAAATGACTAAGGTTTCAGGAGGAACTGAGAAATAGTATATGTCTAAGAAGAAGAGAAAGCAAAGTGGATTCTCAAATAGGCTTGCCCTAAACAAAGTTTTTCTTGTTCAAAAGAACAACAATAATATTCAATATTTTTTGACACATTCAGATAGTGTTCTTGGTGTTCCTCCCACAGTAAGCACCACTGCGGTACCACCAGGCCAAGCTACTGGGGGTGTGAGAGGTGAACCAGAGAAAAAGCCCCCTGTTTTTTCCCAACTTAAAATGAATGGAATGTCTTGGGATGGTGACCCATGCTGGGAACATGACTATTCTTGTTGCATTCTAAGGGATATGGGTCATAGAAACAGGTTGGATTTTGCTTCATCTTGAATTAGTGAAGGGTCCTTTGCTGTAACAAAGATACACCTAGACTCCTTCTAGAGTCAGGCATTCAGGAGTCAAACACGTGTCACGTGAAGATCTCTGCCCCTTTGTGTTTCAGGCACCAGTGGGGCAGCTCCTGGCACAACCATTGTCCCTGGGAGTTCCAACACAGGTGAGGCAACAGCCTAACATAGACTCTTACACAGACCTCCAGCAAATTAGGTGTCACCTCTGGGATCATTCATTGCAGGGGTACCACCGGATCTTTTCCATGATCTTTAAGTCTTCTCCAGTTACCCCTTTTCCACCTTCTCTCCCTCAGAGAACACAACATTCCTAGGAGAAAGTGGAACTAGAGTTGGACCAGACACAGGGGAGCACCGCTAAACTCATACCTGCACTTCATAATAACTTCTTAAACAATATTCTGAAAATATTCTACACTATTTATACCTGTCCTATTGGGAAATTTTAGATTAAAAAAAAAAAAAAAGACGAGCCAGTTAATACTTTGCTTCCTTATTGCCTCAGTTTAAAAGATTCTTCACTAGACCATCATGAAGTCAAACAAATGATAGACAAGTAGGAATAAGTATAAAGAAATTTCATATCGTCCCTCTAAAGAAAGAGACATAGTAGTTGAGAAGTTAAAGTATTGTAAAAAGAAATGCTCCATGGGGCTCAGATGGATGACTTCCTGGCACTAAAAGTCACAGGGATATACTTTGCTGCTACATGGGGACGTATATTCCTATTTAAATCACCTGGTGAACAAGCAATGGGAGAAACCAAGTCCTTTCTTGTTGCAGGTACTACTGGTATAGTCTCCGGAGAAACCCTGGAACCTGGACCTTACGTCACAGGTTAGTCTGAAAATACGTGCGTATAGGACTCCGGCACCCTGGCTGATGCATTCTGTCAGTGTGTGCTTTCCCACCTGCTGCTCTGTACATCGTCTCCTCTTTTCTCCATCAGAGGCCATGACTTTCACGGGAGGACGTGGGACCACCCAACCTGGACTTCCTGGAGGTGAGCTTTCTCAGTCTGAGGTTTTTTGTTTTTTTTTATCAAGTTCCTTTTTGTGTGGCTTCAGTGATACCCAGAGTGGGAAGGTTGGCTGAGGATATGGGCCTGCATTTCCTCTGGGAACACAACATGTCAAAATTATATAGAATGTCAGCCTAGACATTCTATGGCCTCACATGTCTCCATCTGGAATTCCAGAGGCTCAACCTTGAAAAGCTAGTTGTTGGATGGCAGGGATGAGGTTACCCTGCGGGCCAGCCCCTGCCTGCCAAGGTCCAAACCTCATATATGGTTTGCCAGTTTCCAATAGCACCAACATCGATCACGTTGACTCTTTTTTTATTTATTTTTTATCATCTTTATTGTTCACGGCTAGTCTCCAGCTACTAGAATGTAAGTCAAATTAGGAAAGGAATCTTTGAATATTCTGCTCCTTGATACATCTGAAGACCTAAAGTAATATTTCACAGAAGAGTTTTTCAATAAATATTACTGGAAGGATGAAATGTGGACTTATGTTGACAATAGCAGTTCACAGAAAAACAAGCCAGGTAGGGTCACTAAATAAATTCACCGTATGAGAGTATTAGAATAATAGAGTTCTACTTCAAACATGGGGATATCAAAATACTTCACGTACTTGATGAATAATATTTAGAAAGATGACTCCATCATTTGGCTTTTACCTCCTGTAGGCACCTCTGTCACACCAGGGAGCCCAGGAACTGGACGTGAACCAGGTGAGGTGACAGAAGGTCTCCTTTCTCTTTCACTGGGATCAATGGAAAAGGGAACCCCAGTAACAACAGAGATCAATAGGCGGGACAGGAAAGGAAATCGTGGAAAGTTACTGATGGCGCATTTCTTTCAGAAGCAGAGGCCTCAGGAAATGCCCTCCAGTCACTTAAAGCTGCACAGTATTACCTCCACGTTGTGGGGGAGCTAATGCAGTGTGCATATCTTTATCTTTATCACTTCTAGGTGCTACACGGGAATTCTCCAGGACAACCATTATACCTGGGAGTGCCCACACAGGTAAGTTAGCAAGAAGAAATCTCCATATCTAAAATCTTAATATATGCACTAGTCCTGCTCTGATAAAATACCTAATATTCTGATTCCTGCGACCTCACCCTTCACCATTTCTTCCTTCAGAGGCCACAACGTTCCTGGCAGGCGGTGGCACTTCTGGAACTGGATTCATAGCCGGTGAGAAGGGGTTCCTGGAGTTTGGGATTTACTCTTAATGATAACTCTTCTTAGCCTGGCCTTCTGGGAGGTGTGTTGTCCTGTGGAGTGGTTCTCACATGCTTCCAGTCCTTCTTAGATTTAACATATTTTGGAAAAGCTCTCAGTGCTGGCTTCTAGCCGTTCAGCTGTAACATTCTGAAAAGGGGCTGTGGTGGAATCAGTATGAGAGGTTTACCTGTGATGGCATATACATCACTCTGATGTCAGGAGGAGCTGAGAAATATCATGTACCTGGGAAGGAGACAACACAATGTGCACTCTTAAACAGGCATATCCTCTGCAAAGGTTTTATTGCTCAAAAGGACAAAAATGATGTTCAATGTTTTTCTGGCACATTCAAATAGTTGTCTGGTTTTCCTCCCACAGAAACCACTACAGTACCACGAGGCCAAGCAACTGGGAGTAGGACAGGTGAACCAGGATGAAATCCACCTGCTTATCTACCTTTGAATGCATGCAATTTCTGGGTTTCTCATGCTGGCAATTACTAATTTTGTTGCTTTCTTAATGCTATGGGTCACAGAATAGGCATAGATTCTCAGTTCCTCATGAAGTATTGACAGGGACCTTTGATATCGCATAGATACACCTGGAGTCCTTTCTGAGGCAGGTCTTCAGGAGACAAACACCAGTCACATTGCAGATCTCAACCCTTTGTGTTTCAGGCACCACAGGTGTAGCCCCAGGCTCAACCTTTCACCCTGTCACTTCCAACACAGGTGAGTCAACAGGTTGACATAGATTTTCTTTATGTCCTCTCTAAAATTAGATGTCTTCCGTTGTTGTTTTAAGCCATACCATCATATCTTTACCATCATCCTTAAATATTCTCCAATGACCTCTTTTCCCCTCAGAGGCCACAACTCTCCTTGGAGAAGGTGAAACAACCAGAGTTGGAATAAGCAAAGGTGAGCGCTGAAAGTGAATACCTGCACTTCATAATAATGTCTTAAAACAATCTTCTGAAAATATATCTACATTATTTATACACATTTTGTCAAGCAAATTCAGATAAAATAAAAGATATGTGGTTGTTACGTAAGCCTACTTATTGCCTACGCTTAAAGAGCCTGCACTAGACCATTATGAAGTCAAACTAATGACATAAATAGTAATGTAGGGAGAATATTTAAATTTCTCCTCCAAAGTAAGAGACATGATAGTTGAGAACTCCGAAAAAGAATTAAAGAAAAAAATGTTACATGGAGCACAGTGGATGACTTCTTTGAACTCAAAGTCACAGGGTTATAGTTTACTGATACATGGAGAATAGATATTTATTTAACTCACATGGTGAACTAGCAGCTGAAGTTTTGACCACTGCCCCTTTCTTATTGTAAGTATGACTGGCAAAGTCTCTGGGAAAACTCAGGAACCTGGGAGTTATCACACAAATAAGTCAGAGAATTCATACAAAATCTGGACATTGGCACCTTCGATGACACATTGTGACAATAGCACACTGTACACATTCCCCCGACCTCGAATCCTTCCATAACATCCACAGAGGAAGTGAGACCACCCAAACAGAACTCTTAGAAGCTGAACTTTTTAGTTTGAAACTTTGGGATGTTTATCAAATCCCTGTTTGTGTAGCTAGAGTGAACCCATGAGTGGCAAGAAGGGCGGAGGAAATAAGCCTGCATTTCTTCTGGGAACACAATATTCCAGAGTCAGAAATTTGGGTCAACCTAATAATTCCAAGGACTCACATGTCCCCAACATTATTTCTAGAGGCCCAGTCTTGCAGAGGTTGTTGTTGATGGCAGTGATGAGTCCTATATACCGGCCAGGCCTTGCCTGCCAAGGTCCCAGTCCTTATATATAGCTTAATATTTTCCCATGGCACTTACTAACATCTGTCTAATTGACTTATTTGTCATGTTTATTGTCCACTGCTGGCCACAAACTGCTCCAATGTAGCACATTAGGGGAGGGAATCTGAATATTCTGCTCATGGGTATACCCAAGGCCTAAAACAATATTGCAGGAAAGACTTGCTTAATACATGTTTATGGAATGATGAAATGAGTATTTACTTTGAAGCTCACTCTACTTGCTTTCATAGGCACCACCACACTTTCACCTGGAGCCAGCAGCAGTCCCCAGAGAACCAAGCCAGGTAGGGTCATTAAGTGAATTCACCATTGAGAGTATTAGAGTCACAGAGTTCTATTTTAAACATCGAATATCAAATTACCTCAATTAATTTGTGAAAAACATTTAGAAAGTTGAATATATCAACTGTGTTTTTTTTTTCTCATTTAGGCACCTCTGTCACACCAGGGAGCCCAGGGACTGGAAGTGAACCAGGTGAGGGAGACACAGGTTTCCTTCCATATTCAGAGGGATGGGTGGAAAAAGGAAGTGCAGTAGAAACATGATCATTAGGTGGAAAAGGACATTGTGGAAAGTCACTGATGGCTCATTTTTCTTCAGAAATAGAGGGCTCAGGAAATGTCTTCCCATTGTCAAGGCCACATAGGTGCCTCAGGTTGAGGGGGAGTGAATGCTGTGTTGACAGCTTTATCTTTCTCACTTTTAGGTGCTACACGGGAATTCTCTGGGACAACCATTATACCTGGAAGTTCCCACACGGGTAGGTTAACAAGAAGAAATCCCCATATTTAAACTCATAATATAGTTATAGACTGGCTCTGATAAAATATCAACATAATTTTCCCCCTAATATCCCTAAACCTCAGACCTCAAATTCATCATTTTCTTCCTTCAGAGGCCACAACATTAACAGGAGGCGGTGTCACTGCTAGAACTGGATCGAGACCTGGTGAGAATGTGAACCTCCCAGTTGGGGTTTGCATGAATTAGGACTCTTCATGGGCACACCTGTTAGGAGGTGTGCTTTATGCAGACTGGTTTGCATTTTCTTGCAGCATTTTCTTAGATTTAACATATATGGAAAGCTCTCAACTAGATTCTAGATTCACAGCAAACTTTCTAAAGAATTGCTTGTAGTGGAATCAGTATGGGAGGTTTCTGCTATGATGGCATACAAATGACTAAGGTTTCAGGAGGAACTGAGAAATAGTATATGTCTAAGAAGAAGAGAAAGCAAAGTGGATTCTCAAATAGGCTTGCCCTAAACAAAGTTTTTCTTGTTCAAAAGAACAACAATAATATTCAATATTTTTTGACACATTCAGATAGTGTTCTTGGTGTTCCTCCCACAGTAAGCACCACTGCGGTACCACCAGGCCAAGCTACTGGGGGTGTGAGAGGTGAACCAGAGAAAAAGCCCCCTGTTTTTTCCCAACTTAAAATGAATGGAATGTCTTGGGATGGTGACCCATGCTGGGAACATGACTATTCTTGTTGCATTCTAAGGGATATGGGTCATAGAAACAGGTTGGATTTTGCTTCATCTTGAATTAGTGAAGGGTCCTTTGCTGTAACAAAGATACACCTAGACTCCTTCTAGAGTCAGGCATTCAGGAGTCAAACACGTGTCACGTGAAGATCTCTGCCCCTTTGTGTTTCAGGCACCAGTGGGGCAGCTCCTGGCACAACCATTGTCCCTGGGAGTTCCAACACAGGTGAGGCAACAGCCTAACATAGACTCTTACACAGACCTCCAGCAAATTAGGTGTCACCTCTGGGATCATTCATTGCAGGGGTACCACCGGATCTTTTCCATGATCTTTAAGTCTTCTCCAGTTACCCCTTTTCCACCTTCTCTCCCTCAGAGAACACAACATTCCTAGGAGAAAGTGGAACTAGAGTTGGACCAGACACAGGGGAGCACCGCTAAACTCATACCTGCACTTCATAATAACTTCTTAAACAATATTCTGAAAATATTCTACACTATTTATACCTGTCCTATTGGGAAATTTTAGATTAAAAAAAAAAAAAAAGACGAGCCAGTTAATACTTTGCTTCCTTATTGCCTCAGTTTAAAAGATTCTTCACTAGACCATCATGAAGTCAAACAAATGATAGACAAGTAGGAATAAGTATAAAGAAATTTCATATCGTCCCTCTAAAGAAAGAGACATAGTAGTTGAGAAGTTAAAGTATTGTAAAAAGAAATGCTCCATGGGGCTCAGATGGATGACTTCCTGGCACTAAAAGTCACAGGGATATACTTTGCTGCTACATGGGGACGTATATTCCTATTTAAATCACCTGGTGAACAAGCAATGGGAGAAACCAAGTCCTTTCTTGTTGCAGGTACTACTGGTATAGTCTCCGGAGAAACCCTGGAACCTGGACCTTACGTCACAGGTTAGTCTGAAAATACGTGCGTATAGGACTCCGGCACCCTGGCTGATGCATTCTGTCAGTGTGTGCTTTCCCACCTGCTGCTCTGTACATCGTCTCCTCTTTTCTCCATCAGAGGCCATGACTTTCACGGGAGGACGTGGGACCACCCAACCTGGACTTCCTGGAGGTGAGCTTTCTCAGTCTGAGGTTTTTTGTTTTTTTTTATCAAGTTCCTTTTTGTGTGGCTTCAGTGATACCCAGAGTGGGAAGGTTGGCTGAGGATATGGGCCTGCATTTCCTCTGGGAACACAACATGTCAAAATTATATAGAATGTCAGCCTAGACATTCTATGGCCTCACATGTCTCCATCTGGAATTCCAGAGGCTCAACCTTGAAAAGCTAGTTGTTGGATGGCAGGGATGAGGTTACCCTGCGGGCCAGCCCCTGCCTGCCAAGGTCCAAACCTCATATATGGTTTGCCAGTTTCCAATAGCACCAACATCGATCACGTTGACTCTTTTTTTATTTATTTTTTATCATCTTTATTGTTCACGGCTAGTCTCCAGCTACTAGAATGTAAGTCAAATTAGGAAAGGAATCTTTGAATATTCTGCTCCTTGATACATCTGAAGACCTAAAGTAATATTTCACAGAAGAGTTTTTCAATAAATATTACTGGAAGGATGAAATGTGGACTTATGTTGACAATAGCAGTTCACAGAAAAACAAGCCAGGTAGGGTCACTAAATAAATTCACCGTATGAGAGTATTAGAATAATAGAGTTCTACTTCAAACATGGGGATATCAAAATACTTCACGTACTTGATGAATAATATTTAGAAAGATGACTCCATCATTTGGCTTTTACCTCCTGTAGGCACCTCTGTCACACCAGGGAGCCCAGGAACTGGACGTGAACCAGGTGAGGTGACAGAAGGTCTCCTTTCTCTTTCACTGGGATCAATGGAAAAGGGAACCCCAGTAACAACAGAGATCAATAGGCGGGACAGGAAAGGAAATCGTGGAAAGTTACTGATGGCGCATTTCTTTCAGAAGCAGAGGCCTCAGGAAATGCCCTCCAGTCACTTAAAGCTGCACAGTATTACCTCCACGTTGTGGGGGAGCTAATGCAGTGTGCATATCTTTATCTTTATCACTTCTAGGTGCTACACGGGAATTCTCCAGGACAACCATTATACCTGGGAGTGCCCACACAGGTAAGTTAGCAAGAAGAAATCTCCATATCTAAAATCTTAATATATGCACTAGTCCTGCTCTGATAAAATACCTAATATTCTGATTCCTGCGACCTCACCCTTCACCATTTCTTCCTTCAGAGGCCACAACGTTCCTGGCAGGCGGTGGCACTTCTGGAACTGGATTCATAGCCGGTGAGAAGGGGTTCCTGGAGTTTGGGATTTACTCTTAATGATAACTCTTCTTAGCCTGGCCTTCTGGGAGGTGTGTTGTCCTGTGGAGTGGTTCTCACATGCTTCCAGTCCTTCTTAGATTTAACATATTTTGGAAAAGCTCTCAGTGCTGGCTTCTAGCCGTTCAGCTGTAACATTCTAAAAAGGGGCTGTGGTGGAATCAGTATGAGAGGTTTACCTGTGATGGCATATACATCACTCTGATGTCAGGAGGAGCTGAGAAATATCATGTACCTGGGAAGGAGACAAAACAATGTGCACTCTTAAACAGGCATATCCTCTGCAAAGGTTTTATTGCTCAAAAGGACAAAAATGATGTTCAATGTTTTTCTGGCACATTCAAATAGTTGTCTGGTTTTCCTCCCACAGAAACCACTACAGTACCACGAGGCCAAGCAACTGGGAGTAGGACAGGTGAACCAGGATGAAATCCACCTGCTTATCTACCTTTGAATGCATGCAATTTCTGGGTTTCTCATGCTGGCAATTACTAATTTTGTTGCTTTCTTAATGCTATGGGTCACAGAATAGGCATAGATTCTCAGTTCCTCATGAAGTATTGACAGGGACGTTTGATATCGCATAGATACACCTGGAGTCCTTTCTGAGGCAGGTCTTCAGGAGACAAACACCAGTCACATTGCAGATCTCAACCCTTTGTGTTTCAGGCACCACAGGTGTAGCCCCAGGCTCAACCTTTCGTCCTGGCACTTCCAACACAGGTGAGTCAACAGGTTGACATAGATTTTCTTTATGTCCTCTCTAAAATTAGATGTCTTCAGTTGTTGTTTTAAGCCATACCATCATATCTTTACCATCATCCTTAAATATTCTCCAATGACCTCTTTTCCCCTCAGAGGCTACAACTTTCCTAGGAGAAAGTGGAACAACCCGAGTTGGAATAGACACAGGTGAGGGCTGCTATGCTAATACCCACACTTCACAACAACTGCTTTAAGAAATCTAGTGAAAATATGTCTACACCATTTATGCATGCTTTATTGAACAAGTGTAGATTTTTTAAAAAGACAAGCCAATCCTTACATTGACTCCTTATTGCCTGAGCCTCCGAGGGCCTTAGACTTTCACTGGACCATCATGAAGTCAAACAAAGGACAGATAAATAGTAGTGTAGAGATACATTTTTATCACTCCTCCAAAGAAGAGATGCCACAACTGGGAACTCAGTAAAGTTGTTGTGGAAAGAAATGTTAAATGGGACACATGTGAATGACTTCTTGGCACTAAAACTCACAGGGATGTAGTTTGCTGCTACTTGGGGACTTTAGATGCCTATTTAAATCACGTAGTACACACACAATTGAGTTAAGAAACATTGCCCCTTTCTTGCTGTAGGTACTACTGGTATAGCCTCTGGAAAAACCCTGGAACCTGGAAGTCACATCACAGGTAAGTTTGAAAATCCATGTAAAAACTCGACGTTGGCACCTTGGATGATGTGTTCTGACAATAGCACAGTGTGGACTTTCCCACCACCTAGGCTTACTCCTTCCCTTCTTATGTCTATCAGGGGCCATATCTTCCATGGGAGGAAGTGGGACCACCCAGGCAAAAGTTTTAGTAGCTGAACTTTTTAGTCTGAGTTTTTGGAGTTTTTATCAAGTCCCTGTTTGTGTGGCTATGGTGAACACATGAGTGGGAAGTGGGCTGAGGAAAAGGGTTTGCATTTCCTCTGGGAGCATAGCACGCCAGGTCACAAACCTGGGTCATCCAGGAATTCCGTTGCTTCACATGTTATTATTTCTAGAGGGTTAGACTTCCTGAGCTGTTTGTTGTGTGGCAGGGATGAGGCCAATCTATGAACCAGCCCTTGCCTGCCAAGGCTGCAATACTTACACGTGGTTTGACATTTTCCCCAAGAACTTATTAAGGTCTATCTCATTGACCTAGTTATCATGTTTATTGCTTACTGCTGGACTCCAGCTGCTTGAATGTAAGCCCCATTAGGGTAGGGATCTTAGAATATTCTGCTCACTGATATATCCAAAGGCCTAAAACAATATTGCACAGTGGCATGAGGAAATGTGTACTTCTGCTAATACTTCACTCTACTTACTTTAATAGGTACCACCGTGCTATCACCTGGAGCCAGCAGCAGTTCATGGAGAACCAGGCCAGGTAGGATACACTACATACACTTGCATATGAGCATATTAGAGTCACTGAGTTCTATTAAATATTGAAATACCAAATACCTCAAGTAATTGATGAGTAACATTTGGAAAATTGTATTGATTATCTGTGTTTTTTCTCCTTTAGGCACCTCTGTCCCACCAGGGAGCCCAGAGACTGGCAGTGAAACAGGTAAGAGCCACATAAATTCTGCTTTCACTTTCAATGTGATCAGGGGGAAAAGGAACTCCAGTAGCAACAATGATAAATAGGTAGGTCAGCAACTGGATCAACAAAAGGAGGATCTGGAACAGATGGATCACCAACTGGAAGATCAGTAACAACTAGAGGATCAACTGAAGGCTTAGGAATAATAAGAACAACAGTAGAAAGATCAGGGACATCTGGCCCATCTGTTGTTGATTTTGGAACATCTAGACCATCAGCTGTAGGGACAGGAACAAGTAGTCCAACAGCTAAAATGTCAGGAGCCAACGGTGTAACACCTGGATGATCAGAGACAACTGGATCAGCCAGCCGGATTGCAGGAACAATTGGATAAACTCAAGGAAGATCTGGAGTATATGGATTATCAACTGGAAGATCAGGGACAACTGTATCATCAACTGGAGCATCAGGAACAACTGGGACATCTTTTATAAGTTCAGAAACAACTGAATTATTATCTAAACTATCAGGACAACTAGATCATCAGCTGTAGGGACAGGATCAACTGGTCCAACAGGTGAAATGTCAGGAAGCACTGGTGTAACACTCGGAGGATCAGGGCTAACTGCAAGATCACCATCAGAAACAACTGGAACATCAATTATAGGTTCAGGAACAACTGAATCATTATCTGAAAGGATGGGGATAACTAGGCCATCAGCTCTAGGCATAGGAACAACTGGTCTCACAGCTGAAATGTCAGGAACTACTAGAAAACACCTGAAGCATCAGGGACAACTGTATCATGAACTGGAGCATCAGAAATACCAGGAACATCAGTAGAAAGATCAAGGACAACTGGACCATCTGATGTTGATTTCAGGACAACTGAATCATCATCTGAAGGGTCAGAAACAACTGATCCATCAGCTAAACTGTCAGGAGCCACTGGAGTAACACCTAGAGGGTCATGGACAACTGGTCCAGGAGCTGAAATGCCAGGGACAACTTAATCAGCTCAAGGAGGATCTGGATCATCAACTGGAGCATCAGTGAGAACAGAAACACCAGCAAAAAGGTCAGGGACAGCTGGAGTATTATCTGGAGGGACAGGGACAACAGGATCATCCACTGTGATAATCACTGAAACAGGAAGAACGGTGAAGCAGGAAGTGAGATGACCACATCTGGAGGTAAGTTACCTTAGCCAAAAGTAGACCTTTGAGTGTAGGTAATATTAGTTTCGGTCAGATAATTTGGAACTATACATATAAATTTATCAGGATTATACTATTTACAACGTGAATTTTGGAATAAAGATGGAAGCTCTGTTGAACATTATTGTTTAAATTGATATTTTATTCTTCTTAGTAAGTTTATGTTTTCACCCCTGCTGCCTTATATTTCAATAGGTGTTCTCACACCACTCCAGGAGCTACAACACCTGGCTCCAAAGTAGTTACATTGATAATGCCCAGGTTGTACCCCCAAAATAAAAACACTGCTGGTGACTTTCCACTTTTAATCCCAGGTTCCACAAGAAGCACCCCTGGCTCAACAAGTGTACCAGGAAGCTCCACCACTGGTCAGTGAACTCAGAATGTTGGATGTGTTTTTTGACTTGTTTCATGCTCGTTGGCTAGTTTAAAATGATCCAGTTAAATCATTAAAATGTCTTTAAATATATTTTATTTAACTATTTGAATAAGGACTGTTACCTCATTTTACTCATAAGGAACTTAGGAAAGCCATTTCCAAAGTTGGTCCAGGTTCCATAGCCAATCAAAGAGTGGAGCCCATATTTTTACTCATTGTTGACTGACTCAGGAGACTCTGTTCTTCACCATGTCTTCCTCTAAGGCAAATATATAGCGATCTTTAATGATCCAATAATAAAAGCTTGATTTTAATATGTACAAAACTTAAATTTCCCCATTTCTAATTATAATAATGGCAGCAGTAGGTAGTAAAAAAAAGTTTAAATTTTTTTATGCAATACAAATTGTGGTATTTGTTTTGAAACAGTAAGATTTGGGGCATTTTTCCTGATAAAACTATAATTGGATTCAATTATTTATTCAAGGCTAAAGTATATTATTGTTTAAGTTTCTGGAAAAGTGCTTAAGAAAGACTTCATTTCTCAATTAGTAGGTTATCTAATAGAAGCTAAGCTTTAGTGACTAAATGGTCTATTATTTAAGGAATAGATTGCTAATAATTTTTTCTCTGTTAAAGATTTATGCTACATCTATTCTAACTACTATTAAAAACTCCACTTATGTAAATGTATTTCACAAGCTGGCCACTAGAAAATCATTAATTCAAACATTTGATTCAGACCAAATTCTTAATTATTCTTTATTCAATCAATGGTGATATAAATACAAATGAATTCACATGCATTATGTTATTTATTGAACACCATAATTATATCATAAATTAATGCCATGGCTACTAGAATATGTGACAACTGGGATATAGTACCTATTTTATCTTTTTTTTTTCCTTTTCCAAGTTTCATATTTTAGTCTTGAATTAAATGGAATAAAGCAAGAATAAATGTATGTAAATATTTTACTTGGGAAAGACAGTGGTTTTATTTTCAGTTTGATAATTTGTAACTCATAAATGATTTTTTATAAGAACGTTTTCCAATATCTCTCCCAAGAGATCCCTCATCCTGACTTGAATTTTGGATAAATCTCTATGGAAATAACACTTCTGTTTTTAATAAAAAATGTGTATGTAATGGCAGTGGGAGCACTGAAGTGAATTTCTAAAATGAGATTCAAGAAGTATATTCTTTCATTGAAACATGAATTTAATCTTACCTTTTTTATTCTCAGCTATCAAAATTCCACCTGTACTAATTGTAGGTAAGTTGACATTAAAATGACAAAAATATATTTCTGTGCAATGTAGTTTGAAATAATATTTCTGTCTTTTCCATTTGAGCACTGAAAAATAACGGAGGGACTGTGATATTCTTCCTAAATTATAATTTAATACAAATTAATATTGATGTATTGAAATAAATAAAATGTACATTTATATACATTTTGTGTTTTTAATTTTTAGTGCCTCCGAAACCTCCTAATGTAACAGGTGAGAAAATAGAAGATTATCAATATACACTTAAGGAATTGTGTTACAGTAATGAAAATAGAAAATAAGATAGCAGAAGTTACAATTTATCAGATTAATAAAATATAAACTTCAAATTAGGCTTTAGTAGCATAGGTCTTTGCTGTTTCTATTCTTATACCTCCTGAAATCATAACAAAGTTGTATTGAGTTCTTTACATAATAGCTAAATTTACATTGGTTGTGTATAAACATACAAAATCAATCAAATAAATAAAAATAACTCTATAAATATTCCCCTCATTAAAAAAGAAAGTTCCATATTTCTCAACATATTAATATTGTCACCTACTATTTTCATGACAATTCTTAGCTTTTATTGCATCCTCATATCTCTTTTAAAATTTAACAGTTTTCAACAAAAAAAGTTTGTTTTATAGAACATTTTAAATTTTTTCAATTGTTCCCCTTCTGCATTATTTTAGCATTTACAATCAAATATAAGCTCCATGAAGACAGGTATTTTTGTCTTCTTTTGTTCACTGACCTAAAACTCCTTTGTGGTCCTTGTGTGATGAGGTGTTTGATTTCCATATTTGTCCACCTGATCCACTGGATCCTGCCTTTGTTGAATGGGGACCACTCAATATGCATCACTCAGTGCCTAAACCAGAGAACTAAGAGATCTGTTAAAACAGCTATTTCCAGCACAGGTGAAGGTGAAATGATCAGAAAACCATCTATATGGACATGATGGAAATGCAGCTTTTTGTAGGCTTGCTGTGATGAAATCATACAAAAGACCTCCTCCCAGCATCCCAAACACCCAGAAATGTCTCGTCTATTTTCTCCCTCAGAGGCCACAACTTCCGCAGCAGGTGTGGTCCCCACTGGAGATGGATTGAGAACAGGTGAGAAGCAGCGCACGCCTTCTGTTAGCCATGGGTTATGATGCTCATAGGAGAACCGAGAGACAGAGTTTCTGGAGAGCTGTTCCTATTTCCTTTACTAATACTGCGTTTTGGACCAAATCATTCTTTTTAAGTTTTGAAATGTCCTGCAAAGCTGCTAAAATCAGAGTTCAGAATTATAGCTGTAATCCTTGAACATGGCATGATTGTCCCAATAGTTCTGAGTAATTTCTCCTGTGAAATTGTAGATATTATAAGATTTGAAGAGGAAGGTGAAAAATCTTTCTATTCCTGAGAAATAGAGAAGAGCTACATAAATCCTGGAAACATGTCTGCCCATGTAGATGTTGGCTTTTCACAAGAAACCAGTGAAGAGCGCAATGTTGTCCCCACATCTGAAGTGTTCCGAACACTCATACCCTCTTGTTTCCAACCCACAGCAGGTACCACTGTAGCATCAGAAAGTGAAGTCACTGGGAGGAAAACAGGTGAGTGTGGAGAAACCCAACCATATTACCAAAACAGAATGCTGCCAGGAAGGTTGTCTTTGGTTGAGAACATTGTCCCTCTGAAAGTCTTGGTAATAAAATAGTTAATGGGAAAATACACAGGGCTCATCACCAAAGAGGAGATGGACAGTGAGCCAGTGGGATACAACGCAAATATACTGAGGTTCTTTTGAGGTTCTTTTTTTTTTTTTGCGAAAGAAACGTGACCCTGTGGTGACCACAGTTCCTTTTGTGTTTCAGGCACCACTGGGGTAGCCCCTGGCACAACTGTTGCCCCAGGCAGTTCTCAAACAGGTGAGTCAACCAGTTGAAATAGAATCTTCCACATCTCTTCCCACAAATTAGACGTCTCCTCTGAGATTATCCATCCAGGGGTACCATCATGTCTTTTCCATGATCCGGAAATATTCTCCAATTACCTCTTTCCATGTACTCTTTCTCAGAAGCCACAACAGTCCGAGCAGAAAGTGGCACAATCAGAGTTGTAATAGACCTAGGGGAGGGCTTTTAAACTGATACCTACACTTCACAGTAACTTCTTAAAACAATCTTCTGAAAATGTTGTACACTATTTAAATATGTTGTATTGGGAAAGTTCAGATACGAACAGACAGGCTAGTTATTACATTGCCTCCTTATTGTCTGAGTTTACAAAATCCTTCACCAGACCATCATGAGAACAAACAAATGACAGATCAACAGTAGTGTGAAGAAACATTTCACATCTCCCCTCTAAAGAGAGAGATGTGATAGGTGAGAACTCAGTATAAACTTGTACAAAGCAATGTCATATAGAATTCATATGGATGACTTCTTGGCACTAAAATTCACAGGGTTATAGTTTGCTACTACAAGGAGACTTTAAATTCTTTTTAAATCACGTGGTGAACAAGCAATGGAACTAAAGACACTGCCCCTTTCTTGTAGTAGGTACTACTGGCAAAGTCTCTGGAAAAACTCTGGAACCCGGACCTTACGTCACAGGTAAGTCTAAAAATACACGTAAAAACAGTGGCACCTTGGATCATATATTCTGGTATTAGCACAATGTGCACTTTCCCACAACCTAGTCCTTACTCCTTCTCTTCTTTTCTCTATCAGAGGCCACAACTTCCACGGAAGGAAGTGGCATCACCCAAGCAGAACTTCTAGGAGGTGAGCTTTTTCATTTTGAGGATTTGGGCTTTTTTTTTTTCTTTCTTTAATCACATCTGTTTATGTGGCTCCCGTGAAGACATGAATGGGAAGGTGGGCTGAAGAAATGGGCCTGCAGTCCCCGTGGGAACAGAGTATGCCAGAGTCACTAACCTGGGTCTGCCTAGGAATTCCCTGGTGTCATGTGTCTTCCTCTGAATTTGCAAACTCCACGGCTTACAGAGCTCCTGGTTGGATGGCAGGGATGACCTACCTATGGGCCAGCCACTGCCAGCATGGACCCAATTCTTAAATATGGCTGCCATTTTGCCATAGCGCTTATTAACATGCATCAAATTGACTTATTTATCATGTTTACTGTTCACAGCTAGTCTCTAGCTGTTAGATTGTAAGCCACATTAGAGAAGGATCTTTGAATATTGTGCTCATTTGATACATCCAAAATCCTAAAACAAAATTGCTTGGAAGATTTGCTGAATAAATATCAATGGAAAGATTAAACGGATAGTCACTTTGAAGCTTCTACTTACATTGATAGGCACCACCACGCTTTCCCCTGGAGTCAGCAGCAGTTCACTGAATTCCAAGCCACTTAGCGTCCCTAAATACATTCAACATATAAGAGTCTTAGAGTAATAGAGTTCTACTTTACACCTTAGAACATCAAAACATCTCAAGTAATTGATGAATAACATTTAGAAGGCTGAATCCATCATTTGTCTTTTTTCTCCTTTAGGCACCTCTGTCACACCAGGGAGTCCCGGTACTGGAAGTGAACCAGGTGAGGGTGACATAGGTCTCCTTTCACTTCACTGGGATATATGGAAAAGGGAACTCCAGTAGCAACAATGATTAGTAAGTTGTTCAGGATAGAAAGTTGTGGGAAGTCATTGATGGCTCATGTTTTCTGAAAAAGGGGTCTCAAGTAAGTTCCAGGGGTTCAAGGCCACAGAGTTAATTTAGTTTGAAGGAGGGAACTAAAGCTGTGTTGACACCTTTATCTTTCTCATTGTTAGGTGCTACACGGGAATTCTCTAGGACAACCATTATACCTGGGAGTTCCCGCCCAGGTGGGTTAACAAGATGTCTCCATGTTTAAACTCATAATATAGTTGGTAGAACTAGATTCAGAGCCAGTAAGAAGGAGACCCTGCAGTTTGGGGGTTCCTATTAATGATGACTCTTCTTAGCCTGGCCTCCTGGGAAGTGTGCTGTCCTGCACAGTGGTTTTCATTTGCTTCCAGTCCTTAGATTTAACATTTTTGGAAAATCTCTCAGTACTGGCTTCTAGTCTCACAACTGTAACTTTGTAAACAAGGGCTGGTGGTGAAATCAGTATGAGAGGTTTAACTTGTGATGGCATCCACATCACTAAGATGCCAGGGTGAGCTGAGAAATATTATATATCTGGCAATGTGAACTCTTAAACAGGCATATCCTATGCAAATGTTTCTTGCTCAAAGGGACAATAATGTTATTTAATATTATTATGGCACATTCAAATATACTTCTGGTTTTCCTCCCATTGTAGGCACCACCGCAGGACCAGGAGAAAAAGTGACTGGGAGCATGAGAGGTAGACCTAGGCAAAGGCTGCCTTTTCCCCCTCATTTTGAATGAATGGTGTGCCTGGGAATGGTGACTGATGCAGAGAACATTACTGTTTTTATTGCTTTCTTAGTGATTTGAGTTATAAGAAAATCATAGATTCTCACCTCATCAGGAAGTAGTGAATAGGTCTTTTGATACAACAAAGATATATCTAGAGCCCTTCTAGAGTGAGGTCTTCAGGACACAAATGTGAGTCACTGTGAAGATCTCAGACCCTTTGTGTTTCAGGCACCACTGGCGTAGCCCCTGGCACAACTATTGCCCCAGGAAGTTCCAACACAGGTAGGTCAACAGGTTGACCTAGAATCTTCACCATGTTCTGTCACAAACTAGATCTCTTCTCTGATATCATATTTATAGGGGAATAACCATATCTTTCCATGATTCTTAAATATTCTTTAGATACCTCTAGATACCTCTTTTCTTTTCTCCTTCACTCCCTCAGAGACCACTACTATCCTAGGTAAATATATACACACACACACACACACACACACACACACACACACACACATATGACAAGTCAGTCCTTACATTAATACCTTATTGCCTGAGCTTACAAAAGCCTTCACTAGACCACGATAAAGGTTATCGAATTACAGATAAATAGTAAAGGAAATGTCCTAGTCCTCCTCCAAGATGCAGACACGACAACTGACATCTCAGTAAAATTGTGGAGAAGGAAATGTTACAAGGGGCACAAAAAATGACATTTTTGCACTAAATGACACAGGGTTATAGTTAACCACTAAGTGGAGATATCGATTCCTATTTAAAAAAAATTTTATTTTTCTTCATTGATTTTAGAGAGGGAAGAAGGGAGAGGGAGAGAGACAGAAACATCAGTGAGAGAGAGCATTGATTGGCCGCCTCCTGCATGCCCCCCACTGGGGCCCTGACCCATAACCTGGGCATGTGCCCTGACCAGGAATCGAACTAGCGACCTCTTGGTGCAGGGTGGACGCTCAACCACTGAGCCACACTGGCTGGGCATCGATTCTTATTTAAATCCCCTTCTGGACAAGGAATTGAGTGAGTGACTGCTGCCTCTTTCTGGTTGTAGGTACAACTGGTAAAGTCTCTGGGAAAACTCTGGAACCTGAAAGTTATACCACAGGTAAGCCTGAAAATACATGTAAAACCTGGACATTGGGACCTTGAATCATATATTTTGACATTAACACAATGTGTACTTTCCCCCAACCTAGCCTTACTCCTTCCCTTTTTTCTCTATCAGAGGCCACAACTTCCATGGGAGGAAGTGGGACCACACAAGCAGGACTTGTAGGAGGTGAGATTTTTCAGTCTTAGGCTATGGAGTTATTTATCAATGTTTGTGTTGTGGCAGTGAACACACGAGTGGGAAGGTAGGCTGAGGAAATGGGCCTGCTTTTCCTCTGGGAACACAAAAGTCAGAGTCACAAACCTGGGTTACCCTAGGGATTCCTTGGCCTCACATGTCCCCATCTGGATCTTCAGAGGCCCACGCTTGCAGAGCTAGTTGTTGGAGGGCAGGGGTGCGGCCCACCTGCTGACAGCATCTGCTGCCAAGGCCCCGATGCTTCTGTGTGTTTTGTCATTTTTTCATACCACAGTGACTTATTTATCATGTTTATTTTTCACTGCTACTCTCCAGCACCTAGCATGTAGTAGCCACCTTAGGGAAAGGAACCTTGAATCTGCTTACTGATATATCCAAAGGCCAAAAACAATATTGCACAAAAGACTTGCTTAATGAGTTTCAGTGGAATGATGAAACATATACTTATGTTGAAGCGTCACTCTACTTGCTTTTATAGGCACCACCATGCTTTCACCTGGAGCCAGCAGCAGCTCCCAGAGAACCAAGCCAGGTAGGATACATGAAATAAATTCACCATATGAGAGCGTTAGAGTCACAAAGTTCTAATTTAAACATTAGAATATCAAAATACCTCAAGTAATTGATGAATAACATTTGAAAAGATAAACTCATCAGCCCTTTTCCTCCTTTAGGCACCTCTGTCCCACCAGGGAGTCCAGGAATTGGAAGTGAAACAGGTGAGGGTGACATAAGATTTCCTTCCACATTCAGTGAGATCTATGGGAAAAGGTACTCCAGTAGCAACAATGATTAGGAGGTTGGTTAAAATTGGAAATTGTGGAAAGTCATTGATGGCTCATTTCTTTCAGAAATAGAGGTCTCAGGTAAGGTCTTCTAGTGGTTCAAGGCCACACAGGTGCTTCAGGTTGAGGGGTAGCTAATACAGTATTGATATTATCTTTCTCATTTATAGGTGTTACACGAGAATTCTCTAGGACAACCATTATATCTGGAAGTTTTGACACTGGTAGGTTAACGAGAAGAAATCTCCATATTTAAACTCAGTAGAGTTAGTAGACTTGCTCTGATAAACCAATAGTATTCTTTCCCTAATATTCCAAATCCTCTAACCTCACCATTCAACGTTTTCATCCTTCAGAGGCCACAACATTCCCGGCAGGCACCGGCACTTCTGAAACTGGATTCGGAGCTGGTGAGGAGTTCCTGCAGTTTGGGGTTTAACATTAATGATGACTCTTCTTAGCCTCGCCTGTTGGGAGCTATTGCTGTCCTGCAAAGTGGCTTCCATTTGCTTCTAGTTTTTCTTAAATTTAACGTATTTCCCAGAAGTTCTCACTACTGACTTGTGGCCTCATAGATGTTAACTTTGTAATGAAGGGCTGGTAGTAAAGTCAGCATGAGAGGTTTACCCTGTGAAGACATACAAATCGCTAAGAAATCACGGGGAACTGAGAAATAGTGCATACATATCTGGGAAGAAGTGAAAGCAATGTGAAACCTTAAACAGGTGTAGCCTAAATAAATGTTTTTCTTAGGCAAAAGAGCAATAATGATATTTAATATTTTCCTTGGCATATTCAAATATTTTTCTGGTTTTCTTCCCACGGTAGGCACAACTGCAGTGTCAGGAGACCAAGCAACTGAGAGTGTGACAGGTGATTCTGACAGATAGCCACCTTTTTCTCCACCTCAATATGAATAGGATGTCTTGGGAGGGTGCCTCATGCTGGGAATATTACTATTTTATTGCTTTCTTGATGATATTAGTCAAATTAGTGAAAGGGCTCTTTGATTTAACAAAGGTACACCCAGGGTTTTTCTAGAGGCAGGCTCGGGAGACAAACACATGTCATCCACAGTGAATATTTCTGACCCTTTGTGTTTCAGGCACCACAGGGGTAGCCTCTGGCACAACTGTTGTTCCTGGCAGTTCCAACATAGGTGAGTCAAGAGGTTGACAAAATCTACATATTTTCCAGCAAATTAGATGTCACTTCTGGTATTATCCATTGCAGGGGTACCAATGTACCCTTTTCATAATTCTAAAATATTCTCTAATGCCCTCTTTTACACCTTCTGTCCTTCTGAGGCCACTATATTCCTGGGAGAAATTGGAACAACCAGAGTTGGAATAGACATAGGGGAGCACTGTTAAGCTAATTCCTGAACTGCATAGTAACTTCTTAAAACAATCTTGTGAAAATATGCTACTCTATTTATAAATGTTATGTTGGAAAAGTTCAGATGAAAAAAAGATAGTCAGTTGTCACCTTGCCGTCTTATTGCCTGAGAGTACAAGATCCTTTGCTAGACCATCATGAAGTCAAACAAATGACAGATACATGGTAACCTGGAGAGAAATTTCATCCCTCTCCTCTGAAGAGAGATATGACGGTTGAGAACTAAGTTAAATTACTGTAGAAAGAAATGTTACACGAAGTTCAGATGGATGACTTCCTGACACTAAAAGTCACAGGGTTGTAATTTGCGGCTACATGGAGACGTAGATTCCTATTTAAATCACGTGGTGACCGAGCAATATTCTAGGGACCACTGTTCTTTCCTGTTGCAGGGACTACTGATAGAGTTTCCAGAAAAACTCTGGAACCTGGACCTTATGTCACAGGTCAGTCTGAAAATACATGTAAAAGCTGGACATTGGCACCTTAGATGGTGTATTCTGAATAGCACAGTGTGGACTTTTCCACTGGCCAATCTTTACCCCTTCCCTTCTTTTCTCTATCAGAGGCCACAACTTCCATGGTAGGAAGTGGGACCACCCAAACAGGACTTTTGGAAGGTGAGCTTTTTTAACCCGATTAATCTCTGTTTGTGTGGCTAGAATGAATGCATGAGTGGGAAGGTGCACTGGGGAAATCTGCCTTCATTTTTTTGGGAACACAATATGCCAGTATCAAACTCCAGAGTTGGCCAAGGAATTCTATGGCCTCACATATACCCGCCTGTGTTTTCAGAGGCCTAAGCTTGCAAAGCTAGTTGTTGGATGGCAAGGATGAGGCCTACCCATGGGCCAGTTTCCTGCCTACAAAGGCCCCAGTTCTCATATATGTATTGCCATTTTCCCATAGCACTTAACTAACATCTACCTCATTGACTTATTCATCATATTTATTGTTTACTACTGTACTTCACCTGCCAGAATGTAAGCCACATTAGGGGAGGGATCTTTGAATATTCTACTCACTGACACATACAAATGCCTAAAACAATATTGCACAGAAGACTTGCTCAATAAATGTCAGTGGAATCATGAAACATATACTGATGTTGAAACTTCACTCTATTTGCGTTAATAGGCACCACCACGCTTTCACCTGGAGTCAGCAGCGGTTCACAGAAATACGAGCCAGGTAGGGTACACAAAATAAATCCATCAGGTGAGAGTTTTAGAGTCACACAGTTCTACCTTAAACCTCAGAGTGTAAAAAACCCTCAGGTAATTGATGAATAACTTTTACGAAGATGAATTATCATCTGCCTTTTTCCTCCTTTAGGCACCTCTGCCACACCAGGAAGTCCAGGGACTGGAAGTGAACCAGGTGAGGGCGACATAAAGACTCCTTTCACTTTACTGGCATCTATGGAAAAGAGAATTGTAGGTGGTTAGAAAAGGAAACTGTGGAAAGTCATTGACAGTTCACTTCCTTCTGAAGTAGAGATCCTAAGGAAGGGTCTTCTGGTCATCCAAGGATGCATAGCTACTTCAGTACTGAAGAGGGAGCTAGCGCTGTGTTGACGCCTTTATCTTTCCCATTTATAGGTGTCACACGGGAATTCTCTAGGACAACCATTATATCTGGAAGTTTCAACACTGGTAGGTTAACAAGAAGAAGTCTCCATATTTAAACTCTTAGTAGACCTGTTCTGATAAAATAGCAACATAATTCTTTCCTCATATCTCAAATCCTTATTCCTCACCCTTCACCATTTCCTCAACAGAGGCCACAACATTCCCGGCAGGCAGTGGCACTTCTGGAACTGGATTAAGAGCCGGTGAGAAGGAGTTCCTGTGGATTGGGATTTCCTATTAATAATGATTCCACTTAGCCTGGCCTGCTGGGAGGTGTGCTGTCCTGCACAGTGGTTTTCATTTACTTCGAGTTTTTCTTAGATTTAACATATTTTGGAAAACATCTCAATACTGGCTTCTAGTCTCACAACTATAACTTTATAAAGAAGGGCTGGTGGTGAATTCAGTATGAGAGGTTCAACTTGTGATGTCATACACATCACTAAGATGCCAGGGTGAGAAATATTATACAGCTGGGAAGAGAAAAAATCAATGGGAACTCTTAAACAGGAATATCCTATGCAAAGGTTTTCTTGCTCAAAATGACAATGATGATATCGATATATTTCTGGGACATTGAATTATTTTTCTGGTTTTCCTCACATGGTAGGCACCACTGTGAGTGTGAGAGGTGAACCTAGGAGAAAGCCACCGTTTTAATCATATTTAAATGAATGGAATTTCTGGGACAATTTCTCATGCTGAGAATGTTACTCTTTTTACTTACTGATATTGGTCATAGGAAAGGCATAGAGTCTCACTTCATCAGGAGGTAGTGAATGGGCCTTTGATATAACAAAAATACACTCCGACCCCTTCTGGAGGCTGGGCTTCAGGAGATGAACAGGAGACACGTTGAAGATCTAGACACATTGAAGATCTCAAACCCTTTGTGTTCCAGCACCAGGGGAATAGTCCTTGGCACCACTGTTGCTCCTGGCACTTCCAACATAAGGGTGTCAACAGGTTGACATAGAATTTTCTCAGGCCCTCTACCAAATTAGATGTCTCCACTGGGATTATTCATTGCAGGGCTACCAGCATATCTTTTCAATGATCCTTAAACATTCTCCAATTACCTCTTTTTCACATTTTCCCCCTCAGTGGCCACAACACTCCTAGGAGAAAGTGGCACAACTGGAGTTGAAATAGACACAGGGAATGCTGCTAAGCTAATACCTACACTTCACAATAACCTCTTAAAACAGTCTTCTAAAAATATTCTACACTATTTATACATGCTATGTTGGGGAAGTTCAGACTAAGAAAAGACACGCCAGTCATTGCATTGTCTCCTTACTGTCTGAGCTTATAAGGGCCTTCAGTAGACCATCATGAAGTTTAACTAATGACAAATAAATAGGTAATATATATAGAGAAATTTCTGTCTCCCCCCCAATAAAAAGAAACATGAGTGTTGAGAACTCAGTAAAATGGTTATAGAAAAAAAATGTTACATGGGGCACACACGGATGACTTCTTTTCACTAAAAGTCATAGGGTTGTAGTTTGCTGCTATGTGGAGATAAATTTTTATTTAAATCACCTGGTGAACAAACAATTGCTCTAGGACCACCGACATTTTCTTGTAAGTACTACTGATAAAGTCTCTGGAAAAAATCTGGAACCTGAAAGTTATATCATAGGTACTGTAAAAGGCTGACATTGGCAGCTTGTATGATATACTCTGACAATAGCCAAGTGTGGTCTTTCCTCCTACCTAGACTTACTCTTTACCTTCTTTTCTCTATCAGAGACCACTGCTTCCACAGGAAGAAGTGGGCCTACCCAAGCAGAACCTCTAGGAGGTGAGTTTTGTTTTAAACGGAGTCTTTGGGTTTTTTATCAAATCCCTGTTTGTGTGGTAGAGTGAACATATGAGTAGGAAGGTGGGCAAAGGAAAGGGGCATGTATTTCCTCTGGGAGCACAGCATGCCAGAGTCGCAAACCTGGATCAGTGTAGAAACTCCATGCTCTCACATTTTTCCATCTAGATTTGTGAGGCTCAGGCCTACAGAACTAGTTGTTTGATTGGCAGGTATGAGGCCAACCTGTGGTCTTGCTCCTGCCTATCAAGGCCACAATTTTTATATCTGGTTTGACATTTTCTTATAGCCTTTACTAAAATCTTTCACTTTGACTCATTTATCGTGTTTATTGATCACTGCTGGTCTCCAACTGCTAGAATATGAGCCACATTAGGGGAAGTATCTTTGAATATTCTACTCCCTGGTACAACCGAAGTCCTAAAACAATATTATGTAGAAAAGATGCCTAATAAATATTTGTGGAGTCATGAAATGTGTATTTATTTTGAAGCTCACACTACTCGCTTTCATAGGCACCACCACACTTTCACCTGGAGCCAGCAGCAGTCCCCAGAGAACCAAGCCAGGTAGGGTCACTAAGTAAATTCACCACATGAGTATGAGAGTTACACACTTCTACTTTAAACCTTGGAGTGTAAAAACCCCTCAGGTAATTGACGAATAACTTTTACAAAGTTGAATCTATTATCTGCCTTTTTTTCTCCTTTAGGCACCTCTGTCACACCAGGGAGCCCAGGGACTGGAAGTGAACCAGGTAAGGGGTGACATAGGTCTCCTTTCTCTTTCACTGGGATCTTTGGAAAGGAAAATCCAATAGCAACAATAATCAGCAGGTTATCAGGAAAGGAAATTGTGGAAAGTCATTGACAGTTCATTTCCTTCTGAAGCAGAGATTCTAAGGAAGGATCTTCTGGTCATTCAAGGACACATAGCTACTTCAGTCCTGAAGGGGGAGCTAGTGCTGTGTTGATGCTTTTATCTTTCTCATTTTTAGGTGCTACAGGGGAATTCCCTAGGACAACCATTATACCTGGGAGTTCCCACGTAGGTAGGTTAACAAGAAGACATCTTCTGATAATGTAGTTCGTATTCTTGTTCTGATCAAACATGAACATAATTTCCCCCCTAATGTCCCAGATCCTCAGACCTCACCATTCATCCTTTTCTTCCTTCAGAGGCTACAACACTAACAGGAGGTGGTGGCAGTGCTGGAACTGGATCCAGACCTGGTGAGAATGAGGGCCCCACAGCTGGGGTTTGCCATGAATTAGGACTCTCCATAAGCTCCCATTTTGGAGGTGTGCGTTCAAGCTGAGTTGTTCACATTCACTCAGCATTCTCTTTGATTCAGCATTATCAATGATAAACTTGCAAAACCAGCTCAAGCCTCACAGCTGTCACTTTCTTAGGAAGGGCTGTGGGTGAAATCCCTATGAGAAGTTCCCTCTTTGATGGCAGACACACCACTAAGATGTCAGAGGAGCTAAGGAATATTACATACCTGGGTAGAGGAGAAGGCAATGTGAACTCTTAAATAAGCCTATGCTATATATAGGTTCTCTTGCTCAAAACAATAATAATGATGGTCAATATTTTTTTGGCACATTCAAATAGTTTTCTGGTTTTCTTCTCACAGTAGGCACCACTGCAGTACCAGGAGGCCAAGCAACGGGGAGTGTGACAGGTGAACCTGAGAGAAACCCACCTTTCTTCTTCATTTTAAGTGAATGACAATCTGTGGAGGGTGCCTTACATTGGGAGTATTACTATTTTTACTCCTTTCTTAATGATATAGGTTATAGGAAAGGTATATGGTTGTCCCCTCATCAGGAAGTAGTGAAAGCGCCCTTTGATATAACAAAGATATACCAAGATTCCTTCTAGAGGCAGATCCTTAGGAGACATATCAGAGTCGCTGTGTAGATCTCAGACCTTTTGTGTTTCAGGCACCACTGGGCTAGCTGTTGGCACAACTGTTGCCCCTGGCAGTTCCTACACAGGTGAGTCAATAAGATGGCAGGGAATCTTTGATGGGTCTATCTTGATGAGATTCCTCTTCAATTGTTATCCCGTGTGGAGAACTGCCCCATCTTTCTGTGGTCCTTAAATAGCTTTCAACTATCTCTATCCTATTGTGCTCTCTTTTAGGGGCCACAACTTCTGTAGAAGACAGTGAAATAACAAGAGTTGGAAAAAGCACAGGTGAGCTCTTTTAAGGCACTAATTGTACTTAATAATAATTTCCCAATAAAAATGTTTGTCTGAAATACATCAAAACTTTAAATTCCCCATATTCTGAATGTTGAGCAAAACTTAGCAGATGTTTAATATTTGAGGTTAATAAATTCAGTTTAGATCGTTCAACTTCTCATCCTTGTCCTGTGTTCTGAGGACACTTTTTCAGGGCATCATGGGGCCCATTCTCTGACAGTTATATAGGTAACTTGCATGTGGGTCTATCTCCCTCAAACTCAGCCTTAAAAGGGAGATCCAATGGTGGTGGAATTTCTCTACAAATTTGCTGAGGGAATGAAATGTTTCATGGGCTATCTATGGATGGACTTGAAACTAGGAAGTCCATAGAAATAAATTTACTTTGCAGAAACTATGTTGTTTCCTTCCTTCCTTCCTTCCTTCCTTCCTTCCTTCCTTCCTTCCTTCCTTCCTTCCCTTCCCTTCCCTTCCCTTCCCTTCCCTTCCCTTCCCTTCCCTTCCCTTCCCTTCCTTTCCTTCCCTTCCCTTCCCTTCCCTTCCCTTCCCTTCCTTTCCTTTCCTTTCCTTTCCTTTCCTTTCCTTTCCTTTCCTTTCCTTTCCTTTCCTTTCCTTTCCTTTCCTTTCCTTTCCTTTCCTTTAAGCACTCATGCCCATTTTTTGCTGGGCAATGAATTGACCTAGTGACCATAATTATTCTTATTTCAGTTACAACTGAGGACATCTCTGACAAAACTCTGAAACCTGGAAGTGCCAACACAGGTCTGTAATTCTGAATGTGTCCCCTCAAGAGATATAACCTATTAGGGCCCTAGTTTGTCCTGTTCACACCTCCAGTCTTTACTCTTTTTTTTTTTTTTTCTTCTTCTTCTTCTCTTAGAAGCCACAACTTACACAGGAAGCCATAGGACTACCCAAGGAAGACTGCCAGGAGGTAAGCTTTTTGGTCAGTGTTCTCATCATTTGTCTATTTGGGTTGCTGAGTGAACAAATAAATGGAAGGAGTGTGAAGGAGGGACCTGCACTTTCTCTGAGGCCATATTGTATGATGTCAGCCTGATAATTATTACGCTTAGGAATTCCAAGACTTCAGATGTCTCAGCCAGGCTGTCCTCAGTACTCTGGCTTACAGAGGTGTTCTTTTTTTTTTTCTTCTGAAAAAATAGTGTACATGTACATTGCCTATATCTCAACCCTCAACTACTGCAAATCCTCCTCACCCAGCTTACCCTCCCCCAATAGCTTGCCACTTTCTATCATCTCTCTCAGTTACTTATACATAATGTTTATTTTTTATCTTCCCTTACTAGAGAGCTTCATGAAGGCAACTGATTATCAAAATGCTCTAAGTTATATCAAAGATTATTACTTACAAAGATTACAACCATGCTTTATTTCCTCTCTCAGTTACCTCTGGCACACCACATGGATCTGTCCCTGGGAATGAAATAGGTAAGGGACATTTAAAGACCTGCTTCCTTCTTACTACAGAGTGAATGGGAACCCAGGGAAATAAAATTCTGTGAAGTTGTTCATTTTTCATTTTCTTTAGAGAAGAGTGTCTTCAGGAAAGGACTTCCAGTGTGTTAGGGCCATATTGATGCTACCAAGATGAACTGGGGAGGAAATACTCTATTGTTCCATTTACTTTTTATATTGTAGGTACCACTGAAGAGTTTTCTGGGACGGCTATTCCATCTGGAGGTTTTAACACAGGTAGGTGAACAAGAAGGCAATTCCCATTATTTAATCGCTCTCTTAGGGCAGCTATAATAAAATACTATCCCAATATCTCTTCCCAGTATCCCAAATTTATCATCTTGTCTTGCTGCAGGTACCACTAGGGTAGGTTCTGGCACTACACTTGAACCTGGGAGTTCAAAAACAGGTGAGCCAGCCAGCTGGAGAGAATTGTCCACAGTACTGTCACTGAGAAAAGTACACCCTTAACTTTCCTCAGAATGCTAAATGCTCATTAATTTACCTTTCCTCTCTCTTAGAAGCTACAACACCCTCAAGAGGCATTGGAACCACAGGGATCAAAACAGGTGAGCTCCCAGACTTCCTAACCTCTCTACTTTTCAGTGACATCATAGCTAAAACTGTCAAACACTAACTATTCTACATGCACACTTCTCTTTGTCATTTCTTTTATCCCTCACTCCAAACTATGAGATAAGTGCTATTATTTTTACAGATGAGAAAATCTGCAGTTCAGAAATATTAACCAGCTTTCCCAAGGTCACACAACAAATAAATAGCAGATTTCAACTCAGGCAGTCTGGCTCCGAAGTCCATCCTCTTAACTATGATACCATACTACCATTACACAATATCACTAGATTACTTCATTGCATGTCTACATTTTTCTAGAACATTAACATTTCTACAGCATCAATATGTTGCCCAAATAAAAATTCCACAGGCAATTCTGCTTTATTTCTTTTTCTAGGGGGATTTAGTAGATTAGTCACTGGCATTCAAAGAGGTCATAAAGGAAAATACCTTTGTCTATCCAACATTGATCCCAGAGAAAGGAATGTTATCGTTGAGACTCCCACCCACCACTCCACAGTACACCCTCCCCCCAACAATTTATATGTAGAATGAAACACAACATTAGAAAATGCATAAAACAACTCTGGGACAAGCTATTCCTGAAAATGGTCTTTTTATATAATAAAGAATTCTGTAGTTTCCTCATCCTATTCTAGAATATATTCTTCTTATTATGGGAATGAAATTGAACTATGTTGCCATTCAATTTTGCTTTAGGTTCTACTGGAGTGGCCCCTGGCAGTACCATCTCACCTGGAAGTTCCAACACAGGTGAATCAATGAGGAAATGGTTGCTATAGTTTCTTTCTGGTGCTTCCTGGGTAGAATAGCACAGGATACCTTTTTATTATAATTTTCCATTTGCTCTCACTACATTCTTCTTTTCACTGTCAGAAGCTACAATTTCCATAGAAGAAAGCCTAATCAATGAAAGTGGAATTGGCAACCCTTGAGTTACTGCTAATTCATAATCTGCCTTTGCCTCTTCATGGGGACATTTGTTAGAGGAAGCTTGTGCCTATGAAAACCATATGATTTCTTGTAGGCAAACCTTATTCTGTAATTCTTAACAGGAGTGTCTGGAAAGGTTTCCCCTTTTGACATTCAAATTATTAGCCTGGTGTTAGGTGGAGGCAATATATGTCCATAAGGTTCTATTTGGGGAAACAGAGATCATGGAAGTAACTCTGGAAGTTCAGGTCTGTCATCTTTTGGATTTCAGAAAGTGGAAATGTATTCATTGAATACATTGAATATAGTTAAATACATTTACACAAATGTTGTTTCTATTTCTTGTTATCAGGAGCCACCGCTGGCACACCTGAGAGGCCAAGCCCTGGAAGTAAGACAGGTAAACACGAGAAAGGCTCAGAAACCTGTGATAGTCAATCCTAGGGAAACAATTTATCAAGACTGGACCATGAGCCAATGTGTTTATTGTACCCCTGAATTTAAAAAATGGAGACTGTGCCTCATTTTGACAGGATAACATCAAGGAAGATCTACTTTTGAGTCTCAGAGAGTTTTGTTGTTGGTTATGCTTGTCTTAGGATGGTATCTACATCACCATTAGCATTTTCTTCTTCTCTCTTCTGCTCTAGGCACCACTATTGTGGTCTCTGGCACAACAGTTGCATCTGGAAGTTTCAACACAGGTAAATCAATAATCTAATAGGGAAAATAAGGAGCTTCAGTAATGAGGTACCTTCTCTGCCTCCACCCCATTGACTCCACCACCCAAACACATACATTTCCTACTGTACCACGAAACTTTCTCAGTTATATGATTTACTCTTCTTCTCCTTTCTTTCTTTTACTTAGGGGCCACAACTCCTTCAGAAAGCGGTGGGACCACTGAGGGTGAAATTAAAATAAGTAAGCACTAGAAGTCGCATAATTGTTTTTCTCTTCATCTTAAAGTAAATTACATTTACTTTAATGTAATGAACTTGGTGGAAATACTGCTCTACCTAAATCTCTCTCTGAGCACAAATTGTCAGGATATTAGTACTTTATCCCATGTAAATTGCCCTTTACTTTGTATATTTGTAGTAAAATGACATAATATAAACCATACATGATGCATCACTTAAGGCAAGAAAGTTCCTGATACACACCTCTCAGTTCATTAAGAAACCTATTAATTTGTTCTAAGTTAAATCCTAGTTTTAAGACAAAGAGAATTCACAAATTGATTTTCTCCTTTTGGTATTTCAGTTACAACCAGGGTCACTACTGGCACAACCATCGCACCCGGCAGTTCCAACACAAGTGAGTGATGAAGTTGGAGATCCATATGATCTTTAGAGACCTGATGTCTGTCATAGGAATTTTACATAAAGTAATACTGTTAAAGATTTTTCTAAATTTCTGCATCCCTTACCACTCTCTCCTATTTCTTCTCAGAGACTACAACTTCTGCAGAAGTCGTAACTACCACTGGAGTTGGAATGGTAACTGGTAAGTGGTTTGCTCTTTCAGCCTTTTGGGTTCTTAATAATTTTCTGTTTGAGTTCGTGGTAGGTGATAAATGAGGGAGAAGATGGCTAAGATAGGGTTTTGTATTCTATTTGAAGAATCAATATGTCAGGTCAATAAGACTTGGGCCTTGTTCTTCAGACTTATTTTTTTCCATTCACCAGTATTTTAGATGTGATTTTATGAAGCTAAGAATGATGTATTACTCTCAATCTTTTATCCATCTTGCCTTTGCAGGTACTACTTCAGGATCTACTGGACTTTCCAGAAGCCCAGAGAATTCTAGTCCTGGTTAGTAGATACGTTTAATTCATCTATCTCAGGCTTCTCTTGCATATAATACCTATTCATACCCTGGCCAGGTGGCTCAGTTGGTTGGAGTGTTGTCCTGTACATGGAAAAGATTGCTGATTCAATTCCCAGTCAGTGCAGTGCATGTACCCAGATTATGTGTTCAATCCCCAGTCATGCAAGAATGGGGGGCCACCAATTTATGTTTCTCTCTCACATTGATGTCTCTCTCTCTCTCTCTCTCTCTCTCCCTTCTTCTCTCTCTAAAATCAATAAAAACATATCTTCGGGTAAGGATTAAAAAAACAAAAAAGAGCCTGGCCAATGTGGCTCAGTGGATTGAGCACCGTCCCATGGATTACCGGTCAGGGCACATGCCCGGGTTTCAGGCTCTATCCCCAGTGGGGGGTGTGCAGGAGGCAGTCGATCGATGTTTCTTTCTCACATTGATGTTTCTCTCTCTCTAAAAAAATCAATAAAAACATTCAAAACAAAACAAAACAAAAAACCACATTCTTATGGGAAATTGAAAGTTTGTGGGGAAACATAGTGTTGATTTTTCTTTGCATAAAGAAGACCCTTTACTGCTTATAAGAAACATGAATTTATCCAAGTCCATGATATTCTCAGGGCAAAAAAACAAAATTCATTGCTATGATCTCTCTCTTTCTTTCTCTCTCTCATGTGCCCTAGAGGGTATTTTTTTGTTGTAATTCACAAAGGTACCCCTGGACTAGCTGCAGCATTGGCCCAGATTTTCATCTGATTTACTTTCTCTCTTTGAAAGTAGTTGATCTTTGAATATAGTGGTAAGAGTTGCATCTGAAATGAAATGTTCTTCATTTGTCTTTGCAGGGACTACTGTGAGATCAAGTGAAATTACGGGTGTCCCAGAAAGTTCCAGCCCAGGTAATCAAAATGAAGGATTCAGATGAAGTTTACATGCTGAACATTCTTCTCCCCTTTAATACCCAAGTGTTTTGGATAACCAATATTTACCTGTCTGAATGAATATCCAACTTGAACTGTGAGAGAAAAATTGCACCAGATAGACTTCAATAGGCAGGGAAGACTGTATATAAGATTATTGCAATAGGGGTCAAGATGACTGCAATAAGGGTGACATTTTGAACTCAAGTCTGCCAAAACAAAAGGCAAGAGAGTTTTAAGTGCTGGGGTGGAATAGGGAAAAAGTACTGGAGGTCCTTGTTAGGGGAGAGGTTGGTCCAAGTGATTAGGCCATCTGTGTTGGCTGATTGGTGCTTATAGAATGAAATTAGGCTCCTACCTTCCCACAGAGGCAGGGAGATATTATTCTTAATGATTACATGTCAAAGGGGTAGCTCCTAGGTCTTTGAAAAAGACATTCCTAGATTATAAAACTGGCCAAAGGCTGGAAAAAGATTTGCATCTCAAAGAGGCAGAGAAAGAATTTACAATTGCAAGTTTTCTAAATTAATTGTTCTAAGAAAAGGGAGTACAGGGACCTATAATCAGGAAGAAACATGCCCAAGGTTTAATCAGGCTGAGGGAAATGTTAAGGCCATCTTGATCAAAGATGTTTTCTCATTTTCTCTCACTCTAGTCTCCCTCAGTAAAGAGAGATATTTGATTCCCCAAAGTCTCACATCTTTAATTTCCCTTCTGTTTTTCTGTACCTATCCTGAACATGTAGAAATGTTAAGTTCCTGTCAATTATTCTCTTGCTTCTAGGTCAGACTTTTTATGTGGTAGGTAGAATAAAGTAGTCGTCTCAGTTTTAGTTGTTTGAAAATAGCATTTGAAATTTATCAGTAAATTGTTGGGTTGACCATAATATGTGATGTGTAAAGCCTCAAAAAGAAGCATATGACCAGTTTAAAGCATTTGGCAGGGGTGGAGATAGAGCAAGATTGAAGTAGTTCAAGAAGACAGAAAGAAGATAAAAGTTTTTAAACAATTGAAAGTAGGTAACTAAAAATACTTATATTTTTCCTATATATGAATTGTTCTTTTCCTTTTTGATTATATATTGTATTGTCCTAGTCATTGGAATTGTCTTCCAAGAAAATTTCGAAGTAAGGGAAGTTTACCTTGATGTTTTCTCATTTCTCCTTCAGATTCTCATATGCTTCTCCCATTAAAATTTGAGATCCAAAGGGAACACGCTCTAATCGTGGAATTTCAAGTGCCATGAGGAGCAGTAATGGGAAGATAGATAGAAATATGTCTGTTTGTAAGACTAGCAATGCAGCCAATTATTTTCAGTAATGAGATAACTATAGTTACCCTGAAACTATGCTAATAGCTTTAGGGACTAATATGAACTATCTGTTTTCACCCAGGATGTCCAGCACCACCTCCTCCACCTCCAGGTAAGCATACTTGCACTGGAAAGTCAATCATTATATATTTATGATTCTTATAAAGCAAATTTCAGAGGTCATACCATAAAAGTCACTAACTATGAAAATGTTATACAATAGGAAAATTGAAAGTGGATGAATTTAGCTTGTTTTCACCAAATAAATAGTGAATGATGGTTGTTTTCTCCCCCCACACAAACTAATGAAGCCAAACTAAACAAATGTTATCAATCAAAACAGAGTTTACCTACTAAATAAAGTGTTTCATGTAATTATGATATCTTCTTCAAAATATTGTCTCTTAGTAGTATCTTTTAAACTAGATAATTCCAGCTTTTTTTTTTTTTTTTTTTTGAGGGCTGAATTGTGGGAAAAATTAAGGTTAAACAGAGTTCAATAATTTTAGAGGGCGTTGAGTTCCCACTAGTCTCAAGCCAAAGTGATGTCCTTTGTAGAAAGTGGCAAAGTCACCAAAAAAGTCATTCTCTGACTTTAGAATATAGTAGGAGATGAGAGGTTTACAAAGAAATAGGCAATTTTTATATAAGGCTGAGAATACATTTCACAGTAAAAACTGTGAAATATGTAACAGAATTGTGATTTGAGAAAAATATATAGACTGGTCCAGGGTATGAAAGAAGTAAGACAAGGTTGAGAAGATAGATTGGAGCCATATTATGGCAAACCTCAGAAGTTAGAATACTAAAATAAATACTATTTTACAATACTATAAGGGGATGCCAAAAGTTTTTAATCAAAGAAACAATGAGATGAAAATGAGGCTTTAGGAAAATTATCTTAACTACAGTATAGAAAATTGATTGGATCAGGAAGAGATCTGAATCAGAGTAACCCATTGAGAAAACCAGAGTGTGCTACATCAATGATAATAGGGTCCTAGAATATTCTATAGCAAGTAGAACCAGGAAAGAAAGGGATTCAAGTGAGGATGAAGATACAGGATTTTGCAATAGATTGGATGTCAAGTGATAGAAAGGAAGGAATCAAAATGACTCCTAAGTTTTAAGCTTAAATGATTGAAAGAATAGTTTGGTCATTAACAGGAGGAAGCCAGTTTAGATGAGGAACTAATTTTAGGGGCAAGATGATACCATCTGTTTTGTGCACATTGAGTTGAGGTTCTTAAAGATTGGCCAGCATGCCCAATGTGGGTCAGTGGTTGAGCATCAATCCCATGCACCAAGAGGTCACCAGTTCAATTCCCAGTCAGGGCACATGCCCAGATTGTGGGCCCAATCCCCAGTAGGGGCATGCAGGAGGCAGCCAATCGATGTTCTCTCTCATCGATGTTTCTATCTCTCTCTCTCTCTCCTTTCCTCTCTCTCTAAAAATCAATAAAGAAAAAATATTTTTAAAAACAGATCGGCCAGCATGCTATTTATTAGGCAGAGTGACATCTGGGCCCATCTCCCATGAGATGTCTGGACTGGAGCTAGAAGTTTGAGAGGCATCTACTTGATATGATAGTGGACACTGAGGAGATAGAGGAAGATAACAGGGGAAAGACTAAAGACAAAATGAGAGGAAGGAGAAAGAGCTGAAACAGGAATTTCAGAGTGTTGAATCTGAAGCAAGAACAGTTTCAAGATGTGGTTACAAATGTCAGCTATTGTAGGGAACTTGAAAAGCTGAGAGGGCCCTTGAGGACTGGTAATTACAAAGTCTTGGAGACTTGTAGGATTATGGATGAAGGAGACAGACTGTAAAACAGTAGCTATAAAATGTATTGACCACTGCCAGGAGAAATGAAGAATTATCATCTTCTTGGAAATATATATGCTTGTTAGGGCAGTTTACTCAAAATAGGTGGATATTATTTTTCTACCTTAAGGCACCATACAATCCTCCATAATTCTGTGTCTCTGAAATCCTAGCATTAATTACAGTATTGGCCACCTGGTGGTTATCTACAAATAACAGATGGCTATATTTTGCCAAATTTAATTAGCGTTTATCATTTCATGTTAACAGTTTGCCATGGTCCGCTGGGAGAAGAGAAATCTGTAAGTACATTGTTTTTCTCTATTTTAATCCAAATTTGCTGTCATTCCAGTATTTGAATAGAAGTGTAAACTTGGTTTGTTTCTGTAGCCTGGAGACATATGGACTGCTAATTGCCACAAATGCACCTGTACCAATGCTAACACTGTAGACTGTAAACCCAAGGAGTGCCCTTCTCCACCCACATGCAAAACTGGAGAGAGGCTTGTGAAGTTCAAAGATAATGATACCTGCTGTGAAATTGGATACTGTGGTGTGTATTCATAACACATTATTTAAATTGAATTAAATAGTTGTTTCCTTACATATTCAAGAGATATTTATCGAGCTAGAAATATATGGCAAACACTATACTATATAGGTATGATAAATAAAACAGAATCAGTACTTGCTTTCTTACAATTTACTATTTTTGGAGTGGGGAAAACCCAGAATTAACAGTTATGAATATAATCAGTATATCAAAGGGGTACAGTGGTATTATGGGAAGAACATTATAATTGGCTGATAAATACAACCCCATTTACAGTTTCTATTTTATAAATAAAAATGAATTTCCATGTTTATTTTGGAATAAAATAATATATTTATTTTTCAGAACCAAGAACATGTTTATTTAACAATACCAACTATGAGGTAAGGTTGTTTTCTACTTTATCCTATTTTTATTAATGTAACTATGAATAAACACTAGCTCTTTCAGCTTATGACATGAACATTTCATAGGTGATGGTGGGGCAGAATTTGTTCATTTCTTTTCCCTGTACTCAATTTTCAAAAGGAATGTCAAATGTAACACTCAGCATGACTTGCTTCAAAGGAAGAAAATAAACTTGATCATTAACTACCAAGCAATGAAGCTTCTGAATAGTATTTCCCATAGGTCTCGCCAGATGGAGAAGACACACTTTGTAACATTCAAATCAATGAACAGAGTTAAACTGTAATTATAACCAGAAAGATCAGATGGGCAAACTGTCAGAGATCAAATAAGAAAACCCCAAAGACTAGAACCCCATTATGTGAATATAACAGTACAGTATATTCAGGGGTGGGTTTTGACAATTGATTTGGTATTTTGGAAAGTAATTTAACTTTTTAGGAAAAGTATCAGGAAGCTGTAAAAAAATAATTTGATGATTCTCAAATTGACTTGAATACATTTGAACTGGTGATAATAAATATTTAAAAATCTGAAATAAAATATATATGGTATGTTAAAAAATGCACAGAAACAAAGCCTATGAGAGTTTTAATTGGGTAACTCATTTATCACACTCAATTTTTAGTTTCCAAAATGACCTGACTTGAGAATCTATGACAGTTTTTAAACATAAAATATGATGATATTTAAAGAACAAAGGAAGTGTTTTACCTCTAATCATTTATAGACAAAATAATTGAAATAATAAAATTCTAATTTACCAGAAAGTTCATTTTGTGGTTTCAGGCCCTGAAAGAAATAAAATTTCCCAAACTAGTATTTGAATTTTGAACATGAGATAATTATAAAACAATCTGGAGAGCTTTCAAAGTATAGAAACACAGGCAAAGATAGAAATAAGATGTGACTTGTCATTTGTGATAAACCTATTGTATGCCATTTCCCCCCATTTCAATTTCTTATTTGGTTTCCCTTAGAGTATAAAAATTGGTCAGTTGACTGCTCCAAATAAAATAATCTTTCTTGAAAATACTTAAAAAGTATGAGTAACTGTTTGCAGAGAACCTTGATACATCCTTTGTTCTCACTGTGGAACTTTCATTTATTCATGGCAGTAGAAGGCTTTCAATCCACCTTTTCTGAGATATTAACCAAATGGCTGAAAGGGCCTCTGGAAATTCATTGACCATCATGAATTTGAATTTTTTAAGCTGGTTTTATACCAACCTCAAAAAGAAATCCAGGTGAATAATTGCTCTGTCCTCTCTCCTCCCTCCTCCCAGATCGGAGCTTCATTTGATGACCCCAACAACCCATGTGTCTCCTACTCCTGCAACAACACTGGTTTCGCTGCCGTGGTCCAAGACTGCCCAATGCAGACCTGGTGTGCAGAAGTAAGTGGTCTTCCCAAGGAACAAACAACAAGGTTCACTTCTCGCCTTCAGTGCAAACACAACCTGTCTTCTTCCTCATTTGGCAAAGTTTGTGTCTGACCAACAGACCTCTTGTAGATTTCATTGCAGATAGCTCACCCACCTTTTATTGTCGTGGATATGTTCACATCAAAGATACATTCGCAGGCTCTCTAAAATGTAATCTAGTGCTGTTCTAGAAGAAGAGTTACTGTAGAAAACATATTGCTATTTTTAAACAAACAAACAAACAAACAAAGAACAAGTTTGTTTTCAAGGCTTATGGGGTCAGGTTAATAATTTTCTGTGAAAATGCAAAACTGTCATGCGATCTCATATCTGTGTACTGTTCAGAGTTTTCTTTGTGCCACAATCTTTATTTTTGTGCCACCCAAATGTGGTGAGGGTTTTGTATTAATGAATACTTAAATTTAAGTTATTACAAAAGGTTTAAGCTTAATTTATTTTTCTTTTTGAAGATATAATTAATAATGTAGTTTAAAGCTTTATTTTAGAACTCTAATATCGGTTCAGCATTTATTGTGTTTTCTATTCTGGAACATTGATAAGTTTAAGAGTATAATAATGTGCCTGGCCGGTGTGGCTCAGTAGTTGAGCGTCGACCCATGCACCAAGAGGTTGCTGGTTTAATTCCCAGTCAGGACACATGCCCAGGTTGTGGGCCAAATCCCTATTGAGGGGCATGCAGGAGGCAGCCAATCGATGTTCCCTCTCATTGATGTTTCTATCTCTCTCTCCCCCTTCCTTCCTCACTCTCTAAAAAAAATTAATAAAGAAAAAAAATTTTTTTTAAAGTATAATAATGTGCTAGGTAAAAATTCTTGCCTGTGAGAAAGTTATAGTGTCTAGTAGTAATAACATTGCTCAAGTGTTTTTCAATTAAAATAAGTAAGGAGTCATTTTTTTTTATTCCTTTGCATTTTATTTTGAAAAACATTTGTTTAAATATTGTTATTCCCTTTCAACTCATTGTTGAGAAAATTGGTGTAAATATTCAGTCTCATTTTTATTCCTACTCTCTCCCATCCATGCTTACTGAATCTGAGGTCGGCATGTTCATCTGTTCCATTTTCCCCCTTTGTGATACTATTTCAATAAGTTAAGAAATGTTATATTATTTATAGAAAAATACAGAAAAATTTCAGTCTTTTTTCTTTTTCTCTCACCCATATAGGTAGACAGAGTCTATGATTCCAAAAAGTGTTGCTATAAATGTAAGTAAAATTGAGCTCCACCTGCAGAGGAAATGTAAACTGCTGAAAATGATTATCTTCCTTAAACAAGATGGCAGCTCATGAAGAGTCTCATGTGTTTTTAACACAATAGGCGTTCTAATCTATATGTATAAGCTAACAATGGATATTTGCACATAATGTACCAAAGTTACTTATTCATGTTGGTTTCAACTAGTAGAAACCAGTGATATTTACAAGGAAAAAATTTAATTTTCATGGAAAAACATTTAGCTTGCTCTCCTAACATCAGCAGGTTATGTTGTAAAATGGTATATTAGATCATAAAGATGATCAGCAATGAGAAAATGGATACTAAAAATAACCATGCCCCCCATCTTCCTTTTCCTCTCCTTCTTTACTCCTTCCTTCTCTGCTGTTTCCTTCCTTCTCTTCCTTCTTTCCTCTTCTCCTTCTTCTATGGTAGGGATAATAGAAACAATACTAAGATAACATTTATTTAGTATTAAACAGCTACCTTGTGCTGGGTGCTGAAATAGTTTATCTCGTCAGTAATATTGTATAAAGTATTTATTATTATTCTCTATGGTTAAGAGAACTGAGACTTAGCAACTGTTAATGTTAAATATTTCTGACTCTCTGATCCATTTTGTTTTAGGTAATACTAACTGCAGATCTTCACTCGTCAATGTGACTGTTAAGTACAAGGGTTGTAAGAAAAGACTTGAGATGGCAAGATGCGTAGGGGAATGCAAACAGACCATCAGGTGAGTTTTCCTTTGAATGTGTACTGTGTGTTAATTTTGTAACACTGTGAAGGCAATAAAGCTTTTAAAACATGACATGGAAAAGTTTTTTTGTTTTGTTATTGTTTTTAGAGAGAGAGAGGAAGGGGGGGAGAGAGAGAGAGAGAGAGAGAGAGAGAGAGAGAGAGAGAGAGAGAAAGAAAGAAACATCAATGTGAGAGTGAAGCATCCATTGACTGCTTCCTGCACACCCCCTACTAGGAATTGAGCCCACAACCTGGGGCATGTGCCCTGACCAGGAATTGAACCAGAAACCTTTTGGTGCATGGGTTGATGCCCAGCTAATTGAGCCACAACAGCCAGGGCCATGGAAAAATTTTTACATGACAGCTAATGATTAGGACCTTAATATCTAAAATATTAAGATCTGAGAAATAAACATTTTCAAAAGTGATGAATCTCTTTGAAGTAGCTTTCTATATATATCAAACATAATACATTTATGGCAAATGTATTTATTTTCATACAGTGATTACAGATCATACTTTTAAGCAAATACTCTTTAAAAATGTTTTATTTATATTTTTATTTTTTTAGATAGAGAGAAAGGGATAGAGGGAGAGAGATAGAAACATTGAGGAGGAGAAACATTAATCAGCAGCCTCCTGCACGCCCCCTACTGGGGATTGAGCCTGCAACCTGGGCATGTGCTCTGACGGGGAATCAAACCCGTGATATCTTGGTGCATGGGATGACGCTCAATCCACTGAGCCACACTGGTCAGGCAGCAAATTCTCTTGCTAAAAGTGTATTTTTAAGCTGTCACATGCATTTTAGATATAACATACTACATTTTTTCCTTTATGTACACTTTCACTTATAAATTAATTTATGGAGAATAATAATTTGGTGTTAAGTTGTAAAAAAAAATATTTGTAATAGTTTGGTGTTGTTTAAAAATCTGTTGTGTTTTTTAACACCATAATGCTCTAATTATGAACTTATAAATCTCCATTTTGAATTTCTTTTTCTCTTTCTTTTGATCCTACCTACCACTTCTTGCTGATCTACATCAGAAATGTATAGTGAGGGAAAATGCAATACAAGGTGTAGGAAAAAAATAAATTGGTTGGGAGGCTTGGTAAATCACTTACACAATTAGAAGTTGGACATTGATGTCAAAGAGATTCCAAAATACTTATTACTGATTTTTTTTTTTTTTTTAGGTACAATTATGATATTTTCCAGTTGGAAAATTCCTGCCTTTGCTGCCAAGAAGAAACCTATGAGTTCAGAGAAATTGTTCTTGACTGTCCTGGTGGTGGTACAATGCATTACAGATACAGGCACATCACAAAGTGTTCTTGCTTAAACAAGTGCCATCAGTCTAACTACTCAATGGCTACTTAATGTCAACATTATCTTTTCAGTTGTAACAGCCAGGTATTTATTTTACAAGTGAACAAAAATAGTCACTCCATTGTGAGAATAACTAAACATTTGTACCTCCATCCAAAAGTGAGTTCTGATTATGAGGCATTTTATTCTTTTGTTAACTGGATCTGGAAAAATAAAAACAATTTTGCAAGCAATTAGTGAGTACATGTATTTATTTTATAGCAACAAGAATTTTTTTTCTTTTTAGTATGCTTTATTTCTCCAGATAAGTTCTTTTGGGTTCTTTAATTGCAGTGCTTAGCTGTGAACAGTTGGCTATAGCAATAAGAATTCTGTAAGTCGAGGAGAAACTGAGTCATATCATGGCTCTCCAATATACTCATATTCTTCTTTTCATCTCATGAAGCCATTGCCTCTTTTGTGCTTTCCCTTCACAGTTATACTTACTGAAAATGTAGTCTTTGTTCTCTTTCTTCACTTCTCTATGCCAGTTACATCACCCCTTTCATTCTACCATAACTCCCTCTGCTGGGAACACCAGTGACCTCATTATAATTCTTTCTATAGGGTCTGGTATGATTTCCACTGTTCCCTTCTTGAATCATTTTCTTACATTTCTGTTACTTCATTTTTAATTAATGTTCCTAAATTTCTGGACACTTTTGTTACCATTGTTATTGGCTAGTTATTAATATTAATATAAGAGGAGAGCAAAGGGGAACCCAGACTTGATAAGCATGGTCATTTGGGCAGCTTTTCCAGGAAGCTGAAAGTTGTACACTCCCCACAGGGAACCATGGGTCTATTCCCTGTAGATCACTGGGGGAAGGGACCGAACAGAGGGGAAAATTGGCACATGAACAGTGAAGTCAGGATGGCACAGGGAAGGTGCTTGCTTGTGAGTGTAACCTGGGAACAAAGATCACTGGCTAAAGGGTGGAGCCATTACAAGTATGCAAAGTCTTGGAAGGGTAAAATCCCTGAGACAAATTACCTCGCTTTTGTTCCTGTTACTTCACTCCTGATTCCTTGTATGTGTTTGTTCTGTGACATGCGTTAGCCTGCCATGTGGCCCTAGAAGCTTCATGGCTCATGGCCATGCAAACCCCACATACAATGGACTGCAGCTGGGGACACAAGCTAACCTAGCCAGATGCTGGACTGGACTGTGCAAATATGGAGCGAAACTCTGGGCAGTGGCTTTGATCTTAGCCCTGCTGAAGACAAAATTGAACTTTTCCCAAGGTGGGATGGAGGGAGATAGGACCTTGGAAACTCAGGGGTTTAATTACGCAGAAATAAAGCTTTCCACAATACCTCATCTTCCTATGGGGGCCTCGGAAAATTCTTATTCCCATGGTACCCCAAGAAGCCCACTTCCACTGGCAGCAGGTGGGAATGCAGAATACACCCCACCCATAACACCTTCGCTGTTGCCAGTCTTTTAACTCTCACTTTTCCAAAGTTGCATCTTGTTCCTCTTCTCATTTTACTCAGGTTCCTTAGATGATTTCATCAACACAGGTAGATGTGTTTATAAACTGAGGATTTCTAACCTATATGTCCAGTCTCAATCTCTTTGAATTACAGACATTTATACAACTTGAAGAGAGGAGAGTAGAATTCATCCAATCAGAAAAGTAAAAGAAAAAATATGAAAAGGGATAAAAATAGCTTAAGGGACTTATGTAACAATGTCAAGAGGACCAATGTATACATTATAGGGGTGCCAGAAAAAGAAGAGAGAGTGAAAGGGGCAGAAAATTTATTCAAAGAAACAATGGCTGAAAACTTCTCTAACATGGAAAAGAAAACAGACATCCAGATGCAGGAAGCCCAGAGATTTCCAAATAAGAGGAATTCAAAGAGATCCTGATTGAGAGATATTATAAATAAATTGTCAAAATTTAAGAGAAGGAGAGAATCTTAAAAAGAGCAAGAGAAAACAACTTGTTTCTCTCTCTCTCTCTAGCTTTCTCAGTCTTAGATTCTGCTACTTGCTAACACATTTCTCCTCTTCTATCCATTGTCTGCCTTGATTTCCAAACCCATTTTGGCTCAGTTAGGTAATTTTGTTGAAGTTGTATGTGGCTTATGTACCACTGACCCCGAAAAGTATTTCTGTTGCTCTAGGCAAAAGCTCCCCTGTCAGAGAATGTTTGGGAAATTTCTTTGCTGGTACATATTATTCATGGACATTGAAAGAATTGTACCCATATTCCGAGGTTTGCATGGGCTCAGGAGTCTTATGACAAAGAACATGAGACTGCCATGAGGGCTTCAGTCATAAACAGACCTATCTTTCCATGCAGATTAGGATTATATTCAATTATATTGGAGGCTGAGCTTGTAATGATATCAGAATTCTCACAAAGCATTAGCCACTGTTTCTTATGAAGGTTATGAGAGAGCTACTTGCTTCAGGAACACTGAGAAGGGACAGAAGCTGCCCTAATACTGTTAGTCAGGCTTGACCTGGTGGTATATGTGAGATGGCCCCTCCTCTTTGGATGGGACTAGAGGTCAGGTAAGGAAACAGTGTTTTCATGTCTTCTCAAGTCTCCTCTTTTTGAGTTGATTCAGTGATCTTAATTTTGGTCAATTATAATATGGCTGTCTCAGAAAAGGAAAAAAAATAAATAAATGGAAGTACTGCTGCTATATTTGTGTAGCTGTTCCTCAAAGTTTTGCTCTGTGCCTATGTATCCACCTGGTTCTAGCAATAAAATGAACATTTTATTTGTCATCTTCACAAACTTCTCTAATTGATAAGTATCAAAAGATATCATTTGAGTTACTATGAAGGTCTCATAATACATTTGCCCGGGAATTCACCTGTTGCGTTTTGCTTCTCAAATCACGTAGAGCTGTATAATCCAATCTGGTATACCAAAGAGTGCCATGTAATACACACCATATTGATTCCTTCAGCAAATATTTACTGAACAGCTGCTATACTAGGCCCTGGAAATACAAAAATGTATAAGCAGATAAAATTCCTTATATAGAGTTTATATTCTAGTTGAATGGAAGAATAGCAGGAAATAAATAAATATCATTAGGAGCTATGAGGAAAGTGAAACAGATTGTTAGGACAGAGAATGAGAGCAGTTTGAAGAAGCTACTTAACACCAATGTTTCTAGTGTATCAGTTAGAACAGGCTAGGATATGCTGTAATAACAAATTAACTCCAAAACTGTGATGCCTTATAACAACAAAAGATTATTTCTCATTCATGCAAAGTCCAGTATGGATTTGTAAACTCTCCAAGACAGCAATCCTTCATGTAGGGACTCAGCAATCCAAGCTACTTTAATCCAATGGTTGCCTTGTCAACATGAGACTTTCCAATTGTAACATAAGGGAAGAAGGGAGATTAGAATATTGAGCAGTGCCTTCCCCTGACTCAACCTAGAAATGACACATTTTACTTTTCTCATGGTCCACTAGCCAGAACTGGTCAAATATCCTTACCTTGTTGCTGTAGAGTTTGGAAGTATAAACTTCCATGTGTCCAGCAAAGAGAGGTATGTACTAGCGATGTTTACCATAACCAGGATGGTCTCTCTGAGACCTGAAAGAAAGAAAAGCCAACTATTCGAAGATAAATGTGTGAAATATTTTATGCAGAAGAAACATGTAGAGCAAAGGTCTTAAATTAGGAACAGAAAGAAGACTAGTGCACTGAGGGAAGACTGGTATGAGATTATGTCACAGAGAAAGTCAAGGGACTGATCACCTAGAACACAAGGAGGTAGTTTGGTTTTATTATAAATAGGATAAGAAATCTTTGAAGGTGTTTAGAAAAAGGACTGACATGTTTTGATTTATATTTTTAAAGCAACAGACAGACTGATATTTAGACAATTGCTTACATGAAGGCAGAAGTGGAAACAGTATTATTGCAAATATTCACATGAAAAATAGTGTTTTAGCCTTGTGTGGTATGGGAGATTGCAAAAGAGCTGCGAATTCCTCCTATCCCTTTATGCACAAACTTGCCATGTGGATTTACCTTTCTTCCCATCAAAAAGTGGAGTCTATTTCTGCAGTCCTTGAATCTAGGTTTGGCCTGGTGACTTGTTTTAGTGACACAAGCAGAAGCTTAAAAAGGAACTGGCCTATTGGAGTTTTGCCATTCTGACCCTGGAAATTCTTTACTCTCATATGAACAAGTCCCAGACTGGCATCATTGAAGACGAATGACCATGAGGACAGAGGTTCCAGTCATCCCAACTATGGCAGTCACCTCATGTAAAACCTCAAATGTGTAAGCAAGATCATTTAAAATCATCGTCCTAGCTGGGCCAGCTCACACCAGGAGAATACCCATGCAATCCACATAATTGTGAAAAATAATAAAGACTTGTTGTTTGAAACTACTAAACTTTGGGGCATTTTGTTATGCAGCAAAAGTTAACTAATGATTGGCAACTAGCAGCAGCACAGTGATGCCATTGTAGTTAACCTAGTTATTAATAACAGGAAAGGAGCAAAGAAGGAAACCAGATATTATGGTCATGTCATTTGGGCAGCTTCTTCAGGAATCTACAACTTCACACTCCCCAGGGGCCCAACAAAGGGGAGATAAATGCATGCCCAGTAAAGTTGGGGTGACGTAGGGAAGATGCTTACTGTCAGTCACACCTGGGAACAGAGGTCATTGGCCAGAGTGGGCATGGTCACTGCAAGGCCATGAAATTTTGGATATTTAATCCCCGGAACAAAGGAGTTCACTCTCTTGGTTCCTCTCGCTGCTCTTGGGACTTGTGTGACTCTGAGCTTGTGGGGCACCCTTGTGTTCACCCACATGGTCCATGGCCATGTGGACCCCACACACAATGCACCAATGGACTGTGACTAACCTGATGCTGAACTAGATGTGGACCCCACACACAATGCACCAATGGACTGTGACTAACCTGATGCTGAACTAGACGCAGCTCCAACACCGAAAGAAACTCTGGACACTGGCTTTGCTTCTAGCCCCACTGAAACCCCAGGTATACTTCTTCTACGACTGGACTAAGGGAAATAGGACTTTGGAAACCCAGGGATGTCATCCCATGCAAATAAAATCACCCATTCCCCTGTGTGAGTCTCAGAAAATTGTTTTTTTCAAGGTATTGTAAGGATTCCACCCCCAGAAGCCAGGGGGGAAAAAGAGCCCCTACTTTGTCCGATAACAGTAGTAGTAAGTGAGAATGGAAAAAGATAAATAGATGTAGAATATGTTTTAGAAGTAAAACTTATAGGATCTGTTAAAAGTTTGGAAACAGAATAAGAGTGAGAAAAGAATCAAAGATAAGCTACTAGGTTTTAGTATCATTTAAAATGAGTAAGGGTCCGGCTGGTGTGGCTCAGTGGTTGAGCATAGACCCATGTTCCAAGAGGTCACCGGTTCGATTCCCAGTCAGGGCACATGCCCAGGTTGTGGGCCTGATTTCCAGTGGGGAGCATGCAGGAGGCAGCCAGTCAATGTTCTCTCTCATTGATGTTTCTATCTCTCTCTCTCCCTCTCCCTTCCTCTCTCTCTCAAATCAATAAAGACAAAAAATTTAAAAAATAAATAAATAAAATGAGTAAGTCATTGATAAGGAAGGAGTAGACCACTTAACAGAATTAACCACAATATCAGCAATATAAAATGTTCTGAATTTTCACAATATTCACTGCTTCCCGATTATGCTTTCAGTGAAAACCATGTATCTTATAGCAAAATTAAGATATAAGAGGTTACAAGATACATGACATAAATATAAAATCAAATACTTAGGCAAAAAAACCCATATTTTTTTTATTCATTTTAATTGGGTCAGTATGAACTCAACATCTATTTTTTTTTCATTCTAAAAGTATGTATATTTCATAGCTTTGTCTACTCAATTGTCTAAAGGAGTAGCAACTAGTAGAAACAGACACCCATTGTGCACAGGTTTTCTTTCTCAAACATTTTCCACTAAAAGAAACCATGTCTCCTTAGAGAAATGGCTGATTTATCATCTGGGCAATAAACGTACAAGATGAATCTGAGATACCTTGTTATCTCTGAAGGCAAGGAAGCTATAAAAACAAAACAAAAACAACACTCTTGAGATCATGTGGAAAAGACACAGAAACCAGTTTGTAAGGGCTCACACTGGCCAAAGATAGAATAATGATAATTTAAATACATTAAAACATATCAAATATATTAAAATCCATGTGTATATAATGATGCTAAACATCAAATAAACTTCTTTAGCTACTTTAGGATTGTAGCTAGATATCAATATTTCCCCCCTAGAAATTGATAAAGGGAAAGAATCAAGCTTTTATCCAGTTGCTATATCAAGTAGATGGTGAGATTTTCTTCTTTATAGAAACTAATGCATATAGGAGAAATAATAAAGTTCAAAGATAGCCATTTGTAACTCTTAATTAAATAAATTAATTTCTTGCTTAAACAATTATGTAAAAGATTGAGGATGATTTTACAAAGGCTGAAACCTCTTGGTCCATTTAAAAAATAATATTAATGTTACTAATGGTGAAAAGAAACAGGCATTATGTTTGGAGATTCAATAGTCAGAAATAGTATTGATTATAAACTATTATTGTTGTATTGTCAAAAAATCAAGAAATAGCAAAATTAAAACCACCAACTCAACAAATAGTATTTAGTGAGAGTTCATTATGCACATAAGAACAGTTTGTAAACTGAGAGTTTTCTAATTTAAAACTGATTCGAAACTCAGGGCATGATGTTACAGGATGGCTTATAAAGTATAAATTAAGAAGTTGTTTAACCTTTACAATATTGGTTGTTACAATGGAAGTTTTCAGATGGCAGGGGATTGTTAAAAGTGATTATTTCATACCATTTTTAGGAAGATGACTCAAGTTTCTTTTATGATTATCAGAGGCATCTACAAGAAATAATGGAAGTTAAGTTTTACTTATGTTCATGAAATAAGCTAGATTTAATTTTGCTTACATGATTTAAATTGTTTTGTCTGCTCAGGAAATTTTCAAGTGAGGCCACCATTTTATACTTAATTTCAATAGTACTAAACATGAATCCAATCTAGCAACTAAATCTAACTACCAATTATAGAAACATATTAAATAATACTCTGAAGATATAGAATCAAAACAAGAATAATGACCCAGTTTACTCAGCAAATAGAATTAAAAAGGAGGAGGAAATGTTATACTGGAAGAGACTTAAGAACTATATAAATTAAATGCAATGCATGGATGTAATTTGGGTTCTTATTAGAACAAATCAACCATAACGAGACATTTTTGAGACAGGAGAAACAACAAAGATTATGTAGTAAGTGATATTAAAGAACTGACATTAATTTCATTGTTTGTGATGATGGTATTGTGATTATACTTTCCTTTTTAATTCTTATCTGTTATTTATACATACTCAATTATTGGTGACATCATATAATGTCTCTTATTTGATTTAAAATTTCCACGGGAAAAAAAAAACCAACAATGCTACTCTTGAGTGTTTCCTATTTCACATGCAGGATGAAATTTGGTGAAAGAGATTCTCTAGAGCCTGGCTGGTGTGACTCACTGGCTGAGTGTCAACCCATACACCAAGAGGTCACCGGTTCAATTCCCAGTCAGAGTACATGCACAGGTTGTGGGCCCAATCCCCAGTGGGTGGCATGCAGGAGGCGGCCAATTGATGTTCTCTCTCATCGATGTTTCTATCTCTCTCTCCCTCTCCCTTCCTCTTTCTAAAACCAATAAAGAAAATAAAGAAAAAAAGAAAGAGATTCTTTAGAGACAATGAGGTACAAAGGGGATAATGTGTAGCTTTGACTACACAAAGGTTTGAAATAAAATTCATTTATATTTCAGAAAAATACCCTGGGTATGGCTTTCTTCTTTTTGTAGAAAGTTATGCTAGGTCCTCAACATTTACTTTGTACTTTCAAATATTACACTTGCTATCTGCAAACTTGAAAGGTTTGAAAGACCCAATATGGCAGGGAACGAGTCCACAAGCATTACAGAACATTCTCTCTCACAGTGTGACAACAGCTCACAGTGTGTGTGAAGCATCCACTCATCACACCATGGCCTTGATCGCCCTTCAGCACTGTATGCTGTGGCTTATTGCTCTGATCATGCTAAGTGAACATTTTAATAATAATCTAGACTCTAGTGTAAAGTAGGATCCAAGTCAATCCCAGATCTCAACTTTGAGTGATTAGTAATCAAACTTAGTGATGTGGACAATCAAAATATAACAGGAGAAATTCATTCATTTATTGGAGTATTACAACAGTTAATACTTTCCAGTGTTTTTACTTAAATTTATATATTTTAAATCTTCAAATAGAGACCTTTAAAAGAATTAATCAAATATAGGAAAATGAGTCCTTTCTGTATGACATTCAGTTTTATAAAAGGACAGAAGACCAGCAAATGTACATTTGAAGGACTTAAAAACTATTTTATCTACTGCCTGGACAAGCTAAAAAATTATCTATAGCAAGTGTGGCAGGTTAATTTATTTCACATTGACCCAGCAACTAATGTATGCAATATTATTGAAAACTTTGTCTATTGCCATAGCAGGGCAAAGAGGACTTCCCCTGTTGTTTGCACCTTCAGAACTTTTGAATATTCTTTGAAATATTTGATGTGTATTTCTGCAAAGGTCCTCTCTCATTACCAGCAACATATTTTGTTTAATTAAAAACTAGCAGAACGTAGACACTAATAGCAAATTAGCAAGCACTAGTGGTAATTTATAATTCAGAGTCAAATTTAGCCACAGTAGTAGTATAGCAAGAAAATACCTTCCTGAACACACATTTGGCATTTTAAGATCAGAATTAGTAGGTAGTTCTCATAAACCACATGCAAATAATTGAAGAATTAGTGTAAGGTATATTAATGATTTCCTTCTCAATGTTATCTTTCCCATTGTCCTTTATTCTTTTTAGTGCAAATTTATTGACCTATTTTTTTTTGTGTGTGTGTGTGCATGCCCTTTCATGAAGAGTTACTTTATGCTAGGTATTCCTCTCTAGTCACAATATGGGAAGGGTTAGACCAGTACTTTCTTCTTTAGTCTTTTTCTACCTATTTTCTAGTTACTCCAAATAATCATAGTGAAAGTGAAGTGCTTACATTTTCTTAAACATACTCTTCAATGTCATCATCATTTATTTTTTTCTTTCCTACTTTGTCCATATGAGAAATACCAACTCACCTACCATTGCCTGCCTGATCCTAACCCCTTCTTATGAGAATGCATAACTCCTGGGAAAGAAAAGTTCTTTCTATACAAAGATCCTGCTCCATCTGGACATAGATGATTGTATCAGGATTGGTGATGAATACAACTAGCATTGATTGGATTCTTTCCCAGGAATTTGGATATGGTTTACTGAGAGACTATACAAATCAGCCATAAACTGTGCAAAAACAGGTACTGAGAGGGGCAAAACTTGTGGTGGTCATAGGAATGGAAAGACCATATAAAATTGAATATAATTGGCACCAGCAAGCCAGTCACATGAAAATGGAAATAATGGCAAAGCAGACACTAAGAATCTTCAAGAAGAGAAGTGAGAATGTAAACCACCCCACCATTCTTTTAATATTGTTTCTGTAAATGATGACCTATTAACTAATATGTGACTGCAGCTAACTAGCTTGTTTGTTTAAGAATTTGAGGAACTAACTTCAAAAGAAGCAGACTCCAACCTTCAGACATTCAGCTCAGAGATTTGCTGGCCTTCAACCAGTTATCACAGTGCTTCTCAACCTTCCTAATGCCGCGACCCTTTAATACAGTTCCTCATGTTATGGTGACCCCCAACCATAAAATTATTTTTGTTGCTACTTCATAAGTGTAATTTTGCTACTGTTATGTCTTAGGCGACCCCTGTGAAAGGGTCATTCAACCTCCAAAAGGGTAGCGACCCACAGGTTGAGAACCCCTGAGTTATCGGAACAGACTGTTTTGGCTTGCACAAAGAACCCTCAATGAAGAACTCTCAACCCCCTCCTTTTGATTTGATTTCTTTGTTCTGTTTGTTTGCTTTTCTTTTGCTTCCTCCTCCCTCCCTACAAAAACCCTGCTTGTGTCCAAGTGTTAAGATGGTCTTTGTGAGGAAAGTCCCCCATCTTCTCAGGCTGCAGGCTCTTGAATAAATCCATTTTTCCTTCCACCAACCCCTGTTTCTCAGTTACTGGCTCTTGGGTTTGGTATCAAGAAGATTCCAAAGAAGCAAAAACTTATTGTTCTAGAGAAAGAGTCCAAGAAAGAACAAATACATAAAGCTCTTAAGAGCTTGGCCAAGCTATTTTGTTTTGTTTTTCTGCAGAGAGAGAGAGAAAGATTGATTTTCTTCCATATTTTTTACTGACTTCCTTTTCAACTTGAGCTACTTGGAGTGGGTTTCTGTACTTCTTAACAAAAAGTTGTTTTCATTTTAAAATTTTGTTGTGGTAACAACACTTAATGTCAGATCTACCCTCTTAACAAAATTTTAAATTTACAATACAGTATTATTGACTATAGACCCAACATTGTACAGTTGATCTCCAAGACTTATTCATCTTGCTTAACTGAAACGTTATGCCCATTGATTAGTTTTGATTAGCACATCATCTTTCTGCATTTACTTCAATTCTACCCTTCTACTTCCACAGCTATGTCTCTCCCAGAACACCACTCTCTTCCTTTCCTTCTGCAGAAGTGTCCCTCTGTGCTCAGATGCCTCATATGGCTTCTTTCAGAAGCCTCACTAACCTTTTCTGGATGTACTGCTACCTGTCTCCTCCACGTTAGATGGTAAGCTTCTTAACAGTTGGATTCTATTTCTTTTCTTTCTTTTATTTTTTAGATTGTATCCCTGGCACCTAGTATTGTGCCAAGCACATAATTAGGTGTTTAATAAATATTTAGGGAATAAATAAGTGAAAGAGTGAATTTTTAATTTTATTATAAAACAAAATACTAAATATAATAAAATAAAAAAATTCCAATTGTATATTCCCTTAAAGTTATCTTTTTATCATTCTCTTTTTTTTCTTCCTGAAGTTCTAGACTGTATCAGTGTTTTCCAAATTCCAGTCCACAAATAAGTTCTTGCTTGGCTGTCTAATAATAAGACTGGCAAAAGTTCAAATTTAGTGGGACTGCGGTAGGGGCTGCCCCTTTATATTTTTAAGCATGATTGGGAACTCATGGTTTCAGACAATATGACTTCAGACTGCTTCTATTATAGGAAAACCACTTTTTCCCAGGAGTAAAGAACTTCAAATGGCCAAGACCCACAAACACTCTCTAGTTCTCACCCTGATAGGGCTACTTTTCATCAGCTGCCTCTTTTCCCTCTGTCCTTATATGGCTCTCCTCTTCCCAGTGGACATGAAGGTTGCTCTAGTTTCACAAGTATCCTAGCTTTCTAAATATCCCTTAGTCTTGATCTTTGGCTTTTCTTAAATTTCAAATGGATGTTACTCACAGCTACATACTGGTCCAATAAAGTAAAAGGATTTTTGGGAAAAAGACCCCACAATAAAACAAAGTAGCTAGAGAGATAGCACGTTTCAGTCTCAGGTCGTGGAAGTGGAGGCGGAATGGTGATGGGGAAGCTGGAGTTGTATCATGTTGATCTTGCAGAACCTTCTATTCCACTGTTTCTCATAGACTCAGAGTTTGGATAAATTTCATGCAGTCATCTACTCCAAACTTCTAGTTTAAAGATGAGAAAACTCAGCCTGAGAGGATAGGTGAGTTGCCCAAAGTCACCGTTAGCTGGTGGCAGACCCAGTCCTAAAACGTAAGTCACTGGTGGTACACTCAAGTTCTCTTTCCAGGGAAAAAATACATTAAAATATTTTATGTAATTATTTTCCTGATTACACAAATAATATATAAATATGATAAATTTGAACAGATGCTTGGCAGTAGCCACTAAAGCTGAATATCTACAACCCTATAGCCCAAAATTCCACTCCTAGGAATATACCCAATAGAAATGTGCACATATATTTGCCAAGCATGCTCATAGTAGCATTCATTTTGATAGACCTAGAATGGAAAAATGCAAATGTCCTTCAACACTGAAATGGATAAACAATGTATATTCATAATGGAATCTGACATAAGGCAATGAAAATGAAAAAAACTCACAACTGCATGCAATAATACAGACAATTTTTTCACATTTTTTTTTAATTTCAGGAAGCGAGAAAGAGAAGGAGAGGGAGAAGGAGCCAGACAAATTTTATACAAAATAATATTCAGACAAATAAACCAGACACAAAAGAGTATAAACTTTACAATCCCATTTTTTAAAAATTCAGAAACTAGCATAATTTATCTGTGGTGAAAACAGAGCGTAGTTACCCTAGTAGTGTTAGAGGAATACTAGAACGATGCAGAAGGGAACTTCTGGACTTCCAGGCATGTTTTAGTTCTTGATCTGGATACTGCTTACACAATGTTTTCACTTTGTGAAAATTAATTATGTTATAATTTTTTCTGTGTAGTGCACATTTTTGAAAGTTTTATTGAAATAAAACATAGAGAAAAGAAAAATAATCTTTAGAAATTTGAAAATGCATAGAAAATATTAAAGAAGCTGAAGTCAACTATTAATAGTTTGCATTTTTATCATATTTTATGTACACACATACTATCAGTATTTTTGTAACTCCAAAAGTTCATAGCACATTGACAACAAAATTCTGACTGCTTCTGAACTCAGTAACAAAACTTGACCTCAACTGTCAGGAGGTTATTTATAGTCTTTATTTATGCCTCTTGGGAAGAATATTCATACGTTTCCTGCAGAAAGATTAATATGCTTGAATATGAGATAATGTCACAGACACCACTGAGGATATAGTCTTGATAATTTCCTATTAAATATCCCAAATTATGAATTCCAAAATACATTTTGTCCTAAGATTAAATATTTGGCTTTATGTACTTAAAAAAATGTTTTAAAACTTTTATTCTTATTTTCAGGAATTCAGAGAAAATATACAGATGAAATCTGACAATGCATGTGGGTTTATTATGGCTTTATGAATTGTGGTAGGCAAAATAAAGCCTCACCCCACAAAGATATCCACACCTTCATTCCCAGAACCTGTGAATATGTTAGGTAACATAGCAAAGGAGAGTTAAGGTAGTAGATGGATTAGGTTGTTAATCAGCTGACCTTGAGAAGGAAAGATTATCTTGAATTATCTAAGTGGGACAATGTAACCGCAAAGGTCCTTAGAAGTGGAAAACAGAGGCAGAAAACAGAGAACCAGAGAGATGGCAGTGTAATAAGGACTTAGCTCAACATTGCTGACTTTGAAGATGGAGGAAGGAGGTCATGAGGCGAGAAAAGTGAGAAGCCACTAGAAGCTAGAAAATGCAAGGAAACAGACTCTCTCCTAGAGTCTCCAGAAAGAAATACAGCCTTATAGATACCATGATTTTAGCCCAGTGAGACCTGTTTTGGACTTTTGACCTCCAGAACTGTAAGATCATAAATTTTTGTTGTTTTAAGCCACTGTTTGTGGTAGTTTTTTGTGTTTTGTTTTGTTTTTTTATCCTCACCCAAGGACATTTTTCCATTTTTGTTCAGATAGAGTGGGAGAGAGAGAGAGGAAGAGAGAGAGAGAGAAAAACATCGATGTGAAAGGGACACATGGAGTGGTTGCCTCCTGCACGACCCCAGCCAGGGCCAGGGACGAACCACAACTGAGGTACATGCCCTTGGCCGGAATCGAACCCGTGACTCATTGGTCCGCAGGCCGATGCTCTAACCACTGAGCAAAACCATCCAGGGCTGTGGTATTTTTTTTTTTACAAGTAGCAATAAGAAAATAATGTGCATATACATGTATATACCATAGAATTTATACACATACCCACATATATATGCATAAGATATGCATTCACATATGTAGTTGATGTACATGTTTATATGCTTTTTTAACCAATATCTGAACCATGCAGTGATGAGCGCAGAGTAGAAGAAACACAATAAGAATTTAAAATATATGAAAGAAAGAAACAGTAGGTCAAATGAATACTCTAGATATTACATGTATAGATGGACATGAAAATTGAGAGTGAAGAGGATTCAGTTCTTGGCCTGTGTAATAGTCAGCTATTGCTTCATAACAGCTCAAAACGTCCATAGCAAACAACAATAAATCTTCTTTCATAAGTTCACAGGTTAGCTTTAGTAGTTTAGCTGCGCATTTCATGTCAGATAGGTGTCCCTGTTCTGTGTCTCTCAGCATCTTCCCATGGTGATAGTGGACGCGTGGTGATGCCTCCCCAACCACCTAAGCCACTGAAGCTGCATGAAGCTTGCTAACTCACTGACCAAAGTAGATTATATAGCCAAGTTCAAAGTCAAGGGGAGGAAGAAATTCACCTTTTGTGGGATGAATATTAATCACATCACAAAACAAAACATAAATACAGGGAGACATAAAGAATTGAGACCAAAATTTTAATTTATTATAACTTCTCTTGCTATTTATATCTAAAAAAAATACTGCTGAAGCCAGATGTGGATATTGGGGTATGTCAAATTGACAAGATCCTCAAGAACTCAGGAAGGAAACTACACTATCATATATCTTATCATAAGAAAGAACATCTGGGTAGGATGCAATTATCAAGGAAAGGAAGTTGCATCTGATTAGTAAGGAATTAACCAGGAGTGAGGCTACTTTTTAAAACAGCAATTTGTAAATATCAGGAAAGGAAAATCATTTATTTCACCCCCTTTTAAATAGACTTTATTTTTTAGAGTGGTTATAGGTTCACAGCAAAATTAAGCAGAAAGAACAGAGCATTTCAATATACCCCCTGCCTGCCTTTCCTCCCCACAGCCTACTCCATTATCAATATTATGTACATTTGTTAAATGGATATATCATTATTATCTGAAGTTCATAGTTTATATTAGGTTGACTCTTGATGCTATGCATTCTATAGATTTGTACACATGTAAAATTACATGTATCCTTCATTTTAGTATCTAAGAATAGTTTCACTGCTCCACCTGTTCATCTCTCCCTCTCCACTACCCCCTGGCAACCACCAGTCTTTTTACTGTCTCAATAGTTTTGCCTTTTCCAGAATGTCATATAGTTGGAATCACACTGTATAGCCTTGTCGGTATGGCTTCTTTTACTTAGTAATATGCATTTAAGGTCCCTCTATGTGTTTTCATGACTTCATAGCTTGTTTTCTTTTTAGCACTGGATAATATTTATTGTCTAGGTGTGTCACAGTTTATTTGTTCATCCACCTACTAAAGGGTGTCTTGGTTGCTTCCAAGTTTGTTGGCGACAGGTACTCTGCCAGGCCAGATTCTGGGACTCTCATCTTGCTCAGGTTGGTGATATGGGTTCCCAACTCTTCGATGAACTTCACCTGCTCATGCAGGAAGTGGCATATATGGGCATCGTTTTCTGGGTGGCCAACTGGTGCAGATCAAGCAGGCTCTAGTTCACGCTCATCTCCAGGTGCAAGGCTCACTCCATGGCCCTTAAACCGTTCCCGTGGTACTTGCAGTCAGGCCTGCTGATCTCATGGAGGTGCATGAGGCCTCCGCGCTGTTCTACGGACGCATTAGCCTCTCTGCAGCGTGCTCCCTCTCCTTGCTCTACTGTCGCAGGAAGAACTGGACCAAGTGCTGCAAGGCCACATCGTAGAAGCTGAAATAGGAGGCTATGGACAGGTACACATAGGAGGCTAGAGCTCCAGGTTGATCTGGTTGTTGATGGCAGCCTCACAAGTAGAGGTGGTAGCTCAGGTGCACTTGGAAGGGTTGCAGGGTAGTTATGGCTGGCAGCGCAGGTGCAGCGGGCACCAAGGTCAAGGCCTCCTTCAAGTGGAAGCTGCAAGCTCACTGCCCGGGTGGATAAGATGGCGGCTGGCTGCGGGGCCTTGGAGCATATAGAGGTAGTTGATCAGGGCAGAGGGTGGGAGGCTGAGTCAGCAGCTGTGGTGGTGAGAATCTCAGAGAGCTCCCAGAATGGAAGATGAGGACACCTTCTGGTCACTCTGGGGCCAGGCCCATCTGTGTATTTTAGTAAGGTGTCTGATCAGATCTGTTGCTCATCTTTAAAATTGGGTTGTTTGTTTTCTTGTTGAATTTATACAGTTCTTTGTATACTTTGGGTAAGAATACTTTATCGGATGTGTCTTTTGCTAACACTCTCAGTTTGTGGCTTGTCTTCATTTTCTAGACATTGTCTTTCATGGTTCATGGACATAAGTTTTTAACCATAGTGAAGTTCAGTTTATCAATTTTTTTCATAGACTGTGCCTTTGGTGTTATATCTAAAATATCATCACCATAACCAAAGTCATCTAGATTTTCTTCTATGTTATCTTCTGGGAGTTTTGTAGTTAACATGATACATTTAGGTCTATGATCTGTTTTTATTTAATTGTTGTAAAGGGTGTAAGGTCTGTGTCACTATTTATTTTATTACATGTGGGTATCCAGTTATTCCAGCACCATTTGTCGAAAAGACTGTTCTTTCTCCATTACATTGCCTTTGCTCCTTTGTCACAGATCAGTTGACTATATTTTTTTGTGAATCTATTTCTGGGTTCTGTATGCTGTTCCATTGATCTAGCTATCTATTCTTTCACTAATATCATACTGGCTTGATTACTGTAGCTGTATGGTAATTCTTGAAGTTGGGTTGTGTCAGTCCTCCAACTTTGTTTTTCTCCTTCAATATTGTGTTGGTTCTTCTGAATATTTTCCTTTAGAATTTAGAATAAGTTTTTTGATGTCCATAAAATAACTTCATGGGATATTATTTTGCATTGTGTTGAATCTATAGATCTAGCTGGGAAGAACTGACATATTTTAAAAAATATTCACGTATTTTTTATTTATTTGTTTAGAATTGACATCTTGACAAGATGAGTGTTCTTATCCCTGAACATGGAATATCTCTCCATTTATTTAATTATTCTTTGATTTTTTAAAAAAATCAGAATTTTATAGTTTTCCTCATAGAGATCTTGTACATATATTTTGTTAGAGTTATACCGAAGCATTTCATTTTGGGTGGTGCTAATATAAATGGTATTGTGTTTTTAATTTCAAGTTCCACTTGTTCATTGCTGGTATGTGGAAATGCTATTGACTTTTGCATCTTAACCGTGTATCCTGCAACCTTGCTATAAGTGCTTATTAGTAGTTTCAGGAGGGTTATTGTGGTTGATTCTTTTGGGTTTTCTACATAGACAATCATGTCATAAAGAAGACAGTTTTATTTCATTATTCTCAATAAAGAATACCTTAGTTTCCCTTTTTTAAAATTGTTTTATTGTATTAGCTAGAACTTCCAGTATGATGTTGAAAAGAAGTAGTGAGAGGTGACATCCTTACCTTTCTTCTCATCTTAGTGGGAAAATTGTGAGTTTCTCACCATTAAGTTTAATGTCGGCTCTAGGTATTTTGTAGATGTTCTTTATCCAACTGAGGAGAAAGAACTTTCTTAAAGCTGACAAATATTAAGTTATATATAAATGATATATTCAAAAGATGGTCAGATTTACGCCATGATTTCTTCTTACAAAAATTTTGTTCCCAAAATTCTATGGATCAAGAAATTTTATCTTTAGGAAGAAGTATAAGAATCCACTTTGGTGCCCCTGTTTCCTTAGTACTCTTAAGTAAGATGTACAGCACCCTGTAAAATGGTCCTGCAGATTCTCTCTTATGACTCAAGAAATATTATCAGGTTCTGCTTCTAATCTCCTCTCTGAATGCTCTTACTTGGATTTTCAATTCTTTTTTGATACTCTGTACCTTCTACACAGTCACTTCAGAATCAGGACAAGGATGCAATTTCAATTGCACTCCTGAAATCCCTGGGTCAGACTATGCTTCGTTTCATCTGCTCTAGCCCATATCTCCATCTCCAGGCAATTCAGCCCTGGCCAAGAACTCTAGTAATAGTCCAGCACTTCCGCTTCCAACTGATTAATAATGAGAGACCCAAGAATGTGAATAGGTTGGACTATTAGTACTAAATAAATGCTTTTTGTATGGATTTGTACTTTTTGCGAATTCTGTTTTATATCTTAATAATAGAAGTATGAATCACACATCATGGGCAAGACTGTGGCCATTTACACATACTGGATCCATCAAAGCCTTTACAAGACTTTACTCAACTGGGTTATTCATGTGATAGATGCTAAATATACAGTATAATTGGCTAATGGAATAGAAATGATCAACTTCTGAGGAAGTTACTCCCATTAATCAAATTTCATGACATTGGCAGTCTCTCAACATAAGCAATCTTCATGAGAAACCATGATATGACTGCTACTTGGAGAGGATAATACCCCCCTCCCCCAACAACTCAGTATTTCCAACCATAAAATACCCCTGATATTTGTAATATCTAGCCAAGTTTCTGTCTCTGAAAAGTACCTGCCTTAGGTACTAGTAATTGTCTCTGTTCTTTCTTTTCTATGTGCTGTGGATCTGTCTTCTGTTGCCAGCTCCTCTCTTTGGATATGTTAAAATTGTTATATATGCCAAAGTGAGACTGTGGATACATATTTTTATTAGAACATAGCTTTTCAGGAACCTTATTAATTCCACATGTTCCTCAGGTCTCATGGATAAAGTGGTTTTAGATAATTTATTTGTTATGTGCTGATGTTATTAAATTAGAAGTTTGGGCTCTGAGGAATTTCACTGATTCTTTGAGCAAATTCTGAGTGCTTACTATGTGGGAGATATTATTCTGAGTATTGGTGAAATAACATTAAGTTTAAAAAAAGTCTGTGGCCTCATGGAGCTTATATTATGATAGCGGAAGCTGCCTCTAGTTATACAAGCACAAATTATAATTTAATATTAAGTTGTATTATAAGCAATAAAGAAAAAGCATGAAATTGAGAGAGTTGCAAAGGAGTGGGAAAGGACTATTTTAAACTGGGTTTTCAAGGAATCCTGTCTTACAAACTGATTATTGAATCCAGACTGATTATTGAAAAGAATGAGGAGACATGCCTTATAAACATCTGGGGGAAAAATAACCAGGCAATGAAACCCTACATTCAAAGGCAATTAGTTGAAAATATTGTTGATGTTTCCCAAAGTGGTGAGAGTAGTGAGAGGAGTGAGTGAAGGGAAAATGGGAGCAAGTCAGAACATATAGGACTTTGGGAAGGATATGGGGAGGACAACGGATTTTTCCCCCCTAAGTGTTATAAAGAACTAAAGGAGGGTTGAGAGCAGGAGATTGACATGACCAGATTTAAAATTTAAAAGGATTACTATTAATCATTATAGTGTGGATTATAGTGTGAGGGCTACAATAAAGTAAGGTGGCTGATATTTTGAATTTTGTAGTGAATCAGGTAAAAGATGATGTTCCCTGGGGCTGGGGCTGTGACAGTGAGAAGATGAGAAGTGGTAAGGATAGGACAGAGAAAACATAATAAAATTTTAATCCTGAATCATTGGGTGATGCCTGGTTTCTGAGATGGGAAAATACTGGGGGAGGAAAAGTTCGAGAGGAAGAGTTTTACGTATGTTAACTTTGAGATGCCTTTTTAACAACTAAGTGGAGATGCCATAGAGAGGATTGAGTATCTGAGCCTAAAGTTCAGGGGATAGTTTCTACTTGAAATGCACATTAAGGAGTCATCCGTGAACTACAGATATTCTGTGGACCCATGGTACTGGTCAAGATCACCTATGGGTTGAGTCTAGCTTGAGAAGTATTGAGGTTGGATCCCTGTGGCACTCCAACAAGCAGAGAAAAAGAGGACAAAGAAAAAGTGGGTTGTGAAGGAGGAGGAAACCCAGGTGTCTTTACATCATACACCCTGAATGTCTCTGCCAATCTGATCACTGGAAGGAGACTTGATCACTATTTCTCTAAATACCACTATATTAAGAACCAACATTATGCCTATAATTATTAATACAATATTGTTAATGGAAAAAAAAAAAACCTTTGCGATATCAATTTGCCCATCTCCCTCTTCACGGAATAACTTAAAATATATAATGAACATGACGTTTTAGATATACACTCCCTCCAAAACTCTAGATCTAAATTGCAAACAAAACAAAACAAAACAAAAACCTACCAAAAAAATCTTGTTACATATTAAACATGCAAACTCTCACTCAGTTGGGATTAAATATAACACATTATAGATATTCTAAACAAGACTTATGATTGTTTGGGGATTCACGCATGGATACACAGTACTAGGCAGTTAGCACACATACACATATGTCTGCCATGCCTGATATTGTGTGATAATTGGACACTGTGTACTGGTAATCTAGAAGCAACTTAGACAGAATGGTGAGAAAGTCTAAAGCTGACTCATATTATTCAAAAAGTGCATAGCTCAGTTGTGGATAATCTCAATTTTATTTGATGTTTTGAATACTCTTTAAAAGTCCTTTACCTTTGTTTAGTCTCTGGAATTTCCAACAGAGTTAACAGACTTGGTTTAAAGAACTATTATTAGAAGCAAACATTTAAAGTACAGCAGAAGCTGAAAGAAATTTTAAAAGGTTAAATATATACTAAAATTTAGGCTATTTTTTTAAATGCATAATTTTGTCAAATCTTCTTGAAGAAATTAAAAAATAACTTTAATTCAATCCATTCGAAAAAAATGGATTTTTTAATAGAAGGAACTTTCTGAGAAAGGAATGAATTAGTTATAAGGGCCATTAGATTTCTTAAAATGAACAAAGGATTCCACAGGAAATTCTATAAAATATTAATTAAAATATTACTTTTACTGACAAGATGTCATTTGCTTTATTAAAAATCATGTACTCTGAGGAATGTATCCCCAGAGAAATACAAGAGCATAAGGTGGTAAGAATATTAAATATGATAAATTTTTAACACCTTCATCCTCCTCTTTAATTCTCCTTATTTTTCTTTTTATAGCAAATGAGTTCAATGAGTTGCTTAAAACTTAAAAATTATTGTAATGTGCCCTATCATAGCCTTTGGGGTGATGACTTGTTGGTGATGGGCATCTACTTCTCGTCGATAGAAGAGGGCTATGTTGTCTAGAAAATAGCTTGCAGAGCACACAGTGGCAAGTTAGGATTCCTGAATTCTACTTCCAAATCATTCAAGGAGCTGTAAAGCAAAGCTAGATTTGGTCTACTCTCTCCGGATGATTTTACATAGATACTTTGATTTTAGTCATGCAACCTCAAACTTAGGTGCTGGGCTCCAGGTATGGCCATTATTTATAGTAGAGTTGGACAGGTAAAGAGTTGGACAACTCTTTCTTGTTTTTTTTTCTTTATTGATTTTAGAGAGAGAGGAACAGAGAGGGAGAGAGAGATAGAAACATCAATGAGAGAGAACATCGATTGGCCACCTTCTGCATACCCCCCTACTGGGGATTTGGCCCACAACCTGGGCATATGCCCTGACCGGGAATCCAACTGGCGACCTCTTGGTGCATGGGTTGATGCTCAACCACTGAGCCACACTGGCTGGGCTGGACAATACTTTCTTAATTAAACAATAGTTTAAAAATCATTGCAGCTATGTGAACATATATTTTTGTATTATGAATCTATGTTTCTCTAGAAAAATGTTTAGGCTCAACATTAAGGATGTGACAAAGTTTTTAAAATTGCATGACAAAAGGAAAAATGCTTTCTTCTGAAAACTATAACTCTCTCTCTAATTTCTGTTATCCTATTTTGAACTCTCTACCACAATATTATTTATTCTGTTGGAAACACATGTCAGACATTAGAATTAATCTACTTTATTAAAAGATGTACTACTCTAGAGAACCCAAAATCTGGTTTACACACGTGTCTTCAAAGCAGAAATATCTATCCTTTATGTACTGGCAATTTTCACCAGGCTCAAATTGTGCTAAGGTTTTGAGTCACATCCAATACATTTTTAAAATCCTTATTAATTTTAAAATGTCATGTTTTTTCCTGTTCTTACTTTCAGTGGTATCTATCTTCGTCTGTTAGGTAATCTATAACAAAATATCATAGGCTAGGTGGCTTAAACAACAGACATTAATTTCTCAATTCTGGAGGCTGGAAGTCCAAGATCAAGGTGCCAGCAGATTTGGTGTCTAGTAAGGACACTCTCCTGGTTTGCTGACAGATACCTATTTGCTATATCTTCACTTGGTGGAAAGAGAGAGTCCTCTGGTGCTTTCCTCTTCTTAGAAGCACTAATTACATAATGGGGCTCCACCCTCGTGACCTCATATAAACTAATTACTTCCCAAAGGCCTCACCTCCATATCTTATCTCGTTAGGGGTTAGGGCTTCAATCTATGACTTTCGTGGGGACACAGGCATTCAGTTTGAGGCAGACTCTTTTTAACCAATAATAATGCCAATAACGTTTCTTTTGTGGAACACTTTCTCTGCACCAGGCACTGTTCTGAGGATATACATATCAGCTCACATAATCCTCACCAGAACTCTATGCAGTAAACACTATTATTACCTTCATTTTACAGATGGAAACTGAGAAGAAGTGATATTGAGTAGCTTGCTTAAGGTTATTTAGCTGGGAAGTGGCAAAATTGCATTTAAAATGCTTTATTTCAGAGCCACCCTCTTAACCAGCATGCTACATAAATTATTTCTTTACTTCTTGCTTTTTGTTTGGCTTATTGGTAACTTTTAAAAAAAGAACACAGTATATAACAGTAAGCAAGGAAATTTCTAGTTCTTGCTTAATAACTGGTCATTTGTGTCTAGTGATTCTTAAACATATTACTCCATCAACAACCAGTGCTCTCCTGCCTTCATCCGTGGATGTGTTTAAAATCCAACACAGTTACTGATTTGATTACTGCTGAATTGTGATAACATGCTGGTCTCTGTGAATGGTACCCAAGTACTCACATTTAAGAAACACTGTTAATGTAAAACATGGGAGAATTAAGGAGGGGGTGGGTACCAGATTATGGGCAGCCTGGATAGACCAAATTTCTATAAACTTTTGAATATTTTTATTAGTAGCAATATCTGATGTAATGCAGCAATTTTTTTTTAAAGATAGGATCTTCATCATAGATATCCTTGACTTCCTTTTGTAAACCACGATGGATCTAATATTTTATCTAAATACTTTTCTTTTTATTTATTTATTATTTATTATTTTTTTATGAATTTATTTTTGTTACAGATGTTTCTCCTTTTTTCCCCGTTGACACCCTCCTCCCCATCCCCCCACCCCGTCCCCAGCTTTGTTGTCCATGTCCATCAGTTATGCATACATGTGTATAAGTTCTATGGTTTATCTCTTCCCTCCCCCCCACCCCCTCTCCTGAGGGTTGTCAGTCTGTACCCTACTTCCACATCTCTGGGTCTACCCTGTTCCTCAGACTGTTATGTTTATTATATTCCACAAATAAGTGAGATCATATGATATTTGTCTTTCTTTGCCTGGCTTGTTTTGCTTAGGATAATACTCTCGAGGTCCCTCCATGTCGTCTCAAAGGATAAGAGATCTTTCTTTCTTACAGCTGCATAGTATTCCATTGTGTACATGTACCACAGCTTTTTTATCCATTCATCCACTGATGGACACTTGGGCTGTTTCCAGATCTTAGCTATTGTAAATAGTGCTGCTTTGAACATAGGGGTACATGTATTCTTTCTGATTGGTGTTTCAGGCTTCTTAGGGTATATTCCTAGAAGTAGGATCACTGGGTCAAATGGCAATTCAATTTTTAATATTTTGAGGTAACACCATAGTGTTTTCCGCAGTGGCTGCACCAGTCTGCATTCCCACCAGCAGTGTACTAGAGTCCCCTTTTCTCCATACCCTTGCCAACACTTGTTGTTTGATGATTTGTTGATGGTGGCCATTCTGACAGGTGTGAGGTGATACCTCATTGTTGTTTTAATTTGCATCTCTCTGATGATTAGTGATGTTGAGCATTTCTTCATATGTCTCTTAGCCATTTGTATGTCCTGTTTAGAGAGGTGTCTATTTAGTTCCTCTGCCCATTTTTTAATTGGGTTCTTTGTCTTCCTTTTGTTGAGTTGTATGAGCACGCTATATATTTTGGAGATTAACCCCTTATCTGATGTATCTTTGACAATTATGCTCTTCCATACAGTGGGTTCCCTTTCCGTTTTGATGGTTGTTTCTTTTGCTGTGCTGAAGCTTTGAGTTTGATGTAGTCCCATGTGTTCATTTTTTCCTTTGTTTCTGTTGCCTTAGGTGATGTATCAGTGAAGATTCTGCTGCATATGATGTCTGAAATTTTGTTGCCTACATTTTCTTCTAGGATTTTTATGGATTCATGAGTCACATTTAAGTCTTTTATCCATTTTGAGTTTATTCTTGTGTATGGTGTAAGTTGATGGTCTAGTTTCATTTTTTTGCATGTAGCTGTCCAATTTTCCCAACACCATTTATTAAAGAGGCTGTCTTTACTCCATTGTATGCTCTTGCCACCTTTGTCAAATACTAATTGAGCATAATGTCTTGGGTCAATTTCCGGATTCTCTGTTCTGTTCCACTGGTCTATATACCTGTTCTTGTGCCAGTATCAGGCTGTTTTGATTACAGTAGCTTTGTAGTATAACCTGATATCTGGTATTGTGATCCCACCTACTTTGTCCTTTTTCAAGATTGCTCTGGCTATTCAGGGTCTTTTTGTTCCATATGAACTTTTGAAGTATTTTTTCTAGTTCTGTGAAATATGTCACTGGTATTTTGATGGGGATTGCATTGAATCTATGGATTGCTTTGGGTAGTATGGACATTTTAATGATGTTAATTCTTCCATTCCAGAACAAGGGATGCGCTTCCACTTTTTTATATCTTCCTCTATTTCTTTTTTCAATGTCCTGTAGTTTTCTGCAAATAGGTCCTTTATTTCTTTGGTTAAGTTTATTCCTAGGTATCTTAGTTTTTTTGCCACAATGGTAAATGGGATTGTTTTTTTAGTTTCTCTTTCTGTGAGTTCATCATTGATGTATAAGAATGTCATCGATTTCTTGATGTTAATTTTGTATCCTGCTACGTTGCCAAATTCATTTATTAAGTCTAGTAGATTTTTGATGGAGTCTTTAGTGTTTTCTATGTATAATATCATGTCGTCTGCGAATAATGACAGTTTCACTTCCTCCTTTCCAATTTGGATCCCTTTTATTTTTTCTTCACATCTGATTGCTGTGGCTAAGACTTCCAGTACTAGTTTAAATAAGAGTGGTGAAAGTGGGCATCCCTGTCTTGTTCCTGTTCTTCAGGGAAATGCTTTTAGTTTTAGCCCATTGAGTATGATGTTGGCTGTAGGTCTTTCATATATGGCCTTTAGTATATCAAGATATGATCCCTCTATTCCCAAATTGCTGAGCGTTTTTATCAGAAATGGGTGCTGGATTTTGTCGAATGCTTTTTCAGTGTCTATTGATATGACCATGTGGTTTTTATCTTTCATTTTGTTTATGTGGTGTATCACATTTATTGATTTGTGAATATTGAACCAGCCTTGAATCCCTGGGATGAATCCCACTTGGTCATGGTGAATAATCTTTTGATGTATTGCTGGATCCGATTTGCTAGTATTTTGTTAAGGATTTTGGCATCTATGTTCATCAGGGAAATTGGCCTGTAGTTTTCTTTCTTTGCAGTGTCTTTTACTGGTTTTGGAATTAGAATTATGCTGGCCTCATAAAACGAGTTTGGAAGTCTTCCTTCTTCTTGAATTTTTTGAAATAGTTTGAGGAGAATGGGTGTTAGTTCTTCTTTGAATGTTTGGTAAAACTCCCCTGTGAAGCCGTTCGGGCCTGGGCTTTTGTTTGCTGGGAGAGTCTTGATTATATCTTCAATTTCCTTCGTTGTTATTGGTCTGTTCAAGTTTTCTATCTCTTCCCAGTCCAGTTTTTGTTTTTTTTTTTTAAGATGGTCCTTGCTTAAAATATTAGAACATGTGAAAATAAAATCACCTTTAATTTTTTTCTTTCAGTAATATCATTGTTTATATTATATTACTAAAACATTTGTTGTAAAAATGTTCCCAAAGGCCTCAGCTACTGTTTCTCCCCGCTCAAATTTTCTTTTTTTTTTAACTTATCTTTATTGTTCAATATATTACAGATGTTCCTCATTTTCCCCCATTGCCCCCCTCCTCCCCATTCCTGCCCCCCTCCTGCTTTTCCCCACACTGTTGTCTGTGTCCATTAGTTATGCATATATACATATAAGTTCTTTGGTTTATTTCTTCCCACCCCCCAACCCCCTTTCCTTTGAGGTTTGTCAGTCTAACAACCAATTTGTACTTCTTAATACCTTCACCTTTTTCACTCCTCCCCCCAGCCCCCACCCATCTGGTACCAAACAAAAGTTCTCTGTATCTATGAGAATGTTTCTATTCTGCTTGTTCATTTTGTTTGTAGATTCAATTGTTGATAGATATGAATTTATTGCCATTTTGTTTGTTCATATTTTTTTATCTTTTTCTTCAAGAAAACCCTTCAACATTTCATATAATAATGGTTTGGTGGTGATGAACTCCTTTAGCTTTTCCTTGTCTGGGAAACTCTTTATATGGCCATCGATTCTAAATGACAGCTTTGCAGGATAGAGTAATCTTGGTTGTAGGTTGTTGCTTTTCATCACTCTGAATATTTCTTGCCACTCCCTTCTGGCCTGCAAAGTTTCTTTTGAGAAATCAGCTGACAGTCTGATGGGAACTCCCTTGTAGGTAACTAACTTCTTTTCTCTTGCTGCTTTTAAGATTCTCTCTTTGTCCTGAACCTTTTTGCATTTTGATGATGATGTGTCTTGGTGTGGGCCTCTTGGGGTTCATTTTGTTTGGGACTCTCTGTGCTTCCTGGACTTGTATGTCTGTTTCCTTCACCAAGTTCAGGAAGTTTTCTGCCATTATTGTTTCAAATAGGTTTTCGATTTGTTGTTCTCTCTCTTCTCCTTCTGGCACCCCCAAGATGCGAATGTTGGCATGCTTGAAGTTGTCCCAGAGGCTCCTTACACTATCCTCATTTCTTTGGATTCTTTTCTCTTTTTGCTGTTCTGGTTGGGTGTTTTTTGCTTCCTTATATTCCAAATCGATGGTTTGCTTCTTGGATTTACCTACTCTACTATTGAATCTGTGTAAATTATTCTTTATTTCACTTAGTGCCTCCTTCATTTCTGACTGGTCCTTTTTTATGCTCTTGAGGCCCTCTCTAAGTTCACTGAGGTTCTCACTAAGTCCATTGAGCATCCTTATAAGCAGTATTTTGAACTCAGCATCTGTTAGGCTGCTTAACTCTATTTCACTTAGTTCTTTTCCTGGAGTTTTGTTCTGTTCTTTCATTTGGGACCTGTTTCTTTGTCTCCTCATTTTGGCTGCCTCCCTGTGTTTCTATGTATTACTTAGCGAGAGGTATAGGGCTAGCTGAGACCAGATGCTGCTTGTTTGAAAGAATTTAGGAAAAGCTGAAGCAGGATCCAAGACAGGCCAATCCTATGGTAAAGCAACTGGCAACAGCTTGAGTAGGCCTGGAAGTTGTGTGGGGCGGGGCCTCAGGGAATCACCAGGGTGGGGCAAACAGAGTGAGCCAGGTTGCTGGAGTCCCAGATATGGCGGCGTCTGCCAAAGCCTCTGATAGCACGTCTGTCCAGGAGAAAGCTGCCTCTCCAGCCCTCGCTCCAATGCTAAACAGCTCAGTTCTTCCCTATATGACTCTGGTGCCTTTCAGGCTCCTTCCTTCATGCTGGAGCCTGGAGGGTGGGAGTCCGAGTAAGTCCGTGCACGGGCCCTTTAAGAGGAGCTGCCGGGTGCTCCAGCTGCCTCAGCCTCAGTTCCCGCTGGTTTTTCCAGCCAGAAGTTATGGGGACTTCTCTTCCTGGCACTGGAACCCTGAGCTGGGCTCCTGGTGTGGGACGGGGACCCCTCAGTCCTCAGGGAGGACCTTCCCAGCCCAGGTATCCTCCTAATTTTTATCCGCCACACGTGGGTGTGCGACCAGCCCGTCGGGCCTCCGCCCCTCCTACCAGTCTAGATCCTGCGGCTTCTTTAATTTCATAGTTGTAGGACTTCCATTCACCTTGATTTCAGGCGGTTTTGAATGATGGTTGTTCTGTAGTTTAGTTGTAACTTTGATGTGGTTGTGGGAGGATGCGATACCGCGTTTACCTACGCCGCCATCTTGACCGGAAGTCCCTTCCCAGTCCAGTTTTAGGAGACTATGTGTTTTTAGAAATTTGTCCATTTTGCTTAGATTGTCGAATTTGTTGCCATATAAATGTTCATAGTATTTGTTAACGATCCTTTATATTTCTGTGGTGTCAGTTTTTACTTCTCTTTCATTTCTGATTTTGTGTATTTGGGTTCTCTCTCTTTGTTTCTTGGTGAGTCTAGCTAAGGGTCTATCAATCTTGTTTATCTTTTCAAAAAACCAGCTCTGTGTTTCATTGATCCTTTGAATTGTTTTTCTGGTCTCTGTGTCATTTATTTCTGCTCTGATCTTTACTATTTCCTTCTACTTGCTCTGGGGTTTTCTTTTTGTTTGCTTTCTAATTCTTTAAGTTGTGAGGTTAGATAGTCTATTAGAAATTTTTCTTGTTTCTTGAGGTAGACCTGTAGTGCTATGAACTTCCCTCTCAGAACTGCTTTCACTGCATCCCATAGATTTGGTGTTGTTGTGTGTTCATTTTCATTGGTTTCCAGGAAGTTTTTAATTTCTTCCTTGATCTCCTCGGTAACCCATTCATTGTTTAATAACATGCTATTTAGCCTCCATATGTTCAAATGTCTTTGCATGTTCTTGTTGCAATTGATTTCTAGTTTCATGCCATTGTGATCTGAGAAGATGCTTGATATGATTTCTATCTTCTTGATCTTGTAGAGATTTAGTTTGTGTCCTAACATGTGGTCTATCTTTGAGAATGTCCCATGTGTGCTTGAGAAGAATGTGAATTCTGTAGTTTTGGGGTGTAATTCTCTGAAAATATCTATTAAATCCATATGGTCTAGTGCTTCGTTTAGAGTCTCTGTTTCCTTGTTAATTTTTTGTCTAGAGGATCTATCCAGTGATGTCAGTGGGGTGTTGAAGTCCCCTGCTGTGATTATATTGCTGTCAATTTCTCCTTTGAAGTCCTCTAGATTTGTAATATATTTTGGTGCTCCTATATTGGGTGCATATATGTTTACCAAGGTTATATCTTCCTGTTGGATAGATCCTTTCAATATTATGTAGTGCCCTTCTTTGTCTCTAGTTATGGCCTTCATTTTGAAATCTATTTTATCAGATATGAGTATTGCTACCCCAGCTTTTTTTTTTTTCCTTTCTGTTTGCTTGGAAGAATTTTTTCCATCCCTTTACTTTCAACCTATGTGAGTCTTTTGTTGCGAGATGGGTCTCTTGTAAACAACATATATATGGGTCATGCTTTCTTATCCAATTCGCTACTCTGTGTCTTTTTATCGGAGCATTCAATCTATTCACATTTAAGGTGATTATTGATATGTACTTATTTATTGCCATTTTTGTTTAGTGTGGTTCTATTTTCCTTCCTATTTCTTCTACTAATTACAGCAGTCCTTTTAACATTTCTTGCAATACTGGTTTGGTGCTAATGTATTCCCTTAGCCTTTTTTTTTTTGTCTGAGAAGCTCTTTATTTGACCTTCTATTTTGAATGATAGCCTTGCCGGGTAGAGTAGTCTTGGATTCAGATCCTTGTTTTTCATGACCTTGATTACTTCATGCCATTCCCTTATGGCCTGTAGTGTTTCTGTTGAGAAGTCAGCTGATAGCCTTATGGGGGTTCTTTTGTAGGTAACCTGTTGCTTATCTCTTGCTGCCTTTAGGATTCTCTCTTTGTCTTTAATTTTTGGTATTTTAATTACTATGTGTCTTGGAGTGGGCCTGTTTGGGTTCTTCTTACTTGGGGCTCTCTGTGCTTCTTGAACTTGAATGCTTTCTTCCTTCACCAAATTAGGGAAGTTTTCTGTCACTATTTCTCCAAATATATTTTCTAACCTTTGCTCATTTTCTTCTTCTTCGGGGACTTCTATGATGTGAATATTATTACGTTTCCAGTTGTCCCACATTTCTCTTAAGCTGTCTTCCTGTTTTTTCATTGTTTTTTCTTTTCGGTTTTCTGATTGGTTAATTTTTTTCTACCCTGTCTTCTAATTCACTGATCTGGTCCTCAGCTTCCTCTACTCTGCTGTTTAGACCTTCCAATGTGTTCTTCATTTCTGCTATGTCATTCTTCATTTCTTCTTGGTGCTTCTTCATTTCCAATTGGTTGATTTTCAATGTTTCTATGTCTTTGCTCATCGTGTTGATGTCCTTATTCATGCTGTTGAGCTTCAAGATCATGGCTCTGAATTCTAGCTCTGTTAACTTGCTTAACTGCATTTCATTTATCTCATCTTTGGTAGAGGTCTCTTGTTCTTTCATTTGGGATCTGTTTCTTTGTTTCACCATTTTGTCTATCTCAATGAGTTTTGGAGCCTGCCAAATTTTCCCTGTGGATGTTGGTGTTCTGCTGTTTGTGGCTCCCTCTACTGGGTTTGGATAAGCGTGAGATGACCCACGTGAAACACCACTGTCCAGTCTTACTTTCCTGGGTAGATTTGCAAGCCCAGAAGAGATTAAGTTATCCTCTAGCTTTTTGCCTAGAGGCTATTAGTCATGGTTACTTGAAGAGCCTTGGGTTCTCAGTTGAATGAATACCTCCTTCAGGTGTTCAGGGTAAGAGGATTTCCAGAGGGTGGGGCAGATGCTAGTTGTTAATGAGCCTCAATTTGCATTTCAATGGCCCACCTGGGTGTGGCTGAATCTCCAAGGGAGGGGCTGCCGCATCTCCCCAGAGCCCTGGGAAGGAGTAAGATGGCCACCATCCTGCGTGGCCGCAACTCAGCAAAAGCTCTGAGCGCCCTCCAAATCCCGAGTGTCCGCACACAGTTCCAGTCCACCCTCCCTCTGCTGGAGCCCAAGGTGAGTGGCTGTGGCTATTTTAGTGCTCTGTCCCAGTCCTCTGTGCTGTGGAGCCGGCTTGGGCTTTAACCCCGAGGGTGGTGCTCACAGCTAAGACCACTGCTGTCCGTGGGCTCCCAGCCCCCCTCTTGTGCCTCCGCAATCCTACCAGGATTGATTCACTGTCCCTGGTTGTATGGTCCTCACAAGCTGCTTTTCTGTTGCTTTTTCCTAATGATTTGTCTTTATTTTAGTTGTAATTCCAGTTTGGTCCTGGGAGATGGTCTGTGTAGCTTCCATTCACTCTGCCGCCATTTTGGAATTCGCAATTTTTTAACTATAAAATTCAATAAGGGAGTTTTTATTATGAATGAAATCTAGTTTTATGTAATTATGGGTTTCCCCAAATAGTCTAACAGTATATTAGTAGCAATAATTTCATTAAACGAACTCCTATGAAAACATCAAATAAAGCGTGTTTTTATGTCTCTTTTATGTCCTGTTTTTATTTCAAAACCATTTTGATAATTCAGCCATGGGTATTTTAGAGAAGTCCCTAAGAAGATCTTTTATACCATTAATTTTCAACTTGCCTATAATAGTGTTCTTTGCTAGTCTTCAAAGAGCTTTTCAACAAAATGGTGTGACATTAAAGAAAGTGGCAGGCATCACCAGCCATATCAGGCAGACAATCACTCCTGAGGCAGAGACATATAATGGTCTTGCTGATATTACAGAGAAAATTAGTTTCAGAGCTCGACTGCTGATCTAATCTGTTACCCATGGCATAATCTGATAAAAAAGTTAAAATCTTTGTGAAATAACAAGCACATCATGAAAATATCTGTGGGAGGGCATGGAGGCTAAGTACATAGAAACTCATATTTATAGACTTCTTAGGCTGACAGAGACCTTAGGGAACAATCTTGTCAAATTTTCTGGTAATTTATAAGTAAGGATACATGATGTGATTTACCCCAAGCTGCACAATTTTTTCACGATAGAAAAATACTAGAATTTTATTTTAATTTTACTCTACAGTTATGGAGAAGATACTATGTGCCAGTTTTCTGCTGTGTGGCAGGAATTCGAAGATGAATAGTGTGCTGGGACTGGTTGCAGGGAAGGAAAAGGAGGTAAAAGAATAATTATAATGCAGCACAATTATTTCAATGAGGGTTGAGTCTCTACTCCCTTCCCTAACCCTGCCCTGCCCCATGCCACTCCTCTTCATATTCCAAGTCAGAAAAACAAATGCACTGCTGTTAAAATAATCAATTTTTGCTTGGAAATTATACTCATAATTATACTTCCAAATTAAAATCTGGAAAAGTTATTGTTGTAGCTGGCAAGGTGCTCTGTTCAATTTAACAAAAGTTATTTTTCTAGAAAGATTATCCATTGTTTGTATATTCATTTTTTAAAGATATTTATGAATATAAATGTGTGTTTATTAAAGTTAATAAATTTATTGTTTATAGTCTATTCCTTTAATTCTAGCTATTGAGTATTCATATTTGTGTCCTAAGCAAATTGTCACAAACATCACCTTGTTTCCCCTGAAGCTTTCAACTTGTTATCACGGAACTACGATGTACATACCATTCAGAGAAGGAAGCACTGAATAGATGATAAAGTCCAATAATTAATTTAAATAATTTATTTTAATTTGGGGCTTTGGAAATGCTTATGGATTTCATAGCTGGGGAAAGTCAGCAGGAAAATGGTGAAATGGATAAAACCATCACTCAAATTCACCTCCAGACTTCTGGAGGAGTTGTGGCCACAGTGACAACTGGTATAATCCGAGCACTTTTTAATCCACAGAAGGAATACAGCTTTGATCAGGTGCCTTAAATAGCACAAGCATCTGGTGTACATTACATTTTCCTGAATAGTCTGATACTCAAGATTTTTTAAATCTGCGTATTTCAAATCATAACTTAGCATGTCCTATAATTCCACATTGTATTTAACATCATTGCTTCCCTTCAAGCACATTATTACTATTTCTTATTTGATCATCATCTGCCTCATCCTAAGCATACCAAGAATAACATATCATTTCTACACATGTTGAATTGATAAAATTAGCTTTTTCCAGAAACATCTCCACTATGAAAGGCATAGTTCTCACGGAGATAATGTCCACTGGTTTTCTGGACAGCCTCAGGCATGTTGTGATGGTTAATGCTTTTCTCTCATTCTGGACACATGCATTAGGTATGATAAAATATGAGGACTTAAGAAGTCATTTATGAGAGAGAAGAGGGGTATCTTGAGGAGCATTTTCTTAACATCAAGACGTGACTAAGGAAGTCAGATAGAACAGAAAAGATGAAGAAAGCTGGTAGAGAAAGAGCTGGAGGGATGAAGGGAAATCACTAAGCCATGCAAGGCGCAATTTTGTTTGTGGTTTAGTCCTATGTCTCTTCTTTGTCAATAGTGTCTCCATCTTAATGTTTCTATGTGGACATAAATGTCTAAACTCCCTTTTTATACCAGCAGATGGTATTACACACAAAAAGGTGTTACACTATCAAAAGGCAAGTCCAAAAAGCACATGTTTTGGTTAAGAGGATCAGTGTGATTTAAAAAGTTTCAAGCAGAGGTTTTGTTCATAGAAAGGACTACTTATTATTATCAGGATTTAAATCAATTTTCTATATATTAAAGTTAAAAATAAAATTGCCTAACATTCCTTATACCTTAAAGTTCTACTTACAAATCCCATAATGGTATTTATAAATCTAGTAAAATGAGAATACTTTCCATCAATTTGTCCTGGATTAGTATTTGATTAACTTAAATTGAACAGAATAAATACCCTTAAACAATCACTCACTTACTAATTTAACTTAATTAAATTTCCTAGAGGATTTGACATTGCTTTTATAAATACAACATATTTGAACTACAAAACATTGCTGAAAGAAACTAGAAAACATTGTTTAAAAATATTAAAGAATATCTAAATAAATGAAGAGATAGTTCATATTTATGGATCAAAAGACTCAACATTATGAAGATAGCATTCCTCCCCTCATTGATCTATAAACACAGTGTAAAGCCTATTAAAATTTCAACTGACTCTTCTTGCTAAAATTTACAAGCCAATCCTAAGATTTATACGGAATAGCAAAAAATTCCTGAAATAGAGCATAACTGAAGGTGACTTAAGCACCTCCAAAGGTCCCACTTTCTAATACCATCACCTTGAAGGTTTGATTTCAACATATAAATCTTAGAAAACCCAAATATTCAGACCATAGCAAATATATTAAGTGAAAAAAGCAGTAACTGAGAAGTATACACACTTTGCACCTTTATTTTTATGAAATTAATTTAGAAGAGTGTATACATGTTTGTACAAAACACTAACAGATTATACATCAAGAGACAAGTTATGTGTATAAATTGAACTGTAGATGTATTTAGTTTTATTTCTCATATCTATTTTTTTAGCTAGTGTGCATTGTTTTCACAATGCAAATATAAAATAAAAGTTATTTTAAAGGGGGAAATTTAGCTTTCCCCAAAGCCTAACAAAATACACTTCCATTTATATAACCTTGGCCTGAATGAGGTTGCCTGGTCAAGCCTAACTGCCAAGTAACAAAGGGATGTAATTATTTCTGCCCTAAATAAAATTGGAGTTTAATAGTAAATAAAATGTGCAGGGAACATGTATGCTGGGTAGGCCAATGGCAGTGTCTGCTACAGATGTGATGTATTCTGAACTTCACATTGAATGACTTCTCAGCTGTTGTTTGCCTACAAGACTGATTTATAAGTAGGTCTATATATCTAATAATTGTAAGTTAGTTTGTGATAAATGAGAACAGTCATGATGTAGTGGAAAAAGCATGGTTGGATTCAGTCCTGGGTTCTAATCCCATTTTCTACATCTTATTTGATATTCTGAAAAGAGTGAAAATAATACCTGTGGTTTTTCATTTTGGTGATGCTTAAGAAGAATAAGGTTATGAAGTGTGACCTATGTAAAGAGAGACAAATCAAGGGTTGGATTTACCAGCAAGGTCATACGGTTTAGCCATTTATAGGGAGCTTATTTGAATTCTCTTTATATTGTGTTAGGCACATTTGAGTTCCACAGGAACTAGACAGAATTAATTCTATTTCTAGAGGCATCTGACTGTTGGAAAGTTCTTTCCTTTATTTACTGAAATCTGTCTTCTATTTTACAGCCAACGCTTTTACAAAGGTAAAACATCTCTTGGAATTTAAATGCACTGTGTGCTAAATACATCTTTTTCTATTCATAGTGTTGAATTTGGGTTTGTTATTATTTCAATGTAATTTATGTTTGTTTCAAAGGCAAAATATTTCCTAATATTTTTTCCATTCTTGTAACATTTCTCTTTAATGTTTGTTACCAGTGTGGCTCCAGCAAATAGCTGCCTTTATAAAGGAACTTTGGTATAACCTAACTAGTGAATGGGAATGTGTCCGTTTTTCCATTTCCTTTCAGGGTAAGCACATCTGGTACTCAGAAGCATTGCTGTAATCTCACACAAAGAGGGTTAGTTGATGACGCTTCTTGCATATCCCAAGGGCCGATGAAAGCAACTTGGCGTCCTTTGAATACTCTATTTTATGCCTCAAATACTGTGTGAGTGTCTAAAACTACACACGTCTTTTCTGATAGTTTTTTGCTTCCCTGATATCCAAGCCAAATCTAAGGCATTTCCCTATCTTCTTGGTTCATTAGCTGAATCCCAGGGTATCTTCCAAGCTTGACGTTTTCATGAGACTGAAAGTCAATAGGCCCATCTGCCCCACCGGAAGTGGCTTTGCCATCTGGCTTTAGGAAACTGGGTCATGTCTTACTGGTTCCAAGTAAGTTGGTAGTAAATCTTTCTTACGTTGCAGCACAAAACACAATCATGAAAAGACTGCCTTTGAAAGATAGAAAAACACATCGTTGGAGTGATCTTCGGCTGATTTTACCCACATATGCTGACCAGGAAATCATCAGTCTATTACCATTTATGGAACATCTATTACTTGCCAGATGTTTTATATTCATTATCTTTCATACTCACGAGAACCACATGTAAGATTCATTTCCCCACTTAACAGATGCGTTCCTAGAATTAGAGAGATTAATTGAGATGCCTGCAGATGTGCAGCTCAGCAGAAGTGCACCTTGGATCTGAACCTGCATCGGAAGCATAACTTCCATGCACACCTGCTTGCCATGACCTGACATCACTTCTGTGTCATGCTTCCTCTTTCTGTGCCACTCACTTATACTGTGGTTAAAGAAAGTTAGTAGGGTATTTTGTTATTTTTATTTATTACTTGTAAGGTTTCCCCCCCCCCCCACAAACTAGCTTTGAATTTGATCAAAGCAAACAGAACAGTATTTGAACTCTGACATGTTCCAAAGCCAGAAAGAAAATACTTGAAAGACTTCCACGAGTTTTTTTTTGTTTTGTTTTGTTTTTTTTTTAGTACCTATTAGTCATTTTGTGACTTTCAATCCTTTCACCATTGCAAAAATTTGTTTGCTTACTTGAAAACAAAATGTTCTAAGCCAACTTATCCGTATTCATTTGGGAAACTTAAGTAGCATGCAAATGTGATTTAAAAGGAAAAATTATCTAGTTGGAATTGCTTAATCATTTCAAAGGATAAGATTCAATCTGAAAGGGAGGAAGACTAAGGCCAGATGTGCCTCTCTCCCAGTTAGGGAGTAAAGGGTCCCAGAAAAGAACTGCTCTTTTGTTTAAAATCACAATCTGTAAAACTCTGCAGACAGCAAACTCAATGTACATTTAAACCTGACCCTCTCATCTCTATTGCTGATTGAACCAGACCTTCTTGGAGGACTAGAGCAAGACAATTTCTTTATAATTTCTGTATCAATTATCCAATTGAAAATGCCAAATTAATGTTTTAGAATTCTTAAACTATTAATATGAGAAGTTATTTTCTGTGGCAAATTGTGTACACAAAAAAATATTGTTTTCTATGTGGACTTTAGAACAAAAAACTTTTTTTCTATCACTTTTCAAGTCATTCTAGCTTTAAGATGTAGAAATCGCATTTGCTTTCAGAGAGATTGAGATATTAATTTTCAGAATATATATAGACATATACCAACATAGTAAAATAGCATGCTCTGAAGCAATACAAATAAAGGCCAGAAATTGCTGATTTCATGCAGTTATTTTCCTCTTACTAGCAAATTCTTACTTTACAAAATGAACAGACTTCTAAGAATGGAACCTGAAAATTTTTGCTTTTTATAAAGCCTTTTTATGATATCTTTTATTTATCGAAGTCCCTAGGTCACCCAATCTACTGGGGCAGATTTAAGTTCTACTGATCCCTGACAGAGGCCAGAGTGGACAGTTGCTCAGATTCAAGACTCTGGCTGCGAAAGCAATCAGGAACCAGGGCCTGCTGATGGGGAATCCAATTCACCGGAATTGGCTACTGATAGCTTCTTAGAAGCAAGCTGGAGGTCAAACCTGGAAGGTGGAATAGAGATTACACTTTGGTTTAAAGCGGAGGACTTTAGATAGAAAATGACTATGATACTGTATGGCCACAATGAGTGGGCTGAGAGAAAGAAGCCAAGTGTTAAAGCCGTATATCAGGACATGATTTCTATAGACCTGTTTTGTCTTGTCTTCTTTTGCTTTTTATATTTCCTAGATGACATTTTTACTGATCATGGATTAATATAATATATTTATGCTAGTAGCTCCTGAATTTCTGTTTCAAGTTCAAGTCCTCCTCTGGGCAGCATCTCACAAACCGCCCACAAGGTATCTCCGTTAGGATGTGTAAAAGTTCTAGTCTCCAAAACAGAAATCTTTCATTTCTCTGCAACTCATTTTTCTCCTCTATTCTTCATTTCAGTATATGGCAACATCACTCTCCTGCCAACCGCTAATGTTGAAACATCTTCCTTTTTCTTTACTCACCTGGCTAAGTCCAACGGATTTTATTTCCAAAAGATTTCTTGAATATACTCATTTCCCTAAAAGCCTATTGCCATCACAAAGACAGGATACTATCACTTATTATCTAGATCACAGTATTAACCTCCTAATTTTTCTACTCTCATGCCTGTCCTCTCATAATGAAGACATTGTTAGCCAGCAGTGAGTACATTTAAAATATCAATTGCACCGTGTTATTTTCTTGCTGAAAGCGTCCCAATGTTCTTTCATTGAACTCAAAGTGAAATCTTAAATGCTTTCAGTGGCCTACAGACCCATTATAGGCGTAGCTTTATATGTCACTGTTCTCCCACTCCACCACACACATCTCACAGCCTCTGTGTGCTCAATGTTCCAAGCTGCGTCCTAGCTCATGCTTTTACACATACTATTCCCTATGTCTAGAATGCACTTATCCCAAGTTTCCACATTCTCTTCAGGTCTCAATTTCAGTGCTACATCGTCACAAGGTCTTCCCTGATCACCTTTCCCAATGTAGGTGCTCATCTGAAGGAAACCCTTGCTTCCTTCAAAACTATTTTTACAATCTGCAATTGCTAATTTATTTGTCTTTCTTTCTTTTTTTTTTTGTCACCCTGACTACAGTGTAAGCTCTGTGACTTCCTTCTTTAGTAAAGTATATCAACCATTTATTAAATAAGTTAATTGATCCACAGCCAACAAGCCTGGCTTGTTTATACAAGGGAACCATTGGAGAAAGTGATAGCAAGAGGTTTCTCTGGTCAGGGACATTTTCCAAGGAGTTCTGGGTTGACAACATTCAGGAACAGAATTCCCTTCAGGATTCCTTGTTGGCTTTGCTTTGCCTCAAAGGAGTCTGCTGCATCTCTTATATTAATTAATCTCACTGTGTGTTTCACCTGCTGGTTATTAAAAAAAGAAGTTAAACCACTGAACACTTCAAGAACTGAGGAGGTCAGAGAAGCCTTATGCCAGATGGAGCAAATTCTCTTGGGTCCTCAATATACTGTTTATTGGTTAAGCTGGACTGCTAGCTTCACAGGGGCTTGGAAGTGGGACTAGAAAAGAGGACCTGGTGGCAAAATGGGCTGCCATCAGATGGCAGCAGAGTTGTTTCTTCTTGCACGCCTACCTATTAACTTTGCCCCCATTTTAGAATATTAAAATATGAGTGTTGCCCTGGCTGGTTTGGTTCAGTGATAAGAGCATCAGTCCTCAGTGGACCAAAGGGCCTCGGGTTCCATTCTTGGTCAAGGGCACATGCCTAGGTTGCAGGTTTGATTCCCTTGAAGGAGGCAATGGATAGATGTGGCTCTCTCACATTGATGTTTCTCTCTCCCCGTCTCCCTCCCTTCCATTCTATCTAAAAAGCAATGGAAAAATATCATCGGGTAAGGATTAACAAAAAATAAAAATAAATAAAAAATAATAAAATATAAGTGTTTTCCAGATATATTTAAAGCATTAATGGACTTTCCATTTGGTATTTATATCTGTTTATTTCAAACACTGCCAATTTGTAGAATCAATGGGAGAATTGCACTGCATAAAGGGATATCTTTAGAAAAGAAAAACAGAATTCCCTTCAGGATTAAAAGTGATTAAAAGTTTCAGAATTAAAAGTGATAGGTTTTCCTTTTCTAGGAAGTTATTAAAATAAACACAGAATATATGTAAGATGAATGTTGTGATATAAACATTTTTTATTTGAAGGTGAATTTATTCACTTAACACCAATTTGATTCAAAAAATAAGAAAAGGTGTTGTATCAACTGCTCTCAATTGTAATGCACTAACACCTGTTTAATTTTATTAATGATTGTGATCATTCTGCTCCTCTGTTAGAACTGAACTAGGTAGGGTAAAAACCTTTTACCATCCTGAACCTGAATGAGCTTTACCAACAGTATCTACAAACATTTTCCTCTTCATCAACTATTCTAGTCACGGAGAACTCACCATTCCCCAAGCACTTCATTCATGTCAGTGCTTTTGCTCATTCTGGTCCCAGTTCTGGCAATAATTCACCAGCTCTTTTTATCTGACAAATCCTATTTATTTTTTAAGATCTATCTAAAATATAACTCAAATATATATATAATCTTCAATCCATCATTCATCTAGTAAATAATTCTTATTTAATTAACCATGCACTATACTGACTGCCAAGAAATACAGTGATCATGTCACTGCTGTCATAGATTCTAGCAGAGTGAGGAGACAGTATATGAACAATGAATAGTATGATGAAAGCTATGAAGACATATAGGAAAACATGTATTTTACATATTAATAGAGGCTTTCCTAAGAAATGACTCTAAGAATGAGTAGAAGTTAGATAGACAGAGAGACAAACATTCCATGTGAAGGAAAGAGCACATGCAAAACCCCTTGGTCAGAAGATGGTGCATATTTGTTTGCGAACCAGCATGCTAGCACAGAGAGATCGGGGAAGAACGACACCCAGATGAGGTGAACAGTTAAGCAGGGTGTGGCTTGTGCAGGTTCTTTGAAGACCATTGAGGATACTGGACTTTACCAAACAGTAAGAAAAAAATCACCAAAAGCTTTTGAGAAGAGGAATAAAATAATCAGATGTTTTTTTGATCTAATACTCTAATTGCAAAGTAGAGAACAGATAGAGGAAAACACAATAGGTTTGGGGAAGTATAAGGAGGTTATTATAATAGTCTAGGCAAGAGATTTTTGTCGATTGGACTAGGGCCGTAACCACGGGGAAGGAGTGTGATGTAAGAGGCAGAATGGACAGGACTTAGTGACTGACTGCGAGGAGTGATAGAGAACAAGCAGTCAAGGGGGCTTTACATGTACTACACTGAGTAGCTGGGTAGATGGCTGTGCTCTTGCATAGGTGAACAGATTTTATTACCAATTGATAGATTTACACTGATACTCTGTTTCAATGTGTTCAAGAAGTAGATAATAAAAGCAAATGTAATAATACTTTAAATCTAGGAAATGAAGTTTTAAAAATTCATATCCAAGAGAATTTCTGAGATTCCAAAGAAATATGACTTGTGAATTTTTTTGTTATGATAATGAATGGACATGTTGGACTGGGACATCTGCAGTAATAATACTTCCTGCTGCTGTCAAACTCTTTCTGTGGCTGCTTCTGAAAGGAATCCCTTGTGGCTCCCTCTCTTTATTCTCCTGTTCCTGGTAAGGTTCACACCCTTCTGCATTTTGCATACATAATACCTTAAAAATTAAAATAGAGTCTCCAAGCTGCAGAGATTCTAATCGAACATTTTAATAACCTTTTTCCTTTGTGTTAATCAACTTTCTAAAGTGTGAGCTATTTTTAGCACCAGTTACACTCCTACCTCTGGGTCCAATTCTCATTCTCTTCACATCGCAGACGATCTCTCTGCAGCGTTCTTTTTGAACTCAATCAGTGCTTTCAGAAGAGAAAATGATGCCGTGGAGGATGAGAACTGGGTCATGGCAAGCATTCTCCCTCACAAAATGCTGAATTCTTTTACTTCCAGGTGCAGAGACAGGGTTAGATGATTAACATTGAGAGAGCACAAAAGGAACCATTCGAGCGAACCCCCCCACTCCCCGTCCTGCCAAAAACACGTTTACTTCAATAGGGTTATTTCAGACTGCCTGCATTGTTGTTTTGTTACCAGAATTTTAATTTTATCAGGAAACAAATTACTCTTAGTAAAATTGCTATTAAAATTTCTAGAGTTAAAAATGATAAACAGTTTCTAAGGCAGCCTGCTGAGACCCCCACTTTCAACTTAGAATCTTGAGAAGACACAGATTAAAACCAGCACACAATTGACTGCCTAACAAATCATCTATTTCCAGGAACTTCAGACATGTCCGTTAATGTTTAGTTTGATGTGATTAGGAGTGAGGAAAATACAGTAGTTGGCCATTTTTTTTAAGGGAAAGGAAACACACACACAATCTGAAAAAAGTTGCAAGATCTTCCAGGCTTCCCCCACTGTCCATCTTTTCATTAGTGGCTTGGGTTTTTTATCAACTAGAAAAAAAAGAAAGAAAACCATTCCTTTCCTATGCTTATCTTGATTTTGAGGTGGTCAGAAGGCTATTTTTCAACCTTTTTTACCCACCTTTATCACTCAAGTAAAGAGGGGCAGGTTAGGTTGGAGCAGACAGGAGTCCTAAGGAATCAAAGAGGAGATTTAAATTGCGTGTACTACATTAATTCATATTAGAATACCAGGCAGGGCTGCAGAAGAATATTTCTACCTCATAAAAAAGCCTATGAGGGGAATATTTGGGTATTGGTATGAAATTTTGAGCTATTTCTCCTAAATTTTTGCATAGATGTAGTGTTCTATTTATCCACTTACCCTTCTATCCATCGAAACAACTGGTTCTCATTGTCTTAAATGTCTTTCAATTGCCCCTGAAAAGGGAGGGCACTAAAAATTTTAGGGAAAAATAAATTTTGGAATGAATTTTAAAGAAATAACATACTGGCCTGGCTGGTGTGGCTCACTGGTTGAGCGTCAACCCATGCACCAAAAGGTTGCCATTTGATTCCCAGTCAGGGCACTTGCCCAGGTTGTGGGCCCGATCCCCAGTGGGGGGTGTGCAGGAGGTGACCAGTCGATGTTCCCTCTCATCGATGTTTCTATCTCTCTCCTTCTCTCTTCCTCTCTCTCTCTAAAATCAATAAAGAAAAAAATATTTAAAAAAAGAGAAAGAAATAACATACTGGAAAAAATGGTCTCAAAATTTAAGAAAAAGAAAAATGATTTGATTTTCGAAAGTAACTGCATAAAAATAAAAACAGAAGCTCTGAACACCTTGAAACAAAACTTGAAGGAAGAAAGTGTTATGTTGGGTTAGAAAGTGAGTAGATAAGGAGTCAATTTCTGATTCGCTCCACTAAACCCATCTTCCCCTGTTATGGAACAGAAGATAGATAATAAAAGTCCTTTCTGGTCTATGGGAAAGAGGTTGAAATTTGGGAAAGAAAAGCCAGAATGTTCCTATGTGGGGGTCTTGGAAAAATACCTTGCATTGGCTCCTCTCAAGGCCAGAGGTTGGATTGGGCTTCATAGAGAACTTTAAGTGGGTTTGATAATCGGAGAGCAGGGATATCCTGCGCCCCACCTCTTGTCTGGATTTTTAGGAGGGAAATGTCCATGCAGAGCTCCCCAGTCACAATAGAGTGATAATGAATTCAGTTCTAGGAAGAAACTATCACCCTTTCCTTCTGCTCTTTATGAGCCCAGAGCCATGGAGGTGAGCATCTGAATGACATCCATGTCCTTGGAAATGCTACAGAGAAAGGCTGAGAAGGTACAGGTGGCAATGAACATGCCTTAGAGCTGGGATGGAGAATTTGTGAGGTGTGTTTTATTGTCCTGGCAATTTGGGAGCAAGGCAGTACCGTGATGCCGGCAGTAGTGGCAGAGAGAAGCATGTTGATCATTAAAGGCCAATGTGGGTTATATATCCTGATGAAAGCTAACTAGGGAGGGAAATGGCCATGAACAGATACCAGATTTTCTTTACAGCCTTCATCGTATGTAAGTACTTTCTCCCCTGGGAAGAAGGGAAGAGAAAGAGGGACCAAATATTCTTGAATTAACAATTAAAATTCTGTTTAAATGTAGTACAGACTGAGTTTAATGGGAACTGTCGAGATTAATATTTCTGTCTTCAGTAACAACAGAATGGAGGCTTGGAGGCTAAGTTCAGTTCAGTTAATGAGAAATCAAAAGAAAGTTCAATTTTTTCACATCTGAGTTTTGTGATTCTGAAAATTCCCTAGATGCAGTAGACATAATACTGGGCATGCAGCTTACCTTCTGAGAAAGTGTTATTATAATACTCCAGTGGACAATGTTTTTAGCCAAAAATGATCCATATATTCTGTTTCTGGCACCCAATGGGTCTCTGTAGCTTTGGCCTCATTTATTGTTGAAAAGCGCAATAGAAAAAAGACTCTCAATATGGATTTCTGAGAAAATGCTGCAGCACTAGGAAAACAAGTGTTACCCTGAAGAGTAAAGAAAAACAGACTCTGGGAAATGAAGTAGTATAAGACATTTGGCATTCTGATACCATACAGGGGTGGGTAGGGAACCTTTATCCTGCTAAGGGCCATTGGATATTTATAATATCATTTTAGGGCCCTACAAAGTATCAACTTAAAAATTAGCCTGCTATATTTGGTCAGGCTAATTTGGTGAATTGTGTGATGTTAGTTGGTATTGACTTCGCACGCCTCATCTGACCTGCGGCAGGCCTGGATGTTCCCTACTCCTGTAGGAACACATAGATACAATGAAATAACTTGACCTCTGGAAATGAACTAAAGTATAAAACAATGAACAGCAACAACAACAAAAAACACAACACAAAAAACAAACTTTCATCAATGAATTAAACAATATTTTACAGAGAGCTAAGCTACCAAATTGACCCTCAAGAAAGTATTGGGGATCAACTTGAATAGCACTCACTGAATACAAAAAAAGGAGCAAGGGGCTAAAATTTAACAATCTAAGAGATGATAGATGGAGAGCATGGAGAGCAGCAAAGCAATCAAAAAATCAAGATTATTCTCAAGGCAGATATCAATAATTGCTATAGGAGTGATCAAAAATTCTGACTCACTTTCTCCCCCAATAAAAGAGATCAATTGATTTTATAAATACCTAATTCCCTTTAGCTATTTTATTCCTTTATGCTTAAGGTACCTAGAGTGTAGAGTTCTTGTTTCCTGCCACGGAATTCTGAATAATAGCACATGGAGGAAGTGATTATAGTTGATGGATTATCATGTATGGAAATCTGGGATTGGATATCTGATCAAGTTTTGGTTTAAGGTTGGGAAGAAACCAGTTACCATTGAAAAGGGGACACTGGTAACACACGGTATGTAGTGACATAGTTGTTCTGAAATGATCACTTTTGGTCTGGGATGAAGTGTCTTGCTGAAGGCAAGGCTTAGTGGATAAGCTGGCTATGTTAATAGACATAATGTGTCTACTGAAATAATGAATTTTATACTTCAAAAGAGTCAATTGTATGTTATATGAATTATATTTCAATGAAGTTGTTAATAAGAAAAAGAAATTTCTGTAAACTTTGAAATAGGAAATGTACTTTTTGTGTTATTAACAAAATCCATGGAATAAATGCCATAAAGTGATTATAAAGTTTGGAACGTTAATAGGTGATTCAGTTACAGATTATAAAAAAAAATCACTTTTTATGCAGTTTTTTTTGAGACATTTATGTAAGATGCATACATTTCATTGGACAGTGACAACCTGAAAAATATAAAAAATTATTGTGAGTGATATGCAACAAAAATAGAGACAACAGAAATAAAGTCAATTAAAAAAGAAGTAGATGGTTCTGAGAAGTAGTTATAAAGCTTCCATGAAGGGTCATCTCAGACCATGGTGACTATGATGGAGGATACAGATTACCCTTTGTGATATCAGATCTTCTTGTGTTTGTTTCCTATTGGCTATAATTCCTTCAACACGTAGTATAACTTCTTTTCCTTTCAGTTATCCCAAATGCTACCAAAAAAAAGTGTTAGTTTTTAACCCCTTGATAATTAGTTAATGTAAGGAAAGAAACTTGGATCTTGCTGCCACAGAATTAAAATTAATAAAAGAAGTTTTTATTAAATCATAGTAAGAGAAATCCTAATAATGTTGTCATAATTGCTGTTTATTACAGAGTGGCAGAGTCACCAAAAAGCAAGTTCTTATGCATCAACAAGGTGTGTAGTATGTGTCAGGACCACTCAGAAAAGCAGCCTTAACCACACCTCCTGAACTATTTTGTAACTCGCTGAGAAAAACAAAACAGTTTGCAATAAGACATGTGGTGTATGCTTAGTAGTAAATATGGTTTGCTTAACGTACTGTGTTTGAATTTTTAAAAGAAATTGTGAAGTAGACTGTAAATTTCAGAGTGAAGATATTGAGACTGAAAAGTCCACATGTTTGAGATTTACAAATGTAAAAACCCAGACTCTCCAACTCAGAAGCCCAAGAACAGAGCATTACAATTTGTAAAATACCTTGAGAGTTGCACTATAACCTGTAGTTTATATTTACTAGGCTACTCCTACTGAAGCAACTCTTCATCTGGTAGAGAGCTATCTTTCCCTGTTTCATTAGCCTGATTCCAATGTCTGAGAAACAGAATCTCCTTTGTCTCCTATGCTCAGGGATTTTGCATTTCTCTTCCTTTATAAAACAAGCTCAGCAACTGCACCAGTTAACTACAGACTGGCAAATTGGTTTTATTATCATTGTGACATCTGTAATGTTCTGTAAAGCAACAGATTTAATAAAAACACAAATGTGAGAACTTAAAAAAAAAAAAGGCACATGAATAAGATTCATGCATGTCCGTGTCAGCCTCTCCCCCCAGCCAGTCCAGTGCTTACTGAAGGGGCTCGGGGTCAAAAGGGCTGTGGTGGTGAGGGTGCATGTGTGATCAGGCTTCCCTTCGCCAAGGCTCGTCAGGCTAACAGTACTCGTAAATGTCCCACTTGCCAAAACACAGACTGATGCTGCACATAGTGTGTGGACATAACCCAGAGGCACCGAAAAACATCTGGGGGCAGGTGGATTACTTTGAACCACATCGTAGCGATTTGTTCTCCCTGAAACAGACACTTATCCACAGACTTACTGAATATCTCCTTCCCAATTTCAGGATAGCTCATAATGTTGTTTCCCATCAATGGACTGGTTTTCCATGGGAAAAATGTGCTCAGGCCTGAGGAATTTCCTGGTTGTGCTGTATCTCCTGCTACCCCAAAGAAAATATCCTTAGAGAATAATGAAACACATATTAGAGACTCAGTTACAGCACTTTCTGGAAGATAGCACCTTGTGAGGTTAAGAGGCTCTTTGGGAGAATGCATTCTATGTTTTTAAGCAGTGACTCATGCTCTAATTCACCTTGATTGTAAGGAGCACCATTATATTAAACATTATTAAGAAGTAAAGAAAAAAAACTACTGTCAAGTGAACTATGACTTGCAAACACTGTAAGAAGCAGGTCAGTGTCAGAGACACAAAAACAAACACGTAAAAAGACTTAAAATAGGAGAAATAGGGTAAATGGTACTTTCCTCCCTTATAACATAAAATTTAGGAACCAAGGAGTGGAAATGAAAGTGATGCTCCAGCCTACAGTACCAATGTCACCTTCAAAAAAATCCCTGCTATTTTTTTAAAAAACCCATTCTGACAACTTAATTATATGGACTTATCAAAATTTTATTTCAAGGTTGTTCAAGGGAAAAGGCCTAGGCAGATCAATTGAAAGGTTTATCTCTTCTTAGTGACATTTATAGGGAAAAAAAAAAGAGTTGTTAAATCATAAGTGGAGACTTTCTGATTAGTGATCATTAGACTTCTGGCTGACAATCAGCTGACAGTTAAATGTTGGGTGGGGGGTGGAGGGAGTGGTGACTAGTTTTCCAGAACAGAGCTTAGGCGTATTAAATTTCATCAGGCAAGTATGCAACGTTGCCTAAGCAATTTTATTAGAAATGCCAACTTTCTTTTTTTTCTTCCCAGGTGGAAGTTGTGAAACACATACCAGAACTGGTTTGGGGCTATGTTGTTTCCCAGTCCTTGAAGGAAGAAATGCTTCCACCAGGCACATAGCGATGATTACAGTCAGGCTTTCCTCGTAACAAGCAAAACAAAATGAAACAAAACAAAATAAAACAACATCAGACGGGGTGGGAATAGAATGACTGGTTTTCCAGTGATTTACCTAATTACTGAAGGGATATAGGGCTAGTGCTTCATGTGGAAACAGAGGGGAATATGTCTGGAGTTAAGTGATCTCTGAGTTGACTCCTATACTGACCTATCTAGGGGTAAAATTTATTAGAAGTTTATATTGACCACATGATATTCAGCAAGACCATGAACGAGCCAGACACCTCAAATAAAGACTTGAATCAACCTACAGACCTAACAAGTAAGCCATTAAATGTCACATGACTGCTTGTAGAAATGACTACTTAGGGAAATACATAATTTCTATGTTATGTATATATCTATATCTATATCTACTAACTAATTTTTCTCTTCTCTTACTCTTTAACTTTTCTTTAGCTTACTTTATTGTAAGAATACAGTATATAATGTATATAACATAGAAACTGTATTGATCTACAGTTTATGTTATTGGTAAGGCTTCCAGTCAATAGTGGACTATTAGTAGTTAAGTTTTGGGGGTCTTTTACTCATTTAGATAGGGTGTAACATTGATGTTCGATTTCTAATTTAATTGATAGGTTTATACATATGAGAACAATCTAAGCTGCTGTAGGGAGTGAGTTCAAAATAGAATGACTTAAGATAAAAGTTAATTTCTTCATACATTGTGGTCTAGGACTGGACGGCACTTTGAACCATTGCCAGCTCCTTTCGTTGTCTCCTCTCACATTCCTAGAATGCTCCCATCATACCCACAATAGCTCAACTCTGCATCCATTTATCAGCCTGGAGGGAAGAGAACGGAAAAAAGGAGGGCAACATGTTTAAGATGGCATTTTGGCTGAACAGACAAGGAATGCGTATCACCCAAGGATGACTACAGTGATTGATGAGACTTTGGTTCTCTCGTCTTCGGGAGAGGGTGAATGCATTTATATCTGTAACGACAGTGGATATTTTAGTTTGTTGTTGGAAGTTTAAATATAGGGGCAAATGTGTGTATAAATGTTGCTTATCGAAAGGATTGATTTGGTGGATGTAGTGAAATGGCACTCATGTTCTCCTAATGTGGCTTCCTATACAGCAGATGTTGGAAAATACAAACTCAATTTTTAAAACTCTCTTGGAGCTGAGGTTGAAGATGACAACTGGGTTCTGTCTCTTCAATGAAACTGACTATGACATGGCAGGCAGAAGTCTCTCTGTTTGTTTGAGTATTGTTTCTGACCAGTACCCTTGTATATTTGTTGACTTTTTCTAAAATAACATTCAAATCCCAGCCTTCTAGAGTAGAAGTTGGTATTCATTTTTGTGTAAAGGGCCAGATAGTATATATGTTTCATTTTGTGGAACAAGGAGTCACACACAAGCTCTGTCAAAACTATTCAACTCTGCTGTTGCAGTGAAAGCAGTCACAGACAAAATGTAATCAGAGGAGTCTGGCTCTGTTTGCTAGTTGGATTTGGCCTGGGGAACACCAGTGGCTAAGTTCTTTTCTAGATCATGGTTTAGAAAGGCAGATGCAAGGAGCACTGGTGGTCCAACGTAACATTTTATTCTCAATCACTAACCTAATGGACTGTCAGGAGATACTTCTGGAGGTTCTGGCTTCCTACTTATTTGATCACAGCTCTTCTTTGGATCACAGCTTCAGAGATGGCCTCTTTTTTTTTTTTTTCCCATCATCCTAATTGCAGTAAAGATTGTAGCTCCCTGCTGGGTCAGTTCAATGGTAATGATCTGGAAGTCATGCCTGAAAGCCCAGGGCAAAGCATGCTTTTCCACTCCTGCAGTGATTTCTGTAAGCACCCAATTTCCTACACTTTAAAACAATGTCTTCTTAAAATATATCTAGATTGAGTTCTGTTTCCCGCAGCTGAAAACTGTTTGATCCAAGCTTATTTCTGTATTCCATTCAGCGGCCATAACTCCCAATATCTCTACATATCATTCAGAGAACATAACTCCCCATAGGTTACATGCCAGCAAAGAGGAACAAAGTCTCAATGCATTCTGAGATTTTTGTTTGCCTAAAGAAATGATTTTTCTTTTTTCTTTTCCTGAATAAAAAGCGGGAATAACACTGTGAATAGTACCTGTTGGTGATTAGTCTGAAATCTTGGCAAGAAAAGTATAAGATATGACTTCAGACTCAACAAAACCACATTGGATTATGGTTAGGTATCACAAATTAAGCCCATTAACTTTCTTTCCATTTAGATAGAAAAACTACCAGCAACCAAGTGGACAATAAATGGTACAAGAGATATTCTACTTTGTCTTTTAGCAAATGCTAGGCCTAGGTTGGTGGTTGCCTATTCCACATTAGTAAAGACAATAATTCATAGAAATATTAAATATGCTGATGACTAAGAGGTAGATATAGTTGTGAACATTCATTTCCACTATAAATGGAACATTAAGAATTGTTAGAAGACATCAACTGATGCAGATATGAAATAGAATCTTAGAGGTGAGAAGAAATGAAGGCAAGGATACAAAAGGAAATGGCAGAAGTAAAAATAATATTTATGGAAATACCAAGTGCAATTGCAGAGCAAAAACCAATACTGAAGAAGAAGAGAACATACTAAACTTGCAAAATATCAAATCAGTAATAAGGTGAAAGAACTTTAGTATTTCTTCATAACACAGAGGAAACACATAGTTGAAAATTAAGGAAAAATGACAGCTAGAAGAAGAGAAGAATAGAAATCAACCTAAGAAATGTATGCATTGCAAAGGAAACTGGACATAATTAGGAATTACATCATAGAAAAATTTCATGAGCTAAAGAAGAATCTACGTTTGTTGGCCTGAATGTGCTCACCAAATTCCAGGCAACAGTAATGGAAAAAACAAACAAACAAAAAAAGCAGACTTATCAAAATTTACATTTAAAAAGTAAAAAAATAACCCCCCTCCCCCCATAAAACAACCTTAAGAAGCTATGCAAAATAATGTATTTAGGTTGCTTTCATATCTTGGCTATTGTAAACAATGCTGTGATCTAGGTGTCCAGTGATGGATGAATGGAATATACTCAGCTATAAAAAAAATGAAATCTTGCCATTTGCAACAACATGGATGGACCTAGAGAGCATCATGTTAAGTGAAATAAGTCAGAGAAAGACATGTACTATGTGATTTCGCTTAGATGTGGAATTTAAACACAAAACAAACAAAGTGATGTATTTACATTTAATCTGGCATAGAAATTGATTGACATGATGGATGTTGCCACTGACCTGGGATGGTCTTACTAGTAAGTACTACTGAGTAGATTATGGCATAACTGTTTATGTTTTCATCCTTGTGTGAATTCAAGAAAAGATATTTTTAAGTATGCAAAATCTCAGAACATACATTGCTAAGAACATACTCTTACCAAGAAAACTAATTGAAAGTACTCTCACAATCAATGGACAAATTAAAATCAAGATTTGGTGAAATCAATTAAATATAGAGATTTAAATATAACTACACTGTATATAAAATTATAAAATTAAATGCAAAACCAAGAACTATTATTTTATTTTAATCAGGTTAAATTTATATACAATGAAGTACACAATTTATAAGTTTATAGCTTAATGTTAATATGCATACATCTATGAATCCACCAACCATATCAAGGTATAAAATATATCAGCACCCCCAATGGCTTTTTTATGCTTCCACATATTCAATAGAGCCCCCTCAAAGTCCCCAATTTTATGACATTTATCTTTAGTTTTGCCTGTTTTTGACCTTTCTATCAATATAATATCTGAAAGATTCATTCATTCTATATGATGCATATAGTAGTCATTTATTCTTTTTAATTTCTGATACATTAAATGAATGTATCACAAATTAGCTTGATACTATTGATGGCATTTGAGATATATCTAGGTTTTGGTTACTAGATTTTGACTAATTAAGTTGTTTCGGACATTTTTGTGTATGCTTTTTGGTGGATATAATTATTTATTTCTGTTGGCTATATTCTAACGAATAGAATTGCTGTGTCATGGAATATAGCTATGATCAGCTTTTGTAGATATTGTCAGTTTTCCAAGTGATAGACTTCTCTTCTGTGATGGTTAGTTTCATGTGTCAACATAGCTGGGCTATCATATCCAGATTTGAATCAAATACTGGTTTAGGTGTTGCTGTGAATGTATTTTGTAGAAGTGGTTATAATCATCTGTAAAGGAGATTACCCTCCATAATCTGGGTGGGCCTCTTCCATTCTTTGAAAGTCCTTAAGAGCCTTTCAAAACTGAAGTTTCCCTGAGGAAGAAGAAATTCTGCCTGTGGACTACAGCCTCAGCTCCCACCTGAGAGTTAATAGCTATATGTAATCCAAATATCTTCTTCCAATAGGCTAATTTACTGTTAACTCTCTTGTAGTATCTTTTTTTATATATATATAACTTTATTGTTGAATGTATTACAAATGTTCCTCATTTTCCCCCCCTTGCCCCCATCCTCCCCATTCCTGCCCCCCTCCTGCCTTTCCCCACACTGTTGTCTGTGTCCATTGGTTATGCATATATACATATAAGTTCTTTGGTTTATTTCTTCCCACCCCCCAACCCCCCTTCCCTTTAAGGTTTGTCAGTCTAACAAGCAATTTGTACTTCTTAATCCCTTCGCCTTTTTCACCCATCCCCCCAGCCCCCACCCATCTGGTTCCCAAAAAAGTTCTCTGTATCTATGAGAATGTCTTTGTTCTGCTTGTTCATTTTGTTTGTAGATTCAATTGTTGATAGCTATGTATTTATTGCCATTTTGTTTGTTCATTTTTTTTTATCTTTTTCTTCAAGAAGACCCTTCAACATTTCATATAAGAATGGTTTGGTGGTGATGAACTCCTTTAGCTTTTCTTTGTCTGGGAAACTCTTTATATGGCCATCGATTCTAAATGACAGCTTTGCAGGATAGAGTAATCTTGGTTGTAGGTTGTTGCTTTTCATCACTCTGAATATTTCTTGCCACTCCCTTCTGGCCTGCAAAGTTTCTTTTGAGAAATCAGCTGACAGTCTGATGGGAACTCCCTTGTAGGTAACTAACTGCTTTTCTCTTGCTGCTTTTAAGATTCTCTCTTTGTCTTGAACCTTTTGCATTTTGATGATGATGTGTCTTGGTGTGGGCATCTTGGGGTTCATCTTGTTTGGGACTCTCTGTGCTTCCTGGACTTGTATGTCTGTTTCCTTCGCCAAGTTAGGAAAGTTTTCTGCCATTATTGTTTCAAATAGGTTTTTGATTTCTTGCTCTCTCTCTTCTCCTTCTGGCACCCCCAAGATGCGAATGTTGGCACGCTTGAAGTTGTCCCAGAGGCTCCTTACACTATCCTCATTTCTTTGGATTCTTTTTTCTTTTTGCTGTTCTGATTGGGTGTTTTTTGCTTCCTTATATTCCAAATCGATGGTTTGCTTCTTGGCTTTACCTACTCTACTATTGCATCTGTGTAAACTATTCTTTATTTCAGTTAGTGCATCCTTCATTTCAGACTGGTCCTTTTTTATGCTCTTGAGGTCCTCACTAAGTCCACTGAGGTTCTTACTAAGTCCATTGAGCATCCTTATAAGCAGTATTTTGAACTCAGCATCTGTTAGGTTGCTTAACTCCATTTCACTTAGTTCTTTTCCTGGAGTTTTGTTCTGTTCTTTCATTTGGGACATGTTTCTTTGTCTCCTCATTTTGGCTGCCTCCCTGTGTTTGTTTCTATGTATTACTTAGCGAGAGGTATGGGGCTAGCTGAGACCAGATGCTGCTTGTTTGAAAGAATTTAGGAAAAGTTGAAGCAGGATCCAAGACAGGCCAATCCTATGGTAAAGCAACTGGCAACAGCTTGGGTGGGCCTGAAAGCTGGGTGGGGCAGGGCCTCAGGGAATCACCAGGGCGGGGCAAACAGTGTGAGCCAGGTAGCTGGAGTCCCAGATATGGTGGCGTCTGCGGGCCCAGGGAAGGGCTCACCAAAGAAACAAAAACCTCTGATAGCACGTCTGTCCAGGAGAAAGCTGCCTCTCCAGCCCTCGCTCCAATGCCAAACAGCTCAGTTCTTCCCCATATGACTCTGGTGCCTTTCAGGCTCCCTCCCGCACGCTGGAGCCTGGAGGGAGCGAGTCCGAGTAAGTCCATGTGCGCGGGCCCTTTAAGAGGAGCTGCCGGGGGAGGGGGGGGGCGCTCCAGCCGCCTCAGCCTCAGTTCCAGCTGGTTTTTCCAGCCAGATGTTATGGAGACTTCTCTTCCTGGCACTGAAACCCTGAGCTGGACGCCTGGTGTGGGACGGGGACCCCTCAGTCCTCAAGGAGGACCTTCCCAGCCGAGGTGTCCTCCTAATTTTTATCCGCCACACGTGGGTGTGCGACCAGCCCGTCATGCCTCCGCCCCTCCTACCAGTCTCGATGCGGCGTCTTCTTTAATTTCGTAGTTGTAGGACTTCCATTCAGTTTGATTTCAGGTGGTTTTGAATGATGGTTGTTCTGTCGTTTAGTTGTAACTTTGATGTGGTTGTGGGAGGACACGATACCGCGTTTACCTACGCCGCCATCTTGACCGGAAGTCCTCTCTTGTAGTATCTTTTAATGAAATAATTTTCTAATTTAATGAAGGACTGTTTATTCTTCTTTTCTTTTTCCATTTATGTTTTATGTTTTGTTTAGACATCGTTGTGTACCTCAGGTCATAAAATTATTTACCTATCTTTTCTTCTAAAAACTTTTTATTTATGTTTCACAACTAGGTCTATGGATTAATTATTGTGTATTATGTAAAATGGAAGTTAGTATTTGTTTTTCCATTTGGATATCCACTTGATCCACCACCAATTGTTGAAAAAAAGAGAATTTTCCTACTGATGGTCAGTGACATGTTCGTCATTGATTAGATTGATTGTTATATGCATATGTCTGCCTCTGGATTCTCTATTCCATTTCATTGGTCCTTATGGTATAACTTTATAGTAAATGATATCTGGAATTGTAAGTCCTCTACCTTCTGTCTTGTGTTTTGTTAAATTTCTTTTGCATTTCATATAAATTTTAGAATCAATTAGTCAACTAGAAAATAAGGACTAACTTTAAAGTATCTTTTAAAGTTAGTGAGATTTTCTTTTTTTTTTTGGTGTTAACTTAGAAGGATATCTGGGGCACATGAGAATCAAAAGTACCTGATATATATTTTTTCTTCAAAAGAACCTGGGACTGGTAGCATTCTAGATAATTATACTGATTTATGGGCTGCTACCAGTAGCAAGTGCTTACATAAAGCTTTCTGCTTTAACTATAGTTTTACATGTATAAATTTCTGCCATAGTTGCTGAATTTTTCACTATGATATTAATGGAAGTTATTTAAATACACTTTCCCACAAAATAAACTATGTCAAAAAAAGTAATTTCCTCTTGACTGAGATGAAATAACATTAAAATATCCATGTGTAACTGACACAAACAAGGTTTGTAAATAAATATCCTAGCCACTGGAGAGGGTGATTAGTGAAATAAACAACATGCTTTATTGTTTTTAAAAGCTTTTTTTTTTAAATTATGTTTTCCTTTATTGATTTTAGAGAGAGAGGAAGTGAGAGGGAGACAGACATAGAAACACCAATGAGAGAGAACATCAAATGGCCGCCTCCTGCCTGCCCCCCACTGGGGATCGGGCCCACAACCTGGGCATGTGTCTTGACTGGGAATTGAACCGGAGACCTCTTGGTGCATGGGTCGATGCTCAACCACTGAGCCACACTAACCAGACAACAACATGCTTTAAAAAGCAGAAAAATAATTACACTTTCGTTAATGCCCTGATCAAAGTAAAATAATATTAGAGACTTGATCTCAGCCTGACCCCAACTCCCATTCTGCCTTGAAAAGATTGATAATGGAACCTGTCAAGTTGGAAAGTGTTACTTTCTAACTTTTGATTCTACTGTACATCTAATTTGACCATTAATCTATCATCTATGTACCAATCTATCATCTATCTACACACCTATCATTTCAAATTCCAGTGATACTTACATCCTTGCACATGGCATGTAAACAGAGCCAGCTCCTAAGATTGCTGTTAAGTAAGTAGTGCTTTATCTTCACATGAGACCTTTCTGTATCCTGTCCTCCCTCCTCTCCTCACTCCCATCTCCCAGATCTTCAGAGACTTGCATGCTGCTGTTGTCAGCCTACTTGTCACTGCTTCTCAGAGATTGCTAGTCATTTCTAACATCCATGTTCACCTCTGCTTCCCACGGACACTGTTGCATTACATTTTCTAGCCCCCTTTGCAGGTGCAGCAATGACACTGGGTTCAGCGATGTGCAACATTTACAAGCATAGACCCTAAAATCTCCTTCAAGATCCCCCTTCCCTTTCTCTTTCCTTCTCTGTTAGCCAGATGCAAAGCCTTCGGTGGAAGACTTGAGGGCCTTGGTGACAGTCATTCTGTGAAAGAGTGCCTGAAGGACTATGTGGGACCGTGCAATCCCCTGCCCCCCAGCTCCACCCCAGCCAACCTCCACACTGGACTTTAATGGGAATCAAGGGATTCATTGCTGTGTTAAGTCATGGGATTTGGGGTTTGTTTGTAACAAGAGTTAGAGTATTTTGACAAGTATAATGTCCTCATTTCAGATCATTTATCCACTCTCTGCTTCCCCTTTAGGACAGGAGACAGGAAACTATAGACTATTGACCAAATCCAGTCATGGCCTGGTTTTTTTTACAGCCTGCAATCTTAAATTGTGTTTAATTTTTTAAAGGGTTTACTTAAGAAGAAAGAGGAAGAGGAAGAAGAGGAAGAGGAGAGTGTTGTGGAGAGGAGACAATGCAACAGATATAGCATGTGTCATGAAATGCATACATGTTTACCCTCTGGTCTTTCGGGAAGAGCTGGCCAACCTCTGCTCCAGAATACTGACAGTTCAAAATCTTTTGTAAAAGCCTCAGAGTGTCAGGATTGTCCATCACAACAGCACCAATACCTATGTCAAGAATGCTGACGCTGCAGGCTAGCTCAGCTTTCAGCCTCCAGTGTCTGAACACTGCAATGCTCTCTGCAGGGATACCAGCTCAGCATGGGAGTGGGCATCCTAAGGCCATCCTGAGCCTCACTTTCCCACCTAGGCCCCCAGGGAAGCTCTTTTTGTGCTCAGAATCTCATACCTTCCTGGTAAGCAAGGATATAAGCTTCCGTCTTAACTCTTCATGAGCTGAAAACCAGTCTCATGTACCTGGGGGAGAAAAATGTCCTCACTATCCCTCTCAGAATGTTCATGTTCCAATTTCTGTCCCCCAAATCTTTTCCCTGTCAGAGTAAACCTTGTCCCCACAAAATCCTTTATGGACATAAAGGCGAGGATGGAGGTAAAGTGATACCTGTTCTGTATGTAAGGAGGTGTATCTGAGTGTGTGTGTGTGTGTGTGTGTGTGTGTGTGTGTAGTGTAGGTAGGGTGTTGTCTATACTAGCAAGCACTTGGTTAAAAATATCCCTTTACATTTGCATTTATATAGATCTGACCATAAGATAAAAATATTTAAGATTACAAGTGGCCAGTAAAGAAGATATCTATGCCAGGCACTGCAGTTGGAAGCACGAGTTTCCTGCCTCTTATATTATTAAAAATTAGTAATACCCAGTCAAATGTATTTAAGAACCATATGACAAGTAAAAATGAGGTACTAGGTACAGGGAGCAAAAACTATGGTTTCTTTTGACTGAGAAGAATCACGAGCACCTCACTAGGTGGTTGGATTTTATAATAGCAGAGTCTAACCCGACTGTCCTACCAAACACTACCAAATCTGGCAACTGAACTACCATAGAATATAAAAGGCAACTTACAATCTGTGAAGAACTTGAAAATCTCTTGGAAGTCAAACTAATGTTGGACTAAATCATAGTATCATTTGAATAAATTTAAAGGCAAAGAAAAAAGTGTACAAAGAAATGGCTAATTGCCCAAGCAATTCCAGACTCTCTGACACCTGCTGACCACGCATTTATTTGGTCTTTACAATGTTTTGCTGAAAAATAAAGCTTATCCTAGGCATGTAATCATATCTAAGCAATCACTGAACTTTTAATAAGTTTATGTTGGGAAAGTTTCCAAAAAGATTTAAGTTTTAAATCCTGGGTTTCAGAGAACATGCAAAAGAGGCCAAGTGTCATTATGATCTGCAGATATTTTAAGATCACATACCAAGATCAAAATAAATCACCTATTTCTTCGTAGTAACTGGACCACAAAATGCGATGGTCAAACCTCTCCGTGTCTGGGAGAACGATTGCAGAGCCAAGGAGACTCTGGGCACAGAAAACATGGATGAAAGAAATCCTCTTGCCAAGCTCTTTCCACTGACTTCCAGGGAATTAACACTGACAGGCTTCCTGATGTCAGTCCATCTCCCCACCAGGCTTCTTATCCATTTTAATTCCCTGATGGATTGACTGGATAAACAAATCCACACTGTGCTGGCATCAAAAACGAATATTTTATGTGCCTTCATCAAATTTAATAACTTTGGCTTTTTGGCAAGGTTTGCTTTCTCAGGGAATAGAATGTCTAAACCTTTTGTAAAATCCTGCAACTATTCTTACTTGTTCAAAGTTATGTTAAGCAATATTCTTGAAGATAGAAAAATTGGCATACACTGTCAACTTTTGATGTTGATTTAAATTAGAAGCAACGTGGCATAGAAGAGCTTTCTGTGTTTCTGGGGGATAATGGTAATGTTTCTGAGCAGGTAAATAGGATTTATAGGAGAAACATTTTTTTTTTTAAATTTGGTCTTTTTCCAAAGGAAATATTATTGTTTTGTGTTTTTTTTTGGTAGAAAACATATTTTAACATATTTTGATCATTCCAAGAATGACTAATTTAAACTTCAGTTCAGAGAAGAACTAAGGATGAACTTCTAAAAGGACTGGCATTGAAGGCTATGCCCTGGACGGTACTTATGTTCCTTGCACACAATCAAAATCTAAAGCCAGATATGTGGCTTCTATAGGAGGGCAGTGTGCCTGAATGAGCAAGTCTGTAATCGTGGAATGACAAACCATTACTAGCTTACAAATCGTTCCCATCGTTGTCACAAAGAAAGCAGGAGAAATTTTCTTCTGACATGTTATTTCCTCCTTTTTTCAGTCACCTTCTTTTTCTTCCCTTCAGCTACAACAGAGCCCCCTTGAATAGCGATCTCTAGGAAGATTACAGTGATTCTGTCTACTCAAGACTCTTACTTTGAAAATATGTAGTTTTGGATGTCATATTCTTTAGTGCTGATTCTGATTTGATCTTAAAAAATATTCTCTAAAATAAAGTTTCATTTATTTTTCTCCACAATAGTTTATATTACTTGACATATTCAGAACTATATTATAAAAGCTCATTTATCATAACTTGATGTTGCATTTTACTTTCCTCTGTGTTACTTCATAATGTATTTGAATAATTGATGGTTTCTCATAAAACTGAGTTCAGATCTTTGACATTAAAAAAAAATATGTTTTTATTGATTTCAGAGAGAGAAAGGAAGAAGGAGAGAGGGACAGAAACATCGATCAGCTGTCTCCTGCATTTCCCCACTGGGGATCAAGCCAGCAACCCAGGCATGTGCCCTGACAGGGAATTGAACCGGTGACCTCTTGGTACATGGGACAATGCTCAGTCCACTGAGCCACACCAGGCGGGCTGATCTTTGATATTTTAATGTCTATTTTCTTTTTAAAATACTGGTATATAAAAATTTGCGCATATTTAATTTATACAGTTTGATGAGTTTGGAGTTATGCATACACCTGTGATATCATCACCACAATGAAGGTAGTAAACATATCTATCACCTCCCAAAGTTTCCTTTCGTGTGTGTCTTGTGGCAAGAACAATTAACATGAGATTTATCCTCGACATATTTTAAAATGCACAAACCATATTGTTAACTCCAGGCCCTATGTTATACAGCAGGCAGATTTCTAAAAGTTATTCATCCTGCATAACTGAAACATTTCACCCATTGAGCAACTACCCATTTCTCCCTCCCCCCATGTCTCTTTTCTTATATTCTCAATGTTACCATTCCTTGGCAAGATGGCTATAGAAACCAACTCTTGGTAGAAAAATCATTTAAAATAATAATCTTTTTGTTGTTGTTGTTAATCCTCACTCAAGGATATCTTTCCATTAATTCTTAGATAGAGTGCAAAGGAGGGAGAGGGGAGAGAGAGACAGAAAGAAAAACATCAATGTGAAAGAGACATATCAATTGGTTGCCTCCTGCATGACCCTGACCCGGCTGGTGATTGAACCTGCAACCCAGGTACATGCCTTTGATCAGGAATCAAACCTGAGACCCTTCAGTCCTCGGGCTGACACTCTAACTGCTGAGCCAAACCAGCCAGGGCTACATAATAATCTTGATAAAATGTTATTTACATTAATTTTATACATATATTTTTTATTCTTCTATAAAATAGCAATACAGCATTTCTTTTAAGAATGCCTGTGAAAACACAAGCTTTGTGTCTTCATGCCCAGAAGAAGACACAGATCGCATAGACTATTTTGTTTCACATTTTGTAATGAAGATAACTAAATTGCCTATACCACAGATAAGAACATTATAAAATACTTCATTAAGCCCAAGGTAGTTCATAATCTTGAATATAGTTATTTGAATTAAGCTGAGTACAGACTATTGGGAGATTTTCAACAAAGAGAATTTGACAATTTAGACCAGAATCAACAACAAAAATCCTTAATCATCCTGCTGCAAGAGATCATTTCACAAGCTTGTGATGTTTCTGAGGAGTTGGGATGCCAGGAGGATGAGAAAGCTGATGTCGCTGTTAAGAGTTCAAGAAATTTTTGTCCAAGCAAAAATAACATGTGTCATGTATACAGGAAGAAGACACAATAAACTTTCATGGTAGTTGCTTAAAGGCAGCTATTCTTTTTCCAGACTTCAGATATGTGAGATACCTAAGATCTAACATTTATAAAGCATGTGCAAAAGTGAAATAACCATATCTACCTAAAAAGCTTCTGTTACTTTAAAAGAAAGTAACAGAGTGTAGAAAATACATTCTCACTTTACACACCCCAAGATAACATTCACAAAAACAGGGTCACTGGGAAACTTTCTGGGGGGGGGGAGTCTTACTAAATTTCGGCAATAAAGATAAGATAAAATAAATGTGACTAAGAAATTTCAAATTCAAGTTAGAATTAAAGCAATGGGATTCTGTAACAATAGCAGCCTGATGTTTCCTATAAGTACATGAATTTAGACCTTTATCACACTTTTTATTGATAGATGGGGAGACAGGAAATAATATATTAAAATAAAATATTCCCAGTAAACACCTCTTAGTAATGAGATTTAGTGCCTGAAAAAAGAAAAGGAGAGCCCTGGTTAGTTTGGCTCAGCAGTTGGAGCATCAGCCCGTAGACCGAAGAGTCGCAGGTTTGATTCTGGTCAAGGGCACCTGTACCTCGCTTGTGGTTCGGTCACCAGCCCTGGTCGGAGTTGTGCGGGAGGCAACCAATCGATGTGTCTCTCTCACATCGATGTTTCTCTCACTCTCTCCCTCCCACTCTGTTTGAAAATCAATGGAAAAAATATCCTCGGGTGAGTATTTTTAAAAAAAGAAAGGGAGAAAAGGAGGGACGGGGAAAGGGACTTTCTGAGAAGGAGGGAGCACAAAGAAAAGCAGAGAAGAGAGCAAAGAGAAAGAAAACATTTTAAGGACTTACTATGTTTTAGGCATTGTGATAGGTATTTTTATATGTCACCTGATCTAAACTTTAAAATAATTTTCTAGATAAATTATTATTACCTCATTTATATAGATGAAGCAACCGAGACCTGTAAAAACTTAACTAAAGTAAACTGAAGCCAGAATTCAAGTTCATTTTGACTGTTAAGCTCATTCATTTTCTACGCTCTTGTAATTCATCCTTTGGAAGTCATAAAGATTAATCTTTTTGCATTTAAATGAGTAATCATTGCTCGGTGAAGTGAATTTAAGTCCTAGAGGTGCACATTTTCTATTCAAAGCTTGAATCTCCAAAGGGAACTTAGTGTTTTGGCTCCAGACCACGAACAGGGTGTTTTAACTGTGGAATCTACAGTACAGGAACCAGAGAGGCAATTCAAGGAGCCTTTGACATCCATCAAACAGAACGTACAGATGGAGAAATCCTTCTGTGATGGTTGCCGTATCTTGAGTCAGGCATAGTGATCTTCCTTTAAGATACAGAATAGTGTTGCTTCTGAGAGGGAGGAGTGTCAATGTAGAGAAATACTCTCCTTTATAATTAACCTCTGGATTCCTGGACCAGATGTAACTTGCACCCCAGGATTTCAGTCATCTCCTATCTTACTCTTTCTCTTTGATTTTGTTTCCTATGCCCAGTTGTACTCCTCACAAGCTCCACTCCTAGTTTCTAACCAGACTTTCTCTTTCATGCTCTTTTATCTGAGGTCACTGCTCTGATTTTTGCAACCCCCCATCATCCATTCCTCCTTGGCTACTTCTATGGGTTTGACTCTTGCCCCATTTTTACCTTATGCCTCGTTGTGTTTTCTGGTCTGGGCCACACTGACCCCGCCCCAAATACTTCCAAGCCAGGATCAAGGAGCCTATGTGATTCCTTCTTTCTGCATTCATGCTAAATCTCTGGGGGCCTTTAAAGTCAGGACAGTGTGGAGAATATGAACCTAGTGATTGCATTGGAATATATCGACTTAACCATTCTCTTGCAACTCTTATCTTCTTTTCTTCCACTGTTCTGAGTTAATTCTCAAGTGGGTCCTCAGTGTCGCCCAGCATCTCCACCATGTTTGCTTAGTACATACATTTACTTTTCCACTGTCATAGGTGCTATATCTCTAACCTGTGCCTCTGTTGCTACTGTTTCATTTCCCAATCCCCTTTCCAGTAAAAGGGGATTTTTGAAAGGTTTTCTCTTTGCTATCTTTATGCATCTCTTATAATCTTTTCCTGAACCTGTGCCAATCAGGCTTTTAATCCACTGAAACAGCTCTTGTCAAGGTCTCCAGTGACCAGTTCATTGCCAAGTACAATGGTCAATTCTCTGTTCTCATCAAATATTTAAACGATTTGAACATTTCTTCATCCTCACTTTCTTCACTTTCCTTCTGGAATTTCTCTGTCTCTTTGTCTCTCTCTCTCTCCCCCGCATCCTCCCTCTCTGTACCCTACTTCCTTATTAGCTACTTTCTCACAATCTCCTTTGGTGGTTCCTACTCATCTCTACTAACTCTAAATTGGAAGGCTCCATGACTCAGTACTCAGACGTCTTTCATCACTCCCTAGGTGATCTCAGCTAGACTCCTGGCTTTCAACATGTCAGTTTCAAATGTATACCTCTAACCCATGTGTCTCTGCTGAACTCCAGACTCATTTACTCAATTGTCTCCTTGACATTTCCACTTGACTGTCTAATAGACATCTCAAGTGTAATATGTCCAATCCAAATACTAATTTCCCATATCCCTGCCCCAACCTGCTCCTCTTGCAGGCCACTCCATCTCAGTAAATGGCAATTTTATTATTCCATTGCTCAGGGAAAAACATTAACATCACATTTATCTTCCACTATGTTCAATGTATTAACTAATCCTACTTGATCTATGTTCAAAATATATCTGGAATCTCCCTACTTCTCATCAACTCTACCATGAGCACCACTGTCCAAGCCATTATACTCTTATTCACATTACAGCACTAAGCTATTAACTGGTCTTTCTACTTCTGCATTTGTTTCAGTGTTCAGTCGATTTACTACACAGCAGCTAGAATGACCTTTGAAAAACTGTAAGGTTGGTCCTATTGCATTTCTGACCAATACTGTCCCAAAATTTCCCAGTTCGCTCAGAGTAACAGCCAAAGTCCTTGAGGTGGCTACAAAGCCCCACCTCCTCTTCCCAGCCTTTGTCTCTTTCCACTTTCCCCTCATAGTGTACTCTGCTGCAGGTACATCAGCTTTGCTGCTCTTCAGAGAAAAAGCAGCTTCAGGAGTTTTGCATTTAGAGTTTCTTTCAAAAGCTCTCCCCCTGACAATCCCATGGCTCCCTTCCTCATGTTTTCCGGGTCACTACACTCATGTGTCCTCCATCAGAAAAGCCTCACTGACCCTGTGTTAAGAAGCATCCACACCTCACAAGTATCCCTGTCATTCTTTGCTTTATCATATTACTCTTTATTTGTTTTTTGCTTGTTTTGTTATTTGCTTGTTTTGTTTTTGCTTGTTTTGTCTCCCTAGACTGTAAACTCAATGAGGGCAAGAAGCTTGCCCTGTTCTTTGATATATCCCTGGTGCCTAGAATAATAATTGTCTAAAATTAAATTTCAATAAATATTGTTGAATGAATAAATGGATACCATCATAAGATTAACTAATCTGACTTGTTTGCTGAGGAGATATTTTTTAGAATGAGCAATAAACTACATATTAAAGATCTTAGGCAAAAGACAAAAGGAAACCTAAGATGTCCTGGTAACTTGATTAGATTGTGACAAAATAAAACTTTATTTATGTAAGAGTCAACAAAAATTTAGTGAGTTTTGCTTTTGTTATTTTGTTCTGTGATGAATACTGTTGTCTCTTCAGACATAGCTGGAGTTGTTCATGATATATCATTACCTACTGCGGGCCAGGGCCAGGCTCTGGAGTCAGACTAGCCCATGAAATCAGGCAGCTATGAAGTGTAGGTCCAACAAAGACAATATAGCATAAGACAAAAGTCTCTAAGTAGGTAATCTAGGTAAGCATGTCTTGCAGGGATGGGATATTAAAATGAACTAGCAGGGTACCCTGGCCCATGGGTGGGGCATAAATCAGTTTATTAGTCAGGAGTCCTTCCAGTGGAAATGACAGAGGACCAAATTAAAGTAGCTTTCTCACAAAAGGGAATATATTGATTCGTGTACTGAGAAGTCTGAAAGCACTATTCTAGTCACAGCTAGACCCCTGGGCTTAAATGAGGACATTAGTACTTTGTCTCGCTTTTCATCTCCTGAACAGCCTCAAGCTTCATGGTAGGTCAGATGGCTCACCACAGCCCCACTTCATATACCACCAGCCTGTCAGCTCCCACAGGGTAGGTCTTTTCTGATAGCCCCAGAAGAAATGTTTCAGGGAAGATTCTGCTTGGCCTGGCTTGAGTCTTGTACTTATTCCTGAACCAGTCACAACATCCAAGAACATGACAGAACTTTGGCCAGGCCTGGATCATATTTCTTTCTCTGTGTTTCACGGAGAGTTACGAGACTCACATGACCACGTAGAATGAGCTCTCCAAATGAAAGAGGAATTCTATTGCAGAATAAGGAGGGAAAGTTTCATAAGTAAAAACAATACATGTCTACTACATAGGCAATAAAAATTCAGAAAGACAGTCAGGTATTTGACATGAGGGGAAGTCCCCAATGTGAAAAACATTTTTTTATATGTGCCAGGAATGCCCAGATTTGGTAAAGATACCAGTGAAGAATGGACAGAAGGGCATTGGAACATTTATTTTCCCCAAGATTATATATCAGTAAAAAACAACCATTGAATAACATCAAACTAAAAGATAAAAGATGAAGTATGTAACAGTGTATTTTTTTTCCCTCTGGATGAAAGGCAGGTATAATGTGCTCCCCAAAATAGAATATTAATTTTAAAATAACTAACCCTAAGATGTTAGAAAAATGTCTGCTATGATTCCTCAGTAAAGTTAGAAAAATATAAAGTATTTAATTGCTTAAAGAAAAAACAACACTTAAATGCTCTCTATTATTAAAAATGATTTCTAGCCCAGGTGGTGTGGCTCAGTGGTTGAGCACTGACCCATGCACCAAGAGGTCACCGGTTCGATTCCCAGTCAGGGCACATGCCCAGATTGTGGGCCCAATCCCCAGTGTGGGGCATGCAGGAGGCAGCCAATCAATGTTCTCTCTCATTGATGTTTCTATCTCTTTCTCCCTCTCCCTTCCTCTTTCTTTAAAATCAATAAAGATTTTTTTTTTTTTTAAAAAAGGTTTCTATTCACCTATGGTCCAATTTTAAGGTTTTAATAATAGAATGATCTGTGTATATTTCCTATAGAATTCAGTGTAATCTACAGTATCTTTTACCTTATTTTTATTTTTGATTTTTTTCTATTTGACTATTTCTATTTTGATTTTTACATGTTACCTTTTAGAGTTAATTCAGGGATGTTTCTCTTCCATTGCAGGAAGCAAAGGCAGTGTTAGAGAAGATGTTTAAAAATCAGATTTAGGGTTATTGACTGGTCATGTATGCTTTCCATTGACCTGTTGCTTCTGTCAAGCAGAAATGAAAAAAATATACTGGATACAGCATTGATATCTATGTTTTGGTCATGGAAGACAAACTAAATTTATCTGAATAATGAGAAACACCTGAAAATAAACATTATTGATAAAGTATTACTGATCACGAATTCTTATACTTTTGAATCATTTTGCTAATATCTGACTCAAGAACTTCATGTCTCTAAATTCTATAGCCTTCTCTGTCACTTCTCTCTTTAAAACCCAAATACCAGTAGTTTACATTTTCCTTTCTTCGTTGATTTACAGGAAATATTGTCTTTTCCAAAGTTCTTCTGCCCAAATATTTCTTGGTGACTTTCAGGACCATTTTCTTGTTCCACGAATACTTCCTATATGTCACTTGGATTCTTCAATTCAGGCTGCTTCTCTGGGCTTCTATCTAGATCACTGCTTGCCTGGTCAATAGTATCATTCCAGGATATTGGAGCTCTCATAAGTGTGAGAGCACATCCATCCAATAATTCCTTAAAGTTTACTGCTTTACAAAGCTTTACTTAAAGTCCTGAGAACAGAAAAAGTTACTATGTAGATGAAGGAAGAGACCCATGGAAATCCTACCATCCCCCTTTTACCAGATAGTGGACATGATAGTTTCTAGAATCCCTGTGTGGTACCCCTCCTCCAGGGATCTGCCATCACTATCCTACGCCCCAGACTTGCCACTGGGTTTTGTTCCTTTGCATTAGGACCACCCTACTCAGAGTCTAGACATATAAACTCAAGAGATATTATGCAGCACATTTAGTACCTCAATATACAGAAATTACCTTGTCTGAAATAGAATTGATTTTACATTTGCTTATCTAAAAGGCCCCTTTAAAGAGTTTTCCAACCCCAACCCAATTACACTTACATATATGACATACACACTATCTTCATGAAAAGATCAATTTTGTTTCCATCTCAAAAGCAACATGCAAAGTGGTAGATTGTCCTGACAATGCTATTTAAGAGGAGAAGTCAGTAAATGTATTTTAAAGTAATACATTTTGTGTTTAGGAAATGAAAGTACAAAACTTAAGCCTCTCTGGGGATTCAAGAGAATGGAATGTACTCTCTCATTTTCATGAATACGCCTTTGTTAGTCTCTAAGAATAAGCCTGACTTTCAAATATGCAAATGTATCACTGTGACTTTAGGGAGTAAATGACTACCACAATGGAATCTCCAATCCATTCTAAGGGCCATTTCTAAAATTGCTGTGATTTGGATATTTCTGGAGCAGCAAGTGAATTACCCGAGTCTAAGTTTAAAACTGTTGGCATAGTCTGTTATAGTTCCATATTGATATAATTATGAAAATATGTGAAAGTAATGTTTCCCTTTCTGAGGGTTTGAATATCCACCTTCACTTGAAAGAACAGAGCAGGCAGGATGCAATGTCAGAAGATGGCACTACTCTCCAAGAGAGGGGATTCTTCTGTCAAGCAGGTTTCTGCAGTCTGACTGGTAGATAACAAGCAACAGGTGGAAAGACATCTGATGTTTGGATGATAACGGTGAGACTGAAACATATTCATGTCTAATCAGAGTGATGGTTCTATTTGGAAACATAGTCATTTACTTTTTTATCCAATGCACATGTATTGAGTACTTACTACTTGTAATGTTCTGAATTGTGGAGGATATACACAAGAAACCATGCCTGCAAAAGCTAACAGTTTATCAGCATTATATATATACACATATTCATACATGCACGCAGGACTGGTAAATATGCTGACATAATACATACAATAAGGAAAGGTACTAAATGTGTAGGCAGCTTGGAGAACAGCTGTTGTAGGCAGAGAATAAAGACAAAATTAGGACAGTAAGGGGAATCATTTGTCTAGAAAATTAGAGTATGTGTGAATGAATGGTGGGATAGAAGACAGGGAAGGTAAGTTGACCTGAACTTTGGAGGTCTCTGCCTACCACACGAATGCGCTTGTACCTTATTTCGTAATAGCAATGTTCTACTAAAAGCTTTTAAGTCAGGGATTGACATGATCAGAGCTTTGCTATGAACATCAATCTGTTTGGTGGTGTGGAGAAAGTAAAGTTAGGACAGTGGGAGAAAATGAAGAGTCTGGAAAAATGTTGACATACTAACATCTGGTTCTTGAAATTTGCCAAACAGATATTATTCATGTATTTTCCGTGAGGGAGAATAGTTTGACCTTTAAGAGTCTACATTTAATGTTGATCCAGGCTTCCGTAAGTTATTAAGCTAAAAATATTTCAGATGTTTCAGTGTTTACTAAAGTTTCTTCCTGAGATTTCTTGTGTTTGCAAATATATCACAATAATGTCTTAAATGCTTAGAAATGGGAGAAAGAGAAATGTTCCCTTCACCTCTCTTGTGGCAAACATGGTTAGCGACTGCACGGAGCAGAGTGTATGCAGGGTTCCCCTAAAGCACAGAGCAGAGTGTGTGCAGGGTTCCCCTAAAGCACAGAGTGGGCTGCACTCGGGCCGTGGCCGAAACAGGTGTTCACAAAGGGTTCACGTAGTTGCTATTACTTCTTTCCTTTCTAAACCTTTTTTATGTTGAACATTTTAACTGATCTAGTCTTTACAGAGCTGAGTGTCAGGAAGCTGGAATTGAAAGATATCTTGGGAGAATTCTTATGAAAAAACGAAACAATGTTGGGGCTGAAGGAGTTTTTGTTTTGTTTTATTGTTATTACACTGTATCTGCTAACATGAGTCAAGGAGGATGTTCAGCATTATCCCACAAAAAATCTCTCTATCCATTCCCTCATCTGTCTAATGGAGGTTTATGCGTACCAAGCACGCATAGTCATTCTAAGTTCTGGGGGAAACGTCAAGACTCCAGTTTAGGGCAAAATTAGTAGTATAACAGCTAAAGGAACATGGGAATAGGAAACAACATGGTGTTTTCAGAACTGGGACGTGCCAGAGGATGAAACGGATTAGAAAGCAGAGAGACCAAATCATGAGATGACGTGCACAAACCATTTAAAGGTCTAGAATTTACTCTGTAGCAAGTGTGTGATTCTTTCGGATTGCTGTTTCACATACTCATAACCTGAAACGTATAAACAACGTACCTACAAACACAATCTGTTCTGGTTGACCTTCCTTTGGATCGTTTTTGGAATTTTTATGACTGAATATTCACACAATAAAAGAAGACATTGCTAGAGCAAGAGCTACCTGCTCTGCCAGGTTTTTTGGGTAGCTGGGGTAGGCCCTAAATGCGAAGTTGGGCAAATTGAATTGCTTTGCAGTGGAGGATATTTTGTGGTCAAAGTAGCAACATTGGACAGTGAAATTTAGATGGGAAAATATGCAACGGGAGGAGCGCTAAGAACGCTTACTTAATTTGCTGAAGCAAATGAGTTCATTCATGTTAAGTGCTTGGAATAGTATTTGGCACGTAGCACTCAACAAATGTCAGCTACTAATGTAATAATATTACTGTAGAAAAAGTAAGGAATATGGAAAATAAATATGGAATAGGATTATTCACTTGTTAACACCTCATGAAGATTTTCCAACTGATACAGTCAATCAACACTTATAAGCTCATCCTCTGTGCCAGGCACTGAGGTCAGCTATGGAGACACAGCGGGCATCGAAAGGAGACAAAAAGCCCTGTTTGTGGAAGTTTTACTCTGGGACTTTGACTTAGGCTTCAGAGTTGGGAGCCAGGGTCACATAATCAACTTCCAAATCTGTGAGTACTACAATGGCTGTTCCCACCTCCACCTGCAAAGCCTGGTGAGGGGCAAGATGATCTCCAGAAGGGATGGCTCCAACCCAGTGGCCATCACCTGTGTGCAGGACTCACTGTTCTTCTAGCTGCTGCTTTTGTATCTCCTGGCCCAGCGCCGGACCCCACTCCTCCAGGCCAACTTCTCCCTGTGCAGAGTGGGGGCTCTTTAGGGTATTTCTTTTGTGTAAGGGGAGGTGATTCTGTTCTGTTAAGGATGTTGCTCCTGCTGATGGTGGGTACTGTGCAGCTGAGTTCAATTTTAAACTGAATGCTAAGCAATTATCAGATCAATTATAACTTAGAAGCTTTTGAAGCATGTTTTTGCAAGCAGTCTGAACTAATCTATCATTGTCGGACTACTACTTTCCAGGAAAGAAAAAAAAGTCTGCCTTTTCTTTTGTTTAAACTGTTTACAAAATGTGGGGTTAAATGATGTCCATAGAATGAAGAATTTCCTGGTCTAAAAATATCTTTATTGTTTTTTAAATCATATTTTTTCTATGTAAAGCTAAAACCTTACTTTAATAACTTCTAAAAACTTCACACGGATATCTGTGTAAGTTGTTAAACTGATTCTACTTAGCACTGATTCTTTTAATTGGTCTGTGTGATGTCAAAAATGTATAGCTATAACACCGTTTACTCTACAGAGCCATTCAGTGAGTACTTCATCAGTCCAATCACTTATATAAAAGCACTCTGTGGTGTCTTTCTACCTCTCCACACACAGGAATGTAGGTAATAATTCTATTATTGATTCTGAAGTAGTTCTTAAACCAAGAGGTATATTCAAGCCATCAAAATCGAAGCATGGTGTTTAAAATGGTGTGAACAGATTCAAACAATTCTGTCTTTTACACATGAGTACACACACACACACACACACACACACACAATCTTCAACTAATAATGGAATTAGGCTGGATTAAGACATCCAACATAAGAATAGAAAATTTACAACTGATTTGTGAAAACTTAGAATAAAATGTGTTATTTACTTAGAAAATAGATTCTCTTAAGTGTAAATTAACCTAAATTATGTTCTTTTAAGTGGGTTGAGATATATAGATTTCTCTAAATCAGGAGAATTATACAGGTTATTGTATATCACTTTCATCAAAATTTTTAAGTAAATATCTCAAGATATTGTTGAGAGTTATCCCTAGATCAATGTATACTGAATGAAAGTACAGATAGGAGAATTTTAAAAACAGATGAAGAATTGTTTCCAAATATTTTCTAGTAAGATATACCTAAAGGAATCTTCTTCTTTAACACTGTATCAAAAACATAGTAAACAAGCTGTCTTGCCAAATCTGCTGATCACACAAAACTGGCAGAGAAAGGTAATACATATAATCGAGAATACACTCAAGATTCCAGAGAACTAACTGTCCAAGAACTCAAGAGTCCAAAAGCTGCCACTAACAATGTTATATTTAAGGAAGATTACAGTTTTGCATTTGAATAAAAGTAAGCAATTTTTAATGAAAAATAATAAAGTATAAGGTGGGATATACTTGACTTCAGAGAAGTTTACATGGAAAAATGTCTGGAAGTTTTAATAGATCAGAGATCAATATAAATATCTCATGATCATTATAACTATTGTATAGACTGAGAAAGGCAAAATAATTTAATCTTCAGTGGTCATAATACATCTGGGGTATTATGTTTAGTATGTGATGTAATAATTTAAAAGAAACATCTGCAAATAATGGTATCTCCAAAGAAATTAAAGTGGTATGGGAAAGAAATGGTAACCATCTAATGTGAGAAAGCATTCAAGGGCCTAGGAATGTTTAGACTGTAGAAGAGAGAATATGCAAGATAAATCCTGGCTGTATTCAAATATGTAGAGTAACGTTAGGTACAAAAGGACTTAGATTTACTCTATATTGGTCAAGAAGACAAATCTAGAATCAGTTAGTGAAAATTATTAAGAGATATTTGACTCAATATAGAGACTTTTCTAGTCATTACAGTTGTAATGGAAGAAATCTTAAGATGAAAAAGTCCCTTATCACTGGAGATTTTCAACTAGAAATTAGATGAACAGGTGTTCAATGCAGTTAAAGAAAAGCATTCTTCTACAGTGCAGAAGTTTGAGTCTGGTACTAGTTGGAGTCTTGTGGACTTTCCAAAGATATTTAAATTTTCTAAAATTATCCAACTACTATTTTAATTTTCATATTTCGGTATACAGTTCTGTGGAATAGTCTCCTTTACTTTAAAAACATTTATTTATTTACTTATAATGGACTTCTATTAAAATCAAAATCCACAGAAAATGAGAGTGCAAAGGGGATACCAGTATTCTTTTCAACTCTTTCAATGTAAGCAAAGTAAATACTTTTTTTTTCTTTCAGCTTGGCATGGTCAAGAATGCTCACATCGAAATCACAAAAAGTTAAGTATACAAATGCCATATGATCAGCCATTTCACTCCTGGGAATTTCCCCAAGAGACATGAAAGGCATGCTACAATGTTCACTCATAGCATCTCCAAATGTCCATCAACAGGTGAATGGATAGACAGACAATGGTATGTCCATGCAGTGCAATGCCACTTGGCAATGAAAAGGAATGAATTATTGATACAGGTGAATCTGAGTTATTCAAAATAATTATACTGAGTTAAAGCCAAAAAAAAAAAAAAAAAAAAAGGAGAACAAAGGTACAGTATGATTCCATAACACCATAAAACTCTTGAAAATATAAACCAATATATTGTGACAGAAAGCAGCTGAGTGGTTGCTTAGGGATGGGGGTAGGAGAGTGGGAAGGGGAAGGGGAATGGGGAAAGGGACAGGAAGGAGGGGTTACATATGTCCTTGCCATTCGAGAGTTGTGTTGGTTTCCATTTTTCTCCATCTCTATAACTTATCATAACTGCAATAAATACCATTACACACTAAAAACATAATTATGCAAAGATAAGTCATTTAGAAATAAAACAACCAGTTTTTCTTTAACCAACACACACAACATGCCTTAATGTCAGTTATATGTATATAAAAGTTTTTGCTCTCTGCTTGGAAATATTCTCTTTCTTTATACATTTTTTTTTCTTTTATATTTAGAACCTACACATGCCCACCCCTTTTTCTTTCTAGTCTTATATAATTAAATTTACTATCAAGATTACAACCTTAATTCCTTCCACAGGTCTGTTTCCTGGGAGCATTCTATTGTCTACACCCTATGTCTGATCATGTGTGTCTCTTCCTGAATTCACTTAGAGATGAGCTGGGGCCAGGTAACGTAGGGTGTTTCAGGAGATGGGAAAACCTTTGTTCTTTCATTCCGAGAGCTGGAAAGTTATTAGGAGATTTTTATACATAAGGATGGCGTGATCTATCTACAGTGTAAAAGTATCGTTGTTTCTCCTGCTAAGTGGCAAAATGAGGGCAGAGGGCCAAGAGATGACAGGAAGCCAGGGGTAGTTATCGAGCCAGAACTGACTGTAGTTTGGGCTAGTTAGTAGTTAGTTAGTAGTAGGGATGGTAAGAAATGTTAGGACTTAGGATAAACTATATTTTAAAATATACTTCTCATAAAGAATTTAACTGGTAGGAGAGCATCTTTTGCTACATAAAAACTGAGATTTTGTCTCTGAAATTATTATATTATGGCTTTTCTCATTTGGTAGTTACTAATACAAATGAAAACTTAAAAGGGAACAGTATTATACTAGTTACTCAGCATTTCACAATAGGGCCGAGAACTGTTGTTAGTCATCATTTTAGCTCCTCTTTGCCTCTGAAAATGTAAACATTTTAGCATATAAATGGGAAAGCATTCATGAAACAGGACTATATCACTGCCCTAGTCTGCTTGGATATTATATATACTATCTTGGCAGCAAGTCAATGTACTTTCCTTTTAGGTTGTGGTAAATTTTGGGGTTTTGAATTATAAAATATAATACATTCATGATATATAAATTTTTGGTCCACATTGTTTAGTAGAATTGAAAATTAATTATCTCAACAGAGAAATTCTACTGCTATTCTTCAAGCACGTGTTTTGTCCATATATCCTAACCTTCTATTTAGGAAGGTTAGTTGTACAGATGGCAGGGAGAAGGGGCAAAGCCTCCACATGCACTGTCTTAGCAAGGCAAGTCTCTCAGTCTGCAGGTTTATATTCTTCTGAAAATATCCATCTCTTTGTAGCAGAGCAGTATTATTTTATTTTCCTAGAACACCATCTTTCTCTGAATAAGTAAAGGTGCTTCAAGAAATGTTTTTCATAAATATATAGCAGAATTAATTAGAGTTAGCATCTCTGAGCTCAATCTTGTGATCCTGCAGCTTAATCTGGTCAGTTTGTGGTTACATTGAAGAGCTCTTCAGCTCTTTCTTCTTCCCTCCCCCAAAGTAAATCTTATGCTTACTCTAAATTTAGGGACATTTAGTGTGTGAGGGAAATAAAAGTTTGGGTACGTAAGCAAAAATTATGAGGTTAATTTCAAGTATATTAAGGAATTAATAGATTACCACTATTAGCGATCAGGTTGTTTAATATAAAAGCGTCAGAAAGCTTCTCTGAGATGGGCTGTCAGTTGAGTGCTAACTCTCTTGAGCCCACCAACTGCCTAAGAAGCAAAACTAAGCAGCCTGCTCTAGAGAGTCCAGATGGACAACTCTACAGGACAGTACATCCAGAGGAAGCTGTCAGTCTGTGACTGTGTGAGAGCCCACCAACAGTGTTCATTGATTATTTTACTGCTTGCCATGGATCTTTACAAAAGTAGACATTTGTCACAATTATTTATTTATTCTGTAATATTTGTTGAGCAGGAACCATGTGCTTTGCACTTCTCTAGCACTGGGGAGACAGCCATGATTAAGACTAGGTCCTCGTCCTCATGTGGCATACATTCAATAAGGTAAGAAATAAGACATACAAGTAAACTTTTAAATACCAAATATTATCTCCTACAGTAAAGTGCTCTGAAGGGAAAACTACAGTGTGCTATAACAGAGAACCTGAGTTAGCGGATGTATATTAGGAGTGTTGTCACAGAAGTCTTCTCTGAGAGATGACATTGTACATTAGACTTGGGAATTCATAGAAGACCACTTATATGTAGAACCAGGAAAAGAAAGAGCCTTTTAGAAAAAAAACAAGAAACAAGGACAAAGTTTGGCATATTTAAGAAACAGAATCAAGGCCAGCAAAGAACCCAGTGGTTTGAGATGAGGTCAGAGAGGTAGGGAGTAGCCAGATCATTTGTAATGGAAAAGAATTGGACTTTCAAATTGTAGTGCAAGGCCATTAGAGTATTTAATGGGCAAGTGATCTAAACTGATTCCTGCTTCTAAATGATCACTCTCGATGATTTAGCATAAAACTGGGAGTGGAAAGGGGGAGACCAATTAGCAAGCTATTACCCAATGCTTACAGAAAGTTAATGGTAGCTTTGATCAGAGTGGTAACTCTGTGATACATTATATGATTGGAAGGAATTGTTAATAGGAATTATTAATGGAGTAGAAAGGTAAGTGAGAGAAAGGAAAGAATAAAGGATGACTTCTAGATTTTGTACTTGAGCATCTAATTGAACATTGGGAAAATAATCCAAACTAACTGGCATTTAATGTTGCAGAAATTGTTGCTCATATACTTTAGTGTGATCTCAAAGGGAGGAAGGAGGAATGAAAAAGAGCTAAAAAGACTGGTAGGAAGTTTCCATTTCTTTTGTTGCACCTGGTCAACACTTATGGTTTAATTTTACAGTGATTTGGGGTCAGCAGGGATTACGTTGGTGGTCTAAGAGCAGTTGCCTTGGCTGCAATAGGTGGCCGCCTGTGCACCTCTGTCCAGTCGTGTCATCACAAAGTCTTCTCTGAGAGGTGGCCTTTAAGACTGGACTTGAAAAATCATTGAAACCCAATCATATAAAGAGCCAGTAGAAGAACCTTTTTAGAAAAAAGGAACAGCAACTGAGTTTGGCACATTTGAGGTACAGAACCAAGGCCAGTTTGGCTGGTACATGTTAAGCAAATAGCTAAAAGATCGGAGATGAGGTCAGAGAGGTAGGGAGGAGCCAGACCATTTGTAATGGAAGAGCGTTTGATGTTCAAACTGTGATGCAAGGTGTTAGAGAATTTAAAATCACATAGGACTTAAATAGGAGGGGGCTCCCAGAGTAAGAGGAAACATCAGGTGGAGTAATCCTATCTCCAACAACCATGCATTGCCCATAAATTCTGTTGACCTCTACCAAACACATGGAAAACTCCAGTCTCTCATATCATTTTCAAGTCTACAATTCAAATGAAGCACTGCAGTCTCTTTTTCCTTTTCTAACTGATCTGACCTATGTTCTATTTCTTTGCGTTCCATGCTAGACATCTATTAGGTAACAAAGGAATTCTTGATAGTATAAGAACTAACTACCCAACCTAGACTGTCTAATAGAATTATAAAGAGCAATAGCAACATAGAAAAAAATCAGGCATTCAGGTAGACTGGGAAGGTAAGGTAAGCAGATTTAGCATATATATATATATATATATATATATATATATATATGCTTGACATATATGTATATATTTAAAATATATGCCATATTGATATAGTAGGCAATTAGACAATTGATATAGTAGGCAGTTAGACAGACATTACCAGAGTAGGAATGATAAGCCAGGTACAGAAGGTCACCAGGGTGGAAATCCCCGGGTACATAGTAAAGGGCAAAACTGGGCTGGGACCTTGCCCCTAGGGTGACATTTCCTTGGCTAGAAAATTGCTGGTTTAGACCCCCTGACCTTTCATATGGCTGGTCAAGTGGCTCAGACTCTCCCTTGTGCTTTCCTCCTCTGGCATGTCGCTGGTAATGTAGTAGAACCCTTAGAAGAAAAAGTGGGCTGCAGAATAGCCTCATAGGACTCCCATACAAACCCTTGCATGATGATTCCCTTAAGCATTTTAAGCCCTAGAGGTAATATCTAGGCCTCATGTGTGTTTCAGCTCCAGGCCCAGCAAAGCAGCAAGGCCAGGTGGGGTGACAGAATGGCTGACATCAGGACCAAGTGTGATGGCTAATGATCCCCTGCCCTGGCACTGAACAATCAGTGGAGACCAGGACCCTGAGGAGATACACCTGGAAAACTGATGAGTATTCTATTGAGATCCTCCTCTGAGACCTCCAGATAAAAACCCTCAAGACAAAGGACCCAGTATGGCTCTCTTTCTCTTGAGCACAACGAGCCTTTCCCTATCCCCTTCATTCCCCAGCATGTTCTCTCTCTCTCTCTTTCTCTTTCTCTCATGCCCTTTCCTCCCCCTTCCTTCCCTCAGGTGCATACCTTTGCTTTCTTTCTCTTAAGCTCTATGGGCCCTTCTTTTGCCTCTATAACTTGTTTCCTGAGCCCACAGAGCTCAGCTGGTTCACTTCTTCCATGGCTCATTTCTTCTACTTCTGTGACTTTCTAAATAAACTTCTGCTTGCATCTGAGTCTTGACTCTGAATTCTTTCTTAGCCAAAACTCAAGGACCAATGTCTAATATATGGTGTCAGTCAACAATATGTCTAATGCACGCGCGCACACACACACACACACACACACACACACACACACACACGCGCATCAATTCCCCCCAGGTAGAAGACCAGTTGTAGAGGAGTCCTGGATTGGGTCAAATTTATCTTTGTAACAAATGGTACAGATCTTTGGGGGAAAATAATTATGTCCACATTAAGGTTAAAGTAAATTTTCTTTTAAGCAGAATTTAAAAGATAATTGGATGGTGGCTAAATGCTCACATTCACTGGCAGTAAGTAACGCTATCCTTTTAAGCTATGCTTTGTATTGTCCTTGTGTGCTGATACCTGTACTACATGTTGCTCATATTATTACTGAAGACTCAAAGGAAAGGCAACAGAGCTAATGGAATAGCATTTAGGACCTCATTTTCTTCAGAAACAAGCAAGAACTGAGAGTCCCCAAATTTAAATTTTATATATTCTCTACTTGTCTAGGTTTATTTATAATGTTCTGTGCTTTTATCACCAAATTGCCATATTTCTCATAATTAATCTTCATGTTGATTGCTTATTAAGATAAAAAGTGATAGCCCAGCTAGTGTGGCTTGGTGGTTGAGCATCAACCCATGCACCAAGAGGTCGCCGGCTGGTTCGATTCCTGGTCAGGGCCCAATTTCCAGTTGGGGGCATGCAGGAGGTGGCCAGTCGATGTTTTTTCTCTTCAGTGTTTCCATCTCTCTCTCCCTCTCCCTTCCTCTCTCTCTAAAATCAATAAAGAAAAAAAAGATAAAAAGTGATAGATGTTCTTTCTATGGTAACTGTTAATGTGATCCTAAAAGAATCTATGCTTTCCATTTAAAATATAAGCAGATTAAAAAATTATATTTCTTAACTATAAAACTGTATCTTGGCTATTCCTTACCCTTATCTAATTAATTTTTTATTTGTGTTTAAAGATCTGATTTATATGTCACCTTTTCTGAAGGTTCCTGATAGATAACATGTAACAGAAGGTACAGGGAAGTAACTTGTTTCTTAGTTCTTACCAGGATTCCCAATCACCAAATATCACCTTTGCCTTCAAGGAGCTTTTTATTCGCAGTAAAGGGAGATACACCAGCAAATGGTTACAATAAAATATTACACTCACCTATCATAAATTGGTGTGTAAAGGCTCTATAATTGGAGTATGCCTCAATTATTTGTGGAATAACGAGAAAGCCAATGCCATTTCTAATGTTTTTCATTTTCTTCATGCTATTACTTTAATTATAATAAAATTATCCCAGTTCTTGACTATGCCTTGTTATTTTACATTACATATCTTTCACATTTTTAAAAATATGTTTTTATTGATTTTAGAGAGAGAAGAAGGGAGAGGGAGAGAGAGAGAGAGAAACATTGATGTGAAAGAGAAACATCTATCGGCTCCTCCTGCGTGCCTCCCCTGGCGATTGAGCCTGTAACCCAGGCATGTGCCCTGACCAGCAATCTGGTGAATGGGACAACACTCAACCCATCGAGCCATTCTAGCCAGGCTCTTTCGCTTTTTTTCACAATTAGGAATTTTATCTTAAATTCTGGATACTGACAATTCTTTCTTTAACAGTTCACTTAAACATGTTTCCTTGTCTTCTCCCAGACATATACAGGTTCTGTTTTCATAATGTTTCTTTGTGACTTGTACCAAGGTAATTATTTTCAGTTTTGGACATTTTGAGTTTGGTGTGATTTTGATTTGTCCAAGTAGAAAAAATTTACTAAAGAAATGGATTTATGTGTCTGCAGGGCAGAGTAAATCCAAGGTCAGAAATAGAGATATAGAAAAATTATCTATATGAGGAAGTTGGAACCAGAAGAATGTATAACATTACACAAGCAAAAAGGTAAAGTGATAAGAGAGTCAAGAACCAGGCATACAATTCTCATAAAATAAGTTGAGAAAAAGAGAGAGAGAGAGAAAGAGAGAGAGAGAGAGAGAGAGAGAGAGAGAGAGAGAGAGAGAGAGAGAGAGAGAGAGAGAGAAGGGATGGAAAGGAAAGAGAAGGGATGGGAATTTAGACAAAGAGCTTTAGAATTCTTAGAGAAAATCAGGAGAGAAAGACATGTGAGGGCCATGGTGGAAAATTTTCAGTTCTCAGGGTTTTATTCTGTAATTAGAAAAAAATGTAGGGTCAGAGTAATTTTTCATGAGATAGTTGAACATATTTTTATAATAAGAGAAAGTCTAGAAAAATGGATTTTGGAAGTATGAGATATAAACAATAATTACTGGAAAGGACAGGAAGAGAATGTTGGAAAGAAAACAATATTTTGGGCTGTGTTCTTTAATTGGAATATCCATGAAAATTCAGGGAAAATTTGTAGTTACAAAAGCCTAATAAACTAATAATATCAAACAATAATTTGCCAATTTCTGGGTAGGTTTCTTTCCAACTATTATGTCTTGTAACTTTTCATACTTTTTATAATGAGCATGTATGATTTATTATATTGTGTTGGGTTACCCAGGAAACAAATTCTAGGATGAAAGTTTATGTATAGAACATTTATTGGGAAAATATCCATTACAGACAAATTTTCCTTTTTGCCCTTAAACAGTTATAATAACAGTTTTAAAAAAATCCTTGTCTGCTGCATTGGCTCAGTGTTTAGAGTGAGAGCATCAGCAAGCATACCAAAGTCATTTCCCAGTCAAGGGCACGGGCCTGGGTTGCAGGTCCTGTCCCCAGCCCCAGTCCAGGTGCACGCGGGAGGCAACCGGTCTATGTGTCTCTCTCACATTGATCTCTCTCTGTCTCTTTCTCTCTCTCTCTCCTCCTCTCTCCCTTCCTGGAAAAAGTATCCTTGGATGAGATTAACAATAACAACAACAACAACAACAACAAATCCTTGTCTTCTAATTTCAATATCTGCCTTTACTTTTAAGCATGAAGAACATTTTTCTGTTTTTTTTTTTTTTTCTTGTCTTTGTTTTGGAGGAGGGTAGCAGGATGAAGCAGGTATTAGTGATTTTAAATTCCATGCTGCACATTCTGAGGATACATTGCAGAGATTCTGGATTCTGTTGTGTTTTTTTTAAGAGTATTAATATGTTTCACTTGTTAAATTTGAAGGCAATTCAGTTGGCTATACTCTAGTTCAAAACTCTGTCTCATCTTTGCTGGCAGCAGTTGAAATTTCTGCTAAGTTGTTGTACTGGTTTTCTACGGCTGCTATAATAAATTATCCCCACAACAAAACAAACAAACAAAAAAAAACAAAACTGTGTACTCACTTAAATAAAAAAAAATCTAAAAACACAAAAATACATACTCTCATACTTCTGGAGTCCAGAATACCCAAATAAGTATCATTGGGCCAAAATCAAGATATCAGCATGCCCACCCTACCTCCAGAGGCTCTAGGGAGAATTCATGTTCCTTGCTTCTTCAAAATTCTGATGGCTGTAGGGATTCCTTGGCATATGCTGCATTACTTTAATTATCAAGGCCAGCATTCTCAAGTCTCTCTCTGCTCTGTCGTCACATAACCTCTGCTCTGTGTATCTCACTCTGCTTCCTTTTATAAGAATACATGTGATAGCATTTATTACAGTTCTTTTAGCCTTATCTGGGTTGCTTGGAGTGTGTGCTGTGTATATGTAGTTCCAGAGTCAGTTTAAATGTGGGTAGAGTTTATATTCTGAATTGAAGACTCTCCCTTTCTGGATCTCTCCTTTCCAGGATTTCCTTGTCTCATTTTTTAAATTCTGTCATTAGCCAGAACTCTGTCTTCCGGTTCTTCAAGCCAGAACTTGCTCAAAACCAAAGCTTTATAAAATGGGTAACTCACCCATTGCCATTTCCTTTTTCCATTCATAGATACCTTGTCAGTTTCTTCCTGGTTTTTGTTCTTCTCCAGTGCTCTCAAGTAGTTTTTTTTCTTCTTCTTGCCAGACCTTATAGTTTGCATCCATCTATAGGGTAGATAGTTCAATAGTACCAATTTCTCAATTAACAGAAGCTAAACTTCCACATTCTTTTTGAGTAAAGGGAACATTTATCAAAAATTTTGCATTATAAACAAAGCTTCAATAAAAGGTTGAAATTCTTTTAGAGTATTTTTCTGACAACAATAAAATTAAACTAAAATTTTTATTTAAAAAAATTTTTTTACTCTTTATTGATATTAGAGAGAGAGGGGAAGGGAGAAGGAGAGAGAGATAGAAACATCGATGAGAAAGAACATTGACTGGCCACCTCCTGCATGCCCCCCACTGGGGATTGGGCCCACAACCTGGGCATGTGCCCTGACTGGGGATCGAACCAGCGACCTCTTGGTGCATGGGTTGATGCTCAACCACTGAGCCACATTGGCCGGGCTAAACTAAAATTTTTAAACAAAATGATAAGTAGAAAAACTTAAGTGACTATAAATTAAGCCACATACTTTTAAATTATCTTTGGATCAAAAAAGAAAAAAAAGACATTAGAAAATATTTGAACTGAATTACAATGAAGATAAGACATGTTAAAACTTGACAGATACACTAAGGCACCACTTAGAGAAAATATTATGTCCTTAAAGGCAAATATTAAAAACAAGAAAGGCTGAAAAATCAATGACATATGCTTCCATTTCAAGAATAGAGAAGAAGAAAAGTAAGAGGAAGGAAACAATAGACATAAGAGCACAAATCAATAAAATACAAAACAAACATACATTAGAGAAAAATAATAAAGCCAAGATTGATATTTGAAATGATTAATAAAATTTCTAAATAGTGGAAAACTGACAAGGGAAAACAGAATTTATCAATACTGGGAATGAAAATTGGATTGTAAATACAGATCCAATAGATATCAAGCACATAAAAAGGGGATAGTATGAATAACTTGAGGCCAATACATTTGGATGAAATGGACAGATTCTTTCCTCTGTCCCTATCCTCTTGTTTCTTTCCATTACTTTGGGGATAGGATGTATATTTGGGTAAATATTTATGTATAAATATGCTGACACCATATTCTTAGCAAACAGTTTGTATTGTGTAACTCTGCCTCTCATTTTATAGCATAGGACACTCAGGCTTAAAGTCCTGTTCCTCTGTTCTGAGCTAGTTACTAGTCTAGAGTAGAACAAAGGTCTAATGTCCCATCCTATGTCCACTCCAGATGCTGAACTTATCCATCATTTCAAGGACATACTGAAGAAAATGAAATTTTCAGTAATCATAATAACAATTAGGAAAGAAGAGAAAGGACATCTTAATTAAGTTTGACAGTGGGAGTTCATAATAATATCTGACTGCCTACTCTCCATGGGTAACAGAGACCAAAACTTCAATTTAATAATTGAGTACTGGCCCCTCTGTATGAGTTCCACGAGTTGAAAGATTTTGGAGGACATATTGGCTGTGAAGTAAGGACTAACATTCCCTTGTTATATTTCATATCAAATATTAAAGAGAAATAGTGGAATCTATTGTGAAACAATGGAATCTGTATAAAGATAGGTTTGCAATATTAGCATGTGGCTTTTCTGCAAATCTGCCCTTCTGGTGCACAGCAGTCACTGACAAAACAAAAGGCATTCTAATCTTACTCTTAATCTCTGAAAAGATTGCAGTAGCCCTGCGTGAGTAGCAAGCCGCTGCTGTGACCGTATTTCCAGAATTTAGTATTTGAAACTCTTCTTCCAGCCATGTGGTACTGACTGTGTGTGTGTGTGTGTGTGTGTGTGTGTGTGTGTACATCCCTTTGCCTGTATTCCCAGTTGGCTTTGTAAAAGCTAGGTCAGTGGGCTGATGTGATCTTCTCTGAGATGCTGCAGTCTGGGTTAACATGACTCTCTTCAAACTAGTGGGCAGAGCCTCCTTTGTCTTTCTTGAAATTTTGATTGGAAAATTTCTTCTTTTCCCCCCTCTTTACTATATCAGGCTGTGTTAGCTACTGTTTTCTTGGGAAGCTTTGAAGTGAGGAAATTGTGGGCGGAGCAGAGGAGAAAGAAAATAAATACATGCTGTGGAAAGCTGTCCTGTTGCTGAGTTTTCTCTCCTCTCACTGAGATTTAATCACTGGTTGGAGGAAATTGGAATGTTTTAAGAATAAGGGCCAATGCACGCTGGAAGAAGGAAGGGATGGCAGAAAAAATTCAATAATAGGACCAAGGGAAGCTTAGCAATGTAATACCTGATATATTGTGCTATAGAACTCTTTGAGTGTTTAGGGAATAAGAACCAGCTAAGGAACAAGGCAAACTTTTCCTAGTGTTTCTTTTGAAGATTTGCAAATAGGCTCTATACCAGGTTGTCAGATAAGGAGGATTCAGACGAATGTTTCTGCAGTTCTTTTCCTCCTCACTTTAGGGACAATATTTGCCTGAGGCAATCTGCCTAGCTGACCACCCATTTCCATCAGCTTTCTTCATACCTAGACACACCAGCCTGGACCACTCTGATCCCGATCTCATGAGGCAGACCCCAAACTTACAAGTGAACTGAGCCTTGGCTACTACTGATTATGCTCTGCTTAGTTTTATAGTTAAAGTGGCATGCTTTCATATATTTTCATAGACTCTGGAGGATGAGTACATCATTGTCAGTCCTGAAAATTTCAAAAAGCTGAGTGGTTTCAGGGAAGAAAAATGGCAGGAACTCTGCAGAAAGAGATATCAGAAAAAGTTATTGTTCATTGTGGTGGAAAAAGTAATGAATAAATAGCCCTAAGATCTGAGTTCTAGACTCAATTTTGACCCTAACTAGATACATGACCTTGGGCAAATTATAATGTTTGATTCTCTGCTTCATAGTATAATTGGTGGAATTCAGTGGTTTTTAAAGTTCTTCAAACTCTCAGATTTTATAAGCCATGTATTCATCAATAAGAATGTACTGGATATCTTATATATACCAAACATTATATACACAACTATTTTTTGTTATCTTTACATTTCTTTTGCTATTTAAATTTCCTCAACTGGGAAATGGGCTAATAATGAATCTCTTGTTTACTTAAGAACAAAGAGGGGGATTACATCCAAAAGTGATTTGGAAAATGTAAAATGCTCTGCAGCAGATACTTTTGATATATTCATATACACAAGAATATGTGTATTTCAGGAACAGATATGCAGGGTTTTTTTCTCCAAGATAATAACCAATAACCTGGAGACAGTCTGTTTTATCTGAGAATATATGATGACCAAATAGAAATTATCCTAATACTGTTCCCAAGTTGTGTGCAATTATATCGGTAGATACACCAAGTAACATTGTTTGAAGAACAAAAAAATATTAAGGGGACCTGAAATAAATGTTGTGTTTTTATGACATTAATTCAAACAGATGAATTTTTAACAAGTTTTTATTTTTAATCAATGATGTAATCACCCTCGTTATCAACAACTTTTGCCATCTAGTGTACAAATTTTCAATGCTGGATGGATAAAAATCAATTGGTTTTTGAGCAAAATATCTGGAGATGGCATTTTGGACATCATCCAAATTTTCAACTTTTTGCCACTTAGAAAATGTTGTGGCGATCGGAATAAATGGAAATCCGATGGCGCAATATTGGGCGAGTATGGTGGGTGAGGCAATACCTCCCACCCCAATTCATTAATTTTTTCCAGGGTTTGTCTTGCGCAGTACGATCTTGCATTATCGTGTTGCAGAATAACGCCTTTTCTGGTGACAATCGCTGGGCACTTTTCAATTAAAGATTGATTTACTCAATCCAATTGTTCACAGTAAAGGTCTGCATTCAGTTTGTCCAGGTTTCAGCACTTCAAAATGAACAACCCCGCGAATACTCCACCAAGCACACAAAAGTTCCTTTTTGGGGTGTAAACCTGGCTTAGCTGTACTTCGTGGCGATTCCTTCGGAGAGAGCCACTGCCTTTTGCATTTTGGATTATCATAGAGGACCCATTTTTCATCTCCAGTGATCAAGCAATCAAAAAACATTTCTGTATTGTGCTGCTGAAGCAATAAGTTGCATGTGGTGGACCGATTAGCTTTGTTTTCTTCGGACAGATTATGCGGGACCCAAACACCTACTCTGCTTACTTTACCAATCTGCTGCAAATATTCTTGGATGGTCGATCAAGGTTGGTTAAGAGTGTTTGACAGTTCCTCGATTGTCTGACACAGATTTGCTTCCACTTCCACCCTTAACATGTCATTGTCTAAAGTTGTTGGTCTTCCTGATCCATACGAGTCAGAAAGATAAAAATTACAGGATTTGAACTTAGAAAACCACCTTTGGCATTTATGAATGTATAATGCACTTGGATAAACATCGCAAATGTTTTTGGTAGCAACTGTTGCGTTACTACCCTTGTGAAACTCAAAAAGCATACAATGCCAGATATGTACCTCTTCTGGTATTTGGCTGGCAATTTCACTATAAATTGAAAAAAAATTAAAATTTAATTATTTACGAGTAAACAAGTCACTCTAACCTTAAAATGTCTTTGGCACAATTTTGAAGTACACAATGAGCTGATAAATGAAAACCAAATAGCGAAACGTGCAGAAACGACATTACTTTCCGGTCCCCCTAATATGCTCCATAACAGCTTGCATATCTCACTCTTGTCTATATTTATAATAGTAATATATGTTGAAGGAATGAATGAATTAAGGAAGGAAAGGATGAAGACAGCAGAGCTTTCTTTAGTATTCTTTCTATTCCTGTGCTGACCTGAATGCTCAGTTTATTTTGTTGGTACCCTGTCTTTTCTTCACTGCTTGAAACTAGAGGAAGATCTGTTGGAGTTCATTGTGACTCAAATGTTTGAAATTTAAAGAAAATGTTAGTGTTGAAAATGCACATCCTCTGTTATAATATTTTACTACCTTAGTTGCTTCCTGAGTCCTTCTTTAACAAGTTTTATGCAGTATTCTTGTTTAGTGCCCTAGCACCTAACACAAGGTGTGGCAGAGGATAATGCTCAGTAAATGCACCAAGTCATGAATGATTTGTCCAATTCTGTGGAATAATTGGTGTGGGCGCCTGGGGTGGAGGTGCAAGACTAATGGCCACATTATGTAGAAACATGACTGATGGGGTTTTGAAACTTGCCATTATATTTTTTGTTATTCTCATTCAGTGTTAAGAGGATTCCTGGCATAAGAATCATATTGATTGTTCACTGTAAATTATCTCTGGGGTTCTTTTCCTACTTCCAAAAACATTAACTTGTTTCCTCCAATTTTATAAAGATACCATTTTATGAAGAGTCTGGTCTAATAGTAATAACAACCATAAGTACTAAGCTGAGAGCCTACAGTGATTTAGCATTTAATAACAATGTCATCTTATCTAAAGCTAGCTGTGTAGTGACCCAAGTCTACATAAAATCTTTGAGGATGGGAGTTGTGTCTTATGCCCAGTGTTAGTTATGATAGCTACTTAATTTAGGTGGATGAAGAATTTGGCTATTTTGCAGACAGGATGCAGCCTGTGAGGGAGATGGTGTCTTTACATGGCACTAACAGAAGACATTTTCTTACCCCTAACTTTATTTATGATTTTTCTATCATTTTCCCCCATTTCAGAAGTCCCTTGAATTCCACTGCTTTCTGACATCACCTCGACCAATGGTAAAGTTGGAAGATGGGCATAAAGTTGTTTTGCCCCTGTGCCCCTGAACCTAAAAGGCAGGCTTGGGATCACCTAGGTTTGGGTTGACTTGCCTGTGCTCCGCAGCCTCAGGGTTTAAGCACAAAAGGAATGATGGACTAATATCAGTAGAAAGGGAACGGACTGATTATCAGTCAGTCTGGTGGTATTTTAAGTTTGCTACCAAATGAACTGCCCAAGGCGAGTCCCTTATGCAGTTTGGCCTTAATTTCCTCCCTTTACTCCTTCTTTAGAGTTATTAGGTAGGTTTTCCCATTTGAAACACTGTTCCTACCAGGGGATATTTAGAAGTCCCTCTGCACTATAGAATAAGCAGTTTAACCCTGTTCTCTACACTGAAAACTGCCATGTTGCATTTAGGCAAAAATGGAAACTTGAAACAAAACCCTCACGCTTTTTTTTTTTTTTTCTTCCTTGTTATTATTATTTTTTTTAACATAAGTATATGCATTTTTCTATTTTTCTCCGTTCTTCACCGAGATCTTGCTTCTCTATGGAGGCATTGCCTCTGATATTTTGGCCTGTCAAATCTCTTAGAGCAGATGGTCTCTTCAGGGAAGCTCTGGAAGTGTTGGGTGTCTGCTTACGCCTGGCCTCTCCTTCCCTCTTGGGGCCTCGAATGACAAGTCATCAAACCAGTTTCCCTCCTCCTAGGGGTCCTTGATTCAGTACCAGCAGGTTTTGGTTCTAAGCACTGCAGAGACCCTTTGCAGCTGGGTTTAGCAGCTACCAAGTCCGCAGCAAGCGCCGGTCTTGGGATAAGAGTGACATTCGACCTGTCCAATCAGAGGCGGGTATTTCTTTTTGGTACCCGCCCCGCTTTACCCGAGGCGCCAATAACCACTCTAAAAGGCTGGGCTTCTGCTGTCAAGTAGCTCGGGTGGGCTCCACCGAGGCGAGGAGGGGCTCGGCTGGGGAGATGCGCTCCCAGGTGTTTGCAGCGGAAGTGGGAAACCTGTAGGTGATGGTCCAGCTGTGCCGCGCCGGGGCGAGCAGGAGCAGGGAACAGGTAGGAGGCAGGACTTTTTCTTCTTTGCAGATAGGATAAAGAATGCGTATTTTCACGCTACTGTTGCCTCCCTCCCCCTTCCCCCCGTCCTGCCCCGCCCTCGTCACCCCCAAATCTCATGAGGTCACCGCAGCTCTACTCGCGAACACTGGGGTGCAAGGGGTCTGGTGCTTGGAAGGAGGTGCTTGGGATGCTGCAGCCCGGAGTCGCGGGCAGGGCAGGGCGGCAGTGCCGGAGGAGGAGAGGGGACCGAGCCCCCATCTGTGTCTCGTCAACTTTCAGGCTTCCTCTCCCACCACCGGTGACGCGCCCGAGGGGTGCCATGTCCACCAGGCAGAGGAGGGTCTCTGGGAGCAGATGTGTCAGCCCCCAGGAACCCGTGGGTCTTCCCAGATTGGGAAGAGCTCGTCCACCTCCCCACGCCTGTCCGCACCTCTCGTTCTCTCTCTACCTTGCGTCTAGACTCTAGCACATCCCAGAAAAAAACTGGGAATGATTGCGCTGAGGGAAGAGGGACTTGTTTGTTCCCTGGTCCCCCTGCTAAAACATGACTCCCTTCGAGAGTGGGGGTTGGGGGAGAAATCCTGCAACTGGAGGGGTATGTTCCTATTAATTACGCCAATATTGAGAGGACCTGGGCCCTTCTCCCATCTCTGCGGCAGGCTGAGCAGAGGAGAGACAGAGAAGGCTTTGCCTCTTCTCTCCTAGCCTGGCGTTGTCTCCTGGGAACCACCTTCTCGCCTAGTTTCTAAAAGGTGGGTTTATCCGCAGGGATTCCCAGAGAGTCAAGTAATTGTGCCCGGATGGGCTCGCAGCGGCTGCGAGGCAGCCTCCCTGGGTGACCGCATCTGGGAAGTAGGTGTTGGCCCAGTGCCGGTTCCTGCCGGAGTCAGATTGCTGGAAGCAGTAGGCAGAAGAACTGCAGAGAAATTAGATGCTGCTGCATCACTTTGGGGGGCTGATGACACCCTGCTTTGAAAATTACTGAAAAATTGGGGTGATGGGAAAGAGGGAGAGTGAAGAGCGGCAACATTTTCACATTTATTCATGCCAAATCCAGCATGGGCATTTGTATGTGTGCTTGTGTGTGCACATCTCCAAGGTGGAGCTATATATAGCTCCTGCACACCCAGCCCTGTTTGCCTGCTGCCAAGCAGGCTGCCTTGGCCTTCTCAAGCAATCTGGAGGCACTGAGTGGGAGGGGCAAAAGGAAATAAAATTCTCCATTGGGGGAAAAGCCAGAGAAGATGAGCTCAGACTGAGGACACCCTGTATGAAATAATGTTTCTGTAATGCTCATGAAGATCAATAATTCCAAACATTATTTTGAATACATTCTTAGAGTGTTTTGGATATTCATGTATTTCCCTACATTTTTTCAGCTACAGGGTGTACCTATGAACCTTACCAGCTTGAAATGTAACACACATATCAAGTAAATACATATCATATCTGGGATATTTTATTAAACTCGTTAGAGCATAATGGTTTGCTTATGCCTGTACCTTGGTTGTTTGGTAGTCAATTTATTTGGGTGGTAACTTATAGCTAACAGCATTTGGAGATCTGGAGGAGAAGGATCCACCCACTTTACAGGATGTAGAGCTAAGAGACCCTCAGAACCTTTGGACTAGTTTTGATATACTGTATTTCTTTGTATAAATTTTACTTATGGGCCTGGTACTTAAACTTGTGCTGCTGTTTCATATCATGCCTATTGCTACATGGACTTTTTTTTTTTTATAGATGTATGTGCATTTATTTTTCCCATTGCCTGGAATTATTTAATTCTGATAATGACATTTCCATTTTCTTAGATGAGAAAACTAAGATTTAAAGGACACAAGTAATTTTCTTAAAGTCTTCCAAAAATCTACTATTTCAACCCTAATATTCCAATAACCAACTATGACTTACATTATGTAGCGGTTTTCCCTCAAATAGAATAGTTCGGCTTCCTATGGTTTTTGGTCCTGGTAGCAAAATGTGGTTACTGTTGATACTAGTAATAATATAGGCCAATGTTATTCAGTTATTCAGACAGTCTTATTTTGTCTTAACTCATATTGTAGTCTTATTTGTCATCTAATTAGACAAGAAGTACTTTGCAGGGAAAGACCATTACCGTTGATCACAGTTCTAAGAAGGCTCAAAGATTTTTATGGAGGAAGCATCATCGTAAGGAGTTGTTTAGATGGATGCAGCGATGACTTGGGGATAATTTATTAGTTGATAGAAGGCTGTGTTAGGAACTACTTTTGGCTTCATTATTCTTTCCATGAGGAATAATGGATGACAGTGTTTCTATATCCTTCCACAGAATGATTCAATTTTCCAATAGGGGTTATGACTTTGTACAGGTGATTCTATGTATTCTGTCATATCTTGTGCCCCTTGAGACCAACTAGAGACAAGATGAGAGAAAATTCATATTTTTCTAGACAAAACATGCCATGTAATTGCCTTTTTAAAAGATCAACAATGTTCATCCATTTCCATCTCCCATTCCCATGCATTTCTACATGTAAATTGGCCATGCTCAGTATCATCTCACAGAACCTATCCTCTCTAAATCATCCATAATCTCTGCTTCAAATGTTTGTATTCTTTTATTGGTATATTGTTCATTCCCCCCCCCCCTTCTGATCTGCCATTTTCCATATTGTCCATGTCCTTGAAATTTTACTTCTTGATATCACAATGATCTGATGTCATAATATTTCTCTTATTTTTTCTAACCCCCTTTGTGTTCCTCCTATCTCATCTTCCTGCTTCTAGCTTTCCACTGAATCCCCCCAAATTGATGACAATTTATTATATTTAAAAGAAAATTCTCCTTCTGCATTTCTACTTCTAATCTCTTCTTCATTAGCCATTTCAAAATATTATCCTAGTGGCTAAGAGCACAGGCTTTGGAAGGAAACCTACATGTGTAAATATTTATGTATCATTATGCTGATAAGTGAATATTGGTAAGTCAATTGGAGATTATAATAGCACACCTCAATTTTTTGTAGGTTTATTTGAATATTAAATGAGATGATGCATGTAACACATTTAAAAGAAGGCTTGGCCAATAGTAATCACTCATAGATAATAGCTATCAGTAGAAGAAGTACTGTTTACATTAATGACATCGTACATAGTGAAGACAAGTTTTTGCTTTTCCCCATCAATACTTATCACCCTTAAACTGGCTTTTAGCAAAGGTTTGTGATTACTTTTTTTTACACTTTCTTTCCTTTACCTTCAAATACCCACTATCTAGTCAGTAACTAATTTATTCATGTTTATGCTCAACTCTAATTTGTATCTTTCTCTGTTTTTTTCCCCCCATTTCATTTGTTGTTGAGGCTTAAAGTCATGAAGTAGGCAATTTATCAAATGTATAAGTCTCTCTGCTTTAATCTAAGATGCTGCATATCATCATTGGTATAATATATTTTAAATTTATATTATTAGTTCTACTTACTCTATTTTGAAAACTCTCACTGTGCTTTACTTCATATCTTAAAAAGCACTGTCTTTGGAGTAAGAACACTTGGGTTCAAATTCTGAGAAAAGGGCTTAGCAGTTGTGTGCCCTTGAAAATATAGCAAGTGGGTGGACGTTTCATTATGGTTATATGAATGAACTATTGTGTAAAATTGCATTCAAAAGTATATCCATTTAATATTACTTTTAAAATAACATTTTCATGGTTTTAAGGAAGTATAGAATCATTCAGGAAAAGTTGGAAATAAAAGAAAATTCTATGTGGAGAGATCCACTCTTAACCTCCCAGACTTATTTTAGTAAATATACATAGATATTTAAAATTTACAGATTTGTAATTAGAGTGAATATTCATTTTTACATTAACTTTCCCCTCACTTAACATCATAACATAAACATTTATTTATTTCATTTAATATTCTCACTAACCATATTTTACGGCTGCCAAATATTCTTTAATACAGAGCCTTTAGATTGTTTCTGTTTTTTTTCACAGTTATGAAAATGAACATAAATATACACTAATCTTTGTATTTCTGACCATTTCTTTCACTAACTTCTTAGATGTTATCTTGTCAAACACATAAATATATCCAGTCACCTACTGCTTCTTGCCAAATTTTCCCAGCAAAATGTTTATATACAAATTGATACTCAGTATAAACCAATATGGCAATATTATTACTAATACTTGGTATTGTGTTTAAAAATGTGACTATTTTGATAGTAAAAATTATAGTTATTCTTTTAAGTTGTTCTTCTATAATTTTGTATGAGTTCAAGAAATGTGTTCAAGTTTATTGGTTTTTTTTGTATTTCTTAATTTTTGGATTTCATTTGACTCTTTATTGGAGTATTCATGTTTTCTTTGTTTAATAAAAAAATCTATTGTTTACTGTGAAAAATTTCCTCACTTTTTTTTTTGCCTTTTGTATTTTGTGTTTTAGACATACAGAAATTTGTAACTTTATTGTAGTCTAACCTGCAAATCCATTTGCAGTAGTATTTCTCATTGCTCTAAAGCTCAATACATTTTTCTGCTACTTGATAAATAATTGAATATAAAACACACATACGAGGGTACTATTGCTGAACTTTTTACCTTCTTTGAAGTGGGTTTAGCTTATGTATATTCTGTATATATCCCTGTGTGATGAAGTGGCTCCTGGGGACGTATAAAACGCACTCTCAGTCTATTAAGATCCCATTATTATTTATGTGGCTATCCCATGAAGTGAATAGTACCTTAATTCTTTCTGAGTTACCTCTGTCCATTTCAAAGGTGCCACAGGGCAAACGTACTATGGAAGATATTAATGACCAGGTTACTCAGCCAGAGCAGGCACATTGTTTGCACAATTATCTGAATGACTCAGGCACTAAATCTGCTTTTGCCAGGGTTATCCAGATGGTCCTTAATTCACTAGATAATTGCTCACCCCTATACTTGATTTTGATGATCTAGACCTGACCTTGCCATTGCTTTTCCTGCAATATTTTGTTACTATTCTCTAAATGCTTAGGGTCCTTTTAATTATAGTTTTTGTTGTTGTTGTTGTTTTATGAGAGGCAGTTTCCCTGGTTCGTGAGAGCACAAGGGAGTTATACAGAGATTTGAATGAAACCCATCGTGGCCAGTTACAATCTGTATGATTTGGGGCAAGTTATTTAATCTCTATAAGTGTGTACTTCCTGTGTAGGAAAGGAGGATATTCAGAATTCAAGGTCCCTACTTCAGTCCCCCTCTCTTGTAGCCTTCTTTTCGAACATATTCTTCACACCATAACCAAAGCTGTCTTTCTAAAACCAACCTCATCAGGTGCCTCCTCTGCTGAAAATATTTTGAGAGGGCCCTCTTTTGTTTTTGTCCATAAAAAGATGCCTGAAGTCCTTTGCATTGCACCTAAAGTCCTTTATTAAATGGTCCCTGTTTACTTCTTTAAATCCGTTTTCTCATAGTCTCAATCTCTTCTATCTCCAATCTCTCACAATGCCAATCACATGGAACTGTTTACACGTCCCCTAATGCATCATGTTTTTTTCTCTCTTTTTCCAAACTCTGTTCTCTCTCCATGGTCAATTCTCTGCTAATAATAACCTGTCTCCTTGCCTGCTCTGTAATTGATCTATCTGCTAACCTCTTCAAAGCTTCTTCTCTAGGAGACTTCCCTAAACTCCCAGGCTGAGTTTTGAGCTCTTATTCAGAACTTCCATAACAACCTGTGGATACCTCAACCATAGGACTTAATGATTGCTTACTTGTCTATTACCCTCTACTCAGTAAGCCCTTGAGGATAGTGGCCGTGCCTTGGTCCTCTTTGTGTCCAATGAAAGACCTGACATATAGTTGAAATATTTTCTGAAGAAATGAATAAAAGAAGGTTAAGATTAAACTCATTTAAATATTTCAACAAATTAAATATTTATAACTATACCTTCAAATAAATAAATAAATAAATAAATAAATAAATAAATAAATAAATAAAAACTAGAAACTATGTAAATCGTCACAATTTTTTAGGAAGTAACTTCCTGGTTTTGCTGATTTATACAATAAAATAGATAAAATAAAGTCCTTTAATAAACAATTGTATAATGAAAAGCCATACTTAGGACACCGAATAATTCCCAAATGTTAAATCAATGGGAAATTCTTTTAAATAATTCTCCATTTTAGAAAAAAGAAGAAATGTATAGTTACATGGATAATGTAGATATATAAATTTAGTTGTGTGAGAGCTAAATATTGGCAAAATGTATCCCCCTTCTCTTTATTTAATAAAAGGTCTTCCATGGTGTGACGTCCAGTAGTTTATAAAGCGTGCTTACATGCATAACCTCATTTGATCCTTCACAACAAATGGAGGATCACTTGATTATCCTCACTTAACAGCTCAAGAAACAAGCTCAGAGGAACAAGTACTTTGCCTAAGATTATAAAATAGTGGCAGAGCTTGAAAAGAACAGTTGCATGTTTGGTGAATAATGCTTAGCCAAAACATCTCACTGAGAGATGCTGGCCATCTGCCACCATTCTTTCCAGGTAAAGGATATTGGTCTTGATATTAACAATCCACTGAGTCCTGAGCAATCCAGTAAAAATATACTGTACTAATACCTATTTATAGTTTTCACTTTGGTTTTTAACAATCTGAGAAGAAACACACTCATGGCAATTTTTGCTTTAAACATATTTTGAAATACTTAATTTATTGATCATTTAGACTATAAACACACACACATATTATATTTATTTATTCTTTTTTTTTTTTTACCTCAGAGTGTATTTCTTTTTATTTATTTTTTGGTAATAAGGTTCTTTTGCTCATCTTTTAGAACTAGAATTATTAGAATACTTTTTCTACATATTCTTAAGTAGACAATATTCAACTTTTCAGCTTGGCTCAGCATATATTTTGTACAATCTTAGAGAATCAGATGAGTCAAATATGTTTTTCAGAAATAGTGCAATTGTTGAAAAGTTTATGAAAAATATTTGGGTACTTGCCTAGAGGACTGATCTAGCCTAGTTTGAAATTTAAAAACACTGAGATATGACTGAATTACCTATATGACTTGCGCAAATGATTTCTTCTCTATAACTATGTTGCTTGCACGTGTTATCCCATTACAACCAAATGCAATATTTATTATTTTTACCATTTTACAAATGAGAAAAAATAGAGAAATAAAAGAGCTAATGATTAGAGAAACTAGAATTCACATTTAGGTTATCTGACTCCTTAAGCCTAAGTTATTAATCACTGTGTCATTCTGCCCCTCCATGATATTTGGTCTTAATAATTTGTGAGTCACAGTTTAAATTTTTTCTGTTTTAGGTAATTTGTCCCTAGACTCCCAAATATACTTAGTATCAACACAAGAGATTAAATCATTCTAAATTTATATGTTTTATTTATGAATATTTCACTACAGTGATTTATATGGGGCAGTTTCCCAAACATGTATTAAGCAATTACAATGTGCCATTTGAAAATACATTTTTTTTAACTTTGAAGTAAGCATCAGAAGATTTTGTGCTTTTCTGCCCTAATTTTGCTTCCTAACATCACAAACCATAAACAGTAATTCTATTCTAAGACATCTAATCCGAGAGTGTTTAATTGTCATGGTTACTGAAAATACAGATTTGCTAGATGTATCCAGAAAGATTGCTAAAGATATTATTAACAATATTTATATATTCCAGTTGGAGACTCACATTAATATAACAGAATTTTATGATAGGTAAAATTTTCTCTGGCATATTATTTTTATTAATTAAAGCAGTATATTTTTATAGAAAATCTTTAAAAATACCTTATATTTTTCTTTTAGTTTGAATATATTATTTTAGAGAGATAACTCTTTTGGCATTAAAAATTAATTCATTTAAAAAATAGTTATTTTAAAATTCTAGTTTATGCACAATTGAATGTGATGAAACTAAGTTTATTCTTGTATTATTATTTATTAATTATTATATTATTTTCCACATGAACAACTCTAAACCTATTTTTGCCTCACTCTGTATTTATGTTTTTGCATGTAACGATAGATTTGCGTGTAAACAATAGCTCATTTTTATTGCTCTATAAAATTCCATTATATGCTTACTCCAAAATGTACATGTCTGTTCTACTTGCTGAACATCTGGGATGTTTTTAGTTTTATATTTTTACTAATAATTCTCCTATGAACATTTATTATTGTACATTTCTTTTGTACCAAATGTATGTGTATGCTTTTTTTGGTTAAAATATACCTAAGATTAAAATTGCCTAGTGTTAAACTATTGCTTAGTTGAAATTGCTAGTTTTTTCAAAGTGGTTGAGCCAATTTCCAGTTCAACCTGTAGTGTATGAAATTTAATGTTATTCCACAGCTTTGCCAACACTTTTAAATTTAAACTGTTCTAGTGAGTAAATGTGTGGATATTTAGGTATGGTTTTAATATGCATTTTCTTCATTAATAAGAAGTTGAACTTTTTTTTTTTAAATGTGTTTTGGCCATTTGAATAACGGTTTTGAAGTGCTTGTTCAAAACTTTTGTCTGTTTTTCTACTGAGTTATCTGTCTTTTGCTTATTGATTCATAGGAAGTTCCATATATATTCTGAATTTGAGCCCTTAGAGAATATTTGCAAATATCTTATCCCATTCTTTGATTTGCCTTAATGCTCCTTTAATGTTATTTTTTATCAACAAATGTTATCTATTTTAAGTAGCCCATAGTATTATTTTGTATCTTATTTAATAAGACAAGTCATTTATTTGTGACAAGTCATGGAGATATTTCTCTGTTTTGTGTTCTAGGCATTATATTGTTTTGCATTTCAGCTGAAATTGATTTTTGAGTATGATTTGAGTCACATTTTATTATTTATATGAATATAAAATTGATCTAGAGCATTTATTGAAAGACTGTCCTTTTCCCATGGTTTGGCAATGCTACCTTTGTCAAAAATCAAGTGTCCATGAATGGGCAGGTCTCTTTTTGGACTTCATTCTGTTTCACAGATTTATTGATCTATTATTGAGCTCATATACCCAGTGTTAGTTACTGAAGATTTAAAAAAGGTCTTAATATTTACTAGAGTAGGTCCTTCAGCGTGGCTCCTCTTTGAGTTCATCATGAATAGCTGTATAAATTGTCTCTTTGCCTTTCTGTATAAATTTTAAAGTCAGCTTATTAATTTTTATGAAATTCTTTTTGGAATTTGATTAAGATGACATTGAATCTAAAAATCAATTTGAAGATAACTGACACGATAAAAAATGAGTTTTTCAATTTACAATGACCTATATATCACTTTCTTTAGGTCTTTTAAGATTTTCTAAATGATTAAAGTTTTCAGTGTGAAACTGTACAACTTTTGTTAGATTTACTCCTAGGTGTTTTTCTTTCTTATGCTATTGTAAGTGCTATAATTTCTAAATTTTAGTTTCTAACTCTGTTGATAGTAAATGAAAATATAACTGATTTTTGTATGTTGATCTTTTACAAACTTACAAAACTAACTTACCAATGTTAATAATATATTTGGTGATTCTTTTTAATTTTGTAGAAACTCAGTTATTGAGAACAATGAATTTAGTTCTTCATATCCATTTCTTATAACTTCTTAAAATCTTACCTTATTGCCCTGGCTTGGATCTTCACTGCAATGTTGCATAAAAATTGATAACTGACACCTTTGTGTCATTTCTGATTATCATAAATAATCACCATTAATCATTAGATTTTTTATAGGTAATCTTTAAGAAAGTTTCCTTTTATTTCTGTTTAAAACTTTAAAATTTTTAAGTAATTTAAAATTTATTGAGATGACCATCTGGTATTTTTTCTTATATTAGGTTAATGCAATGAATTATAGTGATTGATTTTCAAATGTTAAACCAGAATTCCTGGAATAAATTTAACATGTTTGTGATGTAAGTATTACCCACTACATATATTACTGGATTAAGTTTGATAATGTTTTTTATAGAATTTTTTCAGCTCTGTTTTTCAACTTTTTGTCAGCTTTTGGTGTCAAGCTTGTGTTGGATGGACTCATGACTCAAGCTGTAGTACATTCTTTCCCTCTTTCTAGTCTAGTAAAAGCCTGTGTATGATCCATATTACTTCTTTAAATATTTTTCAGAATCCACTGAGGAAACCATTTGGCCATAGAATTTGTTTTTGGGTACGACAAAACTTTACATTAAAAATGTAATTATGAGTTATGTTTATTCATATTTCCTAATTATAATTTATTTTTGTTAAGTTAAATTTTTCTAGCAATTTGTCCATCTAACTTTTTAAATATATTGGACATTGCTTTTAAAAATAATCTCATATTATTTTATTAATAGCAATAAGATCTTAATGATGACCATCGTCATTCATTTCAATCCACCCATACAGCTGACTGTTGCTAACACTGTGAAAATATATTTAAAATATTTTTATACATAGAAATAGTTTTAAGTATATTATTATTATTACTACAATAAAAGTCACTTCTGTTTTTATCTTGGCAACTATCATTTTCATACATTTTGGGTTCTAACACATTCTTTTAGCATTTGCATAGTATCCCTTTGCATAAAACATAATTTATGTCCCATCTTTACATATTTGGGTTATTTCCATGTTTTTAAAAAAGGAATGCCACAAGAACATTATTCTGCATGTACTGGGAATATTTCTTTAAGATGCATTTCTCGAGTGAAATTGCTAGCAAAGAGGTACATCTTTTACAGATTATCAATATTTCCAAATTGTCTTTCAAAGAGATTATAGTAATTTATAATCCTAGTAATATGAATCAGAATATTTGCTTTTGCATATCATTTTCAGTACTGAGTATTATCAATATTTTAAACCCATTTAGAAGATTTGTCTCTCCAAATTAAACTATTACTAAAGAAATAATACAAATGGAGCATAATTGTGTACTGATGACATCATAAAACATAATATTTGGTATTTCCCTATATATTTTTATTTTATATATAAAACATTTTAATTTTTATTGAGATTGTGAAATATTTCAGTTAAAATGGATCCTAAGATTTTTTTTTTAAATTAAGTGATAAAAACCTCTCTTGCTTTTATTGTTTATTTTAGTGTCACAGACTTTCAATATAATATCTGATTATATTTGCTTGTATAGGAAACATAATACTAGCTGTTCAAAAGACAGATTTAAGTCTATATTCTGGGACTTAGTAGGTATGTATTCTTGGGGGAAATTTATTCAACTCCTATTATGCTCATTGGCTTCATTTTCTGAACTGGGGACAATAGGTAAGAAAGTAAGTTTGCTGTATTGTCTGCTATCTGGTTGTTTTCCAAATTTAATTTAGGTGATTATATTAGTTAGGCAGGTGCTTTTTCTCTCTTACTTGCCTTTTATGACTCCCTTACAGCTACTTGTTCTTTAGTTTCCAGATATGAACAAGAACCTGTCTCCCATAAGTAATCTACAAAGTAGGCAATTTTGGCTAGAAATTGAAAGAAATAATCTTAATACTTCTTTCTTTCCTTCATTTATTGTATATAGCATTTGTAGGTGGAGAGAAAGGGAGAGAGACTGAGAGACAGACAGGGACAGAGAAAGAGAGAGGAAGATAGCATGTAGTACCGAAATACAGATCTGTTGTGTTGTTGGCATTGTACTGGGGCCTGGTAAGATAGTAATAATGAATAAGCCAGACTCTTCCCTGCCTTTAGGAGGCTTCTAATATAAATGGGAGAAATAGATTAAAAAATAATCCAGTGTTGCTCAGTGGCTGAGCACTGACCCATGTACCAAGAGGTCGCCGGTTCAATTCCCCATCAGGGCCCATGCCCAGGTTATAGGCCCAAAACCCAGTGGGGGGCACGCAGGAGATGGCCAATTGATGTGCTCTCTCATCAATGTTTCTATGTCTCTCTCCCTCTCCCTTCCTCTCTCTCTAAAATCAATAAAGAAAAAAAAAGAAATATTAAAAAATATATATTTAAAAAATAAATAAATAACCCAAAACGATGTAATGAATGCTTGCAGCGGTTCTCAACCTGTGGGTCGCGACCCCTTTGGGGGTCGAACGACCCTTTCACAGGAGTTGCCTAAGACCATCGGAAAACACATATTTCCGATGGCGATTCATAACAGTAGCAAAATTACAGTTATGAAGTAGCAACGAAAATAATTTTATGGTTGGGGGTCACCACAATATGAGGAATTGTATTAAAGGGTCACGGCATTAGGAAGGTTGAGAACCACTGTCTAATGCAAGGAGAGTCAACATGTTGGGTGAATGTTCCATGCCAAGGGCATTTAGGAGAGCATGGCTGGTTCAAGTAATTGAAAGAAACCTAATATATGATAGAGTATAAATTATAAAGTAGCAAGACATGTGGCTAAGGGGAGCAAAGATCAAGAAAGCTCTTTTAAGGTGTTAAAGACTTTGTTTTACCATGGGAGGAACAGTTCCAAGTAGGGCATTGATTTAATCACATTTCTTAAAGTGGTTTTTGAGGATTTAATACAATAAAATATATTAGATATGAAAAGGCTTTGTAATTTAAAAAATGTTAAGGAAATTGACTCTAGACTTGAAACAGCATATCTAGACAAGAAATCTTTCTACAAAATTGGAGGCCTCTACTCTCCAAATCATCTCTTTTAATAAGCTCTAATATAATTTTGTATTTGACTTCATTTTGCTATTAGCATGTTATGAAAACTCCCTTTGAGTAATTAAGAAAAGAAAATTGAATGAATGTACCGAGTCATATATTTTCATCTTAATCATTTAAGCAGATTCTATGAGAAACAGATTTCTGCTAAGACATATCTTTTTTTTTATTTCATTTTTATTTTTTACTTTTTTATTGAATTTGTTGAGGTGACATTGGGTAATAAAATTATATAGGTTTCAAGTGTACAATTCTATAATACATCATCTATATATTGTATTGTGTGTTCACCACCCCAACTCAAGTCTCCTTCTATCACGATTTATATCACTTTAAAAGCCATAGAAATTTATAGATGTCCTAGATTTTGAATTTCATCCCTAGCCATGGCTAAGAACACCACCATGCTTATTTTTATAAACACACATGATTTCTTGTTGGTATACAACCATATCTGTTATAGGAGTATAAACAAAGCAGTCATTCACATCACGACTAATCACTTAGAAAGATGTCCAGTAGTACTGCGATATTAAGAGTTATTTGAAACAGAAGGTTTTCATAAAATACTCTTCCTTGAAGCTTCTTATGTCTGACATCACCAGACTGAGAATTGTTTCTTTACTTATTTTTACTGTGGTAAAGTTAACTCATTCTAAAGAGGAAAAATTGCCATTACCACTAACAGAAATTATTATACTAGTCAAAGTAAAATGTGTTCCAAGAATCACTTCTTGGTATGTAAGAAATGTACACATGCAATAAAAATTCCTATATATTTGAAGCTCTGCTGAAATTATATATTGAGGAGTCACAATAAATAACTGATATACAGTGAGTGGCATCATTTTTTCTTCATTTCTTCACTTCTTGTCTCCGTCTAATGCCATCATTGTTCAGGGAAGTGCCATGCTGGGGTATAATAGACAACACTGGTCATTTTTTCAAATGTCTGAAAACAGTTGTACTTTTCAAAGCTAATTATGGCCTATTATTTAATTTATTAGAGAACTAAAATTTAAGTCAGCCTTTCCAAAAGAGGATTGTGTTTCACCCAGAGAATATTTTCCTTCCTAATTGCTTATACTATCCTTTGACTTGATTATTATTTGAATCTTGATTCATTATTTCTACTTTATTGCCATGGAACTCCTGTTCAGCTTACTTATGCTGTTCTCTTCATCTATCCTAAATGTGCTCACGTTTTGAGATGGGCAAGTGCTGTGGATGATGGATAGTAATGGAGAATTATTTCATTCTTACCAGATCATAGTTTTCTTCAATATTACTTTAATAATGGACTTTAGACAGAATTCCGAGTAAAACCAACATCTATTTTTGTAAGAATCTTTGATGCTTTAATGCAGCGGTTCTCAACCTGTGGGTTGCGACCCCTTTGGGAAATCGAATGACCCTTTCACAGGGGTCGCCTAAGACATAACAGTAGCAAAATTACAGTTATGAAGTAGCAATGAAAATAATTTTATGGTTGGGGGTCACCACAACATGAGGAACTGTATTAAAGGGTTGTGGCATTAGGTTGAGAACATTTTGCTTGTGTCTGCATTGTTTATCTGGCAAGCATCTTTCAAGGTTACACTTTGCCACCCATTCAGGAAGTTTCTCCTAGCTTGACTTTCCCCTCTTGTTTATGTCCCCAGTGAACTCTTTACAAACTTCTGCAAGTCCCTTCATTACTCATACTTATATCTGTCTGCTTTTCGGTAAATGCTTAGTGTCTTACTATTTTTCCTAAATCTTCTATGCCTAGAACACTGACTCACACTTAGGGATAGTCCACACTTTATATATTTTTTGCAGTAAACAAAACATTTTGGAAATATTCTTTTTTATATTCTGAGGATGCCAGAAGGAAACCATCAACCTATTAGAAGGTGCACACACTACGTTCTTCATATTGCTCGGTACAATTATAATCATACTACTGTCCTACAGCTGATGTATTATAGGGCAGTGGTTCCCTGACTTCATAATTTATAGGAATTACCTGAGATTGTTAAAAATGAGGAATTCTGACCTCTATATCACTACAGATTTTGGTTTAGCAGATATTGAATATGATCCAGAAGTCTGCACTTCTCATAGCATCTTTTTTGCCCCTCAGACTACATTCAAGAAAGAAAAAAATTTAGTTAACCTAGATGGAGCTAATGCATATTTTCCAATAATATATGCATATAAATACACACACACACACACACACACACACACACACACACACACCCCTACTCAGACTAAGCCTAAAGGATTGCTTTTAAATACCTCAAAGATCACAGTGATTCCAAAGCCATTATTTCTTTTCATCATTCTGCTCACTGTTTCTCCCCTTTCTCTTTCATTTCTATTTTTTTGTTTTATTTGCTATCAAAAAAAATGACTTACATAGAAATCATTAGCCAATCAGAACATCTCTTTTTTCATGTTAAATAATAACCAATTTCAGTGCATAAAATGATCTAATCTTTAGTTCTTCTGTTGTACTTGGCTATACATATTTTTTTGAGGACTCATTATGGGTGACTGATTTGTCTCCATAAAAAAGTGTTTTATTGGTGGTGGAGGAAAGAAATGCAAAGAAGGAACAATATTTTTGTGTCTTCTGTTTCCTAGGTGACCTTTGAAGAGAAGGTTTCTGGATTGCTAAGAATATTAAAATAAGAGTTTTGTAGCCTACTAAATTCTCATGGTGGTTGGGAAAGTGAATAATTGATTTATGAACTCAGAGCAAAGATCACTTGCTCTAATTTTTATACAAATATTAACAAAAAGGATGCATTGTTTTATAATATTACCTCCCCCGGCTTTTTATTCCTGCATCTTTTTCTCTGATCTCTTGTTTTATCTACTAGAATTTTGAGTCTAATTTGAATTTACATTTTTCTTTCATTTTTTGGTTTTATATTTGAAAGTAATTTTTTTGGTTTTATATTTGAGAGTAATTATATTACTCATGGCTATGCTTTTATTTTGGAAATCAAAATTATATCATGAAGATTTTCTATTAAAATTGTACCACTAACTATTTTTTCCTGACAATGTGCTGAAAAATTTCCACTGAATTTTGTCTGATATAAGGTAGTAGATATGCCTGGATGAACGTAATGACTAGTCAATTAAAATGTTTCTTGAGAATCAACTGAGAAACAATATTACAAATGTTACCACAAACAATGTTTACTCATATTGACTTCTGTTTTTAAAAAGAATACTGGAAGGTGTGAGGTGATACCCCCTCTTCTGAGGGGTGTCAGTCTATACCCTACTTTCACTTCTCTGGGTCTACCCTGTTCCTCAGACTGTTATGTTCATTATATTCCACTAATAAGTGAGATCATGTGATATTTGCCTTTTTCTGCTTGGCTTGTTTCACTTAGGATAATACTCTCGAGGTCCCTCCATGTTGTCTCAAAGGATAAGAGATCTTTCTTTCTCTCTGTACCACAGGCCGACGCTCTAACCGCTGAGCCAAACTGGCCAGGGTGAGATCTTTCTTTCTTACAGCTGCATGGGGGGGCGGGAAGAGATAAACCACAGAACTTAAGCGCATATATGCATAACTGATGGACATGGACAACAAAGCTGGGGACGGGGTGGGGGGATGGGGAGGAGGGTGTCAATGGGGTATAAAGGAGAAACATCTGTAACAAAAATAAATTAATAAAAAAGAGTAAAAAAAAAAGAATACTGGAAAACAAAGGACTTTCTTTTGGGTTCTTGCTAATATATTAGGTAAGAAGAGAATCTTGCTGGGCTCAGCAATTTTTTTATTTATCATTTTAGATTTCTTAATGTAATTCACACATAACCTAGTTATTAATGTTTTTAAAATTTAAATGCAGTTTTCTAGCACAACTCTTCTGGAACTCATTTTGGCAGATGCCATTAATATTTATGTTACTAAAAATACCATTGAAAAGTGGAATGCCTTAATTAAATGTGGCTTCATCTCAACATGTCTTTCCCTCTACCACTCTCCTTTAAACTTATCAAAGACGGGGATCTCTTCTTCCCCTTCTTCTTCTTCCCCTCCTTCTTCTTCTTCTTCCTCTTCTTCTTCTTCTTCTTCTTCTTCTTCTTCTTCTTCTTCTTCTTCTTCTTCTTCTTCTTCTTCTTCTTCTTCTTCTTCTTCTCCTTCTCCTCTTCTTCCTCCTCCTCCTCCTCCTCCTCCTCCTTTTTAACTCCAATTCCTCTACTTATATTCTGGGTCACAGTTTTGAAAGAAAATGTGTTCTCATATTTATATGCTTCTTCCCCAGAAAGTCCAATCTTTTCTTCTCATTACCCTAATTTTCCTCACCTTCAAACTTTTCAGTTATTTTTTTTTACTAACTTTTCTAGCTACCTTTAGAATTTTATCTCTTTCTTTTTCCTTCTTCAGAGTTACTAGTTTTTAGTTTCAAAATTACAACCTAAGCTACAGCAACATCCTTCCATCCTTCTTCCAATTCACCGCAATGAAAGAGGAAAGCAAATTTCTAGGTCTTTCTTAGGCTGAGGATTACATTCTTCCCCCTTTTTAGTGTCTTCACTATATCAATTATCACCTCCTTCTTGGATCTTCAACCTTGATCTCTCACCTGGCTTCCTGATGTCAGCATTTAAGCATGCCTAATTATCTTTCCTCTTAAAAACAATGCAGACAAACTTAAACAAAAACCTTCCTCTAACTTTTGCCCCCCCCCCCAAGCTACTGCAATCATTTCTCCCTTGTCTCTTTCACAGCCAAATTTCTTTCACTCATCTATATTTAATTTACCATTATTTGCTTTCAGTTCACTCTCTAACCTCTGAAACCTGGTTTATGTATCATACATTTCAGTAAAACTGCCCTTTACAAGGTCACTAAAATACCCCTTAGTTCCTAAATCTTATGGGTACGTTTCTGATATTACCTCACTTGACCTTTCAGCAGAAGTGAATCTGTTGAATTTTCCTTCTTGGAAAGGTCTTTTATAGTTTTTATTTATTGTTAAGCAAATATTCATTTCTCTCCGATACCCACTGTTGGTAGAGCATGCTGCCATATCAATAGATGCTGTGCTTGGTCATGTGACTTGCTTTGCCCATGTAATAATAGCAGTGTGAAGTAAGCAGAGGCTGTGCATTGGCATTTTGATCTGGTTCTTATACCCTGTCATCTGCCATGAGAAGCACATATGCTGGGAACCTGCTGCTTCAGCATGAATGTGGGGATATGGGAGTAGACGTGAACTCAGTACAAAGCTTAGAGTTTAGCCCAGTCCCTGGAGCCTAAAGCACAGGTGCAGGGGACCCAGTCAAACTGTTGACCCATGAACAAAACAAAACGAAACCGCAAAAAAACTTGTTATAATTTTAAGGTGTTTGTTTTGCAGTAGTATTGGGGCAATAGCTGATCAATGTAACTCAGTTTCCTGGGATTTCATGAAATCATCTCTGTTTTTTCTTTTAAGTCTCAGAAACTTTTGTAATCTTTTCTTCCTTTACCTTTCTTTGAAGCATCAAGGTTCCTGAGGCTTCTGCCCTAAACCCATAACCTCAATTTAAATATACTTACTGTGAGATCTTTTTCCCAGTGATGATTTTGATTGATATCTATATACTGTTACCTTCTAAATCGTTCACTTCAACTTGACCTATACATGAGACCCATCATCTCAAAGATGCTTTGGACCACTTGGTTGTTTCACAAGCATATTTAATTCCATTTCCTGAACACAGTGCTTCTGCTTCACAATCGCATCTCATTCTCAACCACCGGGAAAAATATAAGACACTTCTCTACCAACAACGTTATTACAAAGATTGGTATAGGGGTTACATGTTATTACTCCTCCTTTGCAGATGAGGGACATGAATCCCAATGAAGTTAAATAACCTAAGATCAATAGCTAGTAAGGGACTGAACCAGATCAAATACAAATCTGTCTGATCCCAATGGCCACATACAGACCTACTTATAAAATTTTATAGGTGAATTATTTAAAATATAAATTTAAGGACCAAACTCTTCAATCTTTTTTTTTTCAGGATATGATGCTTCATTTAACAATAACTATCATTGCTCCCTAAAAAGAAACTCCCTTGCTATCATCCAAATAAATCACCATATTATTGCATTTGCACCTTTGTTCATATTATTTATTGCAATTAATGGTGCTTTGTCTCCATATTTATCCAGATTCTCCTCTTCTCTGAAGCACTTAATTTAAAACTTTACTTTTATAAGATTCTCAGATTATTTCCAATGACACTGGTTAATTTCTTAAACTCTAATAGTATTTTTTTTTCTAATAAGATCTACTAAGATTTATTGCAAGTTACCTGCAAGGCACTGATCTTAATCATATGGAAGCTTCCATATTGTATATAAATAGTATCTACCCCACAGGAATTTTCAGTTTAGTTGGAATTATGCAAGTAAAATATTACTGCAATGTAATTCTTCCATGTAATTTAATAGTTTCATATTCAACTTTTTAAGTTCTCTCTTTAACACAAAAACTGTATGGTTAGCCTATTTTGTGTTTACTTCAACACCAAGAACACTTTATTGAAGAGCTTCTTAATAGATGGAGTCTTATTTTTAACCACATTTCATTGCTTTTTCTTTTACCACTCTCTCACAAAATATTTCTGTGGTGACATATCATCCAGAGAATATTTCTCTCCCTCAAATCATGTGTTACTACAATTCATGAAAGTAATTCTGGGAATTGATTTATTTATTGAGCAGAAATTTAAATAAACTTTAAGTTAAACAAAATAAAAGCTGCAACCTCAAGGAGCTTATTTATCAAAATTGTTATTATCCTTGTTTATATGATACTAAATAAAGTCTGTGGAAAGATAGGTAGATGAGAATTATTCAGTGATTTCTGTTTTTTTACACTAATGATCTCTTGACTACTTGACATATTTTTATAAGTAAAATTTTCTATTTCTGAAATGGCATAACACATATAAATTGCTAAACGTAGTTTCCACAGAGGAAGCAGTTGATAATGGAAATAATGGGGAAGTTATGCTGTAGGTACTATGTTTTTAAGGTCCGATTATTTTGTTGTTGTTGTTGTTTGGTTGGTTTTTTTTAAAGGTGTTATGAAGGCATAGGAGAAGAAAGTCTGTATTCAGAAAGAATAGTGAGAAAGTCTCTATGTCCATAATAAAATAAATTAAAAAGTAAATAAAATGCCCAACTAAAAACTCTTGTACTTTGCTACCCTGAGAACCACTGGAAAGTGAAGTTATATGTCTTTTCCACATTTAATGCTTTGGTTTAATCTATTATTAAATCGCAGAATCATAACTTTTTTTCTCCTGGTATTTTCAAATTACACTCTTCTCTATTTCTCACTGCTAAGAGAAATAAGATGAAATCAAGTAACCTCCCAGGGTAGTATCTGGGATTCTTGTGATCATTCCAAAGATCTCTTTCTCCTTGACTACTCAAGAGTTAAGAGATGGGAATGGTTAATTATGGCCTAATTCTATTGTTAGAATTGGGGTACTAAAAAAATTTCAGGCATGTCCACATGTGAATAAAAATATGTAGTCTAAAGTTAATATAAAATATTTAAAATTATCCTTTTTTTTGGATTATCCATACAATAAGATACAATAGGTCTTCTTTTATTATAAGGATAAAAGTTGACTTAAGAATCTTGTCTATTTGAAAATTCTCCACCAATATACACATTAACATTTTCAGAATTTCAGGAACTAGATGTTTACGTTAAGCATTGCTGAACCCAGGAAATTCATGCAATTTGGGCAACTCATGAAAAAAATGAAATAGTCTTCCTGGAGTCATAATATGGAGCATTTTGGGAATTAATAGGTTGGGGAGTAGCAATTGTAAAATCTTACACAAAAGATCATATATTACAAAGGATTACATCTTACTGAATTATAGCATTCTCTCTCTCCATTCCAGACATGATTAAACTGTTTATCATTAATGAAGTTATATTATTCATCTTTATTACAAAGTGAAAAGATACAATAACATCTCTAATTGCTGATCCTTTATCATTGGGGTGCTCTCATCTCTTGTTATTCTTAGACATTGATGCTGCTGGACAATATTATATATTATTTTTTTAAGAAATGACACTTTGAATTAGGTTTCCTGCAGACTTTCATTTATTCCATTGTGAATTGGTTACCTTAAAAAATGTAAGAGTTGTCAAGAACTCTATTTAATATAAATTATGTATAAACAATTATATAGGCCTTCTTTATAAAGCAACCGAAATTCAGGATTTTATATCAGTGAGCGAAAAGTGAGTATATCATGTTAACATTCTGCAGCTCATGCTACTTTTGGATATTTTATAACCCAGCTCCTAGGGGAATCTGGTTTCTTCATGACCTGCTGAAACAATATGACTTTGATATTAAACTCTATATTCTGTATGCCATCCACTCACTCAAAAATGGACTTCAAGTGTTTTATTTCTTACAAAAAGGTAAATATTGATCCTTTCAGATCAGAATCTCATCAAGACCTCATGGTTATTCTGCAGCCGATCAAAGAAAGTTCCTCCGCATAAAAATTATTTTGTAAGCATTTTTGTGGGAAAAGGAAAAAAAATGGATGCAGAAAGTAATGAAGTGAGACTATATAACACTATGTATTGCAAACCAGATTTTATTTGCTTTAGGAATCCTCTAGGCCTGTGATTCTCAAGCATGAATATGCATTAAGTATCACTGGAATCACTTGTTAAAACGGGTGTTCTCAAACATTCTGCCTCGGTCCTCTGGAGTGAGACATCATAATTTTCATTTTAACAAGCTCTCAGGTGATGCTGATGCTGCCCTTTGAGAACCACCCTTTGGGTAGTATTGCCCTAAGTAACTCTGGTACCAATCCTTCTTTGTTAACTGCTAACACCTTCAGAAAATGATAACCACACCAAGTATTAACTCATGGGAGAAAAGGACTAAGCAGCTTAGTTATGGTATAGGTTGGTGCTGCATTAGCAGGATAATTTCGCCTTGATTTAACATTACTGACACATTTTTCCTTAGTACCAAAGATGACACAAGTGATCTTCTAGGGCCTGATTTGATTACCCTTGTGTTAGTGAAAATATTAACATTCCCGTTGCTTTTAAGAATTAAATATGGTAGGTTTTAAGGATTTTATTGCAGTGAAGTCTGTGGAGAGCAACTGGAACACCTCTGATGTCTTCTCATTAACAAGTGATTTCAAGTCTCTTCATCTAGCAGTTAAAGAATATGCTGGTGAATGCAATTAGTCATGACAAATAACTAGTAAATATACCCTTAAGATTAAGGGTTGAATTCCACAGACATTTCTAATATTTTGAAAATCAGGATGATAGAGTATCTCCAAACCTTAGCTAGCTATTAAAACCACCTGGATGACTTTAGCAATACTGATGCCAAGGCCCCACCATTCAGACATTCAGATTTAATTGATTTGGGTCCAGCCTTGAAATAGGGAAATGGATAGAGGAGAATGATTAAGAAGGGACTTGCAGACAGGAAGCCAGAAGCCATTTCTTGATACCTTGTTTTCATATGTCAGGTACTACATTAGATAGTTTATGTGAGGTTTAGGGACACTACTTATAAAGTCACAAGATTTAACCTCAATATTTTATTAACTAAGATCCTTTTCTTAAAATCTAAGGAAAAAGATTTGAATAAAGGAATAAAGTATTTAACAAGACAAGAGGCTGTTTAGTAAACAGGGGACTGGCCATGAGAACCCAGGGTGACTCCAGTGTCCATCTTTCTCCATTTCTTTGCTGGGGTACTAGATATTTCCTCTCTCTCTCTCTCTCTCTCTCTCTCTCTCTCTCTCTCTCTCTCTCTCTCTCTCTCTCCTTCCTTCCTTCCTTCCTTCCTTCCTTCCTTCCTTCCTTCCTTCCTTCCTTCCTTCCTTCCTTCCTTCCCTCTCCTTCCTTCCTTCCTTCCTTCCTTCCTTCCTTCCTTCCTTCCTTCCTTCCTTCCTTCCTTCCTTCCTTCCTTCCTTCCTTCCTTCCTTCCTTCCTTCCCTCTCCTTCCTTTCTCCTTCCTTCTTCCCTCCCTCCCTCCCTCCCTTCCTTCCTCCCTTCCTCCCTTCCTTCCTCCCTTCCTTCTTTCCATCTATATAAAAATATAATTTTGTTTCCCTTGTGTTGATTTAAGTTGAAACTTTAGCATTTCAAGCACCAGTGGATAAAACCACTCCTTTAAGCATGATGGACCTAGTAAATTGTAGTAATCTCTTTTAGGTTTTCTCAAGCAAAACGGGCCTCTTGTAAAGTAATTGTGCCTATAATTTCTTGTAAAATTAGGTTTGTTATATTTAGGCCTATATTATTCATTGCTTAATTGGCTTTAAAGCTACTAAGTAAAATGGGATTTCTTTGTTAATATGTTATATATTTTATCTTTCAAGAAGAAAGATTCTCAGTTTTTAATTGACTGACATAAGTGTAGTAGATTAAGTTTTAATTTAACCTCAATATTTTTTTGTTTTCCTGTGGAATTGGGCCTTTATATTGTGTTTCTTTTATCCCGTCTGATGGATATTTCTTTTTAGAGCAATGCACATTGTCATTTGAAACCAATAACATGCTGAATCATTTTAAAGATACTCCTGAGTGTTATGAAAGTTTTATAATGCCTTCTTGGTAAAAAACCCAGGAGGCTGCTAGTCAACACTGAGTTGGCTGTAGTAAATTCAGTAATGTTTGTCAAGCTTATCAGTCTATTTTTGTCCCATTGGGCAAAAAAAAAAAAAAAAAGGCCTACAAGGACAGTGACTGAAGCCCAGCGTGGTGGAGCTGTATAATTGAATAGAGTACCCGTGTGGCACTGTGTGACAGAGATTATTATTCCCTCTGTACAGATTAAGGAGCTGAGGCCAAGTGAGGTGACATATGCAGAGTCATAAGTTGTAGGCTGGGATTTGAACTCAGTATTGATAGACTTTATACCTATCCTTCAGTTTCCCCAGGCTCTACTATTATCTTTATTTGAACAGACTGTTTTGTGTAGTTCTATTCCCTGGTTTTCCATCTGATGAAAATTTGGGATTTCTTTCAATCAAAGCATATTTCCCAATGGTGGATAAATACCTTCGTTGAATTTTATTTACCTTCATCTAAGATGGTGTTAGATGTTAAATCTTTATTTTATTATGCTTTTATTGATTTTTTTTTACAGAGAGAGGAAGGGAGAGAGAGATAGAAACATTGATATGAGAGAGATACATCGATTGCCTACCCCCTGCACGCCCCCTACTAGGGATCAAGCCCGCAACCCGGGCATGTGCCCTGACTGGGAATCGAACTGGGACCTCTCAGTCCATAGAATGACACTCAATCCACTGAGCCACACTGGCCAGGCTAGGTGTTAAATCTTTTAAGAGAGGCTGTTGGACATCATCGCTATCTGATTGCTTCCACGATATTACAGTTCAAAACTTTTCAAACACTGGACAATTAAAGTTAGTTCTATAGTTGTTTGTCCCTTGAGGATAGAAGTGTTGTTCATTCAGTTGGAAATAACATATTGAAGATGGAAAAGTTAACAGTTGCTGATTCATCACATGGAATAATGCATGTTTATGGATATTCTCATAATATTTGAGCATTCTAAATAAATCAGTAACTTGTGAATTCAATGGAAAATAAAGTAATAGTCACTTTGATTTAAATTTGAGAATAGCTATATTTTTAGAATACAGTATTTAGGGAAGCTTTGTGTATAGGCCTAATCCTTTAGTCACCATAAAATTCTTTTGGCCTTGGAATTTTCTATACAATTTCTAAGCGATTGTATAAGCAACTTCTAAATAGCAGTCCTTCTTAACCTGATCATTTGGCATATAAATTGCAGTTACTAAATATAGCAGCTGAAAGAAAGGAAGCAGAAGCTTTTATGGAAAAGAGCATTCAGTGTCCTATCAGGACCAGATCTTTGCTATATTTCATGTAAAATTGTGGAACTTGCCTTATCTCATTGTATTTTGAGATCAGTAAAATAAATCATTCTTATTTGTTTAATGTGTTATTGTGTGGTTCAGAGTAAGTACATAACGCATTCGCTACATAACTGCGGGAGCTCTTAGACAACAGAGCAAGTATTTATTAAGTATTTATCATGTGTCAGTACCATGCTGATGTTAAAAGAGTAGAATATTGTTAAAAGGTCTACTCTGCTGCTCTTAACACTTTGATATTCAACAATGTGGCTTTCTTAGAATAGTCTGCTTATGACTATATCTATGAATATATTTTCACTCAAAGCTATTTATAAGTATTTCAGACTCAAAAAGATAAGTTTAAAAGAGCATGTTTATTAGCAATAAGTTGGTCACAAGTTCTAGCTTTCTTCATAGATTTTCAAAGATTTAGTTCAGAGTATGCATTTTTATTGCTACATACTATAGATGCATCCAAGTAGTAATTACCATCTCAAAGTTGTGTGTTTATGCATGTGTATGTGTGTGTGTGTGCACTTGTAAGAGTAGAGCAGGATAAGAATGTTTATGACACACAGCCAAATAGCATTTACTGTGTGTGACTATATGTTTTGTATTTTTGAAAACTGAATTTTGTTTGAAATGCAAGGACAATATGATTGCTGGATAATTGAATCCTGTTATAAATCCCTTTGAAAAATTAAATGGAACTCAAATAGTTTTTTGTGTAATTCAATGTTAAAAAAAATAATCTTGTGAGATTATTTAAGCTGATGTCCAGCTATGATTGTGAAAAATATAAAGCAAAGAAAATAATGCATTTTTGCCCCTGGAGAAAATAGTTTATTAGTTGATCTCTTTCCATATCCTGAGCATCACAGTTAATCTAGATATCCTCACTTATCAGTCCTCCTTCATACGCGTGTCAAGTGCTCAGCTTTCCACCTTTTCTATCACATCCCCTGTCCAACAATGTCAATAACATAAGCTGCACGGATGGCAACCTGAGAAACACTCAGGATCAGCTCCTATTTTCTCTTTTATGTTGAACCTTTCCTCCTAAGTTTTAAAATTATTTTGTACAAATAACTCTAAAATATTGTTTTATTTTCATGGCCAAAGAGAAATGCTAATCTGACTTTGATACTCAATCTCAGAACTTAATAAATTTATTTTTGAAATTTATTGTCAAAAGGTGCTTATTACTGAATTGGGGCATATTACATGAATTTGAGCTATGGGGAACAACAGACTTCTCCATCAACTAACAAGTACCTCATGGTGGAGCTACACAGGATACAAAAAAGTACAGGTCAACATTTCCTCTTTTATAATTCTGGATTTCAACAGAGCTCTAAACGTGCAGTCTTTGTGACTCATCTGGCGACAAAACCTGATCATGACCTGAACTCACTTGGTAGCAAAACCTGTCCTGAGCTGATTTGAGGCTACTTATATTTTATTCTACCTGGCATGAATATTCACAATTTTTGCTGAAAAAAATATTGATGCCTTTGATAGTGTATTGCTACTCCAGACAGGTAAATATCCTCCCAAACCTCCAAAAGTTAAAAAAATATATATATCTAATCCAAAGCATATCTTGCCCTAGGGGCTTTGGGAAAGGGATTGTAGGTCTCTCTTAGATGTTGTCCTTGCCCTCAAGTAACTTGTAGTTTATTGAGGTATCTGACAGGAAATGCTGCCTTTAAACAGGTAGGCAACAAATAGTTACTGAAACTCTGCCAGTGAGCAGATACACACATGCATACACATGTAGCTAAGAATTAATTATGTAGCATTCTCTCTATATATAATATGTAAATTCTATATAGAGTCTAAAACTGTGCTTTATAAATAATGTGTGTAATATTAATTTGGTAGTACTGTATAGGAGAAAAGTATTTTAGAATAAGTCTAGTGATGGTCTGGCTGGTGTGGCTCAGTGGTTGAGTGTCGAGCCATGCACCAAGAGGTCGCCAGTTCGATTCCTGGTCAGGATACATGCCCAGGTTGTGGGCCAGATCCCCAGTAGGGGGGCATGCTTGGAGGTGTCCAATAGATGTGCTCTCTCATCGATGTTTCTATCTCTCTCTCCCTCGCACGTCCTCTCTCTCTAAAATCAATAAAGGAAAAAAAAAAAGAACGTCTAGTGATGGAAAAGCTTTCAGAGAATGAATAGTAGAACTTTTCCTAAGCAACTTTGAATTTGTTTATTAATAAGATAAAGCAAAACCACAGTTAATAAGGAAACCTCTGTATATACCCCGAAGGAAAAAGCAAATAAGGCAGTAAAATTTTGATAAACTTTGTAGCTAGTGTGTTTTACTTTCCATGTAATAGAAAGCTGTTTTGAGGAGAGATCAGTGTAACAGGTTTAAAGAACCAAATAGAATTCAGTTGGCTTTCACTTCTGCCCTTACTAGATATGACTTTAGGTAAGTTACTTAAAATCTTTAAGCCTGGTTTATTATCTGTAAAATATTAATACTGAAAGCAGCCACCATATAGATTTTTTAGAGAATTACATTAGGCAATGCATGTATTGGAAGATGCCTGGCACATAGGAAGTACACAGTAAAATACTACTTATTATGAAGCTATTTTCACTCAGACCCAGTGAATAAGATATTCTTAGGCCATGGAATTCTACATAATAATTATTAGCTATTCAAGAGAGTTATTTTCATTGCATGTTAGTTAGATTTCCCTTTGCTAGGATAACTTGTCCCACAATTTTTAAAGATTTCTTATCTAATAACTAGACTAATTATCTGGTGAAGAAGCCATCTTCAGATGCTTTAGATCTTCAATTTATTACAAGAAGCTCCTTGGCTGACTCACATGAGACTTATAGATTTAACTTCTCTAGTTTTTCTAGGAAACAGAGGAATTGGAACTTCAAAGTATCTTATCTTATGAAACACTTGATGTATTATTTATGGAATTACTTTTGGTGACTTCAAGTCTAATAGCTACATCATTCAATATACATATAAGGTGATCATACCCTTTTGCCTTTAACGAATCTCACTGAAATAAGCAACTAGGTATCAAAACTGGGGAGAAATATGGCAGTGGATGATATTCACAACCAGAAACTCTGTCATATTTCTGCTAGACATAACAAAGTCATACTAGAATAAAGGAACTACTAATGTGGCCAAGAATTTCTGTATGTGTTAAAAGGACTCATCTACAAAGGCAGTGGAAGAGATGCTGGTAGGGTCACAGTATGACTTTCACGCAGCCTAGGCATTTCTACCTTTGGATTCCCCTTACTGTATGAAAAATAATTATAAACTATATTTTATGACTGTGTTTAGGCGGAATATAATCCAGGAAAAACATACCTCACAGAATGAAGTGGTGGGTAGATTTTTAAGCTAAAAGCTAGAGAATGAAATTAGTAAAATCATCTTCTGTTGTACTTTAATTGTCGTCGGCTTTTTGCTAGTTTATTTTAACAAGTAATGTTTGATTGAATTCAGGCCTGCTTTTGTTTACAAAATGAACCAGAGCCAGCAAGGCCTGGCCTGGCTAAATTGCACATCCACTGCTTGGTCTACTTCCCTTTAAACAAAAATCTGGAGTTTGTGATTTGTTGTTGAATTAGTTAGTGTACATGATTTTGATGGCTAAAATTGACCCCCCACCCCTTGTTTGAGATTTTCAGCAAAAGTATCCAATCTTTGTCTACTATACAAGGCAGAAATGATCCTCCCCCCACAAATGCAAAACATGTCTCCTTAACTCCCAAGATTTCATATGCCAAAAAAAGAAGTTCAGAATAAAAATCCGCAGATGGATGAAGAGGAAAGCAGGATCTATTAATCAATAGCTTTTGAAACTAAACTGGTCCATTCAGAGGAATAATATTATGATAACAAAGCAAAGTGGTCATTGTTGATGACAAGATTCTTGTTTGCCAATCAGATAAACCAGTGGTTCTTAAATCTGGCAAAGCATCAGAATCATCTTGGAAACCCTATTCCTAAATCTCTTCCCATAGAAATTCTGATTTAAAAGTCTGCAGTGGAATCTGTATGTTCACACAGTACCCTGAAATGGTTCTGGAGGCCTACCAAACTTGGAGACATTGGTATTGTCTTTATGTATGTTAAATGTCACCCTGCCCTGACAATCTCATTTCTTCCTGTACCCCAAATCTGAAGGTCTCTCCTTTTTCTAGGCTGTGAAACTTGTGTGTTGCTCACCATGGGGGCTGGCTTTTATACTGCCTTATTGATACACTACTGACTGTGGGCCTTGCCCAGGGTGAGGCGGTCCTTCTCCGTCCAGGACAGTTTTCCAGAGAAGAGTACAGCTATAAGCTCACAGCAGTTGGGGATCATTGCATTGACCAGTAAGGTGATTTGGTGGAGGACTGACCACATGTGCTACAGCCATGCTTTCTGTTAAGATTAATTCTGGCTGCAAGTAAGAAAAACCATGATGAAAGTGGTTTAAACAAAGAAAAGGCTTTAATTTTTTTTTCATGAATCAAGAAGTCCAGAGACAGGCAGTTTAGACCTGTGCATCAGTTTTAGGCTATCCTTAAGCATCTTTTCCTTTTCCCCCTTCCTGCCTTAGTATCCTAAGTGTGTGGTTTCATCCTCATGTTCAAGAAGGCTGTAAAACCTTTGGGCATATGACCACATTCCAGGCAGGAACATGCACAGGAGTAGAGGACCAAAGGGATAAGCTAACCAGTGTAGTAAGCTCTATAAGACCTCTTAGAGAGCTTTTCTGGTAGTACTACCCAGCGACTTTCGTAATATATCATTGGTTAGAACTAGACCATACATTCATCACTAGTTGCAAGGACTTATTGAGAATTTTAGCTGTTCAACTTCCATAGGAAATGATGTCAGATGAGAAGGGGGATTTGGGATGACTTTAAACATCCACAGTGTTTGCTAATCAAACCAATTTTATAATAGAGATAAAGACTCTCTTAATTAACTCTTAGGAAGTTAGAGGTTCGCTTTCACAATTATATCATGCTTAGAAGATAACAGGAAAATGTATATATAAAATCATGCAACAGGCCTAAGCCATACTCAGAAGAAAATTATTGTACATACTGAAAATAAGTGAAGTAACTAATGAACTAAGCAAAAATTAGAAAAAGAGTAAGAAAATATACCTAAGAAACATAAAGAAGAAAAAAGTCACCAAAACCAAAAGATGACCCTCAAAAACTAGGGAAAAAATACCATTGTTAACTAAATCTAATATTTATTTGACAAGGTCCATAAAACAGACCACCCCTTGACAAGACATAGGAAAATAAGGGAGAAAGGCCCTATATTATGTAGGAATGAGGGAGGGGATATAAAAACCTATTTTTGGTGCTTTTTTCCCTTAATGAATAAATAAAATACTATGACAATTCTAAGTAAAGAAAAGGCAAAAATGTAAAGTAAAATTTTTTTAGTAAAATACAAGTGACTAAAATTGATTCAATAGATAATAGAAAACCATGGGAATATGGATACAACAGTCATTTAGTTTCAGAACAACATAAATTAAATGGAAAGGAAACCAACAATTGAGCAAAATATTCTCAGTACAATTTAAAAATTAATTTTACATTACAAAGTACATATCTTTTAGATTAGATGTTTTGCATACAGAGATTTTTTCTTTATGGGAGAATTATATATATATATTATATATATATAGTGAGAGAGAGAGAGATTATGTGACTGGATATGCAATATAGCACTATTAGCGCTACTTATTATACAAAAAATGAACAACTATTTAATTATTTAAATATGCAACTATAGAGGATTATGGCTTATACACCCAGTGAAACATATTAGGTTGAATTATATGGTATTGCTGCTATTGACCATGTCTAATCTCAATGGCAATGATTTCCTATACTTCAATCAAATAAACACACCCAAACACCTACTGCATTTACATACTCCAATATTTTAACTGTAGTTATCTCTAGGTGAGGGGATTATTAGTGATTTTAGTTGTCTAATTAACTCTAATAAATGAACAAAATAAGCACATAACACACATCTACTGATTTTTAATATTCTACTAAACTACATACACTTTGGGAGTAGGCATTCGATTTTGGTAATCATTATATTCCTGGTACAGGGGGAGCTCTGCAAATATTTATTGAGTCAATGATTTAAAATAAATATTTATACTACAAAATAGAAAATTTTAAATTGCAAATGAGGAGAGCTAGGAAAATTGTTCATTAAATTATTTGCCTCACGATGGAGAAGGGTTAAAGCAATTTTAAACCTATCATGCTCAATTTAGACAATTTTTCTTAATGTATTCAGTAATTGTAACTGATAAGATGTTATTATGAGATGTTACGTCAACTTTGTGTTTATCTTTGAAAACATCCAATTAAATTTCATAACTATTATTTGATGTGGGAAATAATGAAAACACAAATGATAAATGAAGATATATAATCTTAAGAGAAAAATGTCTGCCCACAAGTTCAGGATAGAATGGTAACATAGTATTTTACTCTATTATAGTGGTATATGAAATTGCATCAAACACATTTTACTTATTCATTATCCAAATATTCAGTTTTCAAAAACAGAATCCTGGAAGGTGTCATAGGAGTTTTGTAGACCAGGCTCATGGTGTGCTGGAAAAACTGAATTTTAGCATCGAGTTATTTTCTTCTCTAACACTGACTGTGATGGTCTTTAGTGGAAAAGAAGAGTGAAATCCACATTTGCTCAGAAGTTCTATTAGTGCTTCTAATGATGAAAAGACAAAGAGCACTGGAGTTTAATGGTTTGCCTACAGAATTTTTTTATCTAAATGTTTGGATAAGCCGACAGGAGTTAATTCCATAAAAACCCTTTCTTTCAAATGATTTTACTGATGTAAATCTTCTAATCCAGTAGCACTCTTTGATAGTCCTTTTACATATCAAAATGCTAAATTTTGTCTATATAATATCAATAAATGAAGCAGGCATTTTTTTTTTTTTAAATCCTCATCCGAGGATGTTTTTCTATTTATCTTCAGATAACATGAGAGAGACATATGTACTGGTTGCCTCCTGTACACCCTGACCAGGGCTGGGGATGAACTGCAACCGAGGTACATGCCCTTGACCGGAATCAAACCCGAGACTCATTGGGCCGTGGGCTGATGTTCTAACCACTGAACAAAACCGCCCAGAGCTGAAGCAGACAGTTTTTTCATTCTCTGTTCTTGCTCATAGAGTTACTAAATATATTTAATTAGATACACAAATTACAACAGCTTTGCTGTTTTTACTAAAAAATGTATTTTTCCAATCATGGATGTAGCATCCTGTAGAGAGATTAGAAGCCGTAGTCTTCCCCTCTTCCTCGGCCAGTGTGGCTCAATGGTTGAGTGTCAACCCATGCACCAAGAGGTCACCAGTTCAATTCCCGTTCAGGGCACATACCCAGGTTGTGGGCCTAATCCCCAGTGGGGGGCATGCAGGAGGCAGCCAATTGATATTCTCTCTCATCGATGTTTCTATCTCTCTCTCCCTCTCCCTTCTTCTCTCTCTAAAATCAATAAAGAAAAAAAAATTTAAAAAAATAAGAAGCCATAGTCTTCACATTCTCTTTATAAAAGAGATGTAATTCCTGTGTATGAATGTGGGCTTTGCGTGGAGACAGGTGAACCAGGAGAGGATATTTTGTGACCGATGTCATACTTGTTTTGTGTAGTTGAGTATAGTGTTGACTAGTAAGAAAGAGCTTATAAACCCAAATGAAGCTCTATTTTTCTGGTATTGTTTCTTGGTCATAAAAAGCAGTTTAAAAATGAAGGCTGAAATATATAGTCAAAACTTAGATTCCAGTCTGGCTGGTGTCACTCACTGGTTGAGTGTTGACCCATGCACCAAGTGGTCGCTGGTTCGATTCGTGGTCAGGGCACATGCCCAGGTTGTGGGCCCAAAACCCAGTGGGGGGTATGCAAGAGATGGCCAATTGAAGTGCTCTCCCATCGATGTTTCTATCTGTCTCTCCCTCTCCCTTCTTCTCCCTCTAAAATCAATAAGGAAAAAAAAAAAGTTAGATTCCACAAATGCTATAAAAGTCAGATTTTTTTCCCCAGAAAGAAAAACTTATTTATAGCAAAATTTGGCAGCAAAACACAAGGCTTTTATTTTCCTATCATGCTGTTCTTTTCAAAAGTGTTCAGGTAAGGAGATTGTTTTTGCAAGAGGAAGAAGTTCAAGAGCTTTTTTTCCACCATGAGACAAAGAAAGCCAATAACCTTAAAAAGCAGCATGAAGGACTTAAGTTGACTGCAGGAAAGTCTTAATTCCCAGTAGCATTTTTCAACATGAACCTAAGAAGAGATTATACAATATTTCCAATTTGATCAAATTTTAAATATTTTATATCTGATAAGAATACATTTTCTTCTTTGTCCTGCCAGTTTGCATTCACCTGTAGTGCCACACAACTCCATTTAGTTTGGAAAGTTTGTACCTGAAAGACAGAGTATAATCTCTCAGTTGATCTCTGGGTTGATGAAGAGCACTGGTGACTGATTTGACTGCAGCTCCAGCAGTTAAAGGAGTGTTCATTTCATGATCAAGTAGCCTCAAAACACTTTAAAGTGAATGCTTCTTTTATATCTGATGTTTTTTTCAGGGCACACCAGGGTCCTTCTTGCCTGGACTTTCCCTGTAAGTAACTCTGCTTTTGACATTTCCATTAAACTGCAAAAAATGAGTGTTGACTGATTAACATCTCACTTTAAGAGCCTTGCTAAAAGCCATATTCATGAATCAAAGTCAGTGTGTACCACTGGTAATTAATTTGACAAAATTCAGCTTTCCAGGCTAATCATCTTTTGCTGCTTTATGTAATGGCTGTCAGTTCAGGTCTACAAAACAACGGGGACCCACCAAAAGGGAGGGGGAGGCATAAGAACTAGTGATTAGGCCATGTTCTTTAGCTGGGAACATATTCTAATTAAAATTCTGAAGAAATAGAAACATTCAAAATGTTGACTTGAGAGTCCCACATTTATATTATATAAAAACAGCCTAAAAAAGATCAATCTGATGGTAGGGGTTAAATGGTGAGATTCAATGTAGTAAGTATCCTAGGGTTTATCATGTGAAAGTTCCTGAACAAGACCTCATAAAGGCAATACATCTTCTATGGCACTACAGGGCATTGTGGTTAAGAAGGCTGCCTTTGCAATGAGACATGTTCAGATACTGGTCTTATGTTAAGTGTGTGATTTTGGAAAAACTATTCAACTTCATTCTACCCATGCTTTCTCATTTGGAAAATAGAAAAAAATTTTTTTACATAACTTATATGTTTATTTTAAGGGTTAAAACAAATAATAACCTTAACCCATTGCATGAAATTTAGTAGATGCTAAATAATTATAACATATTATGATTCTATTAACATTATAATTTATCACTAAGGGAAAAGTCAAGTACACAGATTATTGTAATATAATAATGTAATAAGAATGCTAAGAAATATACAAATGAACTGCCCTTATGATTCAGAAATGGATAACCAGCATCTGGTTTAGGAGATACTGAATCAGGAGGCAGAGTATCTGCATGATTTTGAAGATGCTACTTAAGAAGGTAGGTATAATTTATCAACAAAGATGAAAATATCTATTTTAGTTAAAGAGTATAAGCAAAATTATGCAGCAGGAAAAACATGATGTGTGATTGAGGAACAATCATCTTACTAGAGCATACGATTCAGTAATAGAGTAAAATAAAATTATACTGCAGAGAAAGGTTGGAAAAATATTTTGGGTTGACTATATTTAAATCATCCAAAGATTGTTGAATGTTTCACAGGATAATTTATTCACTTTTTGCAGCCCAAAATATTACAACATCAGGGAGTCCAACAGAACCAAAACAGACTTGACCTTTCTGTAAAATTTCAGTTCACTTCTCTAAAGCCATTTATAAACTTTAGAGATTAAAATTGGTACCTTTTAAGGAAGTAATTTAGTACAATTCTTTTGAAGGAGCAAAACTTTTAAAAATGTATAACAGGATGCTTAAAAATGTACATTTGGTTCATACAAAGAAGTTAAAGTTAAGTAGAATCTTTTCAATATTATTTTTTAAAAAAACTATCTTTGGCTAAGGCAATGGGTCTTACTCCCACAGAAGAATCACCTATGGAGTTTGTCAACTTACACAGCTTTTAGACTGACTTTGCTGATTTTGATACTATTTACTTAGAATGCAACTCAAGACATCAACAATTTTCAAGGGCACAAGGGATTTCCAATTGTGGAAAGAAAGAGCAAAAATACTTCTTTCCCTTTCTCTACCCTAAAATCATTAAAATTAAAATAACAAAGAATATAAACCATGTTTTTGACAAAACTAGAAGTATTTGTACTCTGGGATCACAATTTAAAATGTCAAACTCATTAAATATCAATCCAGAGGACATATGTAGTTACATATTTCAGACAAGCCAGCTAACCACAGTCACTGTTCAGACCTTTGGAGTATGCTATAGAGAAAAAGCAACCATCTATGTTTGAGTCAGTGGAAACATGTTTAAACCATTTACATAAGTTTTGAAGACATGCAAAGCAACACTATGAAGTGTTTAAGAACACATAATATGTAGCAGTAGAGTAGAAATGTTTAAGAATGAAAAAAAAATTCAGGATATTTCTATACCTTGGGTCAGTTTGTCAGATTTAGCAAGTAAAAATACATTCAAATTGCATATCACATGAGATATATTAAAAATTGAATTATTCTTTATCTGAAATTCAAGTTTAACAAGGAGTCCTGAATTTTGTATGGCAACCCCACTCGGGAGGGGGTAGTCTAGAGAGGTAAACAGAGGCTCCAATCATATCTTTAATATTAGATTTTTTTAGAAAGTATCTGAAGCAAGTGTAGGCAAATGTTAGAATTTAACAGAGCTTGATATTTAGTACAAGGGTATCCATTTTATAATCTTATTTACATTGTAAAATAATTTTAAAAATAAATAAACATAAGTCATTGGTAACAACAACACAAAGGTGAAGCTGCCTTGACATAAACTTATCAATAAATGTCCAAGATCCATGTGAAGAGAACATACTGCACTACTGAGGGTTATAAAGGAAGGTATGCATACATAGAAGATATGCTATACTTTGTTCTTGGATAGGAAGACTTATGATGTAAAGAAACCCTTGCCTTCTGTATTAATAAAAATATTTAATGAATTCCCTCCCACCAAAAAATTCAACATAAATTTTTGTGAACCAGACAACATAATGGATTCTGGACTTCATAAGGATAAATATATTTGCAAGAACTATCAGACAAAGCTGAGGATGATGAATGATCAAGTGTAAAACCCCAAATGTAATAAAATCTACTTTACATCTACTGTTGTTAAAATGAGTGTTGCCCTGGCAACAACAACAAACAAACAAACAAAAATGAGTGGTATGTAAAAATATTGCAGTTACATTTGAGCTAAATTTGTGTCATGTCTTAATACACTGGATGCCCATAGAAGTAAAATTGTGACAATCATTACATCATTGCATAATGTAGATTTATCCACTATAAATATATATATATATTTACTTATTTTTTTTAGAGAGAGAGAAACATCGATGAGAGAGAAACATCCATTGGCTGCCTCCTACATGCCCCTCACTGGGGATCAGGCCTGCAACCTGGGCATGTGCCCTGACTAGGAATTGAATGAATGACCTCTTGGTGCATGGGTTGATGCTCAAACACTGAGCCACACCAGCCAGGCCCCACAATATATTTTTGTGTCTTTGCTACTTTTCTTGTTTTCTTTTTGCCCCAGTTCCGTTCTCCATCACTCTTCATGTGGAAATACTAATTACTCCCTAACTGTTCTCCAGACTTGCAGTTTTTTCTTCAAGACTTGCCTCCTACCTTGGTCAAAATTATCTAACAAACAAAAATAATGTTAACCTTCTCAAATAAATTAGTTGTTTGCCTCTTCATTGCACACCAGATGAATGTAATCACATTAGCATGGGATGAAGAACACTCTAGAACACAGCTCTGCCTACATCTTCAGTCCTGTATGTAACACTCACATAACTCTGAGAGCTTCTCCCCGTTGTCTGCCGAACACCAGGATATTCCCCACTACCTGGAATTTCCTTTCACTTCTCGTCACCTGGCCAATTTTTATTCATCCTAAAATATTAACCCAGCTAACCTGCCTGCCCCTCCTCAGTGGGAGGGACTAAGTGCACCTTTTCTGGATATCTCCCTGTGTTGTTTCAGAGCTCACAAGTAAATCTTGCAATTTTTAAAGTATGTACCAATATTTTCCACTACTCAGTGTATTCCCTGAGACAGAATTTTATTTATCTTTAGCATTTTGTTCCCAGCATAGCATGTATATAATCAATGGTTAATCAGTATTGAAGTGACTTGTCGAATGTCAGTTGAAATCCTTTCAGTAAAATATCACACATATGCCCAGACAATTGACATCTCAAACAAAGAAACAAACAAACAAACAAACAAACCATCAAACACACTGAAATTCCTGGAATTGGAAGGAGGACGGCAGTATTTTTAGTTTTGTTGGTTATATCCACTCACCTACTTGTTGTTTTATTTTTTATCATTATTATTTTTTAATTAATTAATTAATTAATTAATTTTTGTTATGGATGTTTCTCCTTTTTGCCCCGATTGACACCCTCCTCCCCACTCCCGTTCCCCCCCTCCTTCACAGCTTTGTTGTCTATGTCCATTGGTTATGAATATATGCGTATAAGTTCTTTGGTTTATCTCTTCCCGCCCCCTGCCCCCTTCCTCTGAGGTTTGTCAGTCAGATCCCTACTTCTATGTCTCTGGGTCTGTTTTGTTCATCAGCTTATTTTGTTCATTATACTTTAAATCAGCTTCAATGTTTTTTATTTTTTACATCAATTAAACTTATAAATAAGTTTAAAAAATCATAATTGACACATTCTTTTTAAAAATGAGGTCCCAAGAAAACCTCTAAGAAACAAAGTTCTCACTTTTTTATGGTCCATCCATTTTTCTTTCTTTATATTCTCTATAAGCATCACATACTTTACCATAGAAAGATATAAGAATGATGAACTGAAACAAAGACTTTAATTCTAAATAATCTGACCACTTATTTAGTTTTAATTAAGGGCTATTGAGCAGTCCCCTCAATGAGGAACTGAATTTCATTACCTTAATATATTTAATTTTTATTTTAGATGATACCTATTGATCACATATTTGTATCAGATATTATACATCTCAACTGAATGCTTGAAATGACCTGTGCCTTACATATTATTTTTACTTCACAAATGAAGAAATATGATATTGAGTGATTAAGTGAATTATTCAGTGTAACAAATAGTGAATGCCAAATCTCAGAGAAGTAAAGAAGTTGACCAATGCATTTTAGTTTTATTTTCCTTAATTCCAAGTATGATTCTGTTTTTACTTACCTTTTGTAACAGATATTTATAAATATCTATTATTATGAATTAAATTTTAATAAAAAGTTTGAAAGTTCTACAAATGACTTTATAATATATTATTATTAATTAAATACATTTTAACTTTTTGTTATGTTTTTGATTTGCTTTGAGAGGTAGACTTTCTCTTCTTTCCCCCTATTTATTGTAGGGGAAAAAACATCTAGGTTTTTCACTTTTCCTAGAGTTTTATGTATACTCTCAAGAAATGAAACAAAAATACTTCCACTTATAATAGGGGTTTCTTTCCAGTTAGACAAACTGGTCCAAGAATATCACATTACAGTGGGGGTTTGGCCTACAGTGTTCAAGTAGAACTCGTGTAACCTAGCCACAACTGGAGGGAGCCAGTAATGTTCTCCTACTGTTGGATGATACAAAGGACCTTCAGGGAAGTTTCATTTATCCTGCTCTCTCACTGCGCAGCAAGGTGACTGCCAAGTGTTTTACAACAGCTTAAATGGGCTAAAATGAAAAGCATTCGGTACAGTGGTATGTTACCAGAGCAGCGCTGTCAGTCAATAGCTGAACCAAGAGTTTACACAGAGAAGAGAAGAGAAAAATGCTTTGTCTTTGTTGCAGAGAATTTGATCCAAATTAACTTGCATTTGATTACTTAATATCTCAGAGATAACAAAAATTTCAAGGGAGTCAAGTTTGTCTTTGCTGCTTTTCAACTCCTGTCATTTCTATTTCCCGTCCTCTTTCATGTCCTTGCCTTCTATCCCTAGAGATCTTTCAGACTGTGCTGGCAGTTCTCTTATAACTCTCCCTGACCTTGAAGACTGTCTAATAAAGTTATCCTTTTCATGAATATCTCACTGGGGGGTGTGAGGGGATGAGGTGTTATTGTTTTTATTTAATAAATGAGAAAGCCATAAATCAGAGGAGTTAATAAGATCAAGGTCACATGAAGTTTAAACCTATTATTTTCAGATTCCAGTGATCATTTTCTTTAACTTAAAAAAAATAGTCTAATTTTTAATATGGTGCTATGATAATTTTCTTCATCAACCATTTATTGAATGTCTACTATGTGCCCGGCACAGAGTGGAGCATATCGTGGATATGCAACTGATATTACTAGATGAGAAAAACAATATAATAATTAGTAAATGCTAATCCCTACTCTAGAGGATAAGAGTAGTAAGGAAGGAAGGAAGATAGACTAGCCAATAGTAAGGAAGATAGACTAGTAAGGAAGATAGATTAGCCAATAATTAAATTCTATTACCTTACAGTAGATAATGTGTCAAATATATGAATATAGTGTTATGGAAATGTAGAGGTTAGAACAAGTTACTGTGCAGACTGAGGACAGGCAGAGGGTAGGCTTCTTTTATTGACATTGAATATGATCTGTATTGTCACATGATCTTCATCATCTCCATGTTTAGCGTCTGTAAGCTAGTCCATGTTGAATTGTACCATATTTATTTAACTATTTCCCTATCAGGAGATATACTACAATTTTATTTATTTTCTGGAAAACATCTTCAGACCTAAAATTGCTTTCTAAATTTCTCATTTTTTTTCTTAGACTCGTATTAATAAAGCTGGACACATCACAAAGTGTCCAACAGAATTGTTATTTACTTTTATAATAAACCCAACATATTTACCTTTCTAACAATTATTATTCATATAATTTAATTATTAAATTATCATATTCAATTCTCTCATTATTATAGTCATTTTCAATCAATGTATGAATATTGGCAACAAATACTTTTTAGAAAAGAAATAATGTCGGCCAGACTTACTATTACCAAATAAAATTTAATTGTTAAAATATTTTAAAGTATTTAAAATGCTACAAATAGTCTTGAATATTCCAACATCTATTAAAGACCTTAGTTCCTGATTAATTATTAATTAAAGAACTAACTATATGAATCACTAATATATATAAATATAGGCCAAAAATGTTATACTTAATTGAGAATACTAATTTGTTAACATAGGTCAACATAAAAACCCATTCTGTCTCTATTATTTATGGTTCAGTGCAGAAATCATATTTCATTATGTCTCATTTGGTGCATCTTTTACAAATGAATTATCATGCACTACATTTCCACCTCACTTTTTCAAAGCAGTTGAATTTTGTACATATTATAATACTATTCTGGGACCAGATGTTTTATCAGGCTAGTTAGTGAATGCCTTTTAAATTGTTTTATTTGTTCATTTAAAAATAACCATTGAATGATAACCATGTACTAGACATTTCACTCACTTAACCTTGTCTGCTTTTTAAAACATTTTAGTGACTTGTGTCACCCATATATATTATCGTAATGAGAAATTTGGTGACACTAGGAAAGAAAATGTTAAAAGCCATTGTCTTAGTTTTAGACTATGCACTGTTAGTCCTCTTACAAGCTCTGTGGGACCTGGAGTTGATAAATTCAATTCATTTAATATTTGAAAGTTTTGTGGGTTATTTTTATTTCAATAGAGATGAAATTCTGTACAAAATCCTCCTAGAGATGACTGCAAATAAAACTCTACGTAAAACAGCCCAGCCAGTGTGGCTCAGTGAATTGAGTCCTATGGACTGAGAAGTCCCAGTTCATTCCCAGTCAGGGCACATGCCTGGGTTGCAGGCTCAATCCCCAGAGAGGGGCATGCAGGAGGCAACTGATCAATGTATATTTCTATCTCTCTCTCCCTTCCTCTCTCTCTAAAAAATCAATAAAAACATACTACAAAAAACAAAAACAACAACAAAAAAAACTACATAGAACAGATTTTCATGGGATATGGATGAAAAACTAGTCTATAAAATGGTTAGAGAGAGATTTTATGTTCCATTTTGTTTCACTTTGAAAATTCTATTTGTTTTAATTTAGTACTTAGCATTCATGTTACTTTAACTTGTGATTCTACTTGGTCAAAAAAGACAACCCCCCCCCCCAAAAAAAAACCAAATATTTGAGCACCTGCCATAGTCAAGCCACTTTATTGAATTCAAAATGTTTAAAGCATTCAGAAAAATCACTGTTCTTAAGGAACTTATTTTCTGGTTAAGGAAAGAGATTATATGCCTTCTAACAGAGGGATTGATTTACTAATTGAACAGCTGTTTACTGATCATTTTCAACATACTGAGTTAGGGATATAGTTATAAAGAAGACCATCTGTACTCTACATGGTTAACATTCCATTTGAGGAATTGGGAGTATGGTAACATCAGAAATTAATAGTTTCAGATAATGAAAAATTCTAAGAAGATAAAGCAGGGGAAGGGATAGAGAGTGATTATGTGTGCATGAGTATGAGTGTGTGTGTGTGTTAATGTATGTATTTTGTTGACTGTTTTAGAAAAGATGGTCAGAAAAAGTCTTGTCAGAGAAGTAAGCTACATAAATATGTGGGGGGAGATTAAATGGATAAAGAAAAGTGAACGTGCAGGGTTCTAGGGCCTAGTGAGCAAAGCATAGTGATAAATCCCAGAGCAGAAGTGAAGAGGAAGGGCAGGCAGGTGCAGAGTGATGCATGATGTTTTTGTTTTTTATTCCAAGTATAGGAACTTAAAACCCACCAGAGGGTTTTAAGCAATGCTGTGACCTGACATGATTTGCATTTTTAAAGTGCTAGTTTGGCTGCTCTATGGATAATGAATTGCAAATGGGAAAAGAAGGAGTAGAGTCTAGTCAGGAGGTTATTGCTCTAAAATAATAGCATGCATAACAATACAAAGGAGTTATAAGTAAAAATTTATATTTAATGTCATTGGACTTGACTATGATTTGCTATTAAAGAAATGTTCCTTAATAGGAAGCTGAGAAGCAAAGAAGGGCAAGACCATTGCAGACAATGGAGAACTGTTTTGTTAAAGGAGATTAGTATTTTCATTACCTCTTTCTAGGCATTGAGTATCCCAGTTGAGTGAAATGGAGTGTTTATGGACAATAAAGTCTTGTAGGCAAGAGATTCAGATTGTGGAGGGCATAAAATACAAGTTCAGGGTTTGTACTTTGACCTGTAGGTAGTGGGAGCTAACTGCAGATATTTGAAGAGGACCATGGAATGCATATTATGTGCTTTTAGACATGTTGATCTGAAGTGGTTTGACATATGCTGTGAGGAGCCAAGACAGGACTCAAAAGAACCTAAGAAGGAATCAAGTAAAAGAGGGCATATGAAATGAGCAGCTGGGCAGAGGCCAGGTTTAGTGTTAACAGTTAGGTGACAGACTTTGGAAAGAAAGACTTCATGTAATGAATTGAAGGAGAAGAAAAAAAGGTAATCCACATTTACATAGAAGAGACATATCATCTTTAATCCCTGCAACAAACTGGTGAGGTAGGTAATATTCTTGTTTTACAGATGAAGAAACTGAGGTGCTCAAGGCATAGTAGCTTGCCAGGTTCTCATAGCTAGTGAGTATCACATGGGATTTTGAAACCCAGGTAAATTATATAACACTGTCCCCAAAATGTTCTGAAATAATTCAAACTTTCTAAAAATTGGTTGTGCATGCATGTTGTACTGCATTCTGAAGGTATTTATTTAGGAATAGTTGTACTTAAAACTGTTGTGCTCATTTATAAATATCACTGTTGGATACCAGATATTTAAAACACAAAACAAGAGTCAAACTGTGTTTGGATAAAACTTTAGTTTGTATTCTTATTGTTTTCATTTAATTACAAAATGATATTGGCATTTGTTTGTGTTTTGTGTTTGTTCATTTGTTGCTTTCAGTTTTACATCCCACATATGCGTGAAGTCATATGGTTCTTAACTTTTTCTGTCAGATTTATTTTGCTTAGCATGATATTCTCAAGGTCCACCCATGTTGTCGCAAATGGCAGCATTTCATCCTGTCTTATGACTGAGTAGTATTTCATTGTATATATGTACCACATCTTTTTTATCTAATCATCTATTGAGGGACATTTCAGGTTATTTCCATGTCTTGGCCACCATGAATAATGCTGTGATGAACATAGGGTGCATATATCTTTGCGAATAAATGTTTTCAAATATTTCAGATAGATCCCCAGAAGAGGGGTTGCTGGGTCATATGGTGACTCTACTCTTAATTTTTTTGAGGAGCCTCCATACTAACAGGTGTTATATATCTCATTTTATTTTGATTTGCATTTCAGAGTCAGGGAGGTAGTAAAGGTTAAAGGGGGTCAAATATATGGTCACAGAAGATTTGACTTTGGGCAGTGGGCACACAATATAATATACAGATGATATACTATAAAAGTGTTTATTTGAATTTTATTAACCATTGTCAGCCTAAAAATTTAATTAAAATGATATTGATATATTGGTTTCTAATGTCTTATATATTTGATGTTTTGTTACATCTGTTTTCTATTGATTTAATCAACTCTTTATCTGTTGACAAGTCTAATTGGAAACCACCAAGCATAAAAGAAAGTGGGGCATGGACAACAGTGTGGTGATTGCGGGGCACGGGGGTAGGTGAAGGTGAAGAGAGCATGGGGGATAAAAGGTGATGGAAAGAATAAAATAAATAAATAAATAAGAAAATGGGATAAAGTCTGAAGAATCAAGCTAAATAAACAGTTTTGTAGAAGAGAAAATGCTTTTACAATGAGCAATAGTTTAAAAATTATGGGTGCAATATGTATTTTCAATCCATCTTTTCTTGACACGTTAAAATTAAAATGTGTAAGACCTGAAAACTGATAAAACACTCCTTAGGTTCCCATTAGTGAATTATTTTGGTTTCATTCTTTTAGTTGTTATAGGAATGACCATGCTGGTGTTCTGATGACTTAGTGCTATCTGAAGAGCAGTACAACTTCACTATCTGTCTGGGGTTCTATTCCTTTTCGTAGAGCAGTTCAGGGACTGAGTTATATACAATTGTACAGAGCTGTTCTTTTTTAAAGATTTAAGATATATCACCACAAATTAATATTCATTATTCCTCCAAGTAGACTAAGAATTTTAGCAAAGTACATGCACAGTACATTTAAAGTAGACAGCTTATATCTCCACTGTCTGCCTTTTAGTTTTCCCCACCATAACTCGGTGATATTTTTTACTGAAAAAAAATTTCTTCTGATGATTATGCTTAGTCTGATACATGTGTTTACAAATATTGTGAGGTATGTTAATACTACTTGAGAGTTCTTTCAGATGAAGGAAGCAGGTTTTTTGAGGGCAGCTGGGAGCCAGAATATAAATTCAGTTCAATAAGTATCTTTATTAATAACCTGGTAGGTAACAGGTCCTAAGTGAGCACTGAGCTCCTGATGAAAATAAATAATTATCTAAATAATAGCACTAGAAATAGTTATACACATTAATTCATTTAATTCTCCCAACAACCCCGGGATCCAGCTCCTATTTATGATCACCCCATTTTTATGGATAATAAAATGAGGTTCTGAGAGATTAAATAACATAATCAAAGTCATGGGATGGTAAATCCACAATTATAATCCAGGAATATATGACCTCAAGTGTTATAAAGTGCTCCTAAGTACTATATTCTTAATAGAAATTTTAAGATGTTAATTTGCTAATGTAAATAATCAGTAATATACAAGTTTTCCTGTACTTTGATAATCATGCAAGATATTATATTTACTGTTCCTTCTTCTTAACATGTTACCATTGTTTTAGATTTATTTACTGTATAATTTAATTTATGGGTTGGAATGATAATAGCATGGGAAGTAGATTTAAAGGGAAAAATTAAGATAGAAATATTCATTTGGTTTGTCACATGATATAGTTCTGGGTATGAAATAAATGAATTAATTAGAATAATAGTATGAATAATAAAAACTAAATAGTATAAATGATGTGTAGTGATATGGGCCAAAGGCTGGTATTATATAAATACAAAGCCCTTGCCCTTATTGAGCTAACATTTCACAAAGAATAGATTTAGGTCAGGCAGTAATAGGTGATTTGAAGAACTTCAGTAAAGCTGGACAAGGGGAGAGGGAATCAGGGCAAGGAAGGGCACTAGGGCCTGGGATGTGGGACATGTTTTTCACTATTTTGTATATGTGGTTAGGCATGTCTTGAATCTGTCTCAAGAGGGAAGGAGTGATATACTTTGTCCAATGTTCCTACTAGTTCCTAGAAAATGAGAACTGAGGATTGACTGTTAATTTGGTGGGGATTTGACAAGAGCTATTGCATGGATTGCTAAGAATATGAGCCTGATTGAACTGAGTTCAAGAGAATGGGAGAAAAGAAGGTGGAGAGAGTATTAACAGCTCTTTGAAGTTTTGCTGTAAGGGAAAGCAGAGAAATGGAATAGTGGTTGGATGGGGATATGGATCAAGGGAGGTTTATTGTTATTTTTAAAATAGAAAAATATTTAAAATCAGGTTTGCATTATGATGGGAATCATGTCATAGAGAGGAAATATCAAGGAGTCAGTGAAGAGGCAAAGAAATATTTTGGAGTATTGTCTTTAAATAGCTAAAAATGTTCTAAGTATATAATGAGGGATGAGCTCTAGGTAGAAGTAGGGCTGCCCATGCATATTAACAGAAGGAAAGATGTAATATATAGATACACATAAGAGTAAATTGGTGGATATGGTACTGACAATATTTAGTTCTCTTTTGCTTGCATCTATTTTTTTTTCAAAGATATAGGAAGCATTGACATTAGCTGAGAATCAGAAGTGGAGAAAAACGCTAGTGGGAATGGAAGTGTGAGAACTCAAGAGAAGACAGTTCGGTGAAAGAGGATTACACAGAAAAAAATGTTGATTGTGAGGATGTTATGTTTGAAGTCCTGTAGGTCATTCAAAAAGGGAGGATATAAAATTCTCTAGCTCAGTCAGGAGATGAAGACAAGAAACAGATCTGAGTATTCTGAGTATTAGTGGCACAGATACCGTAATTTAAACCATGATATAAAAGAGATGTCCAGGAAGAGCAAGTAAAATGAGGAGAGCAGACCAAGGTCATAATTATAGAATGCCATTATTTGTTTAGGTAACAGAAGAGATGCCAGTTAAGGAGAAAGAAAACAGGGAGGAATAAAGAAAACTAGGATAAAATAGCAATAGCAGTAACTAGATGAACATTTAAAAGAGAAAGTGTTCAATTTTTAAATGAGTTCTAACTGGGTGAAGACTAAAAGAAGACCATTACATTTGGAAAATTAGGAGGTTATTAATGATCTAACTGGGAATTGTTTCCAAAGAGTTGTGGTCTGAAGTTACAATACAGTTTGCTGAAATTTCAAGATATTTGGCCATGACAGTGAGAGGAAACATCATGAGTGGTTGGTAGCTTTTAAGTGAGGTGGAGTCAAGGGAAGTTTTCTTTCTTAATAAAAGTTTGTTCAGTATCTTCTCTGTGCCAGACACTATTCCAGGTAGCCTCAAACAAAGTAGACATTGTGAACAAATCAGACAAAAATCACAGTCCCCACCAATGTTTGTTACATTCTAGTTTAGGTGGTTTCTTTTAGCCTGGGAAACCTTGAGAGGTTTTAAATTTTATATCAGGAGAAAGAGTCAAAGATGAGAGAGAAATAAAAGAGGTTGGTTGCTCGAAGGCATGACAGAGCTAAGGGAGGTTCACAAAATGCACTGGGTCACTTGACATCACAAGAGGAAGCCGTGATAAAATATAAAACGAGGATTTTGTGCAGAAATACTATGGTTCAGTGGAAAGAACAATAGAAGAGTTTTCAGAAGACTGAGGTTCTATACCCACTTAACTAGCTAGGTGAGCAAATGAAAGAGCCTTGTGGGGCCACAGCTTCTTCATGTGAAAATCAGTGCTATCTGTTTCATGGCAAAGGTTATTATATTGGTCAAATGAGAGTATTTGTTCTCTAAAATGCCTAATCAATTACAGGTTTCATTGACAAGGCACATCTGCAAAATCTTGTGACTTGTTCTCAAGTCAATAGTCAAATTTTTATAATCGTAATTTATTTTTCTATATCTGAGTATGATTGGAGTGAAACTTCATATTTTCATTTAATTATTTTATATTTGTAAAATGGAATTCTATTTATAAAATTCTTGGTTAAGTGTTTTATAAGCAAACTAACAAAATAAATTAGAATATCTCATTCCCTTTGACAACTGTAGACTAACACAAAAACAACAACTTTATTGTACCCTGTGTGATCACATGCTATAATAGATGAGCCTTGGCTTACAATGACTGCTTTGTTTGATGTTTATTAGCCCATGCCGTGGTGCAATTGAACTTGCCCTAAATTCACTGTTTCAGAGCTACAACGTGTGTAGCACATTCACTGTCCCCATGAATAATACTCTTGCTTGAGTCAAGAGACTATAGCTTTAGGACTTCTAAGATTCTTTCCTTTTAGGTTCTAGAAATTCCTTTTAAGATGTTGAAATATATAAAGACATTAAAATATTTAAAATAGTGGAAACTTTATCCTTATCTGATACAATCTTGAAAAAATTAGTTAAAAGTATTAGTTTGGTTGCTATATGGATAATGAATTACATATGGGAAAAGAAGGAGTAGAGTCTAGTCAAGAGGTTATTGCTCTAAAATAATAGCATGCATAACAATACAAAGGAGTTATACATGAAAAATTTATATTTAATATCATTAGACTTGACTATGATTTGCTGTTAAAGAAATATTCCTTAATAGGAAGCTGAGAAACAAAAAGGGCAGGACCATTACAGGCAATGGAAAACTGGGGCCTAGTATTAATGAATGTGATCCAAGTGTGGATTTTAATTTGTGGTTATTTTATTTAGTTTTAAATAAGACAATTCCCGCCAGGCCAGTGTGGCTCAGTGGTTGAGCATTGACCCATGCACCAAGAGGTCACAGGTTCAATTCCTAGTCAGGGCACATGCCCAGGTTGTGGGCCAAATCCCCGGTGGGGGGCATGCGGGAGGCAGCCAATCAAACATCTCTCTCATCGATGTTTCTATCTCTCTCTCCCTCTCCTTTCCTTTCTCTCTAAAATCAATAAAGGAAAAATAAAAATAAAGAAAAAATTTTAAATAAGACAATTCCCTGAGACCTTAAATTGTTTATCATTCTGATCTATTAGTGGGAGTTTCCAACAATTTTGAAGATTATTACTTAATACTTTTAAATATCACAAAGTTAAACACAAAAAAGGAAGTAAAACATTTAGAACTCTAAAATGCTTTATAATCATTTTTTAAATACAAAACATCTGATTTATGAAAACAGTAATGCTGTTTTCCCTTATCCTTTTCTATATTAATTTAAAAAAAGAAACAAGTAATTAAGGTACCAAGGTAAAGAGGATATCTCTTTCAGTCCATTTATTATATAATTAAAACTGAAGTTCAGAAAGCTATGTGCTCGGAATGTAGAGCCTAGAATCTCTGCACCACTGCACTGTATCATTGCTCCCTTGACTTTAACAATTGAATATCTCCAAATGTGGTGACGGCATTGATGGTCAGAATAGAGTAGGATTTGTTCTAAACCTGCAATAAGCTTGTTTTTCCACTGCAGGGGACCCAAACCATATGACTGCCCTGAGGCACTAGTGATTCTGGCCAATTTCCTCTAAAAGGAGTGTAGAAAAGGAAACCTTACACTCCCTCCAAACTTGCCTCCTTCCTTTTCATTATTTTTATATTCAATATTTACTGCTTTCCTAATTTTCTGAATATACTGCTGTAAAAAGTGGAAAATACCGAATTATAATTACCCATGTTTCCCTAACTCAGAATAGCCTATATAAATACTGTGCTATCTAGTCTGTCATTTTTTGTGTATTAGTTATAATTAATATTTTAGAAAAATGAGACTACATATTTCTTACTGCTTTGTAACATAATTTGTAGACTTGACTGTAGGCCTGGAGCAACATCAAATATCTTTACACATTCTTCACAATTATGATTTCTAATTGCTCTATCACATTTTAATACAAGGATGTATTATAATTTATTTAATTCATCTCATACTGTTGGAAATTTATATTGTTTTTAATTTTTTTTGCTATTTATAATAACTACATTTTTGTTGTTGTTGTTAATCACCTAAGGATATTTTTTTCCATTGATATATATTTTTAAAGAGAGTTGAAGGGAGGGAGATGGTGGGGAAACAGAGAAAGAAACATCAATGTGAGATAGAGACATCAACTGGTTGCCCTGACCAGGGCCAAGGAGCAAATCCACAACCCAAGTATGTGCCCCTAACCAGAAACCAAACCCGCAACCCTTCAGACTGTGGGGCCTACCCTCCACCCCGTGAGCCAAATTGGCCAGGGCTATAACTACATTTTTTAGCATTGTATTTCATAGTGCCAAGTTACCTTCAGGAAGTTATCAGTTAACATTCCAAGTAGTATGAGAATACTTGCTTGCTTGTACTTTTCTCAATACTGGGACACTGTATTTATTGATAGATATACATATTAATACATGTTTGTGTTATGTTGTGTATGTATATGTACATATATACACATATATGATAAATATTAATATACAAATTTAATATATCAAATGTATAATATAAGCAATAATGTTATCTCATTTTTTTTGTTTTATATTATATATTTGTAAAGTTTAATATTTTTTATATATTACCATCTGTCTATATCTTCTTTTGAATTTTTTAATTATGTGCATTACCCAATTTTTTCTTTTGAGCAACACTTTTTAAAGTTATTTGTGTTTTAATGATATTTTATCTTTATCTATTATTTATGTTCCAAATTTTCCCCAGGTTGTCAATATGTTTATAGTTTTTTTTTTTTAATCTAACTTTTTTTGTTGTTTCAAAATGCTATGATTATCACATATACTGTAGGTTTATCTATCTACTTTTCTATTAAAAATAACTCTTTCTACTTTTAGTACCATTTTAATATTGTTGCTTTATAACATGTTCTAATATTTTAATACATTTTAATAAATTTATATGCATAACCAATGGATACAAAAAGGAGTGTGGGGAAAGGCAGGAGGGGGGCAGGAGTGGGAACGAGGGAGTCAATAGGTAAAAAACGAGGAACATCTGTAATGCATTCAACCATAAAGATGAGTTTTTAAAAAATAAATAAATAAAGAGAAAAAAAATAAAAATTTTGTTATTCTTCTTATTTATTTATTTTTCCAGAATAATACTACATTTATTTTCTTATTTCTTTTTTATTTTTTCTTCTATGAAATCTATCTGTGAAAAGAGAAGTAACAACAAGTTTGTATGTTGATGGGAATTAACAATGGGTGTTGAGCCCGGCCAGTGTGGCTCAGTGGATTGTGTGTCGTCCCATGGACTGAGAGGTCCTGGTTTGATTCCTGGTCAGGGCACATGCCCCAGCTGTGGGCTGGATCCCCAGTAAGGGGCGTGCAGGGGGCAGCTGATCAATGTTTCTCTCTCACATCGATGTTTCTATCTCTCCCTTCCTCTTTCTCTGAAAAATCAGTACAAGCATATTTAAAAAAAAACAATGGGTGTTGAAAAAAATTGTTGATACAAGAAGAAAAGGAGAGACTTACTGGTGTGAAGCAAACAAGCTAGAGGGATGGGATCTTATCACAGTGGAAGTTTTAATTTTGGAGAATAATAACGCTTATGTGGTGCTTAGGAAGGATGGAGGTGGAGGAAGTCATGTTCACAATTTAGAGGGAAGCGTTAAGTATGAAATAGTAATAGCAGATTATGAGAGAGTGAATGGTCTGGTTTCACAGCCCTCTTCAGGATACTGTTCATGAGTGTAAGGTGAAACCACTGATTGCATGTTATGATTTGATATTCCAACTATATTTAGACAGGTGCAGGCATAAAATAATTAAAATATATTTTAACTAGGTTTGGATTTAGTCAAGAATGGAGTTAAGCAGCCTGGCCAGTGTGGCTAAGTGGATTGAGCATCCTCCCATGGACTGAGAGGTCCTGGTTTGATCCCCAGTTAGGGCACATGCCCAGGCCGGGGGCTCGACCCCCAGTGGGGGGTAGCAGGAGGCAGCCGATTGATGTTTCTCTATCACATGGATGTTTCTATCTCTCTCCCTTCCTCTCTCTCTCTAAAAAAATAAATAAAAACAAATTTTAAAAAAGAATAGAGTGAAGCAAAAAAGGGGCAAGAGTGATAGTTTTATATAGTGGAGTGATTTTAGTGATGGATGTATCATGACATTTATGACAAGTAAGGAAAGAAGTGATGGCATGAGTTAGATGAGGGACAGAGCACGGGTACATCCGTGGATTGTAGGTCCTTGTGGGGTAGGAGAATTGTTGGAGTCAGGGAACAAAGTGTTTAATCACAAAGGGTTATTATATTGCTCAAATAAGATTATATGTTCTTGAAAGAGCCTAATGAATCAAAGGTTTTACTGACAAGGTACATTTGCAAATTCTTGTGAACTATATGTGGTGGTTCTTAAATTAACATCCAATGTTATTATAATCATTATTTATGTTTATTTATCTGAGCATGATTGGGGTGAAACTTCATCTGGAGGTGGCAGTCAGGGAGTGTGATACTAGAAATTGAGATCATGGATGGATTGTCCTCATTGCTATGACCAGAGGAGCTGAGGCAGAGTAAATGACAAGATCCCTGAATGAGAGGGAGACAAGGAACCAAGAGGTCAGAGTATTGAAGGAGTCATATGAATAGATATTAAAAGCCTGTGTGGCTTAGTGGATTGAGATGAGATTAGTGTCAGCAAAGATTTTTGAGAAATGAGTAGATGACTGTACCAAGAATGGGTAGAAAATAGCACGGTCTTAATCATGAGATTCAAAGCTGAACATTTTTAGGGAGGGCCTCTGCACTAGATGTTCCCTATGCTTAGAATCCATTTTTCTCAGATTGCCCAGTAGTTTGTTCCTTCTTCATATTAAGTCTTTGCTTAAATATTGCCTCCTTCAACAGGCTTTGCTCCATTATTCAATTGAAACGTATCCCCCAAGTCATATTCTATTTTATATTGTACTTGTTTTATATTTTAATAGCACTATAAGTGACCAAAACTATCTTGTGTATTTATTTGGTTTGATACAGTGGCTTTCAAAATCAAAATGTAAGTATTTTGGAAAAAGTGATTTTGCTTGTCTTTTTTTTAACCTCACCCAAGAACATTTTTTTGCATTTATCTTCAGATAGAGCAGGAGAGAGGGGTGAAGAGAGAAAGAGAAACATCGATGTGAGAGAGACACATCAACTGGTTGCCACCCACACGACCCCAGCAGTGACAGGGACAAACTGCAACCGAGGTACGTGCCCTTAGTGGGAACCGAACCCAGGACTCTCTGGTCCGGGGGCCGACACTCTAACCGCTGAGCCAAACCAGCCAGGGCTTGCTTGTCTTTTTTTGTGGTGATTCCCCAGACTTAACAATTACTAGAACATAGTAGGCAGCCAATCAGCAATCAATAATTAGTTGTTGAATAAATTAATGAGTATTCATAGGGTTAAATATTCTCTCCTCTTTTCCTGTGACTTCTTCCAGAGTTCAAATATAATTTTTAAAGCAATTTTTCAACTCAGGGCATTCATTCTTTTTCTAAGAATTCCTATTCACAATCTTCTCCTCAAAAAAGGTGAATTAGAAGCATAAGTAGGAACTAGGTATAAAGGTAAAGATCTATTTGCCTTGTGATAGTTATGTTATTAAAGTTAGGACTCAGAGGTGTTGTCTTCATTGCTTCAAGAAATTCTCATTAATGAGATAATGAACTTGAAGTATTATTATCTCCTGATTTATTGGTTTCAACTGTCACTACTATACACACTGTTATATCTAGCCCATAGTCAGCTATTAGCACTGATTAGCACCCCACAACTGTAAACCTGATGCTCCCCTCAGTATGATTGTACCCTTTGCTCACTTTTTTAGAACCAGACTACAGAAGAAAATTTTATTATTCAGAAAAAGAAAAGAAAAAGAAAACCACTTATATATATCTTTGGTTGTTTTTCCTTTGTATAAAAAATAAATTCATATTTTTGTGCTAAATACAAAGTAGTAGAGATAAATTTATGATCTTATATTTTACAATAAGTGAAAATATTAGGTAATTATTAACATGCTATTAAATTTATACATAGAGAACTAGAAATCGCATGGTATGGTAGAATGGGCCCTTGGAGCTGTTAAAGATTAAGATAACAATTGTAAATTTATTTCCCCTTCTTTTCTCTCTAACAGATCAGATATGTGTTATTCATCTTTTCGCACAGAATAAAATTATCCACCTTAATTTAATGCCCACGGCAAGAACTTTTTTTCCACATCGTAAATGGTTATTATGTAGCATGATTCTAATTGTCACTGCCCTATTTTTATAAAGTGTCATTTTGTAATCACATCAGTGATTTAATGTTTATAATCATTTACATTTTAAGCCTCTGGTATTATGAATATTTTACACAGTAGTTGATTTGGTTTGTATAATCAAAATATCTCAAGTTCAAAACAGTGTTCTTTTGGTGTTTAGAGAATTTTATAGGCAACTTAAATAGAAATCTGTGACCATTTTAAATTCTGCTACCATTTATTCAGCACATACCAAGTGAAAGTCCCTATATTAATCAGCTTGGTCTGCCGTAACAAAATATCATAAATTGGGTAGCTTAAACAAGAGAAATTTACTTTGTCATAGTTCTGGAGGCTGGAAATTCCAAGATCATGGTTGAGTTCTGGTGAGGGCTCTTCTCCTGCCCTGCAGATGGCCACTTTCCCATTGTGTCCTCACGCGCTCCGGAGGGCAGAGAGCAAGCTCTCTGGCGTCTCTTCTTATAAGAGCAACAATCCAATTTTAAGATCCTCACCTTCATAACTTCATCTAAAACTACCTCCCAAAGGCCCATCTACAAATACCATCATAATGGAGATTAGAGCTTCAACACATGAATCTGAGGAAGATGCAATTCAGTCCATAGCAGGCCCTGAGCTAAGATATACACACAACTCTTTTGAGGTAAAAAGCAGTTAGAGTATATATAATTGCAAGAGGTTTCTATCATTTCAATTTCCTATTGGAAAGTAGCCCTTTGTACCTGCTTCAAAATTGTGGTTTTGAAAGATTATGACACTTGTATGGGACACTCTACATTATAAGATTTTGTACCTAAACAGACTATGAGATCTGGTTCTTTTTGTTTTGTTTGTATTAGAAAAAGTTCCTTATATACACAAAACTAGACAGAGAAGTATAACGAACCCTATCTATTCACGACCCAGTTTCAACACAAGGTGAATCTGGTTTCTCTATATCTCACCCACTTGTGCATAATTTGTATCGGATCTGGCATCAATTATTACCTCTAAGTTCTATGATTCTTTTAGTAGTTCAAGACTTCAATTTTTGTGCTAAGGAATCTCATTGCTACTGGGATGATTATTGTTTGTTTGTTTGTGGGTTTGTTTTTTTTTTTGGTTTGTTATTTTAGTTGACAGAGTAGAAAAAATATGTTTTGTTTTGATTATGAACATCAAATACATTATTAGGTAATACTGATTTCTACAATTGAAAGTAATAATTCAGGATTTTTAGTCAAGCTCTTCTATTTTGCCTCTGTATCTCCATTTTCTCATGCCCAGAATTCCTGTGTCAGGAAAATCAGGGATGATGAAAATATATTATAAAAAAATCACATTTATTTCATCCAACACTATACACACAACACTTTCTACAACACCAACACTACCACCAAGGTTATCATTACTGATGACAGGTGATTCAATTTCTTTGCAGTTCTTTTTGCTCATAAAAAAGCCCACTAAGCATCTTCAAATTACAGTGTATGTGTATTAAAATTTTATTTTATTGTGGTAAGAACATAAGATCTACCTTTTAAACAATTTTTTATGTGTACATACAGTATTGTTACCTATAGGGATAATATTGTACAGCAGATCTCTGGAACTCATTTATCTTGCGTAATAGAGACATCTAGCCTGTTGATTAGCGTCTTCTCCTTTGGAGCCCTCCCTCTCAATGTGGCTATACCACCAACTGGATACACATTTGAATTCATTGGTTTCATTTTATCTTTCCTTTTGGAATCTCCTTATTTAATTTTTTTTTATAATTACCTGAAATAGTCACATGGTTCAATGGCAAAAATAAAAATTTATATTTTAAAAATATAGTTTGGCCCTGGCCGGTTTGTCTCAGTGGTTAGAGCGTCGGCCTGCAGTCCAGAGAGACCCGGGTTCGGTTCACGCTAAGGGCATGTACTTCGGTTGCAGTTTGTCCCCAGCCCCGGTTGGGTTGTGTGGGTGGCAGCCACTCGATGTGTCCCTTTCATGTCGATGTTTCTCTCTTTCTCTCTTCCTCTCTCTCCCTCCCACTCTATCTGAACAAAAAATGGAAAAGTGTCCTCGGGTGAGGATGAAAAAATATATATATATTAAAAAAAAAAAAAAATATATATATATATATATATATATAGTTTATATATATAGTTTGTAGTTCAATGCTCTGCACTCTATTTTTAATCCCGTTATTTATTGAAAAAAATAGTTTATACCTATATTGTTTTAAAAATATGTGTGTGTATACATTTTAGTAGATGAATTACAGCATATTTTGTCCATATATATACATATGAAAAGAGAAGCTACTGAAATGACAATCTGATTTTCTCTTTCTAATGTGCCACTTGGTTATTGTATATGGATACTCAAAATATTTTTTCCTTTAAAGTCTAATAATTTTATGAGGATATGTTTTGGTGTAGAGTGGGTTATTTTCCAATGTTTTCAGTGTGACCTTCAAAATACAGTTTCAAATCTTTTTTTCTTTCTACAGGAAATGTTTTGAATTGAAATTTTTCGGACTTATTCTGTGTTTTGCTTTTATTTTATAAGGATATAAATAAACTACAGGTTAAATTATTCAGTAATCATTAACATAATATTTACCACATGGAGTCTGTTCTGACTAATACAAACAGAATCTTACTAGTTCGAATTAGAGATATGTTAAAAGCATTTCCTCTTTGATCTCAATGTTAAAGGCTGGGGATGTACTCTGTTTACCTGACTTCCTTGAATTCAACTTTACCCAAGCTATATGACCCCAAATAGTGAAGCATTTCCTTAGAAAAGTGATTACTCTGTTAAATAAATTTAGAAAAATCTGGATTAGTCAAATTAAATAGATTTTTTGGAAATGTACATTATACGCTTTAGAGAGGATTACATGTAGCAATTTTCTTCAGAGAAGACTATATGTAGCGTTTCACACACATGTTTGCCAGGTAATCTTTTTTTCAAATAAACACATTAACCTCTCTAAGTGAAATGCAATTACGAAGATATTGACTTTATTCACCATGGAACTGTCAACACACTATATCTAAACACATTTAATTTTTAATATTTTCCATTTGTACCAAATTATTTGAAAAATATATTCTATAAATTAGTGCTGTAACATTTCTATTTATGCAACACTTAACTTTCTCATAAAAAATTAGAGGGTACATTTTAAAAGTATTTTGACTCAGGAAACTATAATAAGATTTGTTCTTTTCTCTATATTCACTAGAGTATTTCTTTAATTTACAGTTGCCCTTTTTGTTTCTCTGTAAAGTTTTAGTGAACTATTTCTAAAATATATGATTCCATCTGTTTTTATTACTGGCTTTCAAATTGACATTGAACGTACGCCATTAGAACATTTTTTGAGTTTTATTTTATTTCCTGGATGGATGAGTTTAAAATATTCTGAACAGTAGGTATTTTTTTAAATTACTGGTTTGTAGCAGTTATAGATATTGGTATTTATTTGTATTTATTTTGTTATTGCTTTAAAGTTACCATTTTTTTCCTTAGCTAGATTTTTTTTTTCCTGTTCATTTGAATTTGGGGAGCTCTATATTTTTCAATTAATAACCATTGAGGGGGCTAGGGTTATAAAGAAAAGAGAATGTTGTTCTGAATAGGCTAAATTTCTAATTTAATTACACTTTCAAATTAACACCAGAATTCTGATTTAAGCTGAATGGCAATTTAGGAAAACTGATTGACTTATGTTTTTTGTTAGCATCCAGTGTACAATGCATATTGACTAACATAGAAATATTACTCATATTCCAGATCATATGCTTATTTTCCCTCTTTAATTCACAATCAGGCTCAAATGTATTAACCTTAGGCTTATTACAACTAAGCATTTATTTAATTTAAACTGGACATTATTTTCCTGGAGAGGACGACTGAATATATACATCATGGATTTCACTTTCATAAATACAAAAACGTCACTTCTAAGTTAGCCATTTACAATTTCCAAAGTAGAGGAAATTGGCTTAAACTACCACAAGAGAAATTTAGGGCAAACCCTTGACCTTTTATGAAATACAGTCATCAGTTATGGACTGCTAAGTACACTCTTTAACTTGGTAGGTAATAATCAAAATGAGAGGGAAAAGAAATTGGTCCGTGAGCACACAGAAGACGTCACCACATTGGAGGACAGATTCGAATTTTAAATGATCTTAAAAATTTAGATAAATGATCAGAATTTATCCAAAAAAAGTCTACTTAGAAGAAAAATTACCCATGGAATTTGAGATAAGTAGCCTATATAATCACAAAAACTGAATATGAATTCAAAATAAAATAAAAACAAAAAAGTAACCCTTCTTATGCACTATAGAAAGATAAATACTCTACTACTTATAATAGTGAAAAAAGAAATGGACCTGTGTATAAGGCATCGGGTTTGACTCTTCACTTGGCAAATACCTCCCTGAGGGAGGAATTTAAGTGGAGATCTAAGGTTTAGTAGAACTTTATTAAGTCATTGGGGAGCTGGTCCAGCAGATACTATTTTAGGATGGCTAGGTTTTTGAGAGTTTCTTGGCTGGTAGAAGATTTACATCTCAATGGGGTAAGATTTTACAATTGCAAGTTTTGTAAGTAAATGCCCTAGGAAAAAGGAGGTTAGGAGCCTAAAGTCAGGAAGGGACCTCTCTAAAGTTTAATCCAACTGAGGGGAAACTTAAGGATGTCTTGGTCAGAAAGAAGAATAAGCATACAGTTAGAAGCATCTCAGAAATGTTCCTTATATTCCCTTCCCTGTGAAATGATGCACTCCAGATATTGTTTAATTTCTGTTTTTGAAACATGGGTTATTTAGCAGCATATTGCTTAATTAGCTGATTCGGTGGTTATCTTTTTGTTAATGATTTTCGTTAAATTTCCATTGAGAATAGATAACACACTCTATTTGATTTGTGAGTCTTGCTTTATGGTCCAGCATAAGAACAATGTTTATATATATTTTTAAGCACTTGAAAAGAATGAGTATTTGCAATAATTTGATACAGTGTTTTCTATTACATATTTTAGGTCATATATAACATATAACACACACATGTATCGTAGGTATTCTACACATATAATAATTTATATCACATATATTAGGATATTGTCAATTGATGATACTGCTGATAAGACTTGGTAATGGATTGGATATGGGGAGAATTAGCTAAACACAGAGTCGGGAATAACTCTAGATTCTTGTTTTAGGGCTTGAGCTACAGTGTGGTGGTGCTATTTTCTGAGGAGGAGATTTAGAAAGGAACTGTATGGGGGAACAGGTCGGTTTGAATGCTAAGTTTAGATGCTTATTTGACATCCAAGTGGAGATGTCAATTCAGCAGTGGGATAGAAGAGTTTGGAGCTCAGGGAGAAGTTTGAAATGGATGTATAGATAAGGGAGTCATACAAATGGAACTTGGAAGCATGGATTTAATCACTTGGAGGGTTTAGATAGTGTTTATATGGAAAAGAGTCCTAAAGCATTCCAACTTCAGAGATAGAACAGAGGGGGAAGAACCACCAAGGGGAGCCAGGAGCAGTTAGCAAAATGAGAGGTAAACGCTAAGTGTTTGGCTAATAGTTATGGGAAAAAATGTGTTTCAAGATGGAGTTCAGTGGTTAACTTTGTTAGATGCTTCTTAAGAGGTTAAGTAACACGAGAATAGAAAAATGGCTATTGATTTTGAAAACTGGGGATCCTTGGTAACCTTGACAGGAACAGTTAGAGAAACCTTATATAACAATAGAAAGTTTAAAACATTGCTTAATCATGAAACAACGAATAAACCCACATATTTATCAACCTCCTACTATATATGGATCACAAAATATAAAGAGGAAAACCTATGGTTTGTGCCTTGATGAAGCTCGTAGTCTTGAAAAGAATCAGACATGCAAAAACAAATTAAAATAAAAGCTCACAAGTCCTGTGCAAAGATATGCCCAATGCTATGGAAGGTGGAGATGAGCATGGCCGGTTTAGCTGGGGGAGCTTTCAGAGGAGAAAAGCTGAGGTTTCAGAAGTGCCTGGCAGTGCTCTGGGCAGACGTGGGAGGAAGCAGCATTCCAAAATGCAGTGAAGAGTAGAGTTAAAGGCTCAGAGGAAGGACATTTAATGAGAAATTTAGAGACCTGTAACATCACCCTCCGAGATATTTAGAAATGTGTGTGATGGGGGTAGTTGGTTGTGCCGATGATTGTAGAGTGCTACTAGCATTTAGTAGGGGGGCATCAGGGTGTTTCTAAACAGAGAAACACATAGTAGGGTAAGATATGAGGCAGAGGATAAAAGAGAAGTTGGAGAGCCGGGGTAAAATTCATATGACAAACCTTTAAGAAGGAGAATCGAATCTGTTTAATTTGGTGGCCAGTGAGATGGTCTGAGGTCAGGCAAAGTTGTGACTGTCACATTTTAGATGTGAGTCACTGTGTGGGTAGCAGTTCTTTTCTGTCAGACAGGGATATAGGGAGAGAAGCAGATGTCAGCAGGTGGGAGATGTTGAGTTTGTTTTAGAAGAGGCTAAGGGGTCTGTGGGAAATATCCAAGTATCATGTTCAGTAGATAATTGAAAATAAGAATGTTGACCTCAGAAGAGAGATTAGGAAAGGACATAGAATTGAGAATCATATGTTAATAGTAATGAAAACCCAGAGTGGGTAACATTTCTCAGGGAAAGTTAGAATAAAAAGAAAAGAGAAATTGAGCAAGATTGAAAAAACACTTAAGAATTATATATGCTTCATTCAAAATTCTTTGCCACACAAAACATGTCTGTGTTTTATACAGTTAATTTAAGGAAAGCACATAAAACACTTTAAGAACTATACATTTTTAATATACTCAATGAGAGTATTTGGAAACTTCTAATTTATTTTATATAATATCTACTCTGGTAATACTAGGGGTCAAATAACACTATGATGTAAAATGTTTATTCTGTAATTATTTCTTAATAGTGGAATTATCTGATTATTAATGCCTATTCTGCTTATGTTACTTAAATACTAATTGGAAAGCTATCAAACTGAGAATTTTCCTTTCACTTTTCTAATTTTTCCTTTTTTGTAAGTAAAAGTAACTTTTAAAGTATTTTTCTTAATGAATTGGTTTTCCTAACCCAGTAAAGTACAAAGATCATTAATGTTTTTTGATCTTGAATTCATATTCCTAAGAATTAGGAAAAATCTCAATGTGAGAAATTATTTTGTTTTAATATTTTGATTTATCAGCTTATACTTCTATGGACTGATAACAATAATTTAAAAATAAAATCTCTTCCCAGTTCCAATGGAGATTGGCTTTACAAATTCACTTCATATTCTTATTATATTTTGTTATCTTTTAAATCTCTTCATAACACTTGCATAATAGTCCATAATTTATGAATTATTTATAGTTGTCATGTTACTTAATTCTTAGCGCAACTCTGGGACATAGGTATTAGTAATCCATCTTATGGAAAAGGACACTGCAAAGCAGAAGTCAATATAATACATCTAATAAGGAGGGAGAGAGCCCTCAAGTCAGCTCCTCCTTCTCTGTGTCTAGAGTTCTTTGACCATACCAGAGCTATTTTATTTATTTATTTTTTTTAATCATCACTGGAGGATATTTTTTCCATTGATTTTTCGATAGAGTGGAAAGGAAGGGAGGAAAGAGAGAAAAGGAGAGGGAGAGGGGGTAAGAAACATAGATGCGAGAGACACACCCATTGGTTGCCTCCCTCACATGGTCCTGGTCAGGGCAGAAATCGAACCTGCAACCCAGGTAGGTGCCCTTGACTGAAATCAAACACCTGACCTTTCAGTGCATGGACGATGCTCTAACCATTAAACCACATCGACCAGGGCATAGCTGAGCTATTTTAAATGATATGTACTTGTTAAAACATTTTCTCATACTGCTCCTACAAATTCGTTGTGGATACATACCAAGTTAGGAAATGATATCCTTTATAGAAAATGGTTAGGCATGACTGACTCCATCTTCTGCCCTCAATTTTTTTTTTTTTTAATGAGGTACAAGGGTCTCCTATGAAATCGAAACAAGTACTACATTTTTGGTGTTATAACAAAGAAAGGTTATTTTCATCTGCAACAGTTACTGGCTGATCACAGTGTTCCATGCCACAGAAAGGACTGAATACTTTCTTTAAAGAGAGCACCGAAGCCAAGAATTGGCATTCTCTCTGGCTGAACTGCAACTGCACACAGGTTGGCCTCTCATTTTTGCAACAGTGTTTTCTTTAGGTCATTGAAAGGCTGCTCCCTTCGTTCCAATGCACAATGAGAGACAGACAAGGAAGTGGAGCTTCAGCCAGAAATTATCTCTAGGGTGCCCATTGTCTATATTTTCTCAAATTTTTAATATTTGAAACCTTTGCTTAAGTGCAGTCAAGGTCGTTTTCTTTTGATATCGTTGTACATAAGCATGGTTATTTATATGTGACTAGTCAGGCTCTGGGGGTCTTCCCAAGCAGTGTGCTGTGATGGGCAGTGTGAGCCCTGCTCCAAAAGCGGATAAAAAATACGTGAGAGGGTGTAGCCGTCCTCTAGTTTCACACTGTAAATTACAAAGTCACATTTACCATAGTGCATCTGGGTGGAGGTATAAAGAAATTATTACTGTTATTTTCATTTGTGGATTCAAAATGCTTTAAAAAACACACTCAAAATGAAAATAATGAATAATTCCATCTAGGTGAAATTAAGTAGTTATAAAGAATATCTTTATTTTGTAGTACATGTACAATTTATTATTAATAAGCAGAGCAGAGTAGCATTGTATTAAACTGGACCTCCTAGTAAGAAGGCTTTTAATACTACTGAGTATTATAACCAATTGCAATTCTTTTAGAAACAACAGCAGAATATAAGGTGCATCTCATATTTGCCAATAACCAACAATTAAAATTTCAACTATAAAGGAGAAAAAGCAATAAAATTATAGATTTAATATTGAATGATATTTATTCTGATATTTATGAATTGAGCTGCAATTATTCTATAATTAACCAATGTCAGATGCATGACTGGTAAGTGTGAGGGCATGTTGAGATAGATATGTATATACGATGTCTTCTTTATTTAAATTTTAATATTTTGTTTATAATGAATTTTGCATTAATTTTGATCTTTTAAGATATTACATTATAATATTACTTATTTTGATTACTGATTTTTTGCCCCCCCCCCTTAAATTTTGTGCCTGGGGTTAGATGTCTTATTATTTTCACCATGGTACTAGACTGTATTTAGATATATTTAAGGCAATAATAAATTGTAATATTTATTACAATTACAGGATAATACCTGTGAGTTTTACCCTTAGCTAATTATCTTAACTAGTTGTTTGTAAATACTTCTTGGACACAACAATACTAGAGGAAAAAAGACAGAGAGCATATAGGGCTAAAGATACAAGGGCTTCAGAATGATGTTGCAGAAAAATGAGAAGAGACTTCTCAGTTGTTTTGCGCTCTGGTACAGTGTGCTTTTTACAGGTCGTGAAACTGAAACTATAACCCTATCAAGTTTGGAGAAACTCCGTAAACTTACTTCTGCCAAGCTTTGTATTTCAACAAATAGTACCAAATCCTTCTTCTTTATAAAGCAATCAAATTACTTTAGCACCTCAAAGAACACTACTGTTACCTGGAGAAAGAGTCACTTGTGGGATAAATCAGCAGTCTATGTAACCTGTTATTTTAGAAAGAAAGGTTCACCAAGTTGGACATCTGGAAAAAGAATAGCTCTCAGGCCCAGTGTTTCATTCAGAAAATTTTTCAGAGGAAATAATTGATGTTCCTTTGAATCTATTCTAAGGAGCCATTTAGGTGTGACATTATCTAGAACTGGAAATAAAACTAGTGATAGAAGAATTAAATTTGTACTAAAAGAGTATGTGAAAATAAAACCAGAAATTTTAAAATTTTACTTGATTACTGCCATTAGGCCTTAGTTACTATATATGTGTGTATTCAGAACTTTAGATATTGCAGCCATGAAAATAATTTTTAAATGATGTGTATATAGCTTTTACCAATTTACATATCAAGGTTCAAAGAAGTACTGAAGGCTTAGCAGATAACATATAATTAACAAAAATATAATCGCAAAAATTTCCAAAATGTATGTATAAAAGAGGATGATCAGAGACTGTGTAAGATAATGAGACTAGCCTATGTTGATCAATGCTTGTTCTATTACTTGAGATATAGTGTATAATCTGCAGCACATGCTACCCGCAAAAATGAAATATGAAGCAATTAAATTCTACCAGTAACAGTGAACTAAGCAGAAGCAAATGTATGATAAAACTAATGGTGTGGAAACTTCCTTATTAGAGTTTCAATTTTAATTAATTGTTCTCCAATTTATTGTACTGTAACTTTAAAAAAAATTGAGGCCTGTGAAAGCTTGTTGAATTAGAAACACAGATAGACTATATTAGGATCCGGGCTAAAACCACTTCTCATGGATAACAAACGTGAATTTTTTCCTCTTCCCCAGCCTGTCTCCCTGTAGTCTTTTCTTGAATGGTCAATATGCCCATTCTTTTAACACTGGCTTTAGGATAATATGTTTAGCAGCTTAATTTTAAACTAAACTAAAATCAGTCTAGTGTTGTATCTTTTATAATGTTATTCTTACAAATATTTTGCTAGAGATGGGAAATCCTAAATATTTAAGAGGATATGTTCTAGTTTAGGCCATTCAGAAATAGACGATCTTAGAATATTTAACTAATCTACATTGCTTAGAAAGCCCTCAATTCGGGATTAATTAATGATAATGTTAATAAATGAGAAAGATTTGTATTGCTGTTTTTGTGAGCCTCTGAGCTGCAGAGTTAACAAGCAGGATGGACAACTATAGACTACGTTGCTTAGAGAGCACTGTTCAGAAGGAGAATGGCCAATTGTAAAATCAAACTTGGCTTAGGGTGGGTGGTGTACTTCTGACACAGGTGACTGCAAATAAAACATCCATTGTTATTATTTTAATAATACCAGTTATTTAAATCATACCAATTTTATAAAGTTTTTTTTTGTTGTTGTAAAAATCATTTAAATTTTCCTTATCCTCCTTCCCCCCCCCTTTGTCCCAACTGCTATGCAGAGGAAAGGTGTGAGTGTAGAGATGAGGGGAGGGTGTTTCCCTTCGGGAGTGGCCTCTACAGTGCCAAGGAAGCTTAGGGTAGCAGTGGGAGAGAAAACAATAAAATTCCTCCTGAAAATAAATTAAAGAAATGGTTCCTGTTTCATCTGAGGTCTTTTTCCTCATCTTAGACTATGTTGTATGCGCTTCATTGATCTTTTCTACACTTTTACAGCAATGCTGAGGGCGTAGGTTATTTTCTAAGAACATATGGGAAATGCACACCAAGCAACTGCAATGGAGTCACCTGGCAAATGTCAGAGTAGAGTTAGAACTTAAGTCTCAACAGCTCCTGACGTCTTAGCTTTCTCAGGAAATCATGCTTATACTGTTACCTGTTGAAGTCAGTTGAGCAGAAACTTGGATAGCCAGAAATTGGAATCTTAATTTTGGCTTCACCTCTAACTTTTTGTATAAACTTATTTCTTATACTTATGTTTTATCTGCAAAACAATATAATGTAAATGTTTTCTAGATCTGCGAATTATTCAAGTGATTCTCAATAGAATTGCTTCTCAACTGCCTTCAAGTATCTTAGTCTTATAGATAAATTTATTTTTTATGATTATTGTATAAGTAAAAAGCAAGGAGAATATATTCTTCTTTGATTGAAATAACATTTCATTTGTCTGTAATAATATACTCTATTTCAATCACTTTATGATTGATGAATTTCATGGTTAAGTACCTGGAATAAGAATTTTATTGTAATGTGAGGAGTTTAAAGCCAGAGAATAAATAACTAAAATTTATTATGAAATTATTAGGGAAGAAATGAAACAGAAGGAAGGTATGTAATATTTGTTCATGTGCTATATGTTTTGAAGATTAACTTTATACCTATAGTAATTTCACCATGTTTCTTATCACTTAATAATCCAGTACTCGGAGTTGAATATTTAGGCTCACCAAAAAGGATTTGATATCATTCCGTGCCTTTATAAACTTAAAATCAATATTCAACAGATGTTGGGAGACACCACTAAATGTATCTGAACAGGCCAATCAGACAATTAAGGCTATGACATAGGAGTATTTATCTGGAATATGTGCAGGAGAAAGCGGAACAAGGGGTTAGAAAGTTGTAATTAGCAATAGAAAAAAGGGCTCCATTAGGGTGGGGCAGTGAGACCAAGCAGAGTGTAGACTCCATTCAAATTACTGCTTTACCTGAGCTTACTTTTCAGAAGTAGAAATAAAATGCACTTATGTTTCCAGCAAAGATAAATGGAGAACAAGGAACTAATAAATACTGAGCCTTACCGTGTGCCATCCACCATATACCATTTACACATATGATCTCATTAATAGTAACAGAAATACAGTCTACAGAAAAGAAAGACATGAAGGGGTTAAAGAAGAGGAGCACAGTGAGTGTCAGACACAGAAGGCCTCCAGTAGCATCTGTAAATTCAAGAACTGAGCATCAGTAATTCTGGAATTAAAGAAGAGATGGATCTAGAAATGATAATTGAAATTTTTATTTTAATTTTTTTCTTTATTGATTTTAGAGAGAGTGGAAGGGAGAGAGAGAGAGCTAGAAACATCGATGATAGAGAACATTGATTGGCTGCCTCTTGCATGCCCCCCACTGGGGGTCAGGCCCACAACCTGGGCATGTGCCCTGACCGGGAATCGGACTGGCGACCTCTTGATGCATGGGTCGATGCTCAGCCACTGAACCACACTGGCCGGGTGATCATTGAAACTTTTAATGTGATAAAAGAACTCATTCAAGTTCAGAGAGAAAATATAAGAGAATGATGGTCAGCACTTTGGATAATGACTGCTACTTTTATTGGATGATGGGAAAAATACAAGCCAATGATATAAGCAAAACAAACAAACAAACAAAAAAGCAACAAACAGCTTGCAGAATAGTGTTGTATTATACAAATCAGAGAAAATGAGAGTTTTAAAAAAAATTGAACAGTACAAATATATGTTATAAAGAAAATCATGAGAAAGGATTAGAAATAAAGTTTTATATTATGAAATTAAGAAATAATTGGTGATACAAAAATGTGAGAAAACAGGAACAAATCTGTAGCCCTTTGTGATTAAAGTCAGTAATTCAGAGACCTAGCCTGAATATAGCAGATTTAACCCCAAACAGTGTTTTGGGGAGGAGGTCTTTGTGAATATGCAATTTGGGGAACTTCTGGAAGCTCCATTGGAGAATGCAGCCAAACTGAGGCATCAACTGTTTCTTCTATTAGTAAATTCAGAGAAAATAGGTTCAATCTGGAAGGGACGCAGAGGTAAAACAGAAACAAAGCAGAGAACTAGAACATTTATGGGATTAGAAATTCTGGGTAGCCTCACTCACGAAGGCTCAAATAAAGGCAAGTGAACAAACATGATCAGTGTGAGTTCAGATGCAGTAAATCCAGATTCTGTGATTGATAGCAGTGATGTCTTGCTGCAGGAAAGAAAGTGTCTTGCTGGGTAATATTTTGGGGTCACTGTGGCCCTGGCACTTAGCAAAGTGCCCAGCATAATATATATTCTGTAAATAAACCATGAGTTGAGTGAATGAAAGAGTGGGGAACCATTAAAGGATTTTGAACAAGAGTGAAATGACCAGGATAGCCTTTTAAAAGGTCACTCTGGCTGCAATGAGGATGAAAGATTTGATCTGGGAACGATTGTAAACAGCCAGGCTATTGAAGAAACAAAATGAGAGCTGTGGAAGAAATGACTATGGTTGTTAAAATGGCGATAAAGGGAAGTGGATAGATTTGAGGGATGTTTGAACTGAAACATCAATAGAACTTAGTTATTGGACATAGGAGATGAGAGTCAGGGAGGGGCCCGGAGGGTGCTCAGGTTTCTGGCCTCAGCAATAGCATGAAAGGTAGTGCCAACAACTAAACCAGGAATCCTAAAGAGAGGTTTAATTTGGAGAATGGGTATTGACGTGATAATGAGTTCAGTTTAGATTTGTTAATTTGATATTTCTACGGACCATTCTAGTAAAGATAATCAGGAGGCAGCTGGATTTATGTCTGAGTGTCGGAAAAGAGAGCTGGACTAGCAACATTGAGATTTGGGGTTTATCAGCCTGGATTTGGTTGTTAAAACAATGGAGGTGAATACAATAGCCCACAGAAAATATTCATAGAAAAGAAATAAAACCCGAGATAGATATTTGGGGAATGTCTACACTGAAGGGTGGGCAAAGGAGCTCACAAAGAAACCCACGAGTGGGAACAAAATAAAGAAAGTGGGATGTTGCCAAATGAAGAAAGTTTCTCCAAACAGAAAGGATGATAAAGCTGCATAAAGGTCAAATAGGATCAGAGGTAGAGGACCGGTTAGCTTTGTTTTCTTCGGACAGATTATGCGGGACCCAAACACCTGCTCTGCTTACTTTACCAATCTGCTGCAAATGTTCTTGGATGGTCGACCAAGGTTGGTTAAGAGTGTTTGACAGTTCCTCGATTGTCTGACACAGATTTGCTTCCACTTCCGCCCTTAACATGTCATTGTCTAAAGTTGTTGGTCTTCCTGATCGTTACGAATCAGAAAGATCAAAATTACTGGATTTGAACTTAGAAAACCACCTTTGGCATTTACGAACGTCTAATGCACTTGGATAAATATCACAAATGTTTTTGGTAGCAACTGTTGCGTTACTACCCTTGTGAAACTCAAAAAGCATACAATGCCGGATATGTACCTCTTCTGGTATTTGGCTGGCCATTTCACTATAAATTGAAAAAAAATTACTATTTAATTGTTTATGAGTAAACAAGTCACTCTAACCTTAAAATGTCTTTGGCACGATTTTGAAGTACACAATGAGCTGATAAATGACAACCGAATATCGAAACGCGCAGAAACAACATTACTTTCCGGTCCCCCTAATACTTGTAAATAGACAGTAGGCCTATTGATGAGAGAACTTTCAGGTCAGGGCTGGAGGAGGGAGCCCTCTGCAGTGTTAATAGTGGGTGGGGAGTGACAACCTGGAGTGGGCAAGTGTGAAGAGAAAGGAGACAGGGTTGAGTGATGTGCAGTTGAAACAGAAGGCAAGTTCAAGTTCCTCTTTTCAGAAGTTGGGTGTTGGATGATCAAACAGGGCCAGAAGTTTATATTGTTATAGTATATCCCCCAGACTTCCTTCCAAAGTGACTCTTGTTATGTGGAGTGATTAAATGTAGATAAGGGGCAGGGCCCAAAACATTAACTGAATATTTCTTTGGTTTACTCTGTTATTCAAAGTTGTGGATAGGAAACAGAAGAAGCATTATTGTGAGTCATCGTCCTCCTTCATTTTTCTAAAAGCAGATGAATCTCAGTTTTACCACAGTCCTTCATTCCATTGTTTTCTCAATTTACCTGTCTTCCTGTTATTTAAAACAAGCCAGAATAGTTTGTCCTTCCTCCACCTAAGATATAATGTCTCAAAGTACTTCTGTCATGGACTTTTGAATTGCACAGTGTACCCAAATTAATTAGGTAGTTTATGAAAAACTTAAAAATGCCAAAATGTATCATTGTGTTATGCTTTAAGTGATTCCTTTTTCTTAAGAATATACTTTATGTGTATATATAATCCAAGAGTGATGTTAAATATACTTACCAACAAAACAAGTCTTATATCTATATCTTTAGCTTTGTTTATATCTGTCTATCCATCTGTGTATGTATTTGCACATGCTTTCAGTAATTGGTCTTCTATAGGCAAATGTGCATAAACACATGACCTTGGTTGATATATACTCTTTTTAAAGATTAATACAATGTAACCACCATATCTCTTGACTCTGATATTAATGTTTGTATAAAATAATACCTTCAATAAATTTTAACTTTATGAAAATCAATACCTGGATTTAAGAAAACTAAATTTCAGACTTTTCATATGAAGCAAACTTCTGATAATGCATTCTATGTAAGCCGACGGCCCCCTTTCCGCACTGACTGGTTTAGCACTTTCCATTTGAGAAAATGACAGTATGGTTAAATGCACTTAATTTTTATTTTTGTATTCATTCTTTACAACAGTGAGAATTCAGATATTTGTTCCATCCTTTCAAATGCTCAAAAGCTGTATTTATCTTTTAAAATGTAAGAAGATATAAACCTAGGGAATGATTTTATTATACACAGTATAGCATAATATTGACTTTTTATGTTAAATGTATGCTGTTGTGAACAGGAGGAACCTACTGAGATTTTAAAAATCAAAACCAAAAACAACTTGAGAATAAAACAAAAGATGTTAGCGTTGTGATGGCGCTAGGCATTCTTTACCTAAAAAACAAAAACGCTTTTTCTGATCTCTGCTTTGTTCGTGTTGCTATTCTAAGTACATGGTGACAACTGTTAGACATGATCCCTGTTCTTAAGAAGCAAATTGTGCACACAAGATAGAGCAGGATTCCAAATCGATGTGTCAGCAAGCATTAGTTTACATGATGTGTATTTTATACATATTGTTAGAAGCTTCTGTTTAGTATAGGACACAGGACTTCAGATAGGTTCTGATTAAATACAGTTTTCATAGTACTTATTTTTATCAGCACACTTAACATGTCTCTTCTCTAAAATTTAGGCTCAATGGGAGCCAAGATATATTTGACTGGTTCTCAATTAATCGCTATACCCAGAAGCATCTGCCACACAGAATGAGCTCAACAAACTTCTGTTAGTGATTTTTATGATTTTTAATGTAAATTCTTAATCATGTGATTACAGATGCAATTTTATTGTGCATTCCCCTTTTACCTGTCATTACAGTATTGGCTCATAGTCAACATTATCATTTCAGATCTTTAGATCCTTGTTTGTTTTTTTCTAGCTTGTTTTTAATGTCATGACTTTTCCATTTTATATAAATGTAATTTGAAATCAGTAGTTGATACTGGTTTGCACAAGGAAGGGAGACTCTAATGAGCAAAACATAGAATTGCAAAACAAGAAGATTCTAAGCAAAGATAATTACTTGACTGATGTAGATGGGCTCAGTTGATCAGTGAAGAGAGATGAGAAAAACAAATTGGACATGGGATAATTTCCTTCATAATTAGGATTTAAATGCAAGGACTGTTGATGAAAGGAACCTCACATTTGAGGGTTGCTCAGAAGATTCTCAAGTAATACCGATTTTGTGTGGTTGGAATGGCACTCTAAGAAGACAGTAATGTTTACAGTGTCAGGAGAATTTCAGAGACTGGAATTAATTTTGGGGCGATTAAGGGAAGAAATGGATCTATCAGTAGTAGTTCTATCATCCATGAGAGGAAAATTTGCAGTCATATGAGACACCATAAAGTTGAATGATGATTATAGAAAATGCAGGCCCTGGCTGGGTGGCTCAGTTGGTTGGAGCATCATCCTATACAACAAAAAGGTTGTGGGTTCAACTCCCAGTCAGGGCACATACCTAGGTTGCAGGTTCTGTCCCCAATCGGGGCACATACAAGAAGCAACCAGAGAGGCAACAAATCCATGTTTCTCTCACATTGATGTCTCTCTCTCTCTCTCTCTCTCTCTCTCTCTCTCTCTCTCTCTCTCTCTCTCTTTCTCCCCCTCTCCTCTCTCTCTAAAAAATCAATAAAAACATATCCTCAAGTGAAGATTAAAAAATTAAAAGAAAGAAAGAAAATACATTTGAGCTGGTAGCAGTCTCCTTCCAAGGAGGAAAAACAAACAAATAAATTCAAGGTGATCAAGTCTGTACTTTGAAAAAGTACTTCATCCCTTCCTACTCAGTCTAATTTTACAAATTCCTATAAAAATCACACATTTAACTCTCATCTCATTCTATAATTTAGTTATTATTTAATCTTTCATTGTGATAAAAATAATATTTAAAATATATTTATTTTCTCCTACTTTTAAGTTTTTTTTTTACCTTTCTTTAGGTTTTTAAAATCAAAGTTTACTAAAAATTTTGAGAAAGAAATTAGAGTAAGGTAAGTCTTAGAATATATGTATTTCTTTCTAATGTTTGGTGGAAAAGTGCTTATTTTTCTTTATTTATTATAAGGGGGAGAGATTTGTTTCAATAACTTTACATATTCTATTTAAAAAGAGCTAACATGCCCTGGCTGGTTTGCTCAGTGGTTAGAGTCTTGGCTTGAGGACCAAAGAGTTGTGGGTTTGATTCTGGCCAAGGGCACGTATCTCTGTTGCAGTTTGGCCCCAGCCCCCGTCAGAGTTGTGCAGGAGGCAACCAATTGATGTGTCTCTCTCACATCGATGTTTATCTCGCTTTCTCTCTGTTCCTCCCTCCCACTCTATCTGAAGATAAATGGAAAAATATTCTTGGGTGAGGATTAAAAAAAAATTTAATTAATTAAATCAAAAAGAGCTAACATATTCAAAAGTTCAATTAAATGGATTTTTAAAAAATATAATGAATGTTTTTTTAGGTTTCCTTTGAGGATCTTAATTTAAAGAATTATTTAGATATGAGGTATAACTACCTAGACGCTTGGAAAGTATAGCCTTACCTCTATAATTCTTTTCTCCATTACATTTTTAAATACAAGCTACATGTAGACCTTTGCTTACACCTCTCCAAGTCTGATAATCTGTAGATGGGTAACCTATCTATATTATATGTAGGCCAGAATTTATTTTTATTTGTGTACTGTTTATTTTATTTGAAGGGTCTTTAGTTCCAATTCCAGGTGAAGCATGAACATGCTATAAGTCTGGGGATCATCACTCAGAAACCAAAGTGTGCAAGTATTTAAATCCATGAATTTCATGAAAAACTACAGAAAGATTTATATGGTGTTTTGTTATTTGCCAGGCACCAGAAAGTTTTTACACCCCAAGGATGAAATGAAATACTTGAAATGATACAAAATTGCCCTGGGAAGTATGGCCAAACACAAACAACAAACAAAAACAAACCTTAGTTAATATTAGGCAAAAGTAGTATGTTATTGCATTGTTACTTTCGAGTCAATTATAGATCTAGACAGATTCTTACTGTTATAAAACAAAAGTTTACTTGATTCATTCATTGTAGCTTGTTAACTATCTATTGTAAAAGCTACAAAAGCAATTATTCAGAGCATTTACCTCATTCTACATGATGAGCTGTAAAGTTATTACAACCCATAGCACTGATATTTCTCTATTATTCTTTTGTTTTATATTTCTGTGATATCATGACTGGGTTCAGGGTACCTAAATGTTCTAATACAGATAAGACCAAGAGTTGTTATGGTTATCTCAATTATTGAACATATAAAAGTAAAGCCTCTGTAAATATAGTAAAATTTATTTAATTGTACACTTAAAATGGGTCAACTTTATGTTTTGCCTATTAGATCCCTGGACAGCTGCTTAAACCACAAAACAAAAAAGACAGGCTTTCACTTGCAGCCACCACTAATTTGTGACTTGGGATTCTTGGGTCTTCTGTGAAATGCAGTGGTGTCAAATATTCATGCCTCTTTTTCACATCTTTAAATTGCTCCTTTCCTCCTGGATACGTGACCAACATCAAAGTGTCCAATGAGCTTCCATTGTTAAAAACAAACATGAAACAAAACAAAATAAATCTTCATTTATTCTTCCTTCCTCCTCTTCTGCCTTCTCCTAAGTTTGAGATGAAAAAGCTAGTGTGCAGACTCTGTTTCTCCATCTTTATCCCCTGCCCGGTCTGGCCCCTCCTTTGCTATCAGGTTGGGTGACCTGGCAGAGCGGACTTGTTCCTTTTGAATTGCCGGCTGCAGTCATTTCTGCGCAGTTCTCGTCTTCCTGGAACTCTCTGAAGTAGGGCATATTATTGAGAACCTCTTTTCATTAACACATTTTTGTCTGTTTTTGGCTTCAGTGACTATTTTTAACTGTCATATCTCTTCTCTGGTCACACATTTACAGTATTATTTCTTTCTGTTTCTTTTTTGGTGTTGTTGTCTCATCTTGTGGTTCCCACCTCTCCTAGTCTTTTTTTTTTTAATATGTTTTTATTGATTTTTTAGAGAGAGAGGAAGGGAGAGAGAGATAGAAACATTGATGTGAGAGGGAAACATCAATCGGCTGCCCCCTGCATGCCCCCAACTGGGGATGGAGTCTGTAACCCGGGCATGTGCTCTGATCAGGAATCAAATTGGGACCTCTCAGTCCATGGGACGACACTCAATCCACTGAGCCACACTGGCTGCACCCACCTCTCCTAGTCTTAGTTTCTTATCACTTAATGTCCTCTCATTCTCTTGGCATTAGCTCTCACACCTCTATAAACATGACACAAAAATCCCTAATTCTAGCCTTGACTATGCTTTATTTTAATTTCTTCATTATCTCTTACTAAACCTTAAAAAAAGGTCATCTTCCCTCTTTCCTAATCTTAATTAATAACATATCTATACATCTAGCCAGCCATGCTGGAATGTTCAGAGCATTTTTAATTTCAATCTTTTTTTTCATTCTCTGTATCCATTCACTGACCAAGTCCCGTCAGTTCTATCTTGTAGTTTCTTTCACCTGTATAAAGTCTTTCTGTCTTTCTAGTAAGAAACTCTTTCCAGGACTTAAAAGCAGGAAAGGGGCTCACGTTACATACCGTGTAGGAACAGAGAATTCCCTCCAGACCTTGCTCTGTGTGACTCTCCGGGACCCCGGCACAGAGCTCAGCACACTGTAAAAGAGCCAGGTCTCTGGAGTCAGGCCAGGGCTGGCACTGTCACCTATAGCACATTGTTACCAATCAGAGGAAAGTTCCCTCTAAAACGTACGTATTTCATTTAAAAAATAGTCACAATACTGATTTTGTAAGAAATAAATTTCTGCGCTCTGTGGGAAATTTTCTGTAATAAATACACAAATTTATTTCATCTGTGCTCTTATATATAATTCTACTGACTTAATAACACAAATAAATCATGGTAAGATGGCAGATTGTGAAATTTCTTATATAAAGAAGGGATGAAAATACTGTTGGTTTTAACAGCTCCCTATTAGTGTTTAAAACGTTGTCTTTGAGAATATTTTATTTAAGAACATGCCAAAGGAACCAGAAGAAAAGTCCTATTTTTTCAGTGACTAAAGATGTAGGCTAGAACCTAACGTATTTACCTGAATGCTATTTGAACAAAACAATGAGAAAGCTTTTATAGACTAAAAGAAAGTGTTATGGCTTCGTCTTTTGTACACTGTGATCATATTGTATTGTTCTCTTATTTCAGAATCAGCTAATTACAGGCCATGGGCCTTATCCAGCCCGTGCTCTGCTTTTGTAAATAATGTTGTATTGGGACACATTCATTTATGTATTGTCGAGGCTGCTTTGCCACTACAATGGTAGAGCTGAGTAACTGTCACAGAGACTTCATGGTTCACCAAGCATAAAGTATGTATTATCTGGCACTTACATAAGAAGTTTGCTGACCCCTGCCTTTTAAATCCCTTTTAAGATAGTAATGCATTGAATTTTCATTTTGCTCAAATCTACATGTAGGAAACACACACACACAGACACACACACACACGCACACACGACACAGTAGTGTTACCTAGAGAAGGGTGAGTCATAGTTTTCCTTCTAAAATATTGTTTATAGATGAACAATGAAATCTAGTTGCAGTGTGCTGCCTTAAACAGGCACAATTCCTCAGGTTTTGTTAAACACAATATAAACAAACAAACAAAAAGCCCTAAGGCAGAATAGCCTGTTCTTTTTCAGCAAATTTTTATTGGCACTGCCTAGAAAATGTTTCCTGTAATAAGTAATCTTTCAACAACTAACCTTTTTTTTTCTTTTGACATTAAAAAGTTAGAATGGGGTGGGGGGAGTCCATTTAATAGTCAGAGAGCAATATATTTAATGACACGGTAACTAAATAGTTCTCTGTTGGAAACTATTTTTTACTGAAACTCCGGAAATTCTAAGAGTTTTTGTTCATTAAAGCAGATAATTGATACTATACTTTTCACATGGAAAATAATTCATATTTTGTAATATTTTTTCCTTATAATAATATATGTTTAAAAGTTTGGTAAATAATAGCTTCTCAATTAATAGTAGCTGTTTTTATTATAAAGAGTAAGTTTGTAAAGTAAAACATTTAAACTTAATCCAATGTATCCTTCAAAAGTCTATTGAATACTCAATTCCCCATCTGTTTGTTGTGAATTATTTAACAATTTCCTCTGTGTTACTTCTCATTCTTTAAAATGAATAAGAATTGAAACTTCCTCACCTTTTTTTACTTGCCACTTAAAAGAATTCTACCAGGAAACTTATAATTTGAAAGCTAGTTGTCTGGTGTCATTTGGATGTGCAGCTACATCTAAAGGTATAATTAGTTATGGAGCAAGAAAATACACAGCAAGCTTTAAAAGAGATTTTTTGTGTGGTCTGTTTGTTTTTATTCAGCTTTCCAAGGTCCAAAATATCAATGACCAGAGATTGGACCTTAATTATAAGTACATCCTCCAAGAAGTTTGCTTTCACTTAACACATTCTTTGTGTTTTTCAGTCAAGTCATGGCAATTAAGTTCTCCTATTATTAACTGTAACTCAGTAAAGAAAAATTTTGAGATCCAATATAGCAAATCCTCAAAGTTAAATGAACATAGGAGCAGAAGTTAAATTTCTTTTTAAAAAAAGAAATTGATTATATAAAGTATCTTTTCTACTGATATCAAAATCTAGGCACAATCAAACTGCACCTGGATACATTTTGGCTGGATTATTAAAGAATTAAATAGTAGAGCCATCTAGTTCTAGTACCTGCTCCTGCCATTGTTATGAGGACACATTTTAGGCTGGAAAATTAATTCTCTCCAGAGTAGGTGTAGTCCTGGAGCAATTCTAAGGAGTTTGAGGTTAGAATTTTGTCTGGATTCTTAAGATATTCTGGACCATGTATCTTTCTCCTGAAAGGACTTCAGAACAAAGTGTGTTCTATACAGTATTTGATAATCCTATTCCAGACCATGTTACTGTAAAGCTTAAAAATTACCTTTTTGGAGACTATAGCTCATACAAACATATGCAATACAGGGATATGGAAGAGATACTCTGCATTCTTTTTATACCAAGTGCACCACTCACCAAAACAAACAGCATATTCAAATATACTAGAATTTGAAGTAATCAGAAACCATATGAAATATTTATGTATAATGAATGCAGCCTAAGGCAATAACCATACTTTGGGGAAAATTATAAGAAGTTATCAAGGTTGGGCAAGAAGCTGTCTATCTCATAGTGTGTGTAAGACAGGCATACTGGAAAGATGACAGGAATACTTGTTGCATGCACATCCTATTTGGGGAAAGGACAAATAATCGGAATTATTAGGCTTTGAAGTTTAAGATCATTAGGACTTGGAATATTTGAGATGAACAATTTGAAATATCAGCCAAGACATTACTTAGTGAGCAATACTATGGGAAACTATAATATGGATTTAGGATATCCAACATATAAAATAAAGTTTGAAAAAATTTCTCATACTTCCTTTTGTCTCATAATTTCATAGAGTGTCTTTTTTGAGAAAAAAAAAAAATAATAACCAAGCCCCATTTCTTCTCAAAATTCTGTGAATCAAGAGAAGTGCTTTAAGGCATTCAATCGAAGCCTCCTGTTTTAGGTTAGAGGTTCAGGCTCATTGAGTAGGAAAATGTGATGTGTTTCTTGGAATAACTGGTCACACCAAGGGGTAGGTAGTCTTTTCCTTTTTAAAGAATTTGATGCAAGAATTACAGAGATCTCTTTTCTTTATGAAGATGGTATTGCTCATTAATGAATCAGGCTTTGTCTTACACTAGAAAATAATCACATGCTCATTACTAAGGATACCTCTGTTAGCAAGAGCTGTCTCATCCATAAACAGCTAAAGTGGGAGCCAAACACATGAACATAAATGGGATGTGAAACAAATTCAAGATCTTTGAAATGTAAGTGAGCAGCAAAAGGAATGTTAATCTTGGAATATAAGCTATGACGGTATTAGACCTCCTAAGCCATCTTTGAGCAGATGGGTACAGTACTAGGGACTGATGAACTCACAACCATATCTGGGACAAAAGGCCTTACCTGAGACAAAGGGGTGAGGTCAGACATGGAGAGATTTCATGCAAGCTATCAGAAGACCCACTATCACTGCACTCTCACATGTGGGTCTCTCTCCTATTGGTCACCTGTCTTAATCATTCAAAATAGAAAATTTAAATATCTCTTCAGGTTCAGCCATTGAATATGGTCCAATCCTATCTTGAGTATGATGTGTCTGAGATCCCTGAGGAAACTTTACTCTCCTTTCCCTAATGGTTTCTTCAGAGACAAGTAGTTTTCTTCCATAAATTAAATGTAGTATAAATTTTGTTATTTTAATATTTTATGTTATTTCTGCCTTCCATAAATTAGTCACCAGAGTGAAGTACTGGAACAAGAGAACCTAAAAGCAACTCCATTAGGTGACTATTGCAGCATACAAGACCCTAAATTTAATTATCTGTGTACACTGTGTTTTCTCAGTTGTACTCTATTCTAGACAAAATGGATCCTTATTGATTTATTTAATGTCGGTTTATATTTTGGTTTCTGCATCTGATTTTATTTATTTGTTTTAGGAAAAAAGACTGCCCTTCCCTTGGGTAGCAATAAAGATGATCAGTGTAACTGAGATTTGGAAATCAACTGCTCTCTTTTCTGTTATTTTTATTTTATTTTTTTCATTAGTCATCTTGTAAGATTAAATATTTTTCAGAACATTATTTGGATATAATTTTGCCCTGTCACATAAGAGACTTTTCATCCTTGAAGTTTAATTTTTTGTGACAAAACAATATTTCAGTTGATTTACTCTTCAAGTCTGCTGTAATTGATGAGGTTTGTCTAATTCTTGAGGAGAAACTCTATAATTCTCCTGTATGAAAATATTGAGTTATAAAAACTTGTCTGGAAAACATGTCTTGTTCCCAACCCACACATAGTTTTCCTCTTTCATTAAAAAACCAAAAGGTGATCTATAATCACCTCCATTTTTGGTGATCAACTCCATTTTTTGTTTGTTTGTTTGTTTGTTTTAAAGGACCAGAGGAAAACCAGTATCAGCCTCCTCTATCTTCTTGAATCCAGGGAACGTACTTCATTCCCCATCTGATTTGCTCTCAGCAGCACCACACACTCTTGCTCACTCAGGGCCCCTCCTTCCACAGATCCTTCTTTATGAGGTTATTGTGAAGAGTAATTGGATTGGTATACTGGTAAAAACCTAGAAGAGTTCTTAATACATAATGAGCCTGCAAATATTCAATTAACATCCTTAATCTATTTTCTCCCCATAGAAATTGCACCCACTCCCATTGTTTCAATGTTACTGATATTCCAATGACTTCTAAATTTATATCTCCAGTCAAGATCTCTTCTCTGAACTTCAGACCTTAAAAATTTCCTACCTCATATCTCCCCTTAACTGCACTCCGACTACAATTTGTCTAAATTAAACTCATGATTTCACTTGCAAACCTGATAATTTCTAATGATTCTTATCACATTATATATAGTTCCCTTTCATGAAGTTCCTTATGCTTTCCAATTTCCTCTTCCTTTCCTACCATTCATTTATCCATTAAAAAATTGGGGGGGTATCAACTATGTGTAAAGCATTGTGACAGAGAATATAATGGTCGGTAAAACAGATACAGTCAGTTCTCATAAAGTTTTCAGTCAAGTGAAAGATACAGATTATACTCTATTGCCCAAAACCTATTAAAACAAAGCCATTACACTTCTTTTTAGCAAATACTCTAGTCAAAGCCACTCTCTCTCTTTCCTGAACTAGAATAATAACCCCTCACTGGGTTCCTACATTCACTCTTTCTCTGCTTTCTCTTCCCCTCAACAGAGCTACCATCTTCAAGGAGATCGTATTAACTCATCCTTTGCATAAGTCCTTTCAGTGGCTCCCTGTAGAATGTAAAATAAAAGCAGACCTTCCTCACAGCCTTCCATGGCCCTGCCTAACCTCGCTAGCTTTATGCACCCCAACTCCCCCATTTCTGTTTTAGCCCTGATGGTCTCCTTCCTGCGCCTCAACCGTGCCACACTGCTTCATGCCTCAGCACCTTGCACCTGTCAGTCCTTCTGCAATGGGCACACTCTTTCTTGCTCTGTCTTTGGCTGGTAACCCTCAGCTAAAATTTTGTCTCTCATGAAAGTCTCCCCTCATCCTTCTTGACTAAACTAGGATTCCCATTACACTCAAAGTACTTTATGAGTCTTCATGAAATTTGATATGGTATATGGTTATGTACTAATTTATTATTTGATTAATATCTGTCAACATTCAGCTTCAGCCATATGAAAAGTATATTTTACTATTGTGTTTTGTTTATGAGGGAACATGATGTGTACTTTATTTTATTTTTTAAATTACTTTTAATTATAATTGACATGCAGTATTATATTGGTTTCAGGTGTACAACATAGTGATTCAACATTATATACCTTACAAAGTAACCGCTGCAACAAGTCTAGCAACCATCTGTTACTGTTACATACTTATTATGATGTTATTGACTTTATTTCCTATATTGTACATTTCATCCCCATGACTTACTTTATAACTGGAAGTTTGTACTTTTTTTTTTAATTGTTAAAGTATTACAGATATCCCCTCTTTTTTGCTGCCATTGACCCCCTCCTCCCCACTCCTACCCCCCTCCTGCTTTCCCCAACCTAATGTCTGTGTCTATTGGTTGTGCATATATGCATATAAGTTCTTTGGTTTATCTCTCCCCCCTCCCCCCATCCCTCTGAGGTTTGTTAGTCTGTTCCCTATTTCCATGACTCTGGATCTATTTTGGTCGACAGCTTATTTTGTTCATGATGTTCCATAAATAAGTTAGATCGTGTGTTACTTGTCTAGAGTACTCATACAACTCAACAAAAGGAAGACAAACAATCCAATTAAAAATGAGCAGAGGACCTGAATAGATACTTCTCCAAACAGGACATACAAATGGCCAGGAGACATATGAAAAAATGCTCAACATCTCTAATAATCAGAGAGCTACAAATTAAAATGACTATGAGATATCCTCACACCTGCCAGAATGGTGGCCATCAGCAAATACTCGAACAACAAGTGCTGGCAAGGGTGTGGAGAAAAGGGGACTCTAGTACACTGCTGGTGGGAATGCAGACTGGTACAGCCACTATGGAAAATAATATGGTGTTTCCTCAAAAAATTAAAAATGGAATTGCCATTTGACCCAGTGATTCCACTTCTAGGAATATATCCTAAGAAGCCTGAAACACCAGTCAGAAAGAACATATGCACCACTATGTTCATTGCAATGCTATTTACAATAGCTAAAATATGGAAACAACCCAAGTGTCCATCAGTAGATGAGTGGATAAAAATGTTGTGGTACATTTACACAATAGAATACTATGCAGCTGTAAGAAAAAAAGATCTCTTACCCTTTGAGATGACATGGAGGGACCTGGAGAGTATTATGCTGAGCAAGATAAGCTTCTTATGTAATTACCTCTGTGTCAATTCAGATCATGCTTACCCTGATAGTATTTGGAAGGGAACATTTTTATGGTTATGAGGGTTACTGAAGACCTGAGCAAGAATATGAAAAAAGTGTTCTGTAAACTATAAAACTCAACACGGAATTTTTGTTGTGTTATTATTGTTAATATCACCAAAATACCAGTTTATCTGAACACTTGAGCTACATTGAATTTGATCCATTTTATTACATCCAAATACTTGATTTTCTCTATCAAATGTTTCAGATCTACCTGTTTGTTTTTCTTGAATTTACATCTGTGTGTGTATTACCATGTTGTCTACCTATTTATGTGTATACAGACATATGGGATATACACACATATATGCACATATGTGTTTGTCCGGGCTATATGGTGTATATTCAGGATCCTCTAAAATAAATTCCAGTCTAGTGTTCAGTATCATAAAATGGGGCTATGTTATTATTGTGGATTTACTTAAAATGTTAATTTTCAATACATTCAGTAATGCTGAATAAGATGATATTTGGGATATAAACCAACAATTGTCTTTGAAAGCCATAAAAAAGTCAAATCACTTTAGCTTAAAAAGTGTTTAGTGATTGTATAAATGTATTTTATGAATATGCCAGAACATTACCGTAACGTTCAAAACTACAAATATAGACTTCTATTGATTAAACTGTAACTGATTTATCATAGAAAATATTAAAAATCATTGCTAAAAGTAGAAACAGCTTTATCCTTTATGCTAACTGACTGTAATTTCATAATAATTGATTTGTAGACATCCACTTTGGATCATTTCTGAAGCTGAATTCAGAACAACATTAAGGTAAGCTGTTTATTTGGGATGCAAGTGTGTGTGTGTATGTTTTAAGCAATGAACAAAATTTTTTTGTGTGGCAAAATTTTGTGTAATAGAAAATTAAAACATATTTCTAGTTACTGAGCTCCTAGAAAATTTCTGATTCATGATAAACACTCAATGACATTTGTTCCGTTTTAACTTTTTATAGTATTCTTCAATGATAAAAAATATCAAAACATGACAAAACTGTTTGAGAACAACTTGTTAAATATCCTCTCAGTGTTCACTCTGAAAATACCCATACAAGTACATCACTGTCCAAATATACAGAGCAATTAAAGACAAATTAATACTGAATAGTATGGTACTCAATATTGCTGAGCTAACAGAAGATGGAATGAGTTATCAAATGTGGAATGGTGTTATGGGGACATGTTATTGAATTAATAATAATAATAATAATAATGTCAACAGCAATAACAATAGTATTTACTTAATGTTATTCAGACACTCTAGTAAACACTTTATACATATGCTTTATGTCATACACTCCTCAAAATTTCATGAAACGAAAGTATTATTGTTATTATTAATTTCATTTTATAGTGAGAAAAACTAGGGCTTGTCTAAAGTTATACAGCTGGTAAGTGGCATCCTTACCTGCTGAAGTCCATCTGACACCCAAGTTTTGGTTTCCTACCACTCTGTTAAACTACCTGGAAAAGATAAGTGTTAAGCAGCATTTTGTGAATTTGGGGCTGAGGAGATGATGAGAAGGGATTTTTTTGCTATGTGAAGACCACGAACAAAAGTGTGAAAATGAAATAGATATGCACTGCTCTAGCATGACAAGTTGGAATGAAGAGCATTTGAGGAAAATGTAATAAAAATTGTACAGCTTGAGTAGATAGAGGTTACAAGGTTACAGACATATTTTGGTGGATAAAATTGAGTGTTCTAGTTTCATCACCAATGTCCTCTACCTGCAAACTACTAAGTTAAATTTTTACTGTTGTAGTTGAGTATAAGAATCCACAATCTGGTCAGGATATCAGGTTTTTTTTAAATTAATAAAAAATACTAGCATTAGAAGGGATCATTGAAAAATATCTAGTCCTATCAAGGCATGAAATGATGGCCCAATCCTGATAGAAGCAGTGGAAATAGAAAGGCATGCTATTGTCAAAAGACAGGAAAGCAAGCAAATATGACAGTCTTTATGATAGATTGGGTAAAAGGAAGACAGGTAAAGGGAGAGCAGAGATGATTTTAAGTTTGCTCCTATGGAAAAAAGGAAAGAAATTCCCAAACATTTTTTGTTAGAGAACAGAATTAGTTTGGATTCTCCATTTTGCATTGACAATATTGATGGGGACTTACATTGATCTATTCTGTAGGACAGAAATGTAAATGAAAAAAAGAGGTGAAGATTAGGTCCTAATTCCATTAACTATATTTGTTAAAGGCTTTAGAGTGTGTGGGTTACTATGAAAGGATTAGTATAAAAATAGAAACACATGAGACTGCTATTTTAAACACCATTTTCAATTGAACATTTTAGAAATAAAATATAGTTATATAAGATTTAAAGTATATGTGAGATGATGCAACCTGTATAATAATCTTGCCTTCTATGCTTACGTAAACTCTCAAAGATTTTGTTTGGTATCTGTTTATTTCTTTGTTTGACAATATAATGTTGATCTTTTAAAGTCAATAAATGCAAATACTTAAAACTCAAAACTGGAGTTACTTCCCTTGTTTTAAACATACTTATTTTTCACTGGTCTTTATCGTTATCCTGTTAACAATGCTTCAGGTAAAATACAACTTAAAATCAATTGTATTTCAGAATTTAAACACTCATTCATTCACTGTGTAATGAAACATGTGAATGAGATGATAAACAGGAGAGAAAGAAAGAAGGAAGCTCTACCTAGACCATAGTTACTGTACTTGGAGTAGTGTCTTCAGGTAATGCTGGCCTACAATACTGTAATGGTTTTGTAGTACTATAACAGTTTTTTTTCTAATATTAGAAAAAAAAACAGGATTAAATGTTATGTGCTACAGAATTATAACCTTCTTACATTTTACTTAACATCTTCACTCAGAGTAAATGCATCAAATATTTATTTAGTAGGTAAATTCAGTGCTAAATTCTGGCCTTACCATAATACTTTTAGTGGATATGACTTATCTTTGCAACATGTTCACAGTCTAATATAAAAATATGTAAACAAGTTATTATAGCATAGTGTAATCCCTTGATATGGAAGCACTCTGATGGAGTGGATCCAGATTTACTTATTTTTCTCTAATTACAGTTGATATACAATATTATATTAATTGTACAACATAGTGATTAGACATTTATATAACTTGTAAGGTGACTACCCCAGTAAGTGTAGTGCCCAGGTGACACCATACATTGTTGTTTGAGTGGATCAAGATTGCTCATAAGTATCATCAAGGAAATGTGGTTCTTCAGTTTGTAAACATAAGAGAAGGTATACTTTCTAAATTTATATTTAAGCTTAATTATGTTTATTGGAAGTATAAAAGTGGTACAAAGACTACAATGGTAGCCTTTGAATTTCTTGGAATTTGATTCTCAGAGACAATGATTTTTTTCTGTATTCAGAGTCTGGAAGGAGTCTTCATATAGAGCTATCAGTATATTTTTAGAAGATGGGGTTTAAAATGTGGAACATATTACCTGTGGTCTGCTACTTACTTTTCTTGACATCAGGAATGATACTTGTTAAATGCATTAAGAAATTGAGTGGAAAAGCTATTACTTTGGTAACTTTTTTATTCAAGGTATAAAATCATTGTTGTATAGGCAATGAAATGTTTTACTTCAACTTTTAAAATAAATTTGAGTAGGTTTAGAAATATATAGAGAGTTCCTCTTCTGGCAACTGTTAAATGAAAAACTCTAAAGACATGACACTTTATAAAAGTGCTTTTCTGAAATGGTAAGAAAGAATCTAGAGGACAAAAACGAAGTGTAAGTAGCAACCTTGAGAGTAAGCAAGGGCAAAACTGGGAACAGAAGATGGAGCCTGTGGCTAGCTCAAGTTGAAGTCAAATAGAAGAGACTCTCAGAGAACCAGGTCCTTCATGACAACACTCTAATAAGAGTAAGGGTCTATAAGAAAAAAAACTACCCCTGAGAATGTATGTCAAAGAAACATACCTATCTAGACTTTGCCACTGAGTGGGGCAACGCAGATTTGCTTTTAGAATTCAGAACTATTGGGCAGCCTTCAATGAGGTTTGGTGGCAGAATTTACCTGTGTAGTCCAGCAAACTTCATCAATAATTTAAGTGGTTCCAGACTCACAGTCAGTGGATGAAAGCAAAAGAATTGTTTGTAGTATGAATCCAAATTCAATGCTTCAAAGATAAATTTCTAAAGGAATGTTAACAATTTAAAAATTACAAAGCATAAAGAATAAAATAGACTTGAGAGGAGGCTGAAAAAATATCACGGAAGATACATACAATCTTACAAAGATATATTATATTGGAATGGTCAGATTCAGAAAAAATACATGTTTAATATACTATTTTCTGTTGCTGACATAACAAATTACCACACTCTTAGTGTCATGAAAAAGCACAGATTCAACATCTTACAGTTCTATAGGTCAGAAGTCCAGTACAAGTGTCACCAGATCAAAATCAAAGCGTAGGCAAGATGCATTTCATTCCAGAGCCTCTAGGGGAGAATTGAATTGATTTCTTGTTCATTTGAGTTGTTGCCAGAATTCAGTTCCTTGTGGTTGTAGGACTGATCTCCTGATTTTGTTGCTGGTTCTAACTCAAGGGTTGCTTCTAGCTTCCAGATGCTGCCACATGCCTTGGCATTGGGCTCCTGTTCATTTTGAAAGCCAGCAATGGCAGATTGAAACTATCTCACTTCATATCTCTGACTCCTTTAGTCCAAGTTGGAAGGGTCTCTACTTGTATACAATTATCAAGAATTATGTGGGACTCCCATGGATGTCACAAGGATTTACTCCATTATACAGGATTTTCAACAACTCCATGGACTCTCCTAAGTGCTGTAGTTTACTCAAAACTTGGCAGCTATCATCAATCAAAAGTAATTTGCTTAGCACTGAATATGTGCTTACTATTCTATAAGGCACTTTGGGGAACACTGGGAAAAGTATAATAGTCCCTACTGTATTTTTCAGTGTCATTAAAGGCTATTTATTATAGTACATTCTGGCAGGCTCTCCTTGTTATTTCCTTTGCACAATTGAATTACTTTGGATGTTTAATAACTTGAGTTTCTCATCAATTATGTTAGAATGGATTATAGAATAGATATTAAAAGCCATTGCTTTATTTTTCAAGCATGACTAATGTAAGAAAATCTCATGACTCTTTATTCCATTTCATCAAAACAAGAATTTCTTCTTCAATGAAAGGAAATCCAAGAATGTACAGGGGATTTAGTGCCTGCGATTCAATGAAAAATAAAATAAAATGACTGTGAATTTTAAGAAATCAAACACAGGCTTTATTTTGTCCCAGAATTACACAGTGATGCCATTATGGAGATTAAGAAAACATTTTACTAATTATTAGTAAATAATAATTTGCTAAGTTTTGCTAGATGCATAATTTTATCTGAAAAATATATAAAGTCTTGTGATATCGCCTTTGGGAAGAATGGATTAGTGTCAAACAGAATTGGTTTGAATTACTAGCTGTGACTCTTTAGATAAATTATATATCTTCTCTAAGCCTTCATCTCACCACAAAAATTTAAAAACAACCCTGGTCGGGTGCTCAGTTGGTTAGAGTTTGTCCCAATAAACCAAGATGGCAGGTTTGATTCCTAGTCAGGGCACAATGAATATATAAATAAGTGGAGCAACAAATCTCTCTCTCTCAAAAAATAAATAAAAATATTTTTAAAACTTAAAGACAACTGGAATTCAAGTGCAGTCATACCTCTTGGCATGCTCATATTAGCAGGATGTCCAGTGTCTACCACTTAAGGTCTTCCCTACCCCCACTTTCATTGCCCTAGATTCCCAGAAGATTGCTCTATCTAATGTAATCTGCCATGTTTCCAAATCCCAAGCAAAGAGAAAACTGGGAAGTCTATCCATTGTTTTCTATCACTATATGTGGAATTGCTATGGAAACCAGTTCCCCATCACATTCCAACTGGTGACTTTGCATTGCTACAGGGATTTACTGGCTGTAACTCATCCCTCACACTTGTAGTAGACATCATGACTTCATCTATCATCTAGAACAGCAATTTTTAAACTTTTTTCTTTTCATAACACACATAAACTAATTATTAAAAATCTGTAGCACACCAAAAAATATATTTTTTGCCAATCTGACAAAAAATAGATATAATTTTTATTCATTCACACTGGACAGCTATTACTGTATTGGCTGTTGTCATTTTTTTATTTGACAGTCTAAGAGAAAAGAGTTCAGTTCCCTTTTGCCGCGACCTGCACGACTAGGCTAGTTGAACCAGACCTGCGGAGGGGCGACGGGAGATTAAGAAAGCCACAGAGACATGATAGAGAGAAAAGCTGGGGCCTGGTGGGACACTGCTCTCTGATGGAGGAACAGTGACCCTGAGCTAGTTCAGCATGTTTATTATATAACAATAATGAAGGGGGGAAGTTCAAAAGCTTCACTGTCTTCAGACACCAGATGTTTCCACAGGCCTCTGAGCTCAAGGTCGACACTGTTGATACATTCTTGCCTGTGGTCAGAATGCTCCTGCATGGGCCTTGCCAGCATTGAGGGATCAACAAGAGACCTTGGCCCAGCCACCCTCCACACCTTTTTCATGTTTTAAAAATTCTTGTGGCACACCAGTGTGCCGGGACATACCGGTTGAAAATTGCTAATCTAGAAAAAACTCTGCCATCGTTCCTGTGATGTCCACCATCATACAATAGTCAGGACAGGAAAGTTTGCCAGCCTCAGGCTTTCCTCAAGATCCTCCAAACCATGGTTCTGAGCTGGATCAATGTCCAGTGACCTCTTTAAGGCTCCTGACACCCTTTCCTGCCAACAGCCTCAATCAGGACCAGAAATCCTTCAGAGAGGTTCCAAAAACATGAAATTACAAACAGAAACTTTTCCAACTCCAAGTAACCTCTTGAAAAACTTACTCAGTGACCCACTCTTGGGGGAGTGAGCCATAATTTAGTAAGTCATAAAGGGTTCTATTATTACCTTCCTCAGGGAACTAGGTACCTACTAGCTCACTAGGGACAAAAAAATGACTCTTTAGAGTTCACTAGAGAAGCTTTTCTTCTTTTTAAGTTCTGCTTCATCAGATATGTCACACATCCTGTTGCTATGCGAATTAATGGATGACATATATTAAGTGCCTACCAGCACCCACTACTAGTAGACGTTTAATATATTTTAATTTACTCTTTTGTCCTATATTTTTAATTTCTAGTTTAAGCTTTTATTGTTATTTTTTTCACATACATACCCAAAGTGAGATTATAAAACTTGTAAGAGTTATGTCTTGTACATCTTTCAAGCTTCCACATATTATTCAGCACAATGCCTCACAGATATTAATTGCTATATAGTTATTGATTTAGTGATTACTTTGAGATTGAGCTGTGCATATGTACGTGATATAATCTGATTTTTAATTTTTTGTATGACTTACTGCTGTCATACTAATGTTGCTCTGAGAAGAAGCTTGGCAAGGAAAGGAGATGAAATTCTAATTAATACATATTTGCATTTTAATTATGGACTCACCTATCTTTCAATAACACTCATACAGCTTAGAAATTTTTATGGACACTTGAAATGATGGGTTTCTTTCTTCCTCATAAAAGGTGAGGCAAGAAACATTTTTTTTCAGGAGGATAATATATATGTGTATACCTATATACATATATATTTATATTTATTATTAATTTAACTTTGGGGATGACATTGGTTTGCAAATCCATGTAATTTTCACATGTACAACTCAACAAAGCATTATCTGCACACTGCATCATGCACCCATTGCCCCAAGCCCAGTCCCTCTCTGTCCCCATTTCTCCCCACTTTGTACACCTCCACCTACCTCCACCCACCCTTTCCTTCCAGCTGTCACCACACTGTTGTCTGTGCCTGTGTGTTACATGGAACAGACTGACAACTGTCAGAAGGAAGATACATTTTTATGGGTTGCAGTGAAAATAACCTAAAGAAACTTTAATTTGAGTTCTAGGTCTCCACTGACACCTGTAAGAGTATAAGCAAGACATTTAATGCTCCCTGTGTGGCAGAAAGAAGAAAAGATACAAAGATCATTAGATCATTATAACAATTAGAGCAATTACGTGCAATTACGTGATCTATGATAGGAGCCCTTTAATTAAAAAAGTGCACACTTACTGTGAAAAACTTGAACAATGAAAGAAATCACTCATAACCTCTCATCTCATAAAAAAGCTTTTGTTAAAATCTTGAGATATTTTGAAGCCATATATACCTAAATTTTGATATCCTTTTTTAACTTCATCTTATATTGTGCTTGATTTTTAAACAATCCATGCCACAAATTCTTCAAAAACATTATGTTAATGTTATTCCTTATAAAAGTTGGCCATTTCTCATGGGTATATATGTTTTTTTTCTAATGTTCTACTCAAAAATAATTTTCTTGATAACATCTTTATAATATTCCCATATTGATGTATATTTCACTAGAAAATATGCTGTGAACATTTGTGAGATTCTTGCTTTTTCAATTTACACCATTGATACTTGCTACTTCAACATTCCTTGATCCAGCTAATCTTGAAATAGCGCGACAGATCCATGATTTGTACAAATCTGTTCTTTTGCTGAAGTAGTCACTCGAGTGCTGCCCTGGGCCGTTTTAGTAGCAGGTGCTTCATCTACTGAGTGAGTCCAGTGGCTGCATGTCCCTCAGTTCTCAGCTTTCGTATTCTCTCCTCTCCACGCCCACATGAAACCTCTCTTTACTGCACTGTGTTACAGTAAATCCGTAGATTTCCTAACATCAAACTGCTCTTTCACCAAAAACAGAATTCTTTTAATTCTTCTAGAACTAGATTTGCTAAGATTCTATGTATTATTTAGCACCTGTGACCACATCTATGTTTTATTTCCTTTTCGTGCTTTGTTGGATTTGACAGCAGAGCCGTAGTTCTAGGTTTATACAATGAAAGTGGTAGCCTAAATCATATTCCATAGAGTACAATGCAAACGTGGGAACATTAAGTTAAATATAACAACTAATTGTCATTATACATAACCCAGTAGCTAATATTTTCAATGACAGGATCAGTATCCAAACTTATTGCAACAATTATAAAAATGAACTCAAACCAACAAGAAAATATGTTTCAGATATAGATACAAAATTCCTCATTTAAACTTGAAAATATAATTGTACTAACCATGGGGTAATAGGAATCTGCCTTGACATGAGCTCATATGAATTAAATAATAGTACATTTAGGAAGACAAGCATTAAATGCACCCAAGAGTGTACCAGCTGCTGATGAAGCTAGTGTCGGATTATATTGCATTCGTAAAACAGAAAAGGGTGGCATTTTTCTCACCATGTTTCTGAGAGTCTTTCACAGGTGCATATTCTAGCATGTGAAAGACTTGGGCAATATGTATGACTCCTGATCTTAAGGCCCACATCCTGTTGGTTTTTGGCATTTGTCATCTCCAACTGATGCCCTTTCCTGCCTCTAAAGCATAACAGAGATGAACCTCCGGATCCAGTGAGTCTCCTCCACAGCTTCCTGAGGTGGGCAATCGTGTGGATAGGAAGTCACATCCCCCTCTTATCCTGAGTGAGCTGTTACCACCTCTATGATATCACTACTTCATTCTGCCAGAATACCTCTTACAAGACTTTGATCTCTAGGTTAGAGCTTCCAACTCTGGTCTCTGTACTACCTAAACTAACAGGAAACTCATGGTTCTCTCTGTCAGTCACTAGGTCCCACAGAAAACTAGAGTGGACTTTGACTCTTTCTCCCTGTCTGTACTTTTTAGCCACGTCACAAATGTCCAGTCCCCAGGCCCTGGTGCACTGGAAAGATCTGGGACTCTGTTGCTCAGTAACCTGCGAGCAGGAAAAGAAAGACAGCCCTCCACATTCAAAATCACCTGTACATCTCAAGGGAGAGATTTCTGTCTACCTCTTCTACCCCTATCACTACCAGAGAAGGGGGAGCAGTGTGAATCTTTTATTTCTCCATACAGTCTTCTCTCTAACTCTTTCTGAAGCCTCTATTAAAATTTCTTCTATGCTATAAGACCCCAGAAAACCATTTCTTCCAATTTCCCAACAATGATCCCAATGCAAACTTAAGAGAGGCCCCTTTGCAGCAGGTAAGGCTGGACTGTTATTCTCAACCAGCCTGGGATTGCCTCCACAGAGCCCCTGCTTTTCCTTCTAGACACAGCTTGTACGAGAGGCTTCCTGCTAGACCATATAGGGCTGAGGTTAGGAAGGAGCATTTTTCTCAAATCTTTTTTTTATATTGTTAAAACCATTTTTATTATTTGTTGTAGTAAGAACAAATTTTTTTTTACCCTTTTAAGTGCTATATTTGACATGTTTAGAATTATTTGCACACAGTCATGCATATGATATATATGTAGTTTATCAACTCATTCATTTTGACACTTTTAACAAACGAAAATGTGACCATTAAATTTTTTTCTGTTGAGGTATAATTGACATACAAAAGGTGATCATTTTTAAAATGGTATCAGTTATCTTTGATTTTTCTTAAATCCATATCATTGTATTACCTCCAGAAATGATTTATCACCTCTTTCTAGCTGTAAGTATAGGCAGTTATTGCTCACCTCAGTTATCTTTCAATATATCCCAAATTCTATACGAGAGTGTGAAATTTCCAGTGTTCAATTTACTAATGCTCTTTGTGACCTAAGTTCAACCATTTCCCCAGCAGGCCAGTTAAACTACATATGGGCACTAACTTTTTCTTTTGAAACAAGGGCACTGATTTAATCATCTTATTAGCTCAGGGATAAATTTAGTAGGAACTAAGAAATACAGTAGATTATTTCTTTAAATCTTATAAGCATATACTTATATTTAACCACTCTAAACTCTGTTACCTTCATTTACATATATAATCATTTTTAACCTTCACAAATGCCTGTGAAATAGAGAGTATATTCTTATAGAATAACGAGATAATACAGATTCTCCTTTGTGAAGATACCCAAGAATTGACTCTGAAAGTACATTACGTATCATAAAATAACCTGCCTACACTGGCAGTGGTTCACCACCCATCACTAGTGGAGAGGGTTACATCGCAGTGAAGTAAGGGATAAAACTTCTGAAGATGCAGCTGAATCGATCCGTAGATGTTTCAAGGCACTTGCTATTTGATCAGCATTGTTTGGAGTTTTATGGGTGATGAGAAAGAACATAAAATGTGGTTCTATCTATCAAAGATTAAATACTCCACATGAGAGGATGAGATTAACCTGAAGAATTACTCAAAAAAGTTACGTGTTCGGGTGTGGGGGTTGATCATAAAAGTTCAAAGAAAGGAGAGTGCAGTTGAGGGTGGTGTCCTGAGAATGGCTCCTAGAGAAAATAACAAGTGAGCCGAGCTTTGGGGAGAAAAGAGACGAGCAGGGCTCCGCTTTCAGCCCCTCCATCCACTGTTTACATTTTCTTGGAATATTATTTAACCTCTTTGAATCAGGCGTGGATGTCATGGTAGAACAAGGAGGCAATGCCCATTTCACTCACTTCAGAAGTTGTTGGGAAGATTAAGTAAGATGTTTTATATAAAATACTTAGAATGCTTGACAAAAAAGACATTTAATCACTCTCACTTATCTTCTGTTCTCTTTGACATAGGTGAAATCGGGATACGTAAAGGAGGAAATAAACATTTAGGAAGGCAGAGCAGGGAAAATGTAAACCACGTGGCAAAGCAGGGCTGAACAGGGTGGGAGCAGAGAACACTGTGGGCACAGGCTTATCTACAGAGCAGTAGAGACAACATATTCTTAATTTCCAAAGACATCCTCTACATTACTTTCTTTCTTGATTCATAATTAATGCTCACATTTTTTATTTAACTATGAGGTCTTGATTGTTTTGTTTTGTTTTGTTTTTTAGTTATAGCTGTTGGTGTTTATTCTCCATAAACCTTGATAAACTTCCTTGTATATAGACACTTAGGGAATGTTATTCATTTGTGCACTCATTAAATAAATATTTATTCAGCACTCACTGGATGAATAAATGCAGGTTGTATAGAAAACGTGAAACCAGATCATGAAGTACATTGGACATGGATATCAAATTTTGAAATTCATAGGATAGAAAACAATGCCTTGTAAGTTAATACAAAATAATGTTGAATATAAACTGTAATTGAAAAATAAAATTTAGCCCAGCTGGTGTGGCTCAGTGGTTGAGCGTCGACCCATGCACCAAGAGGTTGCCAGTTCGATTCCTGGTCAGGGCACATGTCCATGTTGTGGGCCCGATCCCTAGTGGAGGGCATGCAGGAGGCAGCCAGTCAATGTTCTCTCTCACCAATGTTTCTATCTCTCTCTCCCTCTCCCTTCCTCTCTCTCTTAAATCAATAAAGAAAAAATATTAAAAACAAGAAAAAAGTTAAATTAAAAAATAATAAAACTTAATCTAAAGAAAAAAAAGAAAACAATGCCTTGCCTTTCTCTTCCACTCTATCTTATGCTCATTCTCTACCATGCTTTTTTAAAAATTACAGTTTACAGTCAATATTATTTTGTGTTAGTTTTATGTGTACAGCTTAGTAGTTAGATAATCATATACTCTACATAGTGATCCCCCTGATATTCCTGATACCCACCTGGCACCATACCTAGCTATTACAATATCATTGACTATATTCCCTATGCTGTAATTTACATCCCTGGGTCTATTTTGTAACTCCCATTTGTACTTCTTAATTCCTTCATCTTTTTCATACAGTCCCCAACCCCTCCCATCTGGCAACCATTGGTCTGTTATCTGTATCTATGGATCTCTTTCAATATTCTTTATTTGTTTATTCTGTTCTTTAGATTCCACATATAAATGAAATCATATGGTATTTGTTTTTCTTTGACTGACTTATTCACTTATCATAATATCGTCTAGGTCCATCCATGCTGTTACAAATAGTAAGATTTTATTCTTTTTATGACCAAATAATATTCCATTGTATGTATGTACCACCACATTTTTTTATCTACTCATCTATTGATGAACACTTGGGTTGCTTCCATATTTTGGCTATTGTAAATAACGCTGCAATGAATGTAGGGGTGTAGATATTCTTTTGAATTAGTGTTTTGGGTTAGTTCGGATATATATCCAGAATTGAAATCGTTGGATTATAGGGCAGTTTCATTTTTAATTTCTTGAGGAACCACCATACTGTTTTCCACAGTGGCTGCACCAGTCTGCATTCCTACCAATAGTGCACGAGGGTTCCCTTTCCTCCACATTCTTGCCAACATTTTTTATTTGTCGATGATAAAACCATTCTGACAGGTGTTAGGTAATATCTCTTTGTCGTTTAAAATTGCATTTCTCTGATTAGTGATGCTGAGCACATTTTCATATGTCTATTGGTCATCTGTATGTGTCTATATAGGTCCTCTGCCTATCGTTAAGTTGGATTGCTTGGGGGGGGGGGTTGGTGTGATTTGTAAATTTTCGATATTAACCCTTATCAGGTGTGTCGTTAGTGAATATCATCTTCCCTTCAGAAGGTTGTCTTTTAAAAGTAAACAAATTGGACCACATGAAGCCAGAAACTTTTTGCACAGCAAAAGAAACCATCTACAATTCTTTAAATAAAATAAGCCTAGCTGTGTTATTCCTAAATGCTTCTTTTATGTGGCTTTCTTTCCTGAAATAACTCCCTTGTTCCTCACCTTATCCATCTGGAAAATATCTACTCTATCCCAACACTCAGTTGAATAAAACCTTTCCTGACCTTCTTCTTCCTCACCTTCTCAGGGAGATTATACCAGCTGGTCCTTGCTGCTTCCTCTGATTGAGTCTTTATTTTTATCATTGCACCATAACACATAATTGCTTCTGTTGTTCACATCTATCCCTATTAGATTAGAAATGTAAAGACTGGATGGGGGAAGAGTAAGGATCAATCTCTTAGGAATACATTTAGATCATTTATTTTATACACATCTAATACATGTTCCACAGTTTAAAATTTTTTCTAGATGTAAGATGAGAAAATATTTAAAATATTGTCAAAATAAGAGATTTAGTTTAATATCCCTATCATTTCACAACAGGGAAAACAAGTAAGAAAAATATGCTCTTGGAGCTACAATTTTCATGAATATTTGTAAGCTATGCCTGTAAGAGACAGCAACATTATTTTTGTGTTGGTGAAGTGCTTGAGAGTAATGCCCCGGTGACAGCATAAACAAAATACAAAGGCCAGTTTGTTTTTATATCCAAACAGTGGATTGTGGTGAAGAGTTGTGCCAGCCAGTACAGAGTGGAATAGTGTTTTATTCCTCTTAAGATAGATGGATGGCTGAATGGCCTGAGTTCCTGCTGTTTTATAGCCTGCCCCTTGAATTTGAAAATGAATAAGTGTTCTTTATCTCTTGAGGGGATGGTGAGAAAATATATCATTTAAATAAAACTGAACTCATAATATCATCATTTAAAATATGTCCACCTGGTATTTTACCCACATGATATATTGCTAAATATTAAATATCTTATTTGTTAAATATTGAAATTATCAGTAAATCATATCATTATTAAAATAAGGAATGGACAATTTGTCAATGTGTTACACTTTTAAAATGTTGTTCCTTCATTAATAAAACCATTATTTCAAATTTTTCTAGTAGATATTTTTGTTTCTTTGTTTTTTTTATTAATCCTCACTCGAGGACATTCTTCCATTGATTTTATTTTTAGAGAGAGTGGAAGGAAGGGAGGGAGAGAGAGACAGAGACAGAGAAAGAGAAAGAGAAAGAGGCATTGATGTGAGAGAGATACATGGACTGGTTACCTCTCACATGACCCCGACCAGGGCTGGGCATCAAACCTGCAACCCAGGTATGTGCCCTTGACCGGGAATTGAACCCATGACCTTTTGGTCTGTGGGCTGACCCTCTAACCGCTAAGCCGAACTGCCCAGGGCTCTGGTAGATCATTTAAAAAATGCAACAAATGTCTCTTGACTGCCATGGTGACAAGTCTCTTTAGGGGACAGAAATAAAAGAAAACATAGTCCCTGCAATCAAGTGCACTTAATAAAAATTAGTACCCGTACGGAGAACTATAACACAGGAGGCATGCAGAAAAGTTAGAGTGACTATGAGAACAAAGAAGGGAAAGTACTTCCGGTGAAGATGAATGATCAGAGAAGGCTTCACAAAATGATGGAAATTGAAAAATGAGTTTCACCATTGAGGAGAGAAGAATTAGAAGACAGAAATTGAGTTCAATAATGGCAATTTTTAAATACCAAGAGAAAATTTGATTTTTGTTCTGTAGATATAAAGCAGTTCTGATTGCTAATTTTACGTATCAACGTGGCTAGGCTACAGTACCCAGTTATTTAATCAACCACTAATCTAGATGTTACTATAATTGTAGATGTGGTTAGCATCTAAAACCAGATCCCTTTCAGTGTCATAGACTACCCTGCCTAATGTAAGAGAGCCTCATCCAATCACTTGGAGGCCTTAAGAGAAAACACTGAAGTTTCTCAGAGAAGAAATTGTACCTCAAATCTGCAGCATCAGCTCTTGCCTCATTTTCAGCCTTCTGACCTGCCCTGGGGATTTTTTATTTGCCAGCTTCACACTCACAATCATATGATCCAGTTCCTTAAAACATTACTTTATATATATAAAAACATATATTCAACACATGTAGTTTATAAAAATCTATATTCTATATATTACACATACTTTTGCTATATATTATATGTATATTCTATATATTACACATATATTTTCATATATATATATATATATATATATATATATATAATTTGCTTTTATTCTTTTTCTAGAGCACCCTGACTGAATCAAGAGCTATTAAAATTTTTAAACAAACTACATTAATTATGTTTTTGGCAGACATTGTCATAATTTTAAGCTTTTGTTGATCATCGTGTGCCAGGTTTACGCTACATGCTATGGAGTAAGCAGAAGCATAAAAAATAGTGTCAGTTTTAGTAATTTTTCTGCAGCAATAGTGAACAGTTTTAGCACTGCCATGTGGCAGACAGTGTGCTGTTTTCCCCAAATTCTTTTACTTAATCAATCAATGCAACATTGTTATGACATAGATATTATTATCTTTCTAATTTGACAGAAGAATAAACTGAATTTGCAGCTAATAAATGTCTGACCTGGCACCAAACTCCAGGATACAGCATATAAAACATTATGTATTTAACCACTAAAATGCAAATCTTCTACTGTAAAACAATTTAACTATGGTCAATGACCGGTTAGTAGAATAAAATTGCACATATAAATATATAAAAAAGAAAGTATAAACAGTCATGTTTGTTACAGAAAAGAATATCTGAGCAGGGGAGGCTTCATAGGTTGTAGAAGGAAGCTGATAACTTAAACAATAAAAGAAAGGGAAGTACCTTAGATTGTGATGAAGAGATCTAAGAAAAGTTAAAATAATCATTCCATTTTCAAGATCTCAGGCAGGTAACTTACACCAGCTCTTAACAAACTTGCCTCAAACTCTTACAATAATGCTCTTTAAAATATAATTATAGATTATCAACATTGGCATGGCCCAGAAACTTGGTAGAAATTCAAATTTGGGGGCTTCCTCCAAATCTTATATATCAGAATTCCTTAGAGTAGGGCCTGTGTTTTAAAGGAGTTTCCACATGCTCCATGTCACATAGAGTTTGAAAGCACTGCACTAGACCAACAGGGACCAGCAAAGAAGAGTCTCATGAGGCTGAGGTGAGCTTCTCCAGGAAAACAGAATGAAGAAACTGAGCTGGAACTAACTAGATTTAATAATAGTTGATGAATGTTCTGTCTTAGGCTGAGATACAAATTGGGTATCTGGGACAAAAATAAATTTGGGAGGGAGAGAACATAAGTACGGTCATGGAGAAGATGGAACTCTGTCACAAGTGAAGACGAACTTGAACACAAAGTCAAAACAGGTTACATAGTATATGGGAAAGGGGTTAGGGCCATATGTGTCAAAGTAGAATTAACGATTAGAGCAGGTATGGTAAGCCAAAGTAGCAAAAATCCTGGAAAAATGAACAGCTAATTTAGAAAGAAACTAAAGATGTAGAATCCATAGCCAAAGGTTTGAAGTTGAGTATAAACTATTCTAAAGCAGGCAACCCAGATCTATTAGGCCAACCCTATCCCAATTGTCCATTATCCATCCTAAAAAAATCAGATCCTAAAGAATAGCTAATAAAATCACAAACTGTGCTACTGATTCATTCATCCCTGAATTTAAAAACAATTTTGGCATCCCCTATGTGCCAAATACAGTGATAAATAACAGAGATGAAAAAGTAATTGAGACAAATGTGATCTCTGCCAGCAGAGATCAGGGCATTAAAGTAAAAATTATGCAAGTGATAATTTAGTTATTATTACCATAAATGCCATCCAGAAAAAGTACAAATGTGAGAATGAATCACAAGACATCTAACCTACGCTACAAGGAAGAAAGGGTAGGCGTATAATCAGGGATGTTTCCCAGAGAAAGTAAATTTTAAGATACAACCTCAAAGATGTGATGAAATTAAGAAAAAAGCTGTGGGAAAAGCATTCTAGGCCAAAACAGGTGCTGTGCATAATGTGTACATTAGGAGAGAAGAGGAGAATGTCCAGGACGAATGGAATGTAGTGAATGAGAGGAGAGTAGTGCAGGATGATACCGACCTGCTATGACCTGTTGAAGTCACAGAATAACATTCTAATTGCAGCTGAGAAACACTGGGCAATTTCAATCAAGTAAATAATTTAATGACATCCACATTAAAGATATATATTATATCTCCTTCTGGGTGCTGTGATAGGGTATTTTATATGGATTACATAACGAAAATTTTAGAAGGTTATTGCAATAGTTTAAGCAATTGAAGCAATGGTGATAATTTGAAGTAGGTTAATGGCAATGAGGAGAGAAAGAAATAGATTCAATATATATTTACCAAGTGCAAACCAATGTGCTAGTGGCCATAAAGAGAGAAGAGAAAAAATATTACATTTAGGTAAATATTACATCTGATACAAGCAGATGAGGAGAGACTGGTAATTAGCTAGGGAAGATTGGAGGAACTAAATTTTGGGAGAAAACTCAAAAGTTCAGCAGTGGACTTCCTGAGTTTGAGATGCCTGTTAGTTATTCAAGTGTGAATATCAAGTATATGAGTGGATGGATGGGTCTGTAGCTCAGAAAAAACCTTTTGCCTGATAATGTAAATTTGGATTCATTATACTTGATAGGTCTGGTTATTAGAGTAGATACCTAAGAAGAGAGAATGAAATCAGAAAGGATTTCTTATCTTTAAATCTTTAAAGAATGATAATAAAAATGTTTTACTGGCAAAAGAGACTGAAAAGGAATGGACAAAGGAGCAAGAGGCAAAGGAAATGAGTTTGTGTCCAAAACACCAGTTGATGTCCATCTAAGGAGTCAATAAATGTGTGACAGAGAGCCAAAGAGTTAAAAGAATGAGGTGAATGGGACTGACTGATTTACTCCTATTTTCCTTACTACTATATAATACTTACTATGCTTTCTTACTCAGTTTCCAATATTTGTGTCCACATCCACTGATTTTTTTTTTCCAAGCCAAGTTTCTGGCTTGGAAAAAACCTCTCTAAATCCCAACATAAGATATGCATCTTTAAAGAATAGCATCTTTAAAGTACTGAAAGAAAAAGGAAAAGAAAAAAATACCCTATCAATCTAGAATTCTGTACCTAGTGAAAAAATCTCTTAGAAATGCAGACTAAATAAAGACTGTTTTTATATAAACAAACTCATTGCCATCAGACCTATGCCATAAGTACTAGCAAAGGAAATTCTTCAGGCAAAGGGAAAATGATGCCAGATGGTGTTCCCTGGAGCTATGCAATATGGAGGCCCAGTATATCAAGGCCCATATTCCATTCACACTACTTTTGAGTCAGAAGCTGTAAACAATGTGACATAAACCCAGGTGTCATGCTAACTTATCTTTTAACTGTTTATTTACAAATGAACATCATTAAATTAAATTAATGTATGCATCTCTTAGGTTATTGGAGCATTACTGAAAGAAAACAAGGCATTAGAAGATTGTTTTTTGGAATTATTAGATGTGATAAATCATATAAAGTACTTAGGAAAGTGCCTGGCACAAATAAATCTCTATATTTGTGAGCTCTAATTATTTGATAATGTATGTAAAATAAAATCTATTACCTATAATCAAATCTATTATTTGATGTTTTATAAAAATGGGTATTTGTAAGCACAATAAATACTATTATTGAGTAGTTACTTAACAATGTATACATAATAAAATACGTTACATCATAGAATTTGCACTAAGATTATCTATTTCACAGGCCAGAATATAAAATAGGGTCATACTTTGTTCAATACTTAAATTACTTTAAATACCTGATAAGAAGTGTTTCTTTTCCTCTTAGCATTAAGAAGTTAATGAAAATTTTAAATAAAAATCAGCAAACACTTTAGTAATGTGTTTATATCATTTTTGGTAGAAAATAATGGATGGCTCTCCTAGTGGGAGATAGTCATTAAGACCTGACAAAATGCCCTGGCTGGTTTGGCTCAGTGGTTAGAGCATTGGCCCTCGGACCAAAGTGTCTCAGGTTTGATTCCCTGTCAAGGGCACGTACCTGGGTTGCAGTTTCAATCCCCAAGTAGGAGGCAATCAATTGATGTGTCTCTCTCACATTGATGTTTCTCTCTTTCTCCCTTCCTCCCTTCCATTCTATCTAAAAGAAAAAAAAAATCAACGGACAAATATCCTCAGGTGAGGTATAACAAAAAGAACTGACAAAACAAAAGGATTCTGGAAATTTGATTGAATTTATCAATCAATCAATATGCATTGATTGTAAACTTATTTTATGCAAGTTCTGTGCTAGATCCTACAATCCAGCAGCATAAAGCGTGATGCTAGCTTATAGAGAGTTTATGCAATAATAACTAACAACTTTTTACCCTTGCTATGTTGAGGCACTACACTAGGTAAGTAAGATTCATGTTCTTTCATTTAATAAAGCCTCACAGTATTCCTATAATATAGGAATTATTATTGTTATTAGTATTTTCATTTGATAAGTAATTGAGGTTTAAGGAGTTTAAGTAACTTAACTATGGACAAACAGCAAGTAAGTGTGAAACACAATACTAAACCCTGCTGTGTAAGAAACAAAAATGTATGCTTTCAACCATTATATACACTGCCTCTGTCTCTTTTTACAACTCCTCGGGAAGGCAAGGATGATATAGTAGAGAATAGGTCAATACATGTTAGGAGAAAAAATACTCTTTAATTTTTAAAATAACATTCTCTACTGTTAAGCAATATTTGTAAAATTATTAAATTAAAAAAATATTAATAAGCTTATTCAGCAACTGAAGTTTTTGCAGTTCTTATGAAGAAAGAAAATGTCAGCTTAATCACTAAGAGTATGAAAATAGATCATACCCCGGAAAGCCAGAAGTTAGGAAAGTCAAAGCCATCTCCACACTAGATTTGAAAACATCAGCCTTAAAACTACTAGAAATGTAGGAGCCAGCTAAAAAAATTCTCAAAGGGCTGAGGAGAATCTCCCTGGAGAAAGCAAAGTGAAAACAACAGCTAGAGTTATTAGAATTAATCACAGTTAATGAGTGTTCTGTCTGAGGCGGAACCTAAGGGAGAATCTAAGACAATGGAGAATTCAAGTAGGTCAGGACTTAGGTAGAGTTGTGGAGATAATAAAACTTCCCCACTTAAGAATAAATGAGCAGATTGTCCAGCTTGGGTGACAATAGGTCAGAGTCTTCTGACTCATACAGGTTTGACAATCTAAGGAGGCAAAATCCTGGGACAGAGACAAGTAGGGCAGATTTTTAGAAAGAAGCTTAATAATAAGTATCCTTAGCCAAATTAAAGTTGAAAATGAGTCATTAATTCAAAGGCAGGAAGCTCAGTTTTATCTAATAAATTCTATCACAGTAACTGAGAATTCAGACTTAAAGAATCAGATCCTACAAGCACACACTGTGCCTTTGATTCATTCTGTGCATTCAGCAAATATTTGATACCCTCTGTGTGGCAATCACAGTGATGTATACCAGACCTGTGATAAATGAAAAATAAATAAAATAAATATGGTCTTTGCTGTAGTGAAAATTGCATTATAGTGAAAGAGTTAGGCAGTAAATAAATAATTACTAACATGTTTTTAATTACAGTTTTAATCAGCTATAAAGGAAAGGTAGCAAGTATTGTGAGACTAAATTACAGAAGAAACTATCCTGGTTTGCAAAGTAGAAGACAGCCTGAAAGATGAGTCAATTAGCCAAGCAACTATTGGGAGAAAAAATCATTTCTGACAGAGGGAGAATATCTTAAAATTGGGAAGAAACGGGGATGACCGGAGTGGCTGGTATGTAGTGAAAGAAGGTGGAAGGAGAACATGATGAGGCTGGAAGATTGGTTAGGGGCCAACAAGACTTTAAATGCTGTGTTGAAGATTTTGAATATTATATATTTTAAAAATATGTTTTTATTGATTTTTCAGAGAGAGAGGAAGGGAGAGAGAGATAGAAACATCAATGTGAGAAAGATACATCGATAGGCTGCCTCCTGCACACCCCCTACTGGAGTTTGAGCCCGAACCCCAGGCATGTGCCTTGACCAGGAATCGAACTGGGACCTGTCAGTCTATGGGACAATGCCCAATCCACTGAACCATACTGGTGGGGCTATTATCTTAACTGTAGTGAGAGAACCCTGCACATTTTTATGCCAGTAAATAATATGATGACATCTGCCTTTTTAAAAGATCACATTTCTGTGATCTCATTTGGTATTTGGTGTGGGTTAACTGGCAGCAGAGTGGATATGGGGAGCTCACCTGTAAGGCTATTGCAACAGTCTAAGAAAGAGATGACAGTTTAAACTTGGTTATTGGCCATGAAAATAGAAAAAAGTACATAGATTCAGTATGTAATTATGAGGTAGAAAAGAGGACTAAAGCCATAGATTTAGGCATGAGCAGATATTGTAGGGTGGTGTCATTCACTGAGATCAGAATGTCTGCAGAAGACCAGATTTGGGGAAAATGTTGAAAATTTAGTTATCTCAGAGTGAGATATAACCAAGTGGAAATATAAAGTTGATGTGTCTGAACTCAGAAAAGATACCTTGCCTAGAGACAAAATTTGAGTTAATCAGCATATACATGATCTTTCTTTCTTCTTTTTTTGGAAATCAAAATACAGGGTGGGGCTTAAGTAAGTTTACAGTCCTATCATTTTGTATCATACAAAAAATAATACAATAATTAAGAAACAATAATACAAGAATAAACTCTGTTTCACATATTCACAGCTGTAAACCAACTTTTGCCATAACCTGTATTTTTAAATTTATTTTAATTTTTATATTTTCCTTTTTATTGAATTTATTGGAGTGAGACTAGTTAATAAAATTATATAGGTTTCAGGTGCACAATTCTACATCATATCATATCATCTGTACACTGTATTGTGTGTTCACCACCCCAAGTCAAATCTCGGTCTAGTACCATTTATCATCCCTATACCCTGCTCCACCTCCCTCTATCTCCCCCTCCCCCAATAACTCACCACACTGTTGTCCATGTCCATTAGTTTTTTTCTCTGTTGCTCAATCCCACCATACCATCAGCTGTCAGCCTACTCTCTATCTATGAGTCTGTCTCTATTTTTCTTGTTAGTTCCTTTTGTTCATTAGATTCCACATATGAGCGAAATCATAGGGTACTTGTCTTTCTCTAACTGTTTTATTTCACTTAGTATAATGCTCTCCACAAGTATAAAACATGATATCTCAGTTTCTGGTATGAGCAGATGAATGGATGGTGGTACCATTTCCCAACATAGAGGAGAAAAGGGAAAACCAAATTTAGAGAAAGGAAGTTGAGTTCATTTGTAAACTTCTTGAGTTTGAGATGCTTGTGAGAGATGTGCAAGTATAAACATTAATTCTCCAAGAGCGTGGATGGGTCTGGAGTTCAGAAAAGACATTTTGGCTGGAAATACAAGTTTGAATTTATTATACATTATCTTTCAAGTTGTGTGAGTGAATGAGATAAAATGTTTATTACTTAATTATTAATAATTACTATGTTTAACAACTGTCTTTCTTAATTCCTGAAAATTAAAAGAGTCTCTAACAAGCTAGTATGAGAGACCTCCAATAGACAACTGATTCTAAGCCTCTGAAGACAAGGGTTATTAAACTCCCAGCACCAAGTTAGATTTTCACCATCACCCATGCCAATGAATATTTGTGAAAGAAAGGGCACAAGTCAAGTCATTGTAAGAAAGGTGTTCTGTGCCTTCACACCTACATATCCAAACCAGTTTTTCTTTCCCCTCCATTCCATAAACCTGTTTTTCCATTGTATTGTTCATTTAGATTGTTTTTCAAACACAATTATTATTGGATCATATACTAGCTAAGAGTTGTGCATCTGACAATTTTGCACCAAGAAGGCTGTCTAGATTATATGTTATCCTTATATAAATTAGGATTTATAATCCTTACTTTAAAGCAATTATTTATTTTAAATTTAAGTCCTCCTGTATTTCAGTACAGTATCACTTTGTTCAGAAAGATCCACGTACCTGTGGCCTGCAACTAATATACCGGTTCTATTTTTAAGATACATTTTTAAGTGACTCTTTAATTTCATAGGACAAACATCCATGATGAAATCTTGTCCAGGAAATTACAGTTGCCAGTTTAAAGATAAAACTTCTTATAAAGAAGCAAAGTTGATGCCATATGCAGAAAAAGAAATATATTACAGAAGGACTTACTGGTACATTAATATCCTGCTATGGGACCTAATTTTTTGGTAGAAAAATAAGATATATTCCCAAATATTAATATGAAAAATAACACACAAAATTGCCTAATATTTTAAAATGTATCTTTATTGTTGAAAGTATTACAGATGTCCCTCCCCCATTTTCCCCCATTGAGCCCCTCCACCCCACTCCCACCACCCCCAGGCCTTCACTGAAACATTGTCTGTGTCCATGGGTTATGCATACATGCATATAAATTCTTTGGTTAATCTCTTCCCACCCTCTCTTCCCCCTTCCCTCTGAGATTCTTCAGACTGGTCCATGCTTCCATGTCTCTGGATCTGTTTTGTTCGTCAGTTTATTTTGTTCATTAGATTCCACATATAAATGAGATCATGTGATACTTGTCTTTCTCTGACTGGCTTATTTCGCTTAGCATAATACCCTCTTGTTAAATAAAGCATAACAATCATACTTGACATCTTAAACCTACAGTTAAATAAGAATGGGAAGGGTATGAATACAAAACATTCGTCCAAACTTATTTTTGGAAGGGTTCTGTACCTGGAGAACTCTACAGTACTACAGATGAGTTTTAAATGGTTGTGTAAAAATCGGGAGAAACTATCGTAGGATGTTCGCATCAGTGCAGTGGCTAATGTGGGGGCGTGGAGGATGGAAGGGAGAACACAGGATCTCTGGCTAGTAGTAATGTGTTATTTGTTGCTCTGAGTGTGGGTGACATAGCTGTATCAGTTTGTAAAAATTCAACAAGTTAGATAGTTATGCTTTTCCTAATGTGAAATATGTTATACTTCCCTACAAGTTTGAAAATTGTATACATATGCCCATCCACATATATGCACACAATATGTACTTGTGCATTATAATCATGGTGTGGCTATTTAGGTAATATATCTACTTAGATATTTTTACTTAAGTACCTTTTCAGTGATAACAAAACTAAAACCTGTATAAAGTCCATAAAAGGAGTCTGTGTTTTTAATGTGTTCATCAAATCCCTTTTGTTGTTGTCATTTATTCATTCATGAATTCGTGTAATAAACCTTTTTTCCAATCAGCTTTCTTTAAAACGTCAGTTATGGGTTAAGTCATTTTGTTATTCTTGAGAGCAAAAATTGAATTGCCATTTGACCCAGTGATCCCACTTCTAGGAATATACCCTAAGAAGCCTGAAACACCAATCAGAAAAAATACATGTACCCCCATGTTCATAGCAGCACTATTTACAATAGCTAAGATCTGGAAACAGCCCAAGTGTCCATCAGCGGATGAATGGATAAAAAAGCTGTGGTACATATACACAATGGAGTACTATGCAGCTGTAAGAAAGAAAGATCTCTTATCCTTTGAGACGACGTGGAGGGACCTCGAGAGTATTATCCTAAGCGAAACAAGCCAAGCAGAGAAAGACAAATATCACATGATCTCACTTATTTGTGGAATATAATGAACATAGTCTAAGGAACAGGGTAGACCCAGAGACGTGGAAGTGGGGTATAAACTGACACCCCTCAGGAGAGGGGGTGGGGGGGAGGGAAGAGATAAACCACAGAACTTATGCACATGTATGCATAAGTGATGGACATGGACAACAAAGCTGGGGACAGGGTGGGGGGATGGGGAGGAGGGTGTCAATGGGGAAAAAAGGAGAAACCTCTGTAACAAAAATAAATTAATAAAAAAAAAAATCATCACAAAAAAAAAACACAAACAAACAAAAAAAACTTTTGTTTTAATAAAATATGCTGTGATGCCTGGCTGGATGGCTCAGTTGGATGAGCATCATCCTGTATACCAGAAAAGTTGCAGGTTGCATTCCTGGTCAGGGCACATATCTAGGTTGCGGGTTGGATCTCCATTTGGAGTGCATACTGGAGGCAACTGATCAGTGTTTCTCTCACACATGGATGTCTCTCTCTCTCTACCCTGTCCCTCCTTTCCTCTCTCTCACTGTCTAAAACACTAAAATCAATGAAAATATCTTTGTCTTGAAACTAGAAATATATTTAGACCAAATTACTTTGCAAATGTTTAAATTTTTTACTAAAGAAGAGAAGTATGATATGATTTTTAAAGTTCTTCCCTAATGTGCATTTAGAGAGAATAGATTGGCATGTACGCAGAGTTGTTTTGGTGAATCTTACTGGGTTGAGCTGGTTTCTGATATCTCTTGAAGTTAAATATTACCTCCTGCAAGAGCATGTAGTCGCTTAAAAAAATATGCCTTTCTTAAATAACTAAAAGTAAATATAATTAAATAGGGATTACTAGAATTATTTAGGAGTTGTTATACTTCCATGGATTTAAAAGATTTTAATTATATTTTTCAATTATACCTGTAAGCATAGCAGGATACTTAGTAGATTCATTTTGCATGGAGCTTAAACTACAACTGGGTCACTTTTGTGAACCCTGGGAAATCATTTGGTATCTGATATCTGTACACTAACTGAAATATTAAGAAAATGTTGAGTATTTTAATGGAACTATAATCCTTTAATATTACATGGACAATAACCAGGTTCTCGAACTTACGAGACATGTTAGGATATTTATTCCCTATATATATTTTCTTCTTTTTATTTAGCTGAATTTCTTCTTTAATGACTGAAGAGATGTTTTAAAAGGATTTGGAGATTATTAGGAGTGTTTTTTTTTTTTTTTTTTTTCTGGTTTCCATCTTGGAAAGGGAAGTAGAAACTGGAGAAGAGGGGAATCCACTTCTAAAACCTTGTGAGCTCTGTTTCTTATATATATTTTTTATTTTCCTAACTTAAAATATTTATTATTAATATTTCAAATATTTAGATAGTATAAGAAAGCAAAAAAAAAAAAAAAAAAGATGTGTGCCCACTACCAGGTTAACAAATAAAAGTATAAACATATAAAGTTCTCTATGTGCTCCTCCCTGATCACATCCTCCTTCCTGTCCCCAGAAGTAACTACAATGCAAATTTGGTGTTTGTACACTTCTCAGACATTATTTTCACTTATCTGTGTATATCTTTAGACAATATATAATATTATCCACACTGTTTTTCTTGTTTTAAAATTTTATATAATTTAAATTATAATATTTGGTTTCTGCACTTTATTTAATTCATTTTTTAGTAAATTAAAAAATATTTTAAAGTATGACATAGTGAAATAAGCATGGGCTTTGGTCATCTGAAACCTAAATTCTGTCTTATTCTTTACATCTATGCATCTTGATAAAGTTAAACTATTTCAGCCTATTTTCTTACCTATAGAAGGAGCTAATATCCTCTTTATAAATTAGTTCAGGCAACTGATCTAATGTGCATCTGGCAATCTGTAATACATAAAATATATGTTTGAAACAATAATTTTTTTCTTTTTTATATTCTAATGTATCTTTTCTTTAATTTTTAAACTAGTATTGGTTACCAGATATGCTTTTAATATAAAACTGATATTTATTGGTCTTCTGGGAAATTAAAAAAACGAAGAGGTGAAGAGAAAACATTCCATTATAACAGTGGTCCTAGGAGGTGCTCAGCAGTTTGATGTCATGGAAGAGGTCTGAAATGCAAACTCAAATCTGGATGTGAGTTTAGACTCACCTGTTCAGTGGTCACGTGACTTGGCCAAATGGAAATTAATGCTACTTAGCTCACAAGTGCTTTGTGATGATCAAATGCAATCAATTTATTAAGGTACTAAACATTGGTCCAGCCTTATAGTATATGTTTAATATTTTAGCAATGTTCCCTTTTGCAATCAATTTGTTAATGATGTCAAGATGTGAAGTTGACATAAGGCTTTTATGCACATTTTCTTATCTCTAGGTTTCACCCTTCACCTTCTTTTCTTCTTTTTATTAGTTTATTTTTGCTACAGATGTTTCTCCTTTTCCCCCACAGACACTCTCCTCCCTATCCATCCCCCCACACCTTACTTTCATTGTACACTTTCTACCTTGAGTTATTTATTTGACTTCCATAGCTTAACCAATTCTGATCACTCCTCAACCTGTTTATTGAACTATAGCCTTATTATCCAGGTGTCGACAAGAAATTCTCTGTGTGTTTGTTTTTTATTCTCACCCGAGGACATTTTTTCCGAGGACATTTTTTCATTTTTGTTCAGATAAAGTGGGAGGGAGAGAGAGGGAGAGAGAAACATCGACATGAAAGGGACACATCGAGTGGCTGCCTCCTGCATGACCCAACCAGGGCTGGGGATGAACTGTAACCGAGGTACGTGCCCTTGACCGGAATCAAACCCGCGACTCATCGGTCCCTGGGCTGATGATCTAACTGCTGAGCCAAACCGGCTGGGGCATGAGTATTTAATTCTTTAACAACTCTTTATCTTGCTTCCAAGTTTAACCCTCCTTTGCTATATTTAAGATTATAATTTTATTATCGCACCATCTTTTCATAATATCAGTAGTTATTTTTTAATATTTTATTTGTATTTTGGATAGAAGTGGGGGAGGAGAAGGACACTGAGTTACCCAAGTCACAACCATAAAAATTTTTCATGATTCTTCCTAATCTCATAATCCTACTTAGGCCTATTGACTAATTGTTTAAATATCTCTAGAATATATATATTTTACCTCCATATCCCTATATCTGCCTTGTTTAGGCCCTTATCACTTCTGGTGGAGTATAAATGGTGTTCTATTAAATGTATTATTTCCCTCAGGTTACTGCATCCAATCTATCTTCCCACCACAAAATCTAGTCGTATTACTCGGTGCAATTTTTAAATACCTCTTTCTCTGCGGAATAGATTGAAAAATTTTAACAGTGGTAAAAATCTTCTATGTAATGAGGATTTCAACAGAGTTTAAGAAAAGGATCCCTGCAGAAATAAGATTTTATATAATTTTGCCTTATCACCTGACAAAATGTCTATTGTATCTGAAATTCTCATAATAGGGCTAATTCAGTTTCTTAAGCATATTGTGTGATGTCCTCCCTCCCTACAAATGCCCCCGGTGTTCTCTTTACTGGAAATGACTTTCCCTCCAAGCCTTTTCTTCCAAGACCAAGGAGGAAATGAATTAATGTTTCTAAAGTCCTTATTGTGTCCGAAACTCTGTTAAGTGACATAAAGATATTGCAATGCAGTATTTGAATTTATTAACAACTCTACGATGTTGATAAAATCCCCATTTTCAAGATTAGGAAACTGAGGCAGGATTTAAACTCTCATCTAGCTGACTATACAAAACTGCATTTTTCATTGTCATGCTTTAAGTTATTTTGTTCTCACCAAAGGCTAAAGAAGTAGATATTTAGCTTGATTTCTCTACAATAAAACTGATGTTTATGGAGTGTGAGCAGTATGTCCAAGGTCATGCAAATTCAGCAAATCCTGAAATTAACCTCAAATTTGTCAAACATTAAAACCTGTATTAGTTCCATTATACCACCCAGCTTCTATAAATATCACTGTCTCTGCAAATTATTTTCTAATGCCTTATGGGATTTGGTAATGCCAACATTTCTTCTGTTGCTATGCCTCATACAGTGGAATAAAAATAAGAATTAACACTTACCTAGAAGTTATGTAGCATACAGACACAGTTCTATGTGCTTTGGTGATTATCTCATTTATATATCTAATGTGTTTCATGGGGATTATACTAATCATTCTATGTCCATGTGTTTACCTGTTTTTCTCACTGAAGAACGAACACCTTGGTATCATCCACTGACCTATAAGTATTTATTTTCCTATTATCTGGCACAATTCCTTTTACGTAGAAGGTACATAATGAATATTTTTAAATTAAATGGATGTGTTATGATTAGGGCATGTTTATGGTAGTGACAGGACAGGATGAGAAAAGTAGAAAAACATGTCTTAAATCATAGCGAATTAATGCAGTCTGCTCCCGCAACCCTTGAACTCAGGAATGTAGAAACTTTGGTAGGCTGAATCATTTTCCTAACTCTATGACATTATATCATCTTATAAAGGATATACATTTTCCATTTTCCCAAATGACAGTAGTCAGGCAGGCTAGTTATACATCTTAGTAGATATTACAAATTTAGTAGACAAAATATCCTTTGATGTATTCACAAATTTTGATCTATTTTATTGACCCTATTATACATTGCAGAGTTCACTCCATATTTTACATGCATTATAAATTCAAAATATTGGAAAGCCTCTTGATCTGCAAAGAGGTCAGATTTATCTAAAATAGCCATCTCTGTTTTCCATCCATTTGAAAAGATCGGTTAAGTGTGTTTCTCAGACATAGCCAGACTTCTGGAAAGTGGAAATTGGTTCTTTATTACAGCCTTGGGCTTTGTTTTATCTGGGAGTACAATTTACTACTTTTCCCAGGTGTTTCCATTTCAGGCTTATTTGCTTGTCTCCTTCTGATTCCTTTGGGAGTTACTATCTCCATAGCTGTCCTCACGCTATACCCCTTTCTTCTTTGCTGGCTTCTAATCTTGTTCTATCCTAGGTTGAGGAGGTGTTTGTGTGTTTCTCATCTCTCTCTCTCCCTACCTTTAAAACAGTTGAATCTGAAAATTCACCAAGTAGATGCAAAGTCACTATCTTCATTTTTTACCAATGCCTTGGATATTTGTGAGAAGAGATTTTGACTTTCCTGTCGCTTGCTGGAGGAGAGGTGGTCTAAGCGAATGTTCTTCTTGCTCAGCAGGTCATACACCCCTGTGTCACGTCATTTCAGAAAGCTTTACTTTCTAATGCTTACATTTGTAGTTATTTTAGGTCAGCAATTCAGATGTTCTTAATGATTGTACTCTGTATCCTCATATCTGCTAACTTAAATGCCAAGGTTTTAAATTTTCTACTATTTTTAAATGAGATTATCTTCACACAAAATTACTTCTATAGATGATTATATTGATAAAACTCTTTGCAGGATATTAATGCTTAGCTACAACTACTGTATTTTTTAAGCATTTGAGGTCTTGCAATCTTCTCTTTAAAGAATAAAGAATATTATGTAGATGCATATTATAAAATAAGGTCTACCATGAAGTTTACTTGAGTTTTATTAAGTTAAAAACAGTAGATAAAAATATACAAATAGAATCTACCTGGAGCAGAACAAAATATTATGGAATATGGAACATACATAGTTATTGGATAGTTAATTTCTCATACTGTCATGTAGAATATTTTAGCATAATCTTTATCAGTTAGGTGCCATTATCTTCTCTATGGACTAACCAGACTATGCTCTTACACATGCACTTGGAAGGAAGAGATATCTCCCTGAATATCTCTAAACGCCATCTCTATTGTCATCAGCACCACTACTGCCCTTACAGGCGGATATCAATTCTTATTGGTTTACTGAGTGAAATTCACTATGGCCATGCCTCCTCCAAGGGTGAATTGCTCCCTGCAGTATGATTGTTAGATGGGAAACCTCGGTTATACTCTGACAGTTATTCTGTACTCTAGCCCCGAGCCATGAACTTGAAGGTTTTAACAAATGATCTTATCATAGAAATATGATACTTGTATGCTTGCATGTTGTACCTGTGTGTGTATAAAAAGAGGCTTTAGAAAGGCATGGCATTAAGCTTCAAAATGATCTTATTAACATCATATTCAGTCTTCTTTTGGTGGAAAAAACAAAGCTTAATTTTTATACTGAAGATATTTTGGAAAAATATTATATACATTTTCTATTTTATATGGACCTCTCACTATAGTATTTTTGCAAATACTATTATGACATTTTAAAATGCTACCTGTGTTTTCCCTTGGTGAACATTAGCATAATTAAATGCACATTTTGTTTTAAAGCCTGCTTTTTGGAGGCAGTAAAAAAGACTAATAGAAGCCATGATGTGTTCTTAGAAGCTTAAATTCTAAGAGAAAGAGCTCTCAGAACTACTGACACACCCGAGTGGAGGTGCTTACAGTCCAAAGCAGTGAACAACGAGGAGCACGTGGACCCATTAAAATAATTTTTTTTAAAGAAACCTCTTCCACATTATTGAAGTGGAAATTTTATTATTTTTAAATTAAAGTTTTCTAAGAAAGGTTATTCAAATAAGCCCAGGTAAAAAATCTATGACTTATAGCCATACATCACTTTTTCTGTTTTGTTTTCTTCCTAATTTTCAATTTAGCCTTGTTAATTTTCCAGAAATGGTAGAAAAAAATAATTCCATAGATCTTACTCATAATGTAAAATTTTAAGCTTAAGCCTGCAGAAAGTATGTCTTCTGGATAAAAGAAAACAGATGCTATCGCATTTTTTGCAGAAGGGAGTTCGGTTTAAGCATTATGCAGTATGCAAATGTCATCTCGTCTATGTGAGTGTTTTACCCTAGTGGATGCTGCAGGGTTGGAGGCTTCTGCCTGTGATTTCGGTTGTAATTTTACTTGTGGAAATAAACCAATCACGGAGCTCCAATTGCCTTAGCAATGAGGTGATCAATAGCCCATTACTGGATAGAACAGTGGCTACAGGAAGAGCATTGAAGATTTTAATGCATGAATTATGCATGCGGTGCTCATTCTTCAGTCTCAGAACAGAATGACAGGGTTTGTGAAGTCGCCTCAGATACTTTCTTGCATTAAGTGACTGCAGGGAAATGCTTAATATTTTCAGGCATAGAAGCAGCATTGACTAGGTCCGGCCAAATTTGGAGGATGTAAATCCCCCAGCTCTAAGCACAGAATGCTTTATTTGAAAGTATTGCTATGTAGAGAGCCAGCTTGGCTGTCATCTAACCTGCTCTTCTCAGAAGGTTGGCTGAAGGATGGGAGAGGCTGTGCCTGCCTCTGAGGTCACAGCTTGAAGTCCTTTTAACTTGCTTTCTGCTGCAGGAGAGAGGCGTCTTGTAGAATAACTGTCGCTGCATTTATTCAGATGGACAATTTGCAATAAATATTGCACCCGGAACAACAGATAACTCAGCATATGAGGTAAGTCTGAGGTTTTTCTCTAGGTTAGATCATTGTAAACAAGAATGTGCTGAGTTAGGATATCGGTGATGCAGTATGAGTAAGGTTGACTCAGATCTCAATATTGTGATGCAGTGTTAGGGCTCTCGATTGTTATGCTAATTGAAAGCTGACTGTATTTTGTATTTTTGATATTGTGGTGCCATAAGGTATTTTATTTTGCCTGCAAACGCTTTTCAAGAATGTCCCAGAACTCAGGTGTGTGGGTCTTGGCTAGACAGAAGCCTGCAAATTGGGGAGGGACAGCACTGAGACTGAGCTGAATCAATAAAAAAATCACCTCCTTGTGGAGAAGTTTTGCAGGGCTGTGGTATTCCTTTGGCTCAGATTATTTCCTTAATGCCAACATGTTCAAATTATGGCAAAAGATGCTGGTAGACTCCCAAAATGCTCAGTCCTCCCAGAAGTAAAGTGCCGAGAGACTCAAACTCAAATGCTGTGCAGCATACAAACTGAACAGATGGAATTAAAATAATTTGGACAAGCATGTCCTTGAAGGAAGACCTTGTTGTCAGAAACAAAAGAGTTTGACTTCTACCTGTAGTGTTTTGTTTTTCCCCCTGTCTAGAATGCCTTGCACCGAAACAAATGGGTAGATGCCATATTTTGAAATTTACCAAAAAGAAAGTTTTATTTCTTTCTTGGTCTTCTAAAAATTAGGCTTATACAACCGTAGAACCTATTATATAAAAGCCAAATAAAATTTACAACAACTGTGCAAAGCTGAAAAATATAGTTTCATACTATACTTGTCAGTCTTTGTGAATTAAAGCTTCTTGTTTAACTAGCATGGCAAATAATTAATAAATATGCAAATAATGGGTAGTGTGATGTGCATTCCTGAATATCTCTTCAGGGTGGGAAAATAGTGTGAACGAACATTCAGTAAGGAATTCTAGAAACAGTAAAATTCCTTAAGTTTTTTTTTTTACAGTAAACTTACACTATTAGTATATGTATATATGTGCATAGAAATATATGTACACATATATACATTATAGCATATCATTTATAAAACATATGCAATATCACATGTATGTATATCTACTCCCTTAAGTATTTAATTATGCTGTTTTAAGAAATATGACTGCTAAACAATCTATTAAGACCCAGTAATAGATAAGGACAGTACGCTTTGTAAATGAGACATGATTTAGTTATTTTTTTTAAAGAGAGAAAGAGATAGGAATGATAAGAAGAGGACAAGAAAGCTGTGTTTCAAGCCTTTCACAGGGCATTTCAATTCTGCTGTGGCATTTACTTGAGTTTCCTGTCAACTACCAGGTATGGGACAGAGAACTCCCAGCATTGCACCATGTGTTGATATCTGCCAAGTTGATCTAGTGTAGGAGCAGGAGGAAACTCGCACGTGGAGTGTTTCCTTGGGAGGAGGAGTAACTACCTGTGCAACTTAGAGGTCTCCTGGTACTGAGTGGTATTGTTCGATTCTATTCAAACGCCCCCTGGCTGAGGTGGCCCATTGAGAGCTAGTAAAATGGAATCTAAAGGATGATGAGAGAGAATGGAGGGGCAGAAATGGAAAGATACTTACTGCCTAATGACACACTACATTCTGAGTAGCGAGTTGAATGGCAGTGCTACTTGTTGGATCTGGCTGAGGTGGCTGGAGGAGGACCGCTCCCATGCTGCCCACAGATCATGGCCAGGGAATGAATGGGCTAACACGAAAAGACTGCGTACACAAAGGGGTCATGTAGCTTCTACTTGTATTTATTTAAACTTCTGTCATTGTTCTAGTCACAGGTAAAGCCATTTATCAATCTTATTGAAAATACTTGATGTTCAGATAAAGGATATTTCCAGGAATATGTGAGGGAAATCTGAAATGAAACGTGCTCCATTCCCAGTTCCCAAAGTAGTAATAATTAATTTTTATAAGTTATCAATTGGGAGAAACTAACAAGAAATTCATGACAATATTTGAATATCAACCACAATATATGAAATGAAACACCAAAATGAGTTTAGTGATTACTATGGCATATTATAATCATATTAGATGCAGCTAAAAAAGAGACTGAATATATAAAAAAGATAGAATAAAAGGAAAAATGGAGATATAGAATGAAAACTATAGTAGTGAAAGATCAAATATAATGTATTTGAAAGAAAAATGTACTTAAATTCACAGTTGGTATATGTTACTAATGCCTCTTAAAATCAGTTTATAAGAATTTTGAAATATTATGATTCAGTAGTATAAGGTTTTATAATTAATTTAAAATAAAATTTTCAAGGTGACATAGAGTGAGAAATAAGTTGAGAAGAATATTTTTAAATGGTAAGCTGTCAATATTCTCTCTCTTTTTTTTTTTTAATCCTCACCTAAAGACATTTTTTCATTTTTTGTTCAGATAGAGTGGGAGGGAGAGAGAGAGAGAGAGAAAAACATCGACATGAAAGGGACACATCGAGTGGCTGCCACCCGCACGACCAACCAGGGCCGGGGACAAACCGCAACTGAGGTACATGCCCTTAGCAGGAACCGAACCCAGGTCTCTCTGTACCGCAGGCCGACGCTCTAACCACTGAGCAAAACCAGCCAGGGTAGCTGTCAATATTCTTATAGGGAACAAATACTTATACAAATAAGGGATGTTTACACATATAAAATAAACCTATGTAGAAAGTTATATCTATATCTATTTATCTTTATATGTTCTATATTCAACATTAACCATAAACTTGGATTGTAGAAAAGTGATGAATCACTCGGGGCCACTTTCCCCCTCCCCTAATCATCCCAGGGACAAGTACTAGAAAACTAGAGGCAACCCCCATGTCCCAGAGCTCCTTAAAATTATTCAAACTAGCCAATCCTAAATCCACTTTTACCTTACCTGCTTCCTGCGAAAAACACAATAAAAGCTCTTTCTCACAGCTCCCCATCTCCCTAGGCCTCCTGACCAACCCCATGATTGCCTGTGTAACCCCACCCCACCCCCACCCCCCATGGTATGGCATGCTCCCTTCTCTTGGGATCTGTGACTATAACAGGCTGCTTTTTCGATGGGAGTCCTCTCCAGATCTGTTGACTTTACCATTCCTAAATGATAATAAAACCCATATTAAAACAAAATGAAAACTTATTAACATCTTCTTTAGCACCAATTAACCTCAATAGAAATTTTATATTTCCAGTACTAAAAATAAATCAGTCAATTCTTTTTTTTTTTAAATGTCCTTTTAATAAACTATGTTGTTTTGAATTTAAGGATAAATTCTGAGTGAACTTCCCATAAACATGTTTTACTCTTTTCCAAGTTGTGGTTGATAGATGGAAGATTATACTCTCAGAAATATGAATGGACAATTAGAAGTTTTTCGTTTTACGAAAAGCTACATCGTTCTAAAATTTTAAATATTTTCCCAAGACTGCTTTAATTTATAGTATTTCATACCTGCTACATGAAAACAAGCATCTACCTTGTCAAGCAACTAAATCAATATTGAAGGACAATCCTACCTTATGCTACTTAAATATCAAATTCTGATGCTTTAATTACCAAGTGCTAATGTTATTTACATAATATCTTTGATAGCTAGTAGGTAACTGGAACATATATTCTAATTAAAAAATATTTCTGCTACATTGAGCCTAAAATAATTGAATTGAACTGTCTTGAGAATGTGGTTGCTGCTCATCAGTGAATACAAAACTTGGGAACAATGAACCAAACAATTACACACAAGACTAACAAGAATTGGGCCACACAGAAGCAGTTAATACTCTGAGGACTATACACCAAAAGACCTCAGCAGTATCTTTCAGTGGTACACTCTATTATTTCAAAACATCATCACTGAAAAAAGTTGAGAAGCTTAAGTGACTTTAAAAGGTATAAGAATTCAAACATTGAAAGTATGTTTAAACTGTATGGCTTTTAACTTCCCTTTATAACTCCAAGATTAGATGATTATAAGTTATTATTACTATCACAATAGCCCTTTAAGATATAAACTTTGATAAAATTTATTTGCAACTTAAAATGGAAAATTGGAGGTGATTTAGATTGGAAATGGATTAGAAAATATACAAGTCATGCTAGCAGATGGAAGGGCAGAAAGGTAGGTGGCTGGGAGGGAATCTGGAGGAGGAGCTGTGCCAGAGAGAACATAGGAATTTGAACAGATGGAAAACGAAATATTAGTTGGCAAGAAGAGCAACAGCGTGACAAATAGGAGAATCTATTGAGGAACTGGGTGAGGAGGAAGCCAAGAGGTGAACTGGATGGACCAGTAACCAGGGCACCCAAGTTCAAGAGCAATTAGGTAAGAATAATAGAAAATAACTACATTTTCCCCCTTTATTTGGACCTGGGAAAATGACTTTTATTGTAATTTTTAAGTGCTTTGAAATCATAATGAATGTTTTTATACAGAGGGAAAATTTTAGTAGGACTTTCAGAGATGCTTACCACTGAAGAAATTTATCCTGTAAAATTATGATAAGTATAAAATTTACTTTTTATTTCCTAGTTTTCTGTTTCCTACAATTTGAACTCTGGTTTTGGTTTGAGGATGTGGTTGAAATATAATACTAAAAAATAATAAAAGTATAGAATAAGAACTTTAACCTCTACTAAAAAGATAATTTGTCAGACTATGGAAAACCTAAATATAATTGTATCTTTAGAAATTAATTCCTTGTGTTGTCTTTGTCTACTAAGTGATAGTAGCAATGTCTCAATGAATATAATGTGTTAAGCACTTTTAAAATGACAGTTATCGTTATGGATTAATATAAAACTTTTATATATGTTCTATATGTTTACACATGTTTAGAATTAACACCACTCTCCTTTTAATCTCCTATCTAACCTATAAGCTTATTTTTCTGATACTGTCAACTGTATTTCTCAGGTCAATCTATTGCTATCTGTTTTTCTAGCCAAGCCCTTATGCCATCACACCTGAAATTTTGATGTTTTTAGCCAATATGATCATTTCTAAAATTTCTGCCTTCCAATTAATTCCACACACAGACACAAGGATCATTTATCATGGATTGTCTGGGCTTTATGACTATTCTTTTCAAGTGATACTTTTAGTTGCTACTGTAATCCCTTGACTTAAACTTTGAGCACAAGACTAGTAGCGCTGTCCCCCTAAGTTCTAAGTGCCCATTTTATATATATATTTGCTGGAGCAATTCTCTTGAGCTGAGGAACCGTATTTGGAAAATTCTACATGTATGCCAGCTGCTACACCAGACTTGGGGGATACAAGGATGAATAAAACATGAATCTTTCCATCAGAGTTTATATTCTAGTGAAATAAGCAGATTTATATTTGCCAGATGCTATGGTGCAATTTAATACATGAAATGATGTTATGTTCATATGTAATAGATATGTGTATCACCCTGCATAATCGGGAATCTCTTGTGGTCAGGGAACATACTAATATATTAATTCAGCAAATGTTTATTAAGCCCTTTCTATGTGTAATGGCCATGCACAAAATAGCCATGGACAAAATAGTCTAGTGAAGAAGAGCAAAGCGAACAGAAAGTTAACTGGACAAAGACAGCTCTTCTAAAGGTGTGAACCAAGTACAGTTAGTGAATATAAATGGGACTTCAGCCAAAATTAGGAGAGGACATCAAGGATAACTTCCCAGATGAGTCCATCAAAGGATACTTAGAATAGTTTTAAAATATTTTCATAATGCATTATCTCATTTAATACTCTTTAGAAGACAATGAGATCCACACTTTAAAGATAGGAAAAGCGATCAGGAGGTTACACTGTTACAAAACTCTAGGGTCAGGATTAAGAAATTAATGTTTCTCTCTCTATCTCCATAATTTTGCTAAATACTTTGCACTTTGTGGAAGCCTTTAGATATTAATGCATATATATATGCATATATATTAATGCATATATATATATATATATATATATATATATATATATATATATATATATTCAATGACATTTTGGACCCCTATATTCATAGGTTTGTTTATCTTTAATTTTAACTAAATTGAACATAACGAAACCAGTGCAAAGTTGCAAATAAATGTTTATGATATGTTTTTAATTAGAAAAAAGTAAAATATAATTTTTGGGGAAATCCATAACATAATCTAAGTTTTAAAATAAAAGGTCACTTTGTTCAAGTATGGAAAAGTTGATGAGTAAGGAACAAAATGTCATTTAAGAAAAACACATAATTTTACAAGATGGCCAGTACATGTACCCAGCTTAAATATTACTGAGTAGATTGATAAATAATAGGTCTTCAATAAATTCTTCTTAATGAGGTATTATTGGTTTCACTAAAATATGAGTTAGTGATAAGAATATTTTCACTAGGGAGACATTTTCAGATTCTTTTTTCCCCCTTCTTAGCCCATACAGGAGAAAAAGTGATACTAACCAGGAAAGTCTCCTGTATAAAGAATAAAAAAGGCATCACATCTGACCTGATACAGTGCTATGAATATAGTACATGCTCAATAAATATGTGTTGAATGAATGATCACATGAATTAATGTTATCACATTTTATTAATCCTAAAACACTATGATTTGTCACAGCATCAAAGGGAGATGCTTTTTATTATGTTAAATGTACATATTAAGTGTAACATGAATCCAGTGGTAGTAGGATTTTTTTAATGACAAAAATCTATCTCAAACTAGCTTAAGCAAGAGGGAAGGTTTATTAGAAGGATACAGTTTCACGTGACAGAGGTTGTACAAGCAAATGTTGGGAAGGATGAGGATTTTTTTTTTTTTTATCCTCACCCAAGGACATTTTTGCATTTATCTTCAGATAGAGCTGGAAGGAGAGAGGGAGGAAGAGAGAGAGAGAAACATCGGTGTGAGAGAGACACATCGAGTGGTTGCCACCCACACGACCCCAACCAGGGCCAGGAACAAACTGCAACCGAGGTATGTGCCCTTAGCGGGAACCGAACCTGGGACTCTCTGGTCCGCAGGCTGATGCTCTAACCAATGAACCAAACTTGCCAGGGCTGAGGATGGGTTTTAGCTGAACCTAAAATATAGCTGTAACCGGAGATATGAATGTCATGTCAACCACGTCAGCTTCACTGTGAGTGTAAGAATCAAACTCAGTGAAGACTAACTACACTAAGGGCACATGTCTGGCCACCAAGATTTGGATATCTTTATACCTCCTAGGACCATCTCTCTCACTACCACCCGTGAGTACATTTTGTGATAGGTTTTACAAGGATTATGTTGTAAATGGCAAGTTTGGTGGTTGGAATGAGTGAGCGTACAGTTTTTGTTGACATATTTATTAAAAAATAAATATAAAGCATTTGGTGATTTAAAATTGAACAGATATTCTACTCAGCAAAAGTACTATTGATATTTTAATAAAAGGAAATTATTTCTTACGTAAAAGTTAAGTTGTGTAAATAAAAGGAATGAAAATAGTCAAAATATTTTAAATTATTTTATAATAACATTCAACCTGTTTTTAGACTTCACAGCAGCAATTATTATCATGCTTATGTCCAAATCCCTAGCATGTAGCATATTGTCTGATATATTGTAAATAGTTGGTAGATATTTGTCATTAATGTATTGATAATAATGTGTTTTTTTAATCCTCACTCGAGGATATGTTTTTATTGATTTTGAGAGAGAGAGAAAAGGAGAGATAGCCAACCAGGAATCGAACCTACAACCTAAGTACGTGCCCTGACTGGGAATCGAACCCGCAACCTTTTGGTAGATGAGACGATGCTCCAACCAGCCAAGTTACCCAGCCGGGGCACAAGATACTACTGTTTTTACTCATGTAATTAATTCATAGTAATTATAGTGAAATGGACTACAATGGAATAATCAGAATGTGTTAAAGTTTTTTAAAAAGCCAGGGAATATATTTCATACTGTGATCTACTCATAGCTAAAGGACAAATTATATATATATATAAATGCTAGAGATAAATGACCTGCAAGATAGACATATCTAGACCAAAAAAGAAAAAAAAAAAATAGTGTTTTCTTGAGTCTAGGATTGTGTCATGTTGTTAAAATGGATTGAAATAGTACATTTTTTTTTTGGAAGTTATTGAATATGTTAAGTACATAGGAAGTTTTTGAGAGGAGCAGAATTAAGTAGAAATAATAATAAAGCTATTGAGAGAAGTGGTTGCTTGTGGCTGTGCCAGCATACTCATCTAGAAGAGAGAGAACATGGCCACATGTTTATGTAGACATATTTGTATGAGACCTTTGCAGGAGCGCATGAATGCCAAATATTGTTGGCTTTTTAATAAATGGCATATTTTAATCATTTTTCACAGGAGAAAAAGAATTCTTTCGCACAGTGATTGTTTTTAAATTATTAAATGTGAGAAAAATCACAAACATGGTCATTTTCTCTCTCAGTTCTTCACTCCAGTAGGATTAGCCCTCACCTATGGAAATATTAGTACCTTTTGGAGAAGAGCTCCTTTTATTTACATTTAACTTAAATAGATGATTCATGTAGTCTCAAAGAAAATGTTTCTGGTAATCTAAGAGGGAACTTATTTAGAATGTGTCTCACAAGTCCCTCATCAAGAATAAAATAAAATCTTAGCATTGGAAGGGGCCATATAAAAATTCCTTAGTTTTTACATGTGGAAACTGAGTTTCTGATGATGGAGACTCACTATCTATGGGCTTACTTAAATACCTATGTGCCCATAGAAAAATAACTTCCAAAGCATATATGCTTAAAATTTAATAATAATAATATAAAAAATTACAGTAATGTTTTTTAAAAATATTTTTTTCTTTATTGATATTAGAGAGACGGGAAGGGAGAGAGAGAGAGATAGAAACCTCGATGAGAGAGAAGATCGATTGGCCACCTCCTGCATGCTCCCCCCCCCCCCCGGGGATTTGGTCCATAATCTGGGCATGTGTCCTGACCAGGAATCAAACCATCAACATTTTGGTGCGTGGGTCGACACTCAACCACTGAGTCACACCGGCCGGGCTTCAGTCATTTTTTAATTGTAGAGTTCTTGATTCAGTCGTAATATTCTTCATGTAATTAACATTTTAGTTTATGGGAAAATGCTCTTTAATAAATTGCTTTTACTTCTCTATCTATTTTGAGAAACATTCTTAAGAAAGAAAACTTCAATGAAAGAAAATTATTCCTCTGTGATTCAAAACATGAAGAATTCTTAGATCTTAACCACAGAAGTATGATGTTGGAAGAAATCATTCATGAGCATTGATTAGGAAATGGGCACCTGTGGAGCATGCTCAGCATCAATATAAACTTAGTTCTTCTTTAAAATAGCTAGTCATGTGTCAACTGATGTGCTGGAAATAAATGCTTTGGTTATATTATTTAAAACATAAATTTCAGTGGCTTTTAATTTAGGAAGAAATATGAGTAATATGTTAAAGTTGAAATGGAAACTGTATGAATCTCCATTTCTGTATATATATATATATATATATATATATATATATATATATATATACACATATATATATATATATATATATATATATATATATATATATATATACATATATATATATAAACTTAGGGTTGCCCGGCCGCTGTGGCTTGGTGGATTGAGTATCTTCCCATGGACTGAGAGGATCCAGTTTGATTCCTGGTCAGGGCACATGCCTGGGTTGCAGGCTCAGTCCCTAGTAGGGGGTGTGCAGGAAGCAGCCGATCCATGTATCTGTCACATCTATGTTTCTATTTATCTATCCCTTCCTCTCTCTCTAAAAAATCAATAAAAACATATAAAAATTAAATGCAGAAAAACTCTGAAGATCATATTGCCTAGCAATTGGAGAAAATAAAAAGGAAGATCACAGTTTAATTTGCCTGTAGATGTTACCAAGTGTTTCACAGCAATATGTGTTTTACTGACAGAATAAAGCACTGCTAAAGGAAGAAATGGGTACACCAACATTTATTCATTTTGTACTTTATGCTAGGCAGTATGATAAAGTGTTTTGAATATTTATTTAAATGTCTTCACTGAAACAACAATAAGTATTTTTAAATGTGTTGATAAAACCTAATATTTTAATTTTGTTTAGTAAATAAATTTTTGTTATGTATGTGTCATATACATGTGATTAGTCAGTTAAAATTCATTTAGTTTTTACAGACCATTACATAGTTGCATGAGACAAATTACAGAGAAATAGAACCCCCTATTTGCTTATTATTTTAAAGAAGGAAGTGATTAAGTTTGGGCTATAACGAAACATACCAAAAATACATGAGTAGAATGGATATTAAATATTTCACATAAGCAGTAAAAATGATTATACACAGATTAAGTTAATTGGGGAAACTGAATGATGTGATGACTTTTGAGCCTGATCTAAAATAAATTCAGCAACAAATCTATGGAAAATATTCACTTTCTAGGTGATAGAAGAAATTGCTTTATCAATGGCATTGTAGTGGAAATTAGAAAAACAGTAAACTCATATGGACGATTGATATGAAAAGGACAAGCAACTCTACCAGTAATAAAATAGATGGCAGGGTTGGGGGTGAGGGTGTTGAGAATGCCAATGCTTCCATGAAGTCTCCTGCCCACTTAAGAATTCATTTCCATTCTTCCTATGCATTATTAACCCATAAAGTAGCTTTTTTTATATTTAATATCTGTAGCTAAGTAATTCAAATCAGCCAACGCTTTCTTTTTTAACATTTATTTTTCCAGAGGGGGGAAAAGAACCCTGAAATCACTAACAGTTACTCCTTTCCATTTGTGTCACTTTCAAATGCCGTGTGGCCTATTTATGCCAACTAAAAATGTGAACTGCAAATTATTTGAATTTCATTACTTTCAAAGATCTTTAGGGAAAAGTTTAAAAACAGTGAATTTATAATGTAGATGGCAATTAGAATGATATCTTACTAGTTATGCCACAGGCACATTCCTAAATAGAGAGTAGGAGACTTAGTCTGAAGAGTGATTTTTTTTCTCCACAGCTTCTCAGCTCTGCACATTCGTTGTCATAGGAATAATATTTATACCTAGATGGAATGGGTTCTCAGGCTGCACTTGGACACCAAAATTAATATAAGAATTTGTATTTAAAGAATGCATCTGATATTCTTTTACAATTGTATTTAAATGATTTTCCCCCGTGATAGTTCTGTAAAGTCAAAATTCCTCTTAGGATTCAATTAAGAAAAAAAAATTTAATTGTATTAAAAATTATTATTATTACTTTTATTAAATATGAGCTTTATAATTGATTGCCTTTCCTCTCTCCCACCCTTTGTATTGGTCGCAGGGCAGTTTATAGCTATATTTTGCTTGAATCCTCTCATACTGAGATCCCGTTCATTTATTACAGTCTTAAAAGCTATATTGACTATGTAAACTGTCACAAATTTCTTTGGAAGTATTAGTGCATATATAATGAACAAATAAATAGATAAATAATGTATGAGTTAGCATCTAAGACCCTCTCTTTTTTTGATTCAGTCAAGAGATTCAAATGCTATTTTGAAATTTATTATAAACACTAATCTGACCACATCCAGTTCTCTGTAAAAGAGATACAGATCTAATAAACTGAAGAGAGGATATTTCAAAGAGGCTTTCCAATTAACTTATCTTGTTTTCAAGGCCTTTCAAGGATGTGTGTCATGTGTCTGGTATCTGGAAAGGGTACTTCATCTTAAGTCTTCTCGAAGTTGAAATTCCTACTAAAATTGTATTTCTTTGAATTATAGATCATGGCTTTGTAGTACAAATGAAATCTAGAGACTCTGCTCTTCTTACTGAAAAAAAAAAAAAAAAAAAAAAAAGGCTGTAGGGACCGGTAAAAAATCACTTTTTTCTCCACAAATTGCCTTTTCACACAAAATGTTCTAATATATTATTGTATTGTGATAGAATTTGTGATAAATTTATATTACTAAGTAATAAATAATGAAGTATCAAAAAACATCTCTGCAAAGTTAGAAGAAACATTAAATATTGTTGTAGTAGTACCATAAAACGACTGGGCTAAGACCCAGAAAACCTGAATTTATTTCCTTGAGATTTTAGATAATTGGCTTAATCCCTCTAAGATTCAGGTTACTAATCTTTATTGATTTTTTTAAATCCTCACCCGAGGACATTTTTGCATTTATCTTCAGATAGAGCAGGAGGGAGAGAAGGGGGAAGAGAGAGAGAGAAACATCGATGTGAGAGAGACACATCGAGTGGTTGCCACCCACACAACCCCAACCAGGGCCGGGGACAAACTGCAACCGAGGTACGTGCTCTTAGCGGGAACTGAACCTGGGACTCTCTGGTCTGCAGGCTGACGCTCTAACCGCTGAGCCAAACCAACCAGGACATCAGGTTACTAATCTTTAAAATGGGCATTAGTAATATGTGGCCTCACCAATTCTCCAACTGTTTGTGAAGTACAAATAAAAGGTTCATGCAATTGCCCTGGCAGGTTTGGCTCAGCAGTTAGCAGTAGACCTGCGGACCGAAAGCTCTCTGGTTTGATTCAGGTTAAGGGCACATTCCTGGGTTGCAGGTTCAATTTCGGCCCTCCAGTCTGGGTTGTGTGGAAGGCAACCAATCGATGTGCCTCTCTCACATTGATGTATGTGTCTCTCTCACATTGATGTATGAGTCTCTCTCACATCGATGTTTCTCTCTCTCTCTCTCTCCCTCCCTCCCTTCCACTCTATCTAAAAAAATCAATGGAAAAATACCCTCAGATAAGGATTAACAGCAACCAAAAAAGGTTCGTGCTATTGGTAAGAACTTTCACACCTCTAAAAGAAAAAGTATGAAGACCAAAAGAAGTAAACTTACCTTTAACAATAATAATAAAAACTACACTCTTAATTTAAAATGTTTATTTTATATGATTAATATATATTCAGGGAAAGTAAAGCATGAACAAATATAAAATATGCATTAATGAATGACCCCAAAACAACCATATTGTAGTCTGGAAATCATAATCAACCTCTGAACCATTTCACAAGTATGTGTCAATCCAATCTTTCCTCTGGTTCCACAAATACCAGGAATAATGTTTGGTTGGGATTTATCAGGGAAACAGAGTTAACTAGTTCTAGATACGCTACACTCTGATTTATTCTTCTATCATCTGAAGAGTGTCTGTTAGGCAGACTGAGTCTCCTTGAAAGATGGAATGCTAACAACACCTTCTTAGATACCTTTGTAATAATAGCTAATATCTAATAATGATTTTAAACAATTTCTCAATCACATCATATAAACCAAAGCAAAACACAATTAAATTATGAAGAGCCTACTTTTTTTTCCTATGAGACACAGAATACTATTCTAGTGGGAAATATATGTGAATTCAATAAAGAATCAGTGAATCTCCCAACCAACATTTTAGATAATGATATTAAAGTGACATATTTGTTAAGTCTTAGATCTTTAGCATTGTAAATGCTGCTGCAGATTTCTATTTATGTTGTGTTGTATACAAAGGTACCCAACAATTTGCTCATTTTTCTGAACTCTCTTATCATATACATGCCTTACAAACATATCTATATTGTTCAATTTTAAATCAACTCATAATAAATGTAACTTGGTTCATTTTATATTTTTCTAAAGACTGTCAGCGTGCAGTCATTTAGTTTGAAGTTTCTAAGGACTTGGCCAGAATTATTTTTTCTTTCTTTTGATTTTTCTGACAGGATCTCGAATTGATTCAACAGTTTTTACTGTTGTTTTAGGTGCATCCCAATATCCTGAAGGGCTACCCAGAAGTGTGGTAAAAGGAGGGAATAATTGCTAAAACTTCTGCTCCTTTATGTGTCATAAAACACAAAATAATTGTTAAAGCCCTCAATCTATTCCTTGGTCATTCTTTGTTTTTAAAAAGAAAGCTTTCAGAAGATGCACACACAGTCCAAATGTATTATTGTTCCTCATTCAGTTAACATAATCAAATTATCCAAAGTGACGATATTAAAATATGAGCTAATCTTGAATAAGTTGCATGTCTAGATGAATATGTATAGATAGCTTTTGTAATTCTTCAGCTGTCAGTGAGGTTATAGTTGGTGCAGATACGTACCAACTGATTTGAGAGTCTGTTTGTTAATGGGAGCTGTGGATGCGGCCATTTACTCATGTTTGCATTATTACTGCACTAAATCTAAATCAATTATACATTATCCATTCTCTATGTTGTTGTTTATCATCTTGAGGTTTAAAAGACCACATTTCTTGGCATAAGGATGATAAAATGAACTCAGTGTTAATAGTTTTGTTCATCAAATTATCTTTAACAAGGACATCTAGATTATTCATCTAGACATCATTCATCTAGATCACTTTCAGACTTCAGGACATAAAATGGAAATGTTCCTGCTGAGATTCTGGCTGAGATTGTATTTTCCAGGCAGTGAATCCTTGATTTGCTGTAAAAAGTCTTTTCCAGAGCCTTTGAGTAGATGTGATAGTGGTAGAAATGGGATTCTTTAGATCAATCTCCTATTGACAGAGTTCCCATGTGCCTGGATTATCAAAAAAAATGCTTTAATGAAAGAAGAGCTTAGACATAGAGATGACTTTCTGTCTGTAGTTTGCATATATATATTCTTTTCATTTTTCTCTTTCCTTTTTATTCTCACTGCTTTTTCCAATGCATTGGGAATGAACCTACTAGCTCAGAAAAATTATATATATATAATTATATATTTTTACATATATACACACATATCTACAGTTGTATGTGAAACAGTTTATTCTTGTATTACTATTTATTAATTATTATAATATTTTATGCAAACAACTGTAGACCTACTTTTGTCCCATCCAGTATATAATTTTAGGTAATTATATATAATTTATGTATGTATATATAATTGCATATAATTAAATATATATATATGTATGCATCTACTTTAAATCATATTTTACAAAGGAGTAAATGCTTCCTGTGAAATATATAGTAAAAAAATAAAGCTACGTAGATATTTTGGGAGCCCCGTGGGATTTGACTTTCAATCATTCACTTCTTAGGCAATCTGGGGCTATTCCTGCTTCAGACCTACATATTCATTGTTATTAAAACAAACTTTAAATTGCAAAATCATTCACATATTTTATCCTCCCACAATAATTCCTCAGCTATTCCTAAGGTTGGTATGAAAGGTATTTTTACTACCATTTTATAGATGACATAACACGTTCAGAGAAGTTGGCTTTATAAATGTCACTACCCTGAGCAGAAATATTCATTTTTAATCTAGGCTAGCTCTATGTGAGACCAAATGGTATAACTGTGGCTTGGTTGTCAAGCTTTTACCAGGTTTCTGATTCATTTTATATATACAATGTTTGTTAATATTTTATGAATCACATGTGTCTTTTTTAGTATTATATTTTTCAATTCTAAATGGCACATTTTCCTCCATTTTAATGTTATTTAAATTAAGATGCTACAAAAATTAAGGTCACAGTGACATTTAATAAAATCTGAAATTAAATTGATAAAACAAATGGTGTATTGAGAAGGCAGAGTTTTTTGTGTTCCATCTCTATGTTTAGGAAACTTATTACCATTATTTTGTTGTTGTTGTTAATCCTCACCTGAGAATATTTTTTCCATTGATTTTTTAGAGAGAGTGGGAGGGCAGGAAAGAAGGAGAGAGAGAGAGAGAAACAGAAACATCCATGTGAGAGAGACACATCAATTGGTTGCCTCCCACATGTGCCCAGACTGGGCCGGGAATCCAACCTCCAATCTAGGTACATGCTCTTGACCAGGAATCAAACCCAGATCCTTTGGTGTGAGGGCTGATACTCTAACCTCTGAGCTATGCTGGCCAGGGAGGAAACTTATTTTTATATATATATAAATATGTGTCTTTGAATTCCCTCCTCCTGAAAATAAATTTCTCTATTTTTATATGAGAACTTGAGATAAATATCCAAATACTATATCACTATTTCTGTTCTTATAATTCTCATAAACCACTGACAAATCTTTCTTTATTAATGTTCATAATCTTCTAAATTTATTTTTTTGAAGTCACTCAGTTTCCTCCTAAGAAGATAATCCTCATTGTATAGTTCTTTTTCCCCCTGAGAGAATGTGACCTAATATCTATCAGTTTTTCAATGATCTCAATGTTATTAGTTACTGAAATTTCTTAATAACAACTTGATTTATTGGCATGTCTTTTCTCCATTGTGTTAATATAAACATCACACTGTTTTCAAACTAACCTATATATTTCATGATATCTCCCCAGCAGTTTTATGACTTAATGGGGGAAAGTATATGTAAAATTTGAGTTTTAGAATCTCTCCTTAAACTTTTCTATCTTTGACTTAACTTGGTCTGGTTTCATTCATTCACTCAGCATCTAGTTATTGAATACCCACTATATAAGATACTATGGTAGACATTGGAGCTTCAATGGTAAACAATAGAGTTCAGTATTTGTTTATTTTTTGCTATAGAGCTGTGTCATTTATGAGTTATCCTCAGCCCATCTTGTCATGTTTTTAATTTACAAATTAGGCCTTATGTTTTAAAGATGTGAATTACTGTAAGTCTATATGTTGATAAACCTGAATCAGAAATTAACTGGAGAAATAATGAAACAAAAGACTATCTATCATGCAAACATCTACCCATTTATGATGATTTGAGGAACCAGGGCACAATAAAGCAAGGGAAATCTTTTGACTTTCATTATAATTTATGATTTTGAATCTGACGTTATGTGCTATGACAACACATTAAAGGGATTTCTAACTTACAATCTGAGGGGCAAGAAATATCCTCTAAAACAATTGACTTCAGAATTAAAAACTGAGTGACGATTAGGAGCTAATTAGGAGAAGAGCAGATGGTGTAAGGAAGAGAAGAAGAGGGAGGGAGTGAGGATGAGTCAGGAAGGGAGACAAACTTGAGAAAGGGCCCCGAGGCAGGAGGTGGAGAAGTCTTGTAGTCAGTTTCCACAGAGTGGTGGCAAAGGGCAGTAGTGGTAACATGTCACTGGGAAGGTACACAGAATAAAGAGAAGCCATAAGTAGAGAAATGACTTGATTGGAGTTTTGTATTCACTGAAGATCTTTCTGGCTGCAGTTTTGAAAACGTTTTTGAGTGGGGCACGGCTGCCGAGCAGCAGGAATACTAGAAGGTATTGCAGTAAACTTGGCGAGCGATAAAGGTCTAGACTAGTGCTTTTCCAACTTTTTTCCTTAAACACCTCTAAGAGCATTTGTATGCTTACATATACTCTCAAATACTTATGAATTGATATACAAATTCACCATAAGTTTAAATAGTTGCAAAAGATGTTATTTTCAGCATGTTATGAATTTTGACATTTTAAAACAAACCTATTGCATCACTCCTAAATGTATCTACTAGAGTCTGAATGACATTAATATTCCATGCTCATCATTATCCATTTAAAATAGTTGAAATAGCTCTTATAGAACTTTAAACAATTTGTATATGATTTTTTCTTTTGAATTCATATTTCCATTCCCATTGACATTATCCTGTTACTACATATTTTATGCATGAAAGTATTTAATTCATTAACTTATAATTTTAATTATAAAATATATTTATAATTTAATTTCTTTACTTTCTTATAACTGTAAGCCTTAGAGTTATTTTTTCTTCTAGAATGAGTTGTCTACACAATCTTTATTATGTACAATTGGCCAACGCTATATCACTATATTTCAAATTGTGAAAAGTTGTTAGTGACAAAAAGTACAACTTTACTTGAAATGCATTGCTGAATGTGACAAATGGGATTCTTCATTTTAATCAATTCCTCTACCTTCAGCACAATGTTACCTAAATGCTACACATTGCCAAAACAAGACAGAGTTTAGTATTGTTTTTATTTTGCCTTTCTGCTTTCATAGATGTGAACTAATAGATGAAGTGTTGAGTTATGTCAATGTCATTCAATTACTGTAACTCCTTTGGATCATATGTAAAAAAATCACACAGTAATTTATTATCAAAAGTATTTTGTAATAATCTATTAGTTTTGTGGAGTGCAGAGAATTGGAAATAACCTGATTTACAAAATAATTTCCTTTCAGTCCACTTTCTCAGTGGTAGCACCGGTATTTCTCAACATTTATATCCAGTGTCCTTTTGTTTGGTGCCTACAGAGAGTTTACATGCTGGGTCAATGCACATAAAATTCTGGGTGGGGAAGAAGTATGTTTTTGTTTTATAAAATAAGAGGAAGGTAACTAGGAGAGGGCAGTTCAAAAGTAGAATTGCACTTCTGTCCTAGATATATCTTCAGTTATTCCCTAAATCTCTTTTCAGGTATATCTTGGAGATGATTTTTGTACTTTATCCAGTTTGAAGACTAGTAAGCTCAGAATAAGGAAGTAATTGATGATCATGGAAAAAAAAGTAGAAAGACTTGAGAAATAAATAGAAATGTAAGGTGGAAAAATTCAATAAATTTTGGTATTTTGTTAGGTAGGGAGTGTGTATAAAATTTCTAAAACTTGAGAAGAGTGGAGTACATTTTACATATTTCTTTAGAGTGAAAAAAAAATTGATCAGGGAAACATGAAACAATCTGCCTAATAACTAGAGATAATAAGTGTATAGACACTGACCTGCAAAGCTCTCCAATTTTTCTCTGCAGTCATCAATCACCAGGGTGAATGTGCAGAGAAGAACTTTTTATGCAAATTTCAGGTAGTTTGTTTTGAGGGGTCTGGAATGGATGTGAATGATTAAAATGGTGGTAACACCCTAGCCAGTGTGGCTCAGTTGGTTGGAGGATCCTCCAGTATACCAAAAGGTGGCAGGTTCCTTTCCAGTCAGGGCACATACCTAGGTTACAGGTTTAATCCCTGATCAGAGCACATACAGGAGGCAACCAGTCAATGTTTCTCTCTCACATCAATGTTTCTCTCTCCCTGCCTCTTCTTTTCTCTAAAAATCAATTAAATTTTTTTTCAATGGTAGTAACATGCTTTTTTCTTTTGTGCTGTTGCTGTGGAGGAGATTTGTGACACCAGAAACATCCTGCAGAAAGGAGAGCAGGAGGTGGACCCCTGCTAGAGAAGAGGAAACTGAGTCCTGCCTTCTGGAGGCATAATTGTGCATAATAATAGCAATGATTGTTATATTTACTGAGCTGAGCTTTTAACCCCACTTGAAGCTCTTTCGCTCCATTAGCTCCTTTCTTCTTTACCAAGTAGGCATTTGGTTCCGTGAGGTGGGTCCCTATCTCCTAGGATCTTCAGAGTAGGAAACTGAAGCTCAGAGAGCTGAACTTAGAGTTGAGAAGCGGTCAAGTCTGAATTGGAAGCCAGGCTTGTACTCCTTACACTACACCAATAACCTGTAAAGGAACTTGCAGGAGCTTTTCTCTGATCACCTTATGATGGTTTGTTCACTTAATTATCTGCTGAGCACCACTGAGTGCCAGGGATACTAGACACTGGGAAAATAGTGGGAATAAGGTACAGTATGTGGTCATGGACCTTTCTTCCAGGAAAAAAGAAGAAGGCAGTAAACAGTGAAAAACACAGGGTATGTAGATGCTAAAAAGAATTAAACAGGACACTGATGTAAGAGAATAACTGGCTGTGAGGAAGGTCTTCCAGGAACAGAAAGTACAAATGTTAAGGTGGAAATAAGCTAAATGTGTTCAAGAAGCAGCAAAAAGGTTATTGTAGTTGGAGCAGCATAGAGGATGAAAAAAGAAAAGGTTGGAGAGGTGGACAGGGACTGTATCATATATGGCCTTAGGGGTCATGATAAGGATTTGGGATTTTACTGATTTCTTTCTAAGCCATTGGGAGATGTTAAACTAAAAGGTGATGCATTAAATTAGTTTTAAAAGATTACTCTGCTGTATAGAGAATGATATGTGGGCAAGAAAGAGTGGAAGTATGAGAGCTATTAGGAGACTATTGGAATAATCCACATGAGAGATGTTAATGATGCTTGAACTAAAGAGATGCCAGTAAGGATGGGGAGAGTGTATAGAATTAGAATGTGTATTGGAGGTAGAGTTGGTAAGACATCCTGAAGGATTATATGTGGAACGTGAGGATAAAAAACAAATCTAGGATAACTTCCAGGTGTCTGATTTACACAGTTGAATAGATCTTGGTGCCATTCAATGAATGAAAGATGTGATGGGTATGAGGTTGAGGAATTCAGAGTTCTATCTAGGTTAATTTGAGGTTCTTGTGACATATACCAAAGGATAAATAAGTAACTGAATATTTTGGTGGAGACTTAGTTGTCAACCAAAATTCTTCTTCCTTTTTTTTTCTTCTTTTTTTTTTTGGCCATAAACCTACACTACACAACATTTCTCAGCCATCTTAAAGTAAGTGGGACTGTGTACCCATGCTCTCTCCAACAGAATGTGAGCAGAGCCAGTGCACAGTTTCCAGGTCCATCTCATTAAAAGCCATCAACAGGTGTTCTTCTATGCTCTTATTTATTCTGACAGATGGAAGCAGATGATGACCAGGTTCTGGAGAAAGCAGGTTTTGGGAGATTTCTGGTTGGAGAGCAACTCTGCCCCATTGACCTAAACATCTACCCAGGACTGTTATATGAGAAAACAAAGCCCCTATTTTTGTGTTGTTTTTGAGAGTAGAGGTGACAAAATGGAATAGTAGCTCACTGAATTTCTCTGGAAAGGATAAAGTAAAAGAGTACTCAAAAAGAGGAATGTACACTTCCTACAGGAAGGCTTGCCAATGTCAAGAAAAGAAAAGAACTTGAGAAAGGGCACAGAGGCAGGAAGCCTGGGAAGTCCTGCTCAGGTGACTTTAAGGCAGTGGATATCCAAAGATAATCTGAGAATACATAGCTCCTGAGAAAAAGTCCCGTAAGATCAAGGCAAAGAAAGTAACCATAGGAAATAATCAAAATGACACCTTATTTGATTCAGGAAACAAAGTCATGGAACATTCTAAACTTCATCTAATCTATCTCCAAGATTTTAAATATATATATTTAAAGCAACTATATAATACATAATACACTGAAAATTATATTCTTTCAAAATATTTACACATATCTTGATAAGAATTTAGATATCACCTTATGGTATGAAATGCACTATATGGCTTTTTCAAAATTATATTAAGGACGTTATAGGCAAAACTTTGAAGAATGTTTGAATGAAGTACTGACAACAAGGGCCAGAGGTTTAGAGAATATTCTGTTCAATCTAGATGCTAGATAATGTATGGTGTTGTGTCATTATGGTGGCCATTCGAAAGACAAAAGTTAATGTTAATGTACATAATTTTTCCAAAGAATTTAGAAATCACTAGCATCACAAATATGTTCACCAATGACTCATCCTAAGAGATTGATCAGGCTGTAGAAAATAATGGAGGAAATGTGGGGAAATAATATCCCTTTTAGTGGAAAATAACTTGATACATTCATTTTTGTTATACTATGGCTTGGAGAGATTTGTTCACAGTCGAAATGCCCTGTGAGTCCTTAGGGAAAGTTGATGGAGGAACAGGCCTGGGGCTAGAATTATTTATATCTTTAACTCATTCACAGAAAATTCATAACCTGAAAGCAGGTGGTCTCAGAAAGCAGGCAGAACTATGGTATTGTTTCAATAGAAAAATGAAGTTGCTTGCTGTAGAAAACACCAAGTCAGGACTCCAAAGCCTGAATGCAAAATAATACAACGTTGACGAATGAAATTATTCCAAATGAGTAAAGTCTCATGCATTTATTAAAAAAAATAAATCTTAATGTAGGTCACTGTTGAGTTTCAGGCACAAAAGGCTGAGCTCTGCTGATACAGTTCTTTTCAGTTCCTGAGATAACTCATACCCCATAAATGATCTAGGTAGGCCCCAATTCCCTGGCTCAGTCTAACAGTTACTCTGTGTGTGTGTGTGTGTGTGTGTGTGTGTGTGTGTGTTTATTTGTTTTCCTGTTCTGTTTTTGTGGTCTTTCATTTCTGTTCTGCATACAAATTGCCACAAATTTAGCATCTTAAAACATACTTTATTTTGTGAGTCAGGGGCTATGGGCACAGCTTAACTGAGTCCTTGACTCGGAGTCTCAGGAGCTTGCATTCAAGTTCAGCTACCTCTGTTTCTTTCTCTTCTAGTTAGTAGAATTTAATTCTTTGTATTTGTGGGACTAAGGTCCCCATTTTCTTGCTGGCTGTCAGCATGTAGAGGCCACTTACCCCTCTCACAGAGAGAGCCCTCACTGGCCTTCACAAAGCAGCTTGCTTCTTCAAGGCTAAAAGGAGAGATTTCTTTTAGGAAGGAAGGGCTCAAGTCCTCTTCTAAGGACTGTCACCTGATTAAGATAGTCCCATGAAGGATAGTTTCTCCTTTAACTAATTCAAAATCAATGGAGTCAGGACTTTAATTAGATTTGCAGTGTCTTGTCAAAAAATACATGATTGTGATCAAGCTTACCTTGTTTTTTAAGTCAGAATATCTTTCAAATACTCAGTGAAGCATTTTAAATGTTTTTCTACCTTGATACATAAAGAAAGTAATTTCTATTACTTCCTTTCTCTGATTTTTTTTCTCCTATTCAGAGACTATTTAGGAATATATTTCCTCTTTAAAATACTGGGTTGGTTGCTGTACATTACATTGATTGCTTATTAATAATAGTGAATTTTTAATATTTATTAAGTGAACCATAAAATAATTTATCTAAATTGAATCATGTCATTGGCTGTTTATAATTGGTCCTGTTAATTTATTCTACAAATATCTTTATGTAATGCACTATACAGGATTCTACGGGGTCTACCCTTATGAACATAGCCATGTCTGACCTAAAAATGTTTATGAGCCATGGCAGAGCAAAGAGACAGTTATTTATTTAATAGAGTTTTCATATTATATTGCTGTCCCTGCCATATAACTTCTGCTATACCCCAATTTCATAAGCATTGGGCCATTGCTCCTAGTTAATGGATTTTGTTCTAAACTCGCCTATTCAGTCTTAAGCTACCAATCAGAAACAGTAGCCGTTGAAGCCATGATCTGTTATCACAGTGCACAGACGAGTTTGTTGTACTAGCCAGTGTCCCCCAAAATTTATGGAGAATGGAACATAAATTAGTATATTTTCGTTGGAAGTGAGTATACAGGGAAGAGAAAAATGGTGACATAAATTCTTCCACAGTATGAAGGAAAGTTGAAGGCCTTCTATATGATAGAAGTTTTGCTTGTATGTAGTTAGTTCATAGTAAAACATCATTTCCATGTTAATTCTTGGATCTATTGCAATGATCTCTGGTGCTGTCATGGCCACATCCTATATGTTGGGAATCACTGTACATTAGGACAATACAATGGGAGATGGGAGCAGAGGTTCAGGTTCAGTGCAGACTGCCTGAGGTACAATAACCAGAACGATTTCTGTAAAAGCTACAAAAGGGCAGCATGAGGGTGCTCACAACCAACATTGATCCCTGTGGTAGCATCTCTCTGCTCTTTGTTTCCAAACCCTATCACCTCTGCACTGTGCCACACCCTCCTGGAACTACTTCCACTTCCCTAAACGACACGCTTTGCTCCTCTTCATGCTCTGGCACATGCTCCTCTGTTTTCATGCTGCCATTGACCCCTGCTGCTGCATTTCCCTCCTTGCAGCCTGAACACCTGTCCTTGTCGTTTACATGCCAGTACATCTCAGCAGACTCTCAGTGTCTCCTGGATCGAGGTCAACGGTGTTTCCTTTAACCAGCAGCTGTAATCCTCACAAGTCTCCAGCTACTCTTACTAGTCCGAAATACTTAAAAAAAAGTTGTCAAATGAGTAAAACTCCACCCAATTCACAATTTAGCTTGAGTTGTAGATCTTGAGGATTGTAAACACTGTTCTATCATTATTCCTTTTAGATTCCTTCCAAAAATATTAAGGTTAATATTTATATAAATAATGGAACACATTTTCTGATTAAATGGATATTACTTTTAAATAAAATGCTTCATTTTGTAAGTATTTTAGATAACATATAAATCACGAAATGATAAAATAAAAATTTTAATAATTCTGTAAGATTTGATGTTGGGACATTTAAATATTGAAAAAATCTAGTTAACAGATTATTAAAATTACATCCATCACTCTGTTTCTTTTGCATATACATATATTATTATAATCAATTCATCAGAATGAACTACAGACCATAGAAAATATTATGTATGTAGTTTCTCAATAAATGATGTTTATTATTATGCTAAATCTATTGAAAAATGTATAGTAGTTTTTCCTTTCATATTGCTACTAACACATGGGAAAGTGTTATGTAACATATTCGGGAGTAGACTAGTGTTGAGATAGGTTGAGTCTTAAGGCCCTATGAGAAGAAGATTGCAATGAACATTTGTTGTATGACTCTAGGAGTGGGGAGAAATACAGCTTATTTTTTTTTTAAGATAACTAGCAATTTTATGGAGAGTGGACTGTGAGGAGGCCGATTGAGAAAGGGGCCTTGTCTGGGATGGTAGCAGAGGATATAGGGCAAAGAGGTTAAATTTGAGATATTCTGAAGAGAGGGTCTAAAGGACTTGCTAATAAATTGCAAATACAAGGAGAGTAACAAGACAATCAATAATATTCTCTAGGTTTTGTGCCTAATCAACTGAGTGAAAGCTAGTTCTGTTCTCTGAGGTGATCCCCAGTGAGGAAGGGAAGAAAGGTTAAAATATTTTATGTACAATTTGCCATTATGTTTTGCATTTCATATTGCCAAAACTGCATAGAATCAGTTTGGCCACAATTACTGAGTTTAATGGAGTGAGTCAGACAAACTTCATCATTCTAATATAATTTGAATGACCATTCATTAGTTTTCTTTTGACTGGATCTTGGTGGTGGTGGTGAAATATGGAAATTTCAGATTTTTTTTTTGCCACCCACAAGGAGCCCAAAATTCAGACATGCAAATATCTAGTTTAGTGTGTGATTTTCTGTAGATGAAAGGTATTTTTATTTTTTACTATGTTTATTTATATTTGTTCTTTATCCACCACTAAATGCAGTCGGATACTTTTGAGATGGAATGATAAAAGGTATTTTTAATTTGCTTGGACCCATTTTTTAAAATTACCTCAGAAATCATCCAGTGTGACTCTTAATTTTGCAGATAAGAAAAAAATTTACCCTAAATACCCAATAAATTGACAAAAGTTACACAGATATGCAATCAGACAGTCAGGACTAGATCTTGACCTTTTAGGATTCCTGTGGGGTTTTGTTGTTGTCTTGATTTATTTTTAGCTCTATACAATATGAGAATATCATGATACATATTTATAAATTTAAAATATGTTGTATATAGCTATATGAAGTATAACAAATCAATATCAATTAGAAGAGCCATTAATCAAATTGGTGTAGACACCAATAAAGGCTTCTACAGTATAATTGAAATGCTTCTTTTATCCTACCTGGAGTATTTCTAATTATATAGATATTTTGAGTGGTCTTTGTAAAATTTATTTTATATTGAATCAGCCTTTGAGAAATAATAACGGTAATAATAATAATAGTTCATGTCATGTGCACTAAGCATTTTATATGTATTATGTTATTGCATCCTCACAGCGACCTTGTGGTTCTGGTACTAATATAACAGATATGTAAACTTAGGTTGAGGAGCAACATAAATTGCTCAGACCATTAAGTTGCATGAGTGTGGTTCAGGACTTACGTAAGTCCCGCTGACACCAATTCCATATCGCTGTTCCCTCCGCTCAGCCATTTTATTAGTTGGTAACTGAATAAAAATATCACCATAATGTGGCTAAACTCCTTATGGAGAGTGAAACATGATATTATTAAGACAGAGAAGCATGAGGTAAGAAACAAAATACTTAGGTAAAAATTAATTCTAAAACCTACTATAACATATAACAACTCTTTTCGGCTCTTTACACATGTATTAAAGAGTTATCATTATAATATATTCCTGAAAACTTTAGCAATTTAATTGTCTGCCTTGTTATACATTATACACAATGCAATATAATACATTATGAAATGTATAAAACATAAACTTAGTTTATGACTCAAAAAATAGTTATAATCCTCTTTATTTTCCAGCTTTATTGAAATCAATTGACACATAACAATGCACAAGTTTAAGGTGTACAATGTATTGATTTGATAGACTTACATAATGCAAAATGATTACCACCGTGGCATTAGCTAAAACCTCCATCACTCTATAATCCTCTTTATTAAACACAACTTTGATAGAGCTTTCCTTGGTTAAGCTTCTAATTATAATACATGTATTTTAAAACATGATACAAACTCTCCACTTTGGTTTGAATTCTTAGACAACTTCTCAAACCAAAACATAACATTTAGCAATTTGTTTTTGATGCTTCTAAATGTTCATGTTAAAATTTTAGAGTTTCAGGTCAAAGGGCATTTATAATTGTATTAATGGTTTTAACTGTCTTTGCACATTCTAAGTTATTTAGCTAGGGATCTTGCTTTAAAAACACAATATAATTTAAAAATATTCAGAGAAAAACAAATATCATGTGACCTCTCTTAAAGGAGGATTCTAATGAACAAAATAAACTGATGAACAAAATAGAAACAGAAGCATGGATGCATAACAGACTGAGAGCTGCCAGAGGGGAGGGGTGTTGGGGGCCTGAATGAAAGAAGGTGAAAGGATTAAGAAAAAAATATATATATATATAATACATAGACACAGACAACAGTGTGGATCTAGCCAGAGGGAAACAGGAGTGGGGGATAGATGGAGGTAGACAAGGGGGCCAAAACGGGGAAGGAAAGAGACTTTGCTTGGGGCGATGAATGCATGATGCAGTGTGCAGATCATGTTTTGTTGAGTTGTACACTTGAAACCTGTATAATTTTATGAACTAATGTCACTTCAATACATTCAATAAATGAATAAAGAAATAAAAATAAAAATATACCAATGTGTTTAAAAGGGATGTCTGTAAAAGAACAAACATAAATTTAATCCTTTCAAAATTCCCTACTCTTTTTCATCCTCCACAAATTGTATCTCAACTTATCACTTTCTGGACAAAAAACTTGCAATGGCATCTCATTGCCCCAAATTAAACACCTACGAATAGCTGTTCATCTATGGGCTATGTACTGTGTGTTAGACTTTCCATGCACTGCTTCTAATCTTCCCAACTGCCCTGCTATATAGATAGAAATAGGAAAACTAAGGCTCAAGGAGCTAAAATTGAAACCCAGGTCTATCTGATTTCAACACCTTGAATTTTTTACACTGGAAAAGGATGGTTCCCAGTAACTGTATCTCCCATTCAGTAAGTGGGTGCCGTGTTCCAGGCACTCCAGTGCTCCATCTGAGTTCAAGCCTCAGTTCTACCACTTCACTGTGTTCATGGTCACATCACTCAAACTCTCTTAGCCTTAGTTTCCTCATCCATAAAATGGGGTAAATAGGAGTGCCTCTGAGGGTTACAGGGAGAATATGTGAATAATCTATTTTAAGAGCTTAGTACAGAACCTAGCGTATATAAATAATTAAACATTGACTATCATTATTTATATTATTAAATACTTCAGATATGCAGAAGCTATAGAGATAACCTAATAAATGTCAAAGTACTCACAGTAAAACTGAAAATATTGAGCATTATTGACACAGTTGAAAGACACATGTACCCACCTCTTATTCCGTCCTCTGCAGAGATAGCTTTTACAAAATGTAATATTTACCCTTTTTAATGCATGCTTTTCTCCATTTGCTACAGGTGTATATTTTATTAAACAATATATAGAAATATTTTCAAATTTTTAAATGAATGAGTCCAACTTTGTTTTATAACCTGCTTTTTATGATAAATATTGTTTTCAAAAGTCATAATTGATATATAAAGCTCTAGGTCCTTTAATTTCACTGCCATTCAGTATTCTGTTTGATGGATGAAACTGTTTCTTCATCATTCTCTTATTGATGTATATTTGGGTTTGTTTTAAAATTTTTACTATTTCATAAACTGCTACAACAATAATAAAATGATCCTAAAAGTTATATAAAACATTTTTCTAGTGATTATTATGTTTTAGGCACTATTCTAAATGACTTACATATATTGAATATTTAGTCCCACAACAATTCATAATATGTACTATTATTGCATTCAATGTATAAATGAGGAAACTGAGTCAACTTCACACAGCTACTACATGGTGCTGCTAGAAATCAAAAGACACCATCAGGCTCAAAAGTCAGTTCTCCTCACCACATGTCTCTTTTGTCACACATGTCAGAACAACTCTATGACAGGTACTCGTTCCTTTCAGCACCTTAGACTTATCTAAGCAATTAAAAATAATGACTTGGATAATAAAGATTTTTGATTAAAAAAAAAAAAGACTTATACCCAATCTTCTCTCCAAACCAAACTTAAAAACTTGGGTAGGGAGAGAGAAGAAGGGAGAGAGAGAGAGAGAAACATCAATGTGAGAGAGAAACGTCTATTAGTTACCTCCTGCACGCCCCCTACTGGGGATCAAGCCCGCAACCCGGGCATGTGCCCTGGCAAGGAATGAAACCGGGACCTCCCAGTCCGAGGGACAACGCTCAATCCACTGAGCCACACCGGCCCGGTTAAATCTTATTTTTAATTAAACTTTTTACCCAGTGATAACTATCTTGCAAAACTATAATACATTATCACAACCAGGATGGACATTAATGAGGACATGTCTATTACCACAAAGATCCCTCCTGTTTCCCTTTTATAGTCACATCAATTTCCCTCTCTCTCCTTTCTTAACCCTGGGCAACCACTAATCTATTCCCTATTTCTATAATTTTTTTCATTTCAAGGATATTATTTAAATGGAATTATATAGTATGTAACCTTTTGATTGACTTTTTCACTTGGCGTAATTCTCTGAAGATTCACCCAGGTTGTTGCATGCATGAATACTGTGTTCCTTTTTATTGCTAATGATAGTCCATGGTATGGATGTAGCACAGTTTGTTTAACCATTCACCTGTTGAAGCACATCTGAGTTGTTTCCAGTTTTTTTACTGTTACATATAAAACTGTTGTAAATGTTCATTTATAAGCTTCATTTTGAACATATATTTGCATTTCTCTGGGATAAATGGCCAGGAATTCAATTGGGAGATCTTGTAGTAGTTGCATGTTTAGTTTTTTAACTTTCAAATAGCCCTGATTTGAGTATTTTTAAAGCTCGTCATGCTTTGAGTATGACTGTGCTAGAATTTATACCTGAGAGTGGCATTTCTGGGACATAGGGCATATGTATTTTTAACTTTATTAGACTTTGGCAAAACTGGTTTCCAAAATGAATGTGACCATTTATATTCCCGTAAGTTAGTCTGTTGCTTCTTCCTTGCCATCACTTGGTATTTTCAAAATCTTAAAATGTTTGCAAGTTGATGAATGTTTAAGGCATTTTATTATGATTTTATTTTGCATCACTCTAATTACTACTGAGAAGTTTGCAAATAATATCTTCTCTAAGGTGATTAGTCAAAGTTTCTGCCCATTTTTCTAATTTTGTTCCCTTTTGTCTTTTTCTTTATTGATTATTGTAGCTTTTCCAGCATATTCTGGACACTAAACTTTTGTTATTTATATGAATTACAAATAAGTTCCCCTGAGCTGTGGCTTATCGTTTTATATTATTTATGGTGTCTTTTGATGAGCAGAACAGTTTGTTTTTTGAAACATAGCCAAATTTATAAACCTTCCCATTTTTATGTGTACTTTTATCGTTTTAAAAGAAATTCTTTCCCATTATGAGGTCATAAATATATTTTTCTAAACGCTTTGAAGTTTGGTGCTGCAAATTTCTTTTCTTTCTTAAACTTGGAATTAATGTGAGGGTAAGGTCATCATGGTTGGATCATCAGTTTTCCCAGTGCCCAATTATAAAATGACCCATCCTTCTCCTCCTCATTGCAGAGATGTTCCAATCATTATCAATTGTCCGTGCATGGGGGGGCTGTTTCTGTGCTTACTGTTTTAAGCCACTGCTTTATTACTCCCCTCTGCATTATTCTTACACTATCATAATGCTTATAACATTGTCATAAATCAGGGATCTGCTGACGTGAGGACCCCACCTATTTATTTTTTCATAATTGTCTTGACTATTCTTGTTGTTTGCTGGTCAACGTAAGTTTTGAAATCTTACTAAATTCCCTACTAAACACTATTGGTATTTTGACTGTAATTATATTGAATTTATAGGTTAATTTGGGGGAAAATTGACATCTTTAATATATTGAATTTTCCTGTTTATGGACATTTAACACTATCTCTTCATTTGATTAGGTTTGCTTCAAAGTCTGTTAATAAGGTTTTGCAATTTTCCCCAGAAAGTGTTTACATTACTCTGTGAAATTTTTTTCTAAATATCTGGGGCTTCTTTTATTGCTAATGTGAATATTTTTAACTGCATTTTAACTATTTGCTGCTTGATTATAGAACTGCAACTAATTTTTATAATAAAAATTATATAATAAAATTACTATATTTGTTATAATTTGTAATTTTAGTTTTAGAATTTTCTATGTGACATTTATATTGTCAGTGTATAATAACAGCTTTTTTTCCTCTTCTTTTATATTTATTTTTCTGAAATAAACAAAAGAATCAAGTATAATGTTGCATAGAAGGAGTGGAAGCAGGCATCCTAACTTACTCTTGATCTTCAAGGAAATTTTAATTCACTAACAACACCTCTCTCTTTGCTCACACTTGGAGGTAAAAGTTAGTGTCTATCTCAGGGTCAAATTATTTCTTTTTATTTTACTGATGATTTTTATCACAAATATTTTATTATTTTATTTTGAGTATGAATGTTGTTTCTATGACCTTGGACCACATGAAATAGCCACAGATTAAATATTGCTATCATTATTTAGGAAAAAACAGAACTTACTATTTAATGTTTTCCAGTATTTTAAGTACCCACCTGGCACTGTACATAGTTATTACCATAGTATTGACTACATTCCCTATGCTGTACTTTAAATCCCCATGACTACTTTGTAACTACAAATGTATACTTCTTAATCCCTTTGTGTGTGTCTTCTTTATGAGAAATTTGACTGAACCACAAATATGACCACTTTCATCATAAAAATTTTTAGAATATTATGGGCAACAAAAATATAGCATAATGCTCTAGTAAGGGCAATGTTATTCTCACAGAAATTAAAAATCCATTATAGTCATTAAAATATTTTAATATGTCTATTTCTATGCCAACACATTTCCTATATGCTGATCATATTTTTGTTATTAGATTTTCTTTTCCCCACCTGCTGCTACCAGACGTTTCTTTGCTTCCTCAAGAAAGAAGTATAATTGTATATACCTGCAGGACACATTTGATTTTCCTGTGTTAACAAAATTCTGATAAAAGAGCTTTGTGATGGTATCATTTCCAGAGTTAAATACATTTTATAAAGGAGCTGATAAGTGTCATATATTTGCCTCTGTGCAGTATTTTCCTCTAAAATTTAGCCTATTTGAATTATTTGTCTATATATGTTTCAAAACCTAAAAATTCAGGGTGTCTTTATTTTCCATGGCATTAATCACTTGGTTTTGAGTTGCTCTAAGAACTGAATTTCACCAAAATAATTGAAGATATAAAAACTCTTGTGTTGTGACCTTATTGGAACAACTAAACATATCTCCCCTTCAGCAGCCCTCACTGTCTTTCAATGTGCCATTATAATAGCTAGCATAACATTTATGTTGAATTATTTTATTTTGGGCTCAGATAAGGTCATCTTTACTCAGTATTATCCATGTAGAAGTTTAAAGTTAATTTCCTTGCTGTTGGTACTATACACTTTATAACTGTTCTAGATTAACACCCAAAATGGGATGTTCAGTTAAATAGACTCGTGGGTAATTAACAAGCACACCCACAACATCTTGAAATAATTTTTAAAATTTTTATTAATTTTAATAGAACATTGGTTTCCACTGTAGAATTTTCTCTTTGTGAAAGAATTAACATGAGAAACCTGAACATATTAAAAAATGTTTCTTTTCAAAGGAAGAAATTATCTTAGTCTTTATGAGGTTGACATGTTTAATGAACTTTCTCTTTTTTAATGAAAATTTTTTCCCACTGTTTAGTTTCCTATGAGACGTTGTGGATTCATTTTTCGTACTCCATCTAAAATTAATAATATTATGAAAATAAAATAAACATGACTTGGGGAGTCTGGAAGGGCAGTGAGGTCAGATCTCCCAGCCTTGGTTTATTCAGAGGCTGATTAATAACTAAGCTGTGCTTTGGAATTGGCTCATGTGCGGGACTAAATTAATGTCATGGATTTTCAAGTTGAGATGTTGAAGCATTATGATGACTTTAATTATATATATTAAATCATTTATCAACTGTTGTACACAGGACACTTCGCTCTATACTTATGGAACATTCATCAACATCTCTTTTGGAAGAGTGATCATTTAAGCAGAATTTTATTTACGATTTCTGCAAAAGATTTTCCTATATCCCTCTTACAATTAAATAAAGTCCATTTCTCTGATATATGTTCTCTGGATTCTGTTAGCTTAATCAAAAATTCTGAGAAAAAAATGAAGATCCTTCCTGCTGTTCAAAGAAATACCAGATATGGAATTCCCCAAAAAGAAATAAATTTAAGAATTTATGCTGCATTCAGATTAGTTCTCTTCTCCTCTTCCCCTTCTCTTCCCATTATAGAAAATGAGTCAAAATGGCACAGATTATAAACAAGAGGAAGAAAGAAGGAAGGAAGCGAGAAGTTTAGAATTGAGGAAGGGACTTGTGTTACCACCAAATAATAAGCCGTGTCAGAAAGCAAGGAGGGAGATCAAGAAACTAACTGAAGTCTGGAATAAGAAAATCCTCTCAGCCTGGTTCTTTATTTATTATTATTTTTTAATCCTCACCCAAGAATATGTTTATTGATTTTAGAGAGAAGGAAAGGGGGGGGAGAGAGAGAGAGAGAGACATCAATATGAGAGAGAAACACCGATTGGCCACCTCCCATACATGCCCCAACTGGGGATCAAACCCAAAACCCAGATATGTGCCCTGATCCTGACTGGGAATCGAACCTGCAGCCTCTCAGTGCACAGGATAATGCTTCAACCAACGGAGCCACACCAGCCAGGGTTCAGTCTTGTTGATTTCCTATGTATGGCAAGAAAATACAGTCTCCTGGAATGAGAGAGGATAAGAGGGTCATAGAGATATATGAAGTTTTCATTACAATCAATAGTACATATATTGTGCCTTTTACCTGAAGTGCAACTTTATTTTGTAGTTTGTTCATTTGTTGGGCATTTACTGATTTGTAACAAGAAAAAAATATATAGTTAACTCTTTAGAAGCAAGAAATTCTTCATGATAATTCTATGCTATATGAAAATTAGCATTGATATGGTCAAATAAGCTGAATACATATTGTAAAATTATCTGTAACAATGACTGCATCCAGGGAGTTTGCAGTTGATTGCTGTTAGGAATACAAGATAGTATAATGCAGTATTATCCTCATGAGGAAATTTACTTGGGGCAATAAGTGTTTATAAATAAAAATTATGAAGTAGAGAGGTAAAACAGAATAGCAATAAAGAAAAAGAAAATTATTTGGCTGATGTGTACTACAAGTGCATTTATTCATTCGACAAGTATGTGTTGAATATTAATAAATCCAGAATCAATTAGATATCAGAGGTTGAACGGTCATTGTGACATCTATGATTCAGGAAGTCTTTTAAGAGGAGGATTCTCATTTTCTCAGTTTTTTTCCCTTAGGTACGTTTAAAGAGGAAGTAGGAGAGCATTTTTTTCTGTGTAAGTGTATATGAATACACTTACCCAGTAAAGCAAAGCCATTGAGTTTTCAGGATATAGTAGTGGTAAATTTCTTTGGCTAGAATGCAGAGTTCACATAGATTTGTGTTTTAATGTTAGAGAAGTGAAAGTTTTGAAAAAGATAGATGTTTAATCACTAGCCAGGATATGTGCAATTGGTGCTTTGGGCAAAAAAAACTTTCCTCTTAAGCAAGTAAATGACAGTGAAAATTGTGTATCACTTGGGACAGAGAACCCAACTATAGCTGGCTGAAGAAGGAAGGGTTTGTCTGGTACAGACCACTAAAAATTCAGAGGTAAATAGGGCTTCAGGAATACCCTGGGAGCACAGATGGTTTAATAAGGAATTGGTTTTTATACTTTTCTGTTTTCATTCTCAGGCTCCATATGGTACTTTTTTTCAGTTTTAGGCCTACATTCTTCTAGGACTAAGTTCAAAATGAAAGAGAGAGAATTTATTAACTTCTGAATAAAGTTATTGTATTTTATGCTTGAAAGTTCTAGAGTCACAAACTCATCTCTGAGACAATCACTGTGACTAAAAGGATGGAATTATACAGATTTTCCACGGGTAGATTATAAGCCTATTCTTGAACCCTATCTCCTATGAATAATATACTTCAATATTATGACTCACTGAGCATAGAACTTATGTGCCATCTCCACATTCTCACAAATGAGAAATAAGGAAAGGTTGTTTCTCAGAGGACATTTTTTTTTTTTTTGCATGAGAGAGAGAGAGGGAGAGAAAGAGAGAGAGAATGTGAATAAATGCAATATGGTCTGGAGACAGGAAGACCAAGTACTATTTCTATAAATCCTATTAATTGAAGCTGTACAAATTGGAACAAAAAGGGTGATAGCAATGAGCAAAATTTTTCAAGTATGACTTAGTAGAACCTGGTGATTGATTAGCTAGCTGCCGGTGGTGGTGATAATGGTGATGATGATCAGATGATGTAATAATAATGATGATGGTGATCTATTAGCTATTTCAATACTAGGTTTTTAGAGTTATATATATGATTTAGAGTTATATTATGGCCCAGAGATTCCCAAACTTTTAAAAAATCACAGCACCCTTAAATCTCAGTCATTTTTGCCTGACACCCCTAAACTAAAATAAAAACCTAGGTCTGAGAAAGAATGTAAAACTTGAAACACCCATGGGACCCCTATTTTGTGAATCATGGCTGTAGCCCTTGACTTACAAAGATATGTCATTACTTCCTAATAGTAGTCAGGAAATCAAAAATAGATAACATGAGTTTCACAGCTACTAGTTCAGTAACATTGTGTTAAAAGACTATCATACTTACTCATGTAGATCTTGTGTATGTGATTAGTACATATCAGTTTGCCCAAATATTTCCCAGTTTGAGTTCTGGTTAATGGAATCTGATTAGAAAGTAAAATATGAGAAAACTAATTTTACATATAGGAATTTGTTATTGGAAAATAAATTGATTTACTTTCTGTATATTCAGTCTAGACCAATTTGACCCCTTTGCAAAGTATTATTTGTTTTTATTTATTTATTTATTTATTTATTTATTTATTTTATTTTATTTTATTTTTGTACCTGGTAAGACTTTTTTTTATTGTTGAAAATATTACAGATGTCCCCCTTTTTTTCCCATTGACCCTCTCTTCTCCACTCCCACCCTTCCCCTGCTTTCCCCAACCTAATGTCTGTGTCCATTGGTTGTGCATATATGCATATAAATTCTTTGGCGTATCTCTTCCCAACCCTCCTACCCCCCATCCCTCTGAGGTTTGTTAGCCTGTTCCCTATTTCCATGACTCTGGATCTATTTTGGTCGGCAGCTTATTTTGTTCATGATGTTACATAAATAAGTGAGATCATGTGATATTTGTCTTTTTCTGACTGGCTTATTTCGCTCAGCATAGTACTCTCCAGGTCCCTCTATGTTGTCTCAAAGGTTAAGATATCTTTCTTTCTTACAGCTAATATGTGAAGTGAATTCTATGTAATTATCACCTACTATAAATGTTTAGCGAACAGTATTTTTGTGTGGCAGGGAGAAATGAAGGACAGGAGGATGAAGCTTCATTACAATGAGCATCAGGAGGTGAGAGAAAGGGGCACAGGAACAGGAAAGATACATAGACATGGAGCCAGAATTGTCTATGATAAATTTGGGTCACTTCTCAATTTTCCAAGAGTTAACCTTGATTATAATTGGGTCAGACAACAAAAGAGCCAGGTGAGTATCAAGACAATAGGTCCATGGAGTAATATATACAGAACAAGTGGAGCTAACGAGCATTTTGAAATACTTGAATCTCTATTGGTGATTCATTCCGATTATTTAGCCACATGAGTTAAATAAACCTCATGAGTGTATTTGTGCCTTTTCTTATTTTGATCCAAAGACTGTTACATACAAGAAGAAATGTGTCATCAATAACGATAAAAGTACACAAATCTAAAGATGTGAAAATAAATGATAGAGTGTCCCAGATGCTCTTTAGTTTCTGATTCACTCTCGGGGAGAGTTCTCTATAGACTGGAATGTGCAACACAGGAAATAGTGATATGAACTTTATTCTAGACCTTCTTCTCTTCCCTATAGGAACTAGTTGTTTCAATAGGAACTAGTCCTTTGTAAGGCAACAATAGGAACTATTCTTTTCAAAGGAAACAATCTCATCTGAACTTTTTTCTCCTGTTGCTCACATCTTAGGATCTGTGTCCCATCTAATTGTATATTAGACCTCAAAGCAGTATTCATCTTCAAAAAGCCCATGTGGTATAGGTAATATAAATATCAACACACATGTACACATAATTTCCTTTGGAAATGCTTTGAAATTAACATATTTTATGTTTAGTATAAGTAAAATAGTTCATAGTAAAATACAGACATTTAAAAACTTCATTTCTTACTTGCTTTTAACATATGAAACATTGATTTTTCATTTTGGGTGCTTCATGGTTTCATTATTTGACCTTTACATTTGAAAAATTATAGTGAATCAATATATAAGTTAGTATATTTAAGATATTTCTGAGCATCACCTTTCATTCATTTATTCCAGAGAATGACTGATCTAATGAGAAGGCTGGTTTTTTAAGTTAAATATATTCTTTAGAATCAGTTGTTAATTATCTCTGGTCTTGAGAAAATAACAATGATATAGTTATGGTGTCAGTGCTTTTTCAAATTCTTGACAAATAAAAGTATTCCTGAAATTATATAACTATAACTAAAGAAAAATGTACATATATTTTCCCAAACTTAAATGATAGGCATCATAGTATTACAAAATGATCAAGAGAATTCTAGTGAATATAGAATTGATATTCTATTTCTCCCTTTGCAGCTGCCTTGTAGCCTAATTCACATCATTTATTTATAAGATGAAAGAGATATTTTTAAGCATTCACTACAGTTATCTGAGTGATTGATAAAAACAAAAACAACAACAAAAAAAACCACTCTGGTGTAAGGGTGTTGCTAGGAAACACAAGTGGAAGGTGAAATCCCCTACAGAGCTGTCTTCCATCTCATAACAAAGAAGCGTGGTGGTAGCATGTTCTGATTTAAAAAGCAGAAAAATCATCTGTTAAAGGTGTATCCAGAGGGAATTTGTTATAGGTTCACTTAAATAGCTTCATTTGGGAAATAGTTGTGGTTTATTTATGTTGCATCGAAACTTCCAGGTATTCTGTTTTCCATTTGAAAAAGGATAAAATTGTAAGCTTATATTGTCAAAATAATCACTTTAAAAATAAATACACAAAAATAATGCCATTTTAATTTCTGCTTTAATAATAATTTTCTGATTGTTAAAATAATGTATCCATCAAAGAAAAATTTGGATATAGAGAAAATGTAATGAAGATAAAGATCATTCATTTTGTCACACACAGAAATGACATGTTGGTTTATTTCTTTATATTTTATTTCTTCTAAATACTTAGTACATGTTAACTAGGAGTTTTTAAAGGGGTTTGGAGGTTTTTCTTTTTGTTGTTGTTGTTTTTGTGTACATTCCCTGCCTTTTACCATAGAATTTATTTAATTCCTTTATAGTTATTATAATTTCTTATGTACCTTGATATATTTCTAAAATGTTATTTTACATATTTAATTCCTACAATTTTTTATTCTGTTTTTTCTCTTTTACTGTCTTCTATTTGATTGAGGGTCTTTTTTATACCTTGTATTTTTGAGTTTATGCTCTATAATGTTTAGTCCTGCTTTTTCACATAATATTATAGTATAAACTTTATTTGATTCTCATTCTACTATTATAAATCACTTGCAAGCATAATTTTCCGTCCTTCCTCATACTTCATTATACTGTTTTAATAATAGAAATGGAAATAAGACAAATTATTTTATTAGATTTCTCTATGAGGAATTACTGTTTCAAAATATCTTAATTCTTTTGAAATCCTTAATATATATTACTAAATTATTTTTTAAAAGGTTGTCTTAGTTACTACTTCTTGTAGCAATATAGGAAAATATCAATCATTGTATACATACCAACATTGAGTATTATTAATTTTAACGCTGTACAAATTTAATCACATAAAACATAGAGTGTTTTTTATTCATTTATTAGTGATTCATATTTATTCTTTCATGTATCTAATCATGTCCTTTATCTATTTATCTACTGTGACCTTAATATTTTTTCACAGCTGTTGCTGTGAGCTCCTTATAACTGTGTCTGTAATCTTTCTTAATCTTTCCCCAAGTTAATATTTTGACTTTTAAATTTGTGTATATATTTTAGTATATGAAGTTTTAAAATTATTTTTTCTTCTATTCAAGGATTAGTATATTTATTTCCTTTTTACATTAGTTTTTTAAGTGGATTTGAATTTTATATTTTAGCCTTTAATTCATCTGAGCTTAGGTTGATGTATAAAGTGAGAGTAGAATATTTATTGACTTTTCCAATAGCTATCCAGTTGCTTCGGTGCCTTTTGTAAGTCATATTTCATATCTTTATTTGTTAGCACTTTAAAAAATGGAGAATGTAAGCAGTATACATGTAAGCCAGGGTTCAAATCTCAGTTCCAGTATTTACTAGCACCACCATCTTGGGCAAAATGCTTAATCTATATGCGTCAGTTGTGTCATCTCTGAAATGAACCCCAAAAAGAGCTTCTATCACAGGGTTATTGTGAGAGGTGACAGAATATAATCTAAGGTGCTTGGCATATTTTCAATGTTCTGGAAATGTTATCTATTATGGAATCTGTTTGTTCTTAGAAGAGTATCACACTTTTTTTATGGAGCTTTATATTATGATTTTCTATCTACTCGGATTTTTCTCATTCCACTGGCCTTGGGAAACAGTTTCGCACGGTACTTAAGCACATGGACTCTAGAGCTGCACTGCCTGTGTGTGAATCCCAACATCCAAATTAATGAACTGTATAACCTTGGGTAAATTTCTTCACATCTTTGTGTTTTAATTTCTCTATCTGTAAAATTGAGATATTTATAGCATTTTCCTCAAGAGATTTACTATGAAGATCAAATGAAAATTAACTATATTTAAAGTGATTGGTGATAAGTGGGATGGTAGTGTTAGCTATTATTTGTTTCAAATGTTTTTAATGTCCTTTTAATTCCTTTTATCCTCTAAAATTGAGATTTATTCTGTCAAGTTCAGAGAAATTTCATTTGTTTTTTATTGCAAGTGCATTATATCAGAGGAAATGATATATTTCTTCAATTTTTCAATGCTTCTCTTAGATCTATTAATAAATATGTATAGGTTTTTTATTTTTACACTATTAAGATAATTACTCTGTAATTAATTATGTGTTTGTTAATATTATAAATTGGGGCTGTATTTTTCTTATTTCTAATTAGTTATTATTAGTACAGAATAAAACCATTGTTTGGTTTATATCTATCTTCTGCTTCATCATTTCACTGAACTCTTTTAATTCTAGTATTTCATTTAAATTCATTTTCTTTGCTATTCTGGTATATAATCATACTATGTGCAAATAATAGTTTTGCTTCTTTTCTTCCTAATTGTCTGAAGTCTGATTTTTACTTCACTTTGAACTGTATTTGCCTCAGCCTCTAGATAGTGCTAAATTCATTGAACAGATACTCATGGGTGTTTTCCATGTTTCAGACACTGTGGAAAGCACTTGGGATAAACCAACAGCCATGGACCCTGTCCTCACAGGGCTTCAGATCTAATCCCCTGGTCTTTACATGGTATAAGTCTATCAAATGTTGTGTATGGGTTTACATTATTAAATAATCAAAAGAGTTTATGACCAGAATGGTTAAAAATCATTAATTCTAACTTATAACAATAACTTGTAGTCTTATTTATATCCTGACATTTTAATTTGTGATGATTTAAATGTTCTTATTCTCTATTTCAGCCTTTTTAACTGTTAAAGCAACTGTGATAATGCTAACAGGTTTGTTATATGTATATATATTTTAAAAACTATCCACATTATTAAAACTCAATTACTAATTTTCCATAGAAATAATTTCCCCAGAAATTTTTTTATGAAAAAATATTTTCCATAAACATTTTCCATATATATGTTTTTATTGATTTTTAGAGAGGAAAGCAAAGAGAAGGAGAGAGAGAAACATTGATGTGAAAGAGAGACATCAATTAGTTGCTTCCCATATGCACCCCAACTGGGGATTGGACCCACAACCTAGGAATGTACCCTGACTGGGAATCGAACCTGCAGACTTTTGGTGCCTGGGACAATGCTCCAATCAAGTGAACCACCCAGCCAGGGATATGTATTTATATTTTTAAAAAGTTCTACATTCTTAAAAATCAGTTACTAATTTTCCATAGAATGATAGTAAAATATAACCTACATATTTAAAAATGGTCTCTTTCTACATATATTTGTTTAAATTTTAAAAAAAACAAACAATTTTTTGAGTGTAAAATGATAACATTGAAGACATGATTCAAGTCTGTAATCACAGATTGGTTACCTAAGTTTTCTAAGAAACATGGATAAAATTTTGGCAATGGTTTGCAATCGTAACTTGTGGTTCTAGACTCTACATTAGGATTTTAAAGGAATGTGATTAACAAATAAAAAGCGAACAGATTTGTGTTTGTGTGGGGGTTTTTTGCCAGCAATTTTTTTTCCCCACATTTCTATTGCTGAAACCAGGAATACCATAGAGAGTATTGTCTCCAATAAAATGGCCTGATCGGCAGGGGAGACAGCAGGACTTTCTCAGGGTTTGGTAGAGTGACTACAAGAGCACTTCATCCATTCAGTTAAGAGAGTAAGAGTCTAACAACCTGGGTGGCTCTCAAGATATAAAACAAGGTTGAGCAACGTGAGAGACACAGCCTAGGGAAGAGATCGCCTTCCTCGACTTACAATCTAGGGGAGAACAGTCACAGAAGGGGCACAGGTGGACAAAGAATCACTCTCACCTCCCCAACTGCTCTCATTTCACCCCACAGTCTCATGCTGGTGGGTGTGCAGGTCTGAGCCAGCAGATGTGTGCTCCACGGAGACAGTCACTCCCTTTAACATATTTTGACTGGAGCTGTGAAAAGTTAGAGCATTGAAAATTTCCTCTCGAGTTATTCTTTTTTAAGAGTTTAGACTGCTACCTTAGAAACTTCACTTGCTACCTGTCCACTTAATGTCTTTATAGTAGGAGGGAGACTCTTTAAAAGACTGGTGAGAAGTAGCTAAGCCTGTAATTAGAATCATTGCCTTTCATTAAGTGGATTTTAAAGCATAATGTGAAGAGAAAGAGACAAAGATAGTAGATATTATGAGTGGTTTAAAACAAAACAAAATTACTGGGGCAGTTTAACACGGTGGCACAGTTAAAATGTGACTGAAGAAAATGAAAAGGGCGATTGAGATGCCATTGCTTCTCTTTTCAGCCTCTTCAGTGTACTCCTTCCTGTGTTGTGTAGATACTAGGTACTTATGGTTTTTCCTTAGATCAATGAAATGATTTTAACTTTCAACACATTTGTTATTTTATACATTCAGGTATTTAAAAAATGTGTTTATTGAGCATTTCCGTGTAATTGACATTATAGTAGCTTCTGGGGCTTTCGATTTTGAAGCTTACAGAGCAATGGAGAAGGCATTCATTATTCATTTAGAATCATAGAGCACAATCCTTGCCATGAAGGAAAGGTCCAGGACACTATGAAAGTGCAACAGGCAAACCTGACATCAGATGGGGATCCAGAGAAAGCCTCTCTATAGAAAGTACATGTAGGTTGCAACCTGAGAAATGCATGCATTTAGACGGATGAAAAGTACGTGATAGGCATGCAGGAACTAGATTAGGCAGAACCGTGTGGCCCATGTAGATGAAATTATTGTTATTTTTTAAACTTAATGGCCATAACTGAATGAGGAGGACCACAATCATATTTCCAATATTAAAAAACACTCTAGTTTCAGTTTGGGAATATGAAAAATTCCTGGAGGTGGATAGTGGCAATGTTTACACAACAATGTGAATGTCATTAATGCCTCTGAAATATACATGTTAAAGTGGTAAATATGTTGTACATATTTCACCACAATAAAAATCTACTCAAACTCTCTGAATACATGTCCTCATATGAAAAATGGGGATAAACATATTATCTATTTCAGTGTGTCATAGTATTAAAAGAGATAGTTCACATTAAAAATTTGACAGAAATCCTGGCAGAGTTGAACTCACATATATTCCAATGATAAAAGGAATGAAGATAAGATCTAGGTGCTGTCATTTTTTATTAATGGCAAGTGGTTTAACTGCTCTCAACCTCCTGTTTTTATTTGTTAGTTGGGTTAATCACAGTTACCTGTAGGTTATTTGAAGATGGAAGACATGAGAAAAATGCCTGCCCAGTATCAGAAACACAGTAGGTGTTCAACAAATAAATAAATTATTTTATTAGACTATTACCCATCCCATGGGGTATTAATTCCTAAAACTATACAAAAATTATTGATACAAATCAAACACAAAGGTATTAGTGGTAAAATTTGGTAATAACAAAGATACTGGACTGTCTCTAAGGTCATTTGTAAGTCAAATATGAACATTAGATTCCCCTGTAACCTCCTATTACATTATATTTCTCCTTATCTTTTTATTATTTAATTTAAATAGCCCCCCTTTTTTTTTAGCAGTTTTTGGTTCACAGCAAAAGAGAGCACAAAGTATAGAGCATTCCCACATACCTTCTGCCTCCATACATGTATTGCCTCTTCCAATATGAACATTCCATACCAGAGTGGTATGTTTATTACAATAGATGAACCTACAATGACACATCTTATCACCCAGAGTCCATGGTTTACATTAGGTTCACTCTTGGTATTGTACATTCTATGGGTTTGAACAGTGACATGCAATCACCATTATAGCTTCATACAGAATTGTTTTACTGCCCTAAAAATTCTCTGAGCTCTGTTTATTCAACCCTCTCATTCCAACCCTTGGAAACCACTGATCATTTTAGTATCTCTGTAGTTTAGCCTTTTCCAGGATGTCATATCATTAGGATTATACAGCTTTTTGGATTGGCTTTTTTTCTTATTACTATGCATTTAAGGTTTCTCCATATCTTGTCTTTTAAAGACTTCTCCCACTATCAACATCACTCATCAGAATGGTACATCTTTTATTATTATTATTATTATTATTATTATTATTATCATTATTATCATTTTTTTAATCAAGAATGACCGCCTTGGCCGGTTTGGCTCAGCGGTTAGAGCATCGGCCTGCGGTCCAGAGAGACCCGGGTTCGATTCCCGCTAAGGGCATGTACCTAGGTTGCAGTTTGTCCCCGGCCCTGGTTGATCGTGTGGGTGGCAGCCACTCAATGTGTCCCTTTCACGTCGATGTTTCTCTCTCTCTCTCTTCCTCTCTCTCCCTCCCACTCTATCTGAACAAAAAATGAAAAAAATGTCCTCGGGGTGAGGATTAAAAACAAACAAACAAACAAAAAGAATGACCTACAGTAATACATCATAATTACCCTGGCAGGTTTGGCTCAGTAGTTAGAGCATCGGCCTGCGGACCAGAGAATCCAGGGTTCGGTTCCCGCCAAGAGCACGTAACTTGGTTGCAGTTTGTCCCAGGCCCGGTTGGGGTTGTGTGGATGGCAACAAGTCGATGTGTCTCTCTCACATCTATGTTTCTCTCTCTCTCTTCCTCTCTCCCTCCCACTCTATCTGAAGATAAATTCAAAAATGTCCTCAGGTGAGGATAAAAAAAAAAAATCATAGTTATTCAAAGTCTATAATTTACTTTTGGGCTTACTTTTAATGTTGTATATTCTATGGGTTTGGACAAATGTATAATAACATATATCCATCATCATAATAGCATACAGCATATTTTCACTGCCCTAAAAAAATGCCCCATGCTCTGATTATTCATCTCTCCCCAAGTGCCACCCTTGGCAACCATTGATCTTGTTATTGTCCCTATAATTTTGCTTTTTCCAGAATGCCATATATTTGGAATCAAACAGTAGGTAGCCTTTTCAGAATGGCTTCTTTCACTTATCAATATGTATTTAAAGTTCCTCCATATCTTTTCATGGTTTCATAGCTCATTTGTATTTAGTACTGAACAATATTCTATAGTCTAGATGTACCATAGTTTATCCATTTACCTACTAAAGGGAATCTTGGTTGCTTCTAACTTTTGGCAATTATGAAAATGTTGCAATAAACATCCTTGTACAGGTTTTTGTGTGGTAATATATTTTCATTTCCTTGTGGTAATTACCAAAGAGTGTGATTGCTGGATTATATGGTAAGAGTATGTTTTATGTTTAGTTTTGTAAGAAACTGCCAAACTGTCTTCCATTTTGCCTTCTAACCAGCAATGAATGAGAGTTTTTGAGGCTCTCAGTGGTTCTCAACCTTCCTATTGCCGCGACCCTTTAACAGAGTTCCTCATGTTGTATGTGGGCATATCTGCATGTGGGTGGACCCGCCTGGAGATGGATAGATCAGCGGTGTCTCGGTTCCTAAGACCATTGGAAATATGTGTTTTCTGATGGTCTTAGGCGACCCTATGAAAGGGTCGTTCGACCCACAGGTTGAGAACCGCTGCCATCCTCACCAGTATTTGGTATTGTCAGTGTACTGGATTTGAGCCATTCTATTAGGTGTGTAGTGATACCTCCTTCTTTTTTAATTTGTGATTCCCTAATGACATATGATATTGAGCATCTTCTCATATGTATATTTGCCATCTTTATATCTTTTGGTGAGATGTCTTTCCAGTATTTTACCCATTTTTAAATTGGGTTGTTTTCTTTTTGTTGAGTTGTAAGAGTTCTTTGTATTTTTAAGATTGCAGTTCTTTATCAGACATGTCTTTTGAAAATATTTTCTTCTAGTTTTTGTTTTGTCTTCTAATTCTATCAAATTGTATTTTTTTAGAGCAGGGTTTTTATTTTATTTGTTTGTTTGCTTTTTGTTTTTGTTTTTTTTAATGAAGCACAGCTGATCAATTATTCCCTCCATGTATTGTGCCTTTGATGTTGTATCCAAAACATCATCACCTTGCCCAAGGTCACCTAAGTTTTCTCCTATGATATCTTCTAGGAGATTTATAGTTTTTCATTCTATATTTAGGTCTGCATCCATTTTGTAATTTTTTTGTAAAGAACATAAAGTTTGTATTTATATTCACTTTTTGCATGTGGATGTCCAGCTGTTCCAGCACCATTTGTTGAAAAGACTGCCTTTGCTCCATTGTATTGCCTTTGCTCCATTGTATTGCCTTTGCTCCTTTGTTAAAGATCCGTTGACTGTATTTATGTGGATGGATTTCTGAGCTCTTTGTTCTGCTCCATTGTTCTATCTGTCTCTCCTTTCACTAGTACCCCACTGTTGATTATTATACTTCATAGTAAGTCTTGAAGTCAGATAGTGTCAGTCCTCCAACTGTTATTTTCCTTCATTATTATGTTGACAATTCTGTGTCTTTTGCCTCTCCATCCAAACTTCAGAATCAATTTGTCAGTACACAAATAACATAAAAATATCTTGCTGAGATTTTGATTGGTATTGTGTTACATCTGTATTTCAAGTTAGGAAGAACTGACATAGTGACAATATTGAGTCTTCTTTCCTATCTTTTCATTTTTGCATGAAAGTTTGTTAAAATATTTGTTCAGTGAAAGGATACATTGAAATATTCCAAATCACAACCATATCTCAAGAATGTATCCTCCTTATGCAGCTTAATTCTGGCCAAATAACCAGCTGGCTGATAAGGTTAAACAAAGATCTACCACTGAGAAGTTGCTTCTTTGGATCAGGCAATAAGTCAGGGGAGTTTTTCACTTTCAGTAAAACATTGTGTACCAACCAAGGTAGAATTTCTGTGAAAGGCTGTAATATGTACTTACTCTAATAAAAAATAATAATAATAATAGCAAAAAACAAAATGGAATCCTTCCCAAAGAAGGAGACACACCAATAGGAGATGACAGAACCATAACTAGATAATCAATACTATTGTCATTTCTGAGGAAGACCTGAGGATAAGTACCTATAATAATAAAAAAAAACCTCCTGTGTATATATTAGGAAAATACCATTTAATTAAGATATTGTTCATGGACAGAAATGCTAATCATTTTTAGGGACATAACTTATTCAACATCTGTATACTCTTAGTTTCTTAGATGGAAGTCCACTTCCACAAGGGTAAGAGAGTTGCAACCTCAAATTTTTCACTTTTTAGAAGACCCAGCTTTGAGGCAATTTGCCAACATCTCAATATAATGTATTTTAAAAGAAATATAAAGGAAAACATATGGTGCTTTTTGTTTTTGCTGCAATATTGAGAGTTAAAAAAGTTTAGGTAAACAAGCATAAATAACCACAAATTCTCCTTCCCAGAAATTCAAGCCACACTAATCAAACAAATGGGACTCAAAAATGAATAGAACTGAAGGTGAATAAACAACAACATGATGGGTTTGAGAGCATAATATATCTACTGATAGAAAAAAATTACTTGTTAAGGTACAAAAAATACTAAGCAGGGATATTCTAGTTATTACTATTATTAAAGATTTCATATATAGATCAAATACAAGTAGTGAATGGTTACTTAGATAATTCAAGTAAAAATATTTCCCTTTGCCTAAAGTTTTCTGATTAATTGTAAAACCTTCCTTTTTACCTTTACTGTGAAGATTATAATATCTTCTGCATATTCATTTCAGGAGTTTAATTTTCAAGCTAAATAAAAATTATTTAAAATGTCAATGATAATTTAAGACTTGGGAGCAGAAATATGGATATATTGAACTCAACACTGATACTTTAATTAATAAGACTATAAGTTTCTTAATAGATGTAATAAACCTTATGTGAAAATGAGTGAGAATGAACCTTAAGGGAGTACAAATGCTTACATTCTAAAACCTGTGAGTTTCTAAGGTCTTTATTCTAAGAAACTGAAACTCTAGTTGTGATATTTCTAAAATATTTAAAACAGGAAGCAATAAAAAATGTTTTACTTTAGCAAGAACTTTTGAACAAAAGCCAAAAGTATTTCTTCTAAACTCATAAAGAAAGTAAATAATTCTGGCAAGAGAGCAAAGAGCTGCGGGGCTCCTGCCAATAGACACAGCTGTTACTGCTTCCCTCCTTATTTTACTTTTTAGTTACTGAGAGGATCATGATGGGGGGGGAAGATTATTTCAGGTTCATATTTTTCTCTGTCTTTGACCTTCCTTTCATTTCTTCATTGAATAAAACAAATTGGCTGAAAGGTCCTACCTATTACTATCCTTCAAATATGACCTCTGTGCAGATTACTTTCAAATACCTCTTCCCATCTCCTATCTTGCCTCCAAATGCTGGTCTCATTTATTCAAATGTCTTCTTGGTATCTCCACTTTGATGTCTAATTGCAAACTCATATTTAACACATTCAAAATTAAATTCTTGGTCAACTCACTTTCTCACCAAAGCCCTCCCTTCCCTTTGCCAAATGGCAGCATCCTTCACTTCAGTGGACAAACCAAGTGGTAAGGTCACATCCTTGTACTGTGCCCTTTCCTTCATCTCCTACTTCCAATCAGTGTTTATTTCTCACAGGTCCATACCCTCTTTGAAGCTGAGGACCATATATCTTGGGCCTGTTGACTCTGGGACCTAGCACAATGCACATGATAGACACTTAAATGTTTTAACACAAATAAAATTGCCTATATAACTATTTCTACATTTGCTAAGTAAATTATTGATTTTACATATCTGCTTTTCAAACTGTATTAGCAACTGTACTGCATTAGAGAACTCATTTAGGTGTTATAAGAGAAATGGTTTCATATCATTCTTCCTAATTGTAGAAATTCATGGAATTATCCTCAAATAAATCAATGTTAACTATTTATAGTGATTCTTGTGCTTAAAGAATTCTAAATGGAGACAGTAGCATAGCCATTCATAGGTGTGGTACTTTTAATTTTAATTATCACTTTTCTTCTATGACATCTAAACCTTCGGTGGCATTAAATATACATATATATACACATGCACACAGGTATATTTGTTGACCAGATGCTCTGTGCAAAGTATTTAAGCCTTAGTAGGAATATGAAGGTATGTATAAGACATGTTCTTTTTCCTTAGTAACTTCTAATCTTGTTAAGGGTGAAGAAAAACTCATACAGGTGTCTTATGTACATTTTTATGTAATTATCACAATTATATATTATTATTTCCATTTGACAGATACTGAAATAACATACCCAAAATGAACTAGCCATATGAATGAGATCTTGCTTTATCCACACTCTTGTTGCCTTTTTTTTGTTGTTGTTATAATACAAAATTCTAAAATGCCATATATCCAGGACAGTTTCAAAGTTAGATATTCTGCTCTGCTTATTATCTTCATAAGCCCACCAAGACCTACCAGAAATACCAAAATTTGGCAAGGAAACCACTACTCCAAAATACGATTTTCTCAGCCTCTAAAATTGTCTTCAAACTGTTGTCTAATAAAGTGTCTCTATATGCCGTTGAGAGTGGCATTGTATTTGAAAGGTGTTAATGAGTAAGTCAAACAACTGCTCAAGATTTTAGACAAGGGAGAAGGCCTCATAGGAGGAGATTGTCATAGGGTAGCTTTAAAAAAATCATTTTAGAGAGGGAGGATAGGAGAGAGAGAGAAACATTGATGTGAGAGAAATACATCAATGGATCATCTCCTGTACGCATCCTGACTGGGGATCGAAACCACAATGGATATGTGCCCTGACCGGTAATCTAACCCACAACCGGAAATTGAACCCACGACCTTCTGGTGCATAGGACAACACTCTGACCGACTGAGCCATAGTGGCCAAGGCAGAAGGTAGCTTTTATATAAAGATAAAGCTAGATCTAGATGTTGAAATATATGAGAGATTTTTGTTTTCTCATAAATAAACTGAGGTTAATAGTAGTAACTACATCACTGGTACATATGAAAATTACTGTGTTAATGCTTAAGCTTCTAGACAGAATCTGGTTTGCAAACTGAGAGATGAGGAAGCATGAGTATCTTAATTACTAAGCTAAGGACTTTTTAATTGACTTTTTATTTCTATAACCTGAGATAATATCTAACACAAAATAGATGCTCAATAGATATTTTTTGAATGAATTATGAAATGATGGACCCTGGCTGGTTTGGTTCAGCGGTTAGAGTGTTGGCTTATGGACTAGAGAGTCCTGGGTTCGGTTCCCACTAAGGGCATGTACCTCGTACCACTAAGTCCCCAGCCCCGGTTGGGGTCGTGTGGGTGGCAACCACTCGATGTGTGTCTCTCACATTGATGTTTCTCTCTCTCTCTCCTTCCCACTCTATCTGAAGATAAATGCAAAAATGTCCTCGGGTGAGGATAAAAAAAAAGAAAAAAAGAAATGATGGTGTATCACTAACAATTTTTTAGGCAGAGATTACAAGAGAGTTAAATTTTTTGAAGATAAAAGTGAATTTCATATTATTCACTAAGCTTTAGATATTTGGATGCATGTTTATTAAAATAATAAATGCAGAGGCAAAGATTCCTCTCCGTAGCAAGGATGAAAGGTAGATCTATTGAGATTGCTCTGATGCTTATGTCTAACTACACTCTAAGCTTCTGAAGTTAGAGAATTTGCTTCTTCTATTACCCACTGGGGCTTGTGTGAAGTCTTTCACAAAGTTGGTACTCAGTAAGTATTTATTGATTGATAAAACTTGAATTTGATACAAAGAATTAATTATATTAACAGGGAATAAAATTATATCAGAAGCTACAGAATCCTTTTCCTTTAGATTTTAATTTTTGAATAATCCATACCTTTGTTCTGTAACTTTATATAAATGGAGAGATGTATCCACTCTAGCACTGCTGGAAATTTAATTAGTATTTCTTTTTTATTTTTTTTATCCTCACCCGAGGACATTTTTGGCATTTATCTTCATATAGAGTGGGAGGGAGGGAGGGAGACAGAGAGAGAAACATCGATGTGAGAGAGACACATCGAATGGTTGCCACCCACATGACCCCAACTGGGGCTGGGGACAAACTGCAACTCTCTGGTCCGCAGGCCAATGCTCTAACCGCTGAGCAAAACTGGCCAGGGCAATTAGTATTTCAACAGATATGAATAAAAAAGGATACAGCTCTCTGTATAGCCTGAGACCATGTTATCACTATAAATCTGAAACCTCGATGCTGCTGTAAGGGAACCAGGATGCACGAGTTAAGGAGTTTCCTAATATCTATTCTTACAATGTAATGTTGAAAAGAGCCAGAAGAACAGAACATTCATCAATCAAAGCACTTATGATTAAATATTATAATGATATTTTCTTGCAGAACAATTTAGTAATAGAAAGTCACTTAATGCCTGTGAAAAAACTCAAAAGTTCAAAGCATGGCAATTAAGGTCCCATAATTTGACTACACTTTTCTCTCCACTAATCTTTCTCAAGTGCTCCCATTAGTGTAGGCCTAGGCCATGTTTACCTCTTCAGGGTTCTCTGAATTGACATGTACTTTCCTATTTGACGCTTTCACTTTTGCTATTTCCTCCTGCATGTGTGGATCTGTCTGTAAAATAAAAACCAGTGATTTGCTTTAACAATTGCTTAATAAATTTATTCCACAGATGTTAACTGAGTATCTTTAGTGTATAAGGCTTTATGTTAGGCAATATGGGGAGTAGAAAATGAATGAGGCAATCTGATGTTGAGCTCATACTCTAGAAAGTCCCTCCCTGAATATATATCTTTGATTTACCAGTACTTATGCTGCTGCTAAAAAATGTCTCGAGTTGGTAGATAATGCTTCATATATATGTATGGAATAACAAATGAATAATTAAAATTACCATCCATCTATCTTTATATGATTATTTTCCACCCCCCAAATAAAAAGAAACACATTTGTTGGTCTTTGAACAACATGCAATACAAACTTATGTCTGATTAAATTGCACACACATTCAAAGATATTCTGTTATATGTGTTTCAAAAATAATTTTTTGAATTGTTTTAATTGAATTGAAGTGCATTAAAAAATAATTTTCTTATGCTGTTTCTAGGAATAAGGGCCTACATTATTTGAGCAGGAATCACTCATCAGTTAACTATTAATACAATGACATACAGTCATTGTACTGATACTGTAGGGTCATTGTACCAGTACAATGACTAATGTCAAGGTTACATCATGCTCTTACAGGAGGACTGTGCCTTCTGTTTGGTTTCTCTCTTAATCTGAATAGCAGCTAATAGTAGTTACAAGATCATCAGTCTCCTTCTCCCCTCTTGGGTGGGTTTCTTGTCAGAAGACAGTAAGAAATTCTGTGCACCTTTAGATTGGCGAGGTAGAATAAATACCTGCAGGACATACAGGTACTGTGGAGAGAGGAGCAGCAGCTCACCTCCTGACCCATTAGGGAGAATAGCTTAGAGTAGAGCATAGGCACATGGTAGTGATAATGCCTTTTTATTAGATATGGTCACCTCCACAGAGGAACAGAGCCATACAAAGGGGGGATTATGGCCCAGGAAGTCTTTAAAAACTCCCAGTGTAAATTGAGTGAGCATTTCAAAATCTGTTACAGTTTCTTCCCAGGTCTTGTCCTTTTGTGTGTTATAGTGGCAGGAGTGGGGGAGGGGAACAAAGGGGAAAGAAGTTTGAAAGCTCTGTCTTGCTGGCATGGGAATTTTTTTCTGTTGTCAGAGACTTATTAAATCTTGCTTTGGCTTTTCAGCTATGATTCATGGGGAAGGTATCACAGAGCACACTTCTTTGTAGTGGTCCTGCTAGCTCAGATAATTTTGAACTGCAGTTGGGCAACAAGAGAAGTTAAAAGCACATTCGGTCATGTCATTATAATCCAACAATAAAGTCTCACTTAAAAAGTAGGAAGCCTTCCAGGTATTAGTCAAAACATTTATCAAAATGCCTTTCTCACTATGATATAGTAAAGTAAATCAGATGTAGACATAGGCAATATTTAATTCTCACCTAGACAAAATGCCACAAGAAAGTACAGTGCAGACGTAATTTTAAGAAATAGGTTATTAAATATTGCACATCTGATTTTTAGAGTGCAGTGGCTAAAGATGTGGTCTATTGCATTCAGAACACATTTGCATGCTCTCTGGGCGTGGTGACAATATTCCCAACCTTTACTTAACACTCTTAATACAATAGCTCTTGAACTTTAGTATGCCTACCAATTGCCTGGGAAGCTTGATTAAAATGCAGAGACTTGTGGTATTATTCCCCCAATGACTAATTATTCTTGGGAGTTGCTGGGAAATCTATCTTATTAACAAGCACAACCAAATACTGTTAATATGAGTAATTCCTACACCATATTTTGGGAAACTGACTTCATGTATTGAAAAGCATGTTCATCAGTGAATTTACAAAATATCCTTTCTTATCATCTAGATCAAGAACAGGTTGTATCTTTAAAAAAAAATTGAATAAATAAAAAAATAGAGTATTTAGGTCTGTCTGGAATAGAAGGACAAACCCTGGCTCTGTTAGTAACTATGTGTCTTTGGGCAATCCATGTGTTCCCCATAACTTCGTTTATGTCTAAAGGTCTCACAGAGTTTAGCAGAATCAGATGGCATACTACATAGATTAGTAATTTGTAAAAATTTTAGCACACTTGCATGTTATTGCTTCTTTACTATCCCCTTGTATCTGAGGTTACCTTGTTGCCCTCAGTCCTCCCATTCATTACCTGGTTCCATTCATTTCTCTTCATCCTTACCCTTTTAGTAAATTGACAACAGAGGGATGATCAGTTCTACTCCATTTACCTTTCCCTAGCTCCAGATGAAACTCCCTGCAATGTTTTACTTTTCATTTAATATTCCTCTAATATTGAGCAGCAGGTGGTTTTCTTCGTTTTTTTGTTTGTCAAATTTAAAACTAGATTATGGTGATTCAAAGTAGTATAAAATATGACTTTACCCTTGAGCAATAAACGTATTCTTATTAATATACTGATGGGAAGAGTTTGAGTGAATCCCACAAAAATATGTTTGGTTTTTAATGTTGTGTGAAAAAGCCTCTCTCTTTCTCATTGACTGGAACAGTAATTCTTGGAATTGCAAATAATCAAGAAATCAATAATGATTTGCTTATTACTACTATTTCCATTAACATCTTAATTTTGTAATTTCAAGCAAAATGATTGTATAGGATGGGCACCTTGTCAGTTCCATGGGGGAAATAGTTTGGAGTCAGCAGGGTCTTTCTATATTTTCTCAAATTTCATGAGATACCTAACCACACCATACACACACTCCTAAATTGCAGGACAAAACAGATGTTATTCTGCCACCTAAAGGTGATTGTTTCTCGAAACCATCTCAATGAATAAGCATGGCTGCATCAATGATAGTCTTGTGTGACATCATGGGCTTAAATTAGCCTGTGAAAAACACATCCTATAAATATCACAAATGGGGTTCCACTGTTTTTAAGTTCCTCTGTATGCATTATGTCATTTTAAAAATAAATGAGTATTTAATTTAATCATAAGTCCAATTGTCTAAAAATGTAAGCTGTCGGTGTATAAAACGCAGGCTGTGCTGTCAGCACTCAGGTAGTATCCACACCTTCAAAACCTTCAGATTGTTATTTCCCTGAGCAGCCTCCATGTCATTACACTTCACAGTTTGGTGATGTTATATTTATTTAAATGTTTTGAAGTTCTTTTTATGTATACATCATGCAAAATGAAGTGGAAGGGTCTTTCATTGGCTAGCGTAGTTGCATCGAGACCATTACACTCTACCCTCTAGTTGGGAAGGATATGACTCCATCCTAGAACAGAAGGATACGATTTATAATCATTTTGAGAAAATGGGTGTTTTCCTTGGGTATGTGTATGGTTATTCCTAGGCTGAGAATGATACATTCTTCAGAAATTTGTACTAAATATATTTGGCCTTACCAGTGAGTTGCCAAAACATTTTTAATGACTTTGCAGAAAAACTGTTAAACTAAGACAATACTAATTTAATGAGAGAGGTTAAAGAAGTCAGTATGAGGCTGGAGAACAGGACCAGCCAACGTAGACATTTTATTCATCTAGAGGAAATTATGTCACCTATGTTTAAATTATGTTTAATAATCTGAAAATTAACTGGAAAGATATAATATTAATATGGAAGTGTTTAATGTACATAGTGTAACTAGTATCCCCTTTCCAAAGGATTAGCATTTTTTAAATGCAAAATTAATTTTATCTCTGGACAATTTTATTTATTACACCTGACTTTTTTGACTTCTAATATGCACAAAGGCCTTTTACACACACATACACACACACACACACACACACACACACACACACACACATATCCATAGCATATGTGATTTAGTCCTCACATTAATTGCCTGAAGAAGGAACTTAATTCTCTATTGCAGAGACTGGGTGACGAACACCTCAGAAAGATTAAGTGACTTGTGCAGCAGAGGCAGAATTTCAGAACGAGTCTGAGGATAAACTGTCCCCTGCTTTTACAATGCAGAGTAGGAGACATTGTGTCTTTTCACCTAGACTAATCTGTGCTTAACTCCAACAAGCATCCTCTATTTCCTGGAATAGAACTTTATAGCAAATGTTCTTCAGGACCAGAGCAGAGGGATGAGCACCATAAGTAAAATTTTAGATTAAATTTTCTTTTTAAATTGCCTTTTCATAAGCTATGTTGAGGATAAATCAGGATAGATTTCTGATATAACCCCAACTATTTTTTTTCTTTCTAAAACAGAGATATGACCATTGTCTAATATATAGCTTTTTAAATATATAAAATATTATACATTATATATATATATATATATATATATATATATATATATATATATATTTAATCAATATTACTAGGATTGTCTGTATCAATGTAAATGATTGTATAATCATCACCTCAGTGAAATGTTAGTTTATTGGTCTTAATGGAACATCCTTTCATTATATAGCAGTACGAAATACTTTGTGAAGAATTGTTATGGCTAAATGCTTGTTAGTGTATTGCTGAAGCTTTTCAGAATAATTTATTTGGGTTATCCTATGACAGAGCAAAAAAAGAGAAGAGATAGAGGATGTCTGTCCAGCAGAAAAATGCATATCTAGATATGTCCAAATTTCTCAAAGGAGAACCCTATCAACATCTAAATTAGAGAGAGAAAAGTGGGGAAGACAAGTATGGAAAGAAAGAAAGAGAATGAAGGAAAAGAATGTGTCACACTATGCTGCCTTATTATTTTGTTGTTGTTTAGTGTGTGAGTAAGAGATTTAATGAAGGATGCTGGAGAAATGAAGTTAAATTCTCTTGGACATTAATGTAGTGCAATACACATCAGGGACACTAGACAGCATCAAGCTGTGGTGGGTTGGGAGATGTAGCACCTACAGTACCTGGTGTAAGGCTGAGGCTGGGAGAAAGAGAAGCCATGGGGCTCTGAAGGCCAGTGAGTTCAGGGAGCTGGCCAGCACAGGCAGCCTCGGGACAGGAATGCATCTCTGGGTCCTGTTTCTGGTCATTCTGTTATTTTAGTTATTGAGAAGAAAAATGTCTGGTCATGTAACTGGCACATCAGTGTCAACACTGCTTGTTTTCTTCTGCTGCTACTTCATTTTCCTCTAACAGTTTCAGGTCCATGGTGGCTGGGGAGCTAGTTGTGAATCACGGAGTGCTATGTCCTCAGGGAGAAATGAGAGCAGTTTCTTCTGCATGAGCAGGAATGGGTTCAATCGCTCTCCTCCACTGCACTGCTCAGGGGATGTGATCAGGGAGTCACAAATGATGGGATAACTGGTGACACAATAGAGCAAATCACCAGCAGAAAACAAATGTATGAACAAGATGTAAAAGATGCTTTTATATTCAAACAGCAAGAAACCCGTTAAATGAAATAGTTTACATGCAACCAGAGTGATGACTCTCTGTTCTATTGAAATAGACAATATTGTGGAGTAAAGGAAAAGATAGCATGTGACACAGAGAGGCTAAAAATAATTTTTTTTCCTTTTTACTAAAGTGTACATATTCAAATTGAAATACAGAGACTTCAAACAATACTCAATAAAGTACATATTAATAATGCTTTAAAATATTGCTACATAGAATATTGTCTTCTAGAGTATATTTATAAGAGCAGTAATCTCTAAGAAAGACTAAAGCCCCAAGAAAAGACATTTCTTATTACCTATTCTCACCATCCTATTCTTATTGTAAGGAATTATGGTCCAATTTCAGTTTGTTTATGGCAAATGCTTGGGGATACAGTTATGGAGTGGTACATTTATTCCTTTGTTTATTCAATAAGTATACATTCAATGACTTCTTTGTGCCAAGCAGTAGAGGCAAAACAATAAATAAGAGAAATGTCCCTAGACTGATGGGCCTATGGCCTAATAATAAAATAAGTTGATATTTATTAAATACTTTCATGGTAAACATTTTACATGTATAATCTCATGCAGCCCTTACAATAGTCTTATGGAATAGGCATTCTTTCCATATTTTGTACATGACAAAAATTAGAGTCAGAGTTGAGGAACTTGTCCAAAGTTACAAGCTAAAGAATGGTTGAGTCAAACTTGGGAAAGGATGTGGCTGACTTCCTCTGATCTCTTTTTTTAAATTAATTTTTATGTATTGTTGACACTGTAACAGATGTACCCCATCCCCCCTACCCACCTCTACCCGGCCCCCACCCCCCTCCCTCTGGCCATCACTACACTGCTGTCTGTGTCCATGGGCTATGCATATATGTTCTTTGGCTAATCTCTTCACCTTTTATTCATTCCCTTCTACCCCCTTCCCCTCTGACCTCTGTCAGTCTGTTCCATGTATCAATGCCTCTGTTCTCTTTTGACTATATCTTGCCACTAATTCCCATATTTGGGGAAGAAATGTTAAATAACATCCTTGACCTAGGAAATTTTCTGCATTTTATTTTTAATTTCTTAAAATCACTTGCTCTGTGTGGACACAGCTAATCTTCCTTAAACCAGCAGTTCTCAACCTGTGGGTTGCGACCCCTTTGGGGGTTGAACGACCCTTTCACAGGGGTTGCCTAAGACATAACAGTAGCAAAATTACAGTTATGAAGTAGCAACGAAAATAATTTTATGGTTGGGGGTCACCACAACATGAGGGACTGTATTAAACGGTTGCAGCATTAGGAAGGTTGAGAACCACTGCTTTAGACTTACTCTCCTTTTCCGGACTGCCTGTACAGTTAATGAGACAAAAAGACCAAAATCTTACTCACATAACTCATCAATATTAAAAATCTGAAGGATACTGTAACAGTAATTAGATTTATTTTTCTCTCTGGTCAGTGCTGCTTCCTCTACATTCAAAACTGCAGCAGTATCCCTTTACTGTAAAGTTGAATATATTTATTATTTAGAGTTATTATTTAGAATTATTTTGAGTTCTCAGATTATAACAGTTTATTAATTGGTAAATTGAAATTATTTGAAGTCTAATACAGCCATATTAAACTTCATATGCTTTTAATCTATAAAATGTTTCCAAATATATTACCTCAATTAATCTTTACAAAAATAATTGTTTGATTTAGCACAATAATTTGGGAATAGTTTATGTGTTTGCTTTTTCTACTTTCTTTCTTATTAAAAGAACTCATTCTGATTATTGTGCATAACTCAATGAGAGGAATTAGGAACCAACAGACCAAAAAAATAAAAATACTCAAAGTATATTTTTTAGAGGAACTTTAGAATATATGAACAATGCATATAGGTTGCAATAAATTTTACTTAGGTCTATATTTAAGTACTAATGAAGCTATGTATCATCAAAATACAAAGCTAAAAATTCTTTCATAGATCATTTAATTGATTTCCCTGCCTCCTAAAAGAATATGTCTTTATTCTTTACTTTTATTTACCTGTTTTTTTCTCTCTGATCAACCCCACTATATAAAAGAAATAAAATTAATTAAAAATGTAAAAGTGCAGACTGAATGCACTTTATACGATGTGTAGCTCTCACCTTCTCGTATGTCCAAGAGAAAGAAATTGATCATAAATTAATCCTGGCATTTAAAAATTATCTGTTGAATATTTTTTCTCTTGCAAAGATTTTTCAAATATATCCTATTTCTAATTTGACCCATTTCTACTGTGTGTTTTTTAGAATTTAACTCAACTTTTCTCAAAATAAATGATTTTTTACTTCAGAATAATATATACACCAAAAGGGAAATACATGGTTGTCCTGGTCGATGTAGTTACTAAACATTTTTACCAGTCTCTGCCAATGCTAGGATTTCAGGGTAGAGTGGGTGGGCTGGGGAGTGGAGTGAGGTAACTATAGTCTTAAAATCCATCACAATTAGCCCTGGCTGGTTTGGCTCAGCAGTTGGAGTGTAGGCCTGTGGACCAGAGAATCCTGGGTTCAATTCCCGCTAGGGGCACGTACAAAAAAAAAAAAAAATCCATCACAATTAAAAAAATAATGTAAGCAATCAGTACCGTTTTATTTTTGCATTTATAGAAGAAGTTGAAATATTATTACATATTGAATATTATAGCATTAGGTATTTTCTTTTAAGAATTGCTTTCAGGCTAGCTCTTAATTTATCTTTTATATCCAACTCTACATCATGAGATTTTCCTAGGCTATTATATATTCCTTGAAAACATGAATTAGTGTCTTTTCAAATTGATGGTACCGTTATATCTCGGTTGAAGAGATCCCTTTCTAAGGCCTTGGGACAGGTTGCTCCCAACAAGTTCTTGTAAGAAGCAGGTGGGTTCTGCAGCCGCCAAATGACTTAAATCTAAGAGTGCAGTACCTTCACCGTTTCTACACAGTCAGACCTGTGCCCACCATGATGCATTTTACAATGCTTTTAATTAAAATGATTAACACGTTTTCAAGTTTAATAGTACTTAGATCCAAACAACTATCTTATTGAACTGACTGTGTACACATATGTCTTCCCATTGACCTGTGAACTTCTTAAGGGTAAACAAACATCTTTCTTTTTTATTCCCTTACCTATGTGCTTGTTCACAGAGGTGGATTTACCACAAAGGTGATAAAGCTTAAGTTGTGGGGCCCCTCATTTACATGAGGCTATTCCAAGGCCATGGGTGAGGCCTCACCAATGTAATCACATGGTCATAAGTTTGGGGGAAGTTTTTAAAAGCAAGATATTCTAATGAGATTCCTACATAGTTTTTAGCTTAGTTTGTACTAGTAATTGTCTCCTCTTGTTCTTGAAGGCGGCTCTCCAACTTTTAATGATTTGGCCCCACAAATCCTAGATTCTCCCTTGCTGACATAGGAGGAACAGTTATTTACTTTTTTATGGAATGAATAAATGAAAGAAGTGAAGGGGAGCAGCTGTATCATTAATCAATATATTTTAACATTTAAAAATTAGCATTTCTGGCAAACTTTTTCCACAAAACCATCAACAAGTAATGCCAGTGTAGAATGCCTGAGTTTGTCGAAGCTCTTATACAAACCTTTAACTGAATTTTGTACCTACCAGCCCTTCAGATAATTTTAATTTTCAATAAAAACGATGATTTTGAAATGTTTGCAACTGTGCAGTTTGTAGAAAAGATAATATTATACTCAATTGTTAACCATTAGAAACTGAAACATACCACTTGATTGACTTGCTCATGGTCATACAGTGTCAGTACTAGGAGGCAGCTGAAGTCCTAATACTGAATCTACTATTTCCATTGCAACATGGGGTTTACAAATGTATTTAAATAAATTAAAACATATTCTACAAAACTACAAAAAAGGGAATATAAAATAAGATAAAATTGATAACATTGTTGGCTTCAAGTATCAAACAGTTTTTCTTCCCTTCCTTCTTTCCTTTTCTTTTTTCTTCTCTTTTCTTAATGTAGGTGTTTAATATTATCCAACTGCCATAAAGCTAAAGCATTTTTTGAAAATTGAAACTGACCTCTATTACACACAAGATGAAAATGTGGCTGCTGGTTAGTCACCTTGTGATATTATCTTTTACAACCTGTTTATCAGGTAAGAAATATCCTTTGCATATTCTCCATAAATTATGTCAAAATAATCAATAGTGTATTCACTTCATTAAGCCTGGTATAAAAAGTTAGAATTAATATTTTCTTTTGACACCTGGGTCATACAAGTAAATTAATATATATTAAGGTTGACCCTATTTTTTACATTTATTTTTAATTAAAATTTCACAAGATTTAGTCAATCTTATGTAGTGGTATGCTAGTAAATGTTTAAAATCTGTATCTCTGGAAGGGAAACAGAATCCCTGCTGTGTAACATTTGTCAATTCCTGGGGGGTTAATATTCCTACTACAGCCAGTTTTAACTTGAAATCATTTCATGTGGTTTGGAAAAGATATTCACCAACTCATCATTATATACTATTTTCACTATATAGATACAATAGACTTAAATTAACCTTATTAGCATAAATAAAAGTAAAATGTGGTAAAATAATTAGTACTTTTTTGTCACTTTTGTACTTTATTTATTTGTAAGTTAATATAATTTAATTTTTATTACTGGCTGGTCAGTCTTTTGAAAAACAATTTAAAAATAATCTACAAAATATGTACGGGCACATTAAGAACAAAGTAGTTTTAAGATTGCTGTAGCTTTAGGATAAACAAATACTATCTTTCTAAGACAAGTATGAATAATTCAGAAATATTTCCTACAAGGAGAGGTACATCATATTTCTCTCTGAAGCAGCACGTTTTCTAACAATCAATTTTTCTAATACTTTCATCTCAATTACCTTAACTCAATAAGTACTTGTTGAATTGCTATTAATTTAAAACAGAATGGATTCTATTATTCATCAGTCCCTATTGCTTGCTAATAACGATCTGATGGACATCTATTGTAACTTATTTATTAAGGAAAAATGCTATTTTATTTTGGGGAGTAATTGTTATTATGATGACTTAAGAATAAAAAAATATAATAATTGTATCAGTATTTAAGAATTTTAATGACATTGATATAACCACAAAAATTGTACATACACACATATAATTATATGCATATATGTATCTATATTATGCAAATATAATAAAAAATATTTTTGTGGTTGGCTTTATTGTAGCTGTCTTATATTTATGAATAAAATAAAATGAAAATAATCTCATTAGTATTAAACATTCATACTAATTTTGTTGACCATAAATTTTAGCACTGCAACTGTAAAATGCAAAGACAAATAGCTGCAGAGATGTGATGATACTTTAACCTTAATAGTATAGGGCCAGTAATCTCATCTCATTAACTAGTATCTCAGTACTTGAGTAATGTTTGAAACCACAACTAGAAGAGCTGTTTTGGAATTTAAATGCTTTTTTCTTTCATTTTTAGAGTTTACATGGCACAGAAGGTATGGTCATGGAGGTAAGTCGATGAAAGGGTAAATTTTAAAAAATAACTTTCCTCAAATGAGTCATAGTTCAGTTCTGCTTTAAGTTACCAACTCTAAAATCTTAAAGGCAAATGCGTAATGTTAAATCACTTGGAAATTTTGTAAGACGGATTATCTGAGGTTGTAAGGCAAGATGTTCGATTGCCAAAATGAATAAATAGATACAACAGAAACAAATATACTATTAGAGCAGTGATTTTTCAATCTTTTTCATCTCATGGCACACATAACCTAATTTTAAAATTCTATGGCACACCAAAAAACATATTCTGTATAGGTATAATTTTGATTCATTCACACTGGATAGCTATTATTATTGTGTTGGCTATTGTCATTTTTATGTTTTATTTTTTTGTTCAAATAGAGTGGGAGGGAGAGAGAGGAAGAGAGAGAGAGAGAAACATCGACGTGAAAGGGACACATCGAGTGGCTGCCACCCGCACGACCAACCAGGGCCGGGAACAAACCGCAACCGAGGTACATGCCCCTAGCGGGAACCGAACCCGGGCCTCTCCGGACCGCAGGCCGACGCTCTAACTGCTGAGCCAAACTGGCCAGGGTGGCTGTTGTCATTTTTAATTTGACAAGCTAAGGGAAAAGAGGTCTAAATAGTCAGGTATTGCATGTTTTAAAAATTCTTGCAGCCCACTAGTTGAAAATTGATGTATTAGAGGTTTGCAGCAGAGAGGAATTAGTCAATGTGCCCTGTTTTTCCTATAATCTTTGTAACAATTCTATGCTACTAAATTCTGAAACAATATTTTAAATACTGTAAAAACCTAACTTATTTTTGAAAACCTCCTGCTTTGCTGCAAGAGGGAGAACTAAAGGCAATGAACTTGGAATCTTAATATTCAGTGTAATTAGGAGTCCCAAGATGTTACAAAATTTACCATTTGTTATTATTGTCTATAATTAGCAACCCTGTTTAGACTCTCCTTAAACCACCGAAAAGGTCTTGCCAGAAACAGAGGCAGTACTATATGATACAGTGAAAAAATAGAGCCTAGAGTAAGACCAACCTGCATTTGCATATGCAACCTGGAATTCACCCACTATGTCATCTTGTGCAAATTATTCAACTTCTATGAGCCTCAAGTTTCCAGTATGTAAAAGTCACAGTATTCTTGTGAGGACTTAAAACTAAAAAAAAAAAAAAAAAAAGAATGTGACAATAACTTCTAGCATAGGGACTACATAATGGCGCTCAATAAATACAGTAAAACTGGTAACTTATAAAAGCCACTGCTCAGTGGGTGGAGAATGAATACTCAGGAAGAATCACTGAGCAACCACTGCTACAGCTGTGTGATGCAGCAAGGATGTTTATGCCGGGGGGTCAGAGAACGTCCACTTGAAGGTGGCTATAAGAATTAAGAGAAAGAAAAGTCTTAGCCTGTATTCCGCCAAAGCTATTTTCATTTCCACCTTGTGAGTTGGGAATCACTACCCACAGGCTATATATAGATCAGTAAGATGTGTTACCTGATGTGTTACCTTACCACAGAATAGGGAATAAGAAAAGTGAAGTAACAGACTTATAAGAAAAACATAATAGGCACTTTAAAAGAACTACTTTGAGGAATTAAGGACTATTTAATGACGAGGGTAGTAGGTAACTATTTCATGTTCGAAATGGAGCTGATCTTAGAGGACATAGCACTAATGAAAGTATGGAAGAGGGGAGATATGGGCCGTGTCAGGTCAGTATCTTAAAGAATGCTTGTTCTGCAGGATGTTACTAAGAATTATATTAAAAAGGACAGAAGTGTTAACTTAACTGGGGAAAGGCTAGTTCATTAAAGTTTAACAGTTTATTATCAACTTTAAATCATATTCACACACTTATGTAATAAGTATAATGCATATGTTAGTTTCCTAGGCCTGCTATCCACAAATTGGGTGGCTTAGGAAATCACAAAATAGGCTCACAGCTCTGGAGGCTGGAAGTTCAAAACCGCAGTGTTATCAGGACCATGTCCCCTCTGAAACCCGTAGGGAAGGCTCTCCTTCCTTGCTCCCAGCTTCTGTCCCCTGAGACATGCCTTGGCTGTGGCAGCACACATGGGCAGACATCAGGTAGGTGTGAGAAGATACCCAGACAGTGAGGTGAAACCCAGTGTCCAGAGGCTTCAGGGGTGGGCCATATGTCAAAGAAGTGGTTGCTATCAAGAAATGTGGTAGGCTCTTCTTGGGCAGATAAAGCCACATGGAAGAAAATTTAGGCGACGTCACCTTTCTGCTAACCTGACCCTAGTCTTTGTTCTAATAATTGATTGCTGCAGGTTCTTGAGACCAGCTCCTTTTCATTTTAGTTATGGTAAATTACTGCAGTTTACCCATTTTCCATGATCCTAAAGGATTGGGATGCTAGAGGATTTAAAGCTCAAGCCCTAAATGTCCTTGCTGACAGTGAAGACAAGCGACTGCACTGTCTGGAAGGAGTATGCTTTGAGAGAGTTTAAATACTTAATGTATTTCAAGAGAGCTCAGTTCACTATCCGGGCCATAACCACTTTATGACATTGTAAATACTGTAAAAATTCCAGTATTAAACTCTATTCAAATTTTGTCACCATTGTTTTTCTCTCATAGATTTTTTTTTTCCCCGAGACTCTTCTTATAATAAATACACTTATGTAAAATTACATTTGACAACAGATTGAGATGACATATTACAGAATGAGAAATAAAATTTGTTTCACAATGAATATAAAATGAATTTAAAAAACACCCTCAAGCATAAATTGTAATTATACTCTCCATAAATGACAAAGAATAGCAAGATAACACTAGACCGTTTCCACGTGGTGAGAGGTGAAGCAATCCCATTTTAGATCATACAGCTGATTTTCATCATCGTGAAACTAAGAATGGTACAGAAAAAAGCAGCAGCTTTTGCCTCTCACTCACATTTGTAAATTTGACAGCAAATATTCATATATGGTTTCTTTCTTGTTGATCTTTTTGTTTAAGTTTAAGAAATGAACTTACTTCTGAAATAGATAGCAGCCATATTGTAGAAAATAAATGAACTCACATTAAGAGCAGATCAAAAGAAAGTGTGGTTTTAGGTTTTTTCTTCAATTAGCTTGAGAAATGTCATTTTTCATTTTATCTTCCTTTTCAAAAAAAATCTATCCACGAAGAAAAAGGGCATATATTTAAAAAATAGCAATATCTATCGAAAATATGAAACCTATTTCTTTTTTATTTCTTGTGCCCCTTAACCTCATAATGCTTCCAAAACATTATAATTTTTCATCTAATTTTCCCATGGCTCTAGAGAAAACCAATGGATGACTCTATTTTGGTTGGTGGAGAGTGTGATGTTTGCATTAATGGATCCTTTGCTAAGCCTTGCATTCTCCCTGAAAGTTATTTCCCGCCATCCGAGTGCTCTAGTTGAGTCAACAGGGCGATGTCCTCAGATACTCTTTGAGGGGGTTATGACGTTTACGTTCAGAGGTTCACACTGAGCATGTCAAGGCAACTCAAAAGCTTAGTTTTTTTGTTTATTATTAAAATCAAACAAACCAACAAAAACACCAAAAGCTTGTTTTGAGTTATTTACTTTTCAAGGGCCCAAACATGTTCTCAAACTAAAATGTGTACAGTAATTGCTAAACCACTTAATAGAACACATTTTTTTTTTTTTTTTAGACATGAACATTTTAGAAAAGCAAGGGACATATATTTATAAAATCATACTTTCCAGAAACACTAATGTGATATAAAGTATGTCCTCTTCTGCTTTTTGCTCTAGAAAATGAGCAGAGGGAAATATATTAAATATAATATTTTCTCAACATGAAGAATAAATTCAATATTATGTTGGAAATTAATTTCATATTTTTATCCCCTAAATCTTTAATTATCTGTTTCTATGAAGGGCAGATGGAAGTGGAGTATTTGGAAATATACATATAATTTGTGAAAAGCACTTGTCATTAAGAAGAAAAATAGCATTAATTGCTGACCATAAGCCACGTATACTACTGTTTTACATACATTGTCTCAAAATAATTATCACAATAATCTAATGAGGTCCATTTTATTATTATCCCTATTTTATGAAGAGTAATATTGAGGCTTAGAGAGGCACTGTTAAATACTAATAAGGCAAGATTTAAATTACATAGTTAAGCTGCTTGTTAAGGAAAACCGGACCAAAGCTCTCATCCTCAAGGCTGATGTTAACAGCAGACAAAATGGCTCTGTGACATTTGCCTTACACTCTCTCTTAAAAATAAATTGGAGAAGTGAACCGTAGCTTGAATGTAGCAAAGATGTTACAGTGATTCCATGTAAGAATAGTCCTGCTTTCTAGCCGCACACAATGTAGTAATTCACTGGGGACATTTGGTTCTCAGCTATGTCTGTAAAGTCTGCCACGTTGAGGACAAGGTGGTTCTCTTCTCCTCACTGGCTGTGAGGTGTCACCCTTCCTGTCCAGAGGATACACTGTCAGGAACAACTGCTTCCCAATGTGTACATTTTTGTGATGGAATTTAAACCAGTTGGCCAGGTCCCATATTCATGTTAATTTACCGATTGTTCTAGATGTTTCTAAGTACCAGTGCTGGTCGCATGTTTAGAAGAAAAATAAATAAGAACTGACCCCAGAAAGGAACTAATTTCCCCAGAGCATCTAGAAATTCATTTATTCTACTGTTCAAAACGTTTAAGCCCTAGTTTGTTGCAGGCTGCTAGACAGCTAGCTAAGAAGGGTATTATACCAAGAGTCTGCACATTAGCCACCTGTCCCCAAGCATCTGCAATCTAGTGGAACAGAAAGTCACATCGAGAACCACGAAATAGGTACCATAAACTGGATAGAGAGTTATGAGAACACAAATGAGGACCAGCTGAAGCTAGGGCGGGTAAGATGTGGCTTCTTGAAGGAATGAACTTTATGGTCAAGTCAGAAAGGATTGTCCAGATGTTGATAGGAGGAGGAAAGTGAGATGGTGCTTTTAGAAGTAAGAAAAGCACAGGGGAAGGCCCAGAGGCATGACGCATGACTCTTTTGAGGAGCTGTATGTAGCCAAGCAGGATAACACAGAGTGCTTTGGGAGAAATGGTGAGAGATGGGCAAAAAATAATTTCGAATGAAAACCTGAATGCTTTCCTTGAGATTATGGAGGCAAATATCTTTATTTAAATAACAATGTAGATTATGTTTTTGACTTTTACCCCCCCAAATGTTAATGTTTCTAATTTTTTAACTTATAAACCAGCACAATGTAAAATCATTTTATTTTTCTTATAGTTTCTGAGGAAGACAAAGGATTTGGACCAATTTTTGAAGAGCAACCCATTAATACCATTTACCCAGAGGAATCACCAGAAGGAAAAGTTTCACTGAACTGTAGAGCACGAGCCAGCCCTTTCCCAGTTTACAAGTAATGTACTACCTTCTTTTCTCAGATGGAGTGAGGCCTGAAGGCTGCCGATCAGTAGCTATGGCCCTGTGCTGACAGAGAAGGCTGTCATATAAGGCTTTCTACAAAGTCCAAGGACATTTACAACATCCAGGGACATTAACACAAATATTGGCATATATGTTATTTTTTTCTCTTTATTGAATTTATTGGGGTGACATTGGTTAATAAAATTATACAGGTTTCAGGTGTACAATTCTATAATACATCATCTGTATATTGTATTGTGTGTTCACCACCCCAAGTCAGGTCTCCCTCCATCACCATGTATCCCCCTTTACCCTTTTCAAACTTCCCACACACACCCCTTAACCTCTGGTAATCACCATACTTTTGTCTGTGTCTATGAGGTTTTATTTATTTTTTGTTTACTCCCTTCACCGTTTCACCCAGCCCCCTAACCCCCCTCCCTTCTTCCCCTCTGACAGCAGACAGTCTATTTTCTATCTATGAGTCTGTTTCTTTTTTGTTTGTTAGTTTATTTTGTTCATTAGATTCCACATATGAGTGCAATCATTTGGTATTTGTCTTTCTCTGACTCGCTTATTTCACTTAGCATAATGCTCTCCAGGTCATTTCATGCTGTCACATAGGGTATGATTTCCTTCTTTTTTTTTTTTTTTTTTTTTTACAACTGAGTAGTATTCCATTGTGTAAATGTACCACAGCTCTGTTATCCCCTCGTCTACTGATAGACACTTGGCCTGCTTCCAAACCTTGGCTATTGTAAATAATGCTGCAATGAACACAGGGTGCATATATTCTTTCAAATTAGTATTTCAGGTTTCTTCAGATATATTCCCAGAAGTTGAATCACTGGGTCATAAGGCAGTTCAATTTTTAATTTTTTGAGATTATTCTATACTGCTTACCCCAGTGGCTGCACCAATCTGCATTCCCTCCAGCAGTGCATGAGGGTTCCCTTTTCTCCACATCCTTGCCAGTATTTGTTGTTTGTTGATTTATTAATGATAATGATTCTGACAGGTGTTATGTGATGTCTCATTGTGGTTTTAATGACATACAAGTTATTTTTTAAATGTTATTTAATGCCTAAATAGATAGTAATTTTCTTAAATATATGCAAACTATTTACTATTTCATGCAAAAATAATGCTAGCGCCATCTGACATTGTCAATTTAAAAATTGTGCAATGACGAACTTCCGGTCAAGATATCGGCCCAGGTAAACATGGTACTCACCTCCTCCCACAACCAGAACAAAATTACAACTAAGCTACAGAACAACCATTGTTCAGAACCACCTGAAATCGAGCTGAATGGAAGTCCTACAACTACGAGATTAAAGAAGAAGTCACATGAGACTGGTGGGAGGGGCGGAGGCGCGGACCAGCTTTTCTCACACCCACGTGTGGCAGATAACAATCAGGAGGGATACCTTGGCTGGGAAGGTCCTTCCTGAGGAGTGAGGGGTCCCCGTCCCACACTAGGCGCCCAGCTCAGCGTTCCAGTGCCAGGAAGAGAAGCCCCCATCACTTCTGGCTGTAAAACCAGCAGGAACTGAGGCTGAGGGAGGCTGAGGAGGCTGGAGCCCCAGGGAGTTCCTCTTAAAGGTCCCACACATGGACTTACTCAGACTTGCTCCCTCCAGGCTCCAGCATCAGGGGAGGCAGCTTGAAAGGCACCAGAGACATACAGGGAAGAACTGACTTGTTTGGCATTGGGGCAAATGCTGGAGGGGCAGATTTCTCCTGGACAGACATGCTAGTGGAGGCCATTGTTCCTTTGGTGAGCCCTTCCCTGGGGCGGCAGATGGCTGCCATAGCTGGGATTCCAGCAACCTAGCTCACACTGTTTGCCCCACCTTGGTGATTCCCTGAGGCCCTGCCCAACCCAGCTTTCAGGCCCACCCAAGCTGCTTCTAGTGAATTTACCATAGGATTGGCATGTCTTGGGTCCTGCTTCAGGTTTTTCTAAAATCTCTCAAACAAGTAGCATCTTGTCTCAGCGAACCCCATACCTCTCATTAAGTGGCCCCAGGCCTGGTACTAGAAGCAGCCAGCCTTGGTTCACAACTTGGCTTTTCCTGGGCACCTCCAAGCCCAGCACAAGAAGCAGCCATCTGCAGATCACTTTGTAGTTTACACTGGGTAGCCCTGGGTAGACCACAGGCAGTGGCTGACCTTGCCACAGAGCCAGCACACCCAGTGGACAGCTTCAGACTACATCGAAACACCACCACCCAACCACCTCCACAAGTGACAGACTCAATGAATGGACTCAGTTGGTACGAGAGCCCTGCTGATGTAAATCTTACTCTTTGTGGTGGGCCCCTACACAGCTGATCTTCCAAGGTAGTTAGAGACCAGTGGTCAATGGGCACAGCCAGTCCTTGCAGCTGATCAGCCTGAATAAATCCCTCCCATTGATGTGCCAACAGCAATCAAGACTCAATTACAACAGAAGGGTGTACTCCACACTGGGGGTGAACCTAAAGGGCTCAGCTGGGGTGATCAGGAAGGCTGTGCCACTGGACCCTACAGGACACCTATTATAATAGGCCACCCTATGAAGCCTAGGAGACATAGCAACTCTACCTAATATGTAGAAACAAACACAGGGAAGCAGCCAAAATGAAGAGACAAAGAAACATGTCCCAAATGAAAGAATAGAACAAAACTCCAGCAAAAGAACTAAACAAAATGGAGATAAGCAATTAATCAGATGCAGAGTTCAAAACACTGGTTATAAGGATGTTCAAGGAACTTAGTGAGACCTTCAAGGAACTTAAGGAGAACTCCAAGGAACTTAGTGAGAACATCAACAACATAAAAAAGGACCAGTCAGAAATGAAGGATGCACTAACTATAATAAAGAATAATTTACAGGGAATTAATAGTAAAGTAAGTGAAGCCAAGAAGCAAACCATCAATTTGGAATATAAGGAAGCCAAAAACACCCAATCAGAACAGCAAAAAGAAAAAAGAATAAAAAAAATGAAGATAGTGTAAGGAGTCTCTGAGACAACTTCAAACATGCCAACATTTGCATCATGGGGGTGCCAGAAGGAGAAAAGAGAGAGCAAGAAATTGAAAACATATTTGGAAAAAATAATGACAGAAAACTTCCCTAACTTGGTGAAGGAAACAGACATACAAGTTCTAGAAGCACAGAGAGTCCCAAACAAGATGAACCCAAAGAGGCCCACACCAAGACACATCATCATCAAAATGCCAAAGGTTAAAGACAAAGAGAGAATCTTAAAAGCAGCAAGAGAAAAGCAATTAGTTACCTACAAAGGAGCTCCCATAAGACTGTCAGCCAATTTCTCAAAAGAAACTTTGCAGGCCAGAAAGGAGTGGCAGAGATAGTCAAAGTGATGAAATGCAATGACCTACAACCAAGATTACTCTATCTTACAAAGCTATCATTTAGAATTGATGGACATATAAAGATTTTCCCAGACAAAAAAAAAAAGCTGGAGGAGTTCATCACCTCCAAACCAGTATTATATGAAATGTTTAAGGGTCTTCTTGAAGAAGAAGAAGAAGAACAAAAATATGAACAATAAAATGACAATAAATACATATCTGTCAGCAATTGAATCTACAAACCAAATGAACAAGCAAAAGAGAAACAGACTCATAGATACAAATAATTTTTTGTTGATTGCCAGATGTAGGGGATTTGGGGGGATGGGTGAAAAAGGTGAAGGGATTAAGAAGTACAAATTGGTTGCTCGACTGAGGAACCTCAAAGGGAAGGGGGTGGTGGGGCGGGGAGATATAAACCAAAGAACTTATATGCATATATGCATAACCAATGGACACAGACAAAAGTGTGGGGAAGGCAAGAGAGAGGTGGGAGTGGGGAGGAGTGGGTCAATGGGGGCAAAAGTTGGGGACATCTGTGATACATTCAACAATAAAGATAAGTTTAAAAAATAAAAAGTAATAATTGTGTAATGAGGATCATACTAAGCATGCAGAAGGGTATATGGAGATCATATACATTTGAGGATAAAATGTTCTTGTATGTATTAAATAACTTATATCTACAGATGACACATAATATTTCCATATTAACTACATTTAAAGTGCTTGTATAAATAATTCTAGAAAGCCACACTTTTTTCAATAGTCTCAAATCTATATTCCAGACAACATGACAAATTTCTTAAATGTTTCTACCTATTGGACAATCTATATAAACATCCTTTTTCTATTTTTCTGGGTTACCTATTAATAATGTCAGAAAAGTAGCAATGGGTTTTCTTGCTTCAGATGGTTCAGAAAAATTATATTAACAGTTTCTAGTCTGATGCAAAGAATAAGATTACAAAATTGACCAAATGCCAATGGATTTGAATTTCACCTATGAACTAGTTCCATGTAGACAAAGCAAGTGATTGATGGAGAAATCGGAGCTTTAGGATGTTACTGTCACCTGACTTAATTGAAGGTTGTCATTAAACAAGGTTGATTTTAATAGTAGATTTTTTTCCTGGATATAAAAATGACTTTCTGTTGTCATAAAAAGTTGTTATCAAAGAGAATAGCACTTTCCCCCATTTAATTCTAATTGAACTCATTTTCTCTTGCCTCTGGCTACAATTACAAAATTATTCTTAAAATAAAATATGAATTTAGAAACCACACCACTATCCCTTTGAAATTATTTTTATTGTTTCAATTTCATGCATGGGGGTGCAATATAAGTAGATATTTTATAAATTATACATTTGTTTTTTTAATATATTTGATGGTGTAGGCATTTTTCTACCCTTAAGCAATACATATGGGAGTTTATGGACAGGGCTAGTAGAACCAATAGGGGCTGTAGAGGAGATCTAATCCAAGCACATAATTTCACAGGACAGGAAGCTGAGCCCTGATAAGTAAATTGACTTTCTTCAGAGTGAGTAAATCACAGACCCAGGACTGAAACATAGATTTTATGATTTTCAAAGAAACATGTAATTTTTTGGCATGCATCTTTCTAGATAAGTTGATAGCATCGCGAAAGCTATTTCCATGACGCTTACTCTGTGACATTCTGTCCTTGACAGTCATACATGAACCCTTAGCAAAACAGCCTCCAGGCTGGAAAGGCAACAAAACCGAAGTTGTCACAGAGAGTGTTCTAGAAACCTATGCTTCTCCTTACCAACCCCTGCCCCCCACCCCCAGGGGCAGTAAGAAGCAAAGCTTTGCATAGCTACAATTTCATATACACTGGTCAGTACTCCCTATGTCTCCCTCCCTCCAGTCCCGTCAAGTATTCTTAACAACATTTAAAAAATAAAAATAAGAAGCAACACTTGGCTTGGCAAATACCTCTCCGACTCCCTCTCACAGGTTCACAGAGCAGAGGTTGCCAGGGCAAGTGCGGCCTGACTGTCCCCATATTGATGTGGAGAGCTAGCGGGGAGAAGGCGATGTTTAATTTTGTTATGAAGGCTGACTGCCTTTGACAGCATAATAAGAAAAATAAAATAAAGATTTAGTTTGTCTGATGGAAAAGAACACTTGAAGTTTTAAAAATGTTCTTAATATTCAGGGCAAGCCTTACTAACCTTGGTAATCATGCGATTTGTCATTCACACAGTAGTTTTATATTTGTGGCACATTCTGTGATAGTTTGTTATTCATGGCAACATCCTGAAAGGTACAACAGGGAAATTTACCTTCCACTTACCAGCCTTAAGGCTTTTGTTATCTTTCCTTTACCCCCCAAATAGCAAGGACCCCAATAAAATTGCATTTAACACTGTGTGAAAGGGATTACAATAATGCCATGGATGTTTGTACAAATTAAATAGATCAGTGAACTTACCCAAACACAGCAAAGCTTAATCATTATATGACATCAAAGGCAGAATCAGATCCCCTGGCAGGAAGTTAGGCAATAAACAAAAATTTGGAGTCAACATATTTGGGGGAGGCAAGGACACATAACAACTGGACCAACCCAACAGGGAAACCCATGGCCTTGGCAAATGCTAAACAATTTGACATTGGATAGTTCAAGCAGCGACAAGAGTGCCATTAACTGGGGTCAGGGATGGATTTTATTGGATTGCAATTTGGTAGTTTTTCGAAATGCAAAGCAAGGTTTTCCGTGTTGGCTTTGAAATCACCTCGTACACCATAAAAATTAAAACTAAAATATTTCCAACTATTTGATTTATTAAGAGATATTCTAAAATCATTAGGCCTTTTTGGTTAGATTCTGACCCTAATGGGAAATGTGCCAGGCAATAAGCACTGCATCCACAACCCCTATTTGACCACAGCTCTTACCTTATAACATTGTGGAAGAATGGAAACTTGAGGACGAACCTTGATACAGAATGATTATACAATTATGCAAGTGGGCAGCTTAACTGAAAACTACTTCCCACATGCATTCTTCTTAACATCTCACTGAGAAAGTTGGATTCCTGTTTCCAGTCAATTTATTTATAATACAATCCCCATAAACATATCTGCAATATTATTGACTTTTATCGTTTTCCAATTGTGTGATTGACCTCTATAGTCAGAATATGACATTTACTGAGAAAACCCTCTTTTCAATTAGTTTATTGAAAAATTACTTTGATATTAAAATCAAATATTGTGTTATTTTATATTTTATTTCTGTTAGAGTAATGCTTTTAATATTTTAAGTACCATACCTGTGTATGCATGAATTGAACTAGTGCATGAATGGGTATCATTTAAAAACCATCTATATCAGCTAAGAAACCAATTTATCTAAAAAATTCAATAAGATATTTGTCCTTCGGGATGCTTCATTAAAAAAAAAAAAAAAAAAGGACTATTTCATGCACTTGAACATTTACCTTTCTGTGCCTGAGCTAAATTATAAATCATGAGCCCAGAATATGCAATTATAGGGTGTGAAGAAATACCACACTGAGTCATCTGTGTAACTGTCTGAATTCACAATGAGCTGTCCCCATATTATTTTAGAATATTAGCTGAGTACAAAGGTCACAGTGACCTTTGAATGAAATGTACTTCTTTTTCTCATAGATGGAGAATGAATAATGGGGATATTGATCTGACAAGTGATCGATATAGTATGGTAGGAGGAAACCTTGTTATCAACAACCCTGACAAACAGAAAGATGCTGGAGTATACTACTGTTTAGCGTCAAATAACTATGGAATGGTCAGAAGCACTGAAGCCACCCTGAGCTTTGGATGTAAGTAATTGTAACTTTAAAAATCACAAGTGTGTTTAGGTGAAGTAAAACTTAGGTATTATCATAAGAGTTCAGCAAGAAAAGAAATCAGAAAAGGAAAGTGAAAGAAAGTCTCCATAGATGGGTCTTCCCATCTCTGATTAGTGGGCCTTAATTGTGTGGAGAAGGAAAAATTGCAGGGGAGCAAAGCATCAAGAGAGGTATTATAAATGCCCTTGAAATAGTGAAAGGTAACATTAGAAAATAAACTGAGGCCATGTCCTAAAAAAATCTTGAATAAGTTTCTAAAAATTAGCATCAGTGGAAATGTATTCTTAATGGGGGTGATATCAGTCTGAAGGGAGTGAAGTTTGGTTCTTGGGAGGCGGGTGGAGAAACCATCTCAGATATTACAGCATAATGGTTTGTGGCTCCCCAAAACTCAACCCTACCTGACAAAATCTCATCCCTTAGCATTTAATTCATTTTACTGGGAATAAATTAAATTATAATTTAATTAAATTACTTACTTTAAGTTTAAATTAAATTAAATTTCTCTTTTGAGGGGCAATCATGAAAAATATTTTTACGAAATACTGTGCTAAAATAAAAGTTAGAAGTTGTTCTGAAGGAGGATTGTGCATTGGGAGAGGAGTGGAACTAGATGTCCTGTAGTATATGGTTGTATGAGTCAGCATTTAAATCTTTTGCAAAATTGACTATAGGGTGAAAACGGTATATGAAGAGGACCCATATGGTAATGATTACTAGGAGACAGTGAAACAGAGTCAGAAAGTGCAGCCAGATTAAATGGTGTGATAACAGTATGGCTGTAGGTAATAAACAATCCTTGAAGAAAAAAACAGACTGATTGCATTGCACTGAAGAAAGAAGACCTTAACAAAATATACTGTTAAAAAGAAAGTCTAATTAAATGGCAGAAACATTCTGTTTTCAAAAAATGGGATGGGAGCGAATAAAAACAATGTAAAGGGTGGTTGGGAGCATTTAAATGTTTGCTTCGTATGCAGAGGTCCATGTTGAAATGTCAACCAAGCATTTGAGGAAGGAATGGCATTCAGGTGAGGCATCAGGGCTAGAAATGTAGATGTTCAGTGCTCTCTGGGAAAAGGAAATAATTAGGATGATGACTTTTCAGAGATATAAATATATTGAGAGAAATAACAATGAGATTTTAGAATTTGAGTACTGATGACAGATAAGGAACAGGAGATGAGGCAGGACGGAAACAGAATGAGCCCCAGTAAAAGAAGTGAAGAATCAAATAGTAGAGTATCAAGAATCCAAGCAAAATGTGAGTTACAAACGCACAGGAAAGAGGAAAGGAAATGAGAATTGAGGAAAATCCAGAATTTGAAAAGGATCAAGAGATTGATGACCTGCAGGTTCTTCAACGAGGAGCCTGCCTTTCACCCTAATTTCTTTTCCACATTGGAATCCTCCCTTGGGAAGGGAAATACTCCTTTCAAAGTAGTATTTTCTCTAAATTATTCCTCTTTACTTGCTTGCTTTGGTAGATCCCTGGTTTTCTCTGTGACCCTTGTATTTCCAGATATCCTTATTGAGATTCTTCCTAAATGTGAAAAAAAGTTAAGGATATCTGCAGTCTTCAGGGTTGTCACAAGAGTTATGTAGGCTGCTACCAATATTCGTAGTTTAAGTCCCCCACAGAACTCTTCTGCAGTGTATGTAAATCAAACACATACAAATGGGGAATTGACTGATGGGCTTCACCAAACCACCTGAGAAGAATCATATCCAAAGTGAGTTACTAGCTGGAAGACAAACTTTAATGACTATCTCTTTCTATTGACCAGAGAGTGAATGTTTCTTCTTTGCTTTCACCATTAGATCTTGATCCTTTCCCACCTGAGGAGCGTCCTGAGGTCAGAGTGAAAGAAGGGAAAGGAATGGTGCTTCTCTGTGACCCCCCATATCATTTTCCAGGTAACCTTACTTCCTCTCTGACTGTGAGCCTCTATGGAATGAAATGGGCACGTTTTCATTTTCTTAACAATGATGGTACATTTATAATTCAATTAGACTCGATATTTGCATAACCTTGTAATGCATAATGTACTAGTGGTTATAGATGTTTTTTTTTCCTTGTCTCTTTCCACCTGGCCCTGATTCCAAAGATCTATGATCATTTTAGTTTATAAACAATATGTGTGTTGGATTATGTTCCCATTAATATTTCTGTTACCCTGGAAAAAATGTGATAGATTTTCTACAAATTATTCCTGAAATAGAATGGTACTGAGGAGTGACATACAAACAATCATTTTATTAACAATTTAACATCTATAATATCCTGTGAACAAGAAAAGGATAAAGACATAATAAATGTTAATCTATTAGGAACACCAATCTGCAAAAATAATCATCCAATTTAGAAAGGGGATAAATTAAGTGTTATCTGTTGTAAGATCCAACCCTTGAATACATGTTTTCAGTAATGTGACATGGCTAAAATAAAAGCTGCCAAAGTGCTAATTAAAAGATGAACACTTCATATATTTTCAATAATTTTATCTTGTTTTATTAATCAAATATGTCTTAAAATAATATATAAATACATTTTTCACATTGGAAAACTGTTTTATATGTTCTATATTCTTATAGTTCTAACATTATGCCATAAATTTGACTTTAAATATTTCCATAGAGAATGAGTCATAATAGGCTATTATAAATCATCCTGTGCGGAATATATTAATCGGGTATACATACTCTATTTGCAATTGTATATAAACTCTGATTCTTTATATATCAAGTGTTGGTAATCGTCTTTCTAATAACTATAAGAAAAACTCTTAATTGATAAATACAGGAGAAACATATGGATTCAAAATGTTATAACAACCTTTCAATGAGAGAATAGTTTTTTTTTTCTTTGAAGAATTGCCAGAAGCAATTTTCTATAAAGTAAATGATCATAATATCCAATGACTGTATTTGACCATATTCAACACTGGATGGATGGGCTTCATTCAATCATTTATTCATTCAACAAATCCCTTGTGAGCACTTGTTATGTATCAGGCACTGTTTATGCCACAGGAATACCTCAGTGGGCAAAACAGGTAAAGCTACCACTCTCAGAGACCTTCTCCTGGGAGAGACAGACGTAGACAAGATAAATAGTTCAAAGATGTAGCATGTTAGATATTAATAGATAAACTCCAGGGAGAAAAAAATATGCAGGGAAGGGTGGAGAGGAAGTGTTGAGGAGATGGCTGGCTTTTTACAAAGGCCATCACTGAGAAGGTAAGTTGGAATAAAAGCCTGAAGGAAATGAAGAAGCTAGCATTGCAGGTGTATGAGGGAAGGACATGCCAGGCCTGTGCCATGGCAAGAACGAAGGCCTGAAACGGGACTGTGGAGGAACAACAAAAGAGCCAGGGTAGCTGAACTAGAGTGATGAAGACAGTGGGTAGTAAGAAATGAAATCAGAGAGATTCAAGAGCTATATCACACAGAACCTTATAATTCATAGTACATACGTTGGCTTTCACTGTGAGATTTGTATTGGAGGGCTTTGAGCAGAGGAAGGGCGCGACATTGTTTGTTATAGAAAGATGAGTCTGGCCACCGTTTTAAGAAAAGACTCAAGAGAGGGTTGTTGCGATAATAGAGGCAACTTATGATGGACCAGGGTGGTGGCAGTGCAGGTGGGAGGAAGTGGTGAGAACTAAGATGTACGTTGAAGGAAGAGCCAAGAGGACTGGCTGGTAGGCTTTGTGTAAGATGTAAGAGAAACACAGGCATCGAGGCTGGCAGTAAAGTCTTTGGCTTGAGCTCTTGATAGAATGTAGTCTCCATCACCTGGAGGAGTAGGTGTGGGCACATTAAGTGTGAGATGCCTGTCAAACTTCCATTGGATTGATAGTAAAGTAAGTAAAATGCATTTAGTACATTTAATATTCGAATCCTTTATTATTAGAGTAAATAGAGTACAGCTGACTGTACTAAACATTTTTATCCACCATTATATAAATGTCTCTCTCATTTACGTGCAGGGAAAAGATCCAGGAGGAAAGTCTCTTCTTTCAAAATCCATTACATTTTTCTGTGGATTTGGGTGTTCTGTTGATTCTTGCAAAGCACAAAACTCTGATTTGGACTAGTTTACTCATTTATCAAGAATAATTACACATAAACATATCATTACAAATGTCTGTTTAATTTTATAGCATTTGCTATACAACTGATTGCCTAGTACCTGGCACAGAGTAAGTGTCTGACAATTATTTGAGGACTGAGGGAGTGAAAAAGTAAACAAATATGTTCATTAATTGATGGATATGAAGTTCTTACAATTTCACTAAAAGGTATATTTACCTGTTTAGATTTGTTTTATTAAATAGCAATCAATAATTCATGAATGTGTTAGACTTCTTAAACTCCTCAGCCTAGAAAAATGAAAACATAATGCTTTGTTTCTAGCCAATTATCTATAAATAAAACCGTCAGAAATTGAGTTACCACATCTCACAAAATATAAAGCATATATGTGTATATTGAGAGAGAGAATAAAGAAAAAATGTGTATCGTTTGAAGGGTGGATACTATTGATAAAATACAGTATACCTAATAATAGACATAATTGTGAATTATTAAATGAATAACAAAGTGAGAATACTCTTAAAAAAATAACTCCTGACCTGTTGAATATTATCTTAAAAAAGAAGCCCAATAGAATAAAAAGGTCTGCAGACAGGAACAGAAAGCACAGTAGAGACTACATGAGCTCACAGTATAACTTGGCATACATTTCTTTCTAACTAAGTTTAATGTATAGTTTACTATGGGTATCAAAGCACCAATTAGAAGCTATAGTGATTTCATTGGCATAGGTAAATTCTGTTCTATTGAGGTAAATTTGGAGTGGGGAGGAGGTTGTCAATGGGGGGAAAAGGAGGACATCTGTAATACTTTCAACAATAAAGATAAATTTACAAAAATAAATAAATATTTTAAAAAGCACAAACATCTTCTAGAAAGTTTGCAAATTATTCATCCAGGGGACACTGAAGTACTTCAGATGTATTTCGAGGAGAAATATACATTATTCAGCAAGGTTAGAGAAGTGATGTACTGTAAAATAATACAATGACACTAGCCAAATATCCTGTAGTTGCCCCAAACAAAATTTTCCTGTAATATCATCCACACTTTCTTGAGGCGAAGGAAAGAAATCTCAGACATCGATCAATAAAAGCAACTTTTCCACAACAGGTGCAGACACTTACTCTTCCTAAAAAAAATGATATTATAGTAATGTATTATTTAAGCCAGTCAACAGTGCTATGAATAAAACAGGTGTTGGCTTTTTCGGAGTTGATTAATGTTACCATGTGCATGGGGCCGGGGGAGACAAATAAAGAAGTAATCCTTCTAGTCCCTGTGAGAACTGGGTCAGAGCTTAACTCTTGATTGCTAAAAATAAGCCTTATTCTTAAATTGGAGAGGCAAGGCAGCTACCACACCGATCTTGGAACACTTTTGGTAGTGATTGGGTGGAGAGGGAGGTTGGAAAATCACTTCTGTCTCCCTGGTGCTGTGTGGCCTTGGGCAAGTCCACTGACCTAGCTAAACCTCAGCATCCCTGTTTTAAAATGGCAATAGCAATTCCTACCTTTATTTTAATGAGAAATGATAACTTCTAATGTATTGCAATTATTATTTTATCCAGGTGAATGGCATATCCGTAGGCTAAATTTTATTAGATAAAATTACATGTATTGATATTATTAAGTCCCACGGGGCAAAGACCACATCTGTCTGGTTTAGTAGTGCATCCTCAGTATGTAATAAATAAGTAAAGTGGAGATTCCACACTGAGCATTAAATCAGCCGGACCAATTACTCTGTAGTGCAAGACTTATATGTTCATTCAAACATCATCACAATAAATCCACTGACCTAGCTTTTGTTCCTTTAAAGTTCAAATATTAAAACATTATTTCATTCCTCTTCACATATTTCTTATGAGTGAGACACAAAACAAAGTCTTAAATTTTAGAGAAACTGGGTAATAGAGTGATTAAATAGCTGATTAAAGTTACAGTTCATCTAGAATGAAAATGCTGGTCCCCATGTTCACGTAACGCACAGTATTCTGTGTGTGTGGTATCTTGAAAACATTGTAAGGTTAAGAACATTTTTTTTTCCTATAAGGGAATCTATATTTTTCCTGACTTCTTTGATTTTTTTTGGAATTTAACTGTAACCATAAATTGTGGCAAAAATACTGAATTATATTTTTAAGTGAGAATAGAGAATCATTACTTCACAAATCAGACATGTTTACAGTATATTTTGCTATATATATCGGTTTGGAGCAAAGATTATATGGCGTGATTTCTTACCCAATTTTCAGCTGTCCCCTAGGTTTCTTCCTATCTTGATTCTTCTGTGGTGTTTACCTGACCCTAAATCAGCATAAGGATAACTATTAAAATAATAAAATTATTCACAGATACAAATGTCTTAAAAGACATATGCGAACAATAACTCTAAATTAGAGAATACGGTGTTTAATATTCTTTCTCTTTTAACATTATCTGTATTTTCTATTTATCTTAATAATACAAGTATTCTGCTTCTATCATAAAAAAAAAAGTAGATTAAAAATGGGAATAATGTAATCATCTTCACTTACCTCCCTGATATTGCAGATTGCTGGAGAAAATTACATAGCTAATCTAAATGGAATACCCTGGATTCTTATTTACAAGAAATCCTTGTAGTTTTTCAGTCAGCTCTCTTTCATACTCCTTTTGGCAGCTTTACCAGTCACTGTGAACTCCCTGAAGCAAAAGTGCCATAATTATTTTATATTTCAAAGATCTTGACTTTCCACCATCTCACATCTAAAATCCGATCTAACTTGGCATCAGAGATCCCTCCTATAATCTTCCTAGTGGCAGTCGCCTTCACGTGGTCATGGTGTTTTAAAGGACATCAACATGTGAATGAGAAGTGTGCAATGCCCTGGTTCCCTCTTGTGCATCACTGCTGTGCGTGACGTTCCTCAAACGAGTCATTCCTCAAACCAGGAAGGGGAGGTAGGAAGAGAAAACTGCATGAAAAGCAGCAAATGAATGAGGAAATTCAACTTTTGGTCACAACTTTTGACTCTCTGGTTCTTTTTCTCTCCCCAATCTTTGTAGTGTCAATGTAAGAAATGTCCAAACCTGCAGAGAATTTTTATCAAAGTCTATTTCAGCCAAACTGAAGACATATGTTCAGTATGTTCAGCTAAAGGAATTTCCTGTGGTTAAGTGTTACCATAGGCTATGCTTCCTAATATTTAAGAAAACTAGTAGCATGCATTTCTCTGTTTCTGTGGTTTGTGCTTTTAAATGGGGCCAGCACAGGTTATATAAACTCATTTCCAAATCTATAATTTAAAACAGGAGTACCAAGACAAAATAGATATAAAACCACAGTATGGTTAGTAATAATTGGTTTTATTTTAAAAATGCAGTAGGAAAGTGGGTTCTGAGCTGTGAATTATCAGACCTTGATTCAAAAATTCCAGTTCTGTTTAATGGTTATGAAATTCTAAGCAAGACATTTAATCTCTCTGAGTTTCATTTAGTCCATCAATGGAATAGAATAAGACTAGTAGTCCAAAAAATAATTGAGAGAGAGAGAAAGATATATAATTGCCTAGCAATATGCTTATATTCACTCAAACTACAGAAGATTTTAGAAAATTTGCAGTTCGTCTTGGCCTACTTCCAACATATGCTGTACAGTAGCCTAAATTAGATTATCTGTTAGGTTATGGCTAGAAAAGAAAGTCTTTGCATTTGGAGAAGAGCTTAATATTTAGTAGACAATATTTTTTTCCCTAGATGATCTCAGCTACCGCTGGCTTCTAAATGAATTTCCTGTGTTTATCACAATGGATAAACGAAGATTTGTGTCTCAGACGAATGGCAATCTCTACATTGCGAATGTTGAAGCATCAGACAAAGGCAATTATTCCTGCTTTGTATCCAGCCCTTCCATTACAAAGAGTGTATTCAGCAAATTTATCCCACTCATTCCACTACCTGAACGTAAGTATTTTATTTGTTATATTCTGTTTGTGCAAGGTTGTCTGCTTCTGGAATTCTTACAGTGTTCCAGCGGGGAGATGAGCTGGCTGCTCAGACAGGGCAAACAGAGGACAAGCACTTTGAAAGTGCCGGTCCTTCCTTAGCTTTTCAGTAGAGGTGATTTATATCATAAAAGTACCCTAAAATGGCAGAGTTCAGACTGGCTGCCTCCACTTCAGGGAATGCAAAGGACTGATTCATTAGTCAAATCCCAGTATATTAATTGTGAGAGAATCACTGGCATCTGCTTATTTTCATGGCCATTCCCACTTCTTAGTAAATTCATGAAGGTGAACAAATAATTAGATTAAAAACTATGTTATTACAGAATGAGGGGGAAAAGGCAGATGGTTGGTATTCAATAAATCTCTTTTGACCTTCTGGCTCTTTTTCTCTCCCCAATCTTCGTAGTGTCAGTGTAAGCAATGTCCAAACCTGCAGAGAATTTTTATCAAAGTCTATTTCAGCCAAACTGAAGACATATGCTAGGGAGCAAGATCTCAAGTACCCCAGAATATAACAGTTTAGATGTTTCTTTTATGATTTTGAGATTAAGGAGGAAACATAAAGAAGATTACCTGAAGGTGGAGGGAAGCAAGGCAGGGATTGGATTACAGAATAAAGAGATTATGTGCTTTCTCAAGGGTGGTTAAGTCTCTCAGGGGTATTACTTCTGGCATCTCAAAGGTGTGTTAACCTAGATGCATAAGAACAATGGACAAGGCTTGCTTAAAAACCTCTCACTATGCCCAGCCGGTGTGGCTCAGTGGTTGAGTATTGACCCATGCACCAAGAGGTTGCCAGTTCAATTCCTGGTCAGGGCACATGCCCAGGTTGTGGGCCCAATCCCCAGTGGGGGCATACAGGAGGTGGCCAGTCGATGTTCTCTCTCATCAATATTTCTATCTCCCTCTCCCTTCTTCTCTCTCTAAAAATCAATAAAGAAAAAAAAAGAAAGAAAAAAAAAAGAATACCTCTCACTAAAGAAGTTACAGGCTGGGGTGTGACTATCCACGATGACCTGCCCAGTTAGGAATTTATGGTCAGATCACCCTGTGAGGTTACTTTCCATAGGACCCCTTTATTCCCACATAGTAGATACTCTCACCCATATTTCACAGAGTTCGAAAGAGCCACGAGATAAAAACTTCTTTAATGTTCCTTCTTACTCTTCCCCCAAATTTAGCGCTTCTATTGATTTCTTACTTTCTAACTTGATAGAAGAAGTGTTTCTCCTTCTCTTTAAGCGAATTCCTCCAATTGCCCTGGTTCACACTGCATTTGATTTAGTTAGGGACTTGACTACATCATTCACTTCCTTTCTTTTCTGGATCTTCAAACTCTCCTCCATTCCTTTCCCTCTGCATATTCGTTTGTATTCAGTGGGAACAATCTTGAGAAATCAATACACCTTCCTATTTGCTCATCCAATGGAAGCTTTTCAGTCTGATTCTGTATGTGAAACCTGACAACTAATGGGTCTGGGCTGCCTGTCACTACTTGAGCCAATTAACCAGAGACAAGGTTGAATCATATATGAGCGTTTATTCCAATATTGCCAGCAATATGGGAGAGCAGTGGGTCATCCCATAAAATCTGCTCTGAACTCCCTCCATAGCTGGTGGTTCTATTGTGTAGCTATGTGGGGAAGGCAGGTAGGCAAACAAGGAATAGCAATGGGTAAAACAGTTACAGATTAGTAGGCAAAAAGAATAACAGTGGATAAAAAGTTACAGATTACAGGCATGAGGAAGTAATTTGGGCTGGGAAATGTGGGCTAGGGGAAAGAGTTGTCTGCCTCCAGGGCTCCAAGGTTGTTAGTCATTCCTTTATGTAGCACAATCTTCCCTTGTTCTCAGATAAGAAGAATGGACAGCATTCCCCAGGTAAACTCCCAGGGCATACAACTCCCAGCCAGGTCAGAATGGACTTTCTTTAATCAGAACAAAGCAATCATAATGAACACAGCAAGGATGTTTAACAATTTGTGTAACTATGGCTAGCACCCTGCTATAATTAGTTTTCTATTATTCTATTATTCTCTCCCATCCCTTTCATATGAACTATGACACTGTTGGTCTCTTCAGCTTCTCTTGCACTCTCCCTTCTTTGCCTAATTTTCCTGATTCCTGCTCTTTCTTCATCTCCCACTTGCCTCCCTGACACATTCTATGCAGTATTCTTCACCAAATCTCCCTCTTTCTTATATTTCTCTCTAATCTCTTTGTAGATATTCTCACCCATTTACACCTTTCATCAGTAGCCCTATGCAGATGGCTCCCAATTCACATTTCCAAAAATTTCCCCTGTGATTCAAGTCTTTAATTCTACCTACCTCCTGGACTTTTCACACAGAAGGTTCTCAAGGATATTTAGCTCAAAATGTTCCTAAAACACCTGTTAACTTCCCCCTAAACCTCTTTGGTGTTCTTATCTCACTTAGCAATCTCATTGTATTTCTACTACCTCGGGGTAGCATTTTTAATCAACTCCTTTCCTCCACTCATCTTCAGGACAGTGAATTCAATGGTTCTCAATTAGTATGTTAAGTACTTGGGAAGTTTGAGGAAAGGGTACAACCCAGAGATGTTGATTCGCCAGGCCTGGGAGGTGACCCAGGGATCTGCAGGTGATTCTGATGAATTGGACATTTAATCTACACCTCAAGAAAACATTGATCCCAGGGGAAGTCCTCTTGATTCTGCCTCTAAAACAAAATTTGCATCTGTTTTTCCCTTTCTGTTCTCACTGTGACTGCCCTAGGTCAGACCTTCATCTGCTTTTCTTAATTTATGAAACAATCTTCCTTAGATCTCTGACTCTTTTATCTATTTCTCTTCTCCATGCTCCATACTTTAAAACTGCCAACAAGGTCTTCTACCTAAACCAAAGGTAAGCTTCATATTACCTCTCTTACCAAAACCCACTGGTAATTACTACTGAGGAAATTACTTTCCAGGTATTTAACATCACAGTTTCAGGCCTTCTAGATTGTAGGTTCAAGCTCATCTTCAACTACATATAATTCAACACCTTCTGAATTGCTAGATTGTTTTTTTTTTTTTTTTTTTTGGAATTTCCTGCACATGCCTGGAACTTTGTCATAACATGGTATTTCTTCAACCTGGACTAGTCCAATTCAAATACCTTTCTTACCTGAAATTCCAACAGTCATTTACTTCCAGTAATCTTTCTTGGCTGCTACTTTTTTAGATCATTTATTTTTATTTTGGCTTATATTTCAGGTTGCTGTGTATCTCTTTGTCTCCTTAGCATTATGTAGTGTAAAGTTCACACTCACATGTGATCCCAAACCATGCATTTTGCCTTTCTGAGCCGATTTCTTCCTCTGTAGGGGGATAGTTCTTTTAGAACTATTTTACATAAATTAAATAAAGTACCTATATTGATGAGCACATTGATGTCTGAATAAATGCCTCTCTTCTTTCCCTCTTTCCTTCCTTTGTTTCAACTATCTCCCCTTTGCCTTATTCTCCATGGACACTTATTTTTCCTTTTTATTCTCTTTTCTTCCTTTTCCCTTCTTCCTCATTCTTTCTTCTTTCCTTTTCTTCCTAAGTCCATGCAGCATCTGGCACAATGTTTTACATGTCTATTTGATGCTCCCTAAAGAATTCTTGAATTTTGTTGTGTGTGTGTGAGTTGAATCAGATTGATATACACAGCTGTCAAGATGAGTCTTTATGATTGAAACTTCTTGCTAAAATTTATACTATATATAATATGCATAAAATATAAATTTATATATTGTGACATGATCAGATATTTTTCAAGACCTGTACAGAGAAAAGACATCTAGATTGAATCAGTTCTAATACCATAAAAAAAAAAAAAAAAAAGTGTTGGAAAAACAAAACTATTCTGCTTGTTAATTCATTGATTGTTTTGTTTTTCTTAATATTAGGGACAACAAAACCATATCCTGCTGATATTGTAGTTCAGTTCAAGGACATATATGCATTGATGGGCCAAAATGTGACTTTAGAGTGTTTTGCACTAGGCAAGTAAGTATGTACATTTTTCATTAACATATATAGAAATACATTAATTTTTGTACTGTTTATGGAAATACTTTATGTAAATGTTTAGCTATAAACATATGTATAAGATTGCTTCATAAGCACTGTGGACGCTTTGCTCTTGTATCTCCTGTTTAAAGTCCCGTTCCTGACATCCGGTGGCGAAAGGTCCTGGAGCCCATGCCGAGCACCGCTGAGATCAGCACCTCTGGGGCCGTCCTCAAAATCTTCAATATTCAGCTGGAAGATGAAGGCACCTATGAATGCGAGGCTGAGAACATCAGAGGGAAGGACAAACACCAGGCAAGAATTTATGTTCAAGGTAGATACACTATTTTAACGTTTTATAAATTTCATTCATAGTCTATTTACAGCCATTTTCATACTGGAAAAACTAGTATATAGTGATTAATCATTTAACAACAGTGATATATATAAATATCACATTAATCGAAAACATGAAAAATCTGTCTCATGTCTAATTAAGTCACACACAGGAGTTACATATATCTGTGATGAATGATTATCATTCCCCCGTACACCCTCTCAGCTCACTCACCGTCGCCAAGGCTAACCCTGGAGAAACCTCACTAGACTCTCCCTCTCAGTATCCGAACCCAGGAATTAGAATACGACTTGAGATAGGCATGCTGCTTAATTCATTTTAAATTATTCATCACTAACTTTAAGTGGATCTTCAGTGTTTCCCACATTTATGCTACATTTCCCCAGATCCGCTTATTCCCCACTCCCTTAGGGGAACACGTCATGCCTTCATGATTTCCTTCAGACCTATAACACCTCCTCCTCCAACCTTGCTCTCATCTGATAGCTGGGCTGCCTATTTCACAGAGAAAATGGAAGTTATTTAATTAGAACGTCCATGTTCTCCCACCCCACATCTACCCAACCCCTGCATCTCTACCCATATCTCTTATTACTATAGATTCAGTTGCTATCTGAGGCTAACACCTCCATTTGAGTGCTAGATTCTACTCCTCTTACTTGAGGTTATTGACCCAGAAGTCCCCACTCCTTATAGCACAAACAGCTTTTTCTCTTCACTAGATCATGCCCATCAGTGTATAATGGCTCTTGTTTCTTCCTTCTTTAAAATCTTCAAGTCCGGCTACTGATGTACTTTTCTTCTTCTTGTCTCCCCTAAAAAAGTAATAAAAATCTTGACAGATTTGTCTATACTCTCTAAAATTTTTTTCTCTCTTAAATACACTCTGATTTGATTTTTTATCCTCACTTGTCCACTGAAACTTTTGTTTTCACGATCACTGATGCCATCCACATTGCTAAAGCTGATGGTCGATTCTCAATTGTATCTATCCTGATCGAGCAACAGCAGTTGCCACAGTCAACCCCTCTCTCTTCCACGATTCACTTTCTGGGCATCCCATCTGGAACCCACACTTTGTCAGTGTCCTCGTGTACCTCTCCCGTTCTCCTCCTAACTCCACGCCTCTTTAACATTGGAGCAGTCAGGGTTTGGTCTTTGAACCTCTTTTTTATTTCCATCACAAAACCCTGACCCAGACATTTTCTCTGCCCTCCAGACTTGTGTCTCTAATACTCCAACAAAATTCACTGAATACATATCAAGTACACATGGGTGGCCTCCTGAGGGGAGGAAAATTCTGCTTGGCACGCTTATATTTTTAAAATATAGCTGCCACTCTCTGTCCAATTTCTAGAGCTTATAGATCGGTTTTAATTCAACATATTAAGAAATCTACCCTCCAGGTTCTTAGCAGAGTAGAGTTCTTAACTGTCTAATATGTAAATCCTTAGAAAAATCAAGGTGACAGAGCAGATATTTATAGGCTGTAATTTCAGGGAACTGCTATTTCTCCTTTACTAATGAGACAGGCTCAGTTTTATCTTTTGGTCTAATCAAACAAGCAGAAGGTCACATAATTAAATCATATATAGGATGTATCAAGCTGATCCAATTATTTAGTCTTCTCATTTTACTTTTTAATGTGATGCCTCTGTCACCTGTGTGGGGCCAAGGCAGGAATGGTGCTGATATTCTTGTTTTGTGTATTACTAAAATTATAATATATACAAAATAAAATCTCTATTAATTAATACAACAGATTATCAATATTTATTTTTAAAATGACCTCCATATGTTGCAGTCAGAATGTAATGATAAGTGAAAATATATACTAAATTATATGTACTATAAAAATATCTATGTATACATATATACACATTATATTGATAGAGTTCAGTGAGATCATAAAAATGTTTTATGTCCTGTCCTGTCCGGATTTCTCAGTTGATTGGAGTATAGTCCTGTACACCAAAAAGATTGTAGGTTCGATTCCCTTTCCCGTAAGTACACATACCTAGGTTGCGGGTTCCATTCCCTGCTGGGACATGTAACAGGAGGCAACTGATACAGATGTTTCTTTCTCTCTCTCCCCCTTCCTCTCTCTCTAAAAATCAATGGAAAGATATCCTTGGGTGAGGATATAATTAAAGTTATTTTCAAAGAAAAAATAAAATACTATCCTTTATTTAGGATTCTTTCCTATCTACGTCTTTATTTTATATTAATTTCTTTACTTAGATCCATTCGGACTACTTAACTTAAATAACTTAAACACTCAAAAAGATTATCATATTGTTTATTTGTTTGCTGTCTAGAAATTTTGTTTCCTTTTTGAAAATTCCTAGCATTGTTTAAACTCTCAATAGATTGGATCAGCTGACGAGGCTGAGATCAATTTCTCTCAAGCATAGATTTCACCATTTATAGCTACTGTATGCAGTTTCTAATATCTAAAGGTATTTAAGTGACCACATCATGTTACAGTGGCTACTAGCTAAAGTTACATCAGAAGAAAGATAGTATATACCTGAAGGAGTGGGGGGAAAAATGAATCTTTATCACTAAAAGGAAGAGATAGTGTCATAATTGATTAAGACATAAATCTTTAAAACTTTGTCATTTTGAAAGATTTATGTTATAAATATAAATTATTTTACTGCTATTCATGCATTAGCTTTCTAACATAATATGATCTACAAATAGAAAAATAATTATAAATTGAATTATGGTTAACTCATGCAATAATAATAAGGGATAAAACTTACCTGAACATCTATGGAAGTTCACTTTCCATTGCTCTCACGTTGATTTTATGGCACACACAATAGCTGACGTAGTGAAGATCAGCTAAAGGTAGTATTTGGACTCAAGATTATGATGAATGTTGAGAATTACATTTGATATTTGCAATGTTCTTTCTTTTCTAGCATTTCCTGAATGGGTAGAACATATCAATGACACAGAGGTGGATATAGGCAGTGATCTCTATTGGCCTTGTGTGGCCACAGGGAAGCCCATTCCTACCATCCGATGGCTGAAAAATGGTTATGTGGTATGTATGTTCAAGTACTTCGAGGTTCTTGAGTCTATTTTCAGGCAACATTTCTGGGTGGTCCTGGGATAAATGTAGCAGGAGAGTCAATAGAGTCAGGGGACCTGGGCCCTCAAATAAAAAAGTTTCCTTAAAAAAAAAATCAAACAAGAAACTGAACATAACTTATCTTCTTTCAGTTTAAACGACTTTCTGCAGCCTTTGTTCTATCTTCTCTTTCTCCTTAATTTTTCCTTTGTTCCACTTTTACCCCTCTTCTGACTCATCCATCTCCACTACCTCATATTGTCCTCTTTTTCTTGCCAGTTTTCCTGACCCCACAGAAACAGAGGTAAGAGCAAAGGTCCTACCTTTAGCCCTGGGGACAAGTAGCAGCAGTACGATCCTTCTCTGCCTTCCCTCCGTAATTTCCCAGCTGGGCAGAAAGGGAAAAGGTGGACTCTCAGCTCTGGAGGAGGAATAAAACAAGAGCCCCTGGGCACCCTCAGTGGGTTTTACTTCCCCACAAACATCCCACTTCACGCCTTAGTTAACAGTGGGGCAGAAGACTGTATTTAAATGAAACGACAACCAAGCCCCTGCCTCCATGAAAGCGTTTCTGTTAAAGTTTATTGAGGAAATGTGTTTTCCTTTGTGTTCTTTCCAGTATCATAAAGGAGAACTGAGACTGTATGACGTGACTTTTGAGAATGCTGGCATGTACCAGTGCATAGCTGAAAACACGTATGGAGCCATTTATGCCAACGCGGAGCTGAAGATCTTAGGTCAGTGCCATTTCTGGTTTCTCACAACATTCAGCAAGAAAGCGACACACTAAAAAATGGTCATAGGGTATCTATAGAGTACTTGATTTCATGTTATATTCTAGAATTGATATGTTAAAAATCTTTTAAAATGTGGTTTGGACTAGAATATTTATGTGTTTTTCTTCCATTCATTAGGAACAGTTAATAAATTTAAGGCAACATGGAGTATAATAGTTTTCAAAAATTTTTTAAATGGTAAAGAAAACTTGACCCATGCCAGTTTTTCCTGCACTTGTTCACTCCTCCATCTGGCAGCCTAACAGTTGCCTGACAATCACAGAGTTCCGACTGATGCTGTCACAAGGCATATGACCCAGCCTCAGAGAAGGAGCCTTTAGCGCTTGCTAGCTGGTCCCTGGGTCTCATGCCCTATAATTGCTATGTAAAACCCTCAGGACATGCTTCAAGCTCCTTACCCCATGCGGACTTCCACTTTCATATTGCCTTCTTACTTCTCGTGAAAATCAAACCCTTTGAAGTACAATATTTCAACTTCCCATCCCTCATTCAAAACGATCCAAATCTTTATTACACTTGCCTTTCATCCCTTCCTTCATCCAGAGGAAGCTCTATCTGTCTTCTCTTGTCCAAAAAGACCCCCCCCCCTTACCTATACCCTATATTCATTCCTTTCTATTTTCCCTGATACTTTATTCTTGCCACACCACGGGGAAATCCTTTAAAACATTAATTTAATATCAGTATGAATTTAGTGACACTAAAATATTGTGAAAGGAAATTAGATAACTGTAAGAACATATTAAAAATAAACTATCTTTTAAAAAAAGACGAGGTCTTCCACATCACGCCCGCTTAGAAGGGCTAATGTTCAAAAGTTGGGAAGGACGAGGGGAAACTGGAACCCTCACAGATCGCTGGTAGGAACATAAAATGGTACAGTCACTTTGGAAAACAGTTAGACAGTTATTTTAAAAGTTGAATGTTAAAAAAAAGTTACACATAAACTTACGTTGAAACCCAGCAATTCTACTACTAGATTATCTACCCGAGAGAAATAAAAACACATGTCCACACAGACTTGACTGCAGATGTTCATAGCAGCATTATAAATTTGAAAACAATCCACATTGTCCATCAATGGGTGAGTGGATAGATGAACTGTATGCCACCCATACAATGGAATATTATTTTTCAATAAAATAAGGAATAAAAAAAAATGAAGTCTTAATTTTAACTTTCCCTGCCACTTATTATAATGTTGAGAATCATATTCCATTTCTTCCCACAAAAGTCAAAATTCCTTGGTAATATATTTAATCTAGTTTATTTAGGTATCAAGCAAATGTTCAGGTGTAGGCTTCATACCATTATTACTTTGGTATGGAGTGCAAAAAGAACATTTTGACTCTTAGAGAAGATATGAGGTAAGTTTTTTGTTTTTTTTTCCAAATATAAAATGTATATTTTCTGTTAAAATTTCTTGTTTATCATAATATTTTACAAAAGAATATGAATGTTCAACAGCTCAGGTTAAAGATCTCTCTATATTCAAACCTTAAATCTTCCAATCATTTGATAACTATTAATGTAGTAATTAAACAAACTGAGCATATAACAAACTGAGCATTTTCAGCCTGAGAGCAATGTTCCTGAGTATCTTTATATTAGTCTCAATCTATATTCATTTATTACCTTTAGGAACCTCTGTTCCTTTCCTTAGTTGTCTAAATTCATTTATTCATCCACCAAGTATTTGTTGAGTACTTACACTATACCAGATACTATTTTAATAGGTCCAGTAAAGACCAGAAAGGACACAAAAAAATGCATGTCTTTTTCTTAGCTAGGTGAAAAAAAATGTTCCCCTATTTCTTCCCACTATTAAAATATATGGGAACATACTCTAGATTCCATCCCTAGACATTCAAATATTAGATGAGCATGAAGTTATTTAAAAAACCATACCAGATCAATTATTTCATTAAAACCAAACACATTCAAGAAAAATTATCATTTTCTAGATAAATTTAGTCTTTTTAATGTAATCCTATTGTATTTTGCCTCATATTTTATAAGTAAGATGTCACCCACAATGTTTATGAGCCTACACAAAATGTCACACACTGTTAGATGTACAACACCAGTTGGTTGGTTACTTTGTATCTGTTAGTTATCAAAACTCAGACTAAAGAAACACTGGGATGAACTAAATCCTTGTTATAAAAGCAGTCAGAGCAGTCGCAACACCTGGGAGATTGTTAGAAGCTCCGAATCTCAGGCCAACCCCAGACCTACTGAATCTCTATTTTGTCAAGGTATTCAGATAATTTTGATGCACAGACAAAATTTGAGAATCACAGGACTAGAGGATAAAGAGTCAAGACCTGGATAAAGTTATACTTAGGACTGGCCCTGGCCAGGTTGTTCAATCGGTTAGAGTGTTGTCCCAATACACCAAGGTTGCAGATTTGATCCCCAGTCAGGGCATATACAAGAATCAACCAATGGATGCATAGATACGTGGAACCACAAATTGTTTCTCTCTCTCAAATCAATCAATTAAAAGTAAAAAGATATCCTGGCTAGTGTGGCTCAGTGGTTGAGTGTTTACCCATGCACCAAGAAGTCACTGGTTCGATTCCTGGTCAGGGCACATGCAAGGTAAATATGTATATAGTGTCTGATTGTAACTAAATCTTATAGCACTCCAGTAATCAGCAAGAATTATACATTTAAAATTTGTGGATTTTACGATAAGTTAAATATACCTCCATAAATTTATTAAATAAAAGAAAAAGGTATTAGTATTAGATATGAAATGTCTATTGGTCATAGCTGATAATATTGTGTGAAATTAATCTTTGGTAATCAGAAAAGAATACAAAATGTGTAGAAGAAATGCTTTTCTTTTTTGCAAAAGAGAAAAATAATAATTTATTTTCTTTCAGCCTTGGCTCCAACTTTTGAAATGAATCCTATGAAGAAGAAGATCCTGGCTGCTAAAGGCGGAAGGGTCATCATCGAATGCAAACCGAAAGCTGCACCAAAACCAAAATTTTCGTGGAGCAAAGGGACAGAGTGGCTTGTCAATGGCAGCAGGTCAGCTCAGAAGCTAGAAATCCAATTGGAAGTCACTATCTGGGAAAGTTTATTTTACAGAGGACTTGTTTTCATATTAGTCATGTACACGTTGTTTGTTCCAACTTTTCTTTACAGAAGATATTCTAGTTCTAAGATGAGCAGAAATACTTAACCTAACCGTGTCAGTATCTATTGTAATCAGGATTTAATTTTTAGGCTTTTATAATTTATAAGAAATTTAGAACACTGAAACTCAGATTCTTGGTAAATTGCCCAAGGCCAGAAAATAATGAACAATAAGAAATAAAATAGGATCCCTTTAACTTATTTTTCCCCTAATAAGAGCATCTATATCCATTCACATTTTATTTAATTTTATGCCATTAGCCTATTAACTATTTCAGTAAGAAAATAAAAAAGATGTCTTCAAAGTACAAATCACCTCTTCCCATCTTCTTAAGTGAATAGGAATGTCTCATCTCCTTAACAAGTAGGTAGGTCAGCTACCAATGTGGCTTCTGGACAAAACAAAAAGCAGCTGACTTGCATAGATTATTTATATAAAAGCCACACTGAATGCTTTCTGTACGTTTCCTAGAAGAAGCCAAGGTTATACTGAGTCCTAAAGTTGGAGGAGGAGAAAGTCACGATGGAAAATAGGAAAAACGAGATGTGAAATGGGGAGCCTTAAATATTCCAGGCAGTGAGAGTAGCACGTGCAAAGGCCCTAAGGCAGAGAGTACAGGATGTGTCAAGAATGCAGGCTTGTCTTCAGAGGAAAACAGAGAAGAGATTTAAGGGACGAGACACAGTAAGCCAGGTCATCAATAACAATGTTTTCTATGATAAAGGGCTTGGACTTCATCTGTGAGTAGTGGAAATCTGAGTAAAGGCTTAAATAAGAAAGGAAAAAAGTTTTACCTTTTGAAGAGTATTCTGGCCAAATGTACAATATAGATCACAATAATTCAGTAAAGTGAGTATGACGGGCATTATCATCTCTATTTTGATGTGTCTAAAGCCTGGAAAGGTTAAAGTGACCTTCTAAACGTATATGGATAATCTCCAAACTGAAAAATGTAAACTCATGTCGTGTTGATAGGAATGAGCACATGCTAACACAGTTCTCTTATTAGGATGATCACAAGAATGGCATGTATGGGGCAGAGATGGGGTGGAGGAGGGGTTGTTCAGGAACAGCTGTTGCTTCCCCGAAAACATAAAGTTTTACAGTTAATATGTCTAACTAAGAGTTATTAAGAATTTAACAAAATGACACCAGAAGATTTAATGTTAAAGGAAGAGTCGCTTTTGTTCAATTTGCTGCTGAAACATTAACACTCTGACAATGAGTAATGCAGAGACTGATCAAGAGGTAATCTCACTGTTAGGCTCTCACTCCTGAAACAACCTGTGGTGTAGCGTCGCCCACTGCCCACCCTCCACCCCCCTGAGCTCTCCACCCTCAATAACAAAATTGTTGCTTCAATTTTAATGAATACCAATATTATGGGCCTGTCCAACCAAGGATTTCTCTAAACCACATTTCATGGACTTATTTTTCTTAAATATCGTCATGTTCAAAAAAAGAAAAGTCTGCTTCTTAAAATTTTTACTATTTTAGTCCTGTTATAATATTTTTAAGTCTTTAAATCAAATTGTACTACTTTTTGAAGAAAGGATCTATAAATTTAATTTTGTTCACTACTTTAATCCACTAATATCTAGGTTATTTCAGTACCACTTTATAATCGACATAGTATTTCATGTAAATACAAGTTTGAATGTTATAAAATAGTATGTATAAAGAAGTTAAACTAATAAATATTTATTTATTTATTTATTTATTTATTTATTTATTTATTTATTTATTTATGTTTAAATCCTCACTTGAGGATATTTTTCTATTTATCTTCAGATAGAGTGGGAGAGAGAGAGAAATGTCTATGTGAGAGAGACATAGTGAATGGTTGCCCCCCACATGACCCTGACCAGGGCCGGGGACCCAACCACAACCGAAGTACATGCCCTTGACCAGAATCGAACCCACATCTCTTTGGTCCACAGACCGTCGCTCTAACCATTCAGCCAAACAGGCCAGGGCTAGTAAATTATTTTTAGGGAAATAAAATATTTCTGTTGAAAAATAATATTCCAGGAGTAACTGTATGACTCTTTAAGCATAACTATAACTTCATTCTGACTAATATAGTTATAAAAAAGTGGCTCCACAATACAGATTTATTTCTGCTCCCAGTTAGTGGCTTGTAAAATGGTTTATGCAATATTTGCCATCATTAGAGAGGAGACATAAGTCTTGATAAGTTGTAATTGAGTTCTCATTGTATTATTTTATTTTGGGCTAAAATCATAGATATTCTCAACAGAACTTCTTTGTAGTTGTTCATTTATATCTGATAGACTGCTATTAGCTATAAAGTCATCTTTATATGAGCCATTATGGGAGAGTATCTCCAAAATTATTTTCTACTCTGGAGTTGGTATACTTTAACAATGACTAAATAAGGTGGAGATTATCCTGGAGCAATTTTGGCAACAAGAAATGAGTAATTCATTAAAGATCAGATAGTCCCTAGCTTGTCTGGCAGCTTATCCATATCATATTATCTGAAAATAAGAATAACATCCTGGGAGTTTAATCTACAATGACGTAAGAATAAGGACAATTATTAAAAAAACAAACAAACAAAACAAAACAAAAAACCAAGCTCCCTACATATTTACATATTTTTACTAAAAATTAATTTTAATGCCAAGGAAGAACTGCCTGAAAGGATAGGTGAAATGGGTGATAGAAGGAAGTATACCTTTTAAAGATGATAAAGATCAATCAAGAGCTAATATACATGAGAAAACTAAGAATATTAGTGTGGATTCTAGAAAGAATAATCGTTGCTGTTCTTTCCATTGTGACTTGAATATAATTTTTATTGCTTTACTTGCAAAACAATTAAATGGAAGTGGGGTGAAAAACTGGCTGAGGACTTACACTAGAGCTTAGTGAGGAAAAATGGTGGCATGTTCTTGTTGGTGCTGTGTTAACATGGAACAGAAGAGCAGATACCATTACAGGATTAACCATGAAAGAGATTCGTTAGTGGCAATGCATAGGAGAGAAAACAGAGGAGACAGCAGGTGGGTGATGGGCAGCCATCTGACCAAGATGCAGGTCTTCCTCCAGATGAAGGGGAGAGAGAAGGAAGGAAAGCTGCGTGGAAATGACTTGGACTTCCGTGAAGATCTAAGAGAGCATGGTAAGACCACTGGAGAGTCCTCTAGATAAAATGCCTATCAAAGGAGTCTGGTATCTTCCAGGAAAGGGCCTACCTTACAATCCCTCCCGGGCTCAGTCACGGACTGAGAGCCGCCTGTGGAAAGTGTGGCCTTGGCTCAAGCACATGGTGGTTTCTGAGTGCAGCATCTGGGCCGTGGATCAGTTGCAATCCTTGTCCTTGGGGAACTCAGAGGCACATCCACAGTATCCAACAATTACTTTCATGCTTGTATTATTTGGTTACTGCATTTCTTCTTCATGAAACAGAAAGTAGGTACTCTGTCATGAACGTAAGTTTGAACTGGATAGTTAAAGAAAGGAAAGGAAAACCTGAATTATCTTATTGGTAGAAAATCTTACATGGAGATTTTTATTAGTAAGGTAGATATATAGTACTTTTCCTTTATCAAGTGTAGCCCGTAAAATGGAATATATGAATAATTGTTAGCATGTGTTGTGCAAAGCTTCAGAGATAAATTAAGTTTTTGGAAATAAAACATGTAAAGAAGATGAATATGGTTACATGATAAATACATGTTATATATAAAAGTTACATATAATAAAATTATATATAATGAGTTTTCAGCCTCTAACTTTTAAGGAAGAGACAGACAAACAGAGGGAATAGGTTTAAGTTCTGTTCAAATAAGAGTTTCCTAAATATTAATCTGTTACAAAAACTGTTTACTAAGAGAGGTTTTTAGAATATCTTTCTTTAACAGTTTCAAGAAAGAAAATATTTACTTTTCTCTGTATCCATGAAAATGTCAGCCTGTCCTAACTTTAAAGTCTGAACTGAAGTCTTGAGGTCACATTTCTGGAAGACCTGGGCTCATTTCTTTGAGGACTGTGACTGGTTTCGGTCTGTGGCGTGTGGAAAACCACTTGCTTCAGTTAAACTCCATATAAGTCATTCACTCATTAAAAGGTTACTTGAGTGACTACTCAGTGATCAGTGTTTCCCTGCTTAATGTGTTCCTGGCACACACGCAAGATTTTTTTGTTTCTAACGAGTTAATGGATACTATTATCTGTTGGAGGCCCATACAAAGCAGATACAAGTTTTCAACATAAAGATGTTACCATCTAATGGACAGATAGGCTAATAAGTAAAACTAAAGTATATCAGATGAAATATGTATTAGGAGAAAAAAAATGTGGGAAGAGGAAAAGGATGGGGAATGCCAGGACAGCAGTGCCTGTGTGCATGCGTGTGTGCAGTACTAACTAGAATTAGCAGGCAAAGCTTTGTGAAGGTGCAAACTCCTGAAGAATGTGAGGAAGAAGTTGAGAAACGGTCCAGGGCCTAAAAGGGCAATCAGAGGACTGTGGGTTTTACTATGTGTGAGATGCACAGTCACTGGATGGTTTTGAGCTATTGAGTGACAGTGCTGAGCAGAAGAGTGACATGATATGGCTTAGGTCATTTGTGTCTTCATGGCTGGCTGACATAAAGAAAAGAAACTAAGGGTAGGCAGGAGTAAAAGCAGGCAGCTGGTTGGAGAGACTGCAACCGAGAAAAAGATGACGCTGGCTTTCTAAAACACCTTGTCAATGCTGAGAAAGAACATTATACACAAAGGCTGCAATGTTTCCTCTTTAAAAAGCTCACTGTCAGCCCTGGCCGGGTCACTCAGTTGATTAGAGCATCGTCCTGATGAACCAAGGTTGTGGGTTTGATCGCTGGTCAGGACACATACCAGAAGCAACCAGTGAATGCATAAATAAGTGTGACAACAAGTCTCTGCTTCTCTCTCTCTCTCTCTTTCTCTCTCTCTCTCTCTGAAATAAATAAAATTTAAAAAATAAAATAAAAATCCCACTGTTAACTGATTTGTGTAAAATGTACTAATCGAATGGCATCAGTGTCTGTAATATAAGACAAAAAAATAATAAAGTATTTGATGAATTAAATTTGTGAATTACATATTTTTTTCATTTCAATAGAACACTCATTTGGGAAGATGGCAGCTTGGAAATCAATAACATTACAAGGAATGATGGTGGTATCTATACATGCTTCGCAGAAAATAATAGAGGGAAGGCTAATAGCACTGGGACCCTTGTTATCACAGGTAAGAAAGCATATAATTAAAATTGTGTTTTTATTTTTAGTTTGATATTGCTGCATTTGTAATGTACTATAAAATGAGGTTTAGCACTAAGCGTATAAGACAGTCCATGTATTGATAAGTTTCCATTTAAAAAATCTCTTGCTTGATGCAATTGTTCCTGGAATTTGAATTTGAAAACATCATGTTCCTTTACACAGAGAAATCGAAATATGTTGATTCTTATTCTTTTAATGTGGCAGATAGCATTTTGTTGAACCGTGCATCACTCCTTTATTTTAAAACGCGCAGATCCCACACGGATCATATTGGCTCCTATTAACGCTGACATCACCGTGGGGGAAAACGCCACCATGCAGTGTGCCGCCTCCTTTGATCCCGCCTTGGATCTCACCTTCGTTTGGTCCTTCAATGGCTATGTGATCGATTTTAACAAAGAGAACATTCATTACCAGCGGAATTTTATGGTACGTAATTTAACTTTCACCTTATTAACATCCCAGGGACCCCATGTGTCTGCACTACAGGCTCTGTTACTGTAATCATTTACACAAGGCTGAAAAACGGGCAGAGAAAGCTTTTCATGGGTCTCCTTATGTTAATCAGAGTACTCCTGAACCTCTCTGAAAAATGGCTAGCCCTGAGGATTTTGGTAGAAATATTAATCAATAACTATTCTTTGTGCTTTAGGTCCATTTCCCCTTAATTATAATACAATTTTTATATTGCTGTAGTACACCTCAATATATCTGTAGTCTGGGTTCTAGTGTCTTCACTTTAACTTTAAATGAAGTACGAGTGTAGAACGTATCCTTTGTTAAAATGATTACTTTAGGGCATTTATTTTATTCTTTGAGGGTAAGAAATAGATAAAATACATATGTGGGGAGTTTTGGAGAACGAATCATGTGATTTGAAAAGGGTTAAATGCTGTTTTATTTTAAGAAGAGGAAAGCATACATGGTACAAGCCCTTTAATTAAGCACAGGAATGCCCTGGTATAGATATAAAGAAAATAGAGGGAAAAGGCTGGGAAGTAATACAGGAATAACAACTTGCTTGGAGGCATCACTGGTGCACTGATAGGGCTATCTAGTTTACAGTGTAGTTAAAAAACAAACTGAGGCCCTGGCCGGTGTGGCTCAGGTGGCTGGGCATCATCCCGTGCACCGAAAGGTTGCCTGTCTGATTCCCCGGTAGGGCACATGCTCAGCTTTCAGGCTCCATCCCAGGTGGGGGGCGTGCAGGAGGCAGCCATTGATGGCCGTTTCACTCTCACATCGATGTTTCTCTCTCTCTCCCCCTCCCTCATCCTCTCTCTCTAAAAATAAATTTAAAAAAAATCTAAAAAACAACAAACACACACACACACACACACACACACACACACACCAATTGAGCACTGCTCCTACCAGTTTGTTCTCTAAAAGGGTGACTGTTCAGGAGCCTAAAGGCCTATGCTTAGTTAATAAAACTTTAATTTAAATTTAAAAGTCAATTATGAATATAGAAATAAAATTTGAGTTTGAGTTCTGAGTTATAAAATATTTAACATTTTTAAAGTCCTATGAAATCTGAAGATTGGTATGTACATATTATAATAATATCATTCTTTCAAATAGTCTAGCTCTTTTAAAAAGTTCTTCCAGAACTTCCCACTTTAAATAGTCAAAAGAAACTTTCAGTGAGGTTAAGACTGATTTTAACTAGATGAAGACATTTCTTCTTACATTTCATTAAATAGATTCATAGAATAACTATCGATGCATCATCAGTGTTAATGTCTTTCACATGTTAAAAATGTAATTCCTTTTTCTTTCTTTTTAATCTCATAGATTTCGCTACACTGTAAGTCTACAGTAAATCCAATGAGTATCTTTTTTTCTCAACTAAACTTACACATTAAAATATAACAACTGGGAACTGGCAGAGAACTATCTGAATATTATACACGGTTATCTTTTCCTTATATGTCTGAAACTATGTTGAGATGCTTAATCATAACCATGCCCAGCACTGGTAAAACTGACACCGATGTCTTTAAGAGTTTCTTCAAATTGTGTTTTGTTTTGCAAGAAAAGCAAATGCTACTCAGTTTGTACTCAGTTTAAGAAAAACTAAGGTCAGCTAAACAGAGACCTTCTTTTTTAAAAATAGACTTTTGAATTTGCTTAGAGCCTTGGTTTTATAAATTGAATAATTCCAAAAATATAGCCATAATTTATTCAAGTGGTTAATAGCTGCTGTGAGGTCTATCTATATAAACAGATTTTGGGGTATAAATTGCCCTAAATTTAGCTGAAACTTTGTATGTGGAGCTTCTTGATGTTCTTTACCATAATAGTTACATTGTGTTCATTGATGTAAATAAACATTTCAAAAAAGAAATTAAGAAAAGGAGAGAGGGAGATAGAAGGAGAAAAGATCCCCTTGCCTTCAAAGGAGTGGAAAATAAAGAAATAACTGGAATACTAATTAAGAAATAAATAATACAGCAGACCATAAAAATGTAAAAGACTTTGACCATCACTTACAATAGTCCCTCTTTTTTGCAGCAGTAGCCACAGAGGCTCCTGCAGGTGTCCCTCAGCTTATCCGCAGGAGAATCCTAGCTGCAGCCCATCCTCTGCTCATTCCACCCAATGATGATTTAGGAGTGGTAGAAAACAGTCTCACTGGCTAAATATGCAACCTGATTGAGTGAAAATATCACATGCACATAGTAACACTTTGTAGATGGACAGATAGGATTCAATTCTCTAAATGCCAACAAAGGGGGGAAAAGAATATTTTAACATAAATTATTAATAATTCTGTCTTTTGAACCTAAGAAACCCATAAAGCTTTCCGTCACATCTTCTATCTCTTTCAAGGCAAACTTCAAAGTCAGACTTCACTGCTAAATGTACAACATAAAGTTCAAGTGAAAACACCTTAGGAGTTTGATCCACTTTTTGGAAGATAGTCCTAATGGGCAGTAATTGCTTCTGGGCTCCTTAACAGACCATTGTCCCAAGGAGTGGCTCTTCCTATCTAAAGCTGAGTGAATGAAAACACAATAGAGATCATAGGTATTGGGGACAGAAAATGCAAAGCAAGGAACAGTGCTGACTGCAATGTCTGTTATTCAAGTTGTGTAGGTAAAAATATCAGTACATACTTTTTTTTTGTTTCTTAAATAATATTTTGATATATTTTTTTGAAATTCTGGTAACATGTCAAGAATTGAGTATCATTTAAACACATTGTACAGAGCACATACCACATGTCAGGGAAAGTGACAGGCACGAGAGTGAATGAAACACTGACAGACAAACACAGGCGCTGATCCAAGATCAATCAGAGCCCCTCTGTGCGTTTAACACGCAGATGTAAACGTTTGGTCGCTATCACAGTTACCAAAGTAATGTCATTATCGTCATGATGTTTTAATAATTTTAATTGCTAAAATTATATCAGAAGCTCTAATTAATGAAGAGAGCATAGATTTCAAAATTTAAATGCTTTATTTCAAGATCCTAAGTCTTTATTTTCCAATTTAATTTTAATTAGAAATTTTATTCAGTCATCAAGTGTGCTTTAATTTTAGCCTGCTGTTCCTGACTTTGACCACCCTGTGGCGACCTTGCCTAAGGTTTCAAATTTCAGTCTGGAATGATGGTTGATGAAATTAAACATACTTTTCCCCATATACTGATGTCTAAAATTTGTGATTATAGATGATTTTTAAATTTCTTCTTCACATTTTTTCAATTATATTCATATAATTATCAGGAATAAAGTAACTATATTTTTGAAGATATGAATTTCTTTTAAGAATTTATAGTAAGCAGGTAACTAGACTTTTTATGGTGAGCACACTATAATGCATATAGACATCAAATTATATCTTACCTGACACATATAAATAAATATATTAAAAATTTATAGTGAGCACCAAAAAAGGTAAAAATAACATTTCCATTATGTTTAATGATCCTGCTTTTTGTAAAAATCCTTGAAATTCTTTTTTTAAGCTGTAAGTAAACACTTAACACTGATTATAGAGTAACATTAAGAAGTTATCTATCTAATTTACTTGTCAGTTATTTTTTTCATTTATTCAATAAATATTCACTGAGTGTTATATTGTTTTGTGATCAGGGTCAGTAAATGTTTCATTTAAACTTGAACTTATGCATTGAAGGATGTTTAGAATATATATGATCATAAATGTAATACATTTGAAACTTTGATACTATAAGCAGTTTATCTGGCACTTTTATTCTGAGTTACGTGAAATACGTAAATTTTCCAAGTCCAGCTATGAAATGGCTTCTGTTTTGATTTTCTGTTTCATTAGCTGTTTACGCCCCTAAATACAAAAGGCAGAATCATTTTACTTACCAATTTAATTTATAATCCCTCTTATTCTTAAAAGGACTTTCGACTATCCACCATGGTACCTGATCTTCAGGAATTATTTTTTAATAGCCACTTACCTTTTGACATCAACTTTGAATCATTTCCTTCCAGTTATTTGACAACATTCTCCCTGCCTCAGCCAGTATCTTTGTTAGCCACGTGAGTTTCATAAACTTTCCAATTGGCTGTTGCCAATATAATTTTTTTTTTCTGAGTGGCTGAGCCTGTGATTAAGCCTCTCTAAGCCTGATTTCCCCCTCTGTAACATTTCATTAGTAATTCACTTACTGCATTCAGGTTACTTCACTGGGTTTGCAAAGCCGGTTACTTCATAATATTTTTGTGAGGATTCAATGAAAGAATAAGTATAGAGTGCTTGGCACGGACCTGACCCATTGTAAGTGATTATTATGAATACTCTTTATAATAGAACAATCAGACCTGGTTGGTTTTGCTCAGTGGTTAGAGTGTCAGCCCATGGACCAAAGAGTCTCGGGTTCGATTCCGGTCAAGGGCTCGTACCTTGGTTGTGGTTTGTCCCTGGCCCTGGTCGGGGTCGAGTGGGAGGCAGCCAGTCAATGTCTCTCTCTCATGTCGATGTTTCTCTCCCCCCCCCCCGCCCCACTCTATCTGAAGATAAATGGAAAAATATCTTCGGGTGAGGATTAAAAAAATAGAGCAATCATTCCCCATTGAAAATTATAAAAACTTTTGCCAGATAGTTGTTTTTTATTATAGATCTCATGTTTCATAAATTAATTCTTAACACTGCTTGCTGTATGGGACACTTAGTCTGAGAAAACAATTCTCTGTATTTGCTTGCTGAGGTCAGTAAAGAGACAATAAATAGTCAACATTTGTTGAGCGCTTACTGTTTGTCCAACATTGGGTTAAATGTTTCCCATGTATTTCTCAGTTGATCTCCACAATAGTCCTCTATAGAATCCAAATTATTGTGATTTTCTGAATTTTCGAGTTGAGAAGACTGAGGATTAGAGAGGTTAAGTAACTGGCCCATAGTAATCACACACGTTGCTGGTAGCAGAGCAAGGATTTGAAACCAGCTGGTCTGACTGCAGTCCCTGACTGTTCATTGCTTCCGTTTGTAATCCATTGGTTAGCACTGATATCTGTACCCATTTAAACAACCCTCTTCACATTGTTTGAAACACTGTAAGACAGCACTGTTCAACTCATAACTTAGTCTTTAATCTTGTTTAATGAGCCTTTTATTTATTTTTTAAATTTATCTTTGTTGTTACACATGTACCCCCTGTTTTCCCCCATTGACCCCCTCCACTCCACCCCTTTACCACACTACTGTCTGTGTCCATTGGTTATGCATATATGCATATAAGTTCTTTGGTTTATCTCTTCCCAACACCCCCCTCACCCCGCCCTCTGAGGTTTGTCAGCCTTTTAAGTTCACTGGAGGTGATTCAAATTACTTCATTTTTCCTCTACTCTTAGCTACCTTTGCAATACATTGTAAATCAAGTCTATAGAGTCTCCGGTGGTCTAACTATAAAGTTCTAGGCAAGTCTTAGTGATTTCCTTTATGCAGGTAGGCTGTTGTGTGTGTTTGCAGGTATGTGGACATGTAATTGTTCTGACTATACTGACAACGCCATTCATAGCAAAAGAAGACAGATTTCTTACCCTTAGGCTTTTTTTTTTAAGAAAATATTAATTATGTTGAACACATCACAAAAATATGTTAAATATGAGTGAGACATATATAATCCATGTTAGAGCATGTTATGAACTTGAGCAGAAATTTGCTTCTGTAAGACATGCAAAAAGAGAGAGAAAAAGAGAAAAACAATAATAATAAAACAGAGGTCTTTCTTTTCTTTCTTTCTTTTTTTTTTTTTTTCCAATTTCATTGTTTCTCTGCTCGCTGTTGAACAAGGTAAAGATTGTCCAGAGTTCTGGAGCAACAGGTTAGAAGAGAAAAGGAGGGTTGGGCAGTAATTCTGGAAAAGGCAAAGAGTAAGCTAGAGCTAAAGAAAGCAGAGCAGGAGACCAAGCAGGCCCAGTGACATGATATACGCCCTACAGCGGTACATTTAAACTGGGAGCGATTTTTCTCCCAAGGCAACTTGGACCATATGTGGAGACACGTTTGGTTGTCACAGCTGCAGGGTGGCTGGAGGAGGGCTGTGTATTCTGAGCATCTGTTTAACACGTGTGCTGCTCAGCATCCTGTTAGGCCAGGACAGTCTCCACACAGAAAATGATCCGGTCCAAATCCTCAGGAGTGCCAAGACTGAGAAACGCTGTTCTGAAGGGAGATCAATTAAGCAAAGAGATTTGGGACTAAATGGATGGGCCACTGAAAGGTTTCAAGCGTGATGTGTCAGAAACAGAGAGGTGATATTATTCTGAGCCAATGAGGACAAAAACAATTGTAAGAGGCTAGATCAAACATTTGCCAAAATAGTGTGAAATGGAGGGTAGATTTCATGTGTTTTATGAATTTCAGATGAGCAGTGGAAGAGGAAAGGAAAAATGTAAAAATAGTCCCCTGACAAAACTCGCAAAGGCATTCGACCTGTGCCCAAATCTTTTCTCTGCTCTTATCAATAATTAATTGGAAAAGAGGTAGAGAATTCTGTCATACCTCTCTCTTTCTGCATGTCCATCTGACCTCCCTTTTACTACCTGAACAACCTTTACTTCCACCTAACTATTGTCTTTTATTTGCTCTTTCTATCAGTAAACACAGAGGTAGGTATCTTTGTTCCCTAATGTGTCTATACATGCATTAGCTGCTTTAGATCATCACACTTCTAGTGCAGAGACCACGTGAGCTAAAGTTCCTCTCTAGCATAGCATCCCATAGCCTAGTTCTTGGTAAGCATTCATTGGTGGCAATGCTAAGTGAATGGCATTAGCACATATAGAAGCAAGTCTTACTTCAGAGATGTATCGGCTTGGAGGGATCTCCAAAAACGCATAGAAAATAAAGCATCTGTTTGTTTTACATAGAATTCCTTGCATACTTAAGCATTGCTGCAGTAGTTATTCTGGCCTTTATTCTTTAAAATACAGTAAGTATTTAAAATAAAAAGAGGGAAAATAAACATGTCAACTTTGATGTTGTAGCACTTTTAGTATTTTACTTTGATACTTTTTAATTTCTGATATCATACTAGAAATATACTATTTTTCATTAGCTGTTGTATTAAAAAAATATATCTAAATCTGGTTTTGCCATTGGAGAATTATATGACCTTGGGCAAAATAGTTACTCTGAGCCTCAAGCTTCTTATCTGTCATATGAGGAAGTTGGGCTACATCATAAGTTTTGAAAAACAACAATGAAAATTTTTAGCAGAAGAATCCTTTTCTCAAATAAAATTTAAATCAGAACCCCAGCCCAGCTGGTGTGGCTTAGTGGTTGAGCGTTGACCCATGCACCGAGAGGTTGCCAGTTGGATTCCTGGTCAGAGCACATGCCCAGGTTGTGGGCCAAATCCCCAGTTGGGGGCATGCAGGAAGCGGCCAGTCAATGTTCTCTCTTACTGATGTTTCTGTCTTTCTCTCCCTCTCCCTTCTTCTCTCTCTAAAAATCAATAAAGAAAAAAAAATTAAACTAAATCGGAACCCCAATAAATAAAAAACTCGAATGCAAGGTTGCTCTGAGTGAAGAAGTGGTGTGTGTGTACATGTGCGTGTATAGGAGACTGTGTAAGCCAAAGCCCTAAACTCAGGCCTTCTCATGCTTTCCTGTCAAAGAACTTCCCGTTCGGATCCCTGCCTCCTACCAAGTGGTCCGTGGAGATCTTCAGAACTCTGAGACCAATGGGAGCCAATTTGAAAACCATAAGAATTAAATGATATCCAAGTTTTCTTTCAACTCTAAAACATAGGTTCTAAATCCAAAGCTTTGATGTTTTTGTCCATCATTCAAAATGCTTAGCAGAGACCTCAAGAAAAATTTCTTATTTTTTGAGTTTTAATTTGAAATGAGCCAATTGATCAAAATTGTACTCTTCGGCCACCATAATATTTAAATTTAGCTATGTTCAACATTTCCATTGCTTCTATATATACTGGGTGTGACTTCTTGGTAATTTTTGTCAGCCACTTCCCTAAGTTATGTAAGTTTTTATATTTTCAATAACATTACTTCGTTATAATGTTTTTTATAAGTCATATGTATTTATAATTACTTTTTACATTCAATCTTAATGCTGATGCATTACTTAAAATAACTAACTTCAATATTAGATAATATTAGGAAATTAGTGTTAATTATGTTTGAAAATGCTTTTGTGACTATGTAAGAGAAAGACCTTACTTTTTTGGAGATTCAATATGATGTTTTGAGGAATGAAGTATGATGGTATCAGTACTTTGTTTTTCAAGGGTTCAGCAACAGATAAATAGTAGATAGAGAAAAGGAAAGATAGAACTAGCTAGATTGATAATTAAATAAATCAACTATGACAGAAAGTTTACAATTATTGAATCTAATTGGTTGGTATACAGATGCTATTATACTATTCTTTCTATTTTTTTAATCTTTGAACATATAGATAAAATAACATATTTTATTCTTCCTGTTATGAGAAAGTATCCACTTTTACCTACCAAATTATGAACTTTAATCCCATTGTCTGACCCATAAAGCACTAATTTGGTGACAGCCTGACCTGGTGAAACCTGGACTATATGCTAACTATTGAGCCTTCTACCAGTAGCTTAATTCAAAATCTTAAATTTCTTCTCTCTGAAATGGAAATGTTAATAGTATCTCCCTAAGAATTATAAATTAAATAAGACAATGTATGTAAAGTATCTAGCAAATTGCCATGTGTCTAAAAGGCATTTTAATAAAGTAGTAGTAGTGATGGCAGTGGCACCCCAATAGTAGAGGGAGTAGTAGCAGTTTTAATAGTAGTATTTGTAGCAGCTTGAACATCTGGCATTCCTTGCTCCCTATAAGGCGGAAGACTCTGTTGCCTCACCTTGAGCGTCACTTGACTTGAATGGGAAATTAGAGCAACGGTCCTATAGTTACTGTGCTCCTTGGCATCTTCCTGCTTGAATTTAGGATGTATGTTCAGTGTTTCCAATCTGCAGGCAGTTGTTCTGTTTTCCATATTTGTTGACATATTCATGTTAGGATTTTGACAGAATAAGTCTCTGTGGCTTGAAATAATTCTATTGGTATCCCATCATTCCTGCTGAGTATTTCTTCCCAATAATTTCAGGCAGGGTTCTTAGGAAAAGACAATAGTGCTAGGGAAAATAGAAGACATCAGGAAAAGAGGAAAACCAAATTTGGGATGGTTTGGCTCCACGAAAGAAGCCATAGGCATGTGCCCGCAGGAGCCTAGCAGGGCTGTTGAGGACAGGACATTGTAGACACTACCCATTGGTAGGGTCACCAAGAATCAGAACTGACCCAATGGCACATAACACACTAACATTAGTAGCAGTAGTAGTGGTTATAGGTAGAGTAGTATTGCATCCTCATCTCTAAAATATGGTTAAGAATAGTACCTATTGCACAGGGCCGTTGTTAAGAGCAAGTTTTACATATGTAAAGTATTTATAATAGTTCTTGGCACCAAGAAACCCTTTACATACTAAACATTGGCTGTCAGTCATGTTGGTGATGGTGGTGTTCAAGTTTGCAGTTTCATATGATGTATTTGCTATAGTTATTTTTTCTTTTACCTAATCAGTCAAAAGTAAAAAAAGAAATTTTTTTTTTATTTTTCACGGATACAGCATGCATTATACATATTTAATAACTTTTGCTAATAACTTTCTAGACTGTTCTCTTTAAAAGAGATGCTTTCCTCCAGCCTTCAATATCTATACCTTCATTCTGAACTTGGACAGAACAAAAGAGATGATTTTGATATATAGCCGTCATGAGCTCTATGCTTTAGTCCTTGTGTATACCATATCTACAACATATTTCTTTTTTCATTATGATTAATTCCATTGATAATACAACTCAACAATTCAGATTCATTTATACTGCAGGAATGAGTTAGTTCATGGCAGAGGGGGGAGGAAGATATGGGCCTTTATATTTTGAAAGTCTTTTGATTTAAATTTGGGAAATTTCTAAGTGGTAAACCACATATACACTTTGGAATATCCCTAAGCTGTGCTATCACAATTTCCAGTATGTGATTCAACTCTCCTCATATGAAGGGAAGCATTTTGTAATCCAGCCAAGCTGTGGTTTTTAGTGAAAAATATAGCGAGCATTCATATCTAATTTGTGGCTAGAATGTGCTGAGGTCCATGATCTTTACTTGCTTTGTAAGCTTTCTGTTGACCACTGAGAACTTCAACTTCTCCTGAGGTATGAAAAGTGCTAGGACCATTTATAAAAACTTCAGTCCAGCTTTTATACATGCACAGCTATATTAGAAGTGATATAGTATGTTTTTCCTCTGCTTTCCTTCTGTGGTGTTTCAGTGCCACACCTTCACCAAATATAGAACAAATGAGAATAAATGTTAAAGTCGTTTATTATTGCTTTATATAAGTAGGCCTATCATTACCCACCTAAGTCCTGTTATTTATAAAAAGAGCTGAATTTTTTTTTAAATATGTTTTTATTGATTTTTTAGATAGAGATGAAGGGTGAGAGAGAGAGAAACATCGATGAGAGAGAGAAACATCGATCAGCTGCCTCCTGCACATCCCACACTGGGGATCAAGCCTGCAACCCAGGCATGTACCCTGACGGGGAATTGAACCGGGACCTCTCAGTCCATGGGATGATGCTCAATCCACTGAGCCAAACTATCTAGGCAAAGAGTTGACTTTTAAAATGAGCTTAGCATTAAACTTTTAGAATAGTTTAATTAAGAGTTTTAGAAAATTTGCTCTGAATAGTCAATAAGTATCAATTCAATATACTATTTTGACTTAAAACAGTTTTTGTTTTTCGTTACATGTGAAAAGCATAAAAAGAATAACCCCATTATTGATCTCAGAATAAAATAAGTAAAGAGCAATATGTTTCAAATTGAGAGTCTAGGGGGAAAAGGAGCAATTTTATTTAGAAAAAGGAATATTAGGCATACAGTGCTCAAATATTTTACAGAGGACAACTACAGCGCCATAATTTGTTTATTTTTAAAATTAAAATAAAATATTTTTAACTTCTAAAGTGTTTTTTAAATTGCAATCTAATCACATGGCTCATTGAAATAGGAGTTTAATAATAGAATTATCTTTCTCTTAGAAGCATAAAGCAAAGTAGTGAGTTCACATAATGAAAGCATATAATAGAACTAAATGCTTTTTATTTTTATGCAAACATTATTCTTTCCCAAATATAGCTACTATCTTATGTCATAATAGTTTAAAAAGATTTTACTTAGTATCTTTCCATTAATGAATATTTAGTGTCAAAGTACAGTGCTATTAGGGAAGTCAAAACACATTAAAGCAGCCTGTTTTACAAATATATAGTATTTAAATTATTTTATTTTACCATAATTATCTTACAGTTTTCCACCAGAAAATTACTCAGAAATATGTGCCAATTAGTCTTTAGAAAAAATTAACTTCCTCACAATGTTCCTCTTTCCCTCAAATATTTTTAAATAAAAGTTATAAATAATACAATAATATTTCATTACCTCCTCTCTTTGAGGAATTCTATTTGGTATGGTATGAGGATTCAGGCCAAGTACAGAGTTGGGCGCAGTCCCCAAGATCATCTTCACTGCTGAAACCAACTGTAAGTTCCGGGAGTTGCCAAAACCAGTCTCAGTTTTGATTTGCTGGAAGGAACTCACAGAACTCCTTGAAAGCTATTATACTTATGGTTACAGTATTTTACAGGAAAGACAAACAAATTAAAATCAGCCTAGGGAAGAAGTGCACAAGGCAGAATCCAGGAGAAGAACTGAAAGCAGGACTTTCATTGTTCTCTCCCCATGGAGTCAAGATGCGTCCCTCTATCAGCCTTGGCAGGTAGCACAAAGCACAGAGGAATGCCAGCCAGAGAAGCTTACCTGAGCTTTGGTGTCCAGAGATTTTATTGGGGCTTAATCACATAGGCATAATTGATTGATTGACCAAACGGTTAATCTCATGACCCAAAATCCCTACCCTGAGTCCCACTGTTGGTCTTTCTGGCATGGGCAGTCCGCACTGTAAAATTATACAGGTGCAGCTAGCTCCCATCCTAAATCACAGTGTTAGGCTATTCAGTCTGATCCAAGATACCCAGGCGAAGAAAGAGACATACATTGCCTTTCAGAAGCTGAGGACAAAGAACAGGCCTCTCTCAGTAAAGGCCACATTCTTTATAAAACATATAGGTTGGAAAAATGGGTTACCATTTTCTCATATGTTACCTGCATTCTTTTCTCTATAAATTTCCACATTATCCCTGAAACATTTATATTTCTTCATGGAATTAGTGTATAAATAATTTGAAATATTTTATTAATGGGTAACTGATCTCATGTATATGGATAGCAATAGTTTTCAATTCAGCTATTTTAATTTATAACATTATGGTTATCTTACCTGAAAAAAAATGATATGAAATTACTAAAATAATTTAATACAAATGTTTTAGGTAATAGGTATTTATTAATTCATTTATGCAATATTTATTTGTTGAATTCCTCCTGTATGTCATGTATTTCAATAAGTTATTTGTAATGTAGTAATAAATTAGATCTAGTCCCTCCCTCAAGGAAGTACAGTCTAATAGAAGAAATGAATAGCTAAACAATTATAGTGGAAAGACATAGTTACGATGAAATATACAAAAGGCCATGCCTTACCCAGACTTTGGATTCCACAGAAGAAAGGGGCATCTCAACTTGGCTGTCACTTGTTAGCCAAGTGATAGAACTGAGAGATGCAGGAATCTAACAATGCAAGTGATAGGAACACAGGTCTGCAGGACAGAGAATACATGATAGAGTGCACATTGTCTGCAGAAGCTAGGACACAGGAGTTGGGTGAAGGGATAATCGGAGGAGGTAGTAAGAGTGTGTACTTCATGCTGACACCAAAATAAGTCTCATGTGCTTATGAAATGCTGTGATTGTCACAGGCTATATGAACTTGCTAAGCTAATTCTGTCTGTAGTTGAAGTGAACATATATTACCTTTTTTTAAAATAAAATATGTTTTTATTGATTTTTTTTTTTTTTTTGAGAGAGAGGGCGATAGAAACATCCATCTGCTGCCTCCCGCACGCCCCCTGCCGGGGGTGAGCCACACCAGCCAGACTGTGAACATATATTACCTTAAAAATAGATGCCAGAATTCTTGATAAGGAAGTTGACTCGTTCATGGCAACAACATACATCTAGTGTTGTCGTGTTCCTGGCACACTGCTGGTCCCTGTGGATTCAGCACATATGGTTGCACACCCACATAACACAGGGATACAGTGCTGAACAGGCGTGTTTCCTCCTCCTCCAAATGTACAGTCCTCCACAGAGGCAGACTTTAATCACATAACTGTACAAGTATTTCATTGCAATGGAGATATCTATACTGTGACATAAGGTGAAAGGTGCTATGACAATATATAACAAGAGAAAATGGAAGACTTGCTTGACGAAGTGACTTGAACTGGTATTGGTGGGGAGAGGATAAGTGTTATTTAGGTGATGGTGTTAAGGGAGTGGGGTGAGGAGATTACATTTCAGGAGAGGAATCACCATGGAGAACCAGAGCTCAGAGAGGCCAAGATGCATGTAAGTCCTAAAAAGGGAGTGTCTCTTAGGAAAGCAGAGTGTGAGTGAATTGGTGGCACTGGGTGAGCTGGAATATTGGACAGAGTCTACAGAATGCAGCCAGGTTAGGCATTATAACATTTTTATCCAGAAAGGGGACACGTTTTAGAGGTTTCAGTTGGTTTTACAGAGAGCATGATTGGTCATATTTGCATTTTTAAAAGGTCTCTCTGGGTGACAAATGGAGAAAAGAATAGAGTGAGATGGAGTGGAGGTTGTCACCAAACAGGACAGAGGAGCTCAGGGAGAGATGTTGGTGGCTTGGAGAAGGGCAGAGGCATCAGGGATGAACAGGAGTGGATAAAGTCCAGTCTTTATGCTGGAATTATAAGGAAGTTGAAACAGAGAAGGAGTTGAAAACGTCCTCAAAGTTTCTGGAAAGTACATTGTCATAGATGACTAGAAACGTTGAGTGTTTGGGGAAGGACAGCCCAATGTTATTAGAAGTCAAGTAAAGTGACTTGAAGAAATGGGAACCAGATTAAAATGGATTGAGGAGTAAGAGGTAAAGAAATGGAAAACACTGAAAACAGAAAGTAAGGTTTTGAGAAATAAGTATTGTCAGAATCCAAGCAACCATCAAAGAATTAAGCAGCTTAACATGAAGAAATAAAAATACTTATTTGTCCAGGGAATAGAAGAGAAGAACAGAGAGGTCGGAGATGGGAGTGGGAGTGAGTACCAACAAGAAGACAGAGCACTGGGAGAGATGAGGGTCACTGAGAAATCCCTCTAAAAATATGATCAGTAGGACTTTTAAGAATAGAACTGTGAAATGGATGATCATTCTTTGTGTTGATTTGCCCTACCTTGTGGTGTACAACTGGTTCCATCACCTTCAATTCTTCAGTAAACCCACTTTACTAGGGAATACTTTGTGTTAGTAGGCTTTATGACAAAAATGTAGAAAGGGCTGCCTTTCTAGTCTGGGGCTCTTTGGATTGGCAAAGAAATAACGGACCAAGCAAACAGAGGAAAGAACACTCCTACCCTGGGAATTTGCACACATCTTAGAAACTGGATTTTTAGCCAATCTAGATCTCAATGTACAGGAATACCTCAGCTGACATTAAATTACATAACCTCTAACTATGTTTTTACTAAGAATGGCTAATATCAAGGTGTATGGAGATAGTAGTATTCTATTACAACCAATTGAATCAATGTGTTCAGATTATAACTAGCTGTTATTCTTAACCTCATTCATCAAGCAAGGATTGCAAACCCAAACACTTGCCAAAATCAGCATGGAATTTAATATGTGAAGGGGCTTCTGGCAGAACCTAAGATAAATCAGAGCTTTCATTCCATATAGAGTCATTAAAATAACAAAATTTTAAAATTTGCAGGTTTATCATATCACATAAAAAATACCCTCATGTATTATGTAAAATATTAATCTAACCATGAATCCTTCATTCTTTAATATATATGATTAGAATAGTAAATCAATATTTTTGGTTCTCAAGAAGACTAAACTTTTTCAAATGTTTCTCCTAAGAGAATATTTTGGAGACAATGAGCACAGATTAGGCATGCTCTCACTACCAAAGAGGCTGAATTACCTTAGTTAAATTACTTGGCTACTCTGAGTCTCAGGTTTATCTTTAATAAAATGGACAAATTGGGCCTCTTTCAGAAGAGAATTTAATGTGATAATATATATACTGGTATAGCCCAGGACATGGTACAGAGTAGGCATTTAATAAATATTAGCTATTTTTAGAAATTGCAATGAGATGGTGTGTTATTCCCAAGCAAAATTCCCTCAAGCCTCCTTCAAAATATATATCTTGAATACTCTTCTGAGCACTGGGAATAGAGCAGTGAACAAAACAAAAATTCTTGCCCACAGGGAGCTTATATCTTCGCAAAAATGAGCATGTAAGTAGAATTTTCCTTTTTGACAGTTTCTGCAAACTTTTAGTATCTTTGTAAAGTGAACTGTGACACATCTTGAAATTAGTCAATGAGATCAACTTTTCCAAATCAAGTTAATAATTCTTCCTACACATAATGCATTTATTTGTCCTCACTGACATTGGGCACTAAGATTTTTAGACCTTAATGCTTCTTTTTAAAAGATACCAAGGAAATCGTTTTATCCCTTGGGTTCTCTCAGTATGGCCCTCTGCGAGTAGAAATTAATAATATGTTAAAGATATCGGGGCTAAAACAGACCTTAAGTAATTTGCTCACTTTATTTTTCACTTGAGAAAGCCCAATATTTAAGTAGCCTAAGCAGAGACATGTGGTTAGCATATCTACGATAGATACCTTTTCGTGGTGTTCGTTGTGTGAGAGGAAAAATGTACTTCTTGTATCCTAAAGGCCGTATAATTGGTGAGAAATGTACTGATTTAAATGACTGCTGCCTTTGCTCACAGCTGGATGCCAATGGGGAGCTGCTCATCCGGAATGCCCAGCTGAAGCACGCAGGCAGGTACACATGCACCGCGCAGACAATCGTGGACAACTCCTCCGCCTCTGCGGACCTTGTTGTGCGAGGTGAGGGTTTCCACGTTCTAAAATCATAAAACCGAAGTTGTTTGACTTGCATAAATATGTATACTCTTCTGGTAACTCTGGCCCGAATTCTCATCTATTTCGAGTCTTGATCCTTGACAACAGCTTCTCACTCATGCCCAAGAATAATTTATGCCAGACAAGTAGTTAACAACACTGATTTTGTTTGTTTTACTAACTACATGTCTTCCAGAAACTTACACCACACACCTCCTACTAAATGTTCATGCTTGTAAACTTAGTACTTACGAGAAGTTCTCAGTGCCTGCTAATACCTTTTGTGTGTTGAATATAGTGTTGTTTGCTTCTTTACTTTTTATGGAAAATAGTATACGGGTGCCAAGGTTCTATATTTATTACTATCAGCTTAGAACAAAAAGTGAATTTATACATGTGTCATGTTTCCATTTTGTATGTGATTTGAGACTAGTGCTTTTGTTCCTGTGAATAACGGAGAGTGTGCTGGGATGCACCTATTGAAAAGACAACCCCTTTGCTACTGACTACTGTTAGATGTGAGGCCACCTCGGAACATGCTTTATCTGTTCAAAAACCATTCATTGGCTCTCCACTCACTACCTACAGAATGAAGACCATTCCTTTCAGCGAAGCACCCAAGACGTTCCATGGGTTGACCTCAGCCATTAGCCTTAATCTCTCACCATTCCTTGTCACCAAGTCCACTATCCAACTAGTCCACAAAAATACCCTGGCATTCCTACTTCCGTTCTTGGCTCCCAGCATTCCTTCCATGTCCTGTTCTCATCGTGTGTTGCTCAAATCTTACCTATGCTTCAAAGTTTGACTCAAGTATTAACAAATTGATGAGTCCTTTCCGACAGCCCAAATATGAGCCCCTCTCTTCTAAATGTTTGTCACAACTACTTCTCTGGTGTTCTGTAGCAACCTGTGTACATGAGTCATCTTCTCTACCAAGTTGTATAATTCACATATGCATTTTAAAATTAATTTTAGTGAGCTGCAGAATTCCATTGCATGGTTTCATAGTTCTCTTTTTCTTTCTGTGGCTGTGTCTACTTTTTCTATTAGAAACAAACTTATATTTTTTTTCACATTTCACCTACTAGAAATATTTATTGACCATTATTTAACTGTGCATTTCAGTCCATTTTTTTTTTTTTGGCATAGACAAATACAATGATATCTGTGGTTTGTTTGTCTTAATTACCCTTCCAGATCTAGATCAATAAAATTTCAACCAGTCTCATGTACCTGCTGCATTTCCCTGGGTGGGGAACCTTTTATTTGCCTAGGGCCATTTGGATATTTATAATATAATTCGCAGGCCATACAATATTATCAACTTAAAAATTAACGTGCTATATTTGCTCAGGCTAATTGGGTGAGGCATGTGATGTTAGCTGGTATTGATTTCTCGGGCCTTAAAATGGTCCGTGAGCCAGATGTTCAGCCACTGAGCAATGATAATATGGAGTCTCCAAGTCACACTGTGAAAATGCTGAAAAGTATTTTATTCTAGTTGAATATGTTTTCTAATAGAGTGATAAGAAGTCTAGCTGAAATTTCTTTATCCAAATGAACTTAGACATTCATTTCACATACTTCTTATTTGAATATTGATAAAACTTAAAGGCAACAAAATACTGAATCAAAGATAATTCATTTAGGTTCAGTATTTTCATTAAGAGTACTTTGTTATCTGGGGAATCTATTGTCTTTGAGAGTTATCAGGGAGAGAAACTAGTTCACTGTTTTTTCTAGTCAGACCACGTAGCTACTGGATATTTCTAGCAATAGCCTATGTGTATATTTAATTGTAATTGCATACAGGGTGGGGCAAAAGTAGGTTTACAGTTGTGAGTATGAAAACACAGAGTTTATTCTTATATTATTCTCTATTAATTATTATATTACTTTCCATACAAACAACTGAAAATCGACTTTTGCCCCACCCTTTATTAAATGAATTAGCATTAATATTACACTAGTGGTTATGTTAAAATATATGTACATCAGTGACTTCATATAGTAGTTACATTATAATAAACTCCCAGTATTCAGAAGGAAGAAGTTTTATAGACATAACCAAAGAGTGGTAGTGATCTTAGTCACACATACTTAGATAATTGATAATCATAATGTGTATTTCACACAGCATAATGTGCATTATTTATTCAATGAAATGAAGCTATTGCAGGTGTTATGTGAAAATACAATTTTTTTTTATTTCTCTAAAGCCTTTCGTTCTAAGAAAAATACCTTAAAATAATGGAATCTGTCAAATGCACTCAGTAGAAATATGATATAGCACTTTAATCCCTGTACTATAAGATCATGTTAATAAAACTGTATGGGTAGATGAAAAGTATTGCTTAGCATATTATTTTGCTTTATTTTTATGTATTTATTTATTTTTGGAGATCTAATTGGCTTTATTAAGTAATCCATGAGTTGGACAGCATCCCATCTAGCAACTAGAAGAGCGCTCCCTGCTTAGCATTTTAAAAGTCAGCAGAGTAATAATTATTCTGAAGACTTTATTTCTAATAATATAAAAGGTATTCATTTTATGTCAAGAGACATTTGCACTTAAAATAGTGAATTACATTTCTGCATAATTTTTGTTAAAATATGTATAAACTAGAACTTCAAATATGCTTATGCATTTAAATCATGGGATATAAAATTAGTTTATTTCTTGTAATAATGGTGAATAATGTATAAGAAGACCTACTGCATTAAGAAATATTATCATTAGTCCACTTATCTCCTTAATTACGTTTTGTTATCTAGTCTAGGATATTATAACCAGAAGTCCCTACCTAGACAGGCTTGAAGAGGTCCATGGACTTTCCAAAACTGTATATAAAATTCCATGTGTATGTGCATTTTCCTAGGAAGAGTGTTTATAATTTTAACCAGATTTTCATAGCCAGCAATTGTCACAATCGTTCTGTGACATCAACTGAAAATAATATTGTATCAGTGAAAGAGGTAATTTCAGAATCAAGCTTTTATAACATATGTATATGATATAGCCAAAGGAATTTACAAGTCAAACAATTATTAATTGCTTAATACTTAAAAGATCTTCAGGTTTTAAAACTATTCTTAGTTATATAAAAAAAAAAAAGAACAAAAAAGAGCCAGCTACTATAGAGTTTCAAATGTTTTCAGCTGTCTTATGTAAAAATCCTAATTAGGAGGTTGATACAAATTTTCTTTTTTCTTGTTGTAATGAATGTTTTATTCCTTAGGTCCCGTAAAGTGTATTTCAGGTTGCTAAATCAAGCACATCTGATGCCTATGAATGGCCCTATATGAATGTTCTTCTGCAAAAGATATTTCTGGAGGACTTAACGCTTTTCAGCTAAAAAAAGTCACTTTTATAGGGAAAGGTTTCTCATGATTTATTCAGCAGCATTGTGGGAACATTTATGCAACGTACCAAATCTAAATTCTCTCTCATGAGTGCACTTTTGGACAACATTCAAAAACTGAACCATAAAATTAGGCCACAAAAGTAAGAAATTAGGCTTTGACCTTCATATTCTACTTTTTCATGCCATTTCTACTATATTGTTAATATCCTTGGCAACACTATCGACTTTTAGGAAGACCTTCCCAATGCCAGCTGAGCATAATATTTACCACTAAAATTGCCAAAATAGAAAATGCAATCATGATTATAATTTTCAGATCCTCCTTTTTTATATCTGATATATTCTATTAAACAAAATTTTATAATACATGGCTGATATTTGAAAACAAACAAAAGAAAGAAAGACTTTCACTATCTGAAACATTTGGTCTCATTCTTAACCCTAATATATGCTACATAAAATTTAGGAATGTTTTTAAAATAACTGAAGTTAAAGTGGATAATATAAAAAATGTGTACATCATGTATCTCCAAATCAAGTTTGTATTTCTATATTGTTATATTAGAAACTTATACCATTTTATATAGATTTTTATTTAAATGGTAATTTTTGTGTATGTGTGTGTGTGTGTGTGTGTGAAGCTTTCCACTTTATTTCTAAGGCCAAAATACAGTTACAGAATGAAAATGCATATAAGTTAGATGTCATCTTTATTTCAGATAATTCACTGAAGTTTTTATTACTTGGCCTCATGACATGGTTACCAGATTCTTCCTTAAGGAGGTCATTTTGGTTCATGACTAACCCATTTCTAAATCCTGTGTTGAATAACATAAGGTAACTTAGCCAAATAAGTAACCTGATGGAAGCTGTTAATATACATTTTAGTCTGAATAATATTGCTTTATTTTAAACCATCTTCATAATGGTTGACTAAGGGTCTTTCCTACAGAAAATGCTTTTGAGGATTTATTACTCCCAGCTGTTCTATGTTAGCAGAATTCATATATAAGGCTGACCTCTGTTCACTGTCCATGCAAAACTATTTTAATCATTTATTTGGAGATGTTTCAGATTAATTAGTACTCTTTCTTTAAAAAATATAAACTAGATAAACATATACTTTGTCTAAGATAAAAGTCCCGATTTTCTATAGTTAATTTGGTCCAGAAACATTTTACCAAGCCTGTTCTATAACTACTGCTACTAAGTAGCCAAAGTGACTAATTGCAGCCCTTGCTCTGTTCCCTTTTCCTTTCCATCATCTGGCACACACAAATACATAGTAGTTTAATTTTTAAAATAGTGTGGTAAAAGATAAAGCCAGAGACATTAATTTGAAAAGCTTAAATTACTGACTTTTGGGTTATTTGATGTTCTATTTGTATGGCTAGTTCAGGGACCCTGGATATCAGTGAAAGCAAAGAGACAGAGAGTCTGCCGTCATGTTAAACATTTGTGAAACTCTTGGTGCTAAATCAGGGTTTCGGTTTCTGTGGTGTCTGGCATAAATATTCTCATTGTGTTCAGGAATTCCTGTATGCATTGAAATTATTATTAAATAATCAAATGTGAATTTATATTCAAAATTATTAGTAAGACATAACATGCCTAAATTCATTAAAAAGGAATTTAATCAATGTAATCATAAAATTTGGGAGAACAGACAGAAAGGCTTTGTGTAGTGCAGTATATACACTGAGTTAGATAGGCATAAAAAGTACAGAAACACCTAACCACCCCCTAACACACACATACATTCTCTCTCACACACACACTCATGTGAAGAGATCCAGAAAAGGGATTCAACATAGGCAGAAAGATATGTCCAGATCATCAGAGTCAAATCAGAGAGAATCGTTGAGGTAGTTTTTCAAGTATTTGGGTCAGAAAAACACACATTTACCTCAGATACTTGGATAATTGCCTCTGCTTTCCACTTGCCGTGGCCAAGAAAGTTTGCCACAGAGACAGACTAAAGATTCCATCTCATCAGCCCTCACAGGACTGAGACAGGGAAATGGCCCTCGCTGCCCACACTGGCTGCACACTGGCTGCATCAGTGACTGACGGGGCGCCGTTCTGAGGCATCCGGACCCCACTTGGCACTAAACCACAGCACTGCATCTGTTAATAGTGGAGCCCGCCCAGATATTAAGCACTCCCCTTCCCACTGAGAATCAACAAACTCAAGAGCTGCGAGAGGTCAGTTCTCCATAACCGTTACACGCTGAAGCTGATCATGAGTGGAAATGTGTATGTGTGTATAACAAACACAGAAGTTAAAAAGTAACGTTTCAAAGTTAAAATTTATCAGTAGTTTTATTTTTTAAAAGCTTAGTGACTGTAACAGCTTTCCCAATTTCTACTGACGTTAAAAAGTACATTGAGGATTTGAAATTCTATTTCTCAATGTAAATTTAGGAAAATTTTTAAATGTTTCAAAGCCTTTAAGATGGGTCTTGGAAATGATCTAGTTTAACACTTCATTTTATCAATTTAAAATTAAAACAATGGGGTGAGGGTTATAAACTAGTAGACGACATTATGAACCATACACCGATATAAATTTAGATTACTTTTCTTTTTCTTCACTGGATTACAGTGAGAGAAGTTTCCTTAGCAGCGGTTCTCAACCTGTGGGTCGCGACCCCTTTGGGGGTCGAACGACCCTTTCACAGGGGTCACCTAAGACGTAATAGTAGCAAAATTACAGTTATGAAGTAGCAACGAAAATAATTTTATGGTTGGGGGTCACCACAACATGAGGAACTGTATTAAAGGGTCTCGGCATTAGGAAGGTTGAGAACCACTGCCTTAGAGGATTTCTTGCCCTCTTCCTCAATGACCCTGTCTTATAATCAAACTGCCCCCGCGGGGCAGGGGTGGACGTGCCAGGCTTGCCTGCACCCCCTTTCAGGCTCTCCACAGCTTCATACGCATCAGTGTGCACTCACCAGACAATGACACCATGTGAAACTGACAAGTATGCTAATTGTGTCAAATTACAAGAGCCGTACAGATCATCAGTGAGATCCACAAGCCTTTATGAGCATGAATAAATGCCCATTATTAATGTTTTTAAAATAATTTGAATTTATGTCAGCAAAATGTGTTTGCAATTCCAATCTTTATGCTGTGAAAAGACATATTATGAATATACAATAAACAATAAATATATATAATTATATAATTTAATGTATAACATGACAATAAAATATAATTATATAGTTTATATTATAATAAAAACATACCATATTTTATATCATATATTTATTATATTCCAGGTGTGGCAAAAGAGGTTTACAGTTGTTCATATGGAGAGTAATACAATCAAAATAAATAAAAATACAAAATAACTGTTTCACGCACTCACAACTAAACCTACCTTTGCCCCACCCTATATATAAGGATAAACAATACTTATTAAAAGCTTATTATTTAACAGGCACTATTTTAAGAGAGCAATACCATTATTATTTCAATTTTACACATGAAGAAATTGAGTCCCAAAGAGGCAAAGTTACCTGCCCAAGGTCATATAACTACAAAGTAGAAAAGCAAGATTTAAATGCAGGCAGTCTGACTTCAAATACAATACCCAGCTTATTGCTATAACATAATATAACCAAAGATTCACATATATTTAATTAGATAAAATAATCAATATAAAAAATTTAAAATGTAGGCCTTTTGTGAGGAGTAAGAAATGTTTATTCTGTAGAGTCACCGATAGACACTTTGTAATTTTATTTTTGCCAATGAAATATTTATGGCTGGTCTAATAAAAAGTGGAAGCTATAGTAATTTAAAAAATATTTTTTCTACTAGTCAACATCATACAATTATAATTATAATAGCAAAAACTGCAAATAAATTATAGTAGATGGTTTTAAAGCTTGATTTTATAATGTGCTCTTTGGTCTTAAAAACAACTAATTCAAAATGTTTAAATGTCTTAGATTATACTAGATATGTCAGCAGGACTGTCATATACATTTTATCATGTCATCCTAACCAAAGTGCTGTGAAGTGGCGGTGGAAGGACTGGTAATTCCTATTCACGGGCAAAGGAGTTTTTAGAAAGAAAAAATATATATGTTTTCTCTCTCACAGTATAAAGCCAGACATGGCCAGATATCAATAATCCAAATTTACTATATAACCTACTTTTTCTTGCTCCTACTCCTTAACTTTAACTACCCCAAATATAAAAATCAGATCATATAGTTTTTACTGTACATCTGTTCCACTGCTGGTAGATGATTTATTTCATGAAATTAATTAGCTTTTCCACCCCAAATACTCTGAGGAATGAATAATTTGAAGTTAAGTTTGAGCATAGAATAAAATTTTCAGTTATTTGAAATTTAAATTTTATAATATCTTCCCTTATGGTTCATTTTCTTAAACAAGAGAAGGTAAAAACACTTCAGCTTTATTACTGAAAATATTACCAAGAAAAGAATTAATGGTGTAAAATCCCTTTTAAGTAGAACACGGTTCCTATATGTGATTTTTATGGAGTCTGCCATTTCAAGTCTCAGGAATGTACGATGACCACATCTCCCTGCCACCAGCCAACCCCATCAGCCCAGCCCCTGGGTATTTGATTAGGTCATAACACTTTTTATTCCTAAGCAAATAAGATTGAAAAAACTTAGACAAGCTTTTACCTTCTAAATATATGGCCAATTTGAGAAGATGCAGAGAGGCCTTGGCCAGGTAGCTCAGTTGGTTAGAGAGTCACCCCAATGTGCTGAAGTTGAACCCCAGTCAGGACACATAAAAGAATCAACTGATGAATGAATACATAAGTGGAACAACAAATTGATGTTTCTCTCTCTCTCTCTTTTTTCTCTCTCTCTAAAATCAATCAAAATGATCTGCCATTTGACCCAGTGATCCCACTTGTAGTAATATATCCTAAGAAGCCTGAAACACCAATCAGAAAGAATATATGCACCCCTATGTTCATAGCAGCACTATTTACAATTGCTAAGATCTGGAAACAGCCCAGGTGTCCATCAGTAGATGAGTGGATAAAAAAGCTGTGGTACATATACACAATGGAATACTATGCAGCTGTAAGAAAGAAAGATCTCTTATCCTCTGAGATGACGTGGAGGGACCTGGAGAGCATTATGCTAAGTAAATCAGAGAAAGACAAATACCACATGATCTCACTTATTTGTGGAATATAATAAACAAAATAAGCTGATGAATAAAATAGATGCAGAAACATAAAAAGGAGTACGGTTCAGACTGAGAAAACTCAGAGAAGGAGGGCGTGGGGGGATAGATGAGATAAACCAAAGAACTTATATGCATGTAAGTGTAACCAGTGGACATAGAAAACAATGCTGGGGGTAGGGTGGGGGGGGTCAGGATGGGTAGGAGGGGGTCTATGGGGGAAAAAAGAGAAACATTTGTAACAAAAATAAATTAATAAAAATTGAAAAGAAAACCCTGCATTTCCAAAAATAATAAATAAATAAATAAATAAATAAATAAATAAATAAATAAATATTAAGAAAAAAGGAAGTTGCAGAGAGGAAATTTAAGTCCTTTTGAATTTCTATCACATAGCTCCTCAAACCACCATCATCACTGGAATTAAGACCTACTCATAAAGAAGGAACTGTTGGAAGGATTGTACAACTGCCTGTAGAATCTCTCTTGGTTTCCTACAAATTCAGCTGTTTCCTAGTTTGCACCCTCCCACTACCTCCTGGAAGGTGACTATAGGACCCTGTACTTGTGTGACAGAACAGGCCATGTGTTATCTAAGTATGACTTAGGACATCTCAGTAGATCAGCCCAGCAGGGAGTTCTCAATCTTTTCTCTGCCACAGCATTTTTTCATCATAATGTTTAACTGTGCAATATACTTATAAGTAAATGCAGATTTGGGCGTACATCCAAAATCTCTTTAAAAATAAAAAAGTAAAACACTACCTTAATTTCTAATTGCCCAATGCTGGCCATCAGTATTGGTCACTCTGTAGACACCAGAGGAGGAGAGGAAGCTGACTGAGGTTCTTGTGAATTTCCCAGAGACGGCTGGAGGTGCCAACCCTTTACTTCCCAGTGCACTGGAATGCCAGTGAGTGAGAGTTAGCATACTGCAGAGATATTCTTGAATCCATTTCACTTTTACAAAACAATAATGCATAAATGTATGAGTTTTCAATATTATTAGTAGCAAATAACTTGTGACATACCCTCATGTGCCTGTCACTAAGTAGTCTGGGGTCTGTCACACTGAAGAACACACTTCTGAGCAATAGCTCCCAACAGTCTCACTGGCTCTCAACCAGCCAGCCACTGGAGCCCTCCACACATTCCTGAGAGTTTCCCCAGGAGCAAGGGACTATTGCTAACAGGAATGTGTGAAAACTGTCTGATGTCTGTTGTTTAAACAACTTGGAGGACCACTGTTTGATAGGTTTCTACGTAAGCTGGTAGCTACTATAATTTAAGAAATGGCCCTTCATTGTGGAACAGTTCAGGGAGGTGCCCTCTGTGACTATTCACAGTCCCCTCTTTCCACACTTAAAACCTCAGGTTGCAGAGAAGCTAACTCTGGTAATATAGCAAAAACTACCAAAACTTTATTTAAAAGGGGAGAAAATGAATATATATAAAATTAGCAATTCTTGTGACCATTTATCATACGGACTAAATTTGCAACAAGCAGTCAGCAGAGACAAGTTTTTCTAGAATCTGTTTCTACTCTTTAGATGACTATCAGGAGGGACCACTAATGGTTAGCAAGTGGTCTAATTCTAATAATCAAACAACCTTCAGTGATGGGTAGGTGAAAGAGTTGGGCAGTCATCTTGTTAATTATGGGATTTTCTGTATAATAACATATTTATACTAATATATGCATGCAATGATTGAAAGATCTGCATGGTGCAATGGAACAGGTATGGCATTTAGCATTAGACAGACATAGATTAGAAACCCACTTCACCTCCTGAATAACCTGCAGACTTAGTCAGTTAATCACTCTAAGCGTTAGGTTCCATGTTTATGAAAGATAATAATAATATTAGAGTTCACACATTGCCCGTGGCAAGTTTTTATAAATGTTTCTTTACTTCCCCTTAGCTAGACATAAAAAATAGAATATTACTCTAGACACAAGTTCCCATGACATCCAGCCCCAACCGCTGATTAACTTTTTATAATCACTGATTCAATTCATCCTCAGTATTTTTTGCTTAGTTAGCCCTTCCTGGTGTAAGCCTATGTTTTAATAGGTAGATGTTGTACTATGTGGAGTGACGTTACCAAGGGTCTAGAGGTTTGGGGTTTGGGGGTTGCAGAGGGGCTCTTGTTCTTTAGAAAGTGGGTCACTGTTTCTGAGGGAGAGTCTGGATTAGGTTGCAGCTTGTCCCTTCAACCTTGTCTTTTGGACTCGCGTCTCCAGTGTCTGGGAGATGTTTTTCTTTGTTCATTATTTTAACTTACCCATCAAGGAAACATGGCAAATCCCTAAAGTACATGGTTTCCTGCCCCTAAGTGGGCATCCACACTCTCCCTTCAGCCTTGATCTTTCCTCTTGCAGGTAAAAGCAGAAAAGATGGAGAGAAAAACATGGTGGATCCTTTTTTCCCCGTCTGTGCAAGCCTGCCTCCAACCTGGTGATCGACACTCACCATATGTGTGAAAATCTTTTTTTTTTTTTTAACACATTATACTAGATTTTACTAATAAATCAGTCTTGTAGCTTCCTCAGTTTCCCCACCCCCCAATCTAGTTCTTAGAGGATTTTTTTCTGTTTTGAAACTTCTAAACATATTTTGAGCAAAAAGATACTTAAAAATATAATTATACAACTGAACTAATATCTGAAACATATGTAGTGAACTAACCCAGTGCATTGTTTAATGGCCAAGTAAAATTTTTGTGTTTTTATGTCCTGTTTTTTCTTTCTTTGAAAATACACATCTCAGAATTAGCTCATTATTTGAAAAAATATTGTGAAGAAACTGGTGAATTATAGTACAGGAGTATTGCCATTGAATGGACTATTTGATTTACCTAAGCAGGTAATGAACAGTGTTGTCAAATTGACTATGAGTCACCTGAATTAGGACATCGGCTGAGGGGCATTATTCCCATGGCCCTTGGTATCCTGGTGTCATACATATTTTTTGGCAATAAAGAATAAAAGACAGCAGTAAACAAACAAAGACTGTCCGTGGCTCCATAGGGTTTTTGGAACAATTCCTGGGTTTGAGAAGTGACAATGGACAGCATGTGGAGAAAATTATCTCAACAGCAAGAATTTAGGAAAGATGACTAAGCCACTAACAGCATGCGTGCATATTTAATTGCATTAACTCCTACCATCAGCCTTCTTAGAACTTCTCTTTTTGAGAAAGGTCGAGACTCTTATCAGAAGCATTTGGGCAGAAGTGAAGGATTAAAATGGAAATACGTATAATTCTTTCTGAAACTGCTTACGTTTAATTGTATGAAAGTGCTTTGATTTTCCCCCCTTTGGTCAAAGACACATGCTTAAAATTCATGTTTCTTCACAAGAAATAATTTTGCTCTTCTTAAATGGGTTTACGTTTAGGTGTGGGATATTACACGGACTTCTCACTTATTAACTCTGACATCCCCATCTGTGGTTGGAAGACCTCTTAGGAAAGCTTTAAGGAATATGGATATGACATATATATCCATATGATATGAGTAGTTTTCTTTTAAAAATAATGTATTAGTTATCTTAGAATAATAAATAAATATCTCAAGATGTCACTTATTCCCATCTTTTTAAAAGTTTTTTTTAAATTTTCTAATCTCAATTATTGTTATAGAAAGAATTATCTTAAAATTTAGACTAGAGATCCAGATCAATTGCTATTTTAATAAGTTATTTAAAATTAATTTGAGGATCTCATGTGTCTGTAAACATCACCATGGAGACATGGAGCATGAATCATCATTGTGGGCATTTTCTTACATCATCCATAATTGAAGTATACCACCAAGACAAGATAGAGATAGAGGTTTGGAAAGAAAGAATAAAAACCAGGAAGAAAACCGTATGGCAAGTGTGACTGTTTCCAAGAAAGGAAGAATCTTGTTTAGATTAAGTGCATTGATATCAACTAGAATTATACAGATTAATTTACTTCCCTTTAGCCTCATTCTCATTTCTACTTGAGATCAAAATTCACTTTAATCAATGTTAGAGATTTAGAGGCTACTATATTCTTAAGAAATGTTAAAGATATTTACTATTCAGCTTCATTTTAGCACAGCCTTAAACATCAACGAGACCACACAACATTGATTTGTGTTCTATAACCTCATAATTCAACCATTGTCTTAATAATTCTTAGAGCAGGAATGGAGCTATAGTAATAAAGGGACTTTAACTGACATATTTTGGAAAAGAAGAAGTCACCTTTTCTAATATAAATACTCTTTCACATTGTTATTTTAAGATTATTTTATTTTTAAAGGAGGGATAATTTGTTCTGAAAATATTTTTGTTTCCTTGGCATTCAAACTTTTTATTAAAATTTGCTATTTTAGTAAAAATAAAAAATGAACCACAGTATATTTGTATGTGGTGTTTTGCTTTTAATTCCATATTGGGGAATTGTAAGTGTAAAAAGAATGGCAACACCAAGGCGTCCTTTAGGCTCAGCATCAAGGTTTATTTTGAAAGTGTGTGCTATATAGAGTGAAGTCCCAGGAAGACCAGTACTTTTTTGTGTCCAGTTCCAACTCTGGTTGTTTAGAAATCCAGTCAGTGCTTAAGAGGGAGAAAGTACGTTAGATCTACTGCCTAAGTATTGGTACCAACTCAAGTGATGACTGGGGGATAGTCACAGCTACTATGCATCCTGTTTAATTCTGGAGGGTCCCATTTTCACGTCTTCTATCCCATTTGATTTATCAAAAAAAAAATGAGTCTAAATGATTGATTGAAATGTTATGGTCAGTTTATATAGTGTGAATAATCACTTTGAAAAGCTTTTTTTTCCCGGCTGCCTTTAAATGTCTGAACTCTTCTTCATTGAATGCTACTATCGTCCTAAAGAAGAAATGACAAATTGACAAATAATTATATTTCTTTTCATTTTTTCTTCTAATTACATATGAATGAGAACTGGGTGGAAATCACAGCTGCATTTTGTTTGTACATAGGTATTTATTACTAAAAACACTAGTAAAATTCAGGAGAGAGTAACAAATACTTTATGGTGATCAGGAAAGACTGGGGATGTATTGAGTATGAATTTATAAATGGGTGATGTTATCTTTACTTATCTGTTTTTAAATGATTATTTTTGGTATAGTTATTGAAATGTGTATCTCAAGGCAAATTGTTTGGGTTCAAATCCTAGCCTTTTCATTTGCTTGCTGAATGACTATGATTATTGCATTTACTCTACCCTTGTCTCTGTTTCTTCATCTGTAAAATAGGGAAAATAACAGTGGCCCACATCATGGGGTTACTGGTAAGAATTATAAAAGATTTAGCAATGACTCCAATGTATTAAGGATAAAGTATATTATTTTTATTAAAATGTACAATATAAATCTCTTTTTTTTGATTTACAAACATTTTACATCATGTAGATTTTATGTTATGAATTCATGCTAGTTTAAAAAATCCAGAAAAATCCAAGAGAACAGTATAAACATGTCAGTGTTCAGGTGGTTCTTTGGACACCTTTGGCAGACAGGTACATTTGGGCTGCACAATCTGAGTTTCAAATGGGCTTTTCCACCATGGGGGTGAGTTGTGCCAGGAAACCCAATCTCTCCTCAGCATGCTGCCACAGATTCTTGCAATAACCTTCTCAACTTCTGCAGTCTATGTAACATGTGCAGATGTTGGCATAAGTGAACTCTAAAATGTGTGAGATCTATATTGCTTGTAGAAATATTTCCATTATTTGCCTATAGTCAATGATTTAATAGTAGAAACACTCAGTAACTTACTTGGAATAATGCTTTATATAAGGTAATGCATTTCTTGGTTCTGATCAAGAATGTGCACTGTATTTCAATGTGGTTTATACACATAAAAAATGCACTATGTTCTTTCTGAATACCAAATGTGTTCTATATTATTTATGTTTCGATTTTCATTTATTTTGGATGATACGTTATTGTTACTTTTAGTTAATATCAAGAAGTATAAATCAACTATATTACAAACTATACATTAATAAAACTTTACCTTTATTTTGTTTCAAAATAATAAAATTTACTACCATCAATAGGGTGTGTCTTGTGTTATTTTAATATTACTAGTAATGCACTTATGTTGATCTACACACACACACCTTCCCCCTTGAGACCAACCATACAGAAATTGGTGATGGTTTGGGGTGTTATCTGTACCTTTGCAAAGACCAAAGCCCGTATGGAGGGAAAAAAGCCAGTCATGTAGGCTAAGCATCTGATCTGATATATAAATAGGAAGGTATTTATTTTTAGCTAAAAGAGAAAAAACATGGTTCTGTTCAGTATGAAAAAATAAAGCTGTTGATTATTGCATTCGGTATGCCTAATTCTGCTGGGGATGGCCTCTTTCTGGTGCAAAGAGCACAGGTGATGCCATTTTCTGCAATGTCTGTTCAAGGAGAGGAGCTCTCTGATAACTGAGAAACTTCTTGGGCATTGTAAGTAATGCATGCCACAGTACCACTTAAAAGACATTTTTCTCATTTCAAAAAACAAAGTCTGAGGCAAATATAAGGATGTTTTACACCATTATTGTGGCATAGACTGCTTTCTTTTATAGTTTTTTGTTTGCTGGTCCTTTTTACCTTTTCAAAACAAAGAGCTACTCGAAACCCAAATTACATCTACTTTATCTTTTCATTTTTACCACCCAGCACTGTGCTCTCAGTTTAGAGGATAAATGAATAATATTTATACTGAGTTATGAATTGTCTATAAAAATCTATTTTTAACATTGTTTTATGTTCTGCAGTAATAATCTTCTGTCCTAAGATGATTCATTATATAATTCGATGTTTTCAGAGCGATCCTGGTATAGCTCTGAGTTTACAATTTTCTACATTTATAAAAGTAGGAACATTTCTTTTAATATTATTTATTCCTATTGCTAAAACTAACATGAAATCTATTTTCTAAAATAATGCATAACATCATTTCAGAAATTTCTACACCAAGCAAAATAAACCACCTATAATATTTAAGGTTATAAAAAAGTGTCTGTCCCATTTTGGGGACGCAGAATGAGATATTTTACTAACTATTCTTCATTTCTAGACTAAATTATGCAACTGTCTCTGATTCATGCGTGGCACAAGCGTACGTTCATTCTCACTATGCTACGACCTGTATTAGGTCTAGTTGACGCCAACTGCATTTTATGAGTCAGACAATATCATATGTATCCTGAATAATAATGCTATTTTTAATAATGGTATTTTTAACTGAGTTTTAGAGATAGGAAGGGAGAGAGAGAGAAACATTGATGTGAAAGAGAAACATCGATTGGTTGCAGCCCACGCACCCCATTTGGGCACTGAACCCGCAAACTAGGTAGGTGCCCTGACCAGAAATCAAACCTGAGAACTTTCCAGACCTCAGTATAAAGGACCCAACCAACTGAGCCATACTGGCCAGGGCAATAATGCCATTTTTAAATGACAATATTCATCACTTTTTAAAAAAAGAGACTAATGAAATTATTTAGTGAAAACCATAAATACTATCATTATAATTTTATATAGTTTATATTGAAAAGGAATATAGCAATACTGATCATATTGTTTAAATGTTCTTTAGATTAATTGCAAGGAGAACATGTTTATATTTAAATGTGTGCTTAATTTATTAGTTAGGATTCATTGATTCATTCTCCAAATTTTCCTTCCAGGCCCTCCAGGCCCTCCAGGAGGTCTGCGAATAGATGACATCAGAGCCACTTCTGTGGCTCTTACTTGGAGCCGTGGTTCAGACAATCACAGTCCTATTTCTAAATATACTATCCAGACCAAGACTATTCTTTCAGATGACTGGAAAGATGCAAAGACCGGTGAGTTTTATTAAACTGTATATATTTTTAAATGAATTATTTTATTAAAAACAAAAACCTGGATGTTTAAAAATTTTATCCACCCAGAAATGCTTTTTATTTTTTAACTTTTTTTTAAGTATCCTAGTGCTTTTTAAAAATTTTTTTTTCTTTATTGATTTTAAAGAGAGAGGAAAGCAGAGGGAGAGAGAGAGAGAGAGATAAAAATATCAATAAAAGAGAACATCGATTGGCTGCCTCCCACGTGCCCCCCACTGGGGATTTGGCCCACAACCTGGGCATGTGCCCTGACAGGAATCGAACCGGTGACCTCTTGGTGCATGGGTTGACACTCAACCACTGAACCACATTGGCCGGGCAATCCCAGTGCTTTGATGGTGAAAAAAAAAACACACACACACAAGGAATTTAAACATGTTAAAGCTATTGGGGAAGAAGAAGATGTATGTGTAAATTTATAACAGGAAAGCAGAGGCCTCCTGGTTCTCTTATCATTGGGAAGTCTCTCTCTCTCTCTCTCTCTCTCTCTCTCTCTCTCTCTCTCTCTTAAATGGAATCTATAGCTTATTATTTCTGACCCATTTTTTCCAATTATATAGGTACTATAGTTTTACATTTTTAAAAAGCCATATGGATTATAAATATTAATTTAAGCATCCAAATCTTACAACCATAACCCTTTACTTTCTGAGGATGATCTTCCCCGGTTTGAATTTTCTCAAAACACATTTCAAAAGAAGTTTCGGATATCAACTGTTTTGTTTTCTTATATTAAGAGTTCCTAAAAGTTTATCAGGAAAAAATAAATAAATGTAAGTGGGTGTTTTCCCTTGTCTGTAACTGCTACCACTGCCATTTCTCATCACTGGCCCACAATATCATACAGCAGTTTATTTTCTCCTGTAACATCGAAGAAGATAGAGGATACTTTTGATAAAATAACATATTTTCTTAACATAATAGGATGTATTTGTATTGCTCACTGAGAGGTCTTAATTTAGATGTACTTTTCTTTGATGATTTCTCATGTACTTCGATAATTTTTTACTATCATGAGAAATGAACCAAATATAAACTTGAAACCTGTTACAGGGTTTAGGATATATTTTAGTATTAAATGATCCTCCACATAAACTTAGAAAGTTCAAATGAGTTAGAAATGGATGAAACATTTTTATTACATTATTCTTGTAACCATAAGTATTAATATTATCTATAAATAAACAGCCACGTGACACATAATGATCAATGACAGAGCACATATATGACAGTGGACAAAAGTAGAATTTTAAATAGGGTGCTTCTTATATTAGTATAGCCACCCCAACTTTATCATGGTTCCTGTTTTTGTTATATCTTTTCTAATTGTCAACCTATTTGTATTTTTGAATCTGAAGTATGTTTCTGTTGACAGCATATAGTTGGATATTGTTTTTTATCCAGTCTGACAATCTCTGTCTTCTGATTAGATTTTTAATCTATTAACATTTAATGTTGTTATTGATATAGTTTGATTTATATCTGTTTTTTAAATGTTCCACTTGTTTTTGTTCCTTTATTCCTTCTTTACTGCTTTCTTTTGCATTAAATGTGTATTTTATAGTGTAATGTTAACTTTTTCTTTGCTTGTTTGTTTGTTTTATTAATCCTCACCCAAGGATATGTTTCCATTGATTTTTAGAGGGAGTGGAAGGGAGGGAAGGAGGGAGGGAGAGAGGGAGAGAGAGAAACATTGATGCAAGAGAGACACATCAATTGGTTCTCTCCTGCACTATCCCTGCCTGGGCCGGGGATCAAACCTGCAACCCAGGTACATGCCCTTGACTGGAAATTGAACCCGTAACTCTTTGGTCTGTGGGCCGATACTCTAAGTGCTGAACCAAACTGGCCAGGGCTATGGGGTTTAATAATATTCATGATTGATAGACAGACAGACAGACAGACAGACAGACAGATAGATAGATAGATAGATAGATAAATAGATAGATAGAGATATACTTACTGGTTACTCGAGGGCTTACCAGATGCAACTGACCTTATCAGAATACAGTCGGCCCTCGTTTATCGCGGTTAATCAGTTCCAGACTCCACCGCGATAAATGAATTTCTGCAAAGTAGGATTCTTTATTTATAAAGTCACCACTTCATGCTTGGACTTTTGCGGCTTCATTCTATCGCAATTTTTTTCAAATTCCATACTATACTATATTTGAAAAAACCGCTATAGAGTGAAGCCACGAAAGTCGAAACACGAAGTGGCGAGGGATGACTGTAGACTTCACATTTTTACTAACTTACATTCAGTGAGATATAGAAATGTTACTCCTAGATAGCTCTATTCTATTGTACCCCTTCTATGTGCTATATATTAGATACACATATTGCATATATATGTTACAAACTTGATAATCTTTTGCTAAAATTACTGCATTCTATAATTTTAATGTCTTTCAAAGCAGATAGAAAAAGAAAGAAAAGCAAGTATATATTTATAAAGTTTGTTTTATTAACCTTTTTATTTACCATTTCTGGTCCTCCTCATTTATTCCTATAAATCAAGTTGATATTTCATGTTATTTCCTTATTCTAATATAGCTTTGTTTCCACCTGCCCCTTTAAGTTATTGACAAATACATTTCTATATGCTGTAAGTCCAACAACACAATTTTATTTATTTTCACACAACTAATTTTACTTAACACAATCCACAAGTGTGTGTGTGTGTGTATTTATACATATGTATATATGGATGAATAAATAGATACATAGATAGGTAGAAATGGTTTTATACAATGACTTTAAAATCAGGTAAGAGAAGAAAGAAGAATATGTATTTATACTGTATTTTATAATTACATAATATCTTTACCAATGCTCCTTATTCTTGGGATGTTTTTACAAATTGCTCTCTGGGGTCAACTGCTTTCAGCCTGAAGAACTTTTCTATTTCTTCTAAGGTAGGTCTGCTACCAACCAATATTCTCAGTTTTTGCTTATCTGGGTATGTCTATATTTGACCTTCTGTTTTAAAAGAGAGTTTTATTGGATATAATAGTCTTGGTTGACAGTATTTTTTTTTCTTTCAACACTTTAAATGTCATCCTAGATACCTTTTGTCAGGTTGAGGAAGTTCTCTTTTATTCTTAGTTTACTGAAAGTTATTTCTAAGTCCCTTTATATTTACCAATATATGTACTATTTCTGGGTTCTCCATTTCTTTCTGTAGAATGGGATTTCTATATATTAATATATTATAATTTCCTTAAGTAAAGAACTCTTTTAACATTTCTGATTTTTCAAATTGCTGGAGTCAAAGACTTTCAGCTTTTGTACATTAAAAAATGTCTTTCATTTTATATTTAAGTGATACTATTTGGATGTAAACTCCAGGTAGCTTTTTTTATTGGCAGCACCTTAAAAATAGTATGCTTTTGTCCCTTTACCTGCATTGTTTCTGATGAGAAGGTAACTATTGTTCTTACCTTATATCCCCGTGTTTAGTGTGTCCATTTCCTTTACCTACTTTAAACATTTCTCTTTATATTTGCATTTAAGCTGGATGGGAATATATTTATCTTGATGGGAGTTTACTTGGATCTTTGAGTTGCTATCTTCCTTAAACTTTGATTTTTAAGTCATTTTCTCTCTAGATATTTCCTCTGCCCCCCTTCCTCCTTGATCTCTATTGACATGTATGGTAGATTTTGATGTGTTCCACAGATTTTGGACACTGTGTATAAATATATGTTTGTGTTTCTATTTGGATAATGTCTAATTACTTGTCTTTGTTTTCACATATTCTTTTCTCTACTATGTTCAGTCAGCTAAAAATCCCATTAAAACAATTTTAACCATTATGGATAGATAGATATCCATATAGATATATAGTTTATACATAATTTACAAGATTTTCCCCCTAGTGTTTGGCTCCCTTTAGTATTGCTCACATAGTGTTCAGTAAAAATTTCTTATTTCTTTATACACATTGAACACCTTTTCAACATTTTACTTTTACATATTTATAACATTGTTCTAAAATCCCTGTTTACCATTCAATATCTGGGTCATCTTTAAGTCTGCCTCTATTGATTTTTTTTTTCTTGATAATGGGTCACATTTATTTATTTTCTCATGTGTCTGATATTTTTATTGATTTCCAAGCATTGTGTGTAAAATAACAGTAGAGATCAAAGTATATATTATTTATGCCCAGGAAAATATGTCATTCTTTCAGGAGTTGAGTCAATCTAATCTTTATTTGAGATGACCTGAGTTTTGCTGTTGAATTTAGATAAATGTAGGCTTTAAGCAATTTGAGCGTAGGACCAGAACTTTCCCTTCCAAGTGTCTAGAGGTTTTCTAGCCTTACCATCAGGCTTTAGCTGGCTCTTCTAACTTGGATCTCAGGAAGGGTTCTCTTAGCTCCCCTGCTTCTGTCCAGATGGCTGCTGTGTAATAATCAGTCTAAAGCCCATAGTGCATAGGGGATGGGGGGTTCTCAGTTCTCCCACCCTCTTCTCAGATCTCAGCAGACCCAAAGAACTTGCAGCTCATAGAGGAGGCAGATCTTTCTCAGCCCTCCCGACACTCACCCAGCCATAGATGGCCACTTACTCATATTCAGTGCAAAGCCCAGAGTGCATATAGAGGTCTCCGTTTTTTTTGCTCTGATCTTAGGCTTAAGCAGATATGAGGTGTCTGAGTCTCAGAGGGAGGTTTCTCTTGGCTCTCTTGTCTTGCCCCCAAATTTTCTTGAGAACAATTGGTGAAGATCTGCAGGAAAGAATTAGCCAATCAGTGCACACTCTCCTTGATTTGGGGCTCCCAGGGATTAAAACAGCCATGCCTATATGGCTATTTTTAAATATCTGTGAAAAGTTAAACTGCTTTGTTCTTATGAACACCCAAGTCTACTTCTTCCTCTCCCAACTGCTCTACTAATGATGGCTTTAATTCATTATATTCCTTCAAAACCTCAGCTCTCTGATGGGTTCTGAAAAATAATTATTTTGTATGTTATTTTGTATATTCTTTCTGAGTTGGTTATGTAAAATTCCCTTGTGACTATATCCTAAGTGGAAGTGAAAAATACTTTTGGCAACAAAATAAAAATGAAAATCATGTATTTTTTATTTATAACGGTGTCTACTTAAAAGGAAGGTATGAGATTAAACCCATTTTTATTAAGGTAATTATTAAAGGTATTCAATAAATATTTTTCAAATATATCTACTTTCATCAGTCCAAGGATGAAATTGAAATAATGAGATGAAAGACTAGAATGTATATCTTTAAAACAATCTACTGTAAATATTACTTTTCTCAGACCTTTAAAGGGATAGACAATTGAAATCTGATGGCATTCCCAGGGGTCTACAAGATGCTCAGGTCATATTTAGCATTCCATGTTTGATTATATGCTGCTACTTTCAGAGGAAATTTTTTAAAAATTGTTGGTGACTGTGTGTGTGTGTGTGTGTGTGTGTGTGTGTGCGAGTGTGTGTGTGTGTGTGTGTGTGTGTGTGTAAGGGGGTATTGGCCAGAGCATAAATAAGCCTGGAAACCATGCTCTGAAGAGCAATTGAAAGAATCTGGGATATATTTTCTAAAAAAGGAGAAGAAAAATGCCTTTATATCTAAAGTTCTGCATGTGAAAGACTAGAATTGATTGTTACAAATCTTCTGGAATTAACATCTTCACACATAAATGTTTCTCTGTACTTTAGATTATTTTCTTAGAATAGGTATTTGTAAATTAAGTTATTGAGTAAAAACATGCTTAAGCCCATAAACTATATTGCCAAAGTACTCTGTACAAAGGAAGAACTGGTTTTTATTTCCACCACTAGTATATAAGTATCTCTTCTACTATATCTTTGCTTAGTATTCATTATTTTCTTTTAAAATGTTTGCTAAATTAATAGGCGCAAAAACAGCTCATTGTGGGATATTTACTTTTTAGAATTTACTATTTTCTTTTTTTTGCCTTTCCGTAGCTTTACTTTTTGTTGTTGTTTTTATTTTTCAAATACGAATTTATGAGTTTTTAAGAGGCCACATTCAAATTTTCCTTAGAGAAGGATCAATGAATCACACCTTCTGGGATGCCAAAGCACAATTTGCATCTCTTTCATTGCAAGGTTCTTTGCCACACCTATGGCTCCCTCCTGAGTCTTGCCAGGTGATCTATGGGTGGGGTGTACAGCTGCTAACATAACACAATGTACTTGTGTCAGAGCCAATATGAAACCTATAAATGCCCATTTCCATTCTCACAGACCTGCTTTTTCTGAGAGGGTAATTCTTTCTGGGTAGTCTCAAATGCTTGGGTTTTGAATTGAGATGGTGGATCCTAAAGGTTCTGATTGTACTGATACCCTAAGGAAATACCAGGACCCACTTTGTCAATTTACAAGAACCTAGAACAGGGGGGATTACATTGCTGTTTTTCAGTCCTGAGGTCATCCTGACTGTTTCTGAAGCTCCTTAATTAACTAGTTGGTGTGGCCTGAACGTACTGCACCACAGCCTGGTTGCCAGGCAATTACAACACTGTGAATTATTGGCCTTAGGATACCCATGAAGCCTGCTTCTCTTTTCCTCCAAACAGTCAGAAACATTTTATTCTGAGTCGTATGTATTTGCAAATAGATCTATGGATTACGGTTCATGCCTCGTTGCTAAAATAAGACATTCTCAAGGGAGTTTGTTAACCTGAGTATGAAAATAAGAAGTATGTCTTCTGCTCTATATCCCTTTGCTTGAAATATTCACTCAGAAATAGAATCAAGATTCAAATTCCTATCAGGCGAATACACAACATTTTAGTTTTTTATAGAGAGTAGCCTCTGATAGGCATTATACAGTTAAGATCTGATTTTTTAATACTGAGATTATCTATAAAAAGTGGCCTCCCTCAGAACTGACCCAGTAACAAATCTGGAACTTGAGACCCCATTCCTGGTTCCCAGTACTTTCCTTTATTGTACAAAGTGCTCTCCTCTCTTCCTGACTCCAGGAATAGCAAACAGGTTGTGAGGAGTTGGGCTGATGAGATGGGGCACACGTCTCTGCTCCTGACTGTTTTCTCCTGCATTTGGCTTGGGGCATGAAGCTTCTTCCAAAGTAAACCTAGTCTCTGTTCCCAGCCTGTCTGTGTGGCGGTGCTGGGAAAGGAAATGTATCCAACTGCTCCTACCAGGGCTGAAGGGGCCGGAGAAGCGTGCATGAGGGGATGTTTATAGGGATATTTAGGGCTCAGAATAAAAAAAATAAACATATATAATGGAGGCAAAACATGTATATGTCCTCCAATGAAAGCCACGGATGAACAAACAAGGAGGAAGCAGAAGAAATATTTTGTGTGTGGACCTTTTATGGGTATCACCAGTCTCAAAAATCCAGCTGTACTACTATATAAGCTACCTACTTCAGAATTGGAGCTGAGAATAAGGTAGAGAGAAAGCAAGATTTTAAATCCTGCTCTCTTGATGTGATGTGAATCAAAACTCCTGCCCCAATCTGGTTGGAGGAAAGCAGGCCAATAGAAGAGCCACTATAAATTCTAGACACATTATTTAATTGATAGATGTTAATAATTTTTTTGCTGTTATCCCTACTTCTTACATATATTGTTTTGTTGAGAGAATATTATAAATACTAAAAGCATGCTTGTTTTAGATATTTATATTCTCATAAGTACTGATGTTCATGTATATTAACAAGAATTGTTGTAGTTGGTTTTGTTCTAAAAAGAACGGTTTTCACACTTTTAGCAATCCTGGTAGGGAATAGTATTCTTAACTTATCAATATCAAATTCTTTCCTAATCATTCAGAGGATACATTCTTCCTAATATCCACTCTTATTTCCCCTCTTGAAAGAGTTATTTGCGTCACTGGGACAAGGGTTTCCCACTGAGGTCTATCTTTTCATGGTAGTAACTCCAAGGCTTTTTGTTTATTCTTCCTTTGTTCATCTTAGTCATTAAAGTCACAGGCCTTACTTCTCCTCTGGAATCCAAAGACTACCACAACATGACCCCAGTTGACTTTTAGAACTTTAACACTCACCATTCCTCTAAATATTTTCGGTGGTCAAGTATGACTTTCCACTCTTTGACCATATCCCTGAATTTCCATTTGTTTGGAGGTATTTTCATATTGGATTCTCACATGTGCTCAAATCAGGCTATGAGCTGCAGTCTCCACTGCACATCCATCTGGTTCTTCCTGTTCTGACCCAGCCTACACCTGTGCATGCCTGTTGAGTGGCCAGTTGCTTGGAAAAGTCTCAGTGTAGCCTTCACCATAATGAGAACACCGTGCCTTTGCCAAGAGCGACCTCTTGGAATAGTACCAACATTTCCATTCTTCAGGCACGTAAATGGTGCTGGCGTCTTGCAGCATAGCAATCAGGGGTGGGGATCAGATTGCTTCCTTAAGACTTCTACCACCCTCTTGTATTTGGACTCCCTAATTTTATAAAATCACAAAATCTCAAACATTTACACCAGCTTCTGCCTTTAGACTTCTCTATCAGTTTCCTGGGGCTGCTGCAACAAATAACCCCAAACTTGGTGGCTTAAAACAACAGAAATTCACTTTCTCACAGTTCTGAGGGCCAGATGTTCAACATCAAAGTGTTTGCAGGGCTACACCCTCTCCAAGGGCCCTAGGGAACAATCCATTCCTTGTCTCTTCCAGCTACTGGCAGCTCCAAATGCCCCTTGGCTTGTGGCCACATCACATTGTCTCCTCCTCTTCTATACATTTTCTCTTATAAGGACACTTGTCATTAGGTTTAGAGCCCACCTAAATAATCCAGGCTGATCTTATCCCAAGATCCTTAACTTTATTTCTGTCTTAAAAGAGTTCACAAAGACACTCTTTTCAAATAAGGGTTTCATGGGTTCTAGCTATTTGAACATAGACATGTCTTTTTGGCAGCCACCGTTCAACTCACTAGAGCCTCTGCTTTTATTGGAGGCTCAAAACCATTGAATGGTATCTGGAGGGGAAGAGAGGTCACCCTACCCAGTGTCATAACAACCAGCTCTGTTTTCTCTTTTCTCCATGAAAAGCCCCTAACAAACCAAAACGACATCTTCCCTTTTCCAAATACCTAAAAATGTCCCTATGTATATGAACTAAGATAGGCACATTCTGATTTGTATGAGGGAGGGTGGAGGAGATAGAGAGGCAGAATCAAAACAGAGGGGGAGGAAAAGCTAAACTTTTAATCAGAAAGTCAAAAAGATATGTCAAATATATAGAACACGTTTATAACAAGAAGAGAATAGATGGCAAAACTAATGTTCAAGAGGGTTAAAACGATGGTGGGATGAGACATGGATAGTCTGAACCATACAGGAATTTGTCCAAAAGTAGCAACTGTAACTGGAATGCTTAGCATTTATTGTGGAGATGGTACAATATTTTAAAAAGGTACGTATTCATGGTCTGCATTACAGATAAAAATTTCCTAACTAATTAGATAATGCATCATAGACAAGCCTAAAGAGACACATTTTCCACATAAGTGGTGTACAGGTATTTATATGCATATGTATGTGTAGGTAAATTACTAAAAACACATATGGGTATGTTTTAAGAGAGCTTAAAATAATGTATAGTCCTGCCCAGGTTGTATGTTTTATCATATTTCAATTAAATAAGCAATCTCAGATCATATCCTACCTATAATTTATAATCTTCCCATTAATAGCTGGCATCTAACAGCATGAATTCTGAGAAATACTTGATAAATCTTAATGAATTATTATAACATTTATTATCACTGCCCCAAATGATGTGGGTATAAATCTAAAAAAATTAACTAATCACCAAATAGGTGCCCTAGTAATAAATCATTCATTGTCTATACTACATCACTGGCAGTCCATAACATTTTTAACTGCTTCCATTGTACCCTTGCCTCAGAAAACCCTTCTAGATTCTACCTTGATAATATAGCCCCTTGCTATTCAAGGTGTAGCGTGTGGACTACTAGCATAGGCATGGCCTGGAAGGTTGTCCAATCTCCCACCCTACACTTAGTAAAAACATGATTCATATGCATATCATTCTTTCTAGTATATTATTTATTATTGACCACTTCTCTTACTGCCTTGAACTTAAGTTTGTCATTCCTTGTTTTTATTTTTACTTCCACCTAATGAAATACGTGTTGTTTTCTCAAAATAGGAAAATAAAAAATGGGGTATTATAAAAGAGGAGCTATTCAAATAATATTCTCTGTTTAATGTTCATTTTATTTAGATCCTCCAATCATCGAAGGAAATATGGAGGCGGCAAGAGCAGTGGATTTAATCCCATGGATGGAATATGAGTTTCGTGTGGTAGCAACCAACACACTGGGTATAGGAGAGCCCAGTATACCATCAAACAAAATTAAAACAGATGGTGCTGGTATGTAGAAGAAACTTTTTGAAATTTAGAAGGCTTATGAATGCAATGCCACTTTAATATATAGTTGAATGCATTTAGAAATAAATAATGCTCTGAGGTAAGTGATTCACCTAAACACTGTGTATATAGTATTTGACACAGGTGTGTGTATTTTATGTCAAGACAGTAAAAAAAAAGGAAACATGGATTTAAGAATATTTTTACATAATTAATGTAGGAGAAGAGGTAAATTGAAACTACTTCATATTCCACTGGAGACCACTTAAATGACATTGATATTTAGAATATACCTTTTAATGTAAGTTGTGAATCTTAGGCAGGCAGACTATTGAGTAAGCATGATTTACTGTGTCTAAATCATGTGTGTCTCTCAAACACGTTTGTAATTGAACGGCCATTTGACTGGACGGTGTGGGCGGGGAGGATGGGATGAGCAAGGAGTGGGAGAATGTGGTGAGGACTACTCAGATCTGTACCTCTTGGGGAATCACAGCATCCCTGAGAAATAGCTATCCTGTGTTCTTTTATATTAGGAGTCACTCTAAATATGCTCTTTTATCACCGCTCTATCTTGGCTGTTCTTTCAATTTAGGTTTACATTTTTTGTGCTAAATACTAACTCCATTTAAATAGTCTTCGGTACAAGAAGTACTCCACTCTGTTTTCTTTTCCTCTGCATTACTAGGCAAAAATGCTGTTCTGATTCTAATAATAGTTCCTCTTTCTTTTATTCCCTGTCTATGAAAAATAATATTTTGTAGGCTCTCTGAGTTTTTATTTTTAGTATGCCTTGCCAATGTTTTATTTTCAGTGTTTTGTTTGGGGAGTAGATTTTAAATGGATGACAGGCTACCATTAAAATTCTTTAACATCTTGGTATCTATCACTTATCCACATTTCTGGCTACCTCATTCCTTGATCTAACTTCTAAATAGAATTAGTCTTTAGTTTTTAAAACCAAAGTATTCATAGGATTTTTAAAAATAAATGATCTCTTAAAGTTTCATGTAATTTACCAGATAAAAAGATAATGATGCTGTAATAAAGGAAGAAAACACTTGAACACTGATCTGCACTGAGTATGTTCACACATTTCTGTTAATCCTCATAATATGTTAAAGTAGGTATTACTATCCAGTGTTCATTAATGAACAGTAGGCTTAGACACATTAAGTAGTTTACCTAACTTAATATTACTCCTTGCAAGATTCAGAATTCAGTCCTGATCTGTCTGGCTCCTCTTCTCATTCACTGAGCTTTTCTCTTAAAAGTGGTTCTTCAAGCAGAACTCTTAAAAATGCATCGACTTATATGAGCCTTTATTAGCGCTCCAGTAGAAACTTAGATTTCATCCTTAACTGTGAAACTAAATATGACTTAAATACTATTTTTTGTTATTGTTGTTGTGAAGTAAACACAGTCGCTCCTTTTTCTCTACCTCACAGAGATCTCTTTAGGATACGGAGATCATGGAAGTTGATGTTTTAGAGAACACGGAATCCACATAGCCAGGATCCTTGCGTTTGGTTTTTATTACTGTTCGCCAGAGTTTCCCATGTTTGTGATAGAGGCTTCTGTGCAATGGACTGAACACAGTTGCCCTTTCTGGAAAAATAAAAATGAAAAGAAACTGGGGTATGATCTGACTAGAGGTTTTAACTGTATAATTTCATGCCGAGAGATAATGTACTTACTTTGACTTAACAAGTATTCATTTCAAAATAAAACTGAAAAAAAAAAATCAAATGAGGTAAGTTGGTCTAAATAAACTTATTTCTGTTAAAAAATTATACTTACCTCAAATATTGAGCTTGATTATTTTTCTGTGATCTCTTGACTAATACAATATGAACTACAACTTGTCTGAACACATTTTTGAAGTATAAAACTGTTCATTGAAAGATGAAATGCTGACAGTTCAGACAGCATGGATGAATCTTGAGAATATTATGCTAAGTGAAAAAAGTCAGACAGAAAAAGTCAAGAACCATATAATTTCACTAGTATGTGGGATATAAAACTGAAAGCAAACAAGAAAAACAAACAAACAAAAACTCAGACACAGGCAATAGCATAGTGGTTACAAGAGGGGAGGGGTAGTAAAGGTTAGTAAAGGGAATCAAATGCGCAGTGATGAAAGAGAATTTCCTTTGTGTGGTGGGCACACAATGCAATATACAGTCGATGTATCATGGAATTGCACACTTGAAACATATAATTTTATTAACGAATGTCACCCCAATATATTTAATTAAAAAAAAAAAAACACAACTGTTCATGGCGAAGGAGGATACTTTCTCTGGCATAATAATAGCTGGAAACCTTCCCCTCTCCTCCTTAGGAATTCTATTACAAATAATATATTTGTTATGTATCTTAGAAAATGATTGGTTTAGTATAACACAGGTTGATCATCTGGACAGAATTATCATGAGATCTGAGATTTTCTTTTATCTTAAAGTAGAAGTAATTAAAATTAAATATATTGTTAAGAATGACACTAACAAAAATGTCTCGGAGAAATATAAATTCAATCTGATTCATTTGTATCTCCATCTATGAATATAATTTATATTTAATAACATATTTAGAAAGTAAATATATTTTTTGATGTGCTTACTGCCAGTACTTTGAATGTAACTGAAGACTTTTCAACCTCAGTGACTTTTTATCCTCAGAAATGATGGAAAAATTTTGTTTCAGAGTAATATCAAACCTAAAATTTGGCAAGATTGTTGCTTTCAACCAATAACTTTTTGACATTACCTTCTTAAGCATCACCTCCTACATTATGTTTGCTCAAATGGCATTTTGTTAAAGAATTACTTCTCTAGTAGGCTTAGAAAAGAAAGTCCTTTAAAAGTTTCAGAGCCAAATGGACAAATAAACCTATGAAGTAATGAAACAATCTAATTCACAATGCAAGATATAGCCCTATAGTGATATAATGAGATGGTTCATTCCTTTCCATTGTGAAAATTTAAATCCTGTAACCTAGGCACATGTATCAATCTTTCATAAGAAAATATTGTAGGACCTTGTATTAATCATCTTTTATGGCTACCATCGTTTACGCACCTGCTGTGTTATCAGACACAGTACTAAGCTCTCACTTTCATTGCTTCATTAATTTCCACAGTAACTATCTAGAATTGTTATTGTTATTCCTAATTTTACAGATAAGTAAGTTAGGATTGTACCCAGCAAATGTGAACCAGAGCTGGGATTCAAATCCAGTGCTTTCTAATTCTAAAATCCTTGCTCCTAAACCACTTTCTGGGAGGGCAGTGTACAGTCCTGATGCTCCAGGACACTGATCCTGGTGCCATCATTGAAAAGCTCTGACCAGGGCACAGTGCCTAACCTCTCTGAATGAGAATCATTTAGCTTATAAGATTTTTTTTATGATTAAAAACTTGTAAGGAAAGCAGTTAGTACTGGCTACTGCATAATATATGCTTAATAACATTTATTTTTTATTAATGCTTATTCTAAACTTTAATATGCTTATAAAATATTGTCTACTCTGTAATTGATCACTTCATCTTGCAATACATTTCCTTTTTTTTTTTTTATCCTCACCCGAGGACATTTTTGCATTTATCTTCAGATAGAGCGGAAGGGAGAGAGGGGGTAAGAGAGAGAGAGAAACATCGATGTGAAAGAGACACATTGAGTGGCTGCCACCCACACGACCCCAACTGGGGCTGGGGACAAACTGCAGCCGAGGTACGTGCCCCTAGCAGAAACCGAACCCGGGACTCTCTGGTCTGCAAGCCAATGCTCTAACTGCTGAGCCAAACCGGCCAGGGCTACATTTCCATTTTTTATAAGCATAATTAAATTACATGTAATTTCATATCATCTTAAGGGAATAATTTTATATATTTAATATAATAAAATTTAACTGACTTTCTCTTTAATTAGTTTTCTTTCATCCTGCTTTCAAAAGATTGAATATGCATAAAATTGGACCCCTACATTTTTCAAACTTGCAAGAAAACAAAAATGCTTTCTCAAACAGGGAGGTGCTTGTCTTATCATGTACTGTTACCACTCTCCAAGAGATGCCAGCATATGTTATATGGGATAAAGCGTGGTTCTCATTTGATGGAAAGGTCGCTCCTGCCTCATTATGCTGATTGAAAGACATGACATTATCTAATGCAGCACATGCCCTTATCTGTCCAGTTACTTAATGTTAAGATCACAGTGCACAGTTGGGTGGATTCTTTGGATTCAAATAAATGCGTTATGAAATGGATGGTCCCAAATGAAGAATTAAAGATGTGTTTATAATTCATTATAACCCATTTAATTTTGACTGTAGGAAAGCGATAACAAAAGCTTCCTTCAAAGTAATGTGTCATTGTAAGACATATCCTCATAGCTAATAGATCTGCAGGTGCAGTTGGTGAGTTGATATCTTAAAAGGGTGCATTCAGGTGTAATTGGACAGCTTTGGTATTTATTTACCAGCTCAACCTGAGAAGGAGAAGAGCAAAATAACACAGCACCAGAATCAACACTTTTATACTATATAGAGAGCTTTAATTTCATGTTTAATAAAGCTATTCTATTTAATTTAGTTTTATTTAAAAATTTTTAAGATATGTTTGATAAAGGAGAGGAATGGTGATAAGAACATATTTTGTAGTTAGAAAGGTATGTGTTAAAGTTAGTTACTGTCATTAGTCATAAAATTGATGAAAAGGAGCAGAATATAGATTTACTAAGCCACGAGGAGGCCTGAGTTCAAGTTGCAGCTTCTCTACATGTAAGCAGTGTGACCTAGACCAGTTAAATAATTTGTTTTAGGACTCGTTTGCCTTTCCTGTAAAAAGAGGATAACGCTGCTTCTCTCTGACCCTTGAACAATGAGAGGGGTAAAGATGCTGGATCTTTGCACAGCCGAAAATCTGCATGTGAATGTTGACTCCCCCCAAATTTAACTAATAATAGCCTATTGTTGATCAGAAGTCTTACAGATAACATAAACAGTTGATTATTACATATTTTGTGTGCAATACATGTTATGTACTGTACTCTTACAATAAAGTAAGCTAGAGAAAACAACGTGTTGTTAAGAAAATTAAGAGAAAATACATTTACCATACTGGACTGTAGTTATCAACACTATAAGTTTGTTGTCTGTTTACATGATTAAAAAATTGTACATATAAATGTACCTGTACAGTTCAAACCCATGTTGTTCAAGAGTGAACTGTACTTATTTCAAAGTGTTGATCTAAGTATCCAATCAGGTGTAGTTTGTAAAAATCATTTCTAAATTCTAAATGAATCTTACATTAAACTAGGCGTCATTCATTGAGCAAACTTTTATGAATTAGGGATATTTAACATTAAATTTAAACTAGTTGTACATATTTAACTTCTACTGAATTAAAGAATCAGATTTTATTCATATTATTATCTTTAGTGCTTAACACAGCACAGTGTTCATTATTGGTGCTCAGAATCACGTGTAGAAGAAAAAGGAACAAGAAGGATAAGATGATGACTCTGACCATTGGAAGTTAATAGGAGATGAAAAGGGAAGCAGTGATCAAAGCAACAATGGTATTTGCATACTATGGTTTAGAAGAGTTCATTATCAAATGTAATTTGTTTTGTTTGAAAATACGGTTAACATATGCATTAGATGCTTTTGCTTTTAATACATTGAGAGAGATAAAATAGAAAGTGTTAATTATTTTCCTTAATTTAAACAATCCATAATTGGTTTGGGTTCTTTGTAATAATTTTATTATACATTATGATTATTTCACATGCAGCATTCTTTGCTGTCTATGCCAACATTTCTCCAGATGACCTATTTTTAGATGATAATTTCATTGGGCAGTTAATAAATTTACTCTGCTCCTTCCATTTGAATTTCTGGTTTGAAGGGATTAAGAAGTATAGATTGGTAGTTACAGAATAATCACAGGGGTGAATTACAGAATGGGGTATATAGTCAACAATATCATAAATAACTATGTATGGGGCCAGGTGGGTACTTGATCTGTCTAGGGGACCACTCTGTAAAGTACATTGTCTGACCACTATATTGTACATCTGAAACTAATACAGAATAATATTGAATGTAAACTTAATTTAAAAATAATAAATGAAATGTTTAAAAAAATAAAGAAAATAAACTAGATGTGAAAGAAATTTTTAAAAAATGTTCTGTTTGAGAACAAAGACTAGATAAGTAAACAAACCTACAATTTCAGCCTGATAAGTTCCTAAGACATTAATATTGTGACTTATCTTGGCCTATATATATTTATTTTACCTAGTATGGAAAGGAACTGATATTAACATAGTAGATGCATTTGGTGTGTTAACAGTCTGCTCCACCATCAGACCAGGAGAACATAAGGGTTAAAAAGAATTATTCTCATTTGGATGTACAAATATGATATAGTTCATTTGATTTTATTAATACCTCTTCAGAAAGAATATGTATTTAAAGACAGAATGAAAGTAGATGTAACACTTTAATCCCGTTGGTTTTCTAGACTCTAGAGCATTGTTTATCTAACAATTTTGAATCTCTTAAAAAAAATAAAAGGTTGCTTGAACACAAGCCCTGCCATATGACCACAGTCAGTCTGATAACCAAGAAGCTGCTAAGTGACTGGCAGGCTGGTATGTATACTGCATGGACACACTGGACAAAGGGAACAGGAGCACGGGAGGCTTCATCACACTACTCAGAACACAGAAAATCTGAACTTATAAATTGTTTATTTCTGGATTTTTTCATGTAATATTTTCACACTGCAAATGACCACGGATAACTGAAACAGGAAAGTGAATGGAGAGTGGGGAACTATTGTACTTATATTCAAATTATTTAAGCATTCAAATCTAAAGGTAAAACTGGCAGCATTAGTTTCTTTTTATAGAAAAACAAACAAACAAAAAAAACAGGGAATTGGCTTGATTTTCTTTTATAATATTTTTTAGGTCTATGACTGAAATATAGAAGTACTCTTATAAACAGTATTAGAGAATCACAGACTGAAATTGTGGTAAAAAGACAAGTTAAAAAAAATCACTATTTTTAACCTTTCACATAAAATTATAAATGTCATTGATTCATGATTAATTCAGTAATTCTGTATTTTTCCTAAACGCTAGTTTTAACTTTTTTTTTTTTTTTTTAAATGATTTATTGTTAAAGGAATGTCTAGTCTGTTCACTGCGAAGTGCCCTGGAGCCTAAAGTTAAATCAGCTTCTCTGTGCTGCGGGTGATTTACTGCCCTGAAAGGCATCCTGTTTGGCCAAGTCCTGTCCCTGCAGGGCTGAGGCAAATGCAGAGCCCGGGCCCGCTCTTCTCAGACCCGCAGCCGCAGGGCCGTGTGTCCACGCACCTGTGAAACAGTGTCCCTGGCCACTGAGACTGCCACTGAACATTCAAAGGAGGAAATTGTCAATAATTAATGCAAGAAAGATATAAAAACACTTGTATTTCTGTGCTTTTGCTTGTCTTACTTTAAGTATCATGAGCTCAAAGGGTCATTTTTGAAGAGAGAAATAAATCTTGAATTAGTTATTTGAAGCATGTTAAAAAGAGCTTAAAATAAACATTTTAAAATGGAAAAGAAATATTCAAGCTAATGTTAATATACTCCATTGTTTAACTCTGTTCTAAATAAAAAGGTTAATATTAGTTATAATGAACAGGATTACAGTGAAATGATTCAAAAAATAATAATTGTCCTGGTAAAGGAAATATTTGATTCAACAAATTATAGTATAATAAATTATTCTAGAGAGTTATGTTTGAGAGCATTTGCCTGTCACCACTATACTTGTATGTATAGTTAAACACAACATTTGATTTATTCATTGATTACAACACAGCATGTTCTTTGTTTCTCTGTAGTATGAAGAGTTTTAACTTCAGAATATGAATTATGGGGCTCAAAGTGTTTTCAGGAGTTATTTTAATATCCCAGCCTTCCATCTGAGTTTTATCTAAAGTGCTACAAGTAAATTATCTTTTAACATCTCTGTGAATTCAATTTTATTTCTACCCCTCATATGGTGACAGTTAAATATTAAAATAAAATCTCTCCAACAACAGACAAATTTATCAGAAAAGAAAATCATGATATAGTTTTATAAGGATAAAGGAAAACATGCATATGTTTGTTTGTGTGCAATTAATGTATATACTTCAGCATGGAGTTTACATGGCTAACATTAGGAGAAGTTTTGAAGTATCTATCTTTGAATAACAATTATTTGTTAGGATTGCAATTCACTAAATGGACAGCTTCCTTTGAGCACTCTGAGGAAAGCGTGACTATTTCCTATTTGGAAGGAATTTGGAGGCTCAAAAGAGGACTAATGTTTTATCTTTTCTTTAAAATATAAACAAATCTGGAAATGATAGATTGGAGCCATACCATTTGTGTGGGAAAATATATGTCCTCTGTAAAAACACAGACATCGTCCATGTATGGGGTAGCTGATCTCCAAGTGCCTAGAGTGCAGGGACAAACTATGCTTATCATCTGTACAACTCCTATCAGATGCAAGTCCAACAAAATACAGTGTACGATAAGATACAGTATCCAGATCTCAGCTATTGTAAATAGTGCTGCTATGAACATAGGGGTACATATATCCTTTCTGATTGGTGTTTCAGGCTTTTTAGGGTATATTTCTAGAAGTGGGATCACTGGGTCAAATGGCAGTTCAATTTTTAATTTTTTGAGGTAACATCATAGTGCTTTCCACAGTGGCTACACCAGTCTGCATTCCCACCAGCAGTGTACTATCTCGCCAGCACTTGTTGTTTGATGATTTGTTGATGGTGGCCATTCTGACAGGTGTGAATTGATACTTCATTGTTGTTTTAATTTGCATCTCTCTGATGATTAGTGATGTTGAGCATTTCTTCATATGTCTCTTGGCCATTTGTATGTCCTGTTTGGAGAGGTGTCTATTTAGCTCCTCTGCCCATTTTTTAATTGGGTTCTTTGTCTTCCTTTTGTTGAGTTGTGTGAGTACTCTATATATTTTGGAAATGAACCCCTTATCTGACGTACCATTGGCAATTATGATCTCCCATATAGTGGGTTCCCTTTCCATTTTGATGGTTGTTTCTTTTGCTGTGCAGAAACTTTTTAGTTTGCCCAAGTGTCCATCAGTAGACGAGTGGATAAAAAAGCTGTGGTACATATACACAATGGAGTACCATGCAGCTGTAAGAAAGAAAGATCTCTTATCCTTTGAGACATGGAGGGACCTAAGCGAAACAAGCCAGGCAGAGAAAGACAAATATCACATGATCTCACTTATTTCTGGAATATAATGAGCTAAACAAACTGATGAACAAAATAGACCCAGAGTCATAGAAGTAGAGTGCAGACTGACAATCCTCAGAAAGGGGAGGGGAGGGAAGGGATAAACCACAGAACTTATATGCATGTATGCATAACCAATGGACATAGACAACAAAGCTGGGGACGGGGTAGGAGGGAATAGGGAGGAGGGTGTCAATGGGGGGAAAAAGGAGAAACATCTATAACAAAAATAAATTAATAAAAATTAAAATTAAAAAAAGAATTCTAAATATATATATATATATATATATATATATATATATATATCCAATACAATAAAGTTCACACTAAGTGACATTTAAGCAATACAACATACAATACGACATAGTACTTATGGTGGTGTGTATTTACTGTAAATTAATTTCTACTCAAGTTATTTTGCTAATTTATCATGTTATCAAAATAACAGCAACATATCAGAAAACTGTTAAAACCTTTGTCATTGATTGATAGATTGATATTTTAGGTAAGCTACAGTTTTTACATCAATATATACCTGTGATAGTATTGCTATTAAACTTTCTATGCATTTGAGTGCTTCATAACATTTTGGTAAATAAACAGTAACATCAAAAAAAAAAAAAAAAAGATACAGTATCCAAATCCAATAAGATGCAGCACCTACCCTGAAGGACGTTCAAGGGGAAATAATAAATTGGAGGAATAATAAAGAAGAGGCCATTGGACTTGGCAGTTAGAAGCAATTTTGTGATTTTGAGGGAGAGTGATTTCAGCATCATGAAGTGGAAAACAGGTTATGGGTTGTTAAGAAGTGATTATGGAGTGAAATAAAAAAACCAGTCATATATTCGTTCTTCTTTGCAGTCAGTGACAGGAAAGGGGGCAAAGGCTGGGAGACTAAGAAAACAGTATTACAAGGTGGCTTTTAAGGATGAAGAGACTGCAAAGAGTACAGTCTTGACAGTAGGGAGACTGAAAACGGAAGGTTTGCTAGAAGAGGATGGGATTGAGGGAGAGCTGGAGTCACTGATGGGGCACATTTCCAGAAGAGCATTAGGAATTGGAAGTGTGAGCACAAGGAACTATGTTAGATTTCTAATATTTCTAGATATTTGACGGGAACGTTATCTTATGTTAATGTGTGTGCACCATTTTTTAACAGTGATTTGTAGATGGAAGCAAGAACTAGCACAACAGTTAGTTGTTAGATGGCCCCAGGGTTCAAAAGTAAGACCTCTGAAACATTTAACAAAGTACATCTAAACTTTCAAAACCATATTAAATGAAAGGACGCAGAAAAATAAAAATGAAAATGGGGGAGGCAAAGTTGCTTTGCTCTCCTTTGCTGAAGAAAGTTGGCGCATTTCTATGGCACTGAATCAGTTTTTATCTTGGCAGTAAAACACATCATTATAGCTACAGTGAGACATTGTTGTTATAATTGAGTGGATCTCATGGGTAGTTCGTCTTTCCCAGTGAAAGAAAAAATTTACGGTTTCTGTAGTGAATAAGAACTGTAACCTCAGAAAAAAATTACGTAGCCTCTGTGTTTTGTTGTTTGCTTATTAGTTTGCTTGTTTGTTTCAGCTCCTAATGTGGCTCCTTCTGATGTAGGAGGTGGAGGAGGGAGCAACAGAGAGCTGACCATCACATGGGCGGTGAGTCTTAACAGGTTGTATTTATCACAGGCTGGTTACCTATGCTTTATCTCAAACCATTTTGTTGCTTGAAATAAAAGACAATGCCCAAAGCACAAGCAGGAATACATTACTAAAATATTGTTTTTTTCGTAGATGAATGTCAGATTTTACCTGGCTTGCTATGGCTTAGATCCTTGAGGCTAAGGGATCTGTTGGCCTAAAAGATTAAACAAATTTTCAACTATCTGATTCCAGAGACTTTTTTTTTTTTTTGAAACTCATTGTGACCTGGTAACCCAAATGTAATTTATAACATTTTTACTGGATATTCAAAACTCAAAAGATTCAGTTAAAAAGCTTTTATATCAGCACCTATTTTTTCAGTTGGAGCTTCTCACTTGAGACTTATTTTGATCACCAAGCATAATTAATCATGATAGGTCAGTCTCAGAAGTCATCCAAGTGTGTTTTATTGAGGTATCTAAAACATTTTATTGAATTTTTATGACCCAAAGGGGAGTTCCACATCAGAGACTATAATGTCTGGAAAACAATGCATCTTAGCTGTAATTTTGAAATGACAGAGATGCTGGGGATGGGGAAGGCTGTGGTAGTACCAACTCGTCTGACTTAGACATTGGACATTTGTCTACCTAACATGTCTTATATAGCTCCATGTATTCATTAAGTATTTTCAGCATTTAATCACTGCAGATAGTCAAAGAATACATCTTAGGCGCTAAAGAATTTCAAAGACAGCATGAAAAATGGCAGACATTATTCTTTACATAAGTCAAGTTTGGTTTATATAAAAGGAGATATTTAGCAAAGATTGACTTCACTCTTTGCTGTATAGTCACATTTTATACTTGTCATTTAAATCACATTTTAAAGTAAGATTTAGAAAAAAAGCCTTTTGTTTGTTCAAATCTCAAATTACTTATACGTAAATTTTAGTATCAATATAACATACAGAATTGAAGAAAATAGGAAAATTAGAACATCTTTCTCTTTTTTATAAGGCTTGATTTTCTTAAACTCTGGGATATCAACTTCAGGATAAGGTGTGGAGTTTGTAAAAAAAAAAAAAAATGTCAGAATTAGAAATCCTATTCTAAAAATTTGAAATAAAGTCTCTGGGAATAGGACCTGAGAATCATTAATTTTTGAAAGCTCCATAGCCAATCTGATATACTTTTAATTGCAAAAGCCAAGTAGAGAACAAGCAATAAGAAAATGTTAAATTATTGTGGAAATGTTAGGCTGTACCCTCTAATAATCTAAAATCACATTTTGTACATCCTTGGGATCATACTTCTGCATATCTGTAGTTAACTGCTGAACAACATGGCTTGGAACTGCCCAGGTCCACTTGCATGCACAGTTTTTCAATAAATACAGTGAATGTATTTTCTCTTTCTTATGATTTTCGTAATAACAGTTCTTTTTTCTAGCTTACTTTATTATAAGAACACAATGTAAAACATAAAATATATACTAATCAACAGTTTGTTATCGGTCAGATTTCCAGTCAACAGTAGACTGCTAAAAGTTAAATTTTGGGGGAGTCAAAAGTTACATGCAGATTTTTGACTGAACTAAGGGGTCAGCACCCCTAACTCCCATGTTGTTCAAGGGTCAACTGTATACTGTACAACCAGGTACAAAAACTTCTACCCTTTGGACTTTATACATTTTTATATATTATTGTTGAAAATCAGTATATTCAAACAACTATGTTATATTTAGTTTAAGATTTTTCCTCAGGACATTTTAAGTGGGATTTTCTGGGGGAAAATGTAAATATACCATTTGCACATGTACCTTATTGGCTAAAGATGACTAAATGATTAGTAAGTATTCTCTAGAAGTAGCATTAAGTCGGTGTTCACAAATAATGAATTGTCAGGGCTAATGCAGACTTCTTTACTGGGCAATTGACACATGTGATCATAAGAAACTCTGAGAGAATAATGTAGAACAGGACACGCACTGCCTATGTGAGTCAGACAGTCCAAAGCCAGACTCCTACAGATGAGAACAATGTTACCTACCTTCCCCCTTTCTTCTTCCATCTTTTTTTTTTCTGACCAGTTTCTATCAATTGATTACAAGACAGATATTCTAGAGTCTTGTATAACACTCTCATTACTGTCTTTCAACTCTAAAATGAATTTATTCATTCATTGAATAAATGTTACTTGAGGTCTTGATCGAGGTAAAATGGATAGTTCATCAAAACTGATAAAAAACTTTGCCCTCTTGAAACTTATGTTCTAGTAATTGAGAGAGACACAAAGATAGATATAAGTAAAATATATAGTGTATATCATGATAGAGTTAAAGAGAAAAAAATAAAGCAGAGAGGTGGGGTATGGAGTGTTATAGAAAGAGTGTGGAAATGGCCGATCCTCTGGCCAAGGAAAACAAGTGATTTTTACCTCAAGAAAGTGAGGGGGGAGGCCTTCTGATGTATGGAAGAGCATCCTAGGTAAAAGGAAGAAGGAACTAAAAATACAAAGGCCTAGAGTGGGACGCCCTCACCCAAGGGATATTCCAAGAATAGCAAGCTTGGTAAGTGAAGTCATCGCATGTTTGAATATGCTTTGCCCTGGAATTTTCAGGCAGCACTAACTTATAAATTAAGTATATATTTTTTACAAAGAACATGCTTCCATGTGTATCATTATTATTATTACTGGCATAGGATTTTTCCTTCTGTTAAATGTATTGCTCAAACCTATTTAATATTTCAATTTCTATTTAGCCTTTGTCAAGAGAATACCACTACGGCAACAATTTTGGTTACATAGTGGCATTTAAACCATTTGATGGGGATGAATGGAAAAAGGTTACAGTTACCAATCCAGATATTGGTCGATATGTCCATAAAGATGAGACCATGCGACCTTTCACTGCGTTCCAAGTCAAAGTCAAGGCCTTCAACAACAAAGGAGATGGACCTTACAGCCTCATAGCAGTCATCAATTCAGCACAAGACGGTGAGTAAAAATAAGACCTTACTAACAGGCAAGGAGGGAAAGACTGAGTTGTCTGGTAGGCATTTCATGTGCTGCCTTTTGGATCTTACTTATTAAGATCTTTTTATAATTCCATGCATTTAGTAAATGAGTATTATTTTGAGCCATATTAAAATGTCAGTCTCTCCACCTCAATGACAAGAAAGTTGCCAAAAACTTTTTCATTTTTTACATCATGTCCGTGGTAGTTAGAATATCTCCACAAAAATATTTGGCTTAGACCCCTGTTCCTGGCCCCTTGACTATAGTTTTACAGTCAGAAATTCTCCATACTTGATTGGAACTTCAGTATGTCTGTGCATTCATGACATTTCCTATTTAGAAATTCCTTAACTTTTTGAGGGGGTAAAATTTCCCCCCTTTTAACCTAATTTGTATAATTGTAGCATTACGATAGAGTGCTGGCATTTTATTAAAGGGAATCTATGCATAATTCTATGATAAAGAAGGCAGAAAGCCAGTTGCATTTGTTTTCTTGGAAAGGGAAAATTTTTGAGAGCTGTTTAGGGAAAAATAATACAAATACTGGTTCTAATTGTGTTCTAGAAACTCGAACTGAACAGAGCATTCCACTAGAGGACTTTATATACCCATGCTAAATAATATATAGTTTTAGATTAAACAAAATACACTGATTTCTGTGTTTTCCTACTTACGCTACAATGTTTTTATTGTTAATTTTCTTATTAAAAAGAAAACACCTCCTTCTTCTATCTCTGTCCTCATGTGCACTATGTAAATAATTAATGGCTAGAAAAGCAAAGGGAGATTTCATTGCCTTCTGACCTAACACATTTGTCCTTGGCCAAGTTCCTCTTTGCACATGTGTGAGACACACAAATGGAAGAGTTGGAAAACTTAAAACTATGTGAGATATGCTTCTGATCTCTTAGAGGAAAACACACTATCTATTAATTTACTCAGCAATAGTTTTACTCCAAAATTAGCATCAGCTATCCCTAGAACTCACATATGCTTTTCAGTTGTAGAGTTATTGGCTTTCATGTTTGTTAAAAGACTAATGTGTATTCAAATCATCTCATGATTTTTACTTCTAATACAAACGTGTAAGGCAATCTTATATGTGTATGTATGTGTGTCTGTATAAACACACATACTTTTTTAAGTTAGCTAACTAAACACATGAAAAGAACAAAAAAGGAGAAATTATTTAAGTTTATTATCAATTCAGGGCTTTTTAGTTCTGAGTAATAACTTACATTCTCTATGCTTGTTCTGATTCAGCAGAAATATAATGGTTCAGTGTTAATAGTTTAAACAACATGAGTACATCTCACAGAGAAAATAAAAGTAAAAAGCATTTTACAAGTTCTTTTCTCACCCAACATCAGTTTTTTTTATTGCTTTATTTGATGTTGAAGTAATCAGGCAAAAACCCATTCTTGTCATCTCTTTAGTCATGGCTACCTGTATTAAAATATATTTCTCTCCTAAATGTTTTATGAGCCTCATAAAAACTGCATATGCCGAAACTTGTATGTGTTCATCTTTTTTTAACTACTAAGAAATCAATCATAGTGCTACATGTTTACCTTGATTTGGAAACTTAACAGTGTTCTTATGCAGGACACTTTTAACATAAAGGAGGATTATGGCTTGTTAATAAAAGACAATAAAAATTGATCACTCCTGCTTAAATTTTTCCTTAGTTTCTCTGTGTAAGTTTCAGAAGGGATGTCAATTACTTTTTTTCTTTATTGAACAGAGGCCGTTTTGATACATATTTGACTTCATGCCCAGATAAAAGATTAGACTTATGAAAGTTTCCCCGAGCCCAAGAAGCAGTGGATGTCACAACTTGTTTCAAATGATCTTGAAAATAAAAAGTCTTAGCTAAACATAAAAGAGTAAGAGGGCAGTATTGCTATGGTTCTTTAGGGCATATAAATAGAAAGTATGAGAAAATTGAAAATTAATTTTAATAAATAATTCTCTATTGGAAACACCAAATTTCCTATTTTTGATAATTTAGCATTAATAAGCTACTTATAATAACTTGATTTGTATCCACAGGCTTTTTAGGGAGATTATTTGGAAGCAATAAAAAAAAAATAGTGTTGTTCTTGCTCACAGATATAAGAGAAATCCATGAAGCTCTCTATATTTTATAGAAGTGTGTGTGCATGTGTATATGTATGTGTGTATGTCTATATTAACATTTATGTATATGAATATGTGTGCATGTATATGTTTGTGTGTATGTCTGTATTAACATTTAGCATATGAATATGTGTATGCATCTATCACCAATGACCATAAAATAAACATTAGAAAAATAGAGAAAGGTAATGAAATTATTGGACTTATTTTATTTTGGAAATATTAAAACTATTTAAAATGTGAAGATACAGTTTTAATTCATCGATATAGCAAATGGTGTTATTTGAATTTTATATTATAGACATCTTATGTGTGAATATGTTTTCATCCAATTTCAGCTCCCAGTGAAGCCCCAACAGGAGTAGGCGTAAAAGTCTTATCGTCTTCTGAGATATCTGTTCATTGGGAACACGTTGTAGAAAAAATAGTGGAAAGCTATCAGGTGAGTTCAATTTTTATCAAACTAAATATTTATTGAGAAGTAGATCAGCATGTTTCATCTTTCAATATTTTGTGCCCCATTGATGTATGTGGCAACTAACACTACATTTTTTTTATTTAATATGTTGGGCATTTTAAGCTAATTGTTAGGAGAAAAGCAGAGGTTCCTCACTGGCTGATGTGGGAGAGGAGTAGAGTCCTCTTGTTGACAAACAATTGGCCAAAATAAAAACTAAGATAATAGCACCTGTGGTTCTTTTGAGACAAAAACTTTCTCATGAAAATGAATTTTAAATTTTTTGGAAAGCATTTTGGTAATTTATAAAAGCATCCTTAAATTCTTCATCTTATTTGGCCCAGTAGTTCCATTTCTAAAGGAAACAATTATAAAATACCAACTATGTGTCTCATAATGTTACCTATGAAGGCAGAAAATCGGTAAGTCAAAATGTCCCAAAGAAAACCTTCCTTGACCTGATTTTAAAGGACCAATAGGTATCAGCCAGATAGCAAGGGAACAGCTTGTCTTAGTCAAAGGGAGGGAGACCTGGAAGACTGAAACTAGAAGGATAGTTGGGGTCTTTGATACAGTGCTAAAAATTAGACTTGATTGTATAGGAAAAGTAAAGTCATCTCATATTTTTAAGCACAAAGAGTTAAAATTAAGAAAACATGACCTCACCTTTGCATATGAGCAAATGGACGCTAAAGAAAGCCATGACTTGCCTCAGTTAGCACTAATGAGAAGTGTCAGAGCTGTGTCTAAAACTCAGATTATCTGATTCAAAGTTCAAGGCTTTACGCCAAACCACAGACTTTTTTTTTGTTTTACTCAGTGAGTGCCCTCCTGGAGCCGCAAGCAGTAAGCTGCCCCTCCTCCCCAGCTTGTCCTCTCCATCCTGTTCTCCCCTTCTTCATCTGTCCATGGAATATTTGTTTCATGAGGGCAAGGTTTTGTCTGTTTTGCTGTCAGTGCTGGGCACATGGTAGGTACTAAATAGATATGATAATAGAGATACTGAAGTATGACCAAAGAAAGTTTTATAACCTGGCTTTCTCAAAGCCATGTTTCTGAAAGGAAACCACAAAACCAGCCCAAGGTTTTTGTTATAAATACACAAACTGATGGGAAGTTTCTTTTTTTCTTTTTCTTTTTGGTGCTATAGGTTATGATTTGGGTGGATTTCAATGTGTCATTAGTTAATCTTCACAAGGGTTCAGCTGAAGTTTAGAGAGCAGAATGCTAGGAGCAGACTGAGAAGACCCAATATTCATAACTTATTAAACTGACAACTACATTCACAGCTATTAGAGAAGAAACATGAAAGAGAGAAATTCACCACGTTACAAATCCTTGTAATAAACAAGTCTGAGGTATCTTGAGAGAAGACATCAGTATTTAGAGCTTGAAAGCCATTTTGAACCATAGGGTTTTTCTTCTTCTTTTATATTATTATTTATTTCTAAGTAACAAAAATAGTATTTAGCACATAAATTTGCTCAAATGATAATTTCAAGGAAAATGTGGGTACCGCTGAGGAGTTTAGTTTAAGATTTCTGACTTTTTGCAACTCCACATTAAATAGATTATATATGTACTTTATTTCTAAGAAGACGTAGGTTGATATCTCAGTTGTCACTGAGAAATTTGGTAGAAAATTTATTTGAAATTTCTGAATCTTCATTTTCTCATCTGTAAAGCTGATAAAGTAATCATCGACTAATAAGACTGTTGTGTAAAAGAAATGAAATAAAAGTGGTTAATGCTATTCCTTGTTCTGTCATTGGACATTTGAAGACAAAGATGATGATGACGATAAAGATGATGGTGATGATGATAATGATGATAAGAATGATAATATTTGTTAAGCCCTTACTATGCCAAACACTTCATTTAGCTCATTGTGTTGAATCCACACAATCCTAGGGTACCCTGTTTTAAAGGTGAAGAACTTGAGGCTTAGAACCATTTGAGTAATAATTGTCATAACCAGAATTGAACCTATGTCTTGCCTCTCAGAGAATGATTAAAATCCTGGAAGTAAATCAACGAATTATTGTTTCCATTCATTTAAAAAAAATTGTTTTTCCTTTATTGATTTTAGAGAGAAAGGAAGTGAGAGGGAGAGAGAGAAACATCGATGAGCGAGAACGTAGATTGGCCGCCTCCTGCATGCCCTCCACTCGGGATCGGGCCCACAACCTGGGCATGCGTCCTGACTGGGAATCAAACCGGTGACCTCTTGGTGCAACCATTGAGCCACACCAGCCGGACTCCATTCATTTTATTTTTCCTCAAAAACATTTCAGTTTTTAACAATAAAACTTTGAATAACAAAGAGACAAGCATGAAAGCTTAAAAGAGGACATTTGTAACATTCTACTTAGGAAAATGACTCTCTGTGGCGGGAAAAGCATGACTGACTACTGTGGTTGCAGTTTCTATTTTAAAATGTGACGGGAAAACCAGTGGTTTAACAAGATAGATGACTGAGAAAACTAATAACCTCACCTTATACTACAGGTTTAAGTTATAAAGAAACAGAGAAAAAGAGCATATTAAAAATAAATAAATAAAATAAAAAGCTGGAGAAACACCTAGTCCACCGTGATTGACCCAGTCTCAAGGTTGCTTTCCTGACATTTCAAGAGAGAATATTAGACAATGGGACTTAAAAATCATCTTTTTTTCCCTTTTGGTTTTAAAGTGCATCTCAGTAGAATTTTTAAGTTTTATTCATTTTTCCCCCTCTTGCCTAGTTAAAGAGCTCCTCACTTCTAATCTTAATACTCAATTTTCCTGCGTGTAGCTGAGCTGGACGAATGCAGTAAATCCTTACCAAAGATGTTAAAACTGGGCTCTGGCCCAGGAATCTACAAAAGACTTAGTTTGCTCACCGAGCAGATGAAACATTCATTTTGTTGGTCACCCAACAAAATATGCTATCAGAAATAATAAATACAGATATTTTTAGCAGCTGAATCAAAAATCAGTGCACATGAGAGTCTCCTCAAATGTTTCCAAAGGTAAATCATTATGGTGAGCATAAATTAAATTTTAAGAAGTGATTCATTTTCTTATTTTGGAGAGGAATCTATCTTTGTCTGGAGCTCCCCAAAGCTCCCACGGGTCTGGGGAAAGGTAGTTTTTTTTTGTTTGTTTGTTTAGTTTAAATATGACCCCAGCACGCAGATATGAGGAGGAAGCAGAGGGAACAGGAAAGGGAAAAGCTCCTGATAGAAAGATGCTTTATCTTGTTGGCAACTACTGTGGACACCCTGTACTCCATCCCTTGGGACCTTTGAGGAGCTTTAGAAATTCAGAATTGCCCTGCCTGGGATGAAAGGAGAAGGTTCCATGCACTCCTGTTCCCCATTGGATAAGGACAGACCCGTGGGCTTCACCTCTCCTCCCACTTCCACAGACTGTTGGGCAAGCTTCACAGTGAAGCATCAGGAATGACCCAGGAAGAGAGTGAGACAGCAGCACCAGCAGAGAGGAAATGGTGACAGGTAGCACTTAAGGGAAGCTGGTTGAAGCCTGCATAGAATTGTCTGGTTCCTGCACCAGTGGCTGGAATAAAATAAAACTTTGACTATCTCCTAAAAGGTGTAAGAATACAAATTTTCAATGATTTATATTACGTATTGCTATTCCTAGCTCACAGAATGTACTAATATTTGAACTAGTCTGGGATCTGGATAATATAAAGTTATCATGTAATATCTTTTTAGAGACTGAGCTTTTTTGTGTTAGTCTCATTTTTTCACTTACGTGTATTTAGTTGTTTTTTTTTCCCCCTAAAAACTATATTAAATCATTAACAAAAGAATATTTCACTTGTCATAGGATAATTTTTTAGAAAATTCAGAATTGAAAGGAGAGAACTTGGAAATCTGATACAAAAGTTTATTGAAGTAAATACTAAAATGAAGCAAGCCTAATTTTAAAAATGCTAAGCATCTTCAAACACTTCCATAGTTGTCCCTTTTTTTTTTCTTTTTTACTATTATTCTAAGTTTCTTAGGAGAAAATGAGTTGAAAGAAGTGTTTTTCTTACAAAATTCTTAAATTTTCTTGGTGAGGGATATAACTACAATGTTTCTACAAAAGTGGCATTATTGTGGCCCATAGTTTATGGAAAGTATAATCATTCTTTATTAAAAATATGGGTTAGAACTTTTTCTGAGACTTTTCTTTTTGGCTTCTAAATATTTTTATAAGGATCAAAGTTTTGTTATTTTTTTAAAAAATAAAATCTATGAAGACAAAAAACAAACAAAACATGCCTGCTTGGTTCTCCCCTGCATTCTGAGCATCTAGCACAGTAACTGGCACAAAGTGGGTACCGGATACTTACTTGCTCAGTGAATGAATACCATACATCAAGTCCAGTTCTATGTGCACTGTGTTTGAAAATAAATAATGGACACCTGTCCTCAAGGAGTTCATAATCTATGAGCAATAGATAGTGACAAGTAATGAGGCAATTACATAATGGTTGAATAAGCACCATGGGTAAATTAATACTAGACAGAGGATGCTGTGAGGATCTTAGAAACGTGTAGGAGAAGAGTTAAAGTTATAAAATGTCACAGCATTACATAGAAATAAACAAACTATATGTTGCTTTAGCATATAAAATAACTTTATGATATACTATCCATAAAGTGGGGCCTTTTTTATTTATTCATTTTTTTAGTAGCGATCATTCATTTCCACTAATTCATCCAGGTCCCCTGTGGTCTCCCTAGTGATTAATCAAAAGCACTACATTCATTTTGCTCCATGACTACAGGTGACACCCTTCACTCTAAGCAGTTTTCTCACAAATTAATGTTCGTGCTTTACCACAATGGGAAACTCGAGAGCCAATAGCCCCAATTTATCATCTGTTTCGAGATTAAGAGCATGGATGACACCATATTTTACATATATCCTCTACTATTATTTTAGGATTCTCTGAAAACAATGTAAATGATACGAAAGCATAGGTTTTAAGTTAAGGAGAGACTGATTGTTCAATCAAATCATGTTGTATAGGATACTTTCACTTGTAAAGGTTAAATATACTATGACAAAATGTCATACAACTCTCATATTCTAAAATAAGGAAACCAGGGACTCTTTCTGCTCCCTAGTTACATAGCTGAGCATGGAGACCCTGTGATAGGTCCTTGACAATCTCAGATGAATAAAGTCATTTGTCATTTAAGATATAGGTGCAAAGAGTAAATTAATGAAAGCTGTGTTCTTTCCTTTTGCATCGCCAAAATGCCTCATGGGATTTGGGGGGGGCAGTAAAATGTTATCACTCATTTATGCATAGTATTTTTTAGAAATGGCTTTTGTTATATTAATCTAGTTTAAATGCTTCTCTTAAACTGGATAGAAAAATTGTTATCATGGAATTAAGATTTCAAAATATTGTATACATTCATGTAAAAGCATGCATGTAAAAATGCATGAACCCCATGGATTTCAGTTTTGTTTGCTATAAAACAGAATCAACGCTACCATTCTAGGTTTGTTGAGAATATGATGTAGGTGGATGATCCTGTGCAGTGCCTGGCATTTTATTAGAGATGTAAATGTCCATTTTATTTATCTTAGTCAAGCAGTGGAAGAGGCCTTGTATATCACCCAGTTCAAATGCCCACTAAAAAGTGGGCCACCCTCCTCCTTCTCAGATGAACATAGTCACTGCCTGCACACTTCCAGTACCAGGAACCTCACGCCTTTTCGAGGAGGGTCCTGTCCTTAGAAAGCCTTTTCTCTGCCAACTGAGTTCTGTCTCTGAAGCCACATGGTGCAATCCCAATTCCTTGGCCCTGAGGCTATCCTTCTGGTCAGATGCCAGAAATGCCAAAGAGATTCTAGCAAAGCCGTAAGGAAACACTGTTATCAGAAACATGAGCACTAGTAAACGAAATAGAAATATTGCGAAGGAAACCAATATGCAATTAGTAACTAGCCTTGGTTCTGACGTGTGCTCATTCTACATGTAAACCTCACTCGATACCAAGTGAATGTGAGCCGCCCATTTCCATCTTATAATGGTTTCATATGTTTTATGTAAATCAAAAGTTCAGGATTCTATAAATGTTAGATACTATTTTTAAGTCACTTTGGTTAATTCTGAAATTAAAATACCTTTGTTTTATAGACAGGGTATTAAAAAATCTGTAAAATACTAGTATACTTATAAATAAGTTTTTCCTTTTACTTATAACTTAGATGTAATTATAGATTTCTGACCGAGGAAACACCTTATTTGAACAATGAAAATTGTAATTCATAGCTTTTACTTAAACTTTAAGAGACAAGGAAGGTTTTTATTGATAACTTTGGTTGATAAAAATAATCATTTCTAGTCATAACATGGATAGAATTTTTAAAAATTATTTTAAAGGCAAATAATTTCTACAACTATTCAAGTTATTAAGTGTAACATTTCTTTCCTATCTGGCCTCTATATAGATTCAAAGTAAATAATGTATATACATGCTTCTGAAATGAGATAGCAGAGTTATTTCACTGGCATGCTCTAGGCCATATGGTGACTATTTTTGTCAAGCAAGGTTGGATTGCTGTCAAATTACTTTATCAATGGCTCATAACATATTTGAAATCATGTAAACAGAAATAAAGCAGGAAATCCATGATAAAAACTATTGTGGCAAATACTTCCAGAGAACAGTTTTCTATTTTGAAGGTAAATCTTATGCAGGGTTTTTGTTGTTTTGGTTTTTGTCAGTGTGAGACTATTTCAAGCAATCATGTAAGCCTTTGATGTGTCTTTGACAACCTGAATCACATCTGCATTGTAAGACCGAAAGGAGTGTAAGTAGCATTAAGAAATATTTGAGAATATAATACCCAGTCGACATCAGTGGTGGCAGAATCAGCTGAAAAGAACTTTCACAACGTAAGGGGCTGAATCATGACAAAATATCATTCAACTTCAATGTGTGCAGATTCGGTACTGGTCCGCTCACGACAGAGAAGTGGCTGCACACAGAGTTCAAGTCAACAGCCAAGAGTACTCGGCCCGGCTGGAGAACCTTCTGCCCGACACCCAGTACTCCGTGGACGTCAGGGCCTGCAACAGTGCCGGGTGTGGGCCTCCCAGTGACGTCATTGAGACCGGCACCAAGAAAGCACGTGAGTCTCAACATTTGCATTTCAGACTTGTCAAAAACTAACCATTGATTTAATCGTGATGAAGGTACATTTGAGAGAAACTTACTACCTAGTAGCCTTCGCACCTTTGGTTTTTAATTTTTTTTTTCATTACAATCACACAAAAAACTTTTAAAAAACATTGTTGGTTACTGTAGATGATGAAAAAATGTGGAGAATGCCTTTATACATGAATGTTTCATTTTAGAAATAAAATGACAAAACCTCTCTTTGTAAAGATTCCCCTCAAAATTTTGTGCTATTGGATAATTAATTTATATTCATTCTGTTGTTATTTAAAACTTTGGCTTTATAGGAGTACATTGACAGCATGAGAAAATTCAAATTCTGTATCTTTTTTCATTGAATTAATTGGGGTGACATCAGTTAATAAAATTATTTGGGGTTCTGGGGTACAATTCTATAATCCAGGATCTGTATGTTGTTTTATGTGTTCACTACCACAAGTAAATTCCCTTCCATCACCATTTATCTTCCCTTTACCCTCTCCTATCTTCCACTACCCCTTTTCCCTCTGGTAATCACCATACTGTTGTCTATGAGGTTTCTGGGGTTTTTATGCTTCATGCCTTCACCTTTTCCACCCAGCTCCCCTTGCTTATTTTTCCATGCTTTGAAAGTTTTCCATTTACAAACTTTCATCACTGCAGAGTGCAAATGCTGTTAACACTATGTTTACTGCCTTATCACCACATGCCTCTAGGTTCATGTAACAAGACCACACACCCTGCTCAGATCTTCTGGTCACTCTCATCTCTTCGGCCTAACTTTGGTATCTCTTTCTTGTATCAAGTTGAATATAGCAAAGAGAATTTATATTCAGGATTCTAGGGAGTTTTGTAATAATTTGAAGATGTGATTACCACAAGGGGTAAAAACTTCATGAAATTTATTTGGAGAAAAAGAAACTTCTAACAGAATATGGTGTAAGAGCATGACTTTGGTATCAGACATGGGTTTCAGATCTGTTTCTGCCACTTCACAAAATGTATAACAATGGACAAAGTACTTCACATTTTTAAACCTCAGTTTTCTAATTTGTGAAAGGAGCTTTTATCTCTTTGTTGTTTTTTTCATTTATTCATTCATCAAAAGTATGCTAGGAGCCCAGCACTGTTTTAGGTGTTGAGGATACAGAAGACACCAAACCAGTCACATATTCTTTTCTCATGGGATTACAAACTGATGGAGGAGAGAGAAAAACAAAACAAAATAAAAATAAAACTAAATCTGTGACAAATAAGTATGATAATATCAGATGACAGGACCATAAAACGAATAAACAGATAATAAAATTGAAACAAATTTGGGCAAGAGCCAAATCCAAGCTGGAGATCAGGAATGGCCTCTTTGAGAGATGCCAGTTTTGATCAGATGTGAGTAATAAGAAGGACCTACTATGTGATGACTGGGGGCTGAGGGAGGGGAGAGATGATCTCAGGCAGAGAAAATAACTAGTGCAAAGCCTTTAGGCAGGAATAGTTTAAAGTGTCTTAAGTGTAGAAAGGCCGATGGGGCCGGGATACACGTTCTGAGGTGAGGAGGGGAAGTGCTGGCCATGTAGGTCGTAGGAAGGAGTTTGAGTTCTTCCTAAGTATAAGAAGACACTGGAATATTTCAAGGCAGAGCACAATACCTAATTTCCCTTTTCAAAAAAAATAATAATTGTGGGTTCCAGATGGACAGTGGATAGTGGTGGATAAGAGTGTAAGCAGAAGAGCCAATAAGGAGGCTGTTTTAGTAGTCAAGGAAAGAAATGGTGGTGGTCAGAACTAAGTGATAACAGAAGAAGTGGGAATTTTTCTGCAGACAGTATTGATAGTTTGCTGCTAATTTGGATGTTGGCGATGAATGAAATAAAAAACTGGATACCAGATTTTTGTTTGAGAAACTGGGGTTTGATTGTGAAAGACTCATTGAGAGGCACATTTGGGGGTACATTACAAATGGCCCATCTTGATTTTATTACATTTGAGAAGCCTTTTAGACATTCAAGTCGAGATCGGCAATTGCACACATAAATTTAGAGGTTATGAGAAAGATTAGACCTTGAGATAGAATTGTGAGTACTTAAAGCTATGGATCCAGTTGTAAGATTTAGGGAAGATTCATAGAGGAGAGAAGGGTGCTTGGGATCAGGTCATTCCAATATATAAAAACTGAGTAGAGAACACGGAGCCAGCAAAGCATGGTACTGAGAAAGAGACACCAGAGAGGTAGGAGGCAGAAACAGATATTAAAAGATCATGAATTTAAGAAAAGAATGAGATTTAAGAAGGAAAACAACAGTTTCATAAGACTGGTTCAAAAAGAAACCCAAGAGAAGGATGATGAGAATAATAAAAGTTGTTCCCTACCTCACAGGACCATGGAGTGCATCAAATGCACCCATGAATATAAAGTGCTCAGTATAGTGCCTGGCATGTAGGAAACACTCATCAAAATTAGCTGTTGTTGTCTTCACATTATTATCATCAGCATTATAATTCCTGACTCAACACAGCTTGCACAATGGAAGCTGCATATGGTGATGGTCAACTGCATGTCATTACTTTTTACAGCTCCAAGCCAGCCGCCAAGGATCATCAGTTCCATAAGGTCTGGTTCACGCTACATAATTACCTGGGATCATGTGGTCGCACTATCAAATGAATCTACCGTGACAGGATATAAGGTAAATAAAAGACTACTAGAGTATTCCCCACACAAGCTTCCTTATTACAAAGAGTAATTGATGTTTGGACTTATGCTGTTTCAGCAAAACCCATTCAGTTTTCTTATTCTACCAGTGTAACGGAATCAGGTAACAGTGCCATGCTGAATTTTTAAATGAGAAAGATCTTCACTGAAGTCTAAGAAAATGCTACATCAACTGAGCAAGATAAAATAACTGCTTTAAAGTCTAAAGTTGTTTGAATAATCAGTTCCTGAAGAACAGACAGAAAGAATCCATTTTTGTTCGACAATGATTAAGATAAATTTGCCCAGCACACAGTGAACTCTTTGATGTATTGAGTTGCCTTCTGTAAATGAACAAAAAAGGAAAAAATATTATTTCCTTTTATTCTTTCACATTTTTCATTATATGTGAAATATTAGAAATAATGTGAAAAAAAATAAATTGTGAGGCAATTTTTTAGACTACTTTAATATATTGAAAGAAACCTCCATTTAAACTATTTATTTTAAAAAGCACATTTTTTCCCCTCTCTTTATTTTAGGTCATCTCAAAAAAAAAATTCAGAAGCTGAAGGTACATCCTCTTAGATAACCCTGAAATATAGGTGAAATTGATTTCTGTGAATGAAATATAACATTTTCCAGCAATTATTACACAAAACTACTGTAGGACTAATTTTATTAATGAAAATGTAAGAAACTTCTGGTTTTAGTGTTAGGGCATTGACTCTTTATTACAACTTTGTTGAGTATACCTATTTTGGGACTTTTCAAGGTACTCTATAGACCTGACGGCCAGCATGATGGCAAACTGTATTCAACTCACAAACACTCCATAGAAGTCCCCATCCCCAGGAACGGGGAGTATGTCGTAGAGGTGCGTGCACACAGCGAAGGAGGAGATGGAGTGGTGTCTCAAGTCAAAATTTCAGGTAAGCCAGTATTTTAAGACCCATTTCAATTGGGTACTTGTAAGTTTCTGGGCCATATGGATTCCCAAGAGTAAGTGTAGCACTGATATTCACACCAATATCAGTAATTTGAAATACCAAGGATGCCCTGAAGCTTGACATTTCTTCCCTTATGAGTCACAAAAGTAAATTTGAAACATACCACATACCTGTTGATTTTCTGGATGTCAAAGCATAATTAAAATACCATAATGCACTAAAATAAGACAATATTAGACCATTGGATAATAATATCCAAACTTCTCTTATATCAAAAAGAAATTCATTGGACTACTATTAATATTCTTCTAACCCCCATTTGCTTGTCTTACACATGTTAATATAGCAATAAAATAAAAAGACAGTAAATGATAATTCCTTTATCATCTCTCTCTCTGTTCTCAGCATATCTATTCGTTCTCTGCAAACTCTATTTCTCACAGCACTGGTTAATTCAAAATAAATATTTTGTTTGTGCTCAGAAGTCACCTCCTCAGGGACGAATTATATGGCCTTCATTGTAAGATCACCCCCTACTCTCATTTTTTGTCATATCACATCACTGTTTTATTTTCTTCATAATATTTTTTATGAAGAAAAATATTGAGTGTACCTATTTGAGTATAACTATTTAAAATTCTCTTATCCATTCATTTATACTTATACTGTTGACTATGCTGAAGATAAGACATTGTTACTTGAATGTAAGCTTCGTGGGAGCAAGCTTCTTATTGCTTTGTTCAACCCTTGAATCCCCAGCACCTAGGGTACGTACGTATCTGGCACAAAACTGAATTTTAACAAATAATTAAAAAAAATTTTCTTTTTAAATCCTCACCCATGGATATTTTTCCATTAATTTTTTTTTTAAGATAGAGTAGAAGAGAAGGAGGGAGGGAGAGAGAGAGAGAGAAACATCAATGTGAGAGAGACCCATCAATTGGTTGCCTCCCACATGACCCCAACCTGGGACTGGGATCGAACCCGAAACTGAGGTACATGCCCTTGACTGGAAATCGAACACCTATTCTTTGGTCTGTGGGTCGACACTCTAACTGCTGAGCTGCACCGGCCTGGGCTTAACAAATAATTTTTGAATACATTTTTTACTTTTTATAGAGTAAAATTTAGTTAAAAAATAATTCGGACAACTTAAACTATAGTTCAGATACCTAGAATATAGATACACTTCTCATTATGGTCATGAGTTGTAGTATGCCGCAGGCTAATGCACAAGGTGGATTCGTACAAAGATTAAGACTTAATGCTAGAGATATTATAGAAAATTTATTAGACATGTAATCTGTAACTCCACCTCTCTCTGACCAAACATTGTTACCTGCTGTCTTAATAAATCATTCCCTCTCAGATGTTTATAGTTCACATCGAGGTAACACTGCAGATGTTCCGTCACAAGCATACTATCTCTAATAGGTTCTATATTTTCTGTTAAGAACCTTTTGTTTTTATACATCATTGTGAGCTAAGTTTAGAATAATGTGAAGGTTATAATTTGAATATAAATTTCAATAAGCTAATTTGAATTATTACATATTCACTACAAATTTTAGAATACAGATTAACAAGTATCCTTGTTCAGTAATTATCCACAGAGAAGCATGAATTTCATTATTTATGTGTGAACGTGCATATTTTGAGCTTTTATATTTCTTTTTAGTTTTAAATAGAATATAGATATTTTAGTCAAATTAAGGGAGACTTTTAAGGACATTTTATAGTTTGGACTTCTTCCTGAGAGCAAGAAGTAGTCATTAGAAACCTTCAAGGTACAAATAACATGATCAGATAGTTGTACTTGAAAATCACTCTGGTGATTGTGGAAAATATATATGTAGGAGAGTAAGATGTAAGGAGATGAATTACAAGGTTATTATCATAGAATGATTAAAGATGATGATGGTCTGGCCTAGACAAGGTCAGTGGTGAAGTGTAGGGTAGGTTCTACAAGAACAAGGCGTCTTTTCCATTTGATTTAAAGTCCCTATATATTCATTTTGTTGACTTGTGTCTTCTAATAAATCTGTAATTTATCCTGATGTTACCGCAGATGATGCAATCTAAACATTTAACCTACTATTTTTGGTAACTCCAAGCTATTAAGTTAAACTATATAACCAAAGCCACTGACTTAAACACTGATGAAAAACACATTTTGTTTTTTCATTTTGTCCTCTTCAGCCCTGTAGCAGAAGCAGAAAGGCTAGGAAACCATTTTTAGGTAGAACCATCAGATGTTTAACTCCGTTACTCTCCCATGTTCCCTTCTCCACTGCCTGAGTTGTACAGTATAAAAGGAACGAGAGGCTAGTTGAGATGTTTAGATTTCGTTCCTATGTTATTAGATTAAAATGCAATGTTAACATCATCAGTTTTGCAAATATTTTCTCTGTAAGCATTTTCAAAAACCAAAATTGTTTGGAGCTTCTAATATTGTATAACAGAGAGAGAGAAATAGAGAGAAATATACATGGTAGTCTTAGGTTTACTTTATCCTGCCCTGTTTAACAAATGGATGCTATATAATTCAGTGATCCCTATGTCTGAACTTTGTAAACATCTTTTATCATTTGTGAAGAAATAGATGGCCATGAATAAATTATCTACTATCCTAAATATTTGAAATGGTATATCAAATGATAGTTGAATGCCATCCTTATAAGTCCATCATCATAATTTGAGAATTTTATCTTTGTGAGTGTGAAACAACCAAATGTTGTCATTAAGGAAATACGGTCTCTCCAGCTATTTTGCAATAAGCAAATACTTTGCTTTCTTTTACTACATTTTGTGTGGGATCATTTCTAGAGTTCAAGTAGATTAATCCAACCTATATATTTCTAGGCTGACAAATAGCTTACATTTAAAATTCCCACCAGCATACATACTGTCCTTTCATTAACACTGAATCAAGACTATCCACTCAAACTGTATGGAGGTACTTAAAACTCTTAGTTTTGTAATAAGCATGAATGTGGAGGAGAAATATTCGAACGAAGTGATATTTTGTACATCTGCAAACTTGACTTTGCGTGGTGACTCTGTGCTCTAATCATTGTTAATGTAACTCTCTGAATGACTCAGGCTCGTTGCAGGACTTGAGCATACAGGGAATTCCCAGAGTCTTACTTATTTTTTAGTAGCTTTGAACACTGGCTCTAGAAGTAGATTTTACCACGTTGTCAGGACATAGATAGCACCTCTGCATCTAGACTAAGTTGGGTTTTTCTGAATCTTTCTCCAGGTTTCTTATACCTACTAGTAAATTCACACAAGAGTCCTAGCATGTTAGTCTGTATTCACTTACTTAGACTCAGAAATACTTTGGAAAACTACTCAGTGGAATAAGTTATAAGAATAGAAAAGTATATTAAAGATAATCTTTCAAGATTCACTTAATTATGGCTTATGAAATACAGTCTCTGCAGCTATACTTTAGTATTATAATGTATGAATACTTTGTTTTCTGTGATAAATAAAACTTACTCTTAAAATTTACATATTTTCATAATACTTCCACTCTTCAGAAAATTGATTCATTCAATAAACATCTACTGACCACCAACAAGATGACAGGCGTCCTGCTAGGCTATTACTTACAGCGATTGGCCAGCCCTCCCTGAAGTCTGTGTTCTAGTGGATATCAGGAAAATAATGAACTAGCACCAAATAATAAGATTTACTTATATATAGGTTTATTAAGGCTTGAAAGAAAAAAAAATCGTGGCTAATATAAAGAATAAAACAGAATTGATTTCCATAGGGTGATCAGGTCAAGCTTCTCTACTTAGGTGATGTTTAGCCTGAAATCTAAAGGAAAGAATCTAACCACACCACGAAAGTGGGGAGAAAAGTCCCAGGAACAGGGAATGGCGGGAAGGAGCTCGCAGTGTTACTGAAGTAGAAAGGAGGCCAGTGCTACTAGCAGTGCTGTGGGATGAGATGCAGAGAAGAGCGACAGGCCTGGATCCATCTCAGACTCATGTCCTCTGCTCTCATTCTAATGCCCCCCTCACCTCACCCTTATAGCATTTGCACTTTATTCTGTGTCCAATGGGAAAACATTGATGTGCTTTTAGGAGGTGATGAGTGATGCAATCTGATTTAGGGTCATTTTTGCTGTAGTGGAGAAAATACATTAGGTAGAACAAAAGGGGAGTCAGTGGAGCTGGGGAGAAGTGAGCAAGTCTCAGACCCAATCAGAACGAGCAGATTCTCTTTCAGAAAGAATCAATTTATAGAATAATTTAATTATTTTTATTGCTCCGAGATGCAAAGCAAAATACAAGACCTTTTCCAGGATAAATTATTAAAGGATGTATATGGAGACATTATATACATTTCAGCGGGGGAAAAGAACATTTTACAATGTTTGTTACAAAAAATTTCAGGTGTAAAACATGAAAGTTAGTGATAAAAAATAGAGGAAAACTGAAAGATTGCTGGAGAGAAATGTCTCCACCATGATGTTTGACTCCTTCCCAAGGCTTGGACCCCTGCAGGACACTCATTGTTTAACTTCTCTGAGCCAGTTTAAACACTGCCTGTGAGCAGAGAAATGCACCATTTTCGGAGCAGCTTTTCAAAAGCTTTACTCAATAGATCACAGATCTCTGATCAATTATGTAATGATTGAACTAGCTTCCAGTGAAATTGAGCTCACAGGATCAACTCATAGATTGCTATAAAGTCTCTTCTTTTCTCTCTTCTATCAGTGAAACATGATATATCTTTTAGGAAAGATGAAACATCTCTGGATATTTTAACTAAGTACTAAATTAATCTTAAAAAAAAACAAAACCTTTTATAAGAGTGAATGTCCACTGGTATTGAGAAAAGGGAAAAAAAAATGTAGTTGGAAGGAACCCACACTGGTGATCCATCTGCCTACAGCATCAAAGTGGGGACCTACGGGCAGTGGCCCCACCTTACCTGTGACACCTGCCAGGCCCACAGCCCTGCCCAGCTCTGCCAGAGCAGTGGTGCCTTCTGCTTTTCTGTGACCTTCCATTCTCCCCCTAGTGCCTCTCAGTGGCAACAGAGTCTAGGGAATGCGGTCTTCACCTTTTTACTCCAGAGATACACAGGAGAGCATAGAGAGCAAGAGGAATGGTGCTGAAATTCCAAAAGAAAATGCAACACATCATCTCCAAAAATAAAAGTGGGTTTCCATGACAACCATTGAAACTAACAAAAAGAACTGAGCCAAACATGGGTTTTTTTAGATGTTAAATGAAATGAAAGAAAGAAAATAAATTGGCTCTTAATTTCTAAATTGATATTATGACATTGAAATTCATATTATTAAAAACACCATTAAAATTATGGGACAAAAAATACCCTGTAGATATTGAAGCTATGTCATTAAAATATCTAAAAGGGAGATTTACCCAAGATATAGAAAATAATTATTAATATCACTTGATCACCAACACACATATGACAACACAGCTATTTTTAGTTACCCCCCATATTTACATTTTCAGTATTATGATAACATAATATTATGATAATAGACATCTTTGAATATAGACCTTTCTTTCAGAATTTCCCATTTTTTCTTAGGAAAGATTCCTAGAAGTGGAATTACTGGATTAAAGGGAAGGACCTCTTAAAGACTTGGCAAATACTTGATAGTTGACAAATGGCTATCCAAACAGCAATGCCCACATTTTATCATTAAACAGATTTTTAAGTAGCAATTTGCTGTTCATAAAATTTTTGTTAATTAAGCAAAGATACTATCTCATAACTTTTATTTTTAATTACTATTCAGATGAAAGTATTAATATATATAATAGCTACTTATAGTTCCAGTTCTATTTAGTTCTGTTTATTTTTTTCTGTTTAATATTAATAATGTTCTTTAAATTTTTATGATCAATTTATAAAATCAGATTAAAAATTTCATGCTACATTTGTAGCAAATATTTTTTCATGTTTGTGTTTAAATGTTATTGAGGATAAGTCAATATGTTTTTTGTTTATTTATAGTAGTGAGTTCTTATAATAAAACTTTTCAAATAGTACACACAGACAAGAAGTCATAGATTAATAGATGCAATTTAAGTCCATTTATATGCAGTTCAAGAGCAGAAAATAATGAAGCAATGTTTAAAGAGGTACATATGTGACATGAGTAGAACTCCTCCCAAGAAAATGAGAACACGAAATTCAGTCCAGTGCTGCCTTGGACAGGGCAGGGGGCAGAGGGCAACCAGGAAGAAGCATATAGGGTGGTGACAATGTTATTTCTTTGCCTGGCTGGTAAGTATACAGATAGGTCTTTGTTGTTGCTAATTATATTTTTTAATATGCTAATTTACATAATTTATTTTAAAATTGTAAAAGTTAAAAGGGGATTTACAAAGTTACGGACTAAAGAAAGGTATTGAATTTGGCATTTTAGGGGCTTGTATTAGTTTGCTAGGGCTGCCATAACAAAGTACCACAGACTGGATGGTTTAAACAACTGAAATTTATTTTCTCACAATTCTGGATGCTAGAAGTCTGAGATCAAGTTGTTGGCAGGGTTGGCTTCTTCTTCCAAGGCCACTCTCTTTGGCTTCTGCTGGCCATCTTCTTTAAGTGTCTTCACCTGGCCTCCCCTGTGTGGTCCATGTCCTAGTTTCCTCTTCCAGCAGTCCTGTTGGATTAGAGCCCACCCTAATGACCTCATTTTAACCATTAAAGACTCGATCTCTGATTCCAGCAATTCTAATGTATTGGACATTGGGGCTTCAACACATGAATTTTTGAGGGGACAAAATTCAGATCATAACAAGGTCCTTGGTAATTTAAAGAGGACTAACGTCCATAAAATAGTGTGGGTAAAAGTCTTATTTCTTTATGAAAATCTTGCGGAGCTTAAATTCTAAAGGGAGGAGGCAAAATCAGTTAATCAATATGTAACATTTTCTCTGATAGGGACACTTTCTGAGGCAGCTGCAGAAAGTAAAGCAGTAGAGCAGGGGAAGGTGGGTGAGCAGTGAGGGAAAGGGCTAGCTAGGGCCTATGTTTTCAATAAGAGCAGCAGGAAAGGCCTGCTCTGATGAGATAACAGTGGGAAAGAGAATTCAATGAGGCGAGGGAATGGTCCACATCATTTCTCTGAAAGGAGAAGTGTTCCTACTAGAACAAATGCCCTGCACTAGGAGTATGTTTACTGGGGCTGAGCACGCCATGGGGAGAGTGGACACAATGAGGCTGGAGAGGTAGATGAGACCTAAATCTTAACAAGGTTTACAGATCCAGGTTAAAGACTTTGGAGTTTTCTCTAAATGTGATGAGAAGCCATCCACTAAAGCATTTTAAGATAGGAAGTGACATGATCAGGTTTATAATTTACAAGTCTAATTCTAGTTATTCTTTGGAAGGAAGTAGGAATTTCGTGAATGGTGGGAAAAATCTCTGGAAATAGGATAGTGAGAAGCCAAAAGGTGATAGTTCAAGGAAGAGATGAAGTCAGCTTTGACTAGTATAGTCACAGTAGAAGTAGTAAAAAGTAATTATAATCAGGACTTATTGGGAAGATGACCCAACAATGTTTTTTTCATGATTTGATAAGAGATGTGGAAAAGTATTTGGCATGACTCAAAGAATTTAGATTGACCAACAGAATCATCTATTAAAATGGCCAACAGAACCCTGGCCCGTTTGGCTCAGCGGTTAGAGCGTTGGCCTGTGGTCCAGAGAGACCTGGGTTCGGTTCCCGCTAAGGGCACATACCTCAGTTGCAGTTTGTCCCCGGCCCTGGTTGGGTCGTGCGGGAGGCAGCCACTCGATGTGTCCCTTTTACGTCGATGTCTCTCTCTCTCTCTCTCTCTCTCTCTCTCTCTCTCTTTCTCTCTCCCTCTCTCTCCCTCCCACTCTATCTGAACAAAAAATGGAAAAAAATGGAAAAATGTCCTCGGGTGAGGATAAAATGGCCAACAGAATGATCTACTTTAGCAGAATCATCTACTGAAAATAGATGATTGGAAATGAAAAGTTAGGAGTTCAAATTTTGACATGCTTGTTCATGCTATGTCCATCCAAAGGACGGCCAGGTGGAGATAGATTTCTTTGAAAAAATCATCTAGCAAAATGGAGGAACAAGTTGAGGTCAGATAACAAATTTGTCAGAGGACCAGTTGGCATGATTATATAACTATCTGCAACACATACCAGCCTGAGTACAGAAATGGAGGTAGCAGATGGTTGCTAGCATTGCCCAAAGTTGGACAATTACATGGTTAATATAGTAGGAGATCAAGGGAAACAACGATTCATTACTTCTAGCTAAAGAGTAATTTAAATAGATGAACAGAGTGTATGGATAAGAATATTTTCAGCTGTCAGTAATAAACCCTCAATTCATAATTGCTTGAGAGATAGGTGGCCATTAGGCCTTGGTGAAATCAGTGTCTCAAAAATATAATCAAGGATCAGATTTCCCCTTGCCCTTTCTCCACTTGGGAGGGCTCATAGTCAGCTTCATTCTTAAGCTCATCATTTTTGTTGTTGCAAGATGGTGCAGTGGTGCTGGGAATTATTGCATGCAGACCTGATACTGTCCAAGGAAGAAGAGGGTCTGACTTTTTGAAATTCTATTTTAAAATAAAGGACTTTTCCCAGAAGGCTCTCAGGAAATCTTTCCCATATTGTCCAGAATTGAGTCACAAGTCTATCGCTCAACTACTAAAATGGCATTTCCATAGTAGTTCACAGTGATCAAGATTTACTGCTGAGCTGTGGATGGGAAAGTCTTCCTTGAGAAGTGAACATCTGAACAAAAAATGGAGAGTGTATTGGCCAGGAAGCAAAGATTTCTTCTTAATATTCAAAGTTAAATAATGAGGTGAATAAACATGGATATAGGGAAGAGAATAAGAAGAAACTAGGTCAAAGAGCAACTTCAGACTGACAAACCTCAGAGGAGGGGGGCGAGGGGAAGGGATGAGATAAAGCAAAGAACTTATGTGCATGCATGCGTAACCAATGGACATAGGCAACAATGCTTGGGAGGGGGGTGGGAAAGGAAGGAGGGTATCTGGGGGTAAAAAGGAGAAACATCTGTAAAAAAAATTAATTAATTAATTAATAAAAAATAATAATAATAAAAGATGAAAAGTTATAGGAAAGATACAAAGTCAACTTCAAAAGCAGAAAATTTAGGCAGGATTATTATTATTATTGTTTATTGAAGTAACAAGAGACAGTCATTAATGTGGATCCTGATATTAAAACAGGGATTTATGCCCTGGCCGGTTTGGCTCTGTGGTTAGAGCATTGGTCTGCGGACCAGTGAGTCGCGGGTTCAATTCCAGTCAAGGGCATGTACCTCATTTGTTGTTCGTCCCCAGCCCTGGTCAGGTCATGCAGGAGGCAACCAGTCGATGTGGCTCTATCACATCGATGTTTCTCTCTGTCTCTCTCTCCCTCCCATTCTATCTGATAATAAGTAGAAAAATATCCTCGGGTGAGGAATAAAAAAAAGAAAAGAAAAAGGAAAACATTCAAAACAAAACAAAACAGGGAATTATGATATTGAACAAGTTAGCCTTCAAGGGCTATGTCAATACATTAAATTGAGAAAACTCTGATCCAAAGTCAGTAAACACCAGTTCATCCTTAAAAAATATATAGTTGGCATTACTATTGTTAAAGAATATTTTAAGTAGGAAATAAGAATGTTTAAGAAACAGCTTAAGAAAATTGTAAATATTTTGCTTTGTTTTATATTTTGGATTAGAAACTCCACAATACTCAAATGTATGAGATACCTTTCCCCTCAAGAGCTACATTTGGTGGTCTGGTCTTAATTTAGAAAGTGGTACTAACAGAGTAGACAATGTAAAGAGTAAATATTGCTGATGGAACTAAAATTAGAATCTAGTATGAGAAGGAATTCCCATAGATTAGTGCTTTGGAAAAAGTGTTTGTAAATGAAGGAATTTATCATTTTTTGAAGACTGTAATTACATTGAGGAAGTTTCAGAAAATGAACCAATGGTCTTAAGAGAAATATCTTGATTCAAAGATGGGTTTTATTTTTCTGAATTTTGGGTATCAGCAGAATTCCATTTTTACTAAATAGAAACTTGTTTTTTTCACCTTGTTTGCATAATACTAAGCTTTGTAGAATGTCATTATATAATTTCAACAAATTTTGTGATGGGTCATAATATTTTGCATTAATAAGTTGATCATGAGAAAATGAACAAACCTGTGAAATGGAATAACTTATATGTATAATTTGAATTATTAGTAAACTCAATTTTGTATTTTTATAAATGTTGGTATATTAGTGGCATAAAAATTACATAAAAGATATCTATTCTTATACTAAAGGGATTTTAAATATTCTATGATCCTAAGGAAGGAATATTAAGATAAATGTACCTCTCCTCAAATCATAAGATATTACTTCATATTCTATCCTGAAATAAGAGCAACAAATAAATGAATTAAAATAATCATATTATCTTGTGTTATATACATCAACCATCAAAACACCATTTCAAAATTAATTTTCCTTTGAAACATTATAGGCTATATTGAAATTTGTAACCCTCTCAGGAAAATATAAAGACAATTATGCTGAGAGAGTTGGGTTTTAAATGTTCTCCCCTGAGGTTTGACACTTACCCACTGTAACATACATTTGAAACCATTTAGAAAAGAAAATGATTTTGTCATTGTTAAAAATAAAACCCTGGAAATTTCTCACAAATAGATCTAGGAACTTTTAATGCTATAATAAGAGGGAATATAAAACACTTAAACTGGAACGTGATATATCAACATATTAAAATGGTCCATTTGATACTACATTAGGGACCAACATTAGTGATTTATGAAGGAATGTTTAGGTCTCAAAATACTCCCCATAGCTGGGTAAGGTGAGAAGCCAGACCCCTTGGTAGATGATTCACAGTATGAGAGCAATGCAATGGCGCAAACGACATTCCAGAGGCACTTTTTACAGACACCTTCTGCAAAACGAGCCAGACCAAGAGAAAATAAATCACTGAGAACATATTCCAAGGTATGACTTTCTCTAGCCAGTCGTCATTCTTCTATAACCTACCACTCCAAGTCCTGTGTAATTGACTTTCATCTCTAAAGCAGATCACCAGCCTTGGTCACATGGCCATAAAGCAGGAAGAGAGAAGGGTGTTATAAATTACAAAGGACTAGCTCAACAAGACCCTTAGCCCATAGGAAATGCCTCAAAGTCCAGATGTGTCTGGAAGTTGTGAATTCTTTGGATATCAACAGCTGTGCAGATGATTCTACCAATGCCCTGGCCTCTTAATTCCTCTTTCCTAGTGATCCTAATTTATAGGAAAACTAATGTCCTCTGCCCTGCATCAGCCACCCACTAATGATCACAATCTAGACAGGGGTTCACAGACTTGAGTGTAAACTAGAACTTGAGAATCCCTGAAACTTGAATGAGAAAAAAATATACATTGTAATTTTCTCGAATTTCTAACTGAAATGGATTATTTTCTTCAAATATAAATTTAAGCAAAAAATCACCATCACCAATTACAATCACAGATGTTCTCATATACTATTTCAGCTATTGCAATATCACTTCAAAAATATATTTATTGGACCTGACCTTAGATTTTATTATTTAGTATGTTAATAAGCACACAATTTTAATGTATCAATAAGCACATATTTGCTTTGTTGATATTTTTACAAATGCATTTCAATATAATTGATTTGCTTTTAACTCTACATATTATATTTTATGTATGTGGAAGCATTATTTTCAGTATTCTCAGAGATTCACAGACTACCAAAGCATCTATGATACACAAAGAGAGTAAGAATCCTTGCAAATCTTCATATTACTAATAACTGAAAAAAATTAAAATTTTTTGTTTTAAGCACTGTGTTTTCAGACCACTAACTTCTACCTTTCCAGTTTATTCCTTCAAATCTCCTCCTAACTTCAACAGTTTCTCTACCCTCCCTTACCCAGATCTACCACTGATTCTATCCTATTGATTTTCCAATATCCTGCAAAATTTGACTCTTCTAATCAAGATGCCTATAACATTCCTATATATTTGTATATATTTTTATTATTTAAATGCATTGATTATTTAGCATAAGCATATTATATTCTTTACATGTAAAATGGGAATAATAGTGTTTACCTTTTGTCTGAGTAATACATGATGAATAAATTATTACCAATTATTATTGTGCATAGTAAATGATGAATAAGGGCTTACTCACTGTTATTGTGAGTAATAAATAAATTAATTAAAACCTGTTTTCATGTACCTTAATCCTTTGGCACCCAATTCCAAACGAAAACATGATTGTGAGAGATAATACTCTATATCTCTGTTTCTTAACATTTTTTCATTATCGTCTCCATAAGAAGCCTTCCTACATATTTTTTTCCTAGCACCTGCTGCCACCCATGACATTTTAATACCACAGATGTACTGCATGTCTGTGTGTGCTCTGTAACCTTTTGGAGATGCAAAACCATTATAATGTCTTAGATTTAGACTATGTTTCACCTCACAAAAACCAATTTTCACCTCCATGGGGGCCATATTGCCCCTGTGGAGAATGCATACTCTATGTATATACATACCTTTCTATTCAGTCCCAGGAGGTACAATCAATTTTATGAATTGATCAATTTAAATCTTTAGTGATCTGTGTTTCTAAAAGACATTGTTTCCACCTCATAGGATTAATGTTGATTAAGTTGTAGTTTGGTATTATGTTATTGGCTTATACTGAGGACCATTATAAAAAAAGTACAAAAACAAAAAGCAATTACACAAAATCTACTATCATACTAGTTCATGGCTGTTGAGGCTAGTTTCACTGTGCTACGTATACATAGTACTCTCCTTTTAAGGAGCCATGATTGGAAATTCTCTCAGGTAGGGCTGAACCTAAACAAATGAGTAAGTACCCTGGACTACACTAATAAATAAATATTTAAATAATATAATTTAATATTTAACATTAAATTAATATCCTTGAAATTCCTGTACACTATTTAATGGAGAGGATGAAATCTTAGAGGAAGGATAAGAAGGAGGACCATTCTGTCTAATTTCTAGAAGAATTCATCTCCTCATCACCACCACCACCCCGACACACACATATACACTCCAGAAAGTAACATCCATATAGTTAAGTAAATCCATTTTCCTCTGTAGGCAGCTTAGATATTAATTACTGGAGCATATTTAATAAATGCCGTATTCTTCATACATTCATGCTCTAACTGGGTTGTCAACATCTTCTTTCAATATAGTACTCTCTTTTAAAGAACTCTGGGTGGAGGAGGGAGTGAAGGAAAACAACCCCTCTGGTAATCATACTTTTCTAATTTGTTGAATTTCCAGTACTGTGCTAGCATCCATTATGGATTGCTATTCCGGGTACAAGCTCAGCTAGACTGTCCCTTAACCTGCGTCCATTCTCTGGTCTCAGGACCAGAAGTAGATGGGCTTTTCTTAAGCACATTACTTGTTTTTATCCATTGGATAGTGAATTTAATGATTGGTCCACTTCTTTATTTGTATTACCTGCCCAAAGCTCAGGGCCATATTCCAACATACCTCTCACAAAGTATATAGAGTATTATACATTTTAATTAACAATATTTAAGTATAGGTAAAATGCTTTTAAAATGTGCCTGGGACAACATAAACACTTAGTAAATATTAGTGATGTTAGTTTTAGCATTAGTTGATGTTGATTTTGCTAGTTTAGTATCATTATCTTTTATCTTTGTCTCAATTTTCCTAAACTTATTTTCTTTCCTCTCAATTTTCTTCTTTTTCCCTTTCTCATGATTTATGTATCTTTATAAATTATCTGCAAGCCTTTTTAGAATGAGGTCAAATATAAATCTTTACTTATATAAGTAAATATTTATATTTTATTCTCCAAAGAACCTGGCAAAACATTTTGACTCAATATTTATTTTTTTCAATTAAACTATCAAAAAAGTTATCTAAAAAAAAATAGTGATGTAGTAAAATGCCCCAAAGACTTAGATGATAAATATATTAACAACATGTATTGAACCTCAAGAAGTGTAAGATGCATGTATCAGATTTCCAATATATGCTTTATGATTAAAATGTAAACTAAATTCTTAAAATATTTAAAATAATGTATTCTAAAATGTGAGAGCCACTAAAATCTAAAGAGAAAATGTTGAAAATGAACAAAAATTATCACAATGGAGAGCTGGCATATGTCATTCTAAGGCTACAAAGGGATTATAATCCAAAGAGAACCCTAAAACATAAAGCAAATTAATTTAATAGAGAAAGATTAAAAGTAGAAAGTAATGGAACCTCTTTATTATTAAGCGATTATTTGGAAGAAGATTTATTTTACTAAAATGTGAAATTAATAAAATGAGTAATAAATTATTCTAGGAACTACAGCAATAATTTTGGGGGAAGAATAATGAATACGGCACAGATAATAGTAAGTTCAGTATTATAAATACTTCATAGGGCATATTTGATTGTTAGCATTTCTCTGTAAAGTAAAAATTTTTGGCAGTGCCTACTGTACTGGAATATGCATTTTACCTGTAACATGAGATGTATAAGGCAAAGTTAGCTAGACAAAAGATGGAAAATTACAGTGAGAATATGTTCAGAGACAGTTTCCAAGAGGAAAATTCATCTGAGTCAAAGATAAAATATTTAAAGCACCAATTTATAGTCAAATTATACTACTATCTAAGTATGTTCCTCTAATGGAATAACCTCATTTTCTTGGTCCAAGATTATATTCTAAACACATTCTCACCTTAAAATAGGCAGCAATCACTACAGAAAACAAGAAAGGTGGTAAATCTCACACCTTCATTAGCAGAACTATCACGAGAGAAAAAAAATAGTAAAAGTTTACTGTGCAGCTAATTTCTCTTGGTGAACTCTATTTTCTTTTTGATCTGTATTATAAAATCCACCTATGGCTAACAAACAAAGTCATTCTCAGAATATAGACTATCAATTAAACACCTTGTTTGTTCATATTTATGAACTGAGCACTTTAGTGAATGCTGGTTAGAGGGTATGATGGTTTAATTTTGAGCCTACAAACGCATGGGGGATTTTATAGGGGAACTAATCCCTTACACTACTTTTTCTCAGGAATGGTATTTCTGGGACATGCATAGAGAAAGGGAGATCATGGGTAGGTGTATGACAGAAGGGAATAATCCAAATCAGTGAATGAAATGAAAAAAGATTTTGACCATTACTTTAACTCATTCAACAAAAATGTACTGAGCACCAGACATGCGTCGAGTAAGTCTCAGTCCTTGGAATTTGAAGCTGAATAAAAAACGTGGTGTCTTGTCAAGAAGCCCTGAGCTCCCTGGAGATTGAGACAGGCAAAACAATATCTGCAGCACATGTGTTAAGTGCTATCGACGCAAACACTGAAGAGAAAGTAATTATTTCAAAGGATAACACTTCTGATGAATTTTGTAAGCTCAGTAGGAATTTTCCAGACATGAAAGGGGGTAGAAGGACATTCCAGTCTGAGGAATAAAAGTGAACTCTGAGAATACATACAACTGGCATTTTATTCAGTGAATATGGAATGCAGGATCCAAAAAGGAGGGTAGGGAAGTATAGATTATAGTCAGACTGTGAAAGGGGGGGGGATTGAATTTGTGGTTTTCATTTATTTTTCATGTTATACTTTTCTTGTGTTTGAGTAAGAGTGATGAGGTCCTGACTTACTAAAGCAGAAGCAGTAGAGAGAGTGGAGCAGAACGATTCTAGATTCACATTGGAGATCGAATTAACTGTACTTGGTGACCAAGTTGGTATATTGCAGGTGAGGGAGAAAAAGGCACTTAAAAATGACTCCACATTTTCTGTTTCAATAATTAAGTGAGCCCTGGCCGATTTGGCTCAGTGGTTAGAGCATTGGCCTGCAGACCAGAGAGTCCCAGGTTCGGTTCCATGTACCTCGGTTGCAGTTTTTCCCTGGCCCTGGTTGGGGTCGTGTGGGTGGCAATCAGTCTCTCTCACACCGATGTTTCTCTCTCTCTCTTCCTCCCTCTCTCCCGCTCTGTCTAAAGATAAATGCAAAAATTGTCCTCGGGTGAGGATAAAAAAAAGTAATAATAACTAAGTGAATAGTGACATCATAACTGAGCTAGGTAATGCAGAAGCATGGGCAAATTTTATAAAAATAGTGATAGGAACCAAGAGTGCAGAAGGAGAGAGAAGTAGTCCTGTGATAAACTCTGAAGAACTCCAAACTAGAAAAACCAGGTAAGCTAAACAACAGGTAAGACAGTCCAGGTAAGGCATAGTATGTCAAAAATGAATCATTGCTCACCTGGCCAAGTGGCTCAGTTGGTTGGAGCATCATCCCATACACAAAAAAGGTTTTGGATTTGATTCCCAGTCAGGGCACATACTTAGGTTGGAGGTTTGATCCCTGGTTGGACATGTATGGGAAACAATCAATTTGTTTCTCTATCACATTGATGTTTCTCTCTCTCTCCCCCTTGTCTCTCTAAAATCAATAAAAACATATCCTTGGATTAGGATTAAAAAAAAAAAAAAGAATCATTGCCCTCAAACTTCTTTCTAAATGTTATAATTTCTCTCAATGCCTATGTTATTTCAAACATATTAGCATATCATCATCAATTAACATCTAAGAGTCCCTCCATATAAAACACACTGTCAAGAGACATAAAGGTGCCCTGCCAGTGTGTCTCAGTGGTTGAGCATTGACCTATGCACCAAGAGGTCACCAGTTCAATTCCCAGTCAGGACACATGCCCAGGTTGTGAGCCAAATCCCCAGTGAGGGGCATGCAGGATGCGGCCAATCGATGTTCTCTCTCATTGATGTTTCTATCTCGCTCCCTCTCCCTTCCTTTCTCCCTAAAATAAATAAAGAAAAAAAATTTTTTTTAAAGAAAGAAAAGAGACACAAAAGCACAAGAAACAAGATTTTAGGAGAGACAATTGAGTGACTCCCACAATTTTATAACAGAATGACTAGAAGACCGGCAGTACCGGTAGAAGTAGCGATGTTGATAGAAGAATTTTTGTTTCCACTCACTGTTTGGAAATTTGACTTGTGCAATATAAACAAAATGGTTTCTTAAAGAATTTCTCAGAATTCTTGGTAGTTAGCAAGGAGTATCTACTCTTCTGATTTTTTAAAAATAAACTTTTTACAGAAGTGATGAAAGCCAATCTCATTCCACTTCTTTCGACCCAAGAAGAATTTGAAAATAATTTAAAATGTCAGGGGATAGCACCATGAAACTAAGACTAAGTATGAGCCTCTGGTAGGAAAATACATTCTGAAAAATATATAAACAGAACCAAGGAAATTCCATGCAAATATCATTCAAAGTGATTGGAGTTATTTTATATCTTCTGAATGAGAAGCTGAACACTTACAAACTCTTAGAGATTCTTTAGAAAAACCAGAGTTGTGTTTCAGTCAGTAACTCCTTACACACTTCAGGCTGTTGGTAAAACAGCTGAGAAATAGTTTCTCCTGTGGAAGTCAAAGAGAAGAGATTCATTCGGTTATGATCTTCTTAATCGTTGTAGAAGTTCCATGAATTCAGACAGTTTCCTATGAGATCTTCATGTTCATGTGAGCCCCACTGAGGCCCCGGTCACTCCTTGTTGACAGATAGATAATAATGAAGCCTGCAGGAAGGCCCGAGGTCTGGCAACAAATTAGTTCAGGAGCGTAGTGGGAAGGAAAATCTTAAATACCAAAATACTGCCTCAAACAAGTGAGTCACTCATTTATTATAGCCCCGAAGCAAAGATAAATCAAAAAAGATCAAATGGGACTTTTACTCTAGTTTTATACTGGGAAAGCTTCCAAGGTAGCTGTGCCTCTGAATCACCATGGGAAACCAGTGAGGGGCAAGGGTCCTTCGCCCTTGTAGTCATGGAACTGCCTAGATACTGGCAGTAACTTTCAACTCTCAACTCATTATATTAAGGAAGATTGGACTACTGCATTCTCTAGCCATAGTAAGAGATATTTATGAAGCATCTGTGGAGTAGAAAAAATAGCACTGGGCTTAGAATCAGGTTTGAATTCAGTACCCACTTTTGCCTTGTACTAGGTGGGAGAATTGGAGCCATAGGACCCTTATCTGTAGATGAGGATAACTACATGTTTCAGCTGTTTAGTATAAGAATAATATGTTGCAAACTTCCCTGGACAGATTAGGCACCTAGTAAATGATCAAAATATTTGTTGATGACATGGTATGGTCCAGACTGTGCAGAAAACATATGAGTAAATTAAGTAATTTATTAAAATCTCCTTTTTATTATTTTCATATCATCAGTATCTGTATATTTAAATTATGGCATTTTCCCCATCGTCAGGTGAAAATTTTATTTAAAAAGAGAAGCAGAGATAAGTTTTAAATTGACATTAATGTGCGTCTACCCTTTGATAAAACCAGACCCTGAAATGGAAATCATCCCCCAGTAGGCCAGCCACGTGAATGGCTGGAGCCCACAAGGAGCCACATGAACTGGGTGCAACTTCCACTTTGGGGCTCAAAGCACCAATTTTCAGAGGCTTGTCTCTGTCATCCCCACAGCTCTCATCTTCTTTGGGGGCCTGCTGTTCTAAGGACATTTAAAAGGCAATATATCTATATTTTCCTAGAACTAGGGAATGGTTTCTCTCACAAAGATTGGTACTATAAATAGACATGCAAATATATGTCTCCAAAACATATGTCATCTTTCCTATCATTTTAGGGATGCCTATACAAAAAAAAAAAAAAGACTCTCTATGAATGAGTAGTTATGGCATTAGCCAGATGATAAGGTAGGCCTTTTAGGTTCCTTTGTCTCACCTAGAAATAAATATTGTGCCCCACCAGGACCTTGAACATGGGTATTAAAATCAGAAAATTATTATTTACTCAGATTTATGTAAAAGAACTGAGAAGAACTCAGTGGGCTTTGTGGGAAGACATATCTGCCTGCTTCCCTTTGTTTGAATTTCTTTGATTAGATATAATAAATTTAAGGAAAATTGACTGTCATGATCAATTAGTGTTATTCTTACTCTTTATTGTCAGTACTCTGAAATTCCAGCTGAGGCAAGGCTGAGGCAAGCCCGAGTGTCAATGTGAGGGTTGGGGAAGGTATAGGGAATGGTCCTTTTTCATCTCTAAGTAAACCCAGTGGGCTGTGTTTCTGCAGATCCCCAAAATGTCCAGAAAGTCTTCGTCACAGATGTGCTCAACTAGTCCCTCAAGCCCAACACTAAAGAGGAACCCTTTGCTTTGGCATGAGACACACACACATTCTTAAACTTTTTCTCTGGCTCTACTTGCTATCTTTTGCCTCAAAAATGGATTGGGGGAAGGCAAAATCGGGGCAGTGGAAGGAATAATTTAATACGTGTTTTTGTGAGTATGGGAACATAGAATGGGCATCTGCAGTCCCCTGTCTCTGCAACTTAATCAAGGTTGGGAGAAACAGACCCCAGTGGTAGTCTGATGTATTCCACAAAGCTGGGGCTATCCATGTAAGGATGTTCTGTCTGATAGCTGTATCCAAACCCAAATGCAAAGATGATCTGATCTTATCAACAACCAGCTCTGGTTGTCTGTGAATTAATCACAAGTAAAGCACTGGAATGTTATTTGTATAAGATGAGGAAAAAAATAAACCCATGAAACCCATTACTTGTATGTTGCACATTTTATAGAATAGGATCCAAATACTAAGATCTGGGTTTCTTCTGCTTTTTTCCCAGACCCAGTATATTCACACTAAATAGTCGCTAAAGAAAGTATTTTTTTTTTTTTTAATGAACAAACTAAGTTTTGTACTTGAAATTCACAATTATTAGATGGCTTTTACTATACATTTTAAACAATTTTAATTCAATTCTCACAACTATCCTACCATGTAAGTACTATGCTCTTCCTTTTACAGATAAGGAAACAGAGGCTCTAAGAGGTTAAGTACCTTGTGAGAGGTCACACACTCAAGTGAGGGCAATAGTATTCAAACAGAATTCTTTCTAACCTCAAATCTCATGCTCTTGTGAAGCATCACATTGCATTTCTAAAGAAGGAAGTAAGCCAGTTTTAAAAGTCCTCATAATTATAGTCTCATCTTGCCCCCAAATGTCAAAGTTAGGTTATTTGAGCATGTGTGAGCATGTGCTTATTGACCAATAGGCAGTTAGAAGTTACTTCCACATTTCCCAGCAAATAATTGGTCTTTACTCTATTGGAAATGCTTACTCCTTTCTCGAAGAGAAAGGGATCCTGGCAATCTCGCATTTTCTGAGAGGGAAAGGGCCAGAGTCAACAGTAAGGAAGGAATACAACTGCTGGGATAAGCTGCCAACAAACCATCTACCCCTGCCAAAAAAAAAAAAAAAGATCTATTTTGCTTGGCATATGTGTTTATAATTGCCAAACAAGCAGGAACGCGAGATTAGTGGGTTTTACCAGATTGAAAAACCCATCAAAGCCACTATCACTTATATGATCAAGTTTTTAGTATATATTTATAAAGTAATATCAACTTTGATTATCATAAATAAGGGGAAATATAACAAATGTGTTTGTAAATTTTCTGGCTTAACGCTTGATATTCTTAAATACATATGGTTTGCTTAGAATCATAGACTCATGGCCATAGTAGGAACCTAAGGACTTAGAACATCGAACCCTATCATTTAACAGAAGGAAAATCCACATCCGTGACAAGTCAAATAGCCAAAGATCACACCAGCTTCAGAGCCACAACTTCAGTCCAAATATTCTCTTTTGCCCAAAGTTATACAACTAGCTATTGGCAGAACTGGAAGTAGGTCTTAAGCTGGTTGTTTTGTTTTTTTTTTTCTTCTCCACATAACTTAGCATTTTGCTATCTCAAAGAGGCATGGGGAGATAAAATTATCAAAAGCATAATAAACAAGCTGGTACATACAGACAGTATGATAACAGATATCCTAAGGTAAAAACAATCATCAAATGTAAAAAAAAAAAAAAAAAAAAAAAAACTGCTGTACCTCAAAGGTCAAATTTATTTGATTCTCTGATTTCTCTTTACTTTTCTTTTTCAGAAAGTCTTAAAACCAATTGAGGTAAATATCCATTACTTCATTTTGTCAAAGGCAGGTAGTTAATGCTTATAATAATTGATATAAAGTTGAAAACTATCTCAGAATTTTTCCCAAGAGACTTGTTTGAAAGAAACCCAACTATTTTTCTAAAAAGACACCTCTTTTAATTTTTAATAAGCATTAGACAACTAATTAAAATAATTTTGGTTTATAGCCTAAAGAAAATTTTAACATTAACTGCACTGAATTGCATGAGTTTTATTACAAATTCTATGCCAGTTTCTAAGAAAGTAAAACTCTTCTACTTTATAAGTTTGTAAATTTTAAACCTTAACTCTATTCTATAATTTCATTGTATAACATGTAGACAGGATAAAAAATGGGGTGGGAATCAGGGGGGAAATCATGCAAGAGAAAATATGTAAGTAAGAAGAGACACTACACGATGCAAATTCCAGAAATGAAATAACCCATAACAATTCTAAGATTGTTTTGTCTCAGACATTTTGTAAAATCCCAGCAGCCAAGACAAATTTTAACATATTTGTTTTTTGCCTCAATGGCTTTACAATTTTCAAGTGTAAAGTTCTGCATGAAAATGGGAGTGCATGAATGTTTAGAAGTATCTTTGTCTGAAAATTCATCCATGCATTATGTTTTAGTATCTCAAAGGAAGAAACAGCACTCCCTCCTTTCATGTGCTTCTGCCACTAATTTAAGAAAATAAGTACCATTTCTCACCTAATCCTCAACGATCAAATGGGAAATCAGACACAATTAAATAATTTGCTGAGGGCACACCAGTAAAAAGATCGACTCAGAATTTCCAACTACTTAGGCTAAATCCTAAACAAAGCTCTTAACCTCTGCCATTTTTTTCAGACTAAATTCTTATAATTGAATAAATGTGTAAAATGACATACTCCCTATAGGCCTTCCTCTACAAATAAATAAGATCAGAAATATTGACCTTACATAGACCCAGCCACAGTAGTTTATTATATTTCTTAGCTTGTTTTTGTCTATGTAGTAATTATCACTGCTTAAATTGCAGATCTTAGAGTAAATATAACCCTACATATTTGTATACTCCACCAAAAAAAAAGGTTAGTTTCTAGTTTTACACATTCTAATGCTGCACCTATCATGAGTAGCTCTCAATGATTACTCATAAAAATGAATCCTGTACTCTAATTTACAGAAATGTTCTTCAAGTCTTCAGTAGCTAAATAGATCAATTGCTTTTCTTATCTTGATTAGCTTCAAGCAATTGAGGAAAGCAAGTTAGAGAGGTTGTGAATAATGCAGGTGAGTAATTGCATGAAACACTTTTCTAATTACCACAGAGCACATTTTCCAAAGTTGTGGACAGAACAGTATTCTTATAATATGCTCCTAGACAAAAAGCTTACCATAGTCAATGAATTTGGGAGCTAAGAATTATTCTGTTGCTTTTGGTGACTTCAGTGTGCATTTACACTTTTTGGTTGAAATGTACTCTCTATTTTCCCAGATCCCTCTTTTGCTCCTGGATCCACAGAGCCCTTTCACTGTGGAAAGTACTGCAGAGAGTACTTGAGATCGGAATAAAAATTGATATCTTTTTAAGTGACCCTGCCTCTTTGGCCACAAGAATTGGTTCAGGAATGGAAATCTGTTCCAAGCTAGATCAATCATAGAAATCCATTAATTCAGCCACAGTAATTTGTCTGGGGATGTGTTGTGACCCAGACTTTGCAAATCAGAATCTTTCCTTGAAAGTTTTCTCACTGGAGTTGGGGCAAAAAGATATTCTCTCTTCGATCTTGAGAATATATGATTGTGAGCTTGGTGCTCTTGTGTGTCTTGAAAAGTAAATCTAAGGGTGTGAAGCAATATGCAAAGGAAGAAGAGATGAAAGTCAGAAACATGGAAGGCACATGTTTAGTTGTCCCAAAGCATACAACATCAGCTCTTTCTTCAGCTGAGTTCCTGTTACTAATAGCAAAGATCTCAACTACGGTGCCACAGAGGAGATAACACGTGAGCTAGACTACTACAGAGAATTCAGTATGCCCGGTGTTGATGGGTGAAAGGACATTTCAGGAATGTTTAGGATCTCAAAGGACATAGTGTGTGATTGGGAAACAGTAAGTAAACATGTAGGTCTCAAATGTCATTAATGTACAGGGTACACCTACCGTATCTATTGTTTTGCTTTGCTTTTTATCCAACTACTTTCCAAAGAACACTAGTTGGATACAAACAAGGTCTATAACAAGAGATAAACATCAAATGTAGCATGAATTTTTACATTTATGGGAGTTTCCTACTACGCATGCATTTACTGAACTACATGAAGCATCTGTTTTTTAAACTGTGATAAGCAGAGTCCCACGAGGATGAGGGACTTGGGGAAGTATTGGTAGCCATATGAACAGAGAGGAGGCAACAATCTGGTAGCTTCCTACCACAGACCCATCTTTGAATAAAATATTTCCTCTCCCTCCTAGTCCAGTAATGGGTTTCTACATACGATTGCTTCTGGGGAAAGGTTATGCTGCTAAAACATATATAAGAGCCATTGGTGGACATCTCTCTATTCTCACAATAAAGTTATGCGATATATTATTATCTCTGTTTTATAGTTGAAGGAACTAGGGCATAAAAGTATGCTCAAGATTAACTAGGCAATAGAAGGCAGAGACAGGATTTGGATTTTACTTTCGTTGCCTGGCCCCAGAGCCCTAGGATACTATCATCCCCAGTTCACCCTTACACTCTTACAATGACAGTGGCCAGCTACTGATCCTCATATTTTCTCATTTGTTCTATTGAAACCTAAACAGCCAAAGACCAAGAGCACACCTGTAGTCTGAAAGGTAGTCAGAATACCTGTAATTGGCTGGATGCAGCAAGGAAATACACTTGAAATACCATTCAGGTGGGAAGGAAAAGCCTCTTATGTAAGACTTGAGAGGAGGGTCTAAGAAAAGAAGCAGCAGTTCTATTTCTGAGGTGGGGATAGAAGCAGGGATTAACCAGGGTTGGGGCCATCCGGAGGGAAGGGCCGTTTAGCGATTGGATATTCCCAGCAATAGATGGGAAGAGTAAAGCAGATCCAGGGCATCACTGATCACACAACACCAGCCACTCAATGAAGGGGTCATAAAGGCAATTTGCACCTGCCACGCGGCCCTGGAAGTGTCTCTAGTTAAGTTGGCTGTATCCCCTCAGTCACACTAACCTGAATAAAAACAGGCAGCTTTGTTGTTTCTCCATCTGAGCTGATCTTCACTTTCAGTCCCAGAGAGACTTACTCTTTCACTTCCCTAAACTCACTGCTCTCCCAGCAGGAGTTTTATTGACAGCAAACATCCTCTGGTATGCACCTATACCTAATATATAGAAAGCATACCTCTAGGTAACAGGGAATCGATCATCTCCTCAAAATACTTTCTTCCCTCCACCCAGGGCCAATTATAGACTTTGGAAGAATCCAAAGTAACATCTTACCAAAACAGGTGGAGGACCCCTGGGGTGACAAGTAAAATAAATGCCTTTCTCATGCTATAGATTTTTAATATTATCTCTCTGCTGGGGGGGACCCCATGATTTCCTGAGGAAAATCATTAATGGGAATGGGAAACTCCTTCCTTATCCCGTATCCCTAAAATTAGATTATGCAATAGAGAGAGTACAAAATGGAAAGAATTATCAAGGTCATAGTGGTTGCTTTTGTCTTCTTCCTTAACCCCCTTGTCTCACCCTTTAACTTCCTCTCCCACCTTGTGCTCAATAATCAGAAAATGTTCAGGGAATATAGCTGGAAGAATTATTGATATTATAACTTTATGAATCAAGCACTCACTTCATACTGAACTGAGTCAGCACAGCTACACATATGATTTGGCTATATTCCCTGTCCTGAAGTTGTTTACAATCTAGAGATTTTAACAGTTGTGAACACAAAAAGTGACAAAGATAAAATTCCAAGTATTGTGGCATCATCAGCAATGGCAAAGAAGTAGGAATTTGGATTGGACCATGGTGTCCAAATTTAAGAATCAGAAAAGAGATTTGTATTAAAAACTAACTAGAGCAGTTCTCTACTTATCATAAAACATGCAGAGGTTGTTAAACATTGCTTAACTTTTACTTGAAATTTTTCTTTTGAATATGTACCTCCCTGTATCAGGAATCCTTCCTAAAGGAAATAAGTCTGGGCAGTTTAGTTTTTGAAAACATCAAGAAAATCCAATGGAAGAGATATAATACTGTAAAATGGCTTTATAGTTGTTCTGACAGGGAAAACTGATTCTCCAGATTGATGATTTTTTTTCATATTTAACATTCAATAGATATGTGAAAAGTAAAATATATATTTACTACCTACCAAGTAAGTACTGAAATTATGTTTGGTAGCAGTGTTTTGATATACATTCTGTTAGATATAAAACCAATATACATTGAAAATCCCTCAAGAATATAGGGATCCCACATATAAAATGACTTTAACTAGTAATTCAGTCTGGTCTCTAATTTGTATTTGGAACGTGGAAGAGAATTGGAGATGAAGACCACAATTACATAAGCTTGAGCCATTAGAGGAATTAAATATAACATGCATAAACATGAAGAGTTTATTTAAAATAAATCAAATATCCTGATGTTGGAGCCACAAATTATGAAATTGTGTTTGGTTTTCATACTAACACCAAAACTTCAAAATGGCATCCACAATTGACTACACTCCTTTGCATGGCCACAGTTTGTGCTGAGCCAACCCACATATTCAGGCAAGTATGAGAACGTGGACACATTGCTGATGTAGTTTGTGGTCAAATGACAGAGCATTGCTGAGACGCTTCAGTCATTCCAGACAGAGGTCTTCAGGTCAGATCATTTAAATTAGGTCAAACCTTGAAAACTAATGTGTTTATTTTTTTTTTATTCTTGAGTGTGATTGAGGTTTATTATTCATCTTATCGGAATAAAAGAATGTGTGGGCTGTGGCATATTTTTAATACATCTATGTAGGAAAATAGGAAAACAAAATGCTACAGCAAAACAAGACTCTTTGAAACAGCTTAGGTGCTGTTCCTTCCCCAATGCCATTCATTTTCTTTCTGTGCCTTTGCCTTGACACAGTCAGTGTAGGCGGGAGTGTATTTATGCATTTCCAGAACTGGTCCCTTTCCACAGAAAGTGGCACAGAGATACAGAGTATGGCCTTTGGAGCCAGGCCCATCTGAGATCTAATCCTGGCTCTGCCCTCTCTACTGGCCTTGGCCTTGAACAAGTTATTTAACCTAAATTCTGAGTTACATAACCTATAAAATTTGGATAAGACCCATCATTCTAGGCTGTTGTATTCATGTCAAAATGTATATAAAGGGCCAGCACAGTGTCCGTCTTGTGGCTGTAGGACAGTAAATAGGAGCTCTCATAGTCATCACTGGTGTTATCATTATTGATAATGTTATTGCAGCATCTGCATCAATGAGGCTGTAAGTAGCTATTTGAGGACTGTTTATATTGCCCTTCCAGTTCTGCCCTCACTTTTTTACCTTTACTGTCTTGCTTATTCCTAAGAACCACTTTATCTGTGTCTGATGATGTTTTTCCATGTAGCATCGAATGCTAACAGGGCAATAGTGGAATGCATGCAGATACACAGACACCATTAATTTCTGCCATATAGGAAATATGAATGAGATTTGAGAGAAATTCCCCATCTCTTCCTGAATATAAGAGGAATATTTCAAAGAAAGTGGTGTTTTAGGACACTGCTAACATGGTAAATAATAATGAGTTAATATTTTATTTATTTATTTTTTTTAGAGAGAGAGAAACATTGATGTGAGAGAGAAACATCTATTGGCTGCCTCCTGCACACCCCCTACTTAGGATTGAGCCTGTAACCTGAGCATATGCCCTGACCGGGAATCAAAGCAGGACCTTTCAGTCCATGGGACAACACTCAATCCACTGAGCCACACTAGCTGGGCATGAATTAATTGTTTAAATAAACTTTCAAAACGACATAAATTTGTTATAGTTATAAGCTGTTGACTAGTTTTTAGCCTGTACTCATTCCAGCAGTGTACTCACCGAAGACAGTGCATAATAAGTTTGGAGAGTGGAAAGGAACAGTATGCCTTCTTGGTCCCACTTTTCATCCCTTTCTCAAGAATCCCAGTGTGGGCAGGACCTATACCTGTAAACCTGTTTGACCACAGGAAAAAACCTTCGTGATATAACTATTAGTTTAAGGTGTAAAATAATTCTGTAGCATATTACATAATTTTTATTTTTTATTTATTTTTAAATATGTTTTATTGATTTTTCAAAGAGAGAGAAAGGGAGAGATGGAAACATTGATGTGAGAGAGAATCATCAATCGGCTGCCTCCTGCACGCCCCCCACTGGGGATCAAACCCACAATCCGGGCATGTGCCCAGTCTGGGAATCGAACTGGGACCTCTCAGTCCATGGGTCGGTCGATGCTCAATCTGCTGAGCCACACCCGCCAGGCACATCATTTTTATTTTTAATTCACAGCATAATATCTCAGGGAAATTATTCTTGAAATTTGAATAGATGATTTACATTATCCAAAATATGTTTCTGAAATCATTGTGTATAACATCTAAATGTCTTAAAACCATTGGGATATGAAGTTATGCAAGATCTGTTGTTGTAACTATGATGTCATTATCCCAGATAACATCATTAGTATTTTTACTGTCATCTCTTTATCTTATTTTTTTAACATGTCACATAAATTTTTTAAAACTTACTTATATGTTTCTTGATCTGTCACCTTCTGATAGGAATTTGATTCTATTAGATCATAAAGAAAACAAACATTTGTGAACTTATCATCTTCAATGATTTATATGAACATGTTTTATAAACAGATGACGTGCTCTTTCACAAAATCCTTCATCAAATAGTTCTGTTTTTCTTAAATCACCTAAGAATACAGAAGCTGTGTGTGTGTGTGTGTGTGTGTGTGTGTGTGTGTGTGTGTGTTAAAGGAGCCACGTGATACTCAGGCCTACATATTCTGGCCTTCCCCAAAGCAAGGTCAATGAGCAATAGTGACTGTTACCATGAAATATTATACACGCTTTTGGTTTACTCTATAGGTACATCCACCCTATTACCAAGTCTTCTCGGCTTACTGCTGCCTGCCTTTGGCATCCTTGTCCACTTGGAATTCTGAGTGTGGTGTGACCGCTGCTGCTCCCAACCTGGCTCGGAGGACACCCTTCATCCCTGCGATGACTACAGTTCCTTCCAACTCCTGCGGCTCCATCCTAAGCCAAATAAATTATTCTTCAACAAACACTCCAGTTGATTTACAACACACATTATGACTGAGGCATTCAGGAACCCCTTCATCCAAAAGAATAAACTTTTAAATGGATATAAAATGATTTTTAACTCGTTCCAATATGCCTTATAAACCACTTAACCTGATTCTGTGACAGTTGCATGATTTAATCCAATGGGACAAGTTACAGTGTTCAATTCAATTCCATAGGCTGTAGAGTGAAAGTAAAATCACCATACACAGGTGCTTTAAATTTAATAACAAGTTGTGAAATATAATAGAGGTTGAAATGTTGATTGTATGTGGTAAATGTAAAAGTAATACAGTCTCTTGTACTATCCTCTCTGTTTTGGGTCCTGCATATTTTTGAATGGCCCCCTGTCATTTATGACATTTTTTTGTTTTCTTAAAAAGAATAGAATATAACTGAACCATTTGGACATAAATCCCATTACCAAATCATTTTACTGAATGAGTTGAAAGGTTTTGAATATTAAAAAACAAATTCTAGAACTTATTATCAGTATTCTTATTTTGAAAGTAAGTAATTTTCTAAATATTTGATTTTCAGAATCAGTAATACTTTTAAGTTAGTTTTTTAATAGTAAAGTTAACATACCATATGAAGATTTTTTTTTACTTTTGTATTCTACTCTGAAATTATTTTATGCTTTTCTTATCATCAATTTGAAACCTCAAAAATCACAGCTCTTATCTAGAGTAGTATCATATTGCTGTATTTATTCATACATGGAATGATGAATTTTGAAAAGTAGAGTGCTTCCATTTTTAATCAAGATGTGACAGTCTTTATACCACTAAGAATAAATGACAGTTAATTAAGTATCAGAATTACATAATAATAATCTAGTATCTTGTTTTTTGTGCTTCATTTCGAAGTAAAAACCTATCTTTATCGAAGGTGTAGGCTCAAGAAATCACCTATAGGCTGGAAAAACTACAGTATTCCTTTTTTTTTAAATTTAGTTTTACACTCATTTCCTGCTTCAATGCTATACCGAAAACTGGCTAAAAAAATGCCAAATCCATGTGTTACTAATGGTACTTTGAAGGGTATGCAAAACTGAAAGTCCAGGAGAAGACAAATAATATGTTCGTCCAATGAAGTCGCCCAAGTGCTGGTGCTTTGGGTCTTTATAGGTTGTGAAAGGAATATTCACGTTTCTTCATTCTTCATGGTGCGCACGGAAATGTGTTTGCGTGTGGATGGGAAAGAAACTGATAATAAGGACTAGTGGCTCATGAAATAGTGCAATGTCAGATGCTTCGAGAGGTATAATCCTATTTTATTAGCACAACCTTGTGAGCTAATTAGAGATAGAGTTTATCTTTTTAGAAAGGATACCTTATAGGTTCATAAAAAAAAATATTTACAGGAAACAAAACAGATCTATTACTACTTTATCCCCCTTTCTTTAATTTGTATAATTTTTGTACTATATATCTATGTGTAAATGTTTAGAGCTTTCATTATGAAAATGTCAATATTTCATTAGTTAACATTTTACTCTTTGTTATAAAATGAAACTTTTAAAAAATAAGTGAAATGATGATTTCCCAGTTGGAAGTATGTCAACAGTCTTAAGAACATTACCAGATTTCATAAAGTATTTAATTATTTGAAAAAGAAACAAAATCTCTTCATACTTTAGGGAAATGAATACTCTCTAAGCCTTCTGTGCAAATGTTTGTGTTTTCATTGTTATACTTTGGGGTTTTCCTTTTGCAGTTTGACCCATGTTGGGCATTTTTATATAACCGACAACTAAATCTTTTGCCAAATGCATGCTTGCCTTTTATTTTCTAATGTATGGTAATAAAGAGCAAAACTGGTAAGATTTTGCATGAAATGATTCAGAAAGGTAAGAAGAAAACAGACTTTGGAAGTTATTTGTTTAATTTGAAGTTTGTGACAGAGATTAGGTAGATAACAATCTCTCACACACTGATAACTCATGCTTTTCATTTCCTCATACAGTTGTACGAATTTGACTGGGACCATCAGTTTTAAACTGTTGTCAAACTAACTAATATATCATCTGCTTTAAGACGCAAGATTCTAATTAAACTTTATATAGATATAGACACATCTGTTGTTTCTTTGTATTTCAGGAAAGGTGATAGTAGATTTCTTTGATACTGATAAATATTGAATTGATTTTTTTAGTTATTTTTTATCATTTTTTTCAATGGAGTAGTATAGGACTGTGCTTTGTCCTTTTTATGAATGAAAACAAATTATAAAGAAATAAATGTCTTACTGTTATCCAAGAAATAACAACTGTCCTTTCAATTTACCTAAGGTTGAAAATTGTTTTTTAGAAAGTTTTCATTGTAAGTCAAATAACATGGATTAAATAGAACTTGTTTAGCAAAATAGTTCAATGTTTGGAGGGTTCTACACAAAGTATACACACAGACACAAAGACACACACATGAGCTTGAATGTACTCGCATGCACAGGCATTATTAGATTTCAATATAATACCTTCAATTCATGGAGATGTCAGTGACTATTACTCAATCTAATGTCAGACAAGCCATTAGATGCTGAAAAATAAGAGACGAGTTTAACCCTGAATGAGCTGATGCTCTAATAGAGAAATTTGCATAAAAGCATGACTGTAGTCAGGAGTCTGATGCAGTAAAGCCTTCTCTGAGCTCTGAACCAGGCTGAACCCCAAATTCTGAATCACAGGGTTTCCTGTGTTTTGCCTTACAATCTTCGCCTGTGTTCTCATTGTGATTCCGCACTGGCATTCTGACCCCCCTTCCTGTCTCATGAAGCTTGCTTCCACCCTGGATTCTGGTTTTCCCTTTTGGACCCTGCCTCCATTTCTTGACCCCAAGTATTAGATTACTTCTATTCTAATATTTTGCTTTTGGTATTTGACCTTGGATTGACCCAAGCTCTAATTCTGCAGGCTTTGAAAGATCAAAGCTTTCTTTCTGTGAGAGCTTTATCCACGTTTGTCGTTCTCAAACCTGCTTGCCCATCACAAGAACCTGGATAATTTGAAAAAATAAAGTGGATTCTGTTGGGCCCCAGTCCAGGCTTACTAAATCAGAATCTGGGAAGTGAAGTATAGGAATCTGTATGTTTTTAAGTTATTCAGGAGTGTCTGATAGGGAGCCAGGTTTGAGAATAACAGATTTTCATGATCACTACAAATTAATTTATATTGTTAAGTGAATCAACAATATCAACATCATATATACATAATTTAATTGTCTTTTAAGAAAAACAAATCCATTCTCCTGGCTTGTCAAACTTGTTAATTTTCTCATGACTAATTTGCTCATTCGTTCTTATTTTTTGGTTCTACATCTTAACTATTAAACTGCTATATACATTTTGTCCATTAAAAATATCCCCTAATTTGTTTGCATCTAAAATCCAAGCAGCAGACTGAAATGTACTTCAGAAGATTTCTTCTCTAAAGGAATGTGGATTTCCTTTACTTTTTAAACTTTTTCCTTCATGGGACTTGGAAAGTTAATTAAATTTTAATACTTAATTTCCTGAGTCTATAATCTTCTGGAGGTTGCTAATAAAAAGATTGATGAAAGGTGCCCCCTCCCCAACTTAAACATTTTTTTTTCTCCCAGAATGAAAACATTGTGGTTTTGGAGCTGACTTTAAATTAGTTGACGGGATGCAAGGATTAGGTTTCTACATTGTTTATCAAATTTTAAAACCAGATTTCACATTTTAGTTACTAGTAATATGTTTGCTGTTTGGGATCGATAATATCTGTCAATTCGTATGATGCTATTACTATGTGGCTCTGGAATTCAGTCAAGCTCGTCCTCAGGCAAAGCTGTGAAGTGAAGGCACTTGGTCTTCATCTGTCTGTCTCTGCAGTCAGGCTCCTTTGCTCTGTGGGAAGCTGCCTTGAAAGCAATGCTGAATACCTTCGGACCTTCCTGTACCAGTCTCCTAGGGCCACAAGCAATGACCACCAACTGAGTGGCTTCAAAGGACAGAAAGCTAGCTCTCACAGTCTGGGAGCCTGAAGTCCGAAATCGAGGTGTCAGCAGGGTAAGTTCCTTGTGGAGACTCCAAGGGAGAATCTGCTCCATGCTTTTCTCCTAGCTTCTGTGGTTGCAGTCAAACCTCGGTGCTTCTGGGCTTGCAGTTGCCTCTCTCCAATCTCTGCTCTCACTGTCACGTGGCATTCTCCCTGTGTGCCTGCCTGTTCAAATTGTTCTCTTTTTATAACGACACTAGTCATTGGATTAGGATTCATTCTAATCCAATGTGACCTCATTTTAATTTGGTTACATCTACAAAGACCCTATTTCCAAATAAGGTCATATTTACAGATTCCAGGAGAATATAAGTCTTGGCAGAATACTCTTCAACCCTGTATACTTCTCTTTTGCTCTTTTTAAAACCTGTATATGCTTCACTCACACTAATGAGAATATGATTGCAAAGCTGCTCTAAGCATGCTTTCAGAAAGCATTTATGTTGATAACATGAAACAATATGGATGCATTTCAAATGCATTCTGCTAAATGAAAGGAAGCCAGAGTCAACAGGCTGTGTGATTCTGTTTATAGGACATTCTGGAAAAGGCAAACTCCAGGGACAGGGAACAAGTCAATAGTTGCCAGATAATACGAATAGGGAGAGAGTCTGGCCACAAAGGAGCAGCATGAACCACCTCTTGGGAGAAACAGAACTAGGGGCAGCGACTCAACTCTACACATTTGTCAAAACTCATAAAATGGTACAGCGACAGGGTGAGTTTCACTACATGTACTTTTTAAAACTTTTTAATAACACAGTTATGCAAAGGTTACGGACATTGGACTGACCCGTGATCATATTCTAACTGTTAGCACCTGTGAGACGTTGGACAAGTAATGTGACATTTGGAGGATTAAGTTTTCTCTTCCATAAAATGAGAATAGCATTCCTCAATCATTTGGAATTCTTTTGTAAGAAACAGACTAGTCAAATAAGCTTTTAAGAAGGAATTTATTGGCTCAAATAATGGGATCTGCAAGAGAGGGTAGATATAAGATCTTAAGTAATATTCTCGGGGAACAGCCTCGTCGTCTGTTGATTCTGCTCTCCCTGTGCACGTTTCATTCTCAGGCAGGCTGTCTCCTTGTGGCAGGAATCATGGGTGCTGGCAGTTCAAAGCCTGCGCCCTACTGGTCAGTGTGTCTTTCTGACCTGGTATATATACAAAATCTCACTGAAGACTCAGATTATCCCCAGGAGTTTGGTGTATTTTATTCAGCCACCTTGGGCCTCCTGGCTAAACTTCTGGATAATTGGAAGGTGGCACATTCCCACCAGGACCGCGTGGCGTGGAGAAGGGATGCTTTCCCTAAAAGAAGTATCAGGTATTATTAACAGAAGGAGGGTGTTGGACAGACAAAAACATTCCTCACTCCACTTATTCTTCTTAAAATTCTATGAGAATCTTTTTTAAAGATGATAGAATTAAAAGGCCTAGCATTTAGAAAATTCCCAACAGATAAATTTCTCCTCTCACCTTAACTTTCCAATGGATATACGCAACACAGAATTGACTTCCAAAACGCTTAGTTCAGGTGATTGCACAGCTCTCTGTTCTTACCTAGCACAGAGCTTAGCAGTCACAGTCAACTCAGTCAGTTCCCCTCAGTCAGGTAGAGCTGATTTAGTTGGACTGAATGTAATATCAGAATGTTTAAAAAACAGGAAAAAGGGCCTGTTGGCATTGAAACATTTCTTTTACTACATTTTAAATGTAGTAAACCCAAGAATGAGGGTTGTGGGGAAACCATTACGCAGCAGTCCCTTCAACTCTTTTTCCATCATTTCAGAGAGAGAATAATGTGCATATCCAGTATAGCATAAGTTCCCAAGAGACTTTAGAACTTCAGAACTTGGAAAAGTTGATCCACATAGACAATCATTCTAATTAGTCAATGGGAAAGGCAGGGCATGTTAAAGTGTTGAAATCATGCACCATTTTAAGTGAGCTATATTAGTCATTTATTGCCACAATAATGTTGCAGAAGCACAACCGTAAAATGTCAATGGTCTATAACAATAAACACTCATTGCTCACACAGCTGGGTCAGCGCTGGATCATGGATGTATCTTTGTAGTTTTGTTAATACAAACTGGGCTTTCTCATATGCTTGCGAGCAGCTGGCTCTCAGTTGGGAGAGTTTGCCTTTAGTTGGGGCCCTTAGAGCGATGTAGCTCTACTCCACTTTTCTCTCACCTTTCAGCAGGCGAGTTCTGGCATGTTCGCATGACATACAGTGGTGCACACAAACAGGTGGAAATATGCATGTACTATTTCAAGCCTTTGCTTGCCTCAGTCTGCTAATATCCAATTGACCAAATCAAGTCACATTATAAACCCAGAGCCAAGAAGCCGGGAAGGTCACCCGCATGTGGGTAGGCACTTTAAAGTTATAAGCCAAGGTGGATATAAGGACTGTTAAAGAATTGGAGCCAAATGATGCGATCTACCACAGATTCTTACTGAATTGCATTGGCTCTAAGAGGCCATCAATTTCACCATTAAGAAGGGAAAAATACTCCTAATTAAACATAACACAATATTTGCTTATCATGTAGATTTTTCATTTTATATTTATTGAAATAGCTGTTTATTTGCACAAGATTTTTAAGACTTGGTATTCTTATGCAAAGACAAAAAGGAAACTATCAGAAAGTAAATTGTATAATATAGGCCTAAAAATTCACTTTTAGAATATGATTCTTCTATATGATGTTTAAACTATGAATAGTTGATACCTGTATTTTGCTACAAAATATCATCCTTGGGTGGTATTGACATATGCATCACTTCTTAAAACAATACTCCACTATTTGTTCCAAGCCACTGATGCCCATTCCCCAGCACTTTCTCGGTCTTATCAGCTAAGAAAGTTATGTCCACTTAAAAAATATGTCTATAAATTATTTGATAGTCCTCCCTTCATGAGGTGAAAGTAATTCTCTTCCAGCACCATCCAAATTATGCTGGATTTAGCTGCTTACTTCCAGTGAATAGAATAAAGCAGAAGTAACAGTGCAGGACTTTGGATACTAAGTCATAGAAGCCAAAGTCTCCCTCTCTCTCTCCAGTTGCTATGGGAAAAGCCAAATGCCATGTGTGAGCATTCAGGCGGCCTTGTGGAGATGCCCACATGGTGAGGAGCTGAGGCCCCCTCCCCACAGCCATGTGAGTGAACCATCTTGCGAGCATACCCGCAGCCTCAGTCAAGCCTTCAGATGCTGACATCCCTGGCTAAAAACTTCGCTGCAGTCTCGTGAGAGACCCTCTGCCAGAAACACCCAACCAAACTGCTTCCAGATGCATGATCCTCAGAAACTGTGTGAGATAACACATATCTGTTGTTTTAAGCCACCAAGTTTTGTGGGTAATTTATTATACAGTAACAGATCACTACAGTAGTCCTCCCTGATCCATGGGTTCCCTTTCTGAAGTTGTAATTACCCATAGTCCACTGCAGTCAGAAAACTTTAAATGGAAAATTCCGGAAATAAACAGTTCATCATTTTAAAACGTGGCCATTCTGAGTACTGTGATAAAATTCCATCTCACACCGTCCCACCCAGGACGTGAATCATCCCTGTGTTCAGACTTCCCACGCTGTACATGCTACCTGCCTGCCCTTCAGTCCCTCAGCAGGGTCTGAGATATCAGATCTGCTGTTGTGCTTGTATTCAAGTCACCCCTATTTAATTAAAGATGGCCCCAAAGCACAAGAGGAGTGATGCTGGCAATTCAAATATGCCAAAGAGAAGCTGTAAAGTGCTTCCTTTAAGTTAAAAGGTGAGTATAGTACAATAAGATATTTTGAGAGAGAGACCACATTCACATAACTTTTAATACAGTATATTGTTATAATTGTTCTATATTATTATTAGTTTTTAATCTCTTACTGTGCCTAATTTATAAATTAAACTTTATCATAGATATGTAGTATAGGAGAAAAGCATAGTATATATAGGGTTTAGTACTATCCACAGTTTCAGGCATCCAAAGGGGGTCTTGGAATGTATCACCCATGGATGAGGGGGGACTACATAAAACAAAGACTCTTAAATGATTTCCTGACAAGAATTTTAAGCAAATGAAGTTGTTCCATCTGGCCAACAGGAATAACAAATGTATCTCTATACACCCAGATGCTCCAGTTCCATGAATTTCTGTACACAACTCATTTTTGGTCTCAATGATGAATCATAAGACATTAAAAAAAAAAAAACAATTAAACTTAACATGTGTTATCCTCAAAATACTTCTAACCTAATTGAAGTAATAACAATATAAACAGCTATGGCCAAGGTCACATATGTGCAGGCAATGACAACTAAGTCATAGTTATCTGAGAGCAACTGAAAGAGGCCGTTGATTGTAAGATGCATCTTGTTTTCAGAGATGTTAACATGTAATAGCATTTGGGTGTGCTAGAAATGATAAAGGATGGCATTTAATAGCTCTTATGGACACTTACAGCTTCTGCATCAAATTTGGGTTAAAGAAAGTGAGAGTTATGTTTAGGTTAGGACATGGAATGATATCTGTTTAGTTTGCTGAGGAAGCAAGATGCTAGCTTAGCTGGCTGGAATCCCATCGGTGAGCTCAGATGAGCTCGGATGCCAAAGGAAATAGTTTCTACCTTTATGTCTACCATAAAGATAACAGTTCAAAGTATTCCATCAGACTGACCTCTGTTTCTTTTCATTTTCACAGAGCGGCACAAGGCCTTGTATGTAATAAGGATTCAGTACATACACATTGGATGGATTATTGAATGAAAAACAAGTGTTTATGTTTTCAGTGTTTTAGCACATTTTTGTATAAATACTTTTTGTATTACTTGATTGAAAATGTGCTTATTCCACATATTTTAACATGAAAGATCTTTAATAAACGGGAACAACAAGCTCTTGACACTATTGTGTTTATGAGTCTGAGTTTGTGAAAACATCTGGATGGAGAATAGGTTAAATGAAGGGTCATCTCTGAAGAGGCAGAAGTTTATCTACACTTGTACTCTCAGGAAATAACCAGTACCTCCTTCTCTGAGTATCATTTCTGTAACACTTTATTTCTAAATGTTTGTACCACAGGAGAACAGGATCAGGTGGACGTCATCCATAATACCCTGCAATTTGTGAAAGGAATGTACTGTCTAGGCACAATGTCTCTTACTATTATCATTTACTTATGCATTATGCTATGTTTTTCTCCATTGAATTCCAATTCCATGTTCTGCCATGACTTCTGTCATGTATTCAATGTTTGTCAATTCATCTTCTTTGTCTTATTTATATATGTGTTATTCTATGAACGGTAAATAGTATCATTATATTGGGCTTTTATTTACATAAATTATATGTCTCTGCATATATTATCTAGTTTTCCAGCTCTTTCAATTAACGTTATTTTTTTCTAATCTATCCATGTTGCTCTATGTAGGTCTAGCTTATTCCCTGGCTACTTTTATTACCTTTCATTTCTTTACTCCCATTCTGTTTCGAAATTCCCTTACTAGAGACAATTTTATAGCAAATGTCATTTGACATGCCTCTTTATGAGCCTCTGTGAGAATTTTCCTGGGGTGTATATTCAGTAATGAACATTTACTAGGTTCTAATATATATGCATAACATATTCATTCAATACGGCTGTCTTCTTAGAGTTGCGATATAACAATAAGCAAAATAAAATCACACAAGTTTAAAAAAGTGGCCCAGTGTTCACTTCATCCAGCACCTGAGAGTTTCCATTTCCCTGTCTGAAACTGATGTTAGTAGATACAAAGTTTAGCCAATCTAGTCATGCATGAAGTGTTTTAATTTACATTTCTTTTTTTTTTAATTGATTTTGGAGAGAGAGAGAGAGAGACAGAGAAGAAAAGGGAGAGAGAGAGAGAAAGAAACAGAAACATTGATTTGTTGTTCCACTTACTTATGTATTCACTGGTTGATTCTTGTATGTGCCCTGACCAGGGATTGAACCTGAAACCTTGGCATATCGGGATGACACTCTAACCAACTGAACTACCCAGCTAGGGTTAATTTACATTTCTCTACTTACTAAGTATCCTGAGCATCTCTTTGTATGATTACTGTTTATACTTTCCTCTTCTATGAATTTCCTATTTATTTAAAAATATTTTAGTATTCTATAGAAACCTGGAAGATATGTATTCCCTGTGAACAAGGAATTTCACTCTTAGGTGTATATAATAGAAAAATGTAAGCATTGTTAACATATCAAATCTGGAATCAACTCAAATGCCCATCAATAGTATCTTAGATAAATAATCTATGGTATTTTTTATATAATGGAATACTATACAGTAATTCATATGTACATCCAACTGCTACATAACAAGAATGAATCTCACATGCATTTGTTGAATGAAAAAGCTAGGTACAAAGGAGAAGTTCAAGATTAAAAAGTTCAAGATGTCAAGATATTGATTACCTTTGGGAAGATAGGTAAAGGTAGTAACTGGCAGGGTATATGAAGAGACTTTGGGGGAGATAATTCTTTCTGATGTGGGTGAAAATTCATTAATCTGTACACTTAGGACTTGTGTAATTTTCAATATGCATATTATTCTTCAATAAGTAAATTAGGTTAAAATTTTCACTAACCCTATTGGTACATAAGGCTGCATTTCTAATTATGTCCTAAAGTAACACTGTAGGCAAGGAACTGTGACTATTTATCATACATATCTCCCACAACAGACTTATAAAGCTTCATATTCTTTTTTTTTTTTTTAGAGAGAGAGGCATGGAGAGGAAGAGAGAGATAGAAACATCGACTGACTACTTCCTGCATGCCCCCCACTGGGGATCAAGCCCACAACCTGGGCGTGTGCCTTGACCGGGAATCAAACCAGCGACCTTTTGGTGCATGGGTTGATGCTCAACCACTGAGCCACACCAGCCGGGCAAGCTTCGTATTCTTGATCAACAGGAAAGACCAGTGATTAAAAGGAAACTATAATCAGGCACTTTAAGTCCCATGACAGGGAGAATTCAAGGTGCCATAGGAGTAGAGAGGACTTGGCAACAGCAGTCCAGGAATCAAGGGCAGCTCTCTGAGGGAATGACGTTTAAGGTGCTACCTGGAAAAAGAAAAGAAGAGAAGAAGGACTGGGCATTTCACAGGGAACATTAAGGAGAAGAATTTGCCTGTCAGAGGGAAAGGCCCTGTGAAGTAGTCAAGTTGGGAGAGTTCAGGAGAGATACAGAAGCTGCAAGGACAGTGGCTAGAGCATGGGGACCAAGGCTGGGGTGATACAAGTGGGTCATGAGGAGCTGGGGAGCCATGTTGACGACACTATGCTTTATCTTACCACATCGGAGGGCAAACCAACGGTGAAATAGCAAGGTCTGCCTTTTAGACCTACTTCAGACTACAATGTAGAGAGTGGTTTGGAAATGAGCAGTTTGGAGTAGTGAAACTGGTCAAAGAGGGGACAGTAGCAATAATCCAGGTGAGAAAGGACAGTGGCCTGAAGTCCTCTTGTGGTGGAGAAAGAGAAAGTGGACAGACTTTAGAGATATCTAACAGGCCAGATAAGAGAACTAATAATTTAATTGAATATGGTAAGTAGAAGAAATGAAAAAAGTTAGGTATCATTTATTGATTTGGGGTTTAGCTGTTTTTCTTAGAAATTAACCAATGCTTTCAAATGACTTCAGGAATGATTTTGAGTGCTTTTAAGTATGTACGCCTTAAATTTATATCATTTAGCCCTGACAGTGTAGGCACATGCCCAGGTTTCGGGTTTGATCCCCAGTAGGGGGCGGGCAGGAGGCAGTCAATTGATGTTTTTCTCTCATCGATGTTTCTATCTCTCTCCTTTTCTCCCTTCCTCTCTCAGAAATCAATTAAAACATTTTAAAAAATTAAAATAATAAAAATTATAGCATTTATATAGTATTTATACTGTTCACAGCCATGACTAGAAAAAATATTAGAAAATCTGGAGGAGGATAGCTTAATGTCTGTTGAAGAAAAAGTCAGCAATATCTTCATGAGACTAAAAAGACTTGCTTAGGTAAGCAGAAATAAATCAGATTGTTTAAAAGATTCTCTATTTTTTTTGTGATTTATAAATAATGAGATTTCAGATCCCTTTTAAGAACATGATAATATAGATATTTTATTTATTTTTATTTTTTTATTTTTTTTAACTTATCTTTATTGTTGAATGTATTACAGATGTTCCTCATTTTTCCCCCATTACCCCCCTCCTCCCCATTCCTGCCGCCCTCCTGCTTTTCCCCACACTGTTGTCTGTGTCCATTAGTTATGCATATATACATGTAAGTTCTTTGGTTTATTTCTTCCCACCCCCCAGCCTCCCTTCCCTTTGAGGTTTGTCAGTCTAACAACCAATTTGTACTTCTTAATCCCTTCACCTTTTTCACTCCTCCCCCCAGCCCCCACCCATCTGGTAACCAACAAAAGTTCTCTGTATCTATGAGAATGTTTCTGTTCTGCTTGTTCATTTTGTTTGTAGACTCAATTGTTGATAGATATGAATTTATTGCCATTTTGTTTGTTCATATTTTTTTATCTTTTTCTTTAAGAAGACCCTTCAGCATTTCATACAATAATGGTTTGGTGGTGATGAACTCCTTTAGCTTTTCCTTGTCTGGGAAACTCTTTATATGGCCATCGATTCTAAATGACAGCTTTGCAGGATAGAGTCATCTTGGTTGTAGGTTTTTGCTTTTCATCTCTCTGAATATTTCTTGCCACTCCCTCCTGGCCTGCAAAGTTTCTTTTGAGAAATCAGCTGACAGTCTGATGGGAACTCCCTTGTAGGTAACTAACTGCTTTTCTCTTGCTGCTTTTAAGATTCTCTCTTTGTCTTGAACCTTTTGCATTTTGATGATGATGTGTCTTGGTGTGGGCCTCTTGGGGTTCATTTTGTTTGGGACTCTCTGTGCTTCCTGGACTTGTATGTCTGTTTCCTTCACCAAGTTAGGGAAGTTTTCTGCCATTATTGTTTCAAATAGGTTTTCGATTTCTTGTTCTCTCTCTTCTCCTTCTGGCACCCCCAAGATGCGAATATTGGCACGCTTGAAGTTGTCCCAGAGGCTCCTTACACTATCCTCATTTCTTTGGATTCTTTTTTCTTTTTGCTGTTCTGATTGGGTGTTTTTTGCTTCCTTATATTCCAAATCGATGGTTTGCTTCTTGGTTTTACCTACTCTACTATTGCATCTGTGTAAATTATTCTTTATTTCAGTTGGTGCCTCCTTCATTTCTGACTGGTCCTTTTTATGCTCATGAAGTTCACTGAGGTTCTCACTAAGTCCATTGAGCATCCTTATAAGTATTTTGAACTCAGCGTCTGTTAGGCTGCTTAACTCTATTTCATTTAGTTCTTTTCCTGGAGTTTTGTTCTGTTCTTTCATGTGGAACCTGTTTCTTTGTCTCCTCATTTTGGCTGCCTCCCTGTGTTTGTTTCTATGTATTACTTAGCGAGAGGTATAGGGCTAGCTGAGACCAGATGCTGCTTGTTTGAAAGAATTTAGGAAACGCTGAAGCAGGATCCAAGACAGGCCAATACTATGGTCAAGCAACTGGCAATAGCTTTGGATGGGCCTGAAAGTTGGGTGGGGCGGGGCCTCAGGGAATCACCAGGGCGGGGCCAACAGTGTGAACAAGGTAGCTGGAGTCCCAGATATGGCGGTGTCTGCTGTCCCAGGGAAGGGCTCACCAAAGGAACAAAGGCCTCTGATAGCACGTCTGTCCAGGAGAAAGCTGCCTCTCCAGCCCTCACTCCAATGCCAAACAGCTCAGTTCTTCCCCATATGACTCTGGTGCCTTTCAGGCTCCTTCCCGCACGCTGGAGCCTGGAGGGTGCGAGTCCGAGTAAGTCCGTGCGCGGGCCCTTTAAGAGGAGCTGCCGGGGCCTCCAGCCGCCTCAGCCTCAGTTCCCGTTGGTTTCTCCAGCCAGAAGTGATGGGGACTTCTCTTCTGGCACTGGAACCCTGAGCTGGGCGCCTGGTGTGGGACGGGGACCCCTCAGTCCTCAGGGAGGACCTTCCCAGCCGAGGTATCCTCCTAATTTTTATCCGCCACAAGCGGGTGTGGGACCAGCCCGACGCGCCTCCGCCCCTCCTACCAGTCTCGATGCGGCTTCTTCTTTAATTTCGTAGTTGTGGGACTTCCATTCAGCTTGATTTCAGGCGGTTTTGAATGATGGTTGTTCTGTAGTTTAGTTGTAACTTTGATGTGGTTGTGGGAGGACGCGATAGCGCGTTTACCTACGCCGCCATCTTGACCGGAAGTCCCCCAATATAGATATTTTAAAATAGGATAACTTAACATTCCCCTCCTCACGTTATCTGCTGTGCTTAGAAACATTGACTAATTAAACGCTTACAGATTTGCCATTTCCAAAGCCAAGTATTGGAAAGATCCTGCTGGTGCTGTGGGATTTGCGAATTGCCAAAAGGACCATCTGTCTGATAGATTTTAGATTTCTATACCATTACCTCTTTTGGCTTTGTGTTCCTTAAACTGGAGGAAAGCATGGCTGAAACCAAATAAATCAACCGAACAATTACAAAGTATCCGTGTTGACTAAAATTATTTACTAAAGCATTACCTAAATATATACAACAAAAAATTAGTTATAAATGTCTTGTACTTATAACTCTTAGCAGAGCAAATTTAAAAATTAGACAAAGTTACAAGGTTAGTAATGTTGAAATTAAAAAGTGATTTAATATGAGCATTGGTGTTGTTTTGCCAAAATTAATTTGTTGCTCACAACCCTGTACCAGATGACTATATTATCTCTACCATTTCTCAATCCTAATTACTATAAAACCTTCTGGCAAGCAATGCTGACATTTGGGCATCACTTAGTGCAAACTCATTATTTACCATTAAGTGCATGTCTATTTATTACTTGTTAGCCTGAGGCAATAAAATAGTACTACTTGCCACCAATACACAAACTCCAATTATAGAAAATAGTAAGCCATCCAATAGGCACTCAAAAGATCCAGAACATACTTACATTATTTTTTAAGATAGCATCCAAAGATAATAATCAAATAGTGAAAAGTTTTAAATTCTCCTTTAGAACTTGCAGAATTTGTGGGAAGCAGGATCTTTGACCATACCCAGCTTGAGAAACAGTGGATTAAGATTTGATGGGCAAGAGTTAAAATGCAGATATTATCTGTATAGAATCTCATGCCACATCTTTTCATACTCTAACTCAAAGTAATTTGAGTAGAGAAGGGAACAGCCTTGAAAAAAAGAAAGACAGTTCTTTTTGGCTGGAGTGAAGGCGTTAGGAAGTGAAGCATTTGTGCAAATGATGCCTTTCTAGGGAGGATGCGGAGCTTTTGAAATGTACTGGATAACACAAGATAACAGAGTCCAAAAGGTCCTTCCTACAGGAGAATGAGGATTAAAAAGGGTCTGAAGAAAACTCTGAAGCATAATTTGAACATTTAAAATATTGTTCATGACATTAGCAAATATTATAGATGCAGTTTTATTGTTCTATTCATGTCAGCCATTCTCCTGTACAATTACAGTACTCGGGAAAGTGAAGAGGCAGATTTCTAAAATACACTGTCACAATCCCCAGAGGGAGTGTTTACACTGCTAACTGAGGAAAATAGCTTTCAGAGAAGATTTACTGATCGGCATTTTTGGCATAGGAGATACTATTGGTTCTGTAGATTCATGATGCTGTCTGATTTGAGTAGGATGCCTGTTTTTAAAATATTTCTATTATGGACAGACGGATTATATACTTTAGAAATGATTCATCTAATATGGAATAGAATACTCTAAGTAATCCAGTTGGGGAGGATTTCAACATTTGGAGTATCTTGGGAAATATAGCAGCACTTAGGAAAAAAAAAAAGTTTACTAGGAGTCTTAAAGCATAGATTTGAGTCCCAGATCCAGCGATATTGAGCTAACACATGATTCCTATGGGTTTAAGTTTTGTTCACTGTAATAGAAGGGCGTTGGCACAAATACTCATTGGCTCGAGTTCCCTGCATCATTAAATCCTGCAGCTGAAGCCATTTCCTTCAAGCTGCATCCTAAACCTCTGCAATATCAATATTAAACAAAAAGAAATAAATTATTTCTCCCTTTAATTATTTAATTGGATCTCACATATGTCATATCAAGAGTATTTTTATATCACCCTAAATATGAGCTTGTGTGTTAAATCTTAACTGACAAACAAACTACTCCTGTGCTTGAATTGCAAAAAGGAAGAAAATTACACCATATTTTTATAATACTGTTCTCATTATCTCAAACTAAAAGAAAAAAGAAAAAAGTCATTCCGGTCTTTCTTACAGCCACCCCCAGGAAAAGAATCTATCCCTAGATCTTTACAGTGACTTTATTTTTTTGTTTATTTAGTATAATCAAGCACTTTTAAGCCAGAGAAATGGTGCCTCAAGGCCACTGTAAAACTATACAAAATCTTGGTTCACTGATCAAATAAAGAATGTGACCTTTCTGAGTTCCTAAAATACTTTTTTACTAGAATATGTTTTTGTCTGTTTTGCTTTTTTTCTTTCTTTCTACCCCTTAAAAAAAAATTCTAATTAGTGTAACAATGTTTTTCCTAGTGATGACTCTTCAAGGAAAGCAAAACCAAGTTGGTTAGACCTTTTCTTTCCATGACATAGTCTGTTGTCTGGCACTCAGCAAAGCTCAGTTTGGGTGGCCATTCTGGAGAAGCATAATACACCATGTGGGTGGGCGAGCCCCAAATCAAAGCATTGCCTCAGACTTTGGTCCCCAGAATAGCCACAGGAAGCTCTTTGATCTCCAGCTTGTCCCATCTGCCTCTACCTACTGCACAGGCTCTCTTGGGTTCTTGAGCAGCTGACCCTTTTCCATTCATTCTTTAGACTCTGTTACGGAAAATGTCATCTCATCAGTCATTCCTTAGATTGTTTTCATTTACCTGAGTCTTCCCACAATGCTTCTAAAGAACCTAAAAGGTTCTAGAAAGTTCCTATGAGGTTTGTATAATTTTGAACATGTATTTAAATAGGCAGCCACTTATAAAACTAAACCACAGAAAATCTGGAAATTGCTATTTAGAAAAGAAATTTTGAAAGATGGGAGGTTGGACTAGTCTGGCTTTGAAAATGTAGACCCATTAAAATCAGGGGAGGGTGGGGAAGTGAGTAATGGAAATGACCTGATTCTCGGGAGCTCAAGGCATCCTGGTGACACACTTGAACATTATAAGGCAGGTCCTTTTAAAGTCATTAAAATATATTTGCTCATTAATAACTTAAAGAATCTATCAGATTTGGTTTGATTTGCTCGGATCTTTAGTTATTATCTCTGGAAAGTTGATTCAAAAGGTTTATAATAGATATAAAGATAAATATAGACTTATTTAAACTTTCAGAGTGAATTTATGAATAAACATCAAATTCAATGAAACACTGGCTTAAACAATGCATAATGTATGTCTTCTCCTATAAAAGGCTGTAGTTTGGCAAAGGAGGGCTGGCTGGCTGGGTAATTTTTGTTCTACAGTCTTTAAGAACTTAGGCTCCCTCCAGGTAATCAGTCTGGTATTCCTAAAGTGTGACCCTTGGACTTCAAGGTCCAAGGGCATTTCAGGCAGTAGGATGGATAAAGGGGCAAAGAAGAAGAGGTCAAGGGCACGTTTCAGCTGTTTTTAATGAAGCTTCCTGAAATCAACCAGATGCTGGAATTTCATCTTCTTCTTAGGAAAGCTGGTTAATGTCTTTTTTCCTTAGAGGGCCATGTACCCTAAAATGAAGGCCAAGACAAGAGGGTATCCTCTTACTTTGTTATCTTACTTTTTACTATGTTACTCAAGCCCAAACTTGGCCAGCACATACTCTTCATTTGGCCTTCATTGTTAAACTTTTTAACAAGTTGTCAATTGGATTCACATAGAATGTTGGATTTATGGCTTTCTTGAAAAAGTGACAGATCTGTCAACAATGGGACATGAGTTTACATGCAAGCAATAAGCTGGAGTTGAAAACAGCTTCCTTTTTTAATAACTTTTTATTAAGTAACAGGTATTTTATTGGTTGACATTGGGGCAAATCCCACTGCCACCTCACAGTGTAGAGCCAGTAGAACCTGGAACATTTCCACCCCACCCACCCCAGCCACCCCAGCCACCTGACTTGACCCCTTGTGGGAAACACTGCAGAACCTTCAAGGAAGCAGAACTCATGCCCTTCCAGACAGCATCAGCACTCATCCCTGACCGCTGGCTGCAGTGGGAGCTCATGGCACTTGGGGAATGGACACGCCAACCCCGTGGGGACCCCCTGACAGCTGTCCTTGAGGAGAGCCCAGCACTTCTAGGACTCCCTAAAATTTTCCCTCCAAAGTACCCTTTATAGGTCCCTGGCCCCCCAGAATCCAACTTATTTGTGAGAGTCCACTGACTGGCTGCATCAGACAAAGAACAGGCCACCCAAGGGCCAGTCCACACAGAGCCACTAGCATGCAAAAGACGGAAGATTCTATGGGCAGTCCTGGGTCCTGGCAGGATGGGGACCCAAGGGTAGGTCTCAGGTGGGCTGGGAGATGGCGGGAGCAACATCAACCTGGGCCTGTTCTACCACACAGTGAGAACTGAGCTCCTGCAGGAAAACCCCAGGCCAACACAGGCTCTGAGAGTGATTGTGCTGGTGGCAGGACAGGAGAGCTAAGGTCCATCCACATTTCTCAAAATCACAGACCCATCAGGAAGGACCAGCACATTCTACATCTTGGCCTCCAGTGGCCCTCCAGCCTCACCCCATGGACACGGTCAGGAATCACGTGGGCATACAGGCACCCTGGAGAAAAGCACATGGGCTTCTAAGGCCTAAGGTCAGGCACAGGTACCCACTGGCTCACATGGGTTTGGGCAAAGAGCTAGTGTGAAAGGTGGGTGGCCCAGACCAAAGAGGGCAAGGTCAGCTAGTGCCTGGCACCCTGGAGCCACAACTCACCAGCCCTGTGAACAGCTTCCATTTTTAAAGGAGATCAGCCCTCTGAGAGAAGTGAGGTTGAGATCACTCCATAGTCAACTCCTCCCTAGCTTCCTGGCCCTGGAGGCTTTTATGGATACTATTCCAGTTTTACACACTTCCCCAGGGCAGTGGCTGCCCATTAACTTATACTTAAGGAGGGCCACTATGTAAAGTTCTTGAATTACTGTAAGCAACTTTAAACACTGAGGCTGGTTATTATTTTTAACATACCAAAAAAGGTTTAATCTTAACTTATACAAAAAGATACTCAGATTGCTTTCAAATTATTATTACATTAATCTTCTATGCACTTTTATATAGAATATGTATTTTTATGTATTTTGTATATACTCTTCTCACACACACAGTATTTACCTTATATACTGTGTCATTAAATCCTAGTAGGTAATCCATTTAAAGTATGTAGGAGAATGTCTAAAACATATAGTAAATGCTAAATAAAGAAAAATCTAAATGATCAGGTCTCAAAAATTATAGAAACGATGACATTATTAGATAGGAATAATCATTTAATCATTTCCAAGTTGTGCCTTTTTTCATGACTTAGTATCTCCGAACTGGAGTCTCACAATCATAGTTGGACAGAGGCATATTTAAAGTAGATGACCTTGTCTGAGCATGTGAGAACTTGATCATGATGTCAATATTGACCTCACTGGAGTTAAGTAATAAGTGTGGTTGGTACCACACATGTTTGGTTTAACTACATTTAAAATATATTTATTATATTATAAGTAGGTATTTATTTTAAAATTATTGTGTATGCAAGAAGACTTGAAAGTAGCAGCAGTACATATATGTTATACTAATGAAGTTAATATTCATCATTGAAGAAATGATATCCTGAATGGGTATCAATCAGCTGCTTAGAAGAAAATGTATGAGAACTAAAAAGTAATCCATCAATTACTCTCTTTATAGCCCAGACAATCAAGAACACGGAGAACTCTGAGTCAAAAAGTGATTTACAAGAAGGTTTTGAGTTAAAAAGTGATTCACAAAATGAAGAGGATTTAGCTATATCTTAGTCAATTTATTTCACTTCTATTTTTTATGTGCAAGAGTAAGATACAACAGAAATATATTTGTAAGTACATCTAAGAAGCTGGTTTACTAAATTAAAAAAAAATCTAAGTGAAAAGAAAGCATTATCTGTGTAATTAAATGGGTGTCAACAGAGTAACTCATTCATACAAATGCTTTTTCCCAGTGGTGCAGAGAGGTTTTTACTCTTAGGCAGAAGAAATTGAATTAAGTAAACTCTAATATCAAGGGTCTTGACATTTTGCTTCATAAGCAAAAGATATTAAACTAATCTCTGAGATTAGTTGGTCAAATGCCATTGTTAGCCCAGATACGGGGTTGTTGATGTGAAAAGTTTGTCCTAAGAAAAAGTCATCCCCCATGGTACCCTAAATGTGGTTGATGTAGGTACCATTTAAATTCTCCAAAATAGAAAAGTTAAGCCAGTACACCTGAGAATGAATTTCTAACATATCCAATAAATATTCCTGGAAGCTTTGTAAAATGCCTCATGAAGAAATCTAAAGTAATGAAAAAGTTTTTGCATTTACTCTGAATTGTACATGTTTCTTTGTAATTAGACTGAACCTATAAATTAAATCTAGGACTGATACTTGTTTATTCAAAGACTAAGATTTGATGATTATTCCAGATTCTTGTTAGTCTTGAGACTAGGGCTCTGTCTACAATAACATCATCTTTTGAAAGTTAACCTTAAGTTCTATTAAAATTAATTTATTTTTTTGTATCTTGTTCTAAGTTCTTAAATTCATTCAAATCACTGTATATTACATAACATGTCTTGTTTTTCTTTGAAATGGCAATTTTCAAAAAGTGACCTTGATAAATAGAGAGAAAACATTTTAGAGAAGCATTTCCAGAAAAACTTTCTTCATGGAACAAATTAACTTCAGGCCAGCATTTTCCTTTAGAGCAGCAACTTTTAATCTTTTTCATTTCAGGGCACACATATACTAATTGCTAAAATTCTGTGGCATACCAAAAAAATATCATATTTTTTACCAATCTGACAAATAAAAAGGTATTATTTTTATTCATTCACACCAGACAGCTATTGTGTTTACTGTCACCATTTTTTTATTTGACAATCTAAATAGCCAGGTATTACGTTTTAAAAATTCTTGTGACACATCACTTGAAAATCACTGCTTTAGAGCATTCTGAGATGATGGAAATGTTTTATATCTGCATTTGGTACCCACTAGTTATTGAGCACTTGAAATGTGACCAGTGCAAGGAGAAACTGAATTTTAAGTTTGATTTGATTTTAATAGTAGAGACTAGTGGCTACCGTTGGGCATTGCAGCTCTAGGCTGCAGAATACCTATTCTGATAGCCAAAGGACCACTATTTATTTGGTAATCATAAGAAAGGGGAAACAGTGAAACAGTGAAACTCAGCCCCTCTAGGTCGGAATGAATAAAGACACTGGATTAAGTGATCCTAAAAACTGGTTGGTCATTTTACGTCTCACCTTGGAATGTTTTTGGTGTCAAATATTCTGCTAGTGAATAATTCAGTCTCATTATATGTATGAGATAAACTACTGGTCCACAAAAATGATTATGTTCATTTCTCACTTTCTCCATCAAAATAATTGTTAACACCTTAGACAGAGGCGTTTATAAGGTTACCATCATCGACATGGTAAATGTAGACACACCTAGTCATGAGTTTGTCTTGGAGACGGATTTCCCAGAGGTACTCTTATATTTGCTCACTATTATGCAATTTTTGTTAACATAAAAGGAATAAAAAACACTTTTATAATTTGTACTTTATTACCTTAAAATATAGTAACTCATGTATATTTATTTGATTATAAAATTTGCATGTTTAAAAAATATCTAAGCTATTCAACATAAAAATACAGTTAACACTATTCCAGCCCTGGCCGGTTTGGCTCAGTGGTTGGAGTGTCGGCCCTCAGAACAGAGTCCCAGGTTTGGTTCCCGTTAAGGGCATGTACCTCGGTTGCAGTTTGTCCCTGGCCCCGGTTGGGGGTGGTGACCACTCGATGTGTCTCTCTCGCATCGATGTTTCTCTCTCTCTTCCTCCCTCTCTCCCTCCTGCTCTAACTGAAGATAAATGCAAAAATGTCCTCAGGTGAGGATAAAAACAAAACATTATTCCATCGCTTAGAAATAATCATGGTTAAATTTCAGTCACCTTAATTTCAGACATTTCTCTAGTCACACATAAACATAGAGGTATAGATATCTAGGTTGAGAGATTAAAAAAATATGATTAAATTGGAACTGTAATTGCTTTTATAATTTTCATGCAATTATATTTCAACTTAAAATAAAAAAAAGCTGAATTGAAAATAAATGAATTAAGTGTTGGTAATTGTTTTTCCATCAAAAGAGACAAAGAGACACCATGACCTAAAATATATTTCTAAACTAAATTTTAAAGGGACATGAAAACTTAAAGGTGTTATATTATTTTTTAAACTAAATATGTCCATGGTAGGCTGCAGTAACTGCCTAATACAAAGATGTGGGTGTGAACATTGAAATCCACCCTCCTTCCGCCTACCTCCTATTGTCCACATAGGTGAACCCTTGGTATACAGTGTACGGCTTTTGTGTGTTTGGTATTTTGTTTTTGTCTTTTATTATGTTGTAAAGGTCTATACCACTTACACTCTATTCTGTGACTATTTTGATTCCTAAGGAGCCTCTCTAACTTCGTATGCCCAGCACCCAGCTCTCCAGGAGAAAATCTGCTCTCCCCACAGTCTTCTCATCTTGGTTATCACCAATTCTAGTCTTCCAGTTGCTAGTTCAGGAAACTCTCTCACTTGAATTCCAGACCATAAACAAATCCTGCTGGCTCTACCTTCTAAAGGTATCCAGAAGCTGCCCATATTCTAGCACCTTCCATTGCTAACCTTCATCAATCTCACCTGAATCTTGGCAACAGCCACCTAATGGTCTCCTTACTTTGCCCTTGTGCCCCCTCAGTCATTTCTCTAAACAGCACCCAGAATGATCCTTTTATAAAAACAAAATGTCAGCCTTGTGTGGGAAATGTTTCAGTCGTAACAGTGGCCTACAAGGCCCTGCACAATCTCATCCTGTTACGAACCTCACGTCCGTCCTCTCTTCCTCATCCACTCCAGCCACACTGGCCTCCTCAGACCTGCCCAGCATGCTCCTGCCCCAAGTCTTTTAGGCTTGATGTTTCCTCTGCCCGAAATCACTGTGCCTCAAGATTTCTGCCTGGCTCACTCCCTGTCATTACGCAGGCTTTGCTTAGATGCAACTTTCTCAGGGTGGCCTCTCCTGACCACCCTATTTAAATTGCAACCCGCCCTCTAACTTTCTATCCCTCTTCCCTGCTTTCTGTTCCTCCATAGCAATTATCACCATCTACATACTATACATTTTACTTATTTATTTTGTTTGTTGTCTGCTTTCTCCTCCTCTGGCAGTAGAATGTAAATGTCACAAGGTCAAGGAAATGTACCTATTTTGTTCACTGTCTCTATGTTCTATGTTCTAGAGTAGTACCCATCACATAGATAACCATATTTGTTTAAAGAAAAAAAAATGAGTAAATAATTACTAATGATTTATTTGTATTTATTTATTTATTTATTTTTTGGTCATTGGTTATTTATCGATCTCCTTTCCGTTTATATAAATTCACTGATCAACCCTCTAACCATTGTTTCTACGTTCCTGAGCTCTTTATTGTCATTTTTTTTGGTCTGGTTAGATTTTATATTTGTTTCTATTGCTGTGTAACAAATTACCTAGAATTTAGTTGCTTATCACAACACCCATTCATGACAGGTCAGAAGACTGGCACAGCATGACTGGTTTCTCTGCCCAGAGCATCACAGGCTGAAATAAAGGTGTCAGACAGGCTGAATTCTCATCTGGAAGCTCTGAAAAAAACCCTCCTTCCAAGCAGTTCTAATTGTTGGCAGAATTCATGTGTGTACAGTTGTAGGACGTAAGTCCCTGTTTATTCACTGAATGTTAATGGGAGGTTGCTCGCCTTCCTTGCCACACGGTCCCTCCCTCTTTAGTCAGAACATTGCACCCAATCTTTCTCATGCTACAAATCTCTGACTTTTTATTCTGCAACCTGTTTGAGAAAATGCTCTGCTTTTAAAGGTTCATATGAATAGAACCGGCCCACCTGAATAATCTCCCCTTTTTAAGATCAACTGATTTGGAACCTTAATTAGTCAGCAGAAACTCTTTCCCGAAGCATCTAGGTTGATGCTTATTTGAGTAACTGGGAGCAGGTACGTATATAGCCAGGACTGGGAATCCTAAGGCACCACCTTAGAATTCTGCCTACCACAGGTTTCTTTTCTTCTCATAGGAAAAGGTCGGAAGATCTGTGTTCCTGAATTGCCGCAAACTTGAGGAGCTTCTCTCATAACTTGGTAAACAATGATTGATTTACATTTTTCTGCCAGAAAGCTGTAGACCTTGCCCTTCTGTTTCCTGCTTTAGATCTTGCCTTGTTCTTTTTGCTACTAATTTTCTAATCATCTTCTGATTTGCAGGATTTAATCATCAGTCATTGGGTTTTCTTTCAAAAAGGGGTCATGAGGGTCCTATTCCCTTAGTTTTTAACATGTTCAAGAAATGCTTACTTGTTGAGGGGAAAAATGGCTGGACATAATATTCTCTCCTTTAAAACTTGGTAAATACGATCGGTTGTGATACTGACCACTGCTGGGAGGATGTTAAAGGCCAGCCTGGTCACTAGCTTTTTCCACATTCATGACGGAAAGAAATTCTTACCTTTGAGGTTCAATAACTTAGCCAGAACATATCTCAATATTTTCATTTTTATACAGGCTTTTAAGAAATAAATTCAGCTATTTTATCAAAGAATGTTTTCCTATTGTGTCTTCAACTAGGTTTTATTTGAGAGGTGTTCTCAAATAAATGGATAATTTAAGAGCATCAATTATCACTCAGAAACATACTTGCCTTTTCTTCTTTTCAGGGCCTTCAAGCTTCTCCTTAGGTTGTTAATTGAACTTTTCCTTCCTGTTTTCTCTTTCTTTCCTCAAATTCAGAATGAAGCCCTGGAGATGACTGAGCCCTGGTGATATTGTTCTGTCTGCTGATACGCAGCAATGGTGAGGATGGGCTTCTGCACTAGTGTTTTCATTGGTTTCCCTTCAGGCTGCATTGGCCCCTGAGTCCATTTATCTTCAAGTTGTAGAATATAAGGAACAATTCTCAGAATTTTCCAGATTTCTAATACTACATTTAGCAGTGACATGTGGATGTGTTTAAGAACTGTAGTAAGTCAAATGAGAACATTGGTTTTCTTTTTTCCTTTCTATTAGATTTTGAAAAATTATATTAAATTGTACCCTTCCTGCCCTGGCTGGTTTGGCTCAGAGGTTAGAACGTCAGCCCTCTGACCAAAGAGTCACAGGTTTGATTCCTGGTCAAGGGCACGTGCCTCAGAGTTGTGGGTTCAATCCCCAGCCCCGGTCGGGGTCATGCAAGAGGCAACCAATCAATGTATCATTCTCACAATGATATTTCTTTCTCTCTCTCTCTCCCTCCCTCCCTCCCTCCCACTCTTCCTAAAAAATATCCTTGGGTGAGGATTAAAAAAAAAAATTATACCCTTTCTTATTTGGTTTCTGCTGGTAATATTTTTTTCTTTTAAGTTTTGTTGGTTTGTTTGCATTTTTGCTTTTTGTTTATTATATTTTTATTTGTTATTATGATAGATAAGGCATGAAGAACAATCAAAATATAATTTTACAACTATTGAATTATTATAATATGAATAATATTTCCAAGAAACAGATGATCTTAGGTGACGAGAAGTACTCCTCCCCTTTGTTTAGATGACTACTACACTTGCTCCTCCCTGAGGATATCCAGTATCCTGACGCCTAAAACAGCGCTTTACCTTGGTCTGGTCTGCTTTTAAACATTATTATGAATGAAATGATAGGATATGTCCATGTTTCTTCTTTCTTTCAGCCAACATAATATTTTATAACAACTTTATAAAACATAACATTTGTGAAATTCATCCTGTTGCTGCATATACTTATAGTTTATTTTACTCTACATAGCATTCTATAGTTTGAATATTCCATCATTAAGTCATTGTACTATTTATGGGCAATGGGATGGTTTCCTGTTTGCCTATCATAAATAATACACTGTGGATGTATTGGACACAGCCCTCTGTACATGTTTTCACCCATTTCTGTTTGTGAAAACTCATTCCAATTAGGAGTGCAGTGGGTCATACGATGATATGCTCAACTTCATAGACAATGCCAAATGATTTTCCAATGCGATTTTACCAATTTATACTCTACCCACAGTGAATGAGAATTGCTATCATTCCAAATACTTGCCAACACTTAGAATTGCCAGTCTTTTTATATCTAGCCATCTGCTGGGTCTCTAGGAAACCAGTTTGCAGGTTTGCTTTTTATTTCCTTGATTACCAATGAGGTTGGACATTGTTCTAAATTATCTGTTGTCACCTTGGCATCACAGCCAAGATATTTCTACCTCACTGAAGAGAAGCCAGAGGTTACATTTCCAAGAAATTTCTGTCTGTTTGATTCTGGATTGAAGTCTGAGAGAAAGGAAGGGAAGAAAGGTCATATTCTCCAGAGGACGCTGTAGCCACATAACAGACAGACATGAGATTGTCAGCAGCATCTCTCTGGTGATTATTGACAAGGACCATTTTTTCATATGTCTCTTGGCCATTTGATGTCCTCTTTGGAGAAGTGTCTTTTTAGGTCCTCTGCCCATTTTTTAATTGGGTTGTTTGTCTTCCTTTTGTTGAGTTGTATTAGTAATTTATATATTTTGGACATTAACCCCTCATCAGATGTATCATTGGCAAAAATGTTCTCCCATACAGTTGGTTCTCTTTTCATTTTGATGCTGATTTCTTTTGCTGTGCAGAAGCTTTTTAGTTTAATATAGTCCCCTTTGTTTATTTTTTCATTTGTTTCTTTTGCCCTAGGGTATGTATCGGTGAAAACTGATGGGCTTTTGAGCACCACTCTCTTTACTGATGTAGACTGAGAGATGGTGGGAGCTTCTCCGAGCTTTATACCCCTGCTCTTTAAATGTTTGTAAAAGTTTCTAATTCCCTGTATTAAAACCCTTCATACCTGATATACATAATGCAGCTTCTGTTTTTCCATCCAAAACTCTGATAGTATCAATACCTTTTCACATATGTATCAGCCCTTGAGATTCTTTTGTGAAGTGTTTGTTCAAGTCTCTGACCTTTTTCCCATGCTGGGCTGTCTGTCTTTCTCTTATTGATTGGTAATAGTCTTTGATATCATTTTGGGGCTCAGTTATAGGTGATGTAAATATTTCTCCCACTTTGTAGCTTGCTTTATTACTATCTCAAATGGTATATTTTTTAAAAAATTAACAGTCCTTAATTTTGAAGTAGTCAGTTTAGTAAATTATGATTAATGTGTTTATGTTTTACTTAAAAAAAAAAATTTCATACCAATAATCTTAAAGACAGTCTATGTTATCTTTATTTTTTTTTTAATTTTACATTTATATTTAAAATCTACCTGGTAATTTTTTTTTTAATAAGGCATGAGGTAGAAGTCATTTTTCCCTCATCTAGTTATCTGATTGACTCAACACTTTTTATCAAATAGACCACTCTTTCTTCTCTTTCTCTGAAGTGCTCACTTTTGTATAAATCAAGTATCTATATCTATGTGGTCTCCTTCTGGGTTATTTGTTTTGTTGCTTCAGTCTATTTGTCTATTCTTCCGTTAACCTAACACTCTCTTAATTAATTACCTTTATAACAAGCCTTGATATACATTAAAGCAACCCTTCCTATCCTTTCTTCTTCAAGACTATCTTAACTACATGGTCTTTTGCATTTTTATAAGATTTTAGAATAAGATTCTCAATTTCCATTTTGAAAAAACTATGAATCTATTGGTTTTATTCGTTCTGTTTTGAATAGATTTTGTCTCTTGGGGTGGTGCTGTGTTAAATGTATACTATCTGCTGCTAGAGCTATCTCCTGCATAAATATACTCTCATCCTTTCCACTTCAATTTCTAAAGTCACCCTAAAATAAATATAAAGTACTTAGACTGCTACACTGTTATAAAAGACCTTAAATTGACTTGTTCTGGCCTTTGTTTCTAGCCATAACATTGGCCACGCTCACTCATCACATGATATTTTGAACATTTACTGTACACCAAGAAGAGAGCTTGGGAACTACGAGATAAACCCATCCACTTCCTTTAGACATTAAACTGCATTGCCTGTTTTCACAAGTCTTTAATGAGTCCCTCAAGCAGGGCTGCAAACTCTCTTCTCTGGACTATACATAATTGTACACATCTCTATACTTACCTGCCCATATATTATTTTATAGCCTTAAAATTATTTAGGCATTATTCCCACCTCCTTAATAAGACAACAGAGATTCCTTTTAATCATCTTAAATAACAAACACTTAGGGAACATACCTCCACTTTAGAAATTATATATAATGTATGTACATCTGTGTGTATTTAGAGAGAAAGATTTGGCACTTCAGTCTGATATCATATTAATTTACACTATTTTTCTATGTCAATTCTTTTGATAATTATAAAGGACACAAGACATATTTTAGAGCAGCATTGAAAATGGACTGGGGATTCTAGAGGGAGGGCGTTCTGCCATGATGTCCGGTGATTTCACACACCTGCACATAAGCCTTACAGCCAGCCTTGGCCATCGTCTAATCCAGTCTTGGTGAACAGTCCAGTGACTCCTTTGGAGCAAGGAGAGGCAAGCCTCTTAAAGAATAGTCATGAGGATGTTTTTCATCCCAGCCTCTGAAAGACCACTGCAAAGCTGGTTCCCATCCATCTCCCTCGTTTCATTTGAGCCCAGGATGTTCTACCTCTCATTATCCCTTAGAGTACAGCTGCAGGCTTTTATGTACATTTATGACCATTTGGCTGGGGTCAGAGGCTGTTCCCAAGGCGGAGAGGTCCTTTGCTGGTGTCACCTGTCATCTGAAACTTCTGATGACACAGGGAACATGGAGAGCTGGCACCGTGCAGATCTCACTTTGCCTTTGCATGTGTAGTAAGTCACACTGATCAAATCTAGGGAAGGTTTCCAGGCAACCTGATAATTGTCATAGTCTGACTCGTGGTCCTATTATCACCATGCTGCTGCTTTGGGAATGCTTGCCCACTTGATCAGTTCTCCTTAACATATCAGCTAGTTAGCAAATTTTGCCACCTGCCAAAAAAATGCTTATAAATATGCTGTTAAAGACTGAAAACTCACGATAACATTACAAAGAAGAACCTATGATCTCCCTCTTGAAACAGAAGTAAAATAAAACAGCAGTAAAAAGTACAGTGGCCTCTGTGGGTCAGGTTCACTTGTAGGGAAATCATGCTTCATACCTCCGTCACTGCATGGTTTCTGACTCACACACGTCAGATCTGTGTCAAGTTCTTTCCCTCTGATTCCTCACCATCCCGGCTCTCACCCGACAGCCACATAGACACACATCCCATGATTAACCCTTCTTCATTCTTCAGTCCTCAGTTTAAATGTCATTTACTCAGAGACCGATTCTCTCAACCACTAATCAATAGCATGCTCAATTCTCTAGTGGTACTCTATACTTGCCCTTCACCATGTTTACCACAATTTGTAGTTAAAAATAAAAGAGAGATCTAGAAAAACAGAGAGGAAGCTCATGGTTATTCATGTTAATTTCCCTACTAGAACGTGAGGTTCATGCAGACAAAGACCGTAGATTTTTGTTTACTTGTTTGCTTTTCGTCACCACTATATTCCCACCACCTATCTCAGTACATGGCATGTAGAGGAGCTTAATAAAGGTTTGCTGAAAACAGAAAAAACGATGGTGTGCCATGCTAGAAAGGTGACCTATGGACCCTCAGTTTATTGGTGCTAGTTCTTGAGTGCTGTATTTCTCCCACCCTTTAAGGTTCCCTTTTCTTGCTGTATCTATCTAAGGACTTAGAATTTCAAGCGTATTTGATAAAAAAATGCATGTGATGGGGGACTGAGTTGGGGTTTGGTGGAGAAAAGTGATGTTATTAAAGGGAGACAGGTAGGAAGGAAGGACATCGGTGATGTCGCATTGCAACTCTAGAAGTAGAGTTCCCCCACAGAAGTCATCAGGCGAAAAGGAACAATATTCTACAGATTTGGAGGAATACCAATGTTTACTAAACCAGATAAAAATTTTGGAAATTTTACATCCTAATCTGAGAAAGATCCTGAGTCAGGAGCAGGAATCATTGTAAAAGCAGGTTTAGATGCAAAGGCCACACATAAGAGAATATAGACATGAAAGATGTAAATAGAGTGGAAGAAATTTTAAAAATAAAACAAACTAGCTAAAAAACTAAGTAACAATGAAAGTCAGTAGGTGGAAGACAGATTTGAGAATCGCCCCCAGGTTGTACAAGAAAAGGACAGATGAAAAGTAGTAGACATCACATGATTTCACGTATATGTGGAATCCAATGAACAAAAAATCTGACGAACAAAATAGATCTAGAGAAATGGAAGCATGGCACAGACTGATGGATCTCAGAGGGAAGGGGTGGGGAGATGGAAAGAGATTAACCAAGGAATTTATATGCATGTGTTCATAACTCATGGGCAAGGACAATAGTGCCATAAAGGCCTGGGGGACAGAGTGTGGGGGAAGCTGAGCAGAGGGAGTCAATGGGGGAAAAAAGAGGGACATCTTTAACACTTTTAACAATAAAGATAAATTTTTTAAAAAGAAAAGTAGTAGAATATAACATAAAGAAGAGATAATGGTGAGTGAACTCAAGTATAATAGTTATTACCGCAGAAAAAAGTATTAGAAAATAATACAAAGTCTCTCTTGCAAAATTTCTAAAAGCATTCTTCCCCCAAGAAAGATAATATAATTTTTCAGAGAAAAAAATTATCTTGAGACACGTGGTTGGAAGGAAAAAAATGTGTGGCACATAAGCTTCATCATAAAAAATTATAATCAGTATTTTTATTAGAGCATTAAAATGAAAAAGAATGGACTCATATAGCATATATCAGAGGTCCATCGAGAAAAATAAAAGACTGTGGGCCTAACTAAACTAAAGTAACACGGTCCCAAACCGGAGGAATTTGTTAATATGTGTATCAGACATGCCTTTTTTAAATCTACTCTATTTTTGATCTTATACCTATAAAATTTATATTGACATTCTCTATTACTCATAAAAAAGCCATTTTAAGACCATACTAAAAAAAAAAAAAGTGTTTTAAATAACCCAGATATCGTTTGGCAGAATTAAGGAAATGAAAGCAGCCCAGTGTAAGCAAAATAAAAAATAAGAATAGAAAATGGAAAATCATTTTAGAAGTTACAATAATATTGTAGAATGCTTGTGTGTATCTTTAAGAAAACATAATTTTAAACTGTATTCTAAACAATTTCGGAGGAGATTTGCTAATTATCTTGATAATTTTTTAGAAATTTGTTATTGGCAATTTGTGTAAGAGTTTAAGTAAATATATTGTAGAAAATAATTAAAGGATAAAAGAATAAAGCTGCTGTTCTGCAAGTAGCATAAAATCCAAAACAAACAGAATAGAATGTCGTGTCTAATTTTGCCCACCAGATTATAGTCATATGCCCCTTTTAATATATTTAATACTATAGGCACACTTTATTATGTTTTAAAGGTAAGTCATGTCAATTTATAGGCCATAAACCATTAAGTATTTTTCCTGAAAAAAAAAATTGGATATTTTAAGAAAATAATACGATCTCACCACCCAACAAAGCTACTATGATCATTTTGTTATAATCCCATCCAATAATTTTTCTTATATTACTTCACTTGTTTGCAATCATTGTGTTATTTTTTACATTAAATAATGAGTACTTTTTCATGTAACAACATAGTTTTCTTAATTATTTTAATAGTTACATAATATTTCATTGAATAGATGTATCATAATTTTTCTCATCCATTTTTCTTCATTTTAATATTCAAGTTGCTTTTTATTTTTGGCAGCAATAGAAAACAAATCATGCGCATTGTTTTTATTTTATTTATTGTTTCTTAAATGTTTTCAATAACTTTTATTAGACTATCAGAATGTGTTAATTATGAGTCTTGATTTATATTGCCCAACTAAAGTAAAATACTGTTTTGCCAATACGCATATATGAGAGTACCAGTTTTGCTCCATGTTTATTGTTACTTATCAAATTTTATTTTTTTTCTAATTTGTAACGTGTTTATTATTTTAAAAATATCTTTGAAACCTAACCAAAGTAAAAAGTATCCACATCTGTGTTTGTTAGTTGTATTAGCTACCTATACCTGAAAGCTAGGAGAAGAATGCATCCAATAACACAACTTAAAATGTAGCATTAACTAGGTGAAGGCACAGATGACCTAGGTATTGGAGTTTGGATATCTGATAACTGTTGTTAAGAAATGGCAAAATCTGCCTTGGCTAGTTTGGCTCAGCGGTTAGAGCATTGGCCTGAGGACTGAAGGGTCACTGGTTTGATTTCCGGTCAAGAGCACATAGTACCTGGGTTGCAGGTTTGATCCCCTGCCCCGGTCAGTGTTGTGCAGGAGGCAATCAGTTGATATGTCTCTCTCACACTGATGTTTCTCTTTCTCTCCCTCTCCTTCCCTCCTTTCCACTCTATCTAGAAATCAATGGGGGGAAAAATCCCCTGGTGAGGATTAACAAAAATAATAAGAAGACTGTAGCCTTAGGTAAATAAATGGAAAAAAGCAGAATGTTGTAGTATGCTGGTTGCTTATTGTTTACTGACAGTTCTAGTAAACAGTTTTGTTTAAAAAAATTCTGCATTAAATTCATGTTGCAGTGAATCAGTCTGCAAGCAGAGACAAAAAGTAATACAATTTTCTTAAGAAAAATATTGCCTGTGGCCATACTCTAAATAAATGGAGAATCCAGGAATTTGAAGTCTTGTTGCGTAAAAGAAAGCCAATTACACCTATATCCAAAGTGAAGCTGTTATACAAGCTTTCCCACAAACTTTGTGATGCTGCAGATAAAAACGAGATTAGAGTGGGGGTCTTACTACTTCCATCCATTATCTCAGAGTTGATGGGGTAAGAGAGAGAGGAAAGAAGCCAGAAATGAAAAGACCATGGTCTATGTCTAAATAAGAGGTTTAACAGTGGTTATCACTATCTTTTTTTTTTAAATCCTCACCTAAGGGTATTTTCCACTGATTTCTACATAGAGTGAGAGGAAGGGGGAGAGAGAGAGAGAGAGATAGAGAGAAAGAAACGTTGATGTGAGAGAGACACATCAATTCGTTGCCTCCCACACAACCTTGACAAGGGCAGGGGATCGAACCTATAACTGAGGTACGTGCCCTTGACTGGGAATCAAACCCGTGACTCTCTGGTCCATGGGCTGATGCTTTAATCAATGAGCCAAACCGGCCAGGGCTGGTTATCCCTATCTTAACCAGTTCTGGCTCCTATAACAAAGTACCATAGCCTGGGAGAATTCTGAACAACAGAAATGAATTTCTCGCAGTTGTGGAAGATATAAGTCCATGACCAGCACTTCAGCATGGTCAAGTTCTGGTGAGAACCCTTCTACCGGTTGCAGACTGCCAGCTTCTCATTATATCTTATATGGCAAGACAGAGAAAGGAGTTGATCTCTCATGACTCTTAAAAGGACACTAATGCCACTCATGAAGTTTCCACTCTCATGACCTAATCAAATCCTAATTACTTCCCAACGGCTCTACCTCCTAATACCATCACATTGGAGGGCAGGATTTCAACATATAAATTTTGGGGGCACACACACATTTAGTACAAAACATGACCCTCAAATGTTTGTATCCCTCCAAGATTCATGTTCGTCTCACATGCAAATACATTCATTCCATCCCAACAACTCCAAAAACTGAATTCATTCCAACATCAACTCTAAAGTCTAAGTCCAAAGTCTCATCTAAATTTCACCTAGATGGTGTATGGGTGAGACTTAGAAGTACTATTTATCCTGAGGCAAAATTCCTCTCCAGCTGTGGACCTGTGAAACCAAATACATTATATTTTTCCAAAATCCAATAGTGGGACAGGAATAGAAGAGATATTCTCATTCCAAAAAGTAAAAAACAAACAGACAAACAAAAAAACAGGAAAGAAGGAAGGGGTGACAGGTCCCAAATAAGTCCAAAACATAGCAGGGAAAAACTATATTAGACCTTAAGGCCCAAGAATAATCCTCTTTGGCTTTGATACTCTGCCTTCTAGGCCCATGAGGTGTTGGTTCTGCCCCAACAGCTCTGCATCCTCAGGACTCTGTCACACGGCCGCTCCCTCAAGACTTTAGGCAGTCATCTGACCTTTTGAAAATAAAGCTATGCACCCCCCCACCCCACCCCGACACTTTGAGACCAAGAAAGCAGCCTTAATGATCTCTAGATAGCCTTCAGGATAATTTTTACTTGTCTTGAAGATAATACAAGTTCAGAGCCAAATAGTTCTATGATCCTGTCCTGTAAAATCCAAAAGGTCTGATGGCCTTCCTTTATTCCTTCCTGTCTCCTTCCTCTTCACTTCAAACTGGCGATTTCCTGCTGGGGTGGCTAATGGAGTTCCTGGTCCACATACACACTAATCTACTTATCAAATAGCTGCTTCACCTCCTATTTTATATTCTCTTCTGAACAGGATTTCTTTTTTTACAATATGGATAGCCTGAGAAGTTTTCAAATCTTTTAGTTCTATTTTGCTTAACAATTTCATCTTTAAATCATTTCTCTCGTTATGCATTTTACCATAAGAAGTCAGAAGGCAAGACACACCTTCAGCATTTTGCCTAGAAATCTCCTCAGCTAAATATCCAATTTCCTCACTCACAAGTTCTACCTTCCGCAAAACATGAGAACACAAACACAATCAGACAAGTCCTTCGCCACTTTATATAACAAGGATCACCTTTCCTGCAATTTCCAATAACATGCTCCTCATTTCTATCTGAGATCTCGTTAAATGGCCTTTACTGTCCATATCCCTACCCGCACTCTGTTTGGGATTACTTAGGGGTTCTCTGAGGTGGAGGTTATCCCAGTGGCTTTCCTCTTATCTTTCTGAGCACTCACCGAATTGCCTTTCAAGGTCTGTCTATGACAGCGTAGGTTTTTTCTAGCACACACCTTAAAACTCTTCCAACTGCTACTCAGTACCCAGTTCCAAAGCTGCTTCCACGTTTTTAGGTATTTGTTACAGCAGTATCTCCACTTCCTGGAAGCAGTGTCTGCCTCTCTCATGACTCTTATAAAGGCACCAATCCTGTTCGTGAGGGCTCCAACCTCATGACCTCCTCTAATCTTAATCACCTCCCAAAAGCCCACCTCCTAGTAAGATCACATCACAGGGTAAGGTTTCAACAAATAAATTTGAGAGGGACACCAACGATCAATTCATCATATCCCCACACAGAACTGACCAGAAAAATTCAGAATTTTTTGAATAACATGCAATGTCACCTCGTCTTTGGCTGCCTCATCAGTTCATCCAGCACTGCCATCTCCATTCCCCACTGTCCCACACAAACGCAAGACTCCTTTTATTTCCTAGCGTGTCTTGCTTTAATAAAGGTCCATTTATTTTTAAAGATAGCCCACTGTGACTGTCATTCCCTTTCTCTGTTTGTCCTGATTAAATTTCTATTTATCTTGACATCCATAGTAGTATATCACAGTGCATAAATGGGGAAATACAATTCTGAAAGATTTAATTGAAGCAAATCACCAGAGAAATGTACTTCCTTCTAGTGATTTATAATAGTAGAGGGGGCACCTCAGTCTATGTGAAACTGTTTCATGATATTTCCCCTATTAAGTGGAGACTGAATACATATTTTTATTTTGGTAATTTATGTTCAGCCATGGGAAGAACGCAGGAAAATTCCCTCTCTCTCTCTCTCTCTCTCTCTCTCTCTCTCTCTCTCTCTCTCTCACACACACACACACACACACACAAACAAATAGTAATTTATACCCATTACTACATGAAGTATGTTAGCTAACTGTAAACCACATTCCAAAAATTCTACTACCAACAAATTATTTTAAAATCACTTGAAATAAAGCTCAATAAATAACTGGTATATTGTTTCCTGCCAATTTTTCTTATTTTTTTTTTATAAGAAAGGCTCCTTTCCTCAGGGTAGGCATAAAATATTCTGCAAGCAGAAAATGGCACAGCATAAAAGGCTCAGAATTGCAAATGTTATCCCATTGTCGATATAGATCTATGCCTTGTCTTTAAATGACATTGTCCCTTTTACAGAATAGCAGCCAAATGTGCTCATAGTCACAAAGCAGCAGGCGAAAGAGCATGTGGAATGCTAAACAAATAATAAACAAAAATGTAAATGAAACTGGGCACTCTGCCTACAAAACAGAATCTGTGTGCAAACAACACATATTTATGCCAAATTTTAGACGCTTTGAGAGGCCATTCAACTGTGCTTCTCACTAAGCATACAGCCAAGGAGAAAATGGGTGAATTTTCCCATCAGTACACAGTGGGAAGGTATAAGACTCAAAAATAATAAATCTACTCTGGAAAAAGCCTGAACAAAAGAATGAAATGTCAGCCAACCTCCATCCCTAATTTGATAGGTTGACATATCAACGTAGGAATAGCCACCACCACCCAACAGGGAGTCCCAGGAATCATTTCATAGTTGAGCTCCATATTTTATAGTTCCTTTAGGTTCTTCAAAGGCTGGTTTTTTGTTTTTTGTTTTTGTTTTTTGCTTTTTGTAGCAGCAAGAAAGACCTCAAAGGCTAGAATTGGTATTAAATAACATGTGTCTTATTTCAGGTTATATGATTGGACAAAACACTTTCTTCTTATCCCATCTTTAAAATAAAGTAACCATTTCACAAAGTCACAAGTAAAAAACACTGTAAACATCAGGTGCTATTATTGTCAGAGTGAGCATGGAAGAGGAAGTGTGTTCCAGTCAGGATAACGCTCAGTCTGTTTGCAGTGGCAGGAGGGCGTAGCCCAGCCACAGCTGGGAAACATGTAGTACACCTCTCTGGCTGATCCAATGAACTTCACCAACCTTTTTAATGCTTCCTATAACTATTACTTTAGAATAAACATCTCTTGCTTTGATTTTGATGGCTTCTCCAACTTATTTCTTCACAGGAAGCTAATTCCTTGCTATAATCTTTATCTGAAAATTAGGAAAACCAAACTTCTAACTGATTCGAGGTCCTATGACCTCAATGTCTCTCCATTTCAATCTATCATGTCAAAATGTTTCACATACAGTTTTCATGTACCTGCTGAAAATTCTACAGAAATTCACTACAAGAAGCTAACAATTTGAGAGCCAATCACTACTAGAATTTCAAAATCCTTTGTTATCTAACCCCATCCAAACAATCTCAGTTTTTTCCATTAAACTCTGGTCAGGTCAATCTCTTCCATTTCTGGAGAACATTCTCAGCCAGAGCCACTTCTCAAAGGCTCAGACTTTTTCCCATTCTGAGATTTCTTTCTTCTCCTCTTGCCTCTTCATTCTTTGCCCACTCATCAAGGGCTGGTGTCTTGAATTCTCTACCAACTTTTGCAGCCAATTTACTCCCATGAGTTCATTTAGCCCTTTCCAATTATATCACACCTTATTCTTTTTGTCACATATATTTTGTATGTTAAGATGGCCCAATTAGATTTCAATTGGGTACAGGGAATTTTGCCTTTTTCATGCATAGTAGATGTCTTACAATGCAACCTGATTGATGTATTAACTGATGGAGAGTGAATCTGGAAAGTGACTCAGAGATCTGAAGATACAGCACAGACACTCCAATTTAACATTCAAATTCACAGACCTGCCCACTATCTCCCTTGACAAAAGCCTATTACATTTAGGACTATACCTCAGAAATTACAGAGAATACCAATGGAGATAAAGGAACTTTTCTGGAATCAAATGTGTAATCTTAAGCCACCACTGTAAAGGAAACAATCTTTTAGAAAAACAAGATGTCTCTTGTGAGTTTCATGACAGGATGTACAATAATTTTCCTCTGGGGGTTAAGATATGATTTAAATGTGATCCATATTAGTGATCCATTGGAGCTGCTCTAAAATGTGGCTTTCTCAAACTGAAACTACTGTCTGTTTCAGTGTAAACGATGTATGTGCATGGTGAGCATTATGTACAAGGACTGCAAAGAAGTCATATCTCACTAGAAAGGGTATGAACACAGAACGCCTGGAAAAGTCTGTGTCTTGACAGTACTTCTGATTAAAAGTTGTTTCTATCATTATACTATTACCCTTATCATGCACATTGTCATAAACCACCATATTCTTTAATGTTACTTGGTTACTAAAATATACAACTCACGTAAAGCCAAATGACTATTTAGACTTTATCTTAAGTATATATTTAAAAATAAAGCAGCCGCTTCTACTATGCTTTTTTCTGTTAATGAGAAAGACAGATCGCTTTAAAGTGTCATGTAATTGAGTCTTTGGAGATAGATATTTGGAGATAGATGGCTGGATCTATTCTCTGAGAAACTGTTCCTTATAAAGACCCTGATTTGAGGAACTATGTTTATTATTAACATTTGACTTTACTATTAACCTATCAAGTAAAATAATATTGTGCTTAATAAAAATGAACCCATTCTATGAATAAGCAGAACATTATTTACTGACATTATTTACCATGTCTTTCTAAAACAACCAGAGGCCTGATTTTATGGAGAAACATAGGGAAACGCTGAGGACCCGAGGCTTTAGCCACTGAAAGGGGTGTCACTGTTCCTTCTGACAGTTTCCAGTTTTATGGCTCCAATTTGACTATTTTAAAGGGTTGAGGCATAGTGTCAGACTAAAATGATTTATTATGCAACTGAAATATTGCATGCTTTATGCCTTTAAACATGGGGGATTCCTTTCTTAGATAAAATGATCTGAGCAGCAGTTTGGAGGAATGTAACAGCTTGACTAGAGCTCAGGGTATGGGAAGGTTTGCAGAGGCTAGGCTGAAGGAGCTGGGCGAAGGACAGGACAAGATGGAAGGGCAGAGGGAGGACAAGCTCAGAGGATGCTTTCTCCCTGCAGCACCCCATTTCCTGGCAAGAAGCTCCAGTGGGGAAGCCAAAAGCTTAATCAAGTCCTGAAATAAATGGAACGCTGAGCCGTCCACTGGATTAGAGTTTCCTCAGTTATTGCCTCCGACAAAGAACTTTTGTTCCCATTAGAGACACAAAAGCACATTTATATCCATCAACTTCCATTACTCAAACTTCCCTGCATTCTATCGATTGACTACATATTTACAGATTAAATATGATGGGTGCAAATATCAGTAAGTGGCTGCAAAGTTGAAATAACAGCAGCAGTGTGATATAAGGTAACACTAACTTGATCTGATCCACCTGTCCGTGCCAAGAACCTCAGAGTAATTACCATTTACAATCCCTGCACCTGGATTCTGTATTGAATTTCAGGTGGACTTTTATATAAATTTCACTTTAATTTAATACCAAGACCATGAAATCAAGTCACCCTGAATGCAGTGTCAACTCAGGCTAGTTAGATGCTTTGATATGATCCTTACAGTTATATATACATATCATCAAAAGAAGTTTAGACCTATTGTATTTCCATGTTTACTCTCCAGTTAGTCATATAAAATTCTGATGTTCACAGAATTTCCCCCAAAGGAAACTTCAATTTCTCTGCATGGCATGATGATAGTCGTGGCGTCATTTTCAAACTAATGGTAGTTGTACCTGTGATTTATGAATTTGGGTGAGCCATGTGATATATGTGACGTTAATGGAGCTGGACAAAAGCCAGGAGCAGTCAAATACTCATCTTTCCATCTCGACACGAAAGTTCTGAACTCTGTCCTGCCAGCAACGTTATTTATTAGTGCATTAGATGCTCTGAAATGCTCAAAAGTCTGTCAGCACTTTCTGCTTAAACCTTTGACTGTTCCTTTCAACTTTTCCTCTTTCCTTTACTGTTTCTGTGTTTGTTTTTCTTTCTCTTAATACACAGATACAGACAGTGTATGTCTTAGTTTATAAAGCATTTACTTTTGTACATTTGAATGCTCAAGGCAGTTGGGGACTTTTGGTTACGTTCATTTTTGTTGTGTTTTTTAAAAGTTTGAAAAAATAAGCTTCCTCTCAATACTTTCCTCTCAATACTTCGCAGAGCCCAGTTTGCTTCTCTTAATTTATTTTAACTCTAAGGAGAGAATAAAGTAAAAGTTAGCCAGTCCCCATTATGAGACAGGCACTGTGTTAAGAATTTTTTTGTATAATCCACTTATTTTATTCCTATCTCTGTTCAAACATCACCCTGTCAGGGAAGCCTTCCGTGGTCAACCCGTCTAAATGAGAAAGCTCCTATCATTCCATTCCCTTCTCTAAGTTACTTTTCATCTTAGCACTTATTAGCTGACACAGTATATACATTTTGTTTAACTATTTTGTTTCCCTGGCTATAGCATGAACATCATGAGAGTAACCATTTTTCCTGCTTTTAGTCTCAGCTAAGTGACTCATCATAGATACAAATAAATATTTGTAGAAAGAATGATTAGATAAGTGACTGACCTGGGGGTAAGGAGCAGACTGTTGTCCTGATGTCTGGGCTTAGCTCCTCAGAGAGATAAGGTAAGGTAGCTGTTATCCATATAGTTTTGGAATCAGACTGCTTGGATTGGAATCCCAGCTGTACCATTCATTACCTATGTGACCTTGGATGAGGTACTTAACTGCCACGGATTCCAGGTTCCTCACCCAAAAGATGGTGATAATGATAGCAACCACCTCATAGGGTTGTACGAGGTTGAATGAATAAATATTATATGCTTAGAAAAGTACATGGAATTCCATGTTAAAAGTTATTAATCTCAGTTCAAAGATGAAAAAACTGAGGTTCAAAGAGTCGTACAACACATTAGGTGGGAAGATAGGACTTCAAACAGAGCTTCTTCTGATGCCATAGATGATTTCTAATAGATGATTTTTTTTCTCTAAAATGGATTTTCCTCCTCCTCCTTCTCCTCCTCCTCCTCCTCCTCTTCTTCTGTCTTTGTCTTCATCTTCTTTTTCATCTTCTTCTTGTTCATTTTTAAATAATTTTAATGACTATTATTAAAAAAAATAATGGGATGTTGATGTATTATTTAGATGTTAACATTATAGGTTGTAAGTTAAATGCACTTTTCTCATTAAAGGAATCATCATGGGAAAGATAAACAGGGTGTAGAAAAATAAATGGGGCTATGTGAAAGAAATGATGCATAATCTCATTTTTCTCTAAATCCTTGAATACTGAATTTTTTACCTGCAGAGATAGCATTGAATTCATTATGAAATATTATCCTATAAGAGTAGCACAGATATAGATCCTTTTATGTGTTAATAAGGCCCTTTGATAGCTAATTTTACTGTTTTGGTTCTTTCATATGATGGATTTTTTTTAGCTTTATAGATTTAAAAATATATAGTAGCATCTACTTTTTATTGTATCGTATCAGTCATTTCTCTGATACCCTGTAGTGATTGTTAACACACCTTTTTCCCCTCTTTCTTTCAGACAATCCTTTCTTCCTAAAGCAAATAACTGGTTAAGTCCAATATAGAAAATATTAAGTGGAGTCACTCTGACTGACATAGGTTGAGTATTGCAGAATCTAGCTCACTCAGACCCTCCCTACCTCCTCCCAGCGTCCTCTACAACATGGAAAAAGTGCCAGCATACGATTTTTATTTCAAAAGAAATACTGTGAAGACTGGTTCCTTATATTAAAGAATAACCTCTACTTAAAGGAGATTTCAAAAATAGTATTTAAACTGACAATGTTGGAAGCTTCAGCTAAGCTCGAATCAGAATTAATTTTTCTTTCTTTGGTCCCCCTCACTCTAAGCTTGATTTATGAATGTCCATTGCCTTTCTAAAAACCACTCAGGAATTTCTAATTTATTTCCATTATTAAAGCCTTACCTCAAAGCACATCACTGTCTCCTAATTTACCTTTAAAATGTGACTGGAAATATGGGTGACATGGGAACCTGGGTTGGTTCTCACTATGTGTTTATCTCTGTCCCTCCACCCTACGCAGATCCCCCTGCTACAGTCCAAGGTTCAAGCACAAGCCACTCTGTGTAAGAGTCTTCACCCTGAAGGGAAATGTAGTCCTAAGGCAAGAGTTGTTCTGGCCCTGGCTGGTGTGGCTCAGTTCGTTGGAGCACTGTCCTGTGTACCAAAACGTACCAGGTTTGATTCCTGGTCAAGGCATGTACCTGGGTTGCCGGTTCAGTCCCTAGTCAGGGTGTGTACAGCAGGCAACTGATAAGATGTTTCTCTCACATCTATGTCTCTGTCTCTGTCTCTCTCTCTCTCCCTAAATTCAATAAGCAAGTCCTAAGGTGAGGATTAAAATAAAATTAAAAAAAAGAGTTGTGCCCAGCTGGTGTGGCTCAGTAGATTGAACATCATCCCATGGACCAAGAGGTCCTGGTTTGATTCCCAGTCAGGGTACAGGCTGGGGTTGCAGATTCGATCCCCAGTAGGGTATGTGCAGGATTGGCTAATCGATGTATTTCTCTCACATCAATGTTTCTATCTCTCTCTCTCTCTCTTGTCCTCTCTCTAAAAAAATCAATTAAATAAATAAATAAATAAATATATAGATAAGTAAGAGTTGTTCTGGTCTTAGGGCCCCCAACAAGTTAAGAGGGGCTCTGCCACCCCCTGGCCACACACACATGTGCCCAGGCAGACACATGAGAAGCAGTTGGGAGCTGCTTCCATGGACAAGGAAAGGGGAGGACTTGTGGATGCAGTGAGCCCCAGGCCCAGGCTCCTCTCTGGCCTTCAGGAAACTAAACTGGTCTTTGCAATACCCAGCTGGCCTTCAAGAAAGCGAGCCCCAGGTCAGGCTAGTCTATCCATACCCCTCAGCGGGTACTGTGTGACAGAGACACCTCAGGTAAGGAGCACCTGCGTGATAAAACAGTGATTATGGTACGTGCAAGGTGGCTGTTAGGGACCCTTCCCCTGATAGGGAGGGCAGGAAAACTTCTTAGACATTGCCTCCAATAAGGACTAAACATCCATTTTTTAGTTTCAATTGGACAGGAGTTTATTTCAAACAGGTCAAAAATTGATTTTTTTTTTTTTTTGCACAGTTTGTGGTCCACAATGTATCTCTGCTACAAATAATTTAAAAGTATTTATTTTAATTTAGGAATCTTTTGTGATAACCTCTAAATGTACAACAATTACTTTGTGTGTTTTGGACGTATAATTGTGTTCTTCTTTTTCTTCACAAAGTGGAATAGTAACTTGATGTGTTTGCCTTAGTAGAATAGAGTCACCAAAGACTGATATTAAGTAAATGGTGATGGGATTGACTGGCCCTGACCACATCATATATAGAAGTAAATATTTTAAATTGCCTTTAGTGAATAGAGGCTCTTAAATATGTCCAATTTCCAACCTGATACTTGGTTTATAGCATTAATTTGTTGGCAAATACTTTTTAAAGAATAAAATGCTAACGTTTATAAAAACCAGACCAGCTACAATCATATGAAGAATTGTTACAAATTGTACTTAAGATTTGTTGTATTTTTAAAGCTGAGATTCAAACAATACAAAAATTCAGGACTGATAGCAATAATTTCAATTTTTGTAAAGTAGAAGTGAGAAAAGACACACACGTGAAAAGTCTGCCTGTCCTTTCAGAGGTACTTGATTTTCTTTCCAGGCATAGCTCATGCTCTAATAAAGGGCACAGTCCTCTACAGAGTCCCACAGTTAGGGACTTGCTAACTTTTTCATTGACGAGGGTGGAGAGAACGATTAATAACGATTCAATTTAATAAGTATTCTGTATACTTTGTATTAAGATGAATTAAACTAGCTGTGATCACTAGCTTTGTGGGCATTTGTAATTACAAATCTCATTAAGTAACCAGTAGCTACAGTGTCATCTCACACAGATCACCCTTTGACTTGAATTAGAGCTAATTAATAGCCTTTAAAAAAAAAAAAAAAAAAACAAAGCCAGCTGCATTCCCTGCTTGGCTTCACTTCAGATCCTTCTGCTGCTACATCATCCATCATAAAGCCTGTCAGCTGTGACAGTTTTCCAGAGGCTTGTAATATGGCACCCATGTGAAACTCCCTTCTCCAGGTCCTTGAAGAATGTCTTTGGTTCATCCCTTTTTAGATTTGCTATATACCAACTGTATCCTATTAACTATTCTCTCAATTAAATATATTATTATTAAAATTAAGATGATACCTGACATATTTTGAATACTCAATATGCTAGGCACTCTGCTAATCATCTTAAGATCCTTAACTTACTTATCTCTATTATACAGATGTTGAAACTGAGAAAGATAAGGAAATGTTTCCATGGTTAATATTAGCTACTCAGTGTCAAAACTGGGATTTAAATTTAGATCTGATGCCAAAACTCATTGTTTTGCATCTTGATGATATGTTGCCTCTGTACACCCAAACTGTGTTATTGCATTAGTTCATTCATTTGTTTAACAAACATTTAAGTACCTATAGTAAGGTGTTGAAATATAAAAATGCACCGAACAGAGTGTCTGGCCTCTTGAGCCTTTCCACATGGTAAGAGAGAAAAGTGAAACAATAATGACTAATTAATTCTTTCATTGTTAAATGGGTAGGGAGGAAAACACAATTCAATTCTTCTTGTGGATCCTAAGGATTAATTTCTCAAATGAGAGTGATACTGGAATTAGTTCTTAAAGGATGAATAGATACTGGGATATTAAAAAGCATGTTGGCTTTGAAGAAGAACATCAAGGCTAGAACACAAAACTGGCAAAGCTTGAGAGGTAGACAAATCCTATTTTGTTTAGCATTCTAATAAGAATAAATTTTATTTTAGGTGTAACCATAGTGTAAACAGGGGAGTATTTTAAGCAGAAAATTTTCATAAGGTTGAATTTTTATAAAGATTGCTATAGATAAAGTATGGCAGAGAATATTCAGCCTCCCTGAAGATTGGCTGAATTCCAGATCTCAATTTTGGTAATCCCCTTTTCTTCTTATTTCGAAAAGAAATAAGTTACATTGGAATAATTATAATTTTAAAATGCTGGTATTTGTTTTTCCTTTGATCATATTTCTTTTTTTAGAGTTGGTTAGAAATATTTAAAAAAATTGAAGAATCAACAAACTTCTGAATGAAAAGGCATCAGTAGAATATTCGTAAGTGACTTCCAAAGTACTGGAATTGTAATTAGAATAACTGAGTTTGAATTTTGCCTCCACTATTTAGGAAAGTTCTGTATGCTTTGTAAAAATGGATGTATTTTCCTCCACTTATTTCACAAGAATAATTGGAGCCTCAAATGATAATCTCTGCAAAAGTTTCTTGTGAATTATACAAATATAGAAGGTGTGAGCTTGAGCTTGTAGTGTGTGCAAATGTTTGAAGTGATGTTCTCTTCGTTTGCCTGACAGATAGCTTTGAAATCTTAGTGTGGTTACCATGTGGTGCTTGTCATGCATTAACACTGATCAAAACAGATAACTCCAGTCTTGTGAATGCCAGGAGCTAGAAAATATCTCCCTTAGTGATGGCAGAAACACTGAAATAAGAAAGAACTCATAAAGGAGAGTTTGACAAAGGAAATTCTAACATTTTTCCCCCCAATGTATGATTATCAGTCTTCTCAATAGATAAATACCCCCAGTTGAGGTTGGGACCCCAATTTTATGCAAAAGATTTTCCAATATAAAGTTTTGCCTTTGGAATTATCTTTTCCTTTTGAATGTGGCAGAACAGACTACAGCCACCTGCATTTTATAATGGATAGGGAAATGAATATAATATATCATTTCAAATTATTTGGAGTTATTAATTTCATCCTCTATGTTAATGACTGAATTGTGCTCCCCCCAGAGGTAACTAAGGTTAAATCAGGTTATAAGGATGGGGCCCTATTCTGGTAGGACTGGTGTCCTTATGGTAAGAGGAAGCGACATCAGAGGTGCAGAGATGCCTCTCTCTCTCTCTCTCTCTCTCTCTCTCTCTCTCTCTCTCTCTCTCTCTCTCTCTCTCTTTCTCTTCATATGCCCAGAGAAAAGGCCATGTGAGGATACAGCATGAAGCTGGCTGTGTTTGCACCCAGAAACCCACATTCCATTCTTCCCACACAAAGAACCGATTTCCCCCGCAGCTACTGTACCAATGTACTTGTAATTACTTCAAAGCAATAACACCTTTCTCTGCCTTCACCTGTTATTCTATATCTTACGAAACTCCTCGCTAATTATTCAAAATACCCAGAACACGCCTATATTTAACATAGAAGATAATTTCACATCTAACACCTTAATGTATTAAAAGTTTTTTGTTTTTTTTTTATGAGTATTGCTTTCAGAAAGTATCTACAAACAATGGAAACAACACACTTCAAGTTTTGGGGAAAATGTAGACTTCATTGAAAATGGAAAAGCAGGAAAAAATTTAAACCTACCTTAAAGGGTTTTTGTGAAGGTTAATGAGTTAATGTTTATGAAACATAATGAGAATCTGTTTTGAAAAGTACATTGCAAGTAAAAGGTTTTAATCATATCACATCACAAAGATTTAAAATTATAAGTTTAAGTGTGTACCATGGAAAGTTTATGGTTCGATTTGAAGAGGTCTCAGTTAATACCCCATCAGTTAGGATCAATATTCAAGATGCCTGGCTTGTTCATACAGCATGCTATCAAACCAGTAAGGAAGAGAGCAAAAGTCTGTATCCACTTTGCTTATTTTTGGTTTGGACCCAATAATCTCTAAATATTTTAAAGGAAACAAACTAGTTTAATGTTGTGTTACCTGGCTGCGGCATAAAAGCAGGAACAGTTACAAATGTTAACACTATGACTCCTGTGAGAAGGAACTGTGTTTATTAAACTTGACTTGTTTGGCTTCTGCAAATAAATTTCTGTTTGCACATTGTGAAGATGAAAATGCCCCACAGAAATATATCACACCGCCTGACTGCATAACTAGATTCACCGTAAAGTTTCAGCCAAAATATCACTTATTAAAACTTTGCCACAGAGAGATGCAGACTTAAAATGATTTCCAAGTAAAATGCAGTTTGACTCAACTAATCTAAGAGAAAACTTTGGAGGGGAGAAAGAATGGTTACATTTACTGCCTATTTGATATACATCCTCTCTTGCAAGCCTTTTTTTCTCATAGATAAGGCAATTTATTAAGTGGTAAACACTACACTTTTGTCTACCTTTATCCCTTCTTTCAGGGAACCATCTTTTCTGTCTCCAGGTGTTCTTGTTGGGACTGTCAATTATGATGCTCTATCCAATCCCAGTGATATGTGTAAGACTAACTAGCAGTTATGTAGACCTCAGGAAACAGTGATTACCATTGGCTAATCAGAGTCTTCCTAAAAAATAATAGAGAGGCTCATAACTCCCTATGGACTATGAGATATAGGAATAAAAGTTGGAGACTGACAGTGTCCCTTTTTTTTGTCCACATAGACAGAGGCTGCCTAAGATTGAAGCCCACAAACAAACCTCTGCAATACTGTTCAAGTTCCTGGTCTAATTCTGCTTGGTTTAGTCATTTACATTAGTAAGTATCTTTTCTATTTTTTCTTTTTAAATTTGATTGATTTTAGTCGAGTTTCCTGCCCTGTAAAACATTTAATTAATACAGCTTTTATATGGATTTTTCTCAATTAATCTCTCAAAAATCTAATTTTACAGATGAAAAGCTAACAGTTATCCAAGATTACATCTAGGAAATGTCACAGCTAGATTCAAATCCACGTAATCTGATTGGGGTTCCTTGAACATAATGTCAATTCTATATAAAGGCTGGACTTTGTGGGCCTGGCATTCATGAGGATCCCAGTCTTTTTCCTTTTTCTTTGATTTTCATTTTTATTCAATCTTTTGTTTATTTTAATTAACATTTTCATTCTAATGTATCTTTCATAGAAGTCCACATGGTTCAGTTTGTCCTGTCAGTAGGAAAAATTCACCTCCCACAAATATAAGAACAATGTTGTATATATAATTTGATTAACTGAATTATTTTCACTAATGGAAGAACAAATAAAACAATGGCATGAATATCAATTTATATTACTGATATTATGCAATTTTATAGGCTGATCACATTTCTGGAATTTTTTTCTAAGTTGTTTTGGGGAGATGTTGGAATTGCTAGGCAGCAAACGAGTTCCATGTGCCCTGTATGCCCCTCCTCCCATCACGAAGTCCAGCTTATTTGTTCTCTACCCATGAACTCTCTGTTCCAATGTCATGATCCCTAAATCTGTGCATACATAAAACTCTTTTTCCTAGCTCTCCTATGTTCTCCCTCCTTGGTCCTACTGTTTCTATTCACTGCTACCAAACTCATATGGAATTTAATGTTCTGCCTGCTTACTCACTCTGCCACATGTGAAAAAAAAAAATTGAACTCATTAGGGCCTTCTACTCTGGTCAGCATGGATATGCAAAAATTATGACATGATCCATAGCCTTAAAAAGCACTATGTTGGAAAGACAGACATATTAATAAAATTCTATAGAGAAGCCATTAGCTTTATAATAGGGTTGTATAAAACGTGCAAAGGGAGTGCAGACACAGGAGCAAACTACACAAAGACTGCAAAGGCATAGCTGGAGAGGGAGCAGTTATGTCAAACAGAAGCATGCCAGACGGATGAAACAACAGGGACAAAGACATGAGTCATAAAGGAACTTAGTTTGGGTCACAAAGACATTTTTGGAATGTCTACACGGATTATAATAAACACTTTATCAGCATTTCCATCCCTTGAAACTTTTCATCCACAGTAGTTGGTCCCCCAGTGGCCATATTTGCACCATATGTCTATAACTAAACACTCCTGATTATGGTTCATTAGACCAGAGGATTTCCTGATCCAATTTGAACGAATAAGTGTCTCTTCCATTGGAATTTAGAATTTGGCATAAAAGAGAGAGATAGAGAGAGAGATGTTGAGCTGCTGTATCTATACTTTATGAGTTTCTCTAGTGCACTTGCTATGTGGGAGAAAGGAGCAAAGAGAGCCATGAAGCCAAGAAGAGAACAATGGATCAGACTGGAACAGAGAGTCCTGATCCACTCATTCGTATATCAAAATGTATTACAGCATGGAGGGACCTGGAGAGTATTATGCTAAACAGAAAAAGACAAGTCAGAAAAAGACAAGTATCACATGATCTCACTTACATGTGGAATCTAATGCACAAAATAAACTGACAAACAAAATAGATCCAAAGACATTGAAGCATGGAACAGACTGAGGAACCTCAGAGGGAAGGGAGGGGTTAACCAAAGAACTTATATGCATATGTACAGAACCTGGGTAGTAGGGTGGAGGGGATCAATGGAGGACAAAAGGAGGAAAACTGTAATACTTTCAATAAAAAAGATACAATTTTAAAAAATATATTACAGAATTATGATGTTGGAGGCACTAAGTTTCAAAGAGCAAAAGGGTAAGAAAATAAAATGTGGGCCCTGCTCTTATGAAACCAATAGTCTAAGACAAAGGATAGACAATGAACAAATAACAGATAGTGATTAAGGCTACAGAGAATTGAATCAGACAATGTGTTAAAGAATGTCTTGGGGACTGATTTGGATTGGGGGTTCAGAGAAGTTTTCTATAAGAAAGTAACATATAAACTAAGATATCAGTGACAAGAAAAACTAATGAAAATATGGAGAAAAACTTTCCAAGCTGAGAGTATAAGTGGGAATAAATTTAACATATTAATTTACAGAAAGAAGGTCAGAATCATTGCAGCTTAGTGAGCGAAGTCAAGAATAGTAAGAGGAAAGGTAGAGAAGACACAGGGACCAGATGAGGTAAGACATCTATGCCAGGTTAAGGATTTGGGATTTTATTTTAAAATCATAAGCCATTAAATATAGTAAGTAGGCCAGTGATATGCATTCATTTATGTGTGGCGAAATAACTTTAACTTGCAAAATATATTTTATAAGGAAAGAGGAAAGTCAGGAAACCAGGTCACAGACAACCTGAAATAGCTCAAGTTAGAGAAGATGCAAACTCTTACCACCAGACTGATAATAATATAGATTTAAGAAATGGAACGTTTGGAGATAGATAAAAGGCTTGTTAATAGATCAGAGATAGAAGATGAAGTAAAAAGAGAAGCAAGGATGATCCCTAGGTTTTTGGCTTACGCAGTTAAATAGAGAAAGATGCAATTTTCTGATATGGGTATGACTGTGAGACAAACAACTTTGGGGTTGAGTGGGATGAATTGAGTTCTATTTTGACTATTCAGAACTTGAGATGGCTCTTGGACATCCAGGTAGATATACTAAGTGGAAGTTAGATATTTCACTCTGAAGTCCAAGAGAGCATTCTGGGGTAATGATATAAATTTGTTAATCCTCATGTAGAGAGTATTTTATATCCTGAGTTGGAGGATGTTACCTAGACAAAAAACAAACATAGAGGAAAGAGCGCTAGCCACTTCAAGATTAGGACGAGGAGAAAAGTTAACAAATTGAGAAAATGTGACAGTGGTAGAAGGAAAATGCTAGAGTGTGATATTTCAGAGGCCAAGACAAGTAGCAATATCAAGAAGGAGGGAGTATTTAACTATATTGAATAATTTGGGAGGTTGAGTAAAATGAGGACACAAGTTTAACCACTGGATGTGGAAATACGCAAGACTCATACATTGATAATGTTGGTATCAGAATAGGGATAGAGATAGAAACCTTATTAGAGCCCTGGCCAGTTTGGCTCAGCGGTTAGAGCATCGAGTCCCAGGTTCGGTTCTTGCTAAGGGCACGTACCTCAGTGGAGATGTTTCTCTCTCTCTGTTCTCCCCTCTCTCCCTCCCGCTCTATCTGAAGATAAATGCAAAAATGTCCTCAAGTGAGGATTAAAAAAAAAAAAAGAAAGAAAAAAAACGAAAGAAACTCTATTAGAGTAAGTTGAGGAAAGAATAGAAAATAAGTTAGTGGAGGAAGTAAATTGGCATAACTCAAGACTGTCATTAAGGAGACCAGAAATAGGCTGGAGGAGCTGAAAGAGGAAATGCCTAAAATATCATGGTGCACTGATGAGGATGAACCAGTTGAACAGTAAAGACAGTGAAACTAATGATGCAAGAGTGAGGAGAAAGTTGTATGGGTGAAGTCCTTGAGACATGGTTAGAGGATGGGACCAGGGAATAAACGAACGAGTAACCTTTGACTGAGTGGGAGAACATCATCCTTTTAGCAGAAGAAGCACAGGTGCTGATTTCAATACCAGAAACGTGGTAGATTTAGGGATGTAAAGGCATGGGAGTCCCTGCCTAATCCTACTTTCTCCTTAAGGGCATTACCTAAGACAAGGGAAAAGGCGGGGCGTTGAAGCTTGAGGAAAGGGAAGTAGGTTGAAATAATTGTTTTAGAGAGTAGGAAAGCAAACATTCTACCATGGTATGTAGGACTCCTGACTGAAATTGAGTCCTCACTAGAGATTTGTGGTCATGAATATAAAGTGAGCCCAATTGGTTCCATTGTGTTTTTTCCAGCAACATTAATTTGCTGAAGAATTAATAGGGGAAGAGGTAAGATTTACCAGAGTTGGAGCAGGAATTGAAGTCAGGAGAGAGCTGCATGATGGTTAAGGGTTTTTGCAAGAAAGTTATTTTAACTATTGGCCATGGAATTTAAGCTGTATAGCCATAACAATGAAAATTAGCGGGTTACGGTTCATATAGAAAAAAAGCAGTAAAGAATTAAAAGTCTCCACAAGGGCAAAGATGTACTGGAGTAGAGCTAGAATAAGTAAGCTAAATGGGTAGGAGATGGTGGTTAGTCTGAAGATTGAAAACGTCATTGACAGCATTCGAGTTTTTGATGGTTATAAATGTCAAAGGTGAGATGATAGGTGTTGGTAAGTGAAGTGTGAGGTGAAAGGAAAATAAATAAAGAGACATAAAAGGCCAAAGAATTAAGAAGCCAAGGTATTAGGTAGTTCATGTAAGCAGATACTGAGTCAGTAGGAACTAGGCCAGAATAAATGTGCTGAAGAAAGGGAGCACCTCCTAAAGTCATCATGAATGAAAGGGGTGTGGCCTGGGGTTGGCAGAGGAAATGCAGAAGGAGGGATGGCAGCTGATAAAGTCTGTTGGCATAGACTTCAAAGAACCTGGTGTGTTTGAATGAGAAGCACGGAGACAGTTTGAAAGCAGCACTGGTGAACAAGAGACACACACACTTTTTCCTTCTCTGAGCCCGGAGGTATATGGAGGGAAAACAAAAAAAGCTCTGAAGTATGCGTCAGCAGGAGAAGGCCAGATTTCACTTAGAACAAGAAAGGAGAAGGGATGTTCAGAAAAGAAGTTACTGAAAAGGGGGATTTGGCTGCTAATCTACACTATGTTCCAAAAGGCCCAACGGAAGACATTCATGGGTGGAGATTGGGGACAGATGGGGTCACATTAGCCTCTGCAGCATGAGATGGTAATCCACTTAGAAGACAGCCCTGGCCGGTTTAGCTCAGCGGTTAGAGCGTCGGCCTGCGGTCCAGAGAGACCTGGGTTCGGTTCCCGCTAAGGGCATGTACCTCGGTTGCATGTACCCGGCCCTGGTTGGTTGTGCGGGTGGCAGCCACTCGATGTGTCCCTTTCACGTCGATGTTTCTCTCTCTCTCTCTTCCTCTCTCTCCCTCCCACTCTATCTGAACAAAAAATGAAAAAAAAAAAAAAAATGTCCTCGGGTGAGGATAAAAAAAAAAAAAAGAAGACAGATTTTGCATTGAAGACCAGCTCACATACACATATATAACTAAAAGTAGCTTCACAAAACAACACTTCCTTACTTAGTATGTGTGATGTACTACTCTGACCAGTTGTAATCATTTATAGACAAAGAAAATGCTATTTTGAACCTACTGTATCACTTTCACCAGTGATTAAACACCTGTAAACCACTCAGAGCTTGAAAAAACTGGATTCACTCCTACTTTTTCTTCAGGTATCAGAGGTCTCCTTGTCCTTTTCTAAAGTGGCCTGCTCAGATAATCTCTATCCTCTTTCCTTTCTAATTTCCTCTGTGATGTGTACAGCCTGTGATTATCCTGGCTACCTGTATAGTTGTTATTGACCACCTCCTCTCTAAAATGTAAGCTTTAGGAAGGCAGGGGCCTATCTGCCTCTTCTTTTCAGCACCAGCAAAGGACTTTGTACATACCACACTCTAAATAGTGAATGGATGAAGTCTTGAGTATACCAATGTTAGATGTTCTAGCTTAGAAAATAGGAAGATCGTGGATCATAGAAATGGACACTTGAAACCTATGTAAACTTATTAACCAATGTCACCCCAATACATTTTATAAAAAGGAAAAAATGTGAAAAAAAAGATGAATTCCATAAAGTAAAATCTAATATATATATATGTGTATATATATATGTATATATATATGTGTGTATATATATGCATGTATATTGTTTCTAGCACTAAGTTTTAGACTTCAACTATGCTCCTTAAATAAATATCCTCTAGAAGGTGCCTAAGATTTTCTTTATCCTTTTGCTTAATCAATATAGCAAACAGTAAAATGAAGAACAAAACCCTACTAGGTATTCTCCACGTGTCGCTCCAGATTCACTCTCTTCCCCTTTCCACGCTGTTCTGGGACCCTTTGGTGACTGCCTGGTTCCCTGGCTTCCACTTGGGCCAATGAAGTGCAGTACCTTTCTTATTCCTTTAACAAATTACTCTTGCTTAAACATTTTTTACATCTCCACTGTGTTTCTCAGACCAACGCACATCCGTTGCTTGCCTTTTCTTTGCTCATTGCTGTTTGTACTTCTCTCTGTAGTTATTGTTGACATGCACCGCATTGTCTGCATTTCAGTTTGAGTGTTAACTGGTCTTACTTGTTAATCTGAGTATTTTGAATGACTAAAGAAATTGTACTTATGATGCTCTGACTTGAAGTTATTTACTTTGAATCTCAAGTTGAATAAACTGCTGGTTATAAAAAAAAAAAAAAAGGCACCAACAATACAGGCACCCACAGGAGATCCAGAAGTAGGTGGAGCAGGTATTTATTTGCCTAACACTCTCTCTCATAGACATGGGTTGCATTGGCTGTGTTCCTCTCTGGAGAGCTTTCTCGGGTTCCTGTGACCACTCCTTCCTTTTGCCCCTTGAGGCCTGAATGTGATAACAGACCTCTCCCCATCCCCAGCACAATCCCTTATTTCATTCTCCCACCTGGCCAGAGAAATCAATACCAGCAGCTAACATCACATGCTCACCAAATTAGCCTGACCAAATAGAGCAAGCTAATTTTTAAGTTGATAATTTTGTATGGCCCATGAATGATGTCATAAATACCCAAATGGCCCTCGGCAGAGAAAATGTTCCTCACCCCTGCCTCAACCCTGCCCACGTCTGTCTAAATAGTTTCTTCATTAAACTTTCCCCAAACCTCATCTAAATGCACTGTTTGTTTCCTGCCTGAACCCTTATTGAAACAGATTTTTTTTTAATTTAAAATATTACATTATCATCCTATGTGCCTCTGGGTTTGGAAGTCATGCCAAGGGCATTTCTAAACAAGTCCATAGATGCCTAGGAAGATACATTCTCCACTCTCTACCTGTGAACTCACAGAGTTGAGTGTTCGGTATCTACAGGGAAACACCCCATTATTACCACACCAGTGTCATTCCTTCAATAGAGAGACACTTGCCAACCACCTACTAAGTGCCAGGCTATGTTAGGCCCCAAATCAGACAGGTCCCGTGCCTACTGTGAAGGCACTTAGTGTGCCTGTGGAACTCCTAACCTGTGCTTGGTATTCAAAGCAAAATACGGCTCGAGGGCAATATAATGGAATACAAAAACGTCCAATGTGGAAGCTCAGGAAAGAGCAACTAAATATCTCAATATTATAATATCTCAATGTGATAATTAGAAGATATTTAGTGTTTTGACAAACATAAAGTAAAAACCCTAGTTCTTTTGAAAACATACACTTTGCTGTTGTTTGATATAAAATTTTTAAAAATCAGGATGTACATATGTACATATATAATTTTTTGTTTGGTAAACTTAAGAGTAAAACACTTATAAAGCAGAAAGCAATTACTTAGATAATCTGAGACAATTTTTTTTTTTTTTTGGATTAGGAAAGACTGTCTTCAGTATAACATTCAAATAGGAAGTACCTGTGTTACTATAACCGGCTAGTTTATTAATATTAATAATAGAAAGAAAGAAAAGAAAAGAGAAGGTCAGATATTATAAGCATGGCCATCTGGGCAGCTTCACCAGGAAGCTACAGCTTTATGCTTCTCAGGGAACCGCTGGTCCATTCCCTGCAGATCACTGGGGGAAGGGGTGGACAAGGGGGAGATGGGCACATGCGCAGTGAAGTCAGGGTGATATAGGGAAGGTACTTGCCTGTCAGTCTACTCTGGGAAAAAGAACATTAGCTAGGAGGATGGACCCCAATGCAAGCCCACAAAATCTTGGAAGGATAAAATTGCCGAAGAGGTCCTTCTCCCTTGCCTCGTTGTTCCGTTACTCTCTCGTGCTCTGTCACCCACACTCATCTGTCACGTGACCTTAAGCAGCCAAATGGCCCAAGGCCACGTGGACCCCACACACCGTGAACTTCTATAGCTGGGAATACAAGCTAAGCCAGCCAGATGCTAGACTGGACTAGACTTTACTATGGAACAGAAATTCTGGGCAGTGGCCTTTAGTCTGTCCCTGCTGAAGACAAGATTGGACTTCTTCCATGGTGAGATGGACAGAGACAGGAACTTAGAGGGAAACCACCTTAATTTTACATCATCAATAAAGCTTTCTGTGAAACCCCATCTTCCCGTGAGGGCCTCAGGAAATTCTTTTCCTTGCAGCACCCTGAGAACTCCGCTTCAAATTTAAGATCTATTGCACACAGATTTTTATTAGGGTCCATTAAATATATTCTGTGTTGTGGTGCACATCATGTAGATATAAAACAATTAGTTGTAATAAACGTTTTCATCCTGCTAGCCCAGCAGTTTTCAACCTTTTTCATCTCGTGGCACACAGACAAATTACTAACATTCTGTGGCACACCAAAAATATATATTTTGCCTATCTGGAAAAAATAACGATAACTTTGATTCATTCACACCAGATGGCTCTTGTTGTGCTGGTTGTTGTCATTTTTTAATTTGACAGTCTAAGGGAAAAGAGGTCAGTGCCCCGGACTGAAAAGCCCAGTACTGCATGTTTTAAAAATTCTTATGGCGTACCGGTTGGAAATCGCTGTGCTAGTCTCACGGTGATACTGAGTATGATTCATTAACTGGGTTTTGAGCCATCAGAGTATTTTTGGAAGTTCCCAAAGTAAAGTAAACCTTAGATTCAGGCCTTAGCAACCAGCTTACGTTCACTGTGAGTGAAAAGGAGGCTGGGAATGGCATGTTCTCTAACACGTGCTGAAGGCCTCTCCGCATTCCTCTCTGTAAAGTGACCCTCTGAACGTGTTCATGCCTTGTTACATTTACATAAATGAATGAACAAAATTAAAAAGGCACCTGTATCATAAATCTAAGTAATATTTAGATTTTCCAAAAAAAAAAAAGGAATTCAAATGAAAGTGGCATTGAATTTATTCCATTCCTGTTAAAACGTCACAAAATCTTTTCTTTCCTCTTTTGTTCGCTGGAAGTTAGAGAAATGTGGCAGTTGAAATAGAAGAAGTTTGGAGTTGATTCTATCTCATGGTGGCTAACATTTTTGGTATGTGTTGTGGGTGAATTGTGTACCCTCAAAAGATATGTTCAAGTCCTAACACTAGGTACCTGTAAATGTGACCTTATTTAGATATATATGGGGTCTTCACACATGTAATCAAGTTAAGATGATGTCATCCTGGAGTAGGCTGAGCCCTCAATCCGATGTTGCTTTGTAAGAAAACACATATGTGGTCACAGACACTCACCCATGGGGAAAGGTCATGTGATGATGATGGAGGGCGAGAACAGAGTGATGCAGTTACTAGCTGAGGACTAAGGACTGCTCCCACCGCCGGAAACTACAGAGGCAGGGAAGGATTCTCTCCTAGAACCTCGAGGGAGCATGCCCCGCTGACACCTTACTATTGGACCCTCCAGAACTGTGAGAGAATACATTTCTGTTGCTTTAAGCCATCCAGCTTGTGGTATTTTGCTATGGCAGGCTTGGGACACTAACACAACATGTAAGGTTTTCACAGATGACCAGATCTTTCTCACTCGTGGATAAAGAAGGCCAAATGCATATGTTAAGTTAAAACAGGAAAGCAAATATATATCATTGTGAGAAAAGCATACGTGGAACATGAGGCCATCCACAGAGCCTGCCAGAGGAGCTGTACCAAAGAACTCTGAAAGTTCCAGGACGAAGCAGCGATTTTACATTCAGCCATGATTTATGGCTGGCTCTAGCATTATGAGAAACATATAATTCATCTTAAAACTTCATTATTTAAAAATGTGAAAAAGAGAAGAACTAACGTTTATGATGTCTATTATATGCCAGGCCCAGTAAAAGACATTTTATTTTTAGTATGAAATCTAATCCTTATAATGACTCTGAAACAGAGATGATAGCACCTTTGCTTCCAAATACGGAAATTATAAAGAAGTTGCCTAAATCACGTGGGTTAAAAGTGAGTTGCCTAAGATCACACAGTAGGAAGCAGCAGGGCTAGAACTTGAACCTACACCTAAGGGCAGATCTAGGTTTTATGGAGTCTAACGGCTATACAATATTTACGAGTAGGCATTATTTAAGCAAAAGAAAACAAAATTATGAATACAAAATGCCTGACTTGTGCACCTGAGGGGTTCTGAAGCTTAAGCTTCATTTGGTCAGCTCTTCTCTGTGTTATCTATGACTACTCTGGGCATTTTCTTTTTTTTTTTTTTTTCTTTTTTTTTTTTCTTTTTTATTTTTTTACTTATCTTTATTGTTGAATGTATTACAGATGTTTCTCATTTTTCCCCCATTGCCCCCTCCTCCCCATTCCTGCCCCCCTCCTGCCTTTCCCCACACTGTTGTCTGTGTCCATTGGTTATGCATCTATATATATAAGTTCTTTGGTCTATCTCCTCCCACCCCCCAACCCCTCTTCCCTTTGAGGTTTGTCAGTCTAACAACCAATTTGTACTTCTTAATCCCTTCACCTTTTTCACCCCTCCCCCTAGCCCCCACCCATCTGGTACCCAACAAAAGTTCTCTGTATCTATGAGAATGTTTCTGTTCTGCTGTTCATTTTGTTTGTAGATTCAATTGTTGATAGATATGTATTTATTGCCATTTTGTTTGTTCATATTTTTTTATCTTTTTCTTCAAGAAGACCCTTCAACATTTCATATAATAATGGTTTGGTGGTGATGAACTCCTTTAGCTTTTCCTTGTCTGGGAAACTCTTTATATGGCCATCAATTCTAAATGACAGCTTTGCAGGATAGAGTAATCTTGGTTGTAGGTTCTTGCTTTTCATCACTCTGAATATTTTTTGCCACTCCCTTCTGGCCTGCAAAGTTTCTTTTGAGAAATCAGCTGACAGTCTGATGGGAACTCCCTTGTAGGTAACTAACTGCTTTTCTCTTGCTGCTTTTAAGATTCTCTCTTTGTCTTGAACCTTTTGCATTTTGATGATGATGTGTCTTGGTGTGGGCCTCTTGGGGTTCATTTTGTTTGGGACTCTCTGTGCTTCCTGGACTTGTATGTCTGTTTCCTTCACCAAGTTAGGGAAGTTTTCTGCCATTATTGTTTCAAATAGGTTTTCAATTTCTTGTTCTCTCTCTTCTCCTTCTGGCACCCCCAAGATGCGAATGTTGGCACGCTTGAAGTTGTCCCAGAGGCTCCTTACACTATCCTCATTGTTTTGGATTCTTTTTTCTTTTTGCTGTTCTGATTGGGTGTTTTTTGCTTCCTTATATTCCAAATCGATGGTTTGCTTCTTGGATTTACCTACTCTACTATTGAATCTGTGTAAACTATTCTTTATTTCAGTTAGTGCCTCCTTCATTTCTGACTGGTCCTTTTTTATGCTCTTGAGGCCCTCACGAAGTTCACTGAGGTTCTCACTAAGTCCATTGAGCATCCTTATAAGCAGTATTTTGAACTCAGCATCTGTTAGGTTGCTTAACTCCATTTCACTTAGTTCTTTTCCTGGAGTTTTGTTCTGTTCTTTCATTTGGGACCTGTTTCTTTGTCTCCTCATTTTGGCTGCCTCCCTGTGTTTGTTTCTATGTATTACTTAGAGAGAGGTATAGGGCTAGCTGAGACCAGATGCTACTTGTTTGAAAGAATTTAGGAAAAGCTGAAGCAGGCTCCAAGACAGGCCAATCCTATGGTAAAGCAACTGGCAACAGCTTGGGTGGGCCTGGAAGTTGGGTGGGGCGGGGCCTCAGGGAATCACCAGGGCGGGGCAAACAGTGTGAGCCAGGTAGCTGGAGTCCCAGATATGGCGGTGTCTGCTGGCCAAGGGAAGGGCTCACCAAAGGAACAAAAGCCTCTGGTAGCACGTCTGTCCAGGAGAAAGCTGCCTCTCCAGCCCTCGCTCCGATGCCAAACAGCTCAGTTCTTCCCCATATGACTCTGGCACCTTTCAGGCTCCTTCCGACACGCTGGAGCCTGGTGGATGTGAGTCCGAGTAAGTCTGTTCGCGGGCCCTTTAAGAGGAGGTGCTGGGGGCTCCAGCCGCCTCAGCCTCAGTTCCCGCTGGTTTTTCCAGCCAAAAGTGATGGGAACTTCTCTTCCCGGCACTGGAACCCTGAGCTGGGCGCCTGGTGTGGGACGGGGACCCCTCAGTCCTCAGGGAGGACCTTCCCAGCCGAGGTGTCCTCCTAATTTTTATCCGCCACACGTGGGTGTGGGACCAGCCCATCGCGCCTCCGCCCCTCCTACCAGTCTCGATGCAGCGGCTTCTTTAATTTCGTAGTTGTAGGACTTCCTTTCAGCTTGATTTCAGGCGGTTTTGAATGATGGTTGTTCTGTAGTTTAGTTGTAACTTTGATGTGGTTGTGGGAGGACACGATACCGCGTTTACCTACGCCGCCATCTTGACCGGAAGTTCTGGGCATTTTCTTAAAGGTATTAGACAAGTCGTACAGGTTAGTTATAGAAAAATTATAAATACAATAAATTATTTTAAAATCACTCAAAATTCTGCCACCCAGAGTTAACTACTGTTAACTACAAATACTTATATATCCTTCCAGTGATCTTTTTATACATATGCTTTCTATAGTCTGCTATTTTTCTGCTTAATATAGTATTGACATTTGAAATGTAAACCAGATCACAACACTCTTCTGTTTATAACCATTTAATGACTTTCATATACTTTGTATTAATTTCATTTGTACATAAGTTCTTAATTAAAAATATAAAGTATTGCTAGGAATCTTATAACTGATAACAGGAGCCCCTTGTCCCACCATCATCCAATCTAACACCCCAAATGCACCTTTTTAAAATCATTTAGCTATTTCTTCATGTATTTTCTCTAAAGTTTAAGTAACATATTTATACACATGCCATTTAATATATCTACTAACCTTCTCATATGGAATATATGAAATTAGCGTTTTTACATTCCCCTTCCCTAATTTCATCTACTTCCATTTTCCTAACTTTTGGTTAACTCGGAATTCAAGATTTACCTTATTATGATTATGTTTAACTGTTATATCTTGTGGAGCCAAGAGATACATCTTTTCTTTCTTGTGCAACAGCACCTTTCTTTTGGAATAAATAATTATTTATGTTTGCTTATTATTTATTATTCCTTCATTAATCAATCTTCAAAACTTCTCAAACAGAACTCCAAAACCCTCTACATGCCACATTTCACATGGTTCCATGTTAAATATTCTTTCAATCCCAGTTTTGCCGTTGTTGTTGTTTTAATGAAGATATTTCTTCGGGAGTTCCACATATACTGCTACCCTCTAGGACCAAAACACAGCTGTCACCCTGAGACCTCCGTGGGTTTCTCCCAAATGCTGATTCTACTGTTTTATCTCAAGCTCTAACATCCAAGTAGTTCTCTTCGCTTACATCCTCGTTTTGATGGAGCACATCCTGTGGTAGCTTCCAAAGAATGTGTATATGAAAGACAAATTCTCTGAGAACCTTGAATGTCTGAAAATGTCTTCGTCCCACCCCCCATGTATATGTAGAATACTAGCCAAAAAACAATCGTTCCTCAGAATTTTGAAAGCATTATTACATGGTCTTTCAGCTTCAGGCATTGTTGAGGAGTCTAATGCCATGCTGATTCCCAATCTTATCTTGGTAACCAGTTTTTATTCCCTCTCTGGACGTTTTCAGGGCCATTGTTTCTTTCCTAGTTTTCTGAAATCCCTGACAATTCTTCTTGCGTCCTTGTCTCTTATATAATGCACTTTCAGGAATCTTTTCCGGTTCGCGTTTGTCCATTGTAGGAAATTTTTAAATATTGTTTTCATACATGTCCCCCTTCACTGTTTCCCCTTTCTGGAAGTTATGTTTTATTTTATTAAAGCTGTGAAAACTCCTATTTCATATGTGATTGCATTATCCTGACTGTCCCATTTTTTGTTCTTTCTGCGTAATTCTCTAACACTTTATCAACATTTTATTTATGTTCTCACACTTTTAACAGGGTTCTTGCTTGTGTCTGCACACCTTTTTCTCCTCTCAAGCCCCTTTCAGGCATTATGCTCTTGTTACGGGTATACAAAGTATTCTCTTCTTTTTCTGAGAATATTATTTATAGTGGAGTTTTTCTGCTCCCTGTACTATTTCTGTTTCCTCTAATATTCTGTTTTTCTGCTTGTTTTGTTCCCTATATTTCATATGAAAATCTCTTGACAAATGTCTGGAAATCTTTGTCTAGCCATTCCAAATACATATTTAAGTTAGGGGACACTTAAAAGCTAATTGAAAGTTCTGTGTGTTGGGGGGTAAAACTTAACAATTGATAGGTTTCTTGGAGAGTGATTGGGTGGTGACCCAGCTATTTCAAAGGGAAACCACCACGTACTGGGAGAGGAAGGGGGTAGGTAAGTTTAGTGACTGTATGCATGACTGGACACTTCTTAAAGCCCCACCATCACTGTTGACTTCTACTCAATTTTCCTCTTTTAGTACAAGACTTGAGCTTCCCAATTAAACACTGTGAATGGATTTCAGATTGACCATGAGATATTGATTTACTAAGCCCTTGAAATGGCCAGATGAGGCCTGGGAGGGGCCATAGTGATATAATTACATTTCCCATTGGACCCAACAGTCTTGGTTTACACCAGTTGTCCCAATGTAATTAAATAGTACACCCTTTTACTGTTGAATGTATCCTAGTTTGGATGATAAATTATCTGATCACCCATCCGTCACCTGTAATAGCAGCAAGCAGCCTTGCTCAGGGCCTCTTAAAAGGCCCCCTTGAATCCTTCAGGTAGCAGGCATGATGAGCAAATTCAGCACCAATTGATTTCCTGGGTTGCATCTCATTTCCTTGACATGTGTTTGAGCAGCCAGCTGCAGAGTGTCCCACTGACCATCATAAATGAGAATCCCATGGAGCTGCTGGAGGAATCTGTGTTCTGTTTACCAAACAGGCTCCCAGCAGGGACTAGAGAGTAAGTATGCCAGATAGAGACTTCCAGTAAACACAGCTCCAGGTGGCAGTCAGATTTTTTATGTTCATTTACTGGATACTTTATTTGTAGTGTATGTACTTGTATGCATGTTTTAGGTACTATGACTTTGTAGCCCCTTTCAAAGTAGCTGTGGGGAGATTGCTCTAACAAGTCCTGTACCTTCTACAAATTAGAACATTATTTTGTTGAAATAATTCATATGAAAAGTTAAATTAGAAATCAACTTTATTCAAAATACCATAAATAACTAACATTGCATTTGGTAATGAAAGAAAAGGAAGGAATGTTATTTAATTATTTCAACTTCTAATTTTTGAATGGTTGCCAAAAATATGGTTTTATTTTAGCGGAAAAAAATTACCTCTTCTGATAATGACAGATTATGTAATTTGGACCTATCAATTATGGAAGTTGAAAGAGATATATTTTTTTTAATTTTAAAATATCTATTTTAATTTTTTTGTTAATCCTCACCCAAGGAAATTTTTCCATTGATTTTTTTTTTTTTTTTTTTTTTTTAGAGAGTGGAAGGGAGGGAGGAAGAGCGAGAGAGAAAGAGAAAGAGAGAGAGAGAGAAACATCAGTGTGAGAGAGACACACCAATTGGTTGCCTCCCACACAACCCAGACCAGGGCCAGGCATCTAACCTGCAACCCAGGTACATGCCCTTGACCAGGAATCAAACCTGTGACCCTTTGGTCCATGGGCCAATGCTCTAACCACTGACCCAAACCAGCCAGGGCAAATTTAAAAAATTTGTTTTAAAAGCCTCAAAGGAAAAACTAATAAAACAGTGTTTTTCCTAATACTATATTTTAATTAGGAATGTCATAAAGCTATTTTAATAAAAAATTAATACAGCCTGGACGGTGTTGCTCAGTGGATTGAGTGTTGTCCCATGGACTGAGAGGCCCAGGTTCGATTCCCAGTCAGGGCACATGCCCAGGTTGTGGGCTCAATCCCCAGTAGGGGGCGTGCAGGAGACAGCCGATCAATGTATCTTTCTCACACAAATGTTTCTATCTCTTTCTCCCTTCCATACTTGCCAACTACCCTGTAGGCCATACATATATATGTTTATTTTATATTTGTAGCATAATATATGAAAAATATAAGAAGCACTTTCTAGAGTTGCTCCAGTTCAATTTTTCCATATAAAAGGAAAAATTGTTTTTATTCCTACATCCCTGCTTCCTGTAATCTCCAATCATGGAGCCTTTCCACGGTTCTGTGGTGTTGATCAGTTTGTTTTTCATTGGCTTTTATAGCAACTTTCTCCTCTCTGGAAACAATTTCATCCTCTTTTAAATTCTAAAAGGTGTTGACATCTTTATATCACCATTTTACCACACCGGTTTCTCTGTACTGTATGTTTGTACATTTTATCCTAATTTTAATAAAGTCTTTTGTGGGAAAAGAAAAATATTAAAATATATATTCATTATCTGATGTTTGACTGGATGTCCAAGGTCTATTTTCAAGTGTTTATACTTAATATACAAAAAAATATCTACCGCAGCACTTGAGATTATTATTAAGAATCACACAGTTTGTTTGGCATTCTAGCTCTTTCTTTTGTTGGGTGATTTTAGGAAAGTTGTTTCATATTTCTAAATATGTCTCCTCATCTGTAAATATTAGTTCTCATCTCTAACGGGTGTCATGATAATTAAATAGTGTAGTGTATATAACATACTTAGCACAGTGTTTGATAGCATAACAGGTACTTCATATGTGCAGGCATGTGAGTAGATTTGCACAGCTTCATACTATGTCTTACACCAGATTAGTTGCTCATTTCCTTATGTTCTTTTAGATACGTTATATTAAAATGTTTAGTCACCTCGTAAACGTAGCTGACAATTTAAAATACACAACTAACTTTATGATCAAAATCTCAAACAGCCTATAGAGTTATTTTTTGTTAAGCAAAATACCGCTTTCTTTCCACCTGTACACTTGTAGGCCAAAGAGAGAAAATACAAAAAAATAATATAAGAATATATGGAAAATAATATGAGCGAAAGACTTTAGAGCAAGCATGAGAGAGAATACCAAATAATCTATGTAACTGGTTCTCAAATTTTCATACGCATTTGGTCAATGTATAGTATGCTTATAAAGATAATATATTTCCCTGGATCTAACTCCAAAAGATTATGATTCAGTAGTTCTGTGTTAGGACCTAGGAATGTATATATTTAATAAGCACCCTATTTGGGCAGCAGGTGGCTAGTGGACTGTATTTTGAGACACACCCATCTTTCAAGGGCAAGACATGAAAATTGAACACAAAATTCTCTGGCCTTTTATTCTGTGAAGATGTAGAGTGTGTGCTCCCAGTTGTGAATGAGATACCAGAACCCCACAATGTAAACACTGAAAGATAGAGGTTTGTGAAACAGCACAAAACAGCCCAAAATAAATTTAACACAACTATTTATAATATAACAACTCTCAGAAATGACATCACAACCTCGTCAAAGCATTGAGAAAACCTGAACTCATTAAATAGAAACAAATGAATAGAGAACAAAACAAGACCCTCACATACGCTGTTTCCAAGAGACTCACTGCAGATCAAAAGACACATACAGACTGAAAGTAAAGGAATAAAAGGAGATATTTTATAAAAATGGAAATTTTTAAAAAAGCTGGGGTAGCGATATTTATACTAGGCAAAATAGACTTTAAAACAAAGGTTATAACAAGAGACAAAGAAGGGCCCAGCAATTCCACTTCAGGGTATTTATCTGAAGAAACCCAAAACACTAAATCAAAAAGACATATACATCTATATGTTCATTGCAGCATTATTTTGCAATAGCCAAGATATGGAAGCAATGTAAGTGTCCATCAATAGGTGAATGGATAAAGAAGTGGTGCATATATACAATGGAATATGACTCAGCCATAAGAAAGAATGAAATCTTGCCATCTCCAACAACATGGATAGACCCAGAGAGTATTGTGCTGAATGAAATAAGTCAGACAGAGAAAGACAAAATCCAGATGATTTCACTTATATGTCAAATCTAAAATAAATAAATAAACAAACAAGCAGAACCAAAAACAGACTCAAAGATACAGAAAACATTTTGATGGTTGCCAGATGGCAGGGGAGTTGGGGGGAAGGGTGAAGGGATTAAGAAGTACAAATTGGCAAGGATGTAAAGTACAGCATAGGGAGAATACTCAACAATATTGTGATAACTATGTATGGTGCCAGGTGGGTACTGGAAATATTGAAGGGAAAACTTTGTAAAATATATGATTATCTAACCACTATGTTGTACACCTGAAACTAATACCAAATAATATTGAATGTAAACTGTAATTGAAAAATTAGAAAAAAGTTTTAAAAGTTTTTAAAAAGAAACAAATGGTAAGTAAAATGGCAAACACTTTTAACTTTCAGTTTGTGCCAGTAACTGATATAAAAACTTAAAAGTTCTTATAAGTTCATCTTCACACCGACCCTATAAGACGGGTACTTTTAATACTTTAAAGATGGGGAAACTGAGGCACAGGAAAGTTATGTCATTAGCGTGAGGACACAAAATGAGTAAGTGGCAAATGCAGGCAATCTGTCTCCAGAGACATGGTCATGATTGTTATAATTTGTTTTCTGAAAGGAGTAAGATAAATTGACTACAATTTTAATTTTATTCTTGGCCATTACATGGTTTCATGTATTTTACTGAAACTAAGGCTTAGTTTTCTTTTAAATATATCTTGTCTGGAGTCCAGTTTCGTTTCCAGCTTTTAAAGTTAGCACTTTTGAGTTGGTGGTGAATACTAAAGAACAAGTTGAGCCCAGGTTTGCAGGGAGAATGAGTAATGTTTGGCTGCTTCTATAAATATTACAGAAAAACAAACTTATGATATCCTCAGTGCTTTTTAAGATGGATGAAGTGCTCTGTTCTGACCAATTGGACAAGGCTCCCATCACTCTACTTCATGGTATGAGAGGACATCAGAATCTGTATTGTTAGTCTACATAATGCTGATGGCCAGTTTACTGTGTTTACTTTTAGCACTTGACTTGACTTTTTCATAGAAGAAGAAAAAAATTCTTATTTCTTAAAGTTGTTTTTTCTCTATGATATCCCAAAACAGTCACCAAAGCAATGACATTTGCAATGGTCACTTATGTTTTTGAAAGAATATGATTGCTATCTGTTTCCAGAATGTTTAGATAACGTGCCATCTCTCTTTTTCCTTTTTATACTATCCAACTTTTCCAAAGATTGATGATGTTTTTTAATTTAACAAATCAACTCATCCTGGTCTTTGTGTTCGTTCCTCATATGGTACTGATGACTGACTCCTGGTTGATCCAATATTATTTCCTATCTCATTCAACTGCCTTGAAATTGTTAACATCTCACCTACTACTCTTAGTGCCTAAGATGAATAACTTTCCTGCCTCTCTTAAAGTGGATCATTGTATTTTACATATGACCCCTTATTTGGTTCTTTGTTTCTACCTTTAGATCCAGTTTCTTAAGTTTGTACATGTTCATGATTTCAATTATCATTTGAATGCTAATGGCTACAAAACGAGAACAACATATATAATTTTTCATTGTCTTAAATTTTTGTGTCCTGAACATTTGGGGTACACAGTTGCCTTTTTATGTACTTGTTTAGCTAAGTTTTTATGTGTTTATTTAGGAAGTCAGCTTTAGGGACAAGAGGGACCACTGAAATCCCTTCCATTCATACATCCTCTTTAAGTTTACCTTCTATGCAATGTTATTTTTTATTTATTTAATTAATCTATTTTTGTTACAGATGTTTCTCCTTTTTCCCCCATTGACACCCTCCTCCCGTTCCTACACCCCCCCAACCCCCGCATTGTTGTCTGTGTCCATTGGTTATGCTTATAAGCATAAATTCTTTGGTTTATCTCTTCCCTTCCCCCTGCCCCCTCCTCTGAAGTTTGTCAGTCTGATAATTTCAACTCATATAGTTCTCCTTATCCTCAAATATCCTATAGTATTTTATTTTTAACCATTAAGCTTTTGCTTTTCGTTTTAAATCTGCTCATTTTCTTTACACAATTATAATGTAAATACATGAGAAGGGGAGATTACATCCCCTACCATTATATCCCCTCGAGTGCCCTTCACTGGGCACTGGGTAGGTACTCATTAAATACTCATTGAAAGCTTTTAAATCATATTGGTGGGATTTTCCCCATACTTTGGATTCAACTCAAACATCATTTAATACCTATTTTTTTCTTAGTAAAAAAAAATTACAAACTAAGACTTTTTAATCTGGTTACTGGCCTTTAATTATGCTAACTGCCACTATTAAGTTGCACTGCTAATCCAAAGAAAATACTGACTGTTGGTTATTTTCTGACTTGTGATTGATGAAATGTTATTGAGTAACATTAGGTCATATTCTTTGTCAGAATGTGACTTGGTATTTGGCAGCTACACCATCAATTAGCAATACTGCTGATAACTTCTATTTTATATAGCAAGTAATTTGTTTTTCCATACGAGCTGGGAGGAGGAGAGAAGGAAATGATAGTTGCTCATTGCCACAATTCATCTGTAGTAAAAATAATAGATTTAAAAAATAGTCTTTAAAGCTTTTATAAAAATCTCTTAAAATCTTTATGTAGTTAAGTACACATATGGGCACGCATATATGGCCATCTTGTTAGGATTTCTAATCTATCATTAAGTATTAATTTATTTTTACTGTCCACTTTTAATCTAGCTATTTGATGCCTTTACTTCTTACCTAAGTGTTTGGATCAGAGTCAAATAATCCACACCTTCATAACAAGGTTCCAGGAGCACTCACATTGTCAAATCCAAAAGTGGCTAACTTAGCTTATTTTTCCCTCTTTTCTGAAATGTGTTTCACTGAAGCAAACTCAGACCTCAGTGCTTTTACTTGACATTCTAAAAAATGGGGAAAGCATTTATTTAATGCCTACTATGTGTCAAGCAATGTGGTGAGCATTTCTCATAAATTTATATATAAGAAAAAATAAACCCTGAATAACTTAGACCAAACTAATACATAGTTCATTGATGCCAATCAGTTTTTTAAATTTAATCTTTTTCTCTTCCAAGTCCAATTTCTAGCTATTGCTCTACCACTAACACAGATACAACCCTTCTTCTATACTATTCTGCATTAATAATTGATATTGATATTCTAGGGCACACATTAAACTATCACTTTTATGAATGTGCACTAGTACAAGGCCATTCTCTGTAATGTTGACTAATATTACATTGGTGTAGAATTACTTAAAAAGTCTAAGAGAGAAAACTACTTTTCAGGATTTTAAGTAACGTAATTTACATGCAATCAAAGGGAAGAATCATCTAGTTCAGAATTAGATTATCAAAATTATCTGCATTAGTGGGATAAGATCAGTTTCCTTTTTTTCTAAAAATAAAAATTTTAGACATTTTTCATTTATCTAACTTCTCTTTTATGTTTACTGAGACTATGAGTTGCTATGGGGAAATATAAATTTAATATGAATTTCTAAAAACAGAAAAAATGCATCCCAAGCTCCATAAACAATAAACATATATAGAAGAAGGCAGGACAAGGAAAGATGTTTGGTTTTTGTTTGTTTGTTTGTTTGTTTTTAATAAGAACTGAAGCACTTTGGGTAAGAAGTAAACTCCAACAGTTTTCATCTAAGGAGTCATTATTTTTAAAATGTCTAAACTGATAAGAAAATAAAGGATTGATGGCTTAAAATCAGATTTACAAAATCTAAGATGCTGCTATAATTGATTGAATACTTTCTATATACAAACTAATGTATTTTAAAGATAAAATTAAGCATTATTCCCAGTAACTTTCACTTCTTAATGCACAGTAGCCAATTAATAAATATTGACCAACCATTCTAAAACCCATACTTCTCAGTAGTTGCCTCCTGCCATGCCTATAGACCCATGTGTATTTTTATTGGTAATCCAGGTATACAGCCAAAGCACAGTGAGATATATTTAGGCATGTATGAACTTACGTAAGATAAGCACAATCTATAAAGAGTAATGAGTATAAAGTACAATGGAAACAAAGGCATTCCATGCAATTTGGTGATGGTGGGGGGGTGGCTTTTCTGAATTATAACTGTGCTCAAATTCTAAATTATAGTTGTGAATGACAGTGAAAAAAATCACAACCACATAGTAAATTTAAGAAGGATGTGAACACTTTTTCTGCATTTATTTCCAAGCGACCCCTTCATACAAGTACACCTGTCTCTTACTTAATAATTTTCATTTGTTTCCGAAAACTCTTCTGCTAGGTGGAAATACTACTAAATGAAAAAACATTTCCATTAGTTCTAATGGGAAAATATTATTAGCCATTCTATCCCATCCAAGATTCCAAAACCATTTTTTAAAGATGGAATAATGTATCAGTTAAATGAAAACAAGTTTATATAAGTTATGAAAGTTTTAAAAGTAAATAAATACATTTTTACATAAAAAGTCAGGTAATAAAGGTTTGTTGTATTCATCGAAGAAAAGAATACATGATACTCGATAGTAGATTAAGGCTGGTGGAATTAGTTGAAGAAGGATACAAAAGAGTCATTCTTTGGAAGATGGTGGAAATTCAAGTGATTGACTTCTTCAATATGAGGGTCACATATGTGCTTCATAATAATCATACGTTAAATATGAACGCCCTTTGAAACACATGGAAATAGCACGCAGTCAAACAGATTGAAGAGGTTAGAGGATGCTATCTCCTCATCTCCCTTACTAGTGTACATTTGCAAAACAAAACATTTTAGGTTCATCCAAATATGACATACAGTCTAAATCTGTTCCAAATGACTGTCTTTGCCTAGAAATTTTGTTTCATGTTAAATATTGTTTGAGTGAAAAGGGAAAAGAATATATGAAGTAATTGTCCAAAAAGTGTTATAATTTTTCAAACATGATTGAAAAATAATTAACTAAACAACCCTCATGTGGAATAAGTCTATATAATTATGTATAATAAGAGGAAACATAACTACAATCCAGAGTATGAGGCTGAGAGTTAATAGGGCTCTAGTCAGGCTGGCAGCTATGGCAATGCTGAGAAGTTAGACCCAGCAGGATTTCTGAAGACTTTGAAATGGAGTATGAGAAAGAGAAGTCAATGTTTACTACATGGTGTTTAGCCTGAGCAACTGGAAGGGTGGAATTAAAGATTGGGAGTAGAGCAGATTTAGGTAAGAAAATAGGAAACTGATTTCTGATGTGGGTTTGAAATATCCATTAGACATCCAATTGGAGATGATGGAGATTGAGGGAGAGGTTTAGCCTGGAGATATAAATTTGGCAGATTTCAGAAGATAAGTGGTATCTAAAGTTATGAGACCAAGGCCTGAGGCATTTCACCCATGAAGTCAGGGAGAAGAGAAGGAACCAACAGAGGAGGCCGAGAAGAAATGACTAGCATAGTAGGAAGAACATTTGGTTAGTACATGATCCTGGGAGGCCAGAGAAAAAGGGGTTAAAAAAAGAGAAAGTGACCTACTGTGTCAAATGCTGCTCATGGATTAAGAAAGATGAGTAATGAGAATTGATATTTGGATTTATCAACATGAAAGTCATTGGTGACTATAAAGAACAGTTCCTGTGGAGATGAATAAATTCTTGTTAAATTATCTTTTTATTAATTCTTTGTGGTATGTTCAAAAGTTCCTCTACAATATAATGTGTTAGGCTAATTATGTCAGATAGAATAATCAAGAGCCTTATTTAAATTAACTTGACATATCACATTTTACTGTGTAAGCACCAATATTTAAATACAAATTATTCTCCCTATTTCAACTAATTATTGTGTATCTCCTATACACCCTGTTTACATCTTAACATACAAAATTAAATAAGGTACACATTACCTTACATTTAAAAGTTTTAAAACAGAATGAGATATTGATAAGCAGTATAGAGTCAGACAGGGCTTGGTTCAAAGCCCAGCCTCAACCCTCTTCAAGAGTTTATGTTATATTTCCAATAGATAGGTTTAAATATTATTAATTAATATGATCTGATGGTAAATTTCCTCATCTAGAATAAGTGAGAAAAATGTATCTTAAAATATTTAGCACAGTGCTGGTATCTAAAAATGGGAAGATGTTAATATTGTAACTTCTCTAAAGCTCTTCAGTCACCAGTAGTGATAACACCTCATTCCATTATAAGATAATTTTTTTTTTATCCTCACCCGAGGACATCTTTGCATCTATCTTCAGATAGAGTGGGAGGGACGGAGAGAGAGAGAGAGAGAAACATTGACGCGAGAGAGACACATAGAGTGGCTGCCACCCACAGGACCCCAACCAGGGCCGGGGACAAATTGCAACCAAGGTACGTGCCCTTAGCGGGAACCGAACTGGGGACTCTCTGGTCCGCAGGCCGACGGTCTAACCGCTGAGCCAAACTGGACAGGGTCATTATAAGATAATTTTTAAAATAATAAAACTATTAAAAATATAATTCTGTTTTTTCACAAATTTCTGTTAGCATCCTAAAAACTTAACCTAGTTATAGAAACACATAAAAATGTTAAGAATATGAATTTACTAAAATGGTTTTTCTAGTTCTTTGTCATGATTAATACTTTACAAATGTAAAGTTATTTTGTATTTAATTTTACTTTGAAAACATTTGTTAAATTATTTGGTAAAAAAATATATAAATTCCTATTTATAAAGCTAGCCTTCTCATTGTATACTTTCTCTAATTTGATACAAACATGCATTCCTTTACTATTTTCTTTTTTCTTTTAGTCTACACCTGAGAGACACTTCAAATTCTGTTTTCTGCTGTGTGATACAGTATCATGAACACTAGGTTGGTTTTGTTTTTTAAAGAACCAATGTAGCTTCCTTTTAAAAAAAACATGTTTTGCATTTTTTAATGTGCACTATTATTTTTCTAAGCTGTATGGCTGACAAAAAATATAATCAAATGGTTTGAAATGTATCAGTGGGTTATGTAAGGATTTGAACATAGAAATACTGTGCTGACAGGGACAATGGGATGTATGGTAGTCCTGGCGTAGTTATCTAATGCTCCAAAGCATTCTCTGTAAACGGCTATAGATAGTACATATTTTAGACCCGGGGTGCCAGACAGTCTCTGTCACCAGTGTATTGTGAAATCATCATAAACAATTCATAAACAAATGAGCTGTGCTCTATTCCAATAAAACTGTATTTATAAACTCAGTGGCAAGTCAGATTTGGCCACAGGCCATAACTTGACAACCCTTCCCGGGAGAACCTGATTTTTAGCTCTTCTGTGACCTTCATATTAGCTTGTGAAGTGACACTTGCTCTTTTAACATTAACAGGTTCAGAATGGACAGAAGAACACAGACGTTTATGCAACCTTATCCTCTAAGTGCACGCTGTAGATTACCTCATGAGTGTGAAACTCTCTTATTCAAAGTTATTTTGGATTCTTCCGAAACTACTAATTTTTAAGACGTGATTCAAGAAATGTTTGCCCATAGAGAATTCTGTAGGAAGAATGTTTAAAACTTTACTTCGCTAAGAACCAGACACAGTTAGGTTCATAAATGAGTGTCTTTTATTTTAAATGTTGACAGAAAACACCTGTGATATTTTCCAATTCAGGAAGTATGTAGGAAGGAAAAGGTGACAAGCAGAATTTTGAAATTGTGTAGATATGACTATTTAGGGATGTTCATGATGTTGATTAAAAACGTAATTTTAAAGTGGAATCTAAAAGATAGAGAAGAACAATTATCTGATTAAAAAATAAGTTTTCTACTGAAATGTAGGAATTAATGACTCCTTTAAAAAAGTAAAGGGAATGAGTATGGGCAGAAATGACAAGTGAAAGAAGATGCAAAACCTACGTCATGGGGAGAGAAGAAAAGGTTAGTGCTGGATTTGGGGCACAAAGCAAAGGAATGCATTTTCAAATACATGATAATATTTTGTTTTTATTATCATCAGTTACAGAAATTTAAGAGCAATTTAATGCCAACATAGAGTGTACTACTGATCATTGTAAATTAAAATAATCTATTCAAGAAAAAGGATGTAGTAAGACCTCCCTTCAAAAGGTTTTCTGTTGTAAACCTATTTCAGATAGACAGGGTTACTAGATTGGCCTCTAAATTCAAGCTGAACACTGCCAACTGTAATATACACAGAACAACTACATGTGGGAGATGTTAAGAGTCAATGGACAAAAAGACTATGCTATTAAAACCATTCAGGTGAATTATTTTTCTGACTGCTAAATAATTTAGAGTAGGTTTACCTAAAAAGGCATAAAAATGCATATTTTAATATGACTATCTGACCAATATTTTTCTTAGATAAATTTTCATAATTCATTTAGACATCGAAAAAACTAAAGAAACATTAATTTTGGAAAGTACGTATCTACCATTTACCAGTAAAACAAGACCAATGGAGACTTAGATGCCAAAGTTCATCAGAGAGCAGCCTAATTTAGCATATGGATGAGAATAGAATTTTTTAGAAAAACAAGAGTTAACTTTCCCTTGGCAATTTGCTGGATATAACTAAATAAAGTAGATAGAATTACTTATAGCTAGCAAGGAATGTTGATTTGAACTTTAGTCATATTATGTATTTTCTTGTGATTGATATTTTATTGCACATTATTTCCGTTTTCAGATTGTGTAGAACTGTTTAATAATAGATAATATCCTTGCAACCTTCATAATACCCACTGCTAACATTATCAGCAGCTGTTCTAGAGATACATGCCTGTCAGAATTCCAACTGGCTGCAGAGGTAATGCAGTGAATATGTAGAGAACAGCATATCCATGGTGGTGTCTATCAGATTAATGGAAGGCAGTTAAAATTGGAGGTTAAAAAAGACATGTTGTCTGAAATTTTTCAGACATTATACGCAGCAGAATTTTCACTAATACAACACCTAAGGCAAGAGAAACAAAGGAAAAAATGAACACGTGGGACTACATCAAACTAAAAAGCTTCTGCACAGCAAAAGAAACAACCATCAAGATGGAAAGTGATCTCACTATATGGGAGAGCATAATCGGCAATGATGCATCAGATAAGGGGTTAATTTCCAAAATATATAGAGTGCTCATACAACTCAACAAAAGGAAGGTAAAGAACCCAATTAAAAAATGGGCAGAGGACCTAAATAGACACCTCTCCAAACAGGACATACAAATGGCCAAGAGACATGGAAAAAATGCTCAATGTCACTAATCATCAGAGAGATGCAAATTAAAATAACTATGAGGTATCATCTCACACCTGTCAGAATGGCCGCCATCAACAAATCATCAAACAACAAGTGTTGGCGAGGGTGTGGAGAAAAGGGGACTCTAGTACACTGCTGGTGGGAATGCAGACTGGTGCAGCCACTGTGGAAAGCACTATGGGGTTACCTCAAAAAGTTAAAAATTGAACTGCCATTTGACCCAGTGATCCCACTTCTAGGAATATACCCTAAGAAACCTGAAACACCAATCAGAAAGAATATATGTAACCCCATGTTCATAGCAGCACTATTTACAATAGCTAAGATCTGGAAACAACCCAAGTGTCCATCAGTAGACAAATGGATAAAAAAGCTTTGATGTATACACACAATGGAGTACTATGCAGCTGTAAGAAAGAAAGATTTCTTATCCTTTGAGACGACATGGAGGGACCTGGAGAGTATTATGCTAAGTGAAACAAGCCAGCCAGAGAAAGACAAATATCACTTGATCTCACTTTATTTGTGGAATATAATGAACTAAACAAACTGATGAACAAAATTGACCCAGAGACATAGAGGTGGGATACAGACTGACAAGCCTCAGAGGAGGGGGGTTGGGGGGGGGAGATAAACCATAGAACTTATATGCATGTATGCATGACCAATGGACATAGACAACAAAGCTGGGGATGGGGTGGGGGGTATGGGGAGGAGGGTGTCAATGGGGTAAAAAGGAGAAACATCTGTAACAAAAACAAATTAATTTAAAAAATAAAAAAGTGAACGTGCAAAAAAAAGACATGATTAGAAACTAAATAAAAGATGAAAGACTGTGGAAAAGATAGGATTCCATCCTTCTTGCCCTGCTTCATCCCAGTCTGCCTCACTGTCTTTAACCCTCTCTTTCATATGTGAAAGTAGGAACCACTGAATGTGTGAAAGTAGGAATTATGCCAAATAAGTGGCATCTTCAGAGTTGAAGAACAGTGTGAAGAACACAAGGAGGAATTCGATTTTGTAAACTATAGTAATGACCCAGATCTTGACTACACATCCCTGTTATTTGACAGTAGATGGGAAACCAATTTCTCTACTAACCCTTGGCTTATAAATTTCCTTCCTTCATTCAACAAATATTTGTAGAGCATTTACCATGTGCCTGATACTGTTTTAGACATCAGAGTTACAAGAGTGAATGAAACTAGACAAAAATCTCTACCTTCATGTGGGCTCTTATAGAGTGTGTTGCAATAGGAAATTGTATATCTTATAAAACAAAAACATTCTTAAAGGTCAAGATTTTCATGGGCCTGAAAACAAAATTATATTTAATAGAAAACTATGTCCCTTATTTACTTCCTAATGAAGTAGAATTTCTGCAGAGAGTCCAGGAGTGATTGATTTTTTTTAAAAAGTGCAGGTATCTTGTTTCTGAATTAAGCTCAATGATCCAGCTTATTGCTCTGGATGAAATTATTTATCCAATTGAGTTGACTTAATTTTTCTATATAACACTGATATTAGAGAGGGACCTGGATTTTTCTGGTGTTTCATGCCTGAAGGAAAGTTTTATTGTATTTTTTTAAGGTTGTGGTGAGGGTGGGGTTAATAGTCTAGTTGACATTTATATCAAAACAGTCTCTGTGAAAAAAATAGGATCCATGGGTATTATAGAGTGTAATAAAATATATACCTATTTTTTGTATAATTTCAACTTTGAGAAGATTTAAGAAACAAGACGTCAATAATTCTTGGTGCCAGTCTTTTCAAAACTAAGAAGAAGAAAAGCTAGTTTAAATATGGGAAGGGGGAACATTACTCCTAAAATTAGTTGATCAAGATTTAAATTCTAGCCTGTGACTTTGAACAATTAATTTCAAGGTCTGAGATTCAGTTTTTTCCTCTGTACAACAGTGCTAATAATACCCATCCTTCCTCACAGAGTTGCTGTTAAAGAAAAGTCCAAGATCATAGTGGATATGAATGTGTTCTATAAACACCAAAGTCCTATATAAATTAGAAGAATCATGTTCTCAATCTTTATAATACTATTGAGGATAATGTAATGAGAGCAATTTTAATTTATTCATTGTAAGAGTCAGATATTAAATGTATTTGTTCTTTAAGCCTTCAAATGAAGGCTTTCTTATTTCTAATATAACTCATGTCCAGACAAAAGAAAAAATAGTAAAAGCAAAATGAGGTCAAAAGAATGTTAGTTTTTCAGACATATTTATTGATTTTTAACTCCATTTTCCATTTTACTTTTAAGAAACATGAGGGATCATTTCCCTGACTTTGAGGAAGACCTCTTGTGTCTACGTCGAGCAGTAACACTTCTGATTCTCTTCACAGATCTTTAAGGGTGCTTGGCTTAGCTTTGGGGTGAGCCAACTATATTCTAATGGAATGATAGTTAAGCTTTATTTCCAAATCCTAATTCTAAGATTAAAGTCAACACTCTGGAAACCCTCCAATATCCTATTTCCCCTTCTTTTTCTTTCTTTCTTTGTGTTTATGGCTGGCTTCCTCTTTATACTTCACACTTCTCTTTTCCTTCCTGTTAATAATGTTAGAGGAACACAAAGGGCCTTTTTTATTCTTAAAGATATAATTTTTCAAAATTTAATTATAATTAAACAGTTTCCCTGGATCCTATGACAGAAAGCCACTAAACAAAAATCCTAGTGTAGCTGCAAAAAGTTTCCTGTGAACACTTGAGGAATATCCGACAAACCACAATGTAAGCAACTGGGACATTCTCCTGAAATTTCACTTTAGTGGTGCTTACTTTAGTGGTTAATAATAATGATAGTTTCAATATTAAATTGCTCAAAACATTGTTTTTGTTAGCAGTTTAATGTCTTTTAAAAGTGTAAGATTGATATGTTAGTTGCAGAAAGTCATTAACTTTATTTTGTTATCTATTTCCTGTGTCTTTTTTCTTTCTTTCTTTAATCTCAGGCCATTATATTTCTGGGATGTGGTGTTAACAAAATCATGAGGTAGAAAACGTTAGTCTTCTGGGAAGCCCTAACTCTCCTAATGAAACTCAGCTCCACCTTTTGGTGTCTGCTCCATTTTGTTCAGAAAATCCAACTTGGTGGCCAACCCTCTGAGTTTGAATCCTGGTTCTAAGCCAATTGATTGAGTAATCTTGTCCATCTGTCAGATGAGATTAATCATAAAGCCTGCTTCTCACAGCTGCCATAAGGATTACATGATATGAAGTGTAGAGCACTTAAGAAAAGTCTGGTACATGGTGTAATTATCACAGTAAGCATTACAGCTTTCAAACTCAGGCAACCAGAGCTGGCTCTGCGTGGCTTTCTAGGTGCCCTGCCCTCCCCAGAAGCAACCATTCCCTACTCTCCTGAGTTCCCTGCCCTCTGTTTAATTCTGCCAGAGTTTTGATAGGCAATGACTAACATGCTAGCATGTCTTCCCCAGGATGATAATCATTGAGGATAAGCCAACTTGGAAAGAAAGAGGGCTCTAGACTCAAGAAATGCATGTTCAAATCAGAGGTTACCACGTATGAGCTCTATGATTTGAGGTCAATTCCTTAACCTCTTTCGGCTATAATGCCTTCATCTGAAAAATTAAGATATTAATAGAATTGTTAATATCTATTGGGAATGCTCCAAATTCCATCAAAGAAACCGAACCACTCTGATGGACATCACATATTTGTTATAGGGATCAGAACTTGTGTGATTATGGGAGCTGGTTAGGCAGTCTAAGTGTGTCACTACTGAACCTAAAGTTGTGCCAACAGCAAGGAAGGAAAGATGGATGTGAAGTGGGGGGAGGAAGGAGAAGCTGGAGCTTGTGAAGATAAGCTGGGGTTCATGAGGACACACTGGGCCTGTCTCAGTTTTCACCGCCACTTGTATCCACCTCGCGCTGCCTCTCAACATCCAACTTTGAGGACGTTGGTAACGATTGGAAGAACTAACACTGCCATGGGAACTGGCCCAAAATGAGGAGAAGCTGCAGGGGAATCAACAGGAACTGAAAGAGTTGTTGATTTATATTACAAGGTGAACCAGTAGGTCCAGGACACCAGAGTGAGCTGCAGAGCCTCTGACCCTACACCAACTTCCCAGCATAAACACGGTTGCTATATCACTTCTCCCTCCCCAAACTTGCACAAATTGCACTCAGGCCTATCCTAATCCAAACATACAGGAAAGGAAAGCATCAACGCATCAATCCAGCTTAGGTAAGTGACCCACAGCAAAGCCACCACAGGTGTAATGATGGCTAAACCGTCTCCACTTCATCTTAGATGTGCATAAGCACACAGCTCCTTTGTGTTCTGTAACAGACCTCTTCTTGCTCCTGAGCCTGGATCCCACAGTGATGAAAGGAGGAAGGATATAAGCGTATCCAGGAAAAGAATCTTCCTTTGATTTAAACTATCTTTTTTAGGTAAAATAAATCTCTTTCAGATAAATGCTTAGTGGTTAAGAGTTTCTTCACCAACCCATTCCGCCCCCCCCCAGGACTTGTTCCCTCCACCCCTTCTTCTAGTTAAGATGGCATCTCCATGTGGGATTGAGTTTATAAGATCATGTAAAGACAGAGTAGACTGTAGGCCTCAGATCCATAGGTATCGATGGTGTCCTACTGGTACCTGCCACTGAAGTCTGAATCTGTGGCATTGAATCCTAATTTTAGCATAGTTAAGGCCTAATTTTAGCATAGAGAAGGTGACCAAATCATTCTGGTTTTCCTGGGCTGTCCCAGTTTTAAAATTGCAAATGTCGTCTTCTGGGGCTTCCTCAGTCTCAGGCAAACGTAACTGATTGGTCACCCTGGGGCTTGATGTTCCACGCCCTCTGACTCTGCCCTTGCTCAGCTCTTTTTAGTGCTACAAATATTCAAAACTGAGTTCAGTATGTATGGATTATCTGGATAGGCCTTTCATGGCTGTTGGCAAGAATGAGTTCCCCTGGGGCTGTTAGACCGTAAGACTCAGTTTCTTGCTGGCTATTGGACAGAATCCATCCTTAGATCCTTGTCACATTGATCTCCCAATATGGCAGCTTGCTCTATCAAAGCCAGAGAGAGTGTGCTACTAAAAAAGAAGTTACAACCTTATGTAACCTAATCATGTAAATGACAACCCATCATTTTTTACCACATTCTCTCACTTAGAAGCAGCTTGTGAAGCCAGCTAACACTCAAGGGAAGGCCATGAATACACCCTCCTTCAGTGCCTTCTTCCTCCTACATCATCACGTTCTCCATCTCTAATGGATCACACTAATCAACATGTAGACATGCTTTTGATTTTCTAATTTGGAAGCAAAACCTATGAATTCATATATTCTACCAGTTACCACCCGATTTATAGTTTTTTAAATTTTATCAGTAGCTCTTTTTACATCTTGTTTAAGAAAATTTAGCCTACTCCAATATCATGAGATGTTCAATTTTTTTCTAAGATCTTTATTATTTTTTATGTGGAGCATACTTATCTTTCACATTTAGAACACTGTCACACTTAGAACATTGCATATGGTATGAAATAGAGATAATGATATTTTTCCATATTATTATCAAATTGACCCATAATGATCGAATAAGAAAAGACCACCCTTTCACATTGTGCTGTAGCAAAACCTTTGCCAAAAATCATGTGTAGATTGATAGATTCTTTTTACTTATATATTCTAAATAAAACTATGGATAAAAATTAAACTTTTAAAGTGATTTCTATATCCTCAGCATGGAATGTGTCATCCAGTAAGTCTCACAGATGAACACACAGACACATGAGAGATAGATAGACCTTCACACATGCAAAGACACACAGATATATAGACATCAAGATTTTCTCAATCATACATTAACCTTTGCTAATTTATTAGACAAATAATGTTCTCTTGTTGCTTCTGCATTAAGCATGCCTTTAACTTAATGAAATTAACCTTTTGTTTGTTTATTTCTTAGTTATTTGTATTTCTTTCTTGCAAATACCTCTGATCATTTCTCTGCTAGGATTTTAATATTTTTCTTAGAGGTATAACCTTCATGTTTATTCCTTGCTTTTACTTTTATTTTATTGTTAATATCCAGAAGTTTTAAAGGTAACATAACCAGACCTATGGATAGTTGCATCTATTTTTTTAGATTGACTTCCAGAAATTTTAATATTTAATTTTAAAATTCAATATTTAATACATATGGAACTTATCTGCACAAATCAAGATTGGTCAAAATTGACATAGATTTGTTTTCCAAATACATAGGTGATTTTCCTGCTGTCGTTTACTGAATCACCCACATCTTTCCCAATTTCTGTGCTGAATATTGACACTAGATCATTTCAGAAGTCTTGATGCATGGTTAACTCCTGTTTTCTGTGGAAGCCAGTTCTCTACCCTGCCAATCATTTCCCTTTCATTCTCTCCCCAGAACCCTCCAAGTTCTGCCCTATATCATGGATGCTTACAGTATATCCATAACCCAGAGGGATGTTCTGTATGTTGGAGTTCTGCCTTTCCCTCTCAGCTTCTCTTAATGTTTTACATATGTCTTCAGTTTAGCTATACTACCCCATAGTAGAAAAATTAACTGAGAAATATAATTTATATAATCTTTGTGCACCAATACAAGTATGCACACACAAACATATTCTACCCTTTTCTTATTTAGGAGCTCTATCTGGCTATGGAAAATAAGACTCATAAATTGGTAGAAACCATCCTATTACAGCAAATGTTTAGCTGGCTTAGAAGAGGACAAAGCCAGGAAGAGAAGCAATTTGCTTTTCTTGCTTTTAATTTAAGTATGGATTAAATCAATCAATTTAATATCTAAATGTCCCTGTAGTCATTATGTGAACCTACCAAAAGTAGGTATAATTAATGCAGTCATCTTCAGGAAATATATTTTTGTGATATGTGGGGACGCAAAATGAATTAAAACTACTATGAATAACTAAAAGACGAGTTCTTAAATGGATACTCATGAAGTAAGACCTGATTGTAGTTTCCCCCTTTTCTTCCCTTCCCTTCATTTCTTCTCTCTCTATATATATATTTTTTTTCTCTCTTTTATTTTTATTAGGCCTTAAAAACATACATTTGAATAAATCATAACCATCAGTTCATGATACACCATCACCATTAGTCTGTGCAATTTATTTTCTCCTTTTTTTTTTCTTCTGTTCCCACTCCCCACTACCATTTCCTTCCTTTCACAGTCACCCACTCTAATGCATTTAATATGTGTCCTTGGTTATGTATGTATCCTTAAAAAATATGTATTGTAGTTTTAGGAATCTATCTGTTTTTAATTTACAAAAATGGCATTCTGCTACAGACATGCTTATGGTTATTTTTAACTCAGTATTGTGGCTTTGAGTGCAGCTGTGTGCTCTGTGTATGTTGACCCTTGCTTCTGACCACTACACAGCCTGTAGGCTATTTCTACCACACGTCTTCAGCTCTTCTCCTAGAGATGCACACCTTGGTTTCCCATAATTCCCAGACTAGGCTTCGGCAAACCTCCAGAATCAACCTGTGGAAGACTCTCCCAGGAGAAGGTGACTGGGTCATAGGGGTGCACATTCTTGACGTCACTAAGTGCTGCCAGATTGTTCTCCAGATTTGTTGGCTTATATTTCTTAAGTATTTTGGCAAGATTCACATTTAGTTGAAAATCTGGTTTTGTGCCAACATTTAGTGGCAGGTTGAATTTTATAACTGTGTGCAAAGTTAAGAAGAAATCTAATGTTTATAGCACTTCTACATGCAACCCTCTTCTAGGTTATTTAACTGAAAAAAACAACAACCCAGCATTTTTGAGAAACGGCACGTGCAGTATTTAGTTTTATCCATATTTATTAATGTGGGTCAGATTTTAGGAAAACAGTTTGAATAAAATTATACTTTATATCATTTGAACAAGGGATAATATGTTGTATAATATGACTTATAGGGTAGCCAAAATTTTATGATTATTGCATACATTTTACATTTTAAAATTCCCTAACATAAATTAGATTTGCCCAGAGAAAATAACAGGAGCAGTCATTTATTAAATACCACCTGTGTCAGAGATATAAGCACTATTTATTATTCTTCACACAATCACTCTGTAATAGTCGTTATTTTGCTCATTTTATAGGTAATGAAATTAATATTCAGAAAGGTTAATTCATTTTCCACGAGACTGCACAGCCAGTATATAAAGGAGCAAAGATTCAATTCAAGGACTACATTAATTACAATGTCTAAGTCTTCACTATGGACTCCCCAAAAAAGATAGTGGGTAAACAGCATAAGGGCATTTTGGCTTGGTGGTTAAGAGCAGAGTCTGAAGCTAGATGTCCAAGTATGAATCCCAGCATTGCCATTTAAGAACTCTAAAACTCTAAGCAAGTCATTCAAGATCTGTATGCCTCAGTTTCCTGGTCTGGAAAACAAAGATGATGACAGTAATACCTGCATCCTAGAGTTGTTTTGACTTGTAAATGATTACAATACATTTAAAGTTTAGAGCAGTTTCTAAAACATAGTAAGCAGTCAGTTCATTATTACCTATTCTTTTGACAAAGAAGACTGCCCCTTTTTTCCCCAGATATTTGTTTCTCTCTCTCAGAGCCCTGTTTAGCTGATCTCATCCCCAGCTCCAGGTGTGGGATCTGGCCAGTCTGAATCAATCAGTGTAATTCCATGACCCTTGCTAGTTACTGATTCTAGAATGCTCTAAAGTGCAACTATGGCCAATGAAACTCAAGGAACTTGGCAGAGGGGGGTGGGGGGTCTTGTTCTTTGCTTGCTTTCCTTGACAGAACTACCTCCTCCACCACTTGACAGTATGAGGAAGCACAGAACACTGAAAGTCAGTGGCACCCATCCTTAAGCCACTGGTGAATCAAACTTAAAAATAGCCAAGGTCATAAAGGGACAGAACCTGAGTCACTGAGGGCATTCTGGAGCCACTGGATGAACCAAAGCTTACTGTGGCTCTAGACTCCAACCTACTGTTTAGGCCAGCATGAGCTGAATTTTTGATGCAGTGGGTTACTGAGTGAAAGTTGTATTCATGTGTCTATAAAAAGACCATGAATAAATGCTGTCCTTTTTCCTACCTTTAAGATTTTAGTGATTAGGAGAATGAACTACTTCATTCTTTCAGAATTTCTTGCAGGGGAATCAGTTACCAGAGGAAAATAGGGTTAAGTTGGAATGGTAGATACTAAAAATGTTTTTCTAGGAAAGTTTGAATATATGAGGAAAATTCGTGGAAATAGAATTACACAGGAAGACACTGTGAAAGAACCTGAAAATAGGGTTAAAAAGATAAGTAAGAAAAGATAGAAATTTAGCCAGAAAGAGTTGAAGGAGGACAGTTAACCCCAAGGGCTTATAAATTGGATGGTGATTATGGACCTGATGGGAGTAAATAGCATGGAGCTAGGAGGTGGGCAAGAAGTCCATGAATGAAATTAATCAGCCCCTCTATTACAATCAGAAATTTGGTGTGCAGTTGTGGATGACTCTGCAAATGAGTACTGTAGACACTGCAAATGAATACTGTAATCATAACCTTAACTATGGACCAAAATTACACATAATTTGAACTATCATGTTTATTTAACATTAAACAAACATTTACCAAATACTGCACTGTGCATACAAAGTTTCTTAAAAAAAAAGGATTCTTCATAAAAAAGTACAATTTTAGCACAGCACAGATCAAATAAAGGTAAATGATATCACAAAACTGGTGAATAAGATTTGCAACATAGATGAAAGATTGTTTCAGTGGTTTCAACAATTTAGATGGAAGAGTCCAGAAGGAGGAAAGCGGTTTCCCTCACTCATTTTTAAGGTTGCACTGAATGGCACACTCTTCTCTCATGTAACAAGGCAAACATATCTATTTAATGGATGTGGTGAGACATATACAAAGCAAAAACTCTTATTCTCTTCTCAAAACAAGACAGTGATGATTGATGGTCTATGTTTTAAGATCCTTTCACAAAGAATAATGCATGCTCTTCATTCCCCAACTTTCAAAGACAGATAATTCTAAACAGAATTTACAATGTTATGCAGGCTGATAAAAATTAGTATTCTGAATATATAAAGGACTCATATATCAAATACTAATAGGTAAATATTATTATAGAAAAATGTGAAGAGCAAATTCCATGAAGAAATACCTATGGTCAATAAACATTAAAAACAATCAATGGTAAACAAAGAAGTACAAATGAAAATAACATGATAAGATTTTTTTTTTTTGGAGGTTGGGCATTCATTGTTGTGGGACATATACTTACATACCATTTCCTTTGTGTAGTTTGATAAAATATTCCTAGAGTGCAATAATGAGGGTACATACTTATATAATACTATATCAGTCATGATTCTATACTTCAAGGTTCTATATTATGTTTCTATACTTCATGATTCTATACTTCAAGGTTCTATATTATGTTTACTAACTCAATTACACAATGAGGTAGATGGAATTATTATTCTCATTTTACAGATGGTAAGAAATTAAGTCAGGAAAATGATAACTAAATTGGTCAAGACTAATTTAACCAGCTATTGGCAACACTGCGATTTGCTTTACATTAATAATCATAGGATACTCTGATTTTAGAAGCTTAGGGTTTAAATGTGTGTCTCATATTATACTGTAGTATATGATCATTTTCTCTATAATTATAAATGGTCATTAAAGCATCTTAAACAAACTATAGACATTTTATTTTATTCTTTAAATATTTCTGGGAGGTGAGAGGATAAAGATGTCAATTATTTTATTTTACAGGTGATAGTTTACTGAAATTAAGTAATTCATACGCAAACCCATGGTGTGGTGACAAACAATGGCAGGAACATCTCTTTGTTTCTTAGACCCTATCGTAGTCAACAGAGTTTTCATGCGGAATGTCCAATTCATTTTATTTTTAAATGCATATTATCATGTAATACATTGCTACTAAATAATATTAACTATTTATAGATTTCCTTTGAATTGTAAAAAATAAGCAAACTAGCTTCAGAAACCCAAAGAAATATTACTGATGGTAAATCTGATTAGTGACATTTTTTTCTACTTACAACATTAGTTTTAGACTCTGGTTCTAACTCTACTATAAATAGTAAAAACCCCCCAAAATGATATTCAATAGTTTTCACTAAGCACCATGTTTATTTAATGAATTTATTACATCTCAAAATTTTGTGGAAATCTATGGAATTTTGAAGAAATAGCAAGAACATATTAAGTTACAGAAAATCTTCATTGGAGAACTAAACACAAAATAACGTTTCAACCAAAATATATATTGAATGATTTATTAAACCAGGATTTAAGGAACTGAGACAATTGGTTTATTATACAGAAAGCTCCCAGCTATTTGAGACCAGTTATGTGGACAAAACGATCTAAAAATATGACCACATTGGTGTTACACAGAACAATTAATAATATCAATATTCTCATTCACATCAATTACTCAAAGACCTCTAATAAATCTAACCCTAGAATTTCTCTCCCTAGAGAAAGGGGAAAAAAGTGGTAGCCTTTACACAATGAAATCAAATAGACACAATTATAACTTCCATTCACATGTCACATTTTATAGTGCATTTTATCCTAAAATGACTACATAGTAAACGTGAAAAAAAGCCATTAAAGTATACTGAACTGCAGAATGACAGTTTTTTAATCAGACAGACCTTGGCTTAATCCCAGATTTTGCCACTCTCTATTTGTATAGACTTGGGCAAGTTGTGGGAATAATAACAGTATCTACCACAAATGGGCATTGGGAGAATGGAACGAGACTGTGCGTGGTGAGTGCACTGCTGTGCCTGTCACAGAGTAAGTAGTTATTACACATAAACTCTTACAGTTGTTTCTGATATCTTCCCTCTTTGTCAGTGACTGTGACCCACAAAGATATAGCACAAAATCAAGGTTATTTTAATATCGGATTCCATCTATTTTCTCGTATAAACCATCTCTCATAAAATTTCTTACTTAAATAGGATAATAATGTTACCTTAAGTAATGTCTCAGTGACTTTAGAAATCAGTCCATAATTGAATTGAAAGTTTCCACAATTTTTAATTTAAGATCTCACTTTAACTTGGTTACCTTCCAATTCTTGATTCTGCTGTATCTGATAATTCATTCTCACAGAGACTGCACAATTACTATAAATCATTTACTGTACTTTGCTGTACATAATAGTTTTGTTCATATCATTTTATTCTTCTTAAAAATGGCATTCTGTACTGTCACGATGCCCCTTTAAACTTCATTTTGCCAAACATAATTGAAAAGCAAGGTAATAGAAAATAACTTCTAATGGATTACACGTCAACAGATAGGAATCATGACTGATATTGCTCTATGTTCTCTGGGTTGGACCAGTTCTGTATTTTTCAGAGTGAAATACGTATCCAAAAGTGTGTCTTCTCTGACATAATATGCTATCAGCCTGTCTTGTAAAAATAGCTTCTTCGTTCTAATTGAGCTTTCAAATAACTCAACTTTAAAGCATCTTTTATTGTTTTTATCAAGTTTGAAATTTTTAAATAGTTCCAAGTTGACCTTTTGATTATTTCATGCTTTATGAACACATTTATTTATGCTCCTAGGTGCAATTCTGAAAGGTTATGATGCAAATAACATAAAGATAAGACAAATGAACATTAACTTCAATAATACAAAACAACAGCAACAAAAAGAAACACAACAACAAATACATGTATTCCATAGGAACTATTTTGACCTCAAGTTGCTTGGTATTTTTACCTCGCCTACCAGGGTAATCTTATATAGATAGTTACAGCTTAAATTTAGGGCATTTTGGAGAAATGCACATGATTATAGGTCATAAGAGTAATTCATGATACATGACCAGGGAAATTGGGAAAAGAAAATATAAATGATGAGATTTCAAGTTCTTATAATAGAAGGTTTAAAAATTTCCGTTTTGTTAAAAGTACCAAAGTAGACTATCCAAACATGTATGAATTAAATAAGTGATTTAAGTGTTTCTTTGAAAATTTTCTTTGAGCTTCCTGACTTCATGATTTTCAATCAAATGCATGAGACAACATGAAAAAACAATCACAAATGAGTTGATTTAAGGTATTATCTATGCATGGGGTGGACAAAAAATTATCTCTTTCTCCTTTTCACCTTTCCATTCATCATTCTGAGTCTTGGAATATAGTATTTCAGTATTGGGTCTTTTGGCTTTGACTTAACAATCAGTAACTCTCAGATTCCCTATTCATCCTGGGACGTAGGGATGACTCAGAGCTGGGTTGGAACCCTGCCTCTTCTCACAGGAAACACTCACAGTCATACCCACTCTTTTAATTTTTTTTTCTTTTCATTTTTCTTTATTGATTTTAGAGAGAGAGGAAGGAACAGGGAGAGAGGGATGAAACATCAGTGAGAGAGAACATCGATTGGCTGCCTCCAGCATGCCACCCACTGGGGATCGGGCCCACAACCTGGGCATGTGCCCTGACTGGGAATCGAACCGGCGACCTCTTGGTGCATGGGTCTATGCTCAACCACTGAGCCATGCCAGCCGGGCCATACCCACTCTTATTACTGCTCTAGAAATTGGCCCTCAAAATATAGCAAGTAAATTCTTTATCTGTTTTCATGAATATATAATCCCTGACAGTGCATTGAAGCAAAAATTAGTTCCTACACTAAAAATACCTAACCAGACACTGATTACTTTAAAATATTTTGACTTCAGCCGTGGTCCTAAGCTTGGAGATGAAAGAAATATATTTATTGTCTTCCCATTATATCTCAGTTGGCAAAACATATTCTCAGGTTCAGTCTAAATGGAAGGTTATGCGAAAGGTGACAGGCCTGGTCTAGGCCACAGTCAGCAGGACAGCTGGAAAGGGGCCTTTCCCAACAAGAAGAAAGACAGTGGCTTGCCTTTCAGCTCTTCCCCCAATGTTGCTTTTGAGCCTGCAGCTTTCACTAACCAGGAATTTGTAATAGATAATTCTGATCAGTGAAGACATAAGGATACACCCAAGCTAATGATGCAAGGTGCTGACTTTTCTCATTTGCCAAAAGCTGTTTAAGTGTTACTGGATCTGTTTTGCTGAAATAGTTTTGCATAACTTAAACTTATTTCAAGTGCTTTCTTTGTTTACCTAGTTATTTCAATCTAACTGGGCTCCAGATTCTTAGCTCACCCAACCTTTTCTGAGATGTTACAATTTTCCTAATATACAGAATAATCTTTCATAGTCTGGGAAATAAAATCAGACTATTTAGCTCAATTGATGTCACAGATTAATTATGCTACAATATCTTCATATGGCTTAGGTGTGTCCATTTCCTTAGTGTTCAACACATAATGTTTTTGTCCTGGTAATTAACTCTCTTGGAAGCACTTGAGCTTGCATTTTCTCATGTAAAAGATTCTCCTCAGCTCCCTTTTGGCCTACTTCATTACTTGGCTTCACTTCGCATGTTCTCATTTTTGAATTTGTTATTCTCTGTGGACAAGGTTTTTGACATCCATCTTCTCTTCGACAATCAAAATGTTATCCATCCTGGAATTACTCATACCATAATCTGCTCACGACCCTACTTTTGCTACAGGAAATATGTGGGTTGACCAAACTCATCATATAACCATTGTTGTTGTTGTTTTTTTTAAGTAACTGCAGGTCTCATTTTCCTAATATCTCAGTTGAACATTTTCAGATTGCATCTCTTCTCTCTCTCTTTTTAAAAAATGTTCTCACTGCCATTGTGTTTAGTGTGAAATAAATGTCAAACCCTAGCTATAAAGTCATAGCTATAAGTCATAGCTTTTTCTGTAACTAAAAAACAAACAAACAAACATGGAATAGAATCCTCTGGCCCAGATTATTTGAATAAATTCTATAACATTTTCCTTTTTATGGTCTATGCAATTCACAAGCATATGTTCATGCTGTTAATGTTCAATGATTTCTTATTTTTGGGGGAATTATTATTTGTTTACTTCATGAAAGGCCAAAGGGAAGGGGCATTGTGGCAAATGTTACTTGCTCATACATCTATATGTAGAAAATGTGGAATATAGCATCTTATTTTGAAACAAGTTTGAAAGCATATCAAATATCTGGCCAGCCACTCCAGGATCCCCACTGCTACTGAACTGCTCTAATAAAATCTCATCTTTCAAACAGAAAGAAGGCTCAGAAGGTTCTTATTAGCCTCTATTATTAGCCGTTGCTAATTCTTCCCTTAGCTTCAAGGACTTAAATGGCAAAGACCGGAGCCTTGTTCGTGTGTTTCAACTGATAGCTTCTGGTGCTATACAAAAGTACACAGCTTTCTGGGAACAACGCTCAGCTGGCAATGAGGAATCATCAATGATTAATTTAGGGAGCCCATCTCAGGCTTGTGGAAAGTAGCTTCAGGATAAAGGCAGGAAGTGTTGTGTATTCAGGTGATAGGACTGCTTTGTATTTCTAAGTTTCAGAAGATGGTGAAGGAAGGTGGGGAAGGAGAGCTTGGAGGCACCCCTTGCTCCTTGTTTTCCAGTAAGGCCTGGCATGCTACACACTTTGAAGAGTCAAACTGGGGGAGCAGGCAGTCTGGACCTAAACTGTATATTCAGGGTAAGAAGAGGGAAGCAACTATTAAGATTTTACTTGTTATTTCATAGCTTTCTTTCACAATCCTTCCCTTTAAGTCGCCTTTCTGGGTGCCCACATGATTGCATTCCCTTCGTGGTGGCAAATGCCTGTGGAAGTAGAAGATGGATGGCGTGGTGATTGCACCTGGAGTTGGACTGCTCAGCAACAGAATCCCAGCCTCCTCACTTGGTAGGAGGCCTTGAATGGAGGTTCAAGTTCTCCCTAAGAGAGAGGTTTCCTAAGGCAAGCACCTGGCCTTTCCCCCATCGTTGCTGACAGTCATCATCCTGCCTCACGACATGCACCTGATTTCTGGATCGTGATTTGAGAAGGCTGACTCTGTATACCTCAGAGCGATTTTCCTAAGGTGGCAGACACACTTAACTGCTGGTTTTGTAATTGGCTGATTTGAAAGAACAAAAGTGCATCTAATTCAAACACATTTGTTGAAGATCGACTTGATAAGGAGCGATGAGGATTCAATGGAAAACCTCATGGACCAAGATCCTGCTTTCCTGGAGCTTATATTTAGGTGGAATTAAAAGTTATTTATCAACATGCGTCCCGAGCCCGTTACCAGCTCTGCTGGAAGACTGCTTGAAGTTCACGGTGCAAAGTGGAGCAGTTTTTCTAAGGACTATTGTAAGCTGGCCTCAGCTCTCCGCGGACAAAATTTGAAAGAATATAAATTGCAGAGCAGCGAAAGTGGGGGGGGGGGACGGGGGGGCGCATCACTTGAGTTGGCGTCTATTAGCGTCAATACGGTGGAGCCAGGAGACTTAGCTGGAGCCTGAAAACTTCAAGCCAAACAAACTCTGAGACTACAAACCCCCACCTTTCTCCTCCTCCCTTCCGAGCAACCAGGGCCGCCGCGGGAGTGCGGTCCCAGGGGTACCCCGGGGCGACAAGGGGGCTCGGAGAAAGTGGACTCCGCGCCCCCCTCCCCCATCCCTGCCATGGGCTTTGCCCTGGAGCGCTTCGCCGAAGCCGTGGACCCGGATTTCCAGTGCAAGCTGTGCGGCCAGGTGCTGGAGGAGCCCCTGTGCACGCCGTGCGGGCACGTCTTCTGCGCCAGCTGCCTGCTGCCCTGGGCGGCGCGGCGGCGCCGGTGCCCGCTGCAGTGCCAGCCCTTGGCGCCCGGCGAGCTGTACCGGGTGTTGCCTCTGCGCAGCCTCATCCACAAGCTGCGCATCCAGTGTGACTACCGCGCCCGCGGCTGCGGCCGCTCGGTCCGGTTGCACGAGCTGGCAGCGCACGTCGAGAGTTGTGACTTCGGCCCTGCCCGCCACCGCCGCTGGGGCTGCGTCTCGGGGCCGGTCGGCCGCTGCGGCGGGGACGTGCCCACGCGGGGGGGCTGCGGAACGGCGCCTGGGGCCGCCCGGGGCGGGGGCGCTAGCGGGGGGCTGCCGGGCGGCTGCTGCGGGAGCGGGCGGGGGCCCGGGCCTCGAGTCCTCGCCTGGAGGCGGCGCGACAAGGCGCTGCTGGCGCAGCTCTGGGCGCTGCAGGGCGAGGTGCAGCTCACGGCCCGCAGGTACCAGGAGAAGTTCACCCAGTACATGGCTCACGTCCGCAACTTCGCCAGGGACCTGGGCAGCGGCCACGGCCCGGTAAGCGCAGAGGGATAGGGCACCCGGGGAAAGATCGATTGGGGCGGAAAGAGGAAGGGTTCTTTCTGTACTTCAGGATTCCCGTGGAAGGTGATACCCTTCCTTATCATGCAGTAGGAAGAACCCCCCCCCCCGCCACCTTATTATATTGTGATTTATCTTTCGAATGTGTTAGTATTGCAGTTAACTAGGATTGCCCCCTTTCCACTTATATTAGGATTGGAAAGAGTTAAACAGTTTCAATTCCAACTTCTCCACGAAGAAGGAGGAATTAGGAAAACTCATTTTCTCATCCAGAAGCCTTGCTCCCCAGCTTTCAGCCTCCTGCCCTTACCCTTTCTGCCTATATTTTGTACCTTTGGCCTGTATCTGAAGCCAGAGGAAGAAAGCCAGGAAGCAGGGACCCCTCGGACCCCGAGCCCCTCTCCCGCTGCACCAGCATCCCTGCGGCCTGGTCAGTCCCACACCTTTGGCTCCGAATGACTTAGTTTCCCTGTCAAACTCTCCATATCAGCCACCTTCTGCTCAGTACAGGGACTGTCAGGCATGTGGGGAACTAGAGTTAAGAGAGGAAAAGAGATGAGGTTTTCTTAGACCTGCAGAGTTCTTTTCATCACCCTGACCTTCCCCAAATAACCCTTACCTGCCTTCTTGTTTCATGATTGGTGGAGTGTGTGTGTGTGTGTGTGTGTGTGTGTGTGTGTGTGTGACTGACTGGGGGCACCAAGTGTGAGAGCAGCCACATCCCTCTGCGGTCAGAGGAGCCCGGGGCAGCGGCTGTTTCCCTTCTTTGTCGAAGCTGCTGGCCCCGCACTGTGCTCCGGGACTGCCCGCTTTTAGACTGAATAAACAAGCCTCTTTGCAGCACCCCTTGTGAAGAGGCTTGTTTATAAAGCTGTTACTTCTCTTCTGGAGGACTTCTGCACAGTGTTTGACATTGTTGGTCGCTGCCATGGTGAGCAGGGATTTAGCAGAACTTGCTCTCCATTCATGGAGCTATTTTCATTCTTCAGCGTCCTGGGGAGGAGCAACCCAGGATGATTCCCATTTGGGACTGCCCCCAACTCGGGCATGGACTTAAGACGCTTCTGTCCTTGAACCTGAAAAAGAACATTGAAATGTGAGGGGCTAAACTGTTTCTACTCTGATAAACGGAAGTACACTGCTTATTAAAAGACTGGATGCTACCTAATTCTTTCTCTATCCTGTTTATGTCCAGGTAAATTTACAAAACGGGAAGAGCCAGAGAGAAGCACAGAAATATGCTCTGCAGTGCCAGTTCAGGGTTCAAGGTCTTAGGGAAGCAATGGTTGATGGAAAGGAGTAATAGCTAGAATTATATGACAGAGAAGTCCATTCAACAAGTGAAGCTGTGGTTCTCAGAAGTGAGGAAAAACTGTCTGTGATTTGCAGACTTAATTATCAGAAGGCTTCTCTGTGCTCCTTAGAAATGTTTTCCCACTACCAGTAGGGGCTGCTGTGTGCACTGCCTGGGAAAAGGTGGTGATGATGGTGGTAGTGGTAATGATGCTTATGAAATTTATCATTCATAAGTAATTACCAAATATATAACAACGAGGATAGTTAATAATATCCATAGCCATAAATAAAACTCCTCTAGTCTGGCACAATTTCATCTTATTTTAAAATTGGTCTTTATTAAAAAACAGGTTGTAGACATGATTCCTATGTGTTTAACTCTTATTTAGCCATCAGGAGAGAAATAATACTTTACTTAGCTAAAATCCTGTTTTTAAATCCATCAGGAGTTATACAAAACCCAATAAGAATACTATTTAAAATTAGGATGACCTTTCAGACCCTGCATGACAATAGTAATTCAAATAGTACAGTCAAAAGAAATTTATAAATAGTTCACTATTCCTTAAGACTTTCCAAAGTGAAATTTTTACATAGAACAATTCTCATAACCTTAAACAGTTTATTTTACTCCTCTGTAATAGAGGGAAAGAACAAGGATACCTGCAAGGCTAAACCAGAATTCTCTTTTAAATTACATTGAAGTCAGAATTAGATGATGACTGCATTAGGACAAAAAGCTGCATGTGTAAAAATGCAATGCCATTTAGTTGAAAATAGTTATTTTTCTCACATGCACAGTTGTTCCCTTCAAATACATACCTTCAAAGTAAATATAGGAAGAAATCAACCTTCTCTCAAATTCAGCCATCCTTAATTATAAATTTTTCCCTTTTCAAATGTTATTTACAGTAAAGAAAAAAGCTTTACTCTGGCATTTTTTTTTAATATATTTTTTTTTTTACCTAGTATGTTATATTATCCCCTTTCTTTCAGGATGGAGACCATAAGCCATTCACCATTGTATTAGAAAGAGAAAATGACACTTTGGGATTCAATATTATAGGAGGTCGACCAAATCAGGTAACCAAACTTGTTAATGCATAGCTCACTCTTTGCTTATAAAATGCTAGAAAACATAGCTTTCATTAGTGGATTTTGAATAAGAAAAACACGTGGTTTGATCTTTAAAATTATGCTTGTGATTAAATAGTTTCCTTAATACAAATATTTCAGTATATACCTATATGTTGTTTGAGAAAAACAAAATAAAACAACAGCCAAAAACTTGTTTCTCTTTACTACTTAAAAAAATAGAATTCATTTCACATGTTGTCTACAGTATATTGGCACGTTGTCAAATTTCTTAAATATATCAATTTCATTATAATTTGTTTAGCAATTTCTATTTAATAATATTAGGTAGGTATAAACCTTCTATTTATTAGGTTAAAATAGTCAATTTCCAGATGCTTACACAGACTTGGCAGTATATAATACATGTTGAATGAATGAATGAATGAATGAATGAACAGTTAAAATAAGTTTTGAAATAAGGGATTTTGTTTTCATAATTACATAGGAAATGTGATGTTACAGGACGAGAGTAGATTTGAAATATTTTTGGCTCCCCAAATCAAATCCTTTATTTAGTTGAATGAATAATACTTTCTATATTGATGCCAATTGTTTTCAAAATGCATGGGTCATAAACTTATACCATATTCTGTACTGTAGTTGCAAAGTTCTATTACATCCTTTAAATACTACATCAACTTAATCTACACCATAACTAGAAAAAGGTGGTGAAGCTATAAAAAATCATGTTCTTTAATTTTCCCAATAAACTGCCATGACATTTTTGCATCCCCTATTGCAGATGTTGTCCAAGGAAACTGTCTTAGATTGTTGGCCATATGCTCTGTTTAGGTCAGGACAGCAATGACATATTTCCTCTTTATGTTTAGCCTTTCAAAAACCTAGCAACTAACGACTGCTTTGCTTCTGTTTCTAGAACAGCCCCCATTTATTATGGGAAAAATAGATGTCTTTTCATCATATCATTTTTGTTTCATTTTCCCTTAAGGAATATTTTTATAAACGCTAGTTAGGTGTTTGACATTTAGATGACATTGCCATTTTTTTAGAGCCTCTTGAAATTCATGTTAAGGAAGTTTAATTAAGGAGAAATAATTTTATTTAACCTGCCATGAAATAAAATGACATTTAAAATTATATGATATATTATAAGATATTGGGCATTTTCCCTAAATAAGTTTTTCATTGTAACTGGTTTCCTGGGACTGACGGGCTAAGATGTCCTACTTGTACCCTGTTGGCTATATGTTTGAGGTTTACCTAATCATTAGGCCCATTACACCTGGAAATGTGTAGATAAGCTTTGAATGGGTTCTCTTGCAGTTTAGTGTTGACCTTTTGTGATTTCACACTTGAGCAAGCTTCCAGTCTTCCCTGTGTCTAGAAACAGTCAGAGCTATATTTCCAAATCTGTCACATCATGAGGCTAAACGATATTTTCAAAACTATGACCACATCTCAAACCAATTATTTAGTGAGGCTGGATATGCTTTTTGTTTTCTTTAACTTATAACCCTTTTTAATTGCACCCTCTCTTTATAAGTTAGATGTTTTATAAATCATACTGAGGAGCCTGTTGATATCACCTGATACATGCCCTTTCCCCATAGCTTCTTATGTATACTCAGAAACATGCAGTAAATAGATAATCTGGTCAGAGATGCTGGACTCGTTCATTAAAGCTGTCATGTTGATTAATGACTGTTTGGTGTTAAGTAAGTTAAAATTCAGTGTCAAATCCCCAGCTAAGGAAGAGAGTTGCATGTTAAAGAGGATTGGCAGTGAGACATTTACTGAATTGTCCTTGATCCAACTTAAAAATGTGTTTACTGCTTTCTTACTGCTAATGGTCATATTTTTTATAGAATAATCAAGAAGAAATATCAACAGAAGGAATTTATGTTTCGAAAATTTTGGAAAATGGACCTGCTGACAGAGCAGATGGCCTGGAGATTCATGACAAAATCGTTGAGGTAAGACAATAATGGAACACAAATAAGATTCATGGCAGAAATATTTGGACATTTTACATTTCCAAACTTATTGTTTTACCTTGGTGTGGTACTTATTAGAATGTATATTTTACTAGAGTATATAGTGTATATCTCCCTGTATCAATTATTAGATATTGGGATAAATCACCTGAAATTTCTAAATGTGTCAATGAATAGCTCTGTTTTAAAGTTGTTTCTCCCCATTAACTATGAAGGTAGTTGTATGATAATTAAGGGATTAATTTCTTATAACATTTCAAAAAAAGAATGATAATATCTGCTGAAGGACATTTTTGATGAGGAAATGTTGCTATTTTAAAATTTGAGATTAATATGTTATATGTAGAGTTTGAAATTATTTATACAATATCTTTCACTATTTTTTAGTTTAATATGGTTATCTTCTTCATGTCTTTTTTACATAATAAAAAGAAGCAGCATTTTTTTTTTCCTATTGCAAAAACCTGGTGGGAACACTTCATTTTCTCTAGTGTACATTGTAGCTGTATTGTTGTATTTGGGATGGGCAAAGTAAATACTCTGAAGTCAGTGAAATTTGGACTCTGATAATGGAATTTTGAATTACACTGCCATTCATCACATCAGTGCTTTTGGAATTTTAACTAGTTGAGATAGTATTTTATTTAGTGTTACTGAAAATGATTAGGGTACTTTTGTCAATGGGATTATTTCCAATGTATTAGTAAAGGCATAGATAGAAATTTGGAAGGTGTATTTGGTGCCACCATTCTTTTGGGAAATGTCTATTTATTCTAGATTATATAATCACTAGTGCTATCTTTCTGAATGTTTATATAAACTTATCTTGATGGAGACCGTTTTTCTTTATTAAACTTTAAATAAGGTTTTAGATCTTTATTCATCATTTGTTGATTTAAAAAGTTGAATTTTGAATAATTTGACCTAGGCTAGGGATAAACAGTGTAGAAGAGCCAATCGTTTTCTGTTTTGTAAAAAAAGAACTTATAACATTTAGAGCTTAGCTGACCAGGCACTTTAGGGAGAAAGAAGAGATGCTTTGGCTGAAAAACTGTGGTTTTATCTGAAGAGGCCTCTGGTAGCAGGATTTTCTCCTTCCAGTTGTATAGCCAAGAAAGAACAGACCTACTTTCACTGACACTATCCAGGCTGTCTTGACAGTTTTCCTAGTGGAGACATTTATATGCTACAGTGTCTAAAGTTAGAATTGTTCTATTTCTACTTGTACTTGTGCAGTATAATTTAAGGGGCAACATCATTTAAACAAAAAAAAAATCATTCTTATTACTTTCTGCCTTATGTCTAAAGCCTTTTAGTTTTTCCAGTTAAATGGAAAAGGAATGCCTGCATTTGATACTATTAGAAGGGCTGGTGGAACTGAATACATGTATTCAGTTAGTACACATACACGTACACAGGGTATACTACCAATATGCATATTTTTGTTAGAGTTCTGTAATAGATTTATGTGACCACATTTGCAGTTAAGAAATAAGTGAGATAATATGTATATTTCTGGAATGTTGTCTGTTAAATAACATGAAATATTTTGGAAGGAAAATTATTAGAAATAAATCACTAGTGTTTAGTTGTTCAGTGATGCCATCAGCTTTTTAAAGTAAATAGATATTTGTGTGACTTTGTTTTATATATATACACATATATATGTGCATATATATTTAAACAAGTAGCGTGTTTGTTCTTGTGCATATATGTGTGTAAAATATCCCTATATACCAATTAAAGTTAGAAATATTTGATGCTTTTCAGTTATTTTAGTTCATCTGCCATTGTGGTACCAGTCAACTTTATACATTTTATAGTAATAGGAAACTGATAAGAAATATATTGATTAATTTAAAATGCTCAGAGGTAGAAAAAGAGATTTTTAAATACCTTTTTATAATTATTTTGTTTACTAAACTAATTTGAATTTAAATGGCCATGCTGATTTAAACCTGGTGCAACAAATAAATTTGTTAGCAGTATAAAGTGCACCAGTATTATAAAACTACTCATATGACCTACCTGCCATAGTCTGACACATTACTAAGTGCTTTGAATTCAGTGATATATGGCTGAAATTTTAAAAATTGTCTAACAATTTCTTTTTTAAATTTTTTAAAATAATTTTTCTTTATTGATTTTAGAGAGAGAGAAAAGGAAAGGGAGAGACAAGAAGGGAATGGGAGAGGAAGGGAAACATCGATGAGAGAGAACATTGGCTGCCTCCAGCATGCCCCCCACTGAGGATCGGACTCACAACCTGGCATGTGCCCTGCCTGGGAATCGAACTGGCAACCTCTTGGTGCATGGGTCAACACTCAACCACTGAGCTGTACCAGCTGAGCGACAGTTTATTTTTTACTTATAGTCAAGATATGCTGAAAATATTTTGGCAAATTAGTTGCTTAAAGCACACATTACAGCAGATTATGAATTTTTCGTAAAAAATAAAAAAAAATTCAATCATTCAGTTGAGGAGAAAGTAGACATGTTAAAGATTTGGTTCTATTGATTAAAGAGATTTTACTAATTCTAACAAAAATATTAAGTATAATAATTTTGCCAAAATCTAACAGCTCCCAAAATAATATTTTTTAATATTCTGCATTCCACTGAAGCTGATAAAATAAATTTGGAATCATTAAAAAAATCACAGTCATGAGATAAATCTATGTCATATTTTTCACATAATACAAGTTTAGTTTTGGAATCAGTTCCATAAGAAACCATGTTTACCACTTTCTAGGTACTTACACATCTACATTTGTTAAAATAGTTATGTGTGTAGGTTCAGAAAAGAAATCACTTGTGATATTTGAGTTATACCATTAAGCACCAAAGTATCTCTGGAGACAGAAAAGGTGCAGGTTGCTAGATATTGATAAAGAAAGGAAGGGAGCACAGGAATCTGACATCAAGACTGGTCATTAGCTGGGATTACCCAGGGAGAGGTAAAAGAGTAAAGGGGAAGATCCTCTGCTGGGCACATGCCCCATGGAAGCCAGGATGGTGGCAATAGAGAGGAGGATTGGATTGGATGAGCACACAGAACCCTGTGAGATCTAGGAAATGGATTGGTTAGGCGAGGTGAGGGCCCAGCACAAGCCTGCAAAGGACTGGAAATTGACTGGTTATTTTGAAAAAGTGCCTGGTCCTTCCCAAGCCTGAGATGATATAATCCAAGCTTGACAAAGCTCTTGTTCTCTCTCTCTCTCACCTGCGGGATAACACGCGTTCACGTGTTAGCATGCGTGTCCTTGCTCCGTAACAGCCACGCGGGCCTACCAGCCGCCTCTGGCCCAGTAGAGTGGGGTCCAAGCGCGGGCCTGGGCACAGCACCAAAGTGCAGCCAGGAAAAGACAAAGCTAGCCAGATGGGGACAGAGACTAAACTCTGGCATGGCACGGAGTTTCTGGACACTGGCCCTATTTCTGGCCCTGATGAAGACAAAGGCTGGACTTTTGCCACAGCAGGACAGGGCTGAACCCCAGGGACCGTCTTTTGGTTTGCTCCAGCTTCAGTAAATCTTACCACTGCGCCACATCCTCCCATGTGTGGATCCCTCGAAATGCTTTTCTCTGGACTCTGTGAAAGGACCTCGTTTCCATCAGCAACATTATTATTTCTGTGATGTAGACAGCAGGCCATGCAATCATAACCCCAGAGTGGGAAGTGAATAGAAGGGTGGATAGTCATTCATGGTCTTTGTTCACACTTTCTTCCCCTTACCCCTCCCCCAGCTCCTAGCCAGCTGATGCTGTGTGACTGGAAAGTCCTCACTTCCCTCTGTTTCTGGAGACCAGGGAGTGGGGGTGGAGGTCTCTTCAGTCTGAGAACAGTCTGGAGCAGAAAACAGACTTTTTATTAGTGTATATATTAAAATCTCTTCTCTTTATTGCAATCATGATGAAGCGTACCACCCAAGGCATTTTTATTTACTTTAGAAACAGTTCCCACATTGCACAATGTTAGGGTAGCACTTTCTAGAAAGTGCTGAGCTGAGTACTAGCAGAAAGAACTTTACAAATGCAATGTCTCAACAAGAATTTCTTCACTCTTCCAAATTGCCAACTACACTATTTTTTTTTTCCTGTCGTGTTCGATCTTTTGCATTTTATGTCACTACTCTGCGCTGCTATAGTAAAAATCTTTGGTGGTTATCATGTTTATTTGCCTAAGGCTCTGCATGTTTCCATTACAGCTGTTAATGCAGGAAATGTAAGTGCAGGGCAGAGCTGAACACTGGGGAATGCTGTTGAAGCAGACCTGCAATGTGCTGCGTCTGTATGTGCCTCATGGCGCAGTGCACCTTACCGATACCTCACAGAGCAGCATGCTACTTTGTGTATGCATACAAAACATTTACGAGTTCTGTAGATCACTTGTAAATCTGGTGGGCCATTTGTTTTTTGACAAATTGCTGTTTAATTCAAACACGTCACTGAACTCTTCAATGAAATATTATCATTCTGTATTTTAAAAGTGTATTTGAACTGTTCAAACAACATTGACGGATTGTCTGAAAGAATGAAGAAAGAACTAAAAGCAATCGTGTTAGTGCAAGTAAAGAATTACATTTTAATGAGATTTGTAATCATGATTAGATATTACTTAGGTTGAATGTAATTTTAACATCATGATACAGTTATCATTATATAATTGTATATTTAATGTATCTTGAAAATTACTGTGGTGAAGTGGGAAGGGCATGAATACTGAAACTGAGATCTGGCTAGAATTCCAGTTTTGCCTTTTGCAACTTGTGTGGCCTTGAGCAAGGCAGCTGTGCCTCAATTCTGTGCCATTCATAGTCCCTGTGTGCACAAAGCACCTGGCACAGGGCAGGTTCTCGGAACCCACCACTGTGAGCCTCCTGTCTCACTGAGCTTACGCAAGTAGTTTGTTCTCCAGATCACAAAGACAATAGAGAGAGGGTATTTTCTTTCCTTGGAGAATCCAGATCACTCTCCCAACTTTCAGTGATTCCCATTTCCATAGACACCACAGTTTGGATGAATAAATGTAGGAAGTTTAAAATTGTACAAGTTTCACATATTTATATGAACAGTCAGATGCAGAAAGGGCTGTGGGAGAAGACTTTATACTCATGATTTAATTCAGTTACTCAAGAAGTATTTACTAATTTTCTGTAGGTGCCAGATGGCATAGTCTGTGTTATGAAGGAACAATAAGACCCATTTCCTGCCCTCCAGTAACTCATATTGTAGCGGTTCTGTTTTCTGCCTATACAGGGCAAAGTGGGCTTTAGTCTGAAGCTGCTTCTTCAATTCTTCCCAGCATAAATGGGCATCACCATCTTGTCTTAGTGGAATGCCACTCTAGGTTTAATCTACTTTCCAGTTCTCTAAGTAGTACAATTCTTTTTGAGAAATCATGACTGGGGTTAGTAAAATAGAATCTGTGGCTATAAGGCAGCATCGAAATTTCAGGAAGGAGCACAGGATTTGAACTTGGGTCCTGAATATGTACTGGATTATCTTGCAATGTTTTCTCGACTTTTCTTGTTTTTCGTTTCTTGACAGTGACTACGAGGGCAACGGCAGCTAGTTCCTAGATCTTCTAACTCGAGGATCACAGTGTCTTGCCGGTCCACTGAGTTTCTATTGTTAACAAATATAGTTTTGTTTTAACGTACCCAAGAGGCTGGAAAGGAGTTGACACCGTTGAGCTTTAGTGTGTTAAGCACTGTTTTATCTATTTTAAATTTATGAAAGGTGAAATTGAGTTTGATTTTTTTTTTTTCCTGAGTACTAAACTTCTGAGAAAGGTGACGGGCACACACTGACTGCAGTGTGCACACTGCATGACCGGCTGCCTGTGCTGCTCCTTCAGGAGGTCTGGCTGCACTTCCCGTTCTCCTCGTTTTTCTGTGCTGCAAAATCGCATCAGAGTATTTACAACGGTATTTGATTTACGTGAATTTTAAATTAAGGCATAACTGACATACAGCATTATATTACTTTCAGGTGTACAACATAATGAGTTGATGTTTGTCTATATTGTGAAATGATCACCACATTATATCTGGTTGACATTGTCACCATATATAGTTACAGAAGTTGTTGGGTCCTGATGAGAAGTTTTTAAGATATACGCTCTTAGCAGCTTTCTAATACACAGTACAGTGCTACTAACTATAGCCGCCATGCTGTACATTACAAGCCATGATTTATTTATTTATACTGGACATTTGCACCTTTTGACTCCCTTCTCCCATTTCTCCCACCCCGCTCCCAACCCCTGCCTCTGCCAACCACCAATCTGTTCTCTGTATCTATGAGCTTGTTTTTTGTGTGTGTTTCATTGTTTTGTTTTGTTTGATTCCACATTTAAGTGGGATAATGCAGTATTTCTTTCTCTGTCAGACTTATTTCAGTTAACATAATGTCCTCAAGGTCCATTCATGTTGTTGCAAATGGCAAGATTTCATTCTTTTTATGGCTGAATAATATTCCATTGTGTATATATAGACCACATTTTCTTTATTCATCTGTTGGTGGACATTTTGGTTATTTCATGTCTTGGCTATTGTAAATAATGCAGCAGTGAACAGAGGGGTGCATGTATCTTTTTGAGTTAGTATTTTTGTTTTCTTTGGATAAATACCCAGAAGTGGAATTGTTAGATAATATGGTAGCTCTATTTTTAACTTTTAGAGGAATCTCCATACTCTTTACCATAGTGACTGCACCAGTTTATATTCTCACCAAAAGTTTGCAAGGGTCCCCTTTTCTCTACATCCTCTGCAGCATTTGTTATCTCTTTTTTTTTTTTTTTTATATAATTGCCATTCTAACAGGTGGGAAATGGTATCTCATTTTGGTTTTGATTTGCATTTCCCTGATAGTGATTTTGAGTTTCTTTTCATGTACCTGTTGACCATCTATATGTCTTCTTTGGAAAAAAAAATATATTCAGATCCTCTGCCCATTTTTAAATCAGATTGTGTATTTTTTTTTTCTATTGAGTTGTATGAAGTCTTTATATATTTTGAATATTAGTCCCTAATCAGATATATGGCGTGAAAATATTTTCTACCATTCAGTACGTTGCCCTAGACATTTTGATGACGGTTTCCTTTGCTGTGCAGAAGCTTTTTAGTTTGATGTAGTTCCACTTGTATTCTGTTGCTTTTGTATGGCATGTTCTGTATATACCTGTTAAGTCCACCTAGACTAATTTGTTGTTGAAAGCTGATGTTTCCTTATTGATTTTCTGTCTGGATATTTTTTCCATTGATATAAGTAGGATATTAAGTTCCTTGCTATTATTGTATTGCTGTCTATTTCTCCTTTTATGTCTATTAATATTTGCTTTATATATTTAGGTGCTTCTGTGTTGGATGCATAAATATTTACAAATGTTATATCCTTTCGTAGGATTGGCTACTGTATCATTATGTATTGCTCCAGCTTTCTTTTGGTTTACATTTGCAAGGAATATCTTTTTCCACTCCTTTATTTTCAGTCTGTGTGTGGCCTTATGTCTGAAGTGAGTCTGTTGCTGGCAGTATATAGATGGGTCTTATTTTGTTTTTTAATCCATTCAGTCACTCTGTTTTTTTTATTAGAGAATTTAGTATTTTTACATTTAAAGTTATTATCGATAGATATGCACTTATTGACAATTTTTAATTGTTTTCTGGCTGTTTTGTAATCTGTCTGTTCATTTCTTCTTTTCTTGTTCTCTTCCATTGTGCTTTGCTTTCTTTATTTAGTGGTAAGTTTAGATTCCTTTCTCATTATCTTTTGTGTATTTAATATAGGTTTTGTTTTGTGGTTACCATGAGGCTTACATACAACAGCTTATATTTATAACAGTCTGTTTTGAATTTATAATAGCTTAAGTTTGATCACATTCTAAAGCTCTAGATTTTTATTCTCCCCTGTACCATGTTTTATGTTTTTGATGTCACATTTTATATCTTATCTTTTTACCTTTAACTAATCCTTGTAGTTACAATGACTTTTACTATATTTGTCTTTAGACCTTCATACTAGTTTTATAAGTGATTATCCTTTACTATGTATTTACCGTACTGCTGAGATTTATACTTTCATATGCTTCCTTATTACTAATCAGTACCCTTTCTTTTCAGCTTTAAGAAGTCCCTTTAACATTTCTTATAAGGCTGGTGTAGTGGCGATGAACTCTTTAAGTTTTTGCTTGTCTAGAAAACTCTATTCTCCAATTCTGAATGATTTTGCCAGGTAGAGCATTCTTGGTTGGAAGTTTTTTCTTTCAGCACTTTGGACATTTCATGTCACTGCCTTATGGGCATAAGGTTTGCGCTGAAAAATCTGCCCATGGTCTTATTGGGGTTCCCTTAAACGTAACATGTTGTTTTACGCTCTCTGCTCTTACAATTATCTCTTTGTCTTTAATATCTGGCATTGTAATTATAATGTGTCCTGGTATAAGTCTCTTTGTCTCCATCATTTTTGGAATTTTCTGGCCTTCCTGGATCCGGGTTTTTGTTTCCTTCCCAGGTTAGGAAAGTTTTCAGCATTGTTTCTTCAAATACACTTTCTACCCTTTTTCTTTTCCTTCTGGTACTTCCATAATGCAAATACTAGTTTGCATGATGTTGTCCCATAAGTCCCGTAAGCTATCTTCACTTTTTTTTTTCTTTTTGCTACTCTGATTGAATGAGTTCTTCTACCATTTCTGAAAGTTCACTGATTCTTTCTTCTGCTTCATCTAACCTGTTGTTGAAACCCTCTGGAGTGTTTTTTTTTTTTTTTTTTTCAGTTCAATTATTATTTTCTTCAGCTTTTATATTCTTCAGCTCTATGACTTATGTTCATTATCTTCTTATATTTTCTGTCTCTTTGTTGAAGTTTTCACTGTGGTCATTTATTCTTCTCCCAAGTTTTGTGAGCATCCTTATGACCATTATTTTAAACTCCTTATCAGGTAAATTACTTATCTCTATTTCATTAAGTTTTTTTTTGTTTTGTTTGTTTGTTTTGTAATGAGGTCTTTTCTTGCTTCTTATAAAATTTTTTTTTCTTTATTGATTTTAAAGAGAGAGGAAGGGAGAGAGAGATAGAAACATCGATAAGAGAGAGCATCAATTGGCTGCCCACTGCATGCTCCCCACTGGGTATTTGGCCCACATCCTGGGTATGTGCCCTGACCAGGAATTGAATCAGCGATCTCTTGGTGCATGGATTGATGCTCAACCACTGAGCCACATCAGGCGGGGGCTATCTGACTTTTTTATTTGGAACATAGTCATTCATTTATTTCTTTTCTTTTTTTGGTGTGCATGTGACTCTCCCCGTTGGTTTCTACACTTTAGATGAAACAGCCACTTCTCCCAGTCTTGAAGTGTTGACCTAGTGTCTGAGATGACATTTATTATTCAACCCTGCCCAAGCTCTTGGTTGTCTCTCAGGCATTTGTGACTGTCTGAGTGACCTGTTTTACTTTTAACACAGGGTGTGCCAAGACCTGTCAGTATCCCAGAGGTGGGTGGAATCTCAATCAGTACCTAGATTCAGGCTGATTGGAAGCCAGATCTTCAGGTAGCAGCCTTTAAGGTGTGCAGATATATACAGTCCTGTGGGACAGCAGGTATGAGTCCTGCTGACCACCACAGCCTGGTGATCTGGAGGTTTTCCATGGGTGGCTGTTGTGAAAATCCAGATGAGTGTATCAGTTCCTTTCTGGGAGATACTGGGGAGCTGTATTGAAACAGAGGGAGAGCACAGAGATGGACTCTCTGGCCTATGTTCCTGGAGAACACTTCCATAACCTCTAGGTGTGTTCCAAACCTGAGGCCTGCCCAGGCTGAAACTCCAGGACAAGCAAGTGGGCCTCTTTCATAGAAAGGCTTGGCAGGGTGGGGTGGGGGGGTTGTTTCAGCCAGCTCTCTGTGTAGTGCCCTGGGGGTGGTAGCCTGCCAAGAACTGTCTCTCTTATTGGTACAATCCCATGAAACCCAAGAACACAAGTGCCCCTGGCCACTAAAGACATCCCCCGGATACCAGCCACCCAAACAAGGGCACCAGAAGTAAAAATTGGGTTACCAGACACATCTATGTGCTCCACTCAGAGAGATACTGTGCCCTGGAGCACTGCAGAGGGAGGCTGTGAAGGTAGTGCCTGCCCTCCAGTGTCTCAGAAAAGGTTTTGCACCAGCCCTTAGAGTTGTGTTTAATGACAAGCCTACTCCTCAGGCTGCAGCTATGATGATAAGCTAATAAGCCTCTTTCACAGGAAGATTGAACTCCTGGGTCTGTTGCCTCTTGCTGTGCCCTGGGGCTGGTGGCTGTTTAAGAATTCTTTCTCCTTGTCTGGCTGGTGTGATTCAGTGGTTGAGCATCGACCCATGCACCAACAGGTTGCTGGTTCAATTCCTGGTCAGGGCACATGCTCAGGTTGTGGGCCAAATCCCCAGTGGGAGGTGTGCAGGAGGAGGCCAATTGATGTTCTCTCTCATCGATGTTTCTATCTCTCTCTCCTTCTCACTTCCTCGCTCTCTAAAATCAATAAAGAAAAATAAATTTAAAAAAAAGAAAAGAATTCTTTCTCCATTGGTCCCAGCCCTATGGGACCTGGAGCATAATCCCCTCAGGCCATCAGAACCAGTCAATGGAGAGGTGGCCTCTGGCAGCAGCCACAAAAATCAGGGCACCAGACAAGGGTATATGCTTCTTTTTGGAAGATGCTGGGTGAGCTGGAGCGAGGCAAAGGGAGAGTGCCGAGATTATGTCCCCCAGCCTCTGCTCCCGGAGAGCCCTTTCTTAACCTCTAGAAGTGTGCCAAACAGGAAGCCTCCCTTCGGGCTGAAGCTCCTGGACAAGCAACTCGGCCTCTGTCTCAGGAAGACTAGGAGTGTGTTTCAGCCTGCTATCTGTGCAGCGCCCTGAGAGAGGCCGTCTGCTAAGACCTATCTCTTGGATTGTTACGGTCCCATGGGACCCAGGAACACAAGCCCGCCTGGCCTCCAGAGCCAAGCAATAAGGGGCGTATCCTGCATAGCAGTTACAAAAACCGAGTCACCAGATGTAAAATTAGGGCACCAGATGTGTATACAAGCTCCCCTCCAGGAGATACTGGTGCTTTGGAGTGAGGCAGAGAGAGAGTGCAAAGATGTCACCCTCTGGGGGAGAAAAGGAAGAATAAAGGAAAAGAAAGGAAAGAAAACAAAAGAGAAGAGAGAAAGACGGTATTCACCAGCTTCTACAAGGCAGAGGGAGAGCGTGGAGGATGCCACCCACCTGCTGAAGCGTTAGGATGGCACCGCTGGAAAGGAAAAGATGGTGCTGCCAGCGTTGGTGAAGCAGAGAGCAGGAAGACGGCACCTTAGCCTCTGTCCCTGGACGGCATCCCAGCAGCCAACACTTTAACATTAGCAACTGTGTCTCTTTGCACAGCACTTGTCATAGAGCTGCTCTTGTGCTAGGACCTGGATGGGCGAGTCTGCACACGAGCCCTTAGGGGCCACTTCTGTCTGCCAGCCCTCCAGGCCTCGCCCGCACTGGCCACTGTGGTCCTCAGAGCCAGCTGTGTAAGGGGCCAGTCTTAATGGTGGGGATGCCCACAGTGTGGTACAAACCCCTCGCTGCTCAGGGAGAAGATCCGGGGTTTGAGTTCCCGATTGTGAGTCACTGTACCGGGGATGGGGTTTATGGCAGAAATATGTCTCCGCCTTTCCTACCCACTTCTCTGTGGTTCCCCTTTCACTGGCCTCATGGGAAGGGGCCTCTCAGCCATGTTTAGTTTCTTGGGTTTTTTTTCCAGAGGAAACTGTTTCATATGTAAGCGTAGATTTGGTGTGTCTGTGGGAGGAGGTGAGTTCGGATCTTTCTTCCTACATTGACTTCTTGGAGTGGAACCTCCCTGTCACAGTACTGAGATTTATTTTTACATGAGCTCCAAGTTGATTTTGGGGAAAACGTCAGAATAGGCCAGGTCTTCTGTCTTTGTCCTCCTTTGTCCTTCCACCTCACAGCCATCCGGCATCTCCTTTCTCATTTTCGTATTTCTGTGCAGACTCGTCTTTCGGAAAGAATGGCTTTAATGTCACGTACAAATAGATATTTGAGTAATAAGTTTGCCCCGCTCTGGATATCTGAACTTTAACTGCAGATAATGGCTTCATGATTCTCAGGTTCTTATCGTTTTCACCTTGAGTAGCACAGTAGCTTCTGGAGAGAACTTTCTCTTCACCCAGTCTCAACCGTTTGCAACTCGACTTGCCTACTGCTGTCAGGGTTGCCTTTTTTTTTTTTTTTTTCCTCCTTTGCTTAAGGTCCTTCATTAGTGTTGCCTTGTCAACAGAATAAAATCTAAACTTATTAAAGAAGCAAAAATGGACCTTCTAAACCCTTACTCTTTTTCTTTTAAAATTTTCCTTTTCAGACCCTCAGCTGTAGTAACATGAAACTCCTCCCTTTTCTTATCTTCACGCTTCTCTGCCTTTATTCCTCCTTTTCCTTTTACCTGGTGTTCTCAGCCCACTCCCACCCCCACGTCTGCTCTGGAACTGGCAAGTTTCTGAGTCACCTGAAAAGTCCTGCACTCCCTGAAGCCCTTCAGATCCACCAAGGGGAATTATTCTCTTATCTCTGTTGCCAGTAGATTTTATCTCTCTCACTTTCATTGCACTTTTCATGTGCTATGCTGTGTGTTTATTCTTTGATGTTCTTCTCCCTCTACAAATGTATAGGTTTCTTAAAAGTGGTTTAAAATTTTATTGAACTTCATATCTCCAGCACCCTTCCTACTGTTAGCATTGTGTCTGGCAAATACTGGTATTTTGCTCATTTTCTTTGATGGAATAAGTGAATGCATAGACTTTGAGCTCAAAATTTGAGGCATTATGGTGGAAATACAAGGGTTTGCAGGTGCCAGGTGGGCAGTTCTCAAAGGCTATCCCTGTTACATCCTATTCATTCTCTCTGCACCGTTTTCACAAGGAAAGACCTACTGTTCAAGTTTCAAAATTTCCTTGATCTAGTGATATAGATTGAAACAATTGTATTTCTCTGCACTGTTTCTTCTAGCCTGTAAATGAGAAAGAACCCAAGTCTACAATATGATGTTTCAAATTCTGTTTGTGTAAATTCTTGAATTAGATCTGAAGACATGTGTGTTCGCCTTCACCCTGATGCATAGTTTTTGGTATTGAACTTGAACACTGGTAAAGCTGACTGGATTCACATGCTTGCCTGCAAAGCAGATTTGTAGAAAATGGCACTGGACCGAACATGGAATTGAACAAAAACATGATTAACCACAGAGGAACGGAAAAGATGAAAGATGTTTTCAGTGGTTCCAAGTTTTGTAAATGGTTTGGTGAAAAGACAGAGTTAGAAGCTTCCTAGAGCACTGAGGAGTGCCCAGGGAAACTCTTTGAAGTTCTGTTGCTGAGAGCTGCTTGGAATAATTAACAGTAGCCCCAGCTGCGAGGCTTTCTGAGGGAGCTTAAGGAAAAACTCACTAAGCTTGTTGCTTGGAACTCTTTACAGCAAGTTTAAGAAGGTTGTCCTTTTGGAGAATACATGCTGTTATATTGCTAGTAGATATGGTGTGTTTCTACAGACAGGAATAGAAACGTCTCCATTCTTTTTTTCCACCCCCTTGTGGAAGCATCACAAAGGAAGAAAAGGCAGCTGAAAGGTGGGTGGACTTGGTGCCCACTCCTCTCAGTTATGGTGGCCACAGCACAGTCTATTGGCTTTATGGACAGTCCCTTTCAGTTTCCCTCTTTTTTAGCAGGTAATAGGGTCCTTAAGAAGAAACTTATCAGTCCTTTTATAATCAGCATCTACAGTGACTCATTACTATCTTCAAGTGAAAAACGCCTCAAAGAATAAACATTCATTATATGGTTTAAAGTATTTTAAACAATTTTATATTGCTCTACCAGTACAGGAATAAATCTTCAACTCATAAGATTAGATGAGCAATTGACTGTGCTGCTCACTTTGTAGGGAAATAGTTATTTTTTATAATATAGTTAGGATAAACGTTAGCACTGAATAGCTAGAAAAATATATAATATTAAAATAATTTGTATGGTATTGCTATGTAAAATTAGGTAATTTGATATTTTAGCCACATAATGTTTCACATTGAAGTAAAGCAAACAATAAATTTGCCTTATAAAATTATAATTAGAAAAGAAACCATTAGTTAATAAAAATGTTAGTCATATAAAACAATCCATTTTCTACTATCTGTTTCTATAAGTTTGACTTTTTTCTGTTCCTTATATAAGTGATACTATGCAGTATTTGTCTTTGTCTCACTTATTTCACTTAGCATAATGCCCTTGAGGTTCTTCCATGTTGTCTCAGATTACAGGATTTTTCTTTTTCATGGCTGAATAATAGTCCATCATATGTATGTGCCACATCTTCTTTATTCATTTATTCATTGATGGACACTTAGATTGTTTCTGTATCTTGGCTATTGGGAATAGTGCTGCAATGCACATGGGAGTATAGATCTCTTTGATATCCTGTTTTCATTTCCTTTGGATATATACCAAAAAGTGGGGTCACTGAATCATATATATGGTAGTTCTATTTTTAATTTTTTGAGGAACTTCCATATTTCTCATAATGGGTATACCAATTTACAGTCCCACCAATAGCACACAAGGGTTCTGTTTTCTCCACATTCTCACCAGCATTTATCTCTTGTTTTTTGGTGATAGTCATTCTACCAGGTGTGAAGTGATATCTCATCCTGGTTTTGATTTGCATTTCCCTGATGATTAATAATGTTGAGTAAGAGTTCTTGGGTCTAAGCCCTTAACCATCACCTGATACTACCTATTATTAAGAGTGATATATAGGTGATTCTAGGTAGATAATGCATGAGCAGCTAAGGTCAGGTTTTGGTGAAATTAATAGAAGGCATTTTATGTTTGGCTAAGGAGTTAGATTTTTATAACATTGCAATGAAGAGTCAGTGATCATTTTTGAGCAGGGGAATGACATGGGTAATGCAATGATTAAAAGAGTAATAAAAACTTGACTTCACTGGGATGTTTAAATAGATTGAAAAGTGAAGGTACTTGAGAAAGGGTGACTAGTGAGTGAGTACCACAATTGGCCCATATATGCAATAATAAGGGCCCATAGCACATACAATAGAACACTGCCCAAAGGTAGTGACAACCCTGTTACCTTATCCATAAATATCTTGAATATTTTCCCTTGTCTTCACTGTCCTACAATATGCTCATCTTAAATCATGAGTGGTGCTTTGTGCTTATGTTTAAGTACATTTTAATAGAAGAGTCACAAATCATGAATGTGATTTGAATGGGCAATGAATGATCATAAAATGAAGTCACTGTGTAGTCAGCACTCAGATCAAGAAACAGATCATAACACCTCAGGAGTCTCCTATATTCCTCTGTTCCACCATTAGCTCCCTCCAAGTTTTGCCTATTTTTAAATTTTGCATAAATAGAATCACACAATAGGTATTCTTTAGAATATGGCTTCTTTTATTTAACATTGTGTTGGCTGAAATGCACTCATGTGGTTGCATCTGACTGTAGTGGGTTCATTCTTATCACTGTGTGACTATATGGCTAAACCACATTTTAGTTACTGATTTTACCATAAGAGGTATTGCTAAGTCTAGATTATTACATTAACAGTGCTCTGAATATTCTTTTATGCGTCTTTTGGTGAATATACGTGCATGCATTTCACACACACATAGGAGTACATTTGTACATTGCAGAATCATGGGATATGTACATGTTCAGCTTTAGTGATTACTGCCAAACAGATTTCTTAAAGAGTTGTAGCAATTTACATTCTTACCCACAGTGTCAGAGTGTCAATTACTCCACATACTTGCAAAGATGTGGTATTGTTTCTTTTTTAAAACTTAAGTCATTGCCCTGGCTGGTTTGGCTTAGTGGTTAGAGCGTCAGCCTATGGACCAAGGAGTCACAGGTTTGATTCCGGTCAAGGACATGTACCTTGGTTGCAGTTTGGTCCCTGCCCTGGTTGGAGTTGTGTGAAGGCAATCAGTCAATGTGTCTCTCTCATCCTCTCTCTTTACCTCTCTCTGTCTCTCTCTCTCTCTGTCTCTCTCTCTCTCTTTCTCTCTCTCTCTCCCTCCCTCCCTCCCTCCCTCCTACCCTATCTGAAGATAAATGAAAAAATATTCTTGGATGAGGATTAAAAAAAAAAAAAGTCATCTAGTGAAGTGGTATACACACAATTTCTTGATGTCTAATGAAATTTAACAAATGTATGTGTTTATTGGCCATTTCAGTATCCTACTTGTGAACTACCTGTTCATGCCACAGTGTACACAGAAACCCTACCTTTTTCTGTACCTTCAACACCTAATACATTGCCTGGCACACAGTGGCACTCAGCTGTTTGGTGAATGAATTAATACATACAAGATAATAAGTCTAAATCAAAGTTAGTTTGCTAGTAAAACATTGTGCTTCTACTATAATATTGAAGTCAACTGTTATTGAAAAATAAAATTAAGAATTCTATGTCTCACATATGTGAAGTATGCAATAAATATGTACTAAATGGATGGAAAAAGCTTTCCTAAGTTTCTTTTAAACATATATCTATCATAAAACAATTCTACCCTTCCTACCTTACCCAGTTTTTTTCTAGAAGAAGAAGTACTTTTGTGTTTCTTTTGACAGTAGCACATTTGATCATCTTGGCATACACTTTTTAATGTTACTGTTTTTGCAGGGCCTGTCTTATGGTGTATATATATCCCTTCTCAATTCTTTGTTACGGTGTCAAAAAGATTAATATGATCCCTAAACAAGTACGCTTGGCCTAGATACATACACTGTGTTACAAACCCTGTCATCTTTCTGAATGTGTGGGTGTTATTTTTTCAGAAGCATAATTCTTTCCAACACATAAGAAAGATCAAAGAAAAATAATTTTTTTCTTCTTGCCTGAACTTTTATTTAGAGGAGATTTCTTTCTATAAGCAGAACTTTATAATGCATATCTTCTCTGAAAGAGGCATACTTTTTCTTTGGTGCACATGAGAACGCCAGTACTTTCAGGTGCTGCTGGTTCAGTCAGGCCATGGGGGCATGCTCGGGGTCCTAAGATAAAACTAAATCCCCAGCAGGCTCACGGTGAGATAAGTGTCTTCAAGCTGAAAGAATCGCTTGGCTGAAAATGTTACGTAAGTAAATAATTGAAAAACAATTTTCGTATGAAAGTAAAAATAAATGCTGAATACTCAAGCAATATTTCACATAACTAACTCATGGTTCCACATTATAAAATATTTTAGTCATCAAATAAACTATTGAACTATAATTTATACCTCTGTGTCTGATACAGAGAGAACTTATAAAATGTATCTCAATATATAATATAAATTACATACCAAATGGCTGTTTACTTTCATAACAATGAGGACAATGATGATTTTAAAGGCTAACAATAGCTCTACCATTTGTGATCTTACTGTGTGTAAATGCTATGCTAAAAGCTATATGTAGTAAATATATTGGTGCAGTTAAAGGATGCCATGAACAGCCAGTTAAACTTGATAAGGTTCAATTTTCATAATCAACTTGTTTATGCCCAAGGAGAAAATATGGGTTGGTTTACTTGGAGGAGTAATACCTGTGAGCTGACATGTAATGGAGATCTGTGGATTTGGTTCCAACAACTCCTTAAGCCAGGAAGTAAAGTTCAAGTTAATTATGGTATTAACCACATTTACTGCTTACCAAAAAATCAAGGAAATACAGTGATCATGATGTCTTTCTTGTAGCTTTTAGAATTTGTACTAACTTTATTGTTAAAAAACTTCAAAATATTTAGTGGAGGAAGTTACAGATAGGTTTATTCTTCTTTTTCTTTTAATATTTTTATTGAATTTATTGGGGTCACATTGGTTAACAAAATTATATAGGTTTCAAGTGTATAATTTTATAATTCATCATGTGTATATTGTATTGTGTGTTCACCTCTCAAAATCTAGTCTCCTTCCATCACCCTTTACCCTTTTTTACCTGCCTTCACCACCCATTCCCTCTGGTAATCATGCTATTGTCTGTGTCTATGAGTTTTTATTTCTTAATCCCTTCACCTATTTCACCCAGGCCCCCCAAACCCCCCCCCCCCATCTATGAGTCTGTTTCTATTTTGTTTGTTTATTTTGTTCATTAGATTCCACATATATGAAATTGTACGGTATCTGTCTTTCTCTTACTGTATTATTTCACTTAGCATAATGCCCTCTAGGTCCCTCTATGCTGTCACAAAAGGTAAGATTTCCTTCTTTTGTATGGCTGAGTAGTACTCCACTGTGTAAATGTACCACATCTCTTTTATCCACTCATCTGCTGATGGGCACTTGGGCTGCTTCCAAATCTTGGCTGTTGTAAATAATGCTGCAATGAACATAGGTGTGCATATATTTTTTCAAATAAGTGTTTCGGGTTTCTTTGGATATATTACCAGAAGTGAAATCACTGGGTTATAAGGCAGTTACATTTTTAATTTTTTGAGGAAACTCTATACTGCTTCCCTCAGTGGCTGGCACCAACCTGCATTCCCACCAACAGTGCATGAGGGTTCCCTTTTTTTCACTTGTTTGTTGATTTATTGATGGTAACCATTCTGACAGGTGTGAGGTGGTATCACATTCTGGTTTTAATTTACATTTCTCTGATGATTAGTGACTGAGCATCTTTTCATATGTCTATTGACCATCTGCATGTCTTCTTTGGAGAAGTGTCTATTCAGGTCCTTTGCCCATTTTTTAATTGGCTTGTTGGGGTTTTTTTGGTGTTGAGTGTTTGAGTTCTTTATAAATTTTGGATATTAGCCCCTTATTGGATGTATCATTGGCAAATATGTTTTCCCATTGGTACTGGCACAAAAACAGACATATAGATTAATGGAACAGAATAGAAAGCCCAGAAATAAACCCACACCTTTATGGTCAATTAATATTTGACAAAGGAGGCAAGAACATACAGTGAGGTAAAGACAGTCTAGTCAATAAATTGTGTTGGAAAAATTGGACAGATATATGCAGAAAAAAAAAAAGAAAAAAGAAACTAGACCACCTTCTTATACCATACACAAGAATAAACTCAACTTTAATTAGAGGCTTAAATGTAAGACTCAAAACCATAAAAGTCCTAAAAAAAAAAAAAAAAAACCATAGACAGTAAAATCTCAGACATTACTCATAGCAGTATTTATTCTGATAAATCTCCTCGAGCAAGGGAAATAAAAGAAAAAAATAAACAAATGGGATTACATCAAACTAAAAAGTTTTTGCACAGCAAAGGAAACCATCAACAAAATGAAAAGATAGGTTCATTCTTAGTTCTGAATGTTCTGTTTTTTGCCAGTTTTAAGCTTTATGCACATTACTCTGGTGTCCACTGTTTCCTCTACTCCAAGTGTTTCAGCTAGTATCCAATTGTTAAATACTAGGATTCATAATGTACTGGAAGTGTCTAACCTACTAAAACAGAGGTCTTTAAGTGTAAACTTTACAATAAAGACTTGACTATTTGGTTGAAGGGACATTTTTAAATCCAGTTCCAGAGATAACTTGAAGACAGTTTTCTGCTTTGAGAGTATGGTTCCCAAAGTTTAATATTCCTGATGCCTTTCCATATGAAAGTTTTTAGCTAAAGAAATCTCCATTCTGATCTAGGTAGACTCATGACTGTTTTCCTAAGAATTTGTACCGCATGTGTCACTGATATTTTGTGCATCACTTTAGGGATTTAGCTTCCAATCTTTGCCACTTATTTAACCAGTAGTAGCTGACAAAATTTCACCTTTTAGAATGATCATAACCCAGTGTGTTTGCTTATCATCTTTTACCATATTCAGATTAATTCTTAATATGGGGTGGCTTTGTAATATAAACAACTAAGAGGATACATGAACAAATTTTTGTTTAATAAACACCTGAATCTCTGATCTGTAGGAAACATGCTCTGTAGTCCTTTTTATTCTGAAAACAATTCAGTTGTAAGATGCTTATTGTTTATTTTCTGGAGAAGAGGACTTATTAAGGGAAGAAAGTGAAGATCATTAATTTTTACAATTATTTTTTTCTTGTTGTTTGTGGGTTTTAATGTTAAAAAAGATTTTCCAGACAGTTTACATGTACACGATAATGAATTTTTCACCTTCATTTTTTTCCTGCTCTAGGAGTTTGAAAGTGTGCAGGTGAAGTTTTAGGAGGTTACGAAGGAGTGTAAACCTAGTGAATTTCTCTAAGTATGTGTATTTGTGCATGCATGTGTATGTGTGTTTCCTCCCCCTTTGCCAAATCAGAGAGTAATGTGTCAGCACTTTGATTTACATAGGGGTAGTTTTTTTATCCTTATTTTGGAAAGAGCTCCTGGGATACAAATGTGTAGCTAAGGTAATGAACCATGAGAAGTGGTTTATTTAGAGTGAAAAGGAGCTTTAAAAAATTGTTACTTTGTTAGGTTTCTAAGAGGACATTTGGATACAGATGAAAACATCTTAAAATTAGACATCACTTTATCGACAAGCACAGTATTAGTAGTAGTAAGTTTTCTATTGCCTGTTCAGGAAACAATATAAATTTTTGTTTAATAAAAGTTTTTGTTTAATTGTTTCACATTATTATTGGTATCTTTTGGAATGGAAGTGTTAAAATATACTTCAAAATCTTACAACCTTCTTAAAATGCAATAAAAGCTTCATATTTTGTATTTGTTGCTCATTTTCAAAAATTAGTGAACATTTAAAAAATGTGAAAATATATAACAAATGTTTTAAATTATTTTATTTGTGTATAGTTGTTGAAAAATGAAGCCATAGTGTAATAATGTCATTTATAACTGTGTTTTGTTTTGGGGGGGGGGGCATTCTTGGAAATTCTGAAGCCAAATATATATGTGAATTTGTACAGTGTTCAGAATGTGAGCTCTGACTTACCATGTTTTTTGTGTAGTAGTTTCTGGTATCACTTGGTACATATAGATTTCGGAAGGTTTAAAGTCCCAGAATTGTTTAAAGCATTGCTAAGATTTCTAATCTTTTTTTTTTCCCCCAATGAAACTAAAGTCCAAAAATAGTTAACTCATTTTCATTCTCAAGAATTGAAATCTATTTCTGCTAATTATTTATAGCTCTTTTCTCTGTGCCAAGCTGTTACTCAGATTTAATCTCTAAAACATTGTTAGTTTTATAAATTATGTCTACATAGTGCCAGGGAATACAAATAATTATTAAATTTAAAAAATCAAAATCCAATATTTTATTTCTTCAGCCAACACTGTTGACCCTTGAACAACACAGGTTTGACTGTGTGGCTCCACTTATACACGGGGATTTTTTTCAATAAATTCTGTAAATGTATTTTCCTTATTATTTTCTTCATAATGTTTATTTTTTCTCTAGTGTACTTTATTGTAAGAATGTAGTATAATACATATAACATACAAAATCTGCATTAATCAGCTGGTTTTGGCTATCTGTTGAGCTTTCCATCAACAGGAGACTATTAGTAGTTAAGTTTGGGGAAGTCAAAAGTTATATTCGGATTTTTGACTCAGCGGGGTGTGGGTGCCCTGTAACCCCTGTGTTGTTTAAGAGTCAATGTACATACAATTAAAGATAAGTTATGTTGTTGTCAATAGTCTCAACTGCCAGACTTGTCACACCAGAGTATTTTACAAATTAGTCACCTTATTGAAATAATTACTAGTAACCATTTATTCCTTGAGAAGAAAAACATCATAGGGTGTGGAAAGATTCCTAGATTATAGATTGGGATTTTCATTTTCAGAAGCCACGCCTGTCCTGGCTTTGTTCTTAGAAGGTAACTTCAGATTTTATTACTTTGGTGTATTTTAGGGGGAAAAATCTGTTGTAGAATATAAGGGAAGATTCTTATCTCTGTTGTATTTGTCTATTTTTATTTCTCTCTCTCTCTCCATGGTACTTACAGAGAGCCTGTTGGTTAGATTTGTTTTCCCTGGTCACTCTCTGAGGTGCTTATATAATGTGATTAACATAGAAGTGCTAATCATTTAAACAGACAGATATGATCTTACAAAACTATTATTCTGAAACTGCAACCCTAACAAAATCAGAAGAAAAACAGGAAGGAGGCCACCTGTAGACACTTTCTGCTGATTTGATAATTGGATGGTTTAGGCAGCAGGCCCAGAAACCTGGATGTATGAAAATGTATTTGAATTTTATAAGCCATCTGAAGATCAATTTAGGCAGAATAAAAGCCACTTATTTCAGCCAAAATTGATATGAAAACATAGTTTCAGGATTATAGTTTTAATAGGACCACAGATTCATAGCAATGGCATTAATTGTTCATTCGCCTGTAGATATTTTTCTGTCAGGGCCTCTCTTTTTTATCAGTCCTTTTAAATCCCAGGTCCCTTTGTATATGACTCCTAAAATAGGTATATATGCCTTAAGTCTAGTTTAAAGAAAACCTCTCAGATTTTTTTCTCACATATTACTGTACCCTAGAATAGAATAAACCTTTGACTGGGGACTGTATCAGTGAGCCTGACAGTGAGAAAAGCCCAATCTAACATCAATTTGATCTTGCCTTATAGCAATATATGTTCTAAAATCTCTCTGCTGTAATGAGATTATATAGTTACATTGGGAACATAAACTCCTATAGAGATATTTAAGCATTTATTTTGCCCAGACCAAAATATTGCTGTCATGTAGGCTTATTATGATGTTGATGCAATGATATTTTTCTTCCAATTGTTTTTAGTGTGGGTTTTTTTTTTTTTGTTTTTGTTTTTGTTTTTTTGCTTGCTTGTTTGACTTTTTTTGTGAACTAGCCATTATAGAACAAGGTTCTTGTTTAGGTAGGTGGGGTTTTTCCTACTACTATTATTGATTGGTTGATTGATTGATCAATTGATTTTAGAGAGAGAGAGAGAGAGAGATCCACTTGTTGTTCCACTTATTTACTCTTTCATTGGTTGATTCTTGTATGTGCCTTGACCAGGGATCGAACCTGCAACCATGGCATATCAGATAACTCTCTAACCACCTGAGCTACCTGGCCAGGGTCCTAACACTATTATTTATTTTATATTGTTCCAAGTAGACTACCTATACTCTTTAAATATGAAAAGATTGACATCTCAGTGTTGTTTTATATAAGAATATTTATCTAAAATCAAACTAGTACTTTCTGTGGCAGACTACTTATTCTCTAATTCTTTTTAAAAAATATTCACTCTTATTCATTCCATGAATATTTACCTAGCTTCTCCTATAAGCAGCTAATGTGGCAGGTGCTAGTTATACTCTAAGGAACTATAATTATGGTAAAATTATAGAAGCATTAATTAAACAAACATAAAATTAAAAATTTAGCAAATGTATGAAAGAAAAGTTTTAGATGTTGTTTGAGGAAATAATGAGAGTGAGGTGAAGATGATTTCTATTTGGGGGATTGAGGATGTTTTCTTTGAGAAATTATGTTTATAGCATAACTTGAAACATGAACAGGTGTGTATTAGGCAAAGATTTGTGGACAGAGCTTGTTAAACAGACAGGTGATTATGCACAAAACCTCGGAGGTGGGAAAAATCAGTGTATTATAGGAATTAAAGGAATGGGTAGCAGGTGGCTCTCCATGAGGGTTGGAGCATTTCAAAGGGACTAAGTCATGCAGTATCTCACAAGCAAAGTGACCACACATCTGGGTTGCCCTGGGCAGCCTTGTGGATCTGGAAAAATGGTTAATAATGGCCCTACTGTCAAAAGTGCTCCAATTTGATGTTATATGGTCACCCAACTTATAAATCAGGGTTTTTTTAGCCCTAAGAAAAATAGGAACCCATTAAAGTATTTAAACAGTGAAGTAACATAAACAAATGAGCATTTTAAGAAAACTATTGTGGCTAAAACTTTGTGGGTAGATTTGAAGAGTCAGGATGGAGATAGGGAGACCATTTCGTCAGCCAGGAGTTCAGATGCCAGATGGCAGGTTGGATTAGGGGGTTAGCGGTGGTGACACAGAAAATTGATGAACTCAACATTTATTTCAAGAAAAGACTCAAGATGGCCATAGACATCAGGCATCTCCAGTGATCTAACCAAAGACCACTACCTTTCTTCATTTCAGTACAAATTCACAAAGGCAAGCAATGCCCACATTAATATTACTTTTCAAGTGACTCCCTGATTATGTTTAAAGGGCTCTGTTTCATCAGCACCCTGTCTCCTGATTAACCTGCAGCAAGCTTTCGGAAAGCAGTCTTGTCAATAGCTGATCCAGGGAAAGAGCATAGAGCATTGGTGTGAAGCCCAAGCCCTGAAGTCAAGGTGCCTGGGTTGGAATTTCCACTTTGCTACCTGCTGGTTATGGTATGGGAGAGTCACTGATCTTCTCTGGATCCTCATCTCTAAAATGAGCATAATAACAGGGCCTACCTGGTGAAGTTATTTTCAAGATTAAATGGGTTAATATTTGTAAAAAGCTTGAAGAAGTTCCTGGCACATAGTAATCCCTGTATAAATGTTGTTAAATGATTAAAAATGAGTTACTGTGTGATTTATAGTTTGTTCAGTGGATTAGTGAGATAATTACTGCTCTAAATATCTTATATAACTTATTGATTGTGTATATTATCTATTAATAACTGATAAATCCTTTAAACATAAACAGTAAATGATCGTCACGACTTGAACTTGACTAGAATTCTGGCTGGAATAAATAGGGAAAAGATGAAAAAATGGTTACATTCTTAAAAGAAAAAGTCTAGGCTTAATAATGTTTATAGGATTCATTTCTTCAGATTAATTTAGAGTATGGTTTTCTTCTTCAAGCTAAAATTAGATTGATACTTATAGAATGTTGGCATTGAAAGCCATCATAGATGACTTCTGTTTTTTACACATTCTTTCATGGTAGACATGTGGAAATCAGGACTTAGAAAAATTAAGTGACTTGCCTGTTTGAGAGAAAAAGAATGTCTGAAAAGCTTTAAATGTTCAAGGAAAAGATTTATAGTTAGTAAAGGCTAATACTCTCACTTTCTAGATGGTTCTCAGTACTTTAAAAAGCTGTGAGATGTATTTGTGAAATTAAAAGAGACTCCTGGGAGATGTATATGTTTTTCTAGGGTGGAGAAACAGCCTTTAAACACAGCCAATTGGAAACACAGTAGACTGTGATAGGGAGAACGAGGGCCCTGCTTCCCTGGCCAGAACATTTCCTTTAACGCCTAGTACTTGGCTTGACTTTCCACCATTAGGAGTGCCTTTCAAGTCTTGAGTGTTTCTTAGTGTTAAAGAATCCCTTAGTAAAATTGGGCAGTCTCAGTCTAAGATGGTATTATCTAAGGATTTACAGAAGTTTCTAAAATTATAGTATAGAAATTACTGTGTAAAATTCTTGAGGAACTTGTTGAAAATGCAGATTCTGGAGCCCAATCCCAGACCTACTACTGAAACAGTCTCCGAGCTGTAGACTCCTCAGATTTTACTATTCCTTATGTAGCTACCTTGAGAAGCCCTAGATCTGTGTCATAAGCTCGTTAAGTTAGACTTCTGCTGCTGAAGTTTGAGAACCACGCATGCCGGTGGTGAATCCATGAAAATGAGTGAAAGCTACCCATGAGGGTACAAAGGACTCACACTGCCTGCTTGATGGTGCTGTTTGCATCCTTTTTGAATGTCACACTTATTATCACCAGTAGTGTGCAGAAAGTTTGTAATAGACAAGAACTATACAGTTTTATTTCTACTTTTAGAATATTAAAGCAATCTATATCACCAATTTTATTTGTGTTCTGGCTACTAGTCATTAAAGTCTCAATAGATTGTCATGATGATAAATATATTAGGGAAACATTTTTACACGTAGTTAATATATTCATTTGAAGTATAACTTGCAAATTTTTCACCTTACAAATACTATCTAGAGTTATCATTATGCCTCTCAGCCTAGTTTTATTTTTTCCCGCTGGTCTCCCATAGTTTTCTAATGCAATGCTTTGAGTCTACAGCTTGCCTTCTTTGAACATCTCGTAAACATTCTAAGCCTCTGGTTTTTTTTTCCTCTCTCACTGAATTTAACACCATGCTCTCCTAAATGTAGTGTCATTGTGAGTGTTTAATTTGATAATTTACATGAAAGCATTTTGTAATTGTAAAGCACTGTAGAAATGTAAACTACTATTCCTGGTTAAGGACCTGAAAATTCCTGTTACTCGTGTGGTCCTGTTGCATTCATTCCTTCAGTCTTTTCTCTGTCTCAGAACTGTGGTCTCAATTATACCAGTTAACAAACGTATCAGGTAATGCTGACCTCATAAAATGAGTTTGGAAGTGTTCTCTGCTCTTGTATTTTTTGGAAGAGTTTGAAAAGGATTGGTATTAATTCTTCTTTGAATGTTCGGTAGAATTCATCAGTGAAACTGTCTGGTGCTGGACTTTTGTTTGTCGGGAGGGTTTTGATTACTGATTCAATCTCCTTGCTAGTAATCAGTCTGTTCAGATTTTCTGTTTCTTCATGATTCAGTCTTGGTAGGTTGTATGTGTCTAGGAATTTATTTCTTCTAGGTTGTCAATTTTGTTGGTGTAACAAATTTAATTATTTTAAATAAAATTTCATCTCTGGTATTAATTGGTCAGAACCATTTCTGTAGGCCAAATATAGCTTAATTAGGTACAAATAATAATTATTAAGCATCTAGAATATCCAAAGTATTATCCTGTACATTTTAGGAGAAATATGAGAAATTAAAATGTAGTTCTTGATACTGTTATAGAGATTTTTTAAAAGAGAAAATGAGAAGAAATATTAACAGCCATAATGGAAGGTACTATATAATTGCCATTAATGAGATGGAAAGTGCTGATGAGGGGCTAGTTTTTACAGGGAAAAGTAAAAGCTGTAGTTTCAAGGACTCACAGATGATTCCATGTGGACCTGGAAAGATGGGTAGGATTTCAGAAGTTTGTTATCAGAAAGAGTTTGACCTGAATGCAATGTAGAAATCATTTCTTCTGTTTTAACAGCAAAATTTTGAGATTTGAAACCAGAATAAGCTTTGAGTATATTTTTCATTTATTATATTTGATTGTAAAAAAAAACATACATTTCAGTAGATCTGAAAGCTTACATATTCAGAACATGGAATTTATGCTCTATCTTCCATTGGACTTTTCTATATTAGATGATATTTGAGTAATTATTCTGTGCCTCTTAATCTCATCTGCTCAATTTAGAATTCATCTCAGAGCACAGAACCAGATCATGTCATCTGTGTTGCTTTATTTTTTAAAGAAAATATTGAATCATCAAGCATTAATTTTTTTAAAAGTCACTGAGTCAACATGTTATGTTTAAATTCATGTGCTTTTTTATTATTCAGAAGGAGTTGCCTGCCTTAGTAATATTCACAGGAAATGCCTTGCATAGAAGCACCTTACTCATAGAGAAATTCATATTTATTTGTCTCATGAGGAAATCAGCTTCCCCTCATCATAACCTTCCCCAAACAAATAGGTTACTTCGGTCTCTTCCCTGTGTGAAGAAGGATCCCCTTGGTCTCCTTTCTCACACACTTGGGCAAAACCCGTAGTTTCGAAGCTAGTTTAAGGAGCAGATGAAGCAAAGGTGTTACTCAAAGCTGGCACTGTACCCTGATTTTCAGTTTAGACTCAAGTGGCTCCTGAAATAGAGGTCATTGACCCACATCAGAGCAGTCCGGCTCCTCCTCTTCTGTCCTTATTGAAAGTCCATAGAGTTCAAAAGCCTCTCAGGCGGGGCTGGCTGCAGGGACGTGCACCTGTGCAGCGCACTTCAAAGGGCCCCGTGCTCGTGTTAATGCTCTGCTGTCAGCACCTTGAGATCCGTAATAATTTTGGAACAAGGAGCCCCACAGTGTCATCTAAGACTTTTATCCCTTACTATGGTGGCATCTCAAAACAGGATGAAAGTACGGAGCTAGCATGTCATTTTTTAACACGACAAGAAGAATAGCAGATTGTGGAGATCCAATCAGGTGGAATGCCTATTTTTCGCTAGCTCGTCCTAATGAAAAGAAAACAATTTACATTGGAAACAGTCAAGGACGATACAGGGTTTTTGAAAATCAGTTCAGCAAGTGCTTCTGACAGTCTGAAGGAACTATTTTCTGTGTAAACAGACAATTTTCTCAGCCCTCCCCCAGTGTCCCCTTTTCGGTTTGTTTGCTTCGCTTTAATGACAGGCAGACAGAATCTATTCAGGTGTTCTCAGCGTGGGCCGCCAGTAAGATAGACAGTGCCTTATATGAGCCTGTTTCCAGGTTCACAGGGTTTCTCTCTGTGCCCCCAAGATCTCTCTAAGTCCCATCCATATTGAGTGAAGAAATAATGGAGACACCGCATTATTCACACAAACTTCCCACAGAGCACGCCTTCCCAGTCCAGATGGGAAAGGGCTGGACAAGCCAAATAGCAAAGAGCTGAAACACTGAAAATGAATTCATTTCCCACATCAAAACTTTTGATAGGGGCAACTTTAATTTTTTTATTGATTTTTATTATTTTTTTGGCTAAAAGATTTATTTTCATTTTTAAAAATTCTTATTATTGAAAGTATTACAGATGTCCCCCTTTTTCCCTATTGACCCCCTCCTTCCCACTCCCACCCCCCTCCTGCCTTCCCCAGCCTAATGTCTGTGTCCATTGGTTGTGCATATATGCATATAAGTTCTTTGGTTTATCTCTTCCTAACCCCCCATCCTCCATCCATCTGAGGTTTGTCAGTCTGTTTCCTGCTTCCATGACTCTGGATCTGTTTTGGTCGACAGCTTATTTTGTTCATTATGTTCCACAAATAAGTGAGATCATATGATACTTGTCTTTCTCTGACTGGCTTATTTTGCTCTGCATAATATTCTCCACATCGCTCCATGTCATCTCAAAGTGTAGAGATCTCTTTCTTACAGCTGCATAGTATTCCATCGTGTAAATGTACCACAGTTTTTTTCCCACTCATCTACTGATAGGTACTTGGGCTGTTTCCAGGTCTTATTTGTAATTTTTTAAAATATGTTTTTATTGATTTTTCAGAGAGAGAGATTGAAATATTGATGTGAGAGAGATACATCGATTGACTGCCTCCTGCACACCCCCTACTGGGGATTGAGCCCGAAACCCAGTCATGTGCCCTGACTGGGAATTGAACCAGCCAGGGACCTCCCAGTCCATTGAAAGATGCTCAGTCCACTGAACCACACTGGCTGGGCGATAGGGGCAACTTTTAAAAAGCAGCTGCCATATCTTTCCACAATTCAGTTTGCTTCTCTGCCACAACGAACTATTGAAAGGATGAAGTCAGTTTTAGAAAAACAATCTCATTTTTGTCTGAATCGTAAGGATAATTTTCCTTGTGTGTGTTGTATGAATCTGTAGGACTCTCTTAGCTCATGGCCTCATCTGATTGCACTACAATGGACACCTTTCCGCTTAGCCAGAGGAGGGCAGGATAAAGTAGAAGGGACAGTTGTTCTAAGAGAATTAAAAATTGTCAAAGCCTGAAGAACAGAGCTGACCACTAATTTTGAAAACACTAAAGGTGAAAAAGTTCATTCTGTAGTATAAATCTGCTCTAGTCACAGATATGACACTCGCTTCTGATGTATGTCTTGCATTCAGGTGCATTTGTTTAAGAATGATTTTAAAGCACTAGAACACTGTTTGCAACATAATAACCTGATAATGGGTTGGAAGAACTGACACTCTCTGTATGGAGTGTTGCGTTTTTCAGTGATGATAGTGAAAGTGGAACGTGACTCTCAGTCCAGTTGTGTCTGCTGAAATAGAATAACATAAAATAAATTTACCTTTGTCATGAACTAGAGCTCATTTCCAGCAAATAGGTATCACTTATAAAGGTTGAAGTGTGTTCAAATATTTCCCATCCACTGCTCTTCACACATTTTAATTTAATTCTCGCCCTTTATGACGAGTTCAAATATTTGGCTAAAAGTGAATAAACCTTAAATGAACTGCAGACAGAGTTCTGAAATCTTAAGCAGGTACCTTGGGATAATAATATTATTCTGCTGGGTGAAGTAAATGCTGCTCCACTCAGCACGCTGACAGGGCTCTTTGTACACAGAGATCCAGCCCCCATCTTTCAGGAGTCGGGGCCACCAGAGAATTGCAGCACCGAATCCTAGATGCTAAGAGGGAATCGGAGAGCGGATATAAGCATACCCCTGCTCTAGCCGGGGATGGTGGACAGAAACCCGGACAAAAGCTAGGACAGTTCCTGGAGGATGTGACCTCTGACCTGCATTTCGATGATTGAGTAGGAGTTCAATAAGGTTAGAGGCGGGGAGTGGCAAGGAGAAGAAAACTGGGTAGTCCCAAAGCTCAGACCATAAATACAGGGGTGGGCAAAAGTAGGTTTAGTTTGTATGGAAAATGATACAATAATTAATAAGTAATAATAAAAGAATAAACTCTGTGTTTCATGCACTCACAACATAAACCTACTTTTGCCCTACCCTGAATTTCAATTATTACCTTTTGGTAGATATTTTACTATTAAGATAGAGATCAAGGAGAAGGCACAGTCCCATGATGTGCTCTAGAAGCTGAAACTTGGCTTTCTCTGTAGTGGGTAGGCATAACTTCGTTGCTAATCAACTGCAACCTTGGCAATGTCCTTGAGAATCTGAATTTTGAATGGCACACGTGCCTAAAAGGAACAGGATTACATGTTAGGTGAGGTGTTAAACCTGCTGAGAAGCCTGAACTTGCCTTGAGAGACAAAGTGCACTGTTAGATAAGACAGAGTAATGCCGCAGGAGTGTGCGAGCCAGAACATACCCTTGATGTGATGCTGAGAAATTAGCTGTAGGTAGTTCCTGTTTTGGTGGAAAATGGAATCTTTTTATTTAAATGAATATTTTAAAGCTGTATCATGCTTGCCAAAAGTTGTATGAGGAATTCCATCTCCTTTAGCACATTTGTAGACAATGTAGCTTGCTACTAAGATAACCTACAGCATTGGGGGACTTGCAGAGGTTCTTCTATGTCAGTTTGACCCGGAGGCCTGGTCTGACTCTGCTGTCTGTCAAAGGGGCGATGGACCAGAGTGGGTGCTTTCCATTTCTAAAGGCTGCAAATGCACAGTAGATCCTCGCCCACTGGACTCATTGGGAGGGTGTGCTGAGTGCAGGAATACAATGAAGAAGAGCCTAGAAGCCAAGCTGTGAGAGTGCACACAGATTTCTGTTGGTGTTTTCCTGTGTGGAATCGGTATTAGTTTGCTAGGGGTGCCATCACAAAGGACCACAGGGGTGGCCTAAGCAACAGAAATTTGTTTTCTCACAATTCTGGAGGCTGGAAGTCCAGTATCACAGTGTTGGCAGGTAGGATTTTTATGACGGTCTTTCCTCTTGGCTTTTAAATGGCCATTGTCCTTTGTGTCTTCACATGGCCTTTCTTCTGTTTGTGGCCTCATCTCTTCTTAGTGTATCAGTCATATTGAATAAGGACCCACCCTAATGTCCTCAGGTAGCCTCGGTTATCTCTTTAAAGACACTGCCTCCAATACATTCACATTCTGACTTACTGTGGCTCAGGGACTCATATGAATTTGATGGGGACACAATTTAGCCCATAATAGAACCCTCAATGCTTAGCGCTAGTATATGATATGTAGTAGGACTCAGTGAACGTTTTTTAAAATAAATGTTTGAAAGAATAAATAAACAGCCAGAGAGAAGCTGATGTCAAAAGCTGACTTGGCTTGTATATAAAACTGGTCTGTGGCAAGGAAATAGATGGTACTTTGGATCAGTTCTGTAGTTCTGAAAGGTAAGAGAAAGGAATGAAGAAGAGAGAATGGCATAAACCAGACAATTCAGAAAGAAATGGGACGCTGAGGAGCAGAATGTGAAATCTCTGAAAAATGCTGGTATTGTATGCTGTTATGGATGCATTCATAAAATAAAGACCTATCTATGGCCCACTCACTGACTTCATGGATTTGCTCAAATATTAGGTCCTTGATGAGCACTTATCTGACCACCTCTCTGACTGCATCCCTGTCCCTGCTTTACCTACTGTTTCTCCAATAGCACACCCCCTCTAATGTGCTGCCTAATGTATTAGCCACTTTTTTCTGTCTACACCCTTCTAGATCAAAAGTTCCTTTAAGGGCATTTTGTTTTGTTTTGTTTGTTTGTTTGGTTGGTTTGGGTTTTTGTCCACTGCTAAGAACTCCAGAGCCTGGAACGGGGACTGATACTACTAACTGCTCGATAAATGTTGATGAGGTAACAATGAATTAGGGGGCACATGGCTTTCATTTGATTCTAAAAAGGGCCTATGACCTTAAATAAAATGAAGGTAAAGAAACTCTGGCTCAAAGTGTTAACTCAAAAAGGAAAGCATAGACCCTCCTGATTTTAAGTGTTGTTTCAATGCATAAAACAGTGCAGGTCATTAAAAAAACATTGTCTGTGGCTTAAATATTGGCCATGAGATTCCAGTTTGCAACTTATAGCTTAAGATATTACTCTTGCTAGTCATATTAGTATTTTAATAATGTTGAGGTTGAAAACGTTTTTAAGATCCAAAGAAAATACCACATCATTAGTGACTGAATACCATAACATCATGCACTGTGACTACAGAAGAAAGACATTTGCCCTCCCTCACCCCTATCCTCCCAGCCCCCGTGCCCTTGTGGTGAAATCATCTCCTGCCTTTCGGATCAGACTGTTCACTCTCTAAAGGCCTGTCTATAGCATTCTCGTTCATGCTTGTGTCAGTCAAACCAACCTTCTCTTGACTATTTTCTGTTTGCTGTTTCATATACAAGTGGTTTGCCTGTTTCTGTCTTGCAGGTATAACATATCCCAATCACGGAGAGGCATATGCATCTTTTTTAAATTACATTTATTGGGGTGACATTGGTTAATAGAGTTATAAAGGTTTCAAGTGTATAATTCTTTGACACAGCATCTGTAAATTGCATTGTGTGTTTATCTCCCAACGTCAAATCTTCTTCTGTCACCTTGTATTTTATCTCCTTTACCCTTTACTACCCCCTTAGCCCGCTTCCCCTCTGGTAACCACCATACTGTTACCTGTGTCTGAGTTTTTGTTGTTTGTTCATTTGTTGCTTTCAGTTTTACATTCCACATATGAGTGAAATAATTGGTTCTTGACTTTTTCTGTCTGACTTATTTTGCTTAGCATGATAGTCTCAAGATCTATCCATGTTGTCACAAATGATAGTAATGTATCTTAAATAGATAACTTTTCTCCAAATTTGTGGATTCAAAACCTGTAGACAATCCATACATTTAGAATGATAGCCATTAGTTGTATCAGTGTTATATTATTTTTTACAGATGGCAAATAAAATAAGCAAAAAGGGGGATTAAAAAGATATTTGTGAGCAATTTATAGTATGAAAATTTGTTCAGTCAAATGGTGGTCAGATGCAATTCTGATTTAGCTTGAGGTTTGTTCTGTTTATCTCAGATCAAAGAGCGAGGACCCTGAAGGAATTTGAATAACCCCATTGCTTCTTCTTGTTTTGTCAGGGCTAATAGGATTTTTATAAAGGACCTATTCAACTGTAAAACTGGGATATCACAGTCATCAGGGGCCATAGTATGAAATATATATATATATTTGCTGTTTTATACACAAGTAGTTTGCCTGTTTCTATCTTGCAGATATAACATATCCCAATCATATATATATGATATACACTGTGTGGTGTTTGATGAACTATATCCTACTTCTCTTCTATGCAAAATATGATAATGAGAAACAAAGTGGCCAGGACTAGAGATTGAAAGGAAAAGTAAAAATCATATCTTAAACAAAAAATAATTGTCTTAAGCAAGCAAACAAAAATGTACACACATACATATATATACAACATATGTACGTCATATCACATACACGTCGCAAGGTTGATTCTGTGTATGATAATACACTAAAAATATAACAGTTTTCAGAGAAGGTATTTACTAGTACTATTTAGGTAACCGATTAAACTATGGAAGAAAAGGTCTTTGATACTATTCATGACATAAATAAAATGGTACAAGGGAAGACAGTCATTTAGATGGAACTAATGTGGAACCAGAAAGACTGAATTCTGTATCACCTTATTACCAAAGTTATGATCAACCCTCTTCAGAACCTGCTGGAGCCCAGCAAAGCTTTCAGGTGTTTCTCCAGCCAAAGAACAGTGGTAGCCATTCATCAGCGCATGACCGTTTAAGTCATCACAATGATCTTAAATCACAGATGGGAAATTAATTAGGGTTTCTTTAGGCTGAAGTTTAACTTTAATTAAATTTGGGGGCACAAGTCAGACTTACTGACTACAGAATCATTTTAGTACTACACTGAGAATTTGTGAATGTTCAAGAAAGTTCACAACAGCATTTGTATTGTATGAGTAGTCTGTTTAACTGGGATATAATAGGTAAAAAAATAAAAACCTTCAAAACACCCAAAACAAAAACCCGACTCCAGTCTTGAATTTTGAAGGCCTTTTGCCAGAAAAAGAGAATGTGCAATGGGTTAGAGTGTTAATTGGTGTAAAAAAAAAAAAAAAAATCCCAGGAGAAATTTATCATCTTCCTAAATAAAAAGGCTGCCTTGTTCAGCATCGGTCATACTCAAGGGGCTGTGACACTCTGATTTTTATGAAATAGACAACTGTAACGCCATTGACAAGTATAAGCATGAGTTTCCTTAAAGAGAAAACAAAGTCCAGGTTGCACTTCCTTGGAGCACCTCACGGAAACAGCGCTCCTTTACACGTCACTGAACTCTTTCTGTGGAAGTCCATACAGAAAACACAGCGTGGTGCTTTTCTTAATATCTTCGCATTTGTATGTAGAGCAAATGAATTCTTTTCATGGCGATAACTTCATACAGTTTAAAAATTAGACAGAAGGAGCATTATGCTGGATGGGGTTTAACATTCCAATGTTGAAAGAATGCTGAACAATTCAGTTTGACATTCTTCTTCTTGCCTGTAAAATACCCATGACCTCAGTCAAGTCATACATCACGCAGTGCTTGATAATTCCCTGCACTTTGACTCATCTAATGTTTATCCTGACACACTGTCAGGTATGTGGGTCTCTGTGCCTGCTGAGCTCCCTGAAGCACTGTCCAGCCTGTGACCCTGACGATTATCCCGACGCCGGGCACTTGAGCATCTGCTCAGTGAGAGAATGAAAGGTTCACTACAAGTGAGACACGGAGCACCAAACCAGATTCCTCAAAATTTCATATCTAAAAATGTCAGGTTTAAGATCAGAAACAGAATTCCTGGTGCTTTACTATTTCTATTACTCCTGTTTTCTTATTTCAGAAGAGAATTTTTTTTTGCTGCCTTGGTTTTTATTTTTATTTTAAAAATTTAATTACAGTTGACATAAAGTATTATATTGGTTTCAGGTGTATGGCATAATGATTAGACATATAGATAATTTACAAAGTAATCACCCCAGTAAATCTGGCATCCATCTGACACCATACATAGTTATTACAGCATTATCAGCTATATTCCCTATGCTGTATTTTATATCCTCATGACTAGTTTGTAACTGCCAATTTGTACTTTTTAATCCCCTCACCTTTTCACCCAGCTTTCCAACTGAGATTTTTTTTAAGTAAATGTGAGGAGCCTGTTAAGATTGTACACTAACTATGTTAATATTGGCAGGACTAGGCTCTACTCTCAGACTGTGACCTTTTCCTTGTCTTATTTCCTATCTGCTGTATCAGTGATTTCCAACCATGTGCCACAAGTATGTCTACAACATGCGATCCCTGACTATTTAGTCAGGGGCACTGACCTCTTTTCCCTTAGATTGTCAAGTGAAAAAATGACAATAGCCAACACAACAATAGCTGTCTGGTGTGAGTGAATCAAAATTATACCTTTTTTTAAAAATTTTTTTTTCTTTATTGATTTTAGAGAGAGAGGAAGGGAGAGGGAGAGAGAGATGGAAACATCGATGAGAGAGAGCATCCATTGGCCGCCTCCTGCATGCCCCCCACTGGGGACTGGGCCCACAACCTGGGCATGTGCCCTGACCGGGAATCGAACTGGCGACCTCTTGGTGCATGGGTCGATGCTGCTCAACCACTGAGCCACACCAGCCGGGCGTTTGTTTTTTTTTTTTGGTCACATCAGCACACAGTATATTTTCTGGTGCCACAGAAGTTTAGTAATTTAGTTGATGTGTGCCAGGAGATGAGAAAGGTTGGAAGTCGCCGTGCTGTATCAAAGCATTGGAATGGATGCAGTTCTGGTATCTCCTTTCATCTGGTTTCACATTATTCTTTAAAGAACCCATGGCCACAAGCACCGTCGGTGTAATTGAATTTCCATGTGTAACCCTTCTTATGCTGGGCTTCAGAAGCCTTGGGAACTCTCAGAGCGTGAGGTCTTAGAGACTCTCCGTTTTATTAATAACCTTTCTTTTCCTCAGGGTCCTGGGTGAGGTCCGTGACATCCTCTGCATTTCCCCCTAGGAGGACAGCCTCTTTGCTCAGGCTGGAAGCTCAGACACGATCCAACTTGACATTTTTTAAAGGCATAATAATTTTGGTTCCGCGTAAAGCTGGTGCGCTTACTGATTTTTCCCACGTTTCTACAAGTGGTTCTTGGCAGATACAGTTTGTTTTAATTGCTATGTTAGGAGTTCCCTATAACTCAACAGTAATTGGTTTTCAAAATTGCCCCAGTCTCTCCTGGAGCCCAGAAATCACAAACCTGGTAATAATTTTTGAGCAGAGTGGACAGTGCGACTGGGGAGAGTGGTTCTGTCCCCACGGTGAGGAGCCCCTGCTCGAAGCTGACCAGGTAAAGCTCATGTGCGCTTACAGTTCTGGGCAGGGGGTGGCACCCGACGCACAAGCAGGGTGCTTTTTGTCCTCTATTAGAGGATATATATATATATGATTTCATCAATTGCAGATTGTTTTTACCCCTGCCTGCCTTTTTGAATTCTCTCTCATCACTGGATTGAGTCTAGACAATAGAGCTATAATGAATATTAATTAGTGTGAAGAAAGCACCATTAGGAGGGTTTATCTTCTGCTAAAATATAATATTGAAATCATACAGTTTGTTCCAAAGGATTTATTTGTGATTCCTGGGTTACTGCTTTACTGGATTATTTTTACTTCTGCTTCTCTCCATTGGCATATAGCCAAAAAAAGGGGGGTGGAGGGACTGTCTCATTAATGATAAGTTATAAATGTAGGCTGTTATGAATAAGGATGCCTGTTACAATAATAGAGTGAAATAAATAATGTCCTATTTGGCTCTCCTAGGAAATGGTTGATTCCAAGTCATGTGTATTTCATCTGTATCAGCGGACTTGGAAACTCTTCATCTTTCTCAAAGTGATTGGTTTTTTAAAAGGTGCTTTTGATTATTTTAGACATTTTCAAAAAAAGCAGATTTTTGTTTTTCATTTCTAACTCTTCTACCTGGTTTTATTTGTAATAGTTGCATACATGGTAGTTCTTTTATTTTAACGCACAGCTAATCTTTTTTACCCAGGAGACAGGAAAATCTGTATTTCAGCCACATTAAAAAATAACAATATACTCTTTGTTTTGTCTTTGAGTTGTCTAGTTCTTCCAGGGAAAGATTAATTTAAAGTAATTTCTGTTGCCTCCCCTGTGGTTTAATGGAGTGTGTAGGTGCATGTGTATGAGTGTGTGTTTTTTCAAAAAGAAATATCAGGGAGATATAGAACAGAAATCCATTCATGAGCTCACATTGCTTCCATTAGCTATACATTCATCTTAAGTGAGGAACACTGATTAGGGCTGAGCAGATAGAGCGTCAGGAGCTGATGTGGACTTGATAAGCCCTTGAACAACCAGACAGCTCTGCTGTCACGCGTGGGTTTTGTAAATTTCTCAATTGCTTTTTTGAGGGTTTTTATTAGGGAAAAATATGTGGATGTTGAAATTGCCTTTGTGTCATCAGCTTTAAAACCCATTTGTTGGCATTTACATTGTCTAATTTCCCAAAGACATTAATCATGGCAGAAAGGATTGGACTTGCTCTGTTATAATTTAAATACAATTCCAAAAAAGCCTGCAAGGTAAGATAACTAACTTGCTGATCTGTTTAATTTGACTCCCTGATGGTCCCACCCCTAGCTTTGCTACATGACCCTTTCGGAGCTGTGATTTCGTGTTTGTCGGTTGTGGTTGCTAGACTAGGTCTTAAGTTATGGTCAGTTCTAGTACCAAACATTAATGATTCCATACAAGCAAACAGAAAAGTCTTAGTTTTGAAGTTATTCTGAAAAAGGCAGCATGATCATATAGAAATGTTTTCAACATCGTACTGTTACTGGCGAGATGAGGAGACCTCGGTTCTTATCTTCTTAAAGGAAAGATTTCAATCAAGACACAAAGTGCAGAAAAGCAAGCAAGAATGTTTTTACCACAGTAAAGACACACTTAGGGCAGTGAAACAAGGAAGAGTATAGAAGAAGTAGCAGGAGAGCCTAGGCGGGGCTGCCTTGCCTCACTGGAAGTCAGAGGAAAGGGGGCCTTGGAGACAGGTTCAGGGGATTAGCCCAGGATGAGCTGCCGCTGCCCATTGCTGCCCTGGTTGCAAATCTCCTGGGATCTCTCGGAGTTTAGGAGATACATGTCTGTGGGGGAAGGAGAGGGGAAGTGAATGGCATGGGTGTGCTCCCTGAGAGAGAGCTCACTGGGACCCTCCTTTTTAGGGATTTTAAAGGCTGAGTGTTTAGGGGAGGTCTTAGGGGAGGACCAATAGACTATTCATCAGCTTTATGCTGATGTACCAAAATGAGATTTATTCTTTTTTTTTTAATTTATTTTTATTGTTGAAAGTATTATAGATGTTCCCCCTTTTTTCTCCCATTGACCCCCTCCTCCCCGCTCCTGCCCCCCTCCACCTTCACCACACTATTGTCTGTGTCCAATGGTTATGCATATATGCATATAAGTTCTTTGGCTTAGTCTGAGATTTATTCTCTTAATTTGTCTGTCCTTGTGTGCAGTTGGCAAATGGCACTAATTGGATCTCTGTTATCTGTCTCCCTGAGTAGGGTGATTTAAGTAAACTATTTACCCTGTGCTTGGGAGAAGTGCAAATCATTTACTCTTAAGTGCCCCTGGTTTAGGGAGGGTAGAATTTACGAGGTGGCTGCAAACTACTGTGTAACTATCTGTCTCAGTTTCCCTCTTCTGCTTGTCCTGGAATTTTCCTAGCTTCTTACGCTTCTATAATGGTACCACTTATAACTGAGTTAAAGAAGTTTATTAAATTTAAAAATTCATGAAATCATAATTGTTTTAGTGAATTATTTAAAGATGCATTTATATTTTTTATTTATTAGCATAGATCTAAATATTTTCATTGTTTCTACAAGGCCACTTTTAGAAAACACAGAGGTAATGGAATGCCATGTAGCAGCAAAGCCACCTAGATTACACATCTGTCAGGAAACTGCATGTTAGGAAACATGTTCAAATTTAAATTTCTAGGTTTTTGATGAAGTGCTGTCTTCATATACTGTTGCTGAATATTTACTTTTGTCATAAAGCAGGTACATGTTGATGCCTAGGTAGCCCCACCTTCTGTATCGGATGATAAAGAGAGAGTGTATTTCTGTACACACCTTGATTGAGTAGGCCACGGATGTGCAGCGTGGAAAGTACCCTGCTCTGTTTTCCCTGATGCCATTCCTGGATATGTAAGGGGTGTTCATCATCTGTGTCAATAGGCCTAGAATTTAACAACACATTGTACAGTTTACTTAGCTTCTAGATAAAGGTGCTCCTACCCTTACATGTTTGGTGCACGAGGAGATGAATAGCAAAGAAATATACTTTCAGATCTAAAAATATTTAATTATATTATATCAACATATGATACAATGTAATTATTTTAATATACTTTTATAATTAGGATGACTGTATTCTGTCACTGTATTGTACAAAATTATTTTGGCAAGTATGGAGACCTGTGATTTATTTTACTTTCAAAAGATGTATAATTTCTCTGAATTCATACAGATGAATTTTCATGTAAATTATGAATATGAAGAGCCAGAAGAGGATTTCTGGGAGGGATCAGAGTCAGGCGTGAGTACATAGAAGTCTTCCAGGTCCACCTTCATGTGCATCTGTGTCTCGTAAGAGATGAAATAATGACATTCACGAACACCCGAATGGACAATGTTTTCTTTTCTAGGTTGCTCTTTAGTTGTTATATAAATGTGTTCTTTAAAAGTTGATTGGATCAGAGCTGTATTTTCTAGCTCACTGAATCTCCTGAAATTGGAGATGGTTATTTAACCCTATGACAGATGTAGACAGCCTGTCTCAGCCTTCAAAAATGAAATGTGAATGAGCACGAGAGAGTAAATATGAAACTAATTGAAGTGGACTGACCGAGAGACTGTGGAAGGATGCATTCTTGGCCCTCCCCAGACCCTAGCTTTGAAGCCAGCCACCAGTCTGTGTAAATGACCCCGCTAACCTCCACTGGAAAGGGTTAGAAGGTTACTTAAACACACAGTCCTTTATACGTCTATTAGAAACACCTTTCAGGGCATTAGTATTCCTAAATATGTCTGGTCTGTCTCATCAATAATAAAGTCAGAATTAAGGAGTACTGGTTTTAAGATGCCCATTGTAATTTTATGTTGCTCAGATATAAACTTTTGGTGAAGTAGAATCAAATATTAATTATTTGATTTGACAACAAAGGTGACATTTCAAACCCTGCCACCTTCTCACCTGACTGATTAATACGCCATGTTCTTCCTTTTGCAACAATATTCATTTTCTGGAAGAAATAAGGAAAAAGCCAAAGAATGAAATAAAGTTGAAAACAGTGTGGCTTCAAAGTCCAGCTTTATACATTGTAGCATTTCATAAAAATATTAAAGCAATGAAGAAGAAAAACAGTTATGTTAACCAGGGCCACAGATCTGAAATGTATACAAGGGCCAGGAAAATCCCACACGGGGAGTAATCTCATTTGTACACACGATGCCCATGAATGGTGAGGGTTGTGGAAAATTAAACAAACATGTTACTTTATAAGCATGTGGGCCCAGAAGTACCAGACTGCTTTTTCAAGAAAGGTAGAAATCTAAATTTGTATGTAAAATATATCAATTTTTAAGTGTTGGTTTAAACATTTTAAGAACTTTCTATGGGCCAAACCACATACATGTGTGGTTTCAAGAGCCATTTGGCCCACGTGCCACCGGTTTGTAGCCTCTGATGAAATGTATAAATATGCACAAAATTAAAGCTTTGTGTACAGAAGAAAGTGCGAAAATAGTTGTTTAATCAAGTAGAAAATAACCAGGTATCAGAGTTGCAGAATTTCATTTTCAAATGTATAATGTTCATTTTTTCTCATTATTCAATTTTCAAATGGAAGCTCTATTAGATAGGTAAGTTAGTAACTTAACCATTTCAGGAGTCAATATTAATCCTACAGAAAATTAACTAAATTAATTTGAAATGTTTTTTTATAATCCAGTTAACCCACATTGATTGAGTATTCAGATTAAAAGACATTGAAGAGGTTACTGAAATACAGTTCCTAACCAAAGTACTTTGCAACCCAGGGGATAAGAAGATCTAGCTTTAATATAGCGCAGATAAAAGCAAATGTACAAATGTCATGAGAGAGAAAAAAAAATGATCTCCTTTGTGCCTTCATAGTACAAAGGAAGGGAAGATTGATTCTTTGCAGAGATCAAAGATCAAGGAAAGCATCCTGAAGGAAGTGGCATTTCAGATGTGTCTGAGAGAGTGAGACATTGCAGAATTGGGGAGGAGGGAGGAGATTCTGAATCCTTGGACTGAGCAATAACAATGGTCTGTCCTGGCTGCAGCACAGACGGACCGGAGTGGAGGTGGGTGGGAGGCTAAGTTGGGACAGGATTACAGAGAGTCTTGAGTAGCATGTTGGCGTGGTTTGGGATTTTATTCTGCAGAAAGTGATCGATCTAAGAATTTTTAATAGGGACAGTGTCTGTTTCCGAGGAGAATGCTGGTGCATTGTAAAACATGGATCAGAGATAAGGGAAAAGAGACTGAAACAGAAAGTTAGGAGGCTATTTCAATAGTGTCGACGACAGATAATGAGGACTTGAGCTGCTGTGAGGCCGGGGGACTTAAGAGATGATGGATTTCAGTGTCACACTATATTACAGTCCAGGGATTGTGAGTGAAATCCTTTGACCTAGATCGTGTTTTTTTCCTTCTCACACTATCAGCTCACCATTCTCTTTGAATTTCAGCATAACCAACAGAATAAACAAGAAATAATAAGACCATGGGTATTTAGATTTTCATACATAGTCAAAAACAATTTCTATTTTCAGCTTCTGGGTGTATTTTCTTTTATAAATGGAGTTTATTGTGGGGGGACAGAAAAGATATTTTGTTCTGTTTTTATTCCATGCTCTAAAGGTGGAGGACTGATAACATTTCAAATGTACACACAAGTAAAAGTTAAAATAAATGGTAACGTGGATGGAAAGACAAAGACAAGAAGGATGAGACTTCCCAAAACTAACTTGCATCACTGGAAAGACGACACGTGAAAATGAAAACGCAGTTAGGTAACATCATCACACCTTGTAATCACGGCACCTTGGTGATGGCGTTCCCTTGTACACGCTTCTTAGAAAAAGAATGGAAATCGATACTTTTCAAATGAACAGTGTGTCCAAGCCAGAGTCAAATGATGAAAGAATTATTGATAATACTTCAAAAGAAAACTATTTCCTGTTTTTTCTTTATGAAATGGAAGTGTCAGCATCTGGTAGAATTAAGATCACGGGAGACATTTAGAGCAAATATCTTTAAGGATCATATTCTCATTTGGCCATGTTAATTGCTATAGGCTGTTCCAGTAAATGTATCAACTAAATTGTTTCATAATTTTATTACTGTTACTAGCATGTGTTGCTTTGTGACCTGTGGTAAAATCATTTCATTTCATGCATCAGGGCACAAAACTATTGCCTGTTCTGTTTCCCAGTTTTGAAATAGCGTAACGACAGAGGGAAATTAGATGCTTTCCTTATCTACTGTGTTCAACTCATGTGCCAAAAATTACCCCAGCACCTTGTAGGTAAAAGGTGCCACATGCTGTTGGGGTTATAAAAGTGACAGAAACACTGAATAAGCCATTTTCAAGAATTTTTTTAAAAAACTTTTAGCAAGTTGTGTTAGTCTCTCTTACAGCTTTTCTGCCGATTCGCTGGGAAGCAGGTGCACTGAAGGAACTAGGAGAGTGAAAAGAACAAGTTATCTGTTTTGAAGAATATTAAAGACATTTTTTTTTAAAAAAAGACACATCTTAAAAACAAGAGCCATAAAGAGGATCAAACTTAAAAGTTTCCCAAGGAAAAGATACCTGATAGTGTTTTAAGCCTCGATATATCCATGCGAGGAATTATTTCTCCCTTTTAAAGAATTCTGATGCGGTGTATATTTGGAAAAGGACACGTGGCGCACTTGGGCAGGACGGACAGATCACCAAAGCGGCTCATATTGCTGAAAATGTGGCAAATTGTATTCCTCGTTTCCCATGCCGCCCTCGCTCGCTGTTTTGAAAAATTGTCATTGTATCCCTGTTGAAGTTGAATTCACATTAATTGTAAGCACCTGACCAATTTCTAGCTGATGGTTGTCTGAATTATTTCTGGGGTGATCATTCCTAAATATCTGTTTCTTGTTATTCCCATCAACTATGTAATCCAGATGGGATTCTCACCTGTGCATCCGAGGGTCACACAAGGCCCTCCCTTAGAACGGAAGGGATAACTGTAGTTGTGTCAGCACCGTACTGAAAAGTAAAAGCTAAAAGCTAAATTCTGGAGGTACAGTAACGGGAAGTAGCTGAAGAGCCGACGAATTCACATGTTGATTGTCGCTGCTTTAGGCTGCCAGGTGGGAGGAGTTATCCAGTGAAAACAGCGACAAGAAATGACTCAGACTAGCTGCCTAGTGAACTAATTGTTTGCTGATCTACTAATTCTGCATTGACTACAGTCTTCAAATGGACGAAATTCGGTGTCTGTACCCTCCTCTCCCTCCGCAGTGCTTTGAACTCCTCCCTTTGTGCTACACAGAGAGATGCCACCGACTCTGCTTGGCTGTTCGGACCCGTTTTTATTCACAACACTCCTGACACCGAGTGTGTGGGTTTTCCCCTCACACCAACCAATTCCTCAGCTCTCTGCACACAACCCGGTGTCCCACCATTGAAATCAGCGCTGACCCTCACTCACCTGCGTTAACGCAGACCTCACAGATTCAAGGCCCAGTCTCCCAACACGGTCCCCATTTAGGAGGCCAGTGCAAAGTCCAGGCCACCTACGTTTCTGACTGATCAACTCTAAAATCTTGGGGGAATCCCACCATTCCCCCTCAGATTCAATAATTTACTAGACTGGCTCACAGAACTCAGGAAAGTGCTTTACTGATGATTCCTGGTTTATAATACAGGATACAACTCAGGAACAGCCACATGAAAAGAGGGGTTTGGTAAGGTGTGGGGTTGGGGGGCAGGACCAGAGCGCCCAGGCCTTCTCTGGGCCTGTCCGCCTCCCATACCCAATGTTTTCACCAACCTAGATGTCCCCTGAGCCACACAGGTTAGGAGTTTTATGGAGGTTTCATTGCCTGGACATGATTGATTAAATCACTGGCCATTGGTAATTAACTTAGTCTCTTCTCCCCTATTATCACAAGAGCGGCTCCTCTGGCAGCCACCTCCCATCCTGAAGCTATCCAGGGCCGCTGAGCGTCCCTTCTTAGCCTAAACTCAGATGGTTGAAAGGGGCTCGTTGTTAACAGCAGAATTTGCTCCTGATACCTCTACCACTTAGGGAATTCCAAGAGCTTTAGAAACTCTGTGTCAGGAACCAGGGACAAAGACCAGATACATATTTTGTTTTATGCCAGTTGTTGAACTTATTGAGCATCTAGATTTTGGATTTGTTTCAAGGGGTTAGACAAACTACTAACAAATGTTAAAATCAAAACATTTTAAAAATTTGTGTTTAATGGAAAGATTATGGTTAGCAGATAGGCTTGAAGTGAGCCTTGGTTCGACCCAGTAGCTATGGGTAAGTTACTTATCTTCTCTGAGTATCTGTTTCCTCAACTATGAAATGGGGATAAAAACAACTACATCGAGGCCCCAGGCAACTGGGAATGTTCTCCCAGATGCAGGGATGAAAAATAATCTGTTTTTCCAGCTCCTGTTATAAACAGAAATGAAGTGTACATAGATTAGAAATTACTTCTCAGACAGAGTGTTTGATCATCTTATAATCTAAAGAAATCAAGCGGGTTTCCAGTGTTGTTAGGGCATGCTCTGAGGTGGAATGTCAGTGTTCAAGGTCAGGGTGGATGATGTTCAATATTATAATGGAGTCAGAAAGGATAGACTTGTCGGTTTATGTAAAACATGTCTTTATGGAAATCCAAATCAATTTTGTATGTATATGTGTGCATCCATAAAAACAAGAATAAAAGGGTCCCTGATCTTAAGAATTCTTAATTTTGGGCTACAATTTTGAATAACAAGAGTGCTCTGAGTTGGTCCTGAGTAGTTTTAATCTGTCAAATGATTCCATCAGAGATCGTACAGATTATGTGTACAGTTGTGCAATTAATGAAGTACTCTTTTCTTTTTTAATCCTCACCCAAGGACATGCTTATGCTTATTGATGTTTTTAAAGAGAGAGGAAGGGAGAGAGAGAGAGAAAGAAACATCGATGTGAGAGAGAAACATTGATTGGTTGTCTCCAGTACACAACCCTGACCAGGGCTCTAACCCACAACCTAGATATGTGCCCTGACTAGGAATCGAACCCACAACCTTCTTGGTGAATGGGACAGCGCTCCAGCCAACTGAGCCACCCAGTCAGGGCATGGAGTATTCTTAGCATCAAGTCCAATATTTAATGTTGAGAGATACACACATTAATCTACATCATTGTAAATCATTTTGTAGATGTTCAAATCATCAGATGATTAATTGCATAACCCTCTCTTTGTTTTGGCCATCACATTTGAAATTCCTTTCCCTTCCCTTTCCTTTTCCTTTTAGCATATCAATCAACCATTTTGGAAAAGGAACTGAAACTAGAAATCCTTATGACATCTCCTTTTCATTTGGGTTCAAGAAATCCTTAAGATTTTTATTATTTTGACATTTTCTTTGCACATAATATCTTACGTTCAGTGGTGGTCCAGGAGTGCTTAAAATTATTATTTTTTTAAAGTTCTTTGCATCTCTAATATTTCTTGTACTTCTTTCTTTTCTTTTTGTTTCATCCAGAAAGTCTGTTAGATAAAACCTCTGCTGGAAAACATTAATTTCCACAAAATATCCTTTAGGGCGGAGATAGCTGTTGCCTGCTCCGGGTCTCTGCTGTGGAATAAAGGCACTTGGCAGGATCTCAGAGCCCTGCTCACTGCCTCAGCGTAGCCCTGGTCCAGGCGTAAATAGAATTGGCAGGGCATCTGTTCCTTAAGAGATTCTTGGCTCCTCATCTCCACCTAATTGCGGTGCTTGTTCTAAATGCCTTTTTCCTATCTGATTCTAATAAGATTCTTATCAGTGTTTTCTCTTACTATTCATTCTTCTGTTTCATCACTTCTGCCCCATATACATGAGTCAAACACATCTGAGTGTCCCCATAGCCTTCCATCTCTTTACCTTACGTACAGAATGTTCTTGCTGCCTCCAGCTGATTGTACATGGAATCGAAAGCATAACAAGACACAGAGACGGAGTCAAAGTCAGATTTTTATGAGAAATATTTTTGTTAACATCTGGCTCAGTTTGGTTTATGATTCTGGTGCTACAGTGAAAAATGATAAATTTAAACATTAATAAGTGATGTTTTTGGTAAAACAAGGGAAATGTAGATCTTAAAATGTTTTAAGTGTATGACCACATCTCATGAGTTGAGATAAAATAATGGCAAAGCAACTAGTTGAAAAGTAAAAAATATCTGACAGCAAATTAAAATCTTTTTTAAAATATTTATTTATTGACACTATTATAAATGTCCCCCATTTCCCCCTCTTGCCCCCCCTCCACCGGGCCCCTGCCCCGGTCTTCACCACATTGGTGTCTGTGTCCATGGGCTATGCATATATACATATATGTTCTTTGCCTAATCTCTTCCAGTCCCTCCTACCCCCATCCCTCTGAGACTCGGATCTGTCAGTCTGTTCCATGTATCCATGTCTCTGGTCCTATTTTGTTCATCAGTTTATTTTGTTCCTTAGATTCCATATATAAGTGAGATCATATGGCACTAGTCTTTCTTTGACTGGCTCATTTCACTTAGCATTACACTCTCCAGGTCCCTCCGTGCTGTCACAAAGGGTAAGCATGCCTTCTTTTTTGCAGCCATGTAGTATTCTGTTGTGTAAATGTACCACAGCTATTTTATCCACTCTTCTACTGATGGACACTTGGGCTGCTTCCAGATCTTGGCTATTATAAATAACTCTGCAATGAACATAGGGGGTGCATATATTCTTTCAAGTCAGTGTTTCGGGTTTCTTTGGATATATTCCCAGAAGTGGAATCACTGGGTTGTAAGTCAGTTCCATTTTAAATTTTTTGAGGAAACTCCACACTGCTTTCCACAGTGGCGGCACCAGTCTGCATTCCCACCAACAGTGCCAAACCTTTTGACTGAGTTCACATTTAAAACTAAACAGAGTTATTGAAGTCATTTTGTATTTACAACTGCAATCAAAGTGAAATTACTTTCCCTACTCCAGTTTGGGGGGTTGATTTTTCTTACTATGTGTTGCAGATTCTGTACTTCTACACTTTTATATGGAGTAGTGTTGCTTCATGTTCAATTCATAGCAGTAGAACATATTTCTATTTATAATACGTGAAATATAATATAGAATTTCACATTTAGAAAATATATCTGTACAACTAGCCAAAAAAAAGTATCTAACATTACTATTTTGTAACCTTAACTGAAATATTCACTCAAATATCACCATTACCTTTCACATTCCCTACTTCACCTTTTCACAATTTCTTTCTAGTTTTAGATGTCAGCCAAACCCAAGGCTGGACAAGCCTTAATGACTCCTAACATTTTATGTGTGTTCTGACCTCTAACCTGAGTTCCATCCACTTTCCCAGCATTTCCAATTGGACATCTAAGAGGCATTACATTTTTCACGTCTCAAAACACACGTTTGATTTCCAACACACCCCCCGCCATTCCCTCGCCCCAGCCATCTCAGTGAATGAAATTCTGTTCTGGTTGCTGAGGCCAAACCCTTGGAGTCTCCTATGTCTCTCTTCCCCACACCCTACATGAAATTCTCTCACCCTTTACAATAAACCACTGTCTCTCTCTGCTAGAGTATTGCAGTAGCCTTTGAACTGGTCTCCCTCCTTCCTCTTCTGCCCACCGCACTGCACTGTCCATGCTGCACCAGAGGGAGCCTTCTTCCTGTGCCCACTGCACTGCACTGTCCATGATGCACCAGAGGGAGGCTTCTTCCTGTGCCCACTGCACTGCACTGTCCATGCTGCACCAGAGGGAGCCTTCTTCCTGTGCCCACTGCACTGCACTGTCCATGCTGTAGTCAGAGGGAGACTTCTTCCTGTGCCCACTGCACTGCACTGTCCATGATGCACCAGAGGGAGCCTTCCTCCTCTGCCCCACTGCACTGCACTGTCCATGATGCACCAGAGGGAGGCTTCTTCCTGTGCCCACTGCACTGCACTGTCCATGCTGCAGTCAGAGTGAGCCTCTTGATGTCAGAGGATCATGATACTCCTCTACTCAAAGTGAGTCCCATCTCAGGAAAATCCAGAGTTCTTTCCAGGGCTGTAGCTCTGCATGATCCCCCCTTTCTGACTTCATCCCCTGCCCCTCTCATCATTGCTTGCTGTGCCCTTACCCAACCAGTATGCTTCCTGTTCCTTCAGCGGGTCAAACCAACTCTCTTCTCTGAGCTGTGTAGGTCCCTCCCTGGAAGTCCTTTCCCTTGATATACCCTTGACTTGACCCTCACTTCCATTGATCTCTGATCCAATGTTTCCTTATTAGAGAATTTTTCCTGATTCATCCATATAAAACAGTATCCCCACGTCACACCTCAGGTACTTTCTAGCCTCGTGGCAGTATGTTATTGTATTTCAAAGCATCCGCACCACCTTAGTTGCTATATAGTGGTCAGTGTATTACACCTCCCCACCTTAGAAGAGGTTTCTGAGCACAGGAACTTTGTCTGTTTTGTTCACTGTGATCTCCAGGACCCAGAACAGTGCTGCTTCCTATTAGGTGTTTAATAAAAATGTGTTGAATGAATGAACCCATTTATTATTTTGTCAACAAACACATTTTGACTATATGCCTGGTACTATTTCAATTGTTGGGAACTCAAACAGGAATAAAACATGGGCTCTGCCTTCCAGTGGAAGAGATAGACATGTAAACACATTACATGCAGAAACATGTACTGTGACTACTGAAATAGTGGAGCCTCATAAGGAGTTCTATGCACAATGGAATCTTTATGGGTGACATGACAAGATACCTAGGATCAGTTTCCAAGTGGTATGGAGGGGAGGGTGGGATTATATAGGAGACAATGTGTTCACAATTGTTAGAGGCACAGTATGGTTACCCAGGGATTCATTTATTCTCTACTTTTAAAAATATGTGACATTTTCCATTACAAAACATTTGATTTTAAATTTTAGGGAAACATAGTGGATGAAAGTGTAACTTTTCCTATGGGGACAGGGAGTCTTCATAGAGAAAATAGCATTTAGGCTGGTTCCTATGGGAGATGAGGCAAGAACTCATTCAAGTGGGGAGCTGAGAGGGAGCTGCACCTGTGCGGCTGCCCTTTGTCCTGCAAAAGAGAAAAATACAAGGACTTAATAAGTGATTCAGAGGGGTAACTTGGGGGGAAGTAGTCAAGGACCTTGTCTGCAATATGAAGAGAGATGGCATTTCTACAAGGAGTCAAAAGCCAGCTGAGATTTCAGTACTTTAGAATTTAGGATGGTAACTCGAATGGCATGTACCCTGAGCAGCAGTGGGTAAGCCAGCAGACATTTACCAACTGCAGAGAGGTTTCTCTAATAGAATGTCTTTTTGACAATTTGCTTTGAGTGTTATTTGCCTGTTTCATCACAATACTTGATACAATCTCCGTCTGCAGAAGAATTTTTAAATAATAATAACTGTTTTGTCATACTGTACATGTCAGAGATCTTAAAGATTGCACAATTGATAGTGTATTTCAAAACACACTCTAGATTCAAGAGCTGTGATGACATGATAGTTAAATTTTTACAAAGAGATTATGCTGTGTGAATACATATGCATGGATGTATATCTAGATCCGATCCTCTTGAGAAAACTCTTTATATTCATGTTATTGGATTCTTTCATTTTCCAAAGGAAGATTTCATCCCAAATGTTTGGAGGATGTTGTCTTGCTACACTTTATGACATCATGAGTAGATGTAAGCTTCTCCGTTTGCCTGTGTGTGGTTGGCTGAAGGGGCAGATCAGGTAACAGGGTGCAGGCAATCTGGTGAGTCAGCTTCAAGAGCTTAGAATCACAACTGATTTCCCTGTGGCACTTGATTCTATTCTCATCGTCTTTATCCTTCGAGCCATCTCATTTTGTGAGAGTTGGAAAGCAGCGAGCTTCACCTCAGCCGTATCACTCTGCATTCTCTGGGACCCGGGCGTAATCGGTTCTGTTATACCCAATGTGAAATACAGTGAAGATAGTGACCTCTAAATGGCTTAAGAAGCTAAAGCATTGCTTGGTGTAGAGAGTTCACACAATTCCTTCCTCTTTTACTCTGGAACATAAGTAGATAATTCTTTATTGAGCCTTCAGCTAGAATATTTTGTTCACTTTGTTTTTAATTCTCCATGAATTAACCTGTCCTTCATTTCTTTCTTTCTTTTTTTTTTAATTACACACATTGAGATCTAATATATCCAATGTTCTGTGTAAAATGCTATGTGGAATATAATACTGGTGAAACCCTAGCCTCAAAGAATTTAAAATTCAGTAAAGGGATTAACAGGTGCCCAAATAATCATGGTCCAAGGTTGAATATGATTAAGTAAGAATGCTTTGGGAGTACATAGGAATGATGGATCACGTCTGGTTGAGAGCTCCAGAGAGAAGATGCTAATCATATTGCCTACAACCTTATCTTTTGAGTGTGGTACGTGGACTGGCAGAATCAGCATTCTGTGAGGACTTGCTAAATGTGCAGATTCTCAGACCCCAACTAGACTCACTGAATCGAGCGTGGCCTTTGGAAGTGCAGCCGTGCAATCTGTGTTTCAACAAGCAGATCTCTACACAAGCTGTCACACGCCACTGGCCATTGCAGTACTCAATATAAGTAGATTGTTGATTTGGGGGGAGGGTGTGGGGATTTCATTTAAATATTTTGCATAATGAGCAAAAGACACCCCCCCCCCAGTGTGTGCAGTAGAGTTCGCTGAGCACACCATTTGCCTTACTACTGCCTTGGGCTTGGCTTTGTTTATGACTAGTTTGGAAAATATGATAGATCTCTAACGTACATGTTTCTTGGCAGGGTGGGCTTGGATAGCAAATGGAAAGTAAATTGATATAACAACAATTTTTAAAAGATGCCCACTCATCTTCTATCTTCCTTTTAAAAAAAATAAATAAAAAGATTTTTAAAGATTTTTTTTTTAAAGGACACAACATAGCTTTTGTGCTTAGGGTAGTCTATTTAAAATGCCGATATTTAGAAATTATTTTTGAAGATCTAGGCTCAAACTAAGATTTTATAAGATTCAGGTTTATAGTAAGATGATTAGGACGTTTGTACAGACATTTCAGCTACAGAAAGCACTGGCATTAGGCCATGTGCTGGGAGAGTTCATAGATGTGCAATTTACTGGCGTGTTGTTTTAGGCTGTCGGGGTGAGACAGGAAATGACCTCACACAGCAGGCTGGAATGAATGGAAATGATGCTAGTTCTTGCAGGCTTACTTCACCGACTCCTTGTGATGTTTAAAGTGATGTTGGCCAGAGGGCTTGCAACTATATTGGTTTTTGTTTTATTGTCTTGCTTCAGCAAATAAAAATTGGTGAAAATTATGACTGTGATTCCGGAGGCATTTTGTTGAGTACTTTTAGAGTCAGATGAGACAAAACCCAAAGTGCTGGATACAATTTACAAACCTAATTCATGCGTTATCAAGGTTTCCTATAAGGGAATCGGAAACTTTTTGGGTCACTTCGCTTTTGACATCAAGCACACGCACCATAGGTTTTATGAATTGCACATGATATCCTGAAACTAGGGACTTACTGCAAAGGACAAGAAAAGTAATATTTAAGTTGCTTGAAAAAAGAAAGTTTATTTAACATTTAATAGCTAAATCCAGTAAGTTAATGTATAATAGACAGCTGAGATTTTTATTCTCCTTCCCAGGAAATGCAGTGTGAAATTGTGATTTGAGAATGGCAGTAATTAATCACTATGGTAGACTGTCAAAAAAAGAGTTCAGGTCATTTATGTTAATGATTGCGGTATGCAAGTTTTGACATTTACTGTGAGCCCTAACATATTTCATATATAACAATTAACCAAAACTGCAAACATCTGGAAAGCAGTCTGCCTGAATTCTTGGAAGAAGTGGTATAAATTAGTATATACATTTTAAAATATTAAAAATTATAAAATGTTATAATTTTTAAAATATGTTAATAAAATACGTTTTATTAAACATATATGTATTGGAAGATATGTTAGTGTAAATAATTGTATTATAAAACAACATTTTTAAATTGAACTGAAACACAGATAGTTTACGTAGCATGAGGTAGTTTTTCCCAGAGCAATTTATATAATGTCACCGATAACGACAAGCTGGATTACGTAGTGATATTGGATGGGTAATAACCAGAAAGCATTTAGATGCCATGGTTACATGAGCCATGTAGGCATTGCACTTAGGCAGGTTAGTGGGCATTTCCAGTTCCCCAATATTTGTTTTAAATTGCTTTGAGGTAAAAAGTGTTTTTATATTATTAACAAACATAAATGACTGTATAATCCAGGTTCTACATACACGCATGCATACACACACACACACACACACACACACACACAAAATCAATTCCAAAAAAGGATAATTATTTTATAAGCTTCAGTGCCTGAACATGCAGATGGAGTGAAAAAAAAAGAGCTGTAAAATGTGTTCTACCACAAAAAGTACAATTACATTGTCAGTACAGTGGATACTAGACACATTCCACGAGGAAGTACTTTGTTACCTATTAGGAAACATTTCTATGTTGAGGGTAACTTATAAAGATTGTATATAACATGTCAAAATAAGTTGTTTGGGGGGAAAAATGAATTTGTACTGGGACTTTCACACCCACTGAATGCCCCTGGCAGTAAAACCTGAGGTCTGGACTTATTACTGAATTGTGGGGGTTGGGGAGAAGAAGGGAGCTGAATGAATCGCTTTGAGAGAAGTCAGTAGTAGGGCAACAGGAACAGTCATCCTGCTCTGAACACATCATTCCCTTGCTAATTCAGGTTGTTTTCAGTCTTAATTATTTAAGAAGCATAGCAGTGGACTCACCACTATCCAAGAGTTCTTTGAAGATGACTTGCCTGAAAAAGTGTGTAGCCTTCCTGTGCTCTTAAGATTTCTTACTTGTTGACATGTACTGTTGACTTAGTCTGCACAAAGCTAAGCATAACACAAGATAGTGGGGAACAAAAGGGGAAGCAGAGATCATTCAGAGATACAGTGTCTGGATTTGGTAACTGAAGCCTTGTCTTTATAGGAAAGGCGTGTGTGTGTGTGTGTGTGTGTGTGTGTGTGTGTGTGTGTTTAAATGTGTATGTGTGTGTTTAAATGTATGTGTTTCAATCAAGTATTCTGGGAATCAAATTTCCCCACAATTTACCTCAGCAAGAATAGATGTGAGACATAAATCTCATTTAAGGACAATTTTATTCAGATTGATCCTGTATAAAATTCTTCTTGATTATATGGATAATGATGGAGACAATGGGTAGGATAATTTGTGTACTTTACTTATTTGCTCTTGTCTTCGGTGCTTAGACATTATTATAGATACATTACAGAACAGCCTTCTAGCCACCCCAGACCCACTAAGCATTTCTTTGTAACTAGCTTCTACTGGTTAATTTCATTTTCCAGCAAAGATGAACAACTGATTTTCACTGACAACAGTTGTGTGGGACAGGAAAGACAGTTGTTACTGGTATAGACTTGGCCATTTTCTTGCCCCCAAAAACATTTTTAGGAAAACTGGAAGTCTCTGTTTGAAATTCTGCACTTAGAACATACTAAGAAATTTCTTGATTATTCCACCATTATCTTGTTTTCTTTGTATATAAACACACTCTGATAACTTATTCAGGACTACATCTTCTCTTACCAGAGCTATCCATATTTGTCTTTTGTGGTCAAATTACAATATAGATCAACAAATCCATAAACAAAATGGTAATATTTAGGAAACAAAGTAATTATAAATGTATTGTATTTAAAATAAGCATTGCAGTACAACTGCTTTGGAAACGTTTGTCAATGCCTTATAAAGTTACACATATGTTACCAGTAATTCCACCCCAAGTTATTTCCTAGAAAGAAATGAGAACACAAATATACATGCTCTTTTCATAATAGCAAAAGTCTTGAAGTAACTCAAATGTCTACCAACAGATAAATGGATAAACAAATTTTGGTATGTCCAAACAGTGAAATACTACTCAACAATAAAGACGAATGAACCATTAATATGGGCAAATCATAAACACTATCCTGAGTGAAAGAAGGCAGACACAGAAGTTCCATTTATTTATAACACTGAAGCAAAACAAATCTATAATAACAGAAAGCATATCGGTGATTGCCTGGAGCTGGGCAAAGGATAGGAAGGATTTACTACAAAGAATCATGAAGGAACTACCAGAAATGCTGGACATGTTTCAGATCTTGATTGTGGGGGTGGTTATAGGGATGGATATAGTGGCAGGCTCATCAAAGCCTGTACTTAATAATGGTGTATTTATTGTATGTAAGTTTTGCCTCAATAAAATTGATTGTGAAAGAAAAAAAATGGAATGAGTATGTAGGAACAAATGAATATGTGGTAAAAGTTATGTTGCAATATAAAATTATAGGAAATACCCCTAAGAGAATGAGACTTTAATTTGTTTTTAATTAAGAATATTGAACTGAGATAAAAACTGTGTAAGTCAGCGTTTTCTTCTGCACTGCCAGAAAGATCAGAAGCAGCAAAAATTTATTATTTAGCACAGTGCAGACATCATACTAAGTACTTTACAAAGCTAATATTATTTAATCCTTTCCAAACCTCCATGAGATAGGTTGTAAAAAACAAAGCTTATGGAGACTAAGTACTCAAGGTTGCATGCCTAACGAGTGACAAGGCTAGGATTTGAATTGGATTGACTCAAAATTATAAATGCTTAAGAGTTATACTCAACTCAATCTTTATAAATCATAATTTCTTACACCATTATGGAAATACTAATATACAGGATTGTTCAAATAAAATGTATGTGAAAGCATGTTGCAAACTAGAGAGTAAACCATTGAAGCCATGTTGATTTGCTCAGTAACTATTTGACTGTCTACTATGTGCCAGAAATTGTGCTATGTACTGGGAATATGACAGATCCCCTGCCTTTGTGAGTTTAGAGATGTAGGTAGTAAAACAAAGAAGTTGAAGTACTGTACAAAGAAGGACCATGTTGCATAGGCAACCACGCTCTTGCTAGTGGTGATATATACGTGAGAGTGGATGGATTAATAAGAGTTTGCTCCCTGCGTGTGGGAAGTGGGGTGGAGTAATTGTCCCATAAGAGATTCATGGGAAAGTCTAGAAGAGAGACAAGTTGAGGAAAACATGTTTAGTTCTATATAGAGTGCAAAGTGAGGGAGAGTGTTGAAGTGATCAGCAGGAGCCAGATCGTTCAGACCCTTTGGATAATGAAGAACAATGGTTTATGAAGAACAATGGTTCTTCATAAAAAACTAGAATACTTGAGAGAGAAAGGGGCACTGTTAATAACTATACCAAGACAACAGATCTACACTGGGGCTGACCATAGTCAGCAGCTTACTCCACAAGCCCTGATAGGAAGTTTGGGTTTTTTAAGAGTAATAGGTGTGATTAGAGAGTTTTAAGTAGGGAAATAAAATGATTAGATTAAATTCTACCTTGCAATATGCTTTGGGGAGGGGATTAAAGGGACTTCTTTAGTACATTTTGACTTCCTGAAGTATATGTATGATGATTTTTATTTTATTTTATTTTATTTTTTTTATTGATTTTAGAGAGAGGAAGGGAGAGGGAGAGAGAGAGAGAAACATTGATGAGAGAGAACATTGATTGACTGCCTCCTGCATGCTCCCCACTAGGGATCGGGTCCACAACCTGGGCATGTGCCCTGACCGGGAATCGAACTGGTGACCTCTTAGTGCATGGGTCAATGCTCAACCACTGAGCCACACCAGCTGGGCTGTACGATGCCTTTTAAACTATAGTCACGAGAAACAGTTAAGGAAAATAAATACTGATTTTTTAAGTGCATTGACAGAAAAATACGTAAAGATGATGTCATGTAAAAGTTATTAGTCATGTAAAAGTTATTATGGTCAAATATTCTAGATATCTGAAAAATAATAGAGAAAAAAATGTTTCCCCAAAATGACAGTTTAAAATGGATTTTATGAATTTGACCCCCAAATCAAGGAAAGTAAAGACCAAAATAAATGAACGGGACTATATCAAACTAAAAAGCTTCTGCACAGAGAAAGTAAATGCTAACAAAACAAAAATGCAACCAACTGAATAGGAGAAGATATTTGCAAACAATAGCTCTGACAAGGGGTTACTATTCCAAAATAATATAAAGAACTCATACAACTCAACACCAAACAAACAATAAAATATAATATGGGCAGAGGACCTGAACAGACACTTCTTCTAAGAAAACATACAAATGGCCAACAGATATATGAAAAGATGTTCACCTTTACTAGCTGTTAGGGAAATGCAAATCAAAACTACAATGAGATACCATCTCACACCTGTGAAAATGTCTATTATCAACAAGACAAGTAGTAACAAGTGTTGGGGAGGTTGTGGAGAAAAAGGAAGCCTCATTCACTGCTGGTGGGAATGTAAACTGGTACACCACTATGGAAAACAGTGTGGAGGCTCCTCAAAAAATTAAGAATAGAGTTACCACATGAACCAGCAACCCTTCTTCTGAATATCTACCCAAAAATTTTGAAAACATTTATTTGCAAAGATATATGCACCCCTATGTTGATTGCAGCATTATTCATGGTAGCCAAGACATGGAAACAACCAAAATGTCCTTAAGTGGATGATTGGTTAAAGAAGATATGGTACATATATACAAAGGAATACTACTCAGCCATAAGAAAATATGAAATACTGCTGTTGTGACAACATGGATGGATCTTGAAAATATCATGCTAAGCAAAATAAGTCAAACAGAAAAAGTTAAGAATCATATGATTTCATTCATACATGGGACATAAAACTGAAAGCAAGACATGAATAAACAAGAAAAACAAAAGCTCATAGACACAGAAAACAGGATGGTTACCAGAGGGAAGGGGGTGAGGTGGTAAAGGGTAAAGGAGGTTAAACACATGGTGATGGAAGAAAATTTGACTTTAGGTGATGAGCACACAATATACAGATAATGTATCATAGAATTATACACTTGAAACCTATATAATTTTATTAACCAATGTTACTCTAATAAATTTAATTTAAAAAAAGGAAAAAATCATTAATAAATAAAATATTTCAACAAGAAGAAAAAGAGATTTATTTCTTGCACACTTTTTAAGGCCCTGTTATCCCAGAGAAAAATTTCCATAATGTTTTATAAATAATATAGGGTTGAGCAAAAGTAGGTTTACAGTTGTGAGTACTCAAAACAGTGTTTATCCTTGTCTTATTATTTATTAATTATTTTATTATTTTCCATACAAACAACTGTAAACCTACTTTTGCCACATCCTATATGAAGGAAAATATTTGAGATGGATTTTTTTATTTAAACAATTTGTAAGAGGGGTAGTAAAAAGGAATACTTGAATACTGTTTATTTTACTCTTAGACTAGGTCCTCATTTGAATATTCAACAAATAAATATTGAATGCCTAAAATGTGCTGTGAGAACCCATAGTAACATATTGATCTCCCTACACACAAATGCACACTTATTCTCTTTCCTACTGTCCTGAGTTAAGGCAGATAAGAGCTGAATCTCATAGGGCTTTATTAGCCCACTAAGTAGTTATGCTTTCATCCTAGGAGCAAAGACAAGTCATTGAAGGGTTTTAAGGAGCATATTTAGATCTACATTTGAAAAAAAACTACTTTGGCTACAATTTGGAGAATAGGTTGGTCAGGGTGTGGGGGAAGAGGTGAATATAAGTAGACTGTTGAAAAGGTACAGGCCATGTGAGGAATCATGATAGCCTAGGCTGGGTTGAAGGTGATGGAGAGAAGTAAGTAGATTCAAGAAATATTTAGAAAGTAAAAAATGGGATGTGGTGTTAGAATTGGAGAGGGAAAGGAGGGAAATTGATTAGAAATGACTTTGTGGTTTATTTGAATGGTTGTGCCTTTTCCTGAGATATACAGAGGACAGATCTGGTAGAAAAATGCTGAAGATTGTAATGGACCTGTTAAGTCAGAAAGGCTTTGAGACACACCAAGTAGATAGTGGGTATGAAAGTCTGGAGACAGTTATGGCCTAGCAATATAAATGTGTAAGTCAACTGCATCGAGGAGGTAACTGAAGCATTGTGTGTGACTGACCTAAAAGGGAACAGACCTTAGAATTCCCCAGGATAGACCCTGCAGTAGAGCTTAGAATGAGAAAGAGAGTGTCTCCAGGAAATATTTAATGACCAGACAAAGGAGGAAGAACCTTTGGAGGCAAAGAAGAAATGGCCAGAGAGAAAGAAGTTAAACCAAGGAAGTGTTGTATCATGGAAATTAGTAAGTAGTTTGCCAGGAGATTGAGTTTTTCCATTGTATTTCATTTGTTTATTTTGAACCGATTTCACTATTGCTCTAGTTGGAAGAAGTATTCTCAAATGGAAAGCAATTGTGACTCATTTGCCCCTTTCATCTGTTTACTCATTTTATTCATCTTCCTGTGAGCAGCACCCAGCTTGTAGAGAAACTTTCCATAATTTAGAAAGTGCCTAGATTTATAAATGTAAAAGTAATATTATTCAGCACTTATTATGTACCCACACATAACATAGTGCTTTAGATACATTATGTCATTTAATCTTTTCAACAAACTATGGGATAGGCAATGTTATTATGCTCTTTTATAGAGAATAACAGAACTTGAAAGACTTGAGCACGACCACACAGCAAGTGACAGAGCCTGGATTCAAATACAACGAGCAGTAACTGGTTCCTGAGGGTTACTCCATAATCATGTGTCTTAACGTGAAGTTGGCGGAGATGATCTGGACAGCTGGTATTTTCTAAAACTCAAGTTGCTATGTTGTGTTGTAAACTACACTGGCTGTCTTGCTGTCACTTCTGCTCCCCAAAGGGAAACATTTATGTCCTGCTTACTTTTTGGCCTTTTGAACTAATAATATCTATAGTTTCAATGTTTTTATCCTGGTAAATGGAGGGAAGGAAAGGGGAAAAAAAGAGAAAAAAATCATATATCAGAAATGAAGTCTCTCTTTCGCACATAATTCAGAGTAGGAGTCATTGGTAATAGAGGTCCTCTTTGTACAGATTAGCTATAAGGAATCTTTCGTCCTCTCGCCAATTAGAAGAGCATAACCCAAGGTGGGAGAAAATGCACAAATTTTATAATAAATACTATTTTAAACCACAAAATATTTGATAAAATATAAATACTATTCTTTAGGTACCCAAAATATGAAACTACATTTAACATTCATTATACAAATATTTATAGAGTGCACACTATTTGCTTAGACACTCTTCTCATGTTAGAAATGTGAGTGTGAACAAACCAGGTTCCCCGCTCTTATGGAGCTTGTATTCTAGTTGGAGAGATGGATGATAAGTAAATAAACAGATAGGTATATATTAATAGTACGGTAGGTTTTGATATATGTCATTATGAAAAAGGAGGATAAGGAGAAAAGGGAATGATGGGGGAGCTGTCCAGTGAATGTTTCAGATGATGCTGCTGGCAACGAAGAATACAGACTTTGGTTCATTTTTTGGCTCTCATGTTGGAAAATACGTTAACAGGGATATATAGAGGGAGCATACTCATTCACTTCAGGTTGAAACATCAATTTTTTTATTTTTCAATTACAGTTTACATTCAATATTACTCTGTATTAGTTTCAGATGTACAGCAAACTGGTTAGAAAATCATGTACTTGACAGGGTTTTAAAACAATTGCATATGTTTAGAAATTAACCTACATTTGAAGACATACATAAAAGAGACTGGAAGGAAACACCAAAGTAGTAATGATGGCTATCACAGGCTGATTTGTATTTGAATATTATATTTTGTCATTTAACAATAGTTCTACTACGAATAATATTATCATAAAAATAACATTTAAATATTTCTATATTAAACCTATTAAAGAGAAAAGACAGAGTGGAAAGAGAAAGAAAGGAGAGTAGAGGCGAAAAGACACTCCGTCAAGAATAGATATAAAAGTACAAATACACAGAAAGACATTATCTTCATATTAAGGAAAAGAGACGCAGAGTGGAGGGACATGTCTGTACATCTGCTCACACAGCACGTCCATGTTGTGGTCTTCAAAAACAGCCGCCGAAGATTGTAATACTGCATTTTAACAGGGCACGCATGACGCGATGCTGGTACTAGAACATTGTTATGGGTGTTAGGTGAAATTAGACTGAGGGTTGGATCTGTTCTTGATAGTAGAACTAAACCGGTTAGTAAAACCCGGGCCAGACTCCTGCGTTGGTTCTCAGATGGTCTTTTTTGTAAACTCCAATCATATACGTGGGCAAAGACTTCAAGACACAACAGAGACAAGTTTAAAAATTATTTATGTTAAGACATAAACATAAACATCTTAAGGAGAATATATTAGCCAGACTGATTACTTTATATCTTGTAATTATATCACAAATACATTTCAGTCTAGAAAGCTACTTTTTTTAACTAATCAGCTTAGTTTTCGCTATTTCTTTTGATATCTTTATCAATAACTATTTCACTTACTAGGATTATAAATTCTATTTATTTTGCAAGTAAATCTACAGAAATCGAAGTGTCAGTTATATAAGCCTTTTTCATCTATATTTCTGATAAGGTTCAGTAAAAACTGACCTTGAAGAAACAGTTTAGACTTGTTTTAGGTCATTTTCCACTTTATTTCAGGCTACAGCTTGAGAACTGGTTTGTTCAGAATATTTGAAATTGTATTTATATTCGATTGATGAAGACAAATCAAATGCATATCCTATCAAAATATTTAAAACGATTAAATATGAATTTTAAAAGATCTTTTGGGTAGTCATTTTTATTTCATTTATCCAACTCTTTGGGTAATTTTTAAAGAAAGATTTACTTGTCATGTTTTGTTTGGACTTGTATGAGTAGGAATGATAGTATTCTATACACTCTACTCTGTAACAGAACTATGGTATAATTTCCAGGGTGACAGCAGAGGGTGTGTGTGTCCATTTTGGTACAATTCCAGTGAAAAAAATTGGTCTTGATTTCCTTTTAAACAAAGACTGTAAGAAGTGTCATATTCTGGGTGGTCTCTGATTAAACAAGCTAGTGCTATTGAGTGGAAGTGTCATAGTTTATTTTATTTTGAGAATAAGATAAACTCAAGCCTTAAGTAAATTCAGATCGTAGCAGACCCAAGTTATGATTCCAACTGTGCATGAGTTCATGTAAAATTGTTTCTTTTTTATATAATAGAATTATGTAGCCAGTGTTATCTTATGTAATTATTAGTAATAAACACATTTCTTGATACTAAAAAATTGCTGTGTACTACATTATCAACAAACAGGAAGGAAAATTCCAGTGTATTAGTTATTGAGGTTCTACTATATCCTCTATGAGGCTGGACAAAGTGAGGTTGTTTTATTAAAAGGAAGTACAAAGAATCTTACATGAACTTGTGTACAGGTGAAGACAGAACTTGGATCTTCTATAGTTTGCAGTTTCTCACAGAGAAACTGTAGTATTTCTCATACTTTGCTGCTTGACATACTTCTCTGACTGAAAATATGGAGTTCCTGCCCCCAGGGTTCTGCTGATTTACTACAGAGTAACCCCTGCAATCAAGATATTTTCTAAACCTTGGGTGTTTTGTTTTGTTTTTATGAAACTCCAGGATACAACTCTTCTTTGTAATTACAAGAGCAACATGTTTCTGTTAATTGAGTAAAACTAATGGTCCAGAAAGATTCACTATCCTTATTTTGTTGCTGCATGAATTTCATGGCACATCCTACTTTGAAAAGATTAAAAACAACTCTGTATCCTGTTGATTAAATAAGGATGTACAAAAATGTCTAGAGGGTCTGAATTCCCTAGAATTCCTCATGCTAATTTACATAGATTTTTATCACAAACTAATTTTAGATTTTTAAACAATGTATTGAGTGTACTTGTGAAGAATGTAAACTGCAGTACTTAGTGAGGAACACTTACATCTTCCTTTAGAAAACACCTGAGAGCAAATGGGCAAATCCTATTTCATGTGGATTGTTGAAAATCTGGTAATTTCTGATAAATGAATTATGCTGCATCAGAAGTCACCCACCTAGTCAAGATTTAGGAATCAAAGGAATCAGACCCCTTTCTTCTACAAAAATCATCAAAATAGTTACATTTTCTTTTTATTGTTTTGAGATCTTCTGAATTTGAGCAAACTCAATAGTTTATAAGGAAGTATAATGTGAGAAAGAGAACCACACTTTTATACTAGCAGATCCAGGGCTGAGAACATGGGAATGAGAAGGAGGGTACTTACATTGGTCAGCAAGGCTAGTAGGGCAGAGTGATGAGGGAGGGGAAGACCACAGTGCTGATGGTGACCTCAGTGGAGTCTGGACATCCATCCTGTGATGGTGGTCATCTTCTCCCATCTCCATCCTGTCATTGCTTCATCCCATGATTCCATGAGCACTCCTTCGAGTCTCCCAGATGCTTGATCCACTTCCCTAAATTAGTGTCTTCTCCTACATCAGGACTCTGGGACTCTTTTTCTACTTTCCAGTGGCACTGAGGCACAGTGCTATAAGATGTAGCAACTCTTACAACGTTGCCTGCTGAAGGATATCACCACACGCCATTGTATGTACAGTGTTGGTCGCACATATGTGCACAAAGCCAACTTGCAGGTCCTTGGCTGATGTGCTAGCACACATTTGGTTCTTTTTCAGAAGATTCTGTTGGGTGTCTTTATGATATGTAATGCCTTTGGGCTGCGTAGACAAATTAAGTAAGACAAGGTTTGTAATCTTTAGGAATTTTTAAGTTAGTGAGAGAAATGGATAAAAACAAACAAAAACAACTTCAATATATTGTGACATGTACAGTTCTTACAATAATATTTATGCAATAGCGTTACCATGGTCTTAGAAGTGCTAGCTAGAACACATAGAAGGAGAAAGTAAAATAGTGGTTGCCAAGGGCTGGAGAAACGGGGAGCTGTTGATCAAAGGGTACAAACTCTTAGCTGTTAGATGAATAAGTTTTGGGAATCTAATGTACAGTATTGTGACTATAATTAACAATACTATATTATATACTTGGAATTGGTTAGAAAAGGATAGATTTTAAATCCTATCACAACACACACACACACAAGAAGTGGTAATTATTAGAGAGAATGGAGGTGTTAGCTAACCTAATGTGGTAATCATTTTGTAATATATACATATATCAAATCATCACATTGTGCACCTTAAAATTACATATAGTATATGTCAATAATATCCCAATAAAACTGGAAAAAAGAAGTGCTGCCTAGAAGAGACTGGAGATACAATTTCCTTTGAGGAAGTGACATTTGAGATGGTCTTGAAGGTTGCATTGGATTCTGAAAGGATGAGATTGTGGCTGGTTAGTAACCAGCATAGAGTAAAACCACAGGAGTAATCATTGGCAGAAGACACTCAAGGGGAAACGGGCCCACAGACTGAATACTATTTGGTTAGATCTAAGACAAAGTGAATTGGGAAAAACATGAGCACTAAGAGCAGTGATAGCAGAGATTAACTTTCATGCCAACTCCAATCAATTTATAGTAGCCGCTCAAACCAGTCAGCTTAAGATTTTCAGGCTTCTTCCAGATACTGTGGACGGAAGGGTCTCAATAATTATCGATACCTGCCTTGGGTCTGAGAATTAGGATGAATGGTATTCATTTTATGATTGATTAATCCCTGGTTTAGAGTGAAATTACCTATCTTAGACAAAACATTCCTAACGTGTGCTAGATTTTTTTAGTAATTATATTTCATTTTAGATTGAATCTAGGTGAAACTGGTTAGAAGATAAATGTAGATCACTAAGGTAAGGTAAGAGGTCTGCATTTTTAGAATTAAATTGAAGGCAAAGCCTAAAGATTAATAAATAAGCCGATTGCATTGCTATTTTAGCTGGATGTTTTCATCATGGATAAAAAGCATCTTACACATTAACAGTCTAAGCTGCATAGTGTATACTATTTTGTTAAAATGTACATAGTGTTAGAAGATAATCTCATGCTTCCAATGATAAACCACAAGGGACTGTGGTCATTTGTGTTTATTGGGTAAAGGAAATTATGAAAAGGGCTAATTTATTCACTTTAACAAGTCCTCAAAATTATCACTGAATCTTATAGTGACTCCCATAGGCAAAAAGAATATCTGTGTGTGTGTTTATACACATATGTGTATCAATAAGACATATAAAGTAAATTATTCAGCCATACTAATTATAAAGGTGAAGGGATTAAGAAGTACAAATTGGGTTTTAAAAATATATTAATATAGCTATTTTTGGTGAATTATATATAATATTCATTTACAGAAAATTAAAATAGAGTTCATCAACTAGGTAAAAGTAAAATGCTGCTGGGGATGAAAAATTAGCAATCATACTAATTTTTGTGGCTATATTAAATTTTTAAAGAATTATTATAGTATGTAATAAACATATTTACCAAATGTATTCCCATATCTTAAAATACAGGAAAAAGACTCCTCTCCTCCCTTTCCCCTGTATTGGTAATATCAGTATTGGTAATTAATATTTGTATTGGTAATTATCAGTCCATAGAAACACTGTACTTGTATGACCAAGGACTACCTCTGACAACACTAAGCTGTAGCCAAATAACCTAATTGCCCCTAAAACCCATACCTTTGACCTACCATCTTAATTCTGAATTCTCAGAATTATTGAAAGTATAGAAATATAGTTAAGAATATATGCATACTTACAAATATCCATATTTAGGGGAAGAGAAAAATATTTAATCTATAATTTTCCCGCTATATAACTAAGCAAGGCTGTAGGTATAATGAATACATTGTTTTTGTATAATAATAAAATAATGAAAGGATTTTATGGGCAGGACTAATAATGATATCTAGTTGCAAAGAAATCAAGTGACTGGCCCTACAAGAGTAAATCTTAAACTGATCATGTACAATTTACAAAAAGACTATGATAATTGATTTTAAAAACATCATGAATTAAGTATCATAACAATAGGAATTAAGACCAACCTTATAGTAGTTATTAATTATAGCTCTTGGAAATTTGTTTATTGCCACTAAAATATATTCTTTTTGTCATTTTCTTGTGATCTACACAGTGGTTTGTAGTGGTTCAAAAAATCCATTAGAGGGCAATATAATATTGCTTTGAAGCTGAGAAAAGGTGCTTGTGAAAGGATGCAGGATCACCTGCCTCTGGATTTTGAAAATAGGTAAATAGGTTCCTTAATAACAAAGTATGTTATTTAAGATTGGTCTTTTTTATTAGTGTTTCATTTTTTCTGAAGCAACAGCCCTCAGCTGGATTTTAAGGGTTTTGTTTGTTTGTTTTTAATGTACAGCTATAAAAGAAAATAAATTACTCTAAATTTGGATTTCTAGATTGCATTTGTGTTTTTAATTTGGTAGATACAAGTAGATAGCACAGTAAATGTCTTCATGTTTTATTTTAAAAGATTATTTTGCACAAGGTAATGTAAACATTCTTCAAAAGTGAATACATAACTCATTTGAAATTTTAAAATTTAGGGAATATATATAAGACATTCCAGGCTTCTTTTTAAAGTTGATTATTTATATTAAAGGATATATTTTACATATGTAGTTTATAAATAAAGGCAAGACTTGTACTCAATCAATAACCCAATTTATATTTGTAAACTGAGAATATATCTTAATTCATATAACCAAGTGGTTTGTATAATTTAATATATCCTTAAGTTTTATTAATTTAAATATAATTTAAAATGAAAATGTGGTGACTATGGTTTCACTTTAAGAATAGGTTCTGTGTGATGCCAGAGCACAGTGGGTACCTCTCTCAAGTCCTGTCTTAAATCCTATGGATTAGATTCAATGCTAAGTTGCATCAAAAAAGATTGGACATTTCAGGAAAACACTAAGCAGTAAAGAACTATATTAAGTCTTCTGTTTTCTTCTAAAGCTGTAATGGGTCAGGTCTAGATTCTCCTTAGCATAGGAGTAGCTGCTGACTGGCCAAAGATAAGCATCTGAATGCTATAGGCAGCCCTTTCATTTAAAGGCTAGTGAGGTCTGAACTCAAGAGAAGGGGAATGGTAATTATATTCAATTAGACTTACTCTCTTTGAGACATGGGCTAGACCAATGCTTCTCAAGCTGTTGTGCATATCCTTATGCCTCTTGTACTATTGTTTACTTTATTGGTTCACCTTTTTAACTTAAATCACTGTATTGTAAAGGATACCATTACCATAAATTGAAATCCAAAATGATGTGCCACAAATGCTAGGAAACAATAAAAATAAGTACAAGGCAAATATTTTTTAAATGAGATTAAATGATCAAAAGAAACTATGATGAATCTGCTGTCTATACAAAAAAAATCATAGAAAATAAATTATTCAGTGCAAAACCTTTTTATTATCAGTTCACAATAAAGGGATTTGCTTTGACCCATTGTTGCTTAGTTTATGATTTAAGATGAGCTTTTGAAATTAATAAGATAATTCCTTTTTTTTCCCCTTTGTGTTGATATTAACTGGAACTTAGACTCTCATTTCTCGTGTGTACCTAGTTAGATATTATGAGTCAGCCCACAATTTATATTTTTAATTATGGACAGTGTCTTTTAAGTGGTGGGACGCAGGTATGAAGCAGCAAGCTAGGTCTCAGGTTACTATTTGACTCAGGTGAGGTACCCAGCTCAGGAAAAGATATTTAAGAGACTGAAATTAGACAGTCTTTTACTCTACCCCTGTTCCTATACACTTTGCAAGCAGCAGTCTGCCCAAAGAGGAAAAGCTCCTGTATGGGAAGGGCATGTGGCTAACCCAGCACTCCTTTGTTCTCTGCAGGGTCCCTGCCCCAATAAATCATAAAAATCTGCATGCCACCAATATTTTGCCTTGTGTGAATTAGCCACCATTAAGGCTGCTAGCCTGAGATCCAAGGAGAGAAAGCTCACTTCAACCTCCTCATCAGTCTCACAGAAGGACAATTGTTTATGCTAGTACAAACAATAAATTATTTCATTGACATACATGCTCCACATTTGGGAAACACTGAACCAGAGAATGTAGATAATATTAGAAATTTAAGAGTCAGAAAAGAATGGTGCCAAGACCAATGCTGGCGAGAATGAAGTGCAGATACTGGCCCGTCCCTGTAACAGTTCAGCTTTCCAGATCCAGTTCATCCGTAATCTTAGATTGAGCCGATCTTTACATCAGTGTTACCTGGGTAAATATATAGAAATTTGCTTGCTTGTTTGTTGGAAAAGGAAAGCTGCTTCTTTAAATATAGTAAAATGCTTTGGGGGAATGTATCCAAATCTTGTATTATTCATAAATGATACCATCTTTTAATTATAATACACGTTAGGAGTTTAAGGATAGTTTTTAATATAATACCATGAAGCACAGTGCTCTTTCCACTGCATTCACACATTTTGTGCTGCACATTACCAGAATTCTCTTAGTGTGGCTCTCCATCTGTCCATCTGGAGAGTTAGACAACCAGCCTGCCATCTCAGTGCATCAAAGCATTGTTTGCTCATGTAACTCTTCAGCTCGGGTGCTAAACAAGATGTTAATTAAAAATAATTCTGTGCTGGTCTATGAACTCTTGGAAACAAACCTGTCTAGCTTTTGGCGGTCATCTTATGTGGATAATGTAAAAACTGCTTATGAGCTTCAGCATATAATGAAGCAGAAAGATAGCTGTAGTTGGATTTGGATAGGGATGGCAAATACTTGGCACATGTAAAATTCATTTGTACCCTCCTGTGGCAAGCATTGGCAAGCAATGGCAAGCATTACTAATTGATCATTCTACTGAACCTGATCAGAATCCATCTCTAGATAGCCATTACCAACCAACTGGAGCAAGCATGTTACTTGAAACCTTGATTCCATTCTTGTATTTGGAGAATGAAAACGAAAAAGGCAAAGGTAAGAATATGGAACAGAAGAAACAGGAGGAAGCACCAGGGTTTCCTAGTGAATGAGAAGTTGGAGATGTTTTTTCTGTGTGCTGCTGATAAAAACTGGAGGTCAAGCAAAGGGAAGGAAAGGGGATAGATAATAAAAATATTCTGATAATCCCTTTCACCATAGAAAAAGAATCTTACACAAAGTAGCCCGTGACCAAGGCTACCATTGCTACCACAGTGACCTGGAGGAAAGCTAAAGACCTCTACTCTTGACTATTCCAACTTTATTAAATTAAATTCAACAATATTTGTTAAGTGATGGCATGCATACCTCATAGGTTCCTATTATTCTAGGTTCTATGGTAGGTACAAAAGAGGAATTCTTACAGATTTAGCCCCTGATACGTGCTAGACACCATGCCAGATCATTAGCATATGTGTGTTTTGTTGTTGTTGTTTTTAATCCCCAAACATTCCTGGCCCTAAATTAGTATTGTGTCAACTTGAGAGAGGAGGGGACTTAGGGGAAGTTAAGCCAGTTAGCAGGTGAGGCCAGATCATGCACAAAAATCCAGTCTTTCACACTGTGTTGCTCACAATAAGATAGTGGCAGTGTTCTTACACAGGTGTGGGCAGCAGTAAGCGTACAGCTGTGAGTACATGAACGCAGTTTATTTTTGTATATTATTTATTAATTATTGTATTATTTCCCATAGGAACACCTGTAAGCCTACTTTTGCCCACCCCACATATCTCTGGATTCACTGAAAAAGCAAAAGAGAAGAGATGGTTCTGCCTCCTGTTCATACACATCATTTCCTTAGACAGACCATAGAGTCTCCAAAGGATAAAGATTTTTAAAAAGATCAGTTACTAATTCTTGACTACCTATTCTGGTCTCACTACTTATACTCTTGAATTATTTTGAGGTATGAAAAACTGTGACTTTTCCCCCCTCAAAAATAGTTACCTATTAAAGTTTATTGTAAATATAGTTTTAGACACTTAGAGCCAGCACATTCGAGAATCACATTGTAATTGCCACTTGAACACATCATTGTTTTCCAACACAGTGTAAAGAATTTTAGAGTCACACAAATGAAATCTCCATATAGTTTAGCAATGTTAATATTACTTTAGTGGAGCTACCCTTTATTTGAAGAGACTGGGATATTTTTAAAAATTAAAATTAAATTGGTGGAATGAACATAAGAGGAACATGGTAAATGAATGACTGAAGGGTAAAAACATGGGAAACCGTGTGATTGAAGTGAAGGCATTCCACTTTGCCCCCACCTTATACGTTATCTAAAGGATAATCTGATTTGGTATGATAAGCCTCTGTCATTAATTTTTCACTTAAAATGAATTGTCTGCTTCACCTGGCTGCTTCCCTTGAGCTTGGAGAGTGCAAACAAGGATATTTGGTTTAGCCTAGGCCCTAGAGCAGTGGTTCTCAACCTTCCTGATGCCGCGACCCTTTAATACAGTTCTTCATGTTGTGGTGATCCCCATTATAAAATTATTTTTGTTGCTAGTTCATAACTGTAATTTTGCTACTGTGATGTCTTAGGCGACCCCTGTGAAAGGGTCGTTCGACCCCCAAAGGGGTCGCGACCCACAGGTTGAGAACCGCTGCCCTAGAGCAATGTAGAAAGAAATGGAGTAAAATCTCCAGATTTCTGTCTAGCTAGTGGCCTACAGAGAGCCGAGTTGGGGTTATAATGGTTCTAAAGCTAAGACCAGTATTGCTGTTGTCCATGAAAATGGAAAGCAACTATAAAAGTGATTGACACATTCTCTAAAGTAGACTTTCACTGTCAATCATCTATATATGATCCATTAATCATTCTATAAGCATCTGACAGCTGACTGACAGTAACAAATTCTCCCCAGAGGAAGCTCTATAGAAACTTAAGAGCACCTTATTAATGTTGATACTGTTTAAGCCGGATGTTATGCATCGTACAGGAAGCAGATAGCTTCTTGCCGCCCAACATAATTGATTCCAGCAGAACTCTTATTACCAGCATGTGCATTACACAGCTTCTGATGCATTCCCAATTACAGAGGACTAATTGGTTTTATGAAAATCTTTTTTACAAGAGAAAGAAGATAGAAAACACCTCTGATCTAAATTGAACAAATGATTTAAAATAGACTCTCTAAAAAATGTGTTTTCAGTTTATGCCAGCAATTTGGGAGCTGTGCCATTGTAAAACATACATTATGTCAGGCCGGCGTCGTTCTTCAGTGCGGCATCACGGTGTGCCAGTGTTCAGGCCACCTGCGCTCGGGAACCGGTGGCTGTTTGGGTCACACTGTTTTTTGCAGAGGAGTCCAAAGAAAGATGCATGAACTTTAAATGAAGCACAATATAGAAAGATTAAGGATGTAATCATAAAGACTCGTTTTTGGTTTTTGGTTTTATTGTTGACACTATTACAGATGTCCCCCATTTCCCCCTGTTCGCCCCCCCCCCCCCGCCAGACTTCACCACATTGTTGTCTGTGTCCATGGGCTATGCATATATACATATATGTTCTTTGGCTAATCTCTTCCAGTGCCCCCCAATTCCTTTCTCCTCTGAAACACTGTTTTTGCATAGGCCCACGGGTAATCCTTGGGAAAGTTATCAGTCAACATTAGGTTTTGAACTATGATCAGCATTCTCTCTCTCTCTCTCTCTCTCTCTCTCTCTCTCTCTCTCTCTCTCTTTCTCTATCTCTCTCTCTCTCTCTCACACACACACACACACACACAAATGCAACATTGCTATAAAATTTCTTGAAGGTTAAATACCCTATACCCTCTTCCCTCCACTTCTGTGTGTGTGTGTGTTAATAACTTCTAATTGAACATTGTTATAGAGTGGAAAGAGTTAGGTATCATACAGACCTGGATTGAATTCAGGTTTCATGTTTTGCTAATTTAATAGCTATGGGTGAGTCAGTTATTTATCTCTAAAGTAATGATAATTATTTCTCCATCCCAAGATTGTTGTAAATTAAATGAACTCATAGATAAAAGCATGCCTGCTGCTCAGTTAACATTAATCCAGGTTCATTTTTGGATTGTAACTATTGTTTGTGTGTACGTGTGTGTGTTTAGAATTAGATTTTTCAATGTTATATAACCTGGCTATAATTTAAGCGATTTATGGAAATTTAGACTCGATACATTTTGCAGCTGGAAAGTGTTGAAGATGAGTAATTCTCTAATTTAATTGTAAGGAGAACTAAGTCACAAAACACTTCAAAGTCTTGCCTAAAAAAAAGTTTGTTTCTTCAATTTTTCAAAGGAATTTTGTCTTAGAATTTTTGGTTTTCTCAAAATTGCTGTTTGTTTTCATTGAACGTACAAGGTTGGAATCTTTTCATTGCTTTTACCTTACCATCATTGCAGTTTAGGAATTCACCATTCTAAACTAATTGATTAACCTCATAATACATTTATTCAGTCTTATAGTAATTATTTCTCGATGTTTTATATCCTAATAGGATAGAATAGCAATTCATCCAATTGGAAATAGTGATATAGATTTCATACAAAACTCATTCATTCCTTTATTCATTTGTTCAGTAAGTCAGAAATCTCAAAATATTTGTTGCATGGAAAGCATAATGAGAGGATAAAATCTCAATATGTGCAGTGGGAAAGTAATACTTTGAATGAGAAGGGCTCTTTTCTAAAGTATGTCTTATGGCTATCTTTAGATTGAGTGACAACTTTGTATTTAAAAATAAGACAGTATCATAAAATTGATTATTAAAAGGTGAAAACCTTGTTTATTATTATAGGTTGAAATTATGAAATTATTATTATTATTATTTGAGAAATCTTAAATATGAAGTCTGTATAGCATCACATGTAGTTTCCCAGGACTATAATAATTCTGTTTGGCTTCTAGAATTTGCTTTAATATCATTTTTGCTCCTGTGTTTTATATTATTTATATCTCAAGGTATAAGGTATATTCTCATCTCATCAGATTAAAATAATATAGCTATTTGTTATTGAATGACTATATTTAGAGATTATTTTTTTAAAGAGACTTATTTAATACATTTACCCCACCACCCACCTTCACCAACAAGCAGAAAGTAGAGACAGGATATATTAAATACCTTCCAAGCTTATTGTTTTATGAATAGCTGATTCTTATTATACTTAGCTACTTTCCGTTAGGTACAAAAAATGTGGGTCAAGTCCTATTTTCATGGCCTTATTAAATCATAACTGCAGGCAGCATATTTAAGTATCCATGGCATTGTTTTAAAGATATCTTTTACATAAATGTGTGTGTTTTTTTAAATTACTCTTCCTTGCGTTTTGCATAATTGTTTTCTTGCAAGATTCAGATTTTTTTTTTTTTGCCTTTTTTGTTTTAAACATTTTGCATCTTGCCAATTAAAATGCTAGCCTCTTGGCCCTAACTTCCTTTCCCTTGTCCCCAGCAAGCATCTGTTTTTCCACATTCTTGTATCGTTTAACTCAAAATGCCAATCAGTGATGATTGATCACATTTTCAGACAACAGCCTGGACCCTGATTCTGCACTCCACATGCATTTGCCATTTTGATTAATGAACATAAATCAGGGGTGACAATCCACATTTGCAAGTGGATAGAAGGGATTATTAGAAATGCAGCGCGTTCATAAGTGAAAGCTTTCCTTCGTCCAGTACAGTTGCTCTGAAAACAAACACATGCTCCTCGGAGAACCTGCGGTTATCATTGGGGAATCTCTGAAACACGGAAATAAAACACATGCTGCCCAGGTCTGCTTTTATTATTTTGATCTAAAAAAATATCTTTTATTTCAATATGGCATAAGTACCAAGTGATCTTGAAACATCATTTCTGTGTCTACATAAGCCTCTATTATACAGATATTCTCAAAATATCTTTATCTACCAAATAATGGGTTCATAATTTTTTTGGTATGAAAGAATAGTAAGCAGATATTAAAACTTGTTTTCTCAGTTCAAATAATAAAAATCAAGGATGTTTAAAGGTTCATTCAGTGAATTATTTGCTTCTCTTTTTCTCTACCAATATTAACTTTAACAACACAAAATTCATAGTAAATAACCTATTTTAAAATCAAAGCACCAAGACTGACAACCCTCAGAAGGGGGGGGTGGGAGGAGGGAAGAGATAAACCACAGAACTTATACGCATGTACGCATAACTGATGGACATGGACAACAAAGCTGGGGATGGGGTGGGGGGATGGGGAGGAAGGTGTCAATGGGGAAAAAAGGAGAAATATCTGTAACAAAAATAAATTAATAAAACTAAAAATAAAATAAATAAAATCAATAAAGAAAAAATATAAAAAAAATAAAATAGAATAAAAGCACCAATCTATACAGTGATTAATCCTAAAATTACCTGGTGAAAATACTACGAAAATTTTGTTTTCTTTGACTATGAAAATTTCTGACCTAACTGGAACCTGCCGATATGGAGTTTCACATAAAATAATCCTAAGTGGCATCCATATGAAATGTAATTCACAGACCATATGTATTGATTCCAACAGTGACCTGCTTGACATATTAATTTTAAAGCATCATAACTATAATGGCCCATTCATTGTATTAAATGAGTATTAAATCTTTACAACTACTTAAAACTGTTTTAAAGGGCCATGGATCTAATTGCCCCACAAATATATACCTGTACCAGCAGTTACTTCCAGCTCCTTAAAAGGCGAAAGTGCTACAGTATTCAGTAAGCATAACCCCATCTTCTGGCAAAAATAGGATGTGCTTTTAAAGCTCGTGTACCAATACTACCAGAAATATTTTTACAAACTCCACCACCATTTGGAAAGTTCTAAAAATATTGGCCATACTTGGATTCAGTTTCTATCTTTATTTTATCACAACAGGGTTGCTTAGGAAATACTTCCTTTTCATTCCCCTAGTGGCAGTCAAATTGTCCCTCGAAGGCATCTGGAGTGGACACGGGAAGAGTTGGTTAAATTGTTCCACATGTGAGAGAACAGCAAAATAGGTGCTGTTGAGCTCTTCTTAATTTCCAGAAGTTGCATTCAAGTCCTGCTAATCAAAACATACAGAAGAAAGTAACTTCTGCAAGCAATTCAAACTTCATGATCTCGGGAGTTCCTGAAAGCCCACTTTGTTGGTGTCTTGCTTGACCTTTTCTGGAGCTTATTTAGTAGTCTTTTAACGTTAAATGTAAGCATCAATGGGCATAGAAAGTGGACAAAGTGCTGAATGTTCATTTGGATTAATTTTATTCATGCAAAAATATATCTTTTAATAGGCAATGTGTTAAATGCTGCAGATAGAGATAGCAAAGGGACTTAGTTTCTGCTTTCAAAGACTTCTCAGTTTAAGGACTCAAATAGTCATATATGGAAAATAAGTTATAATCCAGTTTGATAAGTACCCGGTGGGGTAAAAGTAGGTTTACAGTTGTTCGTATGGAAAATTATACAATAATTAATAAATAATAGTACAAGAATAAACTGTGTTTTGAGTACTTCCAACTGTAAACCTACTTTTACCCCACCCTGCATAATAATGGAAGTATTTCTAAGACAGAGTTTTAACAAAAGGAAGAATGATCACACCTGATGGGGGTGTCATGAAAGCCATTATATCTAAACCCTGAAAATACAGTTCCCCTGACATACAAAGAGGGAAGGAGTATTATCAAAAAGAAGAAATGGGAATTCAGAACAGAGAAGAATGAAACTGTGGCGTAACAGACAGCTGCAAGCAGCCTTAACTGCACGTAAGCGTGGAACATCGAGCAGAGTGAGGGAAATGAAAAGAGAAATTAGTAAGGAGCTTCAGAGATTAGACCTTAGTCTAAAAGTGAGCAGGAACAAATAAGGGTATTTCACTGAGGAAAACGTGTGTTGAACAGAAGGAGGAATCTTAGGAATTTTTGGAATGCCTAAAAATAACAAAATCTAAAATCCTATTTTTAATTGCTAAAATATTTTTTCAGTTTGTCAGCAAAAACTAGGGTTGATTTTAAGACATGTCTTATTGTACTGGAAAACCACCAAATGCATGCAATTTATCATTAAATTTACCTCCACTGCGGCAGATGCCAAAGAACTAGTTCAGCAATTATGCCTTCGTGTCATCCCATTATCATTTATCATTTTTCTCCATGCATCAAGCCCTAAAGTGTATCCATGAAGGCAAGCTTGGTCAGCAACCATAGAAATACGGGGTGCATGCTGCTTTTCCTTTCCTTTGTCATGAAGGGGTCTTGCCTTCTTGTATGTAAGACATGGCATTTAAAGTTAAGTTCATATAACCTTTTAAGTGAGTACATTTTTTTTTCCCATTTTGAACTGGGATAACTATATCACCAGTAAGTGGTAGAATAAATTGTGACCACATGTCAAAACTAGGTCATCCTAATGAGTGTGGGTAAAGCTGGTGTTTTCCTTTAGGAAATACCAGTTTTGTTTTTTTCATGGAACAGTAATATATTTTTTAAATAACTGCTCTGTGTATTGTGCAGTTAAAATGGTTGACTTTATAACTTCTTTAATGCCAAACATTGTTTAAAATAATCCTTTAAAAATTAAATTGGCATGGCATCAGGGTGCTGTTTAAATTGAAAAATGTTGATTTGATATCTGTACATGGAAAACCTTTAAAGTGCTGAGCTTGTTTGTGTTAGCCAGTACTTCCTGGTTGAAACTAGAAAGAACAAATATCACCCTGAGGTAGTAAATGATCTGAATGAGAGAATACTTTGGAAGCAAATATGGACCCAGGGACTCCCAGGGACATTGAGGCGATCCTTCAGCCACCACCTGAGTCTCTATGATGCTCACAGCATCTTTGCCTGTTGGCTCCCTAGACCTCCTTGAAGCTTTCCTTTTTATTAGATCCCTAGACTGACTAGCTGCCAGGGGATTGTGATAGACAGAAATACTCTGAATTCAGCCTAATATTTGCAAAGTCTCTCACTGAATTCTTATAGACAGAAAATGTTGGCTGACTATACACTTAAGTAAACTCATAACCAGAGGCTAATTAATGGGTCAGTGCTGGTTTGGGGAGCTGAAGTATCCATGTAGCTTGGATGCTGTATGGGGCAGTGCTTTAGACTAAGATGCTTAACATTTGATTTTATGACTAAGCTGAGGACCTTGATTGACATAGAATCAAACTGACATTAGAGGCAACTCAACGTTAGAGAGAGAGAGAGAGGATATGCTTAAAGACATTTATACTAGAGAATTGTGTGGCTCCTTACCTCACTTTTGTTCAAGTCTCTCATAAAAGTTCTTATTTCAGATAGGCCGTGTCTGATCATCTCATACAAATTAGCATTCTCCCCCTATCCTAAGTCTCTACCTGCTTTTCAGTCTTCATAGTGTTTCTCATCACTTGGTATGTTGTATATTTATCAGTTCACTGGAAATATCCCTCCACTAGAATGTAAGCCCCAATATTTTTAGTTTTCATTGTGAAAAATTCAAATATTATTTTCCCCCCATTAAATGATCTAATGGCCAATAGCATGAGCCTTGCAGTAGTTTGAACAGTAAACTTAGAAAACCTCGTAGGATGACATGGTAGAGAGGCAGGCCTAGATTCCCTCTGACACACAAACTCACCTACCGCACACTAGGCTCTATTCTAGATGCTTTATGTTATTTTATTGGTCTCCTCTAAAATTGTATGAAGATATGTTGTAGACATTTAAAAAACAGAATCTGAGAGACCACTTATATATAAGGTTATAGATATCGAGTAAGTGAAGGAGATAGGGTTTAAACTCAGATATGACCGTCCTCAAGATTAAGAGGGAGCTTTTCAGTAAGGGCCACAGTGATATGTGTAAGAGGGGTTTTACTGGGAGAAAAATGGAGCACAGTGGAGCCCAAGGAAACCATTTAGAGAAAAGGTGAGGCTTCACGTGGAGCCCACCGGTGACGCAGAGGGATGTGAAAACACCGAAGGCCGTGAGAGTACTTGTGAGTTTCGAAGGTGGGTGACGGTTACAGACACAGGAAACTCCAGGTTCACATGTTTCTATCTCGGTGGCTGTGGTTGTTGAGCAGCGGTTTCACAGTTATTAACAGGAGGGGTGAATGGCCTGGAGTATTCTCAGTGGGGATGATTATCCACCCCAAAGGGGTAAAAATGGCCTTGGAGGGCAAAAAACAGATGTTACCGTGGTCTGTGGCCCTCCAAAGGACCGTGGTATATAAACAGATGTAACAGTGTATCTTGCTATTAGGGTTTCACAGGAAAAGTGGGGGTGATGATAATGAAAAAAAACAAAGACAAAGAGAGACCTAATAAAACAGAGTAAGAGAAGAGACACCGTAAGAGAAAATACTTTATACAAAATAGGCTGTTCTACAGTATTTTAAAAACTCTCCTTAGTATTATAGTGACTTAAGAAGTATGCTCTGTCTTCACATAGACCTGGGTATTATTTCATGTTTAATATGTGCCATTGACTCTTCTAAATGTTTCCCATGTGTTCATTGGTTAAAACCTTGCAATACAATTATGAGAGGTTATTTGAATAAAATTTCCCCAAGATCACACAGTTCTTAAGCACCACTATGAGCTTTAATTTCTTGATTGGGAAAATTGGGATAACACAGTAGTAACACCTGTTTTGTAGGTTACTGTGAGAGTGACATGGGATAATGTCTGTAAAGCTGGTATCTCAGTGCCAGGGACGTTAGTTACTGTCATTACTCATCTGTGGCCCATCCCCTACATATGCATGGATAAGCAGAGTCAGCAGCATTTGCTATTCTACTTTAGTTAATAATCGTGCATCAATATTGTTAATGTGATAAAGGCACGACACTCATGTAAGATGCAAACAATGGGGGAAACTGGGTGTGAGTGTATGGGGACTCTGCTACAGTTACCACTTTCCTCTAGATCGAAATCTACTCTTACTTTTTAAAAGATTCATTTCTAGCAATGAATTGAGTATTTTTCTTTTAACTTGCAACTTTTAAAAGTTCACTTTCATCAATCCAGCTGAACAATGAAAATGTCAGAAAATCCCAGTAATGAAAGCGCACAGGGATTCCAAACGTTCCGCACATAAGCCAGCAGATGGCAGAGTACCCAAGCATCTGAATTTGCACCGAAAACCTTGCTTTCCAGCAAAGGAAGCCTTTTCCTTTTTCATGGAGTTTTGGTTAACTAACAATACCAAAAATATAAAATCTTCTTGCCTCTACATACAGCCCTAGTGCTGCAAATAAAACAGGCGTGAGTGTGCCCTGGGTACCTGAGCTCAGAGGCACTGAGTGGTGCCTTCCCCCCTGGAGGAACAGAAAGCTTCGTGTGGTGAGCTCAGGTGCTTATTCACAGTCCAGGTATGGTGTCCGCAAACAGATGGTGAGCCTTCTTGGCAAGTTCCTCCTTCACCATCTGCTCACTGCTGTGGTGATTTCTCACCTGGTTCAGGTGGGTGAATAGTCAACTCAGTGGGCTAGAGGAGCTGGACTAATCGGTGGCCTCCAGCTGTGCCGACACTCATCCAGGCTGACTGCTGGAATGAAAGTGTGACCTCCAGCTGAAGTAAGGTCTGGAAACAGCTCTTGTTGCAACAACTGAGGATACTCTGCTGCCTTTGCTGTGTAGGAAAAGCAGTGTTTGGTAGAAGAAATCAATTCCTCTTTGGTAGATTAGCAGCCACACAGAGGTTTCGTAGGGATAAAGATTTTTTTCCCCCTTATGTCCGGGAGAGAGGAAGATAATTTATGTTGAACAAGTGAAAGGTAATGTAGAATAAAAGCGATATTAGTTAGACATTTTAGCAAAGAATTTAAAGCTAATGGCCTCCATCTGATCCAAAAGCCAATTATGCTAATGGCACTCTTAGATGTAAAAGGCATGGCCATAAGTCAGCACGGACCTTTGGCACTTAATATGTTTGCCTGGACACTTGGGTGATTCTTTTCCTCCTGTTCCCTGGCTGTGCTCAAAGTTATAATTAGTTTTACCTTTGATATATGCATTACCTGTGAGGTACAAGAACTGAATGGAGTGAAGTCTCATTATAAAGCCACGACTGAGTGTGTCCTCCAAACTGAGTCTTACAGTATGTTCAAAAGTTACGGAAGAAAAAATGAACACAGCCTTGGCCGGTTTGGCTCAGTGGTTAGACCATCAGCCTGGGGACCAAAGGGTTGTGAGTTTGATTCTGCTCAAAGGCAGGTACCTGGATTGCAAGTTTGACCCCTGGCCCTGGTCAGAGTCATGCAGGAGGCAACCTATCAATGTGTCTCTCTCCCATCAGTGTTTCTCTCTCTCTCCTTCCTTCCCTTCCTCTCTTTCTGAAAAATCAATGGAAAGATATCCTCAGTGAGGATTTAAAAAAAAGAAAAGAAAAAATGGACACAAGATGCAATGAAAAGAAAAGTTGTCATCTTTCTATCTAGACGGATGTTTTTCACCAGTTTTTGGTTTCTTTTGTGCAGAAGAAACCAAATTGTTGAGCTAGGCTAATGTACAGGCATTAGTTAATCTCAGCAGTTTGCTGAACAAACTGGTGTGTCGACTTTACAACAGGTTACCTTGTGTAACAGTTACAACGAAAACACAACTCAGTAGGGTACAATGGAAAGCAGTGTTTTTCCTTCTGTCCCTAAAACTCTGCTAGGCAGGTCCGTTATTTCCACAAAATGTCAAAGCAGTCCTGTAGCTTCAGGGACTTCTAAGTATGAAAAAGTTCTCTTAATAATCAAAACTCCCCACGTCACTCAAAGTTAAACCTTCTCCACTGGTTCCCCCAAACCCCTCTTACTCTGGAGAAGTAAAGGAACGGTGGGAAAATACTGCAGCACACCAAATCTCCCACCTAAGAAATCCTACCCCAAACCATCCATCTCTTGACTCCTCTAATTTCTTTTTTAAAATTCAATTAAGTTTTATTTTATTTTTTCCATCACCATTTATCCCCTCTAGGCCCTCTTCCCCCTCTACCCCCTCCCCCCTCTCCCCACAATCACCGCACTGTTGTCCAAGTCCACGAGTCTCCTCTCATTTCTAAATGTCTTCTAAGTACGGATTGAGTGAAGGGCCTCGCTGTTTGCTTTTGGACATCATTTTTTCAAGTCCTGCAGGTGAGCTGGCATTCACTCAGGTTGTGGGGATCATGGTTCTTAACTCAGCCTTTGCACCTTCAGTCAAACATGGAGCAAGAACAGGACCTGTTTAAGCATCCCGTCATGTCGGTAACCCTGGAGGATTTCCGGGACATCACACATAAGGCAGTGTCACGTGAAGCTGGCAATGTGCGAGGATTCTGCTTAGTGGATCCCGGGGGGCTGTGGGGATCCAGCCACATGCGGGGCTCAGGTACGCATTGTTTTCAGATGTTCCAGCTGGTCAAGTTTGAGAACCACTTCCCTTGTCACACCTTCAGCCAACCCTAGTCATCTCATTGATCAAATAAGAGTATTGAAATGGAAGGACTTGTGAGATTCCCTACAGCTGGAAATTATTGAAGAATGACAAATCAAATAATTAAAGAAAGGAAATAAAATTTTCTAAATATCATGTCTAGTTATCTTAGTTTTGATTGTATTTATATGAAGTTGGCTGTTATTAAAATCCTGAGAGCTAAAATACCTGGGCATAATTTATGAACCTAAATGAGAAGCAGCAAATCTTTATTAGATAAAAAATGATGGATATGGTGGTTACAGATACGGGTTAATTCCCAGTGATAGACAAAGCTTGTTTCTGTTTGTTTGTTTGTGGGAAGGATTACTTAAAACTCTATGTCCCCAGGTGAAACTTTTAACTGACCCTGGGTTCAGTCTGTGGGAAATGTGAATTTTTAAAACTGAAAATGTAGACATGAAACATATTACCATTTACATGTGAATGCTGATGCTTTTGATGGAGGAAAAGATTTGTTGAAACAAGGTAATAGAGTTGTTTAAGATAATTATAATAGTATTTAAGATAGAATAAAAGTGACTATAATGATTAATACTATAATGATTCATTGAAAGGGCCCCTGCAAGGCACATACAAAGATTTCTTTAAAATTTGAAGGCTTCTTTCTCCATTGCTCTGAAGGAATATCCTATTTAGTAGAAAAAAGCAACATAAATTCTGATTTAGGTTCTAAGGCAGATTCTAAATAAGGACGCTGATAGCTCAGAAGGTCCCATTTCTCCTTTACAGGTAATTTTTTGCCTGGTGGGACCTCACAGCGAACTTCAGCAGTCTTGGGGGAATTACCCCTCCCAACCCCAACCCTCTTAGAGACTCTCCTTTTTCCAAAAAAACGTCCTAGCTTATCCCTGACCTGGTCTGCATGATAACCTGGGCACAAATTCTAAGATCTGTGAGGAGTTAATGTACAATGCTGTTCTGCAATCCCATTTCATTAAATGAAGGCAGGCTCTGTCTAAATAAAGTTTCTGGCTCTCTCCCTGCCCTTGGGGGCATGGGCGGCTGTCTGGTGTGTACATGGATGTGTCAACACCAAGCGGGCAAGTAGACGTTTGGGTGTTCACGAGAAGCCTCTGTCTTGGGCGCTGCCACTTGCAGAAGACCCATGGGGCACTGGGGGAGGAGCATGAGAGCCGACTTCCGCTGCAGCAGTTCAGGCTTTCATCCTGGTACATGACACTGATGACACACAAAACGATGACCGTTTACATTTTCAAATATATGGCATATTGTGTCGTATTAAGCATTTAATACTTTTGCCTTCTTTCATTAGTCTTTATGTTATCTAGGTTTGGAAATAATGTGTCTTTTTTTTTTTTTGGATCGGTACATTCTCCTTACTTAGACATAAAAACACATCCAAAGTTGCTTTCTCACTTTAGTTGGCTTCTGCAGAGGACCCCAGACAACAGTGTCCTCGGAAGTTGTGATCTGCAGAAATAGATCATTGCATTCCAACATCATTTAAATCATTTAATTATATGTATAAAGATTATTTAAATCATTTAATCATTACACACACACACACACACACACACACACACACACATATACATGTCAATAAAATAGCATTTTTAAACTCCAAAAGGCCACTTGGAAAAATAGAAAGAAAGATTGAATTCGGAGACAAACCTGTGTTCTAACTGTGGCTGTGCTAGAGGCATAATCTGCAGCAGGTCACTTGATTTATAAACTCAGATTTCTGATTTGTAAAATGAAGTCGTTAAACTGATGAGATCTAAGATCCTTTCCAGCTCAGAACTGTATGAATTCTTGATGTTTAAAAGAAACTTGCCCTTATTAAAAGTATCAATTACCCCAAATTAACTTTTAGTCATTACATTTAAACTATTCCTTGGTACATGGAATAAAAAAAAAAAGGAAATGACTAAATGTATTTGCAAAGATCCAAACACCATTTGGCTATGCGGTCTGACAAATGAGAAAGAATGTGGAAGCCTGGGAAGGAAGTCTGAGTTCATGGAGAAGCTCTATCCTTTGTTAGGACCTTCTTCTCAGAATGTCTTAGCAAGGGGCACTTCACCACCTGAGGCAAGAGAAGAAAGGAAAAAGAAACCAAATAAAATAATAGCACAACTCGGACAGGACCTGCCTTTCATTAATTAGACTTCCTGTTCTTGGGACCTACATTTCCTACAGAAGCCTTCCTGTGTAAGACCACCCCAGTGAATTCGGGGAGAACATTCTCTCCCCGGGGCTTTGGCCAGAGTTTCTCCCTTAAGTAGCACTGACATTTCTGCAAATCCCCTCTAAATACTCTGAGAGAAAGAAGTGGCTTTTTATTTGAAATGCTGGTTGTCACTTAGGGTTATTGGAGAAGCCCCTTTGTTTGGGCCTTATTGAAGCGCGTCAACAGCTGTCAGAAATAACACTTGCTCCGCCCGCCGCAACGTGATGTATTGACATGTACACAACAATATGTTATAAATTGAAATAAAATATGCATTTTTTCATAATTTATCAGCATTATGATGGCACAAAAAAGGCAGTCTTATGAATAATACAGAGCTCTTCAGCGGGCATTATGGACTGGAGGTAATAAACGCAGCCTCTCCCCCGGACTGCCAGGAGAGTTGTAAAGCAGAATGCATTAGTTCAGCCCTGTGATAATAAATCACGTTAGTATGTCAGTAGGCCCTGGCTAACTTTTACTCCTGAGGTCTGAAAGCACAGTGTGCCATACGGCCCTGCCTGGTTTCTGAAGTGTTTCAACTGGCTCCGGTTCTCCTGGGTAATGTTTTGAGTGAGCGATATGGTTAGATAACAAGTGGCAGTATTTCTCAGGTATCGATATTGGGATGCCTCCTGTTGTTTTATTGCCTGGAGTGGCTGATTTTGCCCTAATTGGAACTGTAGTTGTTCTCTGTGTCTCTATTTGCAAGGTGGTGCCGTGTGTCTTTTAAAAATAAAAGTTGTTCTCTGATACTGTGCAACTGCTCTAAATGATATCACCCTGGCTCTACGTTATCTTTGCACGGGTGAGAAATCAATATGTCCTTACTGTTCTTATGTATCCTCTTAAATACATAGATATCCTATAGGAACTTCTGTCTGGGAGCTTTACTGGCCATTAGTTTATCATTACTTCATGTGTTTTGCAAGATGACAACCCAGCTTCATTGGTAGCAATTCTCATCCGATCGTATATGATTTAAAGAATCATTTTTTCATAAACTTTGTTAGCATCTCCAAGGCTTCTGTAGGTATTCATTTCTCTTAGAATAACAGCAGGGATAATTATAGAAAAGGCTCCATTTCAAGCCTTTTTTTTTTTTTTTTGGCAGAGAATGTATGCTTTTTTAAAAAACATGTTACAGTTTTCTCTTATGGTAACAAAGATCTGAAAGATTTTCTAAGGAACACTAGGTGGAAATTAACAGCTGTTCTGAAGGAGGTGAAACATATAATTTCATTTTGCCATGATTTTCTTATGTTATAAATGTTTGAACTGATTCTGAAAAGTACTTGAGCTCTTTTTAATGCATAAGATTGCTTACCAAGCCTCTGTGGTCTTGACCTAAGTGTCCATACGTGGAGCTCATGCTGATCTCTGAACAGTTAAGAAAGCAGTGACCTGATGCATCCACACAGTGCCATTTACTACAGTGTAATCGTGTGGTTTGTAACTTCAGCCCATTTTAAACATTCTAACTAATTGGAGTCATACAACTATAATGATAGTGTATTTTAATACCCTGGTATCTAAACCAACGTGGGAGGGGTCGTGCTTTTCATGAAAAAGGTCCTGAACACTAGTCCTGATGAATATTTGGGTTGAAACAGGTGGAAAATGGCAGTTTAGGCCCACTGCTCCTTCATGTCCCTGAAAATATAAATGCAGGGACTGTTAGCAGCGGCACACCAGCTGAGCTGCATAAAGATGGCCAATTTCTAGGGAAATAAGAATTTATGTACTACAGGGCCTTTTAGAACACATCAACTCGACTTCATTTGGAAGCAAGTATGTAACTGGTACAGCTCACAAGGCACGGCATGGCTCTCTTACGTTTCAGATGGCTGGTGTGGCCTCTGTTCTGCACCAGCGGGTCCTCAGAGCTGGCTGTCCCAGAAGAGGTTGCTGCAGTCCAGTGCAGGGATTAGAAAAGCATGCGACACTGTGGTAACAGCAGTCTCGAAGACAGATGCCTTCTCTCTGTCTCCAGATTGGAGATAGTGAAGAAAAAAGCTGTGTAAAGTCCTTTTCCATCACTTACCTCTTCCTTTTGTTTTGTGAGTGTACCTTGAGAAGAAAGTGGAATTCTAACTGCATAATGGAAGCTGGATTTCCAGGGATTGTGATGAAAGTGTCAGACATTTTGACACCAAATAAGGCATGCCTTCAAATACTAAGCTTAAGAGTATCTACTTATTTGTGAGAAGCCACAGTGGTGCCTAGGAAATGCTGTGATGGGCCCCTTTCCTTTGGCTTCATGTGTAGCTAGAGATTTATTTGATGTTTGAGATCCACTGTGCTTTGGAATAGAATCCTCTTAGCATCCTTACCGTAAGCTCAGATGAAAGATGGTTCAAGTGCTGTGGTTGGCTAACATGCACTGCTTTTACTTACGGGAAACATTTTTTTTTAAATAAAACAATCTCAAAGCAAAATATTAAACATTCTTTAGCAGGGAATTTTGTAGATCACCAAGTGAAGGCTTTTCTTAAAATGTTTTTATTCAAAGACATCTTTTGTTTAGAAAATAGAAATTCTGAAACTGGTTGCTCCGTGTCATGACACTTGAAAATAAAAGTAAATAGGTCACTGATTTATCACATTTTCTATGAAATTCCTTTTGGCATTTTTTAAGGAAAATATAAAAGAAAAAAAGTCCTTTAACATATATATGAAAAAAAATCACCCTTTAAAAAAAAGCATATACAGTCATACACATGTGTTCTATAGCACACATCCATTCTAACCTATAGAAAAGCACTTTAACTTGGGGGAAAGATCAAGAAAAATATAAAATCTAAGATTGATATTAATTAATGAACTTCAATGGAATAATAATGCTGAAATAGATTACGACTAAATCTATGACGGATAATGTCATATATTTACTCTAATCCCAGGAAAATAGGTATTCAAAACCTTTCAAAGAAAAACTAACCTGTTATTCTTCACAGTCTTATCAGGAATTTACTACTTTTCCTGGGTTTAGCAAGAATACCTCCTCTCTTACTTACAAATTTTTCACCTTTCATTTCTTTTTTTAAAATATGTTTTTATTGATTTTAGAGAGAGAGGGAGAGAGAGATAGAAACATCAATGAGACAGAAACATCAATCAGCTGCCTCCTGCATGCCCCCTTATGGGGATGGAGTCCACAACCTGGGCATGTGCCCTGACCTGGAATCGAACCTGCAACCTCTTGGTGCATGGGACATCTCTCAACCACTGAGCCACACTGGTTGAACTTATCTTCATTTCTAAAATTTTGTAATTTTCTAATTTTAAATAATCTGATTCACTTCTTTAAGTATTTTTTGATTTCTGTATTTATCTCTCTCTAAATTGGACAAGGTATAAATTTCAGTGAGAGAATAAAAGCTTTTTTAAAAAGAAGTGGCATATATTTTGTTTGTTTTAAAAGGCTTTTCTTCTTTTTTTAACATGCTAAAATTAACCTTGGATAATATAAATTCTGATATAGGAGTTACAAAATATTTCTGATATATCCAAATATTAATATCCATTGGCTTATAAATGCTTTTTTATATATCTAATATAAAGAAAGACATTAATCTTTATTTTACTTGGTTACCAGGAACATTACAGACATTAAAAGTGTTGAATAATATCTGAGATATTGGTGATCAGCAACACTATGATTTGTTCTAATAGAACATGCTTTTATTATTATTTTTTATTTTTTTATCTTCACTCGAGGATATTTTTCTATTTATCTTCAGATAGGGTGGGAGGGAGGGAGAGAGAGAGAAACATTGACGTGAGAGGGATACATTGACTGGTTGCCTCCCACACGACCCCAACCAGGGCCGGGAATGAACCGCAACTGAGGTACGTGCCCTTGACCAGAATCGAATCTGCAACTCACTGGTCTGAAGGCCAATGCTCTAACCACTGAGCCAAACCAGCCAGGGCTAATAGAACATGCTGTTAAAGTATAAGGTTTAAGTGGAAGAAACCAAGAAAGTCATACCTTTGCTTTATCTTTGCTTTGATGAAGGACTTTGGGAACATTGCAGCATTTCTTGGATGTAGGTGGAACTATGTTTAACCCTCAATTTTCTCATTCACCTGCTGTGTAAACTTGGATATATTACTTAGATTTTCTGAATCTCCGTTTAATCATCTATAAATTGAGAATAATAGTTCTCAGAATTTCTGTAAGGTTTGAAAGTGCTTAATATTATTTTCTTTATATGTTGCATAATTTAAAATATAATTTATCCTACTTGTGCCAAAGCCAAAAGTAAGTCCTAAATACAGCAGGTCCTCAAAGTACTGTAGTCATGTAATGTGTATAGTTATCGAGACCAGAACTATATGAGTCTTGGTTCGTATGAACAGGGCTTGTGAGTGAAATAAGGAGATAGACAATTTCGTCTGCATCACGAGAACGTGAGGAATATCTATTGCAGGGTAGGCAAATACTACAATTACTTATTGTCCGTGCACCTCCCCATCCCCCTATTATATCAAACCTGGTGCATAGATGCAGCCTCACTGGGAGTCTCATCGCAGGAACCTTGAGCACCAAACATGGGCGGAAGCCAGGATGGGGACAGTCAGAAACCTGCTGCCATTGGGGAAACAGGCAAAGAGCTCTGTAGCTGACCTAGGTGGTGTTGCCCCAGTCTTCAGCATGTGTGAAGTGATTGATTACCAGCAGGCAGACAAGCAGAAATTAAAGCATGAGTATTGAAGGTTAGAGAAAAAAGTGGGTCATGCATAATGGTTCTTAGGCAAGAAAGAGATGTTATTCGCAGTTGCAACTATGCAGTTATGAATTACAATAACAAAGGGGCAGAGAAAAATGGGCAGAACAACAGATTTAAAGAATCAGCTATGATGAGTTGTTAATTTCCACCACAATGCTCAAAAATTCTTACCAAAGGGACAAAAAACTGTTCCAGAGCTTGGCCTTCCTAGGGATCATATATGCAAAGAGCTGGTTTCATGTTGCAGGAGCTCATGGGATCATGTGTGTGCAGGAAGTACGGACCATGAGAACAGCAAATGTACAAGGGTCAGGGAAGGAAGCAGTAACTACCCTAGAAAAGAGGGGTTCACTTACAAATTGTCACTACATTTCTGAAGCTGTCACTTGAGATTTTTTTCCTCATTTGATTGTTACATCTCAGGATGCCTTCTGACTGTATTTACTTCCTTCTGCAACTATTTTGAATAGATGAGTGCTTAAAACCCCAAATGGCTCAAACACTCACTTTTTAAGTATACCCGATAGGACCTTGGATATCGCTGGGAGCATGAGACTCCTTTTCCAGTGTTAAAATGACTTTGTAAGTATGATGCCAACCTGTTACCTTTCCCCTTAAGGAATCTGGAGAAGAATGTGGCACTTTGTGTTCGTTTTAATAGGGTTCAGCAGCCACTGAAAATACATCCCAGAGAGTGGTACATCCAACCAGTGTGAGTAATGTTTTAGGCTCTGGATTTGACAGGATCAGCGAAGGGTTATAATAAACAACCTCCAGCTCTCTGTGACTGAATCCAGTGAATGTTTATTTCTCACTCCTGAACAGTCCAGTGTGAATGTTCCTGCTCAGGCAGCTGCCCCGGGTGGCTCTTTTCTGGGGCAGGCTCGGAACTCTGGGTCCTTCGTTTCATGGCTCCTCTGGCATCCGGGAGTCCTTTGCTTCCAGATGCTCAACCTGGGCGGAGTGGAGGTGAGTGGGAGATGGGAGACGCAGTGGCCAATGAAGTTCCCTCGGACTCTTTTATGGCCAGACCTGAAGAAAACCGTTCGTAACTGCCATCCACATTCCGTCAGCCAGAATTAGTCATGAGGTCCCACCTAGATCAGAATGCCCTGGTACATCAAGAAAATAACCTGGCTGGGGCAAACATGCCAGTGCAGCTGCCATAGCCTCTGTAGAGTTTAACTCAAGCGACTGGACTCTTGTTTTTCCCCTTTCCCATCTCCTACATTTTCTCCCCTCTGCCTATGCTTCTGCTCTAAGGAAATCCAAAGCTGTCACCCAGGATGTCTATAAAGCCAGTGGCCACACCCCCACTCTCTGCTCCTGTTTAGAATAAATGTCATGGCATGGTGCCAGCATTGGGAGGGTTTCCTTAAAACTTTTCACTGCTCTTTTGAAAAAATAAACTCACCATTAATGCGTATCCCGAGTATATTGTACTCCAAGTGGTGGCAGAAATAACTCATCCTGGCAAAAGGAAATCACCCTGGAAATTACCAGAGGATGTGACATGGATTATTTAGTGTAATGGCTGAAGGTGTTTTCAGTAAAATGCAGTGTGTGCTGTGTTCCCTGATCCCATTTGTCCTCTTAAAATTAATTTCTGTAGTGTTTCACAGTTACCTGTTTAATTATTCATTCTGGATGTCATGAAGAATGATACAGTACTGCAAAATAAAGCCAATAAAACAAGTTTCTAATGCTAAGTATCGAAACCGGAAAATATGACCATTACAAATAAGCAAGGATCTGTCTTCCCTTTTCATAAGTATTCTACAAAAGGCATGCCGTGCAATAAACAATAGTGTTGCTTGGATTAATTTGAAGATGTTCGCATAAATATGCTCAGAGTTGTATAGTTTCATTTCCACTACTGTTTGTTTGTATCACAAGAGTATGTGTTTCCCGGCAAAATATTCACCTGACTCTTTCATGCCATTGAAACTTCTACTTCTCCTTGCAGTGTGGTGTGGTGGGGAGACATGAGCTTGTGGAGTCAGACAGATCTGTGGACACGTCCTGGTTTTATCACACTTGATGTGCAGGGAACCTGCCATCTCTCAAGCTGCTTCCCATTTATAAAATATACTTTGCAAAGTTATTGTGTATATTAAACTAAATGATATTCAACAAAACCTAAATTTAGCTTACTGAATTGCCTTTCTCTTAAAAGTGATTCATTTCTGCTAGTAATTTTATATGAGTTATAAATAACGCGATTGATTTCAAAGGAAAAAATATAAATAATAGTGTGACAACTGGTAGGACTTTATGAAGATTATTAAATGATATAAAGGACTTAAATCATTTGAACTATTTAACATTGAAAACTATTATATTAAAAATAGTATATATCAAATAGGTTGACTTGGAAACTACATTTCTTTGTTAAAATAGAGATGATCCAAATTTGATTAACTTAAATATTATTTCTTTTCAAATCTGAGCTCAAAGAATCACACATACTTTGCCAGAGGGGTGCTCAGAATCAAGGCAGAGCCCCTGTATATTAAAAACAGTAGAACAAAAACAATTGTCTAAGACATCTATTATAAGACATGGAAGATAAAATTGACGAGGTCTCTTAGAGAAAAAAACAACAACAGAAACATAGATCATCTCAGGAGGTCAAATATTCTATTCTTTTTTTTTAACCCTCACCCAGGGATATGTTTATTGATTTTTTTCAAAGAGAGAGGAAGAGAGAGAGAAAGAAAAACATTGATGTGAGAGACAAACATTGATCGATTGCCTCCCATACATGCCCCGACCAGGGATTGAGCTTGCAACCTAGGTATGTACCCTGACTGGGAATCGAACTTGCAGCCTTTTGGTGTATGGGACGACACTCCAATCAGCTGAGCCACACCTGTCAGGGCAGGAGGTCAGATATTGTTAACATAAATTCTAAAAGGAAAGACATGAGAAAATGGAGGGGAGGCAATGTTCAAACTCATAGAAGAAAATTTCCTACAACCTACATAGAGACATGGATTTTTTTCAAAGAGCCTAAATTCTTCCAGAAGGGAAAGAATATCAAAAAGACATAAAAAATATACTAGCATCTGATTTTTTATTAGTAACACCACAAAGACAATGAAGCAATTCTTTCAAATTTTGAGGGGTAATGATTTTCAAATTAGAATTTCATAATCAAAATTTTCTTAAACTGTGAGTTCAAAATTAAGACAATTGCAGAAATGCAAGAAGTTAAAAAGTTTACTTTCCACTTGCTATTCTGAGGAAGGTACCTCAAGGTGTACTCCAGCCAAATAGTCATGAAAACCAAGAAGGTGGGAAGTTTGAGATATAAGAAACACTGAAACCAGTCTATTGATTTTAAATATGGAAACTTCTCATATTGTCATTTATATGTCAGAAATATTCCTAAAGTCAAACAGAAAGCATAGAACAGAGGGGGTACAGAGTAGAAACTAATTCCATTCAAAGATAAAATGACTAAGAAACTAATAGCTATTAACTGTGAAGACATGTTTTTTTTTTTTCTCAACAAGACAAAAGAAGGGCTTAAGAAAGCCAGAAAAAGCAAAAAAATAAGTAAAGAGAAATGTACCACCCCTAGACCCCTCAAAAACAAACAAAAAAAACCCTAAAATGCCATAAGAAAAGTATGGTCCAAAACAGATTAAAACAAAATATAGTATGATGTAAAATGTATAGATGATATGATGTAAGAAAAAAAATTGATCATAATGTTTGAATGTTTGAATTTTAAATAACATACAGGTAATAACATTAAATGAAAGGAAAAAGAAATAAGAAGGAACCCTGACTCAGCGGTTAGAGTGTCCACCTGCAGACTGAAGGGTGGTGGGTTCAACTCCCGGACAAGGGCACTTGCCTGGGTTGCAGCTTCCAGCCTGAACCCCGGTCAGGGTTGTGAAGGAGGCAGCTGATTGATGTGTCTCTCTCACATTGATGTTCCTCTCTCTCTCTCTCCTTTCCTTCCAGTCTATCTAGAAAATCAATGCAAAAAATATTATTGGGTAAAGATGAAAAAGAAAAAAGAAAGAAAGAAAAAAGAAGAAGAAGGAAAAAATGAAATCCTAAACCCAAGAGATAACAGTGTCCCTGGTTCTGGCCCTGGCCCCGCCCTCTACTCCAGCAAAGTCCATAATAATGTCTTTGGTTGTTCTCGTGACTTTCACCAATATACAAACTATGGCTTCTTCTGAAGATTGTTTTAAACTAGTTCTCTTAAAACGCCCTTAAAACTGGAGGCAGACAGTAAACTAGTATTGGCTGGCCAAAAGTGCTAAGACATTGAAAAACAGTGGTTTGTTAAAACACAGGCTGTTTACCTAGTGTCCTTGATGGGACACATGAAATATTCCTCTTCAGTGGGGAGGGGAGAATCCTTCCTCTTTCTCAAGCCAACCTCAGTGGAAAACTGTGTCTCTGTAACTTGTATCCTAATCCACACTCATGGGATACCCACATCCTCAGTTATTTAGTGGGAATAAAATAATACAAAAGTTTTGACTGGATTTTCTGTAAGTGAGGTTATAAAGGAAAATGGGGCATTTAATTATAGACAACTTTTAAGAGACATAGGAATCCAGAATGGAGAGGAAAATCCAAAAGTCCATGTAGCAATTTAGAGCAGCCTGGAGAACCGCCCCCTTTAGATTATGGCTGTGATGAGATGTGACATCTTTGCAGCCTTCTCAAATAGATTGTCGGTTTGTCACTGCCCCTTTCAGACTCCATTCCTAGTCAGCCCCATAAAGGAAAGAAAACAATGCATAGTTTCTACTTCAAATATATTTTTTAACTTTAATGATCGTTTTTAAGTTATAGAAATAATGAAGGAAACTAAAATTACCAATTATCTCACCCCATAGAAAAATGCAATTAACAGGTATGAATATTAAAAAACAATTTTAAGAATTGAATTTCAAGCCCTGGCCGGGTGGCTCAGTTGGTTGGAGCATCATCCCGTACAACAGAAACGTCTCAGGTTCGATTCCCAGTCTGTGCACGTACCTGGGTTGCGTGTTCAGTCCCTGGTTGGGCACATGAGGGAGGCAGCCAATTGATGTTTCTCTCCCACACTGATGTTTCTCTTTCTCTCTCTCTCTCTCCTTTCCTCTCTCTCTACATAAACCAAAGAACATCCTTGAGTGAGGATTAAAAAAAAAAAAAAACTTAGAAAAAAAAGAATTGAATTTCAAGATTGTTCCTAGTGACGGTTTAGAGCTTAGGATTCTATTTGTATATTTACAGACTTTACTATTTGCATATTGTCTGTTCTTTTCTTGTTTTCCTAGCTAAGAATGTGCTGGTTGAATAATCCTGAGTTAATAAGTTTGAAGATTTAATGATGTCATAGCTGCATTGCCACTCAAGTGTACTTTATGTTTTAATTGGTATTTGCATAGACTTCCTATCCCCTGCTACTATTGTACACATTTCTAAGCTTAATTTTACTAGTTGCCTTATGAATTTTCTTAAAATGAGAGTGTGCTTTTTATTATAGATTTCTTCACAAATTACCTGATCAGAATTGGATGAGACATGACATATAATGGAGCTAGAATGTAAATAAGAATACAGTTAAATGGCATTCAAATGAGCCAAACCGCTGAAATAGACTAGTACGATGCCTTTCAGAAAGGAACATACATGTGTCAGATTACAGTGGACATTTGAATTTCTGCTATTTATCTATTAGGGAGATAACATCTCGGGGGAAAGCTTTCTTTTTCTTTGGGAACACAGTCTGTACCCCTCTGTCCTTTGAACTGGTTTCGTGGAACTCAGGAGCCGTTCCTCATTCCTGTCCAAGCCCTAAACCCTACCAGTGCGCTGGGTGATCATGCACCTTCCTCCCTGACCCTTTGGCCTTGTTTTCTCACTCCTACTGTTCTGCTGCACTTTTTTTCTGACAACTTCTAAATAGCACCCTCTTGGCTACTAGCGCCAGATGCTCCATGCACCCTTCAGTAAACGCAATAAGCAGGATGACCCTGGGTTTTTGGAGGAATTCTGTATCATATATAACATAAGGCAAATGACTCTTTAAAATTAGATAAGCAGAGCTAACCATCTTCTCTTACTGCTATAACCACTAAATAGCATTAATCTCAAACTTCCTCTGAAATGTTCATGAACCTGGTTTTACAGTAGAGAGTTAAAAAAAAAGAGAGAGAGAGATTGAAATTTTCTGCAGTTGAAAAGCCTTGTTCTGGACATTCATTTCTCTTGGGCTATAGATTTTTGTCCTCTTCTGTAATCTCTGAAATCAACAAGATTTGTTTAATCTCAGAATGCTCCTATTGGACACAAAACTTCTGAAGTTATTATAATTATTGGCTCTGACTTCAGATTCTAATTTATCGTACATATTTTCTTTCTCAGAATTTATTTATTTTATAACCCTCAGGTTTTTAAGCTTAGATGGTATCCTTATAATCTTTCTTTTTTAAAAAAAATCTTTATTGTTATGACTATTACAGGTGTCCCCCATTTCTTCCCCTCATTCTCCCCCTCCTCCAGGCTCCCTGCCCACCCCAGGCCTTTACCATCCTATTGTCTGTGTCCATAGACTATGCACATATGTATATAAATTATTTTGTTAATCTCTTCCCACCCCCCTTCCCTCTGTGATTCTTCAGTCTGATCCATGTTTCCATGCCTCTGTTTCTATTTTGTTCACCAGTTTAGTTTTTTCATTAGATTCCACATATAATTGAGATCATGTGACATTTGTCTTTCTCTAACTGGTTTGTTTCACTTAGCATAATACTCTCTAGGTCCCTTCATGCATTGCCACCTTACTTTTGCATAGCTCTTTTAATTACTATTTTAGTGTATATTTTCTTTTTCTTCTTAAAATCTTTTGAAAGAAGTAGATTTATAATCATGTGCATTCATTTCAAGAAACTGTGATACTATAGCAATAAATGATATGCTGACATCACAAAGCCTGATAAACTCAGTACTAGAATGAACATACAGTTTTCCTGAATCTGTTTAATAATGTTTCAAGTACAGATAGTCAATAGTGAGGATTAAAATAACTTTAACAGTTTCATTTGAAGATGTGTGTGTGTGTGTGTGTGTGTGTGTGTGTGTGTGTGTATCTTTATGTGAAACAGTTCAATGAGTGCTCTGGTACACCCAGAAAGGCCCCAATTAAAATTGAACATATATTAGAAATATTTCATAATATGTAGGTTTTATTTTTTCCCTTGTGATCATTATCTCTTCTTTGAGAAATGGTCTCTAATAAAGATATTCATTTGGCCCCAGGATATGTGTACATTAAGGAAATAAAAACCTCAAGAGTTCCTCCTTCCCTATTATATCTGTGAGATATTTGTCAAACATCCCTGGGGCCTTTCACAGACTGGTCAGCTCGCTGTGCACTGAGATCATTATGAAAACTTCATGTAGTTTTTCAGTATAACTTTGTGATCCTTCAGAGCTATTATATCTTCTAAGACTTCCTTGTGCTTTATTGAAAGCTTCAGGGAAAAATAAATGTCTTTCTAGACCCAGAACTTGAAATGACAGTGGACTCGAGAGATCAAGGTTATAAAAACACGAGTTCTGTGTTATGGCTTCTGTTTATCTGCACGAAGCTGCCAAGGTGAAAGTGTTGTTGTTATTTTTAAAGTATTGAATTATCTGGATGAGGGATTTCTTATCGGGATAGATTATTTTTGTTCCCAATTCTAAATGTTGACCTTATTTTTGATATCATCTCTGTCCTTTGACAGTTATTAGTTTATAGATGATTGCTGGATTGCTGCAGAATAACTCCCAAATCTGCATGCCCAGGAGGGGACTGGGGATGTGTGCCGGCTGTTTGCTTTTAAAGGGGTTAAAAAAAAAAAAAAGAGGATGGAAAAATGAGACAGGAAACAAGGAGCGACATCGTACCCATTGGAATATACTGTCTTACCTTCCAGGTACCCACTTTCAGGATTTCTAGTGTTTTGTATTTAATACATTTAGCTTTCTCAAATCTTTAGTTTTTGAGGAGTTCCCTTTGTCTTCCATACAATAGTGGAGTATCTGTATTTATGCCATGATGAGGATTATGATTATTATTTGGGGCATGATAAATGAAAAATCTGAACATATACAGATTTCATGATCTTTATATCATTCTTAAAGTGAAGTCACATTAGCCCGGCCGGTGTGGCTCAGTGGTTGAGTGTCGACCCTTGCACTAAGAGGTTGAGGGTTTGATTCCCGGTTAGGGCACATGCCCAGGTTGTGGGCCTGGTCCCCAGTGGGGGGGCATGCAGGAGGCAGCCAATCAATGTTCTCTCTCATTGATGTTTCTATCTCTCTCTCCCTCTCCCTTCCTCTCTCTCTAAAATCAATAAAGAAAAAAACATTTTTTAAGGTGAAGTCACATTGTTGGGGCTCTATCTCATCTGGAACGTAACTCAGAAGCTTTTAATATCTCACTTAATTCAAGAGTTTTTTGTAGTCATTATACATATTATAACGCCCTCAAAAAGATAATGCTAAATATAATAACTGTGCTATAAATGATGGTTACCAAAACTCTTTTCTTCTTTTTCACTGCAACAAAGTAAGAGAAAACAAGGTTAGTGATTAGCAGAATTTAGGTATTAGGAGTCCTAACACCAAAATGTGGATGGAAAGAGCCTGGGATTTGTCTTGGAGCCTCACAAATCAAGGTTTGAAATTAAACCTTGAAAATTGTTAGTCATGTGGTCTCAGGCAAGTTATTTAACTTCCTCGAAATTCACATGGCTCATGTCTGAAAGTGGTCTAATACTAATTTTCAGGTTTGTTGGCCTCATTATTGGAGCTAATGTATGGATATGCATGTACATATCTTATTCAGAATATTTTACTGACCTCATACATGATATTTATTGGAAGTTTCTTATTTAATCTTAAATATCCAGTGCATTTGTATTCCTTACATTATTATGTATTTTAATATTAAAATATCTTCACACTCAACCATATTTTAAAGTAAAATTGCTTACTATAAAGGATACTCAATATTGATTTTGTGGTTTCTTGCACCTTTTGTTCATCAATGTTTTTCCAAGGGGAAGGGAACATACCCCAGTTTTCAAAGCATAACATTAGACGATATTTTGAGGATGATTTGTGTACACAGATTTTTTAAAAGATGTGAGAATACTGTTGAGAGCTATGAACATCTAGATACTGCTTGTAGACACTTAAATTATCCACTAAGTAGTGAGTTTTTATAGGATCAGTTTCATAATCTGAAAGGAAAGGAATTAAATCTATTTCACTCCTGCCAACGTTTATGAAACAATGAATTTTGGAAAAAATTACTTTACGAAGTTAAAAGTTTTCTGCACACTCAGTGAGGTATCACAGCCTTGCAGAAATAGGTTCTGACTACAGTTGTTTATAATCCTTAGTTTATCAATTGTTCATTTTACCCCTCTGCCCCCACCCATATGGCTGACCTCCTGACCTCGGCTGCAGCTGACATCTGAGTGAACCTTCATGTATGTCCTAACGGGTGAGCCACATGTTTGGAATTGTAGTCCTGGCCCGCTTTAACAATGGGCCTTGCCGTATTTATGTGGATCAGTACACTATGTATATAATTTGGTTAGCTGAAAATTTCAAAGCTGCAAGTATTTCGTTCATGACGCTGGCCTTAGTCCTGATAGTCAGCGAGCCGTGAAACGTGCAGGGAGGAATTATCTGCTGGGAGCACAGGGCTCAGGGCAGGATAAAGCCGGTCTTCAGGGAGACCTCCATGGCACTTACAATTATTGCTCCAAGTCTTCCATTTTCATAATGTTGTCGATGGCCAGTAAATCAGTAAAACCACCAGTCAGACTGTGCCCTTGGAAAAATACGATGTGGCATCGTTACAAAGGGGATTTTTAGACAAAACTCCCCAGAGTCCTTTGTGCTAAGTGCCTGAGGAGGTTTTCCTGCTGGCCTATGATTTGATCCTGGTCATGCATGCCTCTCATGCTTCTGGGCTTCCTAGAAGTTCTCTCTATTTGTAAACTATATTCCAAAGTGTTTACATCTTTATATAAGACCAAAGGCTACATACATCTAATTATAAAACTTATGGCTCATAAAGAAAAATAGTGAAGAACCCACCTGTTTCTTCTGGAAATCTCACATTCAATTAGGTTTCAGCAAGCATCAGTCTAGTTACTCACTCAAGGTATTGTTTTTTTATTTAAACGTTAGAGTAACTAGCCCTGGCCGGTTTGGCTCAGGGGTTAGGGTGTCGTCAGCCTGCGAAACGGAGAGTCCCGGGTTCAGTTCCCGCTAAGGGCTTGTACCTCGGTTGCAGTTTGTCCTCGGCCCCGGTTGGGGTCCTGTGGGTGGCAGCCGGCTACTCGATATGTCTTTCTCATGTCAATGTTTCTCTCTCTCTCTCCTTCCCTCCTGCTCTATCTGAAGATAAATGCAAAAAAAAAAAAAAAAATGTCCTCAGGTGAGGATTAAATAAATAAATAAATAAATAAATAAATAAATAAATAAATAAATGTTAGAGTAACTATGTCTAATTTGTCTTTATCTTGCTTTCATGAGAACAATGCGAATGCTGAAATCCTTTCAGGATTTGATTTAAAAAGGTTATTGCAGCCCTGGCTGGTTTGGCTCAGCTGTTAGATTGTTGGCCTGAGAACCAATGAGTCATGGGTTCGATTCCAATCAAGGGCATGTACCTTAGTTGCAGTTCATACCTGGCCCTGGTCGGGGTCGTGAGGGAAGCAACCAGTCAGTGTCTCTCTTACACGAAAGAGGATGCTGTTTCCATATGTTCGCATTTACAGTGTTTTCAAACATGTGACCTGCTTTCATCTTTCACCCGCCTTGTATGATAAGTATCACATCAAGAGAAGTTAAATGACTTATTCCAAATCACCCAGATAATAAGTATCAGTGCTAGTTTGAGTTAATTCATTCTTTTCTTTACTCAAAATATTAAAAAATAATGAAAAAATAAACTTGATTCAGTGTTGACTTCAAAGCAGTGTTTCACAATCTTTTTTTCATTATCACGTCACCTAAGAAGGCTTTTCAGACTTTTTTTTTTACCTAATTGCCCTCTCCCTAGGAAATTTGAATACCTCAGATTTCCTGTATATCTCATACTGCAGCAGCTCTTTGGAGGGCCACGACCATTGTTATAGCTCAGATTTTTTTCACCCCTTTCCCACGAACCATGTTTTGGCCCCTTGGGTGACATCACCCTATTGAGAAAGCATGCCTTAGAGACATTCTGCTAAATGCTAAAGATATAAAAGTGACTAGGATATGGCCCTTTTCCTTGGTCACTCTGATGACTAAGTAATGGATGAGAGGTACAAGCAAACCAATAATTTCAGCAGAGAGTGGTGAGTGCAACAACATAAAAATATACAACACACAGTAGTAACAGCACAGAGAGGCTGTCTTCAGCTGCGGCTGGGTGCAATTAGAAGAGACTTCTGAACTCCCTTCATGGTTCAGGCTCACAGTACGAGGATGTGACTACCAGCTGGAAAGAAAGGAAAAGAACATTGCAGACAGGCAAGAACCACATATTGAAAGGCAAAGGGGGTAAAACAACATGGCCAGTTTGGGGGTTGCAAAAGAACTTGGAAGGAGAGGAGAGCGCTGGAGAAGTGCCAGGACCATGAAATCAACTGGGGGAATGAACTTCGTGGTGGGAACAGTGGAGAGGTGACACGATCCGTTTCGTGTCTTAGAAAGATCGCTCGGGTGTTTCACTTCCTGTTCAAGGTGGCTGAGGGAAGCCAGCAACTTTCTCTCTTCTCTCTCCTGCTAAAGCCCTACGGAAATCCATCACTGGAGATCTGGAAGGATGCCATCAGTAAACCAGAAAGGCTGAGAACGTTTTGGAAGACTTGGGGAGATAAGTGAATTAAAGCACTTGAATAGTGCCTGACATACAATCATGTAATGGGTACAGTTAAGAGACTCATAGTGAAAGCAAGACCTGATGAGGTTCTCACCTGAGGCAGGAATGTTGGGTGTGTAAGGGCGATTTCTAAAAAATGTTTCTTTGTATTGTACTAGAGCAGATGCACACTGTCCAGAATCTCATCTGTATTGTCGTCCATATCACACTTCTTCCACAACAGCCTTTCACACTATCTTAGAAATCCATTCCTGGTTACATAGGAAAATACCTCTGATTAATTTGTGAAGTATTAAGTGGTTATGATGTGTCAAAAATTGTGATAATTGTTTTATAGACAGTTATCCATACAGCATTTTTGTGAGGTTATTGCTGTTATTATGCCCACTTTATAGATGGAAAATCCCCTTAGGCTTAGATAGGTTAAATAGTTTTCTCAAGTACCTACAGCTATTAAACAGTTAAATTGAGACCATGACTTCATACCCCAGCATTTAAACATCTGCTATTCTGCTTTGCATATATATTTTTTTTCTATCTTAGTCCGTTCTAGCTGCAGTAGCAAAATACCACGGTTTGTGTAGCAACAGAAATTTATTTCTCACCGCTCTGGAGACTAGGAAGTCCAAGATCAAGTCACCTGCAGATTTGGGGTCTGGGGACAGACTGCCTCCTGGATGGCCATCTTCTGCTGTCCCCTCATCTGGCAGAAGGGGCTCAGGAGCTCTGTCTCAGGCTCTTTTATAAGGGCCCTAATCCCATTCGTCAGGGCTCTGCCCTCATCATGACCTAAGCACCTCTGAAAGGCCCCACTTCCTACTGCCATCACCTTGGGGGTTAGGATTGCCACGTATGAATTTTGTGGGGACACAAACATTCAGACTCTAGCAATCCTCATGGCATTTCTTAAAAATGATTGTTCTACTTGAATATTGACAGTCTTTCTAAATTCTTTTAAATGATTAAGAACATGATTTCAGTTTACCTTTCATTAAGCTGGAATTAAAGAGTACTCCTGACCCATGTGTAGTGTATGTGTTCTCAAGGAATTGAAAAGATGAGGCGTGAATGTTTCCTGTCTGCCTGCTGTGCACCAGACCCCATGCTGGGCCTTCCCTGATCCTCTCTCTCTGGTCTCATCGTAGTTTGAAGGAGCATCAGGATGAGGAACCTGAGGTGTGAGGACTGCAGTTCTCCTTCTGCAGTATTTAAATGTGCAAAGGACACATCTTTAGCACTCACCATTCCAAAGAATGAATCATTTGTAAATTAGATTATAATCTCAGAAACAGAAAATGTCGGGAAGCCATATCAAAGTTGAAATCCTGAGACAGTCTTAAATTCCAAACTAAAATCTAGAAATGAATCCTATGTTGTCAACTCAAATATGTTTATAAATGAGAGAAAGTAGAGGTTTATACAATGTCAAATAGCAGCTAATCCAGGAATATATTCATATGTGATTTTACACTTTTTACATTGGTGTTTATGTTATAAAAATAGCATGTGCTTATATTTGAATATTTAAGTGACAGGTAGTCTAGAAAATTATTTTCAAGGAATAGAGAGTATTGCATGTGCTTATATTTGACTATTTAAGTGACAGGTAGTCTAGAAAATTATTTTCAAGGAATAGAGAGTTTACCTAGTGAAATTAGATTCATATTCTCTTCCTTTTTAACTTCACACAATATTCTTGGAATAAAGAACATGATTCATTATTTTCTTCCTAAAAATACTGTTATGCAGAATCTGATATATCATACCCATGGGTATGTTTATAATGAAGTATTTCAGGGTAGTTTATGTTCACATTTCAGTTTGCAAAAAAGTTTGTATTTTTATTTAAAACTATACATAAAAATAAATTCCAGGTGGATTAATGGTCTATATTAAAATGCAACCTCCCCCTTAAATACAATACTGGAAGCAAATATAGGATATGATGATTTAAGCACCAATACAAACACAATTTAACACTTGAAAATGCAAAATTGAAGTTAAAAATATGACTGAAAAAAGTATTTGGTTAGTGTCCCTAATATGGTTAATATCCCTAATATGCAAAGGCTGATACAAATAAATAAGGGAAAGTTAAACAATCCCATAGAAAAGTTAGCAAATGCTAGGATCAGGTAATAGTGAATAATGATATACATAGTCATATATATATATATATATATATTTCATAATAATGATCCTATAAATGTAAATTATCAGTTATCAAAATAACAAAATTGAAAAAAATTGGCATTATTTAACTATGTTGAAGATAGAAAAAGTAAACTCTCCCTTTTCACTACCTGTGAGACTCCGAGGAACTTGTGTGTGTGTGTGTGTGTGTGTGTGTGTGTGCGCGCGCGCGCGCACGCATGCCCTTGAAGTGTTATTAAAATGTGAATATCATAAATATCTACCTATGGATTAAAAATAATAAAGTAATGGATTTTACATGTTAACAATATCTAGAATATTTTAAAGATCATGTCACACTGTTAACCTCATCCTCCTTTTCCTCACCTTGTGACTTGCTGAATTAAAGAGCTCTACTTAGTTGCTCTTAACCCCTCCCGGACTTGCAAAGAGGATTTAGCCCGGATCGCCGTACATTATAAGTGCATCGATGGTTCCATCACCACAGCTCCACCGTGCTTTATATGGTCACTAATCAGTGTCAACTGTTGCTCTTGAGGATGAAGGACAAGATATTTCTTAAGATAAAAAGAAAGCTTTATGAAAAGGCAAAGGCTACCTTTTCCCACAGTACTCTATTTCTAAATACTACCATGTTTTAATACTTTATGCATGAGACAAATTCTTACAAATGTTCTGTCACGTTCTTTAGTAACTTGACCTTGGAAATCAGTTACATTTAGGGCAAGTGGTTCTAACAAACATAAAAGCATTTTTTTGCATGTTCACAAAGTTTATAAAGAATTATGGGAAGTATGTAGTTCTATTGTTGAATCTCATGAGCATATAACTACTCTACTATCAACTTCGTCTGATCTGAAATGTAAATTAGGTCTCCTGCTAATAATATATTTCCTTCAGTACACATAACAACGATTAAAAAATGTTTTTCATACATCTGCAAAATTTTTTATTGCACTGAATCATCAAAAATAGATGAAAGCAATGAACAGTTTGAATATTCTTGTCAACAATTTAGGATGTTATATGATTATGCTCAAAAACTAACAGTACTAACACATCATTGGATAGCTTAATTTGGTTCCAGTAAATATTTTAAAAATCACATCAGTCAACAAATATGTATTCTGAGTCTGATGTGCTATGCTATAAGCAGAGAGGGATTTATAAAAAAAAAAAAAAAAAAAAAAGAAGGCAAGACTCTTGTTATGTGGGAATATTGCACCCTTGCCTATGGAAAGTTATTAACAAGACACAAGACATTATAATTGTTCAGAAGGGGGGCAGTGTTGTGTGCCGGAATTTTCAGGAGGTAACAATACCTCTTTGGTTTCAGCAAGTTCAAGTGGGCCTGAAGAGCTGTAATTTTAAAGGTGGAAAACAAAAGGTGCTAGTTTCAATTCCCAGTCAGGGCACATACCCAGGTTGCGGGTTTGATTCCCTGTCTGAACATACGGGAGGTGTTTCTCTCTCACATCAATGTCTGTCTGTCTGTCTCTCTCTCTCCCTCCCTCTTCCCTTCCTTTTTTTCTCTAAAATAAACAAAATGAAATAAATAAAGGTCCACTAGGTGATGTTTATATGCCTCTTGGGTTGAGAACTACTTCATTCAAGCATGTGAAGATTGAAATATTAGGTATTATTGTGCAGGAATTAGAATGATATATTAAGCCTTTAGTACTTCAGCAACTTGACTTCCCAATTTACTGCCTGGTCTTACAGAACACATGATATCCTAATAAAATGTCAAAATTCAGGGTTCATCAGGAAGTTTATATACCAATATTTAGATTTAATAATATGGATGAATCATTTTCTGATTTGTTTTACTTGTCATATGGGATATTAGTGACCTATAAAAACAGAAATAAATTTGTATCAGGTATAAAAGTATACTCATATGACAAGGACTCAAAAGGTATAGAGTGATTTTTAAAATAAAATATATTAGAAAATGATTATGTTCATTACAAAGGGATACTTAGTTTTATAAAACATTAGTGCAATTCCTTTTAAACGTAGTACACATAAAAATGTTTGATTTGAAAAAATCAGCAGTTTATATTTAGAGAAGACAGTCATTACCACTGACTTGGCATCGTGCTTTTTACAGCGACCAGCCAGCTGGAGAGCTGGGGATGCTCCTGACGCCGAAATCAGGTTTCCCTCGATCGCAGTAGGGAATTTCCCCCCATGTTCAAACACCAGAAACTTAAATAGCATTACTTTAAACCCATTTTTACAGTGCATTTGGTGTCTAATTTTAAAGTGCATTACAGTGTCTTCATGAACATGACATTTTATTTGTTCTTTTTAACTTCTTTTGAGTATTTTCATGTCCATGGGCAGTCTTCTCTCTATGCCAAATGCTTTCATGGAAAAAAAAAACGCACACATTTTACATTTCTCTGTAGCCAGAAAGAACTTCCAGGAGCATTCCACTGAACTTAAAGCTCGGCAAAGGTTGGTTTTATTCTTTTAACAAATTTAGGTCTTGTGTAACATCTTCATCTGCCTACCTGTACATACTCCAGCCCGGAGGCCAGGCCAGTCGCCTCCTTTTTTTCTTCCTCTACATTCTGTTCCTGGGCAGTTTTCTTCACTCCTACAGCCCCTAGAGCCTAGTGACTCCATTGTCCCTTATTGACAAATTGTGCTGCTTTCCTTAGTGTGAGACCCAGAAATTGTCCACCAAGCGTCTCCAACTGGCTGACACAGAAGCTTAATAAACTCAGGGTACTGAAAATGAAACTTATTTTTCTGCTTATTTCCAGACTTGTCCATCTCGGTGGGCCACACCACCCCTCACCCTTACCTCCAAACCGGAAATATAAAAACCATCCTCTTGATTAAGGATCCCAATCCTTAGATGCCTGTTGTATCTTCCATCTCATATTCAATACTAACGCCTAAACTTTTCTGACCTCTGGCTTTCCTCACCATTCATTCCCACTGTGATACTACATTAGCTCACTCCATCAGCAGCCTTGTCTATTATAAAAGACTCAAAATTCTCCTTCCCATCTCCAGTTTTCCATCCTACTAATAGGACCCTACTATTGCCAGAGTCATCGTTATAAAATGCAAATATGCTTTTGTGTTACCCTTGCTTAAAGAGTCCTTGTTGCCTTAGACAAAGTTCAAACTCGGCAATTGGTCTTGCTCATAGTCCCTTCTTCTTTCTAGTGAAGTGTCACTGTTGGCAGAGCCTGTGTGGGTTCTTGAGTCAGCCTGTGCCATTGCTCATTCAGTTCCTTATGCCGAGAAGGCCCCTTCTTTTTCACTCTCCTTATTTGTCCTTATTTATTATTTTCCTAATAAATAAGGACACTTATTGAGGCTACTCGTTACTTCTTGTCCCAGAAAGCACCATCTATTCTCTATAATCTGAAGGCCTCAGGAAAATCACAATGCAAGTTAAATGTAGCATAAGTCCTACAATTTAAGGATGCAGAATATGCTGTGTTGACATAGTCAAGAAATGATTATTTCTTGAGCAGTGACAAACTTTCACCAAAGAAGAGACATTGTAAATGAGTCTTGAATGTTGAGTGGGAATATTCTGCATAGAAAGAAGGAAGAAGGCTTTCTATGCATAAGCAAAGATTTAGAAAGAATGTGGGACCTTTGGGGAAGATTGGAAAGTTTGTGTGGCTGTGTGCTTTGTAAAGGTTTGTTTGTGGGTTAGTTGGTCTTTGTCTTATTTTGGTAATTTTTTAGTAAGGTTATTTTTGTTCATGTTTTTTCTCATTCAGATTCTCTTACTATTGAGTCATACAGACTCTTCACTGTGTTTCTATGGTTTTTCACATTTTATCCAAGTGTACTACGGTACTAATCCATCCTGAGTCTTCAAAAAGAAATCCAGTGCTTCTTGGGATATTTTAGAGTTTAGATAATCATTGTACATAATCAAAAAGTAACTTTAAGTCATTAAGAATGGTAGCTCATGCAGGCAGAGGTCATGCGGGAGAAATGATGACTCTCAGTGATCCTGTTCGCTTGGTATAACGTGTGTGCACCAAGCCAAAGCTGTGTCCTGGCATTCAGGAGAATCCATCTGCATGCAACTTTTCACCCCTTTCTGAGCCCTTCTCTCTTATGTCATCCATATTTTCCATCTAAAAGCATATGAAGCCAAACCTACAGGAAATGAGTGAGCATATATTTCATTGTGAAGTGACATTTTATGAACTCTCCGGGACCTTGTTTTCATGCATGCCTACTTCGTAACAACGCAAAGCTCTTCTGCCGTCCAGTATATAAAATTCAGTTTCGTTTATTCTTACCACTGTCATAGTCATGATAGTGAAAAAGCCAAATGACATTTGATTTTTTCCCACTCTTGTTTATTACATTTGATCCACACCAGCGGCATTTGACCTTTAAATTAAATGAAGATGTATATGAGAGGTGTGAGAGCAAATGAACGTTATAACCCCTTTGTTTGAAGCAAAATATGAACAATGAAATCAATACAGACGTGAATATTTCAATGTTATTTGTTATCATTAGCATTTGATTTTTAATCTTGGTTGATAAAGAACCATGATTCGTCTGCTTTTCTTTATGTAATAAATTGTAAATGAAATTTTGATGTGAATAAGTTTGTAACACTAGGAAAATTAGGGATCATCTGGTGATAGGGTTTGTAACAGTACTATGCAGGAGTTATAAACCACATGAATTATCCTGGAACCATATAAAGTACTATTTAGGTGGATTGCCCTTATACCAAGTTATTGTACTCATTTATATTGCATCGCAAGTTATTTTTCTTTTGCTGCCGTTCATGTTTTTCGGATTGGGAAGGTAGAAAGGTCCTGGTGAGAACTGAAATTTGCAACCCAACATAAATCAAAGCTCCATTCTCCAGTCTGAAAGCTCCTGCCCCCACCTTCACTCCCAGTGACCCTGTGAATGTAATCTTTTCAGAGTGAACCTTGAATCCAGTCTAGACAGCATGTGACTTATGAACTGAGGTAAGGTGAGGTGTCCAGGGAGAAAGGCAAATCCTTCAGAAATGAGACTCAAAATAATGTATTTTCTTTCTTGGAACCCTAAAATAGGTAGAACTCTAGCCCGTTTTCCTTTTTAATAGAAAGACGGTTTCCTCCGATTGGAATGCTTTTCCTTCCTTCCACTGTTCATGCCTTAGTGATCATAGTGCCCTCTTACGTGGCTTCTGTTTTTCATTTATTGAACCCTCTGGTTTAGAGGACAAGTCGATCTAAATATGTAATCTTGGGTAAGAATGAGATGTATACTAAAATCAAGATAAGGTAGCAAGGAGTAAAGAATCTGCCTTTCCCTTCTTAATTGTTCATGGGATGCTTTCATTTTGTACACAGTCGTCACCACGAGGAAATAATCTGGGAAACATTTCTCATAAGAAGTTCTGAGGCCACTTTGGTTACTAAAGGAAAAAGTGAAAAATATAAATGTGGTCCAAGGCAGTGAACTCCCTACAAGAGTAGATTATACCTAAACAATATGTGATTTATGAAAGTGATACAAATGTCAATTTCAAGAGTATTCCAACTACAAGGCATCAGTGAAAGTGACTGAGTCACAGGAGCACCTGCCTTTAATTAAGTTGTTAGTACTTTTACACAATTTAATGCAGTTGGTTTCTAGGAGAGATTGAAATCCTATTCCATATGGCATTCAGGAATCCAGGTTTGGTAGTGTGATGTTAAACCCAAATAACGTCAGTCATTCATTAAGGTTCATGCACTGTCTAACCTTAGCCAGAAGCACTGGGCTCCATCTCACTAATCTTCTTCAGTGTTTCTGTTAACGGTGCTCTCCTACCTCATAGCAGAAGGGGCCCACGCAGAAGCAGCAACCTTCTTACCGTGGTGGAAAGTTTTAATTCATCTAATACCCAATATCACTTATTCGTTTTTGGTTTGGGGGCTGGAGGGTAGAACAGGGGGAGTGGAGCTTTTCCTTTGAGAAGCAAAAACAAAGCAGAATGAACAGACAAAAACTTCTAAGGTTTATACATAGTGTCCCTAGTTGGCCAATAAAACATTTCTCTGGGGGTTTTAGTGTGACACTTTTGGACAGCTATACAAGGGTCTCTGTGAGTGTTTCACCATTTTCCAAATTCACACACAGGTGGAACTGAACACATTAACATCAGAAACACTGACTCACTATCAGAGTGATTTTCAAACACTGGTGATTCTGAATCTAGGAGAAGGTAGTAGCAGGTGGTGCAAGATGTTTATTCAGTTTGTGGGTTGAGAAAACTGCAGGTAATTTTGATGTTCCCCATAGAGGCAGGTATAGTATAGCCGTTCACCATCTCTTCGCCCTGTGCCTTAAAACAGGAAGTCATTTACTTATTAATATATATTTTATGAAATTGCTTATATAATAAATATTTATTATCACATTACTAAACCATCCAAAAAGTAATATAGCTGCAAAAAAACTATTGTTTTGATGTCTTATTATTACCTAGACTTGGGTACTGGGAGCAGTTTTCAAAGGATAATCAAAATGAGCTGGGTTTAGTGTATTTTCCCTGCAGACATGTATGTAACATGTGCACACTTCTATGTACAACCTTTTAACTCTACTCAATCTAAAATGATTTCCGTATTATAATCATATTAAATTTCAAAATTGAACCAGCACTTAATAACTATTTTTAAGATTACGAAGGAGCCAAGTTTATTGTGGAAACAAAGAAATAAAGCTTGCTTATGATCCCAGCACCCAAAGAAATAAAAATGAACATTTTGATGTCCTCATTGAGCTGCTGTATGTGCTGGGTCCCACAGTAAGTCAGCGTGGGTAGATGCAGGGGTTCACTAACCACATCACCCCACAGTGCTTCTCCGTCTTTCCTTTAGTATCCCCACCAGCCAAGACATTTGCATCAAGCTGTACTTTCTGTAATGAAAACAGCAGATCAATTTGTTATGCTTTCTTAAACTATGCACACCTAGATTCTGATGATTTCCTCCATCACCCATCCCACCACTTCCATTGGAGAATTACAAGTATAATTAGAAAAACAAAACAAAAACCAGAAACAGAAAAACAGGAAACCTCTGATTGGGAAGTCTCTTCCCATTCTGACTCCATCACTTACAACTGTATGCTGCGTAGATTATCACCTTTCTGAAATTTATGTCTGAGATGCCGATAGTCATTATTTAATTACTTGTAAAGTGACTTGTGAGGCTTAAAATGGAAAATGCACCTGAAGTATTTTGCGCGGAATTTCTGGGAAACTATTATGTAACTTCATGCCAGAACCTGGTTTGGGCCCTATCGTTTATGTTACGTAATTAACTTCTCAGAATAGCTATAGCATAGAGCAAGCGTGTGAATTCTTACATGTAATGAGAATACCCCAGGCCTCCTCATTCTGGCGTGCACGTGAGATCACAGTCACATTAATGCCTAAATGCAGACACGTCTTCCAGCAGCTTCCATTCACAGAGGTCCTCAGCCTCCCTTCTAAACATTCCTAGTTTGTCTAAGAGTCTGCGGAGTGATGTTGGAAGGTTTATCCATGTTCCGCTGCTCCAGTTGTCTTTGATCCCTCTGTGGAAACACCCTGTGCCGTGGAGGCTATCATAATGAACACCCAGGATGCCAGCGCTGCTGGGTGGACTGGCTTGCAGAGAGGAGGGAGAGAACAGGGCCCTTGATCTGCTCTGACTGCGATGAGCTGTGTCGCCTGGGGCATGGTCCTCAGTGTCTGTGGCCAGTCTCACAGCCTCACGTGTGTACAGTCCCTCATCCTTCCCTGCAAACTATGCTCCAGAGCCACTCAACGCCAGCCGCTGCCCCTCCGCAGTGCCCACATCTGTTGTCTTTCCACAACACCTTGACATACATCTCTTTCCTCCTCCTCTCTCCCAAAGGCAAAAGCCCACAAGCATTCAGACCCTCCCATGAATAATCAGCCCATCAATTTTGCAGTCAGCTGGAGTTTAAATTCCTGTTTGTTTTTTTAATCTCCCAGATAGGACATGTAGGTTCATTCAGAGAAGGAAACTGAGGCTGAAATAATTATTATTATTAAATGTGCATAAAGGTAAAAATGACTTATTCGTCTCACCTGCAACCCTGTGGTTCATTTGCACAGTCTGCCCCCTGCTTTTAATTTTATGGTTGCCCTACCTTTTCTGCAAAAAGAGCTGCTCCATCTCTGATGCCTCTCAGGTTGGCCTGTGCTGTTGTTCCCCAGCAGCTGTGCAACCTGGCTGTAGGCTGTGGGTCTGCAAGTCCTTAGGCAGGTATTCTGCCTCCTGGGCTTGCAGCCACCCTGCTCTTGCCTATTGTTCGGGTGCCAATTGGGTGCCCCCTGTTAGACATCTTCAGCACAGTCCCGCCTGGGGGCTGTGTACCAGGTACTCACTGGAGGTCTTGCCATATGACTTCACACCTCCTGTGGCTCAAAGGGGATTCTGAGGAGGCTGCTGGACCCCCAGACCTGTGTGCATGCTACCTGTTTCCAGAGATGTGTCACTGGAGCAAAATCAGCGACAGTGTTGACACGCCATTATCATGTCATCTCCCATAATGTGCGCTTACTAAATAGGTTCCATGTTTCCATTCCATCTGCTGCTGAGAGCTCAGTTATGGCTACCAGTATTATATCCTAAATATTCAGGAAAAGCTTGTATTTGTTATCCAGGATGTTGTGGGAATGGCGGGTACCAGGCAAAACACCGTTCACGTTGCCTTGAACTGCCTCATGGTCACGTTTCCTGGCAGTGGCCAGTGGCTGGGCACCTGGTCAGAAGGGAGCAGGGCTGTGTCCACCTGGCCTCGGGCTGCCCTACAGTCAGGGACAAGCAGCTGTCAACAGTGAGCTAGTTGACTCAGTACAGTTTTTAAAGACCTGACACATGAAAATTGCATTGCGTTAAGTAGGAAGTGACTACACAAAGGAGAAATCTCATCTCTCCCTTTGAATGACAATCTGGGAATTAAAATTCATTAGACTAACTGCGTCAAGTTCATTAGAATAAGTAATCTTATAACTACAGAAGTGTTGAGATCATACCAATTGTTTTATTTTCTTCATTTTGTTGCTTGCATTTTCTAGCATGTCTAATATATATATATATATATACATATATATATATATGTATGTATGTATATGTATATATATATAACTTCTATAGTAAAAGATATATATATCACTTCTATAATAAAAGATAATTATATATAAAAACTTTTACAAGTTTTATACCCAAAACATTTCATTATAAAAAAATAATCAAATCCCCAAAACATTTAAGTATTAAAAAAATCTTCCTCAGTTTGCAGCACATACATAAATTTTCTCACTAGAAAATCCAGTATGAACTAAACAAAACACACACACACACACACACACACACAAAAACCCTCATGTGCACTTTTAAAAAATAAACTATCTGCTGTTTATGTCACAAATGCTAGACTATGCAGATAAGCAATAAATGGCCCTCCGGTGCTGGAGTGATCCATCTGCTCTCTTACGAAATTCCGCCGGTCATCAGAAAACCATGTGCGTATACCACCTCGCCTCATAGCTCAGAAACGTGTTCACTGAGTGATGATTTAGTGATGTGTTCTCTGCTTTTTACCTGAGAATCATCTTGATATTATCTCTGGGTCCAACTCTAATACTGCAATTTAAAACATTGTCTAGATTCATTATTCTTTACACACAGACCTACATAGAACTCTCTTTTGTGACATAATTCCCAGGAAACAGTTTATATCCTCAGACAGATTTGGTGGACATTCTTTTGGCAAAATAAAAACTACCTAATCTAAATCCTCCTGCCTTAATTCCTAGAAATCCAAGTCAAATTTGTTGTTCACTTAGTACTCTGTATATTTGCCTAAGTAGTAGCATCTACTCCTTTGCTCTGTTCAACTATTTGCTTGTTTTGTTTTTTGTTTTTCTTTGGATGGAATCTAATGTCTTAATCACTGTATTTTCTTTCTTTCTTTCTTTCTTTCTTTCTTTCTTTCTTTCTTTCTTTCTTTCTTTCTTTCTTTCTTTCTTTCTTTCTTTCTTTCTTTTTCTTAAATCCTCACCTGAGGATTATTTTTCCATTTATCTGCAGATAGAATGGGGCAGGGTAGGGGGGGAGAGAAAAATCGATGTGAGAGAGACACATCAGCTGGCTGCCTCTCGACCCTGACCAGGGCCGGGAACCGAACCGCAAGCGAGGTACGTGCCCTTGACCAGAATCAATCCTGCAACTCCTTGGTCCGCAGGCCAATGCTCTAACCGCTGAGCCAAACTGGCCAGGGCTAATCACTGTATTTTAAATAAATATGCTGTCACATATTTTCTTAGAACATAAATATATGACGTGAAGTGACCACATGTATAAATGTGACATATAAACTCTAAACTTCCTTGAAAAGAGATGGTGTCATCACTAAGAATATTTTTACATTTTTATAATTTTATAATTCAAATAATTATAGTGGGGTGGATATGGTTATAAACTAATGGAACTGCCTCTTCATCCTGCAAGAGTATCTGAATTTATGTATTTAAAGCTGGTTGTTCATAACACCCCTCAGGGGCTGGCCCACCAGTGCTGCCATTGACCAATAATTTTTGTAACTAAACTTTGAGGATTGCCTATTGGGCAATTTTAGACTCATACTAGCTGTATTCCAAAGTGGATTGCTGACACTCATTTTATACAATACATGCTTTTATGAAATAGTGCATAAAATTAATTTTGAAATTTTGTCTCTACTAGAGGCATTACAAACATGCTTATTGTAAGGAATCCCGAGTCTGATCATTTTCTTTTTCTTTCTTTTTTTTAATATTGAGGGAGAAAGGTTATTCATTATATCTTGAAAATAGTTCCCTACTGCATTGCTAGGATAATGAAAAACATGGCAGAGGACAAATAAGGCCAATCCATTAAAGAACTATGTTTCCCCATTCCACTCTGTCCGGCGTGATGAAGGCGGCTAGATTAGTAGCTGCATTACCTTTGTTTAGGACTTTCTGGATCTTATCAAAATATTGCATTTCTTTGAAGCCCAACAGGATAAAGCACTCTACCCCCACGGTTTGCATCTGAACTAGACAGGAGGACTATGCTGGAACAATCTTCTGATAGAGAGTATGCCTTGAAGGAAACATCTAAATAACCTAATTCCTCATTGTATTGGAATGAAAAATCAAAGTCAATTTTCAAAACATAAATATTTTAGCTTCTTGGTATCATATGAAAATATTGACCCTATTCTGGAAATTTACATAAGACCTTTAGTTGAATTTGATATAGGTATCTAAAAAAATCACATGATAAAAGAATAATAAAATCGAATAAAATGTAAAAGTAATGAAGCTATTGAAATGGAATACTCCTAAGGTAAACAAATGATAAAAAAGGAATATATTTTTCTTTTTGCTAGATGAAGAGATAGAAGAGATAGGTCTTCTTATTGTATTGTTGAGGCAAATAAAAGCAAGAAGTAATCATAACCAAGCTATAGAATAAAAAGATTAAGATAAGTTTTCACACAAATTGAAATTATAGTAGATGTTAAGTCAGTCATAAAATAGTTTGTTATTCAAAAAGTATATCACTAACACAGTAACAAATGATATAGTTTAAATATTCAAATTTCCATTTCCTTGCAATGAGTTATAAAATGTCTACTAAACACTATATATTTTTGTAGTGATACACATTCGTTTCATTTTATTAATAAATCTGGCTATAAAAACTTCTCATAGAGATGTGATTTATATTAATTCTCTAAAAATTTAACTATGCTAAATACAAATTAACCTAGGTTAGTATAACATATTGTTAATCTCAAACAAAAAGCATGTTATAAAAACATTGTCCATAAATTTAGCTGTATGGCTCTAAAAAAAAAAAAAAAAAACTTCTTAGATTTATTTCTTTTGAATTCTGGGTATTTAGCTATTTTAGAAATTCATATTCTTGTAATTGAACTTCCATGAATCACTTATTTATAAGACTATGCTTTCAGTAATACATGAAAAAGGATTTATTTTTTTGTCACAGCTAATGTTTTTAATGTGTCATAATATACCATAACATAGAAAGATTGCTTGAATAAAAGTATTGTCTAACAGTGATTTAATTTCTCCTTTTTGTATTACTCTGCATGGGATTTTGCAAGCATCCGCAAGTTCTTCAGTATTTCTTTAATCATTAATCATTATACTATTTATACCTTACTTTACAGATATATTTTACAAAAAAATTTATCTGTGCAAATTTATATGTAAAACAGTTTTTGAAAATTAGGCCATGTTTTAAAGTCAGGAAAGAGGTTACTTTTTACATCAGTAGTTGTGCAACTTGTTGACTATTGACACAATTGGATATTCTAGTGCTTTCTGTGAAATGTTATGAAAGAGGAAATTTCACAAATTATATGAAGAACACACATTCCATTGAGAAACATTCCATCCATTCACCATATTTTTTGTCTTGTGACTTTGGAAAGATACTATTATTTTTCCATTGGAGACACAGATTACTAGAGTCCAGACACCGATTTTCACAGGGGCATCCATCACAAGTAACAAGTTTAGAGGAACTGTATAGTAACTATTTCTATCAATCGAAGGAATTGCCTTTCAGATCTGTGCTTCTCAGTACGGTAGCCTCACAGATAGCTATTTGACTAATTAAAATAGTGCAAGTCTGATTTGAGATTGGTGGTATTTCCAGCACTGAGTATAAAGATACCTTATTAATTTTTATATTGATTACATGTTGATAAAAGAATATTTTGGGTTAAATAAAATGTATTATTAGAATTAACATCACTTGTTCTTTTTTGCTTTTTATAAGGTAGAAACTAGAAAATTTAACATTAGAAATAATATATGTGGCTGTCATCTGTGCTCATTCCTTTTGGACAGTGCTAATCTAGATACCCCGAATGATATTTCATAAACAAATATAGTAGAGCAAATATCTTTCTTTAAAGTGAGGACCAGCTATGGAGGTATGTAAATGTACTTTATTAATATTTGTGAAATAATATTTAAAGTATTATAGCGTGATTATTACTTATATTTCTCTACTACATAGTAATCTTAAAAATAAATATTCCAATGCTTAGGGTTTTATTGCTATGGCATATTATTATATGATGATTCAGTGGCATTTAAATTCATATTTTAAAATATTAGAAAACCTTATGTTAGAAATTTCTCATAGAAATGAATATTTCTATGAGAGCTCTTTGTACCAATAGGTTTAGTGTAATGTAGCTTGGAGATTTTTCTGAAAATAGAATGAACCAAAACTAGCTTGTGCGCATCAATGATTACAGTATCTTCATGCATACTCTTTTAAGTGAATTCTCATAAACAGTATAATCATTGATTTTAGAAACTCCTAACAATGACTCTCTTGGGAAATAAGATAAGATGGGCTCTGCTATGGGGAAGGAGATGAGGACTTGGTAATTCATGAAAACTCATGTCAACAGGGAGAAGATTGGCTGCTGTGGGAAGCCAGAGAGGATAGAGGTTCTTTCTAGAGAAATCAGTTCCGTGTAGCTGGTGAGCAATAGTCAATTTAGAGTTTAGAGTTTCTGCCAAAGATTATTTGCTAGTTAATTGTTGTTTTTGTAGTTTAGATATTGTGAATACAAAAAGTAAAAGTGACCCTCCCTTCCCCCAAAAAAGACATTTTAACAAATGTTTTCATTCCTAATAGGGGTAATAGACTACCATACGAAATAAGCAGGTTTAAAATGTATGTGTCTTAGAGAAATTGAATATAAAAAACATCAAATACATTGTAAATATTTTCTAGGATAATTCCATTTGGAATGTTTTTGACATTTCGGTGTCATGGATACGTGTTCTTCTACAGTAGTGACTTGCAAAATGTTTGGACCGTGACCAGCAGTAATGCATTTACATCACAGCATACGCACACAGAGTTTACCTAACTATGTTTATCATTATTCCAGCTGATGGATTTTGATATTTTCTATCTAGTCTATTCAGTTTCATTTTCTGGTTATGATCTACTAAATTGACCTCACAACCACAACTCACATCCATTAATTTAAAACACTCCTCAATTTGAAAAAAAAAAAAATACTGTTCTATGTAGATATCAGGCAATATGAGTCATAAATTCAAGCTTGAAGACTGAGCAACAAAGGATTAAAAAGCAGTAGAAAGTTTGGATCGCACGCCCCATTTGCACGGCAAGCGAATCAGAAGGCTTTGAGCACCTAGCACCTGTGATTAGGGCCAAGTGTAAATCTGAGGCAGTTATCTTCCACCCAGTACATTTTCCTCTGTGAATCAAAACAGCCCAAAGTAGGTACACCAGATAAGACAATGTACCTCCCTGCTTAGAGTTGGGAAATGAGGATGCAAAGAATTTCTCACAAATGCAGACTATAATTTAACTTTTTTCTTTATTGATTTTAGAAAGAGGAAAGGAGAGAGAGAGAGATAGAAACATCGATGAGAGAGAACATTGATTGGCCACCTCCTGCATGCCCACCACTGAGGATTGGGCCCACAACCTGGGCATGTGTCCTGACCGGGAATCGAACCAGCGACCTCTTGGTACATGGGTCGACGCTCAACCAGTGAGCCACACCGGCCAGGATATAATTGAAATTTTTAAAGAAAGAGAATAAAACATCTTTTCCTAAACTGAATGGCCTTATATAATATACAACTTAGGATATTCAGGTACTAATAAAATACATGAAAAAATTAAATTTTTAATTAAATTCTGAATAGAAGCAGGAAAATGAAAGCAAACAGAACTAAAGGATGTAGTTTTTGTCTTGAGTGTCTGAATTATTTCTCTTTCTCTCCCCATCTTTTGTTTAAAGTAACACTTTTTTTCTTTATTGATCTTTAGAGAGAAAGGAAGGGAGAGGGAGAGAGATAGAAACATCGATGAGAGAGAACATCAATTGACCGCCTCCCACGTGCCCCCCACTGGGGATTTGGCCCACAACCTGGGCATGTGCCCTGACCGGGAATGGAACCGGTGACCTCTTGATGCATGGGTCGACGCTCAACCACTGAGCCACACTGGCCAGGCTCTCTCCCCATCTTTTTAATCATTTTCTCTCCAAGGGAATATGCTCATTTATAATTTCTATTTCTCTTGAAGTTTCAGTCCACATTAATTTTATTTTCTCCGCTATCCTATTAAGAAGAAATTTTTTCTTCCTAATTTTAGTGCACATTCTCTTTGCTGAATCGGGGTGTGGGTGCAGCATTGCTCTTGCATTGTTCAGGCCATGTTTAAATGTCTCTCTTTTCCTAGCATCCTTTCTTTTCTTCCGCTTGTGCTGATGGGCAGAACTGCACACACCCTCCTGCAGGCTGGTTCCTTAAGGGACTTTCCTTTCGCAGTTAATCCATGGCGCTGAAGCACAGGCACTTCCACGCACTTCTGATGTTGCTTCTTTGCTAAATCTTTCCCTCTGTACCTGAGATTCCTGAACTGTAGCACATTTGTTGAAATTGAAAGGGCAACCCTCATCACTGTTAGAGTGTGCGACTTGATTTCTGCTGCTTTAATTTGGGGAAGTGGCGGTAGCTGTGAACATCCATCAAACTGAGAAGCCCGTTGAATTCAATTTTTTTTTCTTTCTTGATTGATTTTTAGAGAGAGAGGAGGGGAGAGGGAGAGAGATAGAGATATCAGTGAAAGAGAACATTGGTTAGCCACCTCCTACATGCCCCTCACGGGCCCCACAACCTGGACATGTGCCCTGACCAGGAATCGAACTAGCAACCTCTCAGTGCATGGGTCGATGCTCAGACACTGAGCCACACCAGCTGGGCGAAGCCCATTGAATATAAATAAAACCTTTGTGTAGCTTGTGAAGGCACAGGGTTCTCAGTGCCTGTGAGTTCTCGGCATGTCCCTGAACCAGTGGGCAAGGCCAGGGGCTCAGGGGTGAAATGACCGCTATGTCTGTTAGCCCCCTGTTGGTTCAGAATTCAAGATCCCTTCAGTTCCTGCTCCCTCTCCAGTGGTGTCGGCTTTAAAAGTTTTAATTATATGGTGTATAAATAGGATGTGAAGTAATGTTAAACCGCTCTATGTTTAACAAAACTATATATGCATGTGTGAATATACAGTCTGAACATTGTGTGCCTGTATAGATGAGATCCCCTACATTTCCACTTCTGCGTACACAGTTATACATTCAGACATATTTGTTCAAGCTTACTGAAATAATCAAAATGCACTTTATTTTCTGTCTATGCTGAGGCATGTTTTCATGATATTAACAAAACTACACTAAATGAGACAAATATGAAAAAAAAAACAACTGGTAAATATAATTATGAATCCAAACTGTATTTAAGCTAACTCAGAGGACAGGAAGAGGGTTTATCCCACTGTATTCACTATGCATTTAAAAAGTACAGTGGAAAATATAAAAGCAAAACCTAATTTCCAATTATAAAGATAATTGTTTTTAATCTTTTATCTGGGTCATTAGAGTTGTACAAAATGCAGAACGTGTTGTGTGTTCTTTGACATTTGATGATGCTGCATTCATTGGAATGAGCTCAGAAAAAAATACATATTTTTAATGTATGTAACATTTTAAAATATATAACTACAGATTTGGGAAGTTTGTTATAAAACAGTTCAACTTTGTTTAAAAGGTTATTTGTCAAAACTCTGTTTATATGTGCCTGGATCTCCTTTAAAAAGATGTGTCCAAGTTGTTTCTGAGAGCCCGCCACGTAGAGAATGGTGCTGATGATGAACTTACTTTTTCCACAGAGCAATATTCTTTCCAGGGCAGGATAAATGTATCTGGAGACTCAAAGCAGACATATCTGATGAGTCTTAGGAGAACCAGGGAGACAGGAGACCATCATGAGAAGCATTTAGGCAGAGCCAAGTGGATTTTATTTTGTGATTGGAAGTGAAGCTTTTCTGATTTGTTACCTTATTTAGCCAGAAGGTAAAGACTTAGAGTATTATCAACAGTGCTCCAGGGAGCGGCTTTCACAGAGGGTTCACTAATGGATTTTGAAGCCTGAGCAAATTTGGACACAGTGAAACAGAATGGGAACTAACTTGATGAACTTGAGATGATTGTCTTCCTTTTAGATATGGTACTTGCTCCTCAACTCCATTTCGGCTTTAGAGATATTCATCTCCAAGTAAATTTATGAAATCATCCTGCATATTCTTGATAGCATCATCTGCTAGTTATTTGGTAGCTCAACTTGATATTCATTCATTTGGGAGCCTTCAAAGACAGGAACCTCCTTTGAATCAATCCTAGTTGCCTATATTTTGAAACTCATTCCCCTAAAGTAGTTGGGATTCTATTTAATAGAGGAATGTGTTTTCAATCTGTTCTTCCACGGCTAAAGCCAATTTTAATATCCTACACATTCTATGCTAATACTTTATGTATGCTAGTACACGAATGCATTTTTTTTCTACATGACGCTTTTAAAAATTAAGTTGATCAAAGAGCATATATTTGTCAGAGAATGTGTTTACAAATTTCATGGTCCCTAATAAAATTTTCTTCTGCTTAGTTAATTATATCATCTTAGTCACTTCAAATCAGTCCCCTAATCATATTTTTAAAACTCAGTTCAGCATACTATTCAAGACAATAAATGTATCTGTTGTCATTTTGGGGGTGGCTATGTGTAGTAATGTATTGTTGATGTGCATTTTTCTTTAATACAGTCTTAGAATAATGCTAACATAATGACTACTAAGAACAGACAAAATGAGATTTCTAATTGCTGATTAAATTCCTTTTCTAGTTACTTTAGTAAGAGCTGTTTCAGCCGGCATTGCTTATATAACTTCAACCCCATTAAACATATGAGAAAATATAAAATCACCATGCAAGGAAAGTACTTTTGTTAATTAAACTACCTCTCAAGTCAAACACTGTTCTACTCCCGTTGCTCAGACCTGACTCCTAAAGATGAACCTACAATCGTCCCCTATAATCCTTTATTCCTGATACCCTCATAACAACTGGCCAGTCTTTGCCTGGAGGCCGAACTTTGATTACTTTTAGACTTAAAGAGATATAATGTACTTTTCCAGGTTTCCTTAGGAGATAAGCTAGACCATTAAAAAAATTTTTTTAGATGATTTTCAGTAACAATGACTAATTTAGGATCATTATATATTGCTTAAAGAACTATCTTCCTTTCATGCGTCTAAGCTAGCAGAGTTATTCAGGATGACAAAATACAAAGAATTATGATAAAATCTGAATGAGTTGGACCATTGATAACCCAATGTTGCAGAACTCAAAAGTTATCATTGATCAAAGTTTCCCATTACAAGGTAAAGAAGAGTTCTCTTTATATTCCAGCCGCTAAGACACCACTCTGGGTTTTCAGTTTTTCAATCTTGAGCCTTACCGACCTGAGTATGACTCAAACCTTGAGTAATCAGCTTTTCCTCTCTGTACCTCAGTAACCTCATCTGTAAAATGGGGATATTAAAATTAAGTTACATAGTATAAAATTGCAAGTCTATAGGTGAAGTATGGTTTTTAAAAATTGGAAACGAAGAGTAGGGGAACCAAGGATGGTTTTTCTGCCTTCTTGATCTGAAGTACATGAAACAGTAATAGTAGCAGTAATATAATAACAGTGAAATAGTGATTGAGAACTTACTGTGACCCAAGATACTGTTTTCAAATGCTTTACACTGATTAATCCATTTAATCATTATAGTAACCCTTTGAGAAGAGCTATTAACAATGTCCTTGTTTTAGTAAACTGAAGCAACAAAAATTTGAGTAAGTTTGTCAAAGTCAGATAACTCGTAAGTGATGCAGCCAGAGTTTGAACCCTGGCGGCCAGACTTCAAATCCTGTGCCTCTAAACCACTCCATGGTCGCCTTAGTCTTTAGGCAGAAAGTAAGAGAATTAACGCTTCTGCAGGAGGTGTTCTTTGGGTTTCAGGTTGCTTTGGGACCCTTGAGGATCAGTCGGCTAAGGCTCTGAGATTAGGAAAGCGTGGGTCTCAGGGATTCCTGTGCAGATGCAGAGGAAGAACAGGTCTCTGTAAACCCTTTTCTCAGCAGCCCCATGTCCAGCACAGCAACTTCTCACTGCCCCTCACTACTGCCACCCCACCCTGAACCCAGGCAGGACCCCATCTGGCACTCTGCTTTGCCAGACTGAGGAGCAGACTGCTTGTTCTGTGACTGGGAGAGCGCTGCCCTCAGTGGTCTGAGAGCAGGCTCGGCCCCTTGGTTCTCTGACCATAGCTTATTGTCTGGATACTGGATCCTGAGTTCCAGTCTCCGACTCTGCCTGTTGTAGTGTTCAGCCAGTCCAGATCTTGGACCCTATCTTTTTTAAAAAATGTTATTGTTTTTATTGATTTGAAAGAGAGGGGAAGAGAGAGAAACATCGATGTGAGAGAGAAACATCAATCCGTTGCCTTCTGCACGCATTTACCATGACCAGGGACCAAACCCACAACCTGGGCATGTGCCCTGCCCAGGAATGGAACTGACGACCTTTCAGTACACGGGATAGTGCTCAAACAACTGAGCCGCCCAGCCAGAGCCTTGGACCCTGTCTTATTGTACCTTCATTCCATTCCTACCTGGGAAATCCCCAGTTTGGCTAGTGATTTGACAAATATATACATATATAATCCAGTTATCCTTTATTCCTAAAGTGTACCACTAGAAAATCTCTGCAGTTCACATTGACTGTTCAGCATTCACTGTTTCCGAGTCCTATTAAACAGTACATATTTGTGAAGAGGTATGTGAAGGAAAGAACATCATGATTTGTGTGGTTTACCCTATTTTGCTTTGCTTTTATCTGAGTATCAGGGTTCCCAGAGAATATTGCTCAACCAGGATCCGCTTTTCACACCTAGTTGTCTTTGTGTGAGGCTCAGACTGAGTGTTTGGGCGAGTGACCATTCCACAACCCTGTCCAAAGAGAGAGTTCCCTCTTCCCAGTTCCACTGGGCTTTCAAGTTGCTGACAGGGACCCCTATGACTAGCTGAATATCTACCCCTCTCTTGGTAGTTTTTTTATTGTCGTTTTTTACTTATGCACACCTCTTGGGCAAAGGCCATCCTTTTCTCTGGAAGACTCCATTAAACCTTTGCCTCTCAATTAGCATTTGAATCTCTGTGAGCCTATAACCAGCATCTCACCAATCCCAGCCATCAGAAGGGAATCTTTCACAGGCCCTCTTGCCGCTGCTTTGCATTCTTCTCCGGTCCTTTTGGTGTTTTTTGTTTTGTTTGGCTTTGTTTGCTCTTGAATGCCAAGAGTGTGTCTTTGGTAGCACACTCAGTGTAAGGAAGCTTTGGAAGTATTCAGTGAAGAGTTGAAAAAAGAGAAAGACCTAGAGGAAGGAAGAAAGAAGCCAAAGAAATTGATGACCGTTGTTCTAAATGCAGATGGCACTGATTGGTTTGCTGAGATCCTCCTCAGAAATAAGCGCAGCACCATCACCTCCTTATCTCACATTCAGCCTTCCTGCCAGAAGTGATGGCTGGGACAATGCAGCTCTCAAGTGGGGGCTTCCCTCAGAACCCAGCCCTTATCATGGCTCCGACTGGCAAAGGCTGTCACTCACGCTGTCGCTCACAGTGGGTACACAATGGATCGCGTCTGCCTTGCACATCATAGATAACTAGACTAACTGGGGCTGGATTTAATTCCTTGGTTAAAGAAGAGGAGAAAAGATAAATCATTGATTATAGACTATCTGATTTTCCTTTAATTCACTTGTCACTGAAACTGTAACCTTGTGTTCTAGATCAGTTAAATTTGTCAGCGTCCCGAATAGAAACTGCTATTGAATAAGATTTTTTTTTCAAGCCGCCATATACTTAAAAGTCCATGAGTGTGACTCTTTCCACGCTGTGTCTCTGTGACAGTCTTTGCTTTGAAAAACAGCAAAGTGGTTTTGACGTGCTTTGGACTTTTTAGCCAAGTATTTTAAAATAAAATGAGCATTGATGATCTTGATAGAGCATTCTTGAAAAATAATTGGTGAGGTAAAAATGAAAATATTAACTATAACGGCCTTTTGTGTGAAAATTGACCATTCCTACACTGGCTGAGATGGTGACAGCAGAGGGTTCATTTACATATCTAAAGTAGCTTTGTGTATCCACAAAGCAGGTGTCTGAGGCACACCCTCTCAGCGGTCACTGTGCCCCTTCACCACACTGTGTGGTGTGCATGTCACAAACACAGCTCTTATATCAGAAGCATCTGATGAAAACGGCAGTGATTCTTAGCTAGGTTAATTATTGAGTTTTGAAAGCTAATTAATGATTTCTGACTTGATTTCTTTTGCTGTTGAAGGAAGTTGTTAAAGGTTTTAAGGTATGCAAACACTCCGTGTACAATCAACCATATTTATAATGTTGGCCCAGGATATTAGTTATTTCACTGGGTTACTGGAGAATGGAGAGACTAATATTACTGTGTGAATCTTTCTGTTTTGCTCAACGGTGGGAAAATAGCCACAATGTTCAGAAAAACACATGGAGTTAGTATGTCCAACATGTATACTTAGGAATTTTCCTGGGGCAGGAAACTATGAACATGACTCTTGACATCCTAGCCACACCAATGTGGTAGCTTTACCTTGGTACCTAATTTCTGGTCATATTTTTGATACCGTTGTAATTAGCTAGTTGTTAATGATAGGACAGGAGTAAAGGGACAGCCAGACATTATAGGCATGTTCCCTGCAAAACACTGGGGGAGGGATCCAACAAAGGGAAGATGAATGCCCAGTACAGTTGGGATAACATAGGGAAGGTACTTGCCTGTCAATCACACCTGGGATCAGAGATGATTGGCCAGAATGGGCGTGGCCACTGTAAGCACATGGAAATTTGAGACATTTAATCCCCTGAATAAAGAAGTTCACTCTCTTATGCTTGGTTCCTCTTGGCATGCTTGGCTTATGGCTCATGCTTGGCATTCTCTCCTGTGTCCCACGTCACACAGACCCCACATGCACTGGACTGATGGACTAAAGCTAACCTGACTGTACTGGACCCTGATCTAACATGGAACAGAAACTCTGGACACTGGCTCTGCTTTTAGCCCTTCTGAACCCCTAGTACGCTTCTTCTATGACTGGACTAAGGTTATACCTTATAACCTAAGGGTATAATTCCACAAAACTAAAGTGTTCTACCATATCTCATCCTCACATTGGGGCCTCTGGAAATGCTTATTCCAGTGGTACCCCAAGAACCCCACTTTCCACTAGCAACAGGGAAAGATGGCCCATGTTTTTTCTTTGATAACATTTTTATATTATCACTCTTATATTTATTTATCCAGGTAATTTTAACTTAAAAAGGGCAGTGCATGATTTATTAAAATGTTAACTGAAATAAAAAAGAGTTCCTTTCAGAAACAGCACTTTGTCTAGTATAACAACTACTTTTAGGATAAGGCATATCAAAAAGTATTCTTTTAGAAAGAATCATAGCTCTTTCTAAGGTTTATATATCTGCATGCAAATTAAGCAGCTATTCCTCCTTATTTAACAATTTTTATTCTTTGCCTATGCAAAGATACAATGTGCTGTGCTGCCTTTACTGGTCACCAGATATGGCCAATGATATGCCAAATTATATAAAGTATCACCTAGAATAATGTCTGTGTCAGTAAGTGTTGGTTCATCTTGGCATGTGAAGAACAGAGAGGAGGAAGAAAGAGAAATCGATAGAGTGAAGCTTTGGGAAAGGGGAATAATGCATTGCTTTTGTAGTGACCATAATAGGTGACTGGCCAGCTCAGGGACTGGTTACCCTTGAGTCAGATACTGCCCCCATCCCATCCCCTCAGTCCACTCAGGGGCCAGCTTCCTGCAAGGACTAGCCTGGTACTCCTTCCCAGAAAACAGTGCTATGTACAGGCAAGTGTCAACCAACAGGAGAAGATGAACCAAGTAGTCATGTGTCTGATGTGTTCAGAACCTTATTTCTCTTTAAATACACAAAGCTGACTCTGGGAGAATTCGAGAATCTCTAAGTTTGTGTTCATTCTTTCCATTTTCTTGACCAGTACCCAACATAGAAGCTGTCCAAGTCAGAGCTGTGTCCCTCAAAAAAGAGTGGCGATGCTACCCTAGTGCTAAATATAAGGTGCGGTAAAAGCAGATTTACAGTTGTATGTGAAACAGTTTATTCTTGCATTATTATTTATTAATTATTTTTTTCCATGCGAACAACTGTAAACCTACTTTTGCCCCACCCTGTATGGGGCCTCCAGCTTTACCCTATGTCAGCTCTAATCAGTGACTTGTGGATTTAGGAATGGCACACAGAATTCAGAACTCCAGGGATGGACCTGCTAGAGCAGCAGTGAAGACTTACCCCTGGATTTTGGTTTTATATGGAAATGGATTCTTCAGAAGAAGCTCAGAGAAGTTTCATAGCCTACTCAGGTGTCATACAATAATTCATCTCAGTTTTTACAGTCTCTGCTCTTCTTTGTTTGAGTCATGCCTTTGTTCTCATGAAGACTTATCAGATGACCTTGGCCCCAGGACGAGAATGAAGTCATTCCTTGAAATCCAATAGAGTTAAACCATCTTTGACCCCACCCTCTCCTGGAACAGACTACACCAAGATTATAAAGGATGCTGGGCTACCAACCTAGATGACTTCATACAGGCCTTTGGATCTATTGTCTTCCTGTGTTCTTTATAGTTTCTTGCTAATATGTAAAATTAGAAAATAAATCCAGGGTAGTTGTCTATAACCTTGTTTTCTTAGAGAATATATCATGTCTATATATGTGGCTATATTATATAATTCAGTCATTTAGAAAAGATTGATGATATTTGTTCCAAATTTTTATTTTAACATTTCACCTCAATAGTAAAATATAACCTAGTAGTACAGTGAATTCGTTTATTCATTTATCCAGTGTTTATTCAGTGCCAATTATTCCAATTCTCATGAATCTCAAAATTAGTGACTGCCACGACCTGCACGACTAGTCGAACCAGACCTGAGGAGGGGCGATGGGAGACTAAGACACAGAGACGTGATAGAGAGAAAAGCTGGGGCCAGATGGGACACTGCTCGCTGATGGAGAAACAGTGACCCTGAGCTAGCTCAGCAAGTTTATTATATAGCCAATTGAAGGGGGAAGGTTTAAAAGTTTCATTGTTTTCAGACACCAAATGTTTCCATCGGCCTCTGAGCTCAAGGTCCAGACTGTCGATACATTCTTGCCCGCTGCTCAGGGTGCTCCTGCCTGGGCCTTGCCAGCACGCAGGATCAACAAGTGGCCTTGGGACTAAAGGCTCCTGGGCGAGACCGTGCAAACACCACAGGAACAAGGGGCCTTGGCTCAGCCGCCCTCCACAAGTGACGTTTGCAATGTATGAAGATTAGCATTACGAACTCATTTTAACAGAATGGAAGTGTTCATGTAAAACTCTTATGCCCTTAATTTTCTATTTTGAATAGACTTCAAAGGATTCTTTATAAATATAAGTATATTCAGTAAAAATTCCATGGGTCACAATAGATCAGTCACTTTGGTTTGTTTGGTTTGGGCTATATAGTTTATGCAGGCATAACCCTGTGTTGGGAAGGGAGGAAATCATTCATACCCATGGTTACATAATGGCTATATTAACCAGGGACCAGTCCTAGTACCCAAGACAAAGGATGTGTTTATTGGCAATGGAAATTCAGCCCTCTCTTTAGCACTATACCAATTCTTGGTTGCAGCAGGGACTGTGTAGTGCCATTCACTGCATATCCTGGCAACTTAAAACAGAAAACACATTCTCTCACACACTTTCTTGGGGCCATGAATCTGGGAGCAGTTGAGCTGGGTAATTCTGTTTCGGTGTCACTCAGAAAGTTGCAGTCAAGATGTAGGCTAAGGCCTCAGCCATCCAAAGGCTTGATTTGGGCTGGAGAATCTGCTTCCTACCCCACTCCTATTGCTCCTGGCAGGAGGCTTCAGTTTCTTGCTGGCTGCTGGTCGGAGGCCTCAGTTCCTTGCCACATGGACCTCTCCATAGGGCTGCTCACCTCATGGAAGCTGGCTTGTTTCAGAGTAAATGATCCTAGAGAGAGTAAGGAACCACTAAGAACTAAATTTTTTTTTGTTTTTTGTTTTTTTATCTTTACCAGAGGATATGTATATTGATTTTAGAGAGAGGAGGGGAGAGAAACACAGAGAGAGAAACATCTATCGGTTGCCTCCTGTACACACCCCAACCAGGGATCGAACCCACAACCGAGGTAGGTGCCCTTACTGGGAATCAAACCCACAACTCTTTGGTGCATGGGATGAAGCTCCGACCAACTGAGCCAGCCACCCAGGACTGCAGTGTTTTCATAAACTCATCTCAGAAGTGATATACTATCAGTTCTGCCATATCCTGTTATTAACACAGACAACCCTGGTGCTGTGCAGGATGAGATTACCCAGGAGCACAAACACCGGGAGGCAGGGATCATTCCGGGCCATACTGGAGGCTGAGATCAAAGGCTTCTGATCCAATTCCCAGCTGTTTTCTGGAGAAGTCTGACCCAATTAGTCTTCCTTTTAAAGCACTGATTCTCAAAAGAGGATGAAAAGATACCGAGTTGGAAAAGCGTGTTCAATATTATAATGTAACTTTATATTTTGAAGTGATAAAACACGGTTTCTTCAATGTGGGCCACAGAAAATGAAATCTAACCATTGTTTCTTTGCTTGCGGGGATGCACAAATGCACGCATATTTGTGATTCTTCCAGGGAAAATCGACTCACGGCCTTGGTGTGTGTGTGTGTGTGTGTGTGTGTGGTTTTTATTTTTGTTGCAAGAAGTATGATATTTTTAATACTGAAAATCCTTTAAAACAAAATTAGAACCTTGGGGTGAAAATATAGACCAAGTATCAGACTCATTATCAATTTCTCCTGTTAAACCTCAATGAGATCAGGCCACATGATTCATAGTTCTTTGATTAACAGGTTTTCTTCAGGTTTAAGAAAAAATTAGTTAAAATATTTGTCATTTCATGTAATGATATCAAGGGTTTCTGTCAGCCTTGTGGTATATAGAACTAAAAATGAATCAAAAATTATATTAGACAACTTAATTATTTCAGTCCTGAAAACAACACAACCAATATTATCAAATAGTGTGCTGGTGCTCATTATGAACACAGGCATTTTCTATTTAATTTCTTCAGACGAGAGCCGCTCCCCTGAGTTAGAATCTGTACCGGAGATCAAGGAAGCCGGCCATATCATTCTGTTGTAGCGGAACAGCAGGCAGAGTTCAATGAGGTTTTTTATCTTAAATTATATTTTCAACTTGACCTCATTAAATCCTTTTCTTTCTGTTTGTCATCGTTAGACTTACTATTTTTCATATTTCCTGCTGGCCCCTTTACCATTTTTAAACTGTCCTTTAGAAATAACTTCGTCACGGAGAGTTCATTATTTCTGATAGTGACAGCATACTGGATGTTCTAATGCACTGATCCCATTGTGACCTTCATTTAGAATAATTCAGGTAGATTTCTTTTTCCTGGTTGCTGATTATTTTTTTTCAGAAAATCATTACACATCAAAAGCTATTTTCAAATTTGTTTTTAAGCTGTCTTTAGGAGAGAAGTGACTATAGTCCAACAAAGGAAAACAAGTATGCCACATTTCTGCCTAGATTTTGTTTGGTTGAGTGGAGAAATAAATAGGAAATGGGGAAACTATTTTTCTCTAGCATATGACCTAAATTTCTGATGAAATGAAACTGATCTGTTTTTAAATACAATGTCTGTTTCTGCGAATTTTTTAGTCGTTCATCTATCCCTTAACTACATATTGTGTACGCCATGTGGATGTAAATATATGCTTTACATATTTTACATAAGTATTGATATGGGTATAATTTTGATTCAATTATAAAGTAAGTTATTCTGAATAAAGTGCAGCTTTCCAAGCATCCTTTGAAAAGGAGCGGGGGCTGCCTGAAATGTAATCAGAGGCACCAACGTTATTAGACACCACTGGAAAGACTAAAGCAACTCATGATGAATTAAGAAAGAAAAGGGCCATTAAACTGGAGAACCCCAACAATCAAGTGGAGATATTTCAGGCTCTTTAGGCATCACTGCGAGAATAAATGTTATCCCACTCCGCTTTTATGAAAGGCTGTTACATTTTTACCAACTTTAATCTGTTTCGTTTTTGTGTTTAAAGGATGGGAGTTGCATTAAAATAAAAATTCCATTTGGGTTATTATCTCCCCAGCTGTCTGTACAGATCACGGGGCTGGCCAGAGAATATTCTCATTATGTGTGTCAAGCAGTTACTCAGTGATTGATGCTGCATTAATGCACGGCACAGACGCCTTCCTTTTGTTACTGAATATTAGACAAATTAGTTCTTACACATTCATGACCCCCCTCCCCCTCCTATTCGGTGTGTCTTCCTCCTCTCTCTCTCTCTCAGATCCCTACCTGCCCCCTGCCTTCTGCTGGGCACCTGACTTGAAGAGAGTTAATTTGTTAATAACCTTCAGTGAAAATAAACTGAGGCACTAGGAGGAAGAGTTTGACAAAGGAAGAGGCAGAAACAGACACTGTTCCAGTCAAACAATATATAATGAGGTTCTGGTCATTTTGCAGGACACCTCCATGCAATGATGACAAATGCGTGTTTTTGGTCACAGTCCCAAATTAGTTTGCCCTCCCCCACTCTATGCAAGGAACCATTTATCTTCTCAGTTGCTTTAAATACACTTTTGTCAGGATAGGGAGAGATGAGTCATAAAAATTTTTTATTTAGACAGTTTTTTTTTTAAATCCATGAAACAAAATATGGGGATGGATATACCTATATTCCTTTGGCCCAAAATTTTTGTATTGGAATTCTTTCTGAAATTTCTTTAAAAGGCAGTTCAGATATTAAAACTGAAAAGTGGTTTTCTGAGCGTGACTAATGGTTTCCGATTGGATTATGCATCATATGTCTGTGTTTTGTTGTAAAAATGTATGCCAGTGATTACTAAATGTTTAGCATTTTAAAAATACAGCATTACATGTGTATTACTAGAAGAAAACGTTCTGTATGAAACCTAACTGTTTTCACATTGAATCTTGGAAATGGCAAATTTCCAATGGTACAGATGAGGAAACTCAGAAGGTTGAGTAACTTGCCTAATGTTACCTAGTTAAAGTAGATCTTGAACCTGTCTCCTGAAAAAGTGTTAGATAGATGACATTTAGTTTATTAATGAAAATGAATTAAAATTTATTTTGTTTAGCTATCCTGAGGATTACTTTATGCAGTTTCTTTAATGTTCTAAACTTTGGTTTCTAATACAGTATGTATGGATATATAAATATTGTTATATTTATTTGATAAATATTGATATAGTCCATCTAACCAAAAGCTTAATAGGATACTGAATAATTTTATTAAGTGTAGAAATTAAGCTATGTAACAATTGCTGCCATCTAATTATAGAACATTTGTCCCCCTAAAAGAAACCCCACACCCATAGCAGTCACTCCCCATTCCCTTCCAGCATCCTCCTACTGACCTACTTTCTGTCTCTATAGATTTGCTTATTCTGGACATTTCATATAAATGTAATCATAAAACTCATACGGTGTGTGTTTTAGTATGTGTGTGGTTTTGTTCACTTGGCATAATACTTTCAAGTTTCATCTATTTTCTTGCACATGTTAGTACTTCATTGTTTTAAATTGCTGCATACTATTCCATCACATGAATAAATCCTGCTTTCTTTACTCCTTTATCATTTTGTCCATCAGTTGATGAAGATTTAGGTTGTTCCTGCCATTTGGATATTGCGTATTATGCTACAGTGAATATTTGTGTACACGTTTTTGTGTGGACATCATGTGACATTATTCCTCTTGGGGATATACCTAGGAGTGGAATTTCTGGGTCATATTGGCGCAACTGCGAGGCTGTTTTCCATAGCAGCTGCATGACTCTACATTCTGACCAGCAATGTATAAGGATTCCAATTTTTCCACATCCTTGCCAACACTTATTATTGTGTTCTTTTTTATCATAGCCATCTTAGTGGGTGTGAAGTGATGTCTCACTGTCATTTTGACTTGCATTTCCCTAATGACTAATGATGCTGAGCGTTTTCCCATGTTCTTATTTGCCATTAGTATATGTTCTTTGGAGAAATGTCTACTCAAATCCTTAGCTTATTTTAAAATTAGGTCATTTGTCTTTTTATTGTTGAGACGTAAAAGTTCTTTACACATTTTGGGTATGTCTTTTATCAGATATCTGCTTTGCCATCATGTCATCTCAATCTGTGGATTGCCTTTCATTTCCTTGATGGTATTGTTGCGGCCAGTGTTTAATGTTGATGTAGCCCGACTATATTCTGCTGCTAGTGCATTAATGTGCACCGAGGGAGAGGCAGCAGACTGCGCTCACGGTCATTGCATTCTTATTGGCACAGACTTGCAGAAGAAGTTAAAACAAACTAACTAAACAAAACACCAGTTTCACCTGAGAATATCCTTGATGAAGTAGTAAAATTATTAATTTTATTCGATCTTGACGTTGGATTCCATGTCTTTTAGCAATCGTTTTGCTGGAATGGGAAATCCACATAAAGCCCTCTGCTGTGTACTTAGACCAGATGTGCCCTCATGACTCACTGATAGAATTGCCGTTACTTCCTAGCACTATGGACAGCGGAAGCAATTCCAGAACCTAGTGTCAATAAATCTGTAATTGCTGGGACTTTGGTGCCTAAACAAGGTGTCGCAGGGTGTAACAGTTGTTCATAGTTAATCTTGATAAATGCCTATAGGTGAAGTAGATAAAAGTCCTTAGAGTGCTCAAAATAGAAGAAGTAAAAAAGATACACCCAAGGGTTCAAAATAACCTTAATATTTATAAAAGCTTACAAATATAATTAGAAAAAATGTTGCACAATGACAAAAATAATAGGACTTTGGAACCAATACAAATACATTTTAGTTTAAATTGTTTTATTAAGTGCCTAATTTCTGCCTTAATAAGCAATCTCCAAAAAGAGATTCAGATAAAACATAGTTTCCTGCAAAGCATATAGGGAACAGGAATAACTTCCTGATATACAATAGTAGCTTAGAACTTTATACACATGATAATATCTCCCCCTAGTCATGTTGGATATGTTGCTATTATACCTACTTTTTGAATGTTATTATAACTACATTATGAATGTTGTTATGTCTACTTTATTTTAAAACGTGGGAACTGAAGAATTGAAACCAGCCCCAAACTGGTCTGAGTTTGTCTGACCCAGGAGCAGGTATTCTGTCATGGTGAAAACAGCAGTGGTGCCACCAGACCCTCACCTGCTTCGCAGCTGGGCGGGGCGTGTACATCACAGCCATGCTTGGACTGGGGAGTGTCAGAGCTTTATTCTGATTCCAGGCAGGATTCAATAAGTGGCAGAAATCTGATCTAAATGAGGTGAAATACGTGCATTTCTTCTAGAGTTTTGGGTCATGGACAAGATTGTGGTTGTCAGAAGCACATTAAGTTTTTAACAACAAAAAGGTCAGTTGAATATACGGCTTGGGCTCTAGAGAGAAATCCAGGATGGAGATAGAGATTTGAGTCATTACCTTACAGGTGGTCGTCACTCTAAGACATGACATTATATCATAAATTCTGGGGGGAAGTTATCAATTTCATTATAACAAAACAAGTGAGGAGCACTCTGTGTTAGGTAGTAGTTGGCCTTGTAGGTAAAACAGCTTGTAAAGAAGCTGCAAGTGAGTGTGTAGGGGGTCAGATATATAAATAGATGGAAAAGTAAGAGGAGAATAAGGCAAAGGGCATTAGTTTGGTGAACATTCAGTTTTTATTTTATTTTTTTCAAACTTTATTGAGCTATAATTGACATAAAGCATCGTCTAAGCTTAAGGTGTACAACACAACTTGATACATTTATAAAACCAACTACTTCTGGGGATCTAATTTACAGCCCAGACATCACCCAATACTAAACAGGTGGATTGAAGTCGAAGAAGTCTTTTAAAATGTTTCCAAAGGAATAGAAATGAGGAGAGCAATGATATGAAAGCTAAGGAGGAGACTTCCATGAAAAAGGTAGAAATGGCCATTGTATCTAATTCCACTCAGCAGTCACATTAAGTTCTGAAAAAGCGCACTGGGGTAAGCATGTGAGAGCTACCTGGCGAACTCGGCGTTAGCAGATTAAATGGAATAGCGGTGCTAGCTGGTCTAGGGTTGAGGGTGCAGAAACAATGAGCACACACGCACATTTAAATGGCATTGCTGCCAAAGGAAAGAGAATGAGGACGAGTGTCACCCTACAAAAGGACAGACTGTCAAGAAAGTGCTTTTGTTGATTTAGACAGGACAGGCGTAAGCGTGTCAGAAGCTAATGGTAAGAGCCAGTGGCAAGGGAGTGGTGGGTGATTTATTTGGGTGACTGGCAGCTCCTATTCTACCCAGGATAAGAGACCTTGAGTTCTTTTTATTTATCATGGCATTTCTGACCCTGATAAACTTATTGTTGTCAATTCTTCTACTTTATGTCTCACAGAAATTTTGTTACATGGTTTAAAGTAAAACCCGAAAAAAATGATATGAGAACAAAATAGTCTAGAAGCTTATTATGATAATTCTTTGATTAACAGGAAGTCAGCTAACTTACTGACTCAAGTTTTTTCTACACTTTCCTTCTTTATGAATGAGAAAGTACGTGGAGGCGGGTGATCAAGAATTTAATTTAAAACCTACTTCAGGGGCAGAACAGGCAATCAATGAGCATTTATTGTGTGTCTGCCCTCCCAAAGATGCGATGATATGTATTAGAGTTGATACAAAGAATTATAGCACATGGTCTTTATTGTAATGAAGGTTGCAATCTGTGGGTATAAAACTGCACACATTGGGAGATAGCTCAGTGTGACAATGTAAATGATAAACACCACAATGAATGACACAAATTAAATGCAATAGGAATTTAGAAAAGATGGCTAGCACTGAGTGAGTGTCCCAAGGTAACTGCTGGGACGAGGTGGGCTCAAGCATGTTCTTAGGTTGGGTAGATTGGAGACAGAGAGAGAAAGGCATTTGAGCTGGAATAGAAGTAGTACTTTCTTGTGAACTAGGGGCTGTTGTTTGGTGATATACTAGGTGCTTTAAACACGAATAAGTATAATTAATTTAATGATTAGTGAAGGTGAGGAAGGATACTATTTGTTTCAGGTGACTGAATGCACCATAGATTAATGGAATGAGTTAATGGTTTGGTTAGGATATTAGTTAGCCAGTGTTCTCCCTGGCATCTGAATTCTCTGTCCTTGATTGGGCAATTCTCCATATGTGAGCACCAGTAGGAGGCAGACCTTGAGAACGTAGGAAGTTCAGATACTTGTTTTCCCAGGTCTCTTACAAACAAAGATAGGGCAGGTTCCTAGCTCTGTACAACAGACAGGTTTGGCCAAGTAGAAGACTTGTCTAGGACTTGGAACCAGGAACTAGTTGCCTTTGTAATGAGGCATGCCTTCTGGCAGTGGAGACAGCCACATGCTTCAGTGCGGTAGCAGTGGCAGTGTACCTAGTGTTGATGTGTGGCAGTGCTGGAGCCCGGAGGTGGCAGGCTGTGGCATCCAGTGGTCAGTGGTGAAGGCAGCAGTGTCCTCACCGAACTACTTCAGTGGCATGACTTGGAGATAGCTGCCTGGCCACTCTTCTTTTAGGTCCATTTTCTAAACCAGCTTCGCTTGCTTCTCCAACAATTCTGCGAGCAACCCAATAATACTTCCAAAAATTCCTTTTCTGCTTCAGCAAGTTAGAGTTGTTTTAGTTGCTTGAAACTAAAAATTATGAAAAGTGTAGAATTTAGGATGAGATGATGAGGGCTTTTAATGTTAGCCTAAGGAGTCTGAACTTTATAGGAAATATCCCAGTATTAAAGAGTTTTGAGCAGTAGGATGACACTACTTAAATGATGCTTATTAATCCAGAATTTTGTTGTTCTTATTGTTAATCCTCACCCTAGGATATTTTTCCATTGATTTTCATGGTTTTATTGTTGTTTTGGTTGTTTTTTTTCCTAGAGAGAGAGGAAGGGAGAAGAGAGAGAGAGAGAAAACATCAATGTGAGAGAGAAACATCAATTGGCTGCCCCCTGCACACCCCCTACTGGGGATCAAGCCCACAACCCAGGCACGTACCCTGACCAGGAGTCAAACCAGGACCTCTCAGTCCATGGGATGACACTCAGTCCACTGCGCCACACCAGCCGTGCTCTATTGGTTTTTACATAGAGTGGAAGGAAGGGAGGCAGAGAGGGAAACATCGATGTGAGAGAGACACATCAATTGGTTGCCTCTGCCAGGGCTGGGATCAAACTTGTAACCCAGGTACATGCCCTTGACCGGGAATTAAACCCGAGACCCTTTGGTTCGAGGGCCGATGCTTCACCTGTTGAACCAAACCAGTCAGAGCTAACCTAGTATTTTTTAAGTGTTGATTAATGTCAGTGTTATGCAGGATGAATCATTTCAGAGAGAGAGACTATAGCTAGAAAGATAATATAGGAGAGATGGGTCATATCAACAAGGGAGTTGGTTTGCAGGGGAAAAGATTAGACAGGTGGAGTTTGAATAGATGCAACAAATATGTAATTAGGCAATAACAATATGGGACAGGCCATTTAGTCAGGAGTCTTGGTTTGCCACTGCTTGCTTTGAAGATTTTCTCGCCCTCTCTCTGCTTTGGTTTCCTTGTCTCATACGAGAAGGATCACTGAGAGCCCTTGGGGGAAAGGACAGAGATTAGAGAAGTGAGAGTCAAAACTTGAATAAAAATAGGTTGTCTGTGTAGGGGTAGTTACTGTTCCAAGCACAGGGATATTACTTTGTTAAAGAATTATCGAGCATCGGTCTGCCATATAATGTGCCCTAGTGTACCTGAGAGCTAACACATGGACCACACACAGGAACAGTGGTTCATTGCGACCGTGATCCTGTTTTCAGCCTCATTTCACTTGCTGTACTTATTTGGGGGAAGCACGCAAGCCTTGCCTCACTTGCAGTAAGCATCTGGGGGAAGGAGGGAAGTGTCCATTGAGAAAGATCCAGATATTATTAAATAAGCTCCTCCCTCTGTCTCCAAATGCATTTTACCTAGAAGTCTCTTTTAGAAAGTGGAAGAAGAAGAAAAAAAGACAGAAACAAATACAGGCTACACTTACATTAAGGGCTGATAGAATAAAAAGGAATTTATAAAAGAAGGACAGTGTCATCCAGGAAGTATCAGGATCACCAGAACTCGTGACTGCTGAATTCCACCTGCCTATTTTAACATCCAGAGGCCTGCGCAGGGTGAGACAGGGCATCATAAATAGCACAGAACACCAGGCTTAGATAAAGTCATTTCTTTGTTTTATGTCTAAAAATCACTGAACTACTGACAAAGAGCTTTAACCTCTTTCAGTTAGGGTATTTGGATGGCATTTGCTCATAAAGGACACGCTTCCATAGCAATCTTGTAAAAAATGTCCAAAAACACAAATTTCTTGATTGTCCAGAACAAAGGGCAAGTGGTACCATGAAAAGGAGTGCAAGATGTGTTCCCTCATCACTGTGACGTGGTGCACTGAAACAAGATGAATTCCACGTTAGCAGAGGCAAAGCACAGAGAGTTGTGGAAAAGGCTCCGGGCCATTTAGTCAGGAGTCTTGGTTTGCCACTGCTTGCTTTGAAGATTTTCTCGCCCTCTCTCTGCTTTGGTTTCCTTGTCTCATAAGAGAAGGATCACTGAGAGCCCTTGGGGAAAGGACGGAGAGACTGAAGCTGTGGTTCAGGAAAATAAAATTCGCTCCCAGAGGGAATGAACAGACGATGCTGCAAGATGAAATCGCAGCCTTCGGAGCAGAAGTTGAGAGCAGTTGCTACTTCCCTTAAAGGTCATTGCTCATATCCCAACAGGAACGGGTGGTGAGGCACACTGAGAACCTGTTGTCTTTGTGTAGGGCGGGCCCTACCCTTTTCTAACAGTTATCTGTTTACCTTTTAATATAATTAGGCAGATCAGATTGGTATTTAGTCTTGTTCTGACAACAGCAAATTAGGCTTAACTCTTTAATTACAATGAGGAGGAAATCACCTTTCTGATATCCTTCAATTAGCTCAAGCAGCTGTTAAGTTATAATTAAAATTTCACATGGATCATTTGAGTTCTTGGAATGTTTCCATTTAATAACAAAACATTTGCATATATGCATTCAGTTTTCAACAACCTTTTCAACTCTGTCAATGGTAAACCAAGAACGTGGATACAGTAGTCAATGAAATCTTTGTAGTCTTGTAAGCAGACAGCTGGGTCCCACAAAATGAAAATGGAAGAAGGTAATCAAAAAGTATTAGTGCCTCCAAGTTTTCTGGAGCTTGTTCAGAGAATTAAACTTTTGCTTTATGTATGGGTATCCAAAAGGGGGTGGGGAAGCTACCCAGGAGACAGTGGCTATTGGCTGCTTAACAAATGAATGACTGCATTACACGAATCCTATTATGCAATATAGAAATCTCCCCACTGTTTCTTTACAGGTGGATTCTTGCCTCCATAGACTTTTGAAAAATAAACATGAGAGAAAAAAATTGCATGTGGAGGCCCGGCTGGTGTGGCTCAGTGGTTGAGCATTGACCCATGCACCAAGAGGTCACTGGTTCAATTCCCAGTTGGGGTACGTGCCCAGGTTGTGGGCTCGGTCCCCGGTGTGGGGCGTGCAGGAGGCAGCCTCTCTCATTGATGTTTCTATTTCTCTCTTCCTCTCCTTTCCTCTCTCTAACAATTAATTTTTAAAAAAATTACATGTGGAAATTTAAATATCCTCTTCTTTTTTGTTCTTATTTTATTCTGAGTATTCAATTGAATAAAATAAGGGCTCGCTTTCTTCGAGTTGCTCTGCCAGTATCTGTCTGATACAGCTATGGCTTCAAGTGTGTAACACCAAGATGGAAGACTAAACATATAGTAATCACAGTTACAATTTAGGTATGAAAGATATTTGAAACACTAAATGTTGGCTATATTAAACTGAATCCAACTGAAGCATCAGAGGAATAGTTTTAAGATTATGCTTAGAAATTTCAAATTATGACTACTGAATGGCAGAAAACTGATTTTTTTATAAAGGTCTTAAAACTGTTTTTCTCCCTTTTTGTAAATATAATTTGTATCTTTTATTCTTTAACACTGGTAGGAGGAAGTGATAAAAAACATGTTGTAGGTTCAATAGCCATGTTGGCAGGTGATAGCTTCTAGAATCTATATCCAAGGCCCTAAGCTGTTTTTAACAAGCCAGGATTCTATTCATGCTTACTCATTGAAAGGCTATATTGAAACATAGTATTCTGTATTGGCTAAGAACCTAATGATGTCTTCCCAACTATCAATCTGTAATGTATATTATTGAATTTCAACCACCAAGATAATTGTGTCCTTGGGAATTGAAGAACACATGTAGAGAAAGAAGAGAGATGAAAGAGAAATGTCTGATATCATAATTATGCCAGTGTGCACACATTTTGGGGCTACCAGCTGTTATCAGCACATTTTCCGTCTGCCTTTACTAATGTTATTATGACCTTTTAGAACTGATTTCATCTGGTAGACAGTTGGCTCTGACACCTTCACGGAGACAATTTCATCTCTGAACAACTAAAGGGAAGAATGAGTAACAAGTGGCATTCTATTCAGGAAAATGTTCCAAACTGATATCTCATTATTCTTTTGTTGGAAAAGCTCATTGTTGGGTGATTTTAAGATTCACTTCAAGTACTTAGGTTTACTAATCTGAAAATCCACACGTTGCCTTAGGGAATCAGGGTTAGATCTAAACTCTCAAGCAGTTTTCAGTTCAGGATTCTTTGGAAAATGTTTGTTTAAAGTATTTTTATATTCTGTGCATATGAAAAACTGAGCCCTAGAAAGGTGATTTACATTATTCTGACTCCAAAATCTAGAAAGATTTACATTAAGTTTTCTCTCCCCACATTCTCTCTCTCTCTCTCTCTCTCTCTCTCTCTCTCTCTCTCTCTCTCTCTCTCACACACACACATACACACACACACACACACACACACACACACACCCTTTCTACATAGAGACTACTCTAGAATAATATTGAGATGTTCAGAGCACTTACTGTACACAACACGTATAAGAGAAAACTGAAGCCATAGAAGGTTGAATAAATATGCTTGTCTGTAGCAGAGCCGGAAGTTAAATGTATATATGTCTTATTCTAAAGCCCATTCTCTTAACCAGTATGGTGTTATATTCACTTCTTCATTAATTTGACAACGTAGGGTCCACCCAGTCTCAGGCTTTTCTAGAAGCTAGGAATACAAAGGTGAGCAAAATGGACATGGTCCTGTTATCAGTGAAGTGGGGTAGCCCTTTCTCCACTGAGTGCTGGGCGTGGAATCCTTATGGTATCTCAAGAAAAATAATTTTCTGAGCCTCGCCTGGGAGGATGAGTGGTTTTTATTTGCATAGAATTACATCCCTGGGTTTCCAACACTCCCTTTCCCCTAGTCCAGTCATAGAGTGCAATTGGGGCTTCAGGAGAGAAAGCAAAGCCAGTGTCTAGACTTTCTGTTCCATATTGCAGCTGAGTCCAGTGCAGCATCGGGCTAGTTAGAGTCCACTAGTCTATTGTGTGGGGGGCCCATGTGGGCAAATGCTGGGGAGCCAAGAGAGTGCGCTCCCTGCCATGAGAGGCCCAAAGGAGCCAAGAGCAACCATGAGGGCCAAAAGAGCTGACTCCTTTGTTCAGGAAGTTAAGTATCCCAAATCATCAGACTCTTGCAGTAGCCTCACCTATTCTGGCCACTGACCTCTGTTCTCAGGTGTGACTGACAGCAAACACCTTGCTGCGAGTCCCCCCAACTGTACTGGGCATGCGTCTATCTCCCCCATGTCCAGCCCTTTCCCCAGCGATCTGCAGGGGATAGACCTGTGGCTCCCTGAGGAGTGTAAAGCTGCATCTTCCTGGTGTTTCCTGGTGAAGCTTCCCAAATGACATGCCTTCCCTTTGCTTCTTTTCTGTCCTTGATAACTAGGTTAATCACAATGGTATCAGTCCCTGTCCTCATGATATTGACAATGTGTAAATCGTTTTCGTCTTATAAATTGATTGTATGTCAGTGAGTAATTTCTGCACATTCACAGGCTTGAGTCCTAAGCGGATGCTGAGTGTGGTGTTTAATAATGCTGCCGCCGAGGCCTGCACCGATTCTGGGAACTTGATGAATTCTGTAAGGCAGTGTGCCGAGTCCAGTCTCTGGTGGCCACGTTCGCCTGGCTGGCTGTTCAGTGGTAGCAACAGCTCTGTAGCCACACAGTGTTTCAGGACCCAGCCATTAGACACAAGGTCAGCTTTCTGAGCGGCTCTTCCCTTGGTTTTCTAACCATCTGCATCCCACCTAGCCCGCCTCTAAGGCAGGAACACCCTCTCCAGTTCCTTGTAAGGATCCGGCTGCATGAAACCCAGGAGGAAAGTTGTGATGTCTTTCCCTCCCACCAAGAAACAACGTGACATCCTTACTCTGACTCCTGGTGTGGGGCAGTCAGGAGTGAGGAAGACAAGGTGGGAAACGGGACAGAGGGCAGGTCTGAAAGTGTTATTCTGAACAACGTGCATTTTCTAATTGGTGGTAATGCCTCCCAGGGGCTTGCTCCCGTAGTAGGGTTTGATATTAAAAACACGAGGAATGTGGGAACTCGCACAGAATAGGCAGAAAAGCACAGCCTCACAAGCAGAGCGCTTTGTATACCATGTGTACACCAGCAGCCACCCCACCTAATTATCTGTGCTGAAGAGAATTATACTCAGGATTGCCAGAACTTCCATATAATTTCTTGGCATAGGAAGAGAGTATGATGAGTAAACTCAATGTTCCAATGTTTAACAAATAAGGTTTCCAATTATTCTTTTTACTAATAACAGCATGATTGATTATTATTCCATCTTATATCTAGATAATGTGCCAGGTGATGTTCTGGGCAGTTCCCATACGCTGACTCCTCACACCTACTCCCTCTCCTCCATCGTACAGAGGAGGCTACGGAAGCTGAGCAAGGTTGATTGACTTGCTCAGTGTCACCCAGCCAGTGAGCAGCAGAGACCAGGCAGAATGTGGGTCTGTCTGATTTTAAAGTTGCTTGTCTTGAACGAATCTGAGTCACAAGGGGACTGTCCTGCCCCAGCTGCTGTAGGTCACCCATACGTGGACCTTGCTTGTGTTTAGGGACTTTCAGGGCGTATTATGCTTTGCTTTGACTCTAAAGCACACATTCACAGGTTAACCTGTTTTGTGTAGACATTGTCATCTTCCCATTGCTTGAAGGATTTTTGTGCTAATTTAAAGATTGTGAGTACATGTCAGAGCTAGGTCATAATTTTGTCTTTTAGGAATAGCCACTCAGTACTGAGAACTGTTTTTCCCCCTGGGTTCTATTACTTCATATTTCTGAAATAACTAAGCCTTTAATTATTTAATTTACTTAAATTATTTAATAATTAAGGCTCTGGGATTTATTTGTCTAAGAAAGTTTAGATTAATGAGCTAACTGGTGATACCTTAATGATACTACTTAAGACTTCTATTCCTATAATTGTTAGTATTTATATTTTATTGTTTAACTGGGTGACTTATCACAAGTCCTTTACTATATCTGAGCTTTACATTTCGCTTACAGAATAATGTTCCTGCTGCTTTCTTCAAAGGCACTTTCAATCACTAAATCTCTAATTCTCTGAAGGACGGGCCTGGTTAATTGCATCATGATTGAGAATAGTTTTCAGGAGTCTATTAAATAGCTACTTTCAGTTAGAAATGGGACACTTCTATATTCAAATTACTATAGTTTTTTTTTTTTACTGATATTTACTGATTTGCTCACCTCCAAATAACTGTTTAGTTCTCCCTTCTAAGAGACCATCTGATACAAGCAGATTGGGGTTAATAAACCAAACCTTGATCAGGCTAGAACTATTGCAAGTTAATACTAATAGTTAAAATACAATGAATGAAGATGCCTAGAGATGTGCATTAGCTTTCTTCAGGTTTCTTGGGACAATTTTTCTTAATCATTTCTGAGAAGCAGCAGTGGATTTTGCCATTCAGAGGAATACTTGGTCAAGATTTCCATGGGGGATAATCCACACATGCTGCACACTGGTCCTTCCTAGTTCTGCTGCTTTTTGGCATTTATTGTATGCCTCATTTAAGATGATAATTGTACTACAAGATTTGGTTAACATTTATTGTTGTGTGAGTATTTTTCCTATTGAGATGATTAACTATATGAACATAGAAACTGTGTCCTGTACTTTTTTATATCCCCCCACAATACATAGTGTAGAGCTGAACATACCATAAGTATAATAAATGCTTACAGGATTGGATACATTTGTGTCAGAAACATTGTTGACTTATTTTGCTTAAAGCAAGAAGTATCCATAAGTAATACAGTTATTCTCATGGTGCTGTATATTTCACAGAGGTGCTCAATCATACATGTAAAATACATGTTTAGGCAACGTTTAGATACAGGTCTCCATTCTTCATGGTGCATTAGCTATCACCTGGGGAACCTTGTAACAGAGCCTAATACAGAAGTCTGGTGCCCACACTCAGAGATGCAGCTTTAGCATATCGGGGGTAAGTCACAGGCATCATTACCATTAAAAGCACCACAAATGATGCTGAGGCGCAGCCACAGTTGAAAACCCCACAACCAATTCCACAGACATTGGCCCAGGACCTTGCCTAGGGAGTTAGGGCTTAATGGTTTAAAAAATTTAATGAATGACTTGCTTTTTATTTTATTTATTTATTTATTTATTTATTTTGCATTTATCTTCAGATAGAGCGGGAGGGAGAGAGGTGGGAAGAGACAGAGAGAGAGAAACATTGACGTGAGACAGACACATCGAGTGGTTGCCACCCACACGACCCCAACCAGGGCCGGGGACAAACTGCAACCGAGGTACGTGCCCTTAGCGGGAACCGAACCCAGGTCTCTCTGGACCGCAGGCCGACGCTCTAACCGCTGAGCCAAACTGGCCAGGGCGACTTGCTTTTTATATATTTTTATAAACTGACTGGACTAAAGGCATAATGGTCATTTTAGTAGACTTCTTGAAAGAGACTTGATTAAAAATTACCCTGGTGCATGTTATAGACCATAAAAGACAGAGCACGCAAAAAGTCGGGGTCTGAAATATCTAATGTCCGTTGTCAATTATCTCTCTAATGTTGCACAAGGTCTTCTACCAAACTCCAGGGTTAGGAAATATATATTTTTTAAATCTATATGTTGTTCCAAGGAATTATTTGTATATGTAAATATAGATACAGATAATTTACATGTACATATATATAATATGTACAAACACATTTATACATTAAGAATTTTCAAGTATCTGATACAGGTTTTTGGATACTTTTCTCTCCCCGTTGCATGAGAAATTTGCATGCTTATTTGCAATTTGGATGCTTGTGTGCAGTTTATAATCTTGTCTTTTAAGACTAGTCACTCAGAGAAAAAAGTATATAACAAAAGTATATAAATAATCAAGTCATTATAGAATTAATTTTCAGTAACCTCTTTCTGAAATTCAAATGTTATTCCATATAATTTTAATGGAAAGTCATTAGAAATGCTAATGAAATATATATGCAAGGTTTCCTTGCAAAGTCCCTGCACTAACTCCACTTTCCATCTTTACTGAAAACATGCAGAAGAGGAAGCTTGTCCGTGAATTGGTATTGAGCTTGCTTGTGATGAGTTATGGATGTTTTAGCAATAAAATTTGGCTTTCTGGAACAAATGGATGTTCAAACCTGATTTTATTAGTGTGGTTGAACATTGTGGAACTAAAACAAGGAAATTCCTGCATATTGCCACAATTTGAGGCCATATGGATCATAAACTTTTCTATTTATTCTTTACTGGTGAGCAGGAATGGCATTATCTCAGCAGGGAAAAGGGGGACGCAAGGAATACACAACTTAAGTTTAGAGACTGTACATCTTGTTACTGAATGTCAGATGAAGGTGAAGCTTTTAAATAGAAGGCCCTTGATTTAGTGCCTTTAATGTGCAGAGAAAGGGATGTGCAGGGCGCATCATTAGTGCGACAGGGTGAAAGGGGCAACGCTTTTTTTCTGTTACTCCGGGAAGAGGATGAATCTGGCACAGCTCTGATGTCGGAACCTTCATCACCTTTCTCACAGATGATGTAGATTTTAATTGTACTCGGGGCCGACGCGCGTCGCACCAGCTCCTACGTGACACCGAGATAGATGAAGCCATTTGTTGGCATTATCAGAGCCAGCTGTGTGCTTGGCTGTGGCTACAGTAGGCATTTTATCTCATGCATAATCCTCTCATTGAGAGGGGATCACAAGCATCTGAACCATATGGCAAATAATTTTATTATGATCAAAAAAGGACTCTTGAAGCTAGTTAAACAGAAGAGTCCTTGAAATTCAATCAGAAGTTTTATTTTCATGTCGCATCATCATCCTAAGTTAATTCTTAGTAGTGCCACAATCAAACAGAACCAAGACTCCCCCACCCCTGCAAAGTGAGAACACATTCAAAATGGCTTTATTTTGCCTGCTTTTTTTTTTTTTGGGGGGGGCTTCTCAATTTTGGAGAATTTATGTAGATCCATATAACAGAAAAGAGTCTGGGTTTCTAAGACTGAAGCCAGCTTCTGATTTAAAAAATAATAATAATAAAAACCTGTCTAAACACAAGAACCCCAGACCAGATGAGACAAGCTGGAATTTATGTCCTTCAGTGCTGTCCTCCTAAAAGCCACATAAGACAGAGGCTGATTTTTATTTTTTTCTTTACGGGAAGTAACATCTTAAAAGAAAGAAAGAAAATCCATTCTTTCGCAGGGTAGCCTAATGATCCCGTAAATTTAGCATACATCTTCAAAGGGGAGAAGCGAGCTTGTCTTTTCCACATGGTGGGATTTCCTGCACTCTGTCAAGGAGATGCATGGGCCTCATAGCAGAGGCATGTAATCCACTGCCCTCCTGTCCAGGGAAGTGATGGGAAGCAGCTGTTAGAGTTCAAGACGGGTTCTGGTTAGGAGGAATTGTGTGAGGCCGTGGCAAGCTGCTTAGTTGCCGCATCAAACCAGAATTGCTTCTCGCTATCATATTCCTTTGTTAATTGTGACTTTTATTAATCACAAAGGATGTTTCAAAGCTCCAGTTCAAATGTTACAAGGCCATAAAACAGCACCTTGCCTAATCTTACCTTGTGTATGATGTGTATGTTCTGTTCTTATGATTTTTCTTTCCAGAGGAGAGTATATAAGATGTGGGCCTTGGGGCACCTGTTAGTGATGTAAAGGCATTATCAGCGACTTCCACACCGCAGTCGGAGAACATAAAGCATCACAGGGTCCAAATGGCAACAGCTGCCTTATCTGGAGACTAGTCTTTTATTTGGTATTTTATTGACAAATAATAAAGCTAGTAATTGGACTGGGAGAGGACTATAGCCACCTAATTTACAGGAGCCTTAATTTTCTACTACTAAATGCCTGAAGCAGCTTTTTGTTCTTATCACCCCCTCATGACTGAATCTGGCTGAACTGTTAGATAGTTTAAATGTGTATTTTTCTCTTCATTATTTAAGAGCATGTTTGGAAAAAAATACTATGAAATATGACAGTGATTCCTTAAAAAAAAAAAAAAAACACCACGTGACACTGATTACCAAGCCAGGATACATTTGTTCAGGAGGCTTTCCTAAGTCCGTCCCCAGATGGGGGGTGTGGAGCAGCTGTGTGCACTGGTAGCAAGGGCCTGCAGAAAAGCAAGACAGCCTTCCAGTAACCACTAGATGCAAGCTTCCCTCATCGACAAAGTGCTAAAGATGTGCACCTCTCATCCTGCTACCTTCTTCTTCAACTTCACAATTTAAAAAGGAGGAGAACATGATTGCATTAGGCCCTTAGTCTACTTGCCTATTATAGACATAGATGTTGTTATTAGCTCCTTATTGCATTTCTTTATGGTCTTTTTGGTCCCCATCATGATGCAAGGAGGAACATGGATATTTGCTTGTTCTTTGACAAAGAAAAGGCATTGTGGGCCTTTGGTTTCACCCACGGGAGCTTTGTCAGAAGGAACAGCCAGACTGTTGCCCAGCAAAACGAAACGTATGACTTTCTCTGGGATAATCCTAATGCTTTGGAAGTGTTTGGGTGTTTTCCCATTAGAAACAATTTACACACTGTTGAACGATTATTATCCACTGTAGGATTTCCGAAAGTGTTTTGCTAAGTGTCAGGACCTGTCTTCGATGCCACACTGAACTTCATTGGCTACAAAGGTTTGCAGATAAATACTGGATGAAGAGGGGTGACGGGGCCTGAGCACATGGGCTTGACGGATCATCTTGTGATGTGTTACAATGAGCTATGTGTCCGTGTCACTGCGTTCATTCAACTAGCAAGGATGTACGAGTCTTTGAAGGTAGATTTATTGAGAGCTTTCCTCATGTCTTAAAATTTGGGACTGGTTTTGGAGCTTCTCTAGCAGTTTTCTAAATAATCTACCCCTTACTTTTTTAAGTATGGAATTAAAAAAAAAAAAATCTGTGCTAAATGGGTTAAATGTGTGGTTGGATATTTTACTTGTGTCCAAGGCAGTTGCTGGATGACAGGTCACCTTGTCACCAGGTAGATGGCCAACAGAGCGAATGGGCCTTTGGGAAGACAGAGCCTAGGATGTAGTACAGGAATCAGGGATCATCCATGGCCAGTAATAGGCATCTGATGAGGAGCTGTTATTTCCATGAGAAATCTTGCACATATGGCACATATGCATCCCAAGTAGACATTGGCTTATTTTTTCTGCAAAAGAGACACCAGTGGGGAGAAAAGTATAAATCCTGAATGTTAGAAAGTATTTTTAAATAGGTCCCTGTTTCTAAATAACACACATGAATTTCTAGCCCCCTAGGGTAAATTACATAAATTAGCAATGACCCACATGCCTGGGCCCTAAAATCGGGAGAGCAGTTAAACCTCATCAGAATTTTACAACGTATTACGTCTTGTCTCTGTTTTACAGAACTTTTGCTTGAAAACGTAGATTTGTGTTTCTCTTCTGTTAGAGATCAGTGACATAAGACATAATAGAGGATATTGGGAATGGCTAATAAGAGAAACATTGCTATTTCTAAATGTGAGTGAAGCCCATACTGATTTACTGTTATGGACCCAAAGTTTCTAGCAAACTGTTTTTCCAGCTTCTCCTAGATCATGTTAAATCAGGTCATTGAGAACTTTTGTCCACATAAGCACATATATTATTCCTGCTATTACGATATATTTTTAATTGCATGTTCTACTTAAATAGATATTTCTAAAATAATCTACATAGTTGTAGGACGCCTAACCTCTCTGGCCAGAGTGCACTTCACCTTAGAGGGATTCAATTCAATTCTTAATTTGGTGAGACCCTCTTGATTAATCCATCATAATAAAATAAATTATTTTGATGCCTTCTTGATTTTTTTCTTTTATTTTCTTTTTTTGTTTTTTTTGTTTGTTTGTTTGTTTGTTTGTTTGTTTTTTCTTTTTGGCAAGAGGACATGTATTGTGTGATGGACAGCAAATGGCTAAAAAATAGGAAGAATCCAGAATTCTGAAGATTATCAAAATTTTCCCTTCTTGCTTTTGAGCCCAAATTAGTCTCTCCAGGGGTCTGAATAAACCAACGCGCTTGTCACCGTGGGACAACTTTTACATTCTTCAGATAAGGACTCGGCCCAGTTTGGGGTCAAATTATACTAGTAGCAAAGCTGATCAGAGCAAACAAGGTTTTGGAGGATTCACTCACTCTTGTAAAAGCTGATTATAATTGATGAACGACCAGCTTGCTAGACCCTGACAGGCTGGCTGCCTGGCCTTTGCTCTCTGCCAGTTCAAGCCTTACAAGTGTGAAATAGCCAATTACTGGAATGCCTATTGAAAGTAATAGGCCAATGAGCAAATTGCTACTGTGGGACACCGTGGCAGTGTAGATGGAAGGGGGCCAAGATAAAGTTCTGCTCTGAGCAGCTGCTCCCTCCACAGATTGTTAATACTATTGGATGACCAAGGGATGAGAGCAAGGTATTTTCCCATTCAAACTGCAAGTGTCCTGCCTTGTATTGACTTAAAGTTTATGATGCATGACACCATCTTGTTACCCAGGTCCTAATTTTCAGAAATAAATCCTCCTTTTAAAAGGTAGTTAAATAGGTAATAAGGATAGTCACAGCCATAGATTTTGTGCAAAAGCATTAAATACAATTTTTGCGGGGAATGAAAAGTCATATAGTGTGCAGAGTGTTAATACTTGCCAGCCATTTGCTATTGACAGAACAATTTATCTTGATAAAGGACAGTGAAAAATTCCAATCTATTCACTGACATCACATTATCAGCAGTAATATATGACTGCATCTAAATATAAGGTTGAGATCCGATACAGTTGAGAAGTTCCTGGTAATTTTCCTGTAAATATATTGTGTACTGGACAATGAACAAATGACACATTTACCATGTAATTAGATAACCTATTTTTATGTGAAATTTTAAGTTTTGCTGTGTTTAATGGAATATACCATAGTGTTTCCTTTTGGAGGTAACCTGTTTCCTTAGTAACAGTTTAGCAATAAAATGGGTATTATTGAGTTTGACAGAGAAGAAAGGATAGACAAAGAAAAGTAAATTGTAAAAATCTGCACAAGACAGCAATTCCTCTCAGCATTTACTACCATAAGGAAATTACCTTAAATTCTAAATTATATTGCAATTATTATAATAATATATATATATGTAATATCACATATATATTTGTGATATTAGGAAATTGTGAATTACTTTGGAAATGGCTGTTCTTTGCAAATTGTTCTAGCACAAGTCTGAATTATCTGAAATGTGCCTGAAGGGGTCAGAAGGCAGTAAGTTCAAGGTGGAGTGACATGGAGCATGCGTGGTGTTAGGAAAGGTGATTTAGACCTATGGGGGGCTGTTGGAGTTCCATTTCTCCCTAGGTTAGAGGGCATGCAAGTTCAGCTCAGTGAGACCACAGGAGGCAGAAGTGTAGAGACGCACAAATCACCTCTGTGCTCCTATGAGCAACACCTTTGCCCCTATGTCCTCAGTCCATGTGCTTCTGTGAGTCTCAAGTAAGGAAGAATCAAGTCCATCATTGCTTAAGATCTGAATGTTGAATTTATCAGCAACAGTGTTGTTTGCTAGCAAACCTGTATAGATGCCCACAGTGTCTCATCAGTGCATTTTTCTTCTATTTGTTCTACATGAACACTTTTACAAAAGAAACAAGAATTTGCTGTTATTGACATAAACTGGCTTGGGAGTAATATGTGTTTTCCATTTTGGATGATAACTATGGAAAAATAGAAATAGTTTACCAATTTCAAAATATGTCCTGCCTATTTTCAAGAGGATTTGAGGAACCTACAAACTAAATTAAATCATAATATAAAATCTCATATTTAGTAATTGAAAACTAATAAAAACAAGGAAAAATAATCCCAGAGCACATCCAGGGGGCAGAAGGAATGATTGCTACCAGGCCCGTGAGAGAAATGTTTTACTGTAATTGGCACCGAGTTTGCCAGTCTGGTTTTGAGCTTGCTAGGACCACAGAAGAGACCTGTATGCACAATTGTGCAGGAAGATGTAAGGTGTCCTCTATTTCTAATATTATCTTAGAGTATTCTACTATTCACTGTAAGCACTTAAGTTATCTCCTGCACTAATAAGCAAGACACTCGCTTTTCCCCTTTCTCTCTCTCCTCTTAAAAAAAAATAAATAAATAAAATAAAAATGCTCAGTCCTGCTTTCAAAATCAAGGTTGAAGAGAGAACTGAAAAATCAGATTCATCCTCACTATTTGACTGCCTTTACCTCTGTCTGCCACAGAGTGTCGCTGTTGAAAACAGGACCTGCACAGCTTTTTGTTGTCTCCCTGTCCACCGCTGTGATTCTGTTCCTGTAGATCTGGGTCCCTGTGCAAGACAAAATGGTTCCCCTGGAGAAGACAGTCCCACTTCATCTACATTTCAGTCATTTTCCATTCTTGAGTTTATGCTTCCGTTTCAACCATTTTCCCCAACCACACCAATAGTGCTAGGAGACCGGGTACCAAGGGGCTTCAGACGCATGCTATATGAGAAAGCTGGAATATCAGACCTCCCACACTGAGCTATGTGAGGATGAGGATTTGGTGAGGGTTAATGAACTATATACACACACAATTAAAACAGGGGCTGTTTGCTGTTGTTGTTGTTGTTATTATTATTATTATTATTATTATTATTATTATTTAATAACTCAGTGCAAGACCACCTTGAAGTTGGAGCACAGGACCCAACCCAGCCTCCTCCCTTTCCTTACCTATAAGTTTTCCCTTGGCTGCCTTTGACATCTTTCTTGTCTGCAGATTTCAGTTGGTATTATCTCAATCCATTCAAGAGATTGTGATAATATTAGTCCTTATAAAGGAAGCTGAGCTCTTTATCTACTGTTCAAGGGCTTCCGTGTTTTTCATCTTCTTCCTAGTGATTAGCAGTGCAGGTGAGGACTAGGGGCTGCTCTTGTCAAGAATATAAGGTCCCCACTGCACTTTTTCTGGGTGTCTTACTGGGACATGGAATCCTACTGGTTTTATTAATACATTTGCATAACTGAGAGAGGTTACTCAAGGTTTAATTGCAGAACTAATCTCTTAAGGTGGTAATTTTCCATTTTTACTTTAAAGAAAACCAGCTGACTACTTTCAAGTGTTATCTTGCTATAAAGTACCGCCCAGATTGTATTTACTTTCTTTATGAGGAAAGTTTCTGCAAAGATAATTCTTTTCTTGTAGTTAAACTTAATTATTAATTTGTCATGTAAAAAGGGTAGTGAGTGACCAAGTGACTCTATTTTTATTATGGCCTATGAAATGAACTTTGTAGGGGAGGGAAATTATGTTTCTAGATGCTATAAATAGTACCTCATTTTATCTTCACAACCCTCAAGGGAAGTGGTATTATCCTGGTATTTCAGGTTAAGATCATATTAAAGAGTTTATGGTTCATGCCCAGAAATCACGTGGCTGAAGTAGCTTGCACATATGGAAACCAGAATTCAAGTACAGGTTGCTATATAATTTTAGTAAATGGATGTGATATGCATTGACTTTGCTGAAATCTTTAATAATCAATAAATTTGTAGATTTGCCCAGATTTTTCATTCATATAAATATATTGTCTGGAAATAACAAGATTTTTGTTTCTCCCTTTCAGTTCTTTTACTTCATAATTTTTTTTTTTATTATTATTGCACTGGCTAGGGCTTCTAGTACAATGTTGAATAGATTACAATGACAAAAAGTATGACAAACATCTCTGTCTTATTCTTGATTTTAAAGAAAAAGCTTTCTGCTTTCAACATTTTAATTCTAAGAATAATATGTGCTATATATTTTTGCATCTGAAGAACTTACATTTTCTTCTTTTTAAAGATTTTTAATATAAATGAGTGTTGATTTTTATTTAAAGAATTTTTATGTTTCACTGAAATTAGCTTGTACATGTAATTTTACAATACTAATTTGCTAATAGGGTATATTATGTTAAAAGATAATTCTAATGTTAAACCAAGTTTGCATACCTAGAATAAACACTACTTATTTATAATTTATAATCTTGTATGTATTTCTAGGCTTGGTTTGGTATCAGGTTATTCTAGACTGTTTTTTCTATTTTCTGTACCAATTTGTTAATTAAGGAGACTCACATTTGGTAAAAAGTGCTCCTGTACAACTGGAACTGGTGATTTTGAGTAGGATTTTTCCCTACTAATTCAATTTTTTCATGTTTATAGTCTTAGTTAAGTTTTCTATTTGCTGTTAAGCCAATATTAGTTTGATATTTTCATTTCATCAAGAATATGCCCACTCTTTACAATGTCTGTACTGATCTGGTATTAGAAAAACACCTCCTCATTAACTATAAACAGAAACGTCCCCCTCTTTCTACCATCCCATATATTTTTCTTTTTTTTCTAGTCCAATATTGCCAACAGTTTGTCTACTTTGCTTGTCTTTTATATTATTTTTATTGAATACTAATAATCTTTCTTTGTTTTCTATTTCAATAATTTCTACTCTCACCTTTATTTTTCCTCCTTAATTCACATGTTAAATACTTCACTCTCTTTTTAACTACTCTTCATGTATGACTTTCAGACTATATATTTCCTTTTATATACTGCATTAGCTGCATCCCACAAGTGTTAATGTAGAAAATTGTCATTGCTGTGACGTAAATATTTATAATGTTTTTATAGTAATTTCATTATAAATTTTTTAGAAATATGTTTTTTCTGTGTCAAACTTATGAACTGTGCCCTCACCTACTCTAACGTATTGCATTTTTATAAAAAAACATGGTCTGTGTTGTTTCTTCTATATATATTGATAACTCCATAGTAATGTAATACCCTATAATCATTTGCTTTTTTATTGTTTTAAAATAATGTTTCTATAACTTGGAGGTACAGATTCTTTCTTTCTCTCACTTATGTACATGTGAGCATAAATATGTGTGTATGTGTATTTACTATACATTTATATTCACATAACTACACCTATATACATTCACACACAGTTATACAAACACTCATATACACACACAAGGTAAATCAAACTTGTTAATTGTATAATTCTACTTTGTAATATCTACACTACTTTTGTGTCTGTTGCTAGTTTCTTAGAATGGCATGATAAAATCTTATAATTGTGGATTTATCAATTCTTTCATGTAATTCTCTTAAATTTTTCCTTTATGCCCTGTGAAGAGATATGATTAAGTGGCTGTATGATCAATATAGTTATCTTTTTTTTTTTGCACTGTTGATTTCATTTATAAGTAAAATTTCTTTTTGTTAATAACCTTTTACTTTAAAGTGCCTTTTGTTTGCAATCAATGTCATTGTTATAACTTCTCTTTCAATGGTTTTGACTGATATCCTTTTATCATTTTCTTTTTAGTCAAATTTCTTATGTCATTTAGTATTTAAGTGTGTATCTTTTAAACAACATATAGCTGGATTCTTATTTTATTTTTATTTAAAATTTAAAAATTTAATTACAGTTAACATTCAATAGTATTTTACATTAGTTTCAAGTGTACAGCATAGTGGTTAGACATTTATATAACTAAATGAGAGATCACCCCTATAAATTTGGCACCAAACACAGTTATTACAGTATTATTGACTATATTTCCTATGCTGTACTTTATATCCCTGTGACTTTTATAAGTACCAATTTGTACTTCTTAATCCTTTCACCTTTTTCACCCATCTCCCTATTTCCCTCCCATCTTGCCACAATCAGTTTGTTCTCTGTATCTATCAGTCTGTATCTGTTTTGTTTGTTCATTTATTTTGTTCTTTAGATTTTATGTATGAGTGATATCATATGGTATGTGTCTTTCTCTGTCTGACTTATTTTACTTAGCATAATACCGTCTGGTTCCTCCATGTTGTCACAAATGATAAGATTTCACTTTTTATGGCTGAGTAATATTCCATTATATATATATATATATATATATATATATATATATATATATATATACCATATATATATATACCACATCTTCTAAGTGGCCATTGATCTATATTTATTTATTTATTTTATTATTATTTTATTTTAATCCTCACCCAATCACATTTTTCCATTAATTCTCAGAGTGGGAGGGAGGGAGAGAGAGAGAGAGAGAGAGAGAAGGAGAGAGAGAGAGAGAGACATCCATGTGAGAGAGACACATCAACTGGTTGCCTCCCACACAACCCCAATCAGGGCTGGGATTGAATCACAACCAAGGAATGTGCCCTTGACTGGAATCGAACCCGAGACTCTTTGGTCTGCGGGCCGACACTCCTACCACTGAGCCAAACCGGCCAAGGCGATATATATTTATTTTAAATCTAATTTTAGAATCCCTGTCTTTATGTATGCCATTTTTAAATAAAGTATAAATATAAACCAAATGTCAAAGCACTATTCTCAATGCTTTATTTTTTTAATTTATTTTATTGTAGAAAGTATTACAGATGTCCTCCTTTTATTTCCCATTGACACCCTCCTCCCCACTCCCACCGCCCCCTCCCCACCTTCCCCACACTATTGTCTGTGTCCATTGGTTATGCATATATGCATATAAGTTCTTTGGTTTCTCTCTCTAAGCTTCGTCAATTTGTTCCCTACTTTCATGTCTCTGGATCTATTTTGTTCGTCAGTTTTTTTTTTTGTTCATTATATTCCACAGATGCTGTAAATGTACTGACTCTTTGAATATACCAACCCTATGAACTAGATAGTATTATTATCCTGCTTTAAAAAATGAGGAAATTAAGACACAAAGAAGTTAAGCAACTTGATCATGATCACACAGCCAGTTTATGGCAGAGGCCAGCAAACCCATGCTCTTATCTTCTATGCATTGAACTAAGGAATGGGGCAAGCAGGGGGCAACCAGGGTGCAGAATTTCAAATCCAGGAAATGGAACCTCATCAAGTTTTGCTGGAACTGAAGTTTCTTTTATTCGTGCCTTTCATTCATTTGTCAAATATTTATTAAAATCCAGCCCATATATTCTCACCACAATTGGTTCTTCTTAAGGATCTACCTTGCAAAGTAGGTTTAGCCTTTATACAGAGGAGGCTAGTGGCACTCTAAATTACATGGCCAAGTTCACAGAGGGAGTAATCAGCAGTTCTTCTGCTTTCCAAAGGTGTGCTGTTTCCATTACACTGTTCAACAGCATTGTGGAAGTCTGGGTCAAAGGATGGGGGAATTCAGGTATAAAAACACTGTTATTTTTTATACAGATGGTATTTTTCTATAAGTATTCTTTAATTTCTATCGTAATGTATAGCTTTATATCATGAGCATGTTAAGAAAAGACTAACTAAAGAATGTAAAACATGTACTCATTTCATTTACCGACCAATGCATTCACACTGATAGAGAATGAAGTTCACCTTGTTTTATCAGTTGTCATTTTGTAAACAACCAAAAAAAGTATTCATAACCTTTCCCTCATGTCTCTCCTCATTGGGGTTTCCCCCCAGAAAGAAAGTAAATGAACACAATATAAGTTCAACGTAAGTGAATTCCTTTTTAATGTTGTGATTTTGTAAAGCATTGAGTGTAATACATTGAGCTTCAACTACAACTACTCGATCCCCTGATTATGGCTTCCGGTCCTCAGAAGGGTGAGGCCAATGGGACAGGATCTTCTGTGCCTTTCTTCTCTTTATCACACCAAATGAGGACTTTTGGCACCTAGTTTTAAAATTTGGAGCACACTACTTCTTCAGTTTTTGCCATGTAGATACTCCAGAAATTTGCCTCCCTTCTGCCAAAGAAATAGCTCCAGCAAAGCTGTTCTGTGGAAGCACTCTGAGGGAAAAAGGCAGAAAAAAGGGGATCTGAAAAGCAGTGTGATATGCTGAGCATTTTAAAGTAGTTAGTTGGTGGAAATAAGCACTTTTATATTTTTATGATTAAAGCATCAACTTAAATAAATATTTATGACTGTTCAGAGTGCATTCATAAAGAGCAAGTCATTTTGAGTTTTCATGATTAGCAAAAGTACATATTCCAGAGAACTTTGGAGTCCAAAATTATTTGGATAAATTCCTTCTAAGAGCAGCTCAGATAATGCCTGCTCTGTAAAGCTTTCTCTCCTCACATGGATTAGTCACTCTTTTATAAATGTTTGCTATCACTTTGTACACGTTTGTTTTATAATATTTATTGCATTGTATTATAGATAGATAGCTCCCCATAGATTTTTACTTTGCCTAGAATATTTTGGGATCTTTTGAGCTGATTTATGCTAGCCCAACTCATAGAAGACTGATGAATATACCAAGATATAACTTGGTTTTTTTGAAAGGTATTAGAGATATGTGGAAAAGCCTTTTCACAGAATGGAGTACTCAATTTCTGATCATAAAAGTAACTCCTGGGGGGGGGTCCTTTAATAAAGCAAGTGTTTCATGGTGATGGAAGAATCATAATTTTAAGTTGTTAATATCCGTTTCAGAGTGGGGACTGTTTTAAGGGATATAAACAGCACTATTTGATGCCAGGCAAGATTTACAACACTGATCTTATAGCATTTAAAAAAATAATAAAAACTCTATTCTAGTGTTGGCGGGGGCGGGGGGACAGACCATGAAACAAAGTAATTTTCTATGGTAGAAAATTAGAAATGCTATGAAGAACAACAAAACATAGGGAGTTTTGGACAGAGGTGTACATTTACAAAGGGAGATCAGATAAACAAGAAGGTGGTATTTAGGACAAAGAATGAAGGAGGCAAGGAGCCCAGCCTTGCAGATGTCTGGGGTAAGGATCTTCCATGCAGAGAAAACAGCCAATACAAAATGACATGGGCATAGACTTGGCATATTTAAAGGCTAATGTTCAGAGCAGAGTGATCAGAGAAAATGTCAAGAATGTCAGGTCACTGAAGTCCCAGGGACCAAACTGTGATAGGCTTTGTAGGCCATTGTCAAGACTTTATCTCAACTAAAGTATAAACTATTGGAGATTTTGTACAATCCTGCTGTGTATCTGCTTTTCCTTTTGTCTCTCTCTCTGGTTGTTCCTTTGAGAACGGGCTCTAGGGAAACAAAGGAAGAAGCAGGAGAATGTTTAGGAAGCTATTGCAATAATCTAGGTGAGAAATTTCCAAGGGGCAGTGAGGAGATGGTGAGAAATGTTCAGGTGCTGGATATGTTTGTGAGACAGAGCCAAGAGGATTTCAGACGGATTGGATGTCGTATGTGAGAGAGGAAAACACCAAGGATATCTATAGCATTTCTGACCTGAGCAGCTGAACCGATGGAGGGAGCTTTCATATAAAGAGTAAGGGTAGTGTATTATTTTTTCTTCAGATGCACAAATGCTACTTTTCTCTCTGTATAGTAATCAGCATTATTGATGACCGATTGACTGATTTTTGAATGGCTTCTCAGTGACACTGATTAAACTTGTCATAAAGTTGGCTGTGATGGTTGAGATAATTTCACATTCATAGCCGTAGATATTTATGGTTGGATTGTTAAATATCTCTGGAGATATTTAAAATTATATGAAAAAAATACAGGACAAATAAATATTTGTTCTTACTAAGAATTTTGACTGCTTTTGAAGTTCTGAGGTATAAAATGCAGTGTACTTGAAGGATCCATGATTTAATATAAGTAACTCTATAAATGAGAAAATTAATACACTCCTAACTGAAGCAACATCTGATTACAACCAGTGAACCCAAACAAATATTTGTAAGACTGAAAACACATTTTGTTTTATTATATAAATATTTAAAGGGCATTCTCTAGGCTTTTAAATGAAATCAAATGAAACCTTAATAGGGAACAAAAAATGGTATTTAAAAATAAATAAGTACACCTATACCTCTATGACAATACAGAATTTATAAATGAATAATTTAGACATCTAGTTACACCTCTTAATTTTCCATCTGAGATACTAAGATAAAGAATCCAGCCCTGGCCTGCTTGGCTCGTCAGTTAGAGCATCAGCCCGTGGACCAATGGGTCTTGGGTTCAATTCCCAGTCAAGGGCACATGCCTGGGTTGCACGTTCAATGCCCAGCCCCAGTCAGAGTCATGCAAGAGGCAACCAATTAATGTGTCTCTCTCACATCAATGTTTCTTTCTATCTCCTTCTCACCCTTCTGCTTTATCAAAGAATCAATGGAAAAATATCCTCAGGTGAGGATTAACAAAAAAAGAAAAGAAAATATTTAAGAGCAAAAAAAAAAGAGTCCAGGTGAACTTGCCAAGCTCCCGTGGCTAACTAATGGCTAAGGGGGGTTTAAACTCACATCTAGTTGTCCCTGGCCTAATGGTCTACATAACCTTGTTTGCAGTTAACTTTACTTAGTCTTTCTTAATTTGCAGGGAATTGAGGGTGCAGTGCTCTCAATCTCCCAACAGCATAGACATAATTTTAGAAATAAAGTGATTTGAACACCAATGAGATACTTAACTATCTCTGCAATGTCCCAGGGGTCCAAGTGTCCATACACGATGCCCTGGTTATGGACTAAGGCCTATAAATTCTCAACATCAAGTCGTCCTTTGCCACTGCCCTTTGTGCTGGCCGCCCAGAGGTCAGATGGAGCTGACATCCAACTGGAGGTGTGGTCAGACATCTCCATTTCTGGGTTCTTCTGGATTCTGTTACTTTCTGCGAGATGCTGAATGCAATCATCTCATTTGCCATCACACTCAGAGATAACCCAGTCTCGAGCACTTGGGGAGTTCAATAGCATCCTGTGTTTGATAATGTTGAAAATGACTGATTATTGTTCAAATAAGATAAATAAATGGCAAAAAGGCAATAATTCAACCCTTGATATGTCAGCTGTTAAGAAAGGATGTAAATCTTAGTTAGATGCCTGAGATTAAAACCCTTTTCATAGTTGAGGACAGTGATGTTTTTAATAACATTAATTTACAGTGGACAAACTGTAGATTTTTAATGCTGATAATCCAGCCATTTATTAGACTTTAAGAGCAGGCATAATTAAGTATTACTTCCCAGAAGAATCGCTGCGGTGTTATTTATAGCTGTGAGGGGTATACAAAACTTAACTTTTTATGGTCAGACAAATATTAATTCTTGCTTCATTAAATGCAGACTGGAATATTTACATTGATGCTTTTCCTATACCATGTCATTTCCCAAGTTGTTGGCGCTGCTCGTTTGTTGTTGTTTTAGTTTGTTTTGTTCCCTACCCCTAAACAACCCAAATGGCCTTCCAAGTGGAGAGAAGGAACCAGAGGGTATTTTCTGAAAGAACTGTGTGCTACACTCTCTAAGCAAAATTGAATTTTCTCCTGATAGCCTGCCTGGTGATTGTGAAGAACTTCTGAGCAGAAAATAAAAATTTTTTTTGATACTTCTGAATTAGGACTCAGATCATATATATCCTTCTAATTGAGCTGAGTAACATGCCATTATCCCATTGATATTTAACATACTCTTGTGTCCCAGTAAGTTGTTTGATAAGAATAACAGAACAATGGTCTGCAGGAGGTAAAAATGTATCATCCCTTGTGATGCAAGCAATTTCAGAAGTGAGTAAAGCCAAACAACTAGTTCAAACAGCTTAGTAATAGTTTTAATTGTCATTATTTTGAAATGAAAAAGAAGATACCACGGACAGTCTTATTTTTCCTAATTCTAAGCATAGGTCACAGATGCAGGGAGAAAATAAAATTTCATCATGAAAAATAAAACAAACTTTGCAAGTTCTTTGCTGTAGCTAAAATGATGGCCTCTCCCCACTATTAGCCCATAACTGGATTTGCCATTTCAAATGTCCTAGAACCATTGCAACTTCTACCCCTTCAAAAGGTCCAAAGATTCAATTTCTTATTAAAATTCTACACCTATATGCTTCATATTTATTATGTCTCTACCTGTTATCTCGCCTTCACTCTTGATAGAAACTTATTTGGATAATGTCTGGAAGCAAAGCGTCCCCTCCTGAAAAAGGTTAGGGATGGAGGCACTCTGTCAATACCTGACAGGTGGAAATTTTTAACGTGTGAGCAGTATATGAAAATACAAATCACCACAGAGAGCCAGCCTAAAGCAGACTGGAAAGCTGTCATAAGCAATTCAAAAGCATGAGTTATTTGGTTCTTTTCCAGGGGGGAACAACTCCACAGGCATAAATTTGTGAATGGTACTTGACAATCTTAACAAGTCTGCTCTCTCCACAATGTGATGTGCACTTGCAGCTCACCTGTATTCTGAGACCAAGAGAGAATCGGCATGGTAGCTGGGAAGAGCTTGAGCCCCCTTACCTACTGAGACACATGCCAAGGAATAGATCAAACAACCTCACAACCTGGGACATTTTGAGGCAATTTATTTGTCCAAAGATTATGTATGGACCCTCCTCATACTCATCAATTCACTGAGTGTTATAGTATTAGGGGAAATGGTAGAGCCTTTGAAATAGATCCCTCCCCCAATCACTAGTTTATATGCTCTAACACTGCACATTTTTCTTTTTTTCTTTTTGGCCCTAGGTTCATTGAAAAATCTTTACTAACTAAATAGCCTTCCCCCTGATGTGAGAAGGCTGACTTTAGCGAAGGAGTGCATGATTGGCAAGTCGGTTCTAATTGAATGAGTGTCAAGGTCAAAAACCAACAAGTGATGAAGATGAGGAAGCCCTGGAGTGATGTTTGTTTCAAATCATATTATATCTTTTTTTGGAGCACAGGGCTTTAGGGAGAATATGTAAAATTGAAAAAGCAAGAAAGTTACAGTATAGCTCTATGCTATAGATGGTATAGCCACTAAAATAAAGAAACTTTATTTAGTAGTTCTTAATAAAATTAGGCCACGTAAAATGTAGTGATATCAGAATTCTTGAGAATTCAACCCTTGGGGATGAATAAATCACGGATGTGTCCTGAAGGATTTGCCTTGGTGGGAGGGTAAAATACAGGCTCTGGTTCTTGTAATTCAAGATCCCCCATGGCTTCTGCTGATATTTCCCTAGGACAGTGGTTCTCAAACTACTTTGATCATGGCCCAGAAAAAGAAGAATATTCATTGGGACTTAGTTAAATAAATATTATTCAAAAGAGACCTACTCCTATCTTCCGGGATGCATTTGGATCATCCTATCCTGTCCTATCCCTTCCTATTCTACTAGTTAAATATTTGATTTAAAGGCTCATTACATCACACTAACTTGATGGCACAGCTTATCACTGATTCACAAAAAGCTATTTGAAATACATTGTACTGGAAACTTCCTATTCATACAATATGTTGTGCATATTTTTCTCACTGAACCTATGTTCATATTGTTATTCCTTCAGTATGCCCTCCTTTTACCTAAATCCCAATTATCCCAGAAGTTACTCACGAAGAGAACTGACACCTATTGAATCCCATTAGAAATAGTTATAAGGCCAATGGTATATGGAACATTGGAAACTTATCCTTCACCAGCATTTCTTTCAGCAAATTTTCTAATAGAACTACATACACAATATAACTGCAAAAGAAAATTTTATTATTAACACCAAACTACAAGGTGAGGTAGCCCAGATCATGTAGAATATCTCCTTTATCTAAATTTAGCATTATCCTAAAATCAAAGCAAGGCTCTCAGTCACTGTATTCTACTATCATATGCTATATGCATTTACTCAAAAATCATCCATTCATTCAGAAAGATTTATTGGGTGCCTGCAAGGTCCCAGGCATTATGTATTTGCTGTGATAATATTATGAGAGTGGTTTCACTATCACCAGTATGTGTTACTAACAAAAAAAAAAAATTATGTAACAATGATTTCCTTTTCAACACTAAAATTGGTCTGAGGCTAATAATTATTTGCTGGGTAAATGCATGAACTATAAGATTTATTTAAAAGACTTACTTTGTTGTCATGGCTGTTAGTAATTGCTGTGTAACCCAATTAGTTATTGAAAGTGCATATTTGGAAACCTGAATGGTAGGACTTCTACTCCTTTTTTTTTTTTTTTAAGTGGGTTTGCAGGAGTCTTGTGAATTCAGGAAAGAGTTTAGAACTCTTCTCATGTAGAAATGGTAGTTTTTCTGGTTATGTATTGCTGTGTAACAGAATGTTTATCTTAGAGTAAAACTGGTAACTGTTCTGTTTATCCACTGCTACATAAAAAGTTCTCCAAACTTTGTGGCTTAACACAACAACCATTTTATTATATCCCATGATTTTGTGGGCCAAGAATTCAGGCGAGGAAAAGAGAGATGCACCCAGACCAGAAGCCACGGTTTTTTCTGCCCTACTTTGGGAGTGGGATAGCCCCACTTCTGCCATATTTTATTCATTAGAAGCAAATCAGTAAGTTTGGTCCACACCCAAGCAGAGTTAAACTCCGCTAGTCCTCTTGAAGGGAGGAATATAAAAGAATTTTTATGACCACTGCACTCCAATTTCTGGCCATAATTTGATTCACATTGCTCCTACAAGCAAAATGCAGCTACCTCTCCCAAGGCCCCCTCAAAGTCTCGTCTGTTGTTGACAGCATCTGCTCTAAATTTAGAATCGAATTATCTAAATTGGGTGTAGGTATGGAGGGGTCTCCTTGCTGTATTTCCTTAAATAAAGCTTCTTGAGCACAGTTCCTCTTAATGTGTAGATCTGTAGAACTGAAGAGACAAGTTATCTGCTCCCCACACACTCAAAATACAGTGGTACTGCAGCCATAAGATAACTGACATACACATTCCTGTTCAAAACCTGGGGGAAAAGAGACATAGAGGAGTCACTGGTCCATCGAAATTCTGAGGTTCCTTGATTAGGTCTCAGGGTCTGGGAGTGATTCTGCACAGATCTCAGCTCCACTTTCAGATTCCAAGTCGCAATTTTTTTTAATGAAAGTTAGCACACATTTGCAACTAAGTATCTTTCCTTGCCTGCTTCCAGCAAGTAGAACTTTGGAGGTCCAAAATCCCTATTTCATTCTGTGCTATCTCTGTCCCTTGCAGTCCATGCTGACAATATGTCCATGACTCTAATTCATTTGAAGCTTTGTGAGTCTTCTGTGAATCTTATTATCATGAACTCTGCTAGACAAAGGCCACAGTCGAAAATATCTTTGAGGTAAGCCCTTCTCTGCTTTAGGATTCAGCTGTGAGAGAGACATATCCATTGGCTGTCTCTCTCATGACTCCAGCCAGGGTAGGGGACCGAACTGCAACCGAGGTACGTGACCTTAATTGCAATCAAACTCGTGACTCTTTGGTCGGAGGGTCAATGCTCTAACCACTGAGAAAACTGACCAAGGCTAGAATACTTATTATTTAATTGGAAGATTGAGCACACCCCTAATCTCTTTAGAGAGCTTTTGTCGGGCTGAATAGTACCCTGAGGCACCACCTTAGATCCTTCTGATACCTTAACAAAAAATCTCACAGGTATACCCTTTGCTTCATCTTTGGACCAGGTTTTCTTGGCAGTACCCTGGATTTCATCTTTTCTCAGAAGCCATTGAATTTTAGCGTCATGTGCCTTATGGAAATGGGTCTTTAGTTCATCTTTATTCTCTTGCATCTTACAGGAAGCAGCAAGAAGAAACCAGAAGCAGCTTCAACACTTTGCTGGGAAATGCCCTTAGCTGGTCCCCCAGGTTATTAGGCAGTGCACTTATTTCCAAGTTATCCCCTTTCCTCCAATTTCTGATCACGTTTACTAAAATGTCCCGCAAATCCTCCCCCTACGGTCCTATGAAAGACCATGAGACAGTTTCTTCAAGGTCCTTTAGCTCTTACTAAGATTCTCCTAAATGCCCACTGGCTGTTTCCAATGCTACTCTCTCATTTGAGGTTTTGTTCTGTTTGTTGCTGTTTTTTTGTTTGTGTTTTTGGCGGCACTCCACTCCCAGGTACCAAACTCCGTGTAGTTTTCTATCACTGCGTGACAAATTACCCAGAATCTTAGCAGTTAAAAATAACAAACATGTATTTCTTCTCTCAAAATCTTTGTGGGTAGGAATTCAGAAACCACATAGCAGGTTGTTTCCTGGCCCAAAGTCTCTTAGGAGATGACGGTCATGGAGTTGGCTGGGGCTGCAGTCTCATCAGAAAGCTATTCTGGGGAGATCCTCTTCCCAGCTCCCATGTGTACGTAAACTAAATAGGTCTCTGTGTCCATGGCATTTTTTCTATTGGCTACTTATATACTATCTTTTCATAGAGGATCTAGGACCTATTTTAAGAAAATTACAAAACAAATGAGGTGAGTGCACAGTGAAAAATCAGGTATTTGAGGGAAAATTTTAAGATCAATCTTACTGTCTCATATTTTATGATGAAACATACTAATTAGAAATTATTATACTGTAATACAAATAAAAACTTCCCAAATATAATTTTTCTATGATAATTAGTTTTTGTTCTCTTGCTCATGTGAAGCAGTTTTGAAGTGGTGTGTGTAGTTTGGTGGATATATTCATTTAACTAGTAAGCAATAAATGCTTGTTTAAAAGTACCTCTTTTTTGCAAGTTCAAACCACTCTCCTATTTGATTCTGTTAATGGAGAGATGTTGTGCTAAAGTAAAACACTAAGAAAATATTAGAATTACTCCATTACCTTCCCTCACCCTTCACCTTAGAGTTGTGATTTCTGTGGTTGTGTTTAGTTACTCCCTCTACTATGCCTCCGTCCTACTTTGAATCCAAAACTACGCACAACAAAGGAGTCTTTCTTTGCCCCATGCTTGTAAATGACTGGCAAAATGAGCATATTCTTTTAAAGCAATTTCTACTCTTATAACAAGCTGGAATCAAAATGGCCAATCAGCAATAAGCCAACCCTTATTAACTTGCAATAGATTATTTTCATTTGGCAGATAAAATAACCAGTTTCTACTCTTAATTAGAGTTTGGGCTAATAGGATTGACAAGTCAAGCTGGGAGAAAAATGCTGTATTTAATTGCTTTTAACATTCAGTATTTTTTTTTTCAGTTGATTCAATTTTGAGAAAGTTTCAGAAAAACTTGAAGAACCTACTTTTTGTTTTCCAGGTTACTCTTATAAATCAAAACATCTCTAGCCAATGGACATTTTTTAAAAATTGTGCTAGTATACAGCCTATCCGTCTCTATGTCCTTACAGAACTTAGACTATTATTGGAAAACAGCAGTTTATTTTATAAGCCACTTATATTCCTTTTTTACTCCTCTATTACAAGAATATAAGTTATTTTGCCCCTTGGGACTATATCTTGTAAAAGATACACAAAATTGCCACTTACATAGAAGAGAGGTAATACGGTAACAAAAAAAATGTACAGGCTTTAGAGCCACAAGTGCTCAAATTCAAATCCTGACTCAGCTGCACTAGTTGGGCGACTTTGGGCACATTATCAAACCTTGTCTGTACCTCTGAGGTGACGTGAAGAGTGGAGGTATAAGTACACAATGCTTCTAACAGAATACCTGGTACAGAAGATATTCTCTGTAAATTTGGTTGTTACTACCATTACTATTCTTTTCTCAACATGACACACATTTTCAAATACACCCACATCAGCAGATCCCATCTTCTGCCTGTCCAGGTCCCCCAGATCACAAGTCTGGCTGGCACTGAGAAAAAGAAAGATAAACAGTCATGAGACTAGAGTTGGATAGAATTTTTAGTACCAGAAGGTAGGACTGGAAAACTATGGGGTTTGTAGAAGGTGTCATTAGAGGATGAGACAGTGGGACAAAGGGCCTGTGAAGTCAGTGACTGAAGAAAAATAACTATTGCAAATTTGGGAAGGAAGTGAAGTGGTGTCTCTTTACAAAGAAAATCATAGGCCACCACTTAAGGAAATGGACAGATCAGATCATAACAGAGGCACGACAATGTCTGTAGCCATTCTCGTTTGAATTAAGAATTATAAAGGCTTGCAACTGGCATAAGCCATAACTTCCGTGTCACTTCCATGTAGTAAACTTTGTGTGTTTTTTGTCAAATATCAGATGTTACAGTATTTTAATTTATATTGAAATTGAAGCATAGTCAATTTCCCAGGGATTAGAAATTCAAAGATACAGATTTTTCTTCTCATTTCTTTCAGACCTGGTACAAATAAATTATAATTCAAAAGTATTTATTACAGAAACTACAACAGTGCCTGACACAATAGGTGCTCAGTAAGTATTTTTTGGTTGCATGAAAGTGGACAATTAATTTGAGAGTCTCCCCTTAGTGTACCAATTCTAAGGTGATGTTATTAGACTAAATTCACTGCAACTATTTCATTTCATCTGCACAGATTTATCCATAAAGCATTCTCAGCTGAGAAACAAGCACTTGCAAAGACAACGTATTCCAGTAATTTTACTTATTTGCGTTACTTTTAGGGAACTGAGTCACTGGGTCTTAGGAAAAGTAGAAAACTTAGAAAGACCTAAACAGAAAGTGTTTATTATATGTACTAGAATATGCAATTCAGGAATACTGGTATTTTATTTGATCCATTAAGATATATGTTGTTTTTATTGCACAAATAATACATGTAGACTGTCAAAAGGAAAAATGAGCAAGGTAGATAAAAAGAGAAAGAAAAAATTATCTATATTCATTCAAAGAAAATCACCGTTAACATATTATATGCATATGTAAACACATAGGCTGATATAAAAATGACAAAAGAAATTAAAATTAAAATGGTAAATTGCATCCCCTTATTTTTCTTATTTCCTCTACTTATTTTACCAACTTCCCACAATTGTCTTTCTTTTTTTCCCCAGAGCTACACACCTAAATTTTCACATATCCATGGGTTTTAGAATCATTCTATCCCAGAGTGATATATGATAATGAGAAAGAAAAAGTAGTAATTTCCTCTTGTATTCCCTTCTGGATTGTTCCACGGGCCCTTCAGTTTTAGGGGAAAAATCCATCGCTCCTGTTTGGGCGGATGCTTCCACCCCCTCAGCCTCATAATGGAGACTGTACATCCTGCAAAGGGCACCGGAAAAGGCGAAGGCGAGGCCCAGGGACAGAGCATCCTGGGGCTCTGCCAGCATCATCTGCAAAAGTGTTCTCCTTTAAGCTTGAGATAGTGTGCAACTCTTCTAAGGAGGTATCAGAACGGCCTTCCGTTATGAAGCAGTTCAGATCACTCGGTTCTGCTCGCAAGTCTGAAACGCACACAAATACATTCTCGTTGTTTCACTATCTACCGAATCTGCAGTTCTCTAGCAGCTTTGCCCTCCCTGCTGTGCATTTAACTTAAATCTGACAGAAACCATGGATGAATTTGATAATAGGCACGATTGGTCCTTAAGCCCCAGAAAGGCACTTTGAATTGGCTAATATCAGCAAAATTTTAGTGGGTATTCAGGGAATGATACAGGAAACATGTAATTGGCCTCCATGTGAAATTGTCGACTAATACTCTTCTGATGGGGCTTCGAATTCATCTGAATCTGAATAATTTGTGTGAAGTGATTTGCATCGCATTCCAGGCACCATCAAGGGTGCATTTGGGGCAGAGGCAGACTTTAGAAATGAGGACCTCATGGGTTATGTTTTTGTTTGTTTGAAAATATACTACATATGTTCTGTTTTGTTCTGGGACTGTCACACAGCCCTAAAATGTTTACAGCTTTCAGCCAGAGGGAGGAAGGGGGTGAGTGAATAGATTTACAGAGGGGACGATAATTCCATAAAACTGTCCCAGTGCATCACTTACCCTTTCTTACAGTAAAATCTAAAGTAACCCTCACTGAAAAATAATTTTTTTAACACCTCTTCTATAAAAGTGCCTTTACAAACAGATGTTACTTTGCAAAATGCATGACACAGTCTTTTTTTAAAAAGTGTCCAAGAGGCTACAATAATTCTGGAAAACTCTAGCCTACTTGGCCAAACTTAGGCCTCCTTCGATTCACCTGCATCGGTATCCTTTGTATTTTTGAGGTAAATCTGAACCTGACTGTAATTGGGCTTCTGAGATCCCAGATTGTGTAATAGAATTGGCTTTCACATTTATTTAAGATCTAAGCATTTTTAAAATTCTTCCTAATGACTGAAATGTGTACATTTGAAAGAGGTTGCCACCATGTGCTCTGTGTGTAGCTAAAATCCACTTACTGGCAAACCAAATTTTCTGTGTAAATGTTAAACGTTTGTCCTTATAATTCCTTTGATATAATTGCTAGATAAGTTTAAAATATCCATAAAGCAACAAACTGTCACCAGCTTGACACTTTGCAGGCCTATAGTCACACAGATGAATCTGCCATTTTCCTTATTTGGGAAACGTTTCCTGAATGTCTCCTGAGACCTAGGGAAGGTACTTGAAATGGAAAGTTTCTCTCTGGTAGTTCACAGTAATAACATCCATTCCTCTAACATCTACAATAAACATGTTTCAGTTTCTTTAACTTGCCCTTGTAGTGTGCTGTGTGCTAAACTCGACAGTTTTATTATGAATGTGTAATTCATAAAATGCTCTTTGTACGTGCATTCACTATCCATTAGTTATTTGGTCAGAAACCTCCGAATCTAGCTCTGTTTCTTTTTCCCAGTCTCATCAAAAAGCTGTTCTGGGGAAGATAATGTGTCTTAAGTCATTTGTAACACATTCGAGGCACCATCAAGGGTGCATTTTGGACAGAAGGCAGACTTTAGAAATTAGGGCCTCACTTGGTTTTTTGTTCTTTCTTGCTCAGCCTTCTTCAATGAGACAGATTGTTCCCTTCACAGGGCTTCTTGAATCTACCTCTTCGCCTTTGCCACTCCCCACCGGCATGAGGACTCTTTTCATTCCTTATCTAGCTCGTTATAACAGCCTCCTCATGGGTGATTCAGTCCAGTCCCTCCAGTATTTCTAGAATCTCTCCCTTCCAGGATAACCCACCCACGCTACTTCCCTTGTACCAACTACATTATCTGCAAGATGAAGTCCAAAGTCTACAGATGATCACAGAAAGACTTGCCAGTCTCTCTCTGATCTTCATCCTAAATCTAATCTCCTGCAGTTCTCCCCAGACTATGCTTTAGCCATAAACAGATTCACTCTCTTCTTTTTGTGAATTCTTAAATTCCTCAGGGCCCTTACACATTCTGTGCCCTTCGCATATAAAACTCTTACTCCTGTCTCTCTCATAAAAAATTATATCCATTCCTTGAGCTCAGCATACAAATCTTGTGCCCAGGGGGTGGGCCTCTCCTTTACTATAGTCCTAACTTCTTCCCCCTCCTCTCATCCATGGGGCAAGAAAATATTTGAATTTATTGAACACTAATAGACTCTCAAAAATCAGAATCACCAATGATTTTACTTATCATGATTGATCAGATATTCAATGATTATGATCACTTTTGTACAAGAAAATTTTTAAAAGAAAGAAAGCAGGTAGACAGCTCTGGTGAGGGAGGGGTGCTGGGGATGTAGGGATTGAGCAAAAAATTAATAATACAATTTTTGAATGAATTAATTATATGCCAATATTTTTGAACCCATGGACATGGACAACAGTGTGGTGATGGCGGGAGGTGGAGGAGAGTGGGTTGAGGTGGGAAAGGGTATACAGGGGGAAAATGGTGATGGAAAATAAAATAAAAATGAATTTTTAAAAAACTCATTGAGGGCAGGGTTAATGTCTTATGAATTGCTTATCTTTGCCCAACACAGAACCTGTATAGTGTTTTGTGTGTAACGTGAACTAAATTAAAAAGAGAAGTTATGACTGTGTCATCAGATTTGGGGAACCCGATATATTCCATGCCAATTTAGATCTTATTGTTCAGTGATTCTTATCACTTAAAAACTCAAGTCACAATTGTTCCTGTATCAAGAAGTCTAAGAGGGAAGCCATGAGAAGCTGTAAAACATTTGAAGTTGGTGGCATGTCTTCCTCCTTTTGCTCATTCATTTGAGTTAAACCCAGCTTGATAGCAGCAGGTAGCATATAGCCAACTAACCATGTGGGGAGAAACTTGAGATCCCAGCCCACTTAACACTGAGGAGCAGCTAGTAAACCTCAAGGTGAATGTCTGGAAAAAATATCTGCTGTTTTTTGTTTGGTTGACTTTTTGCTGCTATTATTTTTATTTTATTTCTAGTATCTCATTGTATCATGATTCATTTATAAAGAATAATTGTGAGCTGGGCAGACCATTTGCAGTAATGGAATTAGATCAATGGCTTTGGAGTCATCTTCTCCCCCAAATAATTGTCATATATGAGATATCTCATACATAGGGAACATGAGGGACAGGGAGAGGAATATTTTGGTTATTTTGAAGAAGTGTCCCAGATGATTCACATACATCCCTGGCTCCAGTGTTGAAAACCATTGAAAAAAGATTTAGTCCACATTTTACAATATCAATAATTTCACATTCAAAAAGTTTCCGAATATCCTCTTGCTATGATAAGTAGAAAAATTTACTAGAAATATAAGGTGAATCATGGTTGGGGGTGGGATAACAAAGAGTGGAGAATAAATATATTAACAGTCTTCCTTGAAAATGTTGGCTTAAAATTTCAATCAGAACAATGAGGTTGTTCTGATAATAAGTGAAAGAAAGTCTTTGTGAAACTCTCTGAAAATATTAGGTAAAGTTTAGTTCACGCTGACTTATAAAAAATGTGTAAGTATGTGTGGTAATGGATGTTAACTAGACATATTGTGGTGATCTTTCACAATACAGGGTAAGGCAAAAGTAGGCTTACAGTTGTTCGTATGGAAAATAATACAATAAATAATAATACAAGAATAAACTCTGTGTTTCACATACTCACAATGGTAGACCTACTTTTGCCCCACCCTGTATATATAAATATTGAATCATATACCTAAGATTAATATAATGTTAGATTTCAATTATATCTCAATTTAAAAAATATTGGCATATAATTATTTCATTCAAAAATTGTATTACTTACTTTATATGTGACAACCACAGCGGCAGTCACTAAAAATACAACACCAAACAAAATATAGACCCCAGAAACGGACGAGTAGAAAGATAATTTGCAGTAAGCCAAACATGCTAAGAAAAAGTAATCATGGTGTAGAGATATGAGAGCATGGCATCTACGGGAGTGTATGAGAAAGATTACAACACCCTCACTTGGGAGCTCAGAGACTCATCTGAAAGAATTACATGTGTTGACTAGTCCAATCATTACCAACCCTGGCTGCCAGCCCATATCACTTGAGGAGCTTTAAAATAAGTCAGGTGCCTGCATCCCACCCCTGAAACTCTGGTTCTGTAAGTTTCAGATATCACTGACATTTTTTTCAATTTTCTGGGTTTGGGTTTTTTTTTAGTTTCCCAAGCCCTGAACTGATGATTGCTTTGGGTGAGTGCTAGGTATATGGGGCTCATTGTAAGTCAGACAGAGAAAGACAAATACCATATAATTTAACTTATATGTAGAATCTTAAAAAAATAAATAAAAATAAATGAACAAACAAACTCATAGATACAGAGAACATTTTGATGGTCACCAATAGGAAGGGAGTCGGGGGATGGCTGAAAAGTGAAAGAGATTATGAAGTACAATTGCCAGTTATAAAAACTGTCATAGGGATGTAAAGTACAGCATAGGAAATATAATCAATAATATTGTAATAACTATGTATGGTGTCAGATGGGTATGAGACTTATTGGGGTGAAAAAAAAAGAACAACTCTCTGCGTCACTCAGATGTGCTGTCAATGTTGGGACTCAGTGAAAAAGACTGAAAGAGAGAGAGGGTTGAAGAGAAGACAGTCATGACACAAATGTCAATATATAAACTCCCAGAATAAGGTAACTTTTTATTTTAAGTACACTTAATTTCCACTTAGAACTTCCTGTTTCTGCATGCTGAAATTTAATCTCGGTTAATTAAGGGCCTCACCCCACTTTATCAAAGTTTGGTAGCATCATTTGGGTGAATGATGCCACCTTTTTTTTTTTTACATATTAAAAACAGCAATTGATTTGGAGAAATGGTAAGAGCAAGGAGAAGGAATTCAATGAATTCAATGAATTCCACGTTGAACATACTAAATTTGGTGTGTTTTTAGTCATCCCAATAGATACATCCAGTGGACTATTGGTTATATAGGTCTGGAGCCAGGGTGGAAATCTACAGAGATATAGAATTTGTCTGTTATCAGCATGTACAAAGGTGAAATTTAATTTCCTGTGATTCAGAGTAATTTAAATTTGGAATAGCAAAAAGTTTGTCTAAGTTATGGTTTATTGAAACTTCTAGTTTATTTTAAATCTTTATCCTAAACTACCATGATCCTAATAGTCAAGTTTGGTCAAAACAAATTAGTCTAAAATGATTGTAACTGTGGCATATTATCATTACTTGCTTGAGTTTCATGATACATCTCCTTTACACAAGAAAAAAAAATGTTGAATGGCATATATATTTTTAAAATTTAAGATCAATGAAAAACTAATTTTAATTTAGGTCCCTCCCCTTAAAATAATGGAATGTCATAAAAGTAGGATTGGGCATATCTGGCCTAAAATAGTCACTGGAGAATTTGGATAGAAACTTGAAGATGAGTTGCTATTATATATGAATAATGCTGTCTTTCATTCTTATAAGATGTCTTCTATAAAGCATTGAATGGATGCAAAATTCAATCCAACTTATGTTCTCTTGGAGTGATGACATGTTCTGCAGAAAGACTGAAATACAAGTACTAAATAAGCCTAATAAAGTATTCCTGTAAGAATACTACATACTAATTACTTAGTAAGAATATTAAAGCTCTTAAATACCAGAATGTTTTTAAGAGCAATGTTATATTTATCAAGAAGAAAAGAAAATGATGAAATGAAGCAGTTGAAATGTTTAAAAAAAAAGGAACAAGAAAAAAGTCAAAACCTACTTGTGGACAGCAAGGTGGCTCCCTTCATCTTTACCAAGCTACCATGATGTCCTCAATTTGTTTTTGTTTTATAATTTTTTTCCTTTATTGATTTTAGAGAGACAGGAAGTGAGAGAGAGATAGAAACATTGATGAGAGAGAACATCGATTGGCCACCTCCTCCAAATGGGGATGTGTGGCCCACAACCTGGGCATGTGCCCTGACTGGGAATAGAACCAGCGACCTCTTGGTGCATGGGTCGACACTCAACCACTAAGCCACACCGGCCAGGCTAATTTGTTTTTTGATATGAAATTATTGTTTACACTCACCCAGCACAGCTCATCTTAACCACAACAGCTTATAAACCTTTCACTGCCAATCTGCTGAGTATGAAACCAAAAGTTAGGAAGAGACCTGTCAACTAGGAACATCACCTTTAAAAATATTTTATTTTGAAAGACCATTTTAATTTGAAAATGTGATTTTATTTTATGTGTGTATGTGGCAACCAAAAAAAAAAAAAAAGAAAGAAAGAAAAATGCATCCCAACTTTAAAGTGTGAATGTTGCAATGACAAGAAATGTTACAACCTTTAGGTGTCCAAGAGGTGCCTGATTTGTGAGCGTCATTCCTCCTAATGAGTTGTGTGTTGTGATGCAGAACTTACATTCCCTGTGGACCTGGTGCTCTCAGAACTATTAATTTATCTTTTGTGAATTAACACTGCCTTTGTTAATCGTACAGGGGTCAGCCATTGTCAAAGCCCTCATCCACATGGAGAAAATAATGAGCTCAAATATCTCAGTGTCGTTTTTAGGTTAGTTTGGGTAACAGAGTGGACTCGCCCGGCAAGAAAACCCTTCTTTTCTTGATAAGAAAGCTCCTAAGTTCTGTGATTTAGCATGAGCCTGTGGTAAGCAGAGAATTATTTGATGCTGAATTCTGAGCAAAGGGTTCTTTGTGGGAAGGTCTGTCAAACAGCATGGTTACCATGGCAACCATGGCTAGATAACCCATTTGGGAAAATACTAGTAGGACCTAACACTCTATCATCTGTCATTCAATAATTTCATGTTCATAATAACTAGGAAATCAATGGCACTCCTCTGAGACAGTTTGTGGAAAGGGCAGGCTTGCTATTGGCAGCTCACAGCTTACATTTGCATCTTTTTGTTGTGGTTCTTGTGCCAGGTTAGGAGTGTGAGAAAGAACTTGTTTGTTTGGACTGGCACAAAGATTAAAGGCAGGTTCAGTTTTGCAATCTAATTATAACTGTAGTGTTTACATGTACAGAGGAGAAAGAACCGAATGGCATATTAATAAAGCATTTCCTAGACTGTTAGGAAGTAAGGTTCACCTAATATTAACATTTCACATTTTTTAATTCTGCAAGAAGAGATGAGTCCAAGTTATCACGTGGCTGGCATGAGCAAATTTGGTACCGTAAAAGGCATTTTTCTTATCTTAGCTTCCTAATTAAACTCCTTATCATTGTAGAGGCTGTGTTACCTAGATGGTATGTACAGAATATAAAGTGATCATAGAAAAGTAATTAAAATTCTTAAACATGCAACCCGTTGACTTTACATACAATTAGTTTTTAGAGTGTGAGGCTTGATAATAAGGCGAGTTAGCTGAGTAGAAAAATATACACTTAATGATTACCTTGACAGTATTTATCAACTGGAAAAAAATGCCAGGAATAATTTCAGTAAATGGATATTATAAAAAAGAAAGCATTACACATCGAGACGACCAGGTGAAGAGAAAAATTAAGCATTTTGTATTCTATACAGGAAGTGATATTTCACCTTCATGGAAATATTTGCAAGGTACTGATTCATACATTATGAAAAGCTCATTGTTTTTCATTTAGCAGTGGTTTGAAGCAGAGTGATAAAGATGTTTGTAAATGGCTTTTCTCCCAGCACAACAGGTTTTTATTTCAAGCAGCTCCCAATGAAGTACTATCATATGGAGAAGCTGTGTTCCTGTAAGTTTACGGAGTAGAAGTTTTGTCAAAGTGGATGTGTGGGAGTTGATTAAAACATCATCTTTTCAACATAAGAAATGAAGTTTTCTAAAGAGAACATTTTGTATTTTATCCAAGGGAGGGAGGAGGAGTTCTCTAAAGAGCCATGCTGAACATGAGCGTATGACATAGAAAGATTACAGACACCTCTATGTCTGAAACCTGAGGTTTACTGAAGACTTTTAAAGTCTGGATTTTACACATTTTTTCCAATAAACAATATGCTGTTCTTGTTGAATTTTCAAAGATTTGGTTGAGCAAATTTACTATTTGTTTCTCTCTTTTTCCTCTTTCTTTCTTCCTCCTGAACTTTCTTCTCTCTCTGTCTCTCTCTCTCTGTCTCTCTCTCTCTGTCTCTCTCTCTCTGTCTCTCTCTCTCTCTCTCTCTCTCTCTCTCTCTCCCTCTCCCTCATTCCCTCCCTACCTCCCTGTCTTTATCTTTCTTATTACTTTTGGGGCTGAAAGATTAATTTTTATTATTAACGATTGTTTGAATGAAAAATGGAAACTTCTAGTAGCTTTTATTTTAAAAACTTCTGCAAATGTTCCAGGCTACTTGGGTACAAAGTGGGATCCAAGTGGGATCAAAGGCAAAACGATTTCTATTATGGAATGAATTTTGTCTCCAAGTGGTTTTACTTTTAAAAGAGAGGGTTGATTATATTTCCAAATGTAACAACTGAGATGATAAATATAACAAAAGTTGAAGATGACAAAAAATTTTGTCATCTATAGCCTTTATACACAGGGATTTACTGTACTTTTGTTTTACCTCTTATTTTAGATACCTCTTATTTTTTAAAAAGGTCAAACTCTATGCTATTTTATTTTTCCTTTATTCATTTGTTTGGTACATATATTTATTGAGACTATCAGATCCTCAGACACTCAACTGAGTGCAGAAGTTACAAAAAGACAAGACTTCTGTCTTTAAGTACTTATCAACCCATTGGGGAAAGAGGTAAGTAAACAGAGGGATTCAATGGGAGATTGTGTCTGACAATATTTTTTGATGCTTCATTTATTTACTAATTTATAATTGAGGATTCGGAAATACCAACATGTGATAAGTTTCTCTTTATTCTCAATAAAATTCAGATATTAAAAAATGTACTCTTTAATATTCTCAATGAAACTCAGAAACAACTAGTGTTAGCATATGTATTAATTTTGTGGGGTTGTCATAACAAAATACCACAAACTGGGTGACTTAAAACAATAGGAATTTGCTGCCTCCCATATTTGGGGGCCAGAACTCCAAAATCAGGGTGTCAGCTAGGTCATGTTCTCACTGAAGTCACCAGAGAAGGAGCTTTCCTTGCCTCTTCTAGATTCTAGTAGCCCAATGTCCCCCTTAGCTTGTAGCAACATAACTCCAATCTCTACTTTGTCTTCACATGGCCATCTTCGTGTGAGGTCACTAGTCATGTTGGATTAGGGGGCCCACCGTACTCCAGTATGACCTGATCTTAACTAATTACATTTGCAATGAGCCTATTTCCAAATAAGCTTACATTCTGAGGTACTGAGGCTACAACTTCAACACAGCTTTTTTGGAGGGAGGAGGGGTCACAAGTCAACCCATAACAGCATATAAACTTCCATTTCAACTCTCTACCTTTTTTGCAAAAATTAAACACCGTAAAAGCAGGAATAGTTGCACATAGGTTTTGTCCCGGAAAGATTGCTAACACTTTTTTTTTTCATGTTGTATTGGGCATGGTCACCTGCAGCCTTTGTTACTTTTTTTTTGTTTTAAAACCATAAACGTAAAAATTTCCTAAAACCCTCTATATTCTCACATACTGGGAAATACACACACACACACACACACACACACACACACACACAATTACAAAGCTAAGGATCGTTACTTTTCATCTTCTGCATGATAATTCAAATTCAGCCTTTAAATACATGCCACTGCTTGGGATTCTTTATCACAGCGAGTTCTATAATGAACATATCCACAGCTACACCATTTTACTTTTGAGTCTTCTGAGATTGTTTTGGCCTAGCCTGAAGGGAAATATTAAATATTGGGTCATATTTATGGTATAAGCGATGCAGGCTTTTCTTTAGTATTTAGAGTATTGGAACCTATATTCTGTTTGGGACCTGGGCTAGGAAGAAAAGATGCTACAGTGAGATATAAAGGAAGACTGATTTCATTTGAATCCTGCTCTGGCTTACTGGCTCTGACTGTTGAATCTGTCTTGGCCTTAATGGCATCATCTTTAAAAATGGAAGGGCTGCTGCCAGGATTAAATGACATAACATGAGAAAGTGTCTCTTTCACTGTTGGGCACAAAGGAGTTACCTGGGAAAGGGCTAGTCAGCTCCCACTGGGAATTTGCAGTAAGTGGAGCCTAGGCTTTCACAGCCTAGTGCCTAGAATGTGAGAACACACAAAACCAGTGTTCCCCCACAGACGGAGAACAGCTGTTCTGTTTGCAGTTCCTGCCCTCCTTTCTAGCCCCACTGCCTCCAACTTCCCGTTTAAGATAGGAAAGCGGGAAGAGGGCAGTCCCCATGGCCACATTAGAGGTACACCACCTCCCCTGGGTTTCTCTATTTTTAGTCATGGGTTAGATCAGAAAATGTATACCTGTGAGTGAGAAATAACATCGATCAGACTGACTTCTCTCACTGGATGAAAGACAAAAATTCAACGGTACAGGATTCCTTGTTTATTGCGCATTTAATAGCAATAGCACAGACATTTCACCTTCGGTTTGAATTTTTACCATGTTAAAGAACTTGGAGGATAAGCAAATTCTGCCTTACTTTACCCCACTGGGTTATTGTTTCACTGAGTGGGACTTAATTGAAGCAAGAATGCCATTTCAAGTAAAAGGCATCAAAAGACATTTCACTTAAACCCAGTTAATTCTTTACAGGGCCCTACAGGTAAACAAAATAAAGCAGCTATGTCCTTCTCTTTCACCTTCTTCTATTAATTTCAGTCTGAATGTGATCAGCAGCTTTTTCTCCCTGGTTGTTATAGCTAAGGAGAACTCTGCTTGTTACCAGGAGACGAAGACACTGAGAAGAAGGGATAGAAAAGAGAGGGCCAAGAGCCTCATCTCAAGCTAGCCCAATGCCTACTGTGCATGTCTATATGATCTTAGATGAGACAACTGATCTCTCTGGGGCAATTTCCTTAGATATAAAATAAAGAGAGTGCATTAGATCAACTTTAATATGTTAAGGCTTAGGGTTCCCTCATTGAAAATCTCACAGTGCTTTTAGATGTCTTCCCACCATATAAATACAATTTTATGGTAATATAACACTAAGAGATGCCCTTGAACCACATGAATGGGCAAACCTGGCCTCCATCCCCATGGTCACGTCAATGGCCCATATGACTGCTTCTCCTCCTGTCATTATGTTCACTTTATTTCTGTTGGAAATATAGCAGGAAAGAGAAAAGGGTGGTGAAAAAAAGCAAGCAAAGGGCATGGGCCAGCAGTGATTTAAGGAAAGTTCTCAGGAGCTGCCACATGACATTTTATTTACGTCACATTGGTGAGAAACTTGGCTACACTTAAAAAATGGATTTGGGGTAATTATGTACCAAGTTAAAAGTTAGGAGTTCTTTTCCTTGGAAGACGGGACATGTGATATGAGGTGACAACCAGCAGACTCTGCTAAGGAGACATAGAGACACATAGATGCATACTGAGTCAGCACTAACAACAAAGGCCAATATTAATATTAGCTCCAGGAAAAACAAGATTTTGTATAAGAAAGGAAATATAATCAGAATATACCACATGACTCAGCAGTGAATTGTATATGCATAGCTATGATGACATAATAACTGACTATTGATTTAAACAAAAATTGTGATGAAATAATTAATATTAAAAAGTTAGAAGGGGCCCTAGCTGGTGTGGCTTATTTGGTTAAGTGTCCTTCTGTGCACTGGAAGGTCACTGATTCAATTCTAGGTCAGGGTACATGTCCAGGTTGCAGGTTCGGTCCCCAGTCAGGGTGCATACAGGAGGCAACCAATCGATCCTTCTCACATTGATGTTTCTCTCTCTCTCTCTCCCTCCCTCTCCCTTCCTCTCTCGCTAAAAAAAAAAGAAAAAAAAAAGGAAAGGAAAAGAAAAAGAAAAAAAAAATTAGAAGGGAAGTAAAGTGCTAAATCCTCATTATCCATTATAGAATTTCAGTATTTAATATCTATAACTCTAAAATCTGAAGTAAGAGTAAAGAAGATAAAAATTAACCAAATTTTCACAAAAGTAATCAAAACTATGATAGCTACCATGATGGAAAAAATAACAGAATGCCACAAATATATCTAGTGGACCAATGATCTCATTTTGAGCCTCAGGAAAGGTGTTCCAGAAGAAGTGACATTTTAAGATGAGGAATCATTTATGGTTCAAAGACAAGTGTTCTGCCTTCAGAAGGACTAGCACAGCCAAAGGTGCTAAGGTAGCAGGTAACAGGGCAGAGCACCTATGAAGAATTGAATGGAGGCTAATGATTGAAGGAATTGCAACTACTGAGGATGGAAAAGCACAGATCTAATCATGTTGGGCCTTGCAAACAGTATTACGTATTTAGGTATTTAGCCTTACTTAAGCCACCAGGAATTCACTAAAGGTTTAAAGGAAGGAGGTCTCATGATCCAGTTTGTATTTTAAAATACACCTCTAGTCTAGATGAACTAGAGGAAACTTGTGGGAAGTGTTGCAGTGGGGCAGGGCATATGGACTAGGACCAGTTTGTGTAGTTCAGATTAAAGACAATGATCATTTCACCTTGGTTGTATACAGTAAAAAAATATACAGACATGTGAGTGGAACTGAAATATTTAGAAACAAAAGCCAACAGGACTTTCCTTTTCTTTTTAATGGGTAACTTTGTAAAATTCAGTTACCAATTTGCAACTTTGCTTTTTCCTCCTACAGCCTAGCAGTGTATACTGCCCAGATAAAAATAAATGTTGAATGAATAAACACCTTAGCCTGTGTATAGGAAAATATTGACACCACCGAGTTTATAAAAATTAACAGCCTTTGCTGTAAGGCATCCAACATTTTTGGTGAAATTTTTACTCTGGGCAGGTATTGTAGTCAAGTATAGAAACGTTTTTCCTCTGGATTTAAAGGAAGAAATTGGTTATCTTCTGGTAGATAAAACATAATGATTTGAAAATGAGGAATTGTGTCCAGAAGGCATGCTTTACCATAGCAACCTTAACACTGAGTTGCAGTGTGTCTTTCGGTTTTACTAAGGGTAATTTATCATAGGAGGAATGTGCTGAGCTCGTCACATTTTACTATCTGCTTATTTAGTTAGATAATCAAGATCTTGACTCCGGAAATAGAATTATTCTAAGTTTGGTCTATTTTCAAGCTTGCAAGTGTAATATGTGTATACTTTATATTTATTTTACGTTTTAAATTCATTGAGATGGACTAAGTCACACAAGTTGACACAGGTCCTAGAAGCAAAGCCGTATTTCAGTTTCTTCCGTGACTTTACAGCTGCATAACGGTGGAGACCCAGGTATTTTCCTCTGAGATTAACAAACATTTGTTTTCCTTATCTAAGCCATTAAAATTTGAGAAATGTACTGAATTTATTTTCATAGTTTTTCCTATTTTCTCCACATACTTATATATCTACTGTAGTTTAAAGTCTGGTAACTAAGTCTTTATTTTAGAGATATCATTTTCTTCCATGGTAAATAAGATCATCTGTTTCCTGTTTCTGAAGGCCAAGAATGCCAAAAGAGAGACTTTCTTTCTGATTAAAAACATTTAGCCTTTTATTTTTCTCAGCATGTATTTTTATAAAGAGCTAGAAATTTGGACCGATTTAGCCACAGGAGATGGCTGCAAGGCCTGGAATGAATTGTGTGGGGTTTTTTCTTCCCAGGGTAGATGTTCTGGTTTTGTGTGAGTTGATCTGAAAGTGTGTGTCGGATGAGGCCTTTTCTTTTATATTGCAGCAGGGTGCTCTAGCTGAGTCCAAATACGTGCAAACTTTTCCCAAAACACTACCATAATACCCTTCCTTAAAAGCATCACGTGCCTTGATGTTTAAACTTTGTGATAAAAGCATCTGTCTTAGTCCGTTTCAACTGCTATAATAGGCTACCATCAACTGGGTGGCTTATAAACAACAGAAAATTATTTCTTACTATTTTGGAGACTGGGAAGTCTAAGATCAAGGTGCTGGCAGATTCATTGTCTGATGAGAGTCTGCTGTCTGGTCCATAGACCGCCATTTCTCACTGTCCTCACATGGCATGAGGAAGTGAGCTTTGTGGGGTCTCTTTGTCAGGACACCGATCCCATTCATGAGAGTTTGGACTGCATCACTTCCCAAAGGCCCCACCACCAATTTCCAAGGCTTTGGGTTTAGGTTTCAACATATGTATTTGGGGGAGATACAAGCATTCAGTCTATAGTAGCATTGAAAGAATATGTTCTTAAAGAAACTGGGAATTGGCTTCCTGTATGAAGTCATATTTTGTTGTTTAATTAAACAAGTAAAGATGTAACCTCTGTGCCTCACTTCCAGAAATGGAATATTGAGATGAGTGCTAGAGCCTGACCAATGATGATTTGTAAATAGTCACACTTGAAAAATGAATTGCCATATTTCCTCAATTCTAAAGAAACTCATTGTTAAATATTTTCACATTTTTGAAAGAGTAAAAAGAAAGGCGTGCAATTCACACATGCCTTTCATATTGTAGTATTTTTTTCTCCCCCTGCCACCACCAAAAGCTGATATTAAACTGATGGTTGTTTACAGGCAATGCCATCTCTGGCCAGAGGAAATGCAGTGCCATTGTTGGCACAAACTGGTCAGCATCACCTGCCTTCAGGGAAAGCAATGAGGAAAACCACTGACAAGGCTAACCGTTTGAGAGATTTGTGTATGATGTTCTTCCTTATCGGGCCATTCTTTTAGTTTCACACATCTCATTCATCATCCACTAGTACTTGCTGAGTGTCTGTTGTGTGTCGGTCAGTGTTCAAGATGCCAGAAAGGCAGAGGTGGTGCTTGTCCTCCAAGATGTCACAGTCCAGCAGGCAGGTAGGGTACAGTGTCAGAATTCCTGTAACAGCAATCATTGCAAAGCACCGCAGAGGTACAGAAAAGGAGGCACCGGGTTCTGCTTCAGAAAGAAGGGGAAAGCTCACAGAAGGGGTCAAGTTTGAATTCTCAGATGGGTTAATAGTACTCAAAGTAGAGGAAATAACATCACCAAAAGTACACAGGATAAAGGCACATGAGAATGTTGGAGAATGGCAAGACTATGCAGTGTGCATCAGGGTGGTTGAGGTAGTTGAAGGTTGAAGCTGTAAGGCACATTTGTGGGTCTCAAGATTTATCCACACTTCCTGATTTTCTATATATATAATGACAACTTAGTCCAACATGTTTAGTCCCATGATAGTCATGTACCACAAACAACCCCAATTCATTAATTTTCTCATTATTTATTCTTACAGTAGATAATGAGTAGTTTTTGTCTTATATATGCATCACATAACTTGTGTAATTAAAGATTTGTGTATTCTTATTTAAAAAGCTGTCTACATTGAATGACAAAGTAGAATTTATGCAGTTCTAATAGGGCTTTTTTTCCTTGCTTCTATGAGCATTCTTCTGCAGCAGATTATCATTTATTTGACTTTATAACTGACATTGACAAACAACAAAAGTACATGATGTTCACATGTGTTCACTTTTTAAAAATAACAACATGCTTTAAAATCTAAATTGAAAAATTCGGAAACATTGCTTTCATTCTATGGAACATTAATTGAAAGTAGAATGTCTCCCTGAATGAATCATTGGTATCATTTCTACAGGTACATTATCTGCTAAGAGTAAATGGAAGAAAGATACTGTGAAATACATTTTCCAACTAACAAAGGCACTCTGGCTTGCATCAAGACAAGGGAGTAATTATAGTTACTACATATAAATACTAACTTTAAAAACTGCCCTTAAGGAATTTCATTGGTAGTGGGGGGAAAAAAAATCCCTGACTTGTTAAAAATTGTGTGTGATCATGCTTCATGCAAATCCCAAAGAAAGCTGCATCTCTATAAATAGTCATGACTTTGTCCTATTTTAAATGGTTAAACCGGAGATTGTAGGAGATTCACTACATTTTGCCTGTGGCTACTTTTCTACCATGAAATTTCAGCATTGGCTGTTATGTAAAACAAAGCAATTTCACTGCAGCCCTCCTTGGAGGACAGCTCTGATACATGAAGGAAGTGTTGATCTATTGCTGTTTCCCTGAGTGGATCCCGCAGCAGCCAAAAAAAAGAAAAGGGGTTGGCTGGAGAAGAATAAGTTGGGTGACCAGTGTAGGGTATAGGTGTCAGTGGTGAGGTGACTGTTATCTCAGATCAGCATCCAGCTGACAACCCACAGTCTGAGAACCAGTCAAATGTGACAAATCTCCCCTCGCAATTTGATGGGATGCCCTGCTTGGCTTCTTGAAGCCAGAAGAAAAGCAGATTTCAGATTGAGGCTATGTAAATTCATTCTGAGATAAAACAGGATTTTCTGTGCTAATTTGTATTATTTTCCATAGGAAATGAGACTGAAAGAGAAAGCCTTTATAAAATAGACTTGAGCAATAACCCTGTCATAGGAGCCTTCCTTTGCCCCTCGTCTTGAATGCCGGTTTCATTCTGGTGTTTTGGTTTTATGCTTTTATAAAAAGTATGATGGCTCCTGTGAGAGTCTCAGTAAAGCCGTGGTTGGACAACAGAGTACTGACTGCCGTCCTGGTGGCTCCGTGTGCTGTAATCCTGTTAAGTACCTGTTCAATAGTGTAGCAGCTGGTGCAGGCTGCAGTCTGTGTGTCAGTGTGCTATGTTGGGACTTGGGATCCAAACAGACAGTGAGCCGGGTCAGCTTAGCACAGACCTAAGCACCCCTCAGACAGCTGGCCCAGTAACTATACACTAGCCAATCTTGGGAGTGAGACTCGGGGAATAACATTAATTTTCTTCTCCAGCAGACGGTAAGGTAACTGAAGCCAGGTTGATTGTGCTGCCTTGGGATATTTACCTAATGATCTTCTGGAAAGCAGGTGCATTGGCAGGGATTTTAAGCTTCTGAAAACCCAACTAGTATTACAGAGTAAACCTTTGCTGCTGTGAGGGTTTTATAGGAGTGGGGTACATTAGTGTTAGATCATTACAAAGCATTTTGCTGACTACTGCAGAATTAACGACACTTTTATGACTGGCGGGCAAATGACTGTCAAGAAATAAGAGTTTATATGTGTTCAAATTGTAATTTTAAATCAAACTAGCCAGCTGTTAGATGCAGCCAACGCATGAGCAATTCTTCTTGGTAATATTTGGTGTTTCTCTTACATCCATCATGTTATTAGATTATAACTTGAGACCTGGATTGTTTTGCATATGCTTGATGTAAGTGTTATCATCAAGACAAAAGCAAAGCAGGTTGTCACTTCCAAGAGGCAATTTCTATGTCCCTGTAGAAACTTGATTTTCTTCAGCATTGAAGTACTTGAAAATGCTGCTATTTGTTGAATACCTGAATTTTAAAAAGTAATATTTGGGTTTTTTTTAAATTTAACCTCAAGAAACTACCCTTACTTCCCACATAATTGGATACAAGGACATCTGATGTAAGCTTATTCAACTCTTCTCTCTTCCCACACTTCTAAACTGTTTGTCTTTACTTATCTTTGTCTGAAAAAAAAAATTTTCCTCCAATCAATACCTGTAGCCTTTTCTGTTCCTCTCATTTATACTCACTCTTAGCTGCTCTACATCTGTGTTTCATCTCTCTTCAGCATCTTTAGTCTCTTCTTTCTTAGTTGCATACTATTTTTTTTTAATTTATTTTTCAATTACAGTTGACATATAATATTATATTAGTTTCAGGTATACAGGCAGCATAGTGATTAGACATTTGTATACCTTACACAGTGATCACCCTGGTAAGTCTAGTTACCCATCTAGAACCATACATAGTGGTGCAGCCACTATGAGAAAAAATTAAAAGTGGAACTGCCATATGACCCAGCAATTCCATTTCTGGGTATTTATCAGAAGAGATACAACACACTAATTTGAAAAGATATATATATATCTATATATAGCTTGCTCCTGTCTCTGTAGCATTTCTCACTTATTCTGTATGCCTGATCTTTCTATTTCCCTTTTTCAAGACTACTCACACACTGTTTTAAAATATTTGTTTTTTATTATTAATAGAGATTTTAGATTCCTATTTGTTTCTTCCAGTTAAAGAGCTGAGAAATTAAAATAATGACCTACATTTTGGCACTCTCATACATAGAAATGTGTATATATACATATATATATACATGAACATATACATATATATGTATGCACACACACACACACACACACACACCTATGTTTATTGGAGCATTATTTACAATAGTCAAGATATGGAAGCAACCTACATACCCATCAGTTGATGAGTGGATAAAGAACATATGGTACATATGTACAGTAGGTATTAGATTCATTACTGTTTTAAAATAAGCAATAAGCAAACAAACCCTCCCTTGATCCTGCTGTAGTCTACAATATGGCTTTAGCTCCCCCTTCAAAGAATAGCCATCTACTGTTAATACTTCATCTCTTGTCCTGTTTCTTATTCAGCAGCTCTTTCTGACTTATTCTAAGCAGCTCTCTCAAAAATGGCCGATGGGTCCCCATCAATAAACCTACCAACTCTCACACTGCACCTCTGCCTGAAATTCTCAGCCACACTTGACTCTACTGAGAATCCCCTTATTTTTGAAACTGTATTTCTGTAGATTCTCAACTCTCTTGGCTCTTGTCTTTCTTCTCCAGCCCTTCCTCTTCTGATTTCTTTACCTAGGGATACACAGTTCAGTTCCTGAGCCCTTTTTAAAATATCTTTTTCTTTGCATTCCCAACTCTTTACCTCAGTTCCAAATACCTGTTGGTGACTTTCACATTCATGTCATTATCTTTGTCCTCTCTAGTCAAAATTTCAACTCCATAAAGGACATCTTTATTCTGAGAAGTACCTGTGTCATCATGCCCAGCTCCAATATGTTTACATAGTAGCTCTTCCTCCTAACTTCCTTGTGTCTACTAATGACATAGCCTTCGACCCATACACCCAATCTTACAAACGTGCTTATTGTTGATTTCTTCTTCTCCCTTGCATTGACTCAGCAAATAGCTTGTTCCTATCTCTGTAGCATTTCTCACTTATTCTGTGTACCTGATCTTTCCATTTCCCTTTTTCAAGACTACTCACACACTATTGTAAAAGATTCATTTTTTATTATTAATAGAGTTTTTAGATTCCTATTTGTTTCTTCCAGTTAAAGAGTTGAGAAATTAAAATAATGACCTACATTTTGGCACTCTCGTACACAGAAATCTTTAGTAGCTCTTTATTGCCTACTGCAAAAGGACAAATATGGATCATCAAGACTCCCCCTAATAGTCAAGTTCATCTCTCCTGAGGGGGTTCCACACTTCACCCTGCAGACTAAATGACTTGCCATGCCCTTACTATTCTCATGCTTTCTCAAGGATTCATATTTTCTTCACTAGTTCTTCCACTAACAATTTTTCTTTCATATTCCATCATTGCCTGCAAAATCTATCCCACCTTACATTTTTCTGAGAAATAGTAAAAAATCACCAACAATGAAATACATATACATGTATCATATATTTCTAAATAAATGATATATTAAAGTATGATTCAGACTGACAAACCTCAGCGTAGGGGGGCAGGGGATGGATGAGATGAACCAAAGAACTTATATGCATGTATGCATAACCAATGTACATAGACAACAATGCTGGGGGGAGGGTTGGGGGCAGGATGGGGAGGAAGGTGTCTAGGGGGGAAAAAGGAGAAACATCTGTAACAAAAATAAATTAATAAAAATTGAAAAAAAATAGATTTCTTAACTAGCTAATATCCCACAGTGATTAGTATACTATATCTCTACTGAGAATTCTGTTTTAATGATTTATTTATTTAATTATTTAAGGTTAACAGAGTACCCATGTGTATCAATAAATACTTGTTGAATGAGTAAATGAATTTAACTGATTGTTTTTAATTAGAATCTCTTGGCTCATTACCTTGGTATTTCTTAGTCCTGACAGAGTTATCAATTTTGCTTTTATTTGTAGTTTTATTCTCACTGACTTGTACATTGTTTTATATGCTACACCTATGGAAATAGTGAAATAAGTTTATCATTAAAGCAAAAAAAAAAAAAAAGAATCAATGTAAACATAACTTACTTTTATATTACTAATTAATATTAAAAAGAATGTTGTGTATCTGCCGTCACATGATAGAGATGATAAAATGAACTGTGTTTCACAGGTACCTAGCAGATTTTCTGACACTTCAAGGACTTTTGTTGGTTATTATTATTATTATAATAAATTTCCAGCAATAAAATCTGTCAGAAATCATTACTAATGTCCAAATTTTAAAAATATACGCATACACATAAATATATAACTACACACAAAATATACCTCTCATTCTCTCCGTGTGTGTGCGTAAGCAATGAACATTTCCTTTGTTGGTGTGACATTTACGCAGGCATTTACAAAACGATTAGCCCAGCTCCTATCTGCCAGTATCTTCTTTCCTTTCATGTATGCTTATTCTGGTTTTCCTAAATCATGACCTTCTGGTTTTCTTTGTTCAGCAATTCCTCTCTGTTGGTTAAAAACTGGCAACATAGGCTCAGCTTGGGTTTTTGTTGTTGTTATTGCTATTTTGCACTCCTCAGCATTCATTTAAGTTAGATAAATTTTTGAAATTCATTCTACTAAGACAATTTCCCCCAATTTTTCTGAATCTATATAATCTGATGCTTTTGACCTTTTGCATGTAATATTATATTTAACAGACATACTACCATGAAAATTTTGCCCAGCTTCTTTTTTTTTAATTTTTATTTTTTCTTTATTGACATTAGAGAGAGAGAGAGGAAGGGAGAGGGAGAGACAGATAGAAACATCGATGAGAGAGAACATCGATTGGCCGCCTCCTGCATGCCCCCTACTGAGGATCAGGCCCACAACCTGGGTATGTGCCCAGGACCGGGAATTGAACTGGTGACCTCCTGGTGCATGGGTCGATGCTCAACCACCGAGCTACACCAGCCGGGCTTGCCCAGCTTCTTATATCAGTTCCGTACTCCTGAGTCTGTCCCCAAAACAGAAGTTTTAATTTCCCATGCCATTTTATTCCTACACCCCACCCAAGTACTTAAAAAATTGATATTAACTTAGCTGTTAAAATTATAAACAAGTTGGTAATTGTGAACTATCTAAATCATTCCCAAAGTGGTAAGACTCTGAGGAGCTAGGGTAGGAAAAGATGGTCTTTATGTGAGGAACAGTATTTCATGTAAGCCTATCAATGATGCTATGAGGTAGAAGTGTTAATTTTGTTGCACAAGTGGGGAACTGAGTTCAAATGGTAGAGCTGGAATTTAAACCCATGGCTTTTTTTATTTTGCAGCCCATGTGGTTCCATTACCGTTTCTGTGTTGAGAGGTTCCTTGTGCTCTGGAAATTTCTCTTCTCTAAACCACATTAAAAACCATTCATCCTATGTCTGGTTTCCTTCAGGCCCACTCTCCTTTATTTAAAAATAATTTATCACTTGATTTGGAATCATCTTAACCTACTTATGCTATGTTTGTTTGCTACGGAGTTGCTGTCTTAACCCAATTAAGATGCAAAACCCCTCTGAGCATCAGTCTTTCTGAAATGGGCAAGGTTTCTCTCCAAGGGATCATTAGCTCTATATGATCACACCATGCATATACTTATTCTGCTTCTATAAAACTGTCCTTATGTTGGATTTATTCTCCCTTCTTTCCAAAAACATATTGCTTATCTTTATGGTTAAACAAATGATCTGATGAAAATCTGAATGGCTTATAGGGAAACTTGACGATTTTTACACTGCTATTTCTGAATATTCATTCAATTATGGTAGGTCATGTTGCTATATGTCTTTTCACAAAATTGCTGAAGAGGTCCCTAGAAGCCATCATGACCTGTTATTGAGTCATGATAAGCTTAGCTTTTTTGTGCTAACTTATTTGTTTAAGTACATGAACTCAGAAGTGTTGTCTTTGAGTATTAGTCATGCTGAGCTGTGCTGGGGTGGCAAACAGTTTTCAAATCCTTAGTGGTTTAATAATGTAAAGGTGCATTTATCCTTCATACAGAGTTGGATGTAGGTCTGGAAGCTCACCTGAATGACCTTTTCTAGGTAGTGAGTCAGGAATCTAGGCTGTTTTCACCATGTGACTCCACTCCATTGGTGTCTCTTGTTTACAGGTATGTGGAGGATACATTTGGTCCTTCCCCACTGGGTTTAATCACTGGACTGCTGGGTTTACTTATGCCTAACTAAGAAATAGGCTTACACATAGCTAGATTCAAAGCACCAACAGAATTCCAAACTAAAACCACAATTTCCAAGGTGTACGCTCCATTACCACTCTTTTGATACCATAGGCTTTATGAATTTAATTACCCAAAGTGCCTGATCACTACATACTGCTCCTTTTGAACCAGGTTTCAAATGACAATGAACTAAGCTCCACACAGATTCAACTAGGTGTCCAGAAATACTAAAAAGCAAAGAAGAATCATACCTTTTTAGAAGAGTAGATGGATTTATACATTTCTTGATCAAGTGGGTACCTTGTGGAAAATCCTCTCATAACGTAGAATTAGTAAGCAGTCACTTAATTTCCTTTGCCTGGCACCAATACCCAGAACTTGAGCCGCTCACTAGGAGGTCGTGGGCTCTCCAAGCTTAACCACGTACCTGATCTCAGATGCTAAAACACAGCCTTGCCACAGGTCTGATAAGAATTTGCTCACCATTGAAGCCCATAGGTAGGACGTGTCTGGTAGACTGCAAAAGGAGACAGTGACTTTGATTCAAGCCCAACTCTACCACAAACCCTTTATTCACGGGATGCAGAACTAAAGCCACTGTGCTATACGGTGTGTCTTTTGCCTTCCTTACTACCTTACTGAACAAGGCAGTCTCGGAGGCCAGTCATCTTGACTTCCATCTCAGCTTCGCCACTTACCAGCTGTGTGACTTGGATCCAATCACCCGGTATTCTGAGCCTCAGTTCTTTATGTGAAAAATAACCACGTATATCTCATAAAATGTTTGTGCGATGTAAAGCACTTTTAATATAGTAGGTGTTTTGTAAATGTTAGTTCCTTCTGTGAATTAGTAACAAAGACCCAGTGATGTTCATAATCAATAAGTAACCATATTAGAAATTATTGTCATGGGAAACATTCAAGAGAGTGCCAGCCTTGGCTGGTGTGGTTCAGTTGGTTGGGCATCATCCTGTGCACTGAAAGGTTGCCAGTTTAATTCCCATTTGGGGCACATGCCCGGGTTGTGGGCTCAAACCCTGGTAAGGGACGTGCAGGAGGCAGCTGATTGATGTTTCACTCTTACATTGATGTTTCTCTCTCCCTTTCCCTTCTTCTTTCTCTAAAAATCAAATTTTAAAAATCTTAAAAAAAAAAAATGAGAGTGTCAGGTTTAGCACCTTGCATGTAGATTTGAAAGGGAAAGGAATGCACACATCTGGATTTTCTGTGGATCGTTTGAAAATGCATATCCTGAGAACTCATCCAGATTTGCTGACTCAGAAGCCCTAGGATTAGAGCTTGTGCATATGTAATTTGAAAAGCTTCACAGATGAGTCAGATGCCTACCCCTAATTAAGTGCCATGCTCTAGAGGCCCACACAGAGCATGGTAAATAAGAGGTACTCAGCAAACATTTTGGAATTCAGAGGGCCCATGTCTTGGCCCAGTTCCTACCTCCCATAACCAAAGCTCTTTTCTACTCCTTCCTAGATGCCAGTCACTATGATATCAACCATCATTTATCTTAAAGAAATCCAACCCCGCCTAGAGGAAAATTGATGTTTCAAAGTATATGTACAGCCATTTACAAAAATTCAGACAACACATTAATATAGCTGCCTGCTTTTTTGGATATCTTCACAATAATAGAATTTAGACCCGTCAGCAAGATGATGTTGTAAGCTGTAATAGTATTAGCTAATATTTAGCGAGTACCTACATAGACCAGGCCCCAGGTAAGGCACGTGTCCACAAAATCCCTTCGTGGTATGTCCTATGAATATCTTTATTTCATCGTGAGGAAATTGAGGCATCTAAAGGGTGTGAACTTGTTCAAGTTCATATAGAAAGTTCTTTAGAGGGAGGTTCAAGGACATTTTTTGATGTCTTCAAAGTCTAAAAAGAACTCAGATGTTCTTTCTGATGATAATGGTGAATGGTGTCCTAGACTGGACTTTGTATACAGTCAGGCATTCTGTATCATCAGTTTCATAGAAATTGATGTGTTAACATATTGATTAGTAATGATAATGTTTTAAACAGCCATATTAGGGCCATTTTTATGATAAAACAAAAGTGACAATGAGATAGGGTAGGTCTGAAGATGCCAAAATGACAGTAAATAAGTAATTTCCTAGGGTCTTGAAGTGGGGAAGACTTTAAACCTTGAACACCCTATTAAAATAGCTAATTTATTTGCTTGCTATCCCCTCCCCTACCTTATTTGTCTTCATTTATATTTACTTGATTCTGTACATGCACATGTTAGCAGTCAGGGAATAAAAGAGATAGTAGAGGTTCTGAAATATCCAAGAAGGATGACTAGGTTACTGTCTATCACCGCACCCTGTGTTAATTCCCTACAGAACCCCTATTACTGCCTGGATATTTTATGTAATGGTTATCTGTTTATGTATTTATTGCTGCCTCTCACTATCAGATCTGGGGCCTTTGTATATCTTGAATATCATTATGATGATCAAATAGGTGTACAGAGTCCAAGGGTGAAAGAGGAAAGCTCATGTTTCACAGTGCTAGATGGAAAAGTAGAGTCTAGAATCCATTCAGGTCCTGAAAGAAAAGACATAAAGAGTGGTATTAGTAGAGATGTGATCAATGTACCTAGAGCAGGAATATTCTGTTGGGTATTCTCTTCTGTGTGTGTGGGAGGGGGCGGGCAGGAACTGGTGGAAAGGACTTATCAATGTGTGTTTGTAGGCCAAGAGAAGCAAGAACCCAACAGCTGGCTCCTTATACAATTGTACAGTCCAAATGCTCATGAGTTAATGAAGGGCCTAGCCGAGAAAAGCAGTAGCCTGAACCTAGGAGAGTCAGTAATCTGGAGATGATTTAAAGTATACAGGAGGATGTGTGTAGGTTATATATGCAAATACTATGTCATTTTATATAAGGGTCTTGAGCATCTGTGATTTTGAAGTCCATTTTATCAGATACAAGTATTGTTGCCCCATATGGGATGACAGGGCTTGGTCGCTAGGTGTAGGGAGAAGAAGGAGCCAAAGCAGTTGCTCAGACGTGAGCACCTGGGGGTAGTCGGATCATTCTTTGATGCAGAGCACATGTAGAGCAGCAGTTTTAGGGGAAGAGGATTATGACTTAAGTTTTGGTAAGTTGAGTTTAATGTACTATGGATTGTGCTGACAGCTCACATGTTAATAGACTAGTCATTGAATAAGTGACTCCAAAGCTTGAAAGAGTAAAGAAGTCTGGAGATTCAAATTTGGGAGTCGACAGCAAATCAACACCTTCACTTTTCTCAAAACCTCCAAAATTACTTGTCTGAAGTAACTATTGATGATTATTCCTTAATATAGAGATAGGACTGCCCTACTATCAATGTGTAGATTCCCTACTATAATAAATATTAGGAAGAAAAAGTATTCTGCAGTTATTGGTACATATGCAGTGCAGCAATACCCCAGTCATACCCCATCACCAGTGGAGTGGAGCAAGGTTATGAAATTGCTTAGATTTATTCAATCTATTTTATGCAGCCAAGCTTGAGGACACAACTTGGAACCTGGGAGTTAATTTTAGACTACATGCTGGTCCTTGGGGAAATTCTACATTGCAGTGTGCTACAACCATCCCCAGAATGTTTCTTCTAGCCATCTAGAAGTTGTCATAATGATAACTACCTCTGAGTGACAATCAGTATAAAATCCTGGTTATGCAATGGATCCAGACTGCTTGGGCTTGAATCCTAGCTCCTCCATTTCCTGCTAATGTTGCCCATTTACTACCCATGTCAAGAGGAGATAGTAATAGTACTCACCTCAAAGGATTGGATGTGGATTGAATGAAATTAATAACTTACCGTACTAAAACGATGACTTGTTATTTTAAAAATACTTAATAAATGTTAGCTCTTATTTTCAAAAATGTTTAGAAATGATCACCATGCTCCACTCATAGTAATGTTCAGCAAATACTGGTAAACGGAAGTATTTACTGAGCATTTACTAGGCCACTTTTGTAGAACCAAAAATGGTGATGGTAGTGTTCTGGGAAAGCCCAACATACTACCTCCACAATGTGACATTACCAAAACATGATACCTGTGAAAGTACATGGCCAGTTGGCCTAGAGGTGATTAAATCAAGAAAGCCAAAATTATATTGGGCTAGATTAGTAGTCATTAAAATTCCTCAAAGAAATATCATTGGACTACCTATTTCATAATTACATAAACCTTGTTTCCTGCTGTCATTGGTTTCTTGTATACTTATGTCCACATTACTAACACATTATGCATTAAAAGAAATAGAACTTCTGTATGTATTACATTACATTCTTTACACAAAAGAAATGTGTGTATATGTGTCTGTGTGTCACATTTACAAAATGATTACTTCCTATGCCACTATTTTTTATACAAAAGACTTGGAAACAAATAGCCCTTTAGAAGTTGTTGAATGATCAACATACGTGTACAATAGCAAACAAAGCAGACAGAGTATGAATATAAAGTTTTAATGAAGTAAATGTCAAATGATATAGTGGAGATTTATTATCACAGTACAACTAGAAACTGATCACCTGGAACTCTAAAATAGAGATTATTATTATTATTATTATTATTATTCTCATATGATTGTGATTACTATTGGCTAATATACATCAGGTACATACTATGTATTAGGTATACTTGACACATGTTATCATCACAACAACTTTATCCCTTGCAGTAATTGTTTGGTAGATGCTGTTATTATCCTTGCTTTAGAGATGAGAAACCAAGAGACAGAGAAGATTAAAAAATAATAACTTTCCCAATATCATATAAGTCAAAATTAGGGAAACTGATACTTGACCCAGGGCAGACTGACTCTAGAACCCATGCTGAACCATCACACCAATATGGACAAAATACTTTACAGTTTATGAATCCTTTCTCGTGTATTTATCTCATTCCATCTTGCAAGGTAATTGTTATTTCAGAGTGTATCATTTGCACAAAGCCACACAGGTAATAGTGACAAGGCTCTGATGGGAACACCAGTCCTCTTCTTTGCAATCCCACTCCCTTTCTTTCCATTAGAATCTAGTCTAATAACTTGACGAGTCTTAGGAGATCATAAGTTGGTAAAGCAAGTAATAGATGCAAAGTGAAGACGGTCACCTAGTGAATACAGTGTGAAAAGGACACTTTGTTACACAGTTATCCGTTGAACTATCACCAAGCAAATGGATGCCACGTGGACAGTATCAGCAGAAGAATTTTTATAAATTCATGATATTAGTTGATATTGCACAGTGTTGTGAAAAAACACTAGATTAGAGTCAAAATCCAAGAGCTCTAGGTCTCCTGGTATTGGGACTTTCAACATCTAATGATTTGTTCATTATTAATAAATAAGAGATAATACCTGACATGTTGACCTCAGAAACATTGTGAAAATCAAATGGATAGTACATAATCCCAAACACCTGTCTTTCTTATACCATCAGTCATATAAGTGCCCAGTATGTGTTTGTGGAATAAATAAGTGGATATGTGACTGAAGTGTGGAGCAGCAAATAACTTTAAATGTGTATAGAGTATATACATATAAATACACAAATACTAACTGATAAAATGCACGTGATCAACCATACCTTATTCATCTGTGCACCTGTCACAGAAATATTTATTTAAACTTTAATATATAGACTTTCAAATGTATGTTTATAGAATTAAACCAAATTGAATGTACCTTATGTTTATGGTTCTTCAGTCCTTTGAGGTAATATTCTCAAAGCAGCTCTACTGAGGAAAAAAATGTCACCTGGCAATTAGGTATATACACACAAACACATTTATGTCACTTTGCCAGAATCAGGTCTGCTTTCATCCCTGTCACACTTATTCAATACGCCTTTATTGTGAAAGACACTGTACTAGGAGTTTTGGGAAGTCAAAGGTCAACTGACCAACTCATCCCAGTTTGCCCAGGACTTAGGTTGCTGTGCCCTCACATGTCTTAGAGTTTAATAAGGGGGAGTAAAGCATGGATGTACTATTGATACCAAGTAGATGTGATGTGTATCCTGAGTTGGGTATGGATAAAATGCACTGAGAATTCAGAAGTTGAAGAGATCATTACTTCAATTTCGTGAGTCCAGGGAACAGAGAGCATTTAAACTGGACCACAAAGTGTCAATAAATTGATTTGTGGAGTTTCTGAAGAATAAGCAGGATGAGGTAAGATCTGGGGCAACGGTAGGAAGATGGGGACCTATATACAGCAATTCAGCTCTTCTGGAGCCTGGAAAAGGATGTGTATACTCCAGTGATCAATTTGCTCAGGATTGGGGGTATTCCTGGGATATGGAACTCTGAGTGCTAAGCTACGAAAGCCCCAGGGATGAGTTGGTCATTCCTAGTGTGCACTTCAGTACAGTGCCTAATGACTGGTTATTGAAGGCATTAGCTGTGACATATAAAAACATTTCAATACTTTGATGAATAAAGTTTACATTTTTAACCACAAATCACTTCCTTCATTTTAGGCTTGATCTATCTTTTTAAAGTCATTCTCTCTCTAATTTCAGCACTTTCAAGTGCTATCCTCCATGTCCTTAGTCATCAGGATCAGGTGAAGGCATATTGATGTAGCTTTAGCTTCCTCTGCAAGAGAGTTAGCTCAGCAAATCAGCTATGGAATTCAACCACGGAATTTGTAATTGGAGAACTGAGTTCAGATCTCTTTACTCAGTTTGACCTTGAGCAAGTCACTGTCTCTCTGAGCCTTGATTCTTTGTTTTAGGATTGAATATGATAGTAAACTTTAGAAAGTGTAAGGCAGCTAAGTGTCTACTCAGTGTGCCCAAGTGCCCTCCAACGTGAATGCAGGATTGGGACTAGGAAGGATATTTGTAAACTAAGTGTCAAGGTAGGTGATAGACCTAGTTGGAAGGTCAGATGACTGAGACAAGGACACAGTGTGGGTAATAGAGTGGTGTTACTTACTGAACCACCAGCAGAGGAAAAAGAACATCAGAGTCACGGCAAAGGCAATAGAGAATATGATTATCTACAATTTATGGCAATGTCACAGGCTCAGGAGATTGGTGATTCAAAAGAGTCGTATTGGATTTACCATCCCTCTCAGAATAGGGACTGCAGCTATGTACAGCCTTGACCACCAGGGATGGGACATAGGCACAGCATCTTTGTAAATTAGGTTTTAAAATGTCTTTTTGTAAATAGAGCAAAAATATAGAACACACATTTTTAAAAGTCAATGATATGAATTATAATATGACCACCTAGTGAAATGCTCCCCAGATCAGGAGTTAGGATTCGGTGAGCCACACTGAGACTTTCTGGTGCCCATCCTAAGCACAGCCAGCTCTCTTCCCCTACAGAGTAACCATCATCTTGACTTTTTTGATAACCATTTTCTTACTTTTATTTATAAATTTATTACCCAAATGATGTGCATACCTAAATATATAGTTTAACTCCTTTTTAAAATGTTGTTAAAGTCTCTTTTAATCTATAGGTTTCTTGCCCATCATATCTATCTCTAGTTTCTTTCTCTCTTCTCTCCTTCTCCCTCTCCTTTTCCCTTTCTGCCCCTTTCCCCCTCTCCCTCTCTTTCTCTCAGAAACTGGAATATTTAGTTGCCCACAATCTGAATTTGGCTGACTGCATCTTCATGGTATAGTTTAATATGCTCCCCTGACCTTTGTATTCTCTGTAATTTGCTCACTTTTGAGAAAGGCTCTTCAAAATGGTGTCGTTTTCTCCTATCAGGTGGCACATAATGTCCAGTTATCTCGTGTGCATGTGTGTGTGCTGTTAGCAACTATTAATTCCATTAATTAATTTATGATTGCTGGCATGGGTCTGTTCTATTATTCCTGGGTGGAATTATTCAATAAAGAGAAACTCTCTCTTGTCTACACTTTAGTTACCTAGGGGCATAATTTATGTAGGAAAAGAAAGATAAAGGCTGGATTCCTTTTTTTCTTTTTTAATTTTTTTTCTTTATTGATTTTATAGAGAGAGGAAGGGAGAGGGAGAGAGAGAGAGAAACATCGATGAGAGAGAACATTGATTGGCTGCCTCCTGCATGCCCCCCACTGAGGATTGGGCCCACAACCTGGGCATGTGCCCTGACTGGGAATCGAACCGGTGACCTCCTGGTGCATGGATTGACGCTCAACCACTGAGCCACATGGGCCGGGCTGGATTCCTTGTTTTCATTTGTGTCTCACTTAGCCCTCTTAGGTGTCGGTCTAGATCTTGACAAACATGTGTCCTATTTTGAGTGCCATGCATTTTGGGGAAGTAAATAATACAAAGGCAATTAAAATAAATAACTATATCTTGAAATATATACCCAACATAAGTTTCACACTTTAGTGAATTTTTTTCCCAAAGATATTTGGAAAGATAGTCATCTATTCTATGCTTATTTTTTAATCCATATTATCCCAATTATTATTACTGCTTAAGATAGATAATATCTAATCCATTTGTATTTTAAAATATTGTTCATATTAACTTATTTTTCCTATCTACTTCAAAATTTACATTCTAATAGAAGATTTTTCAGTTTAGTCATTTAAAAAAAACTAACCCTAATGTTTTAATGAAATTTAGAGAACTTTGAAATTATGGGTTACCCTTTTTAAAATCATCCTTCAATTCTATGAGATGAGCCCATTAGTAGCAGAAAACAGAATCTTTCCAGGATGTATAGGCCAAGGGCAGCGTTAAATAAATGATTAGAAAAGCTGCCCTTGCTTTCTGAAATAGAAACAAAGGAATAGGGGGAATAATAATGAATAAAGAAAATAACCAGAGAAATTCCTGAAAGAATAATTTTAACATGAAATTGCTGACCTCACTTTATTTATTTTTTATTAATTTGTTTTTGTTACAGATGTTTCTCCTTTTTCCCTACAGACTTTAATGTTCATTCTCTACTTTCTGATGACTAAGGAAAAAAAATTATAAGCTATGCTTGTTTAATTTTTCTATGAAGGCTAACTGCTAAATATTATGAGAAGAAAGCTCCAATAAGCAATGATAACTTTAATAAGTAAGTTTACTACTTAGCTTTCAAAACCTGTCACATAAAGAACTGTCATCAGTAGAGGAAGCAAACACATTCACTGATATAGTAGTGAACCATCCTTGCCTTACTGCGTTCTAATTTCTTGATCCGACTGTTTAATGTACAGAATTTGAACACCTGAAAATCATTAATTCTTTCAGAGCCCAGCAATACAGAATCCTTCAAATGGATAGGCAATGCTTATGTTTAGGATGTGAACTCTGGCATAAGAACTCTTCATGGGAAGTGATGTAACAACTCAGAGAAAATTAAAATTTTTAAAAGCACCAAACATATATTTTACAACTGCACCTACAGGGATTGCTTCTGTTTGATGTCTGGTTTGCCACCATTGATGTTCATAAAGATCCCCTCAAATACCTTCTGGAAAGCATTCTTTCCATTAAGGAGTCAAAACAATTAATATCTACAACTGGTTTCTAACTTGCAGGACGTGCGGGTGAACTTTGTTCACACGCATTGTTCCCAATTATGATGCCACTTTCATGTGGTCTCTCAGCTTGGCTCTCATCCAGGCTGTTAGGTGAAATTAGGCCCAGAAAATCGGATTATTACATCCCAAGGGAAACATCTGATAAGCAGCAGATGATTGCTCATCTCCTTGCTACTTGCTGGTGTTGAGGTGTTGCTGGTTGCAAAGCCAACTTGTTAACAATTAGTACTCATTAGAATCATTTCCTGTTATCAATTCTAAACATTTGACAAAGCACTTTTAGGAAATTGGACCCCCCAAGTTAGCTATACATAAGTGTTGAACAGTTAAAAATCTTCAAGATCCAATGTAATTCCTAACCAGAGTCATCAGTTTCCAAGTAATGATTTTTGCTTTGGGACCCACCTGCTATCCTGTCCAGTTTAAGGATGTGCTGGAACAAGGACATACTTCTTAATTAGCAGAGGTTGTGGACAAGTCAGTAGAGGAACAAAAGGAATTTTCTTTCATTATCTGTGTTAGCTGTTAGTAATACATCTTTAAGGGACAAAAAATGCCAGCTTGCAACACAATGTATGTATTTGTGAGAGTGTGAAATGAAATGCATTACTTCTGTTATCTAAACATCTAAGCTTCGTTTTTAAGTCTGTGTTCACCTTTGTACATTATGAACACTAAATATAGAATCATAAATGCACTCATTGTGCATTATGTTAGAATTTAAATATTGCCAGTGTCAGCTTTCTGAAATGTTATATATGACTTTAATAAAATTAGCATAAATACTATATGCAATAGAATCTTGTTCAGAAAAGGCATTGTATATATCTAATTTTTCAATATAGATCTACATGCATTACAGTGCTACCAATTCTTATTCAAAGATATGCTCTTATCTAATTAAAATATTTATTATCTCTACAAGTATCATCTCCTCATACCTGCTTATTTAGGCTAAGATAATATGCCTTATTTTCTCTCTAAGAAGTAATGGTCATTACATATGAACTATTCAGTTATTTTATTTTTAGGATCAGAATTAAAACTCTGAATGACACCCCCTACCTTCTGTTCATTTCCTACACCACTCCCCAAATTTTCCCTTGCCTCTGTGTTTATAAATTGAAATAATTGCCCCTATTCATCTTTCCCTAGACTTAATAATCCTGAAAATATTTTTTCTAATTGTTCCAAAACGTGGAGATGTGAACTAAATATATTTCTGTTTTTAAATGTCTTATTCCCATACTAAAAGCTTATATCAATGGAGAAATTAAGTGTATGGTTGTTTTTTTTGAAATGCCCTATGCTCAACCCTTCTATCCTTAATAAACAGAGATGGTATTGACACAAGTGAATTTTGTTTAACCACACTACATTTGCTTCTTAATTAGTGAATATTCATCTGTCATCAGCAGCAGCTATGACACCCCTCCCTGCTAACATGTTCTGTCATAAATAATCAATGAGGCACTATTAATATTCATGAGCTGGAATCTGTGTAGTCATGTGCACTGATGCAGAGACAGGGGGAGTGTTGCCATGAACTGACTGGAAACTCTGTGTGTGTTTCCGTGAGTGCAAGATACTTAGGGAAAGCGGAGAAGAGCATGCTGCTACGCACCAGCCTGGCTTGTGCTCCCAGCTAACAGCGGTTTGTCTGTTTCTGGACTGAAGTGACTGATGAAAAACAGTAGTCAAGTCTGGAGGGTGATTCCCTTTCAGTTCACTTGCCTTTCAGTTCTGGGGAAATTAGAAGATTTGCTCTCTCTCTCTGCTTCTTAGAATGGGCTGCAATTTGTGCACTTTTCAGAAAAGAGAGGAACACTACAAACTGCTGTATGAAGTTTCCCAGGTGAGTGCAGGGTCTGAGACCAGCAACTAAAACAGCCAGGCTTTGTGTTTGTCTGAGGGATGGTCAATGAATTGTGGCTAGCTTTATTTTTTCTTTCAGCAGATTTCAGGATTGAGGGCAGACTTGCTGGTTGTGGGCTTTTTATTTGGGTTTTGGGTGGCAGTTTTCAGCTTCCTTGCCACTCCCCCTTCAGATGACTTCCTGTGGGATTCTTTTTAACATTTTTTTGTATCTACTGCCAAGATGTCAGTCAAGTAAAAGGAGTAACACTGAGATCTATGTCTGTCATATTTTGAGACACCTCTTTCATTTTAGAATAGTGTTGACATTTGAAAATCAAATGTATTATTGTCTGTATAAATATTGGGATTTAATAGGTCTGTGATCTCAGTTATTTTGAATAGAGAGGAAAAGTTCTTGCCAAATCTTGTTAACCAGGGGAATTATTTGATTAATTAGGAATTTCTGCTTTGGTTTAAGAGGAAGACCCGATATATTTGTATTATAATGAGGGGAAAGAAACATATGATATTTCTTGGCTTAAAAAGGAGATAAAGACATTTTCTTATCACTTGTTCTTGAATCTTTTTTACAATGTTTTGCCTGTTTAGTACTAGAAATTAATTTCGAGAGCTTGTTGGAATATCTGTATGTGTCCTAGGGAAAAGTGTATACATTCAGATGTCTCTTTAGTGTACATCTGAGGGCTTTTCATAATAAAAATAAGAAAACTGTATCCCTAGCCTTCCTAGTTTTTATAGAATTCTATTCATTCACCATTTTATTTAGGCAGGTTTTTTTCTGGAGGTGTATGCTCAAGTCCAAATTTCTTGTTTGTCAAAATAAAGTTTATTTCTCTATTCTTCCAGTTTGTCCAGATGTGACACACTCTACTTTTGTGTTTGGACCATATTGTTGATGAAAGACAGTGTTTGGGATGTTGGTGGTCTGTGGGCACAGCAGTAGCCAAGTGCCCAGTGCCTACTGGCTCCCTCAGATTCCCCCTAACGTGATTCATTTCACAGTGGGCTAATTACAAAGTGGATTTGCTACACATGAAACAGCCTCCTCAGTCGCAATGTTAATGCACGTTTTCATGGTAATGTGATCAGAGGCTCATTAGCCAGTTTCCAAAATGATCCTCTGCATTAATTAAATATAAAAATGACTCCTTTATCACCACAGAGAGGAAAAAGAAGATTAACATTGTTAATTACATCAGGAGCTATACCTTTTGCTTCGTTTTCTACTACAAACTTGCAAGGATAGACTAAAGTAATATGCATTTCACAGATAAGCTCTCATCCACTTGGACTCATGAAAACAGTCTCTAGGTGGAACACTTTCCTTTAGTTTGGTTTGTTGGGGTTTGAGTTCTAGCATTGTTTTCCTTTGCGTGGTAGAGGAGCCAGGGAGTGGATTAGTCCATCTGTTTTTTCCTTGAATTACTAAATGGATATAAAAGTATAATATGGAAAAAGTGGTAGGTGGCATCCTCCCTGATTTTGCCTAGGTTAAGCTGTTTATATTCTACCAAGAAATCAAGCAGGATTACTGCATCCAGAAAGGACCACTGTTTCTGTTAAGGAGCAGGAGCCTTTGTTGTGGATTTTTTAAATGCTTGCCTGTGAGTTTTGGCTTTAAGTGCTTCCTAAATCTTGAGAAAATAGATAAGCCATTATTGCCTCCACCTGTACTCCTTCATTTATTTATTTCCTCTACTTCTGAGTTGCAGGACTTATGATCTTTAATAAAGGGATTGAAAAATGAAGTATTAGCTTCCATTTAACTGGCTTTTATTAGATAAGTGAAAACCCCAGCTTAAAGGTCTTGCATGCCTTTTCCAAGGGGAGCCCTCCTACAGTTTGTCCCCAGCTTTGCGTTCTGTTTTATTGAGTTAATGGAATAGATAAGATATCAAAGGGAACCAGTGATAGGCTCATATAATACACTGGAGCCCCGTGTGGTGTTGCAAACTAGTTTCTATTTTTATTTGGAGGAGCAGCAGCTCAGAGCACACATGAAAGTGAGCATGTTCTTAACCAGGTGTTCACACGGCACGTAGCTGCCCCTATTAGAGAGGATACTATTTACAAAAGTGACTTGGGATCGGAAGCCTGAGTATTCCTAGCTGCTACATTAAAATGAATTAGCTCACACAAACATTAACACCTGATTGTCCAAATCATAGGTGCTTATAGACTTGTAATTCTCAGATCACCTGCCCTTTTGTTTCTTTTGTTATTACATCTTAAAAGCTAAGGGAAATTAAAGTTTATCAGGGCATGTGATACATTTAAGATTAGCGGTGACTACAAAATGGATAACCAAGAGTAAAATGCTCATTTCTCTATAATAGCATCGTGATGTTGGACCTTTGCACATTTCATTTCTAGATTTAGCAATCTGATAATATGGGACAAGCAGAGCACAGTGTCAGGTTTACAACTGCAATAAACAGGCAAATGTGCTCACCTTGGAGTCTGGTGGGACAATCAGAAGGATGTGCTTAGGTGTGAAACGAGGTCAAGTTTACATTTTGTTGCTATTTTTCCTCCCATAGAGGAGCTAAGACTTTCCATTGGCAGAAGAGAGGGAATGTCGCCTCCAGAAAATTATTTTCAGCTGGAGTTGAGCCAATCAGGCTCCAGTATAAACACAGATGCAAGAACCTAGGGCTTGGGTAGATCCAGCAGCCGTCACAGCAGGCGGTTCCCCTGCACCTTTCTGCATCTGCTAACTTTTGTATGTGCCATGGACACAACCGTTATCTGCGGTGATTTTTTTATTCAAAGTAGGTTATTTATTAACTTCTTAAGAATTAATAAATGGGTAATTTTGAATAATGCCTTTCTGTTGACACAAACTGAATTGCCTGCTTTGTATTAATCTGATTAAACAGCCAACTGGGCTGAGAGCTACAGGCAGTTCTGACCTGAAAACAGATTTATTTCTGTGAGATTGTATGGTAATACCAAAATCTGTTGACTCTTTGGTTGGGTTTTTCATAGATAAATCAAATGTAACTTTTTGATTGATTAAATAATGGAGATTACCAATGGGGTGTTCATTGGTGTTGAATAATGTGTTTAAAATGTGGGCAAATAGTTACAAGTCCATACTGTCAGCAGAAAGCTGTTTAAGATTTCATTAAAATCCCATATTGTGATAGGCAAGATTCTTCTCTTACCCACTTGCCAAATTAGGGAAAAGAAAGAGAAATAGCCTTTAATCTCAGGAAAACCAGAAGTAGACCAGTGCTCACTCTCCGGGCACTGCCACTGATGTGACCCGAGTCGTCTTCGAGGCGGAGACTGCAGCAGGGCACAGCTGATTTACTCATGCGACTGGTTTGGCAAAGCTCAAAGGTCTCCCACAATCCGCTCCCGTAAATTGGTGACATAAAATGAAACAGAATCTGCACTGAATGTAACAACAATCACAATGTTGATAGCACCTAGCAGTGACCACTTACTTACTTTACTCCAGACACTGTGCTGAGCACTTTTCCCCTAAGCATCGTCTTATTTAATCCTCACAAAAACTCCATAAGGAATCACAGGATAGCATTCCATAATTTTAAAATATGTCAAAGTCTCCTTTATTCTACAATACCTTTCTTGAATCTCATGTAATCTCCCTTCTCTAGTCACTGTCCCTTATCCCTCAGAAATTTATTTGTCACATACTACGTAAACCCAACTCATAATGTCTTAACGTCTTTCTCCAAATGTCGTCCTTTCCCCACATTGCTTAGAAGAAGTGAAGATCTCATCATCCCTCTTGCTGTCAATAAAACTCTGAATGAAAGTGGATACTTCTGTCTTCTTCATCCACACAGTGACATTCTGGCTGGTGGACTTCTGCACACTGCCCAGCATCAGTTCCTGCCTTCCCTACAAGCACAGTTTCTTTTGCTAACTCTCTCTGATATCATGGTGAGAGCTTTTCCACTTAGAAGTTGCCATGTGTCCATCTACCCTGATTGCTGTTGCTGGAATAGTATTTCCTGAAAGAACCCAATGGCTCCAAATTCCTATAAAATGAAGTACATCTTATTACAGTATATTCAAGGACCTCCGTAGCTCATCCTAGGTTCCTTTCCAGCTTTCTCTTTCACCAACCTTCTCTTAATGCAGTTTATAATCCCTGCAGACCAGTCTTTCACTTGTAGGTTGGCTTCCCAACCTGGAACTTGGAACTTAGTTCTTTTCCTTTAGCCTCTGCAGAACATCCTCTATAGCTACCAAAGAGAAAGAGGGTGGGCTTTAAGTAGATTGGGGAACTTGGAGGTCTCTGGTCCACCAGATCTAGAAAGATCAGATCTACCAAAAGAATCAGAGACACTTGAGAAATAAGGACATGGGCCATAAGAAAGAGAAGCCTAAAGGATAAACTATAGATCTTCAGAGTGGCCTCATTGTCCCAGTTCCATTACATTCCCATAATAAATCCCTATTTACTTTTATTTACTCTAATGATGTGTCTGTCCCTTACAATCAGAAGAATGAATGAGGACACGTTACCGTATCTTGCTTTTGTCTACCACCTGGCGGGTGCCTTAAACTCCAGACATGCAGTTCAGTTCAATAAACTTCCAATGAGCTCCAGTTGCCAGAATGTGCCAAGTCCTGATCTTTGCCAAGGGGAATGCAAAGACAAATGTGACAGTCCTTGCTTTTGAAAAACGGACCCTCTGGTAGCAGAAGAGAGACACATATGCAGAGAATTTTCATATATGTGGTAAATAAAGCATTGCATCAGCAGAGATGTTCACAGACATCTATAGCAGTGCAAAGGTGCTCAACATGGTGCAGGCTTGGGGAACTGAGGAGGAAAATGGAAAGATGGAAGGGTAGAGAAGCCCATGGAAGTGGCAAGTGGGTGACAGGTGTGAATGGACGTGGAGTATGGGACCTACAAGGGATATGTGTTTCTTAAAACGAAAGTGAGAGGCAGGTTCCCAGGACATGGTCTGAGTGGTAGATAAGACCAGACTCTGGACTATCTCCTATGTCCTGGGGGTTTGTTTCTTTGTTTTTTGTTTTTAAAAGGGAGAGATCAACCTGATAATAGCTAAGAGTGTAGACTTGGTTGTGGTGTGTGTTGAAGGCTGATTGGGCTTGAGTTAGGGATGGTGTACTACAACAAGACCACAAAAAGAGAGACCCATTTGGAGGCTGTTACAAAGAGTAAGTTAGACAGAAAGAATGGAAAAGGGAAGACAGAACTGAGACTCGTGAGGTCAATTCCTTGGGCCTCTGGCTTGTAAAATGGGAGGTGTAGTGATTTTACAGAAGAGAAGAGACAGAGAAGGGAAATGAGTTTGGGCAGGGGAGAGAAGGCTGTTGAGTTCACTTACGGGCTATCCAAGCAATACCCAGCAGACGGAGAATGTTCGAAACAAAAACTTGGCGTATATTTGTTAGATGAGATCACCCAGGAAGACATAAAAAGTGAGGAGAAAAACTTAAAACTGAGAGAGTTGTGAGCCAAGGATATAATACTGCGAAACAGGCAAAGGAGAAGAAAGAAAAGGAGAAAACATGAAATTGTTATAGAGAAAAAAGGAGAAGGAGCTATGAGAGAAGCCAAGAGAAGAGAGTTTTAAAAGGAATGGCCAGGCCCTGGCTGGTTTGGCTCAGCTGTTAGAGCATCAGCCCTTGGGTTCAATTCCAGGTCAAAGGCACATACCTGGGTTGCAGGTTCGATCCCCAGCCCAGTTGGGGGGTCATGTGGGAGGCAACCAATCTATGTGTCTCTCTCACATTGATGTTTCTCTCTCTCTAGTTCCCTCCCTCCCTTCCACTCAATCTAAAAATCGATGGAAAAATATCCTCAGGTGAGGATTAATCAAAAATAATAATAATAATAATAATAATGAGTGGCTGGTGTGGTCAAATACATTAGAATGTGATAAATTAAGAACCATACTATCTCCAGATTGGAAAGATGTCAGTGGCTACCCCAGGTCCCTCTTCAGCCGCTGAGAGTGATGTTGGAGGGACTATCTTAGCTGCAGAGAGCATCCTCACCCAAGGTTATTCCCCTCCCAGGAGGCCACATCCAGTGACTGATTGACGCAAGTGTGTAGGGGTCTGGCCGCCTTTGCCTGAATGGGGACACTCTGAAAGGCAATTCCTTCTCTAGAGCTTTCAGCCTCTGTTGTTGGGCCTTCATCATGATTTGGTTCTTCTGCTCAATGCTGCTTCCTTCTTCTCCTTTCTGCAAGGAAAACACACCTTAGCAAATACCTTGCACAGTAAACTCTGTCTCAGAGGATTGGCTTCCTGAAATATCTAATCTGGACAAAGGTCAGTGGTAATGATTACAGAGCATTTTAATACAGAAATGTGGACAAAATCCAGAGAGTGGTGGATTAAAAAAAAAAAAAAGGTCCACTGCACTTTTAAGAAGTTTTTCTGAGATATGGCAGATAATCTAAAGTAAAGTCACGGCTTACATTGTAGTACAGTTTTACTTAGCCCTTTTTCTTTGGAATGCAAAGTTATTTAAAATTGTGCATTTTAGAAGTGGAAGTCCTCTTTCATTTAAAAGGTAAGATAAATTGATTTTACATCTTGAGCCATGGTAATAAGATAGTGGAGATGATATAGTGATTAAAAAATAAAATTTACATCTAGCTAGAATCTCCCTTATCTGAGACTTTTGAAGAGTGTGACTGATATACAAAAAGCCTTTTGTAAAAATAAATATTTTAATGATTGCAATTAATTAATAGGTTTAATAAGTGAAGTATGTTTTCCTACTAGAAGGATCAGAATGTCACATTTTTTTTAAAAGGTATATGTTTAATTTCTTTATATTTCACCACTTACTGACTTGATCTAGACCTGGGCAAAGGTCAACTATCTCTAATTGCATATCTATTTAGATTAAATACTGTAAGAAAACATTTTCACTGGTTACAAATTTATATAAGGGGACATATTGCTAAAACTTAGCTGGTATACATGCTGAGAAATTTGACTCCTCAACTCACCTGAATTTGCTGGTTAAGTAGGGTAATCTGACTAGAAAATTCTTTAATTTCAACTTTTGTTGAAAATATCTCTAACACAAATGATCTTATTTACATACGTACTTAACATATGCACGTTTGTTACTCATTTTCAGTCATACTAGATAGTAACACGTGAGCCTCATAGCCTTAGCAAACAGTGATTTCTGAACTTTACAAGTGGAACTATTTTTCAAGATTAATTGGTAAGTGAAAAATTCTTCCACAACTGCCAATTAGGGTCCAGTGCATTCATTTTGCATAAGCATATTTTTACATATTGAATTTTCACAAGTCATTTAGTAGATATTCAGTCAGTCTTATTAAATGATTAAGAAAGGCACAAAAATTAAATCGCGAGGCCCTCAAGTAGAGGCCCCTGGATTGTGGTTCTATAAACCCTTTCAATGTTTACAGTCCACAGGGAAAGATGATCAAGGATCTGATTCAATCATTTAGTCTTTTGCAAACACTGTGTTCTCCCATTGTCCATCCTAGGACATATAGCATAAGAATTTTAGATATTATTCTTAATAAATGCCGTCTTCTTTTGACAGGTGAGGACTTAGGTGCCACTGGGTGGTAATTTTGTCTTCAAATTTAGAATTATAGGTAATTCAAGTGCAGCTGTGTTTCTTAGATCTAACGGCAACATTTCCAAAGCCGTCCATATAGCCTGTCCCTTCTCCATCTCCCTTCCAGCTGTATTCATTTCTTCTGTCTTAATTCTATCACTCTCAGTGTGGAATAACAGCTTTAAAAGGGTTATTATGAAGAGTTCATTGTTTCCTTCAACAAAAAGCTAAAAAGGTAGCAGCCCTATATTCTCTTGTGTTTCAACATATAACATCTAATTGCTAATTTGTGCCACTCTGTAACAAGCTGTAAATCTTGCTTTATGGTTGTTTGGGTCCTGGTGAAGTATTCTCCCCCTCATCTCCTCCCTGTTTCTGCTTTATATAGCTTTTTAGAAATACAGTAGGAATTTTTTTTTTAGAAACTTGCTCTCATCTCAGTGGAAATTAGGTTTTTCTGAACTAACGTCTCACTTCCAAGCCTCTTAAGGGTCTGTGTCAGGTACCTTTATTTATTTATTTTTTTAGAGACTCTTTCAAGGGTATGTGAACAAAGAGAATTTCTAAAATACTCTGTATGGTTTAAAAAATAATGAATCCACAGATGAACGACCATGACTGTAATCACTGATAGTACTTTTTCCTATAATTGAATCATGGTATTGAATTCAGATATTAATATTTTTTAAAATAGCCAAGCCGGTGTGGCTCAGTGGATTGAGCATCATCCCATGGACTAGGAGGTCCCAGTTAAATTCCCGGTCAGGCACATGCCGGGGTTGTGGGCTCAATCCCCAGTAGGGGGCGAGCAGGAGGCAGCCAATTGATGTTTCTCTCTCACATTGATGTTTCTATTTCTCTCTCCCTTTCTCTCTCTCTAAAAAATCAATAAAAAGATATTTAAAAATAAAGTAAAGGAAACTTTGGAAAAGAGTATTTATCATTGATTAACAACAACTAATTACTCTGTACCTGCTCTGTGCTCAGTACTGTGCTAGATAGCAACAGGGGACACAAAAGAAGCCTAGGCTAAATGCCAGGCTTCAAGGTGGTGCATTATCATGAAATGACAAAGGACAAGTGTGGAAATGTGTGACCCTGACACAGTGGACAGTGCCGGGAAAGGACAGCTCTGTGTGGGGAAGGGTGTGTAAGGGTCTTGTGGAACAGCTTAACAGTAGTTCTTGTTGGGAATGACCTGTGTTAGGAGCCAAGGTTCATTTTTGAAGTCAGCATGATTATTACATATCCATGAAGTTGAAGATAATACATTTGCTGTATGTACTGTGAAAGCAAAGTCATAGAGAGATGACTAATAGGATGTGTTTGGGGGTAAATGGGAGAAACAAACTGACTGAAACAGGATGTGGGATGAAGATAGTTGAATGTCTTGATCTCTCTGCAAAAATGAATGGACCTGGTGCTGTAATCACTGCAGAGTACCATGCACCCTGAAGTTGCAAAAAGTTGCAGTCAAATAGTCTCTAACGTCGATTTACATAATAGAATATGCGTACATGTTGTTTGCTTGGGACTTTATTCAGAAGAGCACAGCCTTACTTATCTGACCCACCATGGATAGATCTCGCCATTCACACCTTACATATGTTCTCTATTTCCTTAGCGGCTCATGTTTATAATGCTTGAAACTGGTTTTGCCTATGCAGTTGTGAACCTCGGTGTTAAGACAACATGGGAAATGGTAAAAACGGTTTACCCGGTGGGCACATGGGTACTACTATTTGATGAGTATGCACCTACCAATCACCACGTGCTACACAGGAGAGACTGTGCATGTAGAAGAAAGAACAGAGGCTTTGGAATCAAGCAACAGCACCATTTATTTCCTCCATGAGCATGAGCTAGTTACTTAACTTCATTTAGCCTTTGTTTAACTGATTAATATCCCTCTTGAAGTGTTTTGTTGAGGACTAAATGAGATATATATGTAAAGGGCATAGCACATTATACAGGAATGCCATATATGGTAATTTTTGAGGTTATGACCTCATTTCAGTCTAACGAGTGACCCTGTGACATGAGTAATATTGTCCCAGTTTCCAGATGAGAAAACTGAGGCACACAATAATCAAGTGGCAAATCCATATTGCCAGCAAGTAGAACACTTGGAATTCGAACCAGAATCTGGCTAATGCCAAAGTCCATGTTTATTATTTTATAAGTATCAAATATCCCTCCCCCTTTGAGCTTTCCATATTGATCTCCTTTACTGATCACAAATACTGAGCACCTGGCACATGGTAGGCATACAATAAATATCTGATAAAGGAATAAGGAAAGTAAGAAGTTAGAAAAAATGGAAGGGAGGGAGGAAAGGAAGAAGAAAAGAAGGAAAATAATAGATGCCATTTAAAGTTCTCCTTGGAAGGGTCTGCAGAGAAACAGGTCCTCTCCATGACTTCTTTCCTCATATGGTTTTACCACTTCAGTCAAACATCTTGCCAATGAGAGCCCATCAGTGTGAAAGTGGCTTGTCACTCCCACTTTTGAGAGCTTGAAAGCCTCTCTTCACTTTTCCATGAATCCGTGTCTGCGTGAGAGATCCTTCACACTCTGCCATCTTTCCTTATGCTCACCTAACAACCCAAAGTTTAGGCAAGCCCAGCTGTAATTTCTTATTTGAAAACAATGTGAATTTCTCATATCTATGCCTTTCAACACAATGTCCCTTCGGCCTGGTGTGTTTTTCCAAGCCCCATACGTGTAAAAACTCGAGTCCCTTATGATTCAGTTCAAAGCTTGCCATCTAGAAGTCCCCTCTGAACCCGACAGAGTCACTCACTCTTCCCAATGTTCCTATTCAGCAGTGCTTCCCAATTTGAAATACAGTCAGATGTTTCTGTTCGTATTTAGCTTTCTCCTCATCTTTAAAGTTCTACCATATCATACAGTGCCTGGCTCAGAGCAGGTATTTAATATAGATCAAGTTACGGAATAGGAGTGTGAATATGTTTATACCCGCATTCATAAAAGAAAGCTTATTTTATTATTCTCCCCAGTATTCACTTCGTTGTCTTTGAAAACGAGATAATTCAGGAAACTAAATATTCTACTTTTTTTTATTTTGAAGATGCCATCTATTTTAAGATACTGTTCACTGTAAAGCAGATCATCAAATTTAACACCTGGATTGACAAGCTAGCACCTTTAACGTGCACATGGACTGCAAGCTGCACCCCAGTTTCAGAAACAAGAAGATATTAGGGAGAACTTACATCTTAGAATCGTGAAAACTTGTCATTGCTTATCTTAGGAAGCAAAACAAACAAGAAAAACCTCTCTTGGCCCTTTCTTTGCCTGCTGAACTCCCATTCCCTGACCTCCTTCCACCAACTGAGGATTTATTACCCAGATGGACCCACCATATCAGATCTTTATCTCAAAAGCTCCAGTCATGATAGAGAATGATAGAATTTTCATTCCTCAACCATCAAACTGGCCAATAAACTGAGCTGTCTTATTTTTTGTCTAGAATTTCACCATTGTTCTTCAGCTCACTAACTTGCAATCCTTCTCAAAGCTTGGATCAGGTATCACCTTTCCCAGGAAATCTTCCCAGAGTTTCAGACCTTGAGTAGAACCCCTCTTTTCTCTTTCCAAGGTATCCAGTGCTGTCATAACATGTACCACGTGGTATTATTTCTCAGTTTGTTTATACTTTCCACTGATCTCAATGTCTGCAGGGCAAAAACCCTGCCTTCAATCTAACCAGTACCCATATAGATATTTATTGAGTAAACACTAAATTAATTCTGTGTACAGGGCAATATGATGAAGGTGACCAAAAAGCATAATAAGATGGGATTTCTGTCCTCAAGGCATTTACTATCCAGCATGCCTCAGTAAATGACTTGTTCACAAATAACTACAGTGCAAGGGATGATATTCATTCTATGAGAGAGAAAGAGGTGGGGGGAGAGATAGGAACAAAGTTTCGTGAGATGTCGTAGTGATGATGATTTGCGATAGTATACACAAAAATTAAAATGAAGAATCTAAAGTGGAATGTATTATATATGCATTATATAAAGCAAAATAGTGCTCTGTGTGTGATTAAAGGAATTGATTCTTGATTTAGTAATGGTTAGGTTTCCTCATTTGCTGCCTCCTAGGCTGTAAAATTGAATTGGTGATTTTGTATAAAAATGCCTTAATACACACCACTTTTTATTTTAGGTGATTTATATCCATCATTGAAATAGCAAAGTATGGCTGAGTGATTAAACTATTCATTTTATAGTTTCAAAACTATAAAAAATAATATAGTATAAAAAAATTTCAGGTGATGATTGTAAAATATATTGGAAAACACCTGAATTTTCCCTGATGATTATGCTGCCTTTAGGTTTTCTAATTACTTTAGCACTAAAATAAGAATTTTCCAAGTGCAAATATCCCAATGACGATCATATAAAACAAAAAGCAGCCAAAGAAAATTATGAAAATGATTTTTAAAACTTTAAGTTCCAACTAAAACCTAGTCCAGTTCAATAATATACAACACATTTATTTTTCTAATAACTCAAAACTATATTGTTATTCATTGCTCCCTGGAAAAGCTAGGATAGTCTTTGAACAATGAGTAAAACTAGCCCCCCTCACATATTCCATATCAGTGAAGCTTTTCAGGAGACTAGGAGCTTGTTGGCTCACAGATAACTTGAGGTAGAAAACTCAGAGAGGGTAGAAGTTAAGTTTTTTAATTTAAAAAGCTCCTTTTAAACCAGGATTAATTTCCCATTCCCATAAAAATTAGTTCTGAATTGTGACTTAAATGCCTAACACATTTCATGACAGACTAGACTCTTACCCAGATTCTAGGTTAATGTGATGAGTGAGAAAAGCAGGTGGGATATTTTTACTGTCTTGCTTATGGTAGACACTTACAGGACTATATAGAAGGGTGGAGTCTCTACCTAAGGGTAAATTGCTCAACCCTCGGGAATTCATAAAAATTAAGTAAAATACTTAAATGTTTTCAGAATTTCACCCAATTATATTTAATGTCATTAGTAGAATTGAGAGAAAGGCCAGAATAATATTCTATTTAATATAGTAATATTTCACTGGATGTGAAATTTAAATTTAGACTGAAAAGTCTTGGAAAATATCTCCTTCTGAATGGGCACAGACTATATGGCCTAATTTACTCTTTTGCATTTTCACTCTCTGAAATAACACCAATGAATACCAGTAATCTCAGCAAATGTATAAAAATCACAGACTCATTGGTATAGTGTTCATATGCAAAGTGGGTTATTCACAGATATATTTAAGTGGAGTCCATGAATGTCAATTCTTGTTCAGGTTTGTGGGATCCATTTGGATACTTTTTTTGTTGTTAATCCTCACCCAAGGATATTTTTTCCATTGATTTTTTTAGATAGAGTGAAAGGAAGGGAGGGAGAGAGAGAGAGAAAGAAACATTGATGTAAGAGAGACACATTGATTGGTTACCTCCCGCACAATCCCAATTAGGGCTGGAGCTGGGGATCGAACCTTCAACCCAGGTATGTGCCCTTGACTGGGAATCAAACCCATAGCCCTTCGGTCCACGGGCTGATGCTCCAACTACTGAGCCAAATGGCCAGGGTGCATTTGGATACTATTTTTAAAAGTTGTTAAAGCAAGTTACATATCATTTATAAAGACGTGGCCATAGAAATCATTTACATTAAATTCCAGTGTCTTGAAAGCAACGTAACTAGGTCATAGATTTCAGGAATATGAAATTTTGGTTTCATAACTGATTAACAAGAACAGTGATAAAGGTATTTAAAGCAAACCATATACATAAATAGCCTCCCTAGCAATTTCTATATGATATCACATTCATGAAATGACCTTCTTGATGGATTATCATTTTCTGGCTGAGTAATTGACACCCCGTCAATTCCTGTGACTGAGTAACATGACATGCTGACGTCATGGAGAACACCCAGTAACAATATCAATGTGCTAATGACCACTTCCCAGTGCTTTCCTCCTCTTCCTTCCACCATAAGCACCTAGTTCTCACCTTCTACAACAACCAGAAAATCATTTTAAAATTGGTCCCTCACTTTGAAGTTTGCTTTGATAGCTTTGAAGTATGCATAGCTTTCCAGACAGTATTATCTATGTTTCACAGATCACAGAAAATCCTGAGAGAGGGGAAAACATGTATAATTTGAGAGGTAGAATCTTCTGCTGATATTTTTCAAATAGGTTTAGTTTCATTTTTAATTTTATGTAATAAATTACTGCTTTTAGAAAATGCATAACAGACAAATGGCTGACAGGACCTTAGGGAAATAGCTATTTAAATATTATTAATAATATCCTAGTATTCGTGGGTGGGAACCAATAGGTGTTCATACAACACCAAACGTTGCCTTGAATCCCTCAAAAAAGAAACTGCAGGCCCAGCAAATGGTACCTTTGCCCCTGAATGTGTTAATATACTTTGATTAGTTGCTGGAGTACATAGGGATATAGGGGCCCACTAGAATCAAACTGCTTAACTACTAAATATAATAAGTTTTAAATGCTTTTTTTATTATTATTGATTTTTTTTTTTAGAGAGATAGAGAATGGGAAAGAGAGAGAGATAGAAACATCAATGTGAGAGAGAAACATCGATTGGCTGCCTCCTGCACGCCCCCTACGGGAATCAAGCTTGCAACCTGGGCATGTGCCCTGATGGGGAATTGAACTGGGACTTCCCAGTCCACAGGACAACGCTCAATCCACTGAGCCACACTGGCCAGGCTGTTTCAAATGCTTTTTAACTGTTATATTAAAGAAATACCTTTTTGTCTGTGTAAATCCCAAAAAAGTAATAGTATGTCATTTACCAATTGTGAGCCTGAATGCCCGTAGTTATTTTATTTAGCCCATTTAAATTATCTAATTATCTTAACTTTCTGCAAAGAAAAATGAATGGCTCTTTGCATATGTGTGTATATACAGTGTCTTAGGTTACATGGCCCTGAGACAGAGATTTGCATGTGAGATGCTTGGGAGTTGTCTCGGGAACAACACCTGTGTGGGAGTGAAGGCAGCAGGATCGGGCAGAGGAAAAAGTAGGACTGTGATGCAGCCTCAGCAGAGACCTCAGCTATGGCAGGGAGAGCTGTGAAGCTGGGATGGCCATGCCTTTGCACCCCTACATTGTCTAATCTTTGGATATGGCAGCCTGTGAGGGGACAGTATGGCTTTTACACAAGGCAACTCCCATTGGCTGAACACAGGTCCCAGAGCAGGACAGAGCTGTCCAGCTACAGCACCCGGTGCCCCCAGCGGCCAGGACAACAGTGCCTCCATCCTGAAGGGGGATCTCAGTGCTCCACCAGCATCCCCTGCGTACACCAATTCACCTTGTAAGAGGAGGGCATAATTTCTCGGCTATTGTAAAACTCCCCCTCTAAAGGAATGTTAATCACTTATAAGACAAGGTTAAGGTTAAAGTGTTCTTCTCCTCTCCATCCACTTTGTTGCTAGATTAAATCATTTTTCTGGAATTAAGAGTGTCATTGAAGCATATTTTGAGAATGTGACTTTGAAAGTCTGACCTGTGGAAATGTGATAAATTGTGTCTGGAGATTGATTTTGCTGAGTGCTAAAACCAAATCATATAGCCACATACTTTCACTTACTAAATATTGCCCAGGCTTTATTGTTGAACTTTGCACTGCCACGGTCACCTCATCAGGATGTTTTCCGTCCTGTGACTAGTGACTTCAAATGTACGCATCCATCTTCTTGTCCCATTACATTTTGTGTGACTGATGTTCTGCACCCATTAAAATTGATGGGAAAGAACAAAGAGAAGAAAAATGTGCCCTTCAATTGATTACTTCTCTGAAAGAGCAAATGAGAATTCTCTAGTACCAACAAGAGATTTAGAGTGGTAGGTTTTTCCCATTTATTAAGTGCTTTAATTAGCTAGGTTTACCAAACAGGGTCTCCTATTTATAAGAGCACATTACTCAGCGTGTTTTAAAATTCAACCTCCTTCTGAAATGTTTGATCTTTATAAGATGAATTTAATAGCTGTAACATTGTTTATAGTCAGGAGTTATTTTGGTGCATTCTCAGTACTAGAACCAATTAGATCAGATGCCTTGCATGTAAGATTTTTTTTCCCCCTTCTGATGAGCTATCATAATGGCTCATTTATGTTCTGTGATGGCTGATAATTAAATTGACCATTATTGTAAACTCGAGCCAAAACCATAGTGATTTTGGAAGGGCCAATCTTCTAGGTTTTTCTTGGATCTATTGAATGTTATCTTTGTGTTCCACAAATTGCAGAACAGCAAGATATGTCTGCACTGCTCACAAAACATTTGTTTAATTGCAATATTTAATGTGTTGAGGGGGAGCTCCTGCCCACTGGCAGTTACCAGGCTTTGGCCTCTGCGCCTCGTTTCTCCTCATGTTCCTGTGTTTAGTTAGAGGGAACAGTGTAGACTTATTTCTTAAGAGACAGAAAATATTCACATTTTTCCAAGTAAAATGTACAAATAAAACGTTTGACCAAATAATATGAAATAAATTATCCCTGACTGCCCAGGGATCTATGGGGTACTTTGCTTAGGATAACAGGTTCCCTTGAGAAAGACAGGAAAGTAAAAAACAGTCTTCTGTGTTGACCTTGGTCACAAGGATGGCGGGAGCTATTCTGGGACTTTGACCACAGGAGTATATCTGTGAACAGCTGTCAAATTGGATGTGGCCTGGCTGGTCTACATTTTCAGCAATATTAATGATCACATGCTATACAAATACTTGGACCAACTGTGGAGCAAACAGAACTATCGGACTGTAGTCAGGTTCTTTCACTTATGTAAATAAATGGTCTCAACTCGCAGTATCTAATAGAAATTTTTGTTGATGGAAATATTTAATATCTGTGTTGTTGAATACAGTAGCCACGAGCCATGTGTATGTATTGATTGGTTAAAATGCTACTAAAGTTACTGAGGAACTGAATTTCTGATCTTATTAATTTTAGTAAAGTTACATTTCAATAGCCACTTGTGGCCAGTGGCCACCGTATTGAACAGTGCAGGTCAGGCGTTCTTATGGAATCATAACCAGGGCTGTAGACTGTAAGGTCCTAAAATTTAGAAGTTTACAGTTCACTTCTTTTCTAGCATTTTTACAAAGTTTTTGTGGGTTTTTATTTTTAGGGAGGAGGGCTGGTATTTGTTTAAATATGTAATACTTCTTTTAAAAATGACCAAAAAAGTTCAAAAATGCATTAAAAATATGAATCACATGGAATAGCCTACAAAGAGGAGTCTTAGAAATGAGAACACGAAAAGATCCCCCTTACATAGCAGTTTAGTAAATATTCCTGGCACTAAAATTTCACAGAGAAAATACAGTCTCGCCATTTTATAAGGTACAGATCTTGAAAGCCTGAAGTCTGATTGATTGTACTTTGACAGTGGGAGTAAAGAATGAATTCATCTAATCCAATACAACAGAGTTGCATTTCTAGACCTAAAAAAAAAAAAATGTCATCAACTGAAGCATTCTAAGAAAAATAGTTCCCCTTTAAAAAAAAAAGAAAAAACAAATTAAGATAATAAAACAACATCTTAGTAACAATATAATTAGGGAAGCAGTGTGTACTGAACCTTCTTTCACACTCTTCCCCAATCTGAAGAGTCTGCCCATAAATCAGGTACATTAATGGGAGAAATAGTTATGAAGTGCTACTTCTTCAAAGCCCTTATTTGTCCATTTGGCTCTAATAATACTTTCTTTTATGTGAATATTATTATATATATTTATTCAGTACTTACCCCAATATATGTACAATTCAGACTCATCATTCAATAGTAAATTTATTTCCTTTGAATAGAAAGTTGCTCTTTTTCCCTGGTAGGGGTATCACATGTCATTCATTCACTTCAAATCCTAATCTGTGTGTCATCCTCTTCCTCCTGTCTGTCCCTCATCTTGTTCTTCCAACCACCACATCTAAGTTGTCAAACTCCGCAATTTCTCCTCTAGGATGTATCTTTCACTCTCCCCGCTCCTTTCTTTTACCATCAAATTTCTGGACTTCTTGAAGCTGCATTTTCTTTCTGCTGCTAACCTATCTTCTTGCTTTTAGTCTCTAAGCATCAGGCCACCTTCTACCTGCTGCCAGTACATTCTTTCCCTGGCTCTTTGCTCAGTGCTCTTTAGTGAAAGACTTCCCACTACATGCAAGACAAAATCCAGTTATACACGTTACACGAGCTCAGAGAACACTGAACCATAAAAGCCTCAATTGGAACCAACTTCTCTCTTCTCTATGTTAGTTAATTGTATTTTCAGAATAACTTCAAAATATAGAAAGGAATTAATTGTGGTTTCTTAGAGATTGCAAAACATTTTCTTTTTTAAAAATATGTTTTTATTGATTGAAGAGAGAGGGAGAGATAGAAACATCAATCTGCTGCCTCCTGCATGCCCCTTCCTGGGGATCTAGCCCACAACCTGGGCATGTGCCCTGATTGGAATGGAACTGGAGACCTTCTTTTGGTGCATGGGAAGATGTTCAACCAACTGAACCACACTGGCTGAGCACAAAATATTTTCAATGCCCTACCCCATAGTTATGTCTCCCAGTAATTCTGTGATCTAAGGAGGGCAGGCTAGATTGTTTTCTCATTTTGTAAAGAAGGAAACCCGCAGAGTTTAGAGAGGTGGGAGAATAATCTAAGATTATACAGTCAGGAAGTGACCCAACTTCTGGATTCTTTGCATATTAATAAGACAAATGTTTCAATAAAAATGATAATATCCCCAGTGCCTATTTAGCACTTGGTATATAGTAAGTGTTTTTTAAAAAAATACATGCTGATTGATTGCATGAATGAGTAAATGCATTAATTACGGCACACTGTGTGGAGGGCCTTTGGATATCCTGACAGGTGTTTGAACTGGATCAACCAGACAATGAGCAGTCACAGAAGCATATGAGCAGGAGAGGGTGTAGGTAAATTTGAGAGGACAATTAGGAAGTTCTATGGAAGGAGGAGATACACGCCTCATACAGTGTGGCAGTGGGACCAAAGATAAAAAGGGGAGAATAAGAGGTAGTTTAAAGAAAAAGTTAAGAATTGTAAGTTCTTGACACTAATTGAATATGAGGGCCAAAGAGAAGGCAAGGGGCAACATCTAGCCATGGTGTATGGCAAGAGTGATGCCCATCCCAGAAAGGGACACACTGAGGAAGAGTCGTCTTCCTTGAGTGCAGGTGAGCCTATATCTGTGCTTTGGCACCTGATCCCACTATCTGTTGTCTCATACTCTTCATTGGATCCATGTCTGATTTGTCACTTGTGAACATGTTGTTTTCCTCTATCTTTTCATTCTTTATTATTCCCATGGCACCTGAGCAGAGGTAGACCCTCCAAGCATTGTGGAAATGGATTCATTTGAATATATTATAAAAACACTGTGCCATTTAATTATGCTGCATCCTTCATGAAAGTTTAACTTAGGCTCAGGTTGTACAGCTGAAATTGTATTTTTCAAAAAAGAAAATAGCTGATCTTAAAAGTACTGGCTGCATTTGTCTCAAATGCATTTTGCTGTTGATGCTTTGTAAGTGCAATAGACGTACAAGCAACAGCACAAACTAACTTTTCCACAGAGAAAAAGTTGCTTGAAATTTAAATATTTTTTTCAAGTTCTCTAGGGAATATTAAATCAACATTTAAACTTTCTCAAGCTTTCTAACAAAGAAACTTTCAAGTCATAAAGAATGATCTCCTTCTCCCCTCTTCTTTAGCTATAGTAGAATGAACTGGTTGGGTTATTGCGCCCATTTTAGTCATGTGATTGTAACTACAGAGTCTAGGGAACCAACATCTTTTCAATCAATGCTTGTTTTCAATGTACCAATGTCAGAAACATTTGTTTAAATTAAGTTAAAATAATTTAATTTTCAAGTTTAAAGTACAACTCTTTTAAATAATTGAAAAAGATTAGTGACTTTTTGATAATATGAGTACTAAACTAACCCAATGGTTGATAGTGACTGGTTAAATTCAACACGGATTTTAAGTGCCTTCTAGGAGCAAGGCTGCTGGTACAATAGCACTCCCGATGTCAATAAGACAGAAGCTGGACCAGAAGTTTAACATCCTTAGGAAAAATCATTATAATGAGACAAAATGCAACTGATGACCAGGAGAAGGAGGGGAATTGTAACTAATGGAACTACAAAAAAAATCTCATGAAGAACATATAATTCAAACTGTTCCTGGAGCATCCAACAACCAGATAGAGGTGTGACATTCTGTAGACCACACAGCCCTGTGTTTCCTACATTCCGAAGTATAGGAAAAGAACACCCACTAAATAAACATTAGTTTAAGAAAAATGAAAGCTTCTGGACCAATTACAATGAAAGTAAAGGGTCAGAATTTGGGGGATCTGGAGTGTGCTGGTCTGGTGTGGGTGAAGCATAGGGAACTTGGGAAAGTCGAGAGGAGAAAGTGACCAAATAATAATACAGGAGCAGACCTTGGCCGATTTTGTGTGCCGTGCTGAGGAGAGTGGGTTTTCTTGTTTTTATATGCAGATAGAAACCTTCAGATTTTTTTTTAATGAAAAAGAGGTGGCCAGATCAGATGTGTGCTTGCCTAAAATGAGGGAAAATTTCTATTAGCAAGGTAGGAGTGATTTTCACACTTGTCTTTAGGAGTGGAATCCTTTTTTTCCCCCCAAATGAAATAAAGAGTTTCTGTATATAAATCAGAGTTGCCTGGCTGAGTGTGGGGAGTTTCAGTGGTTAGACTGAGTATTGTGAGCCCCACGGTATCCTCTGTGGTTCCTACAGGTGGACTGGTGTGGTAGGTAAGTGAGAGAGACCAGAGGTTAACTGGAAAATCAAGAGAGATGAGAAGAGGGACCACCGGACTGGCTTGGACAGGGTGGTGTGAAAGGGAGCCAGGCCATGGTGACTGATTCCAATGGAAGGAGTTGGGGAGAGAAAGGAGGTGGATAATTTCTGCTGTGTCCGACTGGAGCACTTGGGCAGAGGGCAGTGGCACTGAGAGAGGAAATTTAGGAGATAAAAGAACAGGGCTTGAGGAATAGGTGTGAGACCTGACTTCAAAAGGTTTGGACATCAGAGGGTGTCGAACATTCCAACAGACATTGGCAGCTTCACTCAGCGATTCAGATGTGTAGCCATCTGGCTGCCCAAAGTCATGTTGGTATAGCCCAGGTTCCAGTGGGGTGGTCTGTTTGTATTTATCACTTGTCTTTCCTTAGTGTCTCCTGAAGCTTCATTAAACTGACTTTTGACACCAACATTTCAAAACACCTTGAAAAAGTACTAAAGGAGAGTCTTTTTTTTTATTATTAATTTATTTTTGTTACAGATGTTTCTCCTTTTTTTCCCCATTGACACCCTCCTCCCCAACCCCCCACCCCGTCCCCAGCTTTGTTGTCCATGTCCATCAATTATGCATACATGCGTATAAGTTCTGTGGTTTATCTCTTCCCTCCCCCCCACCCCCTCTTCTGAGGGTTGTCAGTCTGTACCCTATAAAGGAGAGTCTTGACACCGGGCATGGGATACAGGCTGATGTAACACATTCTACAATGTGTTTTCATGGGCAAGTTAACAATGTGCAGCTTAGAGAGTAGTTGAAACTCCATATGCCTCTTTTGGCCAACACAGCAATGCAGCTTGTGGAAATATAAATGAACATTCAAAAACTGGAAGCATGCCTTTGTCCAAAATCTGTGCCATATTTAAGCCTTCTTACATACCGCAACCTTTCAGTTAGCCATTACCAGACTTAACTAGAGAAGCATTCAGCTGATACTGGAGTCTTCATCCTGTCTGTGGCCGAGTCCGATTCCATGACTAAAGAGATGCAATGTTTTTAATAGTCTTTATGAATAGACATATGCAGCCCAAGATTCAGTTATTTCAGGAAGCTGTTATGAACAACAAGCCTCTAAATTCTGAGTGCTTCCTAGATGCTATAAATCATTTCGCCTTGCAATAAACATCAATTAAATGTACTTCATGTGCCACATGCATGGAACAGATTGATTCTATAGACTGCACAGCCCCGTGTTTCCTACATTCAGGGGTAGCGAAAAAGAATACCCATTAAATTAACATTAGCTTAAGAAAAATGAAAACTTCTGGAACAATTACAGTTTTACTGTTTTGACTGAAGGGGGAAAAATGACCTTTGTTCCAAGGGATGTGACTAGAACAATGGTATTCTGCATGAAATTGAGAAATTGCCGATGTTCCCAACCTGACGGATAGTGTGCGTGAGATCTTAGTTCTGCTTCATTAGGCTCTCGTGAATAAGTGGTAAATTTTCTCTATTTATACATCTTCTGTCAGGAGATCATAAACATGGCCTGCCTAGCACATGTTTTTACTGCTGCCTTTTTATTTATAGATTGGTTGCAGCTTTGACAAAGAGTTTATTCCTGGAATGAATAAATATCCTCCTTTTCAAATATTTAGATAGGTATTGGGAATGGGTAAAAGTATTCACTTGCTACTTTTTATAATGTTGTACATTAAAGATGCAGTCTTTAAAGCTTGTAATTTTTCAATCTGAATGAAAATAAGCTTATGTTTAACAGGTATCAAACTTTCTAATGCATGCATTTGGACATGCTGGAAATGAAGCTTAATGGAGAGGCATTTCCTAAATGAAACTTTTTTCTTATTCAATTGGAACAAAGCAAGTCTGGAGAAAGTGAATTATTCACAGATGAATTCAGTGGGGATTTATTTTGAGAAAAAAAATAATAAAGCGTACTGTGTCTACTGTGTTCTGAGTGCCCACCTGAATACATTTTTGTAATATTCAAATGTGTCTTAGAAGTTGATTGTATTTTTGCAAGTAACATGTTACTAATAATTGTGTAAAAGCACTTAATGTTCACACGTGTGTGTGTGTGTACAGAAAGAAAGAGAGGGAGGGACGGAAGGAGAGAGGAAGCCAGGGAAGGAAGTACTTTCTGATAACTGCACTGTTCCTCCCTTGCATTCTGCTATGCTTTCTTGAGTAGGAGATAGAGAAGAATTGAGTTATGTCTTGCTTTAAAATGCACATGTAACCCTAGATGAACAGGTTCATGGAGATGCGTCTGTCTGCGTTGCTGGACTGAACAACAACAAAGTGGACTGCAAGGGTTCGTTGGAGTTCCAAATTGTCCAGTTTGATTTGTTCGTCTGCAGGGGTCTCTACTGCGTCTGTGGTTGTCTTCCTCAGGCACAGTTGTGGAGAATTTTCCTCTACACTGAATGATGCTCAGGAGAGTTTCCTGTGTAGTAAAGTGGGCACCTTGCCTGGGCCATGGCCTTTGGAGCAACCCCAGTCATTTGATTGGGGCTGCAGGGGAACTTGTTAGCTAACCACCCACATGACAGGCACAAAAGCAACAGCAAAAGCCACCACAGGGCTCCATGGGCACAACTTCCCTAAGGAGATGAGAGAGGAGGCTTTCTGACAACCACACCTCCTCATGTTATTCCCAAGCCATAGCGTACATCTCCAGACATTTAATATAGATATATTATCCATTAGCCAGACTCCACCATATAAAAATATTGGAAAATGAAATTGAGATGATCTTTCTCGTATTTCCTTACCTTTAAAATTTCTGTCTTACCTTCAAGACCCAATGTAAATGTTACCTGCTTTATAATGTCTTCTCAGAGACTTAAATAGAATAAATGGATTATTCTCCAAAAATTTATATTGTCTGGGCCTTTCTTATTGAGCTTTTGATAGCTGCTTAGTAATTTAATTCAGTGCATTGTGTCTTGTCCTCTAGAACAGGGCCTGTCTGTTTCATATCTCCTTCACTTCCCACCACACCCCAAATCTTATTGAAGGGTGCTTTCCACATAGTAGATGTTCAGTAAAATATCATCCATGTTCACATTCAACTTGACATTGTGCTCCCAAGGGTCAGATTTTGATAATAGCACTGATTACATGCAGTCTTTTTTTTTTAACCATGCAAAAAAATTATATGTCGAATTAGCCAGCTGAACTCAATTTAGATGATTCTAATTTTTTTGGCAACATCTGAAGCATCATAGTCAAGAGCCAGTTAAACATATGCCTTCTTCTCTCCATCAAGACTGATTGGGGTGTTGACCTTGGCCATGTCAATGTCATAGAGCATCTTCACAGCCTGTTTGATCTGGTGCTTGTTGGTCTTGACATTCAAAATGAACGCAAGTGTATTGCCGTCTCCTATCCTCTTCTTGGCTGACTCGTAGTCAGGGAGAACTTGATGATGGCAGACTGGTCAAGCTTGTTTCTCCTGAGGGTGGTTTTCCGAGGATATTTGGGCTGCCTTTGGAGTCACAGTTTCTTGGGCCACCAGAGTGTGGGAGACATGAGGATCTTTTTTATTATTATTATTATTTATGGCTGTGGACACTTTTCAGCACCGCTTTCTTTGCCTTCAAAGCCTTTGCTTTGGCTTAGGCTTTGGGAAGGGCAGGGGCTTCCTTCTTTGCTCTCGGCATCATCTTGGTGAAAAAGCTGATTACATTCAGCCTTACATGACTATGCACTGTCTGTCTTTCTGCAGCCAGCAGTCTCGGGGGTCTTCTAAACTCAATTTTCAAATCTATTCAGGATTAGACACAAGTAAATTAACTTCTAAACTGAAAGGTCTTTGAGGGAAATATTCATTCACTTCATATATCATTTTTGAATCCCACAGAGTTGCTTAATACAGGGCTTTTAATAAAATAGATATTCAGTGTTTGTGGAACTAAATTGTTAAGTCAGGAATACCTATAAAACTCACATGGAGCCTCTCGACTGCTGAGCGTGCATTTCTCATGTATATTTCTCATAGAAAGTTAATGTACCAGGAAGACTTCATTAAGTTTTCATTATGCTTTAACTCTAAAAAGGTATTGACATGGTTTAGAAGTCATTGATCATTAGTCACAAGATGCTGCTAATCTCTCTACCTGAGTAAAACAAATGAAGCTATCCAGGTAAAAATTAGCCATCACTTAGTCATTTCTTCAGAAGAATCCCTAGACTATATTTAAGGATATGCACACAATGACCCCTGCCTGGATTCTGAGACCTGTTCTAGCCAACCTATTTTTAAAAAAGCATAAATGTTGATTTTCAGGCTTTTCCAAATCAACTAAAAAATAAACAAATGGGGGGGGGGGTTCTTTGCAATACAGAGACTATACCACCAAAAAATTAATGAACACAAATATCTGTCAGTAATTTTTTTAAGAAAATGGTAAATGGTCTTATAAGAATTACAATATTTCAACAGTGATGTTAGCAGGAGCATTTGGCTGGGTGTAAAAGGACTTTGGGTCTGTCCACTGCCAGACCCTGGGTACATCCTAGTGTCCTCAGGGCCAAGCTGGAGTCATGTACCCTGAGGTCACTTCTAGAATTCATAGGCACAGTCTATGATCCTTGCCACCCCTCTGCCAAATACATATTTTTAAAGAATATCCAATAACATTCCCTTGCTCAAAATATTTACAGGCTCCCAGTTGTCTATAAAATTACAAAACCAGGTATGTATGCTTAGCAATATAAGTGTTATAAGAGTTCTCTTAAGCCACATTAACCAATTCTCCCTAATATACTAATGTAAAACTGGGCAACTGCCTGACTTCCAAATTTATTTTGTACTTTATCCATTATCTATTTTCTACTGGAAACATTTTTGCCACCTTGGGGATCCCTTCTCAGCCTTGAATCCTTTCTTGTGTTCCTCAACGACACTTTCTCAAAGTCCACATACTCCTTGTTTATAATAAAGTTCTTCACACTCTGACCTATACTAAAGTTATTCAGATTTGGGGGTTTATCTTTATATTACAATTTCCTTTAAAGAAGGAGTGCTGTCTTAGATTTTGTTTCTTCCACAGTATCTATCTGGCACATTGCTGTATTCATTGTGAACATAAGTCGCATAATCTTTAAATAAACAAATGAGAACCCACAGCAACTTGGAGGGCACAGTACACACACCAGAATCATAAAATTCAAATATAATGTTATATGGTGATCACCCCATTTACATCTGACATGTGAATCCCTTGATAAATCAGATAGTAAGGTACACTGTGATAATTTAAGTTAAAAGAGAAATTGTGGGTTATTCATACCCATTTGGCATTAGAGTAAAATTTTTATTTCTATTCCTCTCAAATCTATCCTCAGAGAGCACAATCTGTATAAGATGAAGGACAGTATACTTCCCCCTCGGCAGTTAAAGATCTTGTGTCTGTAAAATATAGGAGGCTTCAATCTGGCCAAACGTAGAGACATTCTGGGAGCTCAGCCTACCCAGAGAAGGCACCCACAGCCCTGGGGCACACAGGATGGCCAGGGCTCTCAGGGCTTCCACACTGCATCTGTTGTGGAGGTTGGATTTGCATATCCAGGGACACCATGGGAATGGAGTTCAGTTATCTCCAGGAGGGGCTGCTTTGTCCTCCACGCTCCATGACACCAGCCACACTCTACTACAATGGTCAAGCAGTCATGAGCTAGACAGTCTTGAATGAACACAGGAGCACCTCCCACAGATGATACAACTGGCTCTCTTTAGAAATCCAGTTGAATGCCAAGAGCATTTGCCCTGTTCTTGGCTTCCACTGCACTGGCTTCCAGAGAAAATAGAATGTGGCTCTCATATGTTGGTCAATTCTATAGAACAGGAGAGCTCAAGTGCAACTGAATTGAATGGCCACCTGTGCCTGCTCACCATCTCCAATGGGATGCCATTCAGTGGAATCAGTCACTCTTTCAACAGTGTCTGGGGGTGCACCAGTCTAGCCTTGGTAGCAGAATTGTTAGAAAATCATAAACACAATGAATATGCATTCTGAAGTTGTAGTTTTCATGGGATTGTTCCTTAAGCTTATTTTGGTATATACTGTTACTTTTTCTCTTCTAAATTAAAGACATATTTTACTATAGAGTTTACTACATGTGAGAATTCGTAAATAAAAACTGCCAAGTATTAAGTTACATTTTTTTTCTCTTTAATTTACTTATCTGGTGTATTCACTCATGACTCTTAAAAAAAAAAAGTGAAGACAGAATGTGATCATGAAAATACGATGTGATTACTGGAGCCTGTTTAGAACCATTTAGGTTGAATTTCATTGTTACAAGAGTGAATGAATGTGATGGTGTCTCTTACTTCTAGCCCACTAAGGTAGTGAGTAGTGTGAATGGACAGTGTGTCATACCCTCAAATTGTACCTCTTTCCCTTAAAGGCATGAAAATGACCTCTAAACATCTACTTATATGGTTTTTACTCTGTGCTATGGATGGAAGAAGGGCCTTATATTGAGTCAATGTAGAAGAGACAGATATGTTTAAATTAGGACATCCAAGTATGTCATTAAACAACCACAGAGATTTTACTTCTAACTCACTAAACATCTGATAACTAGAGTTCTTTTTCCTTTTTTCCTAAAATATTTTTCTAAATATTTTTCTTAAGAAACTTAAGAAAATATGCATGTTTTTGAAAAGATAATTGACTAAAGAAAAGCTATAGAGAGATACTATGTTAACAAAATTAGAAATGGAAAGTTTCCGTGTTGAAACAGAGCAAATATGCCCATTTCCTTCCAGTTCTGTCAATACCATCCTGACATCATTTATAGACTCTGTGTCCTGGCAGTTGTTCCTCCTTACCTTGGACCTGTTCTCCCCCTTGCCTTTTCCCACTGCTGTAGTCTAGCTTTATATCTGGACAGTTAGGGCACTACTGGCCTGTGTCTGCCTCCAGTTCATTTTGGCACTGGGGGTGAAAAAGAGAGGGATGTGAGAGGTGTTTACTTAAGACTGTTCCAATTTCCTGCCAACTGCTCATTTATAGAATCTCACCCAGGGTTATTTAAATATAGCTTAAGGATAATGCCACAGTGCCTTCAGAAAATATATGCATGGCTGTTTTTACTGTTCTTTTTAAAATAGCCTTGGTTTCAATGCCATTATCAGTTCATTATCAGTGTATTGTTTGTTTCATTGTCCAGCACAACTGTCTGATAAAATCCTTAATTATTAAGTATCTGATAATACTATCCAAACCGCTTTAATTACAGCACATTTTGTGCCTTGTTTTATTACATTTCATGCCAGAATGAACCTGGCCAGGATCTTTAATAAGGCCATATTAAATCCAGGCTAGAGGTTAAAACTCATGAGGCTGCCTTGATTCTCTGCCTATTGTGTAGAGAATCTCATCAGAAAAGCCCCAAACTTCATTAAAGGCGGCTGGATGTGGGCCCTCCTATATTGCCATTTACTTTAAGGGCTATCACTCAGGGGCAATTATTGGTGTGCTCCTCGTGATCCCTGTTATATTAAGGCAATTTCTACACCTAGGTTAGGCATTAATACCACCATTATCTCCAACACAAATCCCCTGACAGTTAGAAAAGCAGGAGAAATTACAGACGGATTAATCTCTAGTGCCTGTCCAAAAAGAAAACCTTCCCCCAGAGGATCGAGAAGGCTATGTTGAACTCAGTTAAGCTGTGTTAGATGTAATGAAAAAGAGCCCTCTGTGCCTGCCTCTGTCGGAGACGTTAGATGACCTTTTCTCAACTTGTCAATATCCCTTTTGGGCCTCCCTTCTCTCCACTCCTCCTAGGCTTCTCTGAGTCCTATGGCATCTTTAAATAATTATGTTTGTGCTTAAAAAAGAGAGAGAAAACAACTAAGCTTATCCATGTGGGAAGGCTGGACACAGTAATCCATTTCGTACAAAAAGAAGAAGAGAGAAAGAGCCTGGTGTTCTCACGAATCCTTTCTGTTTCCAGTGTGTTTTTCCAGATGTGTTTGTGGGTCTCACACCACAACCATGCTGAGAAAAGCAGATCAGAGAATGAGGACAAAGAATCTCACTAGGCACAAAGGAGTAGGAAGACAAGAGGATGCAGGGACTTGGCAGGTCGCTCCGGTGCACCCTGCTTCTCCTGATAAGGATACCTTTGACAGTGGCTGATGCTGCCGGTGCCGCACCTCTGCGCTTGCCGTGGCATCACTGGGGTTTGGGAAGGGAATGATAAGGAACACAATGAATAACTAACAAAGCTCCTTTGATGAATGCAGTCATTTGCATACAGCGCAAAATAGCTTCACTCCTGATGGGAGCACAGCATACCTAACCACAAACATGGTATCCTTCAATGACAAGTAAGGGCAATCGTAGGGAGGGTGAGAGTTTGGTGGGTGGGAAGTTTTAATTCATTACAGGATAATTGTGTGGAAAACATTGACCCAGAAAAGAATATTTGTAATGTGACTGGCCTCAAACACAAATGAGGTTTTCTTTTGGTTTTGAGGGAAAATATTTGTCATAATACTAATACATTCTTTCAAAACCCAAGGCAGTTGAAATGAATAGCCAGTGTGTCCTCTATATAAAGGTGTTAAGGGACAATTCACAGTTGAACTTGCCTCAGCGCTATAGAAATGCTACTTCCCCTCACTGTATGCCTATTCTAGCAACAGGACACATATGGGAGGAGGTTGTGCATGTATGAGGTGGAGTGGGAGGGACTTTCTGGGTTCCAAACTCTTCCAGAGGAAGCAATTGGATCTATTTGTCACTATGATGCGGTTTAACCATTTTCCCAGAGCACACAGCAGTGATTTGCAGGTTGAATTTATCCACTGTTATCTTACCACAAACCAGAAATAGAACACTGTGACCCAGAGCCCAGCCACAAGCTGTAGCTTCACCCGCAGTTTTGATCTACTGCTGGTGATAACTGGTGCCTCCCAGCTCATCATGCACAGAGCCCCAGGGCACTTGACGCTTTCTGGCCAAAGGAAATCTAATATAAAGTGAGGAACCACTTATTCCATAAATCACCCCTCATTCATTCTATATTCCCCTTTTGTTTGTTGGTAAACTAGTTGCTATTCTTACTGAAATGTTCTCTGCCCCTCTCAGTTAAGTAGTGGGTATCTTCTATAACCTCTGACATTCCAACATTCACTCAACAAACATTTTGAACATTCTGTGCTAGGCATTACAGTTCAGTGATGGAAAAATAAAAATAGCATTCCTCCTTCTAATGGAGGAGGAAAAAGCATATTTACAGCCTAATTTGAATGATGCTGTCATTGAAGTAAGTATGAGCAAAGTACCCTGAGGACACAGAAGAAGGGGACGGTTTCAGAGAATATGCAGCTGATCCCTAGAAATGTGGAAACTAAAAATGAGACAGTGAACATTTAGAAAGACCTCCCAACTTAATTCTCTCTCCCTATGATAGATTGATTGGATCATAGGAAATATTTGGGGTGATAAACGCACAATATGTTATACAGATCATGTATTGTAGAACTTTATACCTGAAAACTAGATAATTTTATTAATCAATGTCACCCCAATATATTTAACTAAAAAAAGAAAATGTTTGGAAAAATCTTCCATGGACTGATGTGGGCATTAGAAGGAAACTCTTTCTTACCCATAGAAATGAGGAAATGTTTTCCCTTTAAAAGACTCTAGAATTGTTGCCCTCTGATACGAAGTCCAAAACATTGAGTTAAACAGGAACTAACAACATTAAAACAGACTTCTCAACTGAACTGTAACTAAAAGAGAAACCACCAGAAAAACTAAAATGTTAATTTCCTTTGCTAAATATATCCCTTTTTTGCCTACCCCCATTTATCCACTGCAAATATGTACTCTTAAAAAATGGCCACACTTCCCTAAGTAAATTTTTTTCTGCTTCTTTTTGAGTTATAGAAACTATGATTACAAAATGTTTTTAACTTTCTAGGTCTTCCCCCAACAAATATAATGTACACTTGTTAGAATACAACCTTTGCATAAACGTATAGCATACACACTAAATGTGTTCCCTAATCTCTTCTCATCTACAGTGACTAATTAGAAATAATCATAATCAGTTCTATCACAAACAATCTTTTTGTTCACTTGTGATTTTTGCCTTTGATTTTTGCTATTCATGTCATCGGAACCTGGGCCTAGTCATTGCCACCCTATTCTTGGTTACTTTATGATCATGGTGATAAGAAAGATCAGAATTATTTTGATAAAAACCTCTGCAGGAAAGAAAAAATAATGGAATTGGATACTCTGTTCTCTTGGTTGGGGGATCTTCCTCCCTGTGATTCCAGGACTCAGGCTCCTTCCATCTTGTGTCCTCAGAATCTTCTGCTTCTAGCCAGCGGAAAGGGAAAAATAGGAGAATAGAAAACCCCTCCCACTCTTAAAAGTCCTGACCAGAAGTGATACTGATGGCTACTGCTCTGGCTTTGTTGACAAGAATAAGCCATGTGACCATGGCTGGACATAGTGGGGGAGTCAGAAATATAGTTCCTGGCCCAGCAGCACCCCAGCCACAACCCCACACTGGGACAGCATGACTTTATGGTAGATAACTAACCATCTCAGCCATACGTAATAAACAACATGGAAATCTGGAAAAGGAGAGACAATGCACAAATAGATCAGAATACACACACACAAATAAAATCATCTAGCTGCACCAATGTGCAAGTTACCTACTTAACAACACTCCTGATTGACTTGACAATGCACTCTGAGTATTGTTTTCAGTGATGGTGGTGGCTTGAAATGACTGCTTTCCCAATAAGAAAATTGCACGTGCAGAGAGCTAAGGTAACAGAGAAACTTTCTTAAGTGGCAAAGTACAACCATATGGCAGCCTGCATTAAATAGCTCAAGTTTTATTAAAATATGCACATGGGCTCAGCTGCTGTGGCTCAGTGGTTGAACATCAACCCATGGACCAAGAGGTCACCGGTTCGATTCCTGATCAGGACACATGCCTGAGTTGCCGGCTTGATCCCCAGTAGAGGGCATTCAGGAGGCAGCCGATCCATGTTCCTCTCCCACTGATGTTTCTCTCTCCCTCTCCCTTCCTCTCTCTCCAAAAATCAATAAAAACATATTTAATAAATAAATAAATAAAATATGCACGTGGCCAAAGAATAAGAATAATTTTTTACATCAATGCATGTTCTTCTCACTCCTGCTGAAGTTATTTAAATATGTTTTATTGGTTTATTTGGCTATTTACTATTTATTTATTTATTTATTACTCTTTATTATCACATCTAACAAGTGATGTCAAGGAGACCTGTGAAACAGTCCATTTCTAGAGTAAATTATGTTTCATACCGTATATGAGCTGAGCTTCAAAAAAAGATTTATTCTTTACTTTGGCAGACAGGAGGATTTATCTATTGGTTTGTCTTTTGAACCATTGCCTCATAGACAGTAGGTATTTAATAAATATTTGGTGAATTTAATTTTGATGATGTCAATGATGATGAGTGTGATGATTTTTATTCAGAAACTCAGAGATAGTTGTACGAATTAATGAATCCTGGTTGCAATTGTTTTAGCTCTTAAAATGAGTTATATTATAATAATCATAATCACTTGATTATGATTATTATAGAGTGAGGATTATAAACATAAATCATTGATAAAAATATGTCAGAAATATACTTTATGTAAAATAGAATGTTCTGCTTTTATAAAAATTTCTCTATAAAAGTCAATTTGCTTTTTTAAGAATACATTTTAATAATTAAGATCCCTTTGAGCATAATTAATTGTACTTCTAATAAATGTCAATATAATTGATAGATGACAAATAATATCATCAATAAGTCAGTTCAAGTAATAAAAATTTATATATTTAATAATAACTGTTGTTCTGTAGTACTTATTAAAAATACCTAATTCTATTTGAGATATTTCATATCACACAGAGCTATTTGTTTATCAACTGTGACAAAAAACTTCCATGGATTTATATTTTTGCTAGAGCACATTTTATTTCCTTGGGAATTATAAAAAGTAATTCACTTTCTGTGAAATAATTTTAAGAGGTATTGCAGCTACCATTTACTTAGCTAAGAATTACTGAGTTTTTACTGAGTACCAGGTATCACTCTCTGATCTTCCAATAGACACGGGAGATGGTAGCAACACTGCTTCCATTTTAACAGTGAGGAAACAGAGGCATAGGATGGTTAACTAATGTGCCCATAGCCACCCACTGCTCACTAGTGGAGCAGGACTTGAACCCCGGAAGTCCAGTTCCAGGGATGCTGCTCTGAGCCACAGTAAAGCTGCCTCACTACTAAGAACCAAAGTGTTGCTTTTTAAGGTGATTTTTATGTAATAGTTTTTGTAATGTGTCTAAGTAACAATGATACTACTGAGCAACTAGTAATGGAATTCTTTTGTAGTTTATTACTACATATAGAAGACAGAAAGAGCACCCATTATTTCTCCTGATTTAAAAAATATTTTTTAATCATAGAAGACTCTTGGTACAATTAATGCATGAGGAAAAGGGAAAAAAAAGTCGAGTGTTATTTTAGTCAGCTTTATAAGTTAACTAATAATGTAATTTTTTTAAAAGTAAAGCATCCTAGAAATGACAAAATCTAGTCAGTTGAACCATATGAAATCGCCATTTTTATAGGTCAAAAATGGTAACATATTGGCAAGTCCATATAATTCGAACAATTGCCAAAGGCCAAAAGTATTTACTAAAGAGTGGGTCAGAAATTATGATACAAAAGACGGAAGTATTCACAAGAAGTAATACATGGTCCTAGCCATGAGGGCTTGCAATGCGAATGAAGGAACAAGACATACGTACCTGCAACTGTCAGTGACACCACTCAGTAGATCTCACAGAGGGAAATTGTGTGCAGGCTCAGAGCGCTTTCCCTGTAAAATCACTACAGATACGAGGGCAGGAATGAGTTCCAGGCATTCAGAAGGGGCCCCGCAACCCCACTGTATCTGCACTCAGAGTGCTCCGGCCCTATTCCACTCTCCTCTGCCCTTGACCTCGAGGAAACGTCCACACTGAGTCCTCTAGGCTGGCACTCCTGCTGATGCCTGTAGTTATGCACTTACCCTCTCCAGCCAGAGCTTTGTCTCTAGCTCCTTTATGCAGTGGGACTGCTTCCCATGCCTGTGCTGATGTCTTGATAGGACTCAGCCTAGGAAGTGGGCCAGTTGTAAATATTATATAATGAAGTCTTTCGAAGGGACCAAAACAGTTAGCATTGTAGTTTTAAGGATAGAGAGTCTTTGAGGATTTCATAGACAGCTTCACCGACAGGGATAAGCCTTGAATGGAGATTTGAACAGCTGGTGGAATGGGGATGGATGGGGAAGTGGAAGGGAACTCAGGCGAGGACATGGTGCAGGGAAGAGAGTGACACAGGGGCACATGGCCTGCAGAGGGGGTGAGGAATCACCCAACCCCAGTGAAGATTTCATGTACTTGGAGATAAAAGAGAAAAGGAATTAAAGTAGTTTGTGTCAAGTTTTCAATGCCAGGCTGAGGGCCTTAAGTAACAGCCAAGAATTGCCACCACGTCCTGGGTACTTCCTATGTGCCAAGTACTTAACATCTGACATCTTTAATTTTAGCAAATTAAAGAACTCAATTATCAGTTATACAGATAAGCAGAGACCCAGAGCGGGTAAGTGTCTTATCAAAGGCTAATTTTTAAATCTTTTTAGTTAATTACTTTTAAAGCATTTACTGCATAACAGGCTCAGATCTAAGTGCTTAACAAAAATTAACTCATTTAAAGTACACAACAACCCAATGAGGCAAGTAGTATGATTATTATTATTCTCATCTTGCGTGAGAGCTAAAAGAGGAACCCAGGGGCTCCCTAATTTGCTGAAAGTCTCCATGTATAAATGCTGGATCCAGGAGTCAAACGCAGGAAGCCTGGCTGCAGGCTCCGTGTCCTTATGCACTCTGCTAATGGTTGTAACACCGAGGGAGCGGCAGGGCACTGAAGGTTTTAAGTAGTATAATTACATAAGCAAAGTGAAATGGAAGTATTATTAAATACTTCTATGGGTGATCAGGTGGGAGATTATATCTATAATTTTAAACCGAGGTGACTGAGGCCTGGAATGGGCAATGCTGTGAGAACAGAAAGAGAAAAATGTAAGAAATATGAATGAAGAATAAAGCAGATGTAGGAACTAATTAGACGGAAAGATAAGTGTGAAGGAGTGAAGTGTCCTGAGTATGTACACCCAACTAGCAAGAATTATGATATAATCTGAAATAGGAAAAAAATTGCAAGAATCATTTTGAGACAGATTTTATGCCCAGACTGGAAAATGCAAGTGGAAATATCCAGTAAACTACTAGAGATAGATACCTGAAATTTCCATTTTACATTGGATGCACTTATATTGTATTCACTAGCATGTTTCTAATTCTGTTTCTGCTACCTAGAAGTGACTTCTAAACCCTCATCCCTGGACCTGGTAATATAGTGGATGCTCAGTAAATATGATTACGTGAATAAGAGTTATTCAGATAAAATGGATAGCTTTGGTCTTGCGGCTCTAAATAATAGAGAAATGAAACCAGGTATCAGCTTTCTCTTTCTTCTGGAGACCATGGTCTCATGACTGTTTTTTCCTTATAGAATTTAAAAATTGCAACCTATGATAGTGTAGAGTAAAATAAATCACCAGATGTTTAAAAATATTATCTTAGAATTCTCTTAATGGTTTAGTAGTTGGAATCAATATACGTCTATTATTTTCGTGTCTTTAATTATGTTTATCTGGAGTACTTGATCGTGAGGCTGTAAGTGGTGTGGAGAAGCAAATTCTTTGCAGTTCTAAATGGTATTGTAGGAGACTCTCATAAGAACATTCATCTATTGCTCTGACCGGTGTGGCTCAGTTGGTTAGAGCATTGTCCCATACACCAAAAGGTGGTGGGTTCGATTCCTAGTTGGGGTGTGTGCAGGAAGCAACCGATTGATATTTCTCTCTCACATTGATGTTTCTCCCTCTCTTCCTGCCTCCTCTCTCTAAAAAAAAAAATAAAAATACACACACACACACACACACTCAAGTACTGAAAGTTACTTCTATTTGATTATAAATATCAATGCATTTTGGCCCTGTGATCTTCTGTATCTGAACCACCCTGAAAAGCAGACTGATGGAGGTTCAAATTTTATTTCATTTATTTACTTCATACATAATATCATGAAAAGTATGATTCTCCTTCGATGCATACATTGTTTGAGATTGTCAGAACCTGGAATTCTGTGTGGTGTCTTGAGCAGATTGCTTACATAGCCTTTTCTGCTATTCCCTTTGCTCTCATCTCCCTGTTATCTTCTGTGGCCTCCAGGGGTGTACATTGCCTGTACTATTCATTTGATACATGCTACTTGGTATCTTAAGCTGCACTTTCATGCATAGAGAATTTCAGCTCCTTGAGGATATTGTATTTCAAGCTTCCAAGGGTTCTCCTCAGCACCTGCAACCCCCCATACACACCTGCACTCACAGAGCTTGTCCAAATGCCTTTAACAGTTGACAGTCTTTTGAGATTCCCAAAGTGCCTTGAGAATGGTCTGTGTCCCCGATCATTCTGATATTTCCCTATGATTATTATGGCTGAGAAAGCATTGTACATGAAGAAACAAGATATTGAGATGAAAACTTCCTGCAGAAATGTGGATGTGAAACAAAGTCAGTCTTTCCAGGGGTTGCTCCAACACAATTTCTAGGCCTAATTTGTTTCTCTTTACTAGGCTGACTTCAAATTTGTAATAGCTGTTGTTTTCTGCAAAACTGACTGAAACCACTCATTTTTGTAGTACAAATGTATTACTAAACAACCAGCATAGCAAACAAGAGACAGAATCACAATTACAAATTAAAATTGAAAGGCCTACATCTTGCCCTGGCCAGTTTGGCTCAGCGGTTAGAGCGTCAGCCCGTGGACCAGAGAGACCCGGGTTCGGTTCCCGCTAAGGGCATGTACCTCGGTTGCAGTTTGTCCCCGGCCCCGGTTGGGGTCATGTGGGTGGCAGCCACTCAATGTGTCTCTCTCACATCGATGTTTCTCTCTCTCTCTCTCTTCCTCCCTCTCTCCCTCCCACTCTATCTGAACAAAAAATGGAAGAATGTCCTCAGGTGAGGATAAAAAAAAAAAATGAGATGTAGGCCTTTTTTTTTTAATCCTCACCTGAGGACATTTTTGCATTTATCTTCAGATAGAGTGGGAGGGAGAGAGAGGAAGAGAGAGAGAGAGAAACATCAATGTGAGAGAGACACATTGAGTGGCTGCCACCCACATGACCCCAACCGGGGCCGGGGACAAACTGCAACCGAGGTACATGCCCTTAGCGGGAACCGAACCCGGGTCTCTCTGGACCACAGGCCGACACTCTAACCACTGAACCAAACCAGCCAGGGCCTACATCTCATTTTTATTCTAAGTTGTTAGATGAGACTCAAAATGACCTGGTGTTTAAGTGCCATCCATTATAAAAACTGAATTAGGGGGTCACCCAAATCTGAAACAGATGACCCTTTTACTTAGCTATTGCTTTACCCATTTGGTCCTCTAATAATGTTTGTTTTCCCCAGGCAGAAAGACCTACAGGGCCTCCCCTTCAAACTGTCCCTCTCCCAAGAACACACTGAAACCTTTGGTCTACTCTGAGAGATTTGTTTGTTTCATTTATTTAAAAAGCTCCTCTTATCCAGGTGTTTCACCTTTGCAGGAAGGTGGCACCTTGTTGACAGTTCTGCTAGTGAAGGGAAATTGACAGGCCTGAGCACCTAATGTCCTCACACTACCTGTTAATGATTGCGGTGCCCACACCTGCCTGGCTGCCACTCTCTCTAATTAAGCATCTGTGGAAGCTGGAAAGCAGGGCTCTTAATTGGGAAGCTGAAGATCAAAGCAGGTTGAAATTTCTGCCAAGACATGTATCTATCAGGCCAAGCTTCATTTTCTAGTCCTCACACTTGCCTTTGTGTCTTGCTATTCTGCAGTCCCTCTACATTGCAAGACAAAGAGGTTACTTGGTGAACATCTGAATATACAAAAGTCATTTTGCACGAGGAACTTTTTGCTCTATAAATAACCTCCTACTGAACCAGGATCGGTGGCAATTTAGTCCTAATTGCACCTTATCCTCACTCTTCCTCCACACCTCCCATTAAGATATATAGTCTAGGACACATACAGGAGATCTGTTTGCAGCTATCTTTTACATAGAACTGATTGTTTAATTGCAGATTAAAGATTAATGCAAGTATAATGATTCCATGAGGACACTTCAGACAAAAGCATCCTGCATCAGGCTGCCTGCCTCCATTTTTCAATTTGACCATAAATTTGGCTGGGAATTAAATAGTAAGTAGCCGTGATTGCAACTCTGGTCTCTGAAGGCACTCACGGGAATGAAAATAAATGAACAGGCTCTCACACAAAGCATGTTTCATTATGGTCATTAGTGGGCAGATTCTCAGCAGTATTGAAGGTGAAATTGTCTAGAAGAGATGTTGGCACATGTCTGTTAAAAATAGCTGAAGAGGATGGTGGAAAAGTATGGACCTGGTCTTGGTTCGAGAAGGATTTCAGCATACTTTTGGAATTTTAATTTCTTTTATTACTAGAGTTTAAAAGGTTTTAGACATCAGCAGTGGGTTACTTACACCACAGAACCAGAGAAATGTAAGCTTCTTTTGTATAGGCTCATAATTGATTTGCTGTAGAATATGAATATAAATATAAATGATGGTTATTTGGCAAATACACCAACTCTGCATAAAACAGTCAAATAAAAATGTTAGAGATAAATGTGACATCATGAAAAGCTCACAAGGGCCTTTACTATATATGTGATAATGATTTTGATTGGGAAGGTTATCTATGAATTTCTCTTGTGTTTTTCAAATAAGAGACAGATTTTTGTTTGTTTGTTTGGTGTTTAAGCCTTTGGCTTTGTGACATGTTGGCCATCTATTGTGAGAATGAAATTAAATATATTTCGCCATTTTATTTTCTCTAGTTATCAGTGAGCAGATTAACCTACCTATATCACGGTTAATAAGAGGATGGACGAATCTGGCTGCTCTGGTCTTTTCTTTTTGACCACTGGTTTTATGCTCCCCAATAATATATTTCATCCCATAGATACTCTGAATGATATTACACCATTAAATAGGTTAATTTAAAGATCTCTAAACTATGCTAGCTTATTTGAGTTATACTGTTATTTGGGAAGCTGTTTTTTACTCTTTACAAAAGAATAAAAGAACGGAGACTTCCTATTATGGTATGTTAATATATTTTAAAACATTTATACCTGCTGATAATTTATATGAAGCCAAGAAATAAGCTAGTCTGATAAGACACAAACTTCTCTCATGTTCTCCACAGTCCTATAAAAGTGCTGTTACATGAAGGAATAAATAAAACTGTGATAACAACAATGACCCAATAATGATTGGGTCAAAAGTTAAAATGTATAGTCACAATGAGTATGGCCTCTTAAATAAGAAACACACACACACACACACACACACACACACACACACACACACACACCATAGTCCTACTATTCATGATATCCTGGGAGCTCTCCTGAAAAAAACTAAGAGCTATGTTAAAGCTTGATGAAGTTTTTGTTAAAACCATATTGTCTCAAAAACACACATCCAATGCCAAGTCTTAACCATTTGTAGAGAATTCTAAGGGAAAATAATAGTGTTTTTTTGTTTTTAATGAGCTAAGAAAATAAGGGTCAAAACAATCCCTACCTTCCTTCCAAAAATAAAACATATAGTGGTTTTTTTTAAGTTTTTTTTTTCCTGTTATAAAATCTATTCAAATATTCAGCATCACAACTGACATTAAAATTTCAGAATAAGAAATAATGACTTTTGCCCTGGCCAGTTTGGCTCAGTGATAGAGCATCAGCCTGTAGACCAATGAGTCACGGGTTTGATTCTGGCCAAGGGCAGGTACCTTGGTTGCTGTCGACCCTGGCCCTGGTCCGGGTCATGCAGGAGGCAGCCAGTTGATGTGTCCCTCTCATGTCAATGTTTCTCTCTCTCTCCCTTTCTCTCCCTCCCACTCTATCTGAAGATAAATAGAAAAATATCCTCAGGTAAGGATAAAGAAAACAAAAAGAAACAATTACTTTTACCAATGGCATATTAATGAGATTCTGTTGGGGGCGCCAACAGATGAAAAGGATGCGATCATATCCTAACTTGGATGTGGGAATATGGTTTCAATTGATACACAGAAGGAAAGGCTGACTTCCTCTTGAGATTGGGGCAGTATTGATTTGTCAGGAAACTAAAGTAGATGACACAGTATATTTTTTACAGTCCAATAGATCAGTGAATATAGTTATAGTATTATGATAATATATATATATATATATGCATTTTTGCTTGGTTCCATTATTACTTCAAAATTCTATGCCTGAGAGAATGATTGAGTAACTTCTCATGTGCATGGGATTATGTTATGAAAAAGGTTAACCAGCTGGCTCACCATTTTCACTGACGAGTGAGCAAGAAGAAATAGTTTAAATTGAAGTAGCAGGTCTCTAAGTTACATGGGAATGATGATCATTGACATCATTATCTGTCCACAGCTTCCCTGCACATGAGTTCCTGCTATGCACAGAGAAAAGTGCTTCCTCTCTGGAAAGATGCTTAGATGCAAGAAAGACTTGACCAAAGAAATTCCGGAATACTCATGTGTATACATTTCTTCATGGAAATAGACATGTCCCTTTGTTGAAGGATTCAATAACAATTTTACATTAAAGAACATGAGAGTCCGCAAAGTGTAAGAAATATGAGAATTAATTAACATATGCACATATTAAAAGCACGCCTTCTATCCTTAAAACCACTCACTTGATCCACCTCACTGTTTTATCAACTCTGAACAACTTTTAAATGTGAATCAACATCACTGGTCCACAAGTTTCTAAAACTAAATCAAATGACTCGTATAATTTCGATGAACCAAGATAGTTCATCTCTTGTGACTATGTAATTCGTTGCAAATTGTAAGTTTGCATGTTTCATGCTTATTATACACTGATGCAGAATTTTTGTTCTCTAAATTAACTATTATGATTAGAAGTTCAAGGGCATGTTTTGGGATATGTCAGCAATTCCTTCTGTCACTCACAATAGCCATCTCTTCTACCAGCCACCTGTCAAGAGAGCAGCTGGCCTATTTATTGCCTCAATGACCTTGGTGTCCTTCTGAGATAAGGCTAGTTTATCAATTCATTCTAGTGTTGATCCTGTTCACAAGACATGAGACTGACATGAGCCTACTGCTAAGTCACCAGATGGTTGGGATATTTTAGATAGTCAAGTTAACTTGGAATTGATATTTGGAATTCTTAAATAAAATTTGCCCCTTCCCCTTTATTTTATATCTACCTATTGAACTAAGAATGTAGATGTTCAGTGGAGTACAGATTGGCTGAGGTTCTGATCTTTAGAAACACATACAGGTTGAATATCAAAACATAGCATGCTATGAAGTTACAAACTTGTTAATAAGTAGGTTTTATTTTATATCCCAGGTGCCCTGTGGGAAGGTGTCCTACTATATGTGTCATCTCTGCACAGTGTAGCTTTAATGAAGCTAATAAACAAAAACAGCATTGCTATTTAATTGTTTCCCAATATCAGGCTCAGCTACCAATAGCAACTTTTATATAAATATTTTATAATTTCTTAACTCCTCCCCTGGAAGATATTCTTTCCAGACAGTGAACATAGAAGATAGTGAGGAGAAATAGAAAGAGACAGTCTGCTCAACTCCGATGGGAACTCTAGGAGGGCAATCCTGATATTCTGTAGAAAGAGGGACAGATAAAAGTTCAACAGGGGATACAATGGAGAAAATAGATTTCCAAACATGGTTGTTAAGTAATTATTTTGTTTGATAGACTTAGAAACCTCATGATGTCAGACAGATAAAATATAAAAACCAAAATGAAATCTTAAATTACAGAAACCATATTTTGTGCCTATTTGCCTCACTAGTATCTATTGCATTGCCCTACTTAGATTAACCATTTACTACCAGAGGTTTGTGGATGATAAGGATCAGTTTACCAGGTTAAGAGAAATGAGTTGATTATAATAATACCTTATATTTATAGAGGGCATTTTTTAGGCCTTTTGGCTACAAGTAACAAAATACCCACCAAAGCTTGATTAAATACAGTTCACATTCATTTTGACCACATCACACATTCCAGGACTAATGGTTCCCAACCTGGGTCAGTGGGTCAGTGACATTGGGTTAGCCTCCCTGTCTTGTTCTTAGCCTTCTCTTCATTGTCACAAGTGGTCATGATAGCTCCAAGCATCACATCCTCACACAGCTAAACCTAAGGTTGGAAGACTGACAATGTGTTCTTTCTTGCCATCTCTCTATTTTACCAAAATGAAAAATCCCAAAAATATCTTAGTAGATCCCCCAGAAATAGTTTAGATCAGTGTAGGATTATATGCCTGTCTCTTAGCTATTTGGGAAGCTGGAAAAGAAGTTTCTGAAATATTTTGCCCTGTTCATGGGAGCTCAGGTTCTACAAAAAAAAAAAAAAAGAAGGAATGGCTATGGGTGGGCAACCAATAATACCTGTCACCAGGTAAGATTCAGAGCCACGTAACAATCATTAAGTGCCTGCAGCATCAGGATCCAAATCAGTGGCTTTCACATGTGTTGAGTTGTTTATTTCCCATAGCAATATTGTGAGATTGGTAGTATTTTCCACTTTGCAGATGAAGAAATGGTAGATGGGGGAGGTTTAGAGAGTTATCAAAATTAATGAAGTCAGAGAGATGAGATTTAAGTCCTCTTATAAGGCCAAGGGCAGAGTGTTTTCTACTGCACCTCAGCTAAGTCTCAGAGCTGAAAATTTTAACGATAGGTAGAGAAGAAAAAACCTAACCAGATCAAGACAGTGTAAGTATGCCTAATATGTGGTAAGAGGGGAACAGGGACAGCACAAGTTAATCAGCCTTGTGACAGTGAGGCTACTTACAGGGGGTGGGGTAGTAGGGGCACCCATCAGAGGTTAGCCCAGGATCAACTCTATTGAAGAGTTTTAAGAATTTTTCAACTTTTCAAAACTATATAATTATTTCTCTATATGTAAACAAAAAATGATCAACTCTTTGAGAAAATGTATCCTGGTATTAAGTATGGTACATATATAATATTTGAGAAGCAGTCATGAACTGGAATTTTTCAGGCAATATAATTTATTCAGCATCTGAAGGATCGCTTGCTTATATTTCAGCTGAGGTTTTACGTATTCTAAAGATTTTAGATTTTATCCTCTTTGACAAGGGGTAGATCTTAGGTGTCCTCCATAACTGAGGATTATGATTGTTTTTTTATTTTTAAATTTCCTTTTTTAAGGTGACCCAAAAAGTAGCAATCTATTCTCATTCTCTCAGTAAGCTTACACAGCACTTCAAAGAAAAGAACCTCAAAAAGAGTGAAAAATAATCATGTCTCTTTTGAGATTTCTTTAGATACTTATGGTGCCTTAGGACTTCTGGACGCCTCCTAAACACCCCCCCCTTTTTTTAAGCAGTTGGAGAGGAGAAGGGAGAGGGTGGCTGGTATCCCCACCCCCAGAGAGCTTCAGAGGAGTGTATAGAATTGATGTATGACATGCTGTTCCTTTGTAAAAGCATCAAGAATATTAAAATACTCCTATTATCTGTGCTTAGCCTCGAGCTTCCTTTAATGATCCTCTCAGATCTCGCAAGAACGCAGACTAAATCGACTGTGTGAGTTCAAATAGCAACACAGTGACAATTAATGGTTCTTGTCAGGATCCCTAAATTATGGCACCTAACTGTGAGTCTTTTTTCTCTCTCTTGGGTTCTTGGGCAGCTTCTTAAAGCATCTAACCTTTACTCTAGTGTGCCTTCTCAAAAATAATAATAATAATAAATAACCAAGCAAGTAGAAATTATTTGCGGCTTAATTCAGAGGCTGGTAGTGCATGCATGACATTTATATGAATAGAGTCCTCTTCATCTGTCATTCAAACTTAGGTTATTTTCACCTGGATATTTTTGTGCTCATTTTTCAATCTCTGTTCAATTTTGTTCTGCATCCCACTGTGAAAAAATACATTCTATAAGTAGCTAAATAGATTTTTAAAAAATACCTTAAGACTTTGTGTGTAAGATCCTGCTCTTCCTGTTAGACCCATCAGAAAAGTTCAACAACTTATTTTTGAAAGAAAGAGAATAATGCTCTGTATCATATAAAAAACTCATGAGGGTCCTACAGCAAAATTGAAGGAGTGTTATAACTGTGTGTGTGTGTTTGCCCTATAATAATGTGAAGTTGAGAAGAAATATTTGAAAATATTCAAATAATCCTAGAGATCAAATCAAATCCATGTAAATTTGTTAACTTAAAGTTACCTTAATCATCATTGCAGGGTTGAAGAGGTCATTTCTGGGCTGGGTTCTTTGCACAAGAGCTAGCTAGTGCCTTTTCTTGTTTTAATATAGTAATTAGGAGTTTTGGTTCAAATCCTTCTCTTGGTGAACTAGCTATGTGACTTGAGACAAGTCACTTAAAATAGTTGCATCTGTTTCTTACCCACCCAAAAAATATCATAGGAGGATTATCCCACCACAAGGAGCCTTTTTACCAATTGTATGCTGAATGCACGGAAGAAAAATATTTTCTGCTCAATGACTAGTAAGTGCTAAATAAATGTAAAATGTCAACTGTCAGAACTATTATTGTTCATATTTTCATCTCATGTACTATAATCCTGCCCAAACAAAGGAATCCAAAGATCTGTCAGATAGATCTCTATTACCCAGATTTGATTTTGGGCTACTCAACCCTATGATTCTGTTTCTTTAACTCTAAGGTGATATTTGTGGTCCAACTATTTTTGTGGGCACCTTGGCCTTTTACTCTGAAGTCATCACAGAATGACAAATGCCAAAGAAAAGCATGCAGGAGGTCAGGTGTGCCTACACACTAGTCCATCCAATGACTTTTTGTGTTCTTTCAGATTGTAACCCCCTCTGGCCATCCAAGACTGATTCCTACCTTGCTTTCCAGGCTGACTCCCTAATCATTCTTCTCATGCCTCAAAACTTTCCCCTTCTCTTCAATCCAAGCTCTTCCTGGAAAAATGTACTCGCCTTCAATCCAGATATCTTAAAATCTACATCTTGACACAAGTTAACCCGATTAATTCATCTATAGAAAAGGGCAGTGAATGCTGATATATTACTATTCCCAGGCAAGATATGTGTTGTTGGAGATGTTTTTATTAAATTTGAAGAGAGGTGGGCAGAGATAAAGGAAAAGAGAGGAGTTTCAGGCTCCATGGCAGAGGAGGCTATTGAGGGAACAGGAAGAAGCCTATCTCTGGACAGGCAATACTTACATTATCCTGTACTTGGTACAAACCAAATCAGACAGCCTGTATCCCTTACTCGTCCTGAAATGACTAGATCCTAGGGGTTGACGATTCCTGTGGGTTGATTCCAGCATGGAAATGACACATCAGGGAATTCCCAGCATGCCAGGATTCACTGGAGGTGTTACTATTCTTACTGTCACCTGTTTCCTGTGTTACTATTTGTGTTTCTTTTGAAATAGAATTAGAGGCAAGGGAGTTTAACAATTTCTACAGTGTAATCTCAAAACAAAATTTAAAGGCATGCCATTGAATTATTTTAAAAATTTAACACTAATGAGACAAACAGAGTCAAAAATACCATTAAGAAGAGAGAACGGAAAAGTGACAATAACTTTTCAATTTTGAAAAATCACAGCCAATAGTTTTCAGTTTTATGTAAGATAGAACAATAGACTATTATAGTCCTATGTTATAATATAGTTTTATTAAAAAATAAACTGTTATTTCAACTCTTTGTTGCTGAAAGCTTTCATGTAGAGTCTAAATGACCATGTGGCACATAAGCTGTAAACGACATTTAAATATTGAGGAGAGGTTAGACAGAACGACTTACAAGGCCCTTTCTAACACTGAAAAATAACTTTGGTAAGACTTTTATTCTGTTAAATCCACTGTTACAATACTTCTTGAATCAAGCTGGGAATAGAAAAACCAGGAAACAATATAACTTCATGGGTAGAAATTTTAGATTTGGGGTCAACTCAACTGGGGTTCAGATCCCATTGCTTACAAGTCTTTATTATTCAACATAAACAGAAATATGTAACCTTTATCTCTTTTGTCGTCTGAAAAATAGGTGCAGCAATAATGCTCTATCTAAGAGAGTTACTGCAAACATTCAATTAAACAAGATTGTATCTGATGCACCATGTTTGACACAGAGTAAGAGCTCAATGAATAAGGCTTGTGTGGACAGTCTACCTGGAGATTGCAAGAGAAAATAGCACAGCAACAACTGAGGGAAGATGAGTGGTGTCAGAGAAGGAGGAGGCAGATTGACCAAGATCAGAGAGGAGAGAATGAAAAGAGGGAAAAGAAACCAAAGTAAGAACAGTGGGGAAAGCTTTCTTGGAAAGAAAATGAAGGGTCAAAGCCCAGTCCATACAGTGCTGGTAGGTGTCCAGTTACTGTGAGTCCATCTATTGCTCCTCTCCCTTGCTCTCTCTTCTCCAGTCCATTTTCCTCCCTGCTGTCCTAAATGCATAGAGTACTTCCATGTCTGAGCTCTGGCAATGGTTGTTGCTCTCCTTGGATTCCTTCAGATAGACATATGAGCAGTCCTTTTTCTCTTAGTTAAGTCTTTGCTTGAATGTCTAGCACTGTCTTGGTCTGACCTACACAGACATCAAAATGAAAAAGTATAACTCCCCCACCCACACTCAACCTTCCTTTGTTTTCCTTTAGTACTTAACAAATAGATGGAGTCTTTACTATAGACACTGTCCATGTGCCTCACTAAAATGTAAACTCTGTGAGGTCAGGGATTTTGTCTCACTCCTTCACTTAATACCTCAGTGCCTAAAACTGTCTGACATGTGGCTGCTGTTCAGTAATTTCTTTTATTTAAATTCATGAATGAAAATTGAAAGAAAAAAAAGAAAGAGGAAACTAATATCAGGCTCAGGAAAATTATTTTCTGATTTTTATTCCAATTAGTAGTCCCAGTGCTTATGTACTAGGAAGATCTCAACATCTAATTATATTTTAAATTATAATCATTAGCTGTGAGTTTTAACAACATCATTTGCCTACTATTCTACTGTAACCAACTCTAAATAAGTCTAGAACTTGAAATACTGTAAGCAGGGAACCTCAACTATATGTATTAAAATGCTTAATATTGTGAACTCTACAAATATGCTGGTTTCCAACAATGAGCTAATTATGCAAAATATCTACTCACATGTGTGATTATTTACCAAAAATGTTCTTTAATTCACAAGGCTTGTCTCTTGGGATGCAGTAGAAATATCTGAAACCCTGATATCTAGCAATTAAAATGATAATGGAAGCAGCAAGTGTAGTTGAAGCACAGATTTTGTGACACTTGATCGCCTTTTTCTGTATGGCGCTCAGCCGCCCTAATGAGGGGAGATGGAAAATGTCTGCTGGCTAAGAGGTGGGCATTTTCTCAAATTGGAGTTCTAAGGCTAAGAAAGTACTTGCTTGTTGGGTTGACATAGCAACTGACTTTTATAGCCTTCTAGAAAATATGTGTGCATCGTTCTTAAATCTAGAGAGAAATGCATTATATATGAATAAATGAATGAATGAATGAATGAGACATGAGTCTGCTGTGTTATCCAAAATAACAGTATGCAGTCATGTCAAGAGCTCCAAATAGTTAAGTACAATTTCCGGAACAAATGTTACAGAGAGTGTTGTTAATCTGGTGATGTGTCGCAGCCGTTTAGTCTTGTGTAAAAGTACATTTGTCATCCTTTCCACATTCCTTTATCCAGCATCCTAAATCCTGTCCCAAGTCAGCAATGCAGTGACGTGTTCAAATAATTGACATAGAGCAGAGTATTTCTGGGAAGGGCATATGGAATTTCAAACAATTTTAAATTCATATTTACAGTGTTTAAGCTGTTATTTATTAGGGTGCAAATTACAGCCATCTGGAGGCCTCACCACTTGAGGAGGATATGGACAATTTAAGTAAGTTTGGAAGAAGTTATAAATTGAATAAAAATAGAAAATAAGGTCTGTAAGGAAAAATCAATGAAACAGATATGTATTAGACTAACCAAGCAGCAGGTCATCTGGAATCCAGGTACCTTTGTCTTCTGAATCCTTGCATATGGCCATCACCAATGAGGTATGATTTTACCACTTTAATGACCTCTCCGAGAATCTGGCACATGGAGTAGCTGACAGACAAGTGGCAGCTTCTGGGTTTCCACACCAGGATGACCTTGTGGGAGGAGCCTGGCAAGCATATACTCAACTTTTCCTGACTGGCCAAAAACACAAATGAGAGCCCTGTTAAGTAATAGTGCTTGCTATTGTATTCAGATAAGTTTAGGTCATTTTTCCCTTAAAATAGGATGACATATAAAGTATAACATTTGTCCAGCCGGTTTGGCTCAGTGGTTGAGCATTGACCCATGCACCAAGAGGTTGCCGGTTTGATTCCTGGTCAGGACACATGCCCAGGTCGTGGGCCTGATCCCCAGTGGGGGGCATGCAGGAAGACGCGATGTTTCTATCTCTCTCTCCCTCTCACTTCCTCTCTCTCTATAATCAATAAAGGGAAAAAAATTTTAAAAATAAATAAAGTATAACATTTAAAAAATAATCCATGAAACAAATTATTTTCTATACTTCTATGTTATTCATGTTCCAACTCTTTTATCATAAAACTGGGTCTCTGTTAGAACAGCATCCTTCAAGCTTCATGAAGTAAAATGTCATTAAAATGAAGCCTATGACTTATTTTATAACTGGACGTTTGTAACTGTTCATTCACAGGGATGCAATGTACAGCACAGGGAATGTCAGTGATATCAGAATAACTTGGCACGGTGACATATGGTTACTAGACTCAGTGTGGTGGTCACATCATAAGATATATAACTGCTGAATCACTGTGTTGTACACCTGAAACTAATATAATATAGTATGTCAGCTATATTTAATTTGTAAAAACCACACATACAAAATCATGAAGCCTAAAACAGTGGTTCTCAACTGGGTGTGATCTCACTCTCCAGGGGACATTCGGCCATGTCCAGAGACATTTTTGGTTGTCGCAAATGGTGGTGATGGTGGTGTGTGTGTGTGTGTGAGTGTGTGAGTGTGTGTGTGTGTGTGTGTGTGTGTTTGAGGAAGGTACAAGCATAAATGGGTAGAGGCCAGGGATGCTGTTAAACATTCTCAGTGCACACAACAGTCCCCACAACAAAGAATGATACAGCCTAAAGAGCCAGTAGTGGCGCCATTGAGAAAGCCTAGTCTAAAGGATGCTGTGCTGTTCAGCAGTTGAGTCCCTCAGGAAATCATTCCCGCCAGCTGCTGCCCTGTGTGTGCCTGTATTCGAGTAATTGCCGGGGTAATGGAGCAGTCGATGTGAATAGAAGTTACCTCCATGCTGGAATCTCAGCAATTTACACACAGTGTGCAATTTAAGCAATGAGAACAAGTCCACTCACCATTCTCTAAATCAAATGTATGTTATTTCATTTTCTTTGAAAAGACTTAGACTTTACAAATTTTGGATAGTTTACTGAAGTTTTTAGTTCTTCTTTTTCAGCACAGAACTCGTACTTTGTGAAGCTGTCATTTGATAACTCTAGGGCATTCCTAAAAATTTAATGGTGACATCAATTACCCATAATCCTCAGCTTTCTCAAAAGTACAACTGAATATTTCAGAAGGGCCACATTTAGCCCAATGGTTATGTGCCCTGGATTTTAATTAACTCAAAATACTTATGAGAACTTGAGAATCAATAATAGATTCTGTCTTCTTGCTATCATTGCCTTCTTTGATAAGCATTTTTATTGAGAACATAATATTTGGATTTAAATTAACAACCATTTCCTATATTGTGTACAGTGATTAATTAAATAATCCAGGCAACAGGTTGAAAAAAAACAACAGAGATATCTTACTGTGGGATAACAAGAGTGCTGAGAGCTAGTCAAGGCCTTTAATCCCAGCTTTACCACTTGTTATGTGACCTTGGTAAAAATCAATTAAACCAATATTTACCTCTTATTTAAGATGTACTTAAGATAATACTTAAATCTCCTATGAGCAGTGAGATAAATGTTGATGAAGTAATTAATGCATAAATTGCTAAATAGATTGCAGATACAAGCATTAACTCCCCTCATCTGTAATGACTTCACAAGTATTTGAAACTTTTTATGAATTAAGGTTTCCAGAACTAAACTGACTTTCCAAGTCTACATTGGAAACAAATGGTCTGGAATGGGGATTCAAGTCCTCTGACCACTAATTCAATGCTCTTTTTGTGTATAACACTTTACTTCTTCAAATGTGTACGATCCAAAAAATCTCACAAGCATGCTTTCTCAACATGTCTAAACATGCCATAATTACCACTCACTGATAAATATTGAATAGAGAACCCTTCAAATGCCACATACATAACAAAATATAAATAATTTTCGGTTTTTCTTGAATTCCTATTTTATCTCACATATTGGTTACTTTTTCTGTATTTTCTTATGTAGAAGTCCTACCACTTTTAGTGGTCAACATTATTATCCCTAATGTATAGAAAAGGAAACCAAAATTTTAGAAGTGATGATCAGCCAGTATAGTTCAGTTGGTTGAGCATCGACCCATGGACCAAGAGGTCTGCAGTTTGATTCCCGGTCAGGGCACATGCCTGGGTTGTGGTTTCAGGAGGTAGCCTATAGATGTTTCTCTCTCTCTCTCCCTCTCCCTTCCCCTCTCTCTAAAAAAAAAAAAAAAAAAAAAAAAAAAAAAAGTCAATAAAAAAAATATTTTTTTTTAAGTTTAAAAAATTAATTGATTAGTGTGAAGTCCTACAACCACTAAGGGGAGAGCTTGGAATCAAACTTAGAGCTAAAATTCATGCATTTTTTCCCTTTGTGCATTATAATGGTGCATTAATATCTTTTCGTGTACTATTTAAGCAACCTAGACCCTACAAAGAGTACTTTCTCTGTGTACACAATTATTTCTTGTCTACAAGGATGTCATGTGCAGCCCTGAACTTACAGAAGAGCTAAGTGTGGCTCAGGCACCTCCCTCCCCCCCCTCCTCTCTCTCTCTCTCTCTCTCTCTCTCTCTCTCTCTCTCTCTCTTTCTCTCTTTCTCTCTCTCCCTCACTCTCTCCCACTCTTTCCTCTCTTTTTCTCTTCCCAATATTTCCTTCTCATGACAAGAAGTTTTCAACACAACTAAAGAAAATAACTCATGAGGAAGATAATTAAAATGAAGAATAAATTTAAGTATGGCATCTCTTCATAGGCCAAAAAAAAAAAGTTAAACCCTCATCATAACATCATGTCATGAGTTCACCTGAGTCCTTAGATCCTCCTGTCTTCAGCATTGTCCCACCTCTAAGATCCTCTACTTTGAACTTCTGCTATGCAAATTTCCCTATACATTTCAAGAAATTGCCACCATCTATCTGTTGGTAGGATCTCGCCGCTCGCCATCTTCTCAGCCCCAGCAGTACGTACCCTCAGATCTGACATATTAAAATCATCTTCTACGGGTTCCAACAGGACAGGGCAGAGTAGGCTTTTGTTCTGTGAGTAGCACAGGATATTTCAGGGAGAGCACACACACTGCCAGGTTTCCCTAGAGAGTGAGAACGTATCTGCCACCTTTTCTGAGTATCCAGTGGGTAACTGTTAAACCACACACACACACACACACATACACACACACACACACACACACACACACACTCACATATTCACACACTCCACATGCCCATGTTATCCCAACATCGTTTGACCCCCTCAAAGTAAGTTGTCTAAATTGTTAGTTTGGTTCAATCAGTAAGTAAATAATTCTGTGAAAGTTTGGGACAAATAAAAGTAACCATGAATGCTGCAAGTAAAAAATTCTGTGAAAGTTTGGGACAAATAAAAGTAACCATGAATGCTGCCTTTCACTGTCCAGGTGAAGTTTTTTTCCCCTTTGCTTTCATAGATAATTTTAGTGGGACATTGGAGAGCCTATGTCAGGAGTTGTTAACTAGGCACAATTCTAGAAAGAAAAGACTAGTGTAATTTTTAAACAATTATCTTTAACACTTTTGTTCCCATTGACAATGTATGTTATATTATAAAGTGATTAAGCCCCAAAGACATAATTATGTATTTGATAAGAACTACTTTTGATTATATGATATTAACAATGGCCTTCAGGAGACCTGTAAATTTTTAGCACCATATTTTATTCTGTTTTTGTCTCATTCCTAGACCTTACTGATGCCCAGTATAGACTGAAAAAAATATTTTTACTTGATATAATTTTAATAACCTAATTCTTATCTGTTTCTTTCATACATATTCATGTGAAGACCATATAACCCCAGAAAAATAGAACTTCATCTATGAATTGATTAGCCTATCAAGCAATTGTATCAGATGCATACAAATATGTGTGTTCTCCATGATCTTAAAAGATTTTTTAAGCAAAAGATTTATTTATTCAACAACCTGTAACTCCTGCACATTACTGTAAAAATCTTAAAACTATAAAATGGTAATGGCCAGGGGGGAGGGGTGTGGGTGGAGGTATGGGAGGGGGGAGTAAATGGTGATGGAAAAATAAAATGAAATAAAATATATTAAAGAAAGAAAGAAAGAAATATCTAGAAAATATAGGAAAAGTCTATCCTCTAAGATTAATATATTATCTCTTTTATATGCAAAACTTTTGGAATTTCAATCTTGCTTGCAGGAAGAAAGAAATCTTAGATCAGATGAAAAGCATATAACAATCTTTCATTAGAGAGTTTCTCTCACAAAAATTAATGAAAGGGTCATAAGAACAAAAATGTGCTATGCTTGGCATGGATTCTTGAAGAGCAGAAAGGGTGTGTGTGTGTGTGTGTGTGTGTGTGTGTGTGTGTGTGTGCACATGTGCATACTTGGCACTCACAGTAACAGCTTTCATAAGAAAGAAGGTGTTTAAACTTGGCTGTGTGATTTGAGCATTTTACCAGCTTGCAGGTGGTGAATATCTCTGAGTTTCACTCTGCCATTTAAAAGGAGATGAACGGAAAGAACTGTTTAATGCTGAATCTCACCACCCTAGCATTCATATAGAGATAGAGCTACCTAGTTCTCTAAAGTATGAAATCTTTTTGGTGCAAGAAAAATCAGACTGCATTTAGTATTCTACTAGTCACTCCTTTTGGATTATTCTTTACACCTTTGAAATGTCTAAGTCACTCTGGGATAGCTATTTGTAAGCTGCCACTGTGAGATGACATTTAAAATGAATGAAAGATATAGAAAACATCTTCTCTAAGAAATAAACAAATCAACTTCAGCTCACAAGCTGGTGTGGAAATGCTTGATTTCTGTCCCACTCTTCTGTGCATATGGCATTCTGGAAATTATAAATTCTGTTTCACAGAACTATAATATTTACTACCAGAGGAAAATAGATTATTAATTACAGCCAAAGGCTGCTGTGATTAAATATACAATTAATTAGCTATGCTAAGCTCATCCATCCCAGAGCTCCTAATATTTTCAGCCCAATGATTCTTCTAGTACTTTTAATTAAAATTGTTTTAAAAAGCCACAAGTTAGCTGCATGTGCTCTTAAAGTGAAGTTATTTCTTCAGTGTTTCACTGGTTTTCGTATGCCATGTAATTAATCTTTAGTGATTAAATGTACATAAAATCATCGAAGACGCAAGGTAATTTGTGCAGACATGAAACAACAAAGAACTTTTACCAGGCCTTGGCATGATGGTTTTATCTGCTGAAAACTATTTTAAAAGCACACAGATGGTAATTGTTTATAAAAATGCGCCCCTCTCTTCCATTCTTCCAAACAAAGTGAAATAAAATTAACAGTATTTGAATAAAAAATGTTTGTGGCAAATTAAATTTGAGACTATGATGACTCCATCTGCAGAGTTACACTCACTCTGTTGCTCTTAGAAACATATAAAACAGTTTTCAAAAAACATCCCCGAAAACTGGTGTCTACTTTTACATGCATGCACTCAGAGAAACCCCAGAGCCTTGAGTGGGTTGTAACTCTCCGTACAGTCCAGCAGCTAGAGAAGTTCTTTTTGTTTGAACCCCTCATTGTATCTATGTCCACTAAAGTCAAAGCATGAGAGAACCCAGGCGATCTTTTCCCCTTAGGAACTTCATGCCTCTCATCTCTGCAGTAACAATATCAGGTCCCAGGTGGCAAGGCTGGGCCTTGAACTAAGAATCTTAAGGTAAAAGTTCAATAACAGATTGACAGGTCTTTGAGCAACCTCCTCTTCTGAGCTTTACCTGATTCACTTATGGAAAATAAAGGTGTGGGTGAGAGAGCTTTCTTTACCAAAGTTTTAAGTAACTTCAGGGATTGTATAAGGAAAAGTGCATATTCATGCTTATGCATACTTTTTAAAAATAGGTTTTTGGAACTGAAGAAGTTGTTGGATAGTATCTTGTCTAACTTATTCATTTTACAGGAACATTCTTTTACTTTTCAACTGCAATTTTCTTGTCCTGGGGGCACAAGTTAAGACACTTATCCATTCATACTCATGAATGCCCACAGTTGATTCACCACTTAATTGTAATGTTATGAACAATTTAATAGAATAAGATAGAAGAATAAACTTCCCACCAATCTCTTGTCCAATTTTTGGAATTTCTATGTTGAAATGCCTGTTGATGTTTAGAAAAGAACTAATAGGAATTTGTAGTAACATCTTGGGTTTTTTGTGTGTTTTTTCACTTCGTAGTTGTGTGAGCTTGAACAAGTTGCTGAGCTGTGAAGATGTAGTTTCTTTATCAGTAGGATGAGTATGATAATAATTTCTGTACTTTCATAGCCGATAGTACTGGGTAGAGTATATGGCACATAGTAAGTGCTCAACAAATTGTATTATTATCTTCATTATACATTTCAGCATACACTTAGAGACAATCATATCAATGAAATCACTGCGGCAAATTCCAACTGTTTTAAATAACATTGTGTCAGTAGCTATTTCAAATGCATTAACTTTATCTTTTGAGTTAGGTAGCAAACTATTTGTTTATAAATATAGAATATCATCAGAGAGATGCAAATTAAAACGACTATGAGGTATCACCTCACACCTGCCAGAATGGCTGCCATCAACAAATTATCAAACAATAAATGCTGGTGAGGATGTGGAGAAAAGGGGACTCGAGTATACTGTTGGTGGGAATGCAGACTGGTGCAGCCACTATGGAAAACAATATGGTGTTTCCTCAAAAAAAAAAAGTTATCTGCCATTTGACCCAGTGATCCCACTTCTAGGAATATATCCTAAGAAGCCTGAAACACCAATCAGAAAGAATATATGCACCCCTATGTTCATAGCAGCACTGTTTACAATAGCTAAGATCTGGAAAACAGCCCAAGTGTCCATCGATAGACGAGTGGATAAAAAAGTTGTGGTACATATACACAATGGAATACTATGCAGCTATAAGAAAGTGAGATCTCTTACCCTTTGAGACAACATGGAGAGACCAGGAGAATATTATGCTAAGTGAAATAAGCCAGCCAGAGAAAGACAACTATCACATAATCTCACTTTTTGTGGAATATAATGAACAAAATAAGCGATGAATAAAATAGGTCCAGAAACATGGAAGTAGGAAACAGACTGACAAATCTCAGAGGGAAGAGGGATGGGGAGAGAGATAAACCAAAGAACCTATATGCATATATGCATAACCAATAGACACAAACCACAGTACGGTGAAGGTGGCGTGGGAGATGAGGAGGGTGTCAATGGGAGATAAAGGAGGCACATCTGTAATAAAAATAAATTAATTAATCCTCAAAAAAAGAATAAAGGTATAAATATAGAATAATTTTTTTTCAAAACCCATGAATATGAGGAAGTTGGAAGCATGATGTTAGGAAGGTTATGGGCACAGATTCAGGTGGTTTTAATTGGGGATGTAAAAGCTTGTGAATTAGGGGACTTAGCCTTTTTTACTAGTTTCATGTCATCCACGGAACTCAACAAGTGTCAGAATGAATTCAGATGGCAGAATTGATTGTTAAAATGACTTAAACCTCCAACATCTCCTAGGGTGATGGCTGTTTGTTCAGATTTTGTCCTTTCAAACTGATATGAGATACCTTTCATCTTCTAGGCACTAGGTTAGAGAAATTGGTAAAGAGAGAGTTATATATTATGCAAGTTCTACTTTCTTGTGTTAATCTCGTGTTCTAAAACTATTGTATATTCACTTGGGTAAAATACCTTTCTGAGTTTATGTCCCACAAAAAGCTATAAGTGAGTCAGATGGAGGACCATAGAAAGTATAAAAGTATTTTTATTTGTTTGTTTGTTTTGGGGGGGAGTGTTTTTATGGTGAGACAAATGCTTACTTGGCTAGGTGGATGATGACCAGAAAGGCAGTTTCAAAACATTGAAAGAAGTCATTTTTTATTTCTAAAATCTCACTGAAAATATAAGTCTACATCTACTTAGAATGCCTTTACAGCTTTATACTTTATACTTAAAATTCAACATCTACAGCTTGTATTTCTGCTCAGTGTGTATTTGATTCATTGGAATGGAAACTGAGGTTAGGCTGTGGCTGGTCCCGTTGGAAAGCATATGAATGAGAGCATCAGAGTACCATCTTCCAACCCCTTCGTCCTCCTCCAGTTGGACCAACGTGCTGTCTCTGTCTTGATCCAGGCACTGATCTTTTGTTCCCAGTAACTGCCTAAGTGGTTTTCCTGCTTCCGTTCAGCTACTTCTCATCACAGCCTTCAGAGTTATCTTCCCAAAGCATAAATGGGATCATGCTACTGTTCAGAATTTTAAGTATAAAGTATAAAGGCATTCTAAGTAGTGAAGTATGAGCTCACTCTTATAGGTAGGGTACAGCCAGCCTCTGGTGAAGATGTCCTCAGCATCTTTGGTGTTGTTATGACAGATGCCCTGGTACAAATAATTCAACATCTCATAGTCTAGTATCAGTAGCTATGTGAGACACTGTTATTCCTTTCATTAACAGTTATTTTTAGCACTTCTTTGGCACTATGCTAGTGTGGCTAAGACCCAAGATTGTATTCTTGATATTCATGTAGTCTTCTGTATCAACAATGGGACCAAGAGATCTTGTCCAGGGGCTAAGAGCATATTTCCTCTTGTTCAGTGGATATGAAAGATGAATAGCTCTGTCCAAGTCCTCAGTTACTAATACTGTTTATAGCAATTTTTTAAAGAAAATCCAGGTTGGCTTTATCACAATGAAGTTTCTTCCCAATGAAACCATTTGCATTTATTTTAACAGTGTTTGCCTATATATGCCTTATGTTGTTACACCCTTAGGCATAGTGCAGAACATTTTTGTCTCCCTGAGAATTTCTCATTAAGTTTAACACACTTGGATCTGATATGTCAAAACTCGATGAATAGATTTATTAATAATCAGCTTCATCAGCTTAGTATTATCTTAGGAAGTAAAAGGTCAGTAAGTAGCTGTTATCCTACCATTTCATCAGTGGACTCTCTCCAAAGACTTCAAGTCATTCTTCACTGCTTATGGAGTCACTTAAGATATAAAAAGTCTTTTTATAGTAATGAAAGAACTCCCACAATTAGCCAGAAGGCAGCCATCTATCTTTTTAAATAGCTCAGCTTGGAGGAGAACAGGATTTCAGGTGATATTCAGAAGATGAATTGTTATGACAGTGATAAAGTTGGTTATACCCATCTTTGTGCTTTTTGCTGTAGGGATGTGTGGGGGGGTTCCCACTCATGCAAAAGAAGACATTGGTGCAGAGTAGAAATTTGTTTCTCTAGAGATATTCAAATACAGAAACACACTCTGAGGAGGCTCTATATCTGTCCATTTCTTATAAGTATTACTAACTAAATCATTACAACACACATCAGTTCTTAGCTAATAACAAATATAACAATAATTTTAAAAATTTTATTTTGACAATTTCAGACTTATCAAAAATTGCAGAAATAGTACAAAAAATCTTAAATACCATTTATTTAGATTCCCCAAATGTTAACATTAACATTTTACGTTTGCTTTTATTCGTTCTCATTCTATCATTCTCTCTCTCTCTCTCCTTCCCTTCTTCCCTCCCTGCCTCCCTCCCTCCTTCCCTCTCTCCCTCCCTTTCTCTTTAAGTCATAAAGGTTAACATCACAACTAATGGACAAGTTTATATTACTAGCTTTCTCATAGGACAGACTGAGAAAGACACAACACATAACCTGCCAAAAATACATAACCTGAACCTAATCAAGAAGAAACACAGGACAAAGGCAAATTGAGGGATAGTCTACAAAATATGTGTACGCATCAAATATCTGAATACTTTAAATTTGCTATATGATCTCAATAAAAGTTATATTTTAGTTCTCCCTTAAAAACTGTTGCTTTTGCTAAATTTGAGACACTGGAAATTGTATTTCTGATGCAACTAATTTGTAAAGTTAATTTGTAAAGATGGTAACTTTCAGCTTGTATCATATTTTTTGTTGGTATTATTTAAATCAGAGGAATTTCGTGTCAGGCAGGGTCCCAGAAGGGAATGAAGGACACCCTCAGGACAGTAATTAAAAAACAGTTTAATGACGGAACAACTTTGAGAGCTGTGAGCAGAGTTAAGAAGAAGAATGTAGGGAAAAGAAACAGAGAGCGTCCTTGCTACCCAGAGACCAGAAGATGAGAGAGGGGTATGAAACTAGGAAGAACTGGCATCCTGAAAGCCAGATGGGAGGGGGCATGGGTAAAGGGACAGAATGCTAGCTCTCTTAACATTGGCTGAACCGATAAAAGACAGAAAGCAGGAAGCCTGTAGATAGAGTGTACAGTGGTCAGCATCCAGGACACAGAGCTGGGTAGAGAAGAGTGGACTGTAGATCTTGGGGACAAACCAGGAACCACCAGCTTATGTGCCAAAGGGGAGAAACTTTCATTTCTTTCAGTAAGGCGAGGAGAAATAGATGATTTATTAAGAGGTAAATGAAACAAGGTTGTGTACATTTTAATTTATTTCCCTCAGTAAGAATCAAAACACATCACAACCTGTTGCTTAATAACAGAAATAGTTTATATAAATAAACACTTCTCAAATTTGTTAACTCTCCAATGGGAAAGCTTAGAAGAGAAGAAGTGTGGCAGTGGAAAGAAGAAAAGAAATAAAGTACAAAAGAAAGGATACAAACATAAGAAAAAGAAAAGGTAATAGGGGGAAAAAACAATGATGAAGAATGCATCCCTAAGATTTCCTATAACATTATAAATTAGTTCGAGAACAGTTTCAATAAATTTACAAATAGTGGATCTAGAGCATTTTAGTAAGAAAAGCTGAGCACACTCTCCCTCTGGAGCACACCCCTGCCTTTCCCTGTCCCCTCTTTTTACTCTGGGCTCTTACCTTTGGCTGTCCCTCTCCTAAGCTCCAAGGGCCCTTCTTCTGCCTCTGTACCTTTTTCCTGAGATTGCACAGCCCAGCTGGTGCATTCCTACTCCTTGGTCACTTTCTAAATAAACTTTCTCTTATAATAAAGAGAAAAGAAAAGTTGAAGATGGGTCTTGCTTGCATTTGGGAATCCTGCACCATCCACGTGTCCTGTGAAATAGAGGAGGAAGCAGCAGACTGCCCTCCTGCAGTGACCTCAGTGTCATAGTCAATCAACAAAATGTAATAATAAGCTGTCTAAATATCTCAGTGGTCTTCAATTCATTACTGTTGCATATATAAGCATTTTTAATATATTCAATTCTTTATGTTGCAAATGTGTTTTATGTCACAGGGTTAATAAGAGCAAATCCCACAAGGTTGTAAGTTAATAGGCTAGGGAACAGCCTTTACTGGGGAAACATACAAGTCAGGAGTCAGCAACCCAGTCCTGCAGGGGCCTGAAACCGCTGGACATGCAGCGGGTCTGTGGTCCAGGGGAGGGATGCTGTCCTGTGCTGTTGCCCTCTCCTCTTATGGAAGCATTGTCAGTGAGGAAACAGACCAATGGAGGTCCAGGCTGTCTGGGTTAGAAGTCAGTTATCTCCATCTGTCTGGGAGAGCTAGCTGCCAGGCACCTGGGGAATCCGGAGCTCAGGGGAAGCTACAACACCCCCACACCCCTGGAAAATGAAGCTACAGGTCCCTCCCAGCCCAGACAAGCCGGAAAGAGCCCCAGGATCTCTTTTGGATAAGACTGCTCATTATATCACATGCGATATTTACCATAGTTTCTTCCAAAAATCCAGTAGTAGCACTCTCAAAAGCATAGTACTAGACTACACAGACTTCTGGTTTAATGCAATCTAACATTTTCAAACATTTCTTATGTTCTTTCTTTCTACAATTGCATAATGATTATACATCTACCAGTGATAATTTTGTTCATTGAAAACATTTTCTAAGGTCAAAATAAATCTTAGTCAATCTCTCACTAGGTTTTTGTCATAGGATTTTGCACAGTTCCTATTCTGTGAGGTTTCCTACTTTAAATATGTTTTACACGGTGCTGTGCTCCATTTATATAACAGATCTTCACATAGAATCAAACACACCAACGTTTAGGAAAAATTTGCTGAAATTTCTTAAAATTGATTTAAAGGTTGTATGTGACAAGTGTTTTAATAAATATAGGGTTCAGATCACTTTATATTCCTTTCATACTAAACATTTTAGTAGTAATTTAAATAGTTTCCTCCTTATATCAAATATTGCTAGACCATATTTTTACAACACCTCCCTAATTATCAAGTAGAAAATTTGATCAGCATTCAAAGGGACTTCAATCACAATGAATTCCACAGTTATTTGTAAGGGTGGGAGAGCTTGTGAACAGTCGTGGCCCACCAGAATAGCAATACTCAGGTCCGAGGATGTAATGTTAAATGTGCTGACTATAGTCAGTAACACTGCATTGTATCATTGAAATTGGCTAAGAGAGTAGAATTTAAATGTTTCCCCCACAACAAAAGGTAAACACGGGAGATATGAAAGTGCTAATTAACTAGATAAGGGTATTTCTTTCACAAGATATACATATATCAAATCACCATGAGCTGCACACGTTAAATAACTTCCAATTTTATTTGTCAACTCTACCTCAATAAAGGTGAAAATAAATGAATGAATGAATGAATAAATGTATAAATTTTGTAATCATTAAAAAAAAACAAACAGTATTTGCCATGGCTGGTTTGGTTCAGCTGTTAGAACATCAGCCCATGGACCAAAGAGTTGCAGGTTCAATTCTGGTCAAGGGCACGTACCTCAGTTGCTATTGCCCGGCCCTGGTTGGGGTCATGTGGGAGGCAACCAGTCAATGTGTTTCTCTCACATCAATATTTCTCTCTCTCTCCCTCCCTCCCTCCACTCTATCTTAAGATAAATGGAAAAATATGCTCAAGTGAGGATTATAAAATATATATATATATAAAATAAAAAATAAAAAAAAACTGTATTCAAGTGCTTTCCACTTATTCTCAATTTGAAACTGGGCTATATCAGTTGTACATAGTCCTTGGTATTCTATGCTTCTCCTATTGAGTATTCTTACATGTATTTTCCCATGAAGGGCTTAGATGCCTAAAAGCCCCTACTTCTCATTAGCGGCACAGAGATTTGGAAACCCTCATCATTCCCAAATGGCTGACTCCAGAAATGGCAATTCACCAGGGTGACTTGGTTATTCATGCACTTGTTTGCCCTTCAAAAGGGGAAAGAAAGCCTGTTTGTTTTCTGATACTCAAGAAAATTTTTCATGTGGCTGGATTTGGAGGAATAATTTAAATAGAACAGCTCGTTTGCAAGCTGAGGCCACCAGTCACTCTGGGGAGGTTGTTGACCAGTGGCCCAGATTTTGCAATTTTTCCAAAAGGGTGGATTGTTCATTAAACAGAAGCTTCATCAAACATTGCTGTGATGTGCTTTACACAAGAAAAGATATATTCTTCACTTAACATTCACAAGTTGCTTATGGATTATTTCCTCCATCTGTTACAACAAATGCATTCACTCTTCTTTTGCATTGATTGCTGAAACATGCCTACTTTTATCCCATCCACTTATCCCTATCAATATAATGGAAACTATTAACTTTATAGAAACAAGACACTTACTTTTTTCATATCTTTAAAAATGTGTATATTTTTTCGGCTTAACTGAGTTGATAAGTACAGGGCCGAGGGGAAGACCTTCTCAGAAAATGGTTTCCCATGATCAGTTTCTTTATTTATTCACTAGTTATCTGTTTGTTAGTGTATATGAATGTCTTATAACTGCTTCAAGATTGACATGATTAAGACTACTCTTTTTTATTTATATTTTTTATTTAAATATAGTTGGTATACAATATTATATTAGTTTCAGGTGTACAGTATAGTGACTCAACATTTATATACCTTACAGTGTGATGATAGCATTGTCTTTCCACTGGTTTTCAATCCCAATCATACTTTTTTCTGAGAATGACCACATGCCTCTATCTATCTTAGAATTCCTATCGTGGGTGTCTTCCTTCCTTTGTTTGTGTTTGTTGCCAATTCTGATATCGTCTTTACACATAGTGCACCTGGTTTCTTATTTATCTCAAGTCAGAAGGCTTGATCACCATCTGAGTCCAGTCATCCTACTCCGGGGCTGCCTGCCTCTTATCAGATATCAGTCACCTGAGCCTTTTCAGTTACACACTTGTTTCTGGGTAGCAGTAGAACCAAATCAGTTTTGGCCGCAGTCATCAAAATGCCAGATGTTATAGTAATAGAGGGAATTATCTCATCTACGCCTCATGTTTATTATGCCACTCTAACCTCTCATCATTCCATTTAACAGCCACTTTAGAAGAAGTCTCTTTCTCTATACCATGCTTAAATCAAATTCCCAGCCTTCTTGAAACCCTTCTGCACATAAACGTCAAACCCAAACCCTATAATACATGGGTATTTGTTTTTTAATCTTCAAATTACCTTTCAGCTCCTCTCACCAATTTTGCTCCCAACCATCTTCATCCAGCTTTTCTTCCTGAAGTCAACTTCCCTGGACTCTTCTAGCCAAAGAGCTTCCCTCCTTTTCACTGGGCACCTAGAAAGAAGGGTTTGGCCCTTAACCATCTATATTAAATGGCACACCTTTAATAGAGGGATTCTCCATCTCCAGTCTCATTTCACAAAACACATAAAAGTTATATGTAGTCCATACAAAACCATATTTAAGATTGAGATAGAGGGAGTAAGGCGGGGAGGGAGGAAGCAAGGGAAGGAGAGAATGAGAGAATATGATGGAAAAGAAATATATGGCACCATAAAATATCAAATACCTTGTTGTTGGTTTAGGATCTCACCATTCAGAAAAAAATGAAGTTTTGCTATTAACTTATTTGTTAATTTACTACAAAATTTTTCTATAGGATTAAACATTTACATATTCTTTCAATGTTATTCTTCTCCCTAGCTGTAACCGATGATAACTATGCAAAGCCACTGCCAGAAAATCCCAATTAAGCTATTTTTTTTCTGTTGTGAAAGGCATAATTTATAAAATGGTGACCTTTTGGTAGGCTAACAGTATGTTGATGAACTTCAAGTGAAGTGAAAGGGAAAAAAAAGTGTTTTGTGTTATCAGTGCTTACATTTTCTAAGGAATCACGTGAGGCAGTCGAGTCTTTAAAGGTCATAGACTTCTTTACTCTGAGAGATATTAAATAGCTTATGAAAATAGAGGTCAGCTACATGATAACTGGAAGAAAGGAGTATTCCCCAATGAAAAAGTAAGATATTTGAGATTACATTGACTGTCCATTTTCAAGATTGTATTTGATTGTCCTTAAAACCCAAAATAAAATTTGCATATAAATGCCATGATTGTAAATGAATGACTGTACTGGTCTTAGGATCAATAGCTGTTGATCTTGCAGTATGAATGCAAATATGGTCGCTGTATACTAACCTTTACAATAAGAACTAATGATCTCACAGCCTAAAATACTCTTCAGTAATGTTTATGTTTCTGCAGACATTTATACATCTCTGGATTTTGCAAAAATGATCCTACTTAGCTCATAGGAACATAAAATAAGTAATCATTAGCAGTAAGAAAGTCACTTTTTAAAAATTATTCTTGCTTTGAAGATAACTAAAATAAGAAATAAAGGAATACCAAGACTAGGTTAACATGTAGGCAAGGTAGCTAGTCACCTTGAAGAAGAAATGAAATAATGGCATTTGTGTTTACTAGTTAATGGCACGCAATTCATGCATTAGTAGGATTTCATGTGTGACTGGAAGAAACCCTGACCACAAGTTATTTTTCCCTTTCCCCTCAGACGTTGCTTGAAGTTCCTTTTAAAAGAGCCTGTCTTCTTTCATTCTGCCACTATTAGGGGTTACTCTAAATGCAAAGCTTAGAGGAAAAGGTAACCTACTGACATAGTTTCAGTAGGTTTTAAATAGGTGATAAAGTGACCAAGAGTTCTCTTCAGAGAGGGAAGGGTATGACACTTTGCCAGAAGAAATAGAAGTGACACCATGAAGTGTGAAGCCTGGGGACAAAAGGGCAGTTCTTCTATACTGACGGAGCAATCTTATCGAAACTGGATCAGTTTCTATAACCCTGGAATTTATAAATACCAACATCAACAATAGCTCAAGGAATGGATGAGTGTGTCTATAGGTGTCCTGTGTTTACATGCTCCCGTGTGCCCAGAGTCATCAAGATATTCCAAGGTTGTGCCAGTGAAAATTCGGTGATTATTTTCAAGTGCAGTCCATGGAGAAAAGAATCAAAGAGGGAATACACAGATTGGTGAATGTGTGTACATTAGTAGGTACCCACTCAGATCTCCAACTGAAGTTTCTTACTAGGATGTATTTTGTACTGGGACGTATTTTGCTGGTGAAGAAGCTCAATTGCTCCATTTTTGAAGGCACATTAACTCTTTCAGGGCCCATTGAGTAAATTAGCTCCTCCAGGTCGTTAAGCCTGTCTCTACATGACGTGACAATTTCTACCTGGCATTGTATCATTTACCCCAAAATGCCCCACACTTGCTCTGAGCAGACACATTTTCTTTGTCTACTCAGGGAGAGAGAATGTGTTCATTTGAATGTCAGCAATTGCTCTGTGATTGCAACCCAGTGACTTTCTTCCTTCCGGGGATCTCTCAGGATTTCCTGGTGCATAGCTGTCAGCAGAGCCTCACCAACAGGCATGCGTCTTAGTTGTCTAGAAATGGTAGAATTTCAGCGGCGTTGCGTACAGTATTGTGCCCCCACGTATCTTTTCCTATATGCAAAGCCAACATTATTGATTCATTTGGGATAGGAGCTGTGAAGCTATTTCAGGATTCCATAGTCCTTTTTTAAAACACAACTCCCACTAAGAGACTGTGTTATCAGGACCCATTTCAGGGAAATAAATTGACAACTATCTGAGAGCAGCCTGTACTGCCCTTCAAGAGGGTGTTCAGGAAAGTATGTGGGTGTGTGGGGTGCCACAAGGACTGGGAACATCACGGCCCTTAATAAGCAGGCATGAGAATATCTCACAAAAAGAATATTTTTTCTCTCCGAAATGCCAATAGTTAGCCCTGCTGAGAAGCAGGGATGGAGGGCAAAGGCAAACATCACCTCTTTCTCTGCTGTGTTTAGGGCTACCTTAGAGTGTCATCAATTGGTATAAATTGAAACAGGTAAGGACGGACCCAAAGGGACACAGCATTCCCACTCTGAGGTATTGTAGAGCAGTGTTCCTTCCATGTGCATCTGACGTCAATCAGCTGGGATCCTTTTAAAATGCCAGTTCTGATCCAGGAGGTCTGGGGTACAGCCAGGTTCTCAGCATGTCTAATAATCGCAGGTTATAATACTCACGCTACTGGTCCACAGACCACACTTTGACTGGAAAGGATTTAGGATAAAATGTACATGATCTTAGATGAAACAAGGTCTTGGATAAAAAGATGTTGCATATGAAAGAAATTTGACGGTATCCTGAAAAATAAATTTTAGGCCAGGAAGACTTTGATTAAATATTAAAAATCCCACCAAGAGACTGATAAATCATAAAAATGTATATACTTAGCATTCCTACCTATCTGAAGGCTTTAGGGAACATTTTCTGATGGTGTACTTCCTGAAGATACCAGGAGTAATTGTTTTCCTTATCTCCTTCACCTTCTCCTGTTGGTGACGATTTCAATACATGTCAATGTCTGATTAAATATCCCTTTACAAAATCCATAGCAGAGCTGGTTTAAACATCCCCCACACACACACCTTTTATGAATCTACCATGACAGCCTCTTGTTCCTTCCTCTGAGATGAGCAATGTCCTTCTGTCTTCACAGGTCAATGGGAAGGATCTGTCCAAGGCCACCCATGAAGAGGCAGTGGAAGCTTTCCGCAATGCCAAGGAGCCCATCGTGGTCCAGGTGCTAAGGCGAACGCCTCTCAGCAAACCGATCTATGCGACGGCCCCAGAGGTGCAGCTCATGAACGCCAGTACTCAGACGGACATTACCTTTGAACACATCATGGCCCTGGCCAAACTCAGGCCACCTACTCCTCCAGTGCCAGACATCTGTCCATTTCTGCTCTCAGACAGGTATTTTTCTGTCACTTCTCCCAAAGCCCTGTTTGTTTTCATCCATCACTGAGAGTGGGTGTTAGAAAAAAAAAAATCATTCACACCAGCAAGTTGACAATTATGGAGACAGGTGCTCAGTTCTGTTTGGAAAACGTCTCCACTGTGTGTGCATCCAGTTAGTTCTCAGCTGCCCCTGTGAGCTACTTTCCCTGACCCACGCACTTGCTTCACCTCAGGAATCAGGCTTGCGGAGGTGAAGTGAAAAATTCTGGCTCTGATTAGTTCATCTTCACACTTCCAGTGATCAAAAGCCTCGCGCCACTCGTGAGCACTGGCCAGGGAAATAGCTTTTCTCACCAAAGCTGCCAAAAACCTTATTAAGACTGACGCAGAAGTGGCGTGTTGGCGCTGTGTTCTCCACTGTGCGTCTCCTCTCTTTCTCTTTTGCTTCTCTCTTCTTTAAAGGAGAAGCTAGGAAATTAATTTAATTAAAGTATAATTCTCCCAAGAAAGGAATTACCCAATATATTGAGATGTCAACAAAAGGTTTTGGCTGTCACAAAATAAGTATGGAACTATAAAATAAGGAACAGTTAGAGGAATATTTCTGCCCAATTTTTACCTAATGTAAAGGCAGAGATATTTTATTCAGAAAATCCTACTTGTATAGTCTTGGAAGTATGTTTTGCCCCATACATTTTATTCTATGACCTTTTAGGCAAATAGTCAAACATTACTGAGAGTTTGGTATATGAGAGCAATGGTCTCTGTAGACTGCATTTTCATTGCCTGCTGATCCAGTCTCCACTTTGTAAAACACAGACCTGATCACGCCACTTCCCTGCCCTGTAGTGGCTTTGGTATGTCTGTTTCAGTGGGTCACATGTGTGCATTAGAATCCCCTGGGAACTTGGAAAAGAAATATCGATTCATTGCCCAAATCCCACCTCAGGTCAATGAAATAAGAATTTTGTAGAATGCAGCCAGACATCAGAATATTTCAGAAATCTCCCTAGGAAAGTATAATATGTGGCCACATTTTGGAAACTACTCCTTGGGAACTCCAGTTCCAGGAGGACAGGGCCTCTGTTGGTCTTGCATAGGACTTTCTTCATTCATCCATTACTTACTACATAGCCATGGATGTCAGGCACGCGAACCTGGTGCCAGGCATAAAACTGGGAACAAAACTAAAGCCACTATCTCCTAGAGCTTATAGTCCAGAGGGTAAGATAAACAATACACAAGCACACAAATATTGAATATTCATTAGTATAGCCTGACCCAGAGTAGCCATTCAAGCAATACTTTCTGGGATGAAAAATAATGCTTCCATTTATTAGCTCATTTAATATATTTCAGGTAATATTCCAAGTGTTTTACATCGATCAACTTATCTAGTCCTCATAATAACCTTTGGAAGGAGTGCATAATATTGCTTATTACCATATCCATGTCACAGATGTTAAGTGACTTGACCAAGGTCACATAGCCAAGAAGTGACAGGGCCGAGCTTCTGAGCCAAAGCAGTCTGACCACTCCTTTAACCAGTGTGCTGTGCTGCTCTTCCTAAATTCCACAGATCTGAGAGACAACTTCTTTTAGCAAACTTCCTAGGGCAACAGTAGGTACATCCCCACCATGTGCTCTCACGGCTTCTGTATTTTCCCCTTAATTATCGCACTATGTTAAAACTCCCACTTTGCTGCTTTACCCAATTCATAGAGCAAGAATTGGATTTTGTGCACCAGCCCATTTCCAGCACTTGGCCTAGGGCCTGGCATCTGGTAGACATGCAGTAACTGTTTATTGAATGAATAAAGTGTTCCTCCTGGTAGGGCTCCCTTCTTACCAAGAAGGACAAGGGAGATACATCAGATGCCCCACACAGCAAGCTTTGACATTTTTCCAGCCCAAATAGGCCTTGCAGAGCCAATCCAGTTTAAGCAAGGAAGGTGTGTTTACCTGTTAGACCAGCAAGCAAGATACTTCATGTACTGCTTTGTTTTGGGGGCCTGCGTTGCTTAACCTTGTATGGAGCTGATAGTCAAGAGAAGAGGCTGGTAGGTATTTCCACTGACTGTGTGCAGGCCCCAAGATGGTTCTCTCTCACAGTTCAACTAATGATGAGAAAACTCATTTATACAACTAACTCCACACTGCCAGGGCCTAGCGGTCTCACCTGCAGTGAAATTTTTCATTGACTTTTAGAAAGAGAGATGATCTCATGCCCTTTGCTGTTGAACTATGCGTGGCCTTTATATGGTGTGATGTACATTATCGATCATAGCATGTAATTTGAAAGCACTTCTGTCAACTACTTAAAGCACTTCCCCAAAGTTAAAGGGTATGTAAACGTCACGTGCAGTGCCTGAGTCCCTCTCACTTCCTTTACTTAATCAGCTCTGTCTGTCCCCAGGAATTTCCTACAGGGATTATGGAACCTTGTGGCTTACATACGCCTTCTATACAAGGCTTTCGAGTGAGGTATCGCCATGCATGCTATTTGATATTTGTACACATGCCCTCTTTTGAAGAGGGGGAAATGTGGGTTGTGAGAGAGAATGAGGAAGGAGGCCTAGAAGAATGGTGGCAGCGTGGGTACATGTTACAGTCTGAAAAGAATATGCTTTCAAAACAGATGTCAAAAACCAGTGCGGGGCTGTGGATTATGAAATTGGTAGTACTTTGTTACAAAATACCCCCCTTTGGGTAGACTGTGATCTCAGATGCCACACACCCAAATGTGAGTCCCATTTGGTGGAATGGTGGCAGGGCCAGAGAGTATCAGTGAAGCCCCATGGTCCGTCACAGGTCTCACATCAGCCTTGACAGAACGCAGCTCTGACCATGAGCCCTTATCTCAGAATTCTATCAGAAAATCAAATTGACAGACTTCATGTAGATGGAGAAAGAAAAGCAATCGCTTATCCTGAGCTGTTGTTCATTTGAAGGCTAGGTCAGTGCTGGTCTTATTGCAAAGCAGAGAAAACGAAAGTGAAATTCTGAAATCAGTTTTAATCTTGAAAACAACCCTTTTGATCCATTCCTGTGGTATTGCTCCATTCCCACAGCTGCCATTCTCTTCATCCGATGGAGCATGAATTTTATGAAGACAATGAGTATCTTTCCAGCCTGCCTGCTGATGCAGACAGAACGGAGGACTTTGAATATGAGGTAAGATCATTTTCACACCACTTCACATCTCTTCATAAAGTTATGGTTGAGGTGTTTTGCATAAAAAAGAAAAAAATTAAATTATTACTGTGAGAAATGTTTTGTCTAATATATACCTAGGGTAAGATCTTTGAAATATTTTTAGTTTTAGCTATTTGATTCTAGTATTTTAAGTATATGGGGAAACATTTTTATAATATAAGCTTAAGAATAATTTGCTCACATTTCTTGTTGCTCTTGGTAAATAATATTATGGAAGGTACATTTTTTTCTTCTTTCCATAACACAAGAGGATGTCCAGGTACAATTTAGAAAAGAAATTGTATTTAAAACCAAGATGGTGCTTATTATTTTTATTTACTGTATAATATTTTCATTTTAATGTATAAACTGTATTTTATTATATTAGTTACATTCCCCTTCACAAATTAAATATTCTCTTTGTTTGTTACTCAAGCGTATACTCTGAATAGTTTTGCTGACTTTCTGGAAAGAGAGATACCTTCAAGCCCTGTGGTATTGAACTGTGTTTAGCCTTCATACGGTATATGCTAGAGTATCTGTACTGTGATATATAACAATTCCAAAAGCCCGTTTACTAATTATTTAAGAGCTTTCACAAAAGTTAAAGGATTTATCCCAATATTTCCTGTGCTTCTGCAGTCTGTAAATCTTTGAAAGGTTTCAGACTCCGCTGACATTTGGAAATAAAATAGATTGAGAAGGTAAACAGGCAGAGAACCCATGATTATCTGCCCTTTTAATGCTTTAGATGATGTCATACAGGTTCAGCAAAATGTTCTTTTCCATTTTACAACCAGGAAATCCTGAAATCTCTTCCCTTAGGAGGATCTAAAATCAAATAAAGCCGATTCAGTGAAGCTCACCTAAAGCAAATAGACGCTTATTTGAAATCTTCCCCCTGCAAAAGTCATTTCTGGGGATTACAGAAATCAGTATTGCTTTTCAGCCAGCATCTGGAAGTATGGACAGTGATACCTAGTATCTGAGTAGACAGTTTTGTTGTTGTTCTTTATGTTAATTTTTATCCCCTCCTCTTCTTTACAGTTTTATTTTATAAACCCACTCAAGTCCTGGTATGCACTGAAATATCCATGAAGTTTTGTCTACTCATGCAAAATAAATTACAAAATTGAGTCACTTATCCCAATAATTCAAGATTAAATGATGTTTTTCTTTCAGTTAATGAATACTTTGGGTTTGGGGACTGGAATTACCCTCAGCTTTTCATTAGCTTGGGCCTTAAAGTTTTATTAAAATAAATCTGTGTGCTGGGAGAGGGCTTGGGAGAGAAACTTGCATAGGCCAATCAGGTTAACAGGAAAAACCTCTTTCAATCAGTTACCATATCATTGAATATTACATTACACACAGATGTCCTTTCATTTCTATAGGGCTACTGCAATTGAACTACATCCTCTATTATTTGTTTTGTTTATCCTCACCCGAGTATATGTTTATTGATTTTAGAGAGAGAAACATCGATGTGAGAGAGAAACATCAATTGGTTGCCTCCTGTACTAGCCCCAACCAGGGATTGAACCTGCAACCTTTTGGTGTAGGGGACGAAGCTCCAACCACTGAGCTACCTGGCCAGGGCACATCCTCTTTTTAGACACATATGAATCATTGATAGATGCCAGCAGCAGTGTGAGGAGTGGTAAATGCTCAGACAAGTCCTCTGTAGCCTGTAATTACCACTAATCACTGCATTTTAGTCATTAATTTCCTGTCAGCTGTGATTCCCTTGCCAAAGGCACCTTCTGAGTGATTGAAATAAAGGATGTTCCTGTGAAATTTGAATAAGAAAGAAGTTATTGTGACAGGCTTCAATCATGAGAAAGGATGCCTTTGAGAACATCATGCTTGAGTCATGGTGGGGGTGGAGACATGGGGAGAAGCCCAAGGATAATGCACCAAGTTTAGGGGAGAATAACAGTTCTACCCAGTACTTCCCAGCCTGTCACAGTCTGGGGCAGAGGTGCACACACCATCCCCATGACTGCATCACTGAGACTGTGAAATCCAGTCAGCCCACTGCTATCACCAGAGCTGACTGTGGCCACCACATGAAATGGGGGAGACTTAGACACGCTAATCCAGTCTTTATGTGCCACTGCACTTAGAAGCAGCCCATGCTTCTGTGACCAGTTGAGAGGACCCCCAGCTCCTCCAGGAGCTCTGTCCCAACCCAGGAGCTCTGGGGATGCGGTGGATGATCACCTTCAGAAGGACCAGTTTTGTGCCATTTAACAGATATTACAGGAAACTGAGTCTAATGGCCAGAGAAAGGACTTCATCTCAGAAGGAGATACTCATTGCTCCTCATCCTGAACATGAAAACTGATCAGCAGGCTGTTGGGGAAGTAGAGAGAAGACTCCTTTCCATCTGCTCTCATTCCTCTGTGCCATACATATTTAATGAGCACTTAAAGATGCCAGGTTCCTATCTAAGTTTGGGACTGATGAAGCCCCTGCCCTAGTGGAGCTTAACCTTTAGGAGAGAGAGATGGTCAATAATCAAATAAGTAACAATGTGGAGTGTTAGATGGTGATAAGTGCTAATGGAGAACAGCAAGCTTGGGGAGCTGAGAAGGAAATGCATGGTGTTGGGATGGGGTGTTGTTATCTTATACAGGTGGTCAGGGAAGGTCTCTCTTACGAGTCCTAACGGAAGTAAGAGAGCTAGCCATGTGCGTATCTAACCCTTCCCAGATAGAGGGAAGGGAAGTACAAAGGACCCGAAGCTGGAGTGTGCCTGGTAGGAGGGGAAGTCGCAGTGAGTAGGGGCATAGCTGGAGGAGCCTTAGACTTTTATTATGAGATGTGAACTTGCTGGAGGAGAAAGATCAGGCCCATGTTGTGAAGCCCTCGCCAGATCCCTCTGGCTACTGGAATGAGATTGACCCTGATGAAGCCAAGGCTACAGCACAGCAGTCAAGCACAAGGGAAGGTGGATTGGACCTGGATGGCTGATGGAGGAGGCGCTGAGACAGTCCGAAGGACAGCACCACATGGCCCGCAGGGCTTTGCCCAAATGTCTGTGTTTCCATTGCTTTTCTCGTAACTTTGATATACTTGATGCTATGGTGGTTTTCTTCTTCTGGCTTTTTAAAAGCAAACTATCCTAGGCCACAGTGAAATGCAGCTTCTGACATCCACTGAAACCAGCATAGTAAATACACTCTTTAAAAGACAAGGTGTACAGAACTGTGTTTCCGAACTTGCTAAAATGCAAACTATGCAACTATCTGGGTCCATTTTTAAAGGCTGCTTACTGTTGACTCTGAACCAAAGCGGATCTATCTTGTGAATATATATGTAGGGACTTTCAGTGCTTGGATTATTGACTCAATAGACCAAAACAGATCAGACTATCTTGTAAATACATATTTGGGGACTTTTTAACATGCAGATTGTTGCATTGATAGACCACGGCAGCTCGCTTCAGAGCCGTGGTAGACAGCAAATGCTTCTTTGGAGATATTATAGTCAGTGTGTCAGGTTATGGTAACTGTGGTATGTTATGGGCCTCTGTAACACTTTAATGACACCCATATCTCACCATAGCCTATCACCACTTTACCTAAGAAAATTATGTGACTGGGTTTAAAATTCCCCCACAGTGCTTCAGAAAAGTCTCTGAGGACCAGCCTGCATTAAAAGACTCACAGCTTGAAATTTGTTCTCTTTAAAAAAAAATGATGGCACTTGCTCTCTAATTAAAAATGATAAAGGGCTTTAATTTTATTTTTGAGAGCAAAAAATAAAATTATTTTACAATTTAAACAATGCACCCTTCATGGGAGTCAGGATGCTCCATGCCACCGAAATACCACTGAGGATTAAGTGTCTCTTCTCTATTTTCAACTTTGTTCATTTTTTTCCCAGAGCCAGCTAAAGGTTGAAATAAATCATAAATAGCCCTTAGCGAGTCAGAGGCAGATCTCAAATCCAACCTCTACCAGAAATAATTTAAAGGGGAAAGCTTCAAGAAATACAGCGGTCTTTCCTCCAACTCCTAATAAAGATGTGTTTGCGACTGCCTCAGTGTGAGATGTTGAGTCTTTTGCTGTATTTGCCATTCACTCTCAAAAGTCAGTGCTGATAGAGAGTCAGAGAACTAATCAGTGCAACATTTTGGTAGTATGAAACATCACGTTACCAAGACAAGCAAATAATGTGAGCAACATTTCGAAGCCCGCACATTTTCCTAACTTAAAAATGCTACTTGAAATCATTTTTACTACTCTAAGAGCAGGCTGAAGAAAACATATCCAACCACTTAAATTAAGTACACTTAAGAGTTCCCTTTGTGTGTGCATTGTCATCTAAATGAAAAGGAATTTAGCGCTTTGCTTGAAGAGGTATTAAAGGTGGAAAGGAGAGAAGGACACAGCTGTGTCAGAGTTCTGTACACATGTTAACTGAAAACCAAACGTGGGCCAGTGTCTATAAATAGGAAAGCGCATTTAGCATATTAATTAGCTTCCTCTTGACAATTTTTATGCAAAGCATCAGTAAACCCTTGTGCTATGCTGAGAAGTGTCCTTTTGCAAAATTCAGCTGGATCCCTGCAAATCTGTGCAGAATGTTTGTGAGAATTTAAGTATATAATCTCTCTCTTGCATAGTTAAGGAAAAGAGCATTATAAATCAAGGAGATGTTCATTCAAAAAATTAACAAGAGGATAAGCATCAATGAGATTTCAGTCATATCTATTTCAGTCATATATCGTGGAGCCAAATCTTCCTGGTTCCTTTCTAGTCTGTGAGGGCGGAGGCCTTATCTGCCTCGTTCATCACTGCAGCACATCTCCTGGTTCACAACGGGTGCTCAGTATCTGATGAACCAGTAAGTGCAGACTCCCCTTGCTGTCTGCTTGGACCAACTTCCAGGCAGGGCAGTACCTTTCTTCTTTTTTATACAAGGGAATTGGAAAGGAACTTGGGACCGCCGCACAGTTGCAACAGATATTCCCCTTCTAATAAGATATTTGTTCGTTATGACAGGGGTTCTAACTCTAGTACCATAGTTGTTTCCATTAAACACCTTGGAGGAAAGGACCAAAATGGGGGGGACACAGGGAGAGATAAGTAAGGAACTAGAATTTAAGTGTTCTCCATGAAAATTCATCCTCGTGATGATTGTTTTATAAAATCATAGTATCTTAAACGTGGTATGAATTTGACATGTTCTCTAATCCACCCCGGGCCCCTTTATAATTTCTTCTCCAAGGGATCACTCAGCAAATTTGTGAAACACCACAGTGGATGGGGAATTGAGCGCCTCCCCGGGAAGCCAGTTCTGACTGACAACCTCTGGCTATTCAGAGAAGGAAATGTATCACGGAGTGTGAAAGTCAATGATGGAAGGAATATACTTGGAAGAAATATATGAAATATAACTCATAAAGAGCCTATATATTATTTTTACATTGTGGCAGATACTAGAGAAAGAGAAAGCAGTGTCTAGGGTATGCAAGTATAGAATTCAGCATTTTTTAATTCACTGAATGCTTTGTATTTTACCAGTCCCTTTTCTTCCACTTGCTAGTCACATTTCAGAATTATTAATGAAATAACTAAAACAATTTTATACCACTTACTACTGGGGCAATAAAATCATCCATTTAAAAAATCACCTTCATAAGTTTCATTCTTTTGGAAAATGTATTGAATTGAAAACTGATCTAGATGAAGTGTGAAAATATTTTTATTACTTGAACATTTAAGATAAGATGGTGTTCACAGTTTGGAGTTGGTTCATTGAAATGGCGATTAGTGACACCACCATTTTCTCTATTATGTCAGATTAAAATCTTAATCGTGGAGACCAAACCCGTCAGCTGTCATACATGCAGGCTCATACTTCCAGCCCCTCTGAGGCATGCCCCTCCGTCATATCATCACTGCCTCCTCCCTTGTCTAGAACATCGCCCGATTTCTAGGCTGTTCCTTGGTCTCCTCCAGCCAGGCGCTCCATAGTCCCTGCAGTCCAACCTGTTCACCACTGCCAGACGGGTCCTCCTCTAGTGCCCTTCTCACTGGATCTCTCCCTGTTCGTCGTCCGTAGGACTCTGTTCCTTGAATTAACTCTAAAATTCTCTGCCTGGCATTGAAGATCCTTGGTACTCTGTCACCACCCTGCTTTCCCAGGCATCTTGAGGTCAAACTGCACGGCGCAGCAGCCCTCGGAGGAACCACGTGCTTTCCCTCTCTGTGCCTTTACTTACGGCCTCTCTGCTCCTCAAACGCCTTTCTCAAACTTCTTTCCTACCACTGAACTCCCATACCACATTCCATAAATACATTTTTTGTTATTATACCCTGGGTTATAGTCATTTATGTACTTATCTTTTTCTTCTAAATAGATTGTCTGTCTTAAGAGAAGTGACCACTTCTAATTATCACCAGGAGAGCCTGGCACCGGCCCTGGCAGACCGTGGGCACTTGGCAGCGTTTGTAGGATGAGAGAATAAACTTGATCATTGCTGCTACTGTTCTTACAGGTGTCCTGAAAACCAACACAAAGGGTGAAATACAGGGGAAGGAAAAGGGAGTTGATGGGGAGAGGACATTTGAAATAACGTGTGAAAGTCTGTTTTTTCTCAAAATAGTTCAGTTAATAGCCTAGACGTTAGAATAAGTGGACGTGAGCATATACTTGTGTCAGATTGTAAAAGAAGAAAATGTGCATTTTTGTTGCCTTTCTAACAAGGAAGGTGTTCGTGGTGAACTCTAGTAATAGACTTGCTAATTGACGGAGGTATAAAAGGATTGGGGTCGGTTCATGTTAGAATAAGCATCCTGGTGTGGCCTAAACCATCTCATGGATGGCTGGTGTTCCAGTTTAATTATGAATAGCACCCTCTGTCACTTTCAGAAATGTCCTAGTTGCAAACTACATCATATGGTTGTCCTCGTTTTTACACTTGTTGAACCTTAATCAAGGCAGAGATTGGAGTCACATTTTATAGAACCCTAATATTCTAAGCAGAGGAGACTCAGAATTTATTCATTTAAATACCCATGTTTATTAAGTTAAATGATTTCCCTAAGTTACTATCTATTTTAAAAAAAAATTCCTCCTTAAGGGAGTGACTAGAAAGAAAATGCCACAAAGTTGGAAATAGTCATCAAAGTTATTGTAATTCTTTTAGATTTCTTACAGAAAGAAATGAGATTAGTATTGCTGTTAATTTGGTCATGTAATTTCATAAAACAAATACAAGGCAAATTTATCTTTCGCTTCACTGATTATGACAATACTGAACCTTATTTCCTAAGAAAACAATGAAAAGCAAATTTAACCTTCCAAGTTGGCTATTAAACAATGTAACAATGGGCTCATTTATTTTACTAGGAATCTAGATATACAAAGAAGATTCCTTACACTATGTATATGAATTTTATCAAAATGCTGACATTTGATTTTTGTTTGAAGATACTCATGGTACACATTCAGATGATTGCCTTGCCTTACTGAAAGGTGTTTGTGAAAGGCTGTGTTTAAGGTGAACATTTGCATTTCAAATCCTTTTTTCCCAATGACTTCTATTGTGCTTTGAAAAACCGTTTCAGAGGGTCCAAGAAAGGAGGGCTGTCTTTTTCAATATAAATAAAATCACAGATAAGGATTTCAATGTTACTTGCAGAGGCAATACAGGGAGTCTGGTCCCAGTTCTAACTCTTATTTCTTGAAGGGACCACTTACCTCTTGAATCACAGAATCCTCACATGTGAGCTTCATGGGGATATCAATGTTAGTTTGGAATGACTTATCTTCTAGTTGTCCATTGGTATTAACTTAAAGTGAGACAAATCCATAGACAAATCCTTAAAAATTTTACAAATATTTACAAATATTAACCACATTTTGCAGGTTTTTATAAAAAGGGCACATACACTCATATGACCACACGTCAGTCAGTGTCTAGTCCATATGGACCGATTGGTAGCAAGTAGTACATCTCTTCATAGTCTGACTGTAGCCTTCGTGTTTAGAACAAGGTAACTCATATGCATTTGCCAATTAGGAATGCCTCCAGCTCTGTTCTTTCTCAAGGTTGCTTTGGCCATTTGGGGTCTTTTATGGTTCCATACAAATTTGGGGTTTGTTTGTTTGTTTTTTCTATTTGTATGAAAAAATATCATTGGAATTATGAAAGGGATTACATTCAATTTATATGTGGCTTTGTGTAATATCGACATTGTAACAATATTAATTCTTCTGATCTGTGAACACAGGATATCTTTCCTTTTATTTGTGTAATTTTCAATTTTTTTTATCAAAGCCTTATAGTTTTTAGTGCACAGGTTTCTCACTTCCTTGGTTAAATTTACTTCTAAGTTCCCTGGCTGGCTTGGCTCCACGGTAACCCAGTCAAGGGCACGTACCTCGGTTGCGGTTTGGTCCTGGCCCTGGTCGGGGTCATGTGGGAGGCCACCGATTGATGAGTTTCTCTCTCTCTCTCTCTCTCTCTCTCTCTCTCTCTCTCTCTCTCTCTCTCCCTCCCTCCCTCCCTCCCTCCCTCCTTCCCACTCTATCTGAAGATAAATGGAAAAATATCCTCGGGTGAGGATTAAAAAAATTTTTTTTTAAATTCTAAGTGTTTTATTATTTTTAATGCTATTGTGCATGGGATTATTGTCTTTATTTCTTTTTCTTTTTCTTTTTTTTTTTTTTTTTTTTTTTTTTTAGCTATTTTGTTGTTAGTGTAGAGAAGCTCAACTGATTGCCATATGTTGACTTTGTATCCTGCAATTCTACTAGATTTGTTTATTAATTCCCCCAGTTTTTTGGTGGAGTCTTTAGGATTTTCTATATATCATATGCAAACAGAGAAAATTTTATTTCTTCCTATTTGATTGGGATGCCTTTTACTTCTTTTTGCCTAATTGCTCTGGCATCAGGAGTGCTGAGAGGGAGTACCCTTGTCTTGTTCCTCACCTTAGAGGAAAAGCTATCAACCTTTCACCATTGAGTATATTAGATGTGGGTTTGTCATATTTGGCCTGTATAATGTTGAGGTGCATTCCACCTATACCCAATTTGTTGAGAGTTTTTAATCATGAAAGGATGATGAATTTTGCCTAATGCTTTTTCTGCATCTATTGAGATGATCGTATGATTTTTATCTTTCATTCTATTAATATGGTGCATCACATTTATTGATTTGCATATGTTGAACTGTCTATGCATCTCAGGGATAAATCCCACTGGATCATGCTGTAAGATTCTTTTAATGTGCTGTTGAATTCAGTGTACTAGTACTTTGTTGAGGATTTTTGCACCTATATTCATCATGGATATTGGCCTGTATTTTTCTTGTTTTGTAGTGTCTTTATCTAGTTTGGGTATCATAAAATGAGTTTGGAAATATTTCTTTCTCTAAAAATTTTTGGAAAAATTTGAAAAGGGTTGGCATTAATTCTTCTTTAAATATTTCGTAAAATTCACCAGTAGAACCATCTGGTCCTGGGCTTTCTTTGTTGAGAAATTTTTGATTACTAATTCAATCTCCTACTCATTCATCTGTTCACTTCTTTTTGGTTAATCCTCACCTGAGCATATTTTTCTATTGATATTTAGAGAGAGTGGAAGGAAAGTTGGGATGGAGAGAGAGAGAAACATCAATGTGAGAGAGACACATCAATTGGTTGCTTCCCGCATGTGCCCCAGCTGGGGCTGGAAATTAAACCTGCAACCCAGGTACATTCCTTTGACAGGAAATCAAATCTGAGACCCTTTGGTGCATGGACCGACACTCTAACCACTGAGCCACAACAACCAGGGCAGTTCACATGTTTTATATCTTCATCATTAAGTCTTGGTAGGTTGTATGTTTCCAGGAATTTATTCATGTCTTCTAAATTATTCGTGTTGTTGTATATTTGTTCATAGCAGTTTCTTATGATACTTTGTATTTCTGTGGTCTCGGTTATAATGTTTTCTCTTTCATTTCTGATTGCATTTATTTTAGTCTTCTCTTTTTTTCTTCATCTGGTAAAGGCTTATCATTTTTGTTAAATGAAAGTCAGTTTTTACATTCAGTAATAATTTCTATTGTTCCTCTGATCTCTATATTATTTATTTCTGTTGTCTCTTTCCTTCTAATAACTTTGGGCTTAGTTTGTTTTGGTTTTATTTTTTAGTTCCTTAAGGTATAAATTTATGTTCTTTATTTGAGATCTTTCTTTTTATTTAATATAGGCTTTTCACTTCCCTCTTAGGGATGCTTTTGCTGCATCCCATCGGTTTTGGCATGTTGTCTTGCCATTTGTTTCAAGCAATATTTTTTATTTCCCTTTAGATTTCTCTTTTGACCATTGGTTGTTGAGCAGTGTGTTGTTAATTTCCACGTATCTGTGAATTTTCCAGCTTTTCTCCTGTTATTGATTTCTACTTTCATACCACTGTGCTCAGAAAAGATACATAATAGATGTCAATCTTCTAAATTTGCTAACCTTGTTTTGTGAACTAACACATGATTTATTCTGAAGAATGTTCTGTGTGTGCTTGCTAAGAAAATGTATTCTGCTGCTGTTGGAATGAATGTTCAGTATATGTGTGTTAGGTTCATTAGTCCAAAGTATATGTCAAGTGCAATGTTTTTTATTGATTTTTCAATATTTACTTATTGATTTCCAGTGTTTCCTTATTGATTTCTTATTGGTGATCTATCCATTGTTGAAAGTGGGTTATTGAAGTCTTCTATTATTATTGTATTATCATCTATCTCTTTAGATTTTTTTAGTGTTTGCTTAATGTATTGACCCCTTTATCATTATATAATGACTTTGTCTATTGTTACAACTTTGACTTGAAGTGTATTTTGTGTGATAGAAGTATAGCTATCCCTGGTGTGTTTAGGTTTTCACTTGCATGAAATATATGTTTTCATCCCTTCACTTTGAACCTATGTGTGTTCTTAAAGCTGAAGTAAATCTCTTATAGACATCATATAGTTGGGCCTTATTTTTTTTTTAATCTATTTAGCCACTTTCTGCCTTTTGATTGGAGAAGTAAATCCATTTATTTTAGTTAAAGATAGTATGTAAGCTTTACTAATGCCATTTTATTAATTGCATCCTGGCTGTTTTGTAGTTTCCTTCTTTCTCATTTGCTCTCTTCCTTTGTAAATTGATGGTTCGTGGACTTTTTGACAGAGGTAGAAATAAGAACACAGAGACAAAAATGCTGCTTTAACTGTTAAATAATTTGCAATCATAAGATATTATTATAGTTACTTATTTAAATAGGCACTGGATCATGATTCCTGGCATCCACATCCTTCTCCACTTGCCTATTGTATTATTATTATTATTTGTTCTCACTTTGGGCTCCCCCATAAGTCTCTGAGATTCTTCAGTGTGGAGGACCTCGCTTATGCATCTTTGTCTTTCAAGTGCCAAGTACATAGTAGAATGATTGAAGCAATGACTAATGTTAAATATACTTGCAGGGTAGCAGATCTAAAGTGTAAGCTTTAAGGCGGTTTCAAGCTGAAGCTCTTCAGATATTCTCATGTTTTCATACAGTTCTTTTATTCTTCAAATTAAATATTAGGAAAAAATGTCATAATTTTCTCTAGTTAAAATTGGAAATTATTATTTACTGTTCTAGTAAACATGATTAAAAATAGCACAGAGCGCATCACAAAGCCTCTGAATTTGTTTCTTCATTGGCTAGTAGGACATTTAGAATGTGGTGAAGCAAATAAATATTTTGATTTATTTTAAACTCAGAGAAAATGTCAACAGAAATACTGATGTTTGCAGAGGAAGCACTGGACAGTAATATTTAGAAATACAACAAGAAATAATCCACACCTATAATCATCATAAACAGAAGAGATTATGAAAATGTGAAGATGAATGATAATCACTTTGATTGGACTGAGATATGACACTTTCTTATTTGCATCATCAGATTTTAAATGACCAGATTTCCTCTCTTGGGAAAGGATATTTAAGGCAATATGGGTTTGTACTTGATGTCCATTCAAGTTACAGAAGCCACTGTTTTGGAACCCAAGTCGAGCTTTGAGGGGGGATTCCAAAGCAGAAATTATTCAGCCACCAAAGTTAAAACGTGACCATCTCACAAACACTCTTTTGTCCGTGCTTCCATGGTGGTATTCCTGCCCTCTGGAGATGCTCCTTTTTCACATGTCGAGTTGTTTTTCCATGGCAAAATGTTGAAAGTTGCATCTGTAATTTTTTCTTTCTTCTGTGAAATACATCAAAACTGTTTATTCTTTCCCTCTCCTCAGAAAACTCAGTTGTAAAGCCACAAGTTCTTCCCAGAAGGAAGTAAAAGATTATATAAGAAACAGTAACAAAAAAAAAGAATTTGCTACAGAAATCTGTTTTTTTTAAGTATATACTTTTTCTTTTTAAAAATGTTTTTATTATTTTCTTTATTTTATTTTATATCAACATTTATTCCCCCTACCCTCCTCCACCACCACCCCACCCACCCCCTACAGTCACCACACTGTTGTCCATGTCCATGAGTTCTTTCTCTTTTTTTGTTTTTGCTCAATCTCCTCCCTCTCCCAACACCCCCCACCACCAGAGCTCTCTGCCTCCTCTCTATTAAAAGGAGAAATGTAAGAGCTCTCCTTTCAAATATAAAAGGAGTTTTAGTAATCAAGTCATAATAAGAGATATTGGAGGCAGAAATTTAAAATAAAAATTGGATTAAAAACAATTAAATGGTGTTCAGACAGAAGAGAATTAAGAGAACTTTGACATGGTAGAATTTGAACCATAAGAAGGTTATAGAAGCACATATAATTTTGAAAGAGAAAAGTGAAGACCATGGAGGTTAAATCATCTATCATAGCTAGTTAATAGCAGATGCTTGACAAGAATTTCTTGTTTCTCTTATAAAAAGAAACTTTATGATTATAAAAGTAGTAAATATTCACTATTTTATTTCCTTATGAATATCCCATAAGGATATTCTTCTCTAGAGTGTATAATTGTCAAGAGTATATAATATTCCACCTTTGTCTTATAAACAAACTAAAACTAACACATCCTGCAAAGTGTGATTACCTGTGATTTATCTTCTGAGAAAGGTCTGAATCTCCTAAATAACCGTTGGAAGGGTAACGTTTTTCCAAGAGGATGTTTATGAGTAACTACAGGATCCATGAACAGCTGTTGAGCCTTGATAGCCAGGAAGTACATAATCCTTAAAGAATTTTTTTTCTTTCATTGACTTATACATGAATACATGCCAAATAAACACAGTGGTAAATCCTTTCAAACAAGAGTTTTAAATATGCTTTAAGAACATATGAGCAATTCAGTTGGAAAATTCTAAAGAAAACTGTGAGCCCCTGAGTGAAGACACTACTGTTTCTAGTTAGGGAAGATTTCACTGCTTCCTGTCGGATATACACAGAAACTAATAAAATATCTCCCTCCAAAATGAGAGTTGATGAGACTCCAAAATTTTGCTTCTCTTCTTCATATAAACCAGATGACCGTCAGAGTTCCCATTGCTTACTTTCTTCTGTGTTAATCTGAGGGTCTGAATTTTTCAAATGGTATGTTTTAGGATTTATCCACCTTAAATATATTTAGTAATGCAATTTCATGCAATAAAACCTAATGTTGGATGAGTAAGCCAGTTCACAGACTAAGTGTAGTTCATGCAGGTGAACTATTTATCCAATTAGTTTTATTGTCTGGCTCTCATAGGAAATGTATTCCTATTATTCCCATTTCTAAACCAGACTGATCATTCCAGATTTAGGTTCTATTCTTTTTGTCTGTCAAAAGCAGCGAAAGTCGTATGTTCTCTCAGGGACTTCTCTCAGGTATGGAACATTATTTTTAGAGTCATTTCCTGTCATTTTTTGTAATGATCTTGGATACATGCATAACTGTGTAGTAGCCATAAAACAAAGTGTAGATGTCTGTACCATAATGATGCAGGGTGATCTGATACTCCATTACCTGAAAAAGAGTCTAGAAGATTTTCTGACACGCAAATTATTTTACTCATTTTCCAACTATATAAAATAAATTGCCTTCATGAAGTCTTCATTTGTTATCCCCTATAAATAACCTACCCGTTAATTTGCAAGAAAACCCTTCAAAATTTTTGTTCCCAACAAATAAAGTTCTGATTATAACACTCTGATTGAAAGGAAAATTATATTTAGGTATATTTGGAATAAGCTCAAGTCAAACTCCACTGTTTAGTATCTGTGTGACCTCTCTGAGCCTTGGGTTCACCATCTGTGCAAAGAGGATATTGTTCATAATAAGTAATTCTTACTATTAAATGAGATAATATATGAGAACACATAATACAATGGCCGAGAGATGTATAGATATAGATATATTCCATCATTTAACCATTTTAAGTCTCTATTTCATCACCTTCAGTTGAGAACCCTTAAGAAGAAAGAAAAAAATGAACCTTCAGGAGGGAAATTCTATGCTTTCTGGATGGTAGGGTCTGAGTACCAGTACTTGGAACATCAACTGTGAGCTGCACACACGGAAAATCATCTGAGTGTCACAGTAGGCCCACATGCACACGTGTCCTTTATCAAAACAGAAAGGCCTAGAATGAAGCCTATGTGGATCTTGGACTTCCATCTTCTCTAGTCTCTCTTTCCCTAAACATCTTGAAAGAATTGTTTGACTCTCTGCCACTTTTTAAGAATCTCATTTCACTTCTCAACCCATTAAAATGTAATTTGAGGATGAAAATTAGTAACTGAATGACCAAATCCAGTTATACCTTCTGCTTGCTTATCCTTTCAGCAGACTTTGTCCATCTGCATCTTCTTGAAATGCCCTTCTTCCTTTGCCTCCATAACACCCCTGCCTTACCTTCTAATCCTATCACAGCTGTACCCAGACTTAATTCAGTTTCCTATCTCTAAGTGTGGGGCTACTGCAACCTTATTGCTGAGGGCTATCGGGAGGGGTGAGCAAGCTGACCTGTGGCTCTGGGTGTTCTGAGCTGGCAGGGAGAAGGGAGCTGGAGGAATTCACAGTGTGCACGATACCACCATCCCCCTGTGTCTGGGGCTCCAAGCTCAGAGCTTTGCTGGTTTAGTGTAGCTTTCCAGTCCACCCTGTGGTTCTCATTCTCTCTTGTTTGAGCTTCAGGCTTTAATGTGATCCTTTCTGCTTTTCATCTTCCTGAGATTTCTCACAGTTTCCAATCCACCAAAGCTTCCTTTTCTTATTTCAAAGCATCATTGTGATTTTTTAAAAATCACTTTTCTCATACCTGCTTGGGTTTGGAACAGGAGAGGAGATGACAGTCTATTCTAGCATCAATATATGTTGGTTTGTGCTGTTAAACGTGTGTCTCCTTTCTTCCAGCTATGAGTCACACATGTCTCTCATGAGGTGTGTGTTCAGTATGTGTCTTGTTAAATACATTTTATTTTTGTTTTTAAAAAATAAAATGAATAAAGTATTAGTTTTCTTTTTAGACTAGAGTAAGGACAACCCTAATAGTAGTAGTAGTAGTAGTAGTAGTAGTAGTAGTAGTAGTAGCAGCAGTAGTAGAAATTTAAAGACAGGGATAGATCTGAAGCATGTATTTCAGAGGCAAATTTGAAGAGTTGGGAATTGTTGAAATGTGGAGGATTAAGGAAAGGCCTGGCAGAATATTAGATGTTCTTATTAAACATAAATTCATGCAAATTAAAGAAATTTTTGCCAATAATTATTAAATTACTTGTGTTTTATTACTTTTTGAGTTTCATATATACCCTACATCAGAAACCTGTCTCAGTCCTTAGTTTTACAACTTTATGCAAATTGTATTCATTGATTTAAAATTTCACCCTAATAACTGTTAGTGGGAATGTGTATTGGTGCAGCCGATCTGGAAAACAGTATGGAGTTTCCTCAAAAAGTTAAACATACAACTACCTTATGACCCAGCAGTCCCACTTATGGGTATATATCCAAAGGAAACAAAATCATTATCTCAAAGTGATATCTGTACCCCCATGTTCATTGCAGCATTATTCACAATAGCCAAGACATGGAAGCAATCTAAGTGTCCATTGACAGATAATGAATAAAGAAGATGTGGTATATACATAAAATAGAATATTATTCAACCCTAAAAAAGAAGGAAATACTGCCATTTACAGTAACATGGATAGACTGAGGGCATTATGCTAAGTGAAATAAGTTAAACAGAGAAAGACATGTACTCTATGTACTCACTTTTATATGGAATCTTAAAACAAAACAAACAAACAAACAAAAAAACTTAATTCAAAGAAATAGGCAGTGGAATGAATGGTGGCTGCCAGGGTACCAGGGACTGGGGGTTGGGAAAATGGGGAGATACTGGCAAAGGGGTACAAACTTCCAGCTATAAGATAAATAAGTTCTGGGAATTGAATGATGACACTAATTAACAGTACTGTATTATATCCTTGAAAGTTGTTAAGAGAGTGTCTTAAATGATTTCCCCATAAAAACATAACTATGTGAGAGAATGGAGGTATTAAGTAAGCTTATAGTGGTAATCATTTCACAATATATACATATATTAAATCATCACATTTTACACCTTAAATTTTCCTGTATGTCAATCATACCTCAATAAAAGCTGGAACAAAATAAGGAAATAAAATGCAGTTGCACTCTAAGTCCTCAGTCCTTCAGCATACGAACACAGACCATGGTATTCCAGAGTCATTGAGTAAGCAAGCATGCAGGCTTTTACATTTTTTTTTTCATATTACATTAAATTTTCTCTCAGAGTCAAAGATTTTGAAAAGACTTTCACTTCTATTATGATGTATATTTTCCTTTCAGCTATCTGGTAGCCATGGGCACTCAAATAAATTCAGAAAACATACTTTCGAGCAATAAGATATTTCAGAGTCTATGCTGAGCACTGGTAAGCCAAAAATAAATAAGATAGGATGTTCTATCAAGGAGCTCAAGTCTAGATGTGGAAGCAGAAAGACATATATAATTACATTACTGTGAGACATACACAGTTATGAAATATGTAAGTGGTTCAGAGAAACAAACCAGTGACTAATGCTTTGGGGAACGGTCAGAGAGGAAATGTCACCTGAGAAGAATTTCGAATAAGCAGACGTTTAAGGCAAGAGCAAGTGCAGACTTGTGAAGCATCAACAAGCTCAAGCAGAAAGAATATATGCACCCCGATGTTCATAGCAGCACTATTTACAATTGCTAAGATCTGGAAACAGCCCAAGTGTCCATCAGTAGATGAGTGGATAAAAAAGCTCTGGTACATATATACAATGGAACACTATGCAGCTATAAGAAAGAAAGATCTCTTATCCTTTGAGACGACATGGAGGGACCTGGAGAGCATTATGCTAAGTGAAATAAGCCAATCAGAGAAAGACAAATACCACATGATCTCACTTATTTGTAGAATATAATGAACAAAATAAGCTGATGCACAAAATAGACCCAGAGACATAGAAAGGAGTACGGTTCAGACTGACAAACCTCAGAGGAGGGGAGCGGGGAAGATGGATGAGATAAACCAAAGAACTTATATGCATGTATGCATAACCAATGGACACAGACAACAATGTTGGGGGTGGGCGGTGAGATTGGGAGGAGGGTGTCTAGGGGGGGAAAGGAGAAACATCTGTAACAAAAATAAATTAATAAAAATGAGCAAAAAAAAGATACAAATAAAATAAAAAACAAGCTCAGCAGGTTCAAGTAACTGCGGATAGTTCAGACTACCTGGGCAGTATGTTTTGAGAAGTGAAGAAAGATACAGGATGAGGCCGGACAAGCATGGAGGGGCCAGATAAGGAAATGCCTTTTATTTCCTAATGAGAAACTTGCACCTGTCACTACAGGCAATGGCAAGACAATGCCACGTTAGGGAGACATGTGACGGAGTCAGATTGGTATTCCAGGTCGACCCATTTTTGTAGGAGTGTGAACAAATTTGGAGGAACAAAACCCAAAGAAGAGAGACAAATTAGAGTCCAGTTGTTATCATCTTGAACTCAAGAGGTGGGAATGGTATAGATTTAAGTAAAAATTTTTAAATAGTTTTTATTACATAAGCAAAAATTGTTTAGGTAGACTCTTACCTTTCCCCTGCCTGACAGGTTGTTATGAGCCCTATTTTCTTTATAGTCAACTGCTAACCAAAGTCATTCTGGCAAGCTTGACACGCACACGATTTGTCCTCTTTGATAAATGTTCCAGGGAGTCAAGACAGTCACCTGTCAAAATTGATAAGTGAGTCGACAGCAGGGAACGCGGTCATATTCGTAATGCACGGCGGCCAGAACGCGCAGCCTCTTTACCTCTAGACAGGTCTGTCTCGCTCTGAGACTTTTCTATTTTCACCCAAATAGCCCAAAACACATTGAGGCCATGCCTACCTATGTGAGACACTCATTCCAGAATAGTCTGTGAGTGCAGGAGGAGGATAAGGAGGCTGCTTTCATTAGGATGTTTTCACAACCGAAGAGTTTCAGTCGCTTTAACAGGGAAAGCATGAACCGGACCAATTCTCTGTAGGCATTTAGCAAAATGGATAGTAAATTCTGTGAAATAGAAAAACCTAAGGGATTACCGTGAAGCGTACTTCTGAAATCCTAAAATGTTCATTACCTCATGCATGGAAGGCATCTGAGGAATTAGGAGCCCTTTTTTGATTAAAAGGACTTAGTTCTGAACAATAGAGGGGTTGGTATTTTTAAATTAAATACACAGGAAGGCACTTAAACTTCATCTTCTGCCTTTGTGAAGGGAAGAAATGAAAGTCTCAGAGGACCACCCAGCACTGAAGAGAAGTCCACAGCACCGTTCTGTACGATAATTTTTTTTTCTTGCCTCTTTGCAAATGGGACTGTGGTTATCTATGTGCATGAATGCATTGCTCACAAAATGTAGGAAGGAAAGAGCCAGAATCTAGGAGCAGCAGCAGGTCTGTGGTCTGCCCATGGCGTGCTCATGAACAAAATCTCCATTCACAGTGGAAAGTTGAAGATTCTTAAAATGAACATTTTCTTTAAATTAGATGTTTGCAATAGTTAAGAAAACTAATTATACCAGGCATCCACTGCTTCTCATTGCTAGACCATCCTGCCTCACACTGTTTACTTTAGGAACCCAGATTTTGAAGATTACATGGATTTTTTTTTCCCCCTAGGAACCAATAATGAATTTTTGAAATAACAATGTGTTTTACCTTCCAGCACACGGTAGTGAATTGCAGGGTTTTCTCTGTGACACATAAGTTTTCAACGATTGTTATAACCCTGGAATGTTCTAAAGGTCCTGCCTTCTACTGCAGATGCTTGCCCGATTGACAGTTAAAACCAGATTTTCGTTGAGATTTTTAGTCCTTCCTGCGACACGGGCTTTATTCTCCTGCTGAGATCATTCCAAAACCTAATAGACTCCATCATTAGAAAACATTTTATAGGATTCAAATGGACTTTTCCTATGTTGCATTTCTTCCAGTTTTTTCCTCTCCATTGCCCATTATAGGAGTAATTCGCAGAATTTCTGCATTTTAGCCAGGAGTACTCAGAGGCAGCAGCTACCTGGGGTGCTGGAGACCAGTGGCGTGACAAGCTGGAAAGGACAGAGCCTTTTAGGGGTAGTATATGTCCCAGAGGGGTGTGTTTGCATGTGTGCGTTTCTGGATTTCCATGTGTGCATAAATTACTACGTCTCTAGATTACTCGTTCCTTGTCCCGTTTCTAAATCCATGGACACACGTGCTCTCACGGCCCTTCCCCTCACACACGTGCTTGTCCTAGATCAGATACTGAGTGAAATTCGGATGTACCTCACGGTATTAGAAGACTAGTAGAAGAGCACTTTAGTGCCACGCGGAGTCCCGTGCCTTCTTGTGTTTCTAAAAACGGTATCCTTTATATCTGCACTTACAATTCTTTTATAGGAGTTCTGTTAGATCTTCGCATTTGCTCATGCAATGTTTATTTTTATGTCATATGAAGTTGTATTAAGAGAAAAGAAATAGTCTCTGCCCTCAGTATTAATATCTATTATCCATTTTAAGTGCACAGATAACAGTTTCCTTAGAAGAAGCCTATGTTTAACTGAAACACAGACAGTAAATTGCAGTATTTTTCTGTCTGTATTCTCTCCTATAGTTTTTAGGGTCCCTCACATCACCCCTCAAAATCCTTCCAGAAGCTTCCGGGAATCCTTAGAGTATGTTTCATTTAAGCTCTCAAAACTGATTTTCTGCTACACCATAAAATCTGACCTTTTCCTTCCTTCTGGCCTCAAATGTGAGGACTGTACTTTCTGCTGGGCCGGATGTTCTGATACTGCTCCCTCCCCTCTCCATTTCTGACTGGCCCAGGTGGGTCACACAGAGCCCTGGCTGCACACGAGCCTGTTCCAAGTCACCACAGGAGAAAGGGCAACCTCTGCCTGTCTTTATGCTCTTGGTGTCATTAAAGCTAAAATATAGCTTTTAATTTTCCTTCTTCTCTATTGTACCTATAGGACAATGGCATACGACTGTAATGCAGGTCAAAAAAGAGTCTGAGTAATTCAATGCTGCAATGTCAACATTTCTTCCAACAGAGATGCGATGAACACCTGTCTACTCAATACCCAGTTCTAGAAAAAAACACATTCCATGACATTGTAGTCTGTGTGTCCTCTCTAATCCTGTCTCCTACTGTCCCCCACAGCAGTCACCACTGTCCTGAATTTTATTTTTATCATTATCTCGCTTATCTTTATAATTTTGTCACATAAATGTATTCTTTAATTTCCCGTTTCCCTACCTACAGCCATACCAAATGTATTCTTCCGAAACCTCCACTTTTTACTCAAAATTGTGACCCCAGTTGATCCAAGCTGTTATATATAGCTGTAATTCACTCATATTCACTGCTAGTAATGTTTATGAAAATGCCATCATTTATTGCTGGGTATATGAGTTGTTCCCAGTTTTATAACATTGCAGTGCTGCTGCGAACATTCTTTTATGTGTAGACTAGTTCATGTTAGAGCTGTCGAGGGGAACTCCTGAGCACAGAACATGCACATTTACTCAGCAGTGAGCGCGCGAGCCCGTTCTAACTCCTACCGACCTCGTGGGGTGCTCCTGGGGCGTCACATCCCCCCAAAACACTTAGCATTTTTAGACTTTTTATTTTCTTCAGTTGTTTTGAAATGGTATCCAGTTGTGGTTTAAAGGCTTCATTCTCCTGCTTACTAATGAGGTTGAGCATCTTCTCACGTTTATGGGCCTATTCAGTTTTCTTCTTCTGCATAATACCATTTCAGGTGTTCTGCTCATTTCTGTATTGATTGTTTTTTATTGATTTTTTGAATTCTTATTTATCTGTGTTGTAGATATCTTTCCACAGTTTGTGATTTGTCTTTTTAATCTTTTCACTTTTTATGGTATCTGATGAAAAACAAAATTTCCTAATGTTAGTGCAGTCAACTATATTATTATGCTTCTTTATGCTTCTTATATCTAGTTTGAAAAATTCTTCCTGCCCAATTAAAAGTAGTTTCTATTTTGTATTCTAAATTTTAAAAAATTAAATTTTTCTTTCCCTTTAATCTTTGATTCACGCTGAGTATTTTTTTTATTATTATTATGGTCAGAGTTTGGTGCCCAAATTAATTTTTTTTTCCAACATGGATAATATGTTCTCCTAGTCCTACTCATTGAAAATCCACTTTTTATAATTACAACTTCATTACAAATCAAGTTTCCGTACATGTGAGAGTCTGTTTCTGGTTTCTCCTCTGTTCCATTCGCCCACTTGTTGAACTGTGTGCCAGGCTCCGTTCTTACATTGTATCGCAGCCCTGTAAGACGTCTGGTAGCAGGCTGGATGATCCTTCTTCACAAGTGCCTTCAATACTCTTTGTCCTTCGCAGTGCACATACATTTTAAAATGAACTTTGCAAATTCACAAGGATTTCATGGGGATTTTGACTTGGTCCATCAGTTTGAGAAGAATGAACTCTTTATGCTACTGGTTTTCCCAGTTCCTGAACAGCTCTCCTTTTCTCTAGGTCTTGAATGTCCTGCAATTGATTTTATAATTTCCTCCATAAGGTGTTTAAACATCTTTTTATTAGCTTTATTCTTAAGTACTGAATTTTTTTTTCTGCAGTATTATATTGTAGATGGTACACAGACTCTCAAATCCCAGCTCTTTCATTTTCTAGTTTTGTTATCTTGAGGAAAATCACTTAACCTCTTTTTTATATGTAAAATGAGGGGTCTTTATATACCCAACCTTTAGAATTTTTGTGAGGATTGAATGTATTCTAAAGTGGTTAAAACACTGCCTGGTAAAGATTAAATGTATTGTGTTTGCTATTACTGTGTTAAGGAGAACCCTTTCATAAAAGATTAATTGACACTTAAAAATAATATATGTGTTCAGCATTTATTCTATAGCTATACATTAGATCAAGCTTGTTAATCATATTTTTCAGATCTTCTATAAACTTAAACGAATATTGCCTGGTTTGCCTATCAATTGCCATGATAGTAAGAGATTTGTCTAATTCTTTTTTTTTTTTTTCTTTCTGCAATTTAAGGTTCATCCAAGTCCAGAATATTTATTTCTTCCTGGTCAATTTGACTTTTAAAAAAATTATACAGTGACACTTTTTATTTCCTGTGATGCTCTTTCTCCTACAATGTTTTACCTGCTAATTTAGCTACACTAGCTTTCTCTTAGTGTTTTGTGGCATATCTTTCACCTTCAAGCTTCTGAATTATGTTTTACATGTTTCTGATAACGTTCTGTAACTTCTTGTTACAAGTATTTCTTGTATACTTTTGTGTAGCTGGGTTGTGGTTCTTTTGTGCAAATGGTGGTAATTGTTTGCATTTCTACTTCGTTATTTTTTCCTTTTAGCTATATCATTTAGTCTATTTACATGTACTATAATTATTTATAAATTTGGATTTAATTCCAATATCTTATACTATGCTTTCTCCTTTCTGTTTCTTTTTCGCTCCTTTTTTTATCTTTTATATGAATTGATTGTCTATTCTTCTCATTCATTTTTTTGCCTCTGCTGGATTAGAAGTCTTATAGGCTAGTTCTGTTCTTTTGGTGCTTATCTTAGAAATCTTAATTTATGAATTTTTGTAATTAGGCAATATCTTTCCCCTCTCCTAAACAGGAATACAGGAACTCAAGAACACTTGAACTCCAATCACCCCACTTCTGACTTATATGTTATCTTTTTAAACAGTTCAATTTTTTTCTGGCCTTATTTTACTTCTTTAAGCCATTGTCCACAGTATGACTGGTTATATACACTCCATACTTGTTTAGATTTTATTTGCCCTTTCTCCTCTTTGCATCTCAGACCTTTCATCAAAGTTTACCTTCTGAACTTGAAGTACATCTTTTCATTACCTTTAGTGAGAGTCTGTTATTGGCAAAATAATTTGGTTTTTGTTTATATGAAAATATCTTTATTTTCTTCTTGTTCAAAAAAGATATTTTCTCTACATATAAAACTCCAGATCAGTAGATACTTTTGTTCCTCAGCACAATGAAGATATTACTCTACTGTATCTTTACTAAGACATAATACAGATACAGTACACAGAAAGATACTGATTCCTGAATTAATAAATTACGGATTTTCATCAGTTCTGGAATATTCTCAGCCTTTATCCTCATGTTTCTTAACTTCTGTTTTCTATTATTTTATTTCTTTGTCTCTTTGTGTGCACTCCAGGTAATTTTGTCAAATCTGTCTTCTAGTTCACTGACTTCTAGTGATTAATTCTGTCTTCAGGTACATCTAATCTGCTGTTAAACACATCCATTAAATTTCATTTTCAATTATTATAATTTTTATCTGTGTAAGTTCTCATTTTATGTATTGATTATTTTTATACTCACTCTTTACTTATATTTACAATCTTTTCTCCTATTTCTTTCATTATGTTAAATCTCCCTTTATATATTTGCAATGTCTTTGCAATTATGATGCTGTTTAATTGTTAGTTTTCTCCTACTGGATCTAACTCATGGCACATTCTGTCTTTGTATATTTTGTAAAACTTGACCCTAAACTCATTTTAATTCTAACTTTATCTCTGAGGCCTGGGTTTGTCCAGCCAGAAAGTGTGCAGTTGTTTCTGCCAGACTTCTGGTGATATCAGTCTCCTAGGACTATTTGATTTAAGCTTAATTACCAGCTTGAACTATTTTAGATACCACCTCCACCCCTCCAAGTAGTATGAATTGGAGCTGCAAACCTCATAGAGATTATTATATATTCTCAGGTGAGACTTTTTTCCCTTTCACTCAAGGCCAAAATTCACTATAGGTAATTTTCTTTGCAACGCCCTAGGACAGAGATATTGTATTTCTTGTTCACTGTTATAATAACTCAGTAACTCTTGGGGCTTCCAACTTTCTTCCTGTGCTCTCCTATTAGACTCTTCATCCTAGGTGGGCCTTGGGCTTTGTCTCCTGTTCTTCATGCTGTATGAAATTGTGGACATTGAGTCCTAACTTCACTTAAATCAGTAAAGACTCTCAAAGTTAAAATCTGCTTCCTGATTATTCTTGTCTGTATTATAGCCTCACTCATTTATTTTGTTCTCTGAGTATTTCCTATTATTTTGTTATCTCAATAATATGTTAAAAACAATACAGGAAGTTTATCCATATCATTAGTTTTGTTTTGTTTGTTTTTTTCATCAGAAAGGCTCTACCTAGCGCAACACAACTGTCATTATGAAAGTCTGACCTGTTCATCACGTAGAGATTAGCCCCAGTACAAGCGCAAAGAACATCAGCACTGGCACTCCACAGTTGTAAAGCTTGGCTGCACCTTGGGCTTGAAAACAACTGAGGTTTAGCCTGTCTCCTTTAGATAAAGATAAAATAATATTTAAAAACTATACAACATTTTGAAATTGCAGACTCCTGGGCATTGAGAATTCATTGCCTGCACGTTGCTCTTTATGTATTAGATAAGGCCTCAAAACAACTCTGCCATATTTTCCAAAGACCCTATTCTATTGAGTCCTTTCCTCTGCTGCTCATGGAGTAGGTGAGACAGGCCTGCGTAGCCTCTTGAGCTTCTGACTCACAGACAGTGGTTCTTTGATGTTTGTGTTTAGTGTTTTCTCACTCCACTGAATCAATCAAATTATATTCATGATATACGTAGCATTTATTATTAATTTTTCAATGATTAATATTTGTATTTCGAAATGATTCTCATTGTCCTGATTCTAAGTAAGTAAATGCTCACAGAAAATATGTTTGGAAATAAAAGGAAATATTTGAAAAGAAAGGAATCATCGTTATAGTAACAGCAACTGGAGCAAACTACTCATATTTTCTTCCAGGAATTTTTCTCTGATTATAAGATTTTTAAAATGGAGGAAGAGATTACATGTTATGTAAACTTGTGTGCTGCTTTATTATTTAGTGTTTATCGTGATCATTTTCATGTTATAAGCGTTCTTCAGAGTCATAAAATCCCATTGTTTGGATATTCCCTTATTTATTCAAGAACTCCCATATTGTGGACATTGAGGACATTTATGACACTTTGCTATTATAAATTATGTGGTAGTGAACAGATGCTGATATATGTCAGGTTAATTTTGATGATTCATGTTTTTGTATGTAGTTACCAAACCACACTGCAGAATACATAATGCAATGATTAAAATTAATTTTTAAGTGGCCAAAATGATCAGATTAATCTCATTAACAAGTAGAGAAACATGCCTACTCTTCAGAGGCCCAAGGAAACAGTAGTACATAAAGTAGTTGAGCAAATAGCCATAAAATAATTTTAATAAATAAATTTAAAAATTTAAATTCATCTGATCATTTATTTTATTTAATTATCTATCCAATGTCATAAAATGCTATTCAGATGCCTTTAAAATGACACAGGTTGGCATCCCAATTATTCAAACATACAATTTACATACCTATGCACCAATCACTGGGGAAATTAAACCATCTAGAATAAAAATCGATACATATGTGAGAGTACATATATTCTTATGAAAATTTACAAGCTCACAAAAGTTTATACCATCACTTGTTCTGCACTTTTAAACAATGATAGGATAATATCCATGGTAAGTATTACAGTCCCTTGTTAACTATGAATCCTATGGGTATAGATAAGGAGCTCTGACCAAATTTAGAAAATGTGTGGACATGCAATTATGCCTTTAAATAATGTTATATACATTTCAAGGGAGCTGCTCTAGTATTTAAGAATGTACATACCTCCCCCAAATGAACTTTCTCCTTTCTAAGAATAGGCATACTTAAAATGCATACGTTGCTTCTTGATTTAAAAAAAAAAGAAGAAACAGTAAAAATGTTGAGTAAAACACCGTTTTTACTTCCACATTTTCTAACCTTTTGTTATATTTTGTAAATATATCTATTTTTAGGGTTTAGTTTCCTTGGTTAGATCAGAAATAGCTATGAGGTAATGTGAACACATTTAGTTTTATGTAAGTGCTACTTTACCAAACAAGAAAAAGAATAGGAAAAGAATAATTTGGGAACAATTATTATGACATTTATGGGATTTTGACTTATTTAAAAGGCATGTACCTTGCCTGTTATGATGACTGTGGAAAAAGCTCCCCAGCCCCCACTATCAAATAGCTTAGAAAAAACTTGCAACATTAGCCCAGCACCTCATTAGAAAAGCCTGTATTTCCTGCTCCAGTAACCAGCTGATGGAAATAAAGTTCATCTTGTCAACAGGTTTATTTATTTCCCCTTCTGCTGCTGCTTTGTTAATCTTCCCTTTATGTTTCCCTAATAACACAAGCTGGAAAAGTTCCTGAATGGTTTTCAGATAAAGAGAAGTTCTGAGGGGATTGACACATTTCTGTTGTGTCAACACCAACTCGGGCGTCTCCCAGTCTGGAATTCAATGTATATTATCAGAAACAGATATATGTCGACCCTTGGTTCTCATCCATCAGATCAGGAGATATTCAGGTCTACTAATTGGTTTTAGTGCATCTTATTAGAATTTTAATGCCAGTACAGTAAGGATGCGGTATGTTTCATGTATCCTGATAGATTGGCATTCAAAAGTAACTAGGAGAGCCAGCTCCAAAAAAGAAGAGACAGAAAAGGAAAAATCTTTAATCTGTGCTATCAAATGATAAGATAATATCCTGGCATTCTTTGGATACTTTGGGATCAAGGTCTGTGGCAAAATGTTGGACCTTCCAAATATGGAATAATGCATGAATTCAGAAACAGCCAGTTACCTACAATTAATTGCTATGTGTTAAAAAGACATGTATTTTACTCTGTGGTACTAATGTGGAGATGTGCAACACCAACATCTTTTTTTTTTTTAATTATTTGGATCAAGATTCTTATTGACCATCAGATGCTGGAACAGAGTACCATATTTTTGGATGATCATAATAAGGCAAAAAATATTATAGATTTTCCTAGCAAGAAAAAATTTAATTCATTATTTGATTACATTTTCAAACAATGTCTTAAATATTAGGTATAAAATATAATAATATGAAAGACTTCTTCGTTTGATCCACTTACAGGAACACAGATTTATTTTTGTAATGTTTTACAGTGTACTTCCTGTGTAACTTTTACAATTAATCTGACCCACTATGAAAAAAAAATAGTGGACTTATACTATTTTTCACACACACACAAAATTCCATTGCATATTAATATATTGACCCACCATGAAACATAATAAATGGAATGTTATCTGATAAATTTAGATCACCATCTCCATTCAATTTCAAAAAGAAGCTTTATTTTTTAACATGCCCCACATTCTTTTCTTTCATTAAATTTCAGCCCAAATCACAGTAAATATTTCTCTAAATGCTGTGCCCCTTGGAGCAGTCTTTTAGTGCTACCAAACCTAAGTATACCCCTTCTTGGGTTTATGTTAGACTGCAGCCCTGTCTCTTCATTCTGCTCTTTTTGCCACTTTGCCCTACCCAAATAGCCCACACTTCAAGGGGTAAGCAGCATCTCAACTTCTTTGCCAAACATTTAGCAGGGCTTCCAGTATTTCAAAATGATGACTGCCAATGACTTTATTACCTTTAAATAAAGTAACAATAACCCTTACCACCATAGCTTGTCACCCAAAATTGATATTTATAACGATAACCCTTACCACCATAGCTTGTCACCCACAATTGATATTTATAACCTTAGTTATATTTATAACTAAATTCTCTTGAAGTTTCTCTTGAGGGTCATTTTTTAAATTGCTTTTAGAGAAGAGGAGGAGGAAGGAGAAGGAGGAGGGAAAGAAACATTGATTTGTAGTTCCACTTATTTATGCATTCATTGGTTGCTTCTTATATGTGCCCTGACCAGGAATCGAACCTACAACCTTGGCATATCAGGACCATGGTCCAACCAACTGAGCACCCAACCATGGTTGAGGATCATTTTGTGGAAGTTTAGATTTTGCTGTTATTCCTCTGCAACATTGACTTTGTCCCACAGAGTACCTACAGATTATCTATAAAGATCCTTATATTTAGGTAAAGGATATTTTGCCTTTTTCAATAAGTGCCTGCCTCTTCAAAATGATGTGTTTGTTTTGTTTTTGGTGTTTTTTTTTTTGCTTTTTTTTTTTTATTTTAAAACAGTACCCTAAAAGTAAATAGTATCTTCTTTACTGAAAACATAGCCAGCTCGAACAGATAAAGATGAATGTCACCAAGAAACTCAGTCATTGAATCAGGGACTTCCAAGGCACAAAGGGGCACCCTGTCCTTGACTGTTTACTTTGCGGAGAGCACATAGCTAATCTCAAAGAAATGCTGTTAACACTTTCTTTTGAAAAAGCTATTTTCAGTAATTCAGAGAAAAGACAGTTTACAAATGCCAGGAGTGGAGATACAATAGACAGCAGGACCAGGTGAAAAGCAGTACCATCAAAATGACAGTGGGTGTCTGAGCCTCTCAGAGATGGACCATACTTTCTTGCAAAAGTTTAGTGAAAGGCTGAAAGAATACCAAGACAATTTTCAATTCAAGCCCTTCTCTCCTACAGTCCAGTTACTCATCACCCTGATTCAGTTCACATTATAGCAGACATCAGCTTCTCAGTCTTGTTCTTGTCTCCATGCATCTTACCTATACAACGTGCTTTTATCAGCTTCTCTCATTTCAAGCAATGATTTTGCCACCCATCACACTCTTCTTCTGGAACCCCTCCAGTGCTCCATCCCAGGTGAGAATTAAAGAATAAGTATAAGAACCAGTAAGATCACCATGCTTCTGCTGAAGCCATCTTTCCAAACTGCAAATCAGACTGTATTTTCTTTACAATGACTCCTCTTTTCGTTTTGCAAAGAGTCCAAGTTACTTAATATGTTGTGGCCATCCCTCCATGGCATGGCCCTTGTTTGCCCTCCAGCTTATTTTTCACCATGCCCCCTCGTCTACGCAAATCTTAAACCCTGAACTTCATACTCACTAATGACTGAAGCTCCTCTAACATAACATGCTGTGTTCTATCTGTGTCTTTGCGTGGAGAGTGTTCTCTGCTCAGATATTTGGTTTTGGTAAACACCAAGGTCAATTTCGTTATCTCTTCCAAGGCTCTTTTATGAGGTTCTTCCAGCAACCCCAACCTGGAGCTGATCACCACCTCTATTGAGTTTCCTCCTAGCCCACCCCATGTGGGTTAATTAATGCTTTTGAGGTGTATGTGTAACAATGAAAATGACCTAACAAGGAAAGAAAAACCAATACCAGAAGAGAAATGGAAGGAATAATTCCATGAGAAGAACTCTTGAAAAATAAAAAAAAAGAAGTAATAGAGCATGAGGGGAGGCATTGGCTTTTGATAGAATTGGGTTTTGTTTTTTGGTTTTGGGGTGGTTGTTTTTTCTGGTGCATGGGTCAACTCTCAACCACTGAGCCACACCGGTTGTTTTTTCATTCGTTATAATAGAGGAACGCACTATGAGGTGGCTGCAGATGAATTTAGATTGATATCCTGAGTGGAGGGAAGATGCATTAGGTTCAATTTCATCGCTGCTTTTTCTGCATGAGGCATGGAACAGGTTGATTCGCTGAGAGTGAAGAGAGAGAAGGCACAGTAGCAGAGAAAAGAAGTGTGAAATACCAGCCAGGAAGAGCGGAAAGTCGAGGTGATAATTATCTACCAGTGTCCAATGAACTATCAGGTGATATGGGCTGGGTCTGTTGGAAATTTGAGGAAAGAGGTACAACCTGACACGGGGAGTATAGTGTTTGTCCGGCAGCACTGACGGCCCATTTGAGAATTGTGGTAATGACTCTACAGTGAAAGCAGTCAGTGTGACCGTGTGGTTGTGCGTTTTTCTCCAGGACTACGCAGCTGCTCAGGTAGGAATACAGGAAGAGACTAGTTGGATTGACCGTGATGGACTGGCCTTTTGCTCAGTGATACTGTGGAGGCAGAGAACAACAAGGGAGCTGTGGATTTTTATAACAGATTATTATGACTAACCGGATTCCACGCTGGGCAAGGAGAGGGGAGAGGGCATGAGGGAATTATTGATAGTGAAAGGCAGAAGGGTCATTAGGCTCAAGTCTAGTGAAAGAGCAGAGTGGGAATGCCAGAGGAGCTGAGCTGATCAGTGCGTGGAGTGCTCATAGTGCATGTTTTTAAAGTAACGCAACTATGGAAATGACATTTTATAAATAGCCTATTCTGCACACTGCTTATGGCATGTTGAACTATTCTGATGGAGGATGCCCCCCTCCCCCACAGGAGCTAACATATAAATCACAAAATCCAGCCACAAATGACTGTGGAGATTTAGCAATGCCATTAGTAAGCTAACAAATGATCATTTTAATGTTTGTTCAAAACTCAGCAAATATGAAAAACCCTGGATTTCTGAATTCCTACAAAGGTAAACCACATGATCCTAATACCTGAAAGCAACTGCAGTTTTCTCAAAAGATACAGAACCAAAACAGAAAAAAGTAACCTTATCTGATGTAAACGGGTTTCCCTTGTTTCCTCCCATGCTTTTGTCCTTTGGCTTAGCAGGACGAAGCAGGGCTGGGTGAGAGCCCATGGAAGGGCAGGTACCCCTGCAGTCGGCCCGATTCTCTAGGTTGAGTAGCGGAAGTAACAATACAAAACTGGGGTACTATGTTTCACACTCCCCTGGATTTTAAATTTCCCATTTCTGTTCCTGGTCTAAAATTCATGACATTGATTATTGATTACTGGCATCATGAATCCACTCCCTCCCTCAATTATAAAGTATAAACAGAATTACTGTCTCTTTTTTATGTTAAGGTATAAAATTCATTCAAATGGGTAATTTATGGCTTTCTAAGGCCATTCAGTGCCCACAATGAGAAGCAGACACCTAGGTCTAGAAAAAAAAAAATGTCACAGTTTTATTTCCCAAAGAATCCAGAGAGTGTCTTAGGATGGGAAGTTGAGGATTAAACACTGCCCACATTTCACAACAATCTCATTGAAAAAGAAGTCACGAGTGGGGCGTGGGGTTGGGCATGCTGGTGTGAAGACCGTGCCCACACTGCTCCCACTTTCACCCAGGGTCCCCGTGAGTGGGACTGACTTCCTGCTTGCAGCAACGTGTTATGAGTGTTTGGAGTTGGCGGGTATGGCCTGAAGTGTTGTAATAGCAATCTGGGTATTTCGGGAGTTTTGTTATTTATTTCTCACTAAGTATTATACCTGGTTTTCCTTATCCAGAAGATAATGACATCGAAGCGGTGTCTTCACAGTAGAGCAGCGATTTTCAGCAGGTGTGCCGCCAGAGGCATACGAGTGTGCAAAAAAAGTTTTCAGACATGCAATACCTGACTATTTAGTCAGGGGCACTGACCTCTTTTCCCTGAGATTGTCAAAAAAATGACAACAGCATTACTCCTCCGGTGTGAATGAATCAAGATTATACCTGGGGTTTGTTGGGTTTTTTTTTGTTTTTTTTTTTTTTTTGCCAGATAGGGAAAAAATAAAATATATTTTTTGGAGTGCCCCAGGATTTTAGTAATTAACTTATGTATGCCATGAGGAAAAGGTTGAAAATTGCTGCCGTAGCTTATTTCTCTTACCTGTGGGGGTTAAATGTTCATATTTTCGACTTAATTCGTTTTTTGAATAAATGCCGTGTTGAAACATCTAAGCTGGTGTTTCTTTAGTTGCTAATCAGCCATTCAGAATGTGAGACAATGATGTATGACTAATATTAGACTGGATGCTAGTACTATGTTGTCTGATAACTAAGACCCCGCAAAACAAATGAAGGAGGAAGAAAGATAGGAGCACAGTAGACCCCTCTCTCCCGTGCCTGTCAGTCAACATCGATGACTGTCCTGTTTAGCTCTGGCTCTTCTTCAGACTTGAGTGGTTCCAGCAGCCTCTGGATTTCCTCGCTCAGGGAAAACACCTTCATGGCACAGACCTCAGTGCTCTTCAGAGTTTGGAAACAATTTGCTTGAAAAGCCAAGGCAAGCAGCTCGAGGCCTCAGTTCGTCCTCCAACAAGAGAGTCCTCTCTAGAAAGCAAATATGTAGGTGTTTTTGATTTTTCAGTTCCTTGTTTCTCCCCAGACCCAATCAGTAAAAAATACATACATTTCCCAGCACTGTAGTATAACCGATTTATGTAAAATTCCCACTTGTTGTCCTCAGATTAGGAGAATGATTCACAGCAAGTTTTACTAACTAATCTCATACTCGCCCCTCAATCTCCATATAATCAATTTCTCACAGGATTAGATACCATGATTTGATTTTTTCAGGGACTATGTGCATATTCCCCGAATACAGCATCTTAAAGTGCATTGAAGCCAAAATGAATGTAGTTCCCCAGACCTATGAGGCTCTTCCACTGCCGTCAGGAATGACTCGTGGACGGGGGCGGCGCTGGCTGTGCGGGCCCGGCTTTGATTTGTACCCGCCTGTGAATCGTCTCCATGGAGAAAATGTGCAGAAGGCAGCATTTCACTTTTATGTTTTTCATCAAACAGCTTCCAAGTGACAGAGGGAAAGGTAGGAAAGTTGTTAGGAAAAGCATTCCCTGTTACCAGGAGGTTGTTTTCATCAGAAGTCAGAGGCTGGGTGCCCTGTGAAGGGAAAGCTAAACAAAACCTGTGCCCGAGAATTCCTTTCAGAGAACCAGGCTCCACAAAGCCACCTTTGCCTCTTGCAAACAAATGTTCTGCAGGTAGCTGTGTATAAGTTGTTTTGTCGTGGAATTAAAGGAACTTTGATTCTAAAATGTATGCTTCTGTGTAGCACTATGAAATGTGCAGTGTCTCGAACGTTCTCGACCAAAGAGCGAGCTGCGAGTCCACACTTGGGGCTGGTGTTCGGTTGTTTGTGGCATTCGAGGAATCTCACTTGAGTCTCCTGCAGAACCTGGGATCATGACACCAGAAAGGTCATCTTTTGAATTAAAGCTTGGTATTTTTCGTCTTTTTAGTAGTATCAAGCCCTGGATGGCCCACATTTTAAGTGATTTTTAATGATGATCCCTTTAAGAAATATGTACTTATCAATTATCTTTATGACTCAAGAGCTACTTTTGAGAGAATACAAGACCACACCAAATGCCAGATTTGTTTTTAGAAGACAGGTGAGGTGGTAAACCTGAAATACCACTGGCTACCTAGACAGGCAGCCCCTACAAACTTCAGGAATCTCAAAGGAAACATGAGGGTGCAGAGTGTCTTTAAAAGGGAGGTATTGAGACAAAGATGCTGTAGGTAGCTTCAAGTCCTGTTTCACCCATTCACTTTGGCCCAGTAAGATGACAGCATTGAAATGTTATTTTAACCTCGGGATCTTAGTCTCTTTTCCCCTGTGATTCTTGGGTAAATGCTCTTTTATTTGTGGTATTGAATCTTACACGTAGATTCTGCCCTTTTTGTTTTAATATATTGGTTCCTTTTTATTGCAAACTATTTTGATATGCATGTTCTAAACAAGCACCAAGCAAGGGTACACCACTGAGAAAGTAGAGAAAATGCTCACAAAAGGAATGCTCCCCTCTGCAGATGTCTTTCCACAGGGAAGGGGGTGGCCTCTGTGCTATTGGAACATTAAAAGTCGATGGATTTCAGCTTTGACGAAGGCTCTCCATTTGCTTGAATTTACAGGTCCCAATCTCAGTTCTTTATGGAGTGTTTAGATTTCCTTGTAGGTCTCTTATTAATCACAAGCTTCTTTACTCCTTAACTGTGTACTTCATTTCTGTAATTCCTTCCTAAAGTTACAGTTTTAGTCAAGTATTATTTCCCTCTGGAGGCATTAATTATTGCCAGTTTTGAAAACAGCCTTGCTTGCGCCTAGCCAGTGTGGCTCAATGGATTGAGCGTCGTCCCATGGACTGAGAGGTCCCGGTTTGATTCTCCATCAGGGCACATGCCCAGGTTGTGGGCTTGATCCCCACTGAGGGGTGTGCAGGAGGCGGCCAATCAATATATCTCTCTCACATCAATGTTTCTATCTCTCTCTCTCTCTTCCTTTCTTTCTAAAAAATCAATAAAAATATTTTCTTAAAAAAGTATCCTTGCTTAGTATTACTTTTTGCTTCTGCTGCCAAATCATGTCACTTTTCCAATTCTGCCTTTAGGTGGAAAGATTTTTCATCTCTTTTCTTTATTGTTCAGTATGCGTCATGCCCTTTTAAACCACGGTAATGAAATTTAGAGCGTCTTTGCTCACCAATTAGAAAGTCGTCATTCTCCACTGTTTCATGCATTTCACCAGTTTGCAGAACATGTCTCAAGATAGAAGAATTAAATTTTATTTGATTTCATATTAGCTGTGAAATTATTGGTCACTGGTGCTTATGATAGTCTACCCTTGCTAAGGATTTACCTATGGTTTATAGCACGTCATTAAAATAAATGGTTATTATTCAAAGACAAAGACTTCACTGAAACACAAAATTAAAAGAGAGGATACTTCTTCAAATATAACAGAGCATACCGGGAAGTATTCTCTTGCTTAAAGTGAATTTTTCTTCATTTAGTCCTGGTAATTATTTCAGATTACAGACAGTTAAAATGGATACTTTATTAATATTAACTTGCAAATCTTTTCATTCACACACACACACACAATCTACCTCCAATTAAAGAGGAAAGACTACTTAATTATTGTCTTTACAAAAAGTTATAAGCATTAGGAAAGATTTTGAAATAGAAGTGGACATTCTTCAACTGAGTGTCCACACTCAGTAAATCCCTGATCTAGACCCTGGAGGAGCACTAAGCAAGACAGACAAATTTGCAATTCCCATGGAGCCTGAGTTCTAGAAACTTAATCTAGACCTCACTTTCCATTCATATTTACTTTGTCCTTTCTCATCTGATTATTTACTAAAGGGCTTTGTATTCTCCATCCATTAGGAACAGGTTCTCCTTGATGAGAGTACCAATTTGTATTTCAGCCCTTGGAATTATGCAATTTATCCTAGTCATCTGCTTCTAAGGGTAATACAAGTCAATTTCATTATATAAAAATGAAATACACTGAAATTTATTATTATTTTACTGAACATAAATCAGGAAATAGATTCAATATACATTACCTAAGGACTGACATTTCAAGCCCCTTAGCCATGTGTTTCAGTAAATGTGTTTCCTTGTTCATTTACTGCCACATTTTGAATCATTGCCTCTGCCCACATGACCGCTGATGTCTCTCCCTTCAGCCTGGATGAACCCATTTCATCCCAAGGGCGAGAGCTTCTACCAAATAATAGGAAACCTTGACCTGAGCCACACAAAATACTTGCTTATTACCTTATCGTACTGTATAGAACTCAAAAGAAGAATTAAGGCAGAATCTAATATAGTCTTTTAGATTTGAACTATATTTTGTTTAATTAAAATACAAATAAAAATACAGTGACTCTCAATATTTTAATGAACATTTTACGCTTGCTTTGACATTCTCAAATATTTTATTGATTCCATCATATTGACGTATGCATATTTTATTCATACTCCATTGTGTGATTTTTAAGTAGTTTTAAGTTTACGGTTTAATGCAAGCAATGCACATTTCCAACTTTACAATGAAATTGAAAACATCGGCTTGGATATGGCAAAAATAAACGTTGAAGGTAAATTTTGTTGACTTGGGTAACAACTTGATTTCAAACGTTGGGCAATGATTATGAAAACATCCCAGGGTAACCCAGAGTATCAGTGAGTTCTCCATTTTGTTGTGGGCTTTCTGTCTGAGATAAATGTCGCATGTGGTTTTTCTCAGGAGGTCGAGTTGTGTCGTGTTAGCAGTCAAGAGAAGCTGGGCCTGACAGTCTGTTACCGAACGGATGATGAGGACGACACCGGCATCTATGTCAGCGAGGTGAGAAAGCCCGGGGAGGGCGGTGAGAGGAGGGAGACTGTAAGGAGTAGGTACAGTTGCTCACCATGAGAAAATCCTTAGGAGGCTTGAATGTGAAGAATTGGCCATGTTCCAATACGTGTCACTTTCAATTAGGAAAGTAAATTATGTTGCCCAAGTAATGTAATTATTATCAGCTTGTTTAATGTGGGTGCTTTCACTACAAAAATCCCAGTAAGGAAAAAAAGCAAAAATAGTAACATTGTCTAAATTTGAATGAATTCCCATAAGTATGCAGGAAGTCATGCGAAGTTTTGATCAGCAAACATTTGTCCTTCCGTTCCACTGTGTCTTCTATTAGTTTTGTTAACAATAGCATTGACTAATTGTTCTAAATCTAATATTCACAACTATCACATATTTTACGCTGCTGACAGGATTAATAAATTTGAATATTCAAACATGCATATATTAGTTTGTTTTATGCAACCCCATAATTACTTTTTTTAAAAATGAGGTGCTTAAATGTGAAACACCCTTCATGTTAATTACTTTAAAAAAATATGGAGCAAAATGTATTATTATAGATGATTTTTTTTAACTCCCAAAGGAATCATTGTATGAGAAGTGATAAGCTATGATTTTTAAAAATTATATATACTTAAGATTAAAAATTACATATCTATGCAAACATATGTATGTGTGTATATGTACATGTATATATTATCTAACTCCTCCATATATACAGGTATAAATAAATGTTTGTGTGTATAAATATATGTGTGTGTGCGTGTGTGTGTGTATATATGTATATATATATGTATGTATATGCACGGAAGTTAGTCAAACAAGATGTCAATTGCTGTTCCATGCTGTTCCAAGTTTTCCTGGCCATGAGCCTGAAAACATTACCTGACTTACTGAGCTCCAGCTTCCTTAGCTAGAATCTTAGTACAACAATGCTTATCTCATTGTTTTTATAGAGGTGTTTACAATATGTAAAAGATCATGTAATTAATGCACTTAGAAAACTATACAGCTCTATAAATGTGTTACTCTTTATCATTTTACCAAAGAATTTAGCGACTGGCTCTTGCAATGGAAAAATCTCCAGGAAATATCTGGTTTATATACCTCTTTTAAATGTACAACTGTGGTAATCCCTGCAATTATGGCGAGGAGGTATAAGGAAACACCTGCAGGATTATCTTCTGTAATATGTACAGAGGTACAAAGGAAGAAGTTTAATATTAGTTTGATTACAGTTCTGAAGACAAAGTTTTAGATTTTGAATGGCCTCTAAATAGGATTCAATTGATTAATCATTCCTAATTTTCCTCTAATAAGTCTCTGTTTACTACTTAAATATGTCAGCTTTAGAACTTCACTTTTTAGGGACAGTAAAGAAGCTACAGGAACTGAACATATGTATCGGAAGAAATTTGTTTCTTATACTTCTTGCATATAATTATAGTGTCTTTTGTTTTTTATTGATCACAATATCTAACATCAGGATAGATGGATGAGCCTCATGCAAAACTTGAAATACTTTCCTTTAAAAAAAATTTAAAAAGCTTTGATGGAATTCGCTCAAATAAATGGTTTGAAGCCATCATGTGAAATGTGATAGATGGAATTACCCCTAATAAACTATAAGTCATCACTCAAGTTTGGCCCATGAAAATATTGTTAAACTCTTAATCAAGCCTTAAATATCTATGTATTCTAAAAAATTTTAGATAATATATTTCACCTTATATGTAGTGTGCAGTAATAATCTACATGGGTAGGATGTTTTTAATTTTTAAAAAACATAGATTATAAATCTCTTTATAAATTAATGTGCTCATGAGACAGAAATCCTTTAACAAGTATGGACTTACAGTATAGCTATCAGCTTTTCTAAGACAGCTAAGGCAGGATTTAAAAATCATCCTCGTAGAAAATAAATTTCTTTGGTCCAGAGAATCCTAAGTATTAACATCAGCTGAAGACCACATTTGACAATTGGGGTACAGAAATGAGTAAATGGACATAAAAAAAGAAGAAAGGATAAAGGAAGGAAGGCAGGAAGAAAGAGAGGGAGGGAAGGAAAAATGATCTTCAAACAAGTGTTCTCTAGTCCTCTTTAACTTTATTATTATTCATTCTAAAACAGTTCATTTACAATTTTAAAATAATTGATTTTTCTGTAGTGTTTTTATTGTAGACACTATTGTAGATGTCCCCCATCCCTCCCCCGCTTTGCCCACCTCCGCCCAGCCCCTGCCCCCCTCCCTCTGACCATCACCACACTATTGTCTGTGTCCATAGGCTATGCATATATGTTCTTTGGTTAATCTCTTCACCTTCTTTTATCCAGTCCCCCCTGCCCCTCTGACATCTGTCAGTCTGTTCCATGTTTCCACCCCTCTGGTTCTATTTTGTTCATCAGTTTATTTTGTTCATTTGATTCCAGATATAAATGAGATCATATGGTATTTGTCTTTCTCTGACTGGTTTATTTCGCTTAGCATATAATCTCTAGGTCTATCCATGCTGTCACACAGGTAAGAGTACAATGAGGTATCACTTCACATCTGTCAGCTACCATCAGTGAATCAACAAACAAGTGCTGGTGAGGATGCGGAGAAAAGTGAACCCTCATGCACTGTTGGTTGGAATGCAGACTGGTACAGCCACTGTGGAAAACAGTATGGAGTTTACTCAAAAAATTGAAAATGGATCTGCCTTTTGACACAGCAATCCCACTTCTGGGAATATATCCTAAGAATACTGAAACACCAATCAGAAAGAATATATTCTCCTCTATGTTCATAGCAGCACTATTTACAATCGCTGAGATCTGGAAACAGCCCAAGTGCCCATCAGTAGATGAGTGGATAAAAAAGCTGTGGTACATTTACCCAATGGAATATTACGTAGCTGTAAAATCAGTGATTATTTTAACAGAAAAATTTGACATACACTCTATAAGTCAATAGGGAATTGTGAACCAGATTTTTAGATATATTTTCTAAAACCATACTTTTAGTTCTTGTGGGGGATGTTGCAGATCCTACTGAAGGTGCGTGTCCTCTCCATTGCAGGTGGATCCAAATAGCATCGCTGCCAAAGATGGCCGGATTCGAGAAGGGGATCGCATTTTGCAAGTACGTGGTGTGGTTATTTCCTTTAGTTTCCTACTGTGTGTCCAACAGTTTTCATTTTATTTGTTTCTTGTAAAATGTTAGAGAAAAGAATGTGTCTTTCCTTTGGGTAGTAACATCTACAAAATAAAAAGGTTTATTTAAATATTTTTTTCAGTAAGGATGGTGCCATTTTTAAGAATTATTAGCTAATAATTAGTGATTAGGACATCCTCTCTGGATTCAGATAACACGATTCCAACTTCCCGCTCCACACGTACTTGTGCACATTATTTAACCTCTCATTGTAAGCCTGTTTCCTCATCCCTAAAAATTATAATAATAAAACATTGTTGCAAAGGTTAAATGCGACTGTGCATGTGATATTCTTAGCACAGTGCATGGAAAGTAATAAACATTCATTGCTATTATTACTAGCAGCAGCAGTTATTGCTGCCTTTTCCAGAATAAATTAGGTGATAATTCCTGATGTTCCATTACTATATGAAAGTTTAGAAGTCCAAAGACATTTTAACGACTTACTAGTAAGTTGTTTGGGACAGGTGGAGGAGATATGTATGCTTTCTTCTCCACATGGAAATATGAAAAATAGACACTGATGAAATGTCCACTGAAGGACAGAGGTGGTAAGCAGGTCACAGGGCGGCTGCAGAATTGGAAAAGTTCTGGGCCAAATCAGGAGTAACTTTGAAAGCCAAAGTTTCTGTCCTAAACTTGCCTTGACCTGCGCCATATCTCCTGAATCCTTTCCCATGAAGAATGGCTACAGAAAGACACACAGCCCCTCAGTTTTTGTGTTCAGATTAACCCCAAATAAGAACACAGGCCCTTGAGAGTTGAGTTCCACTGCAGATCCAACTACAAAACAGGAAGGAGGACTCGAAAGACAAACTGAGGATATTACACTGTTAAAACATTCTGCAAAACTTGTAGTCATTAAGACAGATCTATAGTGCCTATTTCTGCTTATTGGATATGGACCCCTGAAGAATGTTTCTTTGAATTCAACACATTTGGGTTCAACGCTCTGCCTAGAACAGGGCTTCAAAAAAAGACAAGATGCCAGCCCTGGCCGGTTTGGCTCAGCAGTTGGACCATCGGCCCGAGGACCAAAGAGTCTTGGGGTCAATTCTAGTCAAGGGCATGTACCTCGGTTGTGGTCGATCCCTGGCCCTGATCGGGGTCATGCAGGAGGCAACCAGTCGATGTGTCTCTCTCACATTGATGTTTTTCTCTCTCTCCCCCTCCCACTCTATCTGAAAATAAATGGAAAAGTATCCTCGGGTGAGGATTAAAAAAAGTAGACAAGATGCCCATCCCGGCATCTGGGGCGATCCCTGTGTAACTAGGAAGACAACTGCATACACAGATGATTACAAATGTGATTGACATGGCCCTGATAGAGGTGTGCCCCAGCCATAGGGTACACACCAGAGGGTTGTCCTGCCCTGCCTTCTGCTTTTCTCTTTCCTGACTTCAGAGTAACACTCACTGAATCCCATCACTTCTTCATCCTCTACCTTTCTCTTGCTAGATGCCACAGAATTCCTTTTCCAACAAGAACCCTTTCTAAAGGCTCCAATTAAATAAATAAAAAAACAATAAAAGTATGAATTAGTGATCATTCACAGTCCCACTAGTTTTCAGAAAACTTCCAGAATATATCATTTCTACTTCAATGAACCCCCTAAGTGGTGGCCTGTGGTTAACAAACTGCACTGTGTCTGGCATTGGATATGCCAAGGGAAGGAACGTCGATCAGGAAACCAAGACTCACTGTTGTTTACTCCCCTTTTCCAATGTCTTTCTCATGCACATGTGAATAAACGAATGAAACAAAGGTGTTCAGTGGAGAGAGTGATAGGATAGATCTGCAGCAAAGCTTTATCTGTATAGCCTCAGCAAGAAATAAGGGTACCATTTTAATGTGTCATCTAGATAATGTTAATCTTTTCCTCTGGAAATAATTTCAAATGCAGTGTTCACTTTGTTAACATCTCCAATGAAGTACACTAAAGAGCATAACTTTTTGACGCTGGGGGTCATGTTGCGCCCAGCAGTAATTACACAATACTATGGTAGAGTGAAATGCTCAGTGACTAAAGTCTGGAAGATTTTGTGCCCCCAAACCATGACCCTAGTTGGCTACATTTTCTGATATGTCGAGTCTATATTTTGTCGTTGTTCTCTTTCTGTCTCCAGCTGTCACTTGTTCCTCTCACATCTACACGCCACACCCCATACCTTCTGGACCCGCCCTGGTTCCCTCCCTAGTTTCCAGCTAACCACTTTCCCATAGGCGAGGTACCTGAATACAGCTTTTAAAAGAACACCCGTTAGTTCTGTGGCTAGAGTCGGATGGAAATAAATACATGTGTTTCCACATATGCATACTGTATGTTTTGACACTTCTTTATTCTTGGCTATATTGAGGGCAGAAAATGTTTTTAGGTAAAATATTTGCTGAATAATATAGCATTTCTTAATGGAGTTGATTCATTGAAGGAACAGCAGCAGAATTGATACAGTGCTATTGTCTGTCTGATTACTTTATATTCAGTGGAAATATGTTGCACTTAATGAATAAATACATGTCACATTAAAAAGCCTTGAATTCAATTCTATCTGCACACACAGGAAACAAAGAGTCTTAAGGGTGATAGTGTGAAATTATATTAAAGAAAACTGTGACAAAATTGTACCCATAGACAAATAGCTCCCATATGGCTGATGGGGAGATTATGGGATACCCTGTAATGAAGAATTAATGACTCCTTTCCCAGGGAGATGAAAATGGGAGAAAGGGAGGATTTACTTCTTATCCTTCAAGTTTCCTGCCTGGCTTTTATTTAAATGAATCTCTTCAGTGAAATTGTGATTTTAATTTCCTGTTCATGAGAACCTAAGTAGAGTACTTCTATGATCCTGCCCTCACTGGGTAGCTAAATTTTTCCAGATGAAATATACCATGGACCTGTTAGATGACCTCACTCAGTGACACCACACACATGGAGATACTCACATGAGATTGATACAGGGTAGGGATCATGCAGAAGCAAAGCATCAACTGACTTTATGAGAACATATTCTAGCTACCACGTATGTGTTTTCTCTCTGCAAGTGCTGGACAGCTCTATCTGCTCTGCCGTGGCCACAGATTTGTGGTATTAGATGTGTCCTCGGAAATTCATATGGGGAAGTCCTCTCACCAAATCAAAGCACCAAATAAAGACAAGGCATTTCTGAGCCAGAGAGGGAGGATCAAATGCCATCTATGATGAGATTTCCAAAGAAGAGAGTGCTACATGTTCTCCTCGAGATAATAAGCACTTAATATTCTGTGTCAGCAGCCTCATTTCATGTTGGCCAAAACACTCAGGTGTATTCCTAGGGTCTACTCACAGACAAAAAATGGCAGAAACTCAAACAGTGGAACATGGGACTCCTAATGAGCTCTTGCTCTTTCTCTTCCCTCCACACAAGGTGGGCCCAGCATTTCTTCCTACTCTTCTTATTTTCTTCCATTTGGATAGCTGTTTTCCCCTATTTCTGGTTTTCCCATCTCTACATTTCTGTATTTTATTGACCAGCTTCCTTTCCACCCCAAAATATAAGCACATTTGAAATGAATCATTTCTCTTCTGCCTAAGATTCTTGTGTTTTCAAATAAGAAATTCCATAGGTGGCTGGACATCTACAATTTTAGTTGCCCAGCTGCCTCTGATATACTAATATGGGAAAACTACAAGTTGGTATAGTCAAGCAAAAAAGCTGTATTAAACCATTTCTAGCATTTTAGCGTTTTACACATACACACACACACACGCATACTCATGTGTGGGCCTCAAGTGGGATTTTGACTGATTTATATTTGTAATTGCCACAAATCTCTTCTCAGCCAAGGCAGTATCCACTTTGAAACTAATATTTGCATGTTGCCATCCACAGAAAACTAGACAGATATATATCTAGCAAAGTGTTTCCTCATTCATAAGAGAAGTTACATGCTGGCCAGTTTGGCTCAGCAGTTGGAGTGTCGGCCCATGGACAAAGGATCATGGGTTTGATTCCCAGTCAAGGGCATGTACCTGGGCTGCGGGTTCAATCCCAGCCCCAGTTGGGGTCATGCGGGAGGCAACCAATCAGTGTGTCTCTCTCACATCAGTATTTCTCTCTCTCTCCCTCCCTCCCTCCCTCCCACCCACTCTATCTAAAAATCAATGGAAAAATATCCTTGGGTGAAGATCAACAACAAAAATAAAAATAAAAGGGAAGTCTTCCATTACATTCTGGTGGCACCCTGCTCATCTGTCTCCTCCCCCTGTGTCTGGGACTTGCACCTTTCCGCCTGCTGGCATTTGCAAGCACAGCTAGCCACTCCCCACCAGCCAGCCTGCAGCTGCGAGCCACCATTCAGGAGTAGGAGCAAATGAAGGCTGGAAGCTCTAGCTGACTCCATTCCTCAGGTCTTTTCACTCCTTGAGAAGCATCTTTGCTGAAACTCACGGCTGCCGTGCTTGCCCCAACATCAGTTTGGGTATCAAACCAAAGTCCTAAGGACAATAGGACCTACCAACCAGTTGGCTGAAGTGACCATGTTTTGAAAAAGAGACAGTAAATCATACTTTAATGCCAGATTTCAGTGACAAATCAATTTCATTCCACGTGTGATTCTGAATGTAAAAGTATTTCTAAAACATATGATCTGTCCACCCCCAAAACAAGGACTGACTGCCAGGGCTGGAGACTGGAGCTCTAGGTCATTGTGACTTCATATAGGAGAGAGATGAATACCAACTGTGAGAGACTTAAAATGAAACAGAAACATATTGCTTCTTGATGGCTCTCTAAGAGTTAAAAGTACATATGAGATACCTTTTAAAATAGAACCACGCTTACTGTTGTGGATTTAATTGTTATGCATGAATTTTAATATATTTGCTTTATTTAGAAGAAAATTTTTCCTTTGCTGAAGATTAAAATATAAATAATGACAGTAATAACAGCAATACCATCAACAATAAAGTGTACCAGGCACTTACCTAAACCCTTTATATAGTATATTGATTGATTTCATCCTTATAACAGCCCTCTTAAAGAGGCATTATTACCTGCATTTTAATATGGGAACATAATAGAAACGTTAAACTAACATAAATGAAGAGTATTTAGGTTACTAGCAAGTGAAAGTTAGATGAAGAACTTAGCAGTATGCATATACTCAAATGGAGACCAGGAGGAAAAAGTAGTGAGAATTTTATTTTAAGCAGGAAAGATGACAATAAGCTGTGTGAGATTATCTAACACAATCTCCTTAGGGTCCAATGCACCCATAGTGGAGGGGAGGTGATTAGATCCATGAATGACAGACAAGTAGATGCATTGCAGTTATACTACTAAGAATTACTATGAAACAGACATAAATCCTCAAAGATCAAAGAAAGTACAAATTTTCAAACTACACTTAATTGTGGGTGTGAGAGGCATAGTGGATTCCATCACCGCCAATGTATCTTTATTTGAGGAAAAAAAGACCTTGGATTCAGTATGAAAATACCTTTTGAAATATGTATTTACGAAAAAAACAGCATATGCTTCCCAGTCCTTAGTCTCCATTTTGGAATCATAGCTTCTATTTTCTAACTTGATAAATTTTATTTGTGAATTACAAAAAAAAAGAAAGAAAATACATTGAAGCTTACAAAATCAGAATTTCCTGTCGACATACATAAGGAAAAAACTAAGGGATATTCATTTGATCAGAGTAAGAAAATAAAACATGTGGTTTGTAATTTTTCTCCCCTTTCCTATTCTTATCTGCTTTATTTGTATTAAGTGTATATGATAAGAGTCTAGGAATAAGGATCATTTACTGTGGCTCAAAACTGAGATCTCCTGGGCTTGTTTTTGATAATTATGTCTGTCCTCATATATCAGCCAGAATCCCAGAGACCTACGAGAAAGCCTCAGTAGTTTACTTCATGCTTTTCAGCAGAAATCCTTAGTGAAAGATGTTAGATTAATTATTGAAAAACTTGTCAGTGCAGCCTCATTTTAATTTATTGATATAATTAATACTTATTTTAGATAGAATTATTCGACCTCTTCAATTGAAATTTATTTTCATATATTTTGATTATATGTTATGGATGAAAAATCTCATTGTCTTTATGGATTTGAACAATCAATAAAATAAAATAAATGTAAAATATCCTAAGGAAAAAAAGTTGGGTTAACTAAGAGCTAAATACATCGAAACATGAAAATGTAGTTTAAAATACAAACTTTAGGAATCTTATTTGCTCTGTCTGTAGAATTTAGAAAAAGAGGAAAAAGGGTATATTTAAAATGCCACAGGAGTCTTCTTTTTAGTCGAAAGTTTACTCAAGCATGGTTTCTTTCACTCAGCAGCCTTACAAAAACCTAATTTTACTCTGTGTTAATTTTTTTAAATATATATTTTAAGTACACTTAAGAGACGAGCCTTAAGATATTGCATTAGGATAAGGACACATCTTAGAAAGGAACTGGGGTATTGATGAGGATGTTGCTGATAAAGTATTCCTTCTTCTGATCCGTTAAGCACTGAATGACATTCTGAAAGCGATTTGGGACAACTGAGTCAGACCCACACACAGATAGGAGATGATTAAATGAAAATGCAATCAGCAGTGGCCTGGGAGCGTTGCCTGGTGAGAGATAATCCCACCGCTCTCTAATTGGCTCGCAGCAAGCATGCAGGATGACGGATTTCAGCTGTGGTATTGCCACACTGCTTCCCCCAGCACTATTATCTCAGAGTGACACTTCCATTACTCTGAGCAGAGAAAGATGAACGTCACCTGTCAGGGGCTGGTTAATTGTGTTGCTAGATGTATGTTGCCAGGGCGCAGGTTGGACATTTATGAACATAACTGCTTCCTCTGATGTCCGCCATCCTTCAGGGATCGATATGGCTCTTACAGTAAGCGCGTAATTGAGTGAAGGCACTTACCACTGAGGGGCTGAAGATGAGCCCATCGCGTGAGCGTCATTGTCCATACATTTACCATAAATGAGCTGATATTTGCCATTTATTGTGTGCAGCATTGTGGAAATGGAAACTAATGTGCCACTTCCATTTGTTTCCCAGATAAATGGGGAAGATGTCCAGAACCGAGAGGAAGCCGTGGCATTGCTCTCTCGCGACGAGTGCAAGAGGATCGTGCTGCTGGTGGCAAGGCCCGAGATGCAGGTCGGAACAGAGATCAAGTCTCCACACTGCATTGTATACCCTTTATCTGCTCTTCTGTATCAAATCGGTACCACGGAAATTTGTAAAACGAAGTGCACAAAATATAGTTGAGTCATCTTTTCTAACTTACCAACCTGATCCAAGTAATGATGTAAAAAGACTCCCTTATATTGCTCCACAGAATGGCGGCTTAAACATCTTCATATAAAAAAAAAGAAAAACACACAAAACTGAATCACTACTTTCCCCTTCCATTTACCAGTTATTTAAATGATTGATAACTGAAAAATGGTCGACTCTACATGATTTTTAATTCTGTGTGGATCCTTGCTTTAGGTTTTCACCTAAAAATATTTAATTGGAATTTTAAGGTGTCTTGAAAGAATCTCTAATGAGGGAAACATTAGCATATCCAGCTATCAACTTAAATCTTTTTAGAATAACTGTACAAAATAAAGTGACTTACATCATAGCATGGTGTGGTTCCATGTGTAGTAAATCAATTTTTTCCAACTTTAGCGTGACAAAAACATCTGTCCAGCCCAAAACAAAACAAACTGATGGCTTCTAAAGGAGATATATATATATATATATATATATATATATATATATATATATATATATATATATTTACAGAGGGAGATAGCATGAAAGTAAAGGAGAGGTAGTGGTGGAAGAAAAGTACTGTTGGTACTTCCTTTTATATCCTTTTTATACCCCACCGCAAAGCAGAAAGGACATTACATTGTCACCGTTCTATCCATCTGTCAGTGGTTTGAGTGAAGTTGGTTATATCACCATTTGTCTCTGAGGTTATTGATCGGATATTTTTCAGACTCAGTAACTACATACTATCTATAAATTACATTGAGTAAGTATATTTCAGTGTCAGACCGAATCCTGACTTGAATATAGTGGTTATAAAAGATCACCCTTTCCGCATATATTTCCTTTATGCCCTTGACCGTTCTAAATGGTTCCCATAAAGCCTTCCATAGCCCAGGGCAGAGTAAAAGTTACACACCTGAGGTCTTAGGAGTGGGGAAGGGAGCCTACACAGCTGTCTGGACTGCCTATTTGAGAGTGAATTTTTAAAATACGTATGAAATTGCACTAATTACCTGGAAATATCATAAACCAGTTAATCTTACTGATCCCATTTTCTTGAAAAAGACAGAATAATGATGCTAAATACAGATTAGTGAAATCCATGGTAAATTAAAGAGAACTCAGTAGCCATCCCTGTTTTAGAAAAGATATTTTGATGTTATAATGTGGTTTCTCTGCCCTTTCCAGGTAACTGCTGGAGAACCTCATTAATTTAGAATTAAAACATTTCCTTCCCACATAGCTATAATGGGCTGTGGAAAGAATAGAAATTAATGACATAAGACCAGATCTTGTTCATCTTAGATGGAATACATATGCTAGATAGAACCAGTCAAATATCTGGCTATACTCCTGACCCAATAGAATCATTGTTGGAGGATGAGTTTTCAAACAAGGCTTCCTTTTCACAGTTGATAAAAGATGGTCGTCTGAATCTGTAGGATGCTATTCTCTCTGTCAAAATCAGCACCTGCATTAGTCCTGTGATCCTGGCCCCTTACCCTTCACCATACTGCAATGGAGCTAATGGTCTTTAGAAAGTTAGATTCTAGGAAAAGAAAGAAAGAAAATGCATTTTAATACCACACTTTAAAAATGTAATTTAAGCAGTACATGCTATAAAGTGGGATAAAAAAAAAAAACTTGTCTTTATATCACCTATATTTTTTATCAATTTTAATGTATCTCATTATTACATTTTTTTGCATGTGTAATTCAGGGAGAATGTGGAAGTTTTTTGAGTGCTTTCTCTAGCCATTTTTTAAAAATGTTTCAAAGAGTCTACATTCTTGGAAATGATCTACAGAGTTGCTGGGGGCAATATTGTGCAACTGTGCAATATTTTTAAATAACTCATTTCTTTCATTCCCTGTCAACTTTCATTTTCTGCCCATTTTCTTCCTCAGACCATTAACGATATTGCTATTCTCTCCTCTTCCCCTTGGGACATGAGGGCAGAGAGGGTTCTCATAAGAACTTGTAGCCACTACTTTTGAGACAGTGCAGATTGTTTCTTTCTCTGCAATCCCAGTGTGTGACCCACTATGGTGCAGACAGATTCCCCTGCACCATAGAGAGAGGGTTCCCTTGGCTGCAGCTCAGCTCAGGGGGAAGTTCTGTCTCTGCCACAGAGCTAGAGCAGACTACCTCGAATGCACAAGTAGGTGGGAAGGGACAGAAAAGGAAGTGAGCAGAAAGACATTCTCCTTATTGTGCTGGTATACCTCCAGCCCAGAGGAAAGCCAATCGAAACAGACATACACAGGCTCCAGGAGGCAACTCAAGGATCTGCGGGGTTAGTTAACAAGAAGACTTATAAGGAACCAGTAATGTCTACCCTATGGTGTCCTTATCTTTCCCACCCCTTCATTTAAACCTCAGAAGATTTGGTCCATTGTGTTAGTGTCAGCAAATATTTTGTTTTGACTTGATTTAAGAAAAAATCCTTCAGTGTGCCTATCAAAAGCAAACATGTCTAGCTTTAAGTAATTTCTTTTGGGGTCTGGCATTTACGGCTTCATGAAACTTAAAAGGGATTAAAGGATGTAAAACTTGGATAATTATAAATTGGACTAAAAATTTAGTCCACTTAATTTTCATAGTTCATCTGCATATCAAAGTTACTGGGGTGGAACTTGATCAAGTTCTTAAGACTGCATTAAGATAAATGAGGATGATCTGGCCAGTGTGGCTCAGTGGTTGAGCGTGGGCCCATGCACCAAGAGGTCACTGGTTCAATTCCCAGTCAGGGCACATGCCTGGGTTGTGGGCCAGCTCCCCAGTGGGGGGCATGCAGGAGGCGGCCAATTGATGTTCTCTCTTATCGACATTTCTATCTCTCTCTCCCTCCCCCTTCCTCTCTCTCTAAAATCAATAAAGGAAAAAAATTTTTTTAAATAAAAGATAAATGAGCATGAATAAGTGTGTCCAGGGTTTTGGCCCCCATAAAATTTGAGGTAGTTTTCATTCTAGATAGCTTTTAATAAATATCAAGAAACCTGTGATTGCCTTCCTGTTAACAACCAGAATGTCTCTCCTGGTGCAGTTTCATGTCCTTCTGTTAGATTTGTTTTGTTTTTAAGTTTTAGATTCACTTATCTTTAAAAGGTTATTTTGCCCATTTGTTCAGTGGTGAAAACACCTCAAACTACTGTCAGTTTTGGCTCACTAGCAAGCTGCTGTTTCTCTGAAACACAGAGTGAAGCAGAGGTCTGACAATCGTTCAGTTAATTTAATCAGCACAGACAGCTAATTTATGTAATCCAGCTCCAAAATCCACTTTGAGAAAAATTATCTGTACTGGCTGTCAACACTCATCATATTAGCAAGGTCACCGCAGTTTTCCACTTCATTTTGCATTGAGGAGCCAAAGGGATCCGTTCAGTGTAATTGGTGTGAGACTCCCACGGGAATCCCGCATCCCACACCCATGGACAGAGCCCTGCACACTCCACAGCACTTCACCTGAAGCACAGCACTTGCAGCTGCGCCTGGAAAATGAATCAAAACAAACATGCCGTAGCATCACTTCTTGGGTTTTGTTGTTGTGGTTGAGAAGAATAACTTAGATTTTTTTTTCCAGATAGAGTGAATGATGTCTGTATTTGTGGCAAGCTGCCATCTTGTTAACTTGGAAGCCATTCACCTAAAAATCACAAAGCAGGAGGAGGGTAGAGTCCGTGTATGGGGAGGGCGCTTTGTTTGTCGCATTAGGGCTTGTTGTTATGGCAGAAAGCCCACTCATCCCATGGTCCTATTAGTACCACTGCATTTCTTTGACTCGAGAACTGGGGGAGGTAATGAGCACGGCAGCTGGGGATTGGACAGTATGCTTTTCAGACGTTGTGAAAGACGGTAATGTTCCGTGCCGGGAGATCTACTGGGTTAGGAGAGAAAATCTGCAGCTCTGTTTCAGGAAAGGATAAAAGGCATAAGAGTCCAATTTTTTTTTTAACACCTTTTCTTCCTTCTGAGAGGTGAACTATCAGAGGCTGGTATTCTAAAGAGAATCTTTATGATAAAAGGAACCGGTCAGGCATGGCCATTTAAGTTCCCCCTATTTTAGCGTGAGTTCTCACTGACCTAATATCATGCACTAATGTATTCCTTTGCAGCTGGATGAAGGCTGGCTAGAAGATGAAAGGAATGAGTTCTTAGAGGAGTTAAGCTTGGAGATGTTGGAAGAACAGCATAATGAAGCGATGCAGCACACCGCCAAAGAGGTGGAGCAGGTAGGGCCGGCCGTCTGGGCCGCACCATTTCAAATGCTGCTGCTTCTCTTCTTTAATGTGTAACCATAAATGGAGTGAAAAAAGAAGCGAAATCAAAGCGTTTGAGCAAACATTTCACTAATGGTAAATTTTGAGAGCAAATGATAATCTCAAATGAAGCAGAGGGAATAAATACAGTTTTATTCTATGAAGACTATTTCTAGTTTGGGAAGCTTAGGGACCCCTGTCAACAGAGTACAGAAGTATTCAAATGCTGACCCAGATTTAGAAATTTAATAGTAAAAATGCATGTTGCCTCTTAGCATGCCGGCTGGAGACAAACTATAACTCCTAGGGTAACCCCTCCCCCTAAACAGTCATTTTATACTTTGGAATTAATGTATGTATTTGAATATTTAGGCAACTAAGGGAAGATGACGACATGATGGAAGCCATCCATCTTTTTTGTGGTTTTGGTATCATGGTTACACCTTTATGCTAAAAATAGCAGTTCTACTTGAAATTATTGATATCATTGTGCCTCAGGGTCACATATTTATTCAACAAAAAATTCTGAGTTTCTGATGTGTTCCCAGCACTATACTTGATCCTGAGAATACAAAGACAAATGACTTAAGTTCCTGCCCTTAATTAATTCATAACTAGTGAAAGATCACACCATGGTTTGTGGCAAACCAAGTCTTTTCATCTTTGTTGTTTTCCTACTCGACACAAACAAGATCAATGTATCATAGATTTTGTTTATGTCAGATTTACGACATTCATCTGCCTGATGTAATTTTATTAACACTTCTGATGTCAGTTTACTGATTTGTTTAATTATCATCCTATTCTTAACATTAATTCTTAACACATCCTGAAAGATAGTTTAAAAAATATCCTGATAATTAGGCTTAGGAACTTGAAACACAAACATCCTATCACTTTGCCAAGCTGAATGGTAAAATATATTGACATGCTAGCATCCCATCACAGAGATGTATTTGTGTGTTTGTGCACATGTCCATATATTAAATAAACCTGGACATTGCAAACCACAGTGTCCACATAGCCATGTATGCTATATACTCTGTACTGATCATGGATGCTCATTGGCCATGGCTTTTCAGTGGAGGACAGATTGAAATTGTTATATATGACTTCAACGCTGGCCACAAATAAAGATATCTCCAGGTAGCTGCTGGTTATAAGCAAGGAAGACCTTGCTCCAGGACTTTTCTCTCTTAGCTACAAAATGCGGCCTGATGCAGAATTGACAGGAGATGTTGGAATAAAGAAGGAAGGGAGAGATCCTGCTCAGGTGAAGAGATACGGTGTCAAATGCTGCCTACTCATCAGACATAACACAAATGCTAGGTCTTTTGAGGTAACGCTAGATGTCCCTGAAGTTAGATTTTTATTATGTGGAAATTTTTCTTCACCATGAGACTGAAATATGATGAGAAGTGCAGAAACCCTTAAGAGTCCTTTGCCCTTATAAACAATAATACTACCTTAGGAATGTCTTTGTAGAAACATTGCCTGTCACTATAATAATTCGGTAGGGAAATGATAAATGATGGAGTAGCATCCCCTTAGAAACTAGGAATTCTAGGTCTGAGAATAAAAAAAAAAAAAAACCTCTTTATTTTCACGTTTGTTCATGAACCTGTGACAAAAGAAAGGGAAATTCAATTAAAATGCATATCCATATTTAAAAACTAAAATACATAACCATGTGAAAGTTTCACTTTGCAGACTTTCCTTGGTCCTGTGGCCGCTCTTGACACATTGTGTGACATCTCCCATCGCATAATTTATCTGTATCACTCACACTGCATGTCAATAAAAAAAAAAAATACTAGCCTTCTTGTGTTTGATCAGCTTATCAATAGATATAGAAAAATATAAATGTAGATAATGTCGTATAGAGACTCAAATGTGCAATATCAGTAATGCCCTCTGCCAGCTTCAAGGGCACAGTGGGCAGATGTCACCACATTTAATATTATTATTAGCTGATACAGAGGGACGTAGGGATGTAACAAGCTTTCCATTGTTAGTTACAGTTTCTTATTTATAACATTATTTTTTGTCAATAGGACATTTAAAATCAATCTCAGTGTCTTTCCCAAATGAGGAAAAGTATGTTAGGGGAAGACTGAGAATTCTAGAGTAGCTGATACATGGCCGTGTTCTCCCCTGTCCATTTGTTACATTTTGTTCCATCATTACTTACATGGAAGAAAAGAATTGTCTGGAGAGATCCTTGCAGACCTGTTCTAGAATACCTTTGATCACCCATTCTGTCCTTCTTCAACACTAACGGGCTTAATTATATAATTACACCTGCTAGAGAAGAACACTTGGACATAAGGAAAATGCAGTCTAGAAACTGCCAGGTAGACTACTGTATGGGAAGTGGTGAAAGAAAAGGTAACTTTACCCTATTCACAAAGAAAGAACTAGCTATAAGGAGATGCAGTGACAATCAATCATCCTGTGCAAAAGCCAAAATTACCAGGGAGTGAAGTTTATATAGATACGTCAAAATATATCTTTGATTTTATGCCTATGTCTGGCAATCAGTGTGGCTCAGACTTTCATGGGAACTGTTATTTCACTCTCAGTAAAATAAAACTTTTGAGGGAAATTACTGGTTAGGAGTAGAAGAATCTTTTTAAGTACCCCCAAATGAGACCTAAGGCATTATTGTTGCTTCTGAGCCGCAGGAGTTGGAGATGCACTGAGGTCAAAGCCCGTGTACGTAGGAATGTGGCATCCTGGACACACAGGAAATCCTGACCCAGGGAGATGGCCCCAGCCCTCTAGATCTCTCTGTCACTAATAAGTTAAACCCATCTGAAATTAAGATTCCTCATCTATAGATAGAAGGTCCTAGGCTCCATTACTAACCTATTCCTGAAATTTTGTGACGTTTGGCTAATCATCACCAGTGTATTACTAGTTCAGTAAAATTTCCTCTGAACTTAAAGTTCAGAAAATAAATAATAGTAAGTGATGTGATGTCTGAACTCCAGGCCTCCATACTGCTAGAGACCACAGACATTCTGTCTTACTCATTTTCTTGTGTGTTATCACCTCAGAAACTCATAAAGTCCCCTCATTTATATACCTTCACACTAGGGTTTCCCAAATAAGAGAAAGCCTTAAGACAAGAATCACTTATTTCACTGTGTCCTATTTTATTTATCCCCAAGTGAGTACATAGTCGCATTCAGCTTTTGCTTTCTTTCATTCACTGCATAAAAAGCTGCCTTGAGCTAATTGCCTTTATTTCTAAAATTGTTGTGGATACTAAAAGTACAGGAGCTTTCTAGGAACTGCACTTTTGCCAAGAAGCATTGTTTTCACAACAAGTGTTTCAACAATTGGTGTTTTTCTTTGTCCCCTCAACATTATTTTCTTAGCCAAAAAAACAAGAAGAAGAAGAAGGCACAACGGACACGGCCACGTCCTCATCCAACAACCACGAGAAGGACAGTGGAGTGGGGCGCACGGATGAAAGCTTGCGGAACGATGAGAGCTCAGAGCAGGAGAATGCAGCTGAGGATCCCAACAGCACATCCTTGAAGAGCAAGAGAGAGCTAGGGCAGAGCCAGGACACCCTGGGGAGCGTTGAACTTCAGTGCAATGAGAGCTTCGTGTCAGGTGAATACATTGACTCAGACTGCCCTGGCAACCAAGATGAGGAGTGTGAACGATTCCGGCAGCTCTTGGAGCTCAAATGCAAGATTCAAAACCATGGAGAGTATGACCTGTATTACTCGAGCAGCACAATAGAATGCAACCAAGGGGAACAAGAGGGAGTGGAGCATGAGCTACAGTTGCTGAATGAAGAACTAAGAAACATTGAACTTGAGTGCCAGAATATCATGCAAGCTCATAGGCTCCAGAAGGTAACAGACCAGTATGGAGACATCTGGGCATTGCATGATGGAGGATTTCGAAATTATAACACCAGCATCGATATGCAAAGAGGAAAACTAGATGACATCATCGAACACCCAGAAAAGTCAGACAAGGACAGTTCTAGCGCCTACAACACAGCTGAAAGCTGCAGAAGCACCCCACTCACTGTGGACCGTTCCCCTGATAGTTCCCTTCCAAGAATGATCAACCTCACCAATAAGAAAAACCTGAGAAGCACAATTGCAGCCAATCAGTCCTCTTCTGGACAGAGCAGTAAAGAGTCGACCTCCACCAAAGCCAAAACCACTGAACAAGGTTGTGGCATTGAAGGCAAGGAGAAGATTTCAGAAAGCAACAAGCTTTCTGATCAAGAGAAGACGGGCAGCGAACACATTCCTTACCTCTCTCCTTACCATAGCTCCTCATACAGATATGCAAACATACCAGCACACGCCCGGCATTATCAAAGCTACATGCAGTTAATTCAACAGAAATCTGCCGTCGAATACGCTCAGAGTCAGCTGAGTCTGGTGAGCATGTGCAAGGAGTCCCAGAAGTGTTCAGAGCCCAAGATGGAATGGAAGGTGAAAATTCGGAGCGATGGGACCCGGTACATCACAAAGAGACCAGTGCGAGACCGAATTCTGAAGGAACGTGCCTTAAAGATCAAGGAGGAGCGGAGCGGCATGACAACGGATGATGACACCATGAGCGAGATGAAAATGGGGCGTTACTGGAGCAAAGAGGAGAGGAAGCAACACCTGGTCCGGGCCAAAGAGCAGCGTCGGCGCCGAGAGTTCATGATGCGGAGCAGGTTAGAGTGTCTCAAGGAGAGTCCTCAGAGCGGCAGCGAGGGCAAGAAGGAGATCAACATCATTGAACTGAGTCACAAGAAGATGATGAAGAAAAGAAACAAGAAAATTTTGGACAACTGGATGACAATCCAAGAACTGATGACCCACGGGGCCAAGTCTCCCGACGGCACACGAGTTCATAATGCCTTTTTGTCAGTCACCACTGTATGACCGAATGAATGGGATGCAACTGGTTTTAAGAGTGTGCTACCGGTTTGGGTAGAGTACGATTGCCTCGTTCAATGTGGCGTTTTTATATATATTTTCTGACTCTTTATAGTTTAAATTTTTTGTAAGCAAAAATACCTGGTAATTTTTCATTTGTTTTTCATATACTGGTACCTTCTTTTTGGCTGAGGACTTTCTTTAACTTGTGATATATTCATATTATTCATTTATATATAAAAACAAAAGGAAAGAAAACAAAAAAAAAAAACTTGAACAAAAATTCTGAGGAGCCAATTAATTTCCTATTTTAATGTATCTATTGTAAGTTAAGATCTGGATTTATTTCTCTAATTTACTTATTTTCTACTTTAATAAGAACTCGATGCCAAAACATTTCTATACTTGCTTCTTGGCATAACACGTATTAAATCAAACCTGTTAATAAATCATGTACCACAGCTTGTCTCATACATAGAAACCACCTCTGTTTAACATCCCGTTGTACATTTAACACACAAATGGCCGTTGTCTTTGTCTCAGTAAAGTGTAGGTGGACAATCTTCCTGTGATATGTAGTGACATTGGTCATGTAGCTAGATAATTGTGGTAATTGTGACAATAAAAGAGAAATAAATTATTGATTATCCTTAAGAAAAGTAATCAAGGAGTGTTTTATTTTCATTGTCCACTGTGGTTACCAGATATAAATTAGTTATATATGTAACTATTTAGAAGACTCCTAATTGTGGGTTATAAAATATGTACATTTTCTATCACTTTTTTTTCAATGAAACGTTCTTGAAATACTTCCCATAGATCATGGTGTCACATATTCTTGCCAGGCTTAAATTAGGTAACATATGTAGAGCATCTTACAGATGCTAACTAAAATTTAATAAACATGAATTCCTGCTTCCCTTGCCTGCCATCCATGTAAGGAAAAGCCAAGGAAAATTTAGGGGAAGACGTGGAGAAGAGGACCAGTGAAGTACATATCTGAGATTGTTTATAATGACACTGTATGTATTAGTCAGCTCAAGCTGCCATAACAAAAAACCACAGACTGTATAGCCTAAACAACAGGAATTTCCTTCTCATAGCTCATAAGGCTGGGAGGTCCAGGATCAAGGTGCTGGTTAATTCAGCTCCCTGGAAGTCTCTCTTCCTGTCTTACACGTGGCCACCTTCTCACTGTGTCCTCATGGGGCAGAGAGAGGAAACTCCCTGGTGTCTCTTGAAAGGGTACTGATGCTGTCATGAGGGCCCCCACCCTTGTGACTTCATCTAAAACTAATTACCACCCAAAGGCCCCATCTCCAACAGCTATCACATAGGGAGTTAGAGCTGCAAAATATGAATTTGGAGGGGACACAATTCAGTCCATAACTCTACGTGCTTTTATTTATTCAATCATTTGGGAATAAATTTTGGGGAACCATCTTTTTAATCATTTTCCGTATAGTCAACTATAAATGCCTTTATGTTAGTTTATTAAGAAGTGAAATTTTTAGATTATTATGTAGGCTTTTAAATATAGTTTTTCATCATATAAACATATAAACCATATCTTGTCAATCACGATGCCTCCTGAGTGAAAGCCAGGTCGACCCTGTGCATGTAAACATGAGTTCCGTCAAATTTTTATTAAGCCCAAGAGATAGTTTTAACATAATGGAGATACAATGTCTGAATATTTTTTAAGCTAATCTCCTCTTTAAAAAACTACAGTGGCTCCTTATTAGATCTAGAATCGGATTCTGACGCCTCAGCCTTGTATTCAAGGCCCTCTGCTAACTCACCCACCTTTCCTATTGCCTCTCCGCTGTAGATCTGCTGAGCTATTCCTGGCTGCAAACAGCCTGCCAATTTCTGCTGAAGTTACCTTATACTATTCTGCTGCCTGGGGTTTCTGTGCCGAATCTTACACATCCTTTAGAGCATAATCAATCACATATACATTTTCTCTTTAGAGCCTGCTTTGATGACCAGATTTTCTGAGCACTTGGCACACACTTGGATACAACTGCACTACTGGAAATGTTGTTCTTTTGTGATTTGAATTACATACATAGAACTTACTGTCTCCCTGCATAGATTTTAAGTTCATGAACTTTGGCCCCTGTGTCTTCCTCTGTCTTTGTAAACCTCTGGTCGAATGGCATTTGAGTAATAATGAATGCTAGCTGAGTTAAATTATTTTATTAATTTAATGTATCTCTTCCTCCACATATTAGTCCCTTTGTTACTATTTTATTTACTCTTCTACCCAAGTTACTACCTTTTGAAGGGTTATTACATAGGTGGAAAGAAATGAATCTTATTTACATATAATGAAAAGCTGGACTCGAAAATTTTAAGATAATGATAGTGATAGCAACCTAAGGTAACAGAAAATGTCATCACTTCTAACTTTAGCTGCTGTTAATCCAATCAATAAGATTACTTGGAGTGTGCCAAGAATTAACTTTTAATCAAATGGTTTCAAGGAAGAATGCCTGTCTATCTTAAGAGCTCATCTTTCCTGACCTGGTGCCTATGGTTACTGTTATCATCTTAACAAACTGAATTTAAATATTTGTTGAATTCGTATTACTTCTATAGATAAATGTGATCTGGAGCGAACATGTAAATTCTTCCCGAGGAAACATGTACACATTTCACAGAATGCTGTTTCCAAAGCTACCCGTTTAATTTTACTTTTATTAAAGCCAAGTGTGCTTGCCAATTTTTTAAAAATGTGATGTTGGTGTTTTTCATGTCTATGTTTATGTAGTTCTACCAGCTGAGAAATGTTGTTTTCAAAAAATCAGTGAAAATCTGAAAAGTGTTATGCTTTATCTTTCTACATAACATATCTTTGTGCTGAACATGTTTTTTTAGTAAATGAATAATAAATCTGTTGCTCAGCAAAGAAAAACGATTGGTTACATGTGGGATATTTTATTTCTGTTCTGAAGAAATATGTGGATATAAAGAGCAAAAGTGTTTTATTTGAACTTGCCTTTGAAATTCCGTATCTTTTATTGTGTTTTATAGTCAGGATGGGACAGAAGTTGGTGTTAGGGTCCATGTGTGGATGACCTGAGGGGGTCGAAAATAATGTACATTCAATGGCCGTGCCTTCCCTGCATGCCTTGAAGAAGGCTGCTCTTGCTGTCTGGTTTGTGCGACAGTAGCTTTACAAACACGTCTGAGGGCCTTTCCATAGCTAGGAGTTCATTCCAGCCCTGCCTTACTGTGACTGACTGCCCCATAAGCACATTCTTTCTGCCCTCCAAGGAGCCTCTGCCTCAAACGCCTTGTTTTGTGAGGGCGCTCACCTGCTCCTTCAGCTTAGCACCGAGTCCTCTCGAAATTCTCTTTATCTGGTCAGTCACAAAGCAGTGTTCATTTTTCTTCAAAATGGGGCAGATTATCTGTATTAAAGATAAATACCTTTTGGCTGGACGGGCACCGCCTCGGGCCTAATTGCTTCGACAGCCTGCACCGTCCACCCGGCCTGTGGCGGCAGCACTGGCTGACTTTTCCTCATGTGACAAGGCACCTTTGAGGGTCTTTTCCTGGGAAATGGAATCAAATCTGAGTGCCTGAGATGATTATCCAAAGACTCGGCCCCCCTCTTGGTTCCATCTGACTCACATTTCTCTCCAGACGAGACTTCCAACGCAGACCTCAAGAACACTGCCTTGGGTAGATGAGCAGCTTGGTGCCCCTTCAAACTAACGTTCTTCTTGATTTGATTCTTAATTAAATTTTACTTTTATTAATACTCTTTACTATTAGTTAATTTCCATTATTTTTCTATGTCTATTAAAAACTATTAATATAATTGATATAATAAGAAAATAATTATTAATCTTTAATTAATGAAGTTGAACACTGCAACAGGCTCACTGACTAATTTACTTCTTTAAAACAGAAACAAGGAAAAAAATGTTTTCCCAGCCAGTTATTTTCCACTTATTTGAAGGTTTTGTTCTCCCTTCAGTTTTCTAGCATTCTTTTCCAAAATGTATGTCTTTGGAGGTATGTTAAAGGACTTAAGCCCTGGCAGGTTTGGCTCAGCGGTTAGAGCATCAGCCCGTGGACCAGAGCGCCAGAGAGACCTGGGTTCGATTTCCGCTAAGGGCACGTCCCTCGGTTGCTGTTTGTCCCCCGGCCCCAGTTGGGGTCATGTGGGTGGCAACCAGTCATTGTGTCTCTCTCACATCGATGTTTCTCTCTCTCTCTCCCTCCCACTCTGTCTGAAGATAAATGCAAAAATGTCCTCCGGTGAGAACAAAAAATAAAAATAAATAAATAAATAAAAAGGACTTAAAATTTAGGTAAAACAAACCATTTGCCCTGCAAACATACATGATATGGTTTTAGACTGTCAGTGAATGGTGACTGCAGGAAGCCACTGAAAAGTGCCTGACCAAGACAGTCATCTATTGAGGAACGCTTTGAAATGTTTCTGTTCTTTTTTTTTTTTTTTTTTTTGCTGTTTCCACTCAAATGTGCAACCCTGTTCAGCCAGAGCAAGGCCAGGTTACACTGGAGCGTTTTATAAGAAGTCTCCTTGCAGAATGGGGTAAATGGGCCGCCCAGAGCAGACGATTTGAGAAATGTTTCTGTGCTACTTCTGGTGTCCCCGCAGCTTGTGCTTCAGTCAGACAGGACTCCCTACAGGTTCCCAAACACGCCATTCTCATTTCCCACACCACTCTTTGCACGTTACCTTAAACCTTTCCCTTCGCCCGTGTTTATTCCACGTCTTCCCCTCTCTGTCTCCAGATTTCCTCTAGTCCTGCTCACGGCCGCTCCATTTCCGCACACTCAGACAGATGGTATTTTGTCGTGACACTCACTTGACTTTCCGCCCATTGGTGTCTTCGTTTTGTTTCCATGATCTGTGTGTCGTACGCAGTGTGCCGCACCGTCAGTCAACACTGCCACATATGTCCTCCTGGCATTTCTTCTGTTTCACCAAACAGCAGCTGCTCAGGATTCGGGGCGCGTTTTCCACATCTCCCAGTCAACGGTGTTGTATTGCAGTAGGCATTGCTCCTGGGTTCATGCACCATCTATAAAACGAGGGTCCTGCTTGTTATTCAGGATCCTACTGCCTATTTTTAACTTATTGACGTTCACTACTTATTTACTTGCCCCTAAGCCTTGCCACTGAGTTTATCTTCTCAGACAAGTGTTTAAGCTTGCTACTGCTCAGTACAGTGGAGATAATGACACCTTTTCCATATGTTAGAAATTAAATGGGTTAATACATATAAAGCAGATAGATGAGTGCTGGCACAGAGTGGGCACTCGATAGATATGAGCCATTGTTTTTATGTACACACGAGCAGACTGTGGCTAATATAATTTTATTAACCTGCCACAGATTCCACAGCTACTGAGCAACAGATTCTACATTCAAACTCATGATGGTCCCCTCCGCAAGTTTTCCTTCTTTCCATCACTTGCAGTCTCCGCATTGAGAATGGATATCAGTTAATAGCGACGTCTTCACTCAAGCACCATTGGTTCTGCTTCAAACAGACGTCCGGGCACTGACACCATTTTCCGTGGGTCATCAGATGTGCTGGTTTTCTTCATGTGTTTGTACTTTACCAGTCAGCCTATTTTTTTGAATTGCACATTACCTATGGTGGGGAATTATGGTGGTAGATTGTGTTTTTGATCAGTTAATGAGCTTATGATTGTTTCCCTAGAGCTAACCAGTACATCATTACATTCTACCTCATATTTATTCTCACCCAGTGCCACTGTGCTGCTTGCCAGTCCATGATCAGAAATGTGACATTGTTGAACAGAACCTCTTGGATACCTATTTGTGGAACTGTTTTAATGGGAAGCATAGTCAATGCTAGCTATTCAATCCTCAAATTTAATAAAACAAGACATTGATTCAACTTCACATCTCTGGTGGTGATAAGAGTAGATTAGATGGGACACAACTTTCCGACACGTCTTGGAACATCTGTGAGGTACTCTAGGAAACAAAGCTTACTCAAATCTTTCAAGAAACCAGCTCTATCTTAAAGTTCTTGTTATGGTAGGGTCGGCGAGTATGGCACAGATATCTATTTGTGCCCATTTAATTTAGCCTGACTTTGTTTTTAAAACAGAAAGCTAATTATAAAATTAATCAGATGGGGGACACAAAAAATAGAAATAATTCAAAACAGTCAAGAGAAGGAAATGTGTTTGAGAGCCTACAATGTTCACTGTGTTCAGTGCTTTACATGGGTCATTAATAAACTTCTTGTTTAGGAAAGGTGAACTATGAGCACCTAAAGAGAAATCTAACTGGATACAGTAGTCAGTGCAGAGTGATGGAGCCAGTGAGCACACAGGAGGGTTAACAGGAGTGAGGGCTTTCTTTGGTCTGTCATCACCTTTGAGAAACCTTCCCTAGTCTTGAAGCTGGAATAGGGACTCACCCATAGGACAAGTTCTCATCAATTCTGTGATCTTGAGCAAGTTACATCTCTCCTTGGAGCTTCCATTTTCCTCATCCGTGAAATGAGAATATTGGAACAAATGATCCTCGCTACCCATTTTATTTCTAACATTCTAAAAATTGCCAATACATAATGAACATTTTGTTCCAAATTTCCTTTTGTTGTAGCTATACCATAATTTGTTATGAAGTCATCTTAGAAATTTATCATCTACTAGTAAAGCAAATAAGGACATTTTCCAAGTGAAAAATAAGAGAGCAATTCATTGGTGTAAAATAATGCCTAGCTCCTTCTTCCATTATTTACCAGCTGCCACATCACATTCTTTCTAGAAGCCTTTTTTTTAGATAGGAGATTCATATTTATTTTTCTCATGACATATTTACAATTGAATATAAATGTAAGGTCTGCTTGCACACCAAATCCAGGTCCTTTGGGTGGGTCAGTCAAAGAGGTGAGACCCCCAGCTGGCTCACAAGAGAAGCAGCCATTCCTTGGCTCAGGTTTTGGAGTTTTACCAGCCTTGAGCTTATGAATAATTTCTTCAATATTTTTAGGTGTCAGTATCCTCATAGAAAGTTGTCATTTATTTGAACCATGGGTACATTTACACAGGCCCCTAAACATCATGGAGTTATGCCCTAGAAGAGAGACCTGGGTCTTCTAACACTTGCATAGTTAGCGAGAAGGTGGGGAGGGGAAGGGATTGTCCACCATTTGGATAACTCTCAGCTTTGTACTCAAGATTACCACCCCACCCCACTGACCTGAGAAAGCTTGTTGCTGGTCTACTTGAGGAAGAGCTTCTGTGGTCAGCCAGCAGACACATTGGCTAGTTTCTTCATAAAATGTATGACTGACATGTAAGTTATAAGAAGGGTGGGAGAGTTAGGTAGGAGCTAGGTCACGAAGGATTTTGTATGCAAATAAGTGGAGGAGTTAAAGGAATCAAATTTATGTTTTTGAAAAATCTGTGTATTAGCAATTTAGACCTAACATTGGGTAGGGAAATATTTGGAGGAATGACAGTCAATTAAGGAGTCATTCCGGAGATTCAGAAGAGAAAAGAGCTTGAACAATGAGCCAGTGAGTGTGGAGAGAGGATTTGACAGATGTTAGGAACTGAGGCTGCAGATTTAGCAAATGAAAATACAGCACAGAAAAACAATACTTTTTTCAATGTATGTATTGGGGACATACTTATATTAAAAATTAATTATCATTTATTCAAATTTTTTATTTAACCAGGCATCCTGCATTTTACCTGACAATCCTATTAGGGAAGTAGAATAGCCAGGTCTTGGGAACTGACTGGATATACAATGGAGGATAAGCAGAGGAAGGAAGAAGCTGAGGATGGGGTTCAGATTTCTGGATGGGCAACTGGGTCAGTGATGGTACCACTCAGCAGAACAGGATTAGCATGAGAAAAATGTTCTGGAAGAAAAGGTGAATAAGCAAGTCTTAAGCATGTTGATTTTTAAGGTGCCAATAGGACAGTCCAGGGAGAGATGTCTAATGGGCAACTAAAAATGCAGATACAGAGTTCAGAATATTAGAGACTGGAGGAACACATGTCACGGTTACCAGTAGAGAGCAGGATTTCCTAGAGGCAACTAGGAGAGCACCTTATAACCAAATAGATAAATATTTCTTCAGCAAAACATATTTAAACTGTAAATAGCCCCATGCAAGTTCAGGTTAGGTGTTGCAACCCAATTATTTATGGAGAAAAGGTGTATTTTTTTCCCCAGAGATTTATGAATTTTAGAATTGTAGCTGAAGGATTATGAACCTTATTTACATCAATAGTGGCAAAACTGCACAACCCCTTTTTACTTAATACTCCACATTAGTCTATAAAGAGTTATTTTTGTTTGTCATCCTTTTGAAATGGAATACTATTCTCTTGTACTGATAAACCATAAGTGTGTTAATTTTTATTGACTCTAATCTCTATTGCAATCAATGCCCTAATTAATCAACTTAGAAGTATATACCACTTTATGCATGAGTATATCTCAGAAAAGTTTCTGGAAGTGGAATTGCAAGGTCAAAGGGTATGTATATTTGTGATTTTGAGGGTTCTGTCATAAATACTGCCCTCCACAGAAGTGGCATGATTTGAATTCCTACCAGCAGAGTCTGAAAGGACCCATACTTCCTACTTCCTTGCTGTGACATTTTTGGCTTGTTTGCCTCCTGGTGCGTGTCCATTCCCCACTCTACAGACCCCATACTGCACATCCCAAGCTCTCATTTCAGCTGGATTCAGTCAGTGGAGGCAATGATGGGAATGGAGGACAGGAAAATGAGAGCCATGGCATTTCCCCATCCAGGGGACTATACAAGTTTTGTGGGGCCTGTGGCTTAAACATTCAGAAGTTCTAATTTAAAAAAAATAAATTATAAATTCAAAATTAGGCACAAAAGCATTTATTCATGTGAAACAAAAATATATCCCAATAAATAAATATATTCTCAACTCACCTTCTCTTTAGTCTGAGCCCCAGAATGTCCATGGCTATTCTATCACCACCTGACAGGAGGGGAAATGTGAAAGGAAGAAATCGAGTGGAACCAAGCAGCAGTCTTAACTGATCACAGTTACAATATCTTAATTTAACAAATTTTACAAAAACAGGTGACCACAGGAACACATTGACCAAGCCCCTCTCAGGGCCTTAGAGAGCAAATGAGGGGTGGGACACTGAAGCTCAACCTTCATTGACTCCACCCTCCATCTGCCTCCAGATCCTCCCCCTCTGCCTCAGGCAGCATCTCTGACAGAAGCTGAATCTTCTCCATGGCTACCTCTCCCACCAGACAGGTGAACCAGTTGCAGATTCCAATTGTCCCTGGACCCTGAACTCCAGTAAGACTTGCCCAGGATCATTCCTGGCTTGCCACACTTTCTAATTTCTGGATTGTTTCATTCAACGTTTTTTTTTTGTTTTTTTTTTATTAATTTATTTTTGTTACAGATGTTTCTCCTTTTTTCCCCATTGACACCCTCCTCCCCATCCCCCCACCCTGTCCCCAGCTTTGTTGTCCATGTCCATCACTTATGCATACATGCGCATAAGTTCTGTGGTTTATCTCTTCCCTCCCCCCCCACCCCCTCTTCTGAGGGGTGTCAGTTTATACCCTACTTCCACATCTCTGGGTCTACCCTGTTCCTCAGACTGTTATGTTCATTATATTCCACAAATAAGTGAGATCATGTGATATTTGTCTTTCTCTGCTTGGCTTGTTTCGCTTAGGATAATACTCTCGAGGTCCCTCCATGTCGTCTCAAAGGATAAGAGATCTTTCTTTCTAACAGCTGCATAGTACTCCATTGTGTATATGTACCACAGCTTTTTTATCCATTCATCCACTGATGGACACTTGGGCTGTTTCCAGATCTTAGCTATTGTAAATAGTGCTGCTATGAACATGGGGGTACATGTATTTTTTCTGATTGGTGTTTCAGGCTTCTTAGGGTATATTCCTAGAAGTGGGATCACTGGGTCAAATGGCAGTGGCTGCACCAGTCTGCATTCCCACCAGCAGTGTACTAGAGTCCCCTTTTCTCCACACCCTTGCCAACACTTGTTGTTTGATGATTTGTTGATGGCGGCCATTCTGACAGGTGTGAGGTGATACCTCATTGTTGTTTTAATTTGCATCTCTCTGATGATTAGTGATGTTGAGCATTTCTTCATATGTCTCTTAGCCATTTGTATGTCCTGTTTGGAGAGGTGTCTATTTAGTTCCTCTGCCCATTTTTTAATTGGGTTCTTTGTCTTCCTTTTGTTGAGTTGTATGAGCACTCTGTATATTTTGGAAATTAACCCCTTATCCGATGTATCATTGGCAATTATGCTCTCCCATAGAGTGGGTTCCCTATCTGTTTTGATGGTTGTTTCTTTTGCTGTGCAGAAGCTTTTGTCAACGTTTTTTTGTTTGTTTGTTTGTTTTGTTTTGTTTTTTTTATATCCCTTGATGGATTCCCTTTATTAAGCTCTATCTTATTTAAAGCACTTTTTGTTCTCCTGCTTTAACTACATCCAAGACTGTTCTTGGTGCTAGATATGGTCTCAGTAAACAGACTCTCCAATAAGATCTTAAAATGGAATTACTCTCCTGCTTTTATGTAAACGCATTGGTGACCTTGAAGATGGAAATGAGATCCTAGTAATGTGGGCATGCAATATATTACTGTGGTTACTTAGGATTAAGTACCTGTTGAAGTCATTATTTTAGGAAACCAAATAGTTGCTAGATTGCTACACTTTTCCAATAAGAAAGTATGATTATTACAAAGAATGTAAGGTAAAGTAATTATTTTTAACAGCACTAGGGAGTTTATAAGGGGAAAAACATTAGGGAAAAATGTTTTTTTTTAATAGAAAACCCATCTTATAGTAAATGTATACTGGACAAAGTAAGCTACAGAATGCCTAAAGCATCATATTTCCCTTCTAAGTTTTTTTTTAATTTACTAATGATTTATATTTTAAACTTTTATATCAAAGTAAAACATACATAGAAAACTCTATAAATTATCACAAAATGGACACACTTGTATAGCCAGCATACAAGTCATGAAATAGAACATGACCAGCACTCCAAAATCCACCTAAATATTATCCCGCCATCCTTTCCAACTGTAAACAATATACAGGCTTCTAACACAGAGTGATTGTGCCTGTGTTTGATGTTTATATAAATGGGATCCTACAGTATATATTCACTGAGTCTGACTTCTTTTATTCAACATTTTGTTTCTGAGGCTGATCCATGGTTTTATGTGTATTTGTAGTTTGTTCATTTTCATCACTGTGCAGTATACTGTCATTAGATTATCATAATTTATATATCTATTCTATACTCGATGAAAATTTTGAGTTGTTTCCAATTGCTGATTATTACAAATAACACTATGAACCTTCTTGTATGAACATCGTACACACATTCCTATTGAGCATATATACCTATAAGTTGAATGCCTGGGTCTTAGATTATACATGGGTTCAACTTTAGAGATATTAAACAAGTGATTATTACAATTTATATTCCCACTAGCAGTGTTTAAAGAGTTCTCAGTGTTCCACATCATTACCAATACTTGGAATGTTTTTAAATTTTTTGGCAGAACTTAATTTATTACAGTACTAGTTATTTATGCCAGCTCCAAGTATCCAAAAATTATAAGCACTACATATTTTCAGTAAGCATACAACCCAATTTAGTGTCTAACTATTTAGTAGAATGTCCTTTATTGTTCTTTTCCTATTTAATTTTTTCCAGCTTTATTGAGATATAATTGGCATCTAACATTGTATCAGTTTAAGGTGTGCAATATGATGATTTGATACATCTATAGATTACAAAATAAGCCACAGTAAGGTTAGTTATTACCCCATCCCCTCATATAATTACCATTTTTGTGTGGTAAGAACATTAAGATCTGCTCTCTTAACAACTTTCAAGTATATATTACAGCACTATTCATCATGCTGTACATTAGATCCCCAGAACTTACTCATCTTAGAGTTGGAAGTCTGTGCCATTTGATCAACAGCTCCCCATTTTCTCTAGTCCCAGCCTCTGGCAACCACTGTACTACTCTCTGTTTCTTTGAGTTTGTCTTTTTGAAATTTTTGAAATGTAAGTGAGATCATACATTATTTGTCTTTCCCTAGCTGGCTTATTTCAGTTAGCATAATGTCCTCAAGATACAGTCTTGTTGTCCCAAATGGTAGGATTTCCTTCTTTTTTATGGCTGAAATATATTTCAGTGTGTGTGTGTGTGTGTGTGTGTGTGTGTGTGTGTGTGTGTGTGTCACATTTTCTTTATCCATTCATCTGACAGTGGATACTTATAGGTTGTTTCCATGTCTTGACTATTGTAAATAACACTGCAATGAACATAGGGATAAAGATATCTCTTCAATAAACTGATTTCATTCCCTTCAACTATGTACCCAAAAGTGGAGTTCCTGCATCATGTGGTAGTTCTATTTTTAATCATTTGAGAAACCTCCACACTCTTTCCTATAATGGCTATACCAATTTACATTCCCACCTGCAGTGCACAAGTGTTCCCCTTTTTTCTACACCTTTGCCAGCATTTGTTATCTCTTATCTTTTTGATGATAGCCATTCTGATCTCTGTGAGGTGGTGTCTCTGTGGTTTTTATTTGCATTGCCATAGTGATTAGTAATGTTGACCACCTTTTCATGTACTTGTTGTCCATTTCTTTTTAAAAACATCTATTCAACTTCTTTGCAAATTTTAATTGGATTATTTGGATTTTTTATCTTTTGTTTTTGCTATTGAGTTGTAGTAGTTCTTTTTCATAGGTCACCTCCTGGTATCATGAAAACCCATATCCCTAACCATAGCTGATTGGACAAGAGGATGGACGTCTAACCCAAGTGTATCCAAACGTGAGGCCAGCCATCTGCCTAAGTAGTGACCTGCAATATTAGTTAGCATTGTTCAAACAAGAATACTAATCAAATGGGTCAATCAAATTTGCTAGGAATTTAAACTGGAGCTCAGATAGTTACTAGCTGATGAAGCCAATAGACACTCAGAGAGAAAGAGGAAGCATCTCCCTAATGGTGAAAAACTACAGTAGGGAATTCATGCATTCTCAAGATAGATGGTTTTGGGAATGACTATCTAGTTTCTGTCTCCATAAAACTTGACTCTTGTGATTCATGCTTTTTTAGTGATGATTGTAATAAAGTTTCTTCTGGTTTACATGAGGACTGGCTGTGTGATTGAAATTCCTGTATCCCTTATCTCTATGTGTACATTCATGATAGGCCACCATTATTATAGTAACAGGAAGTTTCCATTCACTGCAACCAAAAGAAGCCACTTAAAACAATGTCCTCTTTCTATGTATATGTATGATTACATTTTTACAAAATCATATCAGGTGATACAAACTGTTTATGTCCTGATTGTTTGAGTTAATAATATATTTTAAGTAATTATAACAGTAAATGTGTATATGCAGCATTTTCAGTGTTTAGAGTATACATTATATGTATGAAACATAACTTATTTTATAATTGCCCTTTTCCCTTTCATCTTATAATTTGCTGCTGATATAATAAATAATGATGTAATAAACACATTTGAATATACTAAATTGATTATTTCCTTTGGATAAATAACCAGGAGTAATCTTGCTCAATTAAAAAATATGATAATTTATAAGAATAAATAAGAATATTTATAAAAATAAGATAATTTATAAATCATATTCTTAAATATGTATATGTATACACATATACATGTGTGTATGTGTGTGTGTATTTGCCTTAAGATCTCACTATCTCTGAGGCATATCCTCAGTTGTAGTGACTACATACACCAAGGGAGACCTATTATTGAGGAAGCAACTTGGAGCTGAATGGGTCTATTGAACATGAACATACTAAGCAGCTGGCCAAATTTTCAATAGTTTGATAGATGAAAACTTGCTGAAGACACTGCTTTCTACACACATTTTAGGAAAAATCATTTATACTTCCTGGAGGGGTAACAGAGTTTCAATCATAAATGGGTTTTGCTTTCCTGTATAGTTTGAAAGTTCTACAAATATTTATTTTCCTTCCAAGATATATTTCTAACAAAATAAGGCATTGTTAATTTAAGAATATTTCAATTGTCTGAATATATTTATGGAGAAAATACATATTTGCATAAATGGTATATGTGTGTGAAGAGAAGACTGTATATTTGATAGTTCTAAGAGGCCGTGAGATGTGGTACAAAGAATGCTTAACCACTAATCAAAACACTAGACCCAGATCTCTATGAACTTTGTGAACTTGAGCAAATTCATTGATCTTTTTTTAAAATTTATCTTTTTTATTGAAAGTATTGCAGATGTCTCCCCTCCCCCCCTCCATTGACCCCCTTCTCCCCACTCCCACCTTCCTCCTGCCTTCCCACACTATTGTCTGTGTTCATTGGTTATGCATATATGCATGTAAATTCTCTGGTTTATCTCTTCCTGTACCCCTCCCCTTCCCTCTGAGGTTCAGTCAGTCTAACAACTACTTTGTACTTCTTAATCCCTTCACCTTTTTCACTCATCCCCCCAACCCCGCTTCCATCTGACAACCATCTAAATGTTCTCTGTATCTATTAATCTGTTTCTGTTCTGCTTGTTCATTTGGTTTGTAGATTCAATTGTTGATAGATATGTATTTATTACATTTTATTGTCCATAATTTTTATCTTCTTCTTCAAGAAGACGCTTCAACAGTTCATATAATAGTGGTTTGGTGGTGATGAACTCCTTTAGCAAATTCCTTGACCTTTAAGAGTCAAAATAGCCCTGGCTGGGTAGCTCAGTTGGTTAGAGCATCATCCTGATGTGTCAAGGTTGCAGGTTCGATCCCCAGTCAGGGCATATAGAAGAATCAACCTATGAATGCGTAAATAAGTAGAACAACAAATTAATGTTTCTCTCTCGCGCTCTGTCTCCCCCCTCTCTCTAAAATCAATAAATAAAAAACGTTTAAAAAACTCTAAAAAAGGAGTCAATAAAATAAAAGAACCAAGCAATAGGATACTTGCTAGCTTTTAAGTTATAAGAAATGAATTGGCAATGTGTATTAGAAGGTGATTTAATTTGTGATCTGTGAAAGTCATGATTTAAGTAATGTCATTCTAGGTAACCTGACAAAAGTTGTATGTGATAGCTCACAATGAGCAAGAAGACGGAGGTTCCACTCTGGTCCCACAGTGGCACTGGCATTACCCAGGCATTGCTGGAGATCCTTGACGTCTCAGTAAGAATCATGCCAAGAAGTCTGCGTGAATTCTCGAGTCTACTATTTGAATTAGTCCAAAAGATGTTAAAAAGCATGTAAATAAAGATCCATTCTTCTTCTCTCTAAATAAGGAGTCATACACTGGGCATTAAATTTTTATGCTGGAAGACAAAAAGGTTGACACCATATTTATGATGGCTGGACCTTCTTTGGCAGTAACTATAGAAAAAAAAATTTGAAGTTGGAAGTTGAGTGTCAACAAGCTCATGAAATTCACTAGAGATCAAAACAGCCCCTTTTGGCACTTTACAGGTTTTCTCTTATTTTCTGAGGTCATTTAACCTTGCTGCCAATCTCAACTGTGCATAAATATTTTTGTGGCTTTGATATCACCATCTTAATGGCATATAGATGCTATATAGTGAGCAATACAAAGCGTATAAATATTCATATCAGTCAAGCTGCTGTCACATCTTTGACAGGAAGGATCTCCAAAATTAAAATATAAAAAGGATAATTCCACTTCCCCTCCCTTTTTGTCTTTGACTTCCTACTTAAATGAATAGTGAGGATAAAGAAATGGACCCTGAAATTCATATCAAGGTTCAGGTGTAAAAAATTAAAACTAAAGACCAGTTCAACCCCAACAGTTTAATTTACTTCTCTTAAGATCTTTAATACCAAACTTATCAGTTCTCTCTGGTAGGCATTAACTTGTTAAATGAGTCTTAATTATACATAAGCAGATGGAGATTTGAATTAAAATTACCTTACACTCGAGTGGCTTTAGTTCATTATAACATATCTTCCTCTTAATCATTTAGGCAGTCTCATCATCTTTCATATAGAAAGTTATTAAAATATTCCAATTTCCATATTTCTTCAGATCCCGCCACTATTAAATAGCAAGTAATGCACATTAGTAGGTGACTTATACCATCCAGGAACTGCTGAATTATTCATGTCAGGAACGATTTTTGTGCTTTTCTGTCATCTGTAACATTTTCTTTTAAATACTTTATATTTACTTGATACGTGGAACCTCACCTCATTTAGTTTTAAGTACCAATTTTCATTCCATTTCATTTTCAGAGGTATGATGAAAAGGGACACCATCTACCTTCTTCCAAACTTTGGTTCTCCAGAGTATGGAAGTAGAGGTATAGGAGCATGTTTCTTGAAAACTGTCAAAAAATGATCAAGACTAAGTATTTGTTTATCACATCAGCCCTCAAAAAACCTCTGCATTCTAATCCAATTTACCCATTAAAAAAAAATGCTTAAAATTAGCTCCCACATTGATAAATGTTAAGGGACATACTCTGTAATAATTTTACCCCTGGGAATTAATATTTCTTGACTTACTTGACAACCAAACCTAAGATTTGTCTGTTTTTCAGAGTTGCTAAGAATATTCAGGGAAACCTCCACCCAGATATTGTTCTAAGGCCAGTAACTCCAGTGTGCAATAAGGCTAATTTAGGCCAAGTAGTAGCATTTCAGTAATCCTGAAAGAGAAATCCACAGCTATTCCCGTAGAAACCCTCGTGAGACCATTTCAAAGCCCAACACTGGCATGCCTCCCTTCAGAAGTAGAATTCCCCTTAGGCTGTTACTTTACCCAAAGAGTCAATCAGTATCCGATGATGTCCTGTCCCACAGGCGTCACTAGACTTACCGACAGCAGGGACAGGGGTAGCAGAATCAAACCAGACAGCTGACAAGAGTGGAAGATCCCGAGTCTTGGCTGAGTCATCAAGACAAAAGTTCGGTCAGTCTTGTCAGGCACTGTCATATTTTCTTTATGAAATAAAGCAGAGTATTATTCTGTGTTTGACAACCCTCAATATTCACACAACTCTTTCTGCACTGCTTAGCCTACGTGAGGGAAGACAAATGATGAGTCTCGATTTCACATGTAATTTGAAAAGCAGAGTTAAAAAAGAGCAGTCAGTCTGAGTTACACAGATTTCGTAGCAGCCTCAAATGGAAACTCAGGAGTACTGTACAAAATAATAGTGATTCTGAGAGATTCCTTTTCTTTTTTAATCCTCACCCGAGGATATTTTTTCATTGATTTTTAGATAGAGTGGAAGGAGGGAAGGAGAGAGAGAAAGAAGATCAATGTGAGAGAGACACATTGATGGGGTGCCTCCCACAGGACCCCAACCGAGGCCAGGGATCCACCCTGCAACCCAGATAAGTGCCCTTGACTGGGAATTGAACCCACAACACTTTGGTGCACAGGCTGACACTCTAACCCCTAAGCCAAACTGGCCAGGGCAAGATTCCTTTTTTAATGAAAAAAAAAAACCTTTCTCCAACAACCAGACCAGAGTTACGTTAATTTTTAACAGCAGCATATTAGCCATCTGACATAACTTGCTAATGCTTGTTTCTATAGGGATGTAAAAAATATAATCACATTTGTACCTTGAAAGCAAATACTGAGCATATAAGATGTAATAGAAACATTAATTCCATTTTGCTCCGCTTTCTTGAACACAGCATCCACTTATAAACTTATATCTATACACACATCTATTCCTTTTGCCAGCCCTCATTGAAATACAGAGTTGTTTTCTAAACAGGCCTGTTTGTTTTTTTTCTCTTTGTATTTGTTTATTTCACCTACTGTCATATACTACTGGGTTCCTTGGAAAACAAATATAGAAATGTAATGTGCTCTCAAAGGCAATTTAAATTGATCGATAATCTTTAGCGGCTTTGACAACTGTCCAGCCAGGATAGCTCCCTGCCAGGCGTGGCAGATTCAAACATGATCACATCTCCACTGAAACTCATACACTGGGAATCCTCCAGCCAGCTCATGCTCTGGACTCCAACTAATTAAGTTTTCTGCTTGCTGCCATTGAAAGCTTCAGTCAGGTATAATTAAAACTGAGCCAATGACAGCAGTGGCATTTGTCAGAATCATCCAGTGGTTCAAATACCAGTTCTGACAGAAATGTCAAACTGATAGCACTCCCCTCTTCCCAGTGCATGCCAGGGAAACGCAGGGAGGACTTTTATTATAAATGCCTGGCTGATAACCTTTTTGAATCCCAGGACACCGAATGCTTCACATGAAATTTCATTATCCTGGAAGAGAATTCAGCTCATAGATGCTCCCTTCTCATGAAGTAAAGCTTTATCTAATTCGATGGTCTTTACTTCTATCAGAGCTTTCAGGGAAGTTTGAAATAAACAAACAGAACAGAACAGATAGTCAGATAGTCATGTGGAAAGGAATATTCGAGTTGCAGAGACATCAATCTCCTAAGTGAAAATTTTCTCAGAATTAAAACTGTGTTATCCATCAAGTTTCTAGATACATTGTTAGATCAGAGATTTGTCTTTTTTTCTGTGATAAAAGGTCACCCAGAGCTAGTGAAGGTACCATCCTGAAAGAGGAGAAGCCACCAACCCCCAGAACTGATTGTCACTGACTAATTTTATGATCTATTACCTAACGTAGTTGCTGATGGGACTCAGCATATGTTTGGTGAGTTAAAGAATGAATGAATCAGCCCTGGCCAGTGTGGCTCAGTGGTTGGAGTGTTGGCCTGCACACCAAAGGGTCCCAGGTTCAATCCCTGGCCCAGAAGTGAGAGTCTTTCCCTCTCCCTCCCTCCCTCCCTTCCACTCTCTCTAAAAATCAATGGAAAAAAATATCCTCAGGTGAGGATTAACAAAACAACAACATATAATCAATCAGTGAATGAATATCATACACATTCTCAAGAATATAATTTCTAAATTACCAAATAAAAGTGGTTATAGGAAGAAGGTAACTGATTATTTATTTTTAGAAGTGAGAAAGACAAGAGATGGAAAGAAGTGATTTGTTTTCCTTCTCTTTCTACATGAGTGCATGGTATTGAAGACTAGGTAGAGTAATAAATGTAAAACACTTTCATCAGTCTTATGGCCAAGAAAAAAATTCTATGTGCACAAGCTAAACATTAGCAAACATAAAATGGTTCAGTTGAAACACTTAAGCTACTGCATCTTAAAGAAAGATTTAATATTATACACAGGGAATGTCATGACTGCATGTTTTTGTCCACCTGGTGACATGTCCTTAGTCATATCCCAAGAAAAAGGGTTATGTTCTGTGAAAACATTTCCAGTGCCCACCTTTGTGTGCATGTTAAACACTAAATGTGGGAAACAGACGAGAGAAAGCTGAAATGGCACAGGGCCACAGTCCAGATAAAAAGTCCAATCACTACCAATATGCCTGGTACATGTGTGTTGACTAATGAGAAAGAAGAAATAACAGAAAGGAGGAATTTATTCAGAACAGAGCTCTGGAAGCCCTTCACGAGAAGAAGGTAAGGTCCTAGGTCATACATGGGACAGGGGCCCACTAAACCACACTCCACAGGATAAAAGCAGGAAGTGTGGGATGGAGGGAGAGAGGCCCTGAAAAGAACCAAGGGAGGGAGCTAATGGTCAGAGCCACATGGCAGGACATAGGAACCTTGGCAAGATGTGGCCAGTGAGAATATCAAGGGGCTGAAGGACTTGAGCACGAGGATTTCAAAGGGTTTTAAGATTTTGCTTTTCTAGGCCTTAAGCTCTTCGATCGACCTGACCAACCAACAGTGAATTCTGCTGTGCTCACCGACCAGGAGAGACTAATGCAGGGGCCACAACTGGTCTTACATGTGACAGAGGGAAGAGAAGACTCTTAGAAGGTGAAATGTGAATAAGATAACTGTTCAACGAAAGCAGAAGCCCAGACCCAGAAATGAGCCTGAGAATGTAATCAATCCCCTAGGAACTTGTGGAAATATTAAAGCAGAAATTGGAAGTCTAAAAAACATAGTGAGGACTGAGTCAATTGTGTATGAACAAGGGCTCGGTGATTTCAACCAATACCTGGGTTTTGCAGTGAGTAGTTTAATTAATTCTCATCTTTTAACTATGTTATGTATTTTTTCATAAATTATTTTATTTAATGGCCCCACACACAGAATTGTTATACATCAATGTTTTCTAAAACATTTTGCCAGAAAGACTAGTTCTTTAGGATATCATATGTCTTTAAAAAGCAAAAACAAAAAAGAAACAAAAACAATTGGGGAGGGGCATTTCAATTCCTTTGTCAAACTAGTTAGTGGATGTTAAGATGACCGAAATAATATGATACTTTACAGCAGGGTTTCTGTGAAAGCCTTACACGTGCTAATCTCCAAAAGAGGGGTTATATTTAGCAGTGTTACCTAAGTATATTTGACCATGGAATCTTATTTAAAAAAAAAATCATCAGTGTTCTTTGAGAAACACTAGCCAGCCAGTGTTCATTGGATCAACTTATGAAAAAGAGATTAGCCCATTTGGGGCCCTGAATGCCTTTGAGAACACCTCTAAAGCTTTAGACTTTCCTCTGAAAGGCACTCCATTCATGTACAAAGAAATATACACATAACTTTGAAACAGGAGTAGGGAGTAAGAGATCTTGAAATTCAGAAGACTTTTAGATATTCAGAGGATATTCCTTATATAACTATGCCACAATTTATTTAGACATTCTACTTTAATGAACACTTGGGTATTTTATATTTATTAAGAATAATGTTGCTATGGCCCTGGCCAGTGTAGCCCAGTTGGTTGGAGTATCCTCCTGTCCACCCAAAGTTCACAGGTTTGATTCCCGGTCAGGGCACATACCCAGATTTCAGGTTCGATCCCTGGTTAGGGTGTGTATGGGAGGCAACCTAGCGATGTTTCTCTCAAACATCAATGTTCCTCTCTCTCTCTCCCTCTCCCTTCCTCTCTTTCTAAAACCAATTTTTTTAAAAAACATATCCTTGGGTGAGGATTAAAAAAAATTTTTAAATAAAAAAATGAATGTTGCTATGAACATACATGAATGTATCTTTAGGTTCATAAATGTGCATATGTCTGTTGCAAATATGAAGTGTAGATTACTGTTATGGAGTGTGCATACATTCAACTTTCGTAGATACTGCCAAATAGTTTTTCAAAGATCTTGAAGCTATATAATTAGATCCATACAAGTTTAGAATTGTTATACTTTAAGATGAAATGACACTTTTATGTTGCTCTTTAGCTCTAGTATTTCTCTTACCTTGAAGTTTACTTTGTTTGATATTATTATGGTAATACTAACCTTCTTTTGTTAGTGTATGCAAAATTATCTTTTTCCATTTGTTTACTTTCCATCTTTACATAATTTAAACTAAACAGCATATAGCTAGATTTGTTGTTTTATCCAGTCTATTATATCCAATATTATCTTTGATGTTTAATAAAAATATTTAGCCCTATTACTTCAAATATAATTTGTGATCTATCTTATCACATTATTACTTATTTTCTCTTTGTCCCACCTGTTCTACATTCCATTTTCTCTCTTTTCTCACCTTCATTGGAATAATTTATTATTGTTGTTATTTTCTCCTACATATTATTATATTTACTATTTTATTCCACATTATCATGGAGGTTAAATTATGCATTGTTAACTTATTAAAGCCTAATATATCTAACACTTCTCAAACCATGAAAAGAACTTAGAACATTTAACTGCATTTACCCATTTTTATGTTGCAGTTTATAGTATTATTACATATATTTTTAATATCCAATGACATTGTTTTTATTGTCTTACTAAGTCAATAATCATTTAGACTTATCCACATATTTACCCTCCTTATTAGTCCTTATTCTTTTTTACACCATTCTGTTCCATTTGGGATAATTTTCCTTTCACCTGAACAAACCCCTTTTGTGTTTTCTTTAGTTCAGGAATACTGATAAAGAATTCTCTTATTATTTTTAAATATGTTTCCATTTGCCTTTATTTTTTAATAGCTTCGTTGAGATATAATTGACCCAAAAAAGCTGAAGATATTCAGTTTATAGTGTGCAATTTGATAAGTTTTGACATGTGTATACACCTGTGTATACACTATATCCATGAATCCCCAAGGTTTCCTTCTGTCCTTTTGTATTATCTCCTTCCTGCCCCTAACTGCCCTCCTGTCCCAACCAACCACGAATCTGTTCTCTGTCACATTAGCTTCACTTTTCTAGGATTTTATATACATGGAATAATGGAAGTATATATTCTTTTTGTCTGGCCTCTTTCACTCAGCACAATCATTTTAAGATCATCTATTTTGTGTTTCAATAGCTCATTAATTTGAATTGCTGAGTAGTATTACATTGTATGGATATACCCCAAAGTATCTGTCCATTTACTATTAATGGACACTTGGGTTGTTTCCAGTTTGAGGCCAATGCAAATAAAACTACTCTGAAATTTTGTGTACAAGTATTTATATGGGCACATGCTTTCATTTTTTTCTATGTAAATAGCTAGGAATTGAATGGTTTATTCATATAGTAGGTGTATGTTAACTTTCTGAGAAATTATCAAACGTTTCCAAAGTAATTATGCCCTTTTACACTCCCACCAACATTGTATGAGAGTTCCAATCACTCCATATCCTTGCCAGCACTTGATATGGTCAGCTGGTTAATTTTAGCTGTTCTAACAGGTCTTCAGTGAGATATAATTGTGTGGTTTTTTTAAATATTTTTTATTGATTTTTAGAGAGAGAGGAAGGGAGAAGGAAAGAGAAACATCGATGTGACAGTGAAACATCGAGCAGCTGCCTCCTGCACACCCTCGACTGGGGATTGAGCCACAACCCAGGCATGTGCCCTGACCGGGAATTGAACCGGCAACCTTTTGGTGCAGGGGACAATTTCCACTGAGCTACACTGGCCAGGGCTAATTGTGGATTTAACGGTCACTCTTCTAATGATTAATGATGTTAAGCTTCTTTGCATGTTCTTATTTGCAGTTCGTACATCTTCTTGGGTAAAGAACCTTTCCAAATATGTTGCCCGTGCTTTATTGGGTCATTTGTTTTCTTATTAATTTTTTAGTGTTTCACCTCCCTGCACTATCGGCTAGAAAGTCAAGGCATTCAGCTGGGCCCATCACAGTGCTCACTTCATTTGCTTCTCATCTCAGGGATCACACCTTCATGGCTTAATGTCCAGTGTCTGCAAAACTTTAGTTTTAATGATTTTTGTCCAGTTTCTTGTTGTTGTGCCAGGCAGGTGGGTAAATCTGGTCCCTGTTACTTCAAACTGACTGGAAGCAGAAGTCCATATCTGCTTTGCCTTAATGAATGCTTTTTTTGTTTGTTTTTGCTGAACGTAAAAACCTTCAGCATTTTTTAAGATACCATTCATTGTGTTCTCGCTTGCCTCACTTCTGTTCATGATCTCTCATCTTTCAGCCTTACTGTTGCTACTTAATTAAGGTATATAACATTAAAAGGTATATAACAAGTTTCTCTGGCTTCTTTTAACACTTTTTCCTCAGTCTTTGGTATTCAGCAGTATTATTATGTACCACTATACAGTTCTCTGTATTAATTCTGCTTTGGAAATCATGGCACTTCTTGAATCTGTTGCTTAATATTTTTCTTTCATTTGGACAATTTTATGACATTAATCTTTCAAATATTTTTTCTTCCATGTATTCATTTATATTCTCTCTCTCTCTCTCTCTCTCTCTCTCTCTCTTTCTCTCTCTCTCTCTCTTTCTTTCTCTCTCTCCCCTTCCTCCCTCCTTCTTTCCTCTCTCTCTTCCTTCTATAATTCCAATTACACATGTTAGACTTTTTCTTGGCATCTCATATGCTTCTAATGCTCTTTCCTGAACTTTCCCATCCATTGTTTCTCTTTGCTTTAGTCAAGATCATTTCTTCTGACCTCTATTTCACTTGAATCATTTTCTCTCCAACTGAATCTAATCTGCGCTGATCTCTTAATTTGGGGTATTTATTTGTTGGTTGGTTTTCCATTTGAGTCTGGGGAGGGTATATGTCTGTTCTCTTCTGAAATTCTTCATCTTGTCATATAATTTCCGGAATTTAAATTAATCACATTCACTTTAAGTCTCACTGCTCCAATATCTGTATTTCCTATTGCTCTGTTTCCATTTTTTCCTCTTGATTTCTGGCCAGTTTATACCATTTTTACCCTGTTATTTTTTAAATTCTGGGTCACACATTTTGTTGTGTGTAATGAACTCCCAAAACTGGAGAGTCTGGATGATGCTATATTCTCCAGAGAATATTTACTTTTGCTTCTTGAAAAAAGTTAGTTTGGGGGAGGATTACCTTAATATAATCATAAATTGAGCTGATTCAAAGCTGAGTCCTTTACTCCTTATTCCCATTCTATGCATGCTCATTAGGAATTTAAATGAATTTCCTTTCATTGATTCCATGTATTCTCAAAAGCTAAGAAGGGGGTTCAGATTCTGGAAATCTAAAAAGAATGGCAAATGCCCACCTAGCATATTATCTAAAAAGTGTGAAGTCTGGGAAGGTATGTATTCTGGCAAGTCTCAAATACAGGTCTAGTTAAAGGTATAAAAATAATTTGCTGTGTTTAGAAATAACTTACCAATGATTATCCTGATAACCTGACACATTCATTAAATCTGTGAATCTACATTTTATGCTAAAGGAATGATAGAAGAACTCCTTGTCATTTTTATTTTCCTAACTGTGAACCTCAAGTAATACAGTTAAAATAGATAAAATGCACATTTTTTTCTTGAACATAAATAAAGATCAACAATAGAATATAGAGCCATAGATACTAATCTTCTGTGGGGAGATACGGACTCCTTTTTGGAGCCAATAAAAGCTATGGACTCTCCCTCCAAAAAAGGAAATGTACAGTCCACATCTACATTCAATATTATATCTACCATATCAGAGAGCTTAGAGCCCAAGTAAAGCTCATGAGAGAGCCCATTATTAAGAACTCCTGCTCTAGAACAAAGAATATTTGTTCTTTATCTTAAAGAATGAATAAAAAGATACAACGTTGTAGTTTCATGATACGCTTTCTTATTCAACACTTCTCAGTTATGTGCATCACAGAACCCATATTCCATATTCTGCCTTTTATTTTAGCAGACAATTGACAATTGAGAGTCACTGATCAGAGGAGGGAAAACTCATTTAACCTTTAGATTGAAAAATATAATAATACAGAATAATAGTAAACTCCAATTCTGCAAGCACATGTACTGAAGGAGGGACACCTATCTTCTAGACAATAAATTTCAGAGAAGAATGGAAGGGGCAGGGGCAACTCCCCTGGACCGTAGTAGCAAACTATAAGCATAACACTGTCTTTCTCACAGAAAGTCCTTGTTAGGTCCGCATAGTAATTTCAAACATTTAAATTACTTGTACACACTTAGAAATTGGGAAATCATGTAATTATTTTTCTGTCTCTTCTTGAGAAGTCAGAAGATAGAGGAAAAATGATCCATATTTCTATGTAGCAACAATCAATAAGGGCTAAGTAGCCACTACCTGTGTTCCCAATTCACTGTACTCCCCACAAGCACCTACTTCATGGTTTCACTCATTTCTAGTATGTGGCTGGCTTCAGTAGACATCGGAGCTTGTGACCCATGATGGTCAACCCTTGAATAAATGAGTGTTGACCCGTGTCATGGAACACTCTCTGCTGAGCAAGCCTGCTCTCCCCATTGCCTTCCAGCCTCTACGATTATACCCAGCTCCTTGAAGGGAGATTTCAAACACATGCCATTCTCTCTGAATTCATCGCCATTCAATTTTTTCCAGATAACTTCCAGCTGACCTCCCACCATGCTCTTCCAAAGAACAAAGTTTCCTAAAAGAATGGAGAAATACTGCCATTTGCAACAACATGGATGGATCTTGAGAAAGTCATGCTAAGCAAAATAAGTCAGACAGAAAAAGTTAAGAACCGTATGATTTCACTCATAGGTGGGATATAAAATTGAAAGCAAGAAATGAACAAACAAGAAAAACTAACAAAAACTCACAGACACAGACAATAGTGTGGCAGTTGCCAGAGGGAAGGGGGGAGGGGAGTAGTAAAGAGCAAAGGGGGTCAAATATATGGTGATGGAAGATGATTTGACTTTGGGTAGTGGGCTCACAACGCAATATACAGGTGATGTATCATAGAAATGTACACTTGAAACCTATATAATATTATTAATCAATGTCACCCCAATACATTTAACTAAAAAAGAAAAGAACAGAGAAAGAACTCTATCTGGAATGCTAACCTTACAGCTAACAACTTCCATGGTGCTCCCATGTCTCTAGACCACTTTTTCTTTCCTTGTTTTGTTTTGTTTTGTTTTGTTTTGTGTTTAAATTTTGACCTTCATTAGAAGGGTTAGTAGATGTCATCGGGATACTTAGTGCTGAAAGCTATGTCTGTAAGGACTGTATATCTCAGTGAAATGCCTTAGATAGATGTCATGGTAAGTATCTGTGGCAGAGCTGGGTCAAAATTAACATATTACACGAGCTTGTGTCAGCCTGGGTGGCAAACTTTCCACAGGAAAGGGTAGGCCAAAAGGTCACAGTCATCAGCTCATACCACAGAGAAGTGCAGAGTCCTAAAAGGTGATTTCTTCTTTTTATAAATAAAAGTCACCAATTACCTCTTGCTACAGCTGTGGGTGGACTCCCCTCCTGCCCACACATAGGACTCACATACAGACCACTCACCCACAGTCCACAGCTGGTCTCTCTCCTATCAGTTTCTGTGAATTTGATTTCCTTGAGTCAGTTCCTAGCTTAGTTAAACATGTTACATTGTGCTATTTTTTTGTTTGTTTGTTTGCTTGCTCTAATGACAATGATTATTTAAATCCTTAACAAGCCACTAGCCCAGGCCTCAGTGATGACTGCAGTTAATAACGCAGACTTCTCACCTACAATACATCCTATGTGATCTGTGCGTGTGGCCTGAACCTTCGGCAATACCTTGCCCCATTATGTGAAAAAACCACAGAAGTGCTTCCCTATTTCAGCACTGAGGTGCAGACTGTGGTCCCGGGTTGCGCATCCCAGCCCACAGCCCACCCATGGCACTGTGGAGCGTCCTGGGCCACAGGTTGCTACAGAGACAGATGCTCAGTGGACCCTGCACTCAACTACAAACCGGAGCCTGCCTTGGCCACTCAGTCAGCATGATGTCAAAACGACAGGTTTTTTCCTGTTACTTGTCGGCCATTATTGGCTTTGTTAACCCTGAGGCTGGTGAGTGAACGATACACGTTACCACTAACAGCGCTGTTGCACTCATCCTTCCAGGCGAGAGTCAGCGTCTCTGAGAGCCAAGCTGTGTCCTCAGAGAACAAAAGGTGAAGAGAACTTGGAGCACCTGGCCAGGGGCCTGGGCTCTTTCTCCCTTCTCCACGGGCTCCAGCATCACCGCCAGAGAGCACGCCGTGTCTTCAGTTAGAAGACTGACGGAAAGGTGCAGCAACTGGAAAACATTTCAATCTTCTGGGATCCCAGAGTGTCACAGACCTTCACGTCACAGGTATAATATTTGCTTAGACTACCCAAAGAAAGACGTTTGGTTTTGCAAAAGGCTATCTTTTTCAGTGAGGTCTCACCCTTTTGTCCCAAACCACCATCAACTCATATTATCCTGTCTCTAAATCACTATCTCATCCATCTCTCTCCCTCCCTCCCCCCTCCTCTCTTTCTCTCTCTCCTTCCCTTTCTCCCTCCCTCTTTACAAAGCATGCTGTCTTTCAATTAACATAGTGATGACCTATTGTTACCCGTAACCATGCTAATCCTGAGCTGGTGTGAAATTACTTTATAATAAACACTATGGAGTTCTGACTTTCAATTAATTTTTCACATGCTGCGCTAAATCAGATTAACTCTACCCCCACCACCACCACTTTTGACCACAGACGTAATTCTTTCCTCATAATGAAATCGAGAATTAATTTATATGAAGCATATCTATACACATTTGCAAATAAATGTAAAGATAGACTTTGAGCCATATTCGCACTGCGCACAGGGCTGGGTCTCATGCAGACTCTTTGAGTTGATTAATTTTTTGTGTTCACTGGGGTGGGGAAAGATATTGCCAGTTGTTGTTTCTCTGTTAAATTCTAACCAAATGCCTCCACAAAGACTAAGCAAAGAAACGCTTGCACAGGCCACAACGCTGAGAGAGGGGTGGCTTCTCCCGTAAATCGTACCTTGCTGTGTTAGGAGGAGCTGAAGGTAAACGTAAACACTCTGACATGGAAACAATCATCATTAATACTAAATTGATTGGTGCTCTGCCTAGATGTGTACACTGACATGCATCCTGGATGAATGGGGGAGGGTAGCTTTTTAAATGATCATTAAATGGAAGGAATTTGAGGACAATTTCAAGCAAATCATGGCTTGTGCCTTTTTAAAACTAATATAGCCCCTGCCCTACATTATATTTTTGGTGAAATAATTATTTTCACCTCTGAAACTCATTATTAGAATGGAGTGATGGAAGATGAATGTAGACCCACACTAAATGAACACATTTGTGTTCAAAAAATTAATCATACTTCCCAGATGCTGGGCTATATTTTTTCTTCTGTCAGTCTCCAGTGTATTTCATTCAGCTTCTTTTATTACTACAAAATATTGATAGAAAAATTTCCCCAACACATATTTTCTTTTTGACACCAAATGAGAAAAACTGCCAGGAGAACTAAAGGTACGGCGCATATAAAAGATAAATGTGCACTTAGCAAATCCTTTAAACCAATCTTTTGTTAACCACAGAAGAAATAAAATCTTGTTTAGTGTTGCGATAATGAAAATACTTACCATTGAGTTATTTTCAGACAGACCAAGCAAATTATGCTTGGCAAACACTGGAAATGTATTTATTCATTCATTTAACAGGTATATTTGACGCCTGTTATGTGCTAACCACCACTTTAAGTACCACTGATAAGACAATGAGCAAGCTCCCCTGCCCTCATGAAGTTTCCCATCCAGGGAGATGCAAATTTGAAATTACAGAGTCCATCACCGTCGTCGTGATCACTTGGAACTCACTACGTGCTCAGCCCTGTGCCAAATGCTTTTCTATTATATGTTTCAATCCTCAAGTCTAAAACGTTCCCTCTAGGTTACTATTATACATATTTAATAGATGAATAACTAAAATGTAGAAGTCAAGTAATGTGTCCGAATCCCACAGATATAAAGTGGCAGAGCTAGAAATCAAAACTGTGCTATCCTGCCTCTGACAGGCACGGTCTCAAAAGCACATATCATCATGTGGCATTTGTCCAAATTTTATTTTTTACACTATGGTGGGTAAAAATAGGAGCAGAAGGCATGATCCCAGACCTAAGGAGATTGCCAGTCAATTGGAAGAAAACTGCACATTTACGAAATAACTATTCTTAAAATTTCCCTGTAGCAGATGCATTTACAGTCCATAGACCCGAAGTGTGCATTTTGATGGAGGGATGGGGTAGAATTATTTGCTGACATTTATCTCTGTTTTAATGACATATTCAACTTCTACAACTTTACTCATTATAGATTGCATTATTAATTTAATATAAACGTTTAAAGAAAAATTGAAATAATATGACATTAAATGTGGCCATTGTGTGCTATGCAGTGTGTTCTGATTTGAGTTCCGTGGAACTGTGCGAAGCTTGATTCTTAGAGCTGAAGACATACAGCAGCATAAGAATAACCTGTTTATTCAAGGTTTAAAAGACTTCACTTTGAAACTATATGGACCTGGCACTTTTTTTTTCTATTATAGTTGATATTGAATATTATTTTATATTAGTTCAGGTGTACAGCATAATGGTCAGACAATTATATAATTTACAAAGTGACGCCCCCCCAATAATTCAGGTATGCACCTGACACCATATATAGTTATCACAATATTATTGACTCTCTTCCCTGTGCTGTACTTTACATCCCATGACTGTTTGTAACCTGATGGAGCAGAGAACTAGACAGGTAGTTGGACCTAGCACATTTTAAAAGAGGATCTTCTGGACCACGCTGGTAATCTCTTTCATGGTAGTATTAAGTTTTGTTATTTATATTTTTCTAGATATTTTATCCAAGTTTTCTAATGTATTATCATAAATGCATTCAAAATATATCTTTGTAATTCATTTAATCTATTTTATTTTATTTTAATCCTCACCTGAGGATATGTTTTTTTATTGACTTTTAGAGAGAGAGGAAGAGCGAGAGAGAGAGAGAGAGAAATTGCTGTGTGAGAGAAACATCTATCCGTTGCCTCCCATACAGGCCCCAACTGAGAATCAAACCCACAACCTAGGTATGTGCCCTGACTAGGAATCAACCCTGTGGACTTTTGCTGTTCAGGACAATGATGCTCCAACCAACCTCCACCTGGGCTCATTTAATCTTGACATCTGCAGTTATTTCTAATTTCTAATGCCTTTTTTTTTTTTTTTTTTTTTTTTTTTTTACTATTTTTGTTGTTTTCTCTTTTCACTTGATTGGATTCACTAGTATCTTATCTCCCTTATTGTTTTTCTGTTTTATCTTCTTTCCAGTTCTTCAAAGAACCATTTTATTCAAACAGCCAAGTCTTACATGTGTTTTTCAATGCTAGTGTTCTTTATTTATTAATTAATTCATTTCTGCTTTTATGTTTATTAATTTTTCTACCTGCTCTATGTAGGTATATTTTTCTTCTTTCTGGTATTTCTTCGGTTGAATGGTAATTTATAATTTTCCTCTTTAAATACTTTAAATTTTCCTCTTTCATTATATCTCATGATTATTTTCCTAGGTATTCTGTATTTTAAGCAGTTTTGAGTTCCTCTTTTACCTAAAACATTTTTAAGATAATGTTTTCCAAATGATTCAGGTTTTTCTCAGTGTGTTTACACTTTCAGTATTAATTTCCAGGTTTTTCCCCTTTTTATTGAATTTATTGGGGTGACACTGGTTAACAAAATTATATAGGTTTCAGGTGAACAATCCTACAACCCATCACCTGTGCACTGTATTGTGTGTTCACCACCCCAAGTCAAGTCTCTGTCCACCACCATTTACCTCCCTTTACCCTCCTCCGCCTCCCGCCACCCCTCTACCCCCAGCAATCAGCACACTGTTGTCCGTGTCCAGGAGTTTTTCTCTCCTCTTTTTTTTTTTTGGCTCAATCCCTCCAACCTCCCTCATAGAGCCCCTCCCCCCACCAGTAGCTAGCTCATAGATAGAGAGCAGGCTGATGACAGACATGACTTCCAGTTTTATCAGAAGGCAGTTCAGAATGTTGTCTAGTATTTAGTCAAGAAGGTGCTTAAAATGAAATGCATTTGTGGTTTGTGTAGTATAAAGTTTCATGAATATCAATTTAAACAAGTTTAGTTATTATTCAGATTATCTATGCCCTAGTTATTCCCTGAGCATTTTATCTGAAAATAACTGAGAACATTGTCTGAGATTTTCTAATGCTTCTAAACCATATTTCTGTTCATTCTTTTTCTTATAGTTGCAGCAGTTTTTGCTCTTAAATTTCAATACTATCCTACTCAAGATGTAAATTTCGTGGTAGTTGTGTCTTCAGCAGTAAAACTGACCCTCTGGTCTCATTTAATAAACCTAGGACATTTAATGAGTTATTGTGTGTAATAGAAAAATATTTGAGACAACTTGTAAGTCCATCAATAATGGATTAGTTAAATAATTCATATACATTCATACAACCAAATATATATACTCATTAAAATAATGAGGAAAGCCTATATGTACGAATCATAATAATATCAAAGATCTATTTCTAACTAATAAAGCAAGGTGCAGAGTAATGTGTAGAGTATGTTATCATATGTTGTCAGGTCCATGGAAAGCAGGGTACCAGAGTAGTAAGAACTCTAGTTCCTGCATTAGTCTGTTTGAATGAATCCTGGTTCCAACTCCTACTAGCTAGGTGACTTTAGCAAGTTACCTAACATCTCTGTAGCTTCACTTGTAAAATGGAAACAAGAATTAAGTACCTATCTCCTAAAGTTTGGGAAACAATTAAATGACTTGTTCAAGAAAAGTCACTAAAATATGGTCTGTCACCATGTGCTCAATAAGTAGTAATATTTAAAGCAATATATATATATATAATTCTCACTTACATAAATATGTGTATTTATATATACATAATGTATAATTTGAAGCTACAGTGGATGGTAAAAGTGTCTCTGATCCTTTACCCCTCCCTGTACCCATGCCTTTCCAAGGTGATTTTGCATCTCCTCCCATCAAGAGGTGAAATGTTTTCTTCACCCCTTGAACCTGGCCTGTTCTTAAATATAGTATGTGGCAGAGATGGCGGTTTATCAGTTCAGAACCTAGACCTGCCATGAGGCCTTTTGTGCTTCTTCTCTTTCTCTCAGACCCCTGCCATTGCCACCATGAGAAGAAGCCTGGGTTAACCTGCTTATGAGAGTCTACCTAAGAGATTCTAGTTATCCTACCTGTCCCAGTCAAGGTTGTCATAGGCCAGCCATGAACCAACCAACCCCCTTAACCAGAGACGCATGCCTGATCTCAGATGAGACTAGAAAACTTCTCAGCTAGCTCATAAAACTATAAATACTATTTTAAGAGACTGGGTTTGGGATGGTTTGTTGTGTGTCAATAGCTAGTTGCTTTAGAAGGATCCATGAGAACTAGCAACAAGTATTACCTTGAGGTATGAATTTTGGTTGGTATGGGTCAGGATAGCCTGAGAAATAGTATTTCACTACAGGATTTCTAGATTACTTTTTTTATGATCTGTGGGTATCACCAATTTTTTAAGTATCTTTTTTTTTTTTACAGAGAATGAATCGACTAATGCAATGGTGTGGTTCTGAACCAGGGCTATAGACCAGCCTCTATGTAGACTTTTAAGACGATCTTGTGATAACAGAGGTGTGTGTAATGAGGCAAGAGCCACTCATGGCTTCCATTCCCGTCACAACCATACAAAACATTCATAAACGATACGTTGAAGAGGTATCGATTAAGGTTTTGTATCACTCCTTAAATGTGCTATCAAAGTGATAGTACTATTTTCATATATGATTAAAAATAAAGGAAGAAGAAGGAACACGAGTTTCAATTATTTTAATGTATTGATCTGATACAATTTTATGTATTGCCTGAAACTTCTTATTTTGATGTATTAAACAAAGTTCATCTCTAATATTTATTTTTCAACAATTGGATTGAGTGATTGCTACATAGCAGAGTAAAATGAGCACTCTGGATTATTCAGAGTATAAATTGTGGTCTTTACCTCAAGGAACAATGATAGAACAATGAATTGACTGGATAATCATAAAAACAATGGCATAAAATCTCTTTTATTGGTTTCTTGAATATTTGTCATTTTTAATCTATAGTTTTAAGTTCTTTTTTTTGCTTTATTGAGGTATAATTGATAAATAAAATTGTAATATATTTAAAGTATATAATGTGATGATTTGGTATATGTATATATTATGAGAGGATTCCACAGTCCAGAATCTAACACCTAATGAATCATCTCACTTTTTTTTTGTAAGAACACTTAACTTCTACTCTCCTAGCAAATTCAATTATAGAATACAATGTTATCAACTAGAGTCACCATGTTACACATTAGATCCTCAGACCTTATTCATCTTGTAACTAAAAGTCCATATCCTTTTACCAACCTCTCTCCTTCCCCCACCCCCAGTCCATGGCAACCATTCTACTCTGTTTCTATGAGTTCAATTTATTTTTATGAATACTATAACTTATGATAAAAAATACCAGTTAACTAAAAACTAATGAATAATTTAAAAATCACAGGATATCTAGGAGTTGGTGTTAGACATGACATTACATAGCATTTAAACACTAATTGTAGTATGGTCATTGCCAATGAATATTGACTGAGCTTCTCTTACATGTAATGAACTATATTTCAAAAATATGAGACATGATTCCTCCCTTAAGATGAAAATCAAACATTACTATTGAAAAAATAACTTTTTTAGCATTTTCTATGTGCCAGATGAATAGTGCACAAAATAACAGGTATAAAAGTTAAGAAGAAGGAGCATTTGTTCAGTTTGGAGGGAAAGGGAAAGGCTGGGTGTAGAAAAGTAAGGTAGGATTAGGCAAGCAGAGCTGTGAGGGTAGGGTATTGCAGGCTGGAGGGACAATGTGAATCAAAGGCCTCAGGAAGGAGTGTGTGTGTGTGTGTGTGTGTGTGTGTGTGTGTGTGTGTACACACATATGTGTGTGCATGTTATGAAAATCTTCACATGTATGTGTGTTTTCATGCTACTCAAATGCATACATGCATATAAATATATTGATATGTGAATCTATGTATGGTAAGTCATTTAATTCACCCAACAATCCACTAGACTCAGCCCCTTGATACCTGAAACCCCATACTTGTCAGGAACTGACATGATACGTATTAGGTGCTCAATACATATTCATTGAACAAAATAAAGAGTGAGCCAATGCACACTGTAGATTAGGGATGAAAAACCTAAGGCCCAATCTGTGGCTTTGTCAAATTGAGGAATTAGTTAGATGTATTTCTGACAGTGTTTTGTCTATTTGCTTTTTACTCAAATTCATGCATGGACCAGCAGCAACAGCATCACCTGGGAGCTTAGAGATTCAGAACGTCAGGCCCCATCCGGGACCTGATTCAGAATCCTCGCTGTAACCAGATCCCCCGTTCATTTGCAAGCACGTGAAAGCTGGAGAAGCGTAACACTATTTTGCACAGCATTCTGGAAGAGTAAGAAGATGAATTTAAAAACTCTGAAGGTGTGTGAAAGAGAAATGAAGAATAAACGTGAGGCGTGGGAGTGAAGAGCTTGGAGGAATGCCATGAATTCAAAGCTGGGGGATTGATCCGGTGAACCAGGGCTTCCAAAGTACAGCGTCTTGGCCACAAGAGATACACTAGGCAATCAATCCACGAGGCTGTGGGAAGAAATTTGAGAACTCATTAATATTTAACTATTATCTAAAAACAAGAAAGGGATTTGACTTTCCTAGTATTTAATATTCAAATAGACCGCTGCACTCTCAGCCGGTCTGCTTGTCAGGGTACAATTCAGATGCACAGCAGGGAGAACCGCAGTTCAAGCGGCCAGCGGAGCTGTGTTCATACACTGGGTGTTGAAATAGAGTCCGCCTTTCCTTGAGAAAGCGTGTGTATTAATTATGTGGTTTTAATGAACATAACCTTCACCAGTGGTTTTAAGTGGCTCCTGAGCGTTGTGCACAGGTGCGAACACGCACACGCGTGTGCACACACGCACGTTGGAGAGAGGACTGCACGTGCAGCCCAAGCGAACGAGGAAAGGCAGAGCCAGTCCTCCTCTTCACATCCGATAAAAGCTCTTAGCCACACTACAAGGGGAAAACAATGACAATCTCACCAAATCTGCCAAAAAGGCCGCCAACAAATGGAAAAGATGACCGCTTTTCAAAAGAGACTTAGGATGTTGGCACGTCCAACATGGGTGTCCGGAAATATTTCCATGGATTGTGTTTTTGTTGACAATAGCAATGTATGTCTGTTATAAAATCTTGAATATCTGCATATTTTAAACCCTTGGAAATAAACGTCTAACGTTATAAAGATACTTTTAAATACAATTACCAGTGTGTTTAAATCAGTTTAAACCAGTGTAAAAATTCACCACCTTCTGTTTAGCTTGCAAAAACAACTGATTGACACAGGGAAGATAAAAATGTACGAGCTGGCCCTGGCGGGTTTGGCTCAGCGGTTAGAGCTTCCGCCGCAGACCGGAGAGTACTGGGTTCAGTTCCCGCTAAGGGCACGAACCTCGGTTGCAGTTTGTCCCTGGCCCGGGTTGGGGTCGTGTGGGTGGCAACCACTCGATGTGTCCCTCTCACATTGATGTTTCTCTCTCTCACTTCCTCCTTCTCTCCCTCCCACTCTATCTGAAGATGAATGCAAAAAATAAAAATAAAAGTGTCCTCTGGTGAGGATTAAAACAACAAAAAAAATGTATGAGCTGGCTTTAAGCAAAAGCATTGGCTTCACTGTTGGTTGGGATTGAATAATGCATATTGTGGTAAATGTAGCCTGTTTTGAACTTCAGTTTAGCTGTACACATCCTTGTGAAGTATCTTTCTCAAATACGACATCATACGAAGTACTTAAATAAACTGAATTGAAAAATGATCATCACTTATAAATAAACCTAAAATTTTAAAAAGAATGCAACATATTGAACCACATTGTTCTCTCCAAATATACTAGGAGGACTAAGAAGTTTTATGTCACTAATAAATTTTAAATTAACATGTATAAATATTAACTTTCCCAACATAAAAATTAATTTTTACCTTTGTGACTATTTTACAATGTTTGATATCATATGTTACACTGTGTCACCGTGTTTCATCAAATATAAGTTGCCCTCAATTAAAATAGGTTACATAATTATATGTTCCACTAAGAGAGATGAAGACACTATAATTATAACTGTGAGATGCCATTAATTGTAAGAAACATCCAGATTTTAGAGATGTTAAAATCTGTAGTGGGGGAGAAGTGCATTTGAGTAATTATGATTAAGTGTGGCAGCTAATAAGAACAAAAACAGTGGTGGTCTTACAATAAAGGCATTAACATAAGTGTGCAGTAAATGTGCATTCAGGCACACAGTGCCCCTTCATCCTGAGTGCCCCAGTCTCTTTACTGCTTTGTGGCTTCCACCCAGGCATCTCTATCCCTTTTGTCCATGGAGCCCCCCTCTCACCTGCTCTGGATCAATTTCTTCTCAACCATCAGGTGTCAGTGTAAATATTCTTCAGTGACATCTACCCTGACTCATCATCCAAGTTAGGTCCTCCTCTCTATTACCTCCCGTGTCCTTTGCCTTCCTGGCTTCATCACATTTACATCTGCGTGTGTGTTTGTTTAATGTCTGTAGCCCTCATGCCCCCTAGACAGCAAGGACTGTGCATGTTTGTTTGACTCTCGTGTACTCATTGTCCACCACGGTGCCTGGCAGGAAGTACCTGCAGGATGACCAGTTGCTGAAGAGCTACAGAGCTAACTCTATTGAGCCCTGACTCTGTGCCAGACGCTCTTCTGAGTTTACATCCTCGTCTGATGTTCAAACTCTACTGGGTAGTTACTATTACCAGCTCTATTTTGCAGATGAAGAAGCCAAGGAAGAGAGGTGGAGTTACAAGTTCAGTTCACTCCTCAGATAATCTTTGCACATTTATTGAACACCTACTGTGTCAAGCACTTAGGCTACATCAGTGAACAAAACAAACAGACATCCCTACCCTCAGGAACCTTACCATCTTGCCAGACAGTAAACGACAAGCCAGGACTTGGAGGCCTTAGAGGTGGCTGTGACTCTGGAGCCCGAGGGCTTCACCCCACTCCACACTCCTCCCCCACCTTCTGCATGGGTGTTGTGAAGAGACTACAACAGCCATTTCATTTTGAAAACCACACTTACCTACCTTCAGGTTATTCATCCATTCTACTTTTGACTTGTTAGTTCTTAAATTTCTCCTAATTTCTCAAAGAAAAATGAAATATAAAACTCATTATAATCTTCTGTAGAACCTATTCCTCTTTACATCCTCAGTACCTTGTATCTGCTAAGCACGCAGGGCCACCGGAAGAAGCATGTATTGAGTGAGTGACAGAGTGAGTGAGTGAGCAGCAATAAATGGTGCTCTCCTATGTGCATTACCACCTGGCTGTTAGTGTGAAAAGCTCCTTTTATTATTATTTTTTTGTTTGATTTCTTTAGGCAATACACTCAATACTCAGCTCACTAAGACCATGTCTTATCAAACGCATGAATATTTAGAGTGATAATCAGTGCAGTGTTCACCCCTGCAGGGAAGACAAGAGCATTATGGAAAGTCTCAGGAGAGGACTAAGGCATTAATCTGCAGCTGTATTTGACAACAGCAACCAGGTGATGGGAAGTGAGAGGAAGGGGGAAACCAGAAAGGAGAGAGCGAGAGAGAGAAGAAGGAGGGATGCAGAGAATAGAGGCACCAGTGAGAGTGAATACGTATAACACTACATAATGGTCTTTTTATTTTTAAAAAATTGGTTATAGAATACCTGTATTCCTTACCTGCCTCCTTTCCTTGATCTTTTACTCATTAATTAATGTAATTATTTACATTTAACTCCTTGTCAGTTCAATGTTCAATTTTATGTTTAATGGAGTATTACCACTTGAATAAATAATATTTAATATTTATTAACAAGGATTCAAAAAGCATAAACCCTTCATTTGCTTGATACAATATCTATTTTTTCATAATATGAATAAAAACATTACCTGAAAGAAGCTTCACACCTTGACTATATTCCCATCATACGCAATATACCTGATTATCACTGTATTCTAAAAAATGTCCTAACAAGCCCAGTCAGTGTGGCTCAGTGGACTGAGCATTGTCCCATGGACTGAGAGGTCCCGGTTCGATTGCAGGTCAGGGCACATGCCCGGGTTTTGGCCTCATTCCACAGTAGGGGGCGTGCAGGAGGTAGCTGATCGATGTATCTCTCTCACGTTGATGTTTCTATCTCTCTCTCCCTTCCTTTCTCTCTAAAAACATATTTAAAAATAAGTAAAAATTTAAAAAGTCCCAGCAAATTTGTCAGATGGTTTGAAAGATAGGGAAAGGGGGAGATGAGGAAAAGTGATCTTCCTACCAGGAATTTCTTCAAGCCACATCATTTCATCACTCTCCACCAGGAGCTGAACTTGCATGGTAGCATTACATCACAGTTACACTGAGTCAGATCCTGTCTCTCCCCTGATATTGTCTCAATGGTGTTAACTGTGGAGGAGGCGAATCTGCTGTCAAGTCCTAGAAAAATGGAATAGCTTTGTGCTCTGATAAAATAAAATTCCTTTTATTATTGATGCTACTCCCTGATTTTAAACTTTAATTGGTTTACAGCACACATGTCATAACATACTGGTGACTTTGGGCTAAAAGCAAGGTTCTGGAATACTGTTAATATTTGCATAATTCTAAAGTAGAGTTTTGGAACACTATTCTAGTGACTCTCTCCATCCTTAGTTACATAATATTCAGGTCCTACCTACTTCCACCCTAGACACTCAAAATAATTACAGCACCAAATTCCCATCTGGACTCTAAATCTCAAAAACAAAAAAATGGAATTCACTTTTTCATACTGCACGTCATTCCCCCTTCAGGGAACAATGGGAGGTCAGGGAGAGGGTGGAAGGCAGGGCTCTTGCAGCATGACAACGTCAGTGACATAGCGTCCTCAGAACTCACGAAGGTCATTCCTCTCCAGACTCTTTCTTGAATACAGAACACGTGCCAAACAAACAGGCCAGGGCTATCCTGAGTTCTCCATGTCCTCTAAGATGTCACTACAGAACTTTCATAGCTTTGATAAAACAGCAAGAAAATGCATGTAACAATCTTCCTCGTAGGGAGGTCAAGTCCTTTTTCCTGAAAAAGGGACCTTCACATAATAGGAAGAAAACCGCAGCCTTAAATATTTCAGAATAAAACCTGTAACCTCCACAGAGACTTTTATTCCAGCTGTGTTCGCATTCATTATAATGACTCTGGAGAACAGCACCGACTCATTGTAGATGATGACTACATAACTATTCATTTATACTTAATGAGTTTATTCCACCAGGTATATGATGAACTCTAAACAAATAGTGTCATTGAATCACACATGTCAATAAATTTGAGTACTAACCTGATTCCACCTAGCAAAGGTAATGATAAACTAGGAAGAAAGAGAGCTGTGTCTAATTAATGAAAATGCCCTTTGTATTTTCTAATGGTTAAAACATTAACTTGAAAATGGCTTTTCCTGCAATAATTTACAGACAAGCACTCTTTAATGGGAAAACAATTCAAATTTATGTGCACTTGAACTACAATTATTTGATTAACTTTATTAAATTCTTGTTGATTCTACAGTCTGGATGAAGTGTGTAATTTTTTATAAGTTTCATATATTGCAGTTTTAAGTTTTTTTAATCTCGGGTTTCAATTGATCCTGAAAATGTCCTCAGGAACCTGCTTTTGTACCTCGTGGACAGAACCGCGATGGCTGGGACTCATCACTTGTCTTTTTCCGTAATAGCAATCTTATTTTCATATTCAAGAAGCACTTGAATAAATTTAGTAGCAAAATTCACATAATTTTTTGCTGCTTTGTGTGTAATTGAAACTCTGAGAAACACTTGACTGAAGAAAACTCCATTCAAATTAATTAAATCAACATGTATATGCTTAGGTTTAACTAGATAGTCCTGACAACTCAAATGTCTGCTGAATTTTCATGTAGCATGAAAGGCTTATATCAAAAAAAAAGAGAGGAAAAGGTCCCAAATCAATAATCTAAACTTATACATTAAGAAACTAGAAAAAGAGAGCAAATTTAACCCAAAGCCAGAAGGAGAAAGGAAATAACAAAGGTAAGAGGAAAAAATAAAAATAGTAAAATAGAGAAATAAATAAAACCAAAAATGTGGTTCTTTGAAAGGGACAATAAAATTTACTAACCTCTACCTGGAAAAAAGAAAAAGAGAATACATAAGTTAGCAGTATTAGAAATTAAAGAGGATGCATCTTTATAAATATTACAATACAAAAGGAAAATAAGGGAATAGTATGGATAAATCCATGTCAATAAGCTCAATGTCAGATGGAATGGATGAATCCCTCGAAAGACACAGACTATCAGAAGCCAGTCAAGAAGAAATAGGTCACCTGAATACGTAGTCCTAAATCTATAAAAGCAATCAGTAGTAGTTAGAAACCTTCCAACAAAGAAAACTCAACACCCAGATGATTTTACTAGAAATTTTCATTGAACATTTAAAGAAGAATTAATATGAATTTTACATAAGCTTACCCAGAAAATAGAAGAAAAGGGAATACTAACCAACTAATCTTGTGAGGCTAGCATTACCTTGAAAACAAATGCAGGCAAAAACATTACAAGAAAAGAATACTAGCAATCGATATTCCTCCTGAAATAGGCAAATATCTTTAACAAAATGTTATCACAATTTTACCAACCAATATTTAAAAAAGATAATACATTACAACAGTGTGGGTTTATGCTAGAAATGCAAGCCTGGTTCAACATTCCAAAATCAGTGTAATTCATGACAGTAACAGTTTAAAGAAGAAAAGCCACATGATTATCTCAATATATGCAACAAAGACATCTGACAAAAATTCGCCACTCATCCAAAAAAAGAAAAAATACTCTCAGCAAACTCTGAATAACAGGAAGCTTCCTTATCCTGATAAATAGAGCTTCTACATAAATTTAAATCTAATATTATATTTACTGATGAAAGCCTAAATGCTTTCCCACAAAGATTGGGACAAGGCGGAGGTATCTATTCTTATCATTTCTACTCAATGCCATTTGAGTGCTAGCTAGTGCAATAAGGCAATTAAATAAATAAATAAATAATAAAAAGCACATGTATGAGAAAGCGAAAGAGTGAAACCATCTCAATTGCAGATAGCATAATTGTCTATGTAGAAAATTCCAAAAATCTACAAAAAGCCTCCTAGAATTTATAGTGAATTTAGCAAACTTGCAGGATACATGATCAATTTTTTTAATCTATTATACTCTTTATACTAGTATATAGTATAAACAATTGCACATCAAAATTATAAAACAATACTCTTTAAAATAGCACCCAAAACTGAAATACAAGATTTGAGTATAACAAAATATAGTCAGGTTCTCTCTGCTGAGAACCACAAAATATTGATTAAATAAATAAAGGGAGCAATCTATATACTGTGTTTATGTATTGGAAGACTCGATATTGTTAAGATGTCAGTTCTCCCAAAACTCTCCTATAAATTTAGCATAATCCCATCTGAACTCCCAACATAACTTTTTTTTTTTTTTTATCCTCACCCGAGGACATTTTTGCATTTATCTTTCAGATAGAGCAGGAGGGAGAGAAGGAGGAAGAGAGAGAGAGAGAGAAACATCTATATGAGAGAGACACATCGACTGGCTTCCACCCACACAATCCCAACCGGGGCCAGGGACAAACTGCAACCGAGGTACGTCCCTTAGCGGGAACTGAACCCAGGTCTCTCTGGTCCACAGGCCGACACTCTGACCGCTTAGCCAAACTGGCCAGGGCCCAACATAACTTTTGTTGTTATTGATAAACTAATCTAAATTTTTTATCAAAATGCAAAGAACCTTAGAATAAGCATAACAATTTTGAATGTTGGAGGACTGACATTACATGATGCCAAGACTCTAAAACTGCAGTAATCAGGGTAGCATTGTATTGACAAAAGGATATACACATAGATCAATGGAACAGAGTAGAGTCTCGAATTAGTTCTATACCAATAGGTCCACTGATTTTTGACAAATGTGGAGAGGTAACAAAAATGGATAAGGAGAAAATCTTTTAAACAAGTGATATCAGAACAATGGAAAATCATATGCAAAAAAGAAACCTCAACTTCTCCTTCATACAAACATTAATTCAGATGGATCATAGACCTAAATGTGAAATGTAAAACTCCACAACTTTTAAAAGGAAGTTTAGGGAAATATCTTTATTATTGTGGGTTAGGGAAAGAGTTCTTAATGTGATTCTAAAATCATTATGCATAAAAGAAAAAAATTGATAAATAGGTCATCATCAAAATTTAAAAGTTTGTCTCTGAGAACAGTGTTGTGAAAATGAAAAGAGAAGCCACATACTGGAAGAAAATATTTGCAATTCACATATCTAACAAAGGACTTATTAGCAGAATATATAAAAAATTCTCAAAACTCAACAATAAGCAAACAACCCAATTAAAAAATGGAAATGTGCCCTGGCCGGTTTGGCTCAGCGGTTAGAGCGCCAGCCTGCGGTCCAGAGAGACCCGGGTCCGGTTCCCGCTAAGGGCATGTACTTCGGTTGCAGTTTGTCCCCGGCCCTGGTTGGTCATGCGGGTGGCAGCCACTCAATGTGTCCCTTTCACATCAATGTTTCTCTCTCTCTCTCTCTTCCTCTCTCTCTCTCCCACTCTATCTGAACAAAAAATGAAAAAAAATAATAATAAACATAAAATAAAATAAAAAATGGAAATGATTTGGACACTTTACCAAAGAAGATATAAGGATGATAATTAAGCACATGAAAAGATGCTCAACATAATTTATAATTCCAGAAATACAAGTTAAAATCACAGTAAAAATACATACTACTACACGCATCTGTTTGAATGACTAACAGAAACAAAGACAATTCTAAATGCTGACAAGGATGCAAAGCAATTTGATCTCTCATACACTGCTGGAGGAAATACAAAATGCTATAGCTCACACTTTGCAATTTGATGGTTTCTTATAAATTTTCACTTACCATATGACCCAGAAATTCCACTAAATATTTATCAAAAAGAAAACTATGGTCACATAAAAACCTGTATGCAAATATTTAAAACAACCATATTTGCAATAATTAAAACTGGAAACAACCCCAAAATCCTTCAATTAGTGAATGGGTAAACAAACTATTCAACAATAGAAAGGAATAAACTGATGATACAACAACTTCGATAAATTTCAAATACCATATTCATGATGTAAACAGACTCAAAGGCTACCTACTGCCCAGCCAGTGTGGCTCAATGGTTGAGCATCAACCCATGCACCAAGAGGTCACCAGTTCAATTCCCGGTCAGGGCACATGCCCAGGTTGTGGGCCTGATCCCCAGTGGGCGGCATGCAGGAGGCAGCCAATCGATGTTCTCTCTCATTGATGTTTCTATCTCTCTCCCTCTCCCTTCCTTTCTCTCTAAAATAAATAAAGAAAATAATAATTATATATATATATATATATATTTTTATCCTTACCTGAGGACATTTTTGCATCTATCTTCAGATAGAGCGGGAGGGAGAGAGGGAGGAAGAGAGCTAGAGAAACATCGATGTGAGAGAGACACACTGAGTGGTTGCCACCCACATGACCCCAACCGGGGCTGGGGACAAACTGCAACCGAGGTACGTGCCTTTAGTGGGAACCGAACTCGGGACTCTCCAGTCCGAGGGCCAACACTCTAACCACTGAACCAAACCGGCCAGGGCAATAATAATATATTTTTTTAAAAGGCTGCCTACTGTATGTTTCTATTTTAAAAAGGCATAACTAAATGGACAGACAACCGATCAGTGACTGTCAGCGGTTAGGACTGGGAAGAGATGTTGACTACACAGAGGTAAGATGAGGGAATTTTTGCAGGTGAGAGTGTTGTAGTAGTTACATGACTCATTGCCTTTCTCAAAACTCATAGAGCTGTAGTACACAAAAAAGTGTGAATTGTACCACATGCAAATTAAAAATAAAATAAATCCGAGGTCTAAATTCACTGAATTTCATCTTATATTTCCATTTGCCTAATTTCCCCCTAAATGAAAACTCGTTGCTAATTAATCTATCACTACCGGTGGAACCACCTTGCTTTCAACCCTTGATTATTATTATCTCTCTACTTCGACTTACCTTTTTCTTATATTCTCCATCATCACCTTCCCATTTCCAATCAATTACCAAGTTGCCAGTTTTTCCTATGTAACACCTTCCATATTCACCTTCTCTTTCTCATTTATTTAGTCACTGTGTTTTCCCCTTTTCACCAATTACTCTATTATCCTACTAGCTACTTTGTTTGCCGAAAGCAAGCTTTTTGTCTTTTTGTAATACTGTCATTAAATATTTTCTTTTCTCTGATCAGAAATCGTCAGTATCCCATTTTCTATATTTGTTCCTAATGCCTCAAAATGTTTGACTACCCACCTTCATGCCTTAAAAATCTCCTTTTATTCCAAACTAATACTAATAAAAATAGTATCTACTGTTCATTTTTATTGTATTCTAGGTACTGTGATAAATTATGTTATTATTTCTATTTAATTCTGACCAATTCTATGATGTACTGACTGTGTCCCCACTTTAAAATTAAAAAAAAAAAATGAGGCCCAGAGAAGTAATTAAGTGTCCTAAGATCAGACATCAAGTAAATGGCTAGAAAGGAATTCAAACCTAGTCTCTCTGGGAGTGCTATACTTTTAACTTCTAAATTCTTTAAAGTCCTTCCAATTTTACTTCATTCGATCCTCTACTACACGTCTTCTCAAATCATTTCTTCTCCTGAAAAGTTCTCTTCTTCCCAGCTAATCTTTGCCAAATTCTTCAAAAAGAATTCCTGACTACCCCACACCACCATTTAATTGCCCTCAAGAGATGTTTTAAAGACATATTTTCTTGCCACGTATCATACATTGTTTCATAATTACTCTCTCAGATATTTCATTGATACATGTTTTATTTTCTCCCACCCCACAATTTATTTATTCATTCACAAGAAAAAGAAGCAGAGATTTAATGAGCACCTAGTATATGCCTAGCAAGGAGCAGGAGAGGTCACTGCTTCAAGGAGCTCACAGCAGATGAAATTATGTCTTTTTACTTTTATTGTTCCCCTTCCTCCAGCCACCCCAAGACCCTAGTATGCTTTCAGGATAGATGAGTGAATGCACTGGTTTGCCTTGGTCTCAAATGCACAACATCTGAGAGCCAGAAAGGACTGTCAGAGTCCTGCGAAATTTTATGTTGAAAAACTGCTAATGATGCCATCAGGCCCAGTGTCCTTCAGGGGAGAAAATGAGCTCTTGAGGCAAACATGTGGAAGCTGCAAGCCATTTGTAATCAGAAAGTGAAGTATGCAACAAGGGAAGCTTGCCAAGCTCAAGGACTCAGTGGCTTTAATGAAGGGATGGTATTACCAGTGGAAATCAAACTTGCCTACCAGCTGGATTATCTCATCTTCACAATGAGCTTTGCTGGCTGATAACCACAGGATCCTGAGAAATTAAGCAGACCCACAAATTACCTGCATAACATTCTGGCTAGATGTTAGAAAGTTGAATTAATTGCCTGAAAAATAAATGAATGGGGTAGGGCCCAGAATTGCCTCATTAGTATTCAGCCACACTGCTGCGTTAGGAAGAAAAGGAGAGAAGGCTGGGGAGGAAGGTGAAACAAAGGGAAGTAGCGGGGAGGGGAGGAACTGGGAAGAATAATGAGGGAAATCGTTATTTTACAAGTGCATTATGGGCACCTTTTTTTTTTTTCAGATTAGTTACAGAATTTCCTAGTCTAGCTCAGCTCACAATGTCCAGGTAGACTCCACCATGCTTTGTGATGGAGCAGACACTCTGGGAGCCCAGCAACTAATACATGTGCAAAACACATATCAGTGAAGCACATGGACACTTTGCCTTTATTTCCCAGATGCGCATTAGCAGCATTCAGGTGTTTTTCTTTGGCAAGAAAGGGGAAAATGGAGAAAACCAGTGCCCAGCAGGTGCACCACTCAAACATCCTCATCAATGGCTTGATTCCAGCACGCACCACAGCTAAAGCCTGAGTCCTCCAGGAATGATTACACTTTGTCTTATAGCATGTTTAATTTCTTTGATTAATAATTCTGTTCCATCTTAAAAACCACAGTGCAAAGCCATGTCTTGTGCTACTCATGTGCACAGCAAGTTTCTCCAAAACTTACTGCGAACGCCTCTTTAGAGGATGCCCTTCCTGGGACGCCCCTGTGAAAAAAAAGCCACGCAAAGATCATGACATGAAGAGGATGTTGAGGCCACCTTGGTGGCCAGACACTGAGATTGGCCAGCAGCTCCCTCCCTAAAAGAGTCAGTTCACCAATAACTTATCAATTTCTTCCTGAAAACCCGTGGAACCTTCTGTTCGATCTTTGCATTACAATCACTTGCTGAAGTCAGTTGTTTTTTGTTGTTGTTGTTTTCAGAATCACTGACATCCTTTCAACTTTTCAAAGCCATTCTGCACCGATTTTATCTAAATCTTTCAGATGTGCCCTGAAGGCTAAAGGTAGAACCCCGACAATTCAGTTTCATTCATTTGTGGGCTGCTTTCTTTTGTTGTCAGGAGCGGCATCTCTTTTGATGAAGCGCACGCTTCCAGTAGCTTCTAGCTGAAATGCTTTTCTTCATTCTGAGTGCTGAGAAGATGCCTGTCCAGGAGACACAGTCCCTCGTTTCTCTCTGCATTTTGAGGAAGACTTCATCTGATTATCCTCACTGCAGCTTTTAGACCCTGAATCATTTTAAGATTATATGAAAATAAACTTCCCATTATTTGTATGTTCCCTGTAAGTTCCTTTGTCTTTCAAACATCACATTATCTCTTATTTTGCCCACACTTTTCTTTTACACCCCTAAAATACAGCTATATGCTAGTAGTTCACTTAAAAAGCAAAATTCTCTCTTACCTATGATTTATCTTGGGTGAGGATTTCTACTTTACTGTCTTTATATCCAGTAGCATGAAAGTGAATATCTCTTTTTATCATATATAGTAGAAATATTTTTAACCTCACTTCAAAAAAACAAAGGAGATTTTAAAGTGAGAAATCAATCATCACCAAGAATAAACTGAGACTCTGCATTGACCACTGGCCTGTACACCCTGAGATACATAAATACAGAAAGAAAACAGAAGTTCAACTTGTGTTATGGATGTTCTTCTCTTTTGCTTATTTCAAGGAAGTTGGACCCAAATGGTTATGCTCATAATTCATAAGTGACTACATACTTTTTCCCAAGTAACAATCTTTTCTGACTCTATGCATATTTCAGTTGTCTCAGGGTCAACTTAAAAGTTCCTGTGGATGAAAAGGGGTCACATATTAAACCTGACAAGCTCAGGGGAAGCCTGCATGGCAGCCTTACAAACTCAGAGACCTAACGTATCCACACAGGATGGTCTGAAATTAAAAATTCCTAACTCAAAGCGAGTCGTGGCAGGTAGTCATGTCCCAGGCTGGGGTCTTCCTTGACAAAGGTCAATCTTTACCTTAACTGAGCCTGTCTATTGTTTTTCTGTATCTATGACAACATGCTTTTGGAATGTCAGAGTAACCCCCTTTTTTCCAGACCCCTCAGGGCACAATCTGCCCCTAGAGCAAGAGACTACAGAACCCTTCATTGCTATTTTGTTCCTTGGTACCATCTCTATGTGCTGTGAATGTTATACCCACCTATGTAAAAGAAGTATGTGTCTCTCCATTTTACTTTTCTTTTTTTAATATATTTGTATTGATTTTTAGAGAGAGAAGAAGGGAGAGGGAAAAAGAGATAGAAACATTGATGTGAGAGAGAACCATTGATCAACTGCCTCCTACACACCCTCTACTGGGGATTGAGCCCACAACCCCGGCACGTGCCATGACCAGCAGTTGAACTGGTGACCTCTTGGTGTATGGGTCAATGCTCAACCTGAACTACACCCACCAGGCTCTCCGTTTTACTTTTTATCCAATCCCAGAGATTTCCTGCTTTGCTTTCTCACACCTCCCTAATCTACCACCAATGAATTTCATGTAACCCTCCTTATGCCTCCTCTGATTGTAATATGTAAAATAAACTGCAAAATTGCCATTCTCCAGCACATTTTCTCCATCAGTCCAGAGTTTGCTTCCTGGCAATTGTCAGTTTAGCTCAAATAAAATCATAAAAATTCTCTACAGGTTTGGATGTTCCTTAGGTTGACTTTCTCATTTTAGGAAGAGTCTCTCAGCTCCAGGAGATTACTTAAATTTTCATATTTAGCCTTGATTTTTTGTATTATTTTGGATTTACTGAATTCATTTATCAGTTAGAATGCTTTGGGCTGTAAATATTAAAAAAAAAAATCCATCCCATACCAGCTTAAACAATAAAGAGCATTTATTAACTAAAGAAACTGAAAAAGCCCAGGGTTAGAGTTGTAATTAGGTTTGTTTTGAGCAGAGCTGCGGCTTATTTTCTTTGACTTTTCTTCGTCTCTGTTTTCTGTGTGGGCTTCCACCTCAGAATGGAAGAGAGCATCTTCTCATACAGGGGGCTGGCCAACGATGGCCCGGGGACCAAATCCAGTCTGCTGTGTGTTTTTACAAAGAAAGTTCTACTGGAACATAGTCATTCTTGTTCATTTATGCATTGTATGTGACTGCTTTCACCCTCCAACGGTAAAATCAAATAGTTGCAGCAGAGATCACGTGGTCCACAAAGCCTAAAATGTTTACCTTCTGCCCCTTTAAAAAAAAAAAAAGTTTGCCTTTCTACATTCCTTGTGGCTCTTTCTTGAGAGTGAAGAAGCTTCATTCCCACAACTGTCAGTAAACTTCTTGTCATATCATTAGGTCACATGGTCATAGCTAAACCAATTCTGTAGCCAAAATAATGCTGAACTCTGGTTGGCTTAAGTCCACCGTGGCCAGAGCATGGAGTTGCCTGTAGATTAATCACATTAATGGTCTGCATGGGAGAGGTCCATAGTCGAAGATATGATTGCTGTATCATTAGGACCGAGTAAGGAGAAACTTACCCGGTGCTATGCGTGGAATTGTGTCCCCCAAAATTTAGAGGTTGAAATTCTAACCCCAGAATGTGACTGTATTTGGAGATATGGTCTTTACAGAGGTAATCAAGTTAAAATGAGGTCATTAGGGTAAACTCTAATCCATTGTGACTGATGTTCTTATTAAATGGAAAAAGTTGGAGACAGACTCACCTAGAGGGGAATGCCATGTGAAAATGAAGATAAAGCTTGGGTGGTGCTTTTAGAAGCTAAGGAATTCCAAAGATTGACAGCAAACCACCAGAAGCAGGGCGAGAAGCATGGAGCAGGCTCCCTCACAGCCCTCTGAAACAGCCGACCCTGCTGGCACCTTGAGCTTGTACTTCTAGCCTATGAGATAATAAACTACTGTTGCTTAAACCACTCAGTTTGTGGTGCTTTGTTACAACAGCTCCAGTAAATGAATACTCATGGGAAAACAGTTAATAATGTCCACTACCACCCAGCCAGTGTGGCTCAGTGGGTTGAGCGTTGTCCCGTGCACCAGGAGGTCACCGGTTTGATTCCTGGTCAGGGCATATGCCCTGGTTGTGGGCTCAATCCCCAGTAGGGGGTGTGCAGGAGGCAGCCATATGTGTGTGTGTGTGTGTGTGTGTGTGTGTGTGTGTGTGTGTGTGTGTACACATATTAATGTCCACTACCATCCCATAAATTTCAGTCTCTGGAAAGTGATCTGAAAGACAAGCAGAAACAAAACATCTCTTAAATCTATATATGAATGACTCATGGTCACCATAGCCCAATGGTACCATGATAGCAAAGAGCACTGATCAGGAGGAAAAGAATGCAGCTGGGACATACCAACATGTAGAGAGCCAAACGGAACAAAACAGAACATGGCCTTAGAATAAAACTAAATGGCCTGAGAAGACTCCCTGCATGGTGGGTCCCCCAATTGTCTTCTCCTTGACCCTTGGGCATTGTCTGCTGTTTTCTTAAACTATTCTTTAAAAGAGAGATTTGAGGTTTGGGAATGAGAAAGAACTACAGTCAATAAGAAAACCAAATACTAGTCTGTGTCGCAGACAAGTCAGAGGAGTTGAAACACCACGCCATTGGTTCTGTAATCCTGGAATGTACTCATTCAATGGCTCATTCAATAATTATTCACAGCATTCCTATAGCCATATCAAATGCCAAGGATACAAGAATAAACAAAACAGACGTGGTGTTCACGCTCACAGAACTTAGAGTGTAGTGAGGGAGAAAGGTAGAGAAAATTAGTGTGTGACAGGTGCTTGAATAGAAGAAGTTTAGGATTTTATGAGTACACATAAGAGGCACATGAGTGAGGGGCAGTTTCCCAGAATAAGTATTGTATAAGCTGAGACTTGACAAATTAGGAAATAGTCAAAAGCCAAAAGGTAGGGGGGAGGATAGGGGAGGTCATGGATAGTGGTAAAAGCCACCTTAGAAATTATAGGGTTTATCCAGAAGAAAACGGGGAACCATAAGAGGGAATATAATCAGATGTGCAATTTGAAAGACGACTGGCTACTCAGAGAAGTAAGGGCATCCTGCCAGGGTTGGCTTCGCTCTAATGAGGACTTACTTCTGAGTCAAGTCAAAGAAACACGCCCCTCTGAAGGGAGTTTGCCCCTTAGATTAATCAGGTTAAAACAGTCAAAAATTACTTAAAGCTTTCCCCACCTAAAATAGTCAAGTAGTCAGCCATTTGAAGCCAGGCAAAGTGACCATAGTAATGTGGGAAAATGTTGAAAAGGAGTTTTTATTATTATTTTATTATTATTGTTGTTGTTAATCCTCACCCGAGGATATTTTTCCATTAATTTCCAGATAGAGTGGAAGGGAGGGAGGGAGGGAGGGAGGGAGGGAGGGAGAGAGAGAGAGAGAGAGAGAGAAACTTCTATGCAGGAGAGACACATTGATTGGCTGCCTCCCGCAGGACCCGGACCGGGACCTGGGCTGGGGATCAAACCTGCAACCAAGGTTCATGCCCTTGACTGGAAATCAAACCCGAGACTCTTTGGTCCACAGGCTGACGCTCTAACTGCTAAGCTAAACAGTCCAAGGCTGAAAAGGAGTTTTCTTTGGGAAGAGGAACACCATGACACAACCTCTAGGCAAATAATTTAATCTTGTCAGTGATGATCATTTTTAACAATACAGCTATTTGCCTGGCTAGTGTGACTCAGTGGTTGAGCGTCAACCCGTGCTCCAAAAGGTCACCAGTTCAATTCCCAGTCAGAGCACATGCCCAGGTTGTGAGCCAAATCCCCAGTGGGGGGCATGCAGGAGGTGGCCAATCGATGTTCTCTCTCATCGATGTTTCCATCTCTCTCTCTCTCTCTCTCTCTCTCTCTCTCTTCCTCTCTCTCTAAAATCAATAAAGAAAAAAAATTTTAATTTAAAGATACAGCTATTTAAAACACGATTTTAGAAAAAGCACTACATGAGGAAGGTGTAGGTTCTAAGCTAGCATGATGTTTTCTAAATTACTGAGGTAATTAGTTACATTAGTAACCCCCTGTGAATTTCACCCCCCCACCACCGCCATGCATCGTCTCTTCCCCCCGAATTTGAGAGAAACGTATGGTTTGCTTTAACCACTGAACATAGCAAATATGTTGTTGCATAAATTCTGGGTCTGACAGCCTCTGGGTCTGCAATCCTGGAAGCCTTGAGCCACCTCATAAGATGTCTAGTACTCTGCTTAAGGGTCCTCAGTAGATAGAAAACACCTGAAGAGGAAGTCCTGTGCTTACAGGAAGACAGGGTCCCAGCTGTTCCAGCATCCTGGCTAAGCCTAACCCCAGATGATCCACAACTGAATGCAGCCACATGAATGACCGCTGGAAGAACCACCCACTGAGCCCCGTATAGATTGTAGAATTGTCATAAATGAAATGGCTGTGGTTTGAAGCCACAAAGTTTTGTTATACAGCAATATACAACTGAAGAAGTACCATCATCCTTTTAGAGGAGGAGGATGATGATGATTCAGTCCAACTGCTTTGTATCAGAGAAGAAACAGAGAGGTGTAGCGACCTGTTCTGAGTTTCTTCCTCTTCAACACATAGCCTCTAACAAAGCCCTAGTCTCAATTTTCACGTGAAAAGGGTGATGAGAGGAAAAGAATGGGAGAGGAAATGGAAAAGATCTGATATAAGAAAGATAATCATAAATCTAACAAACCAAGGACACTGGACACAAACTCTGTCATCTGACCTTGGGGTAAATAGAGTACTCTCTTATTGTATCACATTGTATATTGTGTGTGTGGGTGTGTGGGTGTATGTACCCACAGAACCAAGAAATCTGGGAAATCTTCACTACAGCACACGATTATTAAGGACTGAAAGTCATTTCAACTAACTGCATGTCACTCTCATTTCACACTGTGTGTTTCTGAGAAATTATTTCTCAAGTCTTACAGGACCTAATCAGTTTATAGAATCAACCCAGATAGATGCCTCCCAACCAGGTTGTACAAAAAGACAGTACGTCAAGATTCTCAAGTGGATTCGTTTTCCCAGGTGAAGCTTTACTCGAGATGCCTAATGGTAAGGTCTCTCGGCTTCTTTCACATTGGGCCACGTCTCAAGCCTTCTGAGGCATTTTATAAATGTTACCCTATTCTCCAAAGACTCTAGATGGAAACACTTTAATAAAGCAGACCTAATTTTTTTATCTCACCTTTTGTAACTGGGAATGAATGAGCTATTCTTCATGTTCTTGTGTCTTGACAGGAACAAGAAAGTGTACCAAATCATTAATTCTCTAATTTGCCCACATAACATAAAACCAGCTGGCTTTTAATATTTAATTAAATTAGTGTGCTCCCCGACTGAGTTCTAATATTCCAATTTCAATTTTCAGCACACAGCTAATATAAAACCAAAGAAGCACTGAGTGATGTGGAGAGGGAAAATGTGACCTTCGTGGGATAATGTGAAGGCGTCTACAGGTGAAAAGATTCCCTCTTTTTCTCTTTAAGGAATAGAAGATGTCGAAATTTAACAACCTGACTAAAAAATAAATATTGCATTCTCTTTTAAGAAGTATCATCATGTGGTAAAAAGATGTGCATATTTGGGGACGGTTTCCTTTTTCACTAATTAATTCTTTTATCCACGCGTTCATTTCTCATGCCTGTTGCTTGCCAAGTACTGGGAGTTCAAGTGTGAAGATAAAATGCATGGTCTCTACCCCCCGAGGAGCTCATCATCTCTATTTCTTGCTAGGGACCTTGCAGCCATGTGTGTGTGTGTGTGTGTGTGTGTGTGTGTGTGTGTGTGTGAGAGAGAGAGAGAGAGAGAGAGAGAAAGAGAGAGAGAGAGAGAGAGAGAGAGAGAGAGAGAGAGAGAGAGAGAGAGAGATCTTGGACAAGCTTAACCTTTGGGCTTTAGGCCACTGTCCATAAAATGACTACATTAACAACCCTTTGCTCACGACATTCCTGTGAGGATTGAGATGATGCCTTGTGAAAGAGCGTAGTACCCTGGAGAGCGGCAATCACATGAGTCAATATCATGAGCCACTTTGTGTAGCTTTCTCCTTGTTGTTTGTGTTCAGTTGTATTTATGAGAGGCAATAGGAAAAGGATTCTCCTGTGACGGACTATTTTTAAAGGGCCACTTCTCACTCACACACAGTGAAATGTGCTTACGTCTTGAGGCCCTTTATCAACAATTCTCCTTATGAAGTATTTCCTGCCTGGAGTAGCAGATTCAACATTCAGGGTCAGTGTGTTTCTTTTCGGTTTTAATTGGATTGGATTATGCTAAACTTTGGCTACAGGTTTTTCTTAGCTTTTTGTGATTTTATTATAGCCATTGATTTTTTTGTTTCTCTTTTCTGTTTCTCTAATTTTTGTTTGTTTTTGTTTGTTTCTATTATGCTAAATTGTGCTCATTTACTTGCTTGTTAGGACTGTCATCGGGCACCGTGGTGCAAAGCTGGCTGGCGCACATGACTGGTGAGGAAGTGGGAAGGCGGGCTGTGGAGTGTGTGGCCCCCTGAGGCTGTGGTGGAGGGGCCTGGGCCAGCATGCAGCATCAAGGTCAATAGATAGATAACACTGAAGGTGTACTGTGGGTCACACCTTGCACTTCTAGAACTTTAGGCACATAATTTCACACTGTACCGAAACCTCTCCTTTTTTCCTGCCTTTTCTAGTTGACTATAGTATGACTATCACTAAAGTGTCCAGCCAAGATTTATGAGGTATCCTTGATTCCTTCCAGTCTATCAGAATCGAGGAATTCCTCTACCTCTCTCGCCCCCTGGATAAACTTCTAGTTTTACCTCAGAAAGAACTTGGCTTCTGTCCCCTCCTTTTCATTCTATCAGTACCTCAGGCTTGACCTTCATACGTCCAATTGCACTATTTCAACAATATTCTATAGACCTGTCTGCCTACAGCGTAATGCTTATAGGATAATGTACAACTTCTTAGAATGGAATTTAGCTCCTATTGAATCCCCGACCTGTCTTTCTCACTTACTGTCCACCAACCACAATGCCCTACCCCGGGTGCTAAATTGTGAAACTTCATCACGGAGCCTCTGCTCATGGGGTTGCCTCTGCCTGGAATGTTGATTTCATTCCATTCACTGGAATTTCACTCATTGCATCTAGAAAACTCCCACATACTCCCCAAGGGTAAATTTCAATGCTGCTACTTCTCTATAGCTTTCCATGACCCTTCAAGGTAAAACCAATTGTTCCTGACCCTTTGTCCCTGTGTCCATACACACACAATTTGTAGAAAATGGATGCATCAGTCTTTTCAACTAAATGATGAGGAATGGGAGAGTAAGAATATTCTTTTGAAAATCTATCCTCAATTTCTAGAAAAGGGGCCGATAGCCTCGTTCATGTAGATGTTCAACAAGTACTTAAATGAATTGGTAAATTTTTATCTTTTTTAATATCAGCAGGTAGCCACAATCATGCCTTGAATCTGCTATTCCTGAACCATGCAATATTAAAGTTCATTATTTAAAAATCATTAGTTACTTTTTATAATTATAAAGGTAATATTAACTTAACTGTAAAGATTTGGAAAATACAGGGAAAGAGTAAAGGCGGATATTAAAATCACATAATACATCATTGTCAGAGATAGTTAACCTTACTAAATTGATGAATTCCCTTTCAGCATACTTATGACACATACAGATTTTATGCTAATTTTATCATAGCACCTTTACCATCGCTGTGGATGGCAAACTTACTCCCCTTGAAGTGACAGTGCATGTGTCACTATCAGCTGTCAATTTGTTTCAGCTCCACGGATCTTGAAATGAGTAAATCCTCGCTCCTATATATTGAGGGAGATTGGATCACAGATATTGTCCTGAAAGGAAGCTTGTTTCTATATACATTATTTTATATAAATTTGAAATTGTATTATATAAATAATTTTTAACTTTTTTTCATGTCATGGTATCCCCACCACCTTTCCCCACGCGATTAAGTGTTCTTCCCAACATGACCTTTAACGCTGTGTGTCATGGCTGAATTATGCCCCCTGCCAAATTATATGTTCAAGTCCTAAACTGTAGTACCTCAGAATGTGACTGTGTTTGGAGATAGGACCTTTAAACGGGTAATTACGTTAAAATGAGGCCAATGGAGTGATCCCTGATCCACTCTGAGTGGTGTCTTTAGAAGAAAAGTTAATTTGAGCACAGAAGAAGACACCAGGGGTGCACATCTACAGAGGATGACCAGGTGAAGAGCCAGCAAGAGAAGGGCCACTTGCAAGCCGAGGGGAGAGGCCCCAGAAGAAACCAAACCTGCTGACCCCTTGGTCTTAGATTTCTAGCCTTCAAAATTATGAGAAATACATTTCTGTTGTTTAAGTCTCCCAGTCTGTGGTATTTAGTTATGGCAGCCCTAGCAAACTAATATACTGTATAATATAACATTTCATTATATTGCTTCATATAATTTATCTAACTAGACACCTACTGTTGCATGCCAATTTCTCTTTAACAAAAACAGTGTTGTCGTGATGAACATCTGTGTAAAGAAATCTTTATCAAATTAACTGACAATTTGCTTAGTAAAGATTTAGAATGTTTTGCAGTACAAAACAACAACTTTGTTTGGAAAATTTTAGAAAATAGAGCCAAAAGATAAAAAGCAGCATAATGCTATTATTCAAATACAAACTGGATTATTTATTGTATTTTCTTCCAGTTCTTTTTCTCCCTTCACTTGAGTGCTTTAAAATATGGTTGTAATAATATTTATAATTTTTGGGTTTGCTTTTTAAATTTAACATAAGCATTATTTCATAGTTTCATACTCTTAATAAGTATTTTAATGGCTCCATAATAGCTGTGTTTATTAAGAAAAGAAATAGTGAGCCTTCTCTAGCTACTCTTTTCCTTTTATCTGGCATTTCAACTTTATAATAGAGTTCAGTCTAAGCCACTGGGAAGGAAGGTAGGAAGGAAGGAAGGAAGGAAGGAAGGAAGGAAGGAAGGAAGGAAGGAAGGAAGGAAGGAAGGAAGGAAGGAAAGAAGGAATGGAGGGAGGGGAGAAGGAAGGAGAGAAGGAAGGAAGGAAGGGTTATAAAAAAAGAAAGAAAAGACTAGACAAGACAGTGGCTTGAGCTAGACAGAAGTGTATTCCTCTACAACACAACAGTCCACAGGCATACAGAGACCTAAGATCGGTAGTGTGGCTGGACCTTCCTCAATATGGCTTCTGCTTGTGTGGCCTCGGTTATTATTCTAGCTCACGTTATCTTCCAGACAACAACAACAGAAAAGGGTGAGGGGGAGACCAGGAGCATGCCCTCATAAGCCTTGTAATGCCCAAACCCAGGGGTGGTACATATTCCTTCTACCATGTACTATTGGCCTTAGCCTTGTGGCCACATCAGCAACAATGGAGGCTAAATGCTACACTTCCTTTATTTTTTTTATCTTTTTTAATTGTTGAAAGTATTACAAATGTCCCTCTTTTTTCCCCATTGACCCCCTCCTCCCTGCTTCCACCCCCTCCTGCTCTCCCTAACCTAATGTCTGTACCCACTGGTTGTGCATATATGCATATAAGTTATTTGGTTTCTCTCTTCCCACCCCTCCCACCCCTCATCCAAATTTTGTTTATTTTGTTTAATAAACAAAAAATATGTTGAAACAAATGGCATTTATGAAATTCTCATTGTGTGATCAGGACTTTCAGCAGTTACTTTATTTAATCTTCTCTTGCTAAGTATTATCATCAGGATGGTACGGGAGGTCACTGAGACTCCAGACAGATTAAATCACCTGACCAAGGTCGCAGCCCCTCTGTCATCCAGGCTGAACCTAAATCCAAGTCTGTGTGACTCCAAAGCTGCTCCTTTTCCTGCTGCATTATTATTGCACTGTTACCAGCATTCGGGTTCTTGGGTTTCCCAAAATAGAAATCAAGAGGAGACCCCAGAGAAACTTCTAGACAGAGTTTATTTAGCTTATGCTCGAGCACAAGGGAGGCAGCACAGAGGAGGGGAAGGGCCTCTGAACCAACTCTGGGTCTGGCTCTGCGTGGTTGATTTTATCAGCAGAGAACAAAGTGGGCTTGTGTGAAAGGGTGGGCTTTTTGAAAAAGGTGGGCTTTCGGAAGTTTCCATTTCCGGTCAGGTGATTTCTTTTTCCAGATGCGTTGCCTGGGAACTATGGTGGGGCCTGTGTGGTGGGAGCAAGAGGCAGGATGCTCATTACCGCCACCCTAGGAAGATCCAGGAACAGTCAAACCTTGACCAAGTGCGCAGGCGGGTCAGTAGTTTCCACATCTGCAAGGAAGCAGGCAGTTAGAAAGGAGATAAAACCAACGACCTCTGTGTTTTTGAGTAGGGAGTGGAGGGGTGATGACATTTTTTTCATTCCTTCTGGCCACCTGGTCTTAACTGGCTTCCTGGCCATCTGGTATTTTCCCTTCCCGGCCCAAGTCTCTGTGTTGTTTCATTTCCTTATTAACCTAAACATTAAAACTTCAAAACATATACAGGGTTTTCTTCTAAGACTTCTACATTTCTAAAAACAATTCTTGTTGGAATTAATAGTGTTTGTTATGCCTCAAAATATGGGTTTAGTAGAAACCATTGTTAGGGGGTTTTAGAATAAGGTCAGTCTCTAGATCTCTGAGACTACTTAAAGTAAATTACCAGTATTTGTAATCCTTCAATCTGTTCCCATGTAAGTTATGATCATGACTGTTACTGTTTTCCAAATATTTCTAGATCTTAGAAAATAGACCTTTTTATGACAAAATGAACTGGAAAATAACACTCCCCTATACTATTAGCACAATAATGATGATATCACTGTTTTGTTAGGGGCAAGGGCAAAATCATAATCACAGGAATTCTACCCCTTCTTCATATCATGAGAAAATAAACAGAAACATGGCAACACGCAATTGCTTTTTAGGAAAACTAACGGGCAGTGAGCTGCACTGCTCTCCGTCAGGCAGGGGAACAGGCGTAGGAGCAGCCGGTTTCACCCACGTCCAGAAGCGATGTCTCACTTTGGACAAAGGTGGGGTCAACAGGGAGGAGCATCTTCCTTCATGCCACAGTGGAGTTTCCCAAAAAGGTGTGTGGTTTCCCAACTGGGAGACGTGAAAGAAGCCAGAGAAGGGGGGCATATGGATTATTCTCTTTTTGGAAGATCTAAGCCATAAATAAACTCTTCCCTTATGTAGTTTCAGACTATGACTAAAGTGGATTAAGTTACAACCTCTTCCTCCCACACATTGTATTGCTTTTTTCCTTTCTTTATTGATTTTAGAGAGAGAGGAAGGGAGAGGGAGAGAGAGATAGAAACATCGACGAAAAAGAACATCAACTGGCCGCCTCCTACATGCCCCCCACTGGGGATTGGGCCCACAGCCTGGGCATGTGTCCTGACCGGGAATTGAACCAGCGACCTCTTAGGGTATGGGTCAATGTTCAACCACTGAGCCACACCGGCGGGCTGTGTATTGCTTTGTTGAGAGCTGCCATAGCTTAAGAAAAGAACTCCATACACTTCCAGTGTGGAAGGTTTAATCCGGGGGAAATGTGGGAACAGCAGGTTCTCACAGAAAGGATGGTAGCTGCTCTGCAACAGTGTCTCCAGGACTACAGAGGGTGGAGGTCTAGTCTCTGGCGCAACCCTCAAGACTCACCTTCCTCCCCCACCCCACCACTCATGGTAAGCAGGGAACTTCCTGCACATGAGAAAAAAGGAACCTTTCACACCAGGCTGCATATGCATATGGTAAGCTTAGCTGAAAGTAATGGGCACTGGGCACCTGAGCCAATGTTGAGGCTTACAATTCCGGTTGTCTCTCGTGAAGAGTGGCAACAGTTAATTGAATAGAATACACAATCATTAACTAGTATGAGTATTTTCTTGGTACTATTTGATATTAGCTTCTAAAAGGCTTCTGCTGGCCCTGGCTGGGTTAGAGCATCAGCCCATGGACAAATGAGTCTCGGCTTTGATTCCACTCGAGGGCATGTACCTTGGTTGTGGTTCGTCCCCAGTTCCAGTCAGGGTCACGCAGTAGGCAACCAGTCGATGTGTCTCTCTCACGTCGATGTTTCTCTCTCTCTCTCCCTCCCTCCCTCCCTCCTTCCCACTGTATCTGAAGATAAGTAGAAAAATATGCTTGGGTGAGAATTTTTTAAAAAATAAAAGGTTTCTGCAGATTATGTTGTATTGCCTGGTTTGTTAAGCATCTATTATAAAGTGCTGTTAAATTACAATGAATTAGCTTTCCTTCCACGGAGTGTCACCTGGACACATTTAGCTGGCTCATCAACGCCACAAATGTGTAGGTATTTATTTTATTAAGCTGTTTTGTTGTCTTAATAAGATGTGTATTACAAAGTGCTTTTTCATCAGTTTTACTTGAAAAAAGGAAGTTAAGTTATTGTAAAGTATGGAGTTCTTGGCTATTGTTGTTTACTGATAAAATTCCAAAGTTCTTAACAGTTCCTTGACCCTCTGATACTTCTTAGAATGTTATCTCTGATCTACAGATCAAACACCATAGTGAGAATCTTATTAAAGCTATGGAATTTCCCCCAAGAAAATGGACATTAAACAGAGAAGGTTACATAAAGCTTCAGGACTTTCATGGATCCCCAGAAAGCTATTCTGTGAGCATCCAGGTTAAGAAATTCTGAGTCAAAAGATTTTGAAAATTCTTGATAAATTATGTAAAACAATGAATTTTCTGATACTCTACACTTGACTTTTTCAGGTATTTATACAGGAAAGAAGTCAAAGACAAACGTCGGTCACTGTGATAGCAGAGAAGACAAAGGTCATTTCAGTCTTGACTTTGTTGGATACAAAAATAATGCTCCATTCCCTGAATCTTTCCATGTCAATCAAGGATACTTTGTCACACTTTCCCAGTTGAATTTTACATGAAAAAGAAAATTACTTCAGTCATTTCAGCTATGTCAAGTCTTAAAGAATTAAGAAAGCATGTCCTGCCCTGGCCAGTTTGACTCAGCAGTTAGAGCATCAGCCCGTGGACCAGAGAGTCACAGGTTCGATTCCTGTCGATTGCAGTTTGATCCCCAGTCCTGGTTGGGGTGGTGCAGGAGGCAACCAATCGATGTGCCTCTCTCACATCGATGTCTCTCTCTCTCTCCCTCCCACTCTATCTGAAAATCAATGGAAAATATCCTTAGGTGAGGAATAAAAAAAAGAAGAAGAAGAAAAGAAAGAAAGCATGTCCTGGTGGCTGGTGTGGCTCAGTGGATTGAGCATCACCCCATTGACTGAGAGGTCCAGGTTCAATTCCTGGTGGGGGCACATGCCTGGGTTGCTGGCTCGACCCCCAGTAGGGGGCATGCAGGAGGCAGCCATTGATGTATTTCTCTCACATCGATGTTTCTATCTCTCTCTCCCTCCCTCTCTCTCTAAAAATTCAATAAGAACATATTTTTAAAAATAAAGGAAGCATATCCTGGTCTAAAATTATTGAGTGCTTACCTGATGCTGGGCACTGTGCCAAGTGTCTCCTATGCATTATCACAGTTAATTCTTACAAGCATAGGAGAAAGCTACTGTTTTTATCTTCATCTTACTTATAAGGAAGTTGAGAGAAGCAAGGTAACGTGGCTGAGGTCACACTGTTGGCAAATGATATGGCTGGGACCCAATTTTTCTTTCCCAATCTGGCAGCCAGGCAAAAACCTTCAGAAACAGGTGTCTTTTATCTGAAGTTCTGTGACGGAGGAACAGTTTTGATTTCAAAGAAACAAATGACCCATCTCAATTTGCACCTGCCCTTGATTTTGTGCAAATTTATTTATAATGAATTGTGAAGGAAAGGGAGATAGTCCGAAATTCAGAAAAATGTAAAGTCTTAAATCAAGCATGTAACATGCAATCCCATTTGTCCAGGGGAAAAAAAAAAGGCAAAAGGCAGAGCAGTAAATCTTTTCCATAGCAAAATCATCACAAGGCTATGTGGAGCCTTTCAAGCTCGACTTTCCCCTTTGAGTGGAAACTGCAAATCACTGGGCTATCATGGGGTATAAGCAGTGAGTCCATTAATCTCTTTTGCTCTTCATTTGCCTTGGATCTGATTTGACTTTGCGATAATGCATTGCTCTGATCACCCTGTGCCCTCCTTGATATGGAGTCTCCAGAGAAAGCTACAGACAAAGAAAGAAGACCGGTGGTTCAATCCTAGCAGGAGCTCAGGATGAGGAATGACAATGTTTGGAAGCGTCTTCAACATAATTGTGGTACCCAGGAGAACTTTCAACATCTAAGCCAGCAATAAAATACTTGTGGAAATGAATAGTAAAGCAGAAACGGAAAATGAATTATTATAACCACTCCAATTCAGCGTAAAGTTTTGCTCCTAAGGATGTAATACTCAGATACCTGCCAGGCATATAAATATGCCTCTAAATATGCACCATAGTGGTTAATCACATTAAAAATCAAGGTTGGAGTTTTTCACATGAGAGCTAAGATTTAGAACAGTTGAATTACTTGAAGTCTCACTAAAAATCGGTGTTGGTTGAGCTTATTTCAATGTCTGTCCTCTGTACTACTATAGTCTACACTAGGCCAGGGGTCAGCAAACTTTTTCTGAAAAGGTCAGATTGTAAATATTTTAGGCTTTGCAGGTGATTCTGTCTCTGTAACAACGACTCAGCACTACCCTTATAGCGTGAACTTGGCCGCAGACGATGATAATGAATTGTGTTCTATCTAATAAGACAAAGCAGACGGCTGGCTGGATTTGGCCAGCAGATGGTAATTTACCAACCCCTGCTTTAGACTACAAATTCCATCTCTGCCATTTGTTAATTATAGGCTTTGATTTAGTTGTTTGATCTCTCTCAACTTCAGTTTCTCCCCCAATGAACGTACTTGTTTTCCCATAGTAGAAACTTTTCTCAGATAAGTTTATGGAAAGTGATTTCCATAGAATATAGTTTGGGGAATACCACTTTTTAGGTTTACAAAGCCTAAATATGGGTGTATAAAGCCGTAAATATGGATGTATATGCGTACAATGAATTGAATACCCAGTGTGTGTTAGACACTCTCTGAGACACTGTACATCGGCTGTCCAGTGGCAAAGCTCACCAGAGCTGGAGCTGCAATCAGTTCTCACAGGGGCTTCACTCACGCCCCTGCCCTGTGCTGTCTTTCCACTGCTATTTTATCATATTTTACTTTGGAAAAGAACGCTTAAGATCTCTCTTAACCACCCAGCAGATGTAGCTCAGTGGATTGAGTGTCGACCATGGACTGAGAGGTCCCGGTTCAATTCCCAGTCAGGGCACAGGCCTGGGTTGCAGGCTCGATCCCTAGTAGGGGGGGGCAGGAAGCAGTGATCGATGTGTCTCTCTCACATTGATGTTTCTATCTCTCTCTCCCTTCCTCTCTCTCTAAAAAAATCAATAAAAACATATTTTTTAAAAAAGGATCTTCTTGCCTGGCCAGTGTGGCTCAGTGGTTGAGTGTCAACCCATGACCAAGAGGTCGCCAGTTCGAGTCCCAGTCAGGGCACATGCTCAGGTTGTGAGCCCAATCCCCAGTGGGGGGCATGCCAAATGTGGCCAATCGATGTTCTCTCTCATTGATGTTTCTATCTCTCTCCCTCTCCCTTCCTCTCTCTCTAACAATCAATTAAAAAAAAAAAACAGGTGAAAAAAAAGGATCTTCTTAACCAATGTTTAAGTGTACGATACATTATTGCTGACTGTAGGCACAGTGTTATATAGCAGATATCTAGAGCATATTTATCTTCGTTAACTGAAACGTTATGCCTGTTGATTACTGACTCCCCATTTCTCCCTTCCCCCAGCCTGTGCAAGCCGCCATTCCACTGTGGCTTCTATGAAATTGACTATTTTAGATATCTCCTATAAGTGGAATCGGACAATATTTGTATCTGTGTGGCTGGATTATTTCACTGTAGCATATTGTCTCTTCATAGGACATGTTGGTGTCCTTCTTGAAGAGTCGTGAGGGTAGATAGTGTCATTTACGTGGAATACAAGTCGTTCTGTGCAGGAGATAGCCATCTGCCCAGACCCCAAAATGTATTGGGCCCTGTTTTACTAATGGGTGAAATGACAGTGCTGAAGTTTAGGATTAAGGTACTCTCGTCTTTTCCATTTCTGCTTTTTATTTTTACTTTTAGCACCAATGACTGGTAAGAAGAATCTGGTCTTTTTGCCCTTTCAGGGGAAAGAATAGTTCATCTCCTCTTTCGTCTCTCAAAGGCAGCCTGGTACCGGTTACAGGCAGTCCTTGATATCCGCGGCTTTTACATCTGTGGATTAACCAACTGTGGATCAGAAAAATGTTTTTCAAAAAAGTTACACTGTTGCTGACATGTGCTATGTAGTTAGGCCTATAATGGTTGTATCTGTACTGAACATGTACAGACTTTTGTTTCTTATAATTATTCCTTAAACAATATAGTATAACAGCTATTTACATAGCATGTATATTGTATTAGGTATTACAAATAATCTAGAGATGATTAAAATATATGGGAGGATGAGCATAGGTTACACGCAAATACATAATTTTATATATGGAAGTTGAGCATCCACACATTTTGTATCTGCAAGAAAGCCTGGAACTCATCCCCCACAGATACTGAGCAACAACTGTGTTCACCAAACACAGACTAAGCAGCGTAGGACCATTCAACTCCAGGCATTAAGGCATATTCCTACATTCTTGCTATCTTGTTCCTTTTACTCTTGACCTAGTGGATAAATTTCCAATTCTCTTTTTCTTGCAATGCAATAATAAGATCCCATCCTCAAGTTTGAGATGTATAATAAGCATAGACACAAGGAAACTGAAGTAGAAAGCTCAAGTATGGCATTAGACTCAATATAGTTTTTTTTATAGTTCTATAATATAGTTTTTATCAAAGCTATGTATTATGGGTATTGGGAAGTTCTCCCAGATTAATAAAAACAATACTTTTTTTTTTACCTTGTCCACAATCTTTGTGTGTAAGATCCCTTGTCAGGAAATGCCAGGGAGGAAGAAAGAAGCGAAGTAGTAGCCAGAAGGCTCATATAGGCCTTTTAGACTTAAAACAAACAATCTGAACAAAAAACAAACAGCAAACCCTTAATCCTAAACCCTACATTAAGCAATCCTTTTTCAAGTTCCTTAGTCATTGGCTTCGACCCTCGTATTCCATTAAAATTTCTACCGTTAAGTTTACCAATGACCTCCCATCAAGTCCAGTGGATACTTTTTAGTTCTTAATCCACTTGATCTTTCTAGATGATCCTTTTCTTCTCTTTAGAAACGCTTCCCTCCTTTTGACTTCCTGGAGCATTTTGCTTGTTCTCTTATTTCAGGAGTCAAAACTAAAATGCCTACAGGGGCTGAGCGCCTTACATAAATGATGAAGTAGTCTCCTATATTCCTTCGTTAAAGATGTATATGTGTACCTATATCAAACATATAGGAATATTCTCATCTCCCACAATGGACATGGTTTTGCCCTCTGTTCTTGAATGTCCTCTTTTATTTTCCCACTTTTGATGGAAACATGGATACAAGAAATGTTTCACTTGCCTCTTACCTATACTGAAAAATCGCTGTCACCTAGATGATAAATAGCTCCAGAAACTTGTTGCCAGGACAATGGATCATGGTGGAGACTATCCCAAGCCAGAGCCCACATATCTTACCTGAAGGGGACGGTGCTTAGCTCCAGGTTCTTGTTCCCAAGTCTTCTTACTTGCAACAGGTGTTAGAAATCTGGATTTTATGTAAATGTCTGAATTTTGGCAGAAGTGTAGGTGAAAATCAACACCTTGAAGTGTGAGGTCTGGGTTGCTAGTTTGCATTGTTGTGGTCACGACCAGATGTTTTTTCACTGACTCCTTTTCCACCAGCGTATCTTCTGGTTCTTCCTTGAGCCGTATTCTCATTCCAAACACTTGCCTTGAGGAAGTCCATCTCTGCCACATCCTCACCCCGTAACACTTTGTTATAACTTTATTCTCACACATTATATTCCTCCTTGTGTGATACTCATTTATGAAATTGTCTTATCTGCCTCATATACTAGTAAGCATATTATGGATAGTGACTGATCCTTATTTGTATGTGCATTCTGCATAGCAGTTACACTTTGCACATAGAAGTTTTGTCATAAATATATCTTCATTCATTAATATTCAGATTCTGAATTTCTGCAACAACAACAAAAAATTTTTTAATGGTTTCCATCCCTGGCTGGGTGTCTTAGTTCATTAGAGTACTGTCCTATACATTGAAAGGTCGGGGGTTCGAGTCCCAGTCAGGGCACATACCTAGGTTGTGGAATCAGTCCCCAGTTGGGTGCGTACAAGAGGCAATCAATCCATCAATGTTTCGCACATCGATGTTCCTCTCTCTCTCTCTCTCTGAAATCAGTAAGCACATCTTCGGGTGAAGATTAAAAAAAGAAAAATGGCTTCTATGTCAAATGGTCCCAGGATTATATAGGCATCCTACTCTCTAGATCTCCATTTGTATTAGATAAATTCCTCAAATTCCTGCAAAATCCATACAGTACAAGCAGCAGCTTTGTTCCCTAGGAGAGCAGTTTTGCTAAAGGCAAAAGTATTTAGTGAAAAAATAAAAAAGGGCCCCATGGTCAAATAACTTTGAGAAATTCTGGGTTAAACAATATTTAACAGATTTCTTTATTGCCGCCCTTCTTAGTTTTATTGTGCTAACACGTACTGTGACTATCCAAGGGAGTAATAGAGTGCTTTCCAAAAATTTTTTTGACTGGAACCATTTTGTGAGGATCATTATCAAGATCTCATGGGATCAGAACACAATTTGACTGGAACACAGTTTGGCTTAAGAGTCTAAATGCCAGAAATGTGAGGTCTTTAATGATCTGTCCCCCATCCATAATTTTAATGTTGTTTCCTACTAAACAAATCCTCCATCCATCTACAACTCATGTTATTCTTTGTTTCCAAACAGGTGCCTTCGAGCTGCCACCGGCCTGTAAGGCCATCCGAACATATGCCTTCCTACTTCAGCCCATTTTCTCCCAGAATTGCCATGGCCTGAAATATCATTCAACCATCACTAAACCAAGTTATCTATCCTTCAAAGCCCACTTAAATGCATACTTTTCTAAGAAGCCATTAAAAAACACTCCTGCCCTCGTCCTGGCCGGTTTGGCTCAGCGGTTAGAGCATAGGCGTGCGGACCAGAGAGTCCCGGGTTCGGTTCCCACTGAGGGAGTGTGCCTCGGTTGCAGTTTGTCCCCGCCCAATTGGGGTCGTGTGGGTGGCAACCACTGGATGTGTCTCTCTCACACAGATGTTTCTCTCTCTTCCCCCGCCCCTCCCTCCCGCTCTATCTGAAAATAAATGCAAAAATGTCCTCGGGTAAGGATGAAAAAAAAACAACACTCCTGCCCTTGTCTTCTTTCCTCTAAGCTCAGCTACACTAATTGTCTTTATCAAGCCTTTGATCCATTAGATAGCCTTTACTAACTTTGTTTCTATATTTGTGTGTATCTCCTCTCTCCCTTTTAGGTCATTATCTTTTTAAGTTTTACTCGCTGCTTTTTTCATAGAAGAAATTCAATCAGTGGTTGTTGTTTTTTTAAATCCTCACCTGAGTATATTTTTCCATTTATTTTCAGATAGAGAGAGAGAGAGAGAGAAAGACAAATACCGATGTGAAAGAGACACATGGAGTGGTTGCCTCCCACATGACCCCAACCAAGACCAGGGACAAACCGCAATCGAGGTACATGCCCCTGACCAGAATCGAAACTGAGACTCTGGTCCGTGGGCCAATGCTCTAACCACTGAGCAAAACCGGCCAGGGCTCAGTCAGTGATTTTTCATGACATAAAATAAAATACAGTAGTCCCCCCTTATCTGTGGGGGATATATTCCAAGACACACAATAGATACCTGAAACCACAGATAGGACCGAACCCTATATATACTGTGTTTACTCCTATACGTACATACCTCTGATAAAGTTTAATTGATAAATTAGGTACAGTAAGAGATTAAAAATAATAACTAATAATAAACTAGAACAGTTATAATAATATCCTGTAATAGAAGTTGTGTGGTCTCTTTCTCTCTCTCTGTCCCTCTTTCTCCCCCTCTTTCTTTCTCTCTCTCAAAATATCTGAGTATAGTAATCACCCTTCTTCTTCTTGTGGTAATGTGAGATAATATGATGCCTACGTGATGAGATGAAATGAGATGAATGATGCGGGCATTATGACATTGTCAGGCTACTGTAAGCATTACTTGAACACAAGCCCTGAGATACTGGGAAAGTAGGTCTGATAACCAAGAAGGCTACTAAGTGACCAATGGGCAGGGAGTGTCTACAGCATGGATACTGGACAAAGGGATGATTGACATCCCTGCAGGACAGATCAAGACCCAAGAGATTTCATCACGCTACTCAGAATGGCATGCAATTTGAAACTTACGGTGGGATGACTGGAAACTAATTCAGTAACCTAAAATGCACGTGACTAAAGATCCTGAGAACTTAAGGCTAGCAAGTGACTGCTGGTGTAACTGACGTTTTAGTCTAGTACAGTGTCCCCAGCAACCATGTGTCCAAGAGAGCTTTGTCTTCTGTGGAAACACTGGAGCCCCGGGATCAAGACTTTCCTAATGACAAAGATAGAGGGGGAAAAAAACCCGAGAAGGGGGAAATGTAGCCTACTTAAAGGGCAGGAAGCACTCTCTCAGAAAGAAAATGTGTGTCCAGACACTTCAGTCACAGCCTCGGCAATTTTTGGTAAGTCCAAGCCCGTGATACAGGGCAGAGTCACCCAAGCGACTTTTGTTGCAGTGCAGCCTGCTTCTTGGGAGATTGCGTACATGTTCTCTTAGAGTCAAAGACGCAAGGATACCTTCTGGAATTCCAGGAAGGCCATACAAAGAACTTTGAAAGGGCTCTCACACGATTTTCCCTCTACAAGATTTGGGGGTCTCTGCAAAAAGAAACCTGGGAGCTCTGGCTGAGGAATAGTAACAGTAAAATGTGGATCAAGACCCCATACAAGGGAAACAGCCAGGAAGGCATCACTGGGTCAGGGATGGGAGAGGGCTCCTGGAGACCATCAGAAGCCAAACATTTCCAGTGAAGCCCTTATTGTTTTTCTCATAGCTGTTGTATGCTGGGGAAAGAGGAGTTATACTAGAATGCAACACTTTACTTCCCAATAAAGTAAATTTGGCAGAATCTAGAAATTTATTTTGCTTACAGTTTGATTTCCTGGCCTGTTAATTTCTCAGAAAGAAGAAAAGAAATTTGAAAGTGAGAAATATTTACTTATGTGGGAATAAATATGCATGAAAATGCTAAACAAAAGTACAAAGCCAGTATTTATGTCTATTTGCATGAATTTTAAAGCAATATGAATCAGGAAAGCTCTAACATTATCATACTGACTATAATGGGACAGAAAATAAAGTAATATATACATTTAAAATTTATTCTATGTATGAATAGATGCACGGTGTGTGGATGAATTTCTTTATGAAATAATTGACTATTTTTTCTTGCAAACCTAATAAAAACAGTTTGAGATCATCAAAATTAAGAGCTCAAGCTAGTGCATGGCAAAGTGAAACATTCTAATCTGTGTATGTAAATGAGGTAACAGCAACACATTCAACATCTGTTAAACTCACAGTATATAATACTCGTTTCATGAGGTTTGAAATACAAGCATGGGTGTTATGAAGGGGAATATACTTGCCTGAGAGAACCCTATGTGACATTTTCCATTTCGTATTTACACTCAGTGATATGTGTGAATAAGCAGGTATTTTAATATCTCTACCAAATGAAAAAATAGAGTGCACTAGTTTAGTTTTGATGCACATGGTTTATATATGTAGTTTAATTTTGGAGAAGGAAATGACGGCAATCCTGGAGATTATCAAAGTTATACGTAGAGAAATGAGAAATTATCACCTTAGCCACCTTCCCTGTGGAATAGAAGTCCATCTGGAAGTGCATCCATTTTTACATCAACAGAAATCACACCATTGCCTGGTAAATAGTTACATATTGTAAAATGCAGATTATCTCTAATTAAGAAAGAAAAAGGCATTGCCTTTCAAAGTCTGGGAATGTTGTTTTGTGATTTTGTCACAAATGATCTTTATTTAATTGTCCCATTTAAGGATTATTTATCTTGTTTTCGCCTCTTTAATTTCTTTCTTCTGGTGCCTTATAAATTGGAACCACTATTAGCAACACCACTAATTTCCCCTAAAGATCATCTGAGCTTTCAAGCTGAAACATTGCACTCAGTTTTATTTTTCATAAAATTGAAATGGTTTTAGATGGCTAATTTTTATCATCTTTAATTCAAGCCTCAAAGGTAGCCAATTTTTTTTTTTTTTACAAATAAGTAATTGCTTGGACTGAACGTTTTAACTGCAGTGTTTCAAAGGGAAGATAATGCTGAAATGGTGTTGGTTATGATAATTAAACCCTTTGTTCAATCAAAAATAGACTCTTTAGCTAAAGGCCACTAAACTTCATGAGGTATATAACAAATCATGTTTCAATTTATTGAACACAGATCTTTTTTCCTTCCCTCTGTTTAATATTTGTCATTTAGATACATAAATAGAGAACTGGATTCTGAATAAATTAAGCATAGCGATAATTTTCGGGAGCTCTGATAAATCATATATATATGCACTGTGATTACATGAAATGAGAGGGCCATCATACATAAGGCTGATAAATTGCTAAGTCCAGAAAGGGTTTGATCTGCAGACCAGCTCTCTTTTCTTTCTCATTCAGGCAAAAACGTTAACTATTTAACTACAAAATCTTTACCTAATATTTCAAATGCACTTTAAAATATTGCTAGTGCTAGGTGATGTCCTTATTAGGATTAAACACAAGATAGCAAACATTATTCAAAAGACAGAACTGAGCCCTGGCCGGTTTGGCTCAGTGGTTAGAGCGTCAACCCACGGACCAAAGGGTCATGGGATTCTGGTCAAGGGCATGTACCTCGGTTGCAGTTCGTCCCCGGCCCTGGTCGGGTCCGGCAGGAAGCAGCTGGTCGATGTGTCTCTCTCACATCGATGTTTCTCTCTCTCTCCCTCCTTCCCACTCTATCTGAAAATCAATGGAAAAGTGTCCTCGGGTGAGGATTTAAAAAATAAAAAGACAGAACTGAAAACTAAAGGTGTATTACACATTTCATTGAGAGGGAGGAGACTTCCCCGGCTGAAGTGGGGAGAAAACAACATGATGTAAAGGATGATAAAATTGGAAGCAGAAAGCTATGGCTGCTTTGTAGGGGTGTAAGGATGTAAATCTATAAACCGTGGGGGGCTGCCTTTGTGAGTTTGGGCTTCTATAACACAGCACCGTAGACTGGGTGACTTACAAACATCAGAAACTTGTTTCTCACGGTTTGGGAGGCTGGACTTCTGAGACCAGGGTGCCAGCATGTTTGGGGTCCGGTGAGGACCCTCTCTTTCCACTTCTTGTTGTATCCTCACATGGCAGAGAGCAGAGAGAAGAAGCAAGTTCTCTCAGGACTCTTACAAGGCTGTCAATCCTGTGTATGAGGGCTTCACCCTCACGCCCCATCTAATGCTCATAACCTCCCAAGGGCTCCATTTCCCAATGGCATCACCTTTGGGGTAAAAGAGGAATTCAACCTGTGAACTTGGTGGGTAGGGCACAAATATTTAGTGCCACTGTGGGTTTTGTGCAGGGACGTGTGTGATGTAGGCAGTACTTTCTAGAAAGTGAAGAGACAGCTGTTGGCGGGAGAGACTGCAGAGAAGGGTCTGGGTGTGGGGCACACCTGAAGGGTGGCTGCAGTGCTCGAGAGTGAAATGAGCGGTTGCTGAACACAGGTGTCGGCAGTAGTCATAGCGAGGAAAGGACATTTCGAGAGATACTGTGGAAGAAACACAAACAGCGCTTTCTATCTAATATATGAATGCTTAGATGATTCTAGAATTAACAACTGGGGAGGTGGATTTAGGGACAAGAAGGGCTATTTCTGCACTTCAGTTGAGATCCTCTAAATTGTACTACAATAACAGTCTTCAAGTCTATGCTTAAAACACCAATGTTGTCGTGGTTGTTGTTGCTGGTGGTGGTGGTTGTATCTCCCACTCACACTGCATGCCCACGATGGTCAGCTGGGTGTCTGCCCCTCACCTCAGGATCACCGGGACACGGAGTAATACTGGGAACTGCTGCAGAATGAAAGAGAAGGGAGAAACACACAATGACCCCTAACGCTTCTGCATGGAAGGGACACATGAGACTTCCTGTCACATTTCATTAGTTACAGAAAGTCACATGGCTCTGCCTGACTTCAAGAGGATGGATATTGGAGATTAGTAGTACAATCTACCCCTTTCTCTTTTTGTAATAGGCCTGGACATTTGATGTGTAAGGACTTTTTTTTTCTATTTAGACTCTATTCTACAAACAAAAAGCAAAGTTATTTTTTTTCTTCTCTTAGACAACAAATATGGACCAGTACAGAAGGATAAAGAAATGTAATTACATAATGAAGAATGTCCCTGGCTATTACAGTTGATTTTATAAATATCCAATTTCCAAAATATTTGGTTTGCCACTTACTAGGGCTTTCTACAAACTAGTTTCTTATGGATGCTGCAACAAATTTCCACAAACTTGGTGGCTTAAAACGATGTTTATTCTCTTACAGTTCTGGAGTCAGAAGTTCAAAATCAGTCTTACTGGGTCAGCAGGGCCACAGTCCCTTGGGAAGTTCTAGGGGAGCCCAGGTCACTTGCCTCTGCCAGCTTTTGGTGGCTGCCAGCATTCCTTGGGTCTTGGCTGCGTCACTCCAGGTTCCGCCTCCATGGACACATTCCTTCTCCTCTTCTGTGTGACTTCCCCTCTGCCTCCCTGTTATAAGGACTCTATGATCACACTTAGCCTACCAGATCATCCAGAGTTATTTCACCATCTCAAGATCCTAAAGCTAATTATATCTGCAAAGTCTCTTTTGCCAGATGAGGTAATATTCACAGACCCCAGGGATTATGACCTAGATAATTGGGGGGAGGGGCATTATTCAGTCTATGAGATGGTACATTACTTCCTGTGGCTCTCATTGTGTTTAGATAAGCACATGGAAGAAAATCAACCAAAGCATAAGCCTGTGCTGAAAAAGGCCAGGCATGAGAAACTCTAAAGGACTATTCCAATTTGGGGGAAGGAGAATGAACTTTGTGTAGGACATAAGGAGGAAGGGTTAAGTAAGCTTTGGGAATAGTTGGTCAAGAATAGTTTTTGCAAGATGGAGGATTGTTCCTGTGGATTAGCGACATTGTTTGCACAGTGTGGCCTTGACCCAGATGGATGGGAACTGTCAGGGTCGAAGACCGTGTGCAAGGTCAACGTGCAGACGAAGAACAGCTGTAGGTAAAGAGGCTGGATGCACAGGCCACAGTGAAAAAAATCTCATGTTTTTTCCATATTTCTTACAAACATAGCACGGACTAAAAGTGCATCTGTATTTGTTCATAGACTTCCTACTGTAGAAGGGTCATTCTCTAGGGAATAGAGAGACTTCCCCTACTATCCAGGAAGCTTCTGTGTAAGCTTGAATCTTTGCTCTCTTAATTTTGTCATATCGCTCTGAGGAGGAAGAAACCCAGAAAAGTCAGACGTTTATACATTATACATTTATACACTAGAAAAGACAAAGAGCTTCCTGTGCAAGAAAATAGTAGATCTAGAAAAGCAGAAGGTGAAGGAAAGAGTTAGGGCACGTGGAAGAACAAGTGGGAGAAATGGAGGGAAATAATTTTAAATAATTTTTCTTGTCGTTAGGAATGTAATTTTTATTTACTCCTCTTCTAAAGACTTCAGAATATACACAGATTGCTAAAACGCAATGCAAATTTCCTGCAGAGAACTTCCCGCTAATTACCTGTCTCTGTCCTTCTACATTAAAATCCATGGAAAAAATATGTTCCAAACTCCAGCAACTCTTTTCTTGAGTATTTTAATGTGATATGTTGGAGGTTATATTCTTCCACATTGGGCAAGTATTTCCAATTATAATCTTATCTTTTTTTTTACATGTAGAAACTTGAAAGTGTTTGTGTACAAAACCGTCTGGGGCACATCACCCTATCTGAATAACCATGTCAGAACAACCAAGGAAGGATCTTAATAATTACTTAGTAAGTAGCCATAATTAGAGCCAACGAGAAATGAAGCAAAAGATCAAATGATAAGTCTGTCCATGTAAATAGACAAACTATAAGATTTCATTTGTTCTTGGAAATCCTCTGTCCTGAATTCAAAGGATGCTAGTGAATATTATACTCTAATCACATCCTAAATAATCACATTCATTCTGTCTATATCATCACACAAAATATCATTTGTGGAGTAAGGATGATCAGACTCTGCCCAGGTCTGGAGGGAAATCCACTCTGGGAAATAACTGGGTCACTGGGATCTTCAACTATACGTGATAATATTATCCTTTTGGATTTGTCTAGAGATTTGTTTACAGCCTTTTATAATCATTATCTTATTTGGAGCTCACAAAATCCTCAGGAGTTAGAGTAGCCATTGCATCCTGTTTGGGAAAGAAATGGTTCTCAGAAAAGGGGTGTCAGTTTTGTTTATTGCAGAGCACGTTCTAGAACCCAAGTGTCCTTCTATGTTCCCACACTGCCTCAGAATTAACTCTCTTAAAAACTGGCATTGTCTTTTTTGATGGCGAATAGCTCATACTTACAAAGTCCCAAGGGTATACATCAATTTCACAATCCTTATAACCATTTCAAAAAACTCAGTTGGTTAGTCTTTGAATATAAAGTCAGTGTTGGTCAGAATTCTGGGCTGGCAAACTGCAGAAATTCAGTCTCATTGTCTATGCAGAAGACCCTTGTGCTATCTGGTCTGATTTTCCATGCAACTCAAGTGCACTTTTTACCACTCAGATTTTGTATCCAAATAAAACCCAAGAAAAAATGTTCAAGCAGCATTTTCCAGTGGTTCGTTATAGCAGACTATTCATACGCCACAGAAACCCTTTTGCAGATTGTTCTAAATTATTAAATATTTTAAAGAAAATGACAATTTAAAAATATTTGTTTAGGAGAAATCATTTATTTTATTTATTTATTTATTTATTTTATCCTCATCTGAGGACATTTTTGCATTTATCTTCAGATAGAGCGGGAAGGAGAGAGGGGGGAAGAGAGAGAGAGAAACATCGACATGAGAGAGACATATCGAGTGGTTGCCACCCACACAACCCCAACTGGAGCTGGGGACAAACCGCAACCGAGGTATGTGCCCTTAGCGGGAACCGAACCCAGGACTCTCTGGTCCACGGGCTGTTGCTCTAACTGCTGAGCCAAACCGGCCAGGGCAGGAAAAATCATTTTTAATAATACTTTGCATTCTTAGCATTATGATGTATTCCAAGAAATTTATTTTGGTCATTTTTCACATTAAAGTCTTGAACTTTCCCAATTAAACTGTGGATATAAAAATAACTCTATGTGCGAACAGCAAATAATTGTGAGTGGATGACAGCTTTAACATAAGGTGGACATTTATAATCACCTATTGACCTCTCACTTACACACACACACCACACACATAATCTCTGCTTCATTCCCTACTCTATTTATTGCGCAATCCATTTTCTGCATCGATTATTATATACTAATGGGCTGTGTAATATCCTTTCCAGATTTCATTGTAGGTATTTTATAAAAATGAATAGATTCAATTATAGAAAAAAATTAAGTCCTTGCCTATTGCTGTTTATTTTAATTGTAAGTAGTTAAGAATTTACAATTTGCACTCTGGTTTGCATCTAAGCTATGCATGAGAGCTGATTCCCACTGGTGACTCTGTACATTACTTTTGCATTGTAGGTAGGCTAGGTTGTGGATTTCTGAAGGTATATTGCACACATTCCTTTCATAACATACTAATAAGCATTTTCCACCTTCAGATGTCACAGTTGAAGAAATGAAGTTTCATCCATTTATTCATTCACTCCACAAATATTTATGCTTACCTACTACATACCAGGTACTGTTTTAGGCACTCATGATAGATCAGTGGTGGGGGTAGGGGGAGAAATATCCCTGCTCTGATGAAGCATTCATTCTAATTGAGAAAGACAGACAATAAATAAAAAGATTAAATATAAAATATGTCAGATGGCCCTGGCCGGTTTGGCTCAGTGGTTAGAGTGTCGGCCTGTGGACCAGAGAGTCCCGGGTTTGGTTCCCACTAAGGGCACATACCTCGGGTGCGGTTTGTCCCCAGCCCTGGTTGGGGTCGTGTGGGTGGCAGCCACTCAGTGTGTCTCTCTCACATCAATGTCTCTCTCTCTCTCTCTCTCTTCCCCCCTTCTCTCCTGCTCTATCTGGAGATAAATGCAAAAATGTCCTCGGATGAGGATAAAAAAAAAAATGTCAGATGGTGATACATACTAAAGAAGAAATTAAGAAACAGAAAGACCTAGAGAGTTGTAAGGTGGGTAAGCTGTTGAATTTTTAAATAAATTGGTGTCCTCTCTGAGATTATCTTATTTCTTTTTGTTTGTTTGTTTGTTTGATTTTTTATTTATTTATTAATTTATTTTTGTTATAGATGTTTCTCCTTTTTTCCCCATTGACACCCTCCTCCCCGACCCTCCACTCCTTCCCCAGCTTTGTTGTCCATGTCCATCAGTTATGCATACATGCGTATAAGTTCTGTGGTTTATCTCTTCCCTTCCCCCCCACCCCCTCTTCTGAGGGTTGTCAGTCTGTACCCTACTTTCACATCTCTGGGTCTACCCTGTTCCCCAGACTGTTATGTTTATTATATTCCACAAATGAGTGAGATCATGTGATATAGACCCAAGGTAGATGAGGAACCAAGCCATATGGATATACTGGGAACTTTGCAGGCAGAGGAAACAATAAGAACAAAGGCCCTGAGGCAAAAAAAAAAGTGCATGGTGTCTAAAAGCTAACCCAGAGGCAGTATGCCTGGAGTACAGTGAGCAAAAGGAAGGGTCACAGGAGATAAGGGCAAAGATATAATGGTAAAAATTTACGTAGGGTCTTGTAGGCTACTCTAAGGACTTCGGTTTTTACTCTGAGTGAAATACAAACACACGGTTTGACTTACAATCATTTGCAATTTGATGTAAACTTGGTGATGCTCCAAACAGCTAACTGTCTTCTGCATGGTGATTCAGTGACTCAGGCTGCTTCTATTAGCGGCTTTATTATTTCGACACTCAATTGACATATTCACTAGCAAGCAGAAAGTGAACTGGAAGGTCCACAGGGGCTTTTACTTCTACTCACACTCCACTGCCAAGAACTAGTCAGAGCCCAAGGAAATAGAGTCCCTCCCAGTGAGAAAGGAAAACCACTTTCAATGAGAAGTAGTAATGTCTACTGTATGGGCAAATGTAGAACCAGCAAAGACAGGTAAGAGAATACTGCAATTACCCTGGAAGGAGAGGACAACTGCTTGAACTATGTTGGTAGCAGGAGTCAGATTCTGGATGTATTTTGAAAACAGGAACAATAGAACATACTGGTGGATTGAATGAAGGATTTTAGAGAGGAGGTAAATTGGAAAGATGGAGAAGACTTTAGGAGTATCATGTTCAAAGGGGAATAGTGAGGGTTTTGTTTTGAAACATTAAGTTTTTCGTGGAACATCCAAGAAGAGATATTGAATAGCCAGTTGGGTACATGTTCAGGAGAGTTCAGGAGAGAGAAAAATTTAGGAATCATCAATATAGTGATAGTATTTATAGCCATGTAACACAAAAAGATACCTAAAGAGTGGGCAAAGAGTGGGTGTAGATAGAAAAAAGTTCCAAGGACTGAACTCTGGGGCACTCCAATGTTCATAACTATGGCAAATGAGTAAGACAAACAAAGGAGCTTGAGAAGGAGCAGCAATGAACTGGTAGAAAAGTCAGCAGTGTGTAGTGTTCCAGGAAGTACATGTCAAAGGTGTTGCAAGGAGAGAGTTATCAGCATTGTGAAATCCTGCTGATGGAGCAAGTTAGCTAAAGACTAATAGTTGGTCTTTGGATTTGGCAACATGGAGGTCATTGCTAACCTTGACAGAAGCCATTAGTGCAATGGTGAAGATAAAAACTAACTGAAGTTCTTCAGGAGCAGAAAAATGGATTGGTAGTTGGAGTGGAATGTGGGAGAGATTCAGCATGGCTATATGCTGATGAGCATAATTCAGGACTACACAGGAGGGGCAGGGGGAAATCCGCATGGTGATGTCTCCAGTGGATTTGAAGGAATGGGATCTGGTGCTTTGGTGAAGGGGTTCATCTCCAAGAGGAGCATAGTTGTTTCATCTACCGAAGTGGAAGGAAGTCGAAGTGTCTGGGTACAAGGGCAGATGGGAAGGTATGCTGATGGACATGGGGGACATCCTTCTAATTGCTTCTATTTTCTCAATGAAACAGGATTCAAAGTCATCACCTAGAATTAGAACAGAGGAAGTTTGAGGAGTGAGGTGGTATAAACTGGTCATCTAGAGTGTAGATGAGTGGACGGACATAGAATATGATTTCAGACTGCTCTGAGGGACCACTTAAGGTCAAGCACTTCAAATTGGACCAGTCAGTATGTTTGTATGTTTTCTCAAGCCATGATCAGCTGAGCAGGAACAGGTGTGAAACAGGAAGAACGTGAGCTTTAAGAAGCCTCATTATCCTTGCTCATGATCTTGCCATTAGTATTCTTAATTGTCTCCTTTCCCACAAAAGCTCTTGAGATTGGTGAGTCACCATAGATTCTGCCTTCCACATTTCAGTCTACACTCGCTTGTTCTCACTTCTCTGGTTCTAAACCCGTTACCTGTAGCTGGTTCCTCCTTAGCACCCACCTCTTTTACCAAGACTTTATCTTATCCCTACTTACCTCTGAAGGACATGACTCCAATTGCCTCAAAGTGCAAACTCAGTAGCCACTGGATCAGCTTCCCATTTCTCTGCCTCTCCTACTGTCCTCATGTTAAACCCTGTCTGCAGCCCCAGTCTGGATCATACCCTCATTCAAGGAGTTCAGAATATGGATCTGAGCAAGGAGTCCTACCACAGAATCTGTTCTCTGATAAAATAAGAATGAACTGAAGACCACTAAGGGGAGAGCCAGACATTTCAGGGTCCCATCTTACCTCATCTGCCTTCCTGCTTCATCCAAATCAGAGACGGTTTAGACCATGAGTGACGTGGAACGACCGACTTTATCACAGAGTATGTGCTCCTTACCTCAAATTGGACCCATTCCTTCACAGTCCCAATGGCTAACACCGCTGTGAAGACCTAGTCAACATCCTGATTTTACCACTCCCAGCAACTTGCTCCTGGGGAAATTTGAAAAACTGTTGTTTAAAAAAATGAAAGGTCAGCTTATTTAAGAGAGAGAGAGAGAGAGAGAGAGAATGAGAGAGAGAGTTTCTCTACAGAAACATTTGGGCAGGTTTCAATTTAAGCCAAAGCATTTCATTCATTTCATTTTAATGGTCTCTGTTGAATAAGCATGAAAAATGGTTTTCATTAGTCCTTCTTCCACATTATACCTGACAAGCAGGAGGAAAACATGAATTTTTCCTGTTCTTAACAAATATTCTGTAGTGATATGGAGCAGCGGGAGAGATGCAAAAGGAATAGTAATGTTGCAAAATAAAAAGGCTTGGGCCAAAACAGATAATTTATTCCCAGGAAGGAGCAAGAATATGTTAGCACATGATAAAAATAAACTGATTAAATTTCTAATAGTGGAGATTATGATTAAAGACAATTTATAATTGGTCTGAAAATGAGGTGGGGAGGAATGCTTTATTTTCACTATTTGCTTCAACCTTATTTATTTTCTCTCACCCCATTCATTCAGCAGGGGACCCCCAATGGTCTCTCCATAAGTAGAACTTTCTGCCTCATGCCCGGGCTAAGGTTTGCTCCTTCACAAACAGCTTATTTCACAAGCTACTTCTCTTGCTGGGTCTAGGATTTTCAACACTAATGTTATTTTCTTTCCTTTTTAATGTTCTGAGATTAATTGTACTTGCGGAATATCTGGTTTTGAAATGTAAATGCCTTTGACATTTTATTTTAATTCCAATTTGGATGGTAATTTAAGGCTTTAATTAACAATAAAGACGAATCAACCTATAAAATGAACACATAAACAGGGAGCAGCAATTTACAAAAATGAAAGAAAATTTTTCTAATGCATTCTCTATAGATTCTTACTGGGGTGGGAGAGGAGTATGTGTTTCCATACTTCATCACGCAATTAAGACTAGGAAGGACCCAGCTTGAAATGGTGCCTAGTCATATAACATTCTAATCCAGTTAGTGCTTGTGGATACCAGGGAAAAGAATTTCTATTTTGAAGAAAGAGTGAGTAAAGCAAATGAAGCCGAAAGCAAATCATACTAGACTACATATATTAGAATTTACCCTTTAGTTAAAATTATTAAATTAGCCCTTCCTGAGAGTCATAGCTGCACTGGAACATCGAGAAGTAGACCTGAATGCCAGCAGGAGCTGAATATATCAAATTGCTAAAGCTTGCATAAGAACTGACCCATTAGCACAGCCCACCACCCTGAACCCCTTACTCATGATTACTCATGACTTTTGCTCTATAAAACCCGTGTCTGTGAACCATTGAGGAGCTCGGGTTTTTCCAGCTGGAGCTGCCGGCTGGTCGTGGTGGAGCGCTATCCAATCTGGCCCACTTTTCCACCCCGCTCCAGAGTCAGCATGATTGACTATCTGCACCACTGGGTGCATGAACTCTGCTTGGTTACACAGATAAGCAGTAAAAGTCTAAAAGGAGTACCTCCCTTAAGTTTGCATAAGCAAAAATGGGTAGCAGGGTAAATATAACGTAGAATTTGTATTGAACTCTAAGAACCCAGGAATGTGCTAAACACTTTACTTGTCTTGCTCATTTACCCTCATACAACTCTATGAGAGAGAGCCTATTTTTATTCCCACATTATAGATGAAGAGACTGAAGTTCAGAGAGGCACAATATCACAGCTAGTAAGTGCTATGGCAAGATTTAAACTCAAGTCAGTTGCACCCTGACTGGTTTGGTTCAGCAGTTAGAACATCAGCCTGCAGACAGAAGAATTGCGGGTTCGATTCTGGTCAAGGGCATGTACTTCGGTTGCGGTTCCAGCCCCGGCCCTGGTTGGGGTCGTGCAGTAGGCAACCAGTGGATGCGTCTCTCTCACATCGATGTCTCTCTCTCTCTCTCTCTCTCTCTCTCTCTCTCTCTCTCTCTCTCTCTCTCTCTCTCTCCCCCTCCCACCCCCACTCTATCCGATAATAAATAGAAAAATATCCTCGGGTGAGGATTAAAAAAATAAAAATAAAATAAACTCAAGTCAGTCTGACTCCAGACTTATTTTATACAAAGATCATTTCTTAAAATGTATTTTTTTCTTTATACAAAAATCCTCTTTAAATGTACAGAATAGTATTAAGTCTGATAATGAAACCACATAGCCATGAAAAGTCAGATATAAATTGGCACAATTTATACACAATTTGAAAAGAATTTCCCAAGGTTGCAATATCCTTCCTAAACTTACTTGTATCACTTACATTGTACCTCTTAGAAGCTTGCAGGAAAGTGGCAGAGATGGCTACTATCCTGCTTCAAATATGCAGTTTTCTTACCAAAAAACCTGGAGTATCCATTCTGGAACTGAACCATGTTAATTTAAGTGCATGAAGGAAATGACCTCATCTCACAGTGGGGACAAGCATTTTCTAACTAAGGAAGATCTGGCAGAACGTATTCCTTTAAATTGTTCTGGTTAAGGGGACCTAGAGTAATAATTTCATCTAACACAAGTCAAGTAGCATTTTTCTTTGTGTAAACTGACATATCAACAAAAGATTCTGTCCTTTTCCTTAGGAAAGCAGGAAATGAGGAGTTTTTAAAGAAATGTGAACCATAAATAGGGAAAAATGAAGTAGTTGGGGAGTTATCAAGTATTTATTCATAAGCTCTTGTATTACTGTAACACTTGACAGTTTACACAGGGTTTTTGGATAAAATGCATTTGTTTTGATAATGATCCCTGAGTTGGGCGGGGCAGACAGTACCATGATCATTTAACAGAAGAGACAGAGGCTCAAGAAGGTCAAGTCTCGCTTGTCCAAGGTTACATGGATTGTAAGTGATAATGTTGGGCTCCAACTCATTTCTTTTGACTCTGTCAAGATTTAATATTGATAAAATGTTTATTCTCTGGAGGCTTTTATAGACAATCATTTCATTAAACAGAAAGCTCTCCTAGGGGTTTTTTCTGAAGATTAATGCTTCTCACTGCATAACTACCCATGCCAAAACATTTCACAGTGTGAAGTTCCAACAATAGAACATCATCATCACCTTCATCCCCAGGATCACAACAAATATCATTAGAGCCTATAATGGGTTCCTCTGTGTCAGACACTTTCAAATATTAACTTTTCAGTTATCGAAAAAACCCTAATGAGGTATCATTCCCTTCCCTGCAGAAGAGGCTGGGAGAAGAAATCATTATGCTAACAATGCTATTAAAGAACTATATCAGTCAGGCTACTCTGTGGTTAAAAACAAAAACCAAAGACAAACAATGAACCTTCCGTGGGTTTTAACTGTGAAGGCTCATTTGTTACTTGTTGGCTGCAGGGCTGGTGTGGCTCTGCTCCCTGCCCTACACGTTGCAGGATCCAGCCTGTCAAAGCAGCCCTCACTGGACTCTGTTCTCCCGTGGCAGAGGCAGAGCAGGGCTGAGTGCTGGTTACCTAGACCCTGACCCACATGATGAGGAAGAAGAGAAGTCCATCATCTTGGCTGCTATTATAAACCAATACAAAGTGGGTATTTGAGAGGAACGAGACAGAATCTATTTGTCAGACAGTGATGAAGGATCACAAGAAGAAAAGGCTTGCCCAGCCAGTGTGGCTCAGTGGACTGAGCTTCAACCCATGGACTGAGAGGTCCCAGTTCAATTCCTGGTCAGGGCACATGCCTGGGTTTCGGGCTTGATCCCCAGTAGGGGGCGTGCAGGAGGCAGCTGATCAGTGTTTCTATCTTACATCGATGTTTCTCTCTCTCTCTCCCTTCCTCTCTCTCTCTAAAATATCAATAAAATATATTTTTCTAAAAAAAGAAGAAGAGAAGACTCAAAGATTCCTCAAAGCAAAGAAACTCACCAGCAATGAGGACGGGAACCTTCTGGAAAAAGAAAATCAGAAGAAGATGAAAAAGCAAATGAAAAGCATAAGAAGTATGTGATCCGTGATGAAGAGGAAGAAGATGGTGATTGAAGTACAAAATGGGAAAACATTTTATATATTTTACTGTACAGTGTTATAAATATGATGTAAATATGAGTTATTTTGATTGGAATGAGTTGATTTGTTTTTATGTAATTTTAATTGTAATTTAAAAAAACAAAAAACCTGCCCATGGAAAGCTTGCGCACTCCTGATGAAACCAGTCTGGGAAGTATTGGCAAAAGAATAAAAGGCAGACTGACACAGAAGAATTGCCTGGTGTGCATTTCCAAACTGCCTTTTCCCCCATCTCTTGGCAAGAGCAGAAGAGGAGAGAGAATTACAGAGTTTTATGAAACTGGCAAAATAAGCATAGAGCATCCTCTCACACTTCCTAGGTTCCCAGCTCTGCAACATTATGTAAGCTTTGCCTGAAGTTGTCAGTAGCTGAGAGTCAAATATAATACTCCACAAAACAGCTTACAAATGCTTGCACATTGGAAGGGATCAGGTTGTAGAGAACAGAAATGGGCCCAGGGCAACCTTTGCCAAGAGAGAATGTTGTCGTAAATGTTCAGTGAAGCTCTCTTTTGTGTGTGAAGAAACTGAGGCTCAGAGGGATGAAAGCACTTGCTCAGAATCACACAGTAAGTAGGTCAGATTCTGGTCTGTCTGTACCCAGGGTTGTGTTCTTCAGCACCATGCTAGCTTTTGTCAAACGTGATTCATGCAGAGAATAACTCTATACCTCTGTTTTCCTTACATAGTCCTTGTTCATGTCTATGCCTGGTGCAGTTCTTAATATTGCCCACTTTGACTCTCAAAAGCCACCCAGTTCAGACAATAACTTGGTCACTATCCATAGACCACTGTGTCAGAACTGCCCAGGAAGCTTGTTAAAAGCATGGGTGCCTGAGCCCCACTCCAGATCTAGAAGTTTTCTGAGGGTTGGCACAAGACTTCACTTACTAGTATTTTTAGATTGTTTTGTGGAATCCCCAGGTGAGTCTCAAGCCCTCTTAAGTAGATAAATCATTTGTCTATGTAATTCTGCCTTCCCCAGAGGCCCAACCAGGTCCTGAGAAGGTATGTGTACCTCCACCAGATCAGAGGGATGCTCCCAGAAGCCTTGGAGAATCTGCGTGGTCTCATGCCAGTCCACCTGCCAGGACGAACCTCCTCCAGAGCCCCGCCCCAAGCTTCACATTTTACCTCCCACCACTCCCCAGAAGTCTTCATCTCTAATTAGTCCTGACTTTGTCCTAATGCGTGCTATGGTGCCATACTAATTCAAGAAACTTAGGAGTGAGAGAAGTGCTGTGGTTCTCAACAGGAGTTACCCAACTTCTAAAATGGTAGCCTAGGCAACCTACCTCCTGGGCACATGCCCTCTGCAACAGCCTCAGCAAACAAATGTCTCATCTTGGCTTGTTAAAGGTCAGCAACAGGGATCTCCCTACTAAAGAAGGTTCTCTCTCATTGTTAGGAGTTCTTGGCCACACTGTATCAAAGCGTGCCCCAAATGTGATTTCTTTCTATGGGCTTGATCATGCTAAGAGCAGAGCTGTCCACTTCCTCCTCTGAGTAGCACCAAATCGTCTTTTAATAACATTCTTCACAGTGTTGACCATGTTTTGCACCTGGACTGCTTCTGCACCCACATCTTATCCCTTCGTGGTGGTGGCATTGTCATTATTCTCCTTTTGGAGGGGGAGAGGAGTGTGTTGATTGGGTTGCCATTTTGTATTATGTCATTTTGTCATGAATTTGTTTTTAATTTCATGTATGGGCCCATCATCCCCACTCTGTGAAGTCCTTCAGGACCCTCACTTTGCCTTGGAGTACCTTGCACACCTCTCCCAGTGTCACTTTGAAATGTGATGAGCTTGTCCTTACATTCCTCTCAGCTATACATCCAGAGCTCCAACACAAAGCCCGACCATTGAACAGACACCTCTTCACTACCTGTGTAACCTCAGGTGAGCCCCAAATCTTTTGTTTTGTTTTTTTGGGTTTTTTTGAGTCTTCAGTTCTAAAAATGTGAGTGTTCTCTGAATTGACATTTGAGACATAACAAGGTCAAGAAGAGCTTATCTTTGCTTGTATTCTATCCAGCTGAAATGTCTTCCCTCTCCCTCCATGGGTCCACATCTCACTTGTCCCTCGGGCCCACCGCCAAGGAGCCATCCTTGATTCTCCAGTTCACACAAATCTCTGTCTGTCTTACTGTTGGATACCAGGCTCAGTGCCATAAACCTAGTTGTCTTAGACTAATTTTGCTCCAGCTCTATGTAATTAAGGATATTCAGAAGAAGCCACATTGATACTGGTAGGAGGGTTGGAGATGCAGAAGGGGAAGACCCCACACTCACAGTGTGGCCGTTATGAAACAATGCTGGGGGATATCCAGGCTGCAGAGCTTCCCCTCTCCCGGAGCCAGGGACCCCAGCCCCACTGGGTGACCCTCAGCCCAGGGTCCCAGTGCCAGGAAGAGAAATCCCCATAACTTCTGGCTGTGAGAACAGGCAGGGATTGTGATTGAATGAAAGAGAGGGCTGCTTACTGTGGTTCCAGCTTCCCCTTAAGGGGCCAGTATGCGGATTTACTCACTGACAGACTCAGTTGCTCTGAGCTCCAGTTTTGGGGCAGGAGCTTGAAAAGCACCAGGGACATACAGGGTGGAACCGCATTGTTTGGCTTCAGAAAAATGGCTTCAGAGGGCGGGAGGAGCAGCTTTCTCCCAGACAGAAGTGGAGGCAGAAGCCACTGTTTTTTCATTGACCTTCCCCCTACCCAGCTTGCATACCTATCAATAATTCTTTTAAGTGTAAACAGTTTAAATGCTCCAATCAAAAGGCTAGTTTCCATCAATACACAAATGGGTGAAGAAAAGAGGGTACATGCATACAATGGAATATTACTCAGTCTTAAAAAAGAATGAAATCTTGCTATTTGCAACAACATGGATGGGTGGACCTAGAGGCTATTATGGCAAGTGACATAAATCAGACACAGAAAAACAAGTATCATAAAATTCACTTATATGTTGAATCTAAAACACAAAATAAATGAACAAACAAAACAGAAACAAACTCATAGATACAGAGAACTAACTGATGATTGCCAGATGGGAAGGGCGTTGGGAGATGGGCTAAAAAGGTGAAGGGGTTAAGAAGTAGTTAAGACACCTGGCCGGTGTGGCTCAGTGGTTGAGCATCGACCCATGCACCAAGAGGTCACCAGTTCAATTCCCGGTCAGGGCACATGCCCAGGTTGTGGGCCAAATCCCCAGTGAGGCGCATGCAGGAGGTAGCCAATCGATGTTCTCTCTCATCGATGTTTCTATCTCTCTCTCCCTCTCCTCTCTCTCTGAAATCAATAAAGAAAAAAAGGTTAAAAAAAAAAAAGAAAGTACCAGTTATAAAATTAGTCAGGAGATGTAAAGTGCATCATATGGAATACAGTCAATAACATTGTAATAGCTACGTATGGTGTCAGATGGCTGCTAGGTTTGTTGGGAAGATCACTTTGTAAGATATATAAATATCTAATCACTACACTGTACACCTGAAACTAATATAATATTGTATGTCACCTGTAATTTAAAAATTAAAAACTATTTTAAAGAATTGCAAGGAAGAAAAAGGAAGAGCAACCCATGGATTAAGAGATATAACCACCAAATGCAATGCAGGGGAATTGTCTTATCTACATTATAATTCAAATCAATTTCTTAAAAATCAGGCAGTCGGGGAATCTGAACATGATAGGTAATCTATGATATTAAGGAAGTATTATTCACTTTTTAAGGTGCCATAACAGTATGGTAGTGAAGTGATTTGTCTGTATTTATTTGTATTTTATTTGGGTATAATGGGCATGTAAGTTCTAGGTATACAACATATATTGCAAAATGATCACCTCAATAAGTCTAGCTAATGTCTGTCTCCATACATAGTTACCAAATTTTTTCCTTATTACCAAAACTTTTAAGATTTACTCTCTTAGCAACTTTCAGCTATACAATACATATTATTAACTATAGTCACCTTGCTGTACATTACATCCCCATGACTTGTTTTTTATATAAATGGAAGTTTGTATCTTTTAACCCTCCTCACCCATTTCACCCACCCCCACTCCTCTGGCAACAGCCAATCTGTTCTCTATCTATGAGCTCATTTTTGGTTTTTCAATTTTAGAGTCCATATATATCATGATATCATGCAGTATTTGTCATTTTCTGTCTGACTTATATCACTTAACATGATGCCTTCAAGATTCACCCATGTTGTCACAAATGGCAAGATTTCTTTCCTTGTATGGCTGAATGATATGCCATTGTGTATAAATACCACATTTTCTTTATCCATTCATCCATTGATGGGCAAATAGTTTGTTTCCATAGTTTGGTTATTGTAAATGATGCTGCAATTAACAAGGGGGTGCATCTATCTTTTCAAGTGAGTGTTTTGTTTTCTTTAAATAAATACCCAGAAGTGGAATTGCTGGATCATGTGGTAGTTCTATTTTTTATTTTTTTTAGTACTCTTCATACTGTTCTCATATGGCTGCACCAAGTTACTTTTCCACCAACAGTGCACAAGAGTTCCCTTTTCTTTACATCTCTGCCAACACTTACTATTTCTTCTTTTTATAATAGGTGTGAGGTGATATCTAAGATTCTAACAGATGTGAGGTGATACCTCTTTGTGGTTTTGACTAGTGATGTTGAGCACCATTTCATTTACCCATTGACCATTTGTATGTCTTCTTTGGAAAAATGTCTATTCAGATCCTCTGTCATGATCAAACTTTTAAAAAGAGCCCTTATCTTTTAGAGATGCCAACTTAAATATGGATAAAATAAAATGTCTGATTTCCTTTAAACTATTCTGTAGAAGGGTATGTGTATGGTATAAATAAAATCAGCTTGGCCAATGAGTTCATATTGTTAAAGCTGGGCGGTGCATACATTGGGGTCCAGTATGCTCTGAGAAAGGTTACAAAGGTGGAGCAACTCAAGGGGTTGCCAAGGTTCAGAGTAGAAGCTTGTGAGGCTGGGCATGAAGGAGTTTGGACACAAACCCAGAAGCCTCTCAGCCTCTGTGATAAGGCCCATCCTCCATGTATGTGTGTGAGGGTGTGATTGTGTGGGTGGGGGACTTGGAAAACAATCTGGGTGAGGGTGTGAGTCTGAGAGTGGGGTGCGGCCTGCCAAGCAAGGACGGGAACTTAGCCCTCCAGGTTTCTGGGAGAGACAGTCAGAGGAGCCACACAGAAGGCGGGTGTAGCCTCAAAACCCAAGCGCCAGGCCTTTCCTTAGGACCCATTCTTCTGACCTCAACAGGTGGGGGCTTCCACACTGAGGTAGGTGGGATCCTGGCCAGCAGGTCGGCCCGCAGCTCTGGGAGAAATGTTGCTGGGACTGGGGGCTCTGCTGCCCTGGAAATGACTCATTTTCTTCCGCTCAAACAGCCTATTATCTGCATTTCTGCTCTGTTGAGTAAATGCTCCCTGACCCTCTCCAGATGGTTGCCCAGTTCACATCCTCACATCCCCAAAGTGCCTCCATTCAGACTCCCGGGAGGAGTAGCAGATCCTGAGAGAGCTCTTTCCTGAAGCTAACTGCGGAAGATGGGGGAAGGGGAGGTGGACAGACAAGTTGTGGGGTAAGGTAGGGAAAAGAAGGTCAGGGGCAGGGGAGCCCTTCCAGAATTCAGAGTCCATAAAGCTAACCCCTCATTTCCTGAGACTGTCTCCTCCCCCACACTCAGCCACGTGGCCCAGCACTGGAAAACCCGGAGCCTAGACACTGTGACCACAGAGACGCCTGCACGCGGCCCTAGGGGTGGGTGTCCAGGACAGTGGGTTGGCAGAGGGGGACATGATGTGGTTGGGAGAGGTCACAGGCCAAGGCCACTCTCTGGGAGAAGCACTCCAGGCCCTCTCCTGTCTCTTGGAGATCAAGGCTCGGGTCAAGGGGAGAGAAACCTGGGGCTGGAAGCAGGAAGGTGGTGTCGACCTCGCCCCCTGAGGGCGCTCTGCTCACCCCTGGCGAGGTCCTGTGACTTCATCCCCCTCACAGGCTGTGCTGCGGAGCTGCCTGAGCCCACGGTTGGGACCCCAGCGTTGCCCTCTGCCCTCTCCTGCCTCTCCCAGGCTCTCGGACCAGCCCCTGCCCACCTGCCCAGACCTGCGCAGCCTGCAGCCCGCCAGCCTCCAGTGTCCACGCACGCTCCCGTGTCGCTGCTACAGCAGCCGGTCTTGTGCCCAGACCGCACCCGGGCCTACTGGGCCAGGAACCCCTAGCGACTGTACCGTGCCAGGAACCTCGCCGGGGACCCCAGCATCCGGAATCTGCGGGAGTTTGCTCAGGTCCTGATGCGGGACTTCCCAATCCTGGAAAGGTGCTGGGGGGCGGGGGACAGTGGGGACTGAGCTCACCCCTGGGCTGGGGAGGGGTCCTGAGCATGCTGGGCTGGTGGGGAGGTTCCCTCAGACCACCCCTGGATGTCCTTTCCCCTCCTCTGTCACCCCCTCCCTCCTGGGAATGCCTTAGCCCAGGCCTCAGAGGATCCTCTTGAGTTTGCGTGACAGTGTGGGGTGGGGAACACGTGGGCTGGCCCAGGCCCGGCAACATGTCCTGCCTGGTCTCCAGGCCTAAAGGAGTCCACCCATTTGCCCCTGACCTGACCCTGCCTTGACCTCCTTCCAGCCACAGCAACATGCCCCTGTCCTGAGGCAGTTTTACCAAATGGCTACAGGATGTTAACCTGCTCAATGTCAGCCATGGCCAGACCAGCCTGGACAGGCCTAGAGACGGTCTCATGGGTGCACAGGTACCACAGGGACACAGGAGGTGCCACTGGCTGCTGGGGAATGTGGAGGAATATGGGGCCCTAGACACCACAATAAGTTAGTCACATGGAAACTCAATTACCAGAGTGACCCAAAAAGTGCCAGGACATGGATGCTGGGGGTGCAGGGGCCATGGTTAGCCAGCTTGGTGGGCATCCAGGTTCCACAGAAAAAGCAGTTAAATTCACGTGAGCTCGGGGCCCACTGGGCGCTGTGTGGGCTGTGGAGGAGCTCCAAAGCAGCCCCTGCCCAAGCCAGTCCCTGGCCTTCCCCCAGTTCTGGTCAGCCTATGTCCCATGCCAGTCCCAGGAACGGATGCCCTGAGCCTTGCCCTGGAGCAAATTGACTGTATTCACTGTATATGTGCCTCCTATTCTGAGCTGGAGCTTGTGACCTCAGTTAAGGTAGGCAGGCTGGTGGGGTGGTGATAGGGACTTGACTGAGCTACCCCAGCCCCTGAAAGTGATCACCTGACCTATCTGCCCCCAGCTCTGAACAGTACCTAAAAGTTGGCTTACTTCATTGGTGTGGTGTGTGGCCACTCATTGGGCAGTAAGTAGTCTCTCCATCTTGCATACCTTCTATATGCTGGGTGTGTACTACTTGACACTCACCCACACCTGCAACACTCTCTGGTGAGCACAGTGCAGGTGGCATGGGCCCACTGAGGCAGGGATCTGCCCAAGATCCCACTGGGACCCAGACCACACTTTACCCCTGGGATCTGGTGCTGACCCTGGAGTGGGGAGGGGAGCTGGGTTCACAGAGCGAAACTGGGTCCCCAGCAGAGTCCTTCCACTGCCAGAAACAGCCCAGCTTGGGCTCCTACCCTTGCTCTAGGGAGGTGTAGGGATAGAGGGTTCAGTGGGGCCACATGGTTCTGCTCAGAAGCTCATGTCCCTTCCTGTGAAGCAAGCCACCTGAGCAAGTCTGACATCCCCCTGCTCCCATAGAGAGGGACTCTAGAGAGACCCTGCATGGTTGTGCACCATCACACCTCATCTAAGTCTGTAATCGGGGTTACGGATATTTTACTGGAGTCAACCTCAAAGTTTTATCTTAACAGAGATCAGACTAAAAGTCTAGAGTTTTGAAATAATATCTATATCAGATCTGGGTGTGGCTCTTATGGTGGTTGAGACCAACCCATCAATTTAAAAATATTTGTCTGCTTCACATACACACACATATGCATGTGCACACACACACATACACCAGGGGTATGTGGCTTGTATCTTTTTAAGAGAATCAATGGTTATATTTTCATATATTTTACAAGTCCCATTGGTAGCTTAAAATTGGCTACAGTTGTGTTATGGCAGAAATTCGGTGGGCAGGAAGAGACAGGCTGCACGCACTTGGAGGATTAGAAAAGGACTGTTTAATGTGCACCGGTGCTGTCCCAGCGGAGTCACCTCCAAAGGCTGAGCCCCGAGCCCAGGTTCCAGCCGCCTTTTATACGTGATAAGCCTCCAGGTATTTGGGGCTTTCCAGTTCCACTGTAGTTTCAGCGGGTTGGTGAATGTAAGGGAATTACAAAAGCCAAGGGCCGGGTCTCTGCACTTCCTAAGGGGCTGCACCTGGCTTGCCTTCTCAGTTGGAGTATTTACACCACAGAAATGGGCAGATTTGTAGAAAAGCTACAAATCAGGGCTTTTTTTTTTCCTAGAGAGACATATTTACCAGCATATCATTGCACACTTATCATCTATTGGTGGCATAGGAACTGGATAACGGCAATTCTCCTATTGCAAAAAAGGCAAATGGAAAGTGCACAACAGCAGTCATTGGCCCGTAGCAATTCTGCAATGACATTAGGCACTTGTTGCAAGAGCCCCTTGTCCTAGAGGTGGGGACATCCTTCTTTAGCTTTGTTTCTGTTCCCTGGAAGTGGCTCCCAGGCTACTATTCTCCAAGTTCTCCAGGAACTTGGCTCTGCCCTCTGGGACATGCTTTGTTTTCCTTTTTCTCCAGCTACATCGAAAAGACACTTTGGAAACTGCCTTCCGTGGAGGTTGCACAGCCTGCTTCTTTCTCAGTGGAGGTTGCGGGCTATTGCACAGCCTGCTTCTTTCTCACAGAAGATTGGCTCTGTATCTGTTTAATTCCAGTCGGCTCCGTAAGCCAGTAGCCATGCCTCCAGTTCTTTGTTAGATATTCCTCTCTTTATTGCTAATCATTTTAGCCTATCAGGCTTCTGGGGGAGAACCCTGGAAGTCTCTTTACTGAGCCGTGTTTTCCATTTGAAAAGGTTTCCTGGACACCAGCTGAATTGATTCAGAGATTTCAACAAAGGGGATGGCAGTCATACCCTTTATTGAGTTTTTGCCAAGAATCTGGGTTTTAATAGTGTTTGTAGCTTAAAGCTTTTCAGTTTTATCATTTTGGGTTTTTAACACTGCAAGTTCCAGAATTTCTGGACATTCTCCAATCCTTTATCTTTCATCTTGTAAATCAGTTCTCTTCCCAAGCTCATCTTTTCATTCAAGTACCTTGTCAAATGCAACCAATAGTGATCAATTTATGCCGCAAACATCTGTTTTCCCACTTCTTCACCTAATGCCACAAGCTAATTCAATACATGATCTGCTTTCCAAGGAGCTGTGGGCAACAGTTTGGCTAAATATTCTACTGCATTCAATGGTTTTTCCACCTGCAAAAATAGAAAAACAGTTCCTTTTCCACCCTCTACCCAGCCAAAGGAGAGTTCCTATATATTTAAATAATGTATATATAACAGCCGGAACTCCAATTCCAGGATGATTTTTGTGTGTCATTTTAAACAGTGTGGTGGTATGTATGTCCCCAAATCTCCATGGTTTACACTAACAAAATGTATTCAAGTTTATTGCTCGCTTATGTCAATATTGGCTACACGGGTGTTGTGACCCTGCTCCACATCCCATTCGTTCAGAGATGCGAGCTGAAGGAGGAGCCTTTGTCTGGGACATTGTTGGCCTCACAGCAGGAGAAGAAGAGTACGTGTGGCTGACCACGAAATGGACCCTAAATCTCTGTCACTTCTGTTCACATTCCACCGACCACATGGGTGAAAGTGTTACCATCACAACTAGCTAGTTTATTAATATTAAAATAGGAAGAGAGCAAAGGGAAGGCCAGACATTATAAGCATCATCATCTGGGCATCGTCACCAGGAAACTGCAATTTTATACTCCTCAGGGAACCACAGGTCCATTCCTGCAAATCACTGGTGGGAGGGGGCCGACAAAGGGGAAGTGGGCACACGCACAGTGAAGTCGGGGTGATGTGGGGAAGGTGCTCCTGTCAGTCTAACCTGGGGAAAAGATCATTGGCTAGAGAGAGTGAAGCCACTGTAAATGCACAAAATCCTGATTCATTGGATAAGCTCCTAGTTAAACTCCCCAAATGAGGAATTAGCTCCCCTGTTCCTCTTGCATCACTCCTACTTCCTTGCATTCGCTTGCTCTGTGCCCTGTAATCCCTGGTGCCCCGTGGCCTTAGCAGCCACGTGGCCCATGGCCATGCATATCCCACACACACTGGACTGCAGCTGGGAACACAAGCTAAGCTGATGCTGGACTGGACTGGACGTCAATATGGAGCAGAAACTAGGCAGTGGCTTTGATCTTAGCCCTGCTGAAGACAAAATGAGACTTTTTCCATGATGGGATGGAAGGAGATGGGACCTGGGAAGGAAAGTCCCTTAATGTTACCTCATCAATAAAGCTTTCCATGATACCTCATCCTTCCGTGGGGGGCTCAGGAAATTCTTGTTCCCAAGACATCTCAAGAGTTTCCCTTCCACCAACAATGGGTGGGGACACAGAAGACATCTCACCAATAACAATAGGATTTGTTTATGCTCCAGAGGGAGGGCCCATAGCGAAGAAACTGGAGGAAGCAAATAATTTGGAATAATAATAAAAAATGCAATGTTATACGCTAGTAGAGTCTGTCTGACTCCAAAGCCTGTGTGCTTAACCACTATGTTATAGCAATGACTCTCCAATATGGCTTAGCTTCACTGTGTTGTTAGATTAGTGACGCAAGTTCCAGAAATGCTTTGTGACCCACAGCAAGTAGTGACGTGCTTTCCTTGCTCCAGTTTTCTAAGTGACGCAAAGGTGGTACCAATCATGGCTGCCAGTCATAGCTCAACTTTTCTCACACTAGCTGGAGACAACCTTCCTTTTGAACAGGAAGATTTAAGGGAAGGAGTTTGCTCACGATAATATGACATTTTTTCACCAGCTTTAGAGCAACAAAAACGTTGTCATAAAAATTATGTTCTTAAATGATGTTTTTCATCTTGAGAGATTACTGATAATTACTTATCATTAGCTATGATTTAAAGCAGTTAGAGAAATATATACTCTATCCCTCTCATTTTATAAGTTGGAAAATGAAATCAGGTCTGTCATTTACATTGGCACAATGAAGTAGGAGTTTAAAGCAATTATACAGACAATTCAAAAACACTATATACATATGTTTCTTTGAATATATATTATATATTGAATATATAATTGCATTTATATATCATTAATATATTATTATTATATTTATATTAATATATTACATTGTATTATATATTATTAATATGTATTATATTTAAATGTTATACAGACAACTCAAAGAAAGAGTATATAGATATGTTTCTTTGAAAAAATATATGGCTTATTTTTCTCCTCTTTATTTTTTATTTTTTTTTATTTATTTTTTTTTATCCTCACCGGAGGACATTTTTCCATTTTTTGTTCAGATAGAGTGGGAGGGAGAGAGAGGAAGAGAGAGAGAGAGAGAGAAACATCGATGTGAAAGGGACACATCGAGTGGCTGCCTCCCTCACAACCCAACCAGGGCCGGGGACAAACTGCAACCGAGGTACGTGCCCTTAGCGGGAACCGAACCCGGGTCTCTCTGGACCGCAGGCGGACGCTCTAACCGCTGAGCCAAACCGGCCAGGGCTCTCCTCTTTATTTAACCGGGATAAATTCAGCCTGAAGATCCTGACTCTCAAAATTGTCTTTTTAAAGAAAGAAGTTCGGACTGTCCTTTGGAGCATTGTTTATTGTTTTCACTGAAGCCTTAGTTTTGGAGACACAGTGCCTCAAATTCCTCCCCCTGTTGTCCATATATTCAGAGTATGTAGTATAACGTAGACTCAACAGAGATAACAGGGACTTGGGACTTACAGTGTCAAGATTAGAGTTAATTAAGGGGGGAGCAGGTTCAGTTCATGGTTATCAGAGTACCATTCAGTTAATGGTTATCAGAACCAGGGTTCTGCAGGCATGAAAGTCACATTTGGAAATTGGAGGCTGAGTATATCCCCAAAGGGTCTTCGACCATTGTTTTTAAGCCGGTGAGATAAAGACTGGGAAGGAAGCTGTTATTTAGCATGGTGAGAGAGCGGATGTCCTAGAAACACAATCGACCTACTTGACTACATAAAATCACTGGTTCGTTGGTTCTACTTTGTTCTCCTGATTTCCAGTCTGCAGTTTCTATTGACTCCCCACATTTCCCCGCCTCCCTCCCTGTACTGCTTCTCCTGGAAGAGCCGCTTGGTCTCAATGGCAATTATGCAGACATTTTATTTACTAACCTTTAATAATGGCTTCACCTTATCTAAAACCATTTCTAAGCCTTAATTAACTAATTGCTAATATAGTTTCTACAAATGGGCAATAGATATCTGGGATTTGATATTCTCAATAGGCTATTTAAGCTCCACTCTTAGTTCATTTAGATCATAGACTGCAATAGCTTATTAGTCCAAAGAAATGAGATATGTGGAAACAACTAGAAGTTTTGAAGATTATTCTTTGGAAAAATATCTCCTCACTCTTAAATGTCATCCCTTAGAGTCATTTTAAGTGGTCTAACCTTGGGCTGTATGGTCAATTAGTTGAATTCAGGGGACCATGTTTTATGTTCTTTCTACATTAGCAATTCACAATGTGAATTTTTTTGGTTTGTACATAGGCTCATCATAAAGTAACGTACAAATCTGAGGTAATTATCCAGAAACTTAAAACCTTAGCTTTCTCAGACATATTCTAATGAATATATTAAAAGCATTAGCATAACAAGTAACTGGAAATTTTAATCAACAATAAGTTCATTATGTGGAAACATTCAACACACTGGCCTCACACATTCTTGGCCTTGTGATTTCCAAATATGTTCCAAATAGATTTTCAAATATTATTGCCAAGCATCCTATTGCTTAAAATTACTTATTCTACTATCTCAAAAGGGAAATACCCCTTTTTGACCTCCACCTCTCATCACCACCTCTTCCTTTCATTCCCAAACCCTTGGCCCTCTTCTTTTCTTTAAATCCATTAGATGCCCTAATATCCAGCTTCGATCCTATGATCATTTCCTTCTAGTTTAATTTTCATAGCAGCTCAAATGCTCTCCCTCCTTTTAACAAAATTGCTGTGTAATGTAGGTCTAGACTAGACAACTTGTAGGTCAAGTTGTCTAGATGGTGGCCGTAGAAAGGTGACAATCCATTCTGTACAGGAATCCAAAGCTCTCACCAGGAAAGAAAGTGTTCAGTAAAAGGACATTTAAAAGCTACAGCCTTGAAGGATATATATTCTGAAGACAGCAAGAGAGAGAAAGAGAGAGAGAGAGAGAGAGAGAGAGAGAGAGAGAGAGAGAGAGAGAGAGAGAAGCTGGGCTCCAATAAGCTGGCCTAAATAAGGAATAAATGAAACTCTGAAGACTAATAGACTGGAGTGAAAGATTATGGTTCTTTAGTAGAAGATTATAGTGCCAGGTAGTGACTTTATTAAAACCCCGAAGCCTTAGCTCCCCAGTCTTCCTTTACATAAGTAAGTTTTCTAAAGTTAAGGTAGAGAATCTAACGCACCACTGTACAGGTTGTTGCCCTAACAGCGTGAGGCACATTCTAGGTTGCATTATAATACCTTGCCTTGGTTTCCAACCCAAATTTACAGGAAGGAGTAGAGATTCTTAGTAGGGATTCTCACTAGCAAAGTGTATCTGTTGCTCGTCTCCAGCATCTCTGGGTCAGATCTAGTGAAGTGTGCAGCTATTATGGAGTACATATGTGTATATATGCAACACAGGGCATGAGACAAGGCTCCCACAAGAGGGGGATGTGCTTGTTCACAATTAGGTTCATAATTACCAGACCGTCTCCTCCCTTTTATAGTCAGAAATGTCTCCTTACAATGGATCTTCTGCACATCTTTGTTTCCACAGCTTGAGTTTGTTCTCAAACTGATCATTACAACATAGATGTCACTGAAGTTTCATCATTTAATTGAAGAGTATATAGTACTAGTAAAATGTGAGTGTGGGAAGAAAGAAAATTGTTTTTATGAGTAGTTGATCGCCTTGGAGAAACACGTTGATAAATAATAAATTAGGCATCTGTATTAGAGAAGCAGAACAGAACCAATTATATATATATATACACACACACACACATACATATAAGTATATAAATATAGATAGATAGATAGATAGATAGATAGATAGATAGATAGATAGATAGATATTCCTTACATGTATTTATGTGTATGAATGGCATTTATTTTAAGGTATTGACTTGAAATTATGGAAGCTGAAAGCCTAATATCTGCAGTCAGCAAGCTGGAGACCCAGGAGAGCAGATGGGTAGATGCAGTCCGAATCCAAAGGCCTGAGAACAGAAGGGCCAGTGGTGTACGTTCTGATCTGAAAGCCAGCAGGCTCAAGATCCAAGAAGAATCAATATATTAGTCTGAGTCCAAAGGCCAGAAAAGAGTATGTTCCAGCTCCAACAGTGAGGCCAGTGGAGTTCCTTCTTACTCAGCCTTTTTATTCCGTTCAGGTCTTTGATCGATTAGATGAGGCCCACCCACATTAAGGAGGGCAATCTGCTTTACTCAGTCTACAAATTTAAAAGTTAATCTCATTCAGAAACACCCTCACAGACACATCCAGAATAACACTTGGCCATTCCATGGCCCAGTCAAGTTGACACATAAAATTAACTATCACAGGATCATTGCAGCATTTATTTAAAAATTAGAGAATTCCAAAAATTTCTGAATCCAGCATATGGAAATTAGAGATGATTAGTATGTGTGTGCGTTATGTAAAAAGAGGATAAAGGATCTTTTCAATATGGTTAGATTCATATCCCCCCAAAAAGGTCTGTGTTCTACATTAAACATATTAAAGTATAAATAAACATCTTTCAAGGTAAAAGAAAATACATGCATACTTGAATTTTTTCATTATTCTTCACATGAACCGAACTTTTTTTCAATTAACCCACCAAATAAATGGCTGTTCCAGATCACATCAGTTAAGAGCAATTGATACTATACATCAAGGAAATGAGACGCACGAATGTCAGAACTGTTTATGAGGACAGCATGATTTTGCCTAAAGATATCTTTTTTTCCCTGTGCATCCTACGTATATGCCAATTCTTGCTACTTTGTGTTTTAAAGGTCACTCAGAACCTGAAAATATCCATCATGGCCATTTCCAGCCTTGGGTAATGTCAATCATCGGATCACCCTCTCTTATTATTGACTGCTGAACATTGTTAGAAAAAGTCATACAATGATGCCAGCTGGCATTACAACCAATCCATGTTATCTAACATCTGCTGGCCTACTAAGACTGCTGGGCAATCATTTATCTCTAGTTGACTCTAACTTCAAGCAATTTTTATTAAAATCTTTCCTGCTTTCCCCACTCTTGTAAAGTCCCCAAATCACTTGAGAAAATAAAACCCATGTAATAAGAATTGCCTCCACTTTCCTCAGTTCAGCCACAATATATAGCGTTCCTCCGTCTCTCTCACTTCCTGTTCCCTCGGGGCCTTCTCTCTCCCTTGGCAATCTCATTCATTTCTACAGAAGAGCAGCACACAGGCCTCACTTCTGCATCTTCCCCAATGCTGTCATTTGACTACTGAATGTCCTCAACTAGATTTTCTGCGTATGCTTTAAACTCAACAACTTTAAATCTTTCAGGTTTTTTTCCAATTCTATAAAATGCTGTGGGTCCATAAAGTTATCTGAATAGTTGTCTTTATTCTCCAGTTCATTTATTTGGGTCAAGATAGGTGAAAGGGTTTGTTTTGTTTTTTCCTTATCTCTGGCACTAAAATTTTATAATCCTTTTATTGTGCAGAGTGTAATACCCCCTCAAAGTTTTCCTCTAGGACTTAGTCCCATGATGCATTCATTTTGGTCATCTCAATTATGAGCTTATTTCTATTCTAATGTGAACTTTCATTTACCTGTGTCTCCAAAGGACAAGCTAAATGAAAGATTTTTGCCAGTAGATTTCTTAAATGATAACCTATCCCCTGAGAGATTCTCCCTTCACTCGAACAGGATCTAAGTCCAATTGGCACAGGCTCCCAGAAGGCGAGACCTGCCAGCTGTCACTGAGTGCTTCCAGGTGGGCATCTCAGCTAATCGACAGTGCTCTCTATTGGAGGAATCGGAATCCAATCACAGTGACTCACAGCAAAGGCAATTCACCTTTCTTTCAGGAATGGAAGGACAAAGTGCCAAATGCAGCAGGTTGCATATTTTTGTTCATAAAATACATAATTTGTCAAAATCATTTTTCTCTAAACACCTTAATGGCAATCCTTGGCAGGCCTGCCCACGAACGATTTCCATATTAATTCAGTACTCAGTTGCTCCATTGCATCGCCAAACCCTTCTCATGGCTCAGGTAGCGCTATTCTTTTATGATGACCCACGGTAACTAGACCATTTTCCAAGGAAGAAGGTATCTGTTTCATTTCGAGTGTTCTGTGGCTCTCCTTGGATGGCCTGGCTGAAATTAGTCGTAACAGGCTGGATCGACTGTGGAGCAATTTTTAATAATGTACACGTGGCATGATGTGGACCCGGAATAATTGAAGAAAAACATTACCAAGCAAAGGGAAAGGGGAAAGAGAGGTTTCAAAGTTAAGAAGTCTGTTCGATTTACCTAACTAAAAGTGATTTTCAGACTTTAAAAATATTGGAATATCCTTTCTATTCCTGATTTTCTTTAGATATTTAAAACATTTTTCCTCAAATACAATTTAAAAAATTTTTACCTCACCCCTTAATGGCAGGGGCAATGTTACTGCCAAATTGATACAATGATAGAGAAGAGGAGATACACTTAGGAGGAAAAGAAACCCGCTCCCATTAATAGACAAGAAGCGCAGTGCTTGGGCTCCGAAGACTATCTGGGCAACATTAGCGACCATATTAAAATTCACATCACATCACAAGTTTGTTTCTACCGAAAACTGCTCAGCTTGGCTTGATCTGATATGTTATCAGTCACGTTTTAAGTAGCACTCCTCTTCCCTTTGAGAATGTGATAATGTGTCCTACTGAGCCATCAAACTAAATTTGTGTTTTGTTTAACCCTTCAAGCCACTGAGGCCAAAAGGACAGGGAGCCCAGGTGAATCCATTCTGTTTCCTAGGCAGGTGTTGGCTGCCTACCCCCTAATATGCAGTCTTCTGTGCTTTCCTTGTCAAAGGTAAACTATTCAAATTTCACAGCCATAACAGCTTTCTTTCTCCTTTTTTCTCTTTGCCCTCAAGATAGTCTCAGAGGGTTTTTATTCAATGCCATGCGGTGCTGAAGTTGTACAGGAGCGGTATGGTAATTGCATGAGAGCTACAGTTAAGGCCTAATGAACATTATGTTTATGAAGAATGTAGCTCTGATTTCTAAAAGCACTTTGGTAAATTATACAAATTAAATATTCATTACTTTGTACTTCATTAGTTCACATTTGGCACACTTTTTCTCATTATAATAGCCTGGAGTAAAAGCTTTTTAGTTTTTTTCTTAATACACTTTATTCTGTTATTTTTCAGAAACTCTTTACTTACAATGTGAGGGCAAAACTGTATTTTTTTCCATGGGGGCTATAATATTCTGTTTTCTTTTAAAAACACTACATATTTTATTTCACACAAAGAATGTGAATCTGTTTGTCTGAAGTTCTTATTTCAATAGTCAGCATAATAATATGTAAACTTTTCAACTCTGATTTTCACTCAAACTTCACTTCCTGCTGTTATTCTTATTTTTAAAAATTCTATTTTATTGGGGAGAAATCTCATTATTAAGTTTAAAGTATTGAAGAGGCATAAAGAATGTTTATTTTCCATGTTGGAATAACTTGATAGTGATTGATTAGTCACTGGACTCTGAGAAGTTAAAAATTCTTTAAGTAGTAAGGCTGTTTGTCTGAGGTAGGTGATAAATGGACACGCTTCCTTGGCATGTGGAACTTAAAATAGAAAAAAGAATTATGATTGGAGCTACTCTGTTCTACTTCTAAATACCTTAGTCAGCTTAAATGTATTCTTCCCTCAATGTATTCAACAAATGTGTGTGTGTATAAAATACTGAAAATGAGTAACTCCTCCTAAGGTTCTGTGAATCAAATGGCTGCTGCAGGCATCCACACAGTTACAGTTAAATAACTAGAAATAGATAACTTAAAAATGTCCTTGTAATCATATTCAATGTCTTCAGATTTAGAGATCTTCAGATTTTTTTTCATTTAAGATTTCCACAAATGGCAATTAATGATGAGTTTTTACCATCTGAGAGAGAAGTGAATTCAGAGAACATATTTTTTTTTCTTTATTGATTTGAGAGAGAGAGGAAGGGAGAGGGAGAGAGAGACAGAAACATCGATGAGAGAGAACATCAATTGGCCACCTCCTGCATGCTCCCCACTGGGGATTTGGCCCACAACCTGGGAATGTACCCTGACTGGGAATCGAATTGGAGACCTCTTGGTGCATGGCTGGGTAGGAAAACGTATTTTAAAAGATTACAGATAAAATGGTTGGCCTGAACTGAAGTAAAATGATATTTAAAGTTAGGGAGCATTGGGCTAGGAGACAGAAGACTGGAATTTGAGTTCTGGATGTATCATGTAGTCTTATGGTCTTCTTAAAATCCCCTCTTCAAACATCAGTGATCTAATGTGATAACTAGGAATAATACTTGCTTTGCCCACTCCTCTGGGTCATGGTGAGTATATGGTGCGATTATAAAACATTAAACAAATTTTAAACATAAAACATTCTATATGTTAATTATACTAAAAATCTAAATTATGAGCTCCATAATTTCCATGCACTAAGAAATCAACAGTAAAATATGGACTCCATTTTAAAGCATGCAAAGTGAAGAGAGAATTGTGGTCCGGGCAAATAATGAGATGCTACTTCCTCTTGAGTGCTAACATACTCTATTCTATCAGCAAGCTTCAGCAGGATGGTCTTTACATCTTTTAGGTGACAGCCTCTTCATTATTCTTTTTGCTTCTAGTATTTATTTTAACTGACTTTTCTCCCTGAGAGAATTTAAAGAGAATAATAGGATCATAAGAATAAGCTTTCAGCAGGAACTTGAAAGAAAAGACAATGGGAGACTTTGTGGGTATTAAATCTACCTATTTCAAAATTGAAAGAATCCAGAGAAGGTCATGAAGTGAGGGAAGGAGTGATGTGACAACTCAAGAAGCTGAACGAACAAAACAGAAAGTAGAACACAGACTGGGAAAAAGGTGCTGGCAGAGTGTTTTGCTTTGGCATGATACGTTGGAAAAGAAGCTCTTGAAAGCAGCTGAGAAATAAGAAAGGTAAAAGTAAAGACTCTACTTCAGAAAACTGTGTCGAGATTTGGTCAGGATAGCAATATTTGCATGTATCAAAGAAAAGGTACTGAAAGAAAGAATCTTAGAAGCCAGGAAAGCAATCTACACACAGATTCTGACGTGTCATAACGTAACATCTGAATTTGTCCGCTAGATTAATTTGAAAAGAAAATGGTAATTGGAAGGAGTCAAAGATAATGGGGAAATCGTACGTTAAAGTAACGGGATGGGTAGGGAGCTTCCTATAGGGTAAGAGTGACAAGCTAGGATAAATATTAGGACTAGAACAGAGTTATGAAATAATGCTTATTCTTGTTCTCTATTGATCTATTTTCATGTCTGGCATTAAAACTTACTTAAAATTCACTTTATTCAAAGAGCCTCTTCAGAAAAAAATCACAGAACCATGATAGCAAGCTATTTCAAGTAGCTCATCCAGCCAACCAGTCCTTAAATCTTTCCCACAGCATTCCAGACAATGGGATGCCTGGCGTACAAGTAAACACCTCCAGGTATGAGATAGTCACTGTTTCCTGAAGCAACATATGCCACATTTGGTGAACTTCGCATGTTAGAAAAGTCTTCCTTATATTAAACTGGAACCAGTCTCCTCTAATTTCTTCCCATTGGGCCTATCTACCCTTTTAGGGCCACACAGCCTGACGTATGCCTGTTCTGTTCAGTTCTGCATTCCTTACTTTCTCACACTAATTACTGAACAATTATTTACACAAACAATCTATACTATGTGATTATAACTGTATCCCCCACCCTTTTATCGTTACAGTGGGAACGGAGTCCCCTCACCACCATCATCACCAAGCTTCATGTCAACTTCACCAAGGTTCAAGTTTCTGTGACAAACCCACATCTCCTCAATTTTCCGGGAGGAGGGGAACTTACATTTGATGAACCCTGTGACATGCCAAGCATATGACAGAGATTATGTCATTCAGTCTTCTCATCAGCCCTACAGAACAGGTGCTGTGTTATTGACCCCTTTGAGCAGGTAGACATTAGTCTTATCCTTTCACACACAAGATTGACTAAGTCATTACTTTCCCAGGTACTGATTTTCTATGTGCACTCTTGATTTCCCTAATATATATTTTCTTTTAGTGTTTATATTTTTAACATTTGCTCTTTTAGAAGTGTTTTCCAATTTTTTCTTGAACGAGACAAGACAAAGAAAATAGACATCTCACAGGTAGAGCGCGGAAGCTCAAAGAGGTTGAATAACCTGACCAAGAGATGATCAGACTCTGGAAAATGGATTCTCAGTAACTGAACTCTTGAGAATCTGGTTTATAAACCCAAAGTCTCATTTACTACTTTAATGGAAGGATAATGGATGCCCATTTTTGCACAAAGCGTTCAAATACCGAGTCAAATTTCAGTCACATATTAGAAGACTACTCCAGAGGCACTGAGAAAAAGAGTCTGTGGTGCCAAAATGACACTGACATACACATAAAACAGCTGAACTATTCATCTTCTTTGTATAGAGATATTTCACGCTCATTAAAATTATAGCGGCAGGTCTCTTAGACATTTTTGAAGCTAGACTATTCAGATTTTATTTTTCAAATTCCTTTTCTCCATGTTGCCAACTAGTTACCTGCATTTGCAGGCATAGCACCTCTTCGTTTTGTAATCTCAAAACTTATCTTAAAATAAATATACTTTAAATATGTGGGTTTTTTTATGTAGGGAGAATATATTGCTGATATTTTAAAATTCAAAGAGAGCACCATATTTTTTATTTCATGGGACGTTTTATAACCTCACTCCTAAACAATTGGGATATGCTTTGTTTGAGACATAGAGGCCTGGCCGCATCCTGTGAATAAAGTGAGGTAGTTGCCTTGAAGAAAATGGGTGATGACTATATGATGGAAAAAGATTTGGGGCCTGGGGAACAAGACCCTGGAGTTCAAGGCTAGAGGGCATGTTCAAAGCAACCAGGTCAAGGCAATTAAGTAGGCCATAGTCATAAAGCCACACGCCTGAGAACGCTTAAGATTGTAAGGGCCACAGTTGATGGACTCTAGGAGCACTGATTTCTCCCACAGAACTATAAAATTTCGAATTCTGCTGTATAATCCCATTATGGAATCCTCAAGTCTTCAGGGAAATTTCTTAAAATGTCACTTCTTAGTGTTGTGCTTGGTGAATTTAAGGGAAATGCAAACTTGGGATTTCCTAGAAAGAAAGAACATCATGAAATGCATAAGCGAATAATAGTATTGGCCTCAGAAATTGAACCATAGGGACAACTGGAAAAAAAAAAAAAAAAAAAGCAGCGTTTCTCCCAATGGTATTTATAAATATTGTTTTGAATTTAAAGTTTGACAGTCTTCATTGAATTTTTCAAATTATGATCATAATAAGCCAAGCTCCCAAATGGATATGTTATCAGCTATGTAAAATCAGGAACACAGAGTTTCAGAAAGGGAGATAAGTATGGCAATTTGTTATACTTACATTGATAAAACAATGCAACTAATAGAAAATATACTCCTTTTCTTGTTTCATAATTGTGTAAATGAATAATAAACAAGCATAAAAGAGGATTTATAGTCATTTAAAATTCATTATAAAAAAAAAACTAGTGTTTTAGCCCTGGCCAGTTTGGCTCAGCAGTTAGAGCATTGGCCCTTGGACCAGAGAGTCCTCAGTTCGGTTCCCGCTAGGGGCATGTGCGGTTTGTCCCCGGCCCCAGTTGGGATCCTGTGGGTGGCAACCACACGATGTGTCTCTCTCACATCAATGTTTCTCTCTCTCTCTTCCTCCCTCTCTCGCTCCCGCTCTGTCTGAAGATAAATACAAAAATGTCCTCAGGTGAGGATATAAAAAAAAAAAAACTAGTGTTTTATATATATCGAGAGTTATTTTTACACCAAGGCATCTTTTATATTTGAGAATCAGGTTTTTTAACCTCTCAAAAAATATCAATAAAAAATTTCACATTTCTAAAATATGTTTCATTGAAATTGATTTAAAATATTTTAAAGTTTTCTGCTATCCATTAGAGTTCAAAAATTCATAATAACATTAGCTTATGTTACTCTTTAACCCGTAGAAATTAAGAAATTAACATTTTAAGCAAGCTCAGTTCAATTACATTTCAAAAGCTAATCAGTGCTTTCAACTCCTTTATCTTTCTTAGTCCTGTGATACAAATACATGTTATTAAGAATATGAAGGTCTTGGAGTTTAAATTCTGAGATGAATACAGATATCTAAGGCTATGAACTCTATGTGCAAATAATGTCAATTCAATTTTCTATAATTGCGCTTACTTTCAGTTTTGAACTTCCATTCTACCCAATAATAGCAACTTAATCTTTGTCAATTCAGAGTAAAAATAATAATAATTCAGAGTTTTTCAGTCAAGGTTGCAGAGTTTTCTTCTGCGTCACCTTTTATTTCCTTTGTGCAAAATGAACTTGAGTTTTTCCTGTACACAGCCCCTGTGGCTGTGTTAAAAGTTTGAGAAGGCTTACACAAGGAGTCTTACATGCACTCTGCCACCAGCTCCTCTGACTGTCCTTATGCCTGGATGGTCTCCAGGTTTTGGAATCTGGATGACATCCAATTTCTCATCCAGTCTCCATTCAAAGATTGCAAGCAAACTTGCTGCATTATTCTTCCAAGAAATGCAATACTCCTGTTTTGTTTTTGTTTTTATTTGTTTGTGTTTGTTTGTTTGTTTGTTTGTTTGTTTGTTGATCTGGACAGATCTTTGTCAAATATAGCTATGTTCCTCTCTGGTTCACAGGAAATATTCAGATGGTCCCCAAACTCCTCTGGGTCCAAGGGACGCACTCTGAGCAATCTCCATCCTTCTCTGACCAGGTACAAGGAAGGTAAACCATATGGCTTAGGTTAGCCTCTTAGTGTAACTCCCTACAATGGATGGGCAATTGACTCTGATCTTTACCAAGAACTATTCAGGAATGTGCTCACAGCAGGCTGCATTAGGGTAGGGAGGCTGAGAGTGAAGGCTGAAAAGTACCAGCCCTCAGGGGATTATGTTCTGTTCTTCAATAAATCAATTCATTGTATACGCAAGATTCCCTTGGCACAAGTCCAAGCACCTTCTTAGATATTCACTGGCATCTAAGTTTCCTTTCGCTCAAGACTTGTCTGTCCTATAGTCCCTCCCTGTGGAATCTTTACCTTCTTGAGGGTTGGGCATGACAACATCATACACTTCTCTCAAAATCAAGTTTATGGGAAATAAATGTTGACCAGAAGTCCTCCAGGGCCGTGAATTATGAGATAAAAATGGAAAGGCATTATAATCATTTTACAATGTAAATGTGTATCAAATCATCACATTGTACACTTTAAATATATAAAATTATATTTGTCATTATCCTCAATAAAGTTGGGGGGAAGGAAAGACATTGAGACTCAAAAAAATTTTCTGTCAAACTTCTGTCTCTGCCATACATTTCAAAAATCATTAGATGATTCAAGGATTTCTTGGATTATTTTAAAATACTCTGGAATTTAAAAGACTATAATTATATAATTAAACATTTAAATCCAACCAATTTTTTTCATCAGACAAACCCTTAGCTTAGTAACCAACAATTGTATAGATCATTTCCTCTGAATTATAATTTCAATTTAAATAGGACATTGAGTTTACTTGATTAGAGAAAGTGTGCTCTTGATTGGAAAAAAAAAAAAGTCTGTTTTTGAACTCTTTCTTAGCCTAAGCTCTTTGCCAGTATTGAGAAGAAATATTTTTATGCTAGTATGATTTTAACTGTAGAAATCGGTTTTATAACACAGCTTGAAAAATACTCTGGAATCCAATTTTCAGACAATTTTCTTGCAATTTTCAGTTTCTCATATAAACTTAACTTGCAGCCTCATTTGGTCATGTGCTGTTTCTAGTGTTTTTGTATCACTTATGCTTTTACTTCTATGGGCTTTATTTTATTTCAGCCAAAGTAACCGACACAGGAGAGAACTGAGCCTAGCTTTTCCCACTTACTAAAACTGGGAGTTAAGATTTCTATCCCGTAACATAAAAATGACTTTCTTAATCACGTTCTAGGATGTTGATCTTAGTCTTTCTTTAATAAATCAGTAATAACTCCAGATTTACATTTCTCACTGGTCTTCATACAAATTCTTTCCTCCCTGCAAAACACACACACACACACACACACACACACACACACACACTTTTTATTTACAGGGGTGGGCAAAAGTAGGTTTACACTTGTTCATATGGGAAATACAATAATTCATAAATAATACAAAGATAAACTGTTTCATGTACTCACAACTGTAAACCTACTTTTGCCTACCCCTATATATCTAAAAAGAGACTAAATGACTATGTACTATAAACACTTTCTGGATGAAAACCACTGCTGATGGGAGTATCAAATAGTATGATCACTAGAGTAAATAATTCAGCAGCAACTTGAAAATTGAAAATGAGTTTACTCTAATACCCAGCAAACTCGTATCTAGATAAATACCTTTAAAAAGACTTAAATATGTGCATAACGAACACTGCAGCATTATACCACTGGTGAATCAGATATAAGCTGAATGACTTTCAATACAAGAATGGATAAGTAAAATATTAATAGTATAAAGCAGCTAGAAATGAACTTAATCGATATCTACCAACATTAGATCTCAAAAACATAATGTTGAGTGCAAAAAAGGAAGCTACAGTTTCAGTCAATACATAAAGTGGGAGGCAAATTGCATGCATTTAAAAACACACAGAACTAGCAATAATGTTATTCATGTGCCTGTGTGCTTCTAGGTATAAACACTAAAAATGGATACACCCCAATCAATGTGCAACTTTGTTTCCTCATTTAAAAATTAGAGACATTGCAAATGATCTCCCTTAGAGCCCCTCTCATATTTAAGACTTAAGAACTTTATGAGCTATATTTCTTTTTAATTCTAAAATTTGGTGTTGATTCCCACTAAATTCCTATTACATGTTTTGTACCTTTCCTATAACATCAAGCACACTCTCTCCCCTACGATGACTACCCAGCATGAAGGAGGACATGATCAACACTGGCTGTTTTGCGGAGAATACATTCTAGACTGTTAATTACAATTTTTGAAAGAATCCAATCTAATGTTAGTTTTGAGTATTGATAAATGCTGTGTTAATCAAGCCACAAAGTTAGGAGAGGGGTTCATTTGATTGTTTGCTTACAGCAAGTCAATGTTGAGATATATAGTGTTTTGTCTTAATGTTGCAACATATTGATGTAACATGCATAATGCGGAGCTCTTCCCCCTGTCTTGGAGCCATCATAGGTGAAACGGCACGTAATCCATGACTTTCTGCCATTTCCAACATGATCCTTTTGAAGCCACTGCAAGGTAGACCTGTTTCCGTGTGCCTTTTAAGTTTCATTTCACAGCTCCCCTTGAAAATCCAGTTTCTATGGTGATATGTACCACTGCAAAGAATCCCTTGCTCCACAACTAAAGTTATACCCTATTCAGTAAAAGTGGTATCTATGGCTTTAATGGTTCAGTAAAAGGCTGACAGATCTACGGTCTCGTTTCCGACTGAGAGGTTTTTAATAAGTAGTTTGAGCTCCTGGAATCTGAGAAGACTGAGCAGGCTCTGTCTAAATTTAGCAGGGTCAATCCTAAGGGACATTTCCTGGACAGATCCAATACTGTATAAGTTGGAAAATGCTGAATCAGCATGCCAATGTGTGACTCTTTTTTGAGGCAATGAAGAGAGAAACAAACAGACTACCACCTGGGTCTTTTGAAAGAAAAAAAACTGATATTCAGGGAGTAGACACCTCTCCCCCACTGGGATTCTCCCGGCAAGAGCCCCAACTCATCCTGGAGCTCACCTAGCTGGACTCCCACTGGCCTCTTACAGCTGTGGTTCTCTCTCCCTCTCTCTCTCTCTCTCTCTCTCTCTCTCTCTCTCTCTCAAAAGATGAGGGGAATGGAAGAAGGGCAGGTTTTCTGTCACTGCAGAGAAGTGATCTTGGCATTCTGAGTGGCATCTCTGAGTGCATTTTTCTTAAATACATATTATTTACGTAAGGATTAGATTCAGTAACAGCATGTGACTTATCGCATTAATACCCTCTTTGTCCTATTTATATGACAAACTACATCCTCAGTTCTGAACAATTGCCTGGAAATGGAATTTGGGGGGAAAAAAGGTTATATTAGATAACTTTGTAAACTGCTACACTATGAATGCCTCAAAGGACAGAAACGGCTTTCTTCGTTTTCATATACATCCAGCAGTCTGCACATGTCTGACTAGCATGACAGGCATGTGGTACTCAACCGTCTTTGGGGGTGAATAAGATAAGTGGATAAGACATAAATAAATTTAATCCGAGTCTTCTGATATGGGAAACATTTTCAGATACGTTCCATCTATTTATCACAGTTTTTCAGGAGAGATTTTTCTGAAGCCTGGATAAAACTGCTGGTCAACCCACCCACTCCCCGCCTCCCCCCTCCCCTGTGCAGGTACCAACAGGTAAGAAGTAAGAAAGCTATGTGTTCATAAAATGAGCCAATAAAAATTACAATTGTAACCACAGACTGCAAATTAACAGGGTCACGGTCTGTAAATATGAACATCTGATGACATAAGCATTAACAACTTAAATTAATATCTGCTCTGAGATAACTACACAGCTTGAGGCAAAATGCAGGCTGCAGGCAATTCTCTGGTGTGCAATATTGGCGATAAGGCCTGAATCAGCAAATACTTTTATCATTAGAAGATATTTCTACCTTGGAGACTGGTTTGCATTGTGATCTCTATTTGTAATTACTAATCAAAACGTTATGAACCAAAAAACCCTATTAATTATATGGCACTTTTTTTTTTTTTTTACTTTGATCAAGATTTAGTTCTTCATTTTGTGTGTGTGTTTTTTTTCCCAAGATTGACTGCATAGCCTCAGTCAGCCATGAGTACATATTTATTTGAAACTCTTCTTAGGTTACTAAATTGTAAATAACTCTAGATCAAAATGTTGAGAAACTCGTTATCTAAACTCAGTAGTTGTTTTCCCAGCTCACCTAGAAATAATAACAGTTTCTTTGAATCCAACAGGGGAAAAAAATCTTTCTGAACATAAAATGTATTAATTGTATAGTTTTCAATCAAATCATTTGGCAAAGCATATTAGAATCGGGTTTTTAAAGCGTCTAATTGATTTTGTTTCTCTCCTTAGCTTTCCAAGAAACACACAAATCTAATTTTCTTTCTTTTTTCACTCAGCTGTCTTTTGTTGTTCCTCTTTCTCCAGTTTCATAAATATAAGTGCTGTTAAAGTTACTGTCCTAGAGCTCAGCAATCCGCTCTCCCCTGCCTCTCCCCCACCCACCATCCCACAATTTCCCACCTTTTCAACTGTAATGTTATGGACGTGACTCCCTACACGTGCATTCTGATCTTATATGTCTTCTCATTCAGACCTACTGTCTAGAAATCTTCATTAAAATAACACATCTAAGCAATATGTACCAGTTTCTCTCTTCTTTGCCTCAAATAATCTCCTCTTAACATCGCTTTGCATTATTGATACCTTTTCTAGGTACTGCAACCCCAAATCGCAGGATCGTTCTTAATTCCTTCCCCTCCTTGACCCCCACATCAAATATACATCTATAGGTTATGCTTGCAGTCTCTTATTTCTTTCTCTCTGATCATCATCTCTTACTTCAAATCCTCATTACTTTCCATGTACACTATGACTAGAATCGCCTAACTGCCCACTGATTCCTTGTTCCAATTAGCGAAGCCAACACCGCCTGAAGTGACTCAAGTACATAATATATAACGTTATACAAAGAGCTGAATTTTTAAGTCATTCCCCCTGTTGTAAGTTTGCGCACACACACGTATGTGTGTGCGTGTGTGTGTGTGTGTGTGTGTGTGTGTGTACATCTCTAGTTATACCATTGGACTGTTTAAAGTTTTCATGTCATTTGATCTAATAACTGGAACTCTCATACACTGATGGTGGAAATGTGAAATGGTGCAATCCTTTTATACAACTGTTTATCAGTTTTTTATAAAGGCAAAAGTACACCAACTACATGTCTCAGCTAATCCAATCCTGGGTATTCTTCCAAGAGAAATGGTTTGAGTCATTTTGATAATCACCCTAATGCATTAGATTAACCAGATTTTAAACCAGTATTTTTCAACATCTAACAAGGGTGCACAAGTGGGCTTTTGTGATGTATCACAGCTTCTTAAATCAAGCATTTTAAAGTTCTTGGGAGACACAGAACTTCTCAGAGAATAGCATAATTGGGGAAAACAGCTCACATCCCCTCTAATTACATTAAAGAAACAGGCAGGAATATGGTGCCAACTTCATTATTTCTCCCCAAAGAAATTGAACTTGTCTTTCATTTTATTAGAAGACTTGATGTGTGTGAGTTTACTCACCGGCTCATTTGATGTGACCAATTGCATTTACAGTAGACAAAACTAATGAATACAGGGAAGAAGTGACAGCTGGGAAGTAGAAAACAGGACTTCTTAGTCATTAAACCTGTATAGACTATGTCAAGCTCCCTTCTCTGAATACCTCAGAGCACTTTACAACCATCATCTATTAAATCTGTCTGACACTGATGTGAGGCAAGAAGAATAACTGCATCACCACCTCCTTTTTGGAGTTCAGAAAAAATACCTCTGCCAGTTACAAAGAAAGAATGAGCTCAGAGCAGGGAACAGCACAAAGCATTGTTCCAAGACCATGGCTTCTGAAACTCACATGTCTTAACAGTGGCCCAATTAGGTGACTTCAATTAGGCCAATTACATGGGAGAAGGGGAAAGGAGTTAGCTAGCTATTTATCCGCTTACTAATTTTTTCGTTGGTCATAGAACACCATATCTTTTTTTGTATCCCCAAATATGTGGCACATGGTAGTATTCCATTTTTTGTTGTTGTTGCATTTTTAACAGTTATATTGAGGTATACATGACAGATCATAAAATTCACCCTTTTAATATATACAGAATAATTTTTAGTAAATGTATATCATAACATAACTATCATTAAATTCCAGATTTAGAACATTTCTATCATTCTCAAAAGTTCCATCATGTCTGTAGTCAATTCCCATTCCCTCCCCTCATCCTGGGCAAACACTGATATGCTTTCTGTGCTTATAGTTTTGCATTTTCTAGAAATTTCATATTAATTGAATGATGTAATATATAGTATTTTGTGTCTGGATATTTTTTATTTAGTATATTTTTATCTATGATTTTGCATGTAGTAGTTTTTTAGGTGCAATAGATTGTATTTGATCAAATGAATATACCACATTTTGTTTATCCCTTCACCAGGTGATGACACCGGATTATTTTCATTTTTTGTCTATTATGAATGCAGTGCCTATGAACATTTGCATTACAAGTCTCATGGATATATGTTTTTATTTCTCCAGGATAGATATTTAGGAATGAAATTACTAGATCAAATGATAATTATATGTTCAACATTTTATGAAACTGCCAAACTGTTTTTATAAAGCAACTGTACCATTTTGCATTACCACAAGCAATGCATGAGGGTTCCAGTTTCTATACATTTTCTCCAACACTTGGTATTTTCAATTTTTTTACTATAATCATTTTAATGAGTGTGTAGTTGTATCTCCTTGTGTATGTGTTTTATTGGTATCTTTATGGAGGTATAGTTAAGATACAATAAATTGAACATGTGTAAAGTCTATAATTTGTTAAGTTTTGGCACAGGTGTATAACCATAAAATAATCACTATAGTCAGGGTAATGAAGATATTCATTACAAACAAAAGTTTCCTTTGGCCCCTTGGTAGTTCCTCCCTCCGGCGCTGACGTCACTACTCCACGCCCAGGAAACCACTGATCTGCTTTCTGTTACTGCGAATTAGTTGCATTTTCTAGAATTTTATATTTAAAAAATTAAATCATACAATGCAATCTCCAAAACCCTCAGCTCAGTAAAGTCTGTTGCTTACATGTCTCTCGAAAATGTTTTGTGTGTTTTTTTCCAATGAAATGAATGAAGGACTAAGTCCTGTATTTGACATAATGCCATAATGGAGAAAGAAAAACCAGAAGCCATAGAAGGAAACAGGATTCAGTGGAGGCAGATTATGAGAATATGTTTTTCTTGCCGTTAGTAATTTTCAGGAAACTTGGAAAAACACAGAAATTTCTATACAAAAAGCTAAGCTGTTCTAGTTGACATATGAGCTACACATAGATTTTTCTACTAGGCAACACCTCCTTATTTTCACCAAAAAGAAATGTTTACTTCTACTAGCAGCATGAAAAACAATCATAATTATTAATTTCTCCATGGTTCTACTTCTCAACAGTCCTAATGTACATTATTTCCATTTCTCCTCATTTTCAGATGCTGCCTTCTACTAACTAACCTCTCATCACAGACTCATACCTACCAGATGGCAGTGTGTTCCTTTCCTTCTTTGCATTCACACTCCCTACACTGTGCATAAATGTTGAGTGCAATAAACATTTCAGCTGCTTTAAATTCTTCTAAAATATATGGCAGAGTTAGCTCAGTTTAGGAAAGGTAGCACAGATGTATCAGTGCAACAAAAGAGATATTAAAATAAAAATACCAATTAACAGGGCTAAAGTTAGCAAACCATCTTATATTTTGTTTTCCGAACCTCCCTTCACTTTCATAGGAGTAGAAAAACCAAGAATGTTCGAAGTTAGTAGGGGTGTTAAGCATGCTGGCTGTCATGAGAGACTGTGCCTTGGTCAGCCTCAGTGACTTCTCAAAATAACATTAAATGACACATTTTAAGAAAGAAAGTTAAGTATTTTAATAGAGTACTTAACATACCAGAATTAGTCACTCAGGGCATGGAGTTGTGTAGCCTTCTCTTAGGGAAAGCTTTATGGAAAAGGTGACATTTGAATTGCATCATGAAGGAAGAGGAAGAGTTTGTCAGACAAATAAGAACAACATTCTAGGAAGAGAAAACACTGCATTCAAAGATTCAAAAAACATGAAAGAACTAAGTGTATTTTTTGCACCATGAAAAGTCCAGAACTTCTGTAACATGTGGAGAGGTTATGAGGGCAAGTTGTTGAAGTAACTATTCAAAGATGATGGTCCTATTAAATCCCTGTTAGAAAGTTCAGTCAGTGATGTGCTAAAAATATTACAACAAACAAACAAAAACTAAACACTGTGGTCATCGAATTTTGTGTCTGGAATTTCTCCAAACCACAATCTAATTGCCTACCACAGATCATTGCTCCAGGACCCCGGGAAGCCTGGGCATTCAGAAGCTCCCTCTCTGACTGCCCTTTGTATAGATCGTTTGTCTGGGCTGATGACTCAGCCTCCATGCTGATCTCCCTCCAGAATTTGACTTCAGGTATATCCCTTCTGGTTCTATTGACCACGATCTTTAAAAAGAACTGTGTGACCTCCTCTTCCACTCACACCACACACACACACACACACACACACACACACACACACACACACAATCCTGCCTCAGGTTTTATAGCAGTTACCTGCTAAGACTCTACTTCCTCCAGCCTTCCCCATCAGAGACGAGGATCAGACAATTAGCAATGAAAATCAAAGGACCATTTTAAGCAAAGGAAAAATGTGCTTAGAGTTATCAAGAGTATTAACACTGGATATTTTTTTCTTATTAAATATAAAAGCAACAGTCATTTAAAAGTTGGAGTTCAAAGAAAGCCAGATAATGAAACTTTAGCAAATTTTCTCAAGTGATAGAAGTTTGAGTGGAAAGTTTTTACAAATTAATTGAAAGTATAAAAAACACTCAAACACAATAAAGATAGTAAACTGTTCAGATTTTTTTTAGAATGAAATATTTGCTTAGTTCTGTCTTCTCCACTGCGTCTCCCCTCACCCCACCATCCATCTGTGTGAATTTCATTACCCAAAATAACATGAGAAGCTGAGGAAAAGAGACAGAGGAGGAAGAGTGTCATGTAAGATAACAAACATGAGTACTGATTATTGGACTGCAATGCAAAATAATATTAAAATTTAAATCCCCATAGCTTGAACTTAGAGAAATTTGCATGATATCAAGAAGTCATTTATTATTGGTTTTTCTGCACCTATAGATAAATGAAGCCAAGAAAATCTCCATTTTCCCAACTGCAAATTTTCTGACTATGGTGTAATAGTGAGCTACTGAGTTGAAGAGTATTGTCTGCTTTAACTACGAGTGTTGAATATAACATGAGTAATCAGCATGAAATAGTATTCTTAGACCCCTCCTTGTAATCAGCGTGTTATTGTTACAATATTGTGGTACCCAAATAAAATAGAGTCTCCTCATTCTTAATTTTTGAATAAGTGTCTAAGGACTAAATTATAATAATTTCCAAATGCATGAAGGACAGCTTTGTAAGATTGCATCTTTCTCCTAAAAAATGATAAGAAATTCATTAATGAGTCCATTAGGCAGAGTCCATTAAAGGTGACAGGACAAAGATCTCTTGGAGACCTCATCGAGCAGAGACAATATGCAGGATTAATTCAGTGTCCATACAGCTTCCCTGTGTGCAGACGGGAAATGAGGTTTGAGTGACAACTTTATTTAGCGAGTCGAAGACTGCTGAAAATTTTATGAAATGGTGCAACTCACATGCAGAAATGAGCAGAGTTTGATTAGGAGAATTTGATGTGATACTGTGAAAAATGTGAGTTAACTCCCATTAGATACCAGTTAATAAAAGGCATGAAATATACATTAGTTGTAAGCTTGATCTGCATGAAGTTGACTTTGTGCTGGCAATAGTAACCTTATCACTATACATTTATTAATTAGTATCTCATTTATTGTCCTGTCTCCTTTTATATTCAACTCATTTGAAATCATCATGGTTCCTATTAGTTAGGCTTCATTTAAAACTCTCATTGATTGTTTAGACATCCATCCTTAGACATTTATTTGTAACTGCAATTCTTGGGGCTCAGAGATTTTGCTGCACTCAAGAACAATTTTTTATATTAAGAAAATAAGTCTCATATACACACACACAAAAAAGGTTACTGATATTTAGCCAACTCAGAAGATTGAATTCTAAATTTTTTACAGGGGTAATAGAAATCTTCTCATATAAAAAAGCATGAAACTATGACCTAAATCCCATTGTGTATAATTTTTATGATAAAGATAGAAAATGTATTATACTATGTATCATGTTATTATATCATAAAAGAAAGTATATTTTTAAAAGACTATGAAAACAAAACTTAACTTTATTAAAGCCTTTCAATTGTAATCATGACAACGTTCACAGAATCATAAACATAAAATTCACTAAATGTTTTACATTTTTAATGTCTTAACAATATATAAATTCAACAAATATTTGTGTTTGCGTAAGGATGTTTTGACAAAATAATTATCCTTCTACAACCATTTCTAAACTGTCAATATGTTAACCAAAATAGCATTATTTAACAAAACAAACAAACAAAAAAACAAGATATGGCTGGAAAAGTTAGTATATGCTGATTTTTATAATTTTTTTTAAAGGACAGGCTTAGTGTTAGGTTTATTTGGGTGTATTTCAAGTTCTTTGACCATAGGCAAACCATGCATTTGATTTACCAATATGTCCCAGGACATAAGCCCAGGATACATAGGCCTGGGAATCCAATGAGATCATTTTCACAGTAGTTTCTCTGACCCCACCCCCACCCCTCAACACCATCTATTTAACCATCAGGAAGTTGACATCAGGTCAGTTGTCCAGTGAATGTCCCACAGTCCAGATGTGTTCAATTGTTTCCTGTGATATCATTTGAATGGTTCCTCTGGCCCTTATGTTTTCTATAAATAGGTAGTGAATTCAAATTAAATACGTTTGGCAAGAATGTTTTCTAAGGAATGCTGTGCACTTCATATTACATCACATCAGAAGGCCCATGAAGCTTGGTTTTTCTACTAGTGGTGCTATAGGTCTGATCCCTGGGTTAAGATGTGACACTTGCATCTCTCTGTTACCGAGATAAGTTTTCCCTTTGTGATTAGCCATCTATAGGGTGGTGCTTTGGCATCATATAAAATCTTTTGTCTAATGGTTGAGCATCAAGTGATAATGCTTGCTTGAATCAAATATTTTATTAGGGGTTAAAAATATTTTTAAATTACATGATTCCTTCTTTATTTTAGTTGGCATTCTGCTGTAAAGTTCCTGGGAGAACTTCAACTGGCGCTTTTTGTTTATCCTGAACTATAGTCCTAGCAAACAGGTAGGGTAAATGCTTAGTTCTTCCCTTTTAATTACCAACTTCCAAGATAAGCTTTTGATTTAATAGTTCTTGCCAATGATGATAAATGAGGGTATGGTCCTCTGTTTTATTCTTGTTGTTAGCATCAATATAGCTCACTGCTTTTTATATATTCAGTGACTTTCAGTTAATTGCACTATTTATGATGATCAAATTTGGTCACCTGGGATCCTTTCATATTGGTTCCCATATCCTCTTGATAGGATCTCTGAGGTTATTTTCTTACTTCCTGACACAAAATATTCTAAACCTGGAAACAGCTATTTTTCCAATCATTTTTTAGTATGAAAGGTGTTTAGAAACCACAGTTTAGACACCAAGAGTTTCGTTGTTCCTCGGGTATCAGTGACTCTCAGATTTCTCAGTGGACAGAGCTAGAAAACACAGTTTTTTAACATCATGTGTTTATATTGAAATTTCCCATTCAAATTGAACATTTCAGAGTTTCTACTTCCTTTCTTTAATTCTATACTTATATCTCTTTTCTCTTATACTTAAAATTTTGTTTCCTACTAACATTAATATTTTATTCTTGCTCTACCCTACAACATTAACAAAATTTGTTTCAAAATAATTATAACAACATTATTAATACTAACAGTGAAACTACTGCCTGGAGTTTCACATTTGTTTTTCCTTAGAAGATACACCAGTCCATGGATGTGAAGTTCTAAAGTCATTTGAAATCATTCTTTTCTCTGTGTGATTGTTTCCAATTTGTCACAGAGTGGTGTTCACTTGTGAGGGTTTGTGTTCACTTGGAAGGCGTGCTTTAGTTACAGCTGCATGGTGCTCCACTGGGGACTCACGCCGCAGCTCGCTCGGCCACAGCCCCATCAACGTGCACTTGTGTTATTTCTGATCTTTAGCGCCAATGTCACGACACACCTAGGATATTATTACCTCAATTTTAATATTACAGAATTGAGCATCAGAGAAATTGAGTAATTTGCCCAAGTTTATACAGCCATTGAAAGCCTAAATTGTGCCGTTAATTGCCAAGCACAATGCCTCATGGACATCCCCATCATCACATTCATTTTCCATGCTCCATTGTTTCCAGGCATCTTTGTGAAAACGATCAAACACAGGAACAAAAGATGAAAAGCCAGTCTCCACACACACGTTGAGATCCAAATGGATATGAGAGCCTGGACAGGAGGGGTATTCTCTAATGTCTACAGCCACAGCTAGCTGAATATCTGCTCCTACCTCATCATACCCTAATACATAAGATAATTCACTGCACACCCACACATTTGCTTAACCAAAATGTCACATCTGCCACAGAAATGAAGGGTAATGCACAAATCCTTTGTGAGAACAGATAATGATCATATTTGCTTTGGTGTAAATGTACAGAGTTACACTGAAATCATTTTATTGAAACTTCTCTTTTGTTCAACAGTGTGAGGTCCACCAATAAAATATCTGGTTTGAGATAGTACGTGAGTAATAACTTGTTACTGAAGCCCAATTGCGTGAACTGTTTTCACATCCCAGAAATTAGTCAGGACTTTGAAATGGTCACTAAGATGTCATTGTTTCAAAAATGACACAAAGGCCCACTGCTCTATGTGTGAGTGACGCTTTCCTGCAGGGGTGCGCCCCGATGGCTTGATGGATGCTTTCTGCAGGTCCTTTCCCTGATGCCCAGGGTAGAAGTAGGGGTAGTGAGCTGATTGTCCCTCCACATATAGAAAAAAAGTAGAAACTCTTCTTTGTTTCAATTTATATTTCATTTTCATCAAGCTCACTTTGTCCGAGAAGTATGTATATTATACAGTCTCACCTCTGGGACCCATGATGGCAATCCATCTCTTTTTCCCACATCTAAAGCTAGAATTGGCAGTATTCTCCTTATTCCATGAGCTACTTTTAAATGACATGCAGGAGAAGAAAGACATTGTAGTTAAATATATAAAAATAAATTTTCTTGGCTTACTGGGATAGCAAACAAATATCTATGAGTAATGCCCCTATATTGCCAGCTAGCAGGGCACTTAATAAAACCCAAACAACTGTCACACACAGGTTATAAGGTCATTTCTCACATATAAGATAAACTAGAAATCTATCCAAAGGATAGAATCAGGGAGAACGTTATGAAGTTTGCTGGAAAATAAAAAATGAGTTTCACATGTTATTTCATTTCCCAAGGGCACTTTGATAAGCATACACACATATTGTCAACGCATACTGGGACCCCAGTGCGTGTGGGGGACACAGAAACAAGCAAGTTCAAAACCATAAATGTCATTTAATAACAAATTAAATATTTGCCACAGGTGACAGGGAAACAAATAAGTAAAATAAAGCTGTATCTTTTTTGGGCTGCCAACAATGTGGAGAAAGACAGAAATGTAAAATATGAAGACACTGTCCTTCAGGAAGGTAATGATAAGGTTTCTATTTATAACCTTTCTATTTAAAATAGTCACAGAGGCTTGTACCTGTCAATGTTCCTTGAATAAATGAATGAAAACATGAACAAAAATAAATGTTGTAGGAAAGTGATTTTATGTGGGTTGTGGAGAAGACATAGGAATTCATGGATGTGCTTTCAGAATGATTTAAGAAGCAACAACCAGATTTCTAAATGAAAGAAACCATTAGTTTTTAACACTTTCCAATACTGTGCACAACTGAACAACAGAAAAAATTTAGCCTAGTGGTGGTTAAACTTCAGTGTGCATTAAGATTCACCTGGGGTGTTTGCTTAAAATGTAGATTTGGATTCAGACCCAAGAATCTATATCTAAATATCCCAGGTGATTCTGAAACAAAGTGTTCCCGAGACTGTTATTTTGAGAAACTGTTCTATACTAAGTGGCAGGCCTGAGGAGAAGTTTGGTTTTCCTCCCCTCTTTCCTCTCTGGGTTTTCTTTTATAACCGTTTTTGGGTTGTTTGTTTGTTTGTTAATTTTTTTAGTAAGTCTGCATGACACCTCACTGTCCCAATATCACAGCTGAACTTAGCCTTCTTGTAAGAAAATACATTTTTTTTTCCTTTATTGATTTCAGAGAGAGAGGAAGTGAGAGAGAGAGAGAGAGAGAGAGAGAGAGAGAGAGAAACATCGATGAGAAGAAACATTGATTTGCTGCCTCCTGAATGCCCCCCACTGGGGATTTGGCCCACAACCTGGGCATGTGCCCTGACCGGGAATCAAACTGGCGACCTCCTGGTGCATGGATCGATGCTCAGCCAGTGAGCCACACTGGCCAGACAGAAAATACTATTTCTTAAGCTCAGAATTAATATTTGGAATATACTTTAAATTAGAATCATTCCCACAAAAGCCACCTTTTAAGCAGTGAAAATTGTTTCAATTTTGTAATTCAATGAAATGTGTAGGATAGGGAAGGCAGAGTGGGTGAGAAGTCGAGAGATGCAGTAAGGCTTTTCTTCAGATAGAGAAAGACACTGTAAAGAGGCTGGAATGTTTTAACATTTATTTAAAAGTTATAAAGAAAATAAAATGTAAAAAGTATGTTTTTCTTTGTATTAAAAAGCAAATTAAAAGTAATTAAAATACATATTGGGGTTATCAGATAAAATACAGACAGTTGTGAATTTCAAATAAACAACAAATACTTTTTTAGTATTAATATAAGATTTACTGGGCATCCTGTATTTTTATTTGTTAAGTCTGGTAACTCGAACACCTTCCATGTAAAAGCAGTGTTAGAATTACTGTTCGGGGTGCCATCGAGTGCAGGGCACGGATTGCGTGTCTTTGAGGGGATCATTGACATAATTAAGGTCTGACTTCCACCTGAAGGAAGTCTTGCAAGCTATTTCCTGTGACCTGGGAAGTGCCATTTACATCAAACATCTGAGAAATTTCCCCAAAGACTATTTTACTTGATCAATATGACGATTTTCTACCAGCAAGATCCTTTTAATACCCCACAGACCTTTTTAATGAAAGATTGCAGAGGGCGATTCAATGCACATAACCACATTCATTCCCTAAATGTATATAATTACCTAATAACAATGTTCCGTATATCATCTTTCTCCTCTTTCCCGTAGACAAGTCCTCTGTGCCTTTCTGCTTTAAACATTCTTGAGTTCTGAGTGTTTGTGGTGTGTCCCTGGTTTTCTCAAAGCATTCTATTTACTCTTTTACAATAAGAATTAGTCATGGGGATGTAAAGTACAGCATCGGGAATATAGTCAATAATATTGTAATAACTATGTATGGTGCCAGGTGGGTACTTGAACTATCAGGGGGAACACTTTATAAAGTATATAATTGTCTAACCACTATGCTGTACGCATGAAACTAATACAAAATAATATTGAATGTAAACTGTAATTGAAAATTTTTTTAATTTTTTTTTTCAATTCAGTACTACTGACATTTTGAACCAGATAATTCTTTGTTGTTGGGGCTGTCCTATGTACTATAGAATGTTTAGAAGCATCTCTGGCCTCTACCCACGAGATAGCAGAAGCACTCCCTAACTGTGACCACCAAGTATGTCCCCGGACATTGCCAAACATACCCTGGAGGGCAAAATCACCCCCACTTGAGAATCACTGCTGTACATGAATAGATTGTAATTCATTAATTCATTGACACTTGTCTCTTCCTTTTTCTTTCTTTCTTTTGAAAGTGGGAAAGAATAATAACAATAATAAACCAAAGAACGTATATGCATATATGCATAACCAATGGACACAGACAACACTGCAGTGATTGGGCAGGTCAGGAAGGAGCAGGGTGGAGAGGGTCAGTGGGGGATTAAAGGAGGGACATCTGTAATACTTTAATCTGCAATAAAGATGAATTTTTAAAAATTATGACAGACCTAACCCTATTTATTTGCTATTAAAAGAGAATGTGTATTCTATCACAGAGCCTTATTAATCACCATGAGAGAGTGCTTGAGAACTTGGAAACTGATTTTGCACAATTGGATACAACCACTTGTCTGGAATCTCTTTATTTGTCCATTAAAAAGCAGTAAATTAAAAAAAAGAAAGAAAGAAAGAAAGTGGGAAAGAATAATAATTTACTTTGATTCTTATGGGAAAATGAAATAAAAATTTTTTTAGTATTTTAACTTTTTAAAATATGCACAATTACACCCAGATATGGGTTGGGGGGGGGGGGATCAATGAATGATACTGGAATAGACTGGTAAGCAGTTTAAGGAAAAAATAAATCACTAAGTAAACTATAAAATGATAAAATTTTTATAAAAACTGGTGAAAACAGTATTGGGTATTTATCAGTATTGCATATTAATAACTTGGTAAACTGTGTTAAAAATAAATTATAAAGGAAAAGACTGAAAGATTAAACTCTCTAGACAGTAAATATCTGCATAATGTAAATTAGTATGATAAAAATAAAAATACTGCAAAAATATATCTTGTTAATATGTAAAAGGGTATATAGAATAATCTAGTGTGTACTAGAAGCCCTCTTATCTAGGCAATTGGTAAGTAGTGAGTGAGTTTATCAAAAAGTTCAAGTTCAAATATAATTGTATGGTTATTTAGCAATCTTTTGATGTAGAATCACTTTCATTTTGAATATTAGTGCATCGATCTGAGATCTACACTCACTTTCTTGCAAAAACCACACCTGTAAGGCATCCGCAATGATTTCCAGTGTACTTTTCTTTAAATAAGAGAGCATTTATTTTAATGTGAAGGCAAAAATTCTTCTCAGTGTTCAAATTGTCTTTCAATATGTTGCAAGTGCCTACCTCACTCCAAATTTTGCCCTGGCTGTTCTGGCTCAGCAGTTAGAGCATCAGCCCGCCAACCTAAGAGTCAAGGGACCTAAGAATCAAAGGACCCTTTAAGGGTCAAGGGCACATACCTGGGTTGCAAGTTTAATCCCCAGCCCCCATCGGGGTCATGCAGGAGGCAACCAATTAATGTGTCTCTTTCACATCGATGTTTCTCTCTCTCTCTTCTTCCCTACCTTCCACCCTATCTAAAATCAATGGAATAATATCCTCGGGTGAGGATTAACCAATAAATAAGTAAATAAATTTAAAAGCATTTTTCACTTAGCCCTTAATCTTCATTCTGTCTTTCTGAAGCATTCAATTTGGTTTTTATAGAAATACCTCTCTTTCCACATTCATATTTTGCTATTTTAAATAATATAAATGGAACAATAATTTCATCTTACAAATAGATCTCAAACGGCATGAAAGAGTGTGGGAAGAGCACCACTGACTCTTGGTAAGAAAGTAACAAATATACTTTAAATAAAACGGCACGACATCAATTTTCTTTCTTTATGGGTTGTGCTTTTGCTATCATATCTATGAAACCTTTGTCTAATCCAAAGTCACAAAGCTTTTCTTGTATAGTACTTCTAGATGTTTATAGTTTTTGTTTTTACCTTTAGATCTATCATCCATTTGGAGTTAATTTTTTTTTATAGTGCAAAGAATGAACTGACAAATTTTTTCTGCTATTCAAAATACACTAAGAGCATAAAAAGACAAGCGACAAACAGGGAGAAAATATTTGTCTTTTGCATTTTCCACTTAATTTTAAAATCAGCTTGTCGAGTTCAACGCAGGAAAAACAAACTTGAGATTTTGATTGGAACTGCGCTGATTGGCTTGGGAAGAACTGACATCTCTAATCTATTGAGTCTTCCAAACAGGAAATGCTCAATTTATTTAGATCTTTTATTTATCTCAGTGATGTTTCATAGTTTTCTGCACAGACACTTACACATATTTTGTGAGTTTTATTCATAGGTATTTGATATTTTTATCTTATTATAAGTAGTAGCTTTTAAATTCTCTTTATATATTTCTGTAATTTTCTATATTTTTTTGTATATTAATTTTGCTCTTTTCTTCTAATGTTGTGAATTATACTGATTTTTTTTTCATGCTCAACTGAACTGGCATTCTTTTAATAAACACAATTTGGTCATGATGTACTTTTTTTAAGGCTTAATTTAACATTTTGCTTTATTATATAACCCTATAACCTCCCCTTCTTACTATGGATATATCACAATATAGAATATTGGAAAATATTTAAAAATATAAAAAAGAAAACAATTTTCCTTCATTCTTACAACTAAGAAATAACATCTGTTGCAATAATCACACATTCGTGCATAGACTACAGTTGATAACCCGCATATTCCGTAGTGAAACATTTTTCCTTAGCATATCATATTTCCCTTGGCAAAAGTGCTCTTTTGTAATTTCGGTATCATTTTAAGGGTTGCATAGTATTCCAACCTCTGGACTTAATTTACTTGATTTATTAATTTCTTCTAATTGAAGACAGTATGTCTTCACATGACATCGTCAGTAGGTTCAGCAATTTTAAACAAAATGGTATACAATGAAACCAATTTTACCCTAGGCTAATTGATATAAACAAAAGTTAAATTACTATGGCATCTCATCAACTTTACAATGAAACATTGTACCTGCTGTACATCAATGGCTTCCAGTTTTTCATTAAGGTACACATCACTATGTCTAACATCCTTGCATCCATATTTTTGTGGTTTTGCTGATCATTTTTCCATTATTGATTTGTAAGATCTTTGTTTATACTAAAACATCAACCTTTCTATTTTAATATAGACCTAGTTTCCATCTATATGTTGCTTAAAATGTTCACCTCTGTTTAAAATAAAATTGGCTTGTAATTTCCTTTCTTATAATGTCCTTGTCAGGTTTTGATATCACAATTATGTTAGTCTCATAAAAGGATTTGGGATTACTCCTTTGTCTATTTTCTGGAAGAGTTTGGGTAAGATTTGTGTTATTTCTTCTTTAATATGTATTAAAATTAGTCATTGAAACCTTCCAGCCAGAACCAAATCTTTTATTATTATGTCTCTTTTAATTTTCTATTTTCTCTTGTGCTAATTTTAGTAAGTTGCATTCTTTTAGAAATTTGTCTCTTTCATCTAAATTAAATCATTTATTGATATAAAGTTGTTCATAGTGTACAATTAGAATATTGATAATTTCTGTGATATCTTTAGTAATGCCTTTAATTTTTTATTTCTGTTATTATTTGTTCCATCACTACTCTTTACTTGATCGGTGTAGTAGAGGATTATAAATTGAATTACTCTCTTAGAAGAATCAACTTTGAGCTTTATTGGTCCTCTCTATAGTTAGTTATCTTATCTAATAATTTCTTCCTTTATCTTTTTCCTTTCTTCTACTTCTTCGGATATAATTTGATGTCTTTTCCTAATTTCTTGCTATGAATACTCATCTCATTAATTTTTAGTCTCTTTTTATTCCTACATTTTGGGATATACTTTTCCCTTTAAGAAGTTTTAATATGTAGTATGTTCTTTTTCATTTAGTTAAAAATATTTTCTAATTTCTGTTCTGATTTTTTTTAACTCATGGGTTATATGTAATTGTATTTCTTATTTTACAAAAATATAAAATTTTAAATTTTCTTTTGTTATTTGTTTCTAGTTTAATATCATTGTGGTCAGAAAATAAACTCTCTATGATATTAAGCTTAAATATATTGAAATGTGATATATGGCTCAAATTATAGGCATATATTTTATAAATGTTCTATGCACACTTATTTTATTTTATTATTATTATTTTTAATCCTCACCCAAGGATATTTTTCCATTTATCTTCAGATAGAGTGGGAGGGAGGGAGAGAGAGAGAAACATTGATGTGAGAGAGACACAATGACTGGTTGCCTACCGCACAACCCCGACCAGGGCCAGGGACCAAGCTGCAACAGAGGTACATGCCCTTGACCAGAATCGAAACCACAACTCTTTGGTCCAAGGGCTGATGCTCTAACTGCTGAGCTAAACCAGCCAGGGCTATGCATACTTATTTTAAAAGAATGGGAAATCTCCATATTTTGTGAACATTGTTCTATGTATGTCATGTTTTCTAATAATCTTATTCAGATATTGACTATCTTTGCTAATTTTCCTTCTGATTGTTCTACCACCTAATGAGAGAAGTTACCCACATATTAAGTATTTTCTTTGCTTTTTATTCCTTCTACCTTTTCAATCCTCCATCTAAAATTATTTTTCTTCTGCCTGAAGAACAACTTTCGGTTACTTTCTTTATTTAATTTGTTTTGTGTTTTTTGTTGTTGTTGTTTTGTTTTTGCACTCATCTTCAGATAGAGCAGGAGGGAGAGAGGGAGGAAGAGAGAGAGACAAGCATCGATGTGAGAGAGACACATCGAGTGGCTGCCACCCACACGACCCCAACCAGGGCCGGGGACGAACTGCAACCGAGGTACGTGCCCTTAGCGGGAACCGAACCCGGGACTCTCCAGGGCCGACGCTCCAGCCTCTGAACCAAACCGGCCAGGGCTCAGTTACTTTCTTTAGTGTATATCTTCTGTCAAATTATTACTCTGTTTTTATTTCTCTAAAAATATCTACTTTGTCTTCTTTCTTGGGGTGTTTTTGGTTTATTTGTTTCCTTTTTGGGTTGGTTGGTTGGTTGGTTGGTTGGTTGGCTGGCTGGCTGGTTGGTTTTTGGTTTGGGATTTTTTTCTTTTTGCACATAGAATTCTCTCAGCTCTTGTAGACATCACTTCATTATTTTCTACTTTTCATTAGCTCGACTGAATAAACAATTATTAACCTAAGTGTTGCTCCAGGAAAGGTAATCTGCTGTTTTGTTTTGTGTTGCCCAAGCTTTTAAGATTTTTATATTTGTCAGTTTAGAGAAAACTGACATTTTTATATATTGCTTCTGTCTCATTGCTTCTCCCCTCTCCTGCTGGGTCTCGAATCACATGTTCATTAGACCTTATCACTCTCTTTTAATCCTCTCTTCTGTATTTTCAATCCTCTCATTTCTCATTACTTTACTTTTGATATTCTTGAGTTATCTTCCTGTTCAATAAATCTCAGTTATATCTAATATGCTATTACTCTCATCTTTGTGCTCTTAATTTTGATTATTATACTTTGTAGTGTTAGAATTGGCATTTAATTTTTTCCCCATGGTTTTAAATTCTCTGACAAAATACTCATTTGTGTATTTTTTTCAATAATAAGCATATATATATTTAAAAGTCTGTGTCCAATACTTCCACCCTCCAGTATCTGAAGCCTCTGTCAGGCCCTCTCTGTTGTCAGTTATTTCTCCTGTGCTTGTTCATGCGGTACCAGCACCTGTGTGCCTGATTTTTTAAATTGTACGCCATACATTATATTTGCCAAATTGTTTGCAAATGTAACCTGACACTAAAAATTCTGCTGTCTTTCTCTACAGAGAATCTATGTTGCTTCTGTCAACAATTGGGGGTTCCTTCAATCTGGGACCGCCATCTTTTAGTTCAGAAATAAAAAGGATTTGTAGGAAATCCAGTCCTTTCCAGGGCTGTTTAATCTGCTCTATCACTACTTCTAGATTGTAACCCCAATGGGGTATGAGCCCAAAGCTAGGGATTTTCACCAGGGCCCTGTTGCCCTCTTTCCAGCCCAGAGTACATATTCCGATTTCCTTTTAAGGCTGTCAAGAGCGTCCGTCAGGCTCTCAGCCCCATATTTATTTTCTCTAGAACACTCTTCCAAGGAAAGCAGCCCTAAGCAGGGAACTTGCTTCCTCAGGCCTCAGTCTTTCCAGGTTCTAGCCTTACTTAACTCTACTGTCTTGAAAACTCTCTGATGCCCTTTGGAGCTCCTGAGCCCAGCAGAGTGGGGCTGCCCTTTGGAGCTCCTGAGCCCAGCAGAGTGGGGCTGCCCTTTGGAGCTCCTGAGCCCAGCAGAGCGGGGCTGCCCTTTGGAGCTCCTGAGCCCAGCAGAGTGGGGCTGCCCTTTGGAGCTCCTGAGCCCAGCAGAGTGGGGCTGCCCTTTGGAGCTCCTGAGCCCAGCAGAGTGGGGCTGCCCTTTGGAGCTCCTGAGCCCAGCAGAGAGGGGCTGCCCTTTGGAGCTCCTGAGCCCAGCAGAGAGGGGCCAGCTTCCCTCCGTGGCTGTAAGCAGAAAGCATCACAGTCACGTCAGTGGCAGTTGAAGCCGAGGATGAGGCATCCTTCTCCGTTCTTTCTTATCTCTGTTATCCCCATGTTTTCTCCTTGTCTTCAGTAGAAGAATTTCCTAAATTGTTTAATAACACCATTTACAGAACTGGAAGCCAGCTCGTCTGTAGTTTGTGTCTTTTTCGCTTCCTTTGTTACAACAGTTTAGCTTTCAGACTGACTGATAAAACACTTATGAGGTTGACCCACTAATCCTATTTCTTGGGGGGAAAGGCTGTGGTTTATAATATGTGTTGTAGTATTATTTACATGGCAGAAAAATCTATTGAGATATGAACGTGAGCTTAATTCTCAGAGGACTCAAGAATAGCGTGTTTGTGCTTTGCCTCCTCCACACGAAGGACTTGCATGTATTACCTCCTGGGCTCTTCTTGGGGTGATGTTGGAGGGGCTTAACACAGTCTTTCTGTTCCTTTTATTTCAGAAGCTGCCCTGAAGTAAATCCCCGCAGAGGCCTTGGTTTGAGAGGTCTGAATTTATAAAAACACAACCGTCTGACAGAGGATGAGAATGGAAGCTAACACTACCAGGAAAAGAAGTTAGTGCCAGGCGACAGCAAGGGCGGGTTTGGGTTTGGGCTTTTGTGTTGGAGAACTGTGTGGACATTTGAGTCCGTGCTCCAGAAGCAGCAGAGACCTCGGAGAAAGCACAAGAAAGGTGGCTGCTGTACGTCAGAGCCGCCACCAATGGGCAAAACTTCTGTGAACAGATGTCACCGACTCATTCGCAGCAGCCATTACTGCCAGACAGTGAGAACCAGCCCCCACGCTGGACTGCAGAGAAAAATAAAAGGAGCGAGAATGAGCTGAGCATGCGAAGTCCTTCCCCCATCTCCTTGAGCCGTGTTAGCCCCAGGTTTCTGGGGAACACCCATGAAGGAGACAGGAGCTGTTTCCAAAGTGACTGAGATGGGAATTCTCATTAACCTTCACAGGTGGGAGCCCTGGCCATATTTCATTTGATTTAAGAAAATAAAGAAATGTGACCTTTCTTGTACTGGTGTCTTCAAGTAATTCATTTAGGTTAGATTCATGATAGTAAAATACAGAAAACAACTTAAATGTCAGACAACAGGGCAAAGAGCAACCACGGTACAGCAACTCCATGCAACGTGATGCAGCTGTTAAAAACTTGAACTACTCCGACTATTCAGCAATGTAGGGAATGTTCATGCAACTTTTTCAATGCAAAGAGAAAGCAAACTTGTATCTATCTATGATAGTGGTTTTTTCAGAAACTGTACAAATAAAGATGAAGTGTTTGATAGAATAGAAAAAAATTGATACTTTGACATATTTTGGGCTAATGCTTTTCTTTGCTGTTTTTATTTTTTTCTTATTCCAAAGTTAAGTGGTTTTTATGTTTTAAGGATGCATAATTGATTTCTGTGCACAGATTTAGTATTATTCCATTATTTGGTTGATTATTAATTATTAATTTATCTAACAAATATTTATTTAGCACTTACAAAGGTACCAAATGCTATGCTAGGTGATATTATTCCAGCAGTAAATAAAACTAAACAAATCTCACATGAACGAAATGATGGGGGAGGGGTAGGCATAAACAAAACAGAAATACAAATATGTACTTGTAACTCTTATTTTTCAAATTACTCCTTGCTAAGAATGAGTGGTGTATAATACTTTCAGGTAACTTTGGAATCAATACTCAAGTGGAGTCTTGAAGAATATGGAGCCAGAGGAAAAGAAAAGGGAAGAAACAGCCTCACTGGAGATGTATCAGAATAGTCAGGCCCCATCTGGAGGCTAGAAGAGGGGGCAGAACCTAGTAAGAGAACGGAAGCTGCTTACTGGGTAGAATTCTTGTGGTGCACGTCAAGTTTCCTCCAGTGAAGGGTCAGAGTGCAACCTCCATGCCCATACTCTCTCAGAGAATTTTAACTTCTTCCCTCTATAAATTGGTCACTGAAGGAGAGATGAATTAATAATGGAACTAATATATAGGGATTCATAAAGACAGTATACAGGATAGTCACAAGGGTTAGTGCAAAACTCTCGGATAAGTCATGGTAAGTACCCCAAGCCTGAAGGAGTGAGGGAAAAAGCAGTTACCAGAACCTAGAACGAGTGTAGTGTGTAGAGGGCCAAGCAAGAGGGGTTGTGGCTTTAGGGTCTGAGACACAGAAAACTGGCAGCAACCCCAAAGGGAGGGAATAATTACCTCCACCTTATCCTCTGTGCTCCCATTGATCTCTCAATGATGTTCCTCATTGGCAAACCCAACCAGAACCCAGAGGGCAAGAGAGAACCAGAATGTGTATCACACAGTTCAGTCTTTCATGGCAAAGAGCAGTGGGAAGAAGGGTAGAGACTGGATCTATCTGGAAAGACAAGTGGAAGACATCCAACATGGATGATAAGTTGACTCAACTTGACTCCTTGGCCAATAGAGAACCTAAGGCAAGTGGTCCAGCAGTCATGACACCAAGGTTTAGAAGGAGTCACTATCATTGCACCTATTGTTGGCCATACCCAATCCAAGGTCTAAATAGTCCTGAGATACTCTTGCTTTCAAGGGTAAGAGATCAGGAGAGAGACAATTGGTGCCACCTCGACTTTTTCTACACTCTGAACACCCTAGATTGACTTCTGTTTTATGAACTAACTCTATTAGGATAAGCTAATACCCTCAACCAATCTTCCCAACAAAGAGCTCTCTAGGACACTCTAAAGCCTTCTTTACTCCTAAAGTTTAGGTCATAATACATCTAGTTGTCAACATTTCTTTAACAGCCCTTCTGTCAAATAATTATGGATATATTTTTCTTCCCATTTTTCCTTCCAAACATTCTAAAATGTTTTTGCTAGTTCATATCAGGGTACAAAATAGCCCATTTGGTTTTGAACGTCAAGTTAAAGGATGTATCAGTCCATTTTAAGAACTGATCTGATGTCCATGCACTGCAAATGAGTAGAGTCAGCAGTAACACCATCATTGAACCCTTTTTGGAAAGGAACAAGAACAATACGTCAGCTGCCATTATCCTGAAAACACTCTCTTTCCCCATAACTAAATGAAGGATTGATTCCTTGAATAGAGTTTCAACACTTAGCCATTCAGGCTACCCCTTCCCTGAACGCAAGTTGCAAAATATTGAGAGCCATAATCAAAACACAAGTCCCATCTTATCATGGGCAAAGATTTATTAAATAGGACACAAAAACCACTACCAAAAAAATGTGACAAATTTGATCTTTTTAAATAAGTTTTATTATCAAAAGACATCATTAGAAGATAAGAAAAACAGTCCAGAGACTAAGAAAAAAATTTTTGTGATACACGTAGCTGACAAAGGACTTGTATCCAAAATATCCAAAGAACTTCACACACCAGTAAGAAGTAGATTAAACAAGAAAAATTTTCAAACTGGGTACCAGACAAACATACTTCACACACACACACACACACACACACACACACACACACACATATACACACACACACAGAAAAATGATCAATAATATATGAAAGATGCTAAACAACAATACTCGTATACTACTGGTGGGAATGTACACTGGAACAGTCACTTTGGAAAATTATCTGGCAGTGTTTTTAAACACTAACCATGTGCCTGCCCTAGGACAGCGTCCCCGTACCAAAGTTTATATTCAAGAGAAATGAGTGCCTACATCCACTAAAAGACATACTCAAGAATATTCACAGTAGCTTTATTCATAGTAATTCCAAACTGGACACAGCTGAAATCCCCAACAAGATAATGAATAAATAAGCTCTGAAATATTCATATAATGTAATACCACTCAACAATAAAACAAAATAAACTGTTACAAAAACATAGATAAATCTCACAGATTGAAAGAAACGAAACACAAAAGAGCATATCATACAGGATTCATTTAGGATTCATTTCATGAAATGGAAGGAGAAGCAAAACTAATCAATGCTGATAGAAGTTCAGATAGTGGTTACCTGGGGAGTGGGAGTTTGCCTGAGAAGAAGCACAAGGGAACCTTCTGGGATGCAGGAAACGTTCTCTGTCTTCATCAGGGTGATCGTGATGTGTGTGTACATAACGTAAAAATTCATTGAGCTACCTACTTATAATCAGTGCACTTTCTGCTCGTTACCACGTTCATGCTTTACTTGGATTTTTGAAAGTAAAAAACAATCAAGACCCACTCCCCAAATATCCTCAATCAGGATAACCTCGTGTGGGTTTAGTGAAATTAAAATGAATGCACTTTGTAGTTCCCTTGGGTGAAACTCTAACATGACAGACCACCACAAATTCCAAGGGTAATTGAATTGACTCAATCTCTCTCATAATGAAATTCTGCAAGTTTGGATTTAGCTGAGAGCACAGAGACTCCAAAGGAGCTGTTAAGAAAGATAGTTGAACAAGCTGTTACATTCTTTCTCAACATATTTTGTAATGAAATAGGTATTTGAATACCTATTTTTAAATAAAATAAGTACTTAAATATATCAGTTAGGTAGGTCAATGGAGATCCATTATTGTCAAATAAACTAAAACCAAGGACTCTACCACTGGGAAAGGATGAGAAAAAATTTTGAAGGTGCTTTGTGCTCATTTGCAGCCAAATTCAATAGCTTTCATGCAGAAACCCAGGGGAGTTTTATTGAATTCAGTCCTTGACTGTTTCTAGCTAACGGGCTCACTTCTATTTACAGCATTATTTTCTATTAAAGGACAAGACTAGAAAGTCAAAGAACTTAGAGCTACTGTTTTACTTGAATAATCAACACTTCCTAGACTGCCTTTATTGTTATCTTATAAAGGGATGGAAATCAAACTGACAGCTTTTTATCAGCTGAGCTGAAACTTTCCAGGAACAAGTATTTACATAATAGATATAGGCAGTAACTATACAAATGTAATCAGCCATGAGAGGAGGCCAGTTATGGTCCTGCATTGGAAACAACTGGAATCAGCGGTCTTCCTACACTGAAAGTGGGTGACTAGGAGGCTTGGCTACAAACTCCACTTCTCCACGACAGCAGATCTCTCTGGAAGACATTTTGACTTTTTAATGCAACCAAAATATGACTTAAAGTTACCTTCAAAATTTGGAAATTATTTTCAGCTAAGTGAGCAAAGGTAAACTACCTCTACTCACTCAATGATCTAAGGGAACAACCAAGTAATAATTTGTTTTAAAGTAAAAATTTGAAAATGATTGATCTATTCCAGAATCCATCACCTTGCTACTAAAACCTGAAGGCTTTGAAAAATCCCACCGTGATCACTTACTTTGAGGGGATCATCTAGGTCTTTATAACAAAGCTTTACTTTTTATTTTTAAGGGAATTACAGCATAATAAATTGCAATCTAGTCATGCATCTATGTGACCTTTGAGAAGTAACATTGAAAAGCCTCAAGAGGACCTATGTCAGGACTGTAAGTCTTGTGTTTAAATGTATGATGGTTTTTGTATTAGTGTGCCACCAAAGTGCCAGGAGTGAAACTCAGATCTGAGCATTCCCACATTGGTATTTTCTCTACTACCAACAATGACCTTCCCCCTAAATGTCTCCACCATTGACCTTGAAATTTCTTCCATGTTATGATGCAAAGAAGTATCTGGGATTTTTAAAAATTATTAAGCTATTGCCCGTTGTCATACCTGGTCACCCTTAGGAGAGCAAATCGTCCTTGAGGCATTGAAGTTCTATTCCCTGCGAAGAGTAGATGTCTAACCCTGGACAACATTGAGAGTAGCTGCCACTGGGAAGGTGAACAAGTGGCCAGTAAGTAGCTCCATTGTCTGAGAAAGACAGTGCATTCAGGTATGTGTTTTGAGAATCTAAAAATGCCACCAGACCCTCGAGAAAGGGACAAGAAGAAGGAAAACACCTGGGTTCTGGGAAATCCTAACCTGTGCTCTGAAACTAGGGTGTGGCTGTGGTCCGGAAGGTTCTACGGTCGTGAACAGAGAACTTCTGTAAATGGTCATTGAGTCACATAGTTATAACAGAAGACCCTGCTTGACACCACTGTATCCTGATTATGTTATTACTACTGCTAGACAATCATTTATTATTCATTATTACTGTTGCTGCTGCTACTACTACTAATAATAATACTGTTACTACTATTGCTACTGCTACTATTCCTATTACTACTAATGCCACTGTTGCTAATACTGCTGCTACTACTATTACTACTGCTGCTGCTGCTGCTACTGCTACTAATACTGCTACTACTACTATTGAGATGGCTACTACTGCTACTACTACTGTTACTGCTACTATTGTTACTGCTATTACTACTACTGCTACTACTACTACTACTGTTACTGCTACTATTGTTACTGCTATTACTACTACTGCTGCTACTGCTGCTACAACTGTTACAGCTACTACTGTTACTAATAATAATACTGTTACTGCTGCTATTGTTACTGCTACTACTGCTGCTACTACTATTGATACTACTACTAATAATAATAATAATGTTGTTACTGCTACTGCTGCTATTATTACCATGCTGCTACTACTAATACTGTTACTGATGCTATCGTTACTGCTACTACTACTGCTGCTGCTACTGCTATTGATACTACTAATAATAATAATACTAATGTTGTTACTGCTACTGCTGCTATTATTACCATGCTGCTACTACTAATACTAATACTGTTATTACTACTGCTACTGCTGCTACTAATACTAATACTGCTACTACTACTGTTGATACTGCTACTACTGCTATTAGTACTGCTGCTGCTACCACCACTACTACTACTAATAATAATAATACTGCTACTGCTGCTACTACTACTACTACTACTACTACTACTACTACTAATTCTAGACTGCCTTTTGGCAATTCAGAATCACCACCACTTTTTCCTAAGATCTCAGGAGAGGAGCCAGGAACTACGTTTCCCAGTATCCCTTCTCTGTATGATTCCAGGTTAGCATCTGCTAATAAGAGACACTTACATGGGAATTGAAAAGTGGAAAAGAAAAAAACACTATTCTCCAGAGGCAGCTGCAAGCAGATTTGAGCTTCTTTAAGCAGTTTCGAGGGAAGCTTTTGAAAACTACCCTCTTGACTACTTCAGGCTGATAATCTTGCTGGAGGCTCACTTGACCTTTGTTCCACAGCCTTTATAAACATCGCTTAAGACTTTCCTCTCCTCATTAAAATGTTTTATATTTGAAATACACTGGGTGGCTTAGGTTTTCCTGACTGACCTTTCATATCTCAAAATTCGGAGGTGAACTACCATAACATTGGAGATGTTGGTATTACTATTTTTCTTTACAAACTATTATACAGTCGAATCGCATTCTTCATGGTAGTCACGTTCTACAAAGTCACTGCAGACACTGGATGTGTGAATGCTGACCACTTCTCCTAGGGGAAACACAGGGTTAGCTCCCTGTGAGCCTCTGGTCACATTTTCATTAACCAATCAATACATTACCTTGTTTTGTGTGTGATTTTCTTTAGAGACAACTTATTCGATATATAGTTGCCTAATTAACATTGACCGGCCAATAGCACTATATCTCATGTCTGAATGAAATTAAACTAATGTGCATTTTCTTCAGAAGGAACATCACAGCCTTCTTGCACTTAGGGACACTAAACAGCATCCAGCACTATGCTTCGGAGCTCTTTTAAACAGCAAAATCACCAACAAAATAAAAAACAAACAAAAAAACTGTTTCAAAAAATAAAGTCACTTCATAGACCATGAAAGGACATTCGTTTGCAATATGAGAGCTGAAACCAGAAGGCAGATATCAGCTTGTTTGATCTCAGCTGGGAATGTGTGCTTAGGGTCAGTCAAGGTTTCTGCAGCTCTGTGCCTGTTTAAAATAACTGTAAAAGCACCCTGGGTATTGATTTGAGGTTTACAAATAAACTTCAGCAAGTGGGCAAATTTTCAAATATGGCCTCTGAAGATAATGAGGATTGACAATATTTGAGAAATTAAGTGTCTTTGCGTGCCGACAGTCGGGGACAGAATTAGGACCAGAACCTCTACCTTCTGCTTCCAAACCTGTTGTCTGCACTTTCACATCTGCATTCTCTCTTCTCTTTTTATTGCATCCATTCATAACTCAAAATTACTCCGGAAATTTTAAAAAGAAGAAGAAGAAGAAGCCATTCAAGACACACTAGCTGGTCAAGCATATGGAAAGCTGTTAGCCATGCCATTCATTTATGCAGACTTTATACTGTCCAATCATTAAAAGAACAAGGAAATAGCAAAGAAGTAGGAATAAAAGTTCATGCTAGTAACCTATTTTTTGGCCCATACTTTTATAAGTATCTTGTTTATTCTGATCTATCAATGAAAGATATATATGTAGAACCAGTTTTCACAGAAAACAGGGAGAGAACAGACCAGGGATCCTCTAAGCCCATCCAGAGAAAAGGCGGAGGCTCTGTGGTTGCCCTTCACACTGCATGTAAAGAATCCATACGTTACACACGATAGTACCTTCAGTGCCACAACGCCAAAACACCTTTTCTTAAGCTTTTTATCCTCCCTTTCTCTACCATTAAAATAAAACTTCCGGGGTCTTCATCAACTGCTAATATGGTGGTTAACAACATATTTCATTGTTTTATATATAAATTCTTTAGAATTTCAGGAAAGCTATTTTTAATACTTTGGGGTCAATTGTGCATATAAAGTATTTTATAACCGATTGCATCCCAGCTCTCTGATACCTGACTACTAAAAGAGAGCCTATCTATCGAGCTAAAGGCATTTAAAACCTGTGAAATGCAATGGGATGAATCTGTCCAGAACCAAAAGAAAACCTATATTTATAGCAGCTGATTTATTTGGTTGATAAACAGTATGTGCTATGGTTTATAATTTTTAAGGCATGTGAACTGGAACACGTTAGATATTATAGAAAGAGTGAGTTGATGATTTACAAGACTTCATATCAGGCCTATTGACCTTCTCAATAAGAAAGGTTGGTGGTCATAACAACACTGAAAAAGTGCAGCCCTTGGGAGTCAATTTAATGTAGAATAAACTCTTTAACAACCAGCAAGATGGCCATATCAGCTGCTCCATCCACAGATTATGCTGCTGTTGTAAAAAGCACTTTTTAAATAAAAAATGCATAGGCTTTATTTTTTAAAACATATGTTCCCCCTATTAAACCAGCAGTTTCTCCCACATAAGCACCCTTGCATTATGAGAATATTGGGTGCAACAATAAAAAAAAAAAAGATGCTCCTCCTACCCCAATAAAAAGAATGCTGGCAGCAATTTGCTTCATGTCTTTCTAAAAATCACAAGTCACAAAACAAAGATGTACCTGTGTGCCCTTTGTTCCTGTTAAACACAGTCATCTCATCCTCAATGCAAACAATATTAGCCCATGTACAACCCGATACAATCAATAAATGGACTTAGCAATTGGTGATGCTTCATGTTAACACCCTCACACTAAAGCTGATCTTTTGAGAACTGGATGTCTCACTTAATTACCAGAGTGGTATGTCAAGGGAATTCCCAAAACAGTCAATCTAAACATATCTCAAACATAGTCCATCAAGGCAGGAAAAAATTCTAGCACAGATTTTCTGAAAAATTATTCACCTCTCTATGCCACTGGAATTGAAAAATAAAATTGTGTTACCACTTGCTTCATCTTCGACTCTGTTTTGTATTCCTTTCCATAGCATTCCATAAGCAATTAGCTGAAATCACTCAGAGAGGGGAAAAAAAGAAGCGTGATGTGTTCCTATAGGAAAAGTCAAGTTTAAAAATCAATTTTAAAAAATGTTTTGATTGATGAAACCTGATCCTAGCAGAAGTTGAGTGAGACAGAATCTATAACAACAGTAAAGCGCTGGCATGTCAAGTGGAAACCCGAAATGGTATATGGTGGAATAGCACCTGGCAGGCAGTTCGCTTGGTTGAGTCTTCTTAGTGTGTCCATTGTTTTGATGATCAAAACAGATTTTATCATACCATAACTTTCCTTCAAGGTCTTTCTTTTATTTGAAAATCCCTGTGTATGCACCTCAGTTCTAGAACTTACGCCATCTATTTGTGGCTCTGTCTTCTTACAATTACATTGTGAGGTCTTAAATATTGTGACTATTTCTTAGTGATCTTTGCATTTTTGAAACCCAGCATAGTACCTAGCAGACAGTAAGCATTCAATAAATGTATTATGTATTGAATTAACTGTACATGTGCATGTCCTTTAAAAACTAATGACCTTTTGTAGTCAAATTCAGTGATGCTTATTGGAGAGTTTCTAGAACTCATGTATCCTTTTAAAAGTATGCAGTAAGTCAAAACTGAATCACCTTCATTCATTCAACATATATTTATGGAGCAACTACTATTTGAAGTCACTCAAATAGGTCACATAGAGGATATAAAGAACGTTAAGATGTTGTCCTTGCCCTCCACAAAACTTTGTTCAGAACGAGGATATAAATTATAAAATCTAATAGGGTAAAGAACACAAAAGACTTAAGAGTCACACGGGAATGCATGGATAATTGCCAGGTGAATGGAACAGGCAAGAATCACCAAGGAGCACAGGCAAAGGAGACATTTCTTTAAGCTGAAGACTGGTTTGTCAGGAAAAGGCAAATAGCAAGTGGGAGTTGAGGTAGGTTATAAAGGGAAAATTTGCTGTACTTAATAAAGAAAGCCCAGGAAAGAGTTGAGTCACTGAAGGGATTTTATATCCCCTTTCCAACTTCCCTTTCCCCTTCATGCCCATTTCCAATCAGAACTGAAATGGAGTGGTGGCAGAGGGAGTATTTTAAAGCAATGATATGTATGTCCAGGGGATGTGAGTAAAAAGTGAAGGCGGTGCTGGCTGTGGGCTTCTCCTTCCAGCACAAGCACTGGTGGGAACTGTCCGCAATGGCACTGCCTTGCGGTGAGCTCCTGGGGAGGAGAAGCACCCTGCGCTGGCAGAGCAAGGCTTCCTTCAGCATTGCTCCATAGCTCCCGGGGGTCCTCTAACTCTTCTAACAGGAATTCTGGTCACAATTAAGCGTCCAGAGAGGCAAATACCATAAAGTGTGACTTTTTAAAAGATAAAATGGATTCTATAAATGCTTAGTTTTAGTTTCGAAAAATACAGCCTGGCAGGTATCTTCATAACACTTTATGTTCTACAATAGCACACAGGAATTTTTCTGTCCTCAATCCAACTGCCTTAAACTCTCTCTCTCTCTCTCTCTCTCTCTCTCTCTCTCTCTCCCCCTCCACACACACACACATACACACACACACACACACACACACACACACACACACAGATATCCTGGAAGAGTCATCCAATGATCTTCAACAAATAATATTATGAATCCTTGATGAAAAAACTAACAGAAAAAAAATAGAGGAAAAGCAATTGATTTTTTTAAGGATGAAAATCTCCAAAATATTTTAATCCTTGTATATATGGTATGCACTAATTGATATTTAAATAGATGTTCTTAAGTCTTTAACTGGGATATCATGATATCATCCAAGATGATCCAAAGAAGCCAGTTGATTTTCATGATACAGGATTCTAGGCATTGCCTAGGGATAGTCTGACTCTGACCTTACCTGATTATCTGAGGCTGGGTTTGAAGCCATGCTATTTTAAAGTCGCACTTCTCAGTCTCTCCCCTTGCAGTGGCCCTAAGAACAGACCAGTGAACTCATTCCCAATGGATCCTGAGGCCATGTATTTTTTTTGAAGTCTCCTGTTTTACATTAAAATTCCTTGCTTATCTTAATATAAAATCAATTTCCCCCAAATACATAGGGAAAATATAATGTTCTTAAAGAACATTGCTCCTTGTGGAAGTGAAACTGTCATTATTCGCAGATGACATGATATTATACATAGACAACCCTAAAGACTCCATCAAAAATCTACTAGACTTAATAAATGAATTTGGCAAAGTAGCAGGGTACAAAATTAACGTCAAGAAATCAACGGCATTCTTATACACCAAGGATTAACTCACAGAAAGAGAAACTAAAAAAACAATCCCATTTACCATCGCAGCAAAAAAATTAAGATACCTAGGAATAAACTTAACCAAAGAAGTAAAGGACCTATTTGCAGAAAACTACAGGACATTGAAAAAAGAAATAGAGGAAGATATAAAAAAGCGGAAGCACATACCTTGTTCATGGATTGGAAGAATTAACATCATTAAAATGTCCATATCACCCAAAGCAATCTACAGATTTAATGCAATCCCCATCAAAATACCAACGACATATTTCACAGAACTAGAACAGATACTTCAGAAGTTCATATGGAACCAAAAAAGACCCCGAATAGCTACAGCAATCTTGAAAAAGAATGACAAAGTAGGTGGGATCACAATAACGGACATCAGGTTATACTACAAAGCTACTGTAATCAAAACAGCCTGGTACTGGCACAAGAACAGGCACATAGATCAATGGAATAGAACAGAGAACCCAGAAATTGCCCCAAAACATTATGCTCAATTAATATTCAACAAAGGTGGCAAGAGCATACAATGGAGTAAAGACAGCCTCTTTAATAAATGGTGTTGGGAAAATTGGACAGCTACATGCAAAAAAGAAACTAGACCATCAGCTTACACCATACACAAGAATGAACTCAAAATGGATAAAAGACTTAAATGTGACTCATGAATCCATAAAAACCCTAGAAGAAAATGTAGGCAACAAAATTTCAGACATCATACGCAGCAGAATTTTCACTGATATCACCTAAGGCAACAGAAACAAAGGAAAACATGAACACATGGAACTACATCAAACTCAAAAGCTTCTGCACAGCAAAAGAAACAACCATCAAAGTGGAAAGGCAACCCACTGTATGGGAGAGCATAATTGCCAATGATATATCAGATAAGGGATTAATTTCCAAAATATATATGGAGTGCTCATACATCTCAACAAATGGAAGACAAAGAACCCAATTAAAAAATGGGCAGAGGAACTAAATAAACACCTCTCCAAACAGGACATACAAATGGCCAAGAGACATATGAAGAAATGCTCAACATCACTAATCATCAGAGAGATGCAAATTAAAACAACAATGAGGTATCACCTCACACCTGTCAGAATAGCCGCCATCAACAAAGCATCAAACAACAAGTGTTGGCGAGGGTGTGGAGAAAAGGGGACTCTAGTACACTGCTGGTGGGAATGCAGACTGGTGCAGCCACTATGGAAAACACTATGGTGTTACCTCAGAAAATTAAAAATTGAATTACCATTTAATCCAGTGATCCCACTCCTAGGAATATACCCTAAGAAGACTGAAACACCAATCAGAAAGAATATATGTACCCCCATGTTCATAGCAGCGCTATTTACAATAGCTAAGATCTGGAAACAGCCCAAGTGTCCATCAGTAGACGAATGGATAAAAGAGCTATGGTACATATACACAATGGAGTACTATGCAGCTGTGAGAAAGAAAGATCTCTTATCCTTTGAGACGACATGGGAGGACCTGGAAACTATTATCCTAAGCGAAACAAGCCAAGCAGAGAAAGACAAATATCATATGATCTCACTTATTTCTGGAATATAATGAACAGAACAGTCTGAGGAACAGGGTAGTCCCAGAGATGTGGAAGTAGTGTACAGACTGACAATTGCCAGAAGAGGTGGGGGGGAGGGGAGCGATGAACCACAGAACTTGTACGCATGTACTCATAACCAATGGACATGGACAACAAAACTGGGGACGGGTCGGGGAGGGAGGGGGAGGAGGGTGTCAATGGGGGAAAAAGGAGAAACATCTGTAACAAAAGTAAATTAATACAATAAAAAAAATAAAAATAAAAAACATTGCTCCTTGACAGTGTCAGGAATAGAGCACAACAAGGATGATCAAATAATTGGCAGGAATTTTACTGAGGTGTCCAGTACTTGTACTTTGTGTGAGGTGGTGGGCCATCCATTTATGTGACCGCTCCTTTGTGAGGGATTGTAGGTCTTGAATGAGTGAGTTCAGTGAATCTCCTTGGAAAATGTCATCAATATGATGTCACACCTGTGTTCCTGGGGAAAGCTGGATGTGGTTGAACTCTTGCCTGCAAAGATTCTGCACAGGGCTGTTGAAATTCTCTATAGGTAGCCAGTTAAATGTATATGGTGTCCTGTCAGAGGTGAAAGGTTATTCAAATAGGCACCGAATAGAATATATTTTCCAAATCCACAATAGCATAATATTTTCCAGATGCTGATTGAATGGAGTCAGTAATTTCAATCATATTGGATCTGGGGACCTTAATGGGGGCACCTTGGCATTAAGGTTGCAGCTATCCTTGGCTGGGTGCCACTCCTTTTTATCGGTCTGAGCACTGGCCAAATTGGGCTATTAAAGGAGAAGATCGTAGGAACAATGGCTCCTTCCCTAAGTAGATCTAAAACGGTGGGTCTTCATTTCCATAGCTCTTGTTTTAACTGATAATGAGCCATACTCATTATTCTAACTGTGTGGGGGACAACCACGGAATATCTATGGGGTCCTATTTTGTCAAGCTAATAGCCAGTGTTAAAGACTTAATTTTATTTCAGTTTATTATTATTTAGTATTCATTAAATCAAATCATCCATGCCCACTCTGGGGTATTTCAGGGCACTGGGAACCATGACCATGGGAAAGTTAACCAGTAGTTCCTACGGTGAAGTGAGGCACACCTGTTGGCCCTCCATTTTCTATTCCGTAATACCCCTACAAGTATAGGAGTGCATTGTTTAAATAGTGGGATCACTAGGTACAACCGTAACTTGAGTCCTGATGTCAGTTAATGTCACAAAAGTTTCCCAGTTTGCATTTCAGCAGATTTTGAAGTTACCTTGAAACCTGTGTTGTACAGGTTTGAAAGTCAGTTGGTACCTTTTTCATCTGTCTTAGTTTTTGTGTCCTTTCCTTGTATCAAGGTGTTTTATTTTGGTTTTGGTAGTTACTGAATATGCTTTGTAGAAGGCAGGGATGTGGGGAGGGGGGTGCTTCTCTAGCCTGCTCACATTTGTCAAGTTCTTCCTCTTTCTTTGTCCTATCATCAGGACAAGGGGCCTCCCCCATGGCAACTACACTGTTCTGCTTTACTGAGTTTAGGGACACAGGGCTTAAGTTGGGTTTGAATTAACCCCTTGTCATGCTAATAAACTTTAACATTCAATCAAACCCGGAGTCCTTGTTGGTCCATTTACAGTTGTTCAATAAGGTGATGGTGTTTTGGGCCCTTTAAAAGGCATGGGATGAAGTGTTTGGAGCTGCTTTTCATAAGGACTGGGCAAAGGCATTCCCCTAAAAGCCTGAGGATCACAATCTTTTTTGTGTGTGTGACAGAGGTATAGGCAGCAGCAGAAGAAGCAGCACTTTATAGGGTCCTGATGAGCCACCGGCTTTCTGGAGTATTGCCCTCAGCACTTCATATGGTGACCACTCTTCCTCACGTGAAGTGATCACCTCATAGGCCGTATACTGCCCAGAACAGCGTCCTTCCCTGAGCAGTCTACAGGACAAAGACCAATGTCCACGTGAGACACACAACCAACAATCACAGGGGAAGAGTTTTCCCTGGGTCCAACATCAGTCACTGCTTAGCCTGAAATCAAGACACATAGTCTAGTCCAAGACCCATGGAAAGGTCCAGGCCAAAACACATGGCCAGGGCCAGCTTCGGAAAGGTCCCAATCTCGTACTCCTATCCCCAAGCACCAATTACCAAATGTCCAAGTTGGATCAGTGAAATCTATCACTCGCACTTGGACTTGCCAAAGTAGCGTAAAGTACCGGCACACACACTAGGCAGCAGGCCGCAGCTCAGAGCGCGGGCTCACCAGCAGGTGGCAAAGCCTGGGAGCAGGCCAGAAGCAAGAGAAGTCCCCCCAGACCATCCTGCTCACAGCATCAATCATTCTGTGGGTGCCCTTAGGCAACAGGATCAACCCCCCAGAATTGGTCCAGATGTTAGGACTGTTGATACAACACTAGAATCAAGGATGTATGGAAAGGTTTATTACTCACACAATATTGCTTTCTGGGAAGGGCAGGGCAGACACCCAAGCTGCTCCCAAATGGCTTGAGCGAAGGGAGGGGTGAGTGGCTTTGGTTTTAGCGTGGTTAGAGAGTACAGACCGTGAGTTTCCTCCCGCAAGCTGGTTGACACCAAAGGGGTTAACCAGTACACAAACTTTCTTATTGGCTTGCCTGGACAGATGTGAGGCAAGAGAGGAGAGAGGTATAGGGTTTGAAAATTATCAGTGGCCAACCATCAACCGTCAGACTCTTTATCTCAATTAGTTTAAGAACCATGATTTAAACTAGCTAGTTTTAACATGTTTCTATTTTACTCAGTAACAAATGAAATATTTTTCTCTCTTTACCCTGAAACAAGGAATGTCTAAGGGATCTATTCTTTGATTCCCTACATCTCCAGATATTTTCCTAGTGCCGGGAGCAGAGATTCAACTCTACATGTGCAAAAGATAAACACTTAGAAAAAATCTTATGTCTTCAGCAAAATGCAATTCAGTGATTTAAGATGCCCAAAATTGATTTATCCTATTCTTACGCTAGAATCAAGAGTAATTAGGTATTACTTTTGCATTTTTTTTCCCAATCAAAATATGAATGCACTCTTTTTATTTTAAATGGAAGTTAAAAACTTATGATTTTTGTGACATAGAATCTGGATCCAAAAGACTACAAAAGCTTTCAACTAAATAAAGCAATTTGTTGTCATTAAAGCAATTACCCTTCTCAAGGAAAAAAGAAATAACTTTCCAAATTAGATACATCAATAAAGACAGAAAGTTAGCCTATAAAGAACACAGGTCATGTTTTTTATGTGGTCACTGACTTTGATGGTTTCCAGCTTAATTGTTTTTTTTGTTTGTTTGTCGGTTTTTTTCTCAGCTAACTTAAAAGATTTCTTCACAATCAATGGGATCAACAATCTGGTCAATTCAATTTCGTTATTAAGACAGGCAAAAACAATAGATTGACTGTATTTTCGATCCAGTTGTGGAGATATTTCAGTCAGAGAGACATGGCAATAAATTTTCTTTGAGAGGAAATCTGGGTGGGAAAAGAAATGGCTGCGTTAGCTAATAAATGTTGCTTTTCAAACCTGCTAATGCTCTCAGATGATTTATCACTGTTTGAAAGCTTTGGGCTATTTTACCAAGGAAAATGCATCATCGCTTGAAGTTGTGTGAAAATTTTTTCAAAGTCACATTTATAAACCCAACAGAACCTGGAACTGGCAAACTCAAAGTCATCCAGCCAATCAATACCGAATGGCCTGCAGCAGTAAGGAAGCCTGAAGAGTCTTCTGCCATCTGATTTCCAAGGGTGATTTTACGTATCACTTATTTCCAGATGTTGGTTTCACATGTCCCCTTCCGAAAAAAGTCACACTGGTAGTGAGCATTTGAATGGTGTTGTTCACAGAAGTCGCTCCAGAGGTGGTACCCGGTGTATGCGCTCCTGTCTGATGAAGGAAAGATGAGACAGGAACCCTAGGAGACAAGAGACTTTGGAAGATACTATTTTGAGAGTTTCTATATGGATGTCTTCATGGTTTGCAGAGATAGAGTGGCTCTGATCATCCACAGCCCTGTTGAGTCCAAGCCAGCCTACCACAGTCAGCTAACCCATGGGAGGGCAAAGAAATCTAACAAATCCCTCGTACTGTGTTTTAAAATCAGCGGTGAGGTTTGTAAATGAGACGGTACATACTTGGCAGGCATGGTTTGTGTCCATGGCATCATCAGAGGAAACTTCAACCCCTGAAAATGAAAGAGCCTCTAATTTTGATCATTCACTGAAAGTTCATTGACATTTCAGGGTTTACCTTTACTCTTCTCACCCCAGGTATAACTCTTCAGAAAATGCACTTGACTTTCTGAATTTTTATAGAGGCTACTGTTCCAGGCTGAAAAAAGAAAAGTCCCCCAGCCAGAGAGAGAGAGGGGGGAAGAGAAAAGATGTGAAAATACCTGAAGCAAATAAACTTCCTGCTATTTCTTTTGCAAGCCCAAGTTTAGAAATCCCTTTCTTGTTCATTAATAAATAATTTTTGAGCATCTTCTGTGTGTAAAATGCCAGACTGGATTCCATGGAGGATACACAGATGAAACAAAAAGTGATGCGTATATCATGATAAAAAATAAATAAATGATAAAGTATGTCATTGGAGATAGAGAACTATTGTTCAAGATGGGAAGAGTGAAGAATTATACCACATCATTAGTTATTCCATTCATTATAAATAGTGACTCATGGACTCACGGCTGTTTGTTTGTTTGTTTGTATGTTTTGATACATTAAGACGTCGTTCGGTTATTATTCATTTTGTTGCTAAACTCTTTCAGTTTGGGCCATTAGAAGCTCCTTCAGGTTGGCTCCTGTGTGTTTTTTTTAACAAACACCACCATCCCCCTCTTTTTTTCCCTTTCTTTCTGGCACCACAAGACTTTCCAAGCTCAATTTGTATTTTCCTTTATTAGGCCCAGAAGCCCAGAATCAACCACTTCTCCAAGGATCCCTGGTTCCTTTTGTTGAAGAGTGGTGTTTTGAAACCGAGATCAGGGAGCTGGATGTCAGTGGTTCTTGGTCTTCTCTGCAGACAGGGCTAGCAAATATATGTGTGCATTCTAACCCACCCCACACATATCTATATGTATGTATTTATCTATCAGTATGTACACTCCAAACCATGAGTTCAAACTGATTCCAATCTAGCACCACAGAGCTCATTTCAGTCTTCCCTGTTTCTTATTTATAACCAAACAGAATCCCAACTTTCATTGTCTCCTATCTATTGACTCATTTATTCAATTCTAGAATATGCATAAAAGAGTTTCAGAATTGCTAGTCTACACTGTGGTGATGAGGAATCTATGTATTTTTTACTAATGAGATTGCAACATTCATGTATAATTATTTCTGCATTGGTCTCAGAGTATACTGTTTTGCATAGTTCTTTAGGTTAGTCCTTTTCTTTCTTGCCTCCTTCATGGTAGGTATGTTATTCATTTGCAATACAGTATTTGTCTTGCTTGTTAACATTAGTATTCGATTTTGGGTTCCCCTCACAATAGGTTGGTTTTCATTGTTTGTTACTCTTTAGGTGTATAAACTATTACTATGATTCTAGGAGTCAGAACTGTACAGAAAGATGCACTCACAAAGTGCCACCCCCTCCGCCCAGCTCCCCTCTTCCCATCTTCACTTTTTTCTGCCCCATTCCCTCCCACCCTGTAGGTAACCAGTCTAGTTTCCGGTTCATCTTTCCTGATTTTTCTTTGGCAAGTTGAATTCCTGTGTATGTTGTTATATCCACCCATGCTTTTCTTACAGGAAAGGTAGCATACTAGAGATACTCTTTTGAGCTTTACTGTTCTTACTTAACAGTATGTCATTGCTGCAAATTCCTGCTTAGGTATCACACCTGGCTCTATTTTTGGTAAAACGCATTCTTAGCATGGAATTTATGGGATTTTTCTCTGACTCCTAGTTTCACTGAAACTGTAGTTTATGAGCTTTATTTCTGTGTTCTCCTTGTTGCTCTAGGTGGTTTGTGAGAGAAAAAGTAGATGCAGAACTAAGCTGTTTCTATATTCCCACTAAAACCAGAAATTCACAGTATTTGCATTAGGAAATGTTTCCCTAAAAGAAGACTGGAGAGAATGATTTTATAACGGAATCTTAAGCACTGAGTTCCTTCCTGGAGACGTTTGAAGTCAGTGAGGAGGGAAAAGCCTTTATAAAAACACTGTCAATTCATTTCTCAGGCATATCATTTAGCATGTAGTTTTGAGTGCCTACTGTGTGGCAAGCTTTGTTCTAGGTGTTTGGTGTCCATCCATGATAGAAATAAAGATCCCTGTCCTCAAGAAGCGCACACTCTGGAATCCCTCCTGTAGGCAAGATACTATGTGAAGGACATACGGGACAACAGGTCAGTAAAAAGTAGAAATAGGTTCTTGCCTTAGAGACATTTACATTCTTGATGACAGAGGTTGTACAGACGTTCTTAATGGGAGGTAATGTGCATGTTTATGAAAAATACAGTGATTTATCTTGAGTTCCAAACAATAAATACAAATGCCTTTCATCTATCTCTTAAATATTTAAGGAGCACCTATAACGTGAGATACAGCAGTGAGAAAAAAGAAAAAAAAACTGTTTGCATGTAGCTTACAGTTTTGTGATAATATAAAAACCATCGATCAGCCCTGGCCAGTTTGGCTCAGCGGTTAGAGCGTCGGCCTGCAGTCCAGAGAGACTCGGGTTCGGTTCCCGCTAAGGGCATGTACCTCGGTTGCAGTTTGTCCCCGGCCCTGGTTGGTCGTGCGGGTGGCAGCCACTCGATGTGTCCCTTTCATGTCGATGTTTCTCTCTCTCTCTCTCTTCCTCTCTCTCCCTCCCATTCTATCTGAACAAAAAATCCTCGGGTGAGGATAAAAAAAAAAAAAAAAACCATTGATCAATCAAAAAAAAAAGAGCTAAAACAAAAGTCAAATATCAGGTAGTGGTAAGTGCTCCCCCAAAAAAAGCAGGAAAGGGTGGGTGAGGGTGTTGGGGTGGAAATGAAGTTGTGAAGGTCAGGAAGTGAGGAGCAAAGACTTAAACATGTGAGGACTGGACCACCTGGGGGACAGCATGCCAGGCAGAGGGAGCCCTCTGCAGGAATCTGGAAGGGAGGAAATCAGCTCTGGCTCCCGGTCCCAGGGAGAGGTGCTGGTGCGGCCCGGCTTTGAAAAATGGCTGGTCTCTGGGAAGTGGACAGAATAGGAAGGGCATTGTCGGGCGATGGTAATAGAACTCATCAGTAATGGCCCACGGGGAAGTCTGAGTGACTCAACCCATCTGGCTATGGAAGAGAGTTTGGTAAGGCGGGGAAAGCATGCTGGGAACGGTTGTGAAGGCTGGGTGTGCACCAAGGAGTGGATCCTTCTTCTGTAGGCATTGGGGACGCTTTGGACTGAGTCTAAAAGCAGAATATACGGTAGTGTGTGTAGTTTGACCCCCCTTTTAATTTCAGAAAACAAAGCACACAAATGTACCCGTGGAGAACAAAACACCACAAGGAATACAGCACATGAGAATGCCAGCTACCCCTGGAAGATAGAAAGGCACTTCATTTTTATTTTTATTCATGCTGTTCCACATTTTCCAAATAATAACTTACTTTTATAATCAGAAAAAATAAAATGAGCCTTGTCACCATCCCAAATGAAAGCGTTAGCATGGGAATGGCCCAAGGGAGCGTTTTAGAAAAATTAAGTGAGCAGTGGATGCAGATGGACAGAGAGGAAGGAGGAGTCAGCTCAGTGGGAATGCGGTTCCGACCACAGGCACCAGCTCCTTTCTCTTGTGCGGTCAGCCTGGCTTTGCTTTTGTGAGTGAGCAATAGGGACAGCTGTGTGGACGGTGACATTTCTCTACATTTCACCCAGCTGTTGGCACCAGCCTCAATTTCTCCTTCCCTAAGTGGGGAGAGGGAAGCTGTCAAATTAAAAATATAAAGACCAGAATCCAGGAGCCATTCAGATACAGCCCACATGTTTATGTCTTTACATATTCGTGTTTCACAGCCCACCTTTCAGTCTACAAGGGACAGAAGGGGCATTCCTGAGACGTAAGAGGGAAGCTCCCTTTATGAAATCCCTCCTCTGGGGTGTCCACAGGAGCTATCGCCTTTCTTCACACCGTCTGGGAAATGAGATAGCACAGGAGAGGATGCCTTTCACGCCATCTGTCAGGAATGGAGGGCACCACATGGGCAGGTCTTGGTTCCCAAATTGGCAGTGCCAGGAGCTTACCTTCCGCTATGGACTGAATTGTGTTCCCAGAAATCACATGTTGACGCCTTTTAACTCCCCATGTGATGGTATTGGGAGATGGGGCTTTTGAGAGGTAATGAAAGTTAGATGAGGTCATGAGGGTGGGGCTCTCCTGATGGGATCAGTGCCTTTATAGGAAGAGACACCAGAGAGTTTTCTCTATCCCTCTCTCTTCCATGGGAGAACACAAGGAGAAGGCAGCCATAGGGCAGGAAGAGGACCTTCACCAGAACCCAACCATGCTGACACCCTGATCTCAGACTCTCAGCCTCCAGAATTGTGAGAAATTAATCTTAGTTGTTTGATACCCCCAGTCTGTGGTATTGTCTTACAGCAGCCTGAGCACACCTAGCCAACTAAGAAACCTTCCCTCCCACTGAGTTCCTCCTGGACCCACTGTCTGCACTATTCCTTTGACTGTCACAGTCTGTCTTATTGTCTTGGGCATTTTAGAAGTGAATCTAGATTCTCTGTTATATTAGTATTTTGAAGTCTGGAGCTATATTCTTAAATCCTGCTAACTTCTTCATTGGCCAGAAAGCACTGTACATATATTTATCATTCATCAATAAATATTTATCAACTAGCATACACCACCATGTTGATGAACCCTCAGGAATACAAAGATGGCAGATATACTGTCCCTAAGCTCAAGGAGTGCACAGCGGAGCAGGAAAGCAAACATGCCGAGCACACAGACAGACCTCACAAGTGCTGGAAGCACAGGGCACGGCCTAGGGAGGTGCATGGACGCACACAGGCAGGGACTGCTCTGGTACCTGGGGAGAATCCTCAGGTGAGGCCGCATTTGAGTGGGAACTTAGAACACACGAACTCCACAGATGAGGAGGAAAAATAAGCTTTCACTCCAGGCAGGAGGAAGGGCATGTTTGGGGAAAACTGGGGTCTGGTTTAGTATGGTGTGGGGGGCAGGGAGGGTGGGAGAAGGGGTATGGGAAATGTGGCGAGATAAGACTAGACAAGGAAGTTGGGGCCAAATAATGAAGAGTTCTGATTCTTGAGTAAAACCCTAAAATTTTTCTACTTTATATTTTAGGTCTTGGGTTACTCTCAGGTATTTTTAAGCAGGGAAGTGAGTGATCCAGTTTGTATTACGGAAAAGAAACTATGACAAGTGGGGACTGTAAAAGTTCATCCGAGAGAGAGTGAGGGGGAACAAGGGAAGGCACAGAGAGAATGGGGAGGAGGTCAGCGTGAGAGACCACCTGGGCTTGGAAACCACTAGTTCGTAATTCAAACGTTTACCACTGTTATGCCATTTTCTCCAACAGATTCTGTAGCCCTGAACAAGAAAGGGTAACCAACCAACCCACAGATGGGGAGTCTATTCTGAGTGCAGAATGATAAAAGCTGCTGAAAGTCGAAGGGTCAGTGGCACTGAGGACATGGGTGAGTGTGTGGTGTGAGTGATTCCTCATGGAGGCAGACAGCTGCAGATAGGAGGGAAGACAGGAGACTCTGGGGGATCAGCAAGGACTCACGAAAGGGATGTCGAATGAGGCTAAAGAGCCAGTTGCAGTGGGGAAAAGAAAGCAGAAAAGGGATTTGGGGATTGAACATTTCAAATGTTGAGCAGTTTTCTATGTGACTAGGCTCAGGGTATAGTCACTTCTGATGAAACTTATTCATTAATCAGAAAAAGAGATGACAGTTTTTAGAAGCAATTATTCTAAGGAACTGAGATATCCAGTTGTCCGAAGGGCATCAAACAGGAATTGAGGTCACCCAGGATAATGGTATGGGCTGGAGAGAAGAGGTTGGCTGCAGGGACAGTGCCACAGTTCTCACAGGAGTGTGTGGGAGGCTTTGGAGGCTGCAAGTGAAGCTCTGAACGACTAAAAGATTTCCAATTTAAGTCATGTCAGGGTGCCAGGAAAGCTGCAGAACAATGGTCTGAAAGCATAAGGGGCCTCCAGGAAAATGCAGGTCCTTCCTTCTGACCTTAGAAAATCTCTAGTGCCAAGCCTGGGACCCCGCTGCCAACTCCAGGCCTGGAAAAGCCAAGACTCCAGCAGCCCCCTCCTCTGGGATTTATCCAAATGTTCCATGGTGCCCTCTGGTGTCCGTGCACTAACCCTGCACTGGACACTATCTCTTGACCAGATCACGGGTATATAGACAGGAGCAAATAGACTTTGGGGTCAGGGAAAGGCAAGAACTAGCATGTTTGGGAATTCCTTCCCTCAGGGATGTTCCACCTTAGACTGTGATAATAAACACAAGAATGGTTACTAGGGACGGTCAAAAACCAGTAAATGAGCAAGAGAATGGCTGATGTTACTGACCACCTCAGAATTTCACCTGGAACTTTAGTGTGGACTCGCCATAGTTTCCTTCCCGGTGTCAGATGAGAACAGACCCGGACTGAGGAGGTATGCGTACACACCACGTCGCATACCAGTCTCGGGGACGTGGCCAGTGGCGCACCAAGCCCCGCAGGGAACGGGTGGGCCAGAGGAACGTTAGTCCAATCCCACCCCAGAGTAATGCTCAGTAAGCCCCTGCGCAGCCCCCTCAATCCTTATGAAGATCCGTAGTAACGCTGAGAAAACTCCGCTTTCTAAAATGCTTTAACTCGCCAGGCCAGTGCGGTTCAGTGGTTGAGCGTCGACCCATGCACCAAGAGGTCACCAGTTGGAGTCCCGGTCAGGGCACATGCCCAGGTTGTGGGTGTGATCCCCAGTGGGGGGCATGCAGGAGGCGGCCAATCAATGTTCTCTCTCTCTCTCCCTCTCCCTTCCTCTGTCTCTAAATCAATAAAGAAAAAATAAAATGCTGCAACTAAAGATTCAAATTTCAAGTTGTATGGTTCTAGTAGGTCACTCCTCAAACCCACCTTTCAAAAAAAAAAAATGCGCAAATTAAGGAAAAAAAGAAACTTTGCTTTGAGTGATTCGCAATACTTAGTTTTCCATTTTTCATGCTGACAGTATTTCATAGACAATTGACACAGTCACATGCACACGTCTCCAGCGCGCAGCTCGCTAACGTGGGCACCAGCCCTCCGCACCACCCCGGCTCCAGGGTGTGTGACACTGATGCTCTCACTGGCTCCAAGGTGAGAAACACGATTCCTGGTGCTCAGCAGCGCCCGCTATCAGTGCTGCCCTCCACACTCCGTCTAAGGGGCCAAGGTAATTTTGGGGTGGTTAACGCTGAAATAGAAAAGCCATTTTCAATGAAGTAATCTTTTCAATGTCAAACTGACATAAATATCATTCTTTTCTGAAAGAAGTGCCCGCCATGGTAGCTCTACATTTAGAGGAAAATAAGAAAAACATTCTTATGCTTTGGAGAGTCATTTCCGATCCCGCTTCTCTGAGTGGGATTTCCCCTGGTAATTGTGTTCCTGAAAGCCACTAATAACCCCAACTCCACTGGTCTGCTTTGCCCTGTGCCCTCCTCCCCCAGAAGGACATATGTACGGTCCCGTCAGGTGTGAAATCAGAGGGGCCAGAGCCTAAAAACAAATCTGTTTTTACACAGCTCTCGCTTTTGTGTTTCTCACCCTAGTGGGATGGTCTGCGGTTTCCATGGCAATGATATCTGGCAACAATGCCGGGCAGCCTTCCAGGAACTGGGGCTGGAAGCTGTGAGGCTAAAACAGTCTGTCAGAGGTAATGAAGAGTTCTCTGTGTAAACATTTCTATCTGACTGCTCCGCTCAGCCACCTGCGGAGGTTTGGAAGGTAACGAGTCGGATGCAGGGGCAAAAATGCGGGCATGGGAGTGTCAGCCCCAGACTAACATGTCACATATCACACAGTCTATTGCCTGCATCAGGAGGGGGCCAAAACTCCCACCCAAACAGACGGTTTATTTATCCAGACAATTATTAGCGGAGGCTGGGTGACCTCTAAAAGCCTCTGCAAAAGATTTGCAACGATTATCAGATTCACCTTTAAAAGTTGAATTCCTCATATTTGTACTCCCTACCATCCCTAATAAGTTGCTTTCCCTGGAGTTACTATTTCTGTTAGTGCTATAACCGTTTTCCTAAGCATCTAAGGCTTGATGTTAGCCTTTAACCCATTTTTCTAATTGAATCAACAAATCCTATCAAATTTTCCTTCACAGATTTTTCTATCAGCCACTTATATCCATTCATTTACCTATGCATTCCTTCATTTAAAAAGACTAAGGATGCAACAAAGAACAAAATAGAAAAAGGAAGTTCAGTGTCAGCTTGCAGAGCCAGGCAGGGAGAGTAAAGAGGCACAGCCAGAAATGGGAGGGGGGAGGTAAAGAGGGAGGGAGGAGGCTCAAGAGGCACAGCCAGGAAAGAGAACTGAGGATGGGCAGGTGCCAGGAGGGGAGCCTGAGAGCTCTTGGAAGCACTTTTCTTCCATCTCTTGTTCTATACAGTGTCAGTTTGGGATACAAAGAGGTCGTATTACCAGTGGAAAAGAAATAATTCAATGGACTGAAGGACTGTGCCTACCTCTATGATTTAAATCCTAACCCCTGAGGTGATGGTATCAGGAGGTGAGACCTTTGGGAGATGATTAGGTCATGAGGGTAGAGCCCTCGTGAATGATATCAGTGCCCTTATGCAAGAGACCCCTGAGGGCTCCATGCCTCCCCTTCTAGCCTGCAGTGCTATAGCAGCCTGAACTGCTGAACGGAGTGTGGTGAGTCCTCAGCCCAACTCTGCAGGCTCAATCCGAAAGTCCCACTAACAGCACTGCCCACGTAAGTCTTCTCACCTGCAGGACACTTGGTTTCCACTCAAATGTGGCTCCCCACTCCAATTTCCTTCTACATCATTCTCTCCTGGGTTTTTCCCTCTTGGTCTCTCCCTCTTCTTAAGGCAGAACCATCTTGTTCTCTGTCAGCTCTCCCAAACATGCCTCGTCAGCCCCATCATGTATGTCTGTTCATCCAGTGACCAGGGCCTACCCTCCGCAGCAGGCAGTCAGCTATGTGACAAAGAATAATTTCTTGTCGTGGAGAGAACAGAGGGAATAGCCTGAGTAAGCATTAGGAGTATGACAGAAAGTTGTTTGAAGGAAGACCGTGGGAAATAGTCGCCGCTGCTTGCTTGAGCCACGATGAGGCTGGTGACGGAAGGAAGCTCTCAGACCTGGCAGGTACTCCCACTGCAGGAAGAGTGTGAACCCACCTAAGTGCTATTTAGCAAAACATTTTGTAAACAAATACAACCTAAGTACTTTAAATGATTTTAAAATCCATTTCAAATCCATGTTAAATTACAAGTTTTTTTTTACTTATGTGAAGAATGGATTTAATGTATAATTAAAATTCTGGTAGTGAAATTCAATCTCTCACTGATTGCCACATTTAAGCAACATATGCCCACACAAATTACACCCTGGCACCAATGTTTGGGTATGCTCGTCACACTGTCAGAATGCCCAGCAATAATCACTCTATCACTTGAAATCCAGAGCAAACACGAACTGCACAACTATCTAGTCAATCTAGTCAAAGAGAACCATCAAAATGAGAAGCAAAAGTATGTGACTAAAATAAATCTCTCTCTCTCTCTCTCTCTCTCTCTCTCTCTCTCTCTCTCTCTCTCTCGATTCACTCTTGGTCTCCCCTTCTCAATACACTCTGTATTATCAAGTGTGATGAGATGCTGAGTATATTTTCCAAGTTTTCTACAATGCAAATGTATTCCTTTTATAGCGATGTAGTAGAACCTTTAAATGGGGTATTCAAATATCTGGCGACATCTGGCAAACCAGTGGAGTCAAGCTTCTCATTATGTATTTGTACAAGGAATTGAGGAGACTTCTCAGAAAGTTTGTCATGACACAGAGTCAAGGAGGAGAGTCTCGACCCAATAAAAAGGCTATGGTCACCAGAAGAGAGGGATGATCCTGAGTACATCCTCACGTGAGTCCCTTGGCTGTGTCTGTCATCTTTGGCTTCATATCTGAGTTCTCTAAAGAAAGTGTGGCTGAAATGAAAGCTAATAACTCTGTATCACTGAATATTCCTTATAACACTGGGCAGACGTAGCCCAGGTTCAGCACTCCCCTAACCAGGTACAACACACAGACAGACATTCTTCCCCCATTCACTGTGGGACTGCTTGGGCGCCTGGAAGAATCTAGTGGGAGACCATGGTGCCCAGCTGGAGGATGCTGAGTCTGGAAGTCAGAGATAGATGCTCACCTGGGCAGAGAAGTGACTGCGGAAGCAGCATATTGCAAAGAGGCAAGAGTGTCCAGTAGAAGGGACAGGTGCTGGGAGGACCCAGCAGTGGTGTCCAGAAGCAGCGTCAGATGCAGTGGTGCGCCTAGCGGACATGGCAAACCCACTGGAGGAGGGCAGTGCCAGGGGAGGACGAATAAAACCCCCAAGACACATGGGAACATACGAGACACTCTTTTGGGACTCCCAGGGGGGGAAAAAAAACCACAATTTTCAGGAGGCTGGAGCAAGAGACAGTGAATCACAGAGGTGAGGGCAGTTCATCTCACAGCGCCTCTCACAGGGTAGGCATTCCAACGTTTCCTAGAAATGTGAGTGAAATGCTAGTAGAGCTGTTACAGAATATGACAGGCAATGAGAGACACACATTATAAACGTATTGTCTGAATCGTGTTGCAGACTGTCTTGAGGAAATTTCTCTCTGCTGGCCCTTGCTCTGTCCCCTGTAGCACGGACTTACCAAACTATGTTCATGGAGCCCCGGGATTCAACTGAAGATGCCTCAGAGGGAAAGGGAGTGGGGGGGCTTGGGTGTCATTCCAGAAATATTCTTTTTTTTTTTTTGCTCAATTTAAGACAAAGTCATTGCCGTATGGCAGTATAATACAAAACAACTCATTCCTCGAAATGATAACCCTTATAATATTTGATGACAGCTGTCGCATCTCTGCTTTGTCTCTTCTCCTGAGGCTGAACGCCCCAGACATCTGTTCCTCAGATACGGCGGCTGCAGCCACTCCATCCTGCCGGTTGCTGACTTTCACCTCCCTCGAGCTGGTTACTGCCTGTCCTTTGACTACGTGTGTGGCTGAATCAGAATTCACAGACTTCGACTCAGATGTGTTTTTATTAGGTTTTTTTGTCTACAGTTAATTTTATATTACTCTTGAGCTCCTTGCCTGATTATGGTGAGAAAAATTAAACTTTCCAGATAAATCTACTTCTTCCCATGCAAAACATAGACTGCTGTGCTCCAGTACATATTTCTGTAACCCCAGTTCCTCATGCACGATCGGTCACCAGGAGGAGGATGTCAGTACAGGGAAGACGTCGCTTTGGTCCGTACATGACGTCTCTAGGCCAGGGAAGCGGGATTCGCAGGCTGCTCACTCATCATTCGACTCTCTTTCTCCACATCCCCATGAAATAACAGGCAACTATTGTGTGACAGAATGAATTCATTAGTGACAAAATGAAGCCAAGGAAGGATTTTTTTCCCCTCAAAACTGAACTCTGGAAGCCCAAGAACTAAACTCTAACAAAAGTGTGCAATCTGCCAGCAGAGGAAGTAAGGGTGTTTGGCGAGGGTGCCGGGGGCTGAGAAAGAAGCCAGGTTGGAGGTGGACCTGGACCTCCAGCAGAGAGACAGAGGGGAGAGGATGAAAAAGGAAAGGCAGTGAGACGGGAAAGGAGTGAGACAGATAAACGCTCTGCATCCCCAGAGTCAAGTCGCCCTGCTCAGGTGACCTCCAAGGACCTCTATTGTGCTGCTGCATGCCCCCAGCCACACAGCCTCGGCGGTCAGGCCTATCGGAGGAGAGGCCTCCTGGATGCAGGGCTGCATGCCGCGGCTACCTGTACTCACCGGTGCAGCTCTCCACTCATAAAAATGAATGAGCCATAGAAGAGTATCCAATACCCAAGGAAATCCAGAAGAATAGGAAAACAAAGAGCAAGATGAACAAAAAGAACAACCAATCCTAGAAACAAGAGAACCAGACTTTTAAAATGCCTGACTCTTTCGGCTTTAGGCTCGGAGGAGGCTTGGGTGCAACTTTCTTTGGTCATCCAGAATCCGGGTTCATCCAACACCAACTGCCTCAACCATGGCGCCGAAGTTTGACCCTAAGAGATCAAAGGCCTACACTGAGGTGCACTAGTGGGGAGGTTGGTGCCACATCTGCCCTGGCCCCCAAGACCAGCCCCCTAGGTCTGTCTCCAAAAAAAGTTGGTGACTACATTGCCAGAGTAACTGGTAATTGGAAGGGTCTGAGGATTACAGTGAAACTGATCATTCAGAACAGACAGGCCAGGATTAAGGTAGTATCTTCTGCCTTTGCCCCGATCAACAAAGCCCTCAAAGAACCTCCAAGAGACAGAAAGAAGCAACACAAACATCAAGCACTGTGGAAATTTCACTTTTAATGAGACTGTCAACATGGCCCGACAGATGCCACACCGATCTTTAGCTAGAGAACTCCTCTCTGGAACCACTGAAGAGATCCTGGGGACCTCCCAGTCTGTGGGCTGCAATGTGGACAGTCGCCACCCTCATGACACCATAGATGACATTAGCAGTGGTGCCGTGGGATGCCCATCTAGTTCAGAACTATAAAGGAAATCAATTAAAGATAATGTGACAACTAAAAAACAAGAAAAAAAAAGAGGCATAAGAGTATTATCCCAACACACGATGAGAATCTCCAGAAACACTAAAAACTAAATCTGCCCAACACAGTTGCCTCTGGGAACGAAGACCAGGGACATGAGTGGGGAGACAGGAGATTCTACTTTTCACTTTAAACTGTCTTGTGCTGCTTAGATTGTTAAACATTTGGATGTGCTATTCTATTACTTAATACTAAAATGTAGAGAAGGAAACATTACACATGAAAAGCATGCTCTCATTGTTTGGTCATTTAAACAGAAGAATAAAATAGGTCCCTCTGTATTTTTTTAAATATTTAAAAATTGATTTTAGAGAGAAAGGAAGGGAGAGAGAGAAAAACATTGATTGGCTGCCTCCTGCATGCCCCCTACTGGGGATCAAGCCCACAACCTGGGCATGTACCTTGACTGAGAATCAAACCAGCGACCTTTTGGTTCTTGGTATGATGCTCAACCAAATGAGCCACATTGGCCAGGGCCCGCTGTATTTTTTAAATTTGGATTTACAAAATCTGAGTTTCAGAATAAAGTCTGGGAGCCTTTGCAGCAGGGGCCCAAGTGGCTATGGATCCACGAGATCTGTAATCTCACCAGTATTTGCTGCTTTGGAGTTACACAGGGAAGGCATTGGCTAAAATATGCAATGATCTGCAAGAGCAAGATAAATGAGATTTAACCCTTTGGTAGAGGATTAAGAATTTAGCATAAATTTATCAGATTAGCCAGTGAATCACAAGGATGCCCAAAATTAATTGGAGTTTTGGTTGGACACAAATGGGACAGGAAAAGGGAAGAGCCGCTCTAAAGAATGCCCCACTAGGGCCCCAGAGGAAGCTGCAGAGCCATTTGACATCTAAAGAGAAAAAAGGTCAGGAAGAAGTTACCTATTTCACAATATTGCTCTGGGTCAGCCCTGACTGTAAACGATGACGAAGCTGAAGACTTCTCCGAAGTCTGAACATCACATTTTAGGTCACTTCACTAAAAATATCATTGACTGCATGACACAAGCCTCTGAAACAAAGCTTTACCCAGTCATCCTCAAACACCAGGGCAAGAGTATTCAGTCTGTTTAGGCACGGTGGAATCCATCCATGACAGCCAGAGGCACTGATATTTTGTAAATATCAAAGCTGACCCCAAAAGCACATTTAACAATGAATCTTTTATAAGAAGGAAAACTATGAAGGTACTGTATGAGATACTGAAGTAATATTCACACAACATTAGGTAATTGCTATAAATGCCTTGAGGAATAATAATATTTACCAACTTGCTGGTATGTTAGTTTTAAGTGTAATTGCGTAAGGTCATTTGCATAGAGTTCTTTTTACTTATAGCCTCTGTGTCTCTTGTTACTCTTTTAAAATTCATTTCAGCTATGTAACTAATAGTACCTTGCTGGATACTGACAACTAGGTCAATCTGAGGGTGACATTCAGCACAGGAAGGAAACAGGTGACAAACACAGATAAAAGGTATTAATGCAAATAACATGGGATCACTGGAATGGGAAGCTGTATTAATAAAGGGACTGATATTTTTATCATTCATATTGAACCCAATGCTGCAGAAAAAGTAAGTGTTGGAAAAGTTTGATCTTGAGGCCTCTAAAGCAAAAACTGAACATTGACTTAATGGGCAAGGGAAGAAATAGAAAGGCATCTGCCATGAAATGCAAAGAGAAGACTTTCCCTCAGCTGTCAATGAAATGGCAGCGCAGGTGGGGCTGGAGCTGGCTGCTGAGAAACCCCTCACATCCATCCAACTCGTCCTTAGCCCCATGTTTGGTCCAATAATGACATCCTCCCACCACATCACAGTTGCCTTTAGGGTTCATTGTAACCCTGTTTTCTCTGTACATCTGGGAAATCCCCCATTTGACTTACCTTGGGAACTCACCTCTCACCCAGATCATCTGGAGGTATTCTTTTTTTATATAATTTATTTTATTATTAATTTGTTTTTGTTACAGATGTTTTTCCTTTTTTTCCCCCATTGACACCCTCCTCCTGCTCCCCTTCTCCTCGTCCCCATCCCTGTTGTCCATGTCCATTGGTTATGCACCCATGCACATAGGCTCTGTGATTTATCTCTTTCCCCCGCCTCCCCCCCCTCCTCTGAGGCCCGTCATCCCGTACTCCACCTCCATGTCTCTGGGTCAATTTCGTTGTTCAGTTTGCTCAGTTCTCCTGTGTGTGGCCGGCTTCCTCCGTTGGTGGGGGGGGTCGCCTGGCTCCCTCGCTCTGCCTGGGTTCCTCCGTGGTGTGGGGGTCGCCCGGCTCCCTCGCTCCTGGGTTCCTCCGTGGTGGGGGGGTCGCTCAGCTTCCGCAGGCGCCCCTGGCTGCAGGATCTCGTTTCCTTTCAGGCGACAAGGAGGGTCCTGGAGGGCAGTATGCCGTCTCCATTCTGCTGCTTTAATTTCGTAGTTGCAGGGCTTCCATTCAGCTTGATTTCATGCGGTCTTTAAGTGATAGTTATTCTGTGATTTAGTTGTAACTTTGATGTGGTTGTGGGAGGACGCGATTCCGCGTCCACCGAGGCCGCCATCTTGACCGGAAGCCGCCTGGAGGAATTCTTAAAGAGTAAATGCCCAAGAGAATAGAATGCTCACTGGCTGACTCAATCAATATGACCAAGTTTAAGGAGAGAGCAAATGTTCCTCTATTGTTTCCATTCCCTTTTATGTCCATTTTGAAGGCAAATGCGACCTTCTTTGTTAGCATATCATCACTACAGTGATGGCATCGCTTTAAATTGTGCTACAACCGGATTGCTAGTTGCTCACCTGTCTCTGACCCTTTTCCTGTGTGGTTCCCTGTACAGGGCCTGAATTTCTCTATCATATTTATTGAGTAATTCACCCTCACCAAGGCCAGCATCTCGTGAGCACATGAGAGGCCTGCTAATTACAGATCTAAAGCATTCATTAAACGATTCTGAAACATGACAAGTACTACTCTATCAAATAACATAAGGCACAGGGTACACATGCAGGCCTGCTTGTTTGGAGGTAATATGGATTTTAGTGTGCACTTGTCACCCACCTTAGGTTCTCATTATTGTCCTGCTCGCCCTAATTCAGTGATGCATCATCTTCCTGCATTTGTCTAAATCAGTTCAGCCACAGATAAATCAAAGCTTTTCTTGCCCTTGCCCTTCCGAGCTGTTCAAATCATCCATCTGACCATGGAAGAGAGGAAATAATCACTTGCTTGGAAGAAGGAAATGTCAGCACTAACTCTACAGTAAACCTCTTTGGCATCAATGCGTGCAAATATGCCCGTGGTACACATATGTGCACACATATGTATAAATGCTGAAATCACACACCTTGGGGCATATTCCCAAAGAAAAACATCAAAGCCCCAAAAGGTTGCTCATTTCTTTTTCTTTTAAAAAAGAGAAAAGCCCGTTGCAATTTTCTTCTTTTATGAAGAGAGTGTTTTCAACATTTCAAAAGCCATCTAAGATCCTATTTTTATATCCTCATGAGCTGTAGGAGCTGGAAATTAATTGGTTTTTTAACTGGAAAATCCTTTGACAGACAATATACCCTGGCATTCAGAAACCTAATTCATTTTTCTCTTTGTGGTTCAACAGAGGAAGAATCGTAAACCGGGAGACTCCTGGGTAGACCTAAAGAATGCAGCACCTGCCTCCCGCCCTTCATTCCTGTTTTCCAACCCACCCCTCCTTTTTGATATTTTATTTTACTTTTTTTTTATTGCCTTTGGAGCTTTTACTTCTTTTCTAGAAAGTACATTACTGGAAAATAAAAATAAAAAACTATAAAAAACAAGGGCTATGGCTATGATGAGGAAACTGAAATGCAGCCGAGTTTCTGCTAGAGCCCCCGCTGCCCCCAGGAACCTGCAGCTGAGACATGGGGGTGTCCGCTCCATATCTAGTGCCCTGTTGGGACAGGGGCTACGTCAGCTCGCCCCTCTCCTGCAGAATGAACGCTGCTGGTCCTCGAGTATCTGCGGCCACATCGGAAATGAAACCAGGGTGTCGGTCTTCTTTCACGTTCTGCAGAGCACCACGACAAACTCCATTTCTTTTTTTCCTTTATTGGTTTTAGAGAGAGAGGAAGTGAGAAGGAGAGAGAGATAGAAACATCGATGAGAGAGAACATGGATTGGCCACCTCCTGCATGCCCCCCACTGGGGATCTGGCCCACAACCTGGGCATGTGCCCTGACCCGGAATCGAACTGGTGACCTCTTGGTGCATGGGTTGATGCTCAACCACTGAGCCACACCAGCCAGGTGTAATTCAAGGAATTACAAAGCAAACAGAGTTTTCCCATGCTATGTAACGGATCCAAACATGCTTCTCTGAACAGGTTTTCTGTGTCACTCGTGCCCAGGGCGGAATCTAAGTGGAACTCTGTAAATTAGGATTCTGAATGTCTTTCTCTGGAGGCAAAAGTAGCAGAATGCAGTGGTACATTCCATTTATTTCTATTTATAATTTTATTAAAAATAGCACTCTTCCCACTCTACTTATTTTTGGGTTTTATTATTATTATTATTATTATATGTACTTTTACACATACATTTTCCCTTTTCTGTAAAGACTCCTTAAAGCAGTTTTAGGTTCACAACAAAACAGAGAGGAAGGTCCAGAGATTTCTCATATACCCCTTGCCCTAATGTATGCATAGTCTCCCCCATTATCAACATCCTTCCAAGGTGGAAGATTTGTTACAACTGATGATCCGACATTGACATATCATAGCCATTCTAAGTCCACAGTTTACATTACACTTCACTCATGGTGTTGTACACTCTGTAGGTTCAGACAAATGTAAATGACATATGTTCTTCATGATGGTATCATGCAGACTTTTTTCACTATCCTAAAAATCCTGTTCTCTGCCTATACATAGCCCTATCCTGACCACCACCCCCAGCAATCGTTGATCTTTTCACTGTCTACATAGGTTTACTTTCTCCAGGATGTCATATAATTGGAATCATACAGGATGCAGCCACAGCCTTTCCTGATTGGCTTCTTTGACTTAGTAATGTGCATTTAAGGTTCCTCCATGCCTTTTCATGGCTTGGTAGCTCATTTCTTTTTAGCACTGAATAATATTCCATTGTCTGAATGTACCACAGTTTATTTATTGATTCACCTACTCAAAGACATCCTTGTTTCCAAGTTTTTGCAATTATGCATAAAGTTGCTCTACACATCTGTGTGCAGGTTTACATGTGACATAAGTTTTCAAGTCCTTTGAGTAGATAACAAGAAGAGCAATTGCTGGATGACATGTTAAAAGTATATTTAGTTTTGTAAGAAACCATTAAACTATCTCCCAAAGGGGCTGCACTGTTTTGCATCCCCACCAGCAGAGTTCCACATCCTCACCAGCATTCAGTGTTGTCAATACACCCTAATTCTTTTTTTTTTTTTTTGATATAAATTATTAATTTTCTCAGCTATAAGCCTTAAGTTTTGAAAGCTGGTAAAAGTAATGTAATATCTTTTCTTTAAAGTTTCCCGGGGATGTGTCTGTGGGTGCATTGTCGGGAGCACACTAACACATACGTTTCTCTCACTCTGGTGTTGGAGAGTCTTTTGGATTCTGTGTGGTTTCCTCAGCATCCCTAGGCTCATTGCCCTGTATTGTTTCCTTTGTATACTAATTCTGTCTTTTCTTCCTTGTCCTAAGAAATCTGTCCTGATAGTTCATTAGTCATCACTCAGAGGAGAGAAAACCCGGATAAACCTAGAGGTTCGTTTGCTCCTTGGATTTGGTAGTTAGGAGAGAACTGGTTCAACAGGCGTGAGTTAGCTCAAGAGAAGAACATGCTGATAGAAGCCTCCTGGTTCCAGATTTCTCTTTGGAACAAAGCCACTTCCCTGATCAGGAGCCTCTGAGGTTTCATCATGGCGTGGATGTACCCTGCTCCTTCGGTGCCTACCATATGTACATCACAGACAGGTCCAGGGCTCTTCTTTATGGAGCATTGGCCATGACGCATGCAGTCCACTCATGCCCCGCATGAACTGTGAGCTAATGAGATTTTAAGGGATTGTCTGCTACTTCTCTGCTTATAATTTTTCCTGAATAAAACCTGTTTTATATCTGCATCCCAGTGGTCTGGTGGTCTATGGCCTGACCCTTCCTTGCACAGCCACTCTAATCTCCAGCTGGTGCTCTTCACTCGGCTTTTCCTCACAAGGCATCTCTAGAGGAGTGGCTCAGAAATTCTCCTGTACAAGTTTCTCAGGCAAGCATCTCAATATTAGTAATGTTTATTTCACACAATGACCTTGTTTCTGATCCAAGCAGTTTCTGACAACATCTCTCATAAGTGTGGCATCGGGACAAATCCCATTCTTACAAGAATTTGGACGATTATGAACACAGAACTGAATAGTGAGTGGTGTGGGTTTTGTCCTGTCCACGTCGTTAGCAGGTTAAGAACACTTGAGTCTGGCTGTCCTGGTTCCCCTTTTAGCAGCTGGTTTGTTCTCTTGACTTAGGGCAGGTGTATGTGTGTTCGAGGAAGGGTGAGAGATAACATATGCTAGCACATTTCTAATATCATTTCAAATTGTTGAAGCAGGTATTTAGAACACTCATCTGTCATTGCCCGTTGTCTCTAAAAAATATTTATAATTTTTCAAATAATCAGGAGAACAGAAACCACAAAGTTATCATGCATCCTCCCTTATATAAAAACCCCAATTAAAAATGGCAGCTAAAAGTGTCACATATAAAAATAAAAATGAAGTAAGTCTATGCTTGAAAAACGTTTAAATAAAGATATCAGAAACTCACCAAAATTGTATGTACTAAAGGGAATTTAAGGAAATGGAATTTTTCATTCTTCATCCGTTTCAATGAAATCTTACAGCAGCACATGTTCTACACGATTTAGTCGGAGATCTCAGAGGATCTCAGAAACATCATCACGGGGAGAGCGCGGTTCCAGGATGAAGCCTCGGCAAGAAGAGAAAAGAAAATAAAGGGATTATAACAAGCATACTAAAAAGGAAAAATAATGGTAGATAAATTTCCCCAAGAAACTGGTGACAAAAGAATAGATTTTTGTCTGTTTTTTTAATGTGCTTTTTTTTTATTATTTCCAAATAACATGTTCAGTTCAAAAAATAAGATAACATCAAAAAGAATTATTTGCCAGTTTATTTCAGGAGAGCTTCGTATTTTAAAATAACAATAAACAATAGACTGTTTCGGGGCTTAGGGTTGATTTATTAAGTTACAGGAATCTAAAAGAGGGGGCAGGGACAAGGAGCGTGGTACATTAATAAGTCTTTGTAAATAGCAAGCAATACTAATGGGAAAATAATTTAATTAACATAAAAGCACTGAAAAATTAGTGGTGCTTATCTGGCTCAGGACCCATGAACTCAATTACCACTAGTCATCCCATTAGTCAATTTAAATTTTAGAAACTTTGGAAAATGTTTAATTTTTTTTTTTTAAGTTAGAGAAAAGGGACAGTCTGTTGTGTACAGTCAGAATATGTAATCACTAATTGACTGCATTCTGCAGAGAGGACTGTGATTGAACTTCAGCAGTATCCACTGGGTTCCAACACGAAGTACCAGCCCACATTTTCACTTCTGTAGGTTACCTCTGAAATGTAGCATGGATGCCCACCAAACTGAGTCGAAGTCTCCAGTAAGGGCTGGAAAAATGTGGGGGTTACGGGGACACGACTTATTTTACTTTGAGAGGCATTTTGGAAGATAGGCATAATAGGCTCAAAAAATTCTACAATATACACCACATTGTTTCTCTTCAGCCTCTTTGAGAGCCAGTCTGAGGGCCCGAGGGACCTCTGTTGTGCTGTTGGTTTAGAAATCACTGGCTAGACATCAAGAGCCAATGGGGAGAAGGTCAGGGATGGGTGTCAAAAGATAGGTAAAGGAAGTATTTCTAAAATCCTCCATTGACGAGAAAACAGTATCAGTAGTCACCACCCTAACCTATAGAGAGCATTGCAGGCCATCGTGAAGAGTTGGTCATTTTTCTAAAAGCATCAGGCAACCACTGAAAGATTTATGTGATGTGACTATCTCACTGATGATTTATTAGGTGTAAAAATAGTCAGATACTCGAAAGCATACAGTCTGTCCACAGATGGGCCGTTGGAATCTTGCCATGCTTCGTGCATGGCCCAGGCCCAGCCTGCCATCCCTTCAGGCGGTGTGACATGTGCTGCTTGTGCAAGATAACACGCCCACACTAAAGGTCGGCAAATACATCAGTGCTGCAGAAATGGAGCCAGAGGGACAGAGTCCATCTGGATGTCATTGCCACACACGATTCAGAAAAGACGACGAAATGATGATAATGACCACTAGCACACTTCAGTAGCCCGTCTGCACTCCGGGCAACACTGCAGAGCCAGCGGGACACCCACAGGGACAGTTCTGGCCACCGACATCTTTTCAGCGACACAATATGTACAGGACCATCTCAAACCTGGCTCCTCAGTTTACTCATGGTGCAGAAAGAGAGCCTCTTATTAAATTGAGAACCACTCTTTTTAAGTACAGAATCAGGCAAGCAAAATTCTTTTTTTTTTTTAAATCCATACCCCCGAGGATATTTTTCCATTTTATCTTCAGACAGAGAGGGAGGGAGGGAGAGAGAGAGAGAGAAACATCAATGTGAGAGAGACACATCAATCGGCTGCCTCCTACACGACCCCAACCAGGGCCAGGGACCAAACCGCAACCGAGGTACGTGCCCTTGACCAGAATCGAACCCGTGACTCCTCGGTCCTCGGGCTAATGCTTTAATTGCTGAGCCAAACCGTCCAGGGTGAAAATTCTTAAATTACAGGGCTTCATCTTTCCGATAGGAACCAATTAACATCAACTCTGTAATGAATTTTCTTATACAATTCATGTACTAGAATTAGAAGTAGTGGGTACTGTTTTCATTTTAGCCTAATATATATTTCCCTTTACACTGACTATGAAAATTCTTGTCCCCCAGGTTTTTAAAAATCAATCGCTAAAAAAAATGTCTTTCCCAAAAATCCCTTTAATATGTGATACTGTGTTTTTAAAAGAATTACCAAAACGAAGGTGGCAGCTGGAGCAAAGACACCCGAAGACAAAGGCTCTCTTGTTGACCAAAGCTGTGTCCAGCTCCTCTGATCCCTCTTCTCGACTAGGCCTTGACCTTGGGCTCTGTCCTTGACCTGCTTAGTTCGGCATTAGCAAGAATCCTGTGAGGTCAGTTTAATAAAAATCCCCATCCTCGATATCTGATCGAATTCCTCATCCCTCAACCACAGTATCTTTTCACCCTGACAGCCTGCCTGGGGAGTTGGTTTAGCCGGAATCCTCCCTTACCCCTGATGTCTCCTCTTAGCAATTTTCCATCCATGCCCCCCACCCTGCTCCTTGGCTATACGTCCCCACTTACCCTTGCTGTATGCAGAGCTGAGCCTGATCCCTCTCCCACCGCAAAACCCCACTGCAGTCGCGCTCCGTGAAGCCTTCCCTATCATCTTTAACGAGTACCATAAATCATTTTTCTTTAACACCAGCATTCTTCAAAATTCACACAGAAATAATCAGAGAACGTTCGAAGAGAAAAATCTTCACCCTTACTGCAAACCAGGTATGGTTGTCATACATATACCAGGATCTGGAGGGACCTCGTTCAATTCCATGCAGTCCTTGTGGTGTGAATTGGTAACAATGACCACCCTTGTTCCCTTTGGAGAGAGCAATTGGAAAATCAGTGGCAGTGGGCACTGGTGTATACTTCTGACACCAATACTGGCAGAAGTCAGGGCTGGAGCGAGGCTGAGGTCAAAGGCAAGGAGGACAAGAAGACGTTGAGCACTCTGGCTTGCTCTGGCCTCCATCGCAATTGAGCTCACCAGTCGGAGAAACAGGCCTCAGAGAATCTTCCTCTGGAAATACTGTGCATGTCAATGCTCTTGAAAACCTATCAGCTACGGCTCTGGTTCAGCTGACTCCCTAGTCCCCAAAGCTGCTAAACCTATGAATGGCTGTCTCCTGTTTTCCTTCTTTCTCTACATTCTGAATCTAGAAGTCTTTCTATAAAAATCATCAGAGGAAAAAAGGTACATCAATCTATGTTTAGAACCCAGCTTAATACTACCTAACAAAAGGTCATTAAAATAATTTCCTATAAAATTAAACATACACTTATCGTGTGACCCAGAAATCCCATTTCCAGGTGTATGGTCTCCTATGATTGCTGTTACAAATGACTACAAATTTAGTGGATTAAAACAACCCAGAATTACTAACTGGACAGTTCTATAGGTCAGAGGTTCAGCATAGGTCTCATTTGACTAAAATCAAGGTGTTAGCAGGGCTGTGCTTCTTTCTGGGCTTTCTAGAGGAAAATCTCTTCTCTTGCCTTTTCTAGCTTCTGGAAGACGCCTGTATTCTTTGCGCCTTCTTGTAACAGTGGGTCAAGTCCTTCTCGAGCTACCATCTTTCTGGTCCTATACGACAGCCAGATAAAATCCTCCCCTTTTAATAATTTATGTGATTAGATTAAGCCCACCTGGAAAATCCAGGTTAGAGTCCCTATTTTAAGGTCAGCTCATTAGCAACCTTAATTCCATTGGCAAACGTAATTTCCCTTTGCCATGTTATGTAATATATTCACAGGCTCCAGGATGACGAGATGGGCATCTTTAGGGGTCATTATTTGGCTGCACAACCCAAGGGAAATGAAAATATATGTCCATACATAGATTTTATTCAAATGTTCATAGCATATATTTATAATAGCCAATAACTGGAAACACTAAATGCCATTAACTGGTGAATAGATAAATTGTGGCACATCCATACAGTAGAACACTACTCAGCAACAAAAAGAAACAAGCCTCTGATATGCACAACAATGTGAATAAATCGCAATGAAGTAGGCTGAGTGAAAGAAACTAGACACTTGAGGCTAAATATTATATGAATCTATTTGCATAAATTTCTAGGTAAAGCGAATTTACAGTGACAAAATGTAGACCACAGGTTGCCAGGTGGAGGGAGAAGGGATTTACTGAGAAGGTACTCGAGAAGTTATTGGAATAATGAGCATGTTTTATATCATGAGTACAGCTCTGGTTACACAATCACATATATTTGTCAAAACTCATCGAATCATACCTTAAAATTGGTGAACTTTATTATATATAAATAATTTAAAACAAATAAAACGTATAACTATATAAAATATATAGATTCAATTAAATATATAAACAAAATAAAATATAATTAAGAAGTGATTTTAGGTAGTCTGCTGGTGGGAATGCAGACTGGTGCAGCCACTATGGAAAACACTATGGTGTTACCTCAAAAAATTAAAAATTGAATTACTATTTGACCCAGTGATCCCACTCCTAGGAATATACCCTAAGAAGCCTGAAACACCAATCAGAAAGAATACATGTACCCCCCATGTTCATAGCAGCGCTATTTACAATAGCTAAGATCTGGAAACAGCCCAAGTGTCCATCAGTAGATGAATGGATAAAAAAGCTGTGGTACATATACACAATGGAGTACTATGCAGCTGTAAGAAAGGAAGATCTCTTATCCTTTGAGACAACATGGGAGGACTTGGAAACTATTATCCTAAGTGAAACAAGCCAAGCAGAGAAAGACAAATATCATATGATCTCACTTATTTCTGGAATATAATGAACATAACAGTCTGAGGAACAGGGTAGACCCAGAGACGTGGAAGTAGGGTACAGACTGACAATTGCCAGAAGAGTGGGTGGGGGAGGGGAGCGATGAACCACAGAACTTATACAAATGTACACATAACCAATAGACATGGACAACAAAACTGGGGATGGGGCAGGGAGGGAGAGGGAGGAGGGAGTCAATGGGGGAAAAAGGAGAAACATCTGTAACAAAAATAAATTAATATTTTAAAAATAAAAAAAAGTGATTTTAGCCCTGGCCATTTGGCTCAGCAGTTAGAGCGTCAGCCCGTGGACCAATGAGTTATGGGTTCGATTTTGGCCAAGGGCATGTACCTCGGTTGTGGTTCGTCCCCAGCCCTGGTCAGAGTTGTGTGGGAGGCAAACCAATCAATGTGTCCCTCTCATGTCGATGTCTCTCTCTGTCTCCCTTTCTCTACCTCTCTCTCCCTCCCACTCTATCTGAAGATAAATAGGAAAATACCCTCAGGTGAGGATTTTTTTTTTTTTAAGTGATTTTAAAAAGCCAGTAAGAGGACAATCATAGGCTTCCTAGTAAAAATGAGTAGAGAGTCACGAGGCCCTGGCCTGAGTGGCTCAGTTGGTTGAGCGTCATCCCATACACTAAAAGGTGGCAGGTTTGATTCATAGTCAGGGCATATACCTAGGTTGTGGGTTCAATCTCCAGTCGGGGCATGTGTGGGAAGCAACCAACTGATGTCTCACATCTCTCTCCCTCTCTCTCTCTCTCTCTCTCTCTCTCTCTCTCCCTTTCTCTCTCTAAAATAATATTTTTAAAAAGTCATGAGGCCCATGAAAAAATTCTACAATTCAAAATATAAATACAAAAGAAGACAGCTCTGGAGACTGATTTCTTCTGCAATGAGTCTTCTAAAACAAAAAACAAAAATCAAAATAATATCTGATCTTTATTCTCACCTAGAGACATTACACCTATAAAATTAGATAAACCATCATGAAAAGGGAGTGATCTAAGACAAGGAAGAATTGGACAGAGATGTTAAAAAGTTGACATCATATCAAAAGTAAAGCCCACAAGGAAGCCTTGGCCAGTTTGGCTCAGCGGTTACAGCTTCGGCCCTCGGACCAGAGAGTCCTGGGGTTGGTTTCCACTAGGGGCACGTACCTCGGTTGCAGTTTGTCCCCAGCCCCGACTGGGGTCATGTGGGTGACAGCCAGTCGATGTGTCTCTCTCACATCAATGTTTCTCTCTCTCTCTTCCTCCCTCTTTCCCTCCCGCTCCATCTCAAGATAAATGCAAAAATGTCCTTGGGTGAGAATAAAAAAAAAAAAAACCCACAAGGAAGACACATTTCTTTCCCACATGAACAAATTACATTTATTCATTTGTTCACTTGGTGATTGTCTGATCCCCCAGGTGACCCCTGAGCCCCGTGAGAATGGGACCTTGTCTGAAGTGCTCACCCTTCTGCCCTCAGACCCAGCATAGAGTCTTACATTTGGCAGGGGGTCCACAGCACTGGTTGAATCAATTGATGGATTATTTAAAATTAGAAAAAATAAAATGAGTTATTCCACAAAATAGAATACTACACAATGAAAAAGAAACCAGCCCCTCCATACTAAGTCAATGCTGCTACTTGTAAGTAATAGAGAAAGAAAACAAAAGCCATCTCTTTAATGCTTTACAGGCAAACCTCCGAGATCCTTTCCAAATGCATGTCCAGCACCCTTTGTATGCAACCTATCTCAAGTTGACTAACTTTTTTTTTTTAATATTTTTTTTTCTTTATTGGTTTTAGAGAGAGAGGAAGGGAGAGGGAGAGAGAGATAGAAACATCAATGAGAGAGAACATCGATTGGCCGCCTCCTGCATGCCCCCCACTGGGGATGAGGCCCACAACCTGGGTATGTGCCCTGACCGGGAATCGAACTGGCAACCTCTTGGTGCATGGGTCAATGCTCAACCACTGAGCCACACAGGCCAGGCTCAAGTTGACTAACTTTTTATTACAACGTTTCCCTTTCTTTCCCATGAGGTCTCATCTTCCCCATGTGAATACTGTATCTCCTCACCTGTCTGAGTGGGGTCACAGACCCCACCTCCCTGCTTGTCACAAAGCAATCTTGGACAGTGTTATGCTGCACTCAGGTGTGAAAGAAAGCCTGAAAGTTTGATGAGTTGAGGAGCTGGTGACCTCCGGCTACCAGCCTCTGAGCCCCCTTTTCTTCCTTCTTCCCGCAATGTTGTTCTTATGCACAGTATCTTACTTCACTCATTAGACTGTGGTCTTATTTTCCACAAGAGAAGCCATTAAAATAATGCTCATACAATTTTTTCGTAAGGAAAATGCTTATGATATGACATTAAGTTTTTTAAAGCACTAAATAAAATGCACAGAAAAAAATGGGAGAGAAGTACTACATTATTAATAATTGTTATTTCTGGGTGGTGGGATTTGGGCCATTGCAATTTTTACCTTTATACTTTTCTAGTGTTTTTTATTATTTAGAAAACTGAAGAAAGAAAATGGCAAATAAAATAATGTGAGAGTTCTAAATGAGGTGTGACCTACAAAGAAATACAGATTCTTTTAACTGTTTTTTATATATCAGTCACCAACTATATCTACACACTGTGACTCGGTCTGGAAGGGGTGCCCACAGACAACACACTTATACCTATAGTGATATGTAGAAGGTGGTCAGTACCCCAGATAATAAATACCTCATGGGCTTCCAAGCAGGACAACATGAATATGTATGTGAGACCTGTTTAAACAGTATTGAAAATTGTACATTGGACCTATAAAGAGGATGAGGAATTTATATGTATTTACTTGAGATCAGTAGTTTGGGGACTGAAAAGGGAAAGAGAGAAGGATCTAGGGCTCGACCAGTGGTTTTCACTGGGGGGTGATTTTCCCCTCCTGAGAACACTGGCTATTCCTTGCAGGCATTTTTGGTTGTCGCAACTGATGGGTGTTGCTGGTACCCAATGGGTGGAGCCCAGGGTTGCTGCACATCACAGCAGGAGTTATCCTGCCCAAATGTCAACAATGCGGAGTTTGAGAAACTAAGATAATACATGTGTACGTATGCATAGAGTGGAAAATTCATTCCGAGGATTGATACTTTGGTGGATATATGAAAGTATTGACTTGGCCGTGAGATCACTAGCTGGTAACTGAGTAATCCTGCCAACACTTATATTCTATTCTCAATGATCAGACCCTAAAGGATTCTGAAGAACTCAAACTCCTATAGTAACATCAGATTAAAACATGAGCGATCGCTTCGCCCAGTGTCGCGGATGTAGGCTGGGAATAACAGAACTAGACGCGCAAACCTGAACAGAAGCGAGAGATCTGTCTGATCTGTCGCAGATATGATAGACATCCTACGTGACAGATTAGGGAGTGAAGAGAGGAAACAGAGCCCATCCTTGTCTAGAGACATTTCCTCGAGTATTTATAGTTCCCTGGAAGTAACCTTTTGTTTGGTAGATAGCAAAGTTTGTGTGGCTTGCTGAGTCGGTCATTAAACATTTGCCTGGAGATCTCAGTGTTAGCATCAGTGACAGGGTTTCCTAAACATGTCACATTTCCTTTGGCTGTCACTAAGAATTATAGCTTCTGTGACTCACACTATAATAGCAGCTATTTGTGATATTTTAACCTAATGTACAGCCCCAGAGGAGAAACAACAGAAACAATAAAACATCTGCCAGGGACTTGCTTGAAAAGGGGATTCTGAGTGTTATGAGGATTCCAAATTAAAGAGTAAAGGCTTGGGTGTCAGAGACTAAAGGGTCTGCATTCATTAACTTCCCAGTAATTTATGTCTTGATTAGCTCTGCATCCCAAAGGGGAAGACTTTAATTCACCTGTCTGGGCTTCATTTGGTAAAATCATAGGCAAAGCCAGGAAACATAAAGAACCTAATTTTGTTTTTCTACCTTTACGGACTGGAGTGGGGGAGGGGGGCTACTAAAATCAAATACAAAGGATTCCCTTTCGTGAGAGTTTATTCTTCTGTGCGGATTCTTGCCAGGGCTTGATTTCTGTTTTGCGGCAGGGAGGGAGGGAGGCAGGGGAATTGGCCGTTTTCTTACTTAACGAGAAACCCGGTGTCAAAACTACCATCAGGATTTCTGCTCTCCTCCTCTCCAGCCTATGAGTCGAATGTTCACAACAGGCTCAGGAGAAATGAGCACCAGCTTTTGAAAGACCAAATCGACTAAACAAAATAAACCGTGTCATTTCATGCTAATTCAAAGCCTCATTCCAACTGCTGTGTGATGAGGAAGCCAAGAACTGAACTGTAACCCAAACACAGACACGTCGCACTGCCAGGAAATGGCTAATGCGCCTCCTACTGCACGGAGCTTTCAGAGGGTTCTAAGCACTGATGAATACATCACTTTGGAAAGAGTTCAAACATATGCAGCATTAATTCTACAACTATATCTTTCTTACAAAAATAATCCCACTTGCCTTGGAATGGGAATGGGAAAACGGGTTTTCGAGTTGAGGCATACAGACAGGTGCTTCCTTGTCATTTGCTCGTCCGTAGTATTGCGCTTAGCTGCTGTAGCCTCCGTTAGAGCATCTCCCCCCTGCATTTATCTCCCTTTCAAAAAAAAATAGTGCAAGATTAGGCTCTCTTACCCTTTGAGGATAAAAGATATGTTGAAAATCTCTTTAGGGTGTTCTGCACCTGTCCAAGCTTCAGGGATAAAGACACAAGTGTGTTCACTTTACAAACTCATTTTTGGAGAGAAGGAAATGGGATTCCCCTCACCCATAGAAAGGACCATAGGAAGATGGATAATCCTCTTTGTGCCCATTTGTAGGAAGGTGTAGCAAAATCCATAGAGGCCACGGAATGTTGTGAATAGGCATCTGGTATCATTTGCAAAATAAAGCTGCCCTTAAAAGTAGAATTAGCCATACAGGCTCTGGCAGAGAAAAATATGCCCTCATTGAGGCCCAAACATTGATCAGTGCCAGGGCAGTTTGAAACCATTCAGTTTGGAACAATTTCAAATTGAGCTGAGCCCTGGACTTATTTTAGTCTACACCTAGACAGCTAGAGCTTCTTTCAAAACTCAGATGAACCCAGGAAGTCTCCTTCCCAAAGGGCTCTCACTGAGTACCGCCCATGCCGTTGGAAAAACCCCAGCCAGGGCCCTCTGGGTGAACTGAAAGAGCCACCCAGGTTAAGTCAAAGGTGTGCATGCAACAGGAAGGGTGAGCATTCCAACCTGTCTACGCCAGCTGTTTACCTGCTTTTTCTCTCCACTCTAAGTCTATCCTTCTGAAGGCGGAATTCTGCAAACTGGCTTCCTATCAGGTCCCGGCAATTAGAGGGAGAGAGTGAAGTTGGAAGATGACAGGAGGGAAAAAGGACTTCCTTCCTATTTGTCCTGTTCCTGTCAGGGTCACTCTAGCTGGGGTCTGGGCTCCAGCACCCAGCTCCTTGTGACACTCCCAGACCAGCCTCCGCAGGCTCCCACCCAGTTACAGTGGCAGGAATCTGAACACCACCTGGATGGACCTTACAAATTCAAGCTCCTAGTTTCTGATGACTCTACATCTTTCCTTTATTTTCCCTCCATTCCAAGGGTGGTAGCTGTTTCCTGTTATTAGCTCAGTGTTCCCTTCTTGCTCTTTCAGCCGTGAATACCTGTGCAATGAATTCACAAGATATTCCACGTTCCTGGCTGGAGCCTGACCTGCACAGTAAAGCGTGGTGGAGGGTGGGACGCAGGGGGAGGAAGCTGGGTTTATAGAGAGGTCTAGGTTTTCCATTTGTTGGAGGATCCATTCACAGTGAGGCTCTAACTCTGTGGTGTCCAGCAGGGTAGCCTTTGAAATATAGCTATTGTGACATAGGGAGTGAAATTAAATTATTTTTTGGTGTCCAATTTGGTTATTGAAAAATGTTTTAGTATTTTTGGAACAACCTAGGTAAGTAAATATACTTTTTTTTAACTGTAAGTTTTATAAAATCTAAAGAGATCAATGATCTCTGATGAAAAGTAAGCATACACATTGAGATATGCTATAAGCATAAACTACATCTGTATTTTAAAGGCTTCATTTTTTTAAAATTGTAACATCACATTAATAATTTTTATAGTGATTATATGTTGAAATAATATTATGTTGGAGGTGTACGAGGCGATGCCCCAGCCAACTGAGCCACCCGCGGGGGTGCGTTCTTGCATAGCTCTGCTCTAGGCTCTTATTCCTCTATACCCTCAATGTCCAGGTTCTTCATCCTAATACATTGTGTTAGTTGTTGGTAATTTGAAAGCATGTAACAAAAACCAACTCTGGATAATTTAATAAAAACTAGTTGGTGGCTACACACAGATAGCAACAGGAAGCAGAGGGAAAATCTGATGTTAGAATAGTAATATAAAAAAGTCTGAAGAACACGGCACTAGCCTGATTTTAACACCAAAGAGCTCAACCTCTGTACACATCCTAACCCCTTCCAACATGTTATTGTTTGACCAGATGGCAAGCAAAATCACAGAAACACATAAACAGAAAAAGGCAGATAAAAGAATATCCCACTAAATTCAATCTAACATTTGCAGATAATTAGCTTATGATGTCTGAGTCATTCAATATGCTTTCAAATTTCACAACAAAGCCATCCAGATGATTACAACTCATTTGTTATGAGTCAAAGTCTGCCAGTGAAACGGAGTGAGGATTCTGAATTTGGGGTTGTGGAGCAAGAAATACAGTAAGATAGCATCAGCAATTATACCATATCCTTAAATTGTACATTTCTGCGTATTTCCACAAGACAGGCTTCTTATTAATGTTTCTTCTCTGATTGTAAGAAAACTAGTTTGCATACAGAACTTTTCTATGTTATACCCAATATGTGACCATTACAATTATTTAAATTCTGTGAGAATCTCCAGACCAATCAAGTAATACCCAAATGCTTGTTAAATGTCTACTAGAAACAAAGCACCAGGGAAGGGGGTATAGATGCTGAAGAGATAACAATGTCTTCTGGCAATGAACTTGCAGACAACTTTGGCTTTGAAGGACCCAACACAATCTTCTAGTTGATGGATAATTTGACTCCTGCAACTCTCCTCAGGAATGTTCAGACTCTGTCTAAGCTGCTTAAATAGAGACAGATAATTTACTACCTTGGGAGCCTGTCTACTCCGTTTTTGAACTGCTTTGATCTTTAATAATTTCTTTATATAAATAAAATAAAAAATATACCCTTACAATTCCCACTCAATGGTCTTTTTTGTGTCTTCCCTTATCATATTCCCTATCCTTTTTATTGGCTGCTTTGCCCCAGAATTTTTTATGGAGGGGGGTGGGGAGGCATTCCATGGTGAAATACACTTAGAAAATAGAGTATATTCTAATCTCGTCTTGAAAATACACTTTTTATTTTCTTTTAATCTCTGAGGATTCCAGCAGTAAGGAAACCCACCTAACTGAACTGTACCAAGCACTTTCCATACCTATTTGCCCACAGAAACCTGATTTCTCCCAATGCCACCCTATTAACATCACAGAGATTTACAGTTCAATGGAAATTTTATCTATTCATTCACTCATGTAATAAATATCCAGCCCTGACCAGTGTGGCTCAATTAGTTGGGCATTGTCCAGTGCACCAAGGGGTTGCCAGCTCGATTCCCAGTTGGGGCACATGCCCAGGTTGTGGGCTCTATTCCCCACTGGGGACATGTGGGAAGCAGCCGATCATTCTGCTCTCACATTGATGTTTCTCTCTCTCTCCCTTTCCCTTCCTCTCCCTCTGAAAATCAGTAAAAATATTTATAAAAAATAAAAAGCAAATATCCATTAAGCATCTATTTTGTTCCAGGCATTGTGATATTTGCTGTTGGCACTACAGAAGACAAAACAGAAATGATTCTTGACATCCCACAGTTTAAAGTCTAATATGAAAGATGAACAATTAAACTAACAATAACAAAGGTTTTGTTGGGGAAGTGCAGTTCCATGGGAACACACTTGGGGTACTGCTGCTCTGGGCTGAACAGTCTCAGACCTTTTGATGGCCCTTTCCACATCATAGTTTCCAGACTCCGTGCCTTCCTGATCATCATCCTTTGCACATGGTCTTCTTTGTCAGTGTCCCTCGGAAAGGGCCCCAAATGAAACATAATATCCCAGGTCCAGACTCTGACAAGATAATATCCTCCTTTGTTCTGTACACTGAACCTCTATTAATGCAGCCTGCTACACAAATATAACACACTCAAAATAATAATAAAAGAATAGCTGCAATAAAGTAAGAGCTGATCCAAGAAGACCCTTTCTATTAATTATCAGTTAAATGGTAGACCAAAGTGACCACCAGAGAAGAAAACTCATCTCTATCATGAGAAACTGAATAAGGCTTCAAGAAATATTTGGTTAAATTATGGTAAGAGAGTAGAATTTGGATAGGGAATACCTAAAATGTTCACAGAAACATCATTTAGATGAGATCTTGGAAATTCAAGCTTAACCGGGAGCCCCGATAAGCTTCTTAGGAATATAAAAATAAATTCAGGATTCAGAAGCCAATTTGTGACATCCAATTATAGATTCAAAGCTCTGCAATGAAAACGGGTGGCATACCTGAGAATTTGTGTTTACAGTGGCAGCGACTGGACTTTGAGATGTCCTCAGGAGATCAAGGAGTCTTCCTTCCCTCATCAGTGGAAACGAACAGTGAGTACCAATGGGCTCCTCATCGTGGCAGAGGTTCAGGTGGGGACAGGAACACTCAGAAGTCACTGGAACCAGCATAACTCAAATCTATGCTGGAACAGAGATGTTAAACTAACCTTAAAGAAGTGACCCTTTTATATATTGTGATGACATCATAACTAACATGCCACTGCTCTCAGTAACAGCTTCTTAGAAGGTGAAAGCTGAGACAGCTGCAGACAGGGAAAAGGGCAGAAGGATGTCCCCGTTGCCCACGTATGGCTCTGGAACTTCAGGTGTAACCAGGACTGTGCTTGCTAAAATCTCCCCCAGAATTTCCGAAGGAAAAAATAGATCATTCAGCCCACTCTACTTTTCTTTTATCTCTGGTTAAATGGTAAAAGATACTCAAAGAATAGCTGGGATTTATTTTTCATTATTACTATTATCATTCTGGTTTTCATTCCAGCCTTCTTCCTGTCTCCCCGGTTAGCATGAGTCACTGAGAGCTGGATGTGATACACTGTACTGAAATCAGTGATAGTAACATTAATATCCTGACTCAATCGCTCCCTCCTGACCTCACACTAGCTGGCTGCACCTGGTAACATTGAAGGACACTAATGTCCTGATATCATAATTGGCCACAACTCATTGGTTACGCATGAGAAGTCCTACTCTGTTTACTTTTAATTTGAGTTTCAGAAATTGTTCTATTCATCATCGTCAATGGGGAATTCACAAGGGCAAACCCAAAGCTATTTGCCCAACACCCTGATGAATAAAAATTTTAAACAATCATCTTTAGAGGTTTTCTGTACCCAGGTAAGCCTTCAAAAATGTGAACACTTCTAGGTAACTGAATTTTTCATATCTAAGTCAATTGTTTGACCACAGCATTAATTTACACTTCCCTAGTTGGATATGCCAATAATCTAAATAAACTGTGAAAATGACCGGTGGCAACCAGGTATATTTTATTTCCATCTATCTATTTTACAAGCTTAGTAGATATATAGTTGGAAGGAAAGAAGAAAGGGAGGAAGGGAGGGAGGGAGGGAGGGAGGAAGGAAGGAAGGGAGAAGGGAGAGAGGGAGGGAGGGAGGGATGGAGGGATGGAGGGGGTGAAGGAAATTGAGGGAGGTTGATGGAACAGAGGAAGCTGAAATGCAAGAATGATGGAAGGGAGAAAGAAAGAGAGTCAACAAGCAAAGTGTAGAGAAAAACATTTGTCACAGGTCTGATACATGTATGATGGGTACTACAACACCTTCATTAGTTTGTCTGTGCGTTTGCTTACTTAATTGATGAGCTTTTCTACTGAACTCTTTTGTGTGTGAATCAGTAATGTTATGAATGAATAAAAAAGAAAATGACAGTTACTGTTTTGCAATTAGAAAACTGAAAAGCTAAGTGTTGGGGTTTTTATCCCCATGTGGTAGACTGAAAATGGCCCCCAAAGATATCCAGGTCCTAATCCTGGGACCTGTGAATGTTACCTTATATGGGGGGAAAGGTCTCTGTAGATGTGATTAAGTGAAGGATCTTGGGGTGAGCAGAGTATCCTGTATTATCCAGGTGGCCCCTAAATGCAATCATATGTATCCTTATAAGAGGGAGATCTGACTATGGACAGGAGAGGAGAAGGCAGTGTGGCCATGGAGGCAGAGATTTGGAGTGATGGGGCCACAAGCCAAGGGTTGCCAGCAGCCACCAGAAGCTGAAAGAAGCAAGGAATGGATTCTTCCCTAGAGCCTCCAGAGAAAGCATGGCTCGGCCAACACCTTGATTATGGCCCAGTGAAACTGATTTAAGACTTCTGACCTCCAGAACTGTAAGAGAACAAACGTGTGGTGTTTTAAGCCACCAAGCTTATGGTAATTCAGCAGCAATAGAAAACCAATACACGCCACCTTTAAAAGCAGGAAAGTAAGCATCCAGTAGCTTCAGAAATAATTGCAAACTGCCTCGTGTCCCTTGGCAAAAGGTTCCTCTCCAGAGGCTCAAACACAGATCCCACATGTTCTGTATGCACCCCCTTGAGGACCAAAAGACTCCTCAACTCTGCCTGGGAAAGAGCTGGTGCAGTCAGCCATCAGCGACGAAAATGGTAAAGGAGCAGTGAATATATAAATACTAATATTTTACAGAATATATTTTCAAAAACTGTTATGAGTCAGGAAAGATAAAATAACACCTAAAAGTTATGAAGTCATGAAACTTCAAGAGAGGATAGAGAAATGAGGGAAGTAAGAATGAAATGTCTATGAATGCATGAACTAGGAAAGGAAAACATCTGAGCATAATTATGCTCAGAATAGGTATTGATCAATAATTCTGAAGAAGTTTCCAATTTCCTTATGAAATCCTCCCCCAGGGTGAATCAGATTTTCCCTCTTATCTCCTCCACAATGCGCGGGGTCGTGTGAGTCGATGATTGAGAGAGACCCCAATTAAAATGCACCGTGAAAAGTCAGAAAACTGTGCGTTTCGCCACTGGAGTTTTCAGTAGGAGGAAAGATGCCTGGATTTGAAACAAATCATTTTACAGAAAAGAAGGGTTATTTCCTGCAGTAAATCCCCATCAGGACGGACGCTCACTGGTGCCAGTGCAGTGATGGATGATGCTCTCCAGGCTGGCTGTGTGGACTGGATTTGGATGGGCCACCAAAACTGCAGATGCTTATCTAAAATTTATCGGAACAAGCCAAATCTCCCGGGCCTGCAAAATTATGCTGGCATTCTTTCACGATGCATCCTCCTGAGATTGTTGGCGCTGTAGCTTGGGGACTTGGCTGCATGTCCAGTGAGGATGGATTCTTTTCTTCACATTTTCTGGCATCCCTGGTGAAGGGAAAATAAAGCACATGGGCACGGAGACATACACAAGAAAACAAAGTGAAAACTACATTACTAAGATTTTAAAACTGCCAGCATGTGCTTCCAGGGGGCCTACTATGTGTTTATGGTTCCTGCTCAAAAAAAGAGTTTATAAGCCACTATCAAATACTAAAAGAAACTCAATTACAAATGGTCAGAATAGAGAATAATTCCGAGCATTTGAGAACTATTCTTCCCAACTGAGCAACTTAAACTGGACTATAATTTAGAGTAAGATTCAGTAGTCAAGGAACCTACTCACGTATACTAAAATGAATTGCTGTTCTTAAAGCCTACTATGTGCCAAGCCCTATTTGAAAACATGCATTATTTCCTTTATTTCAACAATGCTGTGTAGGTAAAAACTTGTATCCTCATCTTACCCATAAGAAGAGCCAAGGTACAGATAAGCTACGTTTCCCAAACCTACCTAACCAAAAAGCAGTAGAACCAGGATTTAAATCCAAGGCTCAAAAAAAAAAAATCTTAATTCTCTCCAGGATGGATAACCATAGTAGGTAGTCACTTCTGAAAACAAAATGTGAGTAGTATATATAGACTAGAAGAAAACAGGAAAAGTGAACTAGTGTTTTGTTTTGTTTTTGTTTTTTTCTTCTGAAATAATTGTCATAATCTCCATTTAAGAAGCAGGATCTTTGGGAAAAAATCATCTTTCCTAAAATATATGTTTTTCTTGCTAAATAGATAAAACTTTTTTGTTTGTTTTTGCTGGGGATACACAGAAAGAAATTCCAGCTTTATCACTGTGTTTGGAATGTTTGCTTTGTTTTTTGTTTTGTTGCATCAGAATGTTTTAAGGACATTATTTGAACGTCTCCAACGTACTAGGAATGCAGAATTAATTCTGTAGTATTAAGCTCCTTTGCATTTGTGTTCATTTTCAATTACTACTGGAACAAATTTCCACAAACTTAGTAGCTTGAGACAATACAACTTTATTATCTCACAGTATCTGTATGTCAGATGTCCAGGTTGGCTAGGCTGGTTTCTGCTCAGTCAGGGTATCTCAGGTCAAATCAAGTTCTCAACAGGAACGTGTTTCTTTCTGGATGCTCTGGGGATAAGTCATCTTCCAAATTCATTCATAATGTTGGCAGAATTCAGCTCCATGCTGCTACTGGGGTAAGGTCCCTATTTCCTTGCTGTTTGTTGAGAGGAGAGGAACTCTTTTTCAGCTGCTAGAGATGGCCCACATTCCTTGGCCCCTGGCCTTGGTCCTCCATCTTCTGTCTCTCCCCACACTTCTAACCTCTCTGACATCCCTTTTCTGCCTCTCTCCTTTGTGACTTCCTCTTCCACCACGTCTGTCTGACTCTTCTATTTCCTTCTCTGCTTCCCCCCACCTTTTTTGACATACAAAAAGCTCCACATTATTAAAGTATACTCCTTGATGAGTTTGGAGATAAGTATACACTGATGAAAACATTACTACAATCTATGCTATAAACCTATCTATCACCTCCAAAAACTTCCTACTTTCCTACTTCCCTACTTTCCTTCTCTGCTTTTTAAGGCTCATGTGATCACACTGGTGCCACCCAAATAATCCTGGATGATCTCCCTGTTTTAAGATCAGCTGATTAGTAACCTTACCTCCATCTGCAAAGCCCCTTCCTAGCCATGCCTAGATTAGTGTTTGATTGAATAAGCAAGGGGCTGGACTTTGGGGGGACGTGTTTAGAATCCCACCACAGCATTTATCCGCTATTTTGTTAATAGCAAGTATTTTGGTTTATTGATAACATAAAATTAATTGTATCAGCAACCTTTTGTGATTTCCACTTCTTCCTACTACATACTTTCCATCACTGTCCTCACTGCAGGGCGATCAAGACCCCTTCTATGAATAAAGGGCTTGAGTTTTGAGAAGATGAGAAATCCTCAAAAACAAGTCAGTATTATCAAATAAAAAAAATTTTAAGCAGAAAATTCTTTAAAGAAAATGAAATTTCAAGAACTAGCTCCTACTTTAATTTCTAGACTATTTCCTTTTAGGATTTTTTAAAATTTTTTTATTGTTTAAATATTACAGATGTCCCCCTTTTTTCCCCATTATCCAAACAACTCCCTCAATTCTTCATTCTGTGTTTTCACTGAAGCCCATCTGAGTGCTTTGGCTTGGGGAGAATGCTCGCCGTATTTAAATTCCTCATTCTAAACATATTAGTCTATTTTTTCATATAGGAGAATATATAAGAGGATATATATATCCTTTCATATAAGAGGATATATTTTTGCTTGAAGGGCTTAATATTTGAATAATCCTCTTCTGGTCATTTCTTCTATCACCACAGATAATGGTGAAAAAAATTACTCTGGTAAAAATTTTACTAAGTCCAAATAGTTATTAAGGTATTGGTGGCCCCTGCTGATGCTGAATATGGATCTTGCTCTCATGTTCACTGTTCTTGGAGTAGAATACGCCTCCCTTTTCACGACTCCCTCCCTTGCTCAACACGCAGGTATTCCTGGAACAATCTCAGTTCACTGCTCTAAAAAAACTTCCCTTCAGCCACTAATCAGTTTAGCATATAATTAAAAGAGCTTTAGAAATCATCAGTCATCTTGCTTAGGGTAAGTAATAATTTATGCCAAGGGAGTTGGAAAGAATGCTGATTTCATTTATTTTTATCTCCTTGGAGGGAAGGTGGACTGATAAAACCATGTGGAAGATGGTAAATTTTTAGACATACTCATAAAGCTAAATTAAACAGCAGACCTATTGATGATGTCTGAATATTCTTTAATCTCTCTTTGTTCTATCCAGAAAAAAAAAAAAAAAAAAAAAGGTTTTACATGAATATAAAGCTTCTCCCAATTCCCAACCAGTTGTGGTGATGGTTTAGGTTTTTAATTTTTTAAATATAAACCAGCATCCTCTTCACTTTTTTTCACATTCATGAATAAATAGTATATGTATAGCAGATGTTTGAAATTTAGATACATTTATATTGTGTAAGTGCTGGTTCACCCACATATTTTCCTTCTAAGGAATAACACTGCAGCCCCACTTAGGAGAAATGAGCTCTCTCAGTACTTAATCATTTGTGCAAGTGCAAGGTGTGGGCTGAGAGATAGGACGCACATGCTTCGGGAGCCTGGAGAGCCAAGGGAAGGTGCGTGCTGGGGGTTATTAATTTGCATTGAGTACGCAGGGTGAGTAGGATGGGCCTACCTAATTAAACCATCTCACTAAAGTGGATTCAAAATCAGCCTACTTTAGCATTAAAATGAGCTTAACCCTACCTTGATAAGGACTATATTGTGATCACTTCTACAATATTAGAAACATGGAGATATCAATTGTGCAACACTGCTGTTTTTAAAAGAGCTAAACTAAAATATTTAAATTAACATGAAATGAAGTCTTTCCTTCACTGAAATTGAGTCCAATGAAATAGGAACTGTGCCCTGGGGTATTCAAAGATGTGGAAAAAGCAAGTGGTGGCGAGTCCAGGTTTCCCCACTGAGGGTCCTTGGACACAGACATCTCTTCACATCTCGCTTCAGTTTTCTCTAAAATGAAAGTTTATATCTTAGCAGGATGTACATGCTTCAGATGCCTTGGGTATGACAGAACACCCCCTTCAGTCAGGCTAAGCAGAGGAGGAAGCTCCTTACTGAGGAGTCTCGGCGTCGTTCTGACATTGGGTTCAGTTTGACCGAAGAACTTGAACAATGCCATGCACTGCCCTGTGTCAGCGCCATCCTCAGGCACCACATGGTAGTCCCTGGTCTGGCTCACATCGCCCTCACTGCTTGCAGTCCCAGCAGAAAGAACACCTACCTGCCTTCTTTACTACATCCATATATGTCTCTCTGCATCTCATTGCTCTGACATGATCATGCACTACTCCGTGGACTAATCCTCAGAGCGAGGAGAATCTGATGCACATCCATGAAATTGGGGGTGACAACAACTCCTGCAAAAGAGAGTGGGGCAGAGGTGGTTATGTAGAGAAAAACCAGGCTGCTGTTGTGAGAAGGGTGAATGAATGCTGGTTTGCCAAAATGACAGGTTCAGACTAGATAATCTCAATGATTCCTCGGGGCTGCTCTTTGCTCTTTTGCTGTGGGTTGAATTGTGTCCCTCACCCCTTCCCCGCAACCTCCCAAATGTACATGTTGAAGCCCTAACCACCAGTCCCTCAGAATGTGACTGTATTTGCAGAAGGGTCTTTAAAGAGGTAATTAAGGTTAAACGAGGCCATATGGGTGAACCTTTAATCTGACTGGTGTCCTTATAAAAGGAGTTTAGGACACACAGAGAGACACCAGGGATGCATGCACAGAGGAAGGACTGTGTGAGAGGCTTCAGAAGAAACAGTCATACTGACACACTGATCTTGGACTTGTAGCCTCCAAACTTTGAGAAAACAAATCTCTATTGTTTAAATGACCCAGCCTGTTTGTAATGGTAGCCCTAGCAAACTAATACACCTTCTGAATAAGACACAACCTTTTCCTTCAACACACACACACACACACACACACACACACACACACACACAGATATCCAGCTTCAAGGTAGTTTTTTTTGACAAATGCCATGAGAGGGACACATCAGGCTAAAAGAAGGCACAACCCCTATTCCCAGGTGTTTATATTAGAGCTTGAGCTTACAGAGAAGGAAAGGCTATATATCCAGATTAAAGGAGTGGTTCTCAACCTTCTGGGCTCAAGGCACATTTTCAAGCACTAGACTGCTTGGCAGCCCTCGCGAAATATTTGAATTGTATTTATAGTCATCATACTACTTACTTGGGTCCTCCCTTAACACTGTGTCACCATAGTTGACATTTGAACACCCTGCTTCTGAATCTTCTTATATTTGGAAAAGTCGTCCCATCTCTAAATCCCAGTAGAGAAGCTGACAATGACAGGCATTTGCCTTCACAGCCTTCCTTGCAGCTGGGTGTGGGAAAGAGACCCAAGTTTTGCTACCCAGACACATCTGCCTGAACTAAATCTGTAGCTAGAGATGTAAACAAGACAGAACTGGAGGGAGCTCTCTGGAAGTGGCGGTGGTGGTAACAGGTAGTAACAGAGGGTTGCCGGGGCCAACGATGGTGCAGTGCTGGCTGCCCTGGGGAGGGCCAGATATCAGCTGGGTCCATGACATAAGTCTGGGCTCTGTCCTGACAGGATCAGCCCTGCTGTGTGATCCCAGAAAACACTCCTGGCTGCCTCCCAGACTCTTGCCTCAACGCCCAGTCTTCCAGGTGATTGTATGAGCTGCCCTAAATCCTTTCAACAAATTCACTGTTGGCTCAAAACCAACCAGAGTCCATCTGTGATTGAACTAAAAACCATGACCGACAACACTATTTGAGTTGAGCTCTTCACCACTTCCAACTGTGCAAAGTTCTCACCTATTCCAGGAAACATCCAACTTGCCATTGTTTCTGTGTATTTTCCTTCTTATCCCAAAAGGGCCTCACTCTACACAAGACCACATTTGCCACTTGGCTTGATGTTACTCTGCCATCAAGGCATATATCTTACATTTTATGTACATCTTCACTTAAAGCCATATATATTTTTTTATTTTATATATATATATATAAATATATATATATATAGTTTATATACATATATATAGTTTCATTATACACGTATATATAATGTTCATTTAAAACAAAAATATATTTTAAATATATATTTAAGAATTTTAAAATATATTTAAATATATTGTAAATGTTTATTTCGGCTGTATACCTATGAACTGTGTGAAGCGCAGAAGTCTGAAGAAACACTGAGTGAAAGTGTGGAGGATGGATCTACTTAGTTTCTGGACAGAAAGAAGATACAGCCTACAGCAATAACAGTTGGGTGATCATTAGAACTTTCTGAGAGCTGCTGTTTGTAAATATAGATTTTTTTTTATCAATTACACATTCAATATTATTCTGTATTAGTTGCCAATATACAGCACTGCAGCTAGAAAATCATGTATTTTACAGAGTGCCCCCCCCCATGTTTCAAGTATCCACCTGACCCCACAGTTATCACAATATTATTGACCATATTCCCTATGCTGTACTTTACATCCTGTGACTATTTGGGACCACCAATTTGTACTTCCTAATCCCTTCACTCTTTTCATCCAGACCCCAACCCCCTCCCCTCTGACAGCTGTCAGTCTGTTCTCTGTATCTATGAGTCTGTTTCTATTTTGATTTTTTTATTTATTTTGTTCTTTCAGTTTCACATATAAGTGAAATTATATGGTCTTTGTCTTTCTCTTTCTCTAACTTATAAAAATAGATTCCAAGTTCCACCTCAGAGAGATTCATTTTGTACATCTAGCATACAGCCCAGGAAGATAAGGTTTTACAATCCTTCCCCCTGTCAAAAGAGATTGTACAAATGGCCCAAATAAGAATGGAGGTTCAAGTTACAAAGGGAAACAATAAAGGACTAAAGTATAATATGACTAACAAAACTTGGGAGAGGAATGATAGAGTAGGGAACCGACAAGAACTAAATACTTCAACTGTCATGATGAGGAATCAACAGATAATGACTAAAGACATTAAATCAAGAAATGGACTTACAAGCATTGTCCCTCAGTATATGGCAGCAAGCATCGGGAAAAATTAAAACTGAAACATTTCAAAGTTCTGGCTTAAGTAGCTCCTTCCATTCACAGTCAGTTCATCCCCATTATGTGCTTTTTTTTTTTTCTGTAACACTTCATACTTTCTATCTGATACTATTTTTATGTGTTTATTTCCAAAGTTATAATGAGCCCCATTAGTCAAGGATCTTGTCTGTCTTGTTCATTGTGTCCCCACAATTGGAACAGCGCCTGTAGGTGCTTAATAAACATTTGATAAGTCAGGGAGGGAGGGAGGGAAGGAAAGAAGGAAGAGAGGAAGGAAGGAAGGAAGGAAGGAAGGAAGGAAGGAAGGAAGGAAGGAAGGAAGGAAGGAAGGAAGGAAGGAAGGAAGGAAGGAACCTCTGGGAAATGGGAGAGAAATGGCAAAATTTTTATATTTTATTTAATGCTCTCCTGAACCATTGGAACATTTTTTAATGTTAAAATGTATTATGTTCTACTAAAAATGTTAAATGTTCTCCTAGAAGTTCTCATGTGTAGCCAGGTTTGGGCACTGGACTAGAGCACGAAAGAAAATACCTATAAAGTAAGAGGAGAATTTAGAATCAGCTATGGATAGGTGGGGGGGGGGGGGGGGGTGGGTTGCTAATTTTATTAGTAAGCTTTTCTGTTTTAATATTTTTCCATTTTTTATTTTGTTTTAGTGCTGGGCCTTTCCCTGTATCATGTAATGTGAATGACCTTGGAAGGTGGTGCCCAGTCTTTGGCTGGCACTTTACAGTCAGTCATTCCTTTATTGAAAAAACTTTTCCAGATTGTTTACTCTGGTGGAATACCCACATGAGACCCCTTTTAAAATTCAAACACTGCGCGGATGGATAACACACATTGTGTGATCGGTATCTTAGCATGAACTTCTTGCATTGTTTAATTACCTTCTTATTCTGTCTAAATGCCAAAACACAGAAAAAGGAGATAAATCTCTCTGCAGGACTCCAGCTATGGCTGTTTTGTGTGGTGAATGACGAACTGGATCTTTTCGTCATTTGCAATTTACACACAAGCTGAAAGTACATATGCAGCTTAAGACTCCGCCCTTTCTTCCTCTTTCCAGGAGCTGATTTTAGTATTGAGGTAGCGAGGCTCTTCACAGAATTCGCCTCATATCTGTAGGAGTCCAGTTAGGAGCCACTGTGCTGATGATGCAGTGTTGAAAAGAAGAGAAAATAAGGGGTGCATGCCTTGTTCCTACTGTGCACTCCGCATCTCCTCTGCTCGGTGAGATGAAGGCTGAATCTTACCGAAAAGGCTACCTCATAGAGACTACCTGGTGCATTCTCAAAATCAGCCCCTTCCCAGTGGAAGACCAGGGAGCGCTCCTGCTCTCTCTACAGACTCAGAGGCCAAGACTCAGAACAATGCAAGGGTCCAGAGCACAAGGTCCGATCTCACGACTTACCATGTTTCCAAAAGGAACAAGAGCATATCACTTTTGATTATCTGTTTCATCCATTTTTCAAGTGAGCTGGTTTTATCTTCTACATAGGCTACTTTTTCTCACTTTCCAGTGACAACCCAAAAGATGTGAATCTACACACTTCAAGAATGATTTTTAATTTAATGCTTATCTTGGGAAGCCAAGCGTTCATTCCACTGATGTGCCACATCTCAGAACCTTTTCAGAAGTCTTCCTTGGAAACCGTCTCAGGGTCAGGGGTACATTTTTAAAGAAGTTCACAATGGCAGCCAGTAGTTCTTTAGAAATGTAATTGATGTAGAGCAGCAATTCTCAAAATGTCTGGTCTCAGAGTCCTTTGACACCGATAAAAATTATTAAAGACCCCCAAAAACTTTATGTTTGTGTGAATTGTTTTATCAATATTTACCATGTTAGAAAATAAAATAGAAATTAAAAATATTTATTATTTTTAAATAACAGTAGTAAGCCCATCAAATGTTAACATAAATAACATATTTTTATGAAAATATTCACTACATTTTCTCAAACCAAAACATTTTGTTGGAAATGTAGCATTATTTTACATTTTTTGTAAATCATTTTAATGTCTGGCTCAATAGAACACAGCTGGATTTTTATATCTGTTTCTGCTTTCAATCTGTTGCAATATCATTTTAATTGAAGTATATGAAGAAAATGCAGAGTCTCACACATACATAGTTAAAAAGGAAGGATTATTTTAAGAACTTTTTCATATAATTTTGAAATTCTTCTATGATGCTATACCAAAACTCAACAAATGTTAGTTTTTTAATGATTCGCTGCAAAGTAAAACCAAAAACCATACCAATAAACTTTTTATACTCTGCTACATTAAAATCTATTGGTCTGTCTTGCACTTTGAAAGAAACTTTATCCATGCATAATTCTATAACATCATGCATTGGTTATTTGGAAAATAATGAGTCACTGAGTTGTGCAGATCTTCCAAATATTGAAACATTTCATTATACAATAGTATCACAGGCCATAAAACCTCTGGAAAACTCCACTGTACTCTCATGAGAGAGTTGGAATTAAAAAGGCACATAACATCTTGGACCCCCTGGAAAACTCTCTGAACACTCAGAGAGTCCCCAGACCACACTTAGAACCACTGACTTAGAGGATGAACTAAAAGTCTTTGAGAGTCAAGTCTTGTAAGTCATATTCCCAAATTCCATAACATGAAACATGTTGTCTAGAAACTTAATAAATTCAGCTACTTAAGCGGTTTTTGTGGAAAAGTGAATTAATTTTTTTCTGTTGTTGTCAGATGTTTTGATTAACATCAGGTTTCATCCCCTCACATATATAAGATAATTTATTATATTGGCCCACTTTAGGTGCCAGGATTGCCCTAACCCACACAGCCAGTTAGAAACTGAGCTGGGCCAAAGTCCACAAAACTTAACACTGTGACAACAAAAATGTTTTCATCTCCCAAACCCTAGATAGTGACCCATTTACTTTAAGCAATACTCGAAAGGACCATGTTTTGTTTAAGGAATAATGTGGATATCCTATGGGGTTTACTGAAAAGATAAATAAAAGATTTTCTATAGCTCTAATACAAAACTTCTTAGCTGTTCTCCCCTTTTAAACTGTGATTTATGATATAAAATTTAATAGCTATGAATAACTGAGGCGATCTAGTACAATAATCTAATTTTACAAATGACGAAAGTGTAAATCAGAAAATCAAAATTGGAGAACTATTCCCAGGCTGAGCTGAAACCAAAACCCGGGTTGCATGACATCCTACACAGCGTTTTCTGCATAGACTAAGAAGGTTCCCAAAAGAAAATGCCTCATCTTATCATCAGCTTTCTTTTTCCCATTTATCACTCAAACCAAATTGGAGATGTGCAAAAATGTATCCACTAATTCAGAAATAATTTAGACTTTTTTCCTTCCAAAAACAAGTATGTCAAGTTTAAGTGATATTCTTGTAAATCACCCAGAAGTCACAGGCAACGTTTTATTAGCAAAGGACAAAGAAATATTGAAATAATTTAGTGAAATGCCCACACATTGCAAAATAACCACAATCAGAAAATTATTACCTATTTTATCTGCCTTGGTGACATTCTTCCAAATGTAATAAACTAAGGTTCAGGGTCTTGAAATAGGCAATAAAAATGATAGTTAAAAAATGACTAAGGATAGGTAGAGTGCCATTAATTAAGCTATAATCCCTTTGAAATCAGTCATTACCAGCAGATTTTTGCTATGGGCCATTAACACTCTAACTAGCAAGTCATTAATAGTGGTAATAACCAATTCTGAGGGGATTAATGCTCGAATAAACCATATATAATGATTTTTTAGCTTTGTAAAAATTTTCACACTTTTATGTTAACCTTTGAATAATAAGTTAGTACGAGCAGAATTAGCTAAGAATATTACTGACTCATTTATTAAAACCTAAATATTTTCCTCTCTCTCCATCTCTCTATCCCTACATTTTTATCTATCATATCCTTCATGTTTGAGGACGGTGCTCCTGGCAGACCAGTATGGAGGGTTTTGCTAACCTCTTTCATATAATATCCATAAAGACGTGTGGTAGTTTGCAACTGCCCTCACTCATTAGGAGCCTAGCATTACCACTGACAACATCTTTTAAAGTCCAAGTCCACTTGAAGCCATTTTTTGTCCAAATTCATCTAGATCACTTGGTCAGTAATATAGACAACCCTTGTAGCTTGTTCTAAGTACAAAGGACTGCACCTAACACAGAAACAGACCCAATATAGAGGAGAGGGTGGGTGAAAAGTTTCCTGATTATTTTATCTGTAATGGTAGCCCAGAGGTAAATGCCTTGGCCCTGACTCCCTCCTGTTTTCCCAGGCCTGTAGGCTCTAGCAGGGATTTGGTAATGACTTTAACCATAGTTGCATGACTATCAGAACTTGTTATTTTTCCTTCACTCTGGATCTGCAACAGGAGTTGGAAGGAAAGGTGTTGGACCTCTCTGATATATTTGACTAACATCACAACTTGGCTTTTTGGTAATTTTATAAAGTATAAAGTAATATTGGGTAAACTTACACCCACCCCCCAAAAGAATGAGCCAAATAAGAAAAAATGACCGGGTACATGAAAGGATTCTGGAAAGAGAAAACGAGCAGGTGTTGGGAGAAGACAACCAACATTCTTCAATAAAATTTTAAAATCTTCTCTGTTCAGACACAGTGTTAAGACATAGACTATTTTATTAAGATTAATGTTACCTATGATATTCAAGGGGATACTGCCTCTGTGAAATTGATGAAATGGATCACAACAATCCAAGATGAAGACTGCCAATTTAAAACCATAATAAAAGAAATGAAAAGTAAATTCAACACTAGAGAAAATTAACAAATGAATTAGAAGATACATTTGAAAAGTTTCTTAGATGAAAGGATAAAAATGATAAGACTGATAGATAAGGCTGCATAAAAACTGGAAACTTTTGTACATAACCTACTTTCATAAATTGAATTTTTTTTAAACTGGGAAACTATTTTCCAAAGATAATCTGACAAAGGACTAACAACCCTAATTTTAAGGAACTCATAGCAAACGATTAGAAAATGCTGGCTCCTATAGGTTAGTGGACAGCAAACAATTCAGAGAAGTGACAAACATATAAAGTAATAACTACTTTCATTAGTAATCATACATGAAAATTTAATTAAAACAAATATTTTCACTTTCAAATTAGAAGAAAAACAAAAACCTGTTAATACAAGTAGCAAAAAATGCGAAGTCAGAAACAGTCAAAAATGTGTCCTGCTGGAGGAATGAAAGGAACCAAACTTCATCACCTTTTCTCAAAAAGCAATTTGGCAGTTTAGAAATACAGTAATATATTTTGAAATCAAAGAATCTAAAATCTCTATGAGAGTAATACAAGGGGACTGACACTCCTCTCACTGAGAGGTGGAGTCTGTGACCACTCCCACTGAATCTGTGTTGGAGCTTGTGACTACTCAACCAATAAAGTGAGGAAAAGAGATGCTTTGTGATTTCCATAGCTAAATCACAGAAACAGTACAACTTCCATCGGGTGCTCTCACTGCTGTGATGCTCACCCTGGAAACCCACCCCCCAGGCTGTGAGGAAGCCAAGCAGCCACATGAAAAAGCCACGTTCCAGCTACAGCTTCAACTGTTTCAGTTTCCCCAGTCAACCATCAGCCTCAGCCACCAGACAAGATGAAGCCAAGTGAAGCAGAGATGAGCTTTCCCTACCGAGGCCTCCCCAAGTGGCAGATTCATCAGCAAAATGATGTTTTCTTTCAATCTCTACAATTTTAAGTTTTGTTATTTTAGGAGTCTGTCTCCAAAAAAAACTGCTTCCAACAGGGAATACAACATGGTCCTAGTGAACTGTAAGTTAACACTACCACTTAGCCATTCCAGCTTCTCCATGCTTCTGAACCAATAGGCAAAAAAGGGGGAGGGGGCTATTCTACTGGCCTTGTAATTGATCTTTATTAATGAGGGGAAATTGGGTTACTGCTGCATGCTGTGGGTAGGATGGACTATGCCTGGAACTCAGGAGATTCTCAGGGACACCTCTTAGTACTTCCTAAGTCATGTTTAGAATTGTGGTTACTAGAAGTTTACAAACTTCCAAAGTATTCCACCAAATCTTTTTTTTTTTAAGTGATCGAATTTTTTTTATTAATTAATTTTTTTTTTACAGATGTTTCTCCTTTTTCTCCCACAGACACCCTCCTCCCGATCCTGCCCCCCCCCACCACCACATTGTTTTCTATGTCCATTGGTTATGCATATATGCATATAAGTTCCTTGGTTTATCTCTTCCCTCCTCCCCGCACCCTTCCTCTGAGGTTTGTCAGTCTGAACCCTACTTCTTTCTATGCCTCTGGGTCTATTTTGTTCATCAGCTTATTTTGTTCATTATATTCCACAAATAAGTGAGATCATGTCACACCAAATCTTTTGTTCCAAGGCAAAGACCAAAGGGACAAAGTCATCAACTTTATACACATAACCAGGAACACAAAGAGCCTATGCACAAGTGGGTACAACCGAGATCACTAAGTCCTAGAAGAGTGATCCCCTCAAATTCAGGAGAAGATTCCTCTCTGAAGCATTGAGTTCCAAGAAGTCCAGCTGGCCAGATTGGATGGAAGGAGGGAGAGGAACAAAGTAAGCTTGTCACCTGCCACTATACACTTCCACATTTCATCAGTTCAGATTCCAGTGATGGATACTATGCCTCCCGATCATAACAGTTCAATGTGATTCACAAATCTGTCTTATATTCCATTATGCTCACATATAAAAATTAGAATACATTTTCCCTCTATTTATGAAGATGTTTAAATACTCTGAATATGGTTTCTAAACAGGATTTCATTGCTAAAGAGAAAAAACTTTTTTGTTTCTTGCAAGTTTTAAGGATAAGAGCTGAATAGATCTTTGAATAGAAATTTTTTCCTCCATTTGAGCTCAGCAAAAAAAAAAAAAAAAAAAAGACTTGATTCCCTCATGTGCCTGAGCATCATCTCTAAAAATCAAATGTTATATTACCATCTATTGAAAAACAATATTAATGAAGTCTTATCTTATGAGCTGCAAGAATTTTGAAAGGTCAGTCAAAGCCACAGTTCAATACAAGATCACTTAGAAGTTCAAAGATAATATCATATTACTTAAAAGTCACCCAATATTAAATGGGATTGTTTCACTTATTTAAATTCCCTTTAATGAAGATCTTCGTACATTTTCTCAACTATATTAGTCCCTGATGATTATACCCCAAGGATATTAAAACCCAAGTCTGTCAAAATCACCAGAAAATAACTTCAAATGTACACTTGGCCATCTTTGTAATACTGAGTTGGTAATCTGAAGGATTATTTATAGGTAGGCTGCTGCACTTTCCACTTTGCAAATGAGCTTTAAATTAGTAGCCTATTTGCTGACTTGAATTGGGTAACTGAATCTTAAGAAACGTTAAAACAATTAACCTTGAGTAATTGTTGAATATGTTCAAAAATGGGTGGGGGGGTTCAAATAGGTGTCACAACAGCTACAGAAACACAAAGGAAAGTTCACAAAAACCCATAGAAAGTAAGCCATTTGCGTGAAATGCTGGAAGGAAAGAAAATACTTGGCTGAATATATGTATTACCTTTGTCCGAATTTGTCTAAATTATTTTCGTATACCCTGAAAATTGATCATTCATCTTAAGGTACAATCTCCAGTTTAAAAATAATCAAAATATGTAAATAGTATTTAAACAAAATAACACATAATACAATTTGTAGTCTTCCCTTTCTTCATGGGTCAGCTTATCTACCAGAGTGCTCTTAATACTTTTCTGTTCATTTATCCTTTGAAATTAGTTTTTAAAACTATGTACCCCCTACCCGGCCAGTGTGGCTCAGTGGTTGAACATTGACCCATGTACCAGGAGGTCGCTGGTTCGATTCCTGATCAGGGCACATGCCCAGGTTGTGGGCCAAATCCCCACTGGGGGGTATGCAGGAAGCAGCCAATTGATGTTCTCTCTCATCAATGTTTTTATCTCTCTCTCCCTCTCCCTTCCTCTCTCTCTGTAATAGCAATAAAGAAAAAAATAAAAATAAAACTATGTACCCCCCTCACCTACTTATGTACATGAAAATTAATATTATCATAATGTTTTATGATGCAAAGGAGCTAATTTCCAGTGTATTAATATATTAATATTAATATATACATAAAAAGCATTGTACAAACTCCAGCACCCATTTATGATAAAAACTGTTAGTAAAGTGGGTTATGGGGAACATACCTCAACATAATAACAAACCCATATGACAAACTCACAGCTAACATCATATTCCATGGGGGAAAACTAAAAGCATTTCCCTTAAGATTTGGAATAAGACAGGGATGTCCACTTTCCCACTCTTATTCAACATAGTATGGAAGTCCTAGCCACAGCAATCAGACAAGAAAAAGGAATAAAGGCATTCAAATTGTAAAGGAAGTATTAAAACTGCCATTGTTTGCTGATGGCATGATACTATATAGAGACAACCCTAAAGATTCCACCAAAAAACCTATTAGAACTAATAAAAAAAAATTTTTAGTAAAGTAGCAGGATACAAAATAAATATTCAGAAAGAATTTGCATTTTTATACACCAATAATGAACTATCAGAAAGAAAAACTAAAAAAATAATAATAATAAACCCATTTACAACTGTAGCGTGTGTGTGTGTGTGTGTGTGTGTGTGTGTGTGTGTGTGTGTTTAACCAAGGAGGTAAAAGACCTATCGTCAGCAAATTACAAGACATTCAAGAAAGAAATTGAGGAAGATACATATAAATAGGAGCATATATTTTACTCATGAATAGGGAGAATTAACATCATGTAAATGTCCATACTACCCAAAGCAATCTATAGAGTCAATACAATTCTTATCAAAATACCAATAGCATATTTTGTAGAACTAGAACAAATAATCCACAAATTTATATGGAACCACAAAAGATCCCGAACGGCTACAGAAATCTTAAGAACAAACTTATAGATATCATGCTACCTGATATCAAACTATACTACAAGGCAATAGTAATCAAAACAGCATGGTATTGGCATAAAAACAAATACATAGCTCATTGGAACAGAATAGAGAGCCCAGAAATAAACCCACACCTATGTGGTCAATTAATATATGACAAAGGAGGTAAGAATATACAATTAGGATAAAGACAGTCTGTTCAATAAATGCTGTTGGGAAAATTGGACAGATACATGCAAAAATTGAAACTTAACCACCTTTTTATACTATTACATAAACTCAAAATTGTTAAAGACTTAAATGTAAGACTTGATACAATGAAACTCTTAGAAGAAAACATAGGCAATAAAATCTCTAACATCTCTCTTAGCAATATTTTTTTTTATGTCTCCTCAGGCAAGGGAAACAAAAGAAAAAATAAACAAATGGGAATACATCAAACTAAAAAGTTTTTGCACAGCAAAGAAAACACCATCAACAAAATGGAAAGACAACCCACTGAATGGGAGAACATATTCACCAATGACATATCTGATAAGGGGTTAATATCTAAAATATATAAATCACATACACAACTCAACACCAAAAGCAAACAATCCAATTAAAAAATGAACAAAGGTCCTGAATAGACACTTCTCCAAAGAGGACATACAGATGGCCAATAGACACATGAAAAGATGCTCAATGTCACTAATCATCAGGGAAATGCAAATTAAAACCACAATAAGATATCACGTCACACTTGTCAGAATGACTATCATCAATAAATCAACAAACAACAATGTGTTGGTGAGTTTGTGGAGAAAAGGGAACCCTTGTACTGTTGGTGGGAATGCAGGTTGGTGCAGCCACTGTGGAAAACAGTGGAGGGTCCTCAAAAAATTAAAAATGGAGCTGCCTTATGACACAGCAAGTCCCCTTCTGGGAACATATCCAAAGAAACCCAAAACACTAATTCAATAGAATATATGCAACCCTATGTTCATTGCAGTGCTGTTTACAATAGCCAAGCTATGGAAGCAACCCAAGTGCCCATCAATAGACAAGTGGATAAAAATGCTCTGGTACATACATATATACAATGGAATATCACTCGGCCATAAAAAAGAACAAAATCTTACTATTTGCAACAGCATGGATGGACCTAGAGGGTATTATACTAAGTGAAATTAGTCAGTCAAAGAAATACAAATAACATAAGATTTTACCTATATGTGAAATCTAAACAATATAAATAAGCAAACAGAAAGAGACTCATAGATACAGAGAACAGATTGATAGTTGCCAGAGGAGAGGGGATTGGGGAACTGAGTGAAAAAAGTGAGGGGATTGAGAAGTACAGATTGGTAGCTATAAAATAGTCATGGGGATATAAAGTACAGCATGGAGAATATTATCAATAATATTGTAATAACTATGTATGGTGCCATCTGGGTACTGAAAATATCAGGGGGAACATTTTATAAAGTGCTCTGTGATTGTCTAACTACTATACTGCACATATGAAACTAATATAAAATAATACTGAATGTGAACTGTAATTCTTTTTAAGTTTTAAATTAAAAAATTATAGTAAAAGAAATATGGAAATGAAAAAAAAGAAGAATATGCCTGGCTGATGTGGCTCAGTGGTTGAGCATCGACCCATGCACCAAGAGGTCACCAGTTTGATTCGTGGTCAGGGCACATGTCCAGGTTGTGGGCCCAGTCCCCAGTGGGAGGCATGCAGGAGGCAGCCAATCAATATTCTCTCTCATCGATGTTTCTGTGTCTTTCTACCTCTCCCTTCCTCTCTCTCTAAAATCAATAAAGAAAATAAAAGAAGATATGTACCCCTATATTCATTACAGTGTTATTTACAATAGCAAAGATCAGAAGCAACCCTAGTGCCCAATGAAAGATGAATGGATAAAGAAGAGGTGGTGAATATATACAATGAAATATTAGTTGGCCATAAAAAAATGAAATCTTACAATTTGCAACAACATGAATGAACCTACAGGGAATTATGCTAAGTGAAATAAGTCACAAAGAGAAAGATAAATACCATATGATTTCACTTATATATGGAATCTAAAGAACAAAATAAACAAACAAACAGAACAGAGACTCATAGATACAGAGAACAGACTGGTGGTTGCCAGAGGGGAGTGGGGTTGGGGGGTTGGGTGAAAAAGGTAAAGGGATTAAGAAGCACAGAGTGGTAGTTACCAAATAGTCACAGGATGTAAAGTACAGCAGAGGGAGTATAGTCAATAATATTGTAATAACTATATGTATGGTTCTAAGTGAGTACTTGAAATATTAGAGAAGGGGGTCACTTTGTAAGGTATATGCTTATGTAATAAATATAATGTACACCTAAAGCTAATACAAAATAATATTGAATGTAAACTGCGATTGGAAATTAAAATTTAGTAATTGGGAAAATTTTTTAAAGAAAAATATATTAACAGTTTTAGATATAACTCTTACCTCACTCTTTCAAACATATCCAATGGATTCTAAGTGCTATGCTTTGCACTTTTTTTCATATTTCAACATCTCTGAATTTGAGATGAACTTTATTATTGCTCTGGTTAAGTGACAGGCATGCATGTTGGCATCAGTGATCTGGAGGAACATACAACAGAAAATAGCATTTAAGAAATGCTGTAAGACCAATGCTTTTGATGGCTCAGAGGAAAATAGAATGTGGGGAAACCCTAAATCAACAACTGAGTAAAAAAATGCATTTTTGGCTCAGCAGTTGGAGAGTTGACCCTCAGACCAAAGAGTCACAGGTTCAGTTCCAGTCAAGGGCATGCACCTCGGTTGCCGTTCAGTCCCTGGCCCTGGTCGGGGTCATGTGGGAGCTAATTTGTTATGGTCATATTTCTATGTGTGCATATGCATAACTGATGTTAATGATTCAAATAAATCTAAGAGATATTTTTTATCAATGATAGAGTAAAACTTCTACGTGATAAAAAGCATATCAGTTTAAGTCACGGAATTTTCTCTGGCTTAGTTATACAAAAGTAATAGTGAATCTAACAATTGATGGCATCTTAGATTTAATAAAATATGAGACTATAATGATTTAATACCCACAGAGATCCATTTTTTAAAATTATATGGATAAACTCTTCCTTTTTATTGTGGTAAAATGTACATAATATGAAATTTATCATTTTAGCCACTTTTAAGTGTACAGTTAAGTGGCATTAAGAACATTCACATTATTGTGGAACCATCACCACCATCCATCTCCAGAACTTTTCCATCTTCCCAAAGAGAAATTCTGTCCCCATTAAATAATAATTCCCCATACTCCTCTCCCCCTACATTCCTGTAACCACTGTTCTACTTTCTGTCTCTATACATTTAACTGTTCCAGGTGCCTCATGTCAGTGAAATCATACAGTACGTCCTTTCATGTGGGCTTGTTTTACTTATTGGACAGAGCAAGCGCATACACACATGTAAAATTAAAAGGAAAAGAGTGTTTCCAGAGACACTACAGTCTAAATCCATACTAAAATAGTGCATCAATTAAGAGAGGAATCAGCTACATATAACCGAAAACCCAAAGAAGTGGCTTTAAGGTAGAGGTTTATTTCTTTATCATAGTCAGGAAGTCTGGAGGTAGACAGTCCTGACTAGTATGGTTAGGGCTAGGCTCTTTCTGACTCTCCACCTCCCTAATATCTGGCCTTCATTTTTATGGTAACAAGATAGCTGCTTTAGCTTCAGCCATCACATCCAAGATCCTGGCCACAGGATAATGAAAGGCCCTTCCTTTGAAAGGAGACCTCTGGGAAATCTCACATTATTCTCCCACTTGTATGTCATTGGCCAAAATTCTCACACATTTCCCTGACCCAAAAGAAATCATGTAAAACATTATTAAACCAATTATGTCATCGATACTCAAGGCCACTCATAAAAATTGGGCCCATAACAATGCCTTGCCAAAAGCAGAACTATTTTATCTGATGGTCATTTTAAGTTACAATGAAGCCTGGCAGAAGCATCAATTATTTTTAAATTTTGATCCAAATCAAATGTTAGTGTTGAGCATCCTTCTCTTATAACCTTTATAATCTGAGAGGAGGCAGCATAAATATTTATCATGCTCTTTTACAGGAAAAACCCTCAGTGGTCAGAGAGAAGGTGAGGGGTGGAGCCCATTTTAGGTTTTCCACAATTTGCCACTTTCTTAATTTTACTTATCCTTAGACTGTGCATGACTAATGAGCAGCAGATTTTTTAATTATTATGTAGAATACCCAAGAGTAACATCTAAATGAGCAAATCTTAAATAGTTCACTGGGGACATCATAGACTACTACGGATGGAGTGAGAGGAAAGAGAAGTATTAATAATGCAACGGTGAGCCAATGACTTCTCCACAATGAGAGGTGTTTTCAGTTAACCATCCAACTGGAAGTTTTCTACTTCTCACCAAAAGCAGAAATTATCTATAAAATCCCTCCCACTGACACATCATAGAAATTAAGATGAGAAACCATTTTCAGGCCTGATGAACCCACATGGGGCATTTTTTCAGAACACTTGCTTAACAAAGTTTCCAGCATTTCAGTGTTGCACAGATTTGCACAGTAGCAGATTGAGAAATTCAGAAATGAAGTTAATAAACTCCCTAGAGTTAAAGTGAGTTTTCAACAAATGAATATAGAGTTTCTGAGAATTCTGTGACCAGAAATGAGTGAAATTTGGACCAGCATAGAAAGAGTGGAGGTAGTTGGGAGATGATTGAAAACCCTTGAAACAGAAGAGGAAACTTGGAAGGAATTACAACACTGATTTTTTTCCCCTTAAATCAATGTAACAATGTATATGCCTAATTATTTAGTAAAAATAATTTAAATTAATTAAATATAATAATATACCACATTATATATTTTTACTTTGTTGTGTATCAGTTTATAAGACAATATTTGAAATACTGTATGTAATCCATAATTCTTCAAGTCACACAAACTTGGGGAGTAGAAATCAGGTCATATAAACAACATTGTAGTGAAAACATCAAGCTGTAGACAAACAGGCTATCTAATCAACAATACAGAGTAGAAAGTCCAGAAACAAACACACACAAACAGTCATCTGATTTAAGACAAAGGTAAAACTACAGTGCTGTGAGAAAATGGTCCTTTCAGTAAATGTTGTTGGACCAACTAAATATTCATATGGAAAAAAATGTACCTTGACCTCCTACTTCATACCATACGTCCAAATCAAGTCCAGATAGATTGTTGATGAAATGTGAAAGGTAAGCAGTAAACATAAATGAACACTTTCATGATCCTGGGGTAGGCAAATGTTCCTGAATGAGAATGCAAAAAGTGCTGGCCATAAAAGAGAATAGTTGATAAACTGAACTATGCTAAAGTTAAGAACGTCACTGTTTTTCATGGTGTCTTCATTGAACACCATTAAGAAATGCCATAAGGACACCGCAGTCTTTGTAGGACCATAAGAAAATGAAAGACAATCCAAAGAAAGGGAGGACATGTTCACACCTATCCATCTAACGATTCATATCAAGAGTATAGAAAGAACCCCTGCACACTAGTGATATAAAGACATAAACACAATAGGAAAATGGGTAAAAGTCTCAGACATACTTTTCACAAAAGAAAATATACAAATTACCAATAAAATATGGAAATGTACAGGGTAAAGAAAATTAAAACTAACCACAGAATGATACCATTCCACACTCATCAAAATGGCTAAAATGAAAAAGATAGAACAGAGACCGCTGGCTAATGGATGCAGAGCAGAGGGCCGGCTGATCGCTCTTGGCTCCAGGGGCAGCTTGGCTGGAGCTAAGAAGGACCCAGACATGACCATTGTGTGGAGTTGGGTGACAACTTCCTGTGCTAGAAGCTGAAAAACAAGCTTCTTGACTCTCGTGGAACATTTTGGAATGCATAAACAGGTGATGCTGATGCTGCTGGTTTGAGGCCCACACTATGAAAACCACTGCATCAGAAAAAATGGTGATGGAGTGAATGGAAGCTACACAGACCATCTCCCAGGACCAAACTGGAATTACAACTAAAATAAAGACAAATCGTCAGGAAAAAGCAACAGAAAAGCAGCTTGCGAGGACCATACAACCAGGGACACTGAATCGATCCTGGTAGGATTGTGGAGGCGTGAGGGGGGCCTGGGAACCCACAGACAGCAGCAGTCTTAGCTGAGAGCAGCACCCTTGGGGTTAAAGCCCAAGCTGGCTCCACAGTGCAGAGGGCCAGGAAAGAGTGCTAAAATAGCCACAGTCATTCACCTTGGGCTCCGGCAGAGGGAGGGTGGACTGGACTGGAACTGTGTGGGGACACTCAGGATTTGGAGGGGGCTCAGAGCTTTTGCTGAGGTGTGGCCACACAGGACGGTGGCCATCTTACTCCTTCCCAGGGCTCTGGGGAGAGGCGGTGGCCCCTCCCTCAGAGACTCAACCCCACCCAGGTGGGCCAAAGAAATGAAAATTGAGGCTCATTAACAACCAGCATCTACCCCACCCTCGGGAAATCCTCTCATGCTGAACACCTGAGGGTGGTTTTCATTCAACTGAGAACCCAAGGCTCTTCAAGTAACCACGACTAATAGCCTCTAGGCAAAAAGCTAGAGGATAACTTAACCTTTTCTGGGCTTGCAAATCTATCAAGGAAAGTAAGACTTGACAGTGGTGTTTAACATGGGTCCTCCCACGCTCATCCAAATCCAGTAGAGGGAGCCACAAACAGCAGAATACCAACATCCACAGGAAAAATTTGGCAGGCTCCAAAACCCACTAAGGTAGCCAAAATGGTGAAACAAAGAAACGAATCCCAAATGAAAGAACAAGAGACCTCCACCAAAGATGAGATAAATGAAATGTAGTTAAGCAAGTTAACAGAGCTAGAATTCAGAGCCATGATCTTGAGGAAGCTCAACAGCATGAGTAAGGACATCAACACCATGAGTAAAGACATAGAAACATTGAAAATCAACCAATTGGAAATGAAGAGGCACCAAGAAGATATGATGAATGACATAGCAGAAATAAAGAACACATTGGAAGGACTAAACAGCAGAGTAGAGGAAGCTGAGGACCGGATCAGTGAATTAGAAGACAGGACAGAAAAAATCAACCAATCAGAAAACCAAAAGGAAAAAACAATGAAAAAACAGGAAGACAGCTTAAGAGAACTGTGGGACAACTGGAAACGTAATAATATTCACATCATAGGAGTCCCCAAAGAAGAAGAAAATGAGCAAGGGTTAGAGAATACATTTGAAGAAATAGTGACAGAAAACTTCCCTAATTTGGTTAAGGAAGAAGGCATTCAAGTTCAAGAAGCACAGAGAGCCCCAAGTAAGAAGAACCCAAATAGGCCCACACCAAGACACACAGTAATTAAAATGCCAAAAATTATAGACAAAGAGAGAACCCTAAAGGCAGCAAGAGATAAGCAACAGGTTACCTACAAAGGAACCCCCATAATGCTATCAGTTGACTTCTCAACAGAAACACTACAGGCCAGAAGGGAATAGCATGAAGTAATCAAGGTCATGAAAAACAAGGATCTGAATCCAAGACTACTCTATCCAGCAAGGCTATTACTCAAAATAGAAGGTCAAATAAAGAGCTTTCCAGACCAAAAAAAAAAAAAGAGGCTAAGGGAATACATTAGCACCAAACCAGCACTACAAGAAATGTTAAAAGGACTGCTGTAATTAGTAGAAGAAATAGGAAGGAAAATAGAACCATACTAAAAAAAAAAAAAAAAATGGCAATAAATAAGTACATATCAATAATCACCTCAAATGTAAATGGATTGAATGCTCCAATAAAAAGACACAGAGTAGCGGATTGGATAAGAAAGCATGACCTATATATATATGTTGTTTACAAGAGACCCACCTCACAACAAAAGACTCACATAGGTTGAAAGTGAAGGGATGGAAAAAAATCATCCAAGCAAACGGAAAAAAAAAAGAAAGAAAGAAAGCTGGGGTAGCAATACTCATATCTGATAAAATAGATTTCAAAATGAAGGCCATAACTAGAGACAAAGAAGGTCACCACATACTATTGACAGGATCCATCCAACAGGAAAACATAACCTTGGTAAACATATATGCACCCAATATAGGAGCACCAAAATATATTAAAAACCTTCTGGAGGACTTCAAAGGAGAAATCGACAGCAATACAATCATAGCAGGGGACTTCAACACCCCACTGACATCACTGGATAGATCCTCTAGACAAAAAATTAACAAGGAAACAGAGACTCTAAATGAAGCACTAGACCAAATGCATTTAATAGACATCTACAGAGAATTACACCCCAAAACTACAGAATTCACTTTCTTCTCAAGCGCACATGGAATATTCTCAAAGATAGACCACATGTTAGGACACAAACTAAGTCTCTACAAGTTCAAGAAGATTGAAATCATATCAAGCATCTTCTCAGATCACAATGGCATGAAACTAGATATCAATTGCAACAAGAACATGCAAAGATATTTGAACACTTGGAGGCTAAATACCATGTTATTAAATAATGAATGGGTTACCGAGGAGATCAAGGAAGAAATTAAAAAATTCCTGGAAAACAATGAAAATGAACACACAACAAGATAAAATCTATGGGATGCAGCGAAAGCAGTTCTAGGAGGGAAGTTCATAGCACTACAGGCCTACCTCAAGAAACAAGAAAAATTTCTAATAGACTATCTAACCTCACAACTTAAAGAACTAGAAAGCAAACAAAAAGAAAACCCCAGAGCAAGTAGAAGGAAGGAAACAGTACAGATCAGAGCAGAAATAAATGACATAGAGACCCAAAAAAACAATTCAAAGGATCAATGAAACAAAGAGCTGGTTTTTTGAAAAGATAAACAAGATCGACGGACCCTTAGCTAGACTCACCAAGAAACAAAGAGAGAGAACCCAAATACACAAAATCAGAAATGAAAGAGGAGAAGTAACAACTGACACCACAGAAATACAAAGGATCGTTAACAAATACTATAAACATTTGTATGGCAACAAATTCGACAATCTAAGCAAAATGGAAAAATTTCTAGAATCACATAGTCTCCCAAAACTGGACCGGGAAGAGATAGAAAACTTGAACAGGCCAATAACAACTAAGGAAATTGAATATGTAATCAAGACTCTCCCAGCAAACCAAAGCCCAGGCCTGGATGGCTTCATGGGGGAGTTCTACTGAGCATTCAAAGAAAACTAACACCCATTCTCCTCAAACTATTCCTAAAAATTCAAGAAGAAGTAAGATTTCTAAACTCTTTTTATGAGGCCACCATAATTCTAATTCCCAAACCAGAAAAAGACACTGCAGAGAAAGAAAACTATAGGCCAATATCCCTGATGAACATAGATGCCAAAATCCTTAACAAAATACTAGGAAATCGGAGCCAGCAATATATCAAAAAAATTATTCACCATGACCAAGTGGGATTCATCCCAGGGATGCAAGGCTAGTTCAGTATTTGCAAATCAATAAATGTGATACACCACATAAACAAAATGAAAGAAAAAAACCACAGGATCATATCAATAGACGCTGAAAAAGCATTCGACAAAATCCAGCACCCATTTCTGATAAAAACACTCAGCAATGTTGGAATAGAGGGATCATATCTCCACATAATAAAGGCCATATATGAAAGACCTACAGCCAGCATCATATTCAATGACTAAAAACATTTCCCTTAAGAACAGGAACAAGACAGGGATGCCCACTTTCACCACTCTTATTAACATAGTATTGGAAGTCTTAGCCACAGCAATCAGACATGAAGAAAAAATAAAAGGGATCCAAATTGGAAAGGAGGAAGTGAAACTGTCATTATTCGCAGATGACATGATATTATACATAGAAAACCCTAAAGATTCCATCAAAAATCTACTAGACTTAATAAATGAATTTGGCAAAGTAGCAGGATACAAAATTAATGTCAAGAAATCGACAGCATTCTTATACACCAATGATGAACTCACAGAAAGAGAAACTAAAAAAAACAATCCCATTTACCATCGCGGCAAAAAAATTAAGATACCTAGGAATAAACTTAACCAAAGAAGTAAAGGACCTATTTGCAGAAAACTACAGGACATTGAAAAAAGAAATAAAGGAAGACATAAAAAAAAAAATGGAAGCACATACCTTGTTCATGGATTGGAAGAATTAACATCATTAAAATGTCCATATTACCCAAAGCAATCTAGAGATTCATTGCAATCCCCATCAAAATACCAGTGACATATTTCATAGAACTGGAACAAACACTTCAAAAGTTCATATGAAACCAAAAAAGACCCCAAATAGCCACAGCAATCTTGAAAAAGAAGGACAAAGTAGGTGGGATCACAATACCGGATATCAGATTATACTACAAAGCTACTGTAATCAAAACAGCCTGGTACTGGCACAAGAACAGGCATATAGACCAGTGGAACAGAACAGAGAATCCGGAAATTGACCCAAGACATTATGCTCAATTAATATTTGACAAAGGTGGCAAGAGCATACAATGGAGTAAAGACAGCCTCTTTAATAAATGGTGCTGGGAAAATTGGACAGCTACATGCAAAAAAATGAAACTAGACCATCAGCTACATGCAAAAAAAATGAAACTTACACCATACACAAGAATAAACTCAAAATGGATAAAAGACTTAAATGTGATGCGTGTATCCATAAAAAATCCTAGAAGAAAATGTAGGCAACAAAATTTCGGACATCATACACAGCAGAATCTTCACTGATACATCACCTAAGGCAACAGAAACAAAGGAAAAAATGAACACATCGGACTACATCACACTAAAAAGCTTCTGCACAGCAAAAGAAACAACCACCAAAACGGAAAGGGAACCCACTATATGGGAGAGCATAATTGCCAATGATACATCAGATAAGGGGTTAATCTCCAAAATATATTGAGTGCTCATACAACTCAACAAAAGGAAGACAAAGAACCCAATTAAAAAATGGGCAGAGGAACTAAATAGACACCTCTCCAAACAGGACATACAAATGGCTAAGAGACATATGAAGAAATGCTCAACATCACTAATCATCAGAGAGATGCAAATTAAAACAACAATGAGGTATCACCTCACACCTGTCAGAATGGCCGCCATCAACAAATCATCAAACAACATGTGTTGGCGAGGATGTGGAGAAAAGGGGACTCTAGTACACTGCTGGTGGGAATGCAGACTGGTGCAGCCACTGTGGAAAACACTATGGTGTTACCTCAAAAAATTAAAAATTGAATTGCCATTTGACCCAGTGATCCCACTTCTAGGAATATACCCTAAGAAACCTGAAACACCAATCAGAAAGAATATATGTATCCCCATGTTCATAGCAGCGCTATTTACAATAGCTAAGATCTGGAAACAGCCCAAGTGTCCATCAGTAGATGAATGGATTAAAAAGCAGTGGTACATATACACAATGGAGTACTATGCAGCTGTAAGAAAGAAAGATCTCTTATCTTTTGAGACGACATGGAGGGACCTGGAGAGTATTATCCTAAGCGAAACAAGCCAAGCAGAGAAAGACAAATATCCCATGATCTCACTTATTTGTGGAATATAATAAACATAACAGTCTGAGGAACAGGGGGTAGATCCAGAGATGTGGAAGTAGAGTACAGACTGACAACCCTCAGAAGAGGGGTGGGGGGGGAGGGAAGAGACAAACCACAGAACTTATATGCATGTACGCATAACTGATGGACATGGACAACAAAGCTGGGGATGGGGTGGGAGGGATGGGGAGGAGGGTGTCAATGGGGAAAAAAAGAGAAACACCTGTAACAAAAATAAATTAATAAAAAATAAAATAAAATAAAAATAAAAGGCATGTCATAATATGAAAGAAAAAAAAAGAATTCCATGCTGGCAAAATGCAAATAAAAGTAGTATCTACTTCACAAAACTGTAGAGAATATTAAAACTCTACCCTAATGTAATAAACAGGGTCCCCAAAATTCAACTGGGTATAAACATGTCATGTTGAAAGGGTAATCAAATGGCAGGGCAAGCCTGTGCCACTCACCAGCTAGGAGCTCTAGGAATCCAGCTAAGCAGTTTAAATCCACCTCAGTCTTGGCTGTTGTGTCATCACTTGATGGCAAATGTCAGCTCTGGTTTGAATATTAATAGAGATAATTCTAGATCCTATGGATAGCCAGGATTTCCAAGACAAAGAGTTAATTGGTGCCCATTTTGTTATCCATGGAGAAACTGGGTTGGAAGAGTCTGGGACCTCTTCCTTTCTGCTCCCTAAGCCAAGATCATCTTTCATTTCCCACCTTAGCATGATTCTCTCTTCCATTCTCCCCCTCTCTTTGAAGAAAACTTTACACTACTCTTCTTGGGGAAAAAAATACAGGCTTGGCAGAGGACAGGAGAGAGACATCATCCCCTTAATATCTGAATTGGCAGTTCGGAGAATGGGAAGTTATTAAACACATAAATCATGTGAATAACAAGTACTTATGAAATGTTAGCTGTTTTCCCCTTCCTGCCAGTTGACCCATTCACTTTGCAAGACCTTTGGACCTCCTCAAGATTTTCCCCAGCTCTTTCCTAGTCTTCAGAGTCCACATGGGATTTTCTGCCATGCATTGCATCCCACCGTCCCCTAAGACACGGGACTAAAACAGAAATACTTTGTGTTGCAGCATCACTGTCCTCAGGAGTCCTCCAAATACTGCAGCTGCAGCCGGGCTGTTCCAAGCCAAGGAAAGAATGCCTTGCTTCCCACTTTGGGATTTGAGAAGGGAACTAAAGGAACCCTGCCCTGCACAGCAATGCCTTAGAGAGGTTTGGGGGCGGGGAGCACCTCTAAAGCGTTGGGGTATTTGGGAGACTTTTTGTTTTATTATCTTTTCTTTTTTTTTTTTTTATGTGTACAACCACTCTGTAGTACAAAATGCCATGAGGACTGGACCACCACACGGTAGGGGGTTCAGCCCCTTCTCTCAGATGACTTATATCTTATTATCAGGTCCAACCAGACTGTTTCTTTCCTTAGGATAATCTCAGTCCCTATTGCAAACACACTCCTGGCAAGCTTGTCACTCCAATCAATGAGAGACACCTAGGTATGTCTGATTCCCAAGAATGAATGCATTTGTTCTCCAGGAGAAATTTCTCCCAAAACATTTCATTATATACCGTTGGCTTTCTAAAACTCAGAGCTTTAAGAACACATCATACAGCTCTAAAGATGAGTATCTGAACCAGGTACATCCAGTGGGAAAATGGGCTGAAGACTCTGGGACCCAGAACAAGCTGCAGTACCCAGCAACCTTAGTGTAATGGATATCGATCTTTCTGCAAGGCCACAAGTTCCTGAGGCACGACACAGGGTATATCCAGAGTTCACACAATCCCGAGGGCATGCCCCACACCTCTAGTCCTTCTTCCCACTCAAGAAAACATGTTAGAATGTAAGAAAGTATAAATGATATTTAATTATAGATATAACCTACACAGAACTCTACTCTGTCAAGTAGTAAAACATTTATGAATTTTAGTTCCTCCTTATTAAGAAAACATCACTTGCAACCCCACTGCACCACCAGTGGTTTTGATCAAGGAGTGTGTCACACTCCTACCACAGAAAGACCCACTGTCTGAATAAGATTCAATTCATCCAGATTCATTAGCTTACAAAGGACAAAAGCTAACCGGGTGAGGGAGGGAGAGCGGGGGGAGGATTTGCTAAAAGTATATGGGAGAATCTCACATGGATGCAGGAAGGGCCAGGAAAAGCTAGACCTCAGACACCAGACGAATGCTGCCTGGACTTTCTTGTCTTTGTCTCTCACATCTGCTTCCTTCTCTCCTGGAGACCAGTTTCCTTCGCATTGTAGAGAACATGGACACCCAAGCGCCTGTGGCTCTCACAGCCAGAGAGGGCTCTCTCCCCTCCGTTACCACATGAAAATCCATGGAAGGACAGTGACTGGCAGTGGTTCTCATCAGGTGCCTATCCCCAAACCAATCAGCAAGGGCCATAGGGCCTTGTCCCCAGATACAGACACCCTTGCAAACCAAGGCCAATGCAAAGAAGGATTTGTATCTGTTACAAAGATACATTTCTGTCTGGATGTGGCATAGTTTCTATTCTGATTATGGCATTTACAGAACGCAGGGGGTAAAACTAACAGAAGAAGTCACAAAGGGAGCCAAAATTAGAACCAAAGAAATAAAGACCAATGCGTGGTTTTCTCAGTTAAAAGAGCCTGGCGTTAGGCTTAAATCAGCGTTGGATTGAATATCACAGCAGTCTGAATGTGAGTGAAAGGAAGTTGTTTGTGACAGTCTGATGACTCCCCATGATAAGGTACTGATCCCCATCTTTAATAATAACCAATAATAAGCACACCGCAAGACTCTCTTCTGCTTCTAATATTATGGGTAAAATTGTACAGGCCAAATAAAATGCAATTACTGCTTTAGGCAGAATGGATGAAAACCCACAGCTCCTACACATTAAAAAGATTCAGTGGGTGAAAGACCTAGAAAAGAAAGATGTAATAATGTTTTTTATGATTATTACTTCCATTGTTATTATTTTGGTTTGGGTTATTATAATTATTATTATGATAATTACTTTTTTATTGATACTTCTCTTTACGTTTATCTTGAGATGGAAACAATAACTGCCCAGCTCTCCTTGTAAATGTGCCAAGGGAGTAGTTGGAAGTAATGATGAAAAAGTCTTTTTCTTTTATATTAGTCCTGCTATAAAAGGGGTGGTTACTCTTTGTGAAAAGGTAGCTTATGTCGCATAAAACAAAGTCATGTTTTGTTTCAAAGCTGTTCACTCAAATCTGGGAGTAACTTCTTCTTATGAAAAGGCATACTTGAGTGATTATCAATCAAATCTTCTGAACGTCCCTTCCTCGTATACTATGCAGAGTTAATAAAAGGCAGGGCCCCAGTTTCTGTGCCTGGGTCTCATTTCCCCGTGTGCCAGTGCTCCGTGGACGCCGTTGATTAAAGAGCTCACAGAGCAAGGTTTTGTGTGATCCGTGTGTTTTAGGAAGAGGAGAACAAGAATTAATTGATCTTTTGTCCCTGAATAATACTATTTGATGGAAATTTAATAGGAGCTGGTAGATTTCAATATCACCAGGAAGCCATAGAAAACTTGACATTTCAATTTGTTTCCGAATCATTCATATAGGAGAAAAGCCAGGAATATACATACGTTAATAAGCTTTCTGACAGAGCAGTGAGGAGGAAAGAAGGAAAGAAAAACTACACGGATCGTTCATCCATAGGAAACTCAGCAAGAAATGAGTTGGAGCTGTATATAGAGATTGCTTTTCAGTCGTGTTTACAAGCTGGGAATAAATAAGTGTATTACTCCGGAGGATGATTCCACTGAGAACCTAAATTTAAGATAATACAGATTTGCAGGATTTTAGGGGACTTGCAGGATTTCGGGAATTTTAAGTTCCTAGACGTCCCCACTACCACCCCAGCTGTAGTGTCGGTTAGCCCCCTGCCCTGGGGCTCGGTGCCCCTGAAGCCTCCTGTGTCCCCCTGATTAACTCACACCCATCCTCTGCAGCACTCTCCTCCCCAGGTCTCAAGGCCGCCTCAATGCCCCTCTAATCACAGCAGGACACAACCTAAGCAACCCACTCTCTTCGAGGCACTGCGACCGAACTTGTTACCTCTGGAGTATTTGTGCTCTAAATGGGGGAACACAATGCTGAAGTATCAAGATGACCTAGGTATGGATTCTCCTGCCTCAGGCAGCCTGCTACCTGACCAGTCCTTCCACAGATCACACTACCTGCCATAGCCTGAGTGCCATGGAGTGTACTCATTGGCAAACTGTAGCTCCTGATCTGAAGAAATAGATCTGTCCTGATTTACCTTTCAGAGCAGCCAGATAAGCCCTCCTTGACTAACCTTGATAACTGACTTTTTAGAAAAAATTGCTTCAAGGTCCTTATTAAAGGGTGAGAGTTAAGAAAGTTTATTTAAGAGAGCATTTTGTCTATTAAAAAAATTAATGTGCACACAACTTTCAAGACAAACCATCTCTGGCATAAAGAGAGGTTTGCCGAACATACACGCAAACACCCACACTTGTTAAACTAAAAGAGATGAAAAATGGACCATCTGAGCACATCCACGTAAGGTGCCTCCGTCATGGAAACTAATAAACCATTAATGCCATCTCTGTGCTGTGAGGTCTCCACACCTGGGATAGCCTGTGTGGACTGAACGGATCATCATACATCAGCAAGCTCCACCTGCTACCTAACAGATGAGGCCTCTGCAACCTTCATGCTTTCCCTGCTTTGGTTCATCTGTGGACCTTCTCCTCCAGAGTAGCACACAATGGAGTGAGTGTATCTCAGGCGACTTTTCTTACAATTTTGCCTTTTTGTTTGAACTAGTATTAACTAGGTGTAGTGTGGTGAAGGCAGGGATAGGCAGGAGCGGGGAAGAGGACATCTGTAATACTTTCAACAATAAAGATAAGCTCTGGCCGATCTGGCTCAGCAGTTAGAACATCGGCCTGTGGACCAGAGAGACCCGGGTTCGGTTCCCGCTAAGGGCATGTACCTCGGTTGCAGTTTGTCCCCAGCCTCGGTTGGGGTCGTGTGGGTGGCAACCAATCAATGTGTCTCTCTCACGTCAATGTTTCTCTCTCTCTCTTCCTTCCTCTCTCCCTCCCCCTCTATCTGAAGATAAATGCAAAAATGTCCTTGGGTGAAGATAAAAAATAAAAATAAAAAAATAAAGATAAATTTAAATAAATAAATAAAGTGTTATGCAAACAACAACAACAAAATATTAGCTAGGTGTAGTAAGCTAAATAATGCCCATCCACGCCCATGCCTTGTGTCTACATCCTAATCCCCAGACTCTGAGAATGTATTTCCTTATATGGTACAACAATTTTGCAGATATGAGTACATTAAAAGCCCCGAGATGGAGACAGTATCCTGGATTATCCAGGTGAGCCCAATGATGTCATCACAAGGATCCTTATAAAAGAGAGGCAGAGAGAGACACTATTACCAAAGCGGGAAGGGTGATGTATTGAGGCATAGAGGCTGACGTAAGGTACTTTGAAGATGGAGGAAGGGGCCAGGAGGGATGAAAGGAGGCCAGGAGGTAGGGAAAGGAAGAGAGGTCTACCAATGGGCTTTCCAAAAAGGCTGGAGTGGAAGGTGCGTGGACTTCTCAGTACAGGGCCTACACATGTACCAAGGTTTGGCCTCTAGTGATGCATGTTCAAGCCCTCAGTTTACCCAAGGTTTATCAGCTTCTGGAAGATGACCAAGTCTAGAGGTTGTATTTAGAGAATTCTAAATTTTATACCGAGGTTATACATCTGAGTCTATATATTTTCCTTGATGTTGCTACAGGGATACAAGCTGAAAAGTCTAATCACAAAGAAACTAACATTAGGACCCTGTTTGATTCAGAACGCCAATGCAAATCACAGAATGACTAGGCCTAGGGAGTGTGATTAAAGCCAAGGCTAGGGCAGGAAAATAAGGCAATGATGACAAAATGCTTACAAATGGTACAACCGCATAGATGTAATAACGAAGTATGTGCGTATGGAAAGGATAACACCACCTCCCATACCCAGCAGTAAACAGTGTGCAGAATGGTAGCTGAGCACGTGCAGCTGTGAGATGGTTCCAGAACTAGACACCGTGAAAGTGAGGGAGCATAAAACAGAGGGCACAAAGGAGTTGAGGACGTGGGCCTAAAGAACCTCACATCTGAGGCCATTGAATGTGAGTAGCTTGAAAGTTTCCTTGTGAGTTGGTTATGTTGTGGCCATTCCACAGCACTGGCTATTTTGGCTAAACTTATAATAAGTCATAATAATAGCTAACTTTCATTAAGAACTTACTGTGTACTAAGCATTATTCTAAAGACTGCTTTCTCATTCCATCTCCCCAGCAACCCATTCTTGACCACTGTTAACACTTGACTATCTTAATGAGAAATCACTATAGATTGAATTCAACTATTGCAACTAATTAGCTGTCTTTTTTTCAGTCTTTGACTTTGTGCTCCTGATTTAGAGAATGTCAGAATTACCTTTTTATCTCACTTTGAACTGAGACCCCAGCACAATAGAAACCACTGACTCCCACTGAACTGCTTGATCACCTATAGGATTTATAAATAAAGGGGTCGAGAAAGTTGTATAATCCTTCCCTGACTACCTATATCCGGCCTCTGAAAGTTTCTGGCAAGGCTGAGAATGGAGTTGGGAAAGTAGAACTCTTTATATTCATCTCTTGGATTTAGGTAAGGTGGTAGAAAGACAAATTGAACTGCACTCAAAATATAAGTAGACAACGAAGAAACATCTTACAGTTTAAAGATAAACCAGAAAAACAAAGGAGAAGAACAAGGACAAATGAGTAGAACACTAGATTTCAGCAGAAATAGCCATTAGCAGCATAAAAAAAGAAACTTTTCAATATGTTGAATATACTCAGAGACAATTTAAAAATATTTTGCATCCATAAAACAAGAATAGGCTGTCATAAGGGGGGAAATCAGAAAACAAAAATTAAATGTTGAAAACAAGAAATAAATGTGAAAACAAGAATTAAATTTGGAACAATAATTACATGATAAAATTAAAAATGCAATAGAAGGACTAGAATAAAAAGTGAAGGAAATCTCTAGACTATAAAATAATAACAAAAAGAACTAAAGTGTAAGAGAAAAGCAAAAATATAGAAGATCAATTTAGGATATCCAATATTGGGGTTCTAAAAAATAGAGAAAATGAACAGACAGAAATTGAGAATATTTCCTTTAGGAAAAGCTAAAGAAAAAAAATGCTTTCTCAGACAGAAAGGCTACCAAATGCCAAGAACAAGGAAATGAAAAAGGACTTCCACTTAGACACATCCTCATGAAATTTCAGAACACCATAGCCAAAAATCCTAAAAGCTTTCAAAGATATCAACAGATTGTCTAGAAATAAATGAAAATTATATTGGCTTCAGAAATTTATTAATAACAATAGATATTAGAAAATAATCAAAACTTCAAATTGATGTCTTCAATAGTTTGAGAGAAAAATAGTCTAACTCCAAAAGTCTAGAATACTAGACTCAAGTTAAAGTATTAATCAAATGAGAAGCAAAATAAAGATACACAAAGACACAGAAAGAGATAAACCACAGAACTTATATGCATGTATGCATAACCGATGGACATAGACAACAAAGCTGAGGACGGGGGAGGGGAGGAGGGTATCAATGGGGGGGGAAGGAGAAACATCTGTAACAAAAATAAATTAATAAAAAAATAAAAAGTCACTTGAGGGTGTGCTCCAACAAAATAGAAAATACCCACTCTTTCTTAGATCCAAGAATAAAAAGGCAGGAGAAACACACACACACACACACACACACACACACAATGTATGTACTGCACAAGTGCCATAAAGACTCGTGCTAGACTGATGGCTGTGCAGCAGGCTAGAGGACAGCTAGTCCAAATCAGACCAGGAGATGGGGAAAGAAGATTCTAGGGAGGGGAACATTTTTTAAAAAGGTGAAGAAGATGAGGATCACCCTTAATATGAAGTGAACATACAGTATAGTTAGGACATTAGATGATTTTGGTGATGAGTTGAAGGCAATTGCTTGCTTCTCTCATTTACAAAAAGAAAGACAATTAGAAACATCAGAAAACCTAAAAACTACAGGAGAAACTTAGGGTGAAATATAAAGCAAATTAAAATGTGGTATTATTTTAGAGCCCCTCATAGAATGTAAAATAATTTATTTGCCTTTAATTGTCTTAACAGTTTTCTTATAACTGCGGAAATTTGGTCAAAAACATACATTTTCTTCTCTGTGGTTCAAATCAGTTTTTGTTCTATATGAATAATATTTACATATACTAATATAATGCTTTTCATTCATTTTTAGTTTTAGAATAAGTTAATCAAGAATAGAAAATATATATTTACAAAACAGAATGTAAATGTTAGAACCTTCAATAATATAAAATAATATATCTTTAAATAATCTGAAAAAAGGTAGTATATGATAATGAACTGTGAAGAAAAAGGAAATTAAGTGCAATAATTTCCTCCTCATCTTTTCTAGTGAAAGTTCAATGGTTTTTAAAGCTGATAGATTAAGAAATAAAACTAAAAACACAAATGGTTATGAGAAGTCACTTCTGTGAAGTACCATTATGGATGGGGATGGGGTGTGAAAGAAGAATGTGGCTTATTTTTAAAACCCTTCTGAGTCCGGCTGGTGTGGCTCAGTGGTTGAGTGTCAACCCATGCACCAAGAGGGCACCGGTTCTATGCCTGGTCAGGACACATGCCCAGGTTGTGGGCCCAATCCCCAGTGGGGGGCATGCAGGAGGCAGCCAATCAATGTTCTCTCTCATCAATGTTTCTATCTCTCTCTTTCATTTCCTCTCTCTGTAAAATCAATAAAGGAAAAAAATAAATAAATAAAACCCTTCTGAAAGGCTTCAAATTGTTTTTCACAATGTACCTTGTATTGCTTTTAGTCATAAGAGAAGCAATATAGAGAACAAAAATGAAGACTCCAGAGCCAAAGCATGGGCTCAAATGTCAGCTCTGCCACTTCCTAGCTGTGAGACTTTGGCCAGCATTGGAACTTAACCATTCTATGCCCCATTATAAAATGGAGACAACAGCAGAATCTACTTCACAGAGCTGTTATGAAGATTGACTTCTTTACAGTGTGAACATTTGAACGCATTTAAAAAAGTATAAATACAATGTTACCCATATACCCAGTGTTCAGTTTTAATATATTTTATTTCCCTTTATTTCAGATCATTGGGTACTTTTTTGCATGTAGCTGTCCAAATTTCCCAACACCATTTATTAAAGAGGCTGTCTTGATTCCACTGTATGCTCTTGCCACCTTTGTCAAAAATTAATTGAGCACGTTGTCTTGGGTCAATTTCTGGGTTCTCTGTTCTGTTCCATTGATCTATATCCCTGTTCTTGTGCCAGTACCAGGCTGTTTTGATTACAGTGGCTTTGTAGTATAACCTGATATCAGTATTGTGATCCCTCCTACTTTGTTCTTTTTCAAGATTGCTGTAGCTATTTGGGGCCTTTTTTGGTTCCATATAAACTTTTGGAGTATTTGTTCTAGTTCTGTGAAATATGTCGATATTTTGATGGGGATTGCAGTGAATCTATAGATTGCTTTGGGTAGTATGGACATTTTAATGATGTTAATTATTCCAATCTATGAACAAGGTATGTGCTTCCACTTTTTTTATATCTTCCTCTATTTCTTTTTTCAATGACCTGTAGTTTTCTGTGAAGAGGTCCTTTACTTCTTTGGTTTATTCCTAGGTATCTTAATTTTTTTTTTGATAAAGAGAAATAGAGAAAATCTGGTGTGGGTGCTTGAAATTACTTACAATGGAGATTAGAGTCAGGAAATCAGATTAAGAAAGGTATTTCACTGTTCTAACAAGGATTCACTGTGTGTTGTCGCTTTATATCAAGCGATATGATTTAGATGGTGGTATATCTTAACACATGTAATACTAAGCTAAGCTACAACAGGCTCTAATATACTTAGGCAGGAGGCTGATTACAATTATGTTCAATACAATTGCATCTCACATGTAGTGTGGTGTGCCCCAAAGCCCCATCTTCATTTCCACCCTGGGACATGTGTCATTCATAGTTTCTCAACCTTCAAAAAGCTATTCCCTGGCAACAAACTGCAAGCTTCTAGACAAAGCCTTGAGGCACTCATTCAGGGACTGCTGTGTGCTAATAAGTGTTTCTAAAAATGACATAGAAGCTATGTGTTAGATAAATTGTTCACTTATCATTAATGAAGATTTTCTAAAAACAAATGTGTCTATGTATCTAATATCAACTGAACAATAGCTCAGAAAGCTTGTTGTTCATCCAGCTCAGAAACAGGCAATGAGAGATGACAGTAGATTTCAGAGCTAATAGTCTAAAACAGTCTTAGTAATAATGGCTGGCCCTTATGGATGGTGCACTAGGCTTGAGTGAGAACTTCATTTACATTATTTCATTTAATCTTGACCACAAACCTCTGCAGTAGATATCAATCTCTGTTCTTGCAAAGTAAGAAACTGAGGCTTAAATGGGTTAAACACCTTTCTCTGGGTCACACAACTAATAAGTGATAGAGCTGGATTTACACCAGGTTTTCCTGACTCCAATACCTTTGCTTTGAGCTGCTATTATGACATTATGTTGGCAGCTGTTTGCACCACAAGAGTCTGCCTCGTGTATGGGGCCAAATCCAAGCAAATGTTTTTCATCTTATCCATTGCTCAATTAGGAAAATCACTGAAGCATGTTTTGGATGCCTGGACTTCATTCTTCCTTTCTGAAAACATGCTGGCTTTCACATTACTGAAGCCAAGAGTTTCTGGATGTTCCTTTCATCTATGTCTTTCCTCTCAGTATAACCAGGGATGGCCATGAGCAAAGCTCAACTCAGTTGCTCAACTCAGTCCACTCCTCTTTCCCAGATCTCCGAATTACCAAAGAACCTTAAACATTAAGGAAGCCACTGGAGTTCATTCATTCTAGGCCCCAGGTGGGAAGATCACTGAATAGGTCCCACTAGGAAGACCCAGTGCAGCTGCCTAGGCCTGTACCCCCTAGGCATGGTTCTTCATTCCTCCTGTCAGTCTTGTGAGACCTACATCTCCTTCTAAGGAGTTCTATTTTTGCTCAGAATATCCAGAGTCATTTTCTGTGACTTGCAGCCAAATAACTCAATCAACTGAGGTGATCTCCAATTCCTAGGAACAATTCCCTTAAATACCCCCTTATGGAGGACAGCATACCATAAAGGCAAACAAATGAACTTAATATAACACTCAAAACTGTGAGAGTAAGTTCAAGTTGTGAGTGTCCTATTATGACATCAACATCATAATCTTGTCCACTGTGACCACGAGGGCCCCTCCCCCAATATTAGAAGAGGATCCAGCATCTACCTTCCCTAACCTCCTAGCCTTTTAGCTGACCTGTGCAATGAGACTTATGTTGCCAGCTGCTTTGGACAGGGGAAAAATATGAGAGAAACAGTGGTGGTGATCTCAACTCTTTATTTTTTCAAACTCAAGTACTATAGTTTGGATTATTGAGGTAGTAAATATTCTGTTACCTGAAACCTTAGTGGCAAATATAAGTTAAACATATATATTCAAATCCTTCAGGTCCTAGCAAAATGATAGCAAGACTGAGTACAATTTGTATGCTAGGAATAATAAATCAATCTACTAATCTAAAATAAGCTGACTGAAAAAAGATATCTCAGAACCTAGTGTGTACAAGGAGAGAAGGAGCCATGAAAGAAAGCCACTGGGTGTCAGGATATGGCAAAAGGTGGAAATGAGAGTTAGGAGCAGGAAACCAGTGATCCTTCCCTCTATCCAGGATAACTAACACAAATGAAATTTGGCCCTCATCAGTTAGAAAATCATTATAAAATGACCAGTAAATGGGCTGAACATAGGGGAAAAGACTGTTAGTACCAACATCATCATTTTAACAATAGCCATTTCAAGTAATGAGTTCATAGGTGATTTTATTTTAATCTTATATTTCCTGAATTCTACAATAGTCGATGTTCAATTCATTTTTTACGAATTCTTCGAATATTCAATGACAACATACTTTTGGAAACTATGCGTCATGTAATGAGCTGGTTCCAAGATTCTGTAGTTGCTCAGCACATCAGGGTGGCCCAAGACTTGGGGATGATCACTGTGTGTGGAAAGCTCATTAATAGCTACTTGACTAAGAACTGTTTTCTCTGTCACCTTTAAAGTATAAAAATAAATTACATCATAACCTGTATTTCCCCTAATCCCATTCTGCAGGCCTCCTCCCAGGAGTCTGCTGATAAAGTTGGCCAACTTACCCAACCTCATCCTCAACATTTACTCTCTGGACACTTATAGAATATGTTCTTCTTGAAATAGTTGGCATTCAATACAGAAATTGGGTTTGATTGTGAACTAATTTCCTTGGGCTTCTCCAGTCTTAATTTATTCAACAAACATTTAGAACTTACAGTGGTCGAAGAAAGTTACCTTTTCTCTGCTACATGACATACACAGCTCATTGCCCTATTTAAATAGTCACTCCAGTTGCCAGGAAAAAATATGGTAGAAGCCTTCTTATCTGGTAAAATGGGACTATTATTTGGTGGTCCTACTGATTATAATTCTGCGTTGTTTCTAAACAAACCAAACTAGCATGCAGGCTTCTCTCTAACACTTTGCTTTTTAGAAAGTGTAACCAGAACATCAACATATTTGCAAAGCTCCTGAGAACAACAAAATCTTTTACAAGTGTCTTACCTACACCTAACTCAACAGATGTCCTTTTATATTGACTCATTTTTAAGTCTTTCATCTTCATTCAATTATTCAACAATAACACTGTTGGCTTCACTCTCGTAAGTACCTATTTTTGTAATATGTAATTTAGTACATATAGAGTTTTGTGTGCTTTGCCCTATATTTGGCTATAATGCAAGACTCTCCATTCATACATCACAACCACTTCAATGAAGCATCCAGATAAAGGTGACACTTCTGTGATTCTTCTTTTTCTATCTGAAGTTTTACTGTGATCTTGGCACCTTTGACCATGGTGTCAAAATGCCCCTCAAGCTTCACTCTTGGCCCTTTAATATTGTCTTCTTTCCTTCCAGCATTCACTATAGAACAGTGTGCATCGATATCCAGGTATCTCGAAGAGCTCGGTTCTTCACCCCTAGGCCATTCCATTTTTTTTTTTTATTAATTTATTTTTGTTACAGATGTTTCTCCTTTTTTCCCCATTGACACCCTCCTCCCCATCCCCCCACCCCATCCCCAGCTTTGTTGTCCAGGTCCATCAGTTATGCATACATGCGTATAGGTTCTGTGGTTTATCTCTTCCCTCCCCCCCCACCCCCTCTTCTGAGGGTTGTCAGTCTGTACCCTACTTTCACATCTCTGGGTCTACCCTGTTCCCCATACTGTTATGTTTATTATATTCCACAAATAAGTGAGATCATGTGATATTTGTCTTTCTCTGTTTGGCTTGTTTTGCTTAGGATAATACTCTCGAGGTCCCTCCATGTCGTCTCAAAGGATAAGAGATCTTTCTTTCTTACAGCTGCATAGTACTCCATTGTGTATATGTACCACAGCTTTTTTATCCATTCATCCACTGATGGGCACTTGGGCTGTTTCCAGATCTTAGCTATTGTGAATAGTGCTGCTATGAACATGGGAGTACATATATTCTTTCTGATTGGTGTTTCGGGTTTCTTAGGGTATATTCCTAGAAGTGGGATCACTGGGTCAAATGGCAGTTCAATTTTTAATTTTTTGAGGTAACACCATTGTGTTTTCCACAGTGGCTGCACCAGTCTGCATTCCCACCAGCAGTGTACTAGAGTCCCCTTTTCTCCACACCCTCGCCAACACTTGTTGTTTGACGATTTGTTGATGGCGGCCATTCTGACAGGTGTGAGGTGATACCTCATTGTTGTTTTAATTTGCATCTCTCTGATGATTAGTGATGTTGAGCATTTCTTCATATGTCTCTTAGCCATTTGTATGTCCTGTTTGGAGAGGTGTCTATTTAGTTCCTCTGCCCATTTTTTAATTGGGTTCTTTGTCTTCCTTTTGTTGAGTTGTATGAGCACTCTATATATTTTGGAGATTAACCCCTTATCTGATGTATCATTGGCAATTATGGTCTCCCATACAGTGGGTTCTCTTTCCGTTTTGATGGTTGTTTCTTTTGCTGTGCAGAAGCTTTTGAGTTTGATGTAGTCCCATGTGTTCATTTTTTCCTTTATTTCTGTTGCCTTAGGTGATGTATCAGTGAAGATTCTGCTGCGTATGATGTCTGAAATTTTGTTGCCTACATTTTCTTCTAGGATTTTTATGGATTCACGAGTCACATTTAAGTCTTTTACCCATTTTGAGTTTATTCTTGTGTATGGTGTAAGTTGATCGTCTAGTTTCATTTTTTTGCATGTAGCTGTCCAATTTTCCCAACACCATTTATTAAAGAGGCTGTCTTTGCTCCACTGTATGCTCTTGCCACCTTTGTCAAATATTAGTTGAGCATAATATCTTGGGTCAATTTCTGGATTCTCTGTTCTGTTCCACTGGTCTATATGCCTGTTCTTATGCCAATACCAGGCTGTTTTGATTATAGTAGCTCTGTAGTATAATCTGATATCTGGTATTGTGATCCCACCTACTTTGTCCTTCTTTTTCAAGATTGCTGTGGCTATTCGGGGTCTTTTTTGGTTCCATATGAACTTTTGGAGTATTTGTTCTAGTTCTGTGAAATATGTCACTGGTATTTTGATGGGGATTGCATTGAATCTATAGATTGCTTTGGGTAATATGGACATTTTAATGATGTTAATTCTTCCAATCCATGAACAAGGTATGTGCTTCCACTTTTTTATATCTTCTTCTATTTCTTTTTTCAATGTCCTGTAGTTTTCTGCAAATAGATCCTTTACTTCTTTGGTTAAATTTATTCCTAGGTATCTTAATTTTTTTGCCGCGATGGTAAATGGGATTGTTTTTTTAGTTTCTCTTTCTGTGAGTTCATCATTGGTGTATAAGAATGCCGTCGATTTCTTGACGTTTATTTTGTATCCTGCTACTTTGCCAAATTCATTTATTAGGTCTAGTAGATTTTTGATGGAGTCTTTAGGGTTTTCTATGTATAATATCATGTCATCTGCGAATAATGACAGTTTCACTTCCTCCTTTCCAATTTGGATACCTTTTATTTTTTCTTCACGTCTGATTGCTGTGGCTGAGACTTCCAGTACTATGTTAAATAAGAGTGGTGAAAGTGGGCATCCCTGTCTTGTTCCTGTTCTTAAGGGAAATGTTTTTAGTTTTTGCCCATTGATTATGATGTTGGCTGTAGGTCTTTCATATATGGCCTTTATAATGTTGAGATATGATCCCTCTATTCCCAAATTGCTGAGTGTTTTTATCAGAAATGGGTGTTGAATTTTGTCGAATGCTTTTTCAGCGTCTATTGATATGATCATGTGGTTTTTATCTTTCATTTTGTTTATGTGGTGTATCACATTTATTGATTTGCGAATATTGAACCAGCCTTGCATCCCTGGGATGAATCCCACTTGGTCATGGTGAATAATTTTTTTGATGTATTGCTGGATCCGATTTGCTAGTATTTTGTTCAGGATTTTGGCATCTATGTTCATCAGGGATATTGGCCTGTAGTTTTCTTTCTTTGTAGTGTCTTTTTCTGGTTTTGGAATTAGAATTATGCTGGCCTCATAAAATGAGTTTGGAAGTCTTCCTTCTTCTTGAATTTTTAGAAACAGTTTGAGAAGAATGGGTGTTAGTTCTTCTTTGAATGTTCGGTAAAACTCCCCTGTGAAGCCGTCTGGGCCTGGACTTTTGTTTGCTGGGAGAGTCTTGATTACATCTTCAATTTCCTTGGCTGTTATTGGTCTGTTCAAGTTTTCTATCTCTTCCCGGTCCAGTTTTGGGAGACTATATGTTTCTAGAAATTTGTCCATTTCGCTTAGATTGTCGAATTTGTTGCCATATAAATGTTCATAGTATTCATTAATGATCCTTTGTATTTCTGTGGTGTCAGTTGTTACTTCTCCTCTTTCGTTTCTGATTTTGTGTATTTGGGTTCTCTCTCTTTGTTTCTTGGTGAGTCTAGCTAAGGGTCCATCAATCTGGTTTATCTTTTCAAAAAACCAGCTCTTTGTTTCATTGATCCTTTGAATTGTTTTTTTGGTCTCCATGTCGTTTATTTCTGCTCTGATCTTTACTATTTCCTTCCTTCTACTTGCTCTGGGGTTTTCCTTTTGTTTGCTTTCTAGTTCTTTAAGTTGTGAGGTTAGATAGTCTATTAGAAATTTTTCTTGTTTCTTGAGGTAGGCCTGTAGTGCTATGAACTTCCCTCTCAGAACTGCTTTCGCTGCATCCCACAGATTTTGTGTTGTTGTGTGTTCATTTTCATTCGTTTCCAGAAAGTTTTTAATTTCTTCCTTGATCTCCTTGGTAACCCATTCATTGTTTAATAACATGCTATTTAGCCTCCATGTATTCAAATGTCTTTGCATGTTCTTGTTGCAATTGATTTCTAGTTTCATGCCATTGTGATCTGAGAAGATGCTTGATATGATTTCAATCTTCTTGAATTTGTAGAGACTTCGTTTGTGTCCTAACATGTGGTCTATCTTTGAGAATGTCCCATGTGCACTTGAGAAGAAAGTGAATTCTGTAGTTTTGGGGTGTAATTCTCTGTAAATATCTATTAAATCCATTTGGTCTAGTGCTTCATTTAGAGTCTGTGTTTCCTTGTTAATTTTTTATCCAGAGGATCTATCCAGTGATGTCAGCGGGGTGTTGAAGTCCCCTGCTATGATTGTATTGCTGTCGATTTCTCCTTTGAAGTTTTCCAGAAGATTTTTAATGTATTTTGGTCCTCCTGTATTGGGTGCATATATGTTTACCAAGGTTATCTCTTCCTGTTGGATAGATCCTTTCAATATTATGTAGTGGCCTTCTTTGTCTCTAGTTATGGCCTTCATTTTAAAATCTATTTTATCAGATATGAGTATTGCTACCCCAGCTTTTTTTTCCTTTCTGTTTGCTTGGAAGATTTTTTTCCATCCCTTCACTTTCAGCCTCTGTGAGTCTTTTGTTGTGAGGTGGGTCTCTTGTAAGCAACATATATATGGGTCATGCTTTCTTATCCAATCCGCTACTCTGTGTCTTTTGATCGGGGCGTTCAGTCCATTTACATTTAAGGTGATTACCGATATGTACTTACTTATTGCCATTTTTGTTTAGTGTGTTTCTATTTTCCTTTCTATTTCTTCTACTAATTACAGCAGTCCTTTTAACATTTCTTGCAGTGCTGGTTTGGTGCTAATGTATTCCCTTAGCCTTTTTTTGTCTGGGAAGCTCTTTATTTGACCTTCTATTTTGAATGATAGCCTTGCTGGGTAGAGTAGTCTTGGGTTCAGATCCTTGTTTTTCATGACCTTGATTATTTCATGCCATTCCCTTCTGGCCTGTAGTGTTTCTATGGAGAAGTCAGCTGATAACCTTATGGGGGATCCTTTGTAGGTAACCTGTTGCTTAGCTCTTGCTGCCTTGAGGATTCTCTCTTTGTCTTTAATTTTTGGCATTTTAATTACTATGTGTCTTGGTGTGGGCCTGTTTGGGTTCTTCTTACTTGGGACTCTCTGTGCTTCTTGAACTTGAAAGCCTTCTTCCTTCACCAAATTAGGGAAATTTTCTGTCACTATTTCTTCAAATATATTCTCTAACCCTTTCTCATTTTCTTCTTCTTCGGCGACTCCTATGATGCGAATATTATTACGTTTCCAGTTGTCCCACAGTTCTCTTAAGCTGTCTTCCTGTTTTTTCATTGTTTTTTCCTTTTGGTTTTCTGATTGGTTGATTTTTTCTACCCTGTCTTCTAATTCACTGATCCGGTCCTCAGCTTCTTCTACTCTGCTTTTTAGCCCTTCCATTGTGTTCTTCATTTCTGCTATGTCATTCTTCATTTCCAATTGATTTATTTTCAATATTTCTATGTCTTTGCTCATGGTGTTGATGTCCTTACATATGCTGTTGAGCTTCCTCAAGATCATGGCTCTGAATTCTAGCTCTGTTAACTTGCTTAACTCCATTTCATTTATCTCATCTTCATTGGAGGTCTCTTGTTCTTTCGTTTGGCATCTGTTTCATTGTTTTACCATTTTGGCTAGCTCAGTGGTTTTTGGAGCCTGCCAAATTTTCCCTGTGGATGTTGGTGTTCTGCTGTTTGTGGCTCCCTGTACTGGGTTTGGATGAGCGTGAGAGGACCCACGTTATACACCACTGTCGAGTCTTACTTTTCTGGGTAGAGTTGCAAGCCCAGAAAAGGTTCAGTTATCCTCTAGCTTTTTGCCTAGAGGCTATTAGTCCTGGTTACTTAAAGAGCCTTGGGTTCTCAGTTGAATGAAAACCTCCCTCAGGTGTTCAGCGTGAGAGGATTTCCCGAGGGTGGGGCAGATGCTGGTAGTTAATGAGCCTTGATTTGCATTTCAATGGCCCAACTGGGTGTGGCTGAATCTCCGAGGGAGGGGCTGCCGCCTCTCCCCAGAGCCCTGGGATGGAGTAGGTCGACCAGGCCACAGTCCCGCGTGGCCGAAACTCAGCAAAAGCTCTGAGCGCCCTCCAAATCCCGAGTGTCCCCACACAGTTCCAGTCCAGTCCGCCCTCCCCCCGCCGGAGTCCGAGGTGAGTGGCTGTGGCTGTTTTAGCACTCTGTCCCGGCTCTGCGCTGTGGAGCCGGCTCGGGCTTCAACCCCATGGGCAGGCACTGCTCACGGCTAAGGCCACTGCTGTCTGTGGGCTCCCAGCCCCCCTCTCGCGCCTCCGCAATCCTACCAGGATCAAGTTAGTGTCCCTGGTTGTATGGTCCTCGCGAGCTGCTTTTCCGTTGCTTTTTCCCGACGCTTTGACTTTATTTTAGTTGTATTTCCAGTTTGGTCCTGGGAGATGATCTGTGTAGCTTCCATTCAATCCGCCGCCATTTTTCGGCCATTCCATTTTTAACCTCAGCATATGGCCTTGGGTCCCCTGCTGGAAGTTAGACGGGGAGATACTGGCCTTCAAGGCGATTTGCTTTAGGTTCAACTGGTTTAATTGAGGAGTCAGTTTGTATCCCCATTCTGTGTCGGCATCACCATACATATGTTTTTACAGACTGGGACAGAGCAGCAGGACTGACAGAATGTTTTAGTGGTGGCAGCTGTTGGTACTAGATTGGATCACTCCCAACCTCTGTAACTTGTCAGTAAATCTTTCATAAGAATCCTGTCAGTTTCCTTCCACTCCATCCCAGGTCTTATCAGCCACCTAAACACTTATGCCTGATTTTTCCTTTCCTATTTCCCTGTTCCAAGAATGAGTTTTTCCCCTGGCCATTTACTTTCTTCTAAATAGTCCAAATGTTTTTTTTAATTGATTTGAGAGAGACAGACAGACAGACAGAGACATCAACTTGTTGTTCCACTTATTTATGCATTCATTGATTCTTTTGTGTGCCCTGACCAGGGATGGAACCCGCAAAGTTGGTATATTAGGATGACACTCAAACCAGCTAAGCTACCCAGCCAGGCCTAAATAGTCCAAATTTTCTTTGGCAACTGCAACAGTAAAACTTCCATGGCCTTAGTCTGCTCTCCTTTCCTCCTAGTGGAGGGTCAACTCTGGAGCCGGGGTGGGAGGTGCTCCCCTGAGCACAGCAGAGCATCATTGGGCTGCTTATCTCTGATTGTGACGTAACTAGTCCAGGGCTGATGCTTCCCCACATGCCCAGGTGTCTGCACGGCTGCTCCATTTCACTGCTGATGAGGACACTGGGCTGACTTCTGCCTTGACACAGGCTCCAGCTCTCACCCATTCCTTACAGGTCTTGCTCTTACTCCTGCCAGCAGCTAAACTATAGCAGGTTGTGAACTAGTCCTCGTATCTAACATTCCTTTCCTTTCTGCAAACAACAGAAGTTAACTATGACCTGACAATCCAGAAAAGCAGGAATTTCCAGGCAACTGGTGACACTTTTCAGCAAAACGACCCAGCTCTTCTACCCTGCAGTCCCTGGTTTCCAAGAAGTGAGGAAGGGTTTACACTAGACTACTAAGAAATGACCTCTGAGTCTGTCTTTTCAAAGTATTGTTTTTTTGGAAGCAGCAGAGTTGGAACAAACGTGGAATTTATCCTGTATCCATCTTGTTTGCTGTGCAAGTCCTGCTCCATGGGCGGCCCCTGGGCTGGGGCAGCTGTAGCTGGTATGAGGGCCTTGGGCCTGCACGCTTAGAGAAGTATAAAAGGATGGTGGGAAATCACCTGCAGCACACATGCACACTCAATGGGGGGAGGGCAAAGAAAATGGTGTTCCTGGGGAGCTGCTGGGACTTCCAATGAATTGAAGATGCTCCACTGCTGCACCCTGCCTTGTACCCTCCCATGAAGCTAAGTAAATGTAGTAGTCGATTAAACCCTATTGTGTCTGGTGCATCTGATTGCCAACTTGAACTTGTATCAACCACTGAGGAGGAACAGTTCAGTTATGAAGTGTTCTATATACTTGGGGAATCATTTGCAATGGAAAACAATGAAACATCAGTGACAAGAACACTCTGGTTACATCTACATTTTGTTCCTACTGTCCTACCTGGACAGAGTTTTCTGTCCAGGTAGCCCCACTGCCTTGGCCCCACTGCCCATGTCTCCACAACTTCAGGGTGAGGCTCTCTGTCAATTTTCTCCACTTTGATCAGCCAAAGCCAGGTTTTCTCAGAGCTCCTTACAGGACTTGACAGGACCTGTGTCATTCCTTAGTAGCCAAGGCCAATCTATGGGTCTTCCTCTCCTCCCCTGCCCATTCCATCTAGAGCTCAGTTTCCTTGCCTGTAAAATGAAGAAAGTAAGAATGATAAATAAAAATTAAAAAAACACAAAACTAGAAATGAATTATTCTGGCAACTGTTTTGATAAAATGTGATTCATACAATTCTTTCAACATTTCTAAACTCTAATTTGACATCTGTAGAGAGTAAGTGTCTCAAAGGCAGGACCCATGTATTTTGTTACAGTTGGTATGAATAGTTGGTATGAATCAAATACCTGAACCAGCTGGTACTAAGACAGTGGCAGGAGTGGGGTGGGAGACAAGGAGAGTGCTGGTTTCTGTTTGGGCTTTTCATTGAGGCCAGTGAGCTTCTACTGTTGTAGTAGTCGTCTTCAGGGGGATTCAGTAAGATACTTGTCTATGGTTGGTGGGAGTTTTCTTCAAGACTACCAATATAATGAAAAAAAAGCCTCATGGAAATAATTCTAGATAACAGCCAAGCTGGAAATACTGGTCCCAGTCAAACAACCTCAGAAAGGTACCATTTCCCTTCTTGTCGATAGCAAATTGAGCAGCTTTATAGCTGACCAAATAATATTTATACCTAAAAAGAAACAGGCATCAACCAGTTATTTTACCTACTCTGATTCTTTTTTTTTTTCTTTTTTTGTTATCCCTCACCTGAGGATATTTTTTTCACTGACTTTTAGAGAGAGTGAAAGGGAAGGAGAAAGAAAGAGAAACATTGATGAGAGAGACACGTCAATCAGTTATCTCCTACACACCACACACCCATGACTAGGGCTGGGGATCAAACCTGCAACCCAAGTATGTGCCCTTGACTGGGAGTTGAACCCATGACCCTCCAGTGTGCAGGCCAACACTCTAACCACTGACCCACATCGGCCAGGGCTCACCTACTCTGATTCTTAATTGATGTCTACAGGTTTACTGGTTGCCCACATAGATCGGAACTGTGCTTTTCCAAACTTTTTTTTTAACCACAACCAACTAAGAAAAATATATTTTATATCTTTCTTTGCATTTATTTTCTCTGTTTTCCATTTACTTTTGAATGCAGGTTGTGAGCCACTAAGTTGATTTCATGACCCCCAAAATAGGTTGTATCCTCCAGTTTTGAAATCACTGGACAAGACCGTGTGAGAACTTCTCGGAAACTGTTAAAGTTCAATAACTATTCTTACCCAGTGTTAGTTTAGATGACTTAGTTGATTGTCCTCTGCAGAATGCTCAAGACTCCCACCTTCTCATTCTGACCCACTACTATCCCAAGGAGGATCCTTCTCCAGATTGATGTAATTCCAGGACAAGGCGTTAGGACCCAGTCAAGTGTGCTGTCTCATTAAGTGGATAAATTCAGGGTTATGTAAGAGAAGAGAAACTTCCCCCTGGGAAGTCTGAGTCAGGCAATGGGAAACCTCCTTGCTCTTCTCTGCTGGGGAATATTTTGTGTGGTTCTTCCACACATTGGAGTAGCAACATTTAAACTTTGGGATGGAGCAGACAGAGTAGTTCCTTCAGTCCACTTGGGTTTTGGCCATCAGGTGGGACAGAGAAGGTATTGTGTCCTAATGTGGTGTTGGAAGTGTCTGAGAATTCTTATTAATGCTATAAATTACTTTTTTCAAACTGGCAGAATTCTAGCGAGTAAGGAGGTCTTAACTTCTGAAGTTTCTTGAGTTTCTGTCCCACCTTCCACTACATCCCCAAAGGCTTAAAGGCTGCTGAGGACAGTATATATGCATGTATTAGCCTGGGAAGTCATCTTATAATTACCCCTGCCTCATTTTCATTTAAGAAAGTGGTTGTTTTTTATGAACTTGAATGTGAGGAAAGACAAGTGAAAAGGGATCTTTTTACCTTTTAAAATCTGACACTGTGGGTTCTTTATTTACATGGTCAACTATCTAAACATTAAACATCTCTAAGTAATTGTGTTACGTTCTAAGTCATCTCCATGGAGAGATAACTTATCTAAATACGTGACAGCTATCCAGGCTCAAATATTATTCAATATGACCCAAGCCCAAGGCACAAGCGGCTGAATAATCCTGTTTGACTCTACTAATCCACCGGAGAAAATGTAAACCTTGTGAAACCTCTTCATCACTAAATGGCCAGCTCACCATACAGTGTCTGGTTTAGAAAATACGCCCATCAAATATTTGTTGAATGAAGAAAAACAAGATAATAAATAAATAAGAGATGCTGAGAAGGAAGAAGAGTGGCTCTCACCCACTGTTGAAGAGCCGTCACTTCTGCTCTCCCACCTGGGTGGAACCTAGCAACGTGGACCAGAGGACCAGCGGGATATACTGACAGTCTCCACCGACTTCATAATCCTCTAAATAGCTGGGATAATTGCAAACATTTATCGAATTTCAATGACATATTGAGCCTCGCTCCAAACACAGAATTAGATTCAGTGCCTCCCCATAAAGCAAGTCCCACGAGCTACCAAAACACCATCAAATAATGACTTTCAACTTAATATCTTGAGACAAATATGTATATGACCACAAAGGTTAAGAGCTCTGCTCCCAATTACTAAAGAGTGCCAGTCTGCTTTATTTTTAATCATCTGTTTTATTGCTACTCTGTTGTCAGAGACATCACCATGGTGCCTAGCACATTTTTTATACAGTTAATACAGATCTTTATCAAGTGTGAGGAGTGTGTTCATTTCCCCTCTTAATGCCAGGCTCCCTCCATGAATTGTCTCTGACAGTTGAGATGGGATGAATGCTGTGTAGGTTTAATGAGAAGCCACGGTCCCGTCTGAAATCCTTTCATTTATGGGCCCACTTGAACATTAATATGATCAAAGGATTTCAAAGAAGCCAAGACCACTATTCACACTAAAGCAAGGGTGGATCCAAGAAACCCATCCAAGAAAGAAGGGCTTTTAAAAACAAAGGTAAAAAGCCTATTCTCAAAATTTAAACAGAATGGTGAAATCTTAAACAGCCTCACACGCAACTGTTTGTTCACCAAAGATAAAAAGGTTTAAAGGGAGAGTTGCCCATCCAGATTCCCTGGTTTTCTTCACACAGCTCAAAGACCATTTTTGCTAGCAATACTTTGACAACGGAGCTTCCTGTCACTCTCAAAACAGAGCATGGTGATTTCAAATTGATAAATAGTATGCATGTATTGGTATCTGAATGTATTAAATCACCAAAGCAAGGCGATATTTCAATGCAAGCGCATGAGTGCAGTTTTAGCAAAGAAAACCTGCCAGCAATCAGTACTACATACAAAAGGGAAATTTCAGGGTCAGAAATTTTTTGTCTTTCAAATAAATAAAAGAATTTTAGTGAAATAGGTTATGTCTTATTTCTATCTTGACTTCTTGCTGCCTAATAGCTGCTATCTGTCTTTTAGGTTTCTTTGCATTTACCATTTAGGGAAAAGCCTACTTTGTTTAACTGGGTGATTTGACTCCAACTGGAGCACATGATTTTGTGTGTGCGTGTGTGTGTGTGTGTGTGTGCGTGTGTGTGTGTGTGTGTGCGTGTGTGTGTGTGTGCGTGCGTGTGTGTGTGTAGCATTGTTGGCAGAAGGTAAAGGAAGCTTTTTATTTTTAAGTCTGCAAGTGGTTTTTCTACTTTTCTGGAGACGAAGTCTCCATTCTTTGGGTGCAAATGGCTCCATGATTTGAAATAATCCTTTCAATGAAATTTTTAGTTATGCAAAGATAAAGCAAAGATCTTATTCTGGAATAGAGGTGACAAACTCAGTGTCACAACACTGCTCGAGCGGGTCACTGTGATCAGCATCTATAGGAAGCAGCATAGCTTAGTGGTTATACATTCAGATCGTGGCGTTAATACTGCCTATGTTCATTTCCTAGCTTCTGCCATTTACTGGCTATGCAATTTTGTCACAATTTACTAATCTCCTTGTGCCTCATTTTTCTCATCTATAAAATTGGATAACAGTCTTCCTCATAAGTCTACCTGAGGATTATATGAGTTGATATAGAAGAAATTTAGAACAGAACTTTGAAGATGATAATCTCTACATATGCACTACCTTATTATTCTCTGTAAACCAAGTTTCATCTCACAGATTATTTCCTTTTAGGAAAGAAGAAGAAACAAGCTCAAGGGCAGGGAGATGAAGAGACATTGGCAATGGCGTAGCAGTCTAGAGCTAAGGACACAGTCGTAGACAGAAGCCCAGACAGCAGCCATGCCTGGTATCCATTTAGATTTCCTCAGTTGCAATCACTTTTGATTAACCTCAAGTATTCAGTTAAATCTTTTTAATTTTTCATCTCAACCATCATTATGGGAGGAATGATCTTTTGAAGAAAGAAGCAAAGACCTAAAACTGGACCAAGGACTGAGGAGGCAAAGAACAAACAGAAAATCTGAGCGGGCTGGACATATGCCCTTAATGATTTCCAGGATAGGTAGATTGAGGATTCTGGTAAAAAGCTTACCACGCAGGATTGGGACTTATACCCTAAATATCTGAGCATAAAATGGAAGCATGGCTTTCTTCCATGGTCATGATGGGTATTTACCTTCTTGGCTGCCTCATCCCATTTCCAATGTTTGAGGGATTCCTACAAATCCTTCAGATGCAAACAGTGCCTTCCCCACCCCTTAACTCGAGTGCCTAATTGTGTGTGACTGCAGCCAGCCTGACTGTCCTTACCTGTAATTCTTAATCTGGTTACATAGAAGCAAGGCAGGGAAGATTCATTCTGGGAGAGGCTGCAGCAGCGCGAACAGTGGGAGCCTGGGCTGGGTGAGGCGGGCACAGATCCCCCGCCAGCAGTTCCGATGCCTCAGGCCACAGTCTTGATTGCCCGGCCTCCCTGCTCTACTATCCTTGTCCCAAACCTGGGTCTTTAAACTTACTATCATTTCTAAGTCCTACCAAATGTCCTTCAAAAAATGTCCTCATCTACTTAAGTTAACATAAATTGGTTTGTCTTGTTTACAACCAAGAGTCTTAACTGGTACAATCAGATCACCTTGGTTATACCTGAAACATAACTTATTTGGGGGCTTCCTCATAAACAGAAAAATAAAACACCAGTAGCAGAATGTTTGAAAAGGAGAATTTAAATTTGGTTAGAAACCACAGCCTTACAGAGAGGACAACAGAATTATCCCACCAATTGAACTGCCAGTAAATATTTTACTGGGCTCAACAATTTCCACCCACCGGCCCTTAGCAGGGCCATTGTGATGGCATCTCTGATCAGAACACCATTAGCCAAAAGTGTTGTAAAATTCACCAAAACCACAAATATGTCCAAATTCCTGTTAGCTTGGACAGCCCACTATAGCCACACCCCTATGCAAGCGACATCCTGTGAGCCCAGAATCTCTCCTGAGCAGCCTCCTGCCACCAGTGTGCCCCTCAGCCATGCAGTCTAGCTCCTATCGCTATTTGTCTGTTCCAAAAATTTTACTGTAAGATATTTCATAAAGCTGAATTTATTTAAAGAATTGGCCTCTCCACTGCTTTCACTATGGAAAACAGTATGGAGGGATTTCAAGAAATTAAAAATAGAGCCATGTGATCTGGCAATCCCACTTCTGGGTAAAAGCCAAAGGAAACACCATCATTATCTCAGAGAGATATCTGTACGCCATGTTCATAGCAGCAATTCACAATAACCTGGATATGGAAACAACCTAAATATCCAGTGGCGGATGAGTGAATAAAGAGAATATGATTTTACAATAGCATATGACCCAGGCTTAAAGAAAAGAAGGAAATCCTGTAATTTGCAACAACATGGATGAACCTGGCGAGCATTATGATAAGTGAAATAAGACAGAAGACAAATACTGTATGATATCACTTATCTAAAAAAAAGCCAAACTCACAAAAACAGAGAATATAAAAGTGGTTGCCAGTGGCTGGGACTGGGGAAAATAGGGAGCAATTGGTAAAAGGGTACAAATTTTCAGTTATAAGATAAATACTACCTGATGATCCAATGTAGTTCATGGCAACTATAGTTGATAACACTGTATTGTATCGCTGAAATTTGCTCAGAGAGTAGAACTTAAATATTCTCCAAAAAAACAAAAAGGTAAATATGCGAGGTGATGAATGTACTAATTAACTTGATGGGGGGAATACTTTCACAATATATATCTATATCAAGTCATCACATTATACACTTTATATTATGATTTTATTTGTCAATTATACCTTGATAAAGCTGGTAAGGGGAAGATTTAAAACACTGGCCTTTTAAAATTTATAATTATGTTCCACACTACTTTTTACCCCCCAAAAATGTCCCATTCTTTATGAAATAATGATGAATGAAAATGGTAATTTGAACAGGATTTTAATATATTATTTTACAAAGTAAAAAGTAAAAAGAACACCATATATTTTTTCACTAGCTCAAGGAATCCAGAAGACTTGGAGGTGCTGATTCAGAGAACACCTGCAGCACTCCCCGGGGACCCTGTTTCCTGCCATTGTTCACCCTCAGTTGATTCCCCAGCACACTCGAACAGTGGAACTTTTATTAAATAGAGACATTTCAAGAGACTAATACAAAGACAATAATTAGAGGCCCTAGCCATGGAGAATCGGAGCCCTCAAAGGGAGAGTGTAGAATGACCAGAAATGGACTCTTGTTCTTCTTCAGAGAAATAATCGGAGCATAATCAGTCTGTGCCCAATAGCACTCTATCGTGGGAAATTTTTACTCCCTGACTTCATTTGTAATATGTTTTTTCTTATTTGCTCTTCATGAGCAGACACACCCACAGCAGAAGCGTTCAGTTCAAAGCTCTCTTAGCTATACCTCCAATGCACCTAAAAGGCTACGTGTTATGGAAATCAGCTCATCTCAACAAGATTTTTCCTTCCTGGCAGAGGCTAACCAGATTCTGCTGCCTTCCCATTAACCCAATAAGTACCTACTATGTTTCAAGATGTTTAAAACCTTATCCTTGTCCTTATGAATAAGAATATTAGTGTAAAATTTTTGTTTGCCTGATTTTTGCATTTATTCATTCCACATTAATTAAGCACCTACTATGTGCATGCGCTGTGGTGAAAGAACCATAGAGAACATAAAGTCCCTACTCACTAAGGATTTATAAGGGCTGAATTGATCTCCTTCCACTGGTACCCTTAGAATCATACTCATGTATAATCAATTTAAATAATAAACAAATGCATAAATATTTATCATTCATTACTTCTTCAGAAAAAAATAAAAATGTATTCAAAATACATTCTAAATACACTGGCTAAAGTTTGAAGACCCGAGAGAAACTTGTAGATAGGGTGAATGGAAACAGTATTTGAAGTGTTAGGCTAAGGACACCATCTTTTCCTGTCTTCGGGCATAACCATGGAAGATATCTGAGGAGAGAGCTGGGAGAGGGTGTGAAACTTAGGGAAAGTAAAAGTAACGTGAAATCATGATTTGTGATTATCATTGGGGGAGCAGAAAGGAGGAAGGAGGAGTGATCAGGCAGAGGAATGAAATTTCTACACAAGGTATCTGCTCTTCTGTGAGCCCCACATTTGAGCCAGGGAGAAAAGCAGACATACTCTGGAATGCCCAGGAAGGTAGAATCAGGTAGATGGACCAAGCGTGGGTGTTTCATTTGAACAATTACACAAGGGGAACGCTTTCTGAGGAACTGCCTCCAAATGTGGTGAGCCTCCCATATCGGTAAACTGAGGCTAGATGAATCCCAGCAGGGAAACTGCGAAAGGGACTTCTACTCTAGGTGAGAGGGTAGGCAGCACAATCTAGTTTTTCAGGGGTTAAAGCACAGGCAGAAGTGCCTGAAGAATTAAACCAACTAATTTTACATGTAAAAAAAAATCTCAATATGGAGCTTTTTATAGTTATGAATAAAGAACCAGCTCATTATATATCACCACCAAACAGTGACTCTCCCCAAGGGCTCTGCCTAACAGAGCGTTTCCACTCAAAGGGATTGCGGATCAGGGAAGCCATTTATTACAGTGTCATCCCCTTTATGAAACAAATATTTTTCAGTATTCCTTTAATCACAAGAGACCGTCTTAGAACTAACACTTTAGTTATGAGCATGTTAACTAAAGCCAGCCAGGGGCTGAGTAAGAAATTTCATTTTGTTCACCAGTTGCTCTATTCATTATCCCCTTCCTAACATTATTGAAACTCCTTACCCAATTAGAAGACATTCTGTAACAGGGTTCGTTATTACACGGCTGTATCTGACAGTTACAATGAATAAAAACAGAAGCTTTTTCAAAGGCCTGCTATGTCCCAAAGAGCTCAACATGGCTTAAGTGATCATTAAATGAAGAGTGAAACCAACATTCATTCCCTGTGTAGCAGAATGAGCCATGATATACCACTACAGATAAGATATAGAAAATGGATCAAACCACTCAGTACATCCCCTTTGCTCTGTGTGACTTTCCATTTTACAAGTAACTCTCACTTTATTGTCTCATGAAATTCTTAGAACAAAGCTATGAGTTCTCAAAGCAGGTATTATCATCTCCATTTTAAGTGAGAAATCGGGAGGCTGGTGAGTCCAAGATCACAGAACTGTGAACACTTCAAACCCAGTCCATGGTCCTTTCCAATGACCTTAAGTAATGAACGAGATCTAAATTTTTTTAAACATTCCAGGATTTATGCATCTGAGTGATTATTAAATCTCCTTTCCAGTGGTCACAGATTGATATTTAGACAGTGACACATATTCGTGTTGTATGAACAAAATTACATATTTGCAAGCCAGTGGCTCTCCTGAACCTATAGGATTTTTCAGTGATTGCAAATCTCAGTCCACAAGAGTGAATATCCATATTTGTAGCTGGGCAACCCAGGAGTAAACACAATGCTGTTCAATGTCGTTTTGCAATTGGTAAGAAACTAAATGAATTACCTTGTTCTTATTTTCCTGTTTTATTTGTTTTAAATCACAGATAACTAAGAAACCACAAATTCTAACCAATATTGCAGTTGTTTTGTTGCCTTTCTCTCCACTTAGATTTTCTACCAATTCAGCACATATGAAATGCAAAGTATCTTCCTTCCAAATCTATGAATCCTCCCTTTCTGTGAATAAACCCTCTAGCCTTCCAAATCCTTGACACTTTCTTACCTGTAATTCCCCCTCCCCTTCCCATGCCCTCTTGCCCCATGGAACCATCCATTCTAATATGCTAAATATATTTTTGATATGTATATATTCTTGAAAGATGTTCTCATTCATTTATTCAACATAACTATTAAGCACCCCTTTTATTTTCCAGATACAGTCTTATAAGCTGGTATAACAGTTGGCTTTGCTACATAACTAACTATCCCAAAATTTAGTGGCTTAAAAATGACCATTTGTTTACTTCATAATTATGTAAATCAGTATTTTAATCTGGGCTCAGCTGAGTGGTTTTCTGCTAGTTTTAGGTGATCTCTGCTGGGCTCTGCCATGCTTTACCAGGTCAGCTAGGGGGCTGGCTCTCATATCACTGATCTTTAGCTGGGCCAGCTAATCTCTGCTCCACGGGTCTCTCATCATCCAGGAGACTAGCCTAGGCTTCTTCACATGGCCATCTCAGGGTCCAAAGAACAGCAAGAGAGGCTAAGCCCCAGTGCACGAATACTTAGCAACTCTCTAACTGAATCACATTTATTATTTTCCCAGTGGCCAAAGCAAGTCACATGGCCAAGTCCAGAATCAGTGTGGAAAGGGACCACCCACCCATAGGTACAGGGAGGTGTGATCAAATTGGCTCCTATGATTGCAAAAAATCTATTATATTGGAGATTAAAAAATGAACCAACAGACAATGTCCCTGCCCTCATAAATCTTGTATCCTCACATCCAACATAAGCACTTAGTATTTTTCTACTTTCTAAGGTTGGCCAAGCCAGTGTTCCTTTGCAGTTTTATTTCTCTGATTACTGGTAAGGACAAAGATTTCATTATATACTTAATAGTCATTTATATTTTCCCTTCTCTGAATTGCCCATATGTATCTCTTGCCTATTTTTCTATTGTATTTCCTGTGGGTATGTTTTTTTTTAACTGAGTCTCATGTATTAGGTAACAAGTGCATACATTCCTATATGAAGGAAGCTGTGTGATGGCCAAAAGGCCCCTTAGCCTGCTAAAGCAGGAGCCTCACCATTGTATATTATCTCATTGTGCATATATCATGCATAGAGACATATGTATAAAGCGTATATGAAGAATTTAAAGAATAGTTATAAAGCTTCATGTACCACTGCCCCGGTGAATTCAACACCATTTATTATTCCTCTCTGATTTGAGATGCCACTATTAGCATAGACTGTTGTCATAGTATACTTAGATCTATTTCTAGACTTTCTGTTTTATTTTCTATTTTTGAGTATTTTAATCAAGAATGGATGTCGAATTTTGTCAAATGCATTTTCAGCCTAGGTGAAGAAGGTCATATGATTTTCTCCTCCTATGAAACCACTTTTTGCATTCCTGGAATAAACTCCACTTGATCATGTTATCTCATTATAGTAATGTGCTGGGGAACTCTCCTTGCTGATATTTAACTTAGATTTTTGCCTCAATATCTGTGAATACAGTTGATCTAAGTTTTTATTTTGTGTATTATTTGCCAGAATTTGTTATACTTGTTCTTCTCTAAGCTGATATAGTTTAAATCGCTTTAGAATTGCCTTCGTTTTAAAGATGACGTAGATTTCACTGAATGTTTTTCCAAGGGACAGCTATTTGACAATTTGATGTCTTCCATGATCTGTTTAGAGTCCCAATCCTTTCTGGAGTTAAGATAAGTAAATTATATTTTCCTAAGAATCTCATTTTTAAAAACATTTTCCAATTTGTTTGCAGAGATTTGAGCAAAGTAATCTCTTGACTTTTAATTTTGTTTTTGTGGTTATTTGCCCTATAATCATTGCTAATTTTTCATATTTTCACTTTCTTCCTTTTTTCTTGGTTCAATCAGCTTTTAGTTTATCACACATAGCTTATTTTAAAGAATGAGCTTTGATATAATTTATTAGGCCTGCTGCTTTTCTATTTTCTAACTCATTAATTTATTCTTATATCTTTGTTAATTTTTGTGCACTTTCTTTTCATTTATATTGTTGTCCTTTTCAAAATTCTTGAGTTAAATGCTTAATCAAATTTTGTTTCACTCTATTTTTTTTAATATGAGTATTTGAGGCTGTATCCCCTTTAAGTACTGATTAGCTGTGCCCCATAGTTTCTAATACACAAACATTTTATTATCGTTTTCTGGATGTTCTTCAATTTTTATTTATATCTTGCTTTTGAATCGAGGTGACTAAAAACATTTCTTAATTTCTAAGACATAAAGGCTTTTGTTTTGGAGGTAGTTAATTTCTAGTTTTTCTATATTGTGATCAAAGAAGGTTGTTTGTATAATTTTTACTTTTTTACTCTGTTGTGATTGTCTTTGTCAATTTTGACACTAGTTCATGAGCATTTGACAAGAAAATATATTCTATGTTTTTATGGTATAGAATTTTATGTAAATGTAGTATAGATATAAAACATAAGAACATTACTATTGACATGTATATGTACATATTAGGTCTGCTTAATTAATATCTTATTAATATCTCCTATGTTCTGACATGCTTATTTTTATTTTTAAATGTTTTTAGAATTCTTCAGAGTGGTAGAATAGAAGTAGCAGTAGTAATAGTGCTAATGGTGGAGGCTAACTTTTGGGGGGATTTAAAAACAACATTTATTGCTATTAACATTTATATTTTAAGTGCAAGTTGGGTGTTTTTTTCTTTTTTCCAGCTTTATTGAGATATACTTGACTTATTGTGTAACTTTAAAGTATACAGTATATTGATTTGATACACTTACATACACTTGATTTTATATACTTTTATACACATATATAATGATTACCACTATATCATTAGCTAACACCTCCATCTCACCACATAATTAGTCTAATTTTTTTTTTTTCTGGCTGTGAACAAACACTATTTTATTGGAATGGCACCAACCAAGGAGGTAAAAGACCTAATCTTGGCAAACTATAGGACATTGAAAAAAGAAATAGAGGAAGATATTTTTTAAAATGGAAGCATATACCATGTTCATGAATTGGAAGAATCAGTATCATTAAAATGTTCATACTACCCAAACCAATATATAGATTCAATGCAATCCCTATTAAAATGCCAATGGCATATTTCACAGAGCTAGAACAAAAACTCCAAAATTACTGTCTGTTTTTATGGTGAGAACATTTCAGATCTATTCTCTTAGCAACTTTCAAGTATATAGTATAGTAGTATTATTAGCTATAATTTCCATGCCACACATCAGATACCCAGAACTTATTCATCTTGTAACTGGAAGTTTGTGCCCTTTGACCAACATCTCCTCCTTTTTCCTAACCTAGCCCCTGGTAACTATCACTCTACTGTCTGTTTCTCCGAATTCAGCTTTTTTGGATTCCCCATATAGTGATATCATATAGTATATTTTCCTCAGTCTGACTTACTTCACTTCAGCATAATGCTCTCAAGTTTTGTCCACACTGATGCAAATAGCAGGATTTCCTTCTTCCTCATGGCTGAATAATAGTCAATTGTATATACTGTATTGCCGTGACCTGCACAGCTAGTCGAACCAGACCTGAGGAGGGGCAACAGGAGACTGAGAAAAACACAGAGACATTCTAGAGAGAAAAGCTGGGGCCAGGTGGGACACTGCTCTCTGATGGAGAAATAGTGACCCCAAGCTACCACAGCAAGTTTATTATTAATATATAGCCAATTGAAGTGGGGGGGAGTTCAAAAGCTTCATTGTTTTCAAACGCCAAATGTTTCCATCGGCCTCTGAGTTCAAGGTCCAAACTGTCGATACATTCTTGCCCGCTGCTCAGGACACTCCTGTGTGGGCCTTGCCAGCACACAGGATCAACAAGTGGCCTTGGGACTAAAGACCGTGCAAACACCACAGGGCCTCATCCCTGGCACCAGAAGCTCCTGGGCGAGTCCGTGCAAACGCCACAGGAACAAGGGACCTTGGCTCAGCCGCCCTCCACACTGTATACCACATCTTCTTTATCTATTCATTTGTTGACAGACATTTAGGTTGTTTTCCTATCTAGGCTATTGTGAATCATGCTGCAAAAACATGGAGGAGAGGGGCAGATATTTCTTCAATACCTATTTCTGTTTCCTTTGGATATATACCCAGAAGTTGGATTACTGGATCTTATGCTAGTTCTATTTTTAGTTTTTTGAGGAACCTCCATGCTGTTTTCCACTGTGGCTGCACCAATTTACATTCCTACCAACAGTGCACAAGAGTTCCCTTTTCTCCACATCTTCACCAACACTTGTTATCACTTGTCTTTTTGGTAAAGAGCCGTTCTAGCAGGTTGAGGTGAAATCTCACTGTGGTTTTGATTTGCATTTCCCTGATGATTTTCTCCCAGGTTGTAGGTTGCCTTTTCATTTTGTTGATTATTTATTTTGCTCTGCAGAAGCTTTTTAGTTTGATGCAGTCCACGTATTTATTTTTGCTTTAGTTACTTGTGCTCTCGGTATCATATCCAGGAAATCACTGCCAAGACCAATGTCAAGGGGCTTTTTCCTTATGTTTTCTTTTAGGAGTTTTACAGTTTCAGATCTAATGTTTAAGCCTTTCATCCATTTTGAGTTAATTTTGTGAATGGTATAAGCAAGATAGAAAAAGTCCCCTTCACAATCACCCAGCTGTCATTCCCCTCCCTAGAGATGACTAATGTCAATACTTGGTGGGCAAACATTCAGCCCCCAATATGTTTATTTAGATCTATATATGTGCACTTATACACAAATACTATAATATGTGTATATTATAAGTAAATAGAAGTCTGCTTTTCTCTGTTTAATGGATGTATCATGTTGCAAGTGTGGACCTGCAATAATTTCTTTAATGGCTCTGATATTTAGGTTGTTTCCAATTTTTCAATTATTACAAACAATGCTGCAATAAACTTCTTGTGCATGTGCCTAAGTTTTTCCTTACAGTTAATTCACAGAAATTAAACTGCTCAGTTAAAGCATATGTGTTTATATCAATTGGGAATCTTTGGACCACAAGTGATAGAAAATTAACACCAGTGTATGTGTAGACGGAATTTATAGGCTAGTTTAAGTCAAACTCCAGGGGAAGAACTTGCATTAGGAAAGGCTTGATCCAGTGGATCCCATTTCTTCCCATCTTTCTCTCTTGCCTTTCCTAATACTCACTTCCTCCTTAGGATGATTCCCCTCCCTGATCCCAGCTAGCTGCCAATAGCTTCTAGAAGAATGTTAATTCATTTACATCCAGCAAGGAAGGAGAGAGTGTTCTGGCCCTGAATGCTAAGCAAAACTCCTAAGATTCCCTCTGATTTGATAAGCTTAGGTTATATGTCCACTCCTGCATCATTAATCATAGTGGCCACAGAGATAGAATGTCCTCACTGGCTTAAGTTATATGTCACTCCTCTGAAGCTGTAGATGGAGCCACCTTACCAGGAAGTGCTTTTGATTCCCAAACAGAAATCACAGATAGAATGAAAGTCCATCAGAGTGAAGTATTTATTTGGATAGATCAATGTCAAATTGCCTTTCAAAAATTTATTCTACCACCAGCCATGTAGGAAAGTGGCTGTTTCTCAATATTCCCACCAAAATTTTATATTATTTATATTTTATTTATATTTACTTAATTTGATATTGAAGACCATCTTTTCATGTGCTTATTGGCCTTTTATATTTCTCCTATAAAATGCTTATTTATAACCTCCACCCATATTTCTACTTTTGAATGATTTATAGAAGCTCTATATACATTCCACACAATAATCACTCATCCGTTAAATATGTTGCAAATGGTTTTCTCCATATGTTACTTGTCTTTCTAGTTTATCATGACTTTCAATATGCAGAGATAATTTTTAATTTTATTAGGCTATATCTGTCAATCCTTTTCTTTTATGGCTTCTGATATTTATGTCTTGTTTAAGAAGGCCCTTTCTACCTCCTTATAAAAATATGCCCCAATGTGGTCTCCAAATATTTTTACAATTTCTTTTAGATTCATCTACTTGACTCATCTGAAGTTTATTTTTATGGATGGTTAAGGTAATAGCTTACTTTTACTTTTTTCTGAATCAATAACTAATTTTCCCAACATTATTTATTGCATAGGTTATGCATTCCCCTATGGATTTGAAATACTACCTTTATTGTTACCTAAATTTTTACAGATGATATATAGATCTGTTCTGGCCTCTCTGCTGCACTGATTTCCACTCTAGCCCACAACCTCGTTTTGATCATGTCTGTAGCAAATGCTTTTGCTATAGCATTACTTAGCAGCAATGTGTATAGGGCATGACCCAAACCTAACTCTTTGGAATAAGATATAAGACTCTCGAAGATGTGATCCTCATTTATTTCTCTAGCCTCCTTGCCCATCATCTAGCCCTATGCCTGTCAGATTTTAGCAAAACAAAATGTAGATAATTCTAGACATGATTTGGAGCACAGCTTGGTTCTTTTTCTTTCTTCTTCCTACAACATCCTGCCTTTCTTCCCTACCTTTTTTATTCTTTCTCATCCTTTAGAACTCAGCTCAAATTACTTACTTACCTTTTCTGAATCCCCAAGTAGGCTTCTTTCTCTCTTCTCCTGTTCTCCAATTGTGACATCTACTTCTATTAGACAGAGATAACCTCTTTATATATGTCTTTCCCACCAGTTTTCCTGTTGCAGAGATTATGTTTATTCTTCTTTATACTTCCAGCACATAGTACAGTCCTTGTATATAGGAAATGCTCAAAAAATATTTCTTGAATTGAGGTATGTTCTCTTTTTTTTTTTTTCATTTTATTATGAGCTATATTCTATAAAGGTACAACTCTATCAGTGGAATAAATTAGTCTCCTTGGAGACTAAATTTGCAAGACAAATTTATTTTTAAAAATTCATGTCAGTCCTGGCCAGTGTAGCTCATTTGGTTGAGCATCATCCCATGCACCAAAAAGTCACTAATTTGATTCCCAGTCAGGGCACATGCCCAAATTGCAGGCTAAATCCCCAGTAGGGGGGCGTGCAAGAGGCAGCTGATCAATGTTTCTCTCTCACATTGATGTTTCTCTCTCTCCCTCTCTCTCTTCCACTCTCTCTAAAATCAATACAAACATTTTTTTAATTCATGTCAGCTCCAAAAATATATGGTTGAGAAAATTTCCTAGCATCTGCTATAGAAAAAGGTTATAAACAGAGCTCTAGCTAAAGTATCTGATAACTGAAAGCACATACTTTATTAGATCTACATCAAAGCTGTTATAATTCATTTTGTTGTTTATTAAATTGAATTTACTTCTTTCTACATACTTCTCTTAAAGTTGACTATGTGAAATTCATTGCCTAGAAATTTTGAGAAAATATAAAATTTAAATCATTGATTATTTGCTGACCTTTACACATATGGTGCAACTATATCAGAGACTTGAGAAACAAAAATAAGTATCTTTGTCTATTAGGGAAAGAAACCTATGTGAACAATAAAAACTATAATGACTTATCAATACTAGACTGAAATTATATAGAGGATTCAGTGGATATAAAGAATTCTTTCATTTGTTATCTAACTAGAGCAGGAAAATAGATTGCAATTACTTTTAATAATACTCTAAAAAACTAACATTAGTGCTCTTCTTAAACAAAAAGTCTTTTTGACATAGAATATCATCTTCTTGTCTAAAATGCATATTTTAAAAGAGTTTTATCATTGAAGCTTGAATTAAGCTACATTGATTCTAGGATTCAGGCATGTCTGAAGGACTGGCGGGACAAACCTAGAGAAAATTATCTTAGTGTAAGAGAACCAGGAAGCTCCTGAGAAGAAAATCCTAAGCAATAGGGATGGAGAAGCAAAAGTTTCATTCATCCAAGAACAAGGGGTCAAAGTGGGAGGGAATAGCAGAGATTCCATCATTCACGTCCTACTGCAGCCTCACTTCCGTCAGTGCAGGCCCGTTATCAATAGAGTGAACCACTGTCCTTTCCGAGTCACTTCAAAACAAGTGTCAACCCTCCTCTCCATCACTTTTTCATCTCCTGCCCCAAAAAGAGGAGGAAGCCTTTTATGACTGGTCAAGTTCTTTGATGCTAATCTGTTGTGTGACCTTGAACAAGTTACTTAACCATTCTGTTCCTCAATTTCCTCATATGCAGAATAAGGTTAATAACAGTACTTTCCTACCAGGATTAAAAGACCAGTCAAAAAAATTTAAACAGAAAAATTAATCAAAGAGAGATTAAAATATGAATCAAGGATTAAAAGATTTAATACATAAAGCACTAAGAATAGGACTTAACACTCCCCCACCCCTTACTTTCTCTTCTTCCTTTCTCTCACTACACAAGGTAAAATGGCCCTGGGGGCTTTTTCTGTTTTTCTGCCACCTCTCCCCCTCATCTCCTAAAGCTTGGGTTAGGTGACTATCTTAGCTCTGCAATAGAGTTTAGTGGAAATATATTCTTTTCTTAGACTCTCTCGGCTGATGTTGGTTTTAGGCTTCTGAAGCCACTTTGTGAAGGCAGAAAGCATTCCCCGTGGAATCCAGCCCAGCTTTATCTAGGTGCTGTGTCACAAGCTCTCTGTGAGGTCCAGCACCAAACCCACAGGGGGTTTAAAGAAAAAGTGCTTTGCCTATTGAACTACCCTTTGCTTGTATTCTTGTACGACAGCTCAGGGAGAGGGAGCTGATAAAGGGAGGGTCCAGCTGTGTATGAGTCCCCCAGCCAACTATCAGCAAAATCTCTCACCTGCCACCTCAACAATTCTGCTGAAATCACCAATGGGAAGGAAAAAAAGTCTCCTAGTATTTAGAAACAACCTGGTTTCATCTGTTATTACGGATTATAAGAAATATTGGTAGACGTCTATATGTAGCTATTTATTGAATTATATTTTTAATCCAAGTTATGTTTCTCATCCATGCCTAATCAACTTCCTTCACTCTGCTAGACACTTTGCAAAACCGAATATACGTTTTCTGAACTGGGAGGTAAGCAAAATATAGATTAGTTAATTCAAATATTCTATTCCAATGAAAAAATCTGGATTTATGTTGGTTACTACCTATCTCAAGGGTTCTAGTATAGCTTAGGAGCGTAGGTGAAAGTGCCCATCTAAGTGTCTGGTACCAAATGGCTCCAAACGACCCCATGCTGCCCCCATGCAGTGAGCAGGCATTGAGGATACAGGTAGACATAGCTTCTCCAAGGCCATGAATTTACATGAGAGGATAAGATAGAATATTTAAACAAGTAATATAATATGGCATATTGATACATAACACAATGACTAAAATAGTATCTGAAACACTCAATACCTGTTGAATGACTGAATTACAGAAGTATATTCAATACAAACAATAAAGGAAAGCACAGGGCAAGAAGTGAATGACTCCGCTAGTACATGGGGAAGATTAAAAAGATGCTATTAGAGTATAAAGGCCAGAAGCACTCAGGAGAATAAGGGGGAGGTGGGTGTGATTACTTTAGGGGAGCAAGCACATCCAAAAAGACAGAGAGGCTTTAAGTGACATGATGTGTACAGAAAATGACAAATTTCTCAATAATGTTAAAGAAAAAAGTGCATCAAGAGGCACATGATGAAAGCTGGGCTAATGAGACGAAAAGGAAGAGGAGGAGGACAATGAGGAGAGCACCCAAGTATCATCTGAGCATTTTTCACATATTATCTCATAAATATCATAAAAATCATATATCAGTATTATTACTAATAATTTTCCATTTTACAGATGATAAATTGAGGCACAGAAAGATAAATTAAGTTGTTCAAGAAAAAGAAAATTAGTAAATGGCAAGTTTGTTTGGCTTCTGAAATTCGCATGTTTAACAGGGTCTTTTTAGTTTTACTATTTTATTGAGGTACAATTGACATATAACAATTATTTGGTATTTGTATATACTGTGAAATGACCACCACAATAAGTCTAGTTAACATACATCACCATACATAGTTACAAAATTTTTTTCTTGTAATGAGAACTTTTAAGATGTATTCTCTAGCAGTTTTTAAATATGTAATACAGTACTATTAACCAGAGTCACCATGCTGCATATTACACCCCCATGACCTATTTATTTTATAACTAGAATTTTATACCTCTTTGGCCCCCTTCAGCAATGTATTTTTAAAGTTTATTTTTCCAGCATTTTTAGGATGATTTTTCAGAGTATCTTGTCAAATTGCTGGATATGAATTTATCCCAGTTTAACGGCTAGATTACAGAGGTGGGATTCGTTGCTCTGTTTCTCATGAATTACTAATTTTGCCTCTCAACAAGGTCCTTTCCATCCCTAAGAAATACACTATAATATCTCCTATCTTAAAATAAAATCCATTGACCGTATAGTGAATGTTGTTGGTTCCCCTCCTCAATCCTTTCTTTTTTTCTTGCCAAGTTGGTGGACATACCTCCATCTGCTACGTTGACTGCTGATAGCTCAGAGCTGTCCCATCTTTGGGGCCTCGCCCTGGGCCAAATGGGAGCTGCCTTGCCCCAAAGGTTATACAGCCCCACTTGGAACAGTTCAGATAAACTCCTTGAAATAGTTATCTAAACTTGCTGTCTCAGACTCTGCAACTTTTGTTTTCTCTTGAACCTATACCAATAAAATTTTCATGTCCACCACTCCATCAAAACAGCTCTTGGCCACAAATGATCTCCACATTACTAACCCAAAAAGTCAGTGTTCAGTAGCCACCTTACTCAAATAATTAGCTCTTTTTGACATAGTTGGTTATTCCCTCCTTTGAACACTGTCTTCTCTTTGCTTCCAGGACACCACTCTCTCTTGTTCTCCACCCTCACTCCTCCTTTACCCGTTTGCTTCTTCCTCCTCTGCAAGCTGATCTCTATACGGGGGATGGGGGTGGAGGTAGAAAACATACCAGACTTATGGAGATGATCACTCGGTAAGTTATATAATGTTTAATCACTATGTTGTATACTTGAAACCAATATAGTATTGTATGTCAGCTGCAACTGAAAAATTAAAAATTATTTTTAAAAAGACCAAAGAAAAGTAGTTTAACAGTTGTGAGTACAAGAAACACAGAGTTTATTCTTTTTTTTTTTTTTCTTCAGATAGAGCAGGAGGGAGAGAGGGAGGAAGAGAGAGAGAAGCATTGATGTGAGAGAGACACATCGAGTGGCTGCCACCCACATGACCCCAACCAGGGCTGGGGACAAACTGCAACCGAGGTACGTGCCCCTAGCGGGAACCGAACCCGGGACTCTCCGGTCCACGGGCCGACGCTCCAGCCTCTGAGCCAAACCGGCCAGGGCCAGAGTTTATTCTTGTATTACTTATTAATTACTGTATTATTTTCCATATGGTCAATGATAAACCTATCTTCACCCAACCGTGTATTGTGGAGTTTCCTCAGGGCTTGGTCCTTGAGCTTCTTCCTTCTTCATCTATACTCACTCCTTGGCTGGTATCACCCAGTCTCATGACTGACACTTCCAAACTTATATCTCTAATCCTGACCTCTCTCCAAATTCCAGGATCATATATCTAGCTGCCTATTCAACATATGCATTTGGATGTTTATAGGCATCTCAAATTTATCATGTTCAAAGCCAAACTTACAATTCATGACCCACATTCTGGCCGAGATGTGCTTCCTTTCTCACTCCCCCACCCTTCCCACATCTCAGTAAATGTCAATTCTTCTCCTCCACTTGCTTAGGCCACAAACCTTGGAATCATTTTTTATTTCTCTCTTTCTCTTACACTCTACACATAGAATCTGTCAAGAAATGCAGGGACTTCCGGTCAAGATGGTGGCGTAGGTAAACGCGGTATCGCGTCCTCCCACAACCACATCAAACTTACAACTAAACTACAGAACAACCATCATTCAAAATCACCTGAAATCAAACTGAAAGTAAGTCCTACAACTAGGAAATTAAAGAAGAAGCCACATCGAGACTGGTAGGAGGGGCAGAGGCGCGACGGGCTGTCCCACACCCACGTGTGCCGGATAAAAATTAGGAGGACACCTACGCTGGGAAGGTCCTCCCTGAGGACTGAGGGGTCCCCGTCCCACACCAGGCGCCCAGCTCAGGGTTCCAGTGCCAGGAAGAGAAGTCCCCATAACTTCTGGCTGGAAAAACCAGCGGGAACTGAGGCTGAGGCGGCTGGAGGCCCCGGCAGCTCCTCTTAAAGGGCCCGTGCATGGACTTACTCGGATTCCCACCCTCCAGGCTCCAGCGTGCGGGAAGGAGCCTGAAAGGCACCAGAGTCATATGGGGAAGAACTGAGCTGTTTGGCATTGGAGCGAGGGCTGGAGAGGCAGCTTTCTCCTGGACAGATGTGCTATCAGAGGCTTTTGTTCCTTTGGTGAGCCCTTCCCTGGGACAGCAGACTCCGCTATATCTGGGACTCCAGCTACCTGGCTCACACTGTTGGCCCCGCCCTGGTGATTCCCTGAGGCCCCGCCCCACCCAACTTCCAGGCCCACCCAAGCTGTTGCCAGTTGCTTTACCATAGGATTGGCCTGTCTTGGATCCTGCTTCAGCTTTTCCTAAATTCGTTCAAACAAGCAGCATCTGGTCTCAGCTAGCCCCATACCTCTCACTAAGTAATACATAGAAACAAACACAGGGAGGCATTCAAAATGAGGAGACAAAGAAACAGGTCCCAAATGAAAGAACAGAACAAAACTCCAGGAAAAGAACTAAGTGAAATAGAGTTAAGCAGCCTGACAGACGCTGAGTTCAAAATACTGCTTATAAGGATGCTCAATGGACTTAGTGAGAACCTCAGTGAACTTAGAGAGGGCCTCAAGAGCATAAAAAAGGACCAGTCAGAAATGAAGGAGGCACTGACTGAAATAAAGAATAATTTACACAGATTCAATAGTAGAGTAGGTAAATCCAAGAAGCAAACCATGGATTTGGAATATAAGGAAGCAAAAAACACCCAATCAGAACAGCAAAAAGAAAAAAGAATCCAAAGAAATGAGGATAGTGTAAGGAGCCTCTGGGACAACTTCAAGCGGCCAATATTCGCATCTTGGGGGTGCCAGAAGGAGAAGAGAGAGAACAAGAAATCGAAAACCTATTTGAAACAATAATGGCAGAAAACTTCCCTAACTTGGTGAAGGAAACAGACATACAAGTCCAGGAAGCACAGAGAGTCCCAAACAAAATGAACCCCAAGAGGCCCACACCAAGACACATCATCATCAAAATGCAAAAGGTTCAAGACAAAGAGAGAATCTTAAAAGCAGCAAGAGAAAAGCAGTTTGTTACCTACAAGGGAGTTCCCATCAGACTGTCAGCTGATTTCTCAAAAGAAACTTTGCAGGCCAGAAGGGAGTGGCAAGAAATATTCAGAGTGATGAAAAGCAAGAACCTACAACCAAGATTACTCTATCCTGCAAAGCTGTCATTTAGAATCGATGGCCATATAAAGAGTTTCCCAGACAAGGAAAAGCTAAAGGAGTTCATCACCACCAAACCATTATTGTATGAAATGCTGAAGGGTCTTCTTGAAGAAAAAGATAAAAAAATATGAACAAACAAAATGGCAATAAATTCATATCTATCAACAATTGAATCTACAAACAAAATGAACAAGCAGAACAGAAACATTCTCATAGATACAGAGAACTTTTGTTGGGTACCAGATGGGTGAGGGCTGGGGGAAGGAGTGAAAAAGGTGAAGGGATTAAGAAGTACAAATTGGTTGTTAGACTGACAAACCTCAAAGGGAAGGGGGGTTGGGGGTGGGAAGAAATAAACCAAAGAACTTATATGTATATATGCATAACTAATGGACACAGACAACAGTGTGGGGAAAAGCAGGAGGGGGGCAATGGGGGAAAAATGAGGAATATCTGTAATACATTCAACAATAAAGTTAAAAAAAAAAAAGAATGCAATCATCTCCGCCTCTAAAGTGTATCACAAATTAACCTTTGTCCAGTGTCTATTGTCATTACCCTAGTCCATTATACCATTATATTTCATTTTAATTATTGAAATATTATCCTAACTAGTCCTTTCCCTCCACCACAGTCTACTGTCCACAGAGCATTCAGAATGATCTTTTTAAAATTTAGACCCACCAAAAAACTACTAGATCTAATAAATGAATTCAGCAAAGTAGCAGGATACAAAATTAATACCCAGAGATCAGTGGCATTTTTATACACCAATAATGAACTATTAGAAAGAGAAACTAAGAAAACAATCCCATTTACCAATGCAACAACAACAACAACAAAAAGGTACCTAGGAATAAAATTAACCAAGGAGGTAAAAGACTTCTACTCAGAAAACTATAGAACATTGAAGAAAGGAATAGAGGAAGATACAAACAAGTTCCTGGAAGCATATACCGTGTTCATGGATTAGGAGAATTAACATCATTAAAATGTCTATACTACCCAAAGCAATCTATAGATTCAATGTAATTCCTATTAAAATACCAATGGTATATTTCACAGATCTAGAAAAAATATTATAAAAATGTATATGGAACCAAAAAAAGGACCCTGAATAGCCTCAGCAATTTTGAGAAAGAAGAACAAAGTTGGAGGGATCACAATACCAGATATTAAACTATACTACAAAGCTATTGTAATCAAAACAGCCTGGCATTGGCATAAGTACAGGCATAAAGCTCAGTGGAACAGAACAGAGAGCCCAGAAATCAACCCATGCCTTTATGGTTAATTAATATTTGACAAAGGAGGCAAGAGCATACAATGGAATGAAAACAGTCTCTTCAATATATGGGGTTGAGAAAATTGGTCAGGTACATGCAAAAAAATGAAACTAGACCAACAACTTACACCATACACAAGAATAAACTCAAAATGGATAAAAGACTTAAGTGTAAGTTGCAAAACCATAAAAATCCTAGAAGAAAACATAGGCAGTAAAATCTCAGACATCTTGTATAGCAATATTTTTACTGATATATCTCCTAGGGCAAGGGAAGCAAATGAAAAAATTAATAAATGGGACTACATCAAACTAAAAATCTTCTGCACAGTGAAAGAAACCATCACCAAAATAAAAAGGGAACCCATGATATGAGAGAAGATATTCAACAATGATACCTCTGATAAGGGATTAATTTCCAAAATATATAAAGAACTTACACAATTCAACACTAGGAAGACAAACAATCCAATTTTAAAATGGGCAAAGGAGCCTGGCTAGTGTGGCTCACTGGTTGAGGGTCGACCCATGCACCAAGAGGTCACAGGTTCGATTCCTGGTCAGGGCACATGCCCAGGTTGTGGGCCCAGTCCCCATTGGGGGGGCATGCAGAAGGCGGCCAGTCAATGTTCTCTCTCGCCGATGTTTCTATCTCTCTCTCCCTCTCCTTTTCTTTCTTTCTAAAATCAATAAAGCAAAACACATTTTTTAAATGGGCAAAGGACCTAAATAGACACTTCTCCAAAGAGGACATACAGATGGCCAATAGACATATGAAAAAATGCTCAATATCTCTATTCATCAGAGAAATGCAAAATAAAATGACAGTGAGATATCACCTCACACCTGCCAGAATAGCTACTATCAATAAATCAACAAACAACAAGTGCTGGAGAGGGTGTGGAGAAAAGGAAACCCTAGTGCACTATTGGTAGGAATGGCAAGAGGTGCAGCCACTATGGAAAACAGTATGGAGTTTCCTCAAAGATTTATAAGTGGAACTGCCTTTTGACCCAGTGATCCCACTTCTAGGAATATATGTTAAGAATCCTGAAACACCAACCAGAAAGAATATATGCACCCCTATGTTCATACCAGCATTATTTACAATAGCCAAGATCTGGAAACAGCCCACATGCCCATCAGTAGATGAATGGATAAAAAAAAAAGCTGTGATACAGTTACACGGTGAAAACCTACACAGCTTTAAAAAAAAAAAAAAAAGAAGGAACTCTTACCCATAGATGGCCCTGGAGATTATTATGCTAAGCGAAATAAACCAGTCAGAGAAAGACAAATACCACGTGATCTCATGTATATGTGGAATCTAATGAACAAAATAAACATGACCAAAACAGAACCAGGGGCATGGATACAGGGAACAGACTGACAAATGGCAGAGGGGAGGGGTCGGGGGGACTGAATAAAAGAAAGTGAAGAGCCCTGGCCAGTTTTGCTCAGTGGTTAGAGCATCGACCCACAGACGGAAGAGTTTTGGGTTTGGTTCCTAGTCAACGGCACGTACCTCAGTTGCAGGTTTGATCTCCAGCCCTGGGTTCATGTGGGAGGCAACCAATCGATGTATCTCTCTCACACTGACGTTTCTCTCTCTCCCACCCTATCTGAAAAAAATCAATGGAAAAATATCCTCTGGTAAGAATTAAAAAAAAAAAAAAGGTGAAAAGATTAGCCAAAGAACATATATACATAGCCTATGGACACATACAACACAGTGGTGAAGTAGGGAACAGACTAACAAACCTCAGAGGGATGGGGGGTGGGAGGGGTGGGAAGAGAGAAACCAAATAATGTATATGCATATATGCACAACAAATCGACAGAGACATTAGGTTGGGGAAAGCAGGAGGGGGATGGGAGTGGGAAGGAGGGGATCAATGGGGAAAAAAGGGGGACATCTGTATTACTTTCAACAATAAAAAATAAAAAAATAAAGTACTACAGTGTGTGGAAAACAACAGTAACTGCTGAAATGATGTAAATTGTGTGAACTAGAAACTTTTTCAATTCCATCAAAAATCACTGAGGTAGAAATGGCAGGATATAGGATTTTCATGCCTTCTGAAAAGAGTGAGCAAATGGGCCACTTGTGTCTGTCGGTCTAGAAACAGGGAGATCTGCGCTCCTCCCCTAGCTTCCAGACCAGCTCAGCTCCTAATGACTTTGTAAGACCTACAGGACGTCGGCACATTCCATACAGTCAGGTATACTTTCATTATATCATTACCCTTTGCCTTGGCTTTCAAGACTTGCTTCTCTAATAATGTCCTTGTGGTTTTACAAGGTCTCATTTAATTAACCCTTCCTTGTTCCAGAAATGTAATTATTTTGTGGTCACTACTTTCCCATAGTCTTAGCCAAAACCTTTGTTCTCTGTGTGTCATTAGCAGCATTTCAGGACTGAACACCTCTGTCTCCTCCACCTTTGGGCATAAGAAATTATCTTCTCACCTTAAGAAGGTCTCCAACAATAAGTAATTTGTGATGTCTGACTACTCACATATTTAGTACATAATGAGCTCTCTTAAGGATGGAAATGGTAATTATTTATCCTGGGAGCCCTGTCAAGGTTACTGTTAAATCATTGCCAAGCTGTTAATTGAACTAAGAGGTTCCTCCTTTTTCCACTATTGATCTTATGGGTGAATTACCATACACACCAAAAAAATTCCATTGTGCTATTGGCTAATTCAATGCCAATGCAATATATATTCATTGGAATGTGAATAGCTTACATCTTATTTATAATATGATGTAGATGCACAAATTTGAAATTTACAGCACTGTAATATAGATGAATAAATACAATTTCTAATGTAATATTCAGTGTTCATAAATATACCAACTTGAAAATTATAACCACCAATGCACAAATTTGGTAAGGAAAGCAATAGATGCTGCACAATGATACTATTTCTCTGGGAAAGGGTCTATCTTGTGTGGCAATAAACACACTTCTGTCCTACCGAGGAAAGTTGTACTAGAGTGAAAAAAGACCACAACATTTATAGTCACTATGTTTTAATCCCCTGGTTGTTGAGTGTACAGGTTGGGTGAAATAAACATAGAAATATATTTTTTAGTCATTTTTTAGAGTTTCCAGATCTCTCCTAAAATTTCCTATCACTTTACCGTTGTAGATTTAATGGAAATGATGAATCTCTAGCAAGACGTGAAAGAGAGCAAGAGCAAGGGTGAGAGGGAGAACAAATTATCAATATGAGGAAAAAAATCAGGACTTGGCTAAACCACCATGCAGACACTAAGGATAATATTATGAACAATACTATGCCAATACATTTGACAATTTAAATGAAATGTACAAATTTTTTGAGAAACACAATTTCTAAAATCAACCAAGAAAAAATAGAAAATTTGAACAGCTCACTATTTTTTTTTTTAATTGAAGTTGTCACTTAAAATTTTCTCACAAAGAACACCCAAGACCCATATGGCTTCAATGGTGAACTTGAAGCATTTAAGGAAGGAATAATAAATATTGAACTTAAAGCAACTTTTTCAGAAAAATGTAAGAGTGAACACTCAATTTATTTTACGAGCTCAATATGCTGATGTTGAACCTGACAAGAGCAATGCAAGAAAACCTACAGCCCTGTCCGGGTAGCTCAGTTGGTTAGAGTGTTATTCAGATATGCCAAGGTTGTGGGTTTGATCCCCAGTCAGGGCACGTACAAGAATAAACCAATGAATACATGGATGGGTAAAACAACAAACCAGTTTCTCTCTCTCTCTCTCTCTCTCTCTCTCTCTCTCTCTCTCCCTCCCTCCCTCCCACTTTCTCTCTCTCTCTCTCTCAAATTAATGAGTGAATTTTTAAAAATACAATATATCTTAAAAAAGTAATTAATAAATAAATAATATTAAAAAAAGAAAACCAACATACTGCAGATCACAAGTACAAAATTCCTCAACAATATAATTACAAATCATATCTAAAAAATTAAATATGACCAGTAGTGTTTGATCCTAATAATGCAAGGTTAGTTCAATCAATGTAATTCATTACATTACTAGAATTTAAAAGTTGTATAACCTCAGTAGATGTAAAAAACTTATTTGTTAAAAATTAACATCCATTCATATCTAATGATAAAAAAAATGAATGCTTTTCCTCTAAGACAGAAAACAAAGCAAGACTATCTGCTCTTACCACTTCTATTCCTAGATTAGAGGGTTCTAGATTGAGAAATAAAGCAAGCAAAAGAAATAAAAATCATAAAGCTTACAAATAAAAATAGAAAGTTATATGTATTATCAGACAATTTGTTTGCATACATAGAAAATCCTGAGAAATCTATATACCCTTAGAACTAACAAGTGAACTTAGGAAGGTCTCAAGACACAATATCAACATACAAAAATCGATTGTATTTCTATAAAAGCAACAGATAATTGAAAATTAAAATTTAATAAGCAATACTGTTAGCACTAGCATCAAAAAAACATACAGTCCAACCAATGTGGTTCAGTGGATTGAGTGTCATCCTATGGACTGAGAGGTCCCACTTGGATTCCCAGTCAAGACACATGCCCTGGTTGCGGCTCGATCCCCAGCAGGGGGCACGCAGGAGGCAGCCAATCAATCGATGTTTCTACCTCTCTCTCCCTTCCTCTCTCTCTAAAAAATCAATAAAAACATATTTTAAAAAAAAAATACAATGTTGCCCAGCCGATGTGGCTCAGTGGTTGAGCATCGACCCATGCACCAAGAGGTCGCCAGTTCAATTCCCAGTCAGGGTGCGTGCCAAGATTGTGGGCCTGATCCCCAGTAGGGGGCATGCAGGAGGCAGCCAATCGATGTTCTCTCTTATTGATGTTTCTATCTCTCTCTCCCTCTCCTTTCCTCTCTCTCTATAAATCAATAAAGAAAACGAAAGAAAGAAAGAATAGCCTTTTCAACAAATGCAACTGAATATAGGAGAAAGAGAGAGAGAGGTGATATGTCATACATACATAAATAACATCAACTCTTACCTTTTGCCATACATATAGATAAACTCAAAATGAACCATAGATCTAAACACAAAAGATAAAACTAAATCTTTTAGAAGAAAATCTTCATAATCGTGGGGTAGGTAAAGATTTCTAAGATGGAAAACACACACACACATACAACACACAAATCATAAAAGAAATAAATGGCAAATTAGACTTCACCAAAATTTAAAGCTTTTGCTCTTTGAAAGACACTACTAAGAAAATGAAAAGGCAAACTACAGGCTTGCAATACAGTTATCTGACAAAGACTGGATCCTGAATACATAAAAGCACTCCTATAAATCAACAATAAAAGGACGAACAACCCAATAAAATACATGAGCAAAAGACTTGAGCAGACATTTCACCAGAGAACCTATATAAATGGCTGATGGCACATGAAAAGGTGCTCAACATAACTAGACACTGAGGAAAATTCAAATTAAAACCACAATGGCATATCATTTCACACTCAGGTGCTTAAAACTAGAAAAACGGACAATACCAAGTGTTAGTGAGAATGTACAGCTACTAAAATCCTCCTCCTTTGCTGGAAGGAGTATAAAATGGTACAACCACTTTGGAAAATATTCAGATAGCTTTTTATAAAGTTAAAGTTAAATACACGCTTCCTGTATGATCTAGCAATTCTAGTCCTACATATTTCACACCCAAGAGAAATGAAAATATATGTTCACAAAAAGACAGATGTTCACACATTTATATTTAAAATAGTCCCACACTGACGATAACTCAAATGTCCATCAACAGGTGAAAAATAAACAAATTGTTGTATATTCATAACAATGGAATACTATTCAGTAATAACATGTATGATATATTTCAACAACATGGATGAAGCCTATGACTCAGCAATCTACTCTTAGGTATAAACCCAATAGTACATACCTTGGTAGTATATGTGTGTCAAAATGCAATACAGGAATGTTTGTACCAACATATATAATAATAGCCAAAAACTGGAATCAACTCAAATGAACTTCAAGAATAGAATGAGTAAATGGTGATATACTAGTTTAATGAAAAAGTACAAACTTTTACATGCAGCAATATGAATGAATCTCACAGCACAGTGTTGATGGAAAGAAGCCTCTATATGATTCCATTTATATAAAATTCAAAAACAGGAAAAACTAATGTGGCTGTTTGAAGTTAAAATAGTGGTTCTAACTGCAAGGTGGTCCAGGGGAGGCTTCTGGGTACAGTAAATGTCTGCTCCCTAAATCTTGGTACAGATTCCATGGGAGTGCATTTACTTTTTAACAAGTTGCCAAGCTGCATACTTAAGATTTTTGCACTTTATAATATGTATGATATATTTCAATAACAAAAAAGTAAAACTTTGAAAAAAACAAATGATATTTTTATCTTCCTGTTTTAGCCCCATGTAAAGCATTATAGCAAATATTAGAAGAACACAGGAGTCCCCATTTTCCAGAGACATGGAGTGAATTAACAGCCAAAGCTAACATGCATACAAATTACTACAAATGTGATGGCTTTTAACAATGGCAATTTATTCTCCCACAGTTCTAGAGGCCAAGAAGGCCCAAATCAAGGGGTTCACAGGACCACACTTCCTCCAAAGGTTCTAAGGGAGGGTCCTTATTTGCCTCTTTCAGGGTAGTTCCTGGTGTTCCTTGGTTTGTGACATCATTCCAATCTCTGCCTCCCTCTTCACATGATCTTCTTCCTTGTGGATGTCTCTTTGTGTCTTGCTCTCTTTTTTAAAGACCAGTAGCTAGATTTAGCCCCCCTAATCCAGATATAACTAATTACATCTACAAAGATATCTTTTAGTAAATAATAAATAAGGTTACATCCGAGGGTCCAGATGGATATCCATTTCAGGGAGGGACTCTACTCAAGACAATTTTAAATTTAAATTAAGTGCTGAATTGTTTGGCCATAGGAATTCAAAGGAAGATGTGGTCATTGTGATCTGAAAAAGTTAGAGACAGTGTCACTGGACAGTGCCCTTGCAGGGGTGGGAAACCTTTTCCTGCCAACAGACATTTGGATATTTCTATCATTCAAGGGCCATAAAAAATTATCAACTTAAAAATTAGCCTGCTAGAAATACTACCTGCAATATGGACAGCCAACCCAGAATAAACCCTTCCTTTGCCATGCCTCTGTAGGCATCAAGCAATGAGCTATTGTCTCCCTCTTCTGAACCAAGTCCTTTCATGGTCTTATTAGAGCACCAATCCCAGGTGGCAGAAGTATTCCATGGAGCACAAGAACCTCATTACTTATATGTTCAAATAAATCTTGAAAATGCGGAGATTTCAAAATGGCAGTGGAGTGAATGGAAGCTACACAGACCATCTCCCAGGACCAAACTGGAATTACAACTAAAATAAAGACAAATCATCAGGAATAACCAATAGAAAAGCAGCTGGAGAGAACCCATATAACTAGGGACAAAAAGAGGACACTAAATCGAGCCTGGTAGGAACTGCGGAGGCATGAAAGGGTGGGCTGGGAGCCCATGGACAGCAGCTGTTTTAGCTGTGAACACTTCCCTTGGGGTTAAAATCCCAAGCCAGCTCCACTGTGCAGAGTACTGGGACAGAGCTCTAAATTAGCTACAGCCACTCACCTTGGGCTCTGGCAGAGGGAGGGCAGACTGGACTGGAACTGTGTGGAGAGACACGGGAGTTTGGAGAGCTGGGAGTTTTGTGCAGAATCACTCCCTCATAAGACAGTAGCCATCTTACTCAAAGAGCTCATTCCCAGAGCCATGGGGAGAAGCAACAGCCCCTCCCTCAGGAATTTAACACCACCCAGCCAGGCCAAGAAATGCAAATTGAGGCTGATTAACAGCTAGAGATGGCCAGCAAGTATCTGCCCCACCTGCTGGAAATCCTATTACCCTGAATACCTGAAGGATTTTTTCATTCAGCTGAGGGCTACAACCCAAGGCTCATCAAGTAACTGAAACTCATAGCTAGCAGGCAAAAGCTAGAGAAAAATTGAACTTTTGATGGCCTGCCCAGGAAAGTAACACTTGACTGTGGTGTTTAATTTGGGTCCTCCCACACTCATCCAAACCCAGTAGAGGGAGCCACAATCAGCGGAACACCAACACGCACAGGGAAAACTTACAGGCTCCAAAAGCTGCTGAGACAGCCAAATGGTGAAACAAAGAAACAAATCCCAAATGAAAGAACAAGAGAATTTTACAGAAGAAGAGATAAATGAAATGCATTTAAACAAGTTATCAGAGGTAAAGTTCAGAGTAGTGATAGTGAGGAAGCTCAACAGCACGAGTAAAGATACAGAAACATTGAAAATCAACCAATTGGAAATGAAAAACCACCAAGCGGAACAGAAGAATAACATAGCAGAAATAAAGAACACATTGGAAGGAATAACCAGCAGAGTAGAGGGAGCCGAGAATCAGATCAGTGAATTAGAAGACAGAGTAGAAAAAAATCACCTAATCAGAGAACAAAAAGAAAAAACAATTTAAAAACAGGAAGACAGCTTAAGAGAACTATGGGACAATATGAAACGTAACAACACCTGCATCACAGGAGTTCCAGAAGAAGAAGAAAATGAGCAAGGGTTAGAGAATATATTTGAAAAAATAGTGACAGAAAACTTCCCTAACTTGGTGAAGGAAAAAGGCATACAAGTTCAAGAAGCACAGAGAGCCCCAAGTAAGAAGAACCCAAACAGGCCCACACCAAGACACATAATAATTAAAATGCTAAAAATTAAAGACAAAGAGAGACTCCAAACAGCACCAAGAGATGAGCAACAGGTAAACTACAAAGGAACTCCCATAAGGCTATCAGCTGACTTCTCAACAGAAACACTACAGGCAAGAAGGGAATGGCACAAAGTAATCAAGGTAATGAAAAACAGGGATCTAAACCCAAGACTACTCTATCCAGCAAGGCTATCTTTCAAAATGGAGTGAAATAGGGATTCCAAAATGGCGGCGGAGTGAATGGAAGCTACACAGACCATCTCCCAGGACCAAACTGGAATTATAACTAAAATAAAGACAAATCGTCCGGAAAAAGCAACAGAAAAGCAGCTTACAAGGACCATACAACCAGGGACACTGAATCGATCCTGGTGGGATTGTGGAGGCGTGAGAGGGGAGCTGGGAGCCCATGGACAGCAGCGGCCTTAGCTGTGAGAAGCGCACCACCCTGGGGGTTAAAGCCCAAGCCCGCTCCACAGTGCAGAGCAGAGCCGGGACAGAGCGCTAAAATAGCCACAGCCACTCACCTTGGGCTCTGGCAGAGGGAGGGCAGACTGGACTGGAACTGTGTGGGGACACTAGGGAATTGGAGGGCGCTCAGAGCTTTTGCTGAGTTGCAGCCACGCAAGACGGTGGCCTTCTTACTCCATCCCAGGGCTCTGAGGAGAGGTGGCAGCCCCTCCCTCAGAGATCCAGCCACACCCTGGTGGGCCATTGAAATGCAAATTGAGGCTCATTAACTACCAGCATCTGCCCTACCCTCGGGAAATCCTCTCAAGCTGAACACCTGACAGAGGTTTTCGTTCAACTGAAAACCCAAGGCTCTTCAAGCAACCACGACTAATAGCTTCTAGGCAAAAAGCTAGAGGATAACTTAACCTCTTCTGGGCTTGCAAATATACCCTGGAAAGTAAGACTCCACGGTGGTGTTTAACGTGGGTCCTCCCATGCTCATCCAAACCCCGTAGAGGGAGCCACAAACAGCAGAACACCAACATCCACAGGGAAAATTTGGCAGGCTCCAAAACCCACTGAGATAGCCAAAAGGGTGAAACAAAGAAACAGATCCCAAATGAAAGAACAAGAGACCTCTACCAAAGATGAGATAAATGAAATGGAGTTAAGCAAGTTAACAGAGCTAGAATTCAGAGCCATGATCTGGAGGAAGCTCAATAGCATGAGTAAGGACATCAACACCATGAGTAAAGACATCAACAACATGAACAAAGACATAGAAACACTGAAAACCAACAAAGTGGAAATTAAGAAGCACCAAGAAGAAATGAAGAATGACATAGCAGAAATAAAGAACACATTGGAAGGACTAAACAGCAGAGTAGAGGAAGCTGAGGACCGGATCAGTGATTTAGAAGACAGGGCAGAAAAAATCAACCAATCAGAAAACCAAAAGGAAAAAACAATGAAAAAACAGGAAGACAGCTTAAGAGAACTGTGGGACAACTGAAAACGTAATAATATTCGCATCATTGGAGTCCCTGAAGAAGAAGAAAATGAGCAAGGGTTGGAGAATATATTTGAAGAAATAGTGACAGAAAACTTCCCTAATTTGGTGAAGAAAGAAGGCATTCAAGTTCAAGAAGCACAGAGAGTCCCAAGTAAGAACAACCCAAACAGGTCCACACCAAGACACATAGTAATTAAAATGCCAAAAATTAAAGACAAAGAGAGAATCCTAAAGGCAGCAAGAGATAAGCAACAGGTTACCTACAAAGGAACCCCCATAATGCTATCAGCTGACTTCTCAACAGAAACACTACAGGCCAGAAGGGAATGGCATGAAGTAATCAAGGTCATGAAAAACAAGGATCTGAATCCAAGACTACTCTACCCAGCAAGGCTATTATTCAAAATAGAAGGTCAAATAAAGAGCTTCTCAGACAAAAAAAGGCTAAGGGAATACATTAGCACCAAACCAGCACTACAAGAAATGTTAAAAGGACTGCTGTAATTAGTAGAAGAAATAGGAAGGAAAATAGAACCACACTAAACAAAAATGGCAATAAATAAGTACATATCAATAATCACCTTAAATGTAAATGGATTGAATGCTCCGATAAAAAGACACACAGTAGCGGATTGGGTAAGAAAGCATGACCTATATATATGTTGTTTACAAGAGACCCACCTCACAACAAAAGACTCACATAGGCTGAAAGTTAACGGATGGAAAAAATCTTCCAAGCAAACGGAAAGGAAAAAAAAGCTGGGGTAGAAATACTGATATCTGATAAAATAGATTTCAAAATGAAGGCCATAACTAGAGACAAAGAAGGTCACTACATAATATTGAAAGGATCTATCCAACAGGAAAACATAACCTTGGTGAATATATATGCACCCAATATAGGAGCACCAAAACATGTTAAAAATCTTCTGGAGGACTTCAAAGGAGAAATCGACAGCAATACAATCATAGCAGGGGACTTCAACACCCCACTGACATCACTGGATAGATCCTCTAGACAAAAAATTAACAAGGAAACAGAGACTCTAAATGAAGCACTAGACCAAATGCATTTAATAGACATCTACAGAGAATTACACCCCAAAACTACAGAATTCACTTTCTTCTCAAGCGCACATGGGACATTCTCAAAGATAGACCACATGTTAGGACACAAACTAAGTCTCTACAAGTTCAAGAAGATTGAAATCATATCAAGCATCTTCTCAGATTACAATGGCATGAAACTAGAAATCAATTGCAACAAGAACATGCAAAGACATTTGAACACTTGGAGGCTAAATAGCATGTTATTAAACAACAAATGGGTTACTGAGGAGATCAAGGAAGAAATTTAAAACTTCCTGGAAAACAATGAAAATGAACACACAACAACACAAAATCTATGGGATGCAGCAAAAGCAGTTCTGAGAAGGAAGTTCATAGCACTACAGGCCTACCTCAAGAAACAAGAAAAATTTCTAATAGACTATCTAACCTCACAACTTAAAGAACTAGAAAGCAAACAAAAAGAAAACCCCAGAGCAAGTATAAGGAAGGTAATAATAAAGATCAGAGCAGAAATAAATGACATAGAGACCAGAAAAACAATTCAAAGGATCAATGAAACAAAGAGCTGGTTTTTTGAAAAGATAAACAAGATTGATGGACCCTTAGCTAGACTCACCAAGAAACAAAAAGAGAGAACCCAAATACACAAAATGAGAAATGAAAGAGGAGAAGTAACAACTGACACCACAGAAATACAAAGGATTGTTAGCAAATACTATGAATATCTATATGGCAACAAATTCGACAATCTAAGCAAAATGGACACATTTCTAGAAACACATAGTCTCCCAAAACTGGACGGGGAAGAGATAGAAAACTTGAACAGACCAATAACAGCTAAGGAAGTTGAAGATGTAATCAAGACTCTCCCAGCAAACAAGAGCCCAGGCCTGGATGGCTTCACGGGGGAGTTTTACCGAACATTGAAAGAAGAACTAACACCCATTCTCCTCAAACTATTTCAAAAAATTCAAGAAGAAGGAAGACTTCCAAACTCATTTTATGAGGCCAGCATAATCCTAATCCCAAAACCAGAAAAAGACACTACAAAGAAAGAAAACTACAGGCCAATATCCCTGATGAACATAGATGCCAAAATCCTTAACAAAATACTAGCAAATTGGATCCAGCAATACATCAAAAAAATTATTCACCATGACCAAGTGGGACTCATCCCAGGGATGCAAGGCTGGTTCAATATTTGCAAATCAATAAATGTGATTCAACACATAAACAAAATGAAAGATAAAAACCACATGATCATATCAATAGACACTGAAAAAGCATTCGACAAAATCCAGCACCCATTTCTGATAAAACACTCAGCAATTTGGGAATAGAGGGATCATATCTTGATATAATAAGGCCATATATGAAAAACCTACAGCCAACATCATACTCAATGGGCAAAAACTAAAAACATTTCCCTTAAGAACAGGAACAAGACAGGGATGCCCACTTTTGCCTCTCTTATTTAACATAGTACTGGAAGTCTTAGCCACAGCAATCAGACGTGAAAAAAAAAATTAAAGGAATCCAAATTGGAAAGGAGGAAGTGAAACTGTCATTATTCGCAGACGACATGATATTATACATAGAAAACCCTAAATACTCCATCAAAAATCTACTAGACTTGATAAATGAATTTGGCAAAGTAGCAGGATACAAAATTAACGTCAAGAAATCGACGGCATTCTTATACACCAATGATGAACTCACAGAAAGAGAAACTAAAAAAACAATTCCATTTACCATCGCAGCAAAAAAATTAAGATACGTAGGAATAAACTTAACCAAAGAAGTAAAGGACCTATTTGCAGAAAACTATAAGACATTGAAAAAAGAAATAGAGGAAGATATAAAAAAGTAGAAGCACATACCTTGTTCATGGATTGGAAGAATTAACATCATTAAAATGTCCATATTACTCAAAGCAATCTATAGATTCAATGCAATCCCCATCAAAATACCAGTGACATATTTCACAGAACTAGAACAAATACTTCAAAAGTTCTATGGAACCAAAAAAGACCCCGAATAGCCACAGCAATCTTGAAAAAGAAGGACAAAGTAGGTGGGATCACAATACCGGATATCAGGTTATACTACAAAGCTACTGTAATCAAAACAGCCTGGTACTGGCACAAGAATAGGCATATAGACCAGTGGAACAGAACAGAGAATCCAGAAATTGACCCAAGACATTATGCTCAATTAATATTTGACAAAGGTGGCAAGAGCATATAATGGAGTAAAGACAGCCTCTTTAATAAATGGTGTTGGGAAAATTGGACAGCTACATGCAAAAAAATGAAACTATATCATCAACTTACACCATAGACAAGAATAAACTCAAAACGGATAAAAGACCTAAATGTGACTTGTGAATCCATAAAAATCCTAGAAGAAAATGTAGGCAACAAAATTTCAGACATCATACGCAGCAGAATCTTCACTGACACATCACCTAAGGCAACAGAAACAAAGGGAAAAATGAACACATGGGACTACATCAAACTCAAAAGCTTCTGCACAGCAAAAGAAACAACATCAAAACAGAAAGGGAACCCACTGTATGGGAGAGCATAATTGCCAATGATACATCAGATAAAGGGTTAATCTCCAAAATATATAGAGTGCTCATACAACTCAACAAAAGGAAGACAAAGAACCCAATTAAAAAATGGGCAGAGGATCTAAATAGATACCTCTCCAAACAGGACATTCAAATGGATAAGAGACATATGAAGAAATGATCAACATCACTAATAATCAGAGAGATGCAAATTAAAACAACAATGAGGTATCACCTCACACCTGTCAGAATGCTCACCATCAACAAAACATCAAACAACAAGTGTTGGCGAGGGTGTGGAGAAAAGGGGACTCTAGTACACTGCTGGTGGGAATGCAGACTGGTGCAGCCACTGTGGAAAACACTATGGTGTTACCTCAAAAAATTAAAAATTGAATTGCCATTTGACCCAGTGATCCCACTTCTAGGAATATACCCTAAGAAGCCTGAAACACCAATCAGAAAGAATACATGTACCCTCATGTTCATAGCAGCACTATTTACAATAGCTAAGATCTGGAAACAGCCCAAGTGTCCATCAGTGGATGAATGGATAAAAAAGCTGTGGTACATATACACAATGGAGTACTATGCAGCTTAAGCAAGAAAGATCTCTTATCCTTTGGGACGACATGGAGGGACCTCGAGAGTATTATCCTAAGCAAAACAAGCCAAACAGAGAAAGACAAATATCACATGATCTCACTTATTTGTGGAATATAATGAACATAACAGTCTGAGGAACAGGGTTGACCCAGAGATGTGGAAGTAGGGTACAGACTGGCAACCCTCAGAAGAGGGGGTGGCAGGGGAGGGAAGAGATAAACCACAGAACTTATGCACATATATGCATAACTGATGGACATGGACAACAAAGCTGGGGACGGGGTGGGGGGATGGGGAGGAGGGTTTCAATGGGGAAAAAAGGAGAAACATCTGTAACAAAAATGAATTAATTTAAAAAAAAATGGAGTGAAATAAAGAGCTTCCCAGACCAAAAAAAAAAAAGAAAGAAAAACTTAAGGGAATATATTAGCACCAAACCAGCACTACAACAAATGTTAAAAGGACTGCTGTAATTAGTAGAAGAAATAGGAAGAAAAATATAACCACAATAAACAAAAATGGCAATAAATAAGTGCATATCATAATAACCTCAAAAGTAAAAGGATTAAATACTCCAATCAAAACACAGAGTAGCTGATTGGATAAGAAAGCATGACCTATATATATGCTGTTTACAAGAGACCCACTTCACAATAAAAGACTCACACAGGTTGAAAGTGAAGGGATGGAAAAAAATCATCCAAGCAAACAGAAAGGAAAAAAGAGCTGGGGTAGCAATACTCATATCCGATAAAATAGACGTCAAAACGAAGGCCATAACTAGAGACAAAGAAGGCTACTACATAATATTGAAAGGATCTATCCAACAGGAAGATATAACCTTGGTAAACATATATGTACCCAATTTAGGAGCACCAAAATACATTTAAAAACTTCTGGAAGATTTCAAAGAAGAAATCAACAGCAATACAATCACAGCAGGGGACATCAACACCCTGCTGACATCACTGGACAGATCCTCTAGACTAAAAAATGAGCAAGGAAACAGAGACTCTAAATAATGCACTAGATAAAATGGATTTTATAGATATCTACAGAGAATTACACCCCAAAACTGCAGAATTCACATTCTTCTCAAGTGCACATGGGACATTCTCGAAGATAGACCACATGTTTGGACACAAACTAAGTCTCTACACGTTCAAGAAGATTGAAATCACATCAAGCATCTTCTCAGATCACAATGGCATGAAACTAGAAATCAATTACAATAAAAACATTTAAACACATGGAGGCTAAATAACATGTTATTAAACAATGAATGGGTTACCAAGGAGATCAAGGAATAAATTTAAAAATTCCTGGAAAACAATGAAAATGAACACACAACAACACAAAATCTATGGGATGAAGCAAAAGCAGTTCTGAGAGGGAAGTTCATAGCACTACAGGCCTACCTCAAGAAACACAAAAAATTTCTAATTGACTATCTAACCTTGCAACTTAAAGAACTAGAAAGCAAACAAAAAGAAAAACCCAGAGCAAGTAGAAGGAAAGAAATGCTAAAGGTCAGAGCAGAAATAAATGACATAGAAACTAAAAAACAATTCAAAAGACTAATGAAACAAAGAGCTGGTTCTTTGAAAAGATAAACAAGATTGATGGACCTTAGCCAGACTCACCAAGAAACAAAGAGAGAGGAGCCAAATAAACAAAATCAGAAATGAAAAAGAAGTAACAAACTGACACCACAGAAATACAAAGGATTATTAACAAAAACGATGAAATTATACGCCAACAAATTGGACAATCTAGGTGAAATGGACAAATTTCTAGAATCGCACAGTCTCCCAACACTGAACTGGAAAGAGATAGTAAACTTGAACAGACTGATAACAACAAAGGAAATTGAAGATGTAATCAAGAAACTTTCAGCAAACAAAAGCCCAACCCCAGACAGCTTCATGAGGGAGTTTTACCGAACGTTCAAAGAAGAACTAACACCCATTCTCCTCAAACTATTTCAAAAAATTCAAGAAGAAAGAAGACTTTCAAACTCATTTTATGAGGCAGCATAATTCTAATTCCAAAACCAGACAAAAACACTATAAAGAAAGAAAACTACAGGCCAATATGCCTTATGAACATAGATGCCAAAACTTAACAAAATATTAGCAAATTGGATCCAGCAATATATTAAAAAAATTATTCACCATGACCAAGTGGGATTCATCCAAGGGTTGCAAGGCTGGTACAATATTCACAAATCAATAAATGTGATACCTCACATAAACAAAATGAAAGATAAAAACTATATGATCATATCAATAGACACTGGAAAAGCATTCGACAAAATCCAGCACCCACTTCTGATAAAAACACTCAGCAATGTGGGAATAGAGGGATCATATCTCAACATAATAACGACCATAAATGAAAAACCTACAGCCAACATCATACTCAATGAGCAAAAACTAAAACATGTCCCTTAAGAGCAGGAACAAGACTGGGATGCCCACTTTCACCACTCTTATTAACATAGTACTGGAAGTCTTAGCCACAGCAATTAGACATGAAGAAAAAATAAAAAGGATCCAAATTGGAAAGGAAGAAGTGAAACTGTCATTATTTGCAGATGACATGCTATTGTACATAGAAAACCCTAAAGACTCCATCAAAAATCTGCTAAAGCTAATAAATGGATTTGGCAAAGTAGCAGGATACAAAGTTAACATCAAGAAATCGATGGCATTCTTATACACCAATAATGAACTCACAGAAAGAGAAACAAAAAAACAATCCAATTTACCATTGCAGCAAAAAAATTAAGATACCTAGGAATAAACTTAACCAAAGAAGTATAGGACCTATTTGCAGAAAACTACAGGACATTGAAAAAAGAAATAGAGGAAGACATAAAAAAGTGGAAGCACGTACCTTGTTCATGGATTGGAAGAATTAACATCATTAAAATGTCCATACTACCCAAAGCAATCTATAGATTCAATGCAATCCCTATCAAAATACCAATGACATATTTCACAGAACTAGAACAAATACTCCAAAAGTGCATATGGAACCAAAAAAGACCCCAAATAGCCACAGCAATCTTGAAAAAGAAGAACAAAGTAGGCCCTGGCCGGTTTGGCTCAGTGGTTAGAGCATTGGCCTGCGGTCCAGAGAGACCGGGTTCGGTTCCCGCTAGGGGCACAAATACTACATGATCTCACTTATTTGTGGAAATTAATGAACAAAATAAGCTGATGAACAAAATACACCCAGAAACATAGAAAGGAATACAGTTCAGACTGACAAATCTCAGAGGAGGGGGCCTGGGGGGAGGGATGAGATAAACCAAAGAACTTATATGCATGTATGCGTAACCAATGGACATAGACAACAATGCTGGGGGCGGGGGGAGGACGGGGAGGAGGGTGTCTGGGGGGGAAAAGGAGAAACATCTGTAACAAAAATTAATTAATTAATAAAAAAAATAAAAATATCTTGCAAATGCTGTGTACACTTGCATATTCATGAGCAACCTAGCCTAATAATGATTCCGAAGTGTAAAAAGATGTTTTTTTACCCCACAGTTGCCCAACATTATTTGACTAATGATTCTTCCTTCTTTTTGTTGTATGGCTATGAACACTGGGTAAAACTAATGTTTCCCAAGTGTAACACACTTGAGAAAATCTATTCTAACCTAAGTCCACCTTCCCTTTTTCTCCAGCTTGCCCTTTATAGAAGAGACTCCATTACCGCCACCCTTTAGTAAAGGGGCCGGAATATACAGTGATGGAAGAAGATTTGACTTTGGATGGTGGGTACACAATGTAATATACAGATGATGTATCATAGAATTGTACACTTGAAACTTATGTGATTTTATTGATCAATGTCACCCCAATAAATTTAATTTATTACAAAATTAGCCTGCTATATATGGTCAGGCTAATTTGGTGAGGTGTATGATGTTCAATGGTATTGATTTCATGAGCCTTATAGGATGTTCCCCAGCCCCGTTTGGAAACTGAGCTGGGCACAGCATGATCAGGAGATGTGGGGGAGGGACCAGAGGCAGGCCTGTCTGACAGGGAGAGTTCCATCTGAGGAGTGGAAGAAAAGATTGAATAAACAGAGTAAAGCCAAGTTATGAGAGTCCTTGAAAGCCTGGCAGATGACTTTTGACTTGATCCAATAGGAAACAGAAAACAGCTGTAAATTCTCAAGGCGAGAAGTGACATGGTCAGGGCAGTGTTTCAGGAAGATTATGTTGGTGACGGTGTGCTCCGATGGATTGGAGGCAAAAGGGACTGAGGGCTGACGAACCCTGTCTTTCTGTTCTGGATGAATTTATCATAGCAAGAGATATGAAGTTTAATTTACAAAAAGAAAATGCACCACTAGCATTACTCTCCTAAATCTTAAGAGTCTTAAGCTCATTCTGCAATGGAAAAGCAGCCCCCAAGTAGCATTGCATTTGAAAAACGCTAATTGTTCCCCAGTTTGAAATTCCTGTCTGGGGAAGAATAGGCTAGAGCTTACCTCAGTTCCTTCTTACTCAAGACGCATCATCAGCATCACCCAGGAGCCCCTTAGAAATGCAGAACCTCGGGCCCCATGCCAGAGCTGCCAACCGGAATCAGCGCTTGTACCCCGTCCCCAGGAGATTCATATGCCCTGAAACGTCACATTCAAGTCTGACATGCACTGCCATGGCAAATTTCTGTTGAACTCCTGTAGCTTGTGAAAATATGGACATATAACTGTTGAAACTGTTAGGTTAACTTGAACAAAACCAATTATGAGCCCTGCGCTTCCTGTGACAAGGCTGTCACATCAAGGCACTCACAGGCCCCAGAGCTGTGGGCTTGCTCACCCACTGGCCCGTCTCACGGGGAATAACTGTTACTCGGATGAAATGGAGCATCTGGCTGCCTTGTGAAATGTGTCACTTAGTACATGTAGTTGAAATTGAGACATCTGTTTGTCTCTCCACCTTTCTGTGGACTCTTGCTCTAAAGTGACACTTTCTTCTCATTTGAAATGTAGCTTCGTACGGCAGTGGCTTCATTGACTTGCTGCGCAAATATGAGAGAAGGAAGAATCAGATTAGTGCAGACAATGAAATATCAGCAGATAATCCACTTGTCCAGAGCCATGGATGGATTGCCTGCCTTGGGAACATGGTCCCAACCCAGCTGAGCAATTTTATTTCCTCTGGCACTCCGTTCCCCAGTTGGAAATGTCAGTGGTTACCCCAGCATATCAACGAAATGGAAATGTTTGGTAAGTGTCCCCTCTGTATCCAGGTTGCCAGGTTTCAAGGCCACATGGGAGCAGAGCTTCTCACACTTTAACATATATACGTGTCACCTGGAGATCATGTGAAAACACACATTCTGAATCTATAGCTCTAAAGTGAGGGCTGAGATTCTGCATCTCTTCTTTTTCTTTTTTATAGTCTTATTGGGGTGTAATTGAGACATGAAAATTATATGTGTTATAATGCACAACTTAATGTTTTGATGTACATATACATTGTGAAATAATCACTATAATCAAGCTAATTAACATATCCATCAACTCACACAGTTGTTATTTTCTTGTGTGTGTGTGTGTGTGTGTGTGTGTGTGTGTGTGTAGAACATTTACCATCTACCCTCTTAGCAGATTACCAGTATACAATACAGTGTTGCTAACTATAGTCATATTGCTACACATTTGATCTACAGAAATAATTCACCTTGCATAACTGAAATTATGTATCTTTGAACCAACATCTCCCCTGATTCCCTTGCATCTATAAAAGGCTCACAGATGATGCTGATTCTAGTGGTCTGAGGACCACACTTTGAGTAGCAAGGGCACTTGTTTGGCAAAGTTGCATCAGGTGCATAAAGAAAGCAATAGAAAAATGGAATTATGGTAGAAATATTTCTGTGGGAGGAAGAAATAAAATCAAAGATAATAAGAGATATAAACAGACCTTGAATAGAAGAACAGAAAAGATAATTTTTTTAAGTTTATAAAAAGAAGAATTTATAAAGATAAAACTATCAAAGGAGTTTTAAATATATTATATTAGAATTGGGTTAGTCTAGTAACCTAGAATCTGGTTGGTAAAACTACTTGAGATAGCTACTCTCGATACTGATTTTCAAATCCCTGGGCCAGCAGGATGATAGGGAAAAAATGTTGACTCTGGCAGGCAAGATCTTCCTCACTGATCCTGGACATCTGGTCACTAAATCTTTCAGAAGGGCAGATTAGAGATGGTGAATTAAAAACCCCTCCAGCAGAGGCACCAATAGTGATTTTTAAATGAGCATGGAAGCTAGCCAATCTCTTGCCATCAGATCTGCAAAACCACATTATATATTCAATCTTGCAAAGAGAAACAAAAGAAGAAATGTTACCAGACCACATTTCCTAAGACACTGAGGGGCTACCAGGGCAACAAAAAGAATAAATCAAGACGTATTTATTCACCCAGAATGCATCATGACTCAACTAGGTCAAGCAACTTTTAGTGAGGTAACTTCTGTATGGCAACAGGGAATCTCCACAGCAAGTTCAACAGAAAACGGTCACTGTGTACCCTGAAGATGCTTGTGAGGTGATGCCTTTCTAAACTGGACATCGGGCAGTCATCAGAATTGACACTTAGGTTTTGTAATGAAGTAAACAAACAGCTATACACACTTAGGTCATCATTTATTTGAGGTTTCATGATACACCTTTACCAAGAACTGAGGGCAGGCCTAGACTCCACTCACAACTTGTCTTCCTGTAACAATGTGGCCAAAAAGGGGGATGGGGGGACCAGACAACATATAAATCAAAGATCAATCAACTCAGAGGAATGTTTCAGTGCCATCATCCTGCCACCGAATGCTGTCACCATCAGGGAAAGCAGGTGATGGAATTAATTAGCAACACAATGTAAGCTGTCAGTAAAAGTCTATTTTCCAATGGGAACAATGTCTACTTAAGTTGAATACTGAAATGAATTTACATGCCTTCCTATAGATTCTGATTTTGCCTGCCCTGATTCAATTTCAAGGTTAAAAACAGGTCTTGACCTACTTTGCTCAAAGGAGTAAATGACCCTGTGCCTGACTTCCTGTCTGTGCCCCATGCTACCCCATGGTGACAGTCACTGCCTGAGTCTGACAGTGGGGGCCTGCTCCCCTGACCTCACTCCCCTCTCGCAGGTCCCATGGTGGACTTTTAATGGCGAGAAGAAACAGGAGGGGTGAGCCACAAACTGTAAACTCTCGGTCCCTCCCACTGTGTACCTGGCAGAGACCATAGTGAGACCCCCGGAGCATCCAGCCCACCCTGTCTCCTGACATCCCATAAACCCAGCTCTTGATTCAGATGTGGAATTGATTAGGAGGCACAGCCCCCAAATCCAAACATATAGACAGTAGTACCTGCTGTGGAAAGTGGGGAGCATCAGAAAATACAACTGAAGGACCTGGAGACCATTATGCTTAGCAAAATAACCCAGTCAGAGAGAGACAAACATCACATGATTTCACTTATATGTGGAATCCAATGAACAAAATAAGTGGACAAACAAAATAGGTCCAGAGACATGGAAGTAGGGAACAGACTGACAGATTTCAGAGGGAAGAGGGTGGGGGCAGGTACAGGAAGAGATTAACCGAAGAATTTATGTGCGTATGTGCATAACCAATCTACACAAACAACAGGGCAGTGCCGGCCTGGGGTGGGGCGGGAGCTGGGTGGAGGAGGGCAAAGGAGGAAAATGCAGGATATCTATAATACCCTCGACAATAAAAATAAATTTTTTTAAATGTTAATAGGTGGTGAACATGGATGAAAGTGTATAGGAGTCCCTGTACTATTTCAATTTTTCTGTAAGTTAAATCATTTCATAATAAAAGTTAAAAATGAAGAAAAATAAATAAATGCTACTACAGTAGGAAAATGTGGAGATGGAGAGCAGGTTCTACTCTCTGGGTTCAGACCCAGTTCTGGCACTCAGCAGCTTTGAAAAAGAGCATTGTACGCGACCTCTCCCAGCTTCTGTTTTCTCTTTCCTGGAGGTACTGATGCCAGTCACAAGTACTTACAGATCAAATGAATGAAAAGCAGTTAACACGCGGCCCCTGCTCTGTAAAGCTTTTTAAAGGAGCCCAGTGCAGGAAACAAATGTGGAAGGATGCTTACAATTAGAATCAGCAATTGTTCACTTGTTGTTTTTGTTTTTTTAAGCCATCTTTGTCTTAAGACTTTCTTCTTCAAAAGACAAAGCTCACAACTTTTCTCCAATATTCTATATCCCTTTGAGACTGTGCTTAATCATTTAGGTCCTATATCTCAGATCGTTATCATTTTTCTCAGATCCTTTGACAGTTTCCGTTTGAGGATTTTATCAACCTTGGACTCTCTGTGAACAGATGTGGTGGATTGACTTAATGGTGACTGCCAGCGCTCAGATGCCCTCTTACCTACTTCTAAAAGGATGAGGACTTTTTTTCCTTTCTTCATCCTTTTCCAAAAGTAGGACATTAGTCCTTCTTTCCCTGCCTGAGCCTCACAGACGGTGGATCGTCGTCCCTCCACCTCCTCCAAGCCCAGCAACAGCACGGAACAGATTGCGAAGGCTGCTCTGGGGGCGGACCCCGGCGAGTCGCAGCCTGGTGGCTTACGGAGGATTCAGCGCTGCGCTGGAGGCAGCGCTCGCCAGCAGGCCCGGACCTGCTCGCTCAGCGGCAGAAGCTGCACCGCACGCCTCCAGTGTCCAACACGTGGCGTCCCTCAGGCCGCCTGCTCGCCGCACAGGCCCCTCATCCCCGTCCCCATCTGGCCGGTCTCCACAGCAGCTTTGCTGACTTCACGCTCCATGTCTGGGGCCTTCCTGCCATGGGCTCTGGGACCTCATTTAGACCCATTTCTTCCCACCAAGGAGTTAATCATATGTGTTTCCAACAATACAACCATCTGGGCATCTGATGCCAGTCACCAAGTAATTAGTGGGAAATGTTGCAACATACCCAGGGATATTTAATAAATATTTCTCGAATGAATAAATGAGGTTCAGCAACTGCAGTTTGCTCGCTCCATAAGAGAATAGTAGAGAAACTTCTTGCACTTCCCGGGGCCCCTCTCAGCTGTCCTTTGAAGGCCTGTCCACATGCTAAGTGTTAACTACTCCCTAGTGTCCCATCGTTGGGGCACTGCCCTTCTCACGTTGCCCAACCCTCTTCAGCAATCTCATCCATTACTTCTGCTCTATCACCTGTATTCCAATAATTGTCAATATTTATTTCTACTCCACAGCACTCCCCTCAACAGATCATCAAACTTCCTAAAGGTCATTTCCATCAGACGTTGACGGGTCTCTCAAACCACACACATTTAATACTGAATTCATCATTGAATCCCTAAAGAGTTCTTCCCACCTTTATAGTCCATCATTGGTGGCCTCACATCTACTCTAAAAAGCTGGGAATAGTTCTCAACTTCTCTAACTCCTGCTGATTTTATTTTCCAAAGAGTATTTGAATCTGACCCCCTCTTTCTTTCCAGTTTACCCAGCTCTGCCTCGGGCCCTCCTCATTTCCATTCTGGAGTTGCATTGGCCTCCAAACTAGTCTCCCTGTCTCCTGACATCAAGCCCACAAAGAAGTCAGGGTGATCTCTATCAACACAAACTTGACTCTGTCATTTCCTTGTTTGAAAACCTTCAAAAGGCTTCTCTTCACTTAACTGTAGGGCTCACACTGGGGATTCGTGTACCAAGCTCCACACGGCACCCTTTCCTGGACTACCAGTTTTTCTGAAGAGTTGGTGGGGCAAAATTCATTTTTATGTGAAAGTGACCACCACTGTGTAATGGAGCACAATGCGAAATCTGCGTTAAGCTTGATTATAACATTTGGACTCTAAAAGTCCAGTCTTCGTGGTCCCTACCTGTGTGGTAACATAACTCCCTTCCCCTACAAAGTTCCATTTGTTATTTCTTGCCATTTTCGAGGTCTAGTTCCCAAATATCCCATAGGAGCCAAGAGTTTTATGTTTTCTTCACTACTATAACCCAGAATCTAGAATAGGATCTGGCACATAGTAGGCACTCGATAAACATTTATTGAATAAATAAAAGAGCTTACAGACCTGGCACCACAGGGCTAAAGGGCTCTATTCTTTCTTATTGGCTTGGGTCCCACTTACCCACCTCTGAAGCCTGCACAGCCACTCAGAAATTTTCTGGTTGTCACCCACCACCAAGGTTATGCCATTGTCCATGCCGAAGGGCTGGACTCAGAATGAAGCTGGGTTCCATGCAGGTGCAGGTCAATGGTCACCTAAGCTCTACAGCAGTCTGTGTGTGCCTGGGGTCCCAAACACCCTTGAAGTTCTACCAGTTCTTGGCCCTTGGTCCCCTTTCTCTATAGGGAACTCAAAATCAATCCACAGGACCCTATAGATTCCACCCCAAACTTCCTCTCTCCACAAGCAGTTATAAAATAAAGACACCTCTGCATACAAATGAGAGCAAACGTCTTGAAGGAAGCAGGTAACCAAATGTGCCCTATTGTGAGTAGGAGAAACTCCATGATTTGGGCAAGCCCCTCTGCAGTTTGGAGAGTTTAAATGAAAAGCCCCTCGTCACCCTCTAGACCTCAGAATAAGTGTTCCCTCTTTGGGGAAGCATTCGATCACTGTCTTTCCCTTACCGTTCCATCCAAAGCTGCAAACACCCTCAACAGTTAATGCCTCCAGGCTGGTGGTGCCTGAAACTAACACAATGTCCATGACCTCTCTAAAAAAAAATACAAAATTATAAACACAAATAAGGTGCAAAATGAATATTATTTGTGAGAAAGATCACATTGAACCTCAAAATTTTTAAAGGTCAGAAAATACAATCTATCCAGAAAAAAAGAAAAAATAATAACATTGTATTTAGTTAACTAACTCCCTTATACCTTTAGAATATCTTTTCTATGTGTTTTCCTACTTGTTGATTGCATACTATTTATCACCTCTCGAGGACAATGATATTGTAGGATTATTTTCCATCGAGAAGGGAGAAATACAATTCAGTCCTTCCATTCCCACAGTTGATCAATATTTTTTTTATTATTTATAGTTGGACTTCATAAAACATACTACATTATACACAAATTCTCTGTATTGCTACAAACAAAGAATTTCTGATAAATTCTATTTCACATGACTCCCATCCCCAAAACAACATATGGTGTGTTTAGAATTATATATGACAGATCTTCCTAGATAGCAATGAAAATGAAATCAAAACCTTTGCTCATAGTTTTACACACTAATTGACTAGGAGAACTTTCCACAGACGAGCTTCTGGCTCGATTTATTCCTGATCTTGATGTTTTTATCCCACCCTCATTCTTTGTGTGCCAGGACTGAGGGGCCCATTCATACCATCTCACAAACTCTGGCCCTCACATCACAATGTCAGGTGAGTTGACATTTATACACCAAGATGATTAGCAGTAGCTTAACTCTACATGGCAGTGACTGAAAAACACATAGATATAACCCACTAAACACAAAAAAATATATATCCTCAACTCGATTTCCCCTCACCCAAATCCCAACAACGCCTGCTGCTAGTCTTATGCTACACAACACAAGGGAAAGTGAAATGCAGGGAAAGTCCAAGTAGAGAGAATGCACTTCTACCTGAGTGCAGTTAAAATAGCTAATCTTTGCAAATTTCACAAAAACATAGGACCATATGAACACATGGCTAGAGCTTTGGAGCACGCCCAGCACGTGAGAGTTCTGAAACTCAAGCTTCATTAACTTCGTAGAAAATCCATGTCTAATCACTGCACTTACCAAGTTGTCTATTAATTAATTAATTAATTAATTATGTGTCTGTTTCCCCCTCCATATTCTGAACTTCTTACAAATAGGTTATGTCCTATTCATCTTTGCACCTCCTGCCCTTGACACTTGTCTGGCATGTCACACATACTCGAAAAACGTGTGTTACCTGAGTTGAACTGAGAGGGCAGAGGAGCCAGAATACTTAACTGTGCCTTCCTGGGTCTTTTGAGGCAATGAGTCCTTTCCTGCCATAGAAAGAAAAGCATGTTGGTGTCAATCAGACAGTTTGCATTTAGTGAGAGGTGACTGACCAAGCACAAGTTTAACAAGGGAAAAAACTATGTATTGACCTAAAACATCATGGGAGAATTATGAATTTGAAGCTGCATTACCAATAGGTAGAATTTGTCCTTTTGGCCAAAGTGCTAAAAAGTTTATCAGCCTAGCAAAACAATGTGTACCTAAACCAAAGACAAGGAGTGAAGAAAGGAATCACAGAGTGGTTGTAAATGAGATTTGGTTAATGTTTCCATTACCTTGCCAGTCTATTCATTCATTCAGTAGGTATTTAGTGGGTTCCTGCTACATGCCAAGCACTGTATGCTAGGGCCTCGAGACTGCAACACCGGTCAGGTCAGACAAGTCCCCGTCATACAGAGCAAAGACTTCCGAAGGAGGCAGACATTAATTGAATTTTCACGCTATTAGCAGGATAATTACAAACTAAGATAAGTGCTGAAAAGCAAAGAAACCAGATTCCGTGAGAGTATAAATGAAGGGGCTTGACTTGAATTGGTTAGAGATAGCTTCCCTAAAAACCTAATACTTGAGCTGAGGTTTGAAGATGAAAAGGAATTAAGTAGTTGAAGAGGGGAATCTAGACAGAGGAACAGAATGCACAAAACTGCCATGGTGGGTAGAAACTAGAGGCTATCGACTGCCCTTCCTAATCTACTCTCTCCCCTTCTCTACCCTGCTCTGCACCCCAAAGGGTTACATTCTGTGGGTCAGTCCGGTCCTTTGCCCTCTGGACGCTGCTAACTTTTAGTCAATTGTATAAGGAATTTATTCTCATCTTCTCTCCCTGCTGGGCCCTGGGTTGGCAATCGCTGTGATCACCTCTCGAAGAGCACCGCTCCTATTGGGTAGCCTCATCCCATAGCTACAGCTAAGACCATCTCGGGAGCCTGCAATCATCCCTTCCTCGGGCACCTTCAGGGACCTGAATTCTTGGTAATAGTCTGAGATGCTTCATCATCTCTTGTTTGTGTCCCTTAACCCTGCTTATAACTTTGCAAATAGTCCCTCATAAAAGCTCCTCAATTACACAGTTTGGATGTACCAACTAGTTCCTGCTGGGAATGTGATATGATATGTACAAGACACTGAAAGAAGATGGTTGTCGTGTGAAATGCGTCCAGTTGTCCAAGGCATGGCTGAGGTCTCCTGAGGATCCACACTCTCTCAGACCTTCTAAACCACCTGAGAATTTGGATTTTTATTGGAAGAGCAGTGGAGAAACATTGAAGAGTTTTAAGCAAAAGGGACATCATAGGGTTTTTGTCTAAGCTAAACTAGAGTGGGTAGAGAATAAGTGGGAAGAGAGGAAATGGAGATAGAAAGGATTACCTTCATTCATAAGAAGTTTGGCTCTGAAGGAAGAAGGGCTCTAGGGCAGTAGCTAGGGAAGGGGTGAAGGATTGATGGAAAGTTTTATATAAAAAGTTAAAAGAGAAAGAGTTTGGGAATGTTCCAGGTAGGAAAATGCAATAGACTGTGCATGGAAGATCTAGGAGATGGTTTGTACAAGGGCAGGGAAAGGCATAGATAATGGCACTGGCCATAAATAGAAAGAGTAGCCCCTATTCTGCTGTAACAGAGGGCAATAAATGCCAAAATAAGCCCTTTTGTTGTTGTTGTTGTTGTTGTTGTTGTTGTTAATCCTTACCTGAGGATATTTTTCCATTGATTTTTAGGTAGAATGGAAGGGAGGGAGGAAGAGAGAGAGAGAAACACCGATGTGAGAGAGACATATTGATTGGTTGCCTCCCCCACAACCCTGACCAGAGCCTGGTTGCCTCCCAAATGGGGCCAGCCCAGGATCAGGGCCAGCCAGGGATCAAACCTGCAACCCAGGTATGTGCTCTTGACCAGGAATTGAGCCAGTGACCCTTTGGTCTGAAGGCTGTAACCACTTAGCCAAACTGGCCAGGGCTATTAGCCCTTTCAATCGCATACACGTTAGGTAGCAGAAAATTGATGGTGGTGCTTTTCATATGTTGATATGAACTTTCTTTGTGAGATCACTGAGAATCAGAGAAAATATTGAGATGATGTGGGGGGGAGATCCTAGGTTTGATAACAATGGAGATGGTTTAAAATATGTACTTCTAAGAGTGGAAGTGTAACTTGGACCAGAAGACTGTAGAGAGAGAGCAAGCAGTTCTGAAACACTTTTAAGTTTGATTATTAACATGGATATTCCTCTCCCTGACTCTACTGTGAGCCTGCTCAGCCCAAGAGATTTAAGTGGACCTAGCCTGGACCTGGACCGTAGCGTTAGACTTGAGTTCCTGGTCCAACGGTGAGCCCGTGCCCTACACTAGGCTAATCAGAGTACAGACTACAGCTTCCACTGCCATTGTCAGGGAGGATGATCTTTCCCTCTCACTGCTGTTATGAGTAAAAGATCATGTAAGCTTAGTTAGGGCTGCTAGGTATCACCTCGTCATCAGCAGAGCCTTGCAATGTTGTCTGAACGTCTAGATCCAGCAATGCCTCCAGCTTGACCACCTCTTTAGCTCTCCACCCAAATAAGCCAATGTGTTTCCATTTTAGCTTGAGCTAGCTCAAGTTGCATTTTGTCTAACTTATATATTAATTACACAGTAATCATAAATGTATAGTCCTACCAATCTCTCCTCTTGCTTTCTCTAGAAGTGCCTCACTGCTTGAATGTAGGCGTGGAAAAATGTGGGTGGCTACCAGGGTATATGTAGGGGATCAATTTTGCCAGGAAAGTGCAACAACAAAAACAAAGGTACAAGAGAGTCAGCGTAAGCCTCGTGGCCAACTATCTTTTCTTTAATCTGTATGCCAAATCTCATGTACCTCAGGCTAGGATTGCAATTGGATGACACATATATTCAAGGCTAAGTCCCCACTGAGAAAGATCTAATCTGGTCATCCCTCCCACCCCACCACCCTCACTATTAGCTGGCCAAGACAAGGAGATTCTTGACAATACTACGTTCACTGCAGACAAGGCTACTTGTAGCAAGACCTGCTATTGATATCAAAGAAGAGAGACTAGAAAAGGGAACCAAAGGAGGCGGGGGATAATTAAAGAATGTGAACTAAGTCTAAAATTAGTAAAAGGAACTCAGCCTGTTGTGCTTCCAGGTATACCAGAAGTAACAGCCAGCAACTGCTGAAATCAAGACAAAGTGTGAAAGTTCATTTTTCTAGCTGTGTACTTTTCATAGCTTCTTATCAGAAAGCAGAGAAAAGTGCTGTAGGTCCATGAATCATCTACACTTGTGCCTGGCAGGAAACTTGTAATAATTTATACATTCCATCTGGATGCAACTTAAAAGACTAATTACCAGAGATACCAACTAATACATAGTAGATTAATGGATGAGAATCTTCAAAATGAGGCCAACAGGAGCCCCAAACTCAGCGTGACTACAGACAGACAAAAAGTTTTCCTACAACACAAGCAGATGGTCTTTCGAGTTTCCAATTTGATACAAGTGAAAGGCAATCCCTTTGTTGAGTAAATTATTTAAACTTCGCTCCAAGATCAATAATTTAATTTAAAATGTCACTTGTACATTTGCATGATCACCTTTACCTTTAGAAACTAAGAACATAAAACAGTTTCTGAAAGAAGGAAAGGCCATCTGGTCCACCCTAGTTACCACTAGGGTTAATTATTATTAATATTAATAATTTTACATAAAAGCACACAAACCTTGAGGCTTCAGACTCCTTCAGTAGACATTATACATCAGGTAAGTCTTGCCAAGGCACAAAACTGGGCAAGTAATTAGCCAGTAAATCCCACTGGGTGGAAAAAAGCATTTAATCAAAATAAAAGTTGAGCTTCTATATGGTATGTAATGACATTTTCCTGAAAGACCATATATTTCCTAGTCCCATTTTCATGCAAGATCCAATTCCCATTGCCCTTTGAAGTCAAAGTCACCTTTGTACACAGAAGATACAGATGGAAACTTGGAAGCAAATGGAGATCGAGTTTTGTCCTCACTAGCCTTATGAAGCATTGTCCATTCTTGGAAAACACATATATAGTCATTTTTAAATCATAACTAATTTGTATTATAAATGCCATTTTTGTACATTTAAAAATGCATTATTATGTCTGTTATAACTTATTTTGAGAATATTTTTGTAGGGTAAATAACAGCAGAAATTTTATTCCATCTCATACCCAAGATAGAGAATTTCTGTGACTTGACTGATGTTATACTATTAGTAATCAGTGTCTTTATAATCTTAGTACACTAAATCAGCTGTTCTCAAACATTTCTATCCCATGCATACTTTTTCTTTTTAATCCACAGTACCCATGCCTTTATAGCTAGTTTTCCACTAATAGTAGACATACAAAAATTCTAAAATTCCTCACATTTGTTATGTCCTTGCAAAACAATTTATGACATATAATGAAAAACTAGACAATTTCCTCATCCATAAAATGAAAATAAGAATCTTATGAGATAATACAGAGCAAGCCCATAGCCCATGGTGTTTCATAAATAGTAACAACCATCACAAACATAGTTTTTTTGTTTCCCCCCTTTCCTTTGCTCCACTTTTCCATAATTCCCCTCACCAGGTCAAGTAATTCTGTTTTACTCTTACTTATTGCATGCCTCCCAGCAACCCAGAGAATTATTCTCCCATGATAACTTTTATTGACTTTCCTTTTTTCTTTTTAACAAGGTCCCACATAATCTTTCTTCGGCCCCAAATCTTACTAACTGTTGTCAAGCCTCTTCTGTCTGTAAATAATCTGCAAAGGCCTTTTGTGACTCTGTTCGAAAAGAACACTTGGCCTGTGTCACAGTTGTCATACACCTGCCTTTAGGCTACACTTCCTGTAAAGTCTGGTGGCTTCTCCCACCCCACCGCACCCCGGCCCCCCCACCCCTGTATAATCTACAACACTTACTAACTGCCCTCTCAACTTGTTCTTCTCTTAGCTCAACAGTCTATTCACTTGAAGTCAGGTGAAAATTCATCTCACATAAGTAGATTTTACATGCTTCCAACAGCAGCACTGCCTCATCCCTTGCCCTTCTGGCCTCCTACTTTCACCCTGTTTAAAATGGAAAAGGAAGGGGTGTAGGATCGCTGAATCAAAAGGAGGCAGCATCTAAGCCCAGTTCTGATTACAAGTGTCAAGTTCTTTCTGAAATATTTCTGAGGAGTGAGAGAACCAGCAGATTTATAGGGTACATACTTCACTGGTTTTTATTTTGGTGGTGCGTGTAGATGAGAAAAGATTAAAAGCCCAAACAAATGTCTAAATCATTGTGCACACCCCTGCAGTACATTTTCCGGCCACCGGCACCATGGACAGCACTCTATAAGGGAAAATAGTTCTTCCCGGGAAATGGAAGGGAAAAAAAGATCCCAAAGAATTAGGAGGGAAGTTCCAAATTGTCAAAACTATATTTCATGAGAATCAGTGACTCAATTTTTCATATGAGTTTTCTTTGAAGTCTTAAGTACCAAAAACTAATTCAAGGGTTTGGGTATGTGTATTTCAAGGTGTGATTTATGTTGAAGATTTAAGGGCCTGGGGTGTTATTTCTTCCAGAAATATGAGTCCAGAGGAAGAATAGTACAGTGATTAGAGAACAGCTTCGAATCTCATGGTTCTGAATTCAAATCTCAGTTGAACTATTTCTAACCAAGTGAAATCAGACAAGCCTCTAAGCATTATGTATGATGCTTAACTTCTCTGAGTCTCTGTATGCATCGTCTATGAATGGAGGAATTAACACTTTGCTCTTAGATTTACATAGTTCAACATATACAGTGTTATTTGCAATCATTAAGCTAGTTGATAGCAATTCTTATATAAAATTTACTTTTTAAAGGAAAATTGTGGCCATAAACAAAGAAACGGAGGCCTACAATTTGAGTTTCTATTTTACTAAGAGTAATATTTGGGGCAGAGGCACCTTCTCAGGAAATGACACCCAACAAGAAGTAGCTACTCCCCCCCTCCCCCTCCCCCCCGCCAAATGTAGTCTCCCTTCTATATCTGTATCTGAATCAGTGCCACTCACCCCTGGTACCCAACACCTCAGCACTTTCTTTCCTTTCCAACTGGCACTCCTGACTTGGATACCAGTTTCTGTTTCAATGCTTAAAACTGGAGTTCACTGCATGTGCAGCCACCATACACAAAAGCATCCAGCACTCAGTTTGCAAAGGAAAGATGTTTGTTTCCAAGGGCTGGGGGTATGGTGTAATAATAGGGGTCAGATTACATGTGTGATCAATTTTGGCCTTTTGCATGTCAATTAACATATCGCACTTGGATGTTTTATTGATGGCAAAATCCTATAGAGGGATGTTATTATGCTCATACTTTAATGTCTTAGGGGTCAGCATCTCTGCACACAGATATCCACTGGCATATATTCAAATGCAGAATGGCTACTTTATCATTTTAAATGATTTAAGCCAATGAAAGGACACACCATTTGTTTGCTCAATAGTCAATTGAATTGGAAACGGTTAGCTAAGTGCAGTTCCCTTGAAAGTCTCTTCCCCTCTAGTGCCAATTACAAAATATGAAAGGTATACTCTGCACAGCTTGCTCGGGATAATAAATCACTAAATTGGAAGCTTCAGTTACCTTGCTGATTTTGATAAGAAAATTAATAGAATTAGCAGCTTATCTGCTCAACCAGGAGATTCACATTATGAAAAAGAAGAGAGGGAAGAAAAAAGAATGAAAAAGAGAAGAGAAAAAATGAAATCTATTTCTATGGCCAGTGCAACCTGTATTTCTTCCTGGTGACAGAGAGACAGTTTGGATTTTTTTTTTTTTTTTGACACTTGGTGATAAAGCTCTGCTGAAAACAATGCAAGAAGCACTATCAATTATTGTCTACTTGTTTTGTTTTCATGCATAATTAAAGCTGGACAAAGCCAGCACTGGATCAGAGATTATATAAGGGCTGCATCAAGCAAACCCCAGCATCAGTCCTACAACTGATAAACAAAAATTCCAAACAGCCCCCAACTGAAAAGTGGTGAGACTGAGATTATGTTCCAAAAGAGGATTTACTGTCTTGTGTTTTCTTGGAGAGGGGGTATTATAGTGCTGCTTTTTGTCTAGGGAAGAATAATTGCTTGCAATAAAGCTGCTGCTCTCAAAACAGAATGAAAAGACAAGAGTCATTTGTTTAAAAAGATCCTTAGTAGCCTTTTCCTGCTCCTTTTTTTCTTAAATATATATGAAAATCTGTAATTATTTCTTTCAAGAACATTTTTCAGCAGCTGTAAATGATAAGTCAATCATTGTGGGCTTCTTTTTCCCCTCCAGCAGCTGCAAACCTACCCATTCAAAGCAATTAATTGATATTCGTGAAGCGCTTTGAAACTGAGAAGAGGCGCCTCATACATGCTGAATATTGTTTTGTTGTTGTTGTTTAGAGAATAAAGAAGGGAAAGGAAGAGAGAAAGATCTATGTGAGAGAGAGAAATATTGATTGGTTGCCTCCCACACACACCTCAACTGGGGATCTACCTGGCAACCTGGGTATGTGCCCTGACCGGAAACCAAACCTGAACCAGTGACATTTCCGTGCAAGGGATGACGCTCCAACCAACTGAGCCACACCAGCCAGGACTAAATATTGTTCTTATTGCTGCTACATTGAGAATTAGGAAACCAGCCTCCCTTCAGACAGACCTCAGAAGAACAGCAGTAATTCCAAGTGTCCAAAACAATCACCTAAAATTTCAAGGCACCCAAAAAAAGATTCAGATTAACAGACCTTTTTAAGATAATCAGAGATTAATTACTAAAAATAACATCACTGAAAATTATGTATCAAGTGTTGAGCAAAGTAAAACTTTAGCTCTCTGCTACATGTATCATTTTTACACCTTTATACCTGTGTGTTAACTTGCACCACACTTTCTCTTAAGACATACTTTTCAAGCAACATATTCTTGAGAAGATACTGTTTATTTGTACATCTTGACTAAGTTGAGACTTTCATAGATCATCAGGCCAATTTAGAGGTTTAACATGGTGTTATTGTTTTGGGGTGGAAAATCACCCTACTAAACCAAAAGAGTCTCTAGATTATCTCAAATGTTTCTTATTTTTTAGTAATATATTGATTTTGGGAAAAGCTTGAGCATGAAATATTGGTACAATTTCCAGCAGATTTCACTGTTTCCATTCTATATTTCAATTTTTAAAAATCTTTACTGATATATACACCTCTGCTATCTACATTATTGACAGTGTTGGTCATAAGAAGGGTTGGTCTGTTGACAGTATATGTTTCAAAGCACAAAATAAAAGAGAATTTTTATAAAGATATCTCACAGATATAGCTACAATTGAAATATTAGTTCTTGGGGCAATAACTCTAGAGATGAAGTCATAAACCTGCTGGCATTCATTGCTGTTAAGAAGAGCTATGGGGCACAAAATTCTGTCCCAATCATAGACCAAGCACATGGATTGGTTTTCTTTTCCCTGATCCTGAAAAGTAGCAGCTTGCTTAAAAATCCTTTGTTGCTAAGCTATTAATTTTTGTGCATTCAATGCCATTTCTTTATTGAGAAATGAAGAAAAGTACAGATGGTTAGCACCACCCAGCAATGCTTACACACACATTTTGAAACCAAAGATAGATATTTGTGAGTCAAACAATAAAACTAGTGAGCGTGCATACATAATTCTACCGGGGGGAGGGGGGATTACAGAATACTATGTGGTAGCCATATATATATTCATTTTGATGCCATTAAAACAGTAATTGCAATCCATGCATTTTTTTTTAAACCTTACCCAAATTTGGCGCTCTCAATTTTCAAAAGATACGTTTTGCAAACTGGATAGCTTCAATAAAGACGTTGAGCACTAGGGAATTTAAAGATTTAAACTAAACTTTCCCACTGTCAATTGAATTGTCCAAATAAAACTACCAACTTTTGTAAAATTAAAGCAAGGACATGTGGGATCCTTTTCCCCATCATCCTAGCTGTCCCAAGGTTGTCAAATGGGGCAAACAATTTCACTCTAATAGTGCAGGAGTAGCCAAAAATGGCCAATGAATGACTCTACAGACCAAAGTGAAAAATAGAAGGAAATAATGTTGGAGCTCCTCCCATTCCAAATTACTTAAGAACCTACTTACTGTAGCTCCCTAGAACAAGAGCTCTGCACCTGAGGATATGTTTTTAGAATATTTATGTCCTTTCTCCTAACATACTTGACACTAGTGGCTCTCTGACAAAGGGGGGGGTATTTAAAATACTTAACCTAAATAATTTTTTTTTATCCTCACCAATGATATTTTTCTATTTATCTTCAGATAGAGTAGGAGGGAGGGAGGGAGAGAGAGAGAAATATTGATATGAGAGAGACACATCGACTGGTCGGCCTCCCACACAACCTGACCAGTGCCGGGACAAACCACAACCGAGGTATGTGCCCTTGACCTGAACCCGCAATTCATTGGTCTGTGGGCCGATGCTCTAACCGCTGAACCAAACGGGCCAGGGCTTAACTTAAATAATTTTAGCAGTGCCCTCTTCTGTGGATTCATGGGACAGAAATGAGAATTGCCTAACCAACTTTTCCTCCAACTGGAGCTGGGTTTTAGTTTAAACTCATGGAAATCAAGTCACATGATCCTGTAACAAAAAAGTGGGATTTGAGAGAAAGGACAGAAAACTAATTTTATTGCAAATTAATTTGGGGCCAGGCACTTTACAATGATAATATGATATAATCCTCACAATTCTTCAAGGAAGGTATCATTGCCTACATTAAAAATGTGAGACATCTTCCCCCGCTGGTGTGGCTCAGTGATTCAGCATCGACCCATGCACCAAGAGGTCGCTGGTTCGATTCCTAGTCAGGGCACATGCCCAGGTTGTGGACTTGATCCCCGGTGGGAGGGCATGCAGGAGGAGACCAATCAATGTTCTCTCTCATCGATGCTTCTATCTCTCTCTCCCTCTCTTTTCCTCCCTCTCTAAAAAGCAATAAAGAAAAAAAAATTTTAATAAAATAAAATGTGAGACATCTCAATAATATTGTAATAGTTATGTATGGTGTCAGATGGATACTAGATTCATCAGGGTGACCACTTTGTAAGTTATATAAATGTCTAATCACTCTGTTGTACACTTAAAACTAGTATATATTTTTCAAAATTTTAGTAAAACAAGCTCATAAATACAGAGAACAGATTGGTGGTTATCAGAGACAGGCGAAATGGATAAAGGGGGTCAAAAGGTGAAAACTTCCAATTATACAATAAATAAGTCATGGGATATAATGTACAGCATCGTGACTATAGTTAATAATACTGTATTGCATATTTGAAAGTTGCTAAGAGAGTAGATTTTAAAAGTTGTTATCACAAGAAAAAAATTTTGTAACTATGTCGGGTCATAGACTTGGAGTGATCATTTTGTAATATATACAAATATGGAATCATTATATTGTAAGCCTGAAACTAATATAAGGTTATATGTCAATTGTACCTCAATTTTTAAAAAAAATTATTATCCCCCAAAATAAAGAAAATAAAAAGTGAGATACCTGAGGTTCCCCAGATTAAGAGTTTTGCTCACGAGTGCAAAGAGAGGGCACAGAGAGTTGGATTCAGGGCTGTGTAAATCCCAAGCGCACCCCATTATGCCACCTAGTCTCCCTGTCTGCTCCAAACCAAACAACGATTTTAGTTAATTGCCCATAGAAATACTGCAAAATAAGAAACATCCGTGTACTATTGTGGTTAAGGGACAATGCCCTTCTGTCATGATTTCCTTAATAAAGAAACAATATTGAATTTATTTTTAACTAATAAAGAAACAGCAAGTAGCTTGGCGACATCACCCAGGTGTCTGAGTAGTCACCTGAAACATTTTCCCAAATAGCACTAAATGAATTTGATCTCAAGACAGTTTTCATCCATTCCTGGATGAGAATACCTTTCAAGACTCAGCACCTGTGTTCTGCACTAATAATAGAATTGGATTATACCTATTTCATATAAGCAATAAAAAGCTAATCCCTCATAAAGCACAGTCTAACAACTTCTCTTTTTTAGCCATGAATCAGCTAATATGCTGACCAAGAACTCCCACAAAGCCTACTGAACACTACTCCTTACCTCATAATTTACTCCCTGCCTCTGTTCATTTCCCACAGATGCACTCAAATCATACATGAAGCACATTGCGTCTGTGCGCATAAATTCCGTTCACCTATAATTTGTGATGCCAAGAAGTCAATACAAGAGAACTGGATTCTTCCTTCATAAGCTCAAAAACTTTCCAGGTTCACTGAAAAAAAATGAACAAACACCTGCCCTAGAAATGTGCCACTGTGTTCAGACGTAGACCTTGTATGCAGTGCTGTGTCTACAGTGGAAAGGCATGGGAAAAAATTAATGAGCAATATACATTGCCTCAAAATCCCCTTAAAATAGATCTAAACAAGAACAAAGATGATATAATCCTGTTAAGTCATCTGAAAATTGTGAAGGTTTTTATTTTGAATTGTGACTCTCAGCCCAGAATCTCCTTAACCACCATCTTAATAAAGACAGTCTTCAATGTTCTTCCACTATCTGGCAACGCTGTGTTTTGAACACAGGGCTGCTTGACCCTGACAGGGCTACTCCTACACGTGAAGAGTTTTCCACTCACAACTTTATTTGAATACCACTGTTATAAGAGAACTTGTGTCCCTAAAATTCATATTTGAAGTCCTAACTCCTAGTTCTTTAGAATGTGATCTTACTTGGAAATAGAATTTTTACAGAGGTGATCAAGTTAAAATTGGTCATTAAGGTAAACTCCAATATAACTGGTGTCTTTATAAAAAGAGGAAATTTGGACATGAATACAGGCACACACACAGGGAAGACAATGTCCAGAAACGTAGGAAGAAGATAGCCATGTGATCAGGGTGATATATCTACAAGGCCAGAAATGCCAAGGATTGCCAGCAAGCACCAGAAGCAGGTCGAGGCCAGGAAGAACTTTTCTCCAGAACTGTTGGACAGAGCATGGCCCTGCTGCTTTGAGCCACCAAGTCGTGGGTACTTTGTGGCAGCAACCCTAGGAACCTAACACAGCTACCACGATGGCTCCATTTCTTCAATCCTGTTTCTCTGGGGGAAAGAAAACATTATTGCAGAGATAGAAAACTAATTCCAGCCCACATACCAATTCTAATCAATGCTTAGGGACTCCTGGAGTGCTGTGTTGAAAAGGGTTCTCAGGTCAAACCCAGGAGCAGCAAAAACCAAGTCCATCACGACTGCTTACAGGAGCAGGAGGGTGCCCGGGGACAGTAAGCCCCACATCTTCCATGACTACAGTAAACCTCTGTCAGTTCAGTCATCAATACTAAGGTATAAATTATTTTCTCAGAGTCTTTCCAATATAGACCAGATAAGAGTAGAATTTAAAGGAGATAGTTTAAAAGTAGGTTTAGAGAAATAGATATTGCCCCCAAGAAAGCAGACCTGGGGAAGAGCCCTGTGTAGCCTGGGATTGCATGAAGACTCCGAAATTCCAGAGATCCAGAAAGCCTGTTCAGAAGAAGGGAGAAAGGACCACCTCTTTTACCTACATCACAGTTTTGTCCAGAGAACCCTGCTGCTTATCTCTATAAGGCTATCTGTTTCTCATTAATAGAGCCAGAGCATTAGATTTCTATTCAATGGCAATGACCTATCATTATAGAACACAAGTCAATAACTTTGTCACATTGTAGTTCCCTATTAATGATTGCATATTAAAGTAATTAATATAATTAGGGAATTAGTGCACGAAAATAAAAGACCTATGTTTATAAGGCAACAATTACATAAGAGGTTATATTTCAAATCAGAGGAAGAAGATATTGAATAAATAGTGATGAGTCAATTTGCTAATCACCTAGAAAATATTAAGTCAGATCTTTACCTAAACTCAATATTTAGCCCGGCCAGTGTGGCTCAGTGGATGAGCGTTGACCCATGCACCAAGAGGTTGCCAGTTCGACTCCCAGTCAGGGCACATGTCCAGGTTGTGGGCCCGATCCCCAGTTGGGGGCATACAGGAGGCGGCCAATCAATGTTCTCTCTCATCAATGTTTCTGTCTCTCTCTCCCTCTCCCTTCCTCTCTCTCTAAAAATCAATAAAGAAAAAAAATTTAAGAGTCTAAATATTTAAAAAATCAAATTATAAAAGTATAGATAAAACTATCCAACAATATTTTTATCATCTTGGTTTGGGGAGGCCTTCCTAAGCAAGACTCAGGAGCCTAAAGGAAATAGACTAATAGAGTCAACCAACAGCAAAATTAAATACATCTAGGGTTAAAATAATACTACAAAAAATATTAAATAGCAAACTAGAAAAAAATAGTAGACATTTAAATCTAAATGAACATTGACTCTGAAAACAATTATCATATAAGAAAAATAGTATCTTGTTACAATTCAAGATATATGCAGCACTTCCACATGACAATAATAGCAGACAACAAAATGAAAAGTTATTACAACTGTTCCTTACATTCAAAAAATTAAGTACCGACATGGAACATATTTAAAGACAGACTAAGTTTTAGAGATGAACACTACAGTGTCTTAGAGGAACACACACTGGATGGCATCAACAGCAATTAGATAAGACAGCATAAAAGATCAGTTAACTTGAATGCATCCTAATAGAAATATTCCAAAATGAAACACACAGAGAAAAAATTCCAAAAAGAAAGAAAGAAACGAGCATCTATGCTCTGTGGGACAACTTCAAGCAGACTAATAAATATGTAACTAGGGTTCCACACACACACAAAAATGAAAAGGAGAAAAGGGAAAGAAATGATATTTGGAAAAAAATAATGATCAAATATTTTCTAAATTTGATGAAAAGTATAAACCCATATATCCAAGAAGTTCAAAGAAACATAACCATAAGAAACAGGAAGAAAACTATATCAAAGCACATTATAATCAAATTGCTTAACATCAGTGATGAAGAGCAAATTTTAATATCACCTCAGACCTGTCAGAATGGCTATCATCAATAAACCAACAAACAGCAAGTTCTGGTGAGGATGTGGAGAAAAGGGAACCTTCATGTACTGTTGGTGGGAAATGTAGACTGGTGCAGCCACTATGGAAAATAGTATGGTGATTCCTAAAAAAAATTTAAAGTGGAAGTGCTTTATGATTCAGTGATTCCACTTCTGGGTATATATCTGAAGAAACCCTAAACACTAATTTAAAAGAATATATGTACCCCTATGTTCTTTTCAGCATTATAAATAATAGCCAAGATGTAGAAGCACCTAAGTGTCCATGATAGACAATTGAATGAAAATGTGGTACATGTATAGAATGAAATATTACTTGGACATAAAAAAGAATGAAAGCCTGCCATTTGCAACAACATGGATGAACCTAGAGGGTATTATGCTAAGTAAAACAAGTCAGGCAGAGAAATACAAATACCATATGATCTCATTTATATGTGGAATCTAAAAAACAGAATAAAGAAACAAAACAGAAACAGACTCATAGATACAGAGAACAAACTGGTGGTTGCCAGAGGGGAGAAATTTGGGGGGCTGAGTGAAACAGGTGAAAAGATTAAGAAGCAAAAATAGGTAGTCACAAAATAGTCATGGGGAGGTAAAGTACAGCATAGGGAATGTAGTCAGTAATATTGTAAAAACTATGTAGAGTGCCAGGTGGGTACTGAACCTATCAGTAGAGATCACTTTCTAAGTTATATAAATGTCTGACCACTATTCTGTACACTTGAAACTAATATAATATTGAATGTCAACTGTAACTGAAAAATTTTTAAAGAAAATAATAAGAAATAAGTAAAAGCAGCCAGATTTTTTTTTTTTATCCTCACCCGAGGACATTTTTGCATTTATCTTCAGATAGAGTGGGAAGGAGAGAGGGAAGGAGAGAGAGAGAAACATCGATGTGAGAGAGACACATTGAGTGGTCGCCACCCACACGACCCCAACCGGGGCCAGGGACAAACTGCAACCTTAGCGGGAACTGAACCCAGGACTCTCTGGTCCACGGGCCGACACTCTAACTGCTGAGCCAAACCGGCCAGGGCAAGCAGCCAGATTTTAAAAGACGTGATACATAGGAAAAGAACAAAGAAGAGGATGATAGCAGATTTCTCATCGCAAACAGTGCAAACAAGAAAGTAACAGAGCAACATCCTTAGAGAACTAAAAGAAAAGAACATTATTAACCTAGAATTCTATACCAAGTGAAAATAGCTTTGAAAAAGTATGGCAAAGTAATCTTTTACAACATAAAATCACTGAATAAATTTATCATGAGCGGCCCCACATTACAAGATATGCTAAAGCGTGTGCTTTAGGTAGAAGGCGAATGATATCAGATGGAAATATGAATCTATACAAATAAGAACACTGAAAGTGTTGCCTATAGTAGAAAACAGAACATTTTTTATTATTTTTATCACTTTCAAAGATAATTTGTGACTCCTAGCAGTTAATGGGGTTCCTTTTGGGATCATGAAAATGGTCTGAAATAGACAGTGGTGAGGGTTATACAACCTTATGCATATACTAAAAACCATTGGATTATACACCTTAAAATGGTGAGTTTTGTGGTATGCAAAGTGTATCTCAATACAAACAATAAATATTTGTCATAATTGATTAAACAAAAATAACAGTATATATAGTAGGATTTATAACATATGTAAAAGAAAAATACATGATAATAATAGGTGTTAATTCTCCCTCGAATTGCTCTACAGATTCAATGCATTTCCATTAAAAATTTCAGCAGGATAGTTTTGTAGAAGCTGACAAGCAGATTTAAAATTCATATGAAATGCAAAGGACCTAGAAGAACCAAAACAACTTTGAAAACTAAGAACAAAGGAGGATTATACACCCACCAAAATACAAAAATTTTAGAGATTGAAAATACCCACTATTGACAAGGACATAGAGTAACCGAAACTCTATGGCACTTTTGGGAGAGTTCATTGCATACCCTCTGACCCAACGAGTCCACTCCTCGCTATACCAACAGTCATACATGCATGTGTGCACTGAGGCATGTCCAAGCATGTTCAAAGCAGCACTAATCATGATAACTAAAAACTGGAAGCAACCCAAATGTTCATTGGCAGTAGAATAGATAAATTCTGATAGATTCATACAATGGATTTCTAAGCAACAAAGATAAATGGCATGGATAAATCTCAAACATAGTTTTGACTGAAAGGGATCAGATATACCTAATGTATAATTCTGTAAAATTCAAAATTAGGCAAAACTAATTCATGGTGCTTATAGATAGATGTCTACTATAATGGAAAAGTATAGGGAGAAGCAAGATAGTGATTACCACAAAAAAAAAAAAAAAAAAAAAAAAAAAACAAGAGAATATTGGTTATCTTTAGTATGAAAGAAAAGGAAAGGGAAAGAATGGGCACCCAAGGAACTTCTAAGGTATTGGCAATACTCACTTTCTTCATTTAGGTAATGTTTACATGGCATTCATTTTGTAACAATTCATTAATTTTTTACATTTTGTTTTCAGCACATTTTCACAAGTGAGATATATTTCAAACCAGAAATGCTTAGAGGGAAAATTCCCTTTGTTTTCATTGTGGTGGGATTTGAGTGGTGGGGATATGTTGAATCTGCTCTCTTTGTTCCAAATAGACTATAATGTTTTACTCTATATAAATCTATACTATGTGAGTTATTTTAAAATAATCATGTATTATTTGGGAATGAAACCAATAATTTATAAAACAGAGAAACGAAAGATTCTAAGATTTCTGGAAGTGAATAAAAGTGGATTAAATGGATGGAAATTTAATCAAAAAGGAAGAAATAGCTCCTATTCTCAGTTTATAATCTTTGGAAGAGTGGAAATAAAGAACAAACAATTCCTATGCCTCTTTCTTTACTCAGTCAAAAGCACTTAAGCTCTTTCCAGGAGTATAATGTAAATATGAGTAAGGGAATTGATTTTTTATCAAACATACAAGAATAAATCAGATGAGTCCTATTCCCTTCAAAGTATTCATCTAAGGAAGTTAGACACTTTTTCCAATGAAGTTTTATTAATGCAAACATTTTGGTATGCCTCTTGCAGAATTGCTTTCAGAACCTGTGGCGTTCTTTTAATAACCTCAAGGATGGTAAATTCACCCTTTGAGAATAAACTGAGAAAGTTATTTGGATCCATGCCTGATAAATAATATAAGTAAACTCGTTCAGAGTGTATTGATTTGATCCAAAAATTGAAATATGACTGTAAAAATAAATGGAAATAATCTCAAAAGAAATTCCCAAATAAAAGTTCCTTTCATAAAATAATTTGAGCAATGATAGCATTATTGAAATAAGTGTTTTGATTCTTAGTAACCACTTTGGAGACAAGTATATATTCCATTCAATTAGTCAACAAATGTTTATTGAGTCTATCTGTGTACCAGTATTACTCCAGACCCTTCAGGGATACAGCAGGGGACAAAAAATGGACCAAAAAAAAAAAAAAAAATCCCTGCCCTCATGTAGCTTATTTGAATATATATGCTTAGTAACAATTCACCACAAAATTAACAGTTACATTTTTACTTTCTGAATTTCTATATTTAATAGTTAGATCATGGGGTTTAGTATTATAGGTCCTTAGAGAGCACATCAGGATTTAAATCTTATCCAGTACATGCTATATATACACAAATGATAAATATCCAAACTGTCCAATACATGCTATATATATGTAAATGATAAATATCCAAACTGTCCAATACATGCTATATATATGCAAATGATAAATATCCAAACTGTCCAATACATGCTATATATATGTAAATGATAAATATCCAAACTGTCCAATACATGCTATATATATGCAAATGATAAATATCCAAACTGTCCAATACATGCTATATATATGCAAATGATAAATATCCAAAGTGTCCAATACATGCTATATATATGCAAATGATAAATATCCAAAGTGTCCAATACATGCTATATATATGCAAATGATAAATATCCAAACTGTCCAATACATGCTATATATATGTAAATGATAAATATCCAAACTGTTTTTCCAGTGGAAAATCAAGAGTTGCATATATACATACATATATATATACATCTCCCCTCACCTGAGGACATTTCTCCATTTTTTTTGTTCAGATAGAGTGGGAGGGAGAGAGAGGAGAGAGAGAGAGAAACATCGACATGAAAGGGACACATTGAGTGGCTGCCTCCCGCACAACCCCAGCCAAGGCCGGGGACAAACCGCAACCGAGATACGTGCCCTACATGCCCCAGCGGGAACCGAACCGGGGTCTCTCTGGACCGCAGGCCCACGCTCTAACCGCCAGCCAGGGCAAGAGTAGCTTGTATTTCACTACAAAGCTTTTAGTAAAGAAATCGAGTTGATACTAAAGCAATATATGTTGATTTGTTTGGGTTTGACAAGAATAACTTTAAAAAATTTACTAATGCATTCATAAAAATAAGGATATGGTCAGTTCCACTGAGCCTAGTGGGAAAGATCTGGTCAAGTAGGTCCCTGAAGGTGTCGCAATCCCACGGAGAGGATTTTCCAAGGCGCCCAAGGAAGACAGCAGTGCACTAGTGCAGTAGCTCACAGCTCAGCACCTGAAATCCGCAAGGACAAGGGGAAACAGGGTGTCAGCATCTGGAAATCAGTGGCTACACATCTCGAGCTCTGTAAAGGAAGCTGGCATACTAACTGAAATCTCAGAATTGAGACGTTAGAATTGGGGGAGCCCCTTCCCCCGCCCCATAGCAGCCACCACCAGCACCTCATCGTGCTTAATCCTACCTCATCAAAAACCTTCTGTTCTATGTTTTAAGAGAACGGAAAAAGCTCTGCTGAACATTCAAACACCATTGCCCCAACCTCTCTGCAAAGAGGCGCAGTTTCATCAACGTTATTAGCGGGTGTTCTAATGAAATCCGCAATGAGGAGGAAATCAATAAGAACGCGCTCGGCTGGCATCAGAGGGTGGGCGTTTGTCGGGCCCCGCGCCCCCTACGCCCCCTACGGGCCGGACAGAGGCAGCAGGCGCCGAGGGCTTGCGACATCACAGCAAGATAGATGCATAGATGGATAGATAGATCGATGGACGAGAGAGAGAGAGACATAGATACAGATTTACATATATAAATATAATACAGATGAAAAATATTTACAGAAAGAATTTGGAATTGATTTTTAAAGTCACATGCAGTGTTTTTGGAAGGGAATGCTTTTTTCACGTCTTTATTATTTAATTTAATTAATTGTTTTGTAATTGCATACGTTATTTTTAATTTATTTGTTAAACTAAAAATGCTTCTTTTCTGGAGGAAGTAAATCAAAGGGTGGGCAGCTTATATGGGGACCTACTGTGATCTGAAGGCCTTCCCCTCCTCGGAAGCTCTGCCCTGGCCTCCCAGGAGTTCCCTGGCCACTTCCCCACCTTGCTGCCTCCCACCTGCCCCTTGGGGCCATCCACCCACCCTCTAACCTCCAACTGAGCCCTTGAATTGTAGCAGGTAAGGCCTGCAGAGGCCTCTATTAGAATAATTTTTGCTGAGCCTTGTCAGTAGATAATACACACACACACACACACACACACACACACACACACACACACACCACTAGTCCCTTAAAGCAGAGTTGTATCTTTCAGGTAGGAACTATTTTTCTTGGTATTCTACCCAATTAATGGAACAGTAGATACTCTATAATGCTGAGTGAATGAACTGATTAATGTATGATAAAAGAAGGAGTGAATGATGAAAGATTAAAAAATATGCAATTTAGACTTCCGGTCAAGATGGCGGCGTAGGTAAAAGTGGTATCGCGTCCTCCCACAACCACATCAAAGTTACAACTAAACTACAGAACAACCATCATTCAAAACCACCTGAAATCAAGCTGAATGGAAGTCCTACAACTACGAAATTAAAGAAGAAGCCGCATCCAGACTGGTAGGAGGGGCGGAGGCGCGACGGGCTTGTCCCACACCCGCGTGTGGCGGATAAAATTTAGGAGGATACTTCGGCTGGGAAGGTCCTCCCTGAGGACTGAGGGGTCCCCGTCCCACACCAGGAGCCCAGCTCAGGGTTCCAGTGCCAGGAAGAGAAGTCCCCATAACTTCTGGCTGGAAAAACCAGCGGGAACTGAGGCTGAGGCGGCTGGAGGCCCCGGCAGCTCCTCTTAAAGGGCCCGCGCACGGACTTACTCGGACTCGCACCCTCCAGGCTCCAGCGTGGGGGAGGCAGCCTGAAAGGCACCAGAGTCATATGGGGAAGAACTGAGCTGTTTGGCATTGGAGCGAGGGCTGGAGAGGCAGCTTTCTCCTGGACAGACGTGCTATCAGAGGCCTTTGTTCCTTTGGTGAGCCCTTCCCTGGGACAGCAGACACCGCCATATCTGGGACTCCAGCTACCTGGCTCACACTGTTGGCCCCGCCCTGGTGATTCCCTGAGGCCCTGCCCCACCCAACTTCCAGGCCCACCCAAGCTGTTGCCAGTTGCTTGACCATAGGATTGGCCTGTCTTGGATCCTGCTTCAGCTTTTCCTAAATTCTTTCAAACAAGCAGCATCTGGTCTCAGCTAGCCCCATACCTCTCGCTAAGTAATACATAGAAACAAACACAGGGAGGCATTCAAAATGAGGAGACAAAGAAACAGGTCCCAAATGAAAGAACAGAACAAAACTCCAGGAAAAGAACTAAGTGAAATGGAGTTAAGCAACCTAACAGATGCTGAGTTCAAAATACTGCTTATAAGGATGCTCAATGGACTTAGTGAGAACCTCAGTGAACTTAGAGAGGGCCTCAAGAGCATAAAAAAGGACCAGTCAGAAATGAAGGAGGCACTAACTGAAATAAAGAATAGTTTACACAGATTCAATAGTAGAGTAGGTAAAGCCAAGAAGCAAACCATCAATTTGGAATATAAGGAAGCAAAAAACACCCAATCAGAACAGCAAAAAGAAAAAAGAATCCAAAGAAATGAGGATAGTGTAAGGAGCCTCTGGGACAACTTCAAGCATGCCAACATTCGCATCTTGGGGGTGCCAGAAGGAGAAGAGAGAGAACAAGAAATCGAAAACCTATTTGAAACAATAATGGCAGAAAACTTCCCTAACTTGGTGAAGGAAACAGACATACAAGTCCAGGAAGCACAGAGAGTCCCCAACAAGATGAACCCCAAGAGGCCCACACCAAGACACATCATCATCAAAATGCAAAAGGTTCAAGACAAAGAGAGAATCTTAAAAGCAGCAAGAGAAAAGCAGTTTGTTACCTATAAGGGAGTTCCCATCAGACTGTCAGCTGATTTCTCAAAAGAAACTTTGCAGGCCAGAAGGGAGTGGCAAGAAATATTCAGAGTGATGAAAAGCAAGAACCTACAACCAAGAATACTCTATCCTGCAAAGCTGTCATTTAGAATCGATGGCCACATAAAGAGTTTCCCAGACAAGGAAAAGCTAAAAGAGTTCATCACCACCAAACCATTATCACATGAAATGTTGAAGGGTCTTCTTGAAGAAAAAGATAAAATAATATAAACAAACAAAATGGCAATAAATACGTATCTATCAACAATTGAATCTACAAACAAAATGAACAAGCAGAACAGAAACATTCTCATAGATACAGAGAAATTTGTTGGGTACCAGATGGGTGGCGGCTAGGGAGAGGGGTGAAAAAGGTGAAAGGATTAAGAAGTACAAATTGCTTGTTAGACTGACAAACCTCAAAGGGAAGGGGGCTTGGGGGGTGGGAAGAAATAAACCAAAGAACTTATATGTATATATGCATAACTAATGGACACAGACAACAGTATGGGGAAAAGCAGGAGGTAGGCAGGAATGGGGAGGAGGGGGGCAATGGGGGAAAATGAGGAACATCTGTAATACATTCAACAATAAACATAAGTTAAAAAAAATAAAATAAAAAATAAAAATAAATAAACACCTAAAAGTGGAAAAAAAATATGCAATTTATTCCATTTAACAAATATTTATTAAGCACCTACTATGTATATGTCAAGCACTGTACAAGGGGCATTTCTTGCCACTGAGGAGTTTATAAGTCACTGGGGAACACAGGCTAGTAATAATGTCAGTGCACTGGGTTAAGTACCCCGGATGTTATCAGAACACAGAAGGAAGGGTCCAGATAGACTAGAGCAGAGAGGGGAAAGGAGAGGAGGGAGAGACTGTAAACTAAGATCCATTTCTACAGCATAAAGAGTAATGCCAGGTGGTGAAAAATGAGGATCAAGAAGTAAAGAAAGAGTTCTTCTCCCAATTAGGCTGCAGAAGGTCACAAGACAGAGAGGGGTGAGCCCTTTCCATGTGGACAAGCAGTGGCTGGTTTCATCTCTAGGACTTGGTGAGGTTAATGAGGAAAAACTGGACTGTTAACAGCCATGCCTAAGCTGGCATGTTTGTTGGAACCAGGAAGAACCCAAAAGACACATGGCCCATCCATTCTTCTCCACAGAGCTTTCACAGGATCTGAGGCTGGGGAGCACTGAGGACCTGCAGCCAGACACAGAGGGACCTCTGTCCAAAGGCACAAAAAGGTGGGGCAGAGCTGGATGGTGAGGGAAAGTGCCACAAACTCCTAGGTACTTAGATCTCAAGCCTACTGGAGGTAGGCACCAGAGCCCCCTGGCAAACTTTGGGAAGCACTGGTCAACTGAAACTGACGAGAGTGTGCAGCCCAGCTCTACCCATCTCAGCTCTGGAGTCCACCAAAGACATCACCCCTCATCCTAGGGGAACGGAAGAAAGGTCCAGTGGTCTTCCGGGCCAATATTACCTATTTCAGTCTCTCCTGTTTATACCCAATGGCCAGCATCTAATTTTTTAAAAATAGAAGACAACCAAGAAAATGTAACCCCCATTGTTTTTAATGGTGATATTCATACTTCTTTGTGGCAGAGTTTCTCTCCTTTGACTTAACTTGAGTCAGATTCCTCTGAGTCCTCTTTTTGACTAGGCCTTACCCTTGGGCTCTGTCCTTGGCTTGCTGAGTCCAGTTTTAGCAAGAGTCCTCTGGGTCATTTTAGTGAACATTGCCATTCAATATCTTATCACCCTGGCCCACCTTCAGCAAAAATCCTTTCAAGGTGGTTTAGCCAGAATTTCCCCTTGCCCTTGGTGATTTTCCATCCACTGACTCCCAATCTGATCCTTGTTATAAATCTCCTCCTGTCCTTGCTGAATTCAGAGTTGAGCTCAATCTCTCTCCCCCGCTGCAAACCCCAGTGTGGTAGTGCCCTGAATAAAGTCTGCCTTACCATCTTTAACAAGTGCCAGCATAATATTTTTAGCTTATCACAGGGTTAGTGAGATGATTACATGAGTTGGTAAATGTCAGGTACCTAGGACAGCGCTGGGCACAAGGAAAATATGAGACAGGGCCAGCTTCATGGGGGCACAACCTCGGCAGTTGTGCGGGCCCCTCACGAAGAAGGACCCTGTGCTTGGCTCCATGCGCTGCTGTCACATGTTGGAATTCCTGATAGTTGTTGAATAAGGGCTCTATATTTTTATTTTGTGTTGGGCAGACAGGCTGTGTGACTAGTTCTGACACTGTGAGTGTTTGCTACTTGCTCAGCTCACCCAACTTGCTGGAAAGAATTCTTCCAATGCTCCCATACGCACTCTCTGAGTACGTATCTCAGTTTGTAATTGTGCTGTTAGCAGTGTGGTGATTTAAATAATGTTTATCTCCTTACTAGTAAATAAGCTCCATGAAAGCAGGGGCTGTGCCTGTGTTCACCATTATAGTCCATCCATAAGTGTCTGAAAGTAAAACTGAGAAGTTTTTTAGATTTTTTAACATTTATTAAACAAAACTCCTCTTTTTCTCTCCTTTCCATATTCTAAAGCAAAAAAACAAAAACAAAACAAAACAAAACAAAAACCCTGGTTATTGATAAAAATGTTTCCCTATGTTAGATTATATCACATACTGAGAAACATCCTTTGTTTTCAGGGAGATTGAGAAATTAAACCAAATAAACACTATTATAGTGTGTTTCTTTGTGCGGATTATTAATCCATCAGTTAAACAGATTTTAGTCTTTCTGTGCACTTCCCAGCCGTGTTTAACATTCAGACAGGGTTACCCTAACTAAATTCGAACAAGACCCTTAACTTCTCTGGGTTTCACTTTTCTTGTCTCGAAAATGAACCGTTGGACCACAGGACCTCAGTCCCACTGGTGTGTCATAATGGTGAGCCTATAATAAAGAAAACGGTGTGAACTCCAGAAATGGGCTACTTTGAAAAGAAGGAAACATTTTTTTTAAAGTGAAAACAATGTAGGGTTTTGGATGCTACCAGAACAAATGCTTTAAGATTAAAGGAAAAGTCACAATTTCATTATCAAGTATAAATCTTTCAAAGTCATTTTTATGTTTGGAAATAAAATTGACAGAAAGCTCATGTACCCTTGTTATAGTAATTGGTACCTCAAGATAAAATTCCTGTTAGCAAACAGAAATGCAAATATGGTAACCTTTGAATTATCCACTGACGCTTTGATTTAACAAAATAACTAAGCACACAGTCAAGCTTTCGATTTGGATAAGGGTAAATGAAGACAAATCTGCCAGTGGCTTAAGTCTTTATGTATAAAATATAGTCAGGGAAGAAAGGATATAAATAAATAAAATTTGGTCGTGAAAATGTAGAATAAAGGGAGATTTTTAGAAACCAGTAATAGGAAGGCTGATAAAAATAGTAAGATTGCCTCTTGTATGAAATTCTCTGTATAATATCAAAGCTCTAGGTGAAAAGAAGATAGAGAGGTAAAGAGATAGATATAAAATAACACAGTTTGTTTAAAATAGTAGAAACAGAGACAACCAAAATATCTAACATTAAGGAATTGGATAAATGTATATACAAACCATTAAAATAATTATTTTGATCTACATTATTAAAATATAAAGACCTCACATACTAATCACACAATAGGGGTATCTTCACTCGAAAAGAGAAAGTTTAAAACTGTTATGTAAACTAATTGAATGTACAATACGTACATTTAACTGTATTTCATTTTACCTCAGAAAAGAAAGAACCAAAAAAAAAAAAAAAAAACACTGGCCCTGGCTGGTTTTGCTCAGTGGTTAGAGCGTCGGCCCTCGGACCAAAGCGTCCCAGGTTCGATTCCGGCCAAGGGCACGTACCTCGGTTGCAGTTCGTCCCTGGCGCTGGTTGAGGTCGTGCGGGAGGCAGCCACTTGATGTGTCCCTTTCACGTCGATGTTTCTCTCTCTCTCTCTCTTCCTCCCTTCCTCCCTCCCACTCTATCTGAAAATATCCTCAGGTGAGGATTAAAAACAAAAAACAAAAAACAAACACTGAAGTCCAGTCTGATATGCATGCTGAAGTATTTATGACTTAAGTCATTAGTATCTGCAACTTTGAAGTGCTTCAAAAAGATGAATTGGTGGATGGGCACTAAGGTGGATAGATATAAAAATAACATTAGAGAAAATATAATGAAATTTTAACTGTGAGGAAAAAAACTATGTAATAGTAGCCCAGTTTGGTTATGTGTGTTTTAAAAATTATATATATGACACAACTTTTCTCACAAGTCTATAAAAATTGGAAGTTATGGGAATGGGGTGAAGAGAGACTGAAAGACTAGACCAAAATGTTAAGTGAGTTCATCTCTGAGAAGGATCACTTTTCCCTGTTTCTGTATGTTTACGCTCTATGTGTATATTACTTTCATAATTAGGGAAATGAAATTGTGGCAGAGACTGCCAGCTGCTTCCGTATCCAGTCACCCCTCCTTCCTTGATGAAAGAGCCCCAGTGTTTGAGGTGGGCTCATTACTGGCCAGCCAGTGGAGCCCTCACACAGCACCCATCCCCTTCCATGGGCCCCGTGACTAAGTTCTGACTGAGAACACAAGTGGTGGTGTTGTACTGTGCTTCTAGCGGGGAGCACCTTTCCTGGGAATGGACACAATGCATGGCATAATCGGAGAGAAGACTCCGGGTCTCTGACAACGGGAACCACTATCCAAGTCCTGGACCAACCACCCGCTTCTAGGGGTCTTTTACGTGTGAGAAAAATAACATGTAAACGGCTTGATTTAAGCCATTATTTTTCAGATCTTTTTGGCTTACAGCTGAATGTACCCCTAACTCTTATAAAAGGATCCACCTTGAAAAAGAAAAGAAAAAAGACATCAATGCTCTTTACAATCTGAATTTCTTAACACTTAGGGTTGTTGAGGTAGGGAAGGACCCAGACTGGTTGAGACATCCCAGCTACTGAGGTGAGGCTGGGCCCACAGCATGAGGGGCCTGGGTGTCTGGGGAAAGGACCTAAAGCTTCAGAAAAGAAAGAGAAAATAAAGGAAAAACAAATACTTTACCACCTTTACAATTTTGCCCAAGGCTCTCTTTTTCACCAAATCTCACCTCAACTTCTGTGATAAATAATATCACATTGTTTACTTTACTCAAGATCTCATGGTACACGCACAATACAATACACAGATAATGTGCTATAGAATTGTACACCTGAAATCTATATAATTTTATTAACCAATATTACCCCAATAAATTCAATAAAAAAAAAACGCTCAAAACGTAAGAAAAAAATCTCATGGTACAATAAAGAATAGGCATGAAATAATAGAAAGCAGTACAGAAAAGGAGAGAAAAGGATACTCTGTAAAGAAACTAAAAAAGAAAGGTTTTCATCAGTTAAAAGGATTTTCAACTTCACAGTAGAAAACCTTGTCATCTGATTTAGAGGAGGAAATGTTTCAACTCTCATTTGAGGGTCGGGCTAAGGGACTCCAGTAATCCCCACAACTACTCTATAAAATGGCAGCAGAAGAATCTTGAAGTTTGCACACACACACACACACACACACACACACACACACACACACCATTTCCACAGAGATTTGCTGTCCCTTTGGGCAGTCACCTAATGCTTTAGCATATAAATTATGCATATGGCCCTGGCTGGTTTGTCTCAGAGGTTAGAGCATCAGCCCGAGGACCAGAGAGTCCCGGGTTTGGTTCTCACTCAGGGCACGTACCTCAGTTGCAGTTTGTCCCCGCCCCACTTGGGGTCGTGTGGGTGGCAACCACTCGATGTGTCTCCTTCACATCGATGTTTCTCTCTCTCTCTTCCTCTCTCTATCCCTCCCACTCTATCTGAAGATGAATGCAAAAATGTCCTCGAGTGAGGATAAAAAAATAATAATAATAAAGTATGCATATGTGGCAGGGCTGAGTATCAAGTCCAGACATCAAACAGAATCAATGTTGCTACATTTCTGCAGCTTCTATTGGTATTAGCATCTCCCAAGAATGGAGCAAAGAGAACGAAAGCGTGGATCATACTGTTGGAGTGTCCTGCAGGTCTAGCTGAGAGACTTCAGCCCATGATAGCAAAGGGTGAACGGGAATAGGATTAGGGCCAGGAGAGCATGAGATAAAGCCTAACAAAGAAGTCACATGGGGAGTCGTAAGTGGGAACAGAATGTCAGAGGGGATGTGTGTAAAACCACCAGGTAAAGACTTGACTCTATGTAACCTCAAAGATGAATGTGTCTCTCTAACAAGAGCTGTGGTTATGATGCTAACTGGTGTGTTAGCTTGGAGGAACTGTTTAGAAAAAGTTACTGTCACTAGTGTGTTGCTAATTAGAAATAAAGCATGATAAGTAATGTTCCATTTGTATTTCAGTATTAGGTGTTATATCACTTCAGTGCAGAAGTTCTAAACTCTAATTAAAGCATCTACCATCTTTAGCCCGGCCGGTGTGGCTCAGTGGTTGAGCATCGACCCATGTCCCAAGAGGTCACCGGTTCAATTCCCTGTCAGGGCACATGCCCAGGTTGTGGGTCCAACCCCCAGTGGGGGGTATGAGGAGGCGGCCAATCAATGTTCTCTCTCGTTGATGTTTCTATCTCCCCCTCCCTTCCTCTTTCTCTAAAAATCAATAAAAATAATAATAAAATAAAATAAAAAGAATCTACCATGTTTAGCGTCCCATAGTCAATTAGTTTGAAGAATACTAAGCAAAATTAAACATTTTACTAAAAGACTTCCCAGAGCCTTTACTATAATAATGTGTACAGTGAGACAGAGGGGAAGCTATAATCCAATCCATGTTATCACAGGGCACATTTTATGGGGGAGAAGGTCAATAGATAGAGGTTTCATAGTTCAAACTTGGGGAAATACTTGTTTAGAGGGTAAGGAAAAACACAAACTTTCTTCAGGGCTCACTCTGTAAAAAATAATCATTAATTTGTTATAAGTACTTAAAGATGCTTGTGCTTTACAAACACCTAAATCACAGACCTCCCAGAAGAAAAAGTACAAAGCTCATATCCTTATCAGAAAATTGGAGGACCATCCTGTCTAGGGGAAGTTCTTGGTCAAAGATATAGGAACCTCTACATTGAATCACAGATTTTGTTTATGTGCAATGAGTGAACAGTAAAGACTTCTAAGAGACAAACATCAGAAACACTTTCTCTAGTCCATCTCTCTACACTTTTTCCCAGATACCTGCAGCGCTCACTCTCACTTCATTCAGGTCCCTTCTCAAATGACATCTCCTTGGAGAGGCCTTTTCAGTAACTCTCTAACCACTTACCTTGTTTTATGTCTTATAGCACTACCCACCTACATATGACATAGTTATTTGTTTATCTGCTTATTGTCTGTTACCTCACTAGAATGTGGGCGCACCAAGGCCAGGGATTTTGTTTCTTCACCTCTGTACCCTGAGTGACTGGAACAGTGCCTCTGTTGCACCGTAGACCTTCATAAATATGTGCTGATTAGATAACAAGAAATCCCGCATCGGTTTCTCGGTCTTCTACTAGTGATGGTTTGCCTTGAACGATTTCATCTAGCCAAGCATTTAATATTCTTTCCCTCATTCTCAGTTAGCAAGAATGATGAAAAAGGGATTTGCCAATGGTCGAGCTCGCTACACTTCTAAGATTCTGGTTAAGGTTGGATCTTTTATTCTTGACATAATTGGCAGTGCCAACATCCAGTGCAAATATCATCCTTCTAATTGGGGGCAATGAGAGGTAAGATTATTCTTCTCTCTCTCTCTCTCTCTTCGCCCCCCCACCCCTTCATTTCAAGTAGCAAGCAAGCAAAACTTCTCGTGACATAAAGCAAATACGAAACTTGCAGAATACCAAGTGTTATTTCTTGGTATGGACTAAATTGTGACCCTCCCCCCAAAAAATTCACATGTCAAAGCTCTAACTTTCAATGAGATTGTACGTGGAGATAGGGCCTCTAAAGTGATAATTAAGATTAAGTGAGGTCATAAAGGTGGGGCTCTAATCCCATAGGACTGGTGTCCTAAAAACAAGAGGGAGAGATACCAGAGCTCACCTCTCCATGCATGCCCAGAAAAAAGACCATGTAAAGATACAGAAAGAAGGTGGCTATCTGCAAGCCAGGAAGAGAAGACGCATCAAAAATCAAATTTTCTGGCACCTGATCTTGGACATGTAGCCTCCTGAACTGCGAGAAAATAAATTTCTATCGTTTAAGGCTCCCAGTCTGTGATATTTTGTTAGGACAGCCCAAGCAGACAAATACACCTCTTCTTGTTGAAATGTATGTAATTTCCTTGAGGGAACAAAACAACCCAATCCCTGCAAATTTGAACTTTCCTCATAATGATTTGTCTAGGGGTCCATTTTTTTTTTTTTTTTTTTTTTATGAAGGAGTATGTTACATGGCAAATGACTGAAAGTTTCTTCGGCAGGACTGTTCAAGGCAGTAGAACCAAACAAAGTATCTGTAGAGGGAAACTTCTGATAGATTGATGCTTTGAAAGGGCATGTACCAAAGACAGAAAGGGCAAGTGAGTAGTATCTGTAAGATTAGGACAGGAAAGTTAAATAGCACAGTAAGCTGAAGCTTAGGAGAAAATGCTAAGACAACACAGAGGTTAACCATGTTCGATAAATCAATAAAAATGAAAGGAATAAGCCCACTTCTTGAGAAAGACTGTGTAATAGTAATATATGACTAAGAAAGAATAGAATGCAAGTCCTTGACAGCCTCATCTTCACCCAAAAGAAAGACATTCAGATTGGAAAAAGAACAAATATGGTTAAGAGGAAATTGAACAGCTAGGTAAATTACAATGCCTCCATCTTTAGCGTATCAGGCAGCCACTAAAAATTATGTTTATGAAGAGTTCTTAATGGCATGGAAAAAATGGAATAAAATTGAGGGGGAAAGAAAGCAAGATACAAAATTGAATCTCAAATAATCTTGATTTGTGAAAAAATAAAATCAGAGAAAAATAGCAGATGGCTATATGCCAGAATAACACAGATTGCCTCTGATTGGTAAGATTATAGATATTTCTTTTCTCTGTGTGTTATATTTTTATGAGCCTTCAAGCAATGAACATTTGTTACTTTTATAATCAGAAAATAGAAATAAAAAAGTAAAATACAGAAAAACAAGAAGCTATTAAAAGCAACTCCAAGGCACTCTGAAATAAGGCCAGGATTCCAGACCCGGGAACTGGCGTTGAGGGAATCGGTGTTGGTAATGCCTGAGGTCTCATAAACATTAAGAAGCCAGAAGACTCTGGTTTTTAAAATTATGGGTATCTTAAACCATTAGGCACAAAGTCCCAGAAAAACCCTTGACTTGATAGTTTTGCAAATCTGGAAGAGATGATAGAAAAGGAACGGGCTTAGCTCTCTTCTGTCACCATTCCCTGAGGTGTGAGCTCCGTCTTGCACACAATTACCAAGACCTGGTCGAAGCAAGATTTGGGGCCCACACGGACTCCAGCACTGTGGTCTGTGAGTCCCAACACAGTCTATTTATAATTAATGGCATCTGGGAGTTGGGCATAAGTTCACTGTTTTTTCTGGAGCCAACTTTTTCTCTCTGAACTCCTCTGTGCCCTCACAGCCTTCTACAGTCTCCTTCTACTGGCATTGTCCTTTCTCCAAGTGTTCTTGTCCATCCCAGCCCACACCGTCTGTCAGTTCCTTCCAAAGCTCGACTGGACCCTGGACCATGGGCCACTGAGAGCCAGCCTAACAACATAGGCGGATATTTTTGTGCGAGCTTCTCAGAACCAGCCCTGAAAGGTACGCACGACTTCTGTGACCGAGGGGACTAATGACTTAAAATTTGAGAACCTTCTTTAGAAGATTCATTCATAAAGTCCATTCGCATATTAAAAGTTTTGAAAATGCCTACAATTAAAAAATGTGTTTAAATTTGACCGTGGTTTATGAAACCTTTTAAAAAAGTATTGTTAAATCCAATAAATTAGTGAATTTAAAGTACATTTTGGCAAGAGTTACATTAGAAGTTTCCTTCCCAATAACCTTTATGGCCTAAAAATAATTTTCAGCTCCCATGCTTTTATCTAATATCTTGATATTGGAATTAGGACAGGGGCCCTTGAGGGCATCAAGCTGCAGCCTCTGTATCCCCTCCTCATGGGAATCCAACCTGCCCTACTGCAACCAACAGACTGGGGCACTGGGCCCCTCACTTTGTTCCTTCTGATGCTTTCTCCCAACTATATTCTGCTTCTCATATACCTCACAGTATCCACCAAAGACCACTCTGTAGAAAAGCTCAGACAACCAGCAGATATTAGCAAAGAGGCAATCAGTCGAACGATCTGTTATCTAGATATGCTCCCTACCTATCTTTAGAATAAAGGTTTAGAGGTACTATTATTATCCCCATTTTATAAATGAAGAGACTGAGGCATAAAGTGGTCGAGGAACCTGACCAAGATTACATAGCTAATAAGGGACAGACTGGGATTCTAACACCAAGACTCTCCTCTTAACCACCAGGCTGTATTGTCTGGCCACCAGACACCAAGCTCGTGAGGGAACAGACCATATCTGACCTGGCTTATCCAGGATACAGGCGTGCCTGGCACACACAATCTTTTACTATATTTTTTTGAATGAATAAACGAAAGAATGAATGAATGAATGAATGAATAAGTAAACATAATTCAAGTATAAAATTCAAAAATTTCAGAAATCTACACTATATAAAGTAAAAGCTGTCCATAATCCTACTCCTATCCCTCCCAAATAAATCTGTTTTCAGCTATTTTCTAATTGTCTCAATAAAGCAGAGTTTTATTGAGCAGCGTCACAAAGCACATTAGGTATGTGACTGATTCCGTGAATTTTTGAGATTTCGTGAGAATAGGAAATTTTCCCCTCAGAATATTGTCATACGTTGGTACACTGTCTACTCACATTACCTCTGCTTCCACCCCACAAATACTAACATTGTGCTCAATATTAACAGATGATGGATAAGGAGATGTTTATCACCAATGCAATAAACAACATCATTCACAATATCTATGATCAAGAAAAATAACTATAGGCTGGATAAGAATACAGCTATGGAAAATCAAGACTGAATAAGTAATAGAACCCACACAGGAATAATTAATAAATGCTAAAACTGGAGAGAGGACCATAGCAGCATGCCACGGGCTCTGTCCCTGTTTCTGGCCGGTTCAACTTTTCTAGTCACCATTTCAGTGAAAACAGAGAGTGTGTTGATCATTTCTGAAGATATCACTAAACTGGGAGAGATAGATAATCTTTCAGATGATAAAACCAGTCTTTAAAATTATTCCAATAGTGGAAATAATGACAGAAAACAACAATATTAAATTTAGCAGTGTTTAATATAAAGTCTGAATTTAAGTTCTAAAATTCAATAATAGAAATTTAGAATTGAGGCCCTATTTTCTTGAGAGCTTATGAAAAAAAAAATGTCTCTATGGAGCCAAAGAATGATTAAGGAAGAAGGAATTTTCTCTCTTTTTAAAATCTTTTTGTGTATTTTTTTAATATGTTTTTATTGATTTTTTTAGAGAGAGAGGAAGGGAGAGAGATAGAAACATCGATATGAGAGAGACACATCAATCAGCTGCCTCCAGCACACCCCCCGCCCCTGGGGACCAAGCCCACAACCCTGGCATGTGCCCTGACCGGAAATCAAACTGGGACCTCTCAGTCCATGGGACGACGTTCAATCCACTGAGCCACATCGGCCAGGCTTTTTGTGTATTTTTTATTATGAATGAATGTATTCTCACTAACATATTTTTTAAATATAGGAGATAGACAGATAGATAGATAGATAGATAGATAGATAGATAGATAGATAGATAGATAGACAGATGTATACAGACATAGAATAAACTGTGGTAGTCCCTGCTCAACCCTCTTTCTCTCTTCAACTCCCCTCCTCCAGAGTAATCTATGTGAACAGCTCCAGGTGTCTGTTCATAGAATCATTACTTGCAGTTTCATATGAAAACCAAGCAGTTCAAATGCCATAACCTCCAGAAATCCTTCCCTGACCATCTGCCCTCAAAATGAGTTCGGGATGTTTCTCTTGTTCCATCATAGCACCAGTACCATCCTCTACCCTTGACTTAAACATGATGCATGACTCTGTTTCCTTATCTGTCTTACCCATTAAACTGTGTGTTCTTTGGGGACAAGAAACCTTTTATTTAACTGGATAAATGCATGGAGACTTCATAGTAAGTTTAATAATGTTTGTCAAACTGAATGGAAGTGAAGTTAAACATTCTGTGAAGTTAACGATTCTGTTCAATGAAGCTAAAGTCAAAGACTTAGGCAATTGTTCAGAGTAGAGCCAAATGCTTGGGAATTAATCATCATCAAAGTCAGAGAGTTTCTCACACTGTGAGGAGATGTGACTCTCTGTGACCAGCTCCTCTTAACTCCAAAATTTTGATTCCCTGTAAATCTTTGTTCCACTTTTAACAATATTTTTTGCGTTTTTCAAAGAATACAAAAGAGAATAAAAAATCTAATATCCTCTCCTTCCGCAGTACATCTCTTCTCTATCTGATCCTTCCTGGCTCTTTCTTCAAGATTCCAAGAAGAGACCAGAAATTAGACCTCTCATTATGAAAAGAGTAAATTGTCTATATTATATTTTCCCTCCATGGTTTAAACAGTTTCCTCTCTTCCTCAATGAACAGGGTGCATATGGTTATCTCATTGAATTTTTTTTAAGATTTTTAAATTGGCCCTGGCCAGTTTGGCTCAGCGGGTTGGAGCATTGGCCCGTGGACCAGAGAGTCCCGGGTTTGGTTCTCACTAAGGGCACGTACCTCAGTTGCAGTTTGTCCCCGGCCCCAGCTGGGGTCGTGTGGGTGGCAACCACTCAATGTGTCTCTCTCACGTCAATGTTTCTCTCTCTTCCTCCCTCCCTCCCTCTCACTCTATCTGATTTAAAAAAATAAAATAAAAATAAAGGTTTTTAAATTGATTTTTAGAAAGAGAGAGGAAGGGAGAGGGAGAGAGAGAGTGAAATATCGATTTGTTGTTCCACTTACTTATGCATGCGTTGGTTGATTCTTGTATGTACCCCGACCAGGGATCGAACCCGCAACCTTGGTGTATAAGGACAACGTTCTAACCAACTGAGCTATCAGGGCAGAGCTCCAGTTCAAATTCTTTTAAACATTATTCTTAAATCTGTAGAAAAATAAGCATGCTTTTATATTTACCAAATTCCTAAATGTTGATAATGTTATTTTTCTAATAATAGTATTTCACGAGAAACTGCACTTTGGTAAAAATGATAGTAAAGCTGAAGCATGGTTATTTTTCCTTTATGGGTAAAGAAGAACCAATTTATATTTAATTTAATGGATTTTTTTTTGTTTATTCTACTCTTTTACTTACTTCTTCTAGATCTATTGTTCCTATTAAGTTGTCATAATATCCTATTAACTGAATGAAAAAGAATTCTGCATGGTATTGAGATTGGAAGGAAAGCATTTCCTTTCATTACTATCCTGAGAAATTTGTTTTTGCCAAAAGTTTTTTTTCTTTTTCTTGCGGACCTCTAGTTTGCTTTCTCTCAGGGTTTTCATAATTATTCCTCCATTATCAGTTTTCCCTGAAGGTCAGATTGAATTGCTTTGAGTTTATCTTCGATCTTTTAATTACTTTAAAATTATTGGGTATCTAATTAGGGAAGATTTTTTTCCATAAATATACATTTCAGAACTGTACCGCTGAATGGCCAAATACCTGCTGTTCACTCCTCCATCTTTTCTCTCAGGTTCTCCTGAAAACAGCATTAGCTGAACAGAGAACACTGCGCTGTGTTGCAAAGAACAAAGCAAAAGTCCACGTGTGATTCCCAAATTGAAATCACAGAAGGCAGGATTCACACTGCTAATTGTTGCTTAGCAATAAAATGTGCAAAACATGCTAATGGAACAGTGACATCAGGCACCAGAGGTGTCTGTACGGATGCTGGCAGTAAATGGGGAAGTCGGAAGCCAAGAGAATCTGCAAGGAAAGGAACTCCATCCCTTAGGAGCCGGGGACGGGTTCTGCCCTGCGTCCTACCCACTGCTCAGTTGAAAACAGAAAGTTCCTTTATCCATTAGATACTCTTGTTGCAGTACTTGACTATCGCATGGAAAAAAGACACTCCGGGGCTCAAATTATCCAAAAGGAGTCCCTGGTGGATTTGCACAAATCTCCAAGAATAGACATTGTTTTCTTTTCCTTGTTAAACAAAAGGATTCTCACCGAGGATCAACGTTCCAATCCCAGTTTGGATATTTCCTAAGGGAGCAGAGTGGGACTGGCTGCTTCTATCTCAGTCACCTTCATCCCTGAGCTTTCTGGGGGACAGCTACGCCTCCAGGATTAAGGCCGTGTCTGAACAATCCAAACAAAAAGCCCGCGGTGTATAGGAACAGACTGATGCAGGGTCCGAACCTGAGAACCGACTCCAGCTGTTCCCCGTGTGTCTTGTTGCTGTTGTTTTGTTCTGCCTTTGTCTCTTTCTAAGGGGGTTTCTGAGACACAATGTTCCAAGTTGCCTTAAAAGGAATTTGAGTTTACCTATTATCTGTCTCCAATCTCTCAGGTGACATTTAAATGAACAGAATACTGGGCAGGCAGGGATATTTGGGAATTAAATAAATAGAACCTTGATTCATATTAAATCAATTTTAAGGGAAAATCATGCCCCAAAAAAGTAATTTCAGAGAGAGATAAAGACTCTCTTATATACCACGACATGATTGTTGAGAAACAGAACGTTGGCAGGCCAAGCCACACTCTGTCTTTACTTCGTCTCTCTCTTGGGAAATCTTCACTGGACTACATATGGGCCCTGCTCTTTGCTAGGTGCTTTGGGCTATATAGTAAATATTTGCACACGGTCCCTAACTGGTTACCAGTGTAAAGATAATATGCATGAGCCAATTAGGGACATACAGAGACTATAATGTAAAAGTTAAAGATCTGCGTACTGAAAATTAATTTATGTATTTTGCAGTTACCTAGCTTCCTTAACCTGCTATTCCCTATGTTGGTGGATGGAAAAATCCCGATGCTTAGCACTTAACAGACACTTTTTTAAAACTTTTATTTATTTATTTATCTATTTATCCTCACCCGAGGACATTTTTTGTTTTGCATTTATCTTCAGATAGAGAGGGAGGGAGGGAGAGAGAGAGAGAGAGAGAGAAACGTCAATGTGAGCAAGACACATCGAGTGGCTGCCACCCACACCAACCGGGGCCAGAGACAAACTGCAACCGAGCTACTTGCCTTTAGTGGGAACTGAACCCGGGACTTTCTGGTCCACCGGCTAATGCTCTAACCACTGAGCCAAACCGGCCAGGATTTAAAAACTTTCTAATTGAACTATAACTTAATGTAAAGAGCACAGGTTTTAATGGTATATAGCCCAGTAGTTAATTTTTCACTTACATTGTATATACCCATATAACTGCCACACAGACCAAATATTGACATTTCCAACATTTCAAAATGTTCTCCCAATTAATACTGCCTCAGAGGTAACCATCATTCTGACTCCTACCACAATAGATTCGTTTTGCCTGTTTTTGAACTTCATGGAAATGAGATCATAGAGTAGTCTACCCTTTGATGTCTGGCTTTTTTCACTCAACTTTACATCTGCGAGATTGTCCCATGTTGCATGTAACAGTTGTTATTTTTTCATTGCAGTGTAGTATTCCATTGTATAATTATACCATAGTTTAGTTATCTATTTTCCTTTGGTGGGCATTTGAAATTTTTTCCAGTTTTTGACAAATATGAATAAAGATGCTATAAACATTCTTGTACATGTATTCTGGTGGACATGAGCGCACATTCATGTCAGGCGCAAACCAAGGGTAGAACAGCCAAGTAGGTATATGTTTGGCTTCAGCAGATATTACCAGTTTTTTTAGTGGTTGTACCAAATCATACACCCACCAGGAATGGAGTTTTGCATGCCCCATACACTTGCCAACATCAGGTATTGTTAGTCTTTTTATTGTAGCTATACCGGTAAGGTACTGAGGCTTTAATTTGAAATTTCCTAACGGCCAGTGATGTTGAGCACCTTTTTATATGTTCATGGGCTATCTGGATATCCTCTTTAGTAATAAAGCTCCAACAGGTATATTTGAGAAGGGCTGAGGTTTCGAATGAACAGGATGTAGGTCTGCTGGTTTTGCAGGCCTCAGAGAGTCTACAAACGTCCTGATTAGCAGGTGATACCGGAGCCAAGCCTTCTGTAAGGGGGAACCCGAGTGGCTGCCTGTCACTGAAGTTATTAAAGCATCGACCAGACAAACAGGAAATTTGTAGAAGAATGTAAGTACCGGCTGCAAGGTGAGACTAAATTAACTGTCTCTTCCAACATTGGTAGGTTCTACAGGGATTTAATTCGCAAATCAGTAAGAACTGGAAGGCAGAGGGTGGAAGACAAAGGATGAAACTTTTAATTATTCAGTGTCTATTGTGTACCAAGGGCTATACTAAACCTTTACATGCTGTAACTCATTTAATTCTTTTTTTTTTTTTTTTTTTTTTTTTTTTTTTGAGCAGGAGGGAGAGAGGGAGGAAGAGAGAGAGACACATCGAGTGGTTGCCACCCACACAACCCCAGCTGGGGCGGGGACAAACTGCAACCGAGGTACATGCCCTTAGCAGGAACCGAACCCAGGACTCTCCAGTCCGCGGGCCAATGCTCTAACCACTGAGCCAAACCAGCCAGAGCTAACTCATTTAATTTTTACAAAATTGTGTAAGAGCCCTGGCCGGTTTGGCTCAGCAGTTAGAGCGTCGGCCCGCAGGGTCATGCAGGAGGCAACCAGTCAATGTGTCTCTCTCACATGGATGTTTCTTTCTCTCTCCCTCCCACTCTATCTGAACAAAATGGGAAAATTTCCTCAGGTGAGGATTTTTTTAAAAAAAACAAAATCGTATAAGATAGTGTAAGGAAAAACTCTGCAGTTTCCTTCTCTCTACACACAGTACTCACACTTCCGGTCACCAGATGTGTGGGGGTTTCCCCACACTGACCAGTTCTCAGACACCAGCTGAGGGTCCCAGAATGCAACTCAGTTCTGACACTATCTACCAGGAGTTACATCAGACCACACACGATAAGGTCTCAGTCCCACAAGACTGCTCCCACTTCAGATGCCAGTGGCAAGTCCCGAATCACCACCTGTACTTCTGACCAACTGGCTATAAATTGGGGTTCCCATAACCAACTCCTTGAGTTCTATATTTCCTAATGGCTCGTAGAATTAAGGGAAACACTTATGTTTACCAGTTTGTTGTAAAGGATATAATAAAGGATAAAATGAACAGCCAGATAAAGAAATACATAGGGTGAGGTCCAGAGGGTCTTGAACACAGGATCTCCATACAGTTGGGGTTGAAACACACCACCCTCCCACCACATGGGTATGCTTGCCAACCTGAAGCTCTCTGAACCCTGTCTTTTAGGGTTTTTATGGAGGCTTCTTACGTAGGCATGACCGATGAAATAATTGGCCATTGGTGATTAACTCAATTTCAAGGCCCTGTTCCTCCCCTGGTACAGGGGTGGGGCTGGAAGTTCCAACCCTCTAATCCTGTGGTTGGTTCTCCTGACAACCAGCCCTCACCCTGAGGCTATCTAGGAGCCTTCAGCCACCAGTCATGTCCTTAGCATACAAAAAGACACTTATGCCCTGGCCAGTCTGGCTCAGCGGTTGGAGTCGGCCTGCGGACCAGAGAGTCCCAGGTTCGGTTCCTGCTAGGGGCACGTACCAAAAAAAAAAAGAAGACACTTATCACCTTGGAGATTCCATGAGTTAGGAGCTGAGACCAAATGTTTGGTATTATGCCACAAGTAGATACTATTTGTATTACTTATCTGATGTTGTGTAACATTATTACCACACACTTAGCAACCTTAACTGACTACACATATTTTCTCCTGTTTTATGGGTCAGGAGTCTTAGCTATGTCCTCTGCCAATAGGCGTGGGCCAGACTGGGTTCTCATCTGAGGCTTGGCAGGGGAAGGATCAGTTTCCAAGATCCCGTGATTGCTGCCAGCATTCAGTTCCTTGCAGACTGTTGGACAGAGGGCTTCAATTTCTTGTTGGCTGTCAGCCACTCTGAGTTCTTTGCCACAGGGCCCTCTCCATATGGCAACTCACAGCATGGCAGCTTGTTCTTCAAAGCCAGCAAGGAAGAGAGTTTCCTAGCAAGACAGATGTTCCAATCATATGTAACATCATCATATATATGTAATTATGTATATTCTGTAATCTTTGTTGTATTCTATTAATTAGGAGCAAGTCACAGGTCACACCCACACTCACAGGGAACCAGGCACAGGCCAGTCCGACCCTCTAGAATTCTTATTATATGGAATAGAGGAAAACCTTGAGGTTTGGGAAAAGAAGGCTGTTTAAAAGAATCATTGGAAATTATAAAGCGAAATGAGATGTTCCTTCTGCCCAACACTCATGTGACTTACTTTCACTCCTTACTTCCACTTCTCCTAAATTAACAAATATCACTGTAATGTTTGGTATAATGAGATGAGATGATTGTTTACCTGTCCACTGAAAACCCCGAGTGTGGGCTTAGAGGCAGGCTGCCTGGGTTGGAATCCGCACTCCTCCACCTGCGAGCTGTGAGGCCCTGATCAAGCTGCTTTATTTCCTCACTCCTCTGTTTCCTGTCTAAATGGGGGAGTAGAAATGTGATCATGAATAAGGTTTGCAGAAGGATAAAATGAGATAACACATTTAAAAGGGTGTAGTAGCCCTGGCCGGTTTGGCTTAGCAGTTAGAGCATTGGCTTGCGGACCAAAGGGTCTTGGGTTCAATTCCCAGTCAAGGGCATGTACCTGGGTTGCAGGTTCAATCCCCGGCCCTGTTCGGGGCTATGTGGGAGGCAACCAATCGATGTGTCTCTCTCACATCAATGTTTCTCCCTCTCTCTCTCTCTCTCTTTTTCTCCCTCCCTCCTTCCCACTCTATCTAAAAATCAATGGAAAAATATCCTCAGGTGAGGTTTAACAAAAAAAGTAAAAAATAAAAGGGTGTAGTATACAGAATAGTAGACCCATAATACAACAGTTGTGATGATATCATTAGTGAACAGTGTAGTGGTTTAGTAATAAAAGTTCAATAAATTTTGTTGAATAAAAAAATCCGCCCTGGTCGGTTTGGCTCAGCGGTTAGAGCGTCGGCCTGCGGTCCACAGAGACCCGGGTTCGGTTCCCGCTGAGGGCATGTACCTCGGTTGCAGTTTGTCCCCGGCCCTGGTTGGTCGTGCGGGTGGCAGCCACTCGATGTGTCCCTTTCACGTCGATGTTTCTCTCTCTCTCTCTCTTCCTCTCTCTCCCTCCCACTCTATCTGAACAAAAAAATGAAAAAATGTCCTCAGGTGAGGATTAAAAAAAAAAAAAAATCCAATGTAATGAACACAACCCTGAATCCTTTTCCATCGTGCAGTTTTCCCACCTCCAGAGCACACAGCCACAGCGTAGATGGTCATGCAGCTTCCTCCTGGAGTGCTACTTTACAGGAAGATTTGGGGGACAAGAAAAGAAATTTAACTCACAAATAACTTTTTAATTAGCTTTATATTAAATGCATAAGAAATGTTTTTGTGGTTGGATATATACTAATTTATACTAATACTACTGATTTAAATGTCTATGAGTTTACTTTTTGGTTGTTGGTAATCCTCACCCAAGGATATTTTTCCATTCAATTTTAGAGTGAGTGGAAAGGAGGGAGGGGGAGAGAGACAGAGACAGAGAGAAACATCAATGTGAGAGAGACACATCGATTGGTTGCCTCCCACACACACTGATTGAACCTGCAACCCCGATACGTGCCCTGGACCAGGAATCAAACCGGTAACCCTCAGTATGCAGGCTGACACTCTATCCACTGAACCACACCGGCCAGGGCTATGAGTTTACTTTTAAGTCCACAGTTTAGAGGCCATGCGTATGGATTTGAAAGTTATACTACATAATTTTTTAATTAAGTATCTGGAAGAATGATTCCATTCAAAACAAAGCTTGACACATTAATTTTAAAATTATATTCATCTTTTTTCACCTGGTGGTAAAATACTAGTATCACTGTTTTATCAAAATAAGTCTTGCCACAGATCATAAGCAATTTTTAAATTATGTAAAAATCTGTTTTCTTCACTAGAGAAAAAATTGGTGGGGCAGAGGAGTCACAGACCGTCTTGAGGGCCACAGTACTCAGCCTACAGCTGAACAGACTGGACGACTTATTAAAAGTCTCAGAACTTTGATTTTAGGAGTCTGACCTACTTCATCGAGATGTAGATAAATTTAAATCAGACACGTACGCCAAGTGATGCATAAGAAGCTAAAATTATAGCTCCATTTCCCAGTTATAATTCTCCACTCCCCACTTCAGTGATCACTTCTTCCTACAAATGTCAACCCCATGTTCCCACCAGCATCAATCAGTATGTTTTTGCCTTTTTATAAAATCTGAACTTTCTCTCTCTCTCTCTTTTTAATTTTTTTATTTAATATGCAATTTTTAAAAATTACAGATAAGCTACAGACTGGGAGAAAATGTTTGCAAAACATATATTTGACAAAGTACTGTAATATATAAATAATGTAATATATCTAAAACTCAATAATAAAAAGACCTAATAAAAGATGGGCAGTAGATTTGAACAGACACTTCAAAAAAGAAAATATATGAATTATCAAGTACATGGAAAAGTGTGCATCATTAGTCATCAAAGAAATGCAAATTTAAATCATAATAAAGTACTCTATATACCCACCCAAATTGTTAAAATTTTAAAAATTGACAACATCAAACATTGGCAAAGATATGGAGTAAACAAAACTCTCATACCCTTTGAGACAGTAATTCCACTTCTAGGTTTTCATCCAAGAGGAACAAAGCATATGTTTACAGAAAAACTTGAAGAAGAATGTATATAGCAATTTTGTTCATAATAGCCAAAAACTGAAAATGGTCCAGACACCCACCGATAGAAAAATGCATAAGCAAACTATAGTATATTCATAAAATGGAATATAACTCACCTGGCCGGTGTGGCTCAGTGGTTGAGTGTCCACTCGTGCACCAAGAGGTCACTGGTTCGATTCCTGGTCAGGACACATGCCCAGGCTGTGGGCCCAATCCCCAGTGGGGAGCACGCAGGAGGCAGCCAATCGATGTTCTCTCTCATCAATGTTTCTATCTCTCTTCCTCTCCCTTCCTCTCTCTCTAAAACCAATAAAGGATTTTTTTAAATGGAACACAACAACAAAAAGGAACTAATTATTAATACATGCAACAATATGGATGAGTCCAAAACATTATGCTGATGGAAAGAGGTAGAGTATATACTAACAACTCCATGTATATAAAATTTTGGACTAAGCACAAGGTGGGGATACCTGGGAAAGGGACTGAGGAAACAGTGTAAGATGGTGGTAACGTTCCATATCTTAATAGGGGTCTGTGTTGTATAGAGGTTTATATTTGTCAAAACGCAATAAATACAAACTTAAAAGATATGCATTTCTTAGTACAGCAAAACTAAATAAATATTGCAGACCATGTACTGATGTCTGCAATTTGCTTTGAATGTGCCAAATTTCAAGATGAATTAAGGGAAAAGAAGAGGACAAATAACCAAATAGATACATGGTAAAGAAATAGAGTTTACATTAATGGTAGAATCTAGGCAGTGGGCATACAGGTGGTCATTATAAAATTATTTGTTTTCGTAATAAAATATTGAAAAATTTGTTTGTGATAATGCAAAACTGAATTGTAAAAATTCAATGGTAAGAAAAAATTCACAGTAGTTGCTGAAGGCATTCCATGAAGGGCACAATTTTGAAAAATCATAAGCATACATACATACATACATACGTACAGTCTTTTAATTACAATGGAACTTCACAGAGCATTGATAGTATTGCCTGATATATAACTATTTTCCTAGGAAAACCATTTTAAAAGTTACAATGATCATTAATTAAAAGGATGTTAGCACAAGATCTTAATCTCAGAAACGGTGTGATCAGTTTTTTTTATCACTAAAAATAATCATTAAGTAGTAGAGGATCTGTTAGGAAAATTGGATGGCAGAGATATTCTTCAGATTACATTAACACCTGCTCTTTTTTTTTTTTTTTAAGGTCAGACACAGACTTTGAAGTGTATTTTTAATACCTTTTGCTCAAAGTTGACTTTATTGCCTATATCACTGTTTTTCAACATTTAGTAGTTCTTGAGCATCAGAATCCCTGGGAAAAAACTGATGAAAATTCAGATTCTCAGGCTCAGCTCATACCAACTGAATCAGAATATCAGAAAGGTGGGATAATTTTATTTCTTTTTAATGTTCATATGTGATTGAATCAGATTTGAGACTCAGGGCTCAAAACCATGCCATTACTAAATATTAAATATGTCCTGCAAGCAATGGGCACGTCATAAAGCCTCACTGGCAACCTACCCCCTAACTTCCGTCAACTTCCAAACAGTTCCTAGCGTGTTTCCCAGTTACTCCTCCCTCTCTGCACTAACACGCTTCTTAGTGTTCTCCTGTGTGTTATACACAAGCTTCTTAAGTGCAGGCTCATCTCCAGCTGATTTACAGAGCAAGGCTGATGGCTACTTTAGAGGATAACATGGGATCTCTGGGGGTGCTATTTCGACAGCTTCCTGCCAGGGCTGGTAAAATGGGCTATGCAGAGCATGCTGTGCCCGGGATCCCCAAAGAGAAAAGGACCCAGGCTCTTATCACTGTTTTTATTCATTTAGTTATAACTATATATTTATATTTATATTTATATTTATATTTTTACATATATTAATATGTATTTTTGTGCATCAACAATACAGGGGCCAAAATTTCTTTTTTTTTTTTTTTTTTTTTTGTCCCGTAAAGAATATCCCTCCAAAGTTTCCAATGGAGATACGCGCATTGATTTAACAGTCACCTTTCATCAGGTAAAAATTGACTAATACATAAGTTGAAAGGTAATTGTAAAGAAGAAAGTAAGGAAAAACATGACCCAGGAGGTATCTGGGGATAGAAATGGTGATAAAGCCAATCCCAGACTCACTGCATACAACAATGCCTTTGGTCTCTAAGTAGAGAACAATGACCCTTTCTATTCTTTCATCCAAACAATCCACAAGCCCAGTTCCCAAAGCTGTTGGTAGGAGCAGGTCTCCTTGCCCTGGGAGCCCAGAACCATTGTCCCAATTTGTCAAGTCGTGTTCCAAAACTGTGATCCAAAGAAAGAACTCTTGTTGCTACAAACCAGTGGCCACAGTTAAATGAGTTTTGGAAATGCTGTAGATAACATTCCATTTGGGTTAGTCACAGTGCTGCTCTCCAAATTAAAGGCTGAGACATTCTACCCTAAGGAAACCAATTTAACTTTTCTTGATACTTTTCTGAAATTTGACTACTAATGCTTTTCAAGTAATACACATAAATTAAATGCCCTGAAGGATAATGTTTTGGAATGGCTGCCTCAAGGCTGGCTTTGCCTCCTTGTATTCTCTTTCCTATCTGCCAAGACACTTGATACCCTTATACCACACCTGGCTATTCAAATTCCCAACTGAGATGTTTTTCCCAAACCCAGGACCCAGCTACATAATTTTTAGGCCACCCAGTATGAAATGAAAGTGTGGAGCCTTTTGTTCAAATGTTATTAAGAATTTCAACATAGCAACAGCACAGCATAAAACAATGCATGGGATTCATCTCATACCTGTGGCTCATGCCTGCTTGGTTCCCTCACCTTTACTGTCACCCATTAAAAAAGGAAAGCAATCTAATTAAGTTAATCATGTTCGTTGAAGAAATATAGCATACTAATAGAGGAAAGACTTGAAGGGATTTACTTGACAATACACACGCACAAAACAAAACAGTGGGGGTGGGGAAGCCTGCTTAAATAATGGGCTGATTTTTAGAAATAAAGTGAGGATGTTTAAAGGAAGGTTGTGAATGGTGAAGCATTTTGAAATTAATTTATAGGAGAAAAAAATGGATTTGGTTCAAAATGTGTCAAGGTCAAAGAATAGAGAGTTTGGAAGTCCAGAAAGTACAACATGGTATTCATCTGCTATGAAGACCTCATGGGGATAGGACTTAAGCTAGTTCCTAATATCTTAATAGGGTTTGATGAGGACGAGACATTGGAAGAGCACCACAGGCAAAATCCAACAGGTGACAAACAGTATGGGAACTTCTTGGTGGGACATTCCTGCCACTTATAAGGAAGATAAGGCTTTTATTTCCTTTATGTACTACTCATTAAGTATTTCATATTCAAACTGCTGAAAAAAAAAAAGCAAAAATCTTGAAGGTAGCCCGAGAAAAAAAGACATATTACATATAAAGGAACAAAGATGAAATTACAGCAGACTTCTCATCAGAACTTATGCAAACTAGCCCTGGTCAGTGTGGTTCAGTGGTTAGAGTATCAGCCCACACACCAAAGGGTCACAGGTTCAATTCCCAGTCAAGGGCACATACCTGGGTTGCAGGTTCAATCCCTGGCCCACTGTCAGGGTGTGTGCAGGAGGCAACTAATTGATTGTCTCTCTCACATTGATGTTTCTCTTTCTCTCTCTCTCTCTCTCTCTCTCTCTCTCTCCCCTTACCCATGCTCCCTCCCTTCCACTCTCTCTAAAAATCAATGGACAAGTATCTTCAGGTGAGGATTAACAACAACAAAAATTATGCAAACTAGAAGGTAATAGAGTGACTTATTTAAAGTGCGAGAAGACAAAAGCTGCCAACCAGAATTCTATACCCAACAAAATTATCTATCAAAAATAAAGGCACAATAAAGACTTTCTCAGATAAATAAAAACAGAGAAACCATTGCCTGCATACTTATTCTGTAGGCAATGTTAAAGAAGTTTATCAAGCAGAAGGGATATGATATCCATCTTAGTCTGCTTGCGCTGGTATAAAAAAAAAATACCATAGATTGGGTGGCTTAACAAACAGAGATTTATTTTCTCACAGCTCTGGAGGATGTAAGTCCATGTTCAGAGTGCCAGCATGGCTGGGTTCTGGGGACAGCACTCTTTCTGGCTTGCAAATGGACACCTTATTGTCATCCTCACATGGCAGAGAGAGAGGGACGGAAACCAAGCTTCCTGGTGTCTCTTGTTATAAAGATACTAATCCCATCAGACCAAGGCCCTGCCCTCACAACCTAATCACTTCTCAAAAGCCTCATCTCCAACTTCATCACATTAGGGGTTAGGACTTTAACATATGAATTGGGACAGGAGGGGGGCACAAACATTTAGTCCATAACAATATCAGACTAAATCTTGGATCTACACACACACTCACAAATGAATGGCACTGGAAATAGAATATATGAAGCTCTGGTAGAATAGGAATTTTACCCATTTGGTTCACTGCTAGATCTCCAACAGTTGCAAAGGTGTCTGAGTATCTGAGGTATACTGGTTTTGGAGAATGACAATATTTGAATAAGGACTGTGGATAAGACTATTAGACTATGTCCATGTTACAATTCTTGATTTTGATTAGGCATGAAGGAGGCACTCAATAAATGTTACCGATGTTTTATGTCAGGTAGTATCATATTTAGTCTTCACAACCACATTGAAAAAGGTAATGTTACTTTTGTTTCTACATTTTAGAAAGCAGACTCATCACGGTTAGGTATGTCACATAAATTGAAAGTAAACCACCTTAGATTTCACCCGTCGTGTGACTGACCCCAAGGCCCATGCTCAGTCTACCAGCCACACTACCATGCAAAACACCCAACGTGCACGTGTAACGATGTGTGGCAGCAACAGGAAGACAGTGACAAGGTGGCTTCTCCACCAAGCAAAGTTAAAATGACCCTGCAGCTAATGGCTCAAAGAACACCCATTAATCTTGACCTGTATTTTGAGAACTTCATTTACTTCTTCTTAATAAATGATAGAATAACTTGAAATGACATTTTCATTATTACCTCAAACTATAATGCCAAAGGACCACAAGTGACATGTTAATTACTATGCTGTTATAGTTATGAGTCTTTTTTCATCTATTTTCCACTGGCATCACTACCAGCATTGCCATTAATAAGAGAATGTCAGTGATGGCTTAGAAATCTCTATTATGAAGTTAGTCATATTTTGCTTTTAAGAATTACATAGGCTAAAGTTTTGGCCTTAAAAAGCCCTAGACTAAAAATTACAAAATACATCTCTCATCACGTTTCAGTAAAATGTTGTTACCATTATTTCCCAGATGTGAGAACTCAGACTCTGTGATTCTAAGGGTTTCTGAAAACCTCATGCCTACAGTTCCCTGATATTAAATCTGAAAATCATTAGCCAGGCTAGTGTAAACCATCTTAATTGTCATGTTAGCAGATGAGGGAGAGAAAAACTACTAACAAAAATGGGTCACAAACCATCTAGGCTTGCTTTCATCAGTTATGTAAATTGGCTCCAGACCCACAAACTAAACCCATGGAGAAAAAGAAATCAGGCTAGCTGGAAAGGCACATGACTATACACAGAAATATTTTTAATTAAAGTATATTTTAAAAGCACATTAGCCTGTGTATTTCAACGCTGAGCTGCACACAATAAAAGCCAAATGAATGTTGGAGGGAGGGAGGGAAGAAAGAAAAGGCAGTCATTTCTAAAGCAGTCAATGCTGATCAAAGGACAATGCATCCCTTCTAACCTGAAGAAAAGTAAAAAGAAATGGTAAAAAATTACTAATTCCAAGGTTGGAGGGCTTGATAATTTTTAACTAATTTGCAATTCTGACATGCATCATAAATTAAAATTTCCACCAAATGTGAACTCATAATTCTTTCCAAAAAAATCATGGAAGATTACAAAGCATAGTGTAATTTTGCCTGTTCTCAGAAAAACTGCTCAATCCCCATTCTTTTTCAAAAGTAGTTATACAAACCTGGTGAGTTCAACTAAAAGACTGGAGAAAATATCTGCTCCACCCAGAGCCACGAGGAAAATAACTTCACGCACACATACATACACACACACTTTGTTTGAAGACATTGGTTAACTGTAAAGCACTGTCCGTCCATGTGAGTTATAACACTCAGGGAGGTCACTAGTGGCCTTGCCTAGTGCTCTGTACTATACAACTTTAAGGTGGTATGTATTATTATTGTTGTTTTTGTCATTATTGTTATTATCAAATATTATTCAAAAAATCTATAGCCATGTCACTAGGGAGTCGACTGTGGTTTGCTCAAAGTGCACAGACAATACCCACTAGACGAGAACAGGGCAAAGCTCTTTATTGATAAGTGACTGTTAAACAGCAAAGTCCTTTGCATACACAGGAAGTGCTCAGTAAATGTTTAACAAATAGACCCAAATTGAAGCACTCCCTGACTGTACCTGAGCTTTCCTCAAACATCTCACCCCAAGGCAGCATGACAAGAATAAAAATAGCAACCGTCACTATTGACACTAACTGTGTACCAGGCTAAACATACTAATAATCACTTTATATTCATTACCTCATTTAATCCCCACAACAAATTTAGAAAATAAGTACTATCATTATGCCCATTCCACATATAAGAAAACTGAGGTCAGATACATGAAGTCATTTTCCCAAAAACAAAGAGCAAATGGTAAGTAATGAAAATAAGCTTCCATTGGTTTCTCTGACCTCAGTGCCTATGTCTTAACCACAGATGAGGCTGTAATATCCGCATCTATCCTTCATGTTGGAAAAAGAAATATAGCCCCAAAGAGGCTAATAAGAGAGCAGTTAAAAGGATGGCTGGCATTCTAGGGTGCCCTTGCATTTGAAAAGTCCAGGGCATTAAGTCTGCCTGTTGTCAGTGGGGATTCTGTAGGACCCGCAAATCCATGGGTCTTACTAAAAGTGCACTCATGGAACAGCCCAATATCTGCAGCCTCACTGGTGGTATATTTAGCATGGTTTCAAGGCTCAGACTTACACATCTCACTCTAGTTTAATAGGTTTCTACTTTTTGCTTTTTGCTAATGAAGCCAGATCTTCCCCTTTCCACTCAGGAGAGAGAAAGGGCAACAGAGAGGAGCGTTCTGGCACCAAGCCTTTGAAAACCAATGGACTTTGAAGCTGGCCTTTGAATGGTCTGGTTAAAGAAGCCCCAGACTATCTCCCTCACACATATCCACTGGAGCCCTGAAGCCTTCTCTTTTAGAGAATCCTCTGTTAAAATGCAGAAGTCTCCATTATGGCCAGACAGAATGCCAGAACCCTGCTGGTTCCAGCAGATTTATGGACTTGGCCTCTAGCCATTGGAGCCACAGCACCTGCCAGAGCTCCCCTATCCAACCACATTCCCAGCCCAGCTCCCTGGCCAGCCCAGGCCTGCTGCCCAGCCAGGACCTGGCCAGACTTGCTCCCTCATTATGCACGTTCACTACCAGATCTTCAGTCTCATGCTCTCCACTGGCTCACCTCTCTCAGCCTTCCAACACTGCAGTACCATGAGATTTATGGTCCACACCAGAATACTTGTGAGAGTCAAAAGGCACAGTATGTCAATACTACATTGGATAATAGATTTAAATCTGTAAACCTAGATCCACTCACTCCATCGAATACCCAAAGGACTTCACTATTCTTAAAATAGAATTACATCCATTCTTCCCCTTTCTTCTCTACTGAAATCCTGGAACTCATCTATGAACGAGATCCTCCGTGTATTCACCACTCACCTCTCTAATTTTCAATTAATTTGTCTTCTGCATCTACCATTCAACTGAATGGACTTTCTACTAAGTCAAATCTCTTTTTTTTTTTCAGTCTTCATTCTCTTAGACCTCTCTGCTCTACTTGGTTCTAATCAATCATTCTAGCTTTCGCTTCCTGCAGGTCTCACCCTTTCATCTGTTCTTTGATTATTCCCTATTGTAAATGATAGATATCTTCAAATCTGTGAAATACCTGCCTTTTCTGAGTTAAACCTCAGTCATCCTTCATTTAGCATAATTATGAGATGCTCTCATCCTGGCTGCTTCCTTTGGTTGGGCTCTGGTTCATCAATATTCTCTGTGAAATGTTTCATCCAGGAAGGAGCACACCCTGACCAGCCTGGAGAAACTCAAGACTGCTTCTCCCCACTCGGCCTCTCTCCACTACTGCATCCTCATGTTGTCTTAGCTTTGTTGTCAGCCTCTTCACTCTGGTCACTTCTATCGCGGTGACAGTCAACAAAACCTCCTGGGTCCTCATTAGTGAATTCTTACCAAGTTGCTAGCGTGCATCTTGACCTTGTACGGTGAATTTTTGTTGTCAACTGAAATATAGGATTTTACGTTTATCCTTATTACATTTCAACAGCTTGATTTCAATCCTATTTCACAGCCTGTCAAGACCCTTTGGAGTTCTAAAGCTATCATCTATCATGTTAAACCTTCTTTCTACTGAGTTGTCTACATATTTGATAAGCATCCCTTAGATGATTTTCTCTTTTCTGTGTCAATTTCAGCTTGGAGACAGCTGATTTTTCAAATATAAGTGTTAAAGACCTTTTTGCTGCCTCTCAGCTGCTCTGTGTGACCTGTGTGTCACCAGGAGTTCTCACCTCCCCAGTCTAGCATTATTACTCCTGTCATTTGGAACAGTAGTCCTCAAACAGTGGACATCAGCATTACCTGTCACATCTGCTAAAATGCATATTCCCAGGCCCAGGTTTCAGCAATTCTGAGTTGGTAGACTAGCGAGAAAGCTAAGAATAAGTGCCTTTGATAAGTACTCTATGTGACTAATTATAATCTGCGCATAATATCTAATCACTTCTTTAGGACCACAGACTATTGGGCACAGGGCAGGGGTGGGGGAAGTAACAGTGATAGAGACAAGTTAGATTTTCTAACTGCCCTGTCAATTCCCAAATGTCTTTTCAGGGAATTGACATAATGGCATTTCCCATCATTCAGTTACTCTTCCCTCACATTTTCTAGGTAAATTCACATTTTGTGTACCAAATGACTCCTTAAAGAACCGGACATTCATTTTGAAAATAATAAGATGAACATATCTAAATGGCTTCTTTGTGGTCATAAATTTAAATAGATTATTTTTGGTCTTAATTACTATGTCTTTGATCAGAGATTTGTAAAATAACTCTTCTGGTCATACATTTATGCAATGTTATAGCTGCATTTGTTTAAAGGAATGTCAAATATTTCTGTGCTCTGTTTTTAATTTGTCTCTTTTTAAATTTCTTTTCTCATTTTTTTTATTTATTTATTTATTTTTATCATTACCTGAGACCATTTTTGCATTTATCTTCAGATAGAGCAGGAGGGAGAGAAAGAGGAAAAGAGAGAGAGAAACATCAATGTGAGAGAGACATATCGAGTGGCCACCACCCACACGACCCCAACCAGGGCCAGGGACAAACTGCAACTGAGGTACATGCCCTTAGCGGGAACCGAACCCAGGTCTCTCTGGTCCACAGGCCAAAGCTCTAACCGCTGAAACACATTGGCCAGGGCTCTCATTTATATTTAACTTAGCATTATTTTATTGATTTTTAACCTCAGAGGTTTAGTTTCCCTTTAAGCTTTTTATACTTGGCTTAAAAGGTATTTTATTTAAAGATGCATCACTAATGAGTTACCTTATCTTGTCTTTAGCTTTAAGATTGTCTCACTTTCTTTAAATTCTTTCATTTTGTTTAAGCATCCCTGTTCTCATCTTTTGCTTTTCTAGTTTTGGTCTCTTGCTTTCACAGTGCCTGACAGAAAAAAAAAAAAAAAAAAAGTGGGTCATGGGAATGTTCAAAATGGAAGGAATCCAATTACAACCAGGAAAGAATCAAAGCCGTCCTGCCACCTTGGTACCTGCTCCTCTGGCTTCCCCTAATTCTTCATCCTGAAGACTCAAGAGACTCACAAATAATCCTATAATAGGGACTTTCAAATAACCTACCTACAAAATTTTATGTCATTTTTCTCTTGCTATTACTTTGTTAGAGAAGCCTGTTACTTTGCAACTATTAGTGTTAGGATGTGTCTGTTCCAAATTGTCTTTGTTTTCTTTTCCTAACCTACACTTTTGCTATAACTACCTGCATGCAGTCAAATCATCGAGTAAAATGACCTATTCAGCATACATGGATTCATTAGGCCCCAAGAGAAAGAGAGAGATGAATGACCGTGGTTACCATTTGAGTATCTACTATACGGTACTCTCTGTGATGTCCTTTATAGAGAGAGAGAGGTGTATGGTTAATATTCACGAAAATTCTGCAATGAAGGCATTACCCTTATTTTACAGATAAAGAGCTGAGACTTCCCTGCTCCTTCTGCTACTCCACAGCCACTCCGTCAGAGAGGGAGAAACGACACTTGCAGAGGATGCTGTGCTGCTTGGCCGACTCGTGGTCTGAGCCGCGGGCCTGCTACTGCCTGACGGCCCTCACGGTCTGACCTCTCTGAGATTTGCCCTCGGTTGAAGAGAATCCCTTACTCAAGGTCATACCTCTTTCTGGGGCAGCCCACGTTCCACAACTCACGGAAGGTGAAGGGAACGTAAGGACCAGGCCAAACCCAAGAAACTCTAAAGGGCCATCCCAGCTCCAGATCTCTCCTGGGGCTGGCTGAATGTTTGTTATAACTGTGATGCAGCCCAACTTCTCTGCTTCCTTCCCTTCCCCCGACGGTGTGGATCCTGAGAGCACTTCCTAATAAACTTCCTGCATACAAATGTCCTTATCAGAGTCTACTTGGGAAATCTGACCTACAACATTACTTTTATGGTGAACCATAGCAATTTTTATTTATGCCTCTTCTTTAACAAAAAAGCATCAAAGGCAGTTTTCATGAATACGTAAATACAAGTTGACATATAAGAGGCTGAGAAAGGATAAAGAAACAAAAAATAAAGAAACCACCCTGGCTGGTTTGGCTCAGCAGTTAGAGCATCAGCCCATGGACCAAAGGGTCTTGGGTTCGATTTCCGGTCAAGGGCACATGCTTAGATTGCAGGTTCGCCCCGGGCCCCGGTCATGTGGGAGGCAACCAATCAATGTGTCTCTCTCACATCAATGTTTCTCTCTTTCTCTCTCTCTCTCTCTCTCTCCCTCCCTTCCACTCTAGCTAAAAAAAATCAATGGAAAAAATATCCTCGGATGAGGATTAACAAAGATTAATAATAATAATAATAATAATAATAATAATAATAATAATACAGAAACCAAAGAAAAGGACAGAAAATGGAGCCAGGCATGTGGCTAATATAAAAATGAATCCCTTAGCAGGGTCATAAATTTGGCTTTTTTTTTTGCCAATGCCAAAGGAAGTAAACTCATCAATTCTACAATTCACAGTAATCTTAAGATGTTTGGTTAAAGACAGAGTTGCTCAAGAAAACCTAAGACCAAAAAGAAATACTTCCTGAGAGTTCATATAAAGACCTCCACAGCCTTACATTAGAGGCATCAGTGAGTTTCGTGGGTGTGTGTGACTGGATGGTAGGGTGACCAGCTGTTCAGGTTTGCCTAGGACCAGGAAAGTTCCTGGGACACGGTACACTCAGTTCTAAAACCAGAACTACCTGGGACAAATTCAGATAGTTGGTCGCCCTCGTGATAATACAAATCCAACATCGAATCAGTAAGAAACAAATCTGCAAGGGGCCAATATGAATCAGTCAGGTACACAGATTTAGGCAGGCCTGCTTCGTCCAGGGATATTTTGGGGTTGCCTAGAAGACTATACTGCATAATCTTCACACAACCCTCTGTGACTACTGTTGATCTCCACTGAGTTTTGAGAGGTAATGTACAGTAGCACCCCCTTATTCACATTCTCACTTTCCATGGTTTCAATTACCCATAGTCAACTGTGGTCCAGAAGTAAGCAATTCATAAGTTTTTAACTGTGCACAGTTTTGAGTAACATGATGAAATTTCATGCTGTCCCACTCGGTCCCTCCCAGGAAAGGATGAATCAGCCCTTTGTCCAGTATATTCACACTGCACATACTACCCACCCACACATCGCTTAGTAGTCCTCTCGGTTACCAGGACAGCTGTCACAGTATCGCAGGCTTGTGTTCAAGCAGCCCTTACAGTACCCTGACGCTACACCACAATGTCTACGCCAATTCACCTCACTTCATCCCAACAGGTGGGCATTGTGTCATCTCTGTCATCACAAGAAGGGTGAGTCCAGTACAATAAGATATTTTGAGAGAGAGAGAGGGAGAGAGAGATACCACCGTGACTTATCACAGTATATTGTTATAATTGTTCTATTTTATTATTAGTCATTGTTGTTAATCTCTTATTGTGTCTAATTTATAAATTATTATAGGAACGTATATATAGGAAAAACATGGTATACATAGGGTTCGGTACTATCTGCAGTTTCAGGCATCTACTGGGAGTCTTGGAACATGTCTTCCATGACTAAGGGGGGACTACTGTATACAGCAGTAAGTTTAGTGTTGCATTCCTCAAAAAATAACTAAATATGGCTCTTTTATGCTGTCGATGCAGGACAGATCCTTATACTTGAGCACACAGTTGAGCTAGGGATAGTTAACATTCTTGGGTGGAAACTGAAAAACCTGACAAGCACAGAAAGATGATTTCACCTCCAGTTGGTGGTGAGCATGGGAAGCATGTGAGGTCAGGAACAAAACTCTCCTTTGAAAGTCATTTTGAATCTTCTCTACTACATAATTGCATTCATTGAGGTAAAAATATTCTACTCAAAAATTGGGTCACCACAATTTTAGCCTGGAAAAAACAGAAACTGAAAAAGGCAGATGTTACCAAAAAATCAATCACAATAAAGCACCTGTACTAATTAATTTGACTCTTTGCCACTTCCAGGCATAACCGCCACAGTCAACTGAGGAATTCACAGCAAAGTAACTGAATGATTGCCCAGGACCTGATAGTCCCACCTACCCACCACCTACTCTCACTAAAATGATAATCCACTCGTTTGTAGTCCCGACTTGTTTCTAATGGACTGAACTCAAGAGTTACAGTCAATAATCCTGATTTAGGAGTTCCAGTTTAGCAGCTGTCTTTCAGTAAATAACCTTTGGAACTTATTTAACAAATAAATATTCCCTATTCTTGAGTGATCTAATCGGCAATCCTATGGATTTTCTTTTCTGGTTCAGTTCTAGTTGTCAATTGTAATTTGTACAAGAAACCAGGAGGAAGTTAGAAGCAAAGATGGCAATTATCCAGCTAACTTGGGGTTTGGATACAGCTGCACACACATCAGATATGTTTGAGAATATCTTCTATTTCCATTGACAAAATTTTCAGATGACTGCTAATTTTCAGGTGATTGATTCTGCCTTGTGTTCTACTGCATAACAACCACTGGTGAAATGAAATGAAGACATTCGGTGATGCCTGGTCTGCAAAGCATGGTGTTGACAGGTTGTGACAAGTGTCTCCTGACTTCAGGTTATCGACAGAGAACATAGTCCATTTTATTTTTTTAACCATTATTTTCTCCTCCCTTAACACAGGAGTTGGTGGAAATATTTGCGTAGTGAAACAAGGAAAATTTGCCTGGAAAGTCCAAATAAGAAAGACAGTCTTTCCTGCACATTATTTGTAGTTTTCCAGGGAGGCATCAACTCTCTTACGACGTTTCTCAAGCATTCAGCTCACAAAAGCTGCAGCACTGGCATCCACTGGGGGCCTTTGAGTTGTGGCAATGGCCCAAATAAGATTTCTAGCTCTGGAGAGCCTTGTTTGTATTATATCGTCTTATTCACCAGCTAATTTCCAAGCTTCCATTTCATTTTGTGCTGAGGACCGAATAGCTGACTGCCTCCGGGCCGTGTACTGGGGCCTCGCGGTGAGGCATTATGCTTCCTTCCCTTTGACTCCTCGGCTGTAACCCTACCTGCTTACAGCTACCTAATTCCCATCACACGCCATTTGCTAAATGCATCGGTAGCCTGAGTCATTAAACAGGAGGGAAAGAGCACCCTTTGCTGCACAATGAAGTTATCCATTTCTTCAGGTCAGCACACAGGCAAGCTTTTCTTCTTTCTGAATAACCAGCTTCATCTGTGACTAAGAGGTCTGAAATTTTACTACTCAGCCTGTTCACTTCTGCACAGCCTCAGAGCGAAGGTCAGTAACCTTCCTGACAGCCGATTTCAAACCTAAGAAGCTTAGCATTGGAGTCTCAGCACTGACCCCTTCTGTGCCCTCACGGGGCACTGCTAATGGAGCTCTGTTTCCATCTCCAGCTGGCTTTTCAAAAAGGCTGGTGAGGACAGGAGCACCCCCACACACACCCCACCCCACCCCGCGTGCGCACGCACACACACACACACACACACACACACACTCTCTGCACTAGGCATTTATGCACCTCCAGACCACCAAGCAGCAAGCTCTTGGTGGAGGAAGGCAGGCCTGCAGCAGGCATCCTGGCTCCCATCTTTGTGAACTCTTGAATCAGAGCAAGTCCCAAATACATCACTGTCAATACACACCTTTCAACGGCCATCAAAGTGCCCAGAAATTAGATGGTCACCTCCTTCTTTTCTAAAAGTGAAATGACCCTTATTTATTTTTTTTTTTTTTACAGAATTCTGTTATCTTTTATTGTGGATATTAAGTTGTGCCTTGAACAAATGAATGATATGAAGCATGTTTTACTCTCTAAAGAACATAACATTTCTATTTCCAAAATGTACTCGCATACATTTGTCTAAAAATAGCTGCCTTCATTATCATAATGATTTTTTCCCCTGTGTTCCAGAGCTCAGGGAATTAGTGATAAATGTAAATGTAATCAAGGACACCACCGTGCTCTTAATCTGGCAAGTAAAAACCATTTATATCTCCCATCATTGTGGCAGGACAAGGCAGTTTTACTGCCGAAAGAAGATTGGAAGTCATCTGATTGCCACCTGACTTTTTTTTGCCGTGTTTATGTCTTGCCTGAATAAAAATGCTGGTCTTAATACCAAGTGTCAATACAGTTATGGGGAAATGCACTGTTGTTAAGAGTGTAAATTGGTTCTGCCTTACTGGAGAACCATCTGCCAAAATATATCAAAAATGTAAAAGTGTGATTATCCTTTAACCCAGAAATCCCCTTCTATAAATTTACCCTGATATAGTTGCACACCTAGAAAAAGATTCATGTTTGCTGTTTTGCTATTTACAACAGAAAAAAAAATGAAAAAGGAAACATCCTAAATGTCCAATAAAAGACAACTAGTCATATATATTATGGTATGCAAATAAAATTTAGCACAACTACTTAAATTAATAGGATATTTAAAATATTGTTTAATAAGAAACATCTTCTATAGTATATAAAATCTGCATTAAATGTATTTGTGCAACAAATATTTGTCAACCATTAAGTAACAGACATTGTTCTATAGCAGGGGTCGGCAAACTTGTCCTGAAAGATCCACATGGTAAATATTTTAGGCTTTACAGGTGTATGGGTTCTTGCCACAGCTGTTCAACTATGCCATTGGGCCATGAAAGCCACCATGGGCAACATGTAAACAAAATGGGTGTGGCTACAGGACAAATTTGGCCCCTGGCTATGAGTCCTTCTTTTGGACAGTTGGAATATACACATGAAGCAAAACACACAAAAAGCTCTGGTTCCATAAATGTTACCTTCTATCGCTATATATATATATAGTCTGATTAGATGAATGTTCACCATTCATTAAGCATATCTTTGGATATGCTTAATGAATATGCTTACAGACACCATGCTGTAATTAGCTAGTGATTCAATGGTAAACAAAAGAGATTTGGTCCCTGCCCTCACAAAGCTCATGGTCCAGTGGAGAAGACAGGCAAGAAAGCAAGTAAAAAGAACAATTAAAGTTTGTTAAAATTGATAAGAAGTAAATAAAATGATCAATACATTGGTTATCTCTGAGTAGTGAAATGTCTAATGAGTTTTCCTTTATTCTTTGTTACTTTTACTCTGTCATTTGAAGTTTCACAATAAGTATGTTTTATCATTTCAAAAACAATAAAGCTAGTCTCAGAAAGTTGTAAGTAATGAAAAGGATAAAAGTTTAATTTGTGTTTTGTATTGAACACCTAATCCTAATGGATTTAGAACAGTGGATGATCTCTACATTTTGTACAGTGATTTGTCTTTGAAATTGTCTACCTAGAATAAATGGTCTTGCTATTCTCTAAATAAATAAACAAACAAAAATCCTTGTCTTTGAGATATAAATGAGAGACTTAGCAAGAGACACAAGAACCTTAATTCTTCTCCATTTATTCACTAACCTCAAGTGTAAAGCAAAGTGCTTACGGAAGTATAGGAAAGGAATACGCCGAAGACTGGCAATCCTTTGAGATAACTGGCTCCAAAAAAACATTTATTTTTATTTTGAAAGAAAGGTATAGAGTAGAAAATGTGTTTTACCCAAAGATAGGTCTAGCCTTTGCTCTTGGCTTCTGGGAATTCATCTCTGACCTATTGGATAGGAGTATTTTTGTTTAGGATTGGGGCTCACCACACCCGACAGTCTTAGGTTGGGGGATGGCCATGCCAGAACGACCAACCATGTGATTTAGGGTGGGAACTTTGGGTCTCATGGTCTCGGATGACCTGATGACTGAGTTCAACTGCACAATCAATCAAATCATGCCTATGAATAAAGTCCCAGTGAAAACTTCAAACACAAAGCTCAGGTGATCTCCCCCGGTCGACAGCACTCCACGTGTGTGGTCGTGCGCTGACACCAGGGCAGTGTGTCCTGAGGACAACAGAAGCTTCATGTTTGGATCTCTCCCAGACTCTGCAAATAGTGCATTTCCTTGATGCAGCTCCTCCTCGGGCTGATTTTAACCTGTCTCCTTTCCTTGTAAGAACCATAACCACAAACAGTTGGTTTCAGTGAATTCGTGTGAGTCCTTCTTGTGAAATACAGAACTAGAGGGCGATTTTGAGAAGCCCCAGACTTGCAGTTGGCGTCAGAAGTGACTGTGGTTCTGCGGAGAGCTGTGCCCTCAGACTTTGCAGTATGGCTAACGTTCTGTAGGGAGTGTTCGGAGGAAAAGAAGAGAAGACAATGTGTTGGTGATACTTCAACTCTTCATTTTTGGTGAGACTGTATTCTCTGGGCCTCTTTCTCCCTCTGTTTCTTCTGAATTTCCAACACCATTCTCCATGTTTAACAGAAGGAAGAACAGGGCATTCAGATTTTACAAAGATGCACAAGTGTCCTGATAAAACATATGTCATTAGGGCATATTTACATACATTATTTTCATACTATACCTGTAACTTTATCTTAGAAAGATTTAAGTACAATTTTTTTTCTCTCCTTTAATATATGAGAAACAAATAAAAACTCAAAGACCCAAATCAGTGTATTTCCTTGATGCAAAGGGCACAAATTTTGCCAAAAGATCTTCCTGGCTGTTCTTGAGTGAGTGAGAGAAAAATGTTTATTTGGTTTCCTAGTTTATTCCATTTAAAAAAAATGTATTTCCTAGAACACCAGAATTTAGATACATTCCATTTTTTCAAAAGAGCTACAAAGATTACCTGTTTGTGAGAGTTTAGATGTCTGTGTGCCTGTCTTCGAGTGTGGAGATCCTGAGTAGTCAACTTCTACTGAAGCTTTCTTAGGGGAAGCTTGGGCTTTCCGTAGTGGCAGCCTCTGGTCTATTTATCTGTAGGGTATGAAAACTTGAGAAAATCCCTACAGCTTAGTCTGTCATTTCCTTAGAGATTGCTCTAGTGGCTCTCCCAGTCAAATGTGGGTATATCATAAATCCAGCCCATTGTTTTTAAATATCAGAAAATAATCCAAGAGAATTAACCCTGAACCTCCATCGACAGCTTGGTCTGACACTGAGAAGTGTCTTCTCCTTGCCGGCTGCACTCCGCCTGCATAAGTCCCGTGCTATTCATTCTGCGTGCTTGAGTTCAGGATAAATGCAACTTCTAAAAACTCTCTCTAGTTCTGAGTTTGTCCTTGCCCAGCACTTGAAAAGATCAGGTGCAATTCAATTATGAAGCCGTGTCTGACTTTTGAAGTGTAAATCCACTGCACTTGAAAATGGCAAGTGTAAAATCCATTCTTAAATAGCACTTGACATTTTCACATGCAGCTTTACTGCCGTGGAAATGTAAAGAGGCTCAAAAAGAGATGGCCAGGCATGGCTTTTTATAAAAAGAAAGAAAAGGGGTTCTAATGCTTGGTCAAGAGCAGAAAAGTCTGATATTTAGCTCTTTGTTTTGACTAGAAAATGAGAACTTCTTTAAAAGCTGTGCTTTGTACCACTCAGCTGTGTGAGCTAATTTTTCCTGATAATGTTGAACTGCTGGTTTGTATGCTTAGTCTCACATGCCTTTCTCTTCCCAAGGACTTAACAGGCTGTCTGTATTCTGCACTTGCAGTGAGAAGTGATCGTATAGATCAGGAGTTGGCAAACTTTGTCTATAAAAGGCCAGGCAGTAAATATGTTTGGCTTGGGGGCCATATGGTGTCTGTCAGCTTTGCTACTGTGACATGAAAGCAGACATCAACAATATGTATACAACGAACATGCTGTGTACCAGTAAAACTTTATTGATGGACACTGAAATCTGAATTTCATATAACATTCACATGCCACCAAATATTATTCTTCCATCCTTTAAAAAAAAGAAAAGCCATCCTTAGTTTACAGGCAGTGGGCTAGAATTGGACTCCGAGCCATAGTTTGTCAACCCCTGATACAGGGAGTAAAAATAATTTAACAAAATAAAGCATAAATTGCAGTACACATGCTCTGAAGTCTTATACACTCTGTGAGAAAGATCTGCTGCAGATCCTCAATACCATCTGATTCCATCCGTGGTTCAATACGCTGGTTGACCCGCTGATGTCAGCCAGGCAATGCTCCGGCCTGCCCTGCTCCTCACTGCCCTGGAGCCCCTCCACCTGGGAGCCCAGCCCCACCCAAGCACCATCCTGACACCAGCGGCATGGGCTCACCTGGGAGCAGGTTAGGAATGCAGAACCTCAGGCTCTGCCCCCATACCTTCTGAATCAAAATCTGCATTTTAGTGAAAGAAGCCAGTCACAAAAGTCACATATTGCATGGCTCCATTTATTTGAAAAATGGAGAATAGGTAAATCCATAGAGACAGAGAGCAGACTGTTGATTGCCAGTGTTTTGGGGAGAGGGAAATGGGGACTCACTGTTTGATGGATATGGGGTTTCCTTGATGACATAATGTCTTAAAACTAAATGGAGATCATGGTTGCACGACATTGTGAATGTACTAAATGCCACCGAATTGTACACTTTAAAATGATTAATGATTAATTCTACATTATGTGAATTTTACTTCAATAAAAAATGGGGGGGGGGTGGAAATGCACACTTTCTTTTTTTTTAGCAAGAGGGTGGAAGGCTCAAAGAGAAAGGTTTCCAGGAAAGAGTTGAAATTGATAGACTACTTAATGTGTCTGAATGTTTGAGTGGAGATTTATAGTTCTGAGGGAGAGTTTGGATATGAATTAATGATAGGTAGGTAAAAAACAAATCAAATTTTAAAATGAGAAAATCCACATTTTAAGAAGCCCCCTCCTAGGTGGTTCATATGCACTAAAAGTTTGAAGAGCAATCTCTCAATAGATGAACCATCAGGTATTTTCAGTCATTTTCAGTCTGGTCTATAGGGTTTTCAATACAAAGGAACAAAACATCCATTGACACTAATGTACATAGCATCACAATATTAATGGTTATCTAAATATTGTTGACACATTTTCTTAAACCTTTGGGTTATAAAATGTTAAAATACTCTCACTTTCTAACTTCTTTGTCCCAAATGTGCCCTACATATTCAACGGGGAAATTGCTAATACCTGTGATACATCAAATATGCTTCACCCACTAAATATGTTTGTGCAATCTTTTCTTGTTCCAAAAGCTGTTCCCTAGCACCACCTCTTTCTCCCTGATATTTATTCAACTGTAACATTCTTTAAACTTTTTTTCACTTTCATAGATGAACTCTCCAGAAGTTTACCCTACTTGATATTCAGTATATATTTTCTTGTGACAGCTTTATGGTACAATTAAATTTCATACATTTTTTTCAGCCCTCTCTGAATATGCATTGGAAAGCCAACCATCATAATTCTAAGCCAATTGGCTTGATTTGCTTATTTAAGCCCACATCGCACAGACCTGCTGCATTTCCACGCATTCCTTTCCCATCTGCACTCCATCCACCTGCCCAACTCACTGGTTGTGCTGACAGTGAGGAAAACCACAGGGCACCGGCAGTCAAAGCCTAATTTCCATTAGAAAGCTCTTCAGAAAACGTGAAGTCCCCGTTTAGATTCTGAACTTTAATACACCAAACTGTATAGTGGTGCCAGGTCACAGAAGAAACCGAAAATCGAACATCAACAGCAGACGGGGGCCTGCATTTTTCAAAACCGTCATCAGCGTTTAGCATCTGAGAAATGGTTATCACAACTTCGCTTATGAGGAAAAAAATCCTGATGTTTAGATGGACTAAGTAACTTAATAAGGCTCATCTGGATGCAAAAATAAATGAGCATCAAGTTAACATTAACTTTTAATGCTTGCCATTTTATGTTAATTCATATTTTTAAATTATGGCTGATTCTTTGCAATCAGTCTATAGCTAATTATATCTCTAACATGTAAATCTGATGACATTCTGGGACCAAAGAACAACAGAAAATACCCAACAAAGACCCTGGAGACTCAGAACTGTGATGTGCCCCGCTCGACTGGTCAGAGGCAGCCTGCACAGCAAACCTCAAGCTCTCTCTCAAGGAGCAAAGTTTATTTGCTTAACCATGAAAACCATACCGATACATTCTGTTTGCAGATGTTTCTCCTGATTTTTTTGTTGTTGTTGTTGTTATCTTTGTAGCTGACGGCCTTATGCTGAGAACACAGGAGCTATGTGTTAGGTAGATATAGACTGGATTTTTTTTAGAAAACTCCTTGCTGAAGCAATCTTAAATAAGAAAGCTGGAGTAAAATATATTCTTCCACCCGACACTAACATTCTACCTGATCTTCAGTACCAGACAAAAGGATTCTTGCAATTATTCAAAGACATCCAGATCTAGCTAGGATGTGTTCCAACGGCACATTCTCATCAGAACCTTAGATTCTGACAATACAAAAACCAGTAGTTAGCATTTAATGGGGGTCTACCCTGAGCCAGGTACTTTGTAAATGCTATTTATCTCACTTTCCACAACAACCCCGCATAAGAAAACAGAAAGATACTTAACCAAAGATGCCATCTTAGTAAATGACTGAAGCAGAATGGTCTGATTTTAGTCAGGTAGATCAAGGTTATTGTAATCCAGGTGCAACAAATTTAACAAATATTTATATGTCTATAACAAATATTTATATGTCTATTGACCACATTTCACAGGTGAAGACACTGAGGCCCAGAGAGGTGAAGCAACTTGCTTAAGTTGACACAGCCAGCTAGTGGCAAACGTGGGACCAGAGCCAAGATCTCCTGTCTGTTCAGCCATCTTCTGATGTCCAGGGTTGGGTCTCACCTGGTGCCCTGAGCTGCCAGGAGAGGCTCTGGCCACCCGCATCCCTGAACTAGAATAAGCAGGTTGGAAAATCATTATCCTACTTGATTTTATTAGTCTTTCCTAATGTTTGTATAGCTCACATGTATTCCAGTTTTTAATATTAGAAGTGTTTTTGTCTTTATTTAGAAGTTCGGTGATGTTTTTGTGACTAGAAATTATGCCGTAGGAACCTAACTCTTGTTTATATTAATTAGCCTGTGGTGAAATTGGTTTTGCTATACATTGTTTTGCTTGAAGTCGCAGTTTCCGGGAACCTCTCAACGATGCTAAGGAAGTCTCACTGTACGAGGGCTCCAATCGCTCCACATCCTTACCAACACTTGTTATTGTCCATCTTTTTTACTACAGCCGTCCTAGTGAGAGTGAAGTCATACTTCATTGTTGTTTTGATTTTCATGAAATTCTTAAGAAATTTGAACAAGGGTCCTGGCCAGTTTGGCTCAGTGGTTAGAGTGTCAACCCGCAGACCAGAGAGTGCCGGGTTCGGTTCCTGCTAAGGGCACGTACCTCGGTTGCAGTTTGTCCCCGGCGCCGGTTGGGGTCGTGTGAGTGGCAACCAGTCGATGTGTCTCTCTCACATCGATGTTTCTCTCTCTCTCTTCCTCCCTCTCTCCCTCCTGTTCTATCTCAAGATAAATGCAAAAATGTCCTCAGGTGAGGATAAAAAAAAAAAGAAAGAAACTTGAACAAGGAGAACCTCATTTTCATTTTACCTTGAGCCCAGCAAATGTTGTAGCTGGTCCTAACTGGAGCAATATAACTATGATGGGAGTCCCAGCACCCAGGAGCCAAGTTCCCTCCTTCTCTTCCCCAGAGACAAAAAGGCTGGGCTGTGGGAAGAAGGAGAAGAAACCCATCAGACACTTGAAGAACTGTCAGGTTTACCCTCAGAAGGGACCTACTAGGATTTCAAATCACCCACTCCCCCAAGCCTCCCGACATTTCTACCCCACCCAAGCCTTCCCTTCTCTTACCCCTTCAGCTTGAATTTCTTCAAGTGAGATGGAACCAAGTCTTTCATTATCCTCAACAACAGTTTGCTATTTGCCTGCCAGGTACTGAGCGAGGGCCGCAGGTACTGTGCCAAGCAGTTCCGAGTCCCTGCGTTCTCAAGCTTGAATCAAAGGCCTGGTTGGTTTGCCACATTCATGAAAATTCATTCCCATAAAATTAACATTACAGTATTCACTGACAAACACTTTTTATGAAATCAGTTTTTGATGAAGGAGAAGAAAAAAAAGAGGAGGTGGGATTCCCTAAGTGGGGGAGGGGCAGCCACTGAGAAGTAAGAGAAAATGGAAGGTGGAGAAACAAAGAACGTTGAGATCTTGTATAAATCTGCCAAAGGATGGCCCTGTTTGCCCACATGGGGCAGGGCTGAGAGCCGCCCTGCTCAGAGGTGTTTCTGTCTTGCCAATGCCTCGTGGCAGTTCTGCCTGGCTTGATTTATGAAGATGAGATTGGAGCGTATTTTTTTCAACACTGCCTCTCTCCCTGAGGATTTGTTAATTGAGGTATCACCTCTCAAGAATCATTGAGTAAAACTAATATATTACATTGCATGTTTCTGATTTCCACCAGGGCAATTATTTTACAATGTGAATTAAAGAGAGACCATGCTCTTGAGCATGTCAAATAGAAAGCAGTTTATTCAGGACTCAACTGGAAGAGGTTGATTTCCCTAATTTACACCCTGGAATTGGACTTTATTTCATTTCTTTACCCTATTTCTAGAAATGAAATCATAAATTTCTTCTGACAGGTTAGCACAGATTAGTTTTAAGTGCTCATAATTCAGTTATCTTTGGCTTGTCTTGACCAGCATCCGGCAGAAGTTCATCGCATAACTTTGTAACACCCAAAATGGTACACTTAATCCTTTTTAATATCTTGGGAGGATTGCTTCCTATCTAGAGAGGTTATAAAATAGCCCAGTGTAATTCTAGGGTTTCCTAGATTCCCAGCAATTTGTGAAGATACAAATGGGGGTCCTTAAGTATTTTTCTATTTCTGAAGTTCTAGCAAAAATTAAACATTACGTCTACACGTACCAATGACATCAACAAAAAGCTTGTTTGTATTTGGCTAGAATTGTATCAACTCTCACATTCATCAGACATTCTGACTGACAACCGTGTGTTGTTGTTGTTTGATTAATAAAGGATATAGATTAGTCATCACTTAATAAAATCATTTTGTAGATATCTTTGAAACTCAGCCTCGGTATTGAGAAGTTTGGGGGAAACCTGGAATAAATTATAAAACACCAGAAAATTCTATTCCTTTAGTAGCTATTGCTTTTTAACACAAAGCTATTTAGGAATTCTTTTTCCTGCTTTCTCATCCCTGTTCCCAGGTCTTTCTCCCACTCCCACTCACTCCCACCTGTCACCTAGAAGTGACCACACTTGAGGGGTAGAGCTCCCAAACAGCTTCTCTTTGTAGGTTGAAATATCAAAATAATTTGCATTGTTGATATATTTTCTTGACAGCCTCAGCCTAGAGTTCTTTTTGGATATTAATATCCACTGTTTTCTCTCTGCTCACTGGAGGGGCTCTTGCCCAGCCCATTGAAATCCAAATGGGTACCCCTGCTCCCCTTGGAAGGTTTGAGCAAGGACAGCTCTGGTTAACTTGATTCTCCTCTGTTGGGAAGTTCTAGATATGACCAGGCTAATGAAACTTCCTTAACTGGGTCTTTACCAAATGACTCTCATCATTTGTTAGAAGTGAATTCTAGCTCAAACCCAGTCTTATCAAAAAGTACATTTAAATGTATAGCAATGCCAAAGAAGGCTGAAAAGAGGCAGTGATGGGCCATTCCTTCTATGTAGAAGATAAAAGAGCAACAGTTTCATGTGCATTCTCATTATCCAGAGTGTTAATAATAGTAGTAACAATAACAATAATGCATAAAGCAAGTGTTTCATTAATACTCTTCTTTCTCCAAAAAAATCGAAACACTTCATAGAAACCTCCAGCAGCTGAAGTTTGCCTCTCCTAGGGGACGTATATTAACAAAAGCACACTCTCATAGTTGGCCTTGGCTACCCCGTGTGGGAGGTGGAGCTCTCCTTCATCCCAGGTAGAGAGCCTTTAATCATGGAACTTCAGACACTGCAGGGCCAACCAGAACAGAATATATTGTTTTTTCTGTTGGGAAATATCATCCGCTATAAATACTAGTTATTCACATCCTAAATTTTTTTTCTTTCTTCAATAGGCTATAAAAAGCCATTGAAGTTTTCTGAACAAGCAAACGACATTCTCGAACGTGTGTGTAGGAAGATAACGCTGATGGCTGTGTGAACAATGAATAAACTGATGGAGAGACTGCAGGTGAGGCAGATAAGGACTTTCTTGCAAAAGATGGTGCCAGACCAAACCAGGATAAAGGCAGAAAGGCAGAGGAGGTCACAGATAAATGAAACGTGGCAAAGAATAAAAATGACTAACAGTTAGCTGTTGGTTGGGGATGAGCGAGAGGGAGGCGGAGAGATGATGCTGAGAAACTGACTAAAGGAGAAAGACACGCTGAAAAGCTGTAAAGTGAGAATATATTCTGTGATGGTTTTATAGATCCTGTGAGCCCTGCCCTGTGCCACAGTGAATGGTCAGCACCCACCAGGACCCGCTCAGCCCTGCCTCCAGACAAAAGGGGAGAAGCGAGCCCACTGGCAGAGCACAGCAGAAAAGGCCCAGGTTTGAGTCCATTGTCTGAGTTTGACTACCTGCTTGTCCTTCCTTCCCCTTCAAGCGACCTAGGGCAGGCTGCTAACCCTATCAGAGCCAATGCTTTCTGATCTGAAAATGAGGACTATATCCCTCATAGATTGCTGTAAAATAAAGTCTCGTGCAGGATGGCACCTACTGCAGGCCTGGCGCTTATCAGGGGCCAGACAGTTAGTGACCATTATTATCAGCCACAGAATGTTCTTATGTAGGACTCAGAGAAAATGCATGACTTTCCCTAGTCTTGCAGTAAATTAGTAATAACACCAAAACTCAGCGTCAGTTTGTCTAAAGTAATCTTCCCCGTAAGCTGTATTTCCCACATCACAAGCACATGACGCTTCCTCCCATACAGCTTTGTGTTCTCTGTGTCCTGGGCATGCTTTCTTTTCAGATCCTGGACAATGTCCAAGGCAAAACACTAAAAAAAGATTTTCATTCCTAAGAGCAAAACATTTTTCTACTTAACAGTGTCTTTTCTGTCCCTTAGCCCACGTAGCAATTTTTTTTAATTCTCAATGATGCAATGTACTGCATTGTTTTTATCAGCTATTGTTACATAGCTGCCCTAGAATTGTCCTTAGAAGGACAATTTGTTCTTTCTCTCCATTTTGGACCCTGCCTGGGCTCAGATGGGCAGTTCTGCTTCGCATGGTGTTGACTGGGCTCATTCCTGTGGCTGCATTCAGATGGGAGCTTAGCTGGAAACCCAAAATGGCTTCATTTGATGCCCGGTGCATCCGAGTGTGTGGCTGGAACAGCTGGGGCTGGCTGGGTCTCTCTTTTCCTCCACATTCTTCAGCTGTGTGGCCCTAGCTTCTTTATAAAGCAGCTAGCTCCTAAGGGGCAAAGCAGAAGTTGCTGGGCAGCTTTGCAAGAGCTCAGAAGTCCAGAAGGTCACCTCCACAGCATTCTGTTGGTCAAAGCAAATCCCAAGGCTAGGCCAGGTGCAAAGGGAGGGAAATAGATTCTACCTCCTAATGCACACAAGTTCCCTCAAGGATAGGGAGGTACTCCTGGGAGGAAGTGTTGGTGGCCATCTTTGAAAGTATTTACCAAAAACATTCTTTGTAAAATCTGGGCTTCCAGGTCAGTCAAGAACTATTTCATTATGGCTTTTTAGAAAATATCTCATCCATTCCTCAACAAGGGTAAAATGTCATTTACCCTTGATTTCCCGGGAAACATTCATTTGTTTAGGATCAGAGTAGGTTGGATGGTGGCCTTCAAAAAGATGTCCAAATCCATAAAACCTGTGGATCTGACCTCATTCGGAAAAATCGTTTTTGCAGATGTCATTAAGAATTTTGAAATAAGATTATATGAGAGTACCCAGGTGGGCCCTGAATCCAATGACAAGTGACCTTATAAGAAACACAAGAGGAGAAAACACAGCAGAAGGAGATGTGAAGACAGGCAGAGACTGGAGTGATGTGGTCACAATCTGAGATATGCGCCCCTAGTGTATTTCAGTGAAAGTGCACCACACCTGATAGTCTGCAGTAAAATGAAAAACCCTACCTGGAGTTCTGTCAGAGATGCTGCTAGCTCCCTCTGCAGGCCATGCAGATAGAAATGCAACGACCTTTGCAGAACAGAGACCTACATTCTGCCTCACCCAGAGCAGAGTTCTTAATATCTGACACACAGGGTGTGCTCAGTCTGTCGCTCCCCAAGCCAACACCCCCAGCGACCTGGCCACTCCACTGCAAACAACAGAATCAATGTGAAGTTGGCCACAAGGTCAAAATCTGAGTCTGAACTGTAAAGGTACAGCATTTGACATTTATTCTGCCAGCTGCTTGCTCTGGCATCTCAAATATTTAACAAATAGCACCTCCTGATATTTAATTTTCAGAGTTAAGAATGTATTTGCTGTTCATAGGATGTAGACTCAGATATCAACCTTACTCTGCTCATAAAGTCTGCATTTATCTTACTGGGATCTCGTGAGCTAGGCTGTAAAAGCATACCATACTTACGAGATTCAGAGCTGACTGCCAGCACCCAGCACCCAACAACTGGGCATTTCCCACTCTGACCCACCCTGGAAGAGAAACAAAGCAGATCCTCAGCCTCTTTGGCCGCTCCTTGTAATACTTCTGACGGATTCTGTTATTAAAGCTTCCTCCTTAATTACTGACATATGTGCAATTCAAGTTACTTTCTTGCAATTATGTTATTCAGCAATAATTGGATTTCTAGTTTTAATTGGGCCCTAAATTAGCGATAGCTTTCATGAAAGCCATTACAGTGATTTCTAACTACAGTTTTTGCTGCCTTTTGAGTACATTATATTTCAAACAGAATGATTCACCAGTAGAAGTCACAGCTGCAGTGAACTCTTACATGGTTTCCTATTAATGACTACAACTTGGGTGCTGTTCTGCTGTAACTAAGCATTCGCTGCAAAGACTATCTGCTGCGCCTTGCTGTGCCACAGGAGAGGCTGTCTCCTGCCCAGGGCTAGAGCACACAGCCCTGCTATGATGAAGACCCAGCCATGCGACCAGCTATTTAGCTCGGTTAAATGGGAAGAGAATCTGTTGGTTTTTACCACCTGCTGCTGCAGAGAAACACTTGAAACTAATACAAAATAAAAGAAAATGAAATTAATCTTGAAAGCTACGGAAATCAAAATTTTGTTGAAACTACAGAAAGCATAATCCCATTGGTGTCTTCTTTTTCTAAAGGGACTGTCTATTCAAATCAGCCCAATAAATGTGCGCTGAGTGTCTGCCATGCGCTAGTTACTGCAAAGGACTCTAAGCAAGTAAGAGACAACACAGTGATGAGGTTCCGAGTATGAGTCAGGCCACCTGTTAGCATTCTAGCTCTTCCTGGCTGTGTGACCTAAGGCAAATGACTGAATCTGTCCGAGGTTCTATTTCCTCATTTGTAAAATAGATCTCAGGGTTCCGTGGATTAAATAACTTACTGCACGTGAAGGACTTTTAAAGTGCCTGCCACATGGTAAGCACTTATTAAATGCTAGTTCTATTATCTGGCTCAGTGTGGCAAGAACTTGACCTCTGTTGCCCATCACTGTATTTCCTGCCTCCAGAATAGTGACCAATGGATAAATGCTCAGTAGGTGCTTTTAATCTAATGAGGAAATCCACGACTACAGGGAATGTCAAGACAGACGGGATTTAAAGGAGAGTAACTGTGTCTACTTGGGGGTGCACCAGTCAGGACATTGGTAGGAAACAGATGGAGCATACAAAAGGAATAACTGAGGAGTATTTCATGAAATGACTACTCACAAAGGTACGGACCGATTCAGAGAAATAAGGAAAGGGTGAGGCTCAGCAGAGACCATGCCCCCCACACCTGAGAGGACGGGAAGGCGGAAGCTGTAGAGAGGGGCCTCTGAAAGGAGCTGCAGCCCTCAGCAAGGAGGGCAGTCTCTGCCACTTGCAGCCGCATGGGAAGGGAGCAGGGCAATAATTACCCTGACTTTACCTGCTCTTGCCCTCTGATCTGGTCCTGTTGTCCAAACGCAGTTGGAAGCCAGAGGGCAAATGGCACAGTCCATACAGGTCAGCCTCCCAGGCACAGAGCCCAGTGGAGAAGGGTGGAGAGTGAATCTGCAGTAGTAAATGAAGAGCATTGAGCATAGGGGGAAATTAGGAAAAGGTTTTGTAGGGGTGCAATTTAAAATAAGCCCGTAAGCACAGCTGGGTCACACAAGGTGACGTGGAAAGGGTGGGGGAAGGTATCCCAGTTGGAAAGAACAAGCAGGGGAATGGCAAGGAGTCATAATTAATCCTCTTTGGTTGGAGAATAGGGCGCAAGTTTGTAAGAAGAGAGAACACTGAATAGATTGGGGCATTTCACGAAATGTCTCAAATGACAGGGGAAAGACTGAGGACTCGACTTTGGAAGCAGGAGAGGCCACTTGAGTTTGGGGCGCAGCAGAGAGCCATGTCTGACCTCACATGTGGTGCATCAGAAAGACCGGGACTTGGAAAGGCCCGTGCTGGCAAGGTGGCTTGGGTTTTTATAGCAGTCCAAGGCAGAGAAACATAGAGGATGGATTCAGGTGGGAGCAAGAGGAGGGGGACCAGGGAAACACACAAGTTAGGTAGGAAGTGGGTGTGGGATCAAGAGATCAGGAGAAGTCAGATTTTTTCCAAATGTCTGACCGGGACGGCTGGACACCTAGGAGGAGAAAGGCAAACACCAGTGGGTGGGAGGAGCTTCAGCTGTTGGGGGCAGAAGAGCAGTGACAGGAAGTCACTGAGTGTCTGTTCTCTCTTGTATTCCCCACAGATCTTGTACAGACACCCTGGATGCCAGCCATCTGGGTTCTACCCCAGCTCCTTTCCACTACTACTCGTCCTTGTTGCTCTGACAGCCCACCCTGTTGACCTGATTTGCTTTCCTGGCTCTTTAATCTTTGATACCTGACTCATTTCCAGGTCCCTGCCTCCTCGTCATCCTGCAGCTCCATCCTGGTTCTAAGCCCACCTTTAGCTAACCTCAGGCCTTCGAGATGCTTGTGTTCAGATACCCACTCAGTGCTGGATCTGTCCACGCTCACCGTTCAGAGCAAAGCTGTCCATCCAGCAGAACTTTCTGTGATGATGGACAGGTTCCGCATCGGCCCTGCCCAGTAAGGTCACTGCTAGCACAGGAGCACTTGAAATGAGGCTCATGAGAATAAGGAAATGAACTTTTAATTTTATTTAATTTTAATTAGTTCTAATTTGCATAGCCTCAAGTAGGAAGCTCATTTGAGTGTAGAAGATGGAAAAGAATGGTTTGTTATGTTTTGCTGGAAATAGCCCAGGAGTAAATGTAACAAGAATAAACTTTGCTGTCCTGGCCAATGTGGCTCAGTGGCTAGAGTGTCAGCCCACCCACCAACGGGTTGCATGTTCAACTCCCAGAGCACATACCTGGGTTGCAGGTTCAATCCTAGCCCCAGTTGGGGTGCGTGCAGGAGGCAACCAATCGATGTGTCTCTCTCACATCTCTCTCTCTCTCTCTCTCTCTCTCTCTCTCTCTCTCCCCCTCCCTCTCTCCTCTCTTCCTTCCTCCCTTCCACTCTGTCTAAAAATCAATGGAAAAATATCCTTGGGTGAGGATTAACCAAAAAATAAAATAAAATAAAGTTTTCTTTTAGTATGTTTTCAGCTTTATTTCTACTTCCTTTCCCAAAACCTATATATCATGTCAGAAACCACTCTGAGCTCCCTGCAGCAATGTTTGACCCTGCCCTGCCTCTCCTTGGGACCTCTGGATGTGTGTCAGCCCCACAACCATCAGGCTCCAGGCTGGAAGAAGCACTAGCAACCAAAACAAGGAGAAGAGGCAGGACCAAGGCAGGCCAGGGCCAATCAAATGAAACTGTCCAGCTGACCCCCCTCAGGAGAACAAAAATTCTAAATCTCACTCTAGAGCCTGCTCTCAGTTTTTTCCCTAGCATTTGTCATGTTCTGAAATACTATGTCATTTAGTTATGTACATGTATTGTTTAATGCTCCTTTCCCCACACAAGAATATAAGCACCACAAGGGCAGGACATTTTGTCTGCATAGTTCACTAATATACCAAATTACCTACAGTGGAGTCTGTTGAATGACTGAATTGGACCAGGTGAGGGAGACAGGGACTGTGGCAAGTGGTACATGAAGGCATCAAGATTCTAGGATCCCAGACAGTAAAAAGGAGTGAGATTTCATTCAGGACAAGACCAAAGCTGAAACCCGTGTGCAACTCCAAAGGAATAGTAGTTGCCGGACACAAGGTTAGGAAGGACTCTGAACCAACCCTGAGCCCAACAAGAAAAGAGTTTTATAATTGACTAGTTATGTCTGCCATGAGTGCAGGAGTGGTGGTCCAGAGACCCAGATTGGTTAGTCTGGACTAGTGGAATTAAGAATTAAGGCTCCAGCCCAATGAACTCAGGCCAGGTGTCCAGTCCAGGAGCTTGAGGTCACTGAAAACACAAAAACACTCAGCTAATCCTCTGATCCGTTCAACACAACAGGGTAATATTGGGAACAAAAGCCAGTTGGAGGCTAAGAGGTGCCTCGAGTCCCCCGCAGATACATACAATACATCCCACGTTCATTGGTTCAATTGCTATCTGCCTATTACCTGGGTACCAAGCATCATCTCAGGCACAGAAGACACAGTATGAATAAAACACAAAATTCCCTGCCCTCCCAGAGTTTACATTCTAGGGGAGGAGAGAGATAATAAAATAACCAAAATATATAGTATGATAAACAGCAGTAATAAGTAAGTAGGACAAGGGTCTAGGAAGTATGCATGAGAGGAGAATTATTGAAATTCAGATAGAATGGCCAGGGAGGGCTTCACTAACTGGCAAATTCAAGATCCACCTCTTGAGGGCTGGAAATCCTAATTACTGCAGGATTGCATGTGGGTTGACCCTAGTCCCTTGGTGGGACTGAATTTGCAGAGACTAAACTTTGTACCTGTAGAACACTCTCTAGAGGGGAGCAGGATTCCGGTAGTCTGGTCTTGAGTGGTTCTTTCGATGCACCTATCAGCAGGGACTTCCCACTGCACTCCTGCCTGGCACAGACGATGCCACGGACTTCCTCAGTGATTCGGTGATTCGGTGAAGCCTGACTCCTTTTTACAATAATGGTTTTGAAAGTGTAAGATAAAATATGTAGTATTCCAAAGGAGGCCCCATACAGGGTGGGGCAAAAGTAGATTTACAGTTGTTCCTATGGAAAGTAATACAATAATTCATAAATAACTACAAGAATAAACTCTGTTTTGCATACTCACAACTGTAGACCTAATTTTGTCTCACCCTGTATATTAAAATATAGTTATCAAATATTTTAACAAATGTATGTTACCTGATTCTTTATTAATGCTTGAAATAATAACACTGGAGACAGGTATAACAACCACCACGATTCTGAAGTGGTAATAAGTGAAAATCTCATTTTGCTATATGTGCAATAATGTGAGTTGAAAAATAATCTGTGGGGTTTTTTTCTGACACAGTCTCTGGAGGTTTGCTGCCCACATTTATAGTTGAAGAAAATGCTAAATTTCAACTAGAGGTGTCCAAGTTCATGGACACCCTGAATTAAACATCCCTAGCCTAGTCTTATGATGCCTGTTTCCATCTCCCCAATAGGCAGACGCTACTGGAAGCAAAATGTACCAGGCTTCAGCAGAGGAGTGTTGATTCAGGGGCCACTACCTTTCACTTAAAAGGAGGATAGGTTCAGTTAATTAGATTATGTATAGTTATGAGTGAGATGATCACTGACAACTTATGGAGACCATCTCATTAACCTATAATCAGTCTTCATAACATTTATTTATTCAGGAAATGTATATTGAGCACATACTATGTGCCAGGCACTGTTCTAGACACTGGGTATACATCAGTGAACAAAAGAGATCCCAAAAATCCCGGCCCTCATGAAGCTCAGATCCCAGCAGTGGACGGGTGGCTGGGAGGCAGCAGCTTGGTCAGACAATACACACAAACAAATAAATGATACCGACGATGTCATATGTAGGTAGGTGATATGTGCTATGAAAAGAATAGAGAGAGAACATTGCACAGAGAGCCAAAAGAGAGAATTGCAGTTTTAAGCGGAGCCATCAGAGTAACGTTGATTAAGAAGGTGAAGCTGACATTTAATAAAAGACTTGAACGGGGGTCACATCAACCACATTCCCCCAACAGATGAGTCACGTTACCCAAGGTGGCCGTGTTTTCTGCGTCAGTGGGCAGCCTGTGGAAATGAAAGCCACGCAAGAAGGTAGGTCCCGGTTCTCTCTCTGCCAGTTGACTTTCCCTGGACTTGGTTTTCTCAGCTAAGAACAGAGAGAGTTGAACTAGGTCAGCGGCTACAAAACTGATTGGCACAGCCCTAGGGTGGTGGAGGTACCTCGGGGCCCTGGAGGGCAGTGACCTAGAGGCCAAGTAGCCAAAGGTTTGAATCGCTTCCCCACCTCCACTTCCGGTCTGTTTCATACAACGAGGCTGCAAATAAGATTTTGTTTGAAATAAGTCTCACTACGCACCCCCAAAAAAGTCTGAAAACTGTTAAATAGTGATTATAGTGTTTCTTCTTTTGAATAATTGTCATAATTATTCAAAAGAAAAAACCCGACAATATTGTCTGCCGCTGCCTGGATTCTTCACTTGTCACAGCTTGCCGTGATTTCACTGCTGCTTGTGGCTTTATTTTATTACTTCCCACACAGTGGTATTTATAGTGATGATAATGAGTTTCAAAACAAATCTAATAAAATGTGCATTTTGGGTAGGATTGTGAGTTCTTAGACTATACAAGCATTGATTTAGGGAACCAAATTATACAGCTACCAGGAGAGGAGGCTTCCCCAGGACGATGAAGTGCAGCCTCGGTCTCCTAGACCTTCCCAGCGCCGGGCTGCCCCAAACATCCCTACCTGCTTGCTAACACATTTCAGATGGGTTTCATCAAGGGATCACCTGATTATTCCCATTTTAAATAGTCCTCCAGCATACACAAACACGCACACACGCTCACCTAGAGGAATTTTCTAGTAGGCGATAGATCCTCAGGACAGGGTCCCGTTCAGTCAGGTGTCAGACATACATACCCACATAACTGATTATATTGCTCTCCCCATAAATATTCCACCACCAAGGAAGAGATTTACGATATTGTATCTTCAGTTCAATTTTCAGAACGATTTACAGCTCACACACATCCAAAAACTTATTACCAACTGCATTATTTGAAAACAAAGCGATAACTTGCTCTCCTCGGAGAGGGCCAGTGGAGCCTTCGGCGGTGCGCTCTATCTCTCTCTCCGCTATCTCTGTTACTCCTGCTGGAATATATATAACAAACCTCTTAAGTGAAATTACAAAGCGCACATGCTACATGGTGGGTAGTAGTCTATTAAGTGGAAAGCCTTTGGAGGATCACAGATTAGTCTTCAGACTGGGAACCTTGACAGCACTTTTCAAGAAACTGACAGGCCTAACGCAGAGATTGTGCTGAGAAACGAGGTGCCCCTCGGAGCATACCCCTGCTGATAGCAACTGGCTTTCTAGCCTCTGACACCACGGCAGAGAGGCGGAGTGGAGCCATTCATAACGTCCTGCAGTGCCCTGAGTCTGGGGCTCGGCTCCGGTCCCCAGCCAGTCTCGTGTGACCTTGCAGCAGTGTCCCCAAGCCCTGGCTGCACAGCAGAGCCCAAGGACACTGAAAGAAATACTGGTCCCCGGCCCCGTATTTAGCAATTCCAGCTTAATTGATCTAGGATTGGGACCAGACATCAGCATTTTCCAGTACAGAGCCCCCGGGATGATTCCCTGGTAGCAGATTTGAGAACCTCTGAGTTTAAATCTCCGCTTGTTTCCTCAGCTGTGAACTATAGTTAGTAGGCATTTCTTTGACAAGTTGTATGAATTGTTAGCATTCGGAGCTCACACTAGCAGCTGGCATGCATTAGGAACTCAATAAATCTGAGTGGAATTAACCAGTGAGTAAACAAACACCAAGTTATCGGCATGATACTACAGAGTAATCATCAATAAATGAGAGTTAACAGTGTTACTCAAAATACATTCTAAAACCTTTAAATGTACAGTTTTCTTCAGTGAAAATGTTCATATGAGTCTTGCTTTCTCATTCCAGAGACATGGTCTCCCTTCAGGACCAGTGTTTTTGTTGCATTATCACATGACAGGGAGAACTATGAAATCAGACACAAGAAAAGTACTGTCATTCAGCATCTTCATGCATCTTTTTATCCTGTTTCAGTGCTATATTGGAGAAGAAATGCATTCCTCATTTTTGAGAACATATTTTTCTCTGGGACCAACTTCATACCCACGTGGAAAAAGAAAACGATGTCCCTAAATTCAACCTGCTTGCAAAAACTAAGCAAACAGCCCTGGCCAGTTTGGCTCAGCGGTTAGAGCATCGGCCTGCGGTCCAGAGAGACCTGGGTTCGGTTCCCGCTAAGGGCATGTACTTCGGTTGCAGTTTGTCCCCGGCCCTGGTTGGTCGTGTGGGTGGCAGCCACTCCATGTGTCCCTTTCACATCGATGTTTCTCTCTCTGTCTCTCTTCCTCTCTCTCCCTCCCACTCTATCTGAACAAAAAATGAAAAAATGTCCTCAGATAAGGATAAAAAAAAAAAGGGAAAAAAAACTAAGCAAACACCTTTGTTTATGGAGGCAAAGTCACAGAACGAAAAAATCTTAATTAGAATGTCCATTTTCACTTTAGTACCAACAGCATCAAAGTCTTGCTATTCAAGTAGGAGTGGGACACCAGTCACCCCTCTAAATGACATGCACCCCCTCCTAAGGCACACAGTACTGTCATTTTGTCCAATTGTATTGATGGTGCCAGGGCCGCACAGTTCCCTGCTGGGGAAGTCGCCCTGATCAGCTTTGGTGGTGAAGGAGCTGAGACTTTCTGCCGCTGAGCTGAGTTCCAGGGACAGTAAATAGAAACCACTGTAGACTCAATTATACCAGAGAGGGGACTTCTGAAAAAGTAGCCAGTGGTGTAGTTCCCACCATTAATCAGTCCATTTGATTGAGATTCACCCCTAATTCTTCCTTCTGCTTTCTCAATTGGAGTCTCTCCACCTCGCTTAGGTGGCCCTGAGATTCACTTATACGAATTCCTCCTTGTAAAACCAAGCACTATGTAGTCATGATTTAAAACTTTCAAGCTTCACTCCGATTCGGTCCCTTTGAAAGCTGACTTCAGGCTGCTCTTTAAAATGTGAACACTTTTCACTCCCTCCGCCAATCAGGTCGGCCCCCCGACATTCTTTTGAGGTGCCTGTTCCCCCAGGATTGGCTCCAATTGCTTGCATCTTTGAAAAATATCTGTCATAAAAATTCAAATACATTCACAAGTGAACATAAATAAAACATAATTTCCTCCAAATGATTTATAAAATACTAAAACATTCACTTCCCTGTCTTTCTGCCTGTAGGGAGCACCTCAGCCGGTCCGTCCTGGGGGTGGGGGGGAGCTCGCCCTCCCCGCAGGATTCTCCACGGTGCTGCGGACACGGAGAACACCCAGAGGCCTGCCGGATCTCCGAGAAGGTCCATCTCACTTTATCCATCAAGCATCAGGACGATTTTCCATGGTGAGATGGTATAGCTCTGTATTTACGCCTCAGAGGGCTCTAATGTTAGTGACAATGCCCTGATGCACATCTGTCAGGACCACAACAGGCGAGGACAAAGGGGTGGCTCCCCTTAGGGGTTTACTGCAGCCCCAGTCTTAGCGAAGGCCCGTGGAGAGAGGGTCACGCCGCCCACCTCAGCCTTCACATTCCCTGCCGGCGCCCGGTGCCCGGTGCCCGGTGCCCGGTGCCCTGCCTTGGTAACCACCGGGACACCGAGAGCCTTAGGCAGTAGTTGACATGCGCAGAGTCCCCGGAAGGGCCTATGAAAACACAGGTAACTGGGACCCACTTCGGAGTTCCTGATACAGTTGGTCTTGGGTGGGGCCTGAGGATCCGCACGTCTTTTTTCTGGCATTATTGAGATATAATTAACATATAACAGTTTGTAAGTTTAAGGTGTACGACATGATGATTGATATACATGTGTATGGTGAATTGATGACCACAATAAGGTTAGTTAACACATCCATCATCTCACATAGTTGCCATTTGTGCGTGTGTGATAAGAACTTCTAAGATCTGCTCTCTCGTCATCTTTCAAGTCTACAAGACGGTACTGTTAACTACAGTCACCAGGCTGCACATTACATCCTCAGAACTTACTTGTCTTACAACTGAAAGTTTGTACCTTTAGACCCCTTCATCCATTTCCCCCATTCTCCCTGTTCCCCAACGTCCCTGACAACCACCAATCTATGCTCTGTCTCTATGGGATTGGTGTTTTTAGATTCCTCATATAAGTGAGATCATAAAGTATTTGTCCTTCTCTGTCTGACTTATTTCACTTAGCATAATGCCCTTGGCCCATCTATGTTGTTCCAAATGGCGGGATTTCCTTCTTTGTATGACTGCGTAATATTGCATTGTGTGTGTGTGTATACACGTACACATCGCAGTTTCTTTACACATTCATCCATCTACAGACACTTAGGCTGCTTCCGTGTCTTGGCTATTGTGAATAATGCTGCAATGAATGGGCACAGCTATCCCTTTGAGATAGTGTTTTTGTTTCCTTTGGATATATATCCAGGAGCGGGATTGTTGGATTATGTGTTTGTTCTATTTTTAACTCATTAAGGCACCTCCATACTATTTTTTATAGTGGCTGCACCAATTTACATTCCCACCAACAGTGCACAAGGGCTGTTTTTTCTCCACATCCTCGCCAGCACTTGTTATTTCTTGTCTTTTTGACAATAGCCATTCTAACAGGCATGGGATGATATCTCATTATGTTTGACTTGTATTTCCCTGATGATGAGTGACGTTGACCACCTTTTCATGTACCTGTTAGCCTTTTGTATATCTTCTTTGGAAGTATGTCTATTCAGGTTTGCTGCCCATTTTTTATTCAGATTATTTGGATTTTTGCTATTGAGCTGTATACGTTTCTTATATTTTGGATACCAACCATATATCAGATATATGATTTGCAAATATTTTCTACCATTTTGTTGACGGTTTCCTTTGCTGCACAGAAGCTGTATAGTTTGGTATAATCCCATTTGTTTATTTTTGCTTTTGTTGCTTCTGCTTCTGGTGTCATGTCCAGAAAAGCACTGTAAGACCAATGTTAAGGAACTTTCCCTATGTTTTCTTCTAAGCGTTTTATGGTTTCAGGTCCTCATTTAAGTCTTTAACCTATTTCAAGTTAGTTTTTGTAAATGGTGTAAGACAGGGGTCCAGTTTCATTCTTTTGCATGTAGTTATCAACTTTTCTCAGCACCATTTATTGAACAGACTGTCTTTTCCTCATTGAGTGTTATTAGATCCTTTGTCCAATATTAGGTGATGTTATATGTATGGGTTTGTTTCTAGGCTCTCTATTCTGTTCCATTGACCTATGTGTCTAGTTTTGTGCCAATACCATACTGTTTTTATTACAATAGCTCTGTAGTATCATTTGAAACCAGGAAGTGTGATGCATCCAGCTTTCACCTTTTTTTCTCAAGATTGCTTTGGCTATTCAAGGCCATCTCAAGTTCCATAAAATTTCAGGATTTTTTTTTTCTATTTCTTTCTTTTTTTTAAAAAAAAAAAAGGTAATTGGAATTTTTATAGGGATTGCATTGAATCTATAGATGGCTTTGGGTATTATGGACATTTTAACAATTAACATATTCTTTCAATCCATGAACATGAGATATCTTTCCATATATTTGTTTCTTCTTCAGTCTTTCATCAATGTCTTAAAGTGTTCAGGGTACAGAACTTTCACGTCCTTGGTTTTATTTATTCCTAAGTACTTTATTGTTTTGATCCTATTGGGAATGTGTTTATTTTCTTTATTTCTTTTTTCAGATAGTTTATTGTTAGTGTATAGAAACACCTGATTTTTGAATACTGATTTTGCATCCTGCAACTTTACTGAATTTGTTTGTTCTAACATGATTTTTTGGTGGATTCTTTTGGGTTTTCTATGTATAAGTCATCTGCAAGCAGAGACAATTTTACTTATTTCTTTCCAGTTTGTATACCTTTTGTTTTTGTTTTTTTCTTATCTAAATACTCTGTCTGGGATTTCCAGTAATATGCTAATAGGAGTGAGGAGAGTGGGCATCCTTGTCTTGTTCCTGATCTTGGAGGAATAGCTTTCAACCTTTTACCAATGAGTATAGTGTTAGTTGTGGGCTTGTTCTATGTGGCCTTTTTTATGTTGGGGTACATTCCTTCTGTACTCAATTTGTTGGAATCTGCATTTCTAACAAGTTCCCAGATGATATTGCTACTTCTGGACTGGAAAGCACACTTTGGAAACAACTCATCAAATTCTCAGGGATCGAGGCTTCCTTGATGGGACTCAGGAAAGAACTGTGTTGTGCTCACAGCAATCCAAAATGTACCAGACAATGGTCACAGACAATAGTGTGGGGAAGGCAGGAGAGGGTGGGAACAGGGAGGAAGGGGTCAATGGGGGGAAATGGGGTTCATCTGTAATCCTTTCAACAATAAAGATAATAATAATGATGATAATAATAATATTCCAGACCTGATCACATCATATTCCATAGAAAAATTCCAGGATTATGTGATTCCCAGAGGGCTCTACACACACACACACACACACACACACACACACACACGTACAGGAAGATGCTTGGCACACTGGGAACAGTTCATAATAATTTAGACGCACAATCAATCCTTCCCTTTGAATAACTCACAGAGTAGTGGAATAAAAGGTACAAACATGAAGAGAACTATGTGATGCACTAGAGAACATGTGTACCAAATTCTGCAGGAGCCCAAAGAAACGAGTGATTAACTTCCCAGGGAAGTTAGGAACGTTTTTAAATAAGGAGGTGACCCTGGACCCGGGACTCGAAGGGTAGACAGGTGTGGAAAGGTGAAGTAGGGAGTTTCAGGCGATCAAGACAGCTGAGACAGCTGAAGGAGCCTGACACACACAGAAAATAACAGAATTCCATGTGTACTTGTGGGAATGTTTGGAGATTAGTGTGTGTGGGTTCTTAAATGTTGATCTAAGGAGTTGAACCTTGTAACAACCAGAAGATTTCAGGTCAGATCAGTGTTTGCATGAGAGACCAGCTCACTATCCTTCTGATACCATCTTTGGGCTTCAGTCCACTTCCAGCTGTCTTCAACCTCCAGGGACATCCTAGAGTTTGAGAAAGGGTTGGCTACAGAAATCAAACAGATTTAATAAATTGACTGAGAAATTAAGATACAAAACGGAGACCACCCAACAAGCTGCTGTCTGGAGGCTACTGCACACATGGGTAGGATCTGCCTCAGGCCCAAGAACCTCACATGGCCAGATGTCAGCAGGAATTTTCAGAGTTGGGCCATATGATCAACCATCCATTCATGTCGGCCATGTGGATATTCTATTGGTACTTATGAGGCTATGGAAACTGAACTGAAAACAAACATGAGTCAAGTGCATAGTTAATGATAAAAAGTATTAAGATAGTTACTTATGGATATAAATTTTGCAGTCACAAACTCAGATGTACATAAATAGAACTTCTAGAAAAGTGTTTCCCTATAACTCAACCTGCCTTAGCTCTCAAACCTCCATTCCACCTGAAGCAGAAAACTTTGTTTCGTCATTTCTAGGAAAACTCAATCAGTTCAGAGTTCTCACCCTCTCCTATTAACTCTTTTTTTTGCCCAGAGATTATTTCAATCATTGGGGCTTTGGTAGCCTTCCTGTGTATTGGTAGGCAGCATCTTTTCCCCATCTCCATCTTCTTTGGTCATAGGCTGTGTCCACTACTAATACATCTCACAGGATGCTTATGCTCTTACAGGCTGCACCCTGCCCCCTGGGCACCAGGACCATGCTGGTCACCTGCATCTCTCTTGTCTGGATGTCTAGGCCTCTCTGATCTCCTGGCCACTTTCAGCCACTTCTGTATGCTCTTCAGGACACAGAAAACTTTCTCTACTCTTCCAGACCACTTCAGGGACAAGGAAACTTGATGATTGTGGGCTGTCAACTCCTCTCTGCTTAAGTAAACTACTCTCATTTTTAATCTACTGGGGAACCAGTTGGTATAGGGGAATCCTCAGTCTAAGAGGCTTTCTGATTTCTCAGGCTTCATCCAGAAAGCAAAGCACAAGTTCCCTGCTCTGGAACTTACCCCAGACATCTCTGGGCTTTCCATTGTCCAAACCCTGCCAAGGACTCATCCCAGGAGATGTGGGATCCTTCTCCAGCGCCCACTAGCTCTGGTGACAGCCCCTCCAATCCACCTCCTACCACCAACTGGTTGACCTTACATCTCTTCTTTTTTTTTTTTAATTAAAATTTTTCACCTTTATTATTTTATTATTTGCTTCAAAGTACATCTCTTTTTGAGCAATAAAATCTGTTACCTAAAAAAACAATCAACCTCATCTACCTCCAAATTACTTGGATAATCTACCTTGGTCATTCTTTTATTCATTTAGTTGTTTATTATTGAATATCTACTATGGTATCAAATATGTCCTAGGCACTGAGGATACATCAAGAAACAAAATGCAAAAAAAAATCTGCACTCTTAAGCTTAGATACTAGAGGAAGAAGGTAGACTATAAAAAATAAATACAAAACATATTATCATATTTGGTAAATTATATCTACCATATGATAAGATTATATAGCATACTCACTAATTAAATAGTATATTAGAAGATGATATGTGTTATGGAAAAAGAATTCCACTGGAGGCCGAATGCAAACCAATTCATCAGGTTCTGTGGGTGTGGGGCCCTGGCATCAGCATTTTTTAAAAGCTCCCCCAGTGATTCTGATGTGCAGCCAGACTGAGAACCACTGCCCTAATCCATAGAAATTATCATTATTGCTCCATGGGAATTCTCTCTTTGTTTTATTAATGTCTTTAGTCATTGATTCATTCAATAAATTAAGTAATAATTCAGTAAGTATTTATTTGTTAAAATGTAGCACTTCCATTTTCCAGCCTTGTTGCAAACACCCGGGATGCAGCAAATGAAGAACTGAGACAAGGTCCCCACTCACAGGCTGTTCACCCCCAGAGAATTGTTTCTTCCTCTCATCATCATCTGCTTCTCACAACACACACATGCAGTGATCACTATTATCCCCACTTCCCCGGTGAGGAAACTGAGCCTTCGTCGAGTTAAAAAAACTTGCCCAAAGTCATGCATACGAAGTGATAGACTGGGACTCACACCCAATCCTGAGGCATCAAAAGACCATCCTCCCACAACCTCTCTCCTGACAGCATTTCCCAGGGGAAGGCCTTCATTCATGCTTCCTTCCCTCTTATTTTTAAGACTTCATGATGGACCGGTTTTATGATAGAATTTAATGGAATTAAATTTGAACAGCTCAAAATTGTGTAATTGATTACATTCAGTTTCCATCACAAATGACTAATTTGATTCACACCTGCTAACGTGACACCTGAGGGAGGGAGTAGCTGTGAGTGGGTGGTTAGGCCTTAATGATCTACGATATATGTGCTAATCGTGTAAAATAAATGTTATTTTAAATTCCCAGACGGGCTGTGATTAGGCAGGCCACACAGCTATCATGAGCTTACCTGTTGGACACCTGAACATTATTGTAATCAAGCCTGGTAAATTCTGAAATTAATTTTCATTAGATCTCCCTATATGAGAGGTGCTCTAAAGATATCTCAATGTATTATATGAGATATTCTCAATGTGTGTTTCATACATTAAGATGTGTATCTCACATGACATATCATACATGAGGTGAAATAATATATTTATAGAAATTCTAAATTTTTGATCACCATTTCACATTCAGTACAACTGTGAGTTATTTTAAAGACATATGTTTTTATGAGCTGAATTGTGTTCCCCCAAAATTCGTATATTCAAGCTCTAACCCCAGTACATCAGAATATGACTGTATTTGGAGATAGGGCTTTTAGACAGGTGACTGAGTTAGAATGAGGCCATTGGGATGTGTCCTAATCTTTTGGGCCTGGTGGCCCTATAAGAAGAGGAAATTTGGACACACAGAGAGACACCAGGGATGCGTGTACACGGGGGAAACCATCACGTGAGGATGTAGTGGGAAGGCGGCTGTCTGCAAGCCAAGGAGTGAGGCCTCAGAGAAACTAAACCTGTCGACACCTTGATCTTGGACTTGTAGACTCCAGGACTGTGAGAAAATAAATGTCTGCTGTTTAAGCCACCCAGTCTGTAATCTTCTTGTATGGCTGCCCTAGCAGACTAGTCCACTTGCATATTGCATTCAATTTAACAAATAATTACCTTTCTGTGTCTGACATAAAACTGTACTCAGGGGATGTCATGGACCTTTCTTCAAGGACTTTACAGTCTCTTAGAAAGACACACACATGGCTGAGACCATCAGAAAATAATAGGAGGTACAGTGGAGGAAAAAAGTGCTCCCCTGAGGGGATCAAAGCCAAAATAGATCAACACGAATCACAAAAAGAATAAGGCTTTTTTTTTTAACTTTTTATTGAAATTATTGGGGTAACGGATACAATAAGACCTTAAATGATTATAAACTTTTAAAAACGCAGGAAGACAGGGAAGGCATTGCGGTTGGGTGGGACGGGGTGGGGTGGGGAGAAATGAACAACATTGTAGAGTAACCAAGTGTGTGGGGTTACGAGAGAGTAAGACAGACGTGACAAGTGTGCACTTTGGAAGGGCCACTGCCACTCACCAGAGGCGTGGCCACAGGTGGAGAGGATGCACACCTGGGCGGGGGGCGGTGAGGATGAGCTGTGACGGCCCAGAGCGCTCGGCTGGCGTGAGTTGAGTTCTCAGTAAGCACGATGGAAGTGTGGGGGACAGCGATGCGAACCTCGCTCAGAAAAAAAGGATTTCACCTGAGAAATAATGAAAGAAAAGGGACAAATCTGGCGAGGACTAGAGACTAACCTAAATTCTCCCAGTAAAAACGATGTTCCCCAGAAGGAATACTGTGCCTTCCGAACGGACAGTACATCAATATCATAACAGCTGTTTGCTGAGCACTGATGTGCCAGGCTCTGTTTTAAACACTTCACGTGTATTAACTGTTTATAGGCTCGCAATAACCCATTGAGGTAGGTCTGGTGATAATAATTATCCCCATCTTAAAGATGAGGAAACTGCGGTCGGTGGGAAAGGTGACATAACGGCCCACAGTTACACCGTCAGCAGCAGAGGAGGGGTTCAGGCCCAGGCGATCCTACACGCATTGCGCCCACGTGCGCTCACGGCTCCCGCAGCGCTGCCCACGGGAAAGCTCTGAGAATCCTCTCGACTTCTGAATCGGGAAACAGACACACAGGGAGGTCCTCAGTTACCCCAAACTGTGTAGCAGGCAAGTGGCAAAGCTAAAACACAAAGTCCGTGATGGCCCATGCCCTTCTCCAGCTGTGTCCTGGCTCTCTCTTCAAAACACATAAAACTGGAAATTTTCAGGGACCGTCTTATTTTATTTAGAAGAATACAAAACCCTCCCAATGTGGCTTAACTATGGAACTAGTTACACCTTGGTACCATTACTACAGAAACATTAGGTAGAGAACACACAGAAAGAGAGGATATGGTGTCTCCCCAAAACACTGACTTCCTGGGGTTCGTGCTTGCTCCCTATGCACTAGTTAGAGAGTATCCATACCCTTTTGGCATTTCCACTTCAAACCTATAAATGTTCGAGAAAGGAAAATGGATACCAGAGATTTAAATCGAGCTTTGTAAGAAGCCACTTTTAAAAGCCAGGTGGCTAATTCAAATCAGGATACATGTTGATCCGTTTCTGAATAACAAGGAGGAGCAGAAAAGACATCTTTCAATAACATTTACGAAGCACTGATTTCCCTTTCTTTCTAACCCAGGGATACTCCACTCGCTTCCGAAGGCCGACCTGAAGTAGGAACCTGATTAACAAGGACGACTTGGTAGCAGGTGTGCTTAGAGTAAAGCAGCTCCTTCATCAACACTAAGGAACATTAACTGAGCACCTACTATGTATAGGGCACACGATGAAACGGGATTTGAGAAGTAGGTAGGTTTACACCATGGAGACCTAAGGATGGAGTATCTGAGGATGCTGAGCTGAGTCCTGGATCAGCTCTGGAGGAGCAGCCACATGCAGCCTGACGAAGGAATCGTAAAAGCACTAGCACCGAAGTTCTCCTCACCTGCCTCATCAACCAGCAGGGCTCGGTGAGCAGAACTGCCTTCTCCTCACCACTCTTCTATTTTTCCAGAACAACCAGGATTGAACTAATGATTCCCTGGCCCCGTCAATGACTCCAGATAATTTGAGGGAGAAAAAAATCCAGGCATCCTCTATTCTATTATTTTTAGTATCTGTTAAGAAAATGCATACTGTAAAAAGTACCATAAATTCAGTATTAACTTAAAATAACTTGTATTTTATTAAATGCAGCAGTTTCTACATATACCTAAAAAGCAGTTAAATCATCTCATGTATGCAAGTCTACAGACAAATGAAATGCTTGGTGCACTGGGGAATTTGAAGATCCCTTGAATCATTTCAAGGGCCCGGGGCAGAGGTTTGAGTCCCACCGGCTGAGATTTGTCACCCCCATCTCAAGGGATTTCCTCCCAGACTCTTCTCCTTACCTGGCCTGTGGAAAGAGCCCTGGTGCCCACTGCAAGCAAGAAGGTCGGACCTGCTCAGAAACGGGAGGCTCACAGCTCGCAGTCTGCTTACAGCGGCGTTTTCCAAAGCGGCCAGGTCTTCACCGTGTTTAGAATTGGGAACTGAGCCTAGACTGCCTCAGAGCAACTACTTCATTCTGTGAGGATCCGATTTCACCCCAGAGGACACCCTGACTGGCATAAAGCATGGTGAGCAGAAAAGGACGAGGCAAAGAAGCATTGTCAGGCAGGTCGTAAATGTCCAATTCTCTGCGAGGGAGGCAAGCGCGGGCCTGAAGAATCGCTCTACAACGCAGGCAGCAGGGCGGCCGCTTAGACAGATCAGTCGCCAGATTTGTTCCTCAGAAGTCAAACAGGATCTCAATGCGGGGTCATCCGCCAAGCATGAAGGTTGTGGATAACAGTATTATTAATATTCCATAAATTCTTTATATAGTACTCAGTGGAAAATCATCATTTGTAATATTTATCTGGTGCTTGAATGAGAACATGCGATAATATGACAATTCAATTTTCTACTTTGACATTTCAAATATGACCAAGTCATTATAATCAATCAGTAATACATTTATCATCTACAGGAAGCCAATTATGCGCCAATAATCAACGAAATTTCGAACTTGTAACCTAGACCCGTGTGCAGTGGTGACGGTGAAGGTGGAGACATTTGCTGTAATTATGCTGTTATTGCTTCTAACAAAATGTTTTATACCTGAAAGGGCAGGCAATGCTTTTAAAACCTCAGTTCCAGTCTGGTTCTTTATTACAAATTGCCTCTTGAATCATAAGCTTTTTAGAAGGGCAATAAGAGATGCAGTTGTCATAACACATGGATTCAGATCGACTATGGTTCAAATCCTGGCTCTGTGTTTATGAACCAAGTAACCTTGGGCAAGTCATGTAAGCTCTCTAAGCCTCAGTTTCCCCTTCTATAAAGGGGATGGTAATAATTACCTTGCAAGGCTGGGTAAGGATTTACCATGCTGTAGGGCACAGAGGTGCCCTACAAAATATAGGAACTATCATTATGACCCAGAGAACATAATGAACCCTTAAAGGCTTAGATTATGTTTTTAAAAGAATAATTTTAAACTTTCAACCAATGTTGAGAGAAGAGAAATATTTAAAACATAGTGCTCATTGTAATCAGTGTCTTTTAAAATATTCTGATTACTAGACAACAATTATATGCACTATTTTAATAATATCATAAAATGGTTGCACTTTGTTCTTTGTTTATTGCATTCTAAAACCCCGTGTTAGAATTATAGGCATATAAACCGGGGCCATTAAGAATGCCTGCAGAAAGCACTTAATGATGCATCATTTAGCCTGAATCTTGCCTTTGGAAGAGAGCAATCCAAATGGCTGCTTCTTTCAAATGTCACCCAGATACACAGTGTTCATTTGAGATCGTCTAAATAGCATATGTGTGTGCATTTTAACTCAGCTTTCCACAGTGCCTCATAGGAATTTTTCTTCTCCTATGAGACAGTGAAGAACACTGTCTGGGACCAGGATGGATTTGGAGATAACCAATATGCATGGGATGTGTCACTGTAGGAAGCTTCCCATGAACCTCTTCTCTGGTCCCAAATAGTTGGCCTCAGACCTCATGGAGCTACAGCTTTGCCAGGGATCCTTGAATCAGTATGAGCACAATCATTTACTGTGTACATAAAGCATATTATCACAAAGGATCTGTGTTCCAGTTCTCTGCTGTGGAGCAAACCATGCCAAAACGTAGAGGCTTAAAACAAAAATGATTCTCTCCCGTAATTTTCAGAGTTGACTGGTGGTTGCACTCCACATGGTGTCCACCAGGGTGCCAGGATGGCTGCTGCTGTCATTTGAGGACTTAATTGGGCTGGAATGTCCAAGATGGCTCACTACCTTTGTTGGCTGGGAGCTCAGGGGAGGCTATCCATCAAAATCCCTACACGTGAATCTCCACGTACATGGGGCTTCTTACAGTTCGGTGGCTAGGCTGTAAAAGGTAGCACTCAAAAAAGGAGAAGTACAAAGAGCCAGATGGAAGCAGCAAGGCTTCCTGTGACCTTGCCATGGAAGTCACCAGGTCCATTTCGACCGCTTCCTGTCGGTCAAACTCACAGGGCTAGGCTGCACTTCTCAATGGGAGTGCTACTATTTTTCAAGTGTTTTTCAATGTGTACTTGATAAAGTACAAATTTATTGAAGGACATACTGAGTTCTTAATAAATTTTAGTCATCAGATATGTTTTTAAATCAACTTATAAACTGTATAAGCAGTCTTAAAGGCGATTAATCTCCTGGCTGGTTTGGCTCAGCGGTTAGTGTCAGCCCACGGACCAAAGAGTCATGGGTTTGATTCCAGTCAAGGCCATGTACACCTCGGTTAGAGTTCAATCCCTGGCCCTGGTTGTGGATTGAACCCATGAGAAGAGGTTCATGGGAAGCTTCCTATTGTGTCATATCCCACGCATATTGGTTATTGTCTCTCTCACATCAATGCCTCTCTCTCTCTCTCTCTCCCTCTCACTCTACCTGAAAAAAAAAAAGCAATGGAAAAATATCCTCTAGCTTACAAATTAAGCCATCAGTTAACATTCCTGGGGGTGCATCTCACATTCTGTGAGTGCCACCAAACAAGAGACAGCTCACTAGGACTGCATGTATTTGAGGATTTCTCAAATACACTGATAGTCACTACTTTGACATGAATTGCTTATATGTTTTTGTTTAAACTCAAGAGGTTGTAATTGGATGACTGGGTGGTTCCACTGAATCTCATGGTTTTTTGCCCCCTGTCCCTCACCCCCAGATGCTTTTCCAAAAATTCTCATTGGCCAGACTATATTTTCACTGAAAAGAAGGGCCTGCCTCCTCTAATCCGTCATAGAAGCCTGCCAGTAATTCATGGATGATACTCAGATGGTTGCCCATGTCTTCAGGCAGCCATTTATTACTTAAAACCTTTATATCAGAGAAAACTCGGTTTATATCTCATAGAATTAAATCGTGCTGACTACACCCTGCCGACTACTTGCATTTAAATGTACACTTAATTGGATGGGAGTTTAGCCAGGCAAAGGTGACAGATCTGTGGCCACCAGGCCATGAGGAATTGACTGTCACTCATTAAAGTTATCCTTAAGATAAAGATTTAAATCTATTTCATTTCCTTGCTCAGGATCAGTAAAGTAAATAGGACTAAGACACGGGAATTAAAGGAGATATTCTAGCCGAGAGCATTGACAGCTGAAACATAATCAGTTTCTAAGATTTATAATGCTATTGACTTTTCTTTTGCATCATAAATTTCACTGCTGACTCTCTGCCTGGGCTTTATTATAATATCATATCATATTAGGGAGATCAGCTTTGCTGGTGACGAATGAAAAGCACTGATATGAAAAAAATTCCCATTATCAGCTCATCACCTAATTATATTAGCATCTTTGTATCCTATTATCAACTTTTTTTATATAAAATAACATTTCCTAATGACAGGGATTTCACTAATGCTATATGAGTGATGCTAATATCATTTGTGAGTTCTCATCATGCATATCCTACTTGAAAGCAGAGTATATTTGTTTTCTACACAGACTTCAAAAATTGCAGATGGTGTCCAGCAATTCAAGTACAAATGATGCTTTATGGAAAAGCTCTCCTCTTGCTTAGCATTGAGGGCTCCTCACAATTTGGTCTCAACCTTCAATTACTCGCATGATGACTCAAAATGTGAAGGTAGTTACAGCAGAAAGGAAAAAAAAAAACTGCTAACCTGCGGAACACAAGGTAGAATACATCTAATTTCTCTAATTATCACTCATCCTATTCTCAAAATCAAATCAGGGTAAAGTTCAGCTGAGTGAACTGTTATCCAAAACCACAAATGTTCTATACGAATTTTTGCCAGTGCCACTAAATATGAGATTTTTACCCATCTCTTAGCAAACTCGCAACTTTTTTAGATGGGTTGAAACCTGATAAAGGCAAAAAACAGCATTTCTAAAATTCATGTTTTAGAATGTGATCGAGTCATTGGAGTTTGTGGCTCTATCTGCGAGATGCTGAACCAGTCAATCACCTCAGCGATTCAGCATGACAACCAGTCAGTGCAGTGAGAAAATCAATTTCATCAGCTCATTGAACTGAACCGATGCCTGTGGACACAGGCGAATCCAAGGCCCTCCGCGGCTCCCCATCGCCGCAGCGGCGGCTGCTTCGCTCTCCCCAGGGTGGGTAAGGTTCTCACCCAGCCAAAATTGCCACCAAAGGGGAGCCCAGCTCTTTCAGGTGTTTTCATGTTCCCCCGGCATCTGGCTCCAGACTGGGAAACACTTGCCAGGGGCACCAAATCCGTCTCCTGGCCCAGGCCAGCCCCGGGCGGGCAGGGTGGATTGGGCTACTCGATGAGCTCCTTGGTGGCCCTGTTCATTCCTTTCAGAATTCAAGACTTGACCTTGACCCTGCTATCCGACTGTTCTCACAAACGGAGTCAGAGCAGCTTTCTCCAGCAAGTCTTCAGGGAGCTTGTTTGCTAGGTCCTCATCCAGGGCCGGTCAGGAGATGCCCGAATTCCTGCAGTGGTTCAATAGCTTGACTTCAGGAGCCCTCCCCACAGTCACCAGCTGAAATGTAAGTCCTTGAAATGGAGTAGCCAGGTCTTTATAACCCGTGGAGTGAATGGCAGATCACAGGGTTTATTAAATATTGACTGACTGGATTAATTAATTAATTAATTAAAAGCAATGGCTCTCAAACTTTAATTGGCTTTTTTTTTTTTAAATCTCCTGAAATCTTTTTTAAAATATGGATTCTTGCACTCCACTCCCCCCTAAAAAAGCTCTTATTTAATAGGTCCTGGATGGGGTGCAGGTGTCTCCATTTTAACAAGTACCCTAAGTGACATGCTTTGATTCGAAGCATCAGTTTGGATCTGACTCCTCTCTTACTTCAAAACACCAAAACCAGAAACTATGTAAATGTTTGTATGAGAAAAGCGGTGTGCGTTGGTGCATTTCTGCAGCAAGCGTCGATTTCTGCTGCTGTTTTGACGCATCATTTATTAAGTCTAGGAGAATGGTCAAGCATTTCTGTCATCTTTCCAGCTCTCAGTGTCCGTGGAAATTAGTTGGGAAGGCATCCCTAGTGAAGTGTGTGAAAATAGTTCCCCATGGAATGCCTGGAAGTCTTAAGAAATGTCTCTCCTCACTTGGCTTGAGTTACCTTAGCCTCAATGCATTTCCAGGAACCCAGCAGCAGAAAAAACACACCCGGGTCCTGAGCAGTTAGCTCCCACCTCCAGGGATAGGTGAGAGGAGTCACAGAGCAGCCTAATTACGCTGTCAGTCTAAAGAAGAAAGCGCGAAAAAGCCAGCTCCTTGGGAAGCTACGTAGAAGCTGAACAATGTAGAGAAGGTGAGGAGGTTAAACTGGCAGGTCTCTGAAGGCTTCTCAGCTTCTCGGCAAGGGGACACGCACCCTGTCCTTTGCTCCTGTTCTGAAATGGACGCTCTATATGACAGCGTTTTTTACAGCAGTGTGAACTTACTGGCTCTCTTCTGGGGGCAGCATGCCCCTTCAGGGTGGCACCTGTGATTGCCAGTGTCACAGTGAAGAGCCTGTGTAGAGCTAGACCTCAGATTCAAATCCAGATCTACCGCTTACCGACAACTTTTCCTCTAAACCTGAGCTCCCTCATCTGAAAAACGGACACAAGAATAACTTCCCTGGTAGAACGAGTGTGTGAATTAAGAGATAACCCATGAAAATGCTTAGTAAACTTGCATTGTAAGCATCTGATAAATGTTAGCTTGTATAAGTTATGATTCACTGTGGGTCCCAGTACAACGTGTGATAAATGGAATGGAAACGGGGAGCTCTGATGCCCATCTTTCCACAGCCAGCCTCTACCTCCACCGGGCCCCTGAGGAAGACGAAGGCCAGGCCAGCAATGCTCACTGCTGATCGTCACCGAAAGCCTTCCGTGAAACGCTTAACCCTCGTGCCCCTGGACCAAACATTCTGGGAAACTTCCATGGCCCCTTCCTCTGGGTCCACCCTTCGATTTTAGCTCTTAAAGGTCCCAAATCCTGGGGGAAATGTATGGCAAAAGGATGCTAGTGAGTAGAGCACCTAGACAAAGGCCTTCCCCAAACCACATCCTAGGGAGAGTGACCCCGCCTTGGCTTGCCTGGGGCAATCCCGGTGTAATTATTAATAAGACCCCCTCTCTCATGCAGGCCGGTGTGGTTACCCAGCCCCTAGGCATTGCAGAGTGGAGTGTGGAATGAGACCAGCTTCTGGATTAACAGGGAAGAGAAGCGACCAAGGAGGGAAACGCCTCCAAAGACATAAACTGCTGGCTCCACCTCCACGCAGAAGCCCTGCTCCTGAGCCTTGCATCCAGGGGTAGCCCTGGGATCCCCTTTTCTTGGACCTCCCTCAAAGCCCCTCTTCCTCAGGTGGGGGAGCCCAGGGGAGGTCTATACTCCCAGGATAGTTTTAAAGAGGGCTTTAAACCCTCCTCCTAACAGGATCCCCAGCCAGCACTAGAAACTCAAAATGTGAACTTTTACTTTAGAAAAAGCCTTTTTATGGACTAATATTTGTTGTTGTTGTTGTTGTTAATCCTCACTCGAGGACACTTTTCCACTGATTTTTAGATAGAGTGGAAGGGAGGGAGGGAGAGAGAGAGAGAGAAAAACATCAGTGTGAGAGAGACACATCAGTTGGTTGCCTCCCGCACGCCCGGGACTAACCTGTAACCCAGGTACATGCCCTTGACTGGGAATTGAACCTATGACTCTCAGTCCTCAGGCCCACGCTCTAACTGCTGAGCCAAATCGGCCAGGGCAAAAGCTAATATGTTTTTGATGGTCATAACATTCTTGGGTAAGGGACAAAAGACCATCTAACAATTGGTCACAGGGTATTAAAGAATCAAAAAAAAAAAAAATCACAATCAGCCATAGTAACCAATTCCTGACAAGCAATTTGCATTCACAGTGTGCTTCTGGACACACGTGTGCCTTTCAGAGCACCGGGAGGCTGGCATCGTTAGCCCAGCGTCCACAGCGAGGAAAAGGACACAGGAAGGAAGTGGTTCGCCAAGATCACACAGCACGGTGGCGGCAGCGCTGGCACCTGACTCCCAGGCCTGTGAGTTTAAATCTTGTGATTCTCGCCAAGGCCACCAGTCACATCAGAGTCAGACTAAACTTGAAGTCAGTTATACAGAAAAAGAAAAGAAAAGAGAAAAACAGAGAGGGAAAGGTCCAGGGGAGCCACGCAAGTCGTTCAGGCGGCGTCTCTGACCCATCCTTCCACGCAAACGCGCCGTGGGGTGAGAAACGACTGGAAACGGGGCCGTGCGTGGTTCCCTCGGTTTGATCTGTTCTCAGATGCTTCCCAGGGAGAGCACCTCACTCACTGAGTGTGACTACGATGGAAAGGCTTGTATTTTTGATAACTCAGCCCCTAACACACATGAACACAACCAGTTCATGCGCTGCTCAACCCAAGGAAGCAGATGGAGGGAAAACCCTCGGGAGGGACAGTGCAGCCCCCCACCCCGCACGGCGCCGTCCTCCGAGCCGCGGCTCCTCCGTGTCCAGCGCCTACCGTGGAGAAACTGCTTTCACAGACCCCACCTCACCCAATCCTGCCGAATCCCTGAGAAGGAGGGGGTGGGAGGGATGCGGTTGTCCCTTTCCTGTAGATGGGGCAGGACAATATTTTGAGATAGTACATTGTGTGTGTTTTTCTCTGTATCTATGCTACAGGGATAGAAGTAGACTCATGAAGATCAGGCCCCTGACGGTGGGGTGTGCATGGCTGAACACGATTCTTGGGCCCAACCTTAGTCCAGAGACCACAGAGCTGCCTGCCTCCAAGGCACAAGGCTCGGACTGTGAGACTGCCAGCTGGGACCTTGCTGGACTTGGGCTGGACCCCTAAAGCAACAAGGGAGTTGGGAGGAGCCCCAGTAATAACTATAAATATGTTTCTTGCTCACCATGGGAGACAAGCACAGCCTGGTTTTGTTTGGCTTTTTTTTTTTTTTTTTTCCTAAGATAATTTTTGTAGAGCAATTTTAAATTCACACCAGCATTACAGGGAAGGTACAGAGATTGCCCACATACCCCCTGCCCCTACAGGTGCATACCCTCCCCCCATCACCAACACTCCTCACCAGAGGGTACATTTGTCACAATTGATAAACTGATATTGATTACCTAAAATCCATAGTTTACATTAGGGTTCATTATTGGTTTTGTGTATTTTATGGGTTTGGACAAATGTATAATGATATGTATTCACCATTATGGTATCACATAGAGTATTTTCACTGCCCTGAAACTGTTCTATGCTCCAGCTATTCATCTCTCCCTCCAGCCCCAACCACTGGCAACCACTGATCTTTTTATTGTCTCCATAGTTTCACCTTTTCCAGAATATCATATAGTTGGAATCATATAATATGCAGCCTTTTTGGATTGGCTTCTTTCACTTAGTAATATGCATTTATGGCTTTTCCATATCTTTTCATGACTTGATAGTTCATTTCTTTTAGCACTGAATAATATGCCATTGTCTGGATGTTCCACAATTTATTTATCCATTCACCTTCTGAAGAACTACTTGTTTTGTGTTGACTTTTTTAAATGAAGAAATATGAAATTTCTTGTGGATCTTATTTTGTGATTGTAAATTTCTTACCACCATATAAATGAGAAAAAAAAACTAAGATGTCAAATATCCATAAAACCACATTTTTGAGTTATAAGGACAACGCTTGTTTGTAATGAGACATTTGGTTTACTAGGCAACCTGTTGGCTAATTTATGGTTCTCACTTCACTTCCTATACAGACCTCAATTGTTTAAGGTAACTTTGGGGTGGCCCTGTCCTTTACTGACTTACTTGATTGACTGTCTCAACACCAGTTACCATCCTAAAGATGTCTTGCCAAGACACACAATAGAAGGGGTTCCCAAGGCACACAGTCATTAAGCAACTTTTTGTGCCCTGGTGCCCAGGCCTTTCATTAGGATATAAAAAGCAGCTCAGGTTAATGGAAGAGTCTGTGAATATAAACTCATTTGATATTCATCGATTTGTAAATGACTCCTACACGTGTCCTGTTCTGCTCCCTCTCTGCAGCACTATGAATTTTGGCTTTTGCTTGCTTTTTAGTATTTGAAGATTTCTTTTCTAGTTTGTCTTGCTTTCCAGCTCAGCTATACAGTTATGGGTTTCTCTTACACATAATCCAGCATGTCTATGTGTTCAGAGCCCAAGGAGGGCTTCCCATGGCACCTCAGTTTGCCATTTTCAGAATAGTCTCTGTAAAAAGTTCATTCATTCATTCATTCATTCACTCGACGTTTTTCAATCCCTATGAGGTGTCAGGCACCATCCAAGGCCTAAGGGATGAAACAAACATGAGTGAGACAAAACACCAGTTCCCAACAACCTTCCCATCTACGGAAGACAACAACCTGCAGTGCAGTGGGGCTTGTGCTTGGCATAAGTGTGGACCACAGGGAACAGGAGCAGAGCGTGCTGAGCCGCTCACTCCAGTGGGAGAGCTGGGGAAGGCGCTGCACGGATGGCTGTGGGTGATGAATGTGACTAGCCAAAGTCCATCCATGATCAGCATGTCAGTGACACAAATTAACGTTGACATTTCTGATCTGCACCCGTTTTAAAATGCAGTAGAGCATAAGGCAAAGAGGGTTGTTCGACTACTCAAGAAACCCGGGTCAGAGTTCTCACTCCGCCCCTGTGTGAACGTGAGCACGTGGTTGTACGTTTCTAAGCATCACTGTCTCACCACGTCATTAACCGGTTGGGTTAAACAGTCTCTACCACCTTCTCTAGCTGAAGATTACACGATTATTACACTGAACTGCCATCATTTTCCCACACACACACACACACACAAAAAAAACATTTTTATTAAATTATTTAAGGAAATGAAGCTAAATGTATCTGCTTTGCCAAAGGCAACAAATGAAAATTTAGCTAAAGCAGCAGACCCGGGAAAAGGAAACAGACCAAAAGACTGAAGAGGGGAGAGACTGCTGGTGAGCCTTAGATGCAATTAGCACCACAATGCTGGAACACAGCACCGTGAAACTGTGGTTGTTTGGCATGAATGGGCAGAAAGTCGCTTTGACTGAGTATCTGTGGTTCACCTGCTTAACCACAAACTTCACGTTGCAAGTCGCATCTTTTCCTCGCAGCCCACTACCGAGCACCAAGGGACCCTTAATAAGTACAAATTGGTTGTGAGGAAGAAGAGAGCGCCCGTTTCTTGGTATTTGCTGGGCTTCTGAAAACATTCTTTCAACCTGCCACAGGAACAAGACGGCCCTTGCTCTTGACTAGCAGCCGCTTCCCTTAGCGTAATGAACAGGGTTCGTCCAACACTCAGAGCCCCTAGATCAAGGATAACAAAAACTATGTCCTCGACATAGTTTGGTATGAAGTGAGGTGAATTATAATGCTAAATGCGTAGCTTCAATTGCTCACCCAATTCTGAAGCTGTTGTTTACGATCTTCAGTTCAGCTCTGCCCAAGTTGGGTCCCCGTCCCCGTAGCCGAGGCAGACAAAAGGGGAAGCGCAGCGCCACCTGCTGCCCGTCCGCGGGGAGCTGGGAAAATGGCTATGTCCGGAAGGAATTTCTTCCAATGGGACTGTGACTACATTTTGTAAATCAATTTTCTCTACTGTAAAAGAATACATAAAATTTTAACTATTGTAGTATGTTTTATTATTTTCTATTGTTTTGTTTTTGTCTGATATTCATAAGGGTCTCAGACAAAAATGAAATTTTAAATTTAAAACCCAGTTTAGAATATGTTAATGTATGCACTTCATAGAACCACAACATACATGTTTTAAAAAGCATCTGACCTTAATAACAATGTTTTCCTTTATATTCATTTTAAGTACCATAAAATTAATGCCATGCACACAGGGAACTATTGACGAGGGAAAATGTATCAAACAATGTTATAAAAGAAACAACAATAAATATTTTTAAAATAACATATTGAAATTTAAAGAAATTGATTCAAATGTAGTCTTGCTTTCACCAAAAAAAAAAAAAAAAAAAAAAAAGCCAAATCTTTGCATCGAGTTTACTGATCTTTTCTTAACAGGACTTGGTATGTAATTCTATTTTAATAAAGCCTATTTTCAGAGCTGATGGTGGTGCAATGGGATTCTTTCAACCATGAGTAAAGAAGCCTTGGTTAGAACTAGACATTGGCTTTCTAGCCTGGATGATTTGGGGCTTGTGTTTTATGACCAGGAAAAAAAAATGGTGAACAAGATGTCAAGGACAGACACAAATGTCTCAGAACCCTACCAACCACACAGCCATCCCTAAGCAATCTCTGTATTGCTACCACAGCAGCGACCTGGACAGAGAAGCCCAGACACAGCTTCCTCTGACCCCTCCTCCCAACATCTGACTCCAGTGACTTTTTATTAATTAAGCTTCTATTTCTATAACTTGAGACATGAGTGACAGCAAGAGATAAACGACGCTTGTTTTTTATTACAAATATTCCAAAAAATATTGAGAGAGAACAAGATGCTAGAAATAGTATTCACGAAAAAAAGTAGAGACTGAGCCATAAGAAACTGCTGCTCCTTGACTATTTTTACCTGAAATAAAGCAATTTTGCATGCTACTTAGGAAATACTTAGGAAACGCGAGAAAAGGAGCACCAACATGGATGTGACTAGGAAACAACATCCGTGCAGTTTGTAACCACACGGAATTAGTCATGACTGCGGCCATGCCTGTGACCTGAGGTAGGACAAACGCCGCAGCTTGCTGTGTGAGCTACCAAGCAGCACCATCGCCTAGCCGGATGCACACACGCAAACACGCTCCCAACAGGGACTGTCAATTCGGGTGTTAAGACAGTTTCTCATCCTTGTTTAGTAATTAAGTCTCTGTCAAACTTTTCTTGTTATAATATCAATAAGAACTACATATAAAATTAACATCTTTATACATCAACGAATAGACATGCTCTGTCGCAAAAGTCCATTTTTAAGGCAATTGCTTGAAAGTAAGGAAGCACCTCCTCAAAGAAATAAGGGAAGTTAAGCTCCCAGGCCCACTCACGAGAATCTGCATAATTCGCAGTGCAGCTACACCACGCTGTTATTCTACAAACCCGAACTGCAAGCCCAGGAAGCAGAAAGACAAAAAGGAGAATGAAAAGGATCAGACAGTGGCATTGTGATACTTAGTGTTTGTGACATCATTTTCAGTATTTATACTCTGTAATTTTTAAGTACTGAAATATGCATTTAGTTCTGGATAATACTGTTGTTTTAGTATTTGAAAGAATGTGAAATATGAATCATTTATGTCTTTGAAGATCAATGACTCAATGATTCCATTTATGCCACAATACAAATGTATGCTCACTTTCTTCCCCCTAGGCAAAACCACGCCCACAAAGGTTGCAGTAAGCAACCAGACGTGCGATTGCAAAGCTTCCACTGAAAGGATGAGGCTTATTCCCATTCAAACACTTTCTGAACAAATGAAATATGAAAGCATCAGTATTGAAATGGGTAAAGATCCCTCAGTCTCAGTCTCCAGGTGATGAAACGAAGAAAGACAAAGACAAACCTGAAAGGCTTGCTTCGAAACAAAATAGCACAACTTACCATAATAAAAAAGATTGCCACTCTGAGCAAGGGCTGGAGAGGCAGCTTTCTCCTGGACAGACGCGCTGTCAGAGGCCTTTGTTCCTTTGGTGAGCCCTTCCCTGGGACAGCAGACGCCGCCATATCTGGGACTCCAGCTACCTGGCTCACACTGTTTGCCCCACCCTGGTGATTCCCTGAGGCCCCGCCCCACCCAACATTCAGGCCCATCCAAGCTGTTGCCAGTTGCTTTACCATAGGACTGGCCTGTCTTGGATCCTGCTTCAGCTTTTCCTAAATTCTTTCAAACAAGCAGCATCTGGTCTCAGCTAGCCCCATACCTCTCACTAAGTAATACATAGAAACAAACACAGGGAGGCAGCCAAAATGAGGAGACAAAGAAACAGGTCCCAAATGAAAGAACTGAACCAAACTCCAGGAAAAGAACTAAGTGAAATGGAGTTAAGCAACCTAACAGATGCAGAGTTCAAAATACTGCTTATAAGGATGCTCAATGGACTTAGTGAGAACCTCAGTGAACTTAGAGAAGGCCTCAAGAGCATAAAAAAGGACCAGTCAGAAATGAAGGAGGCACTAACTGAAATAAAGAATAGTTTACACAGATGCAATAGCAGAGTAGGTAAAGTCAAGAAGCAAACCATCGATTTGGAATATAAGGAAGCAAAAACACCCAATCAGAACAGCAAAAAGAAAAAAGAATCCAAAAAAAATGAGGATAGTGTAAGGAGCCTCTGGGACAACTTCAAGCGTGCCAACATTCGCATCTTAGGGGTGCCAGAAGGAGAAGAGAGAGAACAAGAAATCGAAAACCTATTTGAAACAATAATGGCAGAAAACTTCCCTAACTTGGTGAAGGAAACAGACATACAAGTCCAGGAAGCACAGAGAGTCCCAAACAAGATGAACCCCAAGAGGCCCACACCAAGACACATCATCATCAAAACGCAAAAGGTTCAAGACAAAGAGAATCTTAAAAGCAGCAAGAGAAAAGCAGTTAGTTACCTACAAGGGAGTTCCCATCAGACTGTCAGCTGATTTCTCAAAAGAAACTTTGCAGGCCAGAAGGGAGTGGCAAGAAATATTCAGAGTGATGAAAAGCAAGAACCTACAACCAAGAGTACTCTATCCTGCAAAGCTGTCATTTAGAATCGATGGCCACATAAAGAGTTTCCCAGACAAAGAAAAGCTAAAGGAGTTCATCACCACCAAACCATTATTATATGAAATGTTGGAGGGTCTTCTTGAAGAAAAAGATAAAATAATATAAACAAACAAAATGGCAATAAATACATATCTATCAACAATTGAATCTACAAACAAAATGAACAAGCAGAACAGAAACATTCTCATAGATACAGAGAAATTTTGTTGGGTACCAGATGGGTGGGGGCTAGGGGGAGGGGTGAAAAAGGTGAAAGGATTAAGAAGTACAAATTGCTTGTTAGACTGACAAACCTCAAAGGGAAGGGGGGTTGGGGAGTGGGAAGAAATAAACCAAAGAACTTATATGTATATATGCATAACCAGTGGACACAGACAACAGTGTGGGGAAAGGCAGGAGGGGGGCAGGAATGGGGAGGAGGGGGGCAATGGGGGAAAAATGAGGAACATCTGAAATACATTCAACAATAACGATAAGTTAAAAACAAACAAACAAAAAAAAAGGAAAACAAAAACAAAAACAAAATGCCAACAGATACATGAAAAGGTTCTCAACATCACTAATCATCAGGGAAATACAGATCAAAACCACAATGAGATACGACCTCACACCTGTTAGGAATATAAAAAAAAAAAAAAAAAAAAAGATTGCCACTCTGAAAAAAAAGAATACACAAATTTTCAAAAAGTGCTCCTCAAAGAGATGGGGTTATTTAAAGATGGAGTCCAAAGTGAAAGTCTGGAGTTAGCTTATAGCTTGCTCCTCCACTTCCTGACCTGTACAGAAAGAAGGTTGTTGACAGCTGGAAACATTTGTACAAAAATATGCCTGTAACTGAACGATGATATCAGTGACCTCATTTTTTTTTAAGTTGTTACTTCTTCAAAGAACTATGCATTATATCAGATATCTGACTTTACATTTGTGACTAATTTTCTTTATTTTATAAAAACCATTTTAGTAAGGAATTATTTTATATATTTCATCTCTTAATAATTTATACTTTTATAATGAATGTTTATTTATCTTCATAGATTTGTATTTTATTTGAGGTTTTCTAGGCTTATCATTTTTATTTTTGAAATGTGTGAAGTTTTTCGTCCCATCGACCTTTTTTCAGGAATTCTGAAATTTTGTTTCAAATAAATTATAGATAATATGTGTATTTCACTTAAAATCAAAATAAATGCTGAGGTGCCAGAAATACCATTTTTTCCAATATATCATAATGTCCAGTGGGCTCAAAGATGGCATGTTGAGGAGGCAGGAAGAGAGAACCAGCACTCAAGAGACCTATATTTCAGATTTAAACAGAACCTACAGAGATCATAAATAGTGAATGGAACCCCCTCACCAATATGTAATTAAAAATTAAAACAATACTAAGCTATAAACCAAGTCAAACAGAGTCCTGATTTTTCCCATAATGAATAATAAATGCTTTTTGTTAAATATTTCATTTCCCTAGCCCCCCTGCCAAAAAAAAGATAATGTGCTGGTTCCCTAAGCATAAGACATGCTCTGTCTACCTAGTGGAGTCCAGTCCTCTCCAGCCTGTTCTGCTCTTGAGTCTGCTTCTAGCCCTCAGTGACTTCACCTCTCCAGGCCTCTTCATGTTTAAAAACAAAATTCAACCAGGTAAATTCGAAGATCTAGTTGGCTTTATTAAGAGATTCACGCATGAGGCAGCATCCCATCTAGCAATTAGAAGGGTTTGTACAAAATGGAAGGTTTCTCCGGGAAGAAGGGTGGGCAAGGGAGCTATTTGCAAGAGGAAAGGAGTCTTTTTAGGCCAGGACATCTTCTTTTGGGGGGGATGGACCAACAAGGGTTTTCCACACAGACTGCCTCTTCTTCCTTTGGGGCTGGGAGGGGGTGCATTTTGAGGGTCCCTGTGACACATACCTTACTGGACCAGAAAAGCCCACATTGGTTGATTAGTGTTATGTTTCTGATGAAGGTTAAAACTACAGTTGGTCAGATGTGAAGTCTAGGTTTGGTATCATGGCCTTTAGCACAAGCAGCACCATTTGGGCCTGTGTGTTTCTCTTTAACATTCATCAATACAATAAAGGGTTTTGACTAGATGATATCCAGCCTCCCATCCAGCTCTAAAGAATTACTCACTACAGAGTCGGTCCTTGGCAATTGTGGTATTATGATTTATAATAAGAAATACGGATTTTAAAATATAGAGAGAGATTTGGTCTTTGTCCCCATTTTGAACATAGAGATTCTAAAACCCTTGGAATTGCCTAAGTAATGAGAGAGAGAGCAAAGTGTCTTGTTATGTTAATTAGATGACTTTTGAAAAACATCCAAGGATAGGGGCTGGTTACCGGGAGAACCAACCACGTGATTAGTATCACTCAGTGAGGGACTGGTTAAATAAAGTATGACACATATAAACAATGAAATACTATACAGCTGTCAAAAAGACCAATGCATCTTTATTTGTATCAATATGAATAATCTCCAAGTTATTATAGTAAAAATAAAGCAAGGTGCAGAATGCCCTGTATAGTATGTTATCATTTGTGTTATCTCTTCCAGTTGAATTTTAAATTCATAGGCCCTGTATTCTGGCCAATGGCATGATCTAACTGGCATTATGGCCATGATACTGTTCACTTTCTCTTCACCTTTCCTCTGTTGACCTCCTCCCCAACAAAATACCAAGTTTCTGTCATGGCCTGTGGTTGACACAATTAATATGAGTCTAGAAACAGTGTGATTAGATTTTAGATCATTTCCTATTTGGGATCCAGTAACAGACTAGATGTTCAAATTATAAGCTGCTACCTTGAGTTTGTTTGGTCTGTGGATTTTGTTGTATTTTTAAAATTCTGTGGATGTGGGGATGCCACAGCATTTTTGTGTTCATGACCTTTGAGTCTTTAGAAAACTGTAGCATATGAAAAGATTCCTTTTTAGAAGTTCTACCTGAAACTGATATAATATTGAATGTCAACTGTAATTGAAAAATTAAAATAAAATAAAAAGAAGTTCTAGAGTAGAGATCCAGGGTATGGCTGAGCATACCTTTGTATCTAAGATGCAACCCACCTCCTTCCAGGTCTGTGAGTAAAATTCTTTAGCTATGACTGAAAAAAATAATAGGAAATGGGAAGAGATATTGTGAGACTCTAATTTCACTGTGGTGACGTGAGAAAGGGAAACCCACTTTTTGCACTTTGGTGGAACAACAGAAGGAAGATTTAATAGTCAGGTGTGCTTTAATTTGTGATAGGGACGATTACAATATTAATGAGAAGAGGAACTTAAATTTTTCTGTGAAATCAAGGGTTTAGCTCACAATTGCATTTTGGCATATGGTATCCCTGGAATATATGTCCAGTGTGCTCGAGACAAGGGGAATGAGTGAATTCTCCAGGGCCAAGAGACCTCTACTTCTACCAGAATTTCCTGTGTATGTAGCCTTCAGGTTTCCTTAATTAATGCTCTTTCTTGACCCATTGCAGAATCTCTGGGAGCCACATGAAAGAGGAATTTGTGAAAGGCCTTCTGGGGTTTCACTGCCTTTTTAATTAGTCCAAGAAGTGTCTAAGACTTTTGAAGTGACTCCAAAAAGATCCAAGCAGGATGTGACACTCTGGATTTGGTCAGAAAACAGAGTCGCTACAAGTATTAAGAAATAAGGAGTTTAACACAGGAATTCAAGTCTGCAGCTAGAAAAGAATGAAAACAGCCCCTAACAACCTTGGCTTACACTAACGCCGTGGAGGAGGAGGAGGAACCGGACCTCACAGGGAAGCCCCCAAAACGGTTGCACCTGTCCGTCTCGCCTGCCAAGGGGGAGCTCTGGGAACCCTGCAAAACCACTGTGTGTGGCCGCCATGACCTCCTGTGAACAGTGGCTGTTGCGTTTACTTCCACCCTCCAAATCCCAATGCAGGTTTCTCTCTATTGTCCAGTTCTAACTCAGAACCATCTCTTGAATCACCTTTTACCTAGTGTCTCCTTCTCAGTCTCTTTTAATGATTCTTCATCATCTCTCAGAGAGCAGACCCAGGACCTCCTTTCTGGTTTCATCTGGTCTCCTGACTTTAAATAACATCTCTGTACTGGTGATGTACCCCAACATGTATCTCCAGCTCAGACCCCGCCCCAAAACCCTTGACTCATGTATTCAAGTGCCCTCTTGATGTCTCCACTCAAATGTCTAATAGCACAAATCAAACTCTGGATTCCCCCAAGAAAAACTTTTCCCTCAGTCTCCCCCATCACAATAAATAGCAATTCTGTTTTTTCGGTTGCTTAAATCAAGTCATCTTGATTTTGCTTTCACCCCAAATCTAATTCATCACCAAATTCTATCAGCCCTATGTTCAAAATATTTGCAAGTATATATATCTCACCGCATCTCATTACCTCCACCTCTGTAGGCCTGTGCAAGCTTCTGTCTGCTCTTCTGGATTGGCCTCCTAACCCAACCCACCCAAAGTCTATTTACAATACCAAGGGATCCAACTGGAACATGTTAGATCACATCACTCCACTGCTCAGGGTTCTACAGTGACATTCCATTTCACTAGAATAAAGCCAAATATTTTGCAACGTCACATGATCAGAAAGGCCTGTCCTGATCACCTTATATAAAACAGCAATCTCATACGTTCTCTCCTCTACTGATTTTATTTTTTTCCATAGCATCTGACCTCTTATGTATTTATCTGGTATTCTATGTGGGATCCTGCTATGGACTGAACTGTGTCCCTCCAAAATTCATAGGTTGCAGCCCTAGCCCCCAAGGTGATGATATTTGGAGATGGGCCTTTGTAGGTAGTTAGGTTGAGATGAGGGTGGGGTCCTCATAATTGGATTAATGTTCTTATAAGAAGAAACACCAGAGAATTTCCTTTTCTCTTTTTCTCTCCACTATGTAAGGTCCTGGCTTTAAAACCAAGGCAACTCCTTCCTCATTCCCTGCGAAGGAGTGCTGTCTACAAGCCAGAAGCCTCGCCAGGAACCAAATCTGCCTGTACCTTGATCTTGAACTTCCCAGCCTCCAGAACTGTGAGAAAAGGAATTTTTGTTCTTTAAGCCATCCAGTCGATGATATTTTGTTATGGATGCCTGAGTAGAGCAGGACACTCCCACTCTCTCCAACTAGATTATATGATTCGTAGGGGACCAGGTTTTGTTTTGTTCACTACTGTGTCCCCAGCACCTACTTGCCACCCAACATACAATGTATTCACACAATGAATAAACTGCTGAATGAATAAGTTGCCCAGTCTTAGCCAGAATGTGGTCGAGCTTTGGCTAGCTCAGGTGCTAGCTGGTAAGCACCAAATGAAGTAGGAATAAGTTTTCTATCTTAATTGTGTGAATCTAATTTGCAAATGACAATATAAGCAACCCATCTTAAATATTCTGGAACATTCAGAAAATAAAACACAAATTCTGCCTCTCTGGTTTTCTCCTATTTGAAGGGAGTGGTCATCTATCTGAGAAGACCTCATAGCATATCTATCCTGCCACAGACTTCACCCGGTGAACAGCATTTAGGGATTCAGAAAGCACAGTATTAAATTCCACTCCCCATCTAAACCACAGAAATGTGTTCATTTCTTAAAAGTTATTGCAGAGCTAACTCCCATTGTAAGGGCCAACCAACACACTTGAGGTCCTGACTTTGAAACCAAGGCAGTCCTTTCTTAATTCCCCAAGAGGGAGTGCATGTTGTTACAGAGACATAATTCATGATGTGAATTAGCTTTTGATAGTAATTCATCTGGTTCCACTAACACTGAAAGCTCAAAGTCATTCAGACGTGTTTCCTTGAGATTGCCGACATAAGAGTCCTTTCCAACCAGTAAATAGTAATTGTCTCGGAAAACCGAAGCCAAATGAGCCAGCAATGAGAAGCAGTTTGTAAATCCTGAGTTTGGGCCCACCAGAGCCAATTACTCGAACAGGGGCGATTTGGGCGTCTTTATTTGGATGCTTGAGATAGCCTGTTTACTGCAAGGTAAATGCATTGATGTGCTCTCCCGGTGTAATTGAGGGAAAGCCTGTTGGATCACAAATACATCCAGTGGTTACTTTAGGATTCCTCTGAGAAAGCGCTCACGTAATTTCCTTTGTATGTGTTTTCCAAAGGACACATGTCTCCTATCCGGTGTTCTCGAGACCACAAATGCACCCCATTGATTTTCTCAGTCTACAGTGTGTTGATTTTCAGCCCATAGTGTGTAAGGTAAAAGAAAACAATAACTGTATATAGAAAATATTGATCTGCAACCATTGATTGAAGGCCCCGTGGTGTCAAAAGATTAGTTACCTTTAAAAGAAGTACTAAAGGTGACTTTCAACTACTTTTTATTGACTAACACAGACCAGATAAACCCTCTATTCAAAGCCATAGACTCTTTTCCAGAAGCCATAATGAAGAGACCATTTTATTCTCTTGCTTGAGAGCTAAATAATACTGTCAATGTATTTTCCAAATACATATACACATATGCTGTACTGTTACCAAATGTCATGGTATTATCATTTAACTAGACTGCTAATTAATACATTTAGTGTTTACTACGTCCCCTAAATTGTTCCAAGTGATTTTACTTTTTTATATTTACTTATTTAATCTTTACAACACCCCTCTGAGGGGGATTCCAATATTATCCCCATTTTACAGAAGAGGAACCTGAAGCACAGAAAGATTTAGCAACATGTTCAAAGTCACACAACCAGTAAGTGGGAGAGCCAGGCTCTGAACCCAAATAGGCTGACAGTAGAAATTATACTTTTAACTGCTACACAATGGTGCCACTCAAATACTGAAGGAAATGTGAGAAACTCATTGGTCAAAATTGCAAGTAAAAAGTATTCAAATACTAGCCATTATTATGCATCTGAAGAAGGTGGAAAAGGAAAGGTAATTTCTTAAACTATAAGTACTTTTTCTGGTTTATCTTCAAAAAAATAATTTAGAGAATAACAAAAATTAAGTTATCCTCCCATAGCTTAATATCATACCCAAGAGAGATTTCCTATCATGATTTGTATTTTTAAATCCTCTAGACTTAGAATCTAGAGAAATCATTAGAGAAATGGCAGTCAAAACCACAATGAGCTACACTTCACACCTATTAGGATGGCTAGCATGAAAAAACAAAAACAAATGTTGGTGAAGATGTGGAAAAATGGAACCCTTGTGCATTGTTGGTAGGAAGGTAAAATGGTTCAGCTGTTAAGGAAAATAGTGTGGAATTTCCTCAAAATATTAAACAGAATTACCATGTAGTCCAGCAATTCCAATTCTGAGTATATGCCCAAAAGAACTGAAAGCAGGGTCTTAAACAGATATTTACACACCCATGTCTGTGGCAGCATTACTCATAATAGCCAAAGGGTAAAAACAAACCTAAGTATCCATCAACAGATGAATGGATAAACAAAATGGCACGTGTACATACAGTGGGGATGTTATTCAGCCTTAAAAATGAAGACTCTTCTGACACATGTACAAGATGAATGAACCAAAGAACAAATACTGGATGAGTCCACGAGCAGGGGGAGCCTGAGCCACCAAATTCATCGAGACAGAAGAGGAGAGGTGGTTGTCAGGAGCTGGGGCCAGTAGGCAAGGGGGAGTTATTTTTTCAGTGGATCTAGTTTCCCTCTGAGAAGGTGGAAAGGTCTAGGAATGGATGATGGTGATGGCTACCCAATAATGTGAATGTAATTAATGCCATGGAGCTGCACAGTTCAAACATAGTTAAACGTTTGTGTGTTCAGATTAGATAGATAGATAGATAGATAGATAGATAGATAGATAGATAGATAGATAGACAGATAGAGCTTCTCTTTTTTAGAGTAATCAAAGCTATGAACACTGTTCTGTGTCTTCTTTTCTTATCATAACAAAATAGCTTAGAGATAATTCCATATGAGCACATTACTTTCAAAAGCTGCTTTGTATTCTATGGTTGGGGATACTGTAATTCATCTAAGCTACCTGGTAGCCATGATCACTTAGGTAAGTACAGTCTTTTGTTACAACAGACAATGCTGCAACAACAAAATCCTCTAAAATAGAAAGTGCACAATAGTTCTTGCATTAATCAGGAAAGATTAGGTAATATGGTGTTAAAAACAACACCAAAGCCCTTCACTAAAGTAGAAAAAACTCTTGAATTCTCTTAAAACAACAAGAGTTTATTTCTTACTCATGTGACGGGTCAGGAGTCAGCAAGAGCTTCTGCTCCACACGGTTCCACCCTCCTCTGACCACATCACCCAGACGTCACAGCCCCCCTCCCATCACCGGCTTTCCAGGATCCCAGTCCAGAAGTGGACTCATCGCTCTTAGCCAGAACTGGGACTTGCTCCCTCCCAACTGAAAAGAGGATTAAAAATGTAAGCCAATAGTCCGGCCCGTGTGGCTCAGTGGTTGAGCGTCGACCAGAGGTCGTGGGTTCGATTCCCAGTCAGGGCACATGCCCAGGTTGTAGGCCAGATCCCCAGTGGGGGGCATGCAGGAGGCAGCCAATCAATGTTCTCTCTCATCGATGTTTCTCTCTCTCTCTCTCCCTCTCACTTCCTCTCTCTCTAAAATCAATAAAGAAAAAAATAAAATAAAGTAAATACAAGTGAACAAAGTGAACTATTTGATGAGTGTTATAACTATCTCTTCCACACTTCTGTCACAGAAATAGAAATAATTCCCTTCCTACAGGTGAATTCAAAGTTTGCAAATTATTTATGGAAAGCTTCTTAACTCTCAAGTGGTTATATTTCATTCCACAGATATTTATATCACTCCTACCACATGCTGAGTGCAGGAACACAGTAGGCATTCAACACATATTTGCTAAATAAACAGAGGGATGATCCCTAATTATACTAGTCATTGCTGCCACGTCTCCCAAAGCAGTCCAGCTACAGGAAATGGGAGAAAGAGCAAATAAGAAAAGACTTCTGACTTCTCACCTCGTCACTTGGCCAGAGTACACATTACCCTTACTTCCTGTTTGAGGCCAAACCTTGACCAGCCAGAGAACCAAGCATCTTACTGAGCTCTAAACTACAAGTAAGCTACGATCATTACCCAACTCAAAATTCTCATTGTTTCAAGGTCAATCTATAAGCCTCGGTTGGCACTTAAACATTTCAGCTCACAGCACACTTTTGCATTTTGCACAAACATTCTGCGCAGGTAAAGGAAGAGGCTGCAACTCAGCCTAATCCAGTGACTAATTAGCACCTGCACCCAGGCACCATCCGCGCTTGCTGCGAGGTTGCCGTCTGCATTAAAGGATAAGTGATTATGCCTGTCAAAGTATGACAGGACTTGCTTCGTTTATCAGTTCATGTATAAATTAAATGCCATATTTTTAAATATCCCACAACATTTTTAAATGACATTGCTATTTTTGATTTTCAGTGAACAGATTTCAATTGTCAGTGACAGAATTATAATTCAATTCCTAGAAAATTGGAAAGTTGTATTCACATGCATAAGCATATCCTTTTAATCATTAGTATCAGAGTATGTTCTCTGCTTGGTCTGGTGTTCATCATTTTATCCCTCTGCCTAGCAGAACACCCAGCATGGGTAGATACTCAATACGTATTTGTTGAAATAATTCAGCTTCTGCCTCAATGTTGATGACTCCCAAATCTCTCTAGCTGCCGGCTTCTACTCACTGAATATCTTCCAGCGGACACCATTCTACAGACAGTGCATGCTGTACGGCCACAGACACCCACATTATTCCTAAGTTTACGGTCATTCAAATCAAGGTCAAAAATTCACAGTAGTCCTTGCCCACACATGAGGAAAATCTTTCTTCCTCTAGTCCCAGAGGTAGCGTCACGGTGTGAAGTGGGCTTTAGACCAGCAGTCCTGGGACCACAGAGAGTCCTGTGGAAATTCAGGAATCCCCTAAAATTTGCACAAAACTCATGTCATGAAGAATGCTCTCTCCCTCCGGGAAGGAGTGGGGTGGGGCAGGGTTGCATGCGCCTGCGGCGTTGACCTGACAGCAGTCCCAGATGCAGCAGACCCTGTCTGTGTCAGGGTGGTGACACTGCTGGTTGGTCCAGGTCCACGTGGAAGGTGTCCACATAGGATTGATGGCGGTGGTTCTAAGATTTAGTGTGTAGTCAAGCCTGGCTACATAATTTGCAGCGTCCAGGACAAAATGAAAATGTGGATCCCTGCTTCAAAAATTACCTAGAATTTCAAAATGATGACAGTAGGGCTCCAAAGCAAGGGTGGGCCCTTCTCAGCACAGGGCCTTGTGCAGCTGCTCGGGTTACAGGCCCATGAAGCCGGCCCTGAGCAGGGTCGACGGGGTGGTGATGGTGGGTGCTACGAGTCCATGATTTTCATGTCAGCAGGTACCGGTGATTGCTGCTGCAGGACCACGTTTGTGAGGCTGATGTGGCCGCCACAAACGTTTCATCAGAACTGGATTCCAGAGACAGCAGTGCAAACTGTAGCTTCCGGTGTTTGATTCCTCGCCAGACACTTCTGCGGGTGGGCTTGGCATTTCTTCCTGGCTGACAAATGTCACTCCTGCTCCTACAGCTGTCCCAGTGATTCTGTGAGCTACCAACATCCTAAGAACATAAAGCCGCCATGCCTATTTCAAAAGCAGATTTTCTTCTGTAGTTTATAACAAAGAACGACTGGTTTGTTTTACATACATTTACTGGGAAGGGAGCCCTGGCCTTCCTCAGACTCTCGCGGGGTCTCTGCCTTAGACGCAAGTCTAACTGGGTCTCCATCCCAACTCTGTCTCTTTCGTGCTTCGTGAATTACTTTCCTCCTCCATAAGGCAGGGTTAATAAAATCTACTTTGCAGTATTGTCGTGAGGAACGAGCAATACTGCTTGTCACTCATGTCCTTAAGCTCCATTCCCTCTTCCAGACTCCCTTACATTATAAATGAAACTTAAATTCCACTTTAAGAAATGAGGTTGTAAGGTGAGTTAATAAACAAAGATCAGGAATGGTTCAGATGTGTTTCATATTTGTTTAAAAAATCAAGTAGCATACGTTTACTAAAGATGTTTCGAAAATACAAATAAAATATACAGAAAACAGGTAAGATAGAGCATTCTATAAACAATACAGGGAAAGACAACTGAAAACCTGGATGGAAGAATTAAATACCATTGTAGTTCAAGATCAACACAGTGTTCCACTCCTGGGACTGATAGATCAAGTGAAGGCCCTGTGACCAACATTTCTGAATTTCAGGTGGCCTCTGACAGGGTTTCAGGATGCTTTGTGGTACCTTGTACATGAAGAGATGACAGGTGTGTGCTGAGTGACCCAGCACAGTGGGTCCATGACTGGGTAAATGACCACAGCCTGAAAAACGGATTATGGATTGAGGGAGCAGTGTTTCATGGTGTACATCAAAGGACAACTTCCCTGGTCCTGCACATGTGCTTATTATTACTTCACTGAAGCCAACTGACTCATTTAATTATTTATTCAGAAACAGAGAGTGAAAACCTACTCTATGCTATGCACTGTGCGGGGCACTGATGATAACATGCTGAAAAAATATATATTCCTTTATTCAAGGATCTTATAGGTTAGTGAGCAAAAGAAGTCAAGAGTATAGGCCATTAATAATGTGGTCAGGTAAGTGCTAAGACTGACAGATACAGAGTTATATGGCAGCTCAGAGGTGGGCTATCGCCCCCAGTAATAAAGGAGTCCTGGAAAAATCTGTCAAACCTTGAATAAGAAAGAGTTAGCAGATAAAAAATAAAAAATAAAAAAAAGAGGAAGGAGGGCACAGGGCGGACTCAGTGGCGATGGAAGGAGACTTCACGTGGGGTGGTGAGCACACAATACAGTGTACAGATGGTGTGCTGTAGAACTGTGCACCTGAAACCTGTACAATTTTGTTAACCAGTGTCCCCCCAATAAATTGAATAAAAAGAAAAAAAGAGGAAGTGTGTTACAGAACAGTGTTAACGAGCGATGACTCAGACTGAGATAAAGCATGAGCTGTTCCCAGAACCACATTCCCGGCTGTGTGTGTGGAGCAGAGTGCCCGAGGTGGGAGTGACGAGGGATGAAGACAGGTGACAAAGCGCTTGAGAAGATCCCAGTGACACTACATTACACAGTAAGAACCCATAAGGATCTGGTAAGCCAAAATGAGAGGCTAAAGACAAGGTATTTAACAGGGACAAAGGCACATCTCAAAATCTAACCACTGAAGGCAGAGTGCAGCACGGGGAAGACGCCAGATTCCAGCTGACTGCAGGATCAGTGTGGTTCAGATGAGGGAGGGGTAACCCATGAGACAAACTTCTTCAAAATTCAAGTCCTAAAAGGGAGAAGCGAGAACCTGCCTTCACGGTGTGGTGCTTGCCGTAAATGTTGTGTCACTGTACCTGCCTTCAAGCGGCAAAAGGGCTGTTGATATGGAAGAAGGATCAGACTTGTTCCGCGAGGCCTCCGGGGACACACCGGGCACGGGCCGTGGGAGGAGAGCACAGGTTCACGCAGGCGAAGAGTCTCTGCCTGAACTCGTCAAACCCGGACAGACTGACGGGTGTGGTGGGGAGTTCCTGTGTCGGAACATGTCCAAGCAGAGGCTTGCCTGTGATCCTTGGGATGGATGTCTCCAAAGACCTTCCTCCAGCTCCGACTAGGTGAGAAGATGAAAAATGAGTAAGCAATGCCTGTCCTCTAGGCACTCACAGTGAGATCATGCTTTACTTCAGTGGTACATGGGAATTCATAAGCATATTAAAACTATACTTTCACTCAAAGCTGTTCTATTTTTGAGAGGTTATTTCCCTTAAATATTAGCTTTTACAACTCCTGTATATTACCAAAAAAATCTATATCACCAAAAAGATCTTGTAGTCCATTGTGAAGTTAAAATGGCATTGATTTACAATCTAACATAAGCAAACCCACACTCTGACCGTAAAGATTAAAAAGCTGTTCTCTGTACTTGGCACCACGGGAACCCATCCAATAATCAAGGCTCCATGCTTTCTGTGAAATGGACTCGGATTTTGCCTCCAGCTGTACGGTAGAGAACCCTGTACACAACCTTTTAAAATTTACCGTTAAAAGTATAAGAATGTTTTCCAGACCCTACAGAAAACTACTCTTTGAGACAATGGGAGCCACTTTTTACATGGCACTAAACTGGAAAAGGCACGATAGGTCAAAGTCATCATATTCAGAGAGCACATATGTTAATGTATTTCAACTTCTAGCTCAGAATGAACCACCGCAGTGGTGACCTACAATTTCTTACAGACAGATTTATCCTGAAAAGATGCAAAATGGCCTTTCTACTCAGCATACAATATCTACTCTTCTACTGTGAGATGCTCATGTCGGATGCATATTTTTTTCAGGTTATGGATATTCTCTGCAACATTCACTTGACTTTGATCATCAGTTTGACAGCTTAGCCTCTATTGCAGAAAATATTCTCCAGTTCAGAAATATATAGAAAACTGTAGTAGGTAGATGAGTGAAAGCAAGGCAATTCTTATCTATTTTAGAATCTTTAGAGACTTTTAAGAATAGGAAATCGTTTGCCAACCTTCTCGTTTATGTCAGGGAATTAGAAAAGCAGGGGAGGAAAGAAATAAAGCACAAAAGTGTTTAATATTTCTCTTGAATGGAGTGAGAATCTAAAATGGTAACTACTTTTCAGAAATAAGACCAAATTGTTGCAAAGCATAATCAACAAGCCTTGGAAGTTCTACTCTGTCATGCTGACTCCATGAAATTTCTTTAATTCTACACAATATAAATCATCAAACAGCATTAAAGTTAAATATAATTTGAAATTAATGATGGGAAGAATTTATTTCAGTTATCATTTAATCAAGCCACTTGCATAATTTAGCTATTCACCTTGGCTTCCCAGAAACGAATGAAAGAAATAGCTTCCCAAATGGCGGGGGTGGGGATGGACTTGTGGTATCTGATCTTCACCATATGACTTCCTCTATAACCTTGTACAAGGCACTTCACATCTCTGGGCCCAGGGCCTCATCTGAAAATAGGCAAAATAATACCTATAGCATAGATTATGTTCATCTATATCACAAATACTTCTCAAGAGCTCACAACGAGCTAGTCACACAGATACTAACAATTCAGTTAAAAACCAGATAGGGTCCCTATCCTTATGAACTTACATTTTAGTGGAGCATAAAAATAAGAAAGCAGCCCGGGCCGGTTTGGCTCAGCAGTTGGAGCATCGGCCTGTGGACCAAAGAGTCCCAGGTTCGGTTCCCGTTAGGGGCACGTACCAAAAAAATAAAATAAAATAAATAAGAAAGCAGACAAATAATTACATATCATGGTGACCACATCTAACCTTCTGACTCTGATCCCACTTCTGATCGCCAACTAAGGATCTGCACCCAATTCAACATGGGGTTCCCACACCACCAAGCAATTCTTCAATATTCTGACACTGCCTACCCTGAGATAGCATCAGATTCCACACGTTCAGGGTTCAATCCTACAAGACTGCCCCTCCCTCTTGCAATGCCAATCATAAATCCAGGTTGTCACCTGTGCAGTCACCAGGTGTGGACTGGAGGTTACAATGACCCCTTCCTTGGGTTCAATTAAGTTGCTACAGTGGCTCACAGAACTTAGAGTACTGGTTTACTGTAAAAGGGTATAACTCAGGAACAGCCCGTTGTAAGAGATGCACAGGGCAAGGCATGGGGAAGGGCTGCAGAGCTTCCGTGCCCTATCTGGGTGTGCACTCTTTCCGAATCTCCACATGTTCACTAACCCAGAAGCTCTCTGAACCACATCCTTTTGGGTTTTTATGGAGGCTTCGTATCATAGGCATAGCATAATTGATTAAATCTTTGGCCATTGATTGAACCTCCGGCTCCTTTCCCCTCCCCAGAGGTCAACTGGGTGAGACTGAAAGTTCCAACAGTCTAGTCACTGACTGGTTCTCTTGGCAACCAGCCCCATCCTTAGGTAGGGTCCAAACATCACCTCATTAACATAAAAATAGGCGCTTTTTAACACTCTCGACACTTAGGAAATACCAAGAGTTTTAGGAGCTCAGTGGGGATGAAGACCAAATATATATTTCTTATTATAAATCAAAATATCACACCACTATACAGGATACACACAGGGTAAACACAGAGAGCAACAGTGTCCTATTTTTATAAGTGATTAGTGTTACAGTAAAGATGACGACAAAATGGGATCACAGATATAAAGCACTTGGCACATCAAAGGAATTCAATACACAGTTGCTTTTACTATTACATGGCTTCAGAGCGAGACAAGGAGAAAATTCTGGAATTCGAGTAGGTAGAATTTGAAATTTAAAGGAATATCTGGCTAGATCATTTCAAAAATTCTCCTACAAGATATCTAGAAAAACTGAGTGAAATATAACAGCCAGCCTTTCTAATGCACAGCCGAGTTCATTTAAAAAAAAAAGTAAGGGGGATTCCAAGGGCCAAGACGAAAAAGCAAGTGGTAGCGTCCAGGTGCAGGCTGGCAGCAGCAGCGCAGGCGGCCTCAAAGTGATTCCACCTTCCACGATCTAAAGGCTTGGGTTTTAATGGTTCCTGGGGACAGGAGACAAGGCCTCACACTTGCAAAAGGTAGGGATTTGGAACTGAAGTCCCACATAAACTGCTCACCCTCAGTGAAAAAGAAAGGCTAGAAAAGGCTGCCCATCAGCAAAGAGGGAACTCAAGGAGATTTGTATGTCTTGGCACAGATTCAGGGTGTTCAAAAATAAAAATCTCCCCTAAGATCCATAACGACAGGCCTACCCTCATGTATTTGGGATTAAAATTCAGTCTCTGATTGGCCTTGGAAACTTCAAAACAAGAAATTCACATATAAGGTTCAGGCAAACGCGCTCTCACAGTCCAAAATTACAAAACATGCCAAAAAACAAACCATCCTGAGCGAAAGTCAGCAGAAAGAAGAAATTCACTCTCAAGGACTTCAGCTATTGGAAATACCATTTAGAGGATACAAAATGAGAATCCATGAGAGAAGCATATAGTGACCCATAAGTAAAAATAGAGAAGAGGTTACACTGATGATGGTGTAGGACACACACACACAAAAATTTATTGGAAATAAAAATTAAACGAAAAATTGTGGGGGGAATGGGTGACTATAAAATTGTATGGAATTGTCTGGAGGATCTCTGAAATTTAGACAGATGTCCCAAACTATAACAAAATAAAATTTATACATCACAAATTTTAGAAAGTTTCAGGACTAAATAAATTGTTGGAATAGTTTCTTCTTCGGTGAAATGAAGAATCCTGTGCTTTTAATATAGTATAATCGGGTGCCTGAGGAGATCGTAAGCTTTCATTAGAAGTATCTTATTTATAAATGAAGCAGCTATTCATTTTACAATTTTTGACCAAGTATAATTTTTACAAAGAGCTTCTCTTAGGAAATCAGCGTCACAAAATTGGTATGTTGTCAGTCGAAGTATATGTAAGTCAAGGGTTGATTGAGAGTGTCCAAAATAACCCATTGTAAAAAATGTGGGTGTGTATAAATAGGGGCACAGCCACTTTGTTCTCCACTTGACATCTGCTCAGAAAGTGTCCTCCATGTCTGCTCCCAGGCTGGTCTGAGCAGAGGATTGGGAACAAGCGGGAAGAAGCAGGAACAAGAGAGGAGGGCAAGAACGGAGTGGGCACTGGTGCGACATGGTATGAAATGCATGGCTTTCTGTGCCTCTGGAGGAGCCACGGAGAGTACCCGGGCTGGAGTCATCTAACCCAGGCCGCATCCAAGGGAGCCATTTGCCAGGCAAGTGGTCCAGCAGCAAGAGGAGGTCAAGGGAAGAAGATGACCTGGAACCAGAGATCCCACAGGAGGGCACGTTGCAGGGGGGAGCTCCGGAGAAAGCCAGTATCTGCACTCTGCTGGGGCCTCAGCTGCCGACAGTCCTTTCCCCATGCCCTAGACAGAAAATAGAAGAGCAACAAGTCTGACTGGCACTGGGGGGAGTTTTTAACAAAATATGAAATTGAAGTTTTTAACTGGACTAGACTTCTCTAATGACAGAAAGTGACAAGAAAGTTATGGGATCTGCCCAAGGTGTTGTTAAGAGGTTGAAAAATAAGATTTGGCATAAAATTATGGTAAGTGGGTTATACACAATTTATTCTGCATCTCAGTAGTGCAGTGGATTATGTAAAAAGCAGAGAGAACAACACAGTACTCCGTTTTCAGTCCCTCAGTTGAATGGTAGACCTGCATTAGAGCAGCCAATTTTACTTGTGGATTGAAGTTTACAATCTATGTGGAGAGATGGGACATTCGGGCATAAAACATTAATGCAAAACACTTCACACGGGGACAAGTGATTAAGGGCTGACTCAGTGCCACAGACTATGAGTTGAGAGAAGGAAAAGTACTGTGAGCTACCCAATAAGGTTCATGGACAACACAGGACCTACACTGTGCCTGGAGAGATGGATGTAATTTGCAGTGATGAGGAGATGTGGAGGATTTTGCAGGAGGAAGGTGCAGCGTGGAGCATTGAAATCCAGGCATCATGCCCTACCCTGCTGCTACAGGATTCATGTGAGGGAGCAGGGGCCTAAGTTTGGAGAAAGAGCTACAGGTGGCATCGCAGAAGCTGTGACATATCAACCAAAGGAATTTGCATTTGATTTGATAAGTAACAAGAAACCATTAGAGGTTTTGCGCAAAGGCTTTTGAGATAGATGATTGCCAAAGGAAGGCAGAAAAAAACATTTAGAAAAAGAAAGTATTTCTTTTCCAAGAGGGCAAGGGAGTCAAACTTCAGAAGAACTAGCTGGCCCAAGTATTTAAATGGGAAAGCCGCCAAATTACCCAGGTTACCAAGCTTACGTACTCCGTCCATGAAGGAAAAACAGGAGCTTCCTCACGTGGCTACCATATTTCAAAAGTCTCGATATATCTTCAGACACCAACCTGGCAGATGGTCAGGTACAACATGGTTTACAGGGATTCTGAAGGTTTTCCTACGGCACAGACCAAACTCCATCAAGGCGGCCTTGTTATTTTCAGTTGAGGTCAGAGTTACATGTTTTCTCTGTCTTAAATGAAGTCCTTAATCATATTGGAACAGGGCAAAGGGTCACTTCCTGCTTCTACGTGATCAAAGCGGAATTTGGGGCCAATAATTTGACACCGGTGTTCACTGTGGGCTGTTGAGAGGAGCAGAATGCTGTGTAGGTCTGAGCTGCAGGTGTTTTCCAGCTCCACCACCAAGAAACCGGGGCAGAAGGATCAACTGACATTAATAACATACTACACAGCGTAGCTAGTCCACGGCGCGCAGCTGACGGCACAGCTCTCAGGCTCACTTGCCCAGCCCTTCTGATTAGCCTGATGAACCATTTTATGACTCTTTCAATAACTCCCAGTGAATTAATTCAAGGGTGGGTGTGTTTCGGAGTTACTTTCAGCAAGACAAATGATGTGAGCCTCACAAGCAGCGCCCATGATTCAATTATTCGCAATTAGGCAGTGCTGATCTAAGGAAGAATCATCCTGCAAACCCTTGATGCCTCCCTGGACATATCAGCATTATTGTTGAGCATCTGCCTCCTTTATTGCTAGTTCCAAAACATATGACTTATCTCTTATTTTATTATGGAGGGGTCTTCCCCCTTGAACCTGGAATGTGCAATCGGTGTCCTGTTACTACGTTTTTCATCTGGCCACAGAGGAGCAATGTGAAGTTATAAATGTGCCTTGGTAGTGTCATACTGGTTCAGACACTAAGAGACTTCCATCAGCCCAGCAGTGTGGCTCAGTGGATTGAACGTCGTCCCATGGACTGAGAGGTCCCGGTTGGATTCCTGGTCAGGGCACATGCCCGGGTTGCGGGCTCGATCCCCAGTGTGGGGCGTACAGGAGGCAATCAGCCGATGTTTCTCTCTCACATCAATGTTTTTATCTCTCTCTTCCTTCCTCTCTTAAAAAAATCAATAAAAACATTTTTTTAAAAAAAGAGAGATTCCCATCATTTATGCTACCTGGCTCCATCTGCTTCCATGCTGATGAAAAAAAGCTCTTTCTAAAACCTTGACTGTATTGGTTTGATCTGTACTGCACACTGGGCTTTTTGTTATCCAATAATTATTAAGCATAAAAAAGATGATACTTTTTCTCTGGCTGGCATGGCTCAGTGGTTAGCGCATCGACCTGCAGACCGAAGAGTCATGGGTTCAATTCCCAGTCAAGGGCACATACCTCGATTGCAGGTTCGGTCCCAGTCTTGGTCACAGTGCATGCAGGAGGCAACCAATCAATGTGTTTCTCTCACATTGATGTTTCTCTCTCTCTGTCCCCTCTCGTCCCAGCCTCCACTCTCTCTAAAAAAAAAAAAAAATCAATGGAATAAATAACCTCAGGTGACGATTAACAACAACAAAAAGATGATACTTCTATATAATATGAGTTATAAAGCAGAGAATTATTTCCATGTTATTCAAAGATGCAAAATTCAGACCTTGTCAGTTTCCATTTGCATTTCACAATGATTGATTTTTTTTTTAATCCTCACCTGAGGGTATTTTTTTTTTTTCTACTTATCTTCAGATAGAGTGGGAAGGAAGGAGAGAGAGGAAGAGAGAGAGAAACATCGACGTGAGAGGGACACATCGACTGGTTGCCTCCCGCATGACCCTGACCAGGGCTGGGGACCAAACTGCAACCGAGGTACATGCCCTTGACGAGAATCGAACCCATGACTCTTTAGTCCACCAGCCAACGCTCCAACCACTGAGCCAAACCAGCCAGGGCTAATTTTTTTTTTAACAGAATGTTGAATGGGGTTTTTCTGTTATTCTGATACTGTTATTCAGTCACTCTTTGTACTGGTCTAACATGCATGGGGCCATCCGCCAAAATATACACTTAACTCCCTAGCTCTGCAATTACAATTGTGTCTGTGAGCACACATAAAACCGCATTAGAGCAGCGAGAGTTGGGGAGGTAGGAGGGGAACAGAGAGGATTCATTTTAAATGTTTTGGACTTGGGAGTAAAAAGGCTATCAAAGTGCTCTGAATAAAATTATTTTTTGTTGTTTTTTTCCTTATATAAAATAAGTTTTTATTATTCTTTGAAATTATAATAAATATGGTTACATCACAAGTAACATCTGAATAGGACTGAGAATACTTCAAAGATGTTTTGCTCATCAACTGTCCTCGTAATAATTTAAAAAACTAAATTGTAAGTTAGTACAATGTAAATTAAAATACAAATAAAACTGTCTCTTCAAAAGTAATTTTTTAGAGCAAAGCTTGTCCTTTGAAATTCTGTCTTTTCCCCACTGGTGGCAATTTCCACCTAAGCTGGTTTTATGGCATTTTATTGAGAAGCATCACATTGTCTAACAGGGTGTCTAGCACTGAGGCAGAAGGGACCCTCTCCTCAAATTGGATTCTGGAATGGGAAGCTGAAAGTTGATCCCTTAAGGTCTTTAAGGTAAAATACATGTAACATAAATACATGTGGTAAAATACATGTAACATAAAATTTAACATTGTAAGCATTTTTAAGTGTACAGTAGTGTCAGGTACATTCACATTGTTTCGCAACAATCTCCAGGACTCTTTCATCTTTCAAAACTGAAACTCCATACCCTTTAAACAACAACTCCCCAGCCCCTCCTCCCGGAGCCCCGGGCTGGTATGCCCTTCTAAGAACCCACTTCTTATACGATCAATGCTGTTTGATCACCCCCCACCCCCGTTTTCTGCCTCTGGGAGTTTGTCACCAGCTTTGTCATCTTCCGTGCCCTGCCCATCTGTACCCCTCTTAGCTTGTCACACGCATCTCTGTTCTTTTCCTCACCATCACTCCTTCCCTTTGTGTTCCTAATCCTACTCAGTGCTCTCTATTTCTCCTTAGCATTCACATTGGCTGGTGTATCTCTTCCTTCTCCCAAAATTTCTTTTAGATTATCGGTCAGCATTTTAACCCAGGTTTGAAACTTTCCGGAGGCTGCAGCTGCAATGGCAGGAGCAGCAGGGTGTAGACAACAGCTGCTGCAAAGCCCAGGAGGCTGAGGCAAGGCGGAAGCTGCTCAGAGCACCCAGACCAGAACGAATTCGTAAAAACCACAACTTCTTTGGCCATTCTCCTATAAAGTCTCCAACCTTCCTTTTTCAACCGTAGCTCTGACTTCCACCCTCTTCATGGCCCGTATACTTCACCTTCCAGCCAATGTTTTGATATACATATACATTGTGAAGTTACCACAAACTAACATATTAATTATCTGTTACCATTTCATATGTGAGTGTGGTAAGAACACTTAAGATCTACTCTCAGCAAATTTCAAGTATACAATATAGAATTACTAACTATAGTCATCATGCTGTACATTAGCAGAATTTACTCTGCTTTATTTTTATTGACTTTAGAGAGTGAGAGAAACATCAAATTGTTGTTCCACTTGTTAATGCATTCATTGGTTGATTCTTGTATGTGCCCTGACCAGGGATAAAATCTGCAGCCTTGGTCTGACCAGACGATGCTCTAACCAACTGAGCTACCCAGCCAGGGTGACTTGACTTAAAACTAAAATGTTGTACTCTCCAACCATCTCATTTCCTCCAGCCTCTGGTAACCACCATTCTACTCTATGCTTCTATAAGTTAAACTTTTTTAGATTCCACATATAAATGAGATCATGGTTATTCATCTTTTTGTGATTTTTCCATGTTGTCACAAATGGCAGGATTTCCTTCTTTTTATAAGACTCAATAGTATTCCATTATACATATGACACCTCCTTTATCTATTCATTCATCCACAGACACTTAGATTGCTTCCATGTCTTGGCGATTGTGAATAATGCTGCAAAGAACATGGGAACGCAAGTATCGCTTTGAGATATTTATTTCATTTCAGACAGGATTTACACCATCAGTTCCCCTGGTTCCCAGGCCTTTGGACTTGCAGTGAATTACACCAGCAGCTTTCCTGGGTCTCCAGCTTATGCACGACTGATCATGGGACTACTCTGCCTTCATAACTGCGTAAGCAAATTCCTTATTACATATATATATATTGTTTCTCTGGAGAACCCTAATACAAACAATATAGAAAATTAAAAGACAGTAGACCAATGTTTTGCAAACTTGAAAGGCAAATTGCCCAAATTAGAGTTCTATACGCAGCCAAATTTTCCAATAGGGGATGTATAGAATAAAAACATTTTCAGATGTCCAAGTCTCAGTGATTGTTTTCCCTTAATATTTATTCGTTTCTTCATCTTCAGCAGCAACAGACATGACAAATTTTATCTGGGCCATGTGAAGAATATGTAGAAATATCCCAACCCCCACTGCAGCTAGATAGTCCATATGACTAGATTCTGAGCCAGAGGAATGTAATTATGATACTCCCCAAAAATTGTACTGAAAGCCGGGAGCAGGCCCTTTTCCTTCCATTTCTTTCTCCCCGCTAGCTGGAAAGCAAACATGCTGAATAGAAACAGAGTAACATTCTCGTACCACTTGTAGAAACCATTTACTGGAAATGACAAAGGAGCGGGCAAGAGGGAGATTGGAACCCTGAGCCTAGAGGAACCTCCAAATTAGACTTGACAACCCACATTTATGTGGGAGAGAAATGAGCTTCTCTCTTCAAGTCACCGTTATTTTGGACTTTTTTCACTTGTAGTCAATTCTCATCCCAGATAATCTTACCTATTATACAAGTTTATGAAAGTTTTCCTTGCAGGTTACTAAATTCTGTAACTAATGGATATATAACATGGTGTTTATTTATTGCATTATTTAAATCCTCAGAACACACGTTTATATTTTGCCTTGATGTGCAAATTCAGAACGAAGTTTATTAAAGTCTGGTGGCTTTAACAATATATTTCTGGGAGATTTTGCTGTATGTAAATTCCCATGCTTGATATATAGCAATTATTGTGTATTTCGATAGACTACTATACAAAATTGCTTAAAAATATTACTTTTGTCGCATTTTAAACTCTGGATCTTGATTTTCCTTTTTCTAATATTACATTTTATTTCTTTGGGGGCTTTTTCTTCTATGCTTTCCCCCCATTCCTTAGTTTTCCTTCTTCCTCATACACTTTGCTTAGGTATTGCAGGGTTAACCTGAGAGTTCTGAAGGCTAATTCTTTCAAGGGATGGTAGGCCTGCCTGAGACATTGTTCATCCATTCTCATGGTAAGCGTTTAGAAATATGTTCGGATTATTCTGCCACTGGTGAGTGGGACTTCACTTATTGTGCTGTGTCAACAATTTAATTTTCAGCTATCTTTTCTGTTTTTATCAGATATTTAATGGCATCCTTCTGATCCTCAATTTGTTTCTTAGGCTCAAATCTCTTTTTAAATCTCATTCAGTTGTCTTATCATTTTATTTTTGAGGTTTACCATACTGAATTCATGACCGTAGTAAGTTATTCCACAGTATGAAGCACCTGAGGAAAAGCTGTTCCTTAGGATATAGTTTTCAGACTCCTAGTTATCAAGCACCCTAACCCTAAACATTCCAAAATTGTTTATGATTGCTAAAATAATTCAGACACATCATTTGAAGAAACTAAACATTTATTGAGATGTTTATTCAGTAATAGCAACACAGTTTCTCAAGAAAAAAGATGAGCTGAACTCACCCAAAACAAAACAAAGTAACTTTTGATTATTCTCAGGAACAGTTGAAATCTATAATCTCATATTCCCCTTTAATAAATGTCAAGATACATAAAATACTCGGAGGAAGACATCCAAATCATCCTAAAACCACAACATTCTTGGATCAGAAGCAGTTGAAGGATAGCAATCTCTGCATGTCACAGTACACCAGATGCCTTCAGCGGCTTTACAACCATTCTACTCAAATTATCAATATACATATGCAAAATGCTTGTAAAAAATGGAAACATCTGCAACCTTTCCCAGGTTTTGATTTCAGGAACAGGTGCAAACCATCTCCTTCATAGATCTTCTGTTATAGCACCCATCAAAAACCATTGGTCCAGCTCTCAAATAATGAATATGAAGCATGCATGTTCTGCTAAATTTTGAATAAATGATGTATTCTACAGCTATACTACAAGCCATGAATTATTTTTGCACAACATTCCAATATTCCCTGAAGAGATTTTATACAAAGTTGAAAACAGCTATTTTCCATCATAGTCAAAGTCAATTTACTTTTTACATAACACACACTGTTGCATTCTGTTCAGTTTTTACAAGGAGTTGCTATGGTGTTATGTGTGAGGATATTCTCACATATTCAGATTGTGCATATACTAAACATAACCAAAGGCTCCCCATCAGTTAAGTTTGACATCAAAATGTCTGACCACAGATCCTCCAAATAGCACTCACAGTATTAGTGAGAGAAATTTTCATTTTTCTTCATATCTTTTCAAAAGCTCTCTGTTTGAAAACTGAGTTTACAGATAATTCTAGAGAAATAAATCCCCTTACACATTGGGAATTATTGATAGATACAGTGACAATATATATTTTCCATTTAAAAATAAGTTTGACAGTCCTGGCCGGTTTGGCTCAGCGGTTAGAGCAACAGCCCATGGATCGAAGGGTCACGGGTTCGATTCTCGGTCAAGGGCACGTACCTGGGTTGCAGGTTCAATCCCCGGCCTGGGTCAGGGTCTTGTGGGAGACAACCATTCGATGACATCGATGTTTCTTTCTCTCTTTCTCTTTCTCTCTCTCTCCCCCTCCCTCTCCCCCTCCCTCCCCTCCATTCTATCTAAAAATCAATGGAAAAAGATCCTCGGGTGAGGATTAACAACAACAAAAAGTAAGTTTGACATTGATTTGTAATCAACTTTAAATTGCCTAGTCTAATATGCTATTCCATGTTCTTCTTATGATTCTGTATTGCTTAAGAGTTGACAACATCATACTCATTTTTAGTTTTAAAAAAGAACATTCTTGTACCATCTTTTAGACTTATTTATCTAATTTTATAACTTAGTTTTTAAAATCTAGTATCATGTTCAATGAATTAAGAAACAATCACCAAAAAAGAGTTTGTCCAGAATTTAATAGACAAAAATGGGTTGCTTTGGCAGTATATAAAAAGATAACTGTTATAGTACAAATCATTTAATCTACTTTTATTAAATACTAAAAGGCAATTGTTTTAAGACACCTGAAATTACATTTAATAAATGGGTAACTGGCCCCACACCTGACATATTGCTCCCCTACTTTTCTTCTTCATTTACTGTAAGGAACCAAAAAAGTTATTTTAAATAAACAAATCAGTGGTCTTTTTAAAAACACCTCAAAGAGGTTCTAACTACTATTAAGGCATTTATTACTTACAATATAAACTTCTGGAAAAGATACTGAATACTATCTTTTAAGGTTTTTCCCTTTAATGTATTTCTGCTGTCTACTGTTCTCTTGAATCCATTCATAGTGGCTAAACTGAAAGTATGCCTATTGAGGAGTCAACAGATGTGACTGATTGTTTAAGCTTCCATTCAAGGTAGGGCAGTGATTCCCAAACCCGGCTTCCTATCAGCACTATCCTGGAAAAATGATGCACGGAGTTCCTGGCCCCTTCAGACCTAATGAAGCCATGCCCTCACCCTAACCTCTCCTGTGACTCTGTGTGCTTGGTCTTGCATTATCCAACATTTGGGATGACTAAGAGGACAACGTTAACGGGAGATATTTGTCATCACGTTTCCCTAGGTCCTACCTCATAAATTGAGATCCAGAGGGCAAAAAAAGTTGAATCATTAGCACTAAATAAGTAAGTAGACTGGGAAACAACTCTAGTATCAACAAATCAAACAAAGAGAGCCGTCTGCCCCTCCCATGAGAGCCAGTCCCCTTCCTGACCCTGGAGAGCCTCACACTCTGAACCAGAGGAAGGCAGACAGCACAGGGCACGGGGTAGAGCTACAACTCAGTAAGTGACTGTCTCCACACCATTTCTCTCCATCCCCATCGATTCCCCACTTCCATTCCATTTTTTCTTACTCTGCCTTTTGCCATTCTCATTCTCATTCCCTTCTCTTTCCTCGCTTTCTCACTTCCTCTCTTTTCCTTCTTTTTTTGATCATTCACTTATGTCATTCTTTTCTCTGCTTTCCCTTCCTTAAAACTCTTCCTTACCAATAAGTAAATTAATACGTGTCAGAAAACATTCAGCCTGAGGAGACAACAGGGCAAAAGAGAAGTTCCACAGTAACGCTGATGTGCATGACATAAGCCACGCAGAATGTTTTCAAATCCATTATCTCTTTAAGCCTCATAACTTCCTAAGTCATGACTGCTGGGTCTCATGAGGTTAGAAGGGCATATTGATTCCCAAGGCACAGAGAAGGTTAAACGATATGCCTGGGGTCCCTTCACCAGGAAGAGCATTCACAGTCTGACTCTTTCCATTTCACCAGTGACACCTGACTGGAGGCCAGACAAGAGAGCAACAGCAAGCAGTGACAGCACTTCAGGTTCTAAACCATCCAAAGATAACCAGGTCACCTAATACATTCTAAACCACGCTTCATAGGGGCATAAAAAAGTATGTATTTTCTTAAAATATAAATCACAACATAGATTTCTAAGTTTTCCATATTCTTTTAAGATGACTACTTCACACAAATGAAGTGTGACTACATTTTAGTCATTCCACTTTGGTAATACTGTAGCCCAGAGATAGTTCTGAGGTCAGAATTGTTCTAACATATAGACTCAAAAAATATACCATGTAATTTATATAAACTGCATAGATATACTGTCTTGTGAAAAGAAATATAATATTCTCTAAGTTCCATAATTTAACCTCATTAATGCTGAGAGCTGGATTTCTTGAGCATTCTCAAGGAAAAAGTTACCTAATCTAAAGATAAATTCAGGAAACTCATTTTAATATATTTATGGACTTTCTGTAATATCCTAAATTTTAGGTAAAAATAGTCCTTAAGTAGGAAGTTTTCACCATACCCCAATTTATGGTAAAATGCCCAATTAGGCCAGATCTGAAAAAACCAGATGAAGAATCTTCCAACTGACCAACAGTGTGGAGTGTGACAGTGTAACTAAGCCACAACATGTTGAGACCACAGTGTACAGTCAGTTGGATTAAACTATGACCACACTCTACAAGTCCCAATCAATCATATCAGAGCCCATGGGGCTGAGATTCTCTGTTCACTGAGGAAATCAAACCTAAGGAACTTACTTATAATATAAATTCATATCTTGTCAATAACCCCAAGTACTTACTCTGATATTTCAGAATCACAATTATAATCCACCAACTGTGCCTAGAATTGTGATATCCTAACTTCAACCTTCAGGTTGGCAAAAGGATTTCCAGTGGTTCCCAAACTAGCTGACATCAAAATCACCTGAGGTGCTTATTAAAAATAGAATTATAATGTGACTTGTTTTTGCACCCTGATGCTAACACTGAAGACAATCAGGGGAATCTGCTTAAGGACTGGAGATTCATTTAATATGGAAGAGGTATGATGTCACTGTAGGTACCAAAGTGTTCATGGTGATGAAATAACATGCTGTCTGGGATTTTCTTTAAGATACTTTAGCAAAGAAAAAAGGGATAGATGACGCAAATATGGTAAAATAATATTAAGTGCTTGATCTGGACAATCAGCAGCACTGTATTCTTCTATTTTTGTGTAATTTTTAAATCTCTTCATTTAAAAAAATGTTTGCAGACCCCATCCTAGACACAGTGGACCAGAGTTTTCAAAGGTGAAGCCAGGAATCCACTCTCAACAAGCTTCCCCTGAGAGTCTCATAGAGCCAGGAAGGCAATGGTCTTATTTGGCGACCGTTAACCACAACCTTCTACACACCCTCGAAACTTAGACAGTGGTCAACAACACTAAAAGAAGTAATTTTTTTTGTATTTTCAACATTTAAAAAAATAACTGTCTTGCCCAGCCGGTGTGGCTCAGTGGTTGAGCGTGGACCCATGCACCAAGAGATCGCCAGTTCAATTCCCGGTCAGGGCACATGCCCAGGTTGTGGGCCTGATCCCCATTAGGAAGGCGTACAGGAGGCAGCCAATCGATGTTCTCTCTCATCGATGTTTCTATCTCTCCCTTTCCCTTCCTCTCTCTAAAAAAAAAAATAATAAAAAAAGATAAAAAAATAATTGCCTTAAATTTGTCTTAAGTGATGTTCAATAAGGGAAGCTATTCACATTGACCTAATCAAAATTACTCTTCTGTAGTCAGAGGTAACGGTGTTCTTAATCCAAACCATCAATGAAAGTTGTTTAAAGTAAGGCTCTATATATTTGCTTCTTCAAAAATATCTTGTAAAGCTATTTTGAGGTAGAAAAAAAAAGTTAAATGACCACTTTTTCCTGCTCCATTGTAACTAAAATTACTGTTCACAGGAAGTGTATAGCTTATGCATTTTGGTCCATCACATTTTCCACCATCATATAGGTATACTATTTAGGTTTTCATTTTACTATCATCAGTTCTTTTTTTGCTTCCAGAATGCCCAGTAAAGCTGAAAATTTTCACTTAAAGTAATAAAAACATTTCCCAAAATATCTGTTTAACGATCTCAGATCTGAGTTTGGCAAGAGACTTTAACATAGACAAATGAAAATACTACATTTCACAAGCATACACATAGACTAAAACTCCACAATTTTCACTCTTTCTTATACAGCTCAATTTTAAACGTGCAGTTTACTTGTACTCTAAAAATAATTTCAAACATGATTGTCACAAAGATTTTAAAACAGAGATGAAATCTATAAAGGCACACATAGATTGTCAATGGTTACATCACATTTCTTTAGAAACAGAATCTTTTCTGCTCCTGTAAACACTGCTTTTCTCACACATTTAAAGTGAGGTTAGTGCTGACATAGAATTATTGCTATACTCACAGTCTGAGTGTTCCCACTGTGTATGAGGTACATCATCTCCATCCATACACCCCTACTGTTCTTACTTTAGAATAAGAGTCAACCAAAGTCTATAGGCTACAACAATTCAATATTTTCATCAATACTGGAATGATAGCAAATAACATTACAAAACATCAGAGATGAAAAATGTCTTCTTCTTGGGGTCTAAGACATTAATTTATTCTTCATTAAATGAATATATTGCTTATTTAACTTCTTCAGGAAAAAAAATTATTCTGAAGATGAGTAATTCCTTCCTGAACACTTCATCCAAGACAATTCCTTCACACATATACTCCAATATTTTGTTGGTTTAATTCATTTGACAGTGGTCTTCAAGAATCACCTTTCCTTTGTTGGTCTATCATAACGGTCTTGTATGCTTTTTGTTAGCCGTTTGATAAATATTTTGTAAATTTTCCCACAGTATGTATGCACTGTCTTTTGCAATTCCAGTTCTAAAGGTTTTAATAAGGAACGGATGTGGTCATCTTCAAAAGAACACTAGAGGAAGAAAATAAAAAGACAAATATATATATATAAATATGTAATTCATTCCAAATAACTTCTTCAATCAATTTAATATCGACAACCTCCATTTAAAGTCTCACAAAAAACACCCTGGCTGGTGTGACTCAGATGGTTGAGCCTCATCCCATGCACAGAAAGGTCACGTGCTCGATTCCTGGTCCCTGGTCAGGTTGTATACAGGAGGCAACCAATTGATGTTTCATTTCACTCCCTCTCTCTCTCCCTCTCCCTTTCTCTCTCTCTAAAATCAATAAAAACTTATAAATAAAGTCACAAAAAGCATATGGTCAACAAATATTTTCAATGAATTAAATAGAACTATGATCTCACATTTTAGAGGGAGAAAGTAATGGTAAATCAGTGGGGGTGTCAGGGAAAGCTTTTCCCAGAAAGGAAAATGGAGGCAGGGCATTCCAAACCAAGGCAAGAGTTCTTACATGTTCAAGGGCAGAGAATATCCAAAGATATTGACTGCTATGAGATGATGACCAAAAGCTTGGAGAGAAACTAATAAAAGCCCCAAATTACTGATGATAGTGTTGAGGCTGCACTGGAAAAGAATGAGACAGAGGCACACAGTGTCAGGAATGCAAACTGATAGCACAGTTCTGCCTTTCCCAAAGAACCCTAACTGCACAAAAGGATCCCAAAGATACACCTGAGAACTGCCGAATATCATACACTCTTCGTGGGGATTCACACAGGCACATGAAAAACTCTAACAAGTAAAACAAAATACATCTGTTGAATGTTGTTTGGTCCACTAATTCCAAAATACATTTTTCACCAGAGTCCTTTGTTACTGTAAAATAAAATAAAATAAAAATATTCCAAGGAATATATTTTGACAAACATGTAGTGGTTAAGTGGTGAAGTTGTGATCTTAGTATTTTCAGCCAGGAATATTTTCAGTTAAAAAGCTGGAGGGGTCTTGGAAATAGAACACTTTACATGCAAGTTTGAAGTCAGTAAAAAATGCAAGATCCCCAAAGGAAATTCAGAACCTGAAATCTTGGAGGGCTACAAATGACCTGAGGTTATCCCTGAGGTTCACTACCATGACACTGAGAGAGAGGAAATGAAAGCACCACTCAAATCACAATTAGTAAGTCTGCAGGAAGCCAAAGCCAATCTAGGGAGTAAAGGATGAATTTATGCTAATTTATTACATGGATTTTTATCAGTGTAGAGAGTCCAACAGATCCTAAACCTTGTATCTCTTGAGCAAGAAAACTGAGCATTAACTGCATGAAACCATCACTCTTCAGGTGATTTTTAAAACCCAATCACATTGCGCTGGCCGGTTTGGCTCAGCAGTTAGTGTCAGCCCACGGTCCTGAGATACCCGGGTTCAGTTCCCACTAAGGGCATGTACCTCGGTTGCAGTTCGACCCGGCCCCAGTTGGGGTCATGTGGATGGCGACCAGTCGATGTGTCTCTCTCACGTCGATGTTTCTCTCTCTCTCTTCCTCCCTCTCTCCCTCCCGCTCTATCTGAAGATAAATGCAAAAATGTCCTCGGGTGAGGATAAAAAAAAAAAAACCAATCACATATACTGAAGATAAACACCTAAAGTTGTTTCAAAGACGGAAAAAAAAAGGCGGGGGTTGAAACTTAACTAGGGAGAATGTAATGAAAATAATAACAGCTAGCAAAGGTATCTGGGAGAAACTATTGAAAGCTGGACTGGTTTAAAAAAGGGTGCTTCCTACATGCCAGGCACCATGCTGGCCTCACACCAACTTTACAAAGTAGGTAATATAATTATCCCCATTTCCAATTGAACAACTAAGGCAAGGAGAGATAATTTTCCCACAGTTACAAAGCCAAGCCAGTAAGTGGCAAAGCCAGGATTCCATTCCAGCTGCCCAGCTCCAAAAGTCCAAGCGCTTTACCACCACACACCAGTGCTTAATCCAAATAAACAAACAAAACTGGGCCAAGTCAGTTTCCCAAATCCTGTTGAAAGATGAAGCTCAAGTAACAGTGGGAAACTAGAAAAAGTGCTGTGCTGTAAATAGATATATTCTATATAGATATAAACTTGTTCGGGGTTAAAAGTGGCAGCCAAGTTGAAGAAGGTAAACTTGATCAAGGATGATCACCTTTATCAAGTGATACTCTCAAGTAACACTTCAATGAGCACAAAAAACATACTTGGACAACTCTGGTTGAAAGGTAGATAAGAATGGGAAGACCAACCATGATCTATTCCTACTATGCAATGACAATAAAATGAAAACATTATAAAGGTGTTTAGAAGTTACTTTCTGGGAATATGAAGTATGTCAGATTCAGTTCATTCATTTTCATGGGATTTAAATCCCAGTGTTTGTGGTTAAAATTTTTTTCATTAAATTTTCAAAAAATTTTTATCCTGAAATAAAAATAGTGTCTCATGAATTAGAGTTCCTTTAGCCCACCATTTAACACAAGTAATTTGACCTTTAAGGGAGAATATGATAAATTACCAAAATTTCCACCAACATAAATATAGCCCGAAGTGACTGCATTCTGCCATTCACACAATGCGCAGTGCCCGCACAGTGTGCAGTACATAACTGGCATCTAGCTGTTCCCTTTCCCGGAGGCTGACATGCGCCCTACCCTGACTGCAGGCCTCTTTCCATACCGCCTGCTGTGCTGACTCATCTTCACCGTCCCTTCTCTGCCTGGTACTCACCCTCACAACTCAGTTCCGGTGTCAGCTCCTCCTGGAGCCTCTCTGTCACAGTTAATCACACCCTCCCTCACCACTGACACAGCACCCAGTACACAAACTTTTAGGAAGGTCATGCTTTGTATATAAGACTGTCAAATGAAAGGCAGTGAATAAATAGATCATTCAAGGCATTTTCAAAGAACAGAATATGTTTTAAAAATATGGCAGAATGGCAGTTCAATGCAGCAAATGCTGGGTACAACCGTATCTAAGAAGGCAGGGTAGGAGGTATGCACTCAAGACCCCCTTGCAGAGATAGCTATGCAAATATAAGCAGAGTGTGAAGTAAATCTAAGTTAACATAGAAATACCAAGAAATATAATAATTCAGAATGAAATACATTAAGCAGAAAATACCTTACAGAGCAATAAAATGTTTTGCTCCCATTTTGAATTTGCAATTTTTAATATTAATATTTTTATTCACTCAACAACTAATATTTAACAAATATGTATGGACTGTAAAAACTGACTTGCTGGCAGACACAGCCATGCATTTACAATTTAAAAATGATCTACATCCTTTATAATTCATATTGTTCACTGTATTCGATGGCTATGACTAAGTGTCTGTCTAAAACTTGCATAAATACCTTTGTCTGAATGCAATTCTTTTAAAAACACTTCTCACTGAATTATAGATAAGGAAAGATAAAAACACTAACCAAAGACACCATAAAAGGCTGATTAACTTCATTAAATTGAAAAATGGATTTACCACAGATCCAAAACAAACACAAAAAATCAATAATTCAGTGTCTGAAATCATCTTAAAATATTAATTTTTGGTTTGTTTTTTTTTGTTTGTTTTTGTTTTTGTTTTTCAATCCTCACCTGAGGATATTTTTTCATTTATCTTTAGATAGAGTGGGAAGGAGGGAGGGAGAGGGAGAGAGAGAGAGAGAGAGAGAGAAATCGATGTGAGAGACATATCGATTGGTTGCCTCCCGCAAGACCCCGACTAGGGCCGGAGACCGAACCGAAACCGAGGTACGTGCCCTTGACCAGAATCAAACCCGAGACTCATCGGTCCACGGGCCAATGCTCTGTTGAGCCAAACCAGCCAGGACTTTTTTTTTTATTGTTGAAAGTATTACAGATGTCCCCTTTTTCCCCCATTGATCCCCTCCTTTCCACTCCCACCCCCCTCCTGCTTTCTCCAACCTAATGTCTGTGTCAATTGGTTGTGTATATATGCATATAAGTTCTTTGGTTTATTTCTTCCCAACCCTCCCACCTCCCATCCCTCTGAGGTTTGTCAGTCTGTTCCCTACTTCCATGTGTCTGGATCTCTTTTGATCATCAGCTTCTTTTGTTCATGATATTCCACAAATATGTGAGATCATGTGGTACTTGTCTTTCTCTGACCAGCTTATTTCACTTAGCATAATACTCTCTAGGTCCCTCCATGTTGTCTCAAAGGGTTAGAGATCTCTCTTTCTTACAGTTGCATAGCATTCCATTGTGTAAATGTACCACAGCTTTTTATCCACTCATCTACTGATAAGCACTTGGGCTGTTTTCAGATCTTCGCTGTTGTAAATAGCACTGCTATGAACATAGGGGTGCATATATTCTTCCTGATTGGTGTTTCAGGCTTCTTATGATATATTCCAAGAAGTGGGATCACTGGGTCAAATGACAGTTCCATTTTTAATTTTTTGAGGAAACACCATATTGTTTTCCACAGTGGCTACACCAGTCTGCACTCTCACTAGCAGTGTGCTAGAGTCCCCTTTTCTCCACATCCTCACCAGCACTTGTTTAAGGATTTGTTGATGGCCACCATTCTGACAGGTGTGATGTGGTAACTCATAGTCATTTTCATTTGCCTCTCTCTGATGATTAGCCATGTTGAGCACTTTTTCATGTTTCTTGGCCATTTATATGTCTTTTTTGGAGAAGTGTTTATTCAGGTCCTCTACCCATTTTTTAATTGGAGTGTTTGTCTTCCTTTTGTTGAGTTGTATGAGTACTCTCTATATTTTGGATATTAACCCTTATCCGATGTATGGTTGGCAAATACGTTCTCCCAGAGAATGGGTTCCCTTTTCATTTATATGCTGGTTTCTTTTGCTGTGTAGAAGCTTTTGAGTTTGATGTAGTTCCATTTATTAATTTTTTCCTTTGTTTCTCCTGCCCTAGGTGATGTATCAGTGAAAATTCCACTAGGTATGATGTCTGAGATTTTTATGCCTACATTTTCTTCTAGGATTTTTATGGTTTCATGGGTTACATTTAAGTCTTTTATCCATTTTGAGTTTATTCTTGTATATGGTGTAAGCCGGTGGTCTAGTTTCATTTTTTTGCATGTATCTGTCCAATTTTCCTAACACCATTTATTGAAGAGACTGTATTGTCTCCATTGTATGCTCTTGTCTCCTTTGCCGAATATTAATTGTGCAAACTGTCTTGAGTCAATATCTGGGTTCTCTGTTCTGTTCCATTGATCTATATGCCTGTTCTTGCGCCAGTACCAGGCTATTTTGATTACGATGGCTTTGTAGTATAACTTGATACCTGGTATTGTGATCCCTCCCACTTTGTTGTTCTTTTTCAAGACTGTTGTGGCTATTCGGAGTCTCTTATGGTTCCATATAAATTTTTGGAGTATTTGTTCTAGATCTTTGAAATATGCCATTGGTACTTTAATAGGGATTGCACTGAATCTGTAGATTGCTTTAGGTAGTATGGGCATTTTAATTATGCTGATTTTTCCAATCCATAACATGGTATATGTTTCCACTTTTTTATATCTTCTTTTATTTCTTTTTTGTTTTAAATGTCCTATAGTTTTCTAAGAACAGGTCTTTTACCTCCTTAGTTAAGTTTATTCCTAGGTATTTTTTTGTTTGTTGTTGCAATGGTAAATGGGATTGGTTTTTTTAGTTTCCCTTTCTGAGTGTTCATTATTGGTGTATAAGAATGCCATCAATTTCTGTATGTTAATTTTGTATCCTGCTACTTTGCCAAATTCATTTATTAAATTTAGTAGATTTCTGATGGTGTCTTTAAGGTTTTCTATGTACAATATCATGTCATCTGCAAATAATGACAGTTTCACTTCCTCCTTTCCGATTTAGATCCCTTTTACTTTTTCTTCTTGTCTAATTGCTGTGGCTAGGACTTCCAGTATTACGTTAAATAAGAGTGGCAAAAGAGCTGGTTCTTTGCAGAGATAAACAAGATTGATGAACCTTTGGCCAGACTCACCAAGAAGCAAACAGAGAGGATTCAAATAAAGAAAATCAGAAACAAGAGAGGGGAAGTAACAAATGACACTACAGAAATACAAAGGATTGTTAAAAAATACTATGAACAATTATACGCCAACAAATTGGACAACCTAGGCGAAATGGAAAAATTTCTAGAATCACACAGTCTCCAAAAACTGAACCAGGAAGAGACAGAAAACTTGAGCAGACCAGTAACAACTAAGGAAATTGAAGATGTAATCAAGAAACTCCCAGCAAACAAAAGCCTGGGCCGAGAAGGCTTCACGGGGGAGTTTTACCGAACATTCAAAGAACTAACACCCATTTCCCTCAAACTATTTCAAAAAATTCAAGAAGGAAGACTTCCAAACTGTTTTTATGAGATCAGCATAATCTTAATCCCTAAACCAGACAAAGACACTACAAAGAAAGAAAACTACAGGCCAATATCCCTGATGAACATAGATGCCAAAATCCTTAACAAAGTATTAGCAAATCGGATCCAGCAATACATTAAAAAATTCACTATGACCAAGTGGGATTCATCTCGGGGATGCAAGGCTGGTACAATATTCGCAAATCAATAAATGTGATACACCACATAAACAAAATGAAAGATAAAAACCATATGACCATATCAATAGATGCTGAGAAAGCATTTGACAAAATCCAGCACCCATTTCTAATAAAAACACTCAGCAAAGTGGGAACAGTGGGATCATATCTCAATATAATAAAGGCCATACATGAAAAACCTACAGCCAACATCATACTCAATGGGCAAAAACTAAAAGCATTTCCCTTAAGAACAGGAACAAGACAGGGATGCTCACTTTTGCCACTCTTATTTAACATACTACTGAAAGGCAAAATTTTAAAAGCTTGATAACACACTTCCCTGAGGAGGCTGTGGGGAACAGGCCTCCTCATAAATTGTTGCCAGGAATGCAAACAATCCCTCTGCAGGGGAAAGAGGCAATATCTTCAATCCCATAATCCCACTTCCAGTAATTTACCCTGAAGTTACATCTCCTGATACTACAAACTTACATGTGGCATGGTTATGCATTGTCATATTATTTATAATTCAAAATGTTGGAAAACTAATAAAACATTCAAACACAAGAGGTGAGTTGAATAAACTTTGGTACATATAAAAAATGGAGAATCATATCGCTAGAAAAAAGAAGAATGAGAAAGAAAGAAATAAATACATACATTTCCAGAATATTTTAAGTGAAAAAAGCGAAGAGCAAAAAAATATAAACAATATGCTACCTTTTGTTTAAGAAAAGGGGAATTATAACATATACATATGTTTACTCATGTATATAGGAAGGACAAACCAGAAAGCAATGAAAGTGGTAACCTATGGGGGGGGGGGGTTGAGGGTGAAAGAGATGGGGAAGGAGTGCTAATCCTGAGTAAACCCTTATATAGTTTGACTTTTTGAAGTATATTAATATTCCACATATCAAATTAAAATTAAATCAACAAGGATGGGGGGGAAACTTAAAACTAAAAGCACACTGAAACAAATGAACCCAACTGTAATTGAAATGAATAGAATAACCTCACTGAAAGGGAGGATAAAAGAACTAATCCAAGTAATTTCTGGGGGCAGGGGAGGGGAAGATAAAGGACTGGAAACAATCCTAAGTCTCCTTAATAGGTTGGGGTTTTTTTGTTTGTTTTTTGTAAAGAGGGAAGCAGAAATAATGGTATGAATACAGCATTTTTCAAATTATTTTAGATGTATTGTAGGATTAAGCAAATGAAGAGATGTTTTCTGTTAGGAGCCAGGATTCTAACTGTAGAAGATAGAACACAGAAGCACAGAGTAGAAAAAGGCAAGGGAGGGAATGGAACTGGAAGGACTGGTGTGGGCTCATGATTATAAGTGTATGTGTGGCCCTGGCTGGTTTGGCTCAGCGGTTAGAGCGTCGGCCCATGGTCCAGAGAGGCCTGGGTTCGGTTCCCGCTAGGGCCGTGTACCTCGGTTGCAGTTTGTCCCCAGCCCCGGTTGGGGTCCTGTGGGTGGCAACCACTTGATGTGTCTCACGTCGATGTCTCTCTCTCTCTCTTCCTCCCTCTCTCCCTCCTGCTCTATCTGAAGATAAAAGCAAAAAAAAAAAAAAAGTGTATGTGTGTTTTTATTTCCTAGCTATGTTACTGAAAAGGCTAAGAAGTGAAGACACCCTTGTAGCAATAAGCATGCCTAGCACCCAGAGCCCATCAAAAGAAACCAGAGTTCCTCCGACAGATAGCTCATTTCAGGGCTACAGCAGGGAAAGCACATCAAGAGGATCTGGAATAATTTTTTGGGACAAATAATGAGGTACTCAAAATAATGACAGGAGAGATGAAAAAGGTCTGAGAAGCTTTCTAGATCAAAGAAGAGTAAAGCCACATAGATGGTAGATTAAAATGTTGTATCAATATTAAATTTCCTGAGTTTGACATCTGTCTTGTGGGTAATAAGAAAATGACCTTGTTCTTAGTGAAAACACACTTAAGTTTTTAGGGGTAAAAGCACATAATGAACTCAATTTTCATTCAAATGGTTCAGGAAAAAAAATATGTATACAAAGAGAACCAATGATAAAGCAAATGGGGTAAAATGTTAACAACATATCCATATCCTACAGTAAAGGATATGGAAATTCTTTGTACTATTCTTACAAACTCTCTGTAAACTTATAAGTATTTCCACATAAAAAAATTTTTTTTAAATGCTTACATTTCTCAGTGCTTCATAAATAGCTCTAAATGCTGGTTGCTTATCATCATGGTAAACACCTCTGTTCCCATGAAGAATAAAGATTCCTTCTTCTTCTGCTTCTTGGCAATTGCTTCCATATATACAATGATCTGGTCGATAATTCCATTGACACGGAAAAACAAAAAGGCTTTCTACGTGAAGAAAGACAAAATAATTAAGAAAATAATCCTAATTCCACAGAATTAACATTTTGTAAAACTTCTGGTTTAAAAATACAGCCCTTACAGAATAAAATTTAAAATAGTAAAATATATGCTTGGCACTAAATGTCTTCCTACTAAATCAATACCCAAGAAAAGTTTTATTCTGTCTTTAACATAAATAGTGATAAATCATTAATATAAGCCAAAATCAAATAAATGCATTTCTTCATTTTGACTAAATAGTATATAATCTTTTTACAAATGCAAAGAATTAAAGAAATTAAATAATTACCTGGATTATGAAAAAATATGATATTCAACAGATCTTGATCACCCCATGTGATATTCAGTTTGTATTTTTTGAGCAATGGCATAAGTATATCTCCCCATCGCAATCGTACAGTTGTCATATCATTCTGTTGGTAAACACAGTAAAAAGATCCTAAGGCTTCCAGGTTCAAAATGGTAGCATGATGACAGTTCCCCATTCTTCCCTTAGCAATCATTACGGAACAAGAAATATACACTTCTTTTGTTACAAAACCTAGTGATGCTAATCTAATGTAAACCTTAACGTGAGTAAGGCCGTCCCGCTGGAGGGGGGGAAATAACAAAAGAAGCTATCTGAAGCTGCATGTAGAAGCGATAATACTAATAAAGTCAGGAAAGAAATGGAAAGAGAAAGTAGGCAATAGTCTAAGTCCTATGACTGTGGCCTCATCTTAAAATGCAGAGCATTTTAGTGTCTATGTCTATGTCTATGTCTATGTCTATGTCTATGTCTATGTCTATGTCTATGTCTATGTCTATGTCTATGTCTATGTCTATGTCATACAGTTGTTGAGGATTAAACCTGTTACTATATAATTAAAAAGTATTTGGAACAGTACCTGACACATGGTACATATGTAGTTAGCTATTACTACTGTTGTCATGATCACTATTATTCTTAGACTGATTTGCTAATCTTTTATAATTGGCATTTCAAAGAAAGCATTCAAAATTGATATTATCAATTTCATCAGTTGGTTTCAGCCTCATAGCTCATTATTTTAAAACCCAAAGTCAAATACCTAAGGAAACAAGAGAATTGGAAGAGGGCTCCAGATCATATGAATCTGGAGTATGAAGGGATGCAGTTGAATAGTAAGCATCTTATACCTATTTGACTCTCTTAAACTCTCCAGACTTAAACCAGTATTCCTCCAAGTGCAATTTGCAGTGTGCCAATCAGTGAATTTTCTATGCCCTTTATAAGACCAAGTACAGAAATTAAAAGATTTAGAAACTTTTATAGCAATTTAATAATAATTTTATGTCTACTTAATCTAATATTTTAGTAAATTATTTACATCTTTTTAAGACCAGTACTGGCTCATGCATGACAAACTGTAAATTTAAAAATAAAACTGATCTCTCGAAAGTTTAAAAAACATCGTTGTAAGCTATTCTAGGATATATATAAACTCGGTGGAGGTATAAACAATCTATCCTTAAAGAAAGAGAAAGAAAAGCTAGAATTCCTGAAAAATATACATATAAAAACTAAATATGATCTGCTATAATTATATTACCTTTGTGTGAAGTATGGCAGAAAGCAGTAATCACAGTAATTATAAAATAATCAAAAGTCCCTCCCAAAAAAGTCTGGGAAATGACTAAAACTAGCTTTACTTAAGGAAATAAGAAAATATTTATTGAAACGATTACTCCGAGATAAGTCACGAAGCAGGTTAACAAATGTTTTTAGGATCTGAAAAGGAAAATATGAATTGCACGAGGACAAAGACCAGCAACATATTCAATAAACAGGACTGGACCCGCTGTACCATTGTACCATGCCATGTTCAAGTCTTCCCCTGGGTTCAATCTATTCAAATACAGACAGAGAGATATATATACACACACATACATAAATATATCTATTCAAAGAAAATTCGAAAGATATACTACAAGATCCAGTGTAGTCTTAGGGAAAAAAATAAAGATCAAAGGGGGGGGGGGACCTTTACAACTTAAAGAAAAATCCCACTAGAAAAATACTGGACAAGAAGCACCAACACTAATATTATTTGCTGATATAACCTAGAATATTCAAGACAACCAATGAAAAAACAATGAGAAATGAGTTTAATATAAAGGCATTATATATAAAAGGAGTTTAAATCAATAGAACTAGAAAAATAATCAAGTAGAGAAACAGTCCAAGGATATGGACAAATAGCCATTCAGAAAGGGAAAAAGAAATGGCTAAAAATTATGTAAAAAGATTTTTATCCACACTAGTAGCAGAGTCAGAAAAATACAGATTAAAACATGAGATATTTTTCAGCCATATAACTTCATTTTCATACTAGTACACACAAACAATAAAACCCAATCATCGATTCTCCACAATACCACACACATATTTAAAATGTGATAGAAGTGTACTGACAAAAAGCAATCAATTATATATTACTAAGTAGAAAAAGCAAGGTGATGATATATAAAAGGAATATATATATATATATATATATATATATATGCACTAATATATATGTGTATCAGTTTCAAATTACATTTTTTAATGGGTCTGAAGAACATGGTACATAGCAAAGTTTATGTCATTTGGGCAAAGAAATTAAACTGGGGAGAGTGGTGTGTAAAGGGGGAACTTGTTTTTTGACTCTACATACAATGAATTGTTTAAAGTTTTATAAGCATAATTTAGTTTTGTAATTGAAAAGAATTCAGGAGTTGCCTGGCTGGTGTGGCTCAGTGGGTGAGCACTGACCCATGCACCAAGAGGTCACAGGTTCGATTCGCAGTCAGGGCACATGCCCAGGTTGCAGTTTCGATCCCCAGTAGGGGGCATGCAGGAGGCAGCCGATTGATGTTTCTTGCTCATCAATGTTTCTATCTCCCTCTCCCTTCCTCTCTCTCTAAAAATCAATAAAACATTTTTTTAAAATAAAAAAACACAGAGGTTGGCAAAAGTAGGTTTACAGTTGTGAGTACATGAAACACAGAATTTATTCTTTTTCTCCCCTTTATTGATTTTAGATAGAGAAGCCATTATCCTAAGTGGGTAATCTTACAGCTTTGCATGTGATAAGAACTATGGGACAGCATTCGGAGATCTGTACGAAACAGTTTGTCATTACAAGTAATTCAGTTATATCACTAGAGCTCTAAAATTTAAGATCTGTGCCAGAAATTGCAGAATTAGGAAAAAAACAAGGCAATATTTGCTACAGGTATATAGCCTGAAAAGCAATCGGGAAAACAAAAAAAGATTATGAAAAAGGAGTTAAAACTCAATAAATTTTGTAGAAGTATCCCAGCAATCGTAAATGTAATAATATTGGGGGGGGAAAGCAAGTTTGCATTGTTCCCACTGAGCAAGAATAGGGTTGTCTGGAATATACAGATAGTAGCAAATTGTACCTACTGAATTACTTTTTTTTTTTTAATCCTCACCCAAGGATATTTTTCTCTTTATCATCAGTTAGAGTGGGAGGGAGGGAGAGACTGCTTCCTGAACCGCAACCGAGGTACACGCCCTAGACCAGAATCAAACCTAAGACTCTTTGGTCCGAGGGCCGACACTCTAACCACTGAACCAAACTGGCCAGGGCTGTACCTACTGAACTAAAGTACAATCATGCCTCTCATATTTCTCTTCATTAAACGGTCATTAATGCACAGAAGAAAGCTAAAGTTTGAAAATGTAAAAACTATTTCAACTTCCATGTCTACATCTCTAGCTGGTTTAGAACATGCCACAGACCAAAAAAGGGGGGGGAGGGGGACACTGTTAAAGTATTTAAGAATGACATTTAAGTAAGTAAAATGTAAGTAAAAATAATCAGAGATTTGAACTATATAGCTGTATTTTGAAATTTTTAAAAAATCGAACAATGGTGTTACACTAAATTATCTCTAAAGTTCTTCGCAACACTAAATTTCTTATAATTCTGTGAATTTCAAATGAAGGGTTACTGAGAAGTCACGTTATTCCTTAGCAGATAATCTTACAGCACCATCTTCTGGTATAATATTACTGTGCATAGAAAAGGAAGAAAACTCATAGTTTTACACTTTATCTAGTAAAATTTATGGTATGTAAAATTTTAAGATTCAAGACATATTAACAAATTGGGTAACAAGAAAAAGATGTTTACTGTTAAGAACACAGGTCATACCAGCCTCATTAATGCATTCAATTGTAGGAGACAAAGGTAAAATGAAATCAAGATTTCAGAAAGGTTCAGAAAATGGTAAAGCTTTATTTTTAAAAACCTTACATTTACTAGATATATAGAAGATAAATTGTCTGTCCTAAGATTGAAATGTCAGGATATGGGTAACGATGGCTACAAGCATTACTGCTTCCTATACCAAAGATAAGAGGAGCAACTCTAAATGAGGCAAGATTTAAATCAGACATGTAGAAAGGAGTAAGAAATAATGATGTAAATTCTGTTCCACCGGAAGCCAGAAGAAAAATATCTCACAAATATATGTACACAAACATATATATATACTAATATCATATAAGACTTACTATCTCTTAATGTTTACTTCAATCCTAACTAGATGTAAAGGGATAAACTGTCAGTCTATATGGGTGTTTCAGAAGTCACTGTTTTTAGCTGACATTTAAGTGCTTACTGTGTGGCATGCTCTGTATATTTACTATATGTTAGTCACTTTCTAATTTCATCCTCACAAAAGCCTGTGACATAGGTACTGTTACCTCGTCATCCTCATTTCACAGATGAGAAAACTAAACCCCATTTATGTTCAAAACTTACCCAAGGTCCTAGAGTTTGAACCAAGCCAGCAGGCTCCACAGTCTTAAGATATTAACTGCAACCCTGTGTTCCCCCAAGATGGCTCATATTTTATATTCAAGTATTCTATGGCGGCACAACTACAAAATAACAGCTCTTGCCTGGAATAACAATCTAGGAAGATGATGTTTGCTACACTGCATCAGTTCACTTCACTGTATTGCATCTTGTTTGAGCTACTGTAATGCTCTAATAAACAGAATACTAAGAACACCCATTTCTTCAAATATTTTAGATAAATGGAAAAACTCTTAGTTCAATCTAGTTTTTAATAAAGCAAAATTAAATCAGAAACTAAATAATTTGGAGGGAAAATAAAGAGATGTTAACCTACTACCTGAATCAGCGACTTACCTTGAAATACTTCCTTCTCATTCTAGTCATGTTCATCAGCATAACTCCAGAGTTTACTCCAGTTTTTCCATAGTAGGGATGTCTAGCAAAGCGATTATACCATCCTATTCGAGGCTCTTCATGTTCTGGTGCCATTGCAGCAATTTGTGTGGAATTAAATTTCTTTAGCAAAGACCAAATGTCATCAACAGGCCGTAAAAAAAGGATATCGGTGTCGACATACAATAGTGAGTCAACTTCTTTCAGGATTAACTATAAGGAGAGATATTTGAATCATTAACTATAATTCTATTTACTTACTATAAAATATAAAAGAGGCTTTCATTATAAAAGAAATACCTAAGAGATAAGCTAATTTACACTAACTTTTTAAAATAGAGTAATTTTTCCTCAACCTGCCATTTTTTTACAACAGTGTATATGTAGATACTATGCTAATCTTTATATTAACTTTTAAAGACAAAAAGCTACAAAAATAAATCAGAACAAAAACTAACAATAAAAATAAAATAAAAGCAATATGCTCGGAGATTAGGGGAAAAAATCTTAATTAAAAAACATTAATTTAGGTGAATTTCTATCTCAAATCGTAATTTCTTGAGATAAGTATAGAAATAAACCAATACAAAAGATCTGAACTTGTTTCACTAATAAAGACAAGACTTGTCTTGGAAGACAGATTGGCTATGCTGTTACTGTCTGAGAGATTAAAATCTCTAACATGTCTTCTACAGGGATTTTCAAGGGTAATTTTTTTTTTTATTTCTGCCTTACCCATGAACTTTAGAATCTGACTCCTGTAAATTTAAATGTATTGCCTATCCCAGTGTATTAGTAATACTCAATAATTAGGTTAAGCAAAACCTTTTTAGTTGAGAATATAATGAGAATAAGAGCTTGATCTTCATTCTACTCCTTTTCAAAGATGCTACCTCCTCCTACAGCTAAGGTTGACCAATTACCTTAATGAGCAGCTAGGAGGCTGAAATCACCCACTTCCCCCAACCAGTTTGTCTAATATCAAACTGAAAAAATCTGATGGTTGACTGCAGCACCTGAATAAAGCCCGCAATTAAGATTATATGTATATGTGTCTGTATATCTGTCTCTCTTTTGGGAGGAGGAGAATGAGGACAATATTTTTTATATAAACATTCTGCTGCTGTACCATGATACAATGTGTGTTTACAGATTACTGGATTGTTGTAGACTAGGAAGACACTGCACAAAGCTCCAAGTTCACCGTTGGAGCCACTGCCAACTGGAGATCAGACATAAGGTTAAATAATAACCACATCAGTATTTTCCCATGGATCCTTTTGGGAAAAGTTGGCAGAGCTTACATTAGTTCTATTTATTTATTTATTTATTTATTTATTTATTTATTTATTTATTTATTTATTTAAATGTTTGTAATGACTTTAGAGAGAGAGAGGAAGGGGGGTGGAGAGAGAGAGAGAGAGAGAGAGAGAGAGAGAGAGAGAAACATCAACGTGAGAGGGAAACATTGATTGCTTGCCCCTCATACAGACCCCAATCAGGGATCAGACCTGCAATCTGGGTAAGTGCCCTGACTGGGAATCGAACCTCATGATCTTTCAGTGCACGGGACAGTGCACATCAATTGAGCCACACTGGCCAGGACTCATACATTTTAATGGAAGAGAAACTCAGTAAAAAAAAAGTTTATCACTTAGAAAAATAAAGCATCAATTTACTAAATTCTAATTTAAAAGACGCAGAAGTAACAGAGTATGAGGACAATTTGACAGGTTTCAAGTATTTTTAGGATTTCAAATTCCATTTAGGAATTTAGCAGATTATATCATTAAATGATGTGGCAAATTTTATATCACAACATCCAAAATTAAATTTGCAAGTGTCCATCAATAGATGAATGGATAAAGTAGTGCTGCATGGATTGATCTAGAGGGTATTATGCTAAGTGAAATAAGTTAGACAGAGAAACACAAATGCAGATGATTTCACTTATATGTGAAATCTAAAAAATAAAATAAACAGAACAGAAACAGACTTATAGGTACAGATAATATTTTGTTGCCTGCCAGATGGTAGAGGGGTTAGGGGATGGGTAAAAAAAGGTGAAGTGATTCAGAAGTACAAATTGGTAGTTATAGAATAGTCAAGGGATATACAGTACAGCATAGGGAATAGTCAATACTATTGTAGTAACTACGTATGGTGTCAGATGGGTACTAGATTTATTGGGCGACCACTTCATAAGTTATATAAATATCTAATCACAGGGTTGTACACCTGAAACTAATATAACAGTGTATGTTAACTATAATTAAAAATTTTTTAATTAAAAAAAATGAAACTTAATGCAGAATAGAATATAAATGGCAGTGACCTCATGCTGCTTTCATCACTTACTATTTTTTAGTAACATATTTGTGTTTATTTAATATCATATTTTGCTTGTTTAATATCTGTCTCCCACATCAGACAATAATCTCTATGAAAACAAGAAACCTGTCTGTTCCATTCATTCCTATATACCTAGCACTTCATTACAGATGTCTGGCAAAAAAAAAATAGGCACTCAAATTATTAATTAAATGAATGTGGCACTGCAATAATTCAACATTAAAATTTTTTTAACTTATAAAGCCTACATGAAGTATCTAAAACTTCTTAGGTTTTTTTTCTATGTTAATTTCTTATTTGTGTGCTTCTTACAGTGGAAGTGAAAATGAGAAAGATCCTAGGATTCAAATGTTTCATGCACAGCAACAAAGACACTGGTTAGGCAGACTTAGCTATCAAAATTGTAACTTAACTTAAAATCTTATTGACCTCCTAAATTCCATAAATTATATTCTTAATATGCTAAGAATTGCCTTAATCCACTTAGTAACAATTAACTGAAGTTTCTTCCCCATAACTCATATACTTTCCAGAAACTTGTGAGCCTCTTAAATTCAGTATTTCTACTGCCATAACTATTTTAAACATTATAGTGGTCCTACTTTAACTACTGCGATTTTAGAACTGTGGGTGAAACCAATTCAAAATGAAAGAGGTAACCTTGCTTCTGAATATTTTTAGATTAAAAAATAATAATGATCAGGATTTATCACCAAAGAACAGCCCCACTGAATAAATGGTTCCCATGTCCCTTTGAGTTCACATGCCTTAATTTTTGTATGTGTTAAAATATCAGTTAGAGAAGGTAAACTGACTTGGTATAAGACAAAAATGGTTTCTTAATGATTCTATCTACTTCATTTCCCAAATTATAAACGAAGTCTGCAACCTGAAAGGGATCCTACCACTGTACTTCTGCTGGCAGCAGCCTGAGCTCTGTGAAAATCTGACGACCTCGATTTCTTCTTAGAGATATAACAGTTTATAGCACCAAATAAATTAAATGTAAGAAATAGTATTTTCATAGAAATTATTTACACTTTTCATTTTAACAGAGGTTTTTATCATAGCTTTTATTTGTTCTATGGGACTTTTTTTTCTTATGTTTTTGTTCAAAGGGAAAATCATATGTGTATGTTTATTTAATTATTTAAATGCAAGTCTTCATTAACTCATGTGTGTAAAAGCAGGTAAAAAACAACACTGGGGGAAAAACTTACTGGCAAGAACAATCTCTGGGAAGCACACGGTTTAAAGAGCTTTTTCCACTCTGCTGCATTCTCACTTGGAAAAGTTATTGGGTATAATGAATAATTAAATGTTTGTAGAAATGACCAGCTGTTGAGCTAAAAAATATAAAAAAAATAAGAACTCAGTTTAACTTTGTTTCACTTTCAATTTTCACACACCCACAGATTATTTTTTAAAAAGCTAAAAATTAAAGTATTATACATTTTATGTTGTACACAGTTAAGACAAAGTCAGAGTCTTCTTTCTCACCATTTTTGTTTTCATTCAAAATCTTAAAATCATAGTGATATACTACAAAGACTCCACCACAAAGATATGGGGCACAATAAATAAAAGTTATAAGAAAATCAATCACAAAATCAGAAAGGTGAAAGAGCCTTATAAGTTGTTCATCTCCCTCAACTTTACCTGATAAATGAATCTTCTCAATCCCTACACAATTAAACTCAGGAAAACTAAGCACTAATTTTATTACCACAATATGTATAATAGAAAATGTTTACATTCAGCCTGGCCGGTGTGGCTCAATGGTTGAGCGTCGACCCATGCACCAAGAGGTCGCCGGTTCGATTCCTGGTCAGGGCATATGCCCAGGTTGTGGGCCCAGTCCCCAGTGGGGGACATGCAGGAGGTGGCCAATCCATGTTCTCTCTCATCGATGTTTCTATCTCTCTCTCCCTTTACCTTCCTCTCTCTCTAAAAATCAATAAAGAAGAAAAAAAAAGAAAATGTTTACATTCAAAGTCAAACCAATATGAAACTAATTAGAAAATATTTGTCTACTTATGTGCTTTTAATATGCATAGATATTTCTGATAATAAAATATTCTGATAGATACATATACAATGCCAACTTCTAAAAAATCATTACAAAAAGCAAAACAGATCAAAAAATCTATAATGAACACGCTTACTCTTTAGCATCCTGAATGCATTTCAAGACACTAAATTGTTTCAAATTCAGTTTAAGTATTACCTATCATTGTTGCTTCAACAAAATTGTTGATTCAAATTTCCTACAGATCATTCAAAATTTATGAGGAGGGAGGGGAAACTGTGTAGTTTCTGTAACAGGCTGAAGATGTTCTCTTTTTGAATGATGACTGTGTTCAAGTAATTTTTTTTTTTTTTAATGCTCATCAGAGGACTTGTTTATTTGATTTTAGAGAGAGAGAGGAAGGAAAAGAGCGGAAAAATATCAATGATCGGTTGCTTCATGTACACGACCTGACCATAAATTGAACCCACAACCTAGGTATGTGCCCTGACCAGGAATCGAACCTGCAAACTTTTTGGTGTACAGGACAAAGTTCAACCAACTGAGCCACCTGGCCAGGGCTCAAGTAATTTTTTTAAATATGTTTTTATTGTTTTTTTGTTTTTTTTAGAGAGACAGGAAGGGAGAGAGAGATAAAAACATCAATGTAAGAGAGAAACATCAATCAGCTGCCTCCCACATGCCCCATCACCAGGGATCGAGCCCCAAACCTGGGCATTGACCCTGACCAGGAATCAAACTGGGACCTCTCAATCCATGGCATGATGCTCAATCCACTGAGCCACACTGGCCGGGCTCAAGAACCTTCTTAAAACAACGCCTTCCAACATAGTTTTACAGAAATATCTTTACTTCCAACACTCTATTTTGATGTCTCTGTTAATTAGTTTAAAATGCTAGCATTTTATTTTCCCTGAGCAACCTATATGGATCCTCTCAATACCAACTTCAAAATGAAAACTTAGTCTTTTTTTATGTAACATTCTAACATTTAGTCTTCTTTTCTGCAGTAAAAACATGTTCCACAAAATATTTGATAGCTTTCATCAAAAGTAAAACCAAACATTCTCAAGAGCTGACTACAATAATTAAAGAAAAACTAAATTTTAAATATAGTATATGTTACACAAGCAATAACTCAGTCAGATCTGAACACAACAAAAGAGCTACATATAAAATGAAGCAATAGCCCGGCGGTGTGGCTCAGTGGATTGAGCATCGTCCCATGGACTGAGAGGTCCTGGTTAAATTTCCAGTCAGGGCACATGCCTGGGTTGTGGGTTTGATCCCCAGTAGAAGGTGTGCAGGAGGCAGCTGATTGATGTTTCTCTCTCACATAGATGTTTCTACCTCTCTCCCCCTTCCTCTCTCTCTAAAAAAAAATCAATAAAAACATATTTTAAAAAAATAAATAAAATGAAGCAGTAAGTTTATTTTACTTTTTTTTTTTAATCCTCACCCGAGGATATTTTTCCATTTAGCTTCAGACAGAGTGGAAGAGAGGGAGAGAAAAAAAGAGAGAGAGAGAAACATCAATGCGAGAGAGAGACACCGACTAGTTGCGTCCCACATGACCCCAACCAGGGCCAGGGACCGAACCGTAACCAAGGTACAGGCCCTTGACTGGAATCGAACACGCAACTCTTTGGTCTGCAGGCTGACGCTCTAACTGCTGAGCCAAAGTGGCCAAGGCTATTTTACTATTTTTTAATGTTTTTATTGATTTTAGAGAAAAAGGAAGAAGGGGTGGGGGGAGAGAAATAAAATGTGAATGGGACACAAGTGGCTGCCTCCTGCCGGTGCCCAAACTGGGGCCTGAGATCAAACCTGCAACTCAGGTACACTCCCTTGCCAGGGAATCAAACCCACAACCCTCAGTGCGCAGGACAACGCTCTAACCACTGAATCACACCAGCCAGGGCTCTATCTTGTTTAAGCCACTGTTATTTGGGTTTTTTTTTTTTTTGCCATTATAGCCAAATTGATTATAACAAATATAAAACCAAAATGAAGAAAATTTTTATCAGAGCAAGAAGCCACTTCCATCCCTACTGTCGATCAAGAATTTCCTCTCCTCAAAACAAAATTAAACCTTTGTGCAACTCTGATTGAGGCACTCCCAAGCCAAGGTTCCCTGGAACTATACTCAGTAAATTAAAACTTCCTTTATTAGCAAAGGACTTTAAGTAGCCCACTTCTTTTCAAAAACAAACCTTCCTCTTACACCCTAGATCTGGAATCTCAGATAGAAGTGGGAGCAGGGACGACACTCCCCTCTCTAGCAAGCCACAGTTACAGAATAAATATTTTTGTTCACTGAAGGAGTAAAACAACATTCTATTATAGTATACCATTAAATAGTCAACTCTACAGACTTGAAGTCTCAGATACTTACTATGCTTTTAAAACTATCATGTAGTTGATCTTCAGCAAAAATATGGAACTGAAGAGGTGTAATGCTGAAAATGATCGCTGACTTCAACATGGTTATAGTTTCTTCCAGTCTTTCACCACAGGCAACTACAGCTAGGTGCATTCTCTCAACGGGCTGTATTTTCAGACTATACCTAATAGAAAAGAAAACCACATTTTCAAACAGTTTTAGTATAGGGTTAACATGTTAACAACATGGCATTTTGACCATGTTAAAAAAATTAAGTTCCAAACTTCTATTTAAAGCAAAGAAGCTCTGGCTGGTTTGGCTCTGCGGCTAGAGTGTCAGCGCCCGCAGACCAAAGGGTCTCAGGTTTGATTCCCGGTCAGGTGTACGTCCCTGGGTTGCAGGTTCGATCCCCAGCCCCGGTTGGGGTCACGCGGGAGGCAACCAATCAATATGTCTCTCTCATATCAATATTTCTGTCTCTCCCCGACCCACCCCTCTCCCTTTCACACTCTCTAAAAATTAATGGAAAAAATATCCTCGAGTGAGGATTAACCAAAAAAATAAATAATTAAATAAAAATAAAAAGCAAAGAAACATCAAATTACAAAACAATACAATGCTGAATCAATCATATATTTCGATACCCTCAATCAGCCTTTCTTGGCCAATGTTCCTCACTAGGAACCATAAAACATAAAGTAAAATAAAAAACTACTTTGTCAAGTCTCCCAAGAGTGGCATATAACACCATTCTAGATGCACATGAGAGAAGTTAATTCATTACTTAAATTGGATGCCTTAGGGCATTACTGCCTAATTCTCTCAAGGAACCCCCTAACTGAGAAGAGGAGCATCACCAATTTGAAGATCTTCCATTCAATTTTTAAAGCTTTATTATTATTTTTTAATCTCAAACACACATAACAGTAGAGAGAATACAACAAAAGATCCCCAATGTACCTATCTCCCAGCTGCAACAATTATCCATTCAGAATTATTATTTCATCTAAAACCTCTGCCCACATCCCCTTTCACTAACCAATGAATCATTTTAAGGCAAACACAGACATAAATTCACCCATAAATATTTCAATATTATATCCAATCTTCACCATGCTGATTACAAGAAAAGTTCCCTTCATGTAACTTTTCTCACTGACATACATTCAGTCCCATTTACCAAGTAATCAGTGAGTAGTAAAAATTTCTGAGGTGGTCTAAAGTATACAAGTCAAACACAGTAGTATTATATCTTGGAAGAAAAGATTCCCTAAACCCAGGTTATTGGCATAGGCTTATTTAGACCCTACTTAGAACACGGAGCAGCAGTAAACAGCACCAGGCCTCTTTCAAACCTCCTTCACCTTAACACTGAACTAGAAATCATCTACCAGTACCTAAAGAATGGAACTAATTACATGTGACTATACTGTTATTAAATATTTATAATATAAAGATCCCATCTGTAATTATGACATAAAACAATCTTTTGGAACTGACAGCTAAAGTAATGGAAGAATGGAAGACAGCCCAGCTGGTGTGGCTCAGTGGATTGAGCATCACCCCATGGACTCCCAATCAGGACACATGCCCGCTTTGCAGGCTCAATCCCCAGTAGGGGGCGTGCAGGAGGCACCTGCTTGTTGTTTCTCTCTAAAAAAAAAAAAAAAAAAAAAAATCAATAAACGTATTAAAAAAAAAGAATGGAAGACAACAGAAAACAAAACAAGTAACACATTAAAGTATTAAAGTACAAACATTCCAAACTAAAAATAAACAAATTTGACTTTAACTCAATTTTTGCTTACAGAGATACTTCCTATAAAATGTATAAGAGTTAGAAATTACAGCCCCACCAGTGTGGCTCACTGGTTGAGCATAGACTCATGCACCAGGAGGTCACCAGATCGATTCCTGGTGAGGGCACATGCCCGGGTTGTGGGCCCAGTCCCCAGTTGAGGGCATGCAGGAGGCAGCCAATCAATGTTCTCTCTCTCTCTCTTTTTTTTTCTTTATTGATTTTAGAGAGAGAGGAAGAAAGAGGGAGAGATAGAAACATCGATGAAAGAGAACATCGACTGCCCGCCTCCTGCATGCCCCACATTGGGGATATTGGCCCACAACCTGGGCATGTGCCCTGACCGAGGATCGAACCGGTGAACTCTTGGTGCATGGGTCAACATTCAACCACTGAGCCACACTGGCTGGGCTCAATGTTCTCTCTTATCGATGTTTCTCTCTCTCGCTCCTTCTCCCTTCCTCTCTCTCTAGAACCAATAAAGAAAAAATATTTTTTTAAAAAAAGAATTAGAAATTAGAGCATTTAACATTACCAGTTATATGTATACATAACTGAGATTTGCTATAGCGAGGATCGGTAATTAACCATTTCCCTTAAATTTACAAGCTAAAATTACTGCAGTTATATTCCTTAGCATAGGACTTTGGAATCCTGGAGTATTCATATTGACAGGGGAAGGGCACGTAGTAAGAATAGAACCTTTGTTTAATGATTATTCACCTTACTAACTACAGATAAGAGGTTTTCTTACAGACCCTGGGAAACTGGAGGATGTGTTGCAAAAAGAAAAACAGGGCTGTAAAAAGGTAAGAGATGCCCTGGAGCCCAGATGGGTCCATTACTCAGAAAAAAAAAAATACATTTTCAGAACAGACCAAGGACAGGACAAACTTTGACTTGGTTGCTATGCCTGGACCCTGACCCCCTCCGGGAGTTTGCCTCGGGAATGTTGACCATTCTCTGGTCCCAGGAATGGGCAGAACTATCTTTAATATCACAGAAAATTAACTACCTTGTTATCGGACTTCAAGATACTGAAAGGAGACACATGGACCACGGACCCTGCCTTATCATGCCCTCTTTCCCCCTTGGGTGTAGCCCTTCTCTTCCTTATCGCCATATAATCAGCCGGCTAATAGGAGATGTTAGAGCAGAATTTGCAGGATGACCTGTTGCTCTCTCCATACTGCCGGCATTATTGGAATAAACACTCATATATGATTCAATCATGTCTGCTTAATTTGGCTCAAGTAGTGACAGGCGACCCAGGACCCATTTTGTGTCCGGTTTCAATATGTTCCCGTGTTAGAGTGGTCCCAGAACTGTTTTCTGAGGAAAAGCTTGATCTTGCTCATGGATAGTCGCTCAGCTGACCAGGATATCAGAAAACAGAAAATCATGCTAAATAACATTAAATACAAACAACTGACTATATAAAACATAACTGAATATCAAATGCATACATCTTAATGTTGTGACATTGAACATTTGGAATTTTTCACAGTAGTAGGACAGTCTGAATCCTGCTTTTACTGTGATCTATTCCTTCCTACTAACAAGCTTTTTTTGCTAAGATCCTGGAGATACTTAACACAGCAATTGAAACTGCTGTTTTTGCCCTGACCGGCTTGGTTTAACAGTTAGAGCGTCAATTTGTGGACCAAAAGGTTGCGGCTTTGATTCCTGGTCAAGGGCACGTACCTGGGTTGCAGGTTCGATCCCCGGCCCTGGTCAGGGTCATGTGGGAGGCAACCAATCAATGTGTCTCTCTCGCATTGATGTTTCTTTCTCTGTCTCCCTCTCCTTCCCTCCCACTCTCTCTAAAAAGCAATGGAAAAATATCCTCAGGTGAGGATTAAAAAAACAAAAAACTGCTGCTTTCCTTTATGATATGCCTGGCTTCCTTAGGCCTGAAAACTGGTTCATTTCGCTGACACTGGGATACCTCACATACACAGTTACTGGTAACTGACTCTCAACTTTCATTCTGCAGAGGAACAGAAAAGCTCTTAAGCCAAATTATCATCTCCTAGACAACACAGGGATCATTTCCTTCCCGGACCCCTCCACAGGAGACTGAAACTTAGAACTTCTCAGTGCCTTGGTAACTACTCTTTTGTTTAGGCTAATGGGTCAATTATTCTATAGATAACGTTCTTTAAAAATATATTTTTAAGGAAAAAACAACCTCCCCCAGATAATTCATTAAGTTAAATATTATTTAAATGGTGTTAAATGGAGAAGTTACATATAAAATGGTGGGGGTTTTTTAATTATTATTTTTTAATCCTCATCCGAGGATATGTTTATTGATTTTAGAGAGAGAGGGAGGGAGAAATATCCATGTGTGAGAGAAATACCAACTGATTGCTGACAGGGGATCGAACCCGCAAACTGGGTATGTGCCCTGACCAGGAATCAAACCTGCAACCTTTCAGTGTACAGGACAATGCCCCAGCCAACTGAGCCACCCCAACCAGGGCTAAAATGGTGTTCTTGCAAGAATTATTTTTACTATTCCAGAAGCAGTGGTGATCTTCAAAGTATTAAGATCATCATTAAATTAAGACATAATATTAGGTACATACTTTGCTTTTAAAATTTAGATTAATCTAGCAGGAATCAATTTTATGAATGGTTTGAGGTAGGGGACAATCACATAATTTTGCACATGGCTATCCAACTGTGAAAGCACCATTTTTTACAGTTAACCAATTTATCCTTTCCCCACCTACCTGCTGTGCCACTTCTTTATATACTGGTGTTAGCATAAGCTTGGGTCTTCGTAAAGCTCTGTATTTTTCACTGACAGCAATAGAAAAAGCAGTACCTCCTCCCTTGTCTGCACCTTCTACTGCTCCCTTTTCTGTTGAGCCCCTCAGTTTGTAATATTAAAACCCTAGCAGAGCCCTGACCGGTGTGGATTAGTGGTTAGAGTGTTGGCCCATGTATCAAAGGGTCTCAGGTTCAATTCCAGGTCAAGGGCACGTACCTGGGCTGCAAGTTCAATCTCTGCCACCCTCCCCACTCCACCCCCGTCCCAGGTCAGGGCGCCCTCCAGAGGCAACCAATCAATGTGAGACAGATCAATGTTTTCTCTCTCTCCCTTCCTCCTTCCCTTCCAATCTCTCTAAAAATCAATGGAAAAAAATATCCTTGGGTGAGGAGTAACAAAAAAATTTAATAAAGAAATAGAACCCTAGCAGAGGGAAGACCGGATATCTACGCTTTCTGTATAAAAGGGGGCATAAACCTAGTTCATCTCAAAGGACGATGACACAAAAAAAGACAAAGCAGTGAAGATACACAACTATTTCAGAGCTCTAATTATCTCATCTTTCCAGCAAATGCTTCCAGATCCCACTTCTCATGGTGGTATAAAGGCCCTCATTAAAGCACCAAGATTTGAGAATCTGTAATGTGCTCAGATTGCTTAATTGGCCCTAACTAGATCCTGCCCCAAAGCTAAAAGCCAAGAAATCTAAAAACTAAGCCATAATAGTCATGAGAAGTTTAGCACAGATTTTCTACATACAGAGACAAAAAGTATAATACAACTTTTTAAGAAAAATAAGTCAAATGTTGTTAAAGAAAAAAAATCTCTCTAAAATCAGGCCCAGGGACTCCTCTTCCCAGGCAGTTTAGCAAGGCTTGTTTTAGTCACACTGCCAATACTCCTTCCACCAATTTCTATGGAAGGAGTCCCATCAACTACATTGCATTTGCTTCTCTGTTGTGTCCCATTTTAGCAAAAGCATTATATACAGTACAGACTCAACACCTAAATTGACAAGATGAAACACACTTTAAGATGTCTCTGCCCACCACCCTGTTCCTAGTCCCCGAGGACAGGAAATAACTGCAAGTGGAAGAAATCTAAAATAAGCTTCTACTCTATAGGAAGAGAAAACTAAAACCTTCTAAGAAGTCACAGGGAAACAGCCATTCAAGTAATTTTTGTCACAACTGAATGGCATAACCTTATCAGGCTCTGTAAAAATGTGCTATATTTTAATCAGTCTAAATAAGAGAAAGGCCCTGTGGATTAAAGAAATGTTATCCAAAAGGATATTTTAAAGTCAAACCTATTTTCCACAGACATGTGATTAGAAGAAAGTCTTCAGGTAATTCAAAGATAACACCTGAGGGCTCCCAAGGCTAAATTCGGCATCACCTGAGCATGAACAGGAATTATGAGAGTAATGCATGATAACACATTAGATTTAAAAATGAACCCATGAGTCTACAATGATACTAAATAAGGGGGTAAAGGGGAGGTAGAACTCTTCTTTAAAGATGAATTCCAACCAATAAATGTAGAAAGAATAACAGAATTACAAAAATCACCACTATAACAGATGATCTGAACAAGAATAATTAATGGATGCTAAAACCACAGAGTAGCAAAGTATTATCCCCACACATTACAAAGGGGATAAAGATACTGTTACAAGTATAGAAATATAATATCATCATCTTAACCACATGATTAAACTTAACCAATAATGTTAAACTTACGACATCAGAGGCCTCCTGAGAGCAGACCCAAAGAGGAGCACAATATCTACTATGCAGTATTCCTGCCAAAAAACCTGAAACTAATCATGAGGAGACAGGAAAATCCAAATAAAATGATTTTCTATAAAACAAAACAAAAATATCAAGTCATAAAAGATATCACAACTTCCCCCCAAAAGCTGAGGAACTGTTCTAGAGTAAAGGAGACTAAAGGGATATAACAACTGAATGCAATATATAACCCTTGACCAGATCTTGCATAGGGAGGAAAAGATATAAGGTTCACTAATAAGAAAATAAAGAAATACTAATATGAATACATATTCTGTTAGTGTTAAATAACTTGAAGTGACAATTTTATTATGCTTATACTGGAGAATGTCTTAGGCGATAGAAGCTGAACACGTATCTAGGTAGGTGTAATAATGGCTGCAGCTGCCTCTCAAATGATTCAGGCAAAAAGAAAAAGAAAAAAAAAACGCAGTGCCCTGGCTGGGTGGCTCAGTCGGTTGGAGCATCATCCCATGCACCAAAAGGTTGTGGGTTCAATTCGTGGTCAGGGAGTAAGGAAGGCAACTGTTCGATGTTTCTCTCTCACATAAATGTTTCTCTTTCCTTCTTTCAAAAATCAATTAAACACACACACACACACATTCACCCTCAGGTGAAGATTTTAAAAAGTGGCAAAATGTAATGTTAATAATAGATAAATATCTAGGTGAAGGGTATGTATATAGTATGCTTACTACACTATTCTTGTAATCTTTGTAGATTTAAACTTATGGAAGTAAAACTTGAGAGGGGGAATCAAAAAAGTACTATTTAAAGAATATTTTAGTCCAGCCGGTGTGGCTCAGTGGTTGAGCATTGACCCATGCACCAAGAGGTTGCCAGTTCGATTCCCAGTCAGGACACGTGCCCAGGTTTTTGGCCCGATCCCCAGTGGGGAGCATGCAGGAGGTGGCCAATCGATGTTCTCTCTCATTGATATTTCTCTCTCTCCCTCTCACTTCCTCTCTCTCTAAAATCAATAAAGGAAAAAAAAATTTTTTTAAAGAATATTTTACATAAGAAATTCTAATATAAACACTGTTAACAGATTTCTAAGCCTTAGGAATAGACTTATTGTAAGTAACATTACTGCTATAAAAGAATCACAATACAGTTGACCCTTGAACAATTTGGGAGTTAGGGGCACTGACCCCTTAGCAGTCAAAAATCTGCATATAACTTTTAACTCCCCCAAAACCTAACTAGTTGACTAGAAGCCTTACTGATAATAGTTGATTACATATATTTTGTAAATGTATTACATACTGTATTATTACAATAAACTAAGCTAAAGAAAATCATAAGAGAAAATACATTTAGAGTATAGCATGTATTTACTGAAAAAAAATCTGTATAAAAGTGGAGCTGCACAGTTCAACCCATGTTGTTCAATAGACAAACGTAATTTTTCTTCACTTTTTTTTTTATTTAGACAGCATGAAAAGCCCCCAATGTGTTCTCCTAGGCTTTTATTAAACTAATGTTCTGCTATAAAGAAAAACAATGTGCCTGGCTGGTGTGGCTCAGTGGACTGAGTGTCTACCCATGCACCAGGAGATCGCCGGTTCGATTTCCGGTCAGGACACATGCCCAGGTTGTCGGCCAAATCCCCAGTCAGGGGGCATGCTGGAGGCAGCCAATCAATGTTCTCTCTCATCGATGTTTCTATCTCTCGCTCCCTCTCCCTTTCTCTCTAAAAATCAATAAAGAAAAAAAAACATTAAAAAAAAAACTTTTAGTTAACAAAATGGAAAACTATCTTCAGAAACACTGATAATTTCCTTAAGATATAGCTTAAAAAATGTTTTTCTTTTTACTACAAAAAATGTTGTGCTGAATTATCAAACTAGGCAAAGGTACTTTAAAAAGCTGTATATAAATCAATTTGAAACAAAATACAATACCTAAAAAACTCTTTGGGACATTATGCAAGCATAAAAAAGAAAATCTAAAAATTCTACATTAAATATAAGTATTAACTGCTAAAATATAATTTAAAATAACCTGTAGAAATATATTTCTTAAAATGAGCATGTGACCACTCAAGAGAACACAGGTAACATTAAATTCACCTGTAACCACAGGCTCCATACACTGAAAATCAATTCCCACGGTAAAGAGAAAGATTAAATATTTTAAAAGCTCAAGTCATAGAAAATTTAGTATATTAAAACAATATTTATAATAATACTAAAATTAAGAGACTACACAATGAAAAAATAACTAAAATTAAAAATGAAATTAAGAAAATATTTGTAATCCATGGCAAAAGCAGAATATATAATTCTAAGAGTTCATAAAATAAGGATTAAAAACTCTATAGCTAAAACATCAATACAGAAAATATTAGAAAGCTAAATAAATATGGAAATATGTTTAACAAATAATCAACAAAATATAAATCAGTAATAAGCCATCATTTTACTTTAATATGTGGTAAAATTGTAACTCCCAATGATGCTATGGTTATGGTGCCACTAGTACAGTCACACAATGCTGGTGCAGGATTAAATCCACATAATTGTTAGAATACAATTTAATGATATGTCATTCTTTTTAATGAATATGTGAACTCCTTTCATATGCTAGACACTGGGGATAAGCAGGAAAGTCACAATCCTTACCTCACACAATTTACAGCCTATTGTGAAAAGACAGAATTTAAAAGATTTAATCAGAAATCATGGTAACTGCTTAAACAGAAAAAAATTGAGACTGTTCAGGAAGCTTACTACACATACATGTATGCCAATCTGATAGTGCTGGGGAAAATCGTTTATTTACTGGTTGCCAAGCACCCTGCTAGGCATGGGGCTTACATGAGGAACACCACATGGTATCTATCTGTAAAGTCAACAGTCTAGAAGTAGATTTAGAACCACAATAGATGCAATAGGTACAAAAATACAGAGGATACAGAGAAGGCAGGGGCAGTAGGTAGGGAAGGGAGATCACACTAGCTGGATAAGAAGTGATGGGCACGGTAGTTAAGGCAACAGGAAGGAAGAGGCCTTCAGGATCAACTGTGAAAGGAGACGAGGAGTAGAATCACTGTGGACTGACATGTGGTAAGTCAGTCATAAACCAAGAGACAAACTACAGATGACGGAAAGTGTGGGAAGCTAGCCCATGAATTCAGGTTTGAACAAGAGTGTCTGAGGCATCTGAATCAGCCAGGTAAAATGACCAATATGCAGCTGGAAATACAGATCTGGAGCTCAGAAAAGAGATCTGAACTAGAGACACCAGTTAAACAGAGTATCTTCAGTGGGAAGGGAAAAGAGCAGAGTCCTAAGGAATAGAGAAAAGTGTCCAGGAGCAGAGAGATCAAAGAGCTAAGGACACTGGTCTCCAGAGACTGGTAAAGTTGAAAGAAAGAAAGGGGAAGTGGTAACCAGTGTCAAACGGACAAGAGAAGTAAGATTAGGCCCAAAAGAACAATACAGAGGTCAAGGGTGACTTCAATGAGAATGGTTTTTAGTCAGTTGGCAGGAGCTGCTCCTAGTGGACTGAGGTGTGAAGGGTTGGTGGATTTGTTTACGGAAGTAAAGCCAGTAGATACTTTTACAAGACTTTGCTGGTGAAGGGAAAGAGAGTAAACAAGAATGCTTGAAGAAAAAAGGGTTTAAGGCAAGCCATTGTAGAAATTGTGTGTTTGGTTATGTTTCAAGGACAGAAGAAAGAGAAGAGGTGTGAGTATTCTGACAGGCTGCTGGGAAGCAACTGGTCAAACAGATGACTCAGTAGTAGATGTAGAAACAATTACTAAAAGGATATGTTTGCTCATCAACAGTGAAAGCACTGTTGATGGGTGTTGAGGCGATTTTCTTTTTTATATTATTTTATATTCATTGTTTAATAAATTAATTGGGAGAAAATAATCCCCCCAGATAAGCTTTGATTAAAATAAAATATAAAGAATTCAAATTGGGAAAGCTGGGACAGGCCAGCTAAGTGCCCACTGGTGTCAGGCAAAATGTGAGACCTAAGAAGACAGTAAAAGGGAATTTCAAAGAAGCTTTACTCCTTTGAAGTAAGGAGGCAGGGCAGACAAGACATGCTCTTAGAGTCAGGGAAAAATGAAGTATTACTTACAGCAAATACTGAAATGGAGGGAGAAAATGACATGGCAATTATATGGCATTTTGGCTTGGCTGCATGTTTGAAAAGAGTGAATAAATATGAGGGATCCTAAGTTCTAAGTAAGAAACAAATGGTTACAGATATATACTATGGATTCAATACTACAAGTAAAGAGTATAACAGAGAAGTGTAACTTTTAAAACCTCAAATTTAGGCCCAACTGGTGTGGCTCAGTGGATTATGCATCCCATGGAATGAGAGGACTCGGTTCAATTCCCGGTCAGGGGACATGCATGGGTTGCAGGCTTGATCCCCAGTGAGGGGCTTGCAGAAGGCAGCCAATGGATGTTTTCTTTCTCTTTCTCCCCTCCTCTCTCTCTAAAAAAAAAAAAAAAATCCTCAAATTTAGGAGAGTAATGAGCACAAGGGTTTAAATTATGTATCCATCCACACGTATTTCCTTCCAGGGATTGCTTGGGAGTATTAAGAAAATAATAAACTGGAGAAGCCAAAACAAAAGGAATAATAAGTTGAGGCTCCGGGATTCAGACTAAGTTGACTTCTATGGGCTATTCCTGCAGTTGAGGAGGAGGGAAGATTATTACTCATGCCATAATTTACAAAAGGGTCTGGGTGGTATAAATCACAGTATATAAGTTTTCAAACTTACCCAGATTCTACAGTGAGATTTATGACACAAGGCTGGAGACAGCAAGGTGGCACTTGTCAATTCATTAGCAAACATTTCTAAGAATGAAAAATATGGAGCCCCGCCCTGGCCAGTTTGGCTCAGCAGTTAGAGCATCGACCCGCAGACCAAAGAGTCAAGGGTTCGATTCCAGTCAAGGGCACATACCTCGGTTGCGGTTTGGTCCCTGGCCCTGGTCAGGGTCATGTGGGAGGCAACCAATCAATGTGTCTCTCTCACATTGATGTGTTTTTTTCTCTCTCTCTCTTTCTCCCTCCCACTCTATCTGAAGATAAATGGAAAAATATCCTCGGGTGAGGACTAAAAAAAAAGAAAAATATGGAGCCCCAATTCTCCAAATTATGAACAAGCTTAAGAGTAAGATTACCTTTCAAAAGGATAAGATCATTTTTAAAAGTCTGAATAATCTTATTTGACTGATCCATATTAGAATTTCAATCACTCCATCTTTTCCATAGCAACAAAATTAAAATATCTGATTTCAATGATTCTCTTACAGTAGTTCATAAAACGCATAATGCATTGAGAATACAAGAATTTTAAAATATAGCCCTGGCCGGTTTGGCTCAGCGGTTAGAGCGTCGGCCTGCGGTCCAGAGAGACCCGGGTTCGGTTCCCGCTAAGGGCATGTACTTCGGTTGCAGTTTGTCCCCGGCCCTGGTTGGTCGTGCGGGTGGCAACCACTCGATGTGTCCCTTTCACGTCGATGTTTCTCTCACTCTCTCTTCCTCTCTCTCCTTCCCACTCTATCTGAACAAAAAATGAGAAAATGTCCTCTGGTGAGGATAAAAAAAAAGAATTTTAAAATATATACTACTAATACATATTATACATTAGTTGTTCCCACCTAGACTACTTCACCTCCTGTCCTTGAGCCTGTTCATCATGCAGTTGCTCCCTGTAGGAAGCCTTCCCTGATGCCTTTAAGATGATCCCACCTGATGACTCATCTGTTTCTCCCATCATCAGAGCTACAATACATCACTCTCTATTGCAGTCTCAGGTTTGCTAGTGTGAATGAAGCTCCAGTCAGAATATAAGCTCCAAAGGATGGGGCCACATTAACCAGACTCACAGTCTGGTTCTTAGCACATAATACTGTGCCTGGAAAATTGAATGAGTAAAATTAAAATTTAAATGAATCACAAGACACAGTAAAAGTAGGTGACTCTCAAACAAATTTTTGGGAAGGGCATTTCAGACTACTGCCTCACTCTCCCTTGCCACTATCTCAGGGAGATAGGCTGATGTCCTATTCCTATCAGTACATGTTTCTTTCATTGAAAGTCAGAGTAAGAAGGGGAACTGAGAGGTCAGCCAATCCAATGCCTTCCTTATCCAGAGAAGTGAACAAAGCCAAACTATTCAGTAACTTAAGAGGTCAATAAACAATGCCATATAATTTGCTCCTTCATTAAACCCTTACCTTTATCCTCCCATTCCCCAATATTCGATCTCTCTGCTAATAATCAACATAATCCTTGCCCAGTTGTCCCTACCCACCTACAAAACGTTTTTCACAGTATATTAGCTTTAAATTAAATAAGTGTCACATATATATTATACATATGTCTGTAAATGTCAGTGGATGTCTACCTTAAACCACCTGTTTATCACTTTATCACTAGTTACCTAAAATTAGGTCATAAATTTCCTAAGAACAATGGTTTATCATAATAACATCAAAAAAAAAAAAAAGCATTTTATATGCAGCACATACTAAAAATCAGTGATAACTCCAAAGTGGAGGAAAAAATAGAAAAATCTGAAAATCAATCATTTACTTGTATGATATTATTGTAAGAAAAAAACATTTTTACATCCTATTTACTATAAAAAATATATTAACTATCTAATCTTACCTACACTGACTGATCTACCAATTAAATATTAATTGCCTACCTAAAAGCCGCTTCCCAAAAGCAGTTCATTCCACAAACATCAGAGGGCAGCATCCAATAGGGATTCCAGTAACACACAGAGAAATCTTTACACCTAACAGAGTAAGACAGAAAGAGTCCTATGTGAGTATTTCAGTTTAAAACTAACAAGGAATTTACTCAATAACATAATAACTTACTAGTCTGTTTTACAGCAATAAAACTGCAAATACAATTTTGCAAATCCAATTTTGCTATGGTAACTTGAGGATTTTTGAAAATTGATTTCGCCATAACTTCGGATACCATTATTTTAAATAGAACTTTAAAACCTTAGGGTAGCATATGCTACAGACTGGAAAACAGTTTCCTAGTCAGGAACTATCCTAATATATTAAGATCCCTTCCTCAGATGACACAGAAAATACGAAAGTACATCTAAAATTTCCCTTCATGGACTAAACATTTTCCCCTTAGAATAAAATCCATTTCAGCCAAAATATTTGCTTATCCATAAGCAAAATAAAAATGCCACAAATGTTGATAAAAGGCAAGAGATGAACTTTAAATGTTTTCAAATTAATCCTGTCAAATCTACCTGTATGGTGTTTCAAATTGAAAAAATAAGGAATTACACTTATATTCATGGCTCAGTTTCATTATCTACATGATGTCAGTTTTGCTATTTTACCCAACTAAAATGGAGGTTCAAACATGTTCTTTCTTCTTCCATTGCAGGCTGCAGCAAAAAACAAAACAATGCCTCATGTTACAAAAAAGTATGTTTTTCATTGTTATTCCTTTTCAAAATAGTCCAGTTTGAAATTCACTACAGTGGAGGCCTGGGTATTAAATTAAACAAGTATGAACTCAGGGTGAGGCACTAAACCAGGTCACCTCACATCCCCTCACTATGCAGCTTTGTTTTCTCTCTATGGATTCAATTATAAGTTACTATTCTTACAATGAAAGGTCTATGTAATTTCAGATTCCCAAAGATCTCTGATCATACCTCTCACAAATGTCAACGCTCCACACTAGACCTAGTAAATCAATCTCTGAGAACAGGGTCAGGCACTGCTGGTTTTTAAAATGCTGCCTAAGTAATTCTGCACCCTACTATATAATAAACTACAAAGTCGAAATTTTAAAATCGATGAGAAAAAGTGACATTGTAACCTAATTTTCCTTTAAAGGCACACCATTTTCAAACACAACATAAAATGTTACATTTATTTATTTATTTATTTATTTATTTATTTAATTGAAAGTATTCCAGAAGGCCCTCTTTTTTCCCCCATTGACACCCCTCCTGCCCACTCCCATCCCCCTCCTGCCACCTAATGTCTGTGTCCAATGGTTGTGCATATATGCATATAAATTCTTTGGTTTATCTATTCCCACCCCTCCCACTCCCCATCCCTCTGAGGTTTGTCAGTCTGTTTCCTACTTCCATGACTCTGGATCTATTTTGATTGACAGCTTATTGTGTTCATGATGTTCCATAAATAAGTGAGATAAATCAGAGTAAGAAAAGAAACTGTGCAGATCAGTAAAACATGCAACTTGATCAGGAAATTTGTTTGTCCCTTCCCAGGCATGGTTATGTTTTTTTGTGGGGTTTTTTTGTCTTGCATTTCATACTAGAGATAGACTCAGTGGTAGTGGTAACAACTAACACAGAGTTCTTTTCAGATTCAAGTGCTTTCACATCCACTTAAGCCTCACAACAAACCTGTTCAAACAGATATCCCCATCTTTCAGACTCAGACATTATCACCTCTTTCTTTCAACAAATCCACAATTTATTTATAATCAATTCTATGGCACACCTTTGTTCCAGGAAGCAAATAACTAATCTGGTTATTCCATCTCCCCATGTCAAACCTTACAATGGTAGAAAATGGAAACGGATAATAAACTCTCAAAGAAAATTACTCCCTAATTAAATTTTTCTATAAAAATTATTGCTTGAAATTATGTAATAATACCATTTTCTGCTTCAACTTGCAATCCTCAATCCCTTAGCCCTAGGCAACCACGAATCTACTTTGTCTCCAAAATGTCCATGAGGCTTTAGTGAAAACCATGCACAACTTACAGAGCCAGGGATAAGTTCAGGGAAATCCATAGATTTCGCCTGTTACAAGCATTTCACATAAATGGAATCATAAAATATGTGGCCTTTTGAGTCTGATTTCTTTCACTTAGCATATTTTCAATGTTCATCCACTGTAGCATTTATTAGTACACTTCACTCCTTTTCATGGCCAAATAATATTCAATTTTATGGACAGATATATACATTTTGTTTATCCATTCATCAGGTGATAGATATTTGGGCTGTTTTCCAATTTTGGACTATTATATATAATGCTGTTATGACTATTCATGCACAATTTTCTTGAGAACAAATGTTTGCAATTCTCTTGAGTGTATACCTACAACAGGAATTGCTAGATCATGTAATCACTATAAAGTGGTTAATGCAGATAATACTGCAGAGAAAAAGTCAAGTTTTAGGTAAGTTTCTTGACTATAACTTAATGTCAGAAAACACAGTTTACATAAGGATGTTTTTCTGTCTTTCTTTAATGGAAATATAAAACATAAGCACTAGTGAATACACATGCTACTTACTTTTTTATCATAAAACACTGAGGTGCTGCTGGCAAAAGGTAGAATAATTTAAAGTTTCTTATCTCCCAATTTTATATTCTCTTTTGAAAATTTGATTTTAAAAATTAAGATACAACCCTGGCTGATGTGTCTCAGTTGGTTGAGTGTCTTCCCATACACTGAAAGGAAGCCGGTTTGATTCCTGGTCAGGGCACATGCCCAGATTGTGGGTTCAATCTCCAGTTGGGGTGTACACAGAAAGCAACCAATCACTGTTTCTCTGTCACATCGATGTTTCTCTTTCTCTCTCTCTCTCTCCCCCTCTTCCTCTCTTTAAAAAACCAATAAAAATATAGAAAGCCATTAAGATACAGAATAGAAACTCATTACATACAGTTAGCTGTTACCATAAGCAATAAATTAGGAAAAGCAACTAACCTGGAGACAGATAACACTTGTACTTTCAGGCCAGAAAAAAAATAATAAAGCTTAAAAATACTGGAAAAGTAAAGGTGGTTATCCAAGTTCTGGTTATTAATTGTTTTTGCTTTTATTCCTTAAAACAATTAGAAATGGAATATTAGATATATAGCATTCAAAGAGGTAGGAACTCTATTAAATACTTTTAATGAGGTAAAACTGTAAGCTAAGCTAAGTGAATATGTCTTTAATAAACAGTGACATCCAAAATCAGACAAGTCCATAAATGCAGTTTTTTCATTCTGGATCAAACTGAAATAAAACTTGACTGTGGCTCATCCTCAATTTTCATATGGCTTAAAGTTTCTAGCTCTAGATGGCTTGTCCATAAGCAAACAGCAGGGGTAGCACAAAGGATTTTTGTGGTGATAAAACAGTTCTGCATCCTGACTATGGCATGGTTACATGAATTCACATCTGTGATAAAACTGCGTGACACTACACAAATGAGTGCACTGTAAAACTGGAAATATCTGAAAACTGATCTCTGGGTTGCACGATGTCAAATTCTGGGGTTATAATATTGTACTATATTGATATTAGGGGGACCGGAAAGTAATGTCGTTTCTGTGCGTTTCGCTATTCGGTTGTCATTTATCAGTTCATTGTGTACTTCAAAATCGTGTCAAAGACATTTTAAGGTTCGAGTGACTTGTTTACTCGTAAATAATTAAATCTTAATATTTTTCTTGCAATTTATAGTGAAATGGCCAGCCAAATACCAGAAGAGGTACATATCCGGCATTGTATGCTTTTTGAGTTTCACAAGGGTAGTAACGCAACAGTTGCTACCAAAAACATTTGCGATGTTTATCCAAGTGCATTAGACGTTCGTAAATGCCAAAGGTGGTTTTCTAAGTTCAAATTCGGTAATTTTGATCTTTCCGACTCATATCAGTCTTTAATTGAAAAGTGCCCAGTGATTGTCACCAGAAAAGGTGTTATTCTGCAACAAGATAATGCGCAAGACGAAACCTGGAAAAAATTAATGAATTGGGGTGGGAGGTACTGCCTCACCCACCATACTCGCCCGATATTGCGCCATCGGATTTCCATTTATTCCGACTGCTACAACATTTTCTAAGTGGCAAAAAATTTGACAATCTGGATGATGTCCAAAATGCCATCTCCAGATATTTTGCCCAAAAACCAATTGATTTTTATCGATCCGGCACTGAAAATTTGCACACTAGATGGCAAAAGGTTGTTGATAACGAGGGTGATTACATCATTGATTAAAAATAAAAACTTGTTAAAAATTTATCTGTTTGAATTAATGTCGTAAAAACACATTACTTTCCAGTCCCCCTAATACATATGTATTCCGGATATAGTGATATTGCACTATTGAGTGCAACAGTGATATTGTGTGTGAATATAGTGATATTTCCCTACTGAGGGAAACTGAGTGAACATGGGATATCTCAGCAACTTCCTGTGAACTTATATTTCAAAAGTTTTTTAAAAACTGGCCAAAAATAAATTCCCAAAAATTTCAGTACTTGAAAAATGTTTCAAAAATTGAGACATTTCATGCTCTAGATTAAAGTGAGCATTTAACACAATGCCCACCACAATATCAGTTCTCAAACTTAAAGTTTAAAATCTGATAACAGATCCTTTATACTTTTAAACTGAAAAAAAAGGTATTTTTCATATCAAAATGTCCATGAGGCTTTAGTGAAAACCATGCACAACTTACAGAGCCAGGGATAAGTTCAGGCATATCCAGCAGAACGTGGAAGCCTGAAGGAAGTGCCACAGCCAACAGTGCAACTGCATGAGGATACCTGCGCTGTGGCTGTGCAAGAGAAACAAAGGTGCTTACGGCCCCAGTAAAGGAGACCATGCCCATGATACTGACACATCACCATTATTTGAAGATCAGAGCCTGGGTCACACATTTTCAACTAAAACTGTCTCCAGACAACTTCAATTAATTTCTAGCCTCTTTTTTCTTAAATATCTAATTTCCTGAACTCAGGAAGTGGGAAAAGGACTTGCAGACAAATGGCACTAAACATGGTATATTAATATTATATAATCATTTCAAAAATAAGTTAGCATCACACTATATATACACCCCACCATAAAAAAAACACACAAATAAACACACACACACACACAACTGAATTAAAGATTTAAATGTTAAAAAACGGGGGGGAAAAATCTAAGGTTAGAAACTTCTATGAATGACAAAAGTAAAAACAATAAAGGAAAAAAATGCCTATCTGAATACATAAGAATTTTAAGCTCCACATTAGAATACAAACTGAAAAAATGTAATCTAACATGGGGGGAAGCACTTTCAACATGTATGACTGATAATAATCTTACTGTTTTAAAATAGGATTTCTAAATCAAAAGAATACTTTTTCTCATTAACCTAATCACTTTCCACTCCAAAAGCACAGACAATATTTTAATTAATTATTAGCCAGGTTTGTGTTAAGCACTTTACATCTATGTGAAGTATGATCTTCATTGAACTGAAATAACAAGGTGCAGAGAACTGGTTTTATATAAGATGCCTCTGCATTAACAAAGCAAAGAACTATAGTCAATAATATTGTAATAACTATGTATGGTGCCAGGAGAGTAACAGACTTATCAGGGCATCACTTAATAAATTATATAAATGTCTAACCATTATGCGGTACACCTGAAACCAATGTAAAATAATATTATATGTCAACTGTAATTGAAAAAGAATAATTTTTTTAAGCAGAGATTACTCTGGCTAGTCATGGGTTCAATTCCCAGTCAGGGCAGGAGGTAGCCAACTGAGGTTTCCCTCTCACATCAATGTTTCTCTCTCTCTTCCTCTCCCTTCCTCTCTCTTCCTCTCTCTCTAAAATCAATAAAAATAGCCCGGCTGGTGTGGCCCAAGAGGTTGCTGGTTTGATTCCTGGTCAGGGCACATGCCCAGGTTGTGGGTCCAATCACCAGTTGGGGGCATGCAGGAGGCAGCCAATCGATGTTCTCTCTCATCAATGTTTCTATCTCTCTCTCCCTCTTCCCTTTCTTTCTCTCTAAAAATCAATAAAGAAAAAAAAATTTAAATCAATAAAAACATTTTTTAAAAAGCAGAGATTAAGGTGACTTCAGTAATTCAACCTTCTTCGCTGGTTCACCACTAAATACAGTAGGGTGAAAATAGTGGTGAAACCATTCTCAGTTAAAAGAGTGGTTCTCAATCGTTGGTTTTATAACAATAACCTGGACCTCACTGCCAGGCATTCAGGTTTAGCAGGTCTGGACTGGGACCTGAGCACAGAATTTTTCCCAAAGTTCAAAATCTGGCAGGAGGGGGGAAAATCCCTCAGAATTTAAATGATCAAAATCATCACCATATTAGCTATAATATTATTATGCCAAGCCCCATACTTAGTAGTCTATATAAGCTATTTCATTTCAATTCTCACAAACAACCCAATATCATAGGTACTTTTATCTCTGATGAGGAAATGTGTTCAAGGTTAACATGGCCAGTAAGTGGCCAAGCTGAAACCTGTGTCTTCAAAACCCTTACTCTTTCCACTCTAAATTCTCAGTGTAACCTACTGGTGTTCACAGGACCCAGCAGAAATAACAACTTGATGGCCTAACCAGGTCTGAAAAGGAGCACAAAGTGACGACCTCCCTGTGTGAAATCAGTCACACAAAAGGGCATGGAGAGTCCGGAAATAGGATCACTGAAATGCTTAGTGTTTGTTGATTCCCCATGACCAATATACTGTGTGGCCACAACAGGATGAGATCCTGGTAATCACTGTCAAAATTCATCAGTGAAATGTGAGAATTTAATCACCTGGAGTAGCTAAAGTCACAAAATGACATATAACTCCTTTGTAGAACTGCTGAGGCCTGGCAATAATAACTGCTTTAGGTTGAATACCTTAATACTGGCATTTTGTCCCATGCTGAATAGCTTAAGAGTCTCTCTATGAGGAAGAACCACTGCCTACCCAGCATTCCCCTCCTTTGAGGCACTACTCCTCTCCAACACCAATCCTGTTATTCTCTCCACCACAGGGATGTGCAAATGACAGAGCCAGACAGAGGTCTTCATTCCAGGCCACAATGACTTACTCCATGAAGGACATGTGATGAAAGCAAGACCAATGAATGCCTTTACCTGGAATTTTCTATTTGAGATTAGAGAAGAAACACTGCAAGGAGCACTCCATGAACCAGGCCTGTCTACCATGGAAGAGAATGAGAGTTCCCAGTCCTCGAGGTTTCTGGAGATGCCTGGGCATTTTTCCTTCAATGTTGTTCCTTCCAGGAATCCATATAAGCTTATAAATATGTTTTGCTCAGGTGAGAAAACTGAAGCAGAGAGGTGGTCAAGGTTTCACAGCAAACAGAGCCAGGATGACAGCACAAGCTTCTCTGACTCTAAGACCTGTGCATTTTCTAAATACCAAAATAACGAATTCAAACGGATTGCACTAATTAATAATAGATTTCACAAAAAAATTGTTCCTATCATTTTAGAGTTTTTATTCTGAGAACTTGGAAAGACCTTTCCAAATTTTTGTTTTCATGGAATTCCATGCAACCAATATTTTCTGTAAGAGCTGACTAATGGAACTTCCTAGGTATAATCCTAAATCCCATGTATTAAAAGAAAAATAATAGTCTTAATCTTCTAAGTAAGACGGCCTCAAAAAAAGTAAGAATGCACTGATAATCAGGTCCTACAGAAAAAAGGAAGATGCTGTTTGCCTCAAAGGCCCATCCTCCACTGATGAAACACCAGACTAGATTCTTATCACAGCAGCTTTATAGAAAGAGCACTTGGGGAGCAATCAAAGAATAAATAGTTTTTAATCCTGGTGATGCCCTATAAACCTTGGTCAAATGATTTAAACACAGGAAGAGAGGTTAAGGATACCTACTCCATATCCCACAGTAGCCAAAAATGTTGCCTGAAGTCTATGAGAAATCTAAAAAGATGTTATAAATGATAATTTCTAAAATTAAGAGTCCTGATGTCTTAGGAATTCTCCTGACCTTAATCAAATCATAGGGTAAAAACATGACAATACAGCTTTCCCATGTTCCTCTGCCCAAATTTCTTGTACAGGCACATTAGTGAAATGTACTTCATGAGTTTTACAAAGACTTTAGTTTTTTAAAGTTACACCTTTAGTTTTAACTTAGATGTTTGCCCCATTTAAAATGAAGAGCTACGCCCAGCCGGTGTGGCTCACTGGTAGAGCGTCCACCCATGCACCAAGAGGTCGCTGGTCGATTCCCAGTCAGGGCACATGCCCAGGTTGTGGGCCCAATCCCCAGTGAGGGGCATGCAGGAGGCAGTCAATCGATGTTCTCTCTCATGGATGTTTCTATCTCTCTCTCACTCTCCCTTCCTCTCTCTCTAAAGTCAACAAAGAAACAAAAAATAAAATAAAATAAAATGAGGAGTTATGCTGTTCAGAGGACCTACGTGTTGACTTTTAACGAACTATAGAAATGATCCCTGAAAGTATAGTCTTACGTGTTGACTTTTAGTTGACTCTATTCTGACACATCAAACTTAAGATTTCAGTAATGGCTCTATTAAATATTTATTCAAACGGAGGTGTTTATAAAGACATTTTGTTAAAATGAGCTGATTGAGCAAATACAATTTATAAAAATATGTCACAAAACAAAGTATGTGAGACAAAGCGCTAAAAATGAATGTTACTCTATCAAACTTAAATGTTAATACCATAGTACAATTTCATTCAATGTTTTGATTAAAATGTTGCTTCTTTATAATTCTAGCCAATACAAAAATAATTTCTTTCCCACGATTTACAATGCTTCACAGTTAACATAAACTGCCGCTTTTCATAAGTATTTTTCATGAGTTCATCCTGGTCTTCAAGTCAAGGCCTCTTCTAGGACAGATAACTGAGAGTTTACAAACCTGGCTCTGGAAATAGTTCTGCTTTTATGAATAGAGTGCTGATGTCCTAGGAATTCGCCTGACTGTAATCAAATCACAGGGTAAAAATATGACAATTTCCATGCTCCTCTGCCCAAACGTCCCCTTTCATTTTGGGAACGACCATCAACTCTCAAAAGAATGTTAAACGGCCCACATCTCACTGGGCTCACTCCTCCTCCCAAACCCATACTTTCGATATCCCTTGCCTCTTACGAAGGGAACACGCCGGTCGTTCCCAGAGAGGTGCCCACAAAGAGCAGACTCTATCGCAAGGAAGTGGAAACGCTCGGATTTTGTTAAGCATTCATAATGCGTTGCATTCTTTTCTCCATTTAAATAGCAAGTCGATTCCAACTCTGGCAGTGATTTGTGTAAATCCACTTAAGTCATTCTGCTGCTTTTTAATTATCCATTTCAAAAGAGGGATCCCTCTATCCCATCTCACAAAAGACGTGAGCACGTTAAGTATCGCTAATCTTTCTTAACTTGCTGTAAGTTTCAGAACAGATTGTTTCCTAAAGAAAAATTCACAGTCAGCAAAAATGCTCTGTCCAGATTTAACTCAACAACGAATAATGACACATGTAAGCGTTAACACACTACAATTAGATGCCCCATTCAGGAGGAGATAAAAAAAAAAAAAAATTGAACTAGGGCGCCAGTCTGATGTTGAAATATCTCAACCTGAACTCCATGGAAACAAGACGGAATTCCGACTAGTCAGACGGCAAGAAAGCTTTTGTGCGGCACCTCTGATTTTCCAGAGGATGTTTTGTGTTTTTTTTTTTTAAAGAATCAACTGCCAATAAAAAGTTGAAAATTAATTTCTTCTACTTTAAAGCGCGTGTAAGGCATGGGTCAGAAGGCGAACACAAAAGCGCGGGGCGCTCCGCGGCGGGAGCGGCGCCGGGCTCCCCCGGGTGAGGAAGGAGGGAAAGAGTGACGGGGTCAGAGACCGCGGCACAGACGCGGGAGGCGCGGGGCAGAGCGGCGAGCAGCCGGCCAGGCCGAGCCCCGCGTCCCCGCGCCCGCTCGCCCCCCACCCCCGCCCGGCTCCGGCCACACAGGAAACGGCCGTACCTGTCCGACCCGCCGGGATGCGCTGCGGTGGCCGCGCTGCCCGCCCCTCTCCCGGCGCCGCGTCCGCCGCCCGCGATCCAGGAAGCCACTCCGGCCTGCGGCTTCCCACCACCGCCGCCCGCTCCTTCCTCCAGGGACACGGCGAGCTGGCTGAAGGCGTAGAGGAGCGAGCAGAAGCCGCAGGCCAGGCACAGCACCACGATGCGCAGGTACCGCCGCATCGTGCCGGCCCCACCGCCGCCGCCGCGCCCGCCCAGGCGAACTACAGGAGACGGAGCGGCACCGCGCAGCCGCGGGCGCTACAAGCCCCTCCTCCGCCGGGGCCTCGAGCCCGCCCGCACTGCCTCCGCCGCCGCCGCGCGCCCCTGCGGAGGGCGGGCCGCGGCCGGACGCGCCGGCGCACTGAGCGCGAGAGGGCTGGGCGCGCCGGGGCTCGGCTCCCGGCGTGAGGGGCGTGGGTCCCGCGGGGTCTCGTCGGGGACGCTCACCCCGGAGTCCCGGGCTTTGCACTGCACAGACTTGTAGTGAAATGAATAGGTGTTGGAGGTAGCTGACCCAAATTCAAATGACGTCTCTTCTAATTGGTAGTTCGTGATGTTGAGCAACCTAAATTCTCTGCCCATGTTTCTTCGTCTCTAAGTGGAGAGACTATCTTCCTCGTGGGGTGGTTGTAAAGATTGAATTGCTTAACGCACATAAAATGCCTTTCACTTAGCACATAATAAAGCCATTTTTCAGCTCCAACATCCTCAGCAGGGACTTCCCCCAGCCTCTAAGTTTGTATGATACTGTCTGTTAGAGCCACTTCACCCAGATACCTAATTGCCTTGTAATATTGTTGGGAATGCTTATTTTGCCTCCCAAGGAGGCTGTAAATGCCCGTAAAGCTGAGGTCCTCCCCTTTACATCCTTTTGACCCTCCTCACAACTCATTTGCATGTCCAAAATAATTTATCATTCTCCCTACAGTTTTCTCTTCAGTTATGCATTTCTTCTCCCTCTTTTTCCATTGCATTCACTTACTGAACATTTACAGAGCATCACTACATGCCAAGTATTTTTTTTTTTTGTTACAGATGTTTCTCCTTTTTTCCCCATTGACATCATCCTCCCCATCTCCCCACCCCGTCCCCAGCTTTGTTGTCCATGTCCATCAGTTATGCATACATGCGCATAAGTTCTGTGGTTTATCTCTTCCCTCCCCCCTCCACCCCCTCTTCTGAGGGGTGTCAGTCTATACCCTACTTCCACATCTCTGGGTCTACCCTGTTCCTCAGACTGTTATGTTCATTATATTCCACAAATAAGTGAGATCATGTGGTATTTGTCTTTCTCTGCTTGTACATGCCAAGTATTGTATGAGTACCTTGGGGTATAAAGACGCCTTGTTGGGGTGTGGGGTGGGACAGTGGATACTTGTAGGTGCAATACAGACATCAGGATGTAAGCCTGTAAAGGTGTGGGTACACACACAAAGGAGCAATCAGTCCTACTGTGGGTATGATCAAGAGAAATTTCATAGCAAAGGTGGCCCTAGAGTCTTGGGGAGGGTTGGGGGCAGGGAGGCCTGTGTTAAGGGAATTAATTCCAGGCTGGAGGAATCAATGAAATAGGCTCTTGTTTAGGGAACTGCGAGAAGTTTGATACCACCAGCTAAATGAATGCAAGAAAGGATATGATCAGCGATAAGACTAGAAGTTGAAGGAGCCAGATACTTGAGTGCCTTGTTTAGTATACCAAGGAGTTTGAATTTAATCTGGCAGATAATGGTGAACCATTGAAAGGTTTTTTTAAATTAGGAAGTAACATGATCACATTTGCCTTTTAGGGAGCAGATTCTGGCTGGGACACAGGTTGAGACTGGAGCCAGAAAGCAGCTACAATACCAAAAAGTGAGGGAAAGGAAGCTTTAAACACACACACACACACACACACACACTTCAGGGAGAAAAAAATCAGGCTGTTAAAACTGTTCAAATTGCATTTGGAGCTTTTGAAGAGTTTGGCCATGAGAAACAAGATGGAAAAGTGCTAGGTAATTTAACAATAGTTCTCCATTGAAATTCCTACACCAAAAAAGTGCTGGCTCTGTGACCATGGGGACGTCACTAAACAAATTTAAGCCTGTTTCTTCCTCTATAAAAATAAAATGTCTTGCCTTACCTGACTGAAAAAAAAAAGAAAAACTAGCATTCTGTCAAGATGTGTGAATAGAATGAAAACATACACTTATTCATCCAATAAACATTTATTGAATATATTCTACATGCCAGACAAGGGGCTAGAGTGTACTGCCCTCAAAGGGGAGACAGGCAGATAAAAACGACGACAATATTAACTTAATCCTTCCACTACACCTTACAATTCTTAGAGAAATAAAGATAAACGCAAGGAGATACAGATCAATAATAAAAGCATTTATAAGGAAGGAAAATAGATTTTGAGAGAGAAAATTAAAGGATATGTACCAAGAAATTAGAGTAAGAGTTAGTACTCAAATAAAGGATGTTTAATATAAAGAGATGCTAACTACAGCTGATCTCTATTAAAGAAATTAAATGTAGTAAAAATAAAGAATAATTTAATGACCCACAGATTGTTAAAATACTGGAATGGCAGTTTTCATTTCTGCAACAATTTATGGGAAGATCATATCCAGAAGAATAATCATCCATTTACTTGACATCAGGGTCCTGGACCATATCATCCCTTTAGGTTCCTTTTAATCCTGTAATTAAAAAGGAAATTCTGTTGAAAAAGTATATAAGGTATTCCAAAAATAGAAATGATTTTTTTTATTACTCACACACTGTCTTAAGTGGTTATCTTGGAGTATAAGGAGCTGTGTGATCATCTCATCGTTTTTAGGATTCACATTACATTTTCATATTCCTAAAATTAATTTTAAATTATTTTCAATGATATTTAAAATATTTCAATGTCATAGTAGTTAGGTATGTTTTTCATTTACTATAAGTATGTACATATTCCTAAATCTATTTTTTTCATATCTAAGACCATCCTCTTAATTCTCTAATGACAGGCTGGCTATATCCAAATTTTTTGTCAATTTTGATCTTCCTTTCATCCTGTCAAAAAGATTAATTTAGGCCGACAAAAATTTCAAAACAGCAATATCTGTTCTTTAAATTATGGAGATAGAGATCTTTTCCATGATCTGGAAAACTCTCAGATCCAAATCTCAAGAATGTTATATTCAAAAGATTAATCTTGATTTTTCTGATAGCTCCTAATACATGTTGAGTATATAACAGACATTCAGTTAATGAGTGTTTTTATTTTTTATGTCTTTTCTAAGTCACTCTAAACTAAACTTGGGGTCCTGCTCAGTATTTCCTTCCCACCTCTGTCTATATTGAGTACTTGATTCTTGAAAAAAGACATCCTGTTGGAATGAAGGTAAATTCTATACCTTTTCAGAGTAAAGTTCAAAAACATTTTTACATAACTTCCACTTTATAAAGGTCTATGCATAATTTAATTTAATCCTTATGACATTTACATGAAGTAGGAGATATTTTATTCTTTTAAATAACAAGGAACCAGAAATTCAGAGAAGTTTGTTAACCACATCACAAGTAATGAAGATCTATAATTTGAATGAAAATCTTTGAGGGTACAATGTCCATGTTTGTTTTTTCCATTATACCATGCTATCTCACTTTGAACAAATAAATGCTAAACTGAGTAATGCAAATTTTAAAAAGGAAAAATCAATGTTACATGAAAACCTCTTAGACTGATCTTGAGGGTTAAACCAAATAAAATTTACAATCTCAGAAATACAAACAGAGCACAAAGAATCAAAATCTCAGACTGAAAGTAAAAATTATTCTCTCCTCCAGTAGGTTCTAGTGAAATTTCTTAATTTTCCACAGTCCATTTCCTAGAGACTTTATTGGACTTAAGGAAAAGGTTGGAAAATAATAGACTCAGTTTAAACAAATAGTATTTCATTTTAAGAGTTCCTTCAGATCAGTAAATGTGGGAAAAGGGGAGGGTCAGGAATAGGATGAAAGAGTAAAAAACTCAGCTATAGGCCACGAGATTGGAAAAAGTGGTAGTAGAAACCCAATGAATAGGGACACCTTAGCTCCTATATGACCCTAGAATTTAGCTGGCATTTCCATCCATAAGGGAGAGAGACAGACTATGGAGGAGTTAGAGTAGGAAAGGGAGTAAGGACTATCCTATGAACCATCCCTGTATTTCTCCCTGGTTCAATCTTCATTCTGATTATTACAATAGATTATAATCTATTATAATTTTAAAACAAATGCTGTCAGTAAAATTAAAAGCTAGATTTGCAAGGAAATTTAGTCATGGGAAAATTAGAATTAAAAATCACATGCACAAATTCTCCTAACCCAGGTTCCCAAAAAATTGAAAGCTGAAAATAATTAAGAATTCTAATACCATCACACTTCAGAAGTCCGGTATGTAGTTGAAAAATATCATAACTCTTATAGCCACCCATATTCCTTTCCATACAGAAATTACATCACTACATTATGTTTGACTTTTCTGTATTTCCATATTTTATTTTTAATAAAGTAAAATTTTGTGTCCCTTAAATTATTTATCTTGTCCTGTACTAGAAACACAAGCTTGCTTGTTGTTTTTATTTACTCCTATTAAAAATCAAAAACTACCTCTTAGGTCTAAGGCCAGGTCATTCTGCTCTTGATTTCAGACTACTCTCATTAAAAAAAAAAAAAAAAATGCTTTCACTGCCATTTTCTCCTTTAGGAATATTCTTCTCCCAAACTGGTTTAAACAGTATCCCAACTCTTCTCACTCTTACAGACTACAAAGTAAACACAGATTCATTCATTGTTATTATTACTATAAATTAGAAGAGGATTGTGAAAATAATACATATTAAAAAGTCTAATTTAATAAATCTTGGTACCCAGTTTTACTTACGAATTCTCTTGCTAAAAGAGTTAATGGAAGTATAAAGATGGTATGGTAACTTTCATCCCAAATCCCTACTTTCTAAGTAGGTCAGCAGATCTAAACCAAGGTGTAATCTCAAGACCTGCCAAACTCGTATATTATTTCCACTCATCAGGCATTCCAGCTGGAGAGGCACCACTTTACTGGCTCCTTGCCCCCGAAAGTTCCTGTTGGGGCTTATCCTCACACCTTGAAATAAAGCAGTTATTTTATCTTTTTTTTAAAGTATTACTATTTAGCCTTATTTACAGAAGAAATTTGAGAAACTTTATAAGGACACAAGGAAAACCATAAATAGATAAAAATCGGAAACTAGAAAACTAACAAGTTAGAATATAGATATGCAAGCAATTGAGTCCTACATAATTATTAAAAGCAAGTTTAATTTTGAGATTTCTCACAGTTAAAACAAAAACTGAGGACAATCCATTAATGATTTGTATTGTCCATAAGAAAAAGGCAGATTGATTTCTCAGAAGTAAAGCTTTTCCTGAAACAGGTCTGAATACAATTTCTCATTTAGATTGAGTGATGTAATGTTCTCTCAATAATCTTCACAAAAAGGCAATAGCAAATCCCATTCAGCTGTTTATTGATTCTTAAAAATTAGTATGGGAAAATGATAAATAATCTCACATTACATGGCTTAAAGTTTTAAACTTCTGAAAATCCAAGCTGGAATAATGAAATGGTGCTGGCTAAAACTATTTGTTACACCCAACATTACCAGACGCAACTATCAAGATAAGATTCAAATATTTTCAGTGTGAACTTGCAGTGGATACTTAGGCCAAGAGGAATTTTCTAGAAACAAAATTGTGACAAGCACACCCACCTCTCTGCTACTTCTGTATCTTACACATACTTTTATTGTTGCAGTGATGGCATTGTAATAATTTACAGATCTCTCCTCCGAGTTCTACATCTTTGCCCTCTTCGTAACCAATCCCTAACCCAGTGCCTAGTACACAAAATATACTCAATAAATGTCCAGAGTTGAATGACAGATGTAAAGAAAACTTAGATCAGGAAAATACTGAAAGTATTGCAATGGTAAAACAGCTACTACAGTCTACAACTCCTACTGACGGTGGGGCAGGGACCACCACCAGAAAATGATTCAGAACATGAAACGTCCCACACCACTGAAAACTTTCAGCTATACTTGATTTTTCCATAGAAGTACGTGGTCTTATCACAGCATTTCATATACTCCAGAATTGGCCTGTTCCATTAAGGCAGGAATATCTGCATTGGCTAAATAGAATGCCATATTAAAAACATGTTTGCCCTGGCTGGTTTGGCTCAGCGGTTAGAGTGTCGTTGGCCCGCGGACCAAAGAGTCGCGGGTCCCATTCCAGTCGAGGGCATGTACCTCTGTTGTGGTTCATCCCAGGCCCTGGTGGGGGTCGTGCGGGAGGTAACCAATCAATGTGTCGCTCTCACGTGGATGTTTCTCTCCCCCGCCTCCTCCACTTTATCTGAAGATAAATAGAAAAATATCCTCGTGCGAGGATTTAAAAATAATAATAATAATAATAATAATGATAATAATGTTTAAATTACCTGGGCTAGTGGGGATGTGCATTCAGGAAAGTATTCATATAATTCAAGGTAAAACTTCTCTATGGCAGCTTTTAAAAATGAACTGGTTTTGAAGAAAATCGTTCTCAAGTTACTACATACTGCTGCCCTAGTAACAAGTCTACTAAACACAACTGAAACTTTAATGACCAAGTCATGATGATTTATCATAGAAATGTTTTTCAAATATTCGGAGACAAACATGCTCTAAGTTCCATTTGTTCTCTCTCCGTTCCTAGTGATTTTTCTCTAATCATCCAGATTGCACCCCAATGCCCCATTTTCTAATTTCTGCTACTATTTGTGCTTTGTTTTCCCCTTCTTCCCTCATTTTTTTCCATTCCTATTCTTCCTTGCCTTTGATATTAGCGGGGCTTACTTTTCATCAATAGCCATTGAGGGTATTCTTTTCCTTTTGCTTTCACAAAATGATCCGTCACATCGTATATTCTGCAACCTTCCTTGTCTCCTGCTTGATTCTACTCAATTTTTTCTACATTCATTGTTCCAGACAACTGAAGGTGCCTATGGTTAAGGGGGAGGAGGGGGCCAATGCTAATGAGGTCAAAGTATTATTTTATGGTTATCCTTATCCTTACACAAACTTTTTTCTCTTAATTTTCAAAGTACAGTACAGAAATTGTTATTAATTTCACAGTTCCTACATCAAGTCTTAAAAGATTCCAGAAAAGAGCTAAGTTACAGACCAAGAAAATAAGTAAAATAGGGCCTAGGTGGAAACTAAAACTTCTAGACCATTTAGCATTAATGCATATAATATGCAGAAACTACATTTTTTTTAAGCAATAAGGATTTTGATGTAAAAGAAAGGTAATAAATATGCAATCAACTTAGAAAAGTTGAGGGTTTTTCCTTCCTTTTTTAATGTTTTCACTTTGTCTACTATCATTACCATAATTTTAGGAAAGCATTTAATAAAAATAAAACCTTTAAGTCAACTATTTCTGCTGTGTAATACAAAAGGCTTTAAGAGTATGTATTCTTATATGCCTCAAATTATATCTTCACTCTTACTTGTATCAAAATAAGGTAATAAACTCTGAAAAGCATCCAAATTCTTTTTGTGTGGAATTTGGTTAAAAGAACCCACTGCTAAAATCACAGGGTAAATTGATGAAACAGATCTAAAATATGTACCCTAAGCCCAGGCTCTGAATCTTTTTGCATATTTTAGTATTAGATGTAAGTATTCATGGGATTCAGGTCTGCTTCCTCATTTGGAAGTGTTTGAGGTAAGGTGAAATGAAGGCAGGTGAAGAGAATTATGATTAATGAAAGGAAAACAAAATTTTAAACTAACCAACCCAGTTCATTTATCCTGTCTGATAGTGCATACCATCGGGTTCTTTCATTATGGAAAGATGACTGGTCTGGGATCAGAGCAAACATCTGATGGAAAAAATTCAGTTTAACCTATAGAACACCATTCCTTTCAGTCATCCAAGAGGGCATGGAAATGATTTTTGCTACAAAAAAAATTTTTGTATTTTTGTAATGGGATTTTACCAATTAAGATAGTAAAGGCTCACATTTACCGAGCATCCAGTATGTGTCAAGTAATTGTTAAGGACTTTATATGGATTGACATTTAATCCTCCCAACGACCCCCATGAGTTAGATATGATTATCATCACCTTGTTTAACAGATGGGAAATGACCTTGATTAACTTTCTCAAGCTCACTTAGGTTCTACAACAGGGACTCAAACGCCAGACAGCAGTTAGTACTCCTAATTTCCATGCTATATTATCTCCCCACCAATACAGAAAGATGACCATGCCCCCCATTCAGGTAAAATCCCACCTTCTCTCAGATTTTTCTCTCTTTTGCAGCCCATTGAAAATACATCCTGAAAGTATTTGAGCATCATCAGAAGACCCAGTACCTCTGAAGTATAGTTTAAACTTAAATTTTAGTATATTTTCCCTATTACTCTTATTTGTAATTTTTGCTATTCTAAAAATAAGTATATTTTAAAAACATATGAAACACATTTAAAAAAATAAGACAAAAACTTCATGTTTTAAAAGAACATAACCAGTTAGTTGCAGTTCCATTGAAAGTATCTTATAATAAAAACAAATTTTAATTTTTCAATTTAACAACACTAAAGAATGAGGTATATAAATGTTTCATCACAGACTTTTACTGTATGCAATTAACTGTATTTCACAACTAGCATCTTACAAAAAAGACAGTACCATTGTGCCTGTAAAAAGTACTGCAATTAAACAGAAAATTACATTATCACATGAAACCACCATATATCACAACTGTCAGGGTCTACAGTTTTATTTTTTTCTTGAAATGCTATCATGATGTCTTTATGTGATATTTTATATCCAAGTTATGTTGTTCATTGATATTGCAGAAGTCTCCTACAGGTGGCTATATATTAAGCAAATGGCTAAGAAAAAGCAGGAGACCCTAGGAGAATTTAAGAAGTACTGTGTGGTTTCTAGGTTTTATTTTTAAATATAACATAAAACACTTTATTAGTTGTAAACAAAAATGCAAAATCTATAGTCATAAAAATATTTTATTCATAACTTTACACAATAGTAAGTGGGGCTGTAAATAGTTTCTTATTTTGGGATATTGATAAATGCATAAACTGGTGGTCGTGTCTGAAATAGGGCACTATGATTTCCATAAGAATTGTTACATTTAGTAAGAGGCCAATTAAACTGATTTAAGACTAGTTTTTTCCCAGTTCTGTGCAACAGTTGCCATTTCTGTATCAATTAGATTCATACTTCTATAATCTGGATAAAGTTTGGGGTGAGGAAACAGTGATAGAACTATTAAGTTAAAGCTTTTCCAAAACTGCAGCTTTTAAAATATGGCAGGTTTCTTTTCTCTTCTGCTTTTGCCAAATGCTTATAATTATTTGAATTTTAATATTTTATATAATACAGAAAATACCAGTGTTCAATGACAATAGCACTAAACCTGAATTATAAAGCTAAATAATCAATGTTTTATTGTTTACTAGTCTGAGAGTAAACATTACAATAAATGAATGTCTTGAAACAAACAAACAAAAAAATCCAGAAACGTAATTCAGGAATAATAATTTAGTAAAATGTGTCAAAAATATTGGCAACGGTTCATACAAATTTTTTATTTAATAACAATTTTCCTATTTAACCACACCAAGTACCAGCAGGTGTATTAAGAGTATAACCATTAAGAAAATCCTGTTGCAGCAATAGTTGATTAAGTTGATCTTTGCCTTGTATACATATAACTATTTGTTTCACAATTCTCAAATAATACATATTTAGGCAGCTTGCACTATGTTATAAAAATTTTAATTCGTTACATGCCAATAGTAGAGAATTCAAGAATTATGTGTTAGAATTCACTAAACTAAAAGTGAAAATAGACTTACCAATAACACTGCATAATGAATAATTCAACCACATTTTCATGGCACCTTTAACTGCGGAGACCAAAATGTTAAAGTCTGGAAATGTTTGGTAGGCATAGATTACAATAAAATCTAACAAATTCTAACAAATTTCTATCTTAATGCAAAACGCAAATTATGAACTGTGCATGAATATGTTTGTCATGAAAATGTGGTACTTCTTGGCATAATCTGTGTATTTGCATGGTATGACAGAAGTGACTAAGAAATTGGAGAAAATAAATTTTAATGAGATTCTCCATTCAATGATGAGGCTTCTCCTCTGGGTGAAGATGACCTGGACATTCCCCTCTCTGTGTTATCAGAGCTAGAGCCGCTCTGATTGTGTTGATCTGCAGAAGCAGCACTAGATGCAGGTGGTGACTTCGTTTTCTCCTTAAAGTCTGTAATAATGACTGTCAGGTCTCCAACGGTAACTTCCAAATGCTGAGCACTACTCCGATCCACATTTTTCAATCTTGGCCTAAACACAAAAAAGATGATACAATTTTAAACTAGCTTTTCTGTCTACCAACTTTCTGTGCATATAATGAATAAATTAGGTAAAAACAACACAATGAATACATCTATGTTTAAAGCTCTACATTCATGTGTAACTAGCCACAAAAATGTCATTAAATGTTTCAAATCGTTAACATTAAACAAACCACTCATGAATCTTCAACATGACAAAAAACTGTGGCACTCTGGAAGTAATGGTTTCTTAATTGTGCTTTTATAGCTTTATCATAATTTTGCAGACAGATTATCAATTTTATTAAAATAAATGTTTTAGAGCAGCAATGATATAGTTGCACCACAGAGGAAGTTGGTAAAAACTAAGGTTGCATTATACGCAGAACTGTTACTCCACTAATGTGCATGGATAAGGGCATTGCGATGTCTGTTGTGCCTGGATCCATGACCATTTTGATTGATTAAAGCCCATGCAAATATCTGTGAATATTATGAATATCACTGCTGGCTCTATGAGTGAAAAAGAAGTAGCTCAAACCCAAATGTCTTTTAATCTAGTAAAGAAAAAAAAAGCATCCTCACATTTAAGCTTATCTTTGTGGCCTCTGTGTTTAATTTCTAATACACCTTTCAAACTTAAAAAAATAATTTCATGATATTTTACAATAAAAAGATGAAATCTTTTATTTCTACTTTGTATATGTCAATGTTAAAAGAGATAAAATAGTTAATTTTATTATTTCAATTCAAAAGTGCCATAAAATACTATTTAAATTTACCTGGTTTTCTTATGACTGTTCTTTTTGCTAGTTGTTTCCTTTTCACTTTTTTCTTTTTCTACTTTATCTTTTTTCTCTTTCTTTGACTGTGTAGGGGGCACAAACTGCTGAGTAACCTGCTGTGCAACCAACTGGGAGACAGGTCGAGGTTTCCTGTGTGCATGTTAAAAAGAAATTTTTTTATTATTAGTATTATAACTTAAGAATACATATTCTTTATGAGAAAATAGCTCAAATTGTGAGAATAGAAACATATTATAATTTTCAAGTATAAAAATCTCCTCATATGTAAGGTAATTCAGATGTGAAATTTAACAAACATATATATATAGATATACACATACACAGTTTTCCAATCCAACAAAAATAGAAATATAATAGCTAAAAGTTATATAGCTCAAGATAGATGGTCAAACCATTTAGAATATAACTTATATAAATCAATGTGAAAATTATTTAAAATGTGTATCAAACTGAATGCTCATAGGGAAGCACACATAAAAATTAAAAAATTTTAAATATTGAATTTGAAAGTTTACACTGAAATATTTAAATTTATCCCTTCTCCCTCAAAGAAAGAAATATCTAACTATCTGTGACAATGACTATTTGTTTTTTCCTTTAAACTCTTTCATTTATTCATTTAATAAATATTTGAGTGTCAAAATTTCCCAGTCCTTTTCGCTCAATTCCTTGAGGTTCCTTATGTATCTAGCCACAATCTCATCATGCTTTTTTGACCTTGGGGATCTGCCCAGTCCTTGGAGACATGCTTCCTCATTTATTATTTTAGAAACTATATGTTGTGCCCTGGCCAGTGTGGTTCAGTAGTTGGAGCGTCAGTCCAAGCACCAATGGGTTGTGGGTTCAATTCCCAGTCAAGGACACATACCTTGAACCTGGGTTGCAGGTTCAATCCCCATCCCGAGTCGGGACACATGTGGGAGGCAACCAATCAATGTCTCTCTCTCACATCCATTTTTCTCTCTCTCCCCCCGCCCCTTCCACTCTCTAAAAATCAATGAAAAAACAATGTCCTTGGGTAAGGCTTAAAAAATAAATAAACAAAAAATAAAACATATATGTTGAGAAACTACTATAGGTACTGCACAGAGATATCTGAAATGTTGCCTGGCTTTAACCTTTGGTGCCAGTACAAGCTATCACTCTATTGGCCCAGATCAAGAATCCCTCTAGCTGTATGGTAGAACTTGGGCAACTAAAGTCAAGATTCAAAGTAAGTTGTCTCTAAGTTCTTAAAATGAGAGAGAGAAAGAAGACTAAGGAGGGGGAAAGGGAGGAAGGAAAAAAGTTAGGGAGGGTAAGATAAAAATACATTTCAATAGATGATCTATAAACAATAGTAATTTTATTGTCTGGAAAATTCTGACCCTATTTTGATCAGTAAAGTTAGTAAAAAATATTTTTGTTGTTGTTGTTCTTCTAGGCAGGGGTGGGGAATGTCCGGCCCACAGGCCATATAAAGCCCACGAAATCAATACCAGCTAACATCACACACCTCACCAAATTAAATTTGCCTAACCAAATATAGCAGGCTAATTTTTAAGTTAATAATGTTGTATGGCCCTCGAATGATGTTATATAAATATCCAAATGGCCCTTGGCAGAAAAAAGGTTCCCTACCCCTGCTCTAGAGCGAGACAAAATAAAACCAATGAGAAAATATGCATAATCTACAATTCAAAACTGCAAGGAGGACTCCTTTGAAGAAGGAAACAGGAAACACAGTATGCAAAACGGATTTCAGCAGATGGGATGTGAATTTTGTTTTAGAGTCTAAAGAGTCTGAAGTACAGGAAGGATATCCAGGAAAGATGTCCAATACACAGTTTTAAAAGTGGAACTGCCACAGACATCACGGTTAATGATGTAGATTAGGAGTTACACAAATGAAAGTGATAAACCATAGCAATTAATGGCTGAGCTTATTCAAGAAATTGACTCTTTTTTAAAAGGGTTAAAGGAATAGTTCTCAAATTTAAGGTACAGCAGGCTCACCTGGAAGACTTAGCCCCACTTCCAGGGTTTCTGAATCGGAAGATCTGAGGTAGAGTTCAATAATGTGCATTTCTAACTAGCTTCCAAGTCATGCTGATGCCTCTGGCCAACATACTTTGCGAAGAAGCTTGAATAAGTGCAATATATTAGTACTACTGTAGAATAAAGTTTGAGATGAAAGGCGGGGAGTGGCAGAGAAATAAAAAGAGCAAGGCTGGATGGCTAGGAAGGAACCTGATAATGAAAAGCTAAGGAGTCTGATTTACCCTTAAAAGATGAGAGATCATTGAAGAAATTCAGATTTGAATTCTACAAAGATTACTGGCAACAGCCTTAAGAGAAAAGGTACAACAGAGACAGGGAAACTGTTAAGAAGCTACTTTAACAGATTGGGCAAAATTAAAAAGGTCTTGAATTAAGGAAGCAGCAGTGGGGTTATTTAAGACAGACTGAAGAGGCAGCGTCAAGGGGACATGATGACAAGTCAGATGTGCCTTTCTCACTTCTCAACCAACAAACATTCCTTTAGCAAAACACAGAAATCCTTGCCCTCATATAGCCAACTTCTGTGGGTGGCATAAACAAAAAAGAAAAATAGTCTTTGATGTTAATGCTATGAAAAAAATACAGTAAGTAAGGAACATAGGGAGTGTTGGGGAAGGAGATGCCGTTTTAATTTTGTCTTGTTTCCGCTTCTAAAATAAACTCCACAAGGAAAGAGATAGTTTTACGCACCACTGTATAACTAGTACCTAGTATAGAACTGAAAAAATGCTAGATACTTAATATTTGCTTAAGAATGAGTGAATAATAAAATTAGGTTTAATAAGGAAGATTTTTTTTTTTAAAGGAGTACCGGTTTGGCTCAGCAGAGTTAGAGCATCAGCCCACAGACTGAAGGGTCGTGGGTTTGATTCTCGGTAAAGGGCAAGTACCTGGGTTGCAGGTTCCATCCCTGGCCCCAGTCGGGGTAGTACGGGAGACAACCAGTCAATGTCTCTCTCGCATCAATGTTTCTCTCTCTCTCCCTCCTTCCCTTCCACTCTATCTAAAAATCAATGGAAAAATATCCTTGAGTGAGGATTAAAAAACAAATTAAAAAAGAAAAGTTTTTAATGTCTAAGCTTACTCATCGTCCAGGATCCACCACTTACTACACAGAAGTAAACAAGTAATGAAAAAGAGCAGCAAGAATTTCTCTTCTAATAATGCTGGCATATGGAAAGAGAAAGAAAGCTCCAAGGTGTGGCAGGGTTGAGAAAAGATTTGTTTAGACTAGCACCCAGTGAACAGTGAGTCACCTAAAAATTGAAAGTCACCCCAAGATATAAAATGCAATTGAGGTGTAGTAATCATCTGGTCTCCAAGGTATTAGGGTTCTCTGAATCTATTCCTTCCATAACAAATGAAGGTTTGACAACTTACTTTATTATATTTTGTACTGTTGCTCCCTCTTGCATATCAAAATTTAATGAAAATAAATTTACAAAATGGTTAATAAATGAAACTGAATTACAAGAAAATTACAAACATTAAAATAAATTTACATTCTTTTGAATCTAGTGTAAAATCCTGAAGTTTCAAGCAATCAATAAATTGATGTTATTCAGTAGCCATTAATATTCACTTAAAATATATAATTTATTTATATTCTGTTTATTTAGTGCTGCCTTTAAGTAGATTATTTTTCTAGTTTTTTTTGGATTCATTAATGACCTCAATACCCCAATGCTGTTTCTTCCAAAAGATCTAAATATCTCAATCATGGATACTCTAACCATGAATATTTTCAGGAATATAATTATTGTGCTGTGGTTAGATACAAAATATTTTTATAGCATGATCAATCATTCCCCTCCCTTCCAGCATTTGTCTCCAAGTGGGTACCCATCTTTTGTGACACTATTCCTCCATATTCTCACTCTCACTTCTATGTGAGAAAGGGTTAACCCTAATTCCCCAACTTCACAAATCTTACAACTGCTGTGAAGTCTTTTTCATATTTTTTTTCTTTTTCTTTTTTTTTTCAATCTTCAGATAGAGTGGGAGGGAGGGAGAGAGAAACATCGATGTGAGAGAGACACATTGACCAGTCGCCTCCTGCATGACCATGACCAGGGCGGCAGACGAACTGCAACCGAGGTATGTGCCCCTGACCGCAATCGAACCCGCGACCCATTGGTCTGCAGACCGACACTCTAACCACTGGGCCAGACTGGGCAGGGCGAAGTCTTTTTCATATTTAACAAGTTTTATGTCTCTAGAATCTTCCTAGAATAATTTCCCTTTTTATATGGCCCATATAAAATATGAGTCCTTTTTTGTGAAAATAAAAGCATATTAGTAGAGCAAGATTTGCTTCATAAAACCATGAGGTTGAATTAAATACATTAATTCTTTCTCTTATAAAAAATTTTTTATTGATTGATTATAGAGAGAGGGAAGGGAAGGGGGGTAAGGGAGAAGGAGGGGAGAGAAAGAGAGAAAAAGAAAGAAAGAGAGACACCGATTTGTTGTTCCACTTATCCATGTACCCATTGGTTGATTCTTTTAAGTGCCCTGAATGGGGATCAAACTCCCAACCTTGGAGTATCAGGATGATGCTCTAACCAACTGAGCTACCCGACCAGGGCAATAATTTATCTTCTGAAAGAATTATGAATCTAGAATTCTTCTAAGTGTTAAACTCTCAGTAGTAAGAGCAAAATAATAAATGCACACTCCCCAACAAGGCAAAACCAACACAGAAAGAACAATTAGTTAAACTGCTCAGGTGAGAGGCTGGAATCAGGAGACAGGCTAGAAGACTACCACATCAAACTTGAAATGAAGTAATAGTAATAAGGATCTATTCTATGGTGTAGTCGGGGGAATGGAATTGAAGCAGTGAATCTGATGACATTTCAGAAGGATAATATAACCTGACATGTGCAGAAGGATAAAGAACACCCCCCCCCCCAGGTGGGAGTAAAATGGAAAGAAATGGGGGATTAGGAAACTCAGTGCGATGGATTGAATGTCTGTGTCCCTCCTCCCCAAATTCATATGTTGAAATTGTATCCCCAAGGTGATGGTATTTATTATAGGTGGAGCCTTTGGGAGGTGATTAGGTCATGCAGGTAGAGCCCTCAGGAATGGGATTACTGCTCTTATAAAAGAGTCCACAGAGAGATCCTTTGCCCCTTCTACCATGTGTATACAGTGAGAAACTGGTTGTCAGTGAGGAAGTGTGCCCTCATTAGACACTGAATCTGCCAGTGCCATGATCATGGACTTCTCAGTCTCAAGAACTGTGAGAAATAAACGTTGTTTATGTCCTACGCAGTCTATGGTATTTTTGTTAGAACAGCTCAAATGGACTAAGACAGGCAGTTGCAGGAGCCAAGAACAGGATTATTCTAAACAGAAGGAACTGGTGAACTTGGTGTTGGTCGTGTTGGGTTTTATAAAATATAAGCAAAGCTGTCCTTAGGGCAAGTGGAAATGTGAAACTAGTGGTCTGTTAAGCAACCATGTAATCTCTGTACCTAGTGTTTTTTGTTATTGATTTTATTTTTTAATCGCCAACAAATTTTCTATAGTGGTTCTCTTTCTCTTTAAGAAAAATGTTATTTGTTTCTGTTGAATAATTTTATTTCTTACTCTTTTTATCCTAGACTTTACTAAATGTATACTATTACATTCTTTTATTATTATTTTAATGGTGGTTGATTTTCACTTAAAAGTTATAACTTTGCTCCTCTGTTCTAGGATTATTTGTTCTGTTTCAAATTTGGAAGAAAAGCACAAACTATATATATATGTATAAATATAGCCTAACTATTGAAATAAAGTTTTCTGCTGTTCTTTAGGGGCTAAATGAGCTTTAAAGATCCTTCACTGAAAATACAGGGAACATAGCTTATGATGATCTTTTTAACATATCATAAAGTGACTCATCTTCACCAGGCCCAGTAAAAAGGAAAGCCCTCCTATCTCCAGGGAGCTTAAGAAGGCTTAACTGTGATCCCTTTTCTATTTAATGAGAAAAATAAGCAGGATAGTAGGGAATTTTAGAAGTGGGAGAGAGTTAACTCAGGATATAAGGGGCTGGGTATCATTTATAAGGTATGCCTTTCTGTGTTCAGGGATTTATCATTTGGGGTTTTGACAATATACCTGGTAAGGCCAAAGGTTCTGTGATATGGACAGAAAGGTAATCTAATTAGTAAAATAAGTGCTATCCAGCCATATCATAAATTTATTCTATTATCTTCTTACATATGTCATGATTAGGCTGTAACTTGTGAAATATTGTATTCAAAAATTTTGGAATCCCTATGAGTCTCTACATATCCATCATAAATGCCCAAATATACTGTGCAAAGTTTGGCAGGTCTGATGATTTACTATAATATAAAAAATGAATAAAAAAGAAAGAAATATTTCAACAACCATTTAATGGATATCTACTATTCATTAGAACAAAATATTTTAGAAGCTGTTAAACCTTCCATGTGCTCCCAGCTGGTGTGGCTCAGTGGTTGAGCGTTGACCCATGCACCAAGAGGTCGCCAGTTCGATTCCCAGTCAGGGCACATGCCCAGGTTGTGGGCCAAATCCCCAGTGGGGGGCATGCAGGAGGCGGCCAATCAATGTTCTCTCTCATTGATGTTTCTATCTCTATCTCCCTCTCCCTTTCTCTCTCTCTCTAAAACCAATAAAGAAAAAAAAAATTTTTTTAAACCTTCCATGTGAATAGGAGGCTTAATATATTCCATTTCTAATGATATGTCTGCTCTTCACCTCTACCATCCTCTAATACAAATTCTATGTGCTAAATATAAGAAAAATACTTTAAGCTTGATCAATCTCATTACAATTTAGCTTAGTCAAATTGAACAGGCAAACACACAAAAAAATGAACAAGATATAAAACAATTACTGGTTCTTTTCTAAAAGAGGCAGCACTACTCATAGCTCAGAAAGAAGCAATCTGGTTCATGGTGCTAAAATACATGGTAATTTGAAGTAATATAATAAATCTCAATGAGTAAAAAAGTCTGAACTAAACCCAAATCTGTTGTGAATCTGTAGATACATTGTCAACAAAAGTCCAAAAATCTAACCAAGGAAGATTTTATAAGAACCCACCCCATTTCACGAATTTATTGCACACTTAACACTTGTCAGGTACCAGGTGGGGTGCTAGAGATTCACCATATAACAAGACAGATTTAGTTTGTGCCTTCATAGAGTTTACTTAGCAGATGAGAAAGACACCACACAAAAGGAAACTAAATAAAAGTAAATTTTGTCAAAAGCACTAAGAAGAAAACGGTATGCTGAGACAGAGAAAACAGAGGGTAGAAAGAACTTTAGTTCATGTCTAAACCAAAGAACTTTAGTTCATGTCTAAGACAAAAATAGCCATTACCATGGACCCCTTTTTAAAATATATAAGCCATTTTATGAATAATTTACAGATAAAATAAAGGAATAATATTAAAAATTTTAGTAACACAGTAAACCCCAAAAATTTTCTCCTTATAATGTGACTTTAAAGTTATATAGACCTGCCCTGGCCAGTGTGGCTCAGTTAGGTGAGCATCATCCCATGTACCAAGAGGTCACAGGTTTGATTTCTGGTCAGAGCATATGCCTGGGTTGCAGGCTTGATCCCTGGTAAGGGGTATGCAGGAGGCAGCCAACTGATGTTTCTCTCCCCACCCCACCCCCACCCTTATACTCTAAAACATCAATAAAAACGTATTTTAAAAAATAAAGTTATACAGACCTAAAATACACAAAGTTTTTTCAATGTAACTAACTCATCAACTATTATGTCTAATCCTAGGAACATATCTATCTTGTAAACACTGGTTTCCTGAATTCATATACATCTCTAATAGATTTTGGTTTATCTTTACATCCACTTCTTATACTTGCACTCTTAAAACATTTTATTTTGAAAACCTTGATAGCTCATCTTTTGAAAAGAGGACAGCAATGTTCTTTGCTCCAAAATTACCAAACATTTTCATTTTTAGACTAGTATATATACCTATCCTCCAGTATCTATCCACTTAGGAATTATATCAAGTAAATTCTGGTGTCAAATCTCATAGAAGATAAAAGAATACCATCACATGTCCTAACAGCAAAACAAGATGATTCAGGTTCACTGTTGCAAAATACTGCATGCTAAAATCCTTTCTGTTGAATGACTACTCATTGTGAGAAACCATATTTCCTTTTTGTCCTTAAACATATTTTGTTCACGTAACTACTTCTGAGTTTGCAAAGAAGTTATCTAGGTTATTGTCATTTGAAAACCTGGTCAGAGAGCTCTAGCACCATGCAGCCTACAAAGAATTTTTAAAGGGGGGGGGGGGGCGTGGAATAAAAATTACTCCTTGTCAAGTTCCTGGATGTCTCCTCCCCAAGCCCTCAGAAGAGCATTCAATAGCTTGGCCTGCTCAATGACTCCTCCCCTCCCAGGGTTTCTGAGGTAGATCTTATTTGACAGATCAGTTTTTGAGATTTTGTAAGAAGAATCAGAAGGAAAGAAAATGGAAAGAAACTGCTAAAAGCGGTTTTGTTTTTTTGTGGGGGTTAGAGAGGTTTTGAGGACTGTAGCTTGGGAACAAAACTATTATGTGAGGGCAGAGGTGGAAAAGGGAAAATAATGACTGAAAAAATGCTTCTAGAGCTATGTGTCTTTTTTCACAGTGTTTGAGAAATACAAATAAAGGATTTGCTAATTTACTTTGAAATTGTAAAAAGACAATATATTAATCTGCAAAATAAATGAATTAGCTTTAATGGTCTTCCTTCTGTGGATGTTAACATTTGGTGTAGCGTACACATTTATATAATGTGTTATTTTATTTATTTATTTATTTTATATTCCTCACCTGAGGATGTTTTTCCATTGACTTTTAGAGAGAGTGGAGGGGAGGGAGAGAAGAAGGGAGGGAAGCAGGGGGAGAGAGAGAGACAGAGAAACACTGATGCAAGAAAGACACATCTATTGGTTGCCACCTACATGACCCTGACCAGAGCTGGGGATCAAACTTGTAACCCAGGTACTTGCCCTTGACTGGGAATTGAACCCGCAACCCTTCAGTCCATGGGCAAAACCAGCCAGGGCTTATTTTATTTTTTAAATGGTTAAAATATTTTAGCCCGGCTGGTGTGGCTCAGTGGTTGAGCATCGACCCATGCACCAAGAGGTCACCGGTTTGATTCCTGGTCAGGGCACATGCCCAGGTTGTGGGTCAAATCCCCAGTAGGGGACATGCAGGAGTCAGCCAATCGATGTTCTCTCTTATCAATGTTTCTCTCTCTCTCCCCCTCTCCCTTCTTCTCTAAAATCAATAAAGAAAAAAAAATTTTTAATAAAATAAAATCAATCGTTAAAATATTTTAAAAAGAAATGTGCATCAAATATTTGTGGAGCCCTTGAGTACCTCTACAGAATTGTGGTCTTTCACACTCCTCTGTACTGATATTGATCCTTGCATGGCTGTGTTCCATCTTCCTACCAACTGGACTACAAAATCCCCACATGGGTAAAGATCACATCCTACTTATTTTTGTATCCCCAGCATCTAGTACAGTAGATGTCACATGTATTAGATGCTCAACAAAATTTTTTTTGTTGTCGTTGTTAATCCTCACCAGAAGAATATTTTTCCATTGATTTTTAGAGACAGTGGAAGGGAGGAAGGGAGAGGGAGGGAGGAGGAGGAAGGGAAAAGAAGAGAGAGATAGAGAGAGAGAGAAACATCGATGTGAGAGAGACACATCGATTGTTTGCCTCCTACACGACCCTGACCTGGGCTGGGGATCAAACCTGCAGCCCAGGTATGTGCTCTTGAGGAATCAAATCTGAGTCCCTTCAGTCCACAGGCCGACGCTCTAACTGCTGAGCCAAACTGGCCAGGGCAACATGTCTTGATAGTAACAATCATTATAAATACAGGTTAAATATAATGTATAAAGACAACTATTAATCAACTGTGTGAACACCGATTTGATTATGTGGCAACTTCCAAGGACTCGCTTTCTTGAAAAAATTTCTGATGCCATCTTGCTTTTGAGCCATTTACTTCTCCATAAAGACAAAATGATGAGTTTAATGTATGTCTGCTCTCTATGAAATTTCATTATTAAATCAAAGGATAAAAAGTTATTTTTAAGTGGTTTTCCTTACCTCCAAATAATGAGATTATCTACTCTGCTAATACCAGCACTATATGACTTATCAGTAAAATTAAAATATTAGCTATAGTAAGAACATTCTAATGTTTCTGTTATTGTTTTGCAGCAGAATTATCATGCTAACAGTATTTTACAAGGAATCTCAGTATATATAAAACTGCAAACACTAACTTCTATATCTATGAAGTTGATGTGGAGACTCCTTAGGCCCCATGTGCTCAGTGCTCATCCTCAAATCTCCCAGTTATCCCTAATGTCTGGCCGATCCAACGTATTCACATTATACCAGGTTCAATTAAATTTACACCTCAGGTTCAATGTACTCGTTCTCCTTGTCACTTGCCTAAGTGTGCTTATAGAATGTATGGAACAACATCCTTCACCATTTCAAGAATCTATGCAGAGTATTTTGAAGAGTCTTTAAGGTCTCTATATATTTAATTTTCAACATCAAACACTTCTACAGAAGCCCAAAACAGTTTTTCCTAAACTCTTGGGAGGTGGCAGCAGGGGAGACTTGATTCCTTGGCAGCTACTACGACAGTCTCTGGTAAGCACAGACAAAATAGAAAACTGCTATAAAAACTAGGTTAGAGTGTTCAGCAATTAAGTCTCTGATAAATCTCTTGAATCACTAAACAACATCACAGTTCACTTAACCTGAAAGACCAAGGACATTAGAGTTAAAATCAGGTCATCCTCAACTTTTCCTTCCCCTTAGCCAAATAAACATCAATTCCTTTCTATTTTTCTTGCATATTATTGGAATGATTCACTTTTATCAGTTCCATGAACACCACTCTAGCCTAACCCAACAGCAGCCTCCAACACTACCTACTTGACTCCTTGCTTTCTCCCTTCTAATCCAAGAATACTATTCTTTGTATTCCTGTATTTAACATATTTACTAAATACTCACTATGTTCAAATCAGTGTTCCAAGCACTGGGGATAGAGCACTGAACAAAACTTATTTTTATTGCATGCCATATTATCATGGGGTGACCTTGATTCTTATTTCAAGAGAAAATAGAAGCTATTCAATTAAGCTTCCATCTGTGCCCACATATTCTAACTTCCCTATCCATATTCCTATTTAAGAATATGTCTCTACCTGCCCACTGGGTCCCTTCTCCAGGACACCATTCCTGCTATTGATCTCCTTTCTCTTCTGCTCCAACAATAGTTATTACCTTCTCTAATACATTATTCCTGTTAGCATACAAACACATTATAATAGTTCTTACCTTAAAAAAGAAAAGAAAAAGAAAATCCCCTTCCCTAAGTCCACATCCCTTTCTAGCCACTGCCCCATTTCTCTCGTTTTCCACCTCAATTGTTTTTTGTCCCTACTATTTACCAAAATAGATTCTTTCAAGGTCACCAACAATCACTTTATCATATCCATTGGTCAACTGTAGCTCTCATCTTACTCAGTCTTAAGAAGCATTTAACTGAGTTTATCACTCCTTCACTTCAGCAAAACTTGCTTCACAAGATTTTAGAACACCACATTCTTGCTAGTTTTCTCCTACCTCACCGGCTACTCTTTCCTTCCCCCCTTTCCCAATGTCTAAAATGTGCAGTGCCCCAGGACCCAGTCTTCAGACAGCTCCTCTGTCTACACTAACCCGATAGGACGGTACTACTCGAAGTATGGTCCACCAACCCAACTAAGGAAATCTGCTCTGCGTACCTCCTAGAAATGCAAATTCTCAGACCCTGCCCCAGAACTATGGATATTTTTATGCACATAAAGCTTGAGAAATGCTGGTCTAGGTGATCTAATTTAGTACTTGGCTGTAAATACCATCGGTACAATGATTTGCAGCCCTGACTCCAATTAGAATTAACCTGCAATGCTTTTTAAAAATAACTACACCTAGGGGAAAAAAGATTAAATTTTATAAGTTGAGTAAGATTTGTAAAAATGAACAAACATTTAAGAAAAAACTAGATTTTTTTTTAAACCTCACCTGAGGATATATTTTCACTGATTTGAGAGAGAGAGAGCGAGCGCAAGAGAGAAACATTGATCGGCTGCCTCCCTTTCGCACTGCAACAGGGGACCAAACCCACAACCTAGGCATGGGTCCTGATCGGGAATCAGACCCACAATCTTGGTGTACGAGATGATGCTACAACCAACTGAGCCACCTGGCCAGGGCAGAAAAAACTAGATCTTTAAACTGAAACTAATAAATTGAACGTTAGTTTTAATAATAAAAATTTCTCAAAGACACATACACATACACACACACATACAACCTCTCATGTTGAAATATATGAACAAATGTGATTCATATTATCCAGCTACTCCACACCAACATATTTATCCCGTCCATACATAGACCTGTACACAAATGTTCATAGCAGTTTTATTTGTAATGGCCAAAAACAAAACACGCAAAAGTTCATCAACAGCTGAATAAAGAAACTGTGGGGTTGCTGGGTTATATGGTAACTCTTCTTAATTTCCTTACTGTTTCTCATAGTGGCTATACCAGTCTACATTCCCACCAGCAGTGTATAAGGGTTCCTTTTTCTTTACAACCTCTCCAACACTTATTATTACTTATTACTTGTTGATAATAGCCATTCTAACAGGTGTGTGATAGTATCTTACTGTGGTTTTGATTTGCACTTCCCTCAGAGCTACTTACAAGAGGGAAAGGGGAGTGGGGGGGGGGACAGAAAAGGGTAACAGGGGTCAAATAAATGGAGACAGAAGGAGACTCGACTGTGGGTGGTGAACACATAATACAATATACAGATGAGGTATTAATGAACTGTACACTTGAAATCTATATAATTTTATTAACCAATCTCACCCCAATAAATTTAATAACTTTTTTTAAATAAAAAAAAGAAATTGTGGTACATTCATACAATGGAATACTACTCAGCAATAGAAAGGAATGAAGCATTGATATATGCAACAACATAAATGAATATCAAAACAATTATGCTTAAAGAAGCCACACAAAAGAGTACATACTGTATATTCCATTTATAAAATTCTAGAAAATGTAAACTCATCTATACAGAAAGCAAATCAGTAGTTGCCCAGTGCCTGAGGATAGAAGGGAGGTACACATAGGAGGAAAAAACTGAAAAGGGGTACAAAGAAACTTCTGGTGATGGTGGGTATGTTCACTATCTTAATTGCGGTGATGTTTTCACATGTGTATTCACATGCTGAAACTTATCAAATTCTACACTTTAATTGTGTGCAGCATACTGTATGTCAATTATAACTCAATAAAAGCTGTTTTTAAAAAATGTTTAGCCCTGGCCAGTGTAGCTCAGTGGCTAGACGTCAACCCATATACTAAAGGGTCAAGGGTTCAATTCCTAGTCAAGGGCATGTACTTGGGTTGCAGGTTTGATCCCTGGCCCCAGCTGGGGTGTCTAAGAGAGGCAACCAATCGATGTGAATCTCTCACATTGATGCTTCTCCCACCCCCCTCACTTCTGTACAAATCAATGGAAAAAATATCCTCGGGTTAACAAAAAACCAAAAAAAAGTTCAACCTTTCAACCTAACCACAAATCAAATGAAAACATGATTGCCTGAGCCCCACTACTGAGTCAAATGAGAATCTGTAGGAGTGGGAAAGTTCCCAAGCTGATTTGTAAAGTGCATCCAAGGTTGACAACCACCAGTCTATACAATGATACTCCAAACTTTAAATCAAAAGCTCCAATGTGTCCCCTAAACCCCACACTTACATAACCAACTGCCCATTCATCATTTGCACTTGACTGTCTAGTAGCAAATTATTTAGTCTGTTCAACAATACACTTTGATTCCTCCCTTCACTCACTCTTCCAGTCTCCCTATCTTAGTGAATAGTACTCCACACTTACACTTGTTCAGACCAAAGGCTTAGAAGCAATATTATTACACACTTTCTGTCACACCCACATCTACTTCACCAACAAACCCTTCCCATTCTACCTGCAAAATATATGTACAATTGAATGTTTTCTCATTACCACGACTGATATCACCCTTGTAATATCCCCATAACTAATATCCCTCAATCCTCAACTGCTTTCTCCCACAAAGCAGTTGATCCTTCCAAATGTAAATAAAATTAGATCACTCCTCCGCTTTAAAGCATTCAATGGGTTTCTCCTTCCCATCCAAACCCTTCCCTTGTTACATTCTGGCAACCAGAGTATATGGCAATTGAGAATAAAATCCAAAATGCTTGCTCTAGTCCACAACCCTACATGATTTAGTCTCTCTTTCCACTTTCTCTTCTGTACTCTCCTCTCTGACACTTTCTATTCCCATGTCTTAGACGACTTGGGCTGCCATGACAAAATACTGGAGACTGGGGGGCTTAAACAATAGAAATTTATTTTCTCACAATTCTGGAAGCTAGAAAGTCCAAGATCAAGGTCCAGCAGGGTCCAGCTTCTGGTGAGTGTTCTCCTGGCTTGCAGAGGGCCTCCTTCTGTGTCTTTACATGGTGAAGTGAGAGAGATCTCTTTTCCTCTTCTGATAAAGCCATCAATACTATCACATTAGCACCACCCTTCTGACCTCATTTAACCTGAATTACCTCCTAAAAGCTGTATCTCCAAATACAGTCACACTGGGAAGTAAGGGCTTCAATATATAAACTGGGGGCAGGGGGCACAATTCACTCCATAGTATCCAACCTCACTGGCCTTCTACTCCTGCCTGAGGTGTCCCCTGCTATCCCCTCTGCCTGTTCTCTCCCTCACTTTTTCCAGGTCTCTGCTCAAATGCCAATTGTCAGGGAAGTCTCTCCTCTCCAACTCCACTCCCCACTCTGCTCATTACTCTGTCCCCTTCACTATGCTTTATTTTCTGCAAAGCACTTGTTTCTACTTACCCTATTATATATTATTAGTTTATTGCCTGTCTTCCCCTACGGAAAACAATATAGGCTCCCTACCACCCCCATTAAGTGTGAACAGAGACTTTTCCCTGTTTTGTTTTGTTCATTGCTGTTTGCACTAGGCCTGTGACATAAATACCTAATGTGTTTTTAACGGATGGGTGAATGTTAAACATCTCTATTCAAAAATTTCCGGGGACCTTAAGCAATCATATAGCAGTTTATCAACCCTGGCTGCACATGAGCACCGGTCGAGTGCAGCAACTTGCATTTCATTAACGTGCCTTCCTAACGTACCCCAGACCCCATCTTGTCCAAATGGCTTTCCTTATCTACCCTGGTCTATATTCATCTCTCCCCTCTCCAAAACCCTATAGCACATGTGGACCGTGTCACATAATCATAGTAAATACTTAACTATATCATGAAGCAAAGCTTATGCCCATTTTTAAATTACTTACTTTTTTTTTCATCCCCCACAACGCTACGCACATTCTGGACACTGAATAAATACATGCTGAATGAAGAAAGCTTGTTCATAAAATTATTTCCTTATTCAATTTGTACTAAACCAGAGAAAGGGTGTATACTCAAATCCTTCCATTAAGAATTAGTTTAATCAGCAGTTCCTAAGCCTGATACACACTGGAATCACCTGAGGAAACTGCAAGAAAATATGCTTATCTGGGCCCCACCTACTAGAGGCATTAATTTATTTAGCCTGAGATGGAGCCCAGGCATCCTTTTTGGTTTGGTTTTTCAGTTTCCACGGTGATTCCAATATGCAGGGGAGCTGAAAACCAATGATTGAAATGCATCAAATTTAGATGCTAGAACTTTTCTAAATATAGATACTGGCTGTAGTAAAAGATGGCATTTGATTTAGAATCTGCAGAAAATAGCACTCATATTTTCCAAGCCTTTCTTTTATGATATGAATGAACGTTGACAGTGTATTTACTGATCAAAAATATGTCTACTTTTAGTTAAACTGTTCTTATCCAGAGATTTCTTTTCTCATTCAATTTTTTTTCACTGTGGCCCCCCTGAAAGGGCTACATTTATCATCAATGAAAGTAACTTTTAAAATATATTTTTATTGATTTTTTAGATAGAGAGGAAGGGAAAGGGGAGATAGAAACACTGATAAGAGAGAAGCATCAACATCTATTGGCCACCTTCTGCACGCTCCACACTGGGGACAGAGCCCACAACCCCGGCATCAAACCAGTGACCTCCCGGTGCATGGGACGATGCTCAATCCACTGAGTTACACCACCGGGCTGAAAGTAACTTTTTTGTTTTTTAATCCTCGCCCGAGGATATTTTTCTATTTATCTTCAGATAGAGCGGGAGAGAGGGAGAGAGAGTTGCCTCCCTGACCAGGGCCGGGGTTGAACCGCAACCAAGGTACATGCCCTTGACCGGAATAGAACCCACAAGTCATTGGTCTGTGGGCCGGCGCTCTCACCACTGAGCCAAACCGGCCAGGGCTATCATTCAATTTTGTAACCTGTATCTATGGGCAACTTAGTACAGGCATACCCCAGAGATATTGCAGGTTTGGTTCCAGGCAACCACAATAAAGCCAATCTTTTTGCTAGTGGAGGATCTTGCCTTCAATTTGTAAAAAAAAAAAAAAGTATCTTTAAAGTGCAATGAATCAAAGCAAAATCAAATGAGGTATGCCTATACAAGCTATTTTTCCTGTTTCTCTCTTTCCTTCATTCATTATTCATTTATTGTAGCAGGCAGCCTTCTAAGATGGTCCCCAATAATCCCTGCTTCCTGGTATTCATGTTCTTTCTAATCCCCTCCTTGTGAGTTGGCTGAACCTAGGAAAGCCCTTTAACAAGTAGAATACAGTCGTCCCTTGCCACTTCACACTTCGACTTTCATGGCTTCACTCTATCGCAGTTTTTTCAAATATATTCATTAAAAAGTTGATCGAGACAGTGAAAATGATACAGAGTGCGCTCAGTTGTCTGAGTCAATTATACACCCCTATATTACAATTAAAATTAAAATCACTGTACATATGGACTGTAGGCCTATGTATTCGAACACCCCAGGAATCCTTCAACGCCAGGTGCAACCGCTAGAGTCTAGAACGGATTAACTGAGATAAACGAGGGACAACTGTACAGCAAAAATGATTGACGCCACTTCCAAAATTAGGTTACTAAAAGACTCTAGCGTCCATCTTGCTCACCCTCTCTTGCTTTGCTGTGAGCTCCCCTATAGAGTGGCCCATGTGACAAAGAACTGGGTGAAGCATCTGGTCAACAAACAAGTCAGTGAGGAACTAAGGTCCTCTGTCCAACAGCCAATAGGGAACTAGAGCCTGCCAACAGTGACCTGAGTAAGCCTGGAGTAATTCCTCCCCCAGTGACACCTTGAGATGACTGCAGCCCACAACAGACCCTAAATCACAAGACCTAGCTAAGCTGTATCCAGATTCCTGACCCACAGAAACTGTGAGATCATTAATATTTCTTGTTTTATGTTGCTAAATTCTGAGGTAATCTGTTATGCAGCAATAGATGCTAATATACTTACTGACACCTATTATATTCTAAGAATTAAGATGCCATTCTTCGTTACAGAAAATCTGCTTGTTTGAGACACCTCTCTTTGGTCCACTGAATCTTCATATTCCATAGAAGTTATGGTACTGACTATAACAAATCATCCCCCAGATTACAGCACCTTCAGTGGGGTACAAGCTGTCGTGTCCTTTGCCTGAGGTTACTGATGTAAATACTTGATTTGTCCTTCAGTTAGCATTCTCTTATACTGTTCTACTTGGTGTTTCTTTTCGCTCCTTTGCAATGTTCACCTTTATTCTGTGCTGTCAGTTACTCCTGTTGTGCAGTTTACTTTGGACTGTCTCTCCTCACTCCTTGCCCTATTGCTTTTCCACTGCTTCTTGGTCCAATGTGGGTAAGACACTGGTTTTCACTGTCATCACCATGCAGTAGTATTGCTCCTTTCATTTTACCTCTCCTTTACCTTTTACCACCCAGCCCTATTATTTCGTGTGTAATAATCAGATATGTGGCTGTTAAATACCTGTTTCTAGAGCAGCTGAGTGCAATGTTCTCAAACCATGGTCTGTGTACTGCTAGTGGGCTGTGTCAGTCCACCTACTGCTCCATAGGAAGCCTGGTATAATAATAAATTTAAAAGGTAAGATCAACCCTGGCCAGGTGGCTCAATTGGTTGGAGTATCATCCCATGCAGCAAAAGGTTGCAGGTTCCATTCCCAGTCAGGGCACACACCCAGGTTGCAGATTCGATCCCCAGTCGGGGTATGTGCAGGATGAACCAATTGATGTTTCTTTCTCTCTCCCCCTCCTTCTCTCTCTAAAATCAATAAAAACATATCCTGCCCTGGCCATTGTTGTTCAGTGGTTAGAGCATCCGCCCGTGAACCAAAGGGTTGCATGTTCGACTCCTGGTCAAGGGCACATACTTGGGTTGCAGTTTCGATCCTCGGCCCTGAGTCGTGCAGGAGGCAACCAATTGATGTGTCTCTCTCACATCGATATTCTTCTTCTTCTCTCTCCCCTTCCCTCCCTTCCACTCTATCTAAAAAAAAAAAAAAAAAATCAATGGAGAAAATATTGAGTGAGGATTAACAAAAATAAATAAAAACATATCCTTGGGTGAGAATTTAAAAATAAAAAAGTAAATAAAAATAAAAGTTAAGATCAAATATGATTTTTCACAGAAACCTCATTGTTATTTTGTAATGTATAACCCAAACTTATAAAAGTTGTTTTAACTCGTAAAAGTAGAAAATCAATTCCACAAATGCCAGAATTCAGAATAATGATCTAAACACTGAACAGGATGGGGCTTCAATAGAACAGAGAATGTCAATCAGTATGACTGAAGTATATAAATCTACAAGTATTGATGTGTGTGTACAAGTACCTGGAAAAGAAAAGTGAAATGGGAAATGTATTGATAAATATCTGAAAACTGTTTTTTAACAAGTCAGCATTCTTTTGCCTCTAGTGACCACCATATAATTCTTTGTCAAACTGTGGCATGAAGCATCAAAGCCTTTGAATGGTTTTCAATTAGAATGGTCATGTCTTTCTGTACAAAAAAATTACTGAATATACTGTTTCTTCCACCTTAATATAAACTGTCTGTGGCAGGAAAAAGTGTTTGCATTTCTTCAAGCCACTATAACATCTGAAATGATCATCTCTATGATTTCTAGAGATCTGCTGCTCAAGTAGTATGCATATCTGACAATATGTTTAAATCTTGAATAGTATGAATATGTTGATATAAAATACCACAGAATAAATTTAATTTTTAGTTTAAGAAAAAGCCAAACATAGTACCTAGGGTTGATCACCAAGAGATTGACTTTCCTACTAATAACCAAAAAGCTAATTAATATTACATTTGCTAATGCCTCAATTTGAAATATTCCAACTTTTAGTATTTTAATGGGACAAAGTTCAGCCATTATCTAAGAGTACAAGGAACAGCTTAAGAAATTATCCATAATTTTGGAGTCATGTTCAATTTGAATATCCAGAATTATTCAAGCCAGCCATTGCTTGCTACCATTTCAGCAATCTATAATTTGAAGTTAGCAAAACTAAGAGCAGGAAAAGAAACATACACTTTGGGGAACTGATCTATAGATCAAGTTCATGAGCCCTATGGAAAATCTGGTAAACAACATCTTTTTCACAGATGTGACTTATTATAAATAGTAACTGTTATTTTTAAAAACACTATTTTGTTTTTATTACTTTAGGTATGATAGTATTTTTTTATTTAGCAAATATTAGTGATATGCTTATACAGTGTATATCCTCTGTGTTCCAAAGATACTGAAAGACTGAGATTCAATGGCATATTGTTTAAAAGTGCTTGGAGGTGAAATAAGATTGCCTGGAATCTAATACTTAAAATCTGATACTTAAAATCTCATTTCTTGTTTATAAAACAGTAATTGTGAGGGGTGAAAACTGTGATCATGAAACTACCTTAATACACTGTCTTATATGTAAAAAGTACTAATAAAGATTAATAATAAACTCTTATTTATTCTATTCTTTGAGGTTATTCAGACACTTGAATGTATAAAAACCTGAAAGCTAATAGGTGAAGGTACAGCTAAAATTTGATTTAGGAATGCATCCTTATAAGAGTTTTTAAGTCTCGCTCTGGCTGGTTTGGCTCAGCGGTTAGAGCGTCGGCCCACGGACCACAGAGTCCCGGGGTTCGGTTCCCACTAAGGGCATGCACCTCGGGTGTAGTTTGTCCCTGGCCCCGGTTGGGGTCGTGTGGGTGGCAGCCAGTCGATGTGTCTCTCTCACATCGATGTTTCTCTCTCTCTCGTCCTCCCTCTCTCCCTCCCCCTCTACCTGAAGATAAATGCAAAAATGTCCTCAGGCAAGGATAAAAAATAAATAAATAAAAAAGAGTTTAAGTCTCGCCCGGCTGGTGTGGCTCAGTGGACTGAGAGGTCCTGGTTCGATTCCCAGTCAGGGCACATGCCTGGGTTGCCGGCTCAATCCCCACTAGGGGGCATGCAGGAGGCAGCCAATCAATGTTTCTCTGTCACATAGATGTTTCTCTCTCCCCCTTCCTCTCTCTCTCTAAAACAAAACAAAAATCAATAAAAACATTTTTAAAAAACATAAGAGTTTAAGTCTTTCATACTGTCATTTTCAAATAAAATGGTAATGCTACACTAGACTCAATCTGGAAAAACTAAAAGCAATTGGCTTTTTCATTTCACCTCTATGTTTCCCAGTTCCAGATAACTATTGTTAGACTTCCAGATAGTGGGCAATGAGCCTCACCTCTCTTGGCATGCATGCCCTTGTACTGTCTTCTCCCACACTGAAAAGTGCTGTCTATGTAACCAAAAGGATACTACAGAAATGACTAAGTGGTACTTTCAAGACTGGGTCATAAAAGATACTGTGACTTCCTTCTTGCTCTCTCTTGGATCATTTATTCTGGAGGAAGCCAGCTGCTATGTCATCAGGGCACTGAAAGCAGAGCTATGAGGAAGTACACATGGCAAGGAACTAAGGCTTCCTGCCAACAACAGCCAGTGTGGGTGGGCCATCTTGGAAGCAGATGCTGCAGCTCAGTCAAGCCTCCAGATGACTGCAGCCTCAGTTGACATCTTAATTGCAACCTCATAATAAACCCAGAGACAGAACTACCAAGATAGGCTATTCCCAAATTCCTGATTCACACAAATGGAGAAAATAAATGCTTTGGGATAATTTGTTACACAGAAATATATAATAAATCTATTTGCCAAAAATCCATGTGAAAAGACAGTGACATCTATCTGGTATGAGAAAGGGGAACACAGAAGAGAGAAATGGAGCTAATCAAAGTGAACAGAATAAGTCAATGCAAAGTAGTCAAAAATATTTCAGGCCGTCATTTTTTTTTTTTTAATCCTCACCCGAGGACATTTTTCCATTTTTGTTCAGATAGGTTGGGAGGGAGAGAGAGGAAGAGAGAGAGAGAGAGAAACATCGACGTGAAAGGGACACATCAAGTGGCTGCCTCCCGCACAACCCAACCAGGGCCGGGGACAAACCACAACCGAGGTACGTGCCCTTAGCGGGAACCGAACCCGGGCCTCTCTGGACCGCAGGCCAATGCTCTAACTGCTGAGCCAAAGCAGCCAGGGCCAGGCTGTCATTATTTTTAAGTTCCTAAGATCATTTTAATTTTTTTGTTTGTCCTTATCTATATTTCACAGTTTTAACAATATAGCTTACTTTCCAAAATAAAAAATACATACTTTTTAATTTTAAAAACTTTCCAAGTATTCACATGTATAATTTTATTATGCAATAATTACTTGAAAACAACTGAAGGTCAACTATTGAGATCACTATTCACTTCAAACCTATATGTAATCACTGTGCTAAATGTAAGAGGGACTCCCTAAAAGATGAAGATAACATGGTTCCTAACATCATGGAGCCTCAATTTAGTAGGAGAAACAGACATGAGGAATCCAATATGGCCTAGAACATAGTATATTCCCAATAAATAATTGTTGAATAAATATGAGAGGTAGAGAATGCTTTAAAAAAAAGGCACACCTGCCCTGCCCGGTTTGGCTCAGCAGGTGGAGCATCGGCCCGCAGACCAATGAGTCGTGGGTTTGGTTCCAGTCTAGGGAGTGTACCTTGGTTGCAGTTTGTCCCCGGCCCTGGTCAGGTCATGCGGGAGGCAACCAGTCAATGTGTCTCTCTCACATACATGTTTCTTTCTCTCTCTCCCTCCCTCCCACTCTATCTGATGATAAATGGAAAAATATCCTTGAGTGAGGATTAAAAAAAAAAAAAAAGGCACACCTAAGAGATAAACCAAAGAACTTATATGCATAACGGATGGACACAGACAACAGTATGAAGGCGGGGGGGGGGGGGGGGGGGGGAGGAATGGGAAGGAGGGTGTCAAAGGGGGAAAAAAGAGGCACATCTATAATAAAAACAATTAATTATTAAAAAAATTAAATTAAAATTTAAAAGGCACACCTACAACTGGGAGAGTCAGAGTGGAAAAGAAACATGCCAGGAAAGCCTTCTTGAAGAGCTGGTACTTAAACTGAACCTTCAGTAATATGTAGAATTTCAAGTTGAAAAGAAGGGCAAGTAAGGCAGAGGGAGCACAATGAGCAGTCACAATGTCAGGAAGATACAGGAAATTTCCAAAGCATTTTCAGAAATCACATAATTAGAAAGTAACCCAGTTTAGCTAGAATACTGAGATTATAATAGGAGACGAAACTGGAAAGGCAAACTGGAACCTGGCTATGGAGAATTCTGGTCAATATATTAAATAGTCTGAAGTTTGGATTTCATTCTAAAGGAAGAGAACGCTATCTTATCACAAGTTCAATCCATATGCTATTCTCTCTACTTTTACAATTTATGTTTGAAATGTTATATAATAAAAAGTTTAAAAAACTGAAATCGCTTTTGAATCCTCACTGCTGACAGTGCAGGAGTATCAGGGTCAGACTTGAAGCACACAACACCATTAAGAAATTATTACAGTAGCTGAGAGAGAGGCAACAAGGGTCCAAAGTAGGGCTTTAGGGTTTTATATGGACTATGTGAGCAAGTATGAGAAAAATAATACTCAGGAGTCTAACTGGATTTAGGGTTGCTGAGACAGAGGAAAGTAGGAAATAATGACTTCAAGGTTTAAAGTTGGGTGCCTGAGAGCATAATGATGCCACAATAGCAGAAACATACTTAAAGTTTGTTGTTTGGCCTTGTGTATGTGTATATGTGAGTATGTGTGTGTGTGTGTGTGTGTGTGTGTGTATTAATTATTTAAAAATTAAATTTTAAAAGGCACATCTACAACTGGGAGAGTTGGAGTGGAAAAGAAACATGCCAGGAAAGCCTTCCTGAACATATATATATACACACATTCACACCCACACACACATAGTATCTATATATAATCTGATGTTTAAGTGTTATATACATTTATATTACAAAACTTATATATAATACATATTTGCAGAAGATATAAAATCCTTAGGAATTTTTATATCCTTGATTGTTTCTTAGGTTAACATAAGATGGAATTTCATAAGTTCCAACTGACGGTATATGTTACAGATAGACCGGGAAGGTAAACAAAACCCACACTGAGTATCAGAGGAAAATTACCTTAGCATAAACACATCTTGTTGTTAATTCATATACAAATAATCAGTTCAAGACAAACAACAGGATCAATAATGTACATATCAGTATAGCATACACTTTCTAACAATAAAAGCAGAAAGTATTAAACACAAATCTTCATAAAAATCCCGTTTTAACATATTATACAATGCCATACCATTTTCTTTAGATTGCCTTTTCTATTTAATTCAAGATGCCTATAATCACACAGATTTCATTCTATTTTTTAAAATGTTCCTTTAAAGATACCTATAATTAGCCCGGCCAGTGTGGCTCACTGGCTGAGCGTTGACCCATGCACCAAGAGGTCGCCGGTTTGATTCCTGGTCAGGGCACATGCCCAGGATGTGGGCTGGATCCCCAGTGGGGGGCATGCAGGAGGCAGCCAATTGATGTTCTCTCTCATCAATGTTTCTATCTCTCTCTTCCTCTCCCTTCCTCTCTCTGTAAAAATCAATAAAGAAAAATATTTTTATAAATAAAAATAAAGATACCTATACTTAATAAAAAGATTTTTTAAATGAGCCTAATAATACCAATCAGCTAGCCGATTTCTTTTTTTATTATACTACATATTAATTTTTCACAATTAGGGTCAGAAGAAATCAACAAATGGTTATTATCTCCTATCTACTAAGTGAAGATTTTATTCAGCCTTCATTAAGTTCTCTAAAATTTGAATCCAAAATTTGGCTAAATATGAAGTTTATGGCAGAATACCAAATTTCTTAGAATAAAAACAGTATTCTGAATGAAAATAAACACTCGTGTTTGCTAAGATAGATTTAGCTCAATTAGTTAATTTATATCATAAAATGTTAAGTGACCAACTGGGGTTGGGATTAATTTAGATTTATTTTTATTTTTTATCTTCACCCGAGGACATTTTCCCATGTTTTGTTCAGATAGAGTGGGAAGGAGAGAGAAGAAGAGAGAGAGAGAGAGAAACATCGATGTGAAAGGGACACATCAAGTGGCTGCCTCCCGTACGACCCAACCAGGGCCGGGGACAAACTGCAACCTAGGTACATGCCCTTAGCGGAAACCGAACCCAGGTCTCTCTGGACCACAGGCCGATGCTTTAATGACTGAGCCAAACTGGCCAGGGCTGGGATTAATTTAGAAAAAAATGGGTCATAATGATATATTCCAACATAACTGAAAAGGGAAGTTAAGACTTAGCAATAACACCAAATATTTAAAAAATACAACAAAAAAGAGGCCTACCTAAAATAAAAGGGGAGGGAGGGTGGCACGGAAACTAAAGAAGGGATTTCTGCTGATGAACAGAGTCCTAATTTAGGAAGGACAAATGGCCCTCTACTCTCAGCATTTCTCAGCCAAACACTAGTGAACTCCAAGCTTCTCCTTCCAAAGACTGTAAGGCACCACTTCAGATCCTCTACCCCTAATGATCCTAAGAAATTTAAGTCAAGTTTACCTTCCAGATCAGCTAAGGAAATAGTTGTGATTTCCTCTGCCATCCCATAGTTCCCCATCTGCCCATGCTAGCCAAAACTTACTTTAGCACACAAAGCTAAAACACAAACATATGGCTAAACTGACAAATTTATAAATACATATTAGAAATAAGTCAACCAATCATCAGGCATAAATGACTACTTCAGATCTTTGCTGTCTGATCAAAGGGAAGTATAAAGAAGAACAAAAGTATATTAAGCTCTCCAAATGAAATAAATAAAAAAGAAAGTTGAGTCCAGCCGGTGGCTCAGTGGTTAAGTGTTGACCCATGCACCAGGAGGTCGCCGGTTCAATTCCTGGTCAGGACACATGCCCACCAGGTGGTGGGCCTAATCCCCAAGTGGGGGACATGCAGGAGGCGGCCAACTGATGTTCTCTCTCATCGATGTTTCTATCTCTCTCTCCCTCTCACTTCCTCTCTCTCTAAAATCAATAAAGGGAAAAAAATTTATATAAAAAAAAGAAACTTGAGAAAAACTTTATAATCTCACACAGGATTACACCAGTTAACATGTATTATGTACTAATAAATAGGAGCTACATGCAGAAGTTTTTGTTAGCAAGCCACAAATAAATACAATTTACTAAAAACACTACCGATGAATTACTATAGAACAATGACTACAAATCAAGTCAGTTTTTGAAATAACATTAACTTCCTATAAAAGAGCTTTCTTAACATAGAATTTACTACGTTATCAGTTATCAACTAAATTTAGCAATTCACTAGTAAGTAGTTCAGTGCAAATGAAAGATGCTCATGTTAATAGTCAAAGTTAAATGCAGTTAAACTGAAAATATAAGATCTGTGCATTTTATTGTATGTTAATTATACTTCAGTCAAAAATTAAATAGAGCAAGACTTTAGTTTTGAGTAACTGAGGATGAAGTATTTAGATAAAACTAATCTTCCAGTTGACTAAGGTATATATTTAAAAAACCAAATACTGCTCTCTCTGTAACTTCTTTCCTGAGTCTACGCAGCCCAGCTGGCTCACTTCTCTTACCTCTATAATTTTCTTTTTTTATTAATTTATTTTTGTTACAGATGTTTCCCCTTTTACCCCAATGACACCCTCCTCCCGTTCCCGCCTGCCCCCTCTAGCCCCAGCACTGCTGTCTATATCCATTGGTTATACTTATATGCATAAGTTCTTTGGCTTATCTCTTCCCTACCCCCACCGCGTCCCCTCCTCTGAAGTTTGTCAGTCTGAACCCTACTTCTACATCTCTGGGTCTATTTTGTTCATCACCTTATTTTGTTCATTATGTTCTACAACTGAGTGAGATCATGTGATACTTGTCTTTCTCTGACTGGATTATTTCACTTAGCATAACACTCTAAATAAACGTTCTCTTGGAATTTGAAAAAAAAAATCTTTTTATTTTCTTCCTAAAATGTGTTACACGTTTCAATGCCTTAGTAAATAGTATACCATATAAAAGCTATTAACTTTTTAAAGGCTGTCTTTTTTTTTTTATTATTGTTTTTGTTACAGATGTTTCTCCTTTTTCCCCCCACTGACACCCTCCTCCCCATTCCCCCCGCCCCATCCCCAGCATTGTTGTCCATGTCCATCAGTTATGCGTACATGCATATAAGTTCTGTGGTTTATCTCTTCCCTTCCCCCCCACCCCCTCTTCTGCGGGTTGTCAGTCAGTACCCTACATCCACGTCTCTGGGTCTACCCTGTTCCTCAGACTGTTATGTTCATTATATTCCACAAATAAGTGAGATCATGTGGTATTTGTCTTTCTCTGCTTGGCTTGTTTTGCTTAGCATAATACTCTCCAGGTCCCTTCATGTCCTATCAAAGGATAAGAGAGCTTTCTTTCTTACAGCTGCATAGTACTCCATTGTGTATATGTACCACTGCTTTTTTGTCCATTCGTCTACTGATGGACACTTGGGCTGTTTCCAGATCTTAGCTACTGTAAATAGTGCTGCTATGAACATAGGGGTGCATATATTCTTCCTGGTTGGTGTTTCAGGTTTCTTAGGGTATATTCCTAGAAGTGGGATCACTGGGCCAAATGGCAGTTCAACTTTTAACTTTTTGAGGTAACACCATAGTGTTTTCCATAGTGGCTGCACCAGTCTGCATTCCCACCAGCAGTGTACTAGAGTCCCCTTTTTTCCACACCCTCGCCAACACTTGTTGTTTGATGATTTATTGATGGCGGCCATTCTGACAGGTGTGAGGTGATACCTCATATTTAAAGGCTGTCTTATGTGTGCCAAGGATCATGCTAAGACCTTTACATTCAGTAACTCATTTAATTTCAAATTCCTTTTTACATGATGAAGAAACCAAGGTTCAAAATGTTTAAGAAATCCTGCCATGATCACATCCCAAGTTATACTCAACTCCAGGTCTGCCTGAATCTAAAGTCTACACTTTAATTTTTCCCCAGGTTTATTACAGTACAATTGACCAAAAAAAGTATATATAATTAAGGTATACAAGTAATGTTTTGATATGTGTATACATTGTAAAATGGTTACCACAATTAAGCTAATTAACAAATCCATCACCTCACGTCACCTTTTTTTTTTTATTTTTTTAATCCTCACCCGAGGACATTTTTCCATTTTTTGTTCAGATAGAGTGGGAGGGGGAGAGAGGAAGAGAGAGAGAGAAACATCGACGTGAACGGGACACATCGAATGGCTGCCTCCCGCACGACCAACCATGGCCGGGGACTAATTGCAACCGAGGTACGTGCCCCTAGCGGGAACCGAACCCGGGTCTCTCTGGACCGCAGGCCGACGCTCTAACCGCTGAGCCAAACCGGCCAGGGCACGTCACCTTTTTTGTAGTAAGAACATCAGATTTACTCTTTAAGCAAATTTCAAGTATATAATACAATATTAACTATAGTAACCATGCTGTGCATTAGATCCCCAGAACTTTATTTATCCTGCATAACTGAAACTTTGTACCCTTTGACCAATATCTTGCCATTTCTCCTACTCCCTGGCCTGAAAGCAACCACTGTACTCTGTTTCTATGAGTTCAATCTTTTTAGATTCCATATATATGTGAGATTATGCAGTATTTGTCTTTCTATAGCCCATACTTTCTACATGTCACAATGTTGTGCTATTTTGCTGATGTACAACCACCATTTAGAACCTCATATAACATGTTTCTCTGGAGCCATGAAGATGTTCTGGGCCACCTGCCCTTATCTGAAATGGCAGTTCCAGAATGTTGTGTCATTCTAGTTGGTAATTCTCATCTCCTGTGTTGCTGTCAGTTACCACTTCTCAGTATATCTATCTGTTTTTGGCAAACTTAATCATTCCATTCACAATTCAAACCCCAAGATGGATCTAATTTAATATCCATCATAACCAAAGAAGAATTGAAAATTGCCAAGAAGATCTTAAATTGGTGATCATATTTTGTAAAACAACTGTTTTATATCACTGTTGCAGCAATGACATAGAAAACTGCATAAAATAGAAGATAGTTCTAGTTTTTAAAGTTGCATACTGTTCATCCAGGACCTAGTATGGGAGGGGTGGAAGATGAGGGAGAGGTGACTAACCTCTCTGCAATCAAAGTAGCTCTGCTTTTGCTTTATTAACTGGAGTTCAAAACAAAATTCTATGAGTGTTTTTTTTTTAAGTGTGAAAACTATTAAAATAAGCTTACCAAAAATACTGTATGACTGCATTGGGTGAGTTACTGGAAAATGGCTAAAAATTCAACAAGGCAAAGAGTTACTGAAGGCACAGTAACTAAATGCCCAGAACAAAGCACTGGATGTTATCCTAAGGGTTTAGGGTTACTTCTAAATCATGCCTCTTTAATTTCTGTAACATTTAGCAGATCTAGAACAAAGTTAAAAAATATCAGAATTTGCCTTATTTCTAATATTAATTTCACATACAAAGTATTTTCCTGACTACCATTTTGAGATGTCTATTTTAATTATGTTAAACTTTTACTAAAGATAACTTTCAGAAATATATGTCTCATTTTATTAACTGTATTTCACGATCTATTGAGATGATCATATGGTTTTTCCTTTTTTATCTACTAATATGTTGTATCATATTAAGACCATCCCAATACATCTTTGTAGTCCTGGAATAAATTCTACTTAGTCACAGTATATATTTTATACACACACACACTGAGTAATAATTGTATATTATATTTTGAATGTACTATTGAATTTCTGCATCAATATTCTTAGATAAAATTGATCTGTAGTTTTATTTTATTATGATATCTCCATCGGGTGCTCTATTGCTCTATTTTTGTGGCACTAATATTTATTGATCACTTTCTATAAGTCAGGTATTCTAAGAATTGTGTTTGTATTAACTTGTATAAGTTTTACAGCAACTTTTCTTACCTGATGTTTACCGCTTTTTTTTTCTTTTTATCCTCACCCGAGGACATTTTTTCATTTTTTGTTTAGATAGAGTGGGAGGGAGAGAGAGGAAGAGAGAGAGAGAGAAACATCGACATGAAAGGGACACATCGAGCGGCTGCCACCCGCACGACCAATCAGGGCCGGGGACAAACTGCAACCAAGGTACATGCCCCCAGCGGGAACCAAACCCGGGCCTCTCTGGACCGCAGGCCGACGCTCTAACCGCTGAGCCAAACCGGCCAGGGCTACTGCTTTTAATTCAACTTTGCTAGCAATAATACTAATCCATTGATAATTTTTGTTTATATTTGCCTACTATTTTGTTTTGACTATTGATTTACTTCTAACCTCCTTAATAATTTTGTTCTAGTTGTGTTTCTAACATCAAGTATATAGGTGGATTTTATGTGTCATCTAATACAAGTCATGCTTAATAGCTGAGCTTATGTCATGGGCATTTATTGTTTTAACAAGCATATTTGGTCCTGTTTTTATGTTTTCTGGGGTATTTTTTTTCCCTTCTATGTGCATTCTTTTTGTTTTCCATCTTTTGCTGCATAGTTATTTCACATATTAAACAAACATTTATTAAGTGCCTACCATGTGTAAAGCACCATGCTTAGTGTTAGGAATACAATAGTAAAACAAAAAGTTAGCTACCTATATATAATTACAAACTGTAGTTTTGTCCTTCCCCACCCCACTCCAATACCATGATCAATTCTAATAGGAGTGGAGGTAGTAGATAAGGCTTTCAAAGCAATTTTCTCATAAGTTCTGACATGCTCAGATATAAATAAAACAACATAGTTGCCGAATGAAAGAGCGGGAGAAAGATGATCTCAAGCACAAAGTAAATACTGAGTGTACAAAGGCAGAAAGAACTTAGTACATTATAGAAACTAAAAGTCAGTAAGCCTGGAGAAAATTGCGTAGGGGAAAATTGCGTAGGGGAAAGAACAAGAGGTAGGCAGGCCAGATCAGGTCTACAAATGGGCCAACTTCAAAGAACCCAGTTATTCTAGGTGCAACAGATATCCTAAAATACTCTTCACAACAGAAGTGACTTTTAATATATTTCCATTTTCAAGCTGTTGTGTACAGAATGAACTGGTGGGCGACACATATAGAGTTGGAGAGACCAGATGGTACACTAGTAGAGCAGCCTATACAAGAGGTGATGGTCACTTGGAGTAGTTGGCAATGGTGAAAATAAATGGATCCAAATATTTTAGTCAAGGTAGTACTATCACTCTTCCTCCTCCCCTTCCAAGATTACTTTTACATACAGTATAATTTGGTTGTTCTTATAATAACGATATCACTGTTCCTTTACATAAACTCATTCATTTAGTAAATATTTATTAAATGTATAATACTGCCAGGTAACATGCTAAGCATGGGAATAGAGCCAAGAAGAAAAAAATCTCTAGCCTCACAAAGCTTATAATTTGTGAAATAAAATAAAACTAAACCTTCCTTGTGTTTCTTATTATGTCCTACCATAATGTTCTAAATCAGTAACATTAAAATATTTTTTGGTGCAATATAGTCATTCATTCTCTAGACAGACATTTACCAAACAATCTATGTGCCAGGTCCTATTCTACAGGCGTACAGAAGTATTGCCTCATGGAGCTTACATGCATTCTAGAGAAGATAGGCAATCAAAATATATATGTACAAAGTATTATTAGATAGTTGTAGAAGAAAGATAAACAGGGTCTGGGAAGACAGTTACACAGAAGTGCTATTTTTCTACAGGCAAATCAAGGAAGCCCCTCTGATTAATTTACTCTTAAACAGAGTCCTGAATGAAGTGAAGAAGTAAGCCATGCAGATATCTAGATATAAAACATTGCAGGATAGGCAAGACCACCTTCAATGGCCCTGAGGTGCTTCAGAAGGCTGGCATGTTCAAGGACACTAACATGACCAAAATGTCTGAACTGCAATGAGTGAGAGAGCAAATAATAAAATCAGTTTGAAGAGACGGCCAACAGCCAGATCATGTAAGGCCTTTCTTTCATACAATGGAAAAAACTTGGAATTCTATTATTCTAAGCAGAATGAGAAACTAAGCAGAATGGGAAAGTTCTGAGCAAGAGAATAAGATATAGCCAAAGTTAAAATAACAATTACCCGGCTGCCCCATTAGAATGGTCAAACTCCAGAACACTGCCAACACCAAATGCTGGTGCAGATGTGGAGCAATCCGAGTTCTTATTCATTGCTGGTGAGAATGCAAAATGGTGAATGGATGAATAAACTGTGGTACATCCAGACAATAAAATATTATTCAACACTTTACAAAAAGAGAGAGAGCGAGCTATCAAGCCATCAAAAGGGATGGAGAAACCTTAAATGCATATTACTAAGTAAATGAAGTCAAGTTGAAAAGGCTACTTTTTGTATGATTCCAACCATATTACATTCTGGAAAAGGCAAAACTACAGACATTATAAAAAGATCAGTGGTGCCAAGGACTGGGGGAAGGGAGGGATTAATAGGCACAGCACTAAGCTTTTTAGGGCAGTAAAACTACATTTCTATGATACTGTAATTGTGAATACATACCATTATATATTTGTTTAAACACACAGAATGCATGCCACCAAGAGTGAACCCTGATATAAACTATAGACTTTGGGGGATAATGATGTGTCAATACTGGTTCATCAATTATAACAAATGTACCACTCTGGTGGGAATGCTGATCATGAGAGAGGCTATGCAAGTGTGGAGGCAGGCATTATATGGGAATTTGTGGTCCACAAGACAAAGTTTTGAGACATGATCTATAATTAAATTCTGGTTCTACTGCTGAATAGCTTCTCTTCCTGTGTAAGTCACTTAACCACTCTGGATTCTGTTTTCTTAGTAAAATAATTATAATAATAATCATTCTACAAAGAAGTTTGTGAGGATCAGATAAAAATGAGCTTTGGAAACAAAACAAAAAATTACCTGGCTGCTATTTAGAGACCAGATGGTAGGGGAACAGAGTATAATCACAGAAACCAATTAGGAACTTACGATAATAGTCAGGCAGGAGATGATGGTGGCTTATTATTAGGATAGCAACAGTAGAGGGTGAAAAAAGTGGTATAATTCTAAACATATTTTGGGGGTACATCATATAGGATTTGTAAATGAACAGGAAGTAGAGAGTGAGAGAGGGAAGAAACAGAGTATGTTATCAAAAGAGGAGGAGAAATTTAGGCACAGAAATTAAGTTCGGCTTCACACATGTTAAACATGAGATACCTAGGAGACAAACAAATGAAGTTGACTAAATAACTGCCTAACAATTCACAGTAAAAAAATGAGAGATGTTTACACCATGTTTACTGAAAACACTCATTGTTAGCCACTTTCTTTTTTAATATTTCTTCTTTATTTTTAGAAAGAGAGGAAGAGAGAGGGAGAGATAGACATCAATGAGAGACCATTGATTGTCTGCCCCCTGCATGTCCCCTACTGGGGATTGAGCCTGCTACCCGGACATGTACCCTGACCAGGAATCCAACCAGAACCTCTCAGTCCACGGGACAACGCTCAATCCAGAGCCACGCTGGCTGGGCAAAACTGGAATTTTTAAAAAGTCAATGTCATGGCAGTAGACAGGACAAACTGGAGAACAAAAATTATCAAAAAAAGAAAACTGCCCTGGCCGGTATGGCTCAGCGGTAAGAGCATCACCTGCAGACCAAAAAGTCCCAGGTTCAATTCTGGCCAAGGGCACATATCTCCGTTGCGGTTCGTCCCTGGCCCTGGTTGGGGTTGTGCAGGTGGCAACCAATCAATGTGTCTCTCTCACATCAATGTTTCTCTCTCTCTCTCTCTTCCTCCCTCTCTCCCTTCAGCTCTATCTGAAGATTAATGTAAAGAATATCCTCAGACCCAGCCGGTGTGGCTCAGTGGTTGAGTGTCGACCCATGCACCAAGAAGTCGCTGGTTCAATTCCTGGTTAGGGCACATGCCCAGGTTGTGGGCCCGATCCCCAGTGGGGGGCATGCAAGAGGCAGCCAGTCGATGTTCTCTCTCATCGGTGTTTCCATCTCTCTCCTTCTCCCTTCCTCTCTCTCTAAAAATCAATAAAGAAAGAAAAAAGAAAAAAAAAAAAGAAAAAGAATATCCTCGAGTGAGGATTAAGAAAAAAAGAAAACTAATCCAGTCAGTGCCCCTTTGCTCTAATGCAAGCCCACTTTTCTACCAGTATTTAGTTTTGTTCACAGCTCTTACTACATGTTGCCTAGTATTCTTTCTTTGGCTATATAACAGCCTCTAACTCAGAAATCTGGCCAACACGCCAGTGACCACAATTAGCAACTATCAGCTTTCACAAGGCTAGGGACAATGAAATTAAATAGGATGAATTATCACAGTAGATGAGAGGATGAGATATTCTTTGCTTTACTTCAACATCAGGCCAGGACCTCCAATGCTAATTCTATACTGTTGCTAAAACTGCTACCTAAACATCAGGGATAAATAACAGTCAAATGTTGCACTAACTTTGCTGGGAACACCCACCAAAAATAGTAGGTATGCATGCAAAGTAGGGTTGGAAAAGAAATAGAATGGGATTGAGATTCTGCAGCAAGGGAGATGAAGTAACAAGTAAGTAGGCTGAGAAAGACGAGAAGCTCAGAACAGGTATGAAAGTTGAACAATAATTAAGACAAGAGGTAACACAAAAACCCCCAGAATCTGAGCATTTATATATTCAGAGTCCAAGTAATCTCATATTATAAGAGCTAAGTCTGGCACTGTTTGATATAAATCTTAGAAGATTCTTTTGCTGTTATTGGGACACATGGATAACAAGTATTAGAGGTTATAAATTCATTTACTGAGAATAATCTTCTTAAATGTCCCTCCATCTAAGAAAGGTGAAACCAACAGGCTACCAGAATGTCATGTCTATTGTACCTTAGATATGGCTTTATTTTGCAATGTGAGTATCTACTACAGAAAAAGTAGAGAAAACTGCATTAACTTGAGTATCTCTAAGGAATCCTTCTGGTTCAGCAATAATTTTAAACCAAGAAAAGAGAGGTTTGTTACCCAGCTAGGGTGAGGAAATTGACGACAATAAGTGTAATCCTACCTACAAAAGCTCATGCAGAAGGTCTAAGTCTGATAGTCCGGTAAAAAGAAGGAGTTGCCCTGGCCAGTGTGTGTTAGTGGTTAGAACATTGGTCCGCACACCCAAAGGTCACGAGTTTGATTCCCAAACAAGGGCACATACCTGGGTTGCAGGCTCGATCCCCAGCCCTGGTCGGGGTACCATGTGGGAGGCAACCAATTCACGTGTCTCTCTCACATCGATGTTCCTCTCTCTCTCCCGCCTTCCCCCCTCCCTTCCACTGTCTCTAAAAATCAATGGAAAAAATATCCTCCAGTGAGCATTCACAAAAAATTAAAATACAAAACAAAAACCAGAGTCTATATTCTGATTCAAAGCTTACAGAAAGGAAAGTTTACACTTTATCTAAAAAAAGTTAAGTAAACCTAAATATAAGGGAACACTAAAGAAAGACCTAAATATCAGCCAAATTTAGAAATGAATAATAAAGTTTCAAGTTAGCAATGATCAATAGTAAAGCTGAGCACCCATGAACAGGTGGAGCAATAAATAAATACTCGCCCTGGCCCGTCTGGCTCTGCGATTAGAGCGTCAGCCTGCAGATAGAATGGCCTCGGGTTCTATTCCTGGTCAAAGGCACGTACCTGGGTTGCAGGTTTGATCCCTGCTCTGAGTTGGGGTCGTGCGGGAAGCAACCAATCGATGTGTCTCTCTCATGTGGATGTTTCTCTCTCTCTCTCTCTCTCTTTCTCTCCCTCTCTCTCTCTCCCCCTTCCACTCTATCAAAAAATCAACAGAAAAATGTCCTCCAGTGAGGATTAACAAAAAATAAAGAAAAGAAATACTCTTTTAATGAGAAGTAACAGGAGAATGACATAGAACCAAATACTCTTTCAGATACTCTAAGTCTGTGCTATACAATACAGAAGCCACATGTGAGTACTGGACACTTGAAATGTGCTAGTCTAGCCCAGCCGGTGTGGCGCAGTGGATTGAACATTGTTGCCTCATGGACTGAGAGGTCCCTGTTCAATTCTCAGTCAGGGCACATGCCTGGGTTTCGGGTTCAATCCCCAGTAGAGGACGTGCAGAAGGCAACTGATGGATGTATCTCTCACTGATGTTTCTCTCTCTTCTTTTTGTAAATCAATAAAAATATATTTTTTAAAATGAGTTAGTCCAAATTGAGATGTATTCTAAGTACAAAATACATCCCAGATTTTGAAGACATAGTATGAAAAAGATTGTAAAATATCTCACTAATAATGGAAAAAACAATACTTTAGATATACTGAGTTAAATACAATATAATATTAAAAGTAATACCACCTGTTACATTTTACATTTTTAATTTGGCCAAAAGAAAATTTAAAATACACATGGCTCCCTTTTGTGGCTTACATTACATTTCTACTGAACAGCAGTGTTATAAATTAGTCATGTTTAATGTGAAGCCTTAAATTAATGGACTGTTCTAACATTTTCATTAGATTTAATATTGTTTGTTCCTTTGGTACTAAATTCGTCTTAGGCGCACCCTGAATAAGAGCAATAACAGTTTACAAGACTGTCCAGAAAAAGAGATTGAATTAGTCCTGGCTGGTTTGGCTCAGCGGTTAGAGCGTCGGCCTGCGGTCCAGAGAGACCTGGGTTCGGTTCCCGCTAAGGGCATGTACCTCGGTTGCAGTTTGTCCCCGACCCTGGTTGGGTCGTGCGGGAGGAAGCCACTCGATGTATCCCTTTCACGTCAATGTTTCTCTCTCTCTCTCTTCCTCTCTCTCCCTCCCACTCTATCTGAACAAAAAATGGAAAAATGTCCTCCGGTGAGGATAAAAATAAAAAAAAGACTGAATCAGATTTCTGGGCAGGGGCTTGAGTCAGCAGGATTGTTTCACCAAATGGTAACCAGGCTTTCTTCATGTTATCTCTGGCAAAAGGTTTACATAGTAAGAAAGAAGCACATGGAACAGGATTTGACCAACAGTTTACTATAATCCACCCAGCATAATAACATGCTTTTTGTTTGTTTGTTTTTTATCCTCACCGGAGGACATTTTTTCATTTTTTGTTCAGATAGAGTGGGAAGGAGAGAGAGGAAGAGAGAGAGAAACATCGACATGAAAGGGACACATCGAGTGGCTGCCACACGCACAACCCAACCAGGGCCGGGGACAAACTGCAACCGAGGTACATGCCCTTAGCAGGAACCAAACCTGGGTCTCTCTGGACCACAGGCCGACGCTCCAACTGCTCAGCCAAACCGGCCAGGGCAATAACATGCTTTGTTTAAGGATTTTTCTCAATTATAATCCAAGTGTTACATTTACAAAGTAGAATAAACAGAGAGTGAGGAGTTTGTCAGTGCTATGGACTAACAATGGACACTCAGGAGGACGGATGTCCAACCCCCAAAGCAGCAGCCAATAATATATATCTGAGGAGAATGTCATACAGAAAATGAAATAAAATCCAGGGATCCAATCAGATGCAGAGAATGTGGATACAGAATAATGTACAAGAAAAGGCCTAAAAGACTGGTGGTTTTTGACGCTCGATGAAACATGGAATTCAGAAGAATATCTTCACATTTGGATTTGCTGTTAATGTTGTATAGCTTTTGATTAGTTTACTTATCTTTCTTTTTTCTTTTCTTTTAACCTCACCCAAGGACATTTTTGCATTTATCTTCAGATAGAGCGGGAGAGAGAGAGGGAGGAAGAGAGAGAGAGAAACATCGATGCAAGAGACACATCGACTGGTTGCCACCCACACGACCCCAACCGAGGCCAGGGACAAACTGCAACTGAGGTACGTGCCCTTAGCAGGAACCGAACCCGGGTCTCTCTGGTCCGTGAGCTGACGCTCTAACTGCTGAGCCAAACCGGCCAGGGCTAGTTTACTTATCTTTATGAATACAACTATATACACACAATTTCATTTTAAAAACCGTATTCTATTTAGGTATCTATTAATCATTTATATAAACAAATTATTTTTTGTTCGATTACGTGATTTGTAATTTAATTTTATTGTGTATGTCATCTGACATGATGAAGGTTAAAAGTGCTTCCCCAAACCACAAAAAAAAAAAAAAAAAAAAAAAAAAGGCAGGATAAACATCTTTCACTGTGATTTATTCAAGTATACCCAGTTTCAGCTATTTGTAAATATTAAAATTTTCCCTTTGGGGAAAGACCTCACCTAACACTGACTCTAATTTGCTACCAAGGAAAACATACCTCTCTCACTAGAGTGAAAGTTAGTAACAGTAACTACTTTTTATGAGATACCGTGGACAAATTTTAAAAGACACTGGAATTCTCAGATAATAAACACTAATACAACCTGGAAATAGTCCATGGTCCATCTGGAAACTTCAAGAGAATGTAGTTTTGGGAAATGAAGAATTTCACAAATAAGATGCAGAATATAAACACACTGCAAGACAGCAGTGACTCAAAGACAGTAACCCTGAGAAAAACAATTGCACTATCCCAATATTAGAAGACTACTAGTTTTAAAAAATGTATCAGACTAGGCACAATAAAAGTAAAAGTGGATTTAGAGATTCAAAATTTCCTACAGATTAAAATATTTCTCAAGTCAGAGTTCTTTAGCACAAAACAATTCAAGGCTTTATACAGTGTTCTCAGTCAAATTACCTTAGACTTTGGTAACGAATGGAAGAAATGGAACCAATAGAAGACATCTCAGATGGCTTAAGGAGAACTCTGGGTACAAGCACTAGCTGATTTGAGAGTGAAGTGTGAACATGTACTGGTTACTCATTCAAACACCTAGGAATCTACTAATACCAAGCACAAGGCATTTTAAATTTAAGTTTTAGAGATACAATGGTGAACAAGCTACAACCTCTAACCATTATACGTTTATTCTCTGGTAGTTTTATAAAAGAATAAGAAGTTAAATCACCAATGATACTTCAATGTCTGTTTCTCATGCCCCAAATCAATATATTTCCCCCATCTCCTATTTGTATTTGGAGGAAAAGGGGCAGGGATGGAGAAACAGGGAAGAAAAGAAATCTACACTTAACATACTGCATTAAAATTATTTATCTTGCCCTGGCCGGTTTGGCTCAGCGGTTAGAGCGTTGGTCCGTGGACCAAGAGTCCCCGGGTTCGGTTCCCGCTAAGGGTTCGGTTGTGGTTCGTCCCTGGCCCCGGTTGAGGTCGTGTGGGTGGCAACCAGTCGATGTGTCTCTCTCCCATCGATGTTTCTCTCTCTCTCTTCCTCCCGCTCTGTCTGAAGATAAATGCAAAAATGTCCTCGGGGTGAGGATTAATTAATTAATTAATTAATTAATTAAAATAAAATAAAATAATTTATCTTGCCCAGCTGATGTGGCTCAGTGGTTGAGCATCGACCCATGCACCAAGAGATTGCCAGTTTGATTCCCGGTCAAGGCACATGCCCAGGTTGTGGGTTCCAGAGGAGTGCATGCAGGAGGAAGTCAATCAATGTTCTCTCTCACAGATGTTCCTATCTCTCTCCCTTCCTCTCTCTCTAAAATCAATTTAAAAAAATTTTTTAAATTATTTATCTTATCTCTTTCCCTGTAAAACTCTAAACTACTTAAAGACAGAGGATGAAACCTATTCACCTCCCTACCCCTAACTCAAGTTAGTGTCTGGCGCTTATGTTGCGCTCACGTACAACTTACTCAGAGCTAGATTAAATTATAGCCTTTGTGCAAAGGCCACTGCTTTCGTTTTCTACTATAAACCAGTATAAAAAAGGGGGGAAAGAGAGATTAAAACAATAAAGGTCAATCCTCCCAGTGTTCCCTTTTGCAAAAATAAGCATATATATAAATTAAATGTAGGTGTTTAAGAGTAATATACATATTATATAAGGAAAAATAGGCAGTTCCATAAAGCTAGTTTTCTTTCACCACTATCACTAGTTCTCCCTCACCTCTCAACCCCAACCAGAGGTAACCACTACCATGAATTTTTATGTAAATGAGATCACATCATTCTGCAACAAATTTTTCCTTACACTTACGAGGTCTCTCCATATTTATATACATCAAATATAAAGCATGGCATAATGGACTCTGAAGCCAGGCAACTGAGGTTCAAATCCCAATTTTGAATCCCAGCTCTGCAATTTACTACCTATGAGAGTGGGTAGGCTATTTAGCCCTCTATGCTTCAGTATTCCCATATGTAAAATGGAGATAATGACAGTGAATATTGCTGAGTTCCTAGGAGGACTAAAATAGTTCACGTTTATAAAATGCTTAGAACAACCCGAGTATAGAGAGTACAATATGTTTCTTAAAGTAAAAAAGAAAATCACCAACAATAATAATCTGAACATAGATCTAGGTAATTCTGTTACAGAACTATGTTATGTCTTATTTATCCCTGACTCCTACTGATAGACATTTAGATTTTGTTCCAAATGAATATTCCTGTAAAAATCTTGCTGGGCAAATGTGCAAGTTTCTCTAGACTAATACCTTGAATAATAACTGCTGGATACTAGGGTATGTACATTTTCAAATATGTAACACTTACCCGATCCCGAGCTTTGCAATCTAAAGAGTGATGGCTCATAAGTTTTTAATTGCATTTCCCTGCAAATGAGACTAAGCATCTTCTCAGTTCATTAGCCATTCCAATTTCCAGTTTCCTCTGCTGTGAATTTCATTAATATGTATTGTTCATTTTATTTGTATTTGTATCATCTGTCTTATTCTTTTGATCTTTATATATTCTGGACACAAATCCACTGGATATTACAGACACTACACAGATCTTCCAGTTGTGTCACTTATCTTTTAGTTTGGGTTTCTTGTATTAAACTTAAGTTTTTCTTTTTGAGGTACTCAAATTCTTTATCCTTGATGATTCAGTCTTCTTTTCTTGACGTGTTAAAGAAGGCATTACATATCCTAAAGAGACAGATTATTCTATATTTTCCTCTTTTTTAAAAAGTTTTTTGCACTGGCCAGTTTGGCTCAGCGGTTGGAGCGTCGGCCTGTTGACCAGAGAGTTCCGGGTTTGGTTCCCACTAGGGACACGTACCACAAAAAAAAAAATCAAATATCTTTGCCCTGGCTGGTTTGGCTCAGCGGTTAGAGTATCAGCCCGCAGATCAGAGAGGCCCGGGTTCGGTTCCCACTAAGGCCACGTACCTCGGTTGCAGTTTGTCCGCGGCCCCGGTTGGGGTTGTATGGGTGGCAACCACTCGATGTGTCTCTCTCACATGGATGTTTCTCTCTCTCTTCCTCCCTCTCTCCCTCATGCTCTATCTGAGGATAAATGCAAAAATGTCCTCGGGTGAGGATAAAAAAAAGAAAAGAAAGAAAATGCCATCTCTAGCACTTATTAACTTCAAGTATGTATGGATCAATTTCTGAACTCTGTTATATTAGTCTGTCTTTTCCTGTATTAAGACTATACTACTTTAAATACCATACATTTTTATTTTACTTGTTTGAGGTATAATTTACATAAAGTATACAAATACTGTATATAGCTTGCTTTTTAAATGTCTAACACTCCTTTGTAATCCAATGCAATATAATAACATTTCCCGTTCCAGAATGTTCCCTCATGCCCCCTGCCAACCAGTACCATGTTTTCAAGATAACTACTATTCCTATCTCTATCACCATAGAATAGTTCCACCTGCTTTTAAGCTTCCTATAAATGAAATTATTCAATATGTAATATTTTGTTTCTCACTTCCTTTGTTCAACATTAAGTCAGGGAAATTCATCCCATTTTGTATGCAGCAGTTTATTCTTTTTCATGGCTATGTAGTATTTCATTCTAATACCATATTTGTTTTGTTTTGTTTTGTTTATTTCTGTGAGGACTCTTTTTTTTTATCCTCACTCGAGGACATTTTTTGCATTTATCTTCAGACAGAGTGGGAGGGAGAGAGGGAGGAAGACAGAGAGAGAAACATCGATGTGAGAGAGAGACATTGACTGGTTGCCTCCCGCACGACCCCAACCAGGGCAAGGCACCAAACCACAACCGAGATACGTGCCCTTGACTGGAATCAAACCCGAGACTCTTTGGTCCGAGGGCCGACGCTCTAACCACTGAGCCAAACTGGCCAGGACTAAATACCATAATTTAAAAATTAGTCTTAATATCCACAGGACAAGTTCCTCCTCCTTATTCTTTTTTCTCTTTCAAAACAGTCTCAGTAATCCTTGTGCCTGTACTTTTGTATATAAAAGTTTCTTTTCCCCCCAAAAAAAATCCTGTGGGGAATTTTGTCTCAAACTACATATAAATCAGAGACGTAATTTTTAAGCAATATTTGTACTCCCCCCCCCCATAAATATAGTATATCTTGCCTTTTATTCATGTCTAGCTTTATGTCTTTCTTAATAAAACTTTGATACTTGCCCTGGCCAGTTTGGCTCAGCGGTTAGAGCGTTGGCCCATGGACCAGAGAGTCCCAGGTTCAGTTCCCGTTAAGGGCACGTATCTCAGTTGCGGTTTGTCCCCGGCCCTAGTTGGGGTCATGTGGGTGGCAACCACTCGATGTGTCTCTCACATCGATGTTTCTCTCTTTCTCTTCCTCCCTCTCTCCCTTCCACTCTATCTGAAGATAAATGCAGAAATGTCCTCAGGTGAGGATAAAAAAGAAAAAGAAAAACTTTGGTACTTTATAGAATTTGCTGTAAAGGAGGTATTTTTTATTTTCTAACTGGCTATTGCCAAATGGAATGTTGACCTTGTATACAGTAACATTTAATTCCCTTATTAACATACTCAATTGACTTAAAAAAATTTTTTTTCAATTACAATGGCTTTGTAGTATAACTTGATATCCAATATTGTGATCTCTCCAACTCTGTTCTTCTTTTTCAAGATTTTTCTGGTTCCATATAAAATTTTGGAATATTTGTTCTAGATCTGTGAAATAGCTGTTGGTATTTTAACAGGGATTGCACTGAATCTATAGATTGCTTTGGGCAGTATGGACATTTTAATGATGTTAATTCTTCCAATCCATGAACATGGTATATTCTTCCACTTGTTTATATGTTCCTCTATCTCTTATTTCAACATCCTGTAGTTTTCCGAGTACAGATCTACATCAAACTAAAAAGCTTCTGCACAGCAAAATAAACCAGCATCAAAATGAAAAAGGAACCCACTGTATGGGAGAGCATATTTGTCAATGACACATCTGATAAGGGGTTAATTTCCAAAATATATAAAGTACTCATACAACTCAACAAAAGGAAGACAAACAAACCAATTAAAAAATGGGCAGAGGACCTGAATAGACACTTCTCCAGAGAGTACATACAAATGGCCAAGAGACATATGAAAAAATGCTCAACACCACTAATCACCAAAGAGACACAAATTACAACTATGAGGTACCACCTCACACCTGCCAAAATGGCTATCATAAATAAATCAACAAACAAGTGCTGGCAAGGATTTGGAGAAAAGGAACCCTAGAACATTGCTGGTGGGAATGCAGACTGGTGCAGCCACTATAGCAAACAGTGTGGAGTTTCCTCAAAAAATTAAAAATGGAACTGCCATTTGACCCAGTGATCCCCACTCCTAGGAATATATCCTAAGAATCCCAAAACACCAATCAGAAAGAATATATGCACCCCTATGTTCATAGCAGCGCTATTTACAACAGCTAAGATCTGGAAACAGCCCAAGTGTCCATCAGTAGATGAGTAAATAAAAAAGCTATGGTACATTTACACAATGGAATACTATGCAGCTATAAAAAAGAAGGATCTATTACCCTTTGAGACACATGGCAGGACCTGAAGATGATTATACTAAGCAAAATAAGTCAGTCAGAGAAAGACAAATATCACATGATCTCACTTATATGTGGAATCTAATGAACAAAATAAACTGACAAATAAAACAGAACCAGAGGCATGGAAACATGGAACAGATTGATGAATCTCAGAAGGGAGGGAGGAAGGGGGGCAGGAAGACATTAGTCAAAGAACTTATACGCATAAATGCATTGCCCATGGACATTAGGGTGGTGAAGGCCTGGGGCAGGGCGGGAATCAAGTGAAGGGGGACAGTGGGAGAAAAAAGGGGGGGATATCTGTAATATTCTCAACAATAAAGATTAAAAATAAAATAAATAAAAATGAAGAAAAAAATTTTCTAGTGATTTGTTCATCTTCTTTTCCTCCAGTCCTTTTGGATTTTCTTTTTCTTTTTTTCTTATCTTACAAGTGCAGGTTTATTTGTCTTATTCTTGACTTTTACTGGAAGAAAAAAGTTCAATTCTCTTTACGGTTTAAGGGTTACTTAAAAAAAAAAAAATCAATAGTCACTGACTTTTATCATATACTTTCACTAAATCTTTCAAGATACTTTTCCCTAAGTCTTATAAATTACATGGATATGTTTTTCAAATATTGAACTGTCCTTACATTCTTATCTTAATTACAATTTTTATGTCTCTATTCATAAATGAGATTGAATGTAATATATTTCCCCTTGTATATTCTTTCCAATTTAGGTTTCAAGGCTAAACTTGTCTGATAAATGAGCAAGGTAGCTTCTCCTTTTTTTCTGTTATCTGGGTCAGTTTGTATAAAATTGGGATTGCCCTGGCCACTGTGGCTCAGTTGGTTCAGTGTTGTCCCATTCACCGAGAGGTCTGGGGTTCAATTCCCATTCAGGGCACATGCCCGGGTTGTGGGCTTAATCCCCAGTAGAAGGAGTGCAGGAGGCAGCTGACCTATGTTTCTCACATAGATGTCTCTCTCTCTCTCCCCTCCACCTTCTCCCTTATCTCTAAAATCAATAAAAACATATATTTTTTTTTAATTTTATTTTTATTTATTTTATTTTTTTTTTTTTTATTTTTTTTCTTTATTGATTTTAGAGAGAGAGGAAGAGAGAGGGAGAGAGAGATAGAATCATCGATGAGAGAGAACATCGATTGGCCGCCTTCTGCATGCCCCCCACTGGGGATCGGGCCCACAACCTGGGCATGTGCCCTGGCCGGGAATCGAACCAGTGACCTCCTGGTGTGTGGGTCGACACTCAACCACTGAGCCACACCAGCCGGGCCAAAAACATATTTTTTTAAATAAAAAATAAATACAAAAAAAATTGGGATTATCTGTTCTGCAAAAGTATATCTGTAATTTTGATAACAAATATCACAATTAAAACTATTCCTTCTGAGACAAATTGGTAGTTACAGAATAGTCACAGGGATATAAAATACAGCACAGAGAATATAGTCAATAATATTGTAATAACTGTGCATGTTGTCAGATGAATACAAGATTTATTGGGATGATCACTTAGCAAGTTATATAATGTCTAATCACTGAGTTGTACACCTGAAACTAATATAATATTGTATGTCAACTGTAATTTAAAAATAAAAAATTATTTTCAATGAAAAACACCTATTCCTTCTGGAACCACTTCACACCAGTGAGAATGGCTATAGTCAAACACATAATGAAAAGTGTTGGTGAGGATGTGGAAAAATTGGGGCCCTCATACATTGCTGTTGCGAAAGTAACCTGTCAGTTCCTCATAAAGTTAACATCAAGTTACCATGTGACTATCAATTCCACTTCTAGGTATATATCCAAGAGAAATGAAAACAAATATCCACATAAAAACTGTATACAATGCTCATAACAGGACTATTAATAATAGGCAAAAAGTGAGAAACAATCCAAATATCCTTCAACTGATGCATAGATAAACAAAATGTGGTATACCCATACAATGAAATATTACTTGGCCATAAAAAGGAATGACGTGTATTGATACATGCTACAACACGGTTGGACCTTAAAAATATTATGCTAAGTGAAAGAAGTGAGTCACAAAAGGCTATATATTAAATTATTCCATTTATATGAAATGCCTACAAGAGGCAAATCTATAAACACAGAGAGTGGATGCGTGGTTGTCTAACAATGTTTGTGGAGAACTGGAATTGAGCGCTAACAAGTAGAGTTTCTTTCTGAGAAAATGAAAATACTCTAAAATTGACTGCGGTCCTGGTTGCACAACTCTGTAAAAATACTAGAAATTAGCCTGGCCAGTGTGGCTCAGTGGCTGAGCATCGACCCATGCACCAAGAGGTCGTCAGTTTGATTCCCAATCAGGACACATGCCCAGGTTGTGGGCCAAATCCCCAGTGGGGGGCATGCAGGAGGCGGCCAACTGAAGTTCTCTCTCATCAGTGTTTCTATCTTTCTCTCCCTCTCCCTTCCCCCCTCTCTAAAATCAATAAAGAAAACATTTTTTAAAAAATACTAGAAATTAATGAATTGTACATTCTAAATGGGTAAATGGTGTAGTTTGTGAATTATAACCTAATAAACTTGCTACTTTTTAAAATTTTCTCTTAGGAAAATTTACATCTTTAATTTCTTAAATGGTTTTTAGTTTCTTTGGATTTTCTTTTACTTCTACAGTCAATTTTGGAATGATCTTTTTCCCCCAGAAAACAGACCATTTAACCTGGTTTAAAAATTTTATGTACATATGAATTAAAAGTGATTTCTTGTGATCTTTAAAATTACAGTCGTACTTGTAATTATATTTTTATATGAAATTGCCTTGCAATTATATTCCATTTTAAAATTTTATTTGTCATCTATTTCCTGATGAGTATTTTCAGACCATAACTGAAAAGAATCAACTTTGATTTGAATTTAACATCACTATTGTTTTTATTGTTGATTATTTTCTATCTTACCCAATTCTATATTTAATTTTATTTCCCTTCTCTCTCTTCTTTCTTTGGTTTTATTTTCTCCTTTTCTTAGTTGACTATCTGGCTATCTGGCTCATTTATTTTCTTTCAACCTAATACATGCATTTATTATTTTTTGTTGTTGTTAATCCTCACTCAAGGATCTTTTTTCATTGATTTTTAGAGAGAGTGGAAGGGAGAGTGCAAGAGAGAGAAACATTGATGAGAGATATACACATCAACTCGTTGTCTCCACATGACCCTAACTGGGGCCAGGGACCAAACCTGCAACCCAGGTACGTGCCCTTGACCCAGAATCGAACCCATGACCCTTCAGTCTGCAGTCAACTCTCTAACCACTGATTGAAACTGGCCAGGGCAATACACGTATTTAAAGTTACAAATTTAGCCCTAAAATCCCACTTTTCTTGTATTCCTCACATTTTGATACAATGTGTTGTTGTAATTAAGCTCTAATTATTTCATAATTTCCACTTTTTTTAATTCTTGAAAAATTCGTCATTTTTTCTTCAATACTGCTTCTCTACCATTCTCTGCATCCTCTCTTCTGGAATTCCAATAAAACATTCATTTGAAGCTTTTCAATGTAGCCTCTAAGGCAGCTTAGCTTTTCTTTCATATTTTTCTTTTTTTTTTTAATCCTCACCCGAGGACATTTTTTTCATTTTTTGTTCAGATACAGTGGGAGGGAGAGAGAGGAAGAGAGAGAGAGAAACATCGACGTGAAAGTGACACATCGAGTGGCTGCCACCCACACGACCAACCAGGGCCGGGGACAAACTGCAACCGAAGTACATGCCCTTAGTGGGAACCGAACCCGGGTCTCTCTGGACCGCAGGCCGACGCTCTAACCGCTGAGCCAAACCGGCCAGGGCTCTTTCATATTTTTCATCTCTTCATTTCCCTGTGCTGTGCCCTGAGTTACCAGTTTTATCCAGAAATTAACAACTTCTTTCTTCAGCTGAGTCTAATATTCTACTATGTCCATTTATGGAGTTAAAACTTCCTATATATTTTTCATTTTCAATATTTCAATTAATTACTTTATGTTTATATATTTGTTTTTTATTGCCCTTGTTCAATTATAATTCAATATACTCTTAATAAAAAAGGGGAATAGATATATTTTAAGCTAATACACTTTCAGGTGAAATGTTCTTTTAAAAGTTCTCTATTATAAAACTTCTTTAATGTAAAAAAAAATCTTAAAAGTTCTCTTGCCAGCTATGCTATCTACCAAATGTTATCCCACTGTGCCTACCTGTATCAAGGCATGGAAAGAACAAGTTCTATCATTCTCATTTTAGAATGAGAGAAACTGAAGCTTGGTAAAGTTCTTTTTAAAATACTTTCTCCCCAAGTTTTTTTTTTAAATATCAAATCCACAGAAAAGTTAAAAGTACAATGTATGCCCTTTACCTAAGTTCAAAACTAACATCTGCAACATTTGCTTTATCTTTCTTATCTCTCTTTATATATGCATATACACACCACACCCAAATACCTGCATTTTCTTTTCTGAGCCCATTCCTAAACCCATTGTGATACTTCAATTATAAATATTTCAGTATATACCTCTAAAAAATAAGGGCATTCTCAATATAACCATCATACCATTATCAAACCAAAAAATAAAACCATGAGATAGAACGAGTCTCTTATGTGGATGTGTGTAAGCAGACACAAAACAAGCACTAAAGTCATCTGACTAAATGTTCTTTGTCTTGGCTTGTCTATTGGACCTGAAATGGTTCTCTGGTGGGTTATTTAGAAGTGATACTCAATCTGTCAAAAAGCATTTCCTTCCTCAATGACCTTGAAAACAGATTTCATTTACTGCTTCATCGGACAGGTATACTTAAATCCAATTCCTCAAAATTAAGCAATAATCTAATATAGTCAAACCTCAAAAATCAAGTATACTGCCCAGCCAGTGTGGCTCAGTGGATTGAGCAGTGCCCCATGGACTGAGAGGTCCTGGTTCAATTCCCAGTCAGGGCACATGCCCAGGTTCGGGCTTGATCCCCAGTGAGGGGCGTGCAGGAGGCAGCCGATCAATATGTCTCTCTCACATTGATGTTTCTATGTCTCTCTCCTTTCCCTCTCTCTCTAAAAAACCAATAAAAGCTTATTTTTTTAAAAATCAAGTATACTGAATTTCCAGTTTGTTTTCTAACACTACAGAGTCTTAAAGTAAAGTCAATCTAATTAACTCTCTCAAAACTATACACTCCTCTGTAATGTTCCATAGAAGTTTATATTGTACTAAACAATTATAATTTCACTATACCAGTTTTTAGGGGAAATATTTGTGTTCTTAAAAAATATATACAGTATGAATAGCATTGATAAGACAAATAAACCTGTTTATAAGTGAAAAAAACTGTTAAGTATATTTATGAATTTAGATTAAAAAACAAGTTTTTCAGTGGATACAATTTAATCTCAGTCACTGATGTTAGGAACTAAATAAGAAAAAGACAATAAAATCCTATCCTTGATGTCCTGGCTGGTGGTTTGGTTGGAGAATCCCTGTATATGGAAAAGTAGCAGGTTTAATATCCAGTCAGGGCACATACCTAGGTTGAAGTTTTGATCTCTGGTCAGGGTACGTATGTTCTCTCTCATATCTCTCTCTCTCTCTTTCACCCCTCTCTCTCTCTCTCTCTCTCTCCCCCCCTCTCTCCTTCCCTCCCTCCTTGTTCTCTCACCCCCTTTCCTCCCCCTCTTCCCTCTCCCTTCCTCTCTCTCCAAAATCAATGAGCATATCTTTGGGTGAGGATTAAAAAAAAAGTCCTGCCCAGCCACTGTGGCTCAGTGGTTAAGCGTCAACCCATGTACAAAGAGGTCACCGGTTCTATTCTCAGTCAGGGCACATGCCCAGGTTGTGGGCCCAATCCCCAGTGGGGGGCATGCAGGAGGCGGCCAATCGATGTTCTCTCTCATTGATGTTTCTCTCTCCCCCTCTCCCTTCTTTCTCTCTAAAATCAATAAAGAAAAAATATTTTTTTAAAAATTCTAGCCTTGCCTTGTTCTCAAAGAACATACGGGTCAGCTTAAGAGTTTTATTTCAAAAGAAACAGCAATATAACCTGAAGCTAATATTTAAAGGCAAAACTGTGTCATATGGATAAGAATTATGTCTATAATCACAGAAGTGTTTAAAATAAATCTACAATGAAATAATAGCTAACAAGAGGAGTGTTTACTATGTGCTGGTAGGCACTGTCCTAAACACATTCCATGAATTAACTCAGTCCTCAGAGCAATTTCATGTTTCCACTCACAGAAACAGAGGTAACGGAGAGGTGAGAGCATACAAGGATTTATGTAAGTGGTACGACTTGACCACAACCTTAAAGTACAGAAAAGTAGAATGGAAAAAAGGTCATTTCAAGAAAACGGAAAAGTACAAGCCAAAATATAAATATGACAAGTGTCCAGGTGAGACCAAACAAAAGTTCCAAACTGAAGAAATCAGGGCAAGATAAACAGAATGGGATTGGATTATGAGTGGCCTTATGTACCTAGCAAATGGATGGAAATTTTATAAAATAGTTAGAGCAGGGCACCACTACAGTGCCCTTTTAGAAATGGTAACCTATAACAGTGCAGAATGAGTAAAAGAGAAATGAGAAGCAAGGAACTCTGTCCACTTCTAACATTTACATGCCAGCTGAATAAATTATCTGGTGCCTGAGGAACCAGAGAGCACACGCTGAACCAACTGCGCCACTCGTCACATCAATAAGCCCATCCACTATGAACAAGGAAGTGATAAATATAATTGCAACATGCCTGGAATTATTTTCCAAATATACCTCCAGTGAAGTTAAAAGGCACACTGAAAACTATGTCAGTAAGAAGTGCTAGTCAAATTATATAAAACGATTTTTGCTGTTCAGTACTATGCTAAAAGAACTTGGCCAAATTTGGCATAAGCATACATTTTACAGTGTTAAGTATTTACTTCAATAAAAGTAATATCACAAATTAATGAATTAACAAAATATTTCAACATAGAGGGTTCCTAAATTGTTTTAAAACTATTACACTATTTACCATAAGGTAATAAACATAATATTTATAAACAGTCATTACACTTTGACATTAATGTTAGGTTTATTCATACACTATTTAAGAACTAGGTAATTATCATCCATACACTAAATTCCATAATCCATATCAAACTTACAAAAAGAAGCTATCACAAACAACTTCCTTTCTTTGTAATTAAAGGAAGTCCTTCTAAAGAGAAAAAAATGTGAGAAAAAAATCTCAAGCTTGAAAAAACTAGATTACTTACCAGTAACTTGAGTTATCCTATTGGGTCTTTTCCCTCACAGATCCACCTCTCTTGCCCTTCTGTCCAGCATGAGATTCTTCCTGATGGACATCCACTGGAACTGAGGGGGCATGCAGTACAGACGTATATGTAAGAAAGTTGGGGGGATGGGATTTGGAAGATGCTAGAGACATGCTTCAGTGCACTTGCTTACCTTCCTGAAATTGGAAATTTCAACGGTTCCTTGGTCCTCGAGGCATTCACAATAACTTCAAAGAATGTGGATCTGTGGAGATTACCCAATAGGAGAACTCCAGTTACTGGTAAGTGATCCAGCTTTTTCTTCTCTATCAGAATAAGAAGATTATTTCATTTTATTTGAGATTATTAATACATATAGAACTACAGAGAAAAGGGTTGTAAATTTACCAAATAACTACATATGCATGCACCAAAGTAAATACAGAAACTGTCTGCTAACTACAATTTCAACAAAAACTTCTGGCATTATTAGAAACACTCATAAAGCAAAAGAAAATGATTTGAATGGTTTCATTTTTAAATTTCCACTATAGCCCGGCCGGTGTGGCTCAGTAGTTGAGCGTTGTCCCATGCACCAAGAGGTCGCCAGTTCAACTGCCGGTCAGGGCACATGCCCAGGTTGTGGGCCCCAATTCCCATTGTGGGGCATGCAGGAGGCGGCTGATCAATGTTCTCTCTCATTGATGTTTCTATCTCTCTCTCTCTCTTTCTCCTTTCCTCTATTAAAAAAATAATAAAAATAAAAATAATAAATTTCCACTATAATGGCAGTTATATTTTAATATACAAATATATCAGCTATCAGACTATTCCATTTCACTAAATCAATACTATGGTTTTCAATATTAGTACAAGGATAATTACTTAATCAAAATCTGTCATTTCCTAACTAGCCATTGTCACTAACATTCACTGAATTTTGTTGTAGAGGCCACTACAGTGGATTAACAATATCTAAGACTTCAAATAAAAAGCATCAATATAATTCCAATTCATCACTCAATAAGTCTTTAAAATAACCATTTGCCACCTATAACAAACCAACCACACACACACATAAAAGTATGCCAGGCCATGGATAAATAACAATGCTGATTTTAATGTAAATACTTGTACAAAGTAGTATAGTAATATGTTCTATTAACTGTTACACTTTTCAAATAATTGCCTAAAAATGGACCTGTCATTAAAAAAATCTGTTTCTAACAAAAGGAAAAAAGTCTACTCAACAGCCTGGCCGATGTGGCTCAGTGGATCGAGTGTCATCTCATGGACTGAGAGGTCCCAGTTCGATTCCCGGTCAGGGCACAAGCCAGGGTCACGGGCTCCATCCCCAGTGGGGGGCGTGCAGGAGGCAACCAATCGATGTTTCTCTCTCACACTGATGTTTCTATCTCTCTCCTTCCTCTGTCTCTAAAAAAAAAAAAAAAAAAAATCAATAAAAATATATTTTTTAAAAAGTCTTCTCAACAGAACTTTATCTTCAAGCTCACATTAACACATCCTATTTATTACCTTTAACTCAATACATATTAATCAGGTATACGTTCATTTTAATGTGCTACAGCAGTGATGACTTCAAACACTAATTCTTGTTGAAGAGAGAGATGTTTCAGTAATACACCTCCCTTTTACCATTATGTCACTAAATAACCACCCTCTTCCCACCTTCAGGAAACTATGGTTTCAGGGTTCTTCATTCCATAGAAACAAATTAAAGATAATGTATTTTTTTTCCTTTGTTTTAATGGTAAATAGGGTAAAATCATGTATAAAATAATAATTCAACAAAAAATTGAAAATGTAGCCCTGGCCGGTTTGGCTCAGCAGTTAGAGCATCAGCCCACGGTCTGAAGAGACCTGGGTTCGGTTCCCGCTAAGGGCACGTATCTCGGTTGCAGTTTGTCTCCAGCCCCGGTTGGGGTTGTGTGGGTGGCAGCCAGTTGATGTGTCTCTCTCACATCGATGTTTCTTCTCTCTCTCTCTCTTCCTCCCTCTAGCTCTATGAATGCAAAAAGTGTCCTCAGGTGAGGATTAAAAAAAAAAAAAAGAAAATGTAATATTTCAATCTTGTTATGAGGTACTATCTGTATTTCGTAAAGACCAAGAGCACAGCCTGGCCGGTGTGGCTCAGTGGTTGAGCATCAACCCATGCACCAAGAGGTCACTGGTTCGATTCACGGCCAGGGCACATGCCCAGGTTGTGGGCCTGAACCCCAGTGGGGGGCATGCAGGGGGCGGCCAGTCGATGTTCTTTCTCATCGATGTTTCTGTCTCTCTCTCCCTCTCTCTCTAAAATCAATAAAGTTAAATATTTAAAAAAAAAAAAAGACCAACAGTACACATGTCAAGATTTTTGCTAGATTTCTACTTAATTTTAAGATATAAATTGTCTTTAGTAAATTATATCCATTTTTCTATAAATCTGACTTTTAAAAATAACAGCAATTGATGAATTCATCTTTAAACGATTCATTCACTCAAACAGGGTCATTATACAGATCTCCATTTCTAACTGTAATACAAAGATAAACACCAAAAGGGTCATCTAGTTAACTTTTCTAGTTAATTAAATTCCTTGTCAAATTCTATTCCCTGAAGAGTGAGCAAGTACATGGCAAAAGGTCTACATGTTTGGATTGATAAAATAGACACAGGAACACCCTGGCCAGTGTGGTACAGTGGTTAGAGCATCAGCCCTTGCACTGAAGGATCGCAGGTTCAATTCCTGATCAAGGGCACTTGCCTGGGCTGCAGGTTCAATCCCTGGTCCAGGCTGTGGTCGTGCCCAATTGATGTGTCTCTCTCATGTGGATGTCTGTCTGTCTGTCTGTCTGTCACTCTCTCTCTCCCCCCCACCCCTGTCTCTCCCTTCCACTCTATCTAAATTAAAAAAAAAAAAAAAAAAATTGACGGAAGAATATCCTCAGGTATTAACAAAAAAAATATACTTTCATAGACAGTTAAAATCATCTGTTAACATTTTTCTGATCCTAGTCCAAAATGTCAGGAGCATTATATGCAGCCTTTTATACATTAATCATAGTAAGTATCCAAGTTAATATGTAAAAATGCCAACAATTATGTCAACATAATAAGGAAGTCAAACTTTTACTCTGTAATTGATGTTTTTTTCCTCATCTTTTCTGATTATATTAAAATTAATTTGACCAGAGTCTAAGCCCTACATTAGATATCAAATCAGTTCTTAACAACCATCTCAAAGTAAGCACACACCTTCCATGTAAAACTTTTTATAAAACAATGGCAAATTTTTCTAACATAATAAATTTCAATATAGTCTGGTCAACAGTGATAATTTTCAAATGACTGCCTATGTTCTAAGTAATAACTTTGTTATTCAGCACTCATAAAATCTGAATCACGAGTCACATCAAATCCAATGTACTCTACAGACGACTGTCACTTTACAGACCAAATACAGATTTATGGAAAATGCTGTGATTTGCTTGGTTAGCTGAACCATAAGGGTGCAATGATTCACTCCTCCTAAAAACAAAAGATAAGGGATTCTTCAAACCATTCATGCTCCTTCACAATTACCCATGCAATTTTCCAAGAGTCTTCAAATTCCTGTACATTTACTTACCACTTAAAAAATTCTTGATATCAAGATGGACCCAATTTGTTTTTATTAATTTCTGTAGCTATAATCAGGAACTACCTGTGAAAGTACAGGCTTAATGATAGATTTTACTAGATAATTAAAGCTCTATTCCTTGAGAAACAAAGTTAGATACTAATAATTTTACTCACCTCCCAACCTACTAATATTAGCCTTCTTTATTTAACCTACAGATATCATTCAGAACTGTTGGAACTATCATGAAAAGCTTAGTACAAGCACTATGCAAGATTATCTTGTTACAACTTAAAAAATATTTTTAATGCCACATTTTTTAAAATACACATTACATAAAATGCAAGGAGAAATTTAAGATTCTGTCTGATGGAAGTAAAGGCCATTTGACATGGCTGACCATATCCCTTCCTTTTGAAAACATTCTCTTCCCTCTGTTTCTGTAACATTACACTTTCCTGGGTTTCTTACTCCATATTTAATTTTTCTTTCTCCTCCATTTCTTTCTTCTTTGTGGATGCTCTTCTACCACCACAAAAAAGTAGTGATGTTTCTCAAGTTTCTGTCTTAGGTTCTCTTTTCTCATGCTATGCAGTCTATTCTCTCCCTGATCTGTCTTACCAGTCCCATGCCTTCAACTCGATCTCATAGCCTTTTTCTCCTTCCTAAGCTTAAGCCCAACATATCCAATTGCCTCATATGTCTCCCTCTCAGATTTCCCTCAGATACCTGAAATTAAACAAATATAAAAGTGAACTATTATCTTACCCCAAACCTGCCCTTCTTCCTGTTCCCCATGTCAATGAGAAGTTTCATTTACTTACCCAGCTATTTAATTAAGCCAAAATCTGGGACTCATCTTTGCTTCTTTCCACTCTACAATCCAACTTCCTACCTCATACAACCATAGACAACCATCCATTAAGTCCTAGAAATGTTCTCCTAAACATACCTAGAATCCATTCATTTCTCTTTCCCACTGATCCTATCCTTGTTGGGCCACTACTGTCTCTTGGCTTCCACTAAATGGTCTCTCTGTCTCTAGTTAAGATTCAACAAACATGTCCGGCCTATGTGGCTCAGTGGACTAAGCGTCATCCCATGGACTGAGAGGTCCCAGTTAGATTCCCAGTCAGGGCACATGCCCTGGTTGTGAGCTCAATCCCCAGTAGGGGGTGTGCGGGAGGCAGCTGATCAATGTTCAATCTCACATCACTGTTTCTATCTCTCTCTCCCTTCCTTTCTAAAAAAAATCAATAAAAAAAAATATTTTTTAAAAAGATTCAACAAACAAGTAAGCAGGACATTAGACAATAAAATCCTGTATCTACTGCAGTTACAACTACGCACTGAATTGATGGCAAAAGAAAACATTTTAAACTGCTAAGAAAGTCAAATATGAAGGTAACTTGGTTTATATAAATTATAAATTCTTTTATCAAATAAAATGGGCATAATTAAATATACTCTACCCAACTCACAGGTCCATGAAATGAAATTACATTAATATTCTTTGAAAAACAAGAATGGAAAAGTTTAAAACAGCAACAGAATCGGATAAATGATAAAAAGCTTTTGCAGTTCAATTAAGCATTATCAATACCTATGTAAGACACAGTGACAAGCATTGGGAATTTTTACTACTATTATTTACAATTATTACCTTTGTTATTAAGAACAGTACTAATTTCCTTACATCATTCATCACATTTAATCATCACCAAAAAGCCCTTTGGTTATATGGCTACAAGTGGCAAGGTGGGAATTTAAACTGAAATGTAATTCCAGGACCAATGGTACTACTCTCAAGGAGATTAGTCCAGGGAAGGAAAGAGAAACAAAAGCAAAATATTTTCAATACGCTGTGTAAATACAATCATCACATTTTGCACAGAATGCTTTAAGAGTAATTGAAAGGGCATTCATTCTGGCCTAGGAGTAAAGGAGTGCTTCTCTAGAGACATCAGATGATGCTTAAGCAATCATAAAGAATTAGAAAGAAGTTGTGGAGGATGGGAGTGTGCAAGGCAGAAGAAACAGCATAATATGACACATAATAAGATGATACAGTGTCCTAAAAAAGACCACGATCATGCTCTCTGACAATCCAACCTTGAAAATAGATTTACTCTTTAACTACAGCAAATAATAAAAAATGCTGCTTTAACTGTTTCAATTCTTATGTGTATATTCACTGTTTACCACTATTAAACTATCAAAGTACTGTCTTTTTTTTTTTTTATCCTCACCCGAGGACATTTTGTTCTTTTGTTGTTGTTGTTGTTTTCTTTGTATTTATCTTCAGATAGAGCGGGAAGGAGAGAGGGAGGAAGAGAGAGAGAGAAACATTGATGTGAGAGAGACACATAGACTGGCTGCCACCCACACGACCCCAACTGGGGCCGGGGACAAACTGCAACCAATGTATGTGCCCTTAGAAGGAACCGAACCCGGGCCTCTCTGGTCCGTGGGCCGATGCTCTAACCGCTGAGCCAAACTGGCCAGGGCTGTCTTTTTTATTAACTTTAAAAAAATTTATTGATATTTAGAGAGACGGAGAAACACCGATTGGTTGTTTCACTTATTTATGCATTCACTGGTTGTTTCTTGTATGTGCCCTGACCAGGGATCAAAGACCAAAGCCGAAACCTTGGCATATAAGGAGGCTCTAATCAACTGAGCTAACTGACCAGGACCCAAACTGCTTTCCTGATGTTAGAACTTTTACTGGTAAGGCCCAAATATTTATGTGACAGTCCACATCAGGTTACTATGGAAATGTTATTTTCTTGGTATAAAACACTCTATCTATTGATTTTTTTAGACAGAGGGGACAGAGAGGGAGAGAAGGAGAGGGCGAGAAAGAAAAAGAGATTTGTTGTTCCACTTATTTATTCATTCACTGGTTGCTTCTTGTATGTGCCCTGACCGGAGATCGAACCCGCAACCTTGATGTATCAGAACGACACTCTAACCAACTGAACTACCCTGCCAAGGCAGAAAACACTTGTTCTTATGTTCTGGTTTTGTAGTTACCCCACTAGAATCCACATTTGACAATGTGAACTGTTACACCCCTATATGAATTACATTACCACTTGTGTATTTAATGTTTTTCACTAATATTTTTTGAGGACTTACTACACAGTGGGCACTGTGCCAAATACTTTCCAAGAATTATCTTATCTAATCCTCACAACAACTCTACCAGGTAGATGTTATCATCATCTCCATTTTACGAATGAAAAAAACTGAGGCTCAAAAAGTTGAGTATCTTTCACAAGGTCACAGTAAGTGGTAAGACCAATATTTAAACCCAAAGAGTAGAACTCCAGAGTCTAAACTCTTCACCACAATACTACATAATTGTAGGAAATTATTAAACATTGAAGCTCTTTTTTTTTTTAACTTTCCATATCATCCTGAATATACATAATTTAAGATAAATACATATTTGAAAAAATAAAACTATATATTTTCTTACACTGAAAATATGAATATATAATGAATTCCTATACAAGTGGAAGACGGCAAGATTATAGTTAAAATGTAAATTACCAAGGAATATTACAGAAAAATGCTGTCACCAGAGACATTAAGTTTATGGAAAACTGGTAGCAAGGGAATAGTCACCAAATTTGCTAACCAGATTTTCATAGATAATGGAATAGTCTTCTTAAATTTTATCAAAAGTACAATTTGATGACTTTATGAATATATTTTTCATCTATAAATTGTACTGCTCATCACTCATCCATTCAGATTATGTAGCTCTGGGCTTTATCAGCCCTGTTCTTAATAAAAGAGAAAAGTGTCTAAGAAGATGGGTGAGAAGAAAGGAAAGAAACAGGGAAGGAAGGAAAGAGAAAAGACTTTTCAAGAGAGAAAGGCTTCAAATCTCCCCACCACTATAGAAAACTTATTATCAACTCTTCCCTTTGAAATGTGAGACTAAGAAGTCCAGTCACAATCAACCCAGTCTGTGCTGAACAGAAGAATCTGAGTTGCAGGAGGCTAAATGGATGGAACAGGGCAGTGATTTTCAAAATAAAGGTTTGATAGCAAAACACCTTTACTAAATAAAAATCAAGACAAACCCTAATAAATAAAAAGTGTAATAAAAGCATAGGTGATCCGGCTGAAGTGGAGTGCGACGCATGGAGCCCCACTTGTGTGCTCCTTCTGGCAGCCAGTGAGACAATTCCATGAGACCTCAGGTGTCCAATCAACACAATTCAAAACCCCTGGGCCCTTCTGAGGGAAGGCCAGCTCTCTTCTATCCCAAGAAACCCATCTCCTCCTTCTCCCTTATTTCCTGCAACTTGCTCTCTCACAGGAGGCTTTCAAAACCAGTCCTGAATGAGCTGTATGGTTGAAGGAATGTATGGTTGGATATGAATAAATAGAAGCAGGGGTAAGAGGTATTAACAAAGGAGTCAGGGGATTGAACCCACAACCCAGACATGTACCCAGACCAGGAATCGAACCAGTGACCTCTCGGTGCAGGGGACAACACTGAACCAACTGAGCCACACCAACAGGGCGAGATTCTTCATTTATAATGAACACCCAGGTGATGCCAATACCACTGGTCTTTGGACCAACAACTTCAATAGCAAGGGTCTACAGAATAATATGTCCCAACATGTTCTGGTCAAGTAAGATTGAGAAATGTTCAATGAAATAAAACAAATTGTTCTACCAGAGGACTTGTAAGAAACTTTAATTTATTAAACTCCACAAAGATATGATATGCAGTATTTTCAAACTTTCTTGACTTCTTGTTTTCAAAGAGCATTCCCTAGGACTAGTGTCTGTGAAATGCACTGGAGCATAGAGGATCAAGCAAGGTAAAAGCAGTCAGAGAAGGCTGATTTAGAAGTCTCCTCCTTTCTCCCATTCTTCCAAACAGATACCTCAACTTCCACTTTTAAATTCTAATATCTAAGTGTAAAAAGACAGAAAAGAAACACAACATTAAACATGGCATTTTAAGAATAGCTATCTCTGGTTGGAGATATGTTATGATGATAGACATTCCTATTTTCCTCCTACTTCTTTATTCTTTAGTATCTTCAATGAGCATGTAATACTTTTGTCATCAAAGAGTTATTATCTTAAGGAAAAAATAACGCTATTCATCATGCTCACTTTTATTTACATTCACATTTGAAAGAATTACTTTATTCAGATTTACAAAAAGCAATAAAGATTTTCTAGTGAAAAAAGAGCTGTTGGTGAAGTGAAAAAAAATAAAGGAATCAGAACATTTTAGATTGTAGGCTAGAAGTGAACATTAGTGACGAAAATTTGGGCCCTGGGGAAACAAAAGATAAATAACAAAAAGGGATGAAAAAAGATGAAAGAAGACCAAAACAACTTTGCCTACTCTGCAAATGCACCTAGTGCTGTGTAAACTTTTTATTATACATACACATTCATATACACATATAATCAAATTGGCTATTAATTATACTATTAGTGATTATTATTATTATTCGTATCACAAATAAAAGGGAAAATAATATTTACTGGGATTGTTCTCCTAAGAAATACTATGATATCAAATAAAACAGGATATACAGCACAATAAATGCTGTTACTATAAAAGACATGAAAATGAAGTTTGCTAATATTTGTACTTCAAAAATATTTGTAGCAACTACACCAAGCCTATCAACAATAAAATGGTCAAATAATTGTGGTGAATGGAATGTTAGACAGCAATAAAAATGAATGAAAATATATATACACATATTTGTTAACATAGGGAAAATAACTGACAGTACTTTGTTCTTCACTCATTATAGTGAAGAACAGATTTTAACATAAGTTCTTATATTAGTTATCAGTAGTAGGTTTAATGTTAGAAGTTATCAAAATGTACAGCACTAGATCTAGGTATAATGAAATTTACAAGAAATCCTTATGAAGTTACTTGCCAGCAAATTTAAATGCTACCACAGCAAGGTAATAAAAAGACCTGGAAATCCAAATACCTAAAATCTAACACTAGCCAGCTATTGACCTTGAACAAGTCACAATCTTTCCAGTCCTGTTTCTTACCTGTCAAGAAGATGCTAGGCTAGAACCATGAGTTCCAACAAATAGAAAAGACCTCAACCTGCAGATTGCTGTGTGTTACCTGGCAATTCTCTAAAACAGCATGACAACAAGAATCCTCCAAACTGAGCTGAAAACCCTAACCAAGAAGGATTTGCAAACAACAGTGGCCTCATCCCATTTCAAAAGTTTTATTTTATTATTTTTGTGTGTGTTAATCCTCACCCGAGGATATTTTCCCATTGATTTTTAGATAGAGTGGAAGGGAGGGAGGAAGAGAAAGAGAGAAACATTGTTATGAGAGAGATAGATGGACTGGTTGCCTCCGGCATGATCCCAAACGGGGCTGAGGATCAAATCTGCAACCCAGGTACACTCCCTTGACTGGAAATTGAACCCAAGACCCTTTGGTCAGAGGGCCAACGCTCTAACCACGGAGCCAAACCCACCAGGGCCCACTTCAAAAGTTTTAATGCAAACATCTCTACCTGAAAGCCCTCAAGATCTTCCTTCTGAAGACTATCTTATCCCTCTACCATTATTAGGGTTTCAAGCAATAAAAACGAGCTTGTCTCCAGAAATGACTAAACATTATGGAAGCTCTTGAAAGGTTACCTTCAATTCTGAAATTCTCATGAATTCTGTAATTTTCCATAGTAAACAATATTACAGAATGGAGTGCATACTGAATCTTTTAAACAGATGATTATCAATCACAGATCATATATCAAATGGTAGAGATTTTAGCAAACATGAAAGCCGAGAAATAAAAACATTGTAGGTATTCAATATTTATTAAGTGAATAATTTACAAAGTCACTAAGACATATTTTATGCACTTGTAATAATAATACAATTACAACCTATAAAAGAGGATTATTTAAGAAAAATGTGACTTTCAAAAAAAACAAAAACTAAGGTTTCACTAAATCCTTGAGTAAAATTTGATATCCCACAGAATGCTAATCTTTCTACCAAAGTATGCTGGCCCTATATCTAACCTTGAAGGAAAGAGGAATAAGCAAAGAAACCTTTTACCCAAATAGGATTATTTTATAAGCCTGTTTATCAGAGATGGAAAGGTGAAAAAAATCAACCAAACAACCTCTTGAGTTTCAATCTAGGTTCTAACCCTAAACCTGTGATGTGGTGACCATCTGCCTTTCCTCTATGTAGGGTGGTTTGCTGAGCAAATGGAACGGTATATAGGAAAGAATTCCAAATACAGTACAGCACTACATGAATGAAATTTAAAGATACTAAAAAAGATACCACTTTTACTGAATTCCTTACCCCCACCCCACAAACCACCAATAGTAACTAAAAATAAATTTGGCAATACGTAATAAATTATATTCTTTAGCATTTTTATTTATTTTTTTAGAGAGAGAAGAAGGAAGAGAGAGAGAGAGAAACATTGATGTGAGAGAGAAACATTGAATGGTGGCCTCCCGTATGTGCCCCAAGGACTGAAACCTGCAACCTGGATATGTGCCCTGACCCAAAATCGAACCCACCACAACCTTTCAGTGCAAGGGACCATGCTCCGACCAACTGAGCCACACCAGCCAGGGCCATAAATTATCCTCTTTCAAATACATACTTCACAGCAATGGCTACCATTTAGTGAGCATTTACTATGTGTAAGCCACTGTGTAAAGAGCTTTACAGAAATTAACTCATTAAAGCTTCTCAGCAATGCTTTTAAAGAAAAAACACCTGAGTAACATTGTCAATACAACCAATATGATAGCTGAAGAAACACACATTAAATTCAATAATGTAGTCCTATTACAAAACTATTTTATTCTCAAAAAAGGTGGTTTCTGGGATAAGTACTAAATATATATAAATTTAACAGTCTATTCAACATCCTATGTAAATTTGTCATATGCAAGTAATCATTTCAGTCTTCTGAAATGTTCAATTATATAACAATTATTTTAAAAACAGTAGTTTCTTTTAAAAGCATACACATCTACACACACATACATATATACATGTATAGAGAGAGAAAAGGATTTACCCAGCAATGGAGTGGCAGCTTCATTTGGCTGAAATTTCTTAGGAGAAAAGTAATCCATCAAATAAGAAATTGGCCATGATGTTAAAGCACATTTTATCAAAAGTGGTTTACTAATAATGGCCACAGCAATAACTGATTTTGTACTTAATTTGAGCATAGGACTTCTCCAAAAATTAGGACTATGTTGGAAAATTAATTATAAATTCCTTCTGTTTACTCCTTAGTTATATTATTTTCTTTGCTAGAATTCAAACTCTCAAAGAGCTGGAACTCAGTCTCATCCACAATTCTACAGTCTTAGCATAATTCCTGGCATATGGTAGGTGTACAATAAGCATTTACAGAATTCTAGAATTTTGTTCACTTCCATTTACTTCTGATAATTCACACATGTATACAGAAGGGTTAGTTTCCAAATCACAACTTATACAGCCTATATCAGAATTCCAACTTTTTCAAAGCTTTTTTTTTTTAATTTTTTTTTTTTATCCTCACCGAGGATATTTTTCCATTTTTTGTTCAGATAGAGTGGGAGGGAGAGAAAGGAAGAGAGAGAGAGAGAGAGAGAGAGAGAGAGAGAGAGAAACATCGATGTGAAAGGAACACATCAAGTGGTTGCCTCCCACACGACCCAACCAGGGCCGGGAACAAACTGCAACCGAGGTACGTGCCCTTAGCGGGAACCGAACCTGGGTCTCTCTGGACCGCAGGCCGACGCTCTAACCACTAAGCCAAACCGGCCAGGGCTCAAAGCTTATTTTTTTAAAATAATAAATAAATTTTCCTTTCTAATACCTATATTCCTCTTTTTATAAACCTTTATTGAACACATATTACTCCCCAGGCACTCTGTCAAGCATTTTCAAAAAAGATAATGAAAAACTCTTATTTCCCTTAGAAACTGATAGCATAACAAGTGAGTAAATGCATACATAAAACAGACCTATAATATGCTAAGTGATATAATAAAGGTAAACATCACAAATTAATTTTGAGGGACTATTCAGATTCTAGAAACAGAACACAGTTCCTCTCATTAACCAAAGAGCCATCCTCCCCTCTCTGATCAGTTTGTCCTCTGAGAAAGAATACTAGCTTCCTGAGAAGGCACAAATCAGCGCTGGATTTATGAGGAATGCTAAAGCTAGATGGAGAACACAATCAGAGGTATGCACAAAAGACACATAAGAGAAGGCAAGGTTGGGATGGGCCTAGGAGAATATCAAGGGAAATAGACACATGAGTTGGGTCTTCAAGAACAGTTAAGCAGACATGCAAAATGATAATGAAATTCTAGAAAGATATCAGTGACTAATCCTGTTAGCCTGACTGGACAATTAGAAGTAGTAAAGAAGCACAAGATGAAGGAAAATTCCATTATTTTCTTAATGTCTGTCTAATTTCTATAGTTGTTAGGTGTCTGCTGATTTGTATAATTTATTTATCTTTAAAAGTAGTAAGTTCATAGATAAAACAAGACTACCTCAATCAGAAAGTAAAAATTAGGTCAATTTTAATTATAATTAAATTTAATTTGTTCCATTCATTTTAAACTGAGTACAATTCAAACAAATGCACTATCTGAATTCCAAATTATTTTTCAATTAAACAATCAAATACCACAAATCTCTATTTATTTTAGTATTATTTTATTTATTTATTTTTTATCCTCACCCGAGGACATTTTTCCATTTTTTGTTCAGATAGAGTGGGAGGGAGAGAGAGGAAGAGAGAGAGAAACATCAACGTGAAAGGGACACATTGAGTGGCGGCCACCCACACGACTCAACCAGGGCCGGGGACAAACTGCAACCGAGGTACGTGCCCTTAGTGGAAACCGAACCCGGGCCTCTCTGGACCGCAGGCCGACGCTCTAACCACTGAGCCAAACTGGCCAGGGCTGAGTATATTTTATTTTTTGATAGACCCTCAGAGTCAACTGTCTTAACTTTAAAAGTCATTCAATCACCCTGGCCAGTGTGGCTCAGTTGGTTGAGCATTATACCAAGCGCCAAAGGGTTGCTGGTTCGATTCCTGTTCAGGGCACATGCTCAGGTTTCCAGCTTCATCCCTGGTCACGGGCGTGCAAGAGGCAGCCAATTCATGTTTCTCTTTCTCTCCCTCTCCCTCCCCACCCCACCCCCTCAGAATAAATTAAAAATCTTTTTTAAATAAAAAGGTAAGGCTGACTTTAAATAAGAATTCCAGGGATGCTACAGGTTTTAAAAAGTCATTCAACAGGGAACTTATAATGTAGTTGAGAAATAAAATATATCTCATAACATGCTGTACTCTTTCATGACTTCTGTAGTTTACTTCTCATTTTTAGCTGTACTATATAAATTTCAATAGTTTGGAAAACAAGACTTAAATAAGTGGTGGTAAATGAGATAATAAAAAGTAATAAACATAAAACGCTCCAAAGTTGTATCTTAAAAATGCTAAGGTATTCATGTATAATATCATCTTTGAAATAATGCAAAACATGAAACTAATATAATGTTATATATATATATATATCAACTTTAAAAATGATGAAGCTAAACACATTTAAAAACTGAGAGAAAACTATACTTTCTACTTGTAAACATATGTTTTTAAGAATATATATGACAAGAACAAATAAAAATGCAGTAACAGAAAAAGACATACTAAGTTCTTTAAGTATATTCTAATTTAATCTTCAAAATAATCACATTGTTATAACATTGTGCTATAAAAATACTATTGCTATGTTTAAAGATGAAGAAACTAAAACTCAGAGTCACTAATCTCAGTTACTAGTCTAACTGTAAAAATTGTACTTTTAATCAACACAGCATCAAAACATAAAGCAAAATTATGAAAAAGTAATAATGCTAAAACTAACATATACCTATAAAATTGAGAACAGTCTGATAATATTTTTTAAAACACAGACTTAAAAGTTACTGGAAAAGCAGTACCAGGTGTCAAATTCAATAGTCAAATTTTAAAAAACATTAATTGAAAAATTTTAAATGCCTACAATGTTCCAGGTATTTTACTAACTTCTGCAGATACCAAAGTGGGTAAAACAGTCCCTGCCTGACAGAGCAGATAAACATCTAGACCAGCGGTTCTCAACCTGTGGATTGTGACCCCTTTGGGGGTCAAACGACCCTTTCACAGGGGTTGTCTAAGACCATCAGAAAACACATATTTCCGATGGTCTTAGGAACTGAGACACAGTTCCTCTATCGGTCTCCAGGTGGGTCCCGGCCCACATGCAGATACGCCCACATACAACATGAGGAGCTGTATTAAAAGGTCGCAGCATTAGGAAAGTTGAGAACCACTGATCTAGACAATAATATTACAACACAGTGATTCTACAGGAATAATTATCATACATACATATAGATAGATTGAGTCAATATGATAGCTGGGGGGGGGACGGGACACACAGGGGTAATCCCAGAGGGTTTCTCTTAAGAAGTATCATCTGAGCTCTAGCCGGTTTGGCTCAGTGGCTGGAGTGTCGGCCTGCAGTCCAGAGAGACCCAGGTTCAGTTCCCACTAAGGGCGCATGTCTCGGTTGTGGTTTGTGCCCAGCCCTGGTTGGGTCATGCGGGTGGCATCCACTCAATGTGTCCCTTTCATGTGGATGTTTCTCTCTCTCTCTCTCTTCCTCTCTCTCTCTCCCACTCTATCTGCACAAAAAAAGGAAAAATGTCCTCGGGAAAGGATAAAAAAAAAAAGAAGTATCTGATCAAAATACTTCAGTGCTGATGCAGCATAGGATCAGTTGGGACACACAGCAGAAAATGAAGCTAGGAAAGTAGTTTAGGGATAAATTATTATTGTCTGGATAACCATTCTCAGGAGCTCGACCTTTATTCAGGAGTCACCAGAGAATCTCAATTTTTTTTCCTTAATACAGGGACCAACATAATTACAGTTTTCAAAAACCATTGTGAAGATAACATTAGCAGCATTCTGGAGAAGAGACCAATTTGTCCAATAACTCATGAGTGATGATATGGGCTTCTAAACTATAGCTACATAAATTGGAAAAAAGAAAGATTTGAGAGAAAATCCAGAGAAAGACTGAACATAAGGAATGATGATGAGTTAGAATCAAAGGTAAGTCAATGATAGTTTCTAGCTTAGGTTTCAGAAAGTCTGCGCCGCATCAAAGAGAAGAAGCCAAGTTTGAGTAGGCAGATACTGATTTCAGAGACATACAAAGAAAACTAGGAAAAGTAGTGTTACAGATGACAAGGAAAGAAAATTTCAATTAAAAAAAAAAAAAAGGTAACACTATCAAATACTGTGAAGGTGACATATAAACAAGGCTGAGATTAAGCCACAAAGTTTAATAACTAGGTCACAGAGAGATCTTACTCAGTAAAGGAAAGGAAAAGAATGTTGCTGAAGTAAATCTGTTTTATGTAGAAACCCAAGTTAATAAAACTCTAGACCAAGTAGTTCATAAACTTTTTTGGTCTCAGGATCTCTTTACACTCTCAAAAGTTAAAAGAACTTTTGTTTATGTAGATGTCATCTGTCAAGAAATAAAATACTCCATTAGAAATAAAAACAGAAAAAAAATTAAATTAAATATATATTAGTGCATTTAAAAACTGAAAGTACATCACATGTTGATATAGGTAACATTTTTAGGGGAAAAAAACCTATATTTTTCCAAAACAAAGATAATTTTGCATGAAGAGTGGCATTTGAATGTTTCTGCAAACCTCTAACATCTGGCTTAACAGAAGTTATCTGGACTGTCATATCTACTGCATTCAATTTGTTGCACTATGCTGTTTTGGCTCAACAATATGAAGAAAACCTGGACTCCCACAAACACATAGTTGAAATAAGGGAGGAGTATTTTTTTTCTTTTCAGATAATTGTGGATATTCTTTGATATTACATAAAAACACAGCAAAGTAGTTGTTTCTCAAAGATTAGCTGTATCTCTGAAATCTGAAACCACATCAAGGAAGTTTTCATAGTGTTCCCTTAAAACACACTGGCTTATTTAGTATTTTGAATGGATTATATCCATGCATGGTTTCGTGACATCATACATTGGTTATTGGGAAATACTGAGTCACTGAATTATGAGATCTTCCAAATATTGACAAAATTCATGATAAAATATCAGAAATTACATTAATTGATATTACCATACGATCTCATCTTTAAAGTATTGGCAAGTTCGTAAGCTCACTGTAGTGGGTACAAGTTTTCGAAAACCCTAATTTCCTTTGAAAGCTCAATTTTTATTATTGGTAACCGATATTGGTAACCAAATACTATCAATTGCTTTACTCCGAGTGACAACTGTGTTCATTTTTTAGAAAATATCTGCTAAATATCCAAGTCTGAATAACCAGTTTTCTAGGCATTCTTCCAAGTAAAATGATGTTCTACAAAAAAAAAAAAAAAGCAGCTAGTTTTGCTCGCAACTCAAACTACTACACAAATGCTTTCCCTTAAATCAACCACTCTACTTTACATGTGCTTCCTAGTTCATAAAACAGAATATTAAAAAAGCCTGAGACATAATAAAATTAGTAACTTTTATTGCGTCATCAAAGATATTCTTAAGTGAGCCCTGGCCGGTTTGGCTCAGCGGTTAGAGCGTCGGCCTGTGGACCAGAGAGTCCCAGGTTCGGTTCCCGCTAAGGGCACGTACTGCGGTTGCAGTTCGCCCCTGGTCTCTGTTGGGGTCGTGTGGGTGGCAACCAGTCGATGTGTCTCTCTCATATCAATGTTTCTCTCTCTCTCTTCCTCCCTCTCTCCTTCCTGCTCTATCTGAAGATAAATGCAAAAATGTCCTCAGGTAAGGATAAAAAAAAAAAAAAAGATATAGTGAAACTGACATTTTTATTGTATGTGCATGGTGGTGAAGATTACAATGAAGGTAACAATTTGGTGCCACTACTTTGATTCATGCTAAGGGGCCAGCAGTTTTACCCACCATTGCCTCTCCACCACCACTGCAAGTGTCAACACAGTGAAAAAGGCAAATAACATCTTAGTATGGATTATGAAAATAGTTTGGGCCTCACAGGCTGCCTAAAAGGATCCTAAAAGGGAACTCTAGAGTTCCTCAGATTACACTTTGAAAACCACTACTCTGGACTATCCAAAAACAATCATTTTCAAAACTTCTCTGTAAACACTGAACCCATGTAACTACTCTAAACCAAGATATAGGGAGAAAAACAAACAAACCTCCTAGAATAAGGAGTCTCTGAACTGTGTGGTAGCTGGAAAGGCTCCTCAGACAGGTAAGGGAGGCTCAGGAACTCTGCGTATCTGAAAAACGGACTGACTTAGATGGTCAATTTTTTTCTCCCATTCCCACATCAAAAGCCTAGGAGAATCTGTGTCATACTTCAAATTACAAGCTAGGAAGTATAAAAAGACAACAATGATACTGAAATAATTTTTATCAGATGATAACTGGTTTAAGGTTTCTTCAAAATGTTAATTTTATACAGTTTAATTCCATTTTATAGAAGAATTCATTCTTTTTACCAACAGTCAGATCATAACACTGTGTTCAGTTAGAAACACTATTTTTCTTTAAACAAGAAAATTTCACTTCTTCAGCTCACACATAAAGGAAAGATGTAATAATACTACCTCATGTACAGAATTTGGTACAATCCAAAGTGTTTCTGATTTGAAAAAATTTTACAAAAGAAACATCTATTTTGTTCACCATTGTATTCCCAGTATCTAGCTCAGCCCTCGTATAAAATAAGTTCAATAAACATTGCTGAATGCTGGGTATTGAAGTGGCTAAAATGCGGTAAGAGCCCTAGTCACCGGACTCCCAGTACAACACCTAGTGTTCTTTCTACTAAGATTCATTTCGAAGCTGGTTTCTTTCACTAAGACCAGCAAGTACCAAACTGAAATTCGATCACAGAAATGGTTTAAATTTAAAGAACATAATTTACCAATTTAGGATTTGAAGCTACTTCAATCAAATCACATTTCATTTAAAATACTGCTATGAATATAACCTCCTTTCATTCTATACAAACTGTATTCTGCAGAAAAATATGACCTACCAAGGATATAGCCAAAGGGAATGGTCTTCTGTTGCAATATAAAGGATTTGAAGTCGATTTTTTTTTAAACTAGATATTCTTTAAAGAAAAAAACCCACCAGTGAAGACTTTAAAAAGAGACCATGATTCTATCGTCTCTGAAGGTTTAGAAAGAAAAGAGTTTTCAAGTGTCTGGGATGGCTTAGACTTGGGCCTCCCATTTGGCGACTGAGACAGAATCAGTTCAAAGGTCAGTCTGATCCCAAGGGATTCAAGCCCGTCTGTCTCATGCAAACAAGTCATTAGCAATCTGCATCCTTCAGCTCTGCAGCTATCCAGACCCTGCTTTGGTAATCACCAACCTTATCCTTCAAATTACCTTAACTGCTCATTAACAGGTCACTTGTAGAGAATTACTTCTTTCAACTACTAAAACTTTTGCTTCTCCATAGTGTTCTGCAGTCCTTTAATCCTGTTTTCTAACATTACCAGAGAGGGCAATATTTTGTGGTGCAATCAATATCTGCCCTATTAACAATGCCCTGCTCCACTGTTCTATGCAAACATGGATTCCACTCTGATTTTCAGAAACAGAGGTACGAAAATAACAGACAGAGAAATTAGAGCTCTTAATTTACGGCCAAAGTCAAAAGAGAAGAGACAATTCAGAGAGAGGAAGGAAGAAGCTGAGAGGGTTGTAGTGTAGAACACTTACTTTTAGGAACAGAGTGTCCCTTAGACTTCTGGTGAGCTGCCCAGAGCCTCTTCAGTTTCAATCCAAATGACAATGCTTCTCTGAGTCCTCCTCAAGTAATCCACTAAAAATTGGATCTACAAGAGCTCAGATGTACTGGTAAAAAATGTCAGGGGCCCCCATGTGGGCCTCAAGCCTCTTTTAAACTAGGCCCACTTCTCTGTCCTGGGCCAACTTCCCTGTGCACTATATTCCTTCTTCTTCCAGGTGCCAGGTATTCAGCCTGTTTCGTCTCTTCTGAGCTGCCACCACCTACTCTATTTCTCAGGGTTCCTCTAACCCCAAGACTGGCTGTGGAGTAGGACACCAGCTTCCCCCCTTCCTTGCTGTCCCTGCAAACAAACATATAGGCTCTTCTAGTTTCAGTATTTTTCTAATGGCTACAAGAAAATAGAGGGAACAACAAAAAGCAACAATATTGTACCAGAGATTAAGATTATAACAACCATCTCCACTTAAAGTTCCTGCCTCCAAAAACCAAATTTTCTGAAAATTACCTACTGAGCATTTTAAAAAGTACAAAGTACTAACATAGATATACAAACAGAATCTAAACCAATTCCAACCTTATATAGACATAAAGATATAAATATATTCTGCTTTTCAAATATATTTAAATCACGGGTCCAAAAATAGTTAGCACATTCATTTTAACAGGTACTCTTTTATTAGAATGTTCTGTTGCATTCCCTTGAATTTTGTAGATGTTTGAAAGTTTGCTTTGTAAAGGATATCATGAAAAATGCTCATATTTCAACCAATGTAAATTAAATGGGAATATGCAAAAAGCATATTATGATTTACAAAAAGACACATATGTCAAAAGCAGCTTTATTGCCAACCACTTCCGAATCTACATTTTAAAAATTCAATAAAATGCTTTAAATGGAGTTTTAAAATCTGACTATCTCATTTTTAGAAATCTAATTTCTACTGAACATATAAATCTAATGCCAATATTGTGTCAGCGTTTTTTAAAACAACAGTATATCACATTAGTATGCTTAAACTCTTGAGATAATTTAGTCTGTAATAGACTTTGTGGTATCAAAATACATGTTATCTAAATATGAGACTATAAATCACAGGATTATAATGAATTAATTTAAAGGCTACCTTCCTATAAAGGCAAAGGAACTCTGTAACTAAGTGCTCACATATCAAGAATGTCACTGACTGAATTTCCTGGATGATTTTCTTTACCACTTAATTAACTTAAGTGTTTTTTTAAGACTCAGTTATTATTGCAAGCTTACAATAAAATACAGACTGAAAATACAGATCGTTTAATCTTATTTGTATAGTCTAACAGATTGCCATTTGATCAAACTACAGATATTCAGATACTCTCAGTAAAAATGTGTCCGTGACTGGGCTCGCCTCCAACTATCTATTTATAAAATATTAGAGAATTGAAATATAAACATTAAACAAAACCTTGATCCGACCTTTCCAGACATCTATATTAAAAAAGGAAGTTAAACCTATTGTGTATTCTATAATCAGATACTTTTCTTTTTGAGGAACGAATTTAAATTACATCTTTTGCTCCTAAAGAGGTCTTCATGGTTTTTCCTTGATTCCTACTCACTAACAACAATGCAGCCAACATTATTATATCCGGAATGTGTGGTGGGGTGGGGGTGGGGGGGTAATTACACCTAGCGATACGAATTAAATCGCAGTAGCTAATGCCTCCCTTAAATAATTTATTCCCTCTTGGCAGCAAAACACGGTACAGCCTCTTCAATTACACCTCACCGCAAAACATCGCTTGGGTCGCGACCAACCTGACCCAGTTCCTATCGCGGCCACCACCTCAGTCTGGCTCCTCCCGCCAGGTCTGCGAGTGTCACGGGAGGGGCGGCAGCCGCAGGGGCGTCCTCTGCGCCGCGACCCGCCGGTCCGCGGCGCGCGGGGCAGGCCCGGGACTCACCGGGTGGAGGTGCCCTTCCGCACATCGCACATCATGCACTTGAAGGCCTCGGCGCTGTTCCGGAAGGTGCAGACGCTACAGTCCCAGTAACCCTCATCCGAGGACGGCTTCGGCTGCCGCTTCGGCCTGCAGGACACAACCCGGACACGACGCGGCGCGGGGTCACCAGCAGGCCGCGCCCGGCGCCCTGGCCCCGCGGCCGCCCCCGCCCCGCCCCCTGCCCCAATTCCGCGACCCCCGCCCCGCGGGCCCCCCGCGCGCCGCGCTCCGGCTCGGAGGGGGAGGGGAGTCAGGAAGGGGAGGGCGCGAGCGCGGCTGCAGTCGCCGCTAACGCCGCCGCCGCCGCCGCTGACACCCCCGGCTGCCGCTCCGGCCGCCGCCATCGCGGCTCCATTGTGGGGCGGCCGGCGCCGGCCCCTCACGCGGAGCAGCGGCGCCGCCCCCGTTCTCGCCCCGCTGCCCGGGCGGCGAGCGAGGGGGCCGCCCGAAGCCCGGCGCGAGGGCCCTGCCGCCCGCACAGTCCGGGCCCGGGGGCCGGGCGCTGTTACCTGGTGGGGCTCTTCTTGTCTCCCATGGCTTGGCTACAGATGCACGCCGAGAGTCGCCGCCGCGGCCGCTCTGTTTGTCAATAAGGAGGATAATAAGCCGGGCGGAAGCTTCCGCGGGCGGGGGAGGAGGGAGGGAGGGGGCGGGGAAGGCCGCACCGCCGAGCTCCGGAGCCGCCGCCGGATCCCACGCAGCCTCCAGCTGTCGGGGAAACTCCTGCCTGGGCGCACGTGACCCGCGCCCGCCAACCAGCGGCCGCGCCGGAGACTTCAAACGCGGCCAGCGCGGCCCAGCACCCGCGGCGAGTTCGCCGGCGGGCGGCGTGGGGGTGGCGCTGCATCCTCGGGCGCCGCCGCCGCCTCTCCGCCCGCGCGCCCCCGCCTCCCCTCCGCACCCGGCGAGCTGGGGCCGCCACGCGCTCCCGAGCCCCTCTCTGCCCCGCCGCTGCCGGGGATGCTCAGTCGTCGCACGGGAAGCCTGGTCCGAGTTGGGGCCGGTGTTCGGAGGTCAGCCCGGGACGAGTGCCCGGGTGAGGTCTCGAGGCAGAACCGCTTTCCCGGACTCGGCCGCCCTTGGCTGCTGAGACCCGGCCCGCTGGATGCCTGGGGGAAGACGGGAACCGACCTGGAGCGCTATTGCCGGGGGCCTTAAAACACTGTCTGGTTTACCAAGTAGGGAAATTCGTCCTTAGCTGAGAGAAAATGAAACCGAGGCCCAAAAGAGGTTAGACGACTTCCTCTGTATTACATAATTAAAAGATAACAGCCAGGAATCTAAGCCTGGTTTTAATTCCAAATGCGCGGCTTTGGCTTCCCACACCTCTAACAGTAGTTGCGTTAAAATTTCTCTTTTCAAGTACTCAGAAGCCGTTAAAAAAAATAAATAAAATAACGAGTTTGCATGTGCCTGAACGCGATCTGTTGACTAAAAACAGAACACCTTCCTCTCAGGTCTCATCAGTACTCTCAGCATACTGGATGCCCTCATCTTGTGCATACTAGACTATAGCAACAGCCATCTAACTGGTCTCTGAACCTCCAGCCCCAACTCCCCAATCTATTTAATAATCCACAACAAGATGAGTAATAAAACGCTAGTAACATTGTGCCACCACTCTGATCAACGATTTTGCTAAGGCTCTCGGACTACTGAGCCTGGCTTTAAGGACTTCCACACCTTCTCCCTACCTCCCACACCATTCTCTATCAGAAACGCTGCCTCCTGGCAAAGACTGCAGATGAAATTCATTATCTTCTCAAACCCTTCCTTCACACACATGGCTTATTTCTGCTAAAACATTTCCCTTTTCTCTTTGACTGTTTCTACCCATCTTTCTAGATTCACAGCAAGTCTAAATTCTTGTAAAATAATAATCTTATACCTAAATGGGACTTAATATACTACAAAAGAAATAGAAGTCCTGGATTCTCGGCCTACTTTCCCTGTTGGGACCTTGGAAATTGTGTGTTTAATTTCTGTAGTTCTCAGCTTCTTCATCTGCAAAATGGCATCTATATTTATGGGATTTTGTGATTAATAATAAAATAACTAACATTATTTTTAGCACTAAATGCCAGACACGTTGTTTTTTTTGTTGTTGTTTTGTTTTTTGTGTTTGTTTTTTTTATCCTCACCTGAGGACACTTTTTGCATTTATTTTCAGATAGAGCAGGAGGGAGAGAGGGGTGAAGAGAGAGAAAAACACCGATGTGAGAGACACACATCGACTGGCTGCCACCCACATGACCCCAGCCAGGGCAGGGACAAACTGCAACCCAGGTACGTGCCCTTAGCGGGAACCAAACCTGGGACTCTCTGGTCCACAGGCCGAGGCTCTAACCGCTGAGCCAAACCAGCGAGTGCTTGTAACTCTCTTTATACAAATGCATATTTTAAAGAACTCTAAGTACTATGCAAATGTTCTCATCAACTAGCCTATCTCTTCATTTGAAAGACAAGGAATTTAGAGCCCTGGTTAAAGTGTTTTCTCTTTAACGAACAGGCCAGGATTAGAGCTCAGATACCCTACCAGACTTTCACCAACACTGCTTTCTGATTAACCATATCACCCCATTTACATCAGTCTCTGCGCCATCTGTACTTCTTGCAAGTGTCACTTCTTGAGACTCACCCAGACCTTGATTCAGAAGTGCAGAAACCATGAGGAATATGACTGATGAAAGCATACAAGAGAAGATTTAAGGCCTAGCCTTCTATCTCTTAGTAATACAATGAGAAAACAGGTTAGTCAATTCTTTTTTCCCATCTGTAAAATAAAGGAGTTAAAACTATTATCACAACTAAGATTCCTTTCAAGCCTAAGACATTGTGATGTTTTTAAATTCCTCAATTGGCTGTATCTTCAAGGAGACTGACTAGAACTGTGGTCTACTTGTGAAAGTAATGGCAACAATTGTAAAACTAATCATATTTTAAAAGCTTGATTTGGGAGGAGGTTAGTTTAGTTGGTTGGTGTTTGTTTTTGCAAAATGGAGATACTTTACTAATTTTGTTGATTATAAAATTGATATGTTACCATTATAGTAGTTTCTAGGGTGCCAAAACAAAATACCACACACTGAGTGGCCTAACAACAGAAATGTATTTTACAATTCTGGAGGATAGATTATCCTCAGGCCTGGTTTCTTCTGAGGCCTCTCTACTTGGCTTGAAGATGGCTGCCTTCTCTCTGTGCCTTTGTGTGGTCTTCCCTCTGTGAGTATGTGCCCTAATATCTTCTTTTAAGGACACCAGTTATTCTGGATAAGGGCCTACCCCAATGACTTCATTTTGCTTTAAGTAACGCTTTGAAGACTATCTCCAAATACAGTCACGTTCTGAGGTACTGGGGGTTGGGACTTCAACATGAATTTGTTGGAGGGCACAATTCAGCCCATAACACCAGTGTAAAAATTTCAGCTAAGATTTTTAAAATTAACATATGCAGCATATTCTTTTTTTTTTTTTTTTTTTTTTTTTTTTTTGGTACGTGCCCCTAGCGGGAACCAAACCCAGGACTGTCTGGTCCGCAGGCCAGCGCTCCAACCACTGAGCCAAACTGGCCAGGGCTACAGCATGTTCTTGTAACATTACTAGAATAGGTTTACAATCTCATCTGAAACCCTTAAGCCTGGATGCATTTTATAAGTAACACATTTGGGGATTTTTAAAAAGCAGTACGGTGCAAATACTACTTAATTACTTAACCCTCTGAGTGGGTTCTGAAGTGGTACCCCAAAATCAAATGCATTAATATTTATGCAAAACAAATACTCACACTATGCTGAAAAATAAAGTCTATAAATCACTTTACATCAGTTCTACTCAGGTTTTACTGCTAAATGATTGCAGGTCAGGTAAAAGAATGAAAATACTAAGATTAAAAACATCCATATTTGCCCTGGCCTGTTTGGCTCAGTGGTAGAGCATTGGCCCGCGGACCGATGAGTCTCGGGTTCGATTCCGGCCAAGGGCACATACCTTGGTTGAGGTTCATCCCTGGCCCTGGTCGGGGTTGTGCCAGAGGCAACCAGTCGATGTGTCCCTCTCACACTGATGTTTCTCTCTCTCTCTCCCTCCCACTCTATCTGAAGATAAATAGAAAAAAATATATATATATCCTCGGGTAAGGATTAAAAAGAAATCCATATTCTCCGACATAGCAGTTCCACTTTGGGGAATATATCCTAAAGATACAACCTGAAGTGAATAAAAAGCTTTTGCACAGAGACAGATATTGCAGTTATTTTAATAAACATTGAAAATAACCTGAATACCCATAAGAAGAGGAATAATGAAAAAAATAATTAACCCCCAAAAATTGATTTTAAGCAGTCACTGAAAACAATGTTGAAGATCTCAATAAACATTTTTCCAAGGAAGACATACAGATGGCCAACTAGTACATGAAAAGATACTCAACATCAGTATTCATGAAGGAAGTACAAATTAAAACCACAATGAGATATCACATCACACCTGTTAGAATGGCTATTATCAAAAAGACAAGAAATAACAAGTATTGGCCAAGATGTAAAGAAAAGAAACCCTTGTGCACTGTTGGTGGGAATGTAAATTGGTGCAGCCACTATGGAAAACAGTATGGAAGTTTCTTTAAAAATTAAAACTAGAACTACCATACGATCCAGCAATTCCACTTTGGGTGTTTATCCAAACAAAACAAAAACACTAACTCAAAGAACATGCACCCCCATGTTCATTGCAGCATAATTTACAGTAGCCAATATATGGAAACAAATTAAGTGTTCATGGATGAATGAATAAAGAAATTGTGGTATATACAGGGTGTCCCAAAAAAATGTATACACAGTGTCTGTAGATCCTATTACACTTTGAAAATGAAATGTATTTTAATAAACACTGGATTGACAATTATTCAAAGTGTGTATATACTTTTTGGATACTCTATATACAAATTAATATATATATATATATATATATATACACATATATAATGGAATATTACTCAGCCATAAAAAAGAATAAAATCTCACTATTTTTGACAATATGGGTGGACCTTGAGGGCATTATGCTAAATGAAATAATTCAGAGAAAGACAAATACTGTATGATATCACTTATATGTGGAACCTCAAACAGAACAAAACAAGTTTATAGATAAGAGAACAGATTTGTAGTTGCCAGAGGCAGGGGTGGGGATGGCAAATGGGTAAAAGAAGTCAGAAGGTTGCCCTGGCCGGTTTGGCTCAGCGGTTAGAGCGTCGGCCTGCGGTCCGGAGAGACCCGGGTTCGGTTCCTGCTAAGGGCATGTACCTCGGTTGCAGTTTGTCCCCGGCCCTGGTTGGTTGTGCGGGTGGCAGCCACTCGATGTGGCCCTTTCACGTCGATGTTTCTCTCTCTCTCTCTCTTCCTCTCTCTCCCTCCTACTCTATCTGAGCAAAGAATGAAAAAAAAAATGTCCTCGGTTGAGGATAAAAAAAAAAAAAATAAGTCAGAAGGTGCAAACTTCCAATTATAAAATAAATGTCATGGGATGTAATGTACAGCATGGAAATAATAATAATAATGTATTGCATATTTGAAAGTTGCTAAGAGAGTAGATCTTAAAAGTTCTCAACACAGGAAATAAACATTCTATAACTATGTATAGTGACGGATATTAACTAGATATAGTGTGGTGATAATTTTGTAAATATACAAGTATCGAATCATGTTAAACACCTAAAACTAATACAATGTTACGTCAATTGTACCTCAGTAAAAAAATAAAATGGCACTGACTCAAAAATAAATGTAGCATCAGCATTGTTTGTTGCACTGTGTATTATCATTATATTCTCTTTTCCTTTCTTGCCCAAATTAAAAAAACACACACATATATTGATTAAGAATTTGTAATAAGAGGCAATGCTTATGTTGTAATGTTAAGTGACAAATGCAGAATATAAAATTGAATATACGATAAAAACTAAACTGCCCTAGCTGGTTTGGCTCAGTGGTTACAGCATCGGCCCAAGGACCAAAGGGTCGTGGGTTGGACTCCCAGTCAAGGGCACGTACCTGGGTTGCAGGTTTGATTCCCTGGCCCTGGTTGGGGTCATGTGGGAGGCAACTAATTGATATGGCTCTCTCATGTCAATGTCTGTCTGTCTGTCTGTCTGTCTCTCTCTCTCTTTTTTTTTTTTTTTTTTTTTGGTACGTGCCTAGCGGGAACCGAACCGGGGACTCTCAGGCCGACGCTCCAACCGCTGAGCCAAACCGGCCAAGGCTCTCTCTCTCTTTTTCTCACTCTCTCCCTCCTTCCCTTCCACTCTATCTAAAAATCAATGGAAAAATATCCTTGGGTAAGGATTAACAACAACAACAATACAACCACAATAAAACTAAACTGTATAAAAAGCATAGGAAAAAATCGGAAGGAAACACACCAAAATATTAGTGGTGGCTTATAAGTCTCAATTTCATTTCAGCACAGTATAACCCTTTTACTACACTGTCAGCTCCTGTCGCTTTGTTCTCTCTCTCTCTGACTCTCTCTCTCCCAATATCCTACTGCTTTCTAACAGTTCTGTAGTTCATCCCATGGTCTGACCTTGACTAAAAGACCCACCCATCAGGGCTCTATTCTTTTACTCCAAACCACTCCAGCACTAGCTTCAGGATAGCTTCCCATTTCTACGCGTTGGCTCTCATCTACCTTCCCCAAATCCAGATAGGAGTGTGATGGGGAGTTGTCTTATTAACACGAAATGCATTAATAAGAAATGAACTTGAACAGGGAGTTGGAAGATGTTTTAAGGCTTGAACCACAGCTCTGAAGAAGGGCCACTGGTCCAGTAATGCTGGTGTTTCTGACAGGGTCATATGAAGCTGGTACCACAATTGTTGGGAAAACTGCAAAGTGAATTCAGCTCCTACCAAAGAAAGGAACTGCTGCTGCTAGAGTGATGCTCAGAGGAGTAGGAAGTGGACTGGAGGACAGCAAAAGGGCAACAACAAGAAGCTGGTGGAAAAGAAGTAAGTCCCTTTTCCTCTTGCCTTTCAGTCTCTTCCTGGCATCCCCTACTGGCACAGCCAGCAGGAGCCAGCCAACAAAGCTGAAATGTGGTCCCAGAGTATAGAGGAGTACCAGCTCCAGCATCACAAAGTGAGTATAGAAGGGAGGGTGGGTTTGGGGCTGACAGGCAATGACCGAATAACTACTATAGGGATCCCTTTGACACTCAGCTTCCACAGAGACCCTTCTACACATATTTGAACATCTATACAATAACAAGACATCTCTATCTTCTCCATATCTAATTAGATGAAACTATCCTGCGTACGAAGACATTCTCATACTCCCCTGGAAATGAGGAGACACAATGCCCCAACAGTCATCATTCTCATTTCTGGGAGTCAATCACACCATCCACCTCTACGCTATTTTAGTGACTCCTGAATTCTATTACCCAAAAACTAAGTTTAAAGTTAACCTCCAAAAAATTGTATTAATAAGAGGAGGAAGAAAATAGTTAATATTTACAAATACATACACACACATGTATAACAAGCAGTAAAGAAAATATATGCTACAGTCCTTATTCCTGTAGCTGGTCATGAAGCCATAGTTGATATTTGTAACTTTTTTCTACTAATCATTTCTACATTCTATATTTCCTTTTTCTTCAATCAACCACTAAGCTAGTCTAGGTTTCTACCTGGTAAGGTGACCCAAATCTTCATTCTTGAATGCTCAGTGGTCCTGCCTTGATTGGTTGTTGAAATTCCATTAACTTTCACTATTGGACACTGAAATACTAAGAAATGCTTTCAAGATTATCCTGGTTGAAGACATAGTCCTTCCTCACAGTGTATCAGCAACCCTAGTTTCCCTTTGTAATCAGGATCAATCTCCCCATCCAATAAAGCATCTCCCTTGTTTATTTGTTGGTTCAGTAATATGAGGAACACTAAATGTCCATCTGGCAGTTTAATCTTCCAATTCAATAGAAGAACCACTGTGTGGCCCCTCATGGAATCATTCCTACCCTAGGAATCAAGATCTCCAGATCAGTAGAGTTTGATGTTATGGGGATGGAAAGCAAAAATCATCCAAGCATGTTTTTAGGTATAATGGTGAGAAGAGACTCTCCTACTTCCAGCTCTTAATTCCTATATTTACTCTCGCTATGAAGAAGACAACATCACATATTGGTCTCTGATTCAAAGCATATATTTTATCTTGTAAGATAGCACCACATCTTTTCAGGATATTGTCTCCAAACTGACTGAGTCCTGAGTAAGCCATTCTGTTGTTCTATTAGGCCAGATACTTCTGGGTGATGGAGTGTGTGGTGTGACCAGAGAATTTCATGGTCATGAGCCCATTGCTGCATTTCTTTTGCTGTGAAATGAGTTCCTTAATCAGAAGCAATGTTGTACAGAATACAATGAAAATGGATAGCATATTTTATAAGTCCATGAATGGTGGTGCTAGCAGAAGCATTATAGGCAGGGAAAGCAAATCCATATCCAAAATATGTGTCTACCCCAGTAAATAGACATCTGTCCCTTTCCATGAGGAAAATAGTCCAACATAATCAACGAACCAGCAAGGGGCTGACTTGTTCCTTCAAGGAAGGGTGCCAAATAGGAGACCCTGTGTTGGTCTGTGCTCTTGACTAGTTAGGCAATCAGGAGTCACCGTGTAATAGGCTACGAGGTCACCTTGGTGAGAAGATGATGAACCCATGTAGAGCCTCCATTTCAAACAACATGACCATTCTGTACATGGTCCCATTAAGAAAGCACTAGGGTGGCTGGGAACAATGGCTGATAGACAATAAGAGAATCATTTTGTCCACCTGATTATTGAAAGCTTACTCTTCAGATGATGCCTTTTGGTAAGTATTTGCATGGACCACAAATAACTCCACATTGCATGGCCATTCTGAGAGGTCCATCCACATACTTTTCCCCCAGACCTTTTTGTATCAATCTTCTAATTTTGTCCTTTCTGAGTTCCTGACCATTTAGCCCAAATGTTAGAAAATGGCCATGAATCACTGCAGATCCATACTTCTGATCATGTTTCAGTCCAGACAAGGTGGACAATCAAATGTGTTGCTTCAAACTGTGCTCATTAGGAGAATTTTGCTCCATTAATGGCTTTCAGGGCCACCTGTAATGATGCAATTGTCCACCTCTCCTTGGTGCCAGTACATTATGCAGAACCATTTGTAAACCAGTCAACTAGTTTACAATCAACTAGTTGCAAGAAATTCTTTATAAGGCCATCGATGTGGACTGAAGGAGAGGAAGAGTCACTGTTCAAGGTTTCTTCATGCAATAAACTCCACAGTTATAAAGATTTCATCTCCAATCACATGTTAAGTAACTTTTAAAACTTCTAGTACAAAATATAAATACTGTAGCTACAGTTAGAAACCCTAGCAAAGTCAAATGTATTTAAATCATTTTTTAAAAATTCTCACCTGAGGATATTTTTCCATTTTTAGATAGAGTGGGAGGGGGGAAGGAAGAGAGAGAGATGTGAGACAGACACATCGACTGGTTGCCTCCTGCATGACCCTGACTGGGGCCAGTGATCGTATCAGCAACCCGGGTATGTATTATCCTTGGCCAGGAATCAAACCTGCGACCCTTCGGTCAGTGGCCGACATTCTAACCACTGAGCAAAACCAGACAGGGCATATTTTAATCATTTTTATATTAATTTTTGACCCAGAAAAATCTGTAACATATCTGAAAAAAATGTAAGTACCCGAAGTCTTTCTGCCAAGAGCACAAACACAGCTGCAGTGCCATATTTCTCAGTAGAGAAATAATATTTCCCTGAGACATAATCTTGGAAACAGATGTTTAAGGAAAAATTTCAATCTGTTGTCATATGTATCTTCATAGAAAATGATTGAACTAGCATCAGTTTTTGCAGTAATATAAATATAACTCCAGCAATTTCTACAAGGATTTCTTGCAGCAAACACATTGCCATTTAAATAATACATTTCATTAGTATATTACATTCTAGAAGCAAACACATCTTGTTTCAGTAATATACAAAACAGGTTTTGCATGTTATATATTACTTGGCATTTCTCAGATTAAACATACTTTAAATTTTAATATGAATAAATTAATGGCAACAAGCAACACAAAATTGTTTGCTTAACCAGTGGTTAGGGGCATTATCCAAGGCCAAATTGCCTGGATTCAAATTGTGGCTCTGAAACTTACTAGCTGTGCTACCTTGGGAAAATTACTTAACCTGTGCCTCAGCTTTCACATCTATGAAATGAGGCTATTAATAGTATGTACTTATGGGGTTGTTATGAGGGTTAAGAAGCTAATATATGTAAAGCTCTTCGAAACGATGCTTAGCACTTATAAGTAATATCAAAGACCTAGCTGTTTTTCTGAGGTAGCGCAACAGAATAGGCAGAGCCAGACTGACAGTTTCTAATCTTAGCTCTACAGCTTACTCCTTGCATAATTATTGGACAAGTTATTTAACTTTTTTTTTTTTATCCTCACCTGAGGACATTTTTTCATTTTTTGTCCAGATAGAGTGGGAGGGAGAGAGAGAGAGAGAAACATCGATGTGAAAGGGACACATCGAGTGGATGCCACCTGCACAACCAACCAGGGCCGGGGACAAACTGCAACCGAAGTACATGCCCTAGCGGGAACCGAACCCGGGTCTCTCTGGACCGCAGGCCGACACTCTAACCGCTGAGCCAAACCAGCCAGGGCTATTTAACTTTTTTGTACTTCAGTTTCCTCACCTGTAAAATGGGAATGATAATAATACTTGCCTCATGGAATTATTGCAAATTGATATACATAAAGTACTGTGGCTGGTTTACTATAAGCTCTATATAAACATTTGGTTTTACCAGCTGCTCCTGCTTACTCTGAATGCCAGGGAAGCTTGAAAGCCCTAAGAGCTTAGTGGATTTTCAGGTAGCCCATCATCCCAGAACCCACTGAATCCTCCTATGGGGCAACCAGGCCAACCTCCAGGATTCCTTCTGCCCAGGGTTCCCTGTGACATTCCAGACAAATAGAAGTTTACATACGATTATACTTATTTCTATTTTACATTTAAAAAATAAGGAAAGCCCTGGCCAGCGTGGTGCAGTGGTTAGAGCGTCAGCCTGTGTACCAAAGGGTTTCAGGTTCAATTCCTGGTCAAGGGTACCAGGGTTGCAGGTTCCATCCCCTGGACCCGGTCGGGGTCGTGTGGCAGGCAACCGGTTGATGTGTGTGTGTCTCTCTCACATGAATGTTTCTCTCTCCCCCTCCCTCCCTCCCTTCCACTCTCTCTAAAAATCAATGGAAAAAATATCCTTGGGTGAGGATTAACAAAATAAATAAATAAACAAACAAGGAGAGAGGTATAGAATCAGCTGAAAGTTATAATATATTTGAGTTGGCTCTGTTCTACTCTAGAACTGTGTTTTTTTTTTATCTATGTGTTTTTATATCTAAATATTTATCAAAGTATGTATCACTTAGCTTCTTTGGTTCTCAATTTTCTCACTTGTAAAATAAAAGGATTGTGTTGAAAATCTCTCATATCCCTTCCAGGTATAAAATTCTAAAACTCTAGCCTTTTGTCCATGTGACAAGATGATGTTTGATGTGGTGTGGTCTGAGAGAGAGATGGAATCTTACTTGCTGTTTGAATCAAATCCATAGTTCAAATACCACTCACTGTTGGTGGCAGCTGCTAAAGTGTAGGTTTCTATAAATCCTATCATTTCTTGTTATTATGGAGAAAAAGGGACCAAAATAAGTTGAAATGTTTATAATGATATGTATTTCTATGACTCAGTTGCTATAAAACTCCTGAACTACTTTGAAATTACGGAAATGTATAGGTTTGAAAGTTTCTAAAGTCCTTACAAATCCAAGCATAAATTTTGAGTTTAAATGAGGAAATATATATATATATATAAAAGTGCTTCACACAGTTAATACATTTTACAAATGCAAGATGTGATCATTTAAGAAATCAAACTGGTCTTAACTTCTTTTAACAGAAGAGCTTTACAATAATGGAGATGGAAACTTCTGGTTACGTATTGAGCATATAGAAGTCATTGATTCTAAACTGACATCAAAGCATTTCTACATGATAAGATGTCCAAGTTAGATTTCATGTACGTGAAGTCATGCCAGTTGCTAGGAGGATAAGCGGCTTTACTTTGATGGTTTTGAGTTTCCACATTGCTTTCAGCTACTCTGCCAGAGGCACATACCCTGCGCTGCCCAAACTCAGATGCATTTCTCTGATGTTTTTAATAGCAAGACATTTTTTCCATTGACTTTCTACTTTTATCAGATAGTGGGACGACTTATCTCTTCGCAAAATTTGTTTGTTGTTATGGCTTTTGGTATATCGTGTAGTGGTTAATTTTACAGTATTCTTTAACATACAGCTTGGGTTTGTCTTTGAAGTAATATGGTGATTCACTTACCAATGCATATTTGAAAGACAATTTCTGGTGCAAAATAGTGCAAAACTACATTACCATGCCTGGCATAATGTTTACAATATTAGCTCATCTCTTTACATACTCTGCAGCATCCCTCTTGGTATTTTTTAAAAAATATATGTTTCTTGAACATGTAGTCAGAGTTTTGCTAAGCACCTCAATAGAGCTCAGTAGAGCTCCAGGATTATTATTAATCCTATATGTGATTTTTAAAAAATTTATATTTCAATTTAATACAGTAAAATTCACTCTTCTATGAGTTTTGACTAATGCTTAGAGTCACATAACCACCTCAGTAGTTAAGATGTAGAACAGTTTTATCACCCAAAAAAGTTTCCCCATGCAGCCCCTTTGCAGTTAACCCTTCCCCAACTCTGACTCCTGGTAACTACTGATCTGTTCTCCTCCCTACAGTTGCCTTTTCCAGAATATCATATAAGTGGACTCATGCAGATGAATGTGTGTAGCCTTTGGAGTCTGGCTTCTTTCACTTAGAATAATACATTGGTGATTCATCAAGGCTGTTGCTCGTATCAGTAGTTTTTTCCTTTTTTTTATCCTCACTCGAGGACACCTTTCCATTTTTTGCTCAGATAGAGTAGAAGGGAGAGAGAGGAAGAGAGAGAGAGAGAAACATCGACGCGAAAGGGCCACATCGAGTGGCCGCCACCCGCACAACCAACCCGGGCCGGGGACAAACCGCAACCGAGGCACATGCCCCCAGCAGGAACCGAACCCAGGTGTCTCCGGACCGCAGGCCGACGCTCTAACCGCTGAGCCAAACCGGCCAGGGCAGTTTTTTCCTTTTTATTGCTGAGTAGAATTTCATTTCTATAATTTTTTTTTTTAATCTTCACCTGAGGATATTTTTCCGTTACTTTTTGGATAGAGTAGAAGGGAGGAAGGGAGAGAGAGAGAGACAGACAGAGAGAGAAACATCAATGTGAGAGTGAGAGAGACACATCTATTGGTTGCCTCCCACATGACCCTGACAGGGGCTGGGGATTGAACTTGCAACCGAGGTACGTGCCCTTGACTGGGAATCGAACCCTTGACTCTTTGGTCTGCAGACCAACGCCGTAACCACTGAGCCAAACTGGCCAGGCCTCGAATTTCATTATATACATATATTTCATTAGATAAGGACATAAGAGTTGTTTCCAAGTTTTGGTGATTATGAATAAAGCTTCTACAAACATTTGTATGCAGGGCTTTGTGTGAACATAACTTTTCATTTCTCTTGGGCAAATACTTAGGACTAGAATTATTGGGTCACATGGTATTTTATATTTAAATTTTTACGAAACTGCCAAACTTCTTCCTAATGTTGCTGTACCATTTTGCATTCCTACCAGCTGTGTTTGAAAGTCCTAGCTTCTCCAGATGCTCATCAGCACTTGATATTGTCAGCCTTTTTAAAAATTATTATTGCCATTCCTGTGAGTATGCATCAGCATCTTACTGTGGTTTCAACTTGCATTTTCTTATGACAATGTGAGCATTTTTTCATGGGCTTATTAGCCATTTGTATATCTTCTTTAAAAACATTTTTTTCTTTATTAATATTAGAGAGAGAGAGAAGGGAGAGGGAGAGAGAGATAGAAACATGGATGAGAGAGAATATCGATTGGCCGCCTCCTGCAAGCCGCCCACTAGGGATTGGGCCCACAACCTGGGCATGTGCTCTTATCAGCAATTGAACCAGCAACCTCTTGGTGCATGCGTCGATGCTTAACCACTGAGCAACACCAGCTGGGCTGTATATCTTCTTTTGTGAAGTGTTTGTTCAAAATTTTGCTCATTTAAAATTTTTGGTTGTTTTCTTTTTATTAAAGTTTTAAAAATTATAGTAAAACATACATATTTAACTTTTTAACCATTTGTAAATAAGTGGTATTAAATACATTCACAGCATTGTATAACCATTATCACTATTGATACCACAGATTTTTTCATCATTCCCAACAAAAACTCTGTACCCATCAAACACTAATATTGCCCTCTCCCTTCCTCCCCTGACGCCCTGATAACCTATATTCTACTTTCTGTCTCTATTAAATTTTCTGTTCTATGTACCTCATATAAGTGAAATTATGCAATATTTGTCCTTCTACGTCTGACTTATTTCCCTAACCGTAATGTTTCAAAGTCCATCCATGTTGTATCATATATCAAAATGGCATTCCTTTTTATTGTTGAATAATATTCCATTGTATCTAATTATTGAATTTAAAGAGGTCTTTTTTGCCTGGCCAGTGTGGCTCAGTGGTTGATCGCCGGTTCAATTCCCGGTCAGGGCACATGCCCAGGTTGTGGGCCCAATCAGGAGGCGGCCAATCGATATTCTCTCTCATTGATGTTTCTATATCTCTCTCCCTCTCCTTACCTCTCTCTCTAAAATCCATAAATAAAAATAAATAAATAAAGAAAGAAAGAAAGAAAGAAAGAAAGAAAGAAAGAGGTCTTTTTGTGTTCTGTGTTCTGTTTATAAGTTCTTTATCAGATATATTATTTGCAAATATTTACTCTTAGTCTGTTGCTTACCTTTTCATTTTCTTTGAGGCTTTTTTTTTTTTTTAATCCTCACCCGAGGACATTTTTGCATTTATCTTCAGATAGAGCGGGAGGGAGAGAGGGGGGAAGAGAGAGAGAGAAACAAACATCCACGTGAAAGAGACACATCGAGTGGTCACCACCCACATGACCCTAACCGGGGCCGGGGACAAACTGCAACCGAGGTATGTGCCCTTAGCGGGAACGGAACCCAGGACTCTCCGGTCCGTAGGCCGACACTCTAACCACTGAGCCAGACTGGCCAGGGCTCTTTGAGGCTTTTGAAAGAGGAAAATATTTTAATTTTGATGAAGCCAGTGTATCAATTTTTCCTTTTAAGAACTATGATTTTGATTTCATATCTAAGAACTCTTTACCTAACACAGTATCACAAAGATTTCTTCTAATGTTTTAAAGTTTTACATTAGGTCTATGATCCATTTGGAGCAAATTTTTATATAAAGTATCAGGTATAAATTGAGTTTCTATTTTGCATATGGAGCAAATTGTTCTAGCACAGTTTGTTAAGTCTAATTTTTCTCCATTAAATTGCTTTTGCACCATTGTGAAAAATTAATTGACCATATTTTTGAGAGATTAATTCTGGATTCTATTATGTTCCATTGATCTAGGTGTCTATCCTTTGGCCAGAACCACATTGTCTTGGTTACTAAAAGGTTTATAGTAAGTCTTGAAATCGGATAGTGTTAGTCTTTCAACTTCTTTTTCAAAGTTGTCTTGGCTATCCTAATTCATTAGCTTTACATATAAATTCTAGAGTCAGCTTGTTGATATCTACAAGAAATTCTGCTGAGATTTTTATTGGGGTTGGGGTGCATCTACAGATCACTTGATGGGAATTGACATTTTAATATTTGTGATTATTTTTGGATGCAACTATCTGATTCTAAATTTCTGTAACAGATCATTCACTTCTACTAAATAAAACATGATTTCTCCTTATCTTGGCTGACCTAATATAGATATTTAAAATGAAGTTCTTTCTGTAGCAATTGAGTTGTTTCCAGGTGATTTTATGTTGTAACAGATTAGTCTCTGCTATTAAGTTTCAGTGACACAAAGCTATGGTCATTTTTTATCATTTAGGTTGCATTATTATTATTAAAATGGCGATGCTTTTTCTTTGATTTTATAACTATTTAGGTCTTTACACAAGCTAAAGTATTTTTGTGATTGATTGATTGTGGTAAAATATACATAATACAAAATGTATCATTTTAACCATTTTTATAGGTATGGTTCAGTGGCATTAAGTACATTCACATTGTTGTGCAACGATGACCAACATCCATCTCCAGAACATTTTTCATCTTCCCAAACTGAAACTCTGCACCCATTAAATAATAACCCCCCCTTCCCCCTGCCCCACACCATTCTACTTTCTGTCTCCATGAATTTGACTACTCTAGATACTTCTTATAAGTGGAATCTCACAGTATTTGCCCTTTTGTGACTGACTTATTTCACTTAACGTATGTTCAAGTTTCATCCATGTTGTAGTATGTGTCAGAATTTCCTCCCTTTTTAAGGCTGATAATATTCCAGTGTGTGTGTGTATCACATGTTTTTTTTTTGTTATCCATTTATCCATCAATGGACACTTGGATTGCATCCTCCTTTTGTCTATTGTGAATAATGCTTCTATGAACATGGATGTGCAAATATCTGTTCGAGTCCCTGCTGTCAATTTTTTTGGGTATATCTCCAGAACTGGAATTGCTGGATTATGGCAATTCCACATTTAATTTTTTGAGGAACCATCACATTATTGCACTAAAGTCTTAAAAGAGTGATTTACCTATTTAACATTGCTTTTTATATGTTACTGCCAGATTTATGAGGAATATTTAGAGAAGAAAATGGACTTGAGATAGTAATGGACCATAGTGTGGCTAGTGGGGACAGTCAGGAAGAACCTGCTGAGAGGAAATTACTTCAATGAAGAACTTCTTGTACTTACACTACTACTAGAGCCACAGTATGTTGCCAGCATTATTTGCTTTCTAAAATTCTCATGTCAGACGTATATTCAGAATGTAGATTTACAATTTTTAAATTTTATTTGTTTGCAAAAGCAAAATCTGACATTCCAAATTCCTTAGCTCTGGAAACAGCTTTTCTACCAGGTTTTTAAAAATTTGATAATTTCTATAATAAGCCATTTTATGGCTTCATCCAGAATTTACCTGAATACTGTTTTCATTTTATTTATTTATTTATTATTAATTAATTAATTTTTGTTACAGATGTTTCTCCTTTCCCTCCTCAATGACACCTTCCTCCCGATCCTGCCCCCATCCCCCCGAATGCTGTTTTTAAAGTTCTACGAAAAGCAAGTAAAAGATACAAAAACTACAAAGAACTAAATGTTTATTAATTAAGACATGTTTATTTATTATTATTAATCCAGCATTATGCTAGATCCTAGGAAGTTTAAAAACAATACACTCATTTAGAATCTACTGCCGACATTAAAGAGCAAACAGGTGCCCCGGCCGGTTTGGCTCAGCGGTTGGAGCATCGGCCTGCGGACCAGAGAGTCCCGAGTTTGGTTCTTGCTAGAGGCACGTACTAAAACAAACAAAACAAAGCAAATAAAGAACAAACAGGTAAATGAATTAAAAAGGTAATCATGTCTTAGATGCAGTAGTACTTCTCACCACATATGGAAGTGGTGCCAGGTACCCGTTAACTTTTGTTTGGGGAGAGACAGCTTTAGGGTTGTGGGTACTACATGCATCCTGGACAGAGTTTAAAGTTTCCTTAAATGGAAACTATTGCCTTCAAGTCACATTGGGCCCCAAACTACATGGACAGGTGACATTCCTAGAACTGACATACCTTCCTGCCTCCTTCCCTCTCTGTCACTCAGTGAGAGAACGCATCAGGAACTATGTCATTCTCCTCTGGCCAGATCTCTCTTCAGGGGCTCACAAAACAGACCATGCACTGTTATGTTTTAGAACGCCAGCAAAGGCTAAAGACTCTTGACAGAGGCATAGACTTTAGCTTCATGAGGTCTGACACCATCTGAGGTTTTAGCTTGGGGCCATTTCGAACCTCAAAGCCAATTAATCCTAAATGGCTTCTTCTACTCTCTGTCATCCTCAATCACTCTCACAATTGCAAATCACAGTCTCTCTCCTCTACCAGGGCTTACACTCTATCCTGTCTTTTCAAGTATAGCTGTCATTCTACTGCTTTGTACTTACTCTCCAATAAACCCCTCTCCCTCTTGTGGTTGCCCACCCACTCTAATTCTTTTTTTTTTTGGTTAATCCTCATCTGAGGATATTTTTCCATTGCTTTTTTTTTTTTCCTTTCCTTTTTTTTTTTTTTTAATCCTCACCTGAGGACATTCTTGCACCTATCTTCAGACAGAACAGGAGGGAGAGAGGGAGGAAGAGAGAGAGAGAAACATCTACGTGAGAGAGACACATCCAGTAGTTGCCATCCACATGACCCCAACCGGGGCCGGGGACAAACCGAAACCAAGGTACATGCCCCTAGCAGGAACCAAATCCAGGACTCTCTGGTCCGTGGGCCGACGCTCTAACCACTGAGCCGAACCAGCCAGGGCTCCATTGCTTTTCTTAGAGAGAGTAGAAAGGAGGGAGGGAGAGAGAGAAAAAAAACATCGATGTGTGTCTTACATTGATTGGCTGCCTCGCACATGACCCCTGGGACACGCCCTTGACTGGGAATTGAACCCACAGGCCTTTGGTCCAGTGCTCTAACCAATGGGCCAAACTGAGAGCCCACCCTAGTTCTTTTCACTATGCCTTTTTGGTGTGCTCCCTACCAACAACTAACCAAACAAACAACAAACCCTTTCTCCAAGGACACTGAGTTTTCTTTAAAGTGTTTTCTTCTTTGAATTGGCTGCTAGATAGCTTAGAGCCAGTTTTGTGAATGAATTCCATCTCTGTTTTATAACCTTATTCTTACTTCTCTTTTGCTTTATTTCTAATGCTTTTTAAAAACTTTTCTATGGTGTTAATACCTTTGTAAAACCTCCTTATGTACATTTCAGAACCACATAAGATTATAATAAATGGTCTAGCATTCACTTATTACCTATCCAAAATCTGTTACTTCTTGACTAACACCAATTTTACTTGGAACATCAATGTGCCCCACATCAAACAATTTTTATTTTTCAGGCTCCTTTAATACCAGGAGTGGTCGTTTGACACAGTTTTAGCTAATGAGATATAAATGGAAGCCTACTTCAGAGTTTTCAGGAAAACCATTGTTTTACTGTTAAAACAATGCTCCTCTTCATATTTTTTATTCATATTTTAAATGTAGATGCTTCATAAGTTCCTGTACTTTATCTTCTTCTTGCACTATATACAGTATTCTCATTTTCACCTACAGATTTTATCATCACATATACATAGTTGTATTAGTCAAGGTTCTCCAGAGAAACAGAACTAATAGATATATATGAAGAGATTTATTATGGGCAGGGGCTCATGTGATTATGGAGGCTGAGATATGTGATAATGTACCATATGCAATTTGAAGAACCAGAAAAGCCAGTCTGACACCAAAGGCCTGAGAAACATGGGGGCCACTGGTGCAAGTCGTGAGTTGAAAGGCCTGCAAACCAGGAGCTTCAATGTCGGAGGGTAGGAGGGAATGGATGTCCCAGGCTTAAGAGAGAAAATTTGCCCTTCCTGTGCCTTCTGTTCTATTCAGGCCCTCGAGGACTGGATAATGCCCACCCACATTGGTGAGGGTGCATTTTCTTTACTCAGTCTAGTGATTCAAATGCTAATTGCTTTCAGAAACATCTTCACAGACACACTCAGAAATAATATTTTACCAGCAATCTGGGCATCCCTTAGCCCAGTCAAGTTGACACATAAAATTAACCATCACAATGATTATGCCAAAGGATATTCTTCGGAATTTTCAAACAGTATTTCTGGCTATCCCATATGCATCTCAAGTGTGAACTCATCCTTTTCCCAAAATATATTTTTCATCTTGCTTTTCATATCCTGGTTAACAATGTCACGATCTACCCACCCACCCACATGGGAGAATCTTGGCTCTCTGTCACCTTCCACATCCACACACCACATCTACGTCTTATTGCTTTCATTCCTTTAATTTTTTTTGGTATTTTAGTCATTTCTCTGCCTGACTTAGAACCTTTGATTCTCTCTATAATCTCTTCTCCACATTGTGAACCCCACAAGGGCAGAGAGTGTAACTTGTTGACTTCTGTGACCCTAGCTAGCCCAGGTAGTAGGGCTCTTGCTAAATATTTCTTGTCTGGCTGATTAAAACTAATATTTAAGTCTGTGATTAAGCACATAAAGGTCCGTAATGATTTCTGATCACTTATCTAAACACCTTAGCATCATGTAAAAGATATTCCATCTTTCCTATGTGTAAATTTGTTTGTCATATATAATAGATGTACTCAGATGCCTAAACTTTTTCAGGCCATCAGTCTGCTTTTACATTTTTTTTTTTTGTCACTTCCCTCATGATACAGCTGTCCGCTACTGCTTATGCTATCAGTGTGCTTGGTACCACCTGCCTTGTCCTCCTTGCTAATCTGTTGCTTTTATGCTGCCATAGGCAGGGGAAATAGGGACTGACTGAAAATTCAAAGGGCTGCCTTCTGGGTAAATTTCATGAGCATTAGTGTACAAAAATTATAATTTCTCATTTGGTTTATCACAACTTTTCCCATTTATTTCCTACTTCTTGGTTATATTACAGAGATGAAAGGTTGTTGGATAAATGTCTTTTCGACAAGTGAGGTAGAGTTATATACAGCAATTTAAAAAATAAAATTAGGAGGGGGTCAATGAAGGGAAAAGGGGAGGACATCTGTATACTTTCAACAATAAAGACTAAATAAATAAAAATAAAAATTATATGTCAGCTCTGCGTATATTTTCCACATAAGGGAACTAGCCTATTTGTAAATCAATAATCCAGTACTTAAATCTGAACCAATTATAAGTGCCTCTCTCATTCCTTCTGTTTCCTTGCACTTCAGCCCCAGTCCTTTCTTATCCTACTTTATTACCATTGCAATCTCAAGTATAGATGGTAGGTGTAGGGGAATGCAAAGAACCATAAGAGAGAAGTATAGAAACATCTTAAAGTTTTTAATTCCCTATGCCATAACTTTTAGTAAAGAGATCATGTGAAATCAGCCTGGCCTATGGATACCTTCTCTCTCCTGTCCCCATTTAAGGTAACCAAAGTAGGACTATTATTTAAATAATTCTATCACTGATGTTTTTATTTTTATTTTTATTTATTTATTTTTAATCCTCACCTGAGGACATTTTTTCATTTTTTGTTCAGATAGAGTGGGAGGGAGAGAGAGGAAGAGAGAGAGAGAGAAACATCGATGTGAAAGGGACACATCGAGTGGCTGCCACCCGCACGACCATCCGGGGCTGGGGACAAACTGCAACCGAAGTACATGCCCTTAGCGGGAACCGAACCCGGGTCTCTCTGGACCGCAGGCCGACTCTCTAACCACTGAGCCAAACCGGCCAGGGCTCACTGATGTTTTTAAAAGGGGACCTGTTCATAAGCTATTTGACTGTTTTCCTAAACAAAAGCAAAAACTAAATCCACTGGACAACCCTATCTGCAAGTGAGCTGATTATCACTGCCAAAATAGGACAAATATTTAGTCATTAGGAAACACCTTAAATGACAACACTCGTAAGAGGTGTCCATTAGACCATGTATATGCGAAGATAAAGACACATGAGAAAAGCAAATAAGCCAATATACGTAATCCGTTAGAAATTCTCAGAATAAACTGTGAGAGTCTGGCATGGAGGAATGCAACAGAAGCTTCCATTTCAGCTGAGGTTTGTTTATCCTGCTTATCTCAAGTCAGAGCCAATAATCCCAGTGATCCTAAGAATGATGATAAATGTTTCTCCTCATTTACAAAGAGCCAACTGGCAGAGCCTTTGCCAATGGGTCAATTCCTGGTCTTAGTAACATGATACAAATAAGGTTCTTCTGATTTAATGCTGGTGGGTCATGTGCCTTGAGTTGTTTCTCATTAGCAGAGATAGATTTACACCCATCCTCCTGCTTTCTGGCTCAGTGCCTTTTACAACCACCTGAATGCACTTAAGAGACAGAAGGATGATATTAACATTTAGGAAATAAAACCAAGCTACCTGACCCATGGAAGTCTGACCTTAGCATCTGTCAAATGCTAGGTTGAAAGTCCTGTGCCTTCAAAGCCAATGGAGGAACATCTACAAAGGGTTTATATTCAAAAACAGGCTGCCACAGCACACCTTTGCTGGATTCCACAAAGACGCGCGCTCACGTGTGTGTGTGTGTATGTGTGTGTGTCCCTTGATTTGATTTTTAGTCCAAGTAGATCTACATCTTAAGTATATTTTAGGTCTCTGCCTTTTTCTATTTATGTCTTCTAGTTTTTACTGTCATTTGGACTACTTGATTTCTGTCCTTGGCCAATCTCTGATTCAACTTTTGCTTTATTTACTAGGTCTCATTGACCTGCTTGTACCCAACTCTGTATCTGGTTTCAACTTCCGGCTGCTTTTGTTGTAGCTCTTCCATGACAATCCATAGAGACTTTGATTTATCATGCAACACAAGATATGGAAAGCTACATTAGAACAGTGTAAACTGGCTTATCAGACCCTATGACCTCCCATCTTCTAAAATGATTTTATTTGTAGGCTTTTTAGTTGAAGCTGGCTGACATCCTTGAATTATGAGAATCTTGTGATAGGGAAAGCTAGAAAGTAATATTTCTTCTCTCACTTTCCATCCTTTATGTTTATAACGTGATTGCTGAGTATCCATGGGAGAAAGTGCTTCATTTACAAGGTAAATAATAATTTTACAAATAATTTGGAGTTATTATTTCACAAACGTGAACAGAGAATGATAACCCCATTGATAGAAATGTAAGAAAAAAAACTCAGTATTTTTTCCTCAAGTAATTAATGACATTATATGTGACCTAAGTGATAGCTATACTTTTCAGATTGACTCTCAGCTAAGAGCTATTTGTTCATACCAGCACTAAGGAGGCTTGCCCCCCTACAAGTTGTCAATTCATATATTTTAACTCCTTCTTTACTTCCAACACTTAGAATATAGTGCTTTTCAACTGTTATTGAATTATTTCATTGCAGAGGCAATGTGTTTGTTGTAAGGATTAAATCATTTAAAACACAGCCTACTACACAGTATAGTTATTTGCTGATGTTATTATAACATCAAAATTATAATAATGGATTAGGAGCAAGATGGTGCTGGATGGGATTTAGCCAGGAATATCTGGATTTGCTCTTGGGCTTATTGCTCCTTCTCTCTGTGTTGAGGGAACTATATGCACAACAAGAACTAAACAATACAAAATAATACTTGTTAGCTAGATCTTTGGCTCCAAACCCTAACACAAAACGCCAGTGAGCTGGACCAGAAAAAGGCTCAAATTCCACTTCTTTAAGTTAAAGGCCATAGAAACCAACAGCCAAAGCAAACCAGTTGGCAAGTATTTTCTCTCCTTCCTTTCCCATCCCCTCTTCACACTCAAGTCTTGACATTTGGCATTCCAGTGGTATGAAAATGACACATGCCAGAGCTAAAGAACAAGGGACAAATAATGGGAGAAAAATCATTCCCTGAGCATTAGCTATCCACCCAGACCTTCTTATGCCAGGGCGAGACACTGAGCTTGACTGCGTCACCTGGGAAAAAAGAGAGAAAGGGAGAGGAGAGAAAGGGGAGGTGGTTTAGGCTTCTACCAAGTGCTAAGCCTGACTCCCATAACCTCATGGGTGCACAGTAAAGACCAGAAAGAACTGGTTTGGTTTTGAAGGTGTAGCACTAGCACTTAGCTCTCACTGCTGTCCCAGTCTTGGTGGGGCACTAGCCATGACCACTACAATGTTCCTTAAACCACACCATAAAAAATTCCCCTTGTGGCCCTGGCCAGGAGGTTCAGTCGGTTGGAATGTTGTCCTGTACACTGAAAAGGTTGTGGGTTTGATTCCTGGTCAGGGCACATATCTAGGTTGCGGTTCAATCCCAGGTTGGGGCACATATAGCAGGCAACCAATTGATGTTTCTCTCTCTTCCCCTTGTGGACTGAGTCAGAGCTCAAAAGACTAGAACAAAAAGTACTACCTTTGCCTTTGGTCAGCATCTGTCTTCCAGGATGGTGAAGACGATTGGCAATGATGTATGTAATACATGTGGCACATAGTAGATTCTCAAATTGTAGCTTTTTCATTTTACCACTATTATTATTAAATCTTGTATGCTAGATGCTGAAACAGAACTGAATGAAAAAGCAAAAATTATGTAGTGCTTGATATAATAATTGCATTTCCCAGAACTGTAGCAAAAAGTGATTGACTACTTAGAACTTAAAACCATAAAAAGTGGTTTATTTTCAGCCTTCTCTATAATTGGTGGCTACAGGTGGTCAAATACAGTACTTGGATATAGATTTAAGAAACTTAAAATTAGTACAGAATCTGACAGTTATGTTTCATCTAGATTTATGTCACATACAGTTTGGCTGGGATGTTAGCCAAAAGGGATTTGCTATAGTTTCATGAGATAAAATTATGGCATGAATCATGATCTCTCTAGTTTATTCAAGTAAAGAGTTTCAAAGGACTTTTAAAAGACAAACGCAGTTCATAATTTGATGTATATGTGTTTCTGCAATTTGATTCTTTAATTTCAAACAGTGTGGTAGAGGGGGCATGCATTATCTACAGCTACATGTTTGGGTGTATCAGATGAGAAGTGAAGGAATGCAAAAACATGTTTTTTTTTCTATTTAACAGAAGGCAGAGGTTCTATATAAAAAGAGGCTTGACATTTTCCAGGCTAAACTATTATTTATAGTACAAAGAACACAAAAAATATAGATATCTTTGTAAGCAAGGAATTTAAAAACCAATTATCATAGGCTTTTGACAGTGTAAGACAAATGCAGAATATTGGAAGAGCTCATACTGAGATCATCATCCAGTACTGCAGCCATAAAATAGTCAGGTCCAACCTTAGAATTCCTACATTTGCTATGGAGATGAAAACTTGGGTTTTAAAAGAGCAGTCCAATAAGATTGTATCAGGGTAACTAGGAAGTTTTTCACTTACACTGGAATTTTTGGTTGATAAGCTTTCACAATACGTCAAATTAATTTGTAATCTTTTTTTTTTTTTTTTTATCCTCACCTGAGGACATTTTTGCATTTATCTTCAGACAGAGCAGGAAGGAGAGGAGGAAGAGAGAGAGAAACATCGACGTGAGAGAGACACATCAACTGGTTGCCACCCACACGGCCCCGGTTGGGGGCCGGGACAAACTGCAACCGAGGCACATGCCCCCAGCGGGAACTGAACCCGGGTCTCTCTGGACCGCGGGCCGACGCTCTAACCGCTGAGCCAAACCGGCTAGGGCTAATCTGTAATCTGTAATCTTTAATGTTATAACCTCTAGGTATTAGCATCTGGCATTTTATTGATGTTAATTTAGTGTCCATAATAGTCATTTTAAAAAGTATTAGAAGAAGAGAGATAAAGCCCAATCTAACTCCTATAATTTAAGTAAGATGTGTTATTTAGACTGACTGTATAAACCTAAACATCATCTAATATTACAGCCATAAAACATGTAGGTTATCTGGCAGGTTTGGCTCAGTGGTTAAGAGTGTCAGCCCTCAGACCTGGCCAGTTTGGCTCAGCAGTTAGAGCATCAGCCCGTGGACCAGAGAGTCCTGGGTTCGGTTCCTGCTAAGGGCATGTACCTTGGTTGCAGTCTGTCCCCAGCCCCGGTTGGGGTCGTGTGGGTGGCAGCCACTCGATGTCTCTCTCACGTCAATGTTTCTCTCTCTCTCTTCCTCTCTCTCCCTTCCGCTCTATCTGAAGATAAATGCAAAAAAACAAAAACAAAAACAAAAAAAAAGTGTCAGCCCTCAGACTGATGGGTCTTGAGTTTGATTCCTGGTCAAGAGCATGTTGCAGGTTCGATTCCCAGCCCTGGTCAGGGTTGTGCAGAAGGCAACCAATCAATGTGTCTCTCTCACATTGATGTTTCTCTCTCTCTCTCTCCCTTCCTCCCTTCCACCCTTTCTAAAAATCAATGGAAAAATATCCTTGGGTGAGGATTAACAAAAAAAAAAAATAAATAAATAATAACAACAAAAAAACCCACAAAATTTTCTTGAAAATTTTATTACTATTTAATAAAAACAAATTGTTCAACTTTCATAGTCTTGATGAAATTTTTGGTTTGCAAAAGTCCTCATGTATACTAATCAAGATTAATGAACTTTTATAATGAACTCTCAAACAAATCTTTTTAATATATAACTTATTTCTAGAGATGGCAATAGCATTACTATGATATTGTTTTTTTTTTTATTCAAACATACTGTTGTCAAGATTAATGGTTATTAGCAAATCTTTATTATTATTTTTTCTTTATTGATTTTAGAGAGAGAAGAAGGGAGAGGAAGACAGAGATAGAAACATCGATGAGAGAGAACATTGATTGGCCAACTCCTGCATGCCCCCCACTGGGGATTTGGCCCACAACCTAGGCATGTACCCTGACTGGGAATCAAACCGGCAACCTCTTAGTGCATGGGTTGACGCTGAACCACTGAGCCACACCGGCTGGGCAGCAAATCTTTATTTTTAACACTCTGTTAAGGCAAGATAGAAACATACTTTAAAATTTCTTTCCTATGAACTATTTTATAGTAATTAAACATTTTTTTTTTGACAGACAGAGAAAGGGAGAGAAACATCATTTGTTGTTCTACTTATTTACGCATTCATTGGTTGATTTTTGTATGTGCCCTGACCAGGAAATCGAACTCACAACCTTAGCATATTGGGACGATGCTCTAACCAACTCGGCTATCTGGCCAGGACGAAGTATTTTATAGTAGAAAATCATTTATTTTTAATCCTCACCATAGGATATTTTCCCATTGATTTTTAGATAGAGTGGAAGGGAGGGAGGAAAGGAGAGAGAGAGAGAAATATCAACGTGAGAAAGACACATTGATTGGTTGCCTCCTGCATGATCCGGACTGGGGCGGGGGATCAAAGAACCTGCAACCCAGATAAGTACCCTTGACCGGAACTGAACTTGAGACCTTTTGGTCAGTGAGCCCACACTCTGAGCCAAACTGGCCAGGGCTATTTGGTATTTTGTATTCTTACGCTAAAATTCTAAAAGCAATCTTTAGTCCCATCTGAACTTGGTACTCCAAGATTTAAAATTGTTTTTAATGATATTTACATAATAAATATAATTTTAATCACTAAGTTCTTCTTCATCACTGAAATATGTGCTTTTCTTTATCCTTGGGCGTCTTGAATCATCAGATGTTGAGGGACCTCCTGAACTGGGTTTCCATTTTTTTTGTTCTTCTTCAATTTTGGCTTGCTGTGAGTCAGAAAACAAACAAAACAAAACCAGGAACCTGTTTAATATTATTTATGGTGCACTAATTCAAAACAATGCAAAACACCACAAGTGCCCACACTCCCCACCCTCCCAGCCCATGCAAACAATTCTCCTCCATCAGGATGTTCCTCCCACACTTCCAAGTTATATCCCAGTCTCATCATGTTTTAGACAGTTTCTATTAATTAACAGGCACAGGAAATGAAGCCTACTTTTCATTCTTGCTGGAGGTAGGAATGTTATATAAACTACGACATTAGTTAACTAAAAGGGAAAATAAATTGGCATATACATTTACCATTTATCAATTACATTAAAACAAAATATCTGGTTATATAAAAATTAGGAAATTTTGTACCTTTTTTTTATTAAAAAATAATTTTTTAAAATTGATTTTTAGAGAGAGAGGAAGGGAGAGGGAGAGAAAGATAGAAATATTGATGGAAGAGAACATCGACTGGCCGCCTCCTGCATGCCCCCACCAAGGATCTAGCCCACAACCTGGGCATGTGCCCTGACTGGGAGTCGAACTGGTGACCTCTTGGTGCATGGGTCAATGCTCAACCACTGAGCCACACCGGCTGGGCTTATGTACCCTTTTTAAATAAATGCTTCATGTATTTGTATTAGGGCCTTTAAATGGTCAAAAATATGTTTTTGGTCTTGTTTTGAAGTGAAGCTTCTTTTCAAATACATCTCAATATCTTTAATAAAATATTTTCTGTTAGACTAAATTCACTTTAGTCAAACAGTTCTGCTCAATTCTATAATGACAACAAATTAAGATATTAAATGTGTTGTGGAGCCCTTAAAATCTAGAAAGAGTCAATAGGAGCTTTTCTGTCATACTGTTCTTAGCACCTTGGAAAAGCAGCCTGTTTCCTGAAGTTTAGGAGGGGAAGGGGAAAGACAGGTTGCCACGAGATGATCAATAAAGTAAGCAAGGAATAGAAAACTGTTAACCCAGGGCAGCTGTGGCATGGTGCCTTTTTATCCTCACCCGAGGACATTTTTCCATTTTTTGTTCAGATAGAGTGGGAGGGAAAGAGAGGAAGAGAGAAAGAGAGAGAAACATCGACGTGAAAGGGACACATCGAGTGGCTGCCTCCTGCACGACCAACCAGGGCCGGGGACAAATTGTAACTGAGGTACGCGCCGCTAGCGGTAACTGAACCCAGGTTTCTCTGGACCGCAGGCCGACGCTCTAACCACTGAGCAAAACCAGCCAGGGCGGCATGGTGCCTTTTTAAAGAACTACTTAGTACCTGGAAAGCTATGGCCTGACTGAGGCTGTCAAGAGCAGGATCTTCTCCTTCATCTTCACTTTCTTCTACTTCTTCACTAAATTAAAAAAAAAAAAAATTCAGAATGCACTTAATGAAGAGTAAAACAATAGAAGCAACACTATAATGTATTTACTAAGAGTGGATATACATACATTTCTTCTTCTGGTTCAGGAATTTTCTTTTTTTTCTTTTTCTCTTTCTTCTTTGGAGGCTCACGTTCTCCAAGCATATTTTTAGGACAGGCATAACTTAAGTGTCCACCTTCCTTGTGTTTCCATTGAATAGGAAAGAAAAAAGACTGCATTTGTTGTGTTAGTCACAGAAACTTGCCTGATACCCAAAGACTAAAAGGTTTTAAAACTTAAAAAAAAATATATTGTCACACTGGGAACATACATGAAGAAATTAACAAAACCCATTAATATTTAGAAGGAGATTATACCTACTAATAAACTACTTGAACAACAAGGGAGTATTTTAGAAGCCTGCTAAGAGTGAGTATTTTTTCTTCAAATATTTTAAATATCAAGACTCATGATAGAAAATAATTCAAAATTTAAATGGACTATCTACCTTCAATGTAAAAATTTTAAGTTATTATTTGATAAAATTGGGACAAAACTATTCCTAACTTCCAAGATGTTGCTTAACATTCTGTTTTAAAAACAAATGAAAATTTAAAGTTTCCTCACTTTTCCTATTAATTAATTTCATTTTGCTTCTTTCATATTTAGACTATCCCTACACTGTCCGATTATAGTAGCCACTGGCCATAATCTTTTGTGGTTAGCGAGAACCTGTCTGAATTGATATGCACTATCAGGGTAAAATACATAAAGGATTTTGAAGATAATATAAAAAAGTGTAAAGTATCTTAATTTTTAAAAATATTAATTACAACAGTTCAAATGATGATATTTTAGATATACATTGGATTAAGACAAATATTTAAATTTTATTTGTTTATTTTTTAATGTGGCTACTAGAAAATGTAAAATTATATTTGTGGCTTGCATCATATTCATATTTCACAGTGCTGGACTAGCCATAAAATTATAATAAGCCATATCACTGAGTTGTAAAATATAAGACAATGCACTATAATCTGCACATTAGCTCACTAAAATACATTTAAGAAGTAATATGTGGGAGTAAAGTGTAATTGAGCCAAGAGGGAGAGATTGAGCTAGGATCAGAACAATAGAAAAGAAAAATAATCATGCTTTTCAAGACTGTTTAACAAAGCTTCAAACAGACTGTGTACTTTGTATACCTGGGGACATGGCTGAATCCAACAGGTGTTATTGTTAATGAACTACTGAGAGAATGTACTTAGAGAAGCATTTTCCAAACTGTTTTTGAAATAAGGGTATACCAAAAAATACTAAGATGTCCTATATTTAAAAAAGTGAAATCATTTTGGAAAAAAAAAGGCTAAATAAATGTAAATATAATTTTTTGGGGGGAAATTTTTAAAGAAATATAAAAATGTACAAAGTATAATATAACAAACCTGTAGATTCATAAACCAAAAAGACAGAATAACACATTCATCTAGGACTTCTCAGATTATTTAATATTTACTGTGAATATGAGCATACATACTAATCTATCTGACCATAACTGCTCCTCCCTGTTTTTCCTTTTTAAATAAAACTCAGGACTCTGGAACACAGTTTCTGAAACATTAACTTAAGAGGTATTAGAATCACAGGACTTGACAGAATGCTTGCCCTCTATTTCTTTCCTCCCTCCCTCTTTCCCTCCTTCTCTCCTGTCCGTCCGTCCGTCCGTCCGTCCGTCCATCCATTCATCCATCCATCCATCCATCCATCTGTATATTTAGTTTGGGGGTGAAGAGTTAGGGAGTGGCAGAGGGGAAAGGATGCCAAACCATTTCCTTGTATCTTCATGATTTTGTAGACCAGGACAATGTCTCTCCCAGCTTTCCATTAATATCTCTAGACCCTGTTTATTAAGTATGTCATACAGACATTTTGAAAACTGACAGCAATGAGATCCTAACTGAAATTCTCTCAGTATCATTACTGGCCTTAAGCAAAATTATTCATTGGCTCTCTCTATCTCTCTCTCTTTTTTTTTTGGTTAATCCTCACCCGAAGCTATTTTTCCATTAATTTTTTTTTTTTTAATCCTCACCTGAGGACACTTTTCCATTTTTTGTTCAGACAGAGTGGGAGGGAGAGAGAGGAAGAGAGAAAGAGAGAGAAACATCAACATGAAAGGGACACATTGAGTGGCTGCCCGCCGCACGACCCAACCAGGGCTGGGGACAAACTGCAACCGAGGTACATACCCTTAGTGGGAACTGAACCTGGGTCTCTCTGGACCACAGGCCAGCGCTCTAACTGCTGAGCCAAACCGGCCAGGGCTCCATTAATTTATTAATTTTTAAATTTTTATTTTTTAGATAGAGTGGAAGGGAGGGAGAGAGAGAAACACCAATTGTGAGAGACACATCAATTGGCTGCCTCCCACACGACCCCAACCAGGGCCGTGGATCGAACCTACAACCCACGTATGTGCCCTTGACTAGGAATTTAACCTGAGACACTTTGGTCCATAGGCAGATGTTCTAACCGCTTAGCCAAACCAGCCAGGGTGGCTATATCTCTCTTAATCACCAAAAGATTAAATGGCTAACGATAGATGGTGAGAACTCATTAGCAGCACTAATAGGAAAAACCAAACAACTTTTAAAACATAATATTTCAGAGGATAGGTCATATGATAATATTTATACTGAACTATGATGCTTAAACATTGACAAAATATTACAGAAACAGGCAATATACTATTAACACAAATATTTATGGGTCACTAAAATCTTTCAAGACAATACTGTAAGTAATTAGTCAATTTTTTTAATCTAACAATTTTCAAAGATTTAGAAACTGGAGAAAATACCACTCTATATCACCCAACTCAGGTTACCTTTACAGACTACATTTCAATTGAATTTACTTAGAGGAGTCGAGTCCCAAAATAAAATAATTTTCAAAACCTGGTTTTAGCCATCCAGAAGTTGTGGAGAGCACAAATAAAACAGTGATGTGAAAAAAAACTGTAGCCCTGGCCGGTTTGGCTCAGTGGTTGTAGCGTTGGCCTGCGGACCAGAGAGTCCTGGGTTTGGTTCCCACTAGGGGCACATACTGAAAAAAACACCAAAACAAACAAACAAACAAACAAACAAACAAAAAAACCCTGTAAACTATGGAAAATTACATTAAGTGTTAAGTATACTCACCCCACATTCATAACATTTGGATTTATCAAAGTAGTTTCGTCTTCGGATAAACTCAGCTGCTCTTCCATTGTCAATAGCAATGCTCGCTTTTATCACTCTACCAAATAACTAAATCGGAGAAAAATGTAAATGCAGAAGGATGTATTCATTGATCCCATTTCCTCATACCTTCAATTCCACTTTATTTTTTAGATTATTTTAGCAATTGCCTATGTAAGTGTGACAAATTCTACTCTGTGGAATAGATTCTTACTCCTTATTCTTCCAATGTTTTGGGAACCCAGAACAGTTTTGGCATCTTTTTTCCCCCATAACTTAAATAACCTCAGAACCTACTGATATCCATCAAACTTGACCATCCACTACATCCCCACATTTTTGGCCTGGACAAGCACAAAGGCTTTTGGGTTAAAAACCTTGTTGGGAATGAGAGGCTTACCTGTTTGTTGTTTATTGCCCTGGTACAGTTTTGTGCAGAGTCTTTATCCAAAAATAAAATAAATGCAACACCTTTACTCTTCCTGGTATCTTTATCTTTCATTATAGTAACCCTTAAAGCATAAAATAATAGTTAAAAATAATGTGGCAGTAATCAATAAAACAGATAATAACTTGGAAGACTCCAGTATTCACAAAGGGTTAATAAAACATTTACAGAGTAAGAGAAATGAATACGTTTGACAACTGGCAAGTATGTATGTTTATAAAGACATCATATTGTATACCTTAAATATATATAATTTTTATTTGTCAGTGATACCTCAATAAAGTTAAAAATGTTTATAAATTTAAAAATAAAAACTCTAGATCTGTTTTCCAGCTGAAAAAAAAAAAGGAAATGAGAAAGTGTGATACTGATTTAATACTAGTGAACATAGATATGATTAGGAGTATCTGATAAATCAAACTAATCAGAGACTTAAGGGTGAAGCAGAGATTACAGAGACAGAATCTCAAATATGCATAATTCCTCTTCTCTTCTAACTCTCTGTAGAAAAAACAAAACAAAACTGAGGTATTCTCTTCTACACAAAAAGTAAAATGCCGTCTTTTTTTTGGGTTTTAGAATCTAACTATATATATAAATTTTTTTTAATCCTCACCCGAGGACATTTTTGCATTTATCTTCAGATAGAGTGGGAGGGAGAGAGGGAGGAAGAGAGAGAGAAACATCGATGTGAGAGAGGCACATCGAGCGGTTGCCACCCACACGACCCCAACCGGGGCCGGGGACAAACTGCAACCGAGGTACGAACCCTTAGTGGGAACCGAACCCGGGGCTCTCTGGTCCTCGGGCTGACGCTCTAACCGCTGAGCCAAACTGGCCAGGGCTCTAAATATATTCTTAAAATTCTTTTAAAGACTCTCCAGCTCTGTGGTTCATAGCTATACCACCCAAAGGACCTAAGTGATAGGAATGGTGATAAGAGCAGAGTCTGCTCTTTCTCCTGACCCCTTACACATCCTTAGTCCTTTTGACCCTTGTCATGATATGTCATTAAATATAGCATAAAAAACAATGTTTAACAGGACTCTTTGGAGAAATGGCTAATTCCAAGGCTGGGATAGGGTAGGTACAAGGTGAACTATTATTTTCTTTATCTGGAAATACTTTTGCCTCCTTTCTGCTAGCATCTACTGAAATCTATTTTTTTCTTTCTTTATTGATTTTAGAGAGAGAAGAAGGGAGAGAGAGAGAGATAGAGATAGAAACATCGATGAGAGAGAACATCAACTGGCAGCCTCCTGCATGCCCCCCACTGGGGATTTGGCCCACAGCCTGACCATGTGCCCTGACAGGGAATCCAACCAGTGACCTCTTGGTGCATTGGTTGATGCTCAACCACTGAGCTGGACCTATCTTGGTATTTCTCCCTCTTGCTCACTCATCTCTAGTCATACTGGTCCCCTTTCTGTTTCATGATCTCATTTTATTTTCTCTTGCCACAGGGCCTGTGCACAAGCTGTTTCCTTTACCCAACATGTTTCTTCCATTCTTTTTGCCTACTTAACTCTTACTCAGCCTTTAAGTTTCAACTCAAAGGACACTGACTTAGGTAAATCTACCCTGTCTAGATTAGATCAGGTCTTCCCTGTTATAGGTGCTTATAACTCTGTGTCTTTAACTTCATAGCATTCTCATGGTTTATAATTATATATTTGCATGGAAATTCATTCGGAGATTCCGACAGACAGGGACAAAACAAGAAAAGGTAATGGTAGGGTTAAGGGAGTAGGCTCTGGAATCAAACTGTCTCCACCACAGACTAGCAATATAATTTTAGGTTTACTGTGTGCTTTGGTTTTGTCTCTTATAATACCAGAATAATAACAGTATTTACCTTAAAAAGTAGTTGTCAGAATTTAATGAAATAATATATGTAAAGAGATTAGAACAACAACTAGCAGATTTATGTGCTGAATGTTACATAGCATCATTATTAGTTTTCTTTCTGCACTGTTAGTGTTTTGATTGAAAATAACTGTTTGAAATTCTGAACACCCAAAAATTTACCTAGAAGCATTTTTAAAATAAAGAAGTTTAAAAGACGTTAACCTCAGGATGCAAATGCACATCAACTGTTTAACGTTCATTTATCAAAAGCTAGAAGAAAAACTGGTCAAGATAAATAGACTCTAAATTCTTGGGACTTTAAATATGATTTAAAATTTATACCAGTATATTGGTTATAAGATAGTTAGAATGACAGTATCTTGCTTTTGCTTCTTTGCCTCATGATATAGTTTAAGTGATTTAAAATAGTGAACTAAAGTCCAGCCGGTGTGGCTCAGTGGTTGAGCGTTGACCCATGCACCAAGAGGTAGCTGGTTCAATTCCCGGTCAGGACACATGCCCACGCTGTGGGCTTGATCCCCCGTGGGGGGCATGCCAGAGGCGGCCAATCGATGTTCTCTCTCATCGATGTTTCTATCTCTCTCTCCCTCTCCCTGTAAAATCAATAAAGGAAAAAAAAATTGAAAAAAAATTAAAATCGTGAATTAAATATGAGAACCTCAAGTTCCCTTTATCTCAGTCCCAACTGATATTATCATCCCTACTATTTCTGTATGCTTTTAGCCTTTCCAACAATATCCGAACTTTCTTTGAAGGCAGAGAATATGCTTTCTTTTTTTTTTTGAGAATATGCTTTCTATTTATTTACCAGTTTCATAAGCACTTGGCATAAGCTCGAAATAAGATTCAATTCTATATATGCAATTTTGTTGTCTTTTTTAACTTGACATTATATGATAAATATCATTACATGTACCTTAAGGATACAGCCTCATATTTAATGATTTCATGGTATTCATTCATATATCATGATTTATTTAAACAATACAATTTCTTATATTTTTATAAAACTTATCCAATATAAGACATAAATTAAAGGCTCCGATTAAATATATATTTTGATTACTAGAAGGTACATTATCAAGTATACTATAAATGGAGTATCATTTGTCAAACAAATGTAAACAATATTTAGAATATTATCAGAATGTAGACTAGAGTAGCAGGGAGGGAGGGAGGGAGGGAGAGAAACATCAATGTGAGAGAGACACATCGATGGGTTGCCTCCCACACGACCCCAAGCAGGGCCAGGTATTGAACCTGCAACCCAGGTACGTGCCCCTAACTGGGAATTGAACCTGAGACAGCCTCCCACCCCCAACCCTTGGTCCTTGGGCCACTGTTCTAACCGCTGAGCCAAACAAGCCAGGGTAAAAGTTTCAAAATTTTATGTGAATACTTACTTTACAACTTTGCCATACTTGGAAAATATCTGAAACAAAATACCACATAGTAATTTACAATTTAACTTAAACATTAAATTTTCAGGTTGTATACACTGACTACATTCTTTGTTATATTTTATGAAAAATTTTAGCCTTAAGTCTGTAAGACAGACCCTAGATGATATGTTTTTTTTAGTGACTAAAATCATATCCTTAATTTTGTTATTGGAGTCACAGGTATCTGTCTCAGTTCCCAAATTTCTGACAAACGAGTACATACAGAGGAAAGAAAATACCCCACTCTTCATGTGTGGTAGATTGAAGGCACACATTGCATAGTTGCTGTGCTCCTGTGGTATATCCATGCAACTATCAACCCCACCATAGCTCCAGAGAAACCTTGTACTTCAAATAACAATGTTGTACAATATCACTATTCCTAGCCTACCCTCACACAGTCAAGCAATCACTGTTTCAGAAGACAGATCCTTAGAATGCTTATAAAACAAAACCTAAAACAAGAAAGCGTCTATAATGAAAATCCATTCCCATCAGTCTCCTTCTGCCCTCCCTTAATATGTTGGTGGAACTTTATAGTTGGCCCTTTGTTCTCTTTTACTTCTACATCTTCACCCTAAGCAATCTCACCAATTTCTACTGTTTCAGCCAATACTTATATACAAATAGTTCCTATTATATAATGCTTCTTAGAAAAGTCTTTTAGAATACATTAATATATGCAATCAATAATAATAAATTGAGTTCTATGATTAACTTGTATAATGCCAGAATGTGATATAACTGGATTGCAGTGTTAGCCACACTTAATTCTGAAGACCAGTACAGACAGCTTTCCATATAACACTTTCAAAAGGCTTCTCATTTTACTCAGTCCTTGCCATTATCTATGTAGGTCCTATAAGGTGCCCCTGCATGACAGCTCCTCCTCTTTTCTCCACTTGTTTTACTCTGTACCTGAAATGCTTATCCCCTAGACATCTGCACAGCTACCTCTTACTTCCTTCAGGTCTTTACTGAAAAGTCACCTTCTCAATAAGGCTTTAGACCACCCATGTAAAATTTCACCTCCATTCCCAACCTAACATTTAATGACCCTCCTTTCCTGCTTTATTTTTTTCTCCTTAGCACCTAACATCTTAGCATTAACTTTGTTTCTAACAAATAACATCATTTCACTTTTTAATATTTCACATTGTTTGTCTATCCTTATATTGTGAATGCCAAGAGGGATTTTCATCTTTTTGTTCGCTGATGTCTTCCTAGTATCTCTAAGAGTGCTCAACACACAGTAAGTGTTCAATAAATACAGACATGTCTCTATTTTGTATTTTTATTTTTATTTTTTTTATCCTCACCTGAGGACATTTTTTCATTTTCTGTTCAGACAGAGTGGGAGGGAGAGAGAGGAAGAGAGAGAAACATCGACGTGAAAGGGACACATCGAGTGGCTGCCTCCCGCACGACCAACCAGGGCCGGGGACAAATTGCAACCGAGGTACATGCCCTTAGCGGGAACCGAACCCGGGTCTCTCTGGACTGCAGGCCGACGCTCTAACCGCTGAGCCAAACCGGCCAGGGCTATTTTGTAACAAAGATAGCTAAAGTTCATTTTCTCCTCTGTTCTTTGGGATTCAAACTATCTTAATTGAGTAATTAATCAAGTACTATGTATCACCTATGCAGCATCTCTCTACTTAACATCTACCTAAAGTAGCAGAGAGAAGAGGGCAAACTTGGAAGAAAGGATTCACCTCATTCCTTCTAGTTTTTTTTTCAACCACCCATCTGCAGGACAGGCTCTGCAGGAACTTTGTTCTCTGTTGGGTAAAGAGGTGAAAGAAGATGTTGGAAGGGACTTCCCTTTCCTCAATCACCTCTATCCTGAATTGAAAACAAAATTCATTAAACTGTTATGTTTCTGCCACATATGTAAACTAAGATATACTTTCAGAATTTGAGGGTTAGGAAAGTGATGTTTGCTTCCATCAGCCCTTGCCTCCAAAACCTCCACTAGCAGTTTCAAGATCCAAGTAAGCAAGCAGGAAATATCAGCCTATCACAAGTTGTTCCAACTTCATTATGCTAGCTTTGTCTTCAAGAAGTGTTCATAAAGAACTTGTTATTCTCTATAAAAGCACTGAAAATTTTCTTTGGAAATTATGAGTGTCTAATTTCTTTTTATGTACTCACGTTTGCAATAGAGGTCTTTGGTGTTAATGATTTAAATGCATTTCAATGTAATTTACTAAGAATTTTTGCCAAGGAGAACTGTTTGCTTGAGCTACAATTGTTTCTCAAATAGAGAGTTCAGAAGATAACAGCACTAATACTAAAACTTACTTACCCGATATAAGTCATTGTTGGTCAGGGAAAAGGGCAAGTTGGATACATACACCGTGCTTTTACTTGGGGCCAATCCACCACTCATTTCTAAAAAGGAAAACAAAAAGACCAAAAAAGACTAGAGCCAGGTAGTCTTCATTTCAAGTAAAACCCTATACAGGCAATCACTGATTTAATTGTGTGAGATTCATACACTTTCCTTACTTCTTAGTAATAGTACAGGATAATGACTCCATTTGGGTGAATTAAGGAATTCCTTTTCTCTAGGAACCACTTAAAAGAGTTTTCTGGTCCTATTTCAAGTGGATTCTTCACACTAACCCTTTTAGTGCTGTTTTATAGTGTGAATGGAGAGGTGAGTTTTAAACAAATGAAGGAAAATCTCTGAGGCTACTCTTAACCTTCCCTAAGGCTAAAAGCAAAAGTGCTTTCAGATATGCATAATACCTTGCATACACACAGCAGAAAGAGCCTGGGCCTTCAGAAAGAACCTAAGTCACTGATTTTCACTAATACTTGCTTGGGTACCTTTCTGGTTGTCTTAATATTTTTCTCTGGAGTGGCATTAAGAGGAAATTTTAGCTCCACATTTTGATGCGCATAAGGTTCTTTCAAATCACTAATTTTGTAGATTTTTTTGCTAAATTATGAAATGACACATTTTATTGCATGAAAAGGTTTCAATGCCTTGAAGGATATTGACCTTCAGGGATATATATTTTTAAGTTTTAAGATATAATCCATAATTTCCATTCGTATTTTACAAAGTCAGCAGACTCTCTGAAAATTGTATCTAGCTCGACCAAGGTTACATTTTCGATTTAAAAAGAGTGTGTGGTATGTATTTAAGAAGAGGGTACGGACTATCACAAACGGCAAAATATTGATTGGAAGGCGTGCCAATTCGCGAAGTAATGGGAAAACTGCTTGATACTGGGATGCTTTGGGGGATTTATTTAGACTTCAGAAACTCAACAGCGATCGGTCGCTTTCGAAAAGTCTCCCACTTGAAACTTTTTACACCGTAGCCGTTCTGGTGAGAAGTGAGAAGGCAGCTAACGGTCAAGGTCCCGGGATAAAAAGGGTGGCGGGAGAAAGGACCTGGAGTCGGCTGCCGGGTCTGGGGAGGGGCCCGCAGGAGGAAAGGCCACAGCATTGGAGGTGTTTACCTTCAGGTGGGGCGGGCCCAGGAGATCTGAAGAGCGTGAGCCCTGGGCTCAGTTGGGGCTCAACCCCGACTACTGCTTGCCCCCCGCAGTGGCCTTGGCATCGCGGGTACTGGGAAGGCTCCGGCGCCGCAGACGAGAAAGCTGCTGCAGCAAAGCCTCTTCCCGGCTCTCGTTAGACGCGGGCGCCGGAGGCGGGCCCAGACGCGGACGCTTTTGCTGACGTGTTGCGCGCGCCGGAAGTGCCTGCCTGAAGAACGGCGACGAGCGCATTACCACATTTACGGAGTCTCCCCGCGGCCCAGAGTTGGTGAGCGTGTTTTACCTTTGTGAGAGGTGCACGGGGACCGGGGCGCCTAGAGGGGTGGCGGCGGGCGGACGGGCGTTTTTCGTGGGGGGACTTGGAGTCCCCCGCTGCATTTGAATCGTGCAACAATTATGCCTCTGCGGTTAAGGGTGGACAGACGCAGTGGAGTTTGGAATAAAGGAAAAAGTGTTAAGTATGAGATACAGATCGTTTCTCTTTAGCGCCTTAATATGCAAAAAGAGGACTGCACTAGGTAACTTCAGTGATCCTAGAAATATTAGGAAGTCGGTAAATTTACTGAATGTGTTCGACGTACCCAGTTTGGTTTTAGGCACTTGGAGAGCTACAAAAAAGTGTAAAGCAGGCATTTTTTTTTTCTTTTCTTTTTTTTTCTGGCGGATATCTTAATTTAGGTGGGGGGACAAGGTCAACTTAATCTAATTGGGAGACAAAGTCAACTTGGATTCATCTTGAGTTTTTGGTATGGACAAATGTTGAACTTCTTGGCACCTTTTTTCTTCCTGTAAATCTATAATGGGCACACACAGCTTTTTTTTCTAAGAGGATGTATACAGTCCCATCAGTCCTACAGAAAAATCAGAAAATAATGCAAGGTAGTTTATACTTAACTTCTACCCACCAGCACATACAGACCAGGCCTCTAACCACTCCATGGGAGCCTGCGTGCCAGCAACCTGGAACCCAGAGCCTTTCCTGGAGCCTGCACAATCCAGACTGAAGCCGATGTCTTACAGAGAGACCGAAGTACAATCCAGCCAGGACACAGCTGAATTTTGAGAGGCCTGAATGCCTCGCGTCCACCAGGGGACCGCTGGGACTAATTCTCTTGGCAAACTTGTGGCCAGCCAAAACTACCATGCTTCACATCCCCGTTATCCTTGGTTACCGCCCAAGATGTAAGCCCCTTTGGTCTTCTATGCTACTACACCCTCATCCCCATGCTGCTTTGTGCTTCCCCTCACTTGATTTAGGCTATCACTGCTTCTCCCTCTTTTTTCCCCCTACATTTCACCCCTCAGCAGAGCTGTGCTCTTTGAAACCTCTATTCCCTGCCTAATGAACTCTTTTACATACTCAGTCACTTTATGGAAATTCTCTTTCACCTCCTGACCTTAACTAACACTTGGCTTTTCCCTCCAGTCCTTTCAGTTGAACCTTTCTCTGACACCTGCTTTTCAGGTTGGGTGATGGCTGTAGCCATGTTGAACTGATTTCACTTCCTTAAATGCTTTGTCTCTCCCTTCAGGGTCTTTGCAAAGGTTCTTTTCTATCTCTGTGGCATTTGTTTTCCCTGACCTCTTTCTTGATAATTTCTGGGCCTGCTAAAGATCAGTTTAGCTGTCTCTTTCTCTGAGGGTTATTTCCTGACTTCCCATATACAGAGTTAGGTACCCTAGCCATGTGCTAAGTGCCCTCTACTTCCCTCATCATAGCACTTATCTCTTGTATCCTATTTGCTTTGCCTTTCCACTAAGGTAGGCTGAGGGGGAGGGACTGTATTTGTCTTGTTTGTTTATTTTTGTAACTCCAGTGCCTAATCCCCAGTCAGATATTTCTTGAATGATTGCAGTGCTGCAGGTACAGTCTCTGAAGTCACACAGTTGACTGTCATTTCGTGATTTTAAGATGTAAGAACTGTTCAAAAAGGGTCATCTGCTGCCCAGCCAGTGTGGTTCAGTGTATTGAGCATTGTCCCATAGACTGAGAAGTTCCCTGGTTTGATTCCCTGTAAGGGCACATGTGGAATTTCGGGCTTGATCCCCAGTAAGGGGTGTGCAGAAGGCAGCCAATCAATGTTTCCCTCTCACACCTCATTGTTTCTATCTCTCCCTCTCCCTTCCTCTCTCTCTAAAAAATCAATAAAAACATTTTTTTTAAAAAGGGTCATCTGTGCCCTGGCCGGTTTGGCTCAGCGGTTGGAGCGTCAGCCCGCGGACCAGAGAGTCCTGGGTTCGGTTCCCGGTAAGGGCCCGTACCTCGGTTGCAGTTTGTCCCTGGCCCCGGTTGGGGTCGTGTGGGTGGCAACCACTCGATGTGTCTCTCTCACATCGATGTTTCTCTCTCTCTCTTCCTCCCTCTCTCCCTCCCGCTCTGTTTGAAGATACATGCAAAAAAAAAATAAAAAAAATAAAAATAAAAAGGGTCATCTGCTACTCAGCTACAGCTCATTGAGGCTATGTGACTATGGGATCCTAGTGTTGCCAGAGCATCCAGTTTTTTCCTAAGGAAAGTTGGAAATACAGTTTTTTATTTTATTATTATATTTTAAAATATGTTTTTATTGATTTTTTTAGAGAGAGTGGAAGGGAGAGAGAGATAGAATCATTGATGTGAGCGAGAAAACATCGATCAGCTGCCTCCTGCACTCCCCGTACTGGGGATTGAGTCCAATCCCCAACGCACGTTGCCTGACTGGGATCCGAACCGGGACCTCTCAGTCTATGGGAGGATGCTCAATCCACTGAGCTACACTGGCCTGGCACAGTTTTTTTGTTTTTGTTTTTGAAGTAATATCTCCCAGTTTTTAAGTTTTGTCAATGGAATACCATTTTATTAAAAAAAAAAACAAAAAATTGGGCCAAACACAAGTCACATGTGGCCTGTTAGTTTGGATTCTGTTTTAAGTGTCATAGGGTTTAGAAATGGGCTTTGTGAAGAATAATATATTTTAAACTGGGCCTCTGATGGATGATTGGAAGTTGAATAAGAAAATAGAAAGAGGTATTCCAATTTGGGAAATAAGTCAAACAACTCCAGGGCGGTGTGTGTTACCTTGTGGCACAGTGAGGAGGCTGGCATGAATGATCCTCCTGGAGAGAATAGGTGGTTAAATGAAATGATAGAGGGGGCATATGGAGGGCAGAGAAATTTGGATTTGTTACAGTTAATAAGAAACTATTTGGATTCCTGATTAGAAACTTCAGATATGAATGCTGTATTAGCAAAGTGAATTGATTATCTTTTTTTAAAGGGTGAAATGAAGAGTAAAAGACTGGAAGGAGGCTGGCCAATTAAGACTAACCTCCATCTAGATGTGAAATAAGATTTAGATTTATAAATATTACATAGAAGCAGACATCTGGTATTTTTGTCTACTTATGTAATTTTAGTTATTTGATCACTACAATGGACAATCAGGAATCTCCTACTATAAGTATTTAATACAATATGGTGGGTCTTATGAAAGAAGTACCCTTAAAGCATTGAAATGTTAAGTAACTTGTGAAACTAGTAGAGAATGCAGTACTTAACAGTTCTAAGTCCCATGGTTCAGTATGAGGCAGTCAGTGGTCTCCTTTTTTCTAACCTCTTTTTGTTAATCCATCTTGTTTACTGCCAGGATAATCTTCTGAAATGACATTTTCCCCCTAACCTTATTTCTAGGCTTATAAGCCTTCAGTGAATTCCTCTAGTTTTTTGGTGTGTAGTGCCATTTAATGTCTTTGAATTTGTTTTCTCTTTCCTTTCCTGTTTTGTTTGTGAAGCAAAGTGATATGATTGAAAGAGCTTGGGCTTTAAAGTCATGCCAGCCTGTGTCTGATTCCAGGCTCCATTTGGCTCTGGGATTTGAGCTTTTCAGAGCCTCCATGTTTTATCTGGAATGGAAGGGATAATACCTTCTTCATGGGGGAAAATGAAAGCTTGCTGAATACCTATGCAGGGCTATTTCCTACTCTTTGCAATGTGCATCTTCTGCTCTTGTCAGTTCCATCTTTCTTATGTACACGTTGTTTTCCCTAATTCCTTTCCCCTTTCTTAGGTTCATCTGCATTTAAGCAATCTCTCAAAATTCTGTTTAAATTTTCTTAACTATTATTTTCTGCATTTATCTCTCCCTGAGCACTGAACAATTATTAATTCTAGGAGCTACTTTGCTATATTTTGATCATTTTAATTGGCATCAATGTTAGTTTTTTTCCATTGACCTTAAATACAGTCGTCCCTCGCCACTTCTCGCTTCGACTTTCCCGGCTATCGCAGTGTTTTCAAGTATAGTATTTGAAAAAATTGCGATAAAGTGAAGCCGCGACGGTCCAAGCGCAAAGTGGCGAGGGCGACTGTATATAAATAAAGAATCCTACTTTGCGGAAATTCATTTATTGCGGTAGAGTCTAGAACTGATTAACCGCGATAAACGAGGGCCGACTGTAACTATATTCTAAAATTCATTTGTAATTTAGTTGTCTAGAATATTAAACATTTTCCAGTCGAAATACTATTATGTAGTTTTTAGGTTCAAGACAGCCCTTAAAAGCTTCTTGATTCAATTTAGTATGTTAGGAATATGTTTACCTTCTTTTAGATCAGTATATCTAATTCTGAGATGAGATACGATTTTTAAAAAGTGTCAGGGTCCCACCCAGGCCAGTTATATAGGGATTTCAAAGTATAGGGCCCAGGCATTGGTATTTTTAAAAGCTCTTTAGGTGATTCTAATGTTCACCAGGGTCGAGAATCTACTTTGGGTGCTAGAGCTAAAGGATTCTCATTGGTACTTTTTGCTTAAAAATGAAATGGCATTGCCCTGGCCGGTTTTGCTCAGCGGTTAGAGCGTCAGCCTGCAGTCCAGAGAGACCCGGGTTCGGTTCCCGCTAAGAGCACGTACCTCGGTTGCAGTTTGTCCCCGGCCCTGGTTGGGTTGTGCGGGGGGCAGCCACTCGATGTGTCCCTTTCACGTTGATGTTTTTCTCTCTCTCTCTCTCCCTCTCTATCTGAACAAAAAATGGAAAAATGTCCTCGGGTGAGGATAAAAAAAAAAAAAAAAAAAGAATGGCATAAATGCCATGGATGGTACCTTTTGCTTAAAAATGAAATGGCATTAATGTCAATAAAAGTGTGACAGGAACCATAATCTAATAGTGTTCATTGGAAGTTTTCTGAGTATTTAAAAGGTACAAAGTAATATTAATATTTTCCAGAATGGCTCATATGATAATCATGAATATTATTTTTATTTATTTGGCTAGTATTTAATAAGTACCTCTGCTAAGCAACAGATGTCAGAGAGGTACACAGTTATTCCCTTTGCAGTGATATTTAGTTTGAGAGGGAGAAGAGTAAGAAAAGTAAATTGAATATGATGTTATATAATAGTGTTATAGGAGGGTGCTTTAAGAGGCCCAAAGAAAGAACAACTTTATTCTTTCTAAAGAGTATAAGAAACACAACAAAATTCATCAGATACAGTGAAAGCAGTCCTAAGAGGGAAATTTATAGGCCTACCTCAAGAAACGAGAAAAATCTCAAATAAACAGTCTAACTTTATATTTAAAGGAACTAGAAAGAGAACAACAAACAACGCCCAAAGTGAATAGAAGAAAGAAATTAAAAAAGATCAGAGCAGAAGTAAAAAAAATAGAATCTTAAAAAAACAATACAAAAGATCAATGAAACCAAGAGCTGGTTCTTTGAAAAGATAAACAAGACTGACAAAACTTAACCAGACTGGTCAAAAAAGGAGAGAGGACCTAAAAGAGGAGAGAGAAATAGCAACTGAGACCAAAGAAATACAAAGGATTATAAGAAAACATGCCAACAGATTAGATAATCTGGATGAAATGGATAAATTCCTAGAAACATACAATCCTCTAAAACTCAATCAGGAAAAAGCAGAAAATATGAATAGACAGATTATAACAAATGAAATTGAAACAGTAATCAAAACACTCCCAACAAACAAAGTCCTGGCTTCACAGGTGAATTTTACCAAATATTCAAGAAGAACTAACACTGTCCTTCTTAAACTATTCCAAAAAATTCAAGAGGAGAGAAGACTCCCAAGCTCATTTTACGAGGCCAGCATTATCCTAATTCCAAACCAGATAAAGATACTACAAAGAAAGAAAGTTTTAGGCCATATCCCTAATGAATATAGATGCTAAAATTCTCAACAAAATATTAGCAAACCAGCCCTGGCCAGTTTGGCTCAGCGGTTGGAGCGTCAGCCTGCGGACCAGAGAGTCCCGGGTTCAGTTCCCGCTGAGGGCACGTACCTCGGTTGCGGTTTGTCCCCAGCCCCGGTTGGGGTTATGTGGGTGGCGGCCAGTCGATGTGTCTCTCTCGCATCGATGTTTCTCTCTCTCTATTCCTCCCGCTCTGTCGGAAGATAAATGCAAAAGTGTCCTCAGGTGAGGATTAAAAAAAAAAATAAAAATAAAAATATTAGCAGACCAGATCCAGCAATACATTAAAAAGATCATACACCATGATCAAGTGGGATTTATTCTGGGGATGCAAGGTTGGTACAATATCTGCAAATCAGTTAACGTGATACACCACATAAACAAAATGAAAGATAAACCCCACATGATCATATCAATAGATGCAGAAAAAGCATTGATGAAATCCAGCACCTTTTTATGATAAAAATTTTTAGTAAAGTGGGACTAGAGGGAATATACCTCAACGTAATAAAGGCCATATATGAAAAACCCACAGCCAACATCATACTCTTAAGATCAGGAATAAGACAGGATGTCTGCTTTCACCACTCTTATTAAACATAGTACTGGAAGTCATAGCCATTGCAGTCAGACAAGAAGAAATAAAAAGCATCCAGCCCTGGCTGGTTTGGCTCAGTGGTTAGAGCGTCGGCCTGTGGACCAAAGACCTGCGGGTTTGATTCTGGTCAGGGGCATGTACCTCGGTTGCAGTTCGTCCCCGGTCCTGGTCGGGGTCGTGCGGGAGGCAACCAATCGATGTGTCTCTCTCACGTTGATGTTTCTCTCTATCTCTCCCTCCTCCCCTCCCACTCTATCTGAAGATACATGGAGGAATGTCCTCAGGTGAGGATTAAAATAAATAAATAAATAAATAAATAAATAGGCATCCAAATTGGAAAGGAAGAAGTAAAACTGTCATTATTTTCAGATGACATGATACTGTATATAGAGCACCCTAAAGATGCCACAAAAAAACTGCTAGAACTGATAAGTGAATTAAGTAAAGTAGCAGGATACAAAAATAAATATACAGAAATCAGTTGTATTTTTATTTTTATTTATTTTTGTTAATCCTCACCTGAGGATACTTTTCCGTTGATTTTTATTAGGGGGACTGGAAAGTAATGTTGTTAAAATAATGACATGTTAAGGGCGGAAGTGGAAGCAAATCTATGTCAGACAATCAAGGAACTGTCAAACACTCTTAACCAACCTTAGTCGACCATCCAAGAACATTTGCAGCAGATTGGTAAAGTAAGCAGAGCAGGTGTTTGGGTCCCGCGTAATCTGTCCGAAGAAAAAAAAGCTAACCGGTCCACCACATGCAACTTATTGCTTCAGCGGCACAATACAGAAGCGTTTTTTGATTGCTTGATCACTGGAGATGAAAAATGGGTCCTCTATGATCATCCAAAATGCAAAAGGCAGTGGCTCTCTCCGAAGGAATCACCACGAAGTACAGCTAAGCCGGGTTTATACCCCAAAAAGACACTTTTGTGGGTTTGGTGGAGTATTCGCGGGGTCATTCATTTTGAAGTGCTGAAACCTGGACAAACTGTGAATGCAGACCTTTACTGTGAACAATTGGATCGAGTAAATCAATCTTTAATTGAAAAGTGCCCAGCGATTGTCAACAGAAAAGGTGTTATTCTGCAACACGATAATGCAAGACCACACTGCGCAAGACGAACCCTGGAAAAAAATTAATGAATTGGGGTGGGAGGTATTGCCTCACCCACCATACTCGCCTGATACTGTGCCATCAGATTTCCATTTATTCCGATTGCTACAACATTTTCTAAGTGGCAAAAAATTTGACAATTTGGATGATGTCCAAAATGCCATCTCCAGATATTTTGCTCAAAAACCAATTGATTTTAATCGATCCGGCATTGATAATTTGCACACTAGATGGCAAAAGGTTGTTGATAATGAGGGTGATTACATCATTGATTAAAAATAAAAACTTGTTAAAATTTATCTGTTTGAATTTAATGAAAAAAAAAACGACATTACTTTCTGGTCCCCCTAATAGAGTGGAAGAAAGGGAGGGGGGGAGGGAGGGAGAGAGAGAAAGAGAGAGAGAGAGAGAGAGAGAAAAATCCTTGTGGGAGAGACACATTGATTGGTTTCCTCCCACATGACCCTGGCCGGGCAGGGATCAAACCTGCAACCCAAGTATGTGCCCTGACTGAGAATCGAACTGGTGACCTCTTGGTTCATGGGTCGATACTCAGCCACTGAGCCACACTGTCCGGGTAAAACCTCGGAATAAATTTAACCAAAGGTGCAAGAGACCTGTACTCGGGAAATTATAAGACACTGAAGAAAAAAATTAAAGATACAAATAAGTGGAAGCGTATACCATGTTTATGGATAGGAAGAATTAACATCATAAAAATGTCCATTCTAGCTCTTTCCAACCAGTGCCAAGCCTTAGGCATCTCTTGGGACAACTGGCACAAGCACAAGTACCAGGGGCAAGAGATAGCCCTACAAAAGAAGCGACAATATGAGCTGAGATGCCCTGCTGCCAACACTAAGATTGGACCCCACCGTACATCCACGTGCAGGGATGCAACAGGAAGTACCAAGCCTTGAGACTGGACGTGGGCAACTTCTGGGACTCCCAGTGTCGTACCCACAAAACAAGGATTATTGATGTGGTCTACAATGCACCAACAATGAACTGGTCTGCACCAAGAGCCTAGTAAAGGACTGCATTGTGCTCCTTGACAGCACAATGAATCCACCAAGCACTGCCCCTGGGCCGAAATAAGGGGGCCAAGCTGACTCCTGAGGAGGAAGAGATTTTAAACAAAAATTGATCAAAGAAAAGTCAGAAGAAATATAATGAAAGGAGAAAGAATGTCAAAATCAGCAGTTTTCTTGAGGAGCAGTTCCAGCAGGACAAGCTTCTTGCATGCATCCCTTAAAGACCAGGCCAGTGTGGCTGTGCAGATGGTTATGTGCTAGAGGGCAAGGAGCTGGAGTTCTATCTGAAGAAAATCAAGGCCCAGAAAGACAAATAAATCTTCTTTCCTCCTATCTTAGCTCATGCAATAAAGATGTTTATTGTAAAACAAAACAAAGCCCATACTATCCAAAACAATTATTGATTCATTGCAAATCCTATCAAGATACCAATGGTATATTTCACAGAACTAGAACAAATATTCCAAAAATTTATATGGAACCACATAGGACCCCAAATTGCCACAGCAATTTTGAAAAAGACAAAGTTGTAGGAATCACGCTGCCTGATATCAAACTATATTACATGGCCATAGTAACCAAAACAGCATGGTTCTGGCATAAAAACAAATTTATAGATCAATGGAACAGAATAGAGAGCCCAGAAATAACCCTACACCTTTACGATCAGTTAATATTTGACAAAGGAGGCCAGAACATACAATGGAGTAAAGATAGTCTATTTAATAAATAGTTTTGGAAAATTTGGACAGATAAGTGCAAAAAAAATGAAACTAGACCACTTTCTTACACCATACATAAGAATAAATTAAAAATGGATTAAAGACTTAAATGTTAGACTGGAAACCCTAAAAATCCTAGAAGAAAACATAGGCAGGAAAATCTCAGATTTCTCATAGAAATATTATTTCTGATATTTCTCCCTGGGCAAGGGAAACAAGAAAAAAAAATAAACAAATGTGAGTATATGAAACTAAAAAGCTTTTACACAGCAAAGGAAATCATCAGCGAAATGAAAAGACAATCCATGGAATGGGAGAACATATTTGCCAGTGATACATCTGATAAGGGGTTTAGTATCCAAAATTTATAAAGAACTCATACAACTCAACACCAAAAAAAAAAAAAAAAAGAAGAAAATCCAATTAAAACATGGGTAAAGGACCTGAAAAGACACTTCTCCAAAGAGGACATATGAAAAGACGCTCAATGTGACTAATCATCAGAGAAATGCAAATTAAAACCACAATTGAGATGTCTTCCCTGAAATATTTTCCTTCGCAGATTTGTGGACTATGCATCTGGACTTGTTGCCCTGTTTTCTGTGTATGAAAAGGCCCTAACTTACTTAGTAGCTGTCCCATTTTCATTTCTTGGCTCATGATAATCCTCTACACTTCAGGATGATTCACAGTTCTTGGCTCAGAACCTGCTCCATGATTACTTCACTCTCTCCTGGTTCTGCCCTGCTAACAGTTTGTCAGTTGTTATGTACTTAGGGCTGTCAAGCTACTGCCTGTAGGCCACCTGCCTGTTTTTGTACATAAAATTTTATTGGAATATGACCGCACCTATACATTTATGTACATTGCCTATGGCTGCTTTCATATTATAATAGTAGAATTGAGTCATTGTGACAGAGAACTGTGACCTGCAAAGCCAAAAATATTATCTGGTCCTCTACAAAAAAGTTTGCCAACTTCTGATCTCCTGTTTTGCCATTGCATGTAAATGACCTTTGGGCTGTTTCCTGCACCCTTTTCTCATCTTTCTTATTTGCCTTTTTTACCTTATCTTCTGCCTACTCACAGATTCTGTTTTCTTCTGGACTCTGTAATGTACTGCATTAGCCTCTACCCAGAACATGCCAGCACTCAAAGTAGGAAGCCTCTCTCTGCATCCCAAACATGAAAAGTGCTGACAGAACTTTTATTTTAATTTCAAATTATAGAAGGATGCTTTTGCATTAAAATACACTTATAACATTAAACACAATCAAGAATGGTTTGTTTCAGAGTTTGTTGAGTGTGTTTTTACAGGATTGTTTAACACTTTTTTTTTTCACTTAAAATCACATTAAACATAGAGAAGTTGTAAGTTCTAAGAATGTAAAAAAGCAAAAAACTAATGTTGTACAAACCATCCCCCAAGAAATCAGAGTAGCTTTGCTGATCAGCTTTTTAAACTATTTTGGAATCTTTTCCAAATTTTAGTATATGAGAATGAAGAAATATTTGTGGTCTTAAGGATCGCCTTCCCATAATTGATGGGGACAAGTTCTTTGAATCTTTAAATAGACTTGGAAATTGAAGGAAAGTGGAGCTTTCTATTATTTTCTTTAAAAGAAAACTTCAGAATTATTTGGAAGAAGAATTGCCTTAATCATTCTTTTTTCCTTTTGGTTACTTACATTTTTTTTTCTTAAGTATCTCTGGAAAATATTTGTGTCGGAAAGTAATCACTTACTCCTTCATCTTCTCCATTATTTCTTGGTAACATAAAAAATATATATAATTCTTTCGTTTCTTTTGTATCCTTTAGTGGCTTACAGAAGAGATGAAATGTGGTCTGAGGGACGACATGACTATGAAAGGCTTCCAAGAGAACGAGCACCTCCTCGAAATCACCCCAGTGTAAGTTGCTTTTGCATGTAGAATAATTCAAAACTAAGTAAATTTGGTACACCAAATTTTGGCCTTTTTTTTTTTTTTTTTTTTGGTACGTGCCCCTAGCGGAAACCGAACCCGGGACTCTCTGGTCCGCAGGCCAATGCTCCAACCGCTGAGCCGAACCGGCCAGGGCGAAATTTTGGCCTTTTAACAAAATCTTCAAGTGCCAAAAATTACCATTCTAGGTTGAAATATAGATAGATTAAACTTATCCTTTAAAGGTTAAAAGTTTGAAAGTAAAGGCCAACATTTTATTTATGTAGAAAATCCCTATTTTATATTTCTTGCTTATATTTCTAAAATGGAGGGTTAATTTGTGGAGAAAATTTTAGGTTTGATAAAGGTCAGTCCATCAGTTAACAAAGAAGTATTTAAGTGCCTGTTCCTATTATTTGGTTGTCACCTGTTTTTCTATATTCCTAAAAAGGTTTGCAAACTGGATATATGAAATTCTAAGGTAGGAGCAGATCAGGGGCAGGCAGGCAGGCAGCTTCTGGTATGGGGTCTTACTACTTGTCCCTCTGTGGCTCTGTGAATTGGGAATTTTGAACCAGGTCTCTTCTCAAGGAGCTTGCCGATTTGCTTATTAATATTTTCCGAGCACTATATCCAGTATATGGCACATGGTAGGAGCTCAGTGTTTTTTGAATAAATATATGCACTCCCCAAAATCCTATATAGAGACCCAAGGGAGGGTTTGGGGAATGTCTAGAAGCCGTCGATCTTAAACTTTTGCACGGGCCCATTCTAAGCACCAGGAGATTGGGCTTGCGGTCATGGTGTGTGGATCTATTTGTTCATATGTTAGTTGTTTATTACTTATATATTATAAGTAAATCCTACAGCCCACTTTGATGGGTGGTATTACCTTCATGATTGTCATTTGGCCTGGGTTACAGCTTAGGTTGGGGTTGATCTAAAATTATTTAAGATGGAAAAAATGAAGAGACCATACATATTTCAGAATGAGCAGACTTAATTATTACTATATTGATTTCTTTTTAGGTTAATTTAATTATTACTATATTGATTTCTTTTTAGGTTAATTTATAGACTTTATGTTTCTAATAAAAATCCCAATATTTAAATATTTTTCAACTTTGATAAAAATATTTTATAGTTTACCTGGAACAACAAACAAGTGATATAGAGAAACATGATGTAGGACCAATGCAGGGATGGGAAATGGGATGACTTTCTTTAGAAACCCCATCAGCCCACGGATATATCCCATTAGGAATTTATTTTTCAAAGATAATTAAAATAATTTTCTGTGTGATTATGCTACCAATTGGATATATAATTGAGTTTTTTTACTTTGTTTTCAATTTTAGGAGATTGCCTTTTTTCTTTTCTAATTAGGTTTCTTTATTTTAATTTAACATATTTACATGGCTCCAAATTATAAAATAAGGTACAGAGAGGGGATAACTTACTTTAAATGGTAATTTATTGTAATTACACATTTAACTAGTGCCTGCTTATTACAGGTGAAGGATTTTATTTATAAATTTCCTAATCTTCAAAACAATACTTAGTGTTGAATGGTACAACATTTATAGAACCCAGTAGAATGTTTTAGAAACCATAAAATGTAGGCAGGGATTTATATACAGGACTATAATTTCAGACAATGGGAACTACTCATGTTGAAATCATGGAATGAGTTATGATATAAAATCTCTAGTACACCATTCTGCATTATGTTTGCACACTGTGTTATATCATCGAACATGTTGCAGTGCAAGTTGGCTTAAAGAGCTATGAAGGCTGGAAGCAGAGAGACCTGCCAGGAGCCTTTTGCTAGGCAAGGGAGCTAGTTCAAACAAGCTGTGGAAGAGTTTTAAGATGGGAATAATCAGTTATATCAGTGTCATGAAGACCAATAAGAAGGACCCTGTAGACCTTCAGTTAGATCATTGTGTGAGAATGGATTTGAGAAAGTTCATATTTAATAGCCTTTGTTTTTCTCTGAAATAAGAGGTAGGAAGATTATCTGTTCAAAGTTGAGGTAGAAGAACACGAGGCCGTCACTGAAGTTTTGGAGTAAACATTGCAGATACCTCCTAACCAGGGGTGTTTAATAAGACTTGCTGAGGGCCAATATGTTTGTGCACCATACATTTTATACCTAAGTAGCCCAGTTTAGGACTGGGGAAAGCAAGTTGTATTGATTTAGAATTGCAAGATGAGTGGTAGACCCAGGAAAATAAGGGTATTGAAGGTTCTGACCCAGAGAATTATTGAGGTAATATATAAAGAGATATGGACTATTTTAGAAAGGGAGTGAGGCTGTGAGAGGGACAGTGGATTGAAAGAAGTGAGGGGTTGAGGAACAAGAAAGGCTTAGTGACTTTGAAGACCAGGGTGTGGCAGAAGGATAGGCAATTGGTGTTTCAGTGTTGAGTTTTCAAAATGAGCACTTCTGGGTGATTGAAGTTCAATGTATGGTGGTAGGGAACAGAAGGTGGGTGGAGGTAGCTGGGGTTGAGATCAAGAAAACTTTGAGGCTGGATTTTTGGATCAGAGATTTAGATTAGAGGCTTTAAATCCGTGCTATACATTAAAATTACCTAGGGAGCTCTTAAATACCAATGCATGGGCCCCATACCAGATAATTAAGTCATAATTATCTGCAGGTAGGATCTAGACATCAGTGTTGTTTAAAAGTTCATTAGGTGATTCTTATATGAAGGGTTAGAAATGCAGGTTGTCACTTATAATATCAGGAGTTGAGGTAAAGATCACAGTTTGATGAAGTCCTCAGTCAGTGAGGATATTGTAAAATCTGAACAAACCAAAACATTTTCATTTTATACCACTTTTGTATGTGTAAATGTGAAACAGAGGTCCTTTTCCTTTGTGAAATAATTTCAACAGCAGTAAGCAGATAGAAGTTTTTATACCATAGTTGCTGTTGAAATCAGACTAGCTGTACTCAACTATCTCTAACTGCCCAATGGGAAAGCTTACTTAAGTTCTCTGGCTACTTGGTTTCTCCTAGAGGGGGAGGAGGTTAGATTGCTTTTCTCCATTTGAGAGCACAGAACATGCCCAGACAGGTTCATTCCTCTTCTTTTTCTTCTTTTAATTCCATTAGAATGGTCTCTCCATTCCCTAATCAACTTCTCCTAGTTTATAAATCTTTCTGTATTCTCACATTCCCCTTCCTCAAGACTCAGATATATTTTCTTCTGGTGAACTGGGCCTTATTTTGATTAGTCATATAAAGCCTTTCCTTTTCCTCAACATATTATGCCCCTTTGGTGGCTCTTGGAAATTTTGCCTTCTATGTTACACCTACATTTTAGTTCAATAAAGCATAGGTTCTTAACCTTTTTTTTGTGCCATGGAAGGTGAAGCCTATGGATACCTTCTCAGAATAGTGTTTTAAAAGGAGACCACTTATTTGAATATAATAAACTATTAAAAACCAAATTTGTGCCTGGCTGGTGTGGCTCAGTGGATTGAGCATCGTCCCATGCAACTAGAGGTCGCCTGTTCAATTCCCGGTCAGGGCACATGCCCAGATCTCGGGCTCAATTCCCAGTATGGGGCATGCAAGAGATAGCTGATTGATGTTTCTCTCTCATCGATGTTTCTCTGTCTCTCTCCCCCTCTCCCTTCCTCTCGATATCTAAAAACTTAATAAAAATATATTAAAAAAATAAAAACCAAATTTGTGATGTAGTGATATATACTTCTTTAGTAGATCATTAAATCATTAAATATCAAGAGCTAGTAGTAGGGATTTCTTTGATATATTTTCAAAGTAGTGATGAGTGTAAATGATGTTTTGAGATATTTGCAATAGCAGTAACTTGTTATAAAAATATCTGATTTCTCTAGTGATGAAGCCACAGGTACTGCTATTATTGAGTTTGTTGCCTATATTTAGGTGAAAAAGTAATTTTCACATCTGATTTCATGGACTCAACTGAAACTTTGGGTTAAAGTGTTTGGTAAGTGACACTAAAACTAGAAATATAAATCAATAAAGTTATAATTTCTGGCTTTGGATTTAATAAAAAATAACTTCAAAGTTTAAAAATATTTGCTTAGCCCGGCCGGCGTGGCTCAGTGGTTGAGTGTTGATCCGTGCACCAAGAGGTCGCCAGTTCGATTCCCGGTCAGGATACATGCCCAGGTTGTGGGCCAAATCCCCAGTGGGGGGCATGCAGGAGGCGGCCAATCGATGTTCTCTCTCATCGATGTTTCTATCTCTCCCTCTCCCTTCCTCTCTCTCTAAAATCAATAAAGAAAAAAAATAACTAAAAAAATAAAAATATTTGCTTATAATGCAAAGATCATTGAATATTATCTTAAAAACTATATTGGTATATCATATTGACAGTGCAAGAATGTTCATAAGCAGTATTATTCATAAGAATTCCAAAATGACAACAATCTGAATGTCCAGCAGTAGAATGGATAAGTTAATTTACAATCATACATCAATGAAAATGAATGGAATTTCCCCAAATGCAACAGCATATATGAACCTCACAAACATAATACTATAAGAAAGAAGCCAGACACGAGAGTATATCCTCTGTGTTTTCTTTTATATAAAGTTTCAAAACAGGCAGAGCTAGCCAAGAAAGTGGTTACTTTGGAAGACAGAGGTAGGGACTGGGAGAGAGCACAGGCAGGCTCTTGCCTTGCTAGGAAATGTTCAGTTTCTTGATCTGAGTGGTAATTACACAGTGTGATTAACTTAAGAAAATATATCCAGGAGTACATTTATGAGTTGTATACCTTTTGGATGTATGTCATCAGTAAAAATTTCACTTAAAGTTTTGAAAAGACATATTATTTTCTAAATATAAAACTGTAGTTAATTCTTTTTTTTTTTTTACTCCTCACTTGAGGACATTTTTGCATTTATCTTCAGATAGAGCAGGAGGGAGAGAGAGAGGGAGAGAGAGAGAGAAACATCGAAGTGAGAGAGACACATCTAGTGGTTGCCACCCACATGACCTCAACTGGGCCTGGGAACAAACCACAACTGAGGTACATGCCCTTAGTGGGAACTGAACCCGGGACTGTCTGGTCTGCGGGCTGACGCTCTAATGGTTAGAGCGGTTAGACTCTAACTGCTGAGCCAAACCGGCCAGGGCTGTAGTTAATTCTTTTAAAAGTGAGAAACCACTATCATTAGTGTCTGGGGTAGAGAAAGATAGTACTCTATTTTATTTTTTATATTTGGGTTCTGTTCTCTAACAGAAAAGCAATTTTACTGCATTTTTTTCTTCTTCTTTTCCCTTTGCCCCATTCATTCCCAATTCTGATACATCAGGAATGTATTTGAGGAACTATGGGATATGATATATAGCATGACTTGAAGGGGAGACTTGGAAAGTACTTACTACACTGTTATGGCCTCATTAGTGAAAGCAGATATTTTTGGGGCTCCTAGCTTTGATGAACCTGGAAAAGCAATTGGACACTCATATATTTTGGTACCCATATTAAATCACACTAAATTTGAGTATTGGAAAGCTTATCCTCAATTTACAACTTGATGAATGTACAGTCATTATTTTAACACTTTATAGCATTTAAATTCGTGTAGATAGATAGGAGATAAAGCCCAAAGGGATACACTGCAGAAAATCTGCATGTAAGCATGCACATTCCTCCATTGTGAGGAAATTGGTTATTGCAGAAAATCTGCATTTAACTTCCAGATGTCTATAAGGTCCTTATTTTTAAAAGCATGCTTTCTACTATTTAAGTTATAATTTCTGTGAACTTGATTATCTGATTTCTTAGACTTGATCAAGTTTTATGACTAACTAGCATTTTGATACTGCTTAACATTCAGTTTGGGAGTCCATCTTATTAGTTTGATGGAAAACAGGTAATATGGGACATTTTAATGCGTTACAACATAAAATGTCCATTTCCCATTGGCTTATTTTATTTAAATATATATATTTTTTTATAGCGAGAGAGGAAGGGAGAGAGAGAGAGAAACATCGGTGTGAGAGAGAAACATCAACCAGCTGCCTCCTGCATGCCCCCTACTGGGGATTGAACCAGCAACTTGGGCATATGTCCTGACTGGGAATCCAACCAGGACCTCTCAGTCCATGGGACAATGCTCAGTCCACTGAGCCACACTGGCTGGACCCATTGTCTTATTTTAAAATGGGGGACAATTTCAGTTTCAGAATTTGTAGAGGTTGTAAAGTTTGAAAATTGGGATCACAGCATTAGCAGCATGTGTTCTGGGAATTGTAATATATTTGGGGCTAAAGCCATTCTGTCTGTTTCCATCTGCCTTCTTATGGTCTTTTAACAAACACATATTAAAAAAAAGATTTTCTAATCTTAATGGCAGTGAGAACTGTAAAGATGGAGGGTAGCAATGTCAGTAACACTTTTTTCCTAACACATTCAGTTAATTTTGAGTTACATGATTAGGATTTATAATTAAGTAGTTAAACAGTATTTCCTTGGGTTAGTTGAATGCTTCTAAAATGTTTGTCATTGGTTATTTCTCTCTCCTAGATAGTTTAGCTGATCAAAATTAAATTCTTGAGTGAATTCTGAACATAATTTTGTTAATTTCTGAGGCCTTGTAAGGAATATATGGGACATATATCTGTTCCATATATTCTCAAATATAAATGAACCCAAAATGTAATACATAAATTTTTTGTTTATTTAACTTGAAATAGTCAACTTAATTTAGCAATTTAATCATATATATATCCCATATAATACTGCTTAAAATATATTAATGTGGAAATATTTCTTTTCTTCCCACTCCTATGTCATAAAACACTTTTATTTTAAATGTTCACATGCACATTTTAACTCCTATTCTCTTTATGCCCCACATTTTATTATTGTTTTATATAGTCACTGTTTATGTAAGTTTACCCATGTAAGTACAACTTTTACCAGTATTTTGTTATGAAAGTTTCAAACATACAGCAGAGTTGAAAGGATTTTATAGTTATATTGATACTTTATTAACATTATACTGAACTTGCTTTATTATCTATTTATCCTTCTGTCTGTCCTTTATTCATTCACTTAATCCATCTAAGTTTTTTTTTCTTTATTGATTTTAGAGAGTGAGGAAGGGAGATGGAGAGAGAGAGAAAAACATTGATGAAAGAGAACATCCATTGGCCGCCTCCTGCATGCCCCCCACTAGGGATTGGGCCCACAGCCTGGGCATGTGTCCTGACCAGGAAATTGAACCGGTGACCTCTTGGTGCATGGGTTGACGCTCAACCACAGAGCCACACTGGCTGTGCTAATCCATCTAATTTTTTGGATGCATTTCAAAGTAAACTGTATAACAGTACATTTCCTTAACTACTTAAGCACGCATATCATTAGCCAAAGTGCATTGTTTCTTAAAATTATTTTTCAGTGTGAAAATTACTGCATGAAATGCAAAATCTTAATTGTTGATTTACTGAGTGTTGATTTAGTAATGTTATTTTAGAGCTACCCTAGTAGACGTTTTACTTTTTTTTTTTTTAGAGAGAGAGAGGGGAAGGGGGTGGAGAGAGAGAGAGAGAAACATCGATCTCACATTGATTGGTTGCCTCCTGCTTGCATCCCGACTGATTGAACCTGCAACCCAGGTACATGCCCTTGATTAGGAATTGAACCCCAGACCCTTCAGTAAGCTGGCTGATACTCTAACCATTGAGCATTACAGTGTTTACTTTCTTAACTAACAGAATTGCAACAACTTAAATTTCTTTTGTTGTAACTATTTTCAGAGAGATAAAATCAGTTCTTGACTAGTTCTTTAACAATATGTCCTAATTTTCTGGGGCAGTTTCAGTTTAACATATTTGATACATTATTCCCAAAAGGCATTCAAATGACTCAGAATATTTCATTGAAAATTCAGCAAGCGAGCTTGGCCAGTCAGAGTGGCTCAGTTGGTTGAGCATCATCCTGTGTACTGAAAGGTTGTGGGTTTGATTTCTGGTCAGGGCACATACCTGGGTTGTGGGTTTGATCCCCAGTTGGGGAGCACACGGAAGGCAACCCATCAATGTTTCTCGCATGGATGTTTCTCTCTCTCTGTATATATATCTCTCTCCCCGCCCCCCGTTCCTCTTTGTAAGCATGAGGATTAAAAAAAAAATTCAGCAAGCGAATTAAACCAGTAAGTGCTACAGTAAAGATGCTTGTCACAAACTGATGGATCAGAGTGAAGAAATTTCAGATTTATGAAAACAAAACTTTACCAGCCTGTGTAATATAATTTTTTAGTTAGATGTGATTTGTTAGGTACTTTTCCAGTAAAAAGCGTGTGATGCCAAAAGTGATATAAAATTGAGATAGCCAAGTGGAATATATATTATGTATGTGGTGCTTACTATGTGCCAAGTTAAATTCCAGGTGGTGGGAATAGAGCAGTGAAGATCAATAAGGTTTCTGCCTATGAGGCTTGCATTTTTAGTGTAAGTTGATTGTGTTAGGAAGTAATGGCATTGATTATTACATGTGCCATTGTACTTAGTTACTTTACTGGTAGGTTAGTGTGTTTTAGTTGTTTTTGACTTTCTATAAGGGCGAAAATTAAGTATATAAAAGTAGGCAAAATAATATAATGAACATCCCACGGACAAATCATCCAAATGACAGTTATCAAAACTCATGGTTAATCTTGTTTTGTCTATGTCTTTACTACTTTCTCCCCTCTTTGATTATTGTGAAGTAAATCCAAGATACCATATTTCAAATGCAAATAAATATTTCAGTATGTATCTCTGAAAGATAAGAATGCTTAAGGGGGATACTTATGTGTTAAAATTTTTATTTTAAATGTTTTTGTGTTAAAATGTGTGCAAAAATATTTTAATGATATTGGAGAATAAGTAATTTTAAAGAAATAGTAATCTTCATAATCTGTAAACAGTCTACTAATTTCATTGAGTTCATTTTTAGTTAATTGGAAATTATCCTGTTATCCTTAAAAGCGTTTTAAGTTTTACTTTATAAGTCCTAGTTTTTATTTCTTGTTTGTATGTAATGGTGCCATTGTTTTCTAAGATAATTCTAAAATGAAGGTTCCAAACATATCAGTACCTGAAGCCTTGTGTACTTTTGTTAGCATTTAGAGAGGAAAATTACATGTTGATAGCTCAATGTAAGATTTGTACAAGAATTTCAAACATAGTTGGTATTTTCGTTCAGGTCTTGCATTGCAGGTAATGGAAAATACTGTTTGAACTTTCTTAATAGTATAAGCTTTTGAAAGAGAATCATGGATTTTATTGGAAAGAAAAAGAAATCCATGAATGGTATGTCTGGGTAAGACATGAACTGTCTCTTAAAATAGTCTTGCTTTGTCACAGACCCCTACAGTCATCTTCATTTCCTTAAATCTCTTCATATAGTTAGGGAGTTTTCTTTAAGATTAGATGCCTACAGAGCAGAGATGGTATAATGTACTTATATTCGAACACTTTCTCAAAACATAAAGGAAATAGCAATTTGATCTTTATTACTAGATACAGAGCTGTCATTAGGAGTGTTTGTTTGTTTTTCATTTATTATTTGGTAAAAATAATTTGTTAAATATATAACTAAATGTGATTCTAGTTTCACTTCTTTGAAAGTTTTACCGAATACATTTTTAAATCCTGAAATAACTTTCTAGTAATAGTGGGAGCTGAACAAAGGAACAGGCTGTTTAGTAAATAAAGAAGGTGTCTCTCCATTCACAGAAGTGTTTAGGCATATTCACCTCACCATCCCTCCAAATCAGCATGTACAGTTGCCCCTCGCCACTTCGCGCTTCTTTAGTGCCTTCACTTTATTGTGGTTTTTTAAAAAAAAAGCCGCGAAAGTCGAAGTGCGAAGTGGCGAGGGACAACTGTATATAAAGAATCCTACTTCGTGGAAATTCATTTATTGCGGTAGAGTCTGGAACTGATTAACCGTGATAAACGAGGGCCGACTGTACAAATAAATAAGGATGTTGTGGAATGGAATTTTATGGTTTCTTAGAACTGAAAAATCAACAGTTTTACTTTTATAATAAAATTCGAATTAAAATTTTTGAATAACAGATTTTGAATTAGAAAATGTTACAAATTGTAATGTTGCTAATTTTGGCTTAATGACATTTTTGGGAAGCTTAGCATTTGCTTAGATTTAATTGAAATCTCTGTGAGAGACAGTGGTTAGAAGAAAGAGTCAATAAATTCATTTGTGTACTATATTTTATGCAAACATATAAAATATCTCTTACAGTTTAATGTCTAACATACTGAAGAAGAAAACCACCTAGTATGCCTATGGAAAAGAATTAGGTAGATATTTTAGCTTTCAAGTAGATATGAAGTTTTTTTTTTTTCTTTCAATCCTCACCCAAGAATATTTTTCCATTGATTTTTTTTTTTTTAGATTGGGAGGAAGGAAGGGAGGGAGGGAGGGAGGGAGAGAAAGAGAGAGAGAGAGAGAGAGAGAGAGAGAGAGAGAGAGAGAGAGAGAAACATCTATGTGAGACAGAAACATTGATTGGTTGCCTCCCACACGACCCCACCTGGGGCTGGGGATCGAACCCACAACTGAGGTACATGCCCTTGACCAGGAATCAAACCCGTGACTCTCAACACTCTAACCACTGAGCCAAACCAGCTAGGGCAGATATGAACTATTGATTTTATTTTATTTTTTATTATTATTATTTTTTATCCTCACCTGAGGACATTTTTCTATTTTTTGTTCAGATAGAGTGGGAGGGAGAGAGAGGAAGAGAGAGAGAGAGAGAGAGAGAGAGAGAGAGAGAGAGAGAGAGAAACATCGACGTGAAAGGGACACATCGAGTGGCTGCCTCCCGCACGACCCAACCAGGGGCCGGGGACAAACTGCAACCGAGGTACGCGCCCCTAGCGGGAACCAAACCCGGGTCTCTCTGGACCGCAGGCTGACGCTCTAACCGCTGAGCCAAACTGGCCAGGGCTGAGCTATTGATTTTAATTTATCCCAGCACACCGACAAATTTCCTCCCCACTGGGAAATTTGAATAGGATGTAATAATTTATTAACTGAATAGTTGTACTTATCAATGCTAAGAAGTAATTTAAGGAAATAGACACTTTGAAGAATTTAGTGTTTCACTTAGACTTACGTAAGTAGTAATCAAAATATCAAACCTTTTTTGAGCACTTACTTTATACTACTGTGCTAAATGCTTTACAATCTGTTTATTTAGCCTTCACAACAACCTCAAGAGGTAGATATTAGTATTAAGATCATTTCACAAATAATGAAACTGAGGTGTAGGATGGTAAAAGTATCCAGCTTTGAATGTTGGGCTTTATGTTGTTTTTTGTCAAATTAGTTAACTCATTAGTTGATCATGTGTTGCATACTTAGATAGCTTCCTGGTTTCTTTCACCTCTGTCTCACCTGATATTGATAGAAAGTTAGCATGAGTGCTCAAGAGCAGATTACTTACAGAATGTGCTCTGTATTTCTCTAGTTCATACTGTTGATAATCATTTTTATTGTTATTTCACAGCAACTACTCATCTAAGACAAGTGTTGTTCTCTCTCCAATTTCCTAACCCCCACAAAGAATTCATTCAGTTGCTAAAACTTTAAATATTAACAACATATTCCTTTGTGAAGGAGGCAGAAAAGATCAAGTCTCTGCTCCTGCTATATGTGCAACTGGCCTTGAGGAACTGATTGTACTGATCCCGTAAATGCCTGAGGCTTTGCATGCAAGCAAAGGCGCTCCCACCCTGAACACTGGAAGAGCCAGAAGGAACAGTGCATACGCTGACCTTCAACGGGAATAGTTAACAAGCAGTTTGCATTCAAGGACAAGGACGGTAGACAATAAGGACTTAGTGAAGACAAGGAATTAGAGTTGGAAGGATGCCATAATTTAGCCCTTAAAAATGAAACGCTGACGGCCTTCGGGGCTGCAGTCTTGTACCGTGTGTGTGTGTGTGCGTGTGTGTGTGCGTGTGTGTGTGTCTTTTGTGTTCATTCTCTTTTGCCCATTATTTGGAACTGCAACAAGTGGTGCCCAGCGTGGGGCTCGACGCTGTGAAGAGAACCAGAGAAGGACCCCTTCGGTAAGCGGTGGCCGACAGGGGGATCTCTTGCAAAATGGGAAATTCCCCGTCAGTTGAGTGGGAGTATCCTAAGTTGATTATGGGACTTTTACATTCCACAGGGGTGGAAGTGAAAGAGAAGCTGATTACTAAATTATTTATGCATATTAAGGAAACATGTTACTGGTTTCAGTTTCAACAGCAAGTGCAGTTAAATAATAGAGTCTGGCAGCAAGTTGTTAAGATGTTACGTACTGCTCACCAACAAGGAAAAACTATGGATATTAAGCTCTGGTCTTTATGCAGTGCTATAACTCAGGCTCTCCAATTACTGGAGACCAATTCAGAGAAAGGAGAGAATGAGAAGGAGGGGAAGGAAATCAAGATTAGGAGTACGATGAGGGGACTAAAACTCCAGAGCCTCCTCCAGAGTGTGAGGAATTACCTCCCCCTGAGGAAGAGCCGCCTCCCTCTAGAAATGGGAGCGATTTGAAAGAACTAACTTGGCTACTGCAAGCTTTACTTCCCCGGCTTTCAGGGCCTGTCCCTACCGCTCCATTGCCGCCTTCTGCGTTCCCTGTAGTCTTACCTCCACCTCCTCCCTCTACAATACCTATGCCTGGAGCAACCTTTACAGTGCCTAAAGTAGGGACTCAGTGGGATGATGATGATTTTCCTCTGCCCCCAGATTTTGATGATCAAACTCATAAAGGCCCGGAGGCGTCTGGGGTTTTTTTGCTCTTTCCTATCACCAGACAACAATTCGCTGCTAATCAGCAGTATTCCCAAGGAGGTTTTAATGTTACATATCAACCTTTAAATTATAAACTTTTGAAAGACCTAAAACAAGCAGTACAAAATTACGGGCCGCAGTCTCCCTTTGTGTTAGGGCTGTTGAATGCATTTTCATCAGAAAATCTCTTGATACCTATAGATTGGGAAAATGTAGGGAAGACAGTTCTTGAGGGATCTCAATGGTTACAATTGAAAAGTTGGTGGTGGGAGGAGGCCCGTTCACAGGCTAGGCAGAATGCCCTCCGGCAACCTCCTGGGCCCACAGAAGAGGAACTGGACAATATTCTAATCTTGCCCAACAGGCTGGCCTATCAGATTTAGCTCTGACCCAAACTAAGAGCATTTTTATGAAAGCTTGGATGAAGATAGAAATATCGGGGAAAACTACTCCATCTTTTGCAAAAACAACCCAAGGGCCGACGGAACCTTATACTGATTTTCTGTCCTGCCTCAAAGACGCCGTTTTTCGTGGGCTCGGAAACTCCGAGGCGGCGTCGATCCTGCTGCAATCTCTGGCTTTTGAAAACGCTAACCCTGATTGTCAGAGAGTCCTTGAAAGGGGGGGGGGGCTCTCTAGATGAATACATCCGTGCCCGTGCGGGCGTGGGAGGTGCTGCCTATCACGCAGAACTCTTGGCGGGAGCTATTCAGAAGGGCAACAATACTAAACCCACTTGCTTTAACTGTGGTAAAATGGGACATATTAAAAAGGACTGCCGTAAAGGGAAACAGAAAGGAGGTTATGAAAAGGGCAAACAACCCCCTGGCTTATGCCGACGATGTGGGAGAGGAAGACGCTGGACTAATGAGTGCAGATCAGTGACTGATAAAAGTGGTAACACCCTCCTTCCAATGTCGGGAAACGAGAAAGGGGGACCTCGACCTTGGGCCCCACAGAACGACAATACGAGGCCTCAGCAGTACCCTATCAGCAATGGGGTCAGTCATCAACTCAGCAATATATAAAAGTGGTGATTTAAAAGCAGCCACTCAAGGTAGCACCACTGTCAATCTTTTTGTTAATAAAACTTATACCTTATCGCCTATGGGTGGTATCTATAGATTATCTATAGGGATATATGGACCTATCCCTCAAGGAACAGTGGGACTCATAATTGGCAGGAGTAGTGCTACCGTAAAGGGTTTGCAAGTACATATTGGAATTATTGATGAGGATTTTAAAGGGGAAATCCTCATAATGGCTCAAATTACCCAAGTAATGGTCATTCATGCTGGCAAGCGAATTGCACAGCTGTTATTATTCCATCATGTCAAATTCCCGTCAGTCCAGATGGAGCGACACGGTGGTTTTGGAAGTACAGGTACTAAAGTACAGGTTGACCTACGGGAGATCTTAGTTAATGATCAACGTCCTGCCTTAACATTAATCATAGCGGACACAACTTTGAAGGATTAGTTGACACGGGTGCTGACGTTTCTGTAATAAGCCAAAGCCAATGGCCTGTTGAATCGCCCAAAGACCCTGTAAATATTACTTTGTCAGGACTAGGACAAGCTCAACGAGTATTTCGGAGCGCGACACCCCTCTCTTGTGAGGACCCTGAATCTCAAAGAGCCTCTGTAATTTTCTATATTGTGGACATTGCTGTGAACCTATGGGGTCGATTCTTATTACAACAATTTGGAGCCTTTTTAAGTATCCCTACTTTATCTCCTCAAGTTAAAAATATGATGCTAAACATGGGATAGAATCCGATTGCTTTCCAGCATTTAAATGGATAGCCACTGCCCTCTCAAAGCCTCAAGCTCTGCCGTTAGAATGGAATACACAAACACCTGTATGGGTGGAGCAGTGGCCACTCCCTAAAGAAGAACGTGAGGCATTGAAAACCTTAGTTGAAGAACAATTACAGGCAGGGCATATAGAGCCCTCAGTCTCTGCATGGAATTCTCCTGTGTTTGTAATTAAAAAGAAGAATGGAAATGGTGCTTTCTCATTGATTTGAGGGAAGTTAATAAGTGCATTAAGCCTATGGGCCCCTTACAACCAGGGATTCCCAACCCTGCTATGATTCCACAGAATTGGTCCATTTTAGTTATTGACTTGAAAGACTTTTTACAATACCCTTGGTAGAACAAGATAAAGAGAAATTTGCTTTTACTATACCTGAATATAATTGTGGCCGGCCCACCGAACGATATAAATGGAGAGTATTCCCCAGAGGATGTTAAATTGTCCTACTTTATGTCAAGAATTTGTTGATCGGGCCTTAGAGCCAGTACGAAAAAAGAGTCCGAATATCCTCTTACATCACTATATGGATGACATTTTGCTCGCTGCCGCCACTGAAAGGGAAAGAGACGTTGCTTATGAGGAGCTTAAAACCCAGTTAGGTCATTATAATTTATGCATTGCTCCCGAAAAAGTTCAAACTACCTTACCTATAAACTATCTAGGTTTCCAAACAGCTCAAACGCAAATACAACCACAGAAACTAAAACTAAGACGTGACAAATTGGTAACCTTGAATGATTTTCAAAAATTGCTAGGAGACATTAATTGGCTACGACCTTCTCTAGGTATCCCAACTTACTCTCTAGAACATTTATTTTCCATCCTAGAAGGGGATACCCGGCTCGATAGTCCCCGATCCCTCACTCCTGAAGCGGAGAAGGAGTTACAATTAATAGAACAAGAGATTCAGGAAGCCTTTGTTCAACAAATTGATTGGTCACTCTCCATAATCATATATCCTTCATACTCCACATTCGCCCTCGGCAGCCGTAGGTCAACCTGAATCAGTACTTGAATGGATCTTTTTGCCCAACAAACAAAATAAGAAATTGTTGGTATGTATTGACAAAATAGCTCATCAAATTATCAAAGGTTGACACCGCTGCCGGCAACTCTATGGGTATGATCCTGCCACTATCGTAACATAGCTCTCCAGGTGGGATGTTGACCGTTGCCTAGAATTTAATGAACAGTGGCAAATTGCTTGTGCAGATTTTGTTGGCTGGTTTGAAAATCATTACCCTCAATCAAAAATTTTTGCCTTCTTAAGAACTCACTCAATACTCTCATTTACACCTATAGTTAGCGCCCCTGTAAAAGGAGCAGCTTTTTTCACTGATGCGTCCAGCAACGGTAAGGCTGGATACTGGGGACCGAATGGCAGTAAAGTTGTACAATCTCCCCAGAATTATGTTCAGCAGAGTGAGCTTTTTGCCGTTCTTTTGGTGCTTCAGGACTGGCCTCATATCTCTTTAAATATTGTTAGTGACTCACAATATGCTGTATTCACAGTTATCCAATTGCCTCAGGTAACATTACCTCTTCGAGCCACAGTGCCTTTACAGATACTATTCCAACAAGTGCAAAAGGCACTTCTGGAGAGGGATCTTCCCCTCTTTGTTACTCATATTTGTTCTCATTCAGGACTCCCAGGCCCACTAGCCAAGAGAAATGAACAGGTTGACTCACTCTTAGTTGGGAATATACATAAGGCACATGAGGAACATCTTTTCCATCACACCAACGCGCTAGGTTTACAAAAACGCTTTTCTCTCACCAGGCAACAATCACTGTCTATTGTGCGCCACTGTCCACAATGTGCTGCCATCAATTTACCTGCCATGTCTCCTGGCTGCAACCCTTGGGGTCTTACCACAAATCAAATATGGCAGATGGATGTTTGTATACCCCCTTCGGGCGACTCAAATATATTCATCACACTGTGGATACATACTCCCATTTTCAATGGGCAACTACTTTGGCTTCTGAAAAAGCAGATTCGGTTATTACACATTTACTAACGATTCGCAGTGATGGGCATCCTGCACACCATTAAAACTGACAATGCCCCCGCATATACATCCAAAAAATTAGCTGCCTTTCTCATTAATTATTTTATTAAACACCTCACTGGCATTCCCTTTAATAGTCTAGGTCAAGCCATAATCGAGAGAGCTAACAGAACATTAAAACTACAACTAATAAAACAAAAAGGGGGAGATGGATATGAATCTCCTCAGAGACAGCTCTTAAAGGTACTCTTTACTCTCAGTTTTTTAAATCAATGGCAAGCATTGGATCAGTCAGCCACGAGAACACATTTTTCTGCATCCCATCAGAAATCGTCTATCAACCTATCTATTATAGGGATATGGAGGGGTGCTGGAAACCAGGGGAGGTATTACGATGGGGGCGAGGATTCGCTTATGTCTCTACAGGGGAAGAGTGCGAGTGGTTACCAACCGAACGCATAAAACTCAGAGATGTCGAAGCGCAGTCGCACCAAGGAATTCATCAAGGAGTTCCAGGAGCTGAATCTCCAAGCCCACATGATCACCGTAGGAACACGGAGAGCCACACCACCGACTTGGGGGCAACTGAAAAAGATGACACAAGAGGCTGAGAACATTCTGATGCAGACTCGACAGCCACGCACCCCAAGTTCTCTCTTTCTAGCCATGTTGGCCGTGGTTTCATGTCAGGTGGGGTTTGTCCATGCTAATCATGCCTATTGGGCCTATATCCCCAACCCTCGCTACTGAGGGCTGTTTCATGGGAAGAACCAGAAGTACTGGTATATACTAATGACTCCCGCTGAATGCCCGGCCCTTATGACTCCTCACTTCCATTATATCCCAAGGAAGAGGGGCGAATGGTCAGTAATTACTCCTTCGGGTCCAAAGGTGCCCCAATTTCTTTTGGAATATCCCCTCATTGCCTGCAGCCCTCTCATGAGGCATGGGGACTCCAGTATATACATTTTTCTTTCGCCTTCTCTACTATATTTGTATCTGTACAAGGCTTTAAGGTTCATGAAGGGAATGCCTCCCTTGAAGATCCCCCAACTCTATTATTCCTCTGCCCTTTTCCTGTTGCTGAGCCCGGGATAACTCATCTCACATGGACTCGATGCAGAGGGAAATACCCTAAGATTTTAATTAGTGACTCCGGGAATAACATACAAGTCATAGATTGGAGCCCCCATGGAGATTTTAGTATTAGGGGGACCGGAAAGTAATGTCGCTTCTGCACGTTTCGATATTCGGTTGTCATTTATCAGCTCATTGTGTACTTCAGAATCATGCCAAAGACATTTTAAGGTTAGAGTGACTTGTTTACGCGTAAATAATTAGATCTTAATTTTTTTTGTTTTTGCAATTTATAGTGAAATGGCCAGCCAAATACCAGAAGAGGTACATATCCGGCATTGGATGCTTTTTGAGTTTCACAAGGGTAGTAACGCAACAGTTGCTACCAAAAACATTTGCGATGTTTATCCAAGTGCATTAGACGTTCGTAAATGCCAAAGGTGGTTTTCTAAGTTCAAATCTGGTAATTTTGATCTTTCTGACTTGTATTGATCAGGAAGCCCAACAACTTTAGACAATGACATGTTAAGGGTGGAAGTGGAAGCAAATCCGTGTCAGACAATCGAGGAACTGTCAAACACTCTTAACCAACCTTGGTCGACCATCCAGAAACATTTGCAGCAGATTGGTAAAGTAAGCAGAGCAGGTGTTTGGGTCCTGCATAATCTGTCCGAAGAAAACAAAGCTAACCGGTCCACCACATGCAACTTATTGCTTCAGCGGCACAATACAGAAATGTTTTTTGATCACTTGATCACTGGAGATGAAAAATGGGTCCTCTATGATAATCCAAAATGCAAAAGGCAGTGGCTCTCTCCGAAGGAATCGCCGTGAAGTACAGCTAAACCAGGTTTACACCCCAAAAAGGCACTTTTGTGTGTTTGGTAGAGTATTCGCGGGGTCGTTCATTTTGAAGTGCTGAAACCTGGACAAACTAAATGGAGACCTTTACTGTGAACAATTGGGTCGAATAAATCAGTCTTTAATTGAAAAGTGCCCAGCGATTGTCAACAGAAAAGGTGTTATTTTGCAACACGATAATGCAAGACCACACTGCGCAAGACGAAACCTGGAAAAAATTAATGAATTGGGGTGGGAGGTATTGCCTCACCCACCATACTCGCCCGATATTGCGCCATCAGATTTCCATTTATTCCGATTGCTACAACATTTTCTAAGTGGCAAAAAATTTGACAATTTGGATGATGTCCAAAATGCCATCTCCAGATATTTTGCTCAAAAACCAATTGATTTTAATCGATCCGGCATTGAAAATTTGCACACTAGATGGCAAAAGTTGTTGATAACGAGGGTGATTACATCATTGATTAAAAACTTGTTAAAAATTTATCTGTTTGAATTAATGTCGTAAAAACACAACATTACTTTCAGGTCCCCCTAATACAAAGTTCTCCAAAGTACCCCTTAAATGGCATAAACATAATGGAACCCTGGAAGGGCATGGGAATGAAACTATTATTTGGCACGACCAAGGCCTCACCGCTCCCATGCCTCACTTGATTGGCGGTACTGCAGTTCAGGGATATCTTTGGAAATTACTGGCTGCCGGAGAAGCCATTAACACGTGGACCGGAAACATGTCCCTGAATATATCTGATGATAAAAATCCTTTTACTGTACAATTACATATTAACAACTCTCGTTATATTTCAGCTTGCCTTAAATTCCCATTCGTTCTTTTAGCAGGGCCAATTACTTGGAACACCTCCACTGGAGGAATCACTTGTAAAGGGAATTGCTCCCTGTATACCTGTGTGAATAAGACCATTTTTGACCACCTTAACTTAACTCAGGATAGTATCTACTTATTAAAGGCCAGGAATGAAATTTGGCTCCCGGTAAATCTTACTAGGCCTTGGAGTGAATCAGTCGGTCTGATGCAAATTTACCAATTGATTAATGATCTAACACATCGCACCAAGAGAGCTGTAGGTTTGATTATTGCCACCATAGTGGGTCTTGTGGCAGTCGCCTCTACGGCTGCCGTGGCCAGAGTGGCGTTACATCAAGGGATTCAAACTGTGGATTACATCCGCCAATGGCATAAAGACTCCCATCTGCTATAGCAGCAACAACATGATAATTGATGCTCAAATGGATGATGATATCCGCCACCTCCAACAAATGGTACAATGGATGGGAGATCAAATACAGGTTTTAGCCACTTGCTCTGTTTTGTGATGTGATTGGAATTCCACTCAATTCTGTGTAACCCCTATCCCTTATAATGTAACTCATGAATGGAACCATATAAGAAAATTACTATGGGGACACAAAAACACTTCTTTCGAAATTCAGAAACTGGAAGCTCAGATTACAGAAACCTTTGCTCGAGAGCTTCCCAGATTAAGTGAAGAAGACATTTTTCAGGGACTGGCTCAAAGATTTACTAACCTTAATCCTATGGGCCAGATAAAAGCTCACTTCTACCATCAGCAATTCGGTTCTTGTTTTTCTAATCATTCTTTTTGCATTTATAGTCTTCCGAAGATGGAGCAACAAAGGAGTAGTGGTGGAAAGACAAAAAGAAGTAATGGCAGTCCTTCAACATGTGCAGTCGCAGAAATCTTGAAAAAAAAGGGAAATGAAGGAGGCAGAAAAGATCAAGTCTCTGCTCCTGCCATATATGCAAACATAGGCAGAAAAGGGCAGCTTGTAAACAACTGGCCTTGAGGAACTGATTGTACTGATCCCGTAAATGCCTGAGGCTTTGCACGCAAGCAAAGGCGCTCCCACCCTGAACACTGGAAGAGCCAGAAGGAACAGTGCATATGCTGACCTTCAACAGGAATAGTTAACAAGCAGTTTGCATTCAAGGACAAGGACGGTAGACAATAAGGACTTAGTGAAGACAAGGAATTAGAGTTGGAAGGATGCCATAACTTAGCCCTTAAAAATAAAACACTGACGGCCTTCGGGGCTGCAGTCCTGTACCGTGTGTGTGTGTTTGTGTGTCTTTTGTGTTCATTCTCTTTTGCCCATTATTTGGAACCGCAACACTTTGGAAATTCATTCAAATATTTTATATTGGGTTTTATTTTGCTTTCAAACCTGTGAAGTCAAAGACACTTTTGTCCAGTGCTGTGGAGAGATAGCAGAATGTTTCCTCTTGATCTTCCTACCTCAGTATTACCTCCCTATTTGTTGTTGCTTATGTGTACAAATCTTGTATTTCTTCTGAACAGTGAACTTCAACAGTAGACCAAAGATGTGTGCTATCTTAAATGGTTTTATTTCTAAAATTCCTAGGCAATTAGGGATTAGTATTGTAACACTCTTACTTTCTGTAGTTTATTTTTTATTAAAACAATAATATTGTATTTTTCTTTTACTTATGATTGGTTTTCTGCATTGCTGCATGTGATTTTATTAAACACACGTCTTTCTTCATTGAACAATTTTATTTCCTTTAAACCATGTGAAGATCTTACTGTTGGTTATATTCATGTTATTTCATTAATGCATTTTTGTTTGTTTATACATTTATTTTATTTGATTAAGGATAAGAACTCCTGTGCTTTTTTAAAACCTTTCCAAAACCAAATAGAGAAATTAGTGATTTTTATATATTTCTTTTTGTCTGTTTTAGGATGGCTACCATAGAGTAGTTAATATTGTGCCAAAGAAACCACCACTGCTAGACAGACCGGTTGAAGGAAGCTACAATAGATATTACAGTCATGTTGATTACCGAGACTATGACGAGGGCCGCAGTTTTTCTCATGATCGAAGAAGTGGTCCACCTCACAGAGGAGTATGTAAATTTCCCCCATGTACTAATTGTTATTTTTTTATAAGTTTAAAAATCATGTAATTTTTGAAATTTATGTGACTGACCATGAAGGCAGTTGAATAAACACTTCCTGCTTGATGCTCTGTTGAATTGTCTGCTGGAGCTGTCAAATGGGAAGTGGTAGTCAAGAATCTTTGCTGGACAAAGTGGGTAAGCACTCTGGATAGCTCTATCTACATGACATTAATTCCAACTAGCCTGCTTTTATATCCCTCAAATTAGCAGGGATTTGCAGAAGCGGTTAAAGGTAATCTGTTCCCTTGGTACTCAATTGGTGAGCAAGTGGTTACTATCTCTTAGTAGATATGCTCCCTTATAATTACTTTGATTATTTTTAGCATGATGAAATGCTATGGGTGAGGTTGGGTTAAGGTTGTTGAGACTGTTTCATTTTTGCTATAGGTATTATTAAATTCTACTTACTAACTCAGATTAGAAATCACTCAAAACATCACCTTTCCCATAGTAAGCAAGTTTAAAATGTTAGCTGCTATCATTACTATTACTACTGCTATTGTTTTTCATGACCATCTTTAATAATATAAAACTATATATTTAATGTTACAGTAATCTGACATTAAATTTGATTGAAAATATTTCTTGATGCAATTCCTTTGACCTAGCTTGCATGTTTCCTCTGCTAGACCATTCTTAACATTTTCCCTTCCCTGCTATATAATGTTATAATTAACAGTACATATTCAAGCATTGCTTATGATAAAATTTGACCTCACATTGGCTGTTGGAATTAGTTTCCATACTTTACACTTGAAGAAATGGAGGTACAGTGATTTATCTAGGGTGGGTATATGTATGAGAGTCCAGTTCTCTCACTGCCATGCCATGGTTACCCTGACAGTTCTGTAGTGGTAATCAGACTGTTCAATGTTTTCTTATGTTTGCTTTTAAAATTTGGAGTGTTAGGGCTTCCTTCTCATAGAATTAATTTTTATTTTGTTTAATTTTAAAATGTCATGCTGTTCATTTAAGAAGAGGGATTCAGTTTTGAAAAGTAAACATTATGCATTATCTCTGTTCTAGAAATATTGGATTTTGCCATCATAGCCCTTCTTCCAGGTAGTCTTAGGAAAAAACAATTTGGTCTTATCCCTCTTGTGAAAAATCCTGTGGCCATTTGCTACTGTAGAAAGAGTATTTTGGATTCAGTGGACCGATTTGTATTTGAATCCTCACAAACATGAATTTTTTTCTGAAACCTTGTAGCATAATAGTACTTCAACAATAATTTTTTCTATTATTGTTATAAATAGTGTTTATATTGTATACAACATTTTCTCTCTAAATTATCTTCAAACAAACAAGCCCACTTGAGATCCTTGGGACTTTTATGACACTGATTCTTATCTAAACTTCAGTTATATAAAGTAAACTACTTACTTGATCCAATATTTAATTATAGCTATTGAATTTTTTCTTTTGTTTGTTTATATTTAATGTTGTAAAGGAAAATTATCAATACATTTTACTTATGTAAGAGTAGAGTTTGTGATGTTAAAGGAGATGGAAAGTAGTGTTTGAGCTGAAATAGTGCTTCCAATTGTATTGTTCTATTCATAATTTAAAAGCAATTGGGTGTGGATTATTATGTTTCTTTTTATATGCACCTTTTCGAATGTATCTGTCCTAGAGGACAAAATGTGCTTGCTTTCTTTGATTAATTTCAAACTTAGTGACACATTTTGCTCTAAGATAGCTTATCAGTAAGAATGGTTTCAAACTTCCAGTGTTTGCAGCTATGTCTCTTAATGGGAGGTAAGATGAGGGATAAAAACTTGATGAGAAAAGTTGTTATGTTGGTATATGTGTCCTTGGCAATAAGGCTGTTAAGGCCTACCAAAGAAATATTTAAGCATTTTCATAGAGATAAATGGTACCATAGATTCTCAGTTTACTAATTTAGTTGTTAAAATGGATGATTTGTATGTTTTTTATTTTATGCCTTTTAGGCTCAGAGAAATTTAGAAAGGTGTTTCTGTCCTTGTATTATTTTGGTCTTAGAGAGTAGGTTCCAGTAGTACTGTCAGATATATTCTACTTGACCAAAATAACACAATATCTAAGTAACTTTTTATTTTACAGGATGAATCTGCCTATAAGTGGACAAGAGATGATCATTCTGGAAGTCGTCAGCCTGAATACAGGTAAAAAGATGAAAATAATAACATAACTACTTGTTACTTGACTCACTGAAATATCTAACCTCAAGGGGGCTTCCGGCCAAGATGGCGGTATAGGTAAATGTGGTACTCGTATCCTCCCACAACCACATCAAAATTACAACTAAACTACAGGACACACATGATTCAGAACTGCCTGACATCTAGCTGAACAGAAGTCCTATAACTAAGGATATAAAGAAGAGCCATATTGAGACTGGTAGAAGGGGCAGAGATGCGGAACGTGCTGGTTCCATACCCACGTGTGGTGGTTAAAAATCAGCAGGGATAGCTGGACTGGGGAGGTGCCCCCTGAGGAATGAGGGGACCCTGCCCCACACCAGCTCCCTCAGCCAAGGGTTCCAGTGCCAGGAAAATAAACCCGCATAACTTCTGGCTGTGAAAACAGTGGGTACTGTTACTGAGTGAGAGACAGGCCTGCTGGAGTCCCAGGCATTCTTCTTAAAGGGCCTGCACATAGACTCTTGCTCTGAGCTATAGTGTTGGGGCATCAGTGAGAAAGTTGCGAAGGACATACAAGGAGGAAATAAATTTTGTGGCTTTGGCATGAGGGCTGGAGGGGCAGCTTTCTCCCAGACAGAAGTGCTGGCAGAGGCCATTGTTCCTTTGTTGAGCCCTCCCGCCACAGGCTGGCAGGCAGGCACCATATCTAAGTGTTCATCAGCTTGGCTGTCAGTGTTCGCCCCACTCTGGTGATTTCCTGAGACCCTACCCCCCCAAATTTTGGGCCCACCTAAGCCATTTCCAGTGGTTTTTCCATACAAATGGCCTGTCTTGGCTCATGTTGCAGACTTTCCTAAAAATCTTGCAGAGGTTCATAAACCCCAAAAAAGCAACATCTGGCCTTGGCGTGCTCCATATCTCTTGCTTTTGGCCCTAGGCCCGGCACTGGTAGCAGCCAGCCTTGGTTTGCAGCTTGGCCTCTCTCAGGTACCTCCAAATCCAGCACAAGTAGCAGCCATCTACAGATTGTTCTGTAGCTCATAGTGGGTGGCCCTGGGCAGGGCACAGGTGGTGGCTGATCTTGACCTACACCTTCTAGGAGGCCCTAGAGCCAGTGGACCCCATGGACACCTTCAGACCACACCAGAGCACCACTCAACCACCTCCATGAATGACACACTCAAGGGGTGGACTCATTGGCACCACAGCCCCATTGAAGTGAATTCTGCTCTGTGGTGTTGGCCCTTGCACAGCAGTTCTTCTGCTGTAGTTGCAGCCAGTCCTCACAGCTAGTCGGCCTGGGGAAATCCCTCCCGTTGGTGTGCCAACAGCAATCAAGGCTCAACTACAACAGGAACGTGCACACAACCCAAATGGGGGTTGTGGGTGTGGAAGTGGGGAGCACTCAGCTTGGGTTACTTGGGAGGCTGTGTCCCTGGGCCCTACAGGACACCTGCTATGCACTCTACCAGCACTGGGAGATGTAGCAGCTCTATCTAATACATAGAAACAAATACAGGGAGGCAGCCAAAATGAGGTTACAAAGAAACATGTCCTAAATGAAAGAACAGAATAAAACTCCAGAAAAAGTACTAAACAAAATGGAGACAAATAATCTACTGGATACAGAGTTCAAAACACTGGTTATATAAGGACTTGCAATGAACTTAGGGGAAAAATAGAGGAAGTTAGTGAGCACTTCAACAAAGAGATAGGAAACATAAGAACCAGTTGGAAATGAATACAATGACTGAAATGAAGAATGCATTGCAGGGACTCAACAGTGGAGTATATGAAACAGAAGATCAAGTCAGAGATTTGGAAAATAAGGAAGCAGAAAACACCCAATCAGAACAGCAAACAAGAATTTAAAAAAAAGTGAGAGTTGTATAAGGAGTCTCTGAGACAGCTTCAAGCATACCAACATTTGCATCATTGGGGTGTGGGAGGAGAAGAGAGAGAACAAGGAATTGAAAACTTATTTGAAAGAATAATGATGTAAAAGTTCCCTAACCTGGTGAAGGAAAAAGAAAAACATGTTCCAGAAGTGCAGAGTCTCAAACCAGATGAACTCAAAGAGGTCCACACCACGACACATCATATTTAAAATGCCAAGGTTAAAGACAAAGAGGGAATCTTAAAAGCAGCAAGAGGGAAGTAGTTAGTAACCTACAAGGGACTTCCAATAAGACTCTGAGCTGATTTCTCAACAGGAACTTCACAGGACCGAAGGTCTTAGCATGAAATAATTCAAAGTGATGAAGAGCAGGGACCTACAACCAAGATTACTCTGCCCAGAAAAGTTCTCATTTAGAATCGAAGGGCAGATAAAGAGCTTCCCAGACAAGAAAGAGTTGAAGGGGTTCATTACCACCAGTATTACAAGAAATGGTAAACAGTCTTGAAGAAGGAGAAAAGATAAAAAATATGAAAAATATGAATGCCTTGGCTGAGTGTCTCGGTTGGAGTGTTGTCCCGTACACCAAAACGTTGCTGGTTTGATCCCTGGTAGGGGTGTGTACAGGAGACAACTGATCAGTGTTTCCCTCTCTCTCAAAATCAGTTGAACATATTCTCGGGTGAGGATAAAGAAACATATATGAATAATAAAGTGGCAATAAATACATATCTATCAATAATTACTTTAAATGCAAATAAATGCTTTTTTATTTAGAGCATTAGAGTAAATGCTCTAATCAAAAGATATACAGTGGCTGAATGGTTAAAAAAGAAGACCCTTACATATGCTGTCTATAAGAGACTCACTTCAGATGGAAAGACATAGAAACTGAAAGTAAAGGGATGGAAAAGGATATTTCATGAAAATGGAAACAAAACTGTGGTAGTGCCCGGCTGGTGTTTCTCCGTGGTTAGAGTGTCATCCCGTGCACTGAAGGGTTGTGGGTTCAATCCCCAGTCGGTGTGTGTGGGTGAAGTAACCAATCGATGTTTCTCTCACATCAATGTTTCTCTCCTTCTCCCTTCCTTTCTCTCTAGAATCAATGAAAAACATATCTTTGGGTGAGGATTAAAACAAAACAAAATGTGGTAGCAATACTTATACCAGACAAAATAGACTTTAAAACAAAGGCCATAACAAGAGATAACCAAGAATCAGCAAATTCCACTCCTGGGTATTTATCTGAAGAAACTCAAAACACTAAATTGAAAAGACATATACACCCTTATGTTTATTGTAGCATTATTTACAATAGCCAAGGTATGGAAGCAACCTAAGTGTCCATCAATAGATAAATGGATAAAGAAATGATACATATATACAATGGAATATGACAGCCATAAAAAAGGAATGAAATCTTGCCATCTGCAACAACATGGATGGGCCTAGAGGGTATTGTGTTGTGCAGGCAAAGAAAGACAAATGTCATGTGATTTCACCTATATGTGGAATCTAACAAACAATATAAACACAGAACAGAAACTCATAGCCACAGAGAACCTTTTGATGATTGCCAAATGAGAGGGGTTTGGGGGTGGGTGGGTAGAAAAGGTGAAGGGATTAAGAAGTACAAATTAAGAGTTACTAGAGTTGTTAGAATAATCATGGGGATGTAAGTGCAGCATAGGGAATATAGTCAGTAATGTTGTAATAACTATATGGTGTTAGATGGGAACTAGATTTATCAGGGTGACCCCTTTGTAAGTTACATAATGTCTCATCACTGGGTTGTACATCTGAAACTAATATTCTACATCAACTGTAATTAAAAAATAATTAAGAAAATAAAATGATGGGCATGGAAAAAGTCTAACCTCAAGGCACATAGATGAAATAGTTTTTGTTAGGATTTAAAAATTTAAAAGCAACAAGCACTGTATTTTTGAGATTGTGAAATATAACAGTAGCACTAATATCTAGTGTTTTGTGTCAATTGGCATTTTGTAATTGATAATAAAAATATATATTTAAAAATATTTGAACTATTGATATATTCTTACCAAATTAATAAATTATTCTTAATGTCTGGTATGGGTTATAAGGTACATGTTTGCTTAATTAGAAGGTAAACTTTTTTTTTTTTAGAACATTTGAGTCACTACAAAGTGTCTGCTACTCTAAGGTATTTGCTCAGTTCCTTTATTTTGATCAATAGAATTCTGTTGGGAAAACACCTTTTGGAAAGACCTCAATTGTTTGTGAGCTTTGGTTACTTATAGAGGCATCTGATAACATAGACAAAAAAGATGGACAGGTTTAACTAGATTGATAGTTTTTTAATGACTTCACAATGATAGTGTTAGAAGTTATAAGAGGAGCCTTATGAACTATCAGAGAATAATCCCAACATCATAGAGAATGGCAAGAAGTCAACTGCCATAAAATATCCTAAGTGCCAGAAGTAGACAATAGGATTCAGTGGATCAGAGGAAGGCAGTGTTTTCTTTCAGCACAGCAGTCAGCAGGGACATCAGTATGTTAGTGCTAGTACGCTGCCCTCAGGTCCCACAGGGTGATGTGATGGGCAGAGATGGGGGCTGTGCACACAGTTGGATGCACTACAGCTGAGGAACCCAGGAAGCAAGCCATTCCTTTCCCGGAGATTGAGCAATCATACAATAATTATACTGTGGTCACCTTGACCTATTTAATTTGTAAGTGACCAGCTACAGAAACTGTTCAGATTCAGTGGAAGATTAGGTCTTGTAATTTGGCATACGTGTCAGGGGTGTGCTGGGAGGAATGTTTAGAACTCATAGCAGACTGCCTCTCCTAAAAGAAGCAGTAGAAAGAATATATGCTGAAAATGCTTTGATAAAATTTAATTACTGTGTTTAAACTAACACAGTAATTATAAAAACTTTTAGCCAGCTAAGAATGGAGAGAATTTCCTTTATCTGATAAATGGGGATTTGCTATCCTGAATGGTAAAGTTAGAAGAACTGACTTTATTTATTCATTTTTTTATTCCTCACCCGAGGATATTTTTCTACTTATTATCAGATAGAGTGGGACGGGAAGGAGGGAGAGAGAGACAGAAAGAAACATCGATCTGATAGAGCCACGTCAACTGGTTGCCAACTGCATGACCCCACCAGGGCTGGGGATGAACCACAACCAAAGTATGTGCCCTTGACCGGAATTGAACCCAAGACTCATTGCTCCGCGGGCCAACACCCTAACCGTTGAGCCAAATCGGCCAGGGCAGAAGAACTGACTTTAGAATCAGAACAAACCAATGATGATGTCTACTGTCAATGCTTCTAATAATCATGGCAGTGGAAGTCTCAGCCCCACAGGAAGATAAGAAAAATAAAGATGTAAGTGTGAGAATGAAAGAAACAAAACTATTTACAGATGATACAATTATCTGTGCAGAAAATCCTAGAGTCTATACACTATTAGAACCATAAGGAAATGAGCAAGGTTAATAAAATAAACTACTAGTAGCGTAAATTAGAAAATGTAATTTAAAAATATTTACTATCACAGTAAAACTATAAGGACTAATAGGAATAAGTCACACAAAAGTATGTGAGATCTACATAGATAAAATTACAAGTCATTTCTAAAGGACATTCAAAGAAGACCTGAATAAAAGGAGTAACATATTTGTGACATCCCTGGCTAGAAATAGACAGTATCATAAAGATATCAGTTCTTCTCAAATTCAAGTGTGAATTCAATATAGTTCCAGTCTAAATTCCAGGATTTTTTGCATGGAAGTTGGTAAGCTGATTCTAAAATCAATATGATGGAGTAAAGGACCAAATGGCAAAAATAGTCTTGAAAAAGATGTGAAAACTCATCATACCATATATCAGGCCTTGTAAAACTATAGTACGTAAAAAGTGAAACAGAATAGGAAGTCTAGAAGCAAACCTAGATATGTCTAGGAGTTTGTGATATAGCAGCAGTCGCATTACAAATCAAATGGGGGAAAGAATGAACTCAATAAATAGTGCCAGGACAAATTGCCATCCATTTGAAAATAATGTGAAATTGGAAGCCTGGTTTGTCAAAATAAATATCTGGTATATAAAAGACCTAGGTATAAAAAGCAAAACTATAAAAAAAAAAACTTTTTGAGGTAATTAGCTAATGGTTTATAATTCCCCCCAAAGAAACAGTTCTTAGGTTTATTTTTCTATTGTTTTTTGTAAATAACAATTTCTCTTTTATATCTTTATTCTCTCTTCCTGTCTTTTTTTTTTTAAGCATTTTATTTTTTCTTCTGTGGATGTATACATTTACATAAATGATATAAAGTCATACATGTGACTTCCTGGTCCCCACAGCCATGTTAACAGCTTGGTATATATTCTTTATATTCATAAATATTTGGGGTATTTGATTGTTAAGTGTTATACCTACTTTTCTCTAAGTTACTTCTCTCATTCAGAGGCTTTTTGGAATCCCTCTAAGTTACTTGGTTTAACTTTAATTTGATTCTTTTTGATGGCCCAGTAATATTTCATGAATGGATATACCAAATAATTTAGCTGTTCACCTACTGATGAATATTCACTCTGGTTCCAGTACTAAACACTGCTGCGGTGAATCCTAGTATATTATGTCTTTATGAAACAGTACTTTAGTTTCTATTGGATTGGTTGCTGGAGGTGGAATTTCTGGGTCAAAGGGCATATGCATTTTAAATTTGGATGTTTATTTTTTATTTCCTTTTTTTTTTTTTTTTTTAATCCTCACCCAAGGATATTTTTCTGTTTATCTTTAGATAGAGTGGGAGGGAGGGAGAGAGAGAGAAACATCAACGTGAAAGGGACACATTGACTGGTTGCCTTCCACTCGACCCCGACCAGGGCCGGGGATGAACCACAACCAAGGTATGTTCCCTTGACTGGTACTGAACGTGAGACATTTTGGTCTACGGCCCATGCTCTAACTACTGAGCCAAACTGGCCAGGGCTTATTTTCTTTTTATTAAGATTAGAGTTTTGATGTCTTCTTAAGCATTGCTATAATTCTATCCTGTTGATTCTGATATATAGCAATTTTATACTGATTCTGAGATAGTATATTGTAGTTATTCTGTGATTAGAGAATGCTGTCTGTATTCTTATTCCACTGTTTGAAATTTATTGGTCATTAGTTGATCAGATTTTTTAACTATACGATGGCATTAAAACAAGCTGTATTCTCTGTTTTCAGCATATAGAGTTCATTCTACATGATATATTCATTCATTTGATAAATATTGTGTATCTGATATATGTCCAGTGCTCTTCTAGCCTTTGGGGATAAAAAACTCCTATTTTCGTAAAGCCTACATTTTAGTATGGATTATGGATACTAAACAGATGAAAAAACAAAACATAATTTTTATGGAGAAAATAATGTTGTGGAATAGAAAGTGCTTCCATTTCAACACCTTCCTGCACCTTCCCTTTGATGTCTGGCTGTCTTCAGTAATGTCTCAGATTTTACGCTATCACAAAAGCTATAGCTTTTACTGGCTGGCATCTTTCTGGCTATAAGTTGTTCCCTATCAGGTGGGCTCATTGAAGAGCCCCTACCTAAAAGACTTTGTAAATAGAAAATAGCTATTGTTTTAGGGGGGAAAGTCAATGCGTTGTAAATCAAACAAAGAGTATAGTTGTGTAAGAGAATAAGGTTCTGAGCAATAATGCAAATCGTGCTAGTCAGTGTTTTTGTCGGTGGGGTATACATAATACAGGGTGTGGCAAAAGTAGGTTTACAGTTGCTTGTTTAGAAAGTAATACAGTCATTAATAAATTATAATATAAGCTCGGCTGGTGTGGCTCAGTGGATTGAGCGTCATCCCATGGACTGAGAGGTCCCGGTTGGATTCCTGATCAGGGCATATGCTGGGGTTGTGGGCTCAATCCCCAGAAGGGGGCATGCAGGAGGCAGCCGATCGATGTTTCTCTCTCCCTCTCCCTCTCTCTCCTGCTCCCCCCACCCCACTCTATCTAAAAAAAAAGAAAAAATCAATGGAAAAATATCCTCAGGTGAGGATTAAAAAAAAAAAAAAAAAGAACTGTATTTTGTGTCCTCACAACTGTAAACCTACTTTTGCCCCACTGTAATTCTTTGTTTTGTGGGAAGAAAATATTAGAATGTTGAAAACCTTTTATTTGAAACAATGTTAAAATTTATTGAAAAGTTACAAGAATCATTAAAGAAATCCTGTAAGTCTTTATCTGTGACCCCATTAATGTCTCCAACAGTGCCCCTAAAATGTGTTTTATAGCAAAAAGATTTAATCTGAACTCATAGATTATTTTTGTAGACTTCTTTAATCTGGAACAATTCCTCAGTCTTTCCTTGACTTTTTTTTTTTTTATCCTCACCCGAGGACATTTTTTTGCATTTATCTTCAGATAGAACGGGAGGGAGAGAGGGGGGTAGAGAGAGAGAGAAGCATCGATGTGAGAGAGACACATCGAGTGGCCGCCACCCACACAACCCCAACGGGGGCCAGGGACAAACTGCAACCGAGATATGTGCCCTTAGCGGGAACCGAACCCGGGACTCTCTGGTCCGCAGGCTGACGCTCTAACCGCTGAGCCAAACCGGCCAGGGCTTTCCTTGACTTTTATGTCTCACTGTTTTTTGCAAGATTAATACAAGGCAGACATTTTGTAAAATGTTTCTCAATTTAGGTTTGTCTCCTGTTTCTTCAAGATTAGATTCAGGTTATGCTCTTTTTTTGCTGGGCCAATCCCAGAAATGATGCTGTATTCTTTTTATTACATCCTATTAAGTTGCACATGTTCATGTCTCCCCTTACTGGTGTTAACTTCTATCACTTGATTAAGATGGAGTCTGCAAAACTTTCACCATGAAGTTAGCCTCCCATAAAATTAACAAGCGTTTTGTGGGGAGATGCTTTGAAACTATGTGATGTCATTCTTCATCCCACTTTTACTCACTGGTTTGTTGTTTTTTGGTTAATCATCACCCGATAATATTTTTCCATTGATTTTTTTAGATTAAGTGGAAGGGAGGGAGGGGGAGAGAGAGAGAGAAAAACATTGATGTGAGAGAGACACATCAGTTGGATGCCTCCCGAAGGACCCTGACAAGGGCTGGGGATCGAACCTGCAACCCAGGTAAATGCCCTTGACCAGGAATCAAACCCATGACCCTTCGGTCTGAAGGCTGATGTTCTAACTGCTGAGGTAAACTGGTCAGGGCTTACTCACTAGTTTTAATATCCGTTGATGTTTCTTGCCTGATTTGAGTATTAATATGATTAAAAAAAAATTTTTTTTTTTATCCTCACCTGAGGACATTTTTGCATTTATCTCCAGACAAAGCAGGAGGGAGAGAGGGAGGAAGAGAGAGAGAGAAACATCCACGTGAGAGAGACACATCGACTGGTTGCCACTCACATGACCCTAACTGGAGCCGGGGACAAACTGCAACCGAGGTACATGCCCTTAGCAGGAACCAAACCCAGGACTCTCTGGTCCACAGGCCGACGCTCTAACTGCTGAGCCAAACTGGCCAGGGCTTAATATGATTTTAATGGATAATTTTGTAATTAGACTGTTCTTTCTATATTATGCAGGCATTCTGTGTGAGAAAGAGCTTTCACTTTTCACCACGCCCCTTAAACTTGGTTTATGTTAGTGCATACATGTGGATTCCTATTTTATTCAATGTGTTATAATTTTATGCTGTCATTATTTTGATGCCGAATTTGGCCACTGTGAATTCCTTCAAGATAGCTCTGTGTTTTAAAAAATACATATTTTGTTGTAGTAGAATATACATAACTTAAAATATGCCATTTAAACTATTTTAAAGTGTACAATTCACTAGCATTAATTACATTTACAATGTGCTGTCATCACCACTGTTTTCAAAACTTCACTACCCCAAACACAATGCTATACCTGTTAAGAGGTAAATTCTTATTTCCCCTTACCCCCAGCCCCTGGCAACCACCATTCTGCTTTCTGTTTTTGTTTTTAATATTTTTTTTCTTTATTGATTCTATTTTTTTTAACTTATCTTTATTGTTGAGTGTATTACAGATGTTCCTCATTTTTCCCCCATTGCCCCCCTCCTCCCCATTCCTGCCCCCCTCCTGCCTTTCCCCACACTGTTGTCTGTGTCCATTGGTTATGCATATATACATATAGGTTCTTTGGTTTATTTCTTCCCACCCCCCAACCCCCCTTCCCTTTGAGGTTTGTCATTCTAACTAACAATTTGCACTTCTTAATCCCTTCACCTTTTTCACCCATTCCCCCAGCCCCCACCCATCTGGTACCCAACAAAAGTTCTCTGTATCTATGGGAATGTTTCTGTTCTGCTTGTTCATTTTGTTTGTAGATTCAATTGTCGATAGATATGTATTTATTGCCATTTTGTTTGTTCAAATTTTTTTATCTTTTTCTTCAAGAAGACCCTTCAGCATTTCATAGAATAATGGTTTGGTGGTGATGAACTCCTTTAGCTTTTCCTTGTCTGGGAAACTCTTTCTATGGCCATCGATTCTAAATGACAGCTTTGCAGGATAGAGTACTCTTGGTTGTAGGTTCTTGCTTTTCATCACTCTGAATATTTCTTGCCACTCCCTTCTGGCCTGCAAAGTTTCTTTTGAGAAATCAGCTGACAGTCTTATGGGAACTCCCTTGTAGGTAACTAACTGCTTTTCTCTTGCTGCTTTTAAGATTCTCTCTTTGTCTTGAACCTTTTGCATTTTGATGATGATGTGTCTTGGTGTGGGCCTCTTGGGGTTCATCTTGTTTGGGACTCTCTGCTTCCTGGACTTGTATGTCTGTTTCCTTCACCAAGTTCGGGAAGTTTTCTGCCATTATTGTTTCAAATAGGTTTTCTTTTTTTCTTTTTTTTCTTTTTATCCTCACCCGAGGACATTTTTTGTTCGGATAGAGTAGGAGGGAGAGAGAGGAAGAGAGAGAGAGAGAGAAACATCGACGTGAAAGGGCCACATTGAGTGGCTGCCACCCGCACAACCAACCAGGGCCAGGGACAAACTGCAACCGAGGTACATGCCCTTAGCGGCACCGAACCCAGGTCTCTCCGGACCGCAGGCCGACGCTCTAACCGCTGAGCCAAACCGGCCAGGGCTCAAATAGGTTTTCGATTTCTCGTTCTCTCTCTTCTCCTTCTGGCACCCCCAAGATGCGAATGTTGGCACGCTTGAAGTTGTCCCAGAGGCTCTTTACACTATCCTCATTTCTTTGGATTCTTTTTTCGTTTTGCTGTTCTGATTGGGTGTTTTTTGCTTCCTTATATTCCAAATCGATGGTTTGCTTCTTGGATTTACCTACTCTACTATTGAATCTGTGTAAACTATTCTTTATTTCAGTTAGTGCCTTCTTCATTTCTGACTGTGATTCCATCATTTCTGACTGGTCCTTTTTTATGCTCTTGAGGCCCTCTCTAAGTTCACTGAGGTTCTAAGTCCATTGAGCATCCTTATAATCAGTGTTTTGAACTCAGCATCTGTTAGGTTGCTTAACTCCATTTCACTTAGTTCTTTTCCTGGAGTTTGGTTCTGTTCTTTCATTTGGGACCTATTTCTTTGTCTCCTCATTTTGGCTGCCTCCCTTTGTTTGTTTCTATGTATTAGTGAGACGTATAGTGCCAGCTGAGACCAGATACTGCTTGTTTGAAAGAATTTAGGAAAAGCTGAAGCAGGATCCAAGACAGGCCAATCCTATGGTCAAGCAACTGGCAACAGCTTGGGTGGGCCTGGAAGTTGTGTGGGGCGGGGCCTCAGGGAATCATCAGGGCGAGGCCAACAGTGTGAGCCAGGTAGCTGGAGTCCCAGATATGGCGGGTGTCTGCCGGCCCAGGGAAGGGTTCACCAAAGGAACAAAAGCCTCTGATAACTCGTCTGTCCAGGAGAAAGCTGCTTCTCCAGCCCTCGCTCCAATGCTAAACAGCTCAGTTCTTCCCCATATGACTCTGGTGCCTTTCAGGCTCCCTCCCGAACGCTGGAGCCTGGAGGGTGCGAGTCCGAGTAAGTCCGTGCGCGGGCCCTTTAAGAGGAGCTGCCGGGGGCTCCAGCCGCCTCAGCCTCAGTTCCCGCTGGTTTTTCCAGCCAGAAGTTATGGGGACTTTTCTTCCTGGCACTGGAACCCTGAGCTGGGCCCCTGGTGTGGGACAGGGACTGCTCAGTGCTCAGGGAGGACCTTCCCAGCCGAGGTATCCTCCTGATTTTTATCTGCCACACGTGGGTGTGGGACCAGCCCGTCGTGCCTCCGCCTCTCCTACCAGTCTCGATGCGGCTTCTTTAATTTCGTAGTTGCAGGACTTCCATTCAGCTTGATTTCAGGCGGTTTTGAATGATGGTTGTTCTGTAGTTTAGTTGTAACTTTGATGTGGTTGTGGGAGGACGTGATACCGCGTTTACCTACGCCGCCATATTGACCGGAAGTGCCTCTTTATTGATTTTAGAGAGAGAGGAAGGGAGAGGGAGATAGAAACATCGATGAGCGAGAACATCAACTGGCCGCCTCCTGCCTGCCCCCCACTGGGGATCGGGCCCACAACCTGGGCATGTGCCCTGACTGGGAATCAAACCGGGACCTCTTGGTGAGTGGGTTGATGCTCAACCACTGAGCTACACCGGCCAGGCTCTTCTTTCTGTTTTTATGAATTTGCCTATTTCAGATATTTCATATAAGTGGAATAATACAATATTTGACCTTTTGTGTCTGGCTATTTTTCACTTAGCCTGTGTTAAAGGTTTGTCCATGTTGTAGCATGCATGTATCAGAACTCCATTCCTTTTTGTAGGTGAATAATGTTCCATTCTATGTTTATATGACATTGTGTTTATCCATCATCCTCTAATGGACATTTGGGTTATTTCTACCTTTTAGCTATTGTGAATAATGGTGCAATGAACATTGGTGCATAAGTATCAGTTTGGTGTTCCTCACTTGTGAACCAGATCAACTACATGTTTAGCATCTGTCTAGGTTTATAGCCCATCGTCCCTGTGGGACTTGGGACCAGGGGGAACCGACAAACATGCCAGTGCTTCTGTTGTTTATTGTGTTGACAGTATTACAGTCATTTGACCCAGGCGTCTTGTGTCTTTTGCCAGCATCAGTGAAGCAGTAATAGTCTAACTTGTTAGCTTGTAAGTAGGACCTGAAACCAGTGTCCTCAATATATTTGCTCACATTCCTTTATGTAGTTAATCTTCTGACCCCAAGAGTTACTTTTGCAGGTTGCTGTCACTGGCTGCTACCGGGCTGCCTTGCTTTTACACCATCTTCCACAGGCCTACTACTGGCAGTGGAACTTTCTGTTTATAATTTATTTAATTTTTTCAATTTCTGTTGTATGTGTTTCTTATTGTTGCACATTATATACTTTATAAGTCCAGCATACATATAGTTTACTAATGGGAATGTGGAATTACTACAAGCAACTGTATTAAGTAACAGCTGGCAGAGGAAAAGAGAATGTATCAAGTTTTCTAACATCCACATGCAACCCCACCCTTGCTCTGAAAGTTATCACTTTCTAATTTAATAGAGCCACAGATCTGATAATTTATCTAAATTTCAAGTATATCATCACCTACCAATCTTGATTCTGTATTTACACAGTGATAATATTATATTTAAAACACACACATGTAGATGCAATTCAGAATATATTAGAATGTATTTCATTTTGTATTCAAGGAATATGTCATACTTTACCAGGTGTTACAGTTTTAGACAGAATGAGGTTGTTTCTAATGGAGTCATTTTTTTCCACCTATAGTAATGGGATCTTAGAATAAATCTTAGGATGAAAACTGATTTAAAGTATTAAATAATATCTAAAAATATGCAACAAGAGTGTCACCAAGTGGCCAGTATACTTTATTTTTAAATGCCCCCCCCCCTTTATTCACATATAGAAAATTTTGATTAGGTAGTTCAGTATTTCATATTTAATTGATATTTTAAAAAATAGATTGAAATTTTAATTTTATTACAGCAATGTATCTTCCTAGGTGATATACAATTTGACAGAGAAAAATACTATAAATCATCTTCTTTGGTTTAGTTTAGTGCTACAAATATCTATTGTGTTAACTATGTGTAGGCCACTGTGCTTATATCACTAGCTTACAGTCTAGTGAGTGAAATAGATGCACAAGTAGATAGCATCATGCATATTACATGTGAAGTTGCATAAAGTGCTGTAGGAAAGCAAATAAAGAAGCACTTGTCCTATGCTGGGGTTTTAGTGAAGGTTTCCTGTGGGAGCAGATAACATGAACAGATCTTAAAGGGAAATAAGAGTTAAACGGGAAAAGAGTAATGGGGAACATATTCCTACAAAGGGAAGAGCATGAGCAAAGCTGTATAAAGCATATTGTATAGAGGTAGTAATAGATGATTACTTATGAGCTAGGCAATTGTGGATTAAACTGTAACTAAGAAGTCTGGAGTTTATTCAATTAGCAGTGGGGAGCTATTGAAAAATTTAACCTGGTAGGGATGGAGGGGCTGAGGTAACCCAATCAAATTGTAGTTTATTTTGTGCTCAATGTAGAGGGTGACTTTTAAAGATGGCACTTGAGGTAGAAGAAGAAATAATGAGTAACTGAACTGGAGAACGGGAGGTGGAATGTAGAAAAAGTGCTAAATTGATAAACATTTAGGAAGTGAAAATCAGCAAGATGTGGTTGTTGGATGTAGGAATAAAGAAGAGGAGGGCTATATCTGGATTTTTAGTTCTATTTACCATGTGTATAATAATAGCATTATCTGAGATTATCAGTGCTAGAGGAATTGTTTCAAGGTGGAGCTGCATTCAAAATTGAGATTGTCCAAGGAGAATATGTAGACATGATCAGTGGACTAAGGTCAGCACCCGAGGCAACACGTTTATGGAATTGGTGGAAAACAAAACTTTTAAAACATTATCGGGTCCAGCTGGTGTGGCTCAGTGGTTGAGCGTTGACCCATGCACCAAGAGGTCGCTGGTTCGATTCCCGGTCAGGACACATGCCCAGGTTGTGGGCCCGATCCCCAGTGCGGGGCATGCAGGAGGCAGCCAGTCAATATTCTCTCTCATCGATGTTTCTCTCTCTCTCTCCCTCTCCTTTCCTCTCTCTCTACAATCAATAAAGAAAAAAAACAAAAAAACAAAAAACAAAAAAACACTATCAGGTCACCAATGTTTAATGTAATTGACTGTTCCAGTAATATAATGATTAAAATATTTCTTGAGCCCTGGCTGGTTTGGCTGAGTGGTTAGAGTGTCGGCCTGTGGACCAAAGAGTTCCGGGTTCGATTTCGGCCAAGGGCACGTTCCTCGGTTGCGGTTTGTCCCCAGCCCCAGTTGGGGTCATGCGGGTGGCAACCAATTGATGTGTCTCTCTCACATCGATGTTTCTCTCTCTCTCTCTCTCTCCCCCTCTCTTTCCCTCCTCCCTCCCACTCTGTTTGAAGACAAATGTAAAAATATCCTCGGGTGAGGATTAAAAAAATAAATCTCTTGAGTTTGGCTATGTGAGCATGGATGAGATGTGAGGAGGTAGATTCAACTTAGGTGGATAACTTTTAAAAAAATACTTATCTGAGATGAAAAGTAGGAAATGTTGTTAGCTCCAGAAGGACACTGGCTAAAGGGATAGCATCTAAAACCCTTTTTTAGGTGATCAGTCACTTGGGCATATTTATAGGTTGAAGGAAAAGAGAGTTTGAAGATATAAGGCAGAGAAGTGATAGCCTATGAAGCAAGGTAAATGAGGATCAGGATGAAGGCAGTTGATTGAAGGGCTAATTTTATCCCTTCTTGATAAAATTATATATATCAAGAAGGGAAGGATGAAATTAGGGATGGGGTTGGTGAAGGCAAATTAGGGCAGAAGGGATCTGGGCTGGCAATAGAGGTAGTTTATGCCTGAAGACTGCTGGACTTTTCTGGAACTGAAGTAACTCATTGAGATTGAAAGGTTTGGTACTAGGTTAGAGAACTTTGGAGAGAATTATCAAGGTATAGAATAGTTGCTGAGGTGAATGGGAGATTGAACCCACTAATGATAAGTAAAAATAGTACCATTAGAAGTTAGAGACCATGTATATGTAGAGGGTCCAATCTGTATGCTTTTGTAATTTCTTTTAAGGTTATGTCAATCCAACTGTCAAAGAAGGAACTGTGGGAAAGTTACCAGAAGTGGGTAATATGGGCACTGTGGGGTTACCGTGGGATGGCATGAACTTCAGGAGTTGGTTGGCTCTTTTTCCCTTTTCTTAGAAGATGGAGGATTTAGAACATAATCTTATGCCCTATATACCTTAGACCTTGAGACCAAGTCATTAGTGTGCACCTGCTACTCAAGAGTTTAAGGGATGTAGTTCAGATATCCCATTTTTTGAAAGTTTGTTTTATACTGCTTTGCTTTTATGAAAGACCTACATTAATATCTATTTTCTCTAACTGAAGGAAATCCAAAGAGGATTTTCAATTTTATAAAGAAATGGTGAAACGTGAAAATAGCATTTAGTCTTTGTTTTGCAGCAAATCGTTAGAGAGACAGCCTGCCCCCCAAGCACCGAGAGTGGCACAGCCAAGCTCCTTCCCTGGAACTACACTCAGCATCTCAGCGTCAGGCCACCATAGCTTTGAAATGTATCTGTGAGCATCTGTGCTTTATCTCAATTTAGTTTGCACATCTGTTAGCTAGATGTGTCCTAAGGTATCAGAAAAGCCAAAGAGAGCTTGTAAGGGTGTTATCCTTAGCATAAAATAGGTCATAATCAAGCATTTCTGTCATGGGGAACAAAATAAAGAAATTGTACACACTTTGAATTTGGGGTCTGGGAACCTGCAAAAATGTTTTTATAAATATAAATGGAAATGCTTCTTTAGGCCATTTTGGCTTACGAAAGGTTTCATAGGAATGCTCTACTTTCAGATAGCAGGGAAACCTATATTTGTGTTCAAACAAGTTTTAGTTAAAGTAAGAAGTTGGAGGGATTGAAAGCATTTACAAGATCGTCTGAAATTACTAAATTGTTATTTTACACAAATACGGTTATTAAGCATAAAGTTCTTGTAATACTTAACAGGTAAACAATTAAAGCATTTGTTTATCTGTGGTGATACTGCCCCTCTTTATTAGTGGAGATAACTCTACAGTGGCCAGTCAGGGAATGTAAACAAATGCCAAGGATCAGATTGGAGAAGTTGCTACTTGCTACCAGCTAATCTTTGCTATTGGGAATATAAATCAGCATGGCCTGCTTCAAAAGCAGTCAGAAATCCAGATTTTTAAAATGTTAAACTCTTAATTTTTCCATGTTCACAGCTGATTAAAAACAGAGCTTACAACAATCCCTGGAGTAAGGCAACAATGGGACTCTGTAATGAAGAGTGTATGATAGCAGCTTGTCTCATACAAGTGGTTTTCAACTCTGGCTGTACTCTGAATTAGGTGAAAGCGTTTTTTCAAAAAATATTAATTCCTGGTCCTCACACTTGGAGATCTGATTTAATTGTGCTTGGGTGGAGTCTGGGCATTAGTGTTTTGAAAGCTCATCAGATGTTCTAATGTGAAGCTAGGCCAGAGAGCCATCGATCCTGATAAGTAATATGAAGTGACAACAGTCCAGAAACCACAGGATCATGTTAACAATGACTTCTTGGTACTTTCTCTCATTTATGGTAACTTCACCTATCTTTATCCTTGGCAGTAGTTATTCCCTTTGCTTATGTTTCTAAAACTTGTGTTTATAAGAATCTCTTAGAAGCTCATTAAAAATGAAGATTTCCAGGCTTCATCTCAAGAGGTTCTGATTCAGTAAGTGGAACCTTGGAAGCTGTATTTTATACCAGCCCCCTGGTTGACTGTGATGCAGAGGGTCTGGAAACACTGACCTGTACTGTCTGCTGCTGATGTTGGACAAATCTGTTTCTAGAGTCTTGGCTTCTTTTCTAAGCTCTACATTGCTGCATCCAATTGCCTGTTAGACACATCTTTACTTGGGAATCCCAAACTTTTCATTGAAATGAAAAACATCTTTCTTGAAAGGACTTTTACCTCTTCTCTACACATCCTAGGCACATAGGTGGATTACATTTCCTAGCTTTCCTTCTATCTAGTGACTACTTTTTCTCCAGTATAATATAAGTAGGAGTTCTACTTCTACATGGGTTCTTGCACATACATGTCCCTTTTCCCATGTTGCAGGGTGGGCCCTGGAATGGAATGACAGGAGACGTGTGGCCTCGGAAGCCACGTGTTGAAATAGGGTGGTCAACCTGGTTCCTGGATGATGCCTAGAGCAGAGTCTCTCACCCTGGCATGCCTGCCATAAACTGTTTCATAGTAGTTAGACTTCCTTTGTGTATTTACTCAACATTGCATTTTTGGGTATTTTTGTAACAGCAATTTAGGCATGTCTTACCTCTGTAACATTAGACAATGTTTTATGTGTTAGAGACCAAACTGAATAACACAGGTAAGATCTCTATTCTAGTTGGGAGATCTTTTAGTCCATATCTCATGCCTAGAATACTTTTAAGTGTAAAGATGTGGTTTTGTGGAAAGAGCTCTGGACTTGGTCATCAAACTTCTAATCATAACTCTAATAGTATAGAATAAAAGGCAATGTGGGAACTCCCTTAGCTTAAGTCACAGGACCCTAGTTCTAAAGTTTCCACATTGAAAAAAAGATAATTGAAGTCTAAACTTATTCTTAAGTTTTCCCTACTAGCTACCAAGCTGCTTTCTCAAAATGATTCCCAAAATCTTAATTCCTTTTTGAAGATCATGTTGACTAGAAATGAAATAGTCAGTATTTTGTGTGGAATATTTGTTGTTGTTGGATGTGGAAAGGAAAGAAGAATTAGGTCCCGGATAAGAAGTAAAATGCTTTCACTCTCCCTTTTCTTCCCTCCCCTTAAATCCCTGCCTCCTACTTTATTGAATTTTACTCTTAACGGGTAAACACACATCTGCTTAAACTCAGGGGTCCATCACAACTTGTCTGGTTTGACTGATGTGATGGGCTGGAATTACCTTGCGGAATGCATATTAACAGAGGAGAATCCTGAGCAAAAACCTATTTTCACAACCAGCATCGAGGTAGTTATGGTGCAGATAGTTTCGGGACTACGTTTTGAGAAGCATTGCATTATAGGGCATTAGTTCTTCCCGTCTTCCATTCTCCAGGTAACTTTGCCTCCTGTATGTGCCCGGCATTATGGCTGAAATGTTTGTGATACAGCCGAAGATGCTCTCCTAACTCATGTACATTTTTGAAAATAAAAAGTATTAGTTCAGTTAAGTATACTTTCTAAAATATCTTTATAGTAAGCATCCCAGTTGTACTGTTATTTGTATTTCTTCAAAGTCTCTTTTTGATTTGTCTGATAATTCATTGTATTGAACCTGTTATATATATTGATATCCTCATTTTCTTTTCTTTTTTTAAAATTAATTAATTTATTTTTGTTACAGATGTTTCTCCTTTTTCCCCCATTGACACACTCCTCCCCACTCCCATTATGCCCCACTGCCCCCTTCACAGTACGGTCTATGTCCATTGGTTATCCATATATGCATATAAGTTCTTTGATTTATCTCTTCCTGCCCCCCCATATCCTCATTTTCAATATAGCTAGAAACATTATAGTTTGAAGACTTGATGTAAGTTTTCTTGTGTAAATGGAACTTTGCATTACTTACAATCAAAGTTTCTACCTTGTGGTTTTTGAAATGGCATTGAAAATGTGCCCCAGTTTCCAGTATCCCGTTGCCATTTAGCATGTTTCTGAGTAACTGTTAAAATAAAATTATTTCTTTAAAATTTCTTTAAAATCGAGATATTTGCACAAAGGAAGTTATACTAGTTGATGTTGATTGAATTTTTATAGATAACCATGAGTGTTGGAACTAACACATTTAAAAAAAAATCCTTATCTGAGGATATGTTTTTCACTGATTCTAGAGAGTGGAAGGGAGAAGGTGGGGGGGGGGGAGAGGGAGAGGGAAGGTGGGGAGAGAGAGAGAGAGAGAGAGAGAGAGAGAGAGAGAGAGAGAGAGAGAGAGAGAGAGAGAAACATCAACGTGAAAGGGACACATCGAGTGGCTGCCTCCCACATGACCAACCAGGGCCAGGGACAAATTGCAACTGAGGTACGCGCCCCTAGCGGGAACCGAACCTGGATCTCTCTGGACCGCAGGCTGACGCTCTAACCGCTGAGCCAAACCGGCCAGTGCTATATTCTAATCCTTTGAAGCTATCAAAATTATTTCTCAGCTTTTCATCCTCTCAGCTGCTACTTCTGAAATTGGCAGATATATGAAGGGAAAAGTGGCCCTAAAAGATAGGCCCAGCTCTCTGGGCTTGCTACTCCTCCTGCCTATTGGTTTCATAGTTCTTTACTGAATGGTTCGTTTTGATGACTCTGAGAAAATTGCTAAAAATATTTTTTGTCTAGTTTTTCTAGATTCGTTTTTAGTAGTTAAGCTAGAGTTACTTAGTTCTTAATTTTTTGGTTGTAGAAGTATTTCTTGAGTGTAATAGTAGTGTTTTGTTGAAGTAACAGAAATTGAGGTGAGCCTTGCAGTAATGGTATCTTTGGCTTGAGCACTATGGAATATAAATATTTTTTAAATGATATGTCAAACATTTTATTAGAAAATGTCTTGAATATATAGTATGGAATTAAAACTATGAGTGCACAGCCCTGGCCAGTTTGGCTCAGCGGTTTGAGCGTCGGCCTGCGGTCCAGAGACACCCAGGTTCGGTTCCCACTAAGGGCATGTACTTCGGTTGCAGTTTGTCCCCGGCCCTGGTTGGTCGTGCGGGTGGCAGCCACTCGATGTGTCACTTTCACATCGATGTTTCTCTCTCTCTTTCTCTCTCTCCCTCCCACTCTATCTGAACAAAAAATGAAAAAATGTCCTCGGGTGAGGATAAAAAAAAACAAAAAAAACTATGAGTGCACAGAAATACAAGCTGTTAAACCAAGGACAATGGAAGACTTTAAATTTTTCTATTAACTATTTTGTGTTTATTTGTTCATTAGTCATCTGATAGTGTTTAGTTGCATAGATGTAGTAGCAGACACCAAAGATTTAAGAAAAACTATGGGAGAAAAAAATCTTTAAATTTTATTTTTTATTAAAAAGGGTTATTTTTTAAGTATAAAAAATTGTCTTTGAATCTTTGCTGACTTGTCCTATAGATTGGGTAAAAAGCATCATAATATTTGGAAATGATGCCGAAGGATAAGGATTGCTGTGTTAAGGTATATATTGCATTTTTCTGAATAACAGAAAAATAAATAACAAAAATATAGGCGGTTGGATGATTTCTTGGTCAGTATATATTGGAGGATTTGCCTTTGCAGAGAGATTATCCTGAATGGGAGGAACCTAATCATGGTGCACTGATTTCTTAATGACCCTCTGGGAGGGTGATCTAGCACCAGATGTTCGTAGCTTGTCAAGTAATGCTGCGCTATTTGGGTGTTCAAAAGAAATCATTAAAATGTATTAATGATATTCTGACAATAGTTGGTCTCACAATTTGTGTTTCCTTAAAATAAATATTAAGAATGAAAATTCTTTTCTCAAAGATAAAAAGTTCTGTTCATTTTCTTTAAAAATTTTTTTCAGATCATGTTAAATAAGGAGCTATATATTTTATATATCACATTTTTAGAGGAAAATAGACACCTTACTTTTTCATAAACATGCATAAAATACACAAATCAAGATGTATAGCTGAATGAATTACCATAAGTGTAACCATAATTCAGATTAAGAAATAGAATACTTGTATCCAGAAGCTTCTTTATACCCCTACTCAATTGCTTTCCTCTTCCTCCCCAAAGGTGATCATTATTCTAACTTAAAGCAATCTTAATAGTCAATGGGAAAAATTACGTTTGTGACTTCCAAAATTTTTTGTCAAAACATTAAACTTTGTCAGTTAGAAATGTACATGGAAATGAAAAAAAAAAGATAAAACTAATATTCATTTAGTACACTGCAATTTAGCACATTAGAAACATTGAGGGTTAAAAAGTTTTATTTCTTTGTAAAAAACTTACCAAGTGGTTTGAACAGAGCTTGCCATCTCATTGTATAACTTAAGATAAAGAACTAACATCTTTTCTATGCCTTGGTGAATTGTCATACTCCATTCTAAGTTTGGATCAATTTCCAGCACTTATCTTTGCCTTTTCATTGCGAAATATCTCTGAGTTCCTTTACTGTGAAGTTTTGTGTTAGTTTCTGTTCCTCTGGTACATTTTCATCCTTTTGGTCACAGTCACTTTTGTCCTTTATGTCATTAAGTTTGCCTTCAATCATTTCCTCTAGGGTCTCTTGAAGGGAAACATTGTGAACATTCTCATGGTCAACTATTTTTTCTGTAACTCCATTTATGTTCAATTTAAATTTCACTCCTATCATTAGCACTTTTGTATTTCTTGGCTTCACATTTGTCTTTGTTTACCAGTTCTCTTTCAATTATCAATTTTTGTAAAATGTCACATGAGTTTATCACAGGGAGGCAAGGAAGGCAACAAAACTGCATGTTTTGCTATCTGTATGAACTGAATAACAGAAGCATGGTGACTAATCCAAAAGACTTTGAAAGATGTGATGTAATTAGTCACGGATGATTTTTCAGACTGAGCTAGGAGCTTTGTATCCCTTTATAATCCCATCAGCAAGGTATGTAATTCCAGTTGTTTTACATCCTTGTCAACATTTGATATTTTCAGTGTTTTTAAAAAATTTAATGATTTTATATGTAAATTACTTATGTGTGTTGGTAGGCATTATTCTTAATCCATCATTCCCATTTTACAGATGAGGAAACGGCACAGAGAAGTTAAGTTACTGTCAAACCTCTCCCACAGTCAACAAATGATGGAGCCAGAATTTGAATCCTGGTGACTTGTTCCAGAGCCCATGTACTTAACTATTGGACTCTATATAAAATGAAAGATTTAAAATAAAGTAGAAAATACTTTGCTTGGAAATGTAGCTTGTAATTTGAATGTTTAGCAGAGTTGAAGAAATTTTAATACTTGGTGTTGGATATGTTATAAATAAACATTTTAGAATTGATAAGTGGTTCAAGAAACCTCCTGAATGTTTCTACATATTTCTTAAACTGATAGATTAAATTTATGAGAGTGTGTAGGTGCAAGCTTATGCGCGCATATAGCTCTATGTATCTCAGGGTTTCTGAATTTCAGCACTATTGGTATTTTGGCTGGATAGTTTTTTATTGTCGGGGGGCTCTTCTGCATAAGCATCCCTTACCTCTACTCACTAGATGCTAATAGTACCCCCCTAGTTGTACAGTAAAAAATGTCATGTCTTCAGGCATTGATTTCCACATGCACTCCTGGGAGCAAAATTACTGTTATTTGAGAATCAATAATATAGTAATGAGCCTCATTTAATAGAAACTTTTTTTATTCTTGCATATATTTGGAATATTTTTCATGTTCATAATTTGGATAAGCAGGCTTTTGCATTCAGAGTATCAGCATCTCAGAACAGTAATAATAGCTATACCAATCCACATGAGTACAGTTAAGTGTCAGTGAGCTACTTTTATAGGTTGCTTTTTCTTTCTGAAGTGTATAATACAGCTACATAATTACTAGGGAGAATATTAGCCATCCAGATTTCTTATTGGGCTGGAAGCTTGGTGTTGGGGGGAGGTAGTGGAGTGGGGGAAGGTGGCATTGAGCAGTGGAACATCAATTATCTTAAAAAAATCTAAAATAAGGAACTTGAGAGAATATTGACACATCAGGTAAAAATATTTAGTTACGTAAGTTGTTTATGACAGTTAAGGTGACTTATTTAATAATTATGAAATGTTTGGTCTTCCACTTAAATAGGAACTATAAATGAAATAGAAAAAATAGCTTCAATATTATTATTATTATGTTATTATTTTAATCCTCATCTGAAGATATTTTTCTATTTATCTTCAGATAGAGTGGGAGGGAGAGAAGGGAGAGAGAGAAACATCGACGTGAGAGGGACACATCAACTGGTTGCCTCCTGCATGACCCCGACCAGGGCCAGGGACAAACTGCAACTGAGGTACATGTCCTTGGCTGGATTCAAACCTGTAACTCATTGGTCCATGGGCCAACACTGAGCCAAATCGACCAGGGCAAAAAAATAGCTTCAATATTAATTTCTTATTAAATAAAAATAAATTTTAGAAGTTAACATTATAAAAGTAGTACAGTCACATTATGGAAATAATCTGAAAAGAAAGGAAAAAATTCCTACTGCGTTTACTAGGAATAAGTTTAACAATGAAAGCATTATTGATTTTTGGTGAATTATATGCTTTAAAGACTTACTGCACTCATCAGTTATTGTGTCAAAGAATTAGAAGTAAGCCTATGAAAGTGTTTTCTTTATGTGTGAGGTTAAGATAAGATATAAGGTTGCTCATTTTGCCTGTGCAGTACTGTCTTTATTTTTTTTTTAAATCTAAGCCTTTGAATATTCATTTTTACCTAAATTTATCATAAATTATGGTGGAAGACAAAAATCTAAGAAAATTGGGATTCAACTGTCTTATACAACTACCATCAAGTGCACTAGTACCTAATAGTATCTATAGAGTGCCCATCATTATTCATAGTAGCTGTATAATTGTGTCAGTATTGAAAAATTAAACAGTAATAACATTAAGAAACATCTCATTTATGGATTAGTGGGTTGTTTTAATAATCGGTACTTTTTTCCCCTCAAAAATAGAAACTAATGGCTCTCATTTGAAACTAAGTGCAAACTACGTTAAACAGGTGTTGCGCCAAGAAAAAGAAGAAATTCAAAGTATTCTGTAGCATTTTTGTGACATCAAATAGGAAACATCAGATGTGTATAGTCATGTAAATAGAGGGAGAGAGAAATGAAACTAGTTAGTGAAGAGAAAGGCTTTCTGACAGTCAGAAAAACATATTTGCAGGCCTAACTTGTAATTGCTTTCTGTATGAGCCTTGAAGTTTAACCTCGTTTTATGGGCTGGAGTAGTGTTTTTAGGACCTTTTTAGGACCATGAAATCCCTACCAATTTCTAGCCTGACCCAAATTGTGTCTTACTTATGAAGAGGCTTATGTGTCTTATGTGTCTCTTCACTCTCATTTTCACTACTGGATGGGATTATTTGTCTATGTGATAAGGATAATGTAAAATAACTTGGCTTATCTTAAATACTTATTTTGTGAGATGATTCCTGTATTTGTCTTTCTTCCATTGACTTTATATTTTTGTCTTTTTTTTATTGGTATGTTCATCTTACTCAGTCGTTTTGTCAGCATTTGTTATGTAGTAAATATCAATATTTAAGACTTTGCCATTGATGTTGAAATTTTCTTCCTCAATTGGAAATTTGCTTTAAATCTAATTATAATTTTCAACTTTAGTGACCTTTTTCGTATGTACTTTAAACTTGGCATTTTGATATAGAATGGTTTCTTCCTAGAGGCTTACAGGTACTTGATATTTTTTTCTTATATACAGGGGTAGGCAAAAGTAGGTTTACAGTTGTGAGTACTTGAAACACCAAGTTTAGTCTTGTATCCCTATTTATTAATTATTGTATTACTTTCCATACAAACAACTGTAAACCTACTTTTGCCCACCCCTGTATATATTTTTGAGGGGTGTTTTTCTTCCGTTCCTTTCCTCCAAACGTTTAGCTTTTCATCCAACTGACTTTATCATAATGTGTGTTATAAATAGGGAATTGATCACTCTCCTCCCCAAATTGAAATTAGGTAATAAATATTAGATAAAATATTTAAAAACTTGAGGGTCCATATGTTTGGGGGAAGAAGGTGAGATAACTGATGATGAAAAGACAAAACCTAAAACTATAATACCAGACACCAATCATTGCAAAGTTGCTATGTTCAGAGACATTAGGAAAATGAAGCTCAAGAGAGGTTGAGTACATTGATTAGGGTCAAAGGCCATATTACATGCAAGCAGATGGACTAATTTTTGAACCTGTATTGGCCTATAGGAAATGCTCTGACAACTGCCACTGTAAATAAATGTATTTAATTTTATTAAACTCAGTGTTTCCCAAAGTTATTTATCCATAAAACCCTAATGGATTAGTATTTTGTGGAACATATTTTAAGAAAGGCCTTTTTATGTGATAAATATTTAAGTTAAATTATTTATAAAAATATCTTATAAGTTAAAATCTCTGGTAGAAAAGAACATATGAATCAGCCAAAACACATTTCTATCATTGTGCAATTAATTTGCTTTCCAAAATACAATTAAACATCTAAAGCAGAAAACTTTTTGCAATATTGGTAAGGGGTAAGGTGGAAAAAAAATCCCCATATCTTTCTTCGTATTCTGTGTGAGAAGTATAAAGCTGTAGGTCACCTCTTTATTCTTTTTTTTTTTTTAATTTTTTTTCTTTCTTGATTTCAGAGACAGGAAGGGGGGAGAGAGAGAGAGAGATCGAAACATCAGTGAGCGAGAACATCGATTGGCCGCCTCCTACATGCCCTCCACTGGGGATAGGGCCCACAGCCTGGGCATGTGCCCAACTGGGAATGAAACCAGTGACCTCCTGGTGCATGGGTCGATGCTCAACCACTGAGCCACACCGGCGGGGCCACCTCTTTATTCTTTAATAAATTGTATTTGAAAACTTTCAGGAAGTGCATAATTGTTTAAATCAAGGGTCAGCAAACTACAACCCATGGGCCAAATCTGAACAGCTGTCTGTTTTTGTAAATAAAGTTTTATTGGAACACAGCCATGCACATTAGTTTACATACTGTCTCTGGCTCTATTTTGCTATAGTGGAGTGTTGAGGAGTTGTGATGGAGACCTGATAGCCCACAAAGCCTAAATTATTTATTCTTCGGCCTTTTACCAGAAATGTTTGTTGATGCCTAGTTAAGCGAATGGCCTTTCTGCCTACTATTTTTTAATTGATCTTAGAGAGAGAGGGAGAGAGAGAGAGAGAGAGAGACATTGATGTGAGAGAGAAACATGGGATCTTTTGCCTCCTACACACATCCTGACTGGGGATCAAACCTGCAACCTGGGTATGTGCCCTGGCAGTACCCCAACCAACTGAGCCACACTCTTACTTTTCACGTTATATGTGCTTCATCTGTGTAAAGAACTTCATGACTTAAGTTCTTGGCATTGAATTATCCACAGTTCATCCACTGTGAAGCAAATTCCTTGCAAAGCAGAGGTGGTTTTGTTCGAGAGATTTTATTATTGTGAGTAGGTTTTTAACTCTTACACATATGCAAAATACCATAGCTAATTTCTTGCTGCAGAGCTTTTACTGATTTGATGGAAATCATAGTAGGGTATTATCAATAGAAATGGCTACCATCTGTTGAATGCTGTGTACTAGGCTCTGTTCTAAGTGCTTTACATATCTTATCTCATTACTCCTTGCAACAAGCCTGTAAGGTAGGTACTGTTATTGCTTCCACTTTATAGATGTGGAAATTAAGGCATAGGGAGGGTAAGTAGCTCGCTCAAGATCATAAACTCAATAGTAGTTACTTTGGAAGGGTCTTTCAGTATGTAGAAGGCTAGTTTACAGAGAGCTTTAACTTGTCCTAGCTCCCTTTCCTTCCTTTACTGAGTAATGTTTCTGTTAAAGTTTTTTTTGTTTTTTAATTTATGCATTCATTGGTTGATTCTTGTATGTGTCTTGACTGGAGATCGAACCTGCAACCTTGGTGCACTGGGATGATGCTCCAACCAATGTCGCTACCCAGTCAGGTCTCTGTTAAGTTTTATATACAGGGCTACTGTGTTTGGCACTTTGGTGTGTATAATTCTATAAACTCCAATAAGGCCCTCTGACTCCATCATTATGCCCTTCCCACCAACATATGATGCCTTCACAGAGCAGGTTGAGTGATCATTGTAAACATAAGTTGTAATCTCTTCACCACCTTGTTTTTTGTTGGGTTCCATCCCTCTTGTCACATCTCTGTTCATATAGCACCTTCTCAGAGAGGTTCTCCCTGACCATTTTATCTAAGATAACCTCCCCCACAATTACCTTTCTTTATAGTGCTTGCCACTTTGAAATGTTTTATTTATGTGCTGGCTTTCCAATTGGAATATAAGCTTCATAAGGGCAAAGCCTGATCTTTTTAGTATCAAAATAGAGTGTATGTTTTCTACTATTTTTTCATCCCTTTTCTATAACTGGAATCTAACTTCCCAGCAATGAAATCACTTTCCTCCAAACCCACTCGCTTCCTAATTTGTTGATTCTTGAGATGAATTCTGGGCATGCTTCTTGCACTTTATTACCTTTTCCAAGCCACACTGTTTCAGTGTCATGTTTGAACTTCCCCATTTATACCAACCACTCTGACCTCCTCCTTGTACTCTCTAATAAATTTTCAGGATCCCATTCCTTCTTCCTTCATAGTTATACTTTCTGGCTAAAATCCTGATTTGATAATACTTTTAACACTAGGTCGGTCTTGTGTTTTTCAGCTCTTATCTTTAGCTATCTGCAGGCATGGCAAACCCTAGAAACATCACTGGGAATTGTTCTGCCTCTTTCATGAGCTCTGAGTTTCTGCTTTTGGCTTAGAGATATACTAATATATACATAGCTCTTACATGTTAGTGAGGTTCTCTAATTCAGAGAACCTTCTCAAAGTTTTGTGTGCCTCAGAATCACCTGGAGAGCCTTGTTAAAGCCCAGAATCCTGGGTCTCACCCCCAGAGATTCTGATTTAGTAGGTGTGATCTGATGCCTCTTAATTTGCATTTCTGTCACCTTCCCAGGTATGCAAGCCTGGGGACCTGCTGTTTTGAGGGGCACTGCTCTAATTAATACTTTCCCTCAAAGGATGACTATCAAAACTTTCCACTCTGCCTCAAGCTTCTTTCACATTCTTACTTTGTTTACTCTCTGTTGATGACTTTCTGAGAAGAGATTTCTCATATTTTCTCTTTTGGAAATAAGAATTTTTCTCTCTGTCCTTTTCATTTTTTTCTAGTCTTTCTTTCAATGCCATTCTCTTCTACTTAGTTCCTTTGTCTCATTTTCTCCTGTTGAATTTTGGCTCCTTCCTTGTCAATTAACATTCTTGTGTCTTGGATTATCAGTTTCTCTTTCTATAGGAAATTAGCTTTTTCCCTCAACTTCCAAATGTGATCAGATAAGCCCCTACCCTTAAAACTTTTTCCCAGTTCTCTCCCTTCTTCCCTCTTTCAAATTTTATTGGCAGAAAAGTAATGGCTTAACTCTTTTAGTAAAAATGTCTTAATTTCTTATAATCTGCTTTGGCTTCCAAAACTTCGCTGGACGGTCCACTTACTGGTCATGTGACTCCCAGGTCTTAAATTTAGAGATCTCTTTCAGCCTCTGCAGTATTTGATATACTTTCTTTTCCTTTTTAATAATTTTCTTCCTTTGCTTTCTATCCACAGCTTTTAATTTTTTTTCACTGTTCTGACTACTCTGTTCTTATTCGCATAATACCCTTTAATCCCTCTCTGTTTTCTCTTGAAGGGTGGTATACTTTTCCACCATCTAAATTTGTGCTGTCCAAAATGGGACCAGTAGCTGAATGTACCTATTGAGCACGTGAAATATGGCCAGTTCTTACTGAGATGTTCTGTAAATACAAAGTACACACCGATTTTCAAGATTTAAGATGAAAAAGAGAATGTAGCCTGTCGGATGTGGCTCCATTAGTTGGAGCATCATCCCATACATGGAAAAGGTTGTGGATTTGATTCCTGCTTGGGGCACATGTATAGCTTGCGGGTTCAGTCCCAGGTTGGGGGCATAGGAGAGGCATCCAATTGATGTTTCTCTCTCCCTCTCTCTCTCTCTCTCTCAAATCAGTAAAACATATCCTCAGGTGACAATTTAAAAAAGATGAAAACTAATATAAAATATCTCACCAAAATTTTTAATATTGATTGCATGTTGATAATATTTTGAATATATTGGGTTAAGTAAAAAAAAATATTACAAAAATTAATTTCAACTGTGTTTCTTTACTTTTCAAATATGGTTAGTACACTTGTGGCTCAAAACAATGTTGATCTGAATTTTATCTTTAAAAACCTCCAGGTCAGTGTTCCATCTAATATACATTTGTCTTCTGATTTACACTACTAGCCCTTTGGCACATTTACGCCCCATTCTCCCAGTTCGATACTAAGCTTCTTCAGAGTCAGGGTAATTCGTCATAGTTTTTTTCATATATTGGGATGTAGGTATAGATATAAAAAATGTATATACAATAATATGTGAATAAATGACAGCTAATATTACCACTTTATCAAAGAGGGTACTTATGGTAGATGATACCAATTATGATGTTTTTGCTTGATGTCATGGTCAGTAGGAGAGGTTGATGTGAAGGGGAGGAGTGACATTGCTCTGAAATAGTAAAATCTGACATGACTGTCCCCAGGTGTATCCGGCCACCCTGATAGTTCTGAACTGTTTGTTCTGTTGTGGTTTTACCGCCATCTGGTGTTAGGATTAGGAAACTGTAGTTCAGCATTTCTTTCCTTTCCCCCAGAGAAAGTAGGCAATCTTTCCTCTCAATATGGGCCTGCTCTTCTCCATCCCCAAAGTAAGTTGGTGGTAAGAGTTCATTTAATTTCAGTGTAGTAAACCTTTATTCTCCTTCTTGGAGCACTATTCCCTTGGCTTCTCTGATAACTTACCAGTTTCCTTCATGTTTCTGTGACCTTCCTCTTTTATTTTCAAACGGCCCATTTCTCCCTCAGTGTGGTAGTTTTCTAGCTCCAAATTCTCGGCTCCTACTCTTTTTACCCTCTGTTTTCATCCTTATTCAAGGCTAAATACTGCCTATCCATAGAAAAATTTAAATTTATTGTTACAACCAAAAATCTCTTCTGGTCTTAGCATTAATATCTCTAGTTGCCTACCAAGATGTTACATGAGCTTTTGAAATTTAACATGTTTGAGTCTAAAATATGGATTTCTCCCACCCCACCCCTATTTCTTAAAATTTTCTTTTCTCATTTCAGTAATCCATCATGCCAGAATTTTGGTAATCAGCTTGACATTTACTGTACTTACACTTATTAAACATTTACCACGTGCCATTGAATCTACGAAGGTGTGTCCTTGTGCAGGTTAAATTTGTAGCTCCTTTTGTGCTCCTGCCATGTCTAAGCTACCACCGTCTCTTGCCTGGACTGAGTAGGTTACCAATTAGTCTCCCTGCATGCACTCTTGATTGCATTCACATTATATTTATTTTATTTTATTTTTTTTAATATCAGCCTTTCCGACTAACCTGAGAGTCTCATGGTAGGAGAGACTGCATACATTTGGTTCAATTTGGGTCCCTAGCACCTGGTTCAGTTCCTAAAACCTGTGCAATACTTATATAACCACTCTGGCTCTCAGTGATTTGATATGACTCCTGTAGTTTTAGTAATTAAACTTTACTTTAGTATTCGTATTTTGTTTGAGTTCATTAATCATAAATGAGTTTAGCTGTTTTCTGCTTTTGCCTAGAGAAACTTAAGTATATCTATAAAGGCAATATATTATGGATACTAAATGAGCTAATGACAGCAACCTACTTACATATTGGAGACTACCAGTCAATATGCTGAAATTATTTTTGAGCATTTGAAATTCCATGCCATTGGTTTATCTTTTAGCATTCTCTGTCTGAAATGTAAAGTTCTTTAATTTTAATGTGGAGATATATTTACTAAATCTTCAATTAAAACCTGCCTGACTCCGAGTGTTCTTTTAAATAGAAGCTCAAGTCTTGATAGTTTCATTTAATAATTTTGATTTGCTTTGTGTTTTAAAGATAGTTTTGCTTTATAAAGTTTTTTTACTTGGGCTTGCTCTCTGCCTTGAAATAATATTACTTAATAAAGAAATTCAATTTATAACAATAAACATGAGTTATAAAAAATTGGTTTTTAGCCCTGGCCTGTTTGCTCAGTGGTTAGAGCGTGGGCCTGCAGACCAAAGAGTCGCAGGTTTGATTCCAGTCAAGGGTACATACCTCATTTTTAGTTCGCCCTGGTTGGGGTCATGAGGGAGGCAACCAGTCGATGTGTCTCTCTCACATTGATGTTTCTCTCTCTCCCCCCCTCCTCCCATTCTATCTGAAGATAAACGGAAAGCTATCCTTAGATTAGGATTTTTTTAAATTGGTTTTTAGAGCTAGGTAACAATCTGTATACTAAGGATACAAATTCAGAAGGCAAGGACTTAATACGCATTTATCAGGGTTTTTCGGCCTTGGCATTATTAACATTTTGGGTCATATAGTTTATTGTGTATTGGAGCTGTCCTGGGCGTTGTAGGGTTTTAGCAGCATCCCTGCCCTCTACTCACCAGTGGTACCCCTTCCTCTCCAGTTGTGACAACAAAAATGTCTGTAGGTGTAGGCAAATGCTCATGTGGGGGATAAAGTCGCACCATTTGAAATCAGTATATACCGTACGTAGAAGGGGATAATAGGCCATGAAAGTCTTTGGCGTCTCCTAGGTGTCTTTGACAGTGTGTTAGCTGTGCGGTATGTTGTTAATGGCAAAAAGAAGTAGATTATATGACTGTATGCTTTTAACATTTTAAAATATCTGTGCTTGCTTAGAATAAAGTAACTTTGCACTTAACCACCTAGTTCTATCCCGAACTGTGAAAAAATGATGCATTCTATAACATATTCCACTGATAAAGTTTCATTTTGTGGACTGACTTCACAGGCTTAGATGGTGGTAGAAAAGGGAACCAAGATAACAACTTGAAGAGTAGCTTCCATTCAGAGCTTTTGCCATTTGTGTTTGTATACATAGGGTTTAGGATATAATTAACTTCTTTTCTTTTCTTTTCTTATCAAAGGGACATGAGAGATGGCGGCTTTAGAAGAAAAAGTTTCCACGCTTCCCATTATGTGAGAGACCGGTCTCCTCATAAAAGAGAAACTCCTTTTTTAAGAGACTCACCTGTGGGCAGAAAGGATTCTCCACACAGCAGATCTGGCTCCAGTGTCAGTAGTAGAAGCTACTCTCCAGAAAGAAGCAAAACGTACTCTTTCCATCAGTCTCAACACAGAAGTATGTATTTTAAAGACTTTTTTATTTTTATTTTTTTATTCTCACCCGAGGACACTTTTTGCATTTATCTTCAAACAGAGCGGGAGGGAGAGAGGGAGGAAGAGAGAGAGAGAGAAACATCGAGTGGTTGCCACCCACACGACCCCAACCAGGGCCGGGGACAAACTGCAACTGAGGTATGTGCCCTTAGCGGGAACCGAACCCAGGACTCTCTGGTCTGCGGGCTGATGCTCTAACCACTGAGCAAAACCGACCAGGGCTAGACTTTTCCTTTATCTTTTACAACCTCCACTGATGAGAAAGTACTGAGTCAGATTGCCTCATAGGTGTTGTAAGAGATACATTTTTTAACGTTTTCTTTTCAAAAATTTCAAACTTAAAGAAAAGTTGAAAGAATAGTATGCTATACACACACAGGCACACACTCATTTTTTGAGCCATTTCAAGTTGCAGTCCACATGACATTTCACTCCTTATTCTTTAGAATTGAAGAGGTGTGTTTATAAGCTTGTTGGAAAATCACATACTCCTTTGTTTTCTGCCAGTCCAACCTCTTTACTCTTTTGTCACTATGTAGTATCTCTCTCTATATATATATATATCTATATATCAGTGGTTTTCCCTAAATATAAGGTATAGCCTTATAGAATTTAGAGTTAAACCTACCTTAGGTTTATTCTTTTGCACCTTCAATTTGTTTTCTTTGAATTTGGACAGGCGTGGCATTCTGTGCAATCATGTCATGCTGACTGAGTTGCTCAGTGCGTGTTGGAATAAATAAATGGAATCTTCCTGTATTGTCTTTTTAGACTCTGCTACCTGCAGTTGAGCTCATTCACAAAAAATGTCCTCATGCCTTCTCTATCCAAGGCACTGTGTTAAATAGAAAGATATCCCTACCACTAAGGAATTAGAATATGTATATGTATTTTCCCCCAACTAATAAAAACCTTTATCAATTTGTAAATATGACATTTATAAAATATAACTTTGATACAAGAATCGATATGTCATGAATGAGCTAACGTGATATGGCTGGTCAAAGTAAGGGAGATTCTCACTCTTGGAGATGGAAGAACATGTCATGGAAGAAATGACATTTAGGCTTATTTATTTATTTTTTTCATCCTCACCTGAGGATATTTCTCCATTGATTCTTAGAGTGGAAGATGGGGAAGGTGGGTAGCGGGGGAGAAACATCGATGTGAGAGAGATACATGGATTGGTTGCCTCTTGCATGACCCCAACCAGGACTGGGAATCGAACCCAAGACCCTTTGGTCTGCAAGCCAACACTCTAACCACTGTCCAGGGCTGGGCTTACCTTTCATTTCAGATTTCTGTAAGTGGAGAAGTATCTTCTAGGTATAAGGAATTATAAGCTAAGGTACAGAAATCAGAAAAGTCTAGGATATTTATTTTCCTTTCTAACTTCTTTTCTATTAACTTTTTTTTCCAAGTAATACAATTTTTGGTTTAACAGTCTTTGCCTCATGCATGTTAAGAGTGATGGAAGAACACTTCACATGATCAGAATGTCTCCATGGGAGCTGTTGCTGGATTCCTGTACTTAAGAAACATTTATTAATTGTCTACTATTTTCAGAGCTAGGTAGAGTGGGCTTCCAAAAAAAAAATTTTTTTTTTTAATCCTCACTTGAGGACATTTTTGCATTTATCTTCAGATAGAGCGGGAGGGAGAGAGAGAGAGAGAGAGAGAGAGAGAGAGAGAGAGAGAGAGACATCGATGTCTAGCTGGGACAAATGTCACAGATATTGATAGCACCTTGCTTTTCTTCAAAAAAATGACAGAAACGGTTCTTCAATGACCAGTCATTTAAACTGGGTTAATTAACAATATTGTGTTAATTTAGTTTTCTAATGTAAAGGAAAATTTTGCCATAGATTTTAAATATTTCTATAAATAACAGGAAAAAATAATTTTGCTAATTTTACCATTTTGCTAATTCTTTAACTTTTACTTTTTTGATTTTTGTTCATACTTTTCAGAGTAATTTTACTTATTTTAGTGTTCAGTAGTAGTTTGGCCATGACAACCATTTTTTTTATTAAAATTTTTTTCAATTACAATTGACATTAAATATTATATTAGTTTCAGGTGTCCTGCATGCATAGTGGTTAGACATTTACATAACTTATGAAGTAGACCGCCCACTATAATTCTAGTACCTGCCTGGCACATGGTAATCATTTCAGGACTAATTCTTCATTATTCTTCTGTACATTTAATATATCTTATGTGCTTAATTATAAGCCACAGAATAATTTTTACTTCTTTTTCATCTCAACTAGTTATTTCCCATTTTGTACTTACACGTGCACATGAACACACACTTACACACATGCATTTCATTACATTTCTTTTACTTGGCCTTTTGGGTTAATCCTATGGAAATTTGTTCTGTGTTAGACTAATTATCCTCCTAAATCAAACTGTTGATTTTATCCTGTGCTTCACGTATAAGACTTTTCTGCCCATAACCGAATTGGACTAACCTAGTCAAAGCTGCGATGACAACATTATTTTTCGTTTCTCTCTGTTGTTCATATTTACTTGCAACCAGTGTAGGTTGTCCTAGTTAACCTCGTTTCCTTTCCCTTTGTTTATGATACTGTTCTAGTTAAAATTGTTTTGTTACATATACCTTGAATATTTTTACTTGAAGTTTATTTTTATTCGAATTAATCTAACCATACATCTCCCAGTTTGTCAGCTCTCTCAGATACCTATTTTCCTTTTTCACTCCCCTTAAATGAATCCCATTGTTTTCCTTTCTTTAACTTTTGTTATTTATCTTTTTTCAGGGTTATAGCATTAATAGTGACACCAGAGAACACTAAGTTCAGTCACCCATATTCATTCTTTGTTAAAGTACTTACTGTGTTGTTTATTATATCACATTCTAGCCTTTCCAACTTTGTATAGCTCATTTTAATAAAACAATTAAAATCCTTATATGTAACATGTACATAATGCTAGTTATTTATCTTAGACCCATAAAGATAGATAGATAGATATATTTTTATGTTGTAACCATTTATGTATCTGAAAAGTCCCATCATAATCTTTTTGATTTTTATTTTCCAGGTTTAAATATATTTAATTCTTTCAGCTGTTCCTTTTATTTGTCGTGGTTTTCGGACCTTTTGCTTTGCTAAATTTTTTTCCTATTCCTTTCAAGTTGTGATGCCAGAAGTGAACTTTTATTTTGCCAACCATATTGTGTTACTGACCCTTACTGAGACTGTAGACAATTGAGACCTAACCCATTTTCAAATATTTGACTCTTAAACAAAAAGGTGCTCTTCAACTGTATTTTTTCAGGTGCACTTGCTTGTGTGTAGTTAATGCATTAAAAAATCTAGTTATGCTAAATTTCATCTGATTAACTTTGACTTATTCTCTTCCATAGAGGTTTAAAAATCTCATTTAGTGATCCTATATATTACCAGCAGATAAAAACAGCTTTGTTTTATCTGCAAATGAAGTATACTTTATGTGTTTTGTATTAATCATTAATAATTTTGTTGAGTAACATAAGGCCCAATATGGAAACCTTTAGAGACCTCTGTCTGTGGACCTCAACCATTTATCTGCATTATTTGCTGTTATTCAACCAGTTGTGATCCCCAACCTTGTCTTTCTTTCCACTTGTGGATTTCATGGAAGACTTGGTCAGGAACTTTTCTTGAAATTCAAGTTACAAAGCATTTTCTTTATCAAAACAATGACAAAGATTGCCTTTCTTTTTATTTTTTTTACATTAGGAGCTTTGTGGCTTCTGGGATGATTATGTCAGTTATAATAAACTACCTCTTTGTTAATTCATTCTAAACATTTGCTACAGATATATAATGTCACTTTACCAGTGATGCTCATTTATGAATTAGGCTGTGTGACATTTGGTTGAAGTTTTAAAATATAATTTACTATGGAAGATTTGGATGTTTCTTGTTTATTGATCTGTGCCTATTTTTCTATAGTTTTGACTTTGGGCTCAGACTCTTCTTATTTTCCTTTTTTTAAATCTTCACCTGAGGATATGTTTATTGATTTTTTGAGAGAGAGAGAGAGAGAGGCATCAGTGTGAGAGGGAAACACTGATTGGTTGCCTCCTGTACATGCCCTGACCAGGGATCCAACCTCTGACCTTTTGGTGTACTGAACAGTGTTCCAACCAACTGAGCACCTGGCCAGGGCTCCCCTTATTTTCTTGATATCAGCAACCATTATTAAGAATAGAAAATATTTTTTTAAATGTCTATTATTCATCAGTGTTTAATCCATTTTGAAATCACATCTTCTAAGATAATTGAAAATGTAGAAGAATTAAAAATACTATTTTGATTTGACTTTGGGTGGTGGGAACACAATGCAATATACAGATCATGTATCATAGAAATGTACACTTGAAACCTATATGATCTTGACCAATGTCACCCCAGTAAATTTAATAAAAGATAAAAATAAAAAAATAACTTGTTTTGAGAAGAGAATATTTGGAAGATAGACTGTTATTGAACTCAATGTAAATGGAAAAGGTACATGTCTAAAGACCTGTTGGCTATGAATAAATTTGGAAGTCCACATTAATTTTTGGATTATAGCTGAAATTCCAATAAAATTTAGACGCTTAATTCTGCCTTTAGAAAGAAGGCTTTTCTGTGTAGGTTTAGATGGATATAGAAATAAGGCTTTATCCTAAGGTCATGTATATTAGACAGTAGGAAGGAAGGTTAAACCCGTTCTCTTAGAAGCTGAATATAGTGTTTCTTGGTTTGAAAGTCACTGTATTTATGATGATATTCATAGTCTTTCATTCATCAAAAATATTTTCCAAATAAATGGCTTGCCAAGCAAGAAAGATCAGTCTTTGCCCTCTGAGTTTGTGATATAGTGATGGAAATAAGTCATTACCCAGGAATAGACATTTTAGGTAATATCAGAAGGGTGGGTAGAAGTTGGTGTAAGGATGCAAGTGGTAAAGGGTTATGAGCTATCTCATGGGAAGTACCTGAAATGTAATTCAGTATTCTCCTGGAAGATTTTGGACTTTTAACTGATCACACTATTAAAATACTCTGGAATTAGATGCTATATATTCTTTCTGTTGCTTACTTACAGGAGAGCTTTGGCTATGAGTTTCCTGGGGGAATCCTAGGAGTACAACTATAGCTTTTCTAGCATCTAAATGACGGTGGTTCTAAAACAGTAATTAGTTAATGGCGTTTCCATATGTGTAGGCATTTATAGTATTCTTGTGTTAGGACTTAGTATGTTCTGTTAGTAGCACACATTTCATAATATGTACAGATAATATAATATCTTATTGATATTTTAGAAAAGCAAGCCCATGTGGTTTTAGCTGATGTATTAAAGGAGAGTTCTATTTAGAAGTGCACTTCCACAATATTCATAGTTAATATGCCTTTACTCTGACTTGTTGCATTGTTAACCTCCTGAAGATGATTACTTTGGGGAAACAGAATGGTGCAAGGCTTTCTCCGCCCCCAACTGGTTGGTTTTTGTTTCGTTTTTTGGAGTCTTTATCACAAGAGCATTTTCTTGTATCCCCTCCATTTTCTGTTTTGTAACCTCTTGAATAAATCAGTAGATCTCTAGGAAATCATGTTCTTCTTAACCAAGAGATCCAGATTTGTATATTATCATTCATGATCCAGAAAAATAAATTATTTCCTTAGCATCTATGTAAGCACCATATCTTCATTTGTTCATATCTTAATTTCTCTTTCAAAAGCTTTAAGGGAACGATCTATTACCTGTGCTATGACCTTTTTTCTTTATTGAAAAGACTTTTTTTTCTTTTTATTGAATTTATTGGGGTGACACTGGTTAACAAAATTATACAGGTTTCAGGTGTACAAGTCTACAACACATCATCTGTGCACTGTATTGTGGGTTCACCACCCCAAGTCAAGTCTCCGTCCATCACCATTTATGCCCCCATACCCTCCTCCACCTCCCCCCATCCTCCTCTCCCTAGCCATCACCACACTGTTGTCCATGTCCATGAGTTTTATTGAAAAGACTTTCATTCAGAAGTATCTGTTTTGTTCCTGTAAGTCAGGCACTGTACCACGAATTTAATTGTTTGGAAGACATAGCTCATAATTTTATCATTTCTAATGATTATTTTTTCTAGTAGTGTTTTTTTCTTTCTTTCATGGATTATCAGTAACAACACTTAATTAAGATTGGATAGAGTCTGGTTAGGTTTATCATTGCTTTCATCAGTGCAACACATCAGAAAGAAAGCTTATTTCTGAAAGATTGTATCAGATTTATAGCTGTTATATTTAAAGATTCATCAAATATTTATTAATATTTATATCAGCTATTATTTCAGAGAATCACCAAATATTGTTAAATTCTTATAGAACTTCTAAATGTTTGTTGGAATAATAACCTGCTTCTCTAGCTTTCATTTCATCTGCACGAAGAGAACTTTATAACTGGTTTATGGAACCAGTATTGGAAATTCCTGTTCATTTTCTTCCTTCATATTTATTCTTTCACTCACCAATATATTGACTTGAATTTTGATTTCCTTACTGCCCTATTCATAATTTTTCTTTCCTAGTTTCTTTCCTTCATCTTAATTTGGAACTTATTTTCTTCAGTAAGTCATAGCAAAGGCAGAAATGTGTTGAGCCTTTTGCCCTGCTCTCAAGCAGGGAGTTAGTGCTGCTTACCATATGTAAGATGAATTTGAGGTGATAGCTAAGGAGTAGCAGCATCCTGTCAGTTAGAAATAGACGTGTGAATGAAAGAAGCGGATTTGAGAAACATAGTGTTGGTTGGAGCCACATAAGAATAGCAGAGCAAAAATGATTGCGGTTAGGAACACTCACTTTAAGGAACAATAACCAACAAAGAAGAAAGAGAAAAGTGTAGTTCAGAAGTATAAACACAGAAGTACAAAGGCATAAAAACCTAATGGCAAAATATTAAGAAAAACTTGTTTAGAAATCATTAATATGCTGTAGAAGAGGACAAGAAGAAAGACCCTTGATTTTAATATAAAATATCTTGGAAACTCTGAAGAGTTTAAGCACAGTGGGGTTGCTTCTGTTATCCTTTATGTTAAAATATACTCTAAAACTTAGTGAATTAAAACAACCACTTAATTTTTTTATGATTCTGCCATTTGAGCCAGGTTCAGCTGGGTGGTTTTACTAGACTGTTAGGATTTATTAACTAGCCCAAGCTTGTTTAGGGCAGCATGGTTAGGAATCTGTAGTTAAATGTAATCATTCCCATAGTGTCTCTGAAATTTGTGATGGAAATCAATAAACATAGCACCAGTTGTGTATTAGTAAACTGATTCTTTGGAGGGAAAAAACCCCTGACATGTGACATTTGCCAGTATCCACGAAGTAAATACTACCACTATGGCTGATTTCAAGCTACCGATGTGGAGTTATTAAACTTGCAGTGTGGAAGAGATATGGACAACCACTGTCACCAGTTAACGTGAGCCAGCCGCAGACTCCAGACACTCCTGTAAAACATCCCTGTCCCAATCTTGATCTACAAAGAATTTGAGGCAGGTTAACAAAATAAACACTTAATAAAATAGGATTAAGGAAATTCATGAAGGCTTTTATGTAAGAGGGAAATAACATGAAAATAAAAGGAAGAAGCAAAACAAGCCAAGCAGAGAAAGACAAATATCACATGATCTCACTTATCTGTGGAATATAATGAACTAAACAAACTGATGAACAAAATTGACCCAGAGACATAGAGGTGGGGTACAGACTAACAAACCTCAGAGGAGGGGGGGTTTGGGGGGGGGGGGAGAGATAAACCACAGAACTTATATGCATGTATGCATGACCAATGGACATAGACAACAAAGCTGGGGATGGGGCGGGGGGGGGGGATGGGGAGGAGGGTGTCAGTGGGGGGGAAGGGAGAAACATCTGTAACAAAAACAAATTAATAAAAAAAAAAAAATGACCACTAAAAAGAAAAGAAAAGCAAGAATAAAGTTAGTAGTAAATGAAAGAAACGCCTATGATAAGACTCTCAGTAGTTGCTGTAGGTGAACTAAGGATTCGCCTAAAACAAAGAACAAATGAGGTGGACCTTAGTTTGTGTAAGAACATACCAGCTGCTCAGGAGGAATACAATTTTCCTGTTGACAGATCAGTGAACAGTAAGAGGGATACACATCTTCAACAACATGCTTGCAAAAGTAGGGCAATGTTTGTGTGATATTTCTTGAAACATTTTTTTTTTTTTTATCCTCACCCGAGGACATTTTTTCATCCTTTGTTCAGATAGAATGGAAGGGAGAGAGAGGAAGAGAGAGAGAGAGAAACATCGACGTGAAAGGGACACATCGAGTGGCCGCCACCCGCACGACCAACCAGGGCCGGGGACAAACTGCAACCGGAGTACATGCCCTCAGCGGGAACCGAACCTGGGTCTCTCTGGACCGCAGGCCGACGCTCTAACCGCTGAGCCAAACCGGCCAGGGCTTGAAACATTTTTTAATGCAAGGTGCTGACAGTGGCAAGATGATTCAGAAAAAAAAAAAAAAAATTATTTTCTCAGAAAAAAAGGTAAAATTGGCAATTTGGGATCTGTAATAGAAGAAGGAATTTGTATGTTATTGCAAAGACATCTGGGAAACTCTGCTAGTATATTTAGGCTATTTAGAAAGCTGATTCCATCTGCATCAAGAGTTTGCAGGAAGTTGATAAAATATTTACATGGGATAATTAGAGGTTCAACTAAGACAGTAGCTATGGATTTGTTTATAAAGAAAATTCATACACAAGAGAGTTTGTATAAAAAGAATTAGCACGATTTAGTAATAGGCTGCTTGTTGAGAGCATGTCAGAATAACTACTGCAGATAACCATTGTAAGCCCAGGGAACTCACATGATATACTATGAAGACCTTCCCAGTGTTCTTTTTGGTTTCTAGTGGTAATTCATCTTTCATTCTTGATATTTTGGTGTCATTCTTTTACCAATCCTTTGAATGTTGACTTAATGGAGGAATTTAGACTAGGTTCTTAAAATGATGAGTAAGACATGATCCCATTCCAACTTTTGGTGCCTTATTTTATGATCCTTTTTCTCAATTCTTTCTGCCCCTGCTCTCCTTGGTTAGCCTCATCTTCATACTTCATACTGTTGGACCCAATCCACTTCTGATCTTAAACAGATTTTCTCCTGTTCTGTTACTCCTCTTCAGTGGTGGCTGCTCAGACAGCCCAACTTGAAGGCAGGTTAGGAAAGAGATTAGGGTCACCAGCAAGTGTTTAGAAGTTCTTGTTCTTATCACACTTCCACTTCTGGGTTCTTCTGTTGTTCCTCCTGGGCACAGAGGTGCTTGCTGGTGGTAATTCCTCCCTGCCCACCTTTCCCTAGAACCCGTGCGTGCTGATGCTTCCTACAAACGGCAGAATGAAGGAAAGCCAGAAAGAGGTGAGTTTTGAGCTAGATTTTGACATGGGATTGTGAAAGGGTGGGGGCTTGAATTGATTGAGGTTATAGAGATGGGAAAAGTGTGTAACTGCTCCAGTAGTCTACTGTGGGAACAGAGTTGAATAGTAGATGCAGATTCTAGGATTTGGGGGGATAGAGGGGGTTAGTTGTCGGGCCATCCAGCCCTGGTCAGCAGTAGTTACCTCGTAGAAGGTTGAGATCTATAGACTAGACAAGTCATTGGCAGATAGGATCTGACAATAGTAGGTCTAGGGGACTTCTTTTCACCTTCTCTGTGCCTTTTCTGCTGCCTTGTATATGATCCCCCTTTTTTATCCTTTGCTTCTTGCCTGTCCGTCCCTTTCACGCACTAGGATATATGGGTACACGTGGGTACATGCTAAACCACCTGCCCTGACCTTCAGTGTTTCTTTGCTTCTGCACACTGACGTTAGTTGAAATCTGCTTAAATCAGCCCTTCTGCGCTAAAATCAGGAAAGGTTCCAAGACTGTGCTTGAGCACAGTATTTGGCATAACTGTAGTGCTGATGTCTTGTTTGTAAAGGAGTGCTAAGTAAGAGATTAATAAGTGTTTGTGAAGTTTTTTTTTCTTCCCTGTGTCTAGCTGCTATGTGCCAGAATTGAGCCTACAATTCCTTTAATGTGCTGTGCTGATTGGTTCAGCTCCTCATCTCCTTTCAAGGAATAGATTATCTGAATAGGAAGGAGAGGTCTTTGCATTCTACGGGTAAAAAACCAAATATCTTTTCACCAAATTATTGAGTGTCTAACTTAAAGGACATGGGCTAGGTAGGTCCTGACTATTCAGAAATAAATAAGCTATGAGACTTGTTCCTCTAGGTGCTTTGGTGTAGTGGGGTAGACTGACATAGTCACAATATGATGTGGAATTTGCCATGTGCAACAGAAATACAGTAGGGAATAACTAAATAAGCCATGTTCTGAATTGTTTGGGGGTGTAGTGATGGTTGGTGTAATTTTATTTTGGATTTTTAAGGTCTACAAGAATTTTTGTTTTTAAATCCTCACCCAAGGATATTTTTCCATTGATTTTCAGATAGAGTGGGAGGGAGGGCAGGAGAGAGAGAGAGAGAAACATTGATGTGAGAGAGACACATCGATTTGTTTCCTCCCACATGATCCTAACCAGGGCTGGGGATCCAACCGCAACTGAGGTACATGTCCTTGACTGGAATCGAACCTGTGACTCTTTGGTCTGCCAGCCGGTGCTCTAACTGCTGAGCCAAATGGGCCAGGGCAAGAACTTTTAAACTTGCTTAGTGTGCAAGCTTTCTTTAAAAATTTGTTTGTTTTTGGTTAATTCTCACTTGAGGCTATTTTTTCCATTGATTTTGGGGTGGGGGGGAGAGAGAAAGAAAGAGAAACATCGATGTGCGAGAGACACATCAATTCATTGCCTTCCACACGAGGATCAAGCCTGCAACCCATGTATATGCCCTTGACCAGGAATCAAACCTGTGACCCTTCAGTGGGCAGTCTGACGCTCTATCCACTGAGCCACACTGGCCAGGGCAATGTGAAAGCTGCTTAATGATACCACAAGTCAAAAGATTCTAGATTTATGTCTTTTTTAAGACTTGGAGCTTCAGAATTGGAATAATGTGCCTAGAGCAGAAATTGACATTTGAGACTGGATAATTCTTTGTTGTGAAAGGCTGTCCTGTCATTTGTAGGATGTTTAGCAGCATCCCTAGCCTCTCTTTACTATGTACCAGAGGCACTCTCCCACTTGTGAAATCAAGAATATCTTCAGACATTGCCAAATATCCGTAGAGAGGTGGAAGAAAGGTCTAGAGGAAGCCTTTCTGGTTAACAGGACATTGGAAAGAGATGTTATTCACTACTGTCCTGTGTGTCTGCAGGCCCTTACTTAGCTATCTTGACCATAGCAGAAAGAGCCTAAGAGGCTGTTTGTTTTTTAAATTCTCACCTGAAAATATCTTTCCATTAATTTTCAGACAGATTGGGAGGGAGGCAGAGAGAGAGAGAAACATTGATGTGAGAAAGACACATCGACTGGCTGCCTCTCGCATGACCCTGAGCAGGGCCGGGGATTGAACCTGCAACCCAGGTATGTGCCCTTGACTGGGAATCAAACCTGTGACTCTTCGGTCCTTGGGCTGACGCTCTAACCACTGAACCACACTGGCCAGGGCCCAAGAGGCTTTTTTGACTGAAGCTGATTTTGCCTCGGTTGCCAAGTTGTTTTGTCTCTGCCTCTGCTTTTGACTGCTTTCTTGGCCTTAATTCGCTGTCCAGTCTTGACTAGCTTCTGTGTCAGTGCAAACTTGGTGTCAATTTTTTCTTTTCTTAATAATTTCTCCAACTTTCCTAGCAATTAAGAACAAGGGATTTACGTTATATTTGACAATTTAATGAAATGTCTTTCTGTCAGGAACAATTCACTGTTATTTTTATGATTATAACTAAACTTGTTTTTTTATTGTTGTTGAACCGGCTAAAGTAATATTTTAAAAATCTATTTCTGGCTAAAGTTTCTATAAAAATTGGTATACATAGAGCACTGACGTGAGTGTCTGAAGTGACTAAAGATAAAGGTTAATGATTTTATCTCATATAGATTTATTATTAACGATTTACCATATATTTGGGTACTCATTCATACCAGGTGCTGGATTAGCACTCTGAATTATAGTTTTCTAGTTTTATTGTTTTTTTTTAAACTGTCTAAACATTTCAGGAATACCTGCTAAATTTCCTACATGGTTTTCTCTGTGAGCTATTGCTTAATTAGCTAGTTCTCTTTGGTGGTATCTATATAATAACTACCCTTGGATTTTTATTGTGATGTATTAAAACTTATATTTTAAGAACTTGGAGCAGGACGTACTTATGATTTAAAAATGGGTTGTTGTTGTTGTTTTTGCCTTTTTTTTTTTTTATCCTCACCCGAGGACGTTTTTTCATTTTTTGTTCAGATAGAGTGGGAGGGAGAGAGAGGAAGAGAGAGAGAGAGAAACATCTACATGAAAGTGACACATCGAGTGGCTGCCACCCGCACGACCAACCAGGGCCGGGGACAAACCGCAGCCGAAGTACATGCCCTTAATGGGAACCAAACCCGGGTCTCTCTGGACCGCAGGCCGACACTCTAACCGCTGAGCCAAACCGGCCAGGGCTGTTTTTGCCTTTTTTGAGGTCTTCTCGGTGGTTCTGTGTTTGCGAACTGGCATTGGTGTGGCCTATAGAGATGGCCATATATGAGGTCTACTAGTTCTAGGTTATTTCAAATTTTTTATTTTACCAAGCCTCTTAGAAAGATAGGTAGATTTAGATATTAACTGGTTTAATTGAATAATGTAATAAAAGATTTCAGTACTAAAATAAGTGTATGCCTCCTGTGTTCATTCAATTACAAAATCACTCTGAAAACAAATGAGCTAGAAAATTACATTTTATATTTTCTTATATAGGTAAAGAGAGACCTGTTCAGTCTTTGAAAACATCAAGAGACACTTCACCCTCAAGTTCTTCAACAGTTCCTTCATCAAAGGTTTGTTATATATATAAAATCAATATAAAGAGGAATTACAAAGTAAATTATATAGACTGTCTAGTATAGATGCTTTTATTCATTACTGTCATACCTAATGGGGTAATTTGCATTTAAAAACTTGAATTTTAAGTAATCACAAGTTGAAAATAGCTACCAGAGTGAATGAGCAGTTTTATCATAGAATTTTTTCCACAGGTTATACTAATATTAGTACTTACTACTGCCTTTGTTCATCTTTACTATAATAGGTGGCATTGATTTTTCAGTTGGGGCATATTTGATAGGAATCATAATCAAGTGGGATTTATTTCATAGATGCAAGGATGGTTCAACATCCACAAATCAGTCAGTGTGATATACCACATGAACAAAATGAAGGATAAACATTATATGACCATATCAATAGATGCAGAAAAAGCATTTGACAGAATTCAACATCATTTTTTATCATCCACTCATGATAAAAATTCTGAACAAACCGGATATAGAGGGAATGTACCGCAACATAATAAAGGCCATACAGAACAAGCCCACAGCTAACATTGTACTCAGTGGCGCAAAGGTAAAAGCTTTTCTTCTAACATCAGAAACAAGACAAGGGTGCCCACTCACCACTTTCAGTCAGCAGAGTACTGGAAGTCCCAGCCAGAGCAGTTATTGCAAGAAAAATAAATAAAAGGCATACAATTGGAAAGGAAGAGTAAAACTATCTCTGTTTGCAGATGACATGATACTATATATAGAAAACCCTAAAGAATCTACCCCAAAGTGGCTAGAACTAATACACAAATTCAGTGAATTTGCAGGATACAAAATTAATACTGGAAAAATAACTTGCATTTCTATACACCAAAACTATGAGAAAGAGAAATTTAAATAATTCCATTTATAATAGCACCAACAAGAATAACTACTTAGGAATAAATTTAACCAAGCAGAAAAAAGATTTGTGTACTGAAAACTGTAAGACATGGATGAAAGAAATTGAAGAGGTAAAAAATAAATAGAAAGATATTTTGTACTCATGGATTGAAAGAATTCATATTGTTAAAATGTCCATACTATACAAAGAATCTTCAGATTCAATGCAATTGCTATCAAAATTACAGTGTCATTTTTCACAGAAATAGAACAAACAATCCTAACATTTTTATGGAACTAAAAAAAGACCCCAAATAGCCAAACTAATCTTGAGAAAAAAGAACAAGGCTGGAAGCATCACAGTTACTGATTTTAAACTATATTACAAAGCTATAGTAATGAAAACAGTGTGGTATTGGCATAAAAGTGGACACATAGATTAATGGAACAGAATAGAGACCTTAGAAATAAACCCGTTCATATATGGTCAGTAAATTTAGAACAAAGGAACCAAGAATATACAATGGGGAGAGAACCATCTCTTCAGTAAAGTTTGTTGGGAAAACTGGGTAGCCACATACAAAAGAATAAAATTGGACCCCTAGTTTACACTATAAGCAAAAATCATCTTGAACTGGATTAAAGACCTGAAACCTTAGAAGTCCTAGAAGAAAACCAAGGGGGTAAGCTCTTTGACATTGGTCTTAGCAGTGATTTTTTTGGATTTGACACCAAAAGCAAAGGCAAAAAATAAACAAATGTGACTACATCAAATTAAAGTTTCTGCACATCAAAGGAAGCTGTCAACAAAATGAAAAGGCAACTTATAAAATGGGAAAAAATATTTTCAAATCAAGTATCTGATAAGGGGTTAATATCCAAAATATATAGAGAACATAATTATACAACTCAACAGGATAACCCCCAAAATTCTATTAAAAAGTGATCAGATAAATTGAATAGACATTTTTTCAAGGAAGGTATACAAGTGACCAACAGGTACATGAAAAGTTTCTCAACAGTAGTTATCACTATGGAAATACAAATCAAAACCACAATGAAAGGTAACCTCACATCTGTTGGAATGGTATCATAAAAAAGATAAGAGATAAGTGTTGAGGAGGGTGTGGAGAAAAGGGAATCTTGTACTGTTGTTAGGAATGTAACTTGGTGTAGCCATTAATGGAAAATAGTATGGAGGTTCCTCAAAAAAATAAAAATAGAGCCACCATATGATCCATCAATCCCACTTCTGGGTATATCACCAAAGGAAATGAAAATAAGTTCTTGAAGAGATAGCTGCACTTCCATGTTAATGGCAGCATTATTTACAATAGCTAAGACATGGAAAAAACCTTAATGTCCTTCAAGGAATGAATGGATAAAGAAGTTGTGGTGTATATACACAATGGGATATTATTCAGCCATGAGAAAGAAGGACATCCTGCCTTTTATGACAACATAGATGGGCCTTGAGGGCATTATGCAGAGAAAGACAGTACTGTATGATCTCACTGTATGGAATTTAAAAATGCAGAATTCACAGAGAGATGAGAAAGATGGTTACCAGGGGCTGGGGGTGGGGTGTGGGTGAAAAGAAGAGATGTTGGTCAAAGAGTATAGACGTCCAGCTATAAGATGAGTAAGTTCTGAGGATCGAATATACAGTATAGTGATTATAGTTAATAATAATGTATTATACTTGAAAGTTGCTAAGAGATCCTAAATGTTCTCACCACAAGAAAGAAATGGTAATTATGTGAGGTGACGCAGGTGTTTGCTAACACTATGTTTGTAATTATCTTGCAATTTTAAAAAGTAGGTATATGTCTTCATTTTATAGAAAAGTCTCAGAAGTTAATTTTCTCAAGGATATAACTACTCTTCACTACATCATTCTTCCAATTCTTACCTTCCCAGCATCCCAGAACGTGTCGAAGAGATGATTCATGGTTCTGATCTTCAAAACTTGAAAATGTTGAGGTGTTGCTCTTTCTGTCTATTCTCTACAGTTAGAGACTCTCTTCACCAACCTCACACTCTTTTACTGTTCTTACTTCTATTCTCTTCTTTCTTCACTTTTTGTTTTTCTGTCTTTGGTTTGGCTTTTCAGCAAGAGTAGATATCACCGGGCAGTTTTTGCTGCTGTTTAGGGGACAGCTCTTCTCTGCCTCAAAGAAACAAAAAGAAAAAGGTATCTTTGTGACAACTTGTATCTTTAGAGCTTTCTCAGAAGTCAGGGTTCTAGAAAGCTGGGGTTTGAATAGGAAAGATTGATTGGATTTTCTTTTTCTGTCTTACCATGTCAAAGGTTCTTTCCCCACCTGAAAGACCAGCTTGTTTTGTTTTTTTTATCCTCACCGGAGGACATTTTTCCATTTTTTATTCAGATAGAGTGGGAGGGGGAGAGAGGAAGAGAGAAAGAGAGAAACATCGACGTGTAAGGGACACATCAAGTGGCTGCCTCCCGCACAACCCAACCAGGGCCGGGGACAAACTGCAGCCGAGGTACATGCCCTTAGCGGGAACCGAACCCGGGTCTCTCTGGACCGCAGGCTGACGCTCTAACCACTGAGCCAAACCGGCCCAGGCCCGGCTTGTTTTTCTTGTTTGGTAGAAATGAAAGAAGAGTAAATAGTACTTGCCCATCCAAGTCACTGTGAATATTTAAATTATGTTATATGAAATATTCATTTCCCCTCAACTATAATGCCATGTAAAGTTACAACATAAAATTTTGTAGCACACGTTAAAATATATTTAATGGGAAAGAATGATAATGAATTTTAGATAGTTTTGTTTGACAGTTTATGTAGATGTTTGCATTTTTATCTTAAGGTGGAATCAGAATTTCAGAATTTTAGATCTAATCATTTTATGTTTTTGGAAAGTGCACCTGCCCGTTGTCTTTTATTTTTTATTTGTTTATTTTTTTAATCCTCACCCGGGGATATTTTTTCGTTGATTTTCAGATGGGGGAGTGGGGGAGAGAGAGAAACATCCATGTGAGAGACACTTGGATTGGTTGCCTCCTGCGCAACCCCGACCAGGGCTGGGGATCCAGCCGCAGCTGAGGTACGTGTCTTTTATTGGAATCGAACCTCTCAACTCTTCGGTCCTTGGGCTGATGCTCTAACCGCTGAGCTAAACCAGCCAGGGCTCTCTTGTCATCTTTTACCCAGAGTTACATGGTAGCTGTGGTGAGTTTTATTACCTAGATTTCCTGATTTGGTGGAGGACTTTTTCTTTTAAACATTATGGCTGCTGTCATGTAGGAGGTCAAGAGCCTTTTTTTCAGAATTTAATTTCTGCTTTTAGAAATTAGTTTCCAATGAGAGTTTTTCAAATGTACAGATTTAATGACAGATGAGTAGAGGATTGAGTTATAGAAGTTTTTGCCTCCTTTATTACTAGAGATAACTTACAGTGTTTGTGTTGTTTTTGCTCTGTAACTTTCTTTTCAAAACAGATACCCCAAAAAAGTTAGGCATAATTTTTTTCTTTGATTTGTGTGTTTGTGTTTTTATTTCACTTTTTAAAAAATGTTAAAACTCTGCCCTGGCCAGTTTGGCTCAGTGGTTAGAGCGTCGGCTCGCAGACCAGAGAGTCCCGGGTTCGGTTCTGGCTATGGGCACATACTTCATTTGGGGTCGTGTGGGTGGCAACCACTCGATGTGTCTCTCACATCAATGTTTCTCTCTCTCTCTTCCTCCCTCTCTCCCTCTTGCTCTATCTGAAGATAAATGCAAAAATGTCCTCGGGTGAGGATAAAAAAAATAAATTAAAATGTTAAAACTCTATTACTAAATAATAATAAAGGTGTTACTTACACATTTTATTTTATTTTTTAATCCTCACCTGAGGACATTTTATTTCATTTTATTTTGCATTTATCTTGAGCGGGAGGGAGAGAGGGAGGAAGAGAGAGAGAGAAACATTGATGTGAGAGACACATCGAGTGGTTGCCACCCACACGACCCCAGCCGGAGCCAGGACAAACTGCAACCGAGGTATGTGCCCTTAGTGGGAACCGAACCTGGGACTCTCTGGTCCACGGCCGATGCTCTAACCGCTGAGCCAAACCGGCCAGGGCATATACATTTTTAACTTTATGTATGGGTAGGGTTTTGGATTAGATATTTAGGATTCTTCAATAACTGGAATCTCTCCACATAGATGCATTGTTATTACTTTCCAATAAACATTATGGATGGCAAGCCAGTAGTTGGTGAATTGAATAAGCTATGGAAGGAGGTCAGGGGCCTTTTTGTTTTAGAAGACCTAGTTTTAAGTTCCAGCTCAGCATTTACTAATAACTGGGAAATCACTATTTTTTTTGACATTCAGTTTTTTGGTTTATAAGTTGGGATAATAAAGTCTACCCTAGCCTTTAAAGTCTAGGGTAATAAAGTCTACACCTTCATGGAATACCATTTAATTAAAAAAAAATTTTTTTGGTTTACATATGAAAGTACTTTATAAATGGTAGTGTACCATCACATAGGGATTATTGTCCCTGTGATACAGAGGAGATGTATTTGGACCAATGATGTGACTTTAGAGAAGAGGTGGAGACAAGATTAGGGGTGAAGGGCCTAATTGATGAAAATATATGCTAATGAAATAGAATGGAATCAGAGAGTTACCATAAAGGCTTAAGGAAAGAATTTTTATAATTTTTCCCTTACAATTTTTGCATCTTATTCTATAACATAGGTCTATAAAATGTATTAGCAAAATCATATGTGATCCAGAAAAAACACACACACTTTATTCACTTCTATATTGATCCCATGAACTGATCAATCTTCAAATATGTTTTAGTTTTTATACAGATTTATAGCAATGAATATTGAAAAGAGCCCTGGCCGGTTTGGTTCAGCAGTTAGAGCATCAGCCCGTGGACCAGAAAGTCCCAGGTTCGGTTCCCACTATGGGCACGTACCTCGGTTGCAGTTTGTCCCCGCCCCGGTTGGGGTCATGTGGGTGGCAGCCAGTCGATGTGTCTCTCTCACATCGATGTTTCTCTTTCTCTCCCCCCCCTCCCGCTCTATCTCGCTCTATCTGAAGATAAATGCAAAAAACAAAAGTCCTTGGGTGAGGATTAAAAAAAAGAAAGAAAGAAAAACTAGAGTATCAAGCATTATGTTAGATGCTTTTAGGTCTGTTACCTCTCTTGATTCTCACAACTACTTTGTAAACAGTTAATATAAAAAAATTTTTAAATTATAGTTAACATATGATATTATTTTAGTTTCAAGTATACAACATAGAGATTAGACATTTATATAACTTACAAAGTTATCACCCTGATAAATCTAGTAAAACAGTGAATATTACTTATACCTATTTTGTAAATGAGGAAACCAAAACTCACAATGTTGTAAATTATATTTGTAAAATCATTTATCTGGCAAGTGATGAAACTATCATTCAGACCCAGGTTTGTCTGTAACTTCATATCCCATTTCTTGTTTTAGTGTTGTATGTGGTTGAAGAAGAAAGTAATAGTAGTATCAAAAAATGAAATTTAAGTCTATTGATGATTTTGTATAAAGAGTAGGATTTATATACATTATTACAAATTATAAAAGTAGTATATCTGGACTTCCTTTTGCATTAATTAGGAATTCACATTGATGAGATTTTGGCATTATTTATTTCATTAAATATAATTAAAGATAGAAAGTTGAAATCCATATGATGTCATGTGTTCTAAATACTACTTTGTGTATTAGTTCCTTGTCAGTGTCTTTTGTTCCTTAGATGAATTTCTGAAGTTTTATATAAATGGAATTAAAAGATCTAGTCTATATGTCCCAAAGCAGTTGCTACTTAAAGAAATTCAATGTTGAATATTTTTGAAAAAGCAAATAAAGAATATATTTGTTCTCAATATGTATTTGAAGGCTTATATGATTTTAAGTGTAAGTTGGGTGTACTTCTTGTTTGAAGTTTAAAAGCCCTTGAGATTTGTAACAGAACTGTTCTTTTGCTTTTATTAGGTGTTAGACAAACCCAGTAAGCTAACTCAAAAGGAACTTGCTGAGGCTGCAAGCAAGTGGGCTGCTGAAAAACTGGAGAAGGCAGATGAAAGTAACTTACCTGAAATTTCTGAGTACGAGGTAAGGCATAATTTCTCCTTTATGTTTCACACCTGAGAGTTTAGTCTAGCTCTTAAATTATGGGCATAAAATATTTGGCTCTAATATTTTAAAATATATTTGGGGAAAATATTCTCATGGATTATTAAAATTTATCACATACAGTAATAGTATACATATGAATGACTCTGAATTCAACAATTATACTCTGTCAATGTCTCCAATAGTTTAAAAGTATAAGAATAGTATAAATATGGAATAAAAGGAAAATGCACTATTTATATGCTTCTTTTATGGGCTTTACTGTTAAAAGTATCTCTAGAAGTCATGCTAAGCCACTAGTGATAAACCAGTGAATTCACAACAGAAATCTAATTAGACCTTGGGTTTTATTTATGTTGCATGTTTTAATCTATGCAAATTATCTCATAAATATTCCAAGAAATGAAAGTATGCATTGTTTGGGCTACCTGTTACCTTTGATGAATCTTGAGTACCGAAAGATGAGAGAGTTTTTGGGTCCTTAGAATAATACTGTTTCTGAAATGTTTGTATTATATTTGAAAATGAACTGAAAAATTTCTCTATAACCTATAACATCTCTAATAGGGAAATACAGATGTTTTATGGGCAAAATTAAGCTTTTAGATTCAGGATTTGGTGCTTGAGGAATTATTTTGACGTGATAGGCAGAGAATATAAAAATCTTCGTACCATGATAAATTGTTTCTTTGGAGGAGATTTATGGCTTTTCATTATGTTTTGGATGCTTTTCACGGACTGTCCTTTGACAAAAGGGATCAAGCACTGGAATTAGATATACAAATTATATACCTATGTACATCTTCATAAACTAGGAAAAGATCCTGTCCAAAATAACTAATGTACACTGTTCCTAGAAAGGACAAACCAGTACAGGCCCTATCTGTATTTATGCAAATAGAGACTTTCTTTTTATCTGTCATTTAGATATCAGTTATTCTTAAATAGGTCAAGGTTTTCTTGTTATTGTAGCCGTAAAATAAATATTTATACATAGTCTTTTTTTTTTTTAATCCTCACCCGAGGATATTTTTCCATTTATCTTCAGATAAAGTGGGAGGGAAGGAGAGAAAGGGAGAGAGAGAGAAACATCTACTCGAGAGGGACACATCAACTCTGCCTCCCACACAACCAGGATCAGGGCCGGGGACGAACTGCAACCGAGGTACATGCCCTTAACCAGAATCAAACCCGAGACTCATTGGTCCGCAGGCTGACGCTCTAACAGCTGAGCCAAACCGGCCAGGGCTATACATATTCTTGAATAAATTGTTCAAAAACTTCAAGCTGTCTGTCCCTCTTTGGTACCTTTCCAGTACTATTTAAATGCATGAACAATACAGTGATACGTTTAATAGGGTCATTTTGCTTATTTTCTTTGCTAATTTAGAATAATGGTTTTCATACTAGTAATATATATAAATGCCTCAAAATTTCTGTTTTGGAGAAGTGATAATTTTTCTCGGTGTACTTAAAAAACCTCCAAAAACACTACATTGTTGTTTGTTAGATACATTATCTTCAATTAACAAGGCTTTATTAAGATATATTTATTTCTGCCTTACCCATCCCCATCATTTTTTAATCTCTTAAATTTAAAAAAACTTCACTATCTACCTTTCCCAGGTTTTAAATATTCTACTTATATTCCTTTATTATTGCTTGACTAGATCTTGTCTCTGGATAGGCAGTTACATTGGGTTTAGAAAGACTTATTTATTTATTTCATTTATTGATTCTTAGAGAGAGAGAGATAGAAACATTGGTGAGAGAGAACATCAATTGGCTGCCTCCAGCATGCCCCCCCCCACTGGGGATTTGACCCACAACCTGGGCACGTGCCCTGACTGGGAATCGAACTGGCGACCTCTCAGTGCTTGGGTCGATGCTCAGTCACTGAGCCACACCAGCCTGGCTAGAAAGACTTATTTTAAACCTCCTTATTTTTCTCTAAAATATACTCAGAATTTCCTAGTTTTTGAATTAATGAGAAGTAAATAACCCTAAAAATCTATAAGGACTCATAGATCAGACATGATCTTCTGTTGAACCAAAGGCAAGGTGAGTAAGAGTAGGATTGAGATTACTTTAGTGTGTTTGTTGTTGTATATCATTGATATTGACAGGCAGCATCAAGTTTGTAGCATTGTATAAAATGTTTTTCAAGTCAGATTGATACTTTTTCATACTGAAAATAAAGCAGCTGGGAAATTTTCATTTTATACTCTTTTTTTTATTTAAATATTTTATACTCTGTTGTTTGTTTAAAAGCTTATTAATCCCACCATATCTTATTAACATTTTGTTCAGACAGTTAACATTTGTTCTTGGGTAGTTGTTAAATAATGACTCACTTCAGTGATTTGTGCTCTTTGACATACAGTTTTTGAGAATTTTGACCTTGGTTCTGTAGACTTGTATCTGATTTGAAAGAATAACCTGGAAGGAAAAAAGGACTTTGATGCTTGGGAAGAGTTTGATATAGTAGTGTGTGTGTGTGTGTGCGCATGCATACACTTAAATTTAGTTGTGACAATATTTTATATTAGCTATTTAAATAATGGTCTGTATACTTCAGAAACATTATGTAGGTTCATTTTTATGAGTGCAGAGAGATTAAATATTTAGGTTTCTAGTTTATCTTCTCTTGCTGCCACCGTTATAGTTTTAAGCAACTTGGTAGGGAGACCAGATTGTTTATAGGTGAAGTCCAGTGCAATTGAAGATATATTCAGTGATATACTTAAATATTCAGGAATGCAACCTGGGCTTGTGCCCTGACTGGGAATCAAACTGGCAACCTTTTTGTGCATGGGTTGTCTCTCAACCACTGAGCCACTCCGGCCAGGCTATAGTCAAGCTTTATAAAGATATAATTTACTATCCTAAAACAAATGGTCAGGAGAGTTTTGCTTTTGGCTATCAGAATGAGAAGCAAATTATGTAAAGGTTATTAGAATGTCCTAATAGAACAGGTTGTTTTTTGCTGTAGAAGGAAATTTAAACATTTTTATTTAAATGTGAAAATGTGAGTTTTTTTTTCCACATGTAAAGTGTCGTTTTCTTCTTTAGTATGTCTCTTTATTCTGTCCTCAGTGAATAATGCCATCTTCATGCTCCTCGTTCAGATTCATTCAGTGGAATCAATAGTGTTTGAGAAAATAAGATGCAAGATCTTTCTAGATTCTATTTTCCTCCCTTGCCTATTATAACATTTTATGTCATTTGTATTTTACTGATGACTTCATATTGCCTTTGCTAAAACAATTTTTTTTACTTCTCTAGTTCTATATATTAAATATATCTCAAGCACTTACCTTGTTTTCCCTATAGTACCTTGGATAATATATATCTAATTAATTGAATTAAATATAGTTATTAATAAGCTTCCCCCTAGGTTTATTGAGATATAATTGACATACAGAACTATATAAGTTTAAGGTGTACAGCATAATGACTTGACGTATATATTGTGAAATGATTACTACAATACGTTTAGTTAACATCCATCATTCATATAGCTACCCGCCAAAAAAGAAAAATTATTTTTTTCCTTGTGATGAGAAAGAAGTCTTAGGATTTATTGTTAGCAACTTTCAAATATACCATACATCAATGTGTACATTGTCAGTACTTATTTATCTTACAACTAGGAGTTTGTACCTTTTGACCACCTTCATCCAATTCTCCCTCACCACTCCCACTCCCACCCCCTGCCTCTAGTAACCACAGATCTGGTCTTTTTTCCTATGAGTTTTCTTTTCTTTTTGAAGAGTCCATGTAAAAGTGTGATCATACAGTATTTCCCTTTCTCTAACTTTGCTGGGTGAAAGGGACATGTGCTAAATTTGGATAAATGCTGCCAAGTTATTCTCTAAAGAAGTTGTGGCAGTATACAACACACTAGGTGTTGGAATGACACTGCTCTTACTGGTGAAAAAGTACCAGTAATTAGTATATGTCTTATGCCTTCTCTAAACCTACTGCTATTTGCCACTACTGCAATCACAAAAATCCTGTTTTTTATAAACTTGTAATGTGTACGTTTCTTATTTCCTCCTTTATGTTCCACCCACCTAAAATGTGCAACAGTAAAATACATGAGCTCAGACAGTTTACTCTCTCTGTTATTGCTTACTGCAAGCTACATGAAGGCAAGAACTTTTGTCTCTTTTGTTCATTAATATGTCCATTGTTCCTGGTTGGCATCTGTTATATAGTAAAGTTTGATAACACTAATGAGTATAGTTAAAATAATCATCTTTCCTTATTCATTTTTCTTTTTATCAAAGAGTTTTTGGAAAATATAACAGTTGGCTATAGGCTTTTTGTGGGATAATTTATTCAATAATGAATTGTTCTAAAATAAAAGTCACCATTATTTCTTTAGGAGATTATTTTCTTTTTATTTATTTCAATAAATTCTAAGGCTACAGGAGCAAGGTAGTTTTAACTTCTGAAAATAGAACTCTTTTTTATGTTCTTTTTAATATAATTGTTATGTGTGCACGCACCCCTCATTTCTAATTGGAATTTTTCTCTTCAATGTTCCTTTTTTTTTAAGTATGTTTTTATTGATTTTTTTTAGGGAGAGAGAGAGAGAGAAACATTGATGTGAGACAGAAACATAGACCGGCTACTTCCTGCATGCCACCTGCTAGGGATTGTGTATCCTGACTAGGAATCAAACTGTGGCCTCTCAGTCCACCTACTTTGTCCTTCTTTTACAAGATTGCTGTGGCTATTCGGGGTCTTTTTTGGTTCCATATGAACTTCTGAAGTATTTGTTCTAGTTCTGTGAAATATATCATTGGTATTTTGATGGGGATTGCATTGAATCTATAGATTGCTTTGGGTAGTATGGACATTTTAATGATGTTAATTCTTCCAATCTATGAACAAGGTATGTGCTTCCACTTTTTTATATCTTCCTCTATTTCTTTTTTTAATGTCCTGTAGTTTTCTGCAAATAGGTCCTTTACTTCTTTGGTTAAATTTATTCCTAGGTATTTTAATTTTTTTGCCGCAATGGTAAATGGGATTGTTTTTTTAGTTTCTCTTTCTGTGAGTTCATCATTGGTGTATAGGAATGCCGTTGATTTCTTGATGTTAATTTTTTTTATCCTGCTACTTTGCCAAATTCATTTATTATTAAGTCTAGTAGATTTTTGATGGAGTCTTTAGGGTTTTCTATGTATAATATCATGTCATCTGCGAATAATGACAGTTTCACTTCCTCTTTTCCAATTTGGATCCCTTTTATTGTTTCTTCACATCTCATTGCTGTGGCTAAGACTTCCAGTACTATGTTAAATAAGAGTGGCGAAAGTGGGCATCCCTGTCTTGTTCCTGTTCTTAAGGGAAATGTTTTTAGTTTTTGCCCATTGAGTATGATGTTGGCTGTAGGTCTTTCATATATGGCCTTTATTATGTCAAGATATGATCCCTCTATTCCGACATTGCTGAGCGTTTTTATCAGAAATGGGTGCTGGATTTTGTCGAATGCTTTTTCAGTGTCTATTGATATGATCATGTGGTTTTTATCTTTCATTTTGTTTATGTGGTGTATCACATTTATTGATTTGCGAATATTGAACCAGCCTTGCATCCCTGGGATGAATCCCACTTGGTCATGGTGAATAATTTTTTTGATATATTTCTGGATCCGATTTGCTAGTATTTTGTTTAGGATTTTGGCATCTATGTTCATCAGGGATATTGGCCTGTGGTTTTCTTTGTAGTGTCTTTTTCTGGTTTTGGAATTAGAATTATGCTGGCCTCATAAAACGAGTTGGGAAGTCTTCCTTCTTCTTGAATTTTTTGAAATAGTTTGAGGAGAATGGGTGTTAGTTCTTTGAATGTTCGGTAAAACGCCCCTGTGAAGCCATCCGGGCCTGGGCTTTTGTTTGCTGGGAGAGTCTTGATTACATCTTCAATTTCCTTAGTTGTTATTGGTCTGTGCAAGTTTTCTATCTCTTCCCGATCCAGTTTTGGGAGACTATGTGTTTCTAGAAATTTGTCTATTTCGCTTAGATTGTCGAATTTGTTGCCATACAAATGTTCATAGTATTTGCTAATGATCCTTTGTATTTGTGTGGTGTCAGTTGTTACTTCTCCTCTTTCATTTCTGATTTTGTGTATTTGGGTTCTCTCTCTTTGTTTCTTGGTGAGTCTAGCTAAGGGTTCATCAGTCTTGTTTAACTTTTCAAAAAACCAGCTCTTTGTTTCATTGATCCTTTGAATTGTTTTTTTTTGGTCCCTCTGTCATTTATTTCTGCTCTGATCTTTACTATTTCCTTCCTTCTACTCGCTCTGAAGTTTTCTTTTTGTTTGCTTTCTAGTTCTTTAAGTTGTGAGGTTAGATAATCTATTAGAAATTTTTCTTGTTTCTTGAGGTAGGCCTGGAGTACTATGAACTTCCCTCTCAGAACTGCTTTCGCTGCATCCCATAGATTTTGTGTTGTTGTATGTTCATTTTCATTGGTTTCCAGGAAGTTTTTAATTTCTTCCTTGATCTCCTCGGTAACCCATTCATTGTTTAATAACATGCTGTTTAGCCTCCATGTGTTCAAATGTCTTTGCATATTCTTGTTGCAATTGATTTCTAGTTTCATGCCATTGTGATCTGAGAAGATGCTTCGTATGATTTCAGTCTTCTTGAACTTGTAGAGTCTTAGTTTGTGTCTTAACATGTGGTCTGTCTTTGAGAATGTCCCGTGTGCACTTGAGAAGAATATGAATTCTGTAGTTTTGGGGTGTAATTCTTTGTAGATATCTATTAAATCCATTTGGTCTAGTGCTTCATTTAGAGTCTCTGTTTCCTTGGTAATTTTTTGTCTAGGGGATGTATCCAGTGATTTCAGTGGGGTGTTGAAGTCCCCTGCTATGATTGTATTGCTGTCGATTTCTCCTTTGAAGTCCTCCAGAAGATTTTGAATATATTTTGGTGCTCCTATATTGGGTGCATATATGTTTACCAAGGTTATATCCTCCTGTTGGATAGATCCTTTCAATATTATGTAGTGACCTTCTTTGTTTCTAGTTATGGCCTTCATTTCGAAATCTATTTTATCAGATATGAGTATTGCTACCTCAGCTTTTTTTTCCTTTCTGTTAGCTTGGAAGATTTTTTTCCATCCCTTCACTTTCAACCTATGTGAGTCTTTTGTTGTGAGGTGGGTCTCTTGTAAACAACATATATATGGGTCATGCTTTCTTTTCTTTTTTTTTTTTTATCCTCACCTGAGGACATTCTTTCATCTTTTGTTCAGATAGAGTGGGAGGGAGAGAGAGGAAGAGAGAGAGAGAGAGAGAAACATCGACGTGAAAGGGACACATCAAGTGGCTGCCACCCGCACGACCAACCAGGGCCAAGGACAAACTGCAACCGAGGCACGTGCCCTTAGCGGGAACTGAACCCAGGCATCTCTGGACTGCAGGCCAATGCTCTAATCGCTGAGCCAAACTGAGCGATTAGGCCAGGGCGGGTCATGCTTTCTTATCCAGTCCGCTACTCTGTGTCTTTTTATCGGAGCATTCAATCCATTTACATTTAAGGTGATTATTGATATGTACTTATTTATTGCCATTTTTGTTTAGTGTGGTTCTATTTTCCTTCCTATTTCTTCTACTAATTACAGCAGGCCTTTTAACATTTCTTGCAGTGCTGGTTTGGTGCTAATGTATTCCCTTAGCCTTTTTTTTTGTCTGGGAAGCTCTTTATTTGACCTTCTATTTTGAATGATAGCCTTGCTGGGTAGAGTAGTCTTGGATTCAGATCCTTGTTTTTCATGACCTTGATTACTTCATGCCATTCCCCTCTGGCCTGTAGTGTTTCTGTTGAGAAGTCAGCTGATAGCCTCATGGGGGGGTTCCTTTGTAGGTAATCTGCTGCTTATCTCTTGCTGCCTTTAGGATTCTCTCTTTGTCTTTAATTTTTGGCATTTTAATTACTATGTGTCTTGGTGTGGGCCTGTTTGGGTTCTTCTTATTTGGGACTCTCTGTGCTTATTGAACTTGAATGCCTTCTTTCTTCACCAAATTAGGGAAGTTTTCTGTCACTATTTCTTCAAATATATTCTCTAACCCTTGCTCATTTTCTTCTTCTTCGGGGACTCCTATGATGCGAATATTATTATGTTTCCAGTTGTCTCACAGTTCTCTTAAGCTGTCTTCCTGTTTTTTCATTGTGTTTTCTTTTTTGTTTTCTGATTGGTTGATTTTTTTCTACCCTGTCTTCTAATTCACTGATCTGGTCCTCAGCTTCCTCTACTCTACTGTTTAGTCCTTCCAATGTGTTCTTCATTTCTGCTATGTCATTCTTCATTTCTTCTTGGTGCTTCTTCATTTCCAGTTGGTTGATTTTCACTGTTTCTATGTCTTTACTCATGCTGTTGATGTCCTTACTCATGCTGTTGAGTTTCCTCAAGATCATGGCTCCGAATTCTAGCTCTGTTAACTTGCTTAACTGCATTTCATTTATCTCATCTTCGTTAGAGGTCTCTTGTTCTTTCATTTGGGATTTGTTTCTTTGTTTCACCATTTTGGCTATCTCAGTAGGTTTTGGGGCCTGCCAAATTTTCCCTGTGGATGTTGGTGTTCTGCTATTTGTGGCTCCCTCTACTGGGTTTGGATGAGCGTGGGAGGACCCACGTTAAATGCCATTGTTAAGTCTTACTTTCCTGGGTAGATTTGCAATCCCAGGAATGGTTCAGTTATCTTTTAGCTTTTTGCCTAGAGGCTATTAGTCGTGGTTAGTTGAAGAGCCTTGGGTTCTCAGTTGAATGAAAACCTCCCTCAGGTGTTCAGCGTAAGAGGATTTCCAGAGGGTGGAGCACATGCTGGTTGTTATTGAGCCTCAATTTGCATTTCAGTGGCCCACCCAGGTGGGGTTGAATCTCTGAGGGAGGTACTGCCACCTCTCCCTAGAGCCCTGGGAAGGAGTGAGATGGCCACCGTCCTGCGTGGCCCCAACTCAGCAAAAGCTCTGAGCGCCCTCCAAATCCTTAGTGTCCCCACACAGTTCCAGTCCAGTCCACCCTCCCTCTGCCAGAGCCCAAGGTCAGTGGCTGTGGCTATTTTAGCACTCTGTCCTGGCCCTCTGCACTGTGGAGTGGGCTTGGGAATTTAACCCCGAGGGCGCTGCTCACAGCTAAGACTGCTGCTCTCCGTGGGCTCCCAGCCCCTCTCTCGCACCTCCGCAATCCTACCAGGATTGATTCAGTGTCCCTGGTTATATGGTCCTCGCAAGCTGCTTTTCTGTTGCTCTTTCCGCCGACAATTTGTCTTTATTTTAGTTGTAATTCCAGTTTGGTTCTGGGAGATGGTCTGTGTAGCTTCCATTCACTCTGCTGCCATTTTGGAATCTCGAAAGTGTTTTCTTAAGACAGGTTAGACGTAGTATGTTTTCTTGATATGAACTGCCATTAGTACCTATGTGCAAGTCATCTGAAATGCTATCTGTCCTTTAAGAAAGCAAATAAAGATTTCTAATTCTTCTTAAAGGCAGGATCCACAGCACCATTGTTCATTGACCAGCCAGAAGAACCTGAGTCAAATGCAACAGACGGCATGGAGTTATTTGAAGACAGTCAGCTTAACAGTCGCTCTAAAGCAATAGCATCAAAAACCAAAGAGATTGAACAGGTGAGAATTCAGTCTTCTTTAGGTACATAATCTTTCGTTCCTATCACTTTGCATATGGTATTTACAGTAAGTAGTTATTGAATAAATGTATGTCATTTTATCTTCTTCCACTTGTGACTCTGAAATTAATTTTTTAAATTATAAAATTGTTTGATTTGATTTCATAGAAATTTTGATCAATTTGGTCTTTGACCCCTATTTACGTGTTTACTTTTTATTTATTTTTTAATCTTCACCTGATTTTTTTTTTTTTATCCATCTTCAGATAGAATGAGAGGGAGGAAGAGAGAGAGAGAGAGAGAGAGGGAGAGAGAGAGAAATAGAGAAATATTATTGTGAGAGAGACACATTGATTGGTTGCCTCCTGCTTGACCCTGACCAGGGCTGGGGACGAACTGCAACTGAGGTATGTGCCCTTGACCAGAATCGAACCCGCCAGTCATTGGTCTGTGGGCTGATGCTCTAACTGCTGAGCCAAACCAGCCAGAGCAACCTATTTATTTTCTAAAAGATAAAGCAAGCTGCCCTGGCTGGTTTGGTTCAGTGGTTAGAGCATCGGCCCATGGACCAAAGGGTCTCAGATTCACTTTCCAGTCAAAGACATGTACCTCATTTGAGGGTTTGATCCCCAGCCCTGGTCTGGGCTGTGCAAGAGGCAACCAATCAATGTGTTTCTCTCGCATCAATGTTTATTTCTCTCTCTCTCTCTATCTCTCCCTCCCTCCCTCCCTCCCTCCCACTCCGTCTAAAAATCAATGGAAAAATATCCTCAGGTGAGGATTAAAAAAAAAGGCAAGTTGCACTGGATGGTGCGACTCAGTGGTTAGAGTGTCGACCAAGAACTGAAGGGTTGCAGGTTTGATTCCTGGTCAAGGGCACATACCTGGATTGCAGGTTCAATCCCCAGCCCCAGTCAGGGCATGTGCAGGAGGCAACCAATCCATGTGTCTCTTTCACATCACTGTTTCTCTATCTCTCCCTCCTTCCCTCCCTCCCTTTCACTCTCTCTAAAAAAATAAATCAGTGGAAAAAATATCCTCGGGTAAGGATTAACAACAACAAAAGAAAACTTCTTTATTAGAGAATATGAATATTCTGGTTAGTATGGAACAATTTAATAACTATTAAAATTAATAGGAATGGGCAGAAAGAAATACTAAATATATCAAATATTAACAAATGTTTTTTTGAATATTGGGATTACAGATGTTTATGTTTTTCATTACACTTTTAAGCAGTTTTCAAATATTAAAGAAAAATAAATGATAGTTATTAAAATCTAATTTTAATGGTTTCATTCTTGAAAATTAGGATCTTGTTTTTAATAGATTAAATGATTTGCTTAAGGAATAGTACAGGACAAACCTTCTAGTTATTTATTGTTTTGAATAGATTAGTTTGCTTAAAGAGTAGTTACAGGACAAAACCTATAATGTGAAATATAATTTTGGAACATTGTTTTACCAAAGATTTTTAAAAGTAGCAATCATTTTCTCTTTAATCCTCCTCACTATGCTTGTTATGCATAGCAAAATTTAAAGTGTTTCAGTGTGGAAATATTGCCTTCTTAGTATATTATCACTTTGTGAGGATTAAATGAATAAACTGTGAAAGGGCTTTATAAAATGTAACATGTTGTACAAGGGTTTGTTTTTGATGTTTCTTTTCAATGCCTTGAGTAAATGTCATTATATTGTTATATAAGCTTCTAAAAACTATTGGAAACTAAATCTTTTCTTACGGTGCTGTCCAATTCCACAGCAATTATTATTTCCCTTGGTTGGTTAGGAGATGACCTTAATTAAATCCTAGATGTGATTGTGAAGCTTATATTGATACCGCCCTACTGGCTGAAGTGAAGAACATGGATAGGAAATTTGTCATGTAAACCAGTAGTGTTTCAAAATGGAGGTGGTCAGCAGTGCTTGGGGGAATATAAGGAAAGTGGAGACTGGGAAAATTTGTTTAATTTGGTGAAGTTAAGATGCATTGGTGCCTTTTAAGATGTCAGTTAAATGACAGCATAAATAAATGGTTTGCTCACAGGATGTATCTTTAATATGAATTTACCCTATATAAAATTACTGCCCTTTTGTCTTTTTACTCTGACTTATTTTTCTTTGTAGCTTTTTTTTGCCACTTGACGTATGTTTTTATTGATTTGCTTGTCTCCCCGCACCATAATGGAAGCTTTGTAAGAGCAAGGACTTTGTTTTGTTTACTGCCTTTTCTCCATTACCTAGAACAGTGATTGGCATGTAGTGGGCTCTCAAGAAATATTTGTTGTATGGATGGTGGTTGGAGTCATAATCTGGGATGTGACCTTTGAAATAGTCTCTGAGTCCCTTGAAATCAGACACTGCATCTTAATTTGACCGTGTAACAGAGTGCCTAGGCCCAGCACTTAGTAGTAAATGCTTGATAACTGTTTGTTGAATGAATGATTTAAAGTTATTTTTCTTTTTCACCTGATTTGCAATTCTTTAAAGGGAGTTTCTCCTAAGAACATAACTGGTTGAGCTCTGGCCAGTGTCGCTCAGTGGTTAGAGCGTCAGCCCACGAACTGAAGGGTCTTAGATTCAATTCCCAGTCAAGGGCACGTACCTGGGTTGCGGGTTAGATCCCTGGCCCCGGTTGGGGTGCATGCGGGAGGCAACCCATTAGTGTGTCTCTCTCACATTGATATTTCTCTCTCTCTCTCTTCCTCCCCCTCTCCCTTCCACACTCTCTAAAAAATCAGTGGAAAAAGTATCCTCAGGTGAGGATTAACAGCAACAACAAAGAATGTAACTGGTTGAAAAACTTGGCTGAAATAACAGGAGGAGAGTATTATTTTGGGTTGTGGCTTATTATCTGTACTATTTTATTTTTTTATTATTCATAATTGATCTATTTGATCTTTAAAAGATGGGTTACTAGTCAGATATAGAGACTAACTTTGCAGTACACACAAAATTATTTAATATGAAACCAGTTTTTATAGTACTTTTCAGACACCCATATGTGTTTGACCTTAAGGATGACTGTATCTCTGTTTTTACCTGCCTATTCAAACACATGAAAAATCCAATACTAAAGTATATTGAGATTATTACGCAGAGACAGATGACCCAAAGAAAGAAAAATGCCATATTCTAATGATAATAGAGGAGTAAAACAGCTATTAGAAGTATTATAAAAGAGAAAATGTAATGATTTTAAATATTGGAATACTATAACTACTGTGTTTTTGCTGGGATGCTTTGGATTTTATATACTGGCAAGAAAATCAAACCAAAAGCCCCCTAAATGTCAAAAAGCTAGCATATGATATAATTCTTTTATAAATTCGTGTCTAAAATTAAGTGATTTTTGAAAATGAAAAAAGTACTATTTAGGGGATTTTTCTCTCCATTTTTTCCATTTCTAGCTTTTGCATATTTTATTTTTAGGGATTAAATACCCGAGGGATAGAATATTATAAAGGCTTGAGAAAGTTACATAGTAGTTACATAGCTGCCCAGAAGTTACTCTTTACATTTATTCATATGCTTAAAATACTTAAAAAATAATAATAATAATAACTCAAAACAAATCAAGCTTAGAATAATGTAAAAATATAAATATTGGTGTAATACTCAAGCTGCTTTTTCTTTCTGTTATGTCAAGTGCAATATGTTCAGATGTTTTGTAAAGATAAATTACCACATATAATATTTTGAGGGTTTATATAAATCGGGTCCTTTAGCCCTTGTGTCCAAAGAAAGTCATTTACTTGAGGCAGTATTACAATATAAAATAAATCTCCAGGCCAAAATTTGGTATAATTTAAAATGCCTGCAGATGTGGTGATCTGATGTTTAAGGGCATGCATATGGAGGTAGATTGTATCAGAATCACCTCTGTGAGGGAGCAGAGTCAGGTCCTTTGGCATATTTTTGCCATCTCATTCCTGGCCATATAAAAATTTGCTAGGGTTGAGGGTGCAGGTGCTTTTTGAAAAAGCTCCCCTGGTTATGGTCAGATATGGCAGAGAACCACTGATCTGAAATCCTTGAGCCAGAAGACATCAAGTTGCATTTCTGAATATTACGTTGCTAGAGATAATCTGAATCACCCCACTTGTACTTGAATATCTTTTCGTGGATATGATCCATTCTTTTGCCACAACACATTTAGCCTCCTTATGCTTTGGATCCTATGGTATATCATTTTCCCCCTTCATTCCCCCATATTACCCCCTCTTTCCTACTTTCATCCATCTTCCACATTCAGTTATTGGGATATTTTTCTAGCTTCCGGGCTTCTGAATTTAGGCAAATTTCAGAATTTCTCCTGTCAGTATAATAATTATTAGAGAGACTTAACCCACAAAATTATGGGTGATTCATTTTCTGGTTCAGGTGTTTGGCATCAGTCTTGACTGATATCTCTCAAGTCCTAACATAGTTACTATTACTCAACTATTGGTTTGAAAGTGCATCTCACCACTTGATATTTTACCAATGAAGAATGTTGTCTTTTAACAAATTGTTACTGTGAGTGAACCACACAAATTGAAATCCTCCATTATTACATATTCTTCTTCCATCTTCTGTGCCTCTGGAGATAAAGCAATATTTAACTCTCATGTTTACGATTTGCAAGGTCCTTCATAATCTGATAAAATTGTGCTTAGTTTTTTGTTTTCTTGGGGTCCTAGCATCTAATGATGTTCTTTGTAATTCCCCACTGGCATTAGATCTGGATTAGATTTTCTATCTTCCTCTTCAGATGGAGTCAGATAATCTGAATAGACCTGGGATATACACATATAATATGCATATGTATGCTCTGCCTAGCAGATCGATTGACTGAGAGTGTCAGGGTAGCTAAAGTCATAAAGAGACAACAAGTAGCAGAGAAGTAGTTAACCTAATAAAACAACTTCTAAAGATAGTGTACAGCTGGAGTTTATTAGGAGATTTTACTATGCAAACTAGTCTTGAACAAAGAACCTTCCATCTCTTCACCCTCAAGGCACTGTACTTACATTGTGATGCTCTGTCTTTGTTGTACATCTGTATTGTTGTACATCTGTACAGCTTCTTGGATTTTCACCATATTCTGGTAAGTAGGTTTTCAGAGCTTCACATACTTTATTTTATTTATTTAGTTAGTTTTTAATCCTCACCTGAGGATATTTTTCCATTGATTTTCAGATAGAGTGGGAGGGAGGGAGGGATATATAGAGAGAAACATAGATGTGAGAGAGACACATTGATTGGTTGCCTCCTGCACAACCCCAACCAGGGCTGGGGATTGAACCGCAACTGAGGTACTTGCCCTTGACCAGAATTGAACCTGAACCTCTTTGGCCTTCAGGCTGATCCTCTAACCGCTGAGCCAAACCGGCCAGGGCTTCACATGCTTTAATATGCACTTGGGGATCTTGTTAAAAGATTCTGACTCAGATCTGGGATGGGGCTTGAGATTGGAATTTCTGACATTGTCCCAGATGATGCTGATTCTACTAGTCTGTGGACTGTATCTGGAGTAACAACAAATTAGAAAGAGGTGACTTTTTTCTTATATTCTTCTATAGTTTATACTGTGCTTAATGGTTGAACACTAACCACTTTACTTTTATGTAAATTAGAGAAGCTCTAGTATATAAATTTTTAAATAGGTTTAATTGATATACAATAAAGTGTGTAAGTCTTAAATATTCATTTGGATAAACCTTGACAGTTTTAACACTGTGTAATTACCACCCAAACAAATATTTATGAAAGTCTTTCTTTTCAGATATGGAAAGTTGATTATACTGACAGTAATAAGGATTTAGTTAGGAATTAAAGTTATGGTCATATCTCAAAAGTATGTGCTTTCATTTGGTTTATGTTAAATATCCTCCTGTTCCTTGAAGGCTGTATTTTAAGTAATAACATACACAAGCATAAAACTCTACAGGTATAATAGATTGTGCAGTGAAAAATAAATTTGCTTCTCACTCATAACTCTTAGCTGCCCACTTTCTTTCCGCAGCATGTAGATATACTCATAGGTGATACGTATAAATATGTGTATATATACACAATTTATATATAGCATTTATATGTTTGTGTATACATACATATACACACATATACCCACACATCTGGAGCACACTTAATCCAAATGCAAGTGAGTAAAGATAAGATACTTTATCTTTAAATACAAATGCAATAACATGTTCCCTAGTCAGTGGATCTTAGGGACCATTCTATTATCAGTAGGTATAACTATTCCACTGCGAATAGATATATATAATCCCTTGTGAGCCATGTTTTAAAATACAGTTTCTCTGATTTCTCCACATTAAAGAAAAATTTATATGTATATTTACTTATTTATATATGTATTTTAAAGTAAAATGCCTGTGTTTACATCTTATGAAATGCTGCGCAGGTTTTAATAACTGCATAAGAGATCATCAGAGTAAGTGCCTGTTAACCTGTCATGATTCTGATGGCATGTCACATTTGAGAATACTGGAGTATATGATTGCAGAGAATCTTAGTTTCTTGTTTAGTACCAGACATTGACAGTCATTCCTAAAAATTATATTAGTAGATACAGTTAATAAAATTGAAACCAGTATAATTGCAGGGATATGCCTGAAAATATTCTTTAAATGCATTATTCACAGTATTCCTCAAATTACAGAAAAAAATTATCATTTGTATGGGGAAAAGTCTCTTCTTATTATTAGGTGGCTAATACTAAAAAAAGAACAAGTACCATGAAGGCAAATTTATTTTTGAAACCTCTTTAACTATTTCAGAATATTACCCTAACATAATGCTGTTTTATGGAAATGCTGATATGTCTACCTGTAAGTAAGTCTCTGTTGAAATACGGGTTGATTATATATTTATTTATCTGATAATGTATAATTAAAATGTATACAGGAATCATTTTAGATCCAGAGACTGTGCCATTCCGATGTTCTAAAACATAAACAGAGAGTATTGAGACACTTGATCAGGGGGATTATTTTCGTTTTCTTTGAACTTAAAAAGACTCAAGCCGAATGTACATTTATTTTAGTAAAAACATTTAAAATCTATTTTATTTTAGAGCGAGAGGAAGGGAGAGGGAGAGAGCAAGAGAGAAACATCGATGTGAAAGAGAAACATCGATCAGTTGCCTCCCGTACATGCCCCACCCAGGGATCGACCCGGCAACCTGGGTATGTGCCCTGACCTGGGAATTGAACCCACAACCCTTTGGTGCATGGGATGATGATCCAGCTAACTGAGCCATACCCACAGGTCTAGTAAAGACATTTTTATAGTTACTCATAGGTATGCCAGCCTTGTTGTATTGAACGAAATTTATTTCTTAGCCATCTGGGAACCCTTTTATTTACTCTAGTTAGCTAAGAAAAATCAAGTTAATTTACAAATCATTTTGTTGCCTGTCTAGGTCCTTAATCTTAGCTTATTATAAGTCTAGATCAACTTACTTAATATATAATTTTTATTTTTATTTGAATTCTACACGTTCACCATTTTTGTGACCATATGGACTGCTCACTAGCTTTTCTTCACTTTTTTTGTCAGCGTAAAAAGCTGGACTGAATAATCTTAGGTTCCTTTCTAATTTACATCACACTAAAAATGTACAGCTAAGATTGCTTTTTCTGTACACACTGTTAATGTGTAGCTAATTTCAGATTTAATTATAGATTTTTAGGTGTTTTGGTTTTTTAAACCTCTTCATAAGGACACGGATTTTATGTTTAAATGTTTTTTAAAAACTCAAATATGCCATTGCTATGATCAGTCAGTAGTTAATACTGTTTGTTGAGCTAATGAGTTGTACAGAAAATGTTTTCTTCAGTAAATAAGATGTTATATTTCATCAGTATTCTTTCTGTAGCCCTCTTACAGTGTATAGTTTCAATCACCATCTGAATAGCTGATGGTTCCCAGCACTCTCACTAGCTTTTACTCTTTCTTTCTCAATATATAATAGGATATTTTTGTTTTACTTTTAAAATAAAAAGGCTAGAAGAGTAATCAAATGTACCATCTTCCTGAAATCTTAACTAGAGTTGGGGACAGGGAAAAGAATTAGTTTTTAACACATGATGGGTTAAAATGAAATTATTTTCAAAGTAGTGGCAACTCTGTTGTACATTCGTGATCTAAGAATTTCATACTAGCCTTACAGAATAGAAACATTCTTTGTTTTTCTTTTTTTATCAGAGCAAGTAACGAACTTCTTAAAAGTGCAGCTCTCACCACTATCTTGTCTAGACATCAAGTCTACCCTACTTTATTTAACAATCCATTATTACCAACCACTTGTTCAGGCTTTACATATATAGATTTAGTAAAATATACTCACATAAGATTTACCTCTGAAAAAAATCTCTCATTCCCAAGACACATAGAAAATATATAATTTATTTTGGCCAAATTTCAAAGTTTTCAAATGTTATAATTTATCACTCAGAGTCTGGTCATGCTCTTACTTACAGAAACTTGTTGCTGAAGTACAAGTGCAAGGTTTTCATTTTAAGGGAGTTTCATCTGAAAACTATCTCATAAAGTAATTTGTATCATATTTGAAATGTCAAATCCAAACATCTCAGCCTTTAAATTTAAAGATAAGTTAGTTGTTTCATACCTGATGCAAACCTATAAATATGAAAATCGATGACTCACGATACTATTTTTACATGAAATATAAAATCTGACAGTGCAGATACCAAGCCTAATGAGAACCATACTTAAAATGCTACAAGTACCAGAAAAGATGAGGCCATCTTGAACCTTATCCCCAGGGATGTCATTACTTAAAACAACAAGTGCCCAGCTATAAAGCAGTTCCAATATAGCTGTTTCCCATGGCATAAATCAAGTATGAGCTTCCTTCCCTCACCGCTCCTCCTCCACTGTCTACTGGTGTAAGGTAGGGGTTTTCTCTAACAGTTTCCCATTGCTGTCCTTTGCTATTCAGTCCCCGGGTGTAAGCTGACAGTTTTATGTGGTCTCTGAGTACTTTGCATTAAGGACATTTATGAGTACTGTGGCACTGCATAGTCAACACTAGATGCTTCCAGTGAGTGCTTTAACATCTCACAGCCCTTTTCCTCATTTGTTAAATGGGATTCATCACACATTGTCCCTCAGAATTAACGATTTTATGTGAAAGCCCTTTGATGTTGAAAATCATTATCAAAGTGGTTATGGTGGTATTAAGTATTACTTTTGGAATACTGACTACTTTTAGGTTACATTTTAGGAATATTGTATAGCAAATTTCTTATATAGGTTTAACGAGGAGAGGCCGTTTTCTCATCACTGTCAGGGTTGGGGCTGTTTACCTCTTGTCCTTTTACTTCTGTTTTTTGCTTTCTTCCCCTCATTTGTTCAAAATGACATGTAAACAATTTTATGATGAAATATTTTGTTCATTTTGGGGGACTTCGTAATTTTGCTTTCACATTTTCCATTTGACTTGTTTTTGTTGTTGTTGTTTTTTATCTCACTGGTCCATATCTATATTTCTAGACATAAAGAAGTACCATAAAAATGCTTGTTTTCTTTTCCTTAGAATTCCCTGCTCTTTCTTCACATTCCTAAAACATAAATTGTTCTCATATTTTCTCCTTCATTTCTCATCCCTCATTGTTTAGATGTGATCCTTCCAATAACATCTGCTGTCTTAAAATTTTTTTAATTGATCTCAGAGAGAGGAAGGGAGGGGGAGAGATAGAGAGAGAAACATCGATATGAGAGACAAACATCAATCAGTTTCCTCCCACTTGCACCCTGACTAGGAATTGATTCTGCAACCTGGGTATGTGTCCTGACTGGGAATTGAACCTGCCACTTTCATGGTGTATGAGATGATGCTCCAACCAACTGAGCCACACTGGCCAGGGCTGTCTTTACTGGTTTTTAATTCGGGTATCGTGCAAGGAGATAACAAGCTTGTCTGTTCTTATACACGCATGCACTTACTACAGTGTGTATTAATTGGTATTCTCAGTTCATTTATAGAAGGTTATTTAAAAGTTGCACTAAGAAAATCTTATGTTTCTGTTTAGATTTAACCTGAAATTGAACATTAGGAGTTGTCTGGTTCATTGGAAACCAATTATATATCTGTTGTTCTGTTGTTTCTCCCATATTCTTTTTTTTATTAAACTACTACAAGAAATTAGACAAGGCAGTATATATTATTTCTGTTTGGAATGCTTGTTCACTTGAATTATCCAGGAGATTATTTGTAGGGTTTTTTGTGTTTTTTTTGGGGGGGGGGGTCCTGTCTCGAAGCTGAATCTTAAGATTTCCAATCCCTCAGTTATCTAGACTTGGGAGAAAATGAACAATTCAGCATCATTTAATTTCCTGGTTAGCGCAAGTTAAACTATGCCGAATTCCTTTTTTTCCTATTGTGCTCTACTTTTTTTTTTTTTTTTATCCTTACCCGAGGACATTTTCCTATTTTTTGTTCAGATAGAGTGGGAGGGAGAGAGAGAAAGAGAGAGAGAGAGAGAGAGAGAGAGAGAGACATCGACATGAAAGGGACACATTGAGTGGCTGCCTCCCACACAACCGACCAGGGCTGGGGACAAATTGCAACCGAGGTACGTGCCCCTGGTGGGAACTGAACCCGGGTCTCTCTGGACCACAGGCCGACGCTCTAACCGCTGAGCCAAACTGGCCAGGGCTATTGTGCTTTACTTTTTAAAGAACTCACTTTAATGATCTATAACAAATATGCAGAAAGAAATTGAAAACAATTGTTAACCTGAGTGATTTCTCACAAAGCAAACACTTGTGAACACTACCATTCAAGGCAAGAAACAGAACATTACCAGTGCCCCAGGAATCCTTTATTCTCCCTCCTAATCAGAACCCTCCCCCATTTTCCCTGAAATAACCACTAAATTGATTCCTAACATTATTGTAAGTTTGTCTGGTTTTGAACTTTATACAAATAGAATCATATTTTGTGTGTAGCTTTTATTGTTCAACATTGAGTATATGAGATTCATTGATATTGTTACATGTAATATAGCTCCTTATGGTTTTAATTTGCATTTCCCTGATTACTGATGATGCCGAGGACTTTTTCATACATTTATTGGCACATAGATATCTTCTTTTTAAATTTTTTAATTTTTAATCCTCACCTGAGGATATGTTTTGGTTTTATTAAAAATTGATTTTGTTTTATTTTTTATTTTTATTATTATTAGTTTTTAAATCCTCACCCGAGGATATTTTTTTCCCATTTATCTTTAGATAGAATGGGAGGGACGGAGGGAGGGAAAGAAAGAGAGAGAGAGAGAGAGAGAGAGACATTGACATGAGAAAGACACATTGACGGTTGCCTCCCGCACGACCCCAACCAGGACCGGGGACCGAACCGTAACCGCAGTACATGCCTTTTACCAGAATCGAACCTGAGATTCTTTGGTCCTCAGGCCAACACTCCAACCTCTGAGCCAAACTGGCCAGGGATTTAATTGATTTTAAATAGAGAGGAAGCTGGGGTGGAGAGAGAGAAAGAAACACTGATGTGAGAGAGAAGCATCATTAAGTTGCCTTCCTTACATGCCCGACCAGGGATCAAACCCTCAACCTAGGTTTGTGCCCTGACTGGGAATTGAACCCTCAACCTTTTGGTGTACAGGACAACACTCCAACTAACTGAGCCACCCCATGCCAGGGTTGGATATCCTCTTTTGTAAAAGTACCTGTTGAGATTCTTGCCCATTTTCCTATTTTGTTCTTTTTTTAAAAAAAAAATTGATTTGTAGAAGTTCTTTATATATTCTGAATACAAGCCCTTTTTGGTTTTATGTGTTGCAGATAACTTTTATTATTTTATGGCTTGCTTTTTTATTCTTTTGATATCTTTGTAGGAATAAAAATTCTTATTTTTAATGTAGTTCAGACATTTCAATAATTTTTTTATTTGTCTCATATTTAAGATACTTTAAAAAAATAGGTTTTTATTGATTTTCTAGAGAGAGAGAGAGAGATAGAAACATCTATGTGAGAGAGAAACATCGATTGGCCGCCTCCTGCACAACCCCTACTGGGGATCAAGCCCTCAATCTGAGTGGGCATGTATCCTGACCGGGAATCAAACGGGACCTCTCAGTCCATGGGATGATGCTCAATCCATTGAGCCACACTGGCTGGGCTAAGATATAAGATACTTTTTAAAAAATCTTCTAGAAGCTTTGCTGTTTTGTCTTTCACATTGAGTTACAGTCCATCTGAAAATGATTTTATATATAGTATGTATTAAATATAGCAGGGATCAAGTTTCATTTTATTTCCATGTAGACATCCATTTGACCCTGAACCATTTATTGTAAAGACCATGAGTTCCCCACTGCTCAGCATTGACACCTGAATAATAAATCAGGTGTTCTTATATGTGTGAATGTGTTAGTTTTGGCATGATATCATTTTTGTCACCTTTCAGCCCTTCTATATTATTGTATTTAAGGGATTTTTCTTGTAAGCAGCATATAGTTGAGGTTTTTTGGGTTTTTTTATCCATTTTGATAAAACATATATTTTACTTGAAGCATTTGGTCCATATACACTTAAGGCAGTTACTGATATAATTATGTTTAGTTGTTCTTCCTATTCTATAGTCCTTTTTTGCTTATTTTTCCTTTTTTGAATTTAAAAAAATTACCATTCATTTTCATGCAGCCACAGTTTCTTGGTAGTTATATATTCTTTTAAACCATGCATCATTGACTTATTAAAACCACTATAAACTAGTACTTTACTTGATGATTAATGTAGGCATCTTAGAGCCTTTTTTTTTTTTTTTTAGAGAGAGAGACATCAATTTGTTGTTCTTATTTATGCATTCATTGGTTGCTTCTTGTACGTGCCCTGACCGAGGATCAAACCTGCGACCTTGGTATATTGGGATGACATCCTAACCAACTGAGCTACCCAGCCAGGGTTGCACCTTAGAGCGTTTCAGCTCCATGGGACTTCCTCTTGATTGATCTATTACTGTTTATGTTTTACTTTCATGTGTGTTTTAAACTCCACAAGATACTAAACAGTCTTTTATGCAGTTAATATTTATTTAGGTTTATTTAAATATTTGCCCTTTCTGTTATTTTCTTTGCTTCTTATGTCTCTAATTTCTTTCAAGTATTGTCTTCTTCCTAAGAACAATGACTAAATAGATTCTAGAGTATCCACACTATGGAATTTCATATAGTTTGTAGAAGGATTTATAGAGAATTGCCACAATGCTGTTGGATTATTTTAGTAGTCAGAATAAGTAGTGTAGGAATTTGAAGTTCGAGGATTTGGCTTGAATCCCAGTTCAGCCACTAACTGTGTTTTTGGAAAAGTCACTTTTCTGAGCTGTGCTTTGCTTACTACTCTAATGGGGATGATAATATTACCCACTTCACAATAATGTTAGAATTAAATGGAAATGTATATTTAAGTTGCTTAGGACATTGTTAGTAATCAAAATGGCTGCTATTACTATTTTGTACCTTTTCATGGTATATGAAAAATATTTAAGTCTTATGTGCTTACAGGGTTTTTGTGGCTTAGCCTAGAATCCCAACTTAGAAAAATAAGGCCCAAACTCCTACCAAGTAACTTACAAGTCTCGCTAAAAAGTAATCTGTTTCTTTGGTAATCCTTGTGTTTTGAATTATAGTCTTTGCAAATAGATTGAAATAATAATTGATGTGATTAAAACCAAGAAGGAAAAAAATGACCACTCCTGTTACTTTCATCTAGTGATTCCCTTTTACTAGAAGTGAAAGGTAAAAGGCAATGTAAATATTAAGTAACTAAAATGTGTAGGATGGTGATAATATAATGCTATATTTTGTTATCTCCATTTATCTGTATGGTTATGATTGTATTGAGGCTAGTGGGACTTGGTTTTTGTGCATATATCTTTTAAAGATTAATTTACTTGGGGAAAAGCTTTTAAAACATATAATAGCAGTGTTCTATTTTGGGTGGGGTTTTTGCCTTTTATTTATTATTTTATTCATGCAATTCCCATGTTAGATTGATAGGAAATATCTTATTTCAGGGCAAATTTGAAATAATAATTTATAGTATGTGAATTCAAGTTACAACATTAAAAAAATTTTTTTATTTACATTTTTTAAATGCCATGTCAGCAAATATAGTAGTCACCTTTTCCCCATTAAACCACTTCTTTATGTCAAATTTTCCTGAACTTTCCCCTACACATACACACTCCATTGTCTTTGGCTGTATATAGACTGTATTGAATTGTGGTGCTTATTTCAAACCTTAGGCTGTTTGTAACTTTGAAGATTATTTATCTCTTTTCATTAGCTTTATTGGCATGCACACACACGAACATACATGTACTCACACACATTTCTTTTGAGGGTCCTAAATTATAAGTCTTGCCCAGGAGCTTCAACAGTTTTGTACTGCATTGATTTCTAATTATGGTTTGCATTGTTCTGCTCTGAAATTTTATTCTATTATTAGCATCGTTCATTGGCACTGTTTGAGGAGAGCCAAGAAGAAAAACTGCTTGTGCTTATTTCAACAACTGTTATGCTACATGTGTTTTTCATTTCTTTATGATTGTATCTGTGATCCAAAAGTTATAGATCAGATGAAGTCTTAGTAATAACAAAGATTTTTTAAATCTAGAGATTTTAAATAGTACTCATTTATTCTATTTAAATATTTAATCATAAGCTATTTTAGTAAAAATTCTTGGTAGCATTGGGACCGAGCTTGAGGAAATGCATGTGATTTTCTCAGTAGAGGATTTGTTCTTACATAAAAAATATTTTTTCCATTACATGCTTTCTAATGTAGTACATTCTTGATTGTGGTTCTGAAAGAGATCAGGGCCCTGTGTAAAGCAAAAAATATTAAATTAACTGGGTTTTTAGTTGAAACCTGATGTTAATGGAGGATAGTTTGTTTACAGCATGTTTAACTTTCTAAGTTTTATTTTATTTACTCTAAAAATTCATTTTTATTCACCAGATTCATCAGTTGCACAACCAACTGCTGTTTGCCATGAAAGCTGCACAGCCAGAAGTTAATAACATCTTTTCCTCCTCCTCACAGCTAGCATGTGTTGAACTACAACACTTCTTACCTTTTTAATAGGCTGAAAGGCAGTTACCCAGTTAATCATCTTTGTACCAGCCTGAGTTCCTCGCCCACAGTAAGCCCACAGTTAATGTTTAGCAGTTCAGTGAATGGAACTGGTAGGAGGGCCCGAAGCACCCTCAGTCCCATGTAGTTTGGCCCTGCCACTTTTGCTTGATTTCAGATTTACTAGAGTAAATCTTTAAGAATCTTTTCCTTCAAGGAATTAGGAAGTAAAAGAAGAAGCAGAACCATCTTCATTCATTTGGTTGCAAAAATACAGCCAGAGTTTTATGGTTTTCAGAGTCTACAAGATTGAGAGGATTTCTTACCAGTTTACCACATACGACTAAAATATATATTGAGGTTGATATTAAAAGTATTATTGGTGTAAACAAATTGGATTTTTATGACATCCTATGAAGGGGTGAGGGACAGGTTATTTTAAATTTAAAATGTATTTGCTTTTTTAAACAATTTTTTAATGTTTTCATTGATTTTTTTTTTAGAGAGAGAGGAAGGAAGAGAGAGAGCGATAGAAACATCAACGTGAGAGAGATACATCAATGGGCAGCCTCCTGCATGCTCCCTACTGGGGATCAAGCCCGCAACCCAGGCCTGTGCCCTGACCAGGAATCGGACCGGGGCCTCTCAGTCCATGGATGCTCAATCCAGTGAGCCACACTGGCTGGGCAGAAAATTTACTTACCTTTAATGTGCAGTTTCACTATAATGTGTCTAGATATGGATTGTTTTATGTTTTTTTTTATCCTCACCCGAGGACATTTTTGCATTTTATCTTCAGATAGAGCTGGAGGGAGAGAGGGAGGAAGAGAGAGAGAGAAACATCCATGTGAGAGAGACATCGATGTGAGAGAGACACATCGACTGGTTGCCACCCACACAACCCCAACCAGGGCCGGGGACAAACTGCAACTGAGGTACTGCCCTTAGCGGGAACTGAACCCAGGCCTCTCTGGTCCATGGGCCGATGTTCTAACGCCCAGCCAAACCAGCCAGGGCGGATTGTTTTAAAATTTATTGTTTAAGATAATTTATGCTTTCTGAAAATGTATAGTTTTCATTAGAGCTAGGAAATTATAAAGTATTATTTCTTTGAATTTTGATTATCCCCTATTCTAATTGTATATACTCCCGTTGGTCATAGGTAGTTTTTTAAATTTCTCTTAAACTTTTTTTCTTTCATTTTTACTACCTTTTTTTTTTTTTTAAATCAGAAATTATGAGTATTTTGTTTAGGAGTCTAAGTCTTTTTTCACTTGTCTCTAATTTGCTATTTAACCTGTTCATTTAGTTCTTAATTTCAGTTGTATTTTCCATTTTTAAAAGTTCAGCTTGTAAAAATTGAACAAACTGGTTTTCTTTGTAAATCTGCCTAGAATTAGATTGTTCATTGCCTATGTTTTTATTCTCTCATTTCTTTAAACATCTTATTTTCTATAACTGATAATTTCAATATCTAAAGTCTCAGGGCTTGAATCCAGCTGCCATTTCTGCTGACTCTTGCTCACAGTAGCATGTTTCCTCATATAATTTGTATTTTGGAGTTGTGAGCTTATATTTAGAACTTCAAATGCATATGAAGATAGACCTGTGCTTATGAATTCTTAGAGGAAACTGTATCCCTCGCCTGGAACCCAGATCAAGACAGAGAAGTTTCCCTGTCATTTTCTTAAATGACAGGTGATTTTTTTTTCTAGCTCATCCTTTCACAAAAATTTTAGCTTTATGCAGAGGCCTCAGATCCAGTAGTATCCTTAATGGGCCAGAGGTCATGTCTTTCATTCCCCACCAGTCTCTGAGTTCCAGGTTCTTTGGGGTAGCCGTGGCCCATGATATTAGCTTATTGCACTGGTTTCTTGCTGTTGCTGCTTCATTTATGACTGCTGATAATTCCTCTTACTTTAAGAGCTTAGTTATGCTTTTAAAGAATTTTTTTTAGAGGCAGGAGAGTTTTCTGGGAAATAACTGTATTATTTTGCCCTGACTTCATTTTACATCTTTAAAAAGCTCAATTGACCTGTTCCAAGTTTATACTAGAAATGGTAGAAATGTGACTACCCTTTACTTATTATATTAGGCTTATTTGCCTTGAAACAGATTTTTAAAAATCATTTTCAATTAGGAGAACCAAAGAGGCTTCAGTTTGGAAGTGACATTTGCTTGGACCCTTTAAATTCAGGTAGGAGTCTCCTAAGTAGAGATAGGAGATAAAAGATTATAGATAGGGTGAATGACATGAACATAAGATTGAAAATAGGGAACTATATGGAATAATAAACAATTACATGTACTTTAGTTTGGGTAAAACCATATCTTCCATGGGTATTTTTTTAATCTCTCCCTCAAACCCTCATTCCTCTACCCTATTCCCCAGTCACATTTGTCACTATGACTTAATAGAGTAAATGTTGACAACATTTTATTTATTGTGGTATAATAGAAGGATCTTGAATAGTCTTGCATAATGGGCTCAAGAACTTAGTCTTGAGTGGTAGAAAGGCCTTGGAAGTGTTCTGTTTGAACCCAACTGGTACACTGCAGTTCAGCAGTGTCATTCATCACCCAGGTGAGTGCAGACTCCACAAGTTAAAGGACGTGGTCCCCCACAAGACTGCCTTTACTTCAGACATCAGCCGGACTTTTGGGGTCCCCAGGCCACTTGCAGTCTGACCACCTGGCTACAAATTTGAGGGTTCCTGTGACCCCCATCAGGTCTGATAATATGCAGAACTCAAGAAAGTGCTATGCTGTAGCAAAAACAAATTAAAAAATTTTTTTAAAAAAGTGCTATGATTGAGGTTACAGTTTTATTATAAAGGATACAAATCAGGAAGGAAATATTCTGTTTCAACCCTAATTGGTATATGGCAATTCAGTTCTGGCATTAACCCCTCAAGTTAAAGGGCACAGTCCTGAAGTAGTAGAGGGGAAACTAAGGTAGTGTGAGAAAACGGTGGGATTATTGACTGTAATTTACAGAAAGTTGTTGGTAGAGAAAAGAGATTGCTAGCCCAGGACAGTTTTCTGAGGATGCGTGGATTAGAGCCAGATTATTGAAAATTTAAATGCTAGATTAGAAGAATGTGAATTATGTTGATAGGCAGTATGGTTTATGGATGATTTCAAATACATGAGAACTAGAATGAGGATTTTTTTTGAAGATTAATTTGGTTGTACAAAAATGTTCAGCTACTCTTCAGATGAAGGATGAGAGCCTGAAAGAGACTGATAGAGTCTGAAATAGAGAACAAGTACATGCAAGTATGTGTCCAGGAAAATAAATAAAACCCAGTGACCTATTTATTTATTTTTGACCACTTGTGAAAGGGTAAGGGTAATTTGACAGAGACTGAAGATATAAAACAGATGGAATAATTGATGAAGCAAGAAAAGCTATCTATAGAGGGAATGACCTTGAAAATTTAGAGAAACCCTTTTCCGGGACTAGGGCAAAGTAGAATAAAGTGGCAGCATTTTGAGGTGGAGAAGAGATAAATTTAGGAGAGAGGCAGTTTTGCTAAAAGTGAGGGGAAATGGGATAGGGAGGGGAGAATCCTATCAGCAGTTGGAGTTCCTGAATTGGGCATGGAAAGGGCTTAGAATACCCCATATGGTATGTGTTGATATGGAAGTCAACAAGAGAGATTAAGGAGGTCATGGTGGGTCAAATAATTGTAGTTTGGGATTTTTTCCAACAATTCACAACAGCATCCTTTGAGTAGGAGTAGAAAAGGCAAACTGGATTGTTTATCCATAGTTGACCAAGGAAGAACACCTTAAATGTTACTAAATAAGCAAAAAGTACTCATTGATAAGATGGAGAAGGTGATGATTTTATTGGGAAAAATGTTAATGACACAAACTTACTCTCTTTTGTCTTTAATTCACTTACTTATGTGCCAGGAAGTTTGACCAGTCTGTTGCCCAGGTTTTTGAGCAGCTACATATTGTACAGTTCAGAATTAAAGAGGCAAGTGATAAAAATTAAGCTTATATCCATAACTCAGCATAACTGTTAATCATGATGTATTTATGGGAGGAGGGGGCTCTAGTTTTTGGTGTTTTTGAGATGTCTTTTAAAAAAAAACTAAGGCAGGAAATGGCTAATATATTTTAGAATTTTCCACTTAAAAGGAACTAACAACAGTATTTTTAAACAAAGGAAGATTTCAGTGCTCTAGAATACTTTGAATCTAGATCTTCCTAGTCAAATGGAATATTGCTGTGGTTATTTCCTGACTTTTAAACCTGTTAAATAGAATGGTTTCTCTGCTTGAAACCCTCCAATGGCTTCCCATGATATTTAGGATAAAAATCTGAAGTTTTTTTTTTACCATTGCTGTAGAGATCTGCTTGTCCTGTCTACTACCTCTCCCTCCAAACATCTTTCATAGAACCCTTGTAGTTCACTGTGCTGCAGTCATACGGGTCTCTCAGTAGGACATGCTTCCCCCCTTCTTGGTGACCTTTGTTAATGCTGTTACTTCTGCCTACAATACTTTGTCTGGCTTCTCACCTCTCAGACCCTTGCTTAAATGTTACCCCAAAACATTTTCGTATCCCCTCTGACCAATCAAAACAGTTCCTCCATCACTGAACCTACTTTATTTTCTTTGTAACACTTACCACAGTTGTACATATTTATGTGGTTTCATACATTTTATTGTTTATCTTTCCACAAAAAAGAAAGCTTCCCAAGGATAGGGACTATATGTTTTTTGTTTACCACTTGTACAGGGCCAGCCCATAGCAGTTCCCCAAATATTTGTTGACTAGTAGGCCCTCAGATGTTTAAGTGAATGGTTTCTGAGTATTAAGTACTGTATGTTTGTTCTATCACATAATCCTCACAAAAGCCCTGTGAGCTAAGGTACTACTAAATTCCCCGCATTTCAGATAATGCAACTGGGGCTTACAGAATTATGTAATGTGCCCAGGGTCACCCAACAGCTCAGACATAGGAGCTCCATGATCATCAAATCCATGATCTCCATCACCCTGCCATATTCCCCTTTCACCCCATTACTAATTTAAGTCATTTCATACATATTTTAAACAGACAAAATAAAACTGGACATTTAAAATGCTTATGAGCCTATCTTTCTATAGTAGTTACGTCTCTGGGAAATTTTTAAAAAGGGTTGAAGACCAAGAATTTTTTTTTTTTTTCAGTTTTGAAGATTGAATTATATTTAAATTATATTTTCTTGTTCAGTATAAATTAGAAGTTACTTCTTTTGTAGAAACAAAATAAATTACACTGAAGGTAATTTTTTACATTTTCTTCTTTTTTGACATATCTGTGGATATGAGTGGCCCATTCCTCAAGGTCATAACAGGTTAAATTTTATTGTACAAAGAATCTGAGTTTATAGCTTTTACTGTGTAATTAGATCCACTTATAATTGAAGGCTAAGAAAACATAGTTTAATCTGATTTCTATGTGTATAGTTTTGAATGTGTTCAGTATGCGAGAAGAATGCTATAGTCTTTTTTTTTTTTTTTACTGAAATATGGGACATTATAGTCAAAATTTGACTTAAAAAAAAATCCTCACTTAAGGATATGCTTATTGAATTTAGAGAGAGGGGAAGGGAGGGAGGGAGAGAAAGAGGGAGAGAGAGAAAGAGAAGGAGAAGGAGAAGGAGAAGGAGAAAGAAACATCAATGTGAGAGAGAGCATCAGTTGGTTGCCTTCCCTAAGTACCCTGACTGGGGATTGAACCTGTAACCTAGGTATGTGCTCTGACCAGGAATCAAACCCATAGCCTTTCAGTACAATCAACTGAGTCACACCAACTAGGGCCAAAATTTGACTTTTAAAGTTGTATTTTGGTTGTTTTAATTTAATGTGGCTTCTTTTGTCTCTAAAACTGAAATAAGAGCCATTAAAAAATAGACTACAGAATGCAGCTGCTACACAATTGAGCTATGTGGGATGAATACTGGCTTAACTCACTGGGGATGATTCAGTGTTTGAGGAAAATTTTTACAGCTTTCCTGTCACACCTACACAATGGAGAAAGAGGCAGAACTGGAAATTTTCTCTTGTTTTATATGTAATATGTTTATATTTTTCATCTTAGTATGTAATTCTTTTGATTTCTTAAGTTAGTGTCATCTTGAATAGTACCATTTCTGGATGAGTTTTGTTTTGGTTTGGGGTTTGCTTGTGTGTGGGTGTGGTTTGTTTGTTTTTAATTTTTGCAAAAGATCATATTTGTTTTTTTAACATCTTAAAACTTGTCTGTATAATAGTCTTTTAAAAAATATTTTGTTTGTCACTTGATGTTTTAGTAGTGAAAACTCTGTGAATGTACAGTGAAGTTAGGTAATTCTAATTGAATTTTATTCTCTTCCTATAGTATGATAGTCTTACAGGAAAAAAAAACTTTAAACCAGATCTTTTTGACTCGGGTTAGAAGTTTTGATTCCCACAGAATCATAGAATGTTGTCAATCTGTGCAGTAGGAATTGGGTATTTTAACCAAGATGTGGTCTGTGTGTTGGATCAGGGGTCACTTTACACAATCTACAGAAAAAACATTTTGCTAAGCAAACCATCAGCAAGATTCTGTGTATAATTTTATTCAAGAAAGTCTTATTTGTCAAAAACAATTCTGAACCAAGGTCTTTACATTTTAAATACTTCAAAAGTTGAGGTGACTCTATATATTTAGAAGTAATAAAATTATAATATTTTTCAAGGCACTGTGTTTTAAGGCTTTCCACTATTTTGAAATGGCTTTATAGTGTAAACTTTCTTCCCTTCTTGATTTGAGAACATTACTTTGTTATACTTCACTTTCCTTGTAATGCTAAATCAAGTAAAATTTTAATTATGATGTTTACTTGATAAAGAAACAATATTTATTGACAGCCCCTGTGAACAGATTTATTTACTAATCTCAAAGAATTTGCATATGGGATCAATTGGATAGGATGGCCAAAATTGTCTAAAGTTTGAGCCAAGGCCAGAATATGTGATTTTAAGCTGTTAAGTTAATTAGAGATAATTAAAGATCCTTTTTGTTCCCAGCCTTATACTGAATAGGAAGGAGACAGTTACAAAGAAGCAAAAGAAATTGTATTTGCCCTCAGTATAATGAAAGAGGTAGACAGACAGACAGAAACATGCATTTCTTAAATATTTAGAGTAACCTGGAAAAATTGATCTGGAAAAAGTTTGTGCAAGATATCTTGCACAAAATTTTGAAGCAATTGAAGTAGTTAGAAAACCAACTAAGGGAATTCAGATGACATATGAGAATGGGTAAAATGCTAAAAAATATGTGATGGGTGGCATTTTGATGGGTGGTAAGATTTTAGTAGCTCAGATTTTGTTGAAGAATTTAATTGGGTCAGATGTTGCAAGCCAGAACAGCAGGATTCTCTGAGAAGGGTTTTTTTTTATCTTTAGAATGATGGCATCTGTGAGTAGGAAAGTTTAGAATATAAAGACTAGAAGCTAAACAATTAGAAACAGGGTTGCATTGTTAGGTCCACACTAGCATTGTGACTATAGAAATGCAGTAAGAAGGTATACAACAGAGTCCGATTTCAGCACTGGAATACCTCTGATAGCATATAAATAGTCCCTTTTTTAAAAAGTAGGATAATTTAGTAATTTTTACAAATGATTTCATGTTTGTGCAGGAAATACGTCCTAACCATAAATAATTAATTTCTGAACTTTTAAATACTATAACAGCGAAGCACACTGAACTCTCAGAGAATGAAGCCACATTTTGGTATTTCTGCTTTTTATTGACATAGGACACTGAAGATATATATGAGGAGAGGAATGGTTTAATGCATTTTTCCAGGATGTGTTTATATGAAAAAATCCTATCTCTGTTGTATCTGTGTGAGCACATGGTAATTTTGCACGAAGTGAGGTTAAAGGGGAAGCCACAGTCTACTGTTTCTTTTGGCTGGTGGTGTAAGGTGGTCAGCCTTTGACCCTTATTTTATCTGAACCAATTCAATGTCCAGTGCTGCTAATCCAAAGATTTTTTTTCCTGGTTTTTCTGTTATTCTTACCTAAAATATCTAATCATTCTAGTCTTGGTGGTTTTGTCAACAAAAAAAGTTAGCAATTTATAAGTACATACTTTTAAACCAATAAGTCACATTTTAAAATACCATTTTAATGAATGTACTACATATTGAAAATAACATATGGTAAGTTTCACTAGACCTTCAGGATTCCATAGAATTCATAGTTACATCATTTTTTTGTCCTCAGAATTTAAAATAAATAGAAATATTTAGTTGTATTTAGTAATACCAGATTATCCAAAATTGTCTGCAAACATTACCAAAAAATTTAATTTGACTGGATTCCTGCCTCAAGTCCTTGGCTGTAGCTGAATTCTATCTTCAAAAAGGCTTTTTGAGGATTATATTTAGATCTTCACTTACTAAAATTTAATAATACCGTCCTTAGTGATCAATACCTGGTGCTTATCTTGAAAATGAAGTGGAAGTAGCAGCATAACTGATCAGTGGAATGATGATAGCATTGTGATTCTAGCATGTGTCTATTCGTTTGTATGCAGGTATTGTTATCAGTATTTCTCTGGTTCTTGGAAGGAACTTCAGTATCATTTGGGACGCCATTAATAGTTATTTGTAATGTTAAGTGGACAGATCAAGATTCATTTAGAGCCCTGGCCAGTTTGGTGGTTAGAGCGTTGGCCCGCGGACCAGAGTGTCACGGGTTCAGTTCCAGTCAAGGTGACACATACCTGGGTTTCAGTTCAGTCCCTGGCCTGGTTGGGGTCGTGCGGGAAACAACCAATCGATGGGTCTCTTTCAGGTCTATATTTCTCGCTCTCGTTCGCTCGCTCTCTCTCTCTCCCTCTCTTCCTCCCCCTCCCATTCAATCTGAAGATAAATGGAAAAGAAGTGTCCTCGGGTGAGGATTTAAAAAAAAGATTAATTTAGATTGTATACCAAGTACTCTATATATTTTGCTATTAAAAGTATAGACTAGAGGGTGTTGGCGGGGGGGGGGAGGGGCATCTGTAACAAAAATAAAAGAAGTATAGACTAGAAAAATATCTGCAGATAGACCTTGAAAATATGTTTTCATTCATATGTAATGGAATTTATAGACTTTTCCCCAATATATATATATAATGCCTTCAGAGATAAAAGTAAAATAATGAATTATTTTAAATGTTAAATTAATTTTAACCTACTTTTAATATACCTGATACTGCAGTTCCTATTTTTAAAATAAAGCTGTGCTATTTGTGTTAGTTATGAGTAATTCCTTTCTTCTGGAAAGAGAAAACACATCTTAGAAGTAGTCAGAGTGGTATTATATGTTATCTAATTGAAAAGCCTTGCTCTGGTAGAAGTATGATTAAGTAGACTGATAATACTCTATTTCTTACATTTGCATATGATGAGCTGAAAGCAGATACATTGCATTTTTCTTTTCATTAGAAGTAACAAAAGCTGTATTTTCAGTGGAAATTCTAAGGATTGATAATTGTTTAGCTTTCACCATGTAAAAGTATAGCCTGTCCCTAACTGTGTTGGATAAAGCCTGTGAAGCACCTTTGATGGGTGTGCAGTTGCACTGAAGAGAAAATGGATTTATACCGTCACCTTGGCATTCCTGCCAGTGTGAAAGCATTGCTGACAAGCAGATACGCTGCAGCGCCGGTGTAATTGCACAGGTCTCTGCAGCTCCCGGAAGGCCAGGGAAGATTCATGTCTCAGGCTCTCAACCAAAAGTTCCTTCTGGTTACAAGTTATAAAACCCACTCAAACTACCTTTAGCAAGTAAAAGGAAAATATTGAAAGCCTATGGGGATTTCTTGTGGAACACAGGCAGAAACCAGGTTTAGAGCCAGAAGCTGGAAGACCATCAGGCAGTTGCTCTTCCTAACTTCCCTTCTTTCTCCCCATGCCTCCCTACCCAACTGCTAACCACATTTCCTGTATTCCTTGGCATTGTCAGTGTCATACACCCAGTTCATAATCTTGTAAACCCAGGGATTCATCTTCCTCACCAAAATCCCTTAAACTCTATCTTCTGTAAATACATGGTTTTCATTTTGCATATCATATACATATAGCTGGCAGAGAGGTCTCTCTCAAGATGTGGGGTGGAGGTGGGAAGGGACAACTAAGCGGAACCTGCAGAAGCTGCCTCTATACTGGAGTGAGAGTTCATCATGACCCCTTCTCTGGCACCTTTGGGTTCAGTGACTGTTAGCAACCCCCACTGCCATCCTCTTTACTACAAAAGAGACTATGGCAAATATTTTAGTCTCTCATAATTATTGCATTAGCAAGAACTTCTTTTATGTAGAGCCAAAAATTCACAATACCTTGAATACTGTAACAAAAATGGAAGTTTTTCTAAACTATGTTACATACAAAATAATTACACTGTTCCGATATCACAGAAAACAGAGAAAAAGTAGCACAACAGCACATGTGTGCTGAAACCATAACTTGGTCAGAGTGAGACTTGGAGAAATTTCATAGTAGGAAGCGTGATTTCCCCTAAAATCAACTTTATAATACAGAATTTTAATGATGAAAGGAATGAGGTGAAAGAGTGAATGTACCTGAATCACCTGGCAAAAAAAGCTAGAGAACGAACCTCCCCTGCAGAACACATTGAAAATGTCCCATTTCCACTATCAAGTGCTCTTCAACCAGCCCAGCATGTGTGGTCTAGAGCAGCAGTCCTTTTCCCAGCATGGTGAAGGTGGCTGACCCGACCTGTTTGCTTTTCTTAAATGTATCTCAGTGGCATCCCTGAAGCTGAATGGGAAAATAATCCAAGTTTCAGATTACACTGGGGACATGACAAAGTATTAGACAGGAAGCACACACATAAATAATGTCTCACTGCCTCATGATAGTTTGCAATACTGTTCAGTGACCTGCCTTCCAGGCCCCTCCAAGTCACTTGCTTTACACTGCTCTTCAAAACCAAGCAGAAGAATTTATCTTTGTCAAGGATTTAGCCTCAGTTAGACTTTATTTCTGTTATGGATTTACATAATTCTTGTGACTTATAGCAGCAGTATGGTAAGGGGTAAATTAGAAACCTAGGCTGTGAATGTTAATTATACTTCTTAAAACTAACTTCTTTTACTCTCTCTGCTTTATTATTTTTATAAAATGAGATAGCAATGTCAGAATACTTGTTAGGATTCCTGATACATAAAGAATGTGAAAGCTGCCCTGGCCGGTTTGGCTCAGCGGTTAGAGCGTCGGCCTGCGGTCCAGAGAGACCCGGGTTCGGTTCCCGCTAAGGGCATGTACCTCGGTTGCAGTTTGTCCCCGGCCCCTGGTTGGGTCGTGCGGGAGGCAGCCACTCGATGTGTCCCTTTCACGTCGATGTTTCTCTCTCTCTCTCTTCCTCTCCCTCCCTCCCACTCTATCTGAACAAAAAATGGAAAAATGTCCTCGGGTGAGGATAAAAAAAAAAAAAGAATGTGAAAGCTTATGTGAAAATATTGTTATGACTTAGTGTTTCTTATATGACAATAACTTCTAAATATTACTTTGTTTAAACAAACAAAAGCCCTTTAAAATTGTAACCCATAACCATTTCTAGTTATAAAGACCTTTGTCTACATAGGGCTCCTTCTCCATTCTCCTTGAATTCTTCCTTACTTTCCTTAGCCTTAGTCAAATCTAAAACATGACTTTTTTGTACAGTCAGGACTTTGTACTTTTCTGTACTTTGGACTTTTTTTTTTATCCTCACCTGAGGACATTTTTGCATTTATCTTCAGATACAGCGGGAGGGAGAGAGGGAGGAAGAGAGAGAGAGAGAGAGAGAGAGAGAGAGAGAGAGAGAGAGAGAGAGAAATATCAATGCGAGAGGCACACACCAACTGGTTGCCACCCACACGACCCCAAGCAGGGCCGGGGACAAACTGCAACTGAGGCATATGCCCTTAGCAGGAACCGAACCCAGGTCTCTCTGGTCTGCGGGCCGATGATCTAACTGCTGAGCCAAACCGGCCAGGGCTGTAACTCTTAACTTAAACTGTATATTATGTTCTTTTACTTGTATATTCCTTAGCTTCATTTAACTTCTCACCCAATATAATAATTTCTTTTATAACAATTAGCTATATGTAAAAAAAAAAAATCAGTTCAAATATACATATACCTTTGTAACTTGATTTTTTTTTTAATCAAGGGAAATACATTCTAAGTGACAAATATCTTTTAAGGAGCTGACTTGCCATTTTAACCTGTGATCTCTTTCATTGTACTTTTATGATGAATGTTTTAGACATTAACTTTGGAAAATGTCTAAATTAAGCCTTCCCTCCCCTCCCTGCCTTTATTAAAGAATTATTATTATCAGACATGAAATTAAAAGCCTCATGAAAAATTTGGTCATTTTACAAAATATTTATTGTTAACCATTTTCTGAGCAATTAGAATTTTAAAATCTATTTATAATATATTGTATTTTGTCTTCATTATGAATATTTTTCTTTAGATTTAACTTTTTCATGTTTTGACTCTTAGAAGTTGTTTTCTCAAGCCAGTAAATGACTTGAAACAATCAAAATTACTTTTCCTGGCCTACTGAATCAGATTTGAAGGGATTATTGAGTAATAAATACATTAATTTTCTTCTAATAAACAATTTTCAGTGATTTATTGTCTGATGAATAAGGAAGTAATGTAAGTTATTTTAAGTCCAAGGAGGAGTTAAACCCTAAATCTAGCCATAAGTTGTTTAAAGTCCAATCTGTTTATATTTATCTCCATTTTGATTTCGGTCTGTACATTAGCCATCTTTTCCCAAACTTTCTTATATTCCAAGAGTCATTATTCTTTAAACATGCTATGCTTTTTTGTTTGCAAGCTTCCAGGTTACCTGCAATAGCCAGCATTCTCAGTGCTTTTAATCCTCTCCCACTCCACTCAGGATCTTTTCTTTGGAATTATTAGTAATAATAATTATTATTAATACTCTGTATTTCTGTCATAGCATTTACTGGATTCTGTCTTGTCTTATCGTTATCTTAAATGTATTACACTTTTTATTAGAATCTAATTTCCTTGAGCAGGGTGTGCTGTGTTACTGACCAAATCCAGTGCTTCGCATTTGTGAGTACTAGTTGTCTGGCAGGCACAGCTGCGTTTCATTCAAATGTATGTCTGCATTTACAGATTCATTAATATCTACAGTATTGATAATTCTCAACCTGCACTGAGAAGATCCAGGGTAAACACAACAGGGAGCTGTTTTCATTTGTAAGCTGAGCTGGTCAGATACATATACCCACCACTGCTCCTTATTTTGCTGTGCCTCTCCCCTTAGCATTTTATTATGAACATTTTCAAACATTAGAAATTATACAGTACACACCCATATATTCATATAAATTCTATAATTAACATTTTGTTTTATTTGCTTTGTCACATAGCTATTCCTCCGTTCATCTTATTTTTAAACATGTCAAAGTATATTGCAAATCACATTACACTTCACTTCTAATTCAGCATGTATGCCATTAACTAGAGGTCAATATTTGTGAATTTCTTCTTTTTTTTTTTTTCTTTATTGATTTTTAGAGAGAGAGGAAGTGAGAGGGAGAGAGATAGAAACATCAATGAGAGAGAACATCGATTGGCCTCCTCTTGCATGCCCCCCACTGGGGATCAGGCCCACAACCTGGGCATGTGCCCTGACCGGGAATCAAACCAGCGACCTCTTGGTGAATGGGTTGATGCTCAACCACTGAGCCACACTGGCTGGGCTTTTCTTCTTTTTTTAAAGAAATAAAATATTACAGATATAGATAAAACCCCTCTCATATCCCTGCTGGCTCCCTCCCTTCTCAGAGCTGTTATTCGTGTGTGTGTGTGTGTGTGTGTGTGTGTGTGTGTGTGTTTAAATCCTCACCCAAGGATATTTTTCCATTTATTTTCAGATAGAGTGGGAGGGAGGGAGGGAGGGAGGGAGGGAGAGAGAGAGAAAAAACATCGATGTGAGAGAGACAGATTAATTGGTTACCTCCCGCACACACCTCAGCTGGGCCCGGGGATCAAACCTGCAACCCAGGTATGCACTCTTGACTAGGAATTGAATCCATGACCCTTCAGTGTGCGGGCCAATGCTCTAACCACTGAGCCTTACCAGCCAGGGCAGGAAGTTTATTAGTTATTGATTCAATTTCTTTCATAGATAGGCCTGTTCAAATGATCTATTCATCCTTGTTTGAGTTTAGGTACACTGTGTCTTTCAAGGAATTGGTGCATTTCATCTAAGTTATCAAATTAGCAGACATAGAGTTATTAATAATATTCCTTTGTTATCCTTTTAATGTCCATGAGGTCAGTAGTGATGACCTCTGTTTCAGTTTTAATATTAATAATTTGTGTCTTCTCTCTTTTTTTTCTTGGTTCGCCTGGCTGTCTTTTCAAAGAACCAGCTTTTGGTTTAGCGATTTTCTGATTTCCTGTTTTCATTTTCATTGCTTACTTTGCATTTAATTTCTCTTTTTCTTGTTTTCTAGTTTAGAGTATTAACTTTATATCTTTATTTTTTCTAACATGTATTTTTTATAAATACATAAATTTCTAAGCACTGCTTTTTAAAAAGATATGTTTTTATTGATTTTTTTAGAGAGAGAGGAAGGGGGAGAGAGATAGAAACATTGATGTGAGAGAGAAACACTGATCAGCTGCCTCCTGCACTCCCCCTACTGAGTATGAGCCCGAAACCTGGGCATGTGTCCTGACCGGGAATCGAACCGGGACCTCTCAGTCCATGGGATGACGCTCAATCCACTGAGCCACACCAGCTGGGCTCTAAGCACTGCTTTTGCTACATCTCACAAATTTTCATAAGTTGTATTTTCATTTAGTTCAGAATATTTTTAAATTTCTCTTGCGACTTCTTTGATCTGTGTGTTATTTAGAAGTGTGTTGTTTAATCTCCAAATATTTTGAGATTTTTCTAGCTATCTCTGTTAATTTCTAATTTAGTTCCATTATGGTTTGAGAGCATATTTTGTATGATTTCTGTTTTTTCAATCTGTTAAGGTGTGTTTTATGGTGCAGGATATTGTCTGTTCTGGTGAATATTCCATGTGAGCTTGAAAAAAAATGTGTCAAGTTCGAAATGGGTTGCACCAGCCCCAACCACGGTGTGTGCAGTGCAGCCTGCACTTCCTCTGGAGGTGCTCGGGGAGGATCGTTTCCTTGCCTGTCCATTCTCCAGAGACCGCCTCGTTCCTTGGCTGGTAGCTCCTTCCTCCATCTTTAATGCTCATCATTCCACCTCAATTTCTGTGGTCACATTTCCTTTTTTTTTTTCCCTGACCCTCCTGCATTGCTTTTTTTAAGGATTCTTGTGATTACATTTTCTCTCTGGATATCCCGGGATAATCTCTCTATCTCAAAATCCTTAACATAATCCTATCTGCAGAGTTCCTTATACCATGTAAGGTAACACACTCATGAGTTCCAGAGTCCAGGATACGGACATCTTTGGGTGTGGGGGTAGAGGGCATTGTTCAGCCTGCCACAGTAGTGGAGTCAGGATTTGAGCTCAGTAAGCCTCCTCACGGAACGTCTCTGCTCTTCCCAGCCGCCATACCACCTTCCACATCTACATGTTTCCTTTAAGCTTTAATTGTTTGTGTTCACCTTTCCAACTAGGATAGTCACAGGACGTACAGCATTTGAACCAAATGAGTTCAGGTTAAGAAATTATATGGAATGCCGAGGCATCAACAATAGAGAAAATAATTGTTCTTATTTGATTACCCAGCTTTTAAAGGCCATGTGTGTGTCTCACATTTGCAGTTAACCAGTTACCTCCTAATATTAATATAAATTAAATTATTAATTAAATATTAAGATAAGTATATGCATATATATTTAAATTTCATAGCCTCCTGTGGCTACTGTATTAAATAGCACAGCTCTAGTCTCTAACATTGCACCACATTGCTCTTACAGTACTGTAATGCTAATGCTAAAGAAAGTGTCAGAGCCCAGCCAGTGTGGCTCAGTGGTTGAGCGTCAACCCATGCACCAAGAGGTTTCCGGTTCAATTCTTGGTCAGGGCACATGCCCTGGTTGTGGGCCAAATCCCCAGTGCGGGGCATGCAGGAGGTGGCCAATCGATGTTTTCTCTCATCGATGTTTCTATCTCTCTCTCCCTCTCCCTTCATCTCTCTCTAAAATCAATAAAGAAAAATTTTTTTTAAAAACCTGTAATTCTAACAACTCATGTTGTCTTAATTTTTGGATCAGAGTTAAGGCCTAAAACAATATACATTTTAGAGGCATATTCTGTCATTATAGGTATTTTAGGTAGAACAAACTTGCCATTGAGTTTGTTTCGCTGGATACTCTTCTTCTAGTCACCAGCAGCATAATTAATAGTAAAGCGCCTTGGTAGTTTATTTTATCATATTCCTTTATTCCTAGAAGTGCGTTGTGAGAATTTAACTATTAACACAGGCCACTATAATAAAGGACTGTGTGAAACCACCTTTGGATAGTGTTTTTATTATACTGGCAAATTTAACTACATTTCTTTGCAGTTTATGTGAACCCCACCCAAACTTTAACCTGTTTCCAATTTTGATGAGGTCCAATCAGGGGAAAAAGCAACAACAAAATAATCTTCCTGTGTGGCCTTTAGATATCAAATTTGAAGATTATAATGCATTTCCAGCTAGGGACCATAAGCAAACAAACTCTCCTACAGATAACTACACCCTTCCTGTTTGGGACTGAGTTTACTGTGGAACAGATTTCGGAAATAGGTTTCTGACAGTTGTGAATTTTATTTATAAAATGTTGGAGGGTGTGGTTCTTCCTTTAACAAAAAGCTAATTATTTCCTGTCTAATACCCTACCAGTGCATTTTAAGCAGTCTTTTTAAATTTACCCTTTCGTAGAGGATTACATTGCTTTGGGCAGTTCTGGTTATTCTTGTCAACTAATATACAGCGTTTTTCTGTTTCAGTGAATAATTCAAAAGGGACTTACAATTAAGAAATAAAACACAATCTTTAAATACTTCTATTATCTTGTCTCCAGACTGATATTTTACAATTTAAATAAATGTATGAATATATTTTAATATGGTTTTTACTTTTGATATGCAAATCTGTAGGATATTTATGTTCTGTAAATATGCTAAATGAAGAGTTAAGAGTTTAGGTAAAACAGCAGATTTACATTAAAGAATTTGCAGCTTAATTCACAGTGTAACATTATCCTCATCTAGTACATCTGTTATAAAGAAGCCTATAAAATTTAGGCCACCCACAAAGTGGTCTGCTGAGGCCTGTGGTTGGCGTTAGAATGCTGTTATTATGTGGGCTGACTGGTTTGGTAAGGAATTTACCTCCACTAAGACTGAAACATCATGGTTCTGACTTTCCCCCATGGGGGATGCATTGGCTTGACTTGGGTACTGTGTGTTAGACCAGTTAATATGCTCTGTTGCCTTGACATCATATATAATATGTGAATGGTATACTGTTTTCTATGTTGGTTTATTAGGGTAGTATTATCAATTCTGGGTCATGTAAATCTTAGGATAAACTGGAATAAATGGTTGGTTTAAATAGCTGAATTAAACTTACTTGCTAGTATAAGTACATTTCATCATTATTTAGCAAAAGTGTGTGTTTGAAAGCAGCTAAGGGCTTTATGTATTTTAATTTCTCTGTCATTTGAAGAATTTATCCTTTTAATTTCCTTTAGGTTTATGAATGGTTTTCAAGAGCAAGGACATGAATTTAATATAATTTAGCAAGCCAGTACTGAGAGTCAAAATTAAATATTCATCTAGAAGATGACTGATAACATATTTTTAAGGAATCAAATATCGTAGCCATTTAAAAAATATAGTAGCAACCACCACATCTAGCAGTGATTAAGGAATAAACACTATCATAAGGCAAGCAATATCTCAAATTTAGTTTTCTAAATGAACAAAATCCTTTTTCTGAGAATTAACATGTTATGTTGTTTTTGTTAAATTTAGAGAAGTCAGAATTAATTTAATAGTTCTTTTAAATCAGATAATTTGTATTTCACTTCATTTTTATGGAGAGTTAACTAATTTTTCTTTAAATACATGAATTACAAAGTATGAAAAATAACATATAAATCTAAAATGCATTTTGTGGCTACAAATTAAAGAAATGACATTTTCTTAATAGTGTGGAGGAAACAGCAATTTTTGGACAGGAAATAACATCTGATTGCCACTGATAAAAATTATATATACATATTAAAGTAAAATATTAAAATTTAAACATTGAGGTAGAAAATATATACACATGTATATATATAATATGTGTGTATTTGTATATACACATGTGTGCACACATGCACAACCATGTGCATGAATAACGTTGTTTTGATCTTAACTCTGCCTTGGTGAATTTTTTTTTTTTTTTAAATCCTCACCCAATGATATTTTTCCATTTATTTTCAGACAAAGTGGGAGGGGGGGGGGAGAGAGAGAGAAAGAGAGAAACATTGATGTGAGAGAGACACATTGATTGGTTGCCTCCTGCATGACCCGATCAGGGCCAGGTATGTGCCCTTGATCGGAATTGAACCCGTGACTCTTGGTCTGGGTCTAACCGCTGAGCCAAACCAGCCAGGGCTCTGGCTTGTTGAATTTATAGTTTTTATAACTTGAAAAGTTTTTTCAAATAAATACTTCAGGCATTCTTATAATTGTTTGTTGTATACTAAACAGAACTTTGAATTTGTCATCTGGTCATAGTTCAAACAAATAATCTGAAGTTGGGGGCTCAGAAACTTATTTCTTCCAAACAAGTAAATGAGTAATGCCATTAATGTGCCTTACCTCGCTCGTCTTTGTTTCTACCCTTTTTCACCCCTAGTCTGATGTCCTTTTTGTAGACTGCCTTTTGCATAACTTCTACAGTCAGTGAAGTGGTATAGCAGTGTTTTTCTACTCATTGAACTTGTCAGCAAACCTCAAAGATAGAGGTTTAAGTGGCCTTTGGCAACAGTGACTGCTCAGGGCCAGTAGAGGTTCAGCTATATTACTGTCTCCCTTTTCAACTTGAGCATCAGACTTCTGCCAACTGAACGAGCTCAATCTTTGACTAATTATTTTCACTTTTAGCTAACTACAACGTATTTCACCTTTCTAGGTTTACCGACAAGACTGTGAAACTTTCGGGATGGTTGTGAAAATGCTGATTGAAAAAGATCCTTCATTAGAAAAGTCCATACAGTTTGCATTGAGACAGAATTTACATGAAATAGGTGAGCGGTGTGTTGAAGAACTCAAGCATTTCATTGCAGAGTATGACGCCTCTAGTCAAGACTTTGGAGAGCCTTTTTAGACATTTACTTGCTCAGGCAAAAAAATGGTTCTAGATTTTTTTCCCCCTGGATTATGTAAATCCTTAATATATGGATTTTTGTGATGAAGATAACTACTTTATGATAGTTGACCACCTTTCCGATATCAAATGAACATCTAAAATAGTCTTAGGATATTTTAATTACAATTTTTTTTATCTACATGTAGAACCTCCTAATCCATTACTTATCTTTTCCCCTCTACAGTGATGGGTCAAGTAAGGTTTCAAGCTCTGGAGAACAGCTCTCTGTACTTACCCCTGTTCTGTAGTCTTCCACAGTATGTGATCATTTCATTTGGTCACACTGGTATAATTTTTAGAGGCCATTCCACTTAAACATTTATAATCTTTTTTGCATTTCATAGTCAATGATACCATGTGAAAATGTTAGAATTCTAAATTGTGATCTTACTGACTTGTTGCTTGCTTATCTTAGGCTTTGTAAGTTTTAATATGTTTAAGTATAAGATCCAAATAAACTGAATACCTTGGTATCTTAGAGAGTATTTGCTTTGAGTATACATTCTCATTGTGGTAACTAGAGCACTTAAATCTCTTAAAAGACACCTCACAGTAAAATCCTGTTTCTCCAAGTAAATGAACCTAAATTAATGTCTTCTGTTAAAATAATCCTGAAGTTCTTGTGTCTTATACAACATCATATATAGGTGATTTGAGATGAAAGATGAGGGCTGTTTTAAAGCTGAGGTTTTTGTTGTTTTTTTTATTATTTCTAATTGAAAGAGAAAAATGTAGAATTTGAGGGAGTAGTAGAGCTTCATTTTTTCCATTGGCCCATATTCCCCATCTCAAGAAAGAAGATGACTGAGAACATATCCATGATGAAACCATTTACCGATTATGCTTTTGGTAATCTCTTTGTATTCTAACAAGTTCTTTGTTCTGCTGCCCTTTTAAGGGGGTTCTTAGCCCTTCAGAAGTGTTCTTGGAAGAAACAAAGTGGAGTAGATAGTAAGCCTAGCACAACTGCCTTTCACCAAGCAGTCTCTGTAAACCATCCTTCGTGAGCTAGCCATCCAAATAACAGGTTAGTTCATCTAACTGGGACATTTAGGATATTCCACTCATTTCCTGATCACTTCCAGCTGCCCAGTGGCATTAAGCCAAAATGTGTAATTTTGTGGCATTAGTTAGGAAACCTTTAAAATTATGTTTGTTATTACTATCCAGTGCCATTATCCTCCCATCCTCTTTCCATTTCCACTCTCTGCTCACTTGAATTCTGGCATCATTTTTAGTGGCCTTTATTGATAACTATCTTAACAGCTACCCCAGAGTTGATAAGCATTTTATTAAATGTGGAAATAATTTAAGCAGATCCTATAATAGGTACCTCAAAATATGTATTATGCCATTCCACAAATTTAAAATTGAATTGATGGCAACAATTATTTTCTTAAGTTTCCTATATAAGACCACCTTGAATTTTTATTTTTGCCATTTATATATAGTACATAAGCCAAAACTCAACCCCCTATATCATCTCTGGTATTCTTTCCTAATATGAACAGTGATTTTGTTTGTTACAACCACTTTATGAAAGACTAAAAGTACTGATTTTGTTTCTCTCCTGCCCCCATGTTTTTCTTCTTAAATGTTCTAGTTCCAGGATCCATTTTCTTTAGTCAAGATGTCACAGTTTAAAAACAAAAACAAAAAAACTTGAGAAACTACCATGGAGGCAAAAGAATTGTTCACTCTTTTGAAATTCATTAAATTACAGAACTTTTAGTCACAGATGCAGTTAAATGTAGGTTCAGCAGATATTTTTTTCTTCCTCCTTCCCCCAAATTATACTCAACATTTAAAGCTGTTTATAGCTTGCCATCAGCATTATTTTGATAGGCACGTCAGTGTTAAATCTATTTTTGTTTTAAAGCTTTAAAGTCTAATTTTAGGATAGATTGATTTAGATGTGTACCAGAGTGTGTATTTTGCAAAATGTTCTTCATATAAAAAAATTTGTTTATAAATTATCCATTGTTTTTGAGTATGCCCAATTGGTGTGATAAAATTTTCATTGTCTTATAAAGCCTTGATGATCAAAAGGGGGAAAGCAGATATTGTGAAGCTTTTTGTGAATTTTAAAAGTGCAAAATAAAGCAAATAGGTTTAAATAATTAGATTGTCTTTTTTCTTCTCAACAGGCTTAAAGTGTTGTGCTGAAATGTAGATTTTTATTCCTTTCTATTGCAGAATTACTCCTTAGTGTTCAGTTCACCTACTGAGCAGGATGGAGGAAGTTTGAGAATTGAGAAACTATTACCTTTGGTGTCCTAGGGAGTCTTGGTATCTGAGAAAGCAGAGAAACATACATGGAGCACGCAGTAGTGCTCCGCAAGTGTGTAATTATGAGCCTGCGTTTCAGGGAACTGCAGGATTAAACTCCTACATCTTCATGGTAACCTCTGGAGGGCTCAGGGACCATGCTGTCTTTGTGACCCCCATTCCTAGCATAGTGTGGAATGTTTTGTTTTAGGTACTCACATTTGTTGAGGCTTCATAGAGGAAGTGAAAGTTGACCCTTGGGTCTTGGAGCAATAGAATTTATTCAAGCATTAGACGTCGAGGAGGAGGGAACAGCAGAGGGACTGAAGCTGGTTAGGGAAGATTCTTGATGGGGGACAAATGTAGAAAAAGGTAGGCTGAGAGCAGAATGTGAAGGGTTTTGAATGCTTGTAACTATCCTTTCTCTCCTACTTAACAATGAGGTTTGGAGATAATACTTTTGTATTTACTCTTGCCAAAAATGTTGATTTCTCACACACCCTGAGCCAGTTCCTAGGCCCGGAACCTCTGGAAGGAAGGAAGGCCAGACCCCTGTAAGAAAGGACTCTGCTACACCGCCAGAATGTTGCACGGTGGTTTCAGCTTCATCTCGGTGTCCTGCCAGAGATCTCAACCCCAAGACTCTGACAGTTCTTTGGCAAAAACTTTGGAGACAGTGGTCTGGTCATCCCTGAAGTATTCATGGTGGACGTGTTCAGTGTTGCGGGCCGCTGGCCACCCTGGTGGCTGTACGGCTGTCACGCCGCTGAGGCTGGGCCGGGAGCTTCTGCAACGGCCACGTTCTGCGCGCTGCACCAGAGCGTGTGGGTTACGCACAGTACATTCAGCATCTCCTTCCTGTCAGTTCTCTCACGGGCACTGATGGTACCCAATTCAGTGATATAAAAAAGGGGGACTAGTAACTGAGGTAGTTAGAGTATATTATCTCCTTTTCCATGGTAATGGAGTCAACATTGAGACACACAGTTACCACATTAGGACTGTATTTGCTGTGTTCCCCTTGCAGATAGGTGTACCAAGTTAGACTAAGTTCTTGCATGGAATTTGAGCGAAAGTACTGCTACTTCTGGTCTGGGACCCTTAGGACGATGGCTATGCCTCTTCCATGCTCTCTTATCCCTTCCCAAATGGTAGAAATAGCAACCCAGCCTTCCTTCATTGCAGAGTATAAGAGGGAAGGAGCCCGATCCCTGCATGACCACATGGAATGTTGATCTGTCGCATGAAAGAGGAATCAGTGTCTTTATTGTTTAAGCCACATGATTGGTTTCTGGTTAGCTCACTTGTGTCCAAATGAATCTAAATACATTTGAGGGTTAGCTTCACTGACGTTGCCCCTGGCTGGCTGCCCCGGTCCCACATTTCCACTGTAACTGATCTTGGAGTAATGGGGCCTGATTCTGTAAAAGTCTTTGCCAGTCCACTGAGTTTGTTTCAAGTTGTATTTGAAATGTCACTTGATGAGAAATATCATTAAAGCTTCATGCACTTTTGTACAGCAGTAGAGACAGCTTGATTCTATAGCACACTGATTTTTGAGCTCTGCTCCCACAGATTAATGGTGTTCTAATGATAGACCATTATCACTAAAATTGTATAAGGTTTTAAACTGTCTTTCTCATTCATGTGTGTGTATGTGTGAAATGGTAGAGGTTTTCTGAAATATAAACATTCAAGAACATGTGAAATAACCACAGAGTATACAGACACTTGCTGCGAGAGGACGTCTGAGGTGTTCCTCCACTGCCTAGGTGACCAGTGTGCTGTCGCCTTTTCCTGCTTAGAGTACATAGAAGGATGTGGCCTTTGGGACTGCATCCCAGGGCCCCGTTTCTGGGGTCACCTGCTGGCACCCCACTCATGAGCGCTCTGGCTGAGACCCTGCCACTGTCTGTGAGGGCACCGAGGGTTCACGGAGAGGATGAGGTTGGGCAAGCTGCCTGGAGAAAGGGAGAGGATCCAATGACTGTCTCTACATCCTCCAAGTGGGAAGAATCCATCCTTCGTGACCAGACTCCTGAGAGAGACACTGGCCCAATGTCTGCGACACCTTCAAGTCGGCCCAGCTCCAGCCAACTGGCACCAGATCCCAGAGGCCCTTCTCTGCCCACACCCTGCACTTGTCTGGTGGGTAAGGTGAGGAAGGCTTCTGAGCCCGGAGAGGGGCAGCCCCCAGTGGGCGGGGCTGTGGGGGCAAGGCTGGGGAAGGATGAAAGCAGATGCAGTCCCTCAGAGCGCAGCTCACAGGCTGAGGTGTGTTTTGTGCTCAAGCTTCTGATTTCCCTTTCCTCTCCTAGACAGGACTGAGTGTCAGCTGTGCCATGGGCTCCTGCCCACAGGTGTCCCACCACTGCAGCCCCAGGACGTCACCGTGGGTGGTATCCTGCACGCTGCAGGGCTTCCTCAGTTCAGAGGTGGTCTTGTGTGAGAATCCCCTTTTCTTTACATCACGGGAGCAACCTGATCCACCCCAGGGTCTGAGAGGAGAGATGGAGCTCTCTCAGCATCTCGTGTCCCCTGGGGCAGCCTGATGGCCATGGGCTGCGTGCCCTGCCCGGCCCGAGGTGGGACTGTTGGGTGGAGGGGAGACATCTGTAACTGCTAAGCTGGGGACGGGTGTTGGGCTAGCCCCTTTGGCAGGAATTCTCCATTTTTAAAAACTTTGTATTCAGGTACTTCTTCAGAGAATTTAGTGTACCATATTGGATGTAGTTTACAATGTATTTCATGTTTAATATACTAAATACTTTACATGATTCTGAGAAGCACCATGTTTTTAGTTATTTCACTATCTGAACAAGGTGAGAACCACATTCTAGTGTTTTTTGTTTCACAAACATTTTCCCATGTAATAATCCGATGGGGATTTTTTTTCTCGTTTTACATTCAAGGGTTAAGAGAAGTTAGAACTTGTTTAAGGTCAGATAGCTGGAAGTGGCAGAGCCAGAGATTTACTCAAATCTTTCAACTCTAAACTCAGTGTTCTAGGAAAAAGTGGAAAAGCTTGGTGGTTACTTTATCTTCAGTTGCTACCCCTTCCATATCGGTTCCTATGACTTCTGCTTGGAGCTGTTGTAGAAAACACCTTTGAGGGTCGTAAGGGGTAATTGTTAAGGGGCAAATAGCATTAGGGTTACAGCCCCCATGGCCAGTGCAGCTCAGGACTCGGCTCCCTGGGTGCTGCACCTGGACCCCAGTGGAGTTGGAGAAGAGCCATTTCAGTGGAATGAACCTGGTAATTCAACTCTCCTATTCTAGGAACCCACATTAATTAAATATAGTTAACACCTTTTCAGCTTTGCTTACAACATGTTCGGAGACTCCAGACCAAGATTGCTGCCAATAGCAGCCCTCTTGAGATGTGGAAAGAAATCTTACTTTTCATCCTGGTACTTAGGGAGAAATAATGAGGGAGGACAGTATCTTACCTTTCACAGAACTCTGCAGCCTTCAGGCTGTCTAATTAACGAAGCTAGTCAACCTGAAGCATATGCATTCCGGGGGCAGAAAATCTCCAAACTTTTTCACGATGTCGTTTAACCTCTTGCTCACTCAGAATCCCAAGCATTGTTGTTAAAAAGCACCAACTCTCTTTCGAGTTTCCAGCTCCCATGAGCCCTGGTCTTTGGAGGGATCATCCTTCCTGGAATCCTGGCCAGACAGATACGTTGGTAAATGAAAGAGTCAAAAAAGGGGAACGACACTATGCTGAGTGGGAAGCTTTTTCTGACCTGGAAAATTCAGTCCAGTCTCCACAGAACACTGAAGCTGGAAGGAAGCCTTGGAGATGGTCTGGCACTCTCATTTTACAGAAGTGTAAACTGGGTCAGAGTATGCCACCTGCTCGAGTTAATGAGAGAGGTGAGTCTCCTAACCCAGATCTCCTGACTCCTGGAATCCAGGATGCTCTGGATCAACTCCGGTGGTGGGTTTCTGTTAGCATAGTAATCGTCTTTTCCGATGTCAGTTGCTTGGTTCATTTATGTAGAAATGCTGCAACAGGTTAATAGCATGGAAGAGAGCTGGTTTCATATTCCTAATGGTACTGAGTTGTCTGGAATCAAATGCTGCCAGAGAATGGGCTGCCAGTTACTTCTGGAGTCGGCAGAACAGCGCCTGTGCACACAGCAGTACAGATGTGAACTTTCCTTTGCAAAAAGCAAACTTGAGGCTAAAATGGACCCCTAAAATGGGAATTCTAACAGGTCTGTTTACAAAGAATGAGTTGACTCCAGTCCTGTGATCAATTCTATCTATACCCAATATCTTTTCCTCCACACTTCATTTTGTCAAAGCCACCCTCAAACTATTCCCCTGGACAAGTTCGGGATTTTATGCCCTCAGAGGTGCAAAATTCAGTTAGCTCCTGCTTATTTCTCCTTGCCCAGTTTACCTGGAAGCCTTGCTGGTGTGTGTGATTGCAGAAAACCCATGTGGACTGCACAGCGGATGCCTTCTGTTCTTAAACAGGTTGAAGGGACCGGTACAGAATCTAACTAGGCAATTAGCAATTCTTTCATTTGACCAATTAAAACAGATTTTTATCATAATTGTGTTACTAACATTGAATTGATAATGAGACTCGTAGTATAATTTTTTTATCCCATTTTCTTCTTTGTGTATCCAAAAAAGGTCACATGTGTTTCTGCAAACAATAATTAGTTGTGCCTCCCCCAGAGAGCTCTAAGGTTTAGGGAATCAGCTCCAGGCTCCCAAACCTGTAACCCATGCATTGGAGACTTGCTGATGGCAGGCTCATTTTGTTCAAGTGTTTCAGAAATGTTTGAATTAGCTGCTGGTATTCTAAAGCTGGGGTAGTACACAAAAGTTCAAATTCCCAATTTTGAACCATCTGAAGTTCTAGCAACCCGGTTCTCCTCTCCATGGCAGCAGTCCAGTGTCCACTAGAAAAGAAGCTCAGTAAGCCACAGTGTGCCCAGTCTGTTAGTCATGCCTGTACTGAAATTTTCTGGGCACTCCTGAGGTATGCCCACACCAACATATCCATGTCCCGTCACCCAAGGACCCGGGTGAGCAGGGATGTGTACCACATGTGGACATCTGGCAGTCATGAGAGCCTGTTCCAGGGTCACCACCCTTTTAGGAAGGGCCATGATTCGTATGGGAAGTGAAAGGGTTAGACGGCAAATATAATACCTCCTTTCACTTCTGAAACTTTTTATTTAACTCGGGAACTAGAAGGCAGTGTCAAGAATAGCAAATGTATACCCAAAATGAATCATTACCTTCTAATAGGAGCTAAAAGGAGTGCTCCGGAGAATTTTAGGTTAGTCTGTGTTTCACAGACCACAGGAAAGCCGTTGACTATGCCGATCGTGCAGAACGGACGGCACTGGAGGAGGGCGTGCCTCAGCACTTGACCGCCCGATGCAGACTCCCTTGTGGACAGGAAGCCACTGTCAGGACAGTGTGGAGACACAGATGGTCTCCTGCAGGCAGCGGGGTCGGGCAAGGGCGCACCAGCTCCCTATTTGTTTAATCTGTATGCAGAACATACATGAAAAACTGGGCTAGCCTCAGGAAGAAGTGAAAATTGGTGGAAGAAATATCAGTAACTTAATATATGCAGATGACAGCATCCTTTTTGGCAGAATGTAGCAATAATTTGAAACTTCTGATGAAAGTGAAAGTGCCAAAGCAGGACTGCATTTGAACAGCAAGGAGATACAAATCGTGACTGCAGAAGAAACACACAACTTTAACATAGACAATGAGGACAACGAAACTGTTAAAGAGTTTGCTTATCTTGGCTCTGTCATTAATTCCCATGGAGACTGCAGCCAAGAAATCAAGAGAAGGCTGAGCCTCGGAAGGGCAGTGGGGGAATTAGAAAAGATCACTGAGAACAAAGATGTGCTGAAGATCATCCACACCCTCCTAGTTTTGATGACTACGTCCGGATGCGAAAGCTGGACAGTGAAGGAGGCCAACAAGAAGACCCCAAACTGCCAGAAAGACGAACAAGTGGGTCCTGCTGTCACTGGAGGGGAAAAAAAAAAAGACAAAATGGAAGCCGTCCTACTCCAGGCACATCAGAAGGCAGGGTTCTTCGGAAAAGACAGCAGTGCTAAGGCAAAGGGAAGGCAGCAGGAGCACAGGAAGACCACGTATGAGATGGGTTGACTCCGTAAAGGCAGCCACGGGCACGTGTCTCCAGGAGCCGAGCAGGGCTGTTGTGGGCATCTCTCATTCATGGGCGCCAGGGGTCCGAGCCAGCTCATTGGCACATAGCACACACCACAGGGGTTCCTGTTGCCATTTATCAGCGTCCCTCCATGGTCTTAAGCAAAATGTTCTCCAATTTGGTCTAAAGTGAGGAAAACGCAACCATTAGAGATTAGAGGCTGTGTTTTAATATCTGATATTTATCTTGGGACCAAAGTTTGGGGTTTGGTGACTGACCACATATTTTGCACTCTTGTTAAATCTAGGCACACCTTTTAGCAACTGTGCTCAATTTTCTTGCCAATTCTTTATAGAACTGCAAGGCAGTTGCACCACTTCCTTTGTAGATAAGCTTTAAAGGTTACATTATTATTGTTAGTAAATATTTCTGCCATTTCCTTAAGCCTTTGGCACTCTAACCCTTATAAAAGGAAATGAAACAATGAATAGGGTGAGAAGCAAAAGCAACTAATCTTTTGAGAATGACTTGAAAACCACTGAGGACAGTGACTTCATTTATACCCTCATTTGCCTAGGCTGAGCATTACCTGTTTATTTGTCATCCAACCTTTATAAGCAACAGATAGCAACAGTCTTTACTAAAAGGATACCACCCTTCAGCATTAGGTTCCAAAAAGGTTTTCAAAATCAAGAAATGTTACTGTGTTATGTGAGCTTGTGATAGAGTAAGACTCATACATTGACAGTGTAAATGTAAATCAGGATAAGTTCTTTTGGAGAACTGTTGCTAGCCATAAAAATTTTAAATGCATAACCTTTGTCCCAGTAATTATGCTGCTCAGAACTGACGTGCATACGTGCCAGTGCAGGATAAGGTGCCTATGAGGAAATGCAAGTCCTTCACGAAGGTTCAGAATTGCGGTATATCCAAAGATGGAACATGATGCCGTCATTGAGAGAATGAGGTAGACCTATATGCACTACTTTGAAATGTCCACATACAAAGAAAAAAGCCAGCCTCAGCATGTATAGTTTGCTACTGTTGTTCAAGGAGGCATGTTTATGTAAGGATGCTTTAACATCTGGAGGACACACTAGGAATGGCTAACTGATTACATCTGGGGAGGGGGACTGGGGATGAAGAGTAGAAAGGAGACACTTCGCCCTTGTTCAGATGTGTTTGCCATGTGCATGCATTTCCTTTTCATTGCTGATACGTCTTTAAATGAACTGACCAGGGAGCTGATAGTTGTGTCAAGAGCTCTCACCAGTGGTGATTTCTGAAGGGGCTCTGTGTAGCCCAGATACAGAGCCTTGCTGTATCCAGGGAATGCTGTCGACCACTGGTTTACCTATTAGACTTGTCGCTCCTTCCTAAGGCCTTACAGCTTTCCCCTCTCCAGTAAACATGGACATCTGTGCCTCTATTTTACAAGTCCTACTTCCCACCTACAAGCAGAGGCAGTCAAATAGTGGTCTGTGAACGGCAGAATAAATCATGCGTGAACACCGGGGCCAAGTAGAAGTGGTCTGGATGTGTCTGCAAACATTTGTGTTCAGAAAGGTAGGGAGTTTATTATTTATTAACTACCTTCCGAAAGGTCCAAAATACCACTAGTACCTTAGTTAGGACTGAAATGTATGTGCAAGAATGGCCCATACCAAAGTATCAGCTCATTAGTTCAAATCCAAGATAATTTTCCCTTGAAATAGAACCTCCTATTAAGATGAAGTAGTCAGTGGTACAGCATCCTCTAATTTAAAGATTTTAAAAGAAAAACATAATCAGAAGGCCCAGTTTTAGAAATTGCTGCTAAAAGCCAACAAATTAGCTGGAAGGGAGGGATGAAAAGGAATAACCTCTCTTCAAATAATAAATCTACAAAGTCCTCTGCCACAAAAAAAAGGCAGATTCTTGTCGTTTTGGTCTCTTCCCATGAGATAATCACCACCTTGCTAAAACTGGGAAAGGAACCCCCCACCCCACCCCCAAAACCATCCCAAAGTAGGGGGGGAAAAAAAAACATCCACTCAAACAGTTTCTACTTGTTTTTACCATATATTCCAGGGGTCTATATGGGTTTTTTGTTTTTACATTTATACAGTTTACATTGCTTGACCCATAAATAACACTCGTAAGATTAATAGGGCCATCGTTTTAACGAATATTTACATAGCCCCACCATGCATACAGAGCCTTTTTAATATTGAAAAAAATTTGAACTTTCCATCACTAGGCAATATAAATTTGACCATCTAAACTTATAAGCCCTGACTAAAATACAAGCAATCATTCCATCCGTAAATGCTGTTTCCGGTCCCCTAACGAACCTAGCAGTGTAACAAACACCTTGCGATTCAGGGATATAAAAATATCAGCTTTAAAATCTGAACTGTACATTATGTACATTAATATTTGCACCGTTAAATTAGGAATACACTTAAGTCTATGAAATACTACATTATAAATAGCAAAGTTGGTTTTTGTTGTTGTTTGTTTTTCCAATCTGTAGCTGGAGCTAATACAATAATACAATGTTTACCTGGCTAAGGGGGACTGCGAGGGGACGGGGGGCCTCATGGGATGGGACACAGTGTTGGCTGGGTCAGTGTGACTACGGGCATGCCGCACAACCAGACAGACCGATCAGGACCTGGGCCAACCTGGCGCGGACGAACGACAAACACTATTGCTTTACAAAGGTGGCCAAAGTTCTCCGTTGTCTGGAATCAACACCCCTGTCCAATCACCTCGCGGCAGTTTCTTGAGGCTTCTCTTGCGGACTGGAGACCAAAGCAGCTATGTAAAACCACAATGCACCTGACGGGCACCATCCGAGGAGGGTCCACTGGAGAAATCACACCTTCTGAATGTTACTCTGACACTGTAAACAGCAGTGGGGTGGGGCGGGGCGGGGAGGGGGCTCATTTACATGGGCAAAGCACTTTAAACTATTTTAGCAACTTTCCTATGAAAGAAAAAAGATAGGATTCAAGGTGGTTAATGGCTACGTTGAAACATGATCTCCACAGCGACGAGGTTAAGAAATAATGCAGTTTTTGCCCTTGTGTCCCTTTTTCTTCTTGGATTTCGTTGTCCCCGGACCAAACTGAGGTGTGGGGAGTGCAGAAGTTGGACTAGAAAGGTCGTCTGTATAGTAGGCGTACCGCTGTGGCCGAGGTTGAGGAATGGGTTGTCCCAGAAAATAGCCTTCTTCTTCTGAGTCGGAGGAGGAGGAGGAGGAGGAGCACCAGGAATCGTCGTCCTCCCCGTAGAGTCCCAGAAACCGGGGCACCTCCGGGTTCTGCAAGGCGTAGTCAGAAGTGGCGTGGGCATACCGCCCGTAGAGGTCCGCGTTCTGGATGTACGCTTGGATCTCCCGGGCGCTTTTATTCTGTATAAACTTCTCGTAGTTGTCGGGGGTGTAAAGCCGCAGTCTGTCCTTGGGAGAGTACTTTCTTTCTGTGACCAGATTCAGGGCGTTGTCAGAGCGGGACTTCCTACTTCTCCTGCGGCGATGGTGATGAGACCGGGACCCTCTCTCTTCAAAGTGGTAGACCCGTCTCCGCGTCCTCTCACTCATGGGAGGCTGCCGGATTTCGATGTTGTCGTAGCCTCCGTTGTCAATGACGTCATCTGAGAACTTGACCTGCTGTGGTCTGGACTGAGACTTGGATCTCCGGAGCACTGGCAGGTGTACTGGCTTCTCCTCGGGCATGATTTTTTCTGGACACAGCTCTGAGCTCAGGCTCTTTAAGGACTCCGCGCTCCTGTGCAGCATGGAAGAGTTCAGAGTCCCCATATTGCTCATTTTCTCGCAATCTTCCGCCTCCATCTCCTCAAAGTTTTGCAGAGAATATAATGATGGCCTCGGCTTACTCTCTCCATCCACCGAAGCCCCTACAAGAAAAGCCAGGACAAGATGTGATTCTCAACAATCGTAATATTCTGACAATTGTTACAAACAAGCTACTGAAAGGAAGCATTTCAAAGAAAATTCTGACATTTCAACGTCTGATGAATAGCCGGGAAGTACAAGCAACACGCACATAGAGAGATTTGAATTCCGTGACCGATACAAGGGGCACAGCCTCTCTTAGGAGTCCAGTTGTTTCGGAGCCAAATATTCCAGCACATGGCACGAACAGCAACAATTTAAAAGCTCTTCATAAAAGTCTCATCATTAATTTATTCACATGTCGGAATTCTGCCTCTCAGTCCATTAAAGCCAGACTGCTTCATGCGAGCATCTTTCCGGTCAATCCCTTCCTTTGCATCCACATGGCCACCACTGTCGTCTCCCTCTTACACCTGGACCAGTGTCCCTCGTTTTATACTGAGATAGTGGTCGCGAACCACAGCCCAAGGCCCACACCCGGCCCGCAGCCTATTAGTAGACAGTTTCATTGGCACAACCACAGCTACTGGCTTACGCATCATCTATGGTTGCTTTCTACGATGGCAGAGTTGAGGAGACTGCATGGCCCCAAAGTCCTAACTAGCCCCTTACAGAAGTCTGCCAACCCCTCACCTAGACTGTCACCCTGCCTTCTTCCCCTTCAACCCATAAAATAACATGCTACTTCCAAATTAATCTTCCTTTGCAACTTTTCCCCAAACTGATATTGTTCTCCTTTGTCACAGGGCCCAGGCAACTGAAGATAAATGAATGTAGGCCAGCAGCTAGGAAGTGACCGTGGGGACTGTGTGACTGCTGTCTAGTGGGCACTACGTAACTTCCTACTTTCAGAGGGAGCCTGTTTCTCAGCCTGTATGGTCAAGGAATGTCCAGCCCTAACACTTCATGTGTACCAGATGATGTCTACTTCTTGACAAATGTTAAATGTAGGATCTAGAAAACAGGAGATGCTTAATAATTTAGCCTCACCCACCACTGCTCAACTCCCCTTTGACAAATGCAACGGAAACCAGGAGGTCACTGTCTTACCCCTCCTTGCCACCGCGGCACCTGGCGCAGGGTGGTCCTGGCAGTGGGCAGCTGCTAAAGCCTTTCCTGTCTATTACAGAAATGTCACCTTTATGAAAGGACTGGATGTCATTACTTTGACTGTAAAATTAGCCATGTAACAGCAATATACTTGCAAATGTGAGATTCAGGAGGGCTGGGTTCTAGGCTGGGTCTTGTCTATAAAAGCCTTGGTCAAATTAGGCATTTAGCCTCTAGTAATGCAAGTTTCATTTAGAAAACGCAATAATATCCATGCTATATAGCTCAGGGTCATTTTAAGAATAAAATGTGGATAATTGGTTAAAGTGAAATTATTTTATAATCTGGGTTTAAAAAAAAAATTCAGCTATTTTTGAGCTATCTATTGCCACAGTGCAGTTTAGGGAAATACAAAAAAAAATGTTGAGCTTATAAAACGTGCAGACTGCCCTGGCCGGTTTGGCTCAGCGGTTAGAGCATTGGCCTGCGGTCCAGAGAGACCCGGGTTCGGTTCCCGCTAAGAGCATGTACTTCGGTTGCAGTTTGTCCCCGGCCCTGGTTGGTCGTGCGGGAGGCAGCCACTCGATGTGTCCCTTTCACATCGATGTTTCTCTCTCTCTCTCTTCCTCTCTCTCCCTCCCACTCTATCTGAACAAAAAATGAAAAAATGTCCTCGAGGATAAAAAAAAATAATAATAAAAAATAAAACGTGCAGACTGATTTTAATAACTTGAAATTCATACAGCACAGTCCAAACAGTACAGTATCTTCCAGACACAGATGCAGACTCCGTTATCGAAATCAATCAATCTCTTCCTCTTTAATATAAGAGTAACAATACCTATTCAGAAAGAGTATGTTAAGAATATGATACACACACACACACACACACACACACACACACACACACACTCTTGCACATTTGTTCTGCTATACAGTGTCTGGCATTGGACAGAACTCCTTCATTTTCTTGGTGTTCAGTTTGAATTAACTCAGCCCCTACTGGAACTGAACTGTAATTTTCAGAACAGACTTTTTCGTGGCTCTTTTTTCAAATACGTTGTAATCCCTAGATTACATACCTGTGATGTTAGACAAAGCCAAAGAATCCATAGAATCCCGAACGCTCTGCTCTGGTTTCAAGTCTGACAAACACTCCAGGGAATCTTCATACCACTGCGTTTGATCGTGGTTGTATCCCGAAGCCCCATGGTCCAGGTCCAACTCCTGGAGCCTCCTGCTGCTTGCCGGGCCTGGGTGGCTGCCATAAGCCGAATCTCCCAGTCCATCTTGTGACTGTGCCCAATACATATCAGATTGGTATTTTTTACTTGCGAGGCTCTGGTTATTTTGCTTCAACTCAGTCTTATTTTTAACCATGTTATCAGATATCCAATGCTCACTGGCTCGAATATCGATCTCACTGGGCTGCTGCTGAAAGAGGCTTTTATCGCCAAACTTGAGGAGGAGCTGCGTCATATAATCTTCATGCTCAGCCCATTCTTCAGGGTCTTCTGGGGTTTCGTGCTCTACTCTGCCTTTCCAAAAGTCTTCATTGACAAAACTTGCTCCCTGCCTGGAGAGACTCAGATCATCCAATTTCCGAGAAAGGGTGTCGTCGGCATTGCCTGAAAGACCAGGAAACTTGTAGTTTAGAGCAGGGGACAAGAGGAGAGACTGTCGGCACTGATCTGCCGACCGACTGCTTTTGCCCATCCGGACACTTCGTCTGGAGTCTCTGGACCGAGCGGACTGGAACGCGGAGTCGGAGGAGTCGGAGGCATGGACGTCTTCACCGAGGCTGCATGTTTTTGAGCAATAAATCTGCCCTTGTTTGGGAAGGAAGGGACACCCCAGCAGAGAGGCTTTACACTGGGCACAAGAGAAGCAGGCTTCTGTAGCATGCCAGTGCTGCCCGTCATAGGTCATCTGGGCATGGTCGACACCTGTTTTGAAAAAGGATAGAACAGGTATAGTTCCATCTTGAAACAAAGGAAGAAGGAAGAAACAGAAAAAGGGGTGATGGAAATGTTGTTTCATGGTAGGGTTGTGGGCCACACAAAGTCCTTATTTGCAAATTTGCCTACCTGCTAAAATGTATTTGAAACCCCAACATCAATACTGGCAGGGTTTTCAAGGTCACTCGTGGCCATGTGCAGAGTGGTGAAAAATTTGAGCTGAGCGACATACGTGTTCCCAGGTGAGGGACAGCAAGGTGATGCTGTGCCTTGTTTCAGCTCTTGTAGTTTAAACAAGTGGCTTATTTGTGGTCTGTTTAGTACCATGTTTTCTTCAGATTTTTGTGCTTTTTGTTGCTTTTGCTATTTAAATACTCCCCAAGCATAGTGCTGAAGTGCTGTCTAGTGATCCCAAGTACAAGAAGGCTGTGAGACGCCTAACAGAAAAAATACGTGTGTTAGACAAGCCTCCTTCAGGCGTAAGTTACAGTGCTGTTGGCTGTGAGTTCAGTGTTAATGAACCAACAATATGTGCGACCAGGGGCTGGCAGGAACCTATCCCTGTGCTCCCCCCCTAGGAGCAGTGGCTCAGTATTCGATATGTCAGGCGACTTGATAGAATACACATTCCTCAGATAATAAGAATGGACTCCATATTCGTGTGTCAACACTCATCCAATTGAAGCATTTAAGATCTGCATATTTCACTGTATGTAAATTACACCTCAATTAAAAAAGACCGCGGACAATGGCGAACAGACTTCCGGCAGGTGGCGGAGCGGACGGCCGCGCACTCACCGATGTGCTCCCCGCAGGCTTCGCAGTACTCCGCGTACAGGGACTCGAAGCAGCCGCAGCAGAACGGGCGGCCGTCCTTCATGATGTACCTCTGCCCCCCCAGGACCGTCTCGCACTCCAGGCAGCAGAAGTGTTTCATGTGCCAGTGGCGACCCTCAGCTTCTGTGCACTCGTCAGCAAAAATGATCTTCAAAAGGAATATGAAACCAGGGGATGACAGGAAATCACTGTGGGCCGTTTCAGAGGCCAAGGCACTTGGCTCACCCCGTTTCGCAAAGCCTCAAGCTTTCACCTAACTTGCTTTAGCTATAAAGCGAGAGTAGTTGAAAATGTGGAAAGAAACTAAGTGCCTGTTTAAACTTGATAAATGTCTGACCACTATGCTGTACCCCTGAAACTAATATAATATTGACTGTCAATGGTAACTGAGAAAAAAAAAAAATCAAAACAGATTTCTTCATTGGAGATAATTAATGTGGCCATTATTCTGCTCCCCAATCACATTTTATTGGCATAATCTGGCAAAGAAGACATTAACACGGAAATAACTGAGTGCTCTGTGTTTTCACAGAAAGCTCAAAGATGTCTGTGGAGTCAACAGTCACGGCAGTCCAGACGCAGGCCGTGTGTGCAGCTACGCTCCGTTCCACCTGGGGGCCAGCTCCAGATTAAAGACTTAACTTTTTTTTTTTTAATTTTTGGTTTCAAAAAAAATTTCAAATACTACATCATTAAAAAAAAACAAGTTTAACAGCGAAATGTATAAAATGTATAAAAGTGAAAACTGAACATTCACTGTCACCGAGTAAAGGAAACTTGGGAGAAAAAAAGAATAAATGCCATGTGGCCCCCTGGACTGATCTTGGAAGAGAAAAGACACATTAGTGGAAAAACTGGACATCTAGACAAAGCGTGTAGTTTAGTGAACGGTGTCACAGCATTGTGAACGGCTCGGTTTCGGTGCGTACACTCTGACGGTGTAAGATGTTCACACAGGGAAAGCTGGGAGAAGGGTATACAGGAGCTCTGTGTACCATCCCCAGCTCTTCTAAAATTACTTTAAAATAAAATTCAATCTAAAATGACTTTAAAGTAAAAAGCTCAAGAAAAAAACCATCCCTTTCATACCACCATCCCTGCCCACGTGCCCCATGGGTAACCCCTGTTGACCTGGTGTATATCTATCCACACCGTTTCTGGATGTATACAAATATGTGTACAATCTTGGTTTGTTTCCCCCCTTATTTAACAAAAATCTGCTACATACTCTTGCACCTTTTCTTCTCACCATCCATCAAGAACCTCCCACTTGGCGATATGCAAAGACACCTGCTGCCCACCCTGTTATTAGCTACATCTTCCATTGTATGGATGTACAGGGTTATCTTAAAAATACACAAAACAAAGCAAAAGCAGGAGCTACTGCTATTTTGCTTAGATGTGAACAGTGGAATACTGGCTCACTGGAAGCTTATTTTTCCCAGGGTTAAGAGATGAACTTTTTTACCTCATCACATGCGGAACACCGTGGTTTGAGCAGCTCAGCGTGGTGCCTGCCGCAGTGAATTTTTCCATCCTGATAAAAATAGATGAGGTCGACCAGCAGCTCGTTACAGGTGAAGCAGACAAAACAGGATGGGTGCCAGCATACTCCAGGGCCCGCCCGTGAGGCAAACACTGCAACCTCACCTCCGTTTATCTTCAACCCACACTGAAAACAAAAAGAATGATCCTTCTTCAATGACTGGACTCTCGGCCTTTGCCACTTGCCACTAGATCTCAATCGTGTCGGGAACACTTTAATTTCTCCCCCTCCTGTGAGTGATGAAGCAGCGCCTTAATGCAGGGTTACGTGTGCCTCTCCAATGAAATGAACAGGCCTCAGACCAACTTCCACACGAGCCTGTTCCTAAGAATGGTTCCATCTGACTCACAGCGAGATGGTTTTCCTGAGCCAGCCTTCTACTGGATACGCGTCCCACACCAAGGATGGCCAGTGAGGCTCGGAATGTCTTCATCACGTCTGCGCTTTTTCAACACCAGGTGTACCTAGCACCTCCCCACCTGCCAGGGCCCTAGGAGGGGCAGGATTCACCCGATGTTTACGTAAGGGCAGACTGACGCCCCCGTCACAGACGACAGTGCAGCCAGTTATCAACATTCTTCTTCATCTAATGAAGAGCTAGGCTGCCTTTCTTTTGCTCAGTTTTTGGAAGCCTTCGGGGCCCACACGTGCTAGCCCTGGCACCCCCCTCCGGCTCACGCCATCCGCACCACCACCACGGCTGCTCATCTAGAAGGGGCTACCTGTTCGCACACGGCATGCAGTACTGCTCTGGACAGAAGTTTAATCGTTCCTCTTCCCAGTGCCTCTTTCTTCCGCTGGGCACTGAACACCTGCAGTTCTTTCTTCTCCTCCTCGCTCAGAGACTGGCAGTACCGCACCTTCGCAGGAAGGAAAACGGAAGCCTCACTGGAGCACCTGCCCCCATGAGTCTCCAGTTTAAAAATAACACCATACCTTTCATTGATACCAAACCTCTCCAGCAAAAGGGAAAAGCAATTTAAAAACACTTAAAAAAAAATGAAATGTTTAATTTAAACTCTTGTCAGCGGAGACTAAAACACTGTAAGACGTTAACCTTTCTACAAAAGGTTGAGACTTGTTAATTGCCACTTTCGCTCCACATTCTACACGCACTCGACTGGGCCGCGGGCGACTGGGCCGCGGGCGGAACTCCCACAAAGCCCCGAGCCTGGGGGAGGGGCGGCGGCCTCGGGAGCCTGCAGGCCCTGGCCATCGGTGGGTGGCTGCAAACACTGTAAAAACCAACTTGTGTGAAGTTTATTGCACTGACACCCTTTTCTCTCTGAAAGAATGGAGAGCTGTATTCTCCGGCCAAATTTTAACCCAAGAAAGGCAGAAGACAGCCAGCGCCAGTGAGGAGCTGGGGTTCAGGGGGGACATCTCAATGCTTCGTGTTTATTTTTTTAGCCCTCTTCCTGTTATTTTACCTCATTATCATGTGGTGGCAACTGGTACAAGAGCTGTTTAATTCGATGCTTCTCTCCAGGGCTGTTCACGTACGGGACCTTTTCCTCCGGTAAGCAAGCAAAATAGAGCTGGATCTGAGGAAGAGATGGAGAGAAGGACATCAGCATACACAGAGTGAACCTCTCAGCTTCTTCCACCTCAGGAAGGTACCTTTCCCCGTAGGTAGGAGGCTTGGCCCCTGGCAGCTAACGAGAAGACCAGCTGAGCCGGCGCAGCACGGCAAACCTGCAGATAGCGGGCCTCCAGCTGCCACACTGCTCCTCAGGAATGTAATTTGTAGTGACAATTAGGGCCATCATGAATCACACGCCATAAAACATGCACATTTAACGCCACGACTCCTCAGCCAACCTCCCCAGGGTCAGCCAGGAGAGGGTCCTCGGTGAACGCTGCAAGGGGCCACACAGGCTGCCTGACACTGTCCCAAACCCAGCCAGCACACAAACACACTGAATTTGATCTTTGAGTGTTACACGTTACAAAGACAAAAGCTGTTTTGTTACACTCTGTCAACTCTCCCTTATCGGGTTCTCTCCAAGCGTCGGCTTTCTTTGCTTCCATGGGTGTTATTTTCTAAATACTTGGAGTCAATTTCCCCAAAGAAACTGGAGGGGAGCCATATTGAGCTATAGTTGGTTCATTCTTAAAGGAAAGCTATTTTCTCCTGTTGTATTTAAAGGAACATAACGCAGTGCTGAGAAAGAATGAAAGGGATTCGAGAAAGAAAGACAGGAGATGGGGGTTGGGGCCTGTCCACTTCAATATCTCAGTATCTCACAAAACCCACCTACCCTAAGCCGCTACAAGGGGTTCTTTATTGATAAATAGCTTTCCTAACTGGTATACCAGCACTCCACCCTCTCCCCACTGTATCAGCTACCGCTGTTTTCACAGTTACAAACACTTACTGAATACACGTGTGCCAGGTAGCATGCTAGGCCTAGGGCAGTGGTTCTCAACCGTCCTAATGCCGTGACCCTTTAATACAGTTCCTCATGTTGTGGTGACCCCCAACCATAAAATTATTTTCGTTGCTACTTCATAACTGTAATATTTGCTACTGTCATGAATTGCTATCGGAAATATGTGTTTTCCGATGGTCTTAGGCGACCCCTGTGAAAGGGTCGTTCAACCCCCAAAGGGGTCACGACCCACAGGTTGAGAACCGCTGCCCTAGGAGATTAAGGAGCCCCTATTCTCAAGAGAGTTCCCATCATAGAGGAAACAACCATAATTCAAGCAACTGCATACCCAGTTGGCACCTTTTATTGCAAACGACACCTCAGCCCTTACAATAATATTTATCACCTGCAATTTTTAACAAGTTTATCATTATAAGGACATGGGGAAAATAAAAAGAGGCAGATAGAATGTTCTCATCTTCCTTAAAATAACAATACAAACGAAGCACAAAATTAGCTCTTCAATTTTAATGTTCCAATCCATACTGTGTGGTGACATTCTTTTTTGTTTTGTTAATCCTCACCCGAGGCTATTTTTTTCCCATTGATTTTTAGAGGGGGTGGGGGGAGAAGGAAAGAGAAACATCAGTGTGAGAGAGACACATCAATTGGCTGTCTCCTGTACATGCCCCGACCGGGGGCCAGGGCTTGAACCTGTACCCAGATACATGCCCTTGACCAGGAATAGAGTCCCCGATCCTTCAGTGCGTGGGCTGACACTCTAACCGGTCAGCCACACCAGCCAGGGCAGTGACAGATTCTTTTATGTTCAAGGTTATCAAAGGTCAAATGTCTAAGCAATGACACTTCAGATGGTTTCTTACAGCTCTGTATTTCTTCTCTTCCAATGCAAAAGCATTGCTGAGAGCTGGCATGGAAATTTTCCTCTTTTACTACATTTTTGTTACTGAGGTTTTTAAGGTTAAATTCCTCTCATTCTCTGCAAAGGGACTCGTCAGAAATCCACGTAACAAATGCATATGCAGGACTCTGGATTTCATTCATTAGAGCATCCTTCTAGGACTTCTGGACCGAACAGCCCAAAAGGGATAAAAACCTTTCACTGAGAAACTAAAGTATGATCTTAAAAAGAACTGTAAAACCATCCAAAGAAGAGTGAGGACTGAGGAGATTAGCATGTTAGTGTGGCAGTGATGTTCTATAATTTTTTTTTTAATTCTCTAAAAATCTTAAATCTCATGGAAAAACACAACACAGGATGAGTAGGTTCCCACCTGCTCTGGTCGAAGTCCTGGCGGCACCCAGGCATACTCCTCCAACGCACAGCCAGAATCATCATCTGATGTGGAACTTCTCTGGCATCCAAAGGCGAGTTTGCTCATTTTGGGCTCCATCTCCAAAGGCATAATAAAGTTCAGCGGCTGGTGTTCTCAGTCACAGGACATCAAACGATGGCTGCTGTGGACAGTGTGAGAAAAAATTAAAAACCTGAAGCTATTGCTCTTACCCTCCAAGAACTTTTATGGAATGCTTGTTTATACACAGCTGGGCACTGGAAAGTTCCCAATTTACTAGTGCACCAGCCCTAGCCCCAGCCCCCAGGCCCACTGAAACTTAAAATCTAGGGCTCCACAGTTCAGAAACAGCCCCCTTTCCAGCTCAGCATTTCAGAAAATGCCATCAAAATTAGTTTAGTTCCAGCTGCCCTTAAAAGGTGCTTCTCTACACAATAATTCATTGGAAAGGTTCAAGAAAATTGCTTTGGCCTGGCTGGTGTGGCTCAGTGGACTGAGCATCGTCCCATGGACTGAGAGGTCCCAGTTCGATTCCCAGTCAGGGCACACACCCAGTTGCAGGCTCAATACCCAGTGGGGGACGTGCAGGAGGCAGCCGATCGATGTTTCTCACATCAATGTGTCTATCTCTCCCTTCCTCTCTAAGAAAAAAAAAAAATTTAAAACAAAAGAAGAAAAATTGTTTTGCCTGACACATCAGATTAAATGTCCCACAAATGCAATCCCCATGAAGTCCTGCGAGTTGAAGAAAAGGGGGCAGTGCACCTCCTCCCGCCGTGCCCACTGTGTGCCATGAGAAGTGGCTCGAAACCCCTCGGCTCCCACATTTCCCCATCAGTTTTCCCTACCAAGGTACACTGCCCGCAGAGTGGGTCCACTGGGCCAGCTGCTTAGGTTTGTTTCAGGTTTCTAATAAAAGTCTTGAGACACTACACACAGTTTACTCATTGAGGAGAAACGGCAGTTAAATCCTTATGCAGAGTGTTAAATCTGCAAGCCCTCACTATCGATGAGCTGCCCTCAGCCAGACATTCATTAATGCGTTCCTTCAACAAAAAGCAATCGTATCCAAGCACGAGGTTAAAATAAACTACCACCCTGGCCGGTACCAAAGGGTCTTGGGTTCAGTTCCGGTCAAGGGCATGTACCTGGGTTGCAGATTCAATCCCTGGCCCAGTCGGGGTCATGCAGGAGGCAACCAATCGATGTTTCTCTCTCTCTCCCCCTCCCTCCCTTCCATTCTCTCTAAAAATCAGTGGAAAGATATCCTCAAATGAGGATCAACAAATAATCAATCAATCAATCAATCAAATAATAATAAAATAACCCCCTGCTTGGAGACTATTAGTGATGAACTACATCATGAGCACGGGTGATGAACTGCATTGTTACAGGTAGTCAGTGGAACGTTTTGCAGTACCTACTGTGTGTGACAGACTATCGGCCTGCTACTGGGCAAAGTGAGATGGAGGTCCAGGTCTGAAGGAAGCCCCCTCAGATGAAGAGCTATAGAGGTGTCAAGGGAACAGTCCCTGCCCTACTACCCAGGAACTCTGTCATCACCATTCATGTTCCTTAAAAGTTTCTTCTGATTTTTAAAAATCATCCCTCATCCCAAGGCCCTAAGAAGAAACAAAGATACAAGACTTTCAGAGTCAGATGCAGCTTTTTATACCTGTCCCTTTCCCTCTACCAAAAATAGAAAATTGTAGATAATTAGCCCAACCTAATTTTAGAGAAAACAAGGCTCGGGGAAGCTAAGGGACTTGCCCAAGGGTCACACAGCTCAAGTAAGCCAGAGTCTGGTCACACTATGAGCCTGCCATATCAGGCTTCAAAAAGTATTCTGCCTTAAAAAATCCCCTTGTTGCCCTGGCCGGTTTGGCTCAGCGGTTAGAGCGTCGGCCTGCGGACCGGAGAGTCCTGGGTTCGGTTCCCACTAAGGGCACGTACCTTGGTTGCAGTTTGTCCCTGGCCCCGGTTGGGGTCGTGTGGGTGGCAGCCACTCGATGTGTCTCTCTCACATTAATGTTTCTCTCTCTCTCTTCCTCCCTCTCTCCCTCCCGCTCTATCTGAAGATAAATGCAAATCCTCCAGTGAGGATAAAAAAAAAAAAATCCCCTTGTTTGCTTAAACAAGTAGGAAAAACCTAAACACTTTCAGCCTGAGACTAAGTTGTTTTCCAGCGACTACCTCAATGCAACTCTAAATATTTATCATGTCAGAAAAGGTTACCTATTAAAACCTATGATTATTAAAATGTTTACGTCAAAGGACATGCAAAAATGCAAGTAGTAACAGTTCACAAGTGGAAGGCCAAACACCCAATGGCTGCGATCTGTACTAGCAGAAGTGACACACAGTAGATATTATTCCAACTAATAACTTTAACTTTCATTCACCCTGAACAAAAAGTAAAGATGACCTCATTTCCTACACTACCAGTGGGAGGTTATGACCCTTAAAACAAATCCTCATTTCACACAGGTGCAACTCATTCATGTCTTGACTTAGGAAGGGCTTTCTAAACACACGTGCACTGCTCTGAGTCCTCAATAAAAGAGAATGTGTTAATGACAGAACATTTCTTGGATTTAGTCTTTTGCTTTTGTTTAAAAAAAAAAAAAAAAAGAAACACACACAAAGAAAACCCAAACCAACAACTCCCATATGTCGAAGGAAGAGAACCAGAGGTTAAGAATTTAATTAGTGACTCGAAAAGCTCCACCAGGAGAAGGGGTGTGTTCAATGCCATTTAACCTGAATCATCAAATACACATATTTGTTCCTTTACAAATCTGGCTGAGGCGGAACTAAGGCACCTACTCTGCACACACTTAGAAAGAACATAAATATTAAACAGAACTTAAAAATTAGATGTCACGATCTTATAAAACAAGAGAAAACGCCACAAATGAAGACAAACCCCGGCTTTTCCAAGGTGGCACAAAGGTGCAGACCGCTGAAGCTCCACGTTCCTTTGACAGCTGTATTCCTTGATTAGCCCTTTGTGAGCAAGGTACAGTAAATTACTGTCCTAATCAAGGTGAACCAATGTCAGCACTGAAGGCCACAACCGCCCACCTATCATCTGAAGTGCCAGCCACGCCTCAGGCCTCCCACCTGCACACATTCCTTCCGGCCTCTCCACAGCCTACACTGAGGACCTCAGTCCTCAACAGTGTGGAGAGAACAACGGAAGGAACCTGAGTGACAGCTGCTTCACCAGAGGCACTGCTTGCAGTTTCATTTGTTGGCACTCTGACAACGAACACGGTCCTCTGGGCCTCGCCTGTTAGTGTGATGGCATTTAATCACCGCATCAAGCAACCCAATCAGGGTGTATCTTGTTTAGCAGAGGAGGAGACAGCCTCAGAGTGATTTGCCACAGGTCAGCTGTCCCAGGTCAGCAAGGTAATACGCAGCGCCCTCAGAACGGGGCCTATGATCTTAGACCCCCGACAGCTCCGCGCTGCCCCCTGAAGGTGGAGCCTGATCACACCAGCTCCCCTCCTTTGGTGAGCTAGCCAGGCGACTGCACCGCAGGTCACAGGACATAACTGGATGGGCGTCCACTCTGCCCAGGGAAGGCATTTTAAGAAGATGGTTAAAGGGCTTATAACAATGCAATGGCCTCATGGGTTGCTGCTTCAGAGTTTATTCTTTGGAGAAATCCTCTCTTTCATTGTCCTTTATATCAGATGTTAATTACATAAAATGACAAAAAATTATGTTTAGTAGAAAGTTTTCAGAGCTGACCATAAAATAAACATTAGACAGACAGAAGCTTTAAAGCATGACCTCCACTTACCAGGTTGGGATAAAACATGAGATACCACTAGCTACTGTTGTTCTTTACCTGGTAACAAAAAAACTTGAATTTGGATTTTTTCTTTTTTAAATAGCTTGTACTTGTCAGCAGATCCAGAGAGTATATTCTGAAGTCTATCCCCGCCTCATGCTGCACTCTATGAAAGCAGTTGACTGCTGGGCGTGGTTCTTGTGCTTGCAAAAGGTTACAGTAATAAAAATAAAAGTATGATGGCCTTGTCCTGTGCCCCTGTCCTTTATTTATTTTGTATTTTATTTTTTAAAATAATTTTTATTTTGCTGTAACTTCAAACTTCAGAAAAGCTGCAAGAAGAATAAACAACTTCCATACAAGTCTTTACATTTTTTTTTTATCCTCACCCGAGGACATTTTTGCATTTATCTTCAGATAGAGTGGGAGGGAGAGAGGGAGGAAGAGAGAGAGAGAAACATCAAGTGGTTGCCACCCACATGACCCCAACCAAGGCTGGGGACAAACTGCAACCGCAGTACGTGCCCTTAGCGAACCCGGGACTCTCTGGTCCATGGGCTGATGCGCTAACCGCTGAGCCAAACTGGCCAGGGCCCAACCTTTTTACATTTTGCTTTGTTTGCTTTATCACCCTCTTCTTCCTCTTTAGCATGAACACACACACACACACACACACACACACACACACACCCCATTTGAAGGTGCGTTTTTTAGGTTCTCTTACCTAACCACAGTTCAATTAAACGCAGCTATGTTTGTTTTGTTTATTTATTTATTGTTAATCCTCACCCGAGGATATTTTTCCATTGATTATTTTATATGGAGTGGAAGGGAGGGAGCGGGGAAGAGACAGTGAAAGAAACATCTATGTGAAAGAGACACATCGACTAGGTTGCCTCCCACACGACCCCGACCTTTGACTGGGATTGAACCCATGACCCTTTGGTGTGCAGGCCAATGCTCTAACTGCTGGGCCAAATAGGCCAGGGCAGAATATTTTTGTTTAAAAAACAAACAATGTGCAAAGCATCATGTTAGATGCTGGAGAGAAACTGAATAAAAAGCCCATAGTTCAAACCATCAGTATTCTGTGATTATGGGGAGCTGGGTTTAATATCTTGGTCTTGAAATGCTGTAATACGAGGGATGAACTTAATCACACATGAATGACAATTATGCTTTAACCAATTCTGTACCAGGGCTGTCCCTGCCGAGGAAATGAATCAGTAAGGCCCCACCTCTCCATTGTAATTCTGGAGGTAAATAAGTCTCATAGTGCAGGGAAAAGAAGTAAAAGTTTTCAGGGTTGAGTTGTTCATGTTCCAGAGTCTGACCATTAAGGAAATGTGAGAGGAAGCAACACCTTTAAGGACACCACCAGCAAAGACGGCACTGAGGTCAAGCACAAAGAGCAGATAACTGAATTAAATTCAAGCAAGTTAGGGTATTTGCAGGTACTATTTTGAAGAGAAGACTAAAAGCCAACTACAGGAGCCAAAGGAGAGAAATGAATGACAAACAGAAGAACAAACAGTGGACACAAGGGAGGGGAGAAAGAAGCCCGAGGTTGGGTAGAGATGAGATACTCTCTTCTTAGAAGGACAAGGGTTATCGTGGGAGTAACTTCATGCCAGTCACACAACACAGAGTGGAACCATTTCCCTTCTTTGTCCTTTTTCTCCCTTCTTCTTCAAAACAGTTAAATAGCTACTTCTTTCCATTTAAAAAGACCCAGAGACAAACAGCTCTCAGATGTATGACTTCTCCATCATCGTAATTGTCAAGAGAACATCTGACCCAAGGGAAGAGCACTCCTCAGCCCTGAAGTCTTCACGCCTTTGACACCAAACATCTTGGGGACTGGTTCTTTAAAAATAGCAACAATTTTCTTTCCAAAGATGGTCTAAGGATATGAAAGAGCTTTAAAGAAGAAAAATGAATATAAAGAATTAAAGTCACTATTGATGTGTACCAATTGGCACTGTAACTTCCACTGTGACTACACAGATTTCCTTGAAGCTGCCCAGCAACATCTGGAATAAGAACATGTTAATAGAAAAGACCGAATGTTGACATGTGAACATGTGAGTTTCATCTTTTTTTTTTTTAAGTTTGGGAGGGCTCTTGCTTTCTGTGGAGCAAATACTTTTGCCGAACTATTGGCTACTATTCCCAGCTCCCTTGAAGTCAGCTTCTAACCGATCCCTCCATAAAGTTTCTAACACCAGTACACACAGTGCATATGCAAGCACACGCACACATATGCAGGCACACAGCATGCATAATGGTCTACAGAGCATGGCACACTCTTTCCAGCTGTCTTAGGTAGGGCAACAATGGTAAGCTCCCAGCATATGCTTGGTTGTGAGGCAGTACTTGTTATCCCAATTAAGAGTATGGTTTCATTCATGATGCAATGAGAGGTTTCTCATGAAATGTACTGTCTAGATGCATTCACTCCATTCATTCATTCATCCTTATCTTTAAAGACCATTACTGAATGGTCTGGGAAATACCAGAAAGGCGGCAACTGACATCTATTCCATTAAAACCCAGAACTTACAAAAAAAAATATCCATTGTGATGAGAATGTTTCCAAATTCCATTATACACCCTCTTGCTTTCTTTAATGGTGGTATGTGTGTAAATTATATGTGATTTAGCCTTTGGCTGATCATTTGTTTTCACGTTGAGTAGAAAATGAACAGCAGAGCCCTGGCCGGTTTGGCTCAGCGGTTAGAGCATCAGCCTGCGGTCCAGAGAGACCAGGGTTCGGTTCCCGCTAAGGGCATGTACCTCAGTTGCAGTTTGTCCCCGGCCCTGGTTGGTCGTGCGGGTGGCAGCCACTCAATGTGTCCCTTTCACGTCGATGTTTTTCTCTCTCTCTCTCTTCCTCTCTCTCCCTCCCACTCTATCTGAACAAAAAATGAAAAAATGTCCTCGGGTGAGGATAAAAAAGAAAAAAGAAAATGAACAGTAGAAAGAACACCGGCTTCAGGATTCAAGAACAGGAGTTCTAATCCAGCCATCCAACTGGGTGTGACCTGAGAATGTAGTTCCTCGCCTGGAATACATGGCAGGTTCAAGGGCTATCTCACAATGTAGAGCTGATGTCCAGAAGTGCGTGGCCCCGTGACTAAGATGGTTGGCAAATTTTTATAGGCTTTTTTCCTCTTTCTGCTCTCATGTCTGGATTCCTGCTACTTGAGTCTTAAGTAAGAAACCTTTTCCCTTTGCCCACAACCAACAACCTCCAAATCTTTTAAAATGTGTTGCTTTCAATATTCTGTAAATTAGGCAACTACTCTTTGAAAAAGTTTGTCTAAAAGTATATAGAATAATTATGCTGTGGACAAGGGCACAGGCATTCCTCCCATAAGCACAGTAATCACTGGTTAAATAAGATAACACAGTATGTGAAGGTGTTATTCTAATTAAAAAGCAGCTTTATTATTTTGCGATGCTATTTTGGTCGTTGGGAGACAATTTATTTTCTAGTGAGCTGTGTGCTGCATCCAGGATAGCTGAGGGTTATTATTTTGACTGACCTTGACATATATATAAAATCAAGCCTTTACTAGTTTTCCCTAAAAAGCTTAATAAGTCAGCACAGCCCTGGCCAGTTTGGCTCAGCAGTGAGAGCGTGGGCCCGCGGACCAGAGAGTCCCGGGTTCGGTTCCCCCTAAGGGCCCGTACCTCGGTTGCGGTTTGTCCCCGGCCCCGGTTGGGGTCGTGTGGGTGGCAGCCACTCGATGTGTCTCTCTCGCATCAATGTTTCTCTCTCTCTCGTCCTCCCTTCTCTCCCTCCCGCCCTATCTGAAGATAAATGCAAAAATGTCCTCGAGTGAGGATAAATAAATCAATAAGTCAACACAGTGTATGAAGGTCCAGAGGCAGTAAAGAGTTGACAGTTTCACTGAAAGACAGATTCTCCCAAAGCAGCAGCAATAGATGGCAATGGCTACACTGAATAACATTTTCTTTCTTTTTAAAAAAATTTTTTTTCCTTTATTGATTTTAGAGAGAGGAAGTGAAAGGGAGAGAGAGAGAGAGAGAGAGAAACATCAATGAGAGAGAACATTGACTGGCCGCCTCCTGCATGCCCCCCACTGGGGATCGGGCCCACAACCTGGGCATGTGTCCTGACCGGGAATTGAACTGGCGACCTCTTGGTGCACGGGTCGACACTCAACCACTGAGCCACACCAGCTGGACTAACATTTTCAAGTAGTACATATCAGGCAGAAGACTTTGCACTCAACCCTACAGGAAATGGGAAAGGACAAAAGGCATGTGAGTAGGAGGGTGCTACTCCTGGTCTTAAGGAGAACTGACAGGGCAGGGAAGAGAAAGGGACCTGGGAGGAGCCTATTAGCCCATTATCACCAAGAGAGCCTAACCATGGTGGCTTGGGGAGAGAAGTAAAAGGAACCAACAGAAAGGGAGAAACTGGGTCAAAGATGATTTTGCGTCTCAGGTGACTGAAAGACTATGATATACCAATATGGATATAGTACACAGGTAAGTCAGAAGGAGAGAGGGTTTGAGGAGAATGAACTCGATCAGACACACACTGAGGTGATAACTGTGCATCAGTTCTGGTATGGTTCCTATATCATTCATCATTGTCTTGGATCAAGTCACCAAGTCAAACCAAAATCATGTAAACAGAACACAAAATAATTTTCAGCGGCTGCCTCTATAAATGAAGTCAAAGGCCATCCCCCTGATTACAGACACTTTCCCCAGTGTAATCCCACTCTGTTCCTACGTGAAGACTCCCCTGGCATGGTAAGATATCTATGAATAAGCATTTCTCATGCGAACATGCCCAGGGGAGTTGGAAGTCCTTTGATCAACACAAACCAGAACAGATACTGACTTGTGAAGTCAGTTGGGTTAACATTCCCTAGGTGTCCCCTGCTGTTAAGTGCCATCCAGCAGACCACAAACTGCTTAACAGCTTCTTTGTTAAACTACTTGTTAACAAGAAGGTGCAGATCACACATACCCAATCAAGTTCCTCTACTTCTAGGCTAAATATGCAGGTGCATTAAATTTAACTACAGACTAATTTGGTAGTACAGAAACCTGTAACGCTTCCATTCTTCTCAGTACACAAAATATAACCCTTATTTCCTTGTTTAGGATGTCCTTAACTTAAAACTCAAAATAAATAAATAAAGCCTGAGACCTATAAAAGCCCTCGGTTAGCAAAATGAGTACAATCAAGATTTAAATTTCAGAGTAAAGAGACATTAAACTGTCATTTCTTTCAAGTTTTCACACATCCAAAGAGCACTCCGCTAAAGACAAAAATCACTGCTAACAGCATAATCCAATTTTACTTATGTTGAAATGAACTGTAAAGATAACTGTAATAAAAAGTAAACACATTTTATATAGAAAATTAAAAATAACGTAATGACTGTATCTGAAGATATTGCTTACACAACATTCCTTTACTATAAAACTACTTTGTACTAGCATGTGGTGGCATTAGGCCATGTGCCCTTTGGCATTTTCTGTATTTTCCAGGTAAACTTCCATCCAACTTGTACATTTTTCCAACAACTGAGTGGCCTGTCATGTACCATCTGATTGCCAAGAAGCTATCCATTTTTCCAAGAGGAAATGTGGACTCTGCAGGGTTTCCAAGCATTCTAATTTCATGCACAAATACATTCCACGACAGTAAGACAGACTGCTTAACAAAAGGAGGAAACATGATGACAAAGCGTGGTCCTTTGCCAGAGCGACGCTTTTGGGGTCAGGTTATTTGGCTGTAAACCGGTATATAAAGACAAAACACAAAACGCATGCTGTGGTATGAGGCGCACCACGCAAGGCACTGTTCCAATGAACTCATTATTTTTCCATAATGGGGAACGCAGGTCTTTTCTCAAAATCGTGTTCCAGTCTCCTATTGATTTTCTGAATTTCTATTTTCAACCGCGGCCCAAGGAAACGGCAGCCAGACTTGACTCCAATGTACACAGAGACTCGGGTTTCACCCTGTCACCTGTTGGCTCCTGAACAACACTCCTCTTTGTGAAACTTACAGCACTCATTTGAAACAAGTTTCCAGAGAAAACACTTCAAGAAAGTGTTTGAGAAGTCACAAGACTCGAGTTGTAAAAACAAATTCCACACATAGCCTGGTTTGTACTGACACAGATTAATGTGAAAACCCGAGCTTTTGAAAAAGGGGGTCGGGAGGGGAGCCGGAGGGAAAGGATGTTACCCTTCTTCGGGAAAATTCAGCGCGGCCGTCGAGGATCCGCTGGGTCGACCCAAAGCCCACATCAGAAGAGACACAGGAGCAGGCGTAAGCGCCCCCTGTGCCCCGCAATCCCTGCCCTCCGTGCGGCGGTGGCGGCCAGGGCCGCCAGGGGGCGCCTCGGGCCGCGGGTCGCAGCGGTCCCCGGCCCCCTCGGTTTCCCCGGCCTTCCGCACCCAGGGGCCAAGCGCAAGACCCAGCGGATGGGAGCGAACCCGTCCCCCGCGCCGACGCGAGGTCCACCGAGAAGAGTCCCCCAGTCTCCGGGGACAGAGTCGCCTTCGAACCCCCTACCCACCTCCAGAAGAAAGCCTCGCACCGTCTCTCTGCGTAACGTCACCTCCAAGGACGAGACTCGCCCCGCGAACGGACAGCGGTACCGAGTGGCCCCACGTCTATCTCCCAACTTCCGACGAGAAGCCCCCTCCCCGCGGGCGCGCACTGCCGCGCGCACCCCTGCAGTCCTCGGCGTTCAGTCCCCGCCGCCCGACTGCCATCAAGCCTCGGGGCCCAGGCAGCGGCTCCCACCTGCGGCCGCGGGCAGCGGGGCCGAGTGCGGCCTGCAGCCCCTCCGGACTCCCGCGTCGGCCCGCGGACCCCGGAGCCCCTCGGCGCGCACTTGCCGCCCACCCGCTCTGCGACCCGCCGAGGCTGGCGGCCGGCGCGCGGTGCCTCCCGAAGGGAAACAGGGCTGGGTGCCCTCCGGGTCACCCTCGCCCACCCATTTCCGGAGGAGACCCCAGCAGCGCGGGGACGGTGGGGCCGGAGCAGCGAGCGCTGGGCCCCCATTAAACCGCAGCGGGCCGCACCCCCTGTCTCAGCGCAGCGCTGGCCCCGCCCGGCGGGCGAGGGGGTCGCCCCCGCCCCCGCCCCGCCGTGACGCACTCTCCCCAGGCCTGTCCTCGTCGAGCCCACTTTCGGTGCGACGCGGCGGTTCTCACCCTTGCAGCCCCCAACCAACCGTGGGGGTCGGCAAAAGGTCCTCCTGCTCCGCCGAGACCCTCTGTCCCCGCCGGGGTCGCTGACTCTGCTCCCCGTGTTAGAGTCGCCTCGTCCAGGCCACCGCATCCCCCACACCCCAGCTCTGCGTCTCCCCAGGATCCTCCACCGCGGAGAGAAAAACCCCGTCTCTACTCCGCTCCGGAAGCCCGCCTGGGACCGTTCTTCAAAAGTAACCAGAGCCCGCATTAAAAAAAGTAACCATTTCGCTTCCTGCTGGTCCCACCCTCGGCGGAGCGCGGCGGGCCGGCCGCCCCACTCGCGATGCCAGCCGGGCTCGGTTCCCCGCTCTGGTCCGCAGGAGGCGCCTGCCCAAGCTGATCTCGCCGCCTCCCTCTTTCCAGGAACTGTCACTGCTGACCATGCCCCTGGCAGGTCTCCACGAGGTCCCGCGAGCACGTTATTCCTCGAAAAGCTACCCACCCACTTGGCCAGTCTCGCGGCTCCAGCACCTACCTTCGTCCACCCGCTCCATCGCCGCGAGCCCTAGTGAGTGGAGCAGCTGAGAGGCGAATACCCAAGACGCTTATGTAAACTTCCCCCTCCCGCAGGTGCACGCGCGGACCACAAAGCTCTGGGAGAATATGCAAAACCACCTCTTAAAGACATCATCTCCACTCTGCCCATAACAATGATGTCAGCAAATGGCACGTTTAACCAAGTTCTCCCTTGGAAGGGCTCATTAACATATGAATTCTCCCCGTAGGACTTTTCTTGCATTTCGAAGTGATTCCTACTGCTTAGCGCAGGAGATTTATTTTTATCAGTAAATAACAACAAAAGAAAAGGAGCCAGGTCACGGGATGCACTTAATCAAGTACATGAGTAAGAGTTTTCAGAAGTAGGTTAAGTGAATATCATTATTCAAACACAAGAACATGCCCCATACTTGAGGGTAATCTTGTTTCTGAGCTATTTCTAGGCACACTAAGAGAAAGTGAAGCGTGGCATTAGGTGTCCACAGAAAGGACTAAGAAAAGCAAAAACAGAACCATAAAGCAAACTCAGAAATAAATGTTAGATTAATATCTGCAGCAGAGGTCTGAATCTCTTCTGAACTACAAATTTTAATTTCTGCAAGAGCCTCCTTATCACATGGTAATAAAATGCTAAGGGAATGGAGAGAAACATAGGCAATGTTTAAGAGCTTTGCCATTTTATAAAAGGCTAGCAAAAAAAAAAAAAAAAGCAACTTAAAATGGTCAAATTCCTTTAGTATCCTTTTATTTTTGGTTAGGTAAAAGAAATTCTTGTATCATCAAGATTCCTTGGCAGTGGTTTGCAACATATATGTTTCTACAGAATACAACTGAACAATACCCCATTGTAACTGTGATTTAAAAATACACAAACAAGTTGCCATAAATAGAGCAGTCTAGTAAATAACTCTGGCCAATTCCTGTTATCTCCACTGCAAAGCAAGGCAGCTGGAAAAGAGAAGTTGCTTGATTTGTTTTGTTACTTTTTTAGTGGCAGAAACAAACAAACAAAAAAATGTAGCTCTATTGGTAGGCTAGTTTGGAAACATTGATTGAGATAATAGGATTTGGAATTCAAATTGACTCTCTGTTGGCCGGTATAGATTCTAGTTTTGAAGACAGTTCCCAAACAGCTCTAAGATAGAGCTCCTCTAGCCTTCCGGTGGTGTAGGGATTTGTGGGAGGGCGGGGAGGGGACTTCAAAGGTCCTCTGTGGAGCTGTGAAATTAACCATGAATACCTAGGTTACATTTCCTTTTTCCTATTTCATTCTGTTTGGGCTTCCTAAGGGAAGTCATCAAGTAACAGTATCTATTGGACAAATGTGCAATCAGTTATTGATTTAAATCAAACTGTAAACGATCATGTCATTATGATAAAGGGAGGGTCAGCACACGGATGCTTTAAGCCAGGTGGATCCTTTTTGAAACAGCTTTTAAAGGAGAGCTACACACAGTAGCCAAGACCACAGAACCTTCCCAACTACAAACCATAGCAACACTTATCAGTATTAAATGCCAGCCATTGTAAGTGTGCCTCCTCAAACTCAGTGACTTACAAACAGTTTGTTACATTTTCAACAGGTGCTGTCAGCTTTATTGCTTTTGTCACTGTTTTCAGTGATGAAGTAGTTTAGAGACAGTTAAAAGCTTCCAGCTAATGTTCAATCTGAATGCAACAGCCTGTATAGTCTGGTCTGAAAGGCATTGTTTTTGTCAAGGGTGAATTTACAGGATGGAAAGCAAGGACCCCCACCAGCACCTTTTTGTTTCAGCCAGGTGGGAATATTCATTGCTTGCAGATCACACTTGAAGGGAGGCTGGGAAAGGAAGCCCAGAAAGTCACAGGACTTGGTTCCCTCACCCCATCCTGGTCTCTCCTCTACTATCACCTCAGAGAGGCCTTCTCCACCCCCTCAATCCCAGATACCATCCCTCCCTCTTGTCCCTGTTCATCTTCAGAGCAGTGAGCTTTGCCTGTCTATTTGTTCATGTTTGCTGTCTCTCTCCTCTGCTGGAAGATGGGGACTTTTGGAGATTCACTCCTGTATTCTCAGCACCTAAAATCATGCCAGGCATGTAGCAGACAAGTTCAATTAACATAAATTAAATGAATGAATGATTTTTGGACATCCTTCTCAGGCTCTCACAGAGCTATACCATACCTGTACAGGTAACTCCGTTTCTAATCTAAACCCAGACTGAACTGCAACGTCCTATGGGAGGAGACCATGATAGAAAAACAGAAAAATGCCAAGGGCATTTGCTTGTCAAATGCCAGCCAGCTCTGTTGGGTCTGGAAGAAAGAGATAAAGTACAAACTATATAAAGCAAACCTTGGTCTATTCCTTGGTTCTCCTGTGATTTGTATATAGTGACCTTGAGGTCTTTTCTGCTCCATGCCTGTTTTTTCATGTGTAAAACAGACCTGCTTTCTAGTTTTAAGAGTCAGAGTTGCTCTTGGTCTCAGACATGTGGAAGGATTTGTAACTAATTGCCAGCAATCTAGGAAGAGTCTATTTAAATGACTGGATGTCATTAAGTTTCTTAATAGAAAAGAGATCAAGGACTCTAATGTATTCATGGAATGACATCTCACTCACCGAGTCTGAGGGCAGTCGGCATATGTAATATGACAGTTTTAGTCTACAGTGAGGGCATAGTCTAGGACATCAGTTTGGTTGTTCTGACCTTGGGTTGTTCTAACTATATAGAGATAGGTGACTGAGAAGTGCAAATAACACCTGTAAGTAGGATGTAGTTTCTAATTAAAATGGCTTTAAATTTTTTAAAAAATCACAATATCACACAATCTTAGAGTTGCCAACAATCTACATCTTGTCCAGATACAGAAATAAGATCCAGAGGATTAATCATAATAATTCTTTACACTTGTCACCAAATTTGTTACCACTGACAGTTTATGTAAAATGCTATGCTTTCATGTTAATTTTAAACATTTCTGATGTGCCTCAGATTGAGCCCTATACCCTGCGGGGTCACTGAACATTTGTAAATTCTAGTTGCCATTATCCAAGTCTGTAGCACCCCCAGGGAAGGGCCCCCAGGCAGGTATCAGCTCCTCCAGGAGTTAACAGGCATTATGGTGTTTTATAATAGGTTGCAGTTTCTCTAGGTCTCCAATTACTTTCTTTCCCCTTTGATTATATTTAAAGCAATGTGATTAGAGAGTACTGGTTCTTTAACATTTTCTACACCCAATCCCTCTTTAGATTTACTACTCCAACCCTCCCAGCCAACGCCCCCTCCCCCCACTCCAACCAATTCTGTGAGGGAGGCAAATCCTCCCTTCAAAGTACCCTGACGCTTTGGGTTTGGGTTTAGACCCAATTACTAGCTCTGTGACCCTGGGATAGCTCACTTCTCTAAGGTATTCATTCTAAAACTGAAATGGGCTAGGTCAACGGTTAGAACTTCTGAGGGGAAACACAGTCCATACCTCAACTAAAACAGTAATCTTCATATAGGGACGGGTGACAGTGAACCTGCTTTGTTGAAGCTCGGGGGGGGGGGGGTTCTCAAAGACCCCTCCTGCTACTACCTTCTCCTTCCACCCCCATCTTCCAACGTGGCTCTTCCGCCGGACACTACGTGCTGCCAGGGGCTCCACCAGTTCTGATGTTTTCTGAGGCTTTGAAAATGCAACAGCTGGTGATGACACTGTATCAGAGAGGTGTTTACGGCTCTGTTGAGTCTGCAGCCCAGGCTGGGAATGGGTCCTTTCTCTGAACACTTGTTCAGGGTTGTAACTTCTCGTATCAATCCACAGCCACCTTTGCCCACCTCGCCCCTCTGTGCCAACTGTTTTTGAAAGACCCCGTCCCCACCCAGGAGATGTGTGTTCCTTTTCATACACAATTAAACTAGCGTTCAAGCATCTTCAAGTTCTTCAACTTTTCTCAACTCCTGTAGAGATCTGTGATTTAACACAAACATTCTTAAGACTACACTACTGAAAAACTGCCAAAATGTTAAGAAATGAATAAATCTTCCAATAAAATTCGAAGATCTATATATGATGACATATGCAAGATATATTAAGATAAAATATATAGCATGATCACATTGTTATAACTAATAATATATAGGCTAGTATACACACAGAAAAACTATTTAGAGGAATATAAATAGTAAACTATTAATACAGTTTCTAGGGGAAGGCAGATTATAGAAAACTAATACTTCTGAATTTATATTTGTAAAATAAATGTATTTTTCATATCATTTACAACCTTTTTATTTTTATAATGATCATATAAGATTTTGTAAACAGCTTAAAGAACAATAGAGAAAATATACTACAATATTACTATAAGGGAGAAAAGTTTGGAAGCAGAAAGTGATGTTCCTGATTTAAGTATTAGTTGATATGGGAAAATACGTAAGTCCAGAATTCCTCTCCTGCTATCTTCCCCCAGTTTCAATCTTGAAGAGTAAAGTCTCTGCTGCATTTATTTACAATACTTGAGAAGGAGGTGTCACGGGCCCCACATTTCCAAGGAGCCAGACATATGGAGCAGGAACTGCTCCAACTGATGCCTCACGTATCCCTCCACTGATCACCAACAGGTTCTTTGGTTGAGTCCAAAGACATCTGTTGGAGGACTGCACTATTAGACCTTAACCTAAGGACTTCCTATTCTAAATTTCATATTCTATTTATATCTTGATTTATTCCAAAAAGAATGCATAGAAAAATATACAAGATGAGTGGAAAAAATAAATGACTTTTCCCCTGGAATCCGTAACAATGGTACACTGTGATTATACTACAGTTGAGGTGTGGCTAAAATTCTGCTGGTATTGAAATAACAGGAAATGTTGATCAACCGACTATGGTTAGAAGGTGAGGATCAAGGAAGTGTGAAGGTGGGGTGACACTGAAGCTGGAATCTTTATAGATTAGAAGTAGATGATCAGGGAAATTAAGGGAGTTGGGATAGGGAACAGGGCCAGGTTGAGCCAATCAAAGCTGATCGCCAGAAAAGTGAGCAGCTCTTAGAAAACCCATGGCCACGTGACGGGAGGACTGGAAGACAGGAGGGAGGAGCTGGAGACAGCGCCCAGGCTGTGAAGGGCTGCGCGTGCCGGGACCTCTGAGGTATTCTAGGGGCTGTGGAGAGCCACAGAAGTTCAAGCAAAGAGTGACATGATTGTGTCTACGCCCCAATTAGAGGGAGGGTGGAGAGCACAGTGCAGGGCAACCAGAGAGAAGAGCCTCGAAGCTGCCTCACTAGTCAAGGGCAGAGAAGACAAGACAATGTGTCTGAGGGCAAATAAACAGGACTTGTGGAAGCCCAGTGAGTGGTGGGGGTTGGGAGAGTGGCAGATGGGGTGTTGGCATTCCTAAACGAGTCAGCATTCCCCTAGTTTCCTTGAGAGACAACCAACAGTTCAGCCCTGATGTGAGTTCTCACTTGAAACCGCAAGTATTTTTCACTGTCCACAGGAGACAAACTCAAGGTAACCTGAAGGATTTTCATTTTTCAGCTCAAAGTTTATCATCCTGTTGATATTTAAAAATCAATATTTAAAACATAGTTTTTACATCCTCTAGTGTTACAGAGCTCAGGGTCAATCATTATAAAAAACAAACAAACAGCCCTGGCCAGTTTGGCTCAGCGGTTGGAGCGTTGGCCTGCGGACCAGAGAGTCCTGAGTTCGGTTCCCGCTAGGGGCACATACCAAACAAACAAACAAACAAACAGGTGCATGATTTTCAGGATGGAAGATAAGCTATGTGGAAGAACTACCCAAGAGTGATCAAAATGGCATTGGGAAGTTATTACGTTAAATGGGAGTCTGCAAACTAGCAGTTAGTGTTTTATACAAAACATTAAATAATAAATATTGCTCTGTCTTAAATTTTAAAATTATGCAACATTCGCTGCTTTATTTCACAAACTGCGTGCTCCAAGCTATTTTGCTCACCTGCGCATTTCCTTACGCTAATTAAACTCTCCACCACCTAAGATGGTTGATTCTCCAAAAGGGAAAATCTGGGCCCACAAAGGCAGGCCAGCTTTTAACACTGTTACTGTGTGTGGTAACTAACCAAGGTGTTCTCAGAGAGATGTCAGCAAAGAATTATTTCAGGCAGCCAAAAGCCTCTTGCCAAAAAGAAGAAGGTCAGCAGAGCTTTCCATAACATCTCTTTATCTTATCTGAGATCCCAAGTCCCTTTCTGCAAGCGTGGGAATTTCAAGGAGGTGATTTTGTAGGGGAGACTGGTTTACAAGCTTTGATTAGATTGTGTCAGGGCCAGGATTTGGAATTCAAATTGTTCTGTTGGTCTTGAGTCACATAGTTCTAGATGAGTGACAGTAATTTGATAAGTTAGTCTTCAGGTTTCCTTTCTCCTTTTCCTTGCAGCTGGAGTCTCTACGACGTTGCGTTTGCACTGAATTGTAGAGGAGCTAAGGGCAGGGGTCCTGTCGGTCTGGGTTTGTGATCTATCCCAAGTGCACAGACACATGGGCCTGGCCCCCCAGGCACTTTGTCTGGGACAGAGTGAGATCTCAGTAAATATCTGTTGAGTGGTGAAGACGGTTTTGTTCCCATTTGATCTTCCACAGAACCTGACTCAGACCTTGCACAAATGAACACTCCTATTTACATCTTTTATTTATTTATTTATTTATTTATTTATTTATTTATTTATTTATTTATTTATTTATTTATTTATTTTTACCCTCACCCGAGGACACTTTTGCATTTATCTTCAGATAGAGTGGGAGGGAGAGAGGAAGAGAGAGAGCGAAACATCGATGTGAGAGAGACACATCGACTGGTTGCCACCCACAGGACCCCAACTGGGGCCGCGGACAAACTGCAACCGAGGTACATGCCCTTAGTGGGTCTATTTACATCTTAATTATCAGTCCATTGATTGTTTTTTTTCTTTATTTTTATTTGGATTTTTAAAAAATTGAGTTAACTAATGTGAGGTTCAATTCTCCAGTTTTAATAGTTAAAGGCATCTGCCTGGCCGGTGTGAGCATCATCCCTTGGACTGAGAGGTCCCGGTTCAATTCCCGGTCAGGGCACATGCCCAGGTTTCAGGCTCTGTCCCCAGTGGGGGGTGTGCAGGAGGCAGCCAATCAATATTTCTCTCTCTCCCTTCCTCTCTTTCTAAAAAAATCAATAAAAACATTAAAAAATATTTAAAGGCATCTCGTCAAATTCATCATTTAGGTTATTTGTTCTTTTTAGCTGATAACATCTGCTGTGAACTCAAACTAATTGGTTAATTTGAACTCCCTTTAGAAAGCTCACATTTCTAAAGCATGCTCTCCACCCACCTCCAAACCAACATCCTCCGTCCTCCTCTATTCCCCACCTGTGTATGGTGCCACCCCATAAGCCAGAAACTGATACCACAGAAGTTTTCTTCACTCTGGGTGCCCTTCTTGTCTACCCTCATGCAGTTACTTATCAGATCTCTGCACCCTTTAACTTTCCTCTGTTGACTCTGCAGCCCCCCGCCCACAGGGATGGCTGCAGCCAGCGGTCCTTCCCACCCTGGGGTGCTGCAGCAGCCTGACTCGTTCTCACCTCTGCGTTCTTTCTCCTCCACTTGACCACAGCTCTGACTATGCCATCTTTCTACTTTAAAATCCCTTCAAAGTTTTCCCAACACCTCCAAGGGATAACATTAAGGTAATCTTCGCAGTGAGGCCCTCCGTTTCAGCCCCCAGTGATCTCCCCATCATTCGGCATACCTCACCTCTGGCTCTGGAACGGTGGGTTCCAACCTTATCGTACTGTTTCATGACTGCGTGGCCTTACTCTGCTGCTTCGTCTGCTTGGAGCTAACCACTCCCTTTAGTTTGTCTGGCTCACTCTTACTTCAGGACTTAAATCAGGATGAGCCCAGGAAATGTCTCCTGAAGCCCTATTAGACCAGGATCTTCCCTGCTGCACATCCACTGCTCCAGGACCCTCCATGAGTCCCAAGACTCCCACTGTACTCAGGCCAGGCCCTCCACCACACTGACTGCTTATCTTCTTTTTCAACCAGAAATTCTATTACCTGGAGTGAATGGGGTTCTCGTCCTCTGTGCACACAGCTCTGGGTAACCAGGGGCTCAACCTTCACACTCAACAGCCACACCAAGGAGGATGAGCTAGAGTCCTGTATTTTGGTTCCTATTAGCGTACAGAACAGATACACTTTTCAGAAACAGACCTTCTTGTGTTTCTAGCTCCTTCAAAGATCTTTCCCAAATGCGTCCATTCTCCTTCTGTCAAGCCCATCCCAAATAGTTCAGTATCCAGCTATTTGGGGTGAGTACAGTGATGTTGGACTGCTGGGTTGACATCGCCCACAACAAACATGATACCCTCTCTTGAGTGATCATCTCACAATTTCAGGTATGTTGGCCTTGTCTCTGGATTGGATGCTTCCTGAGGGCAGCAACTGTCCCCTTCTGTTCATCACAGCACTGAACATAATAAAGCTGACTTGATGGAGCAGACTCTGGTTAAGGTGGTTCACTTGGGTAAGGTGCAGGGGCCAGGACTACAGGAGTGGACTCTTCTCCTGTCAGTTACCTAAGTACCGCCCCCTGAAGCGGCATAGGCAGTAACAGTCCCCTATGCAACGCTGTCTGATCCAGCACCCATTTCCACTGCTATCGTCCAAACCTGTAAGACACAACAAGGCCCTCAACAGCCTGTGTACAGCACACTGAAGAATAATTTTCTTTTTATTTTTTAAAAATTTTTTCTGTATTAATTTTTAGAGAGAGAGGAAAGGAGAGGGAGAAAGAGATAGAAACATCGATGAGAGAGAACATCGACTGACTGCCTCCCGCATGGCCCCCACTGGGGATCGGGCCCACAACCTGGGCATGTGCCTGACTGGGAATTGAACCAGCGACCTCTTGGCGCATCGGTCGATGCTCAACCACTGAATCACACTGGCCAGGCAAGAATAATTTTCAAGACAAACACAAATGTAAAGTGATAGGAGATGTATAACATCAGCCTTAGAGTGTGTGGGATAGTGAAACTGAAAGATTAGTCAGAGACAAAACACAATCTCTAGGCAAAGGAGGAAGGGGCTAATATAGAAAGAGAAGAAAACAAGAGTTTTCAAAGGAAAACCTGGGTATGCTTTCTCTGAACATGGTCACGGTGAAGAAGCTCCACGTCAGGGATAAAAGGGGTCTGAGTGGATCTGGAGAATATCCTCAGTACCCTTTAAGCAAGCACTGCGTGGGGCACTCATTCCACTGTGTGCCTGCTGTGGGGTCTCCCTTGCGAGGCACACACAGTGACTCGAGGACGGCCGTGGATCAGCAGAGAATGAGGAGGCCAGTACGAATTAGAATTGTGTGTCTTTTTGGACATGTAGTGAGATATTACTTCATTTTCTTTGATGCTATACTAAGAATACAATAATGTCAAATGAACTCTTTTATTATTATTATTATTATTATTATTATTATTATTATTATTGCAGATATAACTTATGAAGTACTTGTATGCTAGGCACTGTGCTAAATCCTGTACATGTTCTTTAAACCCTCCTAACAACAGAAGGTAGATCTTACATGAGAAAAGCAAGGTAAGTTGCTTGACCATCTAATCATGAGCCAATTAGCGTAAGAGCCTGGATTCAAAACCTGTCTGACATCAAAGCCCATAATCTTAGACCACTGTAATCTGCTTTTAAAGCAGAGCTTCTTACAAGGAGCGAAACAAAATGCTTTTCTTTCCCCAACTTGTCCCTCAGCGACATCAACAGAAGGTAGAGAGAATAATTCTAAAAGTTCTAAATATCGTATTATTTTAGGTAGAAATGAAGTCTCACTTAGGGGAGCTGAAGGACAATATTTGTTCTCTAGGACTAAAGATTTGTGCAGCTCAAAGGAGCTTGCACACCCCCCCCCCTCAGCCCTGGGGACCCTCAGACAGAGGAGACCTGAGCTTTAAAGCAGTTCACTGAACCATTTTAATTTCTACAGCTACAAAATCAATTTATTGTCCAAATACAACAAAAACAGCCTGTATTTGGGGATCATGTATATATAATAGTTGCTCTGTTGCCTGTTAAGTCATTACCAGTATCAGGGCGTACTGAGCTCTTACTCATATGGGTGTCACTCTCAGACGGGTTCAACAGCCCAACCATCACCTCCTCAACTTAAAGGCAGATTATGCTGAACAAAGGACAAATCACGAGAATGGTTCAGTTTATAGTTTGTGGGCAACCCATTCTACTGAACACATCTCAAGTGACATCCTGAAGGCAAAAGGCACTGAAGTAATGCAGCCATTAATAAACTTGTCAGACAAAATTGATTACAGCTCAACTCCCAGACCATAATATGTTGTTGTTATTATTATTATTAAGGTCCTTCAGTAGTTGCAGCAAATGCAAAAAGAAGACAATAGAATCAATCATCTGGCAGCATTTCTGAGCAATTCTAATGGCCAATATGTCCCCTAAAGTTTCTTGCAGATGAGCTCAAATAATTAGGGGAGTCATATTATGTCACACAGGCTTATGAAGACAATTTGCTTCCTACAGAAGGGCAAACACTTTTACTTAACACAAACCCTAGTTCCAATGTAAGACCACTGACTGCATTGTTGCTTACATAACAGACCAAACCACATTTCCATGAGCAACCATTTCTGACGTTTTTAGCTTCTCTTTCAATAGATTCTACCAAGATTCCAGGAATCTCTGAAAGGCTTTCTCTACCTTTTGGAAAAAGTATGTTTCGGATCGGGGAGCAATTTCACGAAGACTGACAGTATCATTAGGAAATCGTTTCATGACATACGATGTTTTCAGGACCTGAAGCGTCAACAAGTGTTTTTGGAAGAATCCAGCAATACGGTTAGACAAGGTCCTCAAGCAGAGCCACCAGCAGAGGACAAAAGAGGAGGGCGAGTCCTACACCAGCAACACTCAGGACCACCTTGTCCTTCCAAGAACCTTTAAAACGACTTTCCCAAACACGCAGGTGTCTCGTCCCTAAGAATTCCTTTCGCGAACTGCAGTGCCCCCCCTCCCCGAATTAAAATCTACAACATAGAATATGCTGGTCACTCTGTTTCTTATGCCTAATGAAAAGAGTTCTTAGGGAGACTAACTATAATGATCACACACATAAATGTCTGGCATCCTTGAAAGCCTGTGGTAGGAACACCCAGGCATTATTATGCTGATGCTATGTAATAACAGATACAATGTATAGTAGAACTGTAAGAGGAAAGAGGAAAAAGAATTCAAGATGATCACGAGTGTGCTATCGAGACTGCAGATTTTCTGTGCTTTGGGAGGAAAACATTCACTGCCACATCACTGGTGACGTGACGAGGGGAAATTAGGAGAAAACGTGCTGGGGTGTCTGCCATGTTCCTCCCAGAAGCCTGCAGGGAACGGCCGCTTGCCCCTCACTGGGCAGATTCCTGGCGGCAATTTTTGTTTGGAGGAGGAACGACAGTAAATTTACAGAATGGCCTGAGGATGAATGGACATTTACAGTTTTGTTTTGTTCCAGAAGGTTTTATGTTTTAGACGTTCTTAAAGGGGAAATACAGGGACTTCTTAACCAAGGTACTTACTAGGTATGTTTTTTTTTTTTTTTTTTTTTTAATTATTTGCTCTTTTCTGCTCTTTTCTCCTCCCAACGATCAAGGACCCACGTTTCACCCTGGAATGTATTTTTAGGGCAGATGGGGAAGGGGGCCAGGTTTCAGATGTCTCTTTTCTCTGTTTCTTTCCTTCGCCGTGAGGCTTTCGTCATGCAGCGTTCAGTCTTAGGTTTCCATAACCTCCTAATGCAAAACAGGCTAAGAAGAGCCACAGATGGAACCAACCACATGTTGCCCTGCTTTTCTTTTTTCGAGGAGGGAAAATCCAGTTTACAAGAAGAGTATTCAAACTTAGCAGTTCACTGAAATTAAAGATGTTTTAAAGGTTTCTTAACCCCAGTCATGGCCATCTTGTAATATTTTTAAATGTGATCTGAAACATCTGATTATGATAAACTCCGATTTTACTTAAAAGCAAAGAGATGTTAAGAGCATGAGCACTAGTTCACAACATTCAGTTTGACTCAAGGGGCGATCTGAACATTTTCACCTAGGCCAAAGATAAGAGACACAATCCAAAATTAACTTGAAGGCCTTCATTGCAAAATCGACACTAGTGCATTCTGAACCCGAGATTAACAATCTATAGCCGGGCTTCCACAGACTTGCATAAATTAGTCAAAATTTTTATGGCTCAATTCAGCTGTCAGAGAGAAGCGCCTTTAGACAACACTTCACACCTGTTACTTATCTAGTAAAATCCTGGGTTTAGTGGCTCCCACCTGGGATGAGCAAGTCCAGACTTTCCTCACCCTCATTTACACAAGGGGATAGATTCTTTGGAGTGCCGGGCAGTAAAGAAATTAAGACACACTAAAATCCCTGGAATTTCCCCAAAATAGACTATCACAATACAGATCTTCCAAAACCATCACAAGAGATGTCCTATGTAGAGCTCTTCAATGTAACACATGCACACAAAACAGTCCGGAGCCCCCGACTTCACTATGGTTCTAAGAAAAGCACTGGACCGCCAAAAATAAACAAAAGCAACAGCAATGACGCAAGCTGACTTTTTCTTCTGGGTCTTATAGTCGGTAGGAAATGGGAATGGAGGCTGTAGCGACTCTCTTTTATTTCTTCATTCCTCACCCCAAATCAATGCACATCAGAATATTCCCAGCAGCTGGGGTCAATTCTCCGCGTTGGGAATCTCTGATTTATCTCCACACCTTCTTCATCCCCTGAGGCTAGGTCAAGTGTGCGATTTCTACAACCTCCACAAATAACCTCCCTTTGGTCCTCCCATCATCAACCTGCACATAATTCAAAAGGAGGGTTCTAATATTTAATTATGTGACAAAGGGGATTCTTGGCAAAAAGAGGCATTAGACAAACATCTATTTTAACTTCTGAGTCTGTGGCAAACACACACACACACACACACACACACACACACACAAACACACTTCCTTACAAAAATCAGATGTGGATTTTAGGAATTCTACATAATAATCACACTGAAGTATCAATTCTGCTGATGGTTCATTAAAAAGGGTCGATCCGCGGACCAAAGAGTCATGGGTTCAATTCCAGTCAAGGGCACGCACCTCAGTTGCAGTTCGATCCCCAGCCCTAGTCAGGGTTATGTGAGAGGCAACCAATCCATGTGTCTCTCATGTCAGGGTTTCTCTCTCTCTCTCTCTCTCTCTCTCCCTCCCTCCCTCCCTCCCACTCTATCTGAAAATCAATGGAAAAATATCCTCAGGTGAGGATTAAAAAAGGAGGGGGACGGGATGCGAAGAAAAGTGGGGTCCTAGGAAAAGCCTACATCGGAAGATGCGAGGGTTCTTGAATAGCAGGGGCTGGTAAACACTGACTGCAGATTTCTGCAGACAGAGTGGAGTCAGCTCAGAGGTGCCTCTCCTGGACAGGCATCCTGGGAGTGGTGCCAGGGAAGGAAACTTCTTGTTCAGGGAAATTTAGTGGGCAGAGTACAGGAAAATTGCTTAGTTATAATTCATGTGTCTTTAAGGAGAATATTCTGGCAGAGACAAAAAGGCACCTGCCTCCAAAAAAAGCATTTAGTGGGCAGAAAATCTGAATGGAATAAGAGTCACTCAGAAACTGATTCCACAGATGGGTTACTTCTCTCTTCTGGTGGCATCCAAGCATGGTAGGGACTTTAGGGAGCTATTCTGATGCAAACTTGGCTGCGTTGAAAATACTGAATGAGGTTTGTATTAGTTAGGAATCCATGGCTGTAAGTAACAGAAACCAAACTAATTTAAGGAGAAAAAGGGTGGGGAGTGATAATTTACTGGACGGATGTAGAGGTGTCTCCGGCAACCTGGGGCAGGAATGTAGCTGAGCTTCAGAAAATGCCTTCGGTTCAGAAAGGGCAGCCCTCAGAAGTCTAGGTAGTCTTGTCCTCTGCTTCTGTTTCTGCTTCTTTCTGGATAACACTCGATACTTCTCTCCTCGTGGCTCCTCAGTCTGTGAGGTTAAAAAAGTGGCCACGTCCCAGTTTGGTGGTTAGAACCCAAAAGGACTGCCAAGGGCCCACCCCTTGACCATATTTCTATGAAGATAGATGGATTTGGATTTGGGCGTGTGTGTTTTGTGGGCTGCAGGCCAGTAACTCCCAGTGAAGATGGAATTGTTTTGTCCTGCACAGATATTCCAAAAATATCTACTGAATAGAATTTAAAAACTCTATTTGTAGAATGGGGCAAGAGTATTTGTTATGAGACATGGATGGGAATTAGGTTTTCTATACTAACGGTGGTCAAAAGCAATTGATGCTGAGCTGCCTGGAAATCACCTAGAGAGCCTGAAAATATACAGATGCCTGGACCACAGCCTTCTAGATTTTGATTCAGTTTGGACCCAGAATTTGCATTTAATGCTATCTCCCTAGGTGATTGCAATTTGTAACTAGGTGTAGGAACCACTGGTCTACAGACGCCACTCACTTTAGTAACTAGTTTCCCCAAGACAATGGTGGATCCGTGCAGTGAGAAAGTGGAGATACTTAAAATTTTCACTGAGTAGTTTAAGTCAATGCAAAACTCTACCTGCACACAAAGTCTTCAGTATTGCTCATGAAGCAGGCATGCTGATGGGAATGTCAGGTCTCCTTCATGAGAAGGTCTGGGAGAACAAAAGTCATTTGAGGGATTTAACCCACCTTAGTAAAGACGTCTTTCTCAAGTGAAAGCTAACTTCTCTTTCACCATGTTAGGTGAAACTCTTCTCTTGGTATGGTTTGTGGTGCTGGTTTCAATCCACAAAACCTTTGAAAACTACGGTTTCTCACAAATGTTTGTAGAATGGGTTAAAAAAACAAAATGAGAAATGTAGAAATTAAAGCCAATTCACATGTAATGTTTAAACCCATTACTCTGGGGGTAGGCCATGCCTGATGTTAATTCGGCACAGTTCCTGCGGTTTCAACACGTCCCCGAGCACGAGCCACACGGGCCGCTCCCGCTGATGTAAACGACCGGGGCCCAACTGCTGCAACGCCAAGGCTGCCGGGCAGCGGCCGGCTCCTGAGTTGTGAATGTTCATTAGCGTCCCAGCACACGAACACATAGCATGCAGATCACATGTCATTTGGGGGGACAGGGAAGTATTTATTGAAAATGCATAAGCAGATCACGTTGTGTAGACGAAACGGGAAAACAATAAATCACATGGTCCTTACAGACCTAAGCTGGGAAGGTGTTTGAACCCTTTTGAACTAAACAGACTCCGATTCACTGGGAGAGCCATGTCTTGCCAGAGGACAGAAAAGGTTTCCCCTATCCCACAATTTGCTGTTTGCCTCAAAGTGACAGCTGATACTCGGTTCACAATGATGTCCCTTGCTCTTCTCTGCTACAGTGTTCTTCCCTTCTTCTTGGACCAGGTCTGTAGCTTTTCTGTTGCTCAGACTTCTGGTTTGGTTTATTGCACAGGAGAATTTTTCTTGAGCTATTATCGTATCAGCGTGAGGAGGAACTAACCTCCAATCCCATCACACCCCCAGTGACGGCTGCCTCTGAACAGGCAGCAGAGCCTACAAGAGGCTGATGGACATTTCCAAAGCCGGTGCATCTGTGCTGATTAAATGCAGAGAAACAGAAGGTGACTGGCTGGTCACGTGAACGATGATACATGGACTTATCACTGAGCTGAATCACGGTATTGACAGTATTAATTTTTCCTCATTAGCCAGAGAACAAGGTAAATACATATCTGAGGATACACAGCAGGATACAATTACGACTCCTGCTCCCGAGTGATTTTTATCAGGATATGACACGCAATTATGTTCATCTCATTCGAATTAATCCATCAACTTGTCACTGTTGGGTTTTACAAAAGTTAACTGTATAAACAAACAAAAGTGAAAATATATTTTAATGATGATTGAATACACCACTTTTGCATTTTAAAAAAAAATCACGAGAAACATAATAGTCCTTCTTTTGCAATGGTGATAGTAGAAAGGAAAAGTATGTGGAATGTGGGTCTGAGGAGGAGGGAGGGAACTGGAAAAGGGCAGGGGGTGGGATGCTGGCCCTAGACTATGTATTTTTACAAAGGATCCTCCATACTCTACTGCTTAAGGGCACTATGAACTTTATTATGTAGTAATAATCTTAGTACAACATACTTTCCTGTTAGAATATCCTGTACCATTACCTTGAACTTTTTTGGCTTAAAACTGAAGTATGCCTGAACATTATGTATAATGTAATTCCCACAAATGAGCTACTGTTTGGAAAAAGAAAAAAAAAAAAAACCCAAAAAACAAACAAGGCAAATGGTAATAAATCTGTAAATCCCTACTGTAGTTTTCAGGATAACCTTTATTGGTCTGGGCTCAACAGTTGTAGACATAGATATACAACATAGAACAATTTAGAAGCGTTAAAATTCATCAACGGAACTCATTGAGAAAGAACTGTCACATAAATAGCTTTATTCTTTAGAGCTTTATTTCCTTATTATTGAGCGAGCTCTTCTAAATAGCTTTATTATTTATTTACGTGTTTGTTTAAAGGAAAAACAATAGGCAGAGAAATCTGCTTTAGGTCAAACACGTGCCAAGTATCCCCAGGTTGCCTGGCGTCAAACACAGATGGGCAGAGAGGTGCCAAAAGCAACGCAGAGGAAAGGGGGTGATGCAAAGGTGGAGCGGGGTACGCTTTCGGGGTCCTCGGGTGGCTGTGGTGCCCCACTTGAGTCTCGGGTAGAGGGGAGGGCAGGGCTTGTCACTGTGGTTCTGCTTCTGCTTAGTGGCTGGAGGACTTGACCCATCTGGGCCACAGTTTTTTTATCCACAAAATGGCAGATGATCTGTAAGGTCTTTTGGCTGTGAAACTGTATAACCCTCTGATTTCTTCAGTCTAGAAAACCTAGGAACAGGGGCCAGCTGTAGACACAGGGGCCGCTTTAAACAAAAGGCTACTTTAGACCTTGTTGCTACACCCCCGAGTGGTGGAGCAGAAACAATCGCATTTTATCCCCGGTGAGAGCAGCAGCCTCGGGGAGCCCACAGACCGTGCGGGGCCTGGACGTCGGAGCCGCCACTCGGACTCTGTGTTGCTTTGGGGTTTCGACAGTTCAAAGCTTCCCATGAAAGACCCAGGCATGGGCCTGAAGCTGCCCACCTCATCTGCAGCTCCCGAGTCTGAAGTGGAAAATTCTATTTTGGGAAACCATCTAGAGATGCATTTAGGCTAACACGAAGGAAACGTTGGAGAGGAAACCCAAACATGAAACATGGAAACTCTCAAAGAACTGTTGAAAAAGGAACATGAAATTCTTCCTTTAAAGCACAGTCCGGAAAAAACTTCTAAAGGACTTAAAAAGAATGTCCCCCCAGCACCTGTCACTTCCCTTCCATACTCTGTTCACCCTTAATTACATGTCTGCTGTCTGCTGGCTGGGAGAGCCTGCGGGTGGTGAACAGCCCGCCTTAGGCGCTGCCTCCGAGACCGCTGCCTCCGAGACCGCCCAGCGCCGTCACTCAGTAAGGACTGACGGAGGTTTGTTGAGTGACTGAACGGCTGAATGATGAATGCAATTAATATTATGGGAATATCCAAGATGTGGCACACTCAGGATATTAAAATGTCAATTAAAAAATGACTACCATTTATTCTATTTTTCTACTTCCTTTCCATCAATGACCTTTCCTCAGAAATGACTCATGCCATTGGGTCTGAAAGATAATCAAGATCATTTTTCAATCGGAAAGCATAACCTTTTCTTGAAAAAGTCTTAGCGTTTCATTTGTATTTTATTTGTAGTATAATTAATCTCTTTTTATGAGTAAATAAAAGATTCCCCCAGACTGATACTATTTCCCCCCAAATCTTTATGGAGACGGGCAATTGGAACATTTTTATCTTTGTCAAGGAGCTCACGGCCCACATCTGTGTTATTACAGAAGAGCTTTAAAAAAAACCTTTATTTACATGCCTAGCAACAACACTAACCTAGGACAGTAACCTGCTCCAACACTAACCTGCTCCATTAAGAACCCTAATAAAAAAGTTGTGTGATAAAAATGCCAAGCCTTCTTATCTTAAAAGATTCTTCCTAGTTCAAAGGGTCAGTTTCACACCAGGGTCCCCCGTCTTATCAGCAGGCTCTTCAGAGCCTTGCCATTGTAACACAAAGGACTCTTCCCACTGGCATGACAATGGTACAATCACCAGACACTTCAAAAGGAGCAGGCACCAGGAGGATGCCCTGAGTTTGCCCCTCACTGCGATGTTTACACACACGTTCCAGCAGCTCAGCCCATAACAAAGGCCAGGCAGGATAGTCAAGGGCACTGCACCCGCAGAGTAGACAAGGACTCTCTGTCTTCTCCAGTGAAGCCAGGGGGGACCTTCAGTGTAACCACCATTTACCCTAAACCCCATGTTCTCAAGACAAGGTCTCATTATTCTACTAGGGCAAGGATGCTGCTGGGGGACTGGAAGTTGAGCTCTGGGGCTACATCCTCAGCACATAATGGGGGGGGGGGGAGAAGTAGGTCTGCACATAACCCAGAATAATCTGCAGGTGTCCACATGAATTCTGCAGATTTGGATAAAAGTAAGAATTAAAGACTATTTGCAAGATGCTAAGAGAAAGCCTACAGGTATGGGAGTAACAGAAAATAATTCACTGACTTCCCTCGGAGGGTCTGGCCTTGTGGTGAGGGCTCTGATCTCTTGGCCTTGTTTAACTTTCCTGAAAATAAAAAACAAATACCGACTTCCCCAAATCAGATTCCACAAGGGAAAAGGGTATAGAAATCTAATACCTGTGAAAATGACTGAAAAGCTTACTTTTGAGGTGCCCCAGCCCTTTCTTGGAGAGATGTATTAGAGACATGTAGAAATAATATTATTTCAAAGAAACCCAGGCACCGAGATACTGGAAGCAGGAGGCCAAATGAAGAACAGCTTGATCTCTTTGGATCAAAGGTTAAGTTGTAAGGTTTTCTTTATTTCTCAAAGCCTGCGCTTTGTACATTCCAGGATATCAAGGGTGTTTTAAAAACAAGCAAACAGCCTCCCATTATTACAGGGAACCCTTTGTACTTCGCAAAGTGCCTAGTGGCCCTGCTCAGGACCAGCGAGACCATGAGGTCTGGGAAGCTAGCATCTGTATCTGATTCTCCTTATGCCATTCCCTCTGCTCCCACTGGGCTTGTGCTATTCAAGCAATCTTGTGTTTTTTTTTCTCTTCAGGTTCCTGTATTGACTTCAACCCCAATGATGTGCTTGGATGCCCACCCAAAGTTCCCAGGGAGACAGACAGATTGGTTTTGTCAAGAAATATTTCAACCAGTATTTCAGTGTGCCTACTGTGTGTCCACCCTATTTAAAAATCCCATCTCCTGCCCACGCTCTGCCCCACACGCGTCTCTTGTTCCTGAGTTCTTTATCTTCACAGCACAGCACCAATCCCCGTCTGACAGACTACATGCTTCACAGAATCATTGTGTTTGGCCCGTCTCTGCTCCCGCCCCCCCCCCCCCCCGCGTCCCCCGAAACTGGAATGTCAGCGTCATCAAGGCACGGATTTCTGTCAGTTTGTTCACTGATGTAGCTCTCGAACCTGGTGCAGAATAGGTGACCAATGAACATCTGTGTCATAAACAGATACAAGAAGCCCTGCTAGACAGTGGGGTGTAAAGATGGGTAAGAGCTGCTCCTTGCCTTGACGTCATGCACTGCCCCCCCTATTTACATATCTTCAATGCTTTCCTCATTTCTGTCCCCGTCTCTCTCAAAGCTTTAGTGTGTCTCTTTTTTAAAAATTATCATATAGTAAAAACATGGATACACTCTCGCTGTATATTAGGAAGCTATTCAATTTAGTACACACAGCAGCCCCAAAACTATAACCATTCCAAAATGCATTTGTTGCTTTTTAAAATCCTTTGAGGCGTCATCATTGCAATAAAATAGTCCAACAGTTGTACGGTATACAAATATATCCCCAAATCATGAAACATTAATGATCTAATAAAAGCAATTAGTTTCAGGTTGCAGCAACTGAAACTATGGCTTCTATTCTGGGATTTAAGAACGTTTTATTTTCTGCATTTCATATTTTCCCCTGCATGTGCCAGGAAACTATTAAATCCCCCACCACATAGTTTTCTTATGTCAGGTTCTTCAGAAAAAAGAGCATCATCTTTTTCTCTGAATCTCTTGTCGGTGTTCCCATAAGAAATAGTTATACAAATACAGCTTAATTATTGTTACAAAAGAATGATTTCACTAATGCATGCAGACCAACAGAAGCACCTTGGGAAACTCAAGGGATGATGAGCTAAAATGAAATCTGAACAATTTATTTTATGTTATCAAAGGACATGTCAAATTGAAAGATCCACATTACCAAACTAAAATAAGGACCAAGCTTCTGTGCCCGTTCTGGCCTATTCCACTTTTCAAATTTCTTTGTAAAATTTAACTTCATTGAAATGACACAAGCACATAGTTTAAACATCAAACAATTTCAAAAGATTTGTTTTGAAAAATAGCAGTCCCCTCCTTCCCTTTTCTGCTTCTCAATGGCAACCATGTTCGTTTCTTTTTACTGATTCTTTTACCATTTATCTGTACTTCTCTAGATAGCGCAGAGATGTCACTACTTTGATTTTTTTCTTTTTTAACGGATTATCTATTAACTCCTACCCCCTCCCTTCCCATGCACCCTTTCATGGGAGGTAAACTCGCTGAAACATTGCATGCCTGATATTACCTTCATCTACCCTTCACTTCAAATGATACTTTGGTGGACTACTGAATTCTAAGCCAAACTGATTTCTCCTTAGAATTTTGAAGGCACTGCTCTGCTGTCTTTTAGCTTCCAGTGTTGCCATTCTGATATTTCACCCTTTCCATGAATCCTGGTTTGGTTTTTCCTCCCTCTCTGAAAGGCTGTAGAGCCCTTTATGTTCCTAGCATTCTGAAACTGCCTGATCATGTACCTTGGGATGAGTTTATTTTCAAACACTAACAGGATATTTGGTGGGTCTATTGATCCAGAAATTCATATCCTTCAGTTCAGGAAAATTTATGGAATGATTACTTTGGTATTTTCTTCCCTCCATTTTTCTCCTCCTATTTAGATGTTGGCTCCCTGAACTGGACTTCCAGTTTTCTTTTTCTCCTATTTTAAATTTCTTAGTGTTTTTATTTTATTTCCTAGCAGATTTCCTATATTGTAGCTTTCAAGACTTGTAGTGAATGGTTTTCCATTTCTTCTCTCTTACCTGTAATTTCCAAGAGCTCCTTTGTTTGTCCATGAAGGTTCCTTTTTTTTTTTGTAGCATTCTGTTCTTGTTTACTGGGTACAATATCTTTTTTCTCAGACAACATTAATGATATATAATTTTTAAGCATTCTTCTTCCTGGGTAGTATCTGTTATATCAGTTCTCTCTCTGTGTTTATTTCATATTAGATATTTCATCCAGTGTTGGATGATCCTTGACTATCTGTTCATAATTCAGAGCGAGACACTATAAAGCTGATTGGAAACTCTCTGCATTGGGAGAATGGGGGGCAGAGGAAGGGAGCTTTTTGATTCTGTCATCCCTTTAGACTAAGATACTATAGATTGGGCTGTTCCTTTAGGGGACCCCTAAAGTCAGTATGTTTAGTTCTTTTTCATCCTTTGCCCTTTTCAGCTAACCAGATTCTCCAGAGAAGACTCCTCATCTCCTGCCTACAGGGTGACACCAGCTGAGTGATGGCGGAAGCCAAGGTGAGGAGGGTTACCTGCTCCTTCTGGTTCTGGCTGGGCCCCCTCCCTCAGCCATGCCTGGTGTCTCAGTCTAGAGAGCCTCTGTTCTACCACCTCAGCCTTTTGGGAGTTCTAAGCTATAACTCAGGTTGCTTCTCAACTTTCTCTACTTCTAGGTTGGGATCTGCCTCTTTAGGTCTTCAAAGTCCAACATCTTGTTTCCAGCCTCCAAAATTTGTTATTTTTTTCCTTCCCATTCTCTTCATCTTTGTGGGCTAGCTCCTTGTAAAGAAATACCTCATTTACTGTCATTTAGTAAAATTTTAAAAAAAGGACAGAGCTAAATCTGTGTATTCATCCTGCTATCTTTAACCAGAGGGCCCTAGTTCAGTTTTCCATGGGCTGGCTTTTTAAGGCCATGGCCAAACACCAGCCTCATCGCCTCCTCCTGGCTCAAGGACACTCTGCAGCCCCTGAAGTCCAAGTAAAAGGCAAGTGCATCCTTAAATACTTAACTGGACACCTAACAAGAAGAGTGGGATGTCTTCTTTGGTAGTCTGATAGTTTTTCTACATAATAGATGAGTCTCTTTCTGCACACTAGATAGGCCTGAGTTTCTGGAATTTGAAGGGGGGATCAAAGGTCTCAGGATGTCTCTTGTAGACTTGAGTTTGTAATTCTAAAAATAAGAGAATTTATTTATTTTTTTTATTTTTTAACTTATCTTTATTGTTGAATGTATTACAGATGTTCCTCATTTTTCCCCCATTGCCCCCTCCTCCCCATTCCCTCCCCCCTCCTGCCTTTCCCCACACTGTTGTCTGCGTCCATTGGTTATGCATATGTACATATAATTTCTTTGGTTTATTTCTTCCCGCCCCCTAACCCCCCTTCCCTTTGAGGTTTGTCAGTCAACAGCCAATTTGTACTTCTTAATCCCTTCACCTTTTTCACCCATTCCCCCAACCCTCCTCCCATCTGGTAACCAACAAAAGTTCTCTGTATCTTTGGGAATGTTTCTGTTCTGCTTGTTCAAAAAAAAAATAAGAGAATTTAAAACACAGCCTAATACAATGCCTTCACTCCACTGGCAAAAAACTGGTTTTACTGTAGAAGTTACCTAAATTAATAGCATCAGACCTATTTGAGGACAGATATTGTTTTTGTTTTTTAAATCCTCACCCGAGGATATATTTTTTCCATTTATCTTCAGATAGAGTGGGGGTGGGAGGGGAGAGAGAGAGAAACATCGATGTGAGAGAGGCACATTGATTGGTTGCCTCCTGCACGACCCTGACCAGGGCCAGGGACTGAACCTCAACCGAGGTACGTGCCCTTGACTGGAATCGAACCCGCGACTCTTTGGTCCCAGGGCCAACGCACCAACCCCTGAGCCAAGCCGGCCAGGGTGAGGACAGACATCTTGATAACACTATGATTATTTGCCTGCTAACATGAATGACTTTTTAAATTAAAAAATATTTTTAATTGATTTTAGAGAGAGAAACATTGATTTGTTATTCCACTTATTTATGCATTCATAGGTTGCTTCTTGCATGTGCCCTGACTGGGAATCGAACCTACAACCTTGGCGCATCAGGATGACACTAACCAACAAGCTACCTCGCCAGGACCAAGGATGATTTTTTATACCCTGGAGGATTTCTCCTTTTTTTCAACTGAAGTGTCTTTCTCTAATAAGTACAAACAGTAAACATACAACATGTTGAAATCCATATGTTGCAGATTTACTTTTTAACAAGGCAAAAGTTATTTAAGTTCTGACACTAACAACAGCTGCCAAGTTTATTGGAAAGTGTTAAAAAATAGTTCAGTGGTCCTTACTATTTCTATATTTGTCCTTGCATCTGTCTTCCAATTTTAAAACTACAACACTATTGAATTCAATTATATTCATGTTATAAGATAAAGTTTAATCCCATTTTTATTTAAAACTGAACTGTATTCAATATTAGTGTCCAACTAAATTATCTTGAAATTTATTTGGCGGTATCTATCTACTGATTGAGGCAGAAGTACTATTATACATCTTATAGTTCTCAAAAAATTAGCAATACTATTCCTGCAGCCTTCCGAAAAACTCAATGGTACTTACTTACAAGAGAATCTTGTAATGGGCAACAGCGCCTACACCACAGTGTCGTTGCTGTGGCAATACAGAAGTCATTCATATAAAGCACCACCCTCCATGAAAAGCACCATGGCTTCCCAACTGAGAATCCTCTGCTTTACTTGAGAGACTCAGACCTGAAATGCTGAAAGAAGGGTTACATTATTTCTCACTCAGGGTACGTAACCCTCAGTGAGTAAATCATGATCATCTTTAATATTGGAAAATATCTTCAGCCTGACAAATTCTTCAATAGCATTATGTAGGGAACCAAACTGTTGCGTCCCCTGTGGCTAACGGGCGTTTACTGGATTTTTAGCATTAGCTTTAGACTTTTACCAAATAGAAGAGATACTTCAGACCTTTGTGGCTAAGGCATAGTACTTGACCAACCCCGCCCCTTCTCTGAGTGAATACTGGTCAGAGGCGGTGATGGTAACCAAACAGCAGCCCTTCACTTGGTGACGTGGCCTGTTACTGTGACCAGTCCACAGCTGGGTAACATTCACACGAGTCTGCTCTCCATAATTCCAGACCAGCAAGGGGTAGGTGAGGAAGCACCTCTAGAAAGAGGGACCGAAAGGGGAGGGCTGAGGTTGGGTAGCTTGAAAATAAAGCAGAACTCTGACTCTTGGCTTTAAGTGTTTTAATCCAATGTTTACTTTATTTAGCAATTTAAATAACTTTGAAGGAAGACCTCTGTGTTTAGCAACATAGGCATATGCTTTAAAGAAATTCAGAGACACTGATCTAAACCAGGACTTCTTTTTTTTTTATCCTCACCTGAGGACACTTTTCCATTTTTTGTTCAGATAGAGTGGGAGGGAGAGGGAGGAAGAGAGAGAGAGAGGGAGGAAGAGAGAGAGAGAGAGAAACATCGACGTGAAAGGGACACATCGAGTGGCTGCCACCCGCACGACCAACCAGGGCCGGGGACAAACTGCAACCGAGGTACGTGCCCTTAGCGGGAACCGAACCCGGGTCTCTCCGGACCGCAGGCCGACGCTCTAACCGCTGAGCCAAACCAGCCAGGGCCAAACCAGGATTTCTTACTCTTCCTCCCCCTGTCAGTAACAATAGCCGGTATGGTATACATCACTCACAATACCCCCTCCCCCGAGTTCTCAAATGGCATGCCCTCCTGGCAACCACTGCTTTCTGTGGGGTAGCCACATATCCCACTGTCTCTGGGTAAATCTTAGTTTGTGCCTTCTTTTGAGGTAAAAATATTGATAGCACCCTCTTTCACCCTCCCAAGTGTCCAGGTTTGGATGATAAATGATTAGCGCACCCTATTTCAGTGAGGGACCAGGTCTACAGTGCACCTGGAGTCATGGAAGTAAGGAATATGAGATCACCACAGGAGAACAGATGAGATGCCCCAGCCACACTGGCAACCTCTCACCACGCATTTCCAGCGTAACCTAAAATGTGGGAAAGCACGAGGCTGGACCTGGGTGGACAGTGGACATGAGAAGAATATTAGCACAGCGGACTCTGCAGGACAGCTCTCAGTTAGAATGCCGACTCTTCTATCATCTAACTTCACGATGTGGGGAAAGTCATTTCATTCTCTCTCCGCCTTGTTTTCCTCAGCCAGACAGCAGAAATGTGAAATTTCCTTCATCAAGTTGTGATGAGGACTGAACGAAAAACAATGCATGAAAAGTGCTTAGCACAGTGGGGAGGAACTGAACAGGGCAACGCCCAACAGTCCTTTACATTGTTATAATTGACTGAGGCTTCATTTTAATGTATGTGTTATCTACAGTAACCTAACAATACACTTTCAAGTCAAAATGTTTTTAACTTAAAAAGAGTCCTTTAATTTAGGCAGAGGATCAAACTGTTGATGGAATTTGGATGGTTAACAATATAGTGGGTTATTACAAATCTGAATGTAACCTTCAAAGACATTGCAATATGTGTACAATTTGAATCAGATATAATGTCATAATGTGGCAGTGTGTGCTTACATCTAGTGATGGAAGGATAAAGGAGTTTAACATATAGCTTCTAATCTCTCTGGGCAATTGATATTGTATTAACATAAATATGGATTATATAATTGTAAGTCAAAAAATGATGGCAAAACTCCTTGAACCTCATTTTGAGGAACATTGTATTTCTTTAACAATTATATAGTGAATGGATGAAGGGGCATACCTTTAAAATTAAAATGTAATTCAATTTCAAAATGCTTATGAACAGAATATAGTTAAAAGTGATAACAGTAGAAATTAGCTAAAATTCAAAAGAAACGGTCTTCTTGCAATCTGCCCCGTTCTCCTAGCACTGAGAATGTCTCCTATAGAACCATATCTATAGAAACCAACGATGGAGAGTGAGACAATTACCCTCAGCAAAACCTAATTTGGTTTTAGTTGCCTCTTTCTAGTGAAATCTGGGGTTTTCAGAAATGCCATTTTCAACTTTGCTTACATAACTAGAACAATGTGGAATTAAACGACCAGAGTCCATTTGCAGCAGAACCAGATCAAAGCATGGCAAGTTTTACTGATTTTCTTTCTCAGCTAATTCAGACTGTATCTTGGCCTTGACATTTGCAAGTTTGGTATTGTAAATCTGGTTTCTCAATTATATCACAGCACAGCCCACAGAATTGGCACCTCATGTGCCAAGAGAAAGTATATTTATCTGCAAATGCATCATGTTTTAATAAATGTAACATGTGGTTAAAAAATACCCTAAAAATGTGAAAATGAGGGCCATGTCCACGTGGCAGGGTCTGGGCCTTGGTGGTAGTACCGCTCCTTTCCTTGGCACCCCACGGGGCATTCTGCCATGGGAAACCCACCGCTGCACTGAGCTTTATTACTTCGGAGGCTGGAAAGTTTTGTTTTTTTTCCATTACCAAGTAAAATCTTTGTTTAAAAGAAGAAATTGGGAAGGTTATTTTAAAGTTAATACGTTGCATACACTTGACCTTCAGGGATCTAGGAGTTTCCAGTGAGCTCTCGTGAAGGAAGCAGGTTTACGCTGCTCCATCCACTTTATCCGTAGCCACTTAAACGGAAAGGCCACCCAAGTCCCAAAACAGTCCATGTTAGTTCAAAGGTGTTTCCAGTAGAGGTTTGGTGATTTTTTTAAGTCCCCTTTAAACCTGGAATAGGCATTTAAGGGTTAACCAAGATGCCATTTTCTCTATTCCCCTGTAGCCCACTTTCTGCAGGGGCAAGCCTTGAATTCTGAACAAGACATAGAAAAGGAGTTATTTTTTTTTTTCTTTCTTTCTTTATTGATTTTTTTAGAGAGAGAGGAAGGAAGAGGGAGAGAGAGAAAGAAACATCAATGAGAGAGAACATCGATTGGCCGCCTCCTGCACACCCCACACTGGGGATCGGGCCCACAACCTGGGCATGTGCCCTGACCGGGAATCAAACCAGTGACCTCTTGGTGCATGGGTCGATGCTCAACCACTGAGCCACACTGGCCGGGTGAAAGGAGGTCTTTTTATTGCTACTTTACAAAGAGGTCACCTGGTAAATATTTCAGCAAACTATTTTTCACACTAGTGCATTTGTTCCCAACCTTGTTTGGAACAACAGGTTGATATTAACCAGCTCTCGAGTCCTCTAACAACCAGCTGGTAGAAGCGATGCATTTTCACATACATGTCTTCACATGCTCAGTGTTACAGATGGCTCAAGAAATGCCAACTATAAACACAAGCCCTCTGAGTGCATGAAAGGGTAAAAGTCTGGGGTCACATCATGTAGTACAGGTGGAAATACACTGATAAACACAGTCAAAACAGGTGATCTGGATAAACCCACAACTCTTGCCTATATGAAAATGCACCCAGTAAGACTCCTATCCCATACTTAAAGGAAACTAAACCTTGTCAACCACGAAGTTCAGGATAAAGATCTTTGAGGTCAAACACAACATTCTGAAGCAATTTTTTTTATTTTTTTATTAACCAGGCATTTTGTAAATAACATTTATTTTCAAAGTACCATACACAGTACACATTCCCAGGTAAATAGTAAGAGTTCAGGAACAACTGTGTTGAATTAATTTATGACCCTAAGCATTCTTTCCTCTGAAATATATGTTAACATTTTAATTGAATTGACCGTGCCTTCACTGAGCTAATCAAAGGCACTTCCTATCTTTAAGCTAATTCTATTTTCATTAAAATGGCCTATACAACATAGGTAACTTGAAACAGCTAGTACATCTACAATACAGCAGGTCTGTGGAATGATTTGTATAGAATGTCTGATTATGGGAATCAAGGCTATTCTGAAGCACTGTGTGTTACAGAAAAACAAAGAACCAGAAAGTGCAAGCACCTGAATTTTAGTTATGCGACCTTGATGGTTTTTCATAATTTTTCTACCAATCCAATAGTATTTACAGTTTTCCTGAATTAACAAAAGAAGGACCAAAGTTCAACCACTGAGTAAAAATTGTTGGGAATAATCATTGTTGACATGTGTACATTTATCTTAAAATTCTTCTACATCAGTTATGATTATTTTTAGAACAGGTGTTTTTGGGGAGATAGTGGGGGTTCCAGAGGCACAGAGACTTGGCACACATGGCAGCTGGGCCTCCCACAGCGGTACCAGTCCCTGTGCCTCCACTTCCTGTTCTCCAAAACAGGGGCAACAGTAGCACCCACATCACAGAGTTGTTGATGTGGGCAGTGAAAATAAAACATATACAAGACCATGCCTGCCACATGTAAGTGTTCAACAGATATTAAATGTCATTATTATCAATGGACCAAGGTCCATTCCAAAGGATGAGGGGACAATTGCCTCATCCCGAGAAGGTAACCTAGAGCATTTGAGCTGTCTTCTGTTTAAAATAGAATGATCTTAAGTGTTTGGAAACATGTATCAGAGTGCTCTAGAATTTTAAAAAATAATATGTTTTTATTGCTTTTTTTAGAGAAAGAGGGAGAGGGAGTGGGTGGGAGAGAAGGAGGGGGAGAGAGAGAGAAACATCGATGTGAGAGAGAACGTCGATTGGCTGCCTCCTGTACGCACCCTGACCAAGGATCGAACCTGCAACCTGGGTATGTACCTTGACTGAGAATCAAACTGGTGACTTTCTGGTACAAAGGAAGATACCTTACCAACACCAGCCACACCGGCCAGAGCAAGATGGCTTTATCTTAATGAAACCTCTGATCTGGATTGCGCTCAGCCGGTGGAATATGTAGGCAAGAACTCAGGCCAGAGAGTCATTCACATGTATTTTCTTGGCACTTTTCTAGATCCTAAGTGACAAAAATTGTTTTAAAAACAGCTCTGTATTTGAATAGTTTATAATGTGGCACGAAGATGCACAATTATAAGCTGATGCAGTATGTCATACAAATGGACGTATGAATGAATTTTGAAGAAAGTGCTGAGGAGCATGCGATGGTTGGGTGGAGGAGAGCAAGGCTAACCATTTTAGGGGAATTCGGAGAAGCTTCACAGATGACACCTAAACTAGAACCGAAGAGATGAGTACTAATACGCGGTGCAAAAAGTGATGGGAATGTCCTTTAGGAATAAGGAGGACAACGCTGGGCACTCTCCTGCCTAGGGAGCAACGAGAGGTCCCGTGTAGCTCAGAAGCAAAGAGCACAAGTGCAAAATCACAGCTAGAGATGTCCAGGGGAGCAGGCTGGGACCACTTGCAAGGGCCTTGGTGGTGAACTGCTCCCTTCTCTCCTCCTCCCACAGTGGACGTCAAGAAGCAGCTTGAGATTCACTTAGCAACAAGGTCAGTGGAGCATGATGGAAACCACGTGTATGACAAGGACCTGTTCAGACTCACCGGGACCCACAAAGACATGGCCTGGCCCCACATGCAGTGGGCACATCATAAACGCTGTCCCTTGACTCTGTTAAGCAGGGAGTGAATGAAGCAGTGGGCTGGGTCTCAAAATTCCCTGAACTTTCTGAACCGCTCTGTGCCTTGATTTCTTCAATTATAAAATTAAGCTAAACATGATAGGAATTAAAGAAAGAAAATGATTATTTTTTTTAAATATGTTTTTATTGATTTTTTTTAGAGCGAGAGGAAGGGAGAGCGAGACAGAAACATTGATGTGAGAGAGAAACATCTATCAGCTGCCTCCTACACCCCCACCCCCCACTGGGGATCGAGCCCTCAACCTGGGCAAGTGCCCTGACCAGGAATGGAACTGGGACCTCTCAGTCCATGTTCAATTCCCCGTCAGGGCATAAGCATGGGTTGTGGGCTCCATCCCCAGTAGGGGGCTTGCAGGAGGCAGCTGATAAATGTTTCTCTCTCACATCAATGTTTCTCTCTCTTGCATGCCCTCTCTCTAAAAAAATCAATCAATAAAAAGAAAGAAAGAAAAGAACATAGTACTTACAGCCTGGTTTTACATCTGCCTTTAAACATATTGCCAGAAAATTTTATATTTTATCAATCAGGGAGAAAGAATTTGATGTAGTCAGAAATGTTTGAAATATAACCGTCAGTCAGATTCCATTTGATATCCTCCTTGTCCTTGCTCAGAAAATATCCATTAATACATCTATTAGAATGGCCCACACCCAGAACACGGACACCACCGAATGCTGGTGAGGAGGTGGAGCAACAGGACCTCTCATTCATTGCTGCTGGGAATGCAAAATCGTACAGCCTTTGTGCAAAAACAGTTCGGCAGTTTCTTACAAAACTAAACACTCTCACCGTACCATCCAGCAATAGTTGTTCCTGGTATTTACCCAAAGGAGTTGAAAATTATGCCTAAACAAAACCTTCACACGAATGTTTATAGCAGCTTTATTCATAATTGCCAAAACTTGGAAGCAACCAAGGTGTCCTTCAGTAGGTAGATGGATTAATAAACTGTGGTACATCCAGACAATGGAGTATCATTCAGCTCTAAAAGAAAGGAGCTATGAAGCCATGAAAAGACATGGAGGAACCTTAAATGCATATTACTAAGTGAAAGACTACAGTCTGAAAAGGCTACATCCTGTAGGATTCCAAATATATAACATTCCAAAGAGGGCAAAACTATGGAGACAGTAAAAGATCAGTGGATGCCAAAGGTAGGGCAGGGAGGGATATACAGGCAGAGCACAAAAGATTTTAGGGTAGTAAAACTATTCTGTATGACATAATAATGATGGATGTATGTCACTATATATTTGTCTAAACTCATAGAATGTACAACATTAAGAGTGATTCCTAATGTAAACTATGGACTTTGGGGGATAATGATGTGTCAGTGCAGGTTCATCAATTGTGACCACTGTAGCACTGTGGTGAAGGACACTGATGATGGGGAAGGTTATACATGTGCAGAGACAGGGAGTTTGTGGGACATCTCTATACCTTCCTCTCAATTTTTATGTGAACCTAAAACTGCTCTAAAACAAAGTAGAGTCCTTTAAAAAAATCAATTTCCTGTGTAACAGAAATCAAGAATTAATAATCACATACCTAATTATGTACGGGTAAGCTATCCAGTGAACCTGTGAATGAGCTGTGCTATTTACATTTCTGAAAGGACTGCACAGCTTCTTCTCCATCACCACAGTCAGAAGACAGTGCTGGGTGCATCTCACGCAAACCCTCATGTAGATGGCTCTTTGCCTCCAACGTACACCTGCTAAGGAGCCTCTCTGGAAAGCAGCCCCTCTCCCTCTACTCCTTTGTAAATGAATAGATGTGCCAGATTTAGACTTTTTGCTCTGCGGTATTACACATGAAAACAAAATTACACTCAGATACACTTTGGCAATTGTTTTTCGTAATTTACTTTGATTTTATTTGTAATCAGAATATTTCTCTGGAAGTATTTTTCTGTTGTCTTAATGACACAATTAAACATGTTCCTATGGAACTTTTACGTCACCACTGCATGACGATCCCGCAGGTGGCAAAGGTTTCATACGGAATTAAACTACACTACTGATTATATTCAGAAGTTAAAAGAAATCTAAGTGAGTGACCTCTAAAATTTTTTTTCATATTTTAATAGGCAAAATGGCAGCTGCTTGTCTATATACCTGTGAGTTACAAGAGTTAAGCTAGAATAAGAGTTAAGAATGAAGTGTTTCTACTTTGCTACTGTTTATAGGAAATGAAATATTGGTCTTTTATTTAAAATGCTACCATAGGATAAAAATGCGATTCTTACAGAGGTCAGGTCATCCCAGATCCACTGCTACGATAGCTGACCTAAAACTAAAAATTATCACATGCTGGTAGGACCTGTTGCTCTCTCACGCACATTATCTGAAAGGCAGACTATGAAGAACGTAAAAGATGGTGTTCATTGAAGACACAGTTTTAAATTAATGGAGAAACTCTCTTTTGCAATCAGATTTCAAAGATGGAAAAAGTTTACTGCAAATTAGAAATGCAAGAGCTTTGTAAATATTTTTATTTTGAAGGATTACCTACTGCAAAGGGAAGATAAAACAAAGCAGCTAGATAATGATCCCAAATGTCTAGATGGTAGAGTCCCACGCAACATTTTCTTTAGGAAGTAAAACTTCTTTTGTAGTTCTGAATGCTATCCTATAAAAATTAGTCCACTTTTCTCCCCTCACTCAGAAGGAGGAAAATCCAGCTTGGAGTTTTCTGCTTTGTGGGGGGTAGGGTTGATTCTTCAAATTATTTAGATCCAAAGTTAGGAAAGAGGAAGAATTTGCTAAGTTGGAATCAATTATGGATTTTTATTTCTTCTTCTTCCATTGGTAGATGATGTAATTAATTATTTTAAATAAAACACTGACAGAGAAGCACTCTTCATTTTATTTGTTAGAAATGCCATGAATCATGCCCCCTAAATTATATTCAAGTCACTGTTTAGTATAATAAATCCTCAATAATACTCCAACTGTCTAGTCAAACGTAAGTTCTACTTCTTGAATCAAATTTCTTTAATGCTTCCCAGGGAATATGAAAGAGAGTTCAGCAATTCCTAAAGGTTCCAAACACTTCCCCTAAGAATCCCCAAGACCCTAGAGAAATGTACAAAATACAAAAATCCTATGTAAGAAAGGAAGGTTTTACACTGGCCAGGTGATGCAAAAAATTCAGTATATTTCATCCAATTAAGATTATAAGAAAAGTACAACCATGTTCCTTGAATATATGCCTTATTGCTAAATATCCCAAGGCTCTGTTTTTATTGCATAACAATAAACAGTGTTAAAACGGTGTTAAGTTATACCTTTATACAAACACTAGAAAAAATGCTCTGGAACTCAGATAAATGATCTTTTAAACTCATAACCCCTTCCTCCTGCAGTATTATAAAGATAAATCAGAAAGGTTTAAAAATGTATCTATTGGTAATTTTCCCCATTTCATGAATATCTACCATCAACAACCTAAGCGATATGTGTTTTAATTCAGGAGGGAGGATAACGCTGAGTTCTAACCCGTGATACTTTCCAATTCACATAAAACATGGGCATTCAGAGCAGGCTTTTCAAGTACAACTTAGTCATAGCTAATTTCGATTTATTTGCATATAGTTGACATGGCGTTTCTGATTCAATGTAAAATGCACAATTGCTAATGATGGGAATCATGTCTTTCTCTACAAGGAGAACGTAACTGAATAAAGAGAAGAAAAACCATTATTTTTCATGTATTGTAACATTACTGCTCACTGAAAATTTTCCATTCTCCCAGCAATTCTACTTCTAGCAGTAAATCCGAAGGAAGCAATCAGAGATGTGCGAAAAGATTTATGTACAGAGTGTTCAGAGAGTGCTTTTTAATACCAAAAAGTAAGAAGCGTCTTGAAGATTTAAAGAGGTGGAATTGGTTACGAATTGGTTTTCTATTCATGTAATCACTTACGCAGCTACACAGCGATGCTACCAAGCCAGCGCTGTCCAACACAAACACATGTGAGTGACGCTTCTAATTTTAAATTTTCCAGTAGGTATATTTTTTAAAAAAGCAAAAGAAAAGAGTAAAATTAATTTTATCAACATATTTTATTTAACCCAATATACTTGAAATAGTTCAACACGTAGTCAACATAAAAATTAATAATGAGCCCTGGCCAGTTTTGCTCAGCAGTTAGAGCGTCAGCCCACAGACTGAGGGTTGCAGGCTCCATCCCTGGCAACCAGTAGATGTGTCTCTCTCACATCAATATTTCTCTCGCTTTCTCTCTCTCCTTCCCTCCCTTCCTAAAAATCTATCTAAAAATCAATGGAAAAATATCCTCAGGCGAGGATTAACAAAACAAAACAAAAATGAATAATGAGATATTCTACTTTTTTTGCTTTGCCTTTTGAATTATGTTTTTTTTTTCCTGTATTTATAGCCCATCTCAAGTCCACTGGCCACCATCCAGTGCTCAACAGCCCATGTTGCCCATGGTTACAGCACTGAGCAGAGCAGCTACAGACAATGTTTAGATGTAGAAAATCATTAACATTATATTAAAATTTTAAAAGATTATATGACACATACAGTATGATTCTAATTGTAGGCTTTAAAAATTCATGAACAGGAGAGAGCGGAGAAGGGCACATACTAAATGTTTCCAGTGTTACTCTGGGAGAGGATTCCAGCTTTTTCTTCTTTTCTGTATTTTCTAAATGTTTGACGATAAACTTGTATTATTTTGACGTTAATAAACAACAATGTTCATCTTCTCCAATCAGCACTGATTAGATTTATGATGACTTTAGACATTCAGCTCTAATAATTCCATCCTTGCAAAGTGACTCTAGTTGTCCTTGTTCTGGATTTCATACCAGTGAATACAAATTTCATTGTCCACAGAGAAGAATTCACCACTATGAACAAGACTTACATTTTCAGCATGAGCCCTAACACTGGCCCCTTCAATGTGGTGTGTGTAATTACAGTATAAGAACTGCAAGTAAATTATTTCATTGCCTGTTAAATAACGGGTTTTTAAGTCTAGACAACAATTATAAATAGCCATTATTTATAAAGTTTCCATTCAAAGTACTCGGGGAACTGTATAATAATAGGCCATGTGACTGTAACACCTCCTTGTACCCCCAAACCTCGCACACAAAAAGAGAAGACACATAACATTGGTAAAGATGCTAAATACAGGCAAAAGTCCACTTTGAAACAGTGAGACTAAACTGAAATGAATGTTGTTCGCATGGCATCCACTTCACGTGGCAGAGACCTTACTCTGCTTACCCTCTGCACCATGTCGCACCCACACACTGCCCACCCCCCGAAAGGCTGGAGCACAAAATCAACCCGCTTCTCCCCTTCGACCTTCCCTCTCAGCAGTCCCCAGCACTAGCTCTGCACGGTGTGGCTACTTATGGCATTCTTCACTGTCTCCTCAGCAAAGTTCCTGTGGCCAGCAACTGAAGTAGTTTCAGAAAACATCGGACATTATTTTACTGAGAAATATTTACTGAGATGTTACTACCCGAATTAAGTAGGAACTTACGGTTAGTAGGAAAACTACACAAAAATACACAGATAATTACAGATGGTGGTAGGAATAAGGTGCTATGAAAGAAAACAATAGGTGAAAATGATGAGGAGACATGGTCAGGAAAGGCCCCTTCACTGACAGTGGAAAAACCCCTTGCTGATGAGACCTGATGGATGAGAGGTGGCAAGAGGGAGGAAGCGCCTTCCAGAAGAGACACATGTTCTAACCCGGGGTGGGTGGGCGCTCAGATGAATTAATGAGTCCTGTGTTGGCTACTATGGAAAGGGAGGGAGCCCTGGCTGGTGTGGCTCAGTTGGTTGGAGCGTCATCCCGTACACCAAAAGGTCTCTGGTTCAATTCCCTGTCCGGGCACACACCCAGGTTGCTGGTTCGATCCCCGGTTGGAGTGTGTGTGGGAGGCAACTGATCGATGTTTCTCTCTCACACTGATGTTTCTCTCTCTCTCTCAAGTCAATAAAAATATATATATTACCAAAAAAAAAAAAGAGAGAAAAGAAAGGGAGGGAATCATATTAGCTAGTGGGAATCTAGCACAAAGGCTAGAAACAGTGTGTAATCATGCCTTTCATTATTATTATTAACAACAATAACAAGTGATGAAATGTACTAAGCATGTGTGATATGCCAGGCACATGTAAGAGCGCTCTGAGGTAGGATATTAACCACTGGAGAGGTGAGTGACGCGTCCAAGGTGCACGACTTGTGAAGGGCAGAGCCGGGCCTGCCGACAGTAGCACCAGAGCTCTTGCCCTCTGGTGGCCTGCCTCCCCTTCCAAGCTCTGCACCCACCCTCATCCACTGCCCCCAGAGCTGTGAGGAAAGGAACAGGTTTTTGAAAGAGGATACCGAAAAAAACACACACACAAAGACACTGAGATTTATGTTTCTAGAGGATAAACCCATCTGATGGACACTAAAGACCAAATCCACTCGTGTATAAACCGTGGGGACGGACAGAGAAATCCAAATAGCACGCTGGAGTAGGAATCCATGGGTTCTGTCTCCTTGACATACACCTTCCTTCTTTCTGATAAAAACAACTTCTCTTTGGGAAGCTACCCCCCCCCCCCCAGGCTGCGGTGGTTTTGGAGGGGCAGATCCTACCCTGGCTTTACGTCTGAGCACACGACCCTTCAAACCTAGGCCACCGGGACATCCCATCCCCTTGGCCAGTAGCTGGTTCAGACATGGCATATGACTGACGGTGTATGAGCTCCGTCCTGGGACTCCCTAAGTTACTGAGAGAGATATAAAGTTCCAGCGGCTGGTGTGCTACCTGCCTCCCTGTTGGACCACACAGCCTGAGAAGGAAGCCGTGAGGAGGAAAGCAGGCCTAGGATGAACGCTGGAGTCCCCATACGTCACTGAGCACGTGTATTCAAACATCCTGAAGCGAGATTTGCTCCTAGACCTTGGAGTGGATGAACCAAGAAACTCCCTTTCTCAGAGAAGCCATTGGAGTTGGATTTTTCAACAAGAGACCTGGTATGGATCAGAATCAGAGCAGACTGGCTGGAAAAGAGGGTCAAAGTAAGGCCAGGATTAGCCAAAATGGCAGAAAGTGGTCAGAAAGATCCCAACTTGTACGATCACTGAGAAAACTACCTGAGAGCGAAACTGCCTCCTCCTTGGAGGACGGCAGCCAGCAACGTGGAGACACAATTTTGAAACTCAGGTGCAAACAGCCAGCAGTCCGTACACAGTTACGGGCTACTTAAGGTGTGCCGGACTCGGGGTCAGGTGCAGGAATACGATAATGAACAAGACAGACCTCCTCTCCCTCTGGAGACCATCAGCTACTCTGGAGGACGAGGGAAAGAAGTTCAGGTTAACATCCCCACATCACTGATGACCTACAAACTGAACGCAGTGCAGTACAAGCAGCACCTGACGACAAAGACAAGCCTGGGTCTCTGGTCTAGACATCTGCACCTCCCACGGACACACAACGAAAGGCTCCAGCACGCAGAGGCCAGAGGATGAGGAGCTCCGAAAGAAGAAAGAGGCGCACGTAGCAGCAGTGGTTATGGGCAGAAAGGCTCAGAACTGGACGTGAGGGAACCAAAGTGGACTCGGGTCTATTTCCAGAAATGGAGTTGCTAGAGAAAGGCATCAAACCAGGAAACAGGACAGAGGTCAGAGGGATCCCACCAGAGTGCCCCCACTGAAAATGCCTCTCGCTGCCGCCAAACCATAGCTCTGGGAATTTTCCCTGGCCTTTGCCACCCCGAGTTCCCCGTAGCTGATCTCTCCTCCTGGCCAACGACTATACGGGGGTGGGCAAAAGCAGGTTAATAATAATAAATAATACAGTAATTAACAAATAAATAATAATGCAAAAATAAATTCTGTTTCATGTACTCACAACTGTAAGCCTACTTTTGCCCATCCCTGTATTTGCCCAGATTAATTCTATATCTGGCTCCCTCTTCAGTGAGGTTGGACATGAACTGCCCTCTCAAACTCAGGATCCAGTGCCCTAGAACAACCATGAACTGCTGGGTCCTAGTTTCCTACATTCTCATGTGCCCTAGTCTTCAGAACTGGGAATTTTTCTTTTAAAAAAATATTTTTTTTATTGAATTTTTTTAGAGAGAGATAGAAACATCCATGTGAGAGAGAAACATTCATTGGCTGCCTCCTGCATGCCCCCCACTGGGGATCGAGCCCAAAACCTGGGCATGTGCCCTGAACAGAAATTGAAACAGGACCTCTCAGTCCATGGGGCTCCGCTCAGTCCACTGAGCCACACCGGCCAGGCAGAACTGGGAATTCTTCTTTGGTGCCTGCTACACTGCTCAGTTCTCACAGCTGCTCTAACGTGAGTCCCTGGTGGCTCGTGCAGAAGCCCTGCCTCCCGAGTTCCTGAACTCTGCCCACCTGGCTGAGATGCCGCCACCTCCTTTGGGACACCTGATGCTGAGGTTTCCTGAACTGCCCCTGAGATGATCACATATCACTGTCTTCTTCTACCTCTGCCCACTTCTCTGCCCACCCTGTCACATCTCGGCCTCTCCCTTACTTGGGGTGCACATGCGTAGGTTTTTTTGCCCTATTTGCTTTGAAGACATTCAGTTTCATACCCAAATTGTGGAAAATTTAATCCACCTTTAGTGGCGGTGGGGGTACTGGTAAGTATTCATATCATTAACAACGGTATTAAATTAACTGTTTGGCAAAACTATATGTGATTTACCTAAAAGGGTTGTTTAGGTTCTTCTCAGTTCTTGTATTTACAAAATTTCAACATAAAGATCCTATTTCAGTGTTGTTACATTAAAACACCTCACTCTACACAAATATGCCTACTGAATTATTTCAGTTTTGCTTAACTGGGCACTGAGGTGAGACAATTCTTGAACAAATCTACCAAGAAACAAAAAACAAAACCCAGTACCATAAACCCAATCAAACAAACCTGAATACCAACAGTTTGGTGAGCTGAGTATTCGTTTAACCATCACACTGGTTCATTCATGCAGCAAATATTTAGGAAGTGTTTACTCTGTACCAGACAGTGATCTGGGCCTTGGGGATACAGTGAAGAACAAGGCACTTTCTGAATATTTTATATGTGCTGATTATCAAACTATGCTCCTCTCTGTGGAACCACCATTTAGTAAATCTATCTTTTGTTCCTTCCTGCCTTGGTGACTCTGCCCAGAATATACTCTTAAAATGGCATGACAGGACTCAGGTGCTCAAAGAAGCATTCTTTCAACAGAAGCAGTCTTGTAACAGTAATATTAAAATGTAACTATGAGATGATCTAACTCAACCCATCATCAACCGATGACAAAAGGGAGGCACACAGAGGTTAAAAGTACTTCCCCGAGGTGATCAATACAGTTGGTATCTGTGCTGAAACAGTATTCAGTCTCTTGCTTCTCGATCCAGTGCTCTTTCTCCTGCACTGTCCAATATGGCAGCCACTAGCCCCATATGGCTATTTAAATTCAGAGTCAGAATTAAAAACGCAGTTCCTCAACTGCACTGCCTACATTTCAAGTGCTCAACAGCCACAGAAGCTAGCAACATATGAGACAGCAAATAAAATAGACTATTTCCATCGCTGCAGAAAGTTCTACTGGACAGTGTGGGGTCTAAAACACACTGCTTGGCCCTGGCCGGTTTGTCTCAGCGGTTGGAGTGTCGGCCCACGGACCAGAGAGTCCTGGGTTCGGTTCCTGCTAGGGGCACGTACCTTGGTTGCGGTTCGTCCCCGGCCCCGGTTGGGGTCGTGTGGGTGGCAACCAGTGGATGTGTCTCTCTCACATCGATGTTCCTCTCTCTCTCTTCCTCCCTCTCTCCCTCCTGCTCTATCTGAGGATAAATGCAAAAATGTCCTCGGGTGAGGATTAAAACAAACAAATAAATAAAACACACCGCTTGCATTATTCTAGCTCAGGGTTCTCAAACTTTAATATGTGTGGTTTCAGTGGAGATCGCTTTGAAATGCTGGTTTGATACAGCAGGTTAGAGGTGGGGTCTGAGATTCTATAATCCTAATAATCTCCGTGCAATAGAACTGCTCCTGGTCTGAGGACCACACTTGGAGTATCAAGATTGTAGCTCAGTACTGTGGTTAATACTACAAGGGTTAGTGCCCTAATAGTCTAAGGTGTATGCATTTTTATCTTCCCAATTAGATATTAGGCTGCTTAAGATAGAGCCTCTTCTCATTAACATTCATCACCACACCCTTCATCATAGAATGCAGCGTGGGACACACGGGCAGTGAGTTTTCCTACCTATAAGTGCATTACATTTGGTGCTAACTGCTGCAATGCTATACATGAACACATTGTGTTTTTTTTGTTGTTTTTTTTTCTCCTTTTTAAAGATATCAGATCTTTAACCCAACCATTTATTGCCTTTGATTTCCAAAAAGTCAGATACTGGTAGCTGCACTAGCAACTTCAAGAAAACACATGGGAATTATACTATTTAATGGCTTTAAAAGGAATTATAAATTTCATTAGAGCATACATACTTCAAATACTTCAATAAATAATTGAGAAAAAATATATAATGTTTATTTGATGGCTGAAGGGATGCTTAACAGTCTCCTGAAAGTACAAACAAATGGAATACCCAAGCTGTGTCTTAAAATTAAAAAATGATTAAAATATTCACAAAAATAATACAATCAGAAGTGTCATCTGTGTGTATGGCTGAGACCTTACATCCTACCCTGAAAATATTGAGCAACCTTTCTTTTCCTTTTTTTATCCTCACCCAAGGGCATTTTTTGCACTTATCTTCAGATAGAGCAGGAGGGAGAGAGGAAGAGAGAGAGAGAAACATTAATGTGAGAGAGACACATCAACTGGTTGCCAAGGTACATGCCCTTAGCGGGAACCGAACCCGGGTCTCTCTGGTGCGCGGGCCGACGCTCTAACCGCTGAGCCAAACCGGCCAGGGCTGAGCAACCCTTTGTAATGGGACAGCCGACAGTTGTGGTACGAGCAGACATATCTATAATTCTTATCATAGTTTTCTATGAGCATTCTCAGTTTTCTAGAAATTTCAGTGATTACTGTTTTTAATTAGTCATTAAGAACTTTGCAGTGAAGTTGAAAAGGTTAGTCATTTTTCTACTTAAAAGTCACGTATTTATACACGAAGTTTGTAAAGAACTGAGAGCCCTTTGTGCCTCCCTAAATGTATCCCAAGGAAAAAAAGTTTTATTAATGCACAAGACTGAAAGAAATGTCAAGTATGCTCGAGTTCTGGTTTTGATTTTGGACTTCAGAGAAAGTGAAGGAAGCAGTGGAACAGAGCCCCTTAATTACAATCCAATGTCCTGGAGAAGAATATTTGCTATCTCTTCCAGTTGGCATTCTAGCCGGTGTGAGAAGATACTACAACATAGTATCACTCCACCCAGTCAAGTTAATCAGGAATTATACTGTGTGCACATCATGAACTTCTCTGGTTTTGTTTAAGGTCTTGTTTGACACGTTAAAAGACAGAAATGTTCAAGAGTTAAGTCAATAGTTTTATTTATGCTACATAACCCAAGCCAATAAAAGTGTGTGCTAAGATTCCTCGAACTCCCACGTCACTTTGGGGAGGATAACTAAATGACAGCATCTCCCCCCACAGGAGGAGAGGAAACGTCTGGGACCGAAAGACGGCAGCAGTACGGTGATGGAGAGCTTGAGCCTGGAGTCACCGCCTGCACACAAATTCTCCACTCAGCCTCCTCCTCATGTTGGCCTTGGGAAAATTAGCTATGTCTTTAAGACTCAGGCTCTTCATCTGTAAAATGGGAATGAGTAAGGTTGTTCGGAGCACTAAATGCAAACTCACGATATGGCATTTAGCACAGGAAACAAGGATTCAGCGCAGTAAGCTTTCAGTGAACGTTGAAAGGAATTTATCATAGCTCGGTGGCCATGAAGTATTTTTCTTCACTCCCACCAAGATCTTTTACTTCGTATTTAGAAATCTTCCCTTAAGGTATACAATATACACATTTAAGAGAGAAAGAAAAGAGGTATTTGGGGATTTGCTGTTAAAAAACAAGTACATTATCTGCTCACCTAGAATTGCTCTACAACCCCATTCAGAGATAAAATTACTCAAAGACAACAAAATACAATGTCAAGAAATACATCAATATCCAGGTACAGTCAACAACAGGACTTGCTCTTCTGGAAGAAAGCTTGAAGTCACGGAGGTGTGAGGTGCCGTCCAGATAGCCTCAAACAAAGTAGAAATCGGCAACTAAACGTATAATTTATATTGCATAGAGAAAATGTTTGACTTATTTGGGTCAAAAAGAGGATGATTTTTGTCCTAATTATCTAGTTAGGCTGCTGCCCATACCAGAATCGTGCCAACTCCCCTCCTCTCTTACTGAGCGTAAAACTGACTGAGGTAGAGCCAGGACTGTCTTCCTGGTCGAGGACAGGAGACAGTGGTCTCAGCAGCCATGGCAAAGGCCAGTCCGACGCCCGCCGTCAGCCACAGGGCTTGTGTATCAGTCAGGTGAGAAGGGGTCAGATGTGCACACTCCCTACAGCAGATTCACCTCGCTCTGAAGGGAGAGCAGTGGATATGTTCACGTCTCAGATGCTCATGACAGTGCTACTCAATAACAGAGAATCAGTACTCCCCTCCACAGGGTGTGGGGAGCCTGGAGCAAGGAGAAAAACAGGCTTGAGACTTCATACAGCACTTCCCCGTCCACAGAATCAGCCTGGAATTCATTTGGACACAATCCTCATGAGGTTGGTAGAGTTATTTCACCTTAGCAAGGAAATGAAGCTCTGAGAGGACGAGGGTTTGCCCAGGAAACATCAGCTACGCCCTGCCATTCGGGGCAGAGACGCAGAGGGAAGCCCCCAGCACTCTGTCAAAGCAAGTAAGGTTATAAAACTGGGTTTTTATAGAATTTTTTTCATAATATCAAATAGTTCTTCTATATTCAAAATTTTAATTTGTTTAAAAGATGTTTTAATGCAGCTTTTCTTCCCCTCCTAACTAGGATCCAATCAAGATTGTACACTGCATTTGATCATTAGGTCTCTTCAATCTTTATAGTATAGAATAGTGTTCCCATTTTTTTTTTTAAATCCTCACCTGAGGATATTTTCCATTTATTTTCAGACAGAGTGGGAGGGGGAGAGAGAGAGGACGGGAGACAGAGAGAAAGAGACAGAGGAGGGGAGAGACAGAGAGAAACATCGACGTGAGAGGGACACATTGACCTGTTGTCTCCCGCATGACCCTGACCAGGGCCGGGATCGAACCACAACTGAGGTACTTACCCTTGACCGGAATCGAACCAGCAACTCTTTGGTCCACAGGCCAACGCTCTAACCGCTGAGCCAAACCCACCAGGGCCCCATATATATATTTTTAATGACATTGACTTTTTAGAGTCAGGACAGTCGTCTTGTAGAAGAGCACACATTCTGGATTTGGTTGTTTCTTTATACTGTCTTTTAACATATGCTGGTAGCCCCTCCATTTCCAGTAAGCTGTGTAAGGCTCGACCGGATTCGGGTTAAACATTCCTGGAAAGAAGATTTCACTGGTGATGTTGTGTACTTCATATTGCTTCACATGAAGAGACATCATCGCCCAACCACTACTGAAGTAGGAGTGGTCACGTGGTAAAGCTGGTGAGCATCAGATTTCTCCATCATAAGGTATTATTTTATTCTTTACTCATGGTTAGTATGTTATTTTTTGGTCCTGTGTTGATATCCTATACCTCAACGATTTTTTGAATTTTGTAGCTAATTTTCATGCTATGCTTGTAGTCTACCATGTTACACCAATTAAAAATCCTCCTGTAGCCCTGGCCAGTGTATCTCAGTGGCTAGAGCTTCAGCTCGTGCACTGAAGGGTCACAGGTTTGATTCCCAATCAAGGCTACGTACCTGTGTTGCAGGTTCGATCCCGGCCCTGGTCAGGGCCTGTGTGGGAGGCAACCAACCAATGTGTCTCTCTCACATCAGTGTTTCTCTCTCTCTAAAAATCAATGGAAAAAAATACCCTCTGGTGAGGATTAACAACAACAACAAATCCTCCTGCAACATTCATTATTTGGGCTGGGAATCTGGGGAGGCTCCCCACTCCCACCTCCGAGTTAATGGATCTAAGTCTAGGGCCAGGGCTTTCCCCGCACACTCCAAGTAAGGACACAGGTCTTACTCTGCAGGACAGGAGAGTCCCATCAGGATAAGGACAGGATTCAATTTCTACCCAGAACTCTAAGAACAACCATCTGGTCAAATTAGTTATGTTTAAATTTTTATTTTATTTTATCAAAGTAATATACCTGCAAATGTTTTTAAGAGAAACACACTGCTAAAAGGCTTGCAACAGAAACAGTAGTTGTTCGGCCACCAGGGTCAACCACTTTTAACTCTTGTAGTTATTTCTTCTGATACTTAGCTCCACATTGCTAAACACGTACAACCATTAGAGTTCTACATGAACTTTTTAAAAGTTCAGTTATCGTCTCTGACTTCCTTTTATAGTAGAAGAGGATTGGCTGCTCTTCCTACGTCTCGGTGCGGAGCAGGAATGGGTATGAACTCCTAGGGTCATCACACTGAATTCTGAGAGCTGCTGGAACATAGTGGGCTTTAGAAATACTTGTTGGATGTCCCCAGATGGACGACACAGTAAAGCCAGGCTATGTTCTGCAGTTCCTCATGGCAAGCATGCACTGAGCAGAAGACAGGAGACATACACAATCTCTCAAAGTCACACAAATTAAATCGCTTATTTGTAACCTGTTTTACTGTGTTCTTGAAAAACAAGAAAATTCAACATTATTTTTTAAAGGGGCTGCTATGAAACTAATTTGAATGACTTGGTAAAAAAAAAAATCTCTGCAGCTCAAAGATTTTTTTTCAAGTGAATTCTTAATCAGCTGCAGAGAAAAGAAGAATTTTGATGTAAGGAAGTAATCTTTTCTAAATAATGATGAGCAAACATGCCTGAAAATATATGGGAGACCTTCCTTGGAGTCACCCAAGCTCAGAATCCAGCTCTTTGCCTTGTAGAATTTCATAGTTTGAGGCCAAGCCAAAAAAAAAAGTATAAATTATGAATACTCTGAGAAGACTCCCACCTCATTAATATGTCTCAAAACACACTGCTTAAGGGTAAAGTTAATTAAATCACAGTACACATAAATTTGAAATGGACTGGTAATCAATCACAGACAAAAGTATGTTATATAGAGACAAAATGGGAGTACTGGACATTAATAAAAGTTAAATGAAAACAGATTCATATAATGGAAGGAACTTTTCACCTGACTTGCTGCTGACTATATTATCCAGCTTTCAGGAACGTATGAGGCCAACTGATGAAAGAATTAAATATCCTTTCTCACTTGGAACCTTTTAAAGTGGCGAATCTTCCATTCAGTAATCAAGAATTTCTCAAGCTGGCTTCAATGAGCATCAACTTTTTGAACAAGGCAATGAAACGCTTACATTTACTGGATGAATTACATAGTTTTGTGACTTTTCCAAGAACTCTATTTCTCTGGGCCTTTCACTTTCATTGCATTTCAACTATTTTGCAAGAAGGGAAAAGGAGAGAAATTCAAAGCAGGCATTTTGAGTACTTGTTAACAGCTCCGACGAGACACACCCTGAGCTTTGTTTTTGTTTGCTGTAACTGGCTGCAGGTTCCCAGTATTCGTGTATTCTCACAAGCAGGAGCAATCCAGAGCAGTCTGAAGTCACTTTCTGCAGCTGGAATAATTCCTGTCCATGTCATGGCCTTTCCCACATCCATGTATCTTTTATTACACAGTATCTTAGAACGGGAAGGGGCTTAGAAATGAGCTCCTTCGAACCTCCACCTGAGAAATCTTCCTAGCAAGCGCTAACAAGAGGACGTGGCTGGGAGACAGATTTAATCACCTGTCAACGAGGCAACAACAGGTATCCAGAAGGTCCTTGGGCAGATGGTGTAATGTAACAACTGCACAAGAGCTGGTAGCACAATGCAACAGATAAAACCCCAGGATTTGGAATTGAAGCTGAACCCAGCTGGGAACATGTCCCAGCGCTGCTGCCTCAAAGCTGTGTCTCTGGACAACTTCCTTGTCCTCAGGCTGTTTTCCCATCCGTCCAGTGGAGAAAATGACACCTACCTCATGATGCTATGTTTAAAGACTGAATGGGATAACATTCGTGATGCTCAAATAATGTTTTATTAAAAGTTAGGTACGCCCCGGCCGGGTTGGCTCAGCAGTTGGAGCGTCGGCCTGTGGACCAGAGAGTCCCGGGTTCAGTTCCCGTTAGGGGCACGTACCAAAAAAAAAAAAAAAGTTAGGTACTGCGTAAACCCACGTCCAAAGTTCTCAGATTAATAATATGAAGTATCTAATACAGGCAGCTGTGTCTATAACTGACAGTTGTAATTGATACGAGAGGAAAATCAAGGTGACACATTCACAGTATATGTAATAGAAAAAACATTTCCTATATCTTCAAATTTCCCTAATATATTGACACCAAAATATTTATTATGTGCTTCCTAAGCACAAGCATAACACAGCAGACAAAGACAGGGTACTCCCATGAGGAGAGTTCGACCAAGGGGTATAAGGCATCCACGCACACCAGGATAACGAACCACACAAGGCAGCACGAGGTAAGTGGCAAATAAGGGATACAAAATCCTAAGTTCCAAGGAGCAAGGGTTGGCTCACTTTCAGCAGGTGTGGAGGTGAGGTTGGAGCTGGACCCTAATGGTCAATATTCAGAGAGGAGGTGAAGAGGATAGAGGTCGTTATTTCGGATGGAAAGAATGTACTGTCCTGTCCGACCTCACCTCCAATTTACACTAATCATAAAGATGCAAATCCGAGTCTCAGAAGGTGCTATGGTTTGATTTAAGAAGAAGACAGAAAACTTGTGTGGTTTCTAGCTTTTCTAGCTAAAGGTGGCCTCTCCCCGCAGGAAGCTAGAATAAAAGTATTGAGAGTAACATCAGTCTGCACCCATCCTGGCAGTCCACATTCCCCAGTGCCCTCAGGCATGTGTGGCGTCAAGCAGTACTGCTGAAGCGTGGTCAGGGGTAAGAACACACCTCCAACAAGCTACTGCAGAATCCACGCCAAAGGGGGTTGGTGTGAATACAAATTAGAAGTTCAAGAGACACAGTAGTGGAAACAAAGGTTAATGTATCTGTTTTTAACGCTCATCTTTTTTTTTTTTTTTTATCCTCGCCCGAGGACATTCTTGCACCTATCTTCAGATGGGGGGGGGGGGAGAGAAACATCGAAACATCGACGTGAGAGGGACACACCAAGTGGTTGCCACCCACACGACTCCAACCAGGGCCGGGGACAAACTGCAACCGAGGTATGTGCCCTTAGCGGGAACCGAACCCAGGACTCTCCGGTCCGCAGGCCAATGCTCTAACCGCTGAGCCAAACTGGCCAGGGCTTAACGCTTATCTTGATACAGTTTCATGAGTCAGATGCAGAGCTCTCAGGGTGGGGCCCATTGTGACTCAAAGCCGCATGTCTTTCTGCCCTGGGACCAGGTAGCACCCTCACCCTCCACCGCCACTGCACACTGACCGTCTCCACTCGGCTGACTCCAAGGCAGCCTCGGTTCTCCTTCCACATTCCCTATCTCCCAGAATGTGCTCGCTTCCTCCCGACAGCTGTCTAAACCAGAAGCCTAAAAGTCACCATGGACTTCTCGCTCTTCCCTGGATTTTGCAATAGACTGTTCACTTATCTCCTCAGTCGGGTCGTCTCACCTCCTCTAACCTAAATATTCTCCGGACCGCTGCCACAAAGAGTATCGGGTACCAGATAACATCTTAACTCCTCTGTAGCAAGGCATACAAGGGCATCATTATCTGGCCCCAGCTGGCCAGTCTGACCTGAGCTTCCAACACTCTTCCCTCGAGATGTGCATTCTGGCAACATCTAATTACCTGAGAGGTCCCGAACCTACGCTGCTTTGGGGCCTCCCTGCCTGGTACACACTTTTCCCTCCCCACCATGCTGACAACTCAGGAAACTTCTCTTCATCCTTCTAGCCTTAGCTCAAGTACTCTGCTCTGACTCTTGACCCCTGCTCACGTGCTGAGGTGTCCAGTCCATGTAGCTCATAGAACTGTGATTGCTTACAGTGTCTGTCTTTGCACCTGCTTCGTAAGCTCCTTGAAATCAGGAACAAAATCCTTTCTCCTTCCAGCTCTAGCATCTCACACAGGGTAGCCCACCCAAACAAAAAGCTGTTGAGTAAATGACTGAACTTTAAAATGAAGAAGAGATGGATTAATATTATTTGGTTAAAAATCAACAAGTCTGAAGAAATTCAGTGCAAACATTATTTAATTGGAGGGGTGGACATGCGTGGGGGTATTCTCCATTGGTCTATCTTTCCTTTGGAAATGCCAGTGAAATAGTTACACACATGTTGTGCAAAGCAGCATTTGTTGAAAAGAAATACCCTGTATAGTACCACCTGGATTTACAGAGTACCTGAACTCTTTCAGCTGGAACTCAATTTTATCTAGAATATTTTTAACGCCCTCTGCGCTACCAAAACAACAAAAATAGAGACAGAAAACACTACAATTGAGAACCCCCCAGGCAACAGGGCTTTGGCACTAACTTAGCTTTGAGGACTCTCAAAATTACTTTCCAATCTCTTATATAAAGTGGGAAATATGAAATTGTCAAAAGGGTTCCTCTTCTTTGCATCCCTCGGGGGTGACACAGATTCATGCCTGAAGCTGTAGGACTGAACTCTAAAATCCTCAAGTTTTGAGTATTTGTTTAATTGCAATCATTTACTTTCCTTGGGAATTAATAGAAACCATCTGCTTAATGATAAAGCTGAGCTCTGCAATTATTTGAGGAAAAATGTGCCGCAGTCAGCATAAAAGGGTCTTATTGAGGAAGCCTGCTAGACATATGTATTTCTTTTATAATTAAAGCCAATCGCATTCATTAATTTTAAAATGCTGTTGTGATCAGCTGCCTCTATTTTTTTATTTATCAGCACCACCCCTGCTAATATGCACCTATGCAACCTTCAATTTGAAACTTACAGTAGGTTAAATAACTATAATTGTACAGATGGTTGTGATCACACATCAGAAACTTGAAGGGATCATGAGAAAAAATAAAGATGGAGAAATAAATGTCTACCAGAACCGCATATCCGTCTTCTGGGTCTCATACCTGTGTGTGGGAGGGTTATTTTTCTTTCCTAGCAAACAGGAAGACGGCTGGGCACGCTCCAAACACAATTCCTCTGAACTGGCCACCTCTCAAAGCTCCTGGTCCTTCTGCCGGCAGGTCTGCTGGCAGATGTGAATGAAGGGCCCCAGAAAAATAGGCAGCTTTTGTCACACAGCAGCCCGCACACGGGGAAGAGTTAACGTCTACTCTGACTGGCAGTAAATATTGATCCACCTGTAAAGAATAAGGGTGCCATCTCTGTATGGTGGCAGATAAATAAAGAAGGAGGAGAGCAGAGGAAAGAGCAACACGGACATTAGGCCAGTGGCTCCGAGCGGGATTCTCTCTGTGTGTGGCCCAAAAGGAGATGTTTATTTGGACATCTTCCCTCCCGAAAAGAAGCCAGCGGACTGTGTGCTTCTGCGTGGGTCCAGTGAGACCGCCTGATTCATTTCACAGACAGAGCCGTGCAGTTTGGAGTCAGCACAGTGAAGGGTTCTGAATGTTTGAAACCTGTTGGTAAGAAGCAGCTGATCCACACCACCCGGCCCACCAGCCCCCCCACTCTAATTCCACAGTGTGTAACTGGTGATTACCATGGTCCTCTCCCTACAGAACGGCACAGGGGTTAAGAAGGTGGGTTTTATAAAGTACAACAGATACTGACTGAAATCTCTATGAGCCATTCACTACCCATATACAGTAAAGAAAGTTACTTAATGTCACTGTATATTATTTTCTACTTCTGTAAAATGGAGGTAATGATAGTGTCTACCACAGAGGCCTGTGAAAAGGAAATAAGACAATGTATGATAAGTGCTTCATCCAGGGCCTGGAACAGAGAAAGTGCCCCACAAATGTGAGTTATATTTATTATTTTTATTCTTATTATCATTATGGCCAACTGCATTGTAGGAACGAGGAGGGACGTCTCAGGAACCCTCAGCTCCTGGGGGATCGCCACTACCCAGCCTCACTGCCAGGAAGAAGGCATCCTCTCTCTTCTTTTAAAAAGGAATCAAGGGAGGAAGTTAAGAGCTGGGCTTAGGCAGCTGTGAGCAGTAGTAACCAGCAGGAGTTCTATCAGGAATGTACATCAAGACCCTGTTTTAAAGTAAACACAACAAAATCTCTGGCAAACAGGGAAGTGGTGTCTTAGACTAGGAATACTTATATGCCACCTTCAGTTTTTTCTTTTCTAAAAAAATTTCCCAAGCAAATATATCCATTGTATTATGTTACTGAAAAGCATATGGGCTCTAGAATCAGAGGGACCTGGATGTCTTCCCAGCTCCACCATTTCCCAGCGATGTCACCTTGGGCAAGTGACTTAACCTCTCTCAGCTCCAGATTCCTCATCTGTACAATACAGATAACATCAGGCAGCTGGAATGTGATGGAGTGAAAGATACCACAGCAAAGCCGTTGAGAGAGTGGGTTGTACAATTAGACCACCTGGGCTTCAGCCTGGTTCTGCCACTTACCCCAGGTGACCTGGGACAAATCACTGAACATCCACCTCAGTTTCCTCCTTTGAAAAATGGGGATAATAAAAATACCCATCAAGTTGTGGTAAGCGTTAAATAAGCTAATACTATATAGGGTCTTAAAACGGAATTCATTTTGCTTATTACTATGGACATTGAGAAAAATTCACATAATCCTTTGCATGCAGACAGTACTCATTACACAGTACCTATCATTCTTATTGTAAAGAAATTAGAAAATACAAATGAGCAAAAAAGAAGAAAAGTAAAATAACTCATAATTTTTAAATAGAAACTTTTAGAATTAAACAAAACACTATAAAAATGACCAAAATTGTACCTGGAGAAAGATACCATTTCCAAAAAAACTATGGAAATGTATTTCCCTAACACTCCTTTTTTACTGGACTAGAATGCTGATGTGTTCCAAAGGTAGAGATGACTTCTATATTTACCTCTTAGACTTGTTAACAGTTCAGTTATTCAACAGAGGAACCAGAAATACTTAAATGGGATGGTCCACTTAAAAGTATCTTGTTGGGAATAGTTATAAAAAAATCTTTAAAATCTTTTAGAATGCACACTTTCTATTAGAATACAGAGGAAAATAGAATAAACTTAGCCCAAAATGTTTATGATGAAATAGTATTATGGTGTTCAAATATGTGGAAAACAATAATCTTTATATGGAAGTATAAAATCTGTTTAGCGATGTTTCTTTTCTTTGCTTTTCTTATCCCCACCTCTAAAATTTAAAATCTCGCCCAGCCGGTGTGGCTCAGTGGTTGAGCATCGACCCATGCACCAAGAGGTCCTCGGTTTGATTCCTGGTAAGGGCACATGCCCAGGTTGTGGGCCTGATCCCCATTGGGGGGCATGCAGGAGGCAGCCAATCGATGTTCTCTCTCATCGATGTTTCTATCTCTCTCTCTCTTCCTCTCTCTCTGAAATCAATAAAGAAAAAAAATTTTTAAATTTAAACTCTTTCACGATATATATGTACCTGAGTACTACATATACATAGTTTTATAAATAAGGAAACAAAAATAATTATTTTCAATGTTTTGTCGTCAAGTTTCAGATAATACAAGAGCTCAGGTTGAACATTATCTCTCTTTTTTTTAATTAAAAAAATTTTTTTTTATTTTCCTTTATTGATATTTTAGAAAGAGAGGAAGTGAGAGGGAGAGAGAGAGAGAAACATCAATGAGAGAGAACACTGATTGGCTGCCTCCTGCATGCCCCCCACTGGGGATCAGGCCCACAACCTGTGCATGTGCCCTGACCGGGAATCGAACCGGCGACCTCTTGGTGCATGGGTCTGTGCTCAACCACTGAGCCACACCAGCTGGACTGAACATTGTCTCATTATGGTTTAACACAATTTTGAAATATAACAAATAGGTATTTTTAAGTTTTAATACATTCTAAATATTTTAACCATAAAAATAAAGGTTACTTATTAAAGAGCAGCTTGTAAAAGCATCCCCCTGGAGTCCTTCTAGAATGACTATTTCTATATACATTTTCTTTATATGCTGCTTTGTTACTCAGAATTAGCAATAACCTTACTCCTATTCCCCACAGATAAAACTTCCATTATACTAAGGAGCCAGAGAGTAAAAAGAATTACACCTTTTAGAAATTAATCACCAAATTTGATTTTCTCTACAAATAGCCTGAAGGTAGGTCTGTAATATTATGTATCTCTTAATTCCACTTTGAAGGTAAGCAAACATTTACCAGTCCACTCAGTTCCTGAATACAATCCATGTTCTTTTCTGTGATTCAGACATAAAGCCCTATTGATTATGTTCAAGTGGCCACTTACAAGGGTGCCTTAAGGAACTGCTTGTTGAATTCACTGAAGGAGGTTCTCTGGCCTTGGCAGAGGCAAAAAGCTGTAGACAGTCTTCATCACCACTACACCCCAGTTTAACAGGTTTCAATGGCTTCCCAAACTGGCAGACCTGGTAATTCCTACCTGTCCAGCTTCATTGTTCTCAAACATGCTTGTCTTTGCTCTTGCGAATCACCACCAACACCACAACAGTCATAACTAATACCCACACAGGGCCTAAGCACTGCATATATAAAGCAATTAATTTAATCCTTACAACAACCCTTTAAAAGAGGGACTGTGATTACCTCCACTTTACAGAAGAGGTTCAGTGACCTGACTGAGGTCACCCAGCAAGGAAATGTTGGAGCCAGGATTCAAACACGTGCAGTCTGGCTCCAGGTCTGTGTGTTGGCATCTTGACCCTTATTCAGAGCTAGGGTCTGGGTATGGCACAGAGCCAAGCCTCAATAAATCTTTATTAAATGAATGAACAGATGAGTTCTACAAAAAGTCTATATAGTCCATCCTGACTTATTAATTTTCTACAATATATAACTGCATTATGGGCTTCAAAGAGGGATTCAAATGGTTACGCAGAAATTTGTTCAACAAATCACTGAGAGCACCTGCCATGGGCCAGGCACCCGGGCCAGGCACCCGGACCCGGAGATACTGCGCTGCCTTCAAAGGGCTCACAACCCAGTGTTGGACACAGACTGAAAACAGGCCATTAGTTTCTACCGGGGTGGTGACTGCTGGGTGCTATTCAGTGACAGGAACCTTGTCCTGCCCCACGCTAAGCCTGGAAGAGGGTTCGAGACAGCGGCTGAGTGCTTTTTAAATCAAGTCCGTCTATTCAACACACATGCATTCCACTTCAACTTTCTGTGACTGGCCTGGGAACAGTGGCCGGACTAGGGGCAACTCAGTAAGTGCTTGCTAAATGGATGAAGGAAGAAGGAACTGTACCTGGTCATATTGTTTGTCTGGGAAAATGCATTTCAAATTCTAAATAACTTGCAAACTCAAGCAGCTCGGGTCTCTGTCCACTAGAAGAAGGGAGGAGCGAGCTCTAGTTTACACCCCGCACCCCACATACACATGCTTCCCTTAAAAGTGAGGGGGGCAAGCAATAATCAAAATGGCAAACAGCCTGGTAAGTATGGCTCAGTGGTTGAGTATTGACCCACGCACCAAGGGGTTGCCTGTTGGGTTCCCAGTCGGGGCGCATGCCTGGGTTTCAGACTCAATCCCCAGTGGGGGGTGTGCAGGAGGCAGCTGACACACGTTTCTATCTCTCCCTCTCCCTCTCCCTTCCTCTCTCTCTAAAAATCAATGAAAACATATTTTAAAAAGTTAGCAAACAGAACTTTAGATTTTACATCATCTATTCACATACCACCCTCTCTCCCTTTCTGCAAATGCTCTGTTTTTAAAGATGTCCATGTGTGTCTGTTTAGAAGTTGCTTTGGGAGTTGGAAGGGCTGGCTCTATCCTTCTGTTATCAGTCGTGCACAATTCATGGAACACGAGTTATTACAATTCTGAGGTTTCTGTGGGCGTCATCTTGTTTTTACAAAACTGGCAAATCAAAATTCTAGGTTTCATGACTGTTTTATGTCACCATGCGAAGTTCTTCTTTATCTATAAAAAAGGCTCCTCAAACACATGCTAAGGTGCTCATTCCAAAGTCATCACAATTTTTTCAATCAAAAAGTGAACAGCTTTGACATTTTAAAATGAGAAACTGTCGCTTTCAGAATTTGATTAGACTATTCTAACAGCAGGCTGCAGTCATTAAAATTGGCTTTGAGAGATGAGATACTTCATGTGCTTAGTAATTGGCACATTGTAGTGATGACAGTCTCCGAATCAGGCTTCCCAGGAAGACAGTCCCTCCGCAGACCAGCCAGACACGTCACACTAGCTGCCCACTAGAACTGTTTCAGCATTATTTCCTCGTACAAACTCTACATCTTCATAATAAAACGATGCTATTTTGCAGACATAAAATGTAATACGTATGCCTTAGATCAGTGCATATATATTTTTAGGTAAGAAATGTAAAAGATAGCCTATGAAATATTTGTGCCACCTTAATTCAAAAGTAACACACAAAAGAGCACTTCATAATTCTTCTCTTTGTCCATTATGACCATTAAGGGTAAAAAAGGGAGGGAGGGAACAACCAATAATTTGTTAATGGTTTAGTACAGAAATGCCAGGTTAATTAAAACAAAACAAAACAAAACAAAACAAAAAATGGCACAATGTTTCCTAAGATTTACTACCCTTTTATTGAAGGGCAAACTTTCTTTAAAATTCCAGATGTGAACTTGCCTTAGGAAAATTCCGATGCTGCTGTGGAAAATGCATGAAGGTCTCCAACAGGACGCTGCTTGTCTGGGTCCCCAGCTGGCTCCACCCTGGGCTTCACCCAGCAGATGCCAGCCAGGAGTGGGCGCTGGACCCCAAGCTCACCGCAAGAGCCCTGCTGTTGCCTGTGGGTCACTAAGCTACAAAGAAACACTCTATTGTTAGAGTCTTCTTACAGAAAGTAATAAAGTGCTATTGCTTGGCTTTTATGACCTTATTTTCTTTTAAAGAACTTCATTTTCCCGTAGAGGAGAAAGAGCTGATAGATATGGTTGATACGGTATGAACCACAGCCCAGGGAGCTGTACTGAGAAGGTAGAAGCTACTGTTGGAAGCACAAGTATATTGAATTAGTTAATTTTCTTAGTCAGATACCTAGCTAACAGTCAGGAAATTAAAAACCAGACCAAACCACAAAACTGACAATGAATCGTGTGTGTACTGAATTGCATGATTGATTATATTTTTCATTTGTGAGAAGTCCTAGCTTTCTTTTTTTATTGTTAGTATTAATTTGTTTTTGTTACAGATGTTTCTCCTTTTCCCCCCATTGACACCCTCCTCCCCATCCCCCCCGCCCCATCCCCAGCTTTGTTGTCTATGTCCATTGGTCATGCATACATGCATATAAGTTCTGTGGTTTATCTCTCCCCCTCCGAACCCCCCCTCCTTTAAGGCTTGTCCGTTTGTACCCCACCTCTATGTCTCTGGGTCAATTAGTCCTAGCTTTCTTAAAATAAAATCTTTTTAAACATTTAAAAAATTTTTTCAATTATAGTTGACAGACAATATTATATTAGTTTTAGGTGTACAACACAGTGATTAGACATTTGTATATAAATGAAGAAGTGATCCCCTGGTAAGTCTAGCACCCATCTGACACCATACACAGTTATTACAATGCTACTGACGATATTCCCCAGAGAACCTAGCCCTTAGGCTGCAGTGCAGAGGGTACATTTATGTAAAAAATATTAAGAACTCGGGAGCAGTAAGCCTTTTGAAAAAAAAAAAGCACTTCTACTTCTAAAAAGAAAATCAAGGGACAATGAGTTCAGGCATCCGTGAAGTTCTCATCAAGCATCAAAACTCCTACGAGCCCTGGTCGGTTTGCTCAGCGGTTAGAGCCTCGGCCCGTGAACCAAAAACTCCTACAGGAAATTCTTTCCCTCCATGGCACTGCCATCACACCCTGTTTCAGACTATTAGAAAATAACGTTAACCTACATGATCCATGTGAGCTGCTGGAGATCTTACGTTCGGAAGAGTTATTTAGATGCTAAGACACTTAAATGCACCTTCCTAATTGAAATGTACCAAAATAGAACCTATGTAAGACTTCCTGTCTTTCCTCAGATACAAGTAACTGACCTGCCTTTGGCTCTGGTCTTGTGTCCATCTGGTTTGACTGACCATAATTAAATGGTCTTTAGCAAGTTCCCACCGCAGGGAAGCTATATTCCAGGTGTGAAGTTTGGAGCCTGTGCTAAAGGATTCTCCACAATATACAAATAGTAGGTAAATAAAACAATTTTATCCATGCTCCCTAAACACTGCTTCACAGAATGAGCGTGCTAACCCACAGTTCAACACACACCGGATAAGAAGCAGACAGGAACCAGTTCTTCAGACTTAAGTGGAGAATTAAGTTTTTAGATACCACAGATATGGGAAATCTTTCAACATATAGTTATTCTTCATCTATGAACTCAGTGTTCAAACGTATTTATACCATTTCTCTTGTCTGGGATTCTTTGTTGGATAGTGTGGAAATAAAGTCAGAGACAGAGAGTGAGAGAGCGCGCACGTGATCACATTTTCCATTAAACACAAGCATTGATTATTTCTATATTTTATTCTGGACAAGACAGTTGTTTAGTCACAGCTGGGCTTTGCCATGGCGTAAGCCAGTATCCCCCCCATCTGGAGAGTCATCTCACATGTGGCCCCACTGTTCACTGGGAAGGGAAGGCAAGAAAGGTGTGTAGTTTATTCTGGAAAAAAATACCCCTAGATCGTGGCAGGTCAAAAGCACCATCTTCATGCAGAAAACACATGAATTATTACTGATAACCAGTAATAATACTGCTAACTCGTGTTATTAATATAAAAAAAATTAATGCTGTCCTAGCCCCCAAAAGAACAAAAATGTCTCACAGGATTTGTGGTGCCTGAAATGCTATAAATCTCTGAAGACAGGTCATATCCTTCCCACTTCCCTGAGGCATTTGTCACACTGCCAGACAAGATTAGAAAGAGATAACCTCCAGGAACTCTGAAGATATTAGGAGGATCAGTTAGGGAAGTGGCTCAGGGGTTTATCAAACCAACATCCTTCAAATACCTACAACTAATAATAAACCGTCATCTGCTCCAGCAAGATGGTGGGTACGGAGCCAACAATGGGACTGTATATTTAGTAACAACCTTTATTCCATTTTGCTTTGTGTGTGTTTGTGAGGAAAAGATACAGTGGAAAAAAATAATAACACAATAGAAAAGTCTCAAGCAGACAAAGGCGTTTTTCATTAAGAAAGCGCCTTGGAACCACTCCCGTCACTTCTCTGACCTTCTTTCTTCTACTAAGCTTTCCTGTTACTCCACCCAAAGTTTTCTCCTGAATGCTATTTTTTTTTCTACACCACTGAACTTACAGATTTTGTAACCCTTAGTCATAGAACAGCTTCCTGATGGCATCTGTCTTCTGTGGATCCGTGTTTTCAAGTAAGTTATTTACAGTAGAAAGTTAACTCTATTCTGACCAAGAATTAATGAACTAGTTTGGTTTCAATTTAAAGATGACATTTTTAGAAGCCCCAAATAATTTTCAACTGTGGGCTAATACGTACAAATCCTCGCTAAACACTGTTTCCGAGTGTAAAATGACATTTATCTTATTTTCCATTTTAGATGTCCATTTTTCATGTTAATGATTCCATGCTTAGGTACAGTAACTATGCAAACTCATCTCTAAGAATGGCCAAGGTCTATTACTAATTCAAAACCACAGTCTGGGAATTTGTCACAATCCCTGAACTACCATCTTATGGCTGCTCCAAGACAAACAGGTGAAAATGTAATGTCTCACCCATTTTCAAATCAATTAAAAGGAAAAGATATCTTATCGCATTTATTGTATTAGAAAATTAAAGTGTATTTGCTAACAAAGGGAAAGATTAGGAGGAGGAGGTAAACCTCACTAGAGTGTGTAGAAGGCAGTGAAATTCAATTTGAGGATGTAAAAGATACTAACATTTTTTTAAAAAAGGCAGACTCAAATTATATTATTTACCTAGTACAACTAAAGGAAGTTAAGAAAAGTTGTTACTGTACTTGAAATCACTGATAAAGTATTAACTACCACAAATTCCGAAATAGAGCACCTCTGGAAGATAGCTTAAAAATACATAAGAAATTAAAAAATTAGAACTAGAAACGAGAAATGAATAAATGTAAGAAGAACCAAAGATGTAAGGATTCGATAACAGACAGAAAGAACCAAAGCAACACCAAAGACCTGCAGGCAGACGCGGAGGTAAAATGAAAAGATCAAGTTCATAATGTGGAGAAGAGATACAAACGTTCTCATGTGAAGAATGGCTTCAACTCCCTAAGTCACGGAAGGAAATGAGAAACAATAAAATTACATAAATTATGGAAAGGTGGAAGAGACCTGACTGCTGACACAGTTGATGGGGATTACTGCCCAGAAACATTAGATCACCAAAAAAGACACAGCCTGCGTTCAAATTTTAGCAGACTTTATTAAACTTTTTGAATTGCTTTTGGGGAAATTTCACGGCTCTGCAAGGTAAAGAGCGAAATTACTGTCACAAAAGGGAACTCGCCTGTGGTAAGCCAAGTTCAAGCAGGACGAGTAGGAACACTGTCTGCTTTTTAAATCAAACTTCATAAATATTGGAGTTTTTAAAAGGCCAATATATATTTTTTTCATTTCTTTGCAAGAGTTAATTACAAACAAACAAAAATCCTGATCAATTGTTTGAAAAATAAATAGAATGTAGATTGGAGAACCCATAATTTATCATGTGAAACAGGACACTCTCAGAGCGCAATTAATAATTATGCTGGGACCATGGCATAAACCAGGGGGTAGTCACCACAAATATGGAACAATTCTAAAGTGAAATAACATCAAGAACATTGAACTCATCACATCGCCCTTTCCCACTATGAAAAATGTCCCTTTCCAAAATGCCATTGAAATCTTTCTCAAGGTCATATTTCAAAATCTACGAACATGAACATTACCCAAACTGCACTGAAGTAGTCAAAAAAAAATATCCTTGAAAGGGTTAGTTGTAAAAGGATTTATTTCCCCCCCAATTACAGAATCATTTGGATTCCAAAGTCCTAGTGGAATGTAAACAAAGCAAAAGGATCCATTTACTGTAATGTATCCCGATACAGAGCTCAATGGCACTGGGTAATAAAGAACAATAATTCAATTACTGCTAAAAGGATTAACCTGCACTAAATTTGCATTTATTTAAATACATTGTATTTGGGGCAAGAACATTAGCACTAGCAAACAGAAAGTAAACAAAGAATCCTAAAAAGAGTTAACATAGATATCCACATGTTTAAAAATACTATTCATAAATATCTGAGTCAGTACCACCAAGAACAAATAAAACATCTTAATTGGGGTTCCCAGATTCGCTGAAATCTGAGTTGCCATTGGTATCAGCAGATGTCTGAGACCCACAGCTGTCTCTGTGCTGAGCAAACATCTGGCCAGCAGCATAAACCTGTAGGTGAGGCCTGAGGATGGTCATCAGCTCTGAAAGTTTTATTTTAAAAAAAAAAAGTTTTTTTTTCTTTATTGATTTTAGAGAGAGAGGGAGAGAGAGAGATAGAAACATGGATGGGCCACCTCCTGCATGCCCCCCCACTGGAGATTTGGCCCACAACCTGGGCACGTGCCCTGTGCCCTGACCGGGAATCGAACCGGTGACGCTCAATCACTGAGCTACATCTGTTGGGCAGCTCTGAAAGTTTTAGAACAGGGATCCTCCAAACTCTAGTAGGCCAGGCAAACTGGACAGAGAGGACAGCAGGCTGGGTGGAAGGGAAAGTCTCGTCACCTTAAGAACCAAGACTTCAGGAAGTACTGTCTAGAAGGGGACCTGTTTGGGGAAAGGGGAGTTAAGCAGGGACATAGGAGCAAGTGACCCAACTGCCCCTCCTGTCCCCAAAGTGGTACTTTTTCAAAGGTCATAAACACTGTGATGAACTGGCATTAAGAAAGCAGCATGGGGCCCTCAGAGGGCACAGGGACAGGGAAGAGGTAAACAAAAAGGAAGCCTTTGTTATGGGTCCACTCCCCCCAACAACCACAGCAGCAAGGCCCCCTCGGTGTCTGAGCCTGGCAGCACTGGGTGTTACCCATTTGTTGTGTGCATTTGTTTACAACTGCTTTCCCCCCTCATTGCTTTTCACCTGTAGCCAATTTTCCTAGCCTCTTCTTCTTTTTCCTTTTTAAACCAGCTCTGACCTCAGGATCCCAGAGGCTGGTGAGGAGAGAGTGCTGGAGAAGGACTTAGCTAAAGGAACTGATGGAAGAACTAGAACTACCTGCTGGGAAGCTTTTTTCCAAGTTTCTTGGTTTTTAAAGTCCCATTCTGTGGCTACTATATTCACCTGCAAGGAGCCAGAATAGTGCAGGGGATGGGGTAGGGGAGACCGTGGCTCCGCCCTGGAAACAGACCACTGAAGCAAGCTATGTGGGACGCTCTAATCTGGCCGGTGTTGCTAGATGGTTAAAGGCAAGGATGAGTCTAGGGGAAGGTGCCAGAAGGGTGCAAGAGCCAGGCCACGGAGGGCTCATAGGGGAAGCACGCTCTGAACAAAGGAATGGCAGTCAGCTTTGCATTTCAGATAGATCACTCTGAGTGTGAAGGGGGCAAGACTGCAGACCAGAAGCCTGGGTGGTGGGTTAGTGAACTAAGGTAAAAGAGAACCTCGGAGAGCAGAGGATGGCTGGTCCCAGAAATGTCTAGGAGGTCAATTAGATGGGACTTCCGGCTGAATGAATGTGACAAAGAAAAGAGGGATTGAGGATAATGTCCACGTGTTCAGTTTGGATAACTAGGTGGCTTTTGAAGCTCCTAACCCTGAAGGACAGATGTAGATGGTGGAGGAGGTTTGAGGACAGCCAAGGGCAAACTGAGCGGCTGGAGGGGGAGTGACGGTGTGAGGGGGCCTCAGCATGGGTTCTCTAGGAGATGATCTAAGCAAACTGGGACAGAGGGTGCTGAACTTGTGTAAGAACTGGATTCTAATGGTGCTACCATTTAGTAACTGACCCAGGTGATTCTTTCAACCTGCTTCTTCATTTACGAAATGTGAAAATCGACCCACAGTTTGTGACCAGTGTTTGTAAAAGCAATCTTCAATTCTGAAGCTTCAGTTAAGCCCCAACCCATCTCTTTCTATTCAAACATTTTGTGCTGTTTTCAGCCAGGCACCAGAGATAAAGAAATGAACAGTGACTCTCACAGGGGTTGATACACTCATCAAGATCTGGTGTACCAACCTTCGCCCTTCCTCTGTGAAACATTTATTTACTCATCAAGTAAAAAAAATTTTTTAAATATTTTTTCTTTATTGACTTTAGAGAGAGAGGAAAGGAGAGGGAGAGAAAGACAGAAACTTCGATGAGAGAGAACATCGACTGTCCGCCTCCTGCATGCCCCCTATTGAGGATCAGGCCCACAACCTGGGCATGTGCCCTGACCAGGAATCGAACCAGCGACCTCTTGGTGCGTGGGTCGATGCTCAACCAGTGAGCCACACTGGCTGGGCATCAAGTAAAAAAATTTAAAGCCCACATTATATGCTCAGTTTTAAAAATAGAAACATGAGTAGCCCACAGTTCTCCTCCTCAAGGACCTCAAAGTTCAGGGTGCAGAAGAGAAAATATAAAGATCTGAATTAGATTATGTCTTAAGCAGTACAATGGAGGTATTAGGCTGAATGAATTGATGAATTTGCATGCCATCCTCCTATCTCCTTATTATTCCAATTTCTGTATGAGGGGCAAAGATATTATTGTTACTATTTTAAATAATTACTTGCAATGGAACTAACTGGCCTTGTGGGGGAATCAAAAGAATGAAATGTCCAGCAGACTTAGACTTATTAAAACCTACCTCTGAAGCCTTTTAAATCAAATATATACAGACTGTCAATCCAAATGACCTGTTGTATACTAAAAATGCTCCTGATGGACACAACTGATGAACAAATATACTGTATGTTGAGTAGACAGTCTGTGCCAGGCATTCTATTCAGGGTAGGATACACTCTGTGTGTGTATAATCTCTACTGTCTCCCAAAGTCTGCACTGACCCCTCCTGAACGGAACTGCCTTTTACGAGCTTTCTTTATAAAAGTTACTAGGATCCAGTTTCGTACAGAAATTTTCAGTTTTGCCCTGGCCGGTTTGGCTCAGCGGTTAGAGCGTCGGCCTGCGGTCCAGAGAGACCGGGTTCGGTTCCCAGTAGGGGCACATACCTCGGTTGCAATTTGTCCCCGGCCCTGGTTGGTCGTGCGGGAGGCAGCCACTCGATGCGTCCCTTTCATGTCGATGTTTCTCTCTCTCTCTCTCTCTCTCTTCCTCTCTCTACTTCCCACTCTATCTGAACAAAAAATGGAAAAATGTCCTCGGGTGAGGATAAAAAAAAAAAAAAGAAATTTTCAGTTTTGCCAGATTGTTTCTGAGTATTTTCCAAATGGAATTAAACTTTTGGTATATTGTTGCTGTTAATTAAAAAAAAAAAAACTTCAATTATTTTTAATCACACTTTTTTCCATCTTATAAAAACTATTAATCCTAAATGACATCAGGGTCCAAGACAGAAGGTAGGTAAGAAGAATAAGGGCTATTTATCATCTTTAGGTGGGTCATGCATTCATCATTAAACACATATACACAATCTCTCTCACACACACACACACACACACACACACACACACACACACACACACAGATGAGAAACAGCACCAACAGAAACTGATTATAACTCCCACAAAACTTCACTTCCAACCTTAAAACTCAATATTTATTATTTGTGATTTGCTCATCTTTGGTGCTTAATAAATGTTCATTGTGAATGGAATCTGGTCCAAAAAGCACCTACCTACCTGGAGATGAAACTAAAAAAATAAATTAAACATATAAATCATCCTCGAGATCTGTACAGAGTTTGCTAATATGTACAGTAGCTGTTTTCACCATACTTTGGAACATGAGAAACACTTTTTGCACTGTTTTAAATGACAAAAATCCCACAGTGTAAATAATAACATATATTATGAGGAAGAATACAAGGTAGGGTGGCAAATACACTTGACGGAAAAAATGAAATGACAGTATTTTCAAGAAGCTCATCTTGGATCAGGAAGACAATTTAACTCTATTATGTGCATTTTAAATATCTATTGCACTGCAGAAAAAAATACACTTTTTGGTAGAAAAATAATAAGCAGAAAGTAAAAAATCCTTACTCTCGCCTCCCACTGATCAACACAGACACACAAACACTAACACAGGCATATACTATTTTGTAATCTACCTTTTCTACTTAAATATATCCTGAATAGCTTTTCATACAATTTACCTCTGTATCTTTATTTTTATTTATTTATTTATTTATTTAATCTTCAACCAAGGACATTTTTCCATTTTTGTTCAGATAGAGTTGGGAGTGGTGAGAGAGAGAAACATCGACGTGAAAGGGACACATCGACTGGTTGCCTCCTGCACGACCCCAACCAGGGCCAGGGATGAATCGCAACCAAGGTATACGCCCTTGGCTGGAATCAAACCCGGGACTCATTGGTCTGCGGGCCAACGCTCTAACCGCTGAGCCAAACCAGCCAAGGCTGTATCTTTATTTTTAACAGCTGCATAACTTTCTACCTTATGAATGTACATACCATCATTTTTTTCTAGTTTTTAAAGTATTAAAAAAAAATGCCTTCTGACATTTTAAATGTAAAATTAGGCATTAAAATCACCCGTAAATAAATCAGTTCAGCCACAGGCCTTTAAAGCATATATGGCGTTGTTTTTCATCAAAACAAAATTCTGTAAGGTGACATAAACTTCATAGTGCCCTTAGATTTTCTTTCTTTCTTTTTTTTTTTTTATTCTCACCGAGGACATTTTTCCATTTTTTGTTCAGATAGAGTGGGAGGGAGAGAGAAGAAGAGAGAGAGAGAGAAACATCGATGTGAAAGGGACACATCGAGTGGCTTCCTCCTGCATGACCCTGCCAGGGCCGGGGACAAACTGCAACAGCGGTCCATGCCCTTAGCGGGAACCGAACCCGGGTCTCTCTGGACCGCAGGCCGATGTTCTAACCGCTGAGACAAACCGGCCAGGGCTATGCCCTTAGATTTTCAATTTTTATGAAACAGAGTTCAACTCCAAGTTCTTCTGCAACAAAAGTGACTGCTTTTAGATACTACATTTGTTTGAGAGAGGAAAGGTCATCTCAAGTTTGTTTAAGACTGCCATCTAGTGCCTGTTGGATTCAGGAGGCTTTCTGTGAGCAAGTCAGTATATGCTGGATTTAACTTTCTGGACTGGTTAATTCAGATTTTAGATAGCAATACCTTTTTTCTGCTTGTATGTCATTCTTGTGGTACCAGCTGTGCTGATTAAGGAAACTGTATTGTTCAGCAGTCTCCGAGAAAAAGTGAGACACAGACTTAAGGAGAGGAAAATGCAGTCATTTGCCATCCTTTGCTGACCTATGCAATTAACTATGACCCTCAAAACAAGACAAATTAACTCCTTCCTGGTGGTGTCATCCCTGGAACAGATGGATCGATAATGGGACCATATCACTCCACCAAGGTTCGAGTTTAAGATGAGCAGTGTGGCACTGGACAATCTGCTCTGGATGGTACAGCGGAAAGGTTAGGTCATCAGCTGAACAGCACAGATTCTGAAATCAGAGTCCCGCAGAGGACACCTGCCATATACCAGACAGTCAGCATGTGACCCAAGGCATTCCTTTGTGAAACAATGTGAAATCAATGTCCCAGCATGATGATAGGTGGCACTGAGCTAATGGACAAGTAAACCTGCACAGGAGGGAGGCCTCAGCCTTGGGAGCTCATTAGCCAATTCAAACTGGAATAGTTCCAAGACACCTGGGTGGTTATGTCCACCTACCTGAATTACCCTGGAAGTTTCAACTGGATCCTGTTCCCTTCCATGAACTATAAATTATGTGTTTTACTATGCACTGTTAAACAATTGTCATATTCCACGCTTAACTGGCTGCCTTCCAAATAGGGTATGACGTGATTTTGTGATAAAAATCACAGGAGTCCTAAAATATGAAAGAAGCTGTACTGGTTCGAGATAAAATTCCATCTGGCAGCTCAACTGATCAAGACATTTATTTGATTTCAACAGCTCCCAGAATTATGACTAGGTAATTCCAAATGGCGCTCATATATTTTCTTTCTAGAAAACACCTAGTTTATTCATATGAAAAAATAAAAGTTTTAAAAAGTTCTTTCGTATTTCTGTGGATTTCCAAATCTAAATGTACATTTTAACAAGAAAAAATGCCATACTTAGTAAGTTCTTGAAAGTTATAACATAAACTTTAACATACACAGTTAAAGAAGGAAATATTTTGCTTTATTTTAAAGCAACTATTTTGTATATTTAGGAATTATTTTCGCAACCATTTACATATTAATGTCAACAATAACTCAGTTAATTTAATATGCAATAGTTTGTGTGAATTTAACTTTAACCTCAAAGGTTCTCTTAGCAAATACAAAACCTTTAATTTCCTAGGCTTTATCATGCAAATCCCCTCAAATTGCCTGTTAAATTCCACCTTCATCAGGTCACTGAAAAATGCAGAGTAAAATGTAGCCTATTTGAACTGTGAAAAGGAGGTAAACATAATAAATGGGTAATTTTTTGCATGTGTTAATATTTTAAAAGAAAAAATACAAATATTTTGGGCTTTTCTACATTACAGATTCATAGGAGTTTCAGAGTCATAAAAAGACCAGTGAAAGGGATTTTATGAAGAAGTATTCTAAGAATAAAATTATAGGCTATTTCTTGCTCCATGAGAATTTTAAAAAGACGCTAACAGAAAAAAGAAATGTCCCTGTAGCTTATATTATATAGTTCATTAGAAGCAAAATCCCTGAAACCAGCCCAGGGGAGGATGAAACCACTCAGCACAAATCCAGCCTGTATCTAAAACCAGCAGTGAGAAGCAGGTACTGGGTCCCAGGCCTTGTGTGTGGAAACAACCAGGGATTCTGATGGCTTTGCACATTCAGCTCCTGGGATGAGAGCTAGTGCTGTGTTTATGGTGAAAGAGTATGAACAGGACTCTCGGGCGATCTTCAGGTACTGATGGTGATACACACCTTCCTGAACATCAGAGAGCTCATTTGCTAATTGAGGCCAATCACCTTTCCTCTCCATCTCAGATGTATGAGTACATTCCCAGCCCGGCCCCACAACATACATAGTCAAGTCCTGAAGGATGGAGATCACGGGTCCTATCACTGGACCTCCCTTTCCATTTCCTTCCATCCACCACCCCCTTTCTTGTGATATACAGAAATAGGTCTACATTATGTTTCTTCAATAAGTACTGTTGAATGAATAAATGAATGCATGAATGAATGAGAGATACATTTTAAGTGTAAACAATTTGGTAGACTTCACATTAAATTAACCTTCAAAGACATATAAACACTTGCAAATTTAAAAAATTATTTTCTAAATCCCAGATGATCTGTGCTTTGGAATATTTGAAAATGGAAACACTGTTTATGTGCTTTTGTTCCCTCTGAAAAGCCTGTAACATACAGTGTGGGGCAAAAACAGGTTTACAGTTGTGAGTACGTGAAAACAGAGTTTATCCTTGTGTTACTACTTATTAATCACTGTATTACTTTTCATACAAATAACTGTAATCCTACTCCCCTCAACCCTGTATATCACCAAGACTTGTTTTTCTGATTTTATAGTAACACACTTATAGCACACATTTTGGAAAAATTTAAAAAGGGACAAAGAATAAAAGCATACCCATTCCTAATTTAACCGCCCTGAAATAAACCCCAACTAACATTGTGCAAATACGAAAAACATAGGGAGTGAGCAAGGCATCAAACCCAAAGCACCTGGGTTTTCACAGATCCAGAAGAGGGGCCTCAGTTTCTTGTATAGTTAAAGAAATACTTTCATCAGTTAATCCAGGAGTCCCTTGAGTTCTGGAGTAGTTTCACCCTAAATAAGCTTAATGGCGTCTGACTGCTAATCAGACTGGACTCAGTTACACTAAGAACTTTAATGGCCGAATAAGTAATACTCCATGGACGAGTTGGTTTGAGAAATGAGAGTGATATCCAAGGACTGCTTTAAAATACTGGAGCAAAATAACCTAATTATTTTAATGGGTGTTGTCATCAAGCCAGGGCCACTAAAACATGTAAATGCCAACTAGACCAAAAGACAAGCAGCAGCCCCTGTGAGACACAATTCTCCAGGGTTGCCTTGGAGTCACACTCGTAAGCTCCCATCCACTTTTCTCTTTATGTATACGGACTCTCTTCGGCCAGCCTGCAATTCTGATGATACCATCAGTTCTCCTTACTCACAGGAGTTAAGTTGTTGACTTTTACGAATAGTTACTTAACAAACATGGCCCCCAAAGACTGGGAGACTAAAATACTTTACCATAAGAAAGGCAATAATTCTTTGAAATTTTCATGTGAAGCGATGGATGCCTGATCATGGAAATTCTCTGACACAGCCAAGGAAGGGATACTATTCTGTATTATTAGTTCTCTCGCAGCATCTGCACAGATTTCTTCTATCTGTGGTTTTCAAACTATGTTTGGAGAACCAGGAGCCCCATGTGGCTGAAGGTGGGGCCACAGCCAGGAGCTTCCAGTTGCCAGGTAGATGCGGGATGCCCAGTTAAATCTGAATTTCAGATAACCAATTTTTTTAGGGACTTGTGCTCTTTGGAACACACTTATGCTAAAAATATTGTTTATCTGAAATTCAAATTTTGCATCTTGTATGGTTTTTTATTTCGAGAAATCTGACAGCCCTATGCCGAACCCCTTTTCTGCCTCCAAACAAGAGCGGTCCCACTTTCCATGCTGGGGTTCCAGATGATGTTGTGTTTGAGAAAAGTGGTTAGATAGCCCAACAATTTTGAAAACCACTTTGCTAGAAGAATCCGAGCAACAGTCTGGGCTCTCCTGTCTGTGGACTTCGCATTAAGAAAGCAGAGTGCATCTGGCGGTGGTGGAAATTAATTAAAGCTCGTAAAGCCTTTTGAAATTGGCATGTTCAGCCACATATGCTGCAAAATATTTATCACACGCCAGACTGCTTGAAAACGTACCGATTGCTCAATGAACAATTACATGGCAGAAATTCCAAAATGTTAAGTCGCAATTTTAACATCACCGCGTTGAAGAACCACATATTGAACCACAGGGGGACCTTCCAACTTAAGAATTGAGTATAGCTTTGAAAAACAAACATACATGATTTGCTTTTAAAAGAGTACAGTATTTTTAAATTATATTGTTATGACTTTGTTTCAGCTGAGTCACAGTTTTAAAACAGGAGTTCAAGAAATAAGAATCAGGAAATGAAGAAAATAGTGCATCCCTATTGTCTGCTATTTCTGCTTGGTAAGGTTTTTTTTTTTTTAAGCTTAAAAAAAGTTTCCATGAAAGCAGAACCGTGATACCAACACAATAAAACACATATGGAAGCCACTTGGTGACATTCGCGCTTCTTTTTTCCCAACCATTACCTTTTATGGAAAGCTCTTACAGTACTAAAGCAAATGTCGTAAAAGTACAACACTCGTTATATCATGTTTTCTAAACACTTGAGGCTAAAACTGAAACCTGGCAGTGAAACTGAAGAGTAAACAAATTCAGGGTGTACCACCACAACAACGGAAAGACAGGTATGAATACCTGGTAGGCTGGCCAGGTAGAGGCAACACTTCAGGAGGAGAATAGAGAATACTTATTCAGAAATTTAAAGTCAACCACATAAAAAAGACAGAATCATAGTTAAAGCTGTCAAAATCCCTATCTACTTTCTGATTGAAACTGAAGTTTTATAAAGGTGGCAATAAGGCCATGACTAAGAGCATCATTAATCTTAGAGCCAGATATAAAGACTTGGAATTCGCCCAGCATCATGCTTGTCTCATGCTTCCTGCCTCTGCCCACACTGTTCTTTCTGCCTAGACTGGGTCATTCTCCAATTTAATGGTTTGGTCAACTCCTACTCAGTCGCTAATACCCAGCTCAACTGTCTCCTCCTCCTGGAAGCCTTCCTCAACAATCCACACAGTGACAAATGACTCCCGTCTTTGTGACACTATGATTTCTTTATTCCTGCCTCTACCACAATATTTTGAAAGTAAGTGCTTAAATGCCTTCCTGCCCTACAAAACGGTGGGCTCTTTCAAGACAGGAACCTCTTTTACTTACTTCAAGTTTGTATTCCCAGAGCCTAACATAGTGCCTGGCAAACCACAGGGGCTCCATAAAGGTGTGTGAAAATGAAAATGATGTCCCCAAACTGAAATAAATCCAGGGAAGTTTCACATTAAATGGTTAACACGCATTTATTTGTAAGTGTGATTTCTCCTTGCTTTTCAGGAAGAGAAAAGACAGCAGAGAATGTGCAGAAGAGCTGCCATCACTTTGAAGTGAGTAAATGGCCAGGAAAGGAGGCAGAGATGAAAGGTTCTGTATACCCACTTATGCAGCTACAACAACAGAAACCACTGTGAACTGTTCCTAAAACATCTCTGCAGAAGTGTGCCAACTGGAAGCTGGAGGGCTGGCCTCCAGACCAAGGGGCATGTGCGGCTTTATTTCGATTCCACCCTCTAACAGTCGCCGAGAAGGCCCACAAAGGTGTCATTAAGAAATGGAATGTCTTCCTGCAGTACTTTCACACACTCATTACCATCTGATAGCGTTTGATCTTTGAGTCACGGCTGAAGTGACCCAGATTCAAACTGGTGATTATTAATGTCACATTTATACAGTCCTTCCTATTGGAACAGCACTACAGTCACTTACGAAGCTGCAGGGGGACACGCCACGGCTCATTGCTGTGCTCATCTGAACGACTCACAAACTCCATCCTCTTAGACATAATACAGATGCTCTAATACTTCACGGTGGGCGGCTGTGACTTCAGGCTCAGCCTAATTAGAATGTGAGTAAGATCCAAGGTCCTGAGAATTTGCTCAAAAGTTTGTGATTTAATTAATCACAGTGCTGCCAAAATTGGAACACCCAGGCCAGCAGGTATGGTGACCTATGGTATTTAAGATTCGTAGAGAAAGAGTTTCACCATTTACTGCGCATTTACACCAGCTTTTATTTGGAGAGTGGGGGAGATAAGTATATTATTATGGCTTTTAAAATATATTAGGAATGTAACTAAAATGGATGTTGAGTTATTTTTCTTTTCCAGCAAACTCTCTCTAAAGCTCCCAAAATTAATTCCAATTTGGTCAATGAACACATACATTTTAGACAAAGTTAAAATCACTATTGATTACATGAGTAAGTAAACATACTACTTTGAGTTCTACTTTTTAAAATTTCCACATTTCCTATGCATAAACATGGTACTCACACTTGAAACTTTTAGTCTGAACATAAGTATGCCATTGTTGTAACTACATCAGATTATAATTTGTTCTTAATATTACTGTATTTTTTTAGCTCCTTATATTAAACTATAATGTAACCTATTAAGCCAGACTTTTGGTAAGGGAAAGAAGTGTATATTCTCTTAAGTCTTTAAAACATAGCTATTGTTGAATTTTGAATTGGCCACACTGAATCATGAATAAAGAGACCATTTTTTAAAATTGCACCTGGGGCCCAGCTGGTGTGGCTCAGTGGCTGAGTGTCGACCCATGAACCAACAGGATGCTGGTGTGATTCCTGGTCAGGGCACATGCCCAGGTTGTGGGCCAGAACCCCAGTGGGGCATGCAGGAGGCGGCCAATTGATGTTCTCTCTCATCGATGTTTCTATCTCTCTCTCCCTTCCCCTCTCTCTAAAAATCAATAAAGGAAAAAGAAATTTTTAAATTGCACCTGGGTAATATGAATAATTTTAAGTAGATCGTTAAATAATTCTAGTCAGATACTTAGGTAGTAATAATTAATAATAGAAAATAATATCAGCTCCAATTTATTATATATCCCCCTGAAGTTAGTCTCCAAATCCAGTACAGTATTTTAGAATTAGGAAATTTTGAGCCTAAAATTTCATCAAGTCCCTCACTTTATAATTGAGGAAACTGAGGCCCAGCGCAGGTAAGAAGTCCAGAAAATTAAGTGACTTACCCAAGATCACATGCAAGTTAGAAGGAGAGGCTATCTAAAAGCATTTAATTTAGAACAAACATACACAGTAATATTTATAAAACAACATCATTATACAACTTCATATCAATTACAAGTGCTTGGTTATTTTCCTCCTCTTTCTTTCTTTTTAAAACTTTTTTTTTTTTTATTGATTTTAGAGAAAGAGGAAGGGAGAGGGGGAAAGAGAGAGAAACATCCATCAGCTGCCACCTGCATGCCCCCTACTGGGGACTGAGCCCACAACCTGGCATGTGCTCTGACCAGGAATCGAATCAGCCAGCTTCTGGTGCATGGGACAGTGCTCCACAAACTGAGCCACACTGGCCAGGGCTTCCCTCTCTCTCTTTCTTTCCTTCTTCCTTTTTTTCTTTCTAAAAACTGAACAACAAATGTTAATTTATTTAGGAACCGCCAAGACAAAGCTACTCAGGATGCTGCAACTTGGACTGACAGGAGCGTCTGCATCAGTAAGTTGGGGATAACCTTGGTTAGACCTCCACACAAAATGCAGTGGAGGCAAATGACAGGAATCGAAAGTGCTTTGTGTACTCCAGAGGTATTAGTCTTATTTTTCGTAAAGAACCCCAGAGTTAAAACATGATAATTTCTTGCCAATAAGTGGCTTAGCTCCTTAATAGGAAAGCTGACTCACTGCCAATGTAGCTCTGGAAACTGAGACACTAAAATAATAATTTCAAGCAACCAGGTTTCCTACCAAGTTGGTTGAAATCACTTAGAGGATTAGCTTTTCACCTCTGGAATTTAAGTCAGGATTTAAAAATTTTTTTTTATTGATTGATTTTGCAGAGAGAGGTAGGGAGAGAGAGACAGACAGAAACATCGATTTGTTGTTCCACTTATTTATGCATTCATTGGTTGATTCCTGTATGTGCCCTGACTGGGGATCGAACATGACTTTGGAGTATTAGGACAATGATCAACCAACTGAGCTACCTACCCAGTCAGGGCCTCTGAGTAAGGATTTCTTAAGTGAAAGACTCAACTCTGTTTTAACATACAGAGCAACACCACAAGACCGTCTGATGACATTGCCTCTATTTTTTGAAAGGTTACCAAGTAGTGTGGGTGCATTAGGAAGAGGAAAGTCACACAGCTTGCTTGTTGCAGAGATTCAATCTTACCTCTATTAATATGGCATTGTTTGCCATATGATGACATTTCATTGATCCTTTGTGATGGAGAGAAGGGAGAGGGGTATATATTTGATCAGTCTCTTTCCTCATATTTCTCTGGCTGTATTCAGATAAGGGGAGAAACAGCTCAGAAACTTTACTCTAGCTTCAAAAAAACAATCCCACAAGACCCCCCCAAAAACAACAAAAATCTCTATTCTGGAAATTTTCACTCAGGTCAAAACAGAATACTGGTTTCTATTTGTCTTTATTTTACATATAACATGAAAACAGTCCACAAATTCTTATTCTTTAAAATGAGGGTGGCCTTGCTCAGCTGGTGTGGTTCAGTGGATCGAGCATTGTCCCATGGACTGAGAGGTCCCAGTTCGATTCCCAGTCAGGGCACATGCCTGGGTTGTGGGCTCAATTCCCAGTAGGGGGCGTGCAGGAGGCAGCTGATTGATGGTTCTCTCTCACATCAATGTTTCTATCTCTCTCTCCCTTCCCCTCTCTCTAAAAAAATCAATAAAAAGAAATATATAAAATGAGGGTGGCCATCTGCTAACTTTATAGTCCTCTTATAAGAATGAGAATATAAACTTAAAACTAACTTGCTTAGCACTACATATTATTAGATTGGGGAGGGGGGGTTGCTGCAATTAGAAGCACAGCTAGCTTCCTATATGCCTGTAGTAATTTATTCTACAGATATTTATTAAGCACCTACTATGTGTAAGGCGTATTCTAAGATTGGGGATAAAGCAGTAGACAAGACGCCATAAAGACTTCTTCATGGGACAGACAGCTATATAAGTAAATATCTGTCAATAAGTGCTATGGAGAAGCAGGTTAAAGGGTTTCAGGAGTGCTGGGTGGTGTCTGGGGAAAGGCAAGCGAGCTATTTTATTTTTATTTATTATTATTATTTTTTTAAAATAGGTTTTGATTGATTTTAGAGAGAGGGGAAGGGAGAGGGAGAGAGAGAGAAACATTGATGTGAGAGAGAAACATCAATGGGCTGCCTCCTGCACGTCCCCTACTGGGGATCAAGCCGGAAACCCAGGTATGTGCCCTACCAGGAATCAAACCCGTGACCTTTTGAAGCATGGAAAAATGCTCAACCAACTGAGCCACATGGGCCAGGGGCAAGGGTGCTATTTTATATAGGGTGATCAGGAAGGCCTACCTGGTACCAGATGACTTTTTAAATTATTTATTTATTTTTTAATCGTCACCCGAGGATATTTTTCTATTTATCTTCTGATAGAGTGGGAGGGAGAGAGAGAGAGAGAAAAGGAGAGAGAGACGGAACCATCAACGTGAGCGGGACACATCGACTGGTTGCCTCCGGCACGACCCCAACCAGGGTGGGGGACGAACCGCAACCGAGGCACGTGGCCTTCACCGGAATCAAACCCTCGACTCTTTGGTCCAAAGGCCGACGCTCTACCCCTGAGCCAAACTGGCCAGGGCTCAGATGACTTTTGAGCAGAGACCTAAAAGGATGGAGTGAGCCATGAACCCACCTGGAAAAACCCACAACTGTACTCTTCTATTAGCTTGAAGTAGCACAAACTGGGAGATTGGCTGTAAATTTCAGGGAAGTGAAACGTACAAATAATAAGGCTTTCTACTATACTTGAACCAGCTCTCAATTTATCTCCAATGATCCTTAAACTCTGTATATACAACTTGATCTTTTTTCCCTAACTAAAATTCCTCACAGTATCTCTTCACGTAACCAAGAGAGAGCTTTCCAGTTACATTGTACAAACAACCTAAGTAGATAATTCAGGCAGAAATTTCCACTCTGAGGCCCTGATTATTTGATTTGGCAATGGGCATATTTTTTTCAAGGATGAAAAAAAAATGCTGAAGCTAGCTGACTTTGCCACCAGCCTACACAGGGAAGAAGTTCAGAGGAAGCGGGACAGTTATCCAGGGGTTAGAATGGTGGGTTTTTAAAGTTCTTCTTAACAAACAAAACACCCTCCCCACCCCAAGAATGGCATCTACAACAACAACAAAAAATCAAATAAACTAGGTGTCAAATTTCTCCTTTTCTTTGTACTATGGAGGACATGTAGTATTGACTGGTTTAAGTTATTTTTATTTTGTCTGCTTATGCTGTTCAGTAATGGTAATAATGGATAATGATAGGAAATAACCCAAAATTTCGAAGACTGAAGAAGAAAAAGCAAAGAAACATACTGGACAACAAACCCTTTTAATCAATTTTCACAAAACTATGCAACAGAATTTTCAAAAGCTTGATCATAAAACTTTCACATACATTATAGTTATTATAAGAAAGACTGAGTGTGCTTATCATATTTTATCAAGACTCTCTGAATTATTTTATCTAGGAAATGAACCTCTGGAGAGTATGGATATAAACAGTTTTAGAGCACTTTATATAGTATGAAAGATATGATATCAAATCATGACTGTAGAAGGATCAAAATAAGTGCTGGCTATAAAAAAATAATTTATAATTAATTAGTTTAAGATTGCCTCACTAATCCAAAAATTGGAAACTGGCATTTCTGTTGTTGAAAAAGACAAAGGGCTTAATCTCTCTCTCTCTCTCTCTCTCTCTCTCTCTCTCTCTCTCTCTCTCACACACACACACACACACACACACACAATATAAAGAAATTGTCATTAATACAGAGTGGGGCAAAAGTAGGTTTATAGTTGTGAGTATGCAAAACAGAGTTTATTCTTGTATTATTATTTATTAATTATTATATTATTTTCCATTCAAACAACGGTAAACTTAGCCCCTGCAAAGAGCTATTTAAAAATTTTTATCTTTGTATTTCAAAATACTTAAAAATAAGACTTGAAATTATAATAAAGTTGTACACTTGTCAGATAAGCTTTGAGACCTTTATGGTAATATGGTTGAGACTATTTCTTAAATGGACACACTTTAAAATGATAACAGAAAATTGGACATTCATTCATTCAACAAATGCAGAGTCCCAAAGGTAAGGAAACGGGATAAACTATTTGTCAACAGTATGTTAATTACATTTTCTAGTAATTGCTTGATATGCTTAATATAGACTTTATTTTTTTGTGGTTAACCTTTAGCTATCAGCTGTTTTTTTCAGGTGAAATACATCCAAATTTAAAGCAACTGTTAATCTGAGAAAAAAATACAATCAATAGAGTATCCTAAAAGTCTGGAAACATAAGAAAAATAATGTACTTATAATTTTATTTTCCAGATGAACTATTATACCCATTGTTCTAAATTTGGAGGCACTTCACCTAAAAGGTACCTGGAGGTTGATGAAAAAACATATTGAGCATATTATTTGAAAACATAACTAACTTTACATTTTCTTTTTTTTTCATTCCTCACCCGAGGATATTTTTCTATTTATCATCAGATAGAGTGGGAGGAAGGGAGGGAGAGAGAGAGACAGAGAGAAACATCAATGTGATAGAGCCACATCGACTGGTTGCCTCCCGCACAACCCGACCAGGGCCAGGGAAGAACCGCAACCGAAGAACCTGCCCTTGACCGGAATCGAACCCACGACTCATTGGTCCGCGGGCCAACGCTCTAATCACTGAGCCAAACCGGCCAGGGCTAACTTTACATTTTCATAAAGTTTCCTGGCTTTGGGGGCTCTCTGTAGATGTTAAGTGTCTAGTTATGTGCCAGGCATTGTGTGAGGTGGTACCCAAGGTGAACAAACACGGTTCCCTGTCACATTAACTGCCATCCTCTCACAGGAGCAGAATGAAGATCTTCCTGGAGCTGGGTTAAAGTGAGATTGATAATATTTTGACAGTAACATTAGGAATGAACATAGCTGTTAAGAATGAATGAATGAATGAATGAATGAATGAATGAATGAATGAATGAATGAATGAATGAACGAACGAGAAAGAAAGGAAAGAAAGGGAAGGAAGGAAAGGCAGGTGAGTATTCAGCGTATAGGGTTGGAAATACAACATTTTAGAACTGGAAGGCAATATTAGAGATTATCTAATTTAGTGGATCTTTAGTGCATCAAATGACCTGAGGAGCTCTTTCAAGTTAAATGTACAAGACCCCACTCCAAGCCCACTGCCTTAAAAAATCTGTGTATTTGCATTCTGCAAAAGCTCTATAGGTGTTTACAATGCAAACCTTTTATTAATATGCACTGATCTACCCTAATTTCCTCACTTTATACATGAGGAAACTGAGGCCCAGAGAAGCTGAGAGGCTGACCCAAAATCACATAGCTACTGTACTACAGTCCAAATTTTCTGATTTTCAGAAAAAGACTATAGAAAAATGGTCTTTTTCTGTCCTATTATACCACATCACTCTGTCTATTCTTGAATCTCCACTCGAAGAAAAAACAGAATAAATGGACAAGTACTTGGCCAAAAGTTACTGAACCAAAGTTACAAAGCCAGTGTCTACAGGCAACACAAACATACATAACAAAAAATGACCCATCATACACCATAGTAACCTGGCTGCTTCCTGCCTAACCAGCCAAATCAAACTAGTTTAAAACACTCCCACACAAATATCGTTATTCCTATCAATGTCTCATTTCAGCACTGCAATGAATAATAATTTTGGTTTCTGTGGGTAAAAGAAGAGTGTGATTTTTTTTCTGGTTTATTCCTTAAAATTCAGGAGGTTAATAAAATCCATTTCCAATACCTCAATATGCAGAAAGCCTGGTCTGTTTTTAACACGTCTGGCAGTATTTGAGGACATGTTTTTGGCCATTAGCCTGCCAAGCTGTTTAAGCTTATAGAAGGCCCACAAAGGGAACATATATGATTAAGTTAGTTCAACACAAACATCTTCTCTGTATATTTTATTTCCTCCCTCCAAATTCACAAAAACATAAAAGGCTAAAGCATTACAGAACTAGGTGAGGGGGGCAAGTTATTTATCACTTCGGCTCCTTTCTCAAGGCTTGTGTAAATAAGAACTAAGGCAACTCAATGAAATTATTCATGTGATCCTTGCAATGAACAAAGCTAAGCATCAGAAAGCAGTTCAAAATTCCTCTGGAGCATATGTATTTCCTTACAAGAAACATCTGTGATTCGCTAATGCACTTCAGACCTAACTTTATCTCTTGCTCAAAATTATGTAATATGCATATACTTGAAGCACTGAACATACTTATTAATTACATAGTCACAAAAGAATTTAAAATGCCGTCTCTTTTGACACACATTATAGCAAGTATTTCAACACTAGAGCACTAAGCAGTCTTCTTACATAAACTCTAACCATGCCCTACATTGTTTGGAAGACATGTTTTAAAGCAAAACGAATGCCATGCCATCCAGCCCCTTCCAGATCCTAACCAAGGGACTTAGAATATTCAAGTATGTAAGTAACAGTTAGAAATATCAATGACAGTTTACAAGTTATGAGTTTCTTCAGAAGATTACTATATTATTTGCTTATCAGTGAGATAAGCAAAAAAAGAAGTGCACATGCCTTTGGAGAAATTATAACACGGTTTAAATCAGTTTACTATTATTAGACTGAAAGAGTGGTGTGTGTGTGTGTGTGTGTGTGTGTGTGTGTGTGTATGCGTGTGCACATATGTTTGTATCCAGAAGACAGCATTTTAATGAGAGCAGAGGAGCTGGCCAATATAGAAAAGGATTTTAATAGACATTCTATTTCAACCATAGTTACTGTGGGTTTTGTCACTATAGCAATGGGCCTGTGTGGGGCGGGTGTCTAGCAGGCTGGGGTGCTCAGCTGGTAAAGCAACATAAACCTCATTTTACCTTGAGCTGAGCAAATTTCCTCTAAGAAGGTTTGCTTAATTGAGAGACAGTTTCCAAGGATAAAGGAAACGTCTAAGCAGCGGTTGGTGGGCACTGCTTCACAGTACACTGCTACACCAAGGCGAACCTCACACCTTCTCCTAGATTTGATCAAAGGCCTCGTCTATGGTTCATTAGTGGTAGTTCTTTGGATCTAGGCAGTAACATAACCTCCAGGATCTCAATGATCCCTGCAGCCTGGGTTAATTTCAGCTGTCTCTACAGGGGCTACATGAAACATGGCATTTACAAATTTGGATTATACAGCACTATTTATTACACGATGGAGGAGTTCCAAAAATGCCAGAAGAGATGTTGGCATGTATGCAAGTCAACTACTGTTCAACCCAAAGAAGCACTATATTCCATTGGATGTTTTTGCCAGGATTGAAAGAGCCTATGTGAAAACATCTTAATTAGGACCATCTTAGCACCTTGCCATTGGATAGCCTCTAGCTTTAGGTGTTATGTTTCAAATGGGACAACAAACCATCCTGGAAACAGAACCCCCCCAGTCCTGTAACCAATCCCTTCACTCCAAGTCCTGAGAGTGTATATTTTCTTATTTTCAGATTTAATAAGTCAAGTATATCTGGTAGCTATTAAAAGATTGAAACCACTACCGTTTTAAAGGTTTCAGTGTTCAGACATTTCAAGCCCACAGAGGGGGCAGATCTAGAGGGTTTGTTTCCCCTCATCTCCCATTTAAAGAATATTCTCATTGACCTCTCTCTACCCTTTCAATGTGTTTTTAACACATGTTCATGGGCTCACACAAAAAAGAAAAACAGAGGAGTTTGAAGGAAAGACCGTGTACCAAATAATCTCCAGTGATCTAAAAAGATAATTATAATGACAGATCCCTAAAAAAGGAGGGGGGAAAACTTGAAGACATTAGCTACTTATAATATGCTATCAGATAACCTTTTCTCCTGTGGGGAAATACAAACTGCTGTACAATGTTTCTTTCAAATTTCCTTTATTGAACAGTTCAGTTCTGCCTGCTCAAAGCAAAGGGCCATCCTAGAAAACCAGGGCCAATACTGTATCACATTAAGTGGTGGCTACTTGATATCAGACTTTTTTTTTTTTTTTGAAAGGTAACAAAAATGGGGTGGTGGTGAAGGTGGTTATAAAAAACTTCACAGGAAACCAAATAGCCTTTATTTAAATTAAAAGCAATCACAGCCTGATTCTTGGAACATACTTCGAAATGCTTTTTGGCATGCAGCTGCTACATGCCGCCAATATTGTGTGTAATTGGAAACATTTCAAACAGAATTGTTACCGAAGTCAAAGACCATAATTGCGAGCTGTGGGATCTGAGCCTCAGATAAAAGAAGGGCAGCTGAGTGAGAGCACGCTGCACGGAGGAGTCTACTTACAGGTCTGCATCTGACTGCAACATTTTCACTGTATTATTGACAAATCTTTCTTTCCAGAGACCCAAAGACAAAAGAAGGAAACAGAGAGAAGCATACACAAAGCAAAAGCTATAAATCAGCAATTGGGACAAAACTCTTAGAAAGGAGCACATGACCTCAGCACCAGAACAACTGAAATAACACAACTAGTTTTTTGGGTTTTTTTTTTTTTCCTCCTGAAGTATAATCCACTAAAATGAAAGGCATCTCTCCCAAGAGTTTACCCCAAATCTACCAGTGAGAAAAATGCAACTCCAGTTTAATTGGTCAGTTGTTTTTTAGGATCACTTAGGACCAAACTCGTAGATGAGGCAGGGGGAGGGGGGAGTTAAGGTAAAGGACAGCTGCTTGCTAGTACAGCTCTACGTTTTAAAATGTTTACATTTGCTTCCGCCTTGCTGACATTTTTTATTTTTATTTTAAATTTAAAACCTCTCATTATAGGGAAATGAACCTGAAAGGGGTCTAATCAGTTTGGGCTGGGCAAGCATTCTTTTTTTTTTTTTTTTTTTTTTTTTTATCCTCGCCCGAGGACATTTTTTCATTTTTTTGTTCAGATAGAGTGGGAGGGAGAGAGAGGAAGAGAGAAACATCGACGTGAAAGGGACACATCGAGTGGCCGCCACCCGCAAGACCAAGCAGGGCCGGGGACAAACTGCAACCGAGGTACATGCCCTTAGCGGAACCGAACCTGGGTCTCTCTGGACCGCAGGCCGACGCTCTAACAGCTGAGCCAAACTGGCCAGGGCTGGGCAATCATTCTTGTTCCTATAGAGAAGCTCCTTTAAAAGTGACCAAAATGCATTTAGTTTAGTTTAAACATGTGCACAAAACAGGCAGGGAGAATTATACCTTCACGCTGAGAGGTTTGATCCCCCCTAGTAACTGGAAATAGTCAGCAGCGGTGGACCACTGGCTCAGGAACGGTTCTTGGAAAAATCGTGTCATTCTGGCATGCAGGAAAGTGATCTGATTATTCTGTCGTATCTCTGCGCCAGAAGTGTCATGACATCAGCGTGCTCCATCTTGTAAGCATGTCTCTTCCCACCGGCTCTCCTTCAGCAGAGAGGGGGATGGGGGAAGCGAAGGTGTACGCGGATCCCCGAGCACAGCCAGGCCAGGCCTTTCCGCTGCTCCACAATGTGGCTTCACCTACACACACAGTTAACATCCTTGACTTGATTTCAGCCCGGCCACACACAAGATGTGCATGCTGGTTACTGCGGGAGCTGAGGTGCTGTGCTTCACCTGTGTCTGGTGATGGAGAAGTCCAGCAGCGGGCGGCTGCAGTTTTCCTGATGCCATCTTGGTCCCTGGCACTCTGGAGGCTGGCTCCACGTGCTGCCTGTGGTTTTGAGGAACTGCACCAATGCATGACTCGGCACTCGGATTATTGTATTTTCCTCTCTCAACTCGTTTGCTCACACCAACCTTCTCAAGATATTGGTGTGAAATAGGGTGTTTTATTCTGTGACCACAAGAAAAAGCAGTAACAGTGCCTTAAAACACCAACTAACCAACCAAGAAACAGCTCATTCACTTTCCTAACTCCTCTTTATTGTGAAATAATTACACCTGGAGATAAGCAAATTGAATATTCTCACACTAAAAAGAGTTCAACAATTGATATTATTTTACATAAAATGAAGGGGAAATACGAGAGAGCTATTTTTCTAAGAGGAAGGCCTCGATCCTGGTCAAGTGACATCTTTAACATTTCTATCCCTAATGAGAATCACTTTGATTTTTAAAATTACTTTCCTTCTGTAAAAAAGAAAAATGTACTCTTTGTAAATGACTTTAACCAGGAAAATAACTGCAGTAACTGGAATACTGGCAATGCTCATCTTTCCTGAAAAGAGTTTCCCATAACACTGGACAACCAAAACTGTAGCTATAGCCCAGCAAAGAGTTACTTAATTACTGGAAAATAATTTTTTATTTTATTTATTTATTTAAGATTTTTTAAAATTGATTTTTATTGATTTTTAGAGAGAAGAAGGGAGAGGGAAAGAGAGTGAGAGAGAAACATCAATGTGAGAGTGGAATATCCATCTGCTGCCTTCTACGCGCCCCCTACCAGGGATCGAACCAGCAACCTCCTGGTGCATGGGACAACGCCCAACCAACTGAGCCACACTGGCCAGGGCTGGAAAATATATATATATATATTTGCATATATCTTCAGATAGAGTGGGAGGTAGAGAGGGAGGAAGAAAGAGAAACATCACATCACGTGGTTGCCACCCACACGGCCCCAACCGGGGCCAGGGACAAACTGTACCCGAGGTATGTGCCCTTGGCGGAACCGAACCCGGGACTCTCTGGTCCGCAGGCTGACGCTCTAACCACTGAGCCAAATCGGCCAGGGCTGGAAAATAATTTTTAAAAATTCTTGTTCCAAAATAGACCCAGAGTCATAGAAGTAGGGTACAGACTGACAAACCTCAGAAGAAGGGAATGGGGGTGGGATGGGGGGGTGGGAAGGGAAGAGATAAACCACAGAACTTATATGCATGTATGCGTAACCATGGACATAGACAACAACGATGGCGGGGGGGGGAGGGGATTGGGAGGAGGGTGTCACTGGGGGAAAAAGGAAAAACATCTGTAACAACAAAAAAAAATTCTTGTTCCATTTCATGCTTATTATGTTTTGTTATTATTAAGTCATTATAAAAGATTTTAGAGAAATTATATGACAATGCCACTTTTTAAAACTTAGATGTAAGCTTACTTTTAAAATCCTTAATTTAAAATACTTCAAATTTTAACCGTTTTTATTTTCCCTTTTCAAAGTTATCAAAAGGAGAGATATTATGAACAACCACACTTTTACCCACATCTAACTCTTAATAGTTTAGCTATTAACTCTATAAGGATTTTTTTCTTCCCAGCTGATATTAGATTTTATTTGGGTGACCCAAGCTGACTCATTACAGCCTCCTTAATTATAGAAACAAATGGTGGTTCCATGGATCATGATTATAAAAACATGATAAACTTTTAAAGTTTCATTGGTTTTGCTGGCAGAACTGATTAAATCTGTCACTTTAGTAAAATATATCACTTTTCTTTTTAAAACCTGCAACCCAACAGGCTCACGGAGTGATAAATCACAATTGGTACCAAATTAAGGATGGAAAACCATTCTTTCACATCAACATAGCTACCTCTATGTAGCATCCAGTTTTTCCACCCCTCCCCCTCTTTCCCTCTTTCCTTCCTCCCTTCTTACCTCCCTCCCTCCCATCCTGGGCTTATTCACAAGAATGAGTCACTACTGTTAGCCATGATGTATTAAAGCAGAGATTTTTCAAGTTCATCATCAAGTGTGCTAACTCTTAACTGTGGGTAACGTCCATTTATTTCTAGCACCTTTTAGTTTTAATATGTAGAGCACATGCATTGTTAACCTTTAAATCCTTTGTATAAACATTTCTGGAAGAGCTTGTAAAATATCTCCTTCTGTGTTTCCTGACTCACCAGTTGATGGCATTTAGAAACCCTCTGGTACCAGCAGGTGCTGTATTTTGCTTTCTTCAGGCTCCAGCTGGGCTACAATGACAGATTTCTGTCCCAGGCCAAGCCCAGCCACCTAGGCTAGGACCACATTGGAGGCAAACTGAACCGGGCCCCACCAGACAGCAAGATAAATGGCTGCTGTTTAAGTTTAAAATCCCCTGGTGGGAGTAAATATTGTTCCAGAGAAAAAGGCTTGACAAATATTGCATCATCCTTCCAGAGCTGTCTTGATTAAAGCAGAATCGTTGGATTAAGTTGGTGCTTAATTCAAAATGTATCTATCTTGCTGTCATGGGAATTTTCTTTTCTTTCCTAGAGTCTGAAAACAGACATATTGCTGGGGATGGTCAAACAAGGCTGCCGCCTCCCAAGGGGCTGGAGTCCACTCTTGATAATAGAAGGCGGCTGAACATTGACACTTCACTGAGGATAATGGAGACAGCAAAAGCTTAGTGGGAAAAGGCCAGTTGTCACCTAAGTGACAGGCAACAGCTGAGCTCACACATCTGGAGCCGGATCAGGGCAAACATTCAGCAACCCTCACCCCCTCTACACCTTGGGCCTGTCTGAAGGGACAGATGGAAGTTCCTTTCACTCCCAAAGTATATTAAAAAATATCTGATGGTGAACCCCATCAATTATATAACATCAACTGCAGACACAGCTTTCTGAGGTACTGATTAAAATGAGTAGGTAGACAAAACTGTCCGGGGTGCATAGAGACAATTTCATTAAGTATAATGTGTCCTTCATAAAGTTCGCCCTAAAACCCACATATGTACGCATACTTTTTATAACACCAGTGCATCTGAACTCCCCCGGAGAGGCAAGGCGTTCTTTCCTTTATGCAGGTTCCCACGGCGCGTTCTTCACCTCGTTCATGGCTGCAGTTCTGCCTCCCGTCCGCTTTCTTCAATCAGCAAGCAAACGTGTTTGGCTTGTGGTTCTGAACCCTCCTTAGGCAAGCTGGAACTCAGCGCGGTGCCAGCCGGCCTCCCTCATCCCACCTCCTTCTTCAGCCTCCTGAAGACAATCTGTGGACAATTTTCCCCAAGTCCCAGAATAACACAGCACTGCCAATAGTCACTGGCGATGCCGTTTGTTTTTCTTAGAGGGCAATGAAAATTTAACAGCTTTCTGCTGCGTCCTGAGTCCCGGTCCTGCTAATCATTAACATGCCCAGTTTCTTTAACTTTTTCTGCCTGAAGGAAGGAAGACGCTCCCATTCTTTCCCATATACGTGCTACGTTCAGAAAACACCATCGCCCGGGCAGGAGGTGAGGGGGGAGGGTGAGGGGGAGCTGATGCACCCCTGCCAAAAAGCAATCGGCCCTCTCCCCAGAGCCTTAGGAGGGAATCGGCACCCTCCCTCCCGACGCCAGTAGGTGACAGGCGATCCTAAGCGGCGGACACATGCCAACGCACCCTCGCCTCCCTGCGCCAGCATCGCCCCAACTCTGGGGCCACTGAACGGGTTTCCACGCAGGAGAGAATCAAGGGAAGAGTTGGTTGTGATGCAGCAAACGAGCCATGCGGGCAGCCTATCTGCAGCCCTGTTGGTGCTGCAGCCCAATATCTGCTTCCACTGTCGACACAGCCCAACAAGCCGACTGTGACCTTCTCCCTTCTTTTCTGTCACACCGACCCAGTCTAGATGTCATAGACCCCCCGCAGTGACACCGAAGGTGCCCGGCCCTTCCCCAGCCGGGCTCGCGCCCCACCGCCGCGCCCGCAGCCCTCTGCAGAGCCCACCCGGAGCAGGGCTGCTACTCACCCCGCGCGGAGGACAGACAACTCGGCTGGACGGTCCTCGGAGACGCGCCGGGTCTGCGGAGCTGCGGTCCGTGGCGTCAGGGGTGGGCGAGGGTGGGCAGCACGCGAACCATCCAGAGCCCGGAAAGTCGCCGTGCCGGCCGCGGCGCCCCTCAAGGAAGGCAGCGCAGGCGGCGCGAGGCTGGCACGTCCCGGGGCGCGCTGTCGGGCGGCGGCGGCCGCTGGAGGGACGCGGCGCTGGCAGCCGGCTGCAAGCGGAGTGCTCTCCGACTCCGAGCCCCGCGCCGCCGCGCCGCCGCGCACCCCGCCCTCGGCCGCCGGGGCCAGGCGGGAGCGAAAACGCGGAGCGCGGACGCCGCCCCGGGATCCAGGCCGCTCGGCGCGCCCACGCGCACCCCAGCTCGGCCTTGAAAGGCGAGGTCGGTGCCCGGCTCCCGGCGGCGAGGCTGGCGGGCGAGCGTGCGGCCAGCTGGGCAGGACTGGCTCCGCGCGCGGCTGCCGGGCTGGGCTGGGGGCGGGTTATCTGCCAGAAGTTCACCCAGGCGCAGCCCAGGTTCTCAAGTGCAGTTCAGTCGTCTTCTGGGCCCCGCCCACGATTTTATGCACCCCCCCCCCCCTTTTTTTTAACAATCCTGATGGATGGAAAGACGTGAAGGGGAAAAAAGACAAAGCCAATTTCCTCAGATCAAACGGTCTGGGGGTTGCCTATTTGGGTTCTTTTCCTTTGGTGTGTGTGTGTGTATGTGTGTTTGGGGTGGGGGGTTAGTTAATTAAATTCTTAGATTCCTTCCTGTGCGCCTAGCCTCGCTGGGGACCCACTTGGACTCGATCCCATCTGTGTAATCATACAGGCTTAGCTGTCACTGCTTCGGAGCGAGAAGCTGAAGATTCAGCCTCTAGTCCGTTCCCCTCCTCGACGGTCCTGTTCGTCTCCAAGAAAACCTCCAAGTGCGAGGAGTACACACGAAAACCTCAGCCCACCCCAACGACCAGAGCCAGACCCAAGTTAGCATGGCGCACTGCAAGTGGTGTTCGAAGTGTTCATTTGATCGTGATGATCATTTCTCGCAGGCCAGACGACTCTCCATGTTTTCAGTCTGCCCAATTCCCAGAGCTGAGCTCTCAGGCACATTCACCCAGAATAAACTAGAACTCAGCCTGTTTGAAAGTTTTGCCTTGACATTTGTATCTCCTTAGAACCTCTCACTCTTTCCAGTTCCTAGTTGGTGGGGTCTCACACTGTATAGGTACTATTCCCCCCCCCCCCCGAGGTAGCAGACCCCCACAGCAGCAAACCCCAACATGACAGGGTCTCTGCAAAGCTGGGGCTTCTTAACTTCTCAACCTTTCACAACCCTCTAGGATACTGTTTTATCTTCCAGGAAGAGGAGGACGTGTGTATGTGTGTGGGTGGGTGGGGGAGGGTGTGGGGAGGGTGTTGATTCATGCAGTTTTTATTCCTTCAAGAAAAATCAAAACTGCCAATTTCGGATTTTTTTTTCAGAGCTCCAAATCTCCTTGATTTTCATTGGAAGTGAAATAGGGAATTCTCAGCAAAAATTGAGCAGATAAAGAAGAAGATGTCAGGAAATAACATCTAAAGGTAAAAGGAGGAGAAATTGTTACAAATCTAGGGAAATGGTTGGCCTCCATGCTGTGCTCTGACTCAGATCTCCCTGCACTGTAAAAACTCTCTCCCCTCTGGATACTAGGGTCTGAGTTCCTAATCCGCTGAGCACATATTACTCAGGAGACAAAGCTGTTGCTTTGGAAATGACTCCACTTGCTCAGTGGTGTTTGTGACTGATGGGAATCTGGGCAAAACAACCTAGGCTGTCTTGCTCCTCAGCATTTGATTGGAGTTTGCTTTTTAAGTTGTGTCTGTTTATCTTGCCAGAGTTACAAATGCTTCCATTAAGCTATACAGTTTTAGCTTCTATCGAAACTCCAGAACTGCCCATGAAGACTGGCAAAATGATTTATTCCACCCAGGGAGGTAGTGAAAAGCAGTATTTTCAAGGGCAAAGAGTCCACTCTCCCTGTTAACATCTTTGGGTGCCTATCTGTTCATCTCAATCAGGACCTTCAAATGAAAGCAGTTTCCCAACAAACTGCATGGCAGTGGAATAGAATCAATAGAGGATGGAGTAGAGGATGTCATCCTTCACTTCTTATAGCCACATCTTCATGAGAAAGCCCTCTTCAGTGGACCAGTAAGCATTAGTAGCAGGCGGAGTTAGGTATGGAGAAGCTCATGAGAAAAATATTATATTCTTGCACTTGGGTCTCGCTATTAATTGTGGAACATGCTACCTTCTTATGATAAGACTGATATCAGAGGAAATAGCTCTGTGGTGACTTCACAAACGTTGTATTGATTGAGCATCTATTATAAGTGGAGCAAACATGTTGGGCATTCTAGAGCACACACAGTTTTCCTACAAGAGGCTTATGGCCTTTTTGGACCAGTGTACTGTGAGGTAGCATCTTATGTATTCAGTGCAGATATAACACTTGGTCTTCAACCAGGAGTCTCATAACATTACTTTGGGTGGTACATGTGATGATTTGCAACCAGAGCAGTCTGAATCAAAGCTCAGCCTCACTGCTTGTCCAGTATAGCCTAGAATAATATAGCTAACCTGGAGGAGATGCTTTATTTCTTCGTTTGTAAGTGAAAATAATAATATCCACTTTAGAGAGCTGTTGGGAGGATTGAATGCTAGGTGAGCAGAAAACACTTGGTAGGTGGAAAGTTTATATAATGCCAATTTATAAGTCATCTTCTCACAACCACCCCTCTCTACACCAGCCTCCATGAAAAATTCTACAAGTTAGAAAAGAACCATTTTAAAATTTAATCTGAAAAAAACATTCTTCGTTGTGGACTTCTGGGTTGCTTTGGGGTCTTTTATATTAATGAGATTATTTACTTTGTTTTTACAAACCAACATGGTACCATAACCTTTTTTTTTTTAATCCTAACCTGAGAATATTTTTTTCCCATTTATCTTCAGATAGAGTGGGAAGGAGGGAGGGAGAGAGAGAGAGAGAGAGAGAGAGAGAGAGAGAGAGAGAGAGAGGGAAACATCGATGTGAGAGAGACATTGACTGGCCTCCTCCCAGCCTGAACCACAACCGAGGTATGTGCCATTGAATGGAATTGTACCCGTGACTCTTTGGTCCATGGGCCAACGCTGTATCCACTGAGCCAAACTGGCCAGGGTGGTACCATACCTTTTATAAATAAATGAATTCACTTAGGTAGAGTCTACTTTTCTTTTAAAGTCTTTATAACAATGTATTTTCCAAAAAATAAGAATTGTGTCCTTCAAGGATTCACATCTTGAAATCTTTTCCTCCAGTATCTCAGAAGTTAACCTTATTTGGAGAGAGGGCCTTTAGAGAGGTAATCAGGTTAAAACGAGGTCACTAGGGTAAGCCTTAATCCAATATGACCGGAACCCTTATAAAAAGGGGACATTTGGACATAGATACACACACGGGAAGAGCGCCATGTGAAGATGCAGATAGAGACCAGGGTGATGTGTCTACGAGCCAAGGCACCATCAGAAGCTAGGCAAGAGATATGGAACAGATTCTTCCTCACAGCCTCAAAAGGAACGAGTCCTGCTGACACCTTGACCTCAGACTTCTAGCCTCCAGAACTATGAGACAATACATTTCTGTGTTTAAGGCACTCAGTCTGTGGTTCTTTGTTATGGCAAACCCAGCAAATGAATGCAAGATCCAACCAAGTCATGCTATGAATGCCTCTTGACTCACTGAAGAGTAGTTTCCTGTGAAGAGGAAGAGTCCACAACAGTTTAGGCCACACGATGGGGGCTTAAAAATGCAAGAACCTTATGGTGTGGCAGGCCCTGTTTGATTCCCAGGCCTGCTTGATTCCTAGGCTTTGCTTTGTCCCCTGTTTCCTTAGTTTGCCCACATCTGGGACTCCTTTCCCAACCTGCAGATTCAGCCCCACTCAGTGTTTCCAGGATGAATCAGTCTTGACCTTGTTATGACCTGCTTAGTCTTAGCTGTAAGGCATGTTCCCGTGATGGAAATCCTACACAGGCTTCCCAGGGCTTTCTGGATCTAGTGCACCCTTTTTGGATTAGCCTAAAAGGAGCCTCATATTTGCATGCTGCCTATCTCTCTATTTTCCTACAACTCCCCACCCTTGTTTGCTCTAACCATATAAATTATTTACAGTTCTTCAAAAGCATCAAGCTAGTCTATCCCTGTGTGCTTTGAACATACCTAGAATGTTACCCACTGATAACTGCCCTGTTAGCTAGCTCCCACTTATCCTGTGTAATTCAAATCAAGCATCGCCTTCTTGATAGTCCATTGATGTACTCATTGGTTGTTTTGTCTGTCCAGCATCTGCTTCTGCTTCTTTGTAATGCCCCAGATTTCCTTTGGGGAACCACTGTACCCCACTGTCAGTGGTTTCCTTGGAGACACATCCCTGGTTTTGCTGTTAAGAATCATGTGACCCGATCCTGGGAAATTAGAGCTCTGGATCCCCGATCAAAAGATTGGTTTAGGGATGGGCATGTGACCCAGGTCAGGTCCTAGGATTTTGCAAGAACTTTCAGAAATCCCATAACAGTAAGTTCAAGTAATATTTATTGAGCACTTACGTACCTCTTTGCTGGAAATTCAACAGTAAACCAAAGTCTCTACACTTTTGGATCTTCTCTGAGCCCCTGGATCAAACCCTCCCCAAAAACAAACTACCACTGAACTTTTCAGGCTAAATTAATATTTTTTGCTGTTGTTGTCTTTTAAGCCCATTTGGGGTTTCAGTGACTTCCAAATGAAAGAATACTGACTGGTACATCCCTTCCACATTTAGATGCTACTTTTCTCTGTTTGACTTTCCACTCCTTGATCACTTCATTTGTTTATTTGATTGATTACACCCGAGCTTATTCCAAAAAATATTTAAGTCCGCTTTTAATTATGCAACAAGATTGACCTGAAATTGTGACTTGAAAGTAGGTATGAAATGTGAAGAAACATAAAATTCATCCCATAAAGAGGGGGCCAAATTTAGCTTTCCCGTTTCTAACAGCCAATATAGATAGCAAGGGTTACATAATTCTTACACAATTGAAAATGTCTCTAAGATAAAAACCACCCTATTTGGAGAGTACAACTGTTAGCTAAATTGAAGAGCAGAAAGAAGCACCCCACCCCAGGTCATCATGAAGAAGGATCTGGAAAAATGATGAGTAACGTCCTAGACAACATCCTTACAGAGCATACAATAGTATGTTTCCTGGGGCTCTGTCTCAGAGTGTCCCTTGGTTCACTTCTCAGAACATTTATTTTTGAGAAGGAGCAATTTAATTCACTTCATTTTGTGACAGGAACTTCACAGTGTATATGACAATTACAGTAATGTGACTAGTCCAGAGTGCTCTGGTAGTGCATAGCAGGGGCAAGCCACATAGTTGGAGGGCACCAAGGTAGAGTCAGGCAGGGAAGACTTCCTGTAAGAAGAGGCACAGACAAGACGAGCTAACCTAGGGAGAGAGGCATGTGTGTGTGTGTGCACGCACATGGGAGGAGGTGAGTGCACAGGAAGAGGAGCAAGGGCAGAGTGGTAGTGAGGGCTGGGATGAGCCTGGAGAGATGGGCAGAGGCTGCATCGTGAATGAGTTTAAAAGCAGGGTCAAGTTTGGTGTGAGAAGATGGAGTTCAGTTTGGGATGACAAGAGAAAAGAACCTTCAGAATGGACTAAGGCAGCGGTTCTCAACCTGTGGGTAGAACCCCTTTGGGGGTCGAACGACCCTTTCACAGGGGTCGCCTAAGACATAACAGTGGCAAAATTACAGTTATGAAGTAGCACCGAAAATAATTTTATGTTTGTGGGTCACCACAACACGAGGAACTGTATTAAAGGGTCGCGGCATTAGGAAGGTTGAGAACCACTCCTTGGTCACTAAGGAGTAGTCAAAGAGATGGATGGAAAGGAGCTTGGGAGAAAGTTGTGTGGAAGAATTCAAAAGAAGAAGGTATTTCCCCGAAGAGAATAGTACCAAACCTCTTCTGTGAAATTTTAGAGTATCCAGAGCAAACTGTGTTCCTTGGAACCCTAAGAGTTCCATTAGACCCCTAAAGTAAGAAGTTTGATGGAGGCCCTCAGAGAGCCTGACGGTGGGCCTTGGGGACCTCAGGAGGGCTCAGCCTTTGTGGCAGCTCCATAAAGCCGACTGGCTGGTCTGTACGGCCAGCAGTGATTTTGAAATCATAGTTTCTGGGTAATACTCAACTATTTCATGTTGCTCGTTAAAAAAGGACTTACTATCAGTCAACTGAGCTGAACTGATCACTTCTTGTGAAAACAGCCTGCCCAGGACATATGGGAGAGTTGAAGATCATGACCAAGGTGAGTGGAGAAAGGACACTGGGTCAGGGTCCACGCCTTTGTCACAGTAATCTTCGTACTAACTGGTTTGCTGGCTCTGCCACCAGTCTGTTCCTTGAGGGCAGAGTGCTGCCCGACCCAGGGTGTGACTGCAGTGCCCTGCACAGGGACTGGAACAGAGCAGACTCGAAGATAGAGAGAGTGAGGAATGACCACTGGGGCTTCAAAGGAGGGCTGCCAGGGAGAAGGGAGTGAGGTGGGGTAGGAAGGGCTGGTCAGCGCGTGCCAGGAGGTGATCCAGCCAAGGCTAGTGTGGTCCACAGTCGGAAGAGCTCAGGGACAGACATTTGGGCAGAGGAGGCAGCCAGAGATGGGAGGCAGTGGGCTTGGTGAAGCAGAGTTAGGGTTTAGGGGCAGGATCTAACCTCCTAGGAAGAGAGAGTGTCGGGTTGTCAGCATTTAACCAAAGTAACTGAGGTTCGAGTGTGGACCTAGTCCCAGTGGCCAATTTAGAAATCAGGGTGATGTCCAGTGGTGTCTGTATGTGATAGGGGCACGGCTGCTGTGTGGAGGAGCCCCCTGGAGACACCCAACATTGGGGAACAGGGTTAATTCCAGACCTCCATCTAAAAGGAACTTTGGGGGCATGCAGTTGAATCACAGAAGGAAGACTAAAATGAACCCTCTACCTCTCAAACTCTAGATCTTAGATTTTACTACATTTTATCTCCTTTTTATGAAAAGTAACAATACCTGCTTCAGCGTGTTGTTTGTTCCTTTGGCCCTACACTTGACAATCTCCTATAGATAGCACATGGTGTTCCATAAATATCTCCAAGTGTGACCTGCAGAGTCTGAAGGAGCTCTTCCCCTCAATGCTGTTTTGGCTGGCGCAGAAGTTCCCAGATGTCGGAGTTGAAATAATTCCATAACTCCTGGTCCTACTCCCACACCATCACCCAACTGCCACCCTGAGCCCAGGATTTGTGGGGTATTAAAATAAAACAAAGCTCAAGCAAGCATACGAAAAAAATTACACGCTCAATAGTGTGGTTATGGGCTTATCAGTACAAAAAAGGAACAACTTTCACATAGAGATTGCCAGGTTTATAGTCCATTTTCTTCTGGAGTGTAAGACGGGAAGGGGACGTAGTGAAATGGTGGCTATGTGCTGTTTCCTGAGCAGGAAAAATAAAAATAGGAAACTGTTGACTTTTGCTCACCAACTCTGAACATCCAGACAGGCAGTAACACCGAAGGAAGGGGGTGGCAGCAGCGGGAGCAGCATTACTGGTCCCCTGGGAACTGGCTCCCAGGATGTGGTTTTCTGGTGAGCGAGAGCCATGGATGGGCCTAGAAATTCGCCTTCTATGTTAACGTGCTGACCATGTGACCAGGGCACACTCTCCTCCACATCACTGTCTCAGAGCATTAGCAAAGCAGTGTGTCACTCATGATGCGAATGGGAAAAACGGATAAAGGAAATTAGCTTACTAACTGCATTCGGTTAAAAGGCAAGTGGGAGACTGACCCAATCATTAGACGGTAACATTTTAATTTTCAGGATTAGTCATCTGACAGGGAACTCCTCTTTTCATTTAGCTTTCTACATTGTGAAATAATGAAGTGTACGGAGCCTTGTAGACAAACAGAAGAAATCAGGGTGCCACGCACATCAACACACTTGATCCTTTTTATAGTTTCAGACTTACAACCCACTCTTGTGAAAAGGTACTGTTTCAGCCACCAAAGCAGACTAATTCAATATGAGAAAAGGAAAATAAAAAAACAGAAAAAGTAACAATCCACCTCACAGAGAAGGAGCTGAAAATGAACTCAAAGAATCAGGAGTGCATTTCCCCCAAATGGACGGTGAGGTCTCAAGAGGGTGAGGTCCAGCCTGAGCTTGTGCAAGGCACAGCTTTGCAAGTTGTGTGAGAACTCGTCTCCTCTGACTGGAGTTGCCCGTTAGCAGCTCTCGCTCTCATACTATCTCATCAAGTAGGTTCGAGGAGGCAGGCAGCCCTGCTGGCAGGCCCTGAGAGAAATGTGAATACCGCAGTATGTCTGTGTCTTAGCTCATCCTTTCGCTCTTCAAGAATCAGGAGAGGTGTGTGGGTGACAAGTGTCAGGAGGAAGAGGAAGAGAAAGGAGGGGCACCTCTAAACCTGGCCAAAGGACATGAAGCTCTTGTCAAACCCGTGGCAGGATACTATTTCCCCCGCGACTGAGGGGGATGTGTCTACTAGGCAAGCCATTTGGAAACAGATCCAAGTCACCCGGTTTTTCGTAGCGCGAACGCCCATCGACGGATTCGATGACCAGCCCTTGGCGAGTCCTTACGGTTACTGTTATCAGCATGATTTTCATTGGAGTCGTGAGGGTTAGTTAATACTGGAGGTTTGCGTTTTCTTTTCTCCTCACTTTTTAAATCTGATGCCGAAATTGATTTAAAATGTCCAACAGAAAACCACCGATCGTTCACCGATGTAAACATCATGAAGATGCATTATTGTCAGTGTTCCAGGGTTCATCCTCTCCCTATTCTGTGATGAGTGAGGTTTACGAACACATCAAAATTTTATCATCTCTCCCCCTCATCTGGCACTTTGTACATCCGCTCTTATAATAGTTGACATACTTTGTGTGTTTTAATGCTCTGACCAGCTTGCTGGCCCTTTGAGGGGAGGGGTCATTTCTGAGACTTGTTTTTTGCACATCATCTGAACGCAATAAATATTGATTGATTACTCTTACGTTGCTTAAACGTATAATTCCAGATCCTCAACGTGCTCTGACACAAGATCGTGGTTTTCAGATCGAGAAGAGCTGTGGGAGGCCATTCGTGCAAACATCTCATTTTCTAAAGGAGGGGATGGGAAGAAAGAGGAAAAAATGTGCTCACAGTCACATGGCACAGTAGGGATTAGATCTCAGCTGTCAGACTTTACTTTTTCCTTTTGTTCCTTCCCAGTGGGAGAAACGGGTGTCACTAAGTGAAGTTCAAGAGACTAGGGACCGGGCGGTAAAGTGAATCGGTGGCCTACATCACGCATGGGCTGGAAAGTCACTGTTCTCTCACTCTCGTGTGTAATAAGGATTGCGGTTCTGCATGTCTCTCAGTGCTGAAGGCTGATGGGGCGCTTCTCTGCCTTTGTGCAGGGCAAAGCGAACGCTCCCAGGCATGTTAGATTTCAGAAGAGGGCGAAGCAGCAAAGAGCGTGCCTGCTCCCTTTCTTACCCGAGGCCCATGATGCACTGTTTTTTTAAGCAGTTATTTCTGGGCCACTAGCCTTGGGGCAAACGTTCTTAAATTAGACCACAATCCAAAGGGGAACAGCAGGAGGGCTTTTCTCTTTTTTAAAAATATTTTTATTGATTTTTAGAGAGAGAGGAAGGAAGAGGGAGAAAGAGAGAAAAATCGATGTAAGAGAGAAACATTTATCGGCTGCCTCCTGCACGCCCCCTCAATGAGAAGCCAGCCTGCAACCCGGGCATTGCCCTGACTGCGAATCAAACCAGCAGCCTTTCTGGGCATGGGATGACGCCCAGCCACCTGAGCCTCACCAGCCAGGGCATGAGGGCTTTTTCCTTTCAGCATCCCAAAGGCTGGCCTCCCTCATCCCTCTCTCCCTTCTTTCCTTCTGAGAATACTAACTGATCACCTATTATATGCTGAGCACAATGCAAGGTAGACAAGGGGGAGAGAATTTGGCCTGCTCTAGAGTTCACAGTATTATTTGAGAGACAAATGTCATACATATCCATCCAACAGTGAGATAAATGCTGAAAGCGGCATCTCCAAAGTGTTTGTGGGGAACTAAAGGAAGGAACAGCTACAATATCTGTGAGGCCAGGCGAGTACTTTCCAGGAAGTGGCACTGAGTCTCACTGAAGAGCTCTGGAAGGGAGGGGCGGCTTTGGTGGAAGAGAGCTGTCCCAGGTGGAGGGGCAGCAAGTGCAGACCCCTGAACACGAGAGGGCGCGGCGTGCTCAGGAGCCCCGCAGTGAGGCGTGGTGGACGGTGGGGAGCTGAAAGTGGAGGCTGGAAAGTGGGAATCTGAAGGCCCCTGGATGCTGGGCTAAGCGGTGTCTATTTTAGCTCATGGTGATGGGGAGGAAGAAACCAGCAGAGCAGAAACTGACTACACGAATGTCCTTTTCCTCAAAGCAACATAGTTGTTGAACTGTTAGCACTGTTAAAGAATAAAATACGCATATTTGGGCTCATTTCATTTTTCTATAAAGGTGAATATTAGTTCTTGGAGATACCTTTTGCAGTTATTGGGTTATTCCAAGTGGTATGCAATAGTCCTTTTATAAAGTGTTGACTTAAATGTATTTTCAATGTTAATGGAAAGGCACTGGACTGGGAATTGTGGAGACCTGGGTCTGGGTCCAGGCCCAGCATTAACAGGGATGCTGGGAATTCTCCCCGCCTCTCTTCCCCACTCATTAGCTCAGGGGATGGGAGAAGGAGCTTTCCAAGGCTCTTTTAGCACTAGGATTGCAGTGTGTGACTTTGTACACGTGTGTGGTGTGTTTGTATTTGCGCATTTATAGCTAGCCTAATTCCATCAAGAATCTGAGGCAGCCTTGGCCGGTTTGGCTCAGCAGTTAGAATGTTGGCCTGCAGACCGAAGGGTCTTGGGTTCGATTGCCAGTCAAGGGCATGTACCTGGGTTGCAGGTTCGATCCCCAGTCCCAGTGGGGGTCGTGCGGGAGGCAACTAATCAATGTGTCTCTCTCACATTGATGATTCTCTCTCTCTCCTTCTCCCTCCCTCTCTCCCACTATATCTAAATCAATGGAAAATTATCCGTTGGTGAGGATTAACAACAACAGCAAAAGAATCTGAGGTAACTGGTAATAAAAGGCACTGATTCAATAAGAATCAAAACCTTAAACCTAGATTACAAGACAAAAGTGAAGAAGTATAGAGTGGACAGGGATGACATAGGGTTGCTAACTTTTAATTTTGCCAAATAAGGGCAAAAGGAAACAGAGCAAAGCCAAGCGACCTTGGGATTCTCACCCAAAGCAGGGAAGGGAGTAACAGCAAAATGAAGAACAGGTTTCTAAGTTGCCATTGTGCTATCGTCCTTACATGTCACACATTTTGGGATGCATGTCACACATGCATAAGTTTCAAAATTCCAAAGTAAAAAAAGCACACAGTAAAATCCTCCTTCTCAGCCCTCTCCTGGTACCCAGTGTTCCTCACCAGGCACTAGATTAAAAAAATTTTTTTTTCTTTATTGATTTTTAGAGAGAGAGGAAGGGAGAGGCAGAGAGAGAGAGAGAGAGAGAGAGAGAGAGAGAGAGAGAGAGAGAGAAACATCAATGAGAGAGAACATTGATTTACTGCCTCTTGCATGCCCCCCACTGGGGATTGGGCCCACAACCTGGGCATGTGCCCTGACCGGGAATCAAACTGGTGACCTCTTGGTGCATGAGTCGACGCTCAACCACTGAGCCATACCAGCCAGTCGGCACTAGACTTTTTAGCTGCCAAAATAAGACAGGAAACATGACAGTTTGCAAAGCCTTCAAGGATCAAGGTTTTTACAAAAGACAGCCTTGTTTTGGGGTTTTGTTTTTTGAAGGGAGAGGAATCATAAGCTCTTAAAGAAATTTGTTGAGAGGCTCTGAATAAAATAACGGACAATAAACTCAGCAAAATCTGTGGACAACGTAGAGGATTTTCTCATTTCTGAGGTCTTCATTATTTAAGAATTTAAAGAAATACTTAGCTGAATTCCCCCAATTCTCCTGTATTAAAAAGGCAAAGTATTTTGAAGGAAGAGGTTACCCAAAACCCACTTATTTCCACCCTACAGAAATCTTTATTTAACTCCTGAATCATGTTTCATTTCGAATGGGACTGCAACCTGATTGGATTCCCAGATAATTCAACCCCCAAAAGGGAGCCCTGTATGACCGAGTGGGGAAATCTTTAGGATAGAATTGCTTCTGTGCGACGCTGCCTCTGACAAAGAGGTTGAGTTTGGATGGACATAATTACTACTTAGCTGTTCTTCTAGGCAGTAATTGGTCAACAGGTTCAGCTGCTTTTGGAGGCCACTCCTGGAAGGTAAACATGGTGTCTTGTAAGCAGCATAAAAAGGATCCTTATCTTTTGTTGGCCAAAGTGGGCACCTTGGATTTGAAGCTGGCACCCAGTAGTCTAGGTACAAGTTAGAATCAGAGGCGCGTTGTCCTGTATGGGCTGTTGAAGATGATGCTATGGATGTCGGAGAGTGAACCCCTTGGCTCTGGTTCTCAGACTAGTAGAAAATAAATGCTGTAAAGGAGTATTAAAAGCCTTGGATCAATGCACATCATGCAATCTGGCCATAAATCATTGCCCGTAGAATGAAGGACTGACACCAGATCAATGATTGCCAGAAAAATTAAATTTTTCATTAAGTGAAACAGAAAGCAACGCTTGAGCAGTTCAAGCGAAAACCAGCCTGCTTTTCGAGGCGGGGCGGGGGGTGGGGGGCAGGCTAATAGACTGTGAGGTCCAGGCCTGTAGTTTGTTGAGGAGAAAGCTGTGGGCAAAGAATTAACTCTGAGGGAATCAGATGAGATAACCTTGGTGTATCTAATTTTTGTTTTGAATGGTCTTTGGGTCCATCCAGCTAATGGAGGTACAGATTTCTTCAAAAGCAGGGCCTGTTATTTACAATAGAGGTTCAACAGCCCCCTGGGCAGATCTTCCTTAGGGCTCTTCCAGAGAGGACTTGTTTTAAGGCTTGTTCTTCATCTGCAAAACAAGAGCCCTTGCCCCAAAACTGCAAGAGCAGAGCCTCGGGCATTGACAGAGATCTGTAAGCCACCTGGTCTAGTCTGAGGGACAGGCCTCCCATGAGGCCTGCTGGAGCCCCTCCTTCCCTGCTTCTCCTCTTCCTTCCTCCTCCCCTGATACAGGTGAATCCACCGTATACATGTAAACCCATTGTAGCTTGCTCAGAGGTACACTAAAATTAGTCTTGCTAATCTGCCTGTCTTTTCTTGTCTCCCTAGCAGTCCCTTCCCAGACACAGGGCAGGAAAAAAAAGGGTGGGGTTCTGCACCGGAAAGCTGTTTCCAGGTGTAATTCACCTCTAGTTCCTGGTGGCCCTGGCTCTGGAGCCCACCTTGGGCTCAACTCATCTTTCAGCCAAATAGCTAATGACCCGTAAAGAAACAAACCCTGTCCACAGGGGTCCATATATTAAAAAAGCTCTGAGGTGAATCTTTCGTAAAGCAAAGCAGCTTCTTTTGTGATGGAGAAATGCTTCCTCGAATTTATGTTTTATAGGTTAGAGTGCTACAGGCCTCTCCAACCAAAAAGGTACCATTTGTAGTTGTAGTCAGAAAAATGCTGATGAGATTTCCAGTTACATTCAGATACAATGAAGTCTGATATCCTTACTGTGGCAGAATGGCCGTTAAATTCACGTCATCCCAGCAATCCATTCTCTAGGTCTGTTCCGAAGTCAAGATCGACGTTTTCATTAGAGAAATGCACATTCCACCTGCCCCTCTCGTTGCCTCAGAGAGGAGAGATGGGTAAGATCCTGGTGAGGAAGACAATTCACTTGGTGAGAGGGGCTTCCTGGAGGAGGCACCCTTTTGGAGACAAACTGGGAGACAGTGCCAATGCCCGAGTTGAGTCTATATTTGTCCACCCATGGCCATTACTCTTCTGGGAATGAAGTGGATGGTTGGGATGCTTTATCTTTGTTAATAGAAGTATTATTTCATAAGGAAAGATATTATATGAATAAATAAAGATAAATAGGCCTTTTTTTTCCCTTTTAATTCTCACCTGAGGACATTTTTGCTTTTACCTTCAGAGAGAGTGGGAGGGAGAGAGGGAAGAAGAGAGAGAAAGAAACATCAATGTGAGAGAGACACATTGATTGGTTGCCACCTGCGTGACCCCAACCAGGGCCCGGGACAAACTGCAACCGAGGTACATGCCCTTAGCAGGAACCGAGCCCGGGACTCTCTGGTCTGAGGGCCAACGCTCTAACCGCTGAGCCAAACCGGCCAGGGCAAATAGGCCATTTTAAAAAGAGTAGTGTTTAGGCACAGCAATCTTGAAAAAGAAGGACAAAGTAGGTGGGATCACAATACCGGATATCAGATTATACTACAAAGCTACTATAGTCAAAACAGCCTGGTACTGGCACAAGAACAGGCATATAGACCAGTGGAACAGAACAAAGAATCCAGAAATTGACCCAAGACATTATGCTCAACTAATATTTGACAAAGGTGGCAAGAGCATACAATGGAGCAAAGACAGCCTCTTTAATAAATGGTGTTGGGAAAATTGGACAGCTACATGCAAAAAAATGAAACTAGACCATCAACTTACACCATACACAAGAATAAACTCAAAATGGGTAAAAGACTTAAATGTGACTCGTGAATCCATAAAAATCCTAGAAGAAAATGTAGGCAACAAAATTTCGGACATCATACGCAGCAGAATCTTTACTGATACATCACCTAAGGCAACAGAAACAAAGGAAAAAATGAACACATGGGACTACATCAAACTCAAAAGCTTCTGCACAGCAAAAGAAACAACCATCAAAACGGAAAGGGAACCCACTGTATGGGAGAGCATAATTGCCAATGATACATCAGATAAGGGGTTAATCCCCAAAATATATAGAATGCTCATACAATTAACAAAAGGAAGACAAAGAACCCAATTAAAAAATGGGCAGAGGAACTAAATAGACACCTCTCCAAACAGGACATACAAATGGCTAAGAGACATATGAAGAAATGCTCAACATCACTAATCATCAGAGAGATGCAAATTCAAACAACAATGAGGTATCACCTCACACCTGTCAGAATGGCCACCATCAACAAATCGTCAAACAACAGGTGTTGGTGAGGTTGTGGAGAAAAGGGGACTCTAATACACTGCTGGTGGGAATGCAGACTGGTGCAGCCACTGTGGAAAACACTAGGGTGTTACCTCAAAAAATTAAGAATTGAATTGCCATTATATATATATATATAATTTTTAGATAGAATGGATAAGAGGGAGGGAGGGAGGGAGAGAAACATGGATGTGAGAGAGACACATTGATTGGTTACCTCCCATATGACCCTGGGCCAGGGATCGAACCTGCAACACTTTGGTCCATGGGCAAGGCTCTAATCGCTGAGCCAAACTGACCAGGGCAAGGATTGAATCTTTATGGGCGCTTTATTCAGATGGCCCGTGATGTACCCTAAAAAGGCCATCTTACATCTCATCTCAAGCTGACCCTTTTAGTAAGGAGAAGAAAATTGTAGGTCAGGGGTTTGGAAGTCAGAAGAAAGTAGGTAAGGGGTTTGGTTTGGAATTCAGGGAAAAAGGTTCATCAGATAAAAGCTGCAGTCTGGTGATTTTCCCAGCATCCCCTCATCTGCTGACTGCTGATTCTCTATCTGCACCCTGGGTGGTGGACGTTCTCTCCCTGGAGCATAATGGCTCAGACACCGTCTTGGTCACTTGCAGTCCTTCTGGGGCACAAAGGTGGAATTTCTTTCAGGTCTCCTGAAGTCAGGGCAGGTCCAGTCATCAATTCCAGTCCCTGGAACAATAGCTACACACATTAATTGCCAAGCCTATTAACAATGTGTCTAAAGCTAAGAAAATTTTAGCTTCTTGAGTTCCCCATCATTTCCTCATCTGTAAAATGGGATAATAATGGCACTAATATTATAGGGTTTGTAGTATCAATGACTTAATACAGAAACATGAATCTGAATGTACACAAAAATACTATTATTGTTTTTTCTCCTTTAGTTCCATCAACGGCCCAACTGGGTGGATATTATTATGACCAAATTGCAGAGGAGGAAGCAGGTGTCCAGAAACAAAAATTAACTTGCCCAAAGTGGCCAAATCCAGATTCTGTGTGTCCAGCTCCAAAATGCATTCTTTCCCCATTTGTATTACAATTATTAATTTAATCTATGTAGCAACCCAAAAGAAACATTTAGCTCTGGAAGGAGCACTTGAGATCTCTGCCAGTGCACCGCTGCCCCAAACAGGAGCAGCTGTCATTTCACTCTGCATGTCCCTCCTGGCACTTGTCACAACTTTCCTTATCTTTTCAGTTTATATTCCTATGTAGCGTCCCTCTTTCCCACTAGAATGTATGCTGTCTGGGGGAGGGCTGTACCTTTTCAATGATTTAGCACCAAGACTGGCACCTAGAAGACTTTCGAGAATAAATAAATCTTATCATTCATCTATAGCTTAAATTACCAGATAGATCATTGCCAAATTATCTCCTTTGCTTATGCAATAAAGATTATTTATATGTATTAAATTACTTGGGTAATTGCCAGATTTTCCTTTCACTTTTTACTAAAGGCACCCTTGATTTTAACATTAAAAAATCAACTGAATAAATACATTGATAAATCTTAAGTTGCATAGGTATATAAAGCTTGTGATTGTCCATGGTAAATGTCAAGTCTTCTGCTCTCATATCCAATACTTGTATTTTTGAGAAATCTTCCCCATACAGGTAAAGAGCTCAAATATAAAAACATTACTAGAAACACCCTTATTTCTTGTCTTCTTCTTCTTCTTCTTCTTTTTAAATCCTCACCAGAGGATATTTTTTTCCATTTATCTTCAGATAGAGTGGGAAAGAGAGAGAAACATTGATGTGAGAGAGACACATCGACTGGTTGCCTCCCACATGACCCTAACCCCGACCAGGGCTGGGGACCGCACTGCAACTGAGGTTCATGCCCTTGGCTGGCATCGAACCCACCACTCTTTGGTCTGTGGGCCGACACCCTAACTGCTGAGCCAAACCGGCCAGGGCAAAACACCCTTATTTCTTAAAGACCAGAGTTCTACTTGCTAGGACAGTCTGTGTACACAGGTATAATCACCTGGATTGAGTTGGCTGACTGATCCATCTAAACAAATGGGTAATTCCATAGGAAAGAATGAGTGAAATCACATTTCAGTCCCTCTGCTTTGATGAATTTGCTGTGTTGCCTTTTCTTTCTCTATGTCTTAAGAATTCCCATTTATCCTTCCAGTCTCCATTTGAAAACCTGTTCTGTCTAAAGCCTTCTCTTATTTCCCTTCTGTTCTGGGAAGGAATTCAGCTCTCCATTCCTTGTGCTTCCATGACACCTTGTACCTAATGTGATTCAGCTCTGAAGACACATCTCAGTGTTTCGTAACCCGTGTTCTCATTGGGCTGAGATTCTTCAGTGCAGTGATCACCGCCTTGTGTCCCCGCTCCCTGGAACGTTACATAGCGCATTGTAGTTTCTCCTCCGCCTCCTCCTCTTCTACTGAATGAACTATGGCGTCACTATGTGCATACTTACATTTTTGTTAAGTGAGCAACAAGGAGCCAGAAGAAATTTATATTTTTTCCAGCTTTATTGAGTTGTAATTGACATATAATAACATTGTGTAATTTTAAGGTGTATAATGTGTTGATTTGATTTATATACTGCGAAATGATTACCACCATCCAAGGGAAATGTTTAAGTAAGGGAGTAGCAGGATCCAATTTATGGTTTAGGAGTTCCCTGGTCCTAGCATTTAGGCTCTTAGGCATGTGCTTCATTGCTCAAACTTACTCTTTTTATATTATACATTTTATTTGAAGAAATTTTGTTTCTTTCTTTCTTTTTTTTTTTTTTTTTTTTGGTGCTTCTGTAGCCTGGCCCTTCTCTCTAAAGATTGTAATCTATCTACTTTTTTTCTACTAGATTTTTCTATGTTGGGTGATACTTTATCTTGACATTTGGTACTTCCATGATCAGAAAATGTCATCTTTTTCCAACACGGCAACTGTTTGACTGTGGAGAGCGGTGGACAATGCGTGCCACAGACTCAAACAGGCTCAGAGCCATCAGGCAGGACGGCCAGTTTCACAGGGATTCCAGACAGAAACAGTGCATATTATTTCTATCACTGTTTTTCCTCCACCCACTGAAAGCCCCTAAGCGATAGTGTCTATGTTATTTATTGTCTCATCTCCAGCATCTAGTACAATGCCTGGGACATAGTAGATACTGGGAGGAAAATATTTGATAAATGAATGAAAGACTGACTGACAGACTGACAGAAGGCATGAGGTTTTCAGATAAAGAGCTCATTTGGATTTCAGTAACACTGATATTCCCCAGAAGGGTGAGGATGACAGAAGCTAAAATCTCATAGGTTTTTAACAAGGCTTTGCAGCCAGTACCCGCTTTGGAGATAAATGGCCCTGGGGTCTTTGGAAAACTCTTTGGCAAGAAGTCAAGTAAGTCCATGAAGTTCATCGTTTTTCACAGGGAACTTACAAACTCTAAAGCATGTTTTTCATGACCAAGTTGACTAGTCATGTCATTTGTAGACTTTGGCTTTGGAGTGGAAAGTCAGCAACATCATTCTTTTATTTTAAGTGGGCTCATGCTTGCCCTGTTCTCATCAATTTCTCTTTCTTCCTCTCTGTTCTCTCAAATAACACTTGTATAATTGAAGCTTCTAAGAGCAGAGAAGAGAAGCAGAGAGGGACCAAAGTTCTGTTGCCGCAGCCATCTCTCCCACAGCGGGTGAGTGCTCTGCTGGGACAGATGGGAAGAAGGTGACACATCAATGCCCCTGAGTCCTGGGAATGGGCTGCAGTTTGCGTGGGAGATCTGGTAGACCTGACCAAAGGTAAGATCTTACTCCTGTTGCTGGTGGCTGACTTCTTGTTCAATTGCTCTAATTTTAGATGCTGGCATTTTAGGATAGCACTATGTTTAATAGATATTAAGTGTATGTCTTTAGATCTTATGTTTGTCCCCAGAGGCATTCTGAGACCATTCATACCTTGAAAAAAGTCCTATCCGCAAGATCCTATCCTTTTCACAACTGGGTTCTGGCCTTTGGGTTTAAGCCTGAGAGGGTCCCTTAGTTAACGTTAATGTGAGGCGACAGCCTTGTGTTGTACATGGTGAGTTTTTCACCTTTGTAAAGACACTTCATTTTCTCCACATCCCGTTTATGTTTGGGAGACACCATTGCTGCGGTGATCCGGAACAGACACGCAGGGACTTACAGCACCCGGGGCCCTGGATGCTGGGTCTGGGAGATGTTACGTGGTGGCAGCTGTCTTTACTGAGGGCCTGGTTTCTAACTGCTCTTTGCTTTAGGCTGAAGGGACGACAGACAAAGAAGCAGACTGAGGTGGAGCTGACTGCTGATGACACAGGCTTCTGATGCTGAAGGAGAAGTTTTCCCTCCTGGGGTCTCCGGGGCACGCAGAATGGAGCTGCATTCTGCACCTCAAATGTTTGCTTCTCAGGCTGTCCCACACTCCTCCTCGCTGACCTCAACGCTCACACAAACTTGAAAAAGAAAGTTATCAGAGAGTATAAGAAGCCTTACCGTATGTAAACTGGAATTCAGTGGGATCAGTTTCCTGGGGATTTCTGAGAAGAGATGAGAAATGCTTCCCCATAGGTCACCCAAGTTACACATTTCGTCTTTTTATTATATTGGGATTCCACGTGGTTTACACGTATTTATCCCTGTCTGTTACAAATATATTTTTTTCTGATGGCTAAAATAATGTTGATTTCCCTTTCCTGTCACCCTGACCCCATTTCCTGGTTGGTTTCCCTGGTTCAGTCACCGGGTAGTTACTATCTACCGTGTGTCCAGCACCTTTGGACCGAGCAACTCCAGGAAGTACGCCTCTGCCCTGCCCTGCCGCCTGAGGTTAAGGGTGTGCAGCTGGGCCAATTAGAGCTCTTTCTGTGGGATTTTTGAGGAAGAGTCTGTCTTTCTGAGAGACTGAAATTTTAATATTTTAACTTAGGAGCTATGGACATCGTTTTATATTCACCCGGTGGACAATACGTTAAGAAGGATGAGATGGAAGGGTCTCAAGGAGAGGTGGAAAAATTCTCAGCCTCTTTTCCATCCCTGTTCTCGTCTTCCTGAAGCCTGGCCACATTCCTTGTTGAGTTGTGTGAATCACCTCTGTATCTTTATGATCAATCTCACCACTTTTTTTTTTTTTTTTTGCTTGAGCAAGTGTGAGGTTGTCTTCTGTGGCTTCTAATCAGAGGAATCTTAACTAGTTCACATTTACTGAGTCAGTATTTCATTTGGCACTGCCACTGCTCCGCGGAGAGCCGATGGGAGAACCGGGTAAACAGAGCAGTTCACCGTCAAGCTGGGCAATGGGAGGGTTTCTTCCTTGTTTCATTCACAGTCATAGACTTCCTTCTTTTTTTTTTATTCCTCACCCAAGGACATGCTTAGAGAGAGGGGGGGAGATAGAGAGAGAAAGAGAGAGGAGAGAGAGAGAGAGAGATCGATGTGAGAGAGAAACATTGATTGGTTGCAGGCTCCCCTACTGGGGATTAAACCCGAAACCCAGGTATGTGCCCTGACTGGGAATCGAACCAGCAACCTTTCGGTGCACAGGATGACGTTCAACCAACTGAGCCACTCCAGCCGGGCATAGACTCCCTTCCTGAGGGGAACTTTGTGGTGTGTGCGAGAGGCTGGAGATCAGAGCCCAGAAACAATGAAGAACAAGCTGTAGCTACAATCATGAAAGAAATAAAGTTTTGAAAGACGCAGTCTGAGTTTGTACACATTTGTGGAATGCGAATGCAGCAGAGAGGCCCTGGTCCTTCTTGGGCAGATCAAATATTGGCCTTGGATCTCTCCTTAGGATGAATACCATTGGTAGGAGCCAGAAATGATTTGTTCTTGAAGGGCTGATTAGGATGTTTTGAAATTTGCATATTGTCTTCTCATTTGCATACTGCGGGAACTTTCAAAGAGGTCTTTGAAAGTTGTTTTGATAATCATTACTTTCTGTTTCCACTTTTGACATGGATAATTTGTATCACAATAATGATGTGACTAATTCAAATATGATTATTATTCAAACATAAATAGTCTTGTACTTTCATTACTAGAAAATAACTTTCTACTTGATAGAGCCAAGTTATGGAAAAGTCCGCACTGTCTGTTTTTCATAAAGCACATTCTTTCTCGGCTTTGTGCCAAAATTCTGTCTCCGTTAAAAATAAAGTGGAAAAATCTTCATTGTGGTTGATGTATAGCTTTTTATGAGGAGAAATATATTATGATTCTAACTCTATCCTTTGACCTTCTATTCTGATTTAAGGTTACATGAATAGAATATTTAAAAATCAAAGTATTTGGAATATAGACATAAAGGAGAAATGTTAGATAGTTTTTAAATGTTGAGATTAAATATTTTAAAAAAATTTACAAGGAACTTAAAGAAAAGTCTTTCATAGGATAGTTTTTACTTGTAGAAGATCAAGACAAACAAATGTTATTCATATTCCAGGCAAAGGTGGAAATATTCTCCCCAACTAACTCCTTTAAAAACATTGCTTCCCACAAGTTTCTCTTGGCAAAGCTTAATTTAAGATCCAAAATTTGACTATTAGGTACACAAGGCTGGAAACAGGTGTTTTTCACGAATCTCGGCTGATCCGTGTTAACTAGGTGGATTTTAGTAGACCGTCTTCTGTTTTTATCTTCCTCCCCAACATGAAATGAGCAAATGTTTCATGGATTTTTCCTTCTCGATTTGGTTTCCCCCTTGTTACACATTTTGCCAGATGGCTGACTTTCATTTAGAGAAGAATTTTCCATAATAACATATCACTTGGTACTCATGGCCAATGGTGCCACTCCCCCTGCCATCTGCAGGAACCATGGAGTGGAGTAGAGTGGCAAATGAGTCAGGCCTGGCAGAGCCTGGAGGAGGAGGAGGGGGGAGGAGGAAGAAGAGGAGGAGGAAAGATACAACAAGATGGGGGTGGGGTTAGGATTGCCAAGGATTTGAGGGCAAAGCCTATTGTAGCAAGAGGTGAGCGAAGTGTGTGTGTGTGTGTGTGTGTGTGTGTGTGTGGAGACCGAGTGGGCCGCGTGCACATGCTCAGAAGAACCGCGTGTGTCAGGACTGTGGAGGGTGTAGCTGGAGGGCATTTGGACAGATGTGGAACACGTGCTGCACAACTTTGTCGGCGGAGCGGAGGACTGGGGGAGAGAGGAGCAGATGCTGAAATGCAGGAAGAGAGGAGGCGAAGATTCTGGGTGCGCACGGGAGGGCTTGGTGAGGGGAACGGTGTGAAAAAGGTAGGGGAAGCCCGCGTTGTGCCGTTAGCGGTGTTCGCCAAAGTTTAGATATTAGAACAGAAAAATAAGAAATGGAACTCTTTACCCAGGGCCTGGATTTGTCATATTCAAGAAATCCCATGACTCTTGGAGTCTGCAGGCAGAGCAACCATCACACGAAATCTAAACAAGGGGCTTACTTCTGGAAGCAGAAACTTAACTCGGCCTGGTACAAAACAGGTACCTTGCAAACGTGCTATTCATTTAAACTGGAGTTCATGAAAATGATCTTTTGGACTTAGTGACTTTAAGCGAATTATATAACCTCTCTGGGCTTCAATGTCCTCAACGGAAAAAGCTGTTGGTCCAGATCAGTGGTCTACAGATAATTCTCTACAACTCTTCCTAGAAAGTGCCTCCCCACTCTCTGCAGGGCTCAAGCAGCATTGTTAGCGCTTTTCCCACTTATATTTTAGTCATGGAAGAGTGCATTCTGATGATTAAAAGAAAAAACATTTGCGATCCAGCAGATTGAATAGTTCCCTTCTAGCTCTGCTGTCCTAAATACGTATGCACTGGAGCTGTGCACACATTCTCATGCATTCAGTCAGCCAAGAACTATTGCTGAGCATCTACTAGGCACTAGGCACAGTGTTAACACTGAGATTGAAGAAGTGGAGGAGACAAAGTCCTCAGGCTCACAGCGTTTACATGCTGGTTGAAGGAACGATAATAAGCGAAGTGATCATAGCAGGTGATGGTGTATTAAAGCAGGGTTAGAGCACAGAGAGAAATGAGGGTCCCCTTAGGAGTGATTTTGGACATACACCGAAATGAAGCAAGAGGAATAGGAATCTGGAGAAGAGCACCCAGGCTGAGGGAACAGTGAATGAAGGACCTCGCTCGGGCTGATATGACCATATTATTTATTTCCCCATGAAGTGACCTTCGTCTCCAGGCTCACGCTCCTTCAAGGAAGGAAACACTTGATTCTGCCCATGAAAAGTAGTGGAGTCTCTTCTGCTTTAATAATGTCTTGTCTTCGTGGTTCCTTTTTGCCCTACTCAAGGGTCTCCTCCCATCTCATCTTCATAAATGGTGCTGACTTGCAGCAGATGACCATCCGGTCCTGGTGAAATGTCTTGTCCTGCCCTGTCCCTGGGCATCAACCTCTGTCCTTGCTGTGTCTGCTGAGGTTACTGCAACATGCCTGGGTACCGTTTTTTCACCACTGCTGATGACCACTGGCTTCTCCATTGCCTCTGGTCCCCAGGACTCCACACCCAGCAGCCTGGGGCTCTTTGTTCAAACCCCAGGCTTCTTTGGTCCTCACAGCACTGCTTGCACATAGGGTCCTCAAGGGCTTTTCTTGTTCCTTGCTGGTGTGGGCATGAGAGGCGTTAAGAACCCAGACTCTTGAATTTCACAGCTCAGGCTTATGTTCTGGTTCTGTGGAGCTAAATGACCTTGACCCACTTTGTGTTTTCTATCCTCTCTTCTTTGTCTCAGTTGTCCAACCTGTAAAATGGGAATAATCTTGAGAGTACCTCTACCTTACGTGTTTGTGGTCAGGTATAAATAGATTAATATATGCAGAATGCTTTTAAAAGTGTGCAATACATAGTAAATACCAGATCTGTTTTGCTTTATAAGACAACCCTAGGACACTGCCCTAAGCCCCTTGCTCAGCATTTTGCATCATCTGCCCTGCTATCAGTGCAACCCCAAAGTTGTCTGAGAGGCTCAAGGTCCCTCCAGACTAGGCGGCAGGAAATGAGGCATTAGTTTCTACGCTCTAGGCTCCTCTCAACTGAATGGGACCCTCATTTAAAACTTAACATCCAACCACAGCTGGTTGGACTTTCCCAAGCATTTTCACATGCATTATTTTCCTTAATTTCCAACATAACATTGTGAAATTTGAATTATTAACCCCATGTTATACATGAGGCTTAGACAGGTTGTGACTTGATCACACAGTTGTAATCAATGGCCAGATTCAGCCTTTTTAGGAATAGGATTTCCGTCAGAGTTCCTCTCAGTATATTTCAGCTGTCTCTAAGGAAGTGTTCGTATACACCCACAGGTTAGAATATCAGGCAGACGAACTGGCTAAATCCAAATATAGGAATAACCTGTTTTATTAAATTCTTGCTTCTTTGTTTTCCACATTATTTTTCATGCATTATCTACCCTTGTCCCAGTCATTGAAATGTCCAGAGTGAAAGTGGAGTAGAAGATGTAACTCTGAATTATTTTAGTGTTTTTGTGTTTTATTTTAAACATCATTTAAGTAAGGCTCATTAAAAAAAAATATATAAACGTCTTGGTAGAATTTCTTCTCCCTTTTTTATTTCAATGTAAATTGCAAAATAAAATCACTGAATCACTCTGGCTGGTGTGGCTCAGTAGTTGAGAATCGACCCAAGCACCAAGAGGTCGCCGGTTTGATTCGTGGTCAGGGCACATGCCCAGGTTGTGGGCCTGATCCCCAGTGGGGGGCATGCAGGAGGCGGCCAATTGATGTTCTCTCTCATCGATGTTTCTATCTCTCCCTCTCTCTCACTTCCTCTCTCTAAAATCAATAAAGGAAAAAAAAATCACTGAATCGATTGATTATTCAGCAGAGACTTGTGGCAGGTCATGAAACCAGTTCCTAATCATTCTAATTGTGAGAGAATGGTCTATGGAAAGAATAAAATAAAACACGATGAAGGTAAACACAGTTGGGTTTCATATCAACCGTTTGCTTTTACACTTTTCACAACGAAAGCTCAGTAAAATTAAAATGTGAATGGACTGACTGCAATTCCAGTTACATTGTGCGCGTGTGTCTGTAGTGTCCTGGTCACAGACAGTGACACGGCTACTTTTACTCTTTTTCTGTAGCCACGACTCCTGTGAAACACAAGGCTATTTCAGTAATTATGGTCTTTTCTTCCCCAAAGGTCACATACAGTATCTTTTGATAGAACATCTAATTGTTAAAAGTAGTTTCGAGGAGAACATTTTACATTTATAACACAATTTTGGAGGCAAAGTCCTGTGTTTTATTGTGTGAGAAGTTCTTGGGCTCAGCCCTTCAAGATCAGTGTCTGAGTTCTGTTGAATATTAGAAAGCTGCTTGTACTTGGGAGACCAGGGCTTTGGCTGGACCGAGTAGCTGGCTTTTGAGAGCCGCCGTGGGAATGTGTGTTGAGCGAGATCCTGGCTTATCCCTCTGGCTCTGTTCTTGCAGTCATCACCATATGTACTTGTTATTTACACGTTTCGCTACCCTGTTTGCTTCTCCCAGGGATGGTTAGAAATGACATCCCCTACGGTATCCAGGTCTGCATTGCACGACGCAGCCTGAGGTTTGGCCAACGGCTTCCATTTCTCTGTCTAAAACTCACATTAAATCATGTCAAGTCATTTCAAAGCTGAACTCTTGTTTTTTTTCTTTTCTCTCTAGAAAGCTTGCCAAGTGCATTCCTGTCTGTGTATTAAGGGAATTTGGGTAGTCATTTCAAGAAAGTTCAGAAGGATAAAAGGACATTCCAGTTTCCACAGTGTTGATGCAGAATCGCAGCACATGTTAACAAGGTGTATCATTTTGGTCTTCGCTGTAATCTGTGTCACTGTTGTGTGGCAGGAAACTGGGCCGTTTACAGCTCTGCGCTTTACAGGAAATCTCTATGGAGCCTTAACTAGGAGTCTGTTGCACCAGGTTTAAAAGGAAATGCAACTTTATGTTCTTTTTACACTCAGAAGTCTGAAAGGAACATTGTTTTTTAAGAGCACTGCACAGAACACAGCTAACTTTAATTACCTCCTCGAGGTGTCAGCCATTAGGGAAACTGAGGAAGTCACAACTTCTGAGATGAGAGAGGCTTTTCAGGTAACTGTAAGGTATTTTAAAGGTACCTTGTCACTTTGGGAAGTGCCGTTTCCCAACTACTGTTTAATTATCTGTCAAAGTTAGAATGCACATGAAAAAGGCATGAGACAACGGACTCGTCTGAGAGAAAAAAAGAATTCATTTTCTGGTGAGTGCCTCTGAAATAGCTAAAACTGAAGCTGCTTTAAGGCATTAAGTGGAGGAAATTTGATTCTAGCCTTTTTTCTCTCCATTGTATTTATTCTAGGTGACCAAGAGCAAATTATTTTAAGAGAGGTCGATGTTTTAAGCAGCTGCCTTTCAAAATATAGAAACAAAAATTTTTTGTATTGGCTGATTTATTTTTTATGTGTGTTTACGTTAGGTTAGGAGCTACAGTCTGCTTAAAAATACATGATTCCACCTAGCCAGAGTGGTTCAGTTGATTGAGCATCATCCTGTGCCCCAAAAGATTGCCGATTTGAGTCCCGGTTAGGGCACATGCCTGGATTGTGGGTTCAATCCCCAGTCAGGACGTGTATGGAAGGCAACCACTTGATGTTTCTCTCTCTCTCTCTCTAAGCATGTCCTTGGGCAAGGATTAAAAGATATAAAAAAATACATGATTCCATCATCTTCAGGCTTTTATTTCTAAGGAATGATCAATCCATGAAATAGATTTTCTTCTCTTCAGTTACACACCAATGTTTCCCTTCCCTTGCAGCAGCCTGCCTCTGTCCCTGTCCTGCTCTGTGAGGATGATGACAACTGTCTCTTGGACTCCAGGCCCATCTCATACACTCCCCTTTCCACGGTCCAGGAACAGCTTTGTATTCTGACATCTAAGAGAAAGTCCATCCCAAAATGTTTCTTTTTCACAAACATTCATCGAAGGATCATATGTTACAGGCCCTCCAGGAGGTGCTGGAGAAAAACCCCTGACCTCACGGATCTCATGCTCAAGGGGAGGGGCTCAGCTTCCCACTGGAGCATGTGACAAGTTGGTCTATCTTAAATCTTTCCTCGTTTTCTCTTCCCAAGGTGTGCACTGGTACAGTTCAAACACATCCTACTGAGAGCAGGACAGAATTCTTTTTAAAAATTATTTATTTTTGTTTTCATTATTGATTTTTAGAGGGAGAGAGAGATAGAAACATCGATGAGAGAGAACATCGATTGGCCGCCTCCTGCATGCCCCCCACTGGGGACTAGGCCCACAACCTGGGCATGTGCCCTGACTGGGAATCGAACCGGCAACCTCTTGGTGCATGGGTCGACGCTCAACCACTGAGCCACATCGGCTGGGCCAGAATTTGTATTAAGAAAAAATTGGAGCTTCTGGTGGCAGTGTCTGGGGAAGGGGCGGCAGGCACTGTGTCCGGCGAGAAGGTGACAAGTAGAAGCCCCTGAAGCAGGCCAAGGAGAGGGACCGGAAAGATGAGGCATTGGAGCAGAAGCAGAAAGAGGAACAGAAGAAACTTGAGAAGCTAAAAGTGAAGGCGTCCGGGGAGGCCCCCTGGCCACAGGTGGAATTAAGAAATCTGGCAAAAAGTGAGCTGTTCCTTATGCCTGGGGCAATGGAGGTCCTTAATTCCATTCCTGTCTTAACATCTGGGTTCCCTGGCATAACATCTCTTGCCCCTATAGCTAGAATGAAGTGTTGTCTTGGAGCCTGTTGCATATTTAAGAATAAACTTTTGTAAAATAATAATAATAATAGTAATAACCACGTAGTGACTCATCGCCTCAGTTCTTCTCACTCTGCCACTTCAACCTTAGCTGTGAGGTCAGAGTAAACTCAGCCCAGAATCCTGCCCAAGTGTGTTCTTCAGTCTTTGTTCTGTTCGCAATTCTGTACCACCTGGAATTAAACCAACTCACTTGAAATGAAGAAAAAAAGAAAGAATTGAATTTACCGTGTTTAGGCATTGGTAATTCAGAGCCAAGAGCTCTTTCGGCTATAGATGTCTTAGTCTGGTTATCAAGATTATATGAGAAGAGAGAGCCCGAAACATCAAACTTTCCATAGTCATTTTCATTTCTCTGCCCTGAGGTCCTTGTTTTAAATTCCAAAGATGAAAACAATTGAGAAACAAAACCAGAAAACACAAAAATTCCTGCTTTCATGGTGCTTACCTTGTGTGTATGTGTGTGTGTGTGGGGGGGGGGGGCAGGAAACACAAAAAAATAAATAAGTAATATATGTTTTTGAGTCAGCTGCTGTTACTATAGCAACAGGAAGTACTATTATCTGCACAGTTTCCAAAGTAATCTCACAAACACCTTTAATTCATTTAACAAATATTTACTGAGCATCCAATTTGTACTAGCCATTGTGCTTACAGCTGTATAGTTGTTACAATTTATCCATATTTTAAGGTCGAAATTTGAGATTTAGAGAGGTAAAGTTATTTTTCCAAGGTCATAGAGCTGGTAAGTTGCAGAGCCAGGACCCAAACCCCTATTTTCAGTTTCCAAGTATAGTCCTCTTTCTGAAGCAATAGCTGTAACTTTAAAACCTGAGCCCTGAGCAAGCATTTCTGCAGAAGAGTCCTTGATTCTTCTTTTACGCATTCACTTACTATTTAACTGCAAAATAAATACATTTCTAGGGAAATGGACTTCTACCTTCGGGGGCTGCTTGCCATGTGTGGTGCTGGGGCAATATTTTATCTTCAATTAGATGAGTTAGAATAGCCTAAAAATTCATTACAACTTGCAAAAGAAATGTGTGTGTGTTTTAAAAATTGCATTCATAAATTTTCCTTTAAATGATGTTGAAGAAATTCATATACCATAATATTCTCCCTGTTTCATATCCTTTAGTTAATTTTATTCCTTCAATTTCCTATGGTTAAATGAATTTCCAAATTAGATCCTTTGACTCCTTTATAAACTGTATTTGAAGGGTCCCTCAAACCTCAGTGAAATCTTTACTGGATTCTTAAGAGCCTGTGGCTGTCTGAATTTATCCTTTACGTGGGAAACAGGAGAGATTCTAGTTCACAGAAGTTAAATTGTTGGGATAGAGGGTGTATAGGATTTTAAGGCTTTTGTTAAATTGTTCTCAATATCTATATTCCCACCAGTAATATGTAGTGAGCTAAAACATTGGATGAGAAACTTTGAAATGAACAAAGTACTCTACATAATTTTAAAAAGTAAATTTCAAGTGATAGTTTCAACCACTAAGTATATGCTGATCCTTCTTTTTGGGGGGATTTTCTATTTGACAACCATCCCAAAGGGGAAAAGAAAGGAACGCCACTATAATGGAGGTCTGTGGAATGTGCTGAACTAGGAATAAGAACATTTGGTCTGAGAAATATCTGTAACAAAAATAGATTAATAAAAATTGCAAAAAAAAAAAAAAAAGAAAATTTGGTCTCCAGTCCTGGCTGTGGTAAGTCATTTGATGTGTGTGACTCTAAGCCAGCCTATTATTTTACCTGGGTCTTAGATTCCTTATGTATAGTTCCAGCATAATTAATAGTATCTTCTTTTCCTCTCAAAGCGGACCATCAATTCTGTGCTTACCCTTGTCTCTGTATGTGCAGCATTTCATCTATTAAAATGGATGTCTGTTGTTTCACTTGCCCAGCCTATATCTCTTATTCTCTATTGAAGAACCACTCTTTCCCATCATCACAGACTCTTCCCCAGTCTACACACTTGCAGTCTAATTCCATCCCGGGCATAGAGCCAGGACTGGCCAGTCAGAACACCACTTCCTCTTGGATTCGGAGATGGGTCTACAAATGAGCATGTGACCCAAGCCAGGGTCCTGTGAACATTCCTTCGAAATTGCTGATATGGCTAGTGGAGTGCTGGTTCCTACTGGCCTGCAATAGGCAATGTTCATTTCTAGGAATTTTGCAAACCATGTGTTAAACACAACCATTATTAAAAATTAGATTATATAAATGTACAATTGAATTATATTAAAGTAAAGGTAGTGAATGCTCTAAACTCATAGCTTTCTAATTATTGTACTATATTTTATTATTACCTATGCTCTTGAGGTTATTTATGTTTATTGTATCTATATGGTGAAAATACTATGTAATGGACTACTGCACATCTCTTCCCAACTCCATGTTAAGTGATGGCAACTTGGTAGGTTGAAATTGGCCATGGTGGAAATATTTGTACCATGGACATTGGCAAATGCTACAAACCAGGATTTTTATTTTTTTCTGGAAAGCCAGTTGTTAAACATTTATATCACACCACTGGCTGAAACTATTAGGAAGGGGCCTTTTGCTTTTTACTTTGTTGCTATGGCGGTAAAATATAACCCTCAAGTAGCCAAGGGCCATTTTGGTCCTCTGGGGGAGAGCTTGTCAACAAAAAGGACAGCAGGGCTGAGAGTTTCAGAGAGAACAGATTATTAATGTCAGGTAAGCATCTGGTATTTTAGTTGGATAAGAAACTGGCTTAAACCACATTTGGTTTCTATAACTCATGAATGAAAGTCTTTTGATAATACAGAGACTCCCTTACAGCTTTGATAATACATGATTCTAAATTAAATAAAAGGTGGGAATTCCACAGCTAAATATTTGATGTTATAGTTACTGTCCTTAAAAATAAGCCAAATGAAAAATATTGGCTATTGAATTCAAAAAATTGTCCTCACTCAAACACTTAATACCGTATAATGTTAGCATTCAATGTCTTACTGAATTTTAAGCCATAGATAGATGAAATAAATTCACCTTAATCATTCAGTTCATTTTACAATTTCTTTCTCTCTTTTTAAAATGAAATACTGTGTTTAAGTTGACTCACCTTAAAAGAATTTTACAAACCTAGTTTTAATTATCCTCAGACAATGAGTGTTGCCTATATTCAATCCAGAAACCCAGTTAGGACATAGTTACTCTGCTTTTTAAAAACACTGCACTTTCCCTCTTTGAAATATTGATTTCATTTTACCAAAGTGCTGCCTGCCATTGTGTACCCTAAGGTCCTGTTTCTTAATTAGCGAGTGAATCTGGAGTAGGTCCTACTGAAGTAATAGGAATACTCTCCAATTTGACACTACTCCAGTGTGTATTTAACACTATTCCTGGCTTGATACAGCTATGACCCATTTCACATATTGTTGATTCAAAAGAATCAAAATCCCATCGCTGTGTTTACTTTCTGGTACGTGAGTGTTGATAGCTCAGAGGTGTTAGTAGTTAATTGTTGATGTTCACAAAAATCTTGAGACCAAATCTGATATTTTGCCAAGTGCTAAGATAGCTTGAATTTATCACACCCAAAACATAGTGTTCTATTGTTTCTCTGGCTTTAAAACGATGTTGGAGAAAGCCTGTTTTGAGTTGGATGATTGTATTTAAAAATAAATAACAAAAAGCATGACACTGGTACTATTTAGCCCTGGTAGAATTAATTTGGATGCCAGAACCTTGGGGTCTTGTCAATAGCCAGCTGTCCCTTCTCAAGCCTATTGTTAGTGTGCTCCTTTTCACTGATGAGGTCTTATCTTGCAGCTATAACAAAAATATATTCAAATTAATGTGGATGAGAACTGTGGTGTAGTGGAATAAAACAAATCAACCCCCTCTCCCTTTTTTTTGACTGATCTTGAGTTAATTGTTAATTCCCTACGCAAGCATTAACATTTCCCAAATTGAATTTTGAAGAGTCTTGTTAGGGAAAGAGTTGAGGTCAGTGTTTCTCAAAGTGCAGGTCATCTGCATCTGAGACACTTGGGATGTCTTAAAATTTAGATTCCAGGGCTGCTTTGGATTCCTATAATCTGGGAGTGGGTGGGATTTGGCGATGTAGATTTTTAACAGTTCCTTAGGGTGTTTCATACTTACATTGGGAATAAAGGGTCTAATGAATTTGTAAACAACTTTCTTGAAGATTTACAAACTAAATGAATTTGCACATTAAAGGCTCTGAGAAGTCCTGTAGTAGAGAGACTGTTTAAGTTAAAAAAAAATTTGTTTTTTCCTTTATTGATTTTAAAGAGAGAGGAAGTGAGAGGAAGAGAGAGATAGAAACATCGATGAGAGAAAACATGGATTGGCCACCTCCTGCATGTCCCCTCACTGGGGATCGGGCCCACAACCTGGGCATGTGCCCTGACCGGGAATCAAACTGGCGACCTCTTGGTGCATGGATCCATGCTCAACCACTGAGCCACACTGCTGGACGACTGTTTAAGTTTTTAATCACCAAACTATTTGATTACAAAACTCTTTTTTGGGGGAACATCTGTTATTTGACTAAACACTAACAGCATAAAAGTTTAACCAACAGCATAAAAATTGTAGATTGTTGCAGTTGCTTACTAGTTTGATACCAATGAGCTAATGCAGTATCTCAGCATGAGCATTAGACAGGACAATCTGAGTGTGAGTCCTGGAGTTTGTACTGTTGGTTGCCTACCAGTAATGTTCCCTTAGTCCCAAGGGAGAAGGGACGAAAGAATGCGTTAATACCAATACAGAAAGCCCTCCTGATATTGTCATCTTCTATGAAGAGGAACACATTAATACTTATTAACACCCTCAGGGAAGAGATCTGGTTACTATTTTACAACAGAAGATATGGAAAGAGGAGCAAGGAGCTATTCAAGAAATGCCAATCAAGTTGAACAATGGGAAAAGAAGTAAATACATTTGAGTAGGAAGGGAGATAATTCTCCACCCTGCAGCAGAAAGGGTCAAAGGCAGCTCCAGTCTTCCGTCCCACCCTTCCTCCTATTAGGCACAAACCGTACAGAGCAAGGTGAGGTGGAGGGAGGTAAGAAATGATAAGTAACGATGAACTTGGGGAGCATGCAGTAGGTCCTTCTCTCTGGGTGGAGCTGCCTTTTGCTTGGCTCTAGAAATAGAAGGCACAAAGATCTGCCCAGAGTAAAGGAACTAGGGACAGATTAGCTATAGGGAGAGAAATTAGGAGACTTTGGTATTTCCTTTCAGATTACCTGACCTGGTTCACCAGGGTACATAAGGAAGCAGGGTCCTGGGCTCAGTCTGTGTCCTGATCTAATCAGGCATTTCATACTTCTATGCTTTGTGAGTATGAAATATTGCCTCCTTTGTTTCAAACACCTGTGCCTTGTTTTCTCTCACTATGTGCCCATGGAACTTGGCTGGTTCTGCTGGTTCAATCCCATAGTATTATATTAATGGTAAACTGTTAGACTGGGAGTTCTTTGAGTGCAGGGATATTGTCTTCTTTATCTTGAGTATCTTGCACTAGGCTTAGCTCATAGCCTAAACCAGCTTTTTAATAAAGGTTTCTTTGTGGTGCTAGAGACATCAGAAACTTGAACAGGATGCTCCTAAATAGTCTTCAGAATACTTGTCTGGAGTTTCATGGATGCAGAATTTAGAACTGCAGGTGGTCTAGTAGACCCTCCTCAATTAACAAAAAAGGAAGTGATCGTACATACAGGAAGAAGGGGTGGCCTAAGACTCAAGCCTCCTAGCTCCCAGTCTAATGTTCTTTGTATAATTAAAAAGAATCCTTGCCCTGGCCGCTGTGGGTCAGTTGGTTGAGTGTCATCCCATGCACCAAAAGGTTGCCCATTCTGTTCCTGTTCAGGGCACATACCCAGATTTCGGGTTGGATCTCCAGTTGGGGTGCACAGGAGAGGCTACCAATTGATGTTTCTCTCTCTCTAAAAAAAAATCAATAAAAATATTTAAAAAATAAAAGAATCCTTACCCTACCTAATGCTGTCATGACCCTCTCTGAATTATGCTATAAACCAGCATTTAAATTACTATTTGCATTAGTAAAAAATGCAGAGACAATGAACTAGAAAGTGATTTAAGGAGAATGTTCTGCCTTGAAATAGAATTTGTTCCATCTCTTCTTGTACTTGAATTTTTGCATCATTGTGCTTCTTTCTGATCCTATCCTTGGCTCAGCTTGGAAGCTACAATTAAAAACTGCTGGGTGAGAAGCTGTTCTCCAGGTACTCTCCACTTTATTGGAAAGCAAAGTTCTCATAAATCACGTCAGGGAACTGGGGTCTGTGGGATTGCTTAGTTGCCAAGAGAATTGTGATTGATTGCTTTGGAAAATATGTACATTTTCCAGGAGCTTATCTGAAATAAAATAAAGATTCATACTTTCTCAGACGGAGTTCCCTCTCCACCAAATTTCAATCATAGTCTCATAATTTTAATACAGTGAAAGGGCACTTAAATGAACAGTTTGAAGCATTGGAAGTTTAGTCAAAAACTTGGACAACAGAGCACAAATGTTATTCCAAAGGGAGAAAGGTTTGGAATAACAGAGTATCTCTAACTGAACATAAAATCAGAACCAGATTCAGGTTATAGGCTCACATTGACTTTATCAAGCATATGCCTAAAAATGATCAGCGTAGTAAAGGACTTGTTGGGAAAACCATGATATCAGGTGTTATCACCTCCACGTCAGGAAGTGGCGTGAATTGGGGTTTCAGGGGAACTGAAATTGTGTATATCCAAGAATAGTGAAATTAAATGGGGGAAAAACATTTGGATCTTAATCCCTTCAGGTCACACAGTCTGTTGAAACTCTCTGAAAGCTGTGGACCTTCTCCCCGGAAATATTGACATACACACAAAAGCCTCGGGCTATTTCAGGGAGTTCGCAGACCCCTTGCCGCTTGTCGGAGTGTGGGACCCCACATTAAGTGCTCCTTATTTAGCCATTTCCGCAAAAGTTCTGGTTTCCTTATGGGGGAGCTGTGCCTGGTTGGCACCTGGAACTTCCAGCTCTGTTACACACACACACACACACACACACACACACACACACACACACACACACATGCGTGCGCGCGCGGCGCCAGGCACTAGCAAAGCGAAAGGACTGAACATGTGCTGCGAAGCTGATTCAGTTTGGCTCAGGGTGAACAGAAGTGGCCTTAATCCCTCACAGATTTCCTTAACTTTGTTGTGTGGTGAGATCATCTGGGGGAGATTTAAAATTCGATCAGCATTTATTTATACTTTCATTTATAGTGTGTCTGAAAGGAAAAGGCAAGCTTTTAATTGGACTGATTTGGTAATTTGGTTCGCTGGTAGGCTGGGTTCAGAATTGCCTCTGTATCTGTTCACCAGGTGATTACAGATTCACATGGATTGCAGGATCTGCTTGATCCTGGAGATACACAGTTCAAGAGATTTCCTAATCTTTAGTCATTACCATCTCATCTGAATTCATTACTGGCGAACTAAGGAAGACTTCTTTTTGCATTATTAGCCTAGCAAAAGTAATGATGCATTCCTGATCAGACATGGGAAAGGAGGGTGGATAATAACAGTCTACAACACTTTTTGTTTATCCAGAAATCAACCTTCCCCAGGAGGCTGACATATAATCCCATGCTTAATCTGTTATCCATACTTTATATAATAATAATAATAATGATAATGATAATCATTTACACTTATATAGCCACTTTCATCTAGGGAATCTCAAAGCTTTGAAAACACTAATTAATTCTCCTAGTGTCCCTGTGAACTAGGTGAGGCCCATTTTACAGGTGAGGCAATTGAGGCACAGAAAGGACAAGTGGCTTTTTCTCAAGGCCATTGGGTAGCTGATGACAGAGCTCGGAAGCCTGGAGAGCACCCCGCTTCCAGTTGTCCAGAGCCAGCTGCGTCTTGAGTGAGTGGGAGGGACTGCACTGGAATGAAGTTCTCACTCTCGGGGCCTTAATTACCCAAACCCCAGTAGTGCATAGAAACACAGGGAGAGTTTCCAAAGCAAACACTTTCCCATCCCTACCACACAACATCACAGCTTGTGAGGGGTTGTTTTTTGAGGTCTAAGCAGCAGAGGTGGGGCTGAAATTGGCTGTCATATGTATTTGGATAGAAAGGAGAGGAATGCGCTTGTGTGGAAAGTTGCCTTTTTGGTGGATGCTGCCGCAGAGCACTGGCCCACTCCACGCCAAATCGGAGCAGTTGCGGCTGTTGGCTTTCACTCCGTTCACTATGAACTACCTGATATGCAAGGATGAAACAATGAAAGAGGGTACCATGTGCAATTTTCCAGGTCATTTGTGGAGAATTCTTGACATTCTTCCAAAGGGGTGGTGCTGAGTTCTAAGGAATATGATATTCTATGTGAGTGCTTCTCCAACTTCAGGACGCATGCCAATCATCCAGGGATCTGCTGAAGTGCAGACTGTGGCTCAGCAGTTCTCAGTGGGGCCCCAGACTATGCTTCCAGGCGATGCCGATGCTAAGGGTCCCTGCAAATGCTCTGAGTAGCAAGACTGTGCTGCTGTTTGTCAATTGTTAAGTCCGTTCCCACAACAAACTGCTCTGGAGGAACCTTTGGTCACTTGGAATGAGGCTTAAAGCCTGTGTCTGAAAATAGATTCTGCTACTTATCAGCTGAGAGATTTGGGACATCAAAACTTTCTGATCTTGTTTCCATATCGTTAAATGCATCTCCTTACTCCACCCTCCCAGGGTTGCTGATGAATAAAATCAGCCAATAGAAAAAGTCTGTTACATGTTGGAACTCCACAAATGTTCATATATTTCCCCTGGGCTTTCCATTCATCCCGCCCTGCTATCTCCCCAAACAAGTGCTTTATAGTTTTCCCTCGATGTCTGCCACACTCACCAACTACATTTGCTCTAGCTTGCCTTTTTCATATAACTTTCCCTTTATATTCCTCTTCTTCCACACATAGAAGCCAGCATCAAATGTCAAATTTTTTTCCCATTCCCAAAATGATTTTCTTGAGCTAATTTCTTGACTTATTAACGATTATAACCTTATCTCCGCCTTCCTGGGTTCTAATTTGATCTAGACTATACAATGGAAGTGAGATGACAGAATATCCATTTATTAAACAAAAAACAAGCAAACAAATAAACAAAAAACCAACAATTAACAAACAAACCTACTATGCTAGGCCCTGGATATACCACTGAGAATAAAATAGACATTTTTCTTTTCCATTGTTTTTGTTGCTTCTCTTCAACTCTCTGGGTTACAGTGTAGTCTTCCTTTAGTTCTTCATTCATGGGTGGCTTTAGACTTTTCTCTCATCTCCCGGGTTCGTTTTCCTCTTTTCCTATGGCCCATACAAATCCTTTGGTTCTTTTCCTCTGAATCTACCAGGCTGACTTAAAACTTCTCTCCTAAAAATCTTTATAAAACTCATTTTGTGTGGCTGTGTCTGTGTGGAAGGAACTGTTTTGATTTTTTTAAAAAAGCAACACTGAAAGTCATGTATAGTATACACATAGGAAAAAAGTCTGGAATAACACACACCTCACTGTTAGCCCTGGAGCTGGTGAGAGGGAACTTTCACTTATTTCTTTGTGTACTTTGGCATTTTTGGAACAAAATTTTCCCCTTACAATCAGCAAATTCTATTCTGTAACACAGGGAAAAAAAAATAAGCAGGGGGGGGGGGATAAATGTATGGATAACAAAAGGAAAGATGAAGAAAAATGAAAAAACAAGTTACAATCTTTAGATCTGCCCACATTCTCACCTGCAGTTTTATGTCTCAGTTTCTGGGTCTGTCTTATTCACGTTTCAAGTCACTGGTGTGGAACTCTGTCTTCCTGGGATTACACAGTGTCAGGAACACTGTTGGCACCAAAGCAACCTTAATAGTAAAGCAACAGGAGGCATTTTTACAAGAGAGAGCACTACCCAGATGGATTTTGATAAGGTTGGTATGTACCCCAAGAGGTCATAATTAACCACATCAAAGAAGGAGTGGCTTCTTAAGCAAATGGGCTTTATCTTGCCATCTGCCAGAAATGTACCAAATGCTCCTACTTTGTTGAAAGCACAACTGCACTCTTGGAGCCAGGTCTTCATAGCTTTGGACTGAACACGACTGGAGGAATACTTCGTGACTGACGTGCTGACCTCCCTGTCTGTGTTTGGCACCTTGCTCTCTCAGGTCCTCCTAGTTTGGATACAACAGTACAATGTGCATAAATGAGAAAGTATTGAGTCATGGTTGAATTGGGAACAGAGAGAAGTTATCTGATGAAAGCAGAGCAGGAAGAATTTAATTTTCCTAGCTCATGGTCAATTTTTATCCCACCAGCTGTTATGCTGGGCTGAGTAATTGCTAGAGTATTGAGATGGTAAACTAAACTGCATAAGAATTTAGCTAAAACTCAACCTGGCTTCTCATTAGAGTCCTCTGGAGAGTTCCCCACCCCCCAACTTGATTTAATCAACCCGACGTTGGCATTAACAAAAACAACAATAAAATAAACACAACAAAAACACAATAAGCACAAAACCTCATGACTCTTCTGGGACCAAGCCAGCCTTATAAGAGGTCTTTGGATTGCACAGCTTTTAATTAGAGACCAAATAGTTCTTGAGAGTAAGACTAGATACTGTTCAGCTTTCTTCTGTCTTGTGACTTTTGGTTTCATGTGCATTTAAAAAAGTCATCAGATATGCAGACAATTAAATTAGAATAGTCCAGGAACATGTTGAACATTTATGACTGTGTTTCAGGCCTGGCACATTTTTTAAAAAAATATGTTTTTATTGATTTTAGAAAGAGAGGAAGGGAGGGAGGGGGGGAGAGAGAGAGAGAGAGAGAGAGAGAGAGAGAGAGAGAGAGAGAGAAACATCGATACGAGAGAAACATTGATTGGCTTCCTCCTGCACGCCCCCTACTGGGGATCAAGCCCGCAACCTGGGCCATGTGCCCTGACCAAGAATGGAACCAGAGACCTCTTGGTACAGGGGACGACGCTCAGTCCACTGAGACACACTGGCCAGGGCATGGCCTGGTACTTTTACGTCATATAAAACTCTATCATTACATTTCTCTACAAATAAGTCTCATTTCTTAAATGTTATGCAATAAAGTGTTTCACCTTTTATTTCTGCAATAATTGTTAAATTGTCAATTTAAAAACTACAGAATAAAATTTGTTTATCCTAGTACTAGGTTTCTGCCACTGGAGGTATCTTCCTTAGGTTCTTTGCCTGTTTCTTTTTGGAGGTGCCACACTTGTTCAATGCACTTTTCTTGTTTATCTTAGATTTGATTAAGGGGTTTGAGGCTAATCTTGCTGTTTTGTAGGTTTTATCCTATTTCTTTTTTTGCAATATTACTTGGGGCTATATTCAGCAGTGCTGTTCCCTACTCCACCACTTTCCAGGGAGTTCTGGGCAGAGCATTTTAGAAGGGACAGAGATAAACCCGAATGTGCCCCATGGAGGGTGACCTGGATGTCAAAAGATCTGAAAACCATGCTGAAGAAATGGAGGCAAATGTCCTAGAAAAATTATGGTGTGAAATCATAAGGTAAGTGATAGCTTTCTTAGTATATTTGCTTCCTTAATAAAACAAGTTTTCTTTCTTAATTAAAGGAAACTCAGATCCTCCAAGGTTATAACCCATATTCCTTGATATGCAACTTCCTTTAGGGCAAGGATGGTATTCATCATTCATCGATGTTGCTACTCCCCCTGTCATATTCATGATCTATAGCAGTAATTGATCAAAGCATTCTTTTCTGCTGAATCTGAATAGGGCCTCAGCATCTTTCTCAACAGTGCTCCAGGCAGCGCTACTAATTGATTGGTGTTGGCATTAAAGATGACACCTATTTGCAATCCCTACCTTAAAGCTCTGTTGCTAATTACTGCTACCAGGATGGTAACTCTGTCCTTTAGCCACCAAAGGGGCTCCATATCCTTATTTGAATACCCAGGTAACAGTTGAGACGTGGTTGGAATATTGTATTAGGGCTCCAATCAAGGCTAGGTGAGCAACAAAGTGGAAACAGAGTGACATAAAACTAGATAACCTGGCCCGTTCATCTCTAACCTCTCTTTAGCTTGCGATCCTCTAGAAGGATACTTCCCTACACAGCTCCTGGTTGTCCTCCTTGAGGAGAAACTATTTTAAACTCGGATCCCCTTGGAATGTTTTCAGTATCTCCAGGACATTGTTTGTTTGTTTATTTATTTATTTTATTTTTATTAACTTATTTTTGTTACAGGTGTTTCTCCTCCCCCCCCCCCCTCCAGGACTTTGAAATTTAGATCCAAGAAAATGAAGCCCCAAGAGAGAGAAATTGTTCTATTTGTTGCCTTCTGAGTTATAAGTGACTCGCTTGACATTTTTCTGAAGACTTGTAACAGAATGTCTATACAACATGTCTCTAAGAGAGACCACACTTCACTGTGGTTCAATCATGATCTTAAAATCCCAACATTTCTCTAGGAGATACACACATTTCAAGGTTGTGAATGCTGTCTTCAAATATTTGAAGAGCTACCATGGAGAATTAGGTATAGGGATAGTGTGTATTTCTTCAGAGAGTCAACTAGACCAGTGGGTAGATATTAGAGGGGGACAGACTTGGGTTTAAAAGATGTTGTATTTTCTATTAATATGGAAAAGCTATCTAATGTTAGAGAGTGCTCCCAGTCACTGGGAATATTTAGGAAAAGGCTGAATTGCTGTCTGTAAGAGATGAAGTTCAATGGAAAATTGAACTAAATCTCCCTTCTAGAGTGAGATTCTTTGATGAGTTAGATATAGCTAACCGATATAGCACAGTATGCTGTGTTTGTACTGAGGTAGTGCATAAACCTTGACCTTTTCTATCCTGACACCTGCTGGCCAATGAATGACTGATCATAGGTCAGGATGATATATCTGCAACTTCTGAATTGGAAAATCTTTGAGTGGGAACTGAGAAAACAAGGTGATGGAAAAATAATATTACAATATACAGTACTGGTATAGGTTTATAAGTGAACATAATGTAGTTATACTGTAATATATAAAAGTATAACTACATAATCTATAAGTACAACTTTATAAGTTAATGTAAAGTCAATTTTAGAAGAATTTTTAATATAATTTTGACTTTATAATTGTGAAATGGAACATTATGGGATCAAAATAACACTGCTATAGAAAATGTTTAACGATGCAGGGAAATAGTCACATAATATAGAAAAAAAGCAGATTATAAAAATAACATGCGAAGTATAATTTTACTTTAGATGGGGAGAAGCACATATTTGTGTTTTTAAAAATAAACCGGTCAAAAGTATGCTTTAATTTTGTAAGAAGAAAAAAGACTGGAAGGATATACCTCTAAAGGTTAATAATGGATATTATAGGATAATAGAATTATGGGTGACTTTTGTTTGCATTTTAAATGTTTCCATAAATTCCCAAAGTTCCTAAACTCAACACATATTCCTTTAGTGGTATATTAGCTTTGTATTGCTGGCATCAAATTAGGGGGAACATAACAATTAACACACAAATGCATTATCGTATGGTTCTGTGGGTTAGGAGTCCAACACGAGTTGCCCTGGGTTAAAGTCCAGGCGTAGACAGTACTGCTTTCCTTTCTGGAGGCTTTGGGGGATCCCCTTTCCTCACCTTCCCAGCTTCTAGAGACTGCCTTCGTTTCTCCGTTTGCAGGCCCTTCCTTCATTTTCAGACACAGCAATGTTACATATCTCTGTCAATTCTTCTATAGGCACATGGCCGCCTGACTGGCTTTAACCAGAAAAGATTCTCTGCTTTTAAGGCTTCTCAGGAGTTGATTGGGTTTACTTGAACAATCCAGGATAATCTCCCCATCTCAAGGTCCTTAACCTTAACCACATCTGCAGCAAAGCTCTTCTTCCCAGGTAAGATAACATATTCACAGGTCCCAGGGATTAGGACCTGCATAACTTTGGAAGGTCATTATTCTGTCCACCACATGTGGTCAGAATAACAAAACACTTACAAATATGCATGGAATCCCTACTCAGCTCCTAGTGCACTTTCCAGCAGAAACAATGCTACGCCCGAGGCCATGCTCCCAGGCTGGGCGTGGGAGCTTATACACCCACAAGAGAAGGGACTTCGTTCTCTCAGGTACCATGGACAAGAGCAGGAATGGATCTATTTGACACAAAAAACACGAATAACAATATTTCTTCAGAGTTCCCAAGAGGATGCCAAGAACATATCCATTGTCCTATCTTCTCAGCCTCTTCTCTTCCCTTATTCTTATTCTTGCCTCTCTCTCGTATGTAGGGGAACTGTGAATGAGAACTCAGTTACTAAGCCATAGGTGATGACTCTTGTGGTCTGTGACATGGGTCTGAGCTGGGTGGGAGATGGGAGGTGAGGGACAGGCGAGGAACTAGGTGAGTTTCAGAGAAGTTAATTGTGAGACCCCTTTTGGGTTCAATCTCCGGGGAATATCCTGGGAGGATTCTGGATTTTTCCTTCAGTTCTCTCCCAGGAGCCCAAATGATGGGCTCACCTACTTCTTTTTTAGCTGCTTCCACTCGTCCCAACGAAGCCTTCCACCCTTACGTGCTCACTGTGGGGTAAAATACAGCTGTGCACACAAGCTGAAGCCCTTCTGGAGCTTTCTGAGGGCTTTTGTTTCCGGCAACTAGGGGAGGGAAAATAAACCTCTCCCTCGCTCCCTTCTATTTATTTCTGCTGATACTATGGAGGGATCATACATAGGTGCTCATGAAGGAGTGTTGTCCAGAAAGGACTGCCTTGGGAAGGGAGAAATGGAGAAAGGCCCTGCAGCGGGGTCAGGCAGCAGCGGGACCCCAGACAGAGTGAGCGCTCCTCTGGCCCAGGTGCCTCAGTCCCAGATGGCTGGACCTCAGTCAACACAGCAAGTCTGTCTTACAACATTCAAAAGGTGGTGAGCATACTGTGTTCTTATCTTCCGAGCTTGCTCTGTCGTTGATTGAGGATGTGTCCAGAGAAGGCTCTTCAGGGACAAGCCTCAGTTTTCCTTCTTTTTGTTAATCCTCATCCGAGGATATTTTCCCATTGATTTTTAGAGAGAGTGGAAAGGACAAAGTAGAAGGGAGGGAGGGAGAGAGGGGGAAACATCGATGCGAGAGAGACACATTGATTGGTTGCCTCCCGCACAACCTTGACCGGGACCAGGGTTTGAACCTGCAACCCACGTACATCCCCTTGACCGGGAATCGCACCTGCAACCCTTTGGTCCACAGGCTGACATTCTAACTGCTGAGCCAAACCAGCCAGGCCCTCAGTTTTCCTTTTTTTTGCGGGGGGCGTGGGGGGTTAAGGGGAGCATTGTTCCTGATTGGGTTCTAGCGCTCACTTGCCAATAATGATGATGATGATCATTATATAAGCAGGCATCATTTTTCAGGGCTTCCTATATTTTAGACACTGTGCTAAGTGTCTACGTGCATCATCTAGTTAAATCCTCATGATAATATTGTGCCCTAAGAACTATTTTATCGTTACTGCCAAATCATTTTGTGCCAGTGATTTCAAGATAACATGGAACAGTGTATAAAACTATGCACCAAGTCGGCGCAATGCATAAGCCATTTAAAAGTCATTGGGAGTAAGATACACTGAAGAAAGCCCTGAAGCCATGGAAAGGGCTTAGCTTACGGTTATGCTAAGCCCTGAAAAAACACATACAATAAACTCTGGAGTCCTTACCTTCTATTCCTTTCTCTCGACTCTCTTTTCCCCGCCACACTGCACCAAGCTTGTAAGGGACTGGTGTGACCTCAGAGTCACACGTTGAAGTCCTAACCTCAGTATCTCAGAGTTACTGTATATGGGGACACAGTCTTTAAAGAGGTAATTAAGACAAAATGAGGTGGACCCTAATCCAACATAACTGGTGTCCTTATAAGAAGAAGAGGTTAGGACACAGACACACACAGAGGAAAGACCATGTGAAGTCACAAAGACAAGAGGGTCACCCACAAGCCAAGGAGAGAGGCCTCGGAAAAAAACAACCCTGCTGACACCATGATCTTGGACTTCTGGCCTCCAGAACTGTGAGAAAATATATTTCTGTTGTTTAAGTCTGTGGTGCTTGCTCTGGTAGCTCTAGTAAACCAACACAAAACTTTTTACTGTTCCAGGAACTTTGGGCTTTGTACTTTCTGGCTGAAATCCTCAGCTCCCAAGTTTAGTTCATAGAGGCTGTCCCTGCCAGCGTTAGCTAAAATCAACGCTCCCATCTCTCTTCGTGCACCTCTAGCACCTTAGCCTGCTCGGGGTTTGTCATACCTCTACTAGCACCTGACGTTATTTCCTTGTCCAAATGTGTATTTTCTCTTCCCTGTCTCTTCTAGAATGGAAGCTCCTTGAGGGCAGTCTCTCGGTTCTCTCCACTCTATAACCTTTGATCAAGGGAACAGTTCTGCAGCCCCCGAGGCCGCTTGTGGAAGGCCCAGGGCATTTTGGTATCTGCTGGCTTCCCTCCGACAGGATCTGCCCACGCAGTTGCCTGCTTTACTCACTAGCGACGGTGGCTGTGTTGACCGCAGCGCCCTCGCCCTGTGCGCTCCGGCCTGCGCATGCTATGGATTGCTGGTTGTCCAAACCGAATCACCGTGGTGTGTGCCGTGGTCCTGGGAAGGGAGGAGTAAACCTTCTCGGGCAGGGAAAGCTGCTCTCTGCTTGGAGACAGAACTGAAAACTGATTTCCCTATTGGGCAGCCATGTGGATGCCTAACATCTTTTGGGCACCCCACTTAATGACCCCCTCCCCCCAGCAATTCGGGGATATTACCAGTTGAACATTTTTTTTGGCCCATTATGGAGAGGACTACATATCCATAGGAACATGCATATAGTAGAATATTAGAAATGGCAGAAATTACATTTATTGTGTAAGTAAACCCAATCTTGCCAGTCACTTACCAGTCAGGGTAGCTGGTCTCACAATTTCATATGGAAATATTGTATTGGAAGAGAGATGACTTTCATACTTTTGTTCGTGGTGAACAGCAAGCAATCTGAGAGCTACCAGACGAAATAAAGACCCGTGATAATCTGTTTTATTCCTGGGAGGAAAAATGAAGCTGATTGAAAAAGGACAGATCAACTTGCTAATGTTTCAAAAAAAAAGATCTTGTTAAAAATGAATAAAATTGCATGAAAATTCCAAGGGTGTTTAATTTTGGTAATATTTTCAGTGCTTCAGAAATGGAAGCACTCAAATATGTGACAGGTCACGTTTCACACTTATTAGTGTCACAGAATTTTTCAACTCCTGAAATAAGGCAAGAAATACAAAAATGTACCTTTTTGTTGTTGGTGCTAAAAAGAAGCAGAAAGAACAGCGAGGGACAGAATGTTGACGCCACAAATAAAAGCGCAAAACGACAACAGACCAAACCCAGAACACACTGAGGGAACCAATTTGCTAATTAGAATTTTCCTGGGATTATTGTTGCTTTAAAACAATGAATGACCCATAGACTGTGCCTCTCCGTGACTCACTGTTCCAGATTGACGACTGTCTGTTCCCTCCGTGGAGAGAGGCACTTCCTCTTCTTGGCTTTCAGAGCCGAGGCTGTTCAGTGAGCACAGGGACCCAGGTCAATGCGAGTATACAGACTGATGAATTTACACCGTGATGGCACAAAATCAAACCCCAGTCTTGGACTTCGGTCTAACGGCAAAATTTAACATCCAGGTCCTGATTAAAGTAAAACCTCCCTGTTTCAAGAGGTTTATTCATTTTTTTTTATAAAATAAAAAGGCTATTAGTAACTGAATGAGTTTACAGTTCTGAATAACTGCATGTATGGTCTATAGTAAACAACCTGAACAGCCGTTATAAATGAGTTCTTTATATTCAGCTTCTAGAAACTTGTAATTACATTTGAAGCAGGACATGTGATACCAGAAGATATTAAGCTATTCAGCCCCAACTGCCACTTGAATTCAATGAAGGCAGTCCAGCAACATCAGGGGAACACAGGAGAAAATCACCGCAATTAATCATCTCTTAGAGTTGAACTGAAGAAAGTTTTTCCTTAAAAACAAATAGATTTAACTCTTTTTTTATTAGTCCTGGGCTTTTAAAATAATTTGTGATGGGGTTGCATTTTCAGCAGCAATTAATCTTTTTTAGCCTTACATTTTCTATCTTGCTTGGTCATGTTAGAAAATTACAAACATAAATACTGTCATAGCGTTTCAGTTTGAAAAGTGGAGGACTGAGAAGGAAGTTAAAAAACATAAACTTGAATTTTAATAACTCTGAAATCAAATGTGGGTTTACACCAAGAATTTCTCCCCATCTTGAGCTATAAAAGCATGATCTAGGAGAAATCATATATATATATATATATATGCCCAAGGAAATGGTTAGAAATGTGAATATAAACAATCTTGGAATAAATAGTTTATGTTTTAGACGTCTTAACAAAAATATGGCAAATTTAAAAGAATACCATTTTCAGATGGCTTCATCAAAATCTTAACAGTTTGCTAATAATTTTAGCAACCACAAATGTGATCAATTTTCTTATTCTTTCCATCATTCATTTGTTATTTAAAAAAATTTCTTGAGCCTCACTCAGTTAATGGCAGTGGACAGTGAGGGTCTGTAGTTTCTTATTCATATTTAGGACTATACTTTCAATTTATCTTCTAATCCTTTAGATCAGAATTCAGTGCAACCGAATTCATTTCTGGTCTTGGTTCTCTTTGGCCATGACAATTATAATTGAAGTCAACCAACTTCCTCCAAGCCTGGGGCACTGCAGGGGCTGATCTGGAGAGCCACGCGGAGGGAAGAGCCAAGCAGAAGCAGTATGTGGGTGGCATTGCCATCACCAACCACAACACATGCTGCCCAAATGGGTCATGGCCACACAACTGGACCATTCACTGTTCTTCCAACATGTACCTCATTGGCTTGTTTTTGATGTTTGCCCATGCCTTTCCCCCTGTTTTCTGCAACATCAGCCTTTTGAACTTCCAACCATTCCATAAGACCCAGCTCAGATCACTTTCCTTCATGAAAGCTTCTTTCATTTACCTTCTTCATTTTCCTCCAGAGGTAATTTCTTCTTTTTAAATGTCTTTTTACATGTATTTTTCTTTTGGTACACACCTAAAAGTATGTGCGGTAGCTAATTTCCCCCATGTGTTCCTACTAGATGGTAAGTTCTTTGAAGATAATACTGTTTCTTACTTATCATAGTACCTCCTGGAGAATTTTGTTTGTTGTCTTTCAAATGGGAGGTGCTTGATAATCACTTGTTGACAGAGTTGGGAGGGAATCAATGCAATGTTGGTGATATATATCTGGCATATGGATTTTCTTTTTACCTTTATTTTCTCTTCCATCTCCATAAGCAGAAAAAATAAATAAAGAAATGAACGTCCCTATCAAGATTGCATTAACGGTCAAAGGGTCCTTCAATTAGAGTGAAACAACTGAGGCGAGAATTTAGTTCTTTATGTTAAATTTGTGGCACTAACTTTTCTAGTGGCAGTTTGGGAAGTCACCAACACAGACATCACGTCATTGCAAACCAGGGGGCCAAGCATAGCTGTGGGAAAGAGAGCCCATGTTCAAAAAGGAATATCCCAAATAATAGAATGGAGGGTCTAGAAATCACCACCGTGAAAGCCTTTTTTGTGGTCTCATTTTCCCCAAGGTTACTCTGGTATGAAAGTCCTCCTTTAAGGAGATAACATAAAAAGAAATAAGTGGCGGCAAAAAAAGCCGACTCTTGTAATGGCCCTGTGTGTTCTTTGGCTATTTCAATGTAATGTTTATCTAATAAATAGCATTTCAGTGTTAAACAGTAGAGCTGTGTCTGCCCTCCTGTGCCAAAGGCTGGACCTCCTTCAGGTCTCGCCGTGCTCTTGCTGCTGAAAAAAGTTCTGTTTTCATGAAAAGAGATACTATGTGACTGGGGCCACCACCGGGGATGGCTGCTTCAGTTTTCCTACTTCTGGGGAGTATATAAGTCTTCAAACAGAACCACAAGTTCTCCTGTGTGTGTGTGTGTGTGTGTGTGTGTGTGTGTGTGTGTGTGTGTGAAAAAGCATACTTTTAGTAAACACCATAGTATTTCAATAATAAATATCACCCAGATAATAGGCTTTTGAAATATAATTCTATGTAATTACAGCTGACCTTTGAACAATGTGGGGGTTAGGGGTGCTGACGCCCCAGTGCAGTTGAAAATCCACTTATAACTTTGACTCCCCAAAACTTAACTACTAAAAGCGTAGGGTTGACAGGAAGCCTTACCAGTAACATAAACAGTTGATTAACACATATTTTGTATGTTATATACTGTATTCTTATAATAAAGTAAGCTAGGGAAAAGAAAATGTAATTTAAAAAATTCATAAGGAAGAGAAAATACATTTATAGTACTTATTTTTAAAAAATCCACATATAGCCCTGGCCAGTTTGGCTCAGCAGTAGAGTGTCGGCCCACGGACCAATGAATGAGTCGTGGGTTTGATTCTGACCAAGGGCAGTACCTCGGTTGTGGTTCGTCCCTGGCCCTGGTCGGGGTCGTGCGGGAGGCAGCCAGTCGATGTGTCCCTCTCACGGTGATGTTTCTCTCTCTCTCTCCCTTTCTCTCCCTCTCCCTCCCACTCTATCTGAAGATAAATAGAAAAATATCCTTGGGTGAGGATTAAAAAAAAAAATCCACGTATATGTGGACCCGTGTGGTTTAAGTCCGTGTTGTTCAAGGGTAAACTGCTTCCTGTATTGAACTGTTTGAGAGAAAGTCATCTTTAATGTGTATTGGTGCCTCTGTGTAGTAACTGAGTGAATATTTAGTCATTGAGAAAAGGAAATATAAAGACTAACGTGTGGCTGTGCACTTTAAAAGAATATGCTAATTCCAGGAGAGAGGAAGTGAAACCTATGTCCAACACCCCTTTCATCCTTTACAGAGTCCACACACTGGAATCGCATCTGAGTTATCCTCGAAAATGAACCCAGAAATGTAGTCTCTGAACTTTGCTCTTCTCCAGTGGAGGCAAATGCTTCTTGCGAAGAGTTAGATGGATTTTCAACATGGCAGCCGGAGATGAATGTGAGAGGTCGGTCAGGTGGAGATTGAGGCTCAAGAGGAAAAAAATGTAGTACATTAAAAAATTGTCAACTGCAGAGAGAAATATATGATATTGTCCTGTGTATATAATCTGTCTCTGTAAACTCAGAAGAAAGTGTTTATATGGTTCTGGGGCAGTGTTTTCACTCTGACAGAGAATGTGGATTTGGTTTACAGACCAAAGAGTTTCAGGCTGAAAAATGGGAAAGAGAAACCTGGAAGAGGATTTCCTTAAAGTGTTATCATCATCAGTCTGACAATCTTAATAAACCCTTACTTATTCAGTTAGACATTCCATTCATTTAAAAAACTACGAGGCACCTTCTGGGAGCATAGGATAGCTACACTGAAATTTTACAAAGGTCTTGTCCCCGAGGAACTTAAAGTTTGTTTTAAATTATAGATCTGGTTATGCATGGCCCACACGCTCTGCAGCTGGGGCTTACTTTAATCAATTAATTAATTTTGGGGGCAGAAGGGGTAAATTGATTTTTGATCCTATAACATCTAGGCTCTAGCGATCAGCAGTCTTTCCCTGTAATGTTGGCATTGCAGCAGAATTCCATTGCCGCCTGAGTGTTGGTTCATGTATTGCTTGAGTATCTCCCACCTTCATTCAATAAATATGCACCTGTTACGTGCCAGGCACAGTTCTAGATGCTGGGCAGCATGAACAAACAGTTCAGCTATTTCCTCCCACTGAATTTAGTGATGATAGTTGGCCCCCAAATGATCATTCCCATGAAAGTGTAAAATAAATAGTTCCTTAAAGGAAAAGTTAGATGCTGGACCAGAAAAAGAGGGAAGGGGTGTGGAGAAAGCAATAGTGACCGATGTCTACTAGAGTCCTACTAAACGTGCAGCTAGACAGATTTCATGTCTGTCATCTAGCATCGAGCTGCCGACCCTGTTGCTTCCTGTCTTCTTCCTGGCTCAGCGCACTCCTGGGAAATTCTCATGATTAAGTCCCTCCTTTTCATTCCCTTACCCAGGGGACAGTCCCTACAGCAGGGTGTATTGGCCGTTTGGGCAGGTGTGCAGGTGGGAGCAGGAGATTGGGTGTGTGGGTGTGGCAGCAGGATGGGTGGAGAGGGGCTGGGGGCAGGGAGGAATTCATCGTGAAGGAGTTAGGACAACTTTATAAACAGAGATGATAGGACAGAAAGTGCCATAAATGGCAGTAACTTCAATGAGAAACTAAGACTTTTTTTTAATCCTCACCTGTGCATATTCTTCTATTTATCTTCAGATAGAATGGGAGGGAGAGAGAGGGAGAGAGAGAGAAACATCGTGAGAGGGACACATCGACTGGTTGCCTCCTGCACCACCCCAGCCAGGGCCGGGGACAAACTGCAACCGAAGTACGTGCCCTTGACTGGAATTGAGCCCGCGACTCTTTGGTCCACAGGCGGGCACTCCACCACTGAGCCAAACCGGCCAGGGCGAAAAACTAAGACATTTTAAAGCAGGAAGACATTAAGGGGAATACTATTATTTTTTCATGAATACAAAGTAAGGAATAAAGTGTTATGAAAGAAAGGGATGGAAGAAAAATCTATAGCGAAGTGTGGCCCCAGGACCATGTGGTCAGCATCACCTGAAATTTGTTTAAAACTGGGCTTTTTAGAAACTCTGAGGAGAGAGCCCTCCAGGAGAATCTGAGCAGGACATTTTTTAGGCCTTTTGTTCTAGAGGATGTGGATCTTACCCACCTGCAATTCATTTCTTCTTTTAAAATAAGGTGCTGGTACTCATCTTTCAGCCATTTGTAAATGCTTCCTTTCCAGTCTCTTTTTTTTCTATTCCTTCTTCTGTATGTTGTGTAATTTTGATCTGTAGTCCATGAGCATTTCACCACTGCCAAGAGGCAGGTCAATGAAGAGAGCAAGAAACAAACAAGAAAAAGATAAAACACGCTTGCAATTTCTCAGCGTCAAGTAGCAAGGAGGCCTCGCTTGAACCAACCCAAACCTCAGCCTGTGTTGCTCACAAGAAGGGACCAGCCATTTCTCGGAGCTGGCGTCTTCTTGGCTGTGCGCTATCTCACACAGACGCAGAGACAAAAACATTGTAGCCGTCAGGCATTCAAGTTTCTCATCTTTCTGAAACTAAATAATAATATCACAACTTAAAAAAATAAATAATATGCAAATGTTTTAACCTGAAAGATGTACAGAGGTGTTCAACATGAGGGAAAAGGTATCAGGAGCAAAGAAACAAATAACAAAGAACACATAGATTTATGTGCCAGGATTTTATCTAAGTACATGACATGTATGAGCTTATTTAATCCTCACAATGGCCCTGTGAGTGACATTCTGCTAGCAGGCCCCTATTAAGACGAGGATGAGGCATGGAGGGGCACTAATCTGGAAGCACCTATGCTTAACCCTTCTCTTCTTAACCTCTGTCGCTCATCACCCTTCAGTTCTATCTCTAAGCAGAATTTAGGGATATTATTGTAGCTCTATGCAGATCAAGGGCAGGCGGAGAACAGGATGGGATAAGGCAGAGCAGAGATACTGAAGGAAACGGGGAGACAGGAGGAATGAGACTGGACAGGAGGGCACAAAGGGGAGCAGAAGCGAAAGGAGAGGCCAAGGAGTCAAAGAAGGCGGAGCTGGAAATGGGCTGAAGGAGTCACCGGCAAGAATGAAAGCAGAGAGGTTGAGAGGGAGGGCAGGGAATAGGACCCGGACTCAGGGGTGTGAGAATGAGTCCAGATGATGGCAGGATGAGAAGGAGCTGGAAAGGGTGACACAGGATGGAAAAGGGGGCAGGAAGGAGCCGGTCCAAGGAGAGATGAGTTTAGAAAAAAGGACCTGTGTCCAGGAAGACAAAATAGGGAGAAAAGCAGAAGGAAGGACAACACGAAAAGAGAAGGTCCTCTCCTGGGGCGTTTCAAACTCCGTCATGTCCATTGGTCTTCTGCTGGCAGAATACAGTAAAAACATCATTTCCCCCCCCAAAAAGAGCATGGTATCAACATTGTGACACATACACGAGCGTATTCACGAATAAAAAGGTTTGAATCCAGCACTAGTGCCTTTTCATTTTGCCTACTCAGTCCTCAACAGCTCATGAGCTTTCGCTGCTCAAATAGTCAGGACAGAAGAGACCAAATCAGACTGCCATACCCTGTGCAATCAACACACATCCCAGCTCTGTCAGTGGGCGACCCAAGGGAAGCCAGGAGCAATATACAACTGTTTTTCATTGTCTTCAGAGGGCTGTTTAAACACGCCACTGAGAGCCAGCCCAATTCAGCGCAATGAGCACTGAGCGCCACAGCTGCCCGGGGACCCACACTTCGCAGTCTTCTCGGTTGCTCGGCACAGGCTGACGGGGAATTGTGTTGCATTTATCTGGTAATCCTGAAGTCCCCAGTGTCTAAGAGAATGTGATTTAAGAGTCAAAGAAAGATAATTTAAAAATATTTTGCTTATTGACCAGAGGTGAGAATCCTGCTTGCCAGTGGATTGCCCCCGGATAACACCCACCTGCAAAGCCTCCTTCTTCACATCGACCCTTCGCATGTCAAGGGGTTCCCAAACTTACCTGACGGTAATGATCACTTCGAGTGTTTATTTAAAGAAGAAAAACATTTGCCAAAATTGAATTTTGGAGTTTCTAAGTCAATAAGTCTAAGCGGGGCCAAGGAATCCATTTTTTAAAAAAAAATCCCCCATAAGTGAGATCATGGTCTCACTTATCTGTGGAATATAATGAACTAAACAAACTGATGAACAAAATTGACCCAGAGACATAGAGGTGGGGTACAGACTGACAAGACTCGGAGGAGGGAGGGTTGGGGGGAAAGAGATAAACCACAGAACTTAAATGCATGTATGCATGACCAATGGACATAGACAACAGAGCTGGGGATGGGGTGGGGGGGGGGATGGGGAGGAGGGTGTCAATGGGGGAAAAAGGAGAAACATCTGTAACAAAAACAAATTAATAATAATAAAAAAAGAACAACAACAACAACAACAACAAAATCCCCATAGATACAGGCAAATCTTTTTGACCTGATGTGTTTGGGAAGCACTGATGTAGCCTGTTCACCAGCCGAATAGCATGTCTTTTTGCTCAAACATTTCCCACTCGTGTCCTACCCTACAATTTCCATCATATGGAAATGCTGACCTCTAAATTCCCCAGCTTCTACCCACCACATGCCTTCTCCTTCTGTGGAAATCCTAGCAAGTTTTCAATGAGTAGGATTTCTTGACCTTCCCAGTTGAAAGTGGCCCCTTTCTGCTCTTACGTGCACTTCAGTTTGTGCTGATCTTAGAGCGCCGCTCACGTTCTACCTCGGATGATGGGTGGAGTACCTGGCGTGTCCTTTTTACTAGACTGCCAATTTGTTGAAGGTAGTAACTGTGTCTTCAGATAGCTCCACAGACATAACGTATTTGGCATTGTGCTTGGGACATTGTATTTCTTCTGAAAGTATTCTTCCTCTCTTCCCTTCCTTTTTCCCTTTTCGTTTCTCTTCTGTCCATAGCAACATGCTTTGCATATAGCATGTTTAGTATGTTATATAAATATGTAAATAACTGAAATAGGAACATTGGGAGGCTTTGGTCAATTTGTATTACTTTTTGATATAGATAAAACAAACTTAGATAAAAGTACCTGGAGGCATGTAGAAGGCTTCCGGAATGGACATTTTTATCTTTCTCTCCAGGCAGCTCATAAAGTACAATCTTAGAGTCTTGGTCATTTATTGTGGGGCATTTTTAGAATAAGCAAGCATTTAACTGAGTATATAGAATGTATACAAAACTTGTCAGAGAACCAAAGAAGGATACAAAATAAATGGGGAAAAGTTTCTCCTATCCTCATCAATAGAGTTTTGTTTACATACAAAGAAATGTAATATCAAATATCTTCTGATATCGTTCTATCTTCTCCCAACTGCTTCAAATTTATTTTTTTAATTTATTTTATTTATTTATTTTTATTAATTTGCTTTTGTTACAGATGTTTCTCCTTTTTCCCCCAATGACACCCTCCTCCCCATCCCCCCACCCCATCCCCAGCATTGTTGTCCATGTCCATCAGTTATGCGTACATGCATATAAGTTCTGTGGTTTATCTCTTCCCTCCCCCCACCCCCTCTTCTGAGGGTTGTCAGTCTGTACCCTACATCCACGTCTCTGGGTCTACCCTGTTCCTCAGACTGTTATGTTCATTATATTCCACAAATAAGCGAGATCATGTGATATTTGTCTTTCGCTGCTTGGCTTGTTTCACTTAGGATAATACTCTCCAGGTCCCTCCGTGTCGTCTCAAAGGATAAGAGATCTTTCTTTCTTACAGCTGCATAGTACTCCATTGTGTATATATACCACAGCTTTTTTATCCATTTGTCTACTGATGGACACTTGGGCTGTTTGATTCTATTTGTTTATTATATCTTTAGATCAAATACAGTTTTACTTCCATAACAATAATTCTAAGGAAATTAACATTTTCATCAATTTTTATAGCGATTTCCCTTAGTGAAAATTTCAGTCTAGGTGCTAATAATCTCCAGGTGTCCTACCTGTTGTACAAGAGCTTATTTTGCTTGCTTTAGGTGACATGGTTATCCCATGAATTTTATAACCCTCAGTCGCACTCCAGCTCCTTGGGTTGAAATTAAGTTTCCTTCAATTTCATCTTGATGTGTAATTCTGGCTTTGCAAGGTCCCTCCCGTAAACTATCAACTAAATTAGATAATGATCACTCGTCTGTATATTATTTTTATAAACATCCCTTATACAACCGGATGCAATTTCTTCAGAAATCAAGGAGGATTCCACCTGGGAAATAACTCTCTTCCAGATATACTTGTGAGATTGTTCTAGTACTGTGACATAAAACTACAGAACAGTCACGTTCCCATGTTGACTATGCATCTATGACCACATGATAGCAAGGGTAAATTCACACTAAAAAAATACCTTAAAAAACGCACTCAATTATCCAAACGTTTCTTAAAATCCAGATGTTTGGCATTACAAGAACAAAACATCTGGATAGCAATGAAATGTTTTTAATTATCACCAGGATATTTTGCTTCCTATAAGACTGTATGTGAATCTTAAACATATTATCAAATTTTTCTGATAATCACCTCCACGGTCAATGTAATCAAGGTCAAGGAAATTTTAAACGTGAATTGTTTCCTGCTTTGAAACAATGATCATGTTGTTGGCTCTGACCTAGCATGAATGCAGAGCTTGTACATTTCTTCTGAATGCACTGCATTCCAATCTCACAAGTGAGGGCTTTAAATAGCAGCTTATCATTGTGTCAAAATTCCTTAATGCTTTTACAGGAGAAAGAAGGCATATAAGGAAAGTAAGAAATTGAGCTGCTCTAGACCATCACACTACTATTTATATGGTAAATAAGATACACAGGGACCTGTAAGAATCATAACTGTTTAACTATACAGGACAATTGGTACATTTAAAAGACGAGTCCTTTAGAAATTGGTTAAATAAGAAAATTCATTTGGAGCTAGCGCTAATGTCTTTCTGTTGCATAATGTCAGATGTTAGAAACTTTTATGCACATGCCCAATGGCATTATATAAAAATAGCATCTCTTAGTGCAACTTGATCACCAGGTAGTGTTACCAAAGGTAGAGCCAGGTAACAAGTAACCATGATTGGGGCTACGCAGCTTTAAAAAAAAGGCAACCTAGTGAACTCTCTTTAATTAGCAATCAGGCTCCTTTCATTCATTTGAATTAAAAATGTAGAGAGAAGAAAAGAGGGGAAAGACCCACAAATATTTTGCCTCAATTAATTTCAACAGAATTCTGGAATGTATGTGTGGATTTGGCCATTATTAAATCTTGTATGTAATTACAGCAAAACATCTTGCAGGATCTTGAAGCAATTGTTTTCATGTTTTATTCCTACTCGTGACTAAAAATTACCATTTTGAATTTCAGTGAGTAATCCAGACCAATTCTGGATATTTAAGAATCACAGAGACCTAAAGATAGACTACAGTTACAGACATATTCTGGAGGACTTTATGCAGTTCTTGGATAGGATGCTGCGATCTTAGCACTGCTTTATTTGGAATGATACATACATGGTAAATAGAAAAAAATATATACCCTTTACCACTCCCAAGTTCTCTCTATATGACTAAAGTTGCACCTGAGGCTGAATATTCTGTGTTGTGAAGAAATACCCTTTTATACCCTTATGAGTGCGCGTCAAGACTGCTGACGCCTTCATCCGAATGTAAGCTCTTTGAGGGCAGAAGTACTATCTCCATGCTTCACTGCTGCTCCCCCCAGTGCCTAAATAGTACCTGGCACACAGTACGTGGTCACTAAACATTTCTTCAATGATGGAATTCATTCAGTCATTCAACAAACATTCCTTGAGAGTCTGCTTGCTACAGGACACTGCTAGATGTCAAGGGAGATGCAGAAACTGGATGAACATGCTCTGGTCCATGATGAAGCTGGTCTATCAGAGGGAAAAGACGTGGACAAAACTAATTAGAAAACAAGTCCGTGAGGGTTGAACATCATAAGAGTGATGCTCAAACAGAGGGTACTAGGGTACTTGGCCTTCAGGGGAAGGGGAGAGCATTTCCAACCAGAGCGACCACAAAAACATCATCTCCTGTTTACATTCTAGATCATTAAAAAAAGAAGAGAACTGGGTAGCCCTGGTTCCTTTGCAGAAAAGAGGAAGGTGGAAGCAATCTAAGAAGAGAGTGGGGAGAAACTTCAGGAAACCTAGTCATCTGTATCTGGACACTTTTGGGGGAGGGAAAAGGGACTGGCAAGATTTCACTCAACCATGTGAGCGGCCATGTTTGTTTTTGTTGTTAATCCTCACCTGAGGATATTTTTTCCATTGATTTTATTTCCCCATTGATTTTCAGACAGTGGAAGGGAGGAAGGGAGGGAGGGAGGGGGAGAGAGAGAGAGAGAGAGAGAGAGAGAGAGAGAGAGAGAGAGAGAGAGAGAGAGAGAAACATCGATGTGAGACAGAAACATTGATTGGTTGCCTCCTGCACGCACCCCAACTGGGGCTGGGGATCGAACCTGAAACCCAGGTATGTGGCCTTGACTGGGAAATGAACCCACGACTTTTCGGTGGGTGGGTTGACACTGTAATCACTGAGCCACACTGGCCAGGGCTATTGTTTGTTTTTAACTGTTATAGGATCTACACATCTGATTTCTGGAAGGGGCTGCCTATAGCCTGGAAGTGCTACACATACTGAGAGAAGCTGTTCAGGTGATATTGGTTATCAAACCAGATGGAGGAAATGTGTGTTCTCATAAGAGTTCCAGTCCAGTTTTTCCAGACTCCAGAGACAGAATGTTTGCCTGAGAAATGAAACTTTGGGTGGCCATCCAAGACAAGCCAGAAAGCCTTTTGAGGTTCTCCAATTGCTACTTATCATTCACCATAATTCTTATAATTACAGGTTTGTCTGATATGATCCTTGATCTATTATGTTCTTTACACATATATCAATTTTTCTATTTTACAGTTGCACTAGAAGTGATTTAAAGTTGTTGTATTACAGAATTTAAATCAGGAAAGTAAATTTTAAAATGTTAAAAAAATGACCACCGAAGTGTACATATATCCTTTATACAACTATCTCTGATTCATTTCATTGGGTTTAGTACAGCGGGATGAGTTAAAACACAAGTGAAGTGTGGCTTTTTCTGTGATTAGGAAAAAGCTTTCCCTAAGATTTGCTTAACCTCTTGCTGTGTGTAATTGCTGATGGATTCCATTACAGAGTTGGTTTGACGCTAGCTAATTTGAATTCCCAGCAATTTAGGGATTGTTCAGGTACTCAGACCAATCAGACGAAAAGACAACCAACAATAGAAGTGCTATAAAATTGTCATACTCTATCTGCTTACATTTTCATGGTACTGTTTGGAGACAGCTATTCAGGTACTGTTAATATTGCAGAATCCCAGGCTTGTTTTCCTTCCTTTGGGCTTAGAAAGGAAGCATGCCAGTCTCTCCTTCCTCCTGCATAGTCCATTCTAGGCTTTGCCTGATTCTGTGGACCAGACAGTGCCCCATCTAAGCTACGTCTAAGCAACACACACTCTTGGCGCAACACAAAACCAGTCATATACTTCCTATGCTTTTGCATAGAAAGACACTGAGTGCTTGCTTTCCCCCAGGGTGAATTGTCAGTGCAGTGAATAGGAATACACACTGAGTAAGACAAATGATCAATGGCTGCTGCTTTGAGGCAAGATTACTCTTCTGTTTTGCTTTTAGACGGGTGAGCTCAGCGGCACTAAGAGAACCTTTTCTATAGCATTGCTTATTCTGGAGTAACGGAAAATGGTTCTGTAATTTCTTACAATTCTTATTATTTTATATTATTTGATACATTTATCATTGGACCCAGCTATCCCACTCTTAGGTATTTACCCAAGATAAATGGAAACTCATGTTGATACAAAGATGTGGTACACCTCTATTTATAATCACCAGAACTGGGAGACAATCCAAATGCCCTTCAATGAGTGAATGGATAAATCTCCATTCAATGGAATATACTTAGTAATAAAAAGAAACAAACTATTGATACAAGCAACAACTTGGATGGATCTCAAAGGCATTATGCTGAATGAAAGAGGCTAGCCTCAAAAAGTTAAGTGCTGTATGAATCCACTTATATGACATTCTCAAAAAGTATACAGAACTATAGCTACAGAAAATGGATCATTGTTTGCCAGGGGTTAGGTGAGAGGCGAGAGGATTGACTAAGAGAGTAAGAAACTATTCTGTATTCTGACTGTGGTGTTGATTATCCAGATCTACACAAGTGTTAAACATAGCATGGTATGCCCCAAACAGTCATTTTTACTCTGTGAATTTAAACACACACACACACACACACACACACACACACACACACACACACACACACACACACACCCAATGATGGCAGCACCAGTAGCATCAGCATCAGCATCAGCAGCAATAGTAGCCCAGGGAGAGAATTTGGACTACAGGGGTCGTTCGATCCCAGAAACACCTACAAGCTCTCTAGCTGCTCTGGAACTAGGTTGATGGGTCAGCTGCCACTTTTCTGGATACAGACAGAAGCCAGGCAGAGTGACTATTGTTTGAGTGGGCTCCCATAACTTATCCTGCCTTAATTCTTGAAACGGTTAGCAGTAGAACTCCCTCAGGTTTAAAGCAGGTGTCTTCATCATGCTATTCCAATATAAATATGTTAACTAGAAAAAAGAATCCATTAACACCTTAATGAGAAAGAGGTTTCTCCAATGAAGTGGACTCAGAGAAATTCTGGGAAAACAGCACACAAGGCTGCTGTGTTAGTTGGAAGGACAGGGAGGTAAAGCTGGAACAAAGGAGCTCCTAATAAAGGCCATCACCACCATGAGTGAGGGCAGTTCCCCAAAAGGGACAAGGCATCCATGTCCATACAATTCAGTTTCCATAAACATGAGTGTCGAGTCTGTGTTATCAACATTAAAAGAAGCCCCAGCTGACAGATCCAGAAATTCTAGCTATTGGAAATGGGGTTATTAGAACTGCTTTTTCAAAACATGTTAACCCCAGACAGTGTTCTCACTCACACATGATTTGTTTTTAAATGCTGGAGAGCAGATTCTGCCCTGCAGTGCCCCAGGCCATCCCAGAGACCCTCACCTGCCCATGATCCATACTCCATAATATGGAATGACTGAAGTAACTCCCTCCAAGGGCTTCAGTGAATTCCTGTCCACTTTTAATAAAACCCACACTATGTCCCATGGCCTTTGATCCCTATATGGCCTGGTCCTGGCTTGCCTCTCTGATTTGGTGCCCATCACCCCCCTACCCCACTCTTTTTATTCTTTAGTCTGTCTGACTGTCCTGCTATTCCTTGAATACAGTAAGCTCACTCGCAACTCAGCCTTTGCACTTTCTGTTCCACCTGCCTGAACACTGTTCCCACAAACCTCATCTTTCTCAGCTCTAGTGCTGCCTCCTCAGGACATTCTTTCCTGACCGCCCATTCAGTGCAGCCTCCACACACCAAGGCATGCTCACATCACCCTCTTTGATATCTTCCTTGTACTGGTCACTGTCCGAAATTATTTGCCTAATTGTTTAGAGAGCGGTTTATGAGTCCACTGATTCTAGAATGAGAAGCCTGCTCTGAATCACAGCATCACCACTCCCTGTGTGACCTTGGGAAAGTGACTTAGCCTCTCCGTGCCCCAGTTTTTCATTTGTCAAATAGGGATAATGAGAGCACCTCCCTCATTTGTTATTGTTTCAATTGAACGATTTAACATATGTGAACTGTTTAGAATAGTGTTTGGTGCATGATAAGTGCTGTGCAAGTATTTACTCAGATTACTACTATGATATAAGTGCCATAAGCTTTTCAGTCAGAGGAGTCCATGCCCTGCCTGGGCAGGGTGACTTGCTGGTGGACATGTGGCCCCAGCTGCACTATGCTGAGACGTCCCTCAAAGCCTGATATGGGGGGAAAAAGAGGACAACTCTCCTTTGGGACGTTCAGGAGCTAAGATCAGGTACATCAGGGGTCACTGGGGAGTATATAGACTTCCATTTGGAGAAAGAAAAAACATGCCTGAAAACGAAACCAAGACTAACGAAAATGGGGTGGGGGTGGGGGAGAGAGAGAGGAAAAATTCTATCATTTGAATCCCTGATTCCAGCCTGACAAAAGCCAAACACCCATGGGAGTTTTTAATTCCTATATGAGCCAATGGAGACTCCTTTTTCCCCTAAAACTACGTAAATTGGATTTCTGTCATTTGCAAAGGAAAAAGAGTCCAGAAGGACATAAAAGGCATTGCTTTGGCATTCCGAGTTCCTGTCACTCCCTCCTGGGTGCTCCTCCTGGAACTTCTCCTCCCCTCTCCACTCACAAGTGCGTGGGTGGGGACACTTGGCTCGGCCAATCAGTACATTCCATCTTCTTGGCTACAGTAATTGGTTCAGGGTGGGCACGAGGCCCAATCCAGGTCAAAGAGACTCAATTTTGGGATTTGTATAGGAACTATTGAAAATATTATATGAAGCTAGTTTATTTTTGGAATTGCCATGCTAGGGGGTGTCAGCCTGGGGCTGTTGGAGCCATTATGTGGAAAGGGCCTGTCTGAAAGAAAGTAAAGCCCACAGAGAACATGTGAACATAAAGAGATCAAGGCTGATGACATCAAGGTTCAGAACAGCTGAGGTTAAGAGGTTCATGAAGCTTAAAAACACATTAAAGGGCATTGTTAATCAGCTGCAGAGCACACATGTTTAGAATCTCACTGAATCATAGTCAACATAAGCAGATTTTCTCAATTGGCTTTATGATCTAAAAGAAGATTTCAGATGCCGTGTTAGCCAAAGGAGAAGTTATTTCTGCTATTATGTAGAAAGAGTAAGACTGTTCTTACTGAAAATGGATAGAATCAGAATTTCAGAGCTAAAACAAACCTTAGAGAGTTTGTTTGGACTGGCGATTTCCAAACTATGGGCCACATAGTTTTCACAGGTGGTCCTTTATGAAAATTAAATTTTGGGGGGTGACATTGGTATATAAGTCATCCTTAAACCCATATACATCACAAACTTTGCCCTGTAGATGAAAGAAAGCACATATCTGGGATGCATACATGAATTATAATTTTTCAGAAGTACATGGACTACCATTAACTTCTTGAAGTCTGGACTGAAAGCACAGTAGCTACTTATCATTATGTTTTCCCAATCAGTATTTAGTAAAAGTACTACCAACCTTTGGTAGTGGAAAGGGTCTAAACATTTTTTTTATTTTTTTTTGATGTTAAAAAATTTCACATAACTGAAAAGATTTAAAAACATTTACCTGGACCAAAATGTTGATTTTTATGAATTGAAGAAACTAAGAGTTTACATGATCTACCTGAACACCGGTAGTGCTCTGGGGTGCGCCTGTCACGGCGCATGGCAACGGAAAGGCCACGAAAGCTGCCCAAGTGCACGGCACCAAGCGCTACATGGAGAAGAAGTGGAAAGTCTTATTGACCATGAGACCTCCCCCACCCATATCCTTACTGTTGTTGGCCAGGTTCCTGTGTGCCTCCCCGTTCTCATTCTGGACCCTTTCCCCCTTGCTCTCTGCATTCCTGTCACATGAGTTTCTTGCAAGGTTTTGGAAAGTCTCTGCTTTCTCTGATCACAGGGCCTTGGCGTGTGGTTGCCTCTGTCTGCGTGCTCTCTACCCCCTTCTTTTTCTTAAGTCAATGCCTCCTTCTCCTCCCCACTCAGCTCAAGAGTCACCTCCTCAGGGGAAGCCTGGCAATCGGGAAAGCTTGTCCCAGCTCCTGTCCAAGTCAACTCCCCTGTTATGTGTCTCCCATGGACAGCCTAAGGTCCTTCCCAGCACTTCTCTCAGCATGGAACTGCTCCTGGGCTGCGGCTGGACCAGGTCTGACCCCCCCACGAGGATGGACGTGCCCTGAGAGCAGGGACTGTCGAGTTTTGTGCATCCTTGTCTTCCCAGCACCGGGTGGCAAATCAAGTTTGTTGTGCACATGCAGCAGGCTGCTGAGATGTCTTCGTTTCCCCCTCTCCTGCTCCTCTGCCTCCACGTTTTAAATATTCTCTAGCCTGATTTCTACTGTTTCTGTCCCTGTAACTAGTCTTGGAACTCTTCAAGGGCAGAAACTGTATTCCATTTATCTTTATATCTCCAATGTATGTATCTATTTTTGTTCAAAATGTGAATAGAAAGCACACCTGCGTGATTGTGACACAACCAGAAAACTATGTCCTATATACAGCCCTGTTCTAAAAATACCGCAGCACATGCTCTGCTGTAATCGGACTCAGACGCTTGTATCAGAGCATTTCAGGAATAGGCCTGTCTTGATGCACTAGTTAAAACCCAGAAATTCAATTAGTACATTTAAGCAACTGCTAAGATAAGATGAATATATTACTCCTGGGTTTAACTAGATGCAAAGGCTCCCTAAGCCCGGTGCATTCTGTTGCCTCACAAAGACCCCCTTCTTTACTTCGCCTTAAGTGAAAGCTGAAGGAGTGAACGACATGTGGCCCGGGAAGACCACCCAAGAATAATGCTGCATTTACCACCAATGCATAAGCATAAACTTTTGGAGATATACGCTCTAGGACTGAACCCTACCTAGCTTTGCTACTCACTAGCTGTGCGGCCTTCGCTAGCTACTATGTGTCTCAACTTTACATTCTTCACAGCTAAGTGGAGAGAACAATAGTACATACCCCACAGAACTGTAGGGAGTAGAATTCAAATCCTGCAGGTAAAGTGCTCTGCCTGAGGCCAGACAGAAGGTTCGTGGTCACAACCACTGCTTCTGCGTCTTCCTGGAGAGAGGAGTGTGGTGGAGCCAGAATGGGATGAACATCTGGATTGGGACGCCTCTGCCTCTTTTTCTGCAGCCAGAGTTGTAAATTGGAGAGGGTTAAAAAAGATCCCAGGGAATAGAAAATAATGTCTAAACCACTACTGACCATTTGTTTTTTGGGGGGCAGGGATAGGAGTGGTGGGGGTGCTGGTGTATGGGTAGCTTGAAGACTGCCATTCTGGTACAATAGTAAGTTCATTCCAACAAGAATACAGCATTAATAGACCTTGAGTTAAAACACACACACACACACACACACACACACACACACACACACACACCAGAACAGATATATTTAAAATATAACTCAGCACAGATCCTATGATAAAACATTAAGTGCCCCAGAGTTTCCTGGCAGCTGCAGACTGTTGGTATTTTTATTGTAGATTTTAAGTGGGGGTCAGGTTTGTGATGTTTTCTTTGCATAATGCTTCACTTACACACTCAATTCCTCTGAAACCTGATGTTTAATTATTGCCTTTTTAAATAGTGAGGATTCAGTTTAGATAATGGAGTGAAAGAATACTGCGTGTTACAAAGTATAATGCACATGTAAAGAATAGTCATTAAAGCTTTCTGACTCCAACAGACTGTCTCTATCAGCTCCTTCTACTCTATCCTTCAGACTCGACCAGGAGGTTCTTCCTAAAACACAATCTGTTCATGTCTTTCCCTTGCTTGTAGTCCCTCTGGTCTCAGTGCTTACTGCAGTAATTGTCATTTACTTTAAATGACAATTTTGTTAAATGGTTAAAACGTCAAATGGTATAGAAAAGCAGCAAATCTTTTCCTCACCCCTTCCTTCCTCAGTTCTGTTCCTCAGAGGAATCCACTTTAAACACTTAGCTCCTTATTTTAGTCATTGGGTTCTATATAAATAATATGCTTATAATAGTATTTGATTTATCAATTTTTGGCTATACCTGTTGACTTCAAGCACACACACAGGATTATTCTTTTTTTTTTTTCCTGAGTTATTTGAGAATAGCTTGAATATATTCTGCCCTCTTACTCCTTAATATTTCAATGTGTATTTCTTAGAAACAAGGATATTTTCTTATGTAACCACAGTACAGTTATCAAGTTGAGGAAGTTGTATATTGGAATGATACTGTTATCTAATCTATAGTTCATTTGCCATTTTTATCAATCGTCTCAATAATGTCCTTTACAGGATCTTTTTTTCCTCCAGTAGAGAATCCAGCAGAGGACCACAAGCTGCATTTTTGGGGTCGTGTTTCTTTAGTCTGTTAATTTGAGGTGGTTCCTCAGCTTCTCTTTGTCGTTTGTGACGTTGGCATTTTTAAAGGGATGACAGGCACTAGTTTTGTAGTGTGTTTGTCAATGTGAATGTTGTGACACTTTGTCTTGATAGATTCAGTTGTACGACTCCAGAGTGAACACTGCAAACGGACGCTCTGTCCTTCTCAGGGAAGCATGTCCGCAGGCACACGATGACGACTTTGATGATCTGGTCACGGTATTAGCCGTTTCTTCACTGACTGTATACTTACTAGTCTGCCCTTGCAACTAATAAGCAGTTTGTGAGAAGACACTTGAATAATGTATACATAGCTGGCTCTGCACCAAACTTCCTCCCCCAGATTGAGCATCCCTTGGTGATTTTTCTTAAACCAGTCTTTACTGTGATGGTTACAAAGGCGGTGATTTTTCCACATCCACCATGCCCTCCACTTTACGAACTGACGTTCTACTGCGAGGAAGAGAGAGCCCTCCTCTTGCCGCCTTCCTTCTCCATCCCCCCCCCCCTTCCATCCCTCTCCCTGCTGGGAAGAAATCGACTTGAAGATTGCTGCTCACTTTCAGTGGTGCCAAGTCAGAGAGCTAAAGGTGCCTGAGGTCAGTCTCCTTTAGACCATGCCACCTGAACACACACACACACACACACACACACGAGTTTACAAAAGAGAGCTTAAAATGGAAATTATAACATAGAAGCACCTTGAATCTCCTACTGCAGATAGGCGGAAGGTAGCCTTTGGATCACTATTTGTGATAAGTATATGACTTACCTGTTCAGTACTTCAGGGACTCAAACAGGAAACAAAATTTATGCTGTTCAATAAATGCTTTCAGGATCCATTTATCTCAGGAGTAGTCTGAGATTGCAAGGTGAAGTGTTGGGGGCAAACCAAACCAAACCAAACAAAGGATTTGATTTCTTAGGCTTTTGAATGAGAATTCTTCTTGATTCTGCACAATCACAATAAAATTCAGAAATGAATTGGGTGCTGAGGTTGCTATATGATTGCAGTTACTATCCATAAACCCCAGTTTTAAAATTTTGTACTTACATTTTTGTATTTATGTTGATCAAAACAGCCCTATTTTTCTCATTGTTTGATCTTCGAGAAACTGTATTTGAATGTATAAAATGTATTATAATTTTATGCATCAAAACCTTATTTTTGAGTTTTCTTATATATTTAAAAAAATTTATTTTTCAATTACAGTGGACATTCAACATTACTTTATATTAGTTTCAGGTGATTATATTTCTAATTAAAATGGAAATATTGAGAAAACTCAAATTCTCGAAATCACTAACAAGCCCAAGCTCCTTACACACAAGTCTCTGTGATCTGTTCTCTTTCTAACATGCTAACCTCATGCCCTGATGCCTCCTATTTGTCCAACTCTTGACCAGATTGTGGTTTACTTCCTCCCATGTCTTTGCTTGGCGGTCCCTGCCCAGAATGCCCTTTCTTGATGTACTTGCCTGATAAAATTGTGCTCATCCTTCCAGACTCCAGAAGTAATGCTCTTGGGGAGATGTCGTAGAGAGGGGCTGTTCACCCCGTCTTGTGGCATCTGGCCTCCACATGCACCCACTTTACCCTGGGCATGCTCATTCTCAGTAACTGCACTTTTTCTGTGATTATTTGTCAACAGCAATTCAAGGGCTGGGACATTTCACCATTTCTTCTTCCCCAGACCTAAGAAGGGGGCAGGCACCAAGCAAGGGGTAAATATAATTATTTGACAAACTACATAACGGTATGCTGTTTTTGTGAAGTCTGTTCAAATGGCTGCCTTCATATGGAGAAACACATCTGTTGTTGAGGAAATTGAAGTGGGGTTACCTCTCGAGCTATTTGTAAAACTTCCTCAGTGTCGACGCGCTCATGACACTCACGTGCATTGGTGGGTCTAGGACTTTAACAAATATTTTAAAAATGTAACTATATTATAAACCACTGTTGAGCAAATTTGGAACTTACTAAAAAGGAAAAACATGCCTTTGCTTTTATTACCCTAACAGTACCACAGTTTACTTAACTATTTCCATATTGTTGGCTGTATCCCAAATTATATAATTATTTCCTTAATTCTGGGACATTTAAATCGTTTCCAATTCTTGTTACTATAAATAATATTATGAAAGCATTTTTTTTCCATATATTTTAAAATTATTTCCTTAGAATTGATTATCTAAATTGCAAAATCTGGGCCAAACAGTACAAGTACTTTTATGGATCACAATACTTATTACCAAACTACCTTCAAAGATTATTTTTGCCAATATATCATACTGTGAAAAAAATATAAGTACCTTTTAACCTCATTCTTGCCATTCTTTTTTAATTATTATTTTAACTAAATATCTCATCATTGTTTTTGAAATCTAGGCCTTTTTATTCTGAATTGTCCATAATTCATTATTTAAGTATTCTTCTTGGTGGGAATCTTACTAAGACATACTAACGTTTAAAAGTTCTCTTTAAAACTTAGATTCTTTTTACAGTTCAAAATATTGGAATTGGATTGCTTTCCATCTCCTAATTATCGAATTCCAGATACGATGAGTCCTAGCCTCATTTCCTCACACGTGTAGCACAGCCACCTTGCTTCAGGTCCTGCCGCTAGCTGGTTGCTAAAGTGAAAGGCATGGGAATCACATGCCATCCATCCTGTGTCGGCTGGGAAAGCAGCTGCATCTCTGCTGTGTCTGGCACATCTCAGCTAAATGTATGGCTTAGCTCAGAAGTGTGTCTTGTTCCAAAATTTAGGAAAAAACGGAGTTGCTTTCGTGCGCAAGCACTGAATGCTTCAGTCGGTATTAGTGCCTTTCGGTTCTTTGATGGAGGAGTGTGTCTGAGGAAATGGAAAGGGTTCTCATTTCAATGCAATCAAAGATGGGATATTTCCCGCTCTTTGTTCGCTAGAAAAGATTTATAGTATGGTAAATGGAGATTCCAAACGGGCTCTCGGGCATTGTATCTCCACGATGCCAACTTTCACAAGTGGACTGTAAATTTTGTTCTCAAAGTTGCATGGATGGTTGGTCAAATGATCCACCTGCCTTAATGGATGATTGTGCAACAGGGCGGAAAAACAGGAAACTTGACTGCAGCACCGTTTTGATCAGAGACTGAAATCAGATGACGAGAGTGCTCAGGTGGTTACGATGTCCTCCAGCGACTCTGTCCTGTGCGACTTCATTTCAGAGCAGAGCGGGAGCTCACCTCAGTCACGTTCGTGACAGGCAGGACTGGTTTCCAAGGCATCAACAGCCAATGTGTTTTGAGATAAAGTTGAGTTTTCCTGAAGGGATGATATAGGTCCAATTTTCGTATAACTTTTCAATTGGGAGAATATACATGGTTTTCTCAAAGGTGAGAAAACAACAACAGTGCTCGACAAATAAGAATTTGTTGTGGAAAAACGCACTTCAGTCTTATAGTTGTTCATCCCTGTCCAATCCTAACTCCTTCTCAGCTTCTTACAACCCTCATTCATGGACCTGCTGCTTCACCCACTACTTCCCAGAACTTGTATGATCCCTGGAAAAATGCAAGGATCCTCTGCTCGCTAGTGAGAGGGTCTGGATAGCATCTTCTGCTGAAAGTGTTTCTCACACAGTTGTTTCATACTATTCTTAGGGGCAAATGAATGAGCTGATATAAGGAATCAAACAGTTGCACGTGTGACTAGTCAAACTGATCCACTAGCCTGATTGGATCTGTGTGTAACAGAATTAACAACAACAACAATAAAACAAAGCTCTGGGGTTGCAGTGCCTGGAGGTCAGCCAAATCTTTGCTATTCAGTGGCGAGGACCACGGGGCAGCTTCCTCAACCAACCCTCATCTTGGGAGGAACCTGGGACGAGCGTGAGGCTGTAGAGGTACGGAGAGAGAAGCTGTGTGTTCGGTCTCCTTCTGCTGAAATGTATATTCTGGTCTTTTATTTTCTTTCTTGTTTTGTCCTTCCTGGAAACTCCTTCCTGCAACATGCATGCTTAGAGTGCCCTTCCTCCCCACGCCTCCATCTCCCGAATCTCTCACGCACAGGAGAAGCCCAGCCTTGTGCTCTCCCAGACTGCCTTATTTCTAAGAGTCAAGTTTCTCGGAGCTGTAAATCTTTTCCCAACACCCTGGCTTCATATTCATCTGATTTTTTGCACTTAAAGATTTATTGTGCCCTGAGGCTTCCTTTGCTCGGTCTCCTTGAGATGGAAGCGAATTCAGAATTACAGCAGAGCTTTGTGCTCTTCCTCACGACGGCCATACCTTTGCATGATAGTTTCTCCTGCTCCTGCTGCTGCTGGTTTTTAAAAAGTAGTTTGTTCTTTTGTTACCTTTCCCAGGTGGAGCAGCCACTGCTATGCTGTGATTAGATCAATCTTCTTTTGGGAGGAATTATTGACATTTGCTTCAGCCGTTTAGATTCTGGGGAAAGGCGTACCCTCTCTGTAGTTTTTATGTAGGTAAATGACTATATCAGACTGGTACCAAAAAATGACGTGGAAATGTACATTTGTAAAACAAAGCCAATATAAACATAAAATATGCTATCGACTTTTCTTAATAGAAACAACATTTTCTGGCAACAGGGAATAGAAACATTAATTTAGTTTTTGGTGATTTATTACTTAATAGGAAATGTTCCATTTCAATATTTGTAAACAAGGTACAATTACCATTTATTCATTCATTTCACCAGCGTGTATTATTTGGGCATCTTTTGTGACTTGGATTAATGGAGATACAATGATTAATAAAACAGTTCCCACCCAGAGGGATGTAACAGTGTAAGGAAAGAGACAGATACAAAAAGAAGTCATTTGAAAACAATGTGATATGTCCATTAACACAATATACACAGAGGATTAAAGGAGTATAAATCCATGAATAATGGAATGAGTGAATGACTCTATCTATTTCCTTTAATTAACAGGAGGCAAGTAATTCAAAAGCAACTTTGCCACCCCCTGGATGTAGCAGTTTAAAGCTACATCTGCAAAATTTTAAACATTCCTGTCAAGAGGTGAGGTTTATGCTCTGTCTCTTGAACCTGAGTAGGAGTTTTAACGATTTTCCCCAACAGAGTGTGGTGGAAGTGACGTTGTGTGACTTCCAAAGCAAAGACATGAAGCGATGCAGACCCCGCCTCGCTTGCAGGAGCCCCAAGCACCATCTGCGAGGAAGTCCAAGTGAGCCCATGAAGGGACTTCCTGGAGCATCCCTGGGATCACATGAAGAGAGATGCCTGGCCATCCCCTAGTTGTTCCAACCCCCCTACTGTTTCAGCTCCAGCCACTGTTTGATGTCATCCACACGAGAGACGCCCCCAAGCCAGAATTACCCAGTAGGGCCCTTCCCAGATTCTTAACCCCCAAAAACCGTAAGAGATAATAAGATGTTTGTTGTTGCTTTAAGACACTAAGTATCGGGGAGATTTGTTACACATCAGTAGAAACAGATTTTTTTTTTACTTTGTAGTAAGGTTCTGCTATAGCAAAACTTAAAACGTGGCATTAGCTTTGAGTCTGGGCAGCGGGCAGATGCTAGAGGAGCCCTGGAGAAATTGTTGGCAGACGCCTGATGGACCTTGAGGAATCTATCGCAAAAGTTTAAAGGAAAGTGAGGAAAACTTTATTGACAACTGGGGGGAAAGGAGGTCTTTGTTAATACGGTGGCGGAAAGGTTAGCAAAATTGTCACCCATAGTAATGCAGAAAAGAGAAAACGTACCAAGTGAACTGACGTATCTGGATAAGAAAATTGCAGGCGAAATATTGAAAAGGCCAACTGGTTTCTTTCAGATGTTGTGCTAAGATACAACTAGAGAGAGATACACCAAAAATGAAACTGTTCAGTTTTCAATAAAAATTTAGAGAAAAATATTTAGATGGCAACAACAACAACAAAACCACACCCCAAACAAACAAACACCGCACCAAACTTCTCAAATTAAGGAATAGTTTCAAGGCAAAGATCAAACCTAAGGTGGTTCTGTAATATCCCTTATTAAGATCTCAGAAAGACATCAGGTGGTACCTTATAGATCCTTTCAAACAAAAAAACCATCTTTTAAGTATCCTAAGGGCTTGCCTCACAGACCCTCTCTGTTAAACAACAGGACTTTTTTAAAGACTCTTAAGGGAGTTTTCCAACCTCACAGGAAGCCCAAGATAGAGAAGTCTTGCCTTAAAGAGATTTGTAGAGCGGTTGTTTAATGCAGTGGATTATATATTAATATACAAAAATCCCCCCAAATTTTAAAGGAATGGTATCAGCTTGAACTGAAAAGGACAAAGACAAAACAAAATGAAAAGAGTCTTTTGTTCCTTCAAACTAATATGGGCAGAAAGGACTGAGAAACTTGCTCATCTGCAAACATCCCCCCTTGCTAGTTTTTATGGAAAAGTAAAAATGACTTTAGGCAGCGGTTCTCAACCTGTGGGTCGCGACCCCTTTGGGGGTCGAACGACCCTTTCACAGGGGTTGCCTAAGACCATTGGAAAACACATATTTCCGATGGCGATTCATAACAGTAGCAAAATTACAGTATGAAGTAGCAACAAAAATAATTTTATGGTTGGGGGTCACCACAACATGAGGAACTGTATTAAAGGGTCGCGGCATTAGGACGGTTGAGAACCACTGCTTTAGAGGGTGAAACTGAGAGCATGGGAGCAACACCAAGAACCACAGAGAATCATTCCTGGGACCTGGGACTGGGCCTTAAGAAAGGAACTGGCCACGTGTGCCCTTGGGCCAGAGACTAATATGTGCTTCTTATTCTCTTCCTTTGTAAATGGGAGTGTCCATAATGCTTGTCCTCTGTCTGAGCCCCCATCTTGTGTTAGGTATGTGGGGCACACAACTTGTCACTCTATTTCATGAGTCTTCAGATGGAGAGGATCTGTACCCAAGGAATCACTCCCAAAGATTGTACCCAGGGAAGGTAATTTGCACCTGATTTGATTTAGATGATGAGATCCTGAACCTGCAGCCTGACACTTTAATGCCATGGTACCAAGGAGTCTTGGGAAGGAGTCTTGTATTTTGCTCATATAATTTGTGCTTAGAAAGTGAGCTGTTGCTGTGGTTTTAAAATATGTCTACAAATACTCTGACACTCCTGTCACAAGACTGGTCTATGTTCCTTTTCCTTGAAACTGGATGGGCTTTTCAGTTGTTTTGACACATATAGAGCAGGGCAGAGGGATGCTAGGTGAGCAAGGTCATAACTTGGTTTGAAACGTCCCCCAAATAATTCATTAAAGTTTCATGTACTCAACAAATATCTCATCGTGTGTCCACTCTGTGACAGACAAGGTGCTGAGCAAAGAGACCATGATGGTGAGCAGGGAGTGATCGTTCCTGCTCTAAGGAGCTCGCATTCTCGTGAGAAAATGACAGTAGAGAAGAAGCAATTACACGTTTTGATGAGTTCGGAGAAGACATTTAAGAGCCTGCCACAATAGACTACAACAGGGAGTGCTTACTTTGGAGAAGGTGTTCAGGAAAGTTCCCTCGAGGAGGAGACACTTGAGCCAGAGCCTGAAGGTTGAGAAGTAAGTAGTCAGCTGTGGGAGGAGGAACACTGGACAATTTTTGGAGAGGATACATGTGTTTTTCACACGGTACCTCGTCAGGTCGCTTCACTTCCCGCAGCTTTGATGACAGGCAGTGCACGAGCTCTGTGTGGGCCCCCGAAAGGGGCTCTTTATTTTGTGACTCTGACATCTCTTTGGACTCTCCCAGTCCTGGCCCTGCATGTGGACTTGCACATTTTAGGTATGCAGTACATTTCTGCTCATCAAGTTCAAGACCTCTTTAAGTAAAAGAATCAACATAGACACAGATACGTAGGCATACATACCTAGGAAAAAGTGAAAGGATTGATAAAAATGACTGTTTTTAAATATTATAACTCATAGAAATTTTATGATAAGAAGCAGAACTGGCTTTTCCATTCAGGTGAAGGACATGCTAAGGTGCAAGCCTAGGATTATGCAGTGGGGTGAGTGGTCTCACTAAGCTCATAATATTTTACTACCTGTTAGGTGATGAATTAATCAGCTTCAAATGGGCAAAGGCAGTGATATCTTCAGAAAGAGAGAGAGAGAGAGGCAATGTCAGTCAACCATCTCAGAGAGGAATTGTGAATGCTGTTCCAGCAGGGGACTTTTGGAGAAATTCAATATTCACAAAGTCCTCTTCTGTAACATAAATATTTGTTTTGGTCATATTCTTTGGAACTCCCTCTCTCAGAGATTTGAAGAGTATGTAGCTATATTGGCCTCAGAACATATCCTGGCCAAGCTGAACTGGGAATCCTCCCGTTCCCCCTTCGTTAGTGGACTCCTTCCCCCCTTGCAGGTTCTAAATCACCCCGGGGACACTGAGATGTCCGCTGAGGTGAAACTATGTGACTTGCAGACATGCCAGGGGAGCCGGTGCCAGCAACAGGCCTGAGAAATTCTGTCCTTTGGGAAGAGGTAATGTGTGTCCCCTCACTTCGTGTCTTATCTTCCCAGTATTCTTTTGGTGTAAGCAGTTTTGCTTATCCTATTCTTGTTCATTTCTTGCTCGCTTTGTTTGAGGGATTATTTTTTCAGAAGAAAATGTGGTTCAAGGTCATTTCTAATTCCCCATTTATTCCTGTTGGGTTGTGAAGGTCTTTTTACATGACAATGTGTGCCCCTCTTCCTCTCTCTAAGAACTGAATGCGTATAACTTTTCTTCTTTTTCACACACTTCGTCTTGTAGGGCAGCCCTGCAGCCCAATCAGGCCCAGGGCTGGGAGGAGACCAAGGAAGGCATGGGTTCTACTCTTCCAAAAAGCTCAGGCCAAGACAGGTTTATTGAGTGACAAGCCAGGCATTGTCTCCTGGACGCTGGTGATCTCGAGTTTAGTGAGTCCCTGGAAGAACTCCGTCTAACATAATTCCTCTACATAAATGTGTACAGTAAAGAGGTAAATATAACACTAGTTTATAAAAATCAAAAAAAGTTTAGAGCATGTGCTTGGGTGGGCTACTCAGAAGTGGAGTAATGATAAGTATTCTTTTGAAGGACAACTTGGAGTTTTCTAAGTGGACCAGTAGAGCATTCCAGATAAGGAGATTTATTAGGTCATTAGTTTGTCCATCTGTTTTTTTCATTCATTCACTGATTCATTGATTGATGGATTAATTCACTCATTCATCAAATAGCTTTCATGTGTCAGAAATATTCTAGGCAGTGGCCATACAAAGTGAATAAGGAGGGCCTCTGCCCCCACAATAGATGGGGAAACCAATGCCCGACATGTTCGTAAGTGCCAAGATAGAAGTTTATACATGGAACAGGGGGACACAAGGTGAGAGCTAACGCTTCCTTGGAGAGGCTTCAGGAAACGTTTCATGAAAGGGGGTAATGTTAGAACAGAATTTTAAGAGACACGTGACTGTTTACCAGGCTCATATGACAGAGGGTGAAAGCAAAAGAAAGTTTCAGGCAGAGTGTGCACAAGTAGCCCTGCACGTCTTGGGGAGCTGCAAGGAATCCAGCCTGATTGGAGCTTTGGGTATATGTGGAAGGGCACAGGGACAGAGAGCCTGAAGAGGTGGTGGACGGGGGCATGTCTGGAGGACCACAGACCAGCAGGAAGGTGAGACGCTGTGAGGTCACTTGCAGACAAGTGATTTGACTTGTCTGAGGTCAAGGAAGGAGAAGAAACTAGAGAGGAGGGAGGGCGTCTAAAGCATATGAATGCTGGTCTAAAGCATATGAAACTTTTCCCTGTCAGTGATGGGGAACCATGGGTAGGTTTAAAAAATTATAAACTTACATAAGGTAAAGTTTGCTCTTCTTGGTGTACAGTTCCATGAGTTTTGAGTAATGCATACAGTCATGTACGAAGCCTCACAGACACATGTGAAATAGTTCCATCATCCCCACAAAGTGCTTTAGGCTGCCCCTGTGAAGTCACCACCCAGTGGCAACCGCTGATCTGTTTTTTGTTCCTGTAAGTTTGACTTTTCCAGAATGTCATAGAAATGTAATCATATAACATATAATCTGTTAGGTATGGCTTCTTTCACTTAACATAATGCTTTTGAAAATCAACCATGTGTTGTGTGTATCAGCAGTCTGTTCCCTGTTATTGTCCAGTGATATTCCATTGCATGTACTTACTGTAGATTGTTTATCCACGTCACAGTTGAAGGGCATCCACGTCACAGCTGAAGGGCATTTGGGTTACTTTCACTTTTTGGTGATTATGAGTAAAGCTGCTATGAATATTCAGATATATATGGTGTGTGTGTGAACATAGGTTTTCATTTCTCTTGGGTAAATACCTAGGAGTGAAATTACTGGGTCATGTGGAGAGTGTATATTTAACTTTATAAGAAACTGTCAAACTGTTTTCCAAAGTGCTTATAGCCTTTCATTTCTACTGGCAATATAAGAGAGTTCCAGGTGCTTGCATCCAGCTCTTGGTATTGCTTTAAAAAAATTTTTTTTAGACATTCTCAAAGGTATGTCATGGTAGCTCACTGTGGTTTTATTTTGCACTTTCCAAATGACTAGTGATGGTGAACATTTTTTGTTTTTTGTTTTTGTTTTTTGCCATGCATATATCTCCTTGGGTGTCTTCAAATCTGTCGCCCAATTTATTTTATTAATTATTGAGTTTGGAGTTTTAAAAAATATATTCTGGATACAAGTCTTTTATCTGATATATATTTTACAAATATTTTCTTCCAATGTGTAGTTTGTCTTTTCGTTTTCTCAATAGTGTCTTTGGAAGAGCAGAGGCTTTTCATTTTGATGTGTCCAGTTTATAATTTTTTTCTGTTGTGGTTCCTACTTTCGGTGTATTTTCTAAGAAATCTTGGCCTAAGCAAGGCTAGAAGGATTTTACCCTATATTTTCTTTTAGAAATTTTATAGTTTAAAGTTTGCATTTAGTTCTATAATTTATTTATTTATTTATTTGTTTAAGGTAAAAGGTATGGGTAAAGATTAATTTCTCTCTGCTTTTTAGAAGACTTTATCTTTCTAGAGCAGGTCTAGGTTCACAGCAAAACTGAGAGGAAGGTACAGAAATATCCACATACCTCCTACCACTGCACTATCAACATCCTCACCAGAGTGGTGCACTTATTACAACTGATGAATAATATCTCCTTGTTGGGATGTACTTAGTCTATTCATCCATTCACCTACGGGAGGACATCTCAGTTGCTCCCAAGTGTTGCCGATTATGAATAAAGCTGCTACAAACATGAGGTTCATTTCTTTTTAAAACACATTTTTTTTTCTCATTATTGATTTTAGAGATACAGGAAGGGAGAGGGAGAGAGAGACAGAAACATGGATGAGAGAGAACATCAATTGGCTGCCTCCTGCATGCCCCCCACTGGACATGTGCCCTGACTGGGATCGAACCGGGGACCTCTTGGTGCATAGGTTTACGCTCAACCACTGAGCCACACCGGCTGGGCGAGGTTCATTTCTTTTCATTCAAGATTGCATTGATTTTATTTTTCTTTTCTTTCTTTCTTTTGCTGCAACAAGCTTTATGGTTTCTATTTGGTCCAATGAATGGGAGAGGGCTCCAGGGTGGTTAAAAGGATGCCTAATGGTTTCAGGGAGAGGCTCAGGCAAAAACCAGACAGCAGGGGATGCAGAGGGGCCCCTCAAAGGCCTCTAGGCTCCACAGGCTCCTGGTCGTGCTTGGGGGTGAACCTTTCGAAGAGAGAGTTGCCCAGCCCAGCCTGGGGGCCGGCCAGCCTGCGGAGGTGAGTCAGGTGTCATCCATCTTCTTGATGAGTTTCACCTCCTCACCCAGGAAGTGCTTCTCCAGGAAGTCGCAGAGATGAGGTCTGTGTGGGCAGAACTTGGAGTATGCAGGTCCGTGATGCTGGCGGCTTCCAGGGCGTCCTGAGTGTTGCCTCACTTATCTCGGGAAGGCTGTAGCACGTCCTGGAAGAGAGCTGGTTTGGCTTCTTCAGGAGTCTCTCCGTGCTCTCGGCATCTCCTCGGCCTGCTCTGGGAAGAAGTGGCCCAGCCCCCCTCAGCCACACCCTGGAGGTGGAAACAGAAGCCAGAGAGAGGTAGGTGTAGGAGGCCCGCAGGTGCAGGCTGACCGGGCGGTGATGGGGGCCTCCACCTGGGTGGAGTAATTCTAATGAATTTGGGAGCTCATGGTTGTTCAGCCGTAAGAGTTAAGGAAAAAACAAAGCAAAAAACAAATGGTGTTGCCTGGCTGATGTGATTCAGTAGATTGAGCATCGTCCCATGGACTGAGAGGTCCCGGTTGGATTATTGGTCAGTCAGGGCACATGCCTGGGTTGCAGGCTCAATTCCCAGTGTGGGGCGTGCAGGAGGCAGCCAATCGATGTTTCTCTCTCTCTCTCTCTCTCTCTCTCTAAAAAAAATCAATAAAAACGTATTAAAAACAAATAAACAAAAACAGTGGTGGCTCGTCTCGGAGGTTCTGAAGGTGGTGACTGGAAAAGAGGTTGGAGGGTGGTCGGAGGCCAGAAAAAGGGGCATCCCTGGGTCTGTTCTGTCCAAACACCGTTGAAGCAAGAGACAGATCTGGGGGACTGCCCAGGGCACCGCTCAAGATTGCATTTAGAAAGCTTGCTCTGGCAACAAGGTGGAGGACATAGCGGAGGAAGAAGGAAAGATTGGGTTAAATGTTTCTCAATTAGTTTGTCTCTTATTGTTCCAGGATATGTTGTACAGAATAAGCAGATACATGGAAAAATCATTTACAACTCAGTGACTGCTGGCGTACATGAAGCAATTAAATTGATTTGAGCAATCTGAGTGGGAAAGTAATTTTAAAAACATAACAATCAGCCTGTTGGATACTTGATTCAGTGATTTGGCCTTGCAGACACAGCTTGAACCCTTGTTTCGACCTAATATTTACTCCCTTCTTTATCATTTAGTGGATACCAGGAATTTAAAAGGAAGAATATTATCTCTTTTATGTTCCATGACTGTATATCTGAGTGAAATAATTAGTAGTATGCTTTGGTAATACTCAGGGTGGTATGATATTAAGGGGGGATAAATTTACTTTGATCAATAGATAAAAAAATCTTGTCTTAAGAAAATCTGGGTGTATGAGAGATCAGATCCCAGAGATTAGATGTCATTTATTCTGTAGACAAGCAAAGATAATACATAAGAAATGGAACTATTTCTATTGCCCATTTCAAAGGTTCATTTTCAGTGAATAAATAAAATCTATGTGTTTTTTAAATTTCATTTAAATTGATTTAGAAATTATCAAGTGGGAAGTAAAATGAGAGGATGGGAGTTTTTTCACTAACTGTGACATTGGGAAAGGTCATTAAATGCTATGCTTTCATTTCCTCCTTTGTACAGTGGAAATGATAATGATAGTACTTATGTATAGGGTTCTTGTGACGATTAATGGAAATAATATCTTAAAATGCTTAACCAAGACTGTGATCAATAAATATGAGCTATTATAAACATTAACCAAACCAAGAGCCTACTTTAAGGCATTGTGCAGGAATATCACAAAGAAATAATACATGGCTTCCTTCCCCAGGGACTTTGCAATTTGCAGTCTATTTGGGGAGGTGGATATGTAAAGAGCTACCACTTAAAACAACCAGAATGAAATGTGTTGCACTGTACTTAGAAGATGAGATGAGGCTAGAGTAAATAATGATCCCTGAATGTCTTAGAGCAGCAATTTTCAACCTTTTTCATCTCATGGTGTACACAAACTAATTACTGAAATTCTGCGACATACCAAAACATACATTTTTTGCTGATCTGACAAAAAAAAATAGGTATAACTTTGATGCATTCACACCAGCTGGCTATTGTTGTGTTGGCTGTTGTCATTCTTTTATTTGACAATCTAAGGGAAAAGAGGTCAGTGCCCTGACTACATAGTCAGGTGTTGCATGTTTTAAAAATTCTTGTGGCACACCAGCGTGCCACGGCACACTGATTGACAACCACTGTATTAGAGAATGCCTCAGCGAAGGGTGACATTTGATCTGGCCCTTGGAAGAGGATGAGGGATGCCATAGATGGAGAAGCAGAGGAAAATGACCTAGACATTTGTCCAGAAAGTGTTTAGAGAAGGATTCTCTTGGGCTTAAGAGCAGGAAAGACAGGGGGTGATGGACAAAGAAGTGATGGGAAAAGCATGTAAAGAGCAGGGTCCAGGATATAAAGGGCCCAGGATGCCAAGGGGGAGAGGTTGGACTTGGTTCTACTTATTTACTATATTTTATAACTTTTTTCATATCAGGGCTCTGAAAAAGTCCGCCTGGAAGAAAACTCATGCAAAGTTTTATTTCTCTCCCTTTGGAAAAAAAACAAACCCAAACAAACCACCCTTGTAAATCATTAATGGCCCATTTTATAAAGAAGATTACAGTCTTGAGAGTTACTATTTTTCTATTCAGCAGAGAAATAAAAAGAAGCACATTGAATTATGTGAAAAGTGAATTGGTCTCTGTGCTCCAGTACCTATCTGGGGCAGATTTATAAATACGCAAATCATATAAATGACCATTGTTTAGCAACTTTAATGTTAAAGAACTTTTAATGTCAAAGCAAGGATACTGAAGAAATGTTTTAAGGAAAAAATAGTTGTAGTCTGGAAATCTCAAGATTATTCTTATATTCTGTATTCATTTATGTCTAACCAGTACTTGAAGATTTTTAGTTTTCTGCCTACTTTGCCAATGCTTAAAACATCTGAAATATTGAGAATTGACTCCTTCATTTATTAGTCCTTAAGTACCTTTTAAAAGTAACAGTGAGCCCTGGCTGGTTTGGCTCAGCAGTTAGAGCCTTGGCCCGCAGATCAATGTATTGCAGGTTCGATTCCAGTCAAGGGCATGTAGCTCGGTTGCAGTTTGTCCCCAGCCCTGATTGGGTCGTGCGGGAGACAACCAAACCAGTTGATGTGGCTCTATCACATTGATGTTTCTCTCTCTCTCTCTCTCTCTCTCTTTCTCCCTCCCTCCCATTCTATCTGATGACAAATAGAAAAGTATCCTCAGGTGAGGAATAAAAAAAAAAAGTAAAGGTAAAACAGGAGATCTTAAGTTATTTGATCACTTTCACTGTGCATTTAATTGAGGTAGAACTAATAATTTGATTCAGGTAAAACTAATATTCAGAGAATTAACTTCCAAGAAGAGGTTTGGTTGGTTCTAAAAATTATACAAGATTGCCTTCCTCAAAAGTTTGATGACTCCTAGAATAATATTAGGAGCAGTGTTGGGAATAGATGATAAGAATTTTTTTTAAGTTTTAGATTAGACAAGTAATATTCTAATTAAAAGCCTGTAGTTGAAGGAAAAATTGTCCAAAGAATTAAATATGAAAACCAACTCTTTCAGTGTTCCAAGAATATTTAATTCTCTTAGAGAAGTTTACTTATATCTCAACTAGGAATTATTTAAATTCTCTACGGCATCTTTACGTTATTATTGAAAATAAAAATAGAAATAAAAATTCCCCTTACAAACTTTTTAGGGCAAAGTTTGGAAGCACTCACAATGTTATCATTAGCATTGACCGAGTACCTCCCCCATCTGAGAGTCAGCATTGACTTTCTGAATTTTCTACTGCTGTATTTCTTCGGGCTTAATCTCCAAAGAGATTTTCTTGTCTCATCAAAACTAACCTGGCTAGTGTCTCATTTTTTTAGTGCTCAAATAAATGACATCAAAGCACAACCCAACCACCTCCACAAGTGATACACTCAAGGGGGACTCAGAGGGCATCAGAGCCCTGCTGAAGTAAGTCCTGCTTTGTGGGGTGGGCCCCTGCACTGATGATCCTCCATGGTGGTTGCAGCCAGTCCTTGTAGCCAATCTATTGGCCTGGGGGTAAATCCCTCCCATTGACGTGCCAACAGCAACTAAGGCTAACTATAACAGGAGGGTGTACACAGCCCACACTGGGAGTGGGTAGGCACACCCAGAGTGCCCAGCTCAGGTGAACAGAGAAGCTGTGCCACTGGACCCTAGAGGACACCTACTACGTAAGTCCACTCTACCAAGCCTGGGAGATGCAGCAGCTCTACCTAATACATAGAAACAAGTGCAGGGAGGCTGCCAAAATGAGGAGACAAAGAAAAATGTCCCAAATGAAAGAATAGAACAAAACTCCAGAAAAAGAACTAGACAAGATGGAGACAAGCAATTTACTAAACGCAAGTTCAAAACACTGATTGTAAGGACACTCAATGAACTTAGGGGAAGAGTAGATGAACTTAACGAGAACTTCAACAAAAAGATAAGGAACATAAAAACAGAACTAGGAAACAAAAAAGAACCAGTCAGAAATGAAGAATATTTTACCTGAAATGAAGAATACATTACAGAGAATCAACAGTGGCGTAGGTGAAGCAGAGGATCAAATCAGAGATTTAGAAGATAAGGAAGCAGAAAGCACCCAATCAGAACAGCAAAAGGAAAAAAGAATCCAAAAAATTGAGGATAGTGTAAGGAGCTTCTGAAACAACTGCAGGCATACTAACATTCACATCATGGGCATGCCAGAAGGAGAAGAGAGAGAGCAAGGAATTGAAATATCAATGTGAAAAAATAATGACAGAAAACTTCTATAACCTGGTGAAGGAAATAGACATACAAGTCCAGGAAGTGCAGAGAGTCCCAAACAAGATGAACCCAAAGAGACTCACACCAAGACACATCATAATTGAAATGCTAAAGGTTATAGACTAAGAGAGGATCTTAAAAGCAGCAAGAGAAGAGCAGTTAGTTACCTACAAGGGAGTGGTCATAAGACTGCCAGTTGATTTCTCAACAGAAACTTTGAAGGCCAGAAATCTTGCAGGATTGGCAAGAAATATTCAACGTGATGGAAAGCAAGGACCTATAATCAAGATTACTCTTCTGAGCAAAGCTATCATTTAGAATTGAAGGACAAAAAAAAAAGTTCCCAGACAAGAAAAAGCTAAAGGAATTCATTACCATCAAACCAGTATTATATGAAATGTTAAAGGATCTTCTTTAAAAAGGAGAAGGAAAAACAAAGATAAAATATATGGTTAATAAAATGGCAATAAATACAAATCTATCAACAATTGAATCTAAAACACAAAATAAATGAACAAGCAGAACAGAAACAGACTCATACATACAGAGAACATGGTTGCCAGATGAGAGGGGGGTTGGGGAGATGGGCGAAAAAGATTAAGAAGTACAAATTGGTTGTTACAGAATAGTCAGGGGATGTAAAGTACAACATAGGGAATGTACCTTGGTGATTATGTATGATGTCAGATAGGTGCGAAATTTATCGGGATAATCACTTAGTAAGTTATGTAATGTCTAATCACTGGGTTGTATACCTGAAACTAATATAATATTGTATCTTAACTGTAATTGAAAAATAAAAAATTATTTAAAGTAAAAAAAAAATAAAAATGCTGCAGTAATATCTCCCATCTCATGTGTTCTTCTTGCAATGCGATTCGACAGTCCTCCCATTGAAAGATGAGGTCTATGTTTTCTCCTCTTGGACCTGGGTGGCCATGTGACTGCCTCAAGCAAGAGTGAGCAACAGGGGTGACATTATAGGACTTCTAAGGCGAGATCATGCAATGGCATACACGTCTGTATTGTTTTCTTGGGATACTCACACTTGGACCCCAGCCTCAGTGCTGTAAGGAAGCCTTTTTCAGTCCATGTGGTGAGGCCACATATCGATGCCCGAATGGACAGCCTAGCTGAGGTCCCAGCTGACAGCCAGGCTCAACCACTAGTGAGTGGAGATTTCGCCAAATGATCCAGACTTCAGCTTTTGAGTCTCCTCAAAGAGCAGAGATATACCATCTATGCTGTATCCTCCCCAGATTCCTCACCAACCAGAATCCACGAACACAGTAAAATAATTACTTCACACTATCAAGTTTGGGATGGTTTGTTATGCAGCAATAGCTAACCTGCACAGGATAGGAGGGTTTAATCTACTCCAAACCCATTCTTAGTATTTTAAAATATTGTAAAAAAAAAAAAGAACTGTGTTATTTCTATTATTTTTATAGTTTAACACTGTGATGGAAAGCTGTAGTTATTGCTTATTGGAACTCAAGAGCTGGACAAAAATGTAAAAATATTGGCATTTTTACTTTTTCTCAAGCAGCATCAAATATAATGATGGTGATTGTCACAATCACTGCAAACATCATCTCCGTAGCTGTTAAATAGAGGGCTGGCTGTATTTATGTTTGTTTCCACTTTTCCAAGGAATGAGAAGTGAGCCTCTCCATCCCCCTGAATGTCTTCAGAGTGGAATCCCATGTGAATTGTTTCTGGCGCTCTCTCGCTGGCTTCCCGTCTTTCAGAACCAGTGGTGGGCAGAAAGCAGATGCTCTGTGGATACTTTGGGAAGAGAACAGAGGAAGTACTTTCTCCTCTTTGCAGCTTTTTAAAAAAAATCCTCACCCGAGGATATTTTTCCACTGATTTTTTTTTTTTTTTAGAGAGTGGAAGGGAGGTAGAGAGAGAAAAGAAGAGAGAGAGAGGGAGAAAAACTGGATGTAAGAGGAGCACATCGATTGGTTGCCTCCTACACAACCCTGACCAGGGCCAGGGATCGAACCTGCAACCCAGGTACGTGCCCTTGACCGGAAAAATATGGAGCGCTTCACAAATTTGTGTGTCATCCTTGCGCAGGGGCCATGCTAATCTTCTCTGTCATTCTAGTTTTAGTATATGTGCTGCCGAAGTGAGCGCTCCTTTGCAGCTTTATACACTCCTTTGGACAATTGGCTTTCCTGAACCCGAATGTTCAGCATTACAGTTCACCTCCTCATCTGTCCAAGAAGACTGTGTAAGTTCTCTTTCCCACTGCGACCCCCTTCCCCCACCTTCGGGCCTTTGCTCAAGGAGTTTATTCTATCAAGAATAAGCTCCCTAGCCTTCAAAGTCTAGTAGAAATTTACCTTCTTCATGAAAGTTTCATGAGTTAGAGGCAGCACTTGAAACATCTTAGCACTTTTTTGGCACGTCTCTCAGAATTCTTAACACCACCAGTGCCTGTTTCCCTGATTAGGTTTTGATGCCATTCTTGGCAAGGTCACCATCTTATTCTCCTTCATGACCTCTTCTGTGGTTTCTCAGGAAATGCTTGTTGAATTCCATAAGGCAGCCCGAGGTGGTGCCATTGTGCAATCAGAGTCAAGATGTTTGGCTCTCCGTCTCAGTTCTGAGCCAGGTCTGTCAATAAGCAGACCCCGGAAATGGTGTTGTGACCCTAGAAGGTTCTTCACTTTTCTGGGCCTCAGTTTGCTCCTCTGGAAAATGGGAAGCTGAGAGTAGGTTCGTGGTTCTCAACTAGGTATGCTTTTCAACACCACCGGTGCCTAGAGGGGCTGACATGCTTGGCTGTGCATCCTTGGCTGGATACTTATATACTTTATAAGATGCCTTCCGGTTCCAGAAATGTATGTGGGTTGTTGGATATTGCTGTGGCCTGTGGTGCTGGGAGGAAGGAAGTGAGCAGATCGGAATTATAGATGATCACTTTAGAGGCACAGCAAAACAGAGTTGAGGCAACTCTCTGAATACTAATAGCTAACATTTATTAAGCCAGGCACTGTGCAGAGGGCTTGAAATGCATTCTTATTTACTCTCACTGTACTCTTATGAGGCAGTACTATTGTGATCCCCTTTTTATAATAAAATAACTGAGGCTCGGAGAGGTTAAATAATGGGCCGAGTTGCTGAACTGGGTTGCTAAGCACTGGGGCAGGGATCAAACCCAGGCTCTCTGACTCCAGAGCCTGTGTTCCTAAACACTCACTGACTGCCTCTCTCTCAGTTTTTGCTTTTGTTGTAGGGAATGTGCTTATTTGTAGGGTGCTGGCTATATGGTTATTACAAAGTATTGACTTTATTAGTCTTTGCAGTTCCTCTCCATTACCAGTGCCCAGCAAGTGATGTGTGCACTCGTAATTTATATTAAGACAAGGTATGGAGACAGGATGGGTCATTAAATTTTGGAAACTTGAGCGTGCCACTGTACATTCACATGACGGCGGCTTCATTTTATTCTATCCTATGTACTAGGGTGGGTTTTGTTATATGAAAGGAATTTACTTTTTGGAGGAAGTGGCTGGAGTTAAAGGAGGATCTGGTGTTACGAGATTACCAAAGACCAGGAAACGTAGCAAATCTCATGGAAACTCACCCAGAGTTCTCATTAGCGGGGAGGGAAATGATATTCCGTAACTGCATAGATAGAACAATGATAACCCATTTCCATTTGCAAACGGTTTCACCCCACAGAGTGATTGAGCAATTAGCATTTAGTGTACCCCAGACACAGTTCATGTTTCCATATGTGAACAACTCCCAGATCTACCCTTTTACCCCAGTCTCCCTATCACTGCGTCATCTGTGGCTGCGTCCGTAATGCCTCTGCCTGGTGCAGTGGCTTTTGGCTGCTGCTGAGCATGACTGACCCCCGCCCCCCTTTTCTAGTGCCCAATTTCCTAGTCTTTGTTGGCAAACTCCTTTGTCCTATACAGACTTTGTCTTAATTCTGCTCTGTCCGTTTTTCCCCTGTCTGCCATTGTTGCCCAATCTGGTGATTCACCTCCATGCTATTTCTAAAATCTCTCCCCACACTTCCCTTGTATACCGGCTCCATCTCTAGATCCAGCAGCTTGAAGTCACATGCTTTTCTACAGGATTATGGCCCCCCCCCCCCCCCGTTCATCTACCCCCTTGGCCTCTTTTACCTCTGATCAGTAAAAAAAAAAAAAACCCACCAAAAACCTGTCACAAAGTGGTAAAGTGATGCTCTCCCTTCTAAGGAGGGTGTGAAACAGTGTAAGGGGGGTCTGGAGATCAGTTGTGCCTGGCCATAGAAGAGGACGGCAAGGCAATTGGAAAGGATGCCAGTAGGGTGGGTGGAGGGACGGGCACCAGGTGTGGGTCAAAGCCTCCGGCTCCCACAAGGTTGCTCCCACTGGGAGCCCTGGCACACAATGTCAGGTTGGGACATTGTAGCTCTGGCCACCAGACGACTTGAAGACATGGACCAGTAAGTCACTAACATCTCAGAGCTTCAGTTTCCCTAACAGAGTGGCTTACCTGGTGGCCAATGCCCCTTTCTTATACTATTGGGGATGACACAGTGCCTCACTAGACGGGCATATTTCCAGCCTCCTTGGCAGGAGGTAAAGCCACATCTGTCTGGTTTAGGGGAGCTAAGTGAGGTTCCGTGTGAAACTTGTGGGAAAACCACTTAAGAGTACAAGGTAATTGAAGGGGTGGCGCTCCCTTCTGCCTTCCTTCCTGTCCTTTCTGCTCCCTGGCATGCGGATGTCGGAATTTCAAGAGCCAGCTTGCCCCTGTGATGCTTGGGAATACAAGGTATACATAGTGTGTTAGTTTTCTATTGCTGTGTAACAATTACCACACATGTAGTGGCTTAAAGCAACACAAGGATATCATCTTACAGTTACTCTGTGTCGGGACTCTGGGCATGGGCTAGCTGGACTTTCCACTCAAGGTCTCATAAGATTAAAACCAAGGAGTCAGCTGGACTGTGTTATCACCTGGAGTTTGGGCTCCTCTTCCAACCTCATTCAGATTTTGGCAGAATTCACTTCCTTGCCATCGTTTTTCTGCTCAGCTCCTAGGAGCCACTTTCAGGTCCTAGCCACATGGCCCTTACACACACGACAACTTTGTTCTCAAAGGCCAGCATGCGAATCAAACTCAGAAAGGTTTAAAAGCTAGCTTCGCGTATTTTCTATGAGGAAGAGCCCAGAACATTTGTTCATCCTACGAGGTCAGGCCCACCCAGGACATTCTCCTTTTTGATTCATTCAAAGTCAGCTGATTTGGGACTTTGACTGCATCTGTAAGCTCAGGAGCAGGCTGCCATCTCTGAGGACCCGAAGGGGCGAGTAGTACAGGTAATGGCCGGCTGTAGTGGCAGGCTATTTAGGGCTTTGTTGATCATCTTTAGGATTTGGGCTTTTATCCTGAATGACAAGAGAAATCACTGGAAGGTTTTGAGCAGAGTGACATTGTTTTTCTTCTGTCTTAGAAGGATTGCTTTGCCTGCTGTGTTGAGAATAGACTGTGGGGAAGAGGAGGTGGGGAAAGTGTGGAAGCAGGGAGATCAGGCAGGAGGCTATTGCAATAATCCAGGGAAGGGATCACGGTGGTTTGGGAGAGTCATGTCAGCAGAGATGCTGAGCAGTGGTCGGACTGGATACATATCTTGAGGACTGAGCCAGAAGGATTTACTGACAGATTAGACGGAAGACTCCAAACTTTTTCTCCTGAACAATTTGCAAACCTCTAATCTTCTTTCTCTGAAGAAGAAGACTTGGTTTTCATTTTCATTGTATGTTTCTTTGTTCCAAGTACAGTTTGGGTGAATTTCAAGCTTTCAATAAAAACGGTTTAATTTAATCGAAAGGTTTGCAGCGCTCTAGTCACATACCCTGTGGGATGAATAAGTAGCTGATTTGTTGTTTCAAATACACCTTTTCTTTCACCTCAACACCAAATCTCTGAGTGACATCGGCATTTCAACAGCAAAGGGGACCCAGGTGATGCAGATTATGGGACAGGTAGGGCTTGCTTGGGAGTTTGGGTGGAGAAGAGAGAGGAGTGGAGTTTGCGCAAGTGGGCACCATCTTGAAACCTGGGGCAGCTGAGGGTACTTGGCTAAGGGGCACCTGGCAAGGTGGTGGTGAGAATTTGAAAAGCAAGAAGGGAGACCTGAAGTATGAATTTTTCCCTAATGCCATCAGCATTCTGATGATGTTTATTTTGAAACTGTACATGCCTCTGTATGGCTTGCAAACCACAAGTGTTTCATCAAAACTTAAGTTCTTGAATTGCAAGAGGAAGAGAATATTTGGAAACATGCCCTAGTTTTTTCTTCACATTAAAAAAACCACAACACCTATTTTCAAAAATAATGCATTTATGTAAAAATCTATTATACTTGTGTGTTTCCTCTCAGATCCATACCTCACCCTTCCCCTAGATTGTATATTGCAAGTAGCTTCCTCTTCAAACTACATTTCCCAGGCTTCCTTGCCAATGGACTCTGGCTCAGCCTGTGGGAAGCATGGCAGGAGGCTAGAAGGCATAAGTGTTGTGCAGGAGAACCGGGATATCTCCTCTCCCCTCTCTGCTCCAAGTGGTGTTTCTGAAGAGACCATGTTTTCTCTGCTGGGAGCCACAGATCCCACTGACTCTGGTTCCTGACATTGGTACCACCTCTTCTCTTTCTCCTCCCTCTTCTTGGTACCAGCTTTTTGATTCTGCTAGTTGCTGGGCTCACTCTTCCCTGTGTACCTTTCATCTCTTATCAAGCATTTGCAGCTAGTTCCCATATGAAATCCTTAATACTGAGATATCTGGTGTAGACTGTTTTTTTAAAACAGTGGACCCCGACTGAGACATGTATTTATTGTAAAATTTGGCCAAAAGAGATTTTTAAAAAAAATCCTCACCTGAGGATATTTTTCCATTGATTTTCAGACAGAGTAGGAGGGAGGGAGGGAGGGAGAGAGAGAGAAACATCGATGTGAGAGAGACACATTGACTGGTTGCCTCCTGCATGACCCCAACTAGGGCTGGGGATCAAACAGAAACCAAGGTACATGCCCTTGATCAGAATCGAACCCGTGACTCATTGGTCCGTGGGCCCACGCTCTAACCACTGAGCCAAACCGGCCAGGGCCAAAAGAGAATTTTGTAGAAAATACAAAGGAGAATATGAAGTCACCATAAATCCCACTATTCAAAGATAACTATAGTTAAGATTTTGGTGTATATCCTCCTAGTTTATTTTTATAAGCATATATGAAAATTATTTATGTGTTCATTATGTAATAGCATTATTATATAAAATAACTATATATGCAGTTTTTTCTTTTACAAGTTAGGAGTCATATTGCACTCTTTGCTTTGTAATCCTTTTCTCTCATTTAACATATTGGAAACATTTGTCTAAATCACTGGGTATTTTTATATAACATGATTTTTAAATGGTTATTTGTGTGACTTCAAATGGATGTACTAGAACTTATTTAACCCGTCTACCATTATTGGCTATATAGATTGTTTCTGCTATTTTGCTATTGTAATAGTACTGTGAAAATTAATAAACAGACATCTCATTTAACAAGGAGTTGGGCCCTGGCTGGTTTGGCTCAGTGATTAGAGGGTCGGCCTGAGCACTGAAAGGTCTCGGGTTCAATTCCCAGTCAAGGGCACGTACTTGGGTTGCAGGTTTGACCCCCAGCTCTGGTGAGGGTTGTGCGGGAGGCAACCAATTGATGTGTCTCTCTCACATTGATCTCTCTCTCTCTCTCTCCCTCCCTCCCTTCCACTCTGTTAAAAGAAAATCAATGGAAAAATATCCTCGGGTGAGGATTAACCAAAAAACAAAACAAAACATGGAGTTGGGATGCTAGGAGGACTCTTACATGTTGTCACTCGGCACACACTACTGACTCCGACAGGAAGAGAAGTACCTGGCCTCTGCCAGGAAGTGAGGCTGCCTGCTACCTCAGCAGGAGGAAGAAAGGATCCCTCCTGGCCTGGGGACAGCTCCGCCCATGGGAGACTGCCATGACTCGGCCAATGAAAAGCCACTATACTTCGAGCTTTAGTTTCCTCCAATGTAGGAAACTTAGTTGCCTTTGCCACAGCCACTCCCAAGACCATAAAAGAATATTTCTTTCCTTTGTTTCTCTGGGCTAGTGTGTGGTTTGTCTTTAGACCAAACGTCGTCAGTTGCAATTCTCTGTTGTTCCCAAATAAACCCCTCTTGTTGGAGAATTATCTGGTTGTCTTTTTAAGGTCAATACTGTTCTATGCCATTTTGGGGGATGTATTTCTAATTATTTCTTAAGGATAGATTAAACACTCAACTGCTGTAAGAGCAGGCTGGTTGTCTGGTTTGTTCTCGGAGGATTTCCAGCGCCCAGAGCGGTGCCTGCCCAGCAGTGGGCATTCTCGGTGAGGTTGAAGTGGAATGACTGCAAGGGTCAGGTACAGTCTAGAGACCTTGTACATGTTGACATGCCTCTCTGTTGAGGGCCAGGGCTGATTCATCACACAGAAAGCAGTCGGCTCAGAACTGGCTAGCTGCCTGGTGAATTGTAGTAGATGGAGCCTTTAGCCTACCACAGCTGCTGGGGGTCATTCAGCTGATGGAATTTGCCTGATTGCAACTGGGAGCCAGCTGGACTGAGAGCGAAGGCCAGGGCTGCGTGAATTCCTCTGAAGTCCACTCCTGCTCCCCGGGGGCCTCCTGGCTGCTTTACTGAGAGGCTGTTGTAACTGGGCGGGGCCAGAGCGCAGGCCCTGCCACAGCTGGACAAAGGCACAGGGGTGAGTGCTTCCAGTCCCAGATCTTCCTGATGGAGTTTTCAGGCCTCCTCAACTCTGAGCTTTGGGGCTTTCAACTAAACTCACAGCTACACTATTATGAGAGTTAAACCTGGTCTCAAAGAAAGGATTGAGTATATTAAGGAAGTTGTGTCCTTTCTGGTAAAAGAAGTTACTTTCTTTACTAAGTTACCAGTTAAAAAGTTTAAATTAAGTTGTTATTTTTTTCTCTTCAGGAAGTGAGGCACCCACAGGGTGCTAAGACTTTAGGTCTGAACATTTATCTTTGGTTTGCCTAAGCCCAAATGAATGAGTGTGCATCCCAAGCTAAATAACAATAACCTGCCAATAAAATGAAGACCACAAGAAAAAGTGGCATGTAGAGAGAACACACAGATTTTATGCCAGGGATTAAACTGCGGCATGAGGATGTATCTCTGGCCATCTCCTTGTCCTGAATGTCCTGGTCACCATCAACAAATCCCACTGTTTTAAAGTACTAATTTCATTCAGTATTCTCTCTCATCGATGTTTCTCTCTCCCTCTCCCTTCCTCTCTAAAATCAATAAAGAAAAAAAAATAAAAGAAGAAGAGGGGGTAGAGGTACAAATTCACAACTCAGTAAACAGTAAAGAGCTTGGTCAGGAGCCCAGGCTTGGGCTCCCTGGCTCCAGTGCTTGCTCATGTGCTCTGGGGACCTTGTCTGTTTTCTCTTGGCTTCAGTTTGCTAGTCTGTAGAATGGGTGTAAGATCCTGCAGAGTTGATGGGAGAATTAAATGCATTACCAATTGTAATGTATTTGGAATGCTGCCTGGGACATGGAACATCCACTTTGCTGCTCTGTAGTTTCTTTCCAATGCCAAGTCTTCCTGCTGGGTGAAGAGGGGGTGGGGTGGGTAACCAGGGGCATTGTTACCCAGTCTGTTCCTGGAGTGTGTCCCCTGAATCTTCAGGGACTTTCTAGCTTCCACCTCTTTGAGATTTCCTGACCTTGCTTTTGAAAGACTTGGTCTCTGGTCAGTCCCTAGCCTGTCTCTTAGCGGGGGGTTGACACAGCACGAGGCTAAGGGCTGTGGGAGATAGAAGACCAGAAGTGGTCTGCTCCTGATATGCCAAGCCTGGGAGGATCTAAAACGTCTGGCCCAGGAAGAGACAGATGCCGTAGACAAGAATGCCAGTGTAAGTGTGGGGTTCCCAGAGTCCACGTCCTTAGAATTAGTGTCACTCAGCAACTGGACAGTTTGCCAGAACAGTGACTATGGACTCCCAGAAAATTCCAGACTTTCACACAGATTCAGGATTCTTTGGACACACACCTTGAGAGATAGTCATTTAGCTTCTGCTCTAACATCTTATTCATTTATTTCATTCAGTCACTCATAGGGCTGCCGGTCATGGGGACTTTACTACTTGTCCTATTAGACAGCACAGTAAATCTACCCAACTTCCAACTGGTGGTATTTACTCTGATTTTGCAAAAAACAAGTCAGATCTCTCTTTTATATATTTAATGGCATACATTACCTTCCCTAAGTCTTTTCCTTTTCAGACTCATTGTTTTAGATTCAGATCATTCAATATACAGGGTGGGGCAAAAGTAGGTTTACAGTTAGTTGTTCATATGGACAATAATACAATAATTAATAAATAAGAATACAAGAATAAATTCTGTGCTCTGTGTACGAACAGCTGTAAACCTACTTTTGCCCTGCCCTGTATATGGCAAGATTTTTCCACTTTCTGCCATTCTGATTGCTTTGCTTGGGAAGAATCTCATCTCTTTGTAACAATGCAGCACAAAGATTTAGTCTCAATGCACCACATGTATAAGTCTCCTTGATGCTTTACATCTACCAAGGTAGCCTAAGACTGTTTTAGCTTTTATTTATTTATTTATTTATTTATTTATTTATTTATTTATTTATTTATTTTTGTTAATCCTTACCCGAGGATATTTTTCCATTAATTTTTAGACAGAGTAGAAGGGAGGGGTCGGGAGAGAGAGAGAGAGAGAGAAACATTGATGTGAGGGAGACACATCAATTAGTTGCTTCCCCCATGACCCCAACCAGGGCTGGGGATCAAACCTGCAGTCCAGGTATGTGCCCTTGACTGGGAATCAACCTGCAAACCTTCAGTCTGTGGACTGAAGCTCTAACCGATGAGCCAAACCAGCCAGGGCTGTTTTAGCTTTTAAAGAGAAGTTTTTTTTTAATTTTTATTTTTTTATTGTTGAAAGTATTACAGAAGTCTCCCCTTTTTTCTCCCATTGACCCCTTCCTCTCTGCTCCCACCCACCTCCTGCTTTCCCCAAACTAATATCTGTTTTTAAATGAGCCATTATTGTCCAGCCGGTGTGGCTCAGTGGTTGAGCATTGACCCATGCACCAAGAGGTTGCCAGTTCGATTCTGGGTCAGGGCACATGCCCAGGTTGTGGGCCCGATCCCCAGTGGGGAACATGTAGGAGGCGGCCAATCAATGTTCTCTCTCATCGATGTTTCTATCTCTCTCTCCCTCTCACTTCCTCTCTCTCTAAAAATCAATAAAAGGAAAAAAAATTAAAATAAATAAATAAATAAATAAGCCATTATCCACCCAGGTTTTTCCCACCCCATAGTATGTAATTGGCTTTGTGAACCAACATGAAAGTATTTACATTGATTTATTTGAAGTAGCCTCATCTTACCTATTATCTGATATAATTCTGAATTTGCCAGTTGGAGATATTAGTGCCATCTGTAATGTTGATAAGCTTGAGACTGAATAAGAAAAGACAAAGACAAAGCACACTCCAGGACCCTACTACCTACTACCATCTGATAATGAACAGTCTTTGGATTTTGGGTTCAATCAGTTGATTCTTCCTGTGAGCCAGTCTGGAGTCACTACCCACCTTTCAGAGTCTCCACTTATGAGCAGAATGACATTGGGAAATTATGGAACCTCTCTGAACCTCAGCCCTAACAACTGTGAGGTGGAGAAATATCTACCTACTGGAGTTGAAGTGAGGCATAAGTAAGATAAATTATGTAAAAGGTTTGTCTCAGTGCCAAACAAATGCTAAGCATTTCCTAAATGTCACTTAATATGTGATTTCACTTCTCCATCATATCCACTAGATATCACAAAGACTGAAATTTCATTATCCTAGTTTTTCTATCTTTGGTTTTCTGGAGCTTTTCTTATTTTTTAAGACTTTTAAAAGTTAATTGGCAGTGATCTTGAAATGAGCCTGGAGATTGTTTGAAGTAGCAACTGAGAGCAATTATGACTTCCTGGAGAGCACTAGATTAGCCCAGAGTCACACAAATAATATCATCAATTTGGGTGGAGGGAGAGGGAAAGCTAATCTGACTCCAGATGAGCTGAAAGTCAAACCTGGAAGTCAGACAATAGTTTTTTAAAAATTAGATATGCAGAAATGGAAGACCATACAGGATAATTTTTATTTAATTAGAATACAGAATATTCAGCTCGACGCAGGGGTTGCAGCTCAGTGTGTGGTGGCTGATTGTTCCCTTCACCTTGGACATCATTTATCCAATATCTTCACAATGATTAAGGGGTTCTGGGGTCAGACTGCCCTGGCTCCACCATTTATCACCTTGGGTAAGGTCACAGATGAAGCTTTGGACTGAGTCTCAGTTTATCATTTAAACGGTGTCAAGAATATAAGGTAGTTTGAGGATTGCAGGAGGAAAGGCATCGAAAGTGCTTATTGTGGTTCCTAGTCCATTGTGAGTACTCAATAAATGGTAGCCGTGTTTTTAATCATGCCAAGGGAAAATTTCACAAAGGAATTGCCCATACAACATCACTTATTTCTAACTGGAAATTATAATTGGTACCTTTTCCAGGACTACTTGCTTTCTTTCTGGCCAAGGGTATAACACTGTGACGGGAGACAGACAGAGTGCTTTCTATTGGTGGCCTGCAGATTTCCCTTCCACTGGAATTCAGCTTATTAGCTGCATGGCTGACTCCCAGAGTCAGGAAAACATGTCCCATATATGACACTGTTGTCAAGCAGAGGAGACAGATGTTTCTTGGCTTCCCCTCTCTGGGACTTAATAGCTCCTGAAGGTTAGCCCTTATTGACTCATTAAGCTGTGTCTGCCTGGGGGTCAATGGTGGTGACAACGCTGTGTTAACCCCTGCAAGCAGCCGTCACTAGAGCTTTACAAAGGGAGACACTGCATTGGAGAGAAAGACAGGTGATACATCACACACACATGCACGCACACAGGCATGCACGTCACCCTCAGATGGCTGAGGTTTCCTGTAGACGAGGAAAATAACACATGTTTTCTTAAAGGATTAGAAAAAAACCCCTTGCTTTCTTCTGTGTGGCTTATTGGTCGGAGATCTCAAAATGCTACCTTGTTCTCGCTGACTTGAAGGTCTCTGTTTGCTAAAGAGCACTACTTAGATCCTGCATCCAGGACGGTGAGCATCCGAGAGGCACAGCTGCAGTGGCCACTGCTGGGACAGTAATAAAACCCACCGGGAAAGGAGGGAAAACCAATGTGATTCTCTCTTTCAGTGAAGCATTGGAAATAACTGGTTTTGTTTTTGCCTTTCTCTCTGGTGTCCCATGTATGCAGTAATGGGAATGGAAATTATTCCATTTGATGTTCCCAACTTAATTATTCTTAATCTATTTTGATGTGCTTTGATCCTTTGCTTACTGAGTCTGGAGGTACCTAATTTATACGCCGCTCTGCTGCTGACATCCCAGGTACAGGTCACCCCTTCTGTCTTGGGACTTCCTCAGACTCCAGGCTGTTTCTGGAATAGATGTGAATGTTTGGGGACAAAGTGTGCTGTCATCATCAGCAGGGAATATTTACTGAGTGACTGTAAAATGATCTCTAGAGAGGTTCCATGCCATTTTCTTATCCAATGCTGGCTTCTGGTGAATATCCTTTAGTGGTGTCAGAAATCAGCTCTGTGACACTCTATTCTAGAACTTTGTTAAACTTCAGCTTTGTGATCATGTGTACTTGTTTTGAATTATCACCTCTAATAATTTCTCTGAAACTATAGACTTCAATTTATTCAGAGGGAATAGATGTTAGCTCCCTGGGGGTTCCAGTCTGTTTTATGTGGTTCACTCTATGCTTCCTAATTTGGAGAATGTTTTCTTTGGAGGCCAAATAAGGAGTAGGTTTCCTGTCAGTAGTGAAGACAATCAAAAGGTTGGGGATACGGATGGGGTTAGATCTGTGCTCTCTGATACGGTACATGTGGTTAGTGGCCACCATATTGGATAGTGCAGATATAGAACATTTCCATCATCACAGAAAGTTCTATTGGACAGCTCTGGATCAGACAGTCAAAAGAGTAGGGCCCTCTGCTGGTCTGGAGGTCTCCTTCAGAAGAAGTGAAGAGAGTGCTGTAGAATTCTTTGGGTTTCTGTACACCCCGCCCCCTGCCACCTCCCTGTTAATACTTATGTTCTTTACCTCCTCAGCTGCCTTGGGACCACACTCATCACATGAAGCCCAGGACTGCCAGCCATTGTCATCCCTACACTCATTCTCCTATGACTCTACCTGTCCTCCATAAATGATTTCACTGGCCCCTTGGAATTTAAGGTCAATTGTCAGCGTAATCCCCCATATCCTCAAGGCTTCACCGAATTATTTCTTCACCTCCTTGCTCTCCCCAAGACACTGCTTCCCTAGCAGCCCTCTCAAGAGTTTGCTATTTTCTCTTCCTTTCTTATTATATCATTGGGCTTGGAGTTGAGGTAGGTGAATTCTTTTGTTCCTCATTTCCACCTCTAGATTATACTCTCTCTCTCTCTCGCCTCACTAAAACCACTCAGCTATGAATCTGGTGTCATCAACTTAATTCACCCAGTAGTCCCACTTCCGTGTTGCAGTCGATTAGCACATCTTGGATCACTCAGCCTGATTTCTTGAAGATGTTAGGTTTGGCTCACTGCCATTTCCTCTTAATTGTCGGCAATTTAAATATACACGTAGAGGATTCTTGAGTTTCTCTCCTCCAATTATCTTGCTCTCTGTCCTATCTCAGCAACTCCCTCTCATAGTGAGGCATAGTCCAGGAGACCTCGCTCTTATCCTTAACTTGAACCTTGCCAGAATCTTAATTTCAAGTATTCAACTCTCTGACTACCTTTTCTTAAAAAAAAAAAAAAAATTTATTTCCTTTCTTTATTTTTAGAGAGAGAGGAAGGGGAGGGAGAGAGAGATAGAAACATCAATAAGAGAGAACATCGACTGGCCGCCTCCTGCATGCCCTTCACTGGGGATTGGGCCCACAACTTGGGCATGTGCCCTGACCAGGAATCGAACCGGCCACCTCTTGGTGCATGGGTCAACACTCAGCCACTGAGCCACACTGGCTGGGCCCACCTTTTCATTTTTACGGCCCACTTCCTACGACAGTTTGACTCCAGGACCTTCACTCTAGTGTCTCCACCAAAGTCCAACACCAAAGACAGCCACTCTGGGTAGATAAATCAGAAAGAGGGGTCCTCTCTGGGTGATACAGACCCATGCCAGGGCTCATGGCTTGGGACACACACTGGATTTCAGCCCCCTTTCAGCTGGACACGTTTGTGCAGTGCACAAACTTCACAAGTGTACATGAAAATCCTGTTTTAATCCGTTCATCCTATCACATTTTAACTGTTCCCCACCAGCATCCCCATAATCTTGCTCCCATCTTTACCTAGTTTAAATTACATGACCAATCATTATTACCGCCCCTTTGCTCACAACCTCAACTCCCATGACTCTCTCTTGCTTTGTTGTACTACTCTCTCTAACCCTGGTTAAATTCACCTCATTTTCCTCCCTTCATGCCTATAGCTCTGCTATTAGTATGGCTACGGAAAAACACTTAATTGTGCTTCCCAGTCTCACCTCAGACTTATGATCACGATCCTGAAGTTTGCCATAATTCTACCCATCAATTGTGCTGTATTTTCTCATTGAATATAATTTCCATTTTCCTAAAAAATTCTTTCTTTCCTCTTCCATATATTCCAACCTTTAACCTATCCTCTCTCCCTCAGTGTTAGTTGATGACCTTGCTTCTATTTCACTGAAGAGGTGGGGGCCATCAGAAGAGCACGTCCACAGTTCTTCCCCGCACACCTGCCCTGCCATCTGCGGCGGTGTCCACACGCTGTGCTTTCTCTTCTGCTTGTGCTCCCTCCACGCGGGGCCTGGGTCTTATTGCTCTTGTCTACTCAAGGACATTGCTGCAAGAATGCTCTCTGCTCTTACCACCAAATAACGCCTTTCCACTGGCTCATTCTTATCAGAGTACAGACATGATTTCCTTCATCTTAACCACAGCTCTCCATAGAGCCCATGCATCTTCAGTTATTGCTCCATCTTTATATTTCCTTTCCTTGAATGTGTTGTCTGTGCTTAAGACCTCCTTGGTTCTGGTCAGCCTTTCACCTCCCCACTCCACCAACACTGCTTTGGTGAAGGTTACCTATGTCACCCACATTGCTAAATCCTGTGGTCAGTGATCATTCTTCTTCTCCTTGGCCTATTAGAGGCATTTAACATATTCAGTTGGTGTCTCTTTCTTGGAACATTTTTTCACTTAGATTTTAGGACCCCTGCCTTTCTGGTTTCTTCTTACCTACTTTTCTCCACAGTGACTTTCTCATCTCTAAACGCTAAATATTGGAAAGCTCCAGGTCAGTCCTTGGTCCTCTTCTCTTTTCTATTGCTCCCTACCTGATCTTATCTGGTCTCACGGCTTTGAGTAACAGTATTTTATTCCAATTTTATTATTTATTTATTTATTTGAATTACATTTTTTTGTGGTGATGACTTTCAAATTTATGCTTTCAGCCCAGTTACTCCCTGGAATGTTAGCCTTGTACTCTATACTCCAGTTGCTTACTTAGCATCTCCACTTGGATATCAAATAGTTACCACAAACTGGACAAGATCAAGGTGAAGACTTGGTATGCATCCCTGCCCCCACCAAAACCTGTTACTCCCATGATCCTTCCTGTCTCTATAATGGCAATTACATTCTTTTAGTAGATTAGCTCTCAAATTCTGGAGTTCTTGATTTATCTTTTTTCTCACAACATCAACAAATCCTATTGGCTCTGCCTTTAAAATATACCCAGAATGTTATCACTGCTCACCTTCTCTACTTTAACCACCCAAGATGAACCTTCATCATCTCTTATCAGGCATTTGCAATAGCCTCCTAACTAGTCTCCCTGCTTTCACCCTTGCTCTGCTTTACTTTGTTTTCCACACAGCAGCCAGGGTGCTCCTTCTCAAACATAAGCCACATCATATCATTTCCCTTCTTATAACCCTGCAAAGGCTTCCCAGCTTACTCAGAATAAAAGCCAACATCCTATCCATAACCTACTGTATGATCTGGTTCTCTGTTACTTCTATGCCCAATTTATCTCTAGCCTCTTCTCCTACCAGTTTTCCTCTCTCATTCTGTTTCAGCCATACTGCTTCCTTAAATTCATCAGATAGCTTACTGCCTCAGGACCTTTGCACTTGCTGTTCCTATGCTCCAAATGCTCTTCATCCAGATAACCACATGGCTCATGCACTCACTTCCTTTAGATCTTAGTTCAAAAGTCTCAGTAACACCTTTTGTAGATACTCTATCTAGAATTTCATTCTTCTATGCATACTTTCTGTCCTGTCTTTGCTCCCTTTTCTTCTTGGCTTTATTTTTCTCCTTAGTCACTACTTATCACTACATAACATATATTTTATATTATTTCTAATCTGACTTTCCCACAAGAATTTAAGCTCTGTGAGAGCAGAGCTTTTTTAAAAGATTAAAAAAAATGATTTTTAGAGAAAGAAGAAAGGGTGGGGAGAGAAACATTGATGTGAGATCGAAACATCGATCAGCTGCCTCCTGCATGCCCCTAACTGGGGTTTGAGCCTGCAACCTGGGCATGTGCCTTGACTGGGAATTGAATTGGTAACCTTTTGGTGTATGGGACGACACCCAACCAGCTGAGCCACACCAGCCAGGCGAGAGCAGAGCTTTTTATTTGTCTGTGTCAGTCTTGCTCACTGCTGTATCTGCAGTGCCTAGAAAATTGCCAGTCCCTCAGCTGGTGTTTAACAAATCTTTGTTGAAGGACTAACTGAAGGTAAAAAGGAATTGGCCAATACTGTCTCTTTTTTGCAAAGAATTATAACCTACTGCTTAAGAGCAGGGGCTTGAATTTTGCCTGTATAATCTTGGGAAGGTTACTTAATCTGTTTTCTCCTGTGCCAAATAGGGCATTAAGAGTTTCCACTATATAGGATTGTGGGAGGATGAAGTGAGACAATATATGAAGGGAAATATATGTAGATTAGATACCTAGAGATGAAATATATAGAGTAAGTGCACAGTAAGTCTTCAGTCTCATCCTTATTGTTGTCCTCTGCTAACATGTCATCTTCCCATCTTCCCATTACACTTTCCTCATAAGTTGTGTAAAAGTACAATATAAACCCATTTATAGGAATCCCAACTCTGCTGCTCATTAGCTATGTGATTTAAGGCAATTTACATAGTCTGAACCTCGGTTGTCTCACCTTTGGACTAGAGATAATAAATACGTACTTTGCAGTGTTGTGGTAAGGATTAAATGATGTGTAAAAAGAAGTTCTGTATCTTTCACTGAACACCTAGTACATGCTCAATAAATAATAGCTCTTTATGGTGCTGTGGGGTGCAGGATGGGAGGAGGCAGTGGAGTCAGCTGGGCTGCTCACATTCGAGTCCTTCTAAAACTGGAGCTTCTCCGAGAGCAGCCCGCACCATCACAGCCTTCAGGTCTCTGCTTCCTCTTGCCTTCTTCTCACTAGCAGCACACACAGTTTTTAGCAGGGATTGTAATTTTTAGAATTTCTTGAGATGTGTTTCTTTTTATAGTTTCTGTCCTCCATAAGCTCCTTTCTCTGATTTTTGAACATCCTATCTAGAGTCTAGGAGACTATCCATACACATATATTCCTTTTTGTTTGTTTGTTTTTGTTTACCTTGAAGAAACACCGTCACTCCCTTCCAGGGTTCCAGCCACTGCCATATCCGTGACCAGTTCCTCCTTGTTGAGTGGAACCAGAGACCAGCAAATCCTCCTGGTGCCCTCTATACCTTGTAAGCACCCAGCAAAGAGATTGACGTTAGTTATAGGTTATAGGACAATTATGCAAAGTTGACTAAACTGACCTGTTTTAAATGAATGTTCCCTCAAGCCAGACTCAACCAGCTTTGGTACAACACTGAGAATACCCAGGAAGCTGCTTATTCAATGCCACCCACTTTCACCCTCATACATTCTTAGGTGTTGTTGCTCAAACTCATCTGCTGTTCTGATTTCAGAAGGAACTCCATGAATGGAAGAATCCCTTAGGGGACAGCAGGGAGAGTTAAATCCTACACTAAATATATGAGCTCATCTTTTGAGAATCCTGCAGAACAGAGAGTGGAATTTTGCCAACATTTTACATTGACCAGGCAGACTTTCAACATTATCTATTTCCTTTCTCTTACATGGATTAAATATCTTTAGAATAACCTCCTAGAAAACTACAGAGCAGAAAGACCACCCTCATCCTAGTCATGGCCCAAACTGTAAGTGTAAAAACAAAGTAAAATGGTTAGACACAGAGAAAAATGTTTGAATATGATTTTTAAAGTGATTTTTCCCCCTAGGTAAAAGTGTTAAGGTTGGGTGGTAACATAATTCTTGGAGCTGATAAGGGACTTTCCAACTGAGGAATATAACATACTTTGCTATATATTTTGTGCCATAGTATGATACAGTTTTGGAAGGAAGTGAACATGATTGCTAATTAGCTTGAATTTATTTAATTTATGAGATAGAAACCTCTTCTCCAGTGTTTGGTTACATAGAGCAATGCCCTTCCTCCTGCAGAGATGAAATAAATACTAATTGAATTGACAGTTTTTCTTCGAATGAAGTAAGAACTTGTCAACTTCTCCCCCTCAAATCTGTCCTCTTCTTTTTATGTAATTCTTAAGTATCCATCCTGTTTCTGTTTCTCCCACATTCAGCCAACTTGGGAAACAAGCTAAAAAAGTAGATGTGAGGCTTTTGAAGTTTGCTCCATCGTTTTTGTTTATAAAGAATGTCCTTTAAAAACATTAAAGGTCATTCTTTAAAAACAAAAGCGATAGAGAAAAACAACTTTGAAACTGAATTCATTTTTCCAGAAACTTCTATTAGCCCTGTGTCTGTCCAGGGGGTTATGCTGTGGGAAGAGGTCAGACTGCTGAAATCAGGGCACATTTTTTCCTGAGATGTTGAGGATATCAACAAGATTGGTAACTCCCTGCTTAGTCAAGTGGCTTGATGCATGGGGAAATGTCTGGTTTCCTGGGCAATGGCCTTTTCCTCTCAATGTCAAGCTCAAAGGTGAACTATAGACTCAGAGCCCACCCAGCCGTCTCCATTCTATTCACTTCCAGTGTTCAAGAGCACTTTTTTTTTTAAATCCTCACCCGAGGATATTTCTCCATTTATCTTCAGATAGAGTGAGAGGTGGTGAGAGAGAGAGAGAGAGAGAGAGAGAGAGAGAGAGAGAGAGGAAGAGAGAGAGAGAGAGAGAGAGAGAGAGAGAGAGAGAGAGAAAGAAACAGAAACATCAATGTGAGAGAGACACATCAATGCGTTGCCTCCCACACGACCCCAACCAGTGCTGAGGACCAAACTGCAACCGAGGTACATGCCCTTGACTGGAATCGAACCCACGACTCTTTGGTCCATGGGCCAATGCTCCAACCACTGAGCCAAACCGGCCAAAGCTCATGAGAACTTTTAACCTACACTCATCTTAACCTTTAAATGTCTTGCATTATTCTTTCAGGGTTTACTGTCCTATCTCCTCAATTAGATTGTCCCACCTCACCTTGTGGGAAGAGACTGTCTTTTGTTTTGTTTTGTTTTTATCCTCATTCAAGGGTATATTTATTGATTTTAGAGAGAGGAATGGAGAGAGGAAAACATTGATTGGTTGCTTCCTGTAGGCATCCCAGTTGGGGATTGAACTTGCAACATAGGTATGTGCCCTGACTAGGAATTAAACCAGCAACCTTTTGTTATATGGGATGATGGTCCATTCAACTGAGCCACCCAGCCAGGGTGAGACTAAGTCTTAAACATCTTCGTTTGAGGTAGATTATTATTATTATTATTATTATTATTCTATTATTTTATGTTAGTAAATTTTTTAAATTTATTTTTGTTACAGATGTTTCTCCTTTTTCCCCCATTGACACCCTCCTCCCCCTCCCCCCAACCCATCCCCAGCTTTGTTGTCCATGTCCATCGGTTATGTGTACATGCGTATAAGTTCTGTGGTTTATCTCTTCCCTCCCCCTCTTCTGAGGGTTGTCAGTCTGTACCCTACTTCCACGTCTCTGGGTTGAGGTAGATATTTTAATGAGAGTTTCTCAAAGTGTATGTCAGGAACATCTGGAAAGTCTAACAAAAATGTAGACTCTGAGGCCCTATCCATTTTACTAATCCAGTATCAGCTGTATGTAGTAAGGACCAAGAATATGGATTCTCAGTCTCCCCACAAGATGCCTATGCACACCCACAGCCTCACAGGCACAGTGGGGTAACTTCCCACTGATCCCCCACAGGTGCCCTCAGGATAAGTCTGTGAGGGCCACAGGGGCCATCAGGCTGGAATTTGTACATGCACTCACTTAGCAAACATTAGTCATGAGCGAATTCTGCTGGGTGTGGGTATATGACAGACATAGAGAGAGACAGTCTCTGCCTGCCTTGGATCATACCGTCTAGTCTTACAACGTAAGGAACCTGGAAATAGTTCCTTCATCCGCGTCTTCTCTTTATTTTCCTTTTTTACTCCTCAGATATTTTGCCAGTATTTTCTGTTAGCCAGACCCTATTCTCTGAGGAAGACAGATAAGGACCCCTCTCCTCTCATGGAATTTACATTTCAGTAAGGAGAAAAAGCAAATAAACAAGTAAACCAAAACCCCCACGTTAACCCCAGATTGACAACCACAAGGAGGTAAATAAACAAAGTAAGGTGTGGAGAGACTGACTTCAAAGGGTGAGGGCCTGGCCAAGCCCCTCTGAGGTGGCATTTGAACTAAGCACTGATGGATGAAGGTTTTTGGGTCATGACGGCAGTTGAGGCAGATTGATGAGTCATTAAAGCTCACATGCCCAGGATGGAATGATGATGATGATGATGAAGCTACTGCTCACTGAGCACTTCCCGCATGCACGTCAGAGTGTGTGTCGGACATTTTACGTGCTCTATTGTATTCACTCTGGGCAGGACGCCTAGGAGACAGGTGTTACTAATCCCACCTTCAGGTGAGGAAACTGAGAAACCTCAGTAATGTTGTTACTTACTCAGGGTCACCAGCCAGCAAGTGGCAGATTGGGCAGTTACACTGGGCTCTGCGGGATGGCACAGCCTGCACTCTTTGGCAATGGGTACTTGTCCTCTTCAGCGGTGCGAGGCTGCTCCTGCTGCCTGCAGAGGAGGCAGGAAGAAATAGCAAGTGCGTGGGCTTGTTATGATGCCCAGGATGGCTAATATTAAAAGCATGTAATAGTAATGATTTAACATCGTCGAGCACCTGCTCTAGGCAAGGCACTGTGCAGAACACCTTATTTTCATTAGCTCATGTGATCCTCAAAATAATTCTATGAGATATAGATGGGGAACTTGAGGTTTAGGGAGGTTAAGCAACTTGGCCAAGGTCACAACTGGTAAATGGTAGAATCAGATCCACACTTACAAAGTCTGATTTTGAGTCTTGACTCTCTCCTTTCTGCTTCCCTGATGAAGGAAGTTAATGTCTGTGCAAGGGCGCGAGACACACTTAGACACAGCAAAGTTCAACATTATTAACCTGCTCCCCTCCCCACCATAGCTCTTTATCATCTGGCCTGGTTCCTGATGCCTGTGACCTTCTCCTCTTGCCTTTAGGGATACTTGCTATAGAATCACTATGCTTTTCCTCCCCATGCTGATTTATGAGAGTTGACAGTTATTGGCAAGTACCTGGGCATGTCACAGAAGAATTTGCCACTTTTTTTCTATCTTTAGAATGCTGTCAATCTAGCATTAAATCACCTTCAATCATGCACAAGCCAGTATGGGTCTGTCTGTCATCATCTTTCCATGGGTGAGGAATTGCTGAAGGCAGGGCACAGAGAAGCTAAGTGGTGGTGGGAGGAGGCTGCCTGCCTGGTTCAGAGACTGCAGCAGCTCGGGGATGGACAGGAAGGCAGAGGCTCCCAGGGACTGTGATCCCCCGGGAAGGAAAGACGCCCTTGGAATGGAAGATGGGTAGAGAACCAAACAAACTTCCCAGTTTTGCCAAGTGCGGTCCTTCCCACTAGTTCATGTTGAATCCACTCTGGCTCCACAACAATATCACCAGTCTTTATTATACGTCTCTGTGTCATGGCAATGATGGCATCAGATGGCAGTGAATACCAGGTTTATGATTCCATGCTGTTGATTTGCTTTTCAATTTTGGTTAAAATCTGAGCCTTGCCCCATTCCTGGCAAATCTTCTCTGTTGAGAGTTTTTGACTCGTTCTGCTTGGGCTATTCTGTGGCTTGGATGGGATTACATGTGAGGGGATGACCTGGCCTCATTGCCATCACCCTCTGGGTTGCTTTGGGTTGGGGTTAGTGGGGGATGGCTGCACGCCCTGTGACTTAGGGTTGAGCTGAATTGAGGTGGGGGTAAAAAACTGGGGCTCATTCCCTATCCACCAACCCTAAATCCTCGGGCACCTACTAGTGCAATTTTAACACCTGCTCACTGGTCACACTTTTTGGAATGCCTACTATTTTTTAAAACTTAAATCTGGAAAAATGGTGTGATCTTATATATTCAAAATGCAGCTTTTAGCTTCACCTAAATCTTTAACTTGGGTATGAAAAAATATTTTGCACCCGTGTTCCATTTTCTTTTCTCTCCAGGCTAATCAGATATAATGATTGGGTATCTATAGTATATGCATTAAAACTATAAATGGGCTCATTGTCAAAACTGGATTAAAACTGGGTTTGTATAATATTTTACAGAATAGTGTTATTTGTAAGAAGCTAGGAATACATAGGTCACATCTCTAATGTGTGGAGATTGGGAAGAGCAGTAACCTAGAGTCAGCTGATGGGGCTCTGGTTCTTTTTTGGCACCAATTAGCTGTGTGACAGTGGGCAGACCTCCTTGTCTGTTCATGCCTCGGTTTCCTCATTTGCAAAGTGAGATCAGAGGTGAAGGGTGGAGGTTGAGAGTCAGCACACTAGCTGACTCCTGTGTGCCCTTCCAACCATGATTCGTTTTTTCATGAAAGTGAAAGTTGACTTCCACAAACTGTCGTCCCTTTATGTCATTGTCAGAGGCAGCAACTTGACATGAATGAGCTTATATTTTAGCATTCGAAGGTATGGTTTTTATCCTCATTTTTAAATCATGGTGTCAATCTTTGCAATGAATTCAGCTTCCGGCATTGCTGTTGTGTGATACTTGGGTGAAAAAGTTTCCACTGATTCTTTTAAACTGTAGGACATGTCTCTTCTTTCGGTTTCCAAATCGCAACTTTGAACATAATCTCTTCTTATTAACCCTGTCTTTGTTGAAGCTTTAGACAGCAGATATAAAAAACCAACCAGCTTTATGCATTGGCTTTTTTTTAAAAAAAAATCTTTTTGGCAAGCTTTAATATGCTCTTATAACCATAATACACAAGCGAATGACTTTCCCCATTAATAGAAGAGCTAAAGACCAGGCCAACAGGCTTGCTGCCATGCTAATATAAAATAATCTCAGATAACTATAATTAACGTGTATGCTCCTGCCATAGGTTGACTCACCAGAACATTCACACCCTGCAGGATTGATATTCCTCTTTGAGCTGCAAGCAGATGCTTCCAAGAACCGTCTAGCGCCCCAGTGCTGAGCCTCAGTTTTATATGCCTTTATCCTTGGCAGGAGCACCATCTATTTTAAGAATCTTGATACTTTACCTCTTGGCTATAGTGTCTCCAAAAATGCACTCAGAGAACAGAATAGTCCTCTCCCCTGTGTGACAGTCAGCCCCAGCATGTTCTGTGGCCATGTCAGCTGGCTCAAGACCAAAGTAGCTAATGAGCACTGGGTTTATTCTGAGGTTCAAGGACAATTCCTGACCATTCACTGACAGCTTTTTCCTGGGCTTTCTCTCCTTGTAGTCAGTCCTGTTACACAAAAGGACTAGACAACTGTGCTTGGGAATTCCCACCAAGGTACCATTTGATGAGAATGAGCGTATCATTGGGCTCCATGTTCTAGCTCTCCTGAAGATTCTTTAGAAGGAAGATGTTTTTCCTGGTTACCCTGTAGGCTGCCTGGCTCTTCAGGGAAAGCTGTTGTTCCATTGCATGAGCACAGGAGGGAGAGTTCAGGAGAGTATCTGCCTCTTACCTTTGTGGCCAAGGTGGGAATCATGATGCTGAAGCATTTAGTAAATGTCTATTTGACATGCAAATATAAATGTACATAGAAATAAAAATTAAGGGACTTATATGAAACAAGGCCACTGTTTTAGATCTGGGCAAGACAGAATTGTATCAGACAAGACAGATCTAACCCAGTGAGGATAACTTAGTGAAGTCTGAATAGGAATTAGTAGTTAAGAGACCCTTCAATGGATTTCTTAATGGAATGGACTCCAGGGACGACCTTATGGTCATTTTTTTCTAAACTATTTTTTGGTTTCCTAGATGTCCATCTTCTTCATGTTCTCAAACCCTAAACCCCCAGTACCTAAGCCACATTAGTAAGAGAATCCACTGGTTGATGCTGGTACTGTTTACCAAAAACACAAAGTGCTTCAGAGGAAACGGAGGAGGAGTCCACTCTTACTGCTGTTTATAGTCAATATTAAAAAAAATTATAGAGTTGCCCTGGCTGGTTTGGCTCAGCGGCTGGAGCGTCGACCCATGAACCAATGAGTTGCGGGTTTGATTCTGGTCAGGGGCACGTGCCTCAGTTGCAGTTCGTCCTGGCCCTGATCGGGGTCATGCAGGAGGCAACCAGTCGATGTGTCCCTCTCACATCGATGTTTCTCTCTCTCTCTCCCTTTCTTTCCTTCTCTCTCTCTCCCATTCTATCTGAAGATAAATAGAAAAATATCCTCAGGTGAGGATTAAAAAAAATAATTACAGAGCCGTAGTTGTCAAGTTTTCTGATGTAAAACAATGTTTGATTTGTTTTCAGGCATTGGGGAAGTCTTGTTCTTTATTAAATTTTCCTTAATCTCATGAATTTTCTCCCAGTGATTTCTTGTAAGTCAGTCATTAGACGTGGTGCAAATTCATAAATTTCTCTAACATTATCCCGTGAGAAGGTAGATCTCACCATGACACGTATTCAAATAAGGGAAGTTATACATATTGTTGATGTAAATTTCTATGTGATTGATCACCTTGGCAAACCCAGAGACAAAATAGTTGTTAGACTGGTCATGTATTTTTTGTTGTTGTTATCAAATAGTTGATGTGAGTCTTTGTTGGTGCCAGCAAGACGGGGGGAGAAAGAGATTTTCCTAGATCTGGGAAATTTTGGCAACATCTCCCAAGCAACCCCATAAAGACCTCCATCTATTGACAGCTCAAAGATTCTAAGAGAGATCATCTGTTCCAAGACTTAGAAAATAATGATAGAGAATCAGGACATTTCCTGAGGATAAATGACCAACTGGAAGGAATTCATAGCGTTAACATCAACCCAGCGCCATCAACCACTCGTTCCCTGGGATTGCCGTCACCTGCCCGCCATTTATGCGGGCCCCGTGCTGCTTCCTGTCCACCTGAACTGGGGAAGGAGGAACAAATGCTTCTGCATAATGTGTTCCATAATATTATTTTTGTGAGTTTAAAAGTTTCATTTAATGGCGAGTACCATTAACAGGGAAGTTTAATACTGTTTCTGGCAGTCGAGGCCAGAAGGGTGGAGACCTGGCATGGTGCCTCCAGTCTGTCGACTGTGCCAACAACCCCCAGACTCTTTGCCATACACCCAGGGGTGTCAAATTCACAATTTTGAAAATCTCAGCACTGGAACCTATCTTCTTCTGGCAACTTTTTGAAAGTTATAGCAAATAAGTTTTAGAGGAAGTAAAATAAGTGATTGAATTAAATTAGGGGAAAAGAGAGTAAGAATTAAGTGCCTGGCATTCTTCACAAAACCAATGTTATTACTTTGTAAGGTCTTTGCAATTATACTTCAAAGCCAGGGGACATTCCAAAATTTTCCTATTTTTAAAAAATCATTAATGCTATTCTTTATTTGTTATTCTTTTAAAGTGCGACATTTCCCAGAGAGAATGAATAGGAATTCTTACTGAGCAGATAAGCAGGGCAGCAATGTGAAGGAGACAGTGCAATTTCTAGACGGAATAATCTGTTGCTAGAATTACAGCATTTACAGTGAAATTGTATTGATTATTAGTCCACTGCAAAATGCAGTACAATTTATGTTTTTCTTCAGTTTTAGAGCTTAAACTAAAAAGCACATTTCAAATGATAGCAAGAATTACACTCCAACATTTTTACCTTTAGAAATTCCCATGTTAGTTTTCTACTGATTAAATTGGATCTCAAAAAAAAAAATGTATCTGAGTATAAAAAGGAATATCTAGAATACAATCACTTAAAAATATTCCACTTTGCATTTATAATACATTCAGAATGTGGAAAGAATATTTTATGCAGCATCCATTTTTGACGTGAAGATGGTTTTACATTTAAAGTCTCCACTCAAATGTGTTCAGAAAAGAATACATTTAGTCATCCATTGTTTTCCTGTCCAAGCTACAGTCAGAAGAAGGGAGTATTCGCTGATATTCCAAGAGTAGTTTTTCCATTTATAGAAAAAATTAATTACAATCTTCATGTGAATGCGGTATGCTCAGCTGACCTTTGATTCTTCATATGGTTGAGTAAACAGATGGCATAATTTTTAGATTTTCTTATGAAAATGAAAGCATGTCACTTCTATCCAGACTCTGAAGGTAGGAAATTTAGATTGAAATACTATTTATTGAATATCAAGTCAAGCTATGGACTACCCTTCCATTGTCTCAGTTTTCACAGAACACAGGTAAATGTGTGTGTGGGGCAGATAAAGGCAGAAATGTCTTGATGAAGTAATATTTGACATGGCACATTATCTCCGTGTGTGGTCCATTCTGGGCTCTGCTCTCTCATCCCACCGTGTTGTGCTTGGTCCGGCTGGGGCTCATGCTCTGAGACCTTCATTCTGTCCATGCAACGGTGGTGGGAAGGTTTGTGATCTGCCGATTTTGACACCAGGATAATGGGGCTGAAGCCACTGGGCAAAACCCTGAAAGATCTAACGCTTTCTATGAAAAGCCATAAGAAGCCTTTGCCAATACCTGACTAAAGCAGCAAAAAGGTGCTATTATTTAGCTATCTCATACCCTAAATTACCTGGGCTACAAGTATACATAAGCAAGTTTAGCTTGTAGAGTCACAGAAGGTCAGGGCTGGAAGGAGTGTTGAAATCAATTAGTGCAGTGAGGTTCAGCGTTTCCCCAGGTCTGGGTGTTGAGAAAGGGGACAGGAAGAAAGGCTCAGTCCTGTCAACAAGACTGCGTTAACTTTGGTTTTATATATTGTTGTCCTAAGTAAGATTTCTTTGTTCTGCTACTTTATTCACTGAACTATTTGAGAACCTCTGATCCTATCTTTTTATAAATAAGGAATAGAGGCCCAGAGAGATGTATCTTAATTCAATGTTTGCAAATACGAAGATGTCACCTAGGCTCAGACTTCTAGCTTAGATAGTAGGCAATAAATGTATCATGTTTTTCCTGGAAATTCTTGACTGGAAAGCCACGCACAAAGCACCTCCATGGCCTGTTTCTGTGCCATTGTTCCATTCTTGCAAGCACACCACCTCAGCCTGTGTGAATGTGTGTATGGTGTGTGTGTGTGCATGCATGCATGTGTTTGCTTGCATTGGGCGGTGGGAGCTCATTAATGCAACATGTCTTCAGAACTTGGGGATCAAGTTGGTCACTCAGTAGCTGAGGGGACAATGCTTGGAACACTTCCTTGGTTTTCCATGATATGGCAGGCACTACTTGCTGCAAGGAGCAGATGATACGTATAATCTCTTGGCACCCGTTGCCACCAAGATGGCTTTGATGCTGGTGTTGATTGAAGAACTTTGGATGTTTGGTGGAGTCATTAGTTTAATGAGAGTGTCGAGGTGCATAGCACATTGGGGGAGGGGCAACAGGATGCCAGTGTGGCAAAGGAGCCCATATCCATGGTTATAATATCCGCTTGTGGAAATCGGTGGTTTCCAATTTTTCCAGAGGTCACAAAATGCTAAACCTGGGTATCCGATGTTCCTCCTGTGTATTACATTTAGTTCAGTTTGGTCTGGCAAACATTTCTACATGCCTATGCTGTGCCAGGCCCAGGCAGTGAACCACATGTGAAGGACATGCTCCTCTGAGTTAACTTAGGCCATATGTTCATATTTCTCCCTAAAAGATTATTTAAAAATAAGTTTAAATAAGGGTTGGAAATTTAATGTCTATCAGAACAATACTGTAAATGATTGAAGTGGGGATGGGGGAAGCCCTTCTAAGGGACCAGCTAATTCCAACCCATTGTTACCATGTAGAAATGTGGGCTTTAAAAAAAAGAGTTTTTTTCTTTATTGATATTTTTTAGAGAGAGAAGAAGGGAGAAGGAGAGAGAGAGAGAAAAATCGATGAGAGGGAACATTGATTGGCAGCATCCTGCATGCCCCCCCACTGGGGATCTGGCGCATCACCTGGGCATGTGCCCTGACCAGGAATCGAATTGGTGACCTCTTGATACATGGGTCGACGCTCAACCACTGAGACACACCAGCTGGGCTAGAAATGTGGGCTTTGCCATAACTTCTAATTCAAGTGAAGCAAGAAGTCCAGTTTAAAAATGTTGCATATTCCAATTTTTAAATGTTGGCAACTAAGTAAAAAACATTTAAAGACCACCTCTGTGAGCTGCACAGAAAGCCCAGTGTGTGACCAATACTTTGAACTAAGCTTTGTGATCACTGCATTTGTAGTTGACTGTCCTGCTATGGGAAAAGGATTGTCTCTGAGTCCATGATGCTGGAAAGCTTACACTGCACATATGGTTTTGTAGACATACTGCAGCAGCCAATGAATATTAATCACTAGCAGCAGTTTTATCACCACTGCTATGCAAGCTTGAGAAAGGCATTGTAGCGCAGTGACTAGCAAACCTGCAACAGTAATTGTGGGACTACTTGGAAAATGATGATCTAGAATTAGATTTCACTCACACACTTAAAAGCAATTATAAGCAGTGAGAAATAGGATTACAGTATGGCCCAAAGGCTGAGATATTTTAAAACAGTTTTTGAATTTCTATAGCTCGAAGAACTGAGTGCTTAGCACTTCACGAAGTCTTACATTAGCCCCCTCTTGTCTGCCGGGGGTACGTTCCAAGACCCCCAATGAATGCCTGAAACCATAGACAGTACTGAACCCTATGTACACTATGTTTACTCCTATGCATATATGCCTTTGATAAAGCTGACTTAATTGTATAAAAAAGGCAATTTTTATTTTATTCAATTTTTCCATCACCATTTATCTCTTCTATGTCCTCTTCCACATCCACCAACCCCTCCCCCACTGCAGTGGACAACAGTGTGGTAATAGAAGCAAATTTTAAAAGATATTTCCTGAAGAGAATAAAAAATATATGTATATCTTAAAATTTTTTTTTCTTTATTGATTTTAGAGAGACAGGAAGGGAGAAGGAGAGAGAGAGAGAAACATCGATGAGAGAGAACATCGATTGGCCGCCTCCTGCATGCCCCCCACTGGGGATCAGGCCTACAACCTGGGCATGTGCCCTGACCGAGAATCAAACCAGTGACCTCTTGGTGCATGGGTCGACGCTCAACCACTGAGCCACACCAGCTGGGCAAAATATATTTTTTAATGACAATGAATTAAGGTGATAATGTGTATATTACTTCTAACAAATAATTACCCTTGCTACAGACTGAATGTTTGTGTTCCCCCTAATTCATATGATAGTATGGGGAGGAGGGGCCCCAGGGAGGTGATTAGGTCATGAGAATGGAGCCCTATAAATGGAATTAGTGGTCTCATAAGAGACCTCAGAGAACTCCTTCATCATTCACCTCCTGAGGTCACAGTGAGAAGATGGCCATCTAGAAGCCAGGAAGAGGGGCCTTACCAGACACCAAGTTTGTGTCTTGACTTTGGAGTTCCTAGCCTGAAGAACTGGGAGAAATATATTTCTGTTGTTTCTAGTTCACCCAGTCTATAGTATTTTGCTATAGAAATCTGAACAGACTAAGACAGCCTTTATATTAAAATGTACAACTCCAAAGCTTCTCTTAGTCAACATAGAATCAGTAGTTAAAGTCAGGAGAAATCTTAGAGACAATCTACCTCGCCTCCGGTCTCTCTGATGAATAAACTAAGGCACAGAGATGTCAAATGATTGACCCATTGCCTCACAGCCAGACAGCACCAGAATTCAAGTCTCCAGAATCAGGTACTGGAACCCATGGGATTTATAGATGTAACATATTTAACCTTATTGAAGGGATTAACAAATAAAAGTTGGTTGTTACAGAATAGTCATGGGGATATAAAGTACAGCATAGGGAATATAGTCAATAATATTCAAATATCTATGTATGGCATCAGATGGGTGCAAGATTTATCGGGATGATCACTTAGTAGGTTTTATAATGTCTAATCACTGGGGTGTACACCTGAAACTAATATAATAATGTATGTCAACTGTAACTGAAAAATAAAAAAATGATTCAACCTTTACAGTTTCAGTTACATACAAAACTGAAATATCCATGACATATAGTATTTATAATTTTGCTGAAGCAGGGATTTGAATGCATGTGTAGTGATGCTGATACATTGAAATGAATCAGTTCACTGGTGAATGAGTGTAGCTGACCACTTGGTATCTAATCTCAACCTAGCTGTGGTGCTTTCTGCCCTGAAGGGGTCACTTCAGTGGTTTGGTTGTATTTTATTGGCTGCCTACAGCAGATCCTCAATAAAATGTTTCTTAAATGAAGGAATAAATGAAAGCCTACATTCTATAGAGAAAATTATATTCTTTTTTGCAATGTTAGCCATTGTGAATTTTGAGGGTCAGCTGTAGTTTGTATTAAAAGATCCTCAGATAAAGAAATAGTCCCCAGTGGTTTCTTCCAAAGGAATTTGAACCAGGTTCATAATTTTGTGGGGTTAAAAGGTAAGACTAAAATAGAGACTTAAAAATATTGAATCAAATTCCTCTAGTTCTAAAACTAGTCCCTGAGATTAAGTTAGGGACCTTTGAAAACTGCATTAGTCCTTTACAGTAATCTGTGTCCTGTTCAATAAATTATTGCTTTAGGGATAAAAAATTTCATGCTTAGATACTGGATTGTGTAATGTGATCAAGACTCCCCATCTGAACATACATGTTTGACTCGGGCAAGGCACTTAGCCGTTCTAATTCTTGGCTTCCTCGTTGATAAAATTGACAATGACACCTGGTACTAGAGGGTGTTTGGAAGTTCATAGGGAGCCCCTTGGGAGGTTGGGTTGGGCACCCTCCAGTGTTCTTTCCCAGAAGCCTCTCCTTCTGTCCCACATCATTGTAGTTGCCTGCTTGCTTGTCTGTGATATTCTACATTAGCTCTGGGAGGGACAGGGGAATGTCTTGCTCTTTTTTTTGTATCCCACTCAATAAAATTTATTGAATGACTAAAGTGCATAATGAAAATGTAAGGGATTGTTATAATTTCATCTAGGAAGCTGAGTTTTTAAATTTGATGGTATGAGGAATTCCTTGACCTTGAGCATGCTTTGTCTTCCAATACTTAGTTCTGGTCCCACAGAAAGGAAGATAAGAATACTTATAACCCACGTGTAGGAGATTTTTGCACATAATTTTACTGCCAAAATGTTATTGGGTTGGCATTTCCTGAGCAAGGCTTGGGATTCTTTAAGGAAATCTGTAATTTTTTGTACTTTTCTAATGGACTATAGGGATACATTCTCTTCTTCAGAGTAAATAACGTAACTATTGAATAATGTAGCCATTAAATAATATAGCCCTGAAAGGACACAGCACAGTCGAAGGCTTATAGTGAATCTCTGCAAATATTGGTTTATTGTCCCCTTGCAAGCCTTGTAAACCCAATTCAGTATTTCTGTTCTTGGTGATTTTCCTATCTGACTTCACTGAGGATCTTTATGATTTGGGAAAACGTCTCTTCATATTAGTCATAAGTGAGATCCACCTTGCTGTAACCCTTCTAAATTTTGGATTGCCTTTACTCTACCCAATGGTGGATTGAAAGCCAATGGTGGCCCTGGGCAATGTTGGATCCAAAGGTTGTTTTTGTCCAGGCCCCTGGACTGGGAGGGGCCTCACAGTGGGTGGAGATGAGAGGCTTTTTGTGTCTCTCCCTGTGCTGATAGAGAACGTGGATCCTCTCACTCTGGGCTAGGCCTCCTTGCTGTTCTGTCTTGCCACATGATGGCTTCTTCCTCTGTTCCACAAAGAGCACACTCTTCCTGCTCAGGAACTTACCCCTGTGAGACAAACCAATGCACTCAGCTTAGTGGAGAAAGGTGGGAGATTATGTGATTTCGTGTGTGTGTGTGTGTGTGTGTGTGTGTGCAACAAAGAGGGGACCCTCCTTGAATTTCGTATTGGGCCCCATTTTACTCGTTGCATATGTTGCTGTCCCAACACTGTCACAAGGATCGTTGTTTTGCAGACTGGCTTCTTGGGGCTTTTGTCAAGCTAAAAATAACAAAGATTATAGAAAATTATAGGAGCAGAACTGGCAAAATCCGTGACTCCGAGATTACTTTGAATGCAATAATGTGTTTACTTGCTGTAATATTTTATTATTTTGTTCTCCCCAAAGCACGATTTGCAATGGTTTTACTAAAGGGTATCAAGTCATCTTGGTAAGTGATCTTTTGTTTATGTGTCTTTTAATTACCCAGATCGGTTTTTCCTTGACTTCAGCTCATCTTAAACATTTCAGAGGCTGTGCCAGGATAGCTTAGGGGCACCAGGTTTCTTGCTAGACGGCCAGAAAACCACTATATGTCTGTTCTGGGGAATTGTAAAAAACTTAAAAGGTGTCAGGGAGTGGTCTTTGTAATCACACACTCTTCTTGAGCCCAAACCAGTTGCATGTTCTCTCCAAAGCCTAAACCCAAAGTTATATATGGTATTGGTATGAGCTAGCATCATGCTAGAGATAATTGTCTGTCTTGAGGACTTGACCCAACCAGGCTGACACTTCATAAGGAGAATCTCATGATTCCAGAGCACTAGGCATTTGCCTGGGGCTGTTTACAAACCCACTTTATTGGAGACACAGGCTCTTCTAAGAGAAATGCTATGTCCTTGGAACTCTGCAAAGCTTTTCACTTTAGGCTAATTGCAGGCTTTCCTGTGGGCATGTAATCAAGTAAATACACACTTTAAACTGAATATCTGATGTTCACTCATAAGTGTATCATGTCTGGAAGACATGAAATTTTTTGGACAACAGAGATCTGGGACAAGCACATTGTCATGGTTGCTTCATTATTATAAAACTTGATCTGAAATCCTGTAATACATGTCCCAGGGGGGCAAATACTGACCATCCTTATTCTATCAATTACAGATAATTGAATCCAGTTACACCGTGAGTACATTGTGCAGAAGAGGAAACAACAACCCAGGGAGGATGGAGAGCCCATGTGTGTCTAGTCAGGATCCCCTAGGGTTCCACATGCTCTAATCTCTGTCCTCTTTGGTCTTCCACTCCCTGCCAGCTCAGCCCTTCCTGGTCTCTACAACTAAACCTGACCCTCGACAGAGGCATACAGAGCTCCACCCCAGCCTCTGGGGCTCAGTGCCAGGTCACCGTTTTCTGCTGGTATGGCTTTGAGTCTGGCTTAGACCTGTGCCCCAGCTCTGAAAACTGAGCTTCTGATTCTCCTCATCAATCTCTGTATTCCTGGTCCTTCCTGTTCTCTATGCCCGACTCCTCCCAAAAGTCACCTAGAATCCTGGTCCTTCTAAAGCTGAGTTATCTCTGGCTCCTGCTGGTTTACTTTCCAGTGCCTGGAGCATTTCACTAATTACAGACAGGTGACAGAGTCCTGAATAATAATGGTGAAGATGATGATGATGATGATGATAATAATAATAATAATAATAATAATAATAGCTAATGTATATCAGGTACTTATTTTGTGCCAGGCAAAGTGCTAAGTGCTTTACATACATTATCCTACTTAATCTTTACAGAGACTTTATAAAGTAGATAATATTAACATCCCTGTTTATAAGTAGATAAATGGAGGCTCAAAGGGGGTGCATAACTTGCCCAAGTTCATTGAGCCCTTTGCTGAGATGTGACCACAGTCACCTCTGGGTCTTTGCTCTTAGACATTACACTCTTCTGTTATGTGAGGATGGACCTTTCTTGTGCTCAATGCCTGCCTTGATTGCCAAGTGTCAGCCCCTCCTGGATCCCTTGTAGCTCTGCTCTGTCTCCTGTTTTGGCAGCTACACCCTCTGTTGAGCCTTCCTGGTGAGGCTTCCTGATCCTGACAGACCTACCGGGCCACACCTGGTGTCCACTGAACACTGTGCTCTGCTTCCTGCAATGAGTGTCTTTCTGTCACGTGGAGCGAAGTGACTGCCCACCTCACCTGGCAGGGCCCGTTTCATACAGGCTCCCTGCGTCCACCCTTTTCTGTGATTGGTCACTCAGCTGTGCCCCTGGTATGACACTCCGCTTGCTAGGGATAGGGACTTAACTGGGTAGTGGGAGAAGAGATGGGCGTTTGACTTGAGACCAGCATTCAGATTGTATAGAGATAGAACCACAACATTTAATAATATGAGTCACTTATTGCATTTGAGGAAGAAATTAAAACCTGGGATGTCACCTTTAAAGCCTAGGAACACAACTTCTAGAGGTCCTTCATAAATGTGCACGGGTAACTTCAAGTTTTCCCAAATCGATTATGTTGTAAACATTTGAATCAATCCGCAAAGCCTGCACTTTTCTCAGTCTAGGTGTGGTGAAGGTCATCCCTTACTTTTAACAGTTAGGGTGGATTTAGCCCAGAATGACCCAAAACTGAACTGCTGGGTCTGATCAGATTATACGGCTTTTCCACATGTATTTCTATATTCTACATGTATTCCTCTAATGCTCGATATTTGACCCAGAGATCTAAGTTTTCTATACCAGTCCTATACCACTTGGGGCACTTCCCACACTTAATTCCTATGTCCAAACAAATCTCAGTCCTTTATTTATTTACACTGTTTGTAAACCTTCTGAACATAGTTTTATTTACCCTGGCACCTGCGGTTCATCCTCTTAACCCTTACCATCTCTGCGTGTTCTCGCTGGGTGGCTTTGGGTGTCTGGATTAACCACTCTGTGCCTCCAAAACATGGTCTGTAAGGTGGCAGATAATAACCACATATGCAAAATGCTTACAAGAGTGACTGGCACACAGGAAGTGTCTAATATAGGCTGGATATATTTTCTCTCCACCACAGACAGGTAGCTCTGCTTTCAGAATGGTCTCGTCTCCCATTCTACAATGTGGGCAAAGGTGGAATACGAACAGTACCATTTTCTGAGCTCCTTCTCTGTGTTGGCCTCACTACTAGGCACGTATGTTATTTCACTTCATTCTCCCAATGATCACAAAGAGATACCATCACCCCTGTTTATGGGTGATGAGTTTGGGGTTCAGGGAGCATTTATCTGCCCTTGCTTCTCAAAGACCATGTCTCTGACCATGTCCTACACCACCATTGGTGACTGGTGTGGTTCTGCAGTGTGTTTCGGGGTTTCCATTGTGAGAGGAGATCAGTGGAGCAGGAAGAGGCTTTCAAGGTTTTGGAGGAATGTAGGACGTTCCTGGCAGTGTGATTACAGTAGTGTGTATATCTCTGGGGAAAAGAAGCTTGTTGGAGGCCAGAGAGAGACTAGGGAATGGTGAGCAACATGAGATAATGCTAATGGAAAACAGGATAATTTTGTGAAAATAACTTATTTAGTTCTGTTCATGGGATGAATAATTGAGGACATCTGAAAAGGACTGGCATTGCCTAACAACTTCTTGATCCGAGAGAGAGGAACTGAGTGGCAGGGAGCCCCCAACCTGCCCAGTCATTTCACTGCAGCAGCCCTGCTAGAACCCTGCATCATGAGGGCCTCCAAATCCTTCCTCCAGATCGGGGAAAAGTCCGGACCAAGTGTTCCTGAGGCACTCTGCTAAGTCTCTGATGGGGGTAGTGACAATGCAGGGATTGGTGGGGTGCCTTTTGGTTCCATATCCAGGACAAGTCTTAGTATTAAGACTTCTGTTAGGCCCAGCCAGTGTGGCTCAGTGGATTGAGCATTGTCCCATGAACTGAGAGGTCCCAGATCAGTTCCCGGACAGGGCACATGCTCGGGTTGCAGGCTCGATCCCCAGTGGGTTTACCATGTGATCTAGATGAAAGCAAAGTATAATGCATTTTAATTGCAATGTTATAGAGCACTGATTTTTAAGCATGTTAGCAATGTGTTATGCTAAATTCTAAACTATAACAGATGAGCGGTATTTTATTAATATAATTGATTTTATAAGAACATATCTTTATGAAAAATACATGTATAAATATGAAATATATAACATGAATATATATTTATTAAAATGCAAAGAGAATATATAAAGAACTTCTATTATCTGTAAGAAAAAGATAGACAGCTCAATAGAAAATTTCTCAAAGAGAATATCCAAATAGCCAATAAATATATGAAAAAATGCTTAACCTTTTTAGTCAGCAGTAGGGGGATCATGTAGTCCAATTTGTCAGTAGCAGTCCCAGTGTACTCCTCTCTACTTGCTAAAAATTTAAAAGCAGCCCCTTTCACTTTTGGTTTAGATGATACATTTTGTGATTGCCTTACTTACCAGGGCAATACAAATTAAAAGTACAGTGAGATACCACTACACATCAGAATACAAAAGACTGGTGATGCTGAAGGTTGGCAGGGCTGTGGGCCAATGCTAACTCATATCTGAACAGCAGGGAGAGCCCCATGGCTAATTCACATAATCTCCATCCTGGAGCCTATTTGGGGAGGTGGAGAGAAGTGAATGTTTGTGCCAACCATGTGCTATCCTCGTTTTAGTATTTTTAGAGCCTTATCCCATGAGATGGGCCAGGGTCTGAGTCTCTTCTCAAAGATATGGGAACTTTGCTGGGGAGTCTGTGTTTCAAGGCTGGTTTAGCTAAGTTTGCAGTTTGAGATACATAACAATAAGAAACTTAGTTATGGTTACGTGTCAATTCAGAACTGAGTGAAATTCTATTCAAATATATGTCCCCTTCCTGTTCTTATAAATCAGCTAAGTCACAGAAACCTTCATCTCTAGGAAGGGGGTATCAGATGCCTTATGGGGGTAATCTCTGTATTTTTCTGGGTGTCTGTGACACTTCATGTCCTCAGAGGGCAGAAAGGGGAACATAATGAATGAGGTATGTCTGTGAAATATTATTCCTTGTGCTGACTCTAGCATCTTCCTATTTCATTTATCTCTTTGTAACCAAAACCAAGGTTAGGCTGCCTGTCACCACAAAAGTCAAACTTGTGAGACAGGTGCTGGTGAAAAAGGAAAGAGGTTTATTTAAGTGCCAGTCACCTGAGGAGATGGGGGACACTTGTCACAAAGCCCATCTCTACATCTCAGTGCAGGCAGAGGTTTTTATAAGGAGCCAGAGGGAAAGCAGGACAAAGAGATCAAGGGGAAGGGGTTGAAAAGTTCTCTGTGTGCAGATCAGCACAGTCCATTCTGATAAGGACCTCAAAATTGGTCAAATGATGGTCTGATGTGTGTCATCCTGGTTTTCATCATCCTGGTTTTATGGTTGAAGGTCAGCAAATCCCAGGAACTGGGATGACTGAAGGTTGGAGTCTGTATCTTTTGAAGTTAGTTCCTATGATTCTTATACAAACATGCTGTTTCTCTACAAGCTACGTATTAGTCAGAGTCACCAATGTACAGAAACAATGTCAAAAGAATGGTGGGGTGGAATGTAATTCCCCACTGTGACATCTTCATGGCTGCCTGGTTCCCTTATAAAACAAAAGAAAGGCTAAGAACTCAGACTATCTTTTTATTTGGCCTAACACTGAGGCTCACCTTCCAAACCCCAAGAAAACCAACCAATTGCCCTGATTTCCAAAAATCCTCTATAGTTTACTTTCAAGCCACAAAAAAGAATATATTCAACCAAACAATATTGATGACTTTTTGGTTCTTCATTCCAAGATACACACACACACACACGCACACACACACACACACGCACACACTTTTTTTCTATTTTAATTAAATTATAAGAGCCAAGGTCAAAAAGTCACCTGGGATTCCCAGCTATGCTATACTTCCTTCATTTTGTGGGTCCACATTAGACAATGAATGTGCCTTCACTTGGCGTGTGTGGTCAAAATGGATTCCTGCCTGACTTCGTCACACTTTCATCAGACATGAGCAAGGCCTCGGCGTCTTCTGACCTGTTCCGTTGGTGACTGCCTTTGCTTTAATGCTTGCCGATTTATTAGCCAGCCCAGTGCTCACCGGGAACCTCAGCGCTGGGAGCCTTGTGCCAAAATCACAGGGTGCTCTTTCTGTCACACAAGGCCTTTGTTTAAATAGTTCTGGAGCAGACCCACCTGTCAAGTCTGATTCTGTGGGAGAACATATTTGTGAGACAAAGCAATGCTGTGGCCTACCAGGAGGCCGATGACTCGTGCAGTCAATTATTCACTCCCTGGCCTTACAGGACTTGCCAGGTCACCAATGCTCACAGCAGGAGCGAGGCTTTATTCATTATCAGGCTTTGGTTTGCTGTCTTCAGAGATTCCCTCTCCCCCCTTCATTGCCCCTTCAGGTTTTAACAAGACATCACATTCTTTTAAACTTCCCCTGGGCAGCAGAGGTCCCCCCCACCCCCTTTCTTTTTCCAATGCAAAAGGTACCATAATAGATGGAAAGCTGGAGCAGTTGTAAATTGCAGCAGTTAACGTCAGATTGATGGAGCAGTGATCAAATGAAGTTCATAACCACACAATGCAACCTGAGGGTGGAATGCTGTTTCAAACATTTCTAATGACAGGGTTATAAAATCATAAAACCGGAGGCTTTTTCTCCCCTCCGGCAATAGAAAGAATTCATGTGGGTGACCAAAACTATTAATGAGGATGAGACTGGACACTGGTTTTGGAGAGAGCTCTGATGATTTGGAGAGTGCCACCCTAGTGAGAACTTCAGCACTGAGGCATCCTTGAAGTTAGGATTTTCCCCAACTCTCACTTGGTTTTCTAACCTTGACGGCAGGGATTACAGAGGGAAAGTTGGCTTGTCTAGAAAACCATTGGTGGCAAATTGCTGAGCTCTCTGCTTAGCTCCAACACACAGCATAATTCACTCACAAAACAGAATGAGAGGCAATGTCACACAATTAACAGGCAGCCAAACATTAAAAAACCGATTACACTGGAGGCTATGCAGCTGACTTCCAGTTATTCAGCTGCAGAGAGCAGAAGGAAAAATGATTAGATGCAGGAAAACATTACAATAAAAAGTCAGAGAAGGATATTTAACACATCCTATTGTTGCGTTCATCTAGAAGGGAAGAACAGATCCATTCACTTTTGGCTTATTATAGTTCTCCTCTCCAATGGATGTGAATGGTATCAGTGTCCTAGAGAACAACACGTTCAGAATGATTTAGTTGCAGAGAAAGGAAGAAACTGCAACTTGGTGGCAAGAGTAATGAAATGAGACAAATGCCAAAGGCCACTGAAATAACAACTAGGATCTCCTCCTTTCGCAGTTGGAGGAGACTCTGCTTGTCTTACACCGTCTGCACATGTGGCTCCTTGATTGTCATTAATGTTCCAGGCAGAAGAGTGAATTGACAGCCTGTTTTCTAGTAGGCCCACTCCTGTCTTCAGTGATGAATCTTATAAATGTTGAAACTGTGGTTTGTGAAATAACCATTTCATTAAGTCGAGAAATACCCACAAAAATAACCAAGCCTGTAAAACATAAAAATTCACAGAAGCTTGTAAAGATAAACATATATGGAAGTATATAAAGTACACAAAAGAATGACTAAGGTTTATAGGGCTTGTATACAGAGCACTGAAAATCACATGCAACTGGGTAATTCTGACAAGCATTTTTGGTTTGCTCTTAATTACCTAAACAATTCAGGACCCTGTTGAGCCATTTTTGACGGAACATAATTAGGGTAGTTCCCTTTGATTGTGTGGACCTGGGTATGTAATATGTTCTATTTCGATTCCTATAATTTAAAGGCATTTGTGTAGGCCAAGGATTGTGAAGCAGGATATGGTTCCTGGAGGATGCCAGCGTTCACCCACTAATTGACCTGCTAAGAACCAGCAGCAACATGTTCTCCAGTTGTGGTCTGGAGGCTGAATTAAAATAAATACCCACGCTAGTGTCCTAGTTAGATTTGTCCGATTAAAAAAAGTCATATGCAAAGCTGAAGAGACCCACATTCGTTGCAAGTTAATGCTTGCTGGCTTCTTGCAGTCAACTCCCCAGCAGCACTCAGTCCACAAGGACTCAGCACAGCACAGCGGGTGCTCCCTGCTGCTGCCAGCCAGTGGGAGAAGCCAGCTGCGGGGAGGTGGCAGCAGCAAAGGTCTTGGAGCTAGACAACTTGGGTTCCAGTCTGAGTTCTGCTCTCTTCTTCCCCTGATCCTCGGTCACTTACGGAAGCCAGACCACAACTTCCTTGTGTGTGAAGTAGAGGAAATAATGTGGACCTCACACAGGTGGTTGTGAGGTACACAGGAGACAAGATTTGCCACAGAGCTCCTTACAGTCAGGTCGTTGGTGCTGAGAAGACTGATGTTTGCCAGCCATTTACTGGGCAGCATCATGGTGGAGATTTGTGTTGGGAAAGAACCCAGTGAGAAAATGACCGGAGATACCCAACTCCCTCCATACGCTGTCTAGGCTCCCGAGAATGGTCTTCAGGCAGCCGGAAAGCAATTGTGCTGTCTGAGGGACCATGGGCCTGCTTAGAAATGGAAAAACTTTAATAATGTCTCTTTAATGACAGTTCCCTTCCAGTTTGGGGGAAGTCTTCACAGAGAAATTTGATGCCTCAGGTCTTGGAAGCAGAATTAGCATATATCTTTTAATCTTAGGGAACGAGGAGCCTTCACAACCACCCCATGCATCTTCTCTGGGCCTTCTGATGCACTTCGTTCAGGGAATCACATCATATGGGGAAATCAAACCAGTTCCGGGTGATTCAAAATGTCCTGGCTGAAAGGCAGAGATGTCAGAGATCTCAGCCCCCCAGGAAAGTGCTTAGGGACAGTTTCCTCTGCTTCTTCCATTCTAATTAGAGAGGTCCTCTGTGGGTCATAAGACCAGAAACAAGAGGTTCACAGAGCCCCTCAAGAACAAGGGGAGCAAAAACTGGATCTGAGGAGCAAAACACTTAAATAAGTGCTGTCTGAGGAGTGAAGGTTAAATCACCCCAGGGATGAACCAGCTCATTCTGAAGCAACTTCCTTGGGTCGGAGCCAGAGGGCCAGACGCCCAGTGCCTGTGAATACACAGGATTTAAGGCAGACTGCTGCACTCCAGAGCCTTCTGTGCTTTTTAGTTCAGCCCTGGAGGAGTTTTATTCCATAAATTGTATATTCTGAGAGGCAAACCTGTGACCTGCTGGGTCCTGGACACAGAACCCATGCTCTGGAAAAAGGGATGCTTTGAGATTAGTCCCATCAAAAAGATAAAAATCTTAAATTGCAAGCATCATGTGAGTTTTAATTTTATTTAATCACAGACATGTTTCCTGCTGTAACTTTTTAAAGATGGTCTACATTAGAAAAGAATTAGGACAATCTGTATCTTTGATCAACTCAATGTCTCTTTAGGGGAAAAGATTTAACACTCTAGTTTTTAAACAGAAATATAAATATGCATCAGCTAACAGTTTTCCAAATTAGGCAGCATAAACTTTAAAATTTCATGACATCCAGATGAATAGGGGGCTTGTTTTGTGCTTAGAAGTCATTGTCTTTGAACTAAACAGACTTGAGTGAGAGGTTTTTGTGTGTCATTATTTTTAACACAGCTTGTCATTAGTTTTAACATTGACCGAGTTGTAATGAGGAATTTGGTTGTGCAAGTTTGCCTACTGTTTATCTATACCCAGGCTTAATTATTGCTTCCCAGGTCAATCATCACCATTTTAAGTGAAAAGAAATGGCCTTAACCCATGGGACGATTCCCACAGAGTTTATTATTTGTAGTTAGACCATGAGGTCAGATGTGTAGAAAGAGTGGGCAGTTTTAGGGGTAAGAGAGGGGTGGGGCATGATCCAGCTACTTGACGGGAGATGGAAGTGCAAGGTTTTTTCTCTTACAGAAATACCTCTGGGGAGATGGGCTGGCCTAAGACTATATAGGGGCAGAAGACTGGCCATCATATGGTGTCACAGAAAGTCCTTTCTCTCTGTGTCTCCACCATAAGACTTTTAGAAATTTCTGCAATTAAAAAATTCTTTACAGTGGGAGGTACTATTGACATTATGGCAGTGTAATTTTTTGTAGTGTGGAATTTCCTGGGTAGTGTGGGATGTTTCGCATCTCTGACTCTCTCTCCTCAGTTATTTTGGCAACAACAATGTCTCCAAAATGTGCGAGAATTACTAAACACATTAACCAGTTTAATAGAGAGCCATGCATAACCCAGACGAAAAGGCCATAGAAATTTTCTTGGGGAAAGAGAAGGAAACTTCAGAACATGTGCTAGATCGTGTCAGGATGTAGAGGTGCTAAAAATATCTGTGTGCCTGGCTGGTGTGGCTCAGTGGTTGAGCATCAACCCACGCACCAAGAGGTCACTGGTTCGATTCCCGGTCAGGGCACATGCCCAGATTTTGGGCCAAATCCCCAGTGGGGGGCATGCAGGAGATGGACAATTGATATTCTCTCTTATTGATTTTCTATCTCTCTCTCTCTCTCTCCCTTCCTCTCTCTCTAAAATCAATAAAGAAGAAAAAAAAAAGATCTGTAAAGGAACACCAGCAGCTAACTGCCTACTAGAACTTGAGCAAGTGTACCGCTATTAGGTGGGGAGGGGAGTAGAAGTAACATTTATTAAGTACCTTGTATGTACCAGTATTTTGTAATAATTATTTAAATTAATCATCACTACTCTGTAAATTAGGTATAACTATTCTACCTGCACATAAGGTACTTGAATCAAAGAGAGCTGACGGTGAAAAGCTGGGATGGGATTCCCAGACCACTTGAAACTTGTCTGTTTTTAAAGAGTTGAGATCATCATGAAGCTTCCTCTACATTCCAAGTTCAGTGTTTTCCTTGTCATCCTGGATGTCCAAAGTTGCATGAGCAGATAAAAAAGCTAGTGGTTCTATTACTATAACTGGGACAAGTCACCTCTACTGTGAACTTGGTAGCACTTGGCCACACAGGGCATATTGTATACCTCTCCCTCCAATGCCAATCAAACATACATTTGCTCAGTGCATACAGCAACAATTATTACATAATTTCTGACAACATCAGGCTACACTTTACACCATGGTGATCATAATTTCCTTCTTTGCTGCTAATGAAACAGAGTTTCATTAGTGAATATTGATAAGATATTGATGATACTACTGATGACTGGGAGTTGGGCCTAGGGGAATGTGGCAGAGACTGGCTAGGTGTTTGCCTAACCTGTTTTCCTTTCCACTAGGACACACAGCTAGACAATATTCCCCAGGCTCTCTTGCACTTAGGTGTAACCATGAGCAGAATTTTGGCCAATGGAACATGGCTGCAAGTGATGTCCATCTTTCCAGGCCTGGACCCATAAAGTCTTCCCTTGGGATCTTTCACTCTCTTTCCTCCCTGTCAGCTGGCTGGATGTTGGCATCATGTTGACCTTGGAAGCCATGTGCTGAACATGACAGAGCTTTCATCACCCTTCCTTCCCTTCTCAGCCCCTCCCACTATTGATAGGATTGTATACATTGGGTTAAGTACATTGGTGTGCTGTATCTCTGGCTTGTGCTGGCTGGCAAGAGCTGATAGTTAAATTTTAAGGAATTTTGTAAGCCAGTTGATAGCTTGAAAACATTGTGATTGGAGCATTTATAATACAGAAAATGGTAAATGCTATAAACCAAGGCTTTTATCTTGCGGAGTCATTTTACCAGCACACCACTGGCTAAGCCACTGGGATTTATTTGTATACAGGGAGCATTATCACAGTTAATACAGATACTGTAACCCAAAGTGAGGTTCTGCCTTAACAAAGCCTAAAAATATGTCAAACTGGCTTAGTGGTTGGGTGGAAGGGGCAAGAGTTGGGCATCAAGGAGACGAATATCAGAGACTGGAAAAGCAGAGAGTCATGCAGTAGCAAAACAGTTGGTAAAACCATTGTCTGTGATAACATGGAAGATGAACTAAGTACGTACGCAGCCTTGGGGAAGTGGTTGGAAAACGTCGGTTTATTTATTTTTATTTTAAAAATTTGAATTTTTAAAATCATCACAAACATTATTAGAGATGTGAAGTGTCTGAACGCATGTAAATTCTGAGCTTCCTTTTGAATCAATTGGAAAGCAAAATTATCCCTCCTGGTTGGCTCCCACCACAGCACTTATTATTGCAGTTACTTTTTGTGCGTAACAAACTACCCCAAAACCTCATGGCTTCAAACAACAACAATCCTTTGTTTTGCTCATGAATCCATAATTTGGGCAGAACTCAGCAAGGAAGGCTTGTCTCTGCTCCATGCTGTATCAGCTAGGGTAGCTTGACTGAGGCAGGAGGCCCTGGTTTTTGGCTGGGACTGAGGTGGGGGGTTTTGCATCTCCCCCACAGGGCCTTCTCTGTGTGGTTTGGGCTTCCTCACAGAATGATGGTTGGGTTCTAAGAGCAAGTGTTCCAGGAGAGAGCCAGGTGGAAGCTGTATTGCCTTTTATGAAACTAACTTGAAAACCACATAGCATCCTGCACCTGCACTGTTATTCCAAGTCGTCACAAACCCTGCCCAGCTTCAAAGGGGGAGGACATAGGTTCTACTTCTTGACAGGGGACCACAAGGTTCTAGAAAAGCACGTGAGGTGAGAATTATGGTTGTGGCTGTTTGCTACACTTGTTCTTCTGGGGAGTGAGAGAATTGGAGACAAATGCATTTAAAAACCCATTTTTGTTATATGATCAAGAGGAATTTGATATCTCAAAGTGATGTTTTAAAGTTAGTGCTAAATATTCTACTAGTTTAAGACACCCTAAGACAGTAACAACCAGAACACAATCTGTAGGAAAAGAAGGCCTGAAGAGGTGCCCAGAGGTAGTCAGGGAGGAAAAAAGGAGTTGTTATTTGATAAAAACAGAGGTGAGAACTCATGGTCATCAGTTTATGCAGCAAACAATTGTTAAAGGCCTTCTATGTGTCAAATACCGTCAAAGTCACTAAAAAGGTGAAAATCAATGATTTATCTCTGCTCCCAAGGAAACTAAAGGTGGTGGTGGTGGGGAGGGTTGGAGGTGAATAGAGAGATGTCTATATGTTTATAAACCATTACTATGGACCCAGTGAAAGAGATGGGGACAGTGCAGGGGGAATGCCGAGGATGATGGACTGTCTCGTTCTACTTGGGGTAGCTGTGGAAGGGGGAGCAAATTTGCCCTGAATCTTCACTTATGAGAGATGAGTCAAGTTCCTAGCAGAGGCAGAGCTGCTGACCCAGCTTCCTGACTCCGAGTCAGTGCTCCTTCCATGGCCCCACACAACTTTTTATGTGGAATTGTGTTGTGCAAATTATAAGTGTGCTGGGAGCCCAGCTGTTAAAATTTTTGTGACATTATGTTCTTGTCTAAATCCTGAAGGGATGCAGGTCAAAGTCTTGTTTAGACACATTAACAACAGAAGGGGAGAGCATGGATGACGGTCCTCAGATTAAGCAGAAATCTCATTGGATTGGAGGTTTTCAGTGTCCTATCTGACTTAACTGTCACAAGAGCTGCTAACAAGACATCAGAGACATTTGTTTCCATTTTGTTGCTTTTCCACCCTTATCAATGTTATGATGAAATAGTAATAATCATTATAATGGCCAAAAGGTGGATAGGAGGAAATAAAGAGAAGACATAGATGAGTTGCTAGTTCAGAAATTAGGAATTGACTAAGAAATGGCATGTATTTTTCATAGGAACTCATATATTCAAGATCCTAAAACAGTTGACCCTAAAAATTTAACACAGAATTTTTTCTTTTTGTTAATCCTCACCTGAGGATATTTTCCCACTGATTGTTATACTTTTAGATAGAATGGAAGGGAGGGCGGGAGGGGGAGAGAGAAGAGAGAGAGAGAAAGAGAGAGAAACATCGATGTGAGAGAGACACATTGATTGGTTGCCTCCCACACAGCCCCCACGGGGGCCAGAGATTAACCTGCAACTCAAGTACATGCCCTTGACCGGGAATTGAACCTGAGACCCTTTGGTCCTCGTGCCAATGCTGTAACCACTGAACCAAACTGGCCAGGGCCAGAATTTTTTCTTCCTCTCCATTTCTTTTGTCTTGTCTATTTGGCTCCGGGTCCTTAGTCTGACCAAGATAAAGAGCAGTTGTTACTTAACCAAACTTTGACAAAAAACCTAGGATATTTCTGCTTACGTTAAAGATATCTAAAAAATATTGAAATGGAAAACTTTTAAATTAAACTCATTTTTATTTAAAAAGTGGCATGTCACTAATAAAGTGAATTTAAGAGAGATGAAGTAAATTTAAGAGAAAAAAGAGACGCTGATAAATGCAACAATAATAAATGGGCTTGGAAACACTGAAAATATTTGCAATCCCTGGCATATGGGATGGGAGATGAAACGCTGAAATTATGGACTCGTGACATTTCTTGCATCTGGAAACTTTACTTAGCCTAAGTTTCTACTTTCCCAAACCTTGTCTTAAGGCAGTCTTCTGATGAGCTGTGTTCTGGTCGTACACCATCTCACCTATTGTACTGAGAGCCAAGAGGAACTTGTCCTCACTTCATCAGGCCTTCCCAAGTCCGTGACAGCTCTTGGAGATCAGAGCACCAGCCCATCTCAATAATCTTCATGCTATAAATAACACGACTTCGTATCAAGACGGCAGTTGCTGGCCAGGTATGAAAGAAAATGCAAATTTTAATAGAAAACTCTATTTTTGAATGCATTTCACAGTTTTTACTAAGAAATGCTTAATTCTCACCATGTGAAAGTCCAGATTGCTATATTGAGTGGTGCAGATGTAGCTGTCTTTGAGAACCTTTGAAGCCAAAATTCAGTCCTTACCTCAAAATGTCTTACTTTTATAATAACATATATGAGAAGCAGTGATCTGTCTTAGCATCATGAATTAGTTTTCCATCTCTACTGAACCCACGTGTTGAGTGGCATAGCATATGTATCATCATGCCCGTTTGATTCCAAAAGTCTGCACTGGAGTTTGTGGAAAAAGATTTAGTCCTATCTGGCAGCTATTAACTCACAAGGGCTATTGGATTATGAATCAGATGCAGAAAGTATTTATTTAGTGGTCCAGCGGACTTGAATTCTATACTATATATTATGTAGATGTTTGTGGTAAAATGATATTCCAGAAAAATCCTGAAACACTCAATATATTAATTAATTGGTTGATCGAGTCAATGACTTCTTGTTGCTTTCAGGATAAAGACTAAAGTTTCCAGTGGGGTACACCCGGCCTTGCGGGGTTGCTCCAGACTCTTTGACCTCATTTTTTCCCCTCTCTGTCGGTGAACTAGCCACATCAGACCTAGTTTCTGGAACGCTGCATGCTCTGTCCTGCCCTAGGGTCTTTGTACTTGCTGTTTCTTCTGCTCAGAGACTTCTCTCTCTCTCTTGGTCTCCTGGTTCACTATTGTTTATCCTTTTGATTTCAGCTCAAATGTCACTTCTTCGGGGAAACTCTCCATTACGCATCACTGTACACTTTATTCACACTGTAATTTTTCTTCATGATGCATATACAGTGTGTAATTACTCAGGTGCTTTTGTGACTATTTGATTAGTGTCTGGGTCCTGCATAGGACTCCATGAGAACAGAGGCTATATTTCTTTTTGTTTATCACCGTATTCTCAGTATCTATTATAATGCCTGGCTTGTAGAAAATGCTCCACAAATATTTGTTGAATAAAATATTGCATAACGCACCTAGCAGAATGTCTGCTATGCAGTAGGCTCTAAGTAAAAAGCAGCTATTAGATTGGCCTTGTGAAATACCAAGAAGTCTATTTTTTTTTGGTTTTGTTTTTAATCCTCACCCGAGGACATTTTTGCATTTATCTTGAGATAGAGCAGGAGGGAGAGAGGGAGGAAAAGAGAGAGAAACATCGATGTGAGAGAGACACATCGACTGGTTGCCACCCGCACAACCCCAACTGGGGCCGGGGACAAACTGCAACTGAGCTCCATGTACTTAGTGGAAACTGAACCCAGGACTCTTGTCTGCGGACCGACGCTCTAACTGCTGAGCCAAACCAGCCAGGGAATTACCAAGAAGTCTAAAAGGATAGCTCCTTTCAATATTTTTTCTGGTTTACTTCATGATTAGTTTGATTTTATTCCACACTTCTAATAACTTCCTGGCTGTATGTGGAAGGTCACTTCCTCAGTATCTCAATTTTCTCAAGGATGGCTGATAGATAGCAGTAGTTGCATCAACCAATCCCTAGGGCAGACTGAATGCTGAATTGATGGCGAGGTGTAAATGTAGTCTGGAAGAAATAATTCTTGTACCGAGTAAACCTTTGGATATTTATTATTGGGCTCTACATTCTTCTCCCTATTCTTTTATGTCTGTAAATAAGCCCCTCTCTGTCCTCTTTCTGCATTTTAGTTTCAATGCCTTTGAAAGGAAGGTGGTAGGGTAGTAATGTTTGTTTCACTTTCTCTGTGCTTGGCCATTTGACATATACTATTTCATTTTTAATACTCACCAATTATTTGAGATAGGTATTTTGGTCCCCAATTAATGGATAAAAGAATTGAGGCTCAGAGAGAGAAGTTTGCTGGAGGTAATTCAGACAGTAAATGATGAAACTGTATTTAAATTAAGGTCTCTTTTATTGAAGATCTGGTGATACTTCCCACTATTTTAATTTTTTTTCTTTATTGATTTTAGAGAGAGAGAAAGGGAGAGGGAGGGAGAGACAGAAACATCGATGAGAGAGAACATCAATTGGCCACCTCCTGCATGCCCCCGACTGGGGATTTGACCCACAGCCTGGGCATGTGTCCTGACCGGGAATCGAACTGGTGACCTCTTGGTGATGAGTCAACACTCAACCACTGAGCCACGCCGGCTGGGCACTTCCCATTATTTCAGATGGCTTTTCAAGTGTGTCTAATACCTGGGAGGCTTAATTGCTTATTCTAATTCAAACAGGGTGATCTTATTGGGTAGAAGCTGGGGCACTGGACTTTGTAATGTTTGTAGTTAAGGGGCACCTCTCTCAGGCACATTCTCCTGCCTTGATTCACAAAGTGTCTGATGACACGTTGGAAAGAAATGTGAACTTGGCCAAACTGATAAAGATATGTGTCTTGGACCAAGGTAACCCAAATGGTTTGGGTGTGGGCCATTTGGAGACTCAGAAGACCTCAGGAAAGAGCTCTCCAAGGTAGAAGAGGGAGACTGGCTGGCAGAGTCGGACCTGCCTTTGGCCCGGAAGTCAGAGGGGAGAAGTATGACAGCTGACCGTGTCAGGACCTATTTCAACCTGAGCACCCTGGGAAAACGGGTCAGCCTGTGGAGAAAAGTGCCTTCAGACCACATGGCCGCAGAACCACCCTGAAGTTTATGCAGAAGGAGTCTCCACTCACTCAGCTCTCACGTGGTCCGCCAGCTCCACTGTCACGGAGTTTTCAGGGAGCAGTGCCACAGAAGCAGAATCTCTGACCCAGAGCTGACTTCTATGGGATTTTGAGGGGCTGGAGGTGTTTGGTGCTGAGTTACCTGATAGTGATGGTGAACAGCGGTCAGGTATATATGTCCTGCAATTCCTTCACACATTTGTGGCTGAAGGGGGATTTTCTAAAACTTTACACACCTTTTGGAGTCAAAGACAATTAGCTATTAATACTAGTAGGGATCTATCTCTATTCACCATTTGGTGCTGCCCGAGATACTTGAGCTACAACTGGGAGAACAAGATTAATGAACCAGATTCTCTCCACAGGTAGGGGCCCTAGGACTGTGAGAGGAAATATGTTATCTTTTTTATTTGTTTTGATTTTTTTAAATTAATTTATTTTTGTTACAGATGTTTCTCTCCTTTTTTCCCCGTTGACATCCTCCTCCCCATCCCCCCCCACCCCATCCCCAGCTTTGTTGTCCATGTCCATTGGTTATGCGTACATGCATATAAGTTCTGTGGTTTATCTCTTTCCTCTCCCCCCTCCTTCTCTTTTGAGGGTTGTCAGTCTGTACCCTACTTTCACGTCCTGTTCCTCAGACTGTTATGTTCATTATATTCCACAAATAAGTGAGATCATGTGATATTTGTCTTCTCTGCTTGGCTTGTTTCACTTAGGATAATACTCTCCAGGTCCCTCTATGTCGTCTCAAAGGATAAGAGATCTTTCTTTCTTACAGCTGCATAGTACTCCATTGTGTATATGTACCATAGCTTTTTTATCCATTCGTCTATTGATGGACACTCGGGTTGTTTCCAGATCTTAGCTATTGTAAATAGTGCTGCTATGAACACGGGGGTACATATATTCTTTCTGATTGGTGTTTCAGGCTTCTTGGGGTATATTCCTAGAAGTGGGATCACTGGGTCAAATGGCAATTCAATTTTTAATTTTTGGGGGTAACACCATAGTGTTTCCCATAGTGACTGCACCAGTCTGCATTCCCACCAGCAGTGTGCTAGAGTCCCCTTTTCTCCACACCCTCGCCAACACTTGCTGTTTGATGATTTGTTGATGACAGCCATTCTGACAGGTGTGAGGTGATACCTCATTGTTGTTTTAATTTGCATCTCTCTGATGATTAGTGATGTTGAGCATTTCTTCATAGGTCTCTTGGCCATTTGTATGTCCTGTTTGGAGAGGTGTCTATTTAGCTCCTCTGCCCATTTTTTAATTGGGTTTTTTGTTTCCTTTTGTTGAGTTGTATGAGTACTCTATATATTTTGGAAATTAACTCCTTATCTGATGTATCATTGACAATTATGCTCTCCCATACAGTGGGTTCCCTTTCCATTTTGATGGTTGTTTCTTTTGCTGTGCAGAAGTTTTTTAGTTTGATGTAGTCCCATGTGTTCATTTTTTCCTTTGTTTCTGTTGCCTTAGGTGATATATCAGTGAAAATTCTGCTGCATATGATGTCTGAAATTTTGTTGCCTACATTTTCTTCTAGGATTTTTATGGATTCATGAGTCACATTTAAGTCTTTTCCATTTTGAGTTTATTCTTGTGTATGGTGTAAGTTGATGGTCTAGTTTCATTTTTTTGCATGTAGCTGTCCAAGCTTCCCAACACCATTTATTAAAGAGGCTGTATTTACTCCATTGTATGTTCTTGCCACCTTTGTCAAATATTAATTGAGCATAATGTCTTGGGTCAATTTCCAGGTTCTCTGTTCTGTTCCACTGGTCTATATGCCTGTTATTGTCCCAGTACTAGGCTGTTTTGATTACAGTAGCTTTGTAGTATAACCTGATATCTGGTATTGCGATCCTACCTACTTTGTCCTTCTTTTTCAAGATTTCTGTGGCTATTCGGGGTCTATTTTGGTTCCATATGAACTTTTGAAGTATTTGTTCTAGTTCTGTGACATATGTCATTGGTATTTTGATGGGGATTGCATTGAATCTATAGATTGCTTTGGGTAATATGGACATTTTAATGATGTTAATTCTTCCAAACCATGAACAAGGTATGTGCTTCCACTTTTTTATATCTTCCTCTATTTCTTTTTTCAATGTCCTTTAGTTTTCTGCAAATAGGTCCTTTACTTCTTTGGTTAAGTTTATTCCTAGGTATCTTAATTTTTTTGCCGCGATGGTAAATGGGATTGTTTTTTTAGTTTCTCTTTCTGTGAGTTCATCATTGGTGTATAAGAATGCCGTCGATTTCTTGACGTTAATTTTGTATCCTGCTACGTTGCCAAATTCATTTATTAAGTCTAGTAGATTTTTGATGGAGTCTTTAGGGTTTTCTATGTATAATATCATGTCATCTGCGAATAATGACAGTTTCACTTCCTCCTTTCCAATTTGGATCCCTTTTATTTTTTCTTCACGTCTGATTGCTGTGGCTAAGACTTCCAGTACTATGTTAAATAAGAGTGGCGAAAGTGGGCATCCCTGTCTTGTTCCTGTTCTTAAGGGAAATGTTTTTAATTTTTGCCCATTGAGTATGATGTTGGCTGTAGGTCTTTCATATATGGCCTTTATTATGTCAAGATATGATCCCTCTATTCCGACATTGCTGAGCGTTTTTTATCAGAAATGGGTGCTGGATTTTGTCAAATGCTTTTTCAGCGTCTATTGATATGATCCTGTGGTTTTTATCTTTCATTTTGTTTATGTGGTGTATCACATTTATTGACTTGCAAATATTGAACTAGCCTTGCATCCCTGGGATGAATCCCACTTGGTCATGGTGAATAATTTTTTTGATGTATTGCTGGATTCGATTTGCTAGTATTTTGTTCAGGATTTTGGCATCTGTGTTCATCAGGGATACTGGCCTGTAGTTTTCTTTCTTTGTAGTGTCTTTTTCTGGTTTTGGAATTAGAATTATGCCAGCCTCATAAAATGAGTTTGGAAGTCTTCCTTTTTCTTGAATTTTTTGAAATAGTTTGAGGAGAATGGGTATTAGTTCTTCTTTGAATGTTCGGTAAAACTCCCCCGTGAAGCCGTCTGGGCCTGGGCTTTTGTTTGCTGGGAGAGTCTTGATTACATCTTCAATTTCCTTAGTTGTTATTGGTCTGTTCAAGTTTTCCATCTCTTCCCGGTCCAGTTTTGGGAGACTATGTGTTTCTAGAAATGTATCCATTTCACTTAGATTGTTGAATTTGCTGCTATATAATTGTTCATAGTATTTGTTAATGATCCTTTGTATTTCTGTGGTGTCAGTTGTTACTTCTCCTCTTTCATTTCTGATTTTGTGTATTTGGGTTCTCTCTCATTGTTTCTTGGTGAGTCTAGCTACGGGTCCATCAATCTTGTTTATCTTTTCGAAAAACCAGCTCTTTGTTTCATTGATCCTTTGAATTGTTTTTTTGGTCTCTATGTCATTTATTTCTGCTCTGATCTTTACTATTTCCTTCCTTCTACTTGCTCTGGGGTTTTCTTTTGTTTGCTTTCTAGTTCTTTAAGTTGTGAGGTTAGATAGTCTATTAGAAATTTTTCTTTTTTCTTGAGGTAAGCCTGTACTGCTATGAACTTCCCTCCTAAAACTGCTTTCGCTGCATCCCATAGATTTTATGTTGTTGTGTGTTCATTTTCATTGGTTTCCAGGAAGTTTTTAATTTCTTCCTTGATCTCCTCGGTAACCCATTCATTGTTCAATAACATGCTATTTAGCCTCCATGTGTTCAAATGTCTTTGCGTGTTCTTGTTGCAATTGATTTCTAGTTTCATGCCATTGTGATCTGAGAAGATGCTTGATATGATTTCAGTCTTCTTGAACTTGTAGAGACTTTGTTTGTGTCCTAACATGTGGTCTGTCTTTGCGAATGTCCCGTGTGCACTTAAGAAGAATGTGAATTCTGTAGTTTTGGGGTGTAATTCTCTGTAGATATCTATTAAATTCATTTGGTCTAGTGCTTCATTTAGAGTCTCTGTTTCTTTGTTAAATTTTTGTCTAGAGGATCTATCCAGTGATGTCAGCAGGGTGTTGAAGTCCCCTGCTATGATTGTATTGCTGTCAATTTGTCCTTTGAAGTCCTCCAGAAGATTTTTAATATATTTTGGTTCTCCTATATTGGGTGCATATATGTTTACCAAGGTTATATCTTCCTGTTGGATAGATCCTTTCAATATTATGTAGTGGCCTTGTTTGTCTCTAGTTATGGCCTTCATTTCGAAATCTATTTTATCAGATATGAGTATTGCTACCCCAGCTTTTTTTTCCTTTCTGTGCTTGGAAGATTTTTTTCCATCCCTTTACTTTCAATCTATGTGAGTCTTTTGTTGTGATGTGGGTCTCTTGTAAACAACATATATATGGGTCATGCTTTCTTATCCAATCTACTACTCTGTGTCTTTTTATTGGAGCATTCAATCCATTTACATTTAAGGTGATTATTGATATGTACTTATTTATTGCCATTTTTGTTTAGTGTGGTTCTATTTTCCTTCCTATTTCTTCTACTTATTACAGCAGTCCTTTTAACATTTCTTGCAGTGCTGGTTTGGTGCTAATGTATTCCCTTAGCCTTTTTTTGTCTGGGAAGCTCTTTATTTGACCTTGTATTTTGAATGATAGCCTTGCTGGGTAGAGTAGTCTTGGATTCAGATCCTTGTTTTTCATGACCTTGATTACTTCATGCCATTCCCCTCTGGCCTGTAGTGTTTCTGTTGAGAAGTCAGCTGATAGCCTTATGGGGGTTCCTTTGTAGGTAACCTGTTGTTTATCTCTTGCTGCCTTTAGGATTCTCTCTTTGTCTTTAATTTTTGGCATTTTAGTTACTATGTGTCTTGGTGTGGGCCTGTTTGGGTTCTTCTTACTTGGGGCTCTCTGTGCTTCTTGAACTTGAATGCCTTCTTCCTTCACAAAATTAGGGAAGTTTTCTGTCACTATTTCTTCAAATATATTCTCTAACCCTTGCTCAATTTCTTCTTCTTCGGTGACTCCTGTGATGTGAATATTATTACATTTCCAGTTGTCCCACAGTTCTCTTAAGCTGTCTTCCTGTTTTTAATTGTTTTTTTCCTTTTGGTTTTCTTATTGGTTGATTTTTTTCTACCCTGTCTTCTAATTCACTGATCCGGTCCTCAGATTCCTTTACTCTGCTGTTTAGTCCTTCCAATGTGTTTCTTATTTCTGCTATATCATTCTTCATTTCTTCTTGGTGGTTTTTTATTTCCAGTTGGTTGATTTTTAATGTTTCTATATCTTTACTTATGGTGCTGATGTCCTTACTCATGCTGTTGAGCTTCCTCAAGATCATGGCTCTGAATTCTAGCTCTGATAACTTGCTTAACTGCATTTCATTTATCTCTTCTTTGGTAGTGGTCTCTTGTTCTTTCATTTGGGATTTGTTTCTTTGTTTCACCATTTTGGCTATCTCAGTGGGTTTTGGAGCCTGCCAAATTTTCCCTGTGGGTGTTGGTGTTCTGCTGTTTGTGGCTCCCTCTACTGGGTTTGGATGAGCATGGGAGGACTCACGTTAAACACCACTGTCAAGTCTTACTTTCCTGGGTAGATTTGCAAGCCTAGGAAAGGTTCAGTTATCCTCTAGCTTTTTGCCTGGAGGCTATTAGTCACCGTTACTTGAAGAGCCTTGGGTTCTCAATTGAATGAAAAACTCCCCCAGGTGTTCAGCGTAAGAGAATTTCCTGAGGGTAGGGCAGGTGCTGCTCAATTTGCATTTTTTTGGCCCACCTGGGTGGGGTTGAGTCTCTGAGGGAGGGGCTGCCGCCTCTCCCCAGGGCCCTGGGAAGGAGTAAGATGGCCACCATCCTGCATGGCCGCAACTCAGCAAAAGCTCTGAGCGCCCTCCAAATCCCGAGTGTGCCCACACAGTTCAAGTCCAGTCCACCCTATCTCTGCTGGAGCCCAAGGTGAGTGGCTGTGGCTAATTAGCACTCTGTCCCGGCCCTCTGAGCTGTGGAGCGGGCTTGGGATTTTAACCCTGAGGGCGCTGCTAAGACCGCTGCTGTCCATCGACTCCTAGCCCCCCTCTCACGCCTCTGCAATCCTACCAGGATTGATTCAGTGTCCCTGGTTATATGGTCCTCACAAGCTGCTTTTCTGTTGCTTTTCCCCAACGATTTGTCTTTATTTTAGTTGTAATTCCAGTTTGGTCCTGGGAGATGGTCTGTACAGCTTCCATTCACTCTGCTGCCATTTTGGAATCTCAAAATATGTTATCTTTTCTTTATTTATTTCTTTGGTTAATCCTCACCTGAGAATATTTTCCCATTAAGTTTTAGATAGAGTGGAAGGGAAGGAGGGGGAGAGAGAGAAAGAGAGAAACTTTGACGTGAGAGAGACACATCAATTGGTTGCCTCCCGCACAACCCTGACCAGAGCCAGGGATTGAACCTGCAACCCAGGTATGTGCCTTTGCTTGGGAATCAAACCCGAGACCTTCAGGTCTGTGGGACGATACTCTAACTGCTGAGCCAAACTGGCCAGGGTGGAAATCCATTATCTTTTAGTTTGTGTGTGGAGTTTTCACTTTCTCTTAGTTAGGAGACTCCACTTTGAATGGAATCCTCCCTTAAAATTCTGATCAATTTTTGAATATAAGTGGAGAAGTATTAACTCAGGTTTCCATTAGGCAATAGATAATGAGAACTGGACTAGAGTCAGGAGACATAAGTTCAAGATAAATGAATCTATTCAGTAAATATTTATTCATATTTAGCATTTTATTAGATGCTAGGGATACAACAGTGCCTTCATGAAGCTTATAAACTAGAGAGGAAGACAGACATTTAAATTGATTATACAATCTTATATTATCAAAGAATTACATGAATAAGTGTGAAATTACTGGAGTAGTACATGCAATGGAGAAGTCAGTGGTGCAGGCAGACTATAGAATAGGGAATCTGGCTTAGCCAGGGAGTCAGTCAAGGCTTCTGGATGAGAATAGCCTCTCTGTGAGGATTTGGGTTTGGGGTGGGGAGGAAAGTAGGCAGTCTTTTTATGAAGTGGGACCAGCAAGGCCAAAAGTTCAGTGATGAGAGGAAATAAGCATTTCCCAGTCTTACTTCTGCTAGTAAAACCAGGGTATTGAACAGATGATCCCTTGATTTCTTTTTAAATCTTACAGTCTGTGAGTTGTCTACATTTTAAAATATGTTTTCTCATCATGTGTGAGAACATGAGTTTGAATTTCCCCTCTACCACATCCTAGCATTAGGAACTTCCTCAGCTATAAAATAGGAATACAAATATCTGTTTTACCAACCTTCCAAAGGTTACTGTGTGGATCAGCCGAAATAGTATAGCCTACATAGAGCTCTATAAATGTTAGATACATTTCTTAAGTTTATGTCCGATTCCGACCTGATCCATTGTGAAAGCAGAAGTTTCAGGCCACGAGCACCAGGCTATGACTTTCACAAGGTGGTGAAAGTGGCATAATTTAACACATTGTTCTTTGGGGAGATGTTTCAGAATTTTCATGGTGGGCAGCTGGTGTCACTCAGGGAACTAAGACTAGAGAGCTGTCATCACCTACAAATATAATCAGGGGACCTTTAATGTTGCCGTTGCGTAACAATTTTCATCTGGACTTTTCCCTCAATACATAGTTTTCAATGGATTAAGTTTTAAATCAATGCATATTAAAATATTTAACTCATGGAAATAAAGAAAAATCTCTTCAAAGATCTCACCACAGAAGAATGACTGTGCAAGGGAGACTACTTGAACGGCTGATGGATAAGGAGCTTGAGATCTGCTCTCTGGTTACGATTCTGTCATAAATGACCAGGTTGAAATAAATACTATCCAAGCCCTTTGGGAAGCACATCTTTTCTGTTTAAAATTTTTTATTTGATATCACAGATTCTTTTGCCTATCTTTGTCTCCACTATATTCCAGCTTTCACAAGCCTATGAGTACAATTGAGGTCGTATCAATGAGGCATTGGTCTCAAATTTCAGCAGCTCTGGTCTCCACCAGTTCACAAAGAAAGTGTGATCTTTTCCCGGAAATTGCCTCTTCAAGTAGATCTCTGGTGGCCACAGATCAATTCTCAGCACCCATACTACAGCAGTGGAGCAGAAACCCAGAGCTGCCCCTTCAGTCCCAACCCTGAAACGTCTGCACTCTTCTGTTGGCACAGGAAGGGCACCACTGGTGAACTTGGACCAGGATGGGGACGGTGGGCTCCTGCTTTTGGAAGGGCCTCAGTGCAGGACCATCTCAACTCCAAGCTGGATTTCAATAATGCTCTCATACAAGTGATAACACTATAGGAGGGATAGAGTAGAGCTAAATAAACAACTCTTGAGAACTGGGGAAGGCTACATAGAAGAATTGGAATTTAAACTAAATTTTGAAGCATGGACAGGATTTTGAAGAGCATAACTGAAAATAAAATGCACTTAGGATAGAGGGAACATCTTGGAAAAGGGAGCAAGAACAGGAACAAGAGGAAAATTTGTAGCAAGAAAGGTAGACCAGATTGGTTGAAAGATAAGATGCTTAGGGGGTGTAGTGCTGATGAAACTGCAAAGACTAGAAAATGGGAAGTGACAGAGACATATTTGAAAGCCAAAATTTGGGCTTCGTTTTATCCACCTGCGTTGCCATTGACAGCGTTTGAGCAGACGAATGACAGCATGAGGTCACTTTTGCAGGGGGATGGACTGACAGAGCCGGTTCTAGAGCAGGGCTGTCCTAGTGAAACATATTATGAGCTACAAAGGGAGCCACATGTCATTTTAAATTTCCTTTAGCTACATATATTAATTTTCTATTGCTGTAACTAGTTCCAACAAATGGAGTGGTCTAGCCCTGGCTGGTTTGGCTCAGTGGTTGGAGTGTCAGCCTGCGTACCAGAGAGTTCTGGGTTCAGTTCCTGCTAGGGACACGTACCAAAAATAAATAAATAAATAAATAAAAATGGAGTGGTCTAAATACACACAAATTTCCTACAGTTCTAAGGTCAGAGTCTAAAATCAACGTATTGGCTATGCTGTTTCCATTCCAGAGTTCACAGGTAAGAATTTGTTTCCTTGACAACTCAGGCTTTGAGAGACCACTTGCATTCTTTGGGTTGTGGCCCCTTCCTCCATCTGCAAAGCTAGTAGTGTAGCATGTTCTATAGTCAAATCTCCCTCTGTCTTCCTCTTAAAGGGACCCTGGTGGTAACCTGGGGCCTACCCAGATAATCCAGAATAATCTTCCCATTTCAAGATCCTTAACCTAATTACATCTCCAAAGTCCCTTTTGCCATGTACAGTAACATACTCATAGGTTCTGGGGATTCGGATGTTGATATCTTTGGGAGGTCATTATTCAGCCACTCTAAGAGATATAAAATGAAATTGGTGAAATAATTAAATATTTAAACCTAAACTATAAAAGAATATTATAATTTCAAAATGTAATCAATATACAAGTTATTAATGCGATATTTTATATTATTTTCTTCCTACTGAGTCTTCAAATGAAGTGTACCTTTATGCTTATGTCTCATTTCAGAGCAGGCACATTTCAAGTATCTCATAGCCATGTTTGACTCATGGCTACAGTATTGGGCAGCACGGTTCCAGAGGCAGGGCGAGTTGCTAGGAGCTCATTACAGAAGTCTAGGTGGACTGTAAACATGAAGATAAGGGAACAAAAGAGTCCTACATTGTACACGTGGATGAACTGCCCAATAGGAAATTAGGAATGTGGGTCTGGAAGTCAGGGGAGAGGTTAGACTGGAGGCGTAGACTTAAAGTTGCTTTATAAGAGATGGTCGGATCCATGGTAGTGGCCGGGGACAGAACCTTGGACATGTCTATGTTGAGAGGACAGGTGGAGGCAGGGAGACAGAGGGGAAATGCAAGGGCACGTCTATACTAGAGAAAAGAAGTGTTAGCAGCACGTGGAGCAGGGCAGTCCTAAACCCCAGCTGTGTTTCTGAGGCAACCATGCAGAGCCTCCTCATGGGTTTGGAGTCCCTACTGCACATCTGAGGTAACCACTCAGCCTCCCACACAGAGGTGACTTTCAGTTGTAAGTGGGAGTGGGAAGATGCTTGTTTGCAAAACTGTTTATCTTGAAAGAATAACATGATGGCTATATCTACCAAGTGGGTTTGGCATTTGACAATTACATGGTTAATTTAATGAGTACAGATAGCAGAAGGGTAGTGTTAGGCCCCTTTCTTCTTAATTCCAAAGGAATAGCTATCTCTCTATAGAGATAAAATGAACGGAATAATTGCCAGGTCTTCCTCCAACGTGGCCACATTTTAAATGGTCTATCACTTTTTACATCTTTGGGAAAATGATCCCACTTCCTTCCTAGATCCTTGCTTCTAATCTCTTAAAAAGGCAGATCTGTGCAATAGTTGAATGAGTTTGGGAGTTAAATTACCAGGGTTCAAATCCTGTCATTTTGGCTTTGAGTTGGTTACTTAAATCTTCTTGCTTCAATTTCTCAACAGAAAAATAAGAATAATCATAGTATCTACCTCTTGGGGTTGTTGTGAGGATTAAATCATGATGTATGTATATATTTATATTTACACACAGGGCTTTCATCTGAACCCTCTCCAAGAGTTTAGAACATTCTGTCTCTATTTTGACAGTGTGGAATGACTCCTCTGGTGACTAGATAGTGCATGTGTCCTATTACTTATCATTCCATCTCCAGCCACTCCCAACCAACCCTCCCATAGCTGGCTCTGCACTAAAATGCTTGAAGATATTTGCTTGTATTTCACTTATAAAATAATGTTGAGTCACAGATAAATCTAATAGCCAAACAAAGGCTTCATTGATTAATTCCTGGTGTAACTGACTCAAGCCAGATTATAAGAAATTTAAAATGAAAAAGATAAAAAAGATCAAACATAACTAAATCAACATTTATATTGCTATGTTGTACAGTTTTTTCTTTATTTTATAACTTAATGAAGGCCAAGGAATAAAGACAAAAGCTTTGCAGAACTAACACAGTCTTGCAAGACTCAAATAGCATATTAACAATAGACATTCCCTTCCCACTTTTTTAGAAAATTGTTTCTAATGCATTGGTATAATTGAGAAGGGAAGCCATCTAAATATCTTCAAGTTTATTTTCTGATTTATTGGCACCACCAAAAAAAGTCGTATAGGTAGAAATGGAAAATTGTGTTTTTCTGATTCCCATAACTTACTCTGTTTAAGAAGATTCAATTGAAAAGGTACATACATTTAATTTTAATTTTATTCTTCAATTACAGTTGACATTCAATATTCTTTTATGTTAGTTTCAGGTATACAGAATAGCAGTTAGATAATCCTGTAATGTCCAGTGATCCCCCCAATATTTCCAGTACCCACCTGGCATCAGACATAGTTACTACAATATTGACTCCGTCCCCTAGGCTGTGCTTTACATCCCTGTGACTATTTTGTAACTACCAATTTGTACTTCTTAACCCCTTCACATTGGTAACCCAGCCCCCTAACTCCCTCCCTCTGGTAACCATCTGTTTGTTCTCTGTATCTCTGAGTCTGTTTTTATTTTATTTGTTTGTTTATTTTGTTCTTTAGGTTCCACATGTAAGTGAAATCACATGGTATTTGTCATTTGTCTTTCTCTGTCTGACATATTTCACTTAGCAAAATACCCTCTAGATCCATCCATGCTGTTGTAAATGGTAAGAATGCATTCTTTTTTATGGCTGAGTAATATTCTGTTGTATGTATGTAGCATAACTTTTTTTATCCGCTCCTCTATTGATGGGAACTTGGGTTGCTTCCAAGCCTTAGCTATGAAAAGGTACATACATTTTAAAGACTAACCCTTTTCATTCTAGAATTCAAAAAAATCCCTTTACTACCTAGGAAATGGATGGCTACTTCCTGCAAAATTCTCTAAGATTGGAACTCCTTCTCTGCAGATGACATCTGGAGAATGCCATCTACTTTCCTTTTGAGTCCAGAATATCAGCCTTTTAAGATGAGCAAGCACTGTAGTTTCCTGAAAGTGATCTCAGGACTGTACAATAACACTGTAAAGCTTCCTAGAGCTTTTTGGTATCTAAGAGCATGACTGAAATGAGTGATCCTTAATTGGGGCCAATTTTGTCCTCTATGGGACATTCAGCAACATCAGGAGACATTTCTGATTTTCATGACTGGGGAGGGGTGTTGCTACTGGCATCTAAATGGGTAGAGGCCAGGGATGCTGCTGAACATTTCACAAGGGACAGGGAAGTCCCCTCTCACCCCAACAAAGAATTGTCCTGCCCCATTGGTATGTCAGTAGTGCTAATGCTGAGAAGCCCTTCTCTAGATGCTGTAGATTCTAGAGGAAAGAGGCAGGTCCTAAATCAGGAGTAAAGGGGAAAAAAAGCAAAAAGAGGAGGATGTGATGGGGATCATGTTTATTATAAAGATTAGCTCTTACGCTTTTGTTATTTTTCCAGCAAGTCTAACATTAAATACGACCATCTTAGTGGGCATTGGAATCTATGGCCATCCCAGGCAGCCGCGTATTCCATCATTTTCCTTTTATGAAAGTTCATAGTTTTGGTATCTCTTGGGAGATCTTGTGGTTAACCAGGTATTGTGGTCAATATCTATGTACAGTCTTTCCCTGGCATACATAGGAGGAAGCAAATTGATTCCTGAGGCTGAATTGATTTCACTTCAAAGAAATCAATCCCAGCTAAAGACAGCTGTCAGAAGTTGGAGAGAGAGAGAGAGAGAGAGAGAGAGAGAGAGAGAGAGAGAGAGAGAGAGAGAGTCTGATCAGGCCCTTACCTTATAGGGAGTTTTTCTGTAAGAAAATTCAAACACAATAGAAAGATCATAGACTGGAGTCCACTACACCTTGCTGAGTAAAAGTCCCAGCTCTGTTGCTTCACTTGGGTAAATTACTTCATCTCTTGGAGGCTTGGTGTTGCCAGTGGTAAATGGGAGCATAATATATAACTTACAGGGTTGTTATAAGCTTAAATAAGAAAATATTTGAATCTCAGTAAATTCCAGTTATTTTCACTTTGCACACATAAGATCTGAGATGCAAAGCAGATATGTCACATAATGAGGACAGGGTTTTTCTGCTATTTCCTAGATAGAGAGCATGAGAAAGGTCAGCTGCAAGAACCTGTGTGGTTTCTATATTGTTGATGCTGCTCCTCTCCAGGTTGGTTGACCTTGTTGAGTATACCTACTCATTTGTTCTAGATTTTTCTCTATAAAACCTCAGCTGTGTGTGCTGTGACCCTGGTAGGCAGGCCATAGCCATGATGAAGCAGGCTGAGGAGCCTTTCCTCTGTCCCCGGTTACTTGATCAGTTTCCCATTTTTTTTTAGCTTTCCTATGACCTGTGAACATCAGGAACTAAAAGCCTCTGTAGGCATCAGAGGAGACACGCCAGCGTGGATGGCAGCGAGGCAATTAGTCAGAGGACCTAGATTCCAATCATGGGTTTTGCCTCTGAAGTTATATGACCCTAGAGTCTGTGATACTTAACCTTTTGTTTACCTCTGACCTCAGCTTGACCATAAGGGTTATTAGGGAATTCACCACCATCCAAAAGGAATGTTTGGAAGGTTAATGACATAATTGTGCCTAATCCTGGCGATGAGGAGAGAGTAAATGTCTACCTTTTGAAAATGCATAATAAATCTTCTAGGTAAATTACTTTTCCTTTATTGAACTAAATATATCCTAAAGGGAAACCATATGAAGAATTTTCAGTGTTAATGTTTTTGTTCCCTTTGGTGGCTTAAGAGAGTTCCAGAGCTTCTAAAGTAGGACAAATATATTCCCAGCACAAGTGGAACCTTGGATATTAGAGGGCTCTGAGTTTGTGCAAGCAAGGTGCCCTGTGCAGTGCTCTGGTTAGGTTACTTTACAGCATTTCCCCTGCAGTCTCCACCACACCAGTTTCCACACCATCTCCAGAACAGGGAGACTCAGATTTTTCAGCTCATGTTTTAATTAGTTTTTCTTTTCTTCTGAATTAAAGACCTTACAGACCATTTCCTTTACCCGATGTTGCTTTAGAACACCAAGATGAATCAAAATTCTAGAATCTCCTAAAAAACTTCCTGTGTCTGTAGAAAGGCCCCCTTTTAACTCATTGACGTCTCCTTTATCTGAGATATACATTTTATTTGGCATGAAGAGTAAGGAGAGAATGGAGGGCAGAGCTGTGAGGATGGAGCCTAGCTAACTGGGACAGTGTGGGGAAGATGGGGAAAGGGTAAGCAAACTTCTCCAACCTCCCCAGCATCAGCTGCGAATTTTAAGCAAAACATTTACATAAAGAAGAGAACTAAATATTCATGAGCATGTACTATTTTCTGTGTTGGATGCAAGGTATTTTCATACACATTATCCTGGCTTAATCTTTGCATCAGTGTTCTGAAGGGTATTTTTTTTTTAACTTTTTTTTCCCTTTATTGATTTTAGAGAGAGAGGAAGTGAGAGGGAGAGAGAGATAGAAACATTGATGAGAAAGAACATTGATTGGCCGCCTCCTGCATGCCCCCCACTGGGGATCAGGCCCGCAACCTGGGCATGTGCTCTGACCGGGAATCAAACTGGCGACCTCTTGGTGCATGGGTCGACGCTCAACCACTGAGCCACACCAGCCGGATGTGAAGGGTATTATTATCACCATTCTTCCCTTTTAGAAAAGAGAGGTTAAAGCACTTGTCCAAGGTCACACAGCTTATAAATAAGAGCCAGGATTCAAATTCAGATTAGTCTAAATTCAGACTCTTTTCCATAAACCAAGGTCCTTTTTGAACAGCAAACCTCCCTTACCTTTCTCTTCTTCTCAGTTACTTCACCCTTTTGTGACTTTTTTAAAGATTCTGAAAATTTGGTTGTACTAGGGCATGTGAACGTGTGAAAATGGAGGCAGCAAGCTTTTTGCAAGCTTGACAGTCAGTAACCATCACGGCAAATGCCATTGTGCTTGTAGTTTGTAAAGTGCTTAGTATGTGAATGCAACCCTATTATTACCTAGTAATAGTGTGTATTATTATAATAATATACAATTATTTAGCTTGGGTAAAATTAGAATGGTATATGTTTAAGATGTCATCCAGGTTCTATTTTTTCTAGACCCTCTGAAAAATAGTTTCATTTAATGAATTGCATCATAATCTGTATTGCATAGGAAGTTGATTTGCATTAAATTTTCACCTTAGGAATTTCTTGTTTTCTAATAATATTCACCAATTTGAATTTCTTAACACTGAAAACGCATTAAGCAAATAATATGTAGATATCATATAATTCTTGATATGAGAAGTATCCATGGGAACCATTTCGCTCAACCAACTAAATGTCGTGTGTTTGAGAGAAGAAAAGTTGCTTTGAACTATGTCTACCCCTAGCTCCAGACTGCTGGGCAACAAGCCCAGAAACCAGGCGCTGACACCCATAGACTACCACCGCCATGCAAACCTTTCCCATTGCAGAGAGTTTATTAAATAGCCCTGCTAGTGCAGGCAATACTAAATCACTGGGCAATAAGCCTTCCACTCTAAGTCAACCTTTGCCTTTTGGGGGATGTCTATTCTTTCCCCCTTGTGTCCATTTGAATATTGATTAGAAGAGGTGGTTACAGTCAATGTATATCATTCTGCAACTTCTTAGTGATGGTGGTTAAACATTTTTGGTGGTAGTTAATTTTGAACTAATAAGCCCAAATTAGCTTTTCAGAAAATTCATGTTTCTGAGAAATTCATGATTTCTCTGACTTCATTTATTTGATGAACATATATGTATTGATCACCTGTGATGCCTTGAGTCCTCTACATGCTAATAATATGGTATACAAGTAAATTCAATATAATATACAAATACGTTTAACACAGGGGAGCATGTGCTCTATGAGATGTATCACGTTACCAGCACGGATGGTTCAGCTCAGTCAAGTGTTATTGCTTATGCATGTGTGCCAGACTCAGTGCTAGATTCTGGGGAGACCAAGACAAACCAAAAATTGAGTCTAAGCCTCCCTCAATTTTTCAGATAGCCAGAGCTATGATAAAAGATGTCTTGTGATTTGTGATGGCTACAGATGACATTTATTTATTTAGGACAAGTTTGGTCTTCACTATGCTTTTTGAAGGGGATGAAATATAAAACTTTGAAACTCTGGTCATCTGTCTGGGAATCAGCATATTCAGAACGGATTCAGAAATCCTGGCTTGGTGCTCATGCCAGCTTCTGCTCACATTTGCTTAAGAATATCCTGTCTTATTCCTGGCTCCCTCCAGCTGGGAAGTCTCCAGGGCTCAGCTTGGAAGCTGCTTGTTTGCGATTGGAGGAGAAGGGGAAGGTATGTAGTCTGAGCATGGACTCCATGGAGGGGGCAGAGCTGACCTGAGTTCCTGGGAACCATTCACAGCATGGGGATTTACTAGGGCTTGGACCTCACCCACCATTGTAGCCAGTGGCTCAGGATCAAATTAGATAATGGAGACCGGATCCAGCTTGCCCCAGGGTTTGGCAAGAAGGCAGGTGTCTGTGTGCTTGCTGGCGCATCATGTTGGTTCTGAGCCTGCTGTAGAGAAACGCTGAGATTGGTGTTCATTAGTCTGCGCCCAACGTTGGACCTCCAAGTGACTTGGTTCAGTGCCCTGGACAGTACAGGCCCAGGACCTCCTCTGCTCAGCCTTTTTCTTAAAGTGCCTTCTTATTCTCAGTTGGTTGCCCTGTGGAGCAGGGTACAAATCCTTTTTGGTTTGCTGGCTGCCTTGAGGGACAGGGTGAGTCTTGTTTAGCAAGGAAGAAGGTGGTGAATCTAGCTATTGTTTTGCAATCCTTTGGGACATGCTTACAACACAGGATTTCATGATGAGTAAATTTTGGTCATTCTAAAAGAAAAATACTTCCACTGATGTATTTGTCTCCTGGCTGTGGTTTCTGAAGTCATATTAAATTATATTAAGAGCCCTTTCTCATTGCCACTGGTCTTTTACTATTTGGCAGACATTTAAAAAGATGGTATGTGGGTGAAAGATAAAAAGCTGAATGACGGCCACTGCCTGGGGGGAGATGTTCTCATAGGGAGGAAGTGCACTGCTGGGCAGAGCAGGGAGGTCATTTATGGACAGCGGGATGGTTAGAATTCTCTCTTCTGTCTCTCTCAAAGTGTAGCTTAGCTTTGCCAGACTAGTTATTTTAAGCTCTTGCAAACAATTTCATAGCTTTATTTTTGCCCTTGGCTCCAGTAAATTGGGGCCCCCATGCAGAGCTCTCTTGGCATTAAAATGCCTCTGAGCTGCTTAACTGGGGATATGGAGGATTGGTGGGAGCAGGGGCGTGGGGAGGGAGGATAGACAACAGGGTAGGACCATTAAGGCTAAACCATTAAGGGTGCTTCCTTAGGAATGTGGAAGGCTAGAAGTATAGTTCTGTATAGTGTGTAAACTCAAGCATGGGTTTGAAAGCCTTTCTGATACCAGCAAAAGAAATCTTTTCAGACTATGAATTTCATTTCCTTTTGTTTGCTTGTTTGAAAATTCTTATTTCCTCTTTAAGATAGGTATGTATTTATGTATCTATCCATTGAATCATTTCATTTGGGAGAGCACTTTCAGTAGTGAGGGAAAGAGATGTCAAGAAAGATATTTTGAGCACACTGGGTATGAGTTTCAGACAGTAGAAAGAGCAGCAGACAGGAGGGGATAGTGCTGGCCTATTACTAGTCCAACACCTAACTTGCTCAGAAGAAACACGCACAAATGGTGGGCTGAAGTTTCCCTACATCTGGAGTCCATGGAGAAGCACTTTCGGTGAGGCAAAAACAGTCCTCATTCTTACCATCTGTGAGTCCTCCCTGACAGGGGACAAGGCAGGCTCTAAATGAGTAGATGGATTAATCTGAGGGAGTCTGGACTAGGTTATTTCCTCCCTTATTGGCTCAAGATTCCCTCAAATCTCATTGCTAGGATGTTTTCCTTGGCTTACAACCTTGTTAATGTCCCATAGCAGTCTTATCAGGTTTTTACACCTTAGTGTGAATTAGTTTATTGGTTTCTTTCCTTAGATCTAGGGAGAAGGATGAGTAGATGATGAGAGAGGGCAAAGGGAAAAAGGGTAAAGAAAGTGGATGTTTGGGTATCCTGCAGGTCAGCTTCTCCTTTAAAATTTGCCCAGCAGTGGTGGTGCCTGTGGGCTCTGCCTCAGGGCCAGCTGCGTGCAGTTCCCATACCTTCAGCAGTTCTCCAAACAGAACCTTCTTTCCATTATTGAGATGTGACATCTGTTTTACATTATGTCAATTGTACCCAGATAGTCAGTGATTGACACCTTCATCAGAATATGTGTGAAAACTATAGTAAAAGTGATGAACCAGATGCTTCCAGGAGGCTAAATTAGTGCCCGCATGCAACTTACTCGTGGGGTTGGTGCCTTCACGTTTTGGGCCACCAATAACTTACTCCGAGAGAGCAGTAACTGTGGCCAGAAGTTCTTGTACATATAAAGAACAGCTTCTTTTTGTCTCTATGAAATATTTTTCTTCCAAATATTTAAAAATTCTTAACACTTGGGATTTGTATGTTGATTTACTAACATCTTTTGATCAGGGTCCATAAAATCTTTGTAAGGTCCCTAAGCAGGCAAGTATGTTATTCATCACGTTTTCTAAAAGATAAGCTTCTGAAACTAGGCCAAACTGTTTAATGTGATAAATTGTTATACTCAGTTTGCCTTTTGGGTGAATCATTTCACCTCTAGGATTACACAAATTCGATGTACTATTCAGGTCACGTTTAAGTCACACACACACACACACACACGCACACACACACACATACAGGGGTGCGTAAAAGTAGGTTTACAGTTGTTTGCATGGAAAATAATATAATAAATAATAATAATACATGAATAAACTATGTTTTGCATACAAAACTATCAACCTACTTTTATCAACCTCCTGTATATTTTTATTATTTATTTTAACAAAGCATAATTTACTTTTCTTTTTAAAATTTTATTGTTGACAGTATTACAGATGTCCCCCATTTTACCCCCTTTGCCTCCTCCACCCAGCCAGGCCTTCACCACATTATTGTCTGTGTCCATGGGCTATGCATATACGTTCTTTGGTTAATCTCTTCCAGTGCCCCCCACCCTCTCCCCTCTGAGATCTGTCAGTCTGTTCCATTTATCCATGTCTCTGGTCCTGTTTTGCATACTCACTACTGTAAACCTATTTTCCCACCCCTGTATATATTTTTAACAAACTGTGATGGCTTTGTACTGTGTCAATTTAGCGACTCTGGAACTACGTTTCCCAAAATTCTCTTTCCTGTATCTTTTTTGGTTAGTGTTGGCTACAGGAGACATTTTGCCCAAGATTTGGAAAGTTTATGTGAAGTTGTTGCCATATTGAGTTCTGAAGGTCAGTGCTGGGCACCAGGCCCTATGGCAACTCACCCACATAATTGCACATCTGCTGGCTTACCTAGCTGGTGCAAGGCAGCTCCCAATCCTGCAGCTTCCCAGCTCTCACCAGATGCCCTCCATCAGCTTTCCCAAGTGCTCAGCCAAGTGATCATGCAGCTCCATGGGGGAAGGGCGCAGCAGGTCACCTGGGGTATTAAGGTTGAGATGGCGAGAGACAGACATAGGTCCCAGCTCATCCTCATGGATTCAGGTTGTTTTTCTTTTCATCTATATTCAGCTTTTCCTCTCTGGCTGAGCCAGAGTCAATTAACTATAGTGGATCAACCCTAGTCACAGAGAAAACAACCTGCATAGACTCCTCCATCAGCCTGCATAGACTCCCACAACTGCACATAGTCTAACCCCTATAATAAATCCCTTTTACTATATTATTCGTCATGACATGGTGATGCAACCCTGACTAATACATAACAATTTAGATTTATTTAACAGCATGTGGAATGATGTAAACTACATGAGAGCAGCAATCTTTCAACCTTTTTTTTTCATTGCTGTATCTCTTATCCCTAGAATAGTGCTTGACACATAATAACCCCTTGCTAAACATTAATTGAATGAGAATCACAAGTTTGGGCTCTCTATCTATATAGCAAGATATGCAATTCATTAAGTTATTATTTCATCTTGAATTTCAGACAAGATAAATATTAATTTTAGACAAGAATTCCAACCAGAGATTTGGCAACTTGTTATATTGGTCTGGAGATCAGAAAAATCTAGATCGAAGCTATATAGATTTGGGGATCATTAACATAATAAGTATGGATAACAACTCAAGAAGAGATGAGATGGGAAAGGGGCTGAGGAAGGAACCCTGTAATACAAAATATTTCAGAATGATTATTCTGAAATATTTATTTCTTAGTAGTTGAATATATCCACACCCTTGCAGTAACTTCATGGTAGATGAATTATACATCCAGACCTTGACGTAGGGCTGGCCTCTGTGACTTGCTTTAGCTGATGAAATGTTAGTGGACATGATGTGAGCAGACACTTGAAATGTGCTTGTTGAGCTGGGCTTATATTCTGGTGATCCGTGAGAGAAACATGCCCCCAATTGCCACTGTGCCTTCAGCCTGTGCCCAGAATGAAGACAAGCAAAGTCGACCTGAATTCCACGTGCAACCTGGAGTCCAGTTCTGCTGACACACAGATGCACACAGTTCGTCTGCATCTGAGTCCACCCCAGCCAGATCAACCAAACTACAGTTCCTCTGCAGACTTAAACATGCAAAAATAAGCACTTGTGATTGTAAGCCCCTGAGTTTGGGGAGGGTTTGTTAGGCAGCATTATTATTGTAGCAATTTCTAACTGATATAAGCAAAAACTATCAATTGAGGAAGGAGAACCCATGAAAGGACCTGAGTAGAAAGAGCCAGACAGGTAAGAGAGAAGTGAAGTGAGAGGAGCATCATGGTTGCCAAGAAAAAGTATTTCAAAAAAGAAAAAGAAGTGATCAGTGTCAAATGACCCAGAGGTTCAAGAAAGTTAAGGACCAGTTGTATGAATTGGATATGACAACAAAAACTGATAAAACTCCTATCTTATTTTATAAATTTCTCTGTGAAGTAAGAGATGCAATTTTCTGAGAGCGAGAGGGAAGAAGACTAGAGACCTGAAAGAAGGCAATAAAAGCTTAAAAATTCACTGAGGGGGTGGGGAGAAAGGGACCATGTGATTTTTCTCCAGCAACGACTGCAGCCTTGAAAGGAGAAACATCTAGGTGATTGATGTGGTGTTGGAATATTTTTTGGGGGTCATGAGACTAAAATACATAAATATGTTCCTGTCAATGCCATCTATTATTAACTCTCCTGAATTCCTGCAGCACTAGAATTTGTATTGTACACTTTTGTACTTTTTTATATATTCTCTTATATTCTTTACTGTTTTATGTGTTAGTAGCATTTTATCTCTCTGTATATCCGTTCATCCATTTGTCCATCTATCCATTCATGCATGATGTATCCATCCATCATTCATCCATTCATCCTCTACATTATTCTTTCAAGGCTGTGAAAGAACTTACAGGTAATACTATATTCAAATGTTAAATTAAAAATTAAAATTTCAGAGTCAAGGCAAATATAGATTAGAAAATGTTAGTCACATAGTAAGTACCCCAAACAATTTTTGATTGGTTGATCAAGTAGCAACCCAGCCAGAAAATTGTACTCATAGACCCCATTCTAGAGCTCTGAATTTCCACTTCAGAATCTACCATTTGTAATTAGGCTATATATATGTATTTTTTAATTAATTTATTTATTTTTGTTACAGTTGTTTCTTCTCCCCCCCCCCACAGACACCCTCCTCCTGATCCCGCCCCCTCCCCAAGCTTTGTTGTCTATGTCCATTGGTTACACATACATGCATACATGTATACAAGTTCTTTGGTTTATCTCATCCCTCCCCCTGACCCCCTCCTCTGAGGTTTGTCAGTCTGAACCATACTCCTTTCTATGTCTCTGGGTCTATTTTGTTCATCAGCTTATTTTGTTCATTATATTCCACAAATAAGTGAGAGCATGTGATATTTGTTTTTCTCTGATTGGCTTATTTTGCTTAGCATAATACTCTCCAGGTCCCTCCATGTCGTCTCAAAGGGTAACATCTCTCTTTTTTACTGCTGCATAGTGTTTGTTCCATTGTGTATATGTTCCACAGTTTTTTTTTATCCACTCATCTATTGATGGATATTTTAAAATAAAAATGGGAATTTGAGCAAGTTAACATGAAAAGAAAGTAATACTTAAATTATAAACTCTTAATATGTAAAGCTTTTAGTTAAACAAATTCTCCATTACATCAAATTACACAGAGAAAGTATTTTTATATAATTTCCTCTGTTCTTACCAGACCATATGATCATACTTTCTTATCACATCTGTTCCTGAGGACAGATAAAACAGGTAGTGTTGTCAGTTGCTAGACCTCTACATAGAGAATATATTACTATTTATCTTCTTAGGAGATGGGGAAAAGGCTGAAAAATGCACATTGAATTCTAATTTTTTGTATACACAAAAACTTATTGTTTGCTTCCTTTAAATGATGTTTTTTCCCCCCTCATAGCATTACTTATGTTTGTAATTCACACCTAGAAAAATATAGGATTATTTTTATGTTCAAGAAATTTTGGCCAAAAAAATAAAAAAACAACAAAGAAAAGGAGTTTGGCTGTCTTGGTTAATGAATGCTTTTCCAAGCTTCTCTTCAGCTAGTTGGAAAGTGAAATTAGTATCGTAAGACCTATGTGATCATTATGTTTCACAATTATGCTATAATTAATACTTAAAAGATGGATTCAAATGGCTTTCAGCTCCCTTTTAAGCTTAACTTTCACATGAATTGAAAATCATTTAGCAACATACTGATAAATCTTCTTGGTTTCCAGCAAGAGTCTTTCAAGAAAATAAAATATAAACCAATCCAAGTCATTGGTAAACTCAGGCTTGAGCACCCAATTTCCTCTAAAGCTTCTGGCAACACAATTAACTCCAATCATTTCCCAGATCTTTCCTACATCCCAGCACCTGCCATGATCATCTAGTAACTGACCCGACAAGAGAAAAGCCTCTATTGATAATACCCAAAGTTTTATCATTGCACATCTTCCCTTGACTTTTAGGGTAGCTTTCCTTTACTCTGTTGATCAGCACCTTTTGTAGAATTTTATGGCATTCATTTATTCATTTCATAAATATATTTTTTAGGGCCTTCTATGTGCCTGGCACTGCACTAGGACATAGGAATACAGTGATGAACAAGGTTGTGCATTCCTTTATGAAGTATTCATTTTAGTGCTGGAGACAGGTTAATGAACAGAACAACACATAATGATAAGACTCTCATTGTTTTTGTATCTCTTTATTCCTTCCACTAGATCAATGCATCTAAAGTTGTGGCAGTGGAGTGGTAGTCTATGAATATACTCTTAGAAGTCTGGGTATATGGGTAAATTTTAAAAAATTTACTTTGCTGGTAATTACAAGTAAAGCATATTCTTGGTCATCTGGAAGACTAACTTGTAACTGTGTAACATTATGCCATTTCTGTGCTCAAGTGTGTATTTATGTGTACCCAAAAAATCAATTGTAATAAACAGAATCCTATTCACACTAAATGATTGATTTTCTATACAATGACATCATTGGTTACATAAAATGAAAGCTATTAATCATAATTGGTTGGTTTTGTTTTTATTTAATGTGTAAATTTGTTTTGCTTGTATAGGTGCAGAAGAACATAACCAGAAATAGTTAATACCACGTTTTTTGCTTTTATTATTTACATTTAGTAGGATTCTGATAGAAGCCATTGAGGTCAAAATGGATGGATCTGCACTTGAAATGATAGGGTAACTTTCCTTTGAAAGGAGTTCTCACATTATCTGTGTTTGAAAAACACAGTTCTGGTTCTATGTCACTGATCTGTCAGAGATGCCATTCCATAAAATTCCTTTTCTTCATTTCCTTTGTGTGGGTGATAACTATCATCTGACTGTTTACAATCATCCCTATTTCCACTCTCAGCTCCTGAAGTGGGGGGAGGCTCAGCTAAATGTGATTTAGAATGTAATTGAGAAATACCCAAGGGCTGAGCATCTTTTAACCCCATTAAAATTATCTAAGTGGCACATGAAAACATTCACATAAGGTTAAGCACAGTAACTCTCTGGGTTATTTGCAGGTCAGATTTTTAGTTTTTAAAATGGGCTATGCTAGGATACTAGCATAGGATACTAGGAGGCATGGAGGATAGAATAAGGTGGAGAATATGGTAAACATGCTTTAATGCCTGTGAAAATTAGAAAATGAAAACAAACACTGTCTATTGGGTAGAATACAATTTACAACCAGCTTAAGCAAAAAACTTAAAAGAAATTCCAAGCAGGATGCTAGTGACTGCTTTGGGATTGCTAGAAAACCTTCATGCGGTGGCAATCTCTCTACTCTGTCTTAAAGGGCTACTTTAGAGGAAACCTTTGGAAAGCATTGTATAAGGGTGAGCAAAAGTAGGCTTACAGTTGTGAGTGACAGTCTTTTGAGTTAATAAAACTATTGTAATAATCATAACCTGACTGTATTTTTCTATATGAACAATGATAAACCTACTTTTGCCCACCCCTGTAGAGGAAATGCCCCACAGAGTTAGAAACCTGAAGCTGTCCTCTCCCTACAAGATTCCGAGCATTTGTCTAGGAGATTGAGAAGATTTTCTTTTGTGAGATCTCCTCCTGATAGCTTTATATAATCTTGGATATATTCTGGGACTCCCTACCACCCCATTCATGATGGTGATTGTACTTTTCTTTGTTCATTCTACAGCAAAGTGCTTATAGCACATAGGAGTTGAAGACATTTACAAAAGTTACTAGGGCCCCTCTGGGATCTTCTGTCTATAGAAACTATCAAACTAGTTGATGTTCCTTCCTCTGACTATTTCACTCTCATCATCTTTTGATCTGCCTTCCAGTGTATTAGGTCTACTCATCCATTCAACAAAGATGTTGGGTCCCTGGAAAACAAGACGTGTTCCCACAACTCTCTTCTCTATTAAATATGACATCCTCTTGCATTTGGTTCAAATACATTATCTATTTAATGTGGGCTCATTAACTTTAATGCCTTTGTTTTAGTCAGGCTGAATCAATAAAACACTGTAGTTATTTTGGGTCAGATCTCCAGTTTACCTCTCTAGTTTGGTGGCCAATAAACCAGCAGGCTAAATTAACCAATCCGGATCCAGAAACATGAGTTCATTCATCCTCTCAGTCTTTCCAACCCTCTTGTAAAACCATCTTCCAACATTTTGTGTCTATCTATTGCTTGCCTTTTCCTTTAACTAGTGATTCTCAAAGCAGGTGGTGGTAGCATGGCAGGTGTGAATTCAGGATCTTCATTGGCATGTGTGAGTGTATATTTTGAAAATTATATTCTAAGATTATTGTGCCCTGAGTTATTTAAACTTTTAATATCTAATTTAATTTTTTCAAGTAAAAATAAAGGAATGCAGATATTTTTTATGTTTGTAAAAGAAGGCATGGACTTTTAAGAGACTGAAAAACATGGTCTTCGAATTTCCAGAGCCGATGAGATCTTGTCCACCAGCACTTGTGCAGAATGATGACACTACTTTAACACTCCGTTCCTGAGAGTTCAGGATAGTTGTTGCTAATCAGCAGGTTGGCTTTTCAGCAATCTCTACATCTTGAGGGCACATAAATAATAAAGTGAAGTAAACAAACAGAAGCCTTTAGGGTCTTTGAATATATATGTAATATGCTGGTCTGGAGAACCATGCCATGTGGCTAACTTTTGACCCATAACATGTAATGGAAATGTTGGTAGGGTTTCCAGGACAGTTCTGGACAAAGAAAAGAGTGGCACCCTTTTGTTATTCTTCCCTTTGTTCTCTTTGCTGCGTGAAATGGTGCTGTAATAGTTAGTGCTCCGGCAGCCTTCTTAGACTGTGACTAGTCACATAGGGCAGAGCAAAGACAGAGGCCTCTGATAGCAACATGGATCCTCTTCTCTGGATTTCTTACCTCTACACTTGACGCACGCGAGCACACCTTTTGTGTTACGTTACTACAGCTGGGCCTCTGAACTTTAACTGATACACCTGGTTAATCTAATTTCTCAGTAGCTTAAAAGGACCAAGTCAGAAGCAGGAAGGTCTGCTTCTGGTAGCAAGTAAGGAAACAAAAAACTTATTAGAGTCCAGGAAATCAATCAATGGCGATGTGGCTAATGTCAAGGCAGCAAGAAGGGAGGACAAAGTGTAGAATATTTTAAAAAGTTGTTTTTAATTGAAGATGGTTGATGTTTAAAAATCTCTGAGAAATAGGGTAAACTTCAGTTGCTTTTAGGTTTGATACTTTAGACACTTAATTTTCCTCCTCACCCCTTTTGTCAACAACATGTATGGAGCTAGCCATTGTGTGAATGAGGACAGAAACCAAACATAAAATACCTCTGTGTTCAAGGTGATCACAAGAAATCCCAGGAGGGTGAGAAACATGTCTCGATGATTATTCAGGGGTGCGTATGTACATTTATTTTGTGTAAGTGGGTAGTTGGGACAGTAAGTGGGTAGTTCAGGGAATACTTCTAGGTCAAGTAGGGAGACAGTGGCTGAGTGTAAAACCCAATCATCCAACCTCTGGGTTTAGTTCTCTAACAAATGACACTGCCTAGCTTGTCCTAAACTCTCTTTATATAACTAAAATTTATTTCTCTCTTGACTACCTTCTGACAAAGGGACTCTTGTTCCCTTCCATTCTGTCACTCCTAGAAATACCAACACAAGAAGCTTCATCAGCAACTAGGGTCACAGTGTCAGACAAAGCTTATTGTCTGGGTTGGTGATTTTATTCCAGGAAGAGAGCCCTTAAAATAATACCAGAACACCAAAAAGCAGAGGTGGACTCATTTATTTCCAAACCTTTCCTAGCTCTAGTTTGTAAACCTAACACACTGAACAATTAATTTCAAAATCTATGGGACACCTTAGTCATTACCAATTTATGTGGGTAGAGATAATGACTTGAATGGAAATGAGCAGAGAGTTGATTTTAAGTAAGGAAATGGGGTCAGAGAGAGGTTAAGTGGCTGGCCTAGGGTCAGATAGCAAGCTGGTGACTCAACTTTGCAGCTCCTGGATCTGAGGTCTGCAAAGAAAACCAGAGCCCATTTCCTCTAGATAAGTTAACCACCCCATATCTGTGGTCTGTCGTAAGCTTTTAAGAGCCACATTCCTTTTGCGACTGCAGACCTGAGCTCCTGTGACTTTCATCCGAGTCTGGAAAACACTTTCAAGGTCAGACTGTGGTATACAGAGGGCACAATAGCACTTTACTTACCAGTGGAAATCATTATGCAATTCACAGACATTGCCGTCTTTTGATGTCTTATGATCTACATCCAGTGCATACCAGCCTACAGAAAAGATGGCGATGTCTTAGAAATGACCGATGTTTATGGAGCGCTTACTGTGTGTCAGGCACTCTGTGAAGTGCTGTATGTGAATTATCCAATTTAATCCTCTTTAAAATGAAGACCTTGTTGGGTAGGTTAGTTCAGAAGCCTTTTAAATGATGAAGATGTTGAGGCTTTTCAGGGGTTAAACACCTAGCCCAAGTTGACACTGCTAGAAAATGGCCAATTAAAGATTGTGAACCCTTTTTTCTTTGACTCAGAGGCCTCTATGCTATACAAAATTTTTGTACATACATACTGACATTTCCCCCTTGCTTCTGCTATTTCAGTACTTTTATAGATTAACATTTTGTATGGCTATACTTTTTCATCCCTGCGTTAGGCAGAGGTCTGACTGAAAAACAACAACCCAAAACTGATATTTTAACAAGGAGGTTGATTATCCTACCTGCTAACAGAGCAAAGATGTCTCTCTCATTGTGGTGTTATTTTTGGAGAGCTCAGTTATATAACTCAGAAAATAACATTTTTTCAAATGAAAAGCCCGAAAATAAAAATATTTGAAAGTGAAATTCTTTTGGAAAGTTCATGATGTATGGGAACCCTGCGCTGGTCTTTCTTGGACTTTTTCCAATAGTCTCCATTTTCTGGAAAACATGATCCACTGAACTTAAAAAGATGATGGAATGGATGCCTATGAAAGTGTTTGTCACTTGAGTTTGCTCATAAAAATGGACTTGTATGTGGATTCATTGGAGAAACATCTGTTTCCTTCAAATGGGAAAAAAGCAATTATCTATGAATAAGAATGGTACAACTTAAGTCTTAGATTTTCTTTTGTTTTAGGTGGCAAAATGTCACCTTGGAAACCGATAGTTAGGTATTATAAAATTAGTTTAAAAATGTAGTAAGAAAGGCTTTGGAGCATTGGTAGATTTTAGAGTTCAGTCAACCCAACTCTCATCAAACCAATTACAAATATAAGAGGGAACTGACTAAGAAAAAAAGGAAAGAATGGAAGGGGCATGTTATAATTTTTCAAGATATGAACATTCTGAATTTTTTTTCATAGCACACATTATGAATTTTCAGGGATATAAAATGTTGAGGTGGAAACCCAGGGCCTCTTATGACAAGATGACTAAAGCATCCCACTAACTCTGGCAACAGACTTAAATTGTGGGCTATTCTCTTTGAGGTGTGAGCAAATCTCTTAAAAACAAAAACTATAATATTAAAAATATGAAAATTAAAATAACTTTTTGTAAGTTGTAAAAGCAATGTTCATTGTGAAAAAAATACAGATCAGTGAAAAGAAGGAATTAAGAGTTATTTACACTCCTATCACCTAGGATAACCACTGTTAATACCTTGGGGTGTTGTTTTTGCAGGTCCCGTGTCCATGTGTGCACACAAACAAGCACATATTTGGATCATTTTACATACTATTTTATAACATACTTTCCCTACTTAATTGTAAACCAGGACTTGATATTAACATCCATAGATATTTTTATATGACCTAATTTTCTATGGCTGTAGTTGAACATTTAAGATATTTTGCTACTATAAAAATCCTGGGATAACTTTTCCTTTTAGGAAAACTTTGAACTTATCCTTAATTATTTTCTCAGGTTAAGTTTCTGTTTTTATAATTTCTGGGTTAAAGGGAATGCAGATTTGAAGACTTTGAAATAGTCCATAGTACCCTCCAGAGAGGTTTACCAATTTGCACATGACTATTAATATATATGGGCCAAAGTTAGTTTGGAATTTTCAAAAGAAATATTTTTGGTGACAACTGTGACTGCATTGCACATTGTGAATATTAGAAATAATGTTTTCTGTGTGGTTAGCATAGAGGAAAACATTGTAGATGTCAATACATGGCACATATTATTCATGAAATCCAAGAATTTTTAGAGGTCTAATTAAATGTCATGCAAATTCACTGACTGCTGGCCTTTCCAAGTCTTGAACATGGGGCAAGCTTAGATATCATTAAAATATGATATTTGAAGAACTTCTGAAAATTGGCTTATGTGGAAAGCAGATGCTTTATATTGATAACAGTTAAGTTTTGCATTTGTAATGTTGAACCATGAGGGGTAAGACTATATCTTTGAGGATATGTGGATGTATTTTACAAGGTAGCATGTGTTTACAGGATTAAAAAATATCCCTTACATGGTTTTAATAGTTAACTTTTAGTGAGATATCCTTTCTGAATGGTGCTTGAATCATTTAACACTGTTTCTTCAAGGCACTGTTATACGATACATTAGGTTGTATTTTAATTGTGGGATTTATGTTTTGCTCTTTTCTTTTGATGAGAGCAGTAATTCATAGACAGGGTCTACATCAACAACACTTATATATCTTTGTTTAAAATGCTGTTTACATTTTGTTGACATTTCCCTTGTCATCTCAATGGACCAGAAAAGTAGACGTAGTGAGGTAACATTGTGTAGAGGTTCTTCAACATATGTAGGCTTCTTGCAGATGAATGACTTGCTCACTCAATCCTTCATCCGTCCATTCACCCATCTACCCACCCAACCATGTATCTAATACATCTTTACTGAGTACCTACTTTGTATCAAATCCAGGGCTAGGACCTGTGTCTTATAGAATAAAAGACGTTGAATTTGGTGCATTGGTAACAATGGAGGTTTAGCAAGTTATAGGAGTACATTTGTGTGGGTAAATAAAAAATTAAAGAAATTGGGATGAAAAGTCACTCTTGTCTGCATTTATGAAGTTTTTGGTAGACTACCTTCTTACTACCTCAGCAGGCTATCCCTATTCATTCTTATGATTGGAGATATAGGTGGAGCTTCATACCATATTAATTAATTCATTTATTCAATAAGTATATTTATCAAATGTCTACTATGAACCAGGCCCTTTTCTGCCACTAGAGGTAGAGGGGTGAACAAGCCATAACAGATCTTGTCTTACGGAGCATGTGTTTGGACTACACCTCTTCTTCCCAACAGGCTAGCACTCTGAATTCCCACTGCTGCACTGTGCCATAATTATCTATCAGCCAGCCGATCTCCCAATCAGGCTATGGATCTCCTCAAGGATAGAGCCTCTTCCAGGCTTCCTGCTCTGTTTCCAACCCCTGTCACATAAAGCTGCTCCATATATCCTTACTGGATGAATGAATGTTCATTTACTATCCCTTCAGTTTACTTTAGGGCTGTGTTAATCTTGTCTGAGCAAAATAATTATATATATCTCATGGCCACCAGAAACTTGTGTTTGACTTCAATTTAAGTTTTCCAGGTTAAAGTCCTTCTATATCCCTTCACATACCCAATGCCAAACCACTCATAGTTCTCCAAAGGGTCCTGTTCCTTACTCACATTTTCCCTTTGCCTAGAGTAAGTTAATCTCTATTTGTTTCTCGTCTTCAATACCTAGCTCAAATTAACTTGCTCTGTGAAGCTTTCCCTAGTTACCACGATTAGAAACTATTACTCCTCTCGTGTTGCTATAGTACACTGATGGAACCCCTTTATTTATTTTTTATTTTTTTTTATTTTTATTTTTTGTCAGGCAATCATCTCTGTTAAAACCCTTTTTAAAGCAAGAAGCAAACCCAACAGCTTCAACCAGTAAACACTTCCCATGAGCCAATTACCCCTTAGATACATGCAGTAAACACTCCGAGGCCAGCTCTGTGCCTTGCCGAGAGGACTTTTGTGCAAGGACTGCCATCAGGCATGATGGGGTGGTGGCAAATGTGACAATTTGGGGTAAAACCCACTTGCAGAAGGGGGTGCCGAATCTCTGCTGGGCTGGACAAAGCAAGACAAGCCTCGGGTTTCCCTGGTCTTGGAGTTCCCTGGTTGGGATGAGGAGGAATGTGTCAACTCCACCCCGAGGACGACATCAAGCCAAAGGGTTTCTGGCTGCTGGAACCAGAATGCAGCTTCCTCACATGAGACCAGACTGCTAACCAAAGTGATGCTTCATGGGAGGACTGTCCTCTCCCATGTCACAATTTGTCACTGACATGCATTTGGCAGGTTCACCATGAGTCCAATCCACTCCAGTTTATGTGCTTTCTCCGGCCCTGTTAGGTCCACTCCTCTCCTGAGAGTCTCTTTGGTGAAGGTAGCCCATTGTTTCCAGCCCGAGGCTATGTCCAGAATTGGCAATAGCGATGGAACCCCTTTAGAAGGCATTTCTCTTTCTTCTCCACACCAACATCAAAGAATGTTTCTTTGTTTAGTCTGTGTCTTCCCTCCTTGAATATATGCTTTTCGGAGGAAGGAGTAGGTCTCATTCATTTTGGTATTCCCCACAACATCAGGAACAGTGCTTTGCACATAGTAAGAGGCCAATAAATGCTTATGGAACGAATGAATGAATATATGAATATACTTTCCACTGTGAGTGGACTTCATGTGTGACTTAGTGGAAGAAGCTTACCACAAGGAAAATATGTATTTGAGATGAATGATATTACATAAGGAGAAGGACAGTCTATGTGGAGGGACACAGGAACAATATGTGTGGATGAGAGAAGGCAAGGTGTTTATGTGAAGAGCAATAATGGCATAGAGGTGACTAATTGGTAGGTTTAGAATCTAGAGTGTTTTGAGTATGGCTCCAAGGAACATGACTTTGGGTCCAGAGGTGAGCCACATAATTGATTCTTGATTGAATTTTAGATATCCAAATATTTGTGGTACCAACTCATGTTCTCTTCCATGTATTCTGATATTCTTGATCAATATATTCAAATAGGATGAATGTCGTAGGTACAAAAGATTTTGGTGATAACTTTTTTCCAACCTTAGAAGGTGTTATATCCAACTGGTGGAAATGGAAAAATAATTTTTCTAATAGTACCTTACATTTGAATGACACTTTAAAATTTATAGGCTGTTTTCTAGTATATTGTGTTTTTACCTTTACAACAAATCTCAAAGATGCTGAAGGGGAAACTTAGTTCAAGGTAGCACAAAGAGTACAATAATAGAGTTAGGCCATGTGGGGCTTCTGAAAACAAATAGTGCCTCCCCTCCCCCCCCAGCTGTCTTATCTTTGCAGTCATGAAGGTAGTTAGAAAAAACGAGGAATGAATGATGAGAGAAGAATGGGAGAAATGGGAAGGTAAAATTGTGACATTCATTTACTCAGTAACTGTATATCTAGCACTCCTCCTGTGGCTTCTCCTCCCCATGCCAGCCCGTTTCTCAGTTCACAAGGATGCTCCAGGTAGGCAATTGAACGACAGTAAGATAAAGGCCTTGGGAGCACTGAATGGGGTACCTAGACTAATTTTGGAAAATAAAGAAGGCTTTTTAGAGAAAGTGACATCCAGGCAAAGTAGAAAACAAATGAAATGGGGCTGGGTGTTGAGGGTGGAGAAAGTTACAAGTCAAGTTATAAAATTGGACGACTGATCTAGGGCAAAAAACAAACAAAACAAAAATACATCCTCCTGTGGAAAGATACTCCTAGATGTTCTCAGAATGAGGGCAAGAAGAGCAAAGTGAGCCTGACGTTTCTGTCTTCTCGAGTTGTTGTTTCTTTTTTTCTTTTCCCAGAGGAGAGAGGAATAAACATCTTGGCCTCTTTGACCCCATTTCTACAGTGGTTGTAGGTCGAAATGTCCTTGGGAGGATAGTGAATTTTGTGCCTGACATTATTTCATCATTGAATTTTCTGTGATGAAATCACTGAACTTTCAGCCCCAGAAATGTGTACAGTGATCTAACCTGAGCCACTATGGTTCATACTTCCTGTATTCTCTACTCAGCTTGGAAGCAAGGCTCTGTTAATACTTGACCAGGTTGAAGATGTAGTTGCTTCTGTTTGGAAGAGATTGGCATCCATAACTCAGAGAACAGACAGAAAATATACACTAGGAAGAAAGGAAGTAGATATGATACTGGGCTTTAGATGTAAAAGGAAAAAAGTTAGTAACTTTGAAGATATTGCATGAATACAAGTTTTCAATGAGTAAATGAGTACTTGCTCTTGTCTTATTTGCAATTATTGATGTTTACAGAATCTATGTGTATCCTCTTTAAGATTACTGTACTTGTTTTCTTCCCGTTAAAAATTAATTCTCTCAGCGAGGCCCCTAAACTTTATTTCTTATTCATATAATTTAGCTGAAAGCTAAAGTAGCAGAGCTAAACTTTTGCTTGAACTATCTTTTTAAATTTTTTTCTTAAAATGTGAAAACAAATGACCTTTTTTTTAAAATTAAAAAATCAGTACATGTTTCACTGTAGCCCTGAAAATCAGAATCTCAGTGTATCGGTTGAACATTGACTTAAAAAATGTGTGAGTTGATTTAACCTATTCACGGACTGCCAGAAGGCAAGAAAAAAATGGTTTCTTCCAAAGTATATCTCAGAGAGTCTACTCTGCCAGAAAAATAGAGCCAAATATATTAATATCCACTGACTTTTCAGAATCCAGACAATAGGAAGAATGCATTTGAAGGAGAGGAATTCGTTGGTTGAGTCAGTCTGGCAAGTAGGAACAGGAAAGTCAGTGACCTCTTGACAAATTCTTCCCCACACACTCTGATAACTCATATCAGCAGGTTTGCAGGGCCTCCATTCCCCTTCTTCTGGGGATGTGGAGAAATGGAACTCAGCGGCAAATAGTCTTTTCCATGAAGAAAGGCACGCATCCTCACTATGTTTATGCATTGGAACAAGGTACTCCAGGCAGAATTACAAGGACTGTGTTACAAGCCCCAAAGTGAAAAATTCAACCTAACCACTTACATGATTTCTACATGTAACAGAATGACAAAGTTATAAAATTCATTTTCTTGCCCGGTTTATGGAAATTGAGCTTATTATGTTACCATAACCCAGACAAATAAAGATTTTCTTTAGCTAAATTCCACTCTGTGAGTGTAATTTAAAGCAGGATTTGTATGTAGACAAAAGCACAGGAATGGCAGAATATCAATTGTGCCATTCCAGAGGATAGTATGGCGAGTCTCATATTTAATATTAAATTTTATTTATTTATTAATTTTGAGAGAGAGAGAGAGAGAGAGAGAGAGAGAGAGAGAGAGAGAGAAATTGATTTTGTTGTTCCACTTATTTATACATTCATTGGTTTATTCTTCTATGTTCCCTGACCACTGGGGGTGGAACCCGCTACCTTGGAGTATCAGGACCACATTATAACCAACTGAGCTACTCTGAATCAGAGCAGCTAAACTCTCCAATCTGGGCTGGGAGAATTGTATGCCATATAGATGATGGGAAGAATAGACTGTGGACTCCCACAATGTATATTTGTTTCCTTGTAAAACAAGAGTTTCAATATTTCTTCTCCAAAATGTGGAGATTCAGAAGTGACTGTCCTGCTGGGGAATTTCCCTGTAGAACCATTACCCCTTGGGCTCCAAGTTGCTGAGAGCACTAAAAAATCATGTGAAGTGGCAAGGAGCTTGCCTCCTCTCCTACTGAAAGATAAAATGAATCAACTTCCTGACAGACAATAATCTTCATCTTCCCTCCTCCCTCCCTTCCCTTTTCCCCTCACTTCTCTTCTCTCCCTCTCTCAATTTCCTCCCTCTCCCCTCCTCCCTCCCCCCCTCCCTCCCTCCCTCCCTCCCTCTCTTCCTTCCTTCCTTCCTTCCTTCCTTCCTTCCTTCCTTCCTTCCTTCCTTCCTTCCTTCCTTCCTTCCTTCCTTCCTTCCCTCTTCCTTTCCTCCAGGCAGTTCTCCACATCCTACTGATAAAAATAAGACACAAAAGGTTAAACAGGGTGTATATGTTATAGCAGTCTTTCAGTGTATTTTCCTTCTGAAGTTTGTAACTTAAATTCAAAGTAAATTCTTTAAGGTTAAACCTTGGCACTTTCAAGGTATTGATTTCACAGCTTGGTGATGATTTGTGTTAAAATTTGATATAATATCAAATTTCACACAGAACTGTAACTTTTTAGATTGAAAGAGAAAATTTATATGTGATTTTTAATCTTATCACTTCAAAGGAGATCTGTGTTAGAAAATGAAAAATGTATGAGGCACTGACCAATTAGGTGAAGAGGGGCTTTGAGGTTTTGGAGAAAGAAAAGAACTCTTTATAAGAACTGGAAACAAGGAACTGGGTATTATCCAAGAAGCTTTCATAATGGAAGTGTGTTTCTCAAATGGTTATCTTAGTGTGCTTTAATTTATGGTCTCTAATGGATAGGAAATCTCTAAGTGAGAACAAAGAGTTATGAACCCTATAAAAAGGTTATAAATGGGTCTTGACAAGGTGGCTTAAAAGGAGACATTATGACATCCAGGGGACAAGAACTTACACCTTGTTCTTAGGAGATGTAATTTGCATCAAAATCATCAAAGTTATCATCAGATAATATTTCTTAAGCTCTTTTAAGAATGTGGTATCTTAAAATCTATACAAAATCAAACACATAACCACACAGTTAATGTAAGTCCCTTTACATTTTTATGTTGTTAACAATCTTTTCCCAAAATGTCTTAACTCTAAATGCCAACCTCACAAGAGAAAATTTTGCTAATACCATTTTCCACACTGATAGAAATGGAAGATATGTGTACACACACACACACACACACACACACACCAGACACTTGCAAATCCCTAGTATCAAAATATAGAACTGACCATAAATAATTCAGGACTACGTTGTGAAAAAGGCAGAAAAATAAATGCAAAAGTAACAGGTTTATTATCGACTACCATACTCTGAAGAGAAAGATATTCACAAATAACTTTGTAAAGGTAAACAACATTTGAGAGAGAACAATTATGATCATAAAGTGGTTATTCCAGCAATCCAAAGGTGGTTGACTTGGTTAATTTCAGCTTATAGGGAAAGTACTTTTCAGGACACTCTCTGGAGGGAAGATAATGAGACTAAGTTAATAATCCCCCCAAGCTGAGTTCTAAAAGAACCCCACAAAACTTTGAGGTATGAGGAGTGACAGGTGAAACTGGAGTATGTAAGAGTGAATAACTTTGTCAGAAACATGGTCATCCTTTGCATTAAGACTTCATGAAGATGTTGCTTGGCCTCAAGCAAGGCACAATACTCACAATTGCTCCCATACTGAGGGTTCACGATATAGATTTCTCAGCACTGCACTAAGTACCTTAGATACAGTGAACACAACAAACCAGCCAGGGTTATATTATTTTCCTTTTTTTATAGCTGAGGAAATGGGGTGAAGAAAGTTCACTTTTGGACTCCTCCTTAACTAAAAGGTGGTAAGAGGAGCTTTTGGGCAATGATTATACAACCATACAAAAGGAGGGAGGCTGGAACCCTGCACAGCCCAGAGTTCTAGAGCAGTATGAATTTTCACTTCTGCACATTCTTTCCTAATCTCTGTTGGGAAACTATCACAGCTCCATTTTTCAGCTATGGAAGTCGTCATGAGGAGGTTAAAATTTATATAGAACTAATGCCAGGGCTATGATTCAAATGGCATTGTGCTAATCTGGTACCTACTCTTCCTTCAAACAGACATCTTCCAAAAAAAATGCAAGTAGAGGAGTCCAGGGCCCAAGGGTCAGGCTGAGGGAGAGTTACTCATCAGGTGCTCAAAAAACACTCAAAAGTCTTTGATAAGCATTTCTTACGCATTTTGATCATACGTGCGTGCGCGCGCGAGCACACACACACACACACACACACACAAAGCTACAAATTATTATTTGGTAATTTGTTATTATTGAAAGAATTCTAGGCAAAACAATGAGGACAGACATTTGTTTAATGTAGTCAGGTGTGGAAAACTTAGACCTTTTGACAAATCTATCTTAATGTTCTTAGTCTTGTGCAAGCAAGATTATACACACTAATAGAAACCATAGCTCTCCAGACTCTTTCCAAGCTCTTTCTCTCAGAGGACATATTAGTTGCTTTTTTGGTTTAGACCTGTCCAACCTGCATCTTTCTGGCTCAGAGCCCCTTCGAAGGCTCCAAAAGTACCAGTAAGAAGGCAGACGTGTTAAGATATCTTCATGATGTCATTAATAAGGCAACACTGACCTCAGAACTTAATTCATCTTGGACAGCATACATATTGAGCAGCTTCTTGCTGAGGACAGAGAGAAAATGTCATTTTCTGTTGGTAAGGAGAGAATGGAGTGGGGGCAGTGTGAGTGGGAGGGACAATGTTGGCTTCCCGACAGCTGGGTCGTTGGGAAAAGCGTCAGATGACTCTTGCCCTGCAAAATAGGCTTTCCCCAGTTGTTTCAAAGTCTTCAAAATGCTATTAAAAATACTTTCACATTTTCTTTTGTATTCGCTGGACTTGTATTGAAGTACTGCCAGATGCTATAATAGATAAATTAGAAATCTCCATGGTTTAACACAATAGTAGTTTTTCATAATGTGTAAGAGGTGATGGAGGTGGAGAATGTGGTACTCTGGTCCACACAGTTATTTAGGGGACCCATGCTGATGGAAGATCTACCACTTTCAACATGTGACATTCAAGGTTGCTCTGGGTATCAACATTTACCCACGTAGGAAGAAAGAAAGGGTGGAGAAGCCACACCTGCTTATTTACCACGTGGGTCTGGAAATGACACAAATCACTGACATTTATATTCTTTTTTTTTTTTCTTTTTTATCCTTACCCGAGGACATTTTTCCATTTTTTTTTGGTCAGATAGAGTGGGAGGGAGAGAGAGGAAGAGAGAGAAAGAGAGAAACATTGACGTGAAAGGGACACATCGAGTGGCTGCCTCCTGCACAACCAACCAGGGCCGGGGACAAATTGCAACCGAGATACATGCCCCTTGAACCCGGGTCTCTCTGGACCGCAGGCTGATGCTCTAACTGCTGAGCCAAACCGGCCAGGGCGACATTTATAATGTAAATGAGAACAAATCACATAAACACACAAGGGTGGCAAGGCATTTGGAAATTGAGTCCTGACTGGAAGCATTCCTAGAAACAACTTTTGGAGGGGAGCACAGATACTCGGTGGAGAGTTAGCCTGCGCTGCTACAGTATTCTTTAGTGAAAGCAATACAAAAAGGCACTGGTGAACTTCAGTAGTAAAATGAATCTATTAGGAGGATGTTAGGTGGCTCAAAGAACCAATAAGGACCTTTGTGAGGTGAAGTTGCAAACACTGCCTGAAGGTTTTATGAAGATGAGGCTATCGAAATAAAGACACACATGTTTTTTTTCCCTTTCTTTCTTCTTTCCTTTTTTCTTCTTAAATTTTTTGAATTTATTGGGGTGCCATTGGTTAATAAAATTATATAGGTTTTAGGTATACAGTTTTATAATACATCATCTGTATTTGTATTATATGTTCACCACCCTAAGTCAAGTGTCCTTCCATCACCATGTATCCCACCTTTACCCTCTTTTACTTCCCCCATCCCCTTTCCCTCTGGTAATCACCATACTGTTGTCTGTGTCTATTAGTTTTTTATTTTCCCTTTGCTTAATCCCTTCACCTTTTCACCTAGCTCTATAACCCTCCTCCCCTCTGATAGTTGTCATTCTGTTATCTGTATCTATGAGTCCTTTTCTATTTTGTCTGTTAGTTTATTTTGTTAAGTTCCACATATAAGTGAAATCATATGGTATTTGTCTTTTCTCTGACTGGCTTGTTTCATTTAGCATAATACTCTCCAGGTCCATCTATGCTATTGCAAAAGGTAAGATTTCCTTTTTATTTATTTTTTATTTTTTTTTATTGCTGAGTAGTATCTCATTATGTAAATGTACCACAGCTTTTTTTATCACTCATCTACTGATGGGTACTTAGGCTCCTTCCAAATCTTGGTTATTGTAAATAATCCTTCAGTGAATTTAACCAAGGATGTAAAAGACCCATACTCCGAAAATTACAAGACACTGAATAAAAAAATTGAAGAAGATACAAATAAGTGAAAGCATAAATGTGTTAATGGATAGGAAGAATTAACATCATTAAAAGTTCCATATTACCCAAAGCAATCTACAGATTCAAAGCAAATTCCTATCAAGATAGCAATGACGTATTGCACAGAACTAGAATAAATATTCCAAAAATTTATATAGAACCACAAAATACCCCAAATAGCCACAGCAATCTTGAGAAAGAAGAACAAAGTTAAAGAAATTATGCTACCTGATATCAGACTATACTGCAAGGCCATTGTAATCAAAACAGTATGGTACTGGCATAAAAACAGACATATAAATCAATGGAACAACATAGAAAGCCCAGAAATAAACTCATATTTTTATGGTCAATTAATATTTGACAAAGAAGGCAAAAACATACAATGGGCTAAAGATCGTATATTTGATAAATGATGTTGGAAAAATCAAACAGATATGTGCCAAAAAAAAAAAAAAAAAAAAAAAGAAAGAAAGAAAGAAAAGAAACTAGACCGCCCTTACACAATACACAAGAGTAAACTCAAGATGGATTAAAGACTTAAATGTTAGACTTGAAACCATTAAAAAATCTGAGAAGAAAACGTAGGAAGTAAAATCTTGGACATTTCTCATAGCAATAATTTTTCTGATATATCTCCTCGGGCTAGGAAACAAAAGAAAAAAATAAACAAATGGGACTACATCAAACTAAAAAACTTCTTCACACAGCAAAAGAAACCATCATCAGAATGAAAATGGGAGGACATATTTGCCAATGATACATCTGATAAGGGGTTAATATCCAAAATTTATGAAGGACTTATATAACTCAACACTAAAAAACCAAACAATCCAATTAAAAATGTGCAAAGGACCTGAATAGACATTTCTTCAAAGAGGACACATAGATGGCCAAGAGGCATATGAAAAGATACTCAGTGTCACTAATCATCAGACAAATGCAGATTAAAATCACAACGAGATATCACCTCATACCTGTCAGAATGGCTATCATCAATAAATCAACAAACAAGTGTTGGGGAGGATGTGGTGAAAAGGGAACCCTTGTGCACTGTTTCAGGAAATGCAGATTGGTGCAGCCATTGTGGAAAACAGTATGGAGTTACCTAAAAAAATTAAAAATGGAACTACCTTATGACCCAGTGATTCCACTTCTGGAAATATATCTGAAGAAACCTGAAACACTAATTCAAAAGAATATGTGAAACAGCCCGGCCGGTGTGGCTCAGTGGTTGAGCATTGACCCATGCACCAAGAGGTCACTGGTTTGATTCCTGGTCAGGGTACATGCCCAAGTTGTGGGCCTGATACACAGTGAGGGGCATGCAGGAGAGGGCCAGTTGGTGTTCTCTCTCATTGATGTTTCTAGCTCTCTGTCCCTTCTTTCTCTAAAATCAATAAAGAAAAAAATTTTTTTAAACAATTTTTTATATATTCTTTTTTTCTTTTTTCTTTATTGTTTAGAGAGAGGGGAAGGGAGAGGGAGAGAGAGATAGAAACATTGATGAGAGGACCTGCAAAGTCACATTGCAAAGGTGCTTGCCTATAGGGCTAGGAAGAGTTTTGTTCATTTTTGCTTTCTACCACAATGCTCATTCTCTCCTCATCTCCTCCTCACACTTGGCTTTGCCTTGTCTATAAGTGACCTCACAGGTCTTGTGATCTTTACAGCTTGACTATGGTCTCTTTATCTCTTAGTTCAGAAATATGTCTGTGTGTGTGTGTGTGTGTGTGTGTGTGTGTGAGAGAGAGAGAGAGAGAGAGAGAGAGAGAGAGAATATGATTGGATCCTTCTAGTCTATGGATTGCCTCTATTGATCAAGTATTGACAATAGATCCAAGCAGCTCTTGTTGGGGCAGAAAGGATCATGCTGTAAAGTCGGGCTATGCCTTTCATTGGACATGGATGGAATCAGTTGAATTAAAAAATTGGAAGAGGATATTTGGCATGGTAGGCAAAGTGGCCAATGACTACATAGATGGAACTGAATCTGAAGTAATTTCTCTTAAACCATCGTATTCTGCTGTGGACTGCTAGGTAACTGTTGATATGTGAACACACTTTAAGATCGTGCTTTGCACATGGTAGACCCTCAATAAATCTCAAGTAGACTATTCACTTCTCATGATTAGGCATTATGTTTTATTTTTCATTTACATATGTTGAGGCATAGAGTAGGGGCTCAATAAATTCTTGCTGGATGCAATTGAATGGAGAAAGGGGCTAAACAGAAATCTTGAAGCATAAATGAATCTGAGTCAATTCCAACACACAATTGATAACAATTGTGTTTGTTTGCTTGTTTGATTCTCCGAAGAAGGCCAAATTCAATGTAATAAAAACCACTTATCAAAAGGATATCTTGTATTTAACTAAAATCCAGAATATTATGTTCCTTAGATTATTAAGTAAATAAAAGTAGCAAGGAGAGATAAAGTAGGACAACACAGGAAATTATAGGAGCACTACAAAAGTCTAGAAAGTAGAACAGATCATGAGGATTAAAATTCATCTTGACTTCATTGTCAAGATAGAAAATTCTCATTTTTAAGGTTGAATTTCTATTCTTTACTTGGCATCAGAAAAAAGTTCCTCTTACTATTGAAATTAGATATAAAGTGGGCCTTGAATAAATGTATAAATGTCCCTTCAGTTTTAAGTGGCACATGGATTGAGACAGAAGCCAGCCACAAGGGAAAAAAATGTCTTTCTTGACAGAGAATCTGGATACGAAATGATGACATTCTAGAATGAGAAAATAACACCTTCAGGACAGTTTCCTTCCTTGTCATAATATAACTCCTTAGCACAACTCTTGTTTTCTTTTTTAACTTAGATAACACTGAATTTGCATATTTCATTTCTCTGTTGTCCATGGTAATGAGAAAAGGAAAATGAGTGGGGAGGGCAGCATGAACGAATGTAGATAACTGGTATTAGCAGATACTTCCAAGCCTCATTACTTCATTTTATCTATTAGGTTTAATCTACATCCCATCTGATCTTTTACCAGAATTGCAACAAATAGCTCATGAACATTGTTTTGATTTTTAGTTCTTTTTCAAAGTGATCTGGTTTTTAAAAGGTACAAAGAGACCCAAAAGCAGCTTGCCAGAGGGAAGGACATACGTTTTTTACATTTTCCAAGGGCGGCCCCTGTTAGACATGGACCAGTTTGTTGGGAAAAGTTCAATCATGGTAATTGCATTCCACCATCTCAGCCTTGATTGGTAGATGGTCACCATATTACCAGAGAGGGACTTATAAGGGGTGCAAATGGTAAAGACTCGAAACCTTCCTGAATAAAGTGATAAGAACCAAGAGAACAAATTGGATTCCTAAGACATAGATGCTGGAGTTGGAGATGGATAATTAAATCAAGATTATAATACTAGCAACACTCTCTCCATTTATTGAGTGCCTAACCAATGGTATTAAGGTCCCAACTAGGGGCTCATCACCACACATCACTATGTAGACCTCTAAGCAGCCCTATGGGATGGACATAATTACCCACATTGTGCATTGAATTCTAGTCCTGAGGAAGAGTTGCCTCCTCTCTGTTGAGAAGGTAAACCTTAGTCTTGAATTACATGAATACTAAGGTAAGTCTTGTTTACATCCGTCAGTAACAGCAGAGGATATTCAGCACTGAACCCCATCACAAGGAATGTAATCAGCAGGCCTTGGGGGGTCTCTGTGAGACCAGAAGTAGCAGTAGAAAAAATAAGAACCTATAGCTAAAGCATTTGACGTCATTTGGAAACTGTGGTCCTAACTTAAAAGTGAGATTACTTTGCCAAATCAACTCCTTTGAGAAGAAAGGCCATGTTATTCTTTTTACTGCAGCTTGTCTATATAGATCACTTGATGAGTGACTATATTAAGATACACTGGAGCTTGATAATTCTGAGAGCAGCTTGCCAACTGCTTGGCATTCACAACTTTTCTTTCACTACAAGATCAAGCATTTACAAAGCACATATTGTGTGACTAGCAAGGTCCTGGACCTTGTAATGTATAATGAAAGAAATACAAATCCCTATTGTTTTACTGAAGTTAGGCTTTTGCTAGAAAACAATGCAATATCTAATAAACTGCTAACTTAAGTGACATACAGTGTGTATGTCTTAAAGGTTCTGAGGAGACACTGATGTGTGGGGGCTAGAATTGTTAGGGAGGCTTTTGAGGAAGTTGGAGTTTGGGTTGGGCCTTACATGATAAACCGGAAATACACAGGCAGAAAGGAAAGAAGGGAAGACCAAGAGTGAAACTGTGGTGCCCAGAAGTTTCCTCCTGCCTGGGGAGGCTGAGATACCGAGATGTTTTCCATTATCAAATGTTGATTTGATTCAAGGGTCGTGTGGGTCAAGGAGAGCCCTATTCCCAGTTCTGTAGTAGCAAATATATGGCACGTGTGTTTCTTAGCACAATGTTTCAAGCAGGCACTGCCAATGTTTTAGCATCAGAGATGAAATTTATTTGCCATTCTAATTGTTGACTTTCTTGGACACTTATCCAAGATCACAGCTGTAGATATTTATATACGGACAACAGAGAAAAACAATAACAATAACAACAACAGCAAACTCCTCTCTCTTTGAAAAAAGACCTGTCCCACTGCTCTTTAGTTCCACTTGTCTCTCTACTACTATTAAGGAAAAGTAATGAGAAACACAAATAAACACCTTTAAGTAAACACCTATGTTGTGAAAAGTAACACACGCACTCTACTCTAATTATTAAAAGCACCTTCTAGTTAAAATCTGTGTTGTTGGTGGACCACTGGGTCCCACCATTCTTCTTACTTTCTATAAGCAGCATCATATGTCCAACACAAAGTGTCTTGTAAAATCCATGGACCAAGAACCTAGTTGATATGTAGGATAAATCATTCCTGACAACTATCTAAATTTATGGTGGCTATCTCACCACAAAAGCCAAGCAATGGATTTTTCCTTGTTGTGGGTTCCCTGACCTAACTCTCTAAAAAATAGTTTTTCTTTGCTCATTATCCCCAAACATTTTTTTCTTTAAACAAGATATTTAAAGAATGTTTACAAAATGCTTTTAGCTACTAATAGCTGCTGAGCTTTAGGAGGAATTTGAAATGACATGAACCTGTCAAATATGATCTGCCAGTAACTGGCTTCCAGAGGTAACTTGAGTTATTGGACTCATCCAACTAAGATTTGGACCAAATCTTATTGAACGAACTGATTTTACTTGGTTATATTTATATTATCATCTGTACTGGAAAACATAAGGTAGAAAAATAACATTAGAACAATTTACAAATACTGCAGAACAACTTTTAGAGTCAGCCAGGGTCTAAACCCAAGCCAAATATTATTCCCCTGAAGTTATTTAAAAGAAAATATAAGAAGACAAGATAATTTCAGTTGGTAAATTATGGGTGTCAAGCTACACTTAACCTTTGGCTGTTACAAGTTTCTGTCATCAGATACATAGCTTTTAAATCAAATTGTTGGTGTTTTTAGTTGATCTGATAACCGCAGCGAAGTAGTTTGCTCAGTAATGTCCTTGATCTGTCAGAGTGGTTCTTCCTAGGGCGGAAGTGTGCTGAGAGCAGGCATTGCACTGGACTCTTCTGTGCATCCCCTGCAAAACCGGTCACAGTGCCTGGTTTCCATGAAATAGTCATGGAATTAAACAATTTTAAATACTGTTTCCTGCCACAGAGTTGTCTTTACATTTAATTACATGTCATGAATTTGAGTGGTATATAATGGAATATCGTGGTACAGATCATATCAATATGAGGAATCTAGGGAGCCGATAAGGTGGGTTTCCGGTCACATTTGAGACCAAAATCTTAAATGAAATGAATTTATATCAGAAAATTTTAATTATTTCCTCTTGTTGCAAATATTCCAATCATCATTAAGCCAAATCAGTATAAGAAACATGATTGGAGGTTTAGGGCATACATGGATTTTTTTATAATGATTGAGGTCTAGATTAAAATTCTTGATGAAGCTTTTGTCATCAATAATGTATAGTGACTCTGGAAGATTTGTAACTATTAAGGAGACATAAATAATTAGTGATTCAGATGGACAGTTTGCCTAAATGAAATTCTCTTAGTTTATAAATTATTAAAAATTATAAGAGAAACTTCACTTTAAAAGATAATATTGGAGAGCTGGTATTGTCATAATATAATGCGAAATACTTAGTATTCCTACTGTCTCTTCTATGTAAAAATTGATTCCTAATCATTAGTTCAACAAATATTTATTAATATTAATTCCAGGTACTACTGTGTACCTGGAATTGCTTTAGACTCTTGGAACAGAATGTTGAAAATAGCTGACTCCTATGAAGCTTTCATTTTAGTGGAACAGAGACATACTACAAAAACGTAAACAAATAAATAGGTCATTTCAGGTAGTACTTTGAAAACAGCGAACAGGATAATGTTGTAGAGTGGACTGATGCAGAGGGGCCTCCTAAAGCTGGTGTGGTTAGAGTGGGTCTTTTCTTGGAGGGGGTAAGATTTGAGTCAAATTATTATTGCCAATAGTCATGTAATTATCTGGGGGAAGAGTGTTCTGAATAGAAAGAACAGCTACTAGAGTGGGAAATTAGTAAGTGAATATACAAGGATTACAGGTAGTGTTGACTATTCATTTAAAATTTGTGGGTATGACTTTAAAGTAAAATCAGGGAATACTGGTTATTTCCTTCAGTAAAGAGTTCTTATTGCAAATGTTGAGCAGATAGTTGAGTTTAACCAATTATGCATTTTACAAAGGTATGAAGATGGAAATGATGGGGAAGGGAGTTAAACATGTTTGTTAAATGATGATTGTAATGATGAATCATGGAGTCTAGGATGGATTATAAAGATTAGTGTTTCGATCGTCTCCTCTTCACCCCATTGGTGAGGGAGGCAGGCTTTGTAGTAGTAATAAGAGAATAAAGTGCCCTTTGGTTTCTGTTGGAGGATGTGATTAGCTTGTTTTAGTGATTTTTTTCAGCTTACAGGGAACTAAAAATCTGCTACTCAGGGTTAAGCTGGAACTGTGCCTGGTCCCCTGGATCAAGAAGGTTGTTTGGCTAGGACCAAGAGGAGAACTTGCAGTTAGGCCATTTGAGGCTCTCCTGCTTGCCCCCAGATGTCAAAGTCATACATAATATTAAACTTTGTTTGTTTATTTATTAATAATTATTGAATTTATTGGGATGACATTGGTTCACAAAGCCATACAGGTTTCAAGTGCACAACTCAACAAAACATCATCTGCACACTGCATCGTGTGCCCATCACCCCAAAGTAAAGTACCTTTCCATCCCCATTTATCCCCCCTTTACCCTCTCCCATCTCTCCCACCTCCCTTTCTCTCTGGTTATCACCACTGAACCTTAAGCATAGAGCCTACAGCACAGCTGGGAAGATAGACCAGGTGATGCATAGTAACAAGGTAGTAATGGATTAGAAATCTCCATATGTTTGAAGAATCAGTAGAATGGGAATTACAGCACAAGTGAGGGGGGAGGTTAGGAGTTGGTTGTCAGGGTGGGATGATTGAAGCTGTGATCTTAGAGGGTTTTCAGGTGTTTGAGATAAATGAAGGACATGACCTTGGAAGCAGGTGGCTGAAGTGGCATAGTGGCACTGGGTTGCAGTAGATGATGATAAATGACCTTGGAGATGTGGAATTCTGGTGGTGACAGAGTTGCAAGACAGGATGGGTTAGTTTTACAATCATTTAGACATAGCTATGCTGTCAGGTGACTGCCCTAGGTATTCATTGAGACAATGTAAAGTCGCCGGATAACTGTTCTCTTTTGGGGGTGGGATGACCTCAAGGGAGCACAGGTGACTGTGATAACGTCCATGGAGGCCAGGTGGATAGACGATCTCACTAGCAGCACTGAGGGTCCCAGACCACTTCTGCTGAGCTCCATTACCTAGCACGGCCTCTGACATTAGATGGAGGGTGCTCAATGAATGTTTGTGAAAATGATTTGAATCAAATGCATTAATTAAATGATTTGAATTGATGCAATTCCTGGAACTCCATCTTTACCCTTAAGGATCAAAGAACTGATTGTTTCCTTTCAGGTCTATCAGATCATGGGATTCTCTGGGTACCAGGCTCAACTTAATTCAATTATTTAACATATATTTAATTTGTGTCTCATAGATGCCAGGCATTGCACTAGGAGCTGAGCTTGTGATGGAGAATAGATAGAGATCTGTGCCCCACCCACCCTGGGGCAAGGGGGTCTTCTTGTAGTCTGTATGTTTGGAAAATTTTGAAAAACCATTTGGAAATAGATAATTATAATACAGTGTGATAAGTGCTATGATAGGGCAAGTATGGATACTTATGAAGGACCCTTAATCTTGAATTAGGGTAAGGGAAGTCTTCATGGAAAGGATAATACCTGGAATCTGAAAGATTTCAGGGGTTGAGGTCAGGGGGTGAGGAGTCAGCGTGTTCCTGAATAAGAAAATAGAATATATCCCAACCATCTTGTGCATGTTCTTTGCCTCTCAATCTTAAAATGTTTTCATCCTTGACCTTACATAATTAGAAGTATGCATTATATTAATTCACATAATGGTTTTACAATTTTATTCTGCTGTTTATTTACTGTATGGCCTATACATCCATAAACTCTTGAGGGGAGGGGTCTAGCCTATTTTCAGAGAAATGTGGAATTGGGTGCTTACTAAATAATAAGGCAAATAACTTCCTATTACAATAGCAATGAGTATACACATGTAAACAATAGCAGCACTAACAGGAAATGCAGATATTTTACACATAAAATGTGGATGTTTAAAAAGGAAATAGACTGAAATACACAAATTCACAGCTACATGCTTTAAATTTAAGTTTATGTGAGCTATAATTCCTATATAATTCCTTGCATTTCTAAAAAATAAAAACAAAACTCAGACTTTCAAAAATCCCCAGTTTCTCAAACAAACAAACTCATAGACACAGTCAACAGTATAATGGTTACCTGAGGGGAAAGGGGGTACAGGGAGGAAGAAGAGGGTAAAGGGGGTCAGATATTCAGTGCTGAAAGGAGACTAGACTATGGATGGTGAGCACACAATGCAAAATACAGATGATGTATTATACTATTGTATACCTGAAACTTATAAGATGCTATATAACCAGTGTTAACCCAATAAATTTAACTGAAAAAAAGTAGTTCCTTCAAGAAATATATTTTTTCCCCAAGAGCCCCCTCCCTCATTTCCCCCCCCTCAGTTTCTACCCAATGTGAAAACAGCCAGCAAAAAAAAAATAGGGACATCAATCATACAAGCCTGGAATCAGATCTTTCTCTAGTTGAGCCTCCGGATGAGAATGAAGCCAGTTGACACTTTGACTTCAGCCTTGAGAAACCTTGAGCAGAGAATCCAGTGAAAATGTGTCAGAGTCCTGACCCACGGAAACTGTGAGATAATACATTTATGTTGCTTTAAGCCACTGAGTTTCTGGCGATTTGTTATAGCAGCAATAGAAAACTATAACAGAATGATAATTGCCCTTTTTCCCCCCCTAGGATTGTTTTGAGGTTCACATGAGATAATCTATGTGAAATACTTAGCATAGCACCTGGCACATAGTAAACGTAGTGTTAGTTACTTATCAGTATTAACTGTTTAGGCAGTGATTTAATCTAGCTAGGCCTTGTATTCTTCTCATTCCTGAGATAACATTAAACTAAAGGTAAATTATTATAGACTCTGAAATTTGATTCAAAGTGTCCAGGGATTTCTAAAAAGTCAAACCACTGTTAGGACCTAGTCTTCTAAGAAGGAACTGTGAGATGCTTCAGAAACAGGAACTGCTCATATCAGCATGAGTCGTTTTCATGGACCCTACAATATGCTTTATGACTTACAGCGTTTGAGACTTTGAGCACTCAGATGTACTTTTCAGGCCATTTGGTTTTTCTTTTTTGCATGCTTTAAAAAATGTACTTATTTATTTATCTAATGTCACCTTGTTGTGCAATTTTGTGTGTGTGTGTGTGTGTGTGTGTGTGTGTGTGTGTGACTGTTTTTGGAGAGAACAAAAGTTGGAATACTTATGGCTCTGGGACACTGTGCTATAAGCATTTAATGGTAGCTCTTCATTTCTTTCAGAAAATAGGGCCATTTTATAAGGCAAATTCAAAAGATTTGAGTTTTATTAGCCAGTTAATGCTGAACAAAGAACACCCCAAATGAAACAAAAAAGGCTATGGTAAGTTTTAAAACTCTTTGAAAACATCAATTTACCAAATAAGCCACCTGGTCCTGGGTTGAAAGTAAAATGCAGTATTTCAACTCTTGAAAGTAAAATTTAGATAGTACGTCAACTAGGTGCTAATATATATTTATTAGGGCCCATTACTTCAATATTAAGTCTTCAGAAAGTGCTCAGATTGGATCTCATTAACCATTATCCTCTTTTAGGATGAGATGTTAGAACTCAGTGAATTTTCACAGCTGTTTAAAAGCAGGGTTCTTGGATTTCACAGTATTTGTTAACAATGTGCAAAGATCACCTATAAAACCTAATGTGTTGGGCCAAGTTAGCATGATATCCCAGCCATGATGAAATAGTTTTCTTTCTTTCTTTCTTTTTTTTTTTTTTTTAACTATATGCTCATTACAGAGCCCACATGCAGCATGCATAAAGGAGCAATGATAAACCTTTTAGCAACCTGTAATGGAATATTCTGCTTCTTCTATATTGGAAGCCGGGCAGGAATGGCTTCCTTAATTCCTTTGGTGGAGGTTTTATGTAAGCGTTGATAAGTGAAGAAAGAACAAGGAAAAGCAGCCTGTTAAGGACCTAGTGAGATCCCTTTTTTTGTGTGTGTGTGTGGCTGTGCACATTCCAGATTCCAGAGGACCACCAGCAGACACCCTCCTCCCCACTGGTCTGTTATTAATTTTACTTTATTTATAGTGACTTAGGGTTGTATGTATGTATTCATAGTCATATTTATTTTTGTCCTTAAAGGTTACAGCCTGTTAAGCATTTACCTGTGCATTTCTGTGGCATTCCATTAGTTACTAGCGCCTGAGAGAGAATTGTCAAAAGTGTTACTGGACCGAGGTTGTTCTCCTGCAGAGCTGGGGTTTTAGTTGGTAGACTTTGAGTGCAGGAGGCATGCCATATTTATTGGTCTAGTCCTTGTACCTTCTCCCCCCACCTAATTCAGCCCCTCAATAGCAACTCTGATTTCTGAGAATAGACAGGCTTGTTTTCTGCTCTAGAATTGTTATACATTGTTTGAAGTCTCTTTTCCTAAATAATTAGGTGAAAGGTCAGATTTTTCTTCCTGACTCTTCTTTTATTCAACATGCTCACTCTTCACCTATCACCTGACACAATGTATTTAACCTTTTGTTACTCATAATGTAAAACTATAAAATCTGCATATGGAGACCACCCCTGGTTCTAAACTTAAGTGGTCTTTGTGGCAGGTGGTCTTTCTTCAGTTTAACAATGCTTTCTATAGTGTATGCTTCTGCCATACGTGAAATGATTCTTCAGAGCTTAAATAACCTAAAGTTATGCTACAGTCAATGTAGATGGCCCTGAACATCCTCCAAATTATCCCCAGAATTTTCTTGGTGATTTTGTGTGGAGTGGGGTCCCCATAATTGACCCCAGGAAACCTGCAACACGGTTGGCCATAGTCTCTCCATGAATCATTAAACATTAAGTAGGGCCATTGCTGGGCATCAGTTCAGCTTGTGGAACAGTTGAAAGCCTGTTGTTTCTGTTCTCAGGGGTCTGAGAACTCAGCAGGGAAGCTTGAAACCTCATGTGGGGTGGTTTTAAAAAAAGCATTGCTTATGGAGGCAGGCATATATGACGTATATGACGCTGGAACTGGCTAGGTAAAGCATTTTGTTCAACTCCTTTTCTCAAAAGGTTTTTTTAAACAGCTTAATGTACTGGGTAAATGGCCTGCATTCATGTTAGGCAGGTGGTCTCTTAAGGCAGGTTCAGAAACATTACTCTGATGGGTAATAAACTATATGCTTAGAGCCCTTAGCTATTTCGGAAGGTGGTCTTTGGCTATAGGTGGTCTCCTTAGCAATTTTTATTGTATACATTCAATGTATGTATTTGGTTAATTCTGCTTCATTTGTTAGTGTGTGCTGTATCTGTCTACAAACTTCTAATGGACATTATCAGAATTGACTTGCTTGTTTTTTTATAAACTGAGAATAACTATCTTTCACTATGGCTATTTTAATTATAAAATGTGCTGGTTGTATTAAGCTTATGGGTGGTGCTGGAGAAAGGGGCTTACTGGGCAGACTGGTTTAGGGATGTTAAGTTACCCACCTGGAACATGGGATAAGAAACTCAGATGGTTTATCCTGGGGGTTAGGATAATCTTCTATGAGAGGGTAGGTACACAGTCTGAAATACAGGAAGGTAAAAAATGTCAGTCAAGGCTCTGTTGATCAGAGTATCATAGTGTGAACCAAATACTGAAGCAAAGTCTGGCTAAACCAGGGTCCAGATCATCATCTAGTCCCATGGTATAAAATAACCTTGGCCTTCAAATAACCCTGAATAAGTGACTGTATCAAGTAGGAAGGAATATGGGAGTGAAGAGCTGTTCTTTGAATGTTTCTGCCACATTTTCCATTTTGTTTCACCTGTACTTAAGCAAGACCATCTTACTCTTTAGCTTCAAAGACCTGAGTTATCCATCTTTAAAAATATGAACCTAGAAGAAGCATTGATGCTAGTAGGAGTGGACTGACAAACTATGTTCTGACATTGCTACTGTGAGTGATTGTGTCTGACATTTGATGTAGCTTGAGGCCTAGAGGTGCTGCTGCCTTGTCTGAACTTTTAAGTGTTGGTCTTCTGCCTGGTCATAGTCACCAGGGTGCCCCACAGTTACCCAAACTCAGAATGGCCAAACCTAAACCCATTGTATTTTACTCCAAAGCTTGTAGATGAATTCTCCATTTTAGGAAGTACAACCAGTAACCTCCCAGGAATTTGGGAGTCTTTCATGACTCCTGCCTTTCCTGATCCTTCATTCCTTCAGCCGATCAAGTGCTAAAGTCTATTGCTTCTACCTTCTTCCAGTTCCTATTCTCAAGCTGCTGCCCTGGTACAGCTCTTGTTATCTCCAATCTGAATTGTTCCCATGTCTTCCTATGGTCTCCCTGCCTCCAGCTTTGAGCTCTCCAATCTATTCTCAACAAATTGCTAGGAGAATCTTTCTATACCCAGATCTGGTCATGTTTCTCCCTTGCTTGAAACCTTTTAATAACTACCCAGTGTTCTTAAGATAAAAACCCAAATCCTTATCATAGACCATCATCTGACCCCAATTTACCTCTGCAATGTCATTTCTTGCTATGTCCTTTCTTGTATACCATGATGGAGTTGCATTGAACTTTTTGTAATTAATTGAATAAATCATATTTCATGCTTTCTGCCTTTGTTGATGCTCCTCATCAACCCTTCTCTTGCTCCTTATCTAAAGAACACCCTGCTTACCTGGGAACACTTACACATCTTCTCTTGCTTAGCTCAATGGTCACCTTCTTTGTGAAGTGGAAAATTCCTGAAACATTTCTTCACATTCCTCATCCATCAACTGGAAGAACTAACTATTCCCTCCTTCACATTTTACTGCATCAACTTTTGCCACAGTGGCTATATCACTTCATTTCTTCTATTTGTGTATATCACCCCATCCCTTTACTAGACTGTAAATTTCTTAAGGGCAAGGACTATGCCTTATTTATCTTGCATAGTGCCTGACACATAGTAGTGATTATACATATTTATTTTAAAAAATAAAAGAATACACATTTGTGGCATATATAACGATCTCAAGTATAACATTGATGTGATGACAATTCTCTTGGCTAATTGACTTCTTGCATTTTGATAGTGCTTTTCTTTATCTTATCAATATCATTATATACAAATGAAAATGATAGATCTATTGCCCGCAAAGGTTAAGTGATTTGCTTTTACAAAATAAATGGGATCAGAATAAATTTTTTAAAGTTCAAATTTAGACTCTGTGTTGGAGGAGGTTATTGAGAGGACGTGACCGCTGGTTGACCCTCAAGTTGGACCTGGGCAACTGGAGACTCCTCACCCCCTCCCCTGTCTTTGGAATGTACATTCCACCCACCGTTTCCATAGCAGAGCCCTTAGTTTTGAGAGAGTAAGGTATTTTTGAGACTATCTGGATGGTATATGTGACAAAACCCAGTTAAGGTCTTTATATAAACTTTTAAGATTCTGGTGGGACACAGGCAGAAATCTACTCATCTTGTGGGCCACTCAAAACAAGCCTTGTAAGTAAGTTCTCTTGCTCAGCAAAACTGCTATCTACCAGTCTATAGTGATCTGCCTTTTTCTTCCATTTCTCTTTGCCCTCCATGTATGGGGGGCCAGTGTCAGATTTTTCCCGGGAAGCTCCAGAGGTTTCCAACCAACAAACAGTTTGTGAGCCAGCCAGGAGACCAAAGAAATGGGTCTTGAGAAAGAGGCATCTATTGGGGAAATCTTGAGTTGTCCTTCAATCTCTATGTGGGGAAGGATGGCCTGTAAGTTAGAAGTTTATGGACTGTAATTACAGGGACACCCCCAAACACTAGCTGCTTTAATGCATTTGATTGAGGAACTGCACATAGTGCAATGAGGCAAAGAGAAACAAATGGCTGCCATGGGGGGCTCTTGTCTACTGTGGCAGTTGGCTGGCCACCGATGCCCACAGAGAGACTGAAGCTCAAGTTAGAGAGTTGGAAGAAGTACTGAGGTTAGAGAAGGACCTGCAGTTGTCTACCATTCTGGCTTCAGGCCTAGCAGACAAGGTAGAAGAACAGGATATTAAGTTTGAGAACTTAGTGTATTGTTTTGCAAAGCTAGGAGGGCACAAACTGCAGAGGATTAGGGTCTGAATGCTTATGACAGAGCCTGACTAGGACGTAAGGATGGAATCCCTGGGAAAGTGAGGAGAACCAAGCGGAGGATGTTGTAGTGATTGACAGTGAAGCACCTTGGTGTCTGACCCCTCCTACAAAGGTATGGAAATCATGAATCTGGAGTGGTCTGCCACTTTCTTCTGTCTCTCCTTGCCTTCCTTACGGAGCCAGTTTCATATTTCACCTGGGAAGCTCCTGAAGTTTGAACCAACACTCTAGACAAATGCTGAATGTTGTACCAACTCCACTTGGAGTTGGTGCTAGATTGTACTGATTTTCTGGATGCTGTTCCAATTTTCTATTAAATATATTTATATACATATATAATATTATGTAACTTTAATTTCATCTTTTCCAAGTACATATTAATTTCATTTTCTTTTAGAAAGTATTCTTTTTATGTTATTAAGGTGTGCAATGAGAAGATGAAGATTGAGATCCATGGTAATTCTCTTAAAAAATAGATATAAAAATAAACCAAGTTGGCTAATATATACTTGGTGAGTGAAATGTCTTAAAGCTTTGTTTTATTTATTTTTTAATATATAGTTTACTTTGCATACCATGATTTTGCCTTGGCCTTTAAAGCATTTTTTAAATACAACTTTATTTCTCCCCCTCCCCATGTTCAGTGCAGTCTTTTAATAAGACCATAAAATGAAAATAAGTTTACTTGGAAAATGTAGACTGATTTGTTATGAATAACAAGAATTATCAGCAAAGTTCTCCATCTGAACATTTTGAGCACACAAAAGAACATTTTAAATTTAGAAATCATTTCGTCTCTCAGAGTATAAAGTAATCAGTCATCTTGGACTTTAAAATTTGTTCGTGAAGCTATTATTTCAATTGAAATGAAGTTGAACAGAAATAATAGCCCATCATTACAATTATATCGATTGTAGCCATTATAGTAAACAGTTTTCATACATTTAATTTGTTTGCATCCCCCAAATTGAATCTTTTCAGCTCTTGAATTTATAGCAATTTAATTTTATTCAAAATGGGTTTTGAAAAGATTTCCCACCAGACATTCTTTTTCCTGATTTAGGAATTACTTCTTCAGTTTTTTTCCCATTCTCCCTCTTCTCTCCCCCACACTTTAAAAATAAAGACCATTATCCTTTGTCCTTTGTCTGCGGCTGGAGAAGGCTCACTACGTGGCTGTCTAATGAGGAAATCACCACAGGGATGTTGGTGGCAGTCACACCCCTTTGCCGCTGCAGGTTTGTTCCATTACTGACCAAGGATTTGGGCTGTGTCTGTAGCACATATGTTCTTCTGATGTCCTTATTTGGGATGACATTTAAGCAAAGCTTGCTATAGCAATGCCCAATTGCACGACCCGTAATTAGTCTGAATAACATTTTCCATTTTAAACCCTGATTTTATGGGGTTTACTACTTGGCCCATAAAATCTTGTTCCAAGCTTGGAGTTGGCATAGTTTTTAGCATAAGCAAATTTATCATAGACATAAATCATGAGCTCAATTCTCGAACCCATGGGGTGAAGAGCAAATTCGTGTGAATTGACAGGCAAAAGCCCCTGCAGGTCTGGGAGAGGTGGCAGCATCTTAGTTGTTACTAGTTCTGTGCACAAGCTTTGTAACATCAGCGACAGACCTGGATTGGGGAGGTTCAAAGGTGGGATTCAGAAAATAAACAGGTAGGCGACGCTCTTATCTTCAGGGGAGTAAAGAAGCAGCTAAAGATTCCCAGAGAAAGAATAAGAATCACATGAATTTGGGGGAGTGTCTCCCCTATGGATTTGATAAATGAACACAGGAGGCTCTCTAAAAAAAAACCAAACTCTTACCTAAAACTGTTTTTTTGTGTGTGTGTGATAAAGCATAAAGCATGCTTATTTGAATATCAGCACCTGTCCCCTCTCCCCAGAAGAACATTGGCCAACATCCACTCAAATAAATAAACATTTTAATTTATGTATTTGACAGGAGCGGCTACGGCAGGAAGTGTCAATTGTTTAGCATCAATTAGTGTACTGCAGTGGCTCTTAAGGTGTGGTTCCTGAACAGCGTCAAATGGAAATCCGCCTCCCCCCCCCCCAGACTTACTGAATCAGAAACTGTGGGGTAAGGCCCAGGAGACTGTGTTTTTATCAGTGATTCTGAGGCCTGCCCGAGTCTGAGAACCACCGGGTTAGGATAATGGGCTGTGGCTCAGGTGGGTCTGGTTTTCTCCCTTGGTTCTGTCTCATCTTTTGCAAATTAATTAAACTCTCTGACCCTTAATATTTTCACTTGTATTTATTTATTTATTTGTTTATTTATAATGATGAGGATATCACAACAGTGATAAAGATAATGATAATACCTATCTTATAGGGTTTTTATAATTATGAAATGAGCTAATATATACATTGAGTCCTTAGCACATTGTCTGGTAGATAATAAGTGCTCAACAAATAATTATTATATTCATTCAAATAAAGAAGGGGAAAGTGAGAAAGGCATTCTGAATTTATTAAGATACGATAGAAGTATCTCTTCTTTATCTTAACCCACATGGCACATTTTGCGGGGATGAAAGTTTGAGAGTAGTTGAACTGGTAGCTCATGAACCAAGTAGCTAAGGCCATTTGCCTCTCTTACTTTGCTGTTGAAGGCTAATTACTCTGTATATAATGTAAGCCCAGACAATGAGGAGAATGAAGGATGGATGGATAGTACACTCCACAAAGAATAGAGGCAATTTAAGCAAAGAATAATAAACAAAGAAGTTGTCTTCCTAAGCAAAGAAAAACAATCTTCAGATTATATGCTCATGTTAGATGATTTCTCAGTTGTTTTTCAAGTTATGTAAATAGATGTTAATCAGTTAATGAAAGTATATTAAGTGTCAATAAGATAGAGGAATTTACTTGTTCATATGATTTGTGAGGATTTTTTTTAGCATCAATTAGGTATGTTTTGAAGATGAATGTTACTATAAAAGTTACAAAAATTATTATGTCAAAGATTATGAATCTATCATTACCAGTAACAATTACAATCTTTAGCCTGGCTATTGCCAGTAACTGCACATATTTATATAATAATTTAGCTCCAAAGGAAATTTAGAACATACCTTGAAGATTTAAATATGACTTCAAATAAATAAAATTATTCTAAATAAATAAACACTGTAATAGTAAATTCTTAAACAGTTGTCTGTGTTATTTGGCATGTCAAAGTTTTATTATTACTCTGATTAAAAACAAGTGAGTCTTCACTTTGAATTTTGGAATTTATATTTATATTCTGAAATCTTTTTGATTCTTGAAAGTAGCTTGAATTGCCTCTCTCTTTGTATACACACTCACACATACACATTTTTCCTCAAAATTGAATTCTTTCACACATATAAATGACTATTAAAGAATTATTTTTCAAAATAAAATAACCACATGGACACAATTCCAAGTTTTCCTTTCTCAATTTGATTGAAGAATGGAGATTAATATAATATAATATATAAATAAATATAATAATAATAAGGGAGCACAATTCATTTAATTTTGGGTTCAACATTATAAATGAGATATGATATAGTGATATAAAATAAATTAACAATAACCCTCAGTATTTGCTGTGTGAGTGAGAGAAGATGGGGAGAATATTCAGGAAGAAGATGGCTGGATTACATCGCAAAGTTTTTCCATGGTGATGGTGAAATGTGGGAAGCTGGGAAATTTCCTGTTCCTGAAGGTATGGTAGAAAGGATGGGGCAGCTTCTCGGATGAGACAGGCCTGTTTTCACTCTTCCTCTTTATCTCTTGACTATTGAAGATCCTGGAAGTAGCATGATATATGAAATCACAAAAATAGGATACAAAATCAGTTGTATCTGGGTGTGAGTCCCTTCCCATTACTTTCTAGCTGTGTGACCTTGGGTGAGTCACTTAACTACCCTGAGCCTTACTTTCCTGAAAGTTGTAAAATGGGCACATTGAGCTCAGATGAGATAATATATATGAAAACCATGTGTTAAAGCTACAGATGTTAGTTGTTATTATCAAGGATGTCATCCAATATTATGCCCATTTCCTGGAAAATAATTAGTAGGCCAAGGTGTTTGCTGCCTTTCTCTTACCTTTAGCACTTCAAGGAAGGCAAATTGGACACCTGAACCAACTGAGCTCATAAGGTGACTATGATGCATAGATATGGCTCTGGTTGCCCTGGATCTTAAATGGTGATATTTAAGGATACATATATATGCCAGTTGGGTGAATTAGTATATTTTTCCAAATGCCCAATCTACTCAATATATAAAGACTTCCATCTTTGGGGATTGGCAAAATTGATTTTCTCTAACTCAGGAGACACCAGTTGGGAGCCTTCTAAATGTTGTCTTTGGGGTTCCTGCTGAAGGGGAGCTTCAGAGGCAAAACATTTTATGTAAAAGGCCTCTTGGAATTTTGCTTAGTCTCTTCCCTTAGATGGGATCTGAGGAGCCAGGACTTGATGTGACTTTTTCTATATTGGCATCTTTATGATGATGAGGTTTCATCACATGTTGGTGGTTTCCTTTAATCTGTCTGGGGATTTAGCAGGGGTTGGAAACCCCAGCCAAGCTACTTTTAGGAACAAATGTGCAATAAAATGACTTTCTACTTCCTCTCATTTTGTTTTCTTTTTTGTTTCTCATTATGTAAATTCCAGAAAATTAATCATGCAATAGAAGAGGACAAGCAAGGCCTTTTTGGTCAGAGTTCTTCATTCATCTGTGTTAGATGCTCAAGCATGGAGTCCAGCTTGTATTCTATTTTATTTATTTATTTTTCTTGTTGGAAGTATTACAGATCAGCTTGTATTTTAATGTCTTGAGGATATGGAGGATTGAATATTTTCCAGATTATCTTTGATTTAGTAATGGAAGAATATCAGGGCCAGATTGTTTCACAATACAAGGCAATTCTTCTGGTGTTCTTGTTTTTTTTTTTAAGTTTTTACTAACCCATGATAAAATCCTGGCTTTGAGTAAAACTAATTCCTGGTTGATTTTTTTTTTTCTCCTTGAAAATCCTCTGCCAGATAATGTTGGGGTGGATTGGGCCAGGAAGGCCCTGCTTCAATTCTTTTCTCTCTCTTCTCCTATTTAAAAATGCCCCCACTCCAAGCCCACCTAGTTGACCCCATCTACAACTATTAATTACCAACAATGGCATATGAACTGCTCATGGTGTTAGAAACACTTATCATGCATTATCCTATTTTAGTCTTGTAGCAATTTTGAGTGCAAATGCTATTATTATTTCTATTTAATAGAAAAGGAAATTGAGGTGTAGACATTAAATAAATTGTCCAAGGTCCCTTGGCTAGTAAGTGTTGGAGGACAGATCAACTCCTAGGAGCCTTTCACTCAAGGTCCTAAGACCGACATGGTTCCTAAGTAGGAGGAAACTAAAGAACCTAGTTTGGTAGCTTGGGTGACTCGTTTCAACTCAACTTCACTGTATTGATCATGCTTCAGTTTCACATTTCTGCTTTGTTCGTGGGGTTAACTCCTGCTCCCCGTTTTGTATCATAGTTCCTGTAACTATGTTTCTGTTTTATTCCTTATACCAGGATTTATCAATAGTGACGTTATTTTGGGTCATATAATTTTTTTGTGGGGGTCTGTTTGGTCCACTGTAGGATGTTTAGCAGCATCATTGGCCTCTACTCACCAGATGCCCATAGTAGCCTCCCAAGATATGACAACTGAAGTGTCTCTAGACATTGCTTAGCTTCCCCAGGGGGGAATGACCTTCGCTCGAAAACCTCTGTCTTATAGATACAACCCTGAATGGATGGCCTGATGCTTACTTTGTCCTGCTCAAAGTGTAACTGTCTTGTTCTGTCGTTTTTTTCTTTTTTTATTAATTACAAAATTTTATTTTTCTTTATTGATGTTAGAGAGAGAGGAAGGGAGAGGGGGAGAGAGAGAGAGAGAGAAACACCAATGAGAGACAACATCGATTGGCTGCTTTCTGCATGCCCCTACTGGGGATTGGGCCCACAACCTGGGCATGTGCCCTGACTGGGAATCGAACCAGCCACCTCTTAGTGCATGGGTCGACACTCAACCACTGAGCCATGCTGGCCGGGCTGTTCTGTCAGTTTTTGCTAAATACCAGCGCTGAGTGTCAGTCCTATGCCTGGACATTTTTTAAGCATCACAACTCCCTGAGGCCTGCTGCTTGCTGGAATCATTGCAGATTTTTTGGGTCTAGACTTCCCATTCCCATGCTATCTTAGGATTCACCTGTTGTCCATCTACCAGCAACCACCTAACTTGATGACACATTCTTTTTTTTTTTTTTTTTTTTTTTTTGGTATGTGCCCCTAGCGGGAACCGAACCCGGGACTCTCTGGTCCACAGGCTGACGCTCCAACCGCTGAGCCAAACTGGCCAGGGCTGATGACACATTCTTAATAGACTCTATGTTTTCTGATTCTGTGCTCAACTCCCTGAATAGACTTCCTCTGGCTGCCTTCACCAGTTCTATTATCTCTCCCAATCTGTTCTATTGGATTGATGACAGGGCCTCGAGTCTCTGTAGCCTTTGTCTTTCTGAGGGCTGCTGCTCATCAGTGGGTTCAAATGAACTCTCCACTTTGATCCTTGAATGTATTTAAACTTTCACTTTTGGAAAAGTTGAGATTGCATGTTCTATAAGAATTAGGTAGGTTCCCAAGTCATTGGGAAAGGCAAAAATTAATATGGTCAACTTTTCTCTTGAAAATTTCCTGTGAAACAACTAGCTGAAGACTGACATTTTCATCTTTCAAGGAATCCATCTCAGTCATAATTTTCTCCAGCAATGTTATATGCTCCTGGAATGTAATTTGCAATGAATGGGTGTTTAAATACTGGAATTATATTTCTCATGGCAAGGTACTTATACCATGAGAGCACTTGGGAACCAAAATTGAGTAACTAACAGCATTTTAATCTTTTGCCCTTCACACTCATTCTACTCAGTACCCTGGCTCCTGAGTGGAGTGGGAGACAGAATTATTTGGCATTGTCATGTGATTTCTCTCTGTCCTTTTTTTGTTATTGTTGAAAATGAATATGTTATTAAATATGTATGGTGCCATTCTATTGTAATTGAGTCTTTACTGAGCATAGTGGAAAAGAAGGAAATGATAAAAGATTTGATAGTGCATACCAACATTAGTCAAACAGTGGTTTTCAAACCCTCTTTCAAGGAACCCTAGGTGTTCTTTAGAGGAACTTCAGAGCTGTGGTAGGGAGCACAGTGCTTGGTTCAATAACAGAAACTCTTTCTTTTCTCCTCTGATTTTTGTGTAAGATTTAATTTGAACAGTAGTTCAATGGCTAAAAATATATTAAATTGTGCAAAAGCCCCGGGACTCAGAGCCACATTGCTGATGCTTGTTTTCCTATTTAATTGTTTTTTGTTAATTCTTTGATTCACATGCATGCATACATATACAGTAGTTTCTAAGTATTTCAAAAATAAAATGTTATCATACTTTATATTCTAAAACTTTCATTATGCAACAATTTATCATGGCCATCTTTGCATGTGAGAACATATAAACTTACCTCTCTTAAAAATGATTTTGTGACCTTCAATAATATTAAGATACCATAATAGACTTCACCATTTGTTAGATAATCAAGTAGTCTCGTGAAATTTATTATTTCAAATAATATGGCAATAATTTTCCCTATCCTTAGTATTTCTTCAGGATAGATTCTGAGAAGTAAAACTTACGGATCTAAGGAATATGCATTTAAATTTGGATGCAGACTTCCAAGTTAAAATTCATAAAGAGTGATTGATTTTAAAATCTACCAGTAGTACAAGTCTTTCCTGTAGCATTACCGTCACCCAAACTGGTTATTAATAATCAACTTAACTTCTGCTAATTGAATAGGTAAAAAAATACTTTGTTATTTTCACTTAATTTCCCTGATAATTAGTGAAATTTATCATCTGTTTAAATAGTGACTAGCTATTATATTTCTTCTGTGAATTGTTTTTTCACACACTTAGTTCACTTTTTTTCTCCTCTTGAATTTTTTGGAATAGTTTGTGAAGGATAGTGTTAGTTCTTCTTTGACTGTTTGGTAAAATTCACCTGTATAGCCATCTGATCCAGAACTTTTGTTTGTTGGGAATTTTTTAAAATTACTGCTTCATTTTCACTAGTGGTAATCTGTCTGTTCAGATTCTCTGACTCTTCCTAATTCAGTTTTGGAAGATTATATGTTTCTGGGAATTTATCCATTTTGCCCAGACTGTCCAATTTATTGGCATATAGTTGTTCATAATATTTTCTTTTTTGTTAATCCTTACCCAAGGATATTTTTCCATTAATTTTTAGATAGAGTGGAAGGGAGGGAGGGAGAGAGAAACATCAATGTGAGAGAGACACAATGGACACATTGAATTGTTGCCTCCTGCACAACCCCAACCAGGACCAGGGATTGAACCTGCAACCTAGGTAGTGCCCTTGACTGGGAATCAAACCTGCGACCCTTTGGTCCACAGGCTGATACTCTAACCACTGAACCAAACTGACCAGGGCTGTTCAAAATATTTTCTTATAATCCTTTCTATTTCTTTGGTGTCAGCTGTTTCTTCTCTTTCATTTCTGAAATTATTTATTTTGTTCCTCTCTTCTTTTTTCTTGATGAGTCTGGTTAAAGGTTTGTCAATCTTGTTTATCTTTTCAAAGAACCAGCTCTTGGTTTCATTGAGCTTTTATATTTTTTAAGACTCCATTTCATTTATTTTTCTGCTCTGATCTTTATTATTTCCTTTGTTCTACTCACTTTGGGCTTTGTTTGTTGTTCTTCTTCAAGGTGCTTTCAAGTGTAAAGTTAGATTGTTTAGTTGAGATTTTGTTTGTTTTATGAAATAGGCCTGTGGTGCTATAAATTTCCCTCTTTGGACAGCTTTTACCATGTCCCATATATTCTGGGTTGTTGTGGTTTCATTTTTATTTATTTCAAGGAAACTTTTGATTTCTTCCTTGATTTCATTGTTAACCCATTCATTATTTAGTAACATGTTATTTAGTCACTATATCTTTGCATGTTTTTCAGTTTTTTTTTGGTGATGGATTTCTAGTTTCATACCATTATGGTCAGAGAAAATGATATGATTTCTGTCTTCTTAAATTTATTGAGACTTGTTTTGTGTCCTAACACGTGCACTTGAAAAGAATGTATATGCTGCTGTTTTGGGGTGAAATGCTCTGAAGATATTAATTAAATCTATCTGATCTAGTGTGTCATTTAGGGCAGCCATTTCCTTACTGATTTTCTGTCTGGAAGATCTATCCATTTATGTCAATGGAGTGTTAAAATCCCCTGCTGTGACTGTATTACTGCCAATCGCTTCCTTTATGTCCATCAAGTTTTGCTTTACATATTCAGGTGCTCTGATATTGGGTGCATAAATGTTTACAAGGGTTATATCCTCTTATTCAAGTTCTCCCTTTATCATTATGTAGTGTCCGTCTTTGTTTCTTATTATAGGCTTTGTTTAAAATCTATTTTGTCAGATATAAGTATTACTATTCCAGCTTTTTAAACATTTTTCATTTGCCTGAAATATTTTTTCCATTCCTTTATTTTTAGTCTGTGTGTATCTTTTATTCTGAGGTGGATCTCTTGTAGACAGCATATATATGGGTCCTATTTTCTTTTTTTTAATTTTTTTTTTATCCTCACCCGAGGACATTTTTTCCATTTTTTGTTCAGATAGAGTGGGAGGGAGAGAGAGGAAGAGAGAGAGAGAGAGAGAGAGAGAGAGAGAGAGAAACATCGATGTGAAAGGGACACATCGAGTGGCTGCCTCCCACACTTCCCAACCAGGGCCGGGGACAAACTGCAACCGAGGCACGTGCCCTTAGCAGGAACCGAACCTGGATCTCTCTGGACCGCAGGCCGAAGCTCTAATTGCTGAGCCAAACCGGCCAGGGCGGGTCCTATTTTCTTATCCATTCAACTACTCTATGTCTTTTCATTGGAACATTTTTTTTTTGTTGTTAATCCTCACCCAAGAATATTTTTTCCACTGCATTTTAGAGAGAGTGTAAGGGAGGGAGGGAGAGAGAGAGACGTTGATGTGAGGGAGACACTTCTATCAGACGTCTCCTGCATGCACTCTGTCCTGGGCCAGGGATCAAACCTGCAACCCAGGTATGTACCATTGACGAGAAATCATATCTACAACCCTTCAGTGAGCGAGCCGACACTCTAACCACTAAGCCACACCAGCCAGGGCTCATTGGAACCTTTAAGCCATTTACAATTAAAATGATTATTAATAGGTATGTAATTGTTGACATTTTATTCCTTTAACTATGTTATTGGTGTGTTTTTTTTTTTTTCTTTTTCTTTTTCTTCTTCTTAAAGAAGACCTTTTAAAATTTCTTGTAATACTGGTTTGGTGGTATCTTTAGTTTTTTTTTTTTTTTTGTCTTGGAAGCTCTTTCTCCTTCGATTTTAAATGATAGTCTTGCTGTGTAAAGTATCCTTGGTTATAGGTCTTTTCTTCTCATCACTGTGAATATTTCATGCCAATCCTTTCTGGCCTGAAATGTTTCTATTAAGAAATCATCTGTGAGTCTTATGGGAGTGCCCTTGTAGGTAACTGTCTTTCTCTTGCTGCTTTTAAGATTCTTTCTTTGTCTTTGGCATTTTAATTATGATGCGTCTTGGTGTTGGCCTCTTGGGTTCATCTTGTTTGGGACTCTCTGTGCTTCCTGGACTTATATGTGTTTTTCCTTCACCAGGTTAGGGAAGTTTTCAGTCATTATTTCTTCAAATAGGTTCTCAGTCCTTTGTTTTCTCTCTTATCCTTCTGGTAACCCTATGGTACAGATGTTGTTGTGCTTCATGTTGTCCCAAAGTTCCCTTAAACTGTCCTCATTTAACATTTTTTTGGTCTTTTTTGCTTCTCTGATTGTTTTCTGCTACCTTTTCTTCCCAATTTTTTATTTGATCCACTGCTTCATCTAATCTACTGTTTATTCCTTCCAGTGTATTGTTCATTTCAGATATTGTATTTTTCATTATTGACTGAGTCTTCTTAATGGTTTCTGTGTTCTTTTTCATACTGTTGAGCAACTATACAGTCATTACTTTGAACTCTATATCTAATAAATTTCTTGCCTCCATTTTATTAAGCTCTTTTTCTGGAGATTTCTCCTGTTCTTTCATTTGGGGCCTGTTTATCTGGCTCCCCATTTTGGTTGCCCCTTTTTTTTTTTCCTTCTACATATCAGATAGATCTGCTATGACTTCCAGTCTTGGTAGGGTGGCCTTATGTAAGTGGTCAACTTCTGATCTTTGTATTTTGTTTATTCACCTATTTATTATTGTACCAATAGCAAAGTATTTAAATTAATTTAAAGTATGTTAAATTTCCTACTCACTGTCCTTTCAAAAATTATTTCTTTGGTCTTTTCTAAAATGTGTCTTCTAGATGAATATTCAAATTTATCATGCATGGAAAATATTCAGTTGGGTATAGACCAAAATTATATTTAAATTATAGATTGCTATGAGGAAGTTGATAGTTTTAAAATATTGAGTTTTTAAAATCAGGACTGTGCTATCTTGTTCTGTTTAGTCTGTTCTTTTCTTTTGGTAAAGGTTTCTTTAAATTGGTATCAAACATTTTTGTTAGTTTTATCACTTTTGTTGTTATTGTGAATTAGACCTTAAAAAAATGTACTTTCCAATAGTTTATTCCAGTGGATGCTGTTTGACTTTTGTATATTTATTTTGTCACCTTACTACACACCTTAACATTCAGGTGATGCTTTTGGAGCCATTTGATTCTTACAGAATGCATTTAGGTCTGAAGTGGGATGAGTTACAAAGTAATTATCAATACTCACTTGGTTCCCAACTCTTTAACAATAGGTGGTGTACCCATACATCATACAGACAGCAGCAGCCCCACCTCAGGCATTTTCCCAGGCCTCCCTTCTATTTGCCTGCACTGGTTCCTCCTCCTCATGTTTGCCTGACTTACCCATGTCTTGCTTCCTGCTCTCTACTTTGGTTAGGTAACCTGTTAGGATTATCCCAATTATACCTCTGTCCACCCATTTGGCTTCAATGTGCCTCCAGATCCAAGTATGCAATGATCCCTACTCTACCAGCCTTGGCTCTTCAGAACCCTGTCTTCCTCCCCTAGAACTGGGCTAGACAATTGAAAGTGCAGCAGTGAAACTAAACAGCCTTATCACATTCTACTTGGTTAAAAAAAACCCAAACAAATTCCACAGAATGGTTTAACAATACATTTTAATTGAGCACTTGGCTGGTTTCTAGTCATTTTTCTAGGTTCTAGAGAAAGGGTTATGAAAATGGCTGACATGCTAGCCATTCTCATAGAGCTTGTATTCTATGGGGAGTCCAACATGAAGGGGACATCTTCCCTACTTTTCTAGGAATTAATGCTGGAATCCTCCAGATTTGTAGGCCCTCCTACTATCTCCCAGGCAGAATTTGCATTCACCTCTATTGTCAATGTTTGGTAGAGTGAAGAGTTAAAACCAAATGGAAACAAATACTTTTCATGAAAAAAAAAAAAAAGAAATCCTACTGAAAGTTTTCAACTTTGTATGACTTTGTTATAGTATTTTTACACACACTTTATTTTTATATATAGTCATTTTCCCTACTTGTTTGTAAATTGGTATAGGAGCAAGGACTTAACTCATATATTTTTCATTCCCTAGAGCACAGTCAGGACTCTTGCACAGAGTTGATACTCAGTATTTGTTGTCTTTCTGGTTGGGGTAACTAGATAATGTCCCTTAAACTCTTATTTCATCTCATTTAGTTGGTTTATAAGACACTTTAAGTGACAACTTACTGCACCTTCCTTGAGGTTTAGAGAAAAAATTGGGCATGCTAAGTGAAGATAGCAGCAATTGTGGTCTTGGGTGGCATATTTTGCTGTGTTAAATGAGAGAACTCACTCTCATCTGTGGTTTGCTAATTATTGTTTTTTTTTTTTTCTTGCAGAACAAAGAAGTAAGAAAAAATTTCTTTTAAAGAAAAGCCAAAAAATTATTATAGATCTTTTCTTTTGACATTCCTAAACAAGAACAGGCCTAGATGGTGTCATTTTTAATTCTTGCCCTAACTAGTATTGATTTTTTTTTTTTCATATTGCCCTGAATTTTTACCCAATTTTGGCTCTGTGTTGGATGAACACAATTTCTGTATGGAACACCTAAGGTTTCTTAACTGTCTACTTATATATAAAATATTATTTTGTCTTCTGAGTTTGATTAACAGCTAACTTGATGTATATTATTAGTGATCCTTTGAGTTTTTCTTTTTGTAAGGAGGATGGACTAACATCTAAGGCCCTCAGAGAAAAGAATCCATGATGATTGTATTTGAAAATTTCCCCTTATTATCTCCATATGGCAAACTTACAACTCAACAGAAAACTAGATGTTGTATTATATGTTTCAGAGATTTGTACTTTTGTTTCAGATTTTGTATGCTTTCTTTCTAGATTTTCTTGCTGTCCTTCTGGCTTCAGAGCCCTTGTTGGGACTGAGAAAAGTCATAGAATAAGTTTCATAAGGAGCTTATAAAAAACTTCAAAATCATTTTTCCAAGCTTTAAAAATTGCTTCAGGGATTTATAAAAACGTGAGGGGAGACTTGCTGTTTCGATTGTCATATTCAAACCAGAAACACACTGATGTTCTAATAGCTTAGCATTGGACTGAAATTTTCTCAGAGCAGATTTCAAATGGGACTACAAATAAAATTTACAAGTGTCATTTAAAATTCTAATTTGTGTTGGTCATCAATCAGAGATGTGACACGAGTGCTGGTCTTAGAGCAAAGAGTAACTAGTGAGCAGTATTTATTGAACCCGTTCATCTTTCTGTTTTGATGAGCTAACCATTTTAGGTTTCTTTTCTAGGATGCCAAATCCATTTAAGATCAAAACAAAGACATCTAGCTGAGTAAATTAGACATTCTTTATAATACATAATTACATCTAGTGTATGGCAAAGATTGAGAAGATGATGGTTTAAAGTCACCTAAATGTATCTCAGGGGATCATTCATTGTGAGAATTAACAAAGCTGGAATTTGAAGACAATATTTAATTGAGAATCTGGATGTCTTAGGTGTAACTGACTTTAAAGCTGAGTTTATACATTCCTACTTACTTTTTTAAGTCTCTTGGTAATGTGTTTGTGAGAAGAAAAGAAGGGGAGAGAGACATAAGGATTTTGGTTTTAAGCATTTTTACAGGGTGCAGTCACCAAATGAATAAAGAAGAGGAATTAGAGCCAGAGAAAGAGTACGATGAGAGAGAGGGACTGTGAATCCAGTGCACATGGTTTTAAACATGTGATATTGTTCTTTGATATTTTCTGGATAGCTAACTTATTCTCAAATTCATAGCATTATTTATAATTGCTAAGTATGTTTTTCTTTTTGATTCCTGAAATAAATAACATGGTTATGTGTCCAAGAGTTAAAATGAACTTAAAATTCAAGTGGGTGCTTAGGCACTGGTGTTAGGCTTTTGTTGATACAGTTAAACTCAGGTATCTCCTGTTTGCCACCTCCAGATATTTTTGGAGGCCTTTCATTTTTCAGTTAGTTAAATTTTAATGCAGTATGAAAAAGATAATTCTTAAATCCTTTTAGGCATTGAGATCTAGTTTTTGGAGTGAGATTATGTTAGCAATGGCTAATCTTTATTGATACCAGGTGCTACATACTCTGCTAAGCATTTTATAAATGTAATTTAATTTATTCTACACAGCTACACTATGGCGTAGACACTATTTTTTTTCTGACATTGGAGACATGAAGAAATTTAGGCACTGAAAGTTTAAGTAACTCGCATAAAGCCATGAAGCAAGTGAAAGGCAGATTTGGGATTTGAACCTGGGCATAAGACTACAGAGCCATGGTTTTAGCTAGCGCCTCAGAGTGCCTTCTTTCCTGACCAATAAAGCAGTCATTAAAGAGACTGCATCAAAAGCAAAGTCAAAACACTTGTATTCTCTGGGGTGCTAGACACTTGGTTGTTTACCCAATGGTCATTTCCACTTCCCTTCAATTTTGTTCACATCGTCAAAGAACTTCAAGTACTGCCCCAACATCCAGAAGTTAAATAATGATTAGTCTAAGCCAAGACTGGTAACGCCATTATTTTACTGTTAATTGCTTTGGGAATGGTTTTGTGACAGAATTCTCTTCAATCAGATATAAAGACTATTCTACATAATGGAGTCTGGAAAAGTGTACTTTGTTGTGAAAAAGGGATAAGAAAGGGGTGCACATGCCCAGCTGGTGTGGCTCAGTGGTTGAGCGTCAACCCATGCACTAAGGGGTCACCGGTTCGATTCCTGGTCAGGGCACATTCCCAGGTTGTGGGCCAAATCCCCAGTGGGGGGCATGCAAGAGGCGGCCAGTCGATGTTCTCTCTCATTGATGTTTCTCTCTCTCTCCCCCTCTCCCTTCCTCTCTCTCTAAAATCAGTAAAGAAAAAAATTTAAAAAAAGAAAGGGGTACACTCTATTCTCCCTTCTTAAGATTGATTGGTGGGATATAAAGCTAGGAGCAGCTGCAGTCAGCTTGCAACTGTGAAGACATAGATTGAGGAAAAAAGCCCATTGAGGATGGCGGAAAGAACTTGAGTCCTTGTTGATGTCCTTAAGCTGCTGCAATAATTAATCCTGGAAATTCCCTACCTCTGAACTTCTTCCTTTGGAGAAAATAAGCGTGCCCAACTGATTAAGCCATTTTGAACTGAGTTTTCTATTCTTGTAGCCCTAAACATTCTAACTGATACATCTGCGTTCCAGACCAGGCCCCACTCCCATATCTTCCACATCTTATTCCCTTATAGGTGATATCATGTTGTGTTTTTCTTTATAGTTTGTGTTAGGTTAGAAACTGGCTATAAGATCTTCTGAACAGATGTTGTAGACTTTTCCAAACAGAGGTATTTTGAACAAAAGTGAATAGTTTTGACTTTCAGAACTAAATATTTACAGTGTCTCCAAGCCTCTAAAGCTGTCCAGGAAGAAAATTGTGAGTGAATGTTCTATCACATACAGAGCAGAATAAACAACGCGCATGAGGGCCCTCAGGGGACTGTCAAACTACATAAAATTTTACACAGCTTTAAGCAAAGCTACAGAGGCCAGCGCAGTGCGGGCACGGAGTGCTCTGAGTGGGTTTGGGACCCTCCCTGAGGAGCTCTCCCATCTCTTGGGAATATCCAAGATTGATGATGCTCATCCATAATTATGCTCTTATTATCACCGTGAGATAGTTGAAAGAATTCAAATAGAGTAGACAATTCTCAGGTGAAGTTTAAAATATTCTTGATTGGCTTTTTATCCCCAACCTCTTGTGTGAAGAGACCACAACCAAATGGAAAGTGTTCATGAAAGCAAAGGGCAGTTTTGACTTTCTATTATTATTTTTAAAGTTTTTGAAGCCTCTGGGATGCCTCTAGGAAAGGGAAAGAGAGTTCCAGGCCTCCTCCACTGTGGCCTGTTATCACCAGCTGTGACAGGTCTTCCACATCAGTAGCACACATGTTGCATTTCACAAAATGAAACTCAGAGTGCTTTCTTTTGGAGTATAACCCCTTGGTGACAAGAAGCATTTCATATGAATGGTTCACTTGGTTTTGTTAGGGCGGGGAATTTCAGACTCTGCACTCATAAATAGGTGTGGAATTATCTCTAGGACTGGCTCAGATAGCCTGGCAAATGACGAAACATTGATTCTGCCCCTCGGATCCATGGAACCAAATAGTGTGTGTCTGGAGGCCCTTCCTATGGGTCTTGGAGGTGCTCTAACTCCTCCTTATGAGATGTCTGACCGTTAAGTAAATGTCTCTTCTAGTTTGTTCTGCTTCAGTTATTAACTAAGAATGGAGAGTTTATCTGTTTGCTTATGCGCGTGTCTTCCTCAGTAGATAGTGAATTCCTTGAGGAAAAGGCACTTGTATTTTTGAATTCCCAGCATGTAGCACCATGTCTGGCACATATTAGCAGCTGATCAATAAACTCCATAACTTTTTTTTCCTCTTCAGTTGTCACTAAGAATGATCTAAAGACAAATGCAGTGATATGTCCTTCCCAGCTCCTTTGCCAGAGTATAGAATGGGCTAAGTAGTCTCTAATCCAGTTGGTGTTCTGTATGCAGCCAAAGATTTCCAGGGGATGGATAGCCTCCTGGACTTGATTTGTCCAGGACAACAAAGGCAAAAAGCCAGATGTGTATTTGTAGGAAATCCGCGGTGCTCTTGTTACAGCTCTAGGAGCCAAAGCAAAAGATCCTTCCCTTTCCTCTAAGCGCTGAATTTTGAAATTGGCAGACACATAATAGGGCATGTCTATGGTTACTAAAGAATGGAAAACTAGAAAAATATTAAATCTAGGGTTATAATTATCTGATTAACCACAAATGGCACAAACATTGAAAATCTAATAAGGAAGCTGGCGTGGCAATGGGATTGAGGCTTTCATAACACTGATCAACATATTGAAGCAGAAATGTATTAAGTGTGGTGCTTGTGACACAACAAGAGGAAAACACCCCACCCCCAAATATACCTAGTGCTGTTCCAGAGATAAGGAAATTCCCAATCATCATGTGCTTCTTTATGCTTCTAGTGATCAAAATTCAGGATGCTGTTGCTAAAGGTAAGGGCAGCTGCATGGGTAATTACAAGCAGAGTGTCTTTGTTGGGGTATATTATTTTATGCTCGTAAGGTACCTTCCTTCTCAATGTGTTCTGGGAAGCACATAGAAATACTAAAACACATTACTTGTTCCGAAAACCAACACAGAGTGGAATGAAGCAAGAGGAAGAAAGCTGGCGCAGAAGATGAAACTTGACTCCTGTTCTTTGAAAGGGGCCAGGGGGTACTTAGTGTTTAAACAGGCCAAAAGGAACATTCACTTTAAAATCTAAATTGTTTTCTAGGTCAGAATGATTTTGTAAGTACTTAGCTCTGGGATGGTGTCTGTTAATATGTGCTCAGGGTTTTTTAAGCAACTGGGATTCTGTCAGTAAAAATGGGCATCTTCCAGCTCTGTTTTCCCCCCACCCCACGGTCGCAGCCAAGCACGAGTTTCTCAGTACTACCCTTCAGTGCACAGTGACTAGGAAAGAGCAGGATGTCCAAAGAGAAGGCTGTACTTGTAAGGTGCTTTACTGGGTATTTCCATAATATCCTCTCGCCTTTCTTCTCACTCTTGCCGATGAAGGGGCGGTCTCCAGAAGTGGGGCAATTCCAGTCGGGGGATATGGGCCAGGGAGATGGATGGTGTGCGTGGAGCCCAGGGAACATCTGTGGAATGGTGACAGGGCTGTTCATTTCTAACAGAGTTCACATGAAGGGTTAATAGGATTGAAGGCTTGAAAGGAAATCCTAATGGATACCACTGATCCTTGACTTTGTGTCTGGCACTGTTCTAAGTGTTTTACATATCATTTTATTTAATCCTTACAACAAGCTTATTAGCTAGGTACCTATCAGCCTTTTAGAGGCTCAGAAAGGATAAGTTACAGGTTAAGTAAAGGTCACAGAGCTAGCAAGGAGTGGGCCCTGGATTTGAGTATAAGCAATTCAACCTGGAGATGAACTCAACTCCCACAGTGCAGCCACCTACCTCTACTGGTAGATAAGATCAGACCACAGGGCCTTGAACGATATACGTAATTAGTTCTTTTTTTCTGTATGTGGGTCAATGGTGTGGAAACATTTTCGAGGTTGTGGACTGCTCTTTCAAATGACATTTTGCCAATATATAGACCAGATAATAGTGACAGTGCCAATATACTAAACAGAGACATTCAATATATTAACAGGTCAAAGTGAGTGTGCTCTGGGTAAAGTGGGGAAGGCTGTAGGTCCCACCTGTTCAGCTGCTTTCTCTGCAGGGGCCTGGGAGCCTCATCTGTGGCCCTCCCAGGGCCCAGGTTGGCAATAGTTGCCGTGTGCGAGGCAGTACTGGGGTTTTTGAGTAGAGTGGTGTGTCACTGAATGGGGTATTTTAGAAGGATGTCTGGTACTGATACGCAAGGTGATGATGGGAAGAGAAGGAGAGTAGGCCGATGAACGACCAGTCTCACGGTCACTGTGGGGGCCCGAGCCTGATCTGACGGAGGCTTGCTCTGGGCTGTAGAAACAGGGCAAGAGGCGGATGTGAAGAAAGAATTAAGCAAAAGATAAATGGTTTATAGTGAAGAGTAATGAAAGGGGAGAATATAAATATTTCAGACGAATTCTTTATTAAAAGTACAATGTGTCAAGAATCAAGGGGCTGGCTTGCTGAATTCTTTTTAGTATATGAATTTAGTTCTTTTTTTTTAGAATAAAAATTTTTAGTTCAAAACACTTTTTTTTTTTTTTTTTTTTAGTTTAACAAATTGTTTTCCTGCCATATTTCATTTTAAAGGCAGATTTAAGATGCGGGATGTATAGAACATGTTGTAATCCATAAGCACTCGGGCATTAACTAAAAGGACATGATTAATTTAAATCTCAGAATGGTCTGTCACTACTCTTTGATATCACACAAACAAGAGATTGATAGAGTGGCATGGGATCGACAGAGGGAAACCCAAATGTGTTTAGTGAGCCGCAGGGTTGTGGTTCCACAGAATTGAATGCCAGGAATGTATTCCTGGTTTTAAGAATCAATAGAACATTCATGCTGATTACATCAAGCTCTTAAATCTCTTTCACCTCTTGATGTCAACCAATCAGATTATGGAATTCTTGAAAAATTTTTCAGTCCAAAGTTAGATGGATATGTTGTTACTAGATGGATGAACTTTCTCCCCCAAAACTACAGTTTAGACCCAGAAACATAAATCATTTTTAATTGACTAAAGCTGGTCCCTGAAGAAGAGTAATCCAAATATAATGCTGGCTAATGAATCCACTGTAAAAGACAACTGTAGCACTTCCAATAGATGGCATTGTTTTTAAACTGGCACTAAATTGCTTCAATTAATTCCATTTGGATTTATGAATAAACATTCGTTCTCCTTTGGGCTTTCTAACATGTCTTTGCCTTAGGAAACTCACCTCAGCTCCATCAATTCATGATATTTTCTTCCAGTGAGTGATATGATTTATACACTAATGATTTTCTAATTTCTATTTTTTTTAAAAAGCCTATCTCTGGGGACATCATGTTCTTGGGTGGTTAAAGCAGTCTGTTGGGTAAAATATATGGAAATGACTAACAGTTGGAGATGTTAATGTAAAGAGAAAGTGTGATTTAATGAGCTGCTTTTGAAACAAGTTAGAACATCGAAGTTGTTGGGGAGGGGATCTCCCAACCCACTCCTGGCTTCAGGACTATTTCAGAAGCTGCAAGTGAAGTATTTCCTTAAGCCACTAGAGTGTGAAATCTTTCTAAAGCTTCTCAGAAAGCAAAAGGGGGTTACTAATGAACACAAACTATAATACAATTCCAATTTTACAGCACACTTAACGTTGCTGATAGCTTCTTAGAGCACAATTAAGTCAAATTGGAAGGAGATTCTGGTAGGAAAATAGTCCTCCTGGCTGAGAAAGTGGATACTCATTTGTATTATTTACCCTAGGTTGACAATGCACACGCCAGCGCCGAGGAGTTTATATGGGAGACTGCAAGAAGCTATTCAAACTGTTTTGAGTATTTTGTGATTTCCTCTATAGTATAAAGAAACATCCACTTTGGGATGAGAGAAGAAAAGGGGCAATTAAGTTTGCACGCTTAAATTTCTCTCAATAGAGGACTAAAAAAGGCAATACTACCCCTCCAAAAATATAACGTAGTTTTCAAATAACAGGTTGCTTAAATTAACTTAGGGAGCAGTGTAATAGCAGAATGCATTGACTTTTAAAAGCAAATTTCCCTGAATATTTTACTGACTTTTTCTCCCATCCTGAGCTTTATAAAGCAAAATAAAGCTGCACACACTTTCTTCCAGTGACCCCTACATTATCATTCTAAAATGCTGGTTAAAAATGAAGGATAATATCATTAAGCTTTGGAAAGAAAACTCAGGACATCTAAGCATGTAACTTCAGATTAATTACTTATGAACGTTTTTCTCAACTGTGATGATTCCCCCTGGAAACGGACAGCTTGGCCTTGGCTGTTGGCCGCTGCTATACCTTTCGGCAATCAGGGATCCGCATTGCTGGTTCCACAGGAACTCCACTGAATTGGGTCTGAGCCCTGCACACCCGCTCCTTCCCCTTCTCCCGACAGCCTCACCAGGCAGCAGTTGACTGGGCCATGACTATTAGGAAAGGGATTACCAACTGCCTGACTCTTTGCTGTCTTTCCTCACCCCATATCTTTAATTTTTAAAGACCTTCCTAGGATCCTAGAGCTTCTGATGTACCAACCAAAACATTGCAGTTAAGGACAACAGAAATATCAAATGGACTTAAGTCAATGAAGGAGTTAAAGGAGACATTTTTCAGGCATTTGGCCTCAAACTAGCACTCTGGAATGTGGGGAATGTTTTAAACATAAAAATGCTGAGCTGTATGTTATAATACATGGTAACTTTTTAAATGTTAGGGTTTCATATCACAGAACATACACACTGGAAATTAAATGACCCATTGTTTTGAAACTTCTGCTGTTCCTATACTTACCTAAGCACTAGTTACAGCTGATTTAGAGACAGAGGCGGGGACCTCAAAAGACTTGTGTGTGATTTGAGGTTCTGCGTCCATTACTTTTTATAAAAGCTGGGACGAGCCAAATTCCCAAACGTTGGTCTGAAGATTTAGGGCTCTTTTTACCATTACCTTTGGATTAGGCGGGTGTTTAATTTCTTGGAATGTGGGAGAAAATGAAATACGAGAGCAAACAGAGTTACAAATTGATTTTCAGTCTGCCCTTTGTTGGAAAAGTTTTTCTTGGTACATCAGGTAGATTTCAAAGTATGGGATTTCTACCACGCAAAATTAGACTCTAAGCTCTTTGAGAACATGAGATCCATCTTATGTCTTTCTTGTAAACCTCACATAATTGTTTGCTTAGAGGCAGTAGATAGAGATCTCTGAAGCCTCGTGATGGCACAGCTGTCCAGTCAGTGGGCAGACAGGTAATGCCCCAGAGGCGACGGCTTGGCAAGCATCGCAAAGCCTGCTTTGTCCCCAAGTGCCTCCCACACTGTCAGTTCTCTCGCTCAGGCACTTCCCCTTCCCTTCACTGAAGTCTGTGCTTTCATGAAGGCAGCATCCCCTCTCTGGGCTCACTCCCTTAGTCACTCCCAGAAGGCCACATGGAGCTACGTCCTGGCCAAAGGGGACCTAGAGGGGATGGAACCTTCCATTCCTCCCTCTGCCCCTCTCTTCCCTCTTCCACTTCTCTTTCTTTTTCTATTCTGCCACCTCCTTCAGAAAGGACTTCTGATAGTGATTCTTTCACTATTGCATGGACCTGGAATCTTTTGATAGGATTATCTGATTTAGGGAAGGAAAGGAAAGTAGCTCTTTTTTTTTTCTGCCTTTGACACATGAGTAGTGTCATGTGGTCAGTCCCGCTGGGTTTTGTTAACACCTTCCAAATGATCCAGATGTATCATAGGTTTCCCTATATGAGATGCTGGTTAGCCAGGGAGCTTCTTTTTCTTTTCTATTTTCTGGAAAGAAAAGGTTTGATAATAAAAGCAGGAAGCATCATGTGTAGAATTATGGGAAGCACTGCTGAGTAGGAAACTTCATTCTCTTCAAAATAAATGTGTGTTGTATAAATGGCTAAAAAATCTTTGCCTAGGGTTTCCCTTGTGTAGCCTTAGTTACCCCAGGATGACACAGCAGACCAAAGGAAGATGGTCTGAGAGAGCTACGAGGCCCATGGCTGGAGCCAAAAGAGATGTAAAATCAGATGTCAAAGTAAAATGAAAATTTTACAAGCTATAAATGACTATGTCTTAATGCAATGAAGTCCTTTAGGCATCTGTCTATATCGTCAGGCAGAAATTCTCTAAATAAACCAGAACACCTCTTAGGCCATTTTGAAAGCTCATCTGAAATTGTCATGTTAATTCAATCACACTTTCATTTTAGGAAGATAATAGAACCTGCCAGAACATTTGAGAAGAGAATATAACTAGTGAAATCAAATTTATTGTCTTATACAAGATCATCTATCATCTATCTATCTATCTATCTATCTATCTATCTATCTATCTATCTATTTATCTATATCTATCTATCTATCTATCTATCTATCTATCTATCTATCTATCTATCTATCTATTATCTACTGATTCAATTTCTGCTGTGAAGTTAAAATACATGAAGATTTTAAAGTTGTCCTATAACTTTATGTAACTGGCATTGATACTATTGTAATTTAACCTAGTTATGAATAACTGAAAAAGAACAAAGGGAAGGACAAATATTATGGGCATGCCATTAATGCAGCTTTGCCAGGAAGCTGCAGTTTATACACATGCCCAGTAAAGTCTGGGTGAAATAGGGAGGGTTACTTGCCTGTCAGTCACACCTGGAATAGGTCATTGGCTAGAGTAGGCATGGCCACTGCAAATGCAGGAAGATTTAAGATATTTAATCTAAACAAAAGAGCTCGCTCTCTTGGTTCATATGCTCTTGCTCGGGCTTGACTCCTGGCTTGTGGGTCTCTCACACTCCTGCATTTGCCCACATGGCCCACAGCCATGTGGACCCCACACAATGGACTGATGGACTGCAATTAATCTGATGCTACACAGGACCCAGCTCCAACATGGAACAGAAACTTTGGACACTGGCTTTGCTTCTAGCTCTAATGAATCCCCAGCTGCTGCACATCTTCCAGGACTGGATTAAGGGAAATAGGACATTGGAAACTGAGAGATGTAATTCCTTGCAAAAAAAAAAAATCACTCATCATCCCCATGCGAGTCTCAGAAAATTTTTTTTCTTGAGATATAGTAGGGACCCCACTCCCACTAGCAAGGGAGAAAGGAAATCCACACATTTCTCTGATAACAGCATGATGTTTCTCTTCTCTGGACTATATTAGGGCATATTTTATATTTTGAGTTTTCACTCACCCTAGAACATTTTCCCCTCCTCTCTTAAAATGCTAGCATCTACTCTGACCACTGTTCTAATGCATAAACATCATTATTGTTGCTGTAGTATAAATGAATTTACCAAGAACCTTCCAGAGAACAGGACTGAAAATGAGAAGGGTAGAAAGTTACCTACAGGGGAGGCTAGGTTTCAAGGGGGAAAGAGTAAGTAAAATGATAATTGGGGCCTTATAATATTTCACTTTTTGGAGGTCCCTTTTTTATCAGTTGTATTGCCACACTTATTGGAGGGTAAAGAAAGAAGTTAAACTATAGATGATCTTATGTGCACCCTTGTACCTATTGATGTGTGAAGAAGTACATTCAGTAGAACATGGATTACCATAAATTGATGGCTTTTTTTGCAGGTGTTTTGCTAAGAAGAGCCTTGGTCTTAAGATGGTGAGGGGGTTGTATTAAGGAGCAATATTCTATCTTTTATTTCTATCACCATTAGAGGGAGTGAGGTGGGATGTGCAGGGTGTGCAGAGAGTAGAAACCAGTCTTACAAATCTTATGGATACAAAGAACAAAGAGTTCTCTTCTGCAGTTCTGGTTTCAGAAGAAATGTCAGTGTAACCATGTCACATAACAACTGTAATAATAGGCCCCTGAATCATTTAATGGTATTGCATTCTTTTGTTCTTGATATTAGTTTTGTTTTAATTCTCTGTCAAACATTTAACTGTTCATAGGTATAGGCTTTATGGTTTAAATTCTAAGCCAGATTTTTGAGCAAATTCACAATTGCAATAAATTTATTGAAGTAGAATTGCTAGGGGTTTTTGATGCTTATTGATAGCTACAATCAAACAGAGTTGTACTGGTTTATGTGGTCACCAGTAGTGTTTTTTTCCCCCCTCAAATACTTGTGAATAATATGTATTCTAATTCTTTTTCAGTATTTGTCAATGTAAGAGGTGAAAGATTAGATACATAATTTAGTTTTCTTAGCTTTTTAAATGGAATACTTTGTTTATTTTGATTTATTCTTATTTACTAATAAAGCACTTAAAACTACAAATTTTCCTCTGAACACAGCTTTTGCCATACCTTTTGATAGGTAGCTCCCATTGTTGATATTCTCTAAATAGCTTAAACTAAAAATTAAACATTTTTTAGCTTAAGTTACTTATAAGTATTTTAAAATTGCTAAATGGTTATTATTAGTTACAGTTAAAAAGTTTAAAACTGTTTTACAAAATCAGTTAGGACCATATTATATCACTCATTGAAGTTTTGTTACAATGTTTTGGTAGACATTCCAAAAACATTTGGAAAAAAAAATATTCTCCATTTGAAGAGTTTAGCAGACATCGATTGCTAAGACATTTTATGTTATCCAAAACTTTTATATTTGTATTTATTGTCTAGTCTGTCAAAGATAAGATTACTTACAATTCTATTTTTAAAAATTATTTGTTGTGTTTCTAAAAGCTGTTGCTTTCTATACTTTGATATTTGATATTTGGCATGTCTATATTTAGTTCTGTAATATCTTCACTATAGAGTATACCTTTCATTGACATAAAATAACTCTCTTTTGTTTATTTAACTTGAATTCAAGTCTGATATGTCAAAAACCAAAATTCAACCAAGTAAATTTGAGCATCTAATTGGCTTTATTAACTGATTCATGTATAGGACAACAGGCCATCTAGTGTTCTAAGGGGCTGTACCTAACAGAAGGTTTTTATAGGAGGCTATTAACAAAAGAAAAGAAGGGGTCATCTTTTAGGAGGAAGGGAATTGACAAGGGTCTTTATCGTGCAGTTTGCCTCTTCTTTCCTTGAGGATGGGGGATGGAGAGGACCCACTTGACAGATTGCCTTACTGGTGCTTGACCAGAACATTCCAGACTGGTTGATTAAGATTACATTTCTGGGGGAAATTGAAACTGCAATTATGTCAGTATTAAATCTAGGTTTGTTATCATGGGTTTTAGCACGAATGATGCCACTTTGGGCCTGTGATTTTCTCTTTAATAGATGTTAATAGGTCTACTTCTTTCTTTCTTTCTTTTTTGGAATATTTTATGCCATTTTAATTTAGTTTTGTCTTGTAAATGGCACACAGTTGTGGCTTTGTGTGTGGTTATTATTATTATTATTGTTATTTTTGGCTTAATCAGAGAGAGTGGCTTTTATGGAGGGGTTTAACTCATTTACTTTTCTCATGGTAACTGATAGGTTCAGCTTTACCTCAACATCTTATTTTATGCCTGCATGTTGTCATCTCTTGTTCTTTGCCTCTCATTGCTGTACTGATTAGATTTTCTTAGTTCTTTCTTCACAGCTTTGGAAGTTCCTTATTTATAGAACTAGTGGTTATCTTAAACATTTAAATAATATTTCAACCTATATGTATCTATCAACATAAAAAATGAAACAGTATCTACTTATTCTTTAATACCAGAATAAGAAATTTTCTTTAAAAAATAAATTATATTTATTTATTTGGAAAACACTACCCCATTAGTTTTTCTTAAAACTTTTTGGGTTGTTAGATCTTAAAGTAAAAACAATGGTAGAGGTAGGAATAAAAATTTTATATTAGGTAGACAATTTCTATTCTAATTTTTCTTTTATATGCAATTCTTTAATCAGTTAATAAGATCTATAGTGAAACTATGACTTGCCTGACCAGTCCTCTCTTTACTGAAAAGGTTAAAAAATGATCTAAGAACATTGTTTTGGAAATGAACCAACACTTGCTTCATCAGGAGTCAAAGCAGAATGAAGGAAATATCAGTTAAATGTAGTGCGTGTATGTGTGTGGGGGGCAGGGGGAGGTTCAGGGCTGGGGTATGCTCTTAATTGATCTTAGGGAAAGGAAGTGAAGAAAGGCATTGACCACTGCATTTGGTTTGTAAAAAATTGGCCACATTTAGTGTCTGTAACAATTAGTAGCAGAAAACTTCTGAGACTACATTTGGAATATTAGCATGAAGTGTCATACTTCCCTTTATCCAACTATCTAAATGCTATACATTTTCCTTGGACTCTTCTCTGATTCCTCAAATCAGAGATTTTTGTACTTTCACTTGACATTCCACAATATGTGACTTGTAAATCTATTGTAACACTTTATAAGGCACAATTTACATACAATAAAATTTATTCCTTTTAAGTGTACAGTTTGATGCATTTTGATAGAATGTATACATTCATGTAACTATTACTGCAGTCAAGATATAGAACATTTCCATCATCCCCCCAAAGTCCCCTCAAACCCCTTTATATTCAGTCACCTTCCTCTATCCCTAGACCCTAGCAACCAATGATTGCCCCCGTATTTTTTAAAGTATCATAGGAAGGAATTGTTTTGGTTGTGAAAGAAAGCATGACCTTATTATGCTTTGCATGGATGCTGTATGATGGAGGGATTAAGAGAATGAATCTGGCCCTGGCCGGTTTGGCTCAGCAGTTGGAGTGTCGGCCTGCGGTCCAGAGGGACCCGGGTTCGGTTCCCGCTGGGGGCATGTACTTCGGTTGCAGTTTGTCCCCGGCCCTGGTTCGTCGTGCGGGTGGCAGCCACTCGATGTGTCCTTTCACGTAGATGTTTCTCTCTCTCTCTCGTCCTCTCTCTCCCTCCCACTAAAAAAAAAAAAAAAAAAAAGAATGAATCTGTCCCTACATTCTGCCTTTTATAGAATGTCATATAAATAGAATCATACAATATATAGTCATTTAGGTCTGGCTACTTTTCCTTAGCAAATGCTTTTAAAAGTCAGCCACGTCATTGCATGTGTTCATGGCTCAATCCTTTCTATTGTTGTGAAGTATTCCATTTTATGGGTATACCACAATGTATTTAGTCTATTTGTTTTGACTAAAAATAACCTCATTATCTCTAAACATATGTTGAACACTTACTATTATATCCTAGACATGTCATGGATGCTGGGGGTAAAAAGGTTAAGACATAGTTCTGATACTTCTGGAATTTTTATATAAACAGATGTTACTGTAATATGGCTGGGCCAAGATGATGAAGGTATATTTTGTAAGTATAGAGGAGGGATGTTTAGAATAAGTTGAGCCTGTCAAATGAATAAGAATGAGCATTGACAAGAAAGGTGGAGAAAGCCAGAACAAGGAGAGGAAGAGCATAGACAAAGGAATGAAGTCAGATACCAGCAAAGACAATTATCAGAACTTTACTAGAGCACCACGTTTAAAGCCTGGCATGGCAAAAGAGGCTAAAGAAATATGCAGTAGTCAGAAAATGGGGGACTTTAAATATCATTGAAAGAGCTTGCTCTTTATTATGCCATGTTAGGGAGCCTTTGATGTGTTTTAAGATGGGAAAGACAGTTGAATTTGCGTTTTAGGCTGGATTCAATGTGACAAAAGGAGTCCGAGAGAGCAGTTTTAGGTGATCTTTGTCCTGTTGCAGGCCAGTGATAATGAGGACCTGAATCAGCACAAGAGTCTTAAGGGCAGAGAAATAAGAATCAATTTGAGAAATAATTAGAAAGGGAAAGAATTTGGTAGTTATGTGGTTACAGATAGGAAGGAACAGAGAAACAGAGAGCATGACTCCTATGTTTCCAAGACAGGATGTTCGGATGGATGCTTGTGAAGGTTTGAGGAAGGGAGGTGAAGATTTTAGTTCTGGACATAGTGGGTTTGACATGCCTATTGTGCATTGAAGAGGAAATGTTTAGTGGGCATTTGTGTTCATGAATTTTGACTTCATGTGTAATGATATGGCTGGTTTGAGGAATGGTTAGCATATAAATGAAACATGGAAATGGCAGAAGTTAAAGTTCTTGGAGAATAGAGACAAAAATCCCACTTAAGTCTGTGTTCTTCATGGCTCACAATACAGAGCCTGAAATGCAGAAGATGCTCCAGAAATATTTGTTGAGTAGATGAATGAATAGATGCTTATTTCCAAATTAAATTCTGTCTCATGCCTTGCACACTGGAATTCATGGAAGTTAGACATATAACTAAGGCGTGGGATTGTGTGACCTATTTAAAGGCAGCCGGATAATATTCTCTATCTATGGCAGATAGAACTTTGTACAGTGAAGAAACAATAACCTTTTAGTTATTTTCTATTTCTGGGTTGCTGAAGGAGAGAGGAAAGGCCACCTGGAGCCTGGGTTGCATGGATTGCCAAACCACCATGATGTCTACCATTTAGTTCTACTCTGATTAGGCCAGAACTGGGTAATGAATGTTTCATCTTGCATTTTTCCACATAAACAGATGTCCTTACCCACAGACAAATTTAGAAAACTCTGTGGTTATAAGGAAAAGAGAGGCTATTTTTCCAGTTAGGAAAAGATGGCTGCTTATCATCATTCTTAAAGACATGTTTATTTTTCAAAACCCAGGTAACATATCCCAGCTCTTCCCAGAAGCCGCCACAGATCTTGCCAGTTGGAATTAAACTCTATCCACCATTTACTCTCATATTTGTTTGGGAAGCTGCATGATACATTGGAAAGAGTATGGATTTTGGTGTTGGATAGTCACAGGTCCTATCTTGGCATTGGTGGTTACTAAACGTCTCTAAATCTCACTCTCCTTATCTGTAAATTATCTGTAACGATGCACGTTGAGATTTGAAGGGGTTCTGTAAAAAACCTTGTTTCCCCCTTTTAAGGAGATCAATGAACATAAAACGCTAGTTGTTCCTCCCTAATTCATCAATCAGTTAGGTCTCTTTTTCTGCAAGGGGTTGAAGAAAAGCTGGTAATGTGAGTCATATGCCTTTCTTTCAAGTAGAAATAAGGGATAAATATTGCTTCATATGAATACCTACTTTTAAGTTCATCTATCCAAAGGCCTAGAAATAACACATGAAGGGTGTGGGTAATGCAGAAGACAGGCAGGCAGGAGAGAGCCACTGTCTTTCTCTTCTTACTGCTCTTTGCAGCACTCAGTATAGTACTTTAAAACAGGAGGTTCTCATTTGATATTTGTTGAATTGAGTCAGAAACAAATCTTACCTATTTCATTAATACTAGATGTTGAATTTTTCTCCAGAATTGTACTTCCTTTCCCATGTGATCTTTAGACATGGTAGGTTTATACAATTTGCTTTCTTTAAATAAGTTTTAATTTGGAATATAAATACATACAGAGATGTACAAAAATCTTAAAGATACAGCTTGGTGAATTATAACACATTGAACACACCTGTGTAACCATCACCCAGAATAGCATCGTAGAATACTCTCTTGAGTCCCCTTCCAGAGATAGCCATTAGCTTTATTGCTAATCCTTATATTAATTTGATCTGTTTTTGAAGTGTGTATGTGTGTGGTCTTATTGTGCTTATTTTATATATTTAAGATTCATCTACAGTATTTTTGTACAGAAGTGATGTGTTCATTTTTATTTGCTGTATCATTTTCCATTGTATGAATGTATTACCATTTATTTATCCATTCTACTGTTGATGGACATTTGGATTGTTTCCAGAATTTTGCTATAATGAATAAAATTTCAATGAATATTCTTATACATTTTTTGCATATTCATCTTGGGTACATACCTAGGAATGAGATTAGTGGGACACAGGGTAAGTAAGTGTATATTTAGCTTTAGTAGATAATACGAAAACAAATTTTCAAAGGGTTGTACCAATTTACAACTCCACCAGCATTGTATGAAAATCCAATTGCTTCACATCATCATCAACACTGGGTAATCTCAGTCTTCTGAATATTAGCTACTGTGCTGAGGATGTAGTGATATCTCATTGTGGTTTAAGTCTGCATTTACTTGATGATTAATTAAGTTAAGCAAATATTCATCACAGGCTTCTTTTTAATTTGACATTGTATCATGTGAAGTTCTAGTTCATGTTTTTTCATCTATTTTAATGAGGTTATCTATATTTTTATTATAATTATATAGTCTACTTTAGAACCCGTTTTCTTTATGATTAATGCTTTTTGTGTACTAGTTTAATAAATTGTTGCCTACCTCATGTTATTAAGATACATGCCTGTGTTATCTTCTAGAAACTTCTCCTTCCTCTTTTACATATATATATACATATACATATACATATACATATACATATACATATACATATACATATACATATACATATACATTCTACCTAGAATTGATTTTTTGTGTATGCTATGAGATAGGGTCCATGTTAATTGTTATATGAATATCCAATTGATTTGGACTTTTTATTTAAAAAAAAAAAAACTTAAAAATTTCCCATTATCATTAGTTCCTCTATTGTCATAAATCAAGAGTCTGTATATAAGGGTTTATTTCTAGGCTTTCTATTATATTCCATTGTTCTGTTGTTGTATTCTTGATTAATACCACAGTGTTTTAATGGCTGTAGATTTGCAATGTTTTGATATCTTATGACATAAGTCTTCTAGTTTTTCTCCAAGATTGTCTTGGCTATTCTTGGCCTACAGCATTTCCATGTGAAAATTAGAATTATCTCATTTCTGCAAAAATAATCTATTGAAATACTTTTAAAAACTTTAGATTTTGGCAAAATTTTATACTCACAGAAAAGTTGCATAGATAATACAGTGAGTTCTTGTGTATCTCTCATCCAGTTACTCACATTATTAACATCTCATATTACTATGGGACATTTATCAAAACTAAGAAACCGACATTGATATATTACTATTAACTAAACTTCAGACTTGCTTTGAATTTCACCAGTTTTTCCATTAACATCCTCTTTCTTTCCAGGATTCAATCCAGCATACCACATTGCATTTAGTTGTCACGTCTCTCTCGTCTTCTTTGGTCCATGACAGTTTCTCAGCCTTTCTTTATGTTCCATCATGGTTTTGACAGTCTTAAGGAGTACTGGCTAGTCATTCTGTAGACTGCCCCTCATCTGAGATTTTCCACTGTGTTTCTTATTATTATTCTGGGGTTATGGGTTTTTGGAAAGAATGCAACAGAGTCAAAGTGCCCTTCTCATCACATTATAACAGGGATACATGCCATCCACATGAAATCCTGGTGATGTCAACCTTCATCACTTGGTTCAGTAGTGTTTGCCAGGTTTCTCCATTTTCAAGTTATATTTTTCTTTTTCTCACTCTATTTTTTGAAAGTGAGTCATTAAGTCTGTTCCATCCTGATGGTGGTGGTGGTGGGGTATTAAGCTTCACCTCCTGGAGAATGCGCTATCTTCACACTTTATCTGGAGTCGTTATGTAAGAAAGATTTGCCTTATTTATTTATATCAGTATGGACTCATGCATATTTACTTTATACTTGGGGTTGTAATGCCACTTCATTAATTTTATTGCTCAAACTGTCCCAGCTTTCACCATGGGGACACTTTTCAGCTTGGTTCCTGTGTCCCTTTGACATGACATATACTTTTGTGTGTGGAGCACTTCCTCTCTTTCTGGCACTACAGGATGCTTCAGGCCCATCTTGCATATTCCCTGTCTCAGTCCTAGAATCAGTCAATTTCTCCAACGAGCCCTTGCTACTTTTATCAGAGAATGATATTTAGAAACAAAGATCTGAGCATTGGGTGAGCTCATTGTTACCATGATTTTTAGATTTCATTGCTTTTAGGTCCTTTCAGTGGACAATGTATATATGCATATATATTTACACACATATATACACTCACATATATACACACACACAAATATATGTATATATGTGTATGTGTATATATACATCTATGAATACTAACCTATGCATATGCACATTTATAATTGTTCTCTGTCAATCTATATGTATAGATATAGCTAAACATGAGTTTGTGCTGATTCTCATCACTACCAGGTTCATTCTAGCCTCTTGCTTGTTTATCTGTGACTCTGACAGTGAGAAGCTTGGTGCTCATCACTCATCATCTATTTACCAATTTGTTCAATCTTAGTGTACCACTACAACAGTTTCAAAATTGTTCATCTGTATCTCTATGACAAAGAAATTTACCTGATAGAGAATAGTGTTTATGTATGTTTCCTTTTTTCTATATCTTGTAATTTTTCAAATGGTCAGTTTCTTTGTTTGTAGTTTGCACACATGGAAGTTCATTTTTTTTAGTATATAGTTCTGTAAGTTTTGATAGATGCATACAGTCATGTGTTCATCACCCCAGAATATTTTCTTTACCCTAAAATCTCCTCTGTAAATCTCTTTGTAGTCAACAATTCCCCTTACCCCAACTCCTGGCAACTACTAATCTGCTTTCATCTTTTATAGTTTTGCCTTTCCCAGAATGTCGTATGAATGACATCATATACTATGTAGTCTTTTGACTATGGCTTCTTTCACTTAGTACAATGTATTTAAGATTCATCCATGTCGATGGCCCTGTGGAGCCCTGGAACCACCTCTTTGTGATCTCTGCAAGAAATCACACAACCCTAAAGAGCAAGGACTCCGTCATTCATCTCTGTGTCTCTGACTGAGCCCTAGCATGGTGCCCGGCACATCACAGGAAATCATTGTTTATGGAATAAATACGAGTAGGACTGGAAAAAAAAAAAGATTCACCCATGTCAGTGTATGAATCAATGGCTCCTTCCTTTTTAGAGCTGAATAGCATTTCATTGTATAGATGTGCCACTTTGTTTATTCCTCTGTTAAAGGACTTTTTGGTTGCTTCCATTTTTTTAGTATTTAGGAATGAAGCTGCTAGAAACATAAACATATAGGCTTTTGTTTGGACATACAATTTCAAGTCATTTTATTAAGTTCCCAAGAATGTGATTGCAGAATAGTATGGTAGATCTGTGTTTATAAGAACTGCCACGTGTTTTCCAAAGTGGCAGTACCATTTTTCATTCCCGCCAGCATTGAATGAGACTTCCTGTTGATCTGCATCCTTGACAGCATTTATTTTCAGTTTTTTTGGATTTAAGCCATTCTAATAAGTGTGTAGTGATATCTCAGTATAGTTTTAATTTACATTCTCATTGTAGTTTTAATGTTCTTATATATTCTTTTATTTTTATGTTTCCATTTGAAAACTCTATATATATATATATATATATATATATAATTATGTTTCCATTTGAAAACTATATATATATATATATATATATATATATATATATATATATATATATAATTTTTTTTCAGTGAAGTGTCTGTTCAGATCTTTTGCCCATTTTAAAATTGGGTTGTTTCTTTTTCCTTTTCTGAGTTTTAAGAGTTCTTTACATATTCTGAATACAAGTCCTTTATCAGACATGTGATTTAAATATACTTTGTGGCTCGTCTGTTCATTCTCTTAACAGTATCTTTCACAGAGCAAAGTTTTAATGTTAATGAAGTCCAACTTCTCAGTTTTTTTCTTTTATAGATTGTGCTTTTGATGTTTTATTTAAAAATGCATCACTAAAGCCAAGTCATGAAGCTTTTCTTCTTTTTTTTTCTAGAAATTTTAAACTTATGTTTTACATTTATTTCTATGATTCATTTTGAATTTTTTTGTATAAATTATGAGTTATGTGTCTTTTTTTTTTTTTGTCTATGGACACCCAAGTGTTCAAGCACCATTTGTTGAAAAGACTGTCTTTTCTCAATGGAATTACATCAGCCTTTTATCAAATATCAATTTGTGTTGCTCTCTACTCTGTTTTTTGGAGGGTGGGTGGGGTTTTGAATGGGAATACATCTGAGAAATCTATAGATCACTCTTTGACAGAATTGATAGCCTTATAATATTGAGCCTTCCAATCTGTGAATATGGTTTATTTTTATATTTATTTGCTTGTTTAATTTACTTCAATAATGTTTGGTGTAGTGGTCATGTACATTTTTTGTTAGATTCATTCTTGAATATTTCATCATTTTTTGATGCTACAGTAAATGATATTGTTTCTTATATTTTATTTTCTAATTGTTACTTGTATATAAACATTGCATTTGATTTTTTATAATATTGGTTTTGTATCCAGCAACCTTGCCAAATGAATTTCTCATATTTTATCTCTTACAGTTTAATTTTCATAGTTTATCTGTAGATTAAAAAAAAGTTCAATCACATAGATTTTTCTTGTGAATAGTGACATTTATTTCTTTCATTCCAAATTTTAGTCTTAAAAAAATCCTATTGCATTTGCTAGACCCCCCAGCACAATTCTGAATATAAGTGCTAGCACACGTTATTGTCTCAGTGGGAAATCTTTCGTATTGAAACACTAATACAATGTTTCCTATGGATTTAAAAAAATAAACTTTCTCAAGTTTAGTAAATTCCCATTTATTCCTAGTTTGCTGAGAGGTTTTTTTTTTTTTTTTTTTTTTGGTTAATCCTCACCTGAGGACATTTTTCCGTTGATTTTTAGAGAAAGTGGAAAGGAGAGAGGGAGAGAGAGAAAAACATTGATGTGAGAGAGACACATGGATTGGTTGCCTCCCACATGACCCCATTGGGGGCTGGGGATCAAACTGCAACCCAGGTACATGCCCTTGATTGAGAGTCAAACCTGAGACCCTTTATTGGTAGGTGCAATGTCCTATATATGTTAATTAAGTGAGTTAATTATATCATTCAACTCTGTATTCTTAATAAGATTTTATCAGCTTGTTCTATTAGTTATGAAGAATAGTGTGTTAAGGTCTACCACTGTGATTTTGGATTTATTGATTTATCCCTTAATATTGTTATTTGCTTATATATTTTAAGGTATGTTATTAGGTGCATAAGTTAGAAATTATCTTATCTTTCCTAGTACATTGAACTATCTATCATTATTATTTGTCCATTTGATCTCTTAATGCTTCCTATTCTAAAAGCTACTTTATTTGATATTAATATAGGTATAACTGCTTAATTTTCATTACTATTTGATATATATCAAATACATATGTATATATCAATGCATATATCTGCATTGCTTTCAATATTTCTGTGTTCTAATATTTAAAGTCTGTCTCATCAAGCAGCATAAAGTTTATTATTATTATTTAATCCTCACTGAAGATATGTTTTTATTGATATTTTAGAGAAAGAGGAAGGTAGAGAGAGAAAAAGAGGGAGAAACAGTGTTTCACTCATATTTAATAGGAATATTTAGTCTATTTTCAATAATAAATTATGGCTATAGTTGTATTTACCTTAATGATTTGTTTTCTACTTGTTCCAAGTCTTCTCTGTTCCTTTGTTTTTAATCCTTTCTAATCCTCTTTTAAAATAATTAAATTGTATTATTTTGTTTTTCTTCTCTGTTGACTAGTTTTATATATATTTTACTTTTTGTTTAGTAGTTACTCTAGAGATTTCAACACAATCTTGACTTATTGTCTAATATAAATTAGTACTTCTACCATTTCCCAGATAATGAAAGGACCTCAGAACACTTTAATTCCATTTTTTCCCTCCCACGGTTTGTTATGGAAACAAACACTGAAACCAAAACTTGGTCTGTGTCTATTTCTGCTGTTAACACAAAGAAATTATTGTTATTCCATACAGTCCATATTAATTTAGATGTACCTACTCTTGTACCCTTTGTATTACTCTTCATTCTTTTCTGTGTTTTCATACTACTTTTTTGTTCCTTCTTCCTGAAGCATTTGCTTCAATGTTTCCTTTAATGTGGATGTATTTTATTCGTCTGAAAATGTCTTTTTTTTTTGCCTTTGATTTTGATGAATATTTTTGTTGGAAATAGATTCTAGGTTGGCATTTAGTAATTAGTTATTTTCTTTCAGCACTGATAGTTTTCATTTTTTGTCATCTGGATTCCATTGTTTCTGCTAAGTAGTCAGCCCTCAGTCATACTGATTCTCTTTAAAGAAAATATTTCTTTTCCCCCTCTGGTTGCTTAAAAATTCTCTTTGTCTTTGCTTTTCCAACAGTTTTACTATCATTCTTTAAATTTACCCTGATTAGGATTTGTAGCACTTTTCAGTTTTGTGATTTGATGTCTTTATTCAGTGTTGGGCAATTAAAGACCATTATTTCCTCAAAATTACATTTTAACTATTCTCTTTCTTCTCCTCTGGGACCCCAAACACTATTCTGGAATACCATATGTCTTTTACATTCCCCACTCCTGTATATTCAATCTTTTTTTCTCTTGTGCTTCAGTCTGAATTTTTTCTTTTGACCTTTAGTTTCACTAATCATCTCTTTGTGTCTATTTCTGCTGTTAACCCATCTATTGCAGTTTTAATTTTAGCTAATGCATTTCTCAGTTCTAGAATTTTCATTGGATGCTATTTTTTTTAGATAAAATTCTTCATCTCTTCAACTCATTTCTTCAACATATTTATAAAAGATAAAGTACATGTCTAATAACTTAATGTCTATTTCTTTTATGGGTCTGTTTCTGTTTTATTTATCTTTGTTTTTGGCCACATAGTCTTGTTTTCTGATATGTCTAGTAATGTTTGATTTACTGCAGAACACCAGATATGAACAATTGTAGAGATAGATAGAATCTTTGGATGGTGCTTTCTGCATCCCTAGAGAATTTAGTTCTGTGTCTGTCAGGCCACTAGGGTATGGGTCATCACCTTAACGCAATCAGGGATTGAGTTGATTAAAATCTGGGATTCAGTCTTTGTGAGCACTGATTTAATTTTGGTTTCTTTCTGTTCCAAAGGTGGGGGCCTTTTGTGACCTGAAATGAAGGCCTGGGTAGTTGTTATAGGGACTTTTCCTTTTGAACTTCAACTATTGTCCCTCAGTCTTATAAAACCGTAAGAAGTTCTGCTCAGCTTTTTAGCCTCTTAAGCTGTTACATTTTCTTCAGTTTCCTGATGTCTCAGCAGCCACTTGGGAACTCAAAAATGATTTAAGGGAAAAAGCAGTACCAAATGTTGGCGTTGATTCCTTTCATTTTGAGATCTTGGCCCCTTAGTCCTCACTGCTTTGGATGCTCTAATGCCTTCAAAAAATAATATATGTATGTATATACACACTTTTTTTGGGGGGTGTTTCATCATGGTCTACAACATATTTGTTGCAGAAAGATGTTACTGATTTATATAATTATTGTATATGATATATTTCTGTAAAATGGGTACAATGATACTGGAGATTATTGTGACAATCAAATTAGATCATACATGGGAAAGCTTGAGCAAACTGGAAAGCTCTATGTGAACAAAGTATTATCCTAATACAGAACGTGATCGCTCTGAAATCTGCAACAATATGGCAGAGAAGTATTGGATAATTTCTTATTTGTTATTTTTAAAACTATAGATCCTCTTAAAGGGCCTGGGTCAATCTAGCAAATGTGCCACTCATTGTAGAAGTTGGAGTGGTATCAAATAGGGGGCCTTATGTCTGGGAACACTGAGAGATGTATTTCCCCCAAACAACCCACAGGTAGAAAACCACCACTCCAGAGGACCTGAAACAGTCCTGGATGTCAAATTCCAGCAGGGAGGAGAATGAGCAGTAGGTCACAAGGGTATATAATAAGGCCAGAAACTAGGTGGAACAAGGACAGGAGGAGAAAAAATAGGGAAATGAATCAGCACAGACAATGAGCAGTGAGAGATACTAGAGTTTATCTGGTGTATTTCATGGGGCATGGCTGTGAGAATAAAAGAAACTCTATGGGCTATAATTTACAACCTGATGATTTTTTGTGGGTTTTAAATTTTACATCTTCTGAAGGTATCTACTAGAACCATGTCTTTTCTGCTATTTTCTTATGTCCTAGTTAGAGGCTGGGATGCATAGCAGCAATAATAAACTCTTTCAGAAATGCATTGAGGATTACTGTGCATATGAACTCATGTCGACTGTTCCTGAACTCTGTGGATGCTGGTGGTGTGCTGTAGGGAAGATATGAGTACATAAAGGTGGATGTGTGAAAATTAAAGAAGGACGATATGCCAGTGTTGAAGTAGTTTATCAGTCAGAGTTTAATTAAAAAATATTAACACAATGGGCTTTTTAATGTTATTTTCATTACTGTTACTATTTCATTGTAGTTACTATTATTGTTTTTGTTTTTGAATCCATAGGATCTACTACTGATAGAGGTGGAATGCCATTCTTATAGATGTCCAAGACGGGTGCTAACAGTGTAGTTCTTTCTCTCAGGTTTTTTTCCAGATTCTCAGTGAGCAGTGGTACCAGACTATAACCCACCCACCCTGTCATCCCCTCCTCTCCAGCCTTGCTCAGGGATTTCACTGTTAGCAGTCTCCACTTACCCCTTTTTTCCTTTTTTCACTGCTTTGTACTAGCCCCAACTCCTCTATGAGCTCAATTTTCAGTACATTAGAAACTTTCAAAGGAAAAAGAATTAGAATCAGCATTGTTTCATGCCAAGCACTGCATCTTGATGTGTAGTGTCTCATAAATTAAGAAGACATTTCCAAATAAATCTTACCTATTTTTATTTATTTATTTATTTATTTTTATTAATTTATTTTTGTTACAGATGTTTCTCCTTTTTTCCCCATTGACACCCTCCTCCCCATCCCTCCACCCTGTCCCCAGCTTTGTTGTCCATGTCCATCACTTATGCATACATTTGCATAAGTTCTGTGGTTTATCTCTTCCCTCCCCCCCACCCCCTCTTCTGAGGGGTGTCAGTTTATACCCTACTTTCACATCTCTGGGTCTACCCTGTTCCTCAGACTGTTATGTTCATTATATTCCACAAATAAGTGAGATCATGTGATATTTGTCTTTCTCTGCTTGGCTTGTTTCGCTTAGGATAATACTCTCGAGGTCCCTCCATGTCGTCTCAAAGGATAAGAGATCTTTCTTTCTTACAGCTGCATAGTACTCCATTGTACCACAGCTTTTTTATCCATTCATCCACAGATGGACACTTGGTCTGTTTCCAGATCTTAGCTATTGTAAATAGTGCTGCTATGAACATGGGGGTACATGTATTTTTTCTGATTGGTATTTCAGGCTTCTTAGGGTATATTCCTAGAAGTGGGATCACTGGGTCAAATGGCAATTCAATTTTTAATTTTTTGAGGTAACACCATAGTGTTTTCCACAGTGGCTGCACCAGTCTGCATTCCCACCAGCAGTGTACTAGAGTCCCCTTTTCTCCACACCCTCGCCAACACTTGTTGTTTGATGATTTGTTGATGGTGGCCATTCTGACAGGTGTGAGGTGATACCTCATTGTTGTTTTAATTTGCATCTCTCTGATGATTAGTGATGTTGAGCATTTCTTCATATGTCTCTTAGCCATTTGTATGTCCTTTTTGGAGAGGTGTCTATTTAGTTCCTCTGCCCATTTTTTAATTGGGTTCTTTGTCTTCCTTTTGTTGAGTTGTATGAGCACTCTGTATATTTTGGAAATTAACCCCTTATCTGATGTATCATTGGCAATTATGCTCTCCCATAGAGTGGGTTCCCTATCTGTTTTGATGGTTGTTTCTTTTGCTGTGCAGAAGCTTTTGAGTTTGATGTAGTCCCATGTGTTCATTTTTCCCTTTGTTTCTGTTGCCTTAGGTGATGTATCAGTGAAGATTCTGCTGCTTATGATGTCTGAAATTTTGTTGCCTACATTTTCTTCTAGGATTTTTATGGATTCATGAGTCACATTTAAGTCTTTTATCCATTTTGAGTTTATTCTTGTGTATGGTGTAAGTTGATGATATAGTTTTATTTTTTTGCATGTAGCTGTCCAATTTTCCCAACACCATTTATTAAAGAGGCTGTCTTTACTCCATTGTATGCTGTTGCCACTTTTGTCAAATATTAATTGAGCATAATGTCTTGGGTCAATTTCCGGATTCTCTGTTCTGTTCCACTGGTCTATATGCCTGTTCTTGTGCCAGTACCAGGCTGTTTTGATTACAGTAGCTTTGTAGTATAAGCTGATATCCGGTATTGTGATCCCACCTACTTTGTCCTTCTTTTTCAAGATTGCTGTGGCTATTCGGGGTCTTTTTTGGTTCCATATGAACTTTTGAAATATTTGTTCTAGTTCTGTGAAATATGTCACTGGTATTTTGATGGGGATTGCATTGAATCTATAGATTGCTTTGGGTAATATGGACATTTTAATGATGTTAATTCTTCCAATCCATGAACAAGGTATGTGCTTCCACTTTTTTATATCTTCCTCTATTTCTTTTTTCAATGTCCCGTAGTTTTCTGCAAATAGGTCCTTTACTTCTTTGGTTAAGTTTATTCCTAGGTATCTTAATTTTTTTGCCGCGATGGTAAATGGAATTTTTTTTTAGTTTCTCTTTCTGTGAGTTCATCATTGGTGTATAAGAATGCCGTTGATTTCTTGACGTTAATTTTGTATCCTGCTACTTTGCCAAATTCATTTATTAAGTCTAGTAGATTTTTGATGGAGTCTTTAGGATTTTCTATATATAATATCATGTCTGCGAATAATGACAGTTTCACTTCCTCCTTTCCAATTTGGATCCCTTTTATTTTTTCTTTACGTCTGATTGCTGTGGCTAAGACTTCCAGTACTATGTTAAATAAGAGTGGTGAAAGTGGGCATCCCTGTCTTGTTCCTGTTCTTAAGGGAAATGTTTTTAGTTTTTGGCCATTGAGTATGATGTTGGCTGTAGGTCTTTCATATATGGCCTTTATTATATCAAGATATGATCCCTCTATTCCCAAATTGCTGAGCGTTTTTATCAGAAATGGGTGTTGGATTTTGTTGAATGCTTTTTCAGTGTCTATTGATATGATCCTGTGGTTTTTATCTTTCATTTTGTTTATGTGGTGTATCACATTTATTGATTTGCAAATATTGAACTAGCTTTGCATCCCTGGGATGAATCCCACTTGGTCATGGTGAATGATTTTTTTGATGTATTGCTGAATCCAATTTTCTAGTATTTTGTTTAGGATTTTGGCATCTATGTTCATCAGGGATATTGCCCTGTAGTTTTCTTTTTTTGTAGTGTCTTTTTCTGGTTTTGGAATTAGGATTATGCTGGCCTCATAAAACGAGTTTGGAAGTCTTCCTTCTTCTTGAATTTTTCGAAATAGTTTGAGGAGAATGGGTGTTAGTTCTTTGAATGTTTGGTAAAACTCCCCCGTGAAGCCATCTGGGCCTGGGCTTTTGTTTGCTGGGAGAGTCTTGATTACATCTTCAATTTCCTTAGCTGTTATTGGTCTGTTCAAGTTTTCTATCTCTTCCCGGTCCAGTTTTGGGAGACTATGTGTTTCTAGAAATTTGTCCATTTCACTTAGATTGTCGAATTTGTTGCCATATAAATGTTCATAGTATTTGCTAACGATCCTTTGTATTTCTGTGGTGTCAGTTGTTACTTCTCCTCTTTCATTTCTGATATTGTGTATTTGGGTTCTCTCTCTTTGTTTCTTGGTGAGTCTAGCTAAGGGTTCATCAATCTTGTTTATCTTTTCAAAAAACAAGCTCTTTGTTTCATTGATCCTTTGAATTGTTTTTCTGGTCTCTATGTCATTTATTTCTGCTCTGATCTTTACTATTTCCTTTCTTCTACTTGCTCTGGGGTTTTCTTACCTATTTTTAAAGCATGTCTTTTAATAACTACAATAGGCATTATATATTAGCCTAGATTATGTATGTGTGTGTGTATATATATATATATATATATATATATATGTTTTTATACAAAGGATCGGAAGAAGGTTTCATATTAATTATTCAGATTTATGAAGGCCACTTCCAATGATGAATAAAAGTACTGTCAATACTCATATAAAAAAATAAATAGCAATTTAGAGTATGGGAGGTGAGTCCTATTGTAAGTGCATTTATTTGTTATAAAAGGGAGAAAATAGACGTAGTTTTATAAGTCAAGAAATAGGTATAAAAGAATTTTATGTAATACAATAATGGAAACACCCCAGAAGTGGAAGTTAATAGACTTATTTGAAAATGTTAATTTTAGAAAGTATGTTAAGAAAGATATCCTTAAATAATGAACTAGCAAAAGAGGTATGCAATCCTGCAACCAGATATTAAACCATTCTAGGTTGAGTTTAATGCTGGACTTCTAATTTTGTGAAGTCATAGACTTCATGGAATTTCAAGCTTTTCTAAAAATGATCTATAATCCTTGTAGTTCTGACAGTGGAATTTTGAGCAATATATGAGCTTGTTATTTAAGTACATAAGTATAAAAATTCTTATCACAACTTACTTAAGGATCAAAATATCTGAACTGAAAAAAGTAGCCTGGTGCACTGGCCGGTTTGGGTCAGCGGTTAGAGCGTCAGCCTGCGGTCCAGAGAGACCTGGGTTCGGTTCCCGCTAGGGGCACGTATCTCGGTTGCAGTTTGTCCCCGGCTCTGGTTGGGTCGTGTAGGAGGCGGAAACTCGATGTGTACCTTTCACATCGATGTTTCTCTCTCTCTCTGTTTCTCTTCCTCTCTCTCCCTCCCACTCTATCTGAACAAAAGATGGAAAAATGTCCTCGAGTGAGGATAAAAAAAAAAAAAAAAGTTGCCTGGTTATGCTCCAGGCATCTTATTTAAAACATCAATCTCTTTTATAATTCCAACACATTGCTTTAGATTTATAATATCTGCTGATAACCACAGATAGCTGATATCTTTATTAATTTGACATTGCTTTCGGATATTTCAGGAGATTTAAAAAATATATATAAAATAAAATATGATAATTTGAGGCACAGCTTATCATGCTTATACAGAGAACTTAGTTTTGATCTTAAATAATGGTTTATTTTAATTTAGTTGCGAAATTTGTACCTTTTGTGTGTGTTCTGTGCAAAATGTTTGGATGCACTTGTGAAAAACATCGATTAAAATGATCAATTATCCACCAATAATTATAGAGAAATTTAAGTTTGAAATCACTTTGGTTTTAAATACTTCTGAGTTAATACATGCAAAATGCTTAGAACAGGATATGGAATGCAATGAGTTCGATATGGGTTAAAAGTTAAATGATTTCTTTCTATTTGAAAAATTTTTTTTTTGAGAGGGGTATGATTGAGGTGTAACCGAAGTAATGATCCTGATTCTGTTAAGTGAGTGTCTGTAAGTAACTGGATCCTTGCACCGATGGTACCTTGCATTCATTTACCAGCAGTCAGTGTTCGACTTGAGATGAGATCAAGGTGAGCCACATGGCAACGCAGAGGCTTTTTCATTTCTCTCACTCTTTCTTGATACTTTTTAATTTTAATTCCTGATCCTCCTGTAGAGCTTTCACTCAAAACTGGCACTGGGTGAGGAAGAATGAAAAGATAAGGAGCTGTGAGTAAAGAGGGGGATATGAAAGGAGCTGGAGTAGGGGGCAAGACTGGAGAATAAACCTGGAAGGCAGGAAGAAAATTTCTATAGAGGAGGCAAGGGAGTAGTAGTAAAAATCATCTCTTGCATATTAACTTTGCCAGAGACTTCTCAGTGGAAATGCTTTTCCTGGAAATACATTTAGGAGACAGAGAACCAATATAATTTCAAAGCTGTGATGAACACTGCAATCAGTCAGATAAAAGCAATTTAACAGGTGAGACTAGAGTTTGCTAAAAATTGTGAGGGGAAAATTAGTACAAAAAGTTAGCAATTCAAGAATAGCTCAGCTTGTTGAGCCCATGCTATATGGAACTTGCTTTGCTCTACTTATGCTATAATTAACAAATAATATTTCTTTAAGTAAATCTTGTTTTTTATTGGTAAAGCAGATCATATATGATTGGTAATGCAGTCATTATTGAAATAAATGATGTTCTATATTTTTTAGATGCAGAATATCAGTGTTTTTTGAAAATAGGAATCTACTCAATAGCATTGTCCAAAGGTAATAATTGAAAATGCAAAATTTTATTTGATTTTTGGACATCTGAAGGGCTACGGATTCTGCTTTATACAGGATTTAATTATCTCTGCTGCATTCACCTACTGTAGTTCAGTTCTGTGAAGTGAAACAGATTAAGCCTTATCCATTTTAGGTATTTGAAGATAGCTGTGCAATCCCAGTTCTTCTTTAAGTTTTCATCATATGACATGGCCTCTTTCCCTTTACAACCCTGATTATTTTTCTAGATTCAAGATAGCCAAGGTCTATCTTGAGAACAGAGATAAAAAATAAAGAAATATAAAAATGTGCTCTCTACCATAAAAGGACTTATGAAATATTGATCCCTCGCACCCCCAATGCCTGCCATGTATCTTTGTGCCCAACAAGGATGATGAGTTAACAGATACAAAAGAGGAATTCTAACAACTAAAATCAATTTTAGGAGCCTGGTGAGTTCCAAGTGGCAGTGAAATTTGGTTGCAGCATGTGCTGTCCAGACACACACACCCCATTAGAAAGGAGTGGATGTCAATTAGCGAGTGCATTAAAAGATTTTTTAATTCATCCATTCAGTCTCATTGCACTTCTCAAAATGTGTTCTGGGGACCACTCTGCTGAGAAAAGTTTTGTGTGTTTAGGTAAATTCTGCATACTGTATTGCCCCTTTGAGATTCTCTGCCATAATTTTCACATAAAGGATTCTGATCAATCCTATAGTAAAGAAACTCATTTGACATTGTTTCAATCAGCTTCTCCAAACTTAATTTTGCTATGGAGAATTTTGTGTGTGACATTCATTGACTTCTTGAAGAACATATTTTGGGAACCACTGTCTTAAAACACTGAACCACAGAACTGACTGAACTTTCTATTCCAAATATTTCAATGTGAGTATAACTATTTTCATGAAAAACGATTCTCCCGGGAAGAATGAGTGGCATCTGAACTCATTCTCCTCCAGTTTCTACTGCAGATTGATCACAAAACCTTGTGAAAAGGAATAGAGGAAACCAGCAAACTATACTGGCATATGATTTTGAGGGAAATTCATGAAGGAGCTAGAAAGCAGGCATATCTTAAAACTAGAAGGAAACTTGAGGGGTTTTTCTTGGTCTCTATTCCACGGCTTCTTTTCTTTAATTAGAACAGTATTTATTAAACAATCGTCCATCATGAATATATTCTGATTAAGTCAGAGTATCGATCGGTCACTAACTATAAGGGAAGACAAAGCCATTGTTACCAAAGAGCTTAGAATTTAGCCAGAGAGAAAAGCTATATATTCACAAAATAATCAGACATTGATACAAGGCAGTATATAATTGGTTGTTGAGTTGAGTGGCTCAGGTTATAAATACTCCAGAGTGAAGAATTTTATTCCTGGGAATGGAGTTAGACAAGGTCTTTTATTTTTAAGAACTCTCAAAAAAGGGCAGTTTTAATTTATCTTAGTCCATTGTTGTAAGAGAGTAACTGTCTCCAAGTTATTTATGTTTAATGAAGGTATTTATTGCTGTAATTTGTACAAATTTCTCTCGGTCAGGCTTCAGTGGGAATGGAGAAAGGGCATCTCCTAACATATTAATGATGGGAGAATATCTTTATGAAAATATCATTACAATTTTCTTTTGTCACGAGAGGGTTTTAAAAAACATTTAGGTCTGCAAATCAGCATTTGAAACATTGACTTCAGAGAGCAGTTGGGGAAACTAGAAGAGTTACGATAAGAAATAAAAGATAGGATAAAATCGAACAAAGGCATTTTGATGTAAACATCAGAAGGAAAAGAGTTAATAGGGAATGTGTATTTAAGTAATAGAAGAAGACAGAAACAAACAAACAGAAAGATACACAGGAAGCCGGTCCACAGGATAAGTGAATGACTGAGTTTATTAACATATGGAAACCAGACAGCAAGGATGGGTCAGAAGAAAGGAACAGCCACCTGGGGATAAATATAGCAGCAGATAAGAAGGAATGGAAATATTGGATGGGGGTTTCCTTCCTAGCTACTTTAAACAGCTTAAAAATTATATACTTCCCCTTTTCTCAAAAGGGTTATATAATTTGTAAATGCTAAAGCAGACCTTTAAAAAACACTGGCATCCCTCTCCATGTTATTTTTAAACACCTTTTCATTCATTAAGCACAATTAAGCTATCAAGTCCTCTGTTTTAACTGTGCAGAACACAGTTCCCACAGCCAGGCGTGCACAGCATATTAGAAACATCATGAACAATTCTGAACTTGCACAAAATATGATTGGCCAATTTGGAGACATTGTTTTGCACAGTATGATGTGTCTCATACATTTTTCATATAGAGGCAATACATTTTAGGAGACATACAATAAGCATATGGAAATACATGCATTCTCAGGAGGCTAAGAAAACCAGCAGGGGGGAGGGGAGACCAAGAACTGAACTGAGCTGCGTGACAAGATTTGTGAGCTCTGAAACTTGACAAGCTTGGAAAAAAACTATTCTAGGCAGGCTTTCCAAGGCACTTACAATGCTAATTATATCTGGTGTACTCCATTTTTTCCTCGCTATAATTTCTTTACTGGTTTTAATTAAGTGCTTTTAATGTCTATTAGGGAGGTGGAGGAACAAGGAGGGTGAGAATTTGCTTACCAGACAAGTTTTGCCTTGCCTTTGCTCATTTTATGCCCTACCCAACCTGTGCCTTTGCTAATCTTTTATATGATTACCTACATTTCTACTAATTGATGGCTTTTTAATTTCCTTCTTTTGCTAATTCTACAATTAAGCTTCAACTGAATGTTGTCAAGTTCAATCAATATCCTCTTTTGAGGTATATTAGGGTAAATGGGTAATAATCTTTTGTTGATTACAATGTAGTAATATTAAAAATTACTGATGCAGCTTAAAAGTGTCATTGTAGAGAATACCAAGGAACCCCTGAAATGTGGCGGAAAAGCCTTCAGGGAGAGTGAGCCCCTATTTGTGTAGACAGACTTGGTTCTGCGGTATAGAAGGAACAGATGGCTCCATCCACTCCTGCATGAGCTGGGTCAGTACTGACTGACTCCTATGCTTGGGACAAAGCACATTTGTAATAATTTCAGGATTATATTTAAAAATGTAAAGCTGAACATACACATTATAGCATTTAATTTATTACATTCAGTTGTATTTAAAAAGAAGAAAGAAAGCCCTTTTTATTTGTTCACCCAATATATATTGGGTACTATCTATATGAAAAGCACAAGAATTTAACGTAGAAATGGATGGAATGAGACCATCAAGCTGACATTCTAATAGGGGAGAGAGAACATGTGTAGAAATGAGAACTATCCACTCTTCTTTTTCCCCCCATTAAGCATGTATTAACTGACTACTCTGTGTCAGGAACGATGCCAGAGAATGTGAAGATGAAGAGTACACAGTATATGTTCCCAAAGGATTTGGTAACTGGGACAGGGGCACAGACATGTAAATAAATAATTATAGCAATAGGGAACTGTTATTATACAATTTCATGCAAGTAGTTCTTAGAATCCTGAGAAAGAAGTACTGAACTCTGCAAGAGGGAGTCAGGTATGGCTTCTGGGAGGAAAAGAGACCTTCTTGGTGGAGTTTGAGTCTCTAATAACAGATCCTTCTCACTCTATGGTTTTAGATTATGTGAGCAAATAAACAATCCCCCTTTCTTTCTTGCCTAAGCACATTTGAGTTGGATTTCTGTCACTTACAGTAAAAAATCCTGTAAATGTCAGAGCCAGAGATTTGTATATATTGTTACAAACGTGTTTGGAGAGATGCTGAGCCATAGCAGTATAGTACTTGTTTTGTCTTTTAACTGGAAAGCTTACTTCATTTACATTGAAGTTACCTTTTTGCACATTTACAATTCTTACTTATTTTAGGTTGGAATTTATTTCTACCATTTTTTTTGTGTGTTTTCTTTTTATCATGCTTTTTTTGGGAGGGTGTTTTTATGCTTTTTACTAGATTGATTACATTTTTACCATTCTTTGTTTTCCCTTTACTTATTTGGAAGTTAAACATTCTATTTCTGTTCTTTTTGTAGTTTCTATTACATTTTTTTTTAACATCAAAGGTTAAGTAGAAAATTAATCAGTATTCTATCCTTCTCTGACCATTACAGATATTTTAATGCTGTAATTTTAATCACCACTCTCTTCCATACAAAAAAAAAATCATTGTTTGGCATTGTTTTTACCACCACCCCACATTAATTATTACCACTATTATTGTATTTATAATCTATACTGTATGGGCTTACTACATGTTTACAAATTGTATCACTTGCCACTTTGTCTTTTTAACCTATTATTTTCTTTTGGACTTATTTCCTTCATTTTGAAATATACAAATTCAGTTATTTCACCCTTTTGGTATAGTAAAATCCCTCAGTCTTTGTCTGGAAAAGTTTATTTTGACTTCGTATTTGGAGAATAGTTCTGTTTGTGCAGTATTCATTGATGATGGGGGTAACGGTTAATATCTTTTGCCCTATCTAAACTCATTCTCCACCCTTCTACATTCTGCTCACTGCCCCAGAAGCTGATCTATATAGATTGAATCAAAGTCTCTTTGGCTCCGAACTGGGTAAAGCAGTGGGAGACTCTGGCAGGAGAGAGTTTGGAGGGAGGAGAAGGGGTTGAGGTATTAACTTCCTCCACTCCTCTCTGATGGCTGCTTCCCTTGACCAAAGGCCAAAGCTACCCATAGATGGTCTTCCTCCTGCACTTTCGGCAGGTTCTGGTAATTGCTCTTCTTATTTCTTCAGGTTTAGGAGGTGCATCATTCTCAGGACTTATTAAGCCTGTAGTGCTATAGCATCCCAAGCTAGTCAGTCTCTTTATTAAATTCTCCTCAGTCATGGGGATGAGCATGCTGTATTTTTTCTCCTGGTTATAATAGTTATTTTTCTTTTAGCATTTTAAGCACCTTTTCTCATTTTCTCCTGACTCTATTATTGGTGATCAGAAGTATGCTGCCTGTCTAATATTCCTTTTTAGGTTATCTATCTTTTCTCTCTGGTTGCTATTAAGATTTTTATTGTGTCCTTGGTGTTTCGCAGTTTCACTATCATGTATATAGGAGAGGGATTCCTTTATATTTGTGCCCTTTGATACGCTTCTTAAGTTTGAGAATTCATTCCTTTTGTCAATTCTAAAAGTTTCTTAGTTATTATCTCTTCAGATATTACCTCTCTTTCACTGTGCTATTCCCTACTCTTATAATTCTTATTTGATCATTCTATTTTCCAGATAGAGCTTGTTTTCATCTTTCTTTTCTGTTTTCTACTTTATTTCTCTGTGCTCCAGCATGCAAGATTTTCTCAGAGCCTCCCTCCGATTTCTTCAAATGTGTTAATATGCCGTTCCCTGGTTCCTTGATTTTTAAACTTTAATTACTGTCTTTCCTTTTATGATGTTATAACTGCTCTTTTTCAAATTGTCATTATTCAGGTTGCCCTTTCCTTCTTTTCTTTTTTTCCCTCCCTGATTGTTTTAAGGAGATAATTTTATATTATAGTCACTTCCAGATTGTTATTTCATCATCTTGGTAGAGCAAATCTTTCTGTTACATTTGCTGACTCTGTCAGCAAATCACTTCCTCCTATACTGTGAACTCATCTTCATCCCCTATCATTTATTTGTGGAGACACATGCTTGCTGAGTGGTGGAAGGGTTGTGATCGAGTAGTTTTGCCTTTGCTTCTGTTAGATGCCAAAGGTTTCATTGATCCAGAAACAACCTTCACATTAAAGTATTATTATCTTGCAGAGTCCCTCAGGCTTCAGGTAACATAACACCTTATGCCACACCTGTGTGTGTGAAAGGCCTGAGACTTTAATCCCTCATGGGAGACTTTTATCTCTATAAAAACTTGAGCAGATAGAATCTTCTTTTGCACTCCCCAAAGCTGGTGACAGTCTTTCAGTTAGAGATCTGGTTCCAGATCTTCACCCTCCACAGGCTCTAAGCTATTATTCCTGTTACCACTTGGGTATCTCCCTGAGGCCCAAATGGATCCAGTCTACCACTAGGCTAGGCTGAACTGTGATTTCAACTTGGTGTTCTGGCTTTGGATCCTGCTTTGTTTCTGGTTGAGTTCTCTATTTGTCTTTTGAAATCAGCTCTGTATTAAATTGTTGTTATATTTTATACAAAATATGACTGTGATAGTTTTTAAAATTTTTTTTTATTAATTTTTTAGAGAGAGAGAGAGGAAGGGAGAGGGAGAGAGAGACAGAAACATCGATGAGAAAGAACTTTGATTGGCCGCCTCCTGCATGCTCCCCACTGGGGATCAGGCCCACAACCTGGGCATGTGCCCTGACCGGGAATCGAACCGGCGACCTCTTGGTGCATGGGTCGATGCTCAACCACTGAGCCACACCGGCTGGGCATGACTGTGATACTTAAACAGGTCATCTTTTTAAAAACTGAGAGCTTTTAAAAGAAGGCTTTAAAACAGACTGATGAATCTCAGAGGCTGGGGTGGGTGGGGGTGGGGGTGGGAAGGGCATGGGAAGAGATTAACCATAGAATTTATATGTATATATGCATAACCCATGGACACAGACAATAGTGTGGTGAAAGCCAGGAGTGGGGTGGAGGGGGTCAATGTGGGGAAAAAAGGAGAGACATCTGTAACACTTTCAACAATAAAGATACATTTTTAAAAAGGTCCATTTTTTATCCTGAAGGGATCCCTGTTTAAAAGGATTCATGAAAGCCTGAACAAAGACAGGGCTGTGAATGCAGATTTGAGTAATATTTAAGAGGCATAATGTAAGTGTCTTTAAGAGACTCAAGCCTAATACTTGGTAAGGTTTTGAGGTGGTGGCAGTTTGGTTTGCATCGCTTAGTGAAATCACGGTGCTGTTGACTGAAATCAGGAGCAGGAAAAATTCACATATTCTGGTATTTGTAGGATATACAGGTAGAAAACCCAGAAGGCAGTTGGAAATAATGGTTGAAAGCTTTGTAGCTCTGTATATAAATGGGAGACTCAGTATTTAAATAAAAAATCTTTATTGTTAAAAGTATTATCGATGTCTCCCCTTTTTCCCTCACTGACCTCCTCCTCCCTGCCCCCCCACCTTTACCACACTGTTGTTTGTGTCCACTGGTTATGCATATATGCATATAAATTCTTTGGTTTGTCTCCTCCCGTCCTCCCCGCCCCCCCACCCCCCCTTAGCTGAAAGTTGAAAACATGGAAGTAGATTAAATATACAGGGAGGGTGTACACAGAAGGTAGAGCCTGGCACAATGAGCACTATTACTATACAGATTAGAGAACAGCACAGCGAACACTAGCAACAGAATGAGGAAGAAGAGAATGATGGGAGGCAAGCCAAGGAAGACACTGTTGGAGAACGCTGGTATTTACGAAAGGACAGTTAGTGATTCGACAGCCAAGGATGGACAATAAAGACCAAGTAAGTTAAGTTTTTAAAGTGTAAGATGATCAATTTTGCTGATGTATCAATAAGGTAAGGTAGTCAGAACATGATACTTATCACAAGAGGAATTGAGTTGCTTATGTTCAGGTGATTGAGAGTAGGCAGGTGTGGAGGACGGGGCACTGGAGACGGCCTTTAGAGATCCGTTTCTAACCACCAAAGTCCATGGAAGAAGAGAGTTAGATCTCACCTCAGAGGGTATAAGGTGCTGTTCCTATTGATCCAATACTAGGTGATTGGCAATGATTCTTGATATTAGGGTGCATTCTTCATTTCATCATCTTCATCATGTAGCTGGCCAGACCTAAATAGAAATTATCATAAGTTAGTAGCCAACCCAGGAAAGAATATTTCTCTAAATACAACCAGTTTGGGAGCCTTCACTATACATGGCTTTAAAGCTATCAAGCCGCAACACTGTGTGGTTCAGCCAGAGGGGTGATAGAGTTGTTTGTTATCTAGAAAAGACCCTAGAGTCAATCACCTCTGAACACTTGCAGGTCTCATACAAACTAAAACCTGCTTTCTGCTCTGTCTAAATCAGAGCTATCTCCTCTCCTCTTCTTTTCCTGGGAACTGAGGGTACCTGGGCCTCCATGGACATTTAACCCTGTCTCCTGCACTCAGGGAGGCTCCCAGACACAGCCTGGTTTCCTTCCTGGCCCCAGAGCTGCAGCCTGGAAGCACTGCTCTAAAGGTGGGAAGCTGGGGCAATTGCAGGCCCACCTGTCAGGGACTGTTGTCATATGCTGCCTGATGCCCAATGCTTTAAGAATCTGTTTTTTTCATATATTTGGCCTGTAATTTTTTAGTAACTTTCCCATCAACGTTGCATCTCCTTCTTTCCTGTCTTGATACCAGTAATTTATACGGAATCCATGTAGCTTGCATTTGAATGACTTCAATATACTTTAGTTCCACTTTTTGATAAGTGTTAACAGCTAATATAGGCCAGCACTTTTTAAATATCTTTTTTTATTGATTTTTAGAGGGAGGAAGAGGGGAAGAGAGAGAGAGAGAGAGACGTCGAATTGTTGTTCCACTTATTTACGCATTCATTGGTTGATTCTTGTATGTGCCCTGACCTGGGATCAAACCCGTAACCCTGGGGTATCCAGATCATACTCTAACCAACTGAACTACACAGCTGGGGTTTTAGTTCCACTTTTTGATTTTAGCTATGTTAATAGTTAGCACTAAAAGTGCCATGACATGAAAAGCCCCATATTTTAGATGTTTGAATTGCTTTCCTTTGTCTTACCTTGTAAGGTGTTGAAGGACCCACTCCTGAACCTTGTCAAGCACAAGAGGAAATGATGCCCTCAAGGACATGGTAAGCACAAGAAGTATGGGCTGCTGCCGGCATAACACAGCATACCGTTCCCAGCAAACTTTTTAAGAAGCCAAGGAGTACTCTAAAATAACAATAAAAAAGTGTAGTAAATACAGAAACCAGTAACTTAGTCATTTATTATCCTTATCGAGCATTCTGTACTGTACATAACCGTGTGTGCTCTAACTGTACCTGACTGGCAGCACAATCGGTTCTTCACGCCATCGGGACCACAAACACCTGTGCGATGCCTTGTGGCACGTCTTCCGTCAGCTGCAGTGTCACTAGGCGATAGAAGTTTTCAGCTCCGTTTCAATCTTATGGGACTGCTTGTTGTCTGCAGAGTATCTGTTTCCATTTTTGTCTTTCCTCACAAAGGGAGGATCCTCACATCAGTGGCCTCGATCACAGCAGAGGCCCCGTGGCCGCTCACCTGCTCGGCCTGCGTGCAGAACCTGCAGGAGCACCGCGCAGGCCTCGCTCCCAGGTGAATCTTGAATAGCCCGCCTGCAGGAAGCGGCCACGCAGGGAGCCAAGAGCAGAACGTTTCATCTGGGAGAGGATTCAGGCTCTTGCTACGTCTTTAAGGGTAAGAATTGGACATTGATTTTATGCATTTTCGCTTATTCTTTTTATTGTCATAATAAAAATTTAATTTAAGAAACCCGTTAGGTTGCATATATATATATATATGATAGCCCAAATTCTGAGACTTAGAATGAGCAGAGCAGGTAAGCAGAACTTCCTGGAAAATGGAGCCCTAACACTGTTAATTTCCTCTGGCTGTGTTTCACTTTACAAAATGGCATTCAAGCAGAAAATACTTCAGTTTTGTTTTTTTCTTCTAGGGTTCTGATTGGTCCAAATCGTGCAGTTTTTTTTTTTAATTACAATTTTTTTCAATTACAGTTTACATTTAATATCATATTAGTTTCATGTGTGCAGTATAGAGGGCAGACATTTATAAAACTTACAGAGTGAATCCCCTAATAAGTCTAGTACCCACATGGCATCATGCACAGCTGTTACAGCATTGACTATATTCCCTATGCTGGCAAATACTTCAGTTTTAGCGAACTGTCTCAAACAGGACAACCCTGATTTAGAATAATTGGTTAAAAATTGCTGAAAATGAATAAAGAGTTGGGAATATTTGAAAGATGTTATCTTGGGCTACTGATAATTATAATCATAGTCGATTTTCAGTTGTACAACCAAAAGTCCATATAAAACAAGATATTAGAACTGAGGAAAAATTCAGAATACAGAGTTATTTTGAAGGCCAGGAAATTATTTTGTTCATCATTATATCCTGAGGCATAACAATATGTCTAGTAGATTGTGAGACTCCATAAATATTTGTGAAATGAAGAATAAATGAAAGAATGAACACCGACTTCTTGAAGACAGGGACTGTACTTGTCTTGTTCATTGTTAAATGTACAGCACCTAGTGTTGGGTCTGGCAGCTCGCATTCAGTGAACATTTACTGATTGGATTAATGAATTAGTTAAAATTGCATAGCCTGCACATAATATTTTTACATGTAAATTTGAAAATATATCTTTAGTTCTGGAAACTTCTAGTCACTATATAGCTGAGAAGTTATACTAAAAAATGGGAGGGAATGAGTAAATGGTACAATGGTTAGAGGAGAATAAACACAGGCTTTTCCAATCTAGTGAGGAAAGAATAATATGTTGAAAATATGAGTTGTGAGATAAACCAAAGAACTTATATACCTTTTGCGTAACCAATGGACATAGACAACAATGCTGGCGGGGGTGGGAGTGGGTGGGGGCGGGATGGGGAGGAGGGTGTCTGGGGGGAAAAAAGGAGAAACATCTGTAACAAAAATAAATTAATAAAAATAGAAAAAAAATATGAGTTGTGCTACAAAAGCTAGAAAATGTGAAAGAGTTCATATGTAGGCAATCTTTTTTTTTTTCTTTTTTTATCCTCACCTGAGGACATTTTTGCATTTATCTTCAGATAGAGCGGGAGGTAGAGAAGGGGAAGAGAGAGAGAAAAACATCGATGTGAGAGAGACATGGACTGGTTGCCACCCACATGACCCCAACCGGGGCTGGGGACAAACTGCAACCTACGTACGTGCCCTTAGCGGGAACAGAACCCGGGACTCTCTGGTCTCCGGGCTGATGCTCTAACCGCTGAGCCAAACTGGCCAGGGCTAGGCAATCTTTTTTAAAAATTTGTTTGAAATTCATTCCATAAAGAAGGAATACAAAGATAAAAATGCCCAAAAAGTAGACACAGGAATTTAAAGAGAAAAAACAATTAGTCAGCAACCCTGCACCACAAATCACCACTGGAACAATGAAAAGTCACGAGATCAGAAGGTTGTTCCAGCCAGTGGATGAGGCAAGCCAAGGGTAGACCTCAGGCAACAAGAGGGAGCTCTGTCCTGAGGCTCCCTCCTCCTCAATGCACACGAGCTCCTTGCTCATCATAAGTAAGAGTGCTCAGTTTTCGTCATGTAGCTCAAAACCAGTTGTGGTATAAGTGAGATGCTCTTAATGTTGTCAAGTCACTGTCAGCCAGACGCAGTGGGCGAGGATGCCCAGACAGAGCAGGCCAGGCAACAGCGCTCCCATAGAACAGTATCTTCACTGGTTTCATTCCCATCAGGGGCCCATGAGAGACACTGTTAGCATCCCACCATGAAACAAACTGCCACAAAGAATTCACATCGCCACAAAACAAGACTGTAAAACATTAGAGATGCTAATTTTGTAATTGGGTCATTTCAACCTTATTCACTGATGTTAGATTCCAGCCTTTGGTAAAGATAATTCTGGGCAGTGAGGTTAAACACACACGCACGCACGCACGCACGCACACCTGCCTCAGGTCAGGTCATTCCCTGCCCCCGCCCCCAGCCATGCCTGGTATGTTGGAGAATGCATGTGACCCTGCAATGCAACAGCAGTTCTCCCTCCCTTTTCCATTTGGACCCCAAGGAAACAGTAAGACCTAGTTCATCAACTACTTGCTTGTGGGACTTTGCCATTCCTCTACTCAGCAAAAGACAATTTCCTCTGTGTTGCAACTCTATATTTGGCGAGAGGATAGGAGGGTTGGCAGGACCGGAGCTGGCTACTAAAAGCAGGCACAGTGAAACCCCACAATGATCTGCCTCTTTCTCAGCTTGGCACATCATGTGAGGAGCCAGAACAGAGAAACGTTTGTAATAAACTGCAGTTGGGAGGAGAGTGAGGGCGCTTCTGTAGCCGTCCTGTGTTCCTCTCCCCACTCCCTTTCGGTGGCATAGTCATGAGCCTCACTCTTGTTTTTTATATTTTAAATCTAGCCTGTACTGAACTTGCCACAGAAATAGATCTGCAGTGACACTCCCACTCTCAAGCTGCTGGTGCTACAGTGGCAGGTTTTGACATTGCTTGAGCCAACCCAGAAACTAGAAAGCTGAAGCAGAATTAAAGAGGTAGCTGTGCGGATAGACCCACTTCCCGGCTGGAGAATCAGGACCGTATTTTATTTCCAGCCGTGACACTCTTACAAATCTTTAGCATCAACGCTATGCTTGTCACATAGTGATTGCCCACATTCACAAGGTCTTGCTAAAAAAAGGCATTGCCTTATGACACAGGTATATATTTTTTTTGCCTAAGTGAAAGGGTACAGTGGGACCCATTTGGATAACTTCACTGCGGATGCCTGGTTCCTGGAAGTCAGATTGATGGAACCACTGGGTGAGGGCCAACCCTCAGAGTGGTAGGTCAGCATCAGGGAGGCCTAGAGGGAGGCAGCAGGAGGTCCTGGCTGGTGAGTGGGACACAGCATCAAAGATAGAGGTCTGGAAAGGCAGCCCAAGGTTTCAGGGACACTTGTCAGAGGCAGTCTCACTCTAGGGCTGAAAACCAGAGTAGCCCTTAAATGCTAGGCTGGAGTAGGACGAAGGAGAGATCAGGGCTCTGCCCCTAGAGACTGATACTATCAGATAACATCCATTGAGCAGCTGAGCCTGGCATCGGGCTAGCAATGTTCTGTACACCAATCGCAGCTCCTTCAAAGTGCATTTCATCTGCTTACTCATTCTTGCATCTCTCACTGATTGTGAGTTCCTTGAGGGAAGGTACTATGTCTTTTTTTTTTCCAATTTTTTTCTTTATTGATTTTTAGAGAGAGAGGAAGGGAGAGGGAGAGAGATAGAAACATCGATGAGAAAGAACATCGATTGGCTGCCTCCTGCACGCCCCCCGACTGGGGGTTTGGCCCACAACCTGGGCATGTGCCCTGACTGGGAATCGAACCAGCGACCTCTTGGTACATGGGTTGATGCTCAACCATTCAGACACACCGGCTGGGCAAGAAGGTACTATGTCTTGATCATTTAGGAAACTTGGTGTATAGAAAGCATTTGGTAAATATCTGTTGGTTGACTGGATAATCTTACATCTTTCAACAACCCTGCAAGGTCCATGTCCCTGTTGACCGAACAGGAGAGTAAGAGATGTTTCCAAGGTCACACACACAAGTAGTTGCAAGGACAAGTTTTTTTTTTTTTTTCTTTATTGTTGACACTATTACAGATGTCTCCATTTCCAACCCCCTTGACACCCTCCACCCACCCCCTCGCCCCCCACCCCCATTCACTCTGGCGAGATCACATTATTGTCTGTGTCCATGGGTGATGCATATATATATTTTTTTTATCCTCACCCGAGGACATTTTTGCATTCATCTTCAGAAAGAGCGAGAGGGAGAGAGGGAGGAAGAGAGAGAGAGAAATATCTATGTGAGAGAGACACATCAACAGGCTGCCATCCACACGGCTGCAACCGGGGCCAGGAACAAACTGCAACCAAGGTACGTGCCCTTAGTGGGAACCGAACCCCGGTCTCTCAGGACCGCAGGCCGACGCTCTAACCGCTGAGCAGAACCAGCCAGGGTGGGTGATGCATATTTCAGCCATACTACACAAAGGACCTAATCAGAATTCAAGAATGAAGATGCGAGAGTAGTCCCAGAATCTGGAGATGGAAGTTCAATGTGAGGAACTTTTCAAACTGGAAGTTCTGTGGATGCTGAAGTGGAACCAGCAGCAGGGCTGACTTGCTGTCAAACTCCTGAGCTACTGATGTTATGCTAAACACACACCCTGCCCCACCCTGCTTATGCGATTGGAGTAAGGTTGCCAGACAAGGTCCAGGGGACCCAGTTAGATTTGAATTTCAGAGAAACAAATGCTTTTTCAGTGTAAGAAAATGTCCCAGATAGTGCATGGACATGCTTATAATGAAAGACTATTCACTGTTTTTCTGACTTCCCCATGTAACTGGCATCCTGTATTTTTACTTGCTGACTTTGGTAACCTAGATGGGGGTTGGTTTTCAGGGTCCGGTGGAAATCAGCAGGTAGGTTAAATCATCTCAGCAGCCACAAAGCTAGTTACGTAGGGTGCCAGCACTTCGACTGGGGTATTCAGCGGGGAGAAAGGAGAGTAGGAATGCAGGCCACTGGGTTCAGATTTAACAGCAGCTAGAGTGCCTTCTTGTCACCTCCTCCGAAGGGGAGCCCATTGCTCCTGGTGCTGCTTCACTCCCGCTGTGTACCTCACTGTCCCGCATCCCAAGGCAGCATGTGGCTGGGCTAGTTTGTCACTATTTAGTATGGAGGACCTGGTGTAGAATCGATACTCAGTAAATATTTCTTGAATGAATGAACAATGAGTTTTAAAATATGTCACCTACCTTATGTCCGGACATTCTATGGTCAACTTTGGCTGCATATTCTTGGGTTTAACCAGTTGGGGCTAAGGTATCAGGGACAATCAGGGTCTCAGTGTAAAAACAAAGGAGTTTTTTTTTTTTTCTAAAAGAGCCCCTTGGGCTGCTTTCCTAGTAGGAATCTGTGGGTAGGGTAAGCAATCTAGAACATTTTTATCATGCCTGGTTTGCATGGCCTGTCTGGCATACCTGTTCAGTGCACACCTGTCTGATAAACGTGGCCTGTCCAGTATGCCAGCCTGAGGCTGTTAATAACCAATAAGCTCTAGTCACCTTAATGTTAGGGTGATTGTATGATTTATTATCTAAACTGATATACTTTGAGGCATAAAGAAGTTGCTCTTCATAATGCCGCTAGGACGAATGATATAAACCTGAATTGTTCTGGGCAAACTGGGTCATACTGACATCTTAATCTTTGTCAGTAATAAATACCGTCTAGAATCCCCTGGATAATATAATTTGCAAATGCCACTCTTTGGACTCAGTGACCATATTACCCAACCAGCTACAGTGTGACCCTCTACTTCTTTTCCTCCAAGTGATTTATCAGGAGAGATTCTATGAAGTTTTCCTCACAAATCTGATTCATACAATATTTTGCTGAACACATTTCTATCTCCATCACTCGACTGGAATCTCTTAAAGAGGATGGTCCATACCTTTTATCTTTGTATTCTAGCACCTGGCACCATTCCTTACATGTGGGACGTGGACTTGTATCAGTAGTAACACACTGTTATGCTGCAGTAATAAACTACCCTCAAATTCTGGTGATTTGTGAGGAAAAGAGTTATTTTCTTGTTCACACCATATGTCCACCATTGGTCAGCTTGGGCCCCGTTCCGCATCCTATTTAATCTGGAACCCAGGCTGATGAGCAGTTTTTATCGGGAATGCCGCAGTTCTCAAGGCTGAGGGAAGAGAGACAATGTCGAATCACAGACTGGCTCTTAAAACTTCTGCTCAGAAGAGAGTTACTTCCACTAGCATTTCATTGGCAGAACAAGTCGTATGGCCAAGCTCCAATAAGGGAGGGAAGTGTAATTCTCTCACATGGAAGAATAGCAAATGTTTTGAATAATAGTCCAAAATCTGTCACAGTAGATTTTGGGTGGACATGTGAATGGAATTAAACTTTTCATTATTATTTAACTCTATACCCTACACTTCCCTGACATGAAGGTGGGGGCAGTGGCCTCAGGATGGGGTGGGAAAAGAGCACACTCTTGTGTGCAATACTTGAGGGACCCAGTGTGCATGTGCACCTTTCTGCTTTCTGTTCAGGCACACCTGCACCTGGGAGGGATGAATAAAGCTTCAGTTCTAGTCTTTTCCTTCCCCATCTGTGAGGATTATCCTTCTCTTTTCCCAGGGTTATGACTGGGAAGGGAGTCTGGCAGGAACTGTATATTAACTCTCTGATCCCAAATCATTCTAGCGCTGGGGCTGTGAAATGAATTCCTCCAATTAATTGGCACCTACCAAGTGCCAGGCACCAGGCATCGTACTGGGGCCCATGAAGGCTTCAGCGATGTCAAGGTCCTTGCCTTCGGGCACTTTGCACTTCAGTAAAGGAACAAGACGGCAACTAATTCTAGACAAGGTAGAATATGTCAAACCCTCACTGCTTGGAATTTATGTATTACAGCCCACTTGAGTCTCTCTGATCTCAAATCCTGTCCAGATTAGTTTTAACAGACAGACAAGCTGCAGACGGAGTCCCAGTGGTTATTACAGCGAATCCTGCCTTCTCCAGGAAGCTTTTCTCAACTCAGGCAGAGGAGACTTGAGCATCCCTTCATTTCCCCTCCTATGCTGCATGCTCTGAACGTAATTATAAAGATACTTGATTGAATTATCTATCTAATATTTGGGTGTATCATGGCCCATGCGATCCAATCCCTTGAAATACAGTTATACAAATACAACTTTTCTTAGTGATCCCACATTAGAATGCGGTGGGGGGCGTGGGGGAATCTGATCACAGTCTCAGGAACACCATTCCTATCCAGAGGAGCTCATCAGAGGAGTCAGGCATGAACAGGGAGTTCCTAGGATCCACGCTGGGCAGACCACAGGTTTTCTCAGCCATGATAGTCCCTTTTCTAAGACTGTATCCTAAAGACCGTAGTGCTACTCACAGAGGCCACTGAGCTCCTAGGTGAGCCATGTCCACCATCCATGTCTCACTAAGTAGTTTTAGGAAATTTGAGAATTATCTAAGGTGTCAGGACACATCTCTTTATTTATTTGCTAATTTTTTGTTAATCCTCATTGGAAGATATTTTTTTCCATTGATTTTTAGAGAAAGTGAAAGGGAGGTAGGGAGGGAGAGAGAGAGAGAGAAAGAAGCATTGTTGTGAGAGAGACACATCAATTGGTTGCCACCTGCATGTGCCCCAACTGGGGCTGGGGATCAAACCTGCAACCCAGGTACATGCCCTTGACCAAGAATCGAACCCTCAACCCTTTAGTTTTGATACCCACTGAGCCAAACCGGTCAGTGCAGCACACATCTCTTTAAATGGCCAAGGTTCAACTACACTTCCAGGCGCGCTTCTCAGTGGATTCGAGAGCTCTGATCCACTGATTTCATGTTGACATCTCAGACTTGTATTTTACTCATGAAAAACTGAAGTCCAGAAAGATTTAAGCAGTTTGCCCAAGGTCACACACTTGGCTGATTGAAACATTCTACAACTCGAAAAGGCTGACCCTACATGTGAAATGAAATCCTTTAAGACAGTTGATGGCAAGAATGACAGGGCAAGTTTTCCTGAGTTCTGTGTTTGTGAAGACATCATTCTTAGATTTTTCAGTTTTTAAGTGCCATATTAAATAAGGGAACTCTGGTGAGCATGTGCTGCCTGTTTCACAATAGTGCCGGCTCTTTAAAAGTCAGATTTCTGAGTCATGTTGAGTTATCCACACAAGCGAAACCTGAACTTGGCAAATAGAGTACCAGGGACACACAAAGTGACATCACCTGTGTCTTCTATAGAAGGCTGAAGCGACCCGGAAAGGAAGTTTCTCCAGGAATGAAGACAAAGTTGAATGTTGAATATCACCTAGTTACAATGATAGACAAAGAAGAATTGTATCTGGTGAACTAGACAAAACTGAGATCGTGTCTTTAATAAGCAACAAAGTGCGATTGACATGGAATTTAACTACTTAACGCTTAAAACTAAACTGGATATGAACTTCGTTTAACTGGCTCTGTGAAGATCCTCTTACCTGGCTCCCTTTTTGGACCCTTCTGTCCCTTGGTCCTCTAACGGCAATTTGAATAAGCATCCTTTAGAGTCCTCATCACATCCTAGCCAAGCACATATAATAATTATCTTTGTGTTTCATTTCCTCTGCTGTAGAATAAGCCACCTGAACACAGCAGATGCATCTTTTCATCTTCGTGTCCTCACACTGTGACAAGTACATAGTCTACATTCTCGAAATGTTTGGGCAATTAAATGAAAATGAACTATATTTGAATTGATAGGGCCAGGGCTGAGATAAAACCTGAAGAACATTGTCTATTGACACAAAAGAAACCAAAGAAATGTTGAGAATTTTAAACATCAGAGTTAAAATGAGGGGACACGTACTTTTTTTAAATTTTATTTTTTAGTCCTCACTTGAGGATATTTTTCCATTGATTTCCAGATAGAATAGAAGGGAGGGAGGGAGAGAGAGAGAAAAAAAAACACATCGATGTGGGAGAGACACATTGATTGGCTGCCTCCCACACAACCTTGACTGGGGCCTGGGATCGAACCTGCAACCCAAGTACATGCCCTTGACCAAGAATCAAACCCGTGACCCCTTGGTCCACAGGCCAATGCTCTAAACGCTGAGCCAAACTGGCCAGGGCAGGATACATACTTTTCAATTTGAAAATATTTTTCTTCTTTGTTCATTGTGTATTTTGTGTGATATGATTAATATATATTATCAAAAATGACTTAACTATGTTATGTTTTGTGCTTATAAGAAAATACGTTTCCTTATGAAAATATTGAAAAGACTATGAAATATTACTTTCCTCCTTTTCTATGCTTATACCATCCTGAATAATACAGAGGCCATAGTAATGACCTCTGTTAGAAAGTTGGCAATTTTTTTTATCATTATAAATCTTATATTTTTGTTTAAATTCCATGTGCAGTCTTGATAGTGCATTTATTTATTTTTTTTACCCTCCTTATTCAGTGGTGGAATAGAGGGCCAGTCCAGGTGGAAAAACTGGGGTATTTTATGAGTGGACAGGGCTGAGGCTAGCTCAACCAGGATGAGAAAAGTATTAAAGGTACAAAGGCCAGCCCATGACCAACGTCAGCCTGTGGGCCCTGGTTGAATGCCTGGCATAGTGTGGTGTACACTTCTCCATCGTAGATTCCTTGAAGATTCCTATTGTTCCAGTCTAGGGTGAGATTTTGTGCAGCTGAGTGTGTATACTTTGCTTGTGTTAATAAGGAGAGTTTGTATAGAAAAAATTTGAAATCTATCAATAATCTAGGCAGTTGTATGTGTTATAAAGAACCAATGCACAGAAGAATGGATAAAGGAAATGATATTTTTTGAGTACCTGCCATGTACTAGGTAATGTGCCTTTAAATAATAATGATGATAATAAAAATAATAATGGTGATAGTAAAAATAATAAGCTATTTTTAATGAATGCTTTCTCTGTGCATATAATGAGCTATTTAATCCTTTCAGCAACCTTACAACATATTCTGTTCATTTTATAGATGAATAAAGAAGCTCGGTGATTTTAAGTTAACTGTTCAAGGTCACACAGCCAGTTAGTGCCAGAGCAAGGATTGGACCTGATCTAGCCAGGGATGGTTTGGTTGCAGGGTCAGACATCATCTTAGACTCGCTCAAGGAACAAGAGTTCCTTTTTAAAATGTGTGTGTGTGTGTGTGTGTGTGTGTGTGTGTGTGTGTATTTTAGAACAATTTAGACAGAAAAATTCTGAAGATAGTGTAGAGTTCCCTTATACTCAATACTTTTTACTTATTATTAACATATTAAATTAGTATAGTTTTCAATTAATAAATCAATGTTGACATATTATTATTAACTCCAGAGATTATTCAGATTTCTTTAGTTTTTTACCTAATGTCCTTTTTCTGTTCCAGGAAACCATGTTGAATTTAGTCATCATGTCTCCTTGGGCTCAGAGCTGTGGGTTTTACAGACCTTCCTGTTTTTGATGACATTGACAGTTTAAGGAGTACTGTTCAGGTGTTTTGTAGACTGTCCCTCAGTTGAGCTCTGTGTGGTCTTTCCTTATACTTTTGACTGGGGTTATGTTTTTGGGAGGAGGACCCCAGATGTAAAGCACCATTGTCATCACATCCTATCAGTTGCATAATATCAATATGACTCAACACGGTTGATGTTGACCTTGATTACCGGGTGGAGGTAGTTTCATCAGGTTGCTCCACTTAAAAGTTACTTGAAAAAAGTTTTTTTTTGGTTGTTGTTGAAATTATGTAGAAAAATCTCACAGAAATGAAGAATAGGTTCCACAGGAAATGAAAATCATCAGAAGCCACTGTCTCCAGTACTTTCTTTTGGGGATGGTATGGTCTCTCATTTCCTTTACTTTGGGTGTTTTCTTCATTATCTTTTTTTTTTTTTTTTTTTTTTAGTTTATACTAACTGGTGATAGATTTCTGGCTCTAGGTAACTCTGTTTCCTGATTTCCCTTTTCTCTTCTCCCTCTGCTTTGTGACTTGCCTGCCAGCAACCTGCTCCACGCCCCTCTCACCTTTTCCTGGTCATGGACATGTCTCCCTTTCCTTTGTTTGTTTTTCCCATTGTTGATGCCATTGGATCCCACCTAGTGCCAGTCACTGTTCCAAGCACTACTCCCTGGATTAATCTGATCCTTAAAACAACCCTGGGAGTAGGTCGAATTATTCCTATTTTATAGATGATGAAATTAGGGTCTGGAGAAGGTTAAGAAACTTTTCCAAGTTTCTGTAAGTGATAGACATGGCCTTGAAGCCAGGTTTTGTTTTGTTTTTAATTTATCTTTATTGTTGAAAGTCTAGACTCCAAAGCCTATGCTCGAAAGTCTGAAGGCACAGCACCATCCCTGTTGCCATTCTGTGCTGTCCCACTTGTACTCCTGACAGTCCTTTGAGCTTAATTACGAAGTTTGCCTAAGATTAGCCAGCTAGGAAGCAGTGGAGCTGGGCTTAGACCCTAGGCTTTTGCAGGCTGAAGTCCACCACACCAGCTTGGCTTCCAAATTATTGCAACATATAAATTAACCTGGTGAATGTCATTGTTTTAGGCCCATTTTGAAGAGGTGAAAACAAAGATGTAAAATGTGTAATAGCTAACCAACTGTCTCTGACTAACTCAGTTCAGATCCTGGCTTTGGCAGTCCCTGGCATTCACCTTGAGCAAATATTTAATGCAAGTACGGGATCTGTAGATATGGGCCTGTGATTAAAATTTGTACTAGGACATTTGTAAGGCTAGTGGATGGGAAAAACAGAAAGGTATATAAACAGTAAAAGGTATGGAACCTCTGATAGGTGGCAGATGTGCTGTTTTGTGAATTTTAATGTGTATGTGTCTGTTGGTCTCAGGTATTGATGTAAATGGCTGGGAGCCACGAAAGCTGAGGATGTTTCCTGCTACTCCTGATAGTCTGGGATATTGAGTGATTGCCAGGGCCTTAAACTTGTAGGGTAGAGCCCCATTTGACCTTGAATTTTCTTAGTATGGCAGTGAATACAGTAAAGACGAAGTTGTAGCGAAGGAAAAAGATAATGCAGTTTGGTTTCGGTGGAAGCAAAGGAGATAGAGAAAAAAAAAATCAGTGATTGTAATGATTTAAAGGTATTGAATGTGAAGTGAGGATGTGGGAGTCGTTGAGGATGATGGATGGGTTGTAGCATCCTTTACTGAGATAGGGACCCTAGAAAAAGACCATACTTGGTTGGGGCACGGTGGGATGATCATGACTAGTTATTTTTTAGACATCCAAAAGGAGATGTCAAGAAAAAACTATTGGATATATGGCTAGAACTCAAAGAGAGCTCTGGGCTAGAGATCAGCATTTGTGACTCATCTGTATATGGGTGAGTAACACTATGGGTTTGTCCAAAGCTCCGAGAGAGAGAGAGAGAAAGAGAGAGAGAGAGAGAGAGAGAGAGAGAGAGAGAGAGAGAGAGAGAGAGAGAGGAGAGAGAGAGAGAGAGAGAGAGAGAGAGAGAGAGAGAGCAAAGAGCAAAAGATAAGACATTTAAATGGCTATATAGTAATAATAATTAATTTGTGAATAAAAAATAAATAATAGGCTAATAAACTGGAGACAAGCTGGAAAAAAATCCAGGCAAATAAATATTAGAACTGAAAATAATCCAGTGGTAAGACAGAGACTATTTCAATAAAATAGATAAATTACAGATGATCAGACCACAGAGTCATTCGTTAATCCATCAGTTAGTCAAACAAACAGTGAAGATTTCTCCTGTGCCAAACAACAGTTAAACACCGGGACTGTAAGGACTGCTAGGCTCCCAGTAAGCGTCTCTGAACAGTCAGGGGCTAGCTGTGGATGATCGTGTTAGCCATTCTCTCCTTACTTCTTCTCTTCTTTAATTTTTGTCTTTTCTCTGCTGCATAGCACCTCCATTGAGGACTAGGCAGGAGTAGACAAAGGCAGTTATAGCAAAAGCACTAGTTTTTCTGGATACTTCCTGATGCTGATACGTACTTGACAGTGTAGGAATGAACTCTTGGGACCTGCAGTGGCTTTTAAAAGCCCCTGTTTTTTCATTTTTGTCACTGAATATCAGAAGTTGGTGTTACTTTAAACTTGACGACAAAGTATCTAGCTGCATATATTTTTCTGATCAGAATCATATAATATTTTGAAATAATTCACCCAAATTTAATGTATCAAGAAAAAGTAAAGCTAATATTATTTAGGAGGCAAATAATATATTTGCCAATGCTTTAAAATTTCAATGTCTTTTTATGTGTAAAACCATCTAAACATTTAGAAAGTAGTCACATGGTAAATTTAAATATAGGATAGTATAAAACAGTATCCTATTAATGAAAGTAGTTATTTTTATTTTTCAAGAGATTGTTACCCCAGAGGAGGAAGAGCCTTGATAGATTAAAAGTCCAATGTTGCATTGGGATGGGATAGTATAAAAACTCAGATTAACTTAAAAATACTTTCATCTAGAGAGAAAACAGGATTTATTTTGTGAGAGTTCTTTATTATTAAAAACTTGCTTATATTCTTGATGTATCCTGAGTAATACTGAGTAAACATTACCAAGGACTATGGTTTTCAGAGAATTGTATCTTTTGGTATGAAACGACACTATGCAATCAAAAGGCAATTATTTGCTGGCAACAATATCATTTAAATCGAATACCCTGTTGCTGTCCCACACCAGAAACAGAGCTACATCTAGCATTAGGTGCCATGGAGTGGGCAACAACCGCTTTTCTGAGTTTCAGGATTTATCCACATGCTCTGTGCTCCAAAATATCTCCACGCTCAACTCCCACCGTCAACCAGCCATTGTGCTAAGCACTTTCCATTACTCATTGCTTCAAATAAGAGCACTAATGTCCAAATGCTATCTTGGAGTGATAACATAAAAAGTAATGTTTTTAAAGATAAGGTACTTCATTACCTCTTGGGAATGAAACATTTGGATATGGGAACTAGACCATTAAGCACTCAGCACCATGTTGACCACCCTGGATTATATAAACACCATATATTTGTTTCATGTCCTTCATCAATTTATATCCTTATTTCAAGCTACACTGAAGAGACAAGAACCAGTGTTCATCTTAACATTGTGACAATATAAGAATAAAGTAAAACCTAGAAAAACAGCATAGTCTTAAAAGAAAGAAAAATGACCAAAAGATATCCTAAGTTTGAACTAGGTATTTTAGTGGCCTCCTAAGGAAAATAAAAGTAGCCAGGTATCCTTGGCAGGAACTTCAAAATTCCATCCTGATGGCCCATGAATTGGCCACTCCTTATTTAGCAATATTATTATGACTCCTTGTTCTCTGGACTACCCATTTATTTTTCCTATTTTACTTATTGACATCCATGATTGGTCTACCCCCAAAACTGACTCCTGGGTGGGATGTACTGTGGAACTTGGCTCATATTACTCTTGGCTACATCTCAGCAAACTCTGTCCCCAACAATCTCAGTCAGCCTTGGCCGCAACTGAAGTGCCAAGACTCAGTAACTTGGGATTTACCCTGACACCTGGGGCCTACCTGTGCATGAGCAGAAAGGCGTCTGCTTGTCAAATAATACTCTTTCCCCACATTCTCGGGATCAGGGGGTTTACTGCTGCTGGCCCAGGTCAGCTCTGGGCCCTGGAATGTAAAGGACTTCTTTCACTTCCTAGTCTCCTGCTCCCAGCCCTGAGCTTTGTCATCAGGTGTGGTGCTCCTAATCCACTGAGCTCTACTAGCTCATGATCCAAAAGGTCCCAGGTTTCCCTCGTGGGCCTCATACTTATCTGCAAGAATGACTCCTAAATGTTCTGTACAGTGTCACTCTGGATGACTGTGGTCAGTAACCAAAAGTTGGACAACCAGTGAGTCAGAACATATCAAGAATGCTTGGAGAAAAACAGTTAAAGAAAAATTATATGGGTGGAAATGGAAGTCCAATATGTTTTGATTTGATTTGGCTATGAGTATGGTATTAAATTATGCAGTCATCCATATTCATAGCCAAAAAGTCATTTTTGTGGTAGCTAAATATAAAATAAATCTGTAATAAATAGACAGCCATAAATAAAATCAGCTGCCTTATAATTTTTATTGGCTACAATAAGAGGATAACATAAATAGTATTTTGTTTCTATCATAACACGGTTATTAAGGCAGAATAGTCAAACATTATTATAGTTCCTCCTAATTATATAATTGCTATTACAGAAACCAATTTCCGTTCTACTGGTTAAAGACGAGACAGTTTATTTTACAGCAGTTCAACAATGTCACTTGTGTGTTAATAAAGCACTATTTGTATCATTCAGGATTCATCCATCATTTTATACTTAAAATTTTTAATCAACATTATCATTACTGCTCTATGGAAGGGAAGAATTTTACTCCTAAAAAAAAAAAAAAAAGAAAGAAACAAAACACAGACTTGCTTTCTTCTTAGGGTAGATTTTTATTAATAACTTATTTTCATACACAATAATTGATGAATGTTCTTTTTAGTTAGAGGAGACACTGGAATATATAGTGTGTTCTTTCTTTAGGGATTATGTATTTCTACCTTTATTCCTTGACTTGCATTAGAAGTCATTGCCTGCATTAGAAAGTCTTGCTTTGAACTGGGGTAAGTCTGAGATGTTCTTAGGACATCTGTAATCAAATAGAGAGAACAGGTAATATTTTTAGAACAATAGCATTCCTGTAATTCTTGTTCACAGTGCTTTGTAGTAGAGACTGCAGATTTCCTTCTCTTTACTTCTTGGACATGGCTAGAAAGGCAACTTACTTTGATGGAGTTAGGAACTCTGGCTCTGTGATGCTGGTAAAGATGTTTGATGTGTTTGCTCCTCAATGCCTCCTCTGCCAAGTAAGACATTGAATGGGACGTTCTTTGAGTTCCCTTTAAATCATATAGAAATTGTGAAAGGCTCATTAAGTTGACTTTTAATGCTTATTAATGGGGGTTCTTTGAAACAGATGATGGAGGAAAAAGCAGCCAAACAGTGGAGGGAGAAAAACCGACAAATGGAGAGTGTGTGGGAAGATCTGGGGGTGGCTCATCGTGGCTAGCAGCCGGGCTCTTGCTGCTCCCTCTGCTTCCGATCATTTTCTCATGATGCACTCTGAGTGATCACACACCAGGAAGAAAGTCTGGGTGTGGGCTGAAAATGAAGGGGGTTCATTTTACTGCTTGAGCATGCCAAGCTTAGTCTAAACTTCGTTAGTTATTTACGTGATAGCTAAAATGATAGAACATTAGGTCAGAGGTGCAGTGGTTAAGACAGGCAAAAACGTCTGCTAATCCAAAATTCCCCTGTAAGGTCATCCAAGGCAAAAATTTAACAGATGTAGAAAAATATATTTAGTTATATCATGTATATGGTCAACATATGTTGCACCCCTAAAACATATGCTTCTCCCTAAAACGCTGCTCAGAGAATGTTTTCTTCTTTCTTAAATTTGTATTCTAGCCACTCTCCCACTGTGTGTGTGTGTTTATTTTCTATAAAGTCACCTGGAAACCTATGATGGTCCCGAAGAAGCCCGCCTGCTGGTGTAGGTACATCTCCTTTGTGAGCGTGTTTCCTCCAGCTGTGTTTGCCACAGCGTGCTGTGGGGGTTTGTCTTCATTTCACTGCCCTGCAACAATAATGTCCCTTGAGAATGCAAAGTATATCTTATTTTGTTTTCCCACAACCCAAACTGCCCCTGGCTCAGAGTGGATCAGGCACTCTGCTAGGGCAGGTGATGGGCAGATGCGGGCTCAACCTTAGATGCTTATAGTTCAGTGGGGGAATCAGGAGAAAAACCTGCCTATGATGTCAACACATACTGCATTAAATACTCTAATTGATGTATGACCCAGGGGACAATAAGTCATAAAGTATTGTTGTAGGGGCAAAAGAATGAGAAGGTGGTCTTAGAGTAGCTCAACTTATAATCACTGAACAGTAGACTTTTCCATCACCATTAGAAAATGCATCACCGGGATGAGAAATGATGAATTAGAGGATCAATTTGTTTATTTCCAATGAGACAGTGATGCCCCATAGTTCCACACAGGTGCAGTGTGAAGTAAGATTTACAAAATTGAACAACAGGTAACAAATAACCTTGCCTCCACCTCCAAACTGGGAGAAGATGAAGACTGGGTCCACCTCCAGCCTCTGTCCACAATCTGTTCTCTAGGTCTGGAAATGCTTCCCTCCACTTTTCTATCTGATGGTTTCCCACACATCTATGGTAGACAAGAGATGGTTTAAAATCTTTGCTACTCCTGTCACTGAGCGATAGGGTATGTGCCCCTTCACAATGAACCTGGTTGGGCTCTGTGACTGCTTGACTGATGGAATATTACAAGCCCAAGCTTCACAGACTGACAGCTTCCACTTCCTAACTCTTGGAACACTAGCTCTGGGGGGAGCTAGCTGTTGTATGATAGGTCTGTCTGCACAGAGACTGCCATGCTGTTGGGAAGCCCAAGCCCCATGGAGAGGCCCTGAAGGATGTAAAAAAAGTTAGAGGCCAAGGGACACTGAGGTACCAGGCAGACAAGTGAAGGAACCTCTTGGGAGGGGATGCTTCTGCCCCAGCTGCCTCAGCTGGCACCACATGGGGCAGAGATGATCTACCCACCTGAGCCCTTCCTGAATTCCTGACCAACAAAACCAGCAGCAAAATGAGGTGGCCATTTTCAGGCACTAGGTTTTAGTGTAGTCTGTCACACAGAAATAAATGCCTGAAGCAATATCCTTCAAGACCTGGCTGGCATATTATTTCCCCTGGGCAGTAATTGCCCTGTTTTGGGAGCATAATTAGTCTTTCCCTTCACTTCTTCCATGTCCCTGTGTCCAAAGCAGCAGCAGCAGTTACATTTTGTCGAATATCTGCTACGTGTCAGGGACAGCACGTGATGTCTTCCATACGTTTTCTCATTATTCTCTTAAATCTGTAAAGAAGACATTCCCATTATGTGGATCAGGAAGTTGGCACTCAGAATTATCTACGATTATTGAAGGTCACATAGCAGTATGTTGTGGAGCTGGAATTAGACCCCAGTTCTGTCTGATTCTCTCCACAGCAGGGCACTATTTTCCCTATACCATTGTTGTCCTCGACTGTGACTGTCTCCTAACGAATGTTCCTCCCCACACCACACTGCAAGGGAGGGTTTCTATTGACCACCACGCTCCCCAGTGTCTAGCGCAGTATCTCACACTCAATGTTCCTTGAATGAGTGAGTGGCTTGCAGAAAAGTGTCTAGAAAATCCAATACAAAGCCCTATTCATGTAGAAACAGAGTTGCTTTCCAGTGGAAAGGTAACAAGTCTTAGCAGACTTTTGACATCCAGATTCTGCCATTCCTACCGGCTCCATCCTGAGAATGCTACAATCGCGTGGTTAGCCACGGGCCTGGCCTATCTTTACCAGAACCCTGAACAGACAGCACCTCAGCAGGTTCACAGGGAGCTAATATTTTTATCTGCAGTTGCTGTGAGAAACACGTGTCTAATAAATGAGCTTGCTCTAAACAATAGTGAACTCATTCACCTCTGTAGCAAGCTATTCCCCCGTCTTTTACTGAGAAAGCAATGGGACTCCAGAATGCCAGGCTGGTGCTTACTTAAAAGAGGGAGACAGATAAGCAGCGCTGGATATGGCAGCACAGGCTAGAGATAAGATGTTCCAGAGGCTGGACTTTCCACTTGGCTGGTGCTCTCACACTTATTTATCACAGACAAGAATTTTCCCCGGGACCCCTTAATTTTGCTGTTGCTGACATTGCACTCCCTTTGACACTTTATTGGGTGGACTCCATGAGCATTTGCCAACAGGATTCAGCAAAGAATATTTAAGAGACAGCAGCACGGCCTGACTCCTTTTGTGAAAGCAGAGCTGATGTAAAGGATTTCCAAGAAGTGCGAGGCAAATGAAATGCCAGCTTAGAGCTTAAATCCTGCCAGATGATCTGAGATAATGTACAAAATGTGCCCTTTCCAAAGCCTGTTTGCAGGCAGGTATGGCTACACGAAGGAGTGTGGAACTGTCTGCAAGAGAATTTAGACCTTGAGATGTTGCTTGCTGTGTCGTGTGGGTACCCCTCTGTGTGCAGTTACAGACACGTGAATCATTTTGGGGAGGGTAGAGATTTTGTTAATTTTGTCCTATATTGAAAGAGGGAAATGAATTCCCATTATAGTACTTTTACATTTTGTTAATGGATTTGATAAAAGGGAAAGATTTTGTGATGGATTGGTTTTTAATTAGCTTTCTGTTCCATTCTCTGAGTACACTGAGGTTGAAGAAAAGAGAAACAACTGCAGTCTTATTGGGGCCAAGCAGCTGGACTCTTGTGGGCTTTCTGCTGTTGGGGTACCTTTACTGTCCATGTGAGCGTCTACTCTTGTCAATAACACGTCAGTATTATTGCAAAAGAATATGTTTGAAACTCAAGGGGAAAATACGGATCATCCACTGCTTATATTATATTTCTCTCTTTGCATGTCTGTCATCTGCAAAGTTGGAACATTCAGTGAAATTAGGTCAGTTATGGTTTTAGTTAGCAAAGCAACTCTTGTGTTGTACGCAAATCATATGATGTTTCTAATTATCTCTGCTTTTTAACATTGATCTGAAACCAAATCCCTAATTATGCATGGCTTAGAGGTGTTTCCCTCTCCCCCTCTCCTTTTTGTTTTGACTTCTTTCTGGGGCGAGTAAGAAACTTAATCTTACAATAGAAAAATGTATTTTTGGCTTTATAGGCAGCTTGAAAGCCCAGGGTTAAGAGGGAAAGAAATGGGTAATTTCTGGATGTGCAGTTGTAGGTGGAAATTTGGGGAGTAATGAATTGGGTGATTGCCACTCTACTTCTAAGAGGTAGAGTGATGCTTATCTGCACTGGACATCTGCAGAGGAGCCTTTGGAATCTCAGTGGTCTGCCTGAGGCCAGGAGCTCTAGGTTTTCTGACTCTTGAGCTGGGTCCTGTTTCCAAGGGTAGGGAAGCAGCTGGAATGGGTTTCTGAGGGTCTCTGTGTGGTTGGCAGAGGAAGGAGAACCTGGGAAATGCAACATGATGTGTAAGGAAACATTAGGGCTTTTTTTTTTTTTTTAAAACTAATACTCATGGGAATGGCATCAATAAAGGAGGTTTTCAAAAGTATTTCTCCCATGGCTTTTTTTTTTCTTTTTTACTGTATTTATTGGGATGACATTGGTTAATAAAATTATATAGGTTTCAGGTGTACAATTTTATAATACATCATCTGTATATTGTATTGTGTGTTCACCACCCCAAGTCAAGAATATAATTGTGCAATGCATTGTCGTTAAAACAAACCTAAATGAAAGAACAGTGTGTATTTCCTAGTCCCATTACACATAGGGATATACAAATAGTAACCAAACTGTTAACCATGCTCATTTACTGGGGGTTGTAGATAACAGAAAGACTTCCATTTTCTCTGTATTATCTGAGTTCTTTACAATGTGCATGTATTGTTAGAATAAACTGTTGGGATTTTTTTGATTCTCCTCAGTCTGGTTTATCAGATGCTGGGACACTCGACCTGTGCAGATGTGCCTCAAGGCAGAGACTAAATGATTTCTGAATGCTTTCAGACCTGCAACTCTGTAAACAGACAGGAAGCCCTTCAGTGTCACCTGGCCCTTTGCGGCTGGTCCTTGGTAAGGTTTGTTAAGCGCTGTAGGCATAGAAGACTCTTAGAAGCTTATAGGCAGAGAGAAGCTGAGTGTGAGAAGAAGAGAGACAATTTCACTTATAACCCACCTGCTTTTTTCTTCCTTCTTCACAAATGTGTTTATTAAGTGCTTAGTGGGTACTAAAAGCTACAGTAAATTGTGGGGATTATTTAAGAAAACAAAGAGTAGGAGATGGTCCTTGCCCTCAAGGAGCCTGATGGAGGAGACATACACGAGAACAAACTATTATCTGAAAGAGGTATTGTAGTGGGTTAAATTATGCCCCCAAAAATGATCTAAGTCCTAACACCTGGTACCTGTGAATTGAAGCTTATTTGGAAACAGAATCTTTGCAGATGTAGTTAAGATAAAGGTCTTGAAATAAGATATCCTGGATCTAGGTGGTCCCTAAATCATTGCCTGGTGTCTTTATAAGAGAAAGGAGAGGGCAACTTGAGACACAGAGACACAGAGAGACCATGTGATGACAGAGGCAGAAATTGGATTTAACGCAGCCCAAGCCAAGGATGCTTAGGTTTCCAGAAAACATGAGAAGTTAAGAAGAGGTAAGGAAGGATTTTCCCTCAGAGTCCCCAGAGGGAACCAACCCTGCTGACACCTTGATTTTGGACTTCTGGGGTCCTGAATGTGAGAGCATACGTTTCTGTTGTTTTAAGTCACCTGTGGTAATTTGTATGATAGCCTTAGGAAATTACTACATGTATAAAATGTTGTGTAGGAAGACCCAAGGAACAAGTGTGTCTAAAATAATGAGGGAGGGCTTCTCAGAGAAGGTGCTGTTTAAGCAGAGTCTTGAAAGGAGAGCAGTTCACTGTTGCACAAGGTGGGGGAATGCATTACAGGCAGATGGAACATAATGGCAAATTCAATGTTAATAAACATGATGTCTTCAGGAAATGCTGTGTAATTCAGTGTCACTGGAGTATAGGGTGTGATTTGGGGAATTGAAGATAATAAGAAAAATTGAAGCAAAATTGTGAAGGATTTGTATGGCATGCTAAAGTGAATTGAATTTTTCTCTAGGCTATTCATCCTCAATTTTTATGTCACAATGAAGTATGCCTGTGAGATATATTGCAAGTAATTTATTATATTATGAATAATGAAATGCTAAAGTTTTCTAAAATAATTTCACTTTTAACTAGAGAAAATTTGAAGTTACTCAGGTAAATATGACATTTTTACTCATTTGTGTTTTGATGTGTTTCTTCATTGGGAGAGAAAGGGGCGGGGCCATGACAGACATTCAGATAGCTGTATAGAACAGTGACCCATTGGTGCCTATGTGTTAGGTGTGGGAGAAAAGAGGTTGAGAATCACTTCATTGGGCAGTGAGGAGCCAACAGAGTCCTTGAAGCTCAACAGAGAGAAGAAGATGTTTTTGACTTTTCAGGATAACTTTGAAGGTGATGATGAAGATGGACAGAAATGGAATATTGTTTGTCTTAGGGAGCTGGGATCAGCAGTGGTGACCTGAATCAATGGCAGTACAAATCTGAGACAGTAGCTTTGGATAGAAAAGTGAGGAGTTCAAGAAATCTTTCTGAGATAGTAACGACTAGTCTATGTGCTAAAGATAATTCCTTTAAAGATTGGAAGAATAGATAGATGATGATGCCATTGACTGAGTTAGGGAATGGGGACAGAGGAATGAGTTTGTGGGACAAGATAATGAGTTTGAGTTTGTATATATTGAATCAACAGTAGGACATCCAGAAAGAGGTGCCTGGGTTCTTGCAGAAGATGGAACACTGAGTATCATTATGGAGTCTGATACCAAGATGGGATATGGCTCTGCTGAGGAGCACTGTCTAAAGTATATGAAAAAGGACCAGGAACAAAGCTTTGCAGAGTGTTTCATTATAGAAGACAAGAGGAAGAGCCAGTGGAGGACCTGAGAAAGACTAGTCATACATACAGTATATAGTAAGAGGGGAACACACATGAAGGCTTTCTTAGAAACCAAGGATGAACAGGTATATTAGTTTCCTAGGGCTGCTGTAACAAATCACCACAGACTTGGCTTAAAACAAGAGAACTTTATTCACGCACAGTTCTGGAGGCTAGAAGTCATAAGTAAAGGGGCTGGCAGGACCATACTCCCTCCACCGGCTCTGGGACAGAATCCTCCATGCCTTTTCCAGCTTCGGGTGGCTACTGATCTTCCTTGGCTTGGGCAGCAAAACTCCAGTCTCTGCCTCTGCCTTCACATGGCCTTCCTCCCATTGTCTCTGTGTCTCAAATCCCCTCTCCTTTTCCTTATAAGGTTGCCAGTCATTGGATTTAGAGCCCACATTAAATCCAGGAAGTCCTCACATTAAAATCCTTAACTTAATCACATCTGCAAAGGCCCTACTTCATAACTGTAATTTTGCTACTGTTATGTCTTAGGTGACCCCTGTGAAAGGGTCGTTTGACCCCCAAAGGGGTCGCGACCCACAGGTTGAGAACCGCTGCTAGAGTAAGTCATAGCACGCGTCAGTGAAACGAGGACTAGACGCACCATGGGTTGTGACAAGGAGAAGGTTATCAATGACTTGAGTCAGAACAGTTTCAGCAGTGCAGTGGTCTGGAACGCAAAGTAAGAGCTCCAGCAATAGAGAGGGAATTCTTTTTCTTTCAAGATGTTTGTTCAACTTGTGATTTGAGAGACCTGCAGGTATTGCTATGGTCTCATGTCCCTTCTGTAAGAAGGCAACATCAAAAGCACAGCAGGTAAGATCACCCAGTTTACAAATGATCTGGCAGAGGATCAGAAAGGTTAAGTAATTTTCCCAAGGTCACGCGATTGGAGTTCAGCCTAGAGTACAAGATCTCCATGTTCCAAAGCTCTGCTCAGGTTTATTTACTTTTAAAAATACTGAAAATTATACAAAAAGTAAAAATTACTTATAATTCCATTGCTTTGGAAAATGACCTGACAGAGGCCTTGAGAAGTTAATATTCTACCTTGAGACGGAGGGGCAAGGGAATTAGGGTAGCCAACCATACCCTCTTTGCCTGGGACCAAAAGGGTTTCTGGGACACAGAACTTTACTAAGAAAATCCTGGGCAAACTTGGATGAGTTGGTTACTATAATTAGAGGAGGGAGGTATTCCTGGGACCCAATAAGAGCTGTGGCCCAGCGGCAGGGGGGGCAGGACAGAAGAAGAATGCAGCCACTGATAAACCAAGGCTTAACAGAGAGGGACTTGGGGTTGGGGGAGGCGATAAGTGGGATACATATTTGGGGCATAAGTACCCCATCTTCTCTCTCCTCCCAATTTCTAGTCTTCCCATTTAACTAGGAGGCTAAGGAACCCATGTTTGCAATCCGTTGGCGTCATTCTCCAGAGCGCTCAGCAGGCCAGGGAAGGACTGAGAATGGATCTGGAGGAACAAACAGCAAATAACACCAGAGCATCGATAATGTGCTACACACTGTGCTTGGTGCTTTATGGAATTTATGTCCTTAAGTCCTCAAAACCACACTGACATATAAAGATCATTAGTCCCACCATTTACAGATGAGGGAATTTAGGGTCAGAGAAGTACCTTTACTGATAAATGCTTTCTTAGGACAGACTGGTTACAAAAGAATGCCTAAATTTCTTCTTTTAAATGACGTAATCATCCTGGTTACTCAGACTTGATGTAGGTGCTTCTACATATTCATAGCTACAATGTTATTGATGATTTCTAGGGTTGCTTTAACATATTTTTCTCTTCATCCTTTCACAAAGAATTTAAAATATGTTAACATATATAATTTAATAATAAAAAGTCAAGAACAACCAAAATATAGATTTGAAAACAAAGACTGAAGAAAAAACAAAGAATATAAATACTTAAGTTTTAAAGTATCATTGGTTGCTATAATTGGGCTAAAATTTTGACTTGAATGTCCTGGTGGTCAAAACAAAAAGTTAAACATAGGCAGCTACACAGTTCTTGTTCATAAACAATAAAATAATGAGCACTTTGAGATTAATACTGTTCTAAGCCCAGCTGGTGTGGCTGCGTGAACTGAGTGTCATCCATGGACTGAGAGGTCCTAGTTTGATTCCCAGTCAGGGCACATGCCTGGGTTGTGGGCTTGATCCCCAATAGGGGGCATACAGGAGGCAGCCAATGGATTTTTCTCTCTCACATCGATGTTTCTATCTCTCTCTCCCTTTTTCTCTCTTTAAAAAATCAATAAAAACATATTAAAAAAATACTATTCTAAGTGCTTCACGTATCCATCTCATATGACCTCTGACAACAGCCTTCATTTTTCAGACGAGGAAAGAAAGGTGCAGAGTTGTTAAGTAATTTGCCGGTGAGCACAGAGCTGGTAACTGGTGGAGCTGGGTCTCCAACCTGGATAATCTGACTCCAGGATCTGCACCGTTAATCACTATACTAAGCTGTTTGCAAAGAAAACCCTGTCAGTGAGAGAGAGAGAGAGAGAGAGAGAGAGAGAGAGAGAGAGAGAGAGAGAGAGAGAGAGAGAGACACTTTGCCAAGTACTTAGTTCTGTGTTTTCCAGTGTGGGCCATTATATAGAGAACCATGAAAGAAGTAGTGGACTAAGTTCTAAATGATCCTTCTTTGCTGAAAGTAAAAGATTTTACAAATATACAAGTAAGTGGATAGACTCCTTCAGAAAACCAGGACAATATGGTGTACACTTGGATGATTGCATCTGTGTATTAATCTTTGTTAGTCTCACTGTTTCCATGTTTATGAACTACCTTGCCTTCTTTTTCTTATGTACAATACAATATATAAGCCATATGTGTATGTGCTATAATGCTAGTGAGAAGGATGAATGGGGAAGAACAGAAGGACTGGCTTTTTATAGAAATGCACACTAATGCAAGGAAATTAAATAACCAGGATTTGGATTAGGGATTAAATGTTATGGACTAAAAAGTTTCCATGGTGTCATCAGTTGGTACTTTAGCTTGAAAATATGGAATAAATACATGGATCTTAATAATATTTTGTTACGAATTATTTGATGTTATGTTGAGAGGTCTTTGAACCATAATAAATGTCCTACCACATTTTGTCATTACAATTTTTCAGGATTATAATCAAGATTACTGAACATGGAGGAATACACATTTTGACCAATATATTTTTATGTCATGTGCATAGAATTTAGAGACCTTTAGGTCTGCACATACTTGGTTAGCCCACAGGTGGCTTGCAAACATTTAAAATAATTTACAAAGGAGTGCACATTGTATAGCTAGGGTTAAAAATATCTGACATCAGATTTCACATATAAATGAGATTATGTGATACTTATCTTTCTCTGACTGGCTTATTTCGCTTAGCATAATACTTTCCTGATCCCTCCATGTTGTCTCAAAGGGTAAGAGATCCTTCTTTCTTACAGCTGCATAGTATTCCATGGTGTAAATGTACCACAGCTTTTTTTATCCACTCATCTGCTGATGGGCACTTGGGCTGTTTCCAGATCTTAGCCATTGTAAATAGCACTGCTATGAACATAGGGATCTAATGCACAAAATAAACTGATGAACAAAACAGATCCAGCGACATGGAAGCACGGAACAGAGTAACGCATCTCAGAGGGAAGGGGGGATGCAGAAGGAGATTAACCAAAGCACTTACATGCATATATGCATAACCCAACCCAAGAACACAGACAGTAGTGTGGTGAAGGCCTGGGGTGGGGACAGGAGCAGGGTGGAGGGTGTCAATGGAGGAAAAAGGGGAGACATCTGTAATACTTTCAACAATAAAGATAAGTTAATAAAATGAAATAAAAATCTGGCATCGAGACATTTTGCTGCTTGTTTTGTAACTCACTGTCCAATCTTCTGTATTATTATACATTTAAGTAATAGTAGGCTTCTACTTCAGACGCCAGTCGGAATGGTTCTAGTTTTGATTTACTGGTTTTTGTTGGATTGTTTGAGTTTTGGAGAGGCCATTTCTTCCATCCCCACTGCACGCATGTCTGAAATATACTCCCTTTGGAAGGTGGAAGACCCAGGACATATGAACTCCTTGGCAGAGGGGGCTGGCACGGGCACAGGCTGGTGACTGTTTAGGCTGAAAATATATGAGGCAGAGTCAAGGACATTGCTGTGCTTCATTTTTTAACACACTGATTTTTTTTTGGCTTTGTTTTTTGTGACTAAATTTAAATGTGGGAGGATCTTGTGGGTGTGTGTGTTCTACACGAGAAAAAAAGTTGCTTGATAATGCTATGAAATTTTTATTTCTTCAGTCAGGTTCATGGCAATTTACATGGTCTCAAGCCACAAACATTACCTCATAAATGGCACCATGGAAATGTGTCAACAGAATTCAACCTACTCAAATCAGGTCTTAGAATAACAGCTGCTGGTGCTCTGGCTCAAGAAGCAGGTGTGAGACCACCTACGGTACCAGCCCAGAAAGCACTCTGTCGGTGTGAAGCCAGCCTGTGCTGCCCCCAAGGTGCCAAATAATGCAGTCAGTAGGGCGGCCACAGGAAGATAAAAAATTAATACAATTTACTTTTCACGAGAACTGGAGTTAGTGCCAGAGAAGCAAATTCATTATGAAATACCTGCTCAAAGCAAGGCGTCGAGCCTGCAGCTAATATACAAGGTCTGTTTCTGAACATGTATGTCTTTCTGTTTATGGTTTGCCAGGCTGTGAAAATCCCCGTGGATGGAGGTAGGGAAGAGATAGGGTTGGTTTAACCTATTGTAGGACAGCACTTTGCATCTGTTTTGACAAGAAAGAACATGTAATATAAACTGTCTGTGTGTGCTTGGGGGGCGGGGCGGGACTGATTGAGAGTGGAAAACTGAGAGGCCGTCAAATGTGGAGGGAGCTGCTCAGTCAGGGAGGTCCAAGGTTTTATTGCCTGAGAACTGTGTAACCCACTGCCAAAGGGGGCGGGCTCCACCCTACCTGCTCAAAGGAAAGCTGCAGAAGCAAAGGACAAGTGGAGAAATCATTAGGAAGTCCTTGCCTAAAACACCGGAACCAGCACAAGAGAACCCAGCTTTCTTTCATGGGATGCCCCGTCCCCGACCCTTGCCGTTCTGAGAGACAGGCAACATCATCTCCACAGTGCTGGAAAAGACATTTTGCAAAGTCTTGTAAAATCTTGAAACTTTGGCTTGCATTTACTTTCCACCCAGATCTACTTGGAGGATTAAAAAAAAAAAATCATTGCATGCTTTCAATAGCAATTTATCTTAAAGCTCTGGTTAATTTTATAGTATATTAAAAGTCTAAGGTTTTATGGTACAACTGAGTGTGGGCCAGGATTAAGTGTTAGAGAAAGGAGCAAGCTGGTTGACTGTGCTGCAGAAAGCTGGAGGCAGAAGGAAGGCAAGAATGTTTTCGCCTTTGCAAATTTCATCTTGAGTCGAAGAGTGTCTGGATTTGAGAGGGCCACGTGGACTCTTGAGTAAGGTTGTCTATGACTCGTAGCACAGTGTGTGGTGGTCCAGGCATGTTTCTATCATGTTGTTTTAAGGCATTTTTTCACCCACTGCAATTTATTTTCCGTGAAATTGATATCTGTGAATAACATGTGATAGTTCGGTACCAAGGCAGCAACAATTACACTGATTGGAATGGAATCCCATTGCGTTTCTTCTCTTTGGAAATCCGGCATCCTCTGCTGAAGGAGGGCAGATAAATCAAGCAAGGTATCACTATGCCCTCCTTAGTTCAGCCTCAGCTCTTGCGTTTGGATTGCCTGGGACCAGGTGATGAGACAGATTATTGCAATAAAAAAATAGAAATCTAAAGAGGTAGTCTAAGACTCTTCTCCTGCACAGGAGTGACTTTGGAATAGCCCAATAACACAGAAAAGATATCCTTCAGTATAAGCACTGGGCACGTCTATTCATCAGGTATTAAATATTTAAAAATGAATAATAATCTTTAATTTCTCAGAGCAGTTTTGGATTCACAGCAAAACTGAGCAGGAAGCACAGATTTCCTGTACACCCCTACCCCACACATACAGCCTCCTGCCCTATCAGCACCCCCGCCACAGTGGTACCTTTGTTATAATGGTTGAACCTACACAGACACATCATTGTCACTCAACGTCACAGTTTCCATCAGGGTTTATTCTTAGTGTTGCATATTCTGTGGGTTTGGGAAAATGTCTAATGACATATATCCACCATTGTAGTATCATGTAAAATGGTTTTACTGCCTTAAAATCCTCTGCGCTCTGCCTTTTTATCCTTCCTCTCCCTTACCCCCTGGCAACCACTGATCTTTTTACTGTATCCATAGTTTTGCTTTTTCCCTGATGTCTTATGGTTGGAATCATACAGTATGTGGTCTTTTCAGGTTGGCTTCTTTAACTGAGTAATATGCATTTAATTTTTCTCCATGTCTTTTTATAACTAGATAGCCCATTTCTTTTTAGTGCTGAACAGTATTCTATTGTCTGAATGCAGGTATTTAATTTCAAGTTCAGGATTCTGCTGAAATGGAAGAAACAGAAATGTGGTTTGTGCAATATAGGGCAGAAAATGGATTTAAATAAACAGCTATCCGCACCAGTGGAAGTCGAATGAATGAGGCCACACCATTTTTCTCGGTAGAACAGAATTGGGTTTTTCGTTCCAGAGCATGCCCTCCGTTCTGGGGGCTTCCCCAGGATCACCAGGCAATCCTGTTCTTCTGCATTTTCCAGATGTTTGGACTGTCTTTGTCTGTGAGGACACAGCTTCTGTTCACCCACAGCACACTGGATTCTCTGTGCTGCTGGACTGGACTTCTCAGTGAAGCGAGAGCTTCCCGCTGAAAGACAATTTCTGGAAGTCAGTTCTCATCCCATGAGGAATTTGAATGTCATTCATGCCATCGCACTCTGGAGGGCTGGGTACTATTTTGCCATAAACGACAGTTCTGTACTGGTAAATTTTAGCTTCTGTTGGCACACTTAAAGGAAACCTTTTCTTCTTTATAGGTGATAGTGAGAGAAGAAAAGAAGTTTCACATAAAAGGCATAACTGATGCAGAGAAATGTTTAAAGTTCGTATGGGGATGTTAAGTTTTGGGGCTCTTAAAAGAATCAATTAATTATATAACTATGGTGTGTGATAAAGCAGATTAAGGAGATGATTACCACTTTCCTGATCCTGGTGGATTTAGGACAGTTGGCTTTGAACATTTTCCAGTTTGATGCTGAATGTCACAAGGAGACACATGGGTTTCTCAGTTTGTTAATGATGTGTTGTTGGCATTTAGCTGAGTACTGACACGGAAGAGCTGGTGCTGCTGACTCAGTGCAATAAACATTTGACTCATCCTGACAGAGCCTCTTTTCCTGATGAAGGGCACCACCTGCCAGAGGAGTTGCCAAAGACTGATTTATAGTCCCCAAAGCATCAGCACCAATCAATGCCCAATTCCCTCCCATTGCCTGCTACCTTGCCCACACCAGGGTGGGCATCGTCTTGTCCCACCCCATGATCTTCAGCACTGGATGCTTTTACCCTGATGCTGGACTCCATGTCCCTGTTCCAAATTCTCAGCCCCTCAATTCTTCTGTTTTGAATTGATGAAGACATTTTATTCCCAAATTGATTTCTGTTAGCCTTTGTAACCAGGGCACGTAGCAATTCCAAGAATAGACCCTGAAAACTTATCTTTCTAAACATGAAGAGAATCAAGGGTCAGTAAACAGTCACGTTGGATTAATGCTGAGTAAGCATTTGCATATGTCAAGCACTGAGTTAGGTACTGAGGATATATAGATGAATAAGATACAGCCCCTAAGCTTGAGGAATTGGCAGGGAGTGTGGTAAAAAGCCATAGAAGCAAATGATTCTACTATGGCCTGATATGGGCAACAGCATAAGCATCAACCCCAGAGTAATTAACTTTGCAGGGGATCAGTGTGGGTGTATGTTATGGAAGGCTCCATTTAGTTCACTAGGTGAACAACAGGAGGTGGGAGGGGGTGTTCTAGGCACAAAGAGCTGTACTCTCGCATCCATTTTCATAGGCACAGGAGCATATTATGTTATAGTAATTAGAAATACGTTGTTGCTGAGGGTAGGACAGCTGAACGGTGTAGATCCAAGTAAAGCCACACATCAGGAAATAGTTTTCTGCCATTAAGAAACCTGTGTTTGTCTTGTAAATGATGAGGAAGCATTAAAGGAATTAATCAGCAGAGTGACTTGGTTGCCTTTATATTTTAGAGAAGCATTTGTGAGCACCGTAGAAGGTGATTTTGAAGAAGGTTGGACAGAGGGAGACCAGTTAGGATGCTATCATGATATTTCAGGTGAGAGATGGCAGTGTCCATAATGAGGAATATTGAAGACATGATGAAACAGAGAGGACAGAGTTAGGTGGAAAATGGACAGAACTTAAGGATGTGGTTGAAAGTGGGGGATGAGGGAGAGATCTGGATGGCTCCTAGTTTTCTGTCATGGGGAAGTAGTCACTGCTATACTGAAGCCACAAGGGAGGTGAAGAATTCATGGGGAGAAGCAGGATTTGTGAGTTGTGTGGTGGGGTGGTAATTGTGGTAGCACTGAGACTAGAGAATTCAAGTTGGGACATTCTGCGTTTTGACAGCAGGTGGGAGAGTCCAGGAGATAGTGGGATGTAAACATTTGGGCTGGATGGTCAGGTTGGCATACTTAATAGGGACTCTCAGATCTAGGTGTTTTGTTCTTTGAAAAAAGATGCCAAAACTTAAGTCTCTGATGCTACTTGTCAGTAGTTCAGCTTGGCAGGGTTCTTGTTTCTAAGATATCTGTTATTCCAAATGACACCAACAATTTTTATTCCAATTTTTATTTTAAGTGTTTGTGGGTAAGACAAACATCTGTTCCTAGTCTTCTTTACCTTTTTTCTTGAAGTAAAGAATATTGATAGCACCCACTTTGAATCAAGCAGAGATATGCCCCCTATCTAATATTCCAGTTTTATCTTCTGTCTCTTTCTCTCTCTTTCACCATTCTCTAGGGGCACCACAATAAATGCCATACCTGCCCTGTGTTATTTAACTCTTGTGGCAGCTCACTACAGTAAATGATTTTTAACTCCATTTTAAAGATAAGCAAATAGGCTGAGATAAGGTAAGTTGTTCATTGACAAAAAGCTGGAATTTGAGGACTGGACTTTGAATCTGACTAATTTCAATGTGTATGTTCTTAACAACTAACATATTGACATATATTCCTCATAATTTATTTAAATAAGTTAAAGTAATTTCTAAATGTATTTAGTAGCATTGATTTAACATTCCATGGAATTGAAAAAAATGAACAAAAGAATCCAATTCAATGCAGCTCTAACACATTTTTTTTTTGAAGGGGGGAATCAATCAGCCATTTATTAATTTTACTCTATTTGATTTGTTTAGATTAAAAAAATAGAATATTTATTCTAGTAGAAATATTGAAGGATTACTGTGAAAATATTCTATTTTCTTAGCTATTACCAGGTACAATTTTACTGTTAAGACAAACAATAGACACTCATCCATTTTTTTTTTAAATCCTCACCCGAGGATATTTTTCCATTTATGTTCAGATAGAGTGGAAAGGGGAGGGGGGGAGAGAGAGAAGCATCGACACGACAGGGACACATTGATTGGTTTCCTCCCACAGGCCCCTCCACCAGGTCAGGGACCCAACAGCAACTGAGGTATGTGCCCTTGACCGGAATCAAACCCACGACTCTTTGGTCCATGGGCCGATGCTCTAACCACTAAGCCAAACACTCATCCATTTTTATAGGTAAGAAAATTGCAATCAATATCAGAGACAAATTGACAAAAACATAAGTTCTAAATATAGGCCTGAGCAAGAGTAAGGGGAGAAAGTGAAACTGACTTCTACTAGACCATATCTTCAATGTTTTTTTCCAAATCTTAACTTTCTTGGCATCTCTATTTTCTTCCATCTGTAAAGGGGGAATAGTATTAAGCTCCTTTCCCAAAATCACACTTTGGAAATTATTGGAGTTAGACATGCTAAAGCTGCAGTTTTTGACCAAAACAATTGTTATTTGTAATGGTTTCTTCTGACATTGGTTTTCCTGCCGCTATACCAGCTTCTTATAAAAACCAATAATTAACAGTACTTTGAATCCTTAATCTGCACTTGGAAAACTATAAGACACTGAAGAAAGACATTGAAGAAGATAAAAATAAGTAGCAACATATAGTGTGTTCATGGAGAGGAAGAATTAACATCATTAACATTTCCATACTTCCCAGAACAATCTATAGATTCAACACAATTCCTATCAAGATATCAATGGTGTATTTCACAGAACTAGAACAAATATTCCAAAAATTTATATAGAACCACAAAGGCCCCAAATTGCCACAGTGACCCTGAGAAAGAAGAACGAAGTTGGAGGAATCACACTACCTGATATCCAACTATTACAAGGCCATAGGAATCCAAACAGCATGGTCCTGGCACAAAAACAGACATACAGATCCATGGGACAGAATAGAGAGCCCAGAAATAACACTTTTAAAAATACATTATTTACAATACAAGGGTCTATAACATACCTAGAAAAATTTCATCTTCTGGACTGGCCCAGGATAGTGTTTGTACTTATAGACAAAAAGAGAAGAGCCTCATTTTGAGGTTCTTTAGGTGGAAACATCTCCATTTTCCAACCTTACTGTGGGAGTTCAAAGAGAGGGAGTGAATTGCATTTCTGAGAACATGCCATGGCTGATCTGGAAGCCCTGAATCTGGTCTGACTCTAGCTTTGTTTGCCTTTAAGCAAATCACTTCATCTTTCTGGGCCACAGTTTCTCTTCCACGAAATGAGAGGTTTATATTAGATCAGTAATTTCCAAACTGGTTGAAGCAACAGACTCTTTTCTTCTGGCAACAGCTTAAAAGGAAGCCCAATATTTCCCAGCCGGTGTGGCTCAGTGGTTGAGAGTCGACCCATGCACCAAGAGGTCAACGGTTTGATCCCAGTCAGGGCACATGCCCAGGTTGTAGGCCCGATCCCCAGTGGGGGCATGTAGTAGGCAGCCAATCGATGTTCTCTCTCATCGATGTTTCTATCTCTCCCTCTCCCTTCCTCCCGCTCTAAAATCAATAAAGAAAAAAAATTTTTTTTTAAAAAAGGAATTCCAATATAAAATACAGTAAAAGGACACGATGCTTGGCCTAAAAGGAATGAAGGTATAAAACCCCACTTGTTTATTGTTTAGATTGTGATGATGCCTTGAGAAAGGGAAAAATTTCAAACATCTTTAGCCATAACATGACTTATTTATTTCCATCTTTGATTCCAAAATAATGAACTGAAAGAAAGAAACAGAGAGAGACAGAGAGAGAGAGAGAGAGAGAGAGAGAGAGAGAGAGAGAGAGAGATAGAAACCAGAGGCAGAGAGTGCTTTCAAACTGGAACGAAGGGATGAGAACCTCTGCTATGGGAGGCAGTACAGGCTCTGGAGTCAGGCAGAGAGCACCCAGCTCTGCTGCTCACCAGCGCTGAGGTCAGGGGGTGAAGCAGCCTGTCTAAACCTCCGTTTGCTCCTCTCTCTGAAATTGGATTAAGAATCGGATGCAGCTCATAGCAACATGGGAGGAATGATTAGGGGGATCCTTGTAAGATAGTTAGGACAATGCCTGATACATAATAAGAACTCAGTAACTGTTGATGGCTGTTGGTATTCTTTATTATTATTATTATTATTAAAAACATTTCAGTGCAGTGCTTGGCATAGAGTTTTTGACAAATGATTGCTGATATGATGAGAAGACGAAAATGACCATGACAAAATAAATCAACTTCAGGTTAAGGACTTAAATGCCAAAAACAAACAAACAAACAAACAAACAAACAAACAAACAAACAAACAAACAAAAAACCACTTTAAAACTTGAGTAGAATTATAGGTAAATCTCTTTTAGACTTTAAATTTTGGAAGGATGATAGATTATGAACGTAAATGTCAAAAACAAAGCTTTGAAACCCTCTGTAGAAAATATAGATGAAAATATTTTAGACTTCAGAGTTGAGAAAAAATGTTCAGCATCTTTAATGATCAAGGAAATGCATATCAAGATCTCACTTGGCAATAATTTTACACTGAATTGGCAAATATTTTAAAATCTAATGATACCAAATGTCAGAGAGAACCTGAATTGCACAGGTTGTTGGTGGGAGTGTAATTAGTGCAACTACTTTGGAAAGCAGTTTGCTATTATCTCCTGAAGCTGAATATTTACCTATTCTGAGTCCCAGTGATTCTATTTCTATGTTAAAAAAAAAATGAACGAATGTGTTTAAAACCCCAAAATGTCCCTCTGCAGACCCTGAGGAAGCTCATCAGAGTACATCTTGAAAACCATTGAACTGGATGATCTTCAACCATCAGCAATTTAAAAAAAATTTTTTTTCTTTATTGATTTTAGAGAGAGAGGAAGGGAGAGGGAGAGAGAGATAGAAACATCGATAAGAGAGAACATCAATTGGCCGCCTCCTGCATGCCCCACACTGGGGATCAGGCCCATGACCTGGGCATGTACCCTGACTAGGAATTGAATTGGCAACCTCTTGGTGCATGGGTTGATGCTCAACTACTGAGCCACACTGGCCGGGCAATCATCAGCAATTTTAATATTATCTGATAGGATCTTGATCAAAGCTGTGGTAGTATTTTGTTTTCTAATAGCTTTATGTATTATTGACACATAATAAACTGTGCATATTTAAAGTGTATAATTTGATGAGTTTTGACATACATGTATACTCATGAAAGTATCACTTATCAAGATAATGAACATATCCATCACCCTCAACACTATTCTTGTGACCCTCCCCGCCCTTTGCCACATCCCCAGGCCTGTTTTTGCTATTGTAGGGTAGTTTGCATTTTCTAGAGTTTTATGTTACCATTTAATAGCATATATACCCTCTTTATGTCTGGCTTCTTTCAACTCAACATCATTATTTCAAGATTCATCCATAGAATGTCTATCAGTAGTTCCTTCCTTTTTATTGCTGAGTGATAGTCCATTGTATGGATATACCAGTTGGTTTATTCATTCATCTGTTGGTGGATATTTTGAGTGTTTCCAGTCTTTTACTATTAAAATACATTTGCTATAAACAATCATATACAAGCTTTATATGGGCATATGCTTTTTTTTTCTTGGGTAAATACCTAGGAGTGGAATGGCTGGGTCATATAGTTGGTGTATGTTTATATTTCTATGAAGCTGCCAACTGTTTTCCAAAAACAGTTGCATAATTTTACCCTCCTACTGGGAATGTATGAGAGTTCCAGTTCCTCTACATCCTTTATGCACTTGCTCTGGTCAGACTTGTTTACTCAGTCGTTCTGCTGGATATGTAGTGCTATTTATTTCATTGTGGTTTTGTATTTCCCTAATGACAAATGATGTAGAACATCTTTTCATGAGCTTACTTGTCAAATATAAAACTTCTCTGGTGAAGTGTCCACTCAAATAATGCCTGTTTTTAAAAAATGGGTTGCTTTCTTATTATTGAATTTTGAGAGTTATTTGTGCATTCTTTGTATAAGTCCTTTGTCAGATATTTGATGTGCAAATGTTCTTTTCTCAGTCTGTGGCTTGTCTTTTCATCCTCTTAACAGTGTCTTTAACAGCGTAAACATTTTACATTTTGATGAAGTTGAGCTTGTCAATATTCTATAGCGATGCTTCTGATATTATATTGAATGTGTGCAATTAGTGATATACATTTTCCTATTCATCCTGTGTCAGTGGCTTCCCACAGTATTGACATGTTATGTCCTCATCTTCATTTAGTTGTCAACACTTTCTAATTTCCCTTCTGCTTTTTTTCTATGACCCATGGGTTATTTAGGAGTGTATTATTTAATTTCCTAATAGTTGGGAGTTTTCCATATCATTTTGTTTTTTATTTCTAATTTAATGTCATTCTGGCCAGCATATACTTTATATAAATGAAAACCTCTTAATTTATCAAGACTTGTTTTATGGCTCAAAATAGGATCTATCTTGGAACATTTTCCTGTGCGCTTGAAAAGAATGTGTATTCTGCTGTTGTTGGGTGGTATGCTCTAAGGTCACTCAGGGCAGCTTTGTTGATAGTGGCATTGTCTTCTATAACCTTACTGGTTTTCTGTCTACTTGTTGTTATCAACCATTGAAAGATGTGTATTAAAATCTCTCTAATCATGAATCTATTTCTCTCTGCACTTCTGTCAGTGTTTGTTTCATGCTGAAGCTCTGTTATTAGGTGTTTAAATGATTATGTTCCTCTGAGTGAAACAACTCCTCTATTTCTAGTAATGTTCTTTGCTCTGAAATGTGCTTTCTTTTGATTTGTGTTAGCATTTTTGAATCCCTTATTTTTGTAACCTGTATGTATCTTTATACTTAAAGTATATTTGTTGTAGGAGCATAAAATTAGGTCTTTTAAAAAAATCTAATCTGGCAGTCTCTGCTCTTTAACTGGAGTATGTAGACCATTTGCATTTAATGAGGTTATTGATATAAATCTATCTTCTTGCTATTTGTCTCATCTGTTCTTTGTTCCCTTTATCCTTTTTCCTGCCTTTTAAATTAACAAAATATTTTTTAAGGTTTTATTTTATCTCATTTGCTGGCTTATTAGCTGTAACTCTTTGTTTTATTATTTCAGTGGTTGTTTTTTATTTAAAGTATACATCTTTAACTTACCACAGGATATTTTCAAGTGATATTTGACCACTTTTTGAATAATAGGAGAACTTTTTAACTTAAGAATCTTTTTTTAAAATTATTATTATTAATTTGTTTTTGTTACAGATGTTTCTCTTTTTCCCCCCATTGACACCCTCCTCCCTATCCCCACCACCCCATCCCCAGCTTTGTTGTTTATGTCCATCAGTTATGCATACATGCATATAAGTTCTGTGGTTTATTTCCCCCCCCCAACACCCCTCTTCTGAGGTTTGTCAGTCTGTACCCTACCTCTATGTCTCTGGGTCAATTTTGTTCATCAGTTTGTTTAGTTCATTGTATTCCACAAATAAGTGAGATCATGTGATATTTGTCTTTCTCTGCTTGGCTTGTTTCACTTAGCATAATACTCTCCAGGTCCCTCCATGTCATCTCAAAGGATAAGAGATCTTTCTTTCTTAAAGCTGAATAGTATTCTATTGTGTACATGTACCACAGCTTTTTTATCCACTCATCTACTGATGGACACTTGGGTTGTTTCCAGATCTTAGCTATTGTAAATAGTGCTTCTATGAACATAGGGGTATATATATTCTTTCTGATTGGTGTTTCAGGCTTCTTAGGGTATATTCCTAGATATCTGATCACTGGGTCAAATGGCAGTTCAATTTTTACCTTTTTGAGGTAACACCATAGTGTTTTCCATAGTGGCTGCACCAGTCTGCATTCCCACCAGCAGTGTACTAGAATCCCCTTTTCTCCACACCCTCACCAGCACTTGTTGTTTGATGATTTGTTGATGGTGGCCATTCTGACAGGTGTGAAGTGATACCTCATAGTTGTTTTAATTTGCATCTCTCTGATGATAAGTGACGTTGAGCATTTTTTTATATGTCTCTTGGCCATTTGTATGTCCTGTTTGGAGAGGTGTCTATTTAGATCCTCTGCTCAGTTTTTAATTGGATTGTTTGTCTTCCTTTTGTTGAGTTGTATGAGTACTCTATATATTTTGGAAATTAACCCCTTATCTGATGCATCATTGGCAATTATGGTCTCCCATATAGTGGGTTCCCTTTCCATTTTGATGGTTGTTTCTTTTGCTGTGCAGAAGCTTTTGAGTTTGATGTAGTCCCATGTGTTCATTTTTTCCTTTGTTTCTCTTGCCTTAGGTGTTGTATCAGTGAAAATTCTGCTGCGTATGATGTCTGAAATTTTGTTGCCTACATTTTCTTCTAGGATTTTTATGGATTCGTGAGTCACATTTAAGTCTTTTATCCATTTTCAGTTAATTCTTATGTATGGTGTAAGTTGGTGGTCTAGCTTCATTTTTTTGCAAGTAGTTGTCCAATTTTCCCAACACCATTTATTGAAGAGACTGTCTTGACTCCACTTTATGCTCTTGCCACCTTTTTCAGATATTAATTGAGCATATTGTCTTGGGTCAATTTCTGGGTTCTCTGTTATACTTAAGAATTTTATACTTCCATTTATCACTTTCTACACTTTGTGCTACTATTGGCATACATTTCACTTTTATGTATGTTCTATTGTTATTATTTTTGGTGAACTATAAATCACCTTTTAACAAGATTTAAATAACAGTAAAAACATAATGTGTATTTACCATGTAGCTACCATTCCAGTGCTTGTCATTCCTTTATATAGATCTGTATTTCCATCTGTTATCATTTTATTAATGCCAGAAGGACTTCCTTTAACATTTCTTGGCAGGTGATATATTCTTTCAACTTTTATATGCTGGAAAAGTGTTTGTTTCATCTTTGTTTTTGAAAGACATTTTTACATAATTCTAAATGGACATTTTTGTCTTTTAGTGCTTTTAAGATATTGCTGTGCTCTTCTCACTTGCACAAATTCTGATGAGAAATCGGCTGTCATCCTTACTTTTGTTCCTTTTTATATAACTTAACATTTTTTGGGGGCAGCTTTTAAGATTGTCTTGTTATCCCTGGTGCTCAGCTGTGAAGCATGCTGGGAACTTAATGCACTGGCCACTTTGGGTAAAGGAAACTAGGATAAGCCTGTATATTGGGATATGTCTTGTAGAATCCAGACCACCCTGGAAACTGGCTGGCCAGCATCCCACCAGAAGGGCAGCAGTCTCAAGTCAAGAGTCTAGTGGTACACAGGGCCTTATGACCAAGGGTATGGGCACCCTGAATGTAGACATCCCCATGTTTCTGGCATCAAGACTCATTACAGAACTCTGTAGTTGATGACTGAAGTATGGAGTAGAAAGTAGGTGTGGCTGAACCTTATAGGGAGGCATCAGAGATCCTATTAGAAGGACTTGGAGATGGCAGAACTCAAAATAACCCCCAAAGTAAGTAAGAATAGAGTAAAATAATGGAAGTGATTAAGGGGAGTGGAAGGTCTAATGCTAAGGCTTCAACTCTACAAAAACAAAAAACCCCACAACATTTAGTTGTGTGTGTATAGATTTGCCTAGTAGAATTCCATTCCATTTTCAAAGTTGCCCTTTCCAAATGGATAAAAAGTAAGAACTACTGTGTACAAAATAACTAACTTATAAAATGTTTTTTGGAAAATGTTTTTTAATATCACAGACTAATATTATTATTAAAAATAGTTTGTGTGAGAGACTTTGGAAGTAAAAAAAATACATTTTATTCTTCCCCTTCAACCAATTAAAAAAATTCTTTTAACATTTTGCATATGATGTAATTTTGCTTTGACTTCTTATTGTTTGCTTCTTGTTTTGTATGGACAAATTCCTGCAGCCTATAACCATCTTTGCAAAGGGAACTCCTCTAAAAGCTTATATTTAATCTGGTTAAATAAATCACTAATCATCTTTAAGCAGGGATAAGTCCAAAGCCACCACGTGAAGAATAATTCATAATAGTTTTTTTTTTTTTTAGCAACAACTTTATCTGTTTCTTGCCAAACGAGTCAGCAGTCTGGCAGTTTGGTTTTTGCGATGAATCAGAATGATGTGCCAGGCCATTTGCACCATCTGCTGCAGGAGTCACAGGAGAGAGGCTGTGGACACCTGGTGGGTTGGCGTGGAAATGTCAGCTTGAGGGCAAACCTCAGCTTCGGTGATGAAAGACCAAGAAAGCAAAGCCTGGGAGGACAAGAAGCTGCTGGTAGCAGCAAAAGAGACACACCTGTTTCTGAACTTGGAAGAATGTGTGTATGCATGTATGTATATGTATGTGTGTATGCATTTATGTGTGTATGTACTTTCAGCAACAGTGACTTTTCAGAATCTGAATGACAGGACGAGATTAAATTCTTGGGAAAGGTAAAAGACCATCAGGTAACATTATACATGTAAGTTCTATTAAAGGCAATTGCTACATCTGTAGAAAAAACTGAAACATGCATATATTTATGTTGTCTATAGGTGACTTGGAGTGAGATTTTTTCCAACTGCATCCTTTGGGAATAAAGCTATAACCATGGGCTCAGAAAAGCTATTTTAATTCTCCTCATAGCATATGCTATCCAATATACTTAATTTTGGTTCCTTTTTTTTTGTTGTTAAGGATCTATTCAAAATCTTCCTAATGTTTAAGGTGATTAAAACATCCAGTAGTTGAAACCAAGTGATAAGTGCTTAAGGTTGTTAGTTTTGAATAACACAAAAACACTTGGCCATGATGGGGGAGGAATTCTGAGCCATTTTCTAGTTATAGGCTCTTGAAGTTGGTTCGCTACAGCGACAGTTTCCTGTAAAAATAAAAATTACTCTCTTCTGTTTGCCTTTATCCAACTTAAAAATGGACACACACATCCTCATGCACACACACTTTCCCCCTTCTCTCTAGTGGTGCACAAGGAATAAAGATCATCATAAGTATCACACTTGAAGGGATTCTGAACTTGTTGGAGTTCAAGGTCATATAGTCAGTAGTGGAGCCAGCTTTTAAGGCCAGACCCTTCCAGCCCCAAGGATCATGCATATTTACTCTGCCCTGCTGCATTATAAGATCTCTGTACATTAGTTTCAACTGGCCCCATTGTTGGTAAGACGGCCAAGGGATGCTATGTCGTAGCATGTAGTTGACTTCATTGGCATCAATTGAGAAAGTTCAGCTCCTAGAAGAGTAAACTTACTGTAATGACCAGAAATGTAAGTCATTTTTCCTGCTGCTGTACAGTTATAATTTTGGTATACATCTAAAATTCTTATCTTTAATTTTTCCATTTCTACTCTCTTATCCCTCTCAAATCTGCATCCATTTTTCTCTTTCCTGTCCTAGTTCAGCCTTAGTTTTTTACAGGGAAATTTACAACTTCCCAATAGGCTTTCCCCCTTCTCCTCCTTATTATGGCACAAAAGATAGCTTATGATGTGGTTTCTGTTTTTAAATTTTTAAAAATGTTTTGGTTAATCCTTACCTGAGGATATTTTTCCATGATTTTTAAAGAGAGTGGAAGGGAGGGAGGAAGAGAGAGAGAGAGAGAGAGAGAAACATTGATGTGGGAGAGACTTATCAATTGGTTGCCTCCTGCATGACCCAGGATCGAACCTGCAACCCAGGTACGTGCCCTTGACCAGGAATCAAACCCGCAACTCTTCGGTCTGTGAGCCAATGCTCTAACCACTGAGCCAAACTGGCCAGGGCATGATGGAATTTCTTAAACCTACTTTCTCTCCTGGACCCTGAACAACCTGCTGTTTTCTAAGCATAAAATACAAGACTATTTTGTGCTCCTGGATGCTTCTGTCTTCTCTGCTCCAAGCCTCTCATCGTATTTGCCTGACAAACTCACTCCTAAGACTCATCTCTAAAGTCTCCACTTCCATGAAGCCTTTGCGGATAGTTTCAGCCTTTCTCTTCCTTGCTCTGAGCATCTTGTTTGTCCTAATTGCATGGTTCTAATTATTTGTTAATTGCCTGTCATCCCTGATGAACTGTGAGTGCTTTGAAGGCAGAGCCTGACTTGCAGCCATCTCTGCAGCCCCCAGGACCAGCACAGTGCCTGGTAGATAAGAGGTGCTTAATGAGGATTTTTTGAAGGCATTATTCCTGAATGCCTTCTGAAACCTTCAGGAAGTATTGTTGGTGTTTAGGGGAAGTATTTATCTGTGGTGTGTCTTCAGGGGCAATATCTGAACACAACTGGAAGCTACTAAAGGAACTTGACAAATTACCTACTTTATAAACATAAATGTCTGGAATTGGCATAATCTCTCAACCTTGATGCTTAGGGGATCAGAGACTTAAATTGCCACATACGTGCAGATGATTCCAATCTTCAGCTGCTGCCCAGGAAGCTCTTTGGAGAAGATGCCATACCACGACCCCAGAGTACCTATTAAACACACCTGCTTGCATACCTGCAGGACCCCCAGATTCTCCTCTCAGCCACTGCACAGAAGAACGAGTGGTACCTGAGAATTATTCTGCAACACCTGCTCTTCTTCATTCTTCTACATTCAACAGTCACCAAGTCCAGCTAATTCTCCCTGAGTAATGATACTACAAATCTGTTCTGTTTGCTGCAATTTTATAGCCATCTCCCACCCCCGCAGATGTCCCCATTTTTCTCCCTGGATAACTGAAAAAGGCTCTGATTTGTCTGGTCTCCTCCCATCATCTGTTCTCTACAGTGCAGTTGAGTGACTGTTTTTTCCTGAAAAGCAAATCTGATCACTGGTCGGTCCTACATAAAGGTGTCTGTGGCTCTCTGTCACCCTCAGAATAGGACCTGAACTCCTCAGCTTGGTTTCCAAGGCCCCGGGTGGTGCCCGCTTTTTCCTCTAGCTGAGCTCCACTCACTGCCCTCCCCACCCCCTGCCCGCCAGTGCTTTAGCCATACTAAATTACTTGCTTCTCCCCACCCAAAAGTAACATATATTTTTTTGCCTTCAGGTTCTTTAACATAATGTTCTCTTTTTTTAGGACTTGAAAACCCGTCTACCTCCCTATTCCCACCTTCAACATCTTACTCATCTTTCAGTCCTTCACTTAAACATGATCTCTTTTGGAAGAATTTCTTTTTTTCTCCAAAGCTGGGTTAACTGCTTCTCCTAAGTGCCCATGAATACATCTATTATGATTCTTACCGCAAGTACTGCAGTGATCTAATTTGTGTTTGTCTCTCTCACTAGACTGTGAATTCCATCGTACAAGGCCAGGTCTTGTGTATTATTATAATCCTAGTTTCTAGCACAGTGTCTGGACACAGAAGTTGCTTAAGAAGTATTTGTTGACTAAAGAAATAATTGTTAATATATGGCCACGTAAATACATTGGGCAATTTGCAAGCACTTTGGAGATCTGTTCAGACAAAGATCTTCATAACCAACACAATCTTGACACTTGTTTTAACCCAGATACTTAGAGCATTTAAAATACTCACCTATTTCATTGACATCTTTATCTGTTTGCTTATGAAAGGTAAATGAGTCAGTCCAGTCTAATTGGGAGTGAAAGGGTCTGGGGTGTGCAGTCTAGCCCTACAGTACGTATGAAGGACATGTATTGTCTTGGCCTCTGCCAATTAAAATAAAGGTAAAGGGGAAGTAAAATTAGGAAAGAGTTCATATATCCTCTTATGGCAGGAGCAAATTATGAATTTAAGACAAAGGAGAGTATTTAAATAGAAAATATTTTGACCTTGAATAATAAAAAATCTGAGAAAAGTTTGTGTAGATAAAGAAATAATACTAATCTTCTTACCCTGGGTTATTGCTGAGGTCAATACAAATGATGTCCAATTTGTATATGGATGACCTCATTTCAAAGGTGTTGACACTCATCTGTCATTATCTACACTGACCTCCTTTGCCTGGTTTCAACTTTAGGTACAAGTCATGACACTTTTCTGGAAACACTAGGGAGAATAGTTAGAAAGGAACACACATACACACACACACACACACACACACACACACACACACAGTACTTTTGAGTTACCAGCTATAATTAGTCTGTTGTATGGATAATTTTATTAAGTAAATAAAGTATTTGAAAAAAATTTATATTCACAGTAGACTGGGAAAGAAAAGTCAATTTCTAAAATGTAGGAAAATATTTATAATCCCAGAATTTGTTGATGTATTGATAGTGGGTAAAAGAGACCTCGATAGTGATAAATCATTTAGAAAATATGGTTGCAGTCAGCCAGCGTGGTGACTTTTTATTTTTATTTTCTGTGTATATCTCATGTCACTTTACTTATACTGTGACTTATTCAACATTCCTAGTTCACTCATTCAGTTTATATTGAGAACAAAATAAGTGCAATGTAACCTTAGGTGTATCAAGTTGCCTGTGACGGAGATGCTGCTTATGAGGAGTACCTTTACTCATGGGATAGAAATACTTACAGACCTAATTACAGTTCAGCAGGGTGGGTAGAGTGGTGACTAGCTCTGCCTGGGGCAAAGAGGGAAGGCTCTAGGGCTAACTTGAACTTTGACTTGTATTAAGTCCTTGAAGGTGTTTTCCAGGCTTTTGTTGAGGGTAGAGAGTGCAGAGTGGGGAACGGGATGGAGTTTGAGGAGAGAATAGTCTAGCCATCAAGAATGGAATGGGCAAAGAGGAGAAATACTAAGGTGCATGGGATGTTAGGGAAAGAGTGTTTTGTAAGGACAGTGGAATAAGATGTTTGGAGAGGAAATGACTAAAGATGGAGCTATTTTCAGATTTTGAAAAAAAATGGTATAATAACCTCAAGACATTATAAGCACATTTTATTCATTTCTCAGGTACTATTTAAGATTAATTTTTTAAACCAATAAAAATTTTATGCATAAAAATCTATGCACATACTCTTAATTTAATTGACAAATAGTTCTATCAGACTTACAAGATTTTGTTCATTAATTAATTAATTTATTTATTTGTCAAACACTAAGATTGCTCTTATATGCCAGATAGTCTACTAAATACTTTACCAATATTATCTCATTTTAAATAAAACTCAGCAGTCTTAGTTCTCTCTCTCTGTTATGTACTAGATTCTTACTCCACGGGACAGCTATTTTAAACTATTTTAGTTATTTCTTTTGGTGTTCTTCTTTGTTTCTAAATAACAGGCTCATACTGCCCTTCACTGATACATTAGTCATTGAATTTCTGCAATTATATAGTTATATTATTATTTTTGGTTAGATCAATATTCAGTATTGACATTAAGCTCATGCAAATGTAATTCACAGTTGAGTCATATAGGATTCTATGGTAAGTTTAATATTTTTGTGAAAAGTTTTTGTCTTTTCTGGACATTATAATTCTCTTGTTTGTTACTTGCTTCCTTTTTTATGTCCTCATCACGAATTCTTCTTCCCAAAAGTCTTTGTCAGAAGTGTCAGGATCAAACACTTCAGGAATTCTGTCAGTCTCCTTTTTCATGCATTCCCTCCTGGGTGTCCCTCCTTTTCCGCTCTGTCTGAGCCTCTGGCTCTCTGGGTCTGCTTCCCAGCTGCTGTGGTAAAATCTCCCTTGGGCCATCATTCTGGGGGTTCCCTTCACTTCTTTCCTGGGTTAGGTTCCCTGCTTCTCTTCAATTCTACATAGTCCTCTCTTGGTTTACTCTGTTGTTCGGTAGAAATTTTCAATCTGGAGACTTATTTAGTCAATTCTGGGAAATTATATTGACTATTTCCTCTTTTTCATTTCTTCTCATTCTTTATGTAACTGAATATTTTGTTGTTGGAACTCCTGGACTTCCCTCTCTTGCACTTTAAACACCTCATTGAGAAGTAGGATGGAGACCAAATGAAGACTGACACTTAGTGATGACTCAGGCAGGAAAATGAAACACTGTCAAATGACTGAGTTCATCTTTTTATATCTTAACAATATGAAAGGCCATTTTAAATACATGGCTGCTCGGATAGCTGGCCAGCTACCTAGGACATGCAGATGCAAACCTCTAGCTTCTAGAACATTCTAGAGCATGTAGGACCTATCTCACAAAATTGGCTTGATGGATCCTAAGTGTTTATATCATAGAAATTACATCTAATGTTAGAATTTTTTAAAAATAACTCTGAGCTTGCCCAGATAAAGATTAGACTTGTGTATTCATCTAATGAAATGAAGGCCCAACCAGGAAGATTTCAAATTCTGTGGGAGCATGCCACACTCACAACTTCTTTAGAATAGAACAGCCAGCAGTGATAGGTCTTCCCCATTCCTTCCCAAACTCGGCTTCTAGCATTATATCCCCTCCTGTAAGGCTTTGCAGAAAGCAAACTAGTTCCTCCAAGTAAGAGCTGGGGTCTCTTAATTGGATAAGAATCTGTGATGTTGGCTGTTGATGGGACTTGCATATACCCAAAGAAGCCAGGTAAACTTACCTGCAGCATATGGAGGTGAAATGGCCCTCTTCCTGCCCTTAGGTTTTCCAACCTGAGTTATGACCAGCACGCGGGCTTCAGCAGGAACGCATCAGATTTCTGTTTTTAAAAGTCTTATTTGCAGTAATGTCCACTTTGGCCAGTGTATCCTTTCTTATTATAATAAGGGTGAGGTGAGGAGAGCCATTCCAAGAAGATGCTCCTCTGAATCTGCTGAGAAGGAGGAAGACCACCCTGGAAATAAGTATATCAGGAGAGGGTGAGTTTATAAATGGTATGAACAGTCTGGCCAATGGCTATTTACTTTCCCTTCTTCTCTGAGGAGTTTCCAGTCATCGACCTACTCACCTAGGCTTGGGCCAATGGTGTCACACACAGGGATAATTTTTGTTGATTTCTCAGTTATCATTTCTCCTCAGCTTGTATAATACTATCGACCTTCTTTGCCAAAAGCATACAGACTATAAATGTCAGGGTCATGGATTTGAAGACACAGTTTCTCTTTTTATTAACTAAGTTATTTATTTATTTTCGTCTTTTTCACCCAGTCCTACAGAGGTTGGAGGATCCACTGGGCGCACCAGAAGGCAGCCTTTGGACAGCTGGAGGTCCAGGGAGTTAGAAGAGGGAGGAAAGCGTGGGGAAGAAATACCCAAACATTCCTGATTGTGGTGATCTGGGTTCTCTACATGTCACCATCCTCTGGTGTTCATTATGAAAAATGTTAAAATCAGGAAACAATATAAAAGAAGAAAAGTGAAGGAAAATTAAAAAAATGAAAAAGGACAGTTGGTTAAATGGAGGTTAAATTGTAAAAAGAGAGAATAAGCTAACAAAAACTAAGCTAAAAGAGAATAAAGTGGAAGCTAAAACGGGAGATTTAAAATCCCCACAAAAGGTTAAGAGTTTAAAAATATGAAACACATGAGCTTTAAAAATAAAGGATAAAATACTATAAGCCAATGAGATAAAAGGTTAAAACATGAGTAAAAGCTATAATGGTTTAGGCTAAAAGGCTAAAGCCCATGAGATGAAAAGCTAAAAACAGACCATTCCTTGGGCTTAAGGCTTTGGAACAGGAAATCAGAACTAAAAAGGCAAAAGAGAGAAAATTTAAAAATTAAAATTAAATTAAAATTATAAGACTAAAATGGATTAGGGGAACTATGATTTTAAAAAAACCCAAAAAAACCCAAACAACGAATTTACAGAAAAACAGAAGAGAAGTGGTTAGAGGAAGGGGAGTGTATGGCAGAGCGCTCAGGGCAGCCTGGCCTTCCCCGGGGGAGAGAGGCTGGGTGGAGGCAGCCGTGATTGTGTCTTCTGCAGGAGACGTCGGGGACAGAGGCAGCGGGGTGAGGACTGTACAGGCAGGAGCCAGGCCTCTGCAGATCGTGGGGTGCATCTCCTCCTTTATCTGTTAACAACGCCCTCTCGCTTGCTCTCCGTGTTCCATTCCCACGGCCACTCCAGGGCCTCTGCCCTCAGCACCTCCTCTACAAGCTTTAAATTGGCTGCGGCCCCACGACCTTTCCCGTCCAATCTCTCCCCACATTGCAACCAGACCAATCTTCTAAAAACACCGTTCTGGTCAAGGACTTATGTTGTATAAAAACCTCCTGTGCTTATCATTGTGAAGACCAAATGCTGGCTCAATGCACTTTTTCAAATACTTGAGAGATCTTCTGTGTTTGTACTTAAATTCAACCTCGTCTACTTCTGTGCTTATGCTAACCCCAGGATATCTAGGGGTTATAAGTGTTTTGAAGTTCAGAGTTTGATCATGAGATTTGTAATTATTAAAAAAAAAAAAAAAAAAAAAAGGAATTCCTAATTCCATTTTGAAAAAGTCAAAGTAAATGTATATTTTGTTTCAGTTTTTGGTTCTCTGCAAAGGAGGCAGGGAGAGAGAGGAGACAGAGAAGGAAAAGAACAAACGTACTAGAATTCATGTGCTTCTGGGAAAATTAGATTTTTGTTTTGTCAGAATTAATGTTGGAGCTCCCTTCTTTCTTTCCTGAGTTTAAGGATATATTACCTTTAAAAATGCATCTTGAGTATTTCTCTACTCAGTTCTGTAAAATAATAAAAAATCAACTTCTCTCAGTGTTTGTAAGGAAAAAAAAGATTTGGGAAAGAAAACTAATCATATTTAAGATTATCCCAATGAGTTTTCTGCCAAAACACCAGATGCTACTGGAAAAAAAGTTTCTGCCAGTTTGTTCTCTGGGAACTGTGCCTGACGCTTCAGCTGGATAAGGAGAGTGATGTAAAAGATTGAGGTAAATGACATGCCTACTCTAAATAACCAGTGCTTTTATATAAAAAATGTTCAAGTTAAGACTATCATGATTATAGCACTAATTCACATTACATTTCGATTATAATCAGAAAACACAAGGACACCTCGGAGCAAACGCAGTGTACATGCTGGTCACTGTCATACTCAGCCTTCCTAAAGACTTTTTTCTGTCTTCATAATTAAACCTTCTAAAAATATTATACATTTCAGGCTGGGACTATTCTAGATTCAGAACTTAGCTTTACATTTCCATTTTCTCATGTTGATTTTGTTTTCCTTTTAATTTTTACACGGGTTTGGATATGTCCAAAGCCTTCTATAAGCTGAAGCTATGTTGCATTTGCTATCTCCATATTTAGACCCCTTCGTCTCCTCTCAGTGAATGAAAGCATTATAAATAGAATTGCATTTTGAGAAATGGAATACGTGTAGCTTCAAGCAAGGCAATTAAACCTCAAATTAGAAGAAAGTTCCAACTTATTATTTTTGAGCATTAAAAAATGCTCAGGTTGCCCGGTGGATGTGGCTCAGTGGTTGAGAATCGACCCGTGCACCAAGAGGTTGCTGGTTCGATTCCCGGTCAGGGCACATGTCCAGGTTGTGGGCCAAATCCCCAGTAGGGGCATGCAGGAGGTGGCCAATCGATGTTCTCTCTCATTTATGTTTCTCTCTCTCTCTTCCTCTCCCTCTCTCTCTAAAGATCAATAAAGAAAAAAAAAACATTAAAAAAAAATGCTCAGGTGACGCGTGTCCTCTATTTCCATGCAATTCCGCTGCCTCCTGGCCCCAGACTGCAGCAGCGGCAGCAGTTCCCATACTTTGTGAAAGGCAGACTTGGCCGTACTTCTCAACCCTCCAGGATGTAAAAGAAAACCAGAAGGAAGATAGAGTCTAGAATTTCCTGCCTTCTGCTTTTTGAGTTACCCCAGTATTATTCAATCTGAGGTTTGCATTGTTCAATAGTTCATCATTTAAAACGTCTGTTATGGACTGAATGTATACGTGACCCCCAAATTCACATGTTGAAGCCTTAACTCCCCAGTGTGGTTGTCTTTGGAGTAGGATGTGATTAGGTTTAGATGAGGTCATAGGGATGAGGCCTCAATCCATTAGGATTAGTGTCCTTATAAGAAGAGATACTAGAGAGCTCCTCCAACCCCAGCATCCCTCCCTACTGTCCCTGTACTGAGGAAAGGCCGTGTGAAGACATAGTGAGAAGGCTACCGTCTGCCGGTCAGGAAGAAGGTGCTCACCAGAAACCAAATGGGCCAGAAACTTGATCTCGGATTACCCAGTCTATGGCATTTTGTTATGGTAGCCTGAGTAGACTAATACAGTATTCCTGTTTGTGCTGATAATAAAAGAAGAGATATAAACTCCTAAAAGGAGATAGGTTATAGAGGAGGGCGGGGACCTTGTTTGTCTTATTTAATGACTGTATCTTTAAGACCCAGAGGAGAGCCTGGCTGTTGGCAAGTACTCAAATGTTTATTTTGTTAAATGAATGAATAGATGAATGAATGAATAGGAAGATAACAGGCTTAAGCTTCTCATGATAAACCAAATTGATCACTGAAGTGGATTGCAGAAGGGAGCATTGTGTTTCTTAACATTGTGTCCCTTAACATTTTCATAGGTATGCCTATCTTGTTTATTGCTGACTGTTTGGGGGCAGTACCAAGTAGAGGCCATCCTGAGTTTTATTTTTAACTCCAGATTTTACCTGGATTTCACTAGTATTTCCATTAATGTTCTCTCTCCTTTTCCAGAATTCAGTGCAGCATACCTCATCACGTTTGGCTGTCATGTCTCCCCTGTCTCTTGGTATATTATTGTTTCCCAGTTTCTTTCTTGTTTTTCATCACCTTGAGGAGAACTGGGCAACTACTCTGTATAATGCCCCCCACTCTAGACTGGTGTAATATTTTTCTCATGATTAGACTGGGGTTTGGGGTTTGGGGAAAGGATATCACAGTGGTAAAATGCCCTTCTCATCACATGGTATGAGAAGGTACATGATACCTACATGAAATCACCAGTGATCTTAAACTGAAGTTGTTCGTACTGTATTATTTTGATAACTTAATGCTTTCATAGTGTTTGCAACAATAGTACTTTGCACCTTCTGACTGGGCATAGAAGATTTCAATCTCATCTTCCTCAATCCAGAAATGAAGACTTCTTCCTTTCCACTAATGTCATAGAAAGTAAGATTATATGTATATCTTTGTGTGTGGTCTCATAATATACATAATGAATATTATCTTTATAGCCAAATCTTTTTCTCTTTGTCTGAAAAACCATAGTAAAATATGCTAAATAAATAACTAAAGAGGGGATTTTCTCTAAGGTACTTGGTTCATTTCTGAGATCCAGATAGAAACTTTGATGGCATAGAGCCCAACCTGGCCCTCCCTGCATTAGCGCATTAGGCACCTTATAAAATATAATTTATTTAATGTCCTGCCAGCCATACCACCCTCAAGTGTGATGTCATCAACACATTAAATAAAGACATTTGGGACCTCCAAAATATGAGTTTTGGCAGGTAACCCAGAAAGCAGTATGGAAGCAGTGGTGTGGTCTCCCTTCAGCTACACCTGAGTAATGCACTTGTGATAAGGCAGAGGGCAGGGTGCTGTGTGCTGACGGGCAAAAATAGAGAGACGTACAACTCAGAGTCAGACCGCTCTCTTCTAAAGAGATGGAGATGTTTCCCTCAGCCTTATATTTTGTAGGAATATTTATATTGGAACTTATCCAAATTTGAGTCAAATTAGGGTGAGTAAAGTAGTCTCTGGGGGATAGTGTGCTCGTCCAGAAGGGAGTTTCCTTGGCCAGGGTTTGGCACATGAATGAAAACTTTGCTCTCAGCAAGGTCTTTAACTTGCCCAGCTTCACTCTTGAATTGGGTCCATTGTGCCTCACTAAACTCTTGAAATTTTATTGACTATTCACATTTTACTTTGTGTCTTGGGATATAATTTAATGCATCCATGGTCACAATGCAATCAAGAAGGGACTGGGACTCAGAAAGTGAGAGGTAACTGCAGATAGATAGTAACTTTCTGGATTAATGTTTTTTTTGACCATGAATCTTGACTCAAACTATGATTTCAAAAAGATCATTTTAAGTATCTTTTCTAACCCAAGAACTCTTTTTGAATGTATATTATGTGCAGATTATGTTAAATGTAAAGGGTATAAAGAGAAATAAGACATGGTCCTGTCTTCACATAATGTATTGTTAGACAAAAATCAAATTCATAATCAATAATAAAATACAGAATATTAAATATAATAAAACTAGAATGAAAACACAGCAATAGATTTTATGAAGCTGTTTATATTATTAAAATAGAAAGTAAATTAGATGGGCATTTTATTTCATTAAGAAGTAAAGTCATGCTTGGGTGAAGTGAGTTATGTTTGGTTACCTATAAGCATTTCCGAGTCTCATAGATTAAACTTCACAATAGCCTTTGTGATTTTCATGTGGGGATATTATCTCACCAAACTAGAAGTCAACCTTAGACCTTTCAGCTGCATAACTTGGCAGTTCTCAAAACTGCACCCACATTCCTTGGCAGAAAAAGGCTGCAAGGAATTCCGAGATCCTAACCTCTAAGTTTTCTTGGAGGCATGTCATCAACCACACCTATAGTCAGCATTTTCATTCCTTTAGCATTCTACTAAGCTGGGTACAAATAGCTAATCTACTCAACATGTATTCAGAGTATTAAATGATGTAATAAATTCAGGAGGCTTGTAGAGAAAAAAACATGTGAAAGCATTGTAGTGATTTTCATCATTTGTTGATTCTGACATGTCTGTCATAATCTGTGGCTCTAAGTAGGTCCTATTTTAGAATGTACTGCCCAGCAGTAAGGACTACTATCTTTGGTTTCTAGGGATGGTATTGTTTCCCAGGGTATCCACACCTGTTTTCTTTTCTTCTTCCTCTTTTTTTTTTTTTTTTTGGCGTGTGTGGGAGAGAGAGAGTGAGGACTTGGGGATTTTCTTTATTTTCATATATTCTCAACAATGCTTTTAAAATAATTGTATTTTATTCAGCATTTAGGTTTTTATTATTTGAAAATCTTTTCAAAATATCTAATTCACTATACTCTTCAAAGTGGAAGTTCTCTCTAGAAACTCTAGAAAAAGGAAATGGAATAAATACATATGATTTCATCTCATTCCTTTCAGCTTTATTTTATGACTTACTGTACACACTCTGCAATGAATAAATGAGGTACTGCAATCAGTTCACTTATGTTATTAGAAAGCATAGAGAATTCTGTGGGGCTCTCATCTATATTTTTGCAACACCATCTCTGCTTTTCCACCTCCATAGCAACTTTGAATTACTGGGAAATTTTAGTCATTTTTATGGAAAGAGGAAATGTGACCTGGTCCTCCACTGGAAGAGCAAAAGAAAGGCAGGTCTCTTCTGCCCGTTCTTCAGGCAGGCTTATCTGATAAACTTGGCCTCACGAAAGAACTTGGAAGGACATTTCATGGTGGAGCATGAGTTGGTATACCGTTATGAGGGCCATAAGTAGAGTTGGGGTATGATCAGAACAGCCAGAAGGGTCAGTTAAGATGTAGAATAATGGTGAGGGTGGTAATGACCAAAAAAATATTGATATCAGTGCTTATGACCTGTCAGGCATTGTTTTTAGCATTTTACATATTTAGACCATTTAATACCCACCACAACCCTATGAGGGGTACCATGATTGTCTCTATTATACATTGATTACACACCTTGCCTAAAGTCATCCAGTTGGCAGGTGGCAGATCCAGGCCTCAAGTCCATATTCTAAATTTCCATGTTTTATCTCTCAGAATCACTCAAGATGGCTAACTCTATGACCTGTGTTCTTAAGTCCACACAGTCATCTATTTGGATACATATTTGAAATGAGATAAATTTCATTTTTGCGTTACATTAGCAATAGGTGACTAGTTACATCTAGGCCTTTTTATGTATTTACTTAGTGAATTAATAGTTTTAGTTTGTTTTTTTTTTAATCCTCACCTGAGGATATTTTTCCATTTATCTTCAGATAGAGTGTGAGGGGGAGACAGAGAGAGAGAGAAACATTAATATGAGAGAGACACATCAACTGGTTGCCCCCTGAGCGACTCCGACCAGGGCCGGGGACCAAACTGCAACTGAGGTACGTGCCCTTGACTGGAATTGAACCCATGACTCTTTGGACCACTGGCCAATGCTCCAACTGCTGAGCCAAACCTTCCAGGGCTGTTTATTTTATTTTATTTTATTTTATTTTATTTTTTTGTTTTTTGTTTTTTTTTAGAGGCAGGTGATAGAGGTAAGAATAGATTGTGTCCCATGTTCAACTATAACATTCAACAAACATTTAAAAAAATCTTTTAAGTGTCTTTTATGTACAAGTTGTTATATTAGGATCTGGAATAACAGTGTTAGACAGGACAAGCAAGGTCACTGGGCTACAGGGTTTTAAAATCTGGTGGAGCTTATAGAAAGTAAATACAGTTGGATAAAAACATTGAAATTGAAATAGAAGAGATATCTCAGTCTTTTCTACCCACAGTCACTTTATCTTGAAATTTTTCTATTAAATTAGTAAAAAATTTAAACAAAAAACCCCCCACAAATATAAATATGATATAAACTTAAAGAAATTATGGCTAATGATTTGTGAAATTTTGTAATTATGATTCTTTGGCACAGTGTGATTTTTTACATAATAAAAAGCGTTATTGGGGGAAATCTGTAATTTTAACATCCCAGGTATATAATTTAAGAAGATGGCAGCAAATTGAAATGGCAAGAAATGAAACTCAGAAATATTCGCTGAATGGGTGAATGAAGAAAAGCACAATTGACTATAGAGCTTTTCCATCTTGACCCTTAGTTGAGAAACATTAGAACTATTCTCTGTAACTTGCTTAATTTCATTCCTCACGTTAATGATTGCCCTGCTAGATCGCAATTATTTTTTCAGGTTTTATTTTTCTTTGCAAAGAATTCAACAATTCTCTTCTTTGCTCTGTTTTAGGAACATCTGTTGCAAATCTAGTGTTGAGTTTATTTGAAACTAACAGCTGCCCAGTAGCACCTTAAGAGAAACAGCCTGGGTGAAATTTCTCTGCAGATTCTTTTCTAAAAGGGCTAGTTTTAAAAATTTACCTTCAATTACATTTAAATTATGTGATATGTGGGATATGGAAATGGCAGCAATTCTCTCTGGTTATCATAACTTCCCAGTGTTTTGTGTTTATGAGAATCCTAATGTATTTAATCCAAATATTTAGATATTTAAAGACGGCAAAAGAAAAAAAAAAGTTACAACTTGACCTTGAAGCCAGCTGGCTTATCTGGCTCTTCTTGGCTAATGCTTTCCAAGTGAAGTGCCACTGCCCAGACTCTGCAAGTTTCTTTGACAAATTCCCAATTCATGCCTGCCTACAAATTACATTAAAATAAATGTGAATGGTATAACAACCCGAGTCTTTGAGTGGAGCTTACTTTTCAGAACTGAGCAAACACAAACTACTACTAAAACAACCATTCAAAAGAAAACCACGAAACTACCTCCAGACTAGACTCTACAAATCTTTGGGCCTCTGCTGCCCAACTCAGAAGTTTTTAGCTAATTCTTCAAGGAGAATTTCTGAAATGTTTGCAAAGTCTCCTCTAGGCACCTAACGTACTACAGCAATAATGTACTCTTTAAACCTTGAATTTGTAGAATTTCTCAATAACCAAATAGGACTTGTGCTCTTATAGTTAAGTCTTTGTATGGAATCTATTATGCTAAGCTTCTACACACACTGTCTTCTACTCCAGACAGCAGTCCTGAGAGGTGAGGATTATTGCTAACCTTATGTTGTAAATGAGGAATGGAAGTTGAATAACTCATTTAAAGTCATGTAGCAAACAGATGGGCAAAGTCTAAGGTCATTGAGCCAGCAAATGGCAGGGCTGGGACTGAAATGCAGGCCTTTCTAATTCAAAATTCCATCTGCCTTACTGCAATTAAGGATTCATCTTTTAGGTATCCGCCTTGGGAGTATGCAAAAGCAATAAAAAGATATTAGGGGCAGAATTCAAGACACAGAAACACTGGGTAATTTTGTGGAAATATGCTAGTTCTCTCTTTTTACTCCATCCCCTGAAAGTGAAGCCCTTTCTAACTTCTTCCTTTCTTCCTGTTGTCTCTCTATCTCTTATTTAGTTTGGCCCTCATATTGCTTATTCCTGCTGTTGTACTAATATGGCAAGTCTTCCTAAGTGCTCGCCAGGGCCTGCAAAACTGTCTACATATTACAAGACAAAGGAGAACTGAAAAACAGATAAAAGAGAGTATGTAGAGATAAAAATATATCCTTTAAATCTCAAAGTGAAGTTTTGTTTTTCTCTACTCTTCCAGTAAACTGACCATAAAGAATCATTGACTGATGGCATCTTAGAGTGGGAAAGAAACATACTTGTAATCGAGTCAACATCTTTACTGTAAAGATGAAAGAAATGTGTCCTAGGGAGCAGGGTTGACAGCCAAGGTCACAGACATCTGGGACCCAGCCATGGAACCCTTCTGCTTAGCTTATACTCTCTTTTCTGAATCCATGTGACAGAGGTCTCCTTCATGGCACACGGAGTGACTGTTTGGCCTCCGTCCAAGCAGGAGATTGCATGTTGTGGGGCATGAGGCAGGGTGCATTGCCTTTGACTTTGAGTTCTCGACTCAGGTAGTCCTGGGTCCAAATCTTGACTCTGCCACTCAATAGCCCTGTGATTCAAGGAATGTTATCCTCTTTAAGACCCAGTTTCTTCATCTGTAAAAAGAGGATGATACTTCTTGCCTCTTTTGGTTGTTGAAAGGAAATTATACTTAATGTTTACAGACTGCTTGCTCTGTGTCATATTCTGTGCTAAATGTTTGAAGTTGATTTTTTCATGTAATACTTATAACGTATGCTGAGTGCTTTGACCATATAGTAGTAAATGTGTGTGTGTGTGTGTGTGTGTGTGTGTGTGTGTGTGTGTATGTCCCCTTACACATCAGGAAACACATACACTCATGCACGTACACACATTCTGGTCAGGAATTTCATTTAAGTTTTGCCTACAGTGACTTAAAGAAATAACAGTGTCTTGTTGTAGGCAGTTCCAGGGCCCTGTGGTTGTCCCTGGAAGCTACCATGGCTCATACTTTTTCTGTCTCTTTGTCCTGCAGAGACTTTGGTAGAAGGCTTTCACTCTCTCAAGGTCACAGGGTGGCTTCTAAGTCTGTGCTTCAGGCAGTCAAGTAGCGGGAAGGTAGACAGTAAGGAGCAGAAGGGCAAAGCATGCTCTCCTGAAAATGTTGGTCAATGATATGCAAGTGCTCCTACTTATGTATCATTAACGTCTCTAGCTACAAGAAAGGCTGGGAAAGATGTTTTTTATTTGGTCATATTTTAGCAACAACTATATGAAATAAGTAGGTGATTGACAATTTCTGCCACATATTTATCAAAGTCAAGTGAAGATTCTGTATAACTCTTATTGAAAAATATGCACACATACTATATGTTCACACATATACATTTTATTGTAAAGAAAACATGGGTACTTATCACATGCAGAGATGGGGTCTTAGTGTCTGTAGTATACACAGAGGTCAGAAATGTAAAGATAGTTTTCACATCATTCCAGTGAATTGGTGGCTGATATTTGGGGTAGGGATTAAGGAAAACAAAAACAAACAAACAAAAAAACCCAAACAAAATGATTTTTTGTGAGTTGGAGTAACTGAAGCAGGATTGAGAAAGCAGTATGACAGCAGAGAAGAGGCATATCAGCTGGAAATGTGGTAGAAGGGGTAGCTATGGAAGGTAGAGAGAAATTGTCTGGTATAGAGAGCCACAAGTGGGAAATCTGGAAGGCACTCTTACGAAGTTAGGAAGCTGTTGGGGGTAGTGTCAGCTAACCTTGAGGTCAACAGATGGAGAAACTGCAAAGGGATGGCCTAACCTCCTCACTGATGGGGGGGGAGGGGGTGGTCTAGTTCTTAGGTGGGACAGGAGGGAGGTTAAGATTAGAAGGGAAATATAATAGCTTACAATAAGTTGTTCCAAGTTGAATTGAGTAATGAATCTCTATACTTATATTTTATGACATATAATACAATAAATTTTCCACCCTTACTGCTTCTCTGATTTTGGGTTTTCTTCCACACCCCTTACTGAGCAGGGCCATTGGGAAAGACAAACAGCAAAGGGCTGTAGAGCCAAGTTAGATAGAAGTCTTAGAGAGAATCTCCTAAGACATTGGCTGAGAAACATAGAAAGTTACTTGTGGCTGAAACTTTCTGAAATTTTTCCATTCTAAGATACTCAGAGCCCATTTTGTCAGAGGCCATTATGATTTGACAGATGAATGACATACTGAGTAGTTCCTGCAGCTTAACAAAGCATAGCCTGAAATCTGAGTATATCTATTCTTTGTTAGGTGTGTTTGAGGATGAGTGCCCAGCACAGAGTAAGCCCTCAATACAAATGTAATTAAATTTATTAATGAAAATAAATTAATGAATAACCATCTAGAGAGTACTTAGCATGGCTCCAGTAATGGCAATATGGTTATAATTATTCAGCTATTCATTGTGTTGCAAAAACTAGCTTGCATAAAGTAAAATTTGAGTGTTTATTTTCTAGTATTTTGTTGAAATCATCATGCATGGACTATTCTCATGCAGTGAAAAAGTTCTTTGGAAAAATAACAGCAACAATTGCTTAAAAACGTGTTGATTTCCTGGTAAAATACCTTGAAATCTCATTATTTTTTCTCAAATCTACAATTCATGAGGATGAGGACATTATTCCTTGCCCTACCAAGTAAATCCCCCCAAACAGATTAAATTGTATCTAATATTCTATTGATGTTCATAACATATTGGCTAAAAATCCTTTCCTAAGTTAGGCTTTCTTCTTTGTCCCCCATACATATTTTTAAAGAATAAGCCTTAGATATACAAGTTTGATTACCTTAAAGTCTTTCTCACTTTGTATATCTGATGCTAGTGTTTATTCATTCAATAAGAGTATGGTCCCTATTTTCAAAGCAGTGACTCAAATAAGATCTGATTCCTGATTTCAAGGAGCTCTCAGTCTACCAACAAATAAAAATATATGAACCATCAGTTAAATTATAGTGCTATTAAGTGATGTAAGTGCTAAAATACAGTGATGTAAGTGCTATAATGATTTGCATAGGGTCTCCCGGCAATATCTCCCGGCATTTTTAAAAGCTTACACTTGAATTTCTATGTCTATGTTTAAGTTTTCTAATCTGCTTATACCCCTTTAGCTGGGTAATGTTGGACAACTTACTTTTATCTCTCAGAGGCTCAAGTTCCTCAACAGTAAAATGAAGCTAACAGTAGTATTTATCTCAAAAGGTGTTGTACAGACTTAATGAGATATGTTTATAATGAAATCACCTAGAATAAAATAAGCACTCATTAGTGTCATGCTAAGTTCTAGCATTGTCTCTCACCAATTTCATCTTTCCCACCTTCTCCCTCATTGGCTGCACACCGACCACACTTCCTCCAGGTCCTGCATCGCACCACACTTTCTCTGCCTCAGGGCCTCAGCACATGCTGGTTCCTTGTCTGAAATGCTCTAACACCTCAAGTCACCCACTAATGATTACTCATCCCTGAAATTTCAGCCCAAATGCCCCCCCTTTTTTTCTGATCCCAAAGTGTAAATGACTTCCTTTCACTTGGTGAGTTTCCTTCCTAGCTGCCTATTGTTTCCTTATACAGAACTTGTTGTAATTCATAATTCTATATTCTACTGTATATATAATATTTATCGTCCTCACTAGGCAGTAGCTCAAAGAGGGTAAGGATCATAACTTTTTGGTTCATCACCATAGACTCAGTTCAGCACATAGTTTAGCACACAGAATGTACTTTAAATATTTGATATTTGAAGAATAAATGAATGGAAACATGACTTTTCATATAAAGCATTACCACCGTGTTTGGCTCTTAGTGTCTTTTAAATGCCAGTTTTTACCATTTCTAAGAGCAGGTATCAGATTTAGATTGTGGGTGAGGTCAGAAAATTTTTCTTAGAAGAGATGACATTGGAGATGAATTTTGAAGTCAAGTTCTTTTATCCCCCTATTTCTGGCTTTGCAGAACTGAGGTTTTCAGGCTATATCAGCGTGTTTTATGGCAATCCAGAGGAATTACAGGGAAAAAATGATGAGTCACTTCACTTTTGAAATTATTTGGTATAGTATCTTCTGAAGTGGTCAAGCCACTGCTTCACGTTATCTCTTTGAGGTAGGTAGCAGAAAAGATAATTATTTCTGCTTCAGAGGTGAAGAATTAGGGAACAAAAATTAAAAGTTAAGTCAGGCTATGTGATGCAACGTCTGAAAGAAATGAAGGACTGAAAGGCAGAGGGCAACAAAGCAAACTTGAAAGCCTACAGGTCAAAGACACTATTACTGAACTCCCAGCAAGTCACGTATTTGGCAGCCATAGGCTACATACTGGAGCTGATCCACCCAAACAAGACATGCAGGAAAAGGGAGTGGTCCACATTCTAGCAGGCTGGACCCCCCAAGTGAAACTCACTAGAGCCCCATTAGGAATCAGATGTCTCTGTCTTGGTGGGCCGTGGCCTTGATCCTGCGGACTAAAATGACCTCCAGTAGGTCAAAACTAGACTGATAAAATCTCGAGTGCTGCAAGGTGCTCATAGTCCTAGTTTAGGAACAGTTTTTCCCCCCAGCAAATACTGAAGATTTCAGATTTGAATGACTATTTATGGAGTTTTGTAGGAAACCGTCCTTCTACCACATACTCTAGTATTTCAAGTTTTCCAATCTAAGCTCATTTAAGGAATTTAAAATAACCAAGTACAATGAAGTATTTAACATCTGTTTTCTTTAAAACGAGTGGAAGGCAGAAGGATTAGATCTTCTTTTGGGGAAACTCATCAAGTTTACAATAGGGAGAAAAAAGTTCTAATTTCTGTTCAAGAAAGTTTTTGTTTGTTTATTTGTTTTTAATTCTCCCTTGGTCTCTGGACCCTAGAGTAACAGTTGTCAGAAAAGATGTAAAGAGAGGCTATCAAGCCTGACTCCTCAGTTTTCTATCTCAGCTTTGGCCGGCTTGTCTCAGCCCACCTGAATCACCGGATTCAGTGTCATTATTGAAGTGAATACAGTTGCTTTCTACTGCCTGAGAGGTCAGTCTTGTAAACTGAGGCTACGATGCCTTTGAGTCAACATTGATTTAGTATTTAGTATAGAGCAAACTCTGAACCCAAAGAATTCAAAGACAACTCTAATCTATGGGGAAGGAAGAAATGCCACAATTTGTCATAGTGCGATAAGTAGTCCATCATAGGCACACTTGTTAGGGAAGCCCAGGAGAGAAAGGCCATTAAGTCATTGATTTATAGAGCATTTACTGAAGGCAAAGCCTTGCTCTATAGCTGAGGAAGATAAACCCTGAAAAGAAATTTCTTTTCCTCCAGGAACTCTACATGCTCCCATGAGAAGCAAACACATAGATAAATAACCCAAATAATATATAATGAAATCTGTTATAGGTTCTTTAAACAGAAAATGTGCTTTGTGTCTGGGAGGACATCTATGTCACACATTATAGCAAACTAAAAATCCTAAAACCCTACTCCACCTAAAAAATCCTTAGTAAAATATTTCAATATGTATTATAAAATGCATTGCTGAGCCAGAAACAAAACAAAGAAAATCCTAAGAGGCTGAAAAATAAAGCAAAAGTACTAATTCATAAAGGTAAGCCAGTGATGAAAATCAGCTGTTCCTCTAAAATCATCTACCATTTCTCCATGACTTAGAGTGTGTTGGTTTTGTTGCTAAATGTGGGTCATGAAGAAGGACTAAGAGCATACCAGAAGGGATATCAGATTAGAGATAAAAAATTTAAAAAGCCTAGATGCCCAATTGCAGTCTATGAAATGGTGAACTAGAAAAATTCTTTCCCTGACCTTGACTTTGGGTGGGAGGAAAAAATTCTCCTCTGAGCTGGCCATCGAAGAGATTTGGGGCACTTTGGTGTTTGAGATATTTTAAATTGATAATTTATTATAAAATGACCCCATGTTGGCACTCTCCCAAAATGCTTGGAAGAAGCAAATATAAATCCTCTCTAAAAGAATGCACCTTTTAAATCTACGCCTTAAAAATTCCCACAGGTGAAATTTATGGAACATATGCTGAAGATAACAAAATCATAAACTTCAGAGAAACAACAAAAAACAGGACTCAGTAAAAAAAAAAATACAACACACAACAATAAACCCACAAACAAAACAAAAACTGAAAGAAATATAAAACAGCCAGACCCACAAAGACATTAGGTACTGTAATTATTAAATTAGAATGTTTAATGTGTTTAAACAATAAAAAAGAATATTTGAAATATGAGTTTAGGACATATTTTAAAAATTTAAGAGGCAAGTTTGAAAAGACTCAAATATAAATTATAGAAATAAAAATATAATAATTGAAATTAAAAGCAATGAATAGATTAAACAACACATGAAGCAAAACTGAAGAGAGAATTAGTAAACAGAAAGATATCTGAAGAAATCCACAATGTAGCAAGAGAAACAAAGAGAGAAAATATTATGAAAGAGGAATTAAGAATCATGAAAAGATGCAGTGAGACAAGGTGACAATGTCTAACTGGACTTCCAGAAGAAAAGCAGAGATACTGCTCTCTGACAGGGCTCTCTGAAGTGATATGGTCTGAAAATTACCCAGAAATGGTAAAAGAGCTACGGATCCTTAGAAGCAGAAAGTCCAAAAAGTTCCAAGCAAGTTAAATAAAAAGGAGTTGACATCAAGTCATTTTGTAGTGAGTTTCTGATACCAAAAAGAAAGAACAACAACAAAAACTCTTAAAAATAGCCAGAGAGAAAAAAATCCAGGTTATCTGTGGAAGAAAAACAGTTAAATTGACACTTAACCTCTCTAAAAACAGCAGTGCAAACTAAAAGAACATAGAAAATGATCTTCACAGTGCAGAGAAAATGCCTGCCAGCCTAGCTGTGAGTATGCAGCGGAGAACACTTTTGAGCTTGAGAATAACATAAAAGTTTTCCAGATGACTGATACATTTTTTGATCAATAATATACCTTAATTATCCAAGAACAAATTAATACAATTTGAATAAATAATGACAATACTGTCTAATTTTGTGGGTATAATTGTTATATAATCAAAATATTGTGGTAATTAGACTTTCTTTGATTAAATACAGATGTTAAAATTTCTAAGTTAATGGTTAAAATAATAAAGGAAAAATCTATAATTCTAAACTAGCTGTGGGCAGAAACAAGAATGAAAAAAAATAGCACAAAATATGCAAGAAAGAAGATCAAAAGAACATAGAAAAAGTAGAAAATTCAGAAAGCACAATATGAGACAGTAAAAATGTATTATGTCAGGAATCATAACAAAGGCGTATGAGCTCCATTTTTTTTGGTCATTAAAAGATAAAATTGCCAGACTGGGGAAGAAACAAAATTCAGCTATATGTTATAATTAAAGAGGCACATCTAAAACAGAAGTATTCAGAAAGGTTGACAGTGAACAAACGGAACAATAGACATAAAAATTTTCACACTCTGATCATCAAGGAAATGCTCATAATGAAACCACTGAAATACCCTTCAGATATCAGAAAATTTAAAGTCCATATTTAGCAAGGATGTGGAGTAACAAGAATGTTTATATATTGCTGGTAGGAGTATGAATTGGTGCCATCATTTTGGAAAGTGCTTTTTGACATTATCTAGTAGAGAAACTCGCATGGGTCACAAAATATATGTACAAGAATGTTCACAGCAGCACTGTTTTTAATATCCCAAACTAGAAAAAGAAATCCAAATGTCCATCATCAAAGCAATGGATAAATGTGGTATGTTCATTTGATGGAATACTATGCAGCAATAACAATGAGGAAACACAGCCACACAAGATAGCAAATGTTATAATATTGACCTAAGGAAGGAATATACCAAAGAATATATAGATAATGGCATCATTTATAGAAGACACAAAAAATGGGTGAAAAACCATACCGTGAACAGTGAATTAGCCATAGAGAAAATCTCAACAAATAATGAGTTTCATATAGACTGTTTCCTAACCACACTTCAATTAAACTAGAAATCAATAATACAAATCTGTTTCTAAAACTCCCATACATTTGACAGTTTTTAGAGAGGTGGGAACTGTATTTGGAAAGATGAATAAGAACGTTAATAGGAGTGTATAGTAGCAATGATTGTTGACATTATGGAGGGATTGCTTGGTGCCAGGCACAGTTCCAAGTGCTTTATCAGTAGTATCTCATTTATTTCTCCAACAATCTTATGAATTAAATCCTTTTTATTAGCACTATTTTTCCATTAAGGAAACCAAGTAACTTGCCTGAAGTCACCTAACTAGTAAGTGGTGAAGCCATGTGGGATCCAAACCCAGGCCATCTAACTCTAGAGATTGTCCTTAACAACTTTGCTGAGCGGGCCAGGCAAGCACGTTTGGGAAATGTGTGTACAGTTTGGGAAATGTGTACAGGTGCAGATGGGCTGCGGGAATGTCGGTGATGAAGATGAAAAAGTACTGGTGGTGGAAAGAGCAAATTATGGATGATAAATTGGATTAGTTCTGTGTGTAGTAGGGAAACACTGAAGACTATGGAGCAGAGACATGGCACAATAAAATCTATATTTTAAGATTTAATGGAAGATTTAATTTTAAGTTTTAATGGAAGAGAAACATTTGGAGGGTGAGATAGCAGGATCCTTTAGCAGAAATTAGAAAGGACCTGTGCCAGAGAAGTTTTGATGGAAGAGAAGTATGAGAGGAAGGTGCATTTCTGAAGAAGAATGGATATTTGATACATGATTAGATGTGGAGGGTGATTCCAAATTTCCAAGCCTCTGCCACTGGAAAGATGATGATGCCATGAACCAAGATAAGGAATGAAAATGAAGGAATAACTATGTGGGGAAGGATGATCACTGAGTTGAATGTGTTGACTTTAAGGTATGCATGAGATAGAAATACTTAGAGGTGCATTGCTGATGCTGGAAATGTGGACTGAATTAAGAAGCAAAAACAGTGAGGAAGGAAGGGCTAGAGACGTAGGCTTCGTCATCATCCTAACTGGTGACAATGCATCATGGGTAGCTTCTGAGAGAAATGGCTTCTGAGTAGCACGCTGTAATTCCAGGTGGTAAAGGTTGGAGGACACAGAGGCTGGAGAAGGGCAAATATCAGTGTCTGCTAATCTTTTAAGGAGTTGGGTAGTGAAGAGAAAGTGAAGGGAAAAACGGTATCAAGCTGGTAATAACTGCAGACATTTATTGAGTGTTTATCAAGAGCTTTACGTAGATTATCTAAATTAACTCTCAAAACTCAGAGATGAGTACTTTTGTTAATATATTTCATAGATGGGAGAACTGAGGCTCAGAGATTAAGATCACACAGCTGAGTGGTCGAGTCAGGATTTAGACATACGCTGTCTGACTGGAATATGCTTTTTTAAACATGATATTTAAACACGGCAGGATTCTCAGCAGTGGGTGAGATTTCAGCATGTTTGCAGCATAAAGGGAGTGGGATGAGGAGAAGGGGTTGTGAAGGAAGCGGCCCCAGTGTAGCAGAAAATAGGAGATGCCGGGATTAACCAGGAGGAGAGATGGGGAGGGAGAAAATGTTATCCTGTGGGACTAGAGAAAAGGAAGGGGTGACAGAGGTTCTTGGAAGTGTGGGTGACAGGAAATCACAGGGGGTCATTCTGGGTGATTTGGTCCTCTAGTTTGGCCATGGAAATCATCTGTTGAGATAAAGGGAGACCAGAGGAGCTTTGCAGCACTGAAGGGTCGCCCTTGTTTGAAACAGCTGAGACCGTGGGGCTGAACAGGGGCCATGTGGTACAGTAGCACGTTACTGGGGTAGGTTCTTATGTCAGCACATACAGTAAAAATCACATGTAGTGAAAGTTACTTTTGAAAACTCCTTACGTCTCCCCTAAAGTACAGTATAGATGGTTTTGTGTGTACTGTCTTGTCTCTCAGTGTGATGGAATCAGCCTTTCCTCTAGCCAAGAAACAGATGACGATTTCCTTGGTTCAGCACCAGAGAATGAGCTGGCTTACACTGGGCCCTTTGTATGAAAACCTATGCACATCGAGACTCCGCCATGCAAGACGGAGTCACAAGTAGCCTGTGTCGACACACTCGGGGGTGAATCCTGGGCAACTTCGTCCTAGTTTATAGAGTCTCAAGTTCCAGAGTATGGGGCATGGATTGGATGCTCAATTTCTAGTAGAGAGGACATAAAACCAAACAGTAGAACCAGCTGGTGTGGACAAGTAAACAAGGAGGCTAAACCAAGGACCCTGCTGTGGTTGGGGAGCCCGAAGCAGTGATCTGTTACGCCCCTCCCAGGGGTGCTCACGATATGGACTCTGAAGTAAGAAAGCACATGGCTGAGTTTACCCAGAATAGAGGATTGGTGTCTAAGCTGTACAGAGGGTAGCATCAGGTCAAGAGTAATGGCACATAGGGCCCTTGTAGGAGAAAGTGTTGAAAACAGGTGCCTGAGGAGACAACATTGGGTGATCACAGAGGAGTGGGAAGAGTTAATACATGGAGAATAAGGAAGACTCAAGGAACTAGAAGTCAAGCTGGCTTTTAAGAGCCAGATCTGTCCAGAGGAGGGAAGAAAGGAAGTGAAATATGGGAGGTGATGGTATAGGGGAGGAGAGACTTTCTGTACTCTCTTAGGTTCTGGGACTGGGACCTACAAATGCAGCCGACAAAGGACTGCTTAACAGGAAAGATAGAAGCATACACATTTTATGTGATTCTTATATTTTTGTGTGCCTGGGGGCTCCAAAGGAAGAAGCAAAAACCCTAAAGCAGCATTTAGACCAGGGCTCATGTCCTATTTAACAAAGAGCAATACGTTGTGGAGAGATGACAAGACAAAGGAACAAGGGGTCTGGGCGAGGGCCAGTATGTTGTGGGAGAGTGACTAGGAAATATATGGGGAAACTAATGGAAGATAAAGGTTATTTTACTAAGGTTTGTTTGTACAGACTCCTCTTGGCATTGACACCTCGTCTCTGGCTATGAGAATGTTCCCTTTTTCCTGGTAGAGGGAGAGCACCTTTCCCACTGGAAATTTATGCCCTGCTTTTAGTTAGAATGGGGGAGGGCAGAGAACCCTTCCTGCATCTGCTATTTCTCAATTGCTTTCAGCTCAAAATAATTAATATGCCAAAGTGGCATAGTTTGGGGACGTGTGTTCTGATCCTCGTCAGTGGAGTTCAGAGACAGCATCTGGAGCTCATCCTTACCGAGGTGGGGCTTTTCCTCCCACAGCGATGCCTCCGTGGACGGGGTGGGCAGAGCCAACAGAGCGCTTCCTTCCCAAACCCGCTCAGATTTCAGGAGTGGGTCCCAGCACACGTCTCTGAGCACTCACGAGAGCCTCGTGATTTTGAAGGGTGAGAGCACTGTGTGCTGTTAAGATCATGAAGTCTGGAACCAAGGGCATGGGGTCTGGAGGCATGCTATCTAAGGTTAGATACTGGCTCTTCCATTGACCAGCTGTGTGACTTTGGTCCATGGGACTAACGTCTCTGTTCCTCTGTGTTCCCATCTATAAAAACAAAGTAAAAGTGGTTGTGGAGGGACTTAAATGAATAACACACTTGCAACTGTGATGAGCCCTTAGGAAGTGCTTGAAAAGTGAGCTGTTATTATTAAAAAATGGGGAAAAAGTTCATTTACTGATGGGCACTAAGCTTTTTTGGGCTGGTTCTGTTTTGATGGTCTAGTTTGCTTTTAATCAGTGGTGCATACCTTTGAGTTTGTTGGCTAGGATTAAAAGGGTCATCTGTGGCCTTGGAGCACACTGTGTTCTGCCAAGGGAATGACAGGGGGTGGGGATGGTGCAGGGAGATGAAGGTTTTAGTCTGTGACCCTAATTTTAGGAGCACTGTGATTGGCTCAGCAGAGAATGTTACTATCTGCAGGCACTCGTCCTTAGCCATCAGTGACAGATCTCACCCCCTACCTTTTTTTTTCTAGAGGCATTTTCATCCTTTTACTGGAAGACTATCTATCCCCAGGCCCTGGATTACCCTTACAGGGAGAGTCCTGTACAATCACATCTATTGTTTTTGTTTTTTTTTTTCCCATAATTTTAACTTTTTAAAAACCTGTGTGGTTTGCAACCTAATGACGGTTTCTGTAACATCCATCACTCTGACAGAGATAATAACACCCAAGTAGAACAAGGAATGAATAATTTAACAGGAAAAATTAGGATCCCAGTATAAGCGTCTTCAAAGAGATTCTCTAAATTGAAGGTGAGGTAATCTGTTTGATATAGAATACATTAACCATTTCTTTTGTGTTCTTATCTTATATGAATGAAATCGAAACAGTTAGGTATTATCTATGAATCTAAAAGTATTCATGCAAGATACTCTTATATTATAAAAAGTCTCTTGAATGGTTATTGCAACAACCTGCCTAGCCCAAATGTCTCACCAGGTCTCCGCCTAGCCTTTAGACATATCTTTCACAGTCTAGGACCTGGAGCTACAGGGCTCTCAGAAGCCACATCTCCTGTAATGCTTATTGATTAGAAAATCAACCTGCTTTGATTCTTTCCACAAGGTTCAGAAACTCTGACTCTGATGCTGCGCCAGCCCTGGATGCTTTTCATGTTAGGAGGGGCAGAAGCCAGTTTTGTGATGCTTTTTTCTTATATACTGACAGGGTTTGCAAGTGTGTGCTAATGGAAAATAGGACAGGAGAAACCATCAAAAGATATTGGTATTGCCAAGCGCCAGAGAGGTGAAGGAAAATGTGGGGGCTTCAATAAAATGCAGGTTTCAACAAAGAGGAAAGATGATTTATAGTTTAATAAACTATTATAATTTTTGACGTTAGACTTTCTTCTTGAACTAGAAATCTGGAGACCAACAGTGATAGTAGAGTTTAAGGAAGAAAATATGTTTTTTGGTTTCAGTATCTCTTTTCAATCATGCCTCGAAATCAGGATGTTTGGGTCTGCAGCTGGGAGGTCACAAGGCCAATGGAGAAGAGGTTCTTTTTTTATTGTAAACATATGAATTAATCACAACTCAAAAATGGAATCAGGAGAAAATCTGCAGCTGGAAAAGGAAATAAAAAGGAAAAAGGTTTTAATTTATTTATTTGTATAAACACACACATGCACATGTATATGCATATGGTATAAATATGCAGTCATACTCACCATCTAGTTTCTGAAAATCATGACCTCAGGTAGAAAAGTAATACTAGTTCGACACTTGAGAAGAAAAACCAGCATTCCTATTTTTACATTGGGTTGAATTTAGATAGAATTAGTGCTGAAGGAGGAGTCTTCTCAACAAGTTTTAATACAAAAGGATTTCCTCACTCCTTTTTGCACCTCAAATCTGATACATTTTCCAAAGCAAACAATGAAATGCCATGTGAGTTCTTGTGAGACAAAGCCGCAGAACTATAAAGAGGGCAAGCAGCCATAGAGGGGCATCAGACTGGCAGGAGGGTACCCTGTAGTAAATGGTTCTTCACTGCTTTGAAGTTTCCCTCTTAAACATTTTATATCTATCTGTCTATCTATCTATCTATCTATCTATCTATCTATCTATCTATCTATCTATCATCCATTTATCTTTACCACAGTACAATGCACAAACACATGGGACTTTCATTTCCACAGCCTTTGCTTTTTTTTTTTCTTTCTTCCAAATTAAACTTTCAGAATGTACAACCCGGAATACTGACTCTAGTCAATGTGGTCGTGGGTTAGTTCTCTCTCACAATTACTGGCTACTCCAGAGGGCTGGGGTCAGAGGCTTGATTAAATAAATTACAGCTTTGGGTCCCCTCCAATAAACCATGTCAGGCTTTGGGCAACCCAAAACAATGCTCCCTGTTTTAACCCATAATGGGCAGTTGAGTTTAGTAAATGGCCTAATCACTGCAGCATAAATATTTATGGGAGAATTTTTCCAATTAGGGTAGAGGCTTGTTTAGATGCTATCAGTTTAGAGAGGGCTTTTCCAACAAGAAAATTACTGTTAAAAGACATCAGGAAATGGTTAAACTCCAGAAGGCTAAAAGGTCAGCGAGTCTGCAATGCGCAAAGCCTGCGTTCTTATTACTGCTGTCTATAGGCATTAAACCCTCTCTCCTACCCCTTTAAAAGGGGGATTAAAAAATAGTCCTTTGTACCTAAGAAAAAAAATGTTGGTGCATTCATATAAAAAACATTTATGTTGAGAAATAAAAATGTGGGCGATGACTCAACCAGATTTGGTGTTATCCCAACTTTTACAACAGGCTGTGCATAAGTCTTGCATGTTGGCTTCGTCTAGAGTTTGGAGGGTGGCGCCAACCATGCTATTGAGTGATTTCCATAGTAGGTGCTGTCAGCATGGACTCCAAGGATTCCTGTTGTGCACATCCCAGAAAGAGATGTAAACATGCAATTTGTAAGTCATATTACCAAGAAAGAGCTGTATAAAATCTGAAATGTGGAGCACAGGCAGAAAAACTCCCAGAAGAGGAGAATATGTGATCTCAATGGGAATTCATTAATCTACCCAACAGTGTACATGTGTGTCTGCCATATGGTATTTTACTCTAAAGGAAAACATAAAAAAGAATAAGAGAAAGTGGGAGAAAACAATCCCCATAGAATGTGAACATAAAGTACCTTTGCCTGAAAAATAAACATACTGAGTTTATCCCAGAAGAAACACAGGAGAGAATCCTAGATCATGTCATGAGAGCTGAGAAGGTTTCAGAAGCATTGCCATCTGATTTTGATTCTCCTTGGAAAATGGAATCAAGTATTAAAGATTAAGGTTATTTAGCAACAATTTCAGCAGTTAGCTGTGACGTAAAACACAGCATAAACCACACATGATGGGGGAAGATTGGTCTGTATGAGGATAACTTGGGTCTGCTGAAGCCAAAAGTACAGACAGTCCTTTCCAAGTCACAGCTGTGGTGAAGGCAGAAGGCAGCAAGACACCTGAAAAAGTATGAGCCCATAAAGAGAGGCATTTGCAATTTCATAATTAAAATGGAGGAGAATCTACTTTGAGTCCCTGTCCAACCCCCACCTCCACGTGGCCCCATCCTCAGTGTGAACGTGTTAAGTATTTCCAAAAAACGTCTCCAAGCTCAGCCTCAGCAATGACTCTGGCTCTTGCCCCAACTGCCCTTTTCCTCCCAGGACTGCAAATTAACCAAACCAGTGCTTGGAACAGCACAAGCGACAGAGCCCAAGGGTTCCCTGGAGCATCCCTTCAACCAGGAAAGTACACACCTGCAGATGCACGAAGTGTGGCTTTGAGGGAGAGCCCTTGAGGACAGTGACACTTTGTCAGGGCTGATTATCAGGTTCTGCACACACTGCCCTTGGACCCCGGAGAACACAGGGCAGTTGTCTTTTAGACATTTGCCCTATTGAGGTTGGCGTAGGGCCAGGAAATTAGAGTGCAATTTTTCTAATACTTGTTGTTCCTGCTGTTCTTATGCCTTCCTTTTAAAACAACAGGTGTTCTTATATGTCCCCTCTTATTTTATATTTTCAACATGATGCCACTAGTTGCTTTAGAAATGTATCTCTCTCAGAAAGGAAGCTGAAGCACTCCTCCATGGATAGAAGTCATCTTAATTTAGGGTTGAAATCCTATTATATATCTTGGAGGGAAAGGGAGTCAGTTATACAAATCTAAGCAGGTTCTTATTCTACTCAGACTTGTATCTGATTATGTAGAAGTATGTTTGTAGTTAGAGAACTCGAGTTTCTACTTAAAAGAGATCATGTTTTATAATATGGAGGAGAGCAGTCCGCCCAGACCTCTATCATTACCCCTTTCTCCGAAATGTCCATGGGCCTGGCTTTGGGGGAGGACACACATGTTATGCAGTGTTTGGCTCACGAACCAGCAGCAGGGAAACAACTGTATTCAGATTTTCCTTCTAAATTAGATCACTAATACATGTGGAGATGGGATAGTTGGGAAGATTTGATTTGGCTTTCTGATTTCCCATCTAGAAGTGTCTTAGAGATCAACTCAGTGATGTTCATAATTGCTTTAGGAAAGTGCTATATAAATATAATAGGTGGAAGACTCATTACTAATTAAGGAAAGGAAATTAGTCTTCCTTCTACCTCATCTTAGGTGTGTTTACAGAAACCGTCACAGACAACAGTAAGAGCTTTGGCAGCAGTGCTCGACGATGGTGATGGTCACACTGGGGTTTTGGTGGAGGGGCGATTTGATTTCCTTCCTCGTCTCTAGCTAATGTGTATTGCAGCTGCCACCATCTGCAACACGCTCTGAAGCTTCCTCTTCCTGACATAACGTCTTCAGCGTTAGTCCTTCAGAAGCTTCTCAAAATGGGCGTTTTTATAATAAGAACTGTAATCTGTTATTTTAAAAAAGCCCACAGATTATAAGAACAGGCATAATGTTCTTTAGGTTCAGCAAACAGCATGTAGCAACACTTCTTACTCAGACAGTTTTCCAAGTGGTGCTTTTCACAGGCTTTCTGTGTATGGAGAGCTTTCTACATTAGAAGAAGGAATGACAGAGAGGGCAGGCTGGGTTAACTCTGGTTTGTCTTCTGACCCCAAAGGCTGAAGAGACAGTTATTTTTGGTGATAATGCTGTGATTCGAATTAAAAGTTTTTTTATTTTATTTATTTTTTATCCTCACCTGAGGACATTTTTCCATTTTTTGTTCAGATAGAGTGGGAGGGAGAGAGAGAGAGAAACATCGATGTGAGAGAGACACATCAAGTGGCTGCCACCAGCCTGACCCAACCAGGGCCGGGGACAAACTGCAACCAAGGTACGTGCCCTTAGCGGGAACCGAACCCAGGTTTCTCTGGACCGCAGCCCGACCCTCTAACCACTGAGCCAAACTGGCCAGGGCAATTTTGTGTTTTTTGAATAGGGATAAGTAAGGCACCATTCAACATGCGTTTCATTGTTAGTGCAGTGGCTGTAACAACCCTAACTAAATAACTAAATTGCCAAATCATAAACAGAATAACAAAACCAGAACATGCATGTGATAGGAAGTCTACTGCTTATATGCAAATGAGTGAACCCACCTGACACTAACACTGACCCTAAGCCATGCATCCGTTTCAGCGAGTCTATGGAACCAGGTTGGCCAAATGGCTTTGAGTAAACTGTTTACTTCCAGAAACCAAATCCATTCTTTTCTAAGAATTTGGAGCATCATTTAGTGCAGTTACAGAAATAATGAATGTTCTGCACGCACAGAGAAATCAGGACCAGACTAAAGAAACAGGTTTGGGATCTAATAGTGATTCAATATATTCTTTCTCTTTTTGTTTTGTTCCTTTTGTTTGGTTCTCATGGAAACTACAATTTATGAAAGAATTCTGAATTTGTTTGCTGTTGCACAAGTATGTGCCATATTAGTGGAGTGATATAAAAGAATACTTTTCATAAAGTCGACTTAATGAAATGTAAAATTTGAGGGTAATATTGAATTGCTCATGGTTTGATAAATGGGTTTAACGTCTTTCAGAACTTAACATCCTGTTTTTCAACCTTTTTCCATTTTATTTCATGGATAGGTTTATTTATTTATTTATTTTTTGCTTACATCACATAATTTTATATCAAATTCAGTTACAGCCACCATTAAAAATACATACAACAGCCTGGCTGGTATGGCTCAGTGGATTGAGCGTTGTCCCATGGACTGAGATATCCTGGTTGATTCTTGGTCAGGGCACATGCCGGGGTTGCAGGCTTGATCCCCAGTAGGGGGCGTGGAGGAGGCAGCCGATTGATGTTTCTCACATCGATGTTTCTATCTCTTTTTTCCTTCCTCTCCCTCTAAAAAATCAATAAAAACATATTTTAAAAAATACATACAACACAAAATAGCATTGTAGTGAAACAAGCCTAAGTTTAATAATACATTACATTACTGAAATGCTATGAAAATAATTCCCAAATTTATGTTTTGTTTGTAGCATATTACTACAAAAAATGAACCCACAATATAATACTAATTGAATATTACATTTGTGTAGTACTTTAAACATTTTGAAGTTGTTTTATATCTACTACGTAAAAGCAACTTTTAAAAGCAGTATAAAAAAGACCAGATAATTTTATTAATGTTTCGGGGGGAATGTATAATAGGCTTTTTCTACCAGTGTCCCTGGTGGCTAATGGCTGAGACCACTTTTTAAGCAGATCACTTAAATATTTCAAATACTTGGCCAAAATAATTTATTTTGGTGATTGCCACATTAAAGCAAAGCCATTAGATTACCAAGATGTCTCTGTGTACAAAAGGAAAATCTACACTTAAAGGTATTTTTTTGTTTTTTTTTTTTTTAGTAAATGGCTATACATGACGTATGTGAAGTTTGAAACTCCAGGTGATCTGCTAATTTTTAAGGTGGACAGCATGATGATCTATGATTTTTTGAAAAAGAAATTTTTCAAGATTTAGACTTACTGTATGATTCCAAGCAATGAATTTTAATCATTTTCAGGCAGCGGGGCCTGGGGTACTCAATTTAGAATTTCTGAGATTCAAGTTTATAATACAAAAGTTGGCACTTTGGGTAACTGTGGCACAGACGACATTGCTATAACTCAAATACTTCAGGACTAAGGAATGCGTGTCTGGAAATTTCCTTCTGGAGTGAATTGTTCCTCCTGCTGATAACTGTGGTGTTGAGAGTTACATTCTGCCCCACAATTTCCCTTGCTCCACGGCTAGTCTGATGGTGCAGGAGAAGTCGTGTGTTCTGACGTCTGGAGCCTCCTTTCCTGAGACCTTTCGAAGGCACCCATCCTTCACTTCTCTGTACACCTGCTGACAGTTTCTGCCATGGATCAGCAGTTTCCTTACTACTCTACAGAATTGATGACAGTTTTCAAGGGAGTATGAAAAATATCCCAGCCTTGAAGTTGTTTACACCAATATTCACAGTTGATAAATTGGGCTGTCATTCCGATCTTACAGTGGAGGGCAAAAAAGGGGATTTAGCAGTGGTGTTGATCACGGTGATACAAAGCGCAGAATGATCCTGCATCCAGTACCAGATTTCTGCATTTCCACCATCTGTTGTTCTCCATCTCCGCCGAGCCCAGGCAAAGAAGGGCTAACCCGCAGCACAGGGAGACAGGTTCCAGGGCAGAGGGAAGGATCGCTGGGAAATACAGGGTGTTAAATCCTGAACTGGACACCTGAGAGTGTTTATGAACCCTCCTTACACTAGAGGGTTTTAAATATAAACTGGAAACTCGACTGTTTGGGGACTAGTTTACTAAACATTCTTGCTTGAAGACAGGTGAAGAAAAAAGTGGTGCCTCAGTAGTTGCTTTATGATTTCAGTTCTTTGTTGTACCCACTTCCAAGCAACAGCAATGTGTGGATAGGCAGGCTAGATTATATTAAAATACAGAGCTGAGCAAAAGTAGGTTTACAGGTGTTAGTATGGACAATATATGTAATGCAAGAATAAACTCTGTGCTTTGAGTGCTCACGACTGTGAACCTACTTTTGCCAACCCCCTGTATAATGCTATATTTAGGAATTATTTATTTCTAAATAAATCTCTATATCCCTGATTCCCAACTAATGTGCAATGTCAGAATCATCTGGATAATTCTGTAAACTGCAAGCCTGGCCCTTGCAACTCAGTATTGCTGAGCCAGATTCCTGGGATTGGCGAGTGGGATCAAGACTGATGAGGTTTGGCCATGTGATTAGCCATTGTCCTGCTGGTCGGGAAACACTAGTGTAGGCAGGTTAGTGTTTCCTAAAATCTCAGCTTATGAGGATCACCTGGGGAGCTTTATCAAAATATAAATATCCAGGCCCCACTCCAATCCTAATTAGGGGGTGGTGGTGGGGAAGGTCAGTGATTCTGATGCACTGGCAGGTTTGGGGACAGTTACCCTAGATAATGGAAGAAATTGATGGAACGAGAATAGCATTTTTAATGATGAAAAGGCCACCACCTGGCATCACAGAAGAAATTCATGGAGGATTCAAAGCTGAGATTTGAAATTTGATGAAGACTATTTTCATTAAATTAATTTTCTGCTGACAATAGTAGTTTATCTAAATTGGAATTTATTTTGTATTTTTTGACAATCAGAAATATTCATAGTTCTGTTTCTGAACCCTAGGGTAGGACAGTTTAGAAATGACCTTTAATTCAGAAATTTGTCTAAGGTATAAATAAGGCTCCTAGAAAAAGAAAAATGGAGCTGGTGAAAACTGGCTACCCAGCCTGCGGGCTGATGTGTGGATGAACAGGGGAAAACCGTGATCCAGCTGCTAAGCTGTTTGCAGGAGTCTTGCTCTGTGCTCTCTGTGAGGACTTTGCCTCGAGAAGGATTGCAGCAGAGTTCTGGCTACATAAGTATATAAGCAGTTACCTGAGACTGGAGGAGTGCTGTTTTAGGAATGGGTGGGGGAAGGGTAAGCAGAAGCTGAGACATATGGAAGAAATGTAGAAGTCCCTGCATAGTCTGATCAGGGTTGAGGCAAATAGATTTTTATATGGACAAGGTGGTTCTTTTACACCTCAGTTTTGTCAGCCTGCTGGAACGATAATACCAGCTCCGTCCATTTTCTACTTCCTCAGAACGACATTCTATTAACTGAGTTAACATTAAAATGTAAAAGTTTTGTTTTAGAAGCGTAGTTTTACTAATATAGATTCCTTGGTTACAACAATCTACTTAGGAACTTAGAACTGGCAGAAAAAAGCCTGACATTAAGTAACATCATCGTTATCAAAACTGGAGTTACAGAACCACTGTATCTTTTGCAGAAATTAGATAGGAAGTAACTGACACTAGTTTTCCAAATGGCAAGGACCAAACCATTCGGAAGCTTCTGGCAGCAATCACAGAAGGACTGGAGCCCTGCTCTGCGCATGACTCCACGTCTCTTTCAAGTTGTGCCACTGACTAAAGAGATAAGTGGTGATGAGATAGCAGCGGGGCCTGGCTCCTTTCCTTCTGGGAAACAGCCCTAATTTGAACCCTGCTACTCCCACCCCTTCCCCTTATTCTCCAAATTAGGATGTCTGTTTGTTTTTTAATGCTGTCAACTTTCATATATAAGATCCTAAAGGAACAAGGACTGTTTCATTGGAATGTTTCGCTATCGGTTTCCCAATACAGTGGCCACTTGTAATAAAAACTGAGTAACTAAAAACTTTAAATTATATTCCACCTCCCTAAACGTGTGCTTTATAAACATTCTATTTTATGACGTTCCTTAGAAGAGAATCCAGTGGGTTTCAGAGAAACTTCTTAGATTCTTGAATACCAAACTGAAAAAAACGCTTTTGCTGAATGAACCTAGGCTTTTCTTATGGTGGCATTGTGCAGAGTGAGTGTGTAGACCGATCAATTATCAATATCACATTAATAAATCCAGTTTAACTAGCATTTAAAGTCTCCTGCAGGAAATGTGTATAGGCTCAGGGCAAAAGGTAGGGATCTAAATCACAGGGACTTTTCCTCATTACAAGAATGCGATTCAACTCAGTTAAACAAGTATTGGAGGGAAAATCTGAAAAACTGACTACGTTTTTAAGGCACCAGAACAGTAGTGGAAGAGCCAATAGCTTTCTATAGTTCTGATACTCTCTGACCTGAGGAAAAGAGCATTTGATTCCAGGACCTAACCTAAACTGAGAGCCCCCAGCCCAACAGCTTAATGAATAATGGGCTCAGAGCGATACATGAATGTCAGAAGGAGCTTAACAATTATGACTTACAAGCAATAATCTGATTTAGAAAAATATTAAGTTAGGGCCCAAATGGAAAGTGGTGCCTGAACAGTCCCATTTGAGGGACCCAGCTTGCACTCTGCTAAGTGCTGCTGGTGGGCAAAGGCCGTTTGTTTCTGCTGTGGCAGTAGCGTGATTGATGCAGCTGCTCCTGCAAGCCTAGTAACCAACTTATTATTACAGCAGCTCTGAGGTTTGTCGCCAGGCTGTGCAAACAAATGATCGACATCATGTGGGAATGGCAGTAAGTGGAAGGGCCTCGGTGGAAAACATCGTTTGTGAAACAGGCTTTTCAGCCCAGAAGTTAGCTACCGAGAGTGTAAAAACAAAGGTCTTTGCAAGAGAGACAGTGAGCAAAGCATGATGGATAATCTCGACCATGCACATAATTGCTTCCAGGTGTCTGGCCACTTTATTACTCTTGGGGTTATGCTACCACCCTGACAATGTTTTCTTTCTCAAACACGATAACTCCTCAGAAGGCTGGTGCCAGCAGTTACTGTTACCTTCATCACCCTAGGTTTGACTTGGTTATGGCACAGTCTCCAGACAGCTGCCACATTAGGGAGATTTAATAAGGTGTGCATATAAAATGGAGTTCAGGGAAACCCCATGAAAAGTCAGCTGAGTGCTGGAAGTTTGTTTTCTCCATCTGGGTTAAGTCGTCCACTGCTAGAGGTATTGATAATTCTTTTCAAAGGCAGTTATTTTTTATTTTTTCCTCCTCTGCATGACATTTCTCGATAAAATGATGCCTTTCTTTCCTTTAACTGATTGAATTTCTAATGCCATTTTCAAAGATTTTTGGTATCCACAATTTAGTCTTTAATGATTTAATTCAGATGCAGAGTGAAAATATAGTGTGTTCTTGCCTGGATGTCAACACCTAGAAAGTTGAAGCAGTTTTCTTAACTACCTGTTTTTCTAGGCAGGAGAAAATGATCATGAATCTTAAAAATAATATGTCACATTTTATTTATAAAAAGCTTGTCCGAAGAATAATCAATACAAATTCTTGTGTCCTTTAAATTCCTTGTTATAGGCAGATTTAGGGGCTTTAATAATTCAATATCTGGTTTTAAAAATTGCTATAAAAAACCAACACCTTGTAAGCAAAAATAAGCACTAGAGACATTTTGTAGCTAATTACAGTTTTCTCCTCTCAGGATCTCTAAAATCAATGGGAAGAGAAGAAATATTTTTTGAAAGTTGGAAATAAATGATAGGTTTGATGAAAAAATTATGACATGTAGGATACATACAATAATATCTAATCTGTTTTATCATGAGGCAGTATTTGATTTAAAGCATCCTTAAAATAAATACATATAAATATAAATATAGAAGTATATATGTATAATGTAACTTTATACTCCTATAAGAGTATCTTTATATTTTTTATATTCTCATTTGAACTCTTATAAGAAAAAATGTGATTAAACGATGGGGATAATTTTATCTTTATTAAATTTTGTATTACTGTATTATTTTTTAAAAACTGATCAGCAGAGTCATCAGAAATTTCCTTTTATTCTGTACACTGACTGGCGTCTACAAGATGAAGGTCCCGCCCTCGGGCCGAGGAGGACGTGACATTTCAGGGCACCGTCAGCTGAACCATCCATCATCCATTTTTTTCACACGTTTATGTTCCTCTTCTCTTTCCGACCTTATCTCATATATTCACAATTCAGGAAAGAGCTCAAAGGTTGCATCTTACATGTAAAAATTCAAATGTGTTTTGACTCACATGGCTCAATCAAATTTCACACTAACAACGAATTGGGTTGGAAGACAGACCTAATCCCCAAGGATGCACTGAAGCGGCACTTTTGACCTGGGTGAGGCCAAATGCATCAGCGCGCTGGCAGGGGGGCCACAGTGGAGAGCGGGCTGGTTATTAAAAAATACAATAGTGTGAGAATTGCAATGAATTTTAATAAACTTATCTTTCTGCAATTTAAGTCCATTTCTTCTACAAGAACATATATATAGCAAAAGGTCCTCCTTCTTATTAAAAAGATAATAACAATAACTTTTCACTGTTCAAGTGTGGCAGGCAAAGGCTTTTATGTTGTACAAAGCAATTTAAATGGGGACCTGAAGTAAACCATTTTACACGGCACTTAGAATATCTCAATTTATTTTACATTCTTCATGACCAAAGCGGTGGGTCTGGAATATAGACTGGCCTGCAAGCGTGTCTTTCCTAGATATCTAGCCTGGTTCTCTCTTCCCAGGGCACTATTCCTTTGGCCTGCTTTTGCCTATCCTGCCCTCATGTGCTGACCCATCCTTGGAGGTTTCTTGTCCTCTGTGGCCCGTTAAATGACTGGTCCTGTTCTCTTGGCCCCACTGTTTCTCGACCCACTTTCCTCCTTCCCTTTCAGGGATTGAAAGGCACATCTTCTGAGTGACAACTCCTGGCTCCATCCCAGGGGTCCTGGCACCTCCCTGAAAATAGACAGTCTGTACCACTACCACCACCTTATGCTAACACTCTCAGAGCAGGGCTGGGACCTAATTTATATCCTCTCCTGGGGCTGTTAAATATTTGTTGATTTAATGAGTGATTTTGAAAGATCACTTGGCATTTGGCTTTGTAAATGTTATACTCTAAAGTGGTTGAAGATGGCATTAAAGAAAAAGGAGTGTATTTTATATTTGATGTTGTGCTTAATTGATTGCAAGTCTTTTTAACATCATAGGGTCCAGTGATTGGGTAAAATGATAGCAGGAAATGATCGATTTGACCAAAGGGTCTTAAAATTTTCCCTATCATTTTAATACATTTTTTAATATGGATGAATTAAATAAGTGTTGGGGGCCGTTTATTGATTTTAAATACCAGCAACAAATAAGAGACCTGGTCTCTGCTTTTCTTGATTTTCTCAAAACAGATAAAGTGGCTGTTGAACTCCAGATCATCCCGAGGGCAGAGAAAGTCCACACACTTGGTCTGGAGTCACTGTTTCTGGGGAAGGAATAATTTTGAGTACAGTTTAGTGTAATGTCCCTGGAATTGAAGTTCATTTCAGGGGAACCTGAGCCAACAGAATAAAAATCCATAACACTGTCAACACCAACAACAAATCCATAACACTAGATGGGCCACAAGCACTCTGCTGGCCACAGGACTGAGGAAGCACAAGGGAGGGAGTAGGGATGTGGGTGTGTGTGTGTGGGGGGGGCTGTGTTCACACTAGCTGAAGAGAACTTCAGGGTGAATTACAGGAGCCTCTGGCTTTTACAAGCAGGGAGGAGAGGGTAGCAACAGAGTCAAGAGTACAAACATCACAAGGTCTCAAGTCTTCCTTGCTCATTCTTTTAATCCCCACCACACAGCAGTTTGCTTAGTCCATAGTACTCAAAAATACTTGAATGAATGGCTGTTAGAAGCTGCCACAGAACTGTGCTTTGGCCAGAATATAAATTATGTTACATAACTTGTTCTCTGAGACCAAGAGACCTGTTATTTGTGAATGCATGTGAGAGTTTCTCAGGGTTATTCTGAGTTAGACAGGAGGGAATTGGGGGCTGAGGGACAGTGATTTCCACAGTAGGAGCTAAACTGGTGATTCGTGTTACTTTCCTTCTGATCCCATCATTCTCCTAGGCAGGTACAGCGTGAGGAAAAATGTGAGTAACATGCTTATGTATTTGTGCTGAGATTTACACCGTGGGAGACAGCTCGCAGGGTCATGAGATGAGTTCTCTTGGAAAATGTTATGTCATTTTTGGGGATTGTTTAGTAAATCATTGTTATTTTTTTCAAATCTTAAATGAGCCCCAATATGGCCAGAAAGAGTTAATGTAACTTCCAAAAATCCCTTCGTCCCAGGAGCAGCAATTTCCAAATTTAGTTTTTAAACAATTAAATGATCTATGTGGTAAAAGGATTGACTATATAACATTTTTTAATTCAGCCCTGATTTTAGCACCCGTTTTATGTACATCCATAGCCTGGTGTAGTACTTCTAGGACTGCTGACTTTGAATTCCACTGAGGGCCTGTAAGCCCTTCAAAAAACCTCATTTCCTTAAAAGGAACAAGAAGCCCTGTTTTTGTCCTTCACGGAGGAATTCGTGCAGGAACCAAGAAGGTAGTAGGGTTAGTTATTTGAGGCGGATTTCTGCTGTGCACAGCATCATTGGCTAAATTGCATCTGAGGCTCCAAAGACAGCTTACTCAAAACTGGTGGAAGAGTTCTCAGTTGATCTGAGAGAACAAATGAAATCAAGAACACACCGCATGTCTTCTGCATTTCAGAATTCCTAGAAAGGCTTCTGCTTTTCTTATTGAGACGTGATGTAAAAATCCATAGTGAAAGGCAGATGTTCTTAATTAGCACCTAGAAATATTGCTGATAACCTATACGTTTATACATTTGGTAGTAAGTCCCCAAATGAACTTGAGAAGCAAAGAAGTATTTTGAGGGAGGAGGAGGGGAAGGACCTGAGAAAATGGAATTCTGTTAGACTGGGGGATGGCCCCAGTTCTCAGTTGATAAATAAGGTTCTTGTTTCCAAGGAGGTGACATTTACTCAGAGGAAAGAAGCAAAGAGAGTGAACCTCAGACTGGAGGCATGGTTTCCTTGGCTTGTGCGGCGGAAGGCAGCAGCTGGATCCTGGCACATGGTTATGTCTTGCGCTGTTGGATTTTCAGAGACTGTCACCTTGTTGCACCCAGTAGGGCACTTTGTTTATTTATTTATTTTGTGACATTGTGGATTAAGCCAATTTGGGTGTCTGAAGTCTCTCACCAGATGGTCACAGAATTTTTCTCTGTGTGGTTTTGGTTCAGTAGGGTCATCCATTTATCTGTTGTTTAGAAACAAAACAAAATCAAGCTTGTAAAATAGCTAGGACTCATTCAGGCCAGAGAAGCAACGTAGGTATGAGGGAACAAGGTCAAGGTTATGAGGACAAAGCCAGATCTCCGAATAATGCTGGGTTACATGTGGCAAGAGGCAGAGTGGGGCTCGGCTGGTGTGGCTCAGTGGATTGAGCAGTGTCCCACAGACTGAGAGGTCCTGGTTCGATTCCTGATCAGGCCACATGCCCGGGTTGCAGGCTCGATCCCCAGTAGGGGGCGTGCAGGAGGCAGCAGATCACTGTACCTCTCTCACATCCATGTTTCTATCTCTCTCCCTTCCCCTCTAAAGAAAAATCAATAAAAACATATTAAAAAAAGAAAAAAAAGAAAAAAGAGGCAGAGTGGGGAGAAGATCAAAACTGGAAAAATCAATGTCAGAGTGGGAACTGGGGAAAGACAGGAGACAGGATCACAGGGCAGAATGCCGGGGAAGCAACACGGATGCCTTTCTTCTTGCGGAGAAGCCAACAGTGCCTCTACGGCAGAGTAATGATGCTTTGGGTTTACTTAGAATTTTTATACTGAAGAACTTTGGTTCTAGGAACTATTGACTGGAAAACTAAGTAATTTCTTAAAATATTTTATTCTTAAGAATTTATGATGCAATAAACATTTCTTTTGACTCTAAAATGTAAACCTTATAAAAGCAAGGACTCTATTTCATTCATTCATGACAGTATCCAGCAAATGTTTAAGTGACTGAAACAGAAACGAAACTCCCATGGACCATGGAATTACTCTAGATCCTGAGGAGACACACAGGACTCCATGGGATTCAGGACATATTCATAACTAACTATACACAAGGCAGAAAATGGCACTAGAGGAGACCATACTCAATGAGGTTACAGTGAAGATGGAGTCTTCCTGGTGGATGGGAAGTGGAGGTAGACAAGGGAAGACTCCATAGGTCAGCTATATTCTGTTCAGGCTTTGCAGGATGGGGTGGAGTTTAGAAATGGCAGAGATGGAGAAAAAGGTTTTCAGGCCAAAGAAGATACATGAATGAGGGCATATCAGAAAGCGTAGGGGACTCTGAGTAGTTTATTTCAGCTCGAGTGAAAGCTGCACAATGGGGGATCATGGGAAATCAGGTGGGGAATGTGAGTCAGTTTAAATGGGTTGATTTTATCACAGAAAAGAGTTTGAATACCACAGAAATGAGTTTGGGCTTTACTCTGTGGGATGGAGAGGTATCAAGAGTTTCTGAAGAGGAGAAACATGGTCAGGGTTGTACTTTTGGAGAAAGCACTAGATAGCAGGATGGGCCATGAATTCAAAGAGAGTGAGGTTAGAAGCCACTAGGGAGGCCTTCATGGGACCCAGGCAAAAGGCCGTGAGCATTTGAACCAGGGTGGTGATAATGAGGGTGAGATGTGTAGGAGAATGTGACAGACATCACGGAGGGAGGGGTCATAGGTGTCAATGTAATATTCAGGTGCACTGGTTTGCTACAGAGTTGGAGATGTGGAAGTGACCCTTGGGAGAGAAATCAGAAATTGATTTGGAAGCTGTTTGTACAGAGCTCTTAGTTGAAGCTATAAAATGAAACCAGGCACCAAGTGAGTGAAAGTAGAATGAACAGGGAATTTCGCCAAAAATCCTTTAGGCGCACCTGAACTTATGGAGACAAAGAAGAAGAACGGAAGAAAAATGCAGAGGAAAGATCGTCAGAGACATAAGAGGGTGAAGAGCATGCATTATGAAAACCATAGGGAGAGAATTTCAAGAAGTAAGTGTTCAGGGGGCTTCTAATGTGGTAAGAAGGTGAAGAATGCAAAATAAGAAAAAAACCTCTGTCAACAAAAAGTTTATTAGAGACACCAAAGAAAGTGCAGCGACAGAACTGAGTCGGTGATACAATCCACTCATTCTGGAAGTTTGGAGATTAATAGCAAGAAGATATAGTCGTGCCTTGATGGAGTGCTAAAGAAATTGGGAAAATCTTATGGATAGGAGACTTGTGCTGCTTGTTAGATAAATGGAAGGATGAACTGGGGAGACAAAGAGGGAGAGAGGGAAAAGTGGGGGCAGAGGAGAGACAGAGAGAGATAAATATTTGATAGTATGAAGTTCCAAGAAGGAGCAAGATCCTCAAGATCCTTACATTGAGATCACCGTCTACAAATTAAAAATATTCTGAAATCTACCAACACAGTGTGTTAGCAATGCAGAATCAAAGTGAGAGATCAAAGGGTCTTCACTACATCAGTTTGTTTATGTATTTTTGTGTGTCTGCATAGGGGATGGTAGAGGGGGCGGGAGAGAGAGAGAGAGAGAGAGAGAGAGAGAGAGAGAGAGAGAGAAAGAAAGAGGAAAATGGATGGAGCGGGAGCATTTTGGTAAAATTCTGGAATCATTAGACATTTTTTCTCTCTGATTCATTCCCGTAGGGCCTGGAAACGGGGCTTAGTAAATAAAGAGACATAAGATTGTTGGGTATGGAACTTTCACCTGAACTCTGCTTTTGTCAAAGCCCAAATTATGTTCTTGCAGAAGTACTTTTCCGTATTATTTTCATATCATTTGTTGGCTGGAGTGTGCCCTGAGTGCACCTGGTCTGCCAGTTTGAAAACACAGACCTGGACTTTTGGTTCCAAAGTATAAAAATGTACTGTTGAAGCTGTCACCATGACCTGTTCATTCACGCGAATGGCCTAGATTAGAATGGCCCCAGCGAGTCATTTTATACCTTTTAAGAACTATTTCTGCTTATTTCTGGGCATGGGTTGGGCTGCTTTTGAAAATGGTAAGCCAATGCCAAAATTACATGCATATTCATAAACTATAAACAAACACACAATTATACATACACCATCTGACACACCCCCTATAATAATAAAACTAAAACCAAAGGCACCACACAAAATACTTTTTTGCTTTGCTGGCAGAGGTTGTGGAAGGCTTTTTGTAATACTGGGCTCAATTTTCAGCGTTTATTACGAGTCCACAATTAAAGATAGTGCACACAAAAGAATTATTCTCAGATGTAGGACTGCAGTCCAATGTGCGCTGTCTGGGGCGCTGTTTGAGGTTCACAGTACAGTACCTATAATTGTATGTGGCCCTGGTCATGTTTTCAACATATTCTTGGAGAAGTTCTTTTATTTGCTTTTTAGCATACATGGGCCTTTGCAATTTGTTCTCTTATTTGGGCTGTATAAACAGCATCAAGATGCTTTCCCCTTTCATTCAAACAAACAATGGCTTTGTAACTAAGAAGAAAATTAGTAACAGGTGAAAGTTTATTTTTAATGATGTTGAGATCAAATTGCTGTTTAACTTACAGAACAAACTCCCCCCATGTCTCTTTTAATGTTGCGAAATTATTTATAAATTAAACTTACACAGCCTCTAAACGTGCTCTCTGTTTAAAATGGCTCCTTTATTCTGTATTGCTAACAGAATAGGAAGGATATTGCTTTGTTCCGATTTTTTTTTGCAAATTTATTTTGAAAACATTTGCATTATAAAAATTTACATAGAGCAGTCTTGGAGCTTTTTAGTTTTGTACTTGTACGTAAATCAAAGTTCTTTGCTTAGCACTTTGTTTCTTTTAAAAGTCATACTAATGTTTGCTTTCATTAGGTGTGTTTCGTATTTCATTGTATTAACATGGTTGTGTCTTTTGGGGACTTTTCTTTGTCAGTATCCTATTTCATTACCATAATTTAGAGAGCTGATAACCGCAAATCTAATAAGAATATTTACTAAAGGTAAAATCCTCCCTGTCCCTTCCTCTTTCTTTAAAAAGTCAAAGTGTTTAGCACCTATAAATTACATAAACAATATACATCAAGATCTAGTTTTACCCAATATGTCCTTTCTGTCATAAATTTCTATTGAAATACATCAAATGTTGGATTATTGCATTAATGATCGTTTTATAAGGTATTTGGGACAGAAAGAAGATAGATCTCAGCTCAAATAAAGAATTTTGAGTAAACTGTCTTTGGAACCTCAAATGCAATGATGCTCTTAAAAGTTAAGAGCTCTTCAGAGATGGACATAGTGGCCTTCAAGGTGGAGGGGTCCCCATAAGTGGGTTGATGGTTCCCTGGGGAAGCAGGCATCCTTCTTAGGTGAGAGACTGGGGAAAACTGCCAGTGCCTGGTTGGACTTGTTATGTGTGTTGCTAAGACTCGATCAGTCTAGGAGAACTGCAAATCAGAATAATTCCACAATGGATCCAATTGAAACAATGCAGATTTTGAATATTGGGTGGATATTTTGAATATTGTGACATGGGTAGATAGGTGTAAGGAAGGGGAAGTAGCTTTGTATGGCCTTGAAAATGATTGGTGACAAGTTGACATTTTCTTTTTCTCCAACATTAATGATTTTCTGTCTCCTTTTTTAAGGTTTTTACTTGTAACATTGTATAATACATGTGAATGCCTCCAAACTAAATACTTTTAATGGTCTCTTCCCAAGTTAAAAAAATGATTGATTAGAGTGTAAACTCTTGTGGGATGAAAGCATGTCTTCTTTATCTAGCCCTGGGCATACTGTGTGATAGTCTGTAAGTTACTGTGAATAGGAGATTCTGCCAGTTCTGCACAGATGTAGTTCAATTGCCCTTAATCAACAATTTGTTGGGTGCCAGTTATGTGCAGTAATCATGCTGGCGTAAGACCCAGTCCTATGGTCAAGGGTTTTGCATCCAGAGAAATAGAAAGAAGGTAGAGATGTGGGTATTTTTGCTTCTCTTCTACTTTCTTACTCATATTCCCTTTCCTGCTTTTTCCTATTGGCAAACTGAATGAGTGACTCTAGACTAGGGAGCCAAGGGTAGTTTGGGAGCAGTTTAGCTTGGCAAACAAGTTCTGATAACGGAGGCTTCAGTGGCATAGAGGTGAATCAAAACATAGGAAAACCTACAAACTTCTTTTAGGCAAGGGAATGGTTCAAATTCATCTATCTATGGCCAGTGCCCACCTCAGGAAAGGCACCTACCCACGCTGGTTTAACCGATGAGTGGACAGGACAAATTTTAGTGTTGCTCCGCCCCCTACTTTTCTAAAGCCATTCGCCCGCTGCCTTCTTTGACATAACCCTTATTTATCATGCTACCATGTGTCTCCAGAATGCCCTCCCTCCTTCTACTCCAAATCAAAACCACCCTTCTCTAAGGAGGTTGTTTTGATTATTTCTGTCCCGGAGGGAATGAGTCCCAGATTTCTAGGAGGTGTTTGCGTTGCAAAGACAAGCGCACTGATCAGGTGACTGTAGAGCTAGCACGAGATGTCAGTATGAAGAACACAGCTCTGAGTCAGATACTCCCTGCCTCCTCTTCTTCCACATCTGCTCGCCTTACCTTTTCCAAGGATTAAAATGTATGGAATCAGCTTTACAGAAACAGACCATTAACTGCTAATTTTCCTACTTTTGTAGGCACTGAATCCCAGGATCTCAGAAGAAGTAAGAGTTGTTGCTTAGTGTGAGAGTGTATGTTGCTGGAACATATCACACATATTTGAAATGTGGGCTCCCAACTGTAGGGCCCTCTTTTAATTCTCCTGCAGCACCGTTCTAAGCTACTATGCTCATGTTTCCGTGGGTGAAGAGTCACACAGAGCATAGCCCTATAATATCTGGGCCCTCAGCCGGGAAGACTCAAATGACTGGGGGTGACTCACAGGATGGGCTGGAATCGCTTGGAGACTTCTTCAGTCACATGCCTGGCAAATGGGGTAGAATCACACTGAGGCTGGGCTCAGTTGGGATTGTTTAATAGAACACTGCATGTCACCTCTCCATGTAACTTGGGCTCCTGGTAACATAGTAGCTGGGTTCAGAGAGGAAGTGTTCCCAGAGGAGGGGCAGGAGAGTAAATGTTCCAAGAGCATGGGGAGGCTGCAGGGCTTTCCTCCCCTAGACTGGGACATCAGGAAGCATCGCTGTCCAGGTCGCACTGGGGAAGAGCCTGCGGGATAGGAGTTAATGGTGGGGTCCTGTTGGGAAAATACAGTCAGCCGCACTGCTCAACAATGTTGCCCCTTATTAGTATAACCTATGTTCAACACACAGACTCCAATCCTCTCGACCAACCTGCAAGGTAAACATTACCCTCACTTCTGAGCTAAAGAAACTGAGGCCCAAAGAGGCTTAGAGACTTGCCTCAGGCCACACAGTGATAAAGCCAGGATTGTACGCTGGGTCTGTTTTACTCCAAAGCCCACACTCCTTTCATTATATGACATTTTTATATTAGATTATATGGGGAAAGGGAAAAATTATGTTTAATAGAACTAGTTTTAACTTGCTAGGGTAATTAGCGAATTATGAGGGATTATTTAAACTGAAATAAATATATGTTCACATTTGAGAAATGAGCAAGGTCCACACAATCCAAGTCCTTTTTCCTTCTTACTGATTGTTGTTGTTGTTCTACCCTGGAACAAGGTGAAACTGTGATGTAAACATGAAAGCACTCTTTCTACAGAGAGGTAATGTACTGTAGCAACCGTAGGGTGGTCCAATTCTCTGGGAGACAAAGAACAATACTTGCAAACTTTTAGCCATTGAACAACAGATTATCTGGCAATGTTAACAATATGTGGCAGACACATAGTGAGAGGAAACCATCTAGATTGTTTTCAACCACATTCCTTGCCTCAAAATTTCCCAGTGCATCTCCCTATAGACTCTCTGACATTAATTAAAAACAACGTGAAGCATTTGTGATGTATTAGATAGAGCTGTAAGATACTTGTTTTCAAAGGAAAAGCATACATGACAAATGCTCTGTTTGCGTCTGTTGAGTGCATGTTCACTGCTGTGACCTGGTGTAGCTGAGAAGAGAGAAGATAAAATTTTAGGAAATGTATACACATCCTCAGTTTCTGGGTCCAGCGTCTTTGCGTCTGTGCGTGTGTACGTGGGAGGGGGAGGGGTGGCGAAAGGGCAGAGCTGCTGGGAGAAACGTGCTGCTGTTTCTGTGGGGAAAAATATTGCTGTGAAACCAGGTCTGATTTATGTAACTTGCATATATTTACTTTAGAGAACAAAGAGTAAATTATCAGGCTTCTGAATGACCGGTAAATTCCACGGACACGGATTCTTCATAATAGTGTGCTGTTATGCTTTCTAGATAAATGTGTTAATAATTTATAACTCCCAGGCAGTTGGAGGGGAGATTCTGAGGTGTTTTCAGGGACCCTCAACTCTGATATAGGTCGTTATTGCTAATTGAGCATTTTTGTCATTATTCACAGTTTGATTTTTAGTTTCCTCTCTGGAGTTCCCATAGAACACTCCTGCAAGTAACTGATGGATAGGATTTCTCCCTTGGACTCTGTGTTGGTTTCCTAGGGTTGCCCTAACAAAGTCCAACGAACTGGGTGGCGTAAACAACAGAAGATTCATTGTCTCGGTTCTGGAGGAGAGAAGTCTGAAATCAAGGTGTTCGCCGGGTTGGTTCCTTCTGAGGCTGTGAGGGCAGGAACTGTTCCAGGTCTCTGTCCTTGGCTGTAGATGGCTGTCTTCTCCTTGTATCTTCACATCATCTCCCTCTGTGCCTGTCTGTTTCCAATTTCCCCTTTATAAGAAAGCCAGCTATATTGGATTAGAGCCCACTCTAATGACCTCATCTTAATTTGATAACCCCTGTAAAGTCCTATCTGCAAATAGGGTCATATTCTGAGGTACCGAGGGCTAAGACTTCAACATATGAATTATAGTGGGCGTGGACACAATTCTACCAGTGACTGACTCTATCCTGAGCTTTGATCTGGAAAGGGACATGAAGCCCTCTGGCTAGGTGTTTGAGAAGCTGGCTGCTCAAAATCACCCAGAGAAAGAACACTCAAGTTCCTAGTGCTAGGGTGACCGTGATTTCTGATTCAAGCAGGGACAGTTGAGAGCTGAATTGGGGGCACTAACCAGATGACATGCTGGGCCATGGTACATCCTGGGACTGTCACCCTACTCTAAGCAGACTCATGCTATTTTGAGAATTCCCAGTGGAGAATGGATGCATTCCCATGAATGGTGCTCCCACCTCCAAATGCACAGCAGTCACTGTGCTGTGTATGGCGTGGTGACAGCAGCAGCTACAGTTCTCTGAGCAGTAGGGGTATGCTAACCCCTTTCCATAGGTTGTCTCATCATCTCTACAATGTTCTTCAAGGAAAGTGCTATTTCCATTTTATAGATGAGGAAAATGAGACTCGGAGAGAGTTAGTGATTTAGTGGAAGTCACACAGCTACTATAAAGAAGAGCCTGGATCTCTACCCAAGATACTCAATTCCCAAGTTCCTCTCTCTCTCTCTCTCTCTCTCTCTCATTTTCCTCTTATGAACATTGCACACAGACCACCTGGAATGCAGCAAACTAATGTGGAGGAACTTTTTCGAGTCTGAATTTCCATCTTCCACAAAGGACTAACGTAATAGACAAGCACTGTGAAAGAGCTGTTGTCTTGTGTTGGTTCTAAAACTACATATACCCAAAGTAGTCCTCATTATACAAAGACGCAGCCACAATACATTTTATGAAGTTGACTTACATGGAGATTTCTTTTAAAAAAACTGGATGGATCATGCATACATGTCCCGTTAACTAATATAGGTTTGGTGAGTTTATACCTCCAAAATGCCACCTGAAGCCTTTGCCACTGGTTACATACTTGGGGTCTTGCCTCCCTTTATTCACAATTAATCATTTTAAAGCTATTTATAAGACTAAATCTTGGTACATGATTGCATATATAGCACTTAGCAAGGTTAATAATTATGCCCTTTGACACAAGAAAAAGGATTAAGTGATTCAATTCACATTTAATCATTTTTATTTCATTCTGATGCAGAAATCCATTTCCTTCAGAATGAAATAAATGATTCAATCTTCCTCCAGGGAAGAGTTAAGGTAAATGCAGTTGCCACATAAAATCCAAATGGCTCAAGGTAATATTACATATTTCTAAAAGTAGGCAGTTGGATATGGAAATGAAATTTAATAATAATACTGCAAGCATGCCTTGGGATTTTATTATAAGCTTATTGCGATCATAAATATGGAATTTACATGCAATATATATATATATTTCAATATTATGTTTTGTTAAATTAGTTCAGCATTTAGTCATTAACTTGTTGGTGGTATGTTACTTATGTTCCCTTTACATTACATATTCGTCTTCTGAGACCCACAAAATGAATTAAAAATCAATTCTTTACCTTCGTAATATATTCTAAAGCAGAGTTTATATATATTCTCAGTGTTTTAACCACTTAGGAGGTTTTTGGCTCAAACACCTGTGAAAAATTAAATCTGTTCTGTAATCTGTGTGTGTGTGTGTATGTATGTAAAACTGAGGGGTTGACATGGCAATTAAGCCATAAATGATTTCATGACCCTAACGATCTACAAAGAAATCCAATGACTTCCTTCTCTAAATTCATAGATGAAACTCCCAGGGCAGTCTATCATCTTCACTCACCAGAGAAGCCCACATGTTGACTGTGTCTGAGAGGCCATTCTCTAAAAACAGGCTTGAATGTCCGGAGCTCAGGAAGGTTGTCAGGGAGTGCCCTGTGGGGAGGGGATCCTGTGGAGTTCATTTCTGTCCCACCCTTCTTCCTTTCTGTTTCTGTATCACATCTCCCTCCACATCTCCACATGTCTCCCAGGCCTGCTGTCCCCCCCCCCCCATCTCCTCTCTGTCCTCCCCCAACCTGCCCTAGACCATTAAGAAGTTGGAGCAGGGCAGCCAATAGTTTTCCTAATTTCCTATTTCCAAAGCCAAGTCAAATAGATTAGGACAGTGTATTTCCCCTTGCTTTGGACTACCCTGGGTCTTCCTAAGAATTATCATGGATTTCAGAGTGCGTGTCAGAAAGGGACTTCCTTTTAGCTGATTCTGTTGACCCCGTTGATTCTTAGAGAGAATCCTATTTATGTTAAGTTTAATTTAGTATAAGCTTATTACACATGATTTCAGGACAAAAAAATAATGTTTCCAAATGACTTTATTTGCAATATTTATTAAAACACACAAAGTTCTTAAACCTCATTACAAACTCATTTTAAGGTTCAAGTCACACAACTGCACAAACACAAACTCTTCCAGAATGTTTTGTAACTGCATTTACTTGGCTGAAATTCAAGATACATCAAGTTTATAGTCACAAATTGAATTGTTATATCCCAAATGTAAGCTGTGTCTACACCCAGGCCTCCTACTAGTAAAAGCACATGGACAGTGGATAGTGACTACAAAATATTTTTTATAGTGGGGTTTGGGGTAGAAAACTGGAACTTGGGTGGAGAGCTACATTTACATGGCAAGCACATTTTAAATATAGAATGCATGTTTCAAATCAATTAAAACAGCAGCCTTTTATTTCCACATGCTTTTGTTCACACTTTAGTAACATTAGGAAATGTCAACTGTCTATATAGAAAAATATTATTTTATTTTACTTGGGTGGTTGGAGGATTGATAGATAACATTTGTGTGTGGGATTCAAGGTCCCTCACTCCCTTCAAGCCACCCCTTGGTGCCAAGCTTAGTAGAAGTTAGAACAATTTAAGAAAAAAAGAGAATCAAAAACAGTGAAATTTTGGCCATGTGAAGTGGTTGGTTAATTCATGTATGTGTCCTTATCTCCACTATCTGACAAGTGTCAGATGATGCAATTATGTGTGTAACATAATTACAGATAGAGGGATAAAATATTAAACCTTGGAAAGAGAAAATCATCAGAAAGATGTATGCATAAGGCCATATTAGCAATGAGAATATAGAAATTCTTCCAGAAATTCAAGGAAGATTCTAAATGTGGTGACTTTTCTCCCACTCACCTATACCGTTATGCTTGGGAGTAGGGGTGGGGGGTGCTCCTTGCTTCTCATTACCTCCTTCCACTTCATTCTTTCTCCTTTGTCCCTACACACCTCAAATTTTCTGCTCTTTTTCTTGGAATATCACCTACACCCCCTCCTTGTTGAAGTTGGACAAAGAGCTCTGGCTACTCTTCCTAGCTACTTGAGAATTTTAGCTTTTGTTTACTGGCTCTCCATCTCCATTAAAAAAATTATGGGTCTTTTAGTATTCACGTGGACAATCCTTCTAATGACTTGCCTTTGAAGTTTCTCTCTTCCAGTTTTCCTATCTCCATCCCACCATAGTAATCAATTCCTATGGTCATACATACCACAGGCCATTTAATTAGAAATAACAGCACCTTCTTTATAATAATAGTTTTAAGCATCACTCTCTGAGTCCTTCCTCCTGTCTTTTCAACTTACTCCCTCTGGAACTTGGCCCAAATAATTTTCTGATCTCACTGGGATAAATGATCCATTGATTCTACTATTCTTTCTGTGTTTTACATTCCCTTCTTGTCCCTATTTATCTCTTTACCCAGCTTTTATTCCATGATTTTTCACCATCATCATCATCATCATCATTGTTATTACCTCCACTTCCTTCCTCCTCTTTCTCTTTATTGTGCTCACCTAGAAAATCCAAACTGTGCACATCAACCCTGCATTCATGCAAATGAATGTGTCTGGAGGAAAACCCCACCATGCCACCTGGTCCCACTGTAAATGTGTAACAGCCATTCTCAAGCATGTTCTCAGTGCTGTCAGACAATCCCATCCCATGTCCCTAGTCTTTTCATTCCATCATTCTTCTAAGTGATTATTTCATTCCTTCTCCCCTTAGGCCTCTAAAACCTCTTCCCTCATTTCCACTCTCAGTTGATGGCCTTGCTTTCTCTATCACTGAAAGTCATATCCCGTATTCCCACCACCATATCTACCAACCCACTAACACCCATATGCATATGCTTTAGTGTCTGTCTTTTACTCTGGAAGGAGTGTCCACACTGCTATCTGCCTATTCCTTCTGACTGTACACTAGCTAGCTGCCTTCTCCTTTCCTTTTCTCAAGGATAGCACTTCAGCAACTTTCCCTCTTTCCCTGGAATCTACAGACTTTGCCTTCTATGGGGACAAAATTCCACAAAGATAAAAAGATGCTATAATGTTTACCAGCTGAACAGAACACTGCTTTCTCCTCCATATACTGCCCATTTCTCTTTATTTTTTCCAAAAAATTCCTTCAAAGAGATTAAAATTATGATATACTAGCTTTCCTACCAAATTGTGTGTTAGTGGCTAAGAAATTCCACACAGATCGTAAATAAAAAAAGCACAGCAGTATAAAAGGGGGACAGGCAGGAACAGAAGCAGGTGTTTCTCAGTCTTAGCCAGTCTGAGTTGATGAAAATTTCTGTCCTTCTCATCTCTCTCTTTACATATCATAATCACTAATATTCTTGTCCATAAAGATCAAACTTTAAAAGAATTCAAAACCTAGAAGTGTTTTATTTTGCCAGCACTATTTTATGAGAAATGTATTTTATTCCCAAACACTGGAAGTTGTGGTAAACCTTAATCAGCATTTTGTATGGTGAAAGCCTTACAGGGAGTTAAATGGAAAAGTTGCTGAGCACAAGGAACAGGCAGGAAGAAACATCAGGACAGAGCTCATTCTGCATTTATTATATAGTCCTTTCTGTTAAAATTTTCTAAATATTTAGAATAGACAGTATATTCATTCGAGTAGCTCCTGATGACCATAAATTATATGAAGAATATTTATTCATTTGTTGCTTACAATTTTCTTTAGGCTTGGCAATGAAAATGAAATCCTGCTTTCATGCTGGTTGTGTGTGTGTGTGTGTGTGTGTGTGTGTGTGTGTGTGTTTCTTGAAAGAATATTGTGAAATCCAGTGCCCACCCACCTTGATGTACAAGTGACTCAAGCAGAAGGGGAAAAAATATCAAAATTCCATGAATAAATAGAATAAATTGGGAAGTCAAAGAATAAAACAAAACATAAATCCCTTGGACAATTGCATTTAGAGGTAATGAATTAGCCACCCTTGAGAAAGATGTGTCCTAGAATTGATCCAGACTTCATTTTATATCCTTGTGGGAAAAGATAAAATGCTGCTATTAACATGGTTTTGTGCCTCTTAGATGTTTAGTCGCTATAGTTATAACATTGCACAATGTAACTAAACACCTGACTAATTCATGGGTCCAGAAATTAGCATACTTCAGTAGTCAAGAGACACAGAACTGCTGTTGAAATGCAATCTTGCTTGGAAAAGCTATTAGGGACATAGCAATGGAGGGTCCCATTGATTTATACTTTTACATTTTATGTATATATGACTTATGTATTTACTTATTCATTTTTTCCCAGAAAAAAATTCAGCATCAAAGCCATTCCTTGAGGCCATGTATAAAAATGTGAAAACCAAGGAGAGTAAGAATAAACAAAAGCCATGTGTATCTGACCGAGCTGTTGGAAGCATGCATAGGAGATGCCGTCTTTAGGAGTCCTACAGGCAGAGCTAAAAAGTGACCCAACTACCATCATTTCTAACAACTAGAACTGTTTTGATTTTTCACAAAAAGAGTAATACTCTAGCTGTTCCTGAGGGCCGTTTTTCTCTTCTTGTTCTCTTTTCTTTATGGATACTTTATGGTAAGAAGAAACAATGGTGACTTTGATTTTTTGAGGTTGTTAGTGCCAGTCCCCTCCTCTTCCCTTTGGCACTTCTGGAGTCAGCAAAAGCCTTTCATAGGCAGCCCTCCCTGAGCTAGCAGGGGCCAGAGTTCTGGCAGGAATCCCATCCTTATCATTCAAAGTCACTGTTGTTTCTTCTCTGGAGGGGATAGGAAAGGGAAGACAATTTCATGCATTGCTTATAGCCAAAACAAGCCTTTATTTTGAGTCTGTGCAAATAAGATCTCTTTCAAAATTTTCTACCTATAAAATTTTATGTTAATCTTGAAAAGTCATTTCTGCAGAAACCAGATTTCCTGACAGTAGTTGCTTTCTATAATTCATTTGCTGACTGAGTACCAAAGATAAAATAGAGAAAAACCTATTTATAGTTCATGCTAAATCTATTTTTGCCATCTTCATTTTATAAAATGTTTCAGTCATACAAAATAATGGTGTGAAATAATATAACAAATACCTCTGTTTTCTAGCACTCAGTTAAGAAATAAAAACATTATAGATACAGTGGAAATCTCCTGTGTACCTTCCCCCGTTGCATTTCTCTCCACTTTTTGTCTAACCTAGGGATAACTTTGTCCAAAGTTCAGTGCTGAACATTCCTAGTGGGACTTCATACTCTCGTTGCTAAATCTTCAAAACACATGTACTGAGCTAAGACAAAGCACAAGAAGCAATAGAACAAGAATACAAGACTCTCTAAAAACAAGAGTGCTTTAGAGCATGATTCCACTCTAAAATTCCATGCTTCTATAAAATGTGGAAAATGCAGGGAATCAGCTTATTTATTAACTTAAAATCAACTGGTAAGTTTGAAATCCAACCCAATCTTTCCCATTCTTTTATTTTAATTGATTTGAATTTATTCATATTTTTCATATTCTAATTTGATTGAGTAAATTACTCTTTGAAATTTTAAAAATGAAAAAAAAAATCAGGTTCCTAGGGTTATGACTTCTTGATTTTTTCTCATCTATTCTTTCTATTGATATTTACTTAAAAAACTCGAATTTTATACTGAAAGCAAATAACAAAATAGTTTGAACATTAGAGACCCAGTGAATACAATTTGCATTGTAAAGCAGCCACCTGTGGGATTAGACTTGAGTCTGGCTTTTAGATGTGAGGCTTCAGTAGTGGCTGTATAGAGGTGAGAGCTTTCCTTGTACTTCTTCCCCAGCTTCCCCCGTGGGCCCACACTGGTAGCTGGACAGCCTAAAGCCCCAGATTCACTTGTAGGTCCCAGCTTGTCCACTTGCACCGGTACTTCTGGAGAGCCACTTAGTGGCCTCCCTCTGATGCATCAACTCTCCCATTCTGGGAACCATAGTTATAACTTAGTCAAGTTGACACAGATGGAAAATCTTTCTAGTCCCTTCCCCAGACTTGGAGCTTGGAATTTAAAGGCTGTGTTCATGATTTTCTTTGTCCATATTGTGCAGTGAGTTGAAAAGCAACAACCTAATATATTCTTTATTTCCACTAAAATATTGTATGGTGGTGACTGTTTATTCAAAACCTTATCTTCTACAAATATTTGATTACATGTGATGGTAGATGATCATATAAATAACTGTCTTGTCATAGCATACCATGGACAACCAGTGTTGTTTTTATCAGTGGGCACAGGGTCATTGATGCGTTTAAATCCAATTTGATCAGAACAACTTTTCCAGATTCTGTTTCTTGGAGCCAAATCCGACCAATAACTGTTAGTCAGGATTCTACGGGGGAAGCAGAAGCACTGTGAATATTATGGAATAAGGGATTTATATAGGAATTGGTTTCTATAGTTGTAGGGAAAGCTGGGGCTATAAAGGCCTGTAAAGGGGAGCTGGAGGATCAGGGAATATTTATCAAGCAGCCCTCCTCAAGTCAGGCACATCCACTGCCCGATGGAAGCACAAAGGAAAGCTGGAGAGAAGAACAGGGACGGCCATCATGTCTGCATCTGTGGATGAGCCCGTCAGGAAGAAGAGCTGGATGTGAAGTAGAGGGAGGGGACAAGAAGCTAGAGCCTGCCAGCCCTGTGCACCTGGCTCCTATTGCATCTAACCACCATGGCTCTCAGAGAGTAATGGCGGCTGTGTCATTTCTGACCTCCAAATCTTGTGCCAATTTCTTTGTTGGTCAATTCCAACCTAGAATCACATAGGAAAGAGGTTCCTGGGAAACAGAGTTGACCCAAGTTGATGCAAAACAAAACCACCACAGCTTCTTATCTTCAGTACCTGGTTCTAATTGCTGAGTCAGAATCTATCCTAGTCTGAAACTTACCTACTATTCTTTTTTTTTTTGGCCTACTATTGCCTATATCTAAGTTAGAGCTACTGTTTTTCTGTACGTCTGAGGAGTTAGTATGTCCCTATCTCTGACTTCATCCAAAATACCAGGCTTTCTTATTCTATATATTTTCTCCTGTATCTAACTTAATCCCTAGAGATATTTGTTATATTGGTGGTTACCAGCACCTTTTGAACACATTTTCCATATTATGAGTCCTTCTATCCCGAAATATAAGCTACAACTCACCTTCCCAGCTTCCGGTGATCTAGAAGCTACAAATCAAGCTCACCACCATGGTCCCAGGCTGGTGGTATTCAAGTTCTGGGGCTGCAATAGCAGAAGTCTCAGTGGGTATGTTCTGTGTTGGGCATCCCAGGGAGAGATGTGGTGCCTGTTCCCACAGAGATGTTGAAGGCATGCCCATAACCATTCTGATAGCGAGATTATGCACAATTCCAGGATGCAGAGTCTCTAGGATAATTCCCCAGACCTCCTAAATGATGTATAGATTGCCTAATATCCCTTCAATGTATAGCACTTCTCAAACTTTGATGTACATATAAAGTAGGTCTAGAATGGGGTCTGGGATTCTGTACTTCTACAAGCTCCCAGGTAATGGCAAAGCTTCTGGTCTAACTGACACAGGCCACACCTGTTTATGACCTGGCTACTTTTGTGCCACCAGTGCTGAGGCCAGGAGAGCCCTAGCAACACTGAGATTTTGGTGGGTGAACATCCTGCTGGAAATAGGACAAGGGTGATTAAAGGAAAAGGGATTTCTGATAAAATATTTTACTCATTGTTTTTCAATCTTCTAATTATTATTGGCAATGATAGGTGATCTCATGACTCTTACATTTCTAGGTTGGGCCCCAAACTTGTGCCTGAACTGTAGACTTGTATATCCAACTACCAATTCAACATCGCCACTTGCAAGTCTTATTTTAGATTTAGCACAATCCAAACCAACCTCATGGTATTGTCCCCAAACCTACTGCACTCATAAATCGTTCTCATCTCCATTAACGGAAGCTCCATCATGTGAGCTGTTCATGTCCAAACCTTAGAGACATTCAGACTCCTCCTTTTGTAACTAACATCTGCTTCATCAGAAAATTTTCTTCACAATCCCATTCTTGCACTTCCGCTACTCTCACTCTGGTCTAAACCACCGTCGTCTCTCATCTGGACTAGAAGCCTTCCAGGGCTTCTCTCCTTGCCCTGCTTATCTGTCTGGAGCACAGAAACACAAGTTTTGCTGATAAAACACATCCTTCATGTCACTCCTCTGCTCAACATCTACTAGTGACTCTCCTTTTCTTTCAGAATAAGAGCCAAACTCCTTACAGTGGCCTGAAAGAACCTACATAATTTGGCCCTTTGTCAATGGTTGACTTTATCTTCTATTATTTTAATCTTCTGCATATTTAGCTACAGACAGATTGGCTCTGCTCACTCAAACACACCATGCATGGACCTACCTCAGGGCCTTTGCATTGCCTTGTCTCTCTGGAATTTTGTTTCTCCAGATATTCACAGAGTTGGCTCCCACAATACCTTTAGGTTTTACTCAGATGTTCCATTTTCTCAGTGAGGCCTTTGCTGGCCATACTATTTAAAATTCAGTTCTCTCTCCTGACCTTTGCCAAACTCCTTTTCTACTTCAGTATTTTTTATTTGTTTTTATTACCATTGACCATACTATATATTTTGTCTTGTATATTTTGTTTGTTTGTTTTTTTTTCACTAGAGTGTAAGCTCCACAAGGGAGAGATTCTGTATGTTTCATTTATGGCTCTATACTCAGTGCCTAGAAATGTGCTTGGCACATAATAGGTGATCACTGAGTATCTCTGAATGATTGAATCAACAGAAGAAAAGATAAATTGTTGTAGGCCTACCAGCCAAGAAGAGTGCATTTCAGTCCTTTCAGGTAGATATAGCCATAAAATAGGAGTATTTAGGTCCTATTGTCTAAGATGACACTGTATGGAAACATTTATTTATGGTAACAATTATTCAGTACTAGGAAATGTGGAATACAAGATGCATAGAACATAGTGATTACTCCTAAAAATCTAGAAATCAAATTAAGAGAAAAAATATCTCCACAAATAACTGTAATTCAAGATGGATGTTGGTTGGTGGGGCCTTCTAAGAATGTGCTGTAAGTAAGTAATTAGTTTCAAGTTCACATGGGCACACTGTGGTGGAGGGGTTAATTTTAAAGCCTTGTAAAATGAGATGATACCTGTCATCACACAGCCCAATGCTTACTAAGTGGTAACCATTATAAAAAATAGCATGTCATTGTAATAATGCCATTAGAGACAGGAGAGGAGCTGAATGAAAGAAAGCCTGTCTCAGAATTAGCATTAAACTACTATCATTTTTCTGATTAGTTAAGCAGTACTGCTTATTATATAAAATTGGGAAATTGAACAAGGTCAAAATATCAAATGAAGAAATTGAAGTTCACTAATAATCCTACTACTCAGAGTTAACCAACTTTCATACATATGAATGAGATCATATGGCATATTCTGTCCCATATTTTATTTATTTTTTACTTATTTTATCTAGAACATTTTCCTTTATCAACAACATGTTTTAAACATAATTTTAAATGCCTACAATATGTTTTACTTTATGTGTCATATAATTTTTAAAGTTATTTTCCTGTTGTTGGATCTTTATGTCATTTTCTCTTTTCAAAACTATATTTAATACCATCCACTTTCCTAATATTTCCTGAGGATGGATTCCACCAAATTATATTAGTCAAAGGTTTGATTATGTTCAAAGCAAAAAACAAAACAAAACAAAAATGCGTCTTATACATCTTGAAAAAATGTTGTACCAATGTTCTTAGTATGTGAATGAATAAAAAATAGAGATGGACATTTTTACCAGCTACATAATGAGAAAAATGTGCTTTTCCCACTTTAGAATACAGGTGCTCTCAATTCTGTATTTTCTGTTGACTTGATTAGTGCCCAGCATCCTTGGATCCATGCCACAATCTGTTGTTAGGAAAAACTGGAGGTGACACATTTGGACTCGGGGGGTATGGTTCTGCTTTGCCTACCTCGTTTGCACTTATCACCAGAAGGGTTTCTCTTACATGACAAACATGTATTTAAAGTGTTTTCTCTGAATAGTGCTGCGTTCTGCTGGTGAACTGTTTAAGAGAGTTAGGGTAAGAGAGCATTGCACCCCCGTGCTGCCCCTGGCAGCAAGCAAGCTTGGGAAGCCTCATAATGCCAAAATAAGCTACCGTGTAATGGTGTAAAGGTCTTCTCATCTTCAGAAGCATTTGCCAATACTAACTCATTAACCTTAATGCCATCCCTGTGAGGCAGGTATGGCTAGGTAGGAAAAACGAACCAATAATTACAAGGCCCCTTTAAAATAAAAATGCTGTCTAAATGCTGAATACCAAATCATAAAAAAACAGGTAAATATTATTGTTCCAGTTTTATAGACTGGGGAACTAGGTCATGGGTATTAAGTAGTAAGTGATTGCCCACTGGGGACAATATAACTCGGGGTATAGAAGAATTCATAATTAGAACTCGGCATCCTCCAGTCCGAGCGGCTGTGCTCAGAGACTGGGATCAGGCCTTTTGGCAATGGTCTTATGCACTGGGAACTATTAGACATTGGTAACTACTAGTAAAGACCAGGGGCTTGAAAGCAAACGATTCAGAGCTTGTACTGAAATACTCTTAATGTTTGGCAATAAAACAGCTAGTTGCAGTTAAATCCATAGCAGGTTCATGGCAGAGTTCCCTCTTCTGAGCTTCCATTAACCCATTAAATTTGTTAATATTATAGTACCTCTTCCTCATGATAATCGTTATTTTCTGATATTTGTGTCTTTCACTAAAGACATTCCTGAGATCATGAATTACATCTTATTTTTTTGGATCTTTGATGCCTAGCTCAGTTCTTGGTATATTGTAGGTGTGAAATAAAATTTTATTGAATGTACAAAAAATAATAAATAATTAGAAATATGGCAGCATCATAATTTTGTGCAATGAACCTACCGCCTAGGGAATAATATTCCAGGGGTTCTCAACAGAAGGTTCACATCAAAGTCAACTGAAGAGCTATTAAAAAATATAGTGTCTACTCCAACCCAGACCTTGTAATTTATAATCTCTATGATACTTTTCAATAGGGCTCTATAAATGATCTCAGTGTTCACTGCTGATGAAGAATATATAGTCTATTTCCTTAGAAAATCCTTGCGTATGCTGTTGTGACCCTACTACTGAAGGACATGCACAGAAATCCCTTTACCCCATATATTTAATGTAATGTGAGAGAGATTGACAGAAAGGGGGGGTCACATTGATTGGGCACCTTCTCTGTGCCAGGCTAGTCAGTCACTTACACAGGTTATCCTATTGAGTCTTCACAATAACTGTGCAAGTAGGCGCTATTATGCTCATTGTTCTTCCTCCTTTGTTCTTCTCTCTCTTCCTCTCTGTTTTAAAATATAGGATTTATTATTATTTAGGTATAAGAGGCCAACAGATCAGGAGATGACAACTACCATTGAGAAGATAGTTTGTTACACATAGTCCCCCAGAGGAGGGGGCATGTTGTGCCGCATAGAGACACGTGGAGAAGCACCAGGGTCAGTCAGAGGCATAAGGAGAGGGGGCGAAGCATGGCAAAAAAGCCTTTATTGTGATTTCTATAGGAAGGAACAGGACAGGGAAAGTGAGCAGGTGTAGGATCAGCTGGTTGGAATAATTTCAGTGGGCTCTGGCCTATAGGGTAGTCTCTAGCTGTCTGGGACCAGGCTGCGGGGTGATTTAGGGCAAAGGGAGCAGGCAAGGGTAAGGATGCTGGATTGATTGATTTGCATATCAAAGGCTTGCTCTATGCAAGTGGTGTGCTAGCTCCTAGGAATTAGCTAACCTCCCTTAAGGAAGCCCCTCCCCAGGTCTGCAAGGCACCAAGATGTCAAAGCATCACAGAAAAACAACAACAGAAAACATGATTCACACACACTTTTCTATTGCAGTCACACTGAAGTTACAGTCGAGGTGGAATATGAGTCAATTCATTTCTTGTTTAGCACCTACAGCAACAAAGGAGAAATGAAACTGAAGATACCTGTAGAATATGCACAACAGATTGCAAACTGAAATTCTCTAGAAACGCTTCTAAAAGAAAATCTTAATTTATAAATTAATGATTAAGTTTCAAAAGATTTAAACCTGTATTTCATTACAGTAAAAGATATGAAAACAAAGACAAATTAAATTGAGCCAATGACCCAATGAGAAGGAAAAAATGTACAGACCTGTAACCTTTGTCTTTAAGGATAAAGGAGATTACCAGTTTGATCTCTGAGCTCAGAAGGATTTTTTTTTTTTTTTTTTACAAGAACAGATGCGCTGATCCAAGTACCCAGGACCAGTAACCACAGTGTAGCTCTATTGTCTTAATCATCACTCCATCCCCCCTCCCCCAGTGGTCTCATGATAATTTAAGACGAAAAAACACGTTTTTGGGTAAGAAGATAAGCATGTAATTAAACAAAGAAGGAAATCTAGGGTTCAGTCTGTTGAAAACCCTTGAATAATGTTCAGCCAATATGAAGCAGATATATCTAAATGTCAGCTTTCCACTCACACAAAAAATTAATAATGAGTAACAAGGAGAAGTTGGATTTACTGAGAAAATAAAAATTATTCCATGTTTTCTCTGGCAGGGTAACTCATAAATATGATATACTGGCTGGAATTTTTTTTCTCTTTAATGCACATTTTGTTCTAGGTCAAATAGAATCCAAGAGGCAATATCCATGATTGGAATACCAGCTGCTTATAAAAGAGGATTAAAGATAAAAAATACTTTATATAAAATAAAGGATTACTAGAGAACAGGTGGCTAACTTTAAAAGGCCTTCACATAGCCTCTTCTCTAAAACACTAGGAAATAAACTAGGCTCATATAAGCTGCTGCTTCAATCAAGCTGTACTTTTCCAATTATATTCAGTATTGCTCATGGAGTAGTGAAATGGTGTTATTGTAACTAAAATGTTCACAGCTAATATTCCTATGACCTTCTGCACATACTCACCTCATTCACTGCTCAGAGCAATTCCATAATACAGATGACTGGTTTTTATTTTACAGATAACATAAAAGAGGATCCAAGGTTTACATCACAACCCAAATATAATACCCAGTAATTGGCTCACCTAGGATTCAAGTTCAGGTCTTGTTGACTACCAGTCTTATGCCCTTTCAACTACCATGTCCTGCCTCCTTGTCCACTGTTAGTGCTGGACAGATGTGTGTTGAATTATGCTGAGTTGATGTCAAATTTGAAGGAATTCCAAGATTATATAGGCAAAAAGATGATAAAAGCATTGTTATTTTTTTTTTTTTTAGCAATCTTTTCCTTTTGAAATTTAAAATAGTCATGTGAGTAAAAAGTGGACTTGATACTCAAAACAGTGACAAGTTTTTGACCTGTGATGGGAGAAGAGAAGTAAGTCCACAGAGATACAATTTTCTGCTATTTTATATATATATATATATATATATATATATATATATATATATATATATATATATCTCATCCTCTATTCTCAGGTGTCCAGCTGATTTGGGAGATACATCAGAGCCATCTGTGTTCTTTCCCTTTCCCACCAATGCGTAGATGAACCCTAGTCTAGTCATCAGTGGAAGAGATAAAAGTCTCTCCATCTTTGAGGTAGACATGGGAGGATAGGAGAGAAGAGATGTGCTATGCCCCAATCTATGTCTTTGAGGGAGACCGTTTAGATTAGGAGATGTGCTTGTTAGCAGTGATAGCCATGGAAAGTTCCTTCACCATACTCACCTGTCTCCTGAGAAAGCTCCCCAAATGATTCAAAACCTAGTGATTATTCCATTTTTTTTTCTGCCAGGTGGAACTAACCCCATTCCAGTCTGACAGTAGCCACCAATACCCAATGGCTGTTTTACTTTGGCTATTCAGCACTCTCCTAAGAAGTGACTACTGTGGACCTGTGGACGGGATATGTGAGGGAGTAACAAGGAGATCTTAATGCAGCAACACCAGAGAAACTTGTTCTCCCTAGAAATGATCTCTGAGGCACAAATTATGTCCTTTGTTAGATTACCGCCTTTGACAGAATTGATGTCATGCAGAAAGCAGTGGTTTGTATCATTTTCTCTCTAATCCCCTACTGTGACTCTGTAACCTGACGTTTTTGACTTTTTGTTATAGATCAAGTTCCCTCTCAATAACAAACTCTTGCATCTACTTCTTGATGGGTATTTATTTATTTATTTGTATTTCAGAGAGGAGCAGCTAGTACCAATGTTCCTTCTGGTTCTTACATTTGATGATTCTGTGACTCTAACATAAGTCCTCTGTCAGAATTTCAGTTGATTACACATGGACTCCCATCCATCTTGCATTTAAGAAAAATGCTTTTCTAACATGCTCCAGAACTACTCTAATAAGCCTAATGGCAAATCACCTCCACCAAAGGTCAGGGGCAGTAGCTTAATTCAAAGATTGAGCACTATTGGGATTTCATTGTGGCAAATACCTCTCACTAATGCTGCTTTTTGGCAATTAAATGGATAGCCTCTGGGTTTTATACCCTGAGGATGAGATATAGCTTAATGCCTCAAAAAATGGAGTAAATTTTTACTAATTGGGTGAAAGAGATATAGAGCTAATCATAGAAAACTAAAATAAGAACTAAATCTGTTGTGATGGTTTCTGTGGCAGGGGAGGAGAGTGAGCGCAGGGAAGGCGAAAGGAGTTTCATTTAACATTTGCTGCCCTGAGTGGTAAAAACTAGGTCAAGTGGTAAAAGCAGCTCTGTACATCTCATGTGCTGTTAGGCCATACCAAGTCGTTTTTAAAGTTTTAGTCTACTTATAGGAGACACTAATCGAATTTCCGAATTTTGGATTCATGGCCTACGGTGCATACATGATTTCCACCTGATGCCACTTCTACTGTTGGTTGCTTTTCATATTGCACCTGGCACATAGAATTTGAAACTTTTTCTTTTAATTATACTAATTGTATAACTTCAGTTTTAAGACTAGAACAGTAAAATATCCTAGTTTATCCACAGGAATTTGTAATGGTTAGATATTTATTGAACTTTATAACAAAACATTTGGGACAAGAAAGTTGGAATAGTGGTGGGATAGATGGGAGTGGTATCAACAAGCATGTTCACATCTGATCAGTTGCTAAGGTGCAATCAGTCATCAATACCGCTGAATGCATACACCCATTGGAGTCAAGCCTATTTGTTTAGAGCACTAAAGGGTGAGTCCAGCTTCCCAGCTGAAATGAGGTGGCTTAAGATATATGCCCATCAAACTTGTTCAGAGCCACCACAGGTAATTAATAAGGCCAGATACCACATTTCTAATCTGTCTTCCATAGCCAGCAAAATTAAGAATTTGCAACTTTTTGTATGTCACTTGTGAAAGAGATCGATGGAATTTTAGTCCCAATAGGGAATATTATGTGCAACTGACTTCCAATTGTTACTACTGACCATCAGGCAGGGTAAATACACAGAGTATTTATGGACATTTATATTTAGTTCTGTTGAAAGTAAAATGCCATTGTGTATATGGTATCCTTTATCTCATCCAGAGCTTGACACATCTTGCCTACTGATGTTATTAGGGAGGAGAATGAGTTCTCCAGAAATCCAATGCTCAGATCCACCCTTTTTGTTTTCCAATATGGTGGTGATCTGGTATAAGTCATGTTAGTTGAGAGTGAGAACATTGGATGTCTGCATGCTCTTGGCTTTCAGGCTAAGTGTTCATATTTTCCTAAGTTAGTAACCCAAGATGAATGATGATGGACAATAGCTTCAGTAAGCAAAAAGTCATGGTATATAAAGCAGGCTATAGTTAGTTAGAAAGGTGGGGCACAAAATACTTTTTAAAAACCAGAACATTCTCAATGATTATAGCTCTTTATGTCAAAATATTCAGGACTGAAATTACTGAAACCCACAAGAGCAGGTGTTCTGAATAATAATCTAAGGTATAATTAGAGTTTCTAAAGAACACTATGAGGCACAGTTAATTGAAAGAGACTATATGGTTAATCATGGAATGATTTATTAAGGACATTAAAAATAGACTGACAAGCTATAAAAACACCCCTTTCCCAAATCTCTATTTTGACTAAACATAAACCTGAAATATGTTGCTACTTTGATTAAAAAATGTAAACAATTTAGTTATGTCTTCAAACTGGTATATAATTATCTCACTTTTTATGATATTACACCTCATTATTTACATAATATATAGGTTGTTTCCAAAGTTCGCAAAACCACGCTGAGCAGATAGATTATAGGGATAAGTGGTAGGACAGTGCTTTAAATTCCACTTGGATTAAAGGACTTTAAAAATGTAGAACAAAATAGGGACATAGCCCTCTCCTCTTGGTATTTGTAACCACTTTGAATATTCCTATTTAAACCACTATAATCTCTGTGTGTCTATCAATAACTTCTTAGTCACTTCTTTGATTTTTTCAATTCCCCCAAAATCTGTTGTAGACCTCTGTAATTAGTATGGAAAGAATTTTAATGGATGATGGTAGGTGCTGGTGTGACAGGTTAGAACAAGAATCCTTGAGGTAGGATTCATGTGTATACTGGTGTGTGGGGACAAGGATCACACATTAGCAATAAGAAGGGCATCAAAAGAGAAGTGCTGGAAAGAGTATTAGAGGCATCACATAGTTCCCCTTTATTCTGTAAATGATAAAATTGGGGCCCAATGAGAGTAAGAGACTTCCTAAAGGGCCAATATCAAGCACGAAATTCATGGAGAAAACAATTTGATCAGCGGTCAGTAGTTTGGCATAACCTGTTCAGGAGAAGGAGACATCACATTCATTAGCAGGAAAGAAAGGAATTGCAAAGAGTGATATTTCATCATATGGCTTTTAAAAACAGAGATTTAGAATTTTAATGGTTGAGAGGAATGGAGGTCAAGAAGAACGACAAGGGGAGAATACTCTACTGTGAACAATGACCTTGTGGCAGAAAATAAGGCATTCCTTAGAGCAAGTTGTCTCAACCTCAGCACTACTGATGTTAGGGGGCAGATAATCCCTTGTTGTCAGGGGCTACCCTGTGCATTGTAAAATGTTTAGCAGAATACCTGGGCTCTACTCACTATATGCCAGGAGTAACTCCCATTCTACCCCCCTCCCCCCAACTCTTGAGCTGTGGCAACCAGAACTATTTCCAGACTGCCAAATGCCCTTGTGGGGAAAAATTGCTCCTCTAAGCTCTTGAGAGCCACTGCATTAAAGCAACAGAGAGCCTTGGAAAAAGGGTTTAGTCACTCCTACATGCTTGTTAAAAATAAAAAAGGAAGAAAAGGATGACAGGAGAGAAGGTAGGAAAGGAGGAAAAAAGATAGGAAATATCTATATCTATGTATCTATATATCTATATCTATATCTATATCTATATCTATATCTATATCTATATCTATATCTATGTCTATATCATCTCTATCTCTATATATCTATATCTACATCTATCTATCTGTCTATCTATCTATCTATCTATCTATCTATCTATTTATTTGCTCCTGAAAACTCCATTACTAAGCTAAAAGCCATAAAAATATAAATAATTGTTAATATTAATGGAAAAATTGTGATGCAGTCTATCTCAAAATGAGATATCCAAATAATTTTCACAGATAGAAAATTACATCAGTTTAACTCCATGTTTTCACTTTGGGACATAAAATCCAGTCTAAGGAAGGTGGAAGAATGGATGTGCTAGTTGGCAGGTGGGTGGTAGTGGGCTATGCGGGAGTCAGTTATTGCCAGGTGATGGAGAGTCAGATGATCCACTTTTTGCAGGCAACCTTTGTGTAACTCATGGTTATATAGTATGTAAAATTTAAAAATAAAGTCATAAGCGCAGAAAAACATCTTCAGGACAAAATGAAGGTTAGAAATGAGAGTGTTTTGGGACCTAAGGAAGTAGCACAATGAGCACAAGAGAATGAAGAGGGGTAAAATTTGCTGCCTCTTCATCCCACTCACAAAGTCACATGCCTAGAGTTCATCCAAATATGGTGCATAATTCAACTGTGTTCTCTTTAGTAGTCTCAAACCAGAAATTGATGTATCAAGTCAATTGGTAAGAGTAAGTTTCCCTGAGAGCAGTGTCAGGGTGACACTCTTTAGAGTGCATTTTTGGAAAGTTAAAATATTAAACCGAGAAACCAAAATTAAAGGTATCTTCAACTGCATTTATGACATAAAATAGTTAACTATAGACACTCTATGATGTGTCTATATATGTCAGGGCTCATGGGGGACTGAGCTGTGAAGGTAGAATGGAGACATATGATTTAACAAATATTATAGTCAAGTACATATAACATAAAGATGAAAGAGATGTGGAACCTATCATCTAGGAAAAATTGTTGTAGACAACAATTAGAGAAGCATGAAATTAAGTGTGACCAGCAGACCTATGATGCCTTTATAGGAAAGGTTGCCATAAATGAGTAAGACTCCAAAAGAAGTGGGTGGAGAAAAAGTATGTTCTAGACTGAAGGAAGGCTGGATTCTAAGAGCACAGAGTGGGTTTGTAAAATAGAATGGAAGCTGAGGTTTCTGAACATGGTGTAGATGTGAGGTGACATGAACTCAGGCTCTAAGCCACTTCACAGAGCCGCTTCATGTGTTGTGAACAAGTTAGGTTTGTTGTATAACAAATCATCCCTAAACGAATATCTAAAAACAGCAAACATCTGTTATTTCTCTTGATTCTGCAGGGTGGCTGAATCTGGCTTGGTCTGGCCAGCTGATTTTTGCAGTATACTAGCAGCATGGCTGGGTGGAGATTCTAGAATGGCTTTATTCAAATGTCTAGTCCTTTTTGTAGAGCAGGGGTCAGCAAAATGCTTCTATAAAGGATCAGGTAATAAGTATTTTAGACTTTGCTGGACAAAAGGCAAAATTGAAGATATATATAGGTACATATGTAACAAGAGAGAAAAATAATAGATTTTTTAATTGACAAAATTCAAAATAAAATAATAATAATTGAGTATAATTATTATAGATACAAGTCTAATGAGGAGAATGGAACATTTTAGGGAAGGATAACATACTGAATCTCGGTTCAAAGTTAGGGTTTTTTTTATCATCCAATTAATGGTTAATGTTTTTCTATAAAAATCATTCTTAGCTGCAGCTGTACCAAAACAGATGGTAGGCTGGATTTGGTCTGTGAGCTAGTTTGCTGACCTTTGCTCTATAGGGCCTCAGGTCTGCTCCATTCTCTAGAAGGTCTCATTCTCCAGCATGCAAGCACAAGTTTTTTCACATAGGTTGACTCAAGATTCCAAAGATGGCAAGTGAAGACAAGCCCCAGTGTGCAAGCACTTTGCAAAGTCGCAGATGTGTCACATTTTCTAATGTCCCATTGATCAAAGTAAGTCATATGAGCAAGTCCATGTTCTAAGGTAGAGCAATAGACTCCTCTTCTTGATGGGAAATAGGTGTGCACCAGGGATGATTTTGCAAATCATCTCCCACACATTGCTAAGAGTTTTGAATTTATTTTGCAGGCAGGGGGTCAGTGAAGGTTTTTTCCCCCCTCAGCAGAGGACTGCCATATCTAGAACTGAGTTGCAGGAAAATTCAAGTAGCCATGTAAGAGAGATGGTAATGGGGGACACTAAAGGGGGAAAGGACAACTTGGAAGCTACTACAATTTAAGCAAGAGGCTTGCAGGGCCCTAGTTAGAGGAGTAACAGAAGAAGTGGAGAAGAGAGGATGACTGGGAGTGTCATTAGAGAATTCATGGTATAGCAGAAAGACTTTGAGCCTTGAAGTTGGTCAGGCCTGACTTCAAATCCTGACTAGTTCACTTGTGTTTGAACATAGGAAAGTGACTTAGTCTCTAGTTGTTAAAGCAGATTTTTAAAATGGTGAGGATTAGGGAATAAGTACAATGTGTGCAATATTTTGAAAAACAAAACAACAAAAAAAAACCCAAAACAAATGTGCCTGTCTTTTTGCATTTTCTAGCACATAAAGGTTTCTCTAGTCAACTCTTACCATGCCATCTCGTGTGTGTGTGTGTGTGTGTGTGTGTAGGGTGAGGTGTACCTAAAGCAGGAATGGAAAGCAAAATAAAATATTAATTGTCAGCATCTGGCATCCAAAATAAAATTTTATAGTAACATTATCTTTATAGAAGACAGGTTTTGTGGAGAGAACTTAAAAATTCCTTTATTTCCCATTTTAACAAATCAAGAGGCAGGCATGGCTGAATTAGAGTTGTATGTAAAAGAGGTCTTACCTGCCAGGAAGAGAAAGGCGGAGGGGATTTGACTGCTTCAGTTCCAGAGGTTGTGGTAATAGGAAGATGGAGGGAGACAGAAGGGCCCAGGGTAAAGATTCCTGAGTGTCTTTCTCTCCCACGGAGGGATGGCTGACTCTGCTCTCGCTGCAGGGATCTTAGAGGATAGGTTGTGCTCAACTAAAACAACTCTATTCAAAAAGAAGGAGATCCAGAGTTTACATTTTCTGAGCTGTTTTTTGATTTCTGGATGCTGTGAACTACAACCAGAATGTCCCAGAGGCCTACAGAGGACCATGGAAAACAGTTCTTTAGAGAGCCAATGTGTCCTGCCACAGGTGCAGTCTCAGTAGGGCCATGGTGACCCACAGCGGGAGCTGCAGGTAACCTGTTTAAGCCAGTGGCCAGTGGGAGGAACTGGAAGCATTGGAAGGTCTTCATCACCAGTGAGAACAGAGCAGCAGTGCAGGGGACAGGGCCAGAGTTGAATGTCACAGACTTCAGAAACAGATACAACTGAATTCCCAAAGGTGAGACCATTGCTGGCCCATTGTCACCAGTTCAGAAGCTAGTTCAGTGAGAAGTGTCCCAGGATCCCATCTAGCTCTCTCACCATGAGGAGAGGAGCAGAGGGAGAAAGGCAGATATATTTAGGGACTGAACATTTTTACCCCAAGAGGCTGCACATATCTAAAGGGGCATTTTAAATTGTTACGCATTGGCTAGATGGAACTAATATTCAATTTTTTTCTAATGCCTTTCTAATAGGGCTCACGAGGAAAAGTCAGAGCATTAATAGACAACAACAACAAAGCTACATTTTCTTTACAAAACCAGAATCTAATGTGAGTAAATGTAACCCATTTTATATAACCACAGCTTGGTACAGAACAGCCATTCAAAAAAAAAAAACAATCGCTACTATTATAAGCTTTGATAACCAATTGGATTTGGGAGACTGAGACAAGGAAGAATCACAGAATAGGCCAAGATTTTTATCTGAATAATATGGGAGAATGAGGGTACATTTATAAAAAATATGGACATCAGCAAGATGAGTTTGTTTAGGGTAAAAATGAGGTCTTGCAAAAACAAGAGCGTTGAATTCTAGAGCACGGAGAAGTTAAGAGTAATGACTGCTTACATATGAAGTGCTCCATATTTATAATGTTAAGCAGCAGGGGGTCCTGAGCATCAGGGAACAGACTGTTTGTAGGCACTGGATCCTTGTGGTTGAAGGAAACTAATGAGAGTCTTGGTGTTAAGTCACAGATTTTACTCATTTCTTAGACTTCTTGACTCCAAAAAGTGGCCTATACATGAAATGATGTTGAAATTTTTATGAATGAGTAAAAGCAACAGATCTTATATAGCCATAATTAAGAATTGACAAAAATAGCAAATGTTCAAATAAAATATAGAAGGTTATCATTTTTAATTTTAGAAACAAGCTAGTTTAATCATCATCCTTTGATTCTTCTGTTTTAAGGAGGAGCAGTTGGGGGAGGGGCAAGAGAATTGGAGTGGATAACATGGTCACTTCTAATTTTGTTTCCCTTCTCCATCCTGTAATCTCCGAGCATTCCTATTTCTTAACACCTCTAGTGAAAGAAAATAGTCTTCTGGAAGTTCTCTCGCTTCAATGTGTGAGATTCAAAACATCTAAAATTTATATAAGGGTCTGAATCATTGAAACTCAATTTCTCTGTTAGCACTTGTATATTTTAGTTTGATGAGAATCTGCTCAAGTGGGTCTTTGTAAGAGTATTAAAGTATTGCCCTGGACTGTGTGGCTCAGTTGGTCAGGCATCCTCCTGTGCACCAAAAGGTTGCCTGTTCAATTCCTGGTCAGGGAACATGCCCCTACAGGGCTTGATCCCCAGTAAGGGGCATACTGGAGGCAGCCCATCCATCTTTCTCTCTCACATTGATGTTTCTCTCTCTCTCTCCCTTCCTCTCTCTCTAAAATCAATAAAATATCGTATTTAAAAAAAGAGTATTAAAGTATAAAAGAATTTCTAACAGAACGTGGGAAGGAATGAACAAATATTACCTATTATTTGCTGACCAACTGGTTTACTGGGAAGTGTGAGTATATTATGTAGGGGAGACTCAAGAGAGGTCCTTGTTACTAAGCTTCCCAGCACTAATGTTCTACTCCTGTCTCTCATAAAACATCTGATTGAAAAGTTCACTTAAAAAAAAGTTTTTATTGATTTGTTAGAGAGAGAGGAAAGGAGAGAGATAGAAACATCGACGTGAGAGACAAACATTGATCAGCTGCCTCCTGCACGCTCCCTATTGGGGATTGAGCCTGAAACCCAGGCATGTGCCCTGACCAGGAATGGAACCAGGACCTCTCAGTCCATGAGAGGATGCTTAATCCACTGGGCCATACTGGCTGGGCTAGAAAGTTTGCTTTTTACTCCATGGCTTGGAGGATGTGGGGAAAGTGTGAATGATTCTTCCACTGGTACTAGGCAGTAGGTGACGAGAAAAGGAGAATATTGAGAGTTAGAGAGGGCCCAAAAGAAATATTATATTGGAGAGTAACAGAAGATCTAGTGCTTGAAAGCAGAATTTAGTCAATGGAGGAGATCAAGAAGGAGGTAGGGCTGGAAGGATTAATGCAATTTAGAAAATAAATTGAGGGAGAAATTAGGGTGGGCACAAATATAGGTTTTTAAAATGTGAATTTAAAATAAATTCAATTACTATAGTATAGTATGGTGAAAATAAATAAGTAAAATTATATCCAAAAATGTTTTACTAGGTTTCTATAAGTTTATTATAATGTGTGTTAATATGATAAAAGCAAAAAAAATTCAGGAAGGCAATCATATCTCTTAATTATAAAAGAACTTTTCTTCCTTTCTTAAATTGGCCATGCTGAGGTGAAAAACTTAAAACACAGAATATTTAACAAGCCATAAAGTGTTTCACTAAACAGAATTTGTGTCAGATAAATATTTGTTCTTCAAAGACAGTGAAGTAGCTCATGTTACCAGTGTGTCAGGTGAAAGGTTGCTCCGTCTTAAGCAGAGGTAGTACTAGTGCCTTTAAATCACATGCTAGCATCTGTCTTTGGTTCATCACTCTTTCTGTTGGGTTGAATAATTAATTTAATGTCAGTCTCCCTCCCTCATTCCCTTTCTCCATCCACCCTCTTCCTCCCTCCTTCCCTTCCTTCCTTCTCTATTTCTGTATCTATCTCATTCTATATCTCGCTTTTCCCTATTTTCTCTTTTCATCAACAACAAACCTACAGTACAACCAGGCATCCAAAAATTGTTTATAATTGTCACATTCTGTTAGATAAAGAACATACATGTGAAAGCCTCATAAGACAGCACATTTTTGTTGAACACCACACTTCCTACACACTCTTCAGTCCTGTTCAATCCAGCTTCCACCCCCATCATTCCTGAAATAGCTCCTGCTAAGGTCACCAACCATCCTAGGGCCCCAAATTTAAAGGATACTGTTCAGCTCTCATTTTATTTGACTTATCAGCCGATTTTCACAACAGTGAATCATTCTGTCCTTAAGACAATCTTTTCCCTTGTTTTCTAGGACAAAGCCATCTTCCTGGGGTTTTATGCCCTCCTCCCTTCTTCAGACTCTTTTTTGCTGGCTCATTGTACTCTGCCCAGTCATTAAATATTAAAGTTCCTTAAGGCTTGTTTATAGAATTCATTCTCTTCTCATCCTATACTCTTTCCCATTGCTGTAGTTTTCTTCGATGTATCAATGAATCCCAAATTTATGTTTCCAGTTTCAATGAGTCTCTTCAGAGTCTCAGACATATATATCTGGGATACTTGATATCTTCACCTGGAGATCTCACAAGTACCCCAAATACAACATATTCAAAACTGAGCTTATTTTATCTGCAACCTACTTCAGTGTTTCCTGCGATAGTAAGTGTCACCATCATTCACAGAGATTCAAAAGCCAGAAATCTAGACATCATTTTTGACCAAACCGAATCCTTCTTGATGTCGTCACTCTGGTCAAAGCTATCATCAACTCTTGCTTGGAGTAATGCAGTTGCCTCCTAATTGATCTCCCAGACATTCATTCTTAGTTCTATTGTAATCTGTTATTTTCACAGCTACCCAAGTAGTCTCTTAAATACATAAATTTTATCACATCAACATCATGCTCAAAATCCTTGAATGATGTCCTATTGTTATTAAACCAAAACCCCAAATCCTCACCTCCCAACACTCTCTCACTATGTTCCTAACTTTCCTATGACTCACATATTGACCTTGTTCATTTCTTTGAATGTTTCATGTTTTCTTCTCACCTAATATCTTTGTGTATACCTGTCTCTCTACCTGGGGTGCTTCCTCCTTTTCATTACTTCCATATTTAACTGAACTAGTTTTTACTCATCAATCAGATTTCATCTCTATTGTCATGGTCTCACCTAAACTTCCTGTTGTGTGCAATGTTATATACTCTCACAAATCCTTGTTCTTTTTCTTGTAGAATGTATTGGAGTTTGTAACTCTTTATGTGAAATTATTTGGTCATTATATGTCTTCCTCACTAGACTTCAAGCTCTAGTAGGGAGGGTTGGAGAGACCATTTCTGCTCTGCTGGTCATTGTGCTGATCACCATACCTGATGCATAACTGACACTCAATAGTTACTTGTTGAACCAATGGACAGCCTATTTTCTATTTTGGTTTGTGACTCATGTCGGAAATTAGTTAATTTTATATATAACACAAGTCTTAACATACATACAAATTTGTAAAACATGATCTTGTTAGGGAATGCACCAAAATAACTTTACTTAATGAAGCAAGAACACATTAAGTCTAGATAATATTCAGGCTAGAATTTTCTCTTATATAGAAGTATATTTTTGGGGGGTTCTTTTGGGGAACTTAGTATTATTTTTAACTATTATTGTTCCTTTGCTGTGGTCTACAAGATCAATGTATAATGTAGAAGGGTAATGGTTATAGTGTGCATGACAAGCTTGGGCAAAGTGGGCAGTACTCAGTGCCCAGCGTCACTGGCTATCATAGAAAGGTAACAGTGCACCCTACATGTTGGCCATGAGACACCCAGGCAGAGCTTCCAGTAGTAGGCTTTGAAAAGAAATGTGCTGGTGCGTGCAGTCAGTGGGAAGGTGGGTTTTTGCCACTAGGGGAAAAGAGCAGGTGGCCATTTAAAGAGCATTTCACAAATATCCCTTCACCCAATCTGAAGCGAAGCACATAGAGTGTCCCAACTCCAGGGTGTGGATCACGTTGCTGAAAAAGTCGAAGACCAAGTGTCAGAATCACAGGTGTTTCCTTTTATTTGTTTGCTTTCAGGAAGAAACTAAAGTAACTAAAAATTATGGTTATTCCACTAGCACCAGAATAACATATATATATTTTCAGATCGCTGCATTTTAATATGAGCTATAGAAGGAGAAGTTAAGAAAGAAGAGAACTATCCTTTCTACATTTCCTGATTATTTTAATAGCTATCACCAATGTGAATTTAATATTCAGAATTCTAACTCTTATAACAGAAATTCAGTAAAGAGAAAAGGGACACCAGTATTTTAAATACCTTTCGTGTAGCTGGTCTTGAAAATTTGTTTTCTTTTTCAAGATAAGGAATCTGTTTTTGTTCTGTTTATTTTATTTTAGTCATGCTGTGAGGAAATGAGGTATATAAGTTAATTATTTGAATCCCAATAAAATGATAACAAACTGTAACTACATAATACTCTCCCCAACTGATCAGTTTTTTTAAAACAGAATGTAAACTAGACTTTTTTTTTGGTTATCTGTAAACTAAGTGCTTAAATGTTCCTCATGGAAATGGATTACTCTTAAATCATCCTATCCTAGAGAAAATCTGAAATTGAGTAAGATACACAATCTCATTCTATTCTATCTCAGAAATCTTATCTACTTTACTATAATTTCAAAAGATTTAAAACAGTTGTTGAGACCTACAAGAAACTATGCTACGTTATTATGGCATTACCATTTTTGCCCCTCAGGAACAATTTTTTTTATAAGCATAAGGTTTGATGTAAAATTTCATACAATTTTTCTAGAATTTCTTATGAAATAATTGTCATCTCTAGGGAACATGGGTTTTCAAATTAAGATCATGTATATATCACAGAGAACCTTTCTACTTTTCTAATTAATAAAACTGTAAAATTAATAAACCAAACAAGCAAGAAAGCAAACAAACAAAAATCACTTCACCTCTATATTTCTGTACTGGGTCGAATAGTGTCCCCTAAAAACTTATGTTGCTAGAAGCTAAGAATGTGACCTTATTTGGAAAAATGGTCTTTGCAGATGTAATTAGTTAAGATGAGGTCATACTGGATGTTATGGACTGAATGTTTGTGTCCATCCCCAAAATTCATATGTTGAAATCTAATCCCAATGTGATGGTGTTTTGAGGTGGGGCCTCTAGGTCATGAGGGTAGAGCCCTCATTAATGGGATTAGTGCCCCTATAAGAAGAGGCCAGAGAACTAGCTCACTCTCTTTCCACCATGAGAGGATGCAAGGAGAAGTTGGCAGTCCACAACCCAGAAGAGGGCTCTCACCAGAACCCAACCATGCTTCCAGCCTCCAGAACTCTGAGAAATAAATTTCTGTGATTTAAGCCACCCAGTTTATGGTGTTTTGTTTCAGCAGCCTGTGCTGACTAAGATACTGGATTAGGGAGGACCCTAAACCCAATGTCTGGTATTTTTATACAAAAAAGGAGAGGAAGATTTAGACACAGAGGCACAGACACAGAGGGAAGAAGACCATGTGAAGACAGTAGTAGAGACTGGCATGTGTCAGCTACAAGCTAAGGAAGGCCAGTCATTGCCAGGAACCCCCAGAGGCAACAGAGGCAAAGAAGTATTCTTCCCTAGAAACTTCAAAGAGTTGCTGGACTTGTTGACACTTTGATTTCAGACGTCAAGCCTCCAGAACTGTGAGAGAATTAATGTCTGTTGTTTTAAGACTTCCAGTTTGTAGTAATTTGTTATGGCAGCCCTAGGAAACTAATACAATTCCTCCAGCTCTTTTTCTGTTTTCTCCACTTCCTAGTTAAATTTATTGAAATAATTCCTTAGAATTTCTTTTTCCTCTTTATGGCATGACATTCAGTCCTCAAACACTGCTGTCTGGGGTCCACCCTCATTCCACAGAAATTGCTTTCCCCAAGGTTACCAGTAGCCCCTTGTAGCTGCATTCAGTGGATACTTCTCAGCCTTTGGGTTATTCCCTCCTCATCAGCATTGGGCTCTCTTCATCACTTCCTCCAAGAGCTCTGTAATGGCATCCATAAAATGTTCTTCCTCCCTTCATGGCCACTAGATTGCAGTGATTGTTCAAGATCCTCTTCTTGTAGCTGTCCCTTAAATGTTGGTATTTGTCAAGATTCTGTCATGGGTCCTCTTCTCTCTCTAAGTACTCTGGGTGGTTTCTTCAGACCAGACCTCTCTGCTGAGCTTCAGATTGTTATCAGCTCCACACTTAAGCAGGGCATTGCAAGTTAAGTGCATAAGGAGCCCTCCAAAATCAGTGTGTTCAAACCTGGAATGACCATTTTCTCACTCAGACCTGCACTTCTTTTTTTGTCTGAGCCCCAGCTCATGGTACCACTTTTATCCCAGTTATTAAAGTTGGAAACCTGAGAGACATCTTTGATTCTCTCTTCCTCTCATAACCTGAATCCTGTCTCTTTTTTTATCCTCATAGACAAAACTCTAGGCCTATTTCTGGCATCTCTTCTCTGACTTTCTGCAGGAATACATTAGCTGGCCCTCTCCCATATGCCCTGTAGTGATCTTTGTGAAACATAAATTTGCTTGTGTGACCCTCCAGCTTAAAAGCCTGCAATATCTTCCCAAACCTTGTAGGAGAAAGTCCAGCATGGCTGACAAGGCTCACATGATATGTCCTTTCGACTCAAGTCAAACAAAACCCTCTTCTCAGTCCTTCAAACAAGCCAAGTGCTCTTTGGAGGTGAATGAAATGTCATCCTTGGGAAGCTTTTTTTTGTGTCCCCCATGGCACTCCTCCCATTGCCTTGTAATTCTCAGCTTCCCCCATTGGTCCTCTGAAATGCGAGGAGCTCATCCATCTTATTTACCATGTATCTCCCATGCCAACTACAGTGTCTGCAGTAGAGAGGTGCAATAAATATTGGCTGAATGAATGACCCAATAAAATTACCCCAAAAAAGGAAACCAAGACTCATCATAATTAACTCATTTGACCAAACAAAGCAAGTAGGGTCAGATATTTCTAGTGCCTTTTCCATTCTTATATATTCCCTTAAAAAAAGAAAAAAGAAAAAAGAAAGCAGCTTGCTTTATACAAAATTAAATCATAATTTTTAGAAAACATCACTTCTAAATTACAGCATACAAAATTGTGAACCAATGATAAAAACCAAGAAAGGCTTAGTTATAAATACTAGACCTCATTACTAATTTAAAATAAGTTCTTTCTTCTAACCACAGCCTTGTTTAGCCACGTTTAAGGCTTTGAACTTTTCTCCTTTAGCTTGTACTCAGCTGCTGGTTAGTGCACAGGTGTCAAATGCCACATTTCCCCCCCTTTGCTCACTCTGAGCACTAGTAGTGCCCTCAAGATGCCTCTTGCACATTTTTAGCTTAATCCACCCATTTGTAAGCTCCGACTCTGCTCTGAACTCTCTCTCACCTTGCCTGCCTCTGAGCTGCCTTTGAAGGGGCATGCATGTCATGGCTTTGAATCTGCCCCAGCTGTTCCTAATTCTTTCATTCCTAAAACACTCCTGCCTCAGAGCTGTGCTTGCTTCTCAGAGGAGGGGCTGTGCTGGGGAGAACTGGGGGACACATGAGCTCCATGCTGCTGTCCGGGAGCCTTCCCTGAAAATTGCTGACCTAGTTGGTAATGCAAATTAGTTGTCTTTGTTTGGCTTGTTTCGTTTTGTTTCATCAAAAAAAATACATTTTTTTTTTTCGTGTTCATCAAAGAAATATTTGGCAATAGAGAAAATTAGAAAAAGAATTCCAAAGCACATATTGTTTCACCAACCAATCACCACTGCCATTAAGATTTTGATATATTTCCCCACAGTCTTTTTACCCATGTAGAAAACTTTAATTTTTACATAGTTATTCTATGGTGCATATACTTTTATATCTTTTATTTTCACTTCATATGGTGTGGTCTATTTTGCACACTATCTCATTGAGTAAATATGCCAGCAAAATAATTGTTCTCTTTGGGTTGTACTTTTAAGTTGTTTCCATTGCCACTGTGAAAAATAACAGAATAACTCTGATTTAAATATAGAAGAAGAACAAAACAGAGCAATAACCCCAAGAAGAACCTCTTTATGCCTAATACCTTGTCCTCTATTTAAAATGCTTTCCTTAAGATTTATATCCAGAAATGAAATTACTTAGTAAAAGGGAATGAGTATTTCCAAGGATCATATTTCATTTGCTCAAATTGCTTTTCAAACATGTACCAATTTATATTACAACTGAGTATGTATGAGTGGCTATTTCATTCATCTTTGCCAGGCTGTGGTTGTACATTTTTTTCTCTCTCTAATTTCATAGATCAATTATAGAACCATTTCTTAGATTCCTAAAGAAGCTGAACATTTTCACAAATCTTAGTTTATATTAATTGTGTTTCTTCTGTGAATTTCTTTTCATGTCCTTTGATCATTAATGTTTTTGAGACTCTGTACTTATCTTTCATATAGCTCTTTACTTAATAACAAAGTTAACTGTCATATTTAATGCAAACTTGTTTCCCCTCTGGTTGTTAATGTTTTGAATGTTTACCTATAGATTTAAATTTTTTATGTAATCAAATCCATTTATCTTTTTAATTTATAATTTATTAAAGTTTAAAAATTACTTCTATTCCTGTCTGTTCCCCCTCCACCCAAACATTTAATAATATTCACTTCTGTGTTATCTTCTAAGATTTTGTTTTAATAATTTTTACATACAACTCTTTAATTCATATGGTATTGTATTCTAGTGTGTAAAGTGAGAATCTGTATTTTGTTTTCTAAATTATTTTTTCTTTATTGATTTGAGAGAGAGAGAGAGGAAGGGAAAGGAAGAGAGAGATAGAAACATCGATGAGAGAGAACATCAATTGGCTGCCTCCTGCATGCCCCCCACTGGGTATTTGGCCCACAATCTGGGCATGTGCCCTGACCAGGAATCAAACTGGCGACCTCTTGGTGCATGGGTCGGGGCTCAACCACTGAACCACATCGGCTGGGCATGTTTTCTAAATTTTTAACTAAATGTCTCCAAACCATTTCTGGAACATTTTTTTTTTTTTCTTATACATTGTTTTGTGAATCTTTGTTAATCACATTTTCAATTCTCAAGTATGCTAGAGTTTATTGTTGGACAATTTATAATGTTTCACTGACCTGTGACCATTTTTATACAAGTAGTCAGAATTTAGTACATTTAAACTGTATAATATATCTAATGGGTAAAGTTTGTATTTATTTTACAAAGTCTATAGAAAACTCCTTTTTAGTTTGCAATAGAATTAAATTTTTGTATTTATTGGAGATAGGGAAGTTGTCATGTTTAAAATATTTTGTCTTTCAGTTCAGAACATACAAAATCTTATGGGTTAAATTTTAATATTATACCTGGATTTTTACTATACATATTTGTGAATATTGTATATGTACCCTCTATTTGCCATTAAGTTTTAAATGGTTCAGTTCTCTACAAAGACTATAAAATTTTGTGTCTTTATTTTAAATTGGCATCACTTTACAAAATTAATCTTAGAAGTTTCCCCATTGATTCTTTTTCCAGATATATAATAATATCACCTGAAAATAGTAATAATTTTGTCTCTCTCTACCAATATTTTTCATTTTCTTTGTATCTAATAGAATTTTCCAGAACTTTCATATTAAAAGTGACAATAGTATTACTTTATTTGTGATTTTAGTAAAATAACTAAATTTTTATTACCAGTATTTTATTGACTACTGATTTAAATTAAATATTGCTTATTATTTTAACAGACTATCCATCTAGCCCTGGCTAGTATGGTTGGGTATCATCCCATGCGTGGAAAGGTTGCTGGTTCAACTCCGGGTCAGGGCACATGCCCTGGTTGTGGGCTCCATCCTCAGTAAGGGGCGTGTAGGAGGCAACCAATCCATGTATTACTCTCATATTAATGTCTCTTTTTCTCTCTTGCTTTCTCTCTCTCTCTCTCCCTCTTCCTCCCTTCCTTCCTCTCTCTCTAAAAATATTTTAGAAAGAGACCATCCATCTATTCTGATTAAAAAAAAATTTTAAGTAAGTTTTAAAATTCATTAAATAAAATTATTTTAGAAATTGTTTCTGTATATAATGTATTAATTGCCAAGCATATTAGTTTATATATATAGATTGGGGCAAAAGTAGGTTTGCAGTTGTTCATATGAAAAATAATACAATAATAAATAAATAATAACATAAAAATAAACTCTGTTTCATGTACTCACAACTACAAACTTACTTTTGCCACACCCTGTATTTTTAAATATTGTTTGCTTTTTTCCTCTTTAGATTTGCTAATCGTTTATTTATTTAAAAAAATGTTTATTTTGTTTATATATTACATGTTACTCTTTTTAATAGTCATTTATTTTTTTTGTTTGTTTTTGGCTAGTAATTTTACATATTTAATGAAAGGTATGACTCAGCTATAGGAAGCACCATATATGTTGAGAAAAATAAGTATAAATATATTCACATATGGCTGTGAAGGCAAAATAATCAGTATACATAAACGATACTAAAAGTCATCAGAGAAAACAAATTCACCATCCAAATGATAAGTAGACTTCTAAAGAGCAGCGTTATATGCCAGAAATAACAACTACTAATAAAAGAATAACTTCCACATGCTGACTATGTACGTGGTCATTTCTGTTTTGTATCCACTGTCATTTATTTCCACTTTCCTTAGGACTGTTAATTCCAGTAGCTTGAGTTAAATGTTTATTTCATTCTTCTCTCTTTTGAGATAAAAGACCATATTTGTATTGTAATTTTTGTCTAAGTGGTGTATTACTTTATTTTTTATTCCTTACTTGAATCAATAATAAGTGAAATCTTCTCCATAGTTTTCATTAGCATTTTTATTACTATTGGTTTGAATTTTTATTTATGATTTCTACCTTTTTTGGGGTTTGAAAATGTAGAGTTCAAATTTTCCTTATTTTTGGAATTTTTTTTTTTTTAGTTTTTCATGATATAACTTTATTATAAATGAAGATGGAATGTTTCTCTTTTAATTAATAATATTTTTTTTATATTCTACATCACATTTTAGACGAATATATTTTAAACATCTTCTATATCTTTAAATCATTTATCTTGTCTCTTGTTCTACCATAAACCAATAAGATGGAGCTGAACTTTCTACAATTATGTTTTGTCAATTTATTATTGCCTTTCAAACTCATTTGGCCTATTACTGGTGCTTTAAAGTTCTCCATTCTTAAGCTTTTCTTGTATGTTTTATCTCTATAAAATGATCTTATTTACTTCATTTAATATCTTCGCCCATAAATTCTTCCTTGCCTGGTATTTCTCTAGCCATTCTTGCGCATATATACACATCTTCTTGCTAATCCTTTAATTTTTTACCTTCTTTTTTAAAAATTTCCGTGACCTTGTATTTATTCTCTAATATGCAGTCAATTTTATTGACTTTTACCTTAAAAAATTTGCAAAGCAGATAGCATTAGTTTTAAGCTATTTTAGTGTAATTATGATTCTTAAAACTGTGGAAATAGAATTATGAAAATAGGAAACTTTAACATTCTACTTAGAAAAACTTTGACATTAATTGCATTATCGTTTATAAGTAAGATAAAACTACTTGCAGAACTAGTTGAGTGCTCTGCATTAGGCTGTTTTCTAGCCCGAATTCACCCTTCTCAAATGCCACAGCACTCATCCCTACAAGATTCCTCCCATCCCTCTGGCCACTGCTCAGTTTCCCTGGCCAGCTCCTTCCAGGCTCAGAACCTTGAAGCAAGTGGAATTCCTAAGGGCTCCGTCTTGGGTACTTTCTGTTTAACAGTTAGGCTGTGTGGATGTCTCATATTTCCTTACGGTCCACTATGTTGCTAGTGAGATTAAAAAGTCTTTCAGCATATTTACTAGTCATTTAAAATTTTTGCATTAATTTTTAATGTTCAGCTTTTTTATTTCTATGCTCATTCTTTGTTGATTATATAGAGCTCTTTGTATATTAAAAGAAAAAACTTAGCTTTTTAAAAATTTGTCATGATATGTGACTGAATTAATTCTAGTATTTAGGATCCCTGTTAAATCTGTTATTTCTCATTTAGATATCTACTATTAGCAAGAAATTTGTGTCAGTGACAGACAGCTCATTTGGGACAATAAGATTTACATTTTATTCTGGTAATGTTATCACTATAGAGTATTTCATAAAAGTCTAGGGTGTAAGCAAATGCAATTATTAGAGCTGGAATAATAAAGCCATTGGTATAGTTCTTTTATTATTTGCTTCTACACAGCATTATAACTTATTGAAAGACAAATAGTAAGCTTGGAAATGAAAATTTAGACTGTGGAATTCTTACCAACAGCCCTGTTCTTTGTAATTGCAACATTTAGAAAATCACATTCAATGAATAATTATAAAAATTATATTCTACTTTTTATATTTTGTTTCTACTTTTCCTTGAAAATTATATTTTTCTGATGGCATGCATCCATTGTTAGAAGGATAACCAAGAAAATAACCCAACTAGAAATGTGTAATGAGCACAAATTATGTAGAGTGTGACTTGGGCTCCTTTTATCTTTGATTTTTTTTTTTTTCATAGAGGCAATCTTAGAGACTACAGTGTCTTTTAGTGTCATTGAACTTGTAGTGAAACCCAGCATTAACTCACAAGAATCTGAAGGGCAAGATATATGAAGTCTAAGCTTCAAATCTGCATTAATGATTCCTTAAAAGGAACCATTTATACATTCTGTTGTCAATTTCCTATCTGTAGAGGTTGTAGTTACCTCACAGGTTGGTGGCAGATCAAATGTGCAGACCTCCAGAAAGTATTAAAGCAAGTCAATGCAAAATTTATTAGTCATTACTTAGTTTATAAGGATACATTTGAAATCTGTAGAGAAAAACTTAAGCACTTTAGAAAAAGTGGGTTATGTAAATCCAAGGCATTATTGTTCCCAATCATCCCATTTTCCAGTAGGGAACCAGAAGTGAAATTTTTGTGCTCTGGATTAGGCCTAAAGTGTCTTTTTGCTTCTTCCTGGACTGTCTGGTGGCAGGAGATCACTTGAACATTTTGGGCCAGTCAGCTTTTCCTTTGTATCCTGCCCTCTGCTCAACTTTATGAAGTCCTATGAGCACACGCTAGTAATACAAATAGTAGGTAACTGTATAATTGTATTCTGTCTTTTATTTTTTCTTTTTCTTTTTATTGAATTTATTGGGTTGACACTGGTTAACAAAATATACAGGTTTCAGGTGTACAGTTCTACAACACATCATCTGTGCACTGTATTGTGTTCACTGCCCCAAGTCAAGCTTCCGTCCACCCCCATTTATCCATTTATGCCCCCATTTCCTCCTCCACTTCTCTCCCCCACTCCCTGCAATCACCACACTGTGTCCATAAGCTTTTTCTCTTCTTTGCTCTATCCCTCCACACTCCTCCTCCAACAAAAAAGCTGTCAGTCTGTTCTCTATCTATTTTGCTTGTTAGTTCATTTTGTTCATTACATTCCACACATGAGTGAATCATATGGTACTTGTCTTGTTATGACTGGCTTATATTTTGTGTCCTTTGAAGAGGATGGAAAATTGACCAGGGGATGCATCTCTGAGTGAGGCTAAGAGAACACACCCTGGAGCACTTTCACTGGCCCACAAATCCCTCTCTGCTAAAGCCAAATTTTCTGCTTTGAGAAAGTCCCTGGTTACTTAGTTCAGGTTGGAGTTTTCAGCAGGACCTTGGCATAATTATCGATAAACTTTTTAAATCTGATTAAGTGCAATATAGAAGAAGAAAATCTCTCACATTGGGATAGTCTTTACTATAGCTGAAGCCAAATTTTTAGTTCTGAGATATTTTGTATAACTGTTAACACAGACACATAAGGGAAAAAAATCATAGCAATCACAGCTTGAGATGCACTTTGCTTAAAATAAGAAATTCAGTGGCATAGGCTGAGCATCAGTAGGTTTGGTTGTAGATGGGCATTATGGCAATAACTCTGATTTTTTAAGGAAGAATGTTCTGACCAATAATTAATTGCTATTTTACATTTTCATTGATACAAGTGATTTGCTCTGCATTCACCCTGGCCTGAAAGACTGTCATTGTTGTTTTGGAAACATGCACAAAGCGAAGAGCTATTTGGAAGAGAAATGAATTTTCCAGGGAAATTCTTCTAGAAATGTCTAGATAATTTTGAAATGAAACCTAACAAATTAAAAGATCATTATGGAGTTTTTTCTTGTGTTATTTTTATTTGTTTATTTTTACAATTTAAGGGTAAATGTGCCAGTTCAAGGCATAGGTAGTTCAGTGTGAAGCATGGTTCCAGGCACCAAAAGGAATACGATGATGAAAACCAATAATTTATTCCATTTGATTGCACTTGCAGCTTACTGCACATTTTAATATTATAATTCATTTTGACATTTTAACCACCCTGGGAGGTATACCTGACTGGGTATCATTATTATCCTTATTGGACACAGAGGAAGAAACAAGACCAGAGACAGTAGTTGCCTTGCCTGAGGCCAAGCAGCTGGTTTGACAGGACAGTGTCTTAAGTGAATGAATAACGCTGTGAAGAGAAAACAAAGACCAGTTTCTGCTACAGAAAATGAAAATACAAATTCCAGCTAGGGGAAATAAGATGAGCCTTGAAAATGGTTTAAATTAAAATTAGGTATTAAAGACAGAGGAGCTGGTGTGAAATAAAAGCATGGGTCTGTGGAAATTAGGATGCTGGATGATGGAGGCTCTTGCTGCACATTTGTAAGAGGGTGGGGAGCCACCAAATATTTTTGAGATAGCTTCTTGTTCATGCAATGAAACTCAGTCTGCTGGGGTTCAAATCTCAGTTCTACCTTTGATCTTGGGCTTCATCTAGACCTCAGTTTCCTCAATAGTAAAATGAGCATAAGAGTAACTACTTTGAATGATGGTTGTGAGGATATAGACGGGTAAAGTGCATACACCTGGAACATAGCAACTGAAAATAATTATTAGTCATAGATATGACATGATCAGACATGCATTTTAGGAATGCTACTACGGTGTGAAGTATCAAAAGGCAGTGGTGGGGCAGGGGTGGGATAGAATGCCTGGAGGCTGGAGTCAAGTTGAAGTTCAAACAGCAAGTTGGACCTATCGCAAGAGTCCAAGGGATGTTCAGTGAGGGCTTGACTTGGGATACCAGCATTGGGAATGTCAGATGTCAAGCATTTAAAAACCCTTTACAGAAGAAAAACAAAATGTGAAATGTTTTTAATTGTCCAGAAATTAAAACTTCTCCCTGTAGACTGGCTAGCTTTAAAAATTTGATGGCCAAATTTGTGATGGTTTGTTCCAGTCCAAATAATCCTATAAATACACCAGATAATTCTAGCCTTCGCACCTGTTCAAACCACAACAAAAATAAAATAACTAATGGAAAGACCATGCCTTTGCTTTTCTTAAAGAGGCTACATTGATTTTTTGCAAACAAATGAAAGATGATAAATTGTCCCAAATGTACTTTTTTTTCATTCCCAGTCTATAAGACTGTTTCGGGTGTTCTCAACTGACTCAGGGCTATAAGACCTCACAGCTGGACCATAAAATGCTTTTGCAGCTCTGAGGATATTCCTTAAGTTCCTTCATTCCCACCAGAGCTTTGGGTACTTGGGAGTATATCCTCTTGGTCCCCAAACCAACTTGTTTTAGTTTGTTTCACATGTCAATAACCCAAACCTCTAAATAGTTACCAAACAAAAGCTCATGAGGAAATCAGAGGCTGCCCAAAAGGCATTAGGTTTCTGGCCCAGGAACTCAGTACAGACCTGAAATCTGTCTTAGCAACCTGTTTACCTACAGTGAGTTATCTTCCTTCCAGTGGCTTCTGTTTTGTATGTTCAGTTCTTCCCAGAAGACTGAGGTCTGGTGCTGTGCTGTTCGATGTGGGAGCCATGAGCCATGTGTGGCTACTGAGCCCTTGAAATGTGTCTAGAACTGAAACGTGCTCTACGTGTACGTTACACACCGATTTCAGGGGCTTAGTGTGAAACAAGACCAAAAAAATCTCAATATTTCAATATTTATTGCATTTTGAAACGATAACTCTATAAAATTTCTCTGGTTTATTTTTTATTTTTTTATTTTTCTCGTGTGTCTACTGGACAATTTAAAATGACATATGTGGCTCCCATTGTATTTCAATTGGGAAGTGCCACTCTAGAGGTAGATGCCGCTAGTCTCCCAGGTGCTTCTGATAAATTCAAAGCATTTAGTAATTCTGGATTCTTTTGCTGAACAAACACCCTTTAGTTGGACATGTAACCTCACTCTTACAGTAGCTGATTGTTTTATCTCTATGTACATTTGTCCTGCAATTCGTGATTGTCCTGTAAACCTGATACTAGTGCAAGGTGACTTCCATTTCGTCTTAATAAAAGCTGAAGGGGCTGAGTTAAGTAGAGGATAAACAATTAAAGGCACATTTTTTTTTTAAAAAAAAAAAGGAAGGAAGGAAAGAAAAATGAGCCATATTGGGAAATTTCTACTCAAAATACCTCTGTAGGATGTATGTTTTTTTCTTCATTTTTATAAAGGAGAAAACAGTGCCTCAGAGAGGTTAAGTAACTTTCCCAAAGTAATACAGTTCATACCTGCTAGAGGGTTCAAAGGGACTAACACATTCCAGAGCACAAACTCTCTGTATTATAATGCCTTTCCTCTACTGACACCTTTTGAGAAATTTGACAGTAACAATTGATTTTGGAGATATTTCTTTTATTAATCACAAATGTCCTTATTTAACCGTGTGCTGTGCTTGTCAGATTATTTTAATATTGACTAAAGTGTGTAGAGCAAAGTTTATTTGTGGGACTTTGTATTCATGAGAGGCCAGTAGGTATTCCACGTGCCCTCTTTCTCTCCCCTCTGTGTAACCCTAAAGAGCCATTTATGCAACATGGTCTTAAAGACCAATCTCAGGGCTCTTGAGGGGCTGAAAGAAGATCACGAGGGAGAAAGTGCTCTGTAGGACATGAACTTTCTAGAGTCAGCCTCCCCAAACCCTTCTCCTAGCCCTGGAATGAACGTAAGGTGTAATGATTTCACCTTGCTCTGCTACATTTCTATTATACTGTCAGACATTTGGGTTAATTTCTCTCTCTCTGAAAATGGATACAATATAAAAAAGCTAGAAATTATAAGGACCGTAAGGGTCACCTCCTTGATCCCCTCTCTGAACACACGACTATTTTTCAGAAACCACAGGCAAGTCTCAGTCTCATTTCAATAATCCATTCCAGCCCCTTTGATCTTTTTACTCAAAAAGCTTTCCCCACCCCTCTGCTAACCTAAAGTTTCCTCATTAATTACTTTGGATGAAAATGAGAAACATAATGGAAGATTAATGTCACCCCATAACTTTTTCTTCTCTAGACTAAGTTATTTTATAGCCTTGAAGTGTCTTCTTTTCTTCATATTGATTGTTATCTCCTGAAACCCGTTTACATGAATTTTTATTCAACTGGTTCTTATTTATTAAGTATGTAGAAATCCTGATTACGGGATGGAATGATACATTACTACCATTATTTCTAGAAAGGTTTCCTCTAAATTCAGTGTTTGTTTTCTTGCTTAGGCTAGATTCCTGGAGAATGATGTAAGGAGTTCAAGAACAATAATCAATGGTTTGCTGTTTGCTGCTGTTGCATTGGTTAGTTTCCCATTTTAACAATTGAGAGTAAAAGATAAGGGATAGTGGATCAGGAGGATTGACAGAAAAGGTGCCGTTTGTCCATCAGGCCTTGACTTGGAGTTGATGCAGTGTGGAACCACACAGAAGCCAGCAGTGTTGCATCTGGTCCCCTAGGCTATGGGGTTCTGCCCATGCGAATTTCCTCTTGCTACAGGGTTGGAGGCATTGCCAAGGTGAATGTGTTAATAACCAAAAAGAACAAAATGTAGAAAAAATGATAGTGACTCCACAATACTTATCTTATTGATTTGCTATCAAATACTTTTTTTGCCCTGGCCAGAGTGGCTCAGCTGGTTGGAGCATCATCCTGGGGACCAAAGGGTCGCCGGTTGGATTCCCATTCAGGACATGTGTGGAGGCAGCCAATCTATTATTTCTCTCTCTTTCTCTCTCCCTTGCTCTCTCTGTAAAATCAATAAAGACACCTCTGTAAAATAAAAATAAATAAAAAACCCCAAATATACCCACTTTTTCTTTTTCTAAATTTTCATAAGTTCAGAGATTTTAGTTCATAAGGGAGGAACATTCCCACCAAGGAACACAGCAATGGTTCCAACTGAACTGGAAATTCAGACTGTCACCTGGCCACCCTAGCCCTAACCTCATGCCACTAAAACAGCATGAATAAATGGATGTTTTGTCTAGGAGACTGATCCTGATTATCAAGGAGAAATTGAGTTGGTCTGATACAATAGCACCGAAGATGAACATGCTTGGAACTTGGAAGATTTTCTGAATGTGTTACCCATGCTCTGAGGTAAAATAATATGGGCATAACTACTAATGACACAGCCCTTCAGGAATAAAGATGTGAGTTACCACATTAGGCAAAGAACCAAGACTAGCTGAGGTACTTGATAAGGTTAGAGAGGATTTAGAATAGTAAAGGAGAAGGACATTATAAATACCAACTATAGCCTTGTGAGTGGTTTCACAAAAAAGGCTGCAGAAGTCATGTGTATTTTTTGTGTTGATATGAATATATTCATGTATATTAACCAATCTTTTCCTCTGCTCAATTTTTATGTCATCTAAGATATGATAATGATTAGTACTGTATCTCATTATTAAACTATGAGATATCAAAGGGGGAGTGTGAATCATCTAGAAAAAAATAAATATCACCCAGGGATGCATAAAATGATATGAGACTTTGCGTTTCATCTTTTGTGGGAGTCAGCCTGTCTTCAGTTGAATGAAGGATAGTTGCACTATATTAGGTGGAAACATAATGTTTTGTCTTTATTTGGAAATTATATATGGGTAAAGAAATGTTTATGCATGTTGAGTTGACCCAACCCAAACACTTCTAAGCCTGGTAACTATATTTCTAAGAATTTGCCTGTCTGTATGGTTCTGGTGTCGAGTTTGCCAATGAGAAGATCTACTGGGAGATTTGGAAGTTGTAAATGAAGCAGAAGCCACTTTGGGAGGACATGGTGAGAGTATGTTGGACAGATGTGGTAGCTCTCTACACCTGTCTGGGAGCCTGACTTTACAGCTGTCACTGCCAGACATGGTAGCATCACAGATATCCCTACGAGCCTCTCCTCCACAGTTACAGCCGCCCGATGTGGTGGCTTCTTGACCATCTCAGTGACTCTGACTTGGCTACCTTTCCTAGTGCTGTGGGCTGAAATCACTAGTAATTGCTTCTCTGATGTTCTAGCTGCGACCTTTCAGGTGTTTACTGCCCAGTTCTTCCCACATTCATAAAACCTCTAATTCCTGTATTATTTATATCACTTTATCTTCAACACATGTAGTGGCTCTGTTTCCCTAACTGAATCCAGACAAAGATGGTATGTGATCAAATGATAAGTGAGCTGTATAACCCATTATTCCTTATTTTGATTCCTTCAATTCTAATTGCCATGAAACTTGTGACCTAATATTTTATTATAATCATCATGATTATACTTTTTGATGTCATATTTGTAAATAAGTATACAAATATAATTTTTGGCTGGAAATATTTTGAAACAGACTCATAAAATGATGTTAAAATTTAACTCTTTATGACTCTAAATTAGTTATAAAAATAATAGTGAGACATATACCAATATTTTATACTCGTTTGCTTCTAGGTAAAATCATGTTCAGTAGGTGGTTGTCATGGTGATGGGGAGACATAAACATCTAGATGAATACTGAAGAAATCAACTATCATCTAATGTTTGAGTACATAGTGTTAAATATTTTGATCCTTTCAATGTTTTGGAGCTTTGACATTTTGTAGATAAAATGCAAAAATGATTCATTACGCTTTAACTTTTTATCCAGATGCTTGTCATAGTGCACGTAGAGTAGAAAGGTAAAAACGAAATTGCCATTTGTTTTAGTCCCAAATTAACACAAAAGAAATCTAATTAGTCTAAATGCCGAGCCACTGAATTAAGCGCTAGTTCTATAATTCAGTTTATCAAATGGTCTTGCTGTTTCTGGACTCATATTTAATCACTTTGGTTTAATGCCAATTTCATGGATTTGAGGGCAAAAATGACTAGTTAAAATATAATTAAGCATGAATTATTTCCTATTTCAGTACTGTAAGCTAAAGTATATTTAGGTGTGTGTTGATAATAAACCAATAGAGTCTCAAACACAAACCTCTCTACTGTATCAATTAGGATAATTTCAGCTTTTAGTGACGACCTATCTAATTGAATCTGGCTAAAACAATGAAGATAACTTAGTATTTCACAGAACATGTATTCTGAAATTCCCATGAACCAAATAATGCTAATTTTTTACTTCTTTAGAAAATGTACGGACAAGCCTCAGTGACAAACATTTAAAACTATGTTGAAGGAATAATCTGACCACGAATTGATCTGTTTGAAGATTTTTTTTTACTTTTTAAAAGCAAACCTTTATAATATTTTCTAAATTCCTGTGATTTCTGGAACTGCACTCTCATACATATTCAATAAAAATAGATTTTTAAGGAAAAATGTTGCAATTATTCTGAATATTCTAGATAGAGGGTATTTGTCTTATGTTAAGTATAATAAATTCTTGCAAGCATAGAATCTCGGGATTGGAGTGGATCTTAACATTTATCTATTGAATAGATTATATATATTAATATATATTCAGAGAATCAGTTTAATGTATGATATTTAACATAAACTATATCAAGCATTATTTAATTTTTGTTTTTAACAATGGAGTCCTTAGGATCCTGCAATATCTTATTGTGATTTCCAGTTATCATAGTCTAAAAATGCAAAAGTTCAGTTAATACAGTGTGTAGGTAGTAGAATATCACATAAACCAAGTCATCTATACAACTAAATTATCATTTTTATAAAGTGTTCTCTGGAAGTCATAACCCTAGACCCCTTTTTGGCAATAGTAATCTGCCAAATGTTAAATTCCCACAAAAATGTGCTGACTTGATAATTTAGTCCTAATGATAGTGTTAGAAACTCATTGAGTAGCTAGTAAACATCAAGACAAGTTGAATGAGGGTACTGAATCCTTTCTATGTCAAATATTAGACCAAGAGAATCAGTCTTTTCAGTTGTAAGAGGCACAGCAATCAAAGCAGTATTACTGTCTATTAAGTATTAGGACAGTGTTTTGAAAAAGATGAGTTATCTGACCTAATAATAATAATAATAATAATAATAATAATATTATATTTATGATTATAAAAGCAATAAATACTCATTATTATATAAAATTTGGAAAAATCAAACAGCCTAAAGAATGAAGAAAAAAAGTTTCATATTCTTGCAATCTGTAGGTAATCACAAATTTTATTTTATTTTTTTAAAATTTTTTTCTTTTATCCTCACCCAAGGACTTTTTTTTTTTTTTTTTTGCATTTATCTTTAGATAGAGCGGGAGAGAGGGAGGAAGAGAGAGAGAAACATCAATGTGAGAGAGACACATCGAATGGTTGCCACCCTCACGACCCCAACTGGGGCTGGGGACAAACTGCAACCGAGGTACGTGCCCTGAGCAGGAACTGAACCCAGGCCTCTCTGGTCCAAGGGCCGACACTCTAACTGCTGAGCCAAACCGGCCAGGGCACAAATTTTATTTTTAAAATGTTATTTATGTATACAAATTTATGTATATAAATTTAATTCAAAGGATACATACAACTTGTGTATTACATTCAAACATTTTCCATTCTTAATATTGTTTAAGAATATGCTTTTTAAATTCCCCAATATTATTCAATTATTTGGATCTGTCATAATTAATTTAATTGATTTTATATAGCTAGAAAATTAGATTGTTTATATTTTTACTACAAATAGTTCATTAAGGAAAATTTCTGTATATAACTTTTGAGAATACGACAGATTATTTTCTTAGATTAATTCCTCAAATGAGGCATTTTTAAGTCAAATGGTATGAACATTTTTAAGATTTTGGATTTATGCTTCTTAATTGTCTTCACTAAGATTCTCGGAGATTAGCTTCTTCAATCTCTAGTATAATAAGATTGTGTAATGGGTGGCTGATTCTCAGCATTTTCATATTTCTTGATCATTTCTGCCCACTCAGCCTTGGACCTGCTTGGGGGGCATTCTTAAGGCATTCTAGTTGACCCCCTAGGACTAGCTTTTAATGGTCCTTGAGGCTCTTCTGACCCTGAATATCTGTTTCTGTTTCTTCCTGAGTTTGGAGTCCTGGTTTTAGAAATCTGTTTTACTTCACATCCTTTTTTCCAACTCTTTTCTTGCCTAAATCTGATGAACCCTATGTCACTATATGCCTGCTTGCCAAGAGATTGGAGTCTGGCTTTTGGATTCCAGACTAATAGCTAAGGGCCTAGTACTAGAACTTCCCAGAAGTTGACAGCCTTAGCTGTGACCACTAAGATGAGTACATAATTTATTGTACAAATAGGAAAGCATTTGAGGAGCACTATTAAAAATTATGCCTGTATGACAGGCATGAATTGGGACTGTTCCAGACAGTCTAGAATGTCTGGTTATTCCTGTATTCCTTATCTCCATGTATGCCCACCATTTGGGACATTTTGTGCTACATCTCCGAGACTGATCGACTGCCTGCATTTGTGGTTGTGCTCAAGGTTCTTGCCATAAAATACAGCCTTAAATTCTCTGCTGTATAAACCTTATTATAATGTTAGTTGAGAAAAATCCTGTCTAATAATATTTATGAATGAATACTTACTGGGCATTCAGCTTTTCCATTCCTCTAAGATATTCTAAATTAGGCCATCTATCAAACCAGATGTTAGAGTTCTGCATTCTTGGAACCCAAATTAATTGCCATCTGGTATCATTTCCTTTTAGGATATATTGGGGCACATTTTAAGAAACAGGTGTTTGAAATGTGTTGCTTTATCAGTTGTTGACATATTGTAAGGAAGGCATTTTTTTTCCCTCAGTGTGCCATCTTTGTGAGAACAAGAACAAATTCTTCACTGGTCCTTTTTTTTTTTTTTTCTTTATTGATTCAGAGAGAGAGTAAGGGAGACGAGAGAAAGATGGAAACATCGATGAGAGAGAACATCAATTGGCTGCCTCCTGCATGCCCCCACTGAGGATCGGGCCCACAGCCTGGGCATGTGCCCTGACTGGGAATTGAACTGGCAGCCTCTTGGTGCATGGGTCACACTGAGCCACACTGGCCAGGCACTTCTCTGGTCTTTTAAGGGAGAAGCAGCTATGTCTCTTCTGGGCCATTGGTTTGTCTTTATTTTTCAGACACTGAACCTTGTAACACTTTGTTTCTCTCTTTGCTTTGGTGGCTTGTAAGCTCAGGGACCAATTTTGACATATTTCTAGCAAATCTACAAGGTTTGTATGTATTTCTTACACCTGGCTTTGTTATTTTTCTACCCTTATTCCTCTTTGTCCAAATCCCCACGTCTGTGTTGCAGTTTTGTAATATAGTTTTAGTTTTGTTATTGTTACGTTATTAGCTACCTCAAGCCCTTTGTGGATGGAGGTGGTACTGACGTATACAGTTGCCCCTTAAACAATGCCAGTTAGAGGCACAGAGCCCCTCACCTTCTTTTCAAATAGAAAACAGTCTTTTCCACCTATGGTTAGCAATCTTTGGTTGTAAACTGCTATTGGGAATGAGAAAATATGGTTTCAATCCACAGTTGGTTGAATCTGTGGATGCAAAACCCATGGCTAGGAAGGGTTTTCAATCAATTGTATTGATTGAAAAAAATTCATGCATAATTGGACCCATGTATTGCAAACTCATGTTGTTCAAGGGTCAAATATATTAGTAAGTAAAAAAAAAAAAAAGACTAGAAAGTAGTAGTTTTACAGGGAAACAGTAATACAGACATGGGGAAGACTTTTTTTTTAAATTAATAAATAAGTCCTATCCAAGTTATTGCTGGATTTTTTTTTTTTTATTGTGAGATCAGTGGTTCTGTCTTTCATGCTTTTATCTCTATGTTCTTCTTTTCTACAGGTTCCCTTCCAAAAGTGACTAGATGGTTTCAAGTCTGACTTAAAAAAAATTTGAGGTAACATTGGTTTATAACATTACATAAGTTTCAGGTGTACAACATTATAATTCAATAACTATATACACTAAAGTGTGCTCACCACCAAAAGTCTAGTTTCAATTTATCTCCATACATTAGACCCTTTTTGCCCTTTTTGACCTCCTCTCATTCCTACTCTCCTCTGGTAACCACTGATCTGTTGTCTGTATCTATGAGTTTGTTTTTGTTTTGCTTTTTTTTTTTCCTCTCTTTTAAAAAATATTCACAAGTTAGTAAAATCATATGATTTTGGTCCTTTATCATCTGACTTATTTCACTTAGCATAATACCCTCAAGGTCCATTCATGTTATGGCAAATGGCAATATTTCATCTTTTTTATTGGCCAAGCAATACTCAGTATTCTATTGTGTGTGTATGCATGTCTGTCTATCTATCTATCTATCTATCTATCTATCTATCTATCTATCTATCTATCTATCTATCTATCTAACAATCCATCCTTCCATCCATCCCACTTCTTCTTTATCCATTCATTGGTTGATGGACTTTTAGGTTCTCTCACGTATAGGCTATTGTAAATGAATATAGAGAAACAGATATCTTTTCAAATCTCAACATTCTTACAAAACTAAAATCCTTCCTCTAGGGTTCGAAAACTAAAACATTAGACTCCTGCCATTCTCTGCTTTTTCTCCATGTTGAAAGAAGAGTCTATAATGACTGTAGTGACTGTCTCCATTACTTCCCTACCCACTGAAGCAGTGCCCTTGAATGCTGGCCTGCTTTCCTCAGTATTCAGTGCAAGGAATACTTCTTAGTCTGGGACTTACTTAGCTCTCAATTCTTCTTTCTCAGAATGTGTTGTTCCCATGGAGTCCCTGATACTATACGCTTCTGGAATTAATCTCATTTATCTCCTAACAGATCTCTAGCCTGGTAACTCTCCTCTTCTCAGTTGCCTATTAGACACAGATGTCTAGATGTCTTGCAGGCACGTCACACTCAGCAACTTTTCATCTTGGTCCTTCTCTCTTGGACCTAATTCTCCCCCCCGCCCCCAGCTTTGAGAATGGTACCACCAGATGCCTTCTTGTAAACTCCAAAAACCTAGGTTTCTTCTTAGACTTCTCTCTGTCCCCTAAACTATCACCAAGTCCTGGTGATATATTGCCTAAACACCTCTTAAATCACCACCATGCAACTTGACCCCACCACAGGGGCTCTATTCTCTCATTTACCTTGATTGTCTCCTGTGCTTTGCACATTGCCAAGGACATAATAAGTGCTCAAAATATTTCTTGAATAAGTAATTAAATTAATTTTAGAAAATTGAAAAACATTAAGAGATAACAGGAGTGGAATATGGATTTAAAAAATATCCTCATGTTATTAGCACACAATTTGTTTTAACAAGCCAAATGAGTCCAATATTTTTTACACTGAATTGCTTTTTGGAACATCTATATCAAAAATATATACTTAGAAATGTATTTTTAATGACTTCCAGGAGGCTGTTTCTCTACAATTTAAATAGGAAAATGCTATACAGTGAGTAATTTAGTCATATGAGCCTTTGGCTGAGATTTAACATATAAACATTTAACATAAGAAAACACCAAAATGAAGAAGTACTGTATAAATTGAGGGTTGCTACAATGAAATTTCATGTATTATTTGCTTTTAGGGAAGCAAGAACCACATTTCTAAATATCTTTGAAACCTACTTATAAAATGCATGGTGAGAGAAGTTTTTTTAATGTATTCTAATTTATAAAAGTAAGTTCAGCTTCAGTTTGGTAATAAAAGTCTAATTGTTCAACATACATGTGTTCATAATGAAGCAGCAAAGAGTGTGGGTAATTGGGTAGCTCTTTAGAAAATTGAATCCTGGTAATTTATCTAGTAATTAGTAACTTGATGCTTCACTCTTTCAGGGCAATACTTTTAAAGATTTTTGTGAGAGCTTCTGCAAAGCAGTATTCATGTCTAATATTCAGTCTTTCTGGTCATCCAAAGCTACAGACCTTTAAGGGATGAGAAAGGGAAAAGATTACTAATGAGGGGCCATATGTGGAAGAGTAGAATTGCTTCTTGAGGTTGTGCTCACACTATAGGTCTGTCTAGTTTTCACCTGGTTGGCATGAAAATCTTGCAGGTTCTTCCCTGCTGCTGTGGCAGAAGAGTATTATGTTGGGATGCTCTACAGTCAGGGTAGGGTGGGGTGTGTCAGAGGTGAATTAGAGACTCTGTAGCCTGGATGCTGTGCAAAAACTGATGTTTAGAGATTGATCACTCCTGTGATGATTACCCCTAGGGATATCCCTGGAGACAAAAAAAAGAAAAGAAAAGAAGAGACATTAGCTCATCAAGTTAATATAATTAATAAATCATGTTATTGTTCTTGACCATTGGAATTTTGATGTTGACTTAGTGTACTAAATGAACTCGTTAACTTTCATGTTAGGGTTGTTTAGACACTGGATGGGCAGATTTCCAGTACACGCCTGGACGCTTGCATTTTTTACTTGCTGGAGATTCCTTTGACCTTGGTGAAAGCCAAAAGAGAGGAAATAGCATTCAAGGAGGCAGAACTTAAAATGAAAACCATATGAAATAGGAGCTCTCTGTGGAATTGAAGCTTGGAGCACTGACTGGGAATGTGCTGGTGTTTGCCCTCGCACAGTGTGGCCTGGTCACTGGGAGGAATGCCATGCAACAGGCACAATGAAAAGAGCTGGTGATTGGGCAGTGACATTTCTTATATAGTTTCTCCAAAATATAAACACTTTTTGATAACATATATGTGTCTGAAGTGTTCTGTGAATTTATTAATGGGTGTAAAGTTCACATGTGTCTTTCACTTTATCCATTTGAAGATATCAAATTAAAAGGCCATTGATTTCTATGATCCTTTCATACTGTATAAGGGACAGCTTGCATAAGAAAAGGCATGTATTTACAATCTAGATATGGAAGATTTGTTACAGGTGGCACTGACTGCCTTGTAGTGGATGCTATTCTGTAATAAAATTACTTATATTGTTAACTAACATTTAATGTCTCATGTAATGACAGCATCCTCATTTAAAAAGGAAAACAGGTCAATTACCCATATGAAAATTAATCTGCTGAAATTAGATCTAAAATATAAATCCCAAAACAAATTTCTGTTATTCTACAGGTGGAATGGTCATGAACCTAACATACGTCAAAAAAAAAAATTTTATTGTCCAGCTGGTGTGGCTCAGTGTTGAGCTTTGACCCATGCACCAAGGGGTTGCCATTTCGATTCCCGGTCAGGACACATGCCCAGGTTGTAGGCCAAATCCCCAGTGGGGGGCATGCAGGAGGCAGCCAATCGATGTTCTCTCTCATCGATGTTTCTGTCTCTCTCTCCTCCCTTCCTCTCTCTAAAATCAATAAAGAGAAAAAAAATTAAAAAACAACAAAATATTTTATTATATAATAGTGAATTTTTTTTCTTTCAACATAAGTATATTTTGACCTCTTCCACTAATATTTTTGCCTTGAACTTTGTAATCAAAGAATATATTTTTTATAATAAAGTTAATAAGTTATATGTATTGCCCATTATGAAGTACATATAACTGAACAAATAAGTGACTGGGTTCTTATTAAAGGAGGAATCAGCTCTGCATATAAAAGGAAGTACTAATTCTTTCATCTGTTGCCTCCCCCAGTCAAGAATGATGATGCGATTTTAAAACTGTACTTTACATGCCATTACTTATCCTGTTTTCAATGTTGATTGCTCTTCCCGTCTAGTCTATGTTTGGTGAAACCTTATCCATCCTTCAAAAGCCAATACAAATGTCATCTTCATGGAAGGAATTAACTTGCCTTCTCAGGAGTTCTCTTTGCCCGAGGCCATTTGGCCCGGGCAGCACCTATGACAAAGATACACTGTTTGCTGTGTTTTCCAATGAGGGTGAAGGTAGCACTTTACCATATTTTGTGGCCCATTTGATGGTATAATACCTGTCACAGAATAATGTTTGATTTAAATAATGCAGTACAAAATAAGTTGATGATCTTTATATATGTTTCAAATGAAAATACCATTAACTTCCTACTAACAAAGGAAATAAAAATTTTGCATCAAAGAAATAAACATTTATTACATTTATGTCCTGAGTGATAGGCTTAAAGGCTTATATTTTATTTTGTTCCTCTTGCTGTGCTGGTTTTGGGAATAGATGAAAGATCAAATGGCTAAGTATCAACAATGTTTATGAAAAAATATTGCCTACTTTATTTGCCTAAAATGGCTCTGTTGTCTCCAGTTTTGTTTAAGAATCATCTCTTGTTACATGGCTGCAGATACATTGCAGCTCGAAGCAGGTATAACCATCAACAGTACAATATCTGTTACCTGGAGCATGATATGGTTCATGTCTTAAAATCAGCTTTACAAAGTTTCACGGAAGTTTTTTATTGTACAGTTGTCCTTATTTTTGCTTTTTATGTAAAAGATGATATGAAACACGAATAAAATTTTGAAAATAATAATTTGTATAATATGAATCCTAATGCAACCATTTTTATTTTTGCCAGTGACTTTCTTTATATGTATATACACATTTTATATACCTGTAATTGTATTAAAAATACAATTTTGCACTAAACGTTTTAACAGAACATTGTAATACTTCCTCATGTTTCAGCATGGTCTTTATCACAGTTTTAAGAAAAGTTTATTTTTTATGTCATTGTACCATAATATATGCATAAAATACATACATACTATATATAATACATACACACATACTGTATAATATAAATGTAAATTAATTTTATTATTTATATAATATACACTTAAACAAACATATATTTACCTACCTATCTATTTATCTCCTGGCTAGCTAAACATCTATTCAAAATTCAAAATGAATCTTTCAGGCTATCTAAATGAAATATAAAATCCTCTCTATTTTTTTCTAATGATTTTGTTTAATTATCTTGGAGATCTGTATCAAAATTCCAAATGTTTTGTTAGTGAGATGGGTTGTTGGTTTCATGACATAAGGAATTGTAGGATAAAAGCTTTAAACTAAAGGGATCTTTTTTTTCAGATAAATGGAATATATTATTTCCTTAAACATTTTTTTGGAATGCTTACTCTTTTTAGGAATTGGGATTTTGCTGGAATCACACAAATGAACAGGTTTGTGGACAAGTAAATAAAATATTTATAATTTATAATACATCAAGGAAGGATTTTCTAAGTCATCTTAGAATATGTCTACGGTGAGAGATTGCTGGACTCCTATTGGCCTTCTGATTAAGTTACAGGATGTATGGGGAAAGCTCTCAGGCAGTGAGAACAGCATGAGATAAAGCTCTGAGGTAGAGAAGAGCTTCTTTGAAAAACTGGGAGTGGAGGTGTGGACAGAATGAGCCTCAGACAGTGAGCAGAGGGTAAATGGCATGAGACAAGATGGACACAATAAACAGGATCAGATCTAGGGACCAGATAGTGTTGGACTTGTGGTCTGGGGTTAGTAATGTGGACTTTGTTCTGGGTGTAATGTGAAGCCTTTGAATGATTAATCAATGTAGTAACATCGTTCATTTTCCATATTAAAAAGTTTACTTTTTATGCAACATGGAAATGAATGGGGGAGGCATGAATGGCAAAGGAGACCATGTAGGAGGCAGTTGCAGTTGTGCAGGTCAGACACATTGATTGGCATTGCGGTGTAGGGCGATAGCAGAAGAAATGGGGGGCAGTGGGCACAATGATATAAGGTGATGTTTTGTTGCAGGGAATACAAAAAGAAATCAGAATGACTGAAATATCTAACTTAACCAACTGCTGGCATTAATATTTACTGAGATGTAGAAGACATAGAGGTTGGCGGGGTGGGTAGCAGTGATGATGTTAAGTAGTCAGCTGGATAATGGAGCAGAGAAGTGGCCTGGCTGGAGAGGCAGGTAGACTCCTGAGGTGGTGGGAGCAGCCCCATGACTAAGACCCTCTGACAATGTGTGTGTCTTCGTCTTAACTGTACTTTTAAATCTAAGGAAATGAATAGAATCATTTAGGGAGAAAGAGTAGAGGAAGAAGAAAAGTTACCTTAACACCATGTTTGGGAACACCAACATTTAAAGGCTGGGTGGAGTTGGAGAAGCCGGCAGAGGAGATTTGACAGGTGAAACTTGAGCTGTGTCTATAATGTTTTATTTCTAGAAATTTGAGATAGAATTACAAAATACATTGATCATCTGGATGACTGGCACATAGATGTTCGTTCTGTTATGTTCTGCAGTTTTAAAAATATACAGGTATTTAAAATACCTCTAATTTAATACAGTTAAAATGAAATTATGGAAAGCTTTGCAAAAGCTATTTAGAACATAACATTAGATGATACAAACTTCACAATCATTTCTTTATTAGTTAATGACTCCAATAAATTGCCATTGTAAATGTTAGAATTAACTAGAACACTGAGGTTCTTGTAATGCTAAGTGATATAGATAATAAAGCATTATATGTAGGGTCACCGATTTGAGAAATTTCAAAGTGACCTTAAAAAGCAAATCTCTGGGCCTTGGCCGGTTTGGCTCAGTGGTTAGAGCATTGGCCTGCGGTCCAGAGAGACCCGGGTTCGGTTCCAGCTAAGGGCACGTACCTCGGTTGCAGTTTGTCCCCGGCCCTGGTTGGGTCGTGCAGGAGGCAGCCACTTGATGTGTCCCTTTCATGTCGATGTTTCTCTCTCTCTCTCTCTCTCTCTCTCTCTCTCTCTCCCTCCCTCCCTCCCTCCCTCTCTCTCTCTCCCTCTCTCTCTATCTGAACAAAAGATGGAAAAATGTCCTCGGGTGAGGATAAAAAAAAAAAAAAGCAAATCTCTGGAATGATCCAGTTCACATTCTCCATGTGCTGTGACCCATCAGGCCCAAAGCAGGAAGGGATTATAAAGCCATTCAGTCCATCACATCGTTTTCTAATGAAAAACTGACTCAGAGATGCTCCCGGCCCTGCACGCAGTCTCAGCCAGTCTTCCAAACTCTCGCTCAAGACTCTTCACATGCATGGTTCCACTGAAGACACATTTAGGTGACGTGTATCCAGGGATGGCTTTATACTGTATTAACAATGCATGTTAGACTGTAGGTTTACTTCCCATGAAGTTTGGGACGCTCAAGTAGATAGTTTTATAATTAAGTGTTGGTTTCAACCCCTCTCTGCATTTTGTTATGACTGCTAGGCTGTGAGAAACCTTTCTATAATATAAGTAATAAAGAGCTGTGAGATGGTCTTGATTTAAGCAAGCTGATTAAATAACAAATAAAATATACCTAAAAGAAAAAGGTGCTTGAACACATTACAAAAGGAATTTTTACTTTATACTATCATTATTCCTTATAGTATTTCCCTAGATATCAAGATCTCCTAACATAGAAATGGCTAATAGATTTAATTGAAGTTGTCATCTCTAATTGACCAGTAGTGGCTGCCTGGACCAAGTGTCAGTAAAGACCAAGCCTGGACTTACTGGGTATATTAGTCAGAATTTTCCAGAACCCATAGTATATTATGCTATATAACACATGTAATATATATAAAATGTATTATATATATGAATATAAATTTCAAGAAACCGGTTGATGTGGTGATGGGGCTGGTAAGTGTGGGATTTTAGGGCAGGCTGGCAGGCTGGAAATTCAGATGAGAGCTCACGTCCCCGTCTTGAGGCAGAATTGCGTCTTTTTGCGAATACTTCCGTCTTTGCTCTTAAGGCCGACAACCCTCTGGATGAGACCCACTCTGGAGGGTAATCTGCTTTACTCAAAATCTACTGATTTTAAATGTTAATCACATCTGCATAACAAGTAGACTGTTGTTTGACCAAACAACAAAGCAGCATAGTCCAGCCAAAGTTGACACAAATTCACCAGCACACTGGAGAAGGGCACAGTGAAATCCGCGGTGTGCAGAGAGGGGCAGAGGCGTCGTTCCTGCTCTATGTTTGTCCTCTTCACCCCGCTTTAATTTAAGTGGTCTTTCAGCGTAACAAAATCCTTTTTATTGGCAAAACTTCAAGAATATTATTATGTGAAATGAAATCACTTAAGTTGTAAAGATTTTTTAATTTGAAAGACAGGAAGATAAAGACTTTATACCTCATGAGACTGTTTTCAGTAAATGTACATTTTACTATTGTTGCATCATTTTCTCAAAAAGGTATTTTATTTTATTATGTACTTATTTGTTTTTTATTGAATTTATTGGGGTGACATTGGTTTGCAAAACCATATAGGTTTCAAGTGTACAACTCAATAAAACATCATCTGCACACTGCATCGTGCACCCATCACCCCAATCAACCAATCAAAGTCTCTTTCTGTCCCCATCCCCCCCCTCACCCACCTCCACCTAGCCCCCACGCCCCTTTCCCTCTGGCTGTCACCACCCTGTTGTCTGTGTCTATGTGCTTTGTATATATGGATTTTTGCTAATCCCTTCACCTTCCTTCATCTAGTCCCCCCTCCCACTTCTCCTCTGATAGCTGTCAGTCTGTGTTATGTATCTATGACTCTGTTAAAGGACGGAATTTCAAACCTTTCCCATCCCTTTATATAACCAGGGTTTTAGTCCACAATTGCTATGCCTTCCTCACCCACCTATGCTGTAAAGAGGTCTTCAGCAGTTATACATTTGTAGTTTTTCATAGAGAAATTGCTGTCTGGATTTTTTTCTCAGCAACTAACCACCACTTATAGTCTCAAGATTAAAATGCAAACTGTCAAAAAATATTTAATAATCATTTGATGGATCTCCTTCAGTCTATTATGTTAGTTTTAATCCTTTAAGTGATGTGACATATCGTAAACTTCTGGTGACTTCATCGGTGTCTCGTGTAACGTGATGTGCCGTGGCCCAAACAATTGTACTATTGTATCAAGTAATTCCTATCGTTTCAGAAAATGGTGGGGCAGAGCCTCATCTGAAAAGTGGCTTCAGCTATATGTTTTAATTAGAGGAGATTTGAAATAAGACGTAAATGAATAGGCTTTGTTATAAAAAACATCTTAATATAAGAACATTTAAAAAATCTCAGAAATAATAAACCCTTAGAAGTAAAACAATGGTTACCAAAGGAATGATACTTGGATAATATCTGAGTTAAACCAAATCCAACAAGTATTTTTATGAGAGTGTCCCTTTTGTTCCCCTTGAAAATGTGTTATATTATTGAATATCACATGTCTCTCTGAATTTCTCTTTCCAGGCACGTTTCCCGCTAGGAACATATGGAAAGGGTAAATGTCTGGAGTAAAGCTTGAATGATATTATAAACTAGGAGAGAGGATCTTGAAGGATTAATGCAGTTAAAAGAGCTAAAACTATGTCTGCAGTTAGATTTAGACAACCATTTTGCTTATCCTACACTCCTTTTATAGAATATGAAAAAGAAAATGTGAAAAGCAGACCTTATAAAATCCTGTTACTTTATGTGTTTACGTTTTGATGTTGGTATCAATTTACCCTCCTACAGATGCTTAGTACTATTATGTTTTGAACACAGAGAAATTGCATGTGTGTAAAACTGCAGAGAATTCTAGTGGTGGACGTTTTTATACATCAGTTAATGATTTCAACGGAGAACTTTCACTCGGAACTCAGTGCTGATTCCTGCAGACTCCTACGCCCGTGTCTCCTGCACAGACTGAAGCACTGTGATTCTCAGAGGCTAGAGGTGAATTTAAGAGTCAAGGCCAAAAGTAAGGGTAGATATGGGCAATTACTTCACTAAATCAGGCGTAAAATGTGCTGTTAGTTAGTATTTGGCTCATTTAGTCTTCAGTTCTCTTCCTTGCTGAGGTTGTAAAGACATGGCCTTTCTTTCCTTTCACAATTTTAGATTTAGACCTCCAGAGAAAAATGCACCAATCCATTGTCTTCCTGGGACGACTCTCATCTCAGAACCCTCACTAGCTGAGGCACAGTGAGTGAATCAACCAGGGTAGGACTCAGAGGCCAGGGCAGGTTGCGTGCTGGGGTGTGGCAGCAACCTGGAGAGAGGATGACATGCTTGCACATTGTATCACATGCCAGGCCACAGGACACCATGCTTTCGAGGGATCTTGAAGCAAATCCAGAAGGTAGGCTTATTACTCTTATTTTACAAATAAGATAGCTAGTTTAAGATTTACTTGCCTTTAGTCTTCAGAAGTTCAGACCTACGATTAGAATATGACTCTGTTTCCAAACCCTGCTTTACTTTTCTTGTACTTCTGTTATTTTCATCACTGAACCTGGTCTTACACACTTTGAACTTACTGATCCAGCTTGTTAGTGACGTGCTCTATGAAAAAATATGACATTATACTGATCAGTGCTAGGAGACATTTAATATTTTACTAGCTCTGAAAAGCAGATCATTAAAGCCTTTGAATTCTTCTCATAGCGTCAGCCCACAAAGCTGAAACAGACAGGGTACACTGATAGTGGGGATGAGCAGTCCTTTAAGTATGAGCCCAGAATGCTCTGAATCGATTTGGTTGTCATGTAGGCCTGAAATTGGTCATCATTCAAAATTCAGGGCAGATGGTCTATAGAGCTTTCATGGACTCCTGGGTATTTATCAATTAGGATTCAGTAGCATTTTACCTGTTCTCATTAGGTAATTACATTAAAAATATTCCTTATCACAGGAAAGAAAAACCTAATTATCAAATCTTGATTAAACCTTGTGCCAGAGGCTAACCTCTTGACCAGTGACATATGACCATGATAAAAGAAAAGCCAGAAAATTCCCTAGGGGGCCTGACAATGACCAGCAAACACCCAGGAACAGATCTAGGAAAAGTATTCTCTCTCTCTCTCTCTCTTTCTCTTTCTCTTTCCTAGTATCAATGATTGTAAATAATATTAGCACCATTGAAACCACATGTATCATTCACAACTACAACAGTTTTTCCTATGTGTGTGTCTTGATTTTGCTATAAATCCAAAGCTCTTCAAAATATATTCCTGAAGAAAAGCTTTGGTGGCCAACAAATGGATACCAACACATTTTCTTCCTTCTGCTTCTTCTTTGTCGGTGGAGAGCATAAGGTCACATTGCTATAGAATTAGAGAATATCTTGTCTTTCCGTTTTTATTGAATCATAGGTAACGATAAACTAAAACCTAAGACTCTTTTAATCTCTGACACTTTTATTTTTATTTTTTTAAAGTCTCTGACACTTTCATATTTTCAATTCTAACATCATCAGGCTAATACCACCAATCTGGATATTTCTCACAGAATGTTTTAATAATTTATTATTAGATATTTTGTCCTTGAGTGGCAGGTTACATTTATAATGATCACTCCAGGATTTGACGTGGTAGATATTTGTATTGCCTATATTATTTTAGAAGGATTTGAGGCCCAAAAAGGTAAAGGGAGTTTTCCAATATGTTATCCATCTAGTACCTGAAACTTTGTCCCATTTTGCCATATATAATGCACACTCTTGGGGTATCAAGTTTGCTAAACTATGTCATTTCTGTAACACTTTCTGCTATCAGTGTTTATTCAAATACATTCATAAACAAGTGGGTTACAGGAAACTGCGACCCCCATGTTCCACCCTGCAGTGACAGTGTGCTTAGCTAAAAGGCCCTTTCTGGGTTCAGCTCTTGTGAAGTATGTAGGATTAGTCTCTCCTCCTGAAACAGTCTTTTCTTAACCATCTTATGAAAATTAGCCTCTCCTCTCCCTGCTCTGGCAATTATTTTGTTTGTTTATTTTGGCTTGTGGTGTAACCCATAATAAAGAAAACTACAAGGGCATGGATCACATCTGTGTTCTTTACCATGGTTTTCTGTGATCATGGTTCAATGTCTGGCACATAGTGGTTGCTTAAGAAATACTTGGAGATGGAACGAATCCATGAGTGAGTAGAGGTATATATACATGAGTTAGTGGCTGAGGAAGAATGGTAGAATAATGTGATCAGTAGTGTATTTCATCTGGGTCACTTCTGATAGGGCCCCAGTATATTTAAGTCTCTATCCATTGGCAGCTGCAGGCTGAGTGATGAATAATAAATAACAACACAAATCCAACCGGCAGATTGGCTACTGCTACCGTAGCCACTTCCATTTATTAAACTTGCACTGTATGCCAGACTCTGGGCTACATGTTTCATTTTCATTATTTTTTTTAGTTTTCTCTATAACACTTGAAAGGTCAGGACAGGCCTCACTAAGGAGGTGATATCGGAGTAAGAGAAGGCAGAGAAGAAAAAGAAGAGCAGAGATTTGAGCTATTAATATTATGCAGGTAATTCAGGCATACATTATACTATTAGCATTTGGCGGATTTAGACTTTCATTGTTTGTGTTTCTTTGTGGGGACATAATCTTCTTTGTTTTTTACTATTTTGAATTCAGCCACTGAGAGAATAAAGGGCACATACTCATGGTCCTATGGCAAATGTCTTTCTGCAGAGCTTACCTGGTGCCATCACCCCGTCAGCGGTGTTAAGAGATGACATTCCAGCTCACAGTTTAATTGGCAGAGGGAAGAGGTGGCTGGAGGGCACCCATGCATGTCTGGCAGGTGGGCCCTGCCGATTGCCACGTGCATCGATCAGTGGGTGGGCAGCATGGTGTGTGATATTAGTCAATGTGATGAGAGTCAGTGTCCAGAGAGACCTTCCAAGAGGGTAAAATGCGTGCAACTTATAGTGAAAGACATTTCCAAGAGTCTTGTCAGAGAGCTTTAGCACCTCCCTCCCTTCTCCCCTCACACACCACCTTGTGTAAGGGCGGAAGAACATTTAGAGGTACATGTCTTGTGATGAGAAGTAACTGCAAGTAAATGAGTTTTGAAATGCCAGATAGAAGGACTCTATCCTTTTGATTGATAAGGAATCAGAAGAACCATTTGAGCCTTAGGATGGAATTCTGACACTTGAAGTACATTAATACATTTTTTTTCCATCAAGCAACGTAAAGACCAGAGAGGTATATCGATTGTGCTGTGCTTTGGTTTGAAAGCAGCAGGTTAACAGGCACTTTCTATATCCTGAACTAACTGACCTATGGCTCCTGGCATTTGTTAGTCTGAAGAAAGCTGGGTCATGAGATGAAGGCGGAATATATGTTTTATCATGATATCAAAACCTATTATTTAAATAATTGGAAACTTCTGAAACATTGAAATAAAAGTAACCCTCAAGGGAGTAAAAAGGATTTTTTAAAAGGAAGAAGAGAGGCAGAAAAAGAAGGAAATTGGACTTTGGGTGATAATGACGTGTCAATGTATGTTCATTCCTTGTAACAAGTGTACCACTGTGGTGGGGGTTGTTGATAGTGAAGAAGGATGTATGTGTGGGAAGGTAGGGGTGTTTGGGTATAATTTTTGCTTAATTTTGCTGCAAACTTAAAACTACTCTAAAATTAAAGTCTATTTGAAAAATATAAATGGATACATTTTTTAAAAGTCTGTGCAATCTGTTGGGGTATTGCAGTTTGTAGGACTTAAGTATTCATATTGATACCACATCCATATTAACGACCATACACAGAGTGAAGAAGCCTGAACATTCAGTTATAGCTGCTTTCTGCTTGTGAGTTCTTCCCTCAAAAGGCAGTGACCTTATCACTTCTTCTCTGAGCTATCCTTCCATATCAACATATCATTTTGCTCTTACATATGAAAATTTACTTTTGAGAGATGTCTGACAGGATTATGCTTGAGACTTCTGAACGAATTTCTCCCAGGCATATATATATCTCTCACTCTGAAGATCCAAAGATCTAAAGATCATCGTGAATCAAAAGCTAAGCAAGCTGGGCCACCACAGATGGGGAACCCTGATGTAAGCCTTGGAGAGTTCAGTTCCTGGTTTCCTGTAGTTGGTGGGATATTCTCACCAATTATGGTGATTCTGTTTCCATAATCTAGAGGAGATTTTCAAGGCCTGATTGCCTTGGACCTATGGAATTTTAAGTTTAGGGCTATGTTTGCCATACTAATTTGTGAAGTTCTTGCTTTGCCTACGGTTTCTCTGAATAAGGATGAGTTTGATAAGATGAGGAAATTCATTGTCTCCCTTTCAACTGATTTTAATGCTTGTCTCCAACTATATGTCTTACAAGTAGTGCTTCCGTTTTTCTATAAATTCTTCATTCCAAACTGACTGTTACCATGGAGAAAGCGTCATGTCTACTTGGCAGAATTTGGAAATATAGTCATGAAATATTAAAGTTGTAGATCAGGAGGTACAATTTTTACGCTTTTAATTTGGCCAAAATTTCTGGGAAAAGATATAGCAAATGTCTAGAACATATTACAACCAAAATTTAAGATTTGCAATATTAAGAAAAGAAGATGAATGAATATATGCTACCCTATGGAGGTGATATAATTCTTGCTTGTGATATACAGCTCTTTAAGTTAGTTCAGAAGTCCAGTTACTGTACATATTGTTAAATAATTCCATTCCTTGTGTTTTTAAGAACTCTTTAAATATTTATCAATGAATATATTAGGATGCCTTTCTCTATCTCTTCTTTGAGAATTTCAAAATCATACTTTAGTCTGTTGAATATATATATATATATATATTTCCATATGTAGGATTTATTAAAATTGCTTTGAGAACTGTTTCCTTGACACCAAGAAATACCAGTGTCATAATAAAACCCCAAATCTGTACAAAAGGCACAGATTAATATAGTTTTTCTTCTTAGCTACTGAATGATTCATCAACAATTTATTGGGCTTCAGAAAGAAGTTCATAAAAATGGAAAATAACAACTAAAACTCCCTGAGGGTTGTTAATTACCATTTGATTTTCTTGAACCCATTACCTTACATAATAAAAATAATTCCTACACAGTGTGTCTCTCTGTAATCTGTGTGAATGCACACACTTACAAACTCAATTATCTTTTCTAAGTAATAGTCTTGTTATGTTTTTATTCTACTATTATTTTTAAAATAGAGCTAGAGCAGAAAGCTTCCAATTCTGAATGTGTTATTACATAAAACCATTTATAAACCTCTTTCAGTTGATGCTGTTTGTATTTAATTATTAGTAAGTCTTTATTTCCTGTGGAAAATATCAAATAAATATTACAAATATTTCTTCAGACTTTACTATTTTAAAACCCTTATATTTGGGTTAAATCTTCGTAAAACAGCCTTTTCAATATAATTTCTAGTAGGAAATATTGTATAATTTCAACACAGTAAGACTGATAAAAAATTTTCTTCCTATAATGTTTGTCCTATGTAATGTTTATCCTTTGGCAATAATCCATTCTTATGCATACACTTGACAATTCTTCCTTTTCTCATGCTTAAAATATTTTATTATTTGTCTTCTTTGGAAAACATGAAAAAGTTTCACCTTATCCTAATTCTTTTGTTCAACAACAATAAAAACTCTCTTATATCTGCTGTTCATGAAATCAGTATAGAAAGCAACATTCGGGAATTTAGAATATTTATTACTAATGTTTTCATTGAAGTTCCTGTCACTTAAACAGATAACACCTAGATATCAGGTTGCTTATAATTATGAGACCACTTATTGAGGCCAAATAGTCTGTAATAACCAAAATAAGTAATCTATTTAGGCAGAAAATCAAGTCATTTGATTTTGTGTCTGGTACCAAGTTTTCCTCCACTCAGATCTGTAAAAATAGTATAGGACAATATTGTTCAGTGTTATCTGAAGTCATCTTGCATACAGGTCACCCAAGGTTCTTGTCAAAGATGCAGATCCTTGGACCCAGCACTCCACTGAAAAGCTCCCCTCAGCTTTCACAATGATGCCTGTCTTGTCAAACGTAATGGTCATATGACTACTCACTAACACCTGCACAGTTGCCAGTTTCTCTCCTTTTTAAAAAAATTATATATATTTTTTATTGTTGACGTTATTATAGATGTCCTCCATTACCACCCCCCAAATTTGCCTCCTCAACCCAGAGCCTGCCCTCCCTTTTCTCTGGCCCTCACCATATTGTTTTCTGTGTCCATGGGTACTTTCACACAATGGAATACTATGCGGCTGTGAAAAGGCAAGAACTCTTACCTTTTGACAGGATGGATGGACTTGGGGATTATTATGCTAAGCCAGTTTATCCTCCTGATGCACTTTCTTCTCTAGGCATTTGTGAAAAGGCCTTCTCTTTACCTCACAGCAACAACTCAGTGTCCTTGCCTAGTTTTTCCTCTCTTGGAGGAAATAACAGAATCTACTGTTATTAACAAGCATCCCATATTATCTATCCCCTCTCTCCAAGATATGGCACAATAATTCTTTTTTATCTTAATTACTTATTATTAGTACATCTCACCATCTAGGAGCTGATTCATCATCAATACATTTTAGATTCAGAAAGCATATTGAATTTAGGAACTTAGCTATAAATGGCATTAAAAGGGATTCCTGTTTATAAGTAACATTTATATAAAGTTATCAATTTAGAAAAGTAAATAAAAATCTCTAAGCAGACAGAAAAAAAATCATCAAGGCAAAAGAAAGTAGCAAGCCATTGGTGAAGCCATTAACAATAAAAAAAAAAGGCAATGGGGATTTCACCCACCAAAGAGAATAAAGTATTACATATATGATTTATATAATTATGCAAGTATCACAGCAAAGGAGGTTGCATGGCTCCATGGGGCTGTTTCTGATTATTTGATCTTATTACATTAATAGTATTTCTTTATGAAGTAGCTCATGTTGCATTTTATTATAATTATGATGACATGTCTATTGTCTAGCAGTAAAGGGAGACAACTGAGTGAGAATATGAAAAGGGGAGGAGAAAATTATGGAGCACAAAGAAGGTTGATAGGCTTAAAAACCATCATCTGTCTTTCCAGGAAACAATAATCACTTCAGTAAATAATCTTGGGATTGGAAGATTGCTTACAACATTTATGCAAACATGTTGTATATACAAAAGGTAAGCATTTCAGTACTTCTAAGAAACTGCAGATGCAAATATAAATCAGACCTAGACTCTGCCTCAGGAATCTTAGTCTAGTAGGGGAAATTTGTCAAGAATATGGCCACTTATGATCATGGCTCAGTTAAATACGATGAGAGTTCAGAGTAGGGAAGTTATCTTCCTAATAGTTTTATATAGATAGAAATAAGTGATCTTTTAGAAGCATAAACATGATTAAGTCTCTTCCATCTAAAAAGACAATGATATTTTGCAACAGTCTTTTTGTTACAAAAATTTTTACAACAAAGCCAGTAATACACCCTTCTGTTAACCCTGTGTATTTCTCCAGATTGCTTCTCCTCTGTTAATGCAAAAAGTTCTTAAAAGGAAGAGTCCTTTTTCCACCTCCTTATCTAAAACTCATCAACTCCACAATCAGCTACAAACTGATTTGCACATCCACCACTTCACTTCATCTGGTTTCAAGGCCAAGAACAACAAACCATGTGGAGTCCCTTTATTACCTGTGTCTCTTCTGCTTTTAGCTCTTGATTTTTTTCCCCCCTTGAAACTGTTTCCTCTTGTAGTATCTTAGATTTTGCATTCTGGTTGATGATTCCTTTTAAGTCTTCTTCCCAAGGTTCTGTTCTTCATCCTGTCCCTTAAATGTCGGTGTGCTCTAGAGATTCATCCTTGGCTCTTTCAGTTATTTCACTCATCACATTTCTCCCGGCTGAAATCCTCCATTCTTATGGCTGTTTTTTCTACAAAGAATTTATGTCTCCTACAAAATATTCATGCTCTCTCTTCCATAATGCAGAGAGACTTTCCAACCAAAGACTGTATTTTCCAGACTGAGTCCCTTTGGATCCATGAGATGGCATAAGACCAGTTCATGACAGTAGAATATAAGGAGAAATGACAAGTCATTTCTGGGCCTGGAGCTTAAAAAGGAACTCTTCTGACTTTTTCCATCCACCTGCTTGCCCTGGGAGAAAGTGGAATGACACAGTAAAAGCCACTTGGGATCCAAAATCAGAATGTGACTAACCACCAGCTAGAAACATTTGTAATTGACATTTATGTGAGTCAAAAATAAATTTCTATTATATTATGCCACTGAGATTTAGGGATTTATTTATTAAAGTAGCTAACGTTAATATAGAAATTGGTAACTTGAAGTGTGGTGTTATAATTAAAAAACTCAAAATATGTGGAATTTGATTAGTATTTGGGTAATAGGCAATAGGAAATCAACATCAGAATGTGGAAAGATGATGACAAAGTAACACAGTTGGCAAAATAGTTGGTAAATTATTGCCTGTAATAATTTGAAAGGCATCCAAGACTTCTGTCTGTTGTTAGAGGAGCAAAGGTTGGAAAACAGAATTTTAGTATTGTTTGTTGATTGTTACTGGTTGAATTTAACAAGGTATGAGAAGAAAAAGATGAAGTCAGGCAAGAAAGAATCATTATACAAGCAATAAATGAAAGAAGTAGAGAGTGTTCTGAAATAGGAAACCTCTCAAGGTGATAAAACTTTACAACTCTTAGAGCCAAATCAAAAAGAAATGAGACTTAAAAAGGTTTTGAGGAGATGCAATACCAACGGCACAATCCATGAAAGAAATAATTGATAAACTGGACTTCATTAAAGTTCAAAACTTAAGCTTTTTGAAAGACACTGTCAAGCAAATAAGAAGACATCATAATCTGGGAGAAAATATTTACAAAAGATACATTTGATAAAGGACTATTATCCAAAATTACAAAGAACTCTTGAAAACTCAACAATAAGAACATGAACAACCTATTAAAAAGTGGACAAAAGATCTGAACATACTCCTCATCAAAGAAGATATGTAAATGGAAAATAAGAATATAAAAAGATGCTCACATCACACATCATTAGTATAAATTAAAATAATAAGATACCACTACACACCTATTAAAATGGTGAAAATCCAAAATACTGGCAGTACCAAAATGCTAGTGAGGATGTAGAACAATAGGAGTTCTTACTACTTGCTGGTGCGAATAAAAATTGGTACAGCCACTTTGGAAGACAATTTGGCACTCTCTTATAAAGCTAAGCATACTCTTACCATACAGTCCAGTAATACTGCCTCTTGGCATTTACCCAAATGAACTGAAAGCTTTCTGCACTCAGAAGTTTACAGCAGCTTGATTTATAATTGCCAAAACTTAAAAGCAACCAAAATGTCTTTCAGTAGGTGAGTGTATAAATTAACTATGGTACAGACAGTGGAATATTATTCAATGCTAACAAGGAATGAGCTATCCAGTCATGAAAAATAGGGAGATGAAAGTGGAGACATGATAACTGATACCACAGAAATACAAAGGATCACAAACGAACGCTACCAACAATTACTTATACACTAACTGGATGATCTAGAAAAAAAATCGATTCCTAGAAGCACGCAATCTACCATGTCTGAATCATGAAGAAATAGAAAATATGAACAGACTAATAATAAGTAAGGAGATTGGAGCAGTAATAAAAAAATCTCCCAAAAAAGAACTGCCCAAGGCCAGTTGGATTCATGGGTGGATTCTATCAAACATTTAAAGAAAAATTAACACCAAATTTTCAAACGCTTTTAAACAACGAAAGAGAAGGACATCTCTCACTCTAAAAGGCCAGCATTATCCTCATCCCAGTGCCAGATAAGAACACTGCAAGAAAACTATAGGACAGTATCCCCAGTGACCATCAGTGCAAAAATCCTCAACAAAAAACTGGCAAACCAAATTTGACAGAACATTGAAAGGATCATAAGCCATGACTAAGTGGGATCTGTCCCTGAAATTTGCTGCAGGCTACAAAACCAATATTTAGTACAGAAAGAAGATAACACCTCACCATATTTTTTATCATTAATAGTGGTAGTCAATGGTTGTATGATTATTTTTCCAGTGAAGGAGGGAGCGGAGTAGACAGGGGAGAGATAGAGTGAGAGAAGACACTGTGGTTGGCTAAGCAATATGCTGGAATGGTCAAAGGGGTATCTAATAGTCCATTGTAACTTGACTGCATTCTGCAGTGCAAAGGCCCTCTGTCACCCAGGTCACCAGTAACTTCTCCTATGCTCACAGGAGCTCTCATGGGAGTGTTTCCTGTTTATTTACATGTTTGTGTGTATATGTGTCTATTTCTGATGAACATCAAGTAAAGGTACTGAGTGTCGGAAATGGCTGCAAGTCATTGAGTACAAAACAAGAATTCAGTGGAAGCTAGAAGAGGCAGCTGGAAGTTATCATGAGACTCCCCAGTTCCTGACCAGACTTAACAAAAATCTAGGAAGAGACTTGTGACAAGATGGGAAAGTTTGGAGTTTGAACTAATCTTATTTGGAGTTTAAGGAAGTGAGTGATTCTCTTTAATGTCTTAATCACATAAAGCATTTGTATTTTAACACCAATGAAAATGTTAAAGGATGATATTCCTTGCTTGAAATTTGAGGCACACTATAGAGTAGGGATAATTTTGGGTACATCTCAAGGGGCTGAGCGAGAGGGAGAACAAGAAAAAAGTGAAAAGAAAGTCTAGATAGAGGGTCACTAGGAGGAAGAGGCGAGAGAAAAAGAATCAAAAGTCATTTCCACATGCCTGTTTCCCCAAGATGCCCCTCGAGACCTGGCTCCCTTCTTGTTCTTACATTTCATTTCCTTCCCCATCCCAGCCCTGGTGGAGCCTGTACAGTACCTGCTCTTCTTCCTGGGCGTGCAGCTATGTGACACTTCCCAATGTCCTTATATCTAAGTCAAATAATGGTGTTTGGGCTAACAGAATGTGAGCAGAATGCTTTAAACTACTTCTTGGGTTGGCCTTAAACTATTTTCTCTTTCTTCCTCCAACATCATGGCTAGAAAAGAAGGTTGAGGACATACTTCCCAGGAGAGCTCCTGACTGGGGACATCTGCCTTTGACTTTATGGAAATGATAACCTTTTTTGGATAAGCCACTGGTATCTTGTTTTTGTTTATACCATAGTGATTGCTACTCTGACTTGATAGAACAGCCAATGCTCCACCTCCCTCTCCCTCTTCTAACCTGTTACCTCAAACTCCCTCTCTATTTTCCATCGGGTCAAAATCTTTCCTGTTTAGTATGTGCCTTCCATTTGACTTATGCGGTATTCAAGGGTGGAGCAGGGATGAAGGAGGCAGGAAAAAGGGTTGATTTGAGGGAATGGCTGCTAGTCACAGAGTAGAAAACAAGAATTTCGTGAAAAGTGAAGAGGCAGCTGGAAGTTACCATGAGACTCCCCAGTCTTTCTCTCTCACAGGATACATTTGGATTCTATGCAACTATCACTGCTATAACCATTCAAACTTTTAACTGTGCAAAGTTGTATTGTCTTCATTAGAGGGGCTGAAGAATACTTGGAAGATTTGATTTTAAACTAATTGAGGACAGGGATTACATATCTTTGTAGCTTTATATTTTATTTATTAAAAGTTAAAAAAATAGAGGATGTAACTTGACAGGCTTAATTCAATTAAGGAAACCACTAGATCTACCTCCAAGATACTGATAAAAAATACTTAAATTGAGTCACTGAATAAAAACTAATAAATTTTCATCCTATTATGAGCCTTTTGTTAAAATGTACTTATACTTCCCAAGGTCAAAACCACCCACTTTATGCAAAGGTCTTGGTGTCAGCATTTCCTGTCCCAGCCAGATGGGTTGCCTCGAAGAACTTACCTACTGTCTCTGTTAAGCACTGTGGGCTGCTTATGACATATTTTAGATGCTATAGTTATTTTTCAGGGCATTCATATACACGAGATTCGTTTTAAATCCTTTAACACATTTTCCTCATATGGATGTTACTGTTACAGTCCCTTGTGAGAACATGTGTTGGTTATGTTAGAATTAGACTTAAAGTAACAAATTGACTTCCTTTCAAAGGCTTTAGAACATTTTAACCCTCAGGAATAAATCCCTAATTAGGTGGTTAAGTCTTAGGGAGTAAGTGAAAATAGACCAGGGGAAGTTTTCTAGCAGATCCCCCCTCTGAAAACCCATCCTTGGCTGTTGTCAGGAAACCACTGTTCTCTCTTACAGTCCTCCCAGTTACCTGCCCCCATGTGGAGAAAGTGCTTAGGTAAACAGATTCTTAGATGGGGGATGAAGGGAAGAGGGCAGTGGGCCAGTAATGCTGGGAAGCAGTGTGTAGAAATAAATGTAGGATTGCCTGTTTGTAAGAAGGAGAGATTTAAAGGAGATAAATTCTACGGCTATTATAAGCAAAAGCAAAGAATTAGCTCATTTAAAATAATTTTTCTTTTTTTAGAACTGAAAGATATCATTAAATCACTCTGGACTCTTGCTTTGTATCTCTCCAGGGCATGCTTCTACATTCACGATATACTTTTATATGTATAATTTCTCATGCATTATCTCATTTTATCCTGACAATAGGCATGTGAAGTAGGAGGTGTCTTCAGTTTATAAATCAGGCAAGTAAGTCCCAGAAGGCCTATGGGTATATTTTGAATGTCTTACAACGAGGATGTTTCAAGTTCGGGTCATTTGTTTCTAAATCTTATGATTGATTTATAATATGTTCTTCACTAGCCTATGAGTGTCTTTATAATCTCATTCTTCTTTCCTTCTCAAGCTTGGTATCTCATCACTTTCTCACTTTGCAATCTGTTATGCAGTCAGGCTGAACAGCCCTCCCTGCTTGACTTTGCCACAGCCTCCCTCGGCTCTGAGTCTTCCCCTGTGCTCTTTGCTTCTGCCTTTGACATTCTGGCCACAGTTTTGCCTGATTAACTCTTGGTTAGTCTTCACATTTTATCATATATGTCATCGCTTCCGGGGGATTTCTACTGACCACCCCCCCTGTAGTATCCGAGATAGTGCCTTGCTTGCCCTTTATCTTTGTATTTTTCACGCTTAATGTGTTGCGATTGTATCACCCGCTGGTCTGTGAACTGTGTGAGAAGAGCGGACCACGTCTATTTTATTCAGTGTCTGGCTCATAGTAGGTGCTCAATATTTATTCTTTGACTGACTGAATAAATGAATGGTTAAACATTCCTTTTCAAATTTACCCTTTTTCCCAGCTTGTTTCCAAGTCTCCCTTATTTTCTCAAATGCATTCACATACTAAGGATAACAGTTCATTTGACTTATTTTCCACAGATGAAGCCTCTCTAGGCATTCTGTCGCTTTTGGAAAGTAATGGAAGATAAAACGTCACTTGGAGAAGGAAAAATAAATAAAAACTCCCACTTTGCTACTTTTCTGGTTCCACTTTTTCCTGTCACCCACTTTTCAGCCTATTTTTTAACCCATCCTTCAAAATTTGTGAGTATTTTCTGTGAGCCATTTGCTACCTATACAAAGCTAAATCATAGGTCAAAATAATAATAAAAATGCAAATTTATAGGAGTTTCCCATTATGCAGAAAAGGTTATTTGAATTCTCGGTCAGGACATATTGTAAAGTTAGACCGTGCTGAAATCAGTTCCCTTGAGATTCTTCATCCATAAATTTAGTAATAGTCTTCTCACAGTTCTTTGTTAGATTTCTCAGTCCTGTCTTGCAACTTTGAAAGCTTAGGCATTCTCTGATAGGGATTTTTTTTTAACCCAAAGAAATAAAAACTTCTCAAGGTTATCTATCTTGAACTATGTCCAAGATTCCCATGAATGAGCTACATCAAATCTTACCATATGTTCTTCCTCATATGGGTATGGCTGAATAGAGATATTTATAAAATGATCTAGGTATATCCATTGATTGATGAAAGTCATTAGTTTCTGAATATTTAGATAACTCAATATCTGGTATTGTTTGATTTACCTAGACAAGTGAAATGTGGTTAAAACAAACCTTTGGGTCTAATACCACCCACCCCACCCCCTCTTTTTTTTTGGCATGGAAAAGGTCTGGGGAGCAGCTGGCTGCCAGCTGGAGCCTCATACTGTTTTATTGAAGTGGAATTGGGGCTTTAACAAGCTTAATTATAACAAGACTTCACCTGCATCACAGAACCCGTTACCAGCACCCCCCCCCTTTTTTTTTTAACACGTTGCTGGTTGTTTTGAAGCCTGTTTTCAATATTTCCACCCAGACCTTATTTGATCTGAAAGCTTTTTAGTGATACTCATGATTTAGTTACAATGGCATGAAAAGGTAAATTAAATCTAGCTACTTTTGTGTAGGTAAGATCAGGAATGGGGTGAGGGAACTTGGAGATAATGGTGTTATCTATAAACCTGATTTAAGTGATCGATCCGGCTAGGTTGTCTGTTTCAATGAGTGGATGAAGGAACCATGTGTTCATATCATTAGTCCATGTGTCCTGAGGGCTTACCTTTATTTTGCTTTATGATTCTCCTAAGCATATTATATAATGTAAGCCTCACATTTGATTGGAAGCACTTCTAAGTACTTCCTAAGGTAGCTGATAATAGTTCTCAGCATGACTGACACTTAGGAAATATCACCAATACCTTGATTTATTGGAAGGCTATATGAATTTGCAAAAGAGATGAATGCTCCCATATTTAAACATTATCTTACAAACTCTTGTATTTTCTTTTAGCATAAATTGCTCGATGATGAAAACAGCTGCTCTTTCCTTTGTGTTGTGTTTTTTGTACAGGAACAAATACTTGTTAACCTCTTTGAGATGATGAGTTTGGGGAGGATTTAGACAGAGATTTGAAATTACCTTTTTAAACATGAAGAGAAAAAGGTGATGAGAATTTCTGAAGGTGGCAATAGGAATAATACAATGTGAAAATGTTGGTTAAAAGTAATAATCCCTGTTGCTTTTTGTGCTAAAAGATTTCTAGATCCTGGGCAGCCTGGAAAGGCACATGGCTACCTGAATAAATTAGATGTTAGCATGAAGTAAGTGGGGTTGACACTTTTGGGCTTATATTTATAGCTTTCTTGTCCTCAATAAGGTAATTACATTTCTATTTGCCTGTAACACTAGGGATTGCAGATATTTATAGGCCTTGGAAAAGGAATTGGGGACAGTTGGCTCAGTCCAACGACAATATTCCAATAGACAGGGTTTTCTAAACTGAAAATTGAATGAAAGAATCATCTGTGATATTTACTATGTGCTCTGATTTAAGAGGTTCATCTGATGCATGATAGTCAGTGAGCGACAGGAAATGCCCTACTGCTTTGGACAGTCTTATGAGGGGGCATGGTGCTGTCACAGAGGTTAAGAAACTACACTTCTTATAATACATATATTATACTACTTAGTCTTGTTCAAATATTTCAGTGGTTAAATTCAATTTCTCTCCAGCCCAAAACTCAAACATGATCTCTTCCTCATAGCTTTCGGTGATTTCCCTTCCTACTCACCCCCCTCCTCTGCCTCATCAGGAGCACCATCTCCTTCATCTCTGCTAACAGTGCATTCCTCTTCGTTCATAGCGCTTCTCGAATTGCATTGTAATTATTTGTTTACATATCTGTCTCCCTCACCAGACTGTGAGCTCTTCAAGGACTGAGACAGTGTTTTATTTAGCTCACTCGGTATACCCACAGCCTGTCAGTGTCTGGCACATAATAGACACATAATAAATGCTGAAAGAAAATAAAAGGGTGGGGATTAATGAATGAGTATAAATTATTGTCATCTCTGATTTATTCGGCAGTCATGTCAGAGCGTGCAAAAAGAGAAACGCCCATCTTATTACTCCTTCAATGTCATGTTGTCTTTTCTAGAAAACTGCAGAGAGCTTAGCAGTCCTCTGAACTCATATTGCATAATTCCACAATAGCGATAACAGCACTGCAATTAAAGCATAAACACTACCAAATCATTGTAAATCATACTGAGTTGCAGTCCTGGGATCTCCAGTGTGGTTTTTGGTTTCCATTGTAATTCACTCATTAAAACACACACACACACACACACACACACACACACACACACGCACACAACATTATGTTTGATTGGTTATATAAAACTTGTTTAGACTTTTAAAATGCATTTGCATTTACAAATACTTTAAATTAGAACTTATTCTTTGGAAAATAAATAGAGGGTTTATTAAGCAGGCATTGAGGCAAACACGTTTCTAGGCTTGTTGGTAAATGGTACCTGTTCAAAGACCAAGGTTAATATGGTTGGTGAGTAAGTAAGGTGGTAGCAGGAAAAACCTGCTGGGTATTAAGTTCATCTTTTGGACAAATGTTTTGGTTTCATTAAAAATGAAAATGGCCCTGGCCTGTGTGGCTCAGTGGTTAGAGTGTCGACTCTCGGACCAAAGCGTCATGGGTTCAATTCCTGGTCAAAAGCATGTACCTGGGTTGTAGGTTTGATCCCTGACTGGGACCATGCAGGAGGGAACCAATTAATGTGTCTCTCTCATATGGATGTTTTTCTCTCTCACTCTCCCTCCCTGCCTCCTTCCCAAAAAGCAATGGAAAAAATATCCTCCAGTAAGAATTAACAACAACAAAAAGTGAAAATCCGTTTCACCCAGATTTTTCTGTTATTATGTAAATTTATGTGTATTTGAAGAAATTTAATTATTCTATTTCATTCATTTACACTTGAGTCCTTAAAAGACATTCTGTAATGCATAAGAGGGCGCCCCTTTCTTGTCTTTGATCTTTATTATTTTAAATCCCCTAAGATCTTTTTTTCCCCTCACCTCCAACAAACTTAACCAATTAGGTGATCTGCCAGTAACACAATCGCCTCCAATACCAATTTTAGCTGAAAAAAATGGGAAAAAACATTCGTTCATTATCCTTATTCAATGATGTCGGATAGGTTATGTTGATTTTATAAACAAACTTATGTAGAGTTTAATAATGTGTAAAATTGTAGCATGAACATTTACAGATCTTTAAAACAGGGACCATGATTTCTTATTCTTGGTTATTATATTATCAGGCCCTAGCAGAAAGCCTGAGAGAAAACAGAAACTCAATAAATAGTGAATATGGATTAATTGATGACTGTACCAACAAATGCTATAAAATAACATAAACTATTTTGTTTGGTGATTAAGTCAGTAGAAAGACGTACAAAGGCCGTTTTTATATTTGAAGAGTGTGAAAAATTTCAGTTATGGTAGGAGGCTTGCAGAGGGAGAAACCTTGATTTATATTCAATGCATAGTTTGTACCCTGGAGAAGAAATAGGAGGGTTGCTCTTAAACAGAAGAAAGCAAAGATTTGATTAAAATGACAAAGTTTCTGATTAGCCAATATCGGGACCAGAAAGAGGCTGGGATGGGAAGAAGAGAGGTGCTTGTTTTTTTCCTTTCCCCCATATTTCTAAAATGACCAACACAATTGTGGCCACTAGGAAATGGGCAACAGGCAGTTTCCACATTCCCTGAATCAACATTTTTCCCATCTGGACTAGAATTTTTAAATTCTCCAGAACTGCGGGCAGGAGGGGATCCGTGCTGCTTCCCATGCTCTAGGTCCAGCCTAGTGGCGTCCAAAGGGCCGTGCGTGCTCCCTGATAACTCACCGAATCATTGAATAGCATGTGAGAAGAAAAAATAATTAAAACTGTCATTTATTTTTATCCAAAAAATTAAGGAAATGAGTTAAGCTTTATTCATTCTTGGGAAGTTTTTGTTTGTTTGTTTTTTAATTTTTTTAAAGTATACATACGTACAGAAAAGTGAACAAAAAGGAAAGGGGATCAAGAAGTACAGACTTCTAGTAATAAAATAAGTGATGGGGATCTAATGTACAGCATAAGGAATAGAGGCAAAAAGAAAAAAGTGAACAATGAAAGGTGTACAATTGGATTGATTTTCATAAAACGAACACACATGTAACCAATATAGGTAAGAAACAGGCATTGCCAGCACCACAGAGGACCCCTGTCATATCTCCTTCCCATGACTACCTCTCAAGGAAATTTACTACCTTGACATCTAATACTATATATTAGTTTTGCCTTAAATTTTTTTTGTAGATAAATGGAATATTTTTGTATATTAGTTTATATCTGGTGCTATTCTGCTTATCAGTATGTTTATGAGATGTATCTCTATTGCTACATGTAGTTGTAGTTTATTCATTTTTAATGTTGCATATTACTCCATTATATGGATGGACCACAATTTATCCATTCTACCATTGATGAACATTTGGGTAGTTTCATTGTTGCCAATTTTGGGCTCTCATGAATAGTATTGCTATGAAGAGTGTTATCTACCAACATTTCCATAGGATGAATACCTAGGAGTGGAATTCCTGGTTTTTAGGGTTTGCATATATTAAGTATTAGTAGATAGTGCAAAATAGTTTTCCAAAATGGTTGGACCAATTTATACATGATACAATTAATGTTTTGTAGCAATTCTTTTGTATATGTAGTGACATTACACTATGGTTTTAATCTCTACTTCCCTCATGACCAGTTATTTTTAGCATTTTTTCAAATCCTTAATGACCATTTAGATATTCTTTTCTTATCCAAGTGTTTTGCCCAATTTTTGCTAGCTTTTTGGCCTTATTGATTTTTAATCCTCACCTGAGGATACTTTTTGCATTCATAGAGGAAGAGGGAGAGAGGGAGGAAGACAGAGAGAGAGAAACATCAATGTGAGAGAGACACATTGAGTGGTTGCCACCCACACAACCCCAACCGGGGCCGGGGACAAACTGCAACCGAGGTACATGCCCTTAGCGGGAACCGAACCCGGATCTCTCCAGACCACAAGCCCATGCACTAACTGCTGAGCCAAACTGGCCAGGGCTGATTTGTAAAAATTTTTTACACGAGTCTTTTGATGATATATGTATTACAAATGTCTTATCTATTTCTGTGGCTAAGTGTCTTTTCACCTTCTTAAGGGTAAAACACTACTAATTTTTATGTGGAATGACATTGACATCCTCACTGCAAATGCATGTCAGATGGCACTTACCGGATGCAGCCTGTGTGTGTGGGTGGGGGTGGGGGTGGGAGGGGGAAGCTGGATGGTGTGCTTAACTGCAGTGCACTTACTTGAACCTTTCCTTCCAAGATAGTGTTATATATTATTGTTTTAAATGTGCATTATTACATTCATTGAATGATTTAATATCCAGTTTTTACTAGATTAATCTTTAAAAAAATTTTTTTTTCTTTATTGATTCTAGAGAGAGAAGAAGTGAGAGGGAGAGAGAGATGGAAACATCGATGAGAGAGAACATCAATTGGCTGCCTCCTGCATGATCCCCACTGGGGATCGGGCCCACAACCTGGGCATGTGTCCTGACCGGGAATCGAACCAGAGACTTCCGGGTGCATGAGTCATTGCTCAACCACTGAACCACACTGGCTGGACTACTAGATTAATCTTAACACAGTGGATAAATGGCTTTAAAATATTCTTGCAAAGCAAATGTAAATTGAAGATAATCTTAATAGAGCAAGAATTTGGGTACTATATGAAAGTGTTAACTTGATACTTCTTCCTCAAATAAGAGCTGTTCTTCAGCTTCATAAAGAAAATTTAACCTAATAATATCTGAAAAGCTACTCAAAAAATAAAATAATCAGAAAAGCTATTTAAAATAAAGACTTGTGTCTACTTTAGTTAACAATGAGCCCTAGCCTAATACATTTTTCCTTGATATATTAATGTATAAAGCCACCATGATCAACAAAACATTATGTTTATTTCATTCTCATCCCTTTTATTTCATTCTCATACATTTTCTAGTTTTTGTATATTACATAGATAATTTATAACCAAATCAATATACATCTATTAGGATCATAATCAAAATAGTTTGGAGCACTGCTCTAGAAAATTTTAAACTATTGATGTACTGTTATGCAGAAGCATTACCATAAAAACTTCTGGGCAACTTTTAAAATGGAAATTTATAAAGTATCATTTCCATTTTAGTTTAGACCTAGCTATTTGAAAAACATGACAGAGAGTTGTACAGTGCATGCCGCAGTGGAGATGCCTGGAACAGAATTCTGGTAGGTTTGTAAATAATAGACGCCTTTGTTCCGAAAGCTCCGCTATTCAGCAAAAGCTGTCCTGAACCTCCTCATATTCTCAGGTGAGGGCTGATTCCTGAGAATGGAATATGCCTACTGAGGATGGCAGATTTCACTTTGGAACGTGGGATTCAGAGTCCAAGCCTGGATGCCTGGGAATATCCAGACACACCTTAACTATGGCAGTAAATCAACTGGTAGAAGAAATTGCCACACAGTGGCAAGGAGAGCATTTTGGGGAGAAGCCAACTTCTTGAAAAGCCACCTTACAGGCTAAAATAAGCTATGATAGATGCATATTTTTTTAATGCTAAAGAGTTGAAATAGAAATATAAATAATGTAAAGAGAAAAAGATAATGGGTATAATTTTTTTCCCCTTTTCATCTTATTCTAGAGGTTTTGTAAGAAATGATGACACTAACTGGGCAAACAGTTTTGTTTGTGGGTATTGATTACAAATGTCTCCTTTCATCTGATGAATGAAAAGAGCCCCAAGGATCACCTAATACATCCTGCCTGTCATTGGCAGGCGGGAGAGAAGCCACCCTGGGTGGGTGAGTCTCGGGCCCTCCAGAAGAGGAGTTTCCAGATCCTGTCGACACCCCTCTGCAGTTGTTTTTGGCTTCATGTTCGGTGGACACCTTTTTTTTCAGCTGAGTCTCACATCATATACATGGAATGATATGCCCTCCCCTCACTCTCGTCCCAAATGCTATGAACACTTGGAAGAAAAAGCTGTGGAAATGTGAAGCATTATTTTAGGAACAGAATCTTTGTTGCCGCGAAGCTTTTGCAAGCACTGTGTCTATAGGCGATTTATCTGCCACATCTGTTTTTGTGTGTGGGAGGCACACTATATCATCCAAGATGAGTCACCTCGTAAAGGAGCATAATCTACTTGAGCTTCATGTTGAAGCTGTTCTCTGGTAGAGTGAGCTGTAGTATTTAAGCTTTAAGTGGTACATATCTAGGCCTCCTGGTAGCACCCTGCCAAGAGCAACAATAGCTACAGAGGAGAAAAATCTCCTTCCTTCCATTTCCTCTCAGTCTGTCTTTTTAATGTCACCGCTGCAGCAAAGTCAGTACGAACCCTCGAGGGCGCTGCCGTGAAAGACCGAGCCATCCCACCCCTGTTCTGGAATTAGAACAACTGAATTTGGCAAGGCAAGAAGACAAAAAAAAAAAAATAGGGTAAAAAAAATCCCAGAAACATTATAAAAGAGCAGTTAAATATCTCTAACTGATCATTAAACATCCATTGTTCTTGATATCAGGGTTTCTGAAATGTGGTTCTCAGATAGGGTCTGTAGTATGTTGGTATATATTATTGATTCCTTGAAGATGTTCCCTTAGTTCCCCAAAGTCTAAACAAAAACAGTGATGTTAGACCTCTTTGCTGTTCTTTCTTGGGGCCTCCTGAAAAGAAAATTCTTTTTCATTATAGATCGTTCATTTGTACAAAGGATATTATTTTTTGACTCTAAAATATGTGTGAGGTATTTCAGTAGCTATTGATAAATTGTATGTATGAAGTAATCACATCTTTTGAAAGAAAATACGTAGCTTGATCCTTTTAGTGGAACACACAGTGGTTTCCATTCTGTGGAGTACGTCTGAGGTTTGTCTTCCATATCCCAGTCCCTGGGTAAGACTTCTCCCCTAGACCAACACAGGTACATGGTCTCATGGTGCTGGGCCTGTGAGTGAGACAGAAGCCATTACATTGCCCCACACATTAACTCACTGTTTTATCCCCAGGCCCTACCTTCACACCCTGTTCAAAAGGAGAAAGAGATGTAATCCAAGTGATAATCATGTCTGCTTCTCTTCAGAGAAAGTGGTACAGTCAGTATATAAACAACAGGATTTAGCTAACACCTTGCTATAGGTGTGCATTGTGTGTGTGTGTGTGCGCGCACGTGTATATGATTAAAATTAAGTGCCAAGAGGTCTGGGACATAAGTCTATTCCCCACTGATGTCCAGTTATCTTTAATGATGTGGAGATAACCTTTTCTGTGGCCTGATGGGCTTTTTGATGAGGTAATTGTGTGACCCTGTCTGGCTGATTTGAGAGGCATAGGAATGTTCTCTCTTTCTATTCCATCCCAAGAAATGGATAGGCAACATTGTCTTATTCTTGATCCTGACATGGTCACCTTTCTCTTTCCTTTGGGTTTAAGTATTATAGTTCCTCTTAAAAAGTAAACATAGTTTGAAAGACATCAGCTATTAGGGCACCACCAACTCTTAAATTTTTCTACAGGATTTTTTTGTTTCCCATGATACAAAAATGTGAGGGAATGTGACTCTAGAGAGGCAAGTATGGTAAAGGGGAGAAGGCCAGGAACAAAGGAATATAGTATAGTCTCTAAAGAGAAAAATAGTGGTTACTTTATGGGGCTCAGGAAAGCAAGTGGGAACTCGGTTTCTGATGGCAGGAAGGTACAAACAATGAAAGAAAAGAGCACAGAAGAGTGCCAAGGAGAAAGGTGCCTACTTCCCAGCTTTGCTCACCATTCTTTTTACTTATCATTCTTGTGACTGGTGGCGCTGGGTGTAAGGGGGCCTGTGAACAGGCTCTGAGTGGCTCAAAGAAGAATGTCACCACTAGTGGAAAAACCCTGCAAGATGTCTGACTGTAGGTCAAGGAACATAAGATGAAAATGTTCAGAACATTCACACATATATTACAGATCATATAATTAACTCAGCATTTTTTTCTAGAGCATAATAAACATTCAGTGAATGTAAGTTCTTCTCCTCCTTCTTTTTCTCCCTCTTGCTTTTCATCTCTTCCTCCTTCTTATTGTTTTTATTGCTGTATTTTTGTTACGTATTCTCATTCCTTCTTCCTGGCTTTGCTTCCAGTCCTGACTATGTAGGTCTTACCCAACCACCAAGGTCTTTCTCTAGCATGTAAGTTCCATCCCCTTCACTAAGCTGTCTGTGACTCATCTGAACCCACACTGACCTCCCATTTGGGGGTTAGTACTTAGTTGCACACTGTCTTGAACTGTCCCTTGTTATTTCAAGTGTTATTTAATCTTGTTAGCTGAACAAGGTGAGACATATATTGAAGGTTGAAATCATATGCCTACTTAGTTTTCTGTATTTGCCACAATAATTAGAACAATGTTGGGCATATGTCCTAAATAACTGTTTATCTAATAAATTATAGATATTTAGTAAGTATTGTTTGATTGACTGTCTTCCCTCTGCATGCTCAGAAAAACATACGTATTTTCCTGTGAGGAAAAGGGAGAAAGGATTTATTAATATTCACAATTTACTTGGCATAGTCATGTCTCTGTCCTGCCAGGTTAAACTCGATCCTTCACTCACCACGCCAGCCAAAAGAAACAAGACAAATGAAGAAAGAAAAATTCCCCAAAGAAAAACAACAACAACAACCACCAACACATAACAAAAAATACAAAGCCAGAAAACATAAAGAAATCCAAATACTCATGAAATAAATAAAAATAATACAATTATAAGGTCAACATAGATCATTAGAGTACAGAGTACAACTGGGAAAGCATTATTGTCAAGGTTATATTTATTATCCTGGAATTGAAGCAAATATTTGAAATGAATTAATAATGGATAGAGCAGCATCTGATTTTTCCACATAATCCATTTAGATCAAGAGTACTTTGTGGCAAGAACATGAAATCAGTTGAGACCAGCTGACCTTTGCAAAGAATTGTGGCTGGTTAACTTCATAGTTCACTTCATATTGTATTTGAGACATGAAAGAAAAATCTTCCAGTCCGCATCTGCTGACTTATTTCCCTCCCCTCCTTCAAAGCCCATACAAAAAACCACCTCTACCACAAAGCCTTCAAATGGAAGATGCATGTGAATGCCCTGCTCTGTCGTGTTGGAGCAGTGAAACAGCCATTTCAACTCTTGATTAATTCAAGCAAACAAGGAGACAATTCAGTTAAACATGATTAAATATGCAGCAGGATTTTTCTTCCTTTCCCCTTTCCTCTATTTTTTTTTTTTTTTTTTCTGCTTTGCTCTCATAGTTTGTCAAATCAGCTTGGAACTAAGTATATGATAAAAAGCGATTGATTTTTTTTTCTTTCTATTTGTCATGCTTAAATGTTATGGGTTAAGGATATAAACTCTACACAGTATCTGCTAAGATTACAACATATCCAGCCAGATTCTTTTTTAATTATAGCTTCTCCTTGGCTAAAACTAAAACTTTTTTCTAAATGCTTGATAGCAGAATGCTTCCAAGCAATGTAATAGTTGTAACTCTTGGACAAGTAGAGTAGTCCTGACTTCTCTAAAGCTGAAAAAGTATTGTTAAAAAGAGTAATTTCTTCTTGCAGTAGGTCCTGTTCCTCAGGGCTTCCCAGGCAGGCCATAGCTGGATGAACACCAACACCAGTATACTGCGAATACTTGGCTAGATGAGATGGTTTACAGACACTCCACCACAAAGACATTCCACTCGAGTGGTGGAGTTTGGGCTTGGCACTCTGCAATGTGCTTTTATGTCTGATTTTGTGCTTACTTCTTTGCATCTGTGAATTTGAACTCTTATTCCTTTAGCTGTTCTGTTCCGGTGTGCCTCATAGAGTACCACCTCCTCTCTATTTAAGACAAAATTATCCTTTTTAAAAACCTGTTTCTACTCTAATGGAAACACTGCTCTCTCACTAAGAATCTGAAGTCCCATTATTTTTTTCCGTGGAGGTCTCACCTCCCACTGGCCCTGATTGAAGGGTTGAAGTGATAATTGGTTTCCTTTGTACACCATTTCTGTATCCGTGAGCCAGCTGGGTGAGCAAGTAGGGTGTATACCAAAGAGACATTATTTTATTTTCCTTTATTTTCACATGTTCCACTTTCTCATGTTAATAGTTGGAGAGAAGGATTCTTGTTTTCTGAAGTACCTCCCATTGTCATCACTTGAAGGTCATTCTTTCTGTGTGACCTTCCTTAAAATATCATCGCTATTGTTTACCACACCCTGGAATTTATTTCAGGTTATATAAATGTTTTGGCACAAAACCTTCCTTTTCATGTGTTTCCTGCAATCTTCCTGAATAACTTCAATACTTACACTTTTGACCCTGAAGATCCCTTGATCTGATTGCTTTCCATTTCTGACCCTATGGACCTGTCTGTAGCTCATTGTTCCTGAGCCACATGGCCTGAAATTTACCATCATGGACCAATATTTTTCTTTCTGAGATCTTTAATTCAGCACTCCTCTCCCTCTTGTCTCTCCTTTCTCACTCAGCCTTATATGCACAGACAACTTTTCCAGTTGGCCTCCCTGATCCTTCTCTCTGTCCAGTTCATCAACTCTCAACCCTGGTTGGTAACCTCCACCGGCTGCTTTCCCTGCCTTCATTTTTTTGTTTTTTGAGACCACAGAACGTTCTTTAAGAGAAGGAGAAAACAAATATGAAGACTTGCCTAACTTTTGAAGATACTATACTTTCATTTTCAATGCTCCCTCATATTAAAATTTTATTTCTTAATTCAAGTTTAACACCCAATTTAGCAGTATAGCTAAATTGATACCCCACTATTTTAGGGAGAACATAACTCCAGGTTTGCCCACTTTTGCATACCCCTGTGTTCCTCTCCCTTCTGCTCTCCTCAAGCTTATAGTCATGCCTCTCTCAATATTCTGAACTCCAAACATTACCAGTGTTTTCAGGACGTTATTATCACAAGTAATATTTTTTATCTAACGTCTTCACTCTATCCCAATCTGTAGACACAGGCATTTTATTTTTTATTTTTAATATTTTTTTTCTTGATTGATTTTAGAGAGAGAGGAGGGAAGAGGGAGAGAGAGATAGAAACATCGATGAGAGAGAACATCGATTGGCTGCCTCCTGCATGCCCCCCACTGGGGATTGAGCCCACAACCTGGGCATGTGCCTTGACCGGCAATCGAACCAGTGGCCTCTTGGTGCATGGGTTGACATTCAACTACTGAGCCACACCAGCCAGGTGACACATGCATTTTAAATAAAAACAGAAACAAGAACAAAGCTCATTCATTCAACAAATATTTATTGAACACCTGCTCTGTATAGGCAGTTTTGTAGGTGTATAGGATACAAGAAAATAAAAGTCAGTAAACACAGTCTTTCATGTAGTTGCTAACCTTTCTATATATCAACTAAATTCTTTAATTTCTTCAAACACTTTCCTTAAATTCACTCCCTCTACATTTATTCTAACCGTTTCCTTCAGAAGTCTCTTGCAGTCTGGTTTTGCCCCCACTGATACCATTCTCTTGAGTATTAAGAAAAAAAGATGACTTTTTTTTGTCTGATTAGATCTTTTCTCTGTCCTTATTTTCCTTGTTCACTTCACTCTGTTGTATATTCTGTTTTCTGCTTTTTGAGTCCTCCTCTCATGTCTTAGACTTATTCTTCATCTCTTCTCACACCTTAAGTCTACTTGTTCACTAAAGTGTTGTCATAAACACTATACTATTTTCTCTTTAGTCACTTTATCAAGGAGCAATTGTGTTTTAAATAGTTCTCACTGTCATCCCTATGTACCTGTGCCACGATTATATCTCAGCTCTGGCCTCATACCTCCTCTGCAGCCCATGTATAAAATGAAATGGCTTGTCCGATAATTCTATTTGGATACCCTGCCATACTTCAAATTCAACATCATCATAATTATGATATATAATCTGGGACATGTTGAACTATAGAAGGGCAGGAACCCTAACTGGGATGAGGGTACACAGAGAGTCAACTTTTCTGTAGAGTCAGCCCCAGCAAGATCAGCTGGAAATGTCCCAAAGCATGAGTCCAGTGGACATGGTCATTTTATGTACAGTTCAGGCAAGGCCAAACAATAGGTCTGAAACATGATTAGGGACATGGATTTCAGGGAAAGTGTAGAAATGTAGAAAGCTATTTATACTTAGCAAGCCCTTAATTCATGGTTGGATATATGGGAAATATAAAACAAATATAAAGAAACAGACAAGCAAGAGATATAGAAGGCATTTTGGATACAGTTATTAGGTGAAATTCTTGGGAGGGTCCTAAAACCAAAAGGTCACTGAACAGACTACATACAGACTGATGGTTAGGCCAAAACCTCTTTACATGGATGTTGACAATCAGACTCTGTGGTGCTGGAAAGAAAGAGAAGGGGTCAGGGAAAAGGTGTCTTTTAACTGAATGACAATGTAAGCTACCAGGTTATCTTATAACACCTATATGATAAGGACCAAATGGCTGATAAATTTCCTGTGCTATTGCAGTTCCTGTCTCACTGGACGTTATCATCAACACTGACACTGTCAACCAGGCATTGAATCTCTAAAATGAGGCTGTTCTTTTTTCTCTTCTTTTAATTCCCTAAATATTTCTTCTTAATCTTCCTTAAGTGCTATTCCTCTTTTTGCACTCTCAAATATTGGTTGTTCCCTTGGATTCTGTCTTTGGCCATTCCCCTTCTCCCTATCTTCACTTTCCTTGGGCAAACTGGTTCCAGTTCTTTATTTTAACCACCACTGTATCCTGCTGATTTGAAATTCAGGTCTACAGTTGTGGTATCTCCCTTGAGTTTCAGACTCATATATTTAACTACCTTCTAGTTAAATCCACTTAGATGTCTTACTCATCCTGTTCAAAGACAACATGTTCAAAATGGATCTGAAATTGTTTTACCTCTCTCTCCCTAAGCCCACTCTTCCTTCCGATGTTAATTAATTGCAATGTTATTCATCTAGTCTCTCCAGCCAGAAATTTAGAGTCATCCTAAACCACTTCCTCCCCCTCATCCCCCACATACAGTCAACCAACCAATCCTACCAATTTTACTTCGTGATTATTTCTCAATCTCTTCTTATACTCTCCTGGTCCAGTTCATCATAATTGCACACCTGGAATTCTTCACTCTCCAAATCCCTCTGCTCCCTGATTGCAGACTGGTTTCTCCACATTACATTGCTCTTCAAACCGTCTGGGCATTGTATCTGAAATGCAAACCTGGCCAGGTCATTTTCCTGCTTCCGACTTTGCCAAGGTTCTTCATTGTTTATTGAATCAGCCTAAGTTTCTTAGTACAACTTAAAGACCCTTCAGGTCCTGGCCCTTATCTGGGCTCTTAGTATCTTCTCCTATTGTACCATATTTTAAACTACCTGCTTAAGACTGAAATCATGATTTATTTTTATCCACTTCTCATCCCCCAGACATATACCTCCTCCTATAGTCATTATACTCTTAATCAAGCTTCTAAACTAGAAAAGAAGTTGACATCTACTCTTTTGCCTTTCACAGTAATGACCCCAAACAGTTACTCACCAAATTTGATTAATTTTATGCTAGAATGTAGCTCTCAAATCTGGATCCTTCATTCAATTTCTCTTTTAATTTTTCTTCTCTGAACTACCAAAGCATCTTGATTCTAGCGAGGTTAGCTTTCGATGGTCTCATTTTGTGTTGTGGCTTTGAGCAATCCTGAAAATGTTCCTAAAAGTATTGAACATTTCTGGAGAAAAAGGACATATTACACATAAATCATATATGCCAGCACTAGGTGCAAAGTAAGTATTTAATTGGTATATAATTAACAGAAATTTCATAGAAAGATATGTGGTCAGAATCACTCAGCCACTGTTCATGGGTGTAGGGTGACATTAATCTCCCAGGATTTTTTTGGTGGCAGAAGAGGTTATCATAACATACAGATGAAAGATTTTTTTTTCCTTCTAACAAAGACTATGAAAAATTTATTATAAAATAAAGGGACATGACAAAATGTTCATCATCTAAATAGCTCAATGTCATTTATAATATTTCTTGCCCACACCGTGGTATAAGTATGTAGAAAGTGTTTGAAGATATCTTGGCCTTTCGGGAAAATACAAACAGCTGACTACAAAATTTAGAGAGAAAAAAAATTCATCCATGAGAATCTTTCTTTCTGAAGATTTGGTGCCACCTATTTTTGATTTGACCAAAACTGCCATTAAAAAAACAACTTTCTGGGAAGTAGTAGCTGTGAATGTTTTTACTTTCTCTTTTCCTCCTGCCAATTCAGTAAAAACAGCTCCAAGTTCACGTCTTAAATTGAGTCCCAATGAAAAATTACATGCTTTTAATAATTCAATAGTTTCACAAATGGTCCCTCAAGGCATGGACCTAACTGCAATATGTACAGTTAATGAGAGTGGGAAATGTGAAAGCGGAGAGGAGAAGGGAGCCTCCTCAGGAACTGAAGATGGTATAAAGATGCCCTCTGTCTCACCATTTAAGCAGCAATTATAGCAAAGTGATTGCTTGCAATGCTCACAAGAAAATGTTCTGCTTATTTTGTTGGAAGGTACAGAGAGTTCACACCTTTCACCAGTTCATTTTGGGAGTCCTGCTTTTCACCACACCTTTTACTTGACATTTAATCATAAAGGCTCATATTTCACTTTTCACCAACATAGCAACTCATTCGGTGGCTTGCACCCTCAACTGACAGCGCATGCATAATCAGGATATAATACCAGACTGGCCAGGCTGGGCCTTGAAATCATCTTCTTTAAGTTGCATTTGCATCCAACACTGTGGGTCTAAAAGTGGGGACTGCCTTTAATGTCGGCGAGTTGATGATGGGGAAGAAAAAAAGTGTCTGAGTTCTCTGAGAGGATAACCTTATCTTGAGTGTAAGTTTGGAATGTCAGTAGCCAGTCTGAACAAAGAATTCCTTGTATGGTGAAGATGCCTTGTGATTTTATTTTTCCATGGAAGATCTGAATTGAAGACAATAGTCTCTGGGGAGAAAACAGAGTTTAAAAAACAAAAAACAAAAAAACCACACTTTAGATCACTGGCATTTACAATTAATATGATTTTTATTTTTCCTGGCGACTCAAATGGCAGGTATATGCCATTTTGATTCAATTATCTCCTTTCAGCATTTTTCCCATACCACCAATTTAGGCAGTCTAGACAGTGTGGTTGCTCTCTGGTAAGTGGGCTTCTTTCTGGGAATTGATTCCTTTTGGATCACTGAGGAAGTCTCAGAAGACCTGGGTAACTCTTCCCACACACTTCCTTTGCCAATATATTTCAATATCTATGACGCCATAATAAATTAATACATCTGTATCATATTAATACTACATTAGAGCAATGCAACAGTAACACGATACAATGGAAACATTGCTCACCCCCTAAGACTTTCACATGGCTCTGCTGGACTAAAACCATTACTGTCAATTCCAGCTCACAGACTTTATGTCTGTGAAAAGGCAAAATAGACAGTGTCCTGGGTGCCTTTGAGTAGTATAAACTGTCTTGTTATCAACACCAACACTGCTGTCCAGAGATAAGGAAAGCAGACACTCAGACTCGTTACTCTGTGAGCTCTGCATTTTTTATAACCCTAGGCACTCTCCTCTTTAGCATTGTTGGTTTGTCATTCTCTGGATAATTGTTCATAAATCATTGCTTAAATTGCTCATAACTCTGTAATGTTTCTTGCCAAAAAGTATTTCACTGAATATTTGATAGATTTTCCAAAATAATTTGCTCGTAAAATGCTTGGATTTCACATTTTCCAAAACGATAGGAAAAAACATAAAGAGAGAAAAACAATGAAGACTTTTTCTAAAGCCAAGTTTGTTGGATATAATTTTTATTTCTGGGGGGGTGGAGGGAGGTAGAAAAGGGTAAAGGGGAGATAGATGGTGATGGAAGGAGATTTGACTTGGGGTGGTGAATACACAATAAAATGTATAGATGATGTATTATAGAACTGTACACCTGAACCCTATATAATTTTATTAACCAATGTCACCCCAATAAATTCAATTAAAAAAAAAACCCACCAAAGTACATAATACAGATGCATGGATCTTACCTAGACCTTCCTTTCTAACCACGTTCCTAACTATGTATCTCTTCTTTCTAGTCAGGTCGAGGCACGGTACATTTCCTTTCTATGGAAGGTGACTCTTTTCACAAGTTTCCAAAAAAGAAACACCGTTAACTTTTTGGGTTAATTAACCCTATTTTTTTAATAAAAACTTTCCAAGACTAACCTAAATCTCTTGGCTGCATTTGAAATCCACTGTCCTATACTTTTACCATCATAAATAAAAATCAAAACAGCTTTTTACCTCTATTTCTTTTCACATCCTTAAAATACGTTGATTGGTTTGCCCCTTCATATTTCTACACTAAATAGGCTACATTCCCGCGACCTTCCTTCAGGGAGATAATTTTCCAACCATTTAATCATTTTCATTGCTCTTCCTTGGACCTGCTCCAAATTCCCTTTCCTTGGGTGGCCCCCAGTGGTCCTAGTGCTGCAGTGTAGACTCCTAAGATGCGCTAAGTGGGAAGCTACTTTATTGGAGGTACATAGCATCGACCTGATGTCACTCTACCCATGTGGCTACACCTCATTTTATCCATTCCACTACGTGAAAATCCAGATAGAGCCGAAAAATAAAATTCACAAGAAGATTCACCGTGGGAGAACTTCCAGAAAACTACTCTCATATATTTAAAATATTATTTATTTTCCAAAATTTCTGTAGGTACAACTTTTTAGAGAACATCTATCATGTGAGAGGAAGTAATATCATCTATTCATTCACTCATTCATTCTTTCATATACATACTGTCAAATGTCCAGTATATTCTGATAGCCACAGGGAGACATAACAATAAATACCTTACCTCTCTTATTGTGTCTTCTTACCTTGAGGAGTGGGTAGCTCAGAGAGGTAGTATGTAAATAGCTCGGCCTTTGGAATCAATCAGATCTATGTGAAAACTGTGGCCCCGACATCTAGTAGCTGCAAATCATCAGCATGTACTTCCTCCAATCCTTAATTTCTTCATCTTAAAAATGAACATAATGCAAATTCTATCACATGGAGACTGACAAAGTTTAAATAAGAAATACATGTGAATAGTGGGACAGAACAGTTGGCTGTTACTATATTCCAAGGCTTTTCATATAGCAATTTTATTTATTGACTGAGCAAATAAATAAAAGAATGGATATATAACTAAAACCTATGAAAACTGATCATTGTAATACAATATAACAAGCACCATAACAAAATGATGAACGAAATCTCATGGAAGAACAGTGGCGAAAAAGGGGAAGCCTACTTGTGGGGACTCTAGGAGACACGCAGGGAACACTGTTTAAATGGCGTAATTAGGACAGGTAGAAGTTTGCTGTGGGGAAAATGCAGGGAAGGGTGTGCCAGGCAGAAGAAAGAACACAGGTAAAGGCACCGAAGTCAAAGTTACATGGCAGGGGAAGGAATTATGAGAGGCCAGGTGAATTCTGAATGGAACGGCTAGATGGAGAGGTGTAGCCAGTGATGGGACTGGAGAATAGGCTAGGGTCAGAGGTGAAGGTCACAAATGCATTGTTAGAATGTATTCTTTAGGTAATGGGGACATGATGAGATTTCAGCAGAAGAATGAGGTTCCATGAGAATTTGGAAAAAATTACTAGTGGTATAATTGGCAATGCTATAAAGGATATAATTGGATGAAAAGAAGTTGGTGGCAGAGAGACCAGTTATGAAATAAAGTCTGTTGGGGTGGTTCAGGGATGAGATGGGAAAGGTCTGAATTAACAGACACTAGGAATAGAGTGGAGAACTCAGATTTGGGAGATATTTTCTGGCATAAAATTAATCAAATTTGGAAAGTGATTGTTTAGGGCTATTGATGAGGGAAGTAGAGGAGTATATGTTGATCTTTTCTAGTTCAGAAGATTGGATAAAATGATAACAAATATAGGAGGATGGGAGTGGATAAAATATAAATCATGAGTTCAGTTTAGTCAAACATTGAGTTTGGGAACCTTTATGTTCCCTATCTGATTGCCATTTCTAATCCACGCCATACTTACAAAACAATGTTCTTTTAAATATAAATGACCTTAGACTTGTTCCTTTGGTGCAATTTAATCATATTTTTTGTGCATCTGTCATTAATTCATTTAACATTTAATTCTGTTTCCAAGAGACTAGCTCCTTTGCTAATGGCATGTCTCTGCCTCCCACAGTGTGGATGGAAAGGGGCTTGGCACAGGAGTGTAGGACTACCTCAAGTGCGCTCCGTTTCCTGAAGCACCAGTGATGGGAATATGTAGGAATGCTGGGCTTCCTTCCATGAGCAGGGAGTGTTAACTAAATTGGGAGGAATGATAACTGCTTGTGATGTCACTGTAAAGAAAACCGTTGATGGAAGATCCATTTGGTACCATTTAGAGCATACTATCACTCAATCAGTTGTATTGTTCCTGAAATCTAGCTATATTCCAAACCCACCTCCTCTGTCTTCTGAGCTACAGTAAAGTCATCACATCTAACTTTGTGAATGTTGGATTGCTCTCTCAACATTTCCCCTCTCATCCTCAAATCCTTTGTTCAGCAGTCATAGGACTAAGGGGCCAAAGAAATTCAGAGCCATTACAAGCTGTTGGCTTCTGTTAATCAATTATAATCATGCATAGGATTCTTTCAAATAACATCACTTTTAACTTATCAATCCACAATGTTTAGAGTGTTACTGTTGAAATTTTGTAAATTTCCTTGCATTTCTGTACTTCAAATAAATCTTTCTAAGACTTTCTGGAATTTTTAAAAAATATTTTAATTGTGATTGGACTTTTTATAGAATGACACTCTCTTAATCATATCCCACTTCTATTTTTTTTTCTTTCTAGCTCTTGGGTAGAGAACAAGGGAAAAACTTGGCTGCAATTAAAAGTTAAAGTTCTAAGGATGTGCCTAAAATTATCATTAAGAAAATAAAAGCTAAAGATTGGTCTAATCAGGCAAGACTCTGAAGATGGGAATATTTTATAGTGCTAAATATTTCTTCCTAATGTCCTGTGGTGCCCTATTCTAAACATTCACAGCACTTTCATAGCAAAGTATGGACATTTGTTTGTACTTTATAAAATTAAAAATATCCAATCTCTATAAGAATAATTCTTTCCATAGGTGTTAAGCAGCATGTGAGTTGTTTACTTCATGTTTAGAAATAATTCCCCACATTAAAAATAAAATTATTTCTCTGGCTTTTCATTTCCTAATAGCTCAATGACTCATTTCTCCTACCCTCATTTTTAGCAGATAAGAGCTAGTTAAAATTAGAAACAAATTCATGTGAATGTGTGTATGGATGCCAGTGCACAAACAGAGGGAAGAAAATGGTTTCACACAAAAAAGGAATTTCAAAGGTGAGAATTTTATGCCTTGCATCATTTGCAAAGAGCTAATTCATAAGATGAAGGATCAGGTCACCGTGTTGCACACTGATAGGCACAATTGTTCGTCGAGCAATGCTATATGCCTGTAGTCAGGCATGCTGAGTGTTGAGTTTCTCTCACAGCTGCCTTTTAGTTTATGCTTTTCTACCTTTTTCTTTCCTTTTCTTCTTCTTCTTTTTTTTTTTTTTGTAAAGCAAGTCAGTTTGGACAGTTTTTTATGAAAAGATTCTTCTTGTATGGTATTTTCAGAAATAAATGTACAATGGAACCAACAAAAATTGGAAAACAGAAAACATTTTTTTCTACCACAGAGCAGATCCTATCATTTCTCTTTTACTAGACTCCTCATTAGCAAAAAAAAAAAAAAAAAAAAAAATCAAACTTTTATGACAGTTTAGGTATTCCTAATAAAGTTACAGACATTTTAAGGTTTTAAATAAATTCCATCTTTTTGGTGATAACACATATATTCCTCATTGCAGATCTTCCTTAATCTCTAACAGCAATTTTGCACAATTATTTAGTTATCAACTTTAAGTATTTTTTGTGGGGAACAGAGATGCTAAGTAGTAGTTTAAATTTTATGTTTGTAATTCCTTACTTATTGTCCAAGAACTTTAGTAACCTAATTATTTAACTCATGATGCTTCCATAGATTAACCCACATCTGTTTCGTAAATCTAGAGAGATTCCTGAGAATGGTCCAGTATTTTTATGGAAATACATAATAGACTAAGCCCAAGCCTTTTCTTGTTTACATGTGTGTGCATGACATATGCCGGCATACCTTGGAGATATTGAGAGTTTTATTTCAGAACAAAGCAATAAAATAAACATCACAATAGAGTCACACAAATTTTTATTTCCCAGTGCATATAGAACTATGTTTACACTATATGCTAGTCTATTAAATGTGTAATAGTATTATGTCTAAAAAGCAATGTATTATACATATCTTAATTAAAAATACTTTATTGCTAAAAATGCTAATTATCATTTGAGCCTTCAATGAATTAGAATCCTTTTGCTGGTGGAGGGTCTTTCCTCATTGTTGATGGCTGCTGACTGATCCTGTTGGTGGTTGATGAAGATTGGGATTGCTATGGCGATTTCTTAAAATAAGACAACGAAGTTTGATGCATCAATTGACTTATTCTTTTCATGAACAATTTCTCTCTAGCTTGCAATGCTGTTTTATAGCATTTTACTCACAGAACTTCTTTCAAAATTGGAGTTAATTCCTCTCAAACCCTGCCTCAACTTTATCTAAGTTTATATAATATGTTAAATCTTTTGCTGTCATTTTAACAATCTTTATAGCATCTTCACCAGTAGATTTCATCTCAAAAAGCCACTTTCTTTACTCATCCATAAGAAGCAAGTCCTTATCTGTTAAAGTTTTATCATGAGATTATAGCAGTTCAGTCACATCTTCAGGATTCACTTCTAATTCTAGTTCTCTTGCTATTTCTACCACATTTCCAGTTACTTCCTCCACTGAGCTCTTACGCCCTTCAGAGTCATCCATGAGTGCTGAAATGAATTTCTTCCAAACTCCTATTAATGTTGATATTTTGACCTCTTCCAAACAATCATGAATGTTCTGAATGGCATCTAGAATGGTGAATCCTTTTCAGAGGTTTTCAATTTACTTTGAGGTAATCCACCAGAGGAATCAGTATCTATGGCAGCTATTGTCTTACAAAATATATTTCTTAAATAATGAGACTTGAAAGTCAAAATTACTTCTTGATCCATGGGCTGGAGAATGGATGTTGTAATAGCAGGCATGAAAAACAGATCTTGTTGAAAATCTCCATCAGCACTCTTGGGTGACCAGGTGCATTGTCAATAAGTAGTAATATTTTGAAAAGAATCTTTTTTTCTGAATACTAGGTTTCAACAGTGGGCTTAAAATATTCAGTAAATCATGTTGTAAATAAATATGCTATCATCCAGGCTTTGTTGTTCCATTTATAGAGCATAGGAAGAGTAAATGGAGCATAATTCTTAAGGGCCTAGGCCTTTAGGAATGGTAAATGAGCACTGGCTTCAACTGAAAGTCACCAGCTGCATTAGTCCCTAACAAGAGAGTCAGCCTGTCCTGTGAAGCTTTGAAGCCAGGCCTTGACTTCTCCTAACTATGACATCCTAGATGACATCTTCTATTAGAAAGCTACTTCACCTATGTTGAAAATCTGTTGCGTAGTGTAGCCACCTTCATTAATTATCTTAGCTAGATCTTCTGGATAGCTTGCTACAGCTTCTACATCAGCACTTGCTGCTTCATCTCACACTTTTATGTTATGTAGATGGCTTCTTTCCTAAAACCTCATGAACTAAACTTTGCTAGCTTCAAACGTTTCTTCTGTAGTTTTCTCACCTCTGCCTTTGTGAAATTGAAGAGAGTGAAGGCCTTGCTCTGAATTAGGCTTTGGCTTAAGGGAATGTTGTGGCTGGTTTGGTCTTCTATCCAAGCACTAAAACTTTCTCCATATCAGCAAGATGGCTGTTTTGCTTTCTTATTCATGTGTTCACTGGAGTAACACTTTTCATTTCTTTAGAGAACTTTTCTTCTGCATTCTCAATTTGGCTAACTATTTGGTTCAAGAGGCCTAGATTTCAGTCTGTCTCATCTTTCAGCATGCCTTTCTCACTGAGTTTAATCATTTCTAGTGTTTGATTTAAAATGAGAGATGGGTGACTTTTCCTTTCATTTGAACACTTAGAGGCCATTGTAGGGTTATTAATTGGCTTAATTCCAATATTGTTGTACCTGAAGGAACAGGGAAACCCAAGGATAGGGAGAGAGATGAGGAAACAGTGAAGTAGTCAGAACACACACAATTTTTATCAACTAAGTTTACTGTCTTTATAGGCATTGCTCATGGCTCCCCAAAACAGTTACTATAATAATATCAAAGATGACTAATTATAGAGCACCATAATAAATGTAATAATAATAAAGAAGTTTGAAATATTGCAAGAATTATCAAAGTGTGACACAGATGCTTGAAGTGAACAAATGCTTTTGGAAAAATGGTGCTGATTGATGTGCTCAACAATTCAGGGTTGCCACAATAAAACAAGGTATGCCTGTATATTCTTTTCTGGAGGTACCTGTTGTATATAGCGAAATGTTATAATGAGGAATCTAAAAAGGATAATCAGAAAAATAAACAGTTACATTTTTGCTCATATGTAATACCCTATTAAATTTAACCCAGGCCTGAATCAGTGAGATAAAATAAAAATAAAAATCAGAGATTTTAAATTAGAAGATCTGGGTCAAATATTTGAGATTTGATATTACTTTTATGCATTCATCCATTAACAAATATTTATTGAATACTTATCATGTACTGGACACTGTATTAATGATAAATATAGGCTTAATTTATGTGTAACTTTGAGCAAGTTATTTAACTGAGAGCTTCAGCTTTAGAATCTGCAAAATAGGGGAAATAATGCCTTCATAATAGGGTTGGGGGAAGACTGAGTATGATAGGGCACAGACATGTGCCCATTGGTTCCCAATTCATAAGCTTGGGTGATCTTCTGAAGTAGAGAGTACTATATAAAAATTGTCTTGGCCAGAATGTAGAGAAAGTAGTTGATGTTGGACTTTGGAGTCATGGTCATCTGTGTCTTTGTAATAAAGAAAAGGATGGTGACATATGGAATAAAAACTCAGCATATATTCCCAAGGAACTCTGGACAGATCTACATTAAAGTCCTGAACCTGCCTAATAACTAGTGGATTGACTGTGTATTAGTTATTGTTCTTCTCTGAGACTCAGTTCCTGCATCTGTTAAATTGGATAATAATATTGACGACATAAAATTGTTGAATTAAATATGATTATCCTTATAGAGAATCTAGCACAGCAGATGGCAGTAATTATTATTGTTGTTCTTATTAATAAGGATTCCTTGAAAACTAGGTTTGTCATTTATGTAGCCATCTGGCCTTTTAAATCATGCTTTTCCTAGGTTAATGGTGAACTGACAAAAGGAATAATAGAATTGTTGGGACATTTGAGTCGTCCACCTCGAATAAAAACTATTTTCCAAAAAATTATTCCTTTTTTAAAGGAAAAGTAATTATAAAAACAGTCCTTGAATGGAACTACTATCCGTTTGGATATGCAGGCAAGGTCATATAGAGACCACTGTTGGATTGCTTTTCTACTTAAGATTTCAAGTCTTTCTTATAACAAGTTCATGGCATCTCATAAACTAAAGGAAATATTATTTCCTCTGAATTGAAAAACAACTCAGTGTGTTCTTCTGTTTTATCTTCTTAATCGTTACTTGTTCATCTATTCATATTTTAAACTCAGTTTGTAAAAGGACTATTTATTTTCCTATGTCAGCATTCTGTTCTTTCTCATGTGTGCATTGCTTATCTGCAGAGAATGATAGAAAATCCTTCCTGTGAAGGTTTAGTGAAAGTAACAGCACCAACATTCCTTTATCTGTGATGATGGAAAGATAATCCACATGTGAAAGCACTAGGTGCTTCAGCTTATTTTGAGTGACAGAAGCATAATAGATTCTCCTAAGCATTAACATTCTACAATAACAAAGCATTGTCATCCTTGGTCTGATCCTGGCTCATACTAATCTCACTCAGTGTTTCAAATTCTTAACAAAAACGAGAGAAATACACCTCAAAGCTATTATGTGGAAATGGATTAGGGATAGCACTAAATCTTTAAACAAACCCTTAATGATATAAAAGTCCTATTTATATACTTCTTAAGGGATGTTTATGGACAGGATGAAAATTAAGAATCCAGATCTCACAAGCAATTTGCATGCCTAAATCCTGTATATACTTTGCTTCTTAAAGTATTAGCCTTTTCTGTCCTTTCTCCACATTTGATATTTTGGCTTCTTAATGGTGTTCTGCAAACGGAACTAAGGACATCATGTCATCTTCCATTATCTCCTGATTTTTAATTTAAAAAAACAAAGCTGTTACTTTTTGTTATGATCCCAAATATGGCCATCTTTTGGAAATGTTTGAAATAGAAGGGATTTGTCAGCCATTCCTCCCACATCTCTTTCAGCCCCCGCTTCCTGGGAACTAACTCCTGTGTTGCTCCCTGACTATCCTGAACTCTTGTTGTATGCACTAAATCTGGACCTTCCTTTCCTGGAAGTACTTTTGCCTCCTAAGTTACCTTTTTTTCTTTGTACCCATTGAACCTTAACCATCTTGGTTCTGGTTCTCTCAGCTTTCTACTTACAGTCAGTGCTCAGGGAGGCAGCAGAATAGAACTAGAAAGAGCACTGGGCTGGAGATAAGAAATCTGGGTCAAAGTTCTGGTCAATACTTGTGTGCTCACCTGTGTTAGGTACTATTTTAAGTGCCTGCCATGTGATCATTCATTCAGTTCTCACAAACAGTTCCATGAACACAAGTATAGGAGGGTTAAATCACTTGCCTAAAGTCACAAAGCTGGTAAGAGAGGGAACCAGGATTCCAGTCCAAATGGTCTTTCTCCAGAGTCTGTGTGTTTAATAACTATGCATAGTGCCAGCAGTTTACCCCGTGGACTTCTCTTGGCCTCAAATAGGAGAGGTTAGACAATAGCAAACATCACTTTCCACTATGAAACTGTATAGTTCTAGGGAGGAACTCAATTGAATCAACCAACTTAATTTAAGGCTTGACTTGCAAGTGCTTTTTAAATATGTATATTTTTTACCATTTTTATTGAAGTATAATCGACATATAACATCCTATCAGTTTCAAGTATGCAACATAATGATTCGATATTTGTATATATATTGTGAAATAATCACCACAATAAGCCTAGTCTGTCACCATATGTAGTTACAATTTTTTTCTTGTGATCGGGAGTTTTAAGATCTACTCTCTTAGCAACTTTCAAATTTGCAGTACAGTATTAACTATAGTCACCATGGTTTACATTATATCCCCATTATTTATTTATTTTAAACAGGAAGTTCGTACATTTTGACCCCCTTCACACATTTCACCCACCTCCTACCCCCTGCCTGTGGTAACCCCCAATTTGTTATCTGTTGTTTTTTAAGACTCCATACATAAGTTAATTCAAATAGTATTTGTCTTTCTCTGTCTGACTTATTTCACTTATCATAATGCCCTCAAGGTCCATCCATATTGTTGCAAGTGGCAAGATTCCATTCTTTTATTGTGGCTGAATATTTTGTGGCTGAATAATGGATAAAAAAAACATTTTTTTATCTATTCACCCATCAATGGGCACTTAGGTTGTTTCCGTACCTTAGCTATTATAAACGATGCTGTAATGAACATGGGAGAACACGCATCTTTTCAAATTAGTGTTTTTGTTTCCATCAGATATATACCCAGAAGTAGAATTGTGGGATCATATGATAGTTCAATTTTTAACTTTTTGAGGAACCTTCATACAGTTTCCAGAGTGGCTGTACCAATTTACATTCCTAAACAATGCTTTTTTGCCTGAAGATAGATGGCAGGAAATAAAATTGTTTGCTAACAGTAACTGTTGATACTGGTAACAATCTTCTCTTGTATCTCTCAGAGGGTGTGAAGTTGACAGCTGATATCTGGACATATAAATAAATATATACACACCTGCAATCATACAGTGTAATCTAACATGTTGTATCAGTTAGGATTCGATTTTGCTACATACAGGGGAAACCCAAAATATTAATGGCCTACACAAAACAGAAATTTATTTTTCCTACGTAAAGGTCAGGAGGTAAGTGTTCCAGAAGCTGAGGTACCTTGACGATCCAGCTTCCTTTTATGTTCCCATTCTATCATCTTAGCTCATGGCTTTTATCCTTGAGATCAGTTCATCGTCTAAGATGATGGCATTTTATACAGAAGGAAAGAGAAGGCAGCAAGCACCAAAAGCTTTTCTCCCATATGAGTCAGCTGTCTTTTTGTTTCTTTTTATTGAATTTATTGGGGTGACATTGGTTAATAAAATTATACAGGTTTCAGGTGTACAATTCTATAATACATCATCTGTATACTATATTGTATGTTTACCACTCCAAGTCAAGTCTCTGTCCATCACCATTAATACCCCCTATAACCTCCTCTGCTTCCTCCCACTCCCTCACCTGGCAATCACCACACTGTTGTCCATGCCCATGAGTTTTTTTCTCTTTTCTGTTTTTTCTTTTCTGCTTAATCCCTCCACCCAGCACCCCCCCTGCACCCACGTACCCCCATCCTGACAGAGCCTGCTCTCTGTCTGTGAGTCAAGTCAGCTGTCTTTAAGTAGCTTTTATTGAAGACCCATCAAGCATTTCCATTTAACACTTCCACTTATGTGTCTCCAGCCAGAACGTATGGCCAATCTTAACACCAAAGTAGGCTGGGACATGTTATCTCTTAGCTGGGTGTTTTGCAGTCTGGAATAAAAGGGACAGTGAGGAACTTGGTAATTATAGAAATGAGATGATTATAGAAATCTGTGAAAAAATAATACCAGTGACACAGAGAAATCACATTTGGAAGGTATTTAAGTAGAGTTAATAGAACTTGGTGATTTATTGGATGAGGGTGGACAGAAAGATGGAAGAATCAGAGTCAAAGAGTACATTGAAATGACAAAGTGAATGGAGGTTCCATTCTTAGATAAAGAAGAACATAAGAAACTGATTACATGGAGAATATGATCCAGTAGCATTTACTTGGTTGAAATTCAGGTATATATAGAGGAATAAAAAAAGAAATGCCAGGAGAAAGTTGAATATTCAGGACTGGAGCTCAATAAATTTACCTGAGTTAGAAGTACGTAGATATGTGAGCAGCTGATGTTATAGATAGTAACTGAAGTAACTGGAATTGGTAAATTCACCTGGTGAGAGTGTGAATGATAAGAGAATAAAGATTAGGACTCTTCTGCTGAGAAACAACCACCTTTAAACATGCGGAGAGAAAGAAGAACCTATAAAGATGCAGAGAGGCAAGAGGAAAGCCAGGAGAGCTTGGGGTCATTCATGCCAAATTAAGAGTTTCAAGTAGAAGGGAATGGGTAATGGTATAAAATCTACTGAGGAGCCGAGCAAAATAAGGACTAAAAGATATTTTAAATATAATTTTAATCTGATGAAGTACATTTGTGGCCTCTTAAAGAAGAAACAAGGAGCCCAGCTGGTGTGGCTCAGTGGTTGAGCATCGACCCATGCACCAAGAGGTCACCAGTTTGATTCCCAGTCAGGGCAATGTCCAGGTTGTGGGCCAAATCCCAAAGGGGGGGTGTGTGTGCAGGAGGTGGCCAATCGATGTTCTCTCTCATCGATGTTTCTATCTCTCTCTCCCTCTCCCTTGCTCTCCCTCTAAATCAATAAAGAAAAAAAATTTTTTTTTAAAGAAGAAACAAGGAAAAAATGAGATAAGAAGTATACAAAAGACAAGGAAAGAGAGAGAGTATTTGCAGACCACTTTTTCAAAAAGTTTCTTGTGAAGAAGAATAAAAAAGGCTGATAGCTGGAGGAAGACAGAATGAATGAAGAAGAAAAGCAACACAGTGAGGTTCTTCAAGGCTACTGCACAGTTAGACTGATTTCTTTTAGGCAGGAGGAAAACATCTACTTCATTGTGATAGGAAGGGAGTTAGAAGCAACTTCATTTATTTGTAGATAATAGGAATTTGAAAGACTTCCAATTGATGGCTCTGTTTTCTCTGTGAAGTAGCCATCAAGCTCATCTTCTGAGAGAAAGTGGGGAGAGCTAAAAATTATGGAGCAGTTTGAAATGACTCTGGAGAATGTGTAAAAATATTGAGCAACAAACATAAGAGATATTTGTAAGGGCCAAGGACATGATTAAGATCAAAGACCTCAGGACTTCCTCTCTTCCTTCTGCTTCTTTACATGTACACATTTCCATATTTCTTACTAGTTTTTTCTTAAGTGTGTCATAATTTCTATTAGGATATTTTCTAAATAACATTTTTCTAACTAGTTATTGTCAACATAAAATAAATATATTTTAATTTTATGTATTAATTTCCATGCCTCCATGTTGAAATTTGCTATCTGGAGTTCTTCAGATAAAAAAAAACAAAAAACACTTCTACAAATAATCCCTCCTTTTAAAAACATATTTCTCATTCTTTCCCTCTTGATTCAGTGACTTCAACTTCGGAATAATGATGAATAACAAATTTTTCAGAAATAATCCTTTTCTTGTTCCCGACTTTAATGGGAATGTTTCAGTATTTATTAGGATTCATTTATTGCATAAGTGTTTACTGAGCACCTCTCATGGATAGTCTTTATGTTAGGTACTGGTTATATTATGGTGAAATAATTTGACTCTGTTTTTAACATCATATAATTTAAAGTCTCATGGAAAGATAAAATTTTTAAAAGGTTATAAAGATATGGTTTCATAATTATAACTTGTGATAAGGGTTATGAATTTTTAAAAAGTGTGATGCTATGAGAGAAAAATATTCAAGCCCTAATTTAGATTGGAGGGTCAAGTAATTCTTCTCTGAAAAAACTGCATTTAAATTAAAACATAAATGGAGCCAGAATTATTAAAAAATCAGGTCAAGGTGTCAAGGTAGGGTTGAGTAAGAGGTTAGGGTCATTAATTAATGTAGAGTATTAAATGAGCTTGCAGATTGAGATTACTTTGTACAATGGAAGACATATAGAATATATAATAAGTGCTTAATAAATGTTAACTCTACATAAAATTTTAGATGATAACTTGGAATCAAGTTATGTTAAGAAAGTAAACTTTTATGCTTAGTTTACTAAGAAGAGTGTTGAGAAATAAGAACAATAGTAGAATGTTATTATTAGTCCCTACAGTCATATCTTGAAATTATCATATGGTTTTTCTTTTTTTACTTATGAGTGTAATAAATTATGTGAACTATCCATTTATTCCAAGAATTAATCTCACTGTATCATGATTTTTTAATTAAATTTTAATTTAATTGGCTTATAACTCAGATATTTTGTAAATTTATTAATAAATAGATTTTAAAGAGTTTTTTTGTTATTGTTTGTTTGGGTTCATTTGGTGTAATTGTCAAATATATCATTACCAATGTTATGCTAATTTTATAAAATCAACTGGAATTTTCTATTTTTTTTTTTCATGTTTGGAAATAGCTTCACCAGCATAGACATTTTTCAAATAACATTCCCATGAAACCACTTGAGCTTTGTGCCATTTGGGAGCATACATTGCTTTGATAATTTTATCAGTTATTTCTGTATGTGTCTATTAAGGTTTTATGGAGTTTTTGTTTGTTTGTTTGTTTGTTTTGAGTCAGTTTTGGTAATTCATGTTATCCTAGTTTTCCACTGGACTGTTTCTAACTGGTCTTTTTTTTTTTTTCCCCCCAAATTCTTAGCAATTTCCTTTTATTTATTTATTTTTTAAAATTTTTTTCTTTATTGATTTTAGAGAGAGAGGAAGAGAGAGAGAGAGAGAGAGAGAGAGAGAAAGAAACATCAATGAGAGAGAACATTGATTGGCCTCCTCCTGCATGCCCCACACTGGGGATTTGGCCCACAACCTGAGCATGTGCCCTGACTGGGAATCGAACTGATGACCTCTTGGTGCATAGGTCGACGCTCAACCATTGAGCCACATTGGCCGGGCTCTAACTGGTCTTAAGTCCAGTTCATTCTTTTCATAGTCAGTGTAGTTGGTGTGATCTCTCAGAATTGTCACTCTAATTAATTTACTCCTTCTCTGAAAACCCTTCAACAGCTCTCCATTTCTCTCAAGATAAAATCCTTACACAAGATGCGAGTCATGAATTTCTTCATTATTTCTAAATTGACACCAACTATCTTTGTCTCCTTTTATTTCAACTCCCAGAATACGCTACGTTCATGCTCCCCCTTGGTATGTGCCTGTGATTTTTCATCTAGCTGACATTCCCTTCTATTTCTGCTTCCCAAACTCTGGATAAGTCTCCTTGTCCTTCAGGTTTCCACTCAGATGTAACCATCTCCAGGAAGCCCTCCCTAACTTTTAAGATAATATTGGGTGTCCTTCATGTGGCGGACTTGTCTCTACAGAAGGACAACAAGAGAGTATTTGGCCACTTGTGTTTGTCTCACACATGCCACTAAGCAAATGGAGAGGAAAAGCATTGCTTTATTTATCTTTGTATTTTCAATGGCTGGAACAAAGGCTGACACATGGGAAGTACTGGATAAATATTCATTCAATGTGGAATGAATGACAGGTGTGAATAACTTCTAATTACACTGAAAATTTTAACAACTCACACTAATTTAGCCTTTCCAAAGTATTCAACCTGGTTACCATAGAAATAACACAGATTTTTCTTTTCCCACTTAAATATCATTCTGTATCATATTTAATTTAATTACGTAATTATGAAAACAAGTGCAACTAGCATAAAAGAAGCTTGACTCTTGCTGGCACATAGCACGTGAGAGCTGACTGTTTCCTAGTCAAGAGCACAGTGTTGAGAAACACTTGTCCATCTGTGAATTGATTAAGTAGGAGTCTCTTAGAGTTTCTGTAATATACAGGAACAGCTCACAGTTTAGAAGTAGTTGTTGAAGTTTATTTGTAAGTTTGAAGAGTTGATTCCTACAGCATATTTTGTCATGCAAGATAAAAAAAAAATGGGTAAGAATCACAAGATTGGGCAAAAGTCCTCATTAACATGGAAGTTGAACTAATACTACATTATTAGAGCCTGCTTTTTTGGTCCAAGGAGCTTGGGACTGTATAATAGAAGAAATCACAGAAAGAAAACTTTTTCGGTACTGGAAAGGCCCTGGGAAAATTTTCACAATACATAAAAAAGATTGCGAGCCCAGATGCTTCTGCACATTTCTCCTATCTCCTATTCACTCTCTATCTTGAGTATTCCAAAATCATTTATTTTCTAAAATTAGTTGGGTGAACCTGATTTTTAGAACTGATTTTTTTGTTGTTCTTCACATATTGGCAAAGCATCACTTAACCATACCACTGATAAATGTCAAAGAAACACATTTTATACCTAAACTGGGTGTAAGTATATGACTTCTGTTTTGGCAAACATTTGGCCTGTACATTTTGGGACTTATCTTTGGAATCATTTACTCCGTTACTGCTACTAGGGTCATGCACATTTTATTTGGAGCATTCAGAACTCAAGTCACCTGCCAAAGGGTTGAGGAAAACTGGATGGAGCTGATTTACAGTTTTATTTATTCCTTTTTATTTATCCATCTATCTCTGCAATATTAATTTATTAGAAATGCCTACTCAATGTCTCTATTTTCACACATTGCTCTAATATAATTTATCTTATATTAAATGTCTGTTGAAAAACTAATGCAGATATCTACCAGGGATCTCTTTGCTGGCTAGTTTTAGAATCTCTCTCTCTCTCTCTTTATCTCTACCTCTACCTCTATCTCCATCCCTATCTCTACATCTCTTTCTCAGGAATTGGGAGTTAGTTTATTGAGTCAATTTCTTGTGGATATCGAACTAAACAGTTACCTAGAGGTGGATTCTAAGCTTGTGCCAAGACCAATAAAAGCTGCACATATGAAAGAGCCCAAACTAAAGAGCCTTTCTAAGAAAACAGGTTAAAACAAAGCAGACATGCAGAGAAGGGATGTGGTTACAAAGGAGAAAAGGCAAAGAGGCTCCCTAATAACTTTGGAATAAAGTGAAACCCGGGTACATGGCAAGCACTTTATTTCCTTGAGATGCTCTAATATCTTTTCAGTAAACTTGCTAATTTGCATAGTTTAAGCAGGTGTATGTTTCTTGCAACCAAATGATTTCTGGCTCATTTTTCGTACCATATTGAAAATTTGGAAGCAAATAAGTAAACTTTCAGATGGAAAATGTGACTCATTGAAGAAGACAGGGTGAAGAATGAGAAAAACATCACCCTCTCCACCCCCACTCCTGCTTTTGATATCTTATTCCTTATAAATTGTAGGGCTCATGCCCCATACTGGGCGGATAGCAAAGTCAGAAGCTTGCCTTTGATGCTCTCATTCTTTCCTTTTATTCATTCTCTTACTTATAGAGAATGAGTAACTGGAATTACTTATCTTTTTGGTACTTCGGGACTCATTCTCTTATCTTTCTCCCTCTTATCATAACCAATTTTAGAAAAGCATCTGATCTATTTATTTACACAACGGGAAATGGAATTTTACAGCTCTCTCTCTCCCGCTGTCATTATTCGTGCATATATGTCAGAGAATTTCCCTTTTAACAGTATTCAAAATGTTAAGAATCAAAATAAATCTCAAATTGGGAAGATTTAGGTGGTAAAAGGACTTGCTTTTTGTGGGCAACGTGAACATGTTTGAAATCACACTGCAGAGATGGTTGTCTCCTCTGTTTCCGCGTTAAGCCTTGCTCTGATTTGAGTATGTCTGTGACAGTGTGTGGAATGTGAATATTTGAGAAGAGACCACCCTGCCTGTTTGGATTAGTGTCTGTATCTACTTTAACAAGTATGGTGCCTGGGAGTTCAGTTATTATGAGTTCAACTCTAGTTAGGGGTTCTGCATACATTTCAAGGGTAAAGGGCAAAGTACTTGTAGTCTTTTCTCTATGCTTCATAAGGCTCTTTGAAATATAATATTTTCTCTTAAGTGGACACGTCTTCAAAATGAGCCAGCTAGTTGACAGATAGCTTGCATATGCTTATGGATAAGTACATTCATAACATACAAGTATTCAAAAATGCCAGAATTGTTTTCTCAAAATTCATTTTTGCATAGTTTTGGTAATTAACTCACTGTCAAACTCTGCATAAATCTGAATTGCTCCAGTCTGCAATTTCCAAGCTTCTAAAAAGCTTGAATGGAGATCAAACAAAAATTTTCAACCTCATTAAAGCCAATGATAATATAAGACCAATTCCAAATTTTTTCCATCATATAATCAATAAAAGCATATGAACTTGTAACTAGTCCTGTCAAGTCTCTGAATATATGTACCTTCAAACTTGACGTAACCTGCAAGGTCACAGAAAAAGTCTGAGGAAATTTGATTTTCTGTTAAACTCATCCAGACTCAACTTAAGCCTGGTGTGCTTAAGTTCACTTATTGTAAGGCATCATGTCACTATTTCCTGCTACTGAATAATGATGCCAAAGAATCTAGAATCTTTATCTAGACTCTTTTTTTTTTTCTGAAAGAGGGTACACAGCAGAGTCACAAACACCCAAGTGAGGTAATTACAGATGTGAAATTTATTTCAAGCCAGATTCTTGACTCATGACAGAATTATACATTTTGTTCTTAAATCTTCCCATTTGAAAAATGGGATATGGCATTAACAGTGTCCACAGCTGTCCAAAGAATTGCAATGCTCGTGATCTGACGAGTGCTGATCTTAACCCAAAGCCAGGGACCTTGTTTTTGTCCCTAACACTACTGTCTTAGTGCTATGACAAAATGCCACAGACTGAGGGGCTTATAAACAACAGAAATTTATTGCTTACAGTTCTGAAGGCTGGGAAGTCCAAGATCAAGGTGCCAGCAGATGCAGGGTCTGGTGAGGACCTGCCTCCTGGTTCATGGACGACCACCCTCTCATTGTATCCACATGTGGCAGAAGGGGTGAGGGGTCTTTTATAAGGGTGCTAATCCCATTCACAAACCATCTGTCCTCATGACCTAATTACCTCCCAGAGCCTCCAATCCCAAACACCTTCACATTGGAATTAAATTTCTACGTATGAATTTTGGGGGAATACATTCAGTATATAGCAGCTACTATTAAATCGTTTTTGAACAAGAGATCATTCATTTATTCATTTATCTCACTAATCTTTTTGAGTTTCTGTTAGATGTCACGCTCTGTGCTGGGAAGAAGAAATTCAAAGTTGAATAAATTGCAGTCTAAAGAGTTGACAGTTGGCAAACAATGTGGAATTACAGTGATAGGAATATACAAAAGTAGAGACTGAGGAGTGGCACATAGCCCATTAGAGTGGGCGTCGTGGGATGGGAGAGGAGGAGATGGGAAGAAGAATTGAGGAAGTCGTGATGCTTGGGTTGAATCTTTAAGGATATCGAGGTGGAAACCAGACTTAGAAGACAGCTTGAGCAAAGGAACCCATGACAGAAATAGCAGAGAGTAAGCTCTTGGTCTTCTGGAGTTAAGGGTGAGGCAAGAGCACGGAGGGACCTGTAAAACTGGAGAAAAAGGTAGATAGAGGAGGACCACAGGTGCCAGCAAGTCCCATAAAATCTCTAATCCAAATATTTTTCATCAGATTAAGGGGAGATTAACCATTTCTTAATCATCTTTCTAGCTCCCAAAGATAATTCAGACCTGCTACTGAGTAAATGCTTAATACGTATTGCCTGGCATTCTTCTCTACCTCTAACCCTTTTTATTTGTTGTTGTTGTTATTTTAAAAAATAGACATTTTGTACTTTTAAATGCTATCACAGAGTTTAGTTAATCATGTAAAATTGGCTGAAAATTTTGAGTATATAAAATAATGTGAAACATACTTTATCCATTGTTTCATATCTTGCAGAGTACAACACATTTAAGGCAACACAAATTGATTTACAAAATGAAAAAAACCCCACACTTGATGAGTGGTATCTGTGTGCTAAGCCCTGTGCTACAACATGGCCTATGAATGATTTAATACATACAACACCTCATCAAGTAGGTTCTATCATCCTCACTTTCTGTATGGAAAAGCGGGTGTCAGAGGTGTGAAGTAACTTGCCCATGTTAAGTCAGTAAGTACAGAGGCGGTGTCTGAACCTCAGTCTACTGGCTTCCAGCACTTCCAGCGCGGGTACACAAACAGGAAGGAACCTCTGTTTAGATTAGTGTAAAGTTTACACACACAAAAAGGTAGACTTTTTTTTCTTCATTTGGTGATATTTGAGTTTAGATTACTAAAGAGTTCTAGAAAATGTTTGACTAAAGAGTTTAACATTATGCTTCATGTTGCTTTAATTGATCAGGACCTTCTGATTTGGGATTATGGGGGGAAAACATCAATATGTCACTCCAAAATCTTTTGAAACTACCTCTTGACTAAAGCTGCTTTAAATTGAGTTGAGAGAGGGAAACTTGTCTTTTCTCCTGTAGTTCTTGGAAGGCGTCAGCTCTCTCTGTGGTTAAACATGCCCTTGGCATATTTTCCTTCCAAGGAGATTGTCTGAATAGTGGCATTCAGGTTATCAGAACCCCCTCTCTGCCTGGGACTGTGAAGTCAAGGCTTATAATGTACAGTTTGTTATTTAGAGTAATAAAAATAATAATAAAGAGAGAGCTTATGATGTACAGTTTATTATTTATAACGGACATCGAGTGTCTTTTCTGAACAGAAATGAAAGGAAAAATACATGGACCATATCCCAACGAGACAGGAAAATAATGGTAGCCAAACAAGATTTAAATTTGGAATAAATACATGTAGGGAAGTTGTATTCATACCTTGAGTTGTTTATGTTTATGTTTTGTTTTTTGCTAAAAAAGGTAAAAGCATCTTTAGTCTCTTTGTATGGGGCTCAATGTATTTCCAATTTTGAATAATTCTACTAAAATATTTGAATAAAGGGACAGAAACAAAGATAATAATTTATTTTTAACCTTCCAATTAAAAACTTACTTTCTCTTTAGTTATTTTTTCCAGTATGTTAGCCAAAGAATGATATATTCCCACTTGCCTACCCCTAAGCTTTTCTATCTTTCCTAGTCATTCTCTCTCTCTCTTTCTCTCTCTCTCTCCTCTTTTTTTTTTTTTAAACTTGGACATTCTCAATATTCCTCTGCTGAGATATACAGCACCAAGTGTCAGAGCCTCAGTAGAAGGTCCACACTCCACGCAAGACTAATTAGCAAATGGAGAATGTGATGCTTAATTTTTGTGTCAACTTGATTGGGACCTGGGGTGCCCAGAGTTAACATTACTTCCAGGTATGTCTTTTAAGCCATTTCCAGAAGAGATTATCACTTGAATTGGTGTACTAAATAAAGCAGTTTGCCCTTCCCAAATGTGGGTGAGCGTTATCCAATCACTGAGGGCCTGAGTAGAACAGAAAGGTGGAGGAAGGGTGAATTTACTCTTTCTACCTGACTGCGTGAGCTCAAACTTGGGTCTTCTCCTGTCCTTGGACTTGGACTTATACCATTGTCATTTCTGTTTCTTGGGCCTTTGTCTTGAACTGAAATTTACATCACTGGCTTTCTTGGGTCTCCAGCTTGCAGATGGAAGAGTGTGGGACTTCTCAGCCTCCACAGTCACTTGAGCTAATGACTTGTAATAGATCTAATTATATGTATAAAATATATATACTATCCTATAGGATATATTCTATTGATTATTATATATTCTCCTCTAGACAACTGTGACTATTACAGAGGACATATGCATCTTTATAACCGTCCTAAGAATATTATCTTTTCCCCAGTATTTGGGTTTGAGTCCTTAGTGCACAGACCCAAAATGTCACACAGTCAACAGGCCCCTATAATCCGGAAGCCTTTAGCATTCTTTCCCCCATCTGTCTTCTTTCTCCTTTGAAAGTTCAGACATGATTAGAAAGTGACCAGTTCTGTCGCCATCTCTCTTGTCCTTCCTTTCTTCCTTCACTTTTCTTTTCTTTAATATGTTCACACTCTGACAACCCTCTGGGACTCTGGATCTTTCTTTTCCCATCATCAATCATCAGACGTGTTCTCTCAAGTTCAAGAGAAGTTCATTGGCAAATTAATTTAAAATACATTATTGATGGCTAATAATAATATATTAAAATTGGCTTAATCTTCCTAAAGGACTAAGTGATATGAAATTTTGACACCCTCTCACAAGTGCAAGATGAAGCAGTCATTTTGCACCATAAACAACCATGGCCTCATGCAGTAGATGGCCAACTCTAGACCATCATGGATTTAGTCCTGCCACTCAAATATCTCAGCCATCAAATGATTTCTCCCTGTCTCTCCTTTAAGACTGAAGAGTGCTCAGCTTTTTTCATGTTAATGAAAGGTATTCAGCAAGGTGTTCCTACATTGGATTTTTGTTCTTATTTTAGAGCTAGGGAAGATTAAGTCACATTTAAAGATTGTATCATCAGATAGCATCTATTAATGTAGTATACATTTTTTTGCACAATGAAATATTTTAATCAAAAGTATAACCCCTAAAGTAGTCAGAGAGGAATGTGTTGTTCTTACATTAAGGAAAGAATGAGGAATTCAGTTTGAAATATGGTACTTTATCACACAACACATAAGATCCCAGCATTAACTCTTGGTCCAAATGGCCCTTGTCCAATGTGTGTGTTTATATTGGCATCTCTTTTTGAATTTTTTAAATAAACGATTGACCTCTCACCATAACTTTTTCTTAACATCTTTTAAAAGAGCTGTGAGCCATAATTGCATTGCTTATAATATATATAAAGGACATTGTTTTTTTTTCTTTAATTTGGTAAGTCTTAGATTTACCAAAAAAATCATAATTTCAAGAATATAAACTATGCATATAATATAAACTATGTATATAATATAAAGTAAGAGCTACACCAAACATTAAAACATTTGTAGTATTTTCTCTCATAAAAAGGATATACTTTTAAAATGTTGTTAGAATGCCTTAAAAGTCATGGCCCCTTGGGTTTAAACTTATTCAACAAACTGCTCAGTTTCCACTTCCTGTTTTATTTTGTCCTGGGTGTGTCATTGAAAAGGATAGTTGAGCACTTAACAGTAATGGGAATGCAAAAATCTCAGCCAGGCAATTTCGAGGATTCTGACAGCAGTTTCAAGTGATACCACAATTTGTGTATGAAATCATTCAGGGCACAGAAACTGAGAAACTAATTTATATCCCAAAGCAACAATTTTCTATTCACCTAATAAGGACTAGGCCTAGGTTAGACACACTGTTGTCTCTAATCCTCACAACAATCCTGGAAGGTAGGAATTCTTGCTGTGCTTTCACAGAAGAGGAAACAGGTAGAGAGTTAAAGCAACTGTGTTAAGGACACCGAGTTCCCAGGTTTCAAGGCAGTGATTTAAAGCTTAGTCTGTTGCTTCTCAAACCCATGTTCTTACCATTAAACATCCAACCTCCTTGTGATAGGAAAGATGTGCTCCTGAAACAGTGTTTGGTTTTTCAAAAATAGAATCTACTTTAAGTTTTATATAACATAATTTCTGGACTAAATTAAAAAATAATGGGATCTGGGACAATGTTTCCGAATCCCAATGAAACATTTTAAAGTCTATTCTTGGTGAAGGGCAGTTTTCACATAGTATATAAAGTCTTATACATATTGTTTTGCAACTTGATTTTTTTGTTTAAAAATTGTTTTTGAAATCTGTCCATTTTGCTATCAGTAACCTTATTTTATTCATTTTTTTCTTCAACCTTTGTAGCTACAGCTCAATTATTCTTCAACATCATTGTGCCATTCTTAGTAGCAGTATGAATATTCCCATTTTCCCACAGCCTCGCTGTTGTAGACTCTACTAGTTTTCTATCCAATACCCATTTTCCATGCTTTTCTTACTAAGAGAAGCCTGATTTTTTTCCATTGGCAACATGTACAACTTCCAAAGGAATATTTCCCAGCCTCCTTTGGTGAGTAGAGGTGACTATGTGATATACTTCTGGCCAACGGGGTATAATTAGAATCTACTGAATGTTTCTAAAAATGTTTTCATGTGTCATATAGTTCCTGTGCTTCTTCCTTGTTTTTGAACTATCCTGGAGTGCAGATATGAGGTTAGAGACAGAACAGTGACTTGAATCTGCGAGGTATCAGTATGAGGATGAAATACTTACAATAAGGATGATGGAACAGAAAGATAAAAGGATCCAGGGACACTGATGGAGCTGCCGTACTGGCTACAGACAGCCAATCTCTGTATTTCTGGTTGATGAAAAAAGTAGACCCTTATTAGGTAACATCATTGTTCAAAAACACTGATGGAGAAAAATGTATCACTTTAGTTCTATTACATTCTTGGCAGGTTATCGATATATTTAAAAAGATGATTTTTAAATCATCATCCAGCATTTCATCCAACACTTTAAAATGTTTTATGCTCAAAGATGCCAGAGTATCTAGTCATCATTTTTGCTAAGAAAATGAAGCCTTTTTAACTCTTTAAACTTTGAACTTTTAATTATATCAATGCTTTGCATGCTGGTTTAAAAATTAACTAAAGTTTATAGTAACTTAATGAGTCCTTTCAGTTATTTTCCACATTTCATATAGACTGATCTGCTTTCTGGTCCATTTTGTGATAATACAATATTAAAATTTTCTGTGATTAGAGTAATAAAAAATGTTGGGAGGAGAAGCACTTCTGGAGGGAGAGCGTGAGGAGCTCTGCCATCTCTCCTCAGTGAAACAAGCATAACTGGGAAATTCATTATAAAACAATCATTTATAGTCTCTGGAAATTATCCTAAGGGCACATAGCAAATGGAGAAAGATTTATTTAGGAAAATTTATTGTCTCAGAAGAGTGAACGTCTGTGTCATGTGAGTCATAACCCATTCTGCGGCATCCTCACCACGATATGATGGAAGCACTACTCTGCGCTTAAGCAACCGAGACAATGGGGGCTCCCTTTTCCCCCAGCTCCCAGGCTATGATTCCATGTTATCTCATTGAGGAGTAGGCTATCAGCATTTCTCATCATCCCTAATACTGTGTGGCAGAAATTCTATTCAGGCAAGCTCTGAAATCTGATCCTCTTATTCCACCAAATTTCCAACTAGAGAGTAGGGATTGCCTTTACCCCAGTTGTTCACAGGGTAGAGATTCTACTCTGAGAAAGGAAATCCAAGACCAAGGGCTACTCCCTCCACGTAGCACCCTACTCACAAAGTAGAAACATCTATCTGAGAGAAGCAGACTATAAGCAGAGAGCTCCATAGCTCACTTCAATGGGACTACATTTATTTGAAACAGAGTGTGGGGTAGCTCAAGCCTAAAAATTTTGTGAAAAATCAAAAAGAGATTTTGGTAGTGGTAGTTAGGGGAAGGCTGGTAGTGCTGTGAGAGTAATAAGTAAAGTGGTAGCTTAGCTAGAAGTTTAATAAAGAGAACCAGGATAAGAGAAGCTAAGAAGAGCTCTCCTAGGGTATGACCAAGCCAGAAGGAGGAAAATAATAGATATTAGAATAGAGATTAATTAAATATTAAAATATAATAGAAAAAAATCAAAGAAACCAAAAGTTGGTTCTTTGAAAACATCAGCAAAATTGACAAGCCTTTAGGTTGACTTGCCAAGAAAAAAGAGAGAAGATGCAAATTACCACAATCAGGGATGAAAGAGAGGACATCACTACTGACCTTACAGAAATAAAATGAATTATAAGAGAGTACTATAAAGAATGACATGCTTATAAATTAGATTACTTATATGAAATGAACAAATTCCTAGAAAGACAAAAAATATTAATAGTCAAGAAGAAATAGAAAGTATGAATAACATTAACAAATAAAGAAATTGAATTAGTAATTGTAAAATTTCACAAAAAGAAAAGCCCAGGTCTGGGTGACTTTACTGGTGAATTCTTTGAAACCTTTAAAGTACTAACTTTCACCCAAAAAGAGAAGAGGGGACAATATTTTCCAAATTATTCTATATGTCCAGCACTTCCATGACATATCTGATATGGGACTTTTATCTACAATAAATAAAGGACTCTGAAAACTTAATATTACAAATATAAGTAACACAATTAAAAATGGGCTAAGGATCTAAATAGACATTTCTGCGAAGATATTCAAATGACCAACAAATGCACAAACAGGTGTTTAATGTCATTAGCCTTTAAGCAAATCAAAATCCCAATGAGATACCACTTTACACTCACTAAAATGGCTAAAATAAAAAAGAGTTAATAAAAAGCAGTAACAATGCTGTTGAAGAATTAGAACTCTCATACATCTCTGGTAAAAGTATAAAATGATACAGCTACTTTGAAAAACAGTCTAGCACTTTCTCAAAGTTTAAATATAAATTTAACATTTGACTCAACATTTTCCCTCTGGAGTATATGCTGAAGAGAACTAAAAACATATGTCCATGCAAAATCTTGTACATGAATGTTCATGGAAGCATTGTTCATAATAGTTAATTGATAAGTTCATTCAGTTGATGAATGAGTAATGTGGTTTATCCACACAATGGAATCTTATTTTCCTATAAAAATGTATTGAAGTTACAACATGAATGAACCTTGCAAATATTATGCTCAGTGAAAGAAGCAAGTCACAAAGGGCCACATATTGTATAATTCCACTTAAATAAAATATTCAGAATTGGCAAATCTATAGAAACAGGAAACAGATTACTGGATGCCTAAACCTGGGATGAAAGTGAGGAGGTGAAATTGGGAGATTGACTACTAATGGTACAAGACTTTTTGGTGAGAACTGATGCAATTTTCTGAAATTGATTGTAATGATGATTGCACAAGTCTGTGAATATATTAAAAACCATTGAATTGTATAATTTAAATTGGTAAATTGAATATTATATGTATTATAGTTCAGTAAAGCTGTTAAAAAAAAACTTAGGAAAGCTAGCAGCTACAGCAGACATTACATTTGAAAACATTGTGTGACTTTTTATCTGTTTAGCATATATTGATGGAGTGTCTTCATCTCATGACTGATATACTGTAATAAAGAACAAATGAGAAAAAACAAGGATCAAAAGAACCACATTTATGTTTCTTAGCTGGTAGTTTATATGATGAACTATGAAATACTGCTATCTTCTTTCTCCTGTAGATTGTTCAGACACAGTGGAATGCTTAAGATTCAGAGGACCTTAGAGATCATGTATTCTAACCCCACTCTCTTTTAAAGTAGATACGGAAAGTACAAGGCCATGCAAGATAAAGCGACTTACCCAAAGCTCTGTGGTGTTGAGCCTGAGCTATAACTCAGGTCTTTGGCTTTCTAGACTGTGACTTCATTGGTTTAGATTATTATTGTAGTTGTGATGCACCATGTTCAACTCCTCATTATTTATTTGTACTTGGATTCATCCAAATTCAAAATACTTGTGTCTGAGAACCATAAATTTACCCCTAACAACAGGATTTGGTCTTCACTCATTTACTTTCAGATTCAAGATTTCCTATCTGTCAATGAAGCCACGGCATTTATTCATGCATGATTCATTTTATTTAAAAAGCATTGTTGAACCCTGACTGGTTTGGCTGGACAGTTAGAGCGTCAGCCTGCAGACCAATGAGTCTTGGGTTCCATTCTGGTCAAGGGCACATACCTCAGTTGTAGTTCATCCCTGGCTCTGGTTGGGGGTCATGTAGGAGGCAACCAGTTGATGTGTCTCTCCCACATCGATGTTTCTCTCTCTTTTTCCCTCCCTCCCACTCTATCTGAATAAAAATGGAAAAATATCCTCGGGTGAGGAGTTAAAAATAAATAAATTGGTCTCCATGTCGTTTATTTCTGCTCTGATCTTTACTATTTCCTTCCTTCTACTTGCTCTAGGGTTTCCTTTTTGTTTGCTTTCTAGTTCTTTAAGTTGTGAGGTTAGGTAGTCAATTAGAAATTTTCTTCTTTCTTGAGGTGGGCCTGTAGTGTTATGAACTTCCCTCTCAGAACTGCTTTCGCTGCATCCCATAGATTTTATGTTGTTGTGTGTTCATTTTCATTGGTTTCCAGGAAGTTTTTAAATTCTTCCTTGATCTCCATGGTAACCCATTCATTGTTCAGTAACATGCTATTTAGCCTCCATGTGTTCAAATGTCTTTGCATGTTCTTGTTGCAATTGATTTCTAGTTTCATGCCATTGTGATCTGAAAAGATGCTTGATATGATTTCAATCTTCTTGAACTTGTAGAGACTTAGTTTGTGCCCTAACATATGGTCTACCTTTGAGAATGTCCCATGTGCACTTGAGAAGAATGTGAATTTTGCAGTTTTGGGGTGTAATTCTCTGTATATATCTATTAAATCCATTTGATCTAGTGCTTCATTCAGAATTTCTGTTTCCTTGTTAATTTTTGTCTAGAAGATGTCAGTGAAGTGTTGAAGTCCCCTGCTATGATTGTATTGCTGTTGATTTCTCCTTTGAAGTCCTCCAGAAGATTTTTAATATATTTTGGTGCTCCTATATTGGGTGCATATATGTTTACCAAGGTTATATCTTCCTGTTGGATAGACCCTTTCAATATTATGTAACAAAAGGAAGACAAAGAACCCAATTAAAAAATGGGCAGAGGAACTAAATAGACACCTCTCCAAACAGGACATACAAATGGCCAAGAGACATATGAAGAAATGCTCAACATCACTAATCATCAGAGAGATGCAAATTAAAACAACAATGAGGTATCACCTCACACCTGTCAGAATAGCCGCCATCAACAAAGCATCAAACAAGTGTTGGCAAGGGTGTGGAGAAAAGGGGACTCTATAGTACACTGCTGGTGGGAATGCAGACTGGTGCAGCCACTGTGGAAAACACTATGGTGTTACCTCAAAAAATTAAAAATTTAATTACCATTTGACCCAGTGATCCCACTCCTAGGAATATACCCTAAGAAGCCTGAAACATCAATCAGAAATAATATATGTACTCCCATGTTCATAGCAGTGCTATTTACAATAGCTAAGATCTGGAAACAGCCCAAGTGTCCATCAGTGGATGAATGGATAAAAAAGCTGTGGTACATATACACAATAGAGTACTATGCAGCTGTAAGAAAGAAAGATCTCTTATCCTTTGAGACGACATGGGAGGACCTGGAAACTATTATCCTAAGTGAAACAAGCCAAGCAGAGAAAGACAAATATCATATGATCTCACTTATTTCTGGAATGTAATGAACATAACAGTCTGAGGAACAGGGTAGTCCCAGAGACATGGAAGTAGGGTACAGACTGACAATTGCCAGAAGAGGGGGTGGGGGAGGGGAGCGATGATCCACAGAACTTGTACGCATGTACTCATAACCAATGGACATGGACAACAAAACTGGGGACAGGGCAGGGAGGGAGGGGGAGGAGGGTGTCAATGGGGGAAAATGGAGAAACATCTGTAACAAAAATAAATTAATTTTAAAAATTAATTAATTAATTAATTAAATAGAATAAAAAACATTGTTGAGCCCTTACTATCTACCAATTTCTGGGCACTGAAATTGCTGTCTGCATGCAACCGCAAATATGAATAAAATAGATATTCTACATACAACATGGGATACTAAGGTGGAAACAAAATATTGCCCAATAACACAAAAACAGATTGAGTAAAATGATATGGGAACATAGAATAGGAAGCAGCTAACACTGTTTAAAGGTAAGACCATTCTAATAGAGTTACCAGGTGGAGAAGGAAGAAAAGATGCTCCAAAGAGAGGGAACAGCATGTGCTAAAGAACAGATCAAGTTAGAAAAGTAGCCAGAGTGCAGTACAGGGGGGAGGTGGGGAAGTACCTGAACAGGAGCTATTAGTTTTAAGGGTTTAATTAAAGTATAACATAAAAATAGAAAAAGGTACATATCTAAAGGTAACCCTTGGTGAATTTTCACAAAGAGAATAGACCTATGTTAGTCAACAGACATCATAAGAAACTGAATGCTATGAACCACCCAGCAATCTCCCTCTGCCCTTCCAGCTACTACCTCCCTGAAAAAGCAACCACAACCCCATTAAAAGGCTTTAAAAGAGAAGGAGACATCAGTGTAGAGGATCAAACATAATATACAGGGATTAGTGGAGTAGGAGAAAAAATTTTAGCAAGCTGTTAAGTGGGATAGGTAGAAGACAGGAATTTCAAGTAAAGTAATTCCAATAGGGGTGGAGAGAATAAAAGAAATTAGAGATTTAAAGGCAATGTTTCTCCAACCTGATTGTGCATCATGATTATCTGGGAGCTTTAAGCAGAATATAGTTCCAACACCCACTGAATCTCCAGGTTTGAGTACCAGAAAAAAGCGTTTTCAAAGCTCTCCTCGTGTGTTTTCTCTTGTGCGAGCAAATTTAGGAACCACTGACTTCAGAGACAGAACTAAGAGGTCACGGACACTGGTGAACCGTAGGAAATGAGGAAAAGGAACAAGTCAATGGAAACCATGAAATTTCTATCTTGGGCATCTAGAAGAATAAGAATAAAACATTTGTTGAGTTTAAAGTGACCCTGGAGCATGAGAAGTAAATAGATCATAAACTACTGAAATTATTAGTTTTGAGTTAAGAAGAAACTATGATAAAAATTTGGGAAATTTTAAATGTAGGTGGTAATTGATTCAGTTGTATTGTAAAGATTATTTACTTATTTAAACCATTTCTCAATTTCACTGGTGTCGATGACAGAGGAGTGACTATAGTTTAGTTATTTTGAACTAAGTGTCTACTTCTCTTTTCCAAATGGAGTGTTAGGTGACTTAGAATAGTTTAGCAAATATGGATTTTTATGACATCTCTGAATGTAATTAATAGCCATGGGTGTTCTGACTTTAGTTCCTGCTGCTATATTTGTCTCTAGTGTTTTGAGATGAAGGGAGAGGTAATTAGGGGAAAATATAAATGTCACAGCAGTGTTATCCACACAGATACATTTTAACTTGAATCATTAGTGACTATATATAATTAAGTAGTAGAATAAGATAGACAATTGGTGTAACCAGTCCTCCTCCATATGTTAGGAATGAATATGAACAACTCACTTGAAGAAAAACGATTTAAAGGAAGGTTGCTTTACTCAAAATATGAAAGAGAGAAACTTCTTGGTCTCCTTGGTCAGTGACCTGGAGGCTTCTTTCAAATTTGCAAATATGCTTTGTTTAACCATTTAGAATTAAAGTAACATTGAAATGAACATAATCACAAGGAAAAATATTGCAATACACTTCTAAATATTTTTGTTTTAAAGCTGTGTTAAGATACTTGAATAAGCTTACAGACCTAGTCCTAGAGCTGTGTATTTGTTGGTTTATACTGACAAACTAAACACTGCATTGGAGAATCCACTACTGTTTCACATTTATTGCTAAACAAATAAAAACCATGAAATACAAAGACCTGCTCTACCAAAGAGTCATAAATCAGATGGGGTGGATCTGGGTTTGTCCAGTGAGAGTAGATTCTCCAATTTATGTATTTAGGTATTTAATCCTGTTCCCTTGTTGAGTCCGTTGAGTTCTGTTATTTTCATCTGTTGGAATGTAAACTGATATTGATCTCTTCGACTTTTAGTGGGTTTTCTTCACCATTTAGTGTGATGTAATATTTTGCCTGTGGTCAATACTAAGAATGATCACCTGAAATTAATGATACAACCACTTTTATTACTTGATAGTTTTCCATGTATGTTAAAGTAGATATGAAAATGTGTGTTTATTAGTAATTTAAATTATTTAAGTCTAGCTGTATTATGCACATTAGGGTAAATGTCACCATTCCTAAACTACTTGATCAATATCAGTATAGTTCACTGGGCTTAGTAATTCTCTATCTTAATAGTGAAAAATTTTAAAAAGCTGCAGGTGAAGTCATCATTTTCCATTTCTCTTCTGTGGTCCCCTAGCACTCTGTGCATACTGCTAGCCTAATGCGTATCACCAGGGCCTCTGTGCTGGCCAACTTCAGAACATTCACATTGTGGCCTTTGGAATGGCTGTGTGTGTCCAGCACTGGAGAGCATCATTCATAGGCTACAATGTGACTGTTCCCCTGGAATTGAGCAGCATGGTGGCCCTGCTTATATTATTAAACTAAAACTATTGACTTTGTTTTCTGTTTGCCCCACTAGAGCAGAAGCTACTTGAGGACAAGAATCATGTCATACTTAACTTTGCATCCCTACCTCTAGCAAACTTTCTGGCACATTAGTAGTACTAAATAAATGTTTATTGTGCAAGTGAATGGACAAATGTAATTGATTCATGGAATAGTTCTCTGGAAAGCAGCCACAGGGTATGAAATGTAACATATGATTCAGATATTGTTGCAACTATCTTCCATTGTTAGCCCAAAACTTAGTCGCTTAAGATAAGAACCATTTCATTATTTAATGTGATTTTTGTGAGCTAGGAATCCAGGCAGGATTCAGCTGGATTTTTTTCCACATGGCATCAACTTTTCTTCCACATGGTATCAACTGGGGCCAGAGGTATCTGGTCTGGACTGAGGGTCCATGATAACTTATCCACATGCCTGGCACTTGCACTGAGGTGGCTGGATCAGCTTGGGGCTGGCCTTCTCTCCATATGGCTAATTTGGCATTCCTTACAGCACGGCAGTCTCTGAGTATCTGGACTTCTTACGTGGCAGCTCAGGCTTTAAAGGCAAGTGCTGCAACAAACCAAGGCAGACACTGCAAGATTCACTTCCATTACATTCTGTTCGTCAAGCAAGCAGCTGAGGAGACACAAAGGGAAGAGGATTAGATACTACCTCTCAGTGGGAAGAAAAGCAAAGAATTTTGGGCCCTTTTTAATCTACCACAGATATTTGCATCCAACCTCTGTTTTTCAAGAAAGGGGTTAAGTAAATCGATATTGGAATGTTTATATGTTTTGTGACTCCTACTAGGATTGGCGCCTCTTCCACCCAATACCTCAAATCATCTGCATCTGCAGCAATAGCTGTATATTTGCAAAGTTTAGAGTGTAAATAAGAAAAGGAATCTTATCAATCTTTGAGGTCAGTTTTACCATAAGTTTTCTTTACAAGTTTCCTGAAAATTACTCTAAACATTTTAAATGTTTTATGCATTCTGTTGAAGCATGCTGGAGATAGCACACTTCATAAATATTTTCATTAAAATTTAGAGGGAAATGTCAAAGATAATCTCCCACCGTCCATACATAAAAATTTTAAGGTATACTTTTAGGAATATTTGATGTTTACATATTACCTGGCTAAAAGTATTATGGAATACTTTTTGGAGTCAAGCATGTGTTCTTGTTGGTTCATCTGTCTGTTAGAATGGTCCAAATATGACTTTCTGAGGGTAACCTTGCCCTGCCTATTTATTTCCTTAACTCACCATAAAGGGGCTCTATGGTGGTCTTCTCCTCGGGGGCTTATATTTGTTTGTTTTCTCAGTCATTAAGGGAGAATATCAATCCTACCCACATCTCAGCTGCTGAAGCCTGAACTCAACTGGCAACAGAATGCAGCTGTTTTCGAGCTTCTTGCAAGGAAGTATAATCCTTGTCACTAAATACCTTTGAAAGCTCAGCTGAAAGAAATGGTATTTATGAAGGATGTCCTGGAAAACACCCATCCTATCATCTAGAAACTCACAGCTCTCCCTTTTGGCTAAGCCAGAAAATCTTAGAATTACATCTTAGAATGCATCATACTGAATTCTAACAGAGCTGCCTATCACAAGAGACAGTCTTACAAAACTTCTTGCAACAAAAAAGAATGCTGAGTACACTGCACACGGTTCTCAGTACACATATCAAACAAAAGTTCCTGTTTCGTTTCAGTATCAGGATTAGTTGTGAGCCCTTACATTTGTTGTTGTACTGTAGACACCATTAATCATATAATTGATCAAATTTCTTTCTTCTGCTGTCTCATAGTGAGTTTACAGGCAGTAGCCTGACTCTAGCAAGTATGAGACTTTGTGGCATTAGATAGTATGCATGGAGGTAATTCCTGGTCCCACTAAACTCTTCTAACCTCATTTTCCCTTTACCTACTTTTTCTTAATTCTAAAGACATGGATTATCTTCCTATATTTTAAGTGACTCCATGCATTGCTTTAAACCATTTGAGAACAATAATGGAGTGCAAATTAATAAAAAATCAAATAGGCAGGTGCTGAGGACCTATTGGCCTATTTTTTCACCTACCCTGGGATAAGGTAGCTGCTTTGAGTTAAAAAACTTTGGTAGAATAGCTTTATTCTTTTGTAAATAGAAAGAAATAGTTATGCCTATGGAGAGATAACTTCTACTATGCAATTATGCAGCCTCAGACAGTTAGCAAGTTTGGGGAGCAGAGAGGACACCCCTCCCACTCTCAAACCTCAAATTGTACTATGATACTGTGGGCTTGCAGAAGGTCTGGTTCTGCTGCCTGGGCCTGGGGCAAGAGATTCCTGGCATCCCAGTTTGGCACAGGGACTTTAATTCCCACAGAAACAGTGTTCTAACTTGTAGTTATATGTTGTAAAAAAAGTACTACGATTATATATATATATATATATATATATATATATATATATATATGTATATATATGTGTGTGTGTACATATATATGGCATACACACATACACACATACATATGTATATATTTTAGACACATATAAAGTACATGTACTTTTTAGCTTATCTGAATATCTAATCATAAATTTGCAACATCGTTTCTATGAAAAAATGTAATCCTAGTACCAAATAGCCTTATTAGTAAATTTTCTGAGCAAAATTTATTTGTGATCTGGGGACTTCCTTTGCCTATATTTGTACTTATATTGAATACATTTTTGTGGGATAAGAAAGTGAACATAGGCTGCATCTTCATATAACGCAACGAAGGAGGGATAATTAATATTAAAAATATGCTATTTGCAATTACTTGCTCAGAAGAGGGATTTTCCTGCATGACATTTGGCATTTGTGGCTCTTCACAAAACTGTAATATCTAAATCTTTATGTGTGATTTTCTTTATACAATATGCCAAATAAGTATATGATAACTGAATTAGAGAGGAATTGAAAAATATTTGAACTATCATCTATTTAACAAATGCTCAACTAGAATCTGCTTAGTAATGAAATTAATACCACATAAAATTATATTTGGGATCACATTTAAACAAGTAAAACTGAGAAAATAAGAATGATTAAAAAAATAAAATTCATGAGGAGAGTGGAACTTTCCAGATACATGGCTCTTAGCTATGTCTATTTTGAACAGAGACTGAGATCAAATTCACCTCTCTTCTTCACATGATAACACTATTTATATTGTGACAACTACTTTGCCACGCATGAGATCAGTGGATGTTCAGAAAGGTCCATAATTGCCCCCAAATGGTGATGCCCTGGAGAAACAAGGCAGTAGGGCACCGTAGTGAATTTCTGGACATATTTAAGGAAGGTGTGTGTGTGTGTGTGTGTGTGTGTGTGTGTGTGCGCACGCGCGCGCGCGAGAGAGAGAGAGAGAGAGAGAGAGAGAGAGAGAGAGAGAGAGAAAGAGAGAGAGAACTGAACAGACATTATCTATTAGTTCTTTCTTGGAGGGTGCTATTCCAAGAAATCCAGAGTGGGAGAAAGAGCAAAGTGAGACAGAGGAGGAGGGTGAACAAAGCAAAGAGGTCTGTTGCAGGCTGACCACAGCATCAGGACGGGCAGGGCGTACTGCTTTGTCTGATGCGGCATCCGAGAGGCTGTACACTGCACCTCAGAACCGTCCGTTATATAGGTGGAGAAGGCTGGTTTATCTCTTGGTTCTTTCCAGTCTCTCATCACTCAGTGTTTGGTCCCGAGGAGCGTTATCACCCCAGAACCTTTGCCTTGTGTTAGAGGATGGCTCTAGGCAGCTCCTGGTGAAAGCTGTTTGTGAGGAGCTTCTGGGTGGGTGGCAGGGAAGACGCAGGGATAAAAGGAGCCATCGCATGGCCTCTCACCAGGAGCAGGAAGGGCTGAGATGATCTGGGGTGGTGTATAAACTAAGGTCAGTACACACTTCAGAAAATCTCTACTCTTAAATTTTGCATAACCACCAACAATATCAACCATTTATATTTCCTGCTTACTGTATTGCAGGGTTCATTCTAAGCATTAGATTTACATTATCCCTTCTAATGTTCAAATCAAGACGTGTTGGAAAGGTGCTGTCGCTATTTCTATTTCATAGATGAGCGAACTGAGGCATAGAGGGCTCAAGTGCAGTTGGATGGAGTTGGCTAATACATTTTGATCACAAAAATTCTAAGCCTTACCATACCAAAGTTGTATAGAGCAAATCCTTTGAATGAGGAATATATTTGAATTTTATTTATTTTCAAGGAGTTGACTCAAATAGTTTCAGATTTCATAACAACTTTATGGATAACAATTGATTTATAATAATTTCCAGTTGACTAGGTTTTTAGGAATGTTGCCATCAATGCCTCCTTGACCATGGCCTTTTGTATTTACTCCTCTCTTCAAGTGTCTTCCTTTTGATAATTTCATTGCACATTAGCAGCTCTTTCAGAAGGAAAAAGAAAAAAAGAGAAGAAATTCAGTAAGCATTTGTGCATTATCAGATCTCCCAAATGGCTGGATATAAAAAGTAGTTTAAGTAAAATCCTTAGGAAATCTAAAATCTTTTTTTTAGTGACAACCTTCCATTGTCACAAATTATTTAGTGTTGACGGTATAAAAGAGTCCTAAAATAGGGTGAGTTTGGGATTACTTGATTGAAAATTACTACACTCTAATCATTCATTAGTAACTTTTAAAAGTTACTATGAATAACTTAGCGGCCAATTAAAAAAAATGCCATCAGCAGAGCTGATTATTTTATTATTATTCAATTGATAAATGAAGTGAATGTGGGCTTGGTGTTATGATTAATAATAGGTCACTCGGTTATGCATTCCGTGCACAAAGAAAATTGCACATCTTGACCTTGAGAGAAAATAGTCCTGTAATTTGGGGGATGGTCTTAATATAATTATTACCATCTGGGCCTTCCATTGACTTTTCCTTCCATTTCCCATACTGTTAGCAGCAATATCCTTGTTTCTGTTATTGAGGATCCCTTGGAATAATAGTGACCTCACAGGAATGATTAATGACTTAATCGGAAAGAGGAAGAGGCTTCCAAGCACCAATTCAAACACAGAAAATAATTAGCATATTCACTTTCAGAAGCCAGTCAATTTGTATTATATAGCTTGTGTTGTAGCTCTTTGACCGAAACTTGTAAGTAATAATTTCACGTCCCTTTATTTATTGCACTGACCTCTAATGCTAAGCATGCTTTTAGTTTTGAGAGAAGAATGCCTGTTGTGTGACTTCTTAGGGTCTATGCTTTTGATGTTGGATAGTTTATCCTTAGTAATAGTCTAATTATCCCTCTGGAAGAGATGTTTTGTTTTCAAAGGGGATTAATCATGGATTAAATCGGCTACCCCAAAGCTGCCAAGTAATAAAAGAGATGGTTAACATTCAAAATCATCTTGCCTAACTACTAACTAAAAGCCAGAAGTGTTGGTGTTATTTTGGTGACCACACTATTGCATTCTTCTTGAAGAATTGCATAACTGAAAGGGTGGGTTCTTGTTTGCATTCCATCTAAAGGGGCTTTTACAGCCTTTAAAAAGCTAGAAATCTGCTTCGCGTTTAACATCTTTCCATAACAGACTCAGTTCATCCCTTTTTCACTTAAGTCATTGGAAAACTTCAGTGCTCAGTTTTTTTCAAGCCTCAAAGTGACAAAGACCCTCCATCTCTTTTTAATGTTGAAATATGCTCCAATAAAACTCTCTATTGTTTATCTATTAATTTTATATTTGGTCTTAATGCGCCAAGTGATTTAGTTCCAAGTTTATTTCTTAATAAGTAATAAATAACATTTCATTGCTGCGCAAATGCATGTCTAACATCTGCTTTGGTGAGTTGGCAATCTCCCACCCTGCGGGAAGCATTCCTAAGTATGTCTCTTCCCTACATCGCACTGAGCATGGAAGAAACTTCTTGATTCCAGGATACAATTTCTGTCTCCCCTCCCTCACCTAGGGTTAACCTTAGATGGGAACAAAAGAAAAATCAAACAATGAATCCCAGTGAGGGACCAGAAGTAAGTATCTGAGCCAAAACTCCAAATTTAGGGAAAGCACTGATATTGTAAGCGATGAAAGGAAGAATGAAAGACGAATGGTAAATGAGACTAAGTCCTCTGGACAGTCTGACAAAGCACCCTGACTGAAAGTCCTGCCAGAGTCTCTAATTCTCTCCCCTAAACCATTCCATATGGATCCCGCTTGCTCTTGAGGGAGGCAGACAACATACCTGCCTTAATGAATATTTCTGGGCCTCTCTTATCTCTCTGTTCTTATCTAACCCAAGGGCCTGCTGCCACCATTGAAGGTTAGTTATTATTTTCCTTCTGAAAGAATAACTAATCACAAATTATGATTTAATAGTTCTTTCAAGCCCAGAATAGTGACTAAGTTACCTTTCAAATACCTTTTAATCATAATATACTAATTTTCAAATACAATATTCCTAGGTGAATTATAATGTAAAATTAATGTGACTTCCAATCTTAGTCAAATATAGACAAAAGTTCTTCAGGCTTTGTGCCATTTTCCCCATTAGCAATATCTTTTAATTTGTTTTTCTTTATTCCTAAAATATGGGAACATTTTTTCTTATAGTTGTATTTCAAAATGGCCCAAATATCCTTGCTCAAATAAATACTCTAGGCGTATTTTCCTTACAAGTTCCCTCTCCTTAGTCCCCATTTACTTTTTTTTTTCTTTTGGTTCATTTTTTATTATCTTTTTCTCCATAAAACTATTTTTTAAAGTGTGACGTTTCTGGCTTTTATTTTTTTTATGTCTTATTGAGATCTGAGCTGTCTGCAATCTCTTTCATGCAATCATCAATAAATACTCCCCGACTTCTAAAAACAAAATCACTTTTCACTTTTAAGTTAATATTGCATTTAAGTTTTGGAAAATTTTCTTTACCTTCTATTAATACATAGATAATTATCAGTTTTTGGCAAAAAAAAAAAAAAAAAAAAGAAGGAAAATACAAATAGAAAATTTTACCTACTTAAAAAAAACAAAAAACCTTTTTCTGTACAATGTAATTTTTATTTTAGTTTTATAAATTGCAGTGAAATTAACCTGTTCCACTCAACCAGTTCCCTCATACTGGAAAATGTCACACAGCAGGCATCTGGCTTTTACGAAGGGACCATTGTCCAACTACTGTGGCCAAGAAGGAGTGTGCCTTTAAGAACAGTTGACAGAGCCTTGGAGAAATGAACAGAACAGACATTATGTCTGTCTCCTGGGAGTTAACTCAAGGTCCAGATATCCTTTTACCTACCCATAGTAAGAAGGCACTTTGGGAGTAATAAAAGCCTATAAATGTAAATCCTTTTTCTTTGTGTTTTGAATATTTTTTAATGATTTTTTTGAGAGAGAGAGAGAGAAAGAGAAACATTGATGTGAGAGAGAAACATTGATCAGCTGCCTCCTGCACATCCCCTACTGGGGATTGAGCCCACAACCAGGCATGTGCCCTAACCAGGAATTGAACCGGGACCTCTCAGTCCATGGGACAATGCTCAATCTACTGAGCCACACTGGATAGGCCCCTTTTCTTCGTTGATAGTATTTTATAATGATGCTTGCTTTCATTACTAATAACAGTTCGGTGTAATAGAAAAGGCTTTAAAGCCAGACAGATATGGGTTTGAACTCCACCTCCACCATTGTGTGGCCTTAGACAAGTGACTTGGCCTCTGTAAATCTCAGTGTCCTTATCTGTAAAACAAGAGGTAATGAAACCTACTTACTGTGAGTATAGAATTATGAGCTTAAAGTACCTATTCCATTGCTTGACACATAATATAAGCTCAAAACTCTTAGTTTTCTTATTTTCAAATGCTTTTTAAAAAGTTATAATCAATACCTCATTCACTTTAAAAAGTGTTTAGCAATATCAAATCAAAGTTTGAGAGCTAGAAGGACTTTGAAAACCATTGATTATAAATGTTTTCCCCTGCTCTGGCTGGTGTGACTCAGTCGTTTGGGCATTGTCCTGTGCACCCAAGGGTCGCCAGTTGGATTACTGGTTGGGGCACATGCCCGGTTTGCAGGCTGGATCCCTGGTGGGGGTGTGTAGGAGGCAGCGGATCAATGTTTCACTCTCACATTGATGTTTCTCTCTCTCTCTCTCTCTCTCTCTCTCTCTCTCTCTCTCTCTCTCCCCCTCTACCTTTCTCTCGCTCTAAATATCAATAAAAAATATTTTATAAAAAGTTTCCCAATTTTCGCCCTGGCCGGTTTGGCTCAGCGGTTAGAGCGTGGGCCTGCGGTCCAGAGAGACCCGGGTTCGGTTCCTGCTAAGGGCATGTACCTCGGTTGCGATTTGTCCCCGGCCCTGGTTGGTTGTGCGGGAGGCAGCCACTCGATGTGTCTCTTTCACATCGATGTTTCTCTCTCTCTCTCCCTCCCATTCTATCTGAACAAAAAATGGAAAAATGTCCTCGGGTGAGGATAAAAAAAAAAAAAAGTTTCCCAATTTTCTAAGAAACAGGAATTACTTTTTATTTCCTCAGAACCTTGAGATTGCAAGGAAGACAATATATTTGAAATCTTTCTGTTAGCCCAGGAACTTTGAGAAGGCAGCTTTCAGGGAGGACTCTGAGTGCTCTACAAGATTTATATCAAGTAGTTGAAAACTCCTACTTATGCAATCTCCTCACTTTAGAGATGAGGAATCTAAATCTCAGAGAGTTCTTAGCCAATTGTTGGTACTGCTGAGAACTAAAAACAGGTTTGTGCCCCAGATGGTTTGGCTCAGAGTTTAGAGCATCGGCCCACAGATGGTCTGAAGGGTCATGGGTTCGATTCCCAGTCAAGGGCACGTACCTGGGTTGCAGGTTTGATCCCTAGCCCCAGTCAGAGTCATGCTGGAGGCAACCAATCATGTGTCTCTTTCACATTGATGTTTCTCTCTCTCTCTCCCTCCCTTCCACTCTATTGTATTTAAAAATCAATGGAAAAATATCCTCAGGTGAGGATTAAGAAACAAAAACAAATAAACAAACAACAAGAAATACTCGTTTCCTTCTCAGTTGAATGCTCTTTCCATATGGAGTTATTTTGAGTCAACCAGAAAATCTGCAAGAACATCAAAATAATGTTTCCTCCCTCTGACCTCGGTGGTAACTGGTTAAGGATTTAGAATGCTTTGGAGCAAATCCTCAAAGCAGCTGCAGGTCCTCAGAGTTCTAGAATATATATTTTAAGTTCTTCAAGCAAAAATTCCTGATAAAGACCTTCTTTTCACAGTGATTGAAAAGACTTCCACCTTTCTTATAACAAAGTGGTTATTGAGACCTCAAACACAAGATGATCTCCTTTAAAGTAGCGGAGAGAGTGAATAGAACTCCCAAATGGACATCAAAAACACCTTGATTCCAGTTCTAACTCAAATTTACCTTTTATGTGGCATGAGGTAAGCTTTATATATCTCTGAATTTGAACTTATTTTTGACTCTTCCTTTTCTCACACATGTCACATCTAGTCCAAGAGCAAAACTTGATAGTGCTATCTTCAAAATTATATCCAGAATCTGACCAGTTCTTACTACTTCCACTGGATCACCTTCATCCAAGCCACCTTCATCTCTTCCCTGTGCCATTTAAGAAGTCTCCTAACAGGTGGCATTGCTTCTGTCCTTTACTTCTCCACACTTAGTAAGATTAATCCTAGAGTTTGTTAGCCAAGCTTCCATATGGACTGGTCCCTTGTTTAACAATCTTAATTTGTTCCTAAAAATCTTGCCACTAAGTGAAAAGTCATTATAAGATAAATCACTTTCATTGATTTTAATGGAAAATTTTTAATGCATTTCATCCCAACCCAATATACAAATGATTTTTACAGATAGAAAAATATTTTAATTGAACAATAAAAATATCACTCGTCATTACACTGTACATGTAATCAACATCAAATTAAAAATAAATGAAATAGTTTGTGCATAAAATGTAAACACATATAGGTTTGTTTTACTTTCCAGAGGAAGAAGAGAAGACTTGATGGTGGATGCTGGTTGGTGGAGGAGTGTTGAAGGTAGTTATTCTTTATAAGGTACATTCTTCTCTCTGAATAATTTTTTTATTAATGTTTTCAACCATTTATAGAATTATAGTTATCTTGTCTTCAAAGTTAAAGCATAGAAATATATCTTTAGTAAAAAAAAAAATAGCTAAAGATGAGAGCATGAGAACACTTGGAAAGATAAGAAGCTTATTTAGTACATAGAGGATAAAAAGTCAAAAAATGTTACTTCATTCTTCTGACTAGGCATATTTAGGAAAAATAAAATGCTTTTAGTTTATCTAAATATGCACACATAATCAAATTTGTTCCATCTGATATTTAACAACCAGTAACTGTTGACTCACATAAAATAGCATGCTTTTTCCAAAATATACAAATATCATTTGTGTGTGTGTGTGTGTGTGTGTGTGTGTGTGTGTGTGTTTACTGGTCTTTTTGTTAAAGTTCCTAATCTTTGTGTAGCAGTGTAGAACACTGTTGATTTGTGTATAACCCAGGAACCAGAATGTAGAAAATGGTGTTCACCCTACATATTTTGTGATTAATCAATACAACATACATTTTTTAGTGTGAGTTATATACCAGTACTCTGATAAAACAGGTAAGTCAAGGAATAAAAGAGTTACCTAATCCTCAAGTAGTCCTCAGACCAGTTGGAGAGGTGTCAGGGAAGTTGTATAAACCCTACTATAATGTTATGACTGCTATACATAGAGGGCTCTGGAAGCAGATAGGAGGGGGCCACTAATTCTGCCTGAAGTAGGGAGACATCTTTAAGGGATAACATGGAGTAAAAAGAAACATCTAAAATGAACCTTGAAATATCAGATGCCTGAAAGTGGAGGTAGAGGTGGGGTTGTGGGCAGTACAAGTAGAAAGGTAGTATTTGCAATGGCATAGAGTCATTAAAAACAACCTTTCTTCAAGAAGGCCTCTCCATTTATAAGCTTTCATCAGCATTGACTGTGCTTTGTTTCACCCTTGGGCAACAAAATCTTCTGAAAAGTTTAATAAAGGGAAAAAGTGATAACCATCTGTATGCATAAGGATGTTGTGGAAATATTCTTTACTATCAAGTATATCTATTGTTGCAAAAAATTCACTTCAAACTTGAAGGCATAAAACAACAATCATTTTTATTATGCTTATGAATTATGTGGGCCAAGAACAGTGGGGAAGACTTGGCTTAGCTTCATGCTATCTGGTTATTACCTAGGAAAAGTGGGACAGCTTAGTGTGATTTGAATGTCTAGAAGTGACTTATATGGCTGGGGGTTCTGGAAGGTTCTTCATGCACACGTGTGTCACTAACAAATGAGATGACTTGAAAGCTGGGTTCAACCAAAACACCTAGACATGAATTCTCTGTGTTGCCTGGGCTTCTCCCAACAGACATACTGGGTTTTAAGAGGGAGTGGCCTAAGAGAAAATGTTTCAAGAACAAGCATTCCAAAGAACTTGGATGGAAAATACGTGTTCTTGAGCTAGCCTCAGAAGTCACAGAATGTCACTTTTGTTATATTCAATTGGTTGAAAGAGTCGCAACTGAAGAAAAAGGGTTATAAATCCCTCTTTCCATGTCAGGAATATCAGAGAATTTGTAGCCATTAATTTAAATGCCCACATTCAACATATTAAAAAATATTCAATAATTACACAATAATATTTTCTCTATTTCTCTATAGGTTATAATGGGATACATTTCTTTCTGGTGTAACTGTCTGGTACAATCTTTCTTTCTTCTTCTGAGCAATTGGTATATGTTTACTTTATGGTTACTTGAATCAGATAGCTGAATGTATTTTTCTCTTAAGTTTTACAAACTTTGGAAAATTTTATGTTGTTATGTTTTTTAGAGAAGGCACAGAGTAAACAACTAAAATGTTTGTAGGTGACTATAGTTTGAGTTCCATTTGCATAAGAAGTAAGAGTAGAAGTTGAAGGTGTAGATACGAACCAGATAAGAAAGGCCATATATGCCCTGCTAAGGACTGAAGCACTTTGTATTATCTAATTTAATTTTTTTAAATTTATCTTTATTGTTTAAAGTATTACAGATATCCCTCCTTTTTCCCCCCATTGACACCTTCCTTCCTGACTGCCCCCCCCACACCTTCACTGTACTGTTGTCTGTGTCCACTGGTTATGCATATATGCATATAAGTTCTTTGGTTTATCTCTTCTTGCCCCCCCTTCCCTCTGATCCATGTCTTTGGATCTATGTTGTTCATCAGTTTATTTTGTTCATTAGATTCCACATATAAGTGAGATCATGTGATATTTATCTTTCTCTGACTGGTTTCTTTCACTTAGCGTAATACTTTCCAGGTCCCTCCATGCCATCTCAAAAGGATAAGAGATATTTTTTTTTACAGCTGCATAGCATTCCATTGGTTAATGTACCACAACCTTTTTATCCGTTCATTCACTGATGGACACTTGGGCTGTTTCCAGATCTTAGCTATTATAAATAGTGCTGCTATGAACATAGGAGTGAATATATTCTTTCTGATTGGTGTTTCAGGCTTCTTATGATATATTCCTAGAAGTGGGATCACTGGATCAAATGGCAATTCACTTTTAAATTTTTTGAGGAAACACCATACTGTTTTCCATAGTGGCTGCACTAGTCTGCATTCCCACTAGCAGTGTACTAATTTAATCTTTATATCCATCCTGTAGTATAGTCATTAACATTTAAATTTTATAAAGGAAATAATCAAGATGAATTATTTTTGACATTAAGTTCAAGAGCAGCATGATGGAATTATAACAATATAATTTCTATCTTGCTTTTCATTATAATTATAATTTAAGCACAAGCTTTTACAAAATTTCCTACTGAGCCCTGGCCAGGTGGCTCAGTTGGTTGGAGCATTGTCCTGTACCCCCAAAAGGTTTCGGATTTGATTCCTGATCAGGGTACATACCTAGGTTGATTTTGATCTCAGGTCGGGATGCATATGGGAGGCAACCGATAGATGTTTCTCTCTTACATTGATGTTCCTCTCTCTCTCCTCCCTTCTTCTCTCTCAAAAATTAATAAAAACATATCCTCAGGTGAAGATTAAAAAGAAAACATTAAAAAAATTTCCTACTGCCCTGGCCGGTTTTGCTCAGTGGTTAGAGCATCAGTCCGCAGACCAGAGAGTCCCGGGTTCGGTTTCCGCTGGTGGCATGTACCTCGGTTGTAGTTTGTCCCTGGCCCCAGTTGGAGTCATGTGGGAGGCAGCCACTCCATGTGTCTCTCTCACATTGATGTTTCTCTCTCTCCCTTCCTCCCTCTCTCCCTCCCACTCTGTCTGAAGATAAATGCAAGAATGTCCTCAGGTGAGGATAAAAAATAAATAAATAATAAAAATAAAATAAATAAATAAATAAAAATTTCCTACTGAGGTAAACTAGAGCAATGTTTCTAGAATCATTTAATTTTTTATTTTTATAAAAATAAAACATCATAAAAAGGAATTATAAGAAAAATTAAATTTAAAAAAGACATGGAAAAAACAGCCTAATTTTTGTTATTAGATTTAATAGGTATAAAGTTACTTTGTCAAATTCTTGTAATGTATCTGAATGCTTACTTTCTATTTCTGTACTTATCTCAATTGACAACAAATAGTCCACAGACCACCACCCATCTGCAGACACACTTCCAGTAACATTGACCTAGAGAATTAGATTTATACAGTGACAATATCATTTTTCATGGCTTGAGCTCTCACCCAAAATACAGTTACTGGTCTACCCTGGGTGGCCACTTCAGTCACCCTTTGCAGCTGGGTTTTTCTCAAGAATTGCATGCAACTTTCTTTCAGTGATTTATGCAGAAGGGTCTGCTTATTCCAAATTGTCGGGGGAATTGTTAGTGCTTTGCTCATTGTTCAGCCTTAGCTGATGTTTGAGGAGCAGAGCAAGTCTTCTGCTGATTAAACAATGGTATATACATACTATGCTCATAATTTATAGGCTGCCATGTCCTTCATCCCACAAGGCTTCTGCCTGTATTCAAAGGTGAAGAGAGAATGAATCTGCCTGTGTATGGGATAGAGAGGAGAGAATTGCTATATGTTGAGGCTGTGTTTGTGTTTGCCAGAAGAGTCCTCTAAAACAATAACATATTTGTAGAAAAATGTGTGGAGATTAAGAATTTTTCTTTCCATAGATTGGTTGAATTGTTGCTAGTTTTGTGGTAGACTATATACTACATGAGTACTTTCTAAGCTTCTTTTCTGAGAAAGAAAAAGGAATGCATTTTCAATTTAATATCAGAAGAGTTTGCCAGTCTTAGATACCTTATGAGGTTTGGCAATGTCAGAATGGCATTACATTTTCCAAAGTAAATTTCAAGGGATGAGAGCCTTTTCCCCCTGATTTTTATTTTTCAATAAATGATTTATCAGAATAAGACATTGTTGAGAAAACTATGGCAAATCAGCCCAGCCAACAAGTAGATTATCAACTTGGGTAATGGGTTAGTGTCCCTCAATGTAGTTGTTAACCCTTATTGTACATTGAAAACACCAGGGGAGCTTTTAAAAAACACTGATGCTTGGGCTTCATCCTGAGGTCTGAATTCATCATGCTGGGGTAGCACCAGGGCGTGGATACTTTTTAAAAGCTCACATACTAGTTCTTCTCTTCACCAAGGTTGAGAACCACTGCCCCAAAGTAAATGGGTGGTGGAAAAGTCAATATAATTGGGGTAAAATTCTATTCTCATTATGTTATAGGACATTTTTACTTCGATAATTAGTGAAAGTAACATATTTGCTTAAACTTTTATTGTTGTTATATCTAAAAACCCAGTCAATTTGAGAAATAAAAATACTACAAATAAATAACTAAAAGTAATTTGTTGAGCATTGTTATAGACTAATTACATTATATCCCAGTTTACCCTTACAGTGGATAAATTCTAGAGAGAGACCTTTCATTTACTTAACATTTTAAAGTCAATGTCTTTTTCCAGCTGGTACTTTTGACCCATAAAATATCTCTAATCCTTCACAGGCCACCATCTCCCCCAAACCTATGGATTCTGAATTAAAACTTAAAACCAATCTCTTGCCAGCTTTTGAATGACCCATAATCTATTCCTGGTCTGTTTTCTAACGTTAAGCTCTTTCTCCCGTTGTTTCCCATTTTAATTTGTCATCTTTGGGTTATCCTTCATTTTGGAAACCTAGCTACAGGGCTGAACTTCTTGGTTTGAACTTAGTTTATGTTTGGACCTGGCTGTCCTCTTGTGTTAGGAGGCCAGTCTGTAATACACCTGCAACACACCAGCGCACCCATGACCTACTTTGCTTCCCAAGTATAAACAAGGATAAGACAGTAAAAATTTTAACACTTCAGTTATCTTACTCCATATTATAAACTATATTCTCATTTTATGCAAGCACAAATTCAAATACAGTAGAAGGAGATAACTATCAATGATGAATCTGAGAATACTATGCATGTCTATTTTATATTTCCATTCTATTTCTACTCCTGCATAAGATACATGCAAATACTGAAAACAGAGCAATTTTTACCTCTCTCTCCCATGGTTAATAGGGCATGGGGATAATTCATGTGTTGGGTGATTCATTTGGTGAATGTGGTGTTTATGAGGTCTACACAGCAGGTTAAATTGCCTTAAGAGCCACTTAGCGTCTCAAGAAGCAAACACTCTTCCATGAGTACTAACTAGGATAACAACTCTTCTCACAAATGCTCACCTTTGGTCATAAATAAAGCAAATAAATGTGGTTGCATTAGCAAACCAATTGGTATTATTAGGAAAACATAACCATAACCAAGGCACCACCAATTGCCAACACACTTTACTGAAAGACAGTTTTTTTTTTAATTATATTGATTTTAGAGAGAGAGAGGAAGAGAGACAGAGAGAGAAACATCGATGTGAGAGAGATACATCAATTGGTTGCCTTCCATACCTGCCCTGACCTGGGACTGAATCCTCAACCCAGATATGTGCCCGGACTGGGAATCAAACCTGAAACGTTTTGGTGCTCAGGACCAAGCCCAACCAACTGGCCGGGCAAAAAAACAAAATTTTGATGGGAGAATATCTCTTTTGCAAATTGAACTTAAAATCCTCCATTGCTAATGATTATCATGCAAGTCACAGTTAGTGTATTTTTTTTTAATGATATGTATTACTCTGAAGTGAAGTCTTTATGATGGAAAATGTTGTGAATAGTTGAAAATATTTTCAGTTATTTGATCAACACATACAACTGGCCCGGAACAGAGAGCTATCAGTATAGATCTGAAAGCTTCAACAATCTTCTACACATTATAAATGCAGAGGGTAATTGTGTGCTTGCACATTAACTGGTGCTGCAAGTTTGTGGCAAAGCAAGATCACTTTCCAGAAACTGCCATAACTCTTTAGACAATATATATTTTTTTGATTTTGTATTTTCCATTCCACATTCCCATTATAAAATATTTTTTCTAAAAATAGGATTATTAAGATTTTAAAAAATATCTTCATCTTCAAGGATATTTTTGAATTACCATTTCAAAATTATAATTCATTGTACTAGACAATATTTAGCTTAAGGAACACATATTTCTTTATATTCTATAATAAATTTATTGGGTTCATTGTGTAATAAGTTACAGGCAATAACATTTAGTGATTTGTTAACAACAATCAGGTCCAAATACTGCCTTAATTTATTTTCCTAGCAATGGGCTCATTCATTTAAAACGGGACAAATTCCAGTCTTTACACACATTCACCATGAAACTGCATATTTTAGGCTTACCACAAAACACACAGCAGTGATATTTTAAAAGCAAATATGAACAACCATGAGTACAGAGGTCTCAAAATGTCTCTTATAGACGATGCCTGGCAACGTGGCAAATTAAGCTAACCAGGTGCTTGGCTTTCTACCATAAACATGTAAGAAAACATGAATAGAAGAAAAGAAAAAAAGAGTTAAACTAAAAAATTTTAATTATACAGGTTAATTCAAAAGAAAGGTATAAAGTAAAAAATCTAAGTCAGAGGGTAAACACATTTATGTTTTAGCAGCTTCCAGAAGAGTGGGGACCTACTACAGGTCTTAGGCACAAGAGTTCTAACATTCCCAAGGACAGAGAAAACGACTCTTTTAATATGTAGAGGCAGAAGCTGAAACTGAGTCCCTTACATAAAATCTAGAGCCTTATAGAACTTTCCTGTCCTTAATAGAAGAGAAAAAATGCTACACAGCAATCTGGGTAAGCAGCAATACGGCTCATCGTGGTCAAGAACATTTTGTAAAAAAAAAGAGAGAGAAAAAATCAGGTTCCTAGAAGAAATCAAAATTTCAGTTAAGATGTGAGCCCAGAATTGTCTTATTCTAAAACTCTGGTTCTTTGCTTTGGTTTATGCTGTCTCTCGTTTCTCTGAGTTGTCTATATATTTATGGAGAGCAATAGAGTTTTCCTCTTGAATCCAGAACCAAAGCTTAGGATTCTCTATGCACAAGCTATTCCTATAGCATTTTTATGCATGTCACCTTACCATCCTTTTAAAACTCTTTCTTGGTAAAGATATGCTATTTCTCCCCCCACCCCCATAATTATTTTCTAGCATAGATCTATCTCAAAGGTCTGAAAACTAGTGAATATCATATTAAATCAGTGAAACTCCTGCAACTGAATCCCATGGTGTATGCTCCAGAGTGTAATTTCATTGATTCCCCCCCGCCCCAAATGAATTTGAGCTAAAGGGCATCATTGCAATCACAAAACCTCCCAGCCTGGGGAAAGCTAAATTTTGAGAAAGGATGCAGGTAGTTATGAATATTAGATTTGGGTACTGATGTTACTTTTTTTTAATTTTTTTTTTTTTAATCCTCACCTGAGGACATTTTCTCATTTATCTTCAGATAGAGTGGGAAGGAGAGAGGGAGGAAGAGAGAGAGAAGCATCGACGTGAGAGAGACACATCGAGTGGTTGCCACCCACACGACCCCAACTGGGGCCTGGGACAAACTGCAACCGAGGTACGTGCCCTTAGCAGGAACCGAACCCGGGCCTCTCTGGTCCATTGGCTGACGCTCTAACCGCTGAGCCAAACTGGCCAGGGCTGAAGTTACTTTTAAGAACAATCTTTATGTTGCAGTTGTGTTTTTAAAAGGGGAGTTGGGGACAACTTGTTGCTCATGGAATTCTGAAACACTTCTTGTTCGACCAGCACTGCACCACATAAGCAGAATCATCTGTAAACCATCCATTCAAGCATCAAACACGTATTAAAAGTAAGGATATTATTCATTCTTTTATTGTGTACATATCTTCATGAGCTTCTAAGATGAGAATGTGATGAATATCATAATACAGCCATCAGATTTTTAGTTGTAGGGGTCAGGTTCATTGGGGGTAGACACTGGAGTGGATTCTAGGCCAGAACCTGTACACAGACGTAAGCACTGCAGATATCCACGCTGCACGGAGGTCTCGCCTCTGACTAGGATTCCAGCTCTGGGGCTCTCTGCCCTTCCCCTTCCCTCTGCTTTGGGCCCTTGCCATGCTATCGATCTTCCATCCTGTATCTTTCTGTAGTTTTTCTGCCTTTTTACCTCCAGTCTTCCCCACCCCACTTCTCTTGATTTCTGTTCATTTCTTCTTCAGAGTTTACTATTTCTTTTTTTTTTTTCCCCTTTTAAAAATGGCTATTAGTCCTAAATTCCATCCCTTGTTCAAGATATTTCCCCAAATAAAAAGTTAACTTTCTAAAAACTGTTTACAGACATCTACTATATCAGAATATTATATTTAATGAAAGGGTAATAAGTAATATATAGATAATTAAAATATAACATTTACTGAGAATGTACTATATGCTACGTACTTTTCTAAGTGCGTTACATGAATGGACTTATTTAATCCTCCTAAAAAATACCTTGATCAACATAGTATTATTAATCCACTTTTAAGTAAGGAAATGAAAGCTCAGAGCTTTTGTGCATTAAATATTTTGCACAAAATTATATAACTGATAAGTACTGGAGTCAAGATTCAAATTCTGACATTTTTACTCCAGAACTTATATTCTTAATATTACACTATAGTGTACTCAAAACATGTGAAAACTGTCCCTATTAAATCTCAGAAACACGTTGTGCATTCTTTCAAAGCAAATACTATAGAGAATTATATTCCATGAAAAATGACTTCATGCAAGTGACAAGAAAACAAAAAGTACCTACTTAGATGCTCCTAAGTGAGTAATAAGGCAATAAAATTATAGTAGGAAATGAATATAATGGATGAAACTTTGTTTTATATTATTGTCTTTTGAATTTGAATGAAGGTTTTGAATTCCTTTGAAAATAAACAATGGCATGAAAATTTTCCTTTCATTTAAATTAATGAGTTTGACCATATTTTCAATGAAAGTTAAAAATAGCATGACACAGTGTGTATACATTCTTCTTTCTCCTAATTACTAGTTTGCCCAAGAACAGTGTTTAATATGTAATTCAAAATTTCAGAAAATTGAAATTGCTTTTGGAAGGTAATTTTGTGCAGTTATGATGAACTTTTTCAGCAGGATGGATGTGTGCATATATATGTGTCTGTCATCTGTAACCCCCTGGAAGGGGCACTTACCATTTGTCTAGTATGGTCTACATTCAATATCAATAAATGTTGACCACATTTATGGAAGTCAAATACAGACAAAACTATTCTATACATGTGAATAGTAACATATATTTTCTGCACTTTAACTTGAAAACTAGATAGGCAGCTTCCTGAAAAAGCATTTTTAAAATGACAAAAATGATCTATGCAGACTCTAGAAAAGGTGTTAAAAAGCTGAGTTAAGGAAGGGAAAAGGTAAGAACAACTATTTATCCTTAGAGCATAACAAATAATCATCATGTAAATTAGGTTCTTTAGATAGGGAATAAATTAGCACTCAACTTTACACAAACTACCCTCATAACATCAGAAGTAAGAGAAGATGAATGTATTTGTTTGCTTTGCCGTCTTGGGCAGATCTGAATGTGCTGTGATGAAAAAGACTGATAGTGGTTAGATCCTAAATTTGTTTCTCCACCTTCCTTTCTCATACGGTCTTGCTTCACAAATGTGTTTTCTTCTCGCTGCTCTGCCTTAAGACGCCTTAATTCTTTGATACATTATCACACTCCAGCAGAAGAACAACCTAACCAAAGTTGAATAATTCTGTAATATATGAAAAAGTATGTTTGCTGTAAAGAAGTCTTCCTAGTCTACCAGAAAATATTTCTTACAAAAGAGAAAGTTGTTTCTACCAGGGTGAGTTTGTGTTTTTGTCTTATTTTTCTAGACACTGAATAGATGTCTAAGGAACTTTCTGAAGTTTTGCATTTCCTGAATTATATCTGATTCAGGGAAATAAACAAGATTTGTCTGGTTCAAATGTAAAGATGTAATTAATTTCAGAGAACTTTGTGACATTTTCAATGTGCATGTCAAGGATTGGGAGATATAGAAGGTAGGAAGCAAATGCCAAAGAGAACAATTGTGGTCTGCTAAACACTGAATAAAACATAGGTTTTTATGCTGTGTATACATCTGTAACTGCTAGGATTTGAGCTCATATTTTTTTTAAAAAAATCATAAAATGTCCTGAGCTGATTTATTAAGTGTTGTGTGTGGGGATAAGGAAGTCATTTTTAAAGTATCATTTTGAAAGAAGTTTAGTTTTTAATTATCAGTGATGAAGAATAATAGTGACAGCATTACTTCACTCCCTACTAGGTAAATTTTCATTTTAACAAATTTGAAATATTTGCATTTGACATCTAAAGCCAGATTAGATGACAGACGTCTATGCAAGGTGATAAAATTCAAAGGCAGAGACATCTATGTTTTCAGTACTGGAATGTTACAGTACCCAAATTTAAGCTGATTTTATAATATTGAATATGTATTACATGTCTGGCAGTGAACACTCTAGTAATTTAATAAAGTATCTTTCCATTATAGAAACCTATTTCTAGGAAGTTAAATTTCCGATGGAATTTTGCACAAACACACATTTTAAATGTTACTTCTTGCTTCCTCTTAGAGGATTGCAGATATTGCAATATGTAATAAGATGCTATCAGAGTATCTGAGCCTGCTCTCACTTGTTTATTTTTCCTTATTGATATTAGAGAAAGAGAGAGGAAGGGAGAGGGAGAGAGAGAGAGAGAGAGAAACATCGATGAGAGAGGACATCGATTGGCCGCCTCCTGCATGCCCCCAACTGGGGATTTTGCCCACAACCTGGGCATGTGCCCTGACCAGAAATTGAACCCGTGACCTCTTGGTGCATGGGTCAATGCTCAACCACTGAGCCACACTGGCCAGGCTGCTCTCACTTATTTTAAACTTTGATATAATAGTTTCTTCATTTAAGCTTTTCTAATGTAATATGATGCTCACAATAAAAAAATTTCACAGCTGAATTTCTGTGCAGCAAAATATTTCTTTTATTACTTAACTCCAGCTTCCTGCTTACTGTTCTAGTGGACAATACATACTGTTTTATGTTTTACAGTTCATTCTTTTTTTTTTAATCCTCACCCGAGCACATTTTTGCATTTATCTTCAGTTAGAGTGGGAGGGAGAGAGGGAGGAAAAGAGAGAGAAACATCGATGTGAGAGAGACACATTGATTGCCACCCACATGACCCCAACCATGGCTGGGGATGAACTGAAACCAGGTACGTGCCCTTAGCGGGAACTGAACCTGGGACTCTCTGGTCCGTGGGCCGACACTCTAACCGCTGAGCCAAACTGACCAGGGCTATGGTTCATTCTTTTTAATGACTGTATAATATACCATTATCTGAATATATTACATATTATTTACCTATCTGTTTTTAGTTTTTTTCTATTTTTTTCCAGCTTCACTGAGATATAGTTGACATATAACATTGTATAAGATAAAGGTGTACAATGTTTGATTTGATACACTTACATGTTATAAAATAATTACCACCATAGTGTTGGCTAACAATTCCATCATGTCCCATGTTATCATTTCTTTTTTTTTTTTGTAGTGAGAACATTTAAGATATACTCTCTTAATTGTATAGCACATTACTCTTAATTATAGTCACCATGGTGTATATTAGATCCCCAGAACTTATTCATTTTAAAACTGGAAGTTTGTACCCTTTGACCAACATCTCCCCATTTCCCCCGTCCCCCAGCCTGTGGTAACCACCATTCTACTCTCTTTTTCTATGAATTCACCTGTTTTTAGATTTCACATATAAGTGATATCATAAAGTATTTGTCTTTCTCTGATGTTTCATTTAGCATAATGCCTTCAAAATCCATCCGTGTTGTTCTACATGACAGGGTTTCCTTCTTTCTCATGGCTGAATAATATTCCATTGTCTGTGTGTATATATAACATGGAATATGAATATATATATATATGTATATATCACATCTTTATCATTCATCTTTATCATTCATCCTTTGAAGATGAATGGTAGGGAAAGAAGAATGGAGTAAGAATTACAACTAGACTCTCCATGTCTGAACATTTAAGATGATGCTAGAAACTTAAGAGAGTTAAATATTTCCATTCTCTTCATTAGGAAATCTTCATTTAGGTTTAGACTTATGAGCTCTTTTTCTCATTGTATATTTTATAGATATTAAGTGGCTCACAGTTAGACTTCCTTCAGGAGTTTGGAATTTTCTTTAGGAGTTCTGCGTTGTTGGTGGACTGCCTATTAAAAGAAATACGAAGTTACGAGACTTGTAGCAGCTCTGGAACGCGATAAGAAATGGGCATGAAAGTATGGCTTTGAGGACAAATGATATAACTAAATATATGGGATTTCTAGGGATACTGCCATCTTGGTTGGAGGATTTACAAGATTTCTTTAAAATGTGTTTGAAACTGTGCCTGTTATCCAATTTTACCACCAAATAATAAATTAATGATAACCCTTTGTGTGACTGTTAACACGGAGGGTATCAGTGAAAGGTTGGATGGGAGGAATGATGTAGTGGGCATAAAAGGTAGCAGGTAAGGATAGATTTGGGCCTGTAAAACTGAGAGTGCCTGGCACATACTACTTTATACTCAACAGTGCATTTTATAAATATAAATAATCGTTTTTTCATAATGAGACAAACCAGTTAAATCCCTCCCTTCCTTTCTTCCCTCCTTTGACCACTTTCTATCTTCATTCCCCACATTCTGTCCTCTCTCCACCACACACAAAAAATTAAATGTGTAATATATATCATTTTGTTTGGGGCTTTTTATAAAATGTATATTACCTTTTTGTATGCACGCACTTTAATTTACAGGATAATATTGTGTATGTATATATTTATATCTATATGTACATTTATACATATATCATTATTTCTTACTTTTTAACCCAAAACTACATATATTTTAGAATTTATTACATACAATCTTATATTGGTTATGTTAGCTTCATATGTACAATATAATGATTTGACTTTTTTATCCCTTCCCAAAAATTTATTTTTGAAAGTATAATATATACAGAAAAACACATAAAATGTATAACTTAAAGAATGTTTACAAAATAAACACACATGCATTACTAGTATCCTGATCAAGAAATATAACATTATCAGCATCCCTACTGTCCCTAATGCCCCTCACAGTCACTTTCTCCAATAAAGGGAAAGATCATCATGACTTCTTTTGTATTTATTTTTAAGATGGAGGGAGGGAGGGAGAGAGAGAGAGAGAAACATCAATGTGCGAGAGAAGCATCAGTTGGTTGCCTCCCAACTGGGGATCAAACCCACAACCTGAGTGTGTGCCCTGACTAGGAATCGAGCCTGCACTCTTTCAGTGTCTGGGACGAGGCTCCAACCGAGCCACACCGCCAGGGCCACCACAACTAACACCTAAATTGCTTTTGCCTATTTTGAACTTGATATAGTTGGTATCATATGCTATACACTCTTGTAACTGTTACACTTGATATCTCTAAGATTCATCCAGGCAGTTGTATTTATCAGTGTTTCCTTCTCCTTTCTGTATAATTTTCTGTGTTATAAATTTACTATACTTGACCCATTGTCTTTTCGCTGGACTTTGAGATTTTCCAGGGTGGGCTATTACTATTAGTCCTACTTGTGCATGTACTTTGGTAAACATGTGCACATATTTCTCCTGCTGTACTGAGGGATACAATTGCTGGTGCATAGTGTATGCTACAAGCTCAACTTTAGGAGACTATTAAGTAATTTTCCAAAGTGAATTATTGCATTATGTTCTCCTAAAAATGTGCAGAAATTCCCCTTTGGCTAATATCTGGCAGTGTCTACTTCTAATTTTATCTATTTTAGTGGTTGTGTAGTAGTATCTCATGATGAAGTTACTAACAGCTTTATTGAGTTATAACTGACATACAATAAAATCACATTGTTAAAATGTATAATTCGATGGATTTTGTTAAATGTATATACCTGCTAAACCATTAGCACAATCAATGTAATGAACAACATATCCATTGCCCCTAAACGTTTCCTCACACCCCTTTGTAATTCCTTTGGCCTGTTGCCGGCAGGGCAACCACTGATCTCTGTTCCCATGTACACAATGTTTCTTTTTCTTCTAGCTGCTTTTAATATTTTTCTATTTGTCTCTGGTTTTAAGTCTTTGGATTATGGTGCATCAGTGTCAATTTCTTCATATTTCTTATTTTGGGCATTGTTGTATTTAGGCTTATTATTTTTATCTAATTTGAAGATTTGGGGCCATTATTTTTTTTTGTGTGTGTATATTTTTTTTCTGGCTTCCCTCCACTCTGCCAGGGACTCCAACTACACATATGTTAAGCTGTTTTGAGTTGCCCCACAGCTCACTGATGCTCTGTTGTTTTTTTTTTATTTTCCATATTTTTCCTGTGTTTAATTTTGCATAGCTTATTGCCATGTATTCAAGTTTACTGTTTCTTCTGCAACATCTAATATCCCATTAATTGCATCTATTTTATTTTTCTTCCCTGAAATTTTATTTTCTCTCTAGAATTTTCATTTGGCTAATTTTTATTTTATTTTCTGTCTTATTAGCATTCATGTTTTCTTCTACTTTCTTAAAGTATAGAATACGGTTATAAAAGTTTTTCAAAATTTTTTTTGCTAATTAACTTACTAATAGAAATTACTGACAGCTGAATAATTTTTGAATCTGTTTCTATTGAGAGTAATATTCTGGATCTGTTTCTGATTTTTCTCCACATTCTGGATGATTTTACTGTTTCTTTGCACATTTGGTAATTTTTTTAATTGAATGCTAGCTAGTGTGAATTTTAACGTGTCAGTGCTGGATATTTTGATTCTTCTATAATTATTTTCAGGGTTTGTTCTGAGACTCAGATATTAACTTGGAAACAAGTTGGATCCTTTTGAGGGTTTTTATTAAGCTGGGATAGGCATGACCAGAGCAGCCCATATTGTTAATGTCTACTTAAGTCTTTTGTCTGCTTTTCTGTTGGATTATCTACATTTTCCTTAAAAATTTTTAAAATATATATTCATCCACTATATGAGCCATTTATTGAATATATATAGGGAATATTCTCTCCCACTCTGTGTCATGATTTTTAACTTTGCCTCAGTCAAAATGTTGTTTCCTGAGAAAGAATATAATAAAAATTGTCTTCCCAGAATAGAGGTGTCTGCATTGGAACAGGGAGATAAATAGGCTGTCAAAGGAATGAAAGTGTAATGATAGAATTTCCATTGCCAGGTCACTATGCTGGGAAGTTTACGGGAGCCCTTCGTGGTATCTATCCATTCAGTCATTGCACAATCATGCCATTTTCTTTGCTGCTGAGGGGATTGGTTGGTCCTGTTATAGAAAAGTAAAGACAAGCTTTCCCTATGACATGTGTTTGCCTAGAATGGGCCCTACAGATATCATTTTTAAAAAATCTCTGGAGACTGTTCACCAAGAAACATCATAAAATAAATGCACCAGTCTTCCTTTTTATTAAAAACATACTTTTGAAGATTAATGTTTATTCAGAGATGAAAATGCCTGTAAGAATATGTTCCTAGAAATATGAATCACTGAGAGCTTTGGCTTTTCATAAAAATAAAAAAAGAAACAAAATGAATCTTTCTGCTTAAATGCATCTGAATGGGACCTTGGTATATTAGCTATTTGTGTTTAAAGGGAAAAGTGTTAATTAAATAGCTCCAATTTAATCACATTAAATTAGGTAATTTCCATTTCTTTGTCCAAATAATTTCCAAATATTTATTATTCCCAAATGATAAGGACTGGGAAATTGACCTCCTTTTCCACCCCCTACCTTCCATTCCAGATAACATTAATTCATTTATCTTTTCAGAAATAATTGCCCACTCTGATACAAGATACACCAAACTAGACACTGATTCCCCCAAAGGAGTTCATAACCTAAATAGAAGAGGTATGAATACATAGGCAATAGTGATCTATACAGCCTTTCAGCACCAGGTGCTGGTGATCTACCTTGTCAGAGACTGATGCTTAGGGGAAGAGACATCTAACCTGACTTTTGTATAAGATTTTCAAGTGTTGTATCTTAACATGTAATGAAGTCAATGGAGTATGTAAGGGGGAAGGAAGAAATCTGCAGAGAATTAACTAGGTTTGTTGTTTAAAGAAAACTATGTAAAACAGAGGAGTAAATTTTTACTAGTCCCCATCATCCTCATCATGACCAACATCAAAACTACAATTTATTGAGCTTCTACTCTATGCTGGGTGACCTACATGCACTGAAACCTAGTGTCCATAATGACCTTGTTTAAGGTCTTACTGCCAGTAACTAGCAGAGCAAGGACCGGATTCCAAATCTGTCTCTAAAAGCCCTGCTCCCTCTTCACCAGGGTTCTCAGAGACCACCCTGTGTAATAAACTGGGAGCAAAGGAACCATGTAATTGCAGAACTTGAGGGCTCAGGCATGTAAAAGATATGTGTACGACTCAGACAAGTCGAGTGTTTTCTATCTAGAAACTAAAGGAACTGCTAAATATATTAGATAATTTAAAGAAGACTGGTAAAGTTGCAATATAGAAACTTCAAGTGGCAGGGTCTAGACAGAACATCCAGAGGTTAAATGGAGGGATGGCGGGGGTGGCTGGTGAATGTGCCTGGAGGGATAACTTAGTGCCTTTATTAAATTAGCTGGGCAATGTAAGACCAGAGCTGTTACATATCTTCCCTCTGTAGTTGGAAAGGGAGCAGGATATGCCACCCCAAATTATGCATAAAGATTATTTTGAACTGAAGGCAACTGAGAATCAATAGATGCAGGAAAAGTTCTCTGCCCTCCCCTTGTTGGCCTAAAATCAAGGCAGACATTTTCCTTTGAGGAAGGTGCCCAGGAAAAGGAGACCTACCTACTCTTCTCACTGGAAACAGGGAATCACACTGAGGTGAATCTGCATAAACAAATATTACTGAAATATCCCTTATTTTCCATTTTATTTATCCCCTATCTATTTCCTAGTCATTTGCTCATAACTTATTGCCCTAGAAACCCAAACTGCCTTTCTTTTTTCTAGTCTCTTCTCTGCAGTTTATTGCCCTTTGTTAAAATGATATATAAGCCCCTAAGTCTCACCACTTCTTTGAGTTTTCACTTTTCGTCTGTGAAGCTACTATGCACATAAAATTATTAACATAAATAAAAATTGCACCTTTTCTCCTGTTAATCTGTCCTTTGACTGTTGAGTTTGCAAACCCATATGCTTAACACAGGAGAGTAGAAGAAAATAATTTTTTTTGCCCTGGTCGGTTTGGCTCAGTAGTTAGAGCATTGGCACGTGGACCAGAGAGTTCCTGGGTTCAGTTCCCGCTAAGGGCATGTACCTTGGTTGCAGTTTGTCCCCGGCCCTGGTTGGGGTTGTGTGGGTGGCAACCACTTGATGTGTCTCTCTCACATTGATGTTTCTCTCTCTTTCTCTCTTCCCCCCTCTCTCCTTCCCGCTCTATCTGAAGATAAATGCAAAAAATGTCCTCAGGTGAGGATAAAAAAAAGAAAGTTATTTTTCCTCCCTGTCATTGTGTACCCTAGATGGAAAAATACCTGGCTAGGAGTTGAGGTACTTGGTAGCTTTAGCCTAGACATTGCTTACTTACGTGACTGAGTTAAAGGACTCCACTACAGGTCTTTGTGCCTTAATTTCCTTATCAGTATAATACAAGGGTTAGACTAAAAAGGATGGCAAATAGGATTCACTTCATGACTGGAGGGTTTTGTCAAAGAAGATTGAGCAGCCACAATGATCAATTGCTAATGTCCACCGTAGGCAGTGGGGAAGAGTAATTCCAGTCTGTATGCAGAAAATATGCTCTCTCTAGAATAAAAGATGGATAAAATCTCTTCTACTTCTAGCATTCCATGAATTAGTTTGTACCCTTTAATGGGTTATTGATATAAGCTGGGGAAATTCAGCATGTTTCAAATTCCTCTGGAGAAAAATGTAGGGCAGATGTCTGAAGCCATGATACAATGTTTAGGGCAGAAATGAAATCCCTTTTGAGCACTGAGTGGTAACAGCAGCAGCGGTCCCAGTTCTATCAAGAGCGCAATATTGTGTCGTATCCCATGTTGTCTAAAAATTGTGTGTGGGTGCTTCAGATGCCTAAATTAATATATAATTAACATATAGAGATAGACCCCCCTCCACCCCCACCTCAATTCTAATGTTCAGGTTAATTGCTGTTCTGGAAAAAAAAAAAGGTATATTTAGGAGGAATCTATTCAATATTATCAAAGACTTGGTTTCAATCAACTGATAATGAACATTAAGTTTTCTCAGCATGAAACGAATTGAATTTATTTAAACATGACCATCTTTCTAACTGTTGCATTCAAAGTTTCAGAAACTTGTTCCCACATAATTTAAGTATACTCCCACCACTTTCTCCCAGATGCAGATGTAATTTATGTAGAAGCAGACATTAAAATAAGTCACCCAGGGCAGACTCACTTTCATTTACATAGTGTTCTTTGGGGGGAAAGTATTAAATCAATTTTAACCTGTTTGGGCCTGCATCCAAATAATGTGCAGGCCTGTTTGAAGAGAATCAGTTCTGAAATTTGTAAAAGAGATCATATGAAATGCATTACTCAATTAAGTAAAGGAATTTATACTTTATTATAGAATACTGTACCATCTGCCATGAATATAACTAATTAAATTTGACTTGGTATGTGATTTTAACAAACAGTTGAAAAATGAAAATTCTACATGAATTCTTCAGCAGCACCTGAAATGATAGATACCCACTGGGAAAGATTGCATCCAGCCCTGCTCAGGTTGCAAACAGACTTTCCATTGTCTGGCTGCAGTCTGCATAATGTTTGCATTAAAAAGCAGGTCAGTTTCAGTAACTGCTCACAAGCAACACAGAAAACCCAAATGCAGTGTTTGTCTGCTATTGTCAAAGAAATAACAAGCTAACATGATGAAATCAAAATCGTTGCAAAGCTTCCCTGGCCACAGAACAGAAATGACAACTTCCCTCTGAAGTGTGTTGCCAAATCTCTGTTTAAAACGAGGCCCTAGAAGAACCTTGTACAAAATACCCATTGTTTAATACTGCAGTGGAGTTGAAATGCTACAGTGACAAGTCAGGCGAAAGCCATGCTGCTCTCTCGTCTTGAATGTGAGGCGACCGAACGTAGCCGACTCTCTATGGGTCAGTTGAGTCTGTCATACGGAAACAGTATTATGTCACTTGGTCAGGAGAGCTGTTAGGGAGAACCAGAGGATTTAGAATGTGCTTTAAACCAAACCTTGCCTGAGCTTATCTATGTGAATGCTAGGATAACAAAATGACTAATTCAAAAAGAAACATTTCTATCTGAAATGTGACCGCTCCAGTGTCAACTACCGAAGCATCATGATATTTGACTTTTTCACTTTTTACCCAGGTGTTCTCATTCTGTGTCGACAGAGCTTTGGTCCTTTGTATCAGCCCAACAAATGCATGATTGACTGAGTGCCAGCAAGGGTGCCAGCTTCCTCTCTTTGGTGAACACCAAGTCTTTTGAAGATCAGTCATTTCTCCAGAAAACTGTGGTTCAACTAACACATTTTCATATTTAAATGATACTGTGTCTTAAAATAACAGCATATCGTGTTCTTAAGGGCAGAAGCATATGGAAGCGTTCCTTCATTTGTTCCAACAATCGAACAGTAGTCCTCAAGAAGGGGAGACGGATACGAGAAGCTGATCTATGAAGTTTGGTGACAAAGGCTCCTGAGTACCATGTGCTTCCACTTTGGGCTGGTGGTGTTTATGGAGCACACAGCATCATCACTCTTCAGAAGAGGGTCGGAGTCGAACAGGAAAGAAAACAAGATTTGTCTGAGAAACAGAAGGAGTCGATAGCATTAGGGCCTCTATGCGAAGAGAGGTTTCTCAAGTTTCATTTGTTCAGGAATCAAGAATCCATGGGAAATGAGCATTCTGTAATTAACTGGCTCGTTCCAATACTGAGGTTATTTTTACATAACGATTTTTTTTCTCCTGACATGAAAACCATGGTTATCTTGGGGGCCTACAGAAGACAACTGAATTCAAAGTAACCTGTTGACATATGGGAATGATAGGAGCAAATGCCAAATTGAAATAAGCAGAAGGAACATATGAAATAAATCACGGCAAAGCTGAACACATGTAGGTGGAGCCGGCCAAATTGGACTTGGGAAAACCAAGAAAAACAGAATGAGATAAATGCTTGGGGTTGCAGTCAGGGAATACAGTAATTCTCCTGAGGTCAGAAGAAGCTTCGACGTACAAACCTGAGCTATGGGGTTTGAAGGCAGCTACAACAAAAGTCCATCTAGCAAAGCCATCAAGCCTTACTCTCTAATTGTATATTTACCAAAGGCATTTTACAGGATATCCCTGTTAAGCTGACCTGCCTGTTTACAATATGTGTTCACTTAAGAATGGATTTATAGACATATATTATTTGCCAAGTCTGAAAATCTCGAACATCTTTTATAAATATATTATCCAGGCATTATTCAAAAGCTGGAACTATTGTCCTGGTGAGATGATTTCTGGCAGGTCTCTGTGGGGTTTCCTGTTCTAATGTCATCTGAGTAGGTGAGGACCACACGTCAGTCAGGAAGAATGGTGACTTGCACCTGTGCTCACTGGAAAACGTATCCTAGCAAATCGGGGCACTGGGCATTCCTCTCAGTAGCCTGTGTGAGGTGGTGCTGGCCTGAGAAGAATCTTGTCGAACTTCTGAAGTTCCCCTTTAAAATAGTTTTGAGCCAATCTGTCAACAGGTGTATGTTTTTCTGCCAGATAGCAGCAATTAAGATATCAACTGCTATTTCCTTGATTGCAGAGGGGGAACAGGAGGTTAAGATGTACTCAGTGCAGGTTAGGTTAGAGGCAGCATCTGGGTTTCTGTAAGGAACGGTTTTATCCAGTTTGGCAGTTGATTTGATTGCGAAAATGTATCAAGTGACATTTGTCAGGTCACAAAAAGGCAATGTGAAACAGAACCTTAGAAAGGACAATCGTGAAGACCGACTGGCCCCACAGTGAGTGCATACAGCCATTTCTCTCTGCTTAACAAGAAGCTTTGAATTTACATAATAGAGATGTTTTAAACTGGTTTCTTAGAGACAGATTTTTGGTGTACATATTTAGTTTTAGAAAAAAATACATTTTTTAGAGTCGATAAGATTCTGCCTTTCTTCTTTTATTTAAAAATTTCTTATATTTTATTCTTATTGTTGACATTATTACAAATGTCCTCCATTACCTCCTCCCCTTGACCACCCCCACCCAGCCCCTTCCCTCCCCTCTCTCTGGCCCTCACCACGTTGTTGTCTGTGTCCATGGACTATGTATATATGTTCTTTGGCTACGCTCTTTACTTTCTTTCATCCTATCTGCCCCATCTATCTCCTCTCTGACATCTATCAGTCTGTACCATGTATCCTTGTCTCTGGTTCTATTTTGTCAGTTTATTTTGTTCATTAGATTCCACATATAAGTGAGATCATATGGTATTTATCTTCCTCTGTCTGGCCTGTTTTGCTTAGCATAATAATCTCCAGGTCCATCCATGTTGTCGCAAAAGGTAACAGTTCCTTCATTTTCACAGCCTTGTAGTATTCCGTTGTGTAAATGTGCCACAGCTTTTTTATCCACTCTTCAATTGATGGGCACTTGTGCAGTTTCCACATCTTGGCTATTATAAACAATGATGCTATGAACATTGGGGTACATATATTCTTTCTGGTTGGTGTTTCGAAATTCTTAGAATGTATTCCCAGAAGTAGGATTGCTGCATCAAAAGGCAGTTCCATTTTTTAAATTTTGTGGAAACACCATACTGTTTTCCACAGTGGCTGCACCAGTCTGCATCCCCACCAAGAGCGCACTAGGGTTCCCTTTTCTTCACACTCTCGCCAACACTTGTTGTTTGTTGATTTATTGATGGTAGCCATTCTGGCAGGTGTGAGGTGATATCTCATTGTGGTTTTAACCTGCATTTCTCTAATGATTAGTGGCATCGAGCACTTTTTCATATATCCTCTTTGGAGAAGTGTCTATTTAGGTCCTTTGGCCATTTTTAACTGAATTATTTGTCTTTCTGGTGTTGAGTTGTATAAGTTCTTTATTTATTTTGGAAATTGATCCCTTATCAATGTATCATTGGCAAATATGTTCTCCCATAGAGTAGGTTCCCTTTTCATTTTGTTGATGGTTTCTTTTGCTGTGCAGAAGCTTTTCAGTTTGATATCATCTCATTTATTTATTTTTTCCTTTGTTTCCCTTGCCCTACGAGATATATCAGTAAAAATATCGCTATGAGAGATGTCTGAGATTTAACTACCTATGTCTTCTTGTGGGATTTTTATGGTTTCCCAACTTACATTTAGATCTTTTATCCACTTTGAGTTTATTCTTGTGTGTGGTGTAAGTTGGTGGTCTAGTTTCTTTTCTTTTCTTTTTCTTTTTTTTTTTTTTGCATATACCTGTCCAATTTTCCCAGCACTGTTGATTTATTTAAAAAATTTTTTTTTCTTTATTGATTTCAGAGAGAGAGGAGGGAAGAGGGAGAGAGAAACATCGATGAGAGAAAACATGGATTGGCAGCCTCCTGCATGCCCCACACTGGGGATCGGTCCCACAACCTGGGCATGTGCCCTGACCAGGAAGTGAACCAGCGACCTCTTGGTGCATGGGTCAAAGCTCAACCACTGAGCCACACCAGCCGGGCCCCAGCACCATTTATTCAGTAGACTGTCTTTACCCATTGTATGCTCTTGCTCCCCTTTGTCAAATATTAATTGACCATAGAGGTGTGGGTTGATTTCTGAGCTCTCTGTTCTGTTCCATTGATTTATATGCTTGTTCTTATGCCACTACCAGGCTGTTTTTATTACAATACCATTGTAGTATAGTTTGATATTAGGTATTGTGATCCCTTCAACTTTGTTTTTCTTTTTCAAGATTGCTGAGACCTTTCTGGGTCTTTTTTGTTTCCATATAAATTTTTGGAATATTTTTTCTAGATCTGTGGAATATGCTATTGGTATTTTAATAGAGATTGCATTGAACCTATAGTTTGCTTTGGGTAGTATGGACATTTTAATGGTGTTAATCTTCCTCTCCATAAACATGACATATGTTTCTTCTTATTTGCATCTTCCTCAGTTTCTTTTTTCAATGTCCTACAGTTTTCTGAGTACAGGTCTTCTACCTCCTTGGTTAAATGTATTCCTAGGTACCTTATTTTTGTTGTTGTTGTTGTTGCAATGTAAATGAGATTGTTTTCTTAGTTTTTCTTTCTGATAGTCCATTGTTGGTGTATAGAAGTGCCATTGATTTCTGGGTATTGATTTTTGTATCCTGCTACTTTGCTGAATTCACTTATTGATCTAGTAGTTTTTTGGTGGAGTCTTTAGGGTTTTCTATATACAATATCATGTCATCTGCGAATAATGACAGTTTTACGTCTTCCTTTCCAATTGGATGCCTTTTATTTCTTCTTCCTGATTGCTGCAGCTAAGACTTCCAATACAATGTTGAATAAGAGTGGTGAAAGCGGACATCCTGTCTTGTTCCTGATCTTTCTTCTTTTAATTTGATGCATCTCACCCAGCGCTGTTCAGGAAGCACTATCAGCTGATGCACCTCCCTGACTCCATACAGCTTGGTTCTTTAAAAGCAGGACCTGAGACAGTCATACTATTAGTAATAATAATTATAGCTATTCGTTGTGAAGTGCATACTATGTGCTGACACTGTTCCAAGCACTTTATGGGTATTATCTCATTTAATCTCACAAAAAACCACTGTGAGATAGGTACTGTTATTATTCCCATTGAACAAATAAGAAAACTGAGGCACAGCATGTATATTTAATATTAGAGTATTCTTATTTATCTTTGTAACTTCAGCTAAAATATTTCCTAGCACAGAGCAGTTATATGGAAGGATTATGTTGTAACCTGTCTCTGGTAGCCTGCTTTCAGTCCCTGCCTTGAGTTGTAACCTACTGATTTCAAAACTTGTTCTGAATCAATTGTTCTAAGACTCAATGCTGCTTTAACCCCTGGCACAAGTGACTCCTATTACTCAAATCTAATAAAGATGTGTGATGTTAGCATATTTCTTAACATTCACTCTCAAAATTAATCAAGTGTATGTCACTTTAAGCTAAACAACACTGATTAATCACTTCACTCCTCTCTCATAAGCTCAACAACTACTCACTGAGTTTTGAAAACCAAAATGTGGGGGTCTAGACCTGACTTTAAATCTGGTTTCTGCCATTTCTTTATCTGAGGCAGGATCCTCTAGCCTAAAACACTGGGTCTCTGGAATCAGACAGACCTCAGCCCTTTTTAAAAAAGTTTTTATCTTTATTGTTAAAAGTATTACAGATGCCCCCCCCCCCTTTCTTTTTGACCTCAGTTCTTAATTGCATGGCCTTGGATAAATTCTCTGAGCCTCAGTATCTTCATCTGTAAAAATCACAGGAAAATTGTGAGGAGAATTCACATAAGCAGAGTACCTAGCATTGGGCTGAGCACAGAGAATGTTTACACAGAATTGCACCTATTGTTACTATAACTTTCCAGGGAGAAAATATTTCTGCTGTGTCGAGGTGGATGCCAATGGGTTCTCAGGGAAAAAGGCAGGAGTGGTGTGATCAGGACTCCAGGACCCCGGTCACCCCGGTGCCCGCCCTGCACCTCTGGCATGGCTCTTGAAGGTCCAGAGCCGGGGAGTAAACAAACACTAGGGGAAGCCGTGAATTAGAAGGAAACTCTCCCCGTTCTCCTCCTGACTGGCCTATGAACTCATTCCCTTTTAACCTGAAAATAAAGCAGCTGTGTGGGGCGTCTGAGGATGGTGCGACCCAACACTAAGTGTAAAGTGGGCCCTGCAATCCGCAAAGCCCCTCACATGGATTTGACTGATTATGAAAATGCCCATTGACAAGTGCGGATCTGGAATTATTGGTGCTTCTTACTTGAGGAGGGCCAGGTGTCTGAACAGCCAGCCACAAATAGTCATAAGTACAAAGATAGATGAAGTTTTAAGGAAAAAAATAAATAAAAGAAATCAGATACTGCTCTTTTTTCCCCCTTTCTCAATGGTCTCTGCTTTGAAAGACAATGGATCAAAATGTATTTCTTACTTTAGAAATACTGTATTGTTCTGTCTACATACATTATACAACAGTAGTTTCTCCTTCGTATTTAAAGCTGGAAATATTTGGGGAATGGGTCAGGGACTAGACGAGAAACGACAATAAAATGCTAAAAAGACATTTCCTGCATCTCTAGGTTCTGACATAAGAGGTGGATATAGAAAGAAGAATCAGCACTTGAGAAGACAGTGGGAAAGCCATGTGCTCACAGGAGATCTAGGTTTTAGAGCCCGAAAGTGAAGGAAAAGTACAGCAAAAAAGGCGAGGATAGGATCAATTTGCTGACGACTGATTGTGACATATGGAGGGCCCCGTGGAAAGGTTACAGTACTTAGGAAGGGGTAGAAGATGCATTAGAGAAGGTGGCATAAAGAGACACACACTACAGGAAGTATGGAATGACCTGGAAGTCTTAGGCTTTCCTAGTGGCCAATATAAACGAGATAAAAGGCATAATGAGATCAGTCCCGGCGGTCTTAAGGTAGGTAGGGGTGATATGAATGGTGGGGGACGGCTAAGAAAGAGGAAGACCTTATAAAGGTGGGAAAATCTTTAAAAAGCATACAGGCCCGGCTGGTGTGGCTCAGTGGTTGAGCATCAACCCATGCACCAAGAGGTCGCCGGTTCAATTCCCCGTCAGGGCACATGCCCAGGTTGTGGGCCAAACCCCAGTGGGGGGCATGCAGGAGGCAGCCAATTGATGTTCTCGCTCATTGATGGTCTCTCTCTCTCCCTCTCCCTTCTTCTCTCTCTCTCTAAAAAATCAATAAAGGAAAAAAAAATTTTTTTTAAAGCATACAAGATCCAAGGTATGTGTTTATTATGTATTAAACTTAAAATTGTTTTATTTGTTTCAGTAATTCTGCTTCAGAGTTCACATGCTGCTTAGTTGTTACTGTTTAAAATAAGATTCATTCTTATCAGAGCTCAAGTCCCTCTTGGTGAAGGTAGGAGCGGAGCCCAGGCCGTGAGTCTCCAGGCACAGGGCAACTCTGCTTGTCTCACTGCAACCAGAAATTCCCTCGTCCTGGATTCAGCCTTAAGCCCTTGACTAGCAGCAGCAGCATTGGCAGGCAGCTTTCCCTGGCTGTAATCCACCAGCCCGGGGGGCTCGGAGGGCAGAAATAGAGGAATGGCTCTGGGCTTCTTCTGGACAAATGGCCTCAATGCACTAGCTGGTTTCTGTGTATGGAATGCTCTCTCTTCCTCCTCCTCTCCCACTTTACTGCAGTTCAAGGGTCACTCTACCAAAGACATCCTCCCTCCCTCTGCAGTCTAGATCTTGTTCTAATCTTTCCTACAACCTTGTTCTTTCCTTCAGGGCATTTATGTCCATTTCTCTTACATTTGTCATTTAAAATATATATAATAATTAGGAAGTGAGCACTTTTGCTTCCCCATTAGGAAACATTTTTATGTTTAAAATACCCTTAATTATTGTAATAGCTTCAGCAAAATAATTGACATATCAAACCTCTCTCTCTCTCTCTCTCTCTCTCTCTCTATATATATATATATATATATATATATATATATATATATATCCTTAATGTTATCATTCTTTCTTAACACCCTCTCAGAGAAATTTAGAATAAAAATCTTAGTTCAGTTTTCAGGACACTAAAATCCTTTCAAAACAGCCTATGTTCACCAGGCTGGTGTGGCTCAGTGGTTGAGCATCGACCCATGCAACAGGAGGTCCCCCGTTCAATTCTTGGTCAGGGCACATGCCCGGGTTGCGGCTCAATCCCCAGTAGGGGTCGTGCAGGAGGCAGCTGATCAATATTTCGCTGTCATTGATGTTTCCATCTATCTTTCCCTCTCCCTTCCTCTCTCTCTAAATCAATAAACACATATTAAAAAAAAAAAGCCCTGGCTGGTTTGGCTCAGGGGTTAGAGCATCAGCCCATGGACCAAAGGGTTGTGGGTTTGATTCCTGGTCAAGGGCATATACCTGGGTTGTAGGTTTGATCCCCACCCCAGTTGGGGTCATGCGGGAGGCAAGCAATTGATGTGTGTCTCTCACATGGATGTTTTTCTCTCTCTCCTCATCCCTTCCACTTTATCTAAAAATTAATGGAAAAATATCCTTGGGTAAAGATTAATACAAACACACACACACACACACACACACGTAAACATGTAATAAAGATTATAAAATTCTTTGGACATGAAGAATGTAATACAGGCAAAGAAAGAATACAAATTAAAAATTATAAAATATAATTTAAAACATAATTAAAAAGCAAATGTCTGGGGAAAATAATGATTCAAATAATAGATAAAGGGTTAACATATTTTATATATAAATAGTTTATATTAATTCATGAGAAAAACATCAAGATGCTAATAAAAAAATATGGTGGGGAGAGGAGACAAAAAACATGAGCAGGTAATTCAAGGAAGTGATACATATATGAAAGATAATATTCACCTTCACTCACAATAAAATAAATGCAAATTATAGTATTAAGAAAAAAACAGTTTCCTACCAAAAGTAAAGATGTATAATTTGTTTTATAAGTAATGAGTTCGGGTCAAAATGGCCACTAAGTTTAAACTTGACATAGAGTGGAGTTGCTCCAGACATAGAGTGGTAAATTAAATCTGAAGAGAGAAAAGCAGAAGACATATCAGGGTTCAAAAAGAATAAACCCATGTTTCTGTAGAAATAATACAAAAATTTTCAAGTGATAATAAACCACTATAAGCTTTATGCTAATGTATCCTTCAAAGAGATAGACAATTTTTTAAAAAAATTTAAAAACACAAAATTAATGTAAAAATAAATTTTAAAACCTGGAAAGATAACCATTAAATACATTTAGTCACCAATCAAAAGTCTGTCTCTAATAAAGAGTCACTTATATAGGAAAACTTACATGATGAATGAGGAAATGATGTTTGGTAAGTGGTTATTTATATGGAAATATAATAACCCTACTTCATTTCATACACAGAAGTTGATTCCAATTGGAATAAAGATCTAAATAAAGAAAACTTGAAACATTTTTATAAAAATATAGAAAATATCTTTATAAAATTGTGATAGGGAATTACTTTTAAATTATAAGCAAAAAGCTCAAGTAATAAAAATACATTAAATTAAAATGTTCTGTATTAAAAATTACATTATAAATAAAACAAAATGATGGTCTTGAAGATAAACTAAACAAAATACTTATAACTTACCAATATATTGTATCTAAAATATAGAAAGTATTCTTTAATCATATTCTTTAATTACTTTTAATTAAAGTATTCTTTAATTATAGATACAACATATTGTATCTAAAATATAGAAAGTATCCTTTAATTATAGACTTCTGGCAAACCAGAGACCCTGAAAGCCTTTTGGTATAAACATGTAAAAGTGTTTGATAAAATATGTACTTTCAAGTGAATAACAATAAAATGTGCCAGTGCCAGGATCAAAACAATGGCAGAACTGCAGAGAGATAAGGAGGCCCTAAAACCTCTGGATATACTGGTATCAGAGCAAAGCATTCTGGAGGTAAAGCCATGGGCTTAACAGTCTCAGGGGCCATGGAATTGGTCTTGCCAAGGTATGCTGCAACTTCAGTGAAGTGAGCTAAAATACCAACTTCCAGGAAAATTGTCTCTCCCATCCTTGACTTTAGGAAGAGATTTAAAAATGCTTCTTGATCTAGTATAGGACCACTGGCTGTCCTTACAGGGGTATGGTGCCTGAATCAATACAATCTGCATAATTTAAAATACTTGAATCCAAAAACATATCATTTAAAGTAAATCTAGGTCTATACTGTCCTTCGGTACACAGCACAAGCCAACATAGTTTATCCCTGGGGGAAGTATTATTCAATTTATGTCTCAAAAATTTCTTACAAAAAAAAAACAAAAAAAAAACCCAGCTTCAGAAACAGATCTTCCAGTATTGAAATCACCAGTTATATTATACAAAATAAATATGCATAATACATTTAATGAAATAAAGAATGGAAATAAAAATATGAACAATGAGACATTATAAAAATAAGCAGAAAATTTTGTAAAGAAACCAAATAAAAATTCTAGAAATAAAAATATGTAATTAACTAAAGTAAAAAACACAGTTGAAGGGTTAAGCATAACTAAAGAGAAAATTAGTTAACTGTATCATAAATCACAAGAAATTACTAAGAATGCAGCACAGAGAAGTAAAATATGAGAAATATGAAAGAAAGATTTATCAACATGGAAGAAAGACTATTGGAATCCAAAAAACAAATACAAAAGATGATGGAAAGGGAAATATTTGAAAGGAAAATGGTGGAAATTTTATTCAGAGTTAACTAAAGGCATTTATCCATAGACAAGAAGGCCAAAAATTTCAAACAAGATGGATAAATAAAAATTCACACCTGGAAATATCGTATTGAAATTATAAGACATCAAAAACAAATGAAATCACTCAAAAAAGAAGACAGAAAAGGTTTCTTAAAAAACAGTCACCAATTAGAGTGGTGGCTAATTTCTGAATAGCAAAAATAGAAGACAGAAGACACTGGAGTGATATCTAAAAGTCTTGAAATAAAAATTAAAAACCCAGCATTCATTGCTTAGCACCATTATTTTTCAGTAGAAAGTGAAATACAAAGACATTTTCAAATATACAAAAACAAACAAACAAAAAAACAACAACAAGAAGTGTCTGAGACCAAAAATGTAGACCTGAATGATTTCTTCTTTCTCAGAAGAAATTTCTTAGAATTAACTAAAGAAAATGTTAAACATATGGGTAAATCTAAACACACAAAATGGATATATAAAGCAATAATAATGTCATCTAATTTAAATGGCATTAAAATTAAGCAAACATTAGATACTAACTGCATTAAACCAGGCAGGGAGTGATTATAACTATTCTAGAGACCTTATATTATTCAGAATAAGGGTAAATAGATTAATTTAAGTCTTTGTTAAAAGTATGCATGTCAACATTTCTGCTGTGAGGATTAGAGGAAGCGAAAAAGAGGGCATACCTTTTAAATGAGTAGGCCCTCCTAAAATGAGAAATGAGTAAAAGAAGATAGAAAAATATCCTCAGTCTATTTAAATAAAGGAAAAGAGAGAAAGAGAGGAGAGGAGAGGGGAGGGGAGGGGAGGGGAGGGGAGGGGAGGGGAGGGGAGGAGAGGAGAGGAGAGAGGAGAAGGACACATTTAAATAAATATTCTCATAGCTAAATACATACATGTTCAACACACTTCTCAGCAGTTTACTCAGTTGTTTCTCACAACAGTCCTACACTCCTAGGAGACAGGTGATGTTATTGTCCTCATCTACATTTTACAACTGAGAATCTGAATGATAACAGAAATATATATATTTTAAATTCAGCTAAAGTACTTAAAGGAAACATAATAGCCTTAAGTGTATGGTTTTCTAAAATTGTAGTAAAAAAAAAAAAACAACCACATGGTATAAAACACATGCCATTTTAACCTGTTTTCTGTATACAGTTTAGGAATGTTAAGTATATTCACATTACTGTGCAATAGAACTCCAGAACTTTTTCATATTAGAAAACTAAAAGTCTGTCCTCTAAACAACAACTCCTCTTGTCCCTCTTCCCCAATCCTTTGGCAACTGCCATGCTATGTTCTGTTTTTATGAATTTGACTAGGTTAGATACCTCATGCAAGTGGAATTATACAGTATTTGTCTTTTTGACTGGCTTATTTTACCTAGCATAATGGCCTCAAGGTTTATCCATTTTATAGGCTGAGTAATATTCCATTTTATGCATATACCACATTTGGTTTACCCACTCAGCTATAGATGGACATCTGGGTTGCTTCTACATCTTGGCTATTGTGCATAGTACTGCTGAAACATGGGAATACAGATATCTCTTCCAATCTTTTGGATAGATACCCAGAAGTGAGATTTCTAGATGCGTTGGTAGCTCTATTTCTAATTTAGGAGACCTCCACACTTCTTTGCACAGTGGCTGCACCATTTTACAATCCCACCAACAATGCACAAAGGTTCCAATTTCTCCACATCCCCAACAACACTTGTTATTTTCCTTTTTTTTTTTTTTCAGCCACCCTTACAGGTGTGAGGTATTTCATTGTCATTTCACATGTATTTCTCTGATGATTACTAATGTAAAGCCTCTTTTCATGTGCCTGTTGTCCATTTGTATATCTTCTTTGGAAAAATGTCTATTCAGTCCCTGTGCCCATTTTTGATCAGATTATTATTCTTTTGTTATTGAGTTGCATGAGTTCCTTATATATTAACCCCTTAGAAGATATATAGTTTGCAAATATATTCTCCCATTCCATAGGTGCCTTTTTATGTTGTTGATTGTTTCTTTCGCTAAAAAGATGCTTTTTATTTTCATGTAGTCCCACTTGCTTATTTTTGTTTTTGTTGTTTGTGCTTTTGGTGTCATTGACAAGAAATCATTGCCAAATCACACGTTTGTTTCTTCCCAAAAGCTGAATGTTGAGGAGCTAAATGTTCAACATAAGCAATTAGAATAAGAAAAACAGAGTAAACCCAAAGGAAGTGGTACAAAGAAAATTAACAAGATAAGAGAAAGAATTAATTAAACAGAAAACAAAATATAATGCAGAAGATCAACAAATATAAAAATTAGTCATCTGAAAAGACTACTGAAATGTGCAAGACTCAAGTGTTATTAACAAACAAAGGTTGCCCTCTTCCCCACTCAGTGCCTCCAGGAGGCTTGCAGTTCTTCCATTTTGCAGAAGATGGTAAATTTATTCTATAAAGAGGACCAAACTCAGGGTCCTTGAACTGAAGACATTGAGTATAGCTGAAGATAATGATATCTTGCTAAAAATGACTAAAAAAATAAAAATATATATTAACAGTGTTGAGACACTCCATACCACCCTACCTACCCTCATGGTAGCCAGTCTCCAAGAGGACCCCTAAGTGACTCTCCCCTTCTGGTATACATGCCTTGGGGTCGTCGCCTCCCACACCGACTAGGGCTGATCTGTGTAACCAGTAGGGTATTGTGGACAGTGACAGAGTATGACCTCTGAGGCTAGGTTATAAAAGACATTATGGGTTCTGCCTTGCTTTCTCCTAAATGACTCACTGTGGGGGAAGGCAGCTGCCATGTCATGAGGACACAGGGGGAGAAAATGAGGCCTTCTGCCGATGATTAGCATCACTTGCCAGGAATGTAAGTGAGCCACTTTGGAAGCGGAATGTCCAAGACCCAGGTAGATGCCTACAGACCCAGCACACTTCTCACTATAACATCGTGAGAGACCTGAGCCAGAACTGTTCAGCTAAGCTGTCCTTGAGTTTTAACCCACAGAAATGGTGAGATAATAAACGGTTTTCAAGCCAGAAAAAAAAAAAAGAAACAAACAAACAAACAAAGGGTGGACACAGAAATGAACAATATCGATAATAAGAAAGGGACATTATCAAATAGAACAGAATCTAGATTAGAATGGTTTAAGACAAAAGGAGTGTTTCACACTATAACTCTATCTGACCTAACTGAGAATCATCTCCTTGTTGGCTGTTTGAAGTAAAATGGTCTATGGTTAAGAGCAAATACCTTTATTCTTGTTTTGAAGCCCAGCTTTGCCACTTACTATCTTTGTGTATATTATTTAACTTCTCTGTGCCTCAGTTTCCTCACCCCTAAATGGAGATAATGATAGTGCCTTCCTCTTAGGGTTGCTAAGTCAATTAAAATAAATTTATGAATATATTTTACCTGTCCTTCACATGGGATGTTCTAAGTAGGTGTTTGCTGCTGCACGAGTGTATTCATTTGGGACAGCCCTAGAGGAGCAATATTCTCATGGCTGTTCTTTCTGCTGTTGCACTTTTCTGAGTTTTTAAATGCTTATTAACGTGTCCAAGTAAAGCATAATCAAAGGGAGAGCAGATGAAATAAAAATCAGAAGTTACTTTACAGCAGTGCTCGTTAGAGTGCTCAGAGGAGGGAGTGGGACTTAGTAAGTGAAATAAAGCAGTTTAGAAATTTATATCTGCATGGCCTGCCTCATTAAGATTTGATTGGAGCGCGGCTACATTTATACAGCAGCTAAATGTAAGCAGTTTCCCAGTTTAATCATGCAGTTTCAGTCAAGCTTCAGTTTTAAAAAGTCAAATCAATTTAATAAATTGTATTGAGTCCTTTTGGTACAACCCAACATATTTTAATAACTGGCTTAATCGTTAGTGTCCCTGCCAGAGAGTCAAGTCCTTGAGGGTATAACTGTGCTTTGTTCAATATGATGCTGTTGTTTCTAGCATACAGTATGACATGTACTAGTTTATGATAAATATTTAGTCAATGAATACAATAAGTATCAGTCAATAATATATTTTTATGCAGCATCTTAGCAATTGCCCACTCCAGGGCTAGGGATCGAACCTGTAACCCAGGTATGAGCCCTTGACCAGGATTCAAACCTGTGACCCTTTGGTCTATGGGCTGACACTCTAACCACTGAGTAAAACCAGCCAGGGCTGAAATGGTGGACTTTTGGGGGGTAGTTTACTGATTCAAGCAGCTGAAACAATACACAGTCTCACATAAACAACTTGGAAACTTCTCCAGGCAATTGCCTTGGATTTCCAATGTACTTGGAGCCATTTCTCATAGACCTGCCTTAAATTCAAGCTGCTAAGTTTCATTTCCAGTTAGGTTGCAGAAAAATCACAACAGACTGTTGCTCCAAAACTAGCAACAACAACAACAAAAAAGCCAGATAAGTTATTGTAACATAATTTTTTAAAACTCACCAGAGAGCTAAGAAAAGGATGAGTTCCTTATAACAGGAGAGATGAGACCTCCTTATGTGCATGGCAGAAAAAGGAGCAAACCCAGCACAATTTTGGGGAAAGAAAATCCAGGCAAATTTTAACCTTCTCATGGCCACATGTGTACTGGCATGATAGACTTGAATCAAAGGAGCAAAAGGCACAGAGTGAATCTGTACCCATCTATCCCTTCTTTCCCATAGTGCCTTTACCCAGTGCTTGATGGCAGCATATCAAGGCTAGGGGCAGGCCAGGAGGACTGAGGAAATACCTCCACTTTGCATGGAACCTTTACCAGTGACAGACAGTATTCTGACAATGTCTGGGAGCAGGGAATTAGAGCTTAGAGAAATTCCCCCAAATGCACAAAGCTATTACTGGTTGCTTAGCAGCAGCCCATCAAAAGATAAAGTCAGGGCAGGAAAGCTAATTCAAATCCCTTCATAGGTACATAGTGCCTTCACTTGGTTACAGGGGTCCGCTACCTGCTAGGGCAGGCAGGAGAGATGAGACCGGTCCCACCTTTCCCTGAGCCTTTACCAACGGCAACATAGCAAACCACAGATGGGTGTAGAGATACCTCCTGAGATACAGAAAGTAAATGGCAAGGGTTTGGGGGAGGGGGGAGGTGCAAAGAAAACTACCTGGAAACAGCAACGCTATCTGCTACATTATAAAGCAAAAAGAAACCTCTCACAGGTCAGAAAGATGATAACTAGGCTATAAAATGTAGGGAGGTCTTTGGAGTCTTGCTGGCTCATAGATCTCAAGCCCTGAAGATTCCATCCTCAAAACTTTTGAACACAGAGATAAACTGAATCAAAGTAAAGCCTTAACAAAACCAGGACCAACATCACTATGATTAGATTGTATGACACTCCCATGATAACACCTGTCAGAAGAAGGGACATGCCATTTTCTAGAGGTAAATATTATGTACTTTAGACTCCAATGTTCATTTACACATAAAGTCTGGGATACAATGGAAAAATTATGACATCAAAAGTAGCAGGAAAATGTCACTCAATAATAATAATAAAAAAAAAATCAGCAGAAGCTAACCATAGATGACCCAGATGTTAGAATTAACAGACAGTAACTACAGTGAATCTATGATAAGGTCTAATGAAAAGATGGGCAACATGTGTGAACAAGTTGGGACTTTCAGCAAAGAATTGGAGTCTATGAAAAGAAAACCAAATAGAAATTCTAGCCCTGAAATAGTGCAATACCAGAATTGACTAGTTCACTGGAATTGCTCAACAGACGATTGACTACAAGAGAAGAATAAATTAGTGAATTTGAAAGCAGGTCAATGGAAAGTATCTAAATTGAAACTAAAAGGGAAAAAAATAAGAAAAAAATATAAAAGATCATCTAAGTCCTCTGGGACCATATCAAACACTTTAACAATGTATAATTGGAGACCAACAAGGAAAAGAGAGAGTGAATGGTGCAGAATAATTATTTGAAAAGGAAAAGCCTAAGATTTTTCAAAATTAATAAAACATATCAACCTAGGGATCCATAAAGCTCAGCCCAAAAAGTATAAACACAATCAAAATCATACCTAGAGATTCAAACTACTGATAATGATAGTAGATAGGTAGAAAATCTTAAAAGCATCCAGAGAAGAATGATTCATGACATTTAAGGGAATAAAAATAAGAACAATGCCTAGCTTTTTATCAAAAATAATAAAGACTACACAACAATGGAATGAAATCTTTAAAGTGCTGAACAAAAGTCTGTCAAGTTAGAATTCAATAGCCAGTGAAAAATCCTTCAAAACGAAAGACATTTTCTGGCATACAAAGGCTGGGTCTATCTCCAGCATCCCTGCATGAAAAGAAAGGCTTTAGGCAAAAGGAAAATGATAGCAGATGCAAGACTGGATCTGTAGGAAGAAACAAAGAGTACTAGAAAGTGTAAGTGTGGGGGTAAATTTAGAAGACAATTTTTATTATTTTTATTATATATGTTTGTATATACTTGATTGCTTTTAGAAATTTTAGACTCTTAAAAGAAAAAATAATAATTGTATATTATGGAGTTTATAACATATGTAGATGTAAAACAATAAAAAATAAGCACAAACGACCAGGAGAGGAGATAAATGAAATTATATCATTAGAAGCTTATTACATTGTTCACAAAGCAGGATATTATTGGCAGGTAAACTGTGATTGATATGCATGCATATTTTGATCTCTAAAATGCTAGTAAAAGTTCAAAGAGGTATAGTTAAAAAGTCAAAGATAAAATGGAATAAAAATATTTAATTGATCAAAAGCAAAGCAGGAAAGAAGAACAGAGAAACAACAGATGGGACAAATAGAAAACAAGAAACAAATTTGTAAGACTTAAATTCAACCATATAAAGAATTACATTAAATAAAATGACCTCAGTGTTCATTTAAAAGGAAGAGATTTTTAGACTGCCTACAAAAAGTAAGACCCAGCTATATATTGTCTATAAGAAATGCGCTTTAATTATACAGACACTGACATGATGAAGGAAAAATTATGGGAAAGATATACTATGCAGACAATAAACATAGGAAAACATATTGGACAGAATAGAATTCAAGATGTATTGTTAGATATTACCTTTTATTACTGTTTAAATGGGAATACCTCATGACTATAGAAAGTTAATTCCTTAAGTGTTCTCTAGAATTATTCTCTAACAATTTTAAATATGTACGCACCTAAAAACAGATCAAATTATGTGATGGAAAAAAAGTAAAAGCACATATAGGCAAATACACAATAATGGTTGGGGTTTTTGATGTTCTCTCAATGTCTGATAGAACTAGTGGACAAAAATAAGTAAGGATATAGACTATTTTAACAACCCTATGAACCAACATGGCCTACTTGACATTTATAGGCTACTATATTCAACAATCACAGAATACACTTCCTTTCAAGTGCACATGGAACATTCACCAATAGAGACCATATGATAGGCCATTAAACAAGTCACAATACATTTCAAAAGCTTGAAATTATACAGATTATGTTTCTCAATGAATTTTAACTAGAAACCAGTAATCATACATAAGATATGTAGAAAATTCTCAAATTTTGAAAATTAAGTAATGAACTTCTAAAGAACCATGGATTACAAAAGAAATTGCAAGGAAAATTGAAGGTGTTTTGAACTGAATGATGTATAAGAATTTTTGAAGTGTACATAATTAGTGCTTAGAGGAAATTTTTCTCTCTAAGCTTCCATTTGAAACGTTGTGAACAATGTAAGAACCTCTAGGAAACTAAAAGAGAAAAGCAAACTAATCCCAGGTACATAGAGGAAAGAAAATACAGGGTGGGGGAAAAGTAGGTTTTCAGTTGTGAGTACATGAAGCACTGAGTTTATTCTTGTATTATTATGTATTAATTAATTATTGTATTTTCCATACGGACAACTGTAAACCTACTTTTGCCCTACCCTGTAAACATCAGAATGGAAATCAACAAAGCAGAATACAAAGGAAATGAACAAAGCTCAAATTTGCTTTTTAGAACTATAAATACAATTGATAAACCTCTATCAAGACTGATGAAAAAACAATGGACCAACATTAGAAGTGAAAGAGAGGATAGCACTGCTGATCCTACACATATTAAAAATATTATTAGAAAATATTATGAAAAACTTATATTAATAAACTCAACATTCTGGATGAAACTGTCAAATTTTAGGAAAATCATGTCTAATGTAATGATATAAATCAATAAGAATGCTACCCTAGAATGGTTTCTTTCTCTTTGTTTAAAACAATTTTTTTTCCTTTATTGATTTTAGAGAGACAGGAAGGGAGAGGGAGAGAGAGATAGAAACATTGATGAGAGAGAACATCAATTGGCCGCCTCCTGCATTCCCCCCACTGGGGATTGGGCCCACAACCTGGGCATATGCCCTGACTGGGAATCAAACCAGTGACCTCTAGGTGCATGGGTCAACGCTCGACCAGTAAGCCACACCAGCCGGGCTGGTTTCTTTCTCTTTAGTTCCTCTCTGAGTGCTATATGAATGATGTTCCTGTGTTTGTCTCTTGCTATAAGAACAGGGGAGTTCTCCAGGCCCTAACATGTTGGTGAAAAGAGCACCTTCCAGATTGAAGTCAGTACTCCATTGGTCAGAAATTGTCAACACATTAATACTATTAATTGCCTGACTAGAGTCAGCCTTTCAGTGCAACCCATCAGGGCATTTTAGGACACTGGTTCTGCTCTGTCATATAAATTACTTCATCCAGTTTTACCTGTATTCATTAGTTCAATTTAAAGCACTGACAAAACTATATTGAATAGGCTTCTCACTAGACTAAAAAATCCTTGAGGGCAAGGATTATTTCTTCAACACCATTTTAATCTCGGGCTCTAGTACATGTTAGGTGCTTAGTAAATGATTGTTGATTCAATGTCTGAATCAATAGAGCTAAACAATGTCCTCTTGTGAGTCCCCACATAATTCCTTTTCTGTGCTATTAATCAGCACCTTATTTTCTACAGGTTACTAATCCATTCTCTTTTCCTCACATGTAGCCTATGTCTTTCCATTTTGATTTCAGAGTATCATGAAAAAGTAAGCTCTTTCCTGCCACCAGGACGTGTCATATCCCATTGGAAATTGTGGACTCACAGAATGCTCAGTTGCTTATAGTTCACCTGCACACACCAGGATGTCTCCTGCTGCCTTGCCTTTGGTCATGCTTTCCTCTCTGGCTGGAATAACCTCTCTCCATCAACATCCATTCTTCTGACAAACTTACTTTTCTTTAGGTGTTCCCTCTACCAGAAAACCTTCCCTGATCCCTTGGCCCCGGCTTTTATCCTGGGTGCCTATAACATTGCACACCTTTCCTGAAACTGTATCATATTATGTTCATCTGCACCATGTTATGCATTATAGATCTGCCGCTTTCATTAGACAATGAGCCTATTAAGCACAAAGAATGTATTGACCTCTTTATCTCCAAAACACAGGGCAAGTGCTTAATTCACACGATTAAGAGAATGAGTCCTGTTGAATGCTGAGTTCACACATAAAGTGCCTACAACATTTCACACGTTGCCAGCCCAGTGATGTTAATCCGGAAGTGCGATCATATCTTCTTGGGTTACTAACTAATTTTTGAGTAATAAATTGTAGAACTTTGAGAGTAGAGGTGACATTAAAATCACCAAACTCTGTTTATGAATCTTTCTACATTTGGGGGCAATCTAGTCCTCTGGAATCTCTCCCATTCTCTATATGAAGTAACAAGAGCTTGAACTATGATGTTAACTGTGAGCGTGGAAAGGGAGGAATGGTTACTATGAACAATACTCAAATGAGGAGCAGAACTGCTTATGCGTGAGGATGAAGAAGAAGGAAGAAGGAGACACAGATGGTCACAAAGTATTGAGCCTGACAACTTTATGGGGTGAGGAGACTGACCGACAGTAACCTGTGGATAGTTTTGGCCCATAGAGACACAGGGATGTTATTTCGAGCAGAGGCCAGAGGAGCAGCATGAACAGAAAGTGACTTCGCTCTGAAAGAACTGGCCAGGAAACAATAAGGGCTGAGAGCTGAGGTTGGTCACTTCCCTCTCTTTCATGTGCTGCCCAGATTCCCCTCTTCTTCTCTGAAGCTTTCATCTAGCTGACAGCTACTCACCCTTCAAGGGTCAACCAAATATTTGTATAGAACTTTCACATACGTTGTGTCACCAACCCTGTGCAACAGAGATGCATTCCTATTTCATAGGCAAGGAGCCTGAATGGTAGTAAGGGGCAGAACTGAGGGTCGAAGAGCTATTGTGATTCTGCATTTATTCAGTTTCTACTCTTCAACAGTAAATCAGGTTCTCTAAGAGACAGAAGCATAAGACCATCTCATTGGGGAAACAAACATAAAATATATAAAATGATTAGAGAATATGTTAAGTATGTGCATCAAATAAACATGTATTAATAAGTATATAACAATATGTTAATATGGAAAGTTATATAACAACCTGCCATATTAAATCCACTATTTATTTTAGGAGAATAATCTTTTAAATATTTATTCAGGCTCAGTGGCCAAAGACACAGAACAATACAGAATTGGAACATTTGTAGGGATTTTACAGGATCTCTGGACTCTATTTATTTGACTACGGACCTGTATATTGAGAAATTTCATTTCTTTACTTATAAAAATGTAAGTAATAGTTTCTTGACTATTGCCAAATAAAATAAAACACACACATAAAAGAAAAGCTTCATAAAATCAGCATGGTAGTAAAAAAAAAAAAAAAAGAGAGAGAGAGAGAGAGAGAAATAAGCATACTTTAAAAATAATGTATCTAGCCCTGGCCAGTTTGGCTCAGCAGTTAGAGCATCGGCCCATGGACCAAAGTGTCATGGGTTCAATTCCCGGTCAAGGGCACATAGCTCGGTTGCGGGTTCTATCCCTAGCCCTGGTCAAGGTTCTGTGGGAGGCAACCAATCAATGTGTCTCTCTCACATCACTGTTTCTCTTACCCTCCCTTCCTCCCTCTCACTCTATCTAAAAATCAATGGAAAAATATCCTCAGGTGAGGATTAAAAATAAAAATAATAATATATCTGTTGTATGCATTTTGAGAACAGACTAAATGGGAAGCTGGAGCTCTTGATATACATGGTAGAAATATAACTTTAATATATAAGCTTCACATTGATTGACTTTTTGTATTAAAATTTCACTCTTTAATAATTGATAAAAATAAAAAATAATTTCAAAAGGGAGTAATTTAGTTCTCTGAAAGGAAATAATTTTTACCTTGATTTAAAATAATTTACAGAACATGGGTCCCTGAAAAATCATGTTTTGCCTTTTGAGGATGAGTCTGTTCCAAGCAGGAAGTAATTAGAATTTTTAGAGAGCAATATTTGTAGTACACAAAAAAGGGTGTAGTTGGGATTCTTCTATAATGAGCACTCTGTGCCCACCCCAGTGCCTCAGCTTTTAATAAGGGCGCATAAAAATAGGATTCAGACGTAACGTTAAAGACATTTTACCAAATTCCATTGTTGTTTTTTACAAACAAAAAAATTTCTCCTTATTTTTGTCTTCAAAAAAAAAAAAAGGAGAAGAAGAAAGAAAAACAGTTTTGAATCTCCCTTTCTAGGTTACTCGCACATCTTTATCTTTTTGCTACCCTGGAGATGAGTTCTCTATTGTAGTTGAAGAGCAGACCCTGAATTAGCAGAGCTCCACTACAAACAAGAACACAGAAGGGAGGGCAGGGCCTGTTAAAAAAGGCTGGAGTTAGAGAGGGAGCAGATAATTAATTTGATCTTGTTTGTTAAATTAAGCTATTCTTTTCTTCCACCGATGCTGTTATGTAGAGTGTTAAGAAATGCACAAATGTCTGGAGGCCTATCTCTAAGAGAAGAGTGAGTCATCAAAGACACCCAGTTGTGTGTGGGAGTCATCACTGGGGGTAGAACTATCAGGCCAAAAACAACTGGGCATGGCTCAGTTTCTGGAGCTGTTTCATGTCAGGGTTAACTCCCACTTCAAAGAAACCCAGCAGACGGGAAATGAAAGTTCAGGACATCTTCCTTTGAATCTGCTTTCAAAATGGCTCATGCAGTTTGCCGCCTGGTATCTTCGAAAGGCTTATTTCAGGGTTTATCATTACTATTTGCCTTTTATCGAGAGCCAATAATATGCACTGAAGATGCATATGTACATATAAATTATTATTCTTCATTTATGAGGTTGGTGATGATAACATTGCTATCCTTTTGGGAGAGTATAGATAGAAAACTTGAAGTTGACTCCCACACATCTTCAATAAGAAGACCAGGTCCAAATCAAGTAGTTGGAAAAGGATTAATAAGACATGAGAAGACTCTCAAGGAAAGATATAACGCCAGGATCTGGATATATGTTTCATGGAAGGGAGAAAATGATCATTTAAAGGAAAAATGAAAGAAGAAGACACCCCTCCCTCTATACTCTTGTTTAATCAAATAGAAATAAGCAGATTGTTTCAACTAAACCATCTGCATCTTCTTGGTAAATAGCTCTTCATCTTGTAAAGAAAACGAAAATCTCTCTGAGTAGCTTCAGACTCTGACCCTTGGACTTTTTCTGATCCTCAGACCTGTCACAGTCTGAAATTAACTTTTTCTCTCCTCTGTGCTGCCACAGATCATGTCAGTACCTGGAAATCCACACTTGACTAGGAGATGTGAGCATGAGAATAAAAACAAGTGTCACCATAATTGTAAACAAATTTGTTTTTTGTCTAGTCCTACCCCAAACCAACTAATTTAGCAGTTACCAGGAAGTATCTTATAGCTCAGTAAAACCAAACAAACACATAAAACAGCTCCCCTTGCTCTTTCTGGGAGTGGAGACCATCTTACTCTTTTCTTGCAGATAGTCCAATCCCATGACACTTCTTTCTCAACATAGGCTCTGGCTCTGTTCACAAACTGCATCTCCATTCTGGGCTCCAACAGCTACTGGATCAAAAAGTGGAAAACCATGACTCACTGTCACAGGCCAGCTCCTTGGTGAAACCACTCAGACTCATCCAAAGGGTCTTGCTATTATTATTTTGCACAGCTGAGTTAAAATGTTCTTTCCTTATGATAAATATTTTGTAATGTTTATTAATTTTTAATAGTTAATAAAGTCACATGGTTCAAAAGTAAATACAAACTAAAGAGACTCTAGTAAAAATTCTCACCCGGCTGGTGTGGCTCAGTGGTTGAGCATATCTACCCATGCACCAAGAGGTTGCTGGTTCGATTCCCAGTCAGGGCACATGCCCAGATTGTGGGCCAAATCCCCAGTGGGGGGCATGCAGGAGGCAGCCAATCGATGTTCTCCATCGTTGATGTTTCTATCTCTCTCCCTCTCCCTTCCTCTCTCTCTAAAATCAATAAAGAAAAAAAAATTCTCATTCCTATTTCAGACTCACAGTTCTGCCTAGTTCATAACCCTCCATCACTCCCATCCAAGTAACTTCTACAGTTTCTCCCATGTCCATACAGAGTTTCACTACACCGTAAATATAAGTATTTATTATTATTTTATCCAAAAGATAGACAATTTATATATAGCATATCTTGCTTTGTAAATATAAAGATGTGAATTAGATACTTTTCATATTAAATGATAGGGAATGCCCTTATTTTCTTTTGCAGCTCCATTGCACCTTTATTGCAATGGGTGTACCATCTTACTAGTCACCTAGATAGGGACATTAAGATGGATTCCAGTCTTAAATGTTATTGCAATGAATAATCCTGCATATATATTATTTTGCAGTTGTTTAGTTACATTGATATCCCAAATATTCAAAGTAGAATTTGGGGCTAAAGAATATATGTATTTGTAATCTATTAATATTGTCAAATTGTCCTTCATTGGAGTTAAACTAATTTACACTCTCATTGGATATGTAACAGAATGTCTCTTTCTTCACACCTCACCATCAGAATGTGTAGTCAACTTTTGGATTTTTTTAAATTAAAAAAATTTTTAAAAATATATTTCATTACAATTTTAATTTCCATGTCTCTCATTATAAGTGAGGTTGAATTTTCTTTCATAAGTTGAAATGTCAATTGTTTGGATGTCTGTTCGTGTGGTTTGTTGTTTTGTTTTGTTGTGTGGTTTTTTTGTTTTTTTTTTTTTTGGTCCTTTTGGAGGAAGAGTTAGTATTTTTCCTTATGGATTTTTAGAGTACTTTAAATATTATGGAAATTATCTTTTTTATCACTAATATGGGTTGCAAGTATTATTTCTCAGCTTATCGTTTGCTTCTGATGTGTTTTTTCCCCATGATTTTTATTTTTATTTTATTTTTATGTTTTTAAGTTTGTCAGTCTTTTCTCTTATGATATCTGGATTTTGATTCAGAGGTAGTAAGTATATCTCTATTACAGGGTTATAAAGGAATTCTCAGATGTTTCTTTCTAATACTCTTTTTATAATTTTATTTAGACTTTTTCATAGTGTGTAATATGAGATAGTAGCTAACTTTATTTGGTTCTATTCATTGATTCATTTTGTAATGCTAAATTCTCATATAAATTTCAGTTTATTTTTGGACTTTTAATTTTTTCCCATTGTCTGTCTAGTCATGTTTCATAATATATTTTAGTATCTGGTAGGGCTAGACCACGTTCATCACTCCTTTTTTTAAAGAAGTTTTCCTGGCTGTTTGTTTATCTTTTCATAAAATCCTTAGAGTCAGATTTTACCATTCCAAACAAACAAAATAATAAAATAAATCAATATCTCTTGCGTGTGAATATGCAATTTTCCCAGTACTATTTACTAAAGACTATTCTTTCCCCATTATGTGTTCTTGATGCCCTTATCAAAGATTTGTTGACTGTCTATATGTGTGCATTTATTACTGGGCTCTCAGTTTTGTTTCATTGGACTATGTGTCTGTTTTTATGGCAGGACTACACTGTTTTGATTACTATAGCTTTGTAATAAAGTCTGAAATCAGAAAGGGTGATGCCACCATCTTTACTCTTTCTTCAAAAGATTTCTCCAGTTATTCAGGGTCTTTTGTGGTTCCATAGAAATGTTAGGATTGTTTTTATTATTTCTATAAAAAATGTCATTGGAGTTTTGATAGGGGTTTCATGGAGTCTCTACATTTCTTTGGGTAATATAGACAATATTAATTTTATCAATCCATGAACACAGGATATTTCTCCATTTATTTATGTCATCTTCAATTTCCTTGATTAACATTTTATACTTTTCAGTGTGCAGGTCTTTCACTTCCTTGGTTAAATGTATTCCTAAGTATTTTATTATTTTTGAAACTACTGCAAATAAAATTGTTTTCTCGATTTCTCTTTCTGATAGTTCATTGTTAGTGCATAGAAATGCAACTAATTTTTGTATATTGATTTTGTATCCAGCAACTTTACTGAATTTATTAATTCTAACATTTTTTGGTAGAGTATTCAGGGTTTTCTTTATATAAGATCATAGTGAGACAGCTATGTAGCACTCCTATGTTCCTTGTGGCATTATCAGAATAGCCAAGAAATGGAAACAATGTGTCTGTTGACATGAAGGGAAGAAGAATATGGGGTATATATCTAATATGTAATATAATATTATTTAGCCATAAAATGAAAAAAATCTTGCCATTTGCAACAACATGAATTAATCTGGAGAACATTATGCTATATGAAAAAAAAAATTAGAGAAAGACAAATACTGTATGATCTCACTCATTTATGGAATCTAAAAATAAAGTAGAATTCATAGAAACACAGAGCAGAATAGTAGTTACCAGGGGCTGGGTGGTGGGGGAAATGAGGAAGTGTTGGTCAAAGGGTACAAACTTTCAGTTATAAGAGAAATAAGTTTGGGGCTCTAATATATAGCATGATAATACTATATTATACATTTGAAATTTGCTAAGAAAGCAGACTTTTAGTGTTCTAACCACAGAAGAGTGGTAACTATGTGAGGTAATGGATGTGTTAATTAACTTAATTATAATAATAATTTCACAACATATATCATATCATCACATTGTACATTTTTAATATGTGCAATTTTGTCAATTATACCTCAATAAGACTGGAAGAAAGAAATCAATAATTATAGTGATTATTTAAATGTATAAAGTAATATATAGAGAAATGACAGTTATATGATATCCAAGCATGATTTTCCATTTTCCCAAGACTTGAGTCCTTAATAGCATTTTAAAGTTATTTTTGTATATAGATGCAATATTTTTTTCCAAGATACCAATTTATGTTCCAAAACTGAAATGTTATACCCATTATCTTCCATTTTATTATAAATTTTTATACTGTTTGTATGTATGGACCATTAATATCTGAATTTTGTTTCACTAGCTTTCTAAACTCCTTTATTGTTTTTAACAGTTTGAAATGGATTCTCTTTGGCTTTCTATACATATCACATCTACAAATAGTCAGAGTTTTATCTCCTCTGTTAAAATTTGTTTACCTCTGATTGTTTTCTCTTGTCTTTGCCTTTGCTGTTATCTCCAGTAAAATGTTAAATACCAGAGGTGATAGTAGACATTTTTATCTTGTTCCTGACTTTAGTGAAAAGTTCATTAAGGAAAGATGTATTTTATCATGTTTGTTATATTTAGTTTAGTCTTATTTTATTGAGGTCCAAACATTTTTTAATTAAGAAAAATGTTGGGTTTTTTTAGTATCATGTTATTTTTTCTTAGTATAATATAGCAGATTTGTTAATAGAATTCTTAGTATTAAACCATCCTTACTTTTCTGTAATAAATTTCTCATGATCCCAACGTGTTATGCTTTTACTGTGCTTGTAGATTCTGTGCTTATTTGGGATATTTGTATCTCTATTCAAAAATGAAATTGACTTGAAAATTTCTGTTTAATTCAGTCTTTACTAAACTTGAGGGCATTTTCCTTCCTTTTCTATGCTCTGGAACAGTTAAAATAGCATTGAAATATCTGCTGCATGAAAACATTATCTTTTGTTTTTCTGTTAAAATGAGTCTGTTTCCATTTTGTTTTCTCTTTCCTGGAGTTAGTTTTGATAAATTATTTTCTTAGAAAATTATCTACTTTAGTTAGGTTTTATTTCCATATTTCAGATAAAGAAACTGAAATTAAGTGACATGCATTGATACAGTGAGGACCTCAGGCCAGATTTCTCCTCCTCCTAGGCATTGGCTAGATTATTGATGTTGTCCTTTTAAAATACACCACACTTTCCATTGTAACGGTGCACAGGACAGGTGATTGGGGATGGGGGCAGGTTAGAAGAATGAGAGAAAAGAGGGCATTCTAGGTAAAGCAGTGACAGAAACACACACAATACTGATAATGATTAGAAAAGGATACAAAATTAACTTTGGTGTAAATATATTCAATCAACAATAGAAATATGAACAGCTGGAAACAGATTCCTGAAATCAAAAAATGATGGGCATATTTGGAAATCGTATTACATCTTAGAAAAGAAAATTAAAATTAATTTTTGTTTAAATATATTCATTAATAATAGGAACACAGGAGACTGTCTTTTCTGTATATAATTTCTAAATTCTTTTTCAAAAGATAAAATAATTTTTTAAAATACAATTTAATTTACAAGTTTCTTCAGTCATTTATATTTCTAATGAAGAGAGAAAAATAAATACGCCCAATAAAGAAACTCAAGGGGAACGCAAGAACACATTTCCTTTCAGCGATAGTTTAAAATGATTTGTAAAAAAGAATTTTCTAGAATAATGAATGCTTGGAAGAAGCTTCTAAAAAGAAGCTCAAGCATTGCTTAGGCAATTCAAATACTGAAGCATAAAGAACAATGTGAAATATATAAAATGATAAGTTAAACTTCTGCAAAGGAGGAAAATACAGCATAAAGGATAAGGAATACAATCAGATAAGGACAAAGAAGCTCAATTTGAAGTCAGATTAGAAGTTAACATTTCCTTCCCGGCTGGTGTGGCTCACTGGTTGAGCGTCGACCCATGCACCAAGAGGTCAATCGTTCAATTCCCGGCCAGGGCACATGCCTAGGTTGTGGACCAAATCCCCAGTGGGGGGCATGCAGGAGGTGGCCATTTGATGTTTTCTCTCATTGATGTTTCTACTCTCTCTCTAAAATCAATAGAGAAAAAATATATATTTTTAAAGTGAACATTTCCTTTTTCTCCACTTATAAAATTTCATCAATTCTTGTGTCTGATTCTGGAAAGTCATAAAACTCAGAACAAATGAGAATAATTTCCTTTGAGAAAGAAAATTGTCTGTCTAGCTAGAACATGTTAACAAAAGGCATATTTTTAGTTTCATGATCTGACACTTATAACTATACACAGTTCTAATCACATATATGCTAATAACAAGGAAGGGGCTCAATCACTCTATTTCTTAATAGTGGTAATATAAGTTATTTATTGATTCCTGGTGAAATAGCCTACAATATTTTCCTTTCGCTCCACTGGAAAGGATTGTAATTACATGGAAATTCATGATAATGTATTAAAGATCTCATGTAGCTACTCTACAGAGCACTTAGAATGGAGTAACATTACTCCATACATAGCAATTAGAGTGCAACTAATTAGTGTCACTTACTGTGAGAAACAACTGATTAATTATGTTTAGACATAGCTGCTGAGCGAAAACGCAGAGCCTACAGCTTCTAAATTGCACGCTCTGCCATTCAGTTAATAGAACACCTCTGCTAGCTGGTAGTTACTCCATATTTAATTCAGCCTCACTCTCTGGCTAATACAGGCACCCCTGAAGTTCTGCACTGATGCTATGTTCATGAAACTACTATACATCAAATTACAGTGTACTTTCCCCTCTATCACATTAGGAGAGTAATTAGTGAGGCAGCTGTGTAGCTACAAACTTCTGGGCTCAACTCAGTGGGCACTAATATATTTTATCGTCATAGAAACAACATCCTAGCACTTCAGCAACCTTATTCAATTTGGAAAATGAAAATTGCTCAAAGGAGTCAAAAGAAGAGATGAGTGACTTTGTCACTCTCTGCAAAGCTATTGTGTCAAGAAGGCATTTTTAAAAGGGTCCAACCCTAATGCCCAAATTTTACCAAAATCTCATTGACCTTCAAATGTCCAATCTTGCTTTTCTAAATTCAATCTGGTAATACCTGCCCCCCATTCCCATCATCTCTATGTTTATGCCACACAAGAGTGGGACATGAGGCCAGATGGTTATTTTAAAGTGTCTCAGCCTGCTTTACAGCTGTTCTGAAATGTGTTCCTAAAGCTGCTAGGGAAACAATTTAACTTCATATCTGCTCTGCGCAGGGACAGCAGAAGAGGATCCAAGATGAGCACTTATTCCTTCTAACTAATCCACTTCGTTCTGCCTGCAAAGCATGGGGTGAGTTCCAGATTGTGTTGTGCAAAATGACCTCTATTATGAACAAAGCCTGACCACTGGAGTTATGAAGAGGAAGGGCCTCTCTAGCCTGAATTTTTAGGTTGACAATTTATAAAGTCAGCTAGTATATCCCCCTCTGTTTTAATTCTTCCATTCTTCTCCCTCTGCCACTGCCCAATTCCAGGCTTTATTGGCTTTCATCTGTATTATCAGTATAGGTCAGTCATCTCATTTCAATATGTAGAGAATTACCTGTGAATCTTATTAAAATGCAAATGTGACTATAATTAACAATACTGTATTGGATACTTAAAATTTCAAAGGAGGAGGAGGAAGAAAGGAGTAACCATGTGAGGTGATGAATAGATGGATGTGCTCATTAGCTTAATTGTGATGATTATTTCACAATGTATAAAATATCAAAACATTAAGTGCACCTTAAATATGTACAATTTTTAATCAATTATACCTTGATAAAACTGAAAAAATACAGATTCTGAATCAGTAGGTTTTACATTTGGTCCAAGGTTCTACATTTTTACCAAGTTTCCAGGTCTCTCCATGCTGTTGGCTGGCCAAGCACACTGAGAAGAAAGCTTCTAAGTGACCTCTCATATCTAGTTTTCTCTAATTCCAGAAGACCCCAAATTTGGAGTCATTTCTCTCAAACGGCATTTCATAAAATGTGACCCCAGGACTTTTAGTAACAGAATCAGCTGGATCCCATATCAGCCCTGATAAGCCATAACTTCTCAGAGTTAGATCACTATATCTGCATTTTTAACAATCACCCCAATAGTTCTTGTGCACCCTAAAATTTGAGAATTACTATTATTAGACAGAGTTCAATCAGGTTAATTTTTCTTCCCAAAACATTTTTAGTGGTCTCTACTGACTATTGAATAAAATTCCAAATTTCTTACTATGGCATTTGACTTCTTGCATTTCCTGTTTTCCATGACTTTTCTTGCTGGTTCCACCTTCCTAGAAGAAGAGAAACTGACATAATAAAAACTATAACAACTGTCATTACTGAGGACCTACTTATATCTCATTTAACATATTGAAACCTCACCATTTGTGTGTAATAATTTATCTCATTTCACTATTTTTTTTTTAACCCTGTGAGGTAGGTGATATTTCCTCCATTTTACAGATTTTAAATCTGAATATCAGAGATGGAGGCAGGTTCATTAGTGTGATGGATTCAAAAGCATGTGTTATTTTCTAAGCCTGGGAAGTCACTTGAATTTGCTTTATTAATGTTTAGCTCTCAAATACTTGTTTGTATAGTAAACAATTGACAGAATATAAGGCATTTTCTAGTGCATGCAATAAATATTGGACATAGATGCTAGACAAAAGTAACAGCATTTTGCTGTATTGATAAAACAAAGTGTTTCTGCTTCTCCCTTATACTTTCTAAAGTTCTATTAAATTTTGCTTGCAATATTCTATATCTCAGAATAACTCTGCAGACTTGTTGTCATGAATAAGCCTTACAAAATATACAGGCCATAAACCCAGTATAAAAATGTAAAACCATCTGTGCATTGTTCATCTAACACAGAACATATTTATTTGTACATTTCACATACATTTGGTTGTCACAGCATATCAACTCATCATAAAGAGCTGTTGACGAATTTGGAGTGCTATTTAGTATTGTTTACAAAAAGACATTGCTGAAAAAAATGTAAAATGTAAAATGTATTTTAATTTGAGACATGAGACTGAATTCGGCCATTTTGTACATTAACACCTTGTAAATGGAGTGTATAAATCAATCATCAAGTAGCATGTATTGAGAGTCCACAAGCATATGGTGATATCTGAGGCACTGCATGGGCAAAGCAGACACATCTCCCTGGCTCCATTCCTAAAACAGAAACTGTGATGTGGCAAAGAGTGCGCAAGAAGAATTTTGTATATTTTAATGTGATTGTTTCATTTGTTATAGGATTAAGGATAAGAGAGAGGACAGTTTAGCACAGACCACTGCTTTGTGTGGGACACAGGGATTGGGAGATTCAAAGAAATTTGCTTAAAGTAGCTGTAGTAATCATGGAAAATATGAATGACCTAATATTGATTAGCTATTATCAGTATCAACCTAAAGATTTTGAATGTTAGTTAGTACTCTGTCTGATTTTCAGAAGAAATTAAGGAAAGTGAATCAGTCAGTAAGATCTCAAATGACTTCACTAACACCACACATGTAAAACCAAATCATTTTGTGTACACCCAGGAAATGACCCTCTCCAGAATTTTAATGGTAAGTCTGACGAACTAAGAGTACACTACTGAAGGTCTATACGTTAAAAATTATAAGTTATATGTAATATCACAGATACATGGGGCATGGATGCAAAGTAAATGTAACACCAGCAGCAACAACAATGAAAAACCCAGAGGAGCATTTACTATGCTACTGCTATGATTTCTGGCTTAAATTATTTTTCATCTTTTTATTACCTATCTCACCTAGCACAGTGAACTCTGAGAGGCAATATGCTCATTTCTTAAAACATTACATTGCTCCACCCGGCTGGGTGGCTCCATTGGTTGGAGCATCATACTGTACACCAAAAAGATTGCGGGTTCGATTCCTGTCTGGGCATATACCTAGGCTGCAGGTTCGATTCCCAGTTGGGATGTGTACAGGAGGCAACTGATTGATATTTCTCTTTCACGTTGATGTCTCTCTCTCTTTCTCTCTCTCTCTCAAATCAATAATAAAAACATATCCTCAAGTGAGGATTAAAATATATATATATATATATATATATATATATATATATATATATATTCTGCTGCTCTTCGTAGTTCTAATATTGCATATTTCCATTTTTCCATAGGATCTTCTGTTGAGTCTTTCACCTTAGTGAAAAAAAAAGCAAATGGATTTAAGCTGCTACATTAATGCCTGAGACATAGTTCATTATTTTAAAACTGCAGAGTAAAATTTTCCAGGTAAAAAAATTTTAGACATTTGACAGATACCTGAGACTCAGGGTTTTCTTATTCAGAGACATATAACATAACCCTGTCTAGCTGTCCCCTCTGTAACAGAATGTATTTGCTCTAGAAATCGACCGATTTTTTAGCTTCTAAAATATTCAGTTACTAAACTCTGAAGTCTAAATATGTGAGTCAAAAAACCCAAAAACATTAAGTATAATAGGTTCAATCAAATTAAGATTGTTTGTTATCCAAGACTAGGCTATGGGAACAGGTTATCTGATGAACAGTAACCTTCCTTAAATACATTCCCTCTCCTTCTGTTCCAGATCTGGCTATTTTTATAACTCATTCCTGGTAATTAGGAATATGTCTGTCAAGTCTCTGGCACAGATGACTTAGCACCCTCATTCCTTCTGATTCAAAGTAGTGAATTTTCTCTGGACACATATATTAAATTTCAAAATCCAATAAAACATATAGATGTATTCAAAACAATACCTTCAATATCTGTTTTTCTAACCACATGTGTTCTGTGGAAGCCAGCACTCCCTTTGTTTCCTAAACCCAATGCTCAGATGGACAGACAGACATCAATTCCTCTCTAAATCTTCAATATTTCCCTCCTCCCTCCCCTTTCTTTGCTCCTTCCCACCTCCCTCTCTTTCTTCTTCCTTCCTTGTTCCCTCCCTTGTATCAAACCATATTTCCTTTAGATTTTCACTCTTTATGACATCTTTCCGTGGAAACTGTTCACCAGTAATTACATAGCTGGTTTTAGTACTCTCCTGATTCTACATGGAAACATATAAGAAATCCTATATTAAAAAGCAGATTCCTAAAAAACTGACTTTCCACCCTGAAGGTTATGGGCCATCAACATTTATTTTTGGTCGGAGACATCATTCTTGAGAGGGAGAGTATTCAGGGATTTGCCATTTAAGGAAAAAATAGAGTTAGGAAGTCATGTAAACAACTGAAAACCGTTCTCTTTGAAATGCTTTCCACTTTGCCATAGAGGTATGTGTATATATCCATGAATATAATGAATGTAGAGTGACCTGCATGGCAGTGGCCATGGAATTAACAGTCAATCTAAAATAACAAAAATGTGGTGGCTACTTAGTAGAGTCTAACAGGAAGTACAATGGTATAGGCACATTCACTCAGTTCTTGTTCAATGTGGACCCTACTGGAAGTTATTATTTCCACACCAGACACATAGAATAGTGTTGTATCAGTGTACAAAGCAGCAGGAGAGGCCAGTCCTGTTGCTCATGAGTAATTTGCAGCAGTCATTTTGCACCACAAACACTCTTAGGACTGGCACTGAGAAAGGCTAAGAAGTTTTGCAATTATAAAAACAAAGGCTTAGATAAAGAAAAATGACTCCCCTACTATACAAGAGAGTGGGACACAAGTAAATAGAGAAGTAATTTGGAAAGTAAAAGAGAAAAAAATTGGACCAAGCAGAGAGAATGCAAATCTATATCAAAATTTATATTGTATATTATTTATAGGTTGTTTTATTTATTTATGGTTCCAATAAGAGCATGGAACCTAGAGTCAGATGGCCTTGATTTAAATCATTTCTCCATTACTCCCATCTCGATGACTTTGGGCAAATGACTTACCTTCCTTGAGCCTCCATTTCCTCATCTTTAAAAGGAAGATAATACACAGTAGCTATAAAATCCAGAAGCATATATGCTGTCATGTTATTGAATTTTATTTTTCATATTTCAAACTTCTCTGATTTACTTCTCCTGAGGTTTGCTAAAAGTACAGGTTTATTCAGTAGAAGAGCAGAGATCGTCTGAGGCAACACATCACAGATGCATGTGCAGGAGAGATTGATGGGAATAAATTAATGCACCATATTCAAGGCAACTTTGCACAGCACATTGAACATATCATCTACTGTAATGGAAGATATGTAAGTCATTCATAATGTCTGTTGTCAGTGTTTCCAGACATTAAGGCTACCTTCTCTGTCTCCTAGGGTTTTTGTAAGAAGTAAATGGGTTCAGGTGTGGAAAGTGCTTAGCCATCTAGGCCGTGGTGAGCACTATGTAAGTGCCAGATGTTATCATTGCTGTTTACATAGAACACTGAACTTAGTTTTGACTCTTTATTGTGGTTTTAAGAATTGTTGTAGAACCCTTTTTTTTCTATATGAAATCTTATATTAAAAGACCCTCCAGGACTAAGTTATATGAGGATATTTAGATTGGCATATCCACCTGACTTTTGCAGTTATCATTCTAGGGACCAGAATGGGAAGATCAAATTTTCCACTAAGATGACAACAATTCAGAAGTTCTGTTTCTTTCAGTAATACTCTTTCCAAGAGGCATTTAGTTGTTTATTCAAGGGAAGTACCTCTTAAGCCCTAAAACAGAGGACTAGATGAATTATTTATCGTCTGTGGACTCTGTGCATTAATGACACAACTGTTATTAAACAATCCAGTTATGTATAGCTTAACACATGATTCTGGGATTGCTTTAACTCACACTCTTAGAAGGTTCCTGAAGCAATAAAACACAGAGAGAATGACCAAGCCTTTAACAAGTGACCTTCACAGCGGCAAAATCTACTCCACCCTGCATCAGTGAAGGCAAAGAGGACTGGAAGGCAAAATGGACAAAAGTATGATTGAACTGCAGGGCGATCTGGCAAATGTAAGACTCCACTTTAACTAACATGGTCTTTAATCATCGGGGGTGGGCAGTTTGTGGTGAGTTTTATAGTGACTGAAGAATAATTTTGTTTGCTTACTTTACTATGTCTCCAGAGACTTGTCAAAAAATAGAGTGAAAAACTTAAGACTAGATAAATCTAAAGAGGCTTTTCTTCCAAAGCATGTGCTGTGGATTACCCCATTAACCCTTCTAAGGAAATAGTGACCTAAATTTAAAGAAGTTTGAAAATCTAAATACCCTCCATTCTAAACACCCATCTTGGAGATTTACAGGGCATATTGCTATGGGTCTGATAAATTCTATTGCGAAGAAAACGAATTTTGTTTCACCCAGCAGTTTCCAATCATGCTTGACAATGGAACTTTTTCATTGATTGGACAAAGATTTTTATTCACTCATGAATGTTCCTGGGAATTGCTTTGGAAACTGCTGCTCTAGAAATGAGCTTCCAGAATTTTCCTTTAATTCTACTTATGGAACACCAATGTTCACTGCAGCAGGAGATGAATTAAATCTGCCTTAACTCCCTGCCCTTCAGATCAGAAATGATGCCAGATTCATTGACCACTTCAAACCTGCCTCCTTTCAGTGGCTGCACTTCATGCCTGGGTCAGTTGGCTTTGAGCCTAGATGCCAACTTTTGCTCAGCCCTCTTGGGGCCGAAAACGACTTCAGTCTTCTGGTTTCCAGTCTGCATGTAAACAACTTGGACATGCCCACTCCGTCCTAAGAAGTAAAAAGTTGAGCAGTCTGAAAAATAAACTCTTCTTGGATCATGAAGAGAGGGGAGGACACGGGAAATTGCTGTCCTCAAGGTTAGAGAGTCAGGCAGGCAGATGGAATCAAGGCTACCAGAGCAGAGACCAGGAGCGGAAACCGTCCCGGGAACCAGTGCTGTAACTGTAATTGACATATTACCTGACCCATAACTTGACAAATTGCTGGAGGCTCAGTGTGGACAAATCTCAATTAAAATCTACAGGGGACCTGGTCAATGGGGAGGAGGGGTGGCAATATTGCGAGATTTACTTTCAGGAGTTTGACCAGATTCCTACAGTAAATATTAGAGCAAAATCACCTCCTGCTTCTGGCAGGGGAGAGGAGAAAAGGAATCATTTGAAATATGCCAGAGTACTCTTGTTCTCAACCAGGCCTGCCTTCAGGGGAAACTAGTTAACTATATTAGTGCAGCTATATTAACTTTAGACAGAGCAATTCTCAAACTAAAGAAAGTTATCAGGGATAAAGAAGGCCATTGCATATTGAAAAAGCAGTTACTTTTCAAAGAAGATATAACAATCTTTAACATGTGTGTGCCTAGCAAGAGAGCATCAAACAATGTGACATAAAAACTAATAGAACTGCAAGGAGAAATAGATGAATTTACTATCATTGTTGGGGACTTCAACACCCCTCTCTCAGGAATGGACAGATCCAACAGGAACAAAATTAACGAGGACATTATTGAGCTAAACAGCACTATTAATCAATTGAATATAATCGATATCTATAGACTACTTCATCCAACAATAGCAGCTACACATTCTTCTCAAGCTCACATGGAACATTTACCAGGACAGGCCACATTCTGAGCCAAAGAAACACACCTGAACAAATTTAAAAGAATGCAAGTCATACAATGTCTGCTTTTAGAACATGATGGAATTAAACTAGAAGTCAATAAAAAAAGTTAACTAGAAAATCCCCAAATATATAGATATTACATAACACACTTCTAAAAAACACATGGGTTAAAGAGGAAACCTCAAGAAAAATTTAAAAATATTTTGAACTAGATGAAAATGAAACAACATATCAAAATTTGTAGGACACAATGGATGATGCGCATAGAGGGAAATTTACAGCATTTAATGCATATATTAGAAAAGAAGAATGATATAAAACCAATAATGTAAGCTTCCAATATAGGAAGCTAAAATATAAGAGCAAATTCAAAGTAAGTAGAAGAAAAAATACAATAAGAATTTGAGCAGAAATCAATGAAATTGAAAACAGGAAACCAATAAAGAAAATCAATGAAGCCAAAACATTCTTTGAAAAGATCACTAAAATTGATAAGCCTTTAGCCTGGCTAACTAAGAAAAAATAGAAAGAGGACACAAATTATTAATATCAGAAATGAAAGAAGGGACACCACTACAGACCAAATGGATGTCAAAACAATAATAAGAGAATCCTGTGAAAAATTTTATGCCCACAAATTTGATAACCTAGATGAAATGAAGAAGTTCCTTAAAATACACAGTCCTTGAAAGACAAAAACTCACACAAGAACAAATAGATGATCTGAATAGGCCTATATGTATTAAAAATTAAATCAGTAATGAATAACCTTCCAAAAGGGAAAGTACCTGGCCTAGATGTGTTCACTGATGAGTTCTCCCGAACATTCTAGGAAGAAATTATATCATTTCTCTATAATCTCTTTTAAAGGATAGAAGCAGAAGGAATACTTTCTAACTCATTCTATAAAGCCAGAAATACCCTATTATCAAAACCAGGCAAAGACATTACTAGGAAAGAAAATCACAGACCAATAATTCTCAAGAATATAGATGTAAAATATCTTCAATAACATATTAGCAAATTGTATCCAAAAGAAGTATAAAAGGAAGGAGACACCACAATCAAGTGGGATTCATCCCAGGTATGCAAGGCTGGTTCAACAATAAAAACTAAATTAAAAAATCAACAGACTAAAAGAGAAAAATCAGATGATAATATTGACAGATGCAGAAAACTATTTGATAAAATCCAACATCTATTCATGATAAAAAAAAAACAAAAAAAAAACCTCTCAGTAAACTAGGAATAGAGAGGAACTTTCTCAACTTCATAAAGACTATCTGTAAAAAATCTACAGCGAACATCATACTCGAATGTGGGAAACTTGAAGCTTTCCCACTAAGATCAGGCACAAGGCAAAGATGTCTCCTCTCACCCCTTCTTCTCCGCATTGTATTAAAAACCCTTACAAATGTTGTAAGGCAAAAAAAAAAAGTATCAAACATATACAAATTGGGAAGAAAGACATAAAATTATCTTTGTTCACAGATGACATGATTATCTATGTAGAAATTTTAAAATAATCTACACAAAACCCTCCTGTAACTAATCAACAATCATAGCAAGGTTGCAGAATACAAGGTTAACATATAATAAATAGTTAATCACTCTTCTGTATACCAAAATGAACAAGTGAAATTAAAAACACACATATAGAATTACCATGTGTTCCAGCAATCCCACTTCTGGGTATGTAGCCAAAGGAAATAAAACTGGGGTCTTGAAGTGATATTTGTGTCCCTAAGTTCATCACAGCATTATTCACAGTAGCCAAGACTGGAAACAACCTAAAGGTCCATCAACAGATGATAAAGAAGATGTAATTGATTTATGTAGATAGATATAGATAGGTATATTATTTATATATGAATAATATATAATATATGATATCATGTTATAAATAAAATGTAATATAATATATAGTAATGCATTCATAGATGTATATATTATTCATCCATGAGAAAGAAGGAAATCCTGCCTTTGCAACAACTTGGATAAAACTTAAGGGCGTTGTGCTAAGTGAAATAAGTCAGATAAAGAAAGACAAATACTGCCCTGGCCGGTTTGGCTCAGCGGTTAGAGCGTCGGACTGCGGTCCAGAGAGACCCGGGTTCGGTTCCCGCTAAGGGCATGTGCCTCGGTTGCAGTTTGTCCCTGGCCCTGGTTGGTCGTGCGGGTGGCAGCCACTCGATGTGTCCCTTTCACGTCGATGTTTCTCTCTCTCTCTCTCTCTCTCTCTCTCTCTCTCTCTCTCTCTCTCTCCCTCCCACTCTATCTGAACAAAAAATGAAGAAATGTCCTCAGGTGAGGATAAAAAGAAAAAAAAAAAAAGGTAAAAAAAAAAAAGAAAGACAAATACTGTATGATATCACTTATAGAAGCCAAAAAGAAAAACAGAGAATAGTGTGGTCATTACCAGGGACTAGGGGGTGAGGAAAATGGGTAGATAATGGTCAAAGGGTACAAACTTCCAATTATAAGATTAATAAGCTCTTGGGATCTAATGTACAGCATGGTATATATAGCTAATAATAATGTATTATATACTTGAAAGTTGCTAAGAGAACATACATTAAGTGTTCTCACCACAAAAATAGAAATGGTGATTATGTGATGGGATGGAGGTGTTATCTAATGCTAGGGTAGTAATCATTTTGCAATTTGTATCAAATCAACACAATGTATACTTTAAATATGTTGTATGAAAATTACATCTCCATAAAGCTGGAAAATGCTCCCACAATATCATTTACATTAGCATTAAAAGAAATTAAACACTTAGGTATAAAGTTAACAAAATATGTACAGGATCTATGTGAGGAAAACTAGAAGGCTCTGATGAACAAAATCAAAGAAAAACTAAATGAGTGAAGACATAGTTCATGTCCATGGATGGGAAGTCTCATTATTGTCAGATGTCAGTCTTTTTCAACTTAATCTATAGATTCAATGCAATCTCAATCAAAATCCAAGCAAGTTATCTTATGGATATTAACAAACTAATTATAAAGTTTATAAGGAGAGGCAAAAGACTAGGAATAGCCAACATGATATTGAAGGAAAAGAACAAAATTAGAGCACTGTAGCTATTCGGCTTCAAGACTTACTATAAACTACAGTAATCAAAATACTGTGGAATTTGCAAAAGAATAGACAGCTAAATCAATGAAACAGAATAGAGAGCCCATAAATAGATCCCCAAAATATAATCAAGTTTTTAAAAATAAGAAGAAATGCAATACAATAGAACAAAGATAGTCTCTTTAACAAATGGTGCTGGAACAACTGAACATTAAGATTCAGGGGGAAAAAAGGAATCTGGACACAGACCTTACATCCTTCACAAAAGTTGAAAATTAACTGTAAACTGAACATAGACCTAAATGTAAAATGGAAAACTATAAAAAAGTCTGGAAGACTAGACTACTTTGGGTATGGTGATGCCTTTTAAGATACAACACCAAAAACATGAACCATGAAAGAAATTATTGATGAGCTAGATTTTGCTGAAATTCAAAACTCTGCTTGGTGTAGGACATTGTCAGCAGAGTGAAAGGACAAGTCAGAGACAGGAGAAAATATTTGCAAAAGGCACATCTGTTTGAACTTTTATTCAAAATGTACAAAGAATTCTTGAAACTCAACAATAAGAAAACAATTCAATTTCAACAGTGAACCAAAGACCTTAACAGTTGCATCACCAAAGAAGATATACAACTGGCAAATAAACATATGAAAAGATCATTCGTAATTAGAGAAAGGCAAATCAAAACAATGAGATATCTCTGTGCACCTATTAGAATAGCCTAAGTCCTAAACACTGGCAACACCAAATGCTGGTAGGGATGTGGGACAATAGAAATTTTCTCTCCTCTATTGCTGGTGAGAATGCAAAATGGTACAGCCACTTTGAAAGAGAGTTTGATCGTTTCTTACAAAACTAGACATATTCTTACCATATGATCCAGCAATCACATTCCTTGATATTTGCCCAAAGGAATTGGAAACTTATTATGGCCACACGAAAAACTACACATGGATGTTTTTAGCAGTTTCATTCATTATTACCAAAGCTTGGAAACAACCAAGATGTCCTTCAGTAGGTGAATGGTTAAACAGACTGTGGTACAGCCAGACAGTGGAATTCTTACTTAGTACTAAAAAGAAATGAACTATTGAGCCATGAAAAGGCATAAAATAACCTTATATGCATACTACTAATTGAAATAAACCACCAAGAGTGAACCCTAAAATAAACTATGGGCATTGGGTGACTATGATGTGTCAGTATGATATCACTTATTTAAAAAAACGTATCATTCTAGTGAATGATGTTGATAAGGGTGGAGGCTATGTCTGTGTGGGGCAGGAGGAGTTCATGGGATATCTTTGTATTTCCTTTTCAATTTTTTTGGAAACCTAAACTGCTCTAAAGAAATGAAGTCACTAATAAAAATATAAAAAAACTTGACTTCAGACTACATTTGAAATATATTTTGGCTGATGAGAAATCTGCTGTCAGTCTAGTTTGACCCCTTTACAGGCCACCTGTCTTTTCTCTCTGGTAGCTTTCATGGTTGTCTCTTCATACTTGATGTTCTGCCATTTCATTATGATGTACCTGGGTGTAGATTTTATTCATTCTGCCCTGCTCTTAAAGTACTGTTTTAGCCTAAGAAGTTATTGGTTGTTTGTGTGTGTTTTTTCTTTCTTCTTCACGTTCTGGACATTCTCAAACATTATCTCCTTGACAGTTTCTTCACAATTTCCTTTATTCCCTACTTCTGAAACTCATTAGAACTATCCTGGAGCCTTTCCATCTAACCATCATTTCTCCAATTTTCTTTCTTTTCTTATCTCTTTGTGCTTTATTTTGGCTGAATTTTAAGCACTATCACTTTATTTTTCTGTGATTAGGTCCAGTCTAGAATTCCTACGTATTGAGCTCTTCAATCCAATGGCTGTATTTTTCATTTCAAGGATTGCTAACTGGTCATTTTTCATATTCTTTTGACCTTAATTTACAGCTATCTACCTGTGTTTCATAATTTACATTTAGGGTTCTTTTTCTTTCTTTTCTTTTTTTTTAAAACCTGTTTGAGGATTGTTAACATATGTTTAAGTCATTTTAATATTCTGTATGATTTGCATTTTCCCAAGAGTGAATATAACTTCTTTTATTGATTTTTTTGCTTCTTTTTCTCAACGCTACATTTTCTTTACGTGATTGGAAGATTCACAGTTGGGCTCATAATAGGTGGAAATTACTTACCATTCCCTTCTTCCTCCTCTGTACCCACTAGTGGACTTCTGTCCCATGCTGACATTGGGGAAATTGCAAATTTAGTCACTGGATCAGCAGGTGGTTTGGGCCAGATGCTGATTATTTAGCTCCTTCTGCTCTCTCCAGAAGCTTTTAAAAGCCATAGCCTCAGACAGCAGTCACAGAATTCTTTGATGTCTTTTCAAGGGTAGAAAAGTCCTACCCCAGGCCCAGCTTTCCTTTGATGAACTTGAATCTAGTTCCTCAACCTGTATATGGTGCTTTCTGTCCTTGTTATGCTGTAGGAATTCAACTCCCAGTATCTTTTGGTCTCAGGGTCCAGCAGGGCCATGGCTTCATCCTCCATGGAGCCTGTTTCTGGTTCACAGAGATTTTAATTTAAAATACAGCTATATATTTTTATCTAGTCTTCTATTTTTATTGCTATATGTTTGGATTGGTGTGAAGGGATGTTAAAATATAAATTTATAGTACCACCATGACCAGAATCTCTGAAGAAGTATTTAAACTCAATGAAGTAAATGCAAGGCTATTCCCCCAAAAAAGGATTGTTTGATAATCCAAGTACTATAAATAATTTATTGAACCTGTGATTATTGTGCTGTCAGATTTACAGTGGATGATAGATGATATCTGCAATAATAATAAATGTATTTCCTTTCAAACAGTCTAAGAAAATTTAAAGTTGTTGATCAATATTTCTTCAGGGTCTTCATGTGGCATATACTACAAACATTTAAATTACTTTTAATATCATAATCTATTCCATGTCACCAGACTTAACTTAATCAGTGCTTTAATGCAGAGTTTCTACATATGTTTGAATATGTCCAAGCTAACATGAAAATCATCTCTTATAACAACAGAAAAGGGTTTCCCTACAAACAGGAGTCAATTATGAGTGGAAAAGCCAAGTTGAAAAATTATCATGTGCTTGAATTCCTTGGGTAGCTGTTCTACTACTGGTCCTTCATCATCATGAATTGGTGTGAAAAGGTTATCTTTTACCATAAGATGGGAGAAGGACAATGTAATCAGAAACCAACAGCTGGTGACCTAAAGAAGGAGCTTTTGAAATTATAGTCTTCTAAAGCGTGGGGGTGGGTGGCCGGAAAGTTCAAAGCTGCATCTATGGTTACATAATTAAGGGTGTATGCTTATCTTTAGGAAGAAATCCCTAAAAAATATTCCAAGGGGTCTGTACTCTATTAATTGTAAAGCCTGACAAAAGTGGTTATGAGAATTTTGGGCTCCCTTGGAACTGCTGGAACTTCGTCTGTTTATGTGTGACGTACATGTCATTGTTCTTGCATAGTGAGCAATCGGTTTCTCAATGCCATCTGGCACTTTTTTTGGCTAAACACAGATGCAGCACCATAAGGTACAATACCAGCAGCAAGAAATAATAGTTTATATTTATCATAATGTAATAGCACAGAGCCAGAAGCCAGTAATTGCTTAACATCCCCAAAACCTGTCTTAATGTTTATTGTTTTTGCTGCTTTGCTTTTGCTGTCTTCTTTCTGGTGTCAGTCAGCATTGAAGTGGTTCAGCAATAACTGGATTTAGATGAGAAAGAGATGCTAGGATTTTAGTGGGGCTATTTTTAGTTTTGGAGTCAGTACACCTTATGGAATAGGCTTAATGAGTGGATGCAGTCGTCTGAAAAACGGTTTGGAAACTTTCAGTCCACTTTTTGATCACATAATTAAGCACTGATTGTTGGCATCAGATATGCAGTGAAGAACAACATAGATATGAAAACCCATGTATGCGGCATCCAGTCAAATAGCCTGAAGTCTATTTTGGGGGTGACCCTCACTTGATAGCATGATCAAGACATTTAAAAAATATAGCAGCATCATTGTACTTTGGAGGAAGCAGGAACTCATGATCATTTTCCAGAGTCACTTGCAATTCTGTACTGAAAAAACTTAGGTTATTCCTTTTTTAAAAGAAGATAATAAGTGGATGTAATTTTATATTAAAAAACAATTTTAAATACACTTGGCCATTTAACATTTATATTTCTTCTAAAAAAAAAAGGCAATACACTGATAGATGGTAGACAGGTACAGAAGAGGAAGCCGTTTGAGTATCTTTTTCACTAGACATGTGTGTTTTCACACTCACACTTTCCATGAAGCTTTTGTGTTGACAGCCGTGGTACAACACTCCAGATACGTGGAAACGCTTAGAGAGCCTTTTTATATTAAAATCTGAAATTTTACTGCAGTGTTTTCCTTATAGCAAAACTTAAATGTATAACTTTGAAGTGATTCAAGCTAGATGAAAGGACAGTAGTAATCTTTAGTTCCCAAAGGAACACTTTGAAAAATCTGTAAAACATTCCCTATATGTACTCACACTCTTTTACTGGTATAAAAAGCATGAAGAAAAACTATATAGGTAGGAGCAATGTTCTTTTTCAGTAACCCTTGAAATGACAGGAGGCATACTTGATTGCTCTGATCTCCCTTCCTTCAGGTCAGCACATCTTTGGTATCTGACTCAGTCTTCTGTGATACCCGAGTTCCATCAAGATCTAAGGAGATTTTAGCAGCCATGTGAATATATCTCATGCCCAAGCTTCACTGTTCCCTGACCTCTTTAGTTCTAGATCTGCTGTCTGATGTGGTAGCCACCAGTCACATATGGCTGTTGAGCATTGGAAATGTGACTGGCTTTAACTGTAATGTGCTATGTGTAAAATACACTCCTGATTGCAAAGATTTAGTATGAAAAAAATGAATGTAAAATGCCTCATCTATATATATATATAGTATAAATTATTATATTTTTATTATATGTTGAAATAATATTTTGGCTGTGTTGGATTAAATACAATATTTTATCAAATTTTACCTATTTCTTCTTACCATTTTTAATGTGACTACTAGAAAATTTAAAATTAGATATATGAGCCCTGGCCAATTGTGGGTTTGATCCCAGGTCAGGGTGTGTGTGGGAGGCAACTGATTGATGTGTCTCTCTCACACCAATGTTTTTTTCTCTCTCTCTCCCTTCCACTCTCTCTAAAAATCAATGGGAAAACATATCCTCCAGTGAGGATTAACAGAAAATAATACGTTTAAGGAAAATAAAAGAAATGTGAAATGTATATAAACACATACACACAAACACCTTCTTCGAATGGTACCATCCATAAGAAATATAATGTGTCACATATTTAATTAAAAAATTTCTACTAGCTGTATTTTAAAAAGTAAAATTTGATAATATATTTTATTTAACCCAATACATCGAATGCTACAGTCATCATTATCACCTAACTTTTTATAGTTACATTTATTGTGTACATTTATTCATTTTCTGATTCATTCGTTTTTTCTCACCTGGCATTTATTGAATGTCCTTTGTATGCTAAGAACATTCAATAAATGCCAGGTGAGAAAAAGGAGATAAAGAGATTTAAAAAAAACATAGCTCCTTGTTTCAGGGAATTTGCAATTGCATTCAGTATTTGTAAAGCATTTGGAATAGTTTCAAGAACATAGTAAGGACAATAAAATATCTGTTAGAATAAAAGAGTGCATACAATAAAATTATTATAATTCAGAAGAAGGAGAAACTTAAGGATGAGATAAATAACTAAGTCAACTTGAGCCTTCTTGAAGTGTAGTTCTTGCAAACTTTCCAGGTGGAGATGGCTGTTTCCAGGCAGCTAGAAACATGGTTTTAGCTCAGGACAGAGGATTGAATTCAGGATAAAACACTGGAATCCTAAATTTAAGTCATAGTTAAATATTTGATAAAATCCTCAAAAATAAATGAAAAGGAGAAGAGGATCAAGGGAAAACACTGGGGATATTAGCAAGTAAGTGCAAATAAAAGGTCTTCCAAAGGATACAAAAAACAAACAAACACCCTCCCCCCCCCACACACACACCCAGACGCACACAAAGATGGGCCAGAAAGGTAGGAGAAAGTCTTTACAGAACTAGTTCCTTCGCTTAGGTCAAGTCTTCTCTTCCTGGTCTTATCACATCATCAAAAATAACAGACATACCTCCCAAATGACTCTCTATTTCATGTCCTAGATTTACTATCTTCACAGCACTTTCCACTTTGGAAATGATCACATTATTGATGTACTTTTGGATAGTCTGTCTCCTAGCTGAAAGGTAAGCTCTTCGAAGGCAGGAATGTTGCCTGTTTTGTTAACCATCATCTCCCTGAAGCCTAAGACAATGCCTTGCTCTTAGTAGATGCTAAATGAATATGTTTGGAATTAATGACAGAAAAAGGAAGGAAGGAAGAAAAGGAGGGAGGGAGGGAAACAAGGAAAGGAAAGGAAACCAAATGAAGCAGCCACTACTTGACAGAAACTATTGTTGACACATGGGTTCACAGCCCTAGTGTGGTCCAATATGTCAACTTGCTGAAAAAGGCCAGAAATCCAGATATTTACCATGTTACATATTTCTAAAATATATTTTTTTCACATTTTAACAACTCTGAAATCAGGATGTGTGTCATAAATGATTGACATCTTGAATTCAATGAAATTAGAGATGTCAAATGTACTGTTTTAAAAATCACTAAGACCAATTCGATTAAAGCACTCTGTTGTTTGATTTAAATGTTCCCAGTTGGGATCTCAGAAATTTTCTTACAACACCTTCCTTGCATCCCTCCATCCTCCAATGTTTTTCTGTTTTATTCCTCCAAACAATGTAAATGTTAAATCATGAACACTGGGCAGAGTGGCCCAATCATTATCACGGCAGCTAACTTAAGGGTAGTATTAAACAGAAAACAAAACATCTCATTATGGTTCACTCTTGGACTGCATACAGTGTGTGCCAGGTGCTATAATATAGCACATATGCAGATGCTTGGTCTCTGACTTTATTTCTAATCAAGAGGAAAAAATAAAGAACAGAAAAAACAAAAAGAAAAGAAAAGAAAAGGGGAAAAGATCACCAAGGTGGCTCCGTCTGGCATTCCCATCTTTGGCTGGTGAATACAGTCCTCGTTTATTCTCAGTCTGTTTTCCTTTGAGGATTATATAAACTATCTCTTTATAGTATTTACCAGATGTTAAAAAAACTACATAAATTAAAAAAATGTAAGTTTCTCTATGCTAAGAAAGTGAGTAATTGGGAGAAAGAGTTCAAGTGTACTTCAGATGTTCCAAGATTTAAGGGGAAGGATACAAAATCTGTATGTAATTTTTTGGAAGAGGAAGGAACTGTTGTTTCTTTCTTGCCTCTTTTCATACGGAGGTCTATTTTTAGTAGGAAATACTAGTTGAGCTCTAGATGATGTAGTGTGCTTAGAAAAGAAATGCAAAATGCCTGTTATTACCTTCTTAAATACAGGCAACAGCTTCATATTTCCATTTAATATGAAAGAATAAAGTACTCTAACTGCCATTTTGATCTCATGATGTGTTTAATAAAAAGCATGTAGCAGTAAATGGTAGTGTTTGGTTCATGTGTTGACATAAATCAATTTATAAACTCTAGGTTACATTTAATGAGTATTTTACATTTTGCAAATAGCACACTGAGAACAGTTCAAATGTTACTGCTTTTTATGTAATCACATTGTCAACAATGAGCTTTGATGTTCTATGATGCTAAATCACCTCTAAGGCCTTAACTATCAGGTAACTATTTAGAAACCCATTTATATAGAGAAGTCAGGCAAATAAATAAGAGAATAATTTACTGGCAAGCATATTCTAATTTCCAAATTAAAAAATACAAAAGGATATAAAAAGTAAGGATTAAAATGCAATGTTTAGTGTATATATTTTAAACATAAATATTCTTTATAGGAATTAGAATGTTAAGGAATGACATTTTATGTTTTTAAAAAAGAATGCAACATTTTAAATAATTATAAACAACAATATGGAGGACTGGATAAGATTAAATATTTTAGTCCATGAATTTATGTGTATTCTCTAAATGTGGTATCTATAGACAACAAGAATTTCGGGGATAAATGGGAAATATATTATATGGCAAAGAGAAAGTTAGACAATACTGAAACCTGAGATAATTGAATTAAATACGGCGTCTATATGTAATATAGCATGGAGTTCAGATTATAGAATGTGGAGTATGACATGTCTGAATTCCAAGTCCACCTTTGCTATTTACTTGATATGTGGCCTTCAACAAGACATTTCGTCTATCTCAGACTCATCTTTCTCACCTACAGAAGAAAAATAATGCAGTCTAATTCACAGGGTCATTGTGATAAGTGAAATAACAGTATGATCTGTTGGTACCTGGTTAGCACACAGTAAAACAAATCAATTGTTGTGGCTCAGTAATTTACTCAACCATGTAGTGCTTTCTTTTTGTGAAAAATGAATAGAATACAGGCTTTTATCCTGAGGAGTTCAGGGACTGAAGGGAATAAGATGCAAATAATTACAGCAATATGTACAGAAGAAGTACGGACCAGGTAAGGGGGCCACAGAGGACCCCGATCAGCTATGAGACATCAAATCTGTTTGAGACGCTACCATTTACAGCAAATTCTTAAGAAAAGCCAAGAGTTTGTTCAACACCTAAGAAAAGATGAAGATATTCATGGGGATCAAGGAGAGGTAGTTGGAAAAATTTCTAGTGGAACAGTATAAAGAGGGCTTAAACACATTGGCCTTACTTAAAAGATGTATGGTTTAGAAAGATTAGAGCCTCCTGAGGTCAGTCACTCCTAGACTCTATTATTAAGTGGTATATTTCTTTTACTTTGTTGTGATATAGGAATCTCTGTTTCATTTGTCAAGTCAGCAGATATTTATTGAGTATCCTCTATGTGGAGGCTAGGATCTCAGAATTCAACAGTGAGCAAAATGCACAGTTCCTGCCCTTGTGAACCTTAAAATATAGTAGAGAAGATGGATATTAATTTGATTCAAACAATTTTAACATCCTCAAAGGAGAATTGTTTGGTACTTGAAGAAGCTTACTTAGTTATGTTGATTTGACCTAGTTGGAACCCTGGAGAAGGGGCCATGGAATTGAGATCTAAAGTGTGAGTAGTAGGTAACTAGGTATGGAGGGGTGGAAAGAGAGAGACTCATACACAGACTGAAGTATAAAGGCTCTATTGAAAAAAGAGCAGATGCTGTAAGAACTGGTTGGAGTGGAAATGATAAGAGAACACATGGAAATAAATGAAGACCAATCAGATGAGAACAAGCAAAGGATATTTATTCCAAGCTTGCTACAGCAAGAGAGTCATCTACTGTCATCCATGTCTTGGCAGAGACTAGAGGCAGCCATAAGAGTGAGAAAGCTTTATAGTGGAAAAAGGGAAGACTTCAGGTATGCCCTGATTAGAGAGGCTGCTGCCATAGGGAAGCTAAGTAGACATGGGGTGTCCTATGTAATTTGGTTAGAGGTATATATTTGGCTCACTCTGGTTGGTCCTAAGCTGGAAGTGGGTTCAAAAATAAGAGAAATTATTAATCAAGTTCTGGCCACCTGGGGCCAATTGTTACAGGGGTTATTGTTTGGCTTCCTGGACTAGTAGCTATAGATAGTAACCTGACCTTCTACAAGTCTGACATAGAGTTAGTTGGGCTGGTTACAGTAAATAATGGTTACTGAAGTTGTGGGTCAGAGTTCTATTTTTATATGTGATTTGGCCATTGGATGTTTGTATATTCAGTCTCTCACATCTACGTCTTTTTAAAACTATGAACAAATGAAAATGGATATCAGCTATGAATCAACTGACATAAAATGTAAATGAGCGTAGTACAATTAACCTCTGCTTAAATATACAATTTTATTGATATTAAGCAACTCAAAAACTCAAAACATCAGGAAGCAAGGAGGTCCCTGGAGTCCTAATAGTTCTATACTGACAAGGTGAAGCAAAAATGTAAGAACATGTGGTACTTTGTACTCAGCAAGAGCAAAAATGTTTGGTTTTTTTAATCCTCACCCAAGGACATTTCTCCATTTTTTGTTTAGATAGAGTGGGAGGGAGAAAGAGGAAGAGAGAGAGAGAGAAACATCGACGTGAATGGGACACATTGAGTGGCTGCCACCGCATGACTCAACCAGGGCCGGGGACAAACTGCAACCGAGATACGTGCCCTTACTGGGAACCGAACTCGGGTCTCTCTGGACCGCAGGCCGACACTCTAACCGCTGAGCCAAACCAGCCAGGGCGCAAAAATGATTTTTAAAACAGAAAAAAACTTTTTTCTTCTACCTACTCTGTTTCTCAAAAATTAGTTTATTAATGAAAAGTCGAGGAGAAATTTTGTATAAAGTGTAGAGAATGTGAGAACCTAAGAACAACATATCATTACTGCATTCTGCCTTAAATGCAATTCAATAATTTATAAGGATTTTTTTTTTCCTGCATAGAGTGATAATTTCTGAAATACCTTGTGCATATTTGAAACTTTGTTCCACACTCATCCTCCAAGCCCACCAGCACACAGATTTTCAAAATGTTGCTGAGTTCCGTTTTAACACCTCTGGCATGGAAAAAATTAAGCACAGAGTAATTTTAGACTTTTTGGATGGATTTTACTTTGAATCATTCCTTTCCCTAAGATGTCTTTTGTAGACATCTCTTCTTTGCCTTCCTCCTATTCTTTCTTTTTAGGGCTGTTCCACATGTTTTCAAGGTTGGGGTGGGGCTCTCAGATCTCTCAGCTGTGGAGACACATTCATGAGGAACTACCTGTCTCATAAAGGGCTCCTTTCAGTAATCTTTTTTTTCAAAAAGAAATCCAGGAGTTTCACTGGGTCATTCATTTACCTCTTTTATTTTTTTAAGAACGAAGTGATTATGTTTGAAATTCCTAACAAGGACATAACTTGGATTTTAGCCAGCTAAAATCTAAATTCCATCTTTAAAAAAAAATTGAAATGATTAGCATGGAAAGATCATTATGATGATAAAATCTTCAAATTTCAAAACTCATTCAAATATATCATTAAAGATGAAAGTAGATTTTTCTAACATTCATTATGAGTTTTGTCTTGTTGGGTGGTAATTGAAGAAATCCAGAGTTTATTGAGCCTGAGCTATTTGAGTTACACAATTTATAACTGCGTTCTTGCTGCTTCTGTGTGTGACACATCATCGCTGCCATGGGAAGAATGAATTCCAGACCAGCTCTAGGTTGGCACCAATATAATTAAGTTTGAGTTCCCCAAGGAACAAATGCTCAGTGCCAGGCACATGAATTAGCCCATACACTATTCTTTCCTCAAATCTAGAGAAAAAGTGTCTATTTTCTCCCATTGGAAAGACTGCACAAAGAAAATGTTATTTTGGGTTTTTTTTTTTTTTTCTGTAGCAGTTTACAAAATTCACTCAAGGAACAAAATTAGGCATCAAATCTAAGCTTCACCATGTACATTTTATATTTTCAGGACACGACTGATAATTTGTATCTTCCCCTCCCTACCCTCATCATCATACCAGTTAAATCTACACACCCACATGTATTCCCACAATGTTTTTCTTCTCTTAAAGGAAATGTTTCCTTTATATTCCAAGGCCAATTCTTTCCCATGAGTGAGGTCCCACCATCTCTGACTTCTCGGATACTTCACTCCATTGCTGTTCTCCCTTGCTAGAAGATCCTTTCCATGAGCTTTTAAACAAGAATTCGTGTTTTGCACATTTATTTTTTGAAAATCAGTCCTGGTCCATCATTCTCTTCTAACCCTAATTCACTTCATAACCCAAATTTTAAGGCATTTTTTCATTCACTCAAAAAAACTTATACTGAGTACCTGCTTTGTACCAGATACTATTTACTGTCTATGTGTCAGGCACTATTGAAGGCACTAGGTGGGAAAAGCTAGAAGAAATTCTTACCCTACAAAAAGAAAAACAATGAAAAATGAAATGGTGAATAGAAGACAGTGGTTGATAGAAGATTTAAATTGCAATGTAAATAGGATAGTCAGGCAAGGCCTCATTGAGAAGGAAATTGCTTAAGTTCTTATTTTTTTCTAACTTCTTTGGAATTTTCTATTTCCTTATGTTTTTCAGAATCATGAGGATTGAGGGTTAAATTATACATGTTCCTCCCTTTGTGACACAATATCATTAATGGTCCTTGCATCTACTGTTCTTGGTTAATTTCATTTTGTTTTCTTCTCTGTGTCTCTGATTCTCAGCGCCACTGGAAATAGACACTGACTCTAATGTACTTGGAATGTGTCTTTGGATGTGTGCATATGTGTGTGTGTGTGTGTGTGTGTGTGTGAGAGAGAGAGAGAGAGAGAGAGAATACTGCTATGGAGTTTTTTCTGTTTATAAAATCTGTTGTAAAATATTGCATGCAATATGTAAAATATATGTGTAATTTAAAGAACAATAACAGTATCATGAATATCCACAAATACACCACTTTAAGGAATAGAGAATTACTGGGAATTAGAAGTCCATGTAAACCCTTCTCAGAAGCATCCTTTTTTCATACTTAACAGGGAACCATATACTACTCTGAGGTTTGTATCAATAATCCTCTTTCTTTTCTTTACAGACTTGGGCAAACCTGTTAATATATACAATATATATTTAGTTTTTTCTGTTTATGAAGTGTATCTAAGTGAAAACAAAGCATCTCATGTCTTTTTTTTTTATGGCTTAAGTGTTGTGGCTTAAAATAAAAAAGAAACATCTTTTTTATCAATATTTTTAATGTGTTGATACATAAAACTCTTATTTTCATTTAGTTTTAATGCATTTTAATTTCCCTTGATTATAAGTATGTTTTAAATTTGTTCAAATGTATAGGAATTTTCTAATTTTATGTTTTTGTTTCCGTGGTCAGTGATTTCTGAATTTCACTAAGGTTAACAAATGAAGTCTGTGTGATGTTAATCCTTTAAAATTTGGTGACGCTATCTTAATGGCTAAGCATACAATTAATTTCATAAGTTCCATGTATGTTTAAAATTAACAGGCAAAACCCAATAATTAGCTCATATCACCATCTTCCAAAGTATCTTTTATCCTGTTTTATTATCCGTTAATTAAGCATTATTACTGTAGTTTTATGATTTACCTTCATATTTACCAATATCCTTAGAATCCCTTTTCTTTGCATTCCAATATTCTGGGATCATTTTTTCCTGTGCTTCGAAGCCTTGTGTAGAATTGCTTTAGTGAGAATCACTTGGCTTCCTTTGGTGCTGTTAAGAAGTCAGTCATCATATAATTGCCATTTTTTTTTAAGATCTTCCCTTTTTCTTTGTTTCAAATTTATTATAATTTTTAAGTGTAAATTTATTTTTATTTTTTATTACCCATGCTTCACTGGGCTTTGTGTCCAGAAGTAGCTGACTTCCAACAATTCTGGAAAATCTTCAATCGTTGTTCAAATGTGGCTGCTTCTTCATTCTTTTTTTTATCTCCTTCTGGATCTTTAATTAGATGTATGGTCGACCTTGTTATTTTATCATCTTTGACTCCTAACCTCTTATAATTTTATATCTTCATTTCTACTCTGTCTTATGAACAATTTCTTCAGGCAAACTTCCAGTTCTCTGTCTTTAAATTTAACTAGCTCCTTAGCCATTCATGTCATATTATCTCACCATTATATTTCCTCAATTTCTAGAATATTCTTTTCAAATATTCTTGGCATTTTTGTTTGAGTCTTTCTACCTAACTCATACTTTCATATTTCCCTTTATTTTTTCCAGCATATTAAGTAATTTGTCTCTCATAATTTCAGTATTTAATATTTCAAAGTCAGATATTCTTTTCTCAGGTAAATGAAAATTTGACATTTTTTGTGATTTATATGTTTTATTTTAATATATAAGATCATCACCTTCCATCTTACGATCTAGACATAATTGATTCTATTTCCATTCCACAAATTGTGGGAAATACAGTGCCTCTCCAAAGATTTCTATGTATTCATAGGGGGTGCTTATTTTTATCATTACCGGTCAGTTGAGTTCCTGCTTCCACTAATTTGGTTTAATGATCATTTCATCTCTGCTTATGTTATCCCTCTTCTGTTTAGATCAGAACTCCACTTTCCTCAATATCCTCCAAAAATCTTCTACACACAGTGATCATTTGTGTGAGTCCCTGAAGATCTGAAGGAAACTATCATAGCAAGGTAAGTTAGTTCCCATTTTACATTATATATTCATTTTGCTAAAAATGCCTTGGTCATTCTTTAAGTTGGTTCCAGTTTCTCATCGTGCTACTCCTTCAGTTCTCCTGCACTTTATTCCTCATCCCCAAATTGCTGTTGATTACCAATGTACACATGACTGATGGCTTCCGCATTGTGGCCTAGCACCCCCACCCCACTGTGAACAAATGATTATGGTATTTTCTACAAGACAGTTCCCTTTTCTAAAGGATAGGAGATGGCTTTCAAAATTGGTATGATTCTGTGCCTTGGGTTAATTAATTTTCACACTAATATCCATTTGTTTGTTGTAATACTTAACTTCTTAGGGACATTCCTTAGAGTGAAATTGTTGCATAAATGGATATTCATCTTTTGCATTTTGATGCACATTATCAAATTACCATTCTGAATATTTGAACCAATGTTTATCATCCTTGTTTTTCAGGTGAGCTTCCGAGAAATAGGTTCTATTGCCCTACTTATGAAACTAGTGACTTTAAATAGATGGGATATTAAAAATCAAACTTTTAAATTTTCCTTACATCTGTAAACATTGTTGATAATTATGACTACCTTAGATGGTTGCAAGGATTAATTGCGATAACATGTGACTGTAGAAGGTCCTCAATAATGCATCTAAATGTTAAAGGAATATGCATACATTTAAAAAATATATATGTTTTTATTGATTTTTTAGAGTGAGAGGAAGGGAGAGAGAGATAGAAACATCCATGTGAGAAAGAAACATAGATCAGCTGCCTCCTGCATGCCCCCCACCGGGAATCAAGCCTGCAACCCAGGCACATGCCTTGACCGTGAATCGAACTGGTGCCCTCTTGGTGCACGGGACAATGCTCAACCCACTGAGCCACACCAGCCGGGCAAAAATGTATACATTCTTAATGTCATTACTACAAACTGCATGTCTACACTAGGGTATTCTTATTTCACTACATTGATCTTTCAGTGCTTAACTTCAGCATCTTTAAACCACCTATTCATTGAGCAAGGCAATCCAAGATACATGGAGAAAATCTACCAAATACCCCATGAGCTTGTTTTGGTTCTCTCCCAAAATCTATATACATTTTTCTTACCATCTTGACAATATCTTTGTAAGCAAGTTATTTCAGTTCTCTACACCCTAGTTCTGTATCAGTTTCTGTGAAAAATTATTCTTTCATCTTGCTTTTGAAAAACTAATGACAATATTATCATTAGGGCATAAACTCAGTCTTTATAGTTCAAACACACAAGGTTCAAGTTATATGTCTCTTACTTATTACTTATATAATATTGTGACAGTAACTTTAACTCTCTGAACCTCAGTTTCCCCATCTATAAAATAAGGCAATTATATCTATCATATAGTGTTTTTGTGAAGGTTAAATGAGATAAGCAACAGATTCTATCATCAAAATGTGTTTGGTGTTTATTCCCTCCTCGCCATGTTAAACACCACTTCCTCAATTCTGGATTAACTTCGTTATCAAATAACTGAAATAACAAGATTTTTCAAAAATAGTGTGTATATTTTAAGTAAGGAAGTGTATTGTAATGGTTAAGAATGTGAATACTGAAATGCCTACAGGCAACATTCAAAAGAATGTGGAGAGGCGAAATGTAAAGTAATTTAATTATATCTTTCTAAGATTTCTTGGGATTTGAGCTCCTTTATAACACTGAGCAGAAAAACATTTAGTTGCACTGATTTACTTAAATTGATTTTTATTTTAAATTCTTAATCTGCATGAAGGTTCTAAAGATCAGTAAGTAATTTCAAAATCTGGAAGAAGTTCAGAGTGGGTGAATCATCTCTGAATGGCCAGCCCTGACTACCTAGAGTAACCTACCTTTGCATGGAAATGAGTAATTTAGCAGTGAAGAAAGGGGAATATTAACATTTCATGTATATAGCAGCAAGGCTGGTGTGGCTCAGTGGTTGGCCATCGACCCACGCACCAAGAGGTCACTGGTTCAATTCCCGGTCAGGGCACATGCCCAGGTTGTGGCCCAAATCCCCCGTGGGGGGCATGCAGGACACAGCCAGTCGATGTTCTCTCTCATTGATGTTTATATATCTCTTCCTCTCCCTTCCTCTCTCTCTAAAATCAATAAAAAAAAATTTAATTTGATATATATAGCGTGTTCAAGAACTCAGTCTTAATTCCCATGGCAGTATCCAACATAACAGTAGTAGACTATCAAATGTGCATTGGCTTTAATTGGTTACCCGATTAAAATGATATTATTGACCTCTGGGTGTCAGGACAACCTAAAGTTCATCTGGATGTTTTCTCAGCTTATATTTTCCAGACTGTATTTCTAATAATTTTAGTCAGACTTCATAGGGAAGTCTACATTGCCCCTAAAATAATTTTTACTTTTTCTACTGTATTTTTCAATGTTATTACATTATTGTTGAGTGGGTAGCTATTACACTATTTCTCAGAGAATAGGCCAAGGACTGCCTACATCAGAAACATTTGGAGTGCTTGTTAATTGCAAAGATTCTGGTAGAAAATGTGTATTTCCAGTAAGCACCTTGATGATATTTATACCCAGCAAAATATGAGAACCACTGAACTGACTTTTGGATAATGCCGGAGAGGCGTTGAAACGTGTATTGCTGGCCTTCGCTAGTCCAGAAACACAGCTGTGGCTGTGCCCTTCTCCATCCCAGGGCAAACTTGCTAGCTCTTGAGAGCCAGAACAGCATCCAGGTAAGATGCTGGATCAGCTTTAGAGTAGGGTTGCCAGTTAAACATAGGATGCCCGTATCAATATGAATTTCTAATAAACAACAAGTAATTATTTAGTATACATATGCAAGAATTTGGGACATATATATCCTAAATAATTACCTGTTGTTTATCTGAAATTCAAAATAACTGTTTGCCCTGTATCTATTTAATTTGATGGCCCTATTTTAGCATCAGATAGGTCTGGGTATGGATGTGCCACTTATTAGGTGAGTGACCTTGGAAAGTTTCCTTCACCTTGCTAAACTTTAATTTCTCAAATTCTAAGATAAAGAGTCAACTACAACCAAAAGCAAACAAAATCAAAAAGCTATCAAACAAACAAAAACAGTGCAAAATCCTATCTTACTGGGTTATGAAGAAAATCATACAGTATTTAGTATGTAATGTAATCTTCCTATGTATAGTACACTATATATACACTATGTTTAGTGTCTCACATATATTAAAAGCTCAGTAAGATGTAGCTTTTATTGTTATTGCCATTGCTAATAAATACATTACAAGTTAAAGGGAGCTTCTGAGCCTAGTTAACAAATGTTGTTGGTTGAAAATTGACAATGTTTAAATTTTAGATAGTGCCTTCATGAAGCATATAAAGCCGCTGATTCAATATTCTACCTTCTGTCCACCACTTCCTTCTTATGTTTGGTTCCTGACTATCACTGTATCACTAGTTTAAGGAGCAAAGCATGTGAATCTATGGATTTTTCACTCAAGGCTCCCTCTTGTGGTTATAGGTTTTGCAATTGATTTAGGAAATCTAAGCAGTTTATTCCTTATTTTTTAAAAAATAATAATAATATTGGACATAATCCTTCACACAAATAGATAATTTCATTATATTTTTCTGTGACTGTCAGATAGCATTTCAATAATATTAATATTGTCAATATTTTTCATTCCAAATATTAATAGCATAAAATAGCATACCTATTTTTAGCTTCTTTTTTCTTGTTGTCTTAACAATATTATTTTCGTTTAAGAAAAACTCTTGTTTATAAATTATTCTGATGAATGTTTGCAGTTATCCAGAATATAGGCATCTCACAAGAAGGAATAAATATGCCATGCAGGTCATTTGTCAACTAATTGGTTGTTTCTTGAGGACATTTTCTACAATGCAATTGCTTGTCTGCTGGCAAAATGGGCAAACGTGGAGTTTAATTTTGCAATTTTTCAACAAGATGTACTTTTGAAATTTTGGGGGAAAGTTTTACTTCCTTATAATGAAATAATTCCTTCTAGAAAGTATAAACATTATAAAAAGCACATTTTAGGTTCTAACTTATTTATACACTTGTGAGTATAAACACTGAGGTAACTCAAAATCAATACCTGTGAATCTCAACCAGATGATGTTGAAAGAAAATTATGATAGAATTAAATATAAAAGACCAATATATGTGTGTAAAACAAGCAAGTCATTACTACACAGTGTTTATGGATGTATCCAGATCCAGCAAAGGTACAAAGCCAAGCGAGGGAACAACACCCACCCAATGTAGATTAGTGTTGACCTTCATATATGTCATGGGAAGGGGAGTGGGATGAATTCAAAGTGGGCGACATAATGAGCTTAACCCTATCTAGCCTACATTTTTAAAAAGATCTGAAGCAAATATGGCAAAATATTGAGATTTAATAGGGCTAGGTAGTGATTACAGACATATAGTCATTATATCATTATCTATAATTTTCTGTCTGCTTTGAATATTACCGTTAAAATGAGGTGGGCACAACTCTTGATCACTCTCTCCCACCAGACTCACATCTCACTGGCTAGGAACTGGATTACCAAGCCACTGGGAGGTCTCGGCAGGGCAAGCAGACCCTTGATAGGAGTCTAGAGACTAGGGCACCAAGGGGTGGGCTTCAGAGAGGCTGCTCAGGTCCAGAGGGAGAAATCTGTGCCTAATCTAGTTATTCTCAGTGAATTAGAAACCTTAAAGTGACTGGTGTGTGTGTGTGTGTGTGTGTGTGTGTGTGTGTGTGTGTTGGGGTGAGGCAATAGGGGGCGGGACCAAAGAAGAGACTCTATTTGTGACACATGTTTGTGAAAGTAGGCTGGAATGATGAAGCTCTTGATACCAAGAAACATTAAAGGCTGCCTGAGCTTAAGGATTAGAGATGGAACTCCCTTGGGTGTGGTGACACCAACAGATGGAACATGACATATTTTTTTTTTTTCCATGTGGGAGAACTGGCTCTTTCACAAAACTAACATTGTCCAAGCAGGTGGGGTGGGACAGACAAGAAAATAAGCCCTTGTCATCCAGTGTTGTAGGTGCTGTGCTGGCGGGCATGGGCATGGCACCAAGCGGGTGTCGGGAAGACCTTCGCATCACCATAGACAGCATGATGTTTTCTATGACTTGCAACAGTGTTGTACCTCGTAAATGTGCAAATTTTCTTTCTCTGCTAGCAGCCTTCATCCTTCATTCTTGACACGATCCTCTGAGTGAAAATAGATTGAGAATAAAATAATCAAATCAGAAAATGAACAGAAAACTCAAAAGAAGTTTATACAAAATATAATTTAATTTGAAAACCTTCCTCTTGGAAATATACAACTCTTTAGAGTACGTTTCCCCTTCTAAATTATCATGCTACCATATATATCTATGGCAATGAAAAACACATTTTATTTTATAGTATAAAATTCTTTGTGACACTACTTTATGTATTAATTTCATGTGTGAGATAATATAAAGGACTTTTCAATGCTCTATAATTTTGTTCTCTTTCCATTGTTTTTACTATTATATTTCTCCATACATATAATGATACAAAATATGTAATTCTAATAATTATGTTAAATAAGTGCTACATGAAATATACACTATCAGGGAGATTTTACAATTTTTGAAGACCTATAAAATCTTAGCAGTTGTATCCACTTTTAGACCCAGTGTTGAATACTTAATTATACAGGCAAAGATCCCAACAAGCAATTCTATTTTTTAGTCCTCTGTTTTCATTATGTGATTTAAACTAATAATGGCCAAGTTACCAGAGTAGAGGTTAAAAGGACAGACTACTCTAAGTTGTCTTCTTCAGGTCTTGAGCATCGTAAGTCACCCATGATTCTCCGTATGATTTATTGGGTTGACAAGAAAACAAAACAAAACACTTCTTCAAAGTCCAAACTTATGTAAATAAAGTGTAGCATTTCAGTCTTATGGATATCTCTGTTTCTTGCATTCTTTTAAACAAACCCTTTAAAGGAGTTGTTTTAGGAGTTTCATCAAAACAAGAGTACCTTCTAAACAAAGTATGTAGTTACTTTGAAGGCCCCCTCTGAACTTTTAAAGGGATTTTCTTGGAGGGAAGACTTGGGGAGAGGAAAGGGAGGGTTTGAGATGTGAAAGTCTTGGCAGAGATAGTGTGAAAATGAGTATTATTTATATCATCTATTAGAAAAAATTTATTTGAATGAATTTTGCTTTATAAACCAATTATTCTATCCAGATAGCACATAATGCAAATGATTTTTCTTAACTGGATTTGGCTAGAGTTAGAAGAAAAATAAATAAATAAAGGAATTAGCAAAATTTCCAGTTAGCCTTTTTCCTGAGGCACTTCTCAAACTTTTGAGTCATCATAGCAATAAAACAAATACTGAGATTCTCTCTGGAAATCTCTGCAACCTTGGGTCTGAGATTTGTCGTTTCTTATTCTGTGCTTTTGGTATCATGCAGAAAAAAAGATCTTTTAGGGAATCACTGTGCCATTGAAATGTAGTGTACAAGTGGAGGTTTTGTTTTAATGTGAACTTTTTTTCACAGAGAAGGAAAGGGTTGCTAGTCTGCCTTACCCAGGGAAGGGAATGTAATGGCCAAGACAGCAATCGCACTGATTCATAAAATCCATTCTTTTCCAGTGTTATTAGCTTTAAACATAATGGCAATTCTGATACTGACAGATGAGCCAGAAAAATCTACCTCTACTCTTGAATTTTATAGAAGACAGTACTATCTGACTTTGGGGAAATATCTGACAATATTTTTGTGAATAAATAAGGTGGTTTTCTTTTGCACAATAAAGTTTATTTTACAAGACCATGGCTTGATAGGCCCATATTGGTTTTGTTTATCCTGGCTCTGGGGAAGGGGTCTGTGCTCTGTTTCTGATAAATTTCCCCTTGTTTTCAGTTATGACAGATATTCCTTTGAATATGGTGTATGAAAATATTCTAGCATCAAACCAAGGATATCTAACCTTATTTATGTCTGTATTCTGTCCTTAAACACAAACAGCTGTGCACACATACATCTGTCTCACGTCTGACCAAGTACTGCTGTCCAGGACTTCATATACACAAATAAATGTTCCCCTTTTTATGGGAAATCGTGGTTGGCGCAGCAGGAGTTTTGAAACCCACATGCATTTTTCAAGTTTTACTTGCACAAACAAAAAGAGGAAAAATACAGACAAACCAGGTTTGGAGTTACTGACTTTTAGAGTCAGTACAGAATGACTGGAGAATCTCTATTCTGACCCCCCAAAATAGTAGAAAAAGCATGTATTTTAAAAATTACAATTTGTCAAACCTTTTAGATCCTAGGTTATGACTTGGAAGAGAAAAAAGTAATTCTAAAACTTCATTAGGGCCCAGCCGGTGTGGCTCAGTGGTTGAGCATCAACCCATGCACCAAGAGGCCGCCCATTTGATTCCCAGTCAGGGCACATTCCCAGGTTATGGGCCGGATCCCCACTGGGGGGCATGCAGGAGGCGGCCAATCCATGTTCTCTCTCATGATGTTTCTGTCTCTCTCTCCCTCTCCCTTCCTCTTTCTCTAAAATCAATAAAGAAAAAAAAATTTTTTAAATAAAATCAAAGAGACTAAAAGCTATGCTAGGGGTTGGCAAGTTGATTAGTGGTGTTAGTGGTGGTTGTGGATTCCTCGCCTGATTTCACTTGCCAGCTCCCAGCCCATAGAATGCAAAAAGAAGCTTTCCAGTTGAACACTTGAGAACATCTGACTCTGGATAAAAACAGAGGTAATTCAGAGAAGAAAGATGCTGTGTATCAGTGCCTATGTGCATGTCATACTTTCCAAAATGTAGATCCTGAGAGAGAGGATCTGTCTTCCTTTAGAATTTCAAGCTGGATCTGCGTAGGCCTGGAGAGGCCAGCTCTGCTGTTTCCACAAATGAAGCAAGAACCATCTCTGAATATTCCCCTACGCAATTAATAAATTACCTTTATAAAACATATGATTAGAAATACAGTTCAAAATAAAGAATCAGCATTGTCTATATAAAATAAGCTATAAACACAGACATTTAAATTCTCTCCCTCCTCAAACTCATGAACACGAAACCAAGACTGCCTGAGTTCAAATTCCGTTTAACCACAAACCAGTGGGGTGATCTTAAGAAAGCTGCTTAAACTCCTTGTGCCCTAGTTTCCTCATCTTTAAAGAGCTGTAAGAGAACACATCCCATGGGATATTTGGAGGATTAGATGAGCTAATATAAAGTACTTATAGATCAGACTCTGGCCCATAGTGTTCACTATATGAGCATTTACTATTAAGATTATTATTATGAGCAAAAGGGGAAAAGTTAATACAACTATTGGGGAAAACTTTGGAAAGTATGAAATAAAAAACCAAGAAAATCTTCACTTGGATGAAAATTTAAGTATTTCTGTTTGATAATATACAGGTGGGATGAAACCCAAATAGAGCGATAAGAACAGATGTACAACTCTTTTTTTCTGAGAAATAGCAAAAACAGGAAGAAGTAAACGGAGAAGACCACTATGGAACCCCAATAATCTGCCCAAATGAGAAGAGTTGAGACCTGGCATGCAGGAGGCTACAAGCAGTTATAGGTCAGGTCATTTGACTTGGTATTATGGTTATATTTAATATTAATTTATTCTTTCACTTGTTCATCCATTCATGGAACAAATGTATACTGAGTTCCTACTGTGTGTTAAGCACCATGCAAAACACTGAGCCTACAACATGAAATGTACAGTCCAATGAGGAAGTTAAACATTATAGAAAAACACATTTAATTACTAAATAAGTATTATGATGGAAAAGAATAGGGCACAATAGTAATTAAAACATTGTATACTGGTGCAGGGATAGACAAAACAATAGGATGAGTTGGAATCAATAACCAGATCCACACATCTTCGAAAACTTAATACATGTCAGGTATAGCTTTATAAATGGATTGGTAAGGGAAGACTGTCCAATGTATTTTGTTAGAATAGTTCGTTATCCAGTTTGGAAAAATAAAATTCTCAGTGGTTAGTGGCCAAACTGTAAAAAAGCAAAACTTCAATATTAGAAATAGAACAGAAATTTTAAAAAGGATATATTTATGGTCTTTATTTAAGAAAAAATTAGGTCACAAAGATCACAAAGATCACAAACCATAAAAAATTAATAAAGATGACTATAAAAATATAAAACAGAAGTTTTATATCTAGAAAATATAAAGTACCGTGAGTATATAATGAAATGGAAAATAGTGCAGTAGAAAAATGATCAAAGGGCACAAAGAGGCAATTCAGAAAACAATACAAAACAAGAGGAGAACATAGAAAGCTTTGATCCTCTCTAAGTATCTTGAAGACAAAAATCAGTGCATACCTTCGTTGGTTATTCTGACCAGCATACATGTGAAAAAGTGTTCAACCTCATTAATGTTCATGCTCCTGCCACAGGCCACCAGAAACATACTTCAGGTTGGACAATTTGGGTTTCCTACTTGGGAGAACATTCACTGTGGTGAACGGTGAGGCACCTCAATGAGAGGGGTCAGAAAGAACTTGTTATGGACATGGGCTGTGGAGGTGATATGGGGTGGGTATAAAAAGTGTACTGTAGCTCTTTGCTCTGAGTTGGATATTGTCTGGAAGTGAGGTAATTGTATGATTATTCTACTAAAGCTTATATAGAAAGAGGGGAGTCTAGAATGAATTTAAAGCTATAACTGGTAAAGAACAAGCAGTCACAGTCCCTCATATTAATGAGGATAGAGGGATGTTTGGTCATTTTTGTTGTTTGAACAACGCTCCTGTTTTTGTCTATATTCAAACATGATTATGTAGTATCCCTGGTTTTTGTCCTGATCTATCATGGTCACAGAATGGCCTTGTTTGCTGTTGATTCTGTGAAATTGTTTCTATTCAACTTGAGAGCACCAAGGCCTAACTACTTATAGCGGGGGAAAGTTGGAAATAATCTAAATGTCTATCAGCAAGGGAAAATGGATATGAAACACATGGAACATTAAACATCATACCAACCAAAATCTTACATGTAGCACTTAATTTTTTTAAAGTATAAAAAATTATATATACAGAATAAGACTTTTAAAAAGATGCAATATATGGTTGATGAATATGTCATTTGTGATGAAAGCATAATATATTTATGAATATAACAAGCTAGCAATTTAAGAAAATGGTTACACCTGGAAAGGAAGGAAAGAAAATGAACCGAGGAAGGCATCCACTGTGGGCCTCAACAATCTGAAATATTTTATTTAAAAAATATATATTTTTAATTATGGCAAAACACCAACATTTGATAGATTTGGGTTGGAGTGCATGGGTGATTATTTATTATTCTTTATATTTGATGCTTGATTTTTTCTCATAATTACAGAAAATTAAATCATAGTTTCAAAAAATTACACACCAAAATATTTTGGAATGTTTTTTCTTTAGCCTTCACTTACCTGTAGAAAATCTGACAGCTCCCTATAGTGAAAGTTGGAATCACCCATAAAATAATATCGTTGTAAGAGAGGTCTGTCCAACTTATGCCAGCATTAAAGGTAGACTTGAGAGAGAGTTGGTATAGAATGAGTTTACTCCTATCCATGAGGTTCTCAAGAGAAGAATGGGAGGAGAGGAAGGGGAGGATTCTGAAGTTAAAACGAACAGTTTGCTAAGCTACTGCCGGAAAGAAAGCCTAGTGGAGTTGTGCAAGCTTTTAGAATTACAACTCATACATCCTGTTTATCTCATTAACAGTTAGAAATGCCCCCAGGTAATAATTTTAATGTGGTTTAGGACTCTTGTAGGAATGATCTGAATGATAAGATTAAGGCTAGAGGATGGAATGTTTAGAATTCAAATGGTCTACATTCTCTGGGTTTGGTCCATCTGGTTATAACCTACCCAATGTGTATTTAGAAAGCGCGAAAAAAAAGCAAACACACAAGAAAATCCTTTCTAGTAACAGGAAATAGTACTTTCTGGTATAACTGTAATACATCTCACTTTCTGGAGTGAAATACAACTTTTAAAACATCTCTAATATGTGAAAATGTCCGAAGTTAGAAAGATTTTTAAACTACTTTCCTTCAACAGCAACATTACGTTTAAGAAAAATAGTGTAAGGCTGCAAATTGAACTGAGCCCTGATGGTCACTGATCATTGTTCCTTGCTGCTTTTTCAAATTTAAGCTGCTTAGCTCTTTTACTTGAATTTACTTATAGACATTTTTTTTTTTTTACACTGTTGAATATTATTTCTCTATCATAGAAAACCAAGTATCAGTATGAGTTCATTGGAAAGCTTTACTCTTGAACTTGACAGGTTTCAGGCCACATATTTATAAAATGTCCTAAGCAGCTTTTCTAAGTAAACAGTCCCTGACATGATGGTTCAGCTAATGACTTTTCAATTTTACAATGGTGCAAAAGTGATACACCTTCAGTAGAAACTGTACTTCTGAATTTTAATTATGATCTTGTCCTGGGCTCGTACAGTAGCATGCAGTCTCATACTCTCTCCTGATGCTGGGTGGAGGCAGTGGGCAAAATCACGACAGATAAACACCACTACTCTGCAGTGTAGTATTAAATGTGCTTTTGACTTATATCTTCAACTTAGGATAAGTTTATCAAGACATAACCCCATCATTAAGTTGAGGAGCATCTGTAATTCTGAGTCAATATTTTTTAAAGTCAATTTATTTTATGTATTTATTTGTGAACACTTGAAAAGGTAATGGCATGAAGTTTGAAATACTGCAGAAATACATGAAACGTGTTGTCATTAATAAAATAATTCACAAAAATCAGTTGATTTAAAAAGATGCTTTTAATGAAACAGGAAAAAAGCATTACAATGTGTTAAAATTTTTCATGACACTTGTTAAAGATGGTAAGGAAGACTTTTTTCAAGAGGAACTACCTCAGTGTGGTTTTGCAGTGGAGGAGAGAGGTGAGGCTCAATTCTGAATACAACAAGGACAAGAGGAGATTTGTAGCCAAGGATCAGGGTTGGTGATGGTGAATGGAAAATTACTAAGAGGAAATATCAAGGCTAAGGGGATTCTGGCTAACCTGACTTGACTGGATTTTTGCTGAAGGTAGGCCAGAGTGATAAGTTACTAAGCTATCAAGGGTGAGTTTTTTTTTTTTTTTTTTTTTTTTTTTTTTTTTTTTTTTATTAGTCTGACTCAGCAGGATTCTTGCTAAGACCTAACAGCAGGCCAAGGTCAGAGCCCAAATCTGGGCCTAGTCAAAAAGGACTCAGAGGAGACTGACTCAAGTTTGGTCAAAGAGGGACTCAATCAAATGTTAGTATAAGTGTGTGGCTAGGTCTTGGGAAGAAACCATGTTAGGGCTTGGAGCATGGGAGATTGAATAATATAAACTATAAAGTCTAGACTTTTTAGCATGGCCTATATAACTCTCTATTATCTGGACATGATTCTAGCCTTTAACTTCCTCATGTTGATGTAAAAATGTCCAAACCTGTAGAGACATTTTATAAGAGTTAAATTGAATTTATTTGAGCCAAACTGATGACAATGCTGGGAAGCAAGATCTCTGATGCTCCCTTGAAGGTGGCTACGCCCTTCAAAGGGTCTGGAAGAGAAGATTACTCTGGCATTTCAAAGGTCTGTTAACCTAGATGCACAAGAACAATGGACAGGGCTTGCTTAAGGCAGAGATAAACCTTTTACTAGAAAGTTATATGCCTGGGATGTGACTACCCACCATGACCTACCCCATTAGGAATTTATGATCAGATCACTGTGAGGTTACTTTCTGTGACTGCACTTGTCAGTTTTATTACAGGACCTCCCCCCCCCCTTTTTTTTTTTTTTGTCCACACTAGCCAACAACTCCAATAACTGAAAAGGAATAAAAACATTGCCATTGAAGGACAGTATTACCCAGTGGTCCATAGCCACCTGTGTCTTAGGTAGAACTTTAAAAATCAAGAGGACACTCTATTATGAACCCTTTATGCTAAAACACTGATGTGAGAAGAAATAATAGGTGACTCTACCTTTCAACATTTGCAGGAGTAAACAAACAACAGCCATTGTTTCTTTTACTTTGTGGCTCTTGTCATCAGAAGTTATAATAAAAAATTCAAGGTCACTCAGTCAGAGAAAAGATGTTTCTATTAATTCTTCTGGTTTGTAACAACCTAGGAGGAATGCCTCCAGTATTGCTCAGTATGGAGCTACCAGCCTAGTTTTGCTAAGCTCTGGATGTTGCAGAGTAGAAGCCTCTAACCCCACCGACACTGATGGAGCTGAACAATTCCTATGAAAGAGGGATCCTTCAAATTTAATGAGTTAAGAATAAGCATAAATAACCCTAAAATTATTAGCACATCTGTCTGATCTCTATTTTATAAATGTTTGTGCATGGAGCAAAGTGAGGACACTGAATTTAGACTGAAGTTAGAATTAGAATCCAGCTCCTGTACATATTAGTTGAGTGACTCTGAACAAGTTCCTTCACTGTGCTTCAGTTCCCTCATTATAAAATGAGGTGATAGGATCTTCATGGTGTAATTATCATAATGTCATGAGGATCAAATGAAATAAATAAATCTCTAGTGCTTAGCAAAGAGCTTAATGATTGTTATTAGTATTATCATTATTATTTGTTCTTATATCTCCACAACCTATAACACTACTTAGAACATAATTTATACTTAACAAGCATTTGTTGAATTAATTCCAAAGGCAAAGTCATAATTATCTTCCACGTTTTTAGCTAAATCTAGATAGAGAGCAATGAGTGAGACACCCCTCCTTCCTTTAGTAACTCATGGTGCTGCTGCTCATGAAATCACACCTGAGACATAAAGAAAGCTGACAATGGTGGGTACTTAATCTCCTCCAACAATACAGTGGCTGGTTTAGGATGATATAAGGCAGTACCATCTGAATAAGTCTCTAGCCTACAATTCAACTAAGTTTAAATAGCCAAAGGATAATATTTGCCAAGTTGTGTGTTGCAAATACCTGGTGCAAAATTTTAACTTTTTAAGAAGATTTGAGAAGAGCCTAAGGATGCATTCAATCATTTTGAGAAGTTTTCACTTGGAATGTGTCTAAAGATAGGCAATCTTAGACACAGCCCATGGGGAAAAAATGTGTATTTGAGATATTCTGTACTCTAGCATATAGTGTACTTGTTTATGGAATTGTCAATATTTGATTGATTCTAGGCCTCAAGACTCATTCCAGCTGCAGAACAGCATGAAATAAAAATCAGTGCCAATCCTCAGTTTGTAGCAGAAAAGCAAATCCTAAACCTGTTCTGAGAGATAAGCCATATTAGAATTGTAAAGCAAAGTCACTTTCTCGTATGACAGAGCATCCAAGAGTTGAATAGAACAAATGTCACAGTCCAAAGTATGAGTTAGAGCCAAGGCCAAGAATGACTAAGAGTAACAAGTCATCAGAGAATGGGAATTTAGGAAGGAAACACAGATGTTCAAAAATGGCTGTAATTCCAAGAAGTCATATTGTTATTATTATTATCCAAGAAAATCAAGAAGTTTCACAATACTCTAGGTGTGTAGTGTGCCATTTTTAAAAATCAATATTTACTTAGACACTGTTAACAACAACATTGGAGGCTGATGTTCTGAACTACCTACTTGAGTTTCTCAATGTGACTCTATATGTATCTGGCTTTTGTCCCCATTTCTTTGACATTTATAAATGTATTTCTCCTTTACAAATTAGTCAAATATACAAACAGACGAATAATATCTGCAAACCACTTATAGTCTTTGTGGTCTAGACTAATAGTGTCAGATTTCTTTTTTGGGAAGTTTTGGTGTTCTAACATCGTCAGGTTCATATGATTTGAAATTTAATATAATTCTGCATCTTACATTGGGTAGGAAAGAGTGTCCAGCACAGAAAATCCTTTTTAGAATTTCAAATGTTTCACGCATCTTCAATGTAAGCTCTGTTGATAAAGGATGACACATAAGGGGAATTAATGTTGTTTTAACAGGTTTCAGTTCTTGCCTTATTTCCTCTTTCCCTTCCCCCAGTTCCTGACTGTTGAATCTACTAATGGGCTCTTTAGCAGGCTTCGGCCTGTTCCAGTTGTTGAGCCAAGTCTGACTGGGGCAGGAAGTAACGCTAGCCAAGTCTTCTGAGGGGGCTTCAAATTGAGTCATGCTGGAGGCCAGCCTGGAATACTGGGCCAAAGTGAGGCCCTGCGGGTCTGTGTATCTGTCTCACCTCTGGGCCTTTCCCTCCTTCCTCCCGTTCTCTCATGTATTAGATCAGGCTCCTGCCTCTTATTCCACTCCATAGGACACTTTGTGAAAGAAACAGATAATTAGAAGTCTTATAATTTCTGCCAATATGTCCATGTAAATGAGCATATTGCTATAATATGCTGTACAATATGATAAACTGTCTCAGGTTGTGTGTGTGTTGGGGTAAGGGTGTTGAAAGAAAGACAACATGAATGGCTGAAGAAAGTTTGAGTCTTTGGTTTGATTTGCGATAGACTTATCAAGGTGAACACCTAACTTCTCGGGAATGGAATGATTTAATAGCCAAAAAAATGACATAACCAAACTACCTATTTTTCTCTCTGGAATAACTGACAATTTGATACAATGTAAGATTCCTTGAAATCTTTCTGAGCAATCACTGTTAAGTGTTATACTCAGAACACTGATCTTTTGCTTAACGTTATTAACTTATTTATTGAGCATATTCTCTGTGCTAAGCCTAAGAGTGAGGTTAACAGCACCTGCTTTATGGAGCCCACAGTGATGGCAAAAGTGCCATCAAAATGCAGAGTAGAAGTGCCTCACTTTCCCAGCGCGTGAAACTCCAGGAAATATTTCTTACACAAAGGCCTGGAGGGTGAGTAGAAGAAGTAGAACAGCGTCCATTCATTCAGTAAATGTTTACTGAGCATCTATTTGTGCTGGACATAATTCTGGTGCTAGGGACAAAGTCATGAAGTAAAACATGCAACACCTCTGACCTCATAGAGTCCAGTGATGGGAACAGGAGAAAAGAATAAATAACATAGGTATCTTAGATGGTGATAAAGGCTATGATGAAAAATCAAGCAGGAAGAGAAAACAAGAGTGCGTGGGGTGGATATACAGAGATAGATCAGCCAGAGCAAGGCTTACTGGAGGGAACTTAAGTGACTACCTAAGGGAGGAGAAGGAGTGAACCTCATGCCTGTCTGAGAAAAGAGTGCTCCTGGCAGAGGGTCACTGGCAGCAGGCCTGGCACTTTGGAGAAGCAGTGAGAAGGCTAGCCTGGTTGGAACAGTGTGCAGGATAAAGAGGTAGTAGGAGATGAGGACAGAGAGGTAACGAGGAGACCAGGCTGTGAAGGGCCCTTTGTGTTATTTGCCATAACTTTGACTTTTTATTTGGCATGAACTGGAAAGGCACTGAGATTCACATGGTATAAGTTATACCCTTACAAGGTCACTTTGGCTGCTGTTTTGAGGACAAAGCAGAGAGGAACAAAGCCTGTAAATGCACTATTTGAATGCCTTTTGCAGGTCAGGGCTGTGATGGGAACCCTGTCCTTAGGAACTAACCATCTAGTCACAGGAGAAAAAACTGGTTTTGTAAGTAGTATGAATGCCCAGTGACAGACATTGATAGTTGGCCATTCTGGGGCCCTTACTCCTCATGTGGCAGTCACCCCTGATTTTGTTTTAGGAATCCAACTCTTTCCCACTCTCTGACCATGTGGTTTGATGGACCCCATTGCCCAGTTGTAACAATGAAGTTGTAATCCAGGCCTAGGCCTAAATCAGTGCGCAAAGTCCATCCCTCTAGCCCACGTTCAAGAATGAGCATGTGACTCAAATCCATCAACGAAGCCACAATCCAAATGAATGTAGGGACTTGGAGCATTGGGAACACTCTTCTTTGATGGACATGAGGGATCTGGATCTGCTGTGGCCATCTTGTGTCCACATAGGGACTGACAATGAAACCATACCAGCTTGCAGTTTGCATAAATGTTTTGTTTGCTTAAATTTTGGGAGGACATACATAGGCTTTTTATTTTATTTTATTATTTATTTATTTATTTTTAGAGAGAGAGGAAGGGAGAGAGAGATAGAAACCTCGATGTGAGAGAGAGAGACATCAATCAACCACCTCCTGCATGCCCCCAACTGGGGACCAAGCTCACAACCTGGGCATGTACCCTGACCAGAAATCAAACTGGGACCTCTCGGTCCATGGGATGACACTCAATCCACTGAGCTACACCAGCCTGGTGGGCTTTTTATTTTTAGAAGTCAGACTTTTAATATTTTTCCTATAGTCTTGAACAAAATAGCAAACTTTTTAAAAATGGTTTCTCATGCTCAGATGGTGCTCATTGCCAAACAGCATTCTGTTGAGTAGTGGTAAAACCAAGAAAATACGAGAGAGACCTCAAGAAATCCTCCTTACTGGGATAAAAACATGAATTATTGTAATACTGACTATAGCTCAAAGGGAAAAGAGCAATAAAAGGAATTTTAAAAGGTCAAAGGAAGCATCCTGAATATACAAATATGAACATTGCTTTTCAAATCATGAGGTGTTCTGCTTGACTAACTCAGAACCCAAAGGGAGGAGTTTGTGCCTCTTCTATAACATAGAATTTCTGAAGATACTTTTAAAGAAATCATTGGCTGACTGATTTTTAAAAACATCTTTAGTCTGGGACTATCGTTTGATTGCATCCGAACAAATTTAAGGTAAAATTATGGAATTTATTTAACTATTTTTCTCATTTAAATATTGATCAACATCATAGAAGTGTAAGTTATTTGTCTCTGTTGCATTTTAGTCTTTCCAATAGCTCTTTTAAAAATTGTAGAGTAAAATTTAGACATAACACATATATACATATATAATATATGTTGTGGAACTGAGACTAAAATACTAATCACAATGATCATTTAAGTACTTTCTAAATGTCAGAAATTCTGTACATTTCCTAATTCTCATAACAAACTTTCAAAATTTGTATTATATTGTCTATTTTTACATAAGAATTAAAATTAAAGCATAGCAATGTAAGTAAATTGCCCAATGTCAGACAGCGGACGGATAGAAGATTTGGGTGGAGATTTTTGGCCAGCCACTGTGCTAAGCACTTTATATGTGTTGCTTCATTTAATTTTTATAACAGCTCTTTAAAGATGAGGACATTTAAGAGGAGATTCAACAAAGATGGAGGCAGGACTCACCTGAGGACTGTCTGTCTTTAGAACCCATGATCGTACCATTGTATGACTTACGGTCTTCCTAAAAAACTTCTAAATTTCCCACTTAATAGTATCTCTTAAGTTCAAAGTAGGTTATATTTGGTCTCTCATTTGTTAACTCTGAAACAAGTCCAAGATGGTATTCTTCACCCAAGAGTTCAAAATTAGACCTAAAGAATGAGCACCTCCTACATCTCTCCTGAATAACTTTTGCTTTAAACACTGATGTGTGCAAACTTCCAAGTTATTATTATTAGTTCAGGCTTGACAGTCTTCAGATCCTCCCCTTTTCCATGAAACAGTTTTTGGATAGTCTGGTACTTTGCTGTATGTGTAGTACTTAATACTTCAGGCATTGGTTTGAGATGACCTTGAGGTGACTTTTAACTTAAGAAATTGCTGGTTATGTGACTGCTTCATTAGACAACTTCTTAGGTCTCAAATAAATTCTTACCACCATACAGGATAATATACTTGACCCTCTTTCCCTTTGTCAGACTCATGGTTTCTTAACATAGTAAATGTGATAAAATATTATTTCACTGAAAAGAGAGAAAATAAATATAACCAGTGAAGCTTTATCTCGTAAAAACCACTGAAGAGTGCTTGCTCCCCTTCTGGAGCTTGCCCATACCTTTCCTCTTCCCCTCTTCTTCCTCCAAGGGGACTTACTTTGTCTTTTCTCTCTCTTAAACTCCAAGGGCCCTTCTTTGCCTCTGTAACTTATTTCCTAAGCCCATGCAGCCCAGCTGGCTCACCTTTTCTACCTCTGTGACTTTCTAAATAAACTCTCTCTTATTAAAAAAGAAATCATTGAAGACATTGAGAAGTTTGCTTTGAACTGACACTTTTTGTGTAAACCCTCAAAAGAAAAAATAGAGATTAAACAATATTTTTATTTTTTTATTTTTAGAAGAAACAAAGTTTATTAGTATTTGTGTTTAACAATTTTCAGATGGCCTACTTGTACAATGATATATGAACAAGTTCAAAGCTGATTTTAAATAGAAGGACACTGGAAATGAAGTATTCAAAAATATTTTTTAATCAATGAGGATTTTCTTTTTCTAAGACTCTAATAAGATTTTTAAATTATTGATTATATTTGATGCATCCTTGAGACAATCTAGACCAAAAGATGAATCACAATTGAATTATTATTCTGATTTGTGTTTTATTTTATCCATTTGCTGAAAACTTCTGTAAATTTCTACAAAAAATACTATTTTTGCCTTTAATTCCAATCTATAAAAAAGAGCGTGGTTCTCCTTCTTCTCCTTCTCCTTCTCCTTCTTCTCCTCCTTCTCCTTCTCCTTCTCCTTCTCCTTCTTCTTCTTCCTTTTCTTCTTCAATTATACAGATTGTTTTTGCATAATAAGTATTAAGTTCTCAGGAGGCTAATGAGATTGGAACCCCAATTTGAAGTCTCGTATTTAGTATAGCTTCTTAACTGGGTCTTTTCCACAGTCAACTTTGTTGTTTGTAATTTCCTTTCCCCTATCAAAATATGTTATTCTTGTAAGACTAATAAACAAATTCATAAAAGTTCAAGTGAAAAAATTATAACAGTCTACCCGCAGGTTTCACATTTCTTAGAGATCGGAGGTTTAAAGCTAACACAAGAAATAGTAAGTGTGGAATTTCAGGAATTATACATTCCTCTACAAATATTTATTGACATCCTAGTAAATGCTAAGAATGAACAAAATGGCTAGAGCACACACTCTGGAGCCAGGCTGCCTGGGTGAAAACCCAGGTTCTACCATTTGGTCTCTGTAGGTGACCTCAAGTGAGTTACCTGATTTTCTTGCTCCTCTTTCCTTACCTATAAAATGGGGATAACAATAATACCAATCTCATGTATATGGAAGGTAGTTGACAAGACTAAATGAATTAATGTAAGTAGAAGACTGCAAACATGCCTGCCATGTTATAGGGTTACACATGTAGCAGTTCACCAGTATGATTATCATTATAATTATGACAATTAACCAGATATGGTCATCACCCAAGTGGTGCTGATGAGAGGCATTTTAGAGTGCACAATTGATAGTCATCAAAGACTTGCTTACTATGTTCTAGGTACAGTAATTTATTTTTATTATTTAATTCTTATAATAACTGTTCCAATGAAGTTTAAAGATGAGGAAATTGAAGTTTACTGTGATAAAATAACTTTGCTATAGGTTCAGCAAGTAAGTGATGAAACCAGAATTCAAACCAAAGTTCTATTCATTTCACTACATGAGACTGATCATTTAGAGAAAATACATTAACCATTTACTTAATAGGAAGAGAGCATAGTGTGGTTATTGCAAGTACAGACCCTGAGACACACTATGAGGATTTGAATTCTGCCTTTTCTACTTTCGAAATATTGGCCCTTCGATAATCTGGCTAACTTCTCTGTGTTTCAGCTTTCTGCCTACAGTATGATGATAATAATTCTTCAAAACAGAGCTGATATAAGGATTGAATAAAATAAAATATAGCCAATGCTTGATTTGTACAGAATGATCATTTTTATTTGATTCATGAAAATTGGACAGCATGAATACTTATCTGTTTCATCTCTCTTCATGTTTACAAGTGTCAAAGCCAAGTTTCTAGAAATTATAATGTAGGCTCTAGAGATGATTGGTTAATTTAAGGGAATTAGACTTTCATTTTCTAGTCTAGTGATCTATAAAGACTAGAACATTCTAGGCAGGCTAATATTCAGGTAGCAAGCACCACTATAAATACTGGCCATTAAAATATTAAAATACAGGGCTTCTGTGCTAGAGGATAAATGATTTCAAATACTGAACCCATATGTTACTTAATGAGATGGATAATGGGACCTGGGAGTGGTGGGTGAGGGTGACCCTCAGTAGCTGCAGAGTGGGCTGAGATGAAGAGTGATAGAGAATCTGCAATGCTCTTCTCCTGCTTGGGTGTGGCCCCGCCCTCAGGAGGGTGGTAAGGCACACGACAGGGCAGATGATAGTGATAACCATGATGCTGATGGGGTTGAAGTGCTGGCTATCTAGATCTAGACCAAGGTGCCAAGCCTGTTGTTGGCAGCAGCAAAGTATCAATGCAAACCTAATATCAATTTAATGGAGAGAAATCAGTTTTCTTATGTCCAATTGTAGTTCAGCTAGGGCCATCTTCTAACTAATAACAATATCATCAAACAAAAGATTATACCAGTAATTCCCAAAATTTAACATACGGTTTGAAACTATCAGAATATTTTGATGAACTATGGACACTACAATTTCTATCACTTGGTAAACAATTCTGTTATCTATATCTTCATTTATTCAGAAAGTAAGAGGATTTACTTTTTAAAAATCTATCAGTTGATTTCTATATTAAATTTTTATTTCCAGTTGTTAAATATGTTTAATTACACATAATTATGGGCAAAGAAGGACCACGGGGCAAGGGTAGCAATGTCCCATGTAGATTTTTAAAATATATTTCTACAAAGAAAGAAGGAATCATCTCTTCCAAATAACCCGAAGGCTTTAATTATTTTCTAGGCAATTTGAAGATTCAATGAATAAAGGGACAAAGATGGACGGGAAAATCTGTTGTCCTTGTGAAATATTCTAAAAGTGAGATTGTAAGAGCTAATAGTTAGCTCATTAAAATTTTTCACATTACTGTCTTTTTTGGATAATATTCCATCCCTCCTTTCCCATTTCACTTTCTTTAGTTACTCGTTTTCTCTTCTTTTTCTGAGAAACATTTGCATTTGAGACAGGTTTGTACTCACTTCATAGTGTTAAGTGCAGAAAATATCATCATCAGAGGACATTAGAACCAGCATTACAATGATCCAGTTTTCTAAACTTAAATTTGAACGCATGGTCAGACCATGACTCCTTAATTCATCAGACACCAATTCATTGCTACCACATGCTGTGCGCAAAGGATGTAGACATGACAACATGTCTCTGCCCTCAGGGAACTCACAGTCTCATCTAATCTGAAGGCCAGGTTGCTAAACAGTAACACTATACTGTAACAGTAGCTACAGAGGTAGTAAGAAGGAAGACAGTCTTCTACTTTTTGGAAAAAGAAAATCAAATTTGAGGAGACCCACTCTAGTCTTAGAAGAAAAAGCATTTCCTTAGCAGGCATGTGTTAGGGCCCTGGGAAGGGCATTCTGGACCAACACAGGCACACAAATAAGAACCACTGAGAGAACATAATCTGTCCCAGGACTGGTCAATTTAACATTCAATTAACAGGTATATGTACTTCAAAAGGAAAAAAAATTCATTTGGAAGCCTTGAGATCTGATCTGTCTTTTATTATTGTTGATTTTATATATGTATGTATATATATATATATATATATATATATATATATATATATATATATATATATCTTTTTATTAAATTTATTGGGGTGACATTGATTGGTTAATAAGATTATATAGGTTCCAAGTGTACATTTCTATGATACATGATCTTCATATTGCATGGTGTGCCCACCACCCAAAGTCAAATCATCTTCTGTCATCATATACTTGACTCCCCTTACCCTTTACTGCCCCTCCACCCTCCTTCCCTCTAGTAACTGCCATACTGTTGTCTGTGTCTATGAGTTCTTTTTGTTTGTTTTTCTCGTTTGTTCATTTGTTGCTTTCAGTTTTATATCCCACATATGAGTGAAACAATATGGTTCTTAACTTTTTTTTTCTAACTTATTTTGCTTGTCATGATGTTCTCTCAAGGTCCATCCATGTTGTTGCAAATGGCAGTATTTCACCTTTTCTTATGGCTGAGTGGTATTCCACTGTATATACGTACCGTATCTTCTTTATCCAATCCTCTACTGAAGGATACTTCGGCTGTTTCCATGTCTTAGCTGCAAAGCACATAGGGGTGCATACATCTTTGAGAATAAATGTTTTCAAAATTTTCAGGTAGATACCCAGAAGAGGGGTTGCTAGGTCATATGGTAACTTAATTTGTTGAGGAGTCTCTAGACTGTTTTCCATAGTGGCTGTGCCAGTTTATATTCCCACTAGCACAACCTCTCCAGTACTTGTTATTACCTGTGTTGTTGATAATAGCCATTTTCACAGGTGTGAGGCGGTATCTCATTGTGGTTTTGATGTGCATTTCCCTAATAGCTAGTGAAGTTGAACATCTTTTCATATATCTGAGTTGAACATCTTTTCATATATCTGTTAGCAATATATATGTCTTCTTGGAAGAACTATCTGTTCATGTCCTCTGCCCATTTTTTAATTGGATTGTTTGTTTGGTGTTGAGTTGTATGAGTACTTTATATATTTTGGATATTAACCCCTCGTCATTGATCCGTCTTGATGTTTGGTTGCATTTCATCACAGTTCCTTGGATGTTTTAGTTGTAGGATGACACCAGCAACATAGCATATTGGTATAACCGAAGGAGCTTCAGATTACAAAGGAAAGTGACTTTTTGTCCTTTTGCTCATTAATATAAATGCAAACTTTGCTTCATTTGTGGCACCAACCTTCTTTAATGTACCTTGAGTTAGATACTGGAGGATTTTCTCAGTAGGCTACCTTTGGAAATAAGCTCCGGGCTGAATCACAACAATTACAAGCCTGAGATGAAAGGAGCCACGTGTACACAGAGGCCTCTTAAAGACCGGCCAGCCTTCATTTCCTCTCACAATGGGAAGCTTTGAGCTTCCACTGACTAGGATTTAACCACAACAAAACAATATCTCTCTGTGTAGGTTTTAAAAATAAACTCAAGTGATTTGTATGTACAAATGGCATCTTAGAAAAAGGAGTGTAGAAAAGCCAAGTTAAAAAAGAAAACAAACAATCCTTGAAATCCTTCCCTCTTTTCTTTTCCAACAGGTTTTCTTCCTCAGAACTGTAGTCTGGAAAACTCATCTACTATTGCATTGCATACGGAGCAGTTCAACCACCCCAGGTTTGCTTTGGGATTCTAATGCTATTATTATAAATAGTATTAAAGATGGGCTATAATCTGGGGTCTTTGCAAGGATAACTAAAAGCCTCCAGGCTTTTAAAAGGAAATGCAGAGAAAATGCATTTGTTGTCTCAGCTACATTATTGACAACATAAATGATTCTTTAGGGGTTTGAAAGGTGGGGTCAGCCATGTCAGCTTGCATTTCAGGAGAGTTTAATCAACTGATTAATGACATAAAAATATATTCACTCACTTGATGTTTCATATACGTACTTTATCAGTAGGAGAATTTTCTAGTAATTTGCATACTCTACTGCTTTCACAATTAGGATGATGAGGGGAAATCATCCAACTCTATAAACGATGGCTAGCAACTAAATCTAAATATAGAAGGTTAATTAGAATTTATGTAGACCACTGTCAGTACAAATATATATTTTTAATTATTATAATTTCTAGTCAGCAGAAATTGACCAAGTTATACAGCCTTCACATTTTAAATTATTTAGATTTTAAATGAAATCAGTATTCCTAGAAACTCATGGACATTAAACTGCTAGGTTAAAAAACTAGTTAAGATACATTTTATGTTCAAATTAAGTTTGTTTCTGAATGTGTTTTTTAATTATAAGAATCGCCAAGTACATGAAAAGTTAGAATAAGAAGGTGTTGGTACTAAGATGGTGTATTTAGGGAAGACTACATAATACTAAAATATCTCATTAAAGAATAAAAACTTCAGCAATTTGCCAGTTATTCTGTTTATACAAAATTCTGACAAACAAATGAATATCTCTCTAAATATATAGACAACTGAGTTCATAATTGTCAAATAATTCCTTTGCAATAGCTTTAAGGTAACAAATAATGACTTTAAAAGCCAATGAACCTTCAAAACTCTGCTATATTTCTAATGTTCTGAAGTAGACCTGAAACTAGGAGAACAAAGGTACTTTGATAAAACCCAACAAAGCATCAAGGTGGATCAGATGCCAAGGCTTTCAAATGAATTTCTTTTCTTAAGGTACATGTACCTGGAGAATGTTAAGTTGTCCGGTCCCATGGCATATTATGTTCTCAAAAATATCCAAGCTTTTGTGCTTGTGTTGGCCCAAAACGCCTCCTGCAACCTTAAAATTTGCCTGCTAAAGAAACTTTTTCTTCCAAGAGTGGGTTAAGAGATGTGATTCCTTTTACCACAAAGGATAACTGATTCTCCTTGCCACCTTTGTAGCAATTATTGGATTATAATAATGTAACTATATTTCTTCCAGAACTGACTTGATAAATCATTGCATTTTTAAAGGAAGATTTTGCTAATTCCTTATCTTCCCCAAGTCCAAGGACCATAGGCCAATGGGAAAACATAGAATTTTGTTATGACCTTTTATGTACCTTTTTGAGTAGATCCAAGAGAAAACTGAATTTTGATTGAACACAAACTGTCTTTTAAAAATATGTTCAAGAATATAATTGAGTAGTTAAAAGTAGTCTGGAGAGTCTGAAAAAATAGAAATGACATTTCCAAAGATTTCTGTTTTTTTTTTTTTAAATTAAAATTAGTAAACTAGAACTAATTTTAAAATGAAAATTATAAACATTTCTTGTATTTTTTTCTTTCAAAATGAAAATATTTGATGGGTTCACTAAATGTATAAAATCTTTATATAAAATCACCAGAATTAAGGTATTTTATTTAGAGTCTACCTGGTAAAAGCAAACATAGAAATGCCTTTTGGAAATTAAGTATAACTCTTGAACCCCCTCACATGATTTGCTCTTTCCAAGTCTTCCAATCTCAGTAAATGGTCAAAACCAAACTCTACGATGTATCTTTGACTCCTCCCTTTCTTGACTGCTTATGCAACATGATGTTCCCTTTGCTTGGCATACTCTCCTCACGGATCTTGTTGTTAATCCTCACCAGAGGATATTTTTCCATTGATTTTTAGGTAGAGTAGAAGGGGGAGAGAGCGAGAGGGAAACACCAATGTGAGAGAGACACACTGATTGGTTGTCTCCAGCACTGCCCCGGTTGGGGTCAGGATCAGGATTGAACCTGCAACCCAGGTATGTGCCCTTGACTGGGAATCGAACCCAAGAGGCTTTGGTCCTTCGGTCCTAGGGCACACGCTCTTACCACGGAACCAAAACAGGCAGGGCTCTCCTCACAGATCGTGATGGTTCCTTGTTGGCATTTTATCTCTTTAATCAAAGGCCATCTCCCCATTAATCACTTCATGATCTCTTAGCCTGCATTAGTGCTTCTGCCCCTCAAGGTCCAAACATCAGATCACACCACTGAGTTCTACTTTCCTTATATCCCTCAGCACCATCTGGATTACGCTTTTCAGTGTATATTCTCCACCAGAATGTAAGCCCTCAAAGGCAGGGAACTTTTCTTTCTTTTTCTCCCCAGTATTCCAGTACTTAGTAAAATGTGTGCACATAATACACACTCAAAAATATATTTCAAATGAATATTTTGAGAACAGATTTTTAAAAATGTATTTTATTCAATAAACACCTCATTTGTGTTTAGTATTATGCTAGATGAAGGTAAGGGAACATATATTGAAAGGCAAACATAGACACCTTGGCATTCTCCCCTCCCCCCCTTGTCCTCACCTCTTCTCCCCCCCTTCCCCTCTCCCCCTTACAGGAAGAGAGAATGGCAGAATGGAAATAGCACAGACTATAGCAGTTAGATGGGCATGTGACTTCCAAACTATATGATCTTAGACTAGCTGTTTAGGCTCATAGAGGTTATGTTTCTTCCCTTGAAAAACAGGAATTATTGCTTCTATCTTACTGCTTGTTGTGAAAACTGAATATAACAAAGACTGTGTGTAATAAATATCTCAGCACATTATTGGCTTTCAATAAATGGAAGCTTTTATTACTATTATCTCATGAAATGATCTGAGGTCAGTCATGCCCCAAGCCAATTTTCTTTTGACTAGTGCTTGCATAAGACCACTTTTTGAGGGGATAATTGGCAACTAGCTAGCGTACTAAAATACAATATGTATCATATTTTTAATGGTCTGATTCCTTTCCTTTCCTTTCCTAAGAGTAAGACAAGAGATCATCGTGACTGGTTCCTGTTGCTTTTTGATGCGGCTGCCAGACTCCAGGCGGGCATGTAGGCAGTGGCCTCTCAGTGAGGTTTGAGCGAGTTACAGACAGTGCAGGGACGTCGGAAACAGCGTGCATCATCTCATAGTTAGGGGTGGTGAGGTCAAGTGGCTGGCTGAGGAAGTAGCATCCAGTAAATCCAAAGCAGAGAGAAAAAGATTCAAAGCACATTCAAGAGGGAAAATGAAGTGCATCTCACTGTATGGTTTTAAGAAATAATCTGGAGCTGAAAGAAGATGTCTCTGAGGTCAAGAGACCTACCAAATATGGGAGTTTCAGTCAGCAGCAATATAGTAAATTTTGCCATGAATAATTAAATATCTGACAGGACTAATTTTATTTATTGCGTGGTAGATAGCATTTTTTTATTTAAAACAAGCTCAGTTAATAAGTTTAGGTGCTTTGGCAGAGGATCTAAAGTAATATCAGTTCCATTTCTATGTGAGCTTAAATCACTCCCTGATTAGGAATCTTTACAAAATAACTGCATCCAACATGTATCAGTCATCAAGTCTGATGGAGACACCAACACCCAAAAGTGTGTATATGTGTGTGTGTATGCATATGCCTGTGAGTGTGATGTTTCCTATAGCCGCTGCTCTGACCCTGGGAGCTCAGTTGAGCTCAGTTGCCTATAGGTAACTGAGATAACAGATGATCTGCTTCCTTCTCTTGCTCTAACTGGGATTATAGCAGAGCTTGGGACCCACCTTATATGAGGGGTGACAGGGAAACCTAGAATTCTGCTCTTGTTTGAAATGGCCCAAATGCTGGACTATCTCTAGATTGACTAAACCCAGTGAAATAGTTTGGTTGAAGAACTAATCCAGGTCTATTTCGGGTTGAATCTAATTGGAGTCTAGATTGGACTTGGTTTCTTAAAGCTACCTACATCTTCCTTGGAGCCAACACAGAAACATAAGACTCTTCTAGATTAGAGGAGTCTCATATGACTCCAGCAGAAATAAATTCCTTTAAGCTTCCTAGACTGATTCATAACATTTCCAAAAATACTACTTGGTTTCCCAAGCAAAACATTTGCAATAGACTTCAAAGTTAGTCTATCCTGTGGACTTCCAATAATCATGTGTTGAATGGTGGAGTAAATACTCTGTTTTCTGTACCTGCTAAAGCACCCGAAGCTGTCCTTCTGTAATGCTCATCAGTCTTGTAAATACTTATGCAATGTCTGTCATTCCCCTGAAACTGTGAGCTCTGTGAAGGCAACCACTTGTCTGCCTTATCATTGTATCCCCAGAATCTAGTACCATGCCTGGAACATAGGTATTGTTCAATAAATAATTGTTGAATGAATGAATGAATGAATGAATGAATGAATGAATGAATGAATAAACCCTAACTTTCTATATCTCACTCATGGATAAAAATGCCAAATTTTTGGAGTTGGTGTAAGAATTAAATGAGATCGTGTAAATAAAGTAACTGACACATGTCTGAGATAAAACAGGTGCTTGAATACCTACTTCCTCTCTTGCCCTCTGATTAGTAGAAGCCCCGGTCACTTGGATCCACAGGTCACAGAGACTTCTGGTCAAGCTAACTATTTCCCTAGGTTTTAGCCCTTGTGCTTCCTTCCCTTTGATCAAAAGCTTGGCTCAAGTTATTAACGACAGGGAAAAAGATCAGAGTTCAGTTCCGCTCTTTGGCACCGAGGCAACAGTTCTCCAAGGAAACAAAGTACTAACTCAGAGCAGTTAGTTTCATAATTCATTCTAGAAATCTCTTCAAGACTAAAATTCTGGCCTTTTACCAACCATCCGGTTCATTCAGCCTCCTTTTCTCCTATCAGAATTCGGAATAGCAAAACGGTGCCAACAATTAAGTGTCAAAACCATTCCTAGAGATTCCTGGACGTGAATTAGTACTGCAGGGGCATTTGCAGGGGAAACTTTGGAACGAATAGCACTTTAGGATGAGCATTTAAAGTCATTTTCTTTGCCCTTGCTCTGCGCTTTCAACTTTCCCCTAAAATGCCACCTTTGTATATTTCTGAGGTGGGGAGAGATGGCAAATTTTTGTTTAGCTTAGAGGCAGTTATTGCAAAAGCCAATTCTAAGATGCACAGAGCAAAAAAAGGGAAAGGAAAAGGCCCCGAATGTTTTCCAGGGTGGTTCTAAGTATTGAGCATGTTGTGGAAAAGTTTTAGCCATCTGCTAACGGATATTATAAAAGTGGAGACTGTGCTAAAAAATAAAGTGCCGGGTTGTCCTTTGCAGAAAGTTAATAAAAAGAAGGAAGTGAAAGACTGCTCATTATTTTTAATGACCCTGCTTTCCAGCAGAGCGCCTGTATCTCCTGCCTTTACTTTTTGCCTTCTTTCAGTTCATTAGAACACACTGGGCTACTCCTTAGAATGATTGCTTTGTTCTAAAGCACAGAGTTCATCAAGAGGCTCGCAGTCCCAGGCTGACCAGTTGTTAAGCACTGATTCAGCGCCAAGGTGATGATGCAAAGATGAGCCCAGGATGCTGTCCACAGAACAGTCCACTGTGACTGCCCTGGCCTTCCTGTGAGCATGTCCACATCCTTACAGGGATTCAGCTCTCAAATGCTTCATTGTGCTTGGCGGGTGATGCAAGTTCCAGCCATCCGCAGAGGTGGGAGTTTCAAAAGCGGTTCATTCTCCTGTGCTCAGCCAGGAGGCGCTATGCTGTGGCTAGGAGCGGCCTTTGCTTTTTTAAATTCCACATATCGAGTATACATATTTGTTTCACACTTGACTTGTTAGTTTCATTATTTCCATATACACTGTTTGAGTATATAAACTTTGTGCTGTACATTTAGAGTAACTGGTTTTCTGTGCTAATATCCTTGGCTATCAGTGGCCTCAGATGTCCCAGATAAATTATGAAAATGTGGATAATAAATTCGTAAATTGTGAGATGAGAAAGAACTAAATAATATTTCACCATGATGCTAATATAAGGTAAATGGTTTAACCTAGGCATGTATATGTTTCATAAAGCAGTAAAACAATGTAAGCACACAAATATAAAATAAGGGTATTTAAACCACACACACACACACACACACACACACACACACACACACAGAATGAAAATCCTAGCTCCAAATTCTATGTTGGGTATACCTGCTATCTGTGTCAGATTTTTTTTAAAACCATGTTTCTATTTCCAAATAAGGACTAAACTGGCTGTGCTTTGGAAAACCCTCTGAGCTCTGTATTCACAAACCCCTGTGTTTTGAAAAAGAGATAAGTGCTCTGGAGAGTGCCTGACACAGACAAGTGACACCAGGCTCTTGAGTGTGGGTTTGAACCTGGAAAGGAGGCCGCAGCATTTCCTCTGATCTAAATGGGGCTCTGTCCCTTTAACAGTCTTCAGGCAAAAACATCAGAGATTTACCTATTTGTAAACTCAAGCATTAGAGTGACACTCTGCCTGGTTTTCTTATGTTTCCATGTGAACATATGTGTTTTTTAAACACAATAAATGGGTCTTTTTTTTTTTTTTTTGCCAAAAGTATTCAGGCACCATACTCTTAAAAAAGCTTTGCTAGAAATAAAGTATATGTTTATTCATTAGCTGTCAGGCACTTCTGGGCTCAGTATCCACACAGACAGGCTGTTTAATGTGGAGTTTAATAACATTTATGTAGAACCGAGCTGGTGACTATCTTGGTGGAGGAAAATCCATACTGACAAAGCATACTGTTTTGCTTGTCTTCATCCAGGAGAGGAAAAGCCTGACTAGGATTGCCTTGCTTTATCTAAACTCTGCCACACTGTTGATAAAAAAGAAAAAGAAAGAAAGAAAGAAAAAAAAGCAATGTAGTTTACTGTCATGCTAGGAGGAAAGAATGAAGCCAGCCAGCCAATTTGAAAGAAAAGGAACATATTTTAGTTTTCCCCAAAGCCCAGTAGAGATTCAGTTAGAGCTATTTTTACCCTCTCCCCAAATGATTTAACTTTATTGTCTCTTGACAATGATCTAGAGTTGTTTGATCTATTTAGTTTGAAAAAGACAAAGTTGATAAACTGCTGAGCAGAAAGCTAATTAGGAAAAAAAAAAAGTTCATTGGATTGCAGGAAAAATAGCAAAATGAACAAAGAAAGAAAAGAAAGCCAATGTTCTGTTCTGTCATCAACTGACCTCATACTGGGGAATTACCAAAGTAATTTTCCCCAAGACCAGGCCTGCTCTAACTGATTTGTTACATGTTAGAATCCATAGGAATATTATCAAATGTGGCCATGACAACTCATTCAAGGAATTGGGGCTGTGAGAGAGGTAGGGATGGCTAGGTGGAACTGTGGGAAATAATAGGGACAATACCTAGTCTTAGAGGGTGAAGAAACACTATTTGGGGCAAATGATTAATCACATTGATGGCTCAACTATAATATTAAGGGTTACTAGTTGGGAGTTCCATTTCAGGATGGAAGGCTTTCCTGAGATTTGTGTTATAGGTATGCAACTTACTAAGTGTGTACATGCATATGTGTGTGTGTGTGTGTGTGTGTGTGTGTGTGTGTGTGTGTGTCTTTTGGGGGGGTGTCTGGGGGTCATAATTTGAAGAGAGGGTGGAATGGAGAAGAAACCAGTTTCTGTTTCATACATCACTGCTTGGAATTGTAGCATTTAAACAGGTGAAGAACTATTGCCAGTGGATTGGGATGCTTTATCCTCTTGAAGACTCAATTTGTTCACTTACAAGAGGCAATATTAACCAATTCATAGATAAGAAGATATGTGTAAAGCACTTTTTATTATGTATAGAGGAACAAATAAATGCTTATTCTACCTACACCTGAATATATAAAGAGTGTTGGGGTAGGATAAAATAATGGAGAAATATGTAGTTAGTAGATTGTTGGTTTTCAATGTAATTTCCTATCTATTCCACTCTGATTAATTTGGATGCCCTTGGGTGGCACAGTAGGAATACATTACTAGTAATAAACCCAGATTTTGGAGCCCTGGCCTGGTGGCTTAGTTGGTTGGAGCATCATCCCGTACACCAAAAGTTGGCAGGCTCGATTCCTGGTCAGGGCACATACCCAGGTTGAAGGTTTGATCCATATGGGAGGCTACTGATTGATTCTCTCACATTGATATATTGATGTTCTCTCTCTCTCTCTTTCTCTCTCCTCTCTCTAAAAATAAATAAAAAACAAAAAATAAAAAAAACATATCCTCGGGTGAGGATTATAAAAACACACACTCAGATTTGGAGTAAAAATAACTTAGAAGCTCTACCTCTTTTATCCTTTTTCTTGTCAAGACTATTGAGCTAATTAGAGCAACAGCATAGAGAGACAATTCTTAAAAAGAGATAGTTATTAAGAGCCTTGGGGAAATATTCTACTATAATTTGCTTTCAAGATAAAAATTTTAAATAGGTATACAAGAATTATTGCTCAATTATAATAAAATTCCTATGGAATTACAAGCTCTGTGTTAATCAGTGTGAGCTCATTTTGGCCCACATGTTATTACAATGAACACCACAGTGTTGTGGTGAAGGGTCAGACAAGACAGAGAAACAGATGATGTAGGTAACCAGGAAGCCAAAACTGAGAGCAGAGAAGCTACAGACAACAATGGGTCTCAACTGAGAAAAGGGAGGGAGGCTGGTGGTTTGTGCAATCAAACTCCTTTGTACTTGAGAGCGTCACTTTCTGAAAATGTTGCAATATCATTTCCATCTTTAAAAGAATAAAGTCCTAGGCTTGGTAAGGAAGGAGTAAATGGAAATTGCAGAAAGATCATTTTCTTCCCGGAACAATATAAAAATTTGGCTGCCTTTTCTGGCAAAGAAATGTTGAATTACAGTATATTTCTTTTTTGTATAATATATGGCCTTTCTATGAGATAAATCTTTAGGGAAATGAACCAACATCTTTTCCCACCCTCACAAGCTGTCAGATTATTTTATTTGTTTTGCAAATTTGAATTTGCTAGAAGCTATCCGTTGCAATGGGCCAAGATGAAGATATCAAAGTGGTGTACCACACACAATCACAGTCAACCTAATGTAACTGCAATTTCTCATGACTCCAGACTCTCATTTCCAGATCTCATCCATCAGCAGTCCAAACAACTTGAGGCTATTTGGATTAATTTTATCTGATAAACAGGGTCATCTGGACAGCACCTTAAAGAGAGTTCTTCAGGACAAAAAAAAAAAAAAAAAGAAACAACAAAAAACTTAACCCAGAAAATAATAATGTTCACCTTTCCCTTTCCTAGTCAGGTCGAACCCATGAAGGAGGATATTTGATCTCCTGGATGAATGAAGCAGACCTGGATCTTGGTTCATTTTTCTTAAGAACTCCATGTCTCCACATGCTTTCTGCCATTTTGGGGCATTATTATCTGAAACTCATTCCAAGTGGTTACCCATGTTCAAATCAGGAAATTCTATATTCTTTGCACTATTGGTCCATTGCTCTTGTACAAATGATGTGTTCTCTTTTTCTATCTATAATGCCTCTAAGTTTTATACGAAAATGCTTCCCAGAAAGCTCCTCACATACATTAATCTCTGAGTTCCTCTGTCAACAATGATGTAAAGTAGACCAGCAAACTACTTTTCTATTAATAACTGACCATTAATAATAAGATGTGGATTAATGGAAGACTTGTGACTAGAATTCGAGCTTGTAAGTCTAATAACTTTAAAATAATGTTTTGTGAATTACCACCAAATTTGTAAGTACCCTTTCCTACAAAAATGAATTATATGTGAATACTGCCCTGATGACTTTTCAGTGTAGGTGTAGAAAGAAGACATAAATCCATAAATAATAAAAACCTGAATAGCAAGTTGGCATCAGAGAAAGACTAAAGGTAGTGTTATGAGAGTTCAGAAGAGAGAGATTACGATTGGCTAAGACAATCAAGAAAGAGAGGATGTAGTTTATGAATAGAGCCTTGAAGAATAGGTAAGTGTGGGGAGAAGGTGAGAGTAAGGCATAGCCTAGGCTCTGGAGCTGGACACCTAGGTTCAAATTATAGCTCTATCTAGTCACTTTAGACATTTTTCCCTGGTGAAGGTACTTAACCACTCTGGGTAAAATGGAGATGAGAATAGATTCTGCTTTACAGGGTAGTTGTGAAGATAACCCTAGTTACTATATGGCACAATAGCAAGTTCACCTCTGCCAACTGGTTATCATGTCCTTACAATACTTGGCTGACCTTTAGTGAAATGAAATATTGAAATTATTCAGATAACATCACTAACAGCAGATCTTAGAAGGAAATGAACATCAGATCATCTTTGAGCGTGGTATCCTAGACTCTGCAAACAGCTACAGCCACCCTTTTGAGAGACTCTCTTACTACACACAGTGTGGACACATCTGATTCGTAGCAGTATTTCCATCACCTGGTGGAAGTCATCACATTTGCAGTCATAATAGCTACAATATTTCATTTGGCAACCACCACACTTGACAAGAATATAAAAACCTGGTGAGGTGGGGGATGGGAGCTAGGGTGGACATCCAGTTCTTGGATTTAGAAACCTGTGCTGCTCCTTTGAAAAATGCCCTCAGGAAATGTTTTTCATAGGTTGTGAAGGATTTATGGTGAAAACCACCTCATTCGAGATTCCAGGAGGCAACTCTGCAGGGTCCAGTGCTTTTTTACATAAAACTTTCAAGGAACTGCAATTGAAATGGCGTAAGATTTCTGACACTATAGTGTTCCTCACTGTCCTCCTTGAGTGTAGCGTGAATGATGGTGCTGTTCCTTGAAGTTCTTCTGATCTACCAGAAAGCTCTACGCCAATTTGGCCTTTTATACCTAGCACAAAAACCTGTGTACATCTTGTCTGGTTGTAACCTCCTGAGGAAGATAATAAGGCTAGAGGAATGGCAAATAAATGTTCTTTAAAATTCACAGCACTACTGTATGTCCTTTTGTGCAGCTCCATTACTGAGCAGCAAAGGAGAAATTACTGGCTCCAAGCAACAGACATATTTGTTGCTTTTCCTTCAATTGTTTTAAAAAGAGTGAAAATTGGAATATTATTAGTGCTAGATTTGACTCTTTGGGAAATTAGAAAGTGTGCAGTTGCTTCAGTCAAAATGAAAATGAAACTCATTTTAAAAGCCAGGCTTACTTGAATTCAATGTACTCTCTGAGATAAAAAGAAATACATTAAAACTGGTATCAGTGTCATGTAATAAAAGCTATCATTTTCACTTCTTATGAAAGAAGTTATGTTCACTTTAAAATTTATTTTCTCTCAGTAAATTCTTCTCTCCTTAATGAAATGTCATGTATTTATACATCATATTTTCAAAGAAGGAAGACAAATAGATTATATTATTAAAGGTGGCTGATTTTGTTTCCTGATACAGAGAGAAAATTCTTTGATGAGTAAAACTGGGTGGACAAGAGAGGGCACTCATGTATTTTATATATAATTGTGCATAATGTTTTTCAGCTGTTAAGGAATTGATTTTAAAAATCCTTAATGCATTTTTTAAATGCATTTTAAATTGGTTTCAAAAATGCATTTTTAAATGCAAAATTAATAGATAACATTGATACAAACATACCATTTTTTTTTTTCAATAAAGGCAAGCAGGGAAAGAGAATTTTTGGAAGATTACTATATACACTTTATATATCACTTTAAAGGGATTTGACAAGTACATTCAAATAAGAACAAACAAAGAAATCTTTTCTACTGAGCTTAATTTTAATTCAATTGAAAACAGCAAACATTTTAAAAGAATACTATTTGAAAAGAATGAGAAAGAGTTCTTTTTTTTTTATCAAACTTTGGCAGGAGCTAGATAACATGGGATCAAAATTGCCAGCATTTATAACTGACAAGAATGGGGTCATTTCGACTCAGTTTCAAGGAGAGGACAGTACCCATTCCAAAGGGCAACCTGATGCCTCCCTTGATCCAGCCCAGGGGAGGCGGGCGCCTGGAAGAACGGTGGTGCCACAGGCCAGGAGCAGCTGGCACTCTTGCCCCCACTGCCATTCTCTTTCATGCTAAGACCATCTTCTTGAAGAGAATTGTGGAGTTTTGTTTCTGAGTGGATGCTTACACCTTTCCTGAAATCTTTCAGCCCCCAAGTGTTAAATAGAAAACCCCAGTAAAAAGCCTTCAGAAAGACATTCCTGGTGGACCTCAGAAGGAACAGCGCCCAGGGAACAGCATCCTTATCCAAAGATCAAAATGTGGAGCAAACAGCCAGAAATAATCAGAAGCTTCAAAGAGCAAAGAAAGAAATCAGACATTTCCCCCACCCCAAAGATAAGGGATTATTCATTATAATCTCTTCCATAAGTATTTGGTTCCGAATTGGAGAATAAGTCATCACTTCTGCTGCCTTCAAATATTCTAATGTTTTTATCTTCTTAAAGTTTTACCTTTTGTGATGTAAAGCACTCAGAACCAGGGGGAGCAGCACTGCCTTCCAGTCAGTACCAGTTTTTATCCAGACAGAGTGCTCTGCAGAGGTGCAGAGCCATTTGTGAGTTTGATCTTGCTGCTTATTGATCCTTACAGCATTCTCTTAAATTGTCATAACAGCAGCTATTACTTCTGACACATTATCAATGGGAAATGAGGACTCTGACAAAAAGAAGATGGTAGTGATGTGAAAGCAAGATCCATTTATCCATCCAGGCTGCGACAATGGGCAGTTGGAGACCTTCGGTGAAGTAGAGGTGACTCAGCATTTATTGAGAGCTCACTGAATATTCATCAATCACACCTGGTCAGGAAAAGAAGTGCTCTCACAGAGAGAGGAAACAGAGTCCCTGTACCAGTTGCTGTGGCCATCGTTTTCAAACTTTTGGTCTCAGAATAAAGAGCTGCTGTGGGTTATATCCATCTATATTTACCATATTAGAAAATAAAACTGAGAAATATTAAAACTTTTATTAATTTATTTTTAAATAACAGTAATAAACATTTTCTTATGCAAAATACCCCTCCCCCTAACAGTTGTAAGAGTGGAATTATTTTACATGTTTGAATGTCTTTTAAAAGTTTTTCTTTATTGATTTTAGAGAGAGAGGAAAGGAGAGAGATAGAAACATCGATGAGAGAGTACATCAATTGGCTGCCTCCTGCATGCCCCCCACTGGGGATCGGGCCCACAACCTGGGCATGTGCCTTGACTGGGAATCGAACCGGTGACCTCTCAGTGCTTGGGCCGACGCTCAACCACTGAGCCACACCGGCCAAGCATGTTTGAAAGTCTTTTAAAGGTCTGGTTTAAGAGAGGTTAACTAGATTGTCATGTCTGCTTCTGCATTCAGTCAGTTGTGATGTGTTATTTTCGTTGAAGAATATAAAGAAAATCCAGCCTCACACATATACAGAGTTAGAAAAGGGAACAATATTTTAATTGCCATTTTAGATAATTATGACTATGCTTCTTTTATACTACATCAAAGCTCAAAAAGTGGTAGTTTCTTAAAGATTAGCTTCCTTATGGGACCTGAAACCCTGTTAATAAACTTTTTTGAAGTCTGTTACATTGGCCTATCTTACACCATGAATCTGTTGTTTTTGTTGTTTTTTAATCAATGCATGATTTTTATAACATCAAGATTTGTTATTTAGAATATATTGGTTCATTTTTTATGTAGATATTCCAAATGTACATTGGAAAACCACTGCACACTCATGAGAAAATAAGCTTTTAAAGGCAAATAATATACTAGCATTATCATAAAAATCATTTGACTTCGTAGAGTCTCTGTAAGTGTCCAGGGGAGCCCCAGTGGTCCATGCTCGTGGAGAACAGCGGTCTGTGTTTTTGCTTTTTATTTTTCTCTACACAGTTCAATCTTATCTGTTGACCCTTTTACTCTTTGACCTTCTTTGGATTCACAACATTCATGTCACACTTCTCATTTCGGAATCTTGGCTAACTTCCACTTGGCCTTCAGTCAAGTTTTAGTTTGATGCCAGTTTTTCTAAGAACCCTGCCCTGACTTTCCTGAATCTGCATTAGGTGCCCTGTCCTGTAGATATTACTCAAAACTATGGCTTGTTTACTTCCCAACATTTCTGTATAGATTAAAACTCCTAATGGGCGAGAATCATGACTGTAGATCAGTATGTGACTTATATTTGTAATATATTTGTTTTGTTTTTTCAGTTTAAAAAATAAAAATGAAGAAATAATGATATAGGGGTGGAAGTAAAAAGAAGGTGTTCTGCTGCATTTAAGTCTACTTTCTTTGGTCTAGTATTGGACTCTTGATATAGCCCAAGTATGTTATGTGAAATTTTCTCATTGTAGGCAAAGATGTTCTCTCTGCTAAATCTTCCCATTCTTCAAGGTACAGGTCAGGTTACACTTCATCGAAAAGAAAAGAAAAGAAAAGAAAAGAAAAAAGAAAAGAAAAGAAAAAAGTGTTCCTACCCATCTCCATTCAATAGCCATTGCCCATTCCTTTGAATATATGTAGTCCTAACATATTTTCATACTGCTCATTTAGCAACTTACCATGTATTCATTATCATATAGCACTGGTTATTTTGGGTCCATATTTTCCCAGTGAGCAGTGAGCTTATTGAGAGTAATGACCATGTCCCTTTTATCTTGGAACGTCCTTGTACATGTCACATTTCTTGACACACGGCAGATGATTAATAATTGGTTTTGACTGATAGATCGATTTGTCATTGGGATCTCAGTCTGCTTCTCTGAAGGACCATTCCAAAATACTGTATCATTGATTTCGGACTGGCAGTACAGCCTTATTTTACACTTTGATCTGGAGAAGCTGCGCATTGCAAGGCAATAGTTCTCTTATAAGAAGAAAAGCACACCCTAGTTCAAATTCCTCTTCAGTATAACTTCATTAAATTGGATGGGACTGTGCCCAAAAGAATGTGTACCTTTGTAGACATCTTATTGTGTAAGCGATAGTTGCAAGTGACAGAAACTCGAAGCATCTTAAGCAAAAGGGAAATTTCTTGGCTCATACAATTGTTAAGCCCATGGGTGAAGATGTTTGCATTTAAGTCTGATTAAATCCAGAAGCTCAAACAATAATAGAAGCTTATCTATCTCTTGGATCTATCCAAACATCTATTTGTGTTTTGTCTCTCTTCCTGTTTGCCTCATTATCTCATGCCTTAGGAGCTCAAGGAAGCCCAGGTCCCTAATGCTTACAGCCTATGGTCCACAAGGAACCGACACTCTCTCCAGCATCTACATTTGGAGTCTCAGTGGAAGCATCTGGCCCAAGTGATTTCATGTGATCATCCCTTTGACCATTCATTATAGATAAAATATTAGAGTACCATGGTTGGCCAACCCTGAGTCCTCTGCCCAGTACTGTCATCCCAGGGTAGCCATAACCAGACCGAATAGGGTGGGGTAAAAGTCTAACAGATACTGAGATGCTGGACAGATTTCACAGATTTCTCTGCAACAATAATAAATTAGTATTTGGTCAAGGCAAGAAGTATTTGAAGTTGGATACAAAAAAAATTTATGTTTGGTTTACCAGATTAAAAATATTGGTTACTTGGGGAGAAATAGTATTTCCTCTTTACAAATAATTAGATTCTAATTTGGAAGAGACAAGATATGTATTTTATCAACATATTAGCTGTGAGTGGTAGGGATATCATATACCCTCTCTGAGTTTCATTTTCCTTTCAGTAAAGTTAAGGAATTTAAAATTATATTTTCCCTTATGGTTCTAGGGAGAAAATTAGATAATATATTTGAAGTACCTAAAACGAACCTGATGTGTAGCAGATACTCAATACATGTTAGATCCATTATTCTTTTTTAAAATAATTTTTCTTTTATTGATTTTAGAGAGAGACGAAGGAAGAGGGAGAGAGATAGAGACATTGATGAGAAAGAACATCGATTGGCTGCCTCCTGCATGCCCCCCACTGGGGATCGGGCCCACAAGCTGGACATGTGCCCTGACAGGGAAATGAACCGGCGACCTCTTAGTGCATGGGCTGATGCTCAACCACTGAGCCACACAAGCCGGGAGATCCACTATTCTTTATTATTATTTTCTTCCCCTCTTTCTCCTCCTCTCTACTACAAAATATGAGAAATAAACTGGCCAGCTCTAGGGCATTTGAGGCCCAAATATGTCTGTCTCCACCTGTCCTGTTTACTCATTCTCTAAATCAGTGATTTTAACTTGGTGGCTACACATTAAATCACCTGAAGATATCTTAAAAATACTGATGCTTAGCTGCTGGCCCTCTATAAAGTAAGTTCGAATCTGGGATGGAGACTCATATCAGTGCCTCTGTAATTCCCCAGGTGACTCCAATGTAGAGCCAAGGTTGAGAACCATTCCTCTAAATTCTTCAGTTCTTTTGATATATACAGATAATAGTGGTGACTTGTGTTGTTAATATTTACCAGGTGCCTGGTTGTTTCTGCATTAGCCATGTCTTTTATTTTCTGTTTTCTGATGCTTTGACGTCTGGGGCCTTTTGGACTCTGGAGGGACTGTTCCTCCCAGGGTCAGCCAGTTCTTGATGGTAAAGGACTCACCTGCAAGAGTGCTTTCCAAATGCAATCCAATGAATCCAAAGCCTACACCCCAAACACCTCCTTTATCAGGCTCTCACGCTCCAGCCACTGTCTGCTTGCCCTAATCACCCCCGGGCAAGGTAGCTGACAACCAAGTACAGCTGTTATGCCTTAAATGCGCTAAAATGACTTAAATTGTCCATCCTAAATCCGCTTGCCCTGCATCACCTGTTCCTTCCCGAGCAAACCATGATAAACGCTCTTGCCCACAGTTCTTCGCCCGCCTCCTTAGGGAAGCTTCCCCGTGTGGACCCTCCCGGCGTGGCGTGTCCCCTCCACTTCAGAACCGTGAGTAACAAGCTGTCTTGTTGAATTGCATTGGTCTCCCGATCTTTGGACCTTAATATACCTCAAACGTCCTACAAACGCACGGTTTTAAAACGGCTCCCGTCACGCAGGCTGGAAGCACTTTGCATGAAGGGACCACACTTCAAACGCTCTCAGTGTCCTCGTGGCACTTCATTTACTGTGGTCAGTGTTAGTTTTTCCATAACCACTTGTCACTTGATTCAATTCAGGACCTATGGTTTGAGAATATTGTGCTAAGCTGAAAATAATTCACTGGCTAGGCCCAAATATTTACTTAAGCGGTGTGAACTGCAATGTACTATAGTTTCTTTTGGAAAATTGGTACAGGACAATGTGGAAGGTTAATATTAGGGGTTTCTAATGAACTGTCTAGTTTTTTCCTTTATATCGCTCACTCATGTGCCTTTAAAAAGAAAGACAACACTAGGCTTGCGATTTGATGTTTTAACAGCCTTTTAAATACATGTTCTCACCTGCTTGGAAAACCAACATATACATGAGGCCAAGAACAGGTTAAAACCTGGTCACCTCATTAATAGCTGTAGTGGGGGCCAAAATCAGGTTAGGTCTGGGTCACCTCATTAGTACCTTACTTAGGTACCTCCAATTGAGGAGCCAGGGAAGGTATTAACGAGGTGACAGTTCTAATCCACTTTGGCTCCAGCAAAGGCACAGCGTTTAAGGCAGATTAGGACATGTGCAAAATCCTTGTTAGACATCACCAGTGCAACCCAGCTATGGAAACAGTATGGCTGAGAGATTAAGAATAACACTGATTCCTTTTTACCATGGTTCAGACTTAAAGCACACTGTTTCGCTAGTATTATGTTGTTTCATGCACACAATAACTCTGTATGGAAGGGTCTATGATGATCACCATTTGACAGATGAGGAAACTGAAACAGAGAGGTTAAGTAAGTTATCCAAGGTCATGCAGCAGATAATGGGCAGGGGATTGTCTGCCTGCCTTTAGTAGCACTTTGCATTCCCACTCCCCAGCCTTGGCTTCTTGTTTTGAAAACAGTCCCCAGGTGACGGTGATGCACAGCTGGACACGAGAAGTACTGACCGTGGGCAGTGTTTTTATAAACCTTGGGTCATGACATGTTTGTGTGTAATGAAGTCAATTTGGTGGTCTGCAGCAGCCGTAAAAACTTAAACAGAATGGAAGAAAATGGAAACTATCAGAGTATATCACATATAGTAAGGGTAAATATTTTTCATGAACCTTTTGCATGCAAATACTGTATCTGGATTAAAATAGATTCGTGCTGTGATTATGGCTTCAAAACACTCGGAGCAACACTAGTCTAGGCGTTACGAATTAGCAGTAGTTGCCGAACAGAAGCAGACTGCACTGCTTTTGGAGGAGAGCCTTTACTGCTGGAAGAAATTTCCTAACCATTTCTCATCGGAGAATCTTTGATGAGGGGGGCATTGAGAATTACAGGAATAGGACAGGCTTCTGCAGTAAAAACTGCTGCATTTAAAAATAAAATACCTCACTTATTTGTCCTTTAAATGTAGAAAGCCTCATGGTTTTTGTGGTTACATTTCTCTTCTTCTTAGACTGAATTTTTCAGCTAACATGGCTCATGTAGAGACATGTGACTTTGATTCTTACATGACAAACCTGAGGTATTCTGCATAAAGCTGGCTTGCTGTGAGTTACACTCTAATCCTCTCATGGCAACAGACAAGATGTTTCCTTATTTTTGCAGCTGCCACCGACTGGTTTGAACCAACCCACTATCAGCTGCAGAACTGACACAGCCATCATTTTAAAGACGAATAAAACTAATATGGTTCAAGAAGATAGGCCAAATAATTTGTATCAAATGTTGCGGTTTAATTTTTTTTTTCTGAGTAATATTTCTTGGTACTTAGGGAAGTTGATTTCACTTTGAGCTTCGATTCAGGGAGTTTCTTTCAATTATTCCCATTTAAAAGGGACAAAGCTGAACTGGTATAACCTGACATACAACCCACACTGTCACATTTGAGGTTGAGGAAAGTAGCTGTTACTTTAAAACAAAACAAATGCCAAATACCTTTATTTACCTCTTAGAAGAAAGGATAAATTCTAAAGAATTAATAGTAACATTGGACAAATATTGTTATGAGTGTTTTCCTGAAGGCCCTATTACAAGTCCTACAAACACGTTGCCCAATACTTGCTCACCTTGCCAAAAACTGTCTTCTAACCAGGTGCATACACTGTCCCCAAGAGTACCTGCCTACACATGTCCATTCTGACCTAATCGTTTTGTTAGTGCTTGTGACTTGGAATACTTCTTGTTTTCCCAGCGATGTTCCTCCTTGCAAAATAGGCACCAGATTAAGGTTTTCAGGTGGTACCACAATAGGCAAAATAGGACATCTTTTTCTCATATTTCAAAAATTGTTATTAAACTCAAGACATTAGATTAAGGATTGGAGAGGGTAAAATTAGTCTAACCTCTTCCCAAACTCCTCCCTAATCCCACCCCGGATGACGTTATGCAGTCACTGAAGTTTAAGTTATTCCATTCAAAATTATATTCAAGTTCTGCTAAATTAACATGTCATTTAAGCATTTTTTTAAATGTAAAGAGCTGTTTGGGTAGTGGTTCCAGACACACAATTGCATACAAGTAGAATGGGGCTGAACAGTTTCCACAGTCCTTCTGGTCTTGCTCAGCGTCTGATGAGTGAAGTCCCCTATAACTAAGCCTACAGTAGTAATTTTTTGGTTATAAAAAATAGATTGAGATTCTTATGAACTAATAAATTATAGTGTTTTTTTTTTTCTACCATTTCGCTCCTCTCCCCTTTTGATTTAAATATCATCATAAAAATCCGAAATAAAATAAAACATTTAAAAGCAACACTTTCTGCCTGGCTGGTGTGGCTCAGTGGATTGAGCGTCCTCCCACGGATTGAGAGGTCCTGGTTCGATTCCCAGTCAGGGCACAGGCCCCGGTTGTGGGCTCGGTCCCCAGTAGGGGGCATGCAGGAGGCGGCCAATCGATGTTCTCTCTCATCGATGTTTTTATCTCTCTCTCCCTCTCCCTTCCTCTCTAAAATCAACAACAAAAAAATTTTTACAAAGGAAAATGATAAGCTTGCTTCTCGATGCTTGTTATTAAGTCACATGATACTTCATATTGTTAAGTGCACGTCAGCCCACGTACTGACAAATGATCTTGTTGAATATAACAACTGAAGTTTAGAATACTCTTAGATCCAAAACCTCTGCAAACAATATACAGGTTACCTCACCATCATTACCAAAATTGCAATTTGTCTATTCATTCAATCTTTATAAAATATATGTATATTGAGATCATACTGTATGCTTTCTCTATACCTGGAATGTACTGTATTAGAAATCAAACTTAATAACAAAACAAAACAAAAACAAAAACAGAACACACACACAGAGCAACACTGTGTATATCAGGAATCCAAGACAGAAGAAGGGAATTGAGTGATGTATTTGTAGTCTGATTATGAACTAAAATTTACTGTTAGCTACATAATTCTATTGAATTTGCTCCTCCATTATAAAATGTATCCTTAAGTGTTGCCTAAACTATCTATATGCTATGTATAACTCTGAAACAGTATTTACTACACAGTATCATAATTGCTTATTTGTTTGATGCCTTAATTTCTTGGAGAGATTATAACATTAATTTTTTGTATCCAGTGGCTGGTACATAAGTATTTTAATGGGTATTTTTAGTCAATTAATAAACCAAAACAAACAAAATGCATATATATATATATATACACACACACACACACACATTGTATTATGTATATGCATGTACATATATACAAATACATAACATATATAATGCCATACCATTTACAAATGTTGAGCTATCCTATCAAAGGCATTGTCCTACCAGAGATTAAATATGTGTGTGTCTGTATTTCTCAGTGAGATGCATTGCCAGCAGTATGAAGTTGCGCAGGGGGATAGGAAATCCCTTTGGGATTGCTGAAGGCAGTGCCTTTGAAGGGGAGTTAATAGTTCTGGGTAAGAGGAGTGGCCCCAGTGGAATGCGTGTGGTTGGCAGAAAGAAAAAGAGTATGACTATTCTAGGTTTACGAGGTGGTAGCTGCTGGAAATTTGAACTAAAAGATATGAGTGATTAAATGTGCACCCTTGACCAATGTGGCGATGAAATGGCGTCATCCTTCATGGCCGTGGACAAGCGCTGTCTGTCAGGGTGCTGGGAGAAGAAAACAGCACGTGGCAGTGAGAAACCATAAAACGGAGTTAGCCTGCTACAGCAGTCTCTAGGGTTTTCAGACAATTAAGGAGTAAATAGGATACTGGATTTCTTGCTAATATGGCATGTGAGGACCAAAGAAATTAATTACAAAAATAAAAGGACTGTGAATGTATTTGTAACTAAAGGTATGAAGCTATTCCTATTGGAAATAAATGTGTGTGTGTGTAACTTTAGTCAGAAATACACAAAACTTAACATAAATCATCATTTCATTTGAAAAAAGAGAGCACAGGACCATAATTTCAAAAGTGTGTTTCTGTATAGTATTTGGAAGGAAGATGGAAAACATTTTATGGCTCAAGGTGGATTTGTATAATGTTGGAGGCTTACTGTCTATGAGAGCTGTTGGATCATCATCACTCACCTGCTTGAGAAAAGCTGAGCGGAGAGCAAGGAGGGAAGAAGTCTGCAGCTGCTGGGAATCCTCATTCCTTGAGACAGGAGCAGGGAGTTCAAGAGCGTGTGCCGCTCAATACATCTGACGTTCCAAGAAATGTTATAATAAAGAGGAAACATTCTATGAAAGTTTTCATAAAGAGAAAAGCATATACTTTTCTCAGGGTGGGGGAGGAGGGAAGTTGTCAGACTTAACAGTAAATGGTCTGTGGATAAAATAGTCCATCTGAGCAGGGAGGGGAGGAAGGAGACAGTGTAGTGTTCTGCAGAGAGCTCTAAGGAAGGCCCCAGAGGAAGGAGTCTGAGACAGCAATGCCCACAACACTGTCCCCAAGGAAGGGACCTGAGTGATAATGTCAACCAAATATGATCACAGTAGGCAATTGCTGCCTATGAAAAGCCAAGGCAAACAGATGTTTATATCCAAGAGTAAAACAATTATCTTGTCTTATTCCCATTTTCACTCTGCCATTAATGCTGTTCTATGTGAGAGGTAAGGGTGACATGTTCAGTAACAAGAGTTCAAATAATTTCAGGTAAAATGAAATATTTACCAAAAAAATGAGTGCTGAATGAGGCATTGTCCTCTAAGTAACACATGGACAGTACACAGGGCATAAACTCAGTCAATAACATTTGAACTGAAATACCAGATCACTAAATATTTATTGTTACCCAGTAAAACACAGAATGGCCTAAAATCATATCCCAACTCTGTCCACTAGACTCTCACTGCATTTCCAAATACTTTGAGCATTCATCCTCATGGTAAAACAAGGATCTGTTTATGGGTCTTTCAACCAAAATTTAAGGTACAGGAACATATATGCTAAAATTAATTATTAGAGCTCTATTACCTTGTATACTGTTATACATACATAGTAGCTATTCAGATATTTAGTGGACTTATTAAACACAAAGTGAATTTGTTTATTCCTATCTCCTAGTCCTGCCTCCATTGCTGTGCTATTTGAAGTTACTCAAGTTTGAAGTATTTAAAGTAATACTGTTCCTCATCTCTAACCCTCTCACCTCCCCCAACAACTCTCTCCCTCTTTCTTTTCTCCCCTCCTCTTTCCCAATTTTTGCTAGCACCTAGAAATTAAAAGGGGTTTTTATACTGATATTTCTATGAACTTGCTAACTTCTCTAATTATTTCTAGTTTATGTGCATGCCTTGGGATTTTCCACATAGATTATTTTATTGTCTATGAATAGTTTTACCTTCCCAATCTATGTAAGTGTTCCTGTACAATACTTAATAAAAAGGATGAGCGCCTACTTTCTTGCTTTGTTCCTGATTATATAAGAAAGCATTAAGTGTGATGCTTTAGGTTTTGTTAGACGGCCTTCATCGGGCTGAGAAATCTGTCTTGTATTCCTAGTTTACTAAGAATTTTTATCATAAGTGCTGAATTTTGCCCAATGGTTTTTCTGCATTTACTGAGAGTATATGATTTTCTTTAGTTTTTTAATATGCAATGACTGGTTATCAAATGATACAATTACCTTGTATCTCTGAGATGAGCCCCATTTACTAATGATATATCATCTGATAAACTTATTTTGGAATTCTCTTTGCAAAATTTTCTTAAGAATTTTGCACTTAAGTTCACAAAGTGTATCCATCTATAGCTTTTCTTTCTTGTAATGTCTTGGAGTGTATTTGGTATCTGTGTGTTTCTGGCCATGTAGAATGGGTAGGGAGGTGTCCCCTCCTCTTACAGTTTCTCATAGGATCGTCTGAAGAAAATAAATTCTAGTAGTACTATAGATTTAGAAATAAACAATATAAAGTGAGGTTGAAGTTCTGTGTCTTATAATACTTTACAATATACACACTCTAATGTTCCATATAAAAGATATATTGTTCCTAATGTAACATTAGAGATGAACATTAAAATCAATAAAACATGTTATCTAGATATTTTTGTTTTTGTGCCTTCTACAGAAATGAATTATAGATCAAAACAACCTGAAGAGAAGCTCTCCTGTGTCAACAACTTACTAACAATGTTTTGAAACCAAACTCTATATTATATCAACAAATAATAGTAAATGGGCAGGGTGGGGACAGGAAAGTAAAGATATGTTGACTTTCTCATCTTATATAGGGTGGAGTTAAGCTAACCCTTTACATTCCTGGCTTTCAAATTTATAGAAACAAGCTTAAAGAATGTTTTTACAGCACTTAAATTTTATTACTAGTAGAACTAAAAGCAGTTTATATAACTACCAAATTTTTGCAGACTTTGAAAGAAAATAAAAATAGTCCATATGTTGTTTGTACGTGAGTATATATGTGTGTATCCATCCACACATACATACTACCGAGCAAAGACATTTAAACTCAGTATAAGAACTACAGTTTTAAATATAGAATTTAAGAAAGAAAATGGTGATGAATTTCACTCAACAAAATAAAATAAAAATCACATTTATTTTTTTAAAAAAACCTATGTGCTTCTTAAGCAGATATTCTAAAGACAAATGTCAGAATGTTCAAGAACCACAACAACAAAGGGACATTCAAGAATTATCAAGCAAAAACAAAGAAAAAGAAAGAAAAACAAATGTGGAAGGTAGATTGTAAGACACTACACTTTAGTGGGACTAGAGACACGGCAATAAAACGTAAACATAGATGAGGAAAGAACAATGATATATTAATAGAATAAGTAACCTAATTTCAGGATACATGTTTTTAAAACCTTAGAAAATAATTAACTAAACAATTTGTTACACACCAGTGTCATACTAATTACATTACACACCAATTTCAGCTTTTAACAAGTCAAACTGACATTAAAGTGAATATGGAAAATTTAAGCTATATAATTAGTGAAGTTAATGTGTTTATGAATGTATATATAACTTATTATGCCATATACTATATTTATTATAAAGATTCAGAGCCTTTAACTTAAAATATTTAAAACTTTTTGTTAGAGAACAGTGTAATAAACCTCCATGTATCGATCACTCATCTTCAATAGTTGTTAACTCATAGCCTATATCACTTCATCCCTGGATTATTATTATTATTATTTTAATCCTCACCCAAGAATATGATTTCATTGATTTTTAGAGAGAGATGAAGGGAGACAGAAACATTGGTCGGTTGCCTCGCATGTGCTCATTGACCATGGCTCAAACCCACAACCTATGTATGTGCCCTGACCAGGAATCAAACCTGCAACCCTTTGGTACCTGGGACGACACCCTAACCAACTTAGCCACCTGGCCAGGGCTCATCCCTGGGTTATTTTAAAGCAAATCCAAGATATCATAACCATTCCAACTACTAATATTCCCTTTTTATGTCTAGGATATAATTCAATAATATCATTACATTTAAAATTTAACAATTATTAATAAATGTGAACAAATGCCTTTCCAGTGATTAAATTCCCCAATTGGCTCAAACATTAAAATAAAATTTATTTGTTCAAATCAAGATAATTGCAAATAAAAAAAAAGTAACAGCCATTATCAGAAAACCAACTAACTGTACACTCAAACTCACAGAAAAATTTCTAAAAGGAAATACATCAAAATGCTAACAATAGTTATTTCTGGTGAAAGTAAAGCTTTTGAAATTGTCTTTTTATTCCATCTAATGATTTTCTAAATTTCCTAATACTCACGAGACCATTACAGTCATTCATCATCATGATTAAACTAAAAATGTGTTTGTTAAATAAGATCTGTTTAATCTGGTTAAGAATGGTAACAAAGTTGTTAGTTAACTATTGCTGTCTGTTTTCCTTTCTATGTAAATTTGTGTGTAAAAAACAAATAAAAATAGAAGGGATTATCAGTAAAAACAAAACACACTTTTTTCAATATTATTTTGTCCTTAAATGTAATTTTAAAGCATTGGTCCTATTAGCCATACTGCCTGTTAAGCTTCCTAAAGTAACTCGCCTTAAACAAGTGCATTGCATTTTCAAATTCATTTCAAAGTGAGTTCCAGAAACAGTGACATTAGTTGAAAGTATGTATATTTGTGTTGCTATTTAGATCCAAGAAGTTCATTTCAGAAAATAGTCTAGATACTCGGTAGTATGTTTGAACTATAGGTCTGTTTCATACCTTGCCCTTGCTGAGCTGATGTTCTGCATGAAACTAACCACCATACCATATTTATTTTTCTGTCCCTGGGCCCTGTCTGAGGTGTCTTCAGATGTTGTTACAAGGATCCGCTGTGTGACTGTACAGAGGTGTCTCTTATTTCTGTGGCATTAAGGAGGCCAAGTGATTAGGCAGATAGCAGAAACTCAACTGTATAGGCTGTGCCATTCCCTTCTTCCTACTTGTGCATGCCTAAACACACACACCTTTGTTCTCTAAAGATTTCTGATGGCTTCGAGAATCTAAGGACATTTTAGATTATATTGGGCTCAAAGTTTAGGCTGAGGAGAAATACTTCCGAGTAAAGAATTAAGATAAATCCCACATATTCCAAATTCATTGTTAGATACCTCATTTTCTTGCAATACTACTCTGTTGAGAGTAATCGAACATGTTGTCTTTCCCAGACATTTACAAATTTAAGATTTGGTTTTGAATTTTCATAGCCAAAAGACATCTTTAATGAAACTTCAGTTCTAGAAGTTGAGGTTTAGTCAGTTTTCACTAAATCATGAAATAGTAGTAGTAGTCAATTCTCCTGGATGTGGGTAGGGAAACATTTTAGCTAGCAGACCCTCTGGAACACCGCTCTCTATCTTCAGGACATTCAGTCACCCAAGTGCACCCACCTAATATACGGTGGAGATTCTGAACAAAGAGGTCTGGGTGACTTTCCATGGCCTGCTTAAGCAAATGCTTACGTGCATGATTTAAGGGGCACCAAAGATCGAAGGCCCCCATCACTCTTTCGGCTACCATGGTCTCTACAGTAAGCACCATTAGAGTAATTTCTTTGAGTTATGACAGTTCAGTCCTAAAGGGAGAAATAATATTAACCTATTAGAACCAGCTAAAATATTTGTATTGCTTGGTTTAAAACATTAGCTGACAGCCATCTTGAATAAATCGGCACAAAACATACTTAGGAGGATAAAAAGAGAGTTGGGGGAGCTGTGTATTATCACAAAGGTGTTGCTGGGAGAAGCCCTATCTGACCCAGAAAGTATGAGGGGGGTGGCTTTCTTGAGAGAGGGTATCTGACTAATCAAGTCAGTGCTCTGCTAGCCTCCTGGAAAATCCAATCATCGTTGTGTTTCTCTCCAAACTAAGTTTAAAGTTTATGTTGTCCAAGTCCGTTCTCCTGTGCCTTTCTTTTGGTTTCTCAGTTGTGTTTTTCTCACATAGTTTATCTTCATGTTCTGGTGATTTTTAAATCTCAGAAAATAGCTTGAAAATGGAATGAAGTCAATGTCTTGGGTTGTACAGATTATAAATATTTCCTCATAAAAAATGAAATGCTTTCATGTTTTGTGTTCAAGTTAGATGTAAGCTGTATAATAAAATAGAGTAACCTGAATGTATATCATCCTTGTTTATACCATTGAGCTCTGAAAGTTTGATGTCTACAGAAGAACAGTTAGGTCTTAGCTGGGCAAAGACTTTATTTATGTTGGCTTGTTTCTGGGGTGTGATTCCCTCTGGTCTGTGTACCCCGAAAGTATGAATCTGACTCTCAAATGAACCCCCGAGAGAGACATGTGGTGCGAGAAATAACTTAATTTCCCTGGAACCATTACCTTGACGACTTTTCTTTGAGGGCTACTTAATGCATGGTCACCAAAGACTGAAACTTGCTACAGACCTTTGCCATTACAAGGAGATGTCTAGTTTAATAGGGAGAATCGAAATGCCAGGTCATGACTCTAACTCTCAAACCTAACCCTTTCTCTTGACTTCTACTTAAAATGTCCGTGAATGTACACACTACAGACCAACACTGGCATTCATCCCAAGAAGTAGAGAAAACAATGTGTCAAAAATCCAGGTGAATGGGACAGTAATTGTATCATTTTTGTAGCCCACTAATATGCCCAACCTTCATGATCCTGGATTAGAAAGTCCCAAAGGCAACATTTCTCCATGCTATATCCACTGTCTCTGCCTGATTCTGAAAAGACTGGCAAAGCCTAGGTCACACAGCCTTTAAATTGGGGTCATTGTATGAATTTGTCTTTATCTAAAACGCAGTGAAACTGTACTGAGGGGCTTTAGGCAGGATAGGGATTTATACTTTTAAATAATCACAAGGGCTGCAGTGTAGAGTGGTTTGTAAAGCAGCAAGAATGCATTCAAGACCAGTGGTAGATTGGGGACAAGGACAGCTTTGCAGACTGGGACACACGGAGCCTTTAGGAGATAATCTGGGAGGAAATAAAATGGGGAAGCCATGATTGATTGGCTGACAGTGGTGGCAGAAGAGGAGTGGTAAAAGAAGAAGAAAATACATGTTTATCTAAAAGCTGTAATCCAATCCAACATCTCTTTCTATTTAAAAACAACAAAAATAGAAAAAATATATATATTAAGCAAGAAATAAAAGGAAGCTTCCTCTGGTGACAGACAATATCAATCTGAAAACAATAGCCAACAACATATAATTTCATAAAATATAGTTTAATACAATATAGTTTCCATTCTAAGATGCCTATTATTTTAGGATATAATGTTTTGGAAATCAGGAATGTCCTACAGTGATTGGAAAACTTGAACAACTTACTGGCCATCAATCAGAAGAGTATGTCACATGCTATTTTAACTGTGTAGAACAAATCTCTCTTTAAGGAGAATTGTTTAATCTCTTATTTCTTATTTCCTTTGCTAGCTTAGATAAAATCCCCTAAAAGCAAATGTTCCTGTTAGTCTCCCAAGACTACTGCCCTTCCATCACATTTTAATTATTCTGTTTAGTAGAGTCAGACAGACAGACTCAAACCTCACGTTTCCGCTTTATTCGTTACATCACCTTGATCAGATCATTGAATCCATCAGAGTTTTAGTTTCTTCATCTTAAAGCGGGGATGCATGCACATGTATTCCAGAGATATTTTAGTGTTTAGGAGGGATGCATTTGTAAAACATCTTGCATTATAACTGATGACTTACAGCAGCTCAATAAATGGTAGTCATTATTATTTCACCAGATGCTCTGCTATCATGATATGCTACGAAGAAGGGCATGATGCTAAATTATATTAAAATCAACTTAATACATACCAAATTTTACTTATAATTTCATCACCTCAACATTTTTTCCATGACAGCTTCCTTTCCTGATTGCTTTATTCCAGTTAACACTGTACACTTTCTATCATTCTTTGGTTTCCCCATCCCACTAGAATTCAACATCTGCTCTGTGGCTAAGTCTCACTTCTTCTGTCTCCAAAGTATTGCTTATATTTGTCTCTGTTTTCATTTATTTTTATTTTTATTCAAGTCATCATCAACTCTTTAACCATCAGCAACTTTAACTCATTGCAGTAGCCAGCTAAGGAGTTAGCCACTTCTATTTTCTCATCCTCTGCCAGCATCTGTTCTTCCAGCTGTGGCCATGTTGCTGCATTCTCTCTCAAACATTTTAGAGTTTCCCAATAAATAGTCAAATTCACCATTTAAGTTCTTCCAGGTCCTGTTTACAGTTGACCCTTATAATCTTATTTTCCATTAATCTCCTACAAGGACTTCATAGCTCAACAACACTAGACTACCAGCTGCTTCACAAACACCCTGATTTTTTCTCTGTTTGAGTCTTGGCTTTTATTTTCCTCCTGCCTGACATCCCTTCTCACTAAAATCAGTGATTCAAATCCTATTTCATACTTAAGGTGTTGCTAAAATGCCCATTCTTCTATAATGCATTTTCCTTAATTCAACCTATTTGACCAACTGAATAAAAACCTGCTTTCCTCTGAAACTTCGTGGCACTTTTGGCTTCATATATACCTCCTTAGCCCATGGGATTTGTACTGTAACTTTACAATTTATATAATATCTACCCAAGTTTAGACAACCTGTAAGTGCCCTGGGAAGCTAATTATTTTGTGCTTGTTCAAAAATACATTATTTAGCTGAGTGTTCACCATTTATTTGGAGAACAGCAGGAGTGTTACATGGGGGATGGACAGAAGTAAAACATCATGATTGAAACTGTTCTGTTTAAAAATGCAGCCGCAGATCCCCAAATCATATCTCACTCTGTAAATAAAAGTCAATACACTAATCTTAAAAACACACCCCTGGGGGTGTTCCTCACCCCACACTTAAACTGTCCTATGAAAAGAGTCCTCTCTACCACTTCTACTCCTGTCTAAGGATTTCTGGTAAACACATTTAATTTTTTTTTTCTTTGTTGATTTTTAGAGAGAGAGGAAGGGAGAGGGAGAGAGAAATAGAAACCTCAATGAGAGAGAACATCGAGTGGCCGCCTCCTCCATGCCCCCCCCCCCCCCCCGGGGATTGGGCCCACAACCTGGGCATTTGTCCTGACTGGGAATTGAACTAGCAACCTCTTGATGCATGGGTCGATGCTCAACCACTGAGCCACACAGGCTGGGCTCTGGTATACACATTTAAAAAATAGTATTACATGTATTATGCCCCACTGATATTTTAGTACCCTGTTTAGATGCGTATCCTAGGCTAGTACCTGGCTATCTTATTTCTACTATATCTCTGGGGAACTTTCAGATGCTGAAATAATCATTTAAAAAGATTCCAACTCTTTGAAGCAAAATAAATTATGTCATAAGCAATTGCTTGTTTTTAGTGTATACCAATTCAATCAATGCCTATTTGGGGGGACACTGAATTCAGTGAGCATCTGAATAAGATATCTGATGACAAGGAGTGATGGAGGGGAAAACCAATGTAACTGGGTACCAATTTATTGACTCCCTTAACAAGGTGTAGCCCGTCCTTGACACGTCTTTCTCCCCTCACTGGCGGCTACAATTTTCATTTTATTATTTTATTGTGATATTTAAGTTTCTATATGTGCACTCTTATGCCAATGTTGCATATAAATAATGCACTTTTTTTTGAAGCCTAGCTGATATGCACACATACAAAATGTTTATTTTAATTGTTGAACTGCAGTATTTGTAGTGTGACACCAGGATGAAAACAGTTCAGATGAATGACTCTCTCGTCTCCCATTTTGACAGCCCCCTTTTCAGAGCACTAGTATTACCCACTTAGACAGTGGGTGGATGCCAGTGCTCAGAGCACTACTACTTCAGTACACCAGATGGTACTAAAAATTCAAAATATTTCCTACAACAGCTGTATCTTTGACAACAAAATTAATACCAGCTGAAATACCACTGCTATGTGAAGGGCTTAATGATCAGGCTAATAAAACCAACCCTATTCTAGGGTATAGGAAGGAACAAAAAACAGCAAAAAGCAAAAACAGGATTTGATGATGAACTCTTGCTACATGTCAATCAGGTGGTCTGTCAGGTATCAAAAACCAGAAGTGTCGCCCCCAGTACATTTATCATGGAACAGCTGCTCCTCTCAGAATGTGAATTACACCTTCCCCTGGAGCAACCATTAATCCGTTCACACATTTTCATCACGAAGCTTTCCCAAAGAGCATAATATTTTTATTTTAAACTCTATATTTCCTGGAGGAAATAAATCTTTTAAGGAAATTTTGATGAGAAGTGAATTATAAAATGTTTAGGCTAAAATAATAACTTTATTATAAGATTGAAAAGATCTTGCGAAGAATATGAGGACTTTTCGCCTGGTTTAAAATCAAGTTCGAAATAGGTAACGAATCCAAAAGTTTGATGAACCTTACATCTGATCTGTGCATATTCACATAAAGATTAAACAGATTATGAATTTGCAAGTCAGAGAATCAGAAGGTGGAGATGATGATGAGTGTTTTAGTATAAGTGCAAAAGTAATTAAGTATTAATAAACACTTAACAGAAGATGGAATAATATTAACGAGGATATAATTCTTTTCCTTCACTTAAGTGAGTAAAATAACACACTAGGTCGGTGTTCCAAATGGTTGTAAGAAAATAAAGAATGCAAAATTCTAAGCCTTCAAAGGAATAAGTTAGGTGGACACTATTAGCTTTTTAAGAGAAATTTTGCTTCAACAAAAGACTAATTTTTAAGTTATTTAGTGATCTTCCCTTATGAATTTAAAATATGTATGTCTCACATGAAGTAAAAGCACATTGTTGCAGTGGACTAGATTCTTTTTAAACGAACTCCTATCCACGTAGATCTAAACAGAGGAAGTTTGCTGAAGGACTTACCTAAAGTATAGGTTACGAAAATGTCTGCATTTGTACTTTTATCACTAAGAATCAGATAAATCGGCCTTCCTCAGATATACTTTGATAATTAAAAAGCAATCAGTAAAATACTCTTGATAAGGGGGGGTGAAGGCAGCCAATTGCAATCTCAAGGTTTCTCAGCCTGAGCACTATTAATTTGGGGGCTGGATAATTCTTTGTTGTTGGGGGAGAAGGGCTGCCCTGTGCATTTAGGATGTTTAGCAGCATCCCTGGTTTCTCCACACTAGGTGCTAATAGCACCCTCCAATTGTGACAACCAAAAATATCTCCAGGCTTTAACAAATGTCTCCTAGGATACAAAATTGTCCTCAGTTGAATACCAGAGCTTTATAATGACTGTTTGCAATTCTTAGGTATGGATTTTATTTAGGTGGATCAAAGTAATGACAGTACCATCTGACTATGAGCTCCTTGAGAGTGTGGACTAACTTTTTATCATGACTTAGTATAGTTCTTGTTTAAATAAAAAAGAGACAATTAGTGAAAGAACTATTCATTTTGTAATGAGGCACACAATATGTAAGGATGTAATTTTGTGACATTAACAACCAAAACAGGTGGGAATGGAACTGTAAAAAAGTAGAGTTTTGTGTGTTATTGAAGTTAAGCTGGCAGAAATTCAAATTAGTATTATAACTTTAGGATTTTAAATGAAATTGCCATGGTAACCACTAAGAAAATAGCTATAGAATATACACAAAAGGAAATGAGAAAGAAATTCAAACATTTTATGATAAAACAAATACAAAAAACACAATGCAGAAAATGAGGGACAAAATCGTAAGGTATATAAAAAATAAATAGCATGATGACAGAAATAAGTCTCTTCATATCAGTAATTACTTCAAATGTAAATAGATTAAACTCTCCAATCAAAAGAGAGAGATTGACGGAATGGACAATAACATGAGCCACTGCACACTGTCTATGGGAGACTTACTTAGGAGATCTAAGGATTACATAGGTAATTACATAAGCAGTGGTCACAGGCTGTTTAAAAAAAAAAAAAAATAGGTGGCAGGCTAGATTTAATCTTCAGGCTGCCATTTGCCAACCAGTAGTCTATATGAATGGAGCATGTAAAGATATCTTGTTTAAGTGTAAGAACTCTCTACTGTACCTTATGCTGCTAAGAAAGAAACAGGAATCAGTGAGTTTCTTTGCATTTTAGAGGCAAGGTATATTACATTGAAGTATAAATATAGCATTTTTACCTTTGGCCTGAAGGCCAGTTTTGATTGGTTCCATAGAAAGATAAAGTGCTCCAATTGGTTCAGACTGCAATGAACGCAGTTCTGCCACTCACCTGACACAGTGATTTTAATGGTTGTCAAAATATTTCTAGCAGATTAAAAAACCATGTGAAGCATATGGCATGAGCCAGCAGAAGAACTAGCGTGTAGGACCCTAGGATTTCAGAGCACAGCCTTAAGTTCTTTGGCAACTATTTACTTTTGAAAAGCGTTAAACTGGTAAATGTTGAACACTAAGTGACCATTCAATCTAAGGTGCCTAATGTGAACTGGACGCTTTATAATCTACAGTGACATAAATTCAGACATTCCAAGCAGTACTTCATCAAAAGTAGAAGTTAAAAAAAAAGATTTGAATTGGTCCTGTAGAAACAAGTTGCCTGAGCCGATTGCTTATACTTCTTGCCTTTCTATATCTGCTGCTTTGCCAGCCCTTATTCAACACTTATGAAACTTATAGTTTTATGGGGGCATTTGCCATTAGAAGATGACTAAAAAGGAATAATTAATTCAAATTATTTTACAAATATATTTTGATGATATTCTGGCACCAATTGGAAATGGTCTGTGGATGCATTAGAACCCATTAAAGTGTGAGCATAGCAGATACGAAGATGTATTTGGCCAGTGTTAAAAAAAAATCGAGTAAAATACCTTATTTTTTGTTCACAGTGGAAGGAGAGATGATGGTCTAAGTTAGGGATACCTACAAATCTTAAGTCTTTGACTCATAAATTTTTAGTAAAAGATATGGAGATAAACGGCCCCCAAATGGTCTCAATGTGTCCCTTGTGAATGTCCACCAAAAAGTCCCACTTGTTGACAAGTTCTGTATGTATAGCCTTGAGCTTCATTTCTCATCATTGCCAATGGCTTCATGGTAGAGTATCAGAATTTCTAAGTGTACTAAGTAGAACTTCTCTTGCTCTGGACCCAATCAAAAGTGACAGGTTTTCAGGCCAAAGGTAAAGTATTATGTTTATACCTCCATGTAATATACATTGCCTCCAAGTGCAGAGAAACTCCTCCGTTATTGAGTGTCTTAGTAGCAGAGGACCTTCATGAAAAGCATGATATTCTCATTGATAAATGATTTGAATGGACTTGTTTTCTCCAAGGTTGACTCAGCTACTGACTTCTCAGTTTTCAAGCAAGAGCAACATGCCATGAGTTCCCATTATCTGAGGACAACTTGATAGTTACCTGTTGGCTAGTTGATTATATGGGTGGAGGTACATATTCCAATTTGTTCTCATTTAAAGATACTTATTCTAAATGTGTTTGCTTTTTCTGTCTACCATACATCTTCCAGCACCATTATCAGTGGATTTATAAATGCTTTAAATGCCATCATTGTATCCCATACTACATGTATTCAAGGCCTAGAGTTGATGCCCACAAATTCACTGTTCTAATGAAGACCCCATTTCCTCTAACAGCTGGACTTACAGAATGGTTTGGTGCTTTGTAAAAGACTCATTAATCCCACCATCTGGGAACAATGCCTTGTGAGGTTGAAATGCTGTCCTACAGGAAAGGGCTTATGTTCTAAACCAGTGATCAATACAATGGTACTTTTTCTTCTGTAGACATAATATAGGAGTCTGAGAAAAAAAAGGTAGACATGAGGAATTTCTCATAATCATATCAAATTACCCACTCACAAAATATTTGTTTTCTATTCCCAACATTTTTTGGTTCTGTTGTTTTATTTTTTAATTATAGTTGACATGTAATATTATATTAGTTTCAGATGTACAACGTAGTGATTAGACATTTATATAACTTATGAAGTGATCACCCTAATAAATGTAGTACCCATCTGACACCATACATAGTTACTACAATATTATTGATTATATTCCCGATCTGTACTTTACATCCTCATGACTATTTTTGTAACTAGCCATTTGTATTTCTTAATCCCTTCACTTTTTTCACCTATCTCCCCAACCCCCTTCCCATCTGGCAACGATCATTTTTTTCTCTGTATCTATGAGTTTGTTTCTGTTTTGTTTTCTCATTTATTTTGTTTTTCTAGATTCCACACGTGGTATTTGTCTTTCTCTGTTTGACTTATTTCACTTAGGATAATACCTTCTAGGTCCATCTGTGTTGTCACAAATGGCAAGATTTCATTCCTTTTTATGACTGAGTAATATTCCATTATATACATGTACCACCTATTCTTTATCCATTCATCTATTGGTGGACAACTAGGTTACTTTCATATCTTGCCTGTTGTAAATAATGCTGCAATAAACTTAAGGGTACATATGAATTAGTGATTTGGGTTACTTTGGATAAATATTGAAGTGCAATTGCTGGGTCATATGGTAGTTCTATTTTTAATTTTTTGAAGAACCTCCATATTGCTTTCTATAGTAACTTCACCAATTTACCATACCACTAGCAGTGCACGAGGGTTCCATTTTCTCCACATCCTCACCAACACTTGTCATTTGTTGATTTATTGATGACAGCCATTCTGACAGATGAGAAGTAATATCTCATTGCAGTTTAGTTTGCATTTCCCTGATAATTAGTGATGTTAAGCAGCTTTTCATATGTCTTTTGGCCATCTGTATGTCCTCTTTGGGGAAATGTTTGTTCAGGTCCTCTGCCCATTTTTAAATCAGATTGTTTGTTTTTTGGGTGTTAAGTTGCATGAGTTTCTTATATATTTTAGATATTAACCTCTTATGGGATGTATCATTGTCAAATATCTTCTCCCATTCAGTAGGCTGTCTTTTTGTTTGGTTGGTTGTTTCCTATACTGTGTAAAAACTCTTTAGTTTGATATAGTCCTATTTATTTTTTCTTTTATTTCCCTTGCCTGAGGAGAGATATGCAAAAAAAATTGGGCTCCATAAATGAATTCAGTAAAGTAACAGGATACAAAATTAATATTCAGAAATCGGTTGCATTTTATACACCAAAACAAACTATCAGAAAGAGAAAGTAAGAAAACAATCCCAGTTGCTCAGTCTCCCTGTTCACCTTAGCTTAGTTGAAGCTATGTTCCCTTGTGTGGGTTGTGTGCCTCCTGTTGTAGATGAGCCTTGATTGCTATTGATACATCAATGGGTGTATAGACCTTAAGGCTGACTGGCTGTTAGGGCTGGCCTTGTCTAAAGTGGACAAGCCGTTGTGTGAGGGCTGAATACATGATATGCAAGTCACTTTAGCAAGGCTCTGGTGCCAGCTGAGTCTGCCCTTCAGGTGTGTCATTTGTGGAGCTGGTTGTATGATGCTCTTGTATGGTCTGAAGCTGGCTATCAGGGATGTTGGTTCTGCAGGCTCTTGGGAGGGGCTCTAGTGCAGGTCAAATTCAGCCACTGTTTGTGCCCAGTTTGGGGAGGCCTGGTGGGTGCTTCAAAGTGATCTGTAGTTGGTTGCTGCTTGAGCTGGGCTTGGAGGCACATGGGCAAGTCTATACTGCAAATTGAAGCTGGCTGCCAGGCTTGGGACTCCTTTGTGGGCGCCATGATATGAGCAAAGGCCAGCTGCCATTTGTGCTGGGCTTGTGGCTGCTTAGTTGAAGCTATGTTCCAAGCCAAAGAGACCACAGCTTATGCCAGGTTTGGGGCCACCTGATGGGGGTTTCAATGACAGTTGAGACTGGTTGCCATTTGTGCCAGGCTTGGGGCCACTTAGCAAGAGGTACAGGACACTCTGAGTCCAGCCATTTCTTGTGTTGTGTTTGTGGACCTTTGAGAAATATTAGGAAAGTCCACAGTGTGAACGGAGGAAGACTGCTTATGTGCAAATGCCGCTGGAAGTGGTTCGGGCCCGGTGGGTGAGCTGGGTGGGGCGCAATCTCAGGAAATCACCAAGGTAGGTCGAACAGTGTTAGTCAGGTTAATAGAGAGCTCAGATGGGGTGCCCACCTGTGCCTGACCTGCTGGGTGCGGGGAGGGCTCAATAAAGGAGCGATGGTGCCAGCCTGCACTTCCTTCCCTGGAGAGAGCTGCCCTGACCCTTGCCCCTCCAGTCCTTGCCCTACAGCTGATCAGTTTAGTTCCTCTCTGTGTGACACTAGTGCTTTTCAAGCTGCTGTCCCTGCACTAGAGCCTAGAGTGAGTGGGTTTGAGAGAGAGTGAGCCCAAGCACAAGCTGCTCAAGAGGAATGCCTGGGACTCCAGAAGCCCTCTGTCTCACTCAGACAGTTCCTGCTGGTTTTCACATCAGATGTTATAAGGACTCCTCTTCCTGGCACTGGTGCCCCAGCTTGGGGATCCTGGTTGGGACTGTGACCCTCCCTTCAGCTCTTGAATGGGGACCTTCCCAACCTAGTTCTCCCTCCTGATTCTTAATCGCCATGCCATGAATGTGGGGCCTGCCTGTTCCGCGTCTCCACCCCTCCTACCAGTCTTGTCCTGGCTTCTTTATATCCTTAGTTATAGGAATGCTGTTCAGCTAGTCTTCAAGATGTTCTTAAGAGTAGTTGTTTTATAATTTAGTTGTAATTTTAATGTGGGCATGGGATGAGGTGAGCATAGCATTTACCTACTCTGCCATCTTGACAGAAGTTGGCTCTGTTTTATTTTTTACCAAGTGACACAACAATGGCTTTATTGACTAGGAAGATAAAACTTCCAGCTTATCATTTGGGAATTTTTCACACCCTTGGCTGAATGAGAAAAATCAGATTTATAATGTTTGTTAAAGTAATTGATTCTTACTATCAGGGACAGATGGACGTGATGGTATTCAGTAAGGGCTGGGAAGGTTATGAATGGAACACAGGTCATTTCTGGGGATACTTCTCTTAACTGCCATATATGGTACTGAAAGTTGAAGAAGAGTACAAGAGGGTTAGCTCCTCAAGCACGTTAAATGTATATCAAGGAATAAAAAGTAAAAAAGGAAAAGAAAGTAAAATATGCAGCAAAGACTGTGACATACTGTGAAAATGACAATTATAATAATTTCTTATGTGTGTGTATATGTTTATATACATACATATACTTGCAGATGTATCTCTCTAGTCATGTGTGTGGGTGTGTGTATATGTTTATATACAACATATATGTGTGTTTTTGTGTGTATGTATGCATGTATCTATCTATAATGATGTGTGTGTGTGCATACATATATCTTCACAATTTTTATCCTGTCAATATTGTGCATAGGGTACATGAATAAAAATCACCCTCACATTCTGAACATGAAATTGAGTGCATCCCCTCATGAGAAATTGATGTGCTCCATTTGTAGAGAGAATGAGAGTGCTCCGGTTTGCATGAACAATGGTGCATTTTGTATATGAAAGAGTGATTTAAAAAAAATTAAAAAGCTAAACTTAATATTGTGCTAGGATGGACTGAAGTGGGTATTTGTTGGCTTTTTATAGGAAGAGAGGAGAAAATTGTGTCCTACTATAGAATCCAAAAGAGCATACTCTGCTTAATCCCTTCACCCTACTCACCCCACTCCCAATCCCCTCCCCTCTGACAGTTGTCTGTCTGTTCTCCATGAGTCTGTCCTCACTTTGTTCATTTATTTTGTTCATTAGATTTCACGTGTAAGTGAAATCATATGGTATTTGTCTTTGACTGGCTTATTTTATTTAGCATAATACTCTCCAGGTCCATACATGCTGTCACAAAAGTTAAGATTTCCTTCTTTTTTAATGCCAAGTAGTATTACATTGTATAAAATGTACCACAGCTTTTTGTCCACTCATCTACTGATGGGTACTTGGGCTGCTTCCAAATGTTGGCTATTGTAAATAATGCTGCAATGAACATAGGGGTGCATATATTCTTTTGAATTAGTGTTTTGGGATTCTTTGGGTATATTCTCAGAAGTGGAATTGCTAGGTCATAAGGCAGTTCCATTTTTAATTTTTGTGGTAACTCCATACTGCTTTCCACAGTGGCTGCACCAATCTACATTCTCACCAACAGCGCACAAGGGTTCCCTTTTCTCCACTTCCTCATCATTGCTGCTTATTTGTTGATTTACTGATGATAGCCATTCTGACAGGTGTGAGGTGATATCTCACTGTGGTTTTAATTTGCATGTTTCTGATGATTAGTGATGATGAGCATCCTTTCATATGTCTATTGGCCATCTGTGTGTCCTCTTTGGAGAAGTGTCTGTTCAGATCCTTTGCCCATTTCTTAATTATATTGCTTGTATTTTGATGTTGAGTTTCATAAGTTCCTTATACATTTTGGATATTAAGCCCTTATCAGATGTATCAGTGAAGATATTCTCCCATTCAGTGGGCTGTATTTTCATTTTGTTGATAGTTAAGCAAAGAAAAAAAAAAAGACTCATGGACACATACAACAGCATGGTGATTGCCAGAGAGACAGGGATCGGGGGAGGTAGAATGAGAAAGTGGGGATAAATGGTGATGGAAGGAGACTTGACTTGGGGTGGTAAACACACAATACAATATACAAGTGATGTATTAGAGAACTGTATACCTGAAACCTGTATAATTTTATTAACCAATGTCACCCCAATACTTTTTTTTTTTTAATAAAGAAAAGAGAAAAGGCTACATACTCACTTTCTAAGGCTCAGTGGAAAATTCCTTTGGGGGCAGTAAGGTTGGAAGCAGTGTTTATTTCTAGGAGTGAAATGACAGGAGTATCCTAAGTTATAGGGGTGATGTTCAGGGCTCGGCATCAGTGAGGCAAGCTGGGCATCCAGTGCTCAGAGGCACAACCCGGCGATCCTGCTGGCTTACTGTGCCCCATGGTTTGCTGCAGGGCTATTTACGCAGCCTCCCTTTCATTTTGGGGCCCAGTTCTCTAGCCTTCTACATAATTCTGAGTATCTTTCAAAGTATTTTGAATAAAGTTTTTTTTTATTACTTTAACAGACCTGAATCTCTGAGTCAATTTCTGATTGTCTTTGGACCCTGATGAGCATAACAATTCTTATTTCAACAGACTCATTCCCCTCCCTCCAAATTTATTTCATAAAAGCGAAATCACAAAAGAATGTATTTGAGTTATTTTCCAGTTTTCTAGAATAGACTTATTTTCTGCCCAGCTTACTGATGTATTTAAGTAACATTTCTATTCAAGCTCCATTTTGCCTCACAGTAAAAATTCTTCAAAGGGGGAAGGATTTATATCGCTCAAATTAGTTTCTGTGTCACAAACAAGAAATGTAAATTTTGAAGTCAAATAATCTACTTAGTATATCTTATAAAACATAAATCCACTCAAAGTAAAAGTATTTATTAGATTATATTTGGCAAATATTGTATCGTTTGTCATTTTTTTCTGGTTTCTGGAAGTGTATTTCTCATTAAAGGAGCAACAAAAATGAGTAGGAATAAATTAATTCTACAGTTTAGCAATTAAAAAGCATGCATTGCTTCAGTAGGTGGTCTGAGATTCAGCGAAAAAAGCGACTCACTTCTGAAAATGCCTGGCAGAGTTTTTCTTTGACTATTGCTTAGAAATAAACATTAGTTATTCTGTCGTCTGCTTTCATGCTCTTGCTTCGAGGGTCACTTTGTTGTTTTCACTGAGGCCCTAACTAGTCTGTTGTCATCAAAGGGGAGGACGTTGTCAACATAAGCCTATCTTTGATACTAATGACTACCAACTTTGTGGGGACCTCAAAGCTGATAACATACCCATTTTGCAATCCAGGCTATTGTCATGACTCCAGACTTAATTGCTGGGTTTAAATTATTTTTCCTGAACGTGTTAGATCCCCGTTCGCAAATGTTATGGTTTCGCACCAGTGACACGAGAACAGATTGAGCACTTTTCAGCTGGAGGATACAGGGCCCATGAGAACAGCACTTGCACACCTGCTCTCATCCATCCAGACAAGGGCACTCTTTACAGGCTCACTGGGGATTCCAGACAGAGTCCCAAAGGCTAAGAGATGAAGACATTACTCTTGCTCACGGTGAAGGGTGTTTGACAGTGGAGGTTCAGGTGAAAGATGAAACACACTCACACACCCTCTTAAAACAGCTCAACAATGAATGTATGCTCTCTGTATACTAATTATTTTTAGCCTTACCCATTTAAAGGGTTATACCTCTCATAACAGAAACAAACAAACAAAATTCTGTTGGTCCCATAAGAATGGGACCCCTGAGTGAGCAGGTGGTGAAGAGAAATCCATATGTGGCACCACTGGAAATAATTTGCTTTATTTCAACAAATACAGTAAAGGGGAAGAAATGTTACACCACTAACTTGCTTTACAAATATTTTATTTTACCCTGTTCTTTCCTGTTTTTAATCAGCTCACAAATCCGTTGTCTTGACTTCTTTAGTAACTTTTAGGTAAGGGATTGCACAGTATTTCAGCCAATATGTCAGAGGACAGCATCTAAAATAAAAAATGTTTGTATCACTGCATAGTTCCTCATCCATTGACTCTTCTGTAATTGTGTATGAGTTTATTTACTGTGAAATAAAACCTTTGTAGGATTTTGGTTTTCTGTTCCTGAGATACACATACAATCAAATGAAGGTTGAACATAGGTATTTTACAGCGTTGATATTTTAATAGACCAGACTAATTTGATATTGCTAGATGTGAGTTGATAACCACTTTCAAAACAACAGAGTCAGGAATCTACTTCACTCATTCAGTTAGGTGGGTGGGACTGCATATATTGGGAAAATGCATGCAACTATTTATAACTTTTTAAATGGTCTTATCAATTTCTTTAAAAATGCCTATTGGGAATAGAATTGAATTGAAACTATAGATTGGTTTAAGAAAGATTGCCAGGTTAACAAAATTGAGTATTTTAATTCATAAAAATGTTCTTGCAATTTATGAAAATATCCCCACTCCAATTAGGTTAGGTCATCTTTATTTCATAAAGTTTTTTTTTCAGTTCTAGAGATTCCATTTGGTTCTGTTTAAGGTTTCCATTTCTCCTTTGAGACTTTCATCCATTGAAACATGTCTTTCTGGTTTTATCTTTGTCTTTTTAAAATTATTATTATTATTATTATTATTATTATTATTATTATTATTATTACATTATTGAGGATGATTATAATATCACTTTAAAATCCTGGTCTGGCCCGGCCGGTGTGGCTCAGTAGTTGAGCATCAACCCATGCACTAAGAGGTCACTGGTTCAATTCGCGGTCACGGCACATGCCCAGGTTGTGGACCCAATCCCCAGTGGGGGGCATGCAGGGGGCGGCCATTCGATGTTCTCTCTCATTGATGTTTCTATCTCTCTCCCTCTCCCTCCCTCTCTCTCTAAAATCAAGAAAGAAAAAAAATTCTGGTTTGATAATTTCAACATGTAGTTAATCTTAGGTTCAGATTGGATTTTCTTTTCTCTTGAGGATGTGGGGTTCTTTTCCTTGGTTTTTCATATTTTGGGTAATCTTGTATTGTATCCTAGACATACATTTTAACTTGTGAAGATTCTGTTAGTTTTCTCTCATGAGCATTGTTTCTTTTGTTTTAGTGAATAATTTTCTCAACTGTCTTGAAATTCACACTCTTTCTGGATTTCTTTCGCATCTCGATTCAGTTACTTTGCCTCTAGCTGAACTGTTCTGAGTCTTCTCTATGTATGCATGGTTCAGAGATCAGTCAAAAATGTGGGCAGACAAAATTTGCGGATCCCATTTTTATTTTGTTTGTTTTACCCTTGTGAAGTTTACTGGCTCTCTTCAGTGGGTCAGGTTTTGTGGCGACAAATTTCTAATTCCTCTGCCCAGAGAATCTGGGTCTTTCCATGTGAGCCCCCTTCTGTGTGTAGCCCCTGGACTGCACTTAACTCAGGATAAAAGAAGTGGAGAGGGGAATTTACCTGGAAAGAGCTCCCTATGTTCCCTACTCAGAGTGAGCGTGAACTCCCCACCAGGTCTCTCTGTTCACTGCCCAGTAACCTCAGGTAATGTTTTTATGTGTTACTTCCAGGTTTTATAATTATTTTATGCAGATGTTTGTTTGTTTCTGGTAGGATCTTAATTCATCATTCTAAGAAATAGAACAGCCTAGCTAAATAAATGATCTTCCAAACTACAAAAATATCATTGAATCTATGAATTGAACTTGGACTTAAATTATCTTCTTTACCCCATTAGAGACAACTCTCCTTATTATTACTGAGTCCAACATGACTAGACTCTCTGTTATTCAGTGTTGGCCATTCTTGAACATCTAGACTCCAAGAATTCCTTATGTTGCCATTATACCATATTCTTTCCTTCATCAGTATGACCATTAACCTACAATATCAAGTGATAAAATTGAAAGAATAAACTCCTAGTCATTGCTTTAAAAAAACAAACAAGAGAAACTGGACAGTTTTGACTACAGTGAGATTTAGGAAATTCCACATGATCTGGTTTACCATGATACCCTTGCTCCTGTCCCTATTTTAGGGGTACAGCCTATTCTTCCAAGTTTTCCTTTGAAATTGATTTTAATCTATTTTTACTTGGTGGATCATTGGTTTACTCATTGCATATTTTCTAAACTTTTTCTTCTCAATTGTATTTTTTCTCTGCTACTTTTCTCTATTTCCCATGTTTACTTCTCTCTTAATGGATCACCCACCAGGCCTATAGCCTACCATTAATATAAATTTTTAATTGAGCAGTTCTTTTGTCTTTCTTTTATTCTCAAATTTCTACGCATTTATGGTAGTGACAGGTTACAAAAGCCTAAATTTCTTTCCTTCCTTGACATGGTCCATTTTCCCCTAACAACTGACTTAGAGTTGTTCTTAAAATAGTATAAATATTTGCTTAGGATTTCATCCTAATACCCGACTCAGTGAGACATCAGTGCTAATAAAACAGCAGGAACATGTCACAGAGAATTTTCTTTTCTACAACTTAACTACTAAAGGGAATCTTTATTTAATTAAAATTTTATATCTGTCTTATTTCCGCTCATAAACAACACTGAATTTCTCAGGGCCCTTATTTGCATTTTCCATTTCCTTTATGTTAATGATGTCTTGAATTTTTGGCTAGACCTCATCAGAAAAGTCATTTTCCCTTGAGTTGAGTAACAAATGGAGAATACCTCTTAGACATACTCCCGATTTCCCAACAGTTTCAGAATGAAGCAGGTCACTGCCAGGGCCATTATGCAGAAATATCCAAAACCCCACAGGTCTAGACATCTAATCAGAAGTCAGGCAACATACAAATAAGCTATAAGCTGTCAATTTTAAAAATATTTTTTACCTGTAGGTTAAAAGAAAAATTAATTTGTTCTTCTTTGTGGATATAAAATCGTTCTGCAGTATTTATTCTGTGTTGAACACTGTTCAAGCACTTTACCAATATTCACTCAACTGTGGTGGTTTCTGTTGTTATCCTCATTCTGCTAAAGATCAGGAACTTGTATATAGTATATTATATCACATGCCTAGATTTGGGCAGTGAGGGTTTGAACCCTGGTATTTAGCTCTAGAGTCTGTGCCCTTAAGCTCTACACAACACTGTGCTGTCTTAGTAAATGTCATTTATGTCCTAATAGAGAAGGATACTCCAAGAAAGGACTCAAATCCAACAATAAATAAAATAGAGATGCCAGGCTAAAATAAATTGCTTAATATATCTTAGACTATGTGATTAAATACAAATGAATGGTAAAGTGAATGGGAACGCGTAATATATTAGATTAAACCTTATACAATTGCCATTTTTGTATATAAAAACATCTTAATATCAACAACTTCAAATGGTTCAATCAAATATTATATCAGAATACTTGGAACAGGTACTTAAACAGAAACCCTAATAGTAGGTTGAAATGAAAAACATTAGCTGGTTTAGTAAGATCTATAAATTAGTGAGATGCAGCTGGTGAGAGAGAAGGAAAGATTCTGATGGGTCTCCTGAAAGGGAGGAGGCATGGGGAAGTAAAAATGTGCTAAAGGTCTTCTCTTAGTGAGGAGACACACAGCTGGAAACAAGAATGCCTTAGTGTAGTGAGCAGTGGGTCAGTATCTTATTTTTGTAGAACGGTGGAGAAATATGTGTTTGATTACAAACTTCAAAAAAGGAAGTGTTTCTGGGAAACTGACCTTCACTGCGGGCATGTAGCCAGAGTCTGAAGAACAGGCAGGTCAGGCAGGGTGGCGAGTGTTCAGGACCCTACCCTTGACAAACCGCTTTGGGAATGGCAAAAAGGAATTTCTCACACCTGGTCAGAGCTTCACGCCCTGTGTGGTATCATCCACAGCTGTACATAATCTAAATATGCTAGTGTCTTTTATGAGCTGCCTCTGGTGGAACACAACATAAAAATGTTGTGACCTGAAGACATTGCCCTACTTTGAACTCTGGGAAAAGTTGTAAACATTGCTGACATTTCCTCATATTGATTTCACTGTACTTTTTGGCATTCTTTCTTAATTGGTTTTGACTGGACTGAGACATACTTTTGATTAAAGTATTGTTAATAATTATATCTACAATTGTCCAAAAGTTTTTAAGAAACTAGAGTGCACTACTAGAACTGCTTGAGATAAAAGTTTTAAAATGATTTCAATGCTAATGAACGTGAATAATTAGAAGAGAGTGTTAGGTACAATCTGAACTGTATTTTCTGTGGTGTCCATTTAATTTATCTTGTCTATTGAGAAGGGTGCTCTCTGAGCTATTGGGCATTTTATGCTTGTGTAGTATATGGGGTATATTTGGAGAGGGCTGGGATTTCCTTCCCCCACCCCACACACAGAATTAGCATATTTAATGAAAATGGCACACCTAGATCCAGTTCCAGGGTTCTTGAAAGGGAAATGGAGAATTCAAAATTGGGGAAAACACTAATTTGAAAACATTGTTTGCGCCTGGCCTGTGTGGCTCAGTGGTTGAGCATCAACCCATGCACCAAGAGGTCTCCAGTTCGATTCCCAGTCAGAGCACATGCCCAGGTTGTGGGCCAGGTCCCTAGTGGGGGGCATGCAGGAGGTGGCCAATCGATGTTCTCCCTCATCGATGTTTCTATCTCTCCCTCTCTCTTCCTTCCTCTCTCTCTAAAATCAATAAAGAAAAAAAGAAAACGTTGTTTGCCAGGTCTGTTTTAGCAGGGTATACCAAATTCAGTGGAAAGAGGAGGAAACATATAAATTCCTGTATAACAGCAAAATGGAAAAGAAACTTCCTTGAATTGGAAGTAGCAACATGATTTATGACCTTCTGGAAAAGGAGGCTAATTGGAATCGACTGAGCCTGTGATAGGCTACATATCTATGAGGATGCTTGAAAAAGACAAAAAATGTAAAGTATGCTAGAGAAAAGTCATACCTACTGATGGGAGTCGAGGGATCAGTGCCCAGTCTTGACTAAAAATAGAGGTGGTTCAGAAAAGACAAAGCATTCAATTAATAACAATGATCAAATATTTTGATATGTTAGATAGATGACATCATCCTCCCTATACTCTTCCTGAGCTGTAAAAAATATTGATGAAACAAAGAGAAATATATTAAGGAAATAAAGAACAAAGAGAAGAAAAGGGCTGCTGAGTTGGCACAGGTGGAATTTGGGACTCTGGAATGAATAGAAAGAGCTAGTTTCAGACAAACTAAAGCCTGAGTCTGCTGTGGAGGGCTCTGGGTTTCGGGGAAATTGAGCTTTGTTTTACCCAGTATCTTTGTAAACATTCTGGAATGTGCTGCAATTGTTTATATCAGCCACTTGCTTCTGATGAGCGGGCCAGTCCTCAGAATAGGCAGATGTGAGGGAGAGCAAGGAAGAAAGCCCTTCCTGAGACTACAGGAGGTGGTTTTTATGCCTAGTGGAATCCTCACTCCTTGTTAGTGACACAATTCACATTCCACATCCTTTGTCGTTAAAGAAGTTTTATATTTTCTTCTGTTGGCATCACTCCATCAATTACACCATTACCTCATTGTAACAAACATGAAGTTTACTAGTAGAATTGATAGCAGAATTAATTTCTAATTCTTCAAAATATTTAATAGCAAAGTCAAATATACCAATATAAAGAGGGCAGAAATAAAATCAAATATATTTGAAAAACTAAACATGATCAAGATTCATTTCCTTTTCAAAAGATAGAGACTGGGAGATGGGGTTTAAAAAATCACATTTTTAGGTGAAATGAACTAAAAACTTAGTTTTTTACCAATTCCATAATTTTCATCTATTCATTAATACTATCTGATAAGTATTAGAAGCAGAAATGGCAATACCAATAACAGACAAGGTAGAATTTAGGGTTAAGATTATGAACTAGGATAGTGACAGTAATGTCATGTACTAAATAAAGGTCATAGCCTATATATACCCCCCAAAATAGATAAATATGCAAAACAAAAATATCAAATATATATAGAATTTGATAAAAATAAACTTATAGTGACAGATTTCATGCAACTCTTTCAGGATCAGATATACTTAGTAGCAAACAAACAAAAAGAAAATAGTGTAAAATTTTTTAAACACCAGCCTACTTGATTCAGTGTGTGTGTGTGTGTGTAGAGAGTGAGCATGAGAAAGAGGGAGAGGGATAGAATGTAGTTTCTTGATATTAGACAATTTAGATTTAAAATTATTGGTATAGATACAAAATCAATTTATTTTGCCACAAAGGAAGCCTAGATGAAATCAAAATAGTAGAGATTTTACAGGCTCCAACTTCTGATCATAAATCAATGAAATATAAAAAGGTGATGGGGAAACAATTATGAAATTATCTAGAAATTAAGAATTAAATCTCTCTAAAGAGTCTTTAAATCACAAGCTAAACACTAAAATTATAAAACTTTATATAGTAAAAAAGAGATAACATTATACCCAAATCTGTGAGATATAGCTAAAGTGGGAATACCTTCAATTTAAAGAAAAAATATAGTGTAAAGATTAGAAAAAGACAAGCAAAATTAACTAAAAGAAATTACATAAACAAAATTAATAGTAATTTTGGAAAAAGAAATAGAAACAAAATATTTAAGAAAGAATAGATATACCCAATTTGAAAGGCCAATAAGAAAACAACAAATCGTAGCAAGTTTGATTAAGGGAAAAACACAGAAAAAAATGATACAAGTGTAGAAATGAGAAGACATAATGCAGTTGGTAATATAAGAATTATAAAATAATGCTATCTATAATTTATGGTTGGCATTTTGTTGTTGTTAATCCTCACTAGAGGATATTTTTCCACTGACTTTTTAGATAGAGTTGAGGGAGGGAGGGAGGGAGAGAGAAACATCGATGTGAAAGAGATACATCAATTGGTTGCCTCCTGCACAACCCCAACCAGGGCCGGGGATCAAACCTGCAATCCTGGTATGTGTCCTTGACTGGGAATCAAACCCGTGACCCTTCAGTCTATGGGCTGCCGCTCTAACTGCTGAGGTAAACCTGCCAGGGCTATGGTTGGCATTTTTAAGACCCATAGAAAATTGATTATTTCTTTGCAAAATATAAACATTTACCCAAGAAGGAGTAGAATGCTTACATAAACTGATTATGAAAGAAGGGATTTAAAGTGTGATTCCTCATGCTCCATGTATCCACACCCTGGTCATTGTGTACTTCTTTTGCTCTTGACTTTGAGCTTAGCCATGAGACTTTCTTTAACCAATAATACCTGGGTGAAGGGAGAGTGGTGATCTGAGCCTAGCCTTTCAGAGGCTTCAGGTGTTTCTTTGCTCCCTGTCTTTGACTCTGGACGTGAAAAAAATATGCCCCGCCTAGCCACCTCTCTAAGGAGGATGTAGGAGACTAGACACAGGGGTGCCAGCCGAGCCCAGCTGACGTCAGTGACCCCCAGCAGACATAAAGAAGCAAGATCAACTGAGATAAGCAGAGCTGCCCCAGGTGGTCTACAGACCTGTGAGAGAGTAAAACAGTTTAGATCTCTAAGTATTGGGTTGGTTTGTTATTCAAGCATTAAAAGCGAACACCAACATTATTATAGTTCTTCTATCATAAAGGCTACAAACACAAGAAGTTTTCACACCTGATTTTTCTCTCATTTTACATACAGATAATTTCAAGATAAAATGGTTCTTTCCCACACCATAGTAAAAGAAGGTAAGGCTTCTTGGTTCTTTTTATCAAACCAGACTCCTTATACCAAAACCTGATATAGAACCAAAAAAGAGGGAAGGAAGAGACAAACAGACAGAGACAGTAAGAAAAGTAGAAAGACAGAGAGAAAAGAGGAAAAGAGGGAGAGGCAGAGAAAGAAAGGAGAGGGGAGAGAAAAAACTATAGCCCGATCTCATGTTTTAATACCGAGCAAAATTTGTAACTACAATATTAGTTTTAAAAATCAGATTAATAACTAAAAAAATTAATATTCTCTGACCAAGAACCATTTGTTAAGGAATGCAACATTAGTCCCATTCTCTCTCTCTCTCTCTGACATACCGGTTCTATGTTTATTAGACTAATATTGTCCCACAGCTATTGAATGCTCAGTTCTGTTCTTTTCTATCCTTTTTCTCACCATGTAGCAGTTTGGGTAATGTGTTTGGACCTATTTTAAAGTTACTAATGCTTTCCTTAATTTGTCGAGTCTACCACTGGGTGCCTATCAGAAGCATTCTTTTCTGTTGTCATGCTCTTTATTTCTAGCATTTCCATCTGATTTGATTTTGATAAATGTAGCATGTATACTTGAAAACATGTGATTGTGTTGTTGTTAGGTGTTGTCTTCCTATGTGTGTAACTACATCTTCTGTACCTTCCGTACCTAACTGAGGAAAGTGTGTTATGGTCTCCCACTAAGATTGCAAATCTGTCTATTCATATTTGAAACTATGTTATTGCACACATACAGATTTGTGACTGAGCTCTTCCTGCTGTGAGAAAGCATTCTGAAATGTTCTCCTTAATGTCCAATACGCTTTGTGCTTTAAAGTCTACATTTTCTATCGCAAGTATAGTCACGGCAGCTCTTTTTGGTAGTGTTTGTGTGATCGTTTTTTTCCATCATTTTCTTTTTGAACTTCCTGTGTAGTCACGTTTAAGAGGTCTCTTGTAAGCTGCCTTTAAATATCCAGCCTGACAATCTTATTCTTTTACTTGAACTACTCCGACCATTTACTGGTTGACACATACAGGTATATTTCAGATCTTCAAGAAAGGCCTTGCTGTCCTGCTGTGGGGAGCGTTATCAGCAGACAGCCTCTTGCTCAGCTCCTTCAGGGTCTGGCTCCACTTCAGAGAAGCGGTTCACTCCCAAGTCTTTCCGCTCTTTCTAGGGCAGAACGCCTCTGGTCTCTGAGCAAGTGCTGTAGGCCTGGCCGCTTCAACACAGCACAAGACAGCTGTGATGGCAATACCGGCTCCCGAGCTCCCTGCCAGGTTAGGAGGGAATTTGCTGGGCCTGAATTTCAACCTCTCCTTCTGCCCGTATAATCTACCTCTGGGTGTCCCGTATTCCTAAGAATGGGTCTATGATGGAAGCCGAACAGGAGTCAACGTAAGAAACGTTCAAACCTGTGAAGAATTTTGTGAGTTTACTTGAGCTAAACTGTCGACACATGCCGGGAAGTAAAACCTCACGGGATTGAGATAATGCTCCAGAGAACAGGAGTTTTGCACCTTATTTTATACATGACAATCGAAAGAGGAGACGTTGAGTGGGTTACGTAAAATCCGTTGGTGATAGATTAGGGAGGTGGGAGAAAGAAAAGCAGTGGGGAAATCTCTGGGATTGGAGAAAAAGTAAAATGATAGTCCTGGCCAATCTGGCTCAGCAGTTAGAGCATCGGCCTGCAGACCAAAGAGTAGCAGGTTCGCTGGTCTCAAGGGCACGTATCTCAGTTGTGGTTTGATCCCTGGCCCTGGTTGTGGGGAGGCAACCAATCAATGTGTCTCTCTCACATTGATGTTTCTCTCTCTCTCTCTCACTCCTTTCCTCTTTCTAACTCAGTCTGAAAATCAATGGGAAAATATCCTTGGGTGAGGATTAAAAATAAACAAAGTAAAATGATAAACACATCCTTCTTTTACATATGTGTGTACAGGATAGTTAACAGTCAACTGTTAACATGATAATAACACTGAGGGGATTTGTGGTTTCCGCCCTGGTGCATAGGTTGCACCCTGAGGGGTCTGGCAAAAAGGAAGTTACCTCACATTCCAAAGATTTGTTATCTTAGATGCAAAAAGACGATAGGCTCCAGTAAAGCGAAAACTGACCTTCGTCAGGGAAGATGCTGGCCTAGGACATGACTACCTGCCACAATCTGCTTTTAGTTAAACAGTTTAAATTTCAGACCATCCTTCGTGGTTACTTGAGGTCTTTGAGTTTGCAGGGCTGTCACACAGGCCTTCCCTGAGCTTGTCAGGTTAGCATGCAGCCCCTTTTCGTCCACACAGGTCTCTTTCACCTCAACCCTGACTATTGGGGACCCAGCCCTGCTGTTCAGAGTTTGCAGCCCCCTGCCCAAAGCAGCTCCAAAATCTGTCTAATGTCTTGAGGGGGAGGTCTGTGGAATGGTTTAAAGCAGGTCTTTGTTTCCTGAGTACTAAGATACTGCAATACATTTATTCTGCCCTTAGACTGTAGGCCTAGCTCCTGGCCTCCTGAACAGAGCAGAATTCAGCAAATATGCTCTCCCTAAGTTTGCCTGTGGCCATGCTCAGAATCAGCAAAATCTAGTAGAGAACAAAACAAAAAAAGATAACTAGAGATCATCAGCTCACTTCAGGAGGTTTCTTCCTCTTTGAAATTTTAGTTGTTCTAATAATCCTTACTTATATAGCTGTCTGATGCCTTTAAAATAGGATTTAAAAAATTATCCAGCTTTTCTAGTTGTTACAGTAGGAACACTGGTTTGTTGTGACCTCCTACATCCTACTCAAAGTGGAAGTCTGTTACCTATTAATGCTCCCTTAATTTTTCTCCTCCTTCGTCCATTCAGCTGTAAAGTCCCATGGATTCTATTTCTTCAAGGTTGCGTGGATCTTGTTCTGTCTTTTCTTTCCATGGCCACTTCCCACCCCTGTAGTTTAGTTATTCCAGGATGATGACAGTCACGCTAGTCTCTCTCTGCACATCCCACTAGTCTCCTCTGTGCATTGACCATTATTAAGCACAGTTCCAATGACATTAGTTTCCAGCTGAAATTTTTCTGTGGCTTTTTGCCACAGTTCAATATCAAATTTTGTCCCAAGCTGTCTCTTGTTTTATGATTCCTATTGTTGATGCTTCACCCAAATGAGACTATTGAGTGCTCCATTTACATGCTCCAGAAACTGTCACTATGTTTCCTTTGCCCATGCTGGTTCCTCTACTTGACAAGTTATATGTCATCATTTTCCCTTTAAACATCTTCTTATAGAAATGCTATCCATGGTTGAAGTCGCCGTTTAAATGCTGCCTCTTCCATGACCCTTCATTTATGCTCCAATAAGATCTCATAATTTTGTCTGCCTCTAACTCTTCTTGTTATATAGTTTTAACTTGTCTTTTGGGGCTTACTAAATTCTATCTAACCTTATATTTATTTGTGTGTTTCTACTACTGAAACTAAAATTTTGACGTCCGCTACCTACTTGTCCTATGTGGTAAAATATACATTTATTGAGCACATTTTTGCACAACAAAGAATAAACACTTGTAAATGAACAAAAGAATGTGAGTCACATAAATGATCAAAAATAAGCTGATGCTGAATTTCAGGAAGAGAGTTGCTGATGGGGGAACCTATTTTCTCCCTCTCCACTTTGTCTTTCATCCTATTTCTGTGATACTAGGGCGGGAGGCATTTAGATTATCTGTAATGAATGCTTGGATGCAAGTAAGCCTCCTTCTTGTCTTTTCTGTTTTAGCTTGATCACCTTCAAAGCTGTTGTACAGAGAGACATGATTTGGAGCGAGTAAAAGATTGCCCTAAGCAGCATAATTTGTTTGTTTCTTCATTTTACAAGTCCATTTTAAAGTTTATAAATGCAGTATTTGTTCATAGAGTGCTTTCAGCAACTAAGAAGAAGAATATAATCCAAATACAAAGGTGCTATTATGTTGTTATCTTCAGCTTCTCAGTTTATGAGATCATGCTTGTTACTCATGTAGTTGGATACTTTACATTTCTACAAATCCTTCCCAGAAACAGTCCCACCCGAAATAAAACTGTTCAAAGTGAAGATCTTTAGTTTTAGAGTAAAAATAAATAAATGATGTAACTGGGTAAGATGATCTGTTAAACCCGATTTGGAACGAAAGAGCATCAATGAGGAACTTTATAAACGACTCAGAGCGAGCATGTATTTGAGTCAGTTAACTCCTTTCTCTGTCGCCTGCAAATTATCAACTGTCATGTTCCATAAAACTCTGTGAGTCATGAATTTCCAGTAAGCACTTATCATTGCCCATCATCAGCCTATGTGGACTTGGAGTTGGGGAAAACAAGTACAAAGGTCTCAAGCTTGAAAAGATTAATAACATAGTTGAAAGAGATTTTATAAAGAGTTCTCTCTGCTATCATTGTATAATCTGGTATAAGCTATTTTGGTTGTAGTTACATAAGAAAAAAATGAAACTACTCAATTCAGTAAATCTGATTTAAAAATGGGTAAACTAATAGATAATAGAAGCTGTGCAGCTTATATTTAATACATGTAAATAATGTAACTAAAGCAACTTACATGTGATATGCATAATTTTAAAACATACGCTCTCTATCTCTAAACTCTAGGATTAAATTGAAAAGCAGCGGACGGTGAAGAGCAGGGTCAGGGAAATGGACTCTAAACCAGACTGCCTGGGTTCAAAACTCCAGCTCAACAATAAGCAAGTTCATTAAAATCAAGATTTCTCTATATCACTTACTTTAATTGGATATATTCATTTGTCACACCCTATTTAATTGAACACTTAAGATCTGTGAATTTTATTTTATATAAATTATATTTCAAGAAAAAAGAAAAATGAAAATCAACATTCCTATAAGAAGGGGAAAATCACAGTAGTTATTGCATATGTTTGTTGTATGGATTAAATAAGGTAATGCATATAAAATGCCCCATAAATCATAACTATTATCATTTGAATAAGTGATCAAAATTTTGCAAGTCAAATATTACTATCTTTTTTTGTTTTAAATGAATGAGGAGAGTCTCAGACATGTGCAGTACTTGCCAAAGATTTGAAGCTGAGCTTTGAATTCTGGTCTGTCGAACGTCAAAATTTTTTCCACTGTAAGAAAAAATTACAGTGCAGACTTCTTAAAGAAAGTTTAGCTGGATTGAATGAATATTTAGTGTAGGTCCTGTTCTTTTCTTGTAGTTCACCATGGGGAAAGAGCTCAAGTGATTCAAATGTTTTAGTTTAAAATATTCTATTCACAGAAAATTCAAATTTGAAAGTTGGCAATCGAAATCTTACAGTGGATGAGGAGAGAGTAATATGACGGAAGATGGGAACTTCATTCTTGCTTTCTATTAGCTGCTAAGGGGATATTTTGTTGTTTCAACTATGTTTAGAACTGGTACTTTTCAGTCTGACAGCCTAATAGATATTACTACAAAATATATAAAGAGACTTTGTGTATGTCTTCCTCAGACATGGTGGAGAAATATATACATAAACATACGGGCTTGGCTGTAAACATGTTGGTTGTATGGTTTTAATTAAACCATCATGAACGACATAGTTTGCCTATGTGTACTATTTCCAAATGCCTTTGTAGGTTATAAAATATTTACCTAAAATTATTATTTCAATATAAAATATTTTCATTAAAAATGTTTCCAGATTTCTGCTAAGTCACAGTTGAATTTAGTTCCACTTTTAACTCATTACGTTTTGCCATACGATACATGTAATCTTGAGAATTAAATAACATTGTAAGTAATGAATTATCAGCTTTGATTCTATGTACTGTATTATAAACTTATTCATATCTTAGGATTTATTCCCTCTGATTTTTGAAATTCTAAAGTTTTAAAGAAATTAGGTAAAAGGTTGACTGTTCTTTTGGAAACCTCATTTAAAATAAGTAGCAAGTAGCATCTTCATATAAAAAAATAATCAAGACTTTTTTTATGTATTCATTAAAATAGGACCACCACTCACATTTAGAAAGAAAATCCTGTGTAAAGTGTGATTGCTATACAAAGGCATTCTCAAAGAACTTTCAATTTAGCAAAGGAAAATAAAATTTATTGCTGAAGTGACCATTATAGAAATCAATATTTAAGGATATCTTAAATATTGTTCTAAGCAGTGGTTCTCAAAGTGTGATCTAGGGAACCCTGGGGGGCCATGATGAGACTTTCAGAGAGTTCATGAGGTCAAAATATTTTCATAACAACACTAAGACATTAATATCCATTGTCACGCTCATTGACTCACAGGTTTACAGTGGAGTTTTCCATGATGTGTGACATAACAAAAGATTGAATGCAGAAACAGATATAAGAAGCCAGGTGTCTTCTCTTAAGCCAGACATTAAAAAGATTTATAAAAACATAACCAAATGCCATTCTACTCAATAACAATATTTTTGTTTTAGAGAATATAGTTATTTTCCATAAAAATGTATTTATATTATGTAATAGTTTATTATAGTTATTTCACAATAAATTAATAAATTTTAAAGTTCTCAATTTTATTTCTAATACTATGTATAGTATTATACAGGTGTGGGGGGAAAGTAGGTTAAATTACTAGCCATCATTACCTAAAAGACAAATCATAAGTAAGGATACAAAATAATAAGGCAAATAATACCAATACATAATACAATAATTAATTAATTAATAATAATACAAGAATAAACTTTTTGCCCTGGCTGGGTGGCTCAGTTGGTTGGAGCATGGTCCCATACATGGAAAATCTACAGGCTCCATTCTAGTCAGGGTACATACCTAGGTTGCAGGTTCAATCCTTCGTTAAGTGCCTACAGGAAGCAACTGATCAATGTTTCTCTCTCACTGGTGCTCTCTCTCTCTTCCTTCTCCTCTCTAAAATTAATAAACATCTTCGGTTGAGGATTAAAAAAAATAAACTGTTTCACATACTCATAGCTGTAAACCTACCTTTGTCCACCCCTGTATTTATATCGCTAGCTCTATCTCAGTAGATAGAAGAACTTGCCTATACAAAAGTTCCTTAGGGTCTTCATTAATTTTTTAGAGTTTAAAGAGATCCTGAAACCAGGTTTGAGAACTATTGCTCTAATAATAATTTGGCCTTGATATAGACTCATTCATGACCTCTAGTGGATACATCCAACAGTTTTATAATCTTGAATCTCATTTAGTCAGATTCAAAAGGACATCATTTGAGCCTGGCTGGTGTGGCTTAGTTGGCTGAGTGTTATCCCATGCACCAAGAGGTCACTGGTTTGATTCCTGGTCAGGGCACATACCCAGATTGTGGGCTTAATCCCCAGGAGGGGGCATGCAGGAGGCAGCCGATCAATGTTTCTTCCTCATCGATGTTTCTATCTCCCTCTCCTTTCCTCCCTCTCTAAAAATCAGTGAAAATATACTTAACACACACACACACACACACACACACACACACACACACACACACACACACACCATTTGAAATTCCACTGTCCATTCTTTCTGAGACTTCATTCAAGCTCTTCTGTCCAAAATGCCAAATCCAGTTTCAGCTGGATTGGCTTGGGCCAGGGTCTCCCAAGATATCCCTGGACTGCCTGCTTCAGAATCACCTGTGAAGCAGGCTTCAAAGGAGAATTCTTGGGTCTTACCCAGAACTTCCAATGATCTTTTGTGGTCGATCCCATCTGCTTTCTATCAAGAGTCCCACATTGTTCCTTGAACACTGCTGTTTAAGTTTCTTGTTTTAGTATATTTGTGGAGTTTAAGAAAAGACATCATAAAATGGTGGATAAATCTCACACGGAGTCAAACATTTCCACTCAGATGTAGGTGCTGGTTGCCACAGATGTAGGTGCTGTTCCATGAGAAGGTATCTTGTTTATGGGCAAAAATTGAGAGCCTTGATGTTTATGGAGTTTGTCCAGGGAAAAAGTGCTCGTGCATCCCTGGTGAGACCTTAATTCATCAGACACTACTCCACTTTCATGGAGGACGAAAGTGTGGATTAAAACTGAGCTTATAAGACTTTAATGTGCTAAGAAATCACCAGAGATTGCAGAGCTTAAAATATTTACTATCTGGTCATTAACAGAAAAAGTTTGCCAACTCCTGTTCTAGATCAGTACTTTTTCAACTTTAACAAATTCATCTTCCAGGATCTTGTTAAAATGCAAATTCAGGTTCAGTGGATCTGGGGTCTAATTAGCTCTTAGGAAATGCTGCTGGCCCGCTGGCTACCTCAGAACGAGTTTGAAATGCAGAACCTCAGGCCCCACTGTAGTCCCATTGGGTTGGAAGTTGTGTTTCACTGGGATCCACAGATGATCCTCATGTCCGTTAATGATTACACCAGAAGCACTGGTGTAGGTTACACAAAAAGAGTGTGACTTTTGACTTCAGACAAAGCTGAAGTGGAATTCCTCCCTCTTATTAGGTGTGGGAATGTCAGAATGCAGTTCAAGCTCTCTAAACCTCTTTGTCTCTAAAGTGGGGACAAAAATACTTTGTTTTCTCACCTCATAACTGTTGTGAAAATCAAATGAAATGAGAAATAATTTATAAATAATAGCTAACACATACTGAGAGTTTGCTATATGTAAGCAGTTGTGGTGAATAATTTAATAAAGAAATTAAGTTTCAGTGAGATGAGACAGCTTGTTCGAATTCGCATAGCAAGCTAGAGAAGGGTAGAACTGGCCAGTAGTTGCCTGCTCCTGAACTTTTTATGACCACGTAATTGCGCCACCTTCAGGATTTTCCAGCCCTATTCAAATGTTTGTATTGATGATTTCTATTATTTTTTGTAAACATATTCCAAGACACATCTCCATGCATAAATGAGAAAAATGTTCAACCCGAGACAATAGGGAAAATGATGCAAACCATAGTTACACACTTGACGTTGCCAAAAGTCCAAAAGCAATGGAGTAAATCAAAAGTTGTCCTAACCCATACCCTGTGTTAGAGTAACGTTGTTTAATTAAGATCAAGCTTCCAGAAATCCAGAAATGGTCGACTCCTATGATGAGACTGTATTGAAGAAGATAGCAGTGTACAAGTGCCTCAATTATATAGTTTCCTTGTCTTTAAAATCACCTTAGAGTATTACTCCCAGGACAGTTTTGGCACCAAAGCCTCCATCTGCTTATAATTTCCCTTGCATTTTCATAGCTTTTTCAGTCCTTGTTGTTTTGCTCAACAGGAAGTCAAATTGCGTGAATCATTTCACCAGGCATCTCTGCAACTCACTTTGATTTTCCCTTCCCACCCTTCCTAGAGGGTCACAGCCCTGGAAAGTTTCTTTGAAAGAGCACTTCATAAAAGATGCAACAGCATCCTCTGCTGACTGTGGCTCAGAGTGTCAAGGGGCACCAGCTCACTCAAGTGAATCAAGTTTGGATTGCTCCTTCTTTAGTGCGCTCACTAGTGCTTTTTATTTCCTTATTTTATGCTCTTTTGGAATGGAAAATAAAATGTCGGTGTTTAAACTAATCTTAGAAACACTTCATTGAAGTGTGATTAATATACAAAATGTACATATTTAATATATGCAACTTAATGAGTTTGGAGATAAGTATATATCTATGAAACTATCACCACAATTTATTCCATAAACATATCCATCACATTCAAGTATTTCCTTCTTCCCTCTTTATTTATTGTTATTATTTGTGATAGGAATACTTAACATAAGATCTACCCTCCTAGCAAAATTAACATTAATACTGATATTAACAAAAATGCTGATATACAGCGTTGTTAACTATAGGCTCTATGCTATATAGTAGCTTGCTAGTACTCATCTCATATACCTGAGTTTGTACCTTTTGACTAGTACCTTCCTGCTTCCCCCTTGCCCCACCCCTGGCAATCACCACTCTAATCTCTGCTTCTATGAGTATGATTATTTTAGATTCTTCATATCAGTGGTATCATGTAACATTTGTCCTCTGTGTCTGACTTATTTTATTCATCCCTACTCCCCACTCCCTTAGAGGTGATCGCTATCTAAGTTCTGCTTATAACTTCCATGTGAGGTTTTATACTTTTACTACATATTCATTTACCCATAAACAATATATAGCTTTGTTTTGTGTATTTTATTTTATTTATTTTTTAATTAATTTATTTTTATTCAATTTATTGGGGTGATACTGGTTAATAAAATTATATAGGGTTCAGGTGTACAATTCTGTAATAAATCATCCGTATATTGTATTGTGTGTTCACCACCCCAAGTCAAGTCCCCTTCCATTACCATTCATTCCCCCTATGTACACTTCTACCTCCCCCCACCCCCTTTTCCTCTGGTGATCACAATACTGTTGTCTGTATCTATTAGGGTTTTTTTTGCTTAATTCCTTCACATTGTTTTCACCCAGCTCCACAACCCCCTCTCCTCTGACAGCTGTCAGTCTTTTCTCTATATTTATGAGTCTGTTTCTATTTTGTTTGTTAGTCCATTATGTTTGTTAGATTCCACATATGAGTGAGATCATATGGTATTTGTCTTTCTCTGACTGGCTTATTTCACTTAGCATTATGCTCTCCAGGTCCATCCATACTGTCACAAAGGGTAAGATTTCCTTCTTTTTTACTGTTCAGTGATATTCCATTGTATGAATGTACCACAACTTATTATCCACTCATCTACTGATGGACACTTGGGCTGCTTCCATAGATTGGCTATTGTAAATAATGCTGCAATGAACATAGGGGTGCACATATTCTTTCGAGAAACTGTTTTGGTTTCTTCGGATATATTCTCAGAAGGGAATTACTAGGTCATAAAGCAGTTCCTATTTTAATTTTTGAGGTAATTCCATACAGCTTTCCACAGTGCGTGCACCAATCTGCATTCCACCAACAGTGCATGAGGTCCCCTTTGCTCCACATCCTCGCCAACATTTGTTGTTTGTTGATTTAGTGATGATAGCCATTCTGACAGGTGTGAGGTGATATCTTATTATAGTTCTAATTTGCATTTCTCTGATGATTAGTGACATTGAGCAACTTTTCATATGTCTAATGGCCATCTGTATGTCCTCTTTGGATAAGTGTCTATTCAAGTCCTTTGCCAAGTTTTTAATTGGATTGTTTGTTCTTTTGGTGTTGAGTTGTACAAGTTCTTTATAAATTTTGGATATTAACTTCTTATCAGTTGTATCATTGGTGAATATATTCTCTCATTCAGTGTGTTATCTTTTCATTTTGTTGATGGTTTCATTTGCTGTGCAAAAACTTTTTAGTTTGATGTAGTCCCACTTGTTTATTATTTCTCTTGTTTCCCTTGCCTGAGGAGATATAGCAGAAAAAATATTGCTATGAGAAATCTCTGGGATTTTACTGCCTATGTTATCTTCTAGGATTTTTATGTTTTCAAGTCTAACATTTAAGTCTTGAATCCATGTTGAGTTTATTCTGATGTAAGAAGGTAGTTCAGTTTCAACATTTTGCATGTATCTGTCTAATTTTCCCAACACCATTTATTGAATAGACTCTCTTTACCCCATTGTATGTTTTTGCCTCCTATGTCAAATATTTATTGACCATAATGGCATGGGTTTACTTCTGAGCTCTCTATACTGTTCTATTGATCCATATGTCTGTTTTTATGCCAGTGCCATGTGTTTTTGATTACTATGGCCTTGTAGTATAGTTTGATATCAGGTAAGATGATTCCTTCAACTTTGTTCTTCTTTCTCAAGATTTCTGTGGCTATTCGGGGTCTTTTGTGGTTCCATATAAATTTTTGTTATATTTGTTGTAGTTCTGTGAAATATGCCATTGGAATCTTGACAGGAATTGCATTGACTCTATAGATTGCCTTGGGTAGTATGAACATTTTAATTATGTTCAGTCTTTTTATCCATGAACACAGTGTATGCTTTCACTTATTTGTATCTTCTACTTCTTTCTTCAGTGTCTTAATATTTTCTGAGTACAGGTCTTCTATATTCTTGTTTGAATTTATTTCTGGGTATTTTATTTTATTTTTTGATGCAATTATAAGTGAGATTTTTTTTCCAGTTTTTCTTTCTGATAGTTCATTATTGGTATATAGAAATGCACCTAATTTCTGGATATTTGTTTTGTATCCTGCTACTTTACTGAATTCTTTTATCAGTTCTAGTAGTTTATTGGTGAAATCTTTAAGGTTCTCTAGATACAGTATCATGTCATTTGCAAATAAGGACAGTTTTAGTTCTTCCTTTGCAATTTGGATGGCTTTAATTTTTTTCTTCTTGTCTGATTGCTGTGGCTAGGACTCTAGTACTATGTTGAATAAGAGTAGTGAAAGCAGACATCCTGCCTTGTTCCCGATCTCAAGGGCAACACTTTTAGTTTTTGCCCCTTGAGTATGATATTGGCTGTGGGTTTGTCATATATGGCAACAAGACATTATTTTAATTGCTAGTTTTGCAATTAGGGCTTGTTTAGATTTGTATATATGTTTGCTAAATTCTTTGCTGTTACATTCTAAATTCAATGTTCTTATGACTGATGCAAATTCCTTAGTGGCCATTTAACAAGGGCTCATTCATGAGTAGGAAATGCAGTCTTTGTCTGAAAATGACTTTATTTTATATTAGTATACACTATTGGACTGACCTTTTTTTTCTTCTGCACTTTGAGCGTGGCTGTGCATTTTGTGGTTATTGCTGTTCTGTCCTATCCAGCATCTTTGCCAGTCTGCAATGAGGGAGAGGTCTGTGTTCCCTGGGCACATGGAGTGGCTATAACCAGAAGTCCTTTCGAATGCTTGAACCACTTTGGGTTTCTCTTCCTTCCATATGAAAACATCCTAATCTCTGCAATTGGCTTCATCTACTCATGTGGTGAGGATGTGAGCAGGCTTTGTGAAGCCTTTTCCCACAGCACAATCCCAAGCCCAAGTGAAACTGACTAGTACTTCTCTTTGTCCCTTTGCATTCTGGATTAACTTGGATCACAGCACTGTTAGACCTAAACTTACTTTGTATGTGGCTAGATTCCATGCTAGAGTCTAAGCATCATGAGGGGTGGAGGGGCCTAATTCAGGTGTGTCCCTGGCACTTCACAAAGTGCCTAGAGCACAGTAGGTATGTAAGCAATATTTCTTGAATGAGAGAATATTGAATAAATGACATGTATTCAGGGTGGGAAATTGTTGGTTTACTTCTGAAAGTTCAGACGGTTTCCAGACTTTCTTAAGGTGAGTGGAATAGAATCTCAATAAAATAGGTTTCTGTCATTGACATATATATATATATATATATATATATATATATATATATATATATAACTCGATAAAGGAAACTATTCATAAACTTTTTGATTTTCAATTTTTTTAATCCTCACCCAAGGATATGCTTCTCTTTAGAGAGAGGGAGGGAGGGAGAGAGAGAGACATCAGTGTGAGACAGAAGCATTGATCCGTTGCCTCCTGTACATGCCTTGACCGGAATAGAATACACAACCTAGGTATATGCCCTGACTGGGAATCAAACCCACAACCTTTTGTTGTACAGGATGATGCCCAACCTATTGAGCCACCTGGCTAAGGCTCATAACCTTCTTTATAATAACAGTAGTACTATAATTAATACCATAGCACTTTATGAGGAGCATTTATATTTGCATTTGATATACATCCCCAAATATAGTTGTAGAATAGCTTTCCTTAGAACTGATCCTATTGGCAGCAGGTATATCCCACTAAAAATATACAATCAGATATTATGTTTTTAGTTTTAAACAAGACTCCATATGTGTTTAACTTTGCTAAAACCTACTAGGGACCAGCATTTTTCTTTTGCATACTTGTGAAATTCAAGTCTTTATCCCAAAATTTTATTTAAGAAAAAGTCTGAAAGACTCAAGGAAACTATGATGACCAAGAAAAGAAATTTAACTATTTTATGTGGATTGTTTGCCATAAGATTAGAATTGGAAACATACCTCTATCTTTACGTTATTGAGAGAACTACCTCTAGCAACATTAAACATAGATTGACATTAAGTAGGACCTGCATTGTAACTACCTTTTGTTTTATTCCTTACTTCAGAAATTGTTCTAGTTCATTCAAGACAAAATAAAGTATTAGAGTGTATCTGGTTGAAGCCAGGAAGAAAGATAAACATCACTCCAATAGTTGGCGTGTTGAAGATTTGCAGACATAACAGCAATGCCTCGGACTCCTTAGCTTGCTCTGCTGGTACAGGGTGCTGCCACGAGAACTCCCATGCAGCCCCTGGGCCCTGGATGTAGCCATCAGCAATATCACCATCTGCCACTAGTCTGGATTCCACACAGCCTCTACTTCTTGGAGTCACTAACTTCTGACTAACACAGAGATGCTTCTGATGTTAGTCAGAGGTGCTTCTGATGGAGGGTATATGCCTGTGTCTTGGCCACTAGGTAGATCAGGAAAGCAAATATCTCATATTTTCAGTATATATTTGGAAACATGGTTCACCTGATAAGTTGGGGTATTCATGAAACATAAGAAGATTGGTTTAGAGGCTGTGCACCAAAGTCAATGATGATTGTCCTCCAGTATGTCTCTAGCAAGATTTTAAAATAAACACTCTTTGCCCTGGATTCCATGCCACTTCTCAGTTACTTTTTCTCACACCACTTCCTAAATCCCAATGCTTCCTGTGTTGGTCCCAACTAAAATGAAAGAAAACAAAAATTACTTTCACTACTTACCACTTCACTAGGTTCTGAACAATGACCAAATTGCATACTCTGTGATGGCAGGGATCGTGTCTACTTGCTCAACTGTAAGGCATAGTGTGGACCAGAGTTGGTTTCAATAAATATATGCTGAATGGCTTTGGGAATTCATCTCTCTCCACCTGATTGGACCCCTAAGCTGGGCTCTGGAATACCCCATTGTTCCTGGCTAGCTACACATTTTTTCAGAGAGCAGAGAGAGATCCCGTCATGGGGCAAATGTGATAAATTGGCGGCAGTTACCTGGAGAACTATACTAACAAGAATGTTGAGGATATATTGAACTGATAGTAGAGAATGTCTTTTTTTTTTAATCCTCACCCAAGGATACTTTTTCTCCATTTGTCTTCAGATGGAGGGGGGGGGGCGGGGAGAGAGAGAAAGAAACATCTACAACGAGAGAGACACATTGATTGGTTGCCTCCTGCACAACCCTGACCAGGGCCTGGGACCAAACCACAACCGGAGGTGATCCCCACACTAAGTCTAGTAATCATCTGTCACTGTGCAAAGTTGTCACAATACTATTGACTGTATTCTCCTTCACCTTTTTCACCCACCCCCCACTACCCTCTGACAAACATCAGTTAATGTTCTCTGTACCTATGAGTCTTTTTTTGTTTTGTTGTTTTGTTTTAGATTCTGCATACAAGTAAAATAATATAATATTTGTCTTTCTTGGTCTGACTTGTTTCACTTAGCATAATATCCTCTTTTCCATCCATGTTCTCAGAAGTGGAAAAATTCTATTTTTATTGCTGAGTAATATTCCATTGTGTACATGTACCACATATTCTTTATCCATTTGTCCATCAAAGGACACCTACATTGTTTTCATATCTTGGCTATTGTAAATAATGCTGCAGTGAACATAGGGGTACATATATCTTTTCAAATTAGTGTTCTGGGTTTCTTCAGATAAATACCCAGAAGTGGAATTTCTGGGTCACATGGTAGTTCTCTTTTTATTCTTTTGAGGAAACTCCATACTGTTTTTCATAGTGGCTGCACCAATTTATGTTCCCACCAACAGTGCACAAGGAGGGTTTCCTTTCCTCCACATCCTCAAAACACCTGTTATTTGTTGACTTTTTGATAATATCCATTCTGACTGGTGTGAAGTAGTGTCTCATTGTGATTTTGATTTGCATTTCTCTGATGATTAGTGACACTGAACATCTTTTCATGTCTCTATTGACCATCCATATGTCCTCTTTGGAGAAATGTCTATTCATGCCCTCTGCACATTCTTTGATCAGAATGTTGATTTTTTTATATTGGCTGTATGAGTTTCTTATATTTTAGATATTAACTTCTTATTGGATATATTGTTTGCTAATATATTCTCCCATTTGTTAGGTTGTATTTTTGTTTTATTGATAGTATCCTTCACTGGGCAGGAGATTTTTAGTTTGATATAGTCCTATTTGTTTATGTTTGCCTTTGTTTCCCTTGTTCAAGGGGACATATCCAAAAAGATTGCTATGAGGAATGTCAAAAAGTTGGCTGCCTATGTTTTCTTCTAGAAGTTTTATAGTTTCAGGTCATACATTTAAGTCTTTAATTGATTTTGAGTTTAATTTTGTATATGGTATAAGAGAGTGACCCAGTTTTTTTTTGTTTTGTTTTGTTTTTGCATGTATCTGTCTAGTTTTCCCACCACCACTAATTGGAGAGACTCATTTCTCCATTGTATAGTCTTGCCTCCTCTATCATATATTAATTTACCATATCAATGAAGGCTTATTTTTAGACTCTGTAGTCTTCCATTGATCTGTGTGTCTGTTTATGTGCTGGTACCATACTGTTTTGATTATTATAGCTTTGTAATATAGTTTACAATTGCTGTTCATTTCTCCATTTATATCCATCAATGTTTTCTTTATAATTATTGCTACTCCAGCTTTCTTTTTGTTTTTATTTACATGGAATATCTTTTACCATACCTTTTCTTTCAGTGTGTATACGTGTGTCTTTCAATGAAGCAAGTCTCTTGTAGGCAGTATATAGATGGGTCTTGTTTTTTCATCTATTCAGCCACCTTGTCTCTTTTGCTTGGAGCATTTAGTCCAATTATATTTAAAATAATTATTGATAGGTATGTACTTCCTGACATTTTGTTAGTTGTTTTTCTAGTTCTTCTCTGTTCTTTTCTTCTCTTGAGCTCATTCCTTTTGGTTTACTGGTGTTCATTTGTGTTTTGTTGGGGTTCATTTTATTTTTTGTGGGTGTTTTTTTTTTCTTGGCTTTTGGTTACCATGAGATATATCCATCCATATCCATATCCATCTGTATCTGTTGCAGTTTATTTCAAGCTGGCAGGTTTTGAGTTCAAACACATTATGAAAGCACTGTATTTTCACTCCCCCTTCACACTTCGTGTTTTTGATGTGATATCTTATATTTTTTTGTTTCGTGTATCCCCAGACTATTTATTATAGTTATACTTAATTTTGCTACTTCTGTCTTTTAACCTTCTTCTTAGCTTTTGAAGTTTCTAATTTACTGTGTTAATTCTATATTTGCCTTTACCTGTAAGATTTTTCCTTGTTTGTATCTTCTTGTTTCTTTCCTGCATAGAGAAAACCCTTTAACATTTCTTGTACTACTGTTTTAGTGGTGAAGAACTCCTTTAGTTTTTGCTTTTCAGAAAAATTAAGTGATTTTCCCACGCTCACAAAGTTCACGTAAGTGATAGAGCTGGAGGTTAGACCCCCAGAACCTGCCTTCTACACCTATATTGCTTTCAAAGCTATTTTCTGTATTTAAAATAAGGGAATGTAGCTAATTTGGCACTTTCTACTAATCAAAACATATTCATAAATAGCTCATTTAACCTCATAATTTTTATTTCAGGAAGATAAGCAGGGCAATTTTTTTTCTATACATTTAACAATTTACAATTTTGAGGTACAGACTTTATGAGACCCCACAGCTAGAAAATGTCAGAGCATCTAAAAAACTCTGGCCTTCTTAACTATGAAACACTAGGTAATAACTGTGAAAGGAGCATATCTTTGCTTTGTTTAGTAAATTGAACAGTTTCTGTATAGTAAAAGTAGAAGAGTGGTGATCCACCCCCTCCAAGAACTGAGTTTTACTCACATTGAATACTAAATAGCTTTATTTATATTACAAATAGTAACTGCAAAATAATGCACCAGACACAAATGAAACATAACGTTTAGAGCTGAAAATAACTTAGAAGTGTTTTAAAATCTCTAATTTTACGGTTGAGGAAACAAACCTACCTAAAGTTTAATATTGTGCTATTTGATATTAGCGCTTGGTCTAGAAAGCTGGTTGTTCCCAAGCACTTTCTCCCGATCCGAGTTTTCTCTATTTAGAGCATAAAAATTACCCCCTGCCAACCCCCACCAAATTATGGCACTAAAACAACTTTTCTGTTTGCTCCTGGAGACCAAGGAAGGTTTTATATTGTCGAGAATGTTCTCAGATTGAAGTAGTGAAAAGAACACATGTGTGTTTGTATGATAGAGATATAGATAGGGAGCTGACATGGATATAGGTATTAATATTTTCAACTGGAATAAGGAAAATGCAAACACAGATTTCCTGTTGCATTGCAAACTGTTGCTCCTTAAGCTCTTCAGAATATTGCCGAGAAAAATTATTTTCAATATTTTTTCTTTATCCTGCTGAGGAATAGTTAAGAGTGGCCAGCAGATGACACTGTTGTCAGTTGTAAGTAATTTTTCCTATTTCAAATAAAGACAAATCATTACACAGAAAAAAATGTGGCAAGTAAAGTGTAATAAAAATAATCATGTTATCTGAAAAAAATAAGTGACAAAACTAAGGCACAATTGAATCTTTGTTTACCTTTAACCAAAACATTTAATTAGATAATTGGCAACTAAAAGACAAGCCAAATTATTAGAAAAATTAACAAGAGTTAGTCATCTATGTTTGAAAATAATAATGTTTACAAATTAGAATGTTGAGTGATAGCTATACTTAATAGCAAAAATATATCCTCTCCTGATGAGAGCCATCAAGGATTAATTCTGTTCTTTTTAAATTACTGTGGCAACATAAAACTTTTGTATTTATCAGAACCATACTCAATTATGAATGAGTTATTACTGCAAAATTTGTTTCTATCTTCTGTTTCCATCAGTGTTAAAGTTCTTTTTTAAAAATAAAAAACCTACAAATTAAAGTAGACCTACAAAACTTACTCCTTGGGGAAAAAGTATGCGTGGTAACCATTGTTCACTTCTAGTCTGACCTCACAAATTCACTCTGGGGCATGATTGAACTCTCCAGCAATATCTGTGTCTTCCTGAACATATTCTTTGGATGGCTTTAAAAAAAAATCTATCCCATCAAATATCTGTAAATTATAGTTCATATAGATATTTTCATATATTTTGTGGAAATGAGTGCCTAAGTATTTTAATTTACTCACAATAAAATATTAAATCTATACTGTGTAGACAACACTTTGAAAGTTGCTGTGAGAAATTCAGAATAAAATATAGGGTATCCCCCAAAAGGTATAATTATAAAGCCAATGTTTATTTCATTTTCAAAATGTAATAGGATTACAGACACCCTGTAGCTTTATTCATTTCTGTCATTAAGCAAAGAATACAGCTGAGTAAAAAGAAAGGTTTTGTGTCTGGATAGATGTGCACTGTGCTAAAAAGTTTCTGCCATTACATGAAATGATCTTTAAAATGGTGACATTTCATAAAGTTGTAGTAAAGATTAAATTACACAAGGATGTAAAGTGTCTCTCAATATCTGGCATAACTAAGCAGGGGATCATTTTTATTCAAAGATGGGTGGTCAAAATCCTAATCACATACAAAGTAGAAACAATGTGATATAAGATAGGAAAATAATACATGAAGAATTAAAAATAAAATATTCCAAATAGAATGGTACAGGAAATATTTATGGAGGAGGTCACAATGAGCTAAGAATTGAGAATAATTCAGGCATTTATAATGCAGAATAATATGAGATCATTTTATTTAAGGTTGGGAAAGAATGGGATGTAAGAGAAGAACCAATTGACCATGGCACTCACCCCATCATCATTCCTACCACAGCTTATCCAAAATAGTGTTTCAGAGTCTGTTTAGAAATGAAGTGGTGAAATTTCTGAATTCCATAACTGCACCATGATTATGTAAGAGAATACCTTTTCTTCTTAAATACATACCGAAGTATTATAGAGTAAAAGTTCATGAGATAGTCAACCCACTCTCAAAGTAAGAATAAATCTATGTATGTCTAAATACATATAAAAACAGAAAGGGAGAATGACATAGCAAATGGGACAACATTTATGATTTCAGCTAAAGGACATATGGTAGCTATTTGTACTATTCTTGCAAATTTTTTGTAAGTTTTAAATTGTGTCAAAATGTATAGATAAAGTTTAAAAATGTGACTGTGAATTAAGGACATTCTGATAAATGAAAACTGGATTTTTGCCAGCAGACTCATACTATAAGAAATAATAGAAACTCAGGTCTAAAGAAAGACTAAAGAGCAGGAAATTATAAATATGGGGGTATATTAAAGGATAATTTTATATTATAAGACACTTGACAAACAAATGTATATGAAAATGTATTTGGAGTTTATAACATTTGAGGTATGTTGTGATAGGTTAAGGGTATACATAGGAATCCATAGGGCAAAGAACTATACATAAAATATATGTACATATAGTATATTTTCCTGCCCCATTGACTAAGATTCGGTTATATGATTTAATTTAGCCAATTAACTATGAGTAGACAGAGGTACCTCTTGTATGAACAGAAATTTTTAAAGGCATTGCAAGTTTCTGTGGGCCTCCTGCCCGTGTTCCCTTTGCCAACAGAGGGGTGAACACCAGACAGCTGTTTCCATCCCAACTGCAAAAATCTGAATAAACAATCCTTAGAATTTCTGAAGTAATTTTAGATTTATAGACACTTGTTGGTAAAGGATTCTTTTTTTTTTTTCTTTATTGATTTTAGAGAGAGATAGATAGAAACATCGATGAGAGAGAATATCGATTGGCCACCTCCTACATGACCCCCACTGGGGCCCACAACCTGGGCATGTGCCCTGACCGGGAATCGAACCAGTGACCTCTTGGTGCATGGGTCAATGCTCAACCACTGAGCCACAATGGCCGGGCAAGGATTTTTTTTTTGAAGAAGGAAAATGAAAACATGGTGTTAATATATCACACAAATATATTTATTTAAATGTTTATAAATTTAAAGATTTTAATTATGAATGAAAACATTTCTAGCAAGTGTTACACATTTCATATTAATGTGTGGAACTGATTTAAGGCACATAGTGCAGAATACTTTATTTCTGATACAGAGATTCCCTAAATGTTTGGGAAAAAAACTTTGTGGGTAAAATTAATATACTATTATTTACTGGCAAAATTCTTAGTAGATTCAATTTTGGTTTACAGAGTAGGTTTCCATAGAAAAACATTGTCTGTGATTAATTTAAAACCACATTCTATGATATACAATTATTCACCTGAAAAAAACTCAGTACCTGAGAATTCGTCCATGAATAGTTGAAACTTGGATATAAGATAACTTGAACATCTCTAATAAAAATTTTGCACATGTAAAAATAATTTTGTTTATTGAATCTTTCAAAATTCAATAACTTTCACTTCTCTATTTGATGAATGAAACACAGTACAAACCTTTGAGAAAATAGATTTTTAAGAGTATGTAGATATATACATATGTAAGAGTTATAAAGACAGTGAGCATACAGTATAAAAACAACGTGTTGCTCTTATAAGTACAATTAAATTAGAGGTAGGCGTTTTAAGTCAAATTCTACTATATTATATCTTTTTTTGTATTATACCCACAAAAGTTCTTATTTAGTATTTAACCCAAGCACACATTTTTAGGATTTAAAAAATTTGAAGCACCATAATCCACAATTAAAAATTAAAGGAAATATAAAAGAAGGTATCTATGCTGTATCAGTAAGTATAATGGCTATGTACTTTTTTGAAGTAACTATGGATTTACTATTCACCTGACATGAAATGATGTTTATGGTAGTTTTAAATAAGTTCATTTTCCTAATTTTTACTTGCTCTACTTTAACAAGTAGAATAAACATTTCATCGTACAGTGGGATACTGAGTAGAGATTTACATGTGTGTTTATAGCTGTAACTGTGGTCCAGTCCAAGTTGTTAACTGCAACATTTTCTTGGTATAATTCATTCAAACATCCCTGTATACTCTACCATAAATTATGTCCTTAAAAAAAATATATATCCTGACTAGAGTCAGATATCTGTTTTTATTTTGAAGGCCTTGAAAAACTTAAGCGGGGATTTGACTCCCCGATGAGCACCCTTAAAAAAGGCACAGACATTTTGGACATGGAAATCTCAGGAAGACTAAAGAAATGAGCACCGGTTATTTGCAGGTTCCAAAGAATAGCTCCTCTTTGGGACATACTTCTCACTTATGAATGTTCATATTACTTGAATTGGGAGACCCGTAGTCAGGTGAGGAACACACTTTCCACAAAACCCTCCACATCGGCCGTAGACTTTGGTTCCATCCTGAAAATAGGAGAGACAGAAATATAGGAGAATCTCATACAAGCTGGTGCATGCACAAGACAGAAAAAGCAAATGCTCTGAATCACGTGGCTTAAGTAATTAGCCAAGGTTTTCTAGAACAATTACATTTGAGGTCAAAGATCATACCCTTTCAGGATTGGTGGTTAGATAACCTGAGATTTATATTAGCTTCTTAATGATTATAAGTCACACTATAATTTAGATAGTTCATCTCAATCCACATTATTTTTCATCCAGGTATCTATTTGCTTTAGTGAGTTTATTAAGGTTTTCACAGACTAAATAAAAGATATTATACAAACTTGATTTCATACAAGTCACATTCTCCAGCCCATTGACCTCAAGCATTGCATTGGAGCATTAGCAACACAGCCTGAAGAAGAGAATAAAAGGGGAAAAAATTGGACTGAAAGTAGTAATTATAAAGTAACTAAAAAGGGAGATTCTATTTTTAAGAAAAGCAGAACCGTTCACGGAGGAATGATGGTCAGAGGTGGGTGAAAGGCGTGGTCAGGGTAAGAGATTTTCTCTCTAGACTGCCTTCCATCTTTTAGGTCCGAAAGTCAGAAGACTGAAAACATGTTGATAGGATGAGGCAATAATAGTTTGAATTCCCACAGGTTTTGGAAAGCTAAGGTTATTCTGTTGTTGTTTTTGTGGTTTTTCTTTTAACCTAAAGAGGGAGGTTTCCCAGACCATTTTGGGATGAATGTTTTGAGATCAGGGGCTTTTGATGTTGACTTTTCTTTCAGGTTTTTTAACTCTGGAGAATCTGAGTAAGCAGAAAAGAAGGGAATGGCAGTAAAAATTCCAATTTACATATATTCCTAGCCCAGATTGTTTAAGTAAAAACCTAACCTTGATTAAATTTACTGGCAAATGAAAACATGTCTGCCTTCCCATAAATATATTTGGGTTTCAGTTTCACATCAGATTTCAGGAAAGACGTTCATATGCAACATTTTGTTTGAGGTAGAAAGTCTCAGTTAAGTAATCGTTAGAATAGAACTTAAATAGAAGCAAAAGGAAATGATTGTATGAGATAGTCATGTCTACTGGTGATGGCAGTAAGTTCAGTCTTCATATTTAACCAAAAGATTTCTAAAAGCTGGATAAATAAGGTCAGAATACTTCACTGAGCTCTATATTTATACCTACTCAGAATGTACCCCCATTCTGCTACCATCAGTTTAGATCTAAATAGGTTAAATATTTAAAAATAAAGATCCATTTGTTTTAAAAGCCTCTGCTTACCCATATTCAGAACAAAAATTTAATTCTTTAATTATTAATTCAGATAATTGTGTAGTCTTCAGACATAGAATGTTTTAAACTCTATAGTATCAGAAAATTAAATTTTATTTACAAATATTCATATAAATAGCATAATAGAAGTCATTAAAAAAATTTTTTTTATTGATTCTGAAGAGAGAGAAACATCGATTGGCCGCCTCCTGCATGTCCCCCAACCAAGAATCGAAGCAGTGACCTCTTGGTGCATGGGTCAACACAACAGAAGTCATTTTTATCAAAAGAAAGCAACCATAAAATAGAGCGGGCAGGAGCTAGTGATGATGCTGATTTATGTACAGTACAGGTGAGAAGAGTTATAATGTTGATCCCGATTTACTCTATAAAGTCATGCTAAGACATGGTAACTCTAAGTAGTAGGAGCCCCCTCCGAAAGTATGTGAAGTACGTGTGCTAGCACACCATACCAGCAGCAAAATTAAGTGGATTCTATTCTAGGAAATACACAGCGTGGGCCCAAAGAAGTTTTACAGTTGTGAGTACACAAAACATAGAGGTTATTCTTGTATTATTTTCCATACGAACAACTGTAAACCTACTTTTGGCCCACCCTGTATATATATGTTAGAGGTAAAAGTAAATAACATTGTTTTCTAGATAGAGGAAAATATGTGTAAAAACATAAAAATACTCATAATTCTTAAACTACTATAAGAGGGTCTTTTGTTAAATGGCAAATGGCTTTAGCACCATCCTATCATAAATCAAAGGGAGGTAAATAAACCAAAGATTTACCTCTCACTTTGAAATATTAAAACCTACAAACTGTTAATAATTAACTATATAGTTAAAAGCACTACCTCTTTCTGGAGTACCTGCATTTCAAGTCATTAGCCCCAAACATGAGCTAGATACAATCTATATGTCCTGGCATGTGATATTTCATGTTTAGATATCTGCAGCCTGTACAATGTATATAAAACCTACATATGCACATAAATAAAATGAACCCAATTCCATAATATGCAATAACTCACTAACCTCATATAACTCTAAATTTAGGAGGAGGCCTTTTAATGCAAGTTCACGGTACAGAAGTATTTCAAACAGGCCTCTCGGTCCAGCAGGACTTACTTGTGATCTGTGTATGATGACAGAGGCGTAACTGCCCTGAGCAAGCCACTTCGCGGTGCTGGCTATCTTCATCCCAGTTCCTGCCAAGTTAATGCTGAACTGTCCCTGGATGCAAACAAAAATAGATGGAATTTATGAAATATTTAAGAATGCTCTTGGCTGGAAACACCTGAATGTGAGTTATGTAAGAAAGGACTCAAATTGCTTTTTAGGGGTCTTCCTTTATAAAATGAGAGAATATTGATACAACCTTGCTCTAAAGAAAATGAACCAGCTAAAATTTTTTTAAATCGATTACACATAAGTCTTCTCATACAAAAGACAAGTGAATTAATACCACCTAATGTTGTTTGTGCAGAAGTAAGTCCAGCCACCCCTCGGGGTCTGAGACTGGACAGCGAGAGCCAGTGCCCCTGAGCAGCAAGCAGGCTGTTCACAGGGACAGACACCAGGCTTGGACCTTTCTCCAGTTTCCGTGTCTGACCTGTTTGCTGACTTCCCTGATAAGTTACACCTGTTTGATGCATTTTCTAGAATCTTGTTTCTTTTGTGTGGTGGGTTAGGAAGTAATATTCTTAACACCAAACAACTGAACATGGTATTACTGTCCCAGCTCTCCTGTCCTTTCTAAGTACCTAAAGCGGATGTGATTGTGATGCCACAGGCTTTACACACATGGTGTGTGAGCCCCCTAGTGGCTTTATGATCTAATTATTTTCAAGACAACCACTGAGGTCAAAACATTGCGAACTATCTCCATTAAAATTTAAACTTGAAATATCTTAACTGAGAAAAAATGGGTAAAATTTGTGTCGCATTTACATGGTCTTGCAATACAGAATTATATATTGAAAAGTAGAAGTGCCGCTCTGGCTGGTTTGGCTCAGCGGTTAGAGCACCGGTCTGCAGACTAGGGAGTCCCAGGTTCGATTCCAGTCAAGGGCACGTACTTCGGTTGCCGTCGTGCGGGTGACAACCAATTGATGTGTCTCTCTCTCTCCCACTCTGTCTGAAGATAAATGTATATCCTCGGGTGAGGATTAAAAAAAAAAAATAGAAGTGCTTAATGCTAATATGTATTATCTACTGCGAATGTTCAATATACACAGAGATAAGGATAAGACATTCTCGATCACAACATCCCATGGCAACACTCATGAATCTTGAGCAAGAATAATAATACACTGGGGGTTATATTATGTGAATGAAAATATTACCTTGTCATGAAAGCAAAGGCTAAATGTATTTATAATATGACCTATTACTATTGCTAAAAACAATTACATATCAATTTAGATTTCTGAGCAATCCATATATTTCTTATTTAAAACCAAAATAGATATTCAAATATATCTTAATACAATAATAGCATATGGAGAATTTTCCCCATAACAGAAATATGTTTTAAATTCCAAAGAAAATTTCTTATTACATGTATCAGTTGGTTATGAAATTTAGAATAAATGACCTGTATGTTTGCTTCATTGCTATATTCTCAGAGCCCCAAAGAGGGACTGGTTTGATACTCAGTAAGTGTTTTGGATGGATGAATTGAAAAAGTAAATACATAAACATCTAAACCCTTCATACTCCATAATGGAACTAATTCTAAGGATACATTCTATTAGTTGATACTTAGTCAAGTTGATACAGGTTTTGTACTGTATACCTCCATCTGATATTAACTAATAAATAGGCTTCTCACCAAATAACATTTCCTGGAAATATATTCAGTGATGTAGGTTTCCTATGACCAGCCACTTATTGATTGTTCTGATTGGGCCATGCGGTGTTTTCAATATTCTATTCTTCACCTTCCTGTTTAAGGTTGCTTGGAAGCATTCAAATATATATACACTAGAAGTAAAAGGAATAAAGCTGGCTGACCACTGAGAGACTTAGGTTGTCTTTAGCACAATCAGTTGGGTCTAGAAATAGCTGTTTTTCCATTTCTCTGGACTAATTTTCATGAATTTTGTGTATTTCCTTGTTAAAAAGCAATCTAATACAATCTCAAAGAAATGGCAAAGCAATTCATCTATAATTTGGGATACTGTTAGAGGTAAAAGTACATTTTACTCATTCAAAATTGAGAAGCCGGCATGGTATGAAGTACTGTGGGAGTACGAGACAGATCTCACCACAAATCTGATGAGTGAAAAACATCGCTCGTTGCCAGAGACAGGGGTCATCAAAAGATAAATAAATTCTGAGGATGTAATGTTCAGTATGATGATGACTGTAGTTAACAGTACTGTAGTGTATATTTGAAAGTTGCTAAGAATAGATCTTAAAAAGTTCTCATCATATGAAAAAAGATTTTGTATCTATGTGAGGTGATAAATGTTAATTAAACATATTTTGGTAATCATTTTGCAATGTATACATAATCAAATCATTATGCTGTACACCTTAAGCCATATGGCAATTATATTTCAGTAAAACTGGAGAAAAATAAATCTGATAAGTGAAATTACATTACATTTATTTACACAGATATGCTATGTAGAGAATTATAGGTGCCACAAGAAGGATACTGGTACATTCCTATGGGACTTCAGAAGTAATAAGTGATTGAATAAATGTATTAAGTAATTACTTCCATTCCAAATACTTCATTTAAGATAAAAATGTAAATCTCCTTAAACTTAAACTTGAAAAATTAGTTCAACATAGGAGCTGCTTTAAAAAACATTTTTAAAAAGTAGTATAAAGTTTACCTCTTCTTTTAGTCTCAACATTTTTTAGAAGAGGCCACTATAAGAGGTAAAATTCTTAACATTGTTAAAATGTTCATACTACCCACAGCAATCAACAGATTCAATGCAATCCCTACCAGAATAGCAATGGCATTTTTTTCACAGAACTAGAACAAGTAAACCTAAAATTTATATGGAACCACAAAAGACCTTGAATAACATTGGAGATATCATGCTACCTGATATCAAACTATACTCCAAGGATACAGTAATCAAAACAGCATGTTTCTGGCATAAAAACAGACACATAGATCAATGGAACAGAATAGAGAGCCTGGAAGTAAACCCACACCTAGATGGGCAATTAATCTATGACAAAAGAGGCAAAAATATATAATGTGATAAAGACAGTCTCTCTAATAAATGGTATTGGGGAAACTGGATCATTTTCTTACACCATATATAAGAATAAACTCAAAATGAATAAAAGACTTAAATGTAAAATCTGAAACCATATAACCCCCAGAAGAAAACATAGGCAGTAAATTCTTTGACATTGTTCTTAGCAATATCTCTTTGGATATATCTCCTCAGCAAGGGAAACAAAAGAAAAAAAAAATGGGACTACATGAAACTAAAAAATTTTGCACAGTGAAGAAAACCATTAACAAAACAAAAAGACAACCTACTGAATGGAAGAAGATAATTCACCAATGGTATATCTGATAAGGGGTTAATATCTGAAATAAATAAGGAACTCATACAACTTAATACCAAAAACCACAAATAATCCTATTAAAAATGGGCAGAAGAACTGAATAGACATTTTTCCAAAGAGGACATACAGATGGCCAATAGACATATGAAAAAATGTTCAATATTACTAAGCATCAGGCAAATGCAAATTAAAACCATGATATCACCTCACATCTGTCAGAATGGCTACCATCAATAAATCAACAGACAAGTGTTGGTGAGGATGTGGAGAAAAGGGAACCCTTGTTCACTGTTGGTGGGATTGTAAATTGATGCAGCCATCATGGAAAACAGTATGGAATTTCCTCAAAAAGTTAAAAATAGAACTACCATATGACCCAGCAATTCCACTCTGGGTATTTATCTGAAGAAATCCACAACACTAATTCAAAAAGATATATGCACCCCTAAGTTCACTGCAGCATTATTTACAATAGTCAAGATATGGAAGTAACCTAAGTGTCCATTGGTAGATGAATGGATAAAAATGAGTTGGTACATATATACAATGGAATATTACTTGGTCATAAAAAAGGAAATCTTGTCATTTACAACAATGTGGATGGACCTAGCAGTGGTTCTCAACCTTCCTAATGCTGCGACCCTTTAATACAGTTCCTCATGTTGTAGTGACCCCCAACCATAAAATTATTTTTGTTGCTACTTCATAACTGTAATTTTGCTACTGTTATGTCTTAGGCGACCCCTGTAAAAGGGTCATTTGATGCCCAAAGGGGTTGCAACCCACAGGTTGAGAACTGCTGATAAGTGGAGTAAGTCAGACAGAGAAAGACAAATGCCATATGATTTCACTTATATGTGGAATCTAAGAAAAAAACACACATGCACACACTCATAGAAACAGAACAAATTGATAGTTACCAGATGGGAGGGGGGTTGGAAGGATGGATAAAAAAGGTGAAGGAATTAAGAAGTATAAAGTGCCAGTTATAAAAACAGTCACAGGGATGTAAAGTACAGCATAGGGAAAAAGTCAGTAATATTATAAATACTAGGTATGGTGTCAGATGATAATAAGACTTACCAGTGATCACAATGTAAGTTTTATATAAACATCTAATTGCTATGTAATTAGATGTAAACATCTAATACCTAAAACTGATATAATAGTATACATCAACTATAGTGATTGAAAAATTAAATTTTAAAAAGAAGTCAAATTCTAATAGCCAACTGAAAAGAACCAGGAATTTAAGAAAATGAAGTATTTTCTTTTGAGTCATTGGCTGCATCAAAGCAGTAGTTATGAATATAAGATAGAGGAGAAACACAGGTAGATGCAAGTTTTAATGTTCTGCTTCTTTGACTTGTTGGTTCATGTGTGCTCATTATATCATTATGTTTTACAATTTTAAAATGTGTTGTATTTTATTATAAATAAGATCTAGACCTATAGATCTATAATGTATATAATTTTAAATTTTTATAAGAAAAGACAAAAAAATAGCTACACAAAATTTTTTAAAAGAATGAAGTTGACTGGTCCTTTTTTATGCTCTTGAGGCCCTCTCTAAGTTCACTGAGGTTCTCACTAAGTCCATTGAGCATCCTTATAAGCAGTACTTTGAACTCAGCATCTGTTAGGTTGCTTAACTCCATTTCACTTAGTTCTTTTCCTGGAGTTTTGTTGTTCTTTCATTTTGGACCTATTTCTTTGTCTCCTCATTTTGGCTGCCTCCTTGTATTACTTAGCGAGAGATATAGGGCTAGCTGAGACCAGATGCTGCTTGTTTGAAAGAATTTAGGAAAAGCTGAAGCAGGATCCAAGACAGGCCAATCCTATGGTAAAGCAACTGGCAACAGCTTGGGTGGGCCTGGAAGTTGGGTGGGGTGGATGCACAGTCAGAAATGAAGGAGGCAGTAACTGAAATAAAGAATAGTTTACACAGATTCAGTAGTAGAGTAGGTGAAGCCAAGAAGCAAACCATCGATTTGGAATATAAGGAAGCAAAAAACAATCAGAACAGCAAAAAGAAAAAAGAATCCAAAGAAATGAGGATAGTGTAAGGAGCCTCTGGGACAACTTCAAGCGTGCCAACATTCGCATCTTGGGGGTGCCAGAAGGAGAAGGGAGAGAACAAGAAATCGAAAACCTATTTGAAACAATAATAGCAGAAAACTTCCCGAACTTGGTGAAGGAAACAGACATACAAGTCCAGGAAGCACAGACAGTCCCAAACAAAATGAACCCCAAGAGGCCCACACCAAGACACATCATCATCAAAATGCAAAAGATTCAAGACAAAGAGAGAATCTTAAAAGCAGCAAGAGAAAAGCAGTTAGTTACCTACAAGGGAGTTCCCATAAGACTGTTAGCTGATTTCTCAAAAGAAACTTTGCAGGCCAGAAGGGAGTGGCAAGAAATATTCAGAGTGATGAAAAGCAAGAACCTACAACCAAGATTACTCTATCCTGCAAAGCTGTCATTTAGAATCGATGGCCATATAAAGAGTTTCCCAGACAAGGAAAAGCTAAAGGAGTTCATCACCACGAAACCATTATATGAAATGTTGAAGGGTCTTCTTGAAGAAAAGATAAAAAAAATATGAACAAACAAAATGGCAATAAATACATATCTATCAGCAATTGAATCTACAAACAAAATGAACAAACAGAACAGAAACATTCTCATAGATACAGAGAAATTTTGTTGGCTACCAGATGGATGGGGGATAGGGGGAGGGGTGAAAAAGGTGAAGGGATTAAGAAGTACAAATTGGTTGTTAGACTGACAAACCTCAAAGGGAAGGGGGGTTGGGGAGTGGGAAGAAATAAACCAAAGAACTTGTATGTATATATGCATAACCAATGGACACAGACAACAGTGTGGGGAAAAGCAGGAGGGGGGCAGGAGTGGGGAGGAGGGGGGCAATGGGGGTAAAAATGAGGAACATCTGTAATACATTCAACAATAAAGATAAGTTAAAAAAATAGAATGAAGTTGAAGGACCCACACTACCTTATTTTCATGCTCATTATAAAGGTATCATAACCAAGACAGTGCTGTATTGGTGAGAAGAGAGACATGTAGATCAATGTAAGATAATAGAGAATCCAGAAATAGATCTACATAAATATGTCAATTGATTTTTGACAAAAGTGGAAAGGCAATTAAGTGCAGAAAATATTGTATTTCCAACAAATGGTGTTGGGACAACTGGATGTTCATATTTAAAAACCCTCTCAGACTTCAATATCAACCATAAGTCTCAATGTAAGACAAAACTAGAAAGATTTTTGAGGAAAATAATCCTTGTAACTTTGAGTTAATCAAAGAATTTTAAAATATGGTACTACATGCATAGCTCATAAGAAAAAAATTGACTTTATTAAAATTTAAATTTTTTTCCTCTTTGAAAGACACTTATAAGATAAGGTTCAGACTAGGAGAAAATATTTGCAAATGTCATATCCAACAAAAGACTTGTATAGAGAATTATAAAAACCTCTCAAAACTAAATAGTAAGGAAACAACCCAATTTTTAAAATGGACAGAAGACATGAACATACACTGCACCAAGGAAGATAGAGAGATGGCAAATAAACACAAGAAATATGCTTAATATCATCAGCCATCAGTGAAATGCAAATTAAAACCACAATAAGATACCACTGAAAATAGGAAAACAGACAAGCAAAAAACTTGGCTGACGAAGCCAAGCAACTAATACGTTAATCTTTGATGGTGGGAATATAAAATGGTACAGCTACTCTCTAAAACAGCATTGTAGTTTCTTATAAAGTTAAACATACATATACCATATAACCCTACTCACAAATGTTTGTTCTAGAGAAATGAAAATGTATGTTCGCACAAATGTGAATATCAGCTCTATTCATAATCTCTAAAACTAAACAACCCGTTTTCTTCCAATGGATGAGTGGACAAAATGCAAGACAACTATACAATATCCATATGATAGAATACATTCTCAGCAATTTAAAAGAAATTATTGATACATGCTACAACACAATGGATCTGAAAGACATTGAATGAAGAAAGACAATCCCAAAAGGTTATATATTGTACAATTCTATTTCTATGACGTTCTAGAAAAGGGAAAACTATAGCAACAGAGAACAGATCAGTGTTTCCTAGGAGTTAGGTGGGAGGGAACTGTTCTACATTCTGATTATGGTGATGGTAACATGAATCTGTACATATGTTAAAACTGTATACCAAAAGGCAATTTTACTGAATGTTATTTTTTAAATTGTATTTAATGTGAATGGGTATGACATCTGTTTCAAGAAAAATATTTTCCAATTGGCTTGCAAACAAAACCCAACTACATGCTATATGATAGAGATATACTTAAAGCAAAGAAATTCACAAAGGCCACGGAAACACCCTAATAATAGGAAATTTTAACATATCACTTTTAGTTAACTAGAAAGATCAAGTGGGCAAAAATAAGGAGAAAGAAGATCTAAATAATATGTTTAAAAGGGTAGATCTTATGGAGTTTTATATATATAAAACTACACCCTGATGATAAAGAATACAGGTCAAAATCCTTACCAACAGGCTCTGAATACTCAAAATGAATGCTGGCCATAATCCTCCGGCATTGACTGAATGTGGTTGTTTTTCTTGCTCTTATGTAATCAATATTAATTACAAAACAGCTAAAAATATATTGTTTTTACTTAAAAAAATTTTTTTGTGGCTCTGTAGAAAAATAACAAACATGTTACTTCCTGTTTGATATATGTATTCTAAAGTCACACCACACTCCTTAAACTTCATCTTATATTGCAATGTGGCTACGTTTATTTTCCCTAAAGAGTGCCATATGCGTCCCTTTTCTTTTTAGCATTCATGTCCTGGGGTGCCCTGTCATATGCAAACACAGAGGATATGGTTTTGATGAATCCCAAACAACCGAGTAAGTTCGTTCTGTGACATCAAACATCTGGAGAGTATTCATGCAAATGTTGTATAACTTAACACAGAATCTGGTTTATATATTTGACAGAACGTCTCTAAGAATACATGGCAGTGTGTATTTTTCGGAACAGTAACCTCAGGCAGTTGAATACAGACTGAATGAGCATCGCTCCTTTTGGCAACATGTATCTTTGCCCAATAACATCTAATTTTGGAACTAGAGCTCTGTATTCCACAAACGGCTAGAGAAGTATGGGAGGGAAGCATCTCACCTTGATGGGCAGAGAGGAGTGTTTTATTACTGCACTGGTTCTACCTCTGACTTTCTCAAGGATGTTGGACAGGCTTGTTAACATGGAGTGTCTTTCTCCAACTATAAATTAGGATTACACAGTTTATAACTACATAACTTTCTCAAGATATTGTAGGGGGGAAATGCAGATACATGGAAATTGAAGAAAAAAGAGTTAGAAATGAATGGAAATAGACTTATTTTAAAACCTGATTGTGCTAATACCTCTTATTCAGATGCCATGTTCATCAAGAAATATTCTGTTTATAATAGCTTAAGATATTTCCTATAAGGAAAGTTCACTAATGAGATAAAAGGAGTTTTGATTCCACTTTACAGTTTTAGGATTTACTTGTATATCAGTCTCCTATGAATTTTGCTGTCTTATTACCGGACCTTACTCTCAATTTATCATATAATGAAAAAAAGAATCAGAATCCTAGAACTTGGTGACCTTTCTAAAGTAATGGCATCTGTGAGATCTTGAAGCAGACTCTCACATCTCTAATGTGGCATTCACAATTTACTTTTTTCTAATTACATCAAAGAAATGACCCAAAGGCATTTATTAGAAGGAGGATGAGATGATGGGTAAAGTTGACCAGTCTTAAGAGGGTCAAAATGGAAGTGTTATTTTTACAAATCCATATGTGAAGGAAAAAGTGTTTAGAAATCTAGAAGTTTTATATTACCCTCCTTGACTTTAGAAAAGATGTCCAAAGAGACAGTATAAGACTTCAGAAAGGGGAGTTTAGAAGAGGAAGAACAGTCCTGGGAAAAGAACTGAATAGAAAATGTAGATCAGAGAGTCACCACTTGGAAGGTAGACCAATCATCTGGTAGACCAATATGACTGAAGTTGGGAAGGAGAAAAATGGACAGGAATAGAGCTAACTAGCCTCAAAGATTGAATGAGATTCCTCTGCAAAGTTAGCTACCTTTAAAAATGTAGTCAGCTAAACAACCATAACTGGTAAAAAATTATAAGATACAACAACCATTTAAAATCTCTGGAAATTGTCCTAAGGTTATATAACAAATCAAGAAATACTTATGCAGAAAAAAATGTATGAACTCTAGGTAAGAACAGAGCCTCTGTGACACTTGAACAATAACCTGTCCTCAACAAGATGAGTTATAATATTGATGGGTGCAGCTATGAACTTTATTCTCCCCAAATCCCTGTTAGAGTTAAGTTTCCTCCCTGGGAACAGCAAGCCACCAGCACTTCTCATATCACTCATCTCTGTGCTACAAAAGATCTATTATAGGCAAGAGTGGCTGAGAATTTGAATCTTCCTTCTGTCACTCAGTCCTTATTCACAGAACAAAAAAGCTACCCCAGGCATGTCACGCCAAGAGCACAAGGCCTGAGTCATCTCACTCAAGTAACTGTTAAGGCAGAGGTTCCATGCTGAGAAGGGCAAGCCAAGAATACCAGGGCCTTCTGTGACATAGTATTCTGCGTAGAGAGAGGAGGATGTTACTCCGAGAAGTGGGCCCTACCTCTAGATACACAGAATTGGTCCAAAGTTTCTTCCTTAAGGGAGAATCAAGTTGTAAGAACAGAAAGTTCCATAGCTTTTGTAAGGGGACTAAGCTTATTTGGGACAAAGCATGGGGAAGTTCAAGACTAGAGGTGCTATTGTAAACAAGATTTAGTGGTGCACAGTTAAGAAGAGGATGGTGGTAGCTCAAATGAAAATTTAACAGAGAGAAACAGGGAAAAGGCTGTTATACTTAGAGAAACAGCTAAGAAGGGCTCCTCTTAAGGTCTGACCTGACCTTAAAGACTGATTTATAAGACTACTCTGGCCAAAGGGATCAAACCATGGAATAATTTTATATAGACCAATCATCTAGCAATTAGTGGAAGCTAAGAGCTGAGTGTGGTATCGTAGAGGCAGACAAACTAGAAACTTAATGGGGAGTAAAAACAAGTCCTAGAGGAGAGGTGAGCTTGGTATGCATTGTTGCTAAACTATATTATCTAAAATGCCCAGTTTTCCACAAAAAAATTTGAGACATGCAAAGCAACTGGAAAGGGTGACTCATATACAGGGCAAAAAGGCAACAGAAACAAACTTTGAGAGGCTTCAGATGTCAGACTGAGCAGATGAAGACTTTAAAGCAGTTATTCTAAATATGTTCAAAGAGCTAAAGGAAGCCCTGGCCGGTTTGGCTCAGTGGTTGGAGTGTCGGCCCATGGACTGAGGAGTCAAGGGTGCTACCTGGGTTGCAGGTTTGATCCCTGGCCCCCATCAGGGTCATGCAGGAGGCAACCAATCAATGTGTCTCTCTCCCTCCCTCCCACTCTATCTGAAAATCAATGGAAAAGTATCCTCAGGTGAGGATTAAATAAAATAAATTTTAAAAATAAAGGAAGGTATGATAGTGTACAAGATGAGCCAAAGGACAGTTCTAGAATTAAAAAGTACAATGACCAAAATAAAAATTTCACCAGAGAATCTTGTGAAGCAAAGTTGAAAAAAATATATTAATAGTGATGATACAATCTCAAGAACAGAGAGGAAAAAAAAGAATGAAGAAAAATAAACTCAGAGAACAGAGGGACACCATTAAGTGCACCAAAATATGCATAATGGGAGTACCAACAGGAAAGGCGAGCAAGGAGGGTGTACCAACAGGAAAGGCGAGAAAGGAGGAAAGAGTATATTTGAATAAATAATGGCTAAAAACTTTCCAGATTTGGTTAAATGCATTAATCCACACATCCAAGAAGCTCAACAGATCCCAAAGAGATCCACCTCCAAATATGTCACAGTGAAGATGTTGATAAAGAGAGAAAATCTGAAAGCATCAAGAGAAAAATGACCACATACATGGGAACTTCAATGAGATAAATAGTTGACTTCTATTGTTTTTCTAGAAGCCAAAGGACCGTGGATGAGATATTTAAAGTGCTGAGAAATAAAAACTGTAAATCAAGAATTTTATAACAAGAAAATCAATCTTTTAAGAATGAAGGCAAAATAAAGACAGTCCCACATAAACAAAAGTGAGAGGATTTGTTACTAGGAGACCTGTCTTACAAGACATAGTAAAGAAAAAATTTTAGGTTGTAATCAAGTGACACCAGGCTTTACTACAAATCAACATAAAACAACCAAAGAGTGCTGGTAAAGGTAATTATGAAAGACACTATGATTGCATATTTCTTTTTGTTCTTAACTGACTTAAAAAGCAATTATATAAACCAACATGTACATAATTATATTATTGACCTGCAATATGTAGAAATGTAGTACGTTTGATCATAATGGCACAATTGAGGCAGGTGGAGGCAAAGTGTTTTAGAGTAAGAAACTGATACCAGATGATATCAAATCTATAGGAAGAAATGAAGAGAATCAGAAATGTTAAATAAAAATGGTTCTTTAAAAAACTATGGATATTTTTTTCATTTCTTCTCACATTCTATAAAAGACAAATTCATATATAATTATTAAAATGTATTTGGTTTGTTACATATGTAAATAGTATATCTTTAGTAAACATAACAAAAAAAGGAAATAGAACATAGGACTAATGTTTCGCTATTTCATTGAAATTATGTAGTATAAATCTGAAGTAGATTATGATAAGTTAAGTATAACCATTAAGAAAACAATTCAAAAAAATAAAGAAAAATTATTAAGGACATTAAGATGTTACACTAGAAAACATTCACTGAATAAAAAAGAAAGCAGTTAAGAAGGAACTGAGGAGCAAAAACAACATATAAAAAACATTAAAATGCAAGTATAAATCCAGACATATAAAATAATGACATTGAACAAGCAAAAGACAGAAATCCAAGAAAGTGTTCTCTACAGGAGACAAAGATATAAATAGGTTAAAAGTAAATATCAAATAAATTAGACTTTAAAACACAAAAGTTACTACAGTTAAACAGGAACATTTCATGATAAAGGGGAAATATATCAGGAAATTATAACAATTATAAACATGTAGTCATGTACAACAAAACCCCAAAGTAAATGAAGTACAAAGTTAATAAAGCAAGAAGATTGAAGTGAGAAACAGACCATTCAACAGTAATAATTGCAAAGTTTCATTATATAGAACAACTAGGCAGAAGATCAACAAGGAAATGGAAGAGTTAAATGATATTTTAAACTAACGAGGCCTGAAAGACTTCACCGAACAACAGAACATACATTCTTTCCAAGCACATATTGAATATTTTCCAGGATAGCCATATGCTGTGCTATAAAACAAGCCTCGATAGATTAAAAGGATTAAATATTACAAAGTGTGTTCTAACCACAGTGGAATGAAAGTAAAAAATCAATAACAGAAGGAAATTTGGGAAATTCAAAAATATGTAAATTAAACAACACTCTTAAATAACTAATGGGTCAAAGAAGATATAAATGATAATAGAAAATACTTTAAGATGAATAAGATGAATAAAAATATACACACAACATATCAGAAGTTCAAGGATGCAGCAAAAGAAGTGGGATTGTGTAGCTGTAAATGCCTATATTAAAAGAGAAAAAAGATCTCATTAGTAACCTAGCTTTCACCTTAAAGACACTGAAAAAAGAAGAGCAAATTAAATTTAAAGCAAGCAGAGGAGAGAAATGATAGAGTGGAAATTGATGAAATAAGGAATAGAAAAATAGATAAAAATTAACAAATGAAGAAAAAAGAGAGGAGACTCAAAGAATAAAAGAACATGACTGCAAATCTTACAGGAATATATAAGGATTATAAAGGGAATACTATGAACGATGTATGCCAACCAATTAGATAACTTTGATGAAATTGACAAATTCCTAAAAAGATCAACTATCAAAACTTACTTAAGAAGAACTAGAAAATCTGAATGGATGTTAGCAGTGTGTAGAAAATCACATGCTTGTGACCCATTCCTTATAATATATGTCCATTTATTTCCATGCAATAAGTGGAAAGATTAAAAATAATAAAGCATCATGGAACAAGAAATGGGATCTGAACAATTTAAAATTCTTGTTAATAGACTTTTCAAACAAATCCAATATTAGCAAAAAAAAAAAAAAGCTTTTCCTCCAAAGCTTACTATAACCTTTGAACTAAAGTTCATACAGGAAGTTGACTTTCTATTTACTTATGTTTCTTGCAATATTCTGATCAAGAAAATGAATGAAGAGAAACAGTATCTATTTTTTTATGTAGTTAGGGAGCAAATAACAAATCTGAAATACCTGTGGGCATCTGGCAGCACTGTAGCAATCCCCAGCGGTGGCAAATGGAACTGCTTTTCCAAATATTGTCTGAGCAAATAGGAGGTCTGTAGCTAGAATGTAATAAATAAAACTGTTTAGCAATGAGACAGTGTATGTTTTCCAATCTTCACTGCAAACATAGTGTTCATATTATATTCTTAAATACGTTTATATAATTAACTCAAAATTTTAAGCAAAAATGTATACAATTATAGTGTATAACATAGATTAGGCTCTCAATAAATTATTTTTCTTTAACACAAAATGTTCATCTCATAAATGCCCTTAAAAATGACAGGCATAGTGCCCTGGCTGGTTTGGCTCAGTGGTTAGAGTGGCCCGTGGATTAAAGGGTCACAGGTTTGATTCCAGTCAAGGGCACATACCGACTGTGCAGGAGGAAACCAATCAATGTGCCTTTCTCACATCAATGTCTTTTTTTTCCTCTCTCTCGTTTTCCATTCCACTCTCTCTAAAAATCAATGAAAAAATATCCTTGGGTGAGTATTAGAAAAAAAAGAAAAAAATGACAGACATATCTGAACTAAACCAGAAGTTTTTCAAACTAAGTGCTTTATTATATTTTATATCATAGTAAATATATAAAATAGATAAAATGAGATCAGGAGCAAAATTACAGGAAAAAAACATTTTTTAAAGGTAAATAAATTATTACAAAGCAACACACGTATTTATAGACCATATATATACATACATACATACACCCTAAAGTTCAGCTGCTCTAATTGCTTATTCATGCTTGAATCACTTAGATAATATCCTAACCAATGGTCATCCAGTCAGTGGCTCTCACTAATGTTGTTTCATATCACTTCACTTTTTAAGAGGACTTCAAGATTATTGCATGCTATCATGATGGCAACCCCTAAAGGTAGCATTTATGGAAATATGATCATATCTCCAAGGACAGTTTCTAAAATAATAAGGCCTTCTATGGTGTGCCAGAGTCAGCTGTTACAAAGTCATGAGAACTAACTGTATGTGTCTTTTCCCAACTTTGTGTACAGTGAGCTCATATTGATAGCTTAAAATTGGCCATAGAAATATACACACCATGAAAAGTGGCATATACTACACACCAGACTTCTTTTTCCTGGTAAGAGCTGGTGGTTAAATATGTATCCACACACTACTGCTTATGCATGGCACTTATGGGTAAGTCTGGGGCAGAGCAGACACAATTTTCGGATCATCCTTAGCTAGTATCTCTTCCATCATCACCTGGATGACCGACAGAAAGCTCTACCATAACATGTCCAAAGCTAAATGCATTATCTTTTTCTCCACACTTATTCCCCCTGATGTTTTTCTCATCTCACTGAACTTTATCACCATCCACCTGATTATTTTGGAAATCTTTCTAAATATTCCATGTCACTAAGCCTTCTGTCAGAAAATCCTATGGAATGTGTGTAGCTCCTTAATATTTCTCAACCATGTTCTTAATTTAGGCCCTCATGACTTTCTATCTGAATTATTGCATTAGCTTCCTAATTGTCTTCAAAAATAACAGAAAGTGCAAAGATGAGGACATAGTTGATGTGTTGAAGGAAAAGCAAAGGGAAAACTGTGTCTGGAGCGGAGTGTGTAAGAGCGGAGTGTGGAGGGAAGGAGCAGAGAGGTAGTGGAGGTAGGAGGCCATGCTGACCTTTGTTGACCATTGATAGGATTCTCTATTTTACTGTGAGTTAGGTGGGAAATGTCTGGACAGTTTTGAGCAAAGTTCAGGGTTGTTAAAATGATATATATGAAAAAAATAGATGTTTTATATAAGACATGATGTGGCTTACATTTTATAAAATCACTCTAGCTACTCTGTGGAGAAGAGGGTCTAGGTCAGAAGAGGGAGAAAGGTAAAATGGAACCAGAATGCTACCACAGTAAACAGGAATACCAGATTGCAGGCACAATAAACCAGGTGAAAAAATGATGTGGACTTGGACCGAAGAGGTAGCACATGAGGAAGTGAGAATTGAAATTTGGTATATATCTCAGCTAGAGCTGCCCCAACTAACTATTATAGGCTGGGTGGCTTAAATAACAGAAATTTATTTCTCACAGTTCTAGAAGCTGCAAGTCTGAAGTCAGGGTGCCAGCATGGTCGGGTTCTGATGAGAGTCTCCTTCGTCACTGGCAGATGGTCACCTTCTTGCTGTCTCCTTACTTGGAAGGGATACGTATCTTTTCCTCTTTTTCTAAGGGCACTGCTCCCATCATGATCTCACCTAAGCCTAATTATCTCTTCATGACCAAATATCATCACATTGGGGATTAGAACTCCATCACATGAATTTGGGGGAACACAGTACAGTCCACAGCGGCATGGATGTTGAAGATTCCCTTGACATAATTTGATGATGGATTGCATGTAGATATGAGAGAAAGGGAGGATTTAAAGATGTTACTAGGTTTTAGCTAGAGTAACTAGAAAACTATAGTTGCCACTTAGTGAAATGGTAAAAATTTGGGGTAGAAGGAATGGTTGGAAAGCAATATTGAAGATTCAGTTTTGGATAACGCTGAGTTTGAGGTGCCTATTAGATATTCATATGAATATGCTGAATAGGCATTTTAATATTGGAATTCAGGGCAGCAGTCCAAATTGGAAATAAACACTTGGGACTGTCATCTAATAGGATAAGTGTTATTTTTAAAAATATATTTTATTTATTTTTTCTTTATTGATTTCAGGGAGAGAGAGAAACCCCAATGAAAGAGAACATCAATTGGCTGCCTCCTGCATGCCCCCCACTGAGTGGGATTGGGCCCACAACCTGGGCTGTGCCCTGACCTGGAATTGAACCAGTGACCTCTTGGTGCATGGGTCGACACTCAACCACTGAGCCACACTGGCCAGGTGGATAGGTGGTATTTGAAATCTATAAATTGAATCAGATCCCTAAGGAAATGACTGAGTCCTGACATTATTTAATGCTCAGTGTTGTGGAAGATGAAGAGTAATTAGCCAAGTTGAGAAATAGCAAGGCAGATGGGAGAAAGAGCAGGCAGAAAAGGAACAAAACAATGAGAATATGGTGTCCTGAAAGCCAAATGCTGCTGATGGATCAAGTTAGATGGAAACCAGGAATTTGTCGTTGGATTCAGAGAAATGGAGGAAGAACTGGTGATATGAGAGAAAGGAAAGTTTGTACCTATGCAGCAACATTATTGCAGCAAAATGATGAGACTAGAGCACAAGTAGAGAGGGTGGCCTTACATGGGCGTGGGAATGATTCATCCACTGTAACCAGGTTAGAAAGCCAAGTCTGTAGGTGACCATTTAGGTAGGTTAGCAGATGTGGCAGTGGTAGCTGGTGGAAGTTCCCTTTTGGCTCTTATTTTCTTAGTGAGATAGGAAGCAAGATCATTAGCAATGAGTGACTAGAGGGGAGAATTAGCAATTTTGTAAGTTTGCAGCTAGAAGAGATGTGAGTTAGACATTCAGGAGAGTGGAGAAGGGAATGAACTCGGGAAGTGCAATAGAATTACTCAGCAGCATGAAGGGGCCCTGTGAGCTCAGTAGTCATGTGTTTAAAGTGAGACCAGCCATAAGGGCAGTGTGTTATCTGCCACTCAGAAGATTCATGGTGCAAGTTGCGAGTCGGTGAAAGGTTTAGTTTAATCAAGACTGGTCTTTTGTCACACAAGTTTGAGGAAGGAAAAGAGAGACTAGGAAGTTGAAAATATATCCATTTAACATTGTATTCTCAGGACCCAGCCCAATGCCTGGCAAAATGGCATGTTTGTTTGATAAATTAATAAAAATCAACAGCTTAATAAAGAGCAAATAATTACTGAGAGCCCATTATGTGCTCAGCAATGCTAATTACCTGACACACATACATTACATACATTATTAAATAATAAGTATTTATAGAGCATTTAGTATATGCAGTGCATTTGCTAGGTGTTTTACAAGTATTATCTCTTAATCCTCACTAACCCCCACCTCACAAAAGGGTGGGTGGGGGGACTGAAGGAGGGGGAAAAAAAGAAAGAAGAGAAAAAAAACAAAGAAAAGAGAAAAAAAAAAAAACCTAAGAGGGTTTTTTCTTATTTTATAGATAAAGGAATTTAGGCTTAAAGAGATATGTCCCAGGTCACATAACTGTTGGTAAATGGATGCAGAGAATTTCCACCCAGTCTAACTCCGGAGTTCATGATCATAACCATAATAGTGTAACACTTCCCCATTGCAATGATGGTGGGTTTTAGGCACTGGTGATTCAGAATTTCTACTTCTAAAACTAACTCCTTTGCCTTTTCCTATAGATGTGTAACCTCCAGGATAGCAGGCTGCTCAGTGTGTATTAGGTTTCATAAATATGTTTTGACTTGACCATATTATACGTTGCTTCCTAAAAGACGGCAGGTCCACATCTGGGATCTGTGAATGGGACTTCATCTACCTGCAATCCCAGTTACCGACTATGAATTAGGACAAGTCACTCAACTTCTGTTTGTGCATCTTAATTGCATCACTTACAACAATGTGAAGCAATTCTGCCTTAACTAGTTGTTAAAAAAGATCAAATGAGAAAAATTATGGAAAAATACTTAAAATTTGTCATCTGAAACTGCTCTAAGCCCTGTAAAAACTTTATACAATTATGTTGAAATATTAACTTTATCCTTAATGTAATTGGGGATTATAAGGTAGAGGATCATATCTTGGAAGGACACTATGTATCTTATCACTATAATCACCACGACATCTTTACTAAGGGTCCCCAAGGTCCTTGTCATTGCAGAGGAAATATATGACTAATAACTTTTTAAAAATAATTTAAGTAACAAGGGTAGGCCCTTGGCTATACCATAGCTATTATACATACCAGCATATTGTTAGTCTTTCATTAGCAAAGAGAGACTTTTCATTTTACAAATAGAGATTCCGCACTTACTTTTTATTTGCATAGAAGTGAGATCAATTCTTATTTTGCTGAAAACAGTGTGTCCAGCAGCCAGGTAGTCATTTGTACATTCACAGTCTTGCCTCCTACTTCCATTAAAAGGACATTCATATGGATTTTGTAGTCTGCAACGACATCAGATTATTTTTAGTATTAGATACAGCTATCGGCCCACAATGTAAGCAAACTTTGGAAGTGGAAGGCAAAGACACACGCTTCAATATGACAGTCTACAAGTTAAATGAGAAAGAAGTAAAAATCATTCAAGGTTAATACATGAAATGATCAATGGGAAATTTAAGACCAGTGGAAAAATAATTCAGCTCTAGTTCTCCTAGCTTTTGTTACTGGAATGACTATGATTTCTACGAAAATACACACAGGTCTTAAATTCTCCCCTTCTCTGTTCTCCCACTGCTCACCCACAGTTTCCTTCTTAGTCCTTCGCTCTGTGAGTACATGTTAATACTCGAGTCTTTATGATGGAACAGGCATGGACAACACCTAACTTAGGTCCCGATATGTTCACCTGCTTCTGAATTACTTGTCCCACTTTCAAGCTATTTCAAATGCTGGAACGTCTGATTTTCTTGAAGGACCACAAGAAATTCACTGATAAGCCAAAACACATATCATACCTAAAACCATACACTTCAGAAAAGTTGTCTTCTTCGCCTTTGACCAATGATATATATTCCTTTGGGTTCTCCAAGTGCATACCTGCACAATAGACCTAAAGGGAAAATGCAAACACCTAGAAAAGCATTTTCCAAAAGCAACGGTCAACATTAAAATCAAATAGGAACTGTGTTCATAATACCTTTATTAATCTTCCCTCAATGTTAAGGTAATAGTCACCATCCTTGGTAATGTTGTTTTTCCCTTGGATTTCTTTGCAGCTGGTAAATGTCTTGCCTTCAAGGACGAGTGAATACAACTTATCAACAATGAACAAATTACAAACACAGCATGAATTTAACTTAATCATACAAATATTATACTAAAAAAGGCACTGCATTTTGTGTAGCATATGACTATTAAGGATATTTATTTTCAAATTTTAATGAAAATGCTTAGGGACACTGAGGTACTAGGTAGATTTTTGAAATCTATTACTTACAGTCATTGACATAACATTTCTTTTGAGCATCTGGCTTTAAACGCTTTAAACATAAATCACTGGACCAACCGTTTTCAGCCATGCATTCCACTCTTCTCTCCATTATCCCAACTCCACAAGTCACTGAGCACTATGAACAGAGTAAATTTGAAGGTAAAGTGCAGAATGAATAATAAGACCAGTAAATCCATATCTCCTCTCAGAAGTCTCCTTTTGGAACAAACTGATGACCAATAATGGCTAGACCTACTGCAGATATAAAAATACCCTAGAGACAGGACAGTCACAGGTAGGAAGAATCCTTAGGCATTAGTATGAACCTGTTAATTCTCAGTTACTGGCTTCGTTTCATTTATTTGTATAGTTATATCAACAGTATATTACAAATATTTGATAAACATTAATGTTTTAATGTTAGCCCAGCCAGTGTAGCTCAGTGGATTGAGCATCTTCCCATGGACTGAGAGGCCCTGGTTTGATTCTGGTCAGGGCACATGCCCAGGTTGTGGGCTTGATCCCCAGTGGGGGGGGGTATGCAGGAGGCAGCCAATTGATGTTTCTCTCTCTCCCTTCCTCTCTAAAAAAACAATAAAAACATTAATGTTGGTTTCTATGACTACTTATTTTTTTCTTATTGTTATATGCTGTTTGAAAGAAATATTTACTTGCTTTCTATCCATTACATTGGAAACGGAATATAATGCAAGTAACTTTCACTACTTACATATTACATATTAGATTTATTTACTTATTCACTTAAAAATATTTATTGGTTAAGTAGCTACTCAAAATGCAAGTTACTATGCAAGGCTCTCTGAAGAATAGATATAAGTAGGTTATATTAAGCATAGAAAAAGAGAAGTTATTTATACAGATAACTGACAAAGTGGTTTTTAGACAATTGGGGAATGAAACAATTCTGGGATCTAGTTCGACATGCAGATTCATAAGCATCTCACACCTAGAAAGTCTCATTCAAAAGATTTTAAATTCAGTCTGGTCGGTGTGGCTCAGTGGTTGAGCATCAACCCATGTACCAAGAGGTCACCAGTTTGATTCCCTGTCAGGGCACATGCCCAGGTTGTGGGCCCAATCCCTAGTGGGGGGTATGCACGAGGTGGCCAATCGATGTTCTCTCTCATCGATGTCTCTATCTCTCCCTCTCCCTTCCTCTCTCTCTAAAAATCAATAAAGAAAATAAATAAATAAATAAATAAATAAATAAATAAATAAATAAATAAATTCATAATTATATACTGACCTTGCTCCATTTTCCAACTTTCCAAGTAGCCACATGCAAACAGCTCCTAAGATCGCATTTGTAAACCTGAGGTGAAGGCAGCACAGGGCATTCTCCATAGTCTATAGGCCAAAGCTGATGGAGCTTATCTCTCTCAGTAGACCGAATCCCAATGCAATATGTAATTCTTTGTCGGTAACTAAATCCACAGTTACCAGCACACTGAAAATAATTACAAGGGGGAGATAATATCTTTAAACTTAACCAGGGCCTAATATTCACCAGGTGAGATATATAAATATATATATGTGTGTGTGTGTATATGTATATATACACACACACACATACATAAATATACACACATAAGTATATAAATATAAATACTCTGCAATGTTATCCCCACAACAATCCTATTCATTAGCTTCATTTGCATAACAAAGGTTCAGAGCCATTACATAACTTTCCCAGAGTTGTACCAATAAATGGAAAGGTTCCATATCCAGGCTAGGTTGTCTATTTGTAGTGCCCATGTTTTTTCTTCCATTACACTACTAAGATTATCTTAGTTGAATGAAAATTCATCTCCAATAGGTGCAGCTTTGGAGAAATAAAACATGTGATGGTTCTTACCTGAAATAAAGGGGTAACTGACAAGCGGGGTAACTGACAAGTGCTCAGGGTACTGAGGCTAAGGAATGAACCAATCAACAGACATAGAAGGTACTGTATCTAGTACTCACATGGGACCAAATATAGTCTGGTCCCTCTAGCCAGACTGGCAAATCTTATATACATACATTCTACAATCTGTAGGACACTCAGAAGGGTCTTCACACAGTAGAGGGGAATAAATTAACCCTAAACAATGCTCTGGTCTAATGTAACAAGATTAAGAGTGAGACAAGAAAGGGTCAAACTGTGTCCAGACAGAATAACTACATTCTAGAACAAAGGTCAAAATATATGTATAGGAATAAAAATTATAAAGTAGCTAAAAAAAGTAAAATTTATAATGTCTGACATGAAATAAAAAGTTAACTGGCATGCAAAGAAACAAGAAAATATAGTCCATAATAAGGAGAAAATGCCATCTATCAAAACCGACCCAGAGGGGCAAGTAAAAATGGCAGAGGAAGGACCTCTGAAAATTCTCTCCTCCACAAAAGCAATGAGAAAACTGGCAAAATCTGTCAGAATTAACTTTTTCAGAATTCTAGAAATGAACCAAAAGCTTGAAGCAATCCAGGAAGCATGTATTCAATAAACAAGGCTACATCTCAGAAGAGGGAGCTTTGTGATGTTTTAAATTGCCCCAACCCTTTCTCCCCTCTCCAGCTCCATAGTAACCTTGAAAGTCAACAGCTCTGCAAACATGGTGGGACCAGCAGCCTGGCAGCCACCAAAGTGGCAGAAAGGGTTGGACATCTTTCAAAGATTCCGCTGCACAGACTTGTCATTATTTGAACTGTTCGGTGGTTTTCTAGAAGATGTCACTTGCAAGGCTGTCTTTATTTAACGTAAGTGGAGCTTACCCAGTGCTAAAAGACTTTTCCCTCCAGGGGCATTTGTTGAATTATTGAATTAAAGGCCATTGTTTAACTTTGAAGCTTCCAGAAGAGGTAGATCACAGTTGGGGCCAACAATAGGTAAGGCACAAGAAACGCAAAGAGCTGGGAAATAAGATATCCATAGGGCTTTGAGACCTTCAGTGTATTCACAGGACTCTAGAAGGCCATGGACATGCACTGAGTTGTGCACATGTCTGGGACTGTATACATGTTCAGGAGGAATCTGCAGATGGCCTACACTCTCACCCCTGGCCGATTTCAAGGCTCTCTACAAGCAGACCTAAGGTTAAGGAAGAGTTGTCACCTGCCCAGCTGGCTGAGTGGTAAAGGTACCTACACATGTGCACAGCAGCCCCTGGCAAAGGCTGGAGATTATTGTATCCAGGTATCTAAAGGAATCACTGTCCAATCATTAATTGAAAACTAAAGTAACCAAGCAGAGACTTCAGTGACTACATGTGACAGAGAATACAGACTTTACAGTGAATTCAGAAAAGTTACTAGACAAACTAACACACAGCAACAACAATAAACCCAGGGGAGGAGGAAGAATCTGAATAGACCTACAACAAGTAAAGGGATTGAATTAATGATAATAAAAACTTTACACAGTGGAAAGCCCAGAACCAGAGGTTTCATGGGTGGAGTCCACCAAATGTTTAAAGAAGAACTAGCATCAGCTTTTCCAAAACTCTTGCAAAAGAAAGAAGAGTAAGGAACACTTCTTAATTCATCCTGTGAGGCCAGTATTTCCCTCATACCAAAACCAGGCAAAGACATCACAAGAAAACTACAGATCAACATCTTTTATGAATATAGATGTAAAAATCCTCAACAAAATACTAGCAAAAAAAAATTCCAGAAACACACAAAAAGAATTGCACACAATAACCAAAGTAAGATTCATTACAGGAATGTAAGATCATTTCAATATATGAAAATGAATTAATGGACTGTATCTATTCTACTAATAGAATAATAGACAAAAACTATAGAAGAATATCAAGAAATGAAGAAAAAGCATTTGACAAAATCCAACACATTTTATGATGTAAACACTAAGTTTAACAGGAATAGAAAGGTGCTGATAAAGGGAATAAAGGGAATCTACCAAAAAAATCTGTAGTTAACATATTTAAGAGTGAAAACTGAAAGCTTTCCTCTAACAAGCAGGAGCAAGACCATGATGTTTTCATCACTTCTATTCAACATTATTCTGGAGGTTCTAGCCTGGGAAATTAGGCAAGAAAAAGTGAAAGGCAACCAGAATTAAAGGAAGAAATAAAATTATGTGTATTTGCAGATGACAAATACAGATAATTTTTTGTGTATGTACAGAAAGTCCTAAATAATACACACACACATAAGAATTAGATCCAATAAATGTGTTCAACATACAACAATCAATTTTATTACTACACATCAATGGACAATCCAAAAATGAAATTAAGAATACAATTCCATGTATAGAAACACACATTTACTCCTAAATATTTTATGAATTTTTAAACAAAAGAAGTGGAATTTCACTTGTACACTTAAAACTGTAAAACATCCTTGAAAGAAATTAACAAGACCTAAGTAAATGGGAAGCCATCTCATGTTCATGGATTTGAAGACTTATTAAGATGGCAATATTCCTCAAATTGATCGGGATTCATTGCAATCTCTAACAAAATCCTAGCTTGCTTTTACAGAGTATGACAAGTTGATTCTAAAATTCACAAGGAAATATAGGGAACACAGAATAACAAAATAATCTTGAAAAAGAAGAACAAAGTTGATTCCCCTACACTTCCTGATTTCAAAACTAACTATAAAACTATCGTAACCAAGACTGTGGCACTCACATAAGGATACACACATAGACCAGGGAATAGCATTGAGTTCAGAAATAAACCCATACACTTACGACCAATGATTTTTGACAGGATGCCAAGCTAATTCAATGAGGAGAGAACAGTCTTTTCCACAGATTGAGTTGAGACAACTGGGTAGCCACATGCAAAGGATTAAGTTGGATCTCACCTCATATCATATACAAAAATTAATTTGAAATGTATCAAAGACCTAAATGTAAGAGCAAAAGTTATAGGCGTGAATTGTGACCTTGGATAGTCAATAGTTTTTTAGATACAATACCTAAAGTACAAGTAACCAACCCAACAGGTAGATTTGACTTCATCAAAATTAAGGAAGTTTGTGCATCAGAAGACACTACCAAGAGAGTGAAACGCAACCCATAGAATGGGAGAAAATGTTTGCAAGTCATATAACTGATAAAACTTGGTACCTCAAAATCTATAAAGTATTACAATGCAACAATAAAAAGACGAATCACCCAATTTAAAAATGGGCACAGGATTTGAATAGATATTTCTCCAAAAATGATATAGAAATCATTTTAAAAAAACACATAAAAATGCACAACATTATTAGTCATTAAAGAAATGAAATTCAAACATACAATGCGATACCACTGGGATGGATATATTCTAAATGACAGACTATAACAAGTGTTGATGAGGTTATGGAGAAATCAGAATCCTCATACATTTCTGGTGGGAATGCAAAATGGTGCATCAATGGGGAAAACAGTTTGGAATTTCCTCAAAAAATTAAAGATAGAGTTATCCTAATACTCAGCAATTCTACTCCCAGCTATATGCCCAAGAGAACTAAAAACATATACCACACAAAAATTTGTACACAAATGTTCTTATTAGCATTATCCATCATAGTAAAAGAGGAAGCCAATCCAAATGTCCAACTGCTGAATGAATGAACAAAATATATCATAGACCTAAAATGGAAAATTATTCATTCATAAAAAGGAATGAATTACTGATATATGCTATGACACAGATGAACCTTAAAAATATCATGCTAAGTGAAAGTAGCCAGATACAAAAGGCCACATACTGTATGATTCCATTTATAAGAAATGTCCAGAACAGGCAAATCCATACCATAGAGTCAAAAAACTGGTTTTCTGGGACTTGGGGTAGGAGAAAATGTGGAGTGACTACTAATGGGTATGGAGTTTCTTTTTGGGGTGATAAAATGTTCTAGCATTAGATCATGGTGATGGTTGCACGAACTTGTGAATATACTAAAATTCCCTAATCTGTAAATGCACACACAAAGATTTCAGAATTATCAGAGGACATTAAAAGTTATTAATAACTTCAGTATGTTCAAAAAGTTAAGTAGAGGCATGGAAGATATAAAAGAGCTGAAATCAAATTTCTAAAAATGAAGATTACACAGAGATGAAAAATAGGCTGAATGAGAAATAATGGCAAGTCAGACATCACAGAAGAAAAGGTTAGTGGACTTAAAGATATCCATATAGTGAAAAATTATTCAATAATTAAAAAAAATTACTGATATACACTGCCACCTGACAATCTCAAAATACTTATGAGGCATCAGACAAAAATAGTATATACTGTATGATTCCATTTATATAAAATTCAAGAATGTAAATTAATATAGTGACAGATCACTAAAATGAAACAGAATAGGTTACCTGTGGGGTGGGGGAAGGAGGGAGGAATTACAAAGCAATGCAAGGAAATTTTGGGGGGTGATGGAGATGCTCTTTATTTTAAATATGGTAACGGCTTTATGGGTATATCCATATCCATACATCAAAACTTACCAAACTGTATACTTTAAATATGTGTGGCTTATTTGTCAATTATACCTCAATTAAACTGTTTTTCTGCATATAAGCATAGCCCATGGGCACAGACAATAATGTGGTGAAGGCCTGGGTGGGGCCTGGGTGGAAGGGGATGACAATTAAAAAAAACAAAACAAAACAAAACTATTCTTAAAAAGCAGGGAACTGCCCAGCTGGTGTGGCTCAGTGAACTGAGCATTATCCCATGGACTGAGAGGTCCCAGTTCGATTCTCTGTCAGGGCATGTGCCCAGGATTTCGGGCTCGATCCCCAGTAGGGGCATGCAGGAGGCAGCTGACTGATGTTTCTATCTCTCCCTTCATCTCTCCAAAAAAAAAAAAAGTAGGCCACTCTGCAGGGCCAGTTTGCCAAACTATTCCTGGTGGTTGATTTCACAGTTGGCACTAATATGCATCCTCTTATCTGCCCCTATATTCCAATTTAGACTCAGTTTCAACTGCATCAAGTTTTAGACTCAGGTGGTTTTTTCTTCTAGGAGCAAAAATTCTCCCCTTCCTTTCTTTGCCTTACCTGAGATGAGTCTCCTGTTACCACAATATACCTGCAGGGAAGGTTCTTGCACTTCTTGATTGAAAGAGGTCTGGTGGAAGGGTCACAGAAACTCTCATTCACTTGACTGTTTTGTGCATCAATGCACTGCACTTGCCGATGTGTCTCCTTCTTCTTACATGATGCTAAACACTAGGGATGCAATGACAAAATGAATGACACCTGACTTTATGCGGTATCTTTGAAAGTGTACTTGTCAGTACTCACATCGGACCACTCTCCTGCCACCCACTGGTACTGCGTGCAGTCCTGACGCCAGCATTGCCTCTGAAAGGAAGGCCGCGTGGACTCGTCACACATTTCCTCAGCCACCCGACCGACGCCTCTCAGTCTGCAGTACACGTCCCTCTGCTGAACTCCAGAGCCACAGGTCGCAGAGCACTGCAAAGAAGCCCAAATGGTTTGAACAGTTAGCTAACAAGTATTAAACTAGGTAAAGAGAGCAGAATAGTGTCATGACATAGTTTCCTGTTTCATTTCAACATAGCTTGATATTAGATCATGCATTAGATAGAAAATGCATGCAGTAAGTATGTTCAAGATTGTCCGGTGTGAAGCAGCTATACAAATACATAAATAGATTTTATTTTGCAACATCTATTCAAGTCTTCTGGAAACTATGACAGGTGATATGACATGTTATGCCAGATACTCCAGCCCAATTAATAACACTCTCTTCTGACTTAAATGTACTTAATATCTATAAAACCACACAACTATTCTACATTGTTTTTAAACATCACTTAAATCCTTACACTGTCCACATAACCTCCCTCAAAGAAACAATAATTTCCCAGATTGTGTTACATTCCCCTTTATACCTGAAGTGCCTACTATACTTTGGGGATCCAATTATTTGCTAATTTGTTGGCTCATGATTATATTTCAATGGACAAGTTTTGAGAAGCTGGTTGTGTAAACATCAACCTAGACAAACTTGTCTTAACCTCCCTAGGTCTCGTTTTTCTTATCTGTACCATGAAGATTTTGTGTTACTTGTAAAATTTCAAAGACCGGTTCCCAGACACTTATTCCTGGCAACAGCTCTACAGTGGAGGTACCAGGGCTGCGCCCCGAGAGGCAGAGGTGATAAGTCACTTGCCCGAGTGGCTGCCTCTGGCTAGTGGTGATGCAGGTTCTTCCCCACTCCAGACTCTGAGCTCTCACTGGGCTGCCCCAAGCGGGGAGGAAGGACATGGCAGTGGCTCGGGACTCTATATGCAGATTCATATAACAGCGGAGTTTGACCACAACCAAGCTGTGATGCCACTATTAATAAAGCGTGGAGAACTTCTAGTGTTATTTAATTTGTGAGACTTTTAAAAATGTACTCCTTGTTATTCCAGAAGGGATTTAAAGTCACAATGAGTGAAAATTAGGGAACTGAGTGATATTTGGGGACTCATCACTGTTGCCAACTGATATTATAAGGGTAAACAATCAGGTTCTTCATTAAGTTCTCTATTTCTGGAGGAGTTCCAGAGTAAATTATTTCTTTTCCACAACAGTAAATATATATCAGCAGAATGTGATCCCACAAAAGCTAAGCATTTAGTTCACCTGGTGGACTCAAATTCCTTTTCACAGACTGTGAAGCATTTTTATTCTTTAAAATTGTTTTCTATGCTGTGTGTATAAGCAGAAACTGACTTGAAAGATAATGTGTATTTTTTTAACCTGTGAAGAATATTATACATATCTACATACTTATATTGACTTTCCTTTTATGCTGAAGCATAACTCGCTGAATGTTTCACACAAACCACACAGCCCATTTCTGTGGAGACGGTGATAGCGGGATATGAGCTTTGTGCACAGTATCCGTAAACTAAAATGTCCCTATGCTGTGTAGCTTGTCTGAACCGCCTGTGAAAGTGATTAGCCTACAAAGTAAGGCTCCTGCAATCATCTTCCCGGGATAATTTCAGGAATATAAATTACATTTGGAAAACTTTCTCCCTCTCAACATGAGAGAAAAAAAAAACCTGGAAAAATTAATTTACAAAACACAGCTTAGCAAGTTCTATCAGACCATATACTTTTCTATCATTCAATAAACCACAGTGGTCTATTCCTCCTTTGATCTCGGTATTTAGATAAAGCCACTGAGACCACAGTCCCTGCTATGGGTGGACCTCATCCCTGAAAGGAAACAAAATGGACCACTGCTTGAAATAAACAACATTTCTTTTTCAGTTTTTTAGAGGTAAGAGTATAAAAGAGTGAATTGATGTGATGTTAGATTTGAACAGATGATTTATGATTTAACTATCTCTTAGCCTGATCTCATTGATAACCCTAATCGCCAAATCCAATAAAAACTTGTCGAATCTTTTCTTACTCCCCAACACATCCAGCACCCCGACCACTTTCTACGGAGCCATCCTGGCTTCTGTGCTCGAAATCTCTCTGGTTCCAGAGCTCCCTCTCCCCTTCTGCGATTACACCCTCTCCAAGTTCTTAACTGACTCTATTTTCTCTTTCAGCTTCGAAATGTGGGCCTATTTCAGGGTTCTGCTTAGACCTTGCCTCTCTTTACACTCAGATGAAAAGCTTCTGAGTTTCTGGTCAGGGGCTGGGGGGACTTAATTAAGATTTATTATCTTTTTAGATTAGAAGATATAAATATGTATGAATGCATCAGAAACTTTTGAAAATATAGAAAACATGAAATTAAAAAAATACAAAAATCACTTAAACATGCTAGCATTCAGCATAGAGTTTCCTTTTTATCTCACACCAGGGGCTTTGGGAAAGGGGGCACTGGCCGGCAGATCTGTGATATTTTGGAACTTGTATCACCTTTGGTTCCAGCTCTGATCTTTAAGTATAAGGGGAAAAATGATGGGTCTCAGAGAAGGAGAAGCAGGAAAGTGGCTGATGTCATGTAGTTCTAGATTCAGTAGGGTATCCGTTAAGTATTCAGTGAGATTGTTGAGGTATCTTTCTAAGATGTCCAGCAGGTTTTCCATGATCAAGGGGAGGTGAGAATTGTGGATTTTTTTTTTTACATAAAGATTACATTGGGGGGATAAAAAGACCAAAAACATCATGGAGAGACAACAGCATGGTGATTACCAGAGGGAAATAGGGATGAAGAGAGGTAGGTTGCAAAGGGTGAGGGGGGATCCATGGTGATGGAAGGAGACTTGACTTGGGGTGGTGGACACACAGTACAATATACAGATAAAGTGTTATCGAATTGTACCCCGTGTTTAATTTGCCTCTAACGGTATACATCTGGACCCAGAGGGCAAACGGCCCTGTATAGCAATGTTTGTTTCTGTTTAGCAGCAGTCATTAAAATGCATGACTAAATCCTTTCATTAAAAAGTGATCATCAAGTACCGAATGAAGGGTGTTACTTCAAAACTCATTTGAGCACCTCTGTGGTCACAATTTGGCAAACGAGTCTTTTCATTTGAGGTATAATGTAAAACAGTAATAAAATAAAATAATTTTATAGTGAGCGATTATATTAAAGCAATGTTACAATTTATGCAGCCAGAGCAAAGTAGCAACCAGTGATTATCTCCTAACTACCTCTGAAATTACACTTCTGTTGAATACATTATTATATGTAGTGCAATGACAGCCTGCAATTGTTAATTAACTTCATGTGGGTACATTTTATAGAATAAATCAAACCCCAACAACTTCACAAGTGGCCGTTTGTTTCTGGCAGAGATGTGGGGACCGTGTGGGAGTATGAAGCTAATTTCTGTGACAAGGAAAACCAATTCAAAGAGAAGAAAGCAGACCCTGTACAAAAGCATCTGTGTTTTTATAGTCTTTGAATAGTCCTGCCTGTATCTTAGAAACCCCTGCAATACATTCCTCTGGTGAATCTTACAGAATTTCATACTTGGGGGTAAGCCAAGGCCAATTTGTTAGCACTGACGGTTGATTCACTGTTGTGGGGCTGGAGGTCAAGAGTCAAAAAGTGTCCTCCTGAGCACCAACCACAGCAGCTGCCAGGCAGCAGCAGAATCCTGGAGATCCACAGGAATGCTGGTGGCAAAGAAGCAGAAAGTCTCTCTCACTTCCGCTCCCATCCCCCGCAGCTCTCTGCCACATGCTAGGCTCAGTGCCTGCACAGTGCGCCACCCTCTTGGGAAAGCTACTTTGCCATTATTCTGCCACATCTCGGGCCAGATGAAGTGAGGCAAACCCCCACTTTACACAAAATCACAATATGACAAGTATAGCTAATACATTACGAGGTGGCAAGTCTTTTTGACAACTAAATCGCAGCATTCAAAGTAAGAAGTATTAGGCTAGATACTCAACGAAGTGCTTAGTGAACAAGATATCCAGTGTCTCTAAGATTTGCTGGCCTAGGACAATGCTGAAGAAATAAGCATGAGTGAGGTGTAGATGAACCCTCTGAAGACAATGGCAGGTCAGAGAAGATACCAAGTGACACGGTCATATTCGAGTTCTTCTAAAGCTCACTGTATGCAAGTAAATAATGGCAAAGATATATGTAAGGAGTCCATGGTACACCTGGGAACAGGAGATGAGGAACTAGACAGGTGGTCGCAAGGAAAATTCAAGAGTTACCTTGATAGGATTGAGAGAACCTGCTAAGTGACTAATTGTGGGTTGAGGGAAAAGGAGACAGGATGGTCCAGTATTTCTTTCTTGAACAACTTAGTAGGTAGTAGTGGCATTCACTAGATAAAAAAAGGTTAGTAGATCGTCTTTTCAATCAGGACCTCTACTAAACCATTAAAAATAGTGTTATTTGCTTTACTAAAGTTAAATGTAGAAGAAAATGCTCAAGAATGTATGTTTTGTGGGATAAAAACCCGAGGTGTGTTTGCCCCTACTTTTCAGTCAAATGTTAATCACACTCAGTACCTCCACACTTGACAGAGGCTGCCTCTCCCACAAAAGAACCTGAGATGCTCACTGCACTTGGGAGCTTTCTTACTCAGTAACTGCACGTTGATACAGCGGTGCCCTGCACCAAGGTTGTGAACTCACCTTAGAAGTCCAGGGGAACCCCTATTTTTCTAACATAGTTCCAACATCAAACAGAAACAAGGGCGCTCCATCAGCAGAAGACAGGTCCCTCTCCCCCCACCCCCCATTACAGGACTAGGCCCTTTAAGAAATGGGTAAGCGCCCTAAGGTGCTGCTGAGAGCAGCCAGAAGGCTGAGTTGAAGGGCAAACCCCATTATATCAGGCCTCAGGAAGTTATTCTAGTTAATGTTTCTGACTTCATTCGTGGCCTTGACTCTTATATTTCCCAAGCTGGCCTTTGCTTGACAACCATGTTGAAAGGCATGCTTCCCCTAATTTAGATGTTTGAGCTCACTTCCCTGACTGTGCCTAGGCAGGTATCAGTCGCCCTTCTTTTATAAACTGAATTCTCAGTTTGGGGGTCACCTGTGTAGTAGCTTCATCTTTGCTGAGTTTTTCCAAGTGTGTGTGCATCCTGGCCTCAGTCAGGCTGGACACCTAGTTCTGACACCTAACTTTCCATCTCCAGCTAAAATTGCTTATGGAACTCAACAGTCTCATTTCCAAGATGCAACATTAGCTCAAATCCAAGCCTTTGATATGGAAGAAAGGCAGTTATCAAATACATCATCAGATGTATTTCACTGTTAGAATACCTGGAACAATATTATGATCATAGTAGTCCCCACCCTAGTATTCAGTAACAGGATTTCTTATAAAGTTTGTAGCCACAAAAAAATTAAATGATTAATTTATGTTTTAACTACAGACTTAGCAAATATGCTAACACTGTACAGCATTAACTCAGAGAGTAGTTCAAAAATGTATAACAATAAAGTACACTTAAGTGGAGTAAAACTTTCAAGGTTATTGAAAGCATGTGGAATGAATTCAGGTGTTCTTTTTAAATGCAAAAAACATATATAATTATAAAGCACACCACGTACCTCCTTCCATCTTTTGGCTTTCCATGCAGGGCATCTGACAGACCTACAAGCTTTGTGAGTTCGAGGTCTCCGTAGATGACTGCAATATTTGTCTTCTAACTTCCCTTGAGCTTGGTCAACACAAAGCACCTCACGGTACTTTAAACCTTTACCACAAGAAGCTGAACACTAGAAAACAAACATGAATGTACTTGATTCATTTTATCTCAGTTGAAACTTATCTATAAGAGGTATAAAATGAGACAATCAAAACATCTTTGCTTGGATATTTTCATTAAGATATACTTTGATATTTCTAATTAGAGAGAATTTGAAAGTTGCCAATCTGCCCTGGATTTAGGTTGATGTCATAAGGTATCCATTTATTCTGTTAAATAATATTGTCTACAATGTACCAAGAACTTTTCTGGTACATATATGCTTTTGGATCTTTTAGGTTATAACCCAAAAGACTATCTGAAGTTAATTCTTGATATCACACATAATCCAACAAAAACTTGCTTTTAATTTTGTCATCACCTCTTCTGTTTTCAACCCCATATGCTTTTTCACACTGCAAACCGTACTTGGGATGTTAAAAAAAATGCAGTGATTTCTCAATGCAGGAAACTGTGATTGAGAAAGAAAAAAAATGTATGTTCTTAAAATGCAATTCATTTTAAGAGTTCACAATTCATTGGATTTGTTCTTTGCATCAGTCTGGAAGATGTATCTCTTTACCATCAAACTTCCAATATATTTAGTAAAAAAACAAAATAACTAAGATGTAGATAAAATAATGATTTGAGTTTACTTTTTCAGCCAGTTACATTTTATGAGTGAGGCCAGTGCAATGCAGTGGAAGGAGCTTGAGCCCTGGTATTAAATACCAGCTCTGCCTGACTAGCTGAGTGAATTTAGACACATTTCATCACCTGTCCAAGCCTCGGTTTCTTCATTTATAAAATGGAGATAACACCAATATTACAGGTTTATTATGAAGATTAATATGAGATAAAGAATATGAAATGCCTAACTTAGTCCTATCCCGTGTGGTGCATCTCAGTAAATATAAGCTTCCTCTTCTATTGTTTTCCTTCATATAGTCTCAGACAGGATGTTGACCACTGTGAGCATGATATATGTTTCAGGGAAAAGTTAAGCATAGAAGACACGAATTGCAGACATGTCCTCTCATAACTTGGAGACAGCTGTTCACATATGGTTTCATTTATAAACATATATTGAGTTCTGAGAACATTAGATAATATATTATGCATGTTATGTATATTATGAGTTCAAAGACTGTCAGACTAATACAGATTATTAGATGCTTAAAATATTTTAAATTAAAAAATAGTTTGGAAATAATTTACCTTTTTATATTATCTGCAATACTAATTCCCGTTCGTGTAGACAATTCACTTAAATTGGTGTATTGATTATTAAGACTTACTGTTATCATATCTGAGATGTTCTCTTCCCATTAACATATACATCCTTTACATTCCACTTAACACACTTAATTCTGTGAAAATCTCTACAGGTCTCCCTAAACTGTATTGTGTGCATTCTCTCCTGCTATTGACTGTCTTTTTCAGATCTACTCAGATGCTCTACTCTTTTGACTACTTTCCATGGGCACTTACTGGTTTCTTTACTTCACTCTTTAGCTTTCAAAGACTATAACGTATTTTATACACAAAACATCATATATCATCAATATCTAGCATATACTGTCAGGGAGTATGCATACATATTCACATATAGAAGAATGTTTTTCTTCTAAAGTATATCATTATTTTTTTCTAAGTTTTAAAGTGTGACCATTTGAACAAAAGGAAATTTATTACTGTCCCTGTTAGCCCATTTTAAAAAGTAATAATTATTGTGAATATTTATAATAGCATATAGTAGTACTTGTGAAAAATGGAAAAATATTATTTTATTCATTATGACTATTACTTTCTATAATATACTAAGAATTGCAGATTCATTGAATATCATCTCTTGCTTTTGCCCTTGATTTATCCTCAAAGTGCTTATTATCTAAATGACACACACCATCTATTAAATGAATAATGCCAGAGCTCTTATTATACCCAATAAGGATCAAAGAAAAAACACTACAAGACACTAAAGACCATTAAAATGATATAATAAAATATTATAATGGAATTAAGAAATTCATGCGAACTAGTCATTTCTCGCTGGGATATTTCATAAGTACTAAAGGAGAAAGTGATATTTCAACTCAGTCTTGAAGAAGTAGGTTTGTTGATGAACAAAGGTGGATGGTTTAATATATTTTGATATGCCTTATCTAGACATTGCTCACGTGTCTCTGTTTTGTAAAATTCTGAGTTCTTTTAACAGTGTCAAGAATCCAAGAATCACTAAGTATGCAATAAACTGTTGATAAGAATAACCAATTCATTTACAAAATTTGTAACCTAAGAGGAGACATTAAAGACTCTACTCAATAATTTTGCAGTGTATTTTCTCTATAAGCAGTATCTGTGAATGGACTGTAAACTTGGACATTGTAGTATACTATCAAAGTTAAGCTTATTCTTCACAAAACTGCATATTCTAACTGGAGGCCATCTTTGAATCTCTCTCTTCTCCATTATTCTAATCTGTAACCAAGACTATTAAACATAATTTTAAACTTATTGCTTTTTTTCCCCCCTCAAGAACCTTACTTTCTGTTACCTTTGCTCTACTTAGGCATAATAGAATCACTTCTCTTTAATGTGACATATTCACTCAACAACAGTGCCTTATTCATATTATTTCCTTTTATCTCCACTAATCACGTCCCCTCGTGCTTTCTAAATCTTACTTGTCCTTGAAGCTCTGCGTCAACCCCATTTCTAGGGTAAACACATATCAATCTCTCATTTCTCTGAACTCTTCTGTCTGAGGCTCGCTCCGTTTTTAGCACTTCATCATTTTCTACTTTTGTCACATGCTTCATCTACCCAGCCTTCTAGAGGTCAAGGACCTTTTAGATCACCCACAAAGTAGCAACTACAATAAATATCAGCTGATTAATTGATGTTGATCTTGGTATAAGCAACTCTACTTGTTTTTAGTAAACTATAAAATAATTTATTAAAACACTTTAAATTCCATGAAATATATTTATTGGTTAATAAACTCAAGTTCCTCTAGGAAAGAGACAAAAAAACACAAAATCAAAGTACTGCATCATAAATTATGCCTTTCACTTTTAAAGTAGAGCTCCCTTTCTCCAAGATCTGAAGAAAAATTAGTAGATTATTTTATCATGGCTGATTAACTCCATGTAGGGATTTAATTAAAGAACATGTTATACCAAGAATTATGTATTAGTTGGAATGAGGCAATATTAGAGTAAATAAATAGTGAAATGCTACCCTCTCCTTCAAACCACAATACATTCTGAGTTGTAAAGATTCCACAAAATAGCCCATTTGGTAGTGATACCCCTGTCAGTTCTTTTCTCTGGTACTCCAGCAATCTCCACCCCTCCCATCTATTTTATATTCCTGAAACCATCCTATTCCCTGAGGTTTCATTAATACTGTATAATTAATTTATAGCATTCTTGTGCAAAGAACTTTTCTTAAAACTCACCTTTGTCAATCTTCATTGACATAGTCTTAAACTCTCAGAATTTTTTCATGACTATTCTGGAACAGTAGCTATAAGATGCAACCCATTTCAGAAGTGGTAACATTAAATACAAGTAACCTAAATTGACCAATCCTATAAATTAGTTGAAGACAAATGTCTACATGGCATTTGAAACAAGTATAGAATCTGCAAACCCTAAAACTGTAATAGATTCTCCAGTTATACAGGTTGGCTGTCACTTTCAGTACCAAGGTAAGAGTTAAAATCAATTAGTCCACTCTAATATAATTAACTTTGGTACGAGTCCATTCTTATTTTAAAGTTTAGTTGTGCATAATTATAGAATAACATTACTTCTGATATTTGAAATGTGGATTATTGCTTTGTTTGGCTTTGTTTACATATAAGAACATTACAGAAGAGAATGAATCGACTCAATATTTGAGACACTTGATTAATTCTGAAAACTTAAATTGCTAAACAAAATAAGGAAATAGAACTTATCTTCAGTTCTAGAAAATGAAAAACTTTTAGTGTGTGTGTGTGTGTGTGTGTGTGTGTATTTTCATAAACTATTATGTTTATTTGATTTTTCATCCTCTCTGACAGTAGTGGGAAACACACTAAGAGAATTGGTATGTACCCTAATAAGCAATAAAATAGCCCTGAAAAGTAACTATCACACTATACCTTAGTCATGCATAAATTGCTTTTTACAGACTTTACACGCTTGGTAACCATAGGTAATTTATTTAACCTCACTGAACCTCTATTTTTCATAAGTAATATTGGTAAAATAATGCCTATTTCATATAAATATTTAGGTAAGGATAAAGAGAATGGCCAAACTCTAAAGACAAGAATGCCCATTCTCACCACTTTCATTGAACATAGTATTAAAAGTCCTAGGCACAGCAACTGGATAAGAAAAGGAAATAAAAGACATCCAAATTGTAAAAGAAGAAGTAAAACTGTCCCTATTTGCAGACATGATACTATATATAGAAAATCCAAAAATAAAAATAAATAAATAAACCTACTAGAATAAATGGATTTAGTAAAGTTGTAGAATACAAATTAATATTCAGAGATCTGTTGCATTTTCACTAATAACAAATGATCAGAAAGAGAAATGAAGAAAACAATCCCATTTATAATTGCATCAAAAAGAATAATATTCCTAGGAATAAATTTAAGGAGGTGAAAGACCTATTCTCTGAAAACTACGAGATATAATGAAAGAAACTGAAGAGGACACAAATAACTGTGCTCATGGATTAGAAGAAGAAATATTTACCCAAAGCAGTCTATAGATTCAGTGCAATCCCTATCAAAATATAAGTGGCATTTTTCACAAAATTAGAACAAAGAATCCTAAAACTATGTGGAAGCAAAAAAGACCCTGAATAGCCAAAGAAATCTTGAGAAAGAAGAACAAAGTTAGAGGTACAACACTCACCCTACACTGCAAGCTATTATAATCAAAACAGTATGGTACATAGATCAATGGAATAAAATAGAGGACCCAAAAATAAACCCATACTTATATGGTCAATTAACCTATAACAAAGGAGGTAAGAATATACAACTGGGTAAAAGCAGTCTCTTCAGTAAATGGTGCAGGAAAAACTAAACAGATACATGAAAAAGCAACAACACTAGACCACTTTCTTACACCATACACAAATATAAACTCGAAATGGATTAAAGATTTAAATATAAGACCTGAAATCATAAAAGTCCTAGAATAAAACATAGGTTATAAGCTATTTGATATTGGTTTTAGCAATATTTTTTTGGATATGTCTCTAGGTCAAATACAACAAAGTGAAAATAAAAAATTAGACTACATCAAACTAAAAAGCTTTTGCACTGTGAAGAAACCATCAACTAAATGAAAATGAAGCCTACTGAATGGAAGAAGATATTAGCAAATGATATATCCAATAAGGGGTAATTAGCCAAAATACAGGGGTTAGAAAAAATAGGTTTGCAGTTGTGAGTATGTAAAAACACAGTTTATACTTCTATTATAATTATTAATTATTGTGATTATTTATATTATACCTGTATATAAAGAACTCATACAACTCAACATCAAACAATCCAATTAAAAAATGGGCTGATGCCCAGCTGGTGTGGCTCAGTGGTTGAGCATCAACCCATGCACCAAGAGGTTGCTGGTTTGATTCCTGGTCAGGGAACATGCCCAGGTTGTGGGCCAAATCCCCAGTGGGGGGCATGCAGGAGGCGGCTAATCGATGTTCTCTCATTGATGTTTCTATCTCTCTCTCCCTCTCCCTTCTTCTCTCTCTAAAATTAATAAAGAAAAAAATATTTTAATGGGCTGATGATCTGAATAGACATTTCTTCAAAGACAATGGGCAGATGGACAACAGACATATGAAAAGATACTCAACATCACTAATCATCAGGTAAATGCAAATCGAAACCACAGTGAGGTATCACCTCGCACCTGTTAGAATGGCTTTTGTAAAAAGACAAAAAAATAAGTGTTGGTGAGGATATGGGAAAAAGGAACTCTTGTGCATTGTTTTTGGGATTGTCAACTGGTAAAGCCACTATGGAAAACAGCATGAAAATGCCTCAAAAAATTAAAAATAGAACTACCATATGACCCAGCGATCCCACTTCTGGGTGTTTATCCGAAAAAAAATCCAAAACACTAATTTGAAAAGGTATATGCACCCCTATGTTCACTGAAGCAATAGCCAAGATATGAAAGCAACCTACATATCCATTAACAGATGAATGGATAAAGAAAATGTGGTATACAAAAGAAAATATTACTCAGCCATAAGAAGAATAAAATCTTGCCATTTGCAACAACATGGATGGATCTAGAGGGTATTATGCTAAATCAAATGTCAGAGAAAGACAAATATACATTATTTGTCTTTACATTTCATACATTAATTTACAATGTATAAAATGGAGTGGTTTTGATTTAAAAACAAACATATTGTAATAGCTAAAACATAATTAGGTATCGAGTGTCTTTCTTGGAGTAACTTGAAAGGATCAGTTGTGTTTCCTTAGACTCGAGGAAATTCCTTATTCTTCAGGAAAAGTCCAAAAGTATCAATGAACTTCTCAGTATAGGAACATATATTATTTATTTTTGTTTTGGTCTTTTTCAAAACTCAGCAATTTTATGCTTCTGTAGCAGAGTTAAAATTTTTTAATGAAGAAAATTTAATCGTAGCTATTTTGCTAAAGACTTTCAAAATGATATTTTGGTTTATTATGTTAAGTATCTTTATAATACTATTATGAAACAAGAGATTTGTCTATGAAATGACACATTAAATAGGGAAATGATAGAGTTTCAGGTCAAAACAGTCCAGAAATTAGATATCCTGTGGAATAAAACACTATTGTATGTATGCAACCATGCATGTATGTTTTATTTTTTTTCTGATATTTAAGAAGCCTGTAATATTCTCTAAATAAAAAAGAGGCTATATCTAAACCCCAGGAACAACATGGTTTTTTAAAATCTTCAGGAAGCTAATGATACCTCCATATCTAAGAAAAAAGCCTCTCACTATAGTAAAATCTTAGATACAAATTTTATGTAACTACTTTGTAATTAAGGGCATTCCCTACAATGGTGGAACACTATTTTGAACTGAGCTCCTCAATTATTAGAGAAGTAAAACGTTAAAGTAGTTAGAGGAGAGTAGGATAGCCAGAGTATAGTAGAGTAAGGTATCTGTTTAAACAAACAACAGACAAAATATGCATATTAAGAGTGTCAGATCTGTAAAATACTACTGCTACTGTTCCTAATTCAATGCATATGTGCATCAAGGAGAGAGATGCTAAATCTATCAACAGGGACCCCATTCATAGTATTTCCTGAAAGATTATACTTAGAGTTTTAAAGTTTAATGGAGTTTGAAAATGTCCTTTTTAACCTATTACAGACATCCTTTGACTATGCAGCTTTAATAAACCAGGACAGCACTTGGTTTTAAAAATATTTACTACTGAAACATTCCATTCCATTGCACTGCATCTGATTATATGTAAAATTTGCACCTTCAGACATTAAAAAAAATTTTAAGTCAGATTCATTTGCAAAAATGTTAAGTCCCAACTTAAAAGACAAATATGTGCTTTATAACTAACATATCCTATAAACTTTCATTACATTCATATCTTTAATGATTAGAACATTAATTTCTATTTTATGCTCTAAAATTTTACTTTTGAGTGTAGATATGTTTATATTTATGTACACACAACAATAGACTTAAAGTTTTAAGCTAGTCAATGCAATATGGCTGATTGAATTGGATGTAATATTTAAAGATAATGTACTATAATATAATTATTGTTTTCTAAATTATAACTTTGGAAAAGTTTTGTGATTATTTTCACTTTCAAAAATAAAACCTGGATGAAAGTTGCAAAAACTCATGCAAGTACTTTATACAGAAAGTTTCACTTATACAATATTATTTTCCACATATAAATATCAGAAAATCATTATTAAAAATCACCTAGTTAACTGATAGCTACTCAATTATTGGATTAGTTTTGTCCAATAGTAAGATTTGATAAGCAATCATTACCAACCTGTAAACAATATTGGACTCAGGTTTATTTTGCTAGAAGCAACAGTAAATGTGATTTGAATTCAAAATGTTAAGACTTAACTGTAGCAAGAAATACTCAGGAAAAGGTGCCATTAGTTTATTCTCTTACCTTTCTTTCTAAAAGTATATAGTTTGTTTTTTCTACAAAGGGGTAATACACATTTCAAACTCCTCTATAAAATCTGTTTAGCAAGTGGAACTCATCTAGAGAGTTCCTTTTTGGAGTTTTTATTGACTCATTGAGTAACACAAATCTTTATAATTATATGGTAACAGGAAAAAAATGTTATTGTCACTATGAGAATGATATAAATCTTGTCTAGTTTTAACTATTCTTTTGGGGCTGTTATTGTGAATTTACTTTTTCTGGATGTCTTTATACAAATAACCCACGGGATTCATAAGACTGTATGGCACGTCCCATGATGAAAACCCCACTCCTGTCTTCTCCCCTGGGAGCCACCATCAGAACCACAATCTTTGCTTTCCTGTGTGAACAGAACAAATCTATTCAGTGTGGGCAGACCATGAAAAGGTAGAGAGATCAGAAAAGTAACTAAAGCATACCTTTTTTATTATTTTTTAACTTTTAAGGCACTACTTACTATGGTAACATTTACAAAATTCTTAAAATCAAGTGCCAGCAGAATTTACCATTTCATGTTTCTACAAATGTTTTTGTACTAGCTGTGGGAGTTAATAGAAATGAAGCCAAGAAGTTTGCTTTTAAGTAGGGTTATAAAGATCTGAAAGGAATATGCACAGAGAACTCTCAGATGAGAAATATAAAGTTAGCTCTATGAATGCTTTGACAGAGGAAAAGTCAGAGTTGAAATTAAAATGTCCATTGCACGTAATTATGTCTATTTATCATATGCAATAAAAGTTTTGAGGCAAGAATGTTTCAGGGATTGATTTAATATTTCAGTGAATTTAAGCTAATTTTTAAATTAGCTTAAGATAAACATGATTTATGTTAACATTTAAGGTGGGGTTTCATAGTTTTTACTACTAAGGAGTAGAGAATAGAATAATAAAAAGGGCCTGGAATTTGGAATCAGAGGTTTACGTTCGACTCTCAGCTCTCAGTAGCTGGGTAACCTTGTAGATGTTCAACCTTGCTGAGCCTCAGTCTTCTCACCCGAAAGTGGCCGTAATAATACACCTCAGTGTAGGTGAGAGATTAAGGGACATAATGTGTGACGAAACCTAAAACAGTGCTTGACTCAATATTCCAAATGTGTGTTAATCCTCCACTCCTTTCTTTTTCTGCCTTTCCCGAATACTGAGGAAATATAATACAGAGAGTGAAAATATAACCCGTGGCATGGAATTCTCACTTTATAGAACAGGGGGATGGTCAGGGCTTGCACATTGAGAGCTCATTCAGTGGTGAGCTAAGGAGGGTAATCACCCCGACAAAATTTCAGTAAGAGCCTATCTGTTTCCCCCCAAAATAGTTTACCTAGATGGTGAAAAACACATCAGACATACTTCAAATTTATTCCAGAGTTAAGATAAGGTAAAGAAAGTGGAATAGAAGGTGAATAGACATCTAGTTAAAAAAAAAAATCAACCACACAAACAAACAAAAAAACCCCGGTTTCAGTTAGAAACAGTGGAGTGACTGACCATACGTTTTCATTTCCCCTCCTCCTTAATTTTTTCAACCCATAAAGTCAAAGTAAATAAAGTAGATTTCAGTGACTTCAGGAGATGCAAAGAGGATAGAAAGAACGATGATCAATGTGAAGCAAGTTGACCTCATGCCTGCAGAACCCCTGAGAGGCTTAGTATTTGGGTATTAGGACTCCACTCCTCTTTAGCCAGACTAGGGGCCTATTTCCTGGAGAAATTAAGCTGCTTGGGCTTGAGGTTGGGGATGCTGGGGTAAAAATAAGGGAATTCCTCACATTGAATCTTAACCTGTAGTCTCTCTGTCTGCAAAACCCTTGCTCACAGGCAGGGCATTCAGGGTCCTTCTCTGAGAAACTGAGTCTCCAAGAAAAAAGAACTTAAAATATTGATTTACAGGGAAAATCATCAGTCACTGAACTCTATGCAGATGCAGAGTTTAATGAATTCTCTAGTGCTTTACTCTTAAATAAGAATGAGCTGCAGCGCTTCATCAAAATTTGAAGAAAAACTTCAGTAGAGAAAAATAGAAAACCACTTTCACCCTCGCCCCTAAGAAAGGGTCCAAGGGATAAAGAGGCAATCAAGAGAGAGTTGCCCTAAAAACAACAAAAAACCCAACTGTAATTAATGAGAGAGAGAGAGAGAGAGGGAGAGAGAGAGAGAGAGAGAGAGAGAGATGCTGTATGGATATAATAAGGACAGAATACTGTGAACCCCAAAACAATCAGAATGCAACAAAATCTTTTGACAGTTAAAAATGCTATAACTAAAAGAAATAATTCAGTAGATGGTTTAGGTATTGACAGTTTACCATCAAGTAAAAACAAATGACAGGGAGATAAAATAGAAGAATAAAAGCAAGAGAATTAGAGAATCTATCCAAGAATCCTAATAGTTGACTAGAAAGAGTTCAAGAATGAACAACGAAAATATTTGCATAGAAATTATCAAAGAAATAATACAACCGATTTCTCAACACAAGTCTCCTTAATGAAAGGACCTACAGAATGCCTGGTAAACTAAATATTACAACACTAAATCACTTCATAATGGAATATCAGAACAACAGGGATGAAGGGAAGATACCAAAGCTTCAGTGGCTCAAGCGTGGCGACAAGGGCGTATACAACAGACAGGGATCTGATCACCAGGCTTCATAATAGCTGAGAATGCTGGAGGATAAGGTAATACCATAAATCTTCTGAGGGAAATTACTTTCAATCTATAACCAGCAAAATGATTAATTAAATGTGAGGGCTGACTAAACACATTTTCAGATTTGCACAGATGGAAAAATGTACCTCCCATTTTTATTTATTTTATTTTTTTTGAAAATACAGGAAAAGAAGTGGTTACTTCTTTTTAGGAAAACTATATGATTGTTGGTCTTCATTTTGAGCTGAAACTGTAATTCTCATTCTGCACCTTGAAGTAACAGTACATCATACTTCACAGGGCAAATATTTGAAGGCAGCTGTTTTTCTGTTTTCCTGGTTAAATTTGTCCATCTAGTTCAACTCTTTAATTATCCCAATCCCCTTTGTTAGGACCCTCTCAAAATGTGGCATCTAGAGTTTCATTCATTAGCAAAACCAAAAAAAAATTCTAATTATGAAGAACATAGCAGTAAAAGATATTTCTACGCTTGTTATGAACACTGCACCCACTATAATTAATATTGCATCAAATTTCAGTTGTAAGTAGTCTCCCAGTTTTCCTATATGGTCAATTAATATTTGACAAAGGAGGCAAGAACATACAATGGGAAGAGACAGTCTATTCAATAAATGGCATTGGACAAATTGGAGAGATACATGCAAAAAAATGAAACTAGACCACCTTCTTACACCATACCCAAGAATAAATTTAAAACGGATAAAAACTTAAATATAAGACTTAAAACTGTAAAACTACTAGAAGAGAACATAGGCATTAAAATCTCGAACATTTCTCTTACTAATATTTTTTTTTTCTGATATGGTATATCTCCTCAGGCAAGAAAAACAAAAGAAAAAGTAAACAAATGGGATTACATCAAACTAAAGAGATTTTGCACTGCAAAGGAAACCATCAACAAAAGACAACCCACTGAATGGGAGAACATATTCTCCAATGATATATCTGACAAGGGGTTAATATTCAAAATTTATAAAGACCTTATACAACTCAACACCAAAAAAACACAAGCAATCCAATTAAAAAATGGGCAAAGGATCTGAATAGACTCTTTTCCAAAGAGAACATACCGATGTTCAATAGACATATAAAAAGATGTTCAATCTCACTAATCATCAGAGAAATGCAAATTAAAACCACAATGAGAAACCACCTCACACCTGTTAGAATGGCTATCATCAGTAAATCAACAAGTGTTGGTGAGGACGTGGAAGTAAGCAAACCCTTGTGCACTGTTGGTGGGAAAGCAGATTGGTGCGGCCACTTTGGAAAACAGTATGGAGGATCCTCAAAAAATTAAAACTGGAACTGCCTTATGACCCAGAGATTCCACTTCTGGGAATATATGAAAAGAAACCCAAAAGAATAATCTGAAAGAAAATATGCACCTCTATGTTCATTGCAGCGTTATTTACAATAGCCAAGATATGGAAGCAACCCAAGCACCTTAATAGACAAGTGGATAAAGAAGAGGTGGTACATATATACAATGGAATATTACTCAGCTATAAAAGTGAATGAAATCTTACTATTTGTGACAGCATGGATGGACCTGGAGAATATTATGCTAAGTGAAATAAGTCAGACAGAGAAGAGACAAATACCATATGATTTTACTTACATGTCGAATCTAAAGAATGATATAAACAAACTAAACAGACACATAGTAGAACTGACAGAAGGGAGGAGGTGGAAGAGTGGGTGAAAAAAGTGAAGGGATTGAGAAGTACAGATTAGTAGTTACAAAATAGTCATGGGGATGTAAAGTACAGCATGGGGAATATTATCAATAATATTGCAATAACTATGTATGTTGCCATGTGGGTACTGGAAATATGGGGAGGACACTCTGTAAGGTATATGACTGTCTAACCACTATGCTGCACACATGAAATTAATACAAAATAATTTGAATGTAAACTAATTTTAAAAAACATTAAAAATGAAAATAAATTGTGTGCACTTCATTTGAGAAACTTATTGAAATAATGTATTCTTTGCGTAGAAGGATAAGAGAAAATTAGAAGTTTCTCTCCCAATTTTAAAATTGATACCAAAAAGGAAAAAAAGAAACAGTAGTTTTAAACTATTTCAAGAATAACAATCTAACTCTTTATATATATGTGAGTTTATAAAATATTGAATTGTTTATTCAAATGAGAAAATGCAAGTTTCTGAGTACCTGAATTATGGGGCAATCTTTGATAGAAAAATATGCTGTTAGTTCTTAAATTTTTTCAAATAAATATCATAGTTTTATATTGCTTTGTTTTATTGTGACATTAGGTAATTAATGAAATCTTAAAGGTATTCCCAGAATTTAATTTTAGTTTCTGATAAAATAGATTTCTAAAAAAGGAATCTGCCCTTTATTATAACCACAGGCTAAAATCTTTCCAACTAATTTCCCTTTTAAAAAGTTTTCTAGAGCTTTCCTAAGCATTAAAAATATATGAAAACATTTTCCCAATCTATAAATCTTATTAATAAGTTTTCATAACATAGTTTTCTCTATATTTTGACTATAGAAATAACTATAAAAAATCCTCATAGTTTGACAGAAAAACTTGAAGATGTTTAATTCCATACAACACAAAAATATATATCTAAAGCACTCATCACTATAGACCATATCTAAACAAATGGAATGCCTTAGTAGAAATTTAGCTATTAGGATGATTTTCATCTATAAATTATGTATCATCAAAATACAGCTAGACTTTCTACCCATTTGCCCACATACTACAGTTGGTGAAATGAATTATGAGAAATTCTAAACTCAGTAAGAGTAGAAACCACATCTATAAATGTTTACTGAATAAATGAATAAATGCTATTTAGAAAAAATATGAGCAAATACAAAGATCTTTTAAATATGTAATCTGTTTTATCTGAATGATCTTTAGTTCTACAAAAAATGACACAGAAAGGACAGTTTCGTGTAATAGATCTTTCTTCAAGGTTTTTGTGTTGGTGTTCTGACTCTCCGGGGTGCCCTGGAGAGATAAGGGGCTCCTCCTTATTTAATCTAAGATGGAGATCTCGCCAAGTTTAGCAGAGAAATGCTGACATGGAGACAGGATACCCTATGAGCTACTATCTTTGAGCTTGTTTCCTGACTCTGAAGAAATGTCCAGGAGTGAGGGAAGTGCCATAATTATCTTCCGTATTCCTAGATGTGAAAATTGTCCTAAGGTCCAGGAATAAACAGTGAAGTTTCCCTCAGATAGAAGGATTTGAACTCTCTCTGGTGGCAGAATAGAGTCAACTTTTATTGGTGTGGCAATATAAATTTTTTTATTCTTTCAGTCCCCTAAAAATAATATTCGCATAGAGTACACATTACCATGTATATTTTAATTCTCACATTATACTGAATGACACCCCAAACAGAATGATTAATAATTAATTATACAAAGTGCTTTATGGTTCTACCTATTGAATATATTTGGGTTTGTAAATCTACTATATTAGAAGAAACCTTTTCTGAATATATGTTTATAATCCTTCCTCAAAATACTACATGCTTCTATTGTGAGCAAGCCTTTTTCTGACAATTTTAATTATTGCATCCAAGTTGTCCTTCACAGAATTCTGACTTCTTGATACAGTATTTGCAATTATGTTGTTAGTTATATTTTGGAACTAGTTTAGAGTAGTATTTCTTGCTATTAATAACTATCTCATTAAAAGGAAACTGCCTCAAAAATAATTAGTCATCCATTTTAATGTATCTTTTCTTTTTAACTTTTTACCTGCTGTAATAGGAACTCCATGTCCTAATTTATTCGTATTTTTATTCTCCACACCTAGTAAATAACACTAACACACAGTATCTACTGAATGAATTAACAATAAAAACTCATGAAGATTCTAAATTAAAAAAAATAATAACTGGAGCAGGGATTTGCTAATCTTTCTTCTTTTAATTAAAATAGCAAGTTTCAGCTCCTCAAAAGTTTTTCTTCTAGGTCATTAAAAATAAATATTCACTATAGACACAAGCCATTAGTCATGCTGTTCTCCCCATATTTGGTTAAATTCTCTCTGAATTTCTCATCTACCTACTTAGTGGTAAGAAGTGGAAATTCCTTTAGTATTCTACTTCTCAGTAGCTATGGCTGAAACTGGATGACAGTAAAAAACTAAAATGTAAGGGTGGTATTCAATACATATATCCTGCAAGGGACTTATATTCTGAGCACAAATTTAATAAAAAGATAGGCAAAGGACTTCAATTGGTACTTCAGAAAAGAAGAATTTCCATGGTAATAAACATATGAAAAGGAACTCAACTTAACTGGGTGTCACAAAATGCAAACTAAAACCACACACACACACACACACACACAGAGAAAATACCACTACACACCTACTAGAATCATTAGATTTTAAAAGTCTGATACTACCAAGTGTTGACAAGGATGTGGAACAATTGGAGTTCTCATACAACCACTTTAAATAACTGTTTGATAGAATTTAGTATACTTGAACATATGAATACATAAGATCCTGCAATTCAACTCCTGGCTACATACCCAATAGATCTGTATATGCATGTTTACCAAAAGACACTTGTGAGACACATTCATAACAGCATTATTTGTAAGTCCCAAATTAAAAACAGTCCCAACTGCTTGTCGAGTGGAAAATAAATATTCATATAAATCATATTCATTCAGTTCATACAATTAATACTAGATTGCAATGAAAAACTAAAATTACATGAATGAATCTCACAAACCTAACCTTGTTACTTCACAAGCAAATTATCTAAGTTCCATTTGAACAAGTTCAAAGACAGGCAACTTACCGATGATATTTGATGTCAGAATAGGGGTTACCTTTTGGGTGACCTTAGGGTATATATGGGTGAAATTCTGGGGGTGCTTATATTTTGGATTTGGGTGCAGGCTACACAGCTGTGTTTACTTTAGAAAATTCATTAAACTGTACCTTTATGATTTCAAAATTTGCAGGATGTCGTATTTCCATAAAAATTCAAAGAAAAAAAACAAACTCTAGTCCAAAGTGATTTCTCTCACAGTAGAATATAACTTGCTTCAGTGGCTCTCGTTTCAGATTTTTGATGTATTATTAGCTTTATCTACTGTATTTAGATTTTTAGCTCCTTGAGGAATTCCTAGGTAATATCTACTTATTACTGGATAAGTGATAATGACAAGAAAAATATATTGTGAGCCTTTATGTAGCAGGCTGAATGCCAACCACTTTACCTGTTGTTCCATTTAACCCTAACAAAATGTCCTCTTTAGGTAGCCACTATTTCTATTTTAAGAACATAAACTCTAAGAAACCTTAAGTAATTTGTCAAAGGTCACTCAGTTACATAATAACAGTCAACTCAAACCTGGGCATTCTAACCTCACACCTCACTAACCACACACCTCACTAACCACAAGATCTAGGATACACTTTATAGTTAACATTTCAGCAGGCTTAAGAATGATACATCTTCAACTTCTTTTGGTAAATGAAAGTTTACATTTCTCTTGGTGAAATCAAAATTACATTCTCTTACATGAGATTAATATAAAATCAAGTTACGTTCCATCAGATGGGCCCCTGAACCAGCCGTGTGTAATCCCAGGGCTCTCAAAGTAACTCCTTGGCTCGTTGCCCAACTTGACTCTCTTTGAAAACAAACTTTACTGATCTCATAATTACCATAACTTTTTTTTTCTTCTCACTACAAAAAGAGGCTTATTCCACAATTGCGAATTTTTCCTATGATAGTGATAAAAACGTGATATCAAATAGATAATTTAAAATATAGACTCATCTTCTATCCTTTAAGGTAAACAAGATATTTAAGAGGAAATGAAAAAGCCTTTGCTTTTGGAAAATTTCACTAATTTCTAGTATTATGTGATGTTATCATTAACAACATATCAACTATAAAAACTCTCAGGAATGTATATTTTTGAAACTTGGAAGCAAAATATTCTAATCTGTGTAAATGGCTTCCAAATCTTTCAAAGTTGTATTGTGTATTAACGCCATTTGTTAAAATATAAAAATATAACTTTGCAGTACTTTTCAAGAACTGAATGACATCAGAGAAAATGAAATTTTGTAAGACAAATTTCAACAAAGTATTGAATAATTAGTATACTGGATTTAAAATCACATAATACAGGAAAGGAACATTAGTGATAAACTATTTTTGCAAGGTGATTTTTCAGCTGTGGAAGCTATTGATACCACATATTGAAACAACCAGATTTTTTAACTGCTTTAACAGTGTTGTTCTAAGATTTTCAAAACAAATGAAACATTCTACCACTTTTTTAAAAAATGAGATGATTATAACAATAGTTCAGAGAAAAGTGTTATTCATAAAGTAAAAACTATGTTTAATATTGTATATTCACCTTATACTTTTAAATTCATGTTTGTATATGTTCTATAAACCACAACACATATTTATGTATTAGGTAGGTTTGTAATGTATAACTATATTATAAAAGTATAAGGGTACATGCTCAAAATGTTTTACTGATAAAGGTATATATGATCAACAAATCGAAATCAATTGTCTAGAAAATATCAGGCAATAGATTTTAAAATATTAATGTTTGACTTGTAATTATGTATAGAAGCTAAAATATTTTCTCAAACTATTGAAAGTTGATATAAAATTATAACAAAACTGTAGGGAAGCTACACTAATATTAACAATGCCTATATATCTTATATAAACAGTCTGATCATACAGCATAGTGATATTGTAGAATATATTCTAAAATATTTAAATCTACTTTTCCAGAGATTCTTCAACATTTGGAAGCATTATGTGTGGGAAAATAGAATAACCATGAAAACATGGGCACTTTCATTTTAATATACAAATATAAAAAAAAATATATGGCATATCACCATTTCATGTCTGGCTGTTTCTTAGAGTTATTTAAAACTCTACACTCTAACTTCACTCAACATAACACAGAAAGTCTCTTCATTCATGATCTCATCATTAATTAGGTTATGTACTTAGATTTTTCTTAGGTCATACATTTCAAACATGCAAGGACTATTTTGGTCTCCAAAATTATTTTGAGAGCACCATAGCTAGGGAAAACTAGAAATCCATCCATATTTTCCCTTTTGGTGAGGCATGAAATCCACATGTGCAAAAAAGGAAGACACTGCATATATGCAAAGGCTGACCTGTTCCTCTAGCTCAGGAACTTAGGACACCGCTCATCTCTTGCCAGGTCACAGTGGAATATACCTTACTAGTTTAGGCTTCTAGAAGGATTCCCTGGCAGAATTTTGTTGTCATGTATTATCCTCATTACTAATTCTTGGATAACTAATCTATTAGCCCCCCGTATTATGAGTTTTCAATATTACAAATGAGAAAGGAATCCTACTCTGATCATCTGTTTATGTACATTCAGCACTAAAGTGCTAACTCCTTGCACAGAGCAGTTGTGCCTGGTTTATCTCGAGTGAGCAGCGCAACACCTGATGTGTAGATGTTCATAATTTTAGGAAGCATCAATGAATGTAACAGAAGGTTATGGTAATAAACAAATGGAAACATCTATTAATCATTAAAGATTTCTATAATACATTTGGAATAGACTTCCAGCCTATTATTATGCTTGTGTGTCTTTTACAAATTTAAGAAAATAATGACTACAAATGTTACCGAACACTCCACTTCACAAAGAATTGACAGTTTCTTGAAACCATTTCCCCCACACATTACCTTGTTCTCCTGGCTGCTGCTGCTGACCTTAGGAGCAGTGGAGGCTGTTACAGGTCTCTTCCTGAGCGCACTCCACCTGGAGTGCAGCTCCCGTGTAAGGAGCAGCCTAACCCTCTTCTCAGACCCTCAATGTTCTATTGTTACACAGAGCTGTTACAATCAACAAACTGCAGATTTACTGGGTGTGTGCTGCTACTACATACTCATCTGGAAGTGCTTCTGTTGCATTCCATATATATATTTAGTACATACCCTATATTTTATAATCTAGAGATTTAGTGCATATATATATATATGTGTGTGTGTGTATGTGTGTGTATTTATATTATATAAATATATATATATATATGAAACAAAATGCTACAGAAGTCTATTCTTTTTAAAAAAAGAAATACTTTGGGGGAAGACGCTAGAATCAAGAGGGTTCAAGTATCGAGCTTTCATTTTTAAAAAACAATTTTCTCATTTTTGTGCAAACACACAATCTTCAATGGAAAAGAAGACTCTTGTTACTTCTGTTGAATCATCATCAATCCCAGAACACACTGAAATACACATTTTTCTTACCAAATATGATTTCATTCTATGTAGAGAATTAAAACATGTAGGAAAATGAATCATTTAAATGAGACTTAGGGGGAAAATGTAGAGAGATTAATATAAAGTTACTTAAAGAACATTTGTTGGGACAATTTGATTATGTTATGTGTAATATTCCTACTATATATATGAAAGAGAAGAGAAAAGGAAAATAAAACTTTACTTACCTTTTAAAGACTATATCTTGGTCAGAAGCACATTTTTAATGTACTAAATAACTTTGTATCATAAATTTTTATTCATTGCTTGTAATATATAAAATCAAATTATAAAATATCTAGTATTTAAGAATCGATAGCTAAACAAATCATGTATTTTAACACCAATGTTAGTTTCTTACAGAATTATCTGAAAAATAGCAGCAGCTTATATATATATATACTAAGTAAAATTATAAAAACATGTACTATTCAATAATTCAAAGTTTAATTATAGAAATGAACAGTTGTTATTTAAGAAAAATATACCACCAAAAGAAAAGAGGCATTCATTACAATACAAGATCTGTTCAGTGATTTAAAACATTTTAGGTATTAATCCAAGGAGTAAAAATACAACATACACATATGATTTATGCAGAGCACAAAGCCACAACACGTCGTTAATCAACAAGGGTTAAAATACACTCACTTTACATTGACTAATCACAAAAAATAGTCATTAAATTAACAGACATAGGTTAAGATTTATTTATTCCCTTCTTTAATCATGTTTGTAAGTTATTACAAAATTTCCCGCAACATGGAGAAAATTTAAATGTACAGTAACAACTTTTCTTCTTAGTTACATTTTAATGATTTAGCACTTCATATTTTAATTTTGCTTTAAAATAAAATGTATTTCTGAAATGTCATGTCATTCATATATATGTATACACATATGTACACACACGTTCTTAATTTCCTAATTTAGTGTATAGGACCTGTTGAAATTAAAGTTATCCATGAAAGAATATTAACCTGGTATGTTAATAAGAGGTATTCTGAAATTTGGCTATTATGTAGCAACAATGAAAGAGGTAAAAGGTTCTATCTGGCTCTAGCAAAACTTCAGATCCCTTAAACCCTTTTAATATAAAAGGCTAATTTAAGGAGTAAAATTCTTCATATAATAAAAGAAATCCAGGAACTCTAATGATATATATGTACTTTATACATATAAAAGGTAAATAAATAAGTTTGTAAAAATTCTGATATAAACATTTGTGACTTTTAAAATTCACCTTCAATTTATCAGAAAAATAAAGATTACATTTCTTCACTAGTGCAAAGACTGAATTATTCAATGAACTCCTTTAGGAATAGACATGTAGTAGACAATGGATTGTGTACATCCATCTTACTATTTTGTAATTTGTGGTTATTATTGTTTTCTTGTTCATTAGTTTTTGTGAAGTTGAAGAAGTCATCTATGCACAGGACTTGAATGAACATTCAAGGCTTTTCATATACCATTTATATACAAAAACTAGCATGCCACAAGTATACTGGAATATAGTATTAGATACATTCCAACACAATACGTAAACATTGTATTACGCTGTTCATCTTCAACTTACGTAATGTTATAGACCAGTTACATCTCAATAAAGCTGGAAAAAAAATTGTGTGAATACCACAGTGAATATATAGAGAAGGGTGATAAATGTGAAGTTGTTTTAAAACATTAAACAAGGGCTTAAAAAATCTAAAACTGGCCCCAAATGAACATTTGTAATTCTAATATTCTATAACTAGAACTACATTTTATGTTAAATTTAAAAAACATAAAGTTTATTAAATAAAACAGAAGCCAGCAAACTTTTCCCAGAAAGGGCCAAATAGTAAATATTTCAGCTTTGAAGTCTATACAGTCTCTTTTACAACTAATCACCTCTGCTTTATAGTGCCGAAGAAGCCACAGAGAATACATACACATGTACATGACTGTGTTCCAATAAAACTTACGTACAAAAAAAGGCAGTGGGCCAGATTTGATCCATTAGCCGTAGTTTGCTGACCCCTTGAGTAGAAAATCTGACTCAAAAAAACATAATTTTAGGTACTTCTGTAAACTAGCCCAAGCAGAAGACATTAAGAAAATGTTTAATGCTTTGAGAATTAATGAAGTCATGAATGAGTAGGGAAAATAAAACCTCTGTGTTCAGAAACAAATGCCATTACAAGTCAATCTGTAATTAGTGGTTAAGAGTCTGCTTTCCTAATTGGGGCAAAATTTCAAGAAGGCAATCCATAGCCTTATTAAGATGTAGGCTTGCAAACCAAAACCAATGAAATAAAAGCAAATATAACATAAAGAGAAAGTGAATTTCCAATCTAAGATGGCTAACAAAAAGAATGATACCTTTTTGTGTTGAGTTTCTATAGTATTTCGAATCTCTCCAACTAGACTGTAAACTCCTTAAGGGTAAGAAACATGTCTTTATTATCTCTGTAGCACAGTGCCTAGGATATAGTAGATGGTCAGTAAACATTTTATGAAGTAAACATGTGGATGCTTTCTGTGGCAAAATATGTCTTGTTAATTCCCACAAAATGATGGTTCTCTGATGCAGCAACTTTAAGATTCTCCTATAAAGTTAAAATGTTCTGTTATTTTATATCAGTCACACTTTGACTATAAAGATGAATTTCCGCCTGAATTAGAACTTGACCTACTTTTCGAATAGTGTAAGTGGAAACTTGGGTTTACATGCCATTATAAAGCTTTGACTTGGACAAAGAAAAACAACTGTACACATCAAAATTGGTTATAAAACCAGAGTTATAATTATTTTTCAAATGAAGAACTGTTTAGTTTTATAAATTTAATTATAAATAGATTATAGACTCAAATCAGTTTTCACCTGAAAGAAGTATACTTGGTTATTCATGATTTAAAATATCAAAAGTGACCAAAATGCTAATTTCAATATATATATAAATATAAATTAATTATGCGTCAAAGCCTGGATATTTGAAAAATACTAGAAAAAAATAAACCATTCACAAACAATATTTACAAATTTTGTCTATGGCTCCAAAAAATAAACAAAAAACTTAAAACATCCCCAAAACACAGTAACTCCACACAGTGGAAGAAATGAATATTCATATTCATATAAATTACTATATAAATCATACTTTTCCATGATGTATGTAACAAATTGTAAACAATTAATTTACTTTAGCTATGTAAAATTCTCTATCTTTACTTTTATATAATATTTTCACATTTCCAAACAAAATACTAAGTTAAACAATGATAAAAACAAAGTTTTAAAGAATGTTATTTGCTTTTGGATCAGTTACTGGACAATGACAGACAAAAGAAAGCCACATACAGTTATACACGCAAACAAGACACCGCCTTAATTTGCCACTGTTACAAGCACAATGTTAACATTAGATACAAATGTAAATAGTAAACATTTCTGATTAATTGGCAAGCCAAAGATGTACCAGAGTAAAATATTTCAATTAGAACAGTACTATGGTTCAAAATTCATTTGTAAAAAAATAAATACATATAAAACTATTATTATACATATTACAGTACTTGAATGGATTGTTCATCCAAACTATCAAATTTAATAACACAAGCCAAGAGGACCAAGGGTCTGCTTAAAACATGAGAAAATATAGTGTGTGCATCACAATTTATATTTAAAAAAAGAAAATTAAAGGGGACATAATAAAACACAACACAACGGATAAAAATAAGAAGACTAGCGTACCGATTTCCACGGTCCCCGGTGCCATGACACATCATCGGGGCACGCGTGCACATGGCACTGGGCCACGCTAGGTGGCTTGTTTAAGATTTCACAGTTTTGCTCCTGTGACAGTTGGCCATTGGGAAACTGACAGATTACAAATCTTGACTTTATTCCTCCTCCACATGTTTGTGTGCACTAAAAATGAGAAGAAAATGAAGAACGCTGTGGCTTTCGAGAGAATATGATATTGCTTTATTCAACGTTTCCTACACATTAGAAATGCTCCAGGTTAAAGTTTATCCTTTCCTCATAATTGTCAACATTTCTTCCTGGGTAAAAAAGAAAAAGTATTGCTTCCATAATTAAAAAAAATAAACATAATTTTGAGAATTGGTACCATAAGATATTTCAATAAAATATCAAAGATCTATAATATAGACTCTTGGTAGGTTAAGAGCCTGGCAGGTTAAGCCAAAAACAAAACTGATATACTTAATATGTAGTAACTGCATAATCTATGGTATCCTATCAATAGATTACTCTGTAGCTATGAAAGCTAATGAGGCAGATCTAAATTTATAAACATGGAAAGATGTTCAGTATACAGTATATAAAAAACAGCAGGTGGCAAAGCAGCATGGATAATACGACCCTATTTCTAGCCCAATATAGGACAGATATCTGGCAGGAAATGTATTAATATGTTAAAAGTTCTTATCTCTACATAATTTTTCACATTATTTGAATTTCCACAATAAGCATGCTTAAATTCAGAAATAAAAATGTTACTTGATATTTATAATCACCTGGTCAGAAGTGTATCTTTAAAAAATGATTTCTAAAATTCCTATGAAGAAACAATATGTACTAAAAATCATTAAGCAAAAATATTTGACTAATTAAATTAGGTGGTTTATTTTATTCATCCAACGCCATTGTCTTTCTCATTCTTCTCATCCATATTACAGGTGAGATTAATATTCATTATAACCATTTAAAAATTATCTTCATATCCAAAGTAACTAGAAGAATGCCAGGACATAAAGAAAGTGCTCAATAATCATCAACTATCTGCTTAAGAGATTCGTCAAATGAATGGTTCTGTAATAAGATATAAACATGGCCTATATATTAATCCAATTTTCTAAGAAATTAAAACAATATTCTAATTTTAGAAAGGTATTAGGTTCACAGACATATTGGCTAGCCTTGTTAGATTCTGTTCAAACATCTAGAGCATATATTTCCTGTCATGAAGGACTGATATATACTATGATAGAATTTCTATTAAAAGAACATGGTTTCACTAACTGGATAAAACAAAAGATCTTTCTGCACAGTATAGCGAGGTAATATTATCTAACAGTAAAAGTAGGAAGTGCTTAACTTTCGGTCTGCGGAGATGTCATGACCTCCACTAGTTTAAGGAACACTATGACTTACTTCTCCCCAGCTTCCATAGTTCCACCGTGGACAGGGTCCTGAGTCACAGTGCTTGGACTCGGGGGGTTTGGAGGCCGCATCACAGTAATGGGCACTTTGTCCGTTTTCATCCTGGCAGACCACAACTCGATGCTGAACACCTCCGGCACAACTGCTAGAGCACTGACAGACACAAAGCACACACACTACAGATTCCACATCATGAGATTACATGGAGAAAACATTCGTTTTTTTTTACTCAAATTCAAAGTCCCCATGTGAAAGCCCCCTGTAGGGGAATCATAATTTGAATTGAGGAAATCTGTCAGAACACTTGAGTTTTAGCAGGGGCTTCATTAGAGTCTGTTGATGAAAAGGTGATTTTATTTTTTAGTTTGTTTGGGTTTGTTGTTGTTGTTTTCTACTATTCTTGGCTCTTATTTTCATATACATTCTAGAAACAACTTAACAGTCTCTGTCCTCCAAAAGGCTCAAAGTTTGATTGGTATTTCATGGAGTCTATATGTCTAGTTGAGGAGAATTTACATCTCTATAATGTGAGTCATCCAATTCATGAAAAGGTGGTGTTTTAAAAGCTTGCAATAGGAAATTCACCTTTGTCCTAAGTATTAAGTAATAAGGAATCCAAGTTTTAAGGTCTCAATATGAAGGAATAGTGTTAAATTACTTAACTTTTATATTGGTGTTTTTCTTTATTTTGTGTCTTTAATCTCATGTAAAATATGAAATACAATTGTACCTTCTGTAGTTTATCATGTTTTTATACCAGCTCGCTGCACTGCTATCAATTTCTGGGTTTCATTTTTTCATAAACCTTTGTAGTCTTAAAAGATTTCTTCTTGCTTTGATTAAAATGGACTATAATTTGATTGTTTTTAAGTTCATTCTTCTGTAAACATAATATCACATTAGTGTATAATTCAATAAGAACTCTGGGGATTTGTTATTTATATCAAAACTTGCTTAATCCTTTTAAGACTTAAACTATTGATCTTCAAATAAATGTAGCATTTAAAGCATCAGATGTCATTACATACATACCCGTTAAAAGGCTATAAGATAACAAAATTACAAAATTAATATAACTCAATAAAGACGGCTTACTGATCCCCATGGTCCTGTTCTCCATTGGTTTCCTCTGATTGATGGATGGACCCCCCACTTTTCATTATCTTCTGGTTTGTGAGTTAGTGGAAAATTCCTGCCTGGAAAATGGTTTGGCTGCTCAGAGGAACTCGGAAAGTTGCTGTACGTAGGCGGGCAGGCTGCCACATTACAATCTTGTTCCATTGAAGGGCGAACTTCAGGGTCACAGTAATTCTCATTAATTGGCTGATGGTACTTGATGCATAAAACCTGTCGATTTGTTTTCCCATGGCCACAGGAAGCTGAACACTGATCACAAATTTCGACATTTATAATGTAATAAACTACAATATTATACTAAATATCAAACATTTTTATTTTTTCAATTGCATATAACACTCAATATTGTGTTAGTTTCAGGTGTACAGCATCATGGTTAAATTTTATATAACTGACGAAGTGATCCCCCCTATAAGTCTAGTACCCACCTGGCACCATAAAGAGTTATTACAATACTATTGACTATATTCCCTATACTGTATTTTACATCCCCATGACAATTCTGTAACTGCCAATTTGTACTTCTTAATTATATTTGAATTTTTCATTTCATTCTTTTCTCATAAAAATACTTACAGGCGACCAATTCCCTGTCTGCCACTCCCCACAAGGGCTAAAACAGACCGAGACTTCAGCAGGTCGAGGTAAGTATGCACAGTATGATTCATCTGCTATTCCGTCATGAGCATCGCGACAGCTTACGTAGCGGGCCTGGTTACCTCTCCCACAAGATGCAGAGCACTTAAAAAAATGGAACGATACCCAGGTGTTATATAGTACCTCCCCTACTCTACACAAAGCAGTTGCTCAAATTTCTAAAACATCAAGTATCTTGAAAAATCAAATTGTAAACGATATCACCTGGCATCCCTTTCTGAGTCAACGACAGGCAGTGAATACCCCACTAAGTTTATATAATAAATTTCACAAATCAAATATTTACAATAATGAGAACAGAACACTCAACTTCCTGGGATACCGATTAGTTATTGGCAAATTAGAAATATGAAAAGTATTTTATATAAGAGAATGTTAAAATACTTAAAATATCTTTGAAGACTTAAGTTACAGTAAATATGAACCCATAATTTATTCAGAGAATATGCAAAGCTTTCAAATATAGACCACATATGGTTAAAGCAAAGCTTTCAATGTAGAAAAACATGAAAATGTCAGTAGTTTAAATGAAGGCTGATTAAAAAAAAAAAAGCCTCATATCATATCTGCTTCTCATAACAACCTATGACATATCCCCATTCTGTAGATTACAAAATAGACCCAGAAACTTAAATTTCTTGCCCAGAGACACAGTTCTTAAAAGGCACAACAGGATTTGGCCATTAAATTACCCAATTCTAAACCCCCAAATCCTTCCACACCATCAAAATACCTGAGAATGAATGCATACATTAATTTGTCAAACTGTAGCAACCATTCTGTCAGTATCTAAAAACCTCCAATAATAGAAACACTGTACCTCTTAATAAAATTCACTTACTGGCGTCCAAGAACCATGTCGCCATTGTGCTATCTTTCCCATGGGAACAGCTGGTAATGAAGTGGCCCCAATTTGAGGGATAACTGGGCAAGGTGTCACCATGCAGTCCTATTCAAAAGAAAAATAGATCTCATAAAACATCAATTAACTAATCACTCTGATGTGCATTAAATCCTATACTTCATTTCTTCTTCCCCATATCTAATTCAAGAATAGCTGCATACTCAATTGCAAACAAACAGTGGAAAGGTTTTCTTTTGTTTTCCAAAAGTACAAAGTACTGGCAAGGGCCTGAAGTGGATAGTGTGACGATCCTAAAGTCTGGGTCATTTTGTTCTGATGGTTGAAAAGAGCAACAGTTCTTCAAAAATACCACTGAACTGGGACATTCTGAATGAACACAGACACTACCTTAAACAGTAGGACACACTTTAAAGGTCTGATATTCATAATAGATATTGTCCTCCTTCTGCAATTCAAAGGATGGAAATATATGTTAAGTGAGGGATCCAATGGCAGATAAAGAATAAAAAATGTATTCCTAAAACTATAAAGCTGGAAAACCCAAGAACGATAAAATCTCTCTGACGCGCATGCACACACATGTTCTTAAGGCACATAGTGAGAAAAAGACATGTGGAAATAATTTTAACATATCAATAATCCTCCTATGTCATAAGCCTTTCTTCTTCATAATCCATGAAGAGGTATCCTTTACCTGCCTGTCACTAGGGCGACTAGCTCCATGGCACCCTCTGTCATCCAACACAGTACTAAGTAGCTCACTGACACACTTAACAGCACGCATCTGATACCCATGTCCACAGGTGGCTGTGCACTGAAAGAGTATAAGCAGATGTCAAATACCATCACTATTTAAAAATTACAGAAACTTAATTTTTTAATAAATACAGTTAATATACTTTCAGTAGATTTTTTATTAGTCTTTACACCAAATTCTAGACTAAATATTAGTAAATTTACTCTCTGTATATGTTTATTCAAATTTATATAGCTACTAATAAAATATTGAAGTTAAAATGGACAGTTATTATTGTATCTTGAAAACATCATCATGTACAAATATCAACAGAGACCTGACATTTTGGAGGCAGTCGGCAGAATTTAGGGAAGTGGAATACTTTTCAAAAATCTACCTGGTATATATGTGTCATTTAGTATGCTAAATAAATTGATTAACTGAAATTCAGTTTTGGAGGAGAGGTCCACTGACACCTTGGACTACCAGGGAGATAAACAGGTGGATCCTAGAACAAACTCAGCCTGAAATATCATTAGAAGCAAAATGTTAAAAGTGAAGTTTCTCTTCATGAGAAGGCAGGTGTGTTTTTTGGGGAGGTGGGCTGGGAAGAATAATGATGGGAAAAACAGAAGGCAAAGGAAAAAATGGAAGACCAAATATGAGATGGATTGACTCCATAAAAGAAGCGGTAGGTAAGAGTCTACAGAGCGGAGCAGGGCTGTTAAAGACAGGGATATTGTAGACCTCACCCATTCATAAGGTCACCAGGAGTCACAGCTGACTCACCGACATGTAACACACACGTGCTGAGTCAATTCCAAAGAGATGAAGAAGCAAGAACATAAGACAAAGTTCAAGGGAAGGTAAGAGAAGGTTTCCCATCAGCTGTGGATATAAACTGCCCACCCTTATCCAGCCTGGCCACTGTTCATCCTGCAGATTCCTAGCTTCCTCTTTGACAAAACTTCTAAACAATGCCTGTTCTACATACAGTAAAGATAATTAGAAGCAACATGAAAATATTTATAACAAAGCTAATGAAAGCATAACATTTGTAGCATCTTGTAAACTCAAACACAAAGCTGAAATATTTACCAGAGCAAATTAATAGCACTACTGAGAAAATTGTGCAAATAAGGGTTTACTGTTGCAGTGGTATTTTTCCAATAAACTAATCCAAATTTAGCTGCCATGTACTAAAGGAATCAATATACCACAATGTTTGTGCTTCTGTAAAGCTAGATGAAGTCAGAAACCCTTATCATATACTCACAGAACCCCATGGTCCTACTTGCCAGGAAGCACACGCATGAAGCTCACAGGGCCTCAGAGATTCGGGTTTGGTACTTGGATTACAGAAGCCATCACTCAAATGATCTTCATTCAGTTCACACCACACCTGTCGCTGCTTTGTTCCTTTTCCACATGTAACAAGACACTGTAAGAACACAACTGACCGTTATTTATGTTCAATATGAATCAATACAGCACCTTAAAAAATGATACCATTATTAATTTGCATATTAAAATGCAGTTGAAAGACCATTCCTAAGGACATTTTCCCTTCACTCCTCCAGAGATATTCACTGGGTAAGATCAGCCACCCAAACTTGCTGCCCAAATCCCAATGCAACATCTATTTGTCCTAGAAACAAAGGTACAAAAATAACCTTAGAATAAGTATGTATCTCAGGCTATTGTGGACAGTGGGACTTTCTTATGAAAATGGTTTCAGACTAAACACCAGTAAAGGTTAGTGTTAGCCAGATACTGTACATGTTTTAAGAACAAACCACTTATTCACTTTTATTGCCTTGATAACAAAGTTATTTACAAAATGATAAAATAAATTGAAAGAGTTTTGAATTACATACAGCCTGGATCGCAAAGTTTTCCTACACAATATCGTAACAGTTCTAAGCCTTATGTGTTTAATGTTACCTCACTCCACTCACTGGTAGCCCAACTGGGACAGGAAAATTCATTGCAATTCTCTATCGTCACTTGGGGACGGTCTTGGCATTCTCTGTCAGCAAGATGGTGGCCAAAGTTATTTATACAATAAGATTCTCGAGACCTTTCCCCTCCTCCACAACTCCTGGAACACTGATTGAAAAACAAGAAGAAAAGTAGTGAAAAATGGGGAGGGGGGACTTAACAAAAGTATACTTTAGAGTAACAAATGTTTAATTAGGAAAAAAAAGAGTAACTTTTCATAAGTAACACTGTTTATCTGTACCTGGGACCATTCCGAATAATGCCACCTTGTTAAGACACAGTCACCATGGCAGGGTTCTCGGGTAGGAGGTTTCAGCTGGTCACTGCAGTAGTGGTCATCCACTGGGACAGTCTGTCCTTTATGAATAGAATACTTCATGCAGTAGACATCCAAGGACCTGTATCCTTGACCACAGTGGGATGAACATTCACTTTTGCCGATGATGTGCCATCTAGAAAAAAGGATGTTATCACATTTAGGAGGTGTGCCAATTAATGCAATCCAAAAAACGGGTTCAGAGAGACTCATGCATATGATTCAATTTTTCAAATTGTGTGCGAGTTGATAAACAAGCCATCTGAAAATAGTTTGTGTCACCGAATTAGAAATAAGGAATTCTTAGAGATCATGTAACTCAAACTTTCATTTTATAGATGAGAAAATGAGGCCCAGAGGGGTTGTGTATTTAAAGATATAAGCACTTGATATATCACTTGTTTCATAAATAAAATCTAACTTGCTCTTCAAACATGTAAAAATGTAGCCAGTCTGGTGAAAGCTGGAGATAGGAGCCAGCACTATACCTATTGACCCTGGCATTTGGCAGCAGCTTTGCGAACTCAAGCTTTGCCAAAAACTTTCGAAAACAACTGGCTGAGATCAAGATTACCCAATTAATTAGTAGCAATAATTGTATAATTAAGTCTATAACCAAATATATTTGACTCATAAACAGGGAGTGTCTCCCTATGCAACCCCTGGATAATTATGATCAGGGAATACTGAGAATCTGACCACACAGATAAAGCCTCTAAAAGTTGGTAAACAAGGTTTTTGTAGAGCATGTCACATTTTCTTATTAATTCATGTGATCTATTTTTAGCTGTTTTCAGGGGAAATTTTTTTTTCCCACAAGTAAAACCTACAATTTTTGCCAAATTATTCCAATTATTATCCAGCGATCTATCAGACATTAGTAGTATACCAGTATCACAAAGCACAGAATTCACGGAGTTCATTTCCATCCGCAATAGTATCTCAAGGATTTCTTGTGCCTCGTTCCACTGCGGGGCAGTGATGTAACTTATACAGGCAGCTCTACTGTTAGGCTTTCACTATATGTCTTCAGATATCATCATAAATATAAATTTTCATCCTTGGTGGGTGAAGGAGCTTCTGGCCATCCCCACATGTTAACTGTCACCAGCTTCATTCTAAGACTATTCACACACAAAACCTAATGACAGGAAATTTAAGTTAGATGTGCAAACTTCCCTGTGAGCTAGGTCATGTTCTTTAATGCTTAATGGGAAACATGCTGATAAAATTCATTTCTTTATCTATGGATTCTCTAATCCTCAAACTTTAAAAGTTCATTGGTTCATCAATCAAATGAGAATTACAGAATCATGCTACAAAATTTATTGTTTCAGATCTTTAAACCATGGATTTTCAGATTAGAGTTTATTTGTATATATTTTACAGACAGCTCTGTTTCTATTTCCTACACAAATAGTGAGGCCTCTGAACACATTCAGCAAATACTAGGAACAAAAATTCAAACCAGCTGCTGAGTTTCACAATAAGTTAGTGAGCCTGAAATTTCATAATGGCAGGGACAGAGGATAGACAATAATTACATGTCCTCTCTGTGCCAGGCATTGCACTAGGATGCTTGACATCTCGTTTATTGATTTTAATCTGGTTACATGATACACTGGGTACGTTATTTCTCTTTTACCTTAGTTCACAGTCTGTATTGCACCTTTCAGTCACAGACAATGGAAGGGGTAGGTAGTCACATCTTTGATCGGACACCACCGTAAGATCACTCTTACGTATGCAGATCATTTTTCTTCTATGAAGACCTTGGCCAAAGTCAAATGAAAGTTAAAAAGGAAAAGAAAATTCATATAAGAAGATAATTCAGTTAAGAAAGCAAAAAATCCCTCACAACATACAGGATAGGCTAGCGTATTAATCTAGTCAGGAATGTCTTTCCAGAATAAACTCAATCCTGAAAGACTGAGGGGTTTGCTTCGCGAAGAGACAAGAACAGTGGGACAGGTATGGATGGAGTGGTTGTGAGTGGAGAACTGAGCGGCCAGGGTTGGCGCTGATGCTACATGGTACACTGTGTTATTGTTCCCCCATTATCTGCTCCCCGCTTCCCCATAAGAGAACTACATGTCTCCACTGGCTACAATGTTACTGTAACTTCCTGTGGAAGGCATATATGTCCCTGCCCATTGACAAGAGGCTTATGCCAACCTACTGTAAGGGGATGTGACCTATTCCAGTTCCAGGCAGAAGCTCTAAAGCCACTGTATGCTCTGCCAGCTCCTGTCCTTCCCCTCAGTCTCTAAGACAGCCTTTCCCAGGTGGGCTGAACTTTCAGCCTGGACTCGTGAATGAAAAAGGCATGGGCAGACAACAAGAAGATCAGTGGTTATCACAGGTTTGAGAGGGGAGGCAGGGAAGGAGTTTTTGGAGAGTGAGGTATTCTACATGATACTGTAATAGGAAATACATGTCATCATATATTTGTCAAAACTCATAGAATGTACAACAAAGAGTGAACCTTAATGAAAACTATGAGCTTCGTTAATAAAAATAATGCATTAATTGTATCAAATGTGCGACACTAATACAAAATGTTAATAACGGGAATGGGGGTGGGGAGTGGAAGAAGGGAGATGACAGGAAATTTCTGTACTTTCTGCTCAGTTTCTCTATAAAACTAAAACTCCTCTAAAAAAAAATTGACATGGACACAGATACAAAACAAAGAAGAGTCATAGCCAATTAAGCAGCCAAAACATAGTGTGGCTGTGTGTCCTGAGATATGGCGGGAGTTTGTGTGCAGCATAACCACAGCAAGAGAAAACTAAGAGAAGTGGTCATAACAGGCCAGGAAGATTAAACTTCATACTTTCTACAGTGAGGAGACAGGAAAGCATTTAAGCAGTCAGTGACATGATCAAATTTCTATTTTATCAAAGTTCAAGAGTATACTTCCCGTTAGCTAAACACGAACCTACATGTTTATCTCCGCTCCTTCCTAAATGCCATCTGAAATAACTATACGGAATTTTGAAAAGGCATAAACCTAAAAGAACACAGAGAATAAAAAAGGAAACGCAGTAGGCAAGAAAAGGAAATTCTGAATATGAAAAGTGGATGGAAATAACTGTTTAACAAAGCCAAGAAAGCTGAAACTTAAGCCGGTGTGGAGGGCAAAGTGAATAAGAAACAAACCACTCGCGCTATAGAATCCCAGAAAAGCCCAGGAATCAAAAACACCAGGTTCCTCTGAGGAGGTGACCGTGTGAGGGGTAGGCCTGAAAACATGCAGAAGTGACTGAAAATTATTCACCAAGAATGGTTAGACTCCTACCTTTCTTCTAGTTGAAAGCAGCACAGTCCAAACACCCAAATGTGAGCCACATATGTAATTTTACATTTTCTAGTACTCACAATAAAAAGGTAAAATGATAAAGGTGAAATATTTATATTGAACTCTAAATATCCAAAAGTGATCATTTCAACATGATATCAATATAGAAATTATTGACGATACATTTTACATTGTTTTTTATGCTAATCTTCCAAATCCATCATGTATTTCATAGACAGCACTTGTCCATAGGCTAGCCACATGTGCCCAGTAGCTTCCATAGCTCCAGAGAAGGTGACTGAGGGCACAGGCACAGATGGAGGAAGCTGGGAAGCACTGCACTGAAAATGGGGGCTTAAGTCCTCACACTGAATGACGAGATCCAGGCTCACTGGACTCTCTTCACTTCCCTATTATTCCAAGCCAACTTTTATGGTTCCCTGGTCCTCTCAGTGACCTTCAGAAGATGGGCTGAAGAGTCTCCCAAGAGAGGAATTCTCCCAAGAGAAAAGATCAACTGACAATGACATTTGGCGCTTCTCCCCAATGACACATGGAAAGGCTACTTAGTGATCCAATTACTCAATGATGAGGCCCCTATTTGACTTGTCTTGTCTGATCCAAGCAGGACTTTCAGCATCTTAGTCTTTTTTTTTTTTTTTTTATCCTCACCCAAGGACATTTTTGCATTTATCTTCAGATAGAGTGGGAGGGAGAGAAGGAGGAAGAGAGAGAGAGAAACATTGATGTGAGAGAGACACATCAACTGGTTGCCACCCACACGACCCCAACCAGGGCCAGGGACAAACTGCAACCGAGGTACATGCCCTTAGTGGGAACCGAACCCGGGCCTCTCTGGTCCGTGAGTCGACACTCTAACCGCTGAGCCAAACCTGCCAGGGCAGCATCTTAGTCTTAATTATGAAAAAGCAGGAAAGGATCAGCAGACATTTTAGGAAAGTCACTAATACAAAAGAGACCAAAATAGAACTAAAATGAAACAGGTATATCAGGAAGCAAAAGAAAACTTACAGGCTATGACTAATACTCTCAGAGACATAGATATTGCATCCATGAAACAAAAGCAAGATGTATGAGAAGAAATATTAAGAAAACACTGTAAATAAGGAGGAGAAATTAGAAAATAAGTGATCAATTCAGGAGGTTCAGCATCCAAGTAATACAAATTTTGGAAAGATGGAAGAAAAATTTAATGTGAGAAAATTATCAAAGAAATAATGTTATAAATGTTCTCAAGTCAAAGGATATCTTTCCAAATTGGAATGGCGTCCTAATAACCTAGAAAAATAGATGAAAGAAACACCCATATCAAGGCCCATTGTCCTGACATTTCACACCGCCAGAACTAAAGGGGGAATCCACAAAACTTCCACAATAGAACATATCACAGGAAACCAGAAAGCAAGCCAGAAAACCAAGCTTTCAAAATTGTAAAGGAAAATAATCTAAGAATTTCATACCAGCTGACCTGTCAATCAGGTGTGAGAACAGAATAATGCCATTTTTTGAATATGAAAGGTCTCAAAAAACTACTTTTTCAGGAAAATACTAGGGGATATGTTCCACCTAATGGGGGAAATCAATCAAAAAAGAGGAATTCATGGGGTTTATAAAACAGGAAATCCAACACAAAAGAAAGTCAAAAAGATTTCCCTGGATCATAATGAAAGTAAAGCACACGATGACAGCCATGTAGCAGGCTCAATTAGAACAAGAGAAAAGAGGACCCTGGTAGCAACAGATGAAGAAAAAGTGAAGAAAAATTTAAACTGATAGATTGAACCAACAGACAAAATGTATAGTTCTCACCAACAGTTTGGAGACTGAAACCATCCAGTACCCAGAAAAACAAGGAAACAAAATTGAGGAAATCTAACTTTAGGGAAACCAAAAGTTACCTGCAAAAAAAGGGACTATGGATCATAGCATCACAGTGTGGCAATAGAATTAGTAGTTCCGTTTCCCGTGCACATAACCGTTTAAGAGACGTCTCTGGGTTCAGACTCCCAAACCACCTCACCACGTCTTGTCCAACCCTTCATTTTGGATCTTGTTTTTCTTTGCTTGCCATGTTCTCCACATGTTAGAGAGTCCCTTCATTCCCTTGTTCCATAGATTTGATCCTAGCCTCCCACAGCCACGGCCACACACCAGCTCACCCCACTCAATCCTCAAAAGCTGGCCCTAGCCATTCCCTTCTATAAAGCATATCCAGGGTCTTTCTGTGAAAATGAATTCCCTCTCCTCCTGTTATCAGAGCTCTTCCTCCCTACCTCCAGCATTTCTCCCAGTGGGCCTTGCGTCATCTTCCTCCGCCCGCCCCCACCTCCCCCCCCTCACCCACCCCCAGGACCCTGCCCAAGCAGGAGCACCCGGTTCCCACAGTCATTCTGGGCACCACTGTACCAACGCTGCGCCTTTTTCTGAATGGATGCCACAATTCCTTCGACACCTCGAGGTCAGTTTGTCAGGCTGTCCCTCACATTCCTGTCACCTGTGGTCACTGCTTCCCTTAGCTCCTGTCCACACTGTTCTCAGTAGCCTCCTTTCCCCTGACCCACTGCTCCTCTGATTCCCAAACCTTTCTCTAGCTCCCATGGGAACTACCTGACCATTCCACACAAGCTTCCCTATTCCTTCAGATTTCATCTCCTCACAAACAGCTCCCTCCACCTTTTCTGTGGTCCTCTCTGTCCACCTATAGCAATGCCTTTACCATTATAAATTAAGGTAATCTACTCAGACTCTGTTTCATCCACTAGACTTTAAAACTTGAATGCAGAATTAGGGGTCTTATTAATAACCTGAAACAAAGCACTCACTCAATACATGCTTACTGATGTGAACAAACAATGTTGCACAATCAAGTATCCTCAATTACAGATCATTGCAGACTCCAGCGTTTTCTTTCCCTGCTGTCAACGTCCCATTGCCCAGTATGCTGCTTTCAGCGACTCATGCCATCAGTACAAATACATACTTCTTGTGATTGCAGAATGAAAGTAAAAGAATAAATGTTTGGTACTCCAACACTAAAAGAAGGAAACAGGGGGCTGGGGAAGTGTGTGGAGGGGAGTTATTTTATTGGGAAACAGTATCCCAGTTAGAGAAACTTTCTGTGACTGTGAGCAAAAAAACGTGAAGAGAAAGGAAAGGAGCGGTAATGCAGAATGTTGAAATGGGTAGAGATCAATGAGGTTGTTAAGTACAAGAAACAGAAAGAATGACTGGGGAGGAAAACAGGAAGGGGGGAAAGACAGGAAAGCTTTGTATGTCTGTGTGGTATACATGTGTGTGGACAGTGGGGAGAATTCTGCCAGAGCGTGTAAGACAGACTCAAAAGTGCCCCAAATCATACCCACATGCGCAAACTTTTGTCTCTTTTAATACCAGTGTACCTTGGCACATTTTGGTACAGTCTTGCCATGGTCCATATGGATCCCAGGTGAACAAGTCCCTCTTCTCTTCCATCGGGATATTGAAGGAATAACGCACATCAGGGTTGTATAAATTACCCACACACAAAACCTCAATAAAATACAAAGGAGCATACGATTAATTCATAAAAAATATATTCTTACAAGATATCATTTTATAGTCAATAATAAATGCAAAACACTTAGCCACCACACTTTACTAATATGATTAAAGCTAAGTCTTATTAACGACTACTGAGAATTTACCTGCAAAACAAGCTCTTCTTCTAGCCGATCAGTACTGTTAATTCTTTCGATTGAGTTGTTTGAACCACTGTATTCAAAAATAGCTCCTTGTACATTGATTTCTTTTTTTGACATACTTACAACAAAATTTCCATTCAAGAGAAAGTTTCCTTGAGTGTCAGATAATGCTGTAAAAGAACAGTATTCATGAAACAGCAAAACCAGTCACCAGCACAGAAAATTGTTTAACTTTTAATATTCAAATCCTTTTTTGAAATTAAGAATGTAAATGTAAGTTAATATTGAGGCAATACATTTTATCTTACTACAATGTGGTATCTAACCCATAAGTAGGGAAACTTCAGCACATCAGCTGAAGATATTAAAATAAATTCGCCCTACACTCTTCTATCTGAGATCTTCTTCCACATGTCCTGCAGCTTCAGGCGGGACATACAGGAAGTAGGAAAACAGAAGGAAACCATGGACCCAGCAGAAAGACCAGCTAAAACAATCCTGGCCATCAATGGCATTTTTTTTTTTTTAAACTCTAGCATCAATGTTCAAAAAGGCATGCAATGACTACACAATTCTCTGCATAAATGTCTAGATCTTTTTCATGGAGAAGCGTTCTATTACTGTGTGTAAATTGTAAGGAACTGTGTTGTTTTTTTTTAACTTTCAAGAGGGTATATATTTTTAATTTTACATTAATGAAAAACCCATTATTAATCAAATACTTTTTTATTGCTTTACTTATACTTCCCAGTGGAGCAATAACCAGCTTGGAAAACGTTTGTTTGGTCTTCCAGCGAACCCCACCCAGGGTACACAAGTTACCTATGGCTAAATTTTGTAATAAATCCTACAAAAAAAAAGCTACCTAGAAGTATTTATTGCCAAATAAATTTGATATTTCTATGTCTGTATGGACTGTTATGACTGTCTTTACATATTACACTAATTCAATGAAGAACCAATATAGTTCTACCTTTATCCTACAAAATGGAAATTCCTCTACATAAATCTGCACTTTAGCCAAAGTGGATAGGCCTATTTAAGAGTATCAGTTACATTCAAACTAAGGGAAATAAGCAGAACTTTACTGAGAAAAATTGTATACATTTCACTATTTTTAGTTACCAAAGCAAATTTTATAAATACATATGTTTTAGAAATCCCCTCTAATGATTTTACGTTTATTTCAATTTAGATTTTGATATTGTCACTAGCAGTTCTCTTAGAACGTATTTTGATACTTTATTGGTGAACATTTCTAATTTTTAAACTTGGGCAGAACCTGGTTTCCAGTCCTAGGATTATACAAATACCTGCATTTGGAACCTGAGAGACATATCAACTAAATGTAAATAGATAATCACAATATTTATACTTGATTTTCTTTGAGAGTTTTTTTTGCCTTTTTATAGAGGTGAAATTTACATAACATAAAATTAACCATTTTAAAGTGAACAATTCAATGCATTTAGTACATTCACAATGTTGTACAACAACCACCTCTATTTAGTTGTAAAACTCCTTCATCACTCCCCCCAAAAGATCCTGCATCCATTAAGCAGTTGTTCCCTTGACATTTGACTTTATAATGCCAAGTGCAATTCCTGAGATAAACTGTTCATTATAGATTTAGATCCTCAGTTATGAGCATTGATTATTCAAGCCACTGTTTCACATTTCATTAATGTGAAGAGGTACTTTCTGAATTTCAGCTCTATACCACCTACTCTAACTTGGTGAATTATACATAAGTCAATTTTAAGTATTTTTCAGGCAGAAGGAAAAGGTTTGTAAAGCATTCTCTTCATCTTTGGGCCTAAGTGAAATTCCTTAAACCTAAAAGCTACTTTCTAAAAATAAATAAGAAAAGAAATCTATACTCTAGAAATAACTAAGACAATGTACTATAACTAAAAATATGAATCCATAGTTCTTTTTCTGTCTTTAAAACTTTTTAAAGACTGTATTTAGATCCTTTTGCTACATGATTTAAAAAATTAAGAAAATTCTTTAAACCATCTAACCTCAAACAGGTCTCTAACAAATTTTAGATTAAAAGATAGAAGAGGATTTTATTCTAAATACACATGCAACTTTAACTAAATATAACCTTTGGTTATTTAAAACACTCATGGGAAAAAAGACTCAAATTTACTTTTCAGAATTTGGTTTCCATATTTTTCAACTAGGATACAGTGTATGGTTCAGAAAAAAAAATGTATCTGGAGTCAGGAGATTCAGCTCAGTATGAACTGAAATTGCATGTTTTTTCAGGGGTCTCTGCTTGCCTTCCAAGAATTTACATCAACCGCAGACCTCCATGAAATCGCACACGAACCACATATTGGTGCTGTTTACTAGAAATGTTTACCAAGGTAATTGTCATCTTCTGGTTTTCCAGAATAGCTGTGCTGAAGGATATCAATGTTTGTTGCTCCTGCGGGAATCTTTACAACAACATTATAACCTGCAATATAATTTTATACATGTTAACTTCACAAAAAACAGATGGTCCAGAGGCTATTACTGCTGAATGACTGAAACAGTTCAATAGTATATTCAGACTTAATTTCATTTTATCGTTGATAAATGACACCAGTGCTTATTCTTTTTCAATCAATGCCTTATACAAATTACCAAGAATTGAGAAAAAGTGGTGGTTGTCTAGAAACACAGAGTTTGAAATTCTTAAAGTACATTTCCTAATTTTTCTTACCTCTAAAATTCTGAGGATAGAATAAGAATGAAGCTAGTATGTTAGCTCCTGAGATATTTAATACACATATCCATTATTTAAATTTGACTATTGCTTTAACATTTTATATTTCCCAATGTTTTCTAAATACAGTGTTCCAAATGCTGTTCACAAATCCAGAAGATATCAAAATAGCTTGTCACTGTTATATGTGTACACAGAGACTTAGTAAAGAGCAAAATAATGTGAGTTAATGAGAAGCATATTTTTCTTACATTTTTAGTTTCTAGCGTAAGCAGAAATCCCTATAGCTATCCCCCAAAATTTTACATTATTTCTTTAAGTCTACTAACAAATTGTCAAGAGAAAAGTAAAACATTTACTTGAGAGAAATGAAAATAACATTTCTATTTTACGAGACCTAATTCACCAACACTGGCACTGCTTAAAAGATGAGGAAACACTATATTAAATATATATTAAGAAAGAACGGAAAGTTTTCCCTATGCTAAAAATACTCATGTTACATGGTTCATAGCTGTCCAAATATTCTCATTTGCTCCAGTGATATTAATTCTAAGTTTTTCCTTTCCCTTCCAGGATTTTCCCTTCTATTTAATACATGAATAAAAGGAGTTGAAATTTTTCTTGTACACTAACTTTGATAAATATGGAATGAATTTAAGAAGAGGAAATTTAAAAGAGCTTAAGTTTGCAACTCCAATATGAAATTACCTCGCATGTTTTTAGAGCACCTCTAAGGCATCACATTTAAATATACGGTGACGGTCTGATGATTCCGCATAACCATATGGGTATGGTCACAGACTATCAGTCTACAAGGATACTTTTTTTTGCTATAAAATATTCCTACAACCTTCACTATTTGTCTTTGCTATTATATATTTTTCAAGAAAGCAATTCCGAGGCATGGCAAAAGTGACAAGATGAAGGCTACCGCCAGGGGGCAGTGATGTGATAAAAGCTATTCAGACCATGGAAATGAATTTAACATCTTTTTCCATTTGCAAACTGATTAATTCCTAGTACAATTTTGGCAAGGTTAAATATATTATCTTAATTTGGTGCATGTGGTTTTATACAAAAAAATGTTCTTCAGTGAATACAGATCAGACTGATAAATGTGTGCCATTGGTTATAAAAAGGGATCAAATATGTATGGCTCCCATGAAATAACGAATCATAACAATTAGAAAAATAAGTCAAATCATCTAGTAACTAGGATTTGTAAGTATCATCATAGTATGAAATGTACTATACTTTTAATATAAATAAAAATGTAAATTTTGTTTTAAAATATACTGCTTTAATTGAAACAATTCATACTGACTTAGCTGTGCTTGAACACATGTGAATATAATTTAAAGCTGAACAATAAAACTGTAAAAGTACATTTTTATTTTGCAAGGAAATTTTTAAAGGACTGCTTTTATTACCATGAAAAGAAAAAAACAAAAAACAAAAACATTTCCCAGAAAATTTTAGAATGGAAAATATCTGCTAAATTCTCCTAACAATTTTGAAGAAAAATAAAATCATAGCCAAATATCAAATACATCTTGTAATCCAGATACTTCCTGGAAAATCAAATATAATAATAATTTCAAATCCACGTTTAATTTCATGGTTTCATTCTTCACCTTCAATCAATATTTTCAATATGTTATCAATAAGAAACATAACAGATAGACCAGGTCATACAAAAAAAAATGTTTGGTTCAAATAATAATTAAAAGCAAGTTTCCTGGAAAAATTATAAGTACATACATTAGAGATTATAGGAAAAGCAGTAAGAACACATCAGTAACTGGGGGGACTATTCACACATCATTGTCAAATAGTGGATTTACTCTAATAAATGCGCCTAATTTTAAAAACTGGATTTGTCTTGAGCAGGTGAATTCATTAATTCAAGGATATACCTGGTATAAGATTTAATCTTTTATATTTAGGAAAATTTTCTTTAACACTCATTTTTAACTAAGGGTATAGAGTAGATAAAACAATAACAAACCATCACTATTATACCTTCATTATATACACCATTATTACATCAAATAAAAGGGAACACTAGAAGCGAATACACAGCTTACCATAATGAGCACTGTTGAAGACCCCTGACATGGTCCTGCAAGATGAATTATCCCCACCACACACTCCACATTTGTCTCTCCTGGCCTTGGAGTTTAACACATGATCACAGCCAGCTTGCTTCAAAATACAACAATTAAAATCAATGTTATAAAATGACTGATGATAAACATGGTGCTTTACAACGTTTTCTTCATTCTTTCAATTAACAGATTTGATACAGCAGGATTTTTTTTTCATAATATCCATTGGTCTTTTCATATATCAATATTTTCACATATCTGTTCACATGTTTGAAAAAGCAGTGCTTTTCAAAGAGTCATCCATATACCTCCTGAATCAAAATCACATGAGGTGGCACTTAAAAAGTCAGAATCCCAGATTTTCTGAATGAAAATCTTAGAGGTTAAACCTAGGAATCCACATTGTAACAAACAATGACAGTGATTCCTATATCCATCATTTGAAAGTGGGGGGTGGGGTGGTGGGGAGGTAGAGATGGGTGGTGGTGGGCAAATAGAGGGGGGGGGATGGGAACACCTGCAATAATGTCAACTTTAAAATTTTTTAATAATAATAAAAAAGAAAACCACTCTTTAAATAAATTTCATTCAAAAGGGACAAAAAGTATGACCATGTAAGTAACACATTAAAATAACCCCAGCCCTGGTTGGGTGGCTCAGTTGGTTGGAGCATTGTCTCATACACCAAAAGGTTGCAGATTTGATTCCCAGTCAGGGCACATACCTAGGTTGAGGGTTCAATCCCCAGTCGGGGTGCATACAGGAGGCAACCAATCGATAATGTTTCACTCACATCAATATCTCTCTCCCTCCCCCCCTCTTTCCCTTCTTCTCTCTCTAAAGTCAATAAAAACATATCCTCAAGTGAGAATTAAAAATAATAACAACTCCAAAAAGGTGTCTTTTGTGATTCATTTTCTTTTTAAAGCACATTGGAACTCTTGGAATAAACCTAGTACAGTTGAAAGAAACAGTTTATTTCTCCAAAATTAATGTCCAGCATAATAAACAGTGTTTATGAAAAGAATGAATACATAAATAAAAGTGAAAGTAAATGGTTTGTTCCAGGGGTTTAAAAGAACAAGTGCAGATGGTGTTTTCTGCATATGCAAGCAGTAACTTTTAGTTCTCTGGATGACTACTCTAAATTTAGTGATCAGAAAAGGAAGAAAATTTCATAAGCCACATGAATTTTTATATACAAGGCAACTCTTTCCAAAATAAAAAATTCAACCAGATAGTTGCTGAAAGTAGTATGCATCTATATGTTCAGATAATCATATATTTTTCATTTTATATGACTTTCTGCTGTTAATATAGATAAAACAAGTTGTTCAAGCTACTGCGTACCCTTTTTCTAGTATTTAAGGTATTTCCAATGTGTAAGTTACTTGAAGTTCCTTTGAACACCTTTTTAGAACTTTGTATGCAATGCCTTTTATTACCTGGATAACTGATAAAAGATAAGAACCTGGTCCTTTTAAGTTCCACTTAACCAAAAGAATGAGTTTATAAAATTACATTTGTATTTTTTAGACAGTGTTCACTATCCTGGTTTTCAAAGTCATCACCCATTTTTAATATCGCCAAGTGTAACGTGTGTGCTTGGATTCAGGGTCTCTTCTCTCACCTAGAATCCTGCTAAATGGTTCACCTATCTCCAGTCTTCTCCTAACCCAGTACATTCTGAAGATTCTGACATGCAAATCAAATCACATCTCTTACTCAATTCCAGATCCTTCGAAGGATCTGCAAGGGTGTTAGGGAAAAAGTACATAGAACCACCAGATAGCCCCTACCTCCAACTCTGGTCCCTTACCGCCTCACCTTTCTAAAACCTACTCATCCTCAATAATTAGTTCAAGCTTCACACCCTCCATGAGTATTCTCCAAATCCTTTACCCACTTCCCCATAAATAAGACATTTCTTCCTCAATATCCACAAGCCACCTTGCAGATGACTCCATTGCACTGCATTATAATTGTTTACCTGCCTATCTCCCTCACAAATCCGTGACCACCTTAGAGGTTAGTATTCTGCTCCACCCTTTTATCTGACATCTAGTAGGTACTCAGTAAATGCATGTACCCAAGAAGTAAGAGAAAAGAATGGAAAGAGGAAGGGAGGATATCACAGCTTCTAACACAGAGGGGGTAAAAAAAAGTCACTACAAAAGGTCGCATTTGAAGGATAAGGGAACTTTACAAACCTTGTGTCCTAATACTTTTTTATCATTTTAGAAAGTTGACCTCATCCCTTACCTTGATTTTGAGTACCATACACAAAACAAAATTGGCAGACTTACCTTAATGCTTCATGAGTTACTCTTGATGGCACACAGTCACCTAGTAAACAAAGTCTCCTAACAGTACTCCTAGAGATAGTGTGATTATCATATTGGAACTCACAAGAATGTATTCTGACGTAACAGAAGTAACAGTCTTCTGAAAGTCACTTTACTTACAATAAGTTCACTTACCCGACACAGGCCTTGAACACAGATGTCATTAGTTTCAGTTCCACAAGGGGTGCCATCGGCAACCTTATCCTTCAACTGGTAGAAGTTAGTGGTTCCAGCAACACGACAATAGAGTTTACAGCGATCTTTTATGGCAACTGTTCAGAAAAAGTAAAATTTTGGGTGTACAACAACACAACGGTGTCTCAAAAAAATTCACATAGAAAATATTCTAATTACTTACTCCCACTGTACTTTGGAAGCCATCTCACGTTAGGGGAGAGACCATTGATGTTGAAATGTTTACCATCAAAATCAGAGCACTGCTTCTCACGAAAGTCTTGCTTGCCTTTTGGACATGAATCAGTATTACATGATCGAAATTTCATCCTGCGGCCCACACAGTACTTTCCTCCGTTTCTTGGCCTAGTCAAATTCATTACATTTTAACACATCAGTACAATATTATTTCTGCCATTTACCTCTAGAACTGTTCCATTCCTTTCCAGGATATCCCACTAACACTTTGAATACAACAGAAGTGTGGAACATGGTGTTTAAGCAATTCCGTGGCTAATAACCTAAAAATATCCATCTTAGTGGATGCTGTGCCTGGAGGACAGAAATGATATCTTACTCATGACTTGATTAACTAACAAGGACCTATAATGGTAATTTGTTTTAAAACTTCAAAAAATGGTTTGTGCATATTCTGGAATATATGACATAGTAGCCAATGATGATAAAGATAATACCACGTTTAAAAAGAAGAAATATATGTGAGTCTTTATCCTATATATCCTACTTATCACTCAGTTCAAAGAGTTTCATGGTATCACCCTATAGCCATCCATCTCTCTTTCAGTTTTTGCTGGAAAATAAAAAAGTCTCAGCATTTTTTAACATGAAGATTTCTAGCATAATTTAGTTATGTTAAATTCTAAATTAACTCAGATTTTATTCAGAATGTGTCACATTTCTGTATTAAAAATTCTTGCTAATAGATGTTAAGTGAAAAGTGTCATATTGCTTACCAATTTATATATCACATAACAGAAACATTATTTTAAAATCTTTATGGAATCTCTAAGTTCTTTTAAATAATGATGAGGGGAAATATGCTTCAGTACTTATTCAAGCTAAAGACATGGATGCATCTATAATATAAGAAGCAAAGAAAGGAAATATGACTTTTCAAATTACACAAAACAGAAAAAAAAAAAAAAACTGGTAATGAAACTATATAGTTTGTCCAGGAGAGCCAAAACATGGTTGAAAGGAGAAAGTAGCTTTCAATAGAAACACAGTAAATGTTTTAAAAAAAAAAAAGAAAGAAAGAAAAAAGAAAGGCCATTATACTACTGTCATTATAACTATTTGTCAAATTCACATTAAATCAGAAAAAAAAATAATGGCTCTGTCTCAATTCCAATTCTAAAGATTATTTTTATCTATTCATTTATTTTTAAGGTCTGAATCTACCAAGATATAAAATAATATGGCTTAAAGTGTTCCAGAAGTTTTCTGAATCTCAGAAACTTACAGACTGACCTCCAGTTTAGAAGTGAATGAAACTGATGTTTAGTTTCTGGTGCCTTGAGATAATCTTAATTTACAGTGACATAAAATAGACATACTCGGGGCGATTACAGAGCCTGGTTGTGCTTTTGATTCCACCTCCACATGTTCTTGAACAAGAACTGTAAGGTCCCCATGGTCCCCATTCACCATCTACAGGACGTGTTTCCATTTCTTTGTTTACACATAGCCCATGGTGGCAATGCTATAAAAATAACAAAAAGAAATGATTCATGTATATCTAGCCAGAACACCATAGTAACTATAATAGCAGCATAAAGATCACTAGAACAACAAAGTGTATACAATTTACAGCAAAATGTTAATTCAGATGTGATTACATTTAATGCCATGTTATGAGTCTTTATTGAGTATCTTTTGAGGAACTGTAAGAAGATCTATGGAATGCAAAAAGAATAAAAAATGTCCCTTGCCTTTGAGATATAGTCTCCTCAGGGGAAGGAAGACCTATACATATGGAAAAACTTAGTAAAATCAAAAGTATTTTTTAAAGAGCAAATATTAGATTAATACAGTATATAACCATGCACGTTTTTTATACAGTTATCTATCACTCTCGTTCTTTCAGCTACTCTACCTCATCCAAAGTCTCCAGGATCACTTTGTTTCTTACTTACAAGTAAATGGAAACTTACAGAAGAATCTCCACGATCTCCCCTCACCCCCTTCTGCCCACTCATCAGTGTCTGTGTCCAGCACTCAGCCTTCCTGCCTATTTGTATACATGAAAAATCCAGGATCCTAGCCAAAGTCAATCGCTCCACCTATCCACTTAATCTCAGCCCTTCTCACTACTCAAAACATCACTCAGCAATTCTCTCAACTCCCCTACATCATCATTGTTCCAGTTTCTATGACATGAAAACGAATGTGGTTCATGCACTGTTGCTAGTCTATGAACTAGACACTGTCAACCTGTGAGGAGATGAGTACAGAAATTGAGAGTCAGCATTTATAAATGTTGTAAGAGTTTTACAGAGTAATTTTATGTTGGTTAAAGTTAATAATGTAAATATCAGCTTATATATTTTTTATTTAATTTTAATTGTTAACATAAAGTTGACCATTTTTAAGTGTATGATTCAGTGGTACTAAGTACATTCACATTGTTGTGCAACCATCTATCCAAACTGAAATCTTCATCTTCCCAAACTGAAGCTGGATACCCATCATATAATAATTCCTCATTCTCCCTTCCTCCCAGCTCCTGGCAACCACCATTCTATTTTGTTTCTATGAATCTGACTACTCTAGATGTCTCATAGAATTGAAATCATACTGTATTTGTCTTTTTGTGACTGACTTATTTCACTTAGCATAACATCTTCAAGGTTCACACACGTAGCATGTGCCAAAATTTCCTTCTTTTAAAAAGGCTGAATCTGGGTGGTGGGCACACAATGCAATATACAGATGATGTATCATAGAATTGTATACTTGAAACCTATAGAATTGTATTAACCAATGTCACTCCAATAAATCGAATTAAAAAAAACTGAATCATATTTCATTGTACATAAATACCACATTTTGTTTATTCATTCATCTGTTGATGGACAGTTGGGTTGCTTCACCTCTTGACTACTATAAATAATGCTGCTACAAATATGAGTGTGTAAATATCTCTTCAAGACCCTGTTCTCAATTCTTTTGGAGCCAAACCAAGAAGTGGTATTGTTGGGTTATATGATAACTGCATTTTTAATTTTTTTGAGGAACCATAATTTTTTTCCCATAGGAAAATCTGGCTTACATTTTTAATGTCTTCTTTTGTTTCATTTTCCCAATCATTGTATTATTTTGTACAAACAGTATTGAAAAAAAAATTTTAAAAGAAGTCTGGTCCTTTACTTGAGGCAGTTTAAAAATACTCCACTAGAATATTCTCTTTAACATATAAACATACTCTTTTTTTCTCCCCGTTTAACAACCACCACCACCAATAAAAACAAAAACCAAGTTTTCTTAGAAAACACTTCCCTCACCAGCTACTGTACTGTTTCTCCTTGAAATGGTTGTTTATGTTCATTGTCTAACTCTCTCTGCCTATTTTCTCATAACCTCACCCTAGCCAAGCTTTTATACCCCAAACTCCATGGCTCACGTGTAGGTCTCTGATGTCCTTCCACAACGTATAACCAATGGCCAGTTCTTAGTCTCTGTTTTCCTTGACTTAGCAGTAAGTAACACAGCTAATTACTATTCTTGATATATTATTTTTCTGTTAGTTCCCAGGGCTCCACACTCTTGATATTCTTTAATGATTAGCTTTTCACGGTTTCTTTTACTGGGTCTTCTTCTTTCCAACCTCTTAACATTACAATATCCCCAGACTCAGATACTGGACCTTTATTCTTCTCTATCAACAATCACTCCCAGTCCAGATCTCTCTCCTGATCTCCAAACTCAATATACAGCTGCTTCCTCATCTTCACTTGAATATCTAATAAACATTTCAAACACAGAAACCCCAAATCAAACTCCTGCCCTACCCCTCAAACATCTCTTGAGTTGATCTAAGTTGATCATATAGCAGACCCTTAATAAATCTTTGTTGAATAAATACTATAGGCAATTTTACTAAAAGAAAAAAATGCTTTGTGCCCTACATTTGAACAAATCATTCAATATAAGAAAGCCACAATAGAGGTGAACAAAAATAAAATCTTAGAATAGACTGTACTATGTGCATGTAAATTTTCTTAGCATCTTTCAGAAATATTTCAATAATCCCTGCATGCACTCCTGTGTGTGTGTGTGTGTGTGTGTGTGTGTGTGTGTGTGTATCTGAGATATCAGAGCACAAAAAAGATAAAATGTTATAGTAGTCACCAGATAGCAAAATCAACTGACTGTCAGATGGGTTCATCATGTTTTCATAAAAATAGATTTATTAACAAAAGCATTAAACAGACCATCTCATATGTAAGATAATCACAAGATACATGAACTAAAGAAGAGTGTTAAGGCAAAGTTATAGGATGTGTGTTTAAAATTTCCTTTGAATAAACAATCCATTTAATACAGCACATTGCTAATGTTAATGCAATATAAGGGCTCACCACTTTCAATTAATTAAAAAAGGGAATTTATATCTATCATGATCAACTTGTAGTTACCTCAAACACCACTTCTGCTTTCAATCTACATGGGCTTTAAGGTAGATCTCAGCATCTCATCACATTTACCTTAATTCCAACAAATCCATGCCCACCATACCACGTCATTAGGGGAAATATTCAAATGATTAATAAGCACATGAAAAGATTCCTAAGGTTGGTAATAATCAGTGAAATGTAAATTAAAACCAAAATAAGATTCCATTTTACACCCACTAGAATAGCTAAAAGTTTGTTAAAACACTCACAATATCAAAAATTGGCAAGGAAATGCAGACAGAGCAACTGGAACTTTCAGACATTGCTTATAGGAGTCTAAAATGGTACACATATTTTGGAAAATTGTTTGGCACTCTCTTACGAAGTTAAACACACACCTACCCTATGACCCAGAAATTCTACTCTGAGTATTTACCCAAGAGAAATGCAAACATATGCCCATAAGAAGACCTGTACAAGGATGCTCACAGCAGCTTTATTCATAACAGCCAAACACTGGAAATGATCCAAATGTCCATCAACAGGAGACTGGGTAAACAAATTATGGTGCACTTGTACAGTTGAATTATGCTGCAACATCAAGGAACGAAGAACTGATGTATACAATAGTATGGATGAAACTCAAAAACATTATGTTGACCAAAAGACGCTTGACCCAATCTCCACCCCCAAAGGGTATACCGTATAGTTCCATTTACATTAAATCAAGAATAGACAAACTAATCTATGGAGATAGAAACATCAACAGGAGCTGTCTCTGGGGAGAAGAGAAATTGTCTACAAAGAGTCAAGACTGAACTTTCTTGATAGGGAAGTTGGCTGTGTGTGTATCTACATTTGCTAAAACCTATCAGACTGTACGCTGAAGAGATGTACATTTTATTCCTATACATATCTTAATTTAAAAAAATGTTTACGTGCAAACTGGATTTAGACTGCTCAATGAATGAGTTACAGTGTATCTCTTGAAGTTTATAAAGATATCAATTACTATTTTAGCCACATGAAATCAAGCCTGAAGGTCAATGGGATGTAGTAACTTTAACATTTGCTAAGTCACTAAGGCCCAATCCTAGATTTGAATCACGTGAATGTCTCGGAGCACATCTTTCTAATATCAACAGCCCAGTATTCAAACTTCAGAGAGGTCTTTTTCTCTGCTAACCCTCAGAGAGTCAGTAGCTCTCACAAATGCCACTTCCCTCTAAGAAAAAAAAAAGCCAATTACAAGTACTAGTCACAAGAAGAAAAATAGTATTTTTAATAGTTCTTACTCTCAAAATATACATTTTAAATAAAGTTCAAATTTTAAAATTCAGTGCCAGCTTCAATCAATGAACTGAAGAGTTCCACTAGAATTTTGATACTAAAATAATTTGAATGCAAAATAGTTTCAGTGAGTACTTCAGCTACTGCAAGAAGTTCTAAATAAAACTTTAATAACTCATCTGTGATGTGAGTGACATTCATGGGAAACACAAACCTCTGGATGGAAAACTGATGCAAGAAAAGAGCAGGAGCTGGTACACACATTTCAATGAGGCAACAGGTGGTAAAGACACAACTTCAGCGAGTGCACTGAACTGAACTGAACTCTACGTTTTTACTTTTGCCTAACGTGAGCTTAGGCAGCACTGGCCGACCCACTGCCAAGAGGTGTTCCTTTTGCACTGGGGCAGCTCAGAGGAGGCTAACAGATTAAAACGTATTCAGTATAGACAACACTCACTACCAAGCCCAGAATGACTCAACTTCACACTGGAGTACCAAGTACACCGACTTCACCTTCACATACAACACGTTCCATTATCATGGAAGCTCTGACACTTGGCATCATGCTGGCAGATTTACGTAAGCTCATGACTGATATTAGAATGCAAAATGTAGTATGGTAGGCAGTTTGCTGTAGGAATATAATGTATTTTGATATAATTAGAACCAATGAAATCCAACGGAGACACTTAAAACTTTCAGTTCCACTTAATTGAATTTTATGGGAGAAAAATGTATGAAATGGTAACATCCTTGGATTTGGAGATTTGCTGAAATAGTAGGACCTGTATGTCTATACTCATTTTTAATAACAAAACTAATATACTTAGATAACTCTCTATATATTATATATGTATTTGCTTTTATAACTATATGTAACTTTAATAGTCATATGCTAGGTCTTGAAAAAGGGTGACATAATTTTAATTTGCTAGACACTGTACTACCTCACAAAATCATGGCAATAATATTAAATCAACTAGCAGAACACAAGTTGACAGCAAATGAGAAATGCAGAGCAACCACATCCTGGGATAATCTCTCGATACAGGACTCACCCTTGGAGAAAACCTACCATCCCAGGACCACAGTTTGTTCCGTCTGCCAGTGGCATGTGCTGAGTACGGCAGCCCTTGTGAACGCCCTCTGCACTAGTGCACCAGAGACGCCGGCACTGTTTCTGCAGAGCAACAGAAGGCAGGCAAGTCAACATAGTGCCACAACTACTTGCTCAAGGCAATGTAAGGCCTTAGTTCATAAGCTGATCTTATATAGTTCCTGGTTTCATGGTCAGAGCTGGAAATAATCATCAAAAAATCTTTACTAAGTATCAGCCATTATGATTTTCCTCTAAATACATAAAATGGCAGCATTTACTTTTTTCAAACTTTTAGACTTTCATCAAACATTCAACAATAGGACAGATGAATTGGAGTGGAAATATTCAAAATTATGTGAGACATTTTTCTCTCTTTGCAAGACATTTTTCTAAAGGGCTTTCTGTTGTTAAATGTTATTCACAAGGAGTCTCCAAAAGCCTCCTTTGATCCAATGGTGGAATGTATGAATAATGTGCATAGAAATACTGTATAATGTATACTATTTTGTGAATATAATGTAGACTTTCAACTTTTGAACAAAGGGTTCTGAAGTGTTCACAAGAAACAGAAATCCATGGAGGCTCACAGGAGCTCTACCCAAGATAATTCCTTTCTTTGTCTGAATTTAAATTCAGAGTTTATTTAGTGTCTAAATTAGGTAGGAAGAAAGAAGAAAAAAATGTATCTTCTATGTAAAAATTTAAGGTAAATCTTCCCCCCTCCATAGTGGATGTTTAAAAGGCTTATTAAAATCTGTGACAATGAATTTAAGATTTTAGGAACAATATTCACTATGTGTAGTATGCTTGTATGTCCCTGCACTCACTGTTAAGTAACTTTTATTCATTCATTCAACATTCAACCAGCATTTCTTTCTTGGCACCTAGTATGTGGCAGATCCTTCACTGAACCCCAGGGTCTATCTTTACTTAAATGAATAAATAAGGTTGCATTTCTGGTCCAATAATTCTCACAACCTAGTACTGTATCTAGCCTATGAAAAATCCCCAAAACAACTTAGAAATAGTTTAATGAAAACTAAACAACATGCCCAAATTTCATTCCTTTTGATTCCAATTTATGTAAATTAAAATGTAGTCTGTTATATTCCTGCGTCCTTTAACACAACTCATAATCAAAATGCAAAACTATCTCACATAATTTTTCCCCCCATCCCCAAAATCATAGCATTTGAAATCCCGTTCGTTTTCAAAACCTCTGTGTGGCTTTGTTTCTAAATGGGAATATTTCATAGTGTTTTGTGAGAGTTTAAGATAATTTTTAAGTTCCTAACAGAGTACCTGGCATAGAATAAGCACTCAATGAATTTTAGTTTTGCTTTTTTTAAAACCCTTTCTGACAAACACCAAATTTTTCTAACACTTAAAAACATTTAAGATATATTTAGTTTACCTTCTTTTCAAAAGAATACACACTTTGAAATATATTCTAACCACAACTTTATGGTAGTTTTCAAACTAAAAGACAACATATTTCTTACCAAATAGGGACACACTTGTGATCCAGGACCAAACATAAGTTCACACTGCTTGTTTACATCATACATTAATCCCGGAAGTTGTAAGGACAGATCATATATTCTCCCATTTGGTTTGTCAAGGAGGCATTCCCCATGACCAGTACTGTACAATGACAGAAAACAGAATATTGTGACTATACAGAGAGGCATGTCAGTATAAATCACATTTTCTGTAGTTCTGCATTCCAAAGAGAATATCAGTATTTTTTCATAATTTAAAACCCAGCTCAAATCAAAGTCAGTAAGAAAACCTCACAGTTTACAAAGGACTTCTTATGTGTTTGTTCTTGTTTGGGTCCTACTACTGCCTTGAAGGTACTTAGAAATAAATAAAAAGACAAATCCATCAGAATATAATTTATGAAACAGTCGTATGTTTAATCACCTGATAGTTTTGGTCTACTTTGATATGCAATAGTAATGCCTTACACCTAATGTAAAAAAAAAAAAGTCAAAATGTAAAAATAAAAACAAGTTTTCAAATCAATTGAGAAAATACATTGCTAGTTCTAAACAATAACAAAACAAAGGAATTTCAAACAGCATTATGCCGTCTCCACCTCAAAGAGGTTTTTTAAGAAAGTTGTATAACACAGAGTCGGGAACGGCAGGTTTGGGAGTCTGCTTTTGATTCCACCACTTCCCAGATGCATGGCTGCTGACAAGCTGTTGAATCTCCCTGAGCCCCAAATCTCCTCATCAGTAAACAGAGTCATAATATCTGCCTTGAAAACTGTTATTAGAGTACATAATATATTTAAAGAACTTAGAAAAGTGGTAAATGGCAAGGCAAATGCTAGATCTGAACTGAAACCCCTCAAAACAACTTTTAAGAGTAAAATGCAAACGACTCCATGTTTTTAAACATCCATTTGTACAGTGAATGTAAGCTTAAATTTAAACAACGAAAAACTAATCAGAAACTGAATTACTTTAAAAGAACATACACATTTCAAAGTTAACAAATGTTCAATAATTTTACTAAAGTAACATCAAATCAAACTTACTCTAGGAATTCAGTGATATATTTCTGACTACATTTTGACCAGGTCCAAGGACTTGTGTGGTAATTTAAAGTTGGAGCCATCACATGATATTGATGTTTGATTCCAGTTTCCTTACATTTAAAACTATCATCATGTGGAACATTAAATCTAAAAATAAAAACAGACACTTTAAAAAGAATACTAAAATATGTATACACCATTAGTAACAAATCTCTCTTTTTTTAAAAAAAAAATCCTCACCCGAGGATATTTTTCCATTTATCTTCAGATAGAGTGGGAGGGAGGAAGAGAGAGAGAAACATTGATGTAAGAGAGACACATGGAGTGGTTGCCACCCACACGACCCCAACTGCAACTGAGGTAACGTGCCCTTGACCGGAACTGAACCTGTGACTCATTGGTCTGCGGGCCGACGCTCTAACCACTGAGCAAAACTGGCCAGGGCAGTAACAAATCTCTTATATTTGTATTATAGTATAATGTAAAACACAGATAAGTCTGATTACATCAGAATTTGTACTCTACCTCTCTCCATAAAGCATTATATAACTAGGTTACCTCTATGTTAAGAAGCACAGAATCTCTGAGAAACACTAGGTTATAACTTTGATCAGTAGCAGTCTGTTAATATGATAGCTGAATCTAAACAATCAAAATATTTGGATTCTGGCTCACCTCCTCGCAATAAGGACAAAGTATTCACATAAAAATACTGGCAGTTTTCAACATGCATATCTTAGATGTGTGGAAAGATTAGGTAAAAGCAATACTGCACTGAATTCCAGACCACTGATTATTGGTACAGTATAACAGACCTTCTTTGAAATAAGCCAGTCAGAGAAGGACAAATACCATATGATCTCACTTATATGTGGAATCTAATGAACAAAAGAAACTGACAAATAAAATAGATACAGAGGCATGGATACATGGAACAGACTGACAAGTCAGAGGGGAGGGGGGACTGGATGAAGGAAGGTGAAGGGATTAGCCAAAAAAACACATATGCATAACACACAGACACAGACAACAGTGTGGTGACAAGGGGGTGGGGGCTAGGCAGAGGTGGGCAAATGGGTAAAATGGGGATGGAAAGAGACTTTGCTTGGGGTGATGGGAGCATGATGCAATAAGCAGATGATGTTTTATTGAGTTGTACAGTTGAAACCTGTATGGTTTTTTGAACCAACGTCACCCTAATAAATTCAAGTTTTTTTTTTAAAAAAGGGACTTCTTTAATTACTAATTCTATATCATTCCATAATATTCACCTATTTTATATGAAACAGCCTAAGTTTCTACTCTATAATCAATAAGTGATGACCAAAAGACTGGAATAATAAAACCATTACTAAAAGGCAACCAAATCTTCACAACAAGAACAATATTAAATAATTAGTTGGTCAGCAACAGATTCTATGCGTTCTTTCGAGGACCCAAGTACAAACACACAGTGAAAAGGAACGTTGAAAATACCTTGCAGGCTGAAATTTATACTTAAATTGATCTTTTAGTTAAACTACTTACCCATATTTTAAAGACACCTAAAGAATTTCTCAGGAAGAAAATAAATGTCTGAGATGGTGTTCTCTGCAAGAAGTCTTCTAAACCAGCAAATAGAGCTTTTTGGATGTTGCTGCAATGCATCTATGGCCCTCAGTTATGTTCCTGATCCTATCCCCCACTTCAAGAAGCAACTTAAAAATCTGAGTGTGCACCTTGCTGATGCTCATGAGATATAACCATCCTAAAAGGGATTTGAAGAGGCACTAGTTTAACAAAAAGGATCTCCACTTGGAATTGTTCCAGCTGAATACTCTAATTATGTCAAGGTATGACCAGGAAAAGAAAATGTAGTCCAACTAAGAGGCAACTCAAGCCTCAATTCCTTATTAGCCATTAACCAAGAAATCCCAGGAGTTCTGGGGGTACATTGGAATCATTTTTCAGAGGATAAGTTTGCATAGGGGTTTCTGACTTTCCATGGGAACTCCAAAGGTATCCCTGGAAACCACAGCCTCCATGCTTACAGCATAGAACCCCGCTAGAATTTTTAATAATGTAGGAACAGATAGGAGAATCCCAACTCTTTACTAAAAACAAAAAACAACTATGGATCTGGGAGGAAACGTTTTTAAAAATCTTTTAATTATTAAGAAATTCCCATATACCACATTCTCTGCTGGGGCTCTGAGCCATAAGGGCAAGAAATGAGTTGGTATTACAAATATTTTGGGAGCTACCCATAATCAGGAGCCCCTGCAGGCCCTCCCATGAAATGGTAGAGGACAGTACCTGGTCATGTCTAGGATAACAAGGGATAGAGGCCAGAAGTGCTTGTCATGTAATCCAATACAGTTATGAAATAAAAGAATTCCCAAGTTCTAGTTCTTTGCTTAGTCTGTTGATCTGTGCAGCCTGTCTGACCTAACAGATCACAAAAGAGCCAGAGTTAGCATTTCAGGGATAAAAATTACACTAAAAATATTTTTAAGACATAAAGGTGCTAATTATTTAATTGAAGGTGGAATTTTAGGCACACTAAATAGAATGGATAGAAAGCATATTAATGAGGTGACAGAAGGTACTTACACGTGCCCAAGCTCGTGGGCTATGGTAAAGGCAGCACTGAGTCCATTTTCTTCACTAATAGAGCAACTCCGTAAAGGATCACACAGGGTACCTAATTCTGCTAAACCTGGAAAATTTCACATTTGTATTTCATCAAAATGGGAAATACAAATCATAAAGGACTAAATTTTAAAGCATTTACCATTGGCATTACTACTTAGAAATGAATGCAGAGTTGGCTGTTAATAGTGCATGAATGTGTTATAAGGTAAAAGAAAAAAGAAACAAACAATTTGTCTTTTTAACAAATTCTTGGATTCCCTTAATAAAGAAAATAATCCAAAAATATGGAGTGAGCAAACAATTTTTATAAAACAGGAAAAGAAAAAGAGTATTTGTTGCAGGAAGGATAAACATTTAGACCACATTAGTGTACACTATAAGAAAGACGATGAATGAAGTTGGTAAGAGAACTAATAAACAAAATAGCATGGGACACAATAATCTATTTTCTTTAAATTTTTTTAGGTTTTCAGGCAGCATATAATTATTCAATTATCACGATAATTAAGTGAGTTAATATAGGGTGGGGCAAAAGTACATTTACAGATATTCATATGGAAAATATATTAATAAATAACAATGCAATAATAAACTGTTTCGTATACTTGCAACTGTAAACCTAGTTTTGTCCCATCCTGTATATGTTACAAGCTTAGAATGGTGCCTGGTATTTAATATATGTTAAATAAAACATGATTATGACAAGAATTATTGCAAGCACTTGATTTAATAACTATTTCAGCAATGGAAAATGTATCCTATACTAACATCTATGCACACTTACATAAAGAATAATGTGCAACGTAAATGTGCTGCTGAAAAGAGGAAGATAGCATGAACTGGCTGAACACGATAATCACAGTTGATAGAGTCCTTTAAAAATAAACTAGAATAAGAAATTCAAAGTAAGAGTTCACTACAACAATCGATATTCCATCAAACCAAACTTTGTTTCATTTATTTACTTTTTAATTTAACATATTACCATGGTTTTTGCTATTACTATCCTTCAATAGTTGCTTGTAAATTTATCTGCTTTCCTACAATGATTCCTTCCATAAAAACATTTTTCATATAGGACCAATTTCTTACTATAAAGTTTTAGCATTTAGAAATATCTTAATATAGAGTAGATTGCATTGTTTATTTTGTTTTAGCTCTCTACTCCTATGTATTCTTTTATTCATAAAAGCTAAAAACAGACAGTTTCACAGCATTTAAGATAAATATCATAAAAATTAGGTGGTGTTGTGCTTTAAAAGAAATAGAGGTTAAGTTGAAGAATCTAAAAATGCTGGAAAAATTCAGACTAATAAGTTTATTTGTCAATACTTGTTTTAACAAGGAAAGATTTGCTCTTTCTGACCCAATCGCCAAAAAACATACTTGGACATAAGCCCCTTCCCCTACTGCCCCCCCCCCCAAGAGCTTTTATAATCAAGACCAAAAGAAAGGAAGAAAATTAATAAATAAAAATTCTTTTTTTTAACAGTCCTCTGTCCAAAGTATGAGAGAATTATTATTTTCTGTAATTATAAGATTCATATTGTATGTGAAATTCTTTAGTCAGTTTTAGTCAATGTTCTATTTCACCTTTGTCAGAATAAGTTATAACTGAACACATTTTTTTATGAATATTCAGCTCTTCTCTATGCTTTCATTAGTATTTTCTATCTATCAAGTGGCTCAAATTCCAACATATTTATTTTCAGGGATATGGAGATATTTGGAACACGATACTGTCTCTGTTACTACCCAAACTTTGTTTCATGCTTAAGGATATAGTCTAATCTGACCATTTCAGTCACATAACAGGTCTGTGAAAATATGCACTGCATGTGGATAGAGACCATGCTCAAATGCCCATAAACAGGCAAGACCAACAAAAATCAAAGTGAATGTATAGCATTATGATACCAAGCTGCTTGTTGATGGTTTGTGCCTAGATTCACTAAAGCTGGTATTGAGTTCTCTAAAGTGGTCAACGTAGAATAAAGTAGCATGAGCCCAAATTTGGTAAAGCTTCCTTTGTCTGAAAGCGCAAGAAGCTGCACAGGGTCATCTAATATCACCATCTTGAAGGATAAAGACCATTTTTCAACGTACTTTTGCAAAACATGCTCAGAGAGTGGGCCAATAGTACCTGCAAAAGAAGCTATAGCAGGAAACCTAGTAATTATTACCAACATTCTGTGTTTGTCATTAATAACTATCCTTAGTTTGTCATTTTTCCATATATTTTAGGTGAGAAAATAAAATACTAAATCTTGTGTTAATACAAGATGTGCAACCTTGGGAAAGTCATTCTCATCCATAAAATTGGAATAGTTGTTCTTACTTCATAGGTTTTTGGTGAAAATTAAGAGTTGAATCATTTAAAACCTTAATATAGTATACAATATATAAAAACCATTCAGCGATATCAGCTATCACTATTATCATTACCCTTCACTCAACAGAATAATCAGAACACTTTCATTTCATAGTTTATGTTTCTAAATGTCACTATGATTTATGTTAATCAAGGAGGCTGAAAACTACAAAAAATGAATGGGGACTAGGAGACCACCCACTTCTATATGAATAGTCCAGAATGTCCAGCATTAAATCATTTAAAAAATAGTAAGATTTGGCAGACATTTTCATACTTAATTTAGTAGTTGGGCATAGATAATGTAAGAAATACATTCAAGAATTCTTATTAGATGATTGATGGATAAAATATATCTATCAAAGCCAGAGAATAGTTTGCAGAGAGGAGAATAGGGTCTGTTGTAATAATTAGAGTAGCAGGTGTCTATTTCCACATTTGTAGAAGATTAGAATTTCTAAAGGGTCTTCCTAACACAGAGAAACTAGATCATTAATAAAAACTACTTTTTAATGAATACTGACCTCCCATGTCTTACAAGAATGATCAAGTCCCAATCTCTAAAATCTAACACATGTACTCTCTCTGTTCCTGTCTCATACAACACGCATGCCTACACACATACATTTATACCTGAGCTAAATCCTAAAGCGTAAGCAATGAATAGTAAGGATAGAAGATACTCTGAGGGCAAATGCTGATAAAGTAATATGATCCAGAGACTAAGAGCTTGCTAGAGGAAGCCTCAAAGTACAGGATCTGTTCCTGAGTTTTCCACATTACGTCAGGAACCCTGGTTAGTAACACCCTTTGGGTAACAGCAAAAACAACAGAAAACCCTCTCTGAAAGAAAGTCCATTCTTTTTAAGCAGTTCACCCTAAATTCATGGATTAGTATTAAGTAAATATGAACTCATAATCAAAGATCGCCAAACATACAAACAAGTCAACACAAGGGAAAGTGGGCAGAAGCCACATATTTGGCCTTCAGCTGTTTAAGATATGGGAACTGTCAGAGATGGATATAAAATTACTCCAAATGAAATGTTTAAGTAAACATGAAAGGCAATTACAAATATGAGCAAACATAAAAAGAATGTAAACAAAATGAACACAGATTTTGACTAAGAACTAACTAGGATCTATCTATTCACTTGAAAAACATATGTTAAAATGGAAAAGTCAGAGGATGGTTGAAATATCAAATTAGAAGCAGCCAAAGAGAGAAACAGTAAAATGCATGTTAGAGCTGCTTGGACAAGACATGAAGAGAAAAAGGAATGAAAGCATGGAAAACAGAATGAGTAGACCTAATTAAATACTGTAATTAGGATCCCATGAGAGAGCAGATAGAATACAAGAACAAATTTTGGGGTGGAAAAAAAAGATGGGAATTTTTCAGAGTTGAAGATATTAATCAATGGATATAGGAATCACAATATATCTCAAGCAGAATAAACAAAAGGAAATTCATATTAAGACACAATTTTAATGAAACTACATTATATCCAAAACAAAGAGAGGATCTCATAAACAGCCAGAATAAAAAAACAGATCACCAAAAATCTACAACTAAACAGACTACAGATTTCTCAATAGCAAAAATCAAAAGATAATGCAATTCCATATTAAAAATACTGAGATAAAATAACTGTCAACCTAGAACTGGTACCTAGAAATATGGGTAAATTAAGGACACGTCCAGAATAAATTAAAATAGAGAACTTTCCAGTAATAATATCTTCTCTGAAGGATCTTTTAGAGTCTATAATTCAGGGATCAGAAGGGGGAGAGAAATGACCTCAGAATCAAGGTTTAAGATGTAAGAAATTATGAAAAATGTATAAAAATGAGCACAAATTTTAATGAATATTAAATATAAAACATTATCCTTTAATACACAAAGTTTACAAAATGATAGAAAATAGACAATATCATGTAAGTTAGGAGGAAGTTGAACAAAGTTTAAGTAATCTAAGGTATCTGTTTAGGAGAGAGCTTTAGACGTTAAATATGATAGTAAAAAGCTAGAGTAACCTCAAAAGTAATAAAATAGTACATACAATTTTCAACCTGCAAAGAAAATGGTAGAATAAGAAAACTAATTTAAAAACATAATTACTCAGAGAAGGTCAAAAGAGTGAAGGCGGGGAAGGGAAGGAAGCACAGTGCAAAATGGGATAAGCAAAACAATATCAAAATGGTATATATAAGTCAATATATACCAATATATATACCATAACAACAATTACAATTAGTATAAATGGATTAACCTTGCCAGTTATATAGTTTATAGATGTTATTTTAAAATCCAATTATATGTTATTTTCAAGAAAAACACCTAAAGTATAAGGGCCTTGGAAAATTAAAGGAACAGCTATATCCAGCAAATACTATACAAAAAGTTTGGGTAACTACATTATTGTCAGACATAATATTTTAAATATATAACTATACTGACTTTTTAATTTAAAGAGTATTATTAGATGTGGAGTCACTATACAATTGTAAGAGGTTAAATTGAAACTTTTATGTACCAAAATCATTAGCCTGAAAATAGACAAAGTGAAAAATTTTAATATTATATGGAGAGAGTGACAGATATATACTGACGTTTCAAGTTAGTTACCTAACAAGCAAAAAATTAGTAAGTATATACCTGACTTGAACAACACAATTAGCAAGTTTGATTTAACAAACAGAGAACCCTGTGTACCATAGAGAATATACATTCTTTTAAAAAATACATGGAGTATTTTTTAACTGACTACATAATAGACCATAAAGGTAAATATCAAAAGATTCCAAAGAATCGGTATCATATAGATCATGATCTCCAACTACAATGAAATTAAACTAGAATTCAATAAGAAGAAAATTTTAAATGCTTTTCTAAATGATAAGTCAAAGAAATCATGATAGAATTTACACATACTTAGAATTTTTTATAATTTTGAATGACATGAAAAATACCTATCAAAACTTGTGGGACACAACAACATAATACATTGAAGTAAATTGATAGTCCTAAATAATAAAATTAGAAAAGAAAATATCCTGGAGGCTAACCAGCTAAGACAACTTACATTACAAATAGAACAGCAGGAGTAAATTGAAGGGAAAAAAAAAAGAGCAGAAATTAATGAAGTAAAAACAACAGATAAAAAGCAAAAAGCAAATAATTGGTGCCTGGCAGGTGTGGCTCAGTGACTGAGAATTGACCCATGTACCAAGAAGTCACTGGTTCAATTCCCGGTCAGGGCACATGCCCAGGTTTGGGCCCAATCCCCAGTGGGAGGCCAGTCGATGTTCTCTCTCATCGATGTTTCTATCTCTCTTTCCTTTCCTCTCTCTAAAAATCAATAAAGAAAAAATATTTTTTTAAAAAAGCAAATAATTGGTTATTTAAAGAGACAAACATGATAGACAATATTCCAGCTCAAATTCATTAGTAATAATGAAATTGAAAATTATTACTGCAATAAAATATATTACATTCAGATTGGCAAAAATGAGCAATCTGAAAATAGCTTTTGTTGATAAGGACATAATCAAAAGGAATGTTGTTGTTGTTGTTTTCTTTATTGATTTTAGAGAGAGAGGAAGGGAGAGGGAGAGAGAGATAGAAACATCGATGAGAGAGAACATCGATTGGCTGTCTCCTGCATGCCCCTCACTGGGGATCAGGCCCACAACCTGGGCATGTGCCCCGACCAGGAATTGAACCAGTGACCCCTTGGTGCATGGATTGATGCTCAATCATTGAACCACACCAGCTGGGTAGGAATGTTAATACACTATTTATAAAGGTGTAAATTGGTACAACCACTTTAGAAAATAATTTGGTAGATCTTATTACATTGAACATTAGCGCATTTACTGACACAGAAATTCTAATAATAAGACTATATACTTTAGCTCTTACAGAAAAGTTCATAATAGAATACAGTTGGAATTAGCACAATTATCCACTGACAGGATATAGGATATGTGAACCATGGATAAAATATTATACAGCAGTGAAAATGCATGAACTAAAACTACAAAGCTAAAAAAAGAAGCAAAACCAAACAATTTCTTTTAGAAATATATACACATGTAATAAAACTTTTTCAAAAGATGGAAGGAGCTGGCACATACAAAATTCACAATACTGGCCACCTCTTGGGGAAATGCAAGGGGACAGAATAGGACTTAGCACAGGCCATACAATAATATTGTTGAAATTTGAGCTCTTAAATCTGGTGGTTGATTCATGGCTACTCATTTTATTATTTTGCTTTAAATTTGCATATAGATTATTGAGTATTATTTTTTATGAATTAAATATTGTAAATTAAACCCTTAAAATATGTCAAGCTCTGCACAGCAATTGATACTTAGTAATTGGTACATATTAGTTCTTATTATTCTTTAGAATTTATAGAAGCAGAATCAAATAAGTAACAACTATAATCATTAACCAAGACAACGGATCAAGATGATTAAAATGTAAAATAACCTAAACATCATCTTAAATAATTCAGTAAACAATTATATAGGCTATATTTAATTTACAAAATAACTTACCTAGTGTGTCACATTTCTCTCTAGCTCCACAAATGTCTTCCCTTAAAAAAAAAGATTAATTTTGAAGCATTTTCAGAAAATATTTTTGCAACAAGCCAAAACAAAGATAAAGAAGTTTAACTATTACCACAAACTGACTTCTAAAATCCAGTTCTTAGTAAGCTCTCAGTAAGTTTAGACCTAGAGCTGTGCATATCAGTAAGCAATGGGTGCTCTATAAAAGTGATTGCTGTAAATAGTTGAAGCTTAACCAAGTTCAATGAAAAGCTTTCTAAGTGTATTTTCACCTTTCTGCCTTTACTTATACAGTATGTGTAATATAATTTATCCTTTCGTGATGTCTCAGTGTCATCATGAGCCTCCGTGATTATTCTCTGCTGCAAAATAATGTGATTCTCAGATGTTACCAAGTTGCTTAAGTTTTACTGCTTCTTCCTTACTTAGTCCCTAGTCACTTAACTTGAAAGTTCTCTTGTCTCTTTCCTTATGGTCTCCTCTTCTAGCCCTTTCTACTTCCCCTGTTTAAGCTGTTATTTATAGTCTCTGTTGCTTGGCTTCTAAACTACAGTCCAGGGCAGGACCAAGGACTGATAATAGACTATTGTATATAAAATTAAGTCAATTCTGCTTCAGTTTTGCAAAGAGATGAAGTCCATGTCTCCAGTTACATATGGACTAAAGGTTTGCATTTCAGAGTTCTAAAAGCTGAAAATTCTCCAACTCTGATCCTCATGTGAGAGATTTATTTCCTTTGATCAACCAACTGACAAAAATACCCAACAAACCTAGGATGTAAATATTCTGGTAGCATCTATGTTGCTGAAACAAAGGTGTGAATTAACAATGGACAGTGGTAAAATGGATCATCACTTATAATAGCAGAAGCTGTTTTTCATATAATTAAGTTTGAGAAAAACCTTGCAAAAGCAGCCTACATGCACTGAGCATCAAATAAGGGATAGATTTTTTTTAAAGTAGAAGGACCACTTTTATTAGACAAATAAATGCAAAAGCTCTCCTTTCCAAGTGATTGATCAAGCGGGAAATGAACAACACCTGTTCTCAGTTCCCTAATTTCTAAATATTTTTTCCTAATTGTCTTATTTTACCACTAATATAATAAGGTAATTATTTTGTTTAGGTCATACCATTACTTAACAACCCAACAATGCTAATTTCCTAAGGAATCAACTAGTATACTGGTCTGAAAGAATAGAAGAATGCTTTCAATCAATAATACCTTTTGTAATACAAGTTCTCATAGAACACTGCTCTGTATCACTGATAAAGAATTAAGGTAACAAGAAGTATCAGTGATCATGCAGGAGAAAAAGGGTAAGCAATCGCAGAAGTGTTATATTTCTGAAACTGTACCTAGTGATAAGAACAGCAGTATCATGATGGGATGGGTGAGCATCATCAAGAACATTCTGAGTTTGTTGCCACAAACAAAAGTTGCGTAATGTGGTAGCTGCATTAAAACTGATGACTGGTCCTTCCTGTGCAAAAAAAATACGTAATTCAGTATTACGCAAAACATCCATGGCCTCTTTTCCCTCAAAGCTTGTCAGTGTCCATGCAAATTATCAAATAGCATTTTAAAAGGCAAGTAAAGTGGCATTCTCTCTCCCTCATATTTCAAACACATTTCAGCAATACGTACAACACTGTGATCAAACAGAATCTAATTAGACATTCTCAATATAACCATCCAGTATTTAGAATAAAAAAACTACCTTCTAAAAATTACCATATTCTAAATCCTTCAACAATAGGATTATAAAAGTGAATACATGAATGTTTTTAAGGGTAAATTTTTAAATTGTTTATTAACGTGTTACTTCCTCTGCTGTTATTCCATTTTATATCTATCACAACAGGAAAAGTTAATCTTACTCCTTTCCAAATCAAGTTTTTTTAAACATAAATTTTAAAGTATCTTATTTCTAATAAGTTTCATTTTATACACACACACACACACACACACACACACGCTAGGAGACTACTACAACTAAGATTACTAATTTGAGAGCTGTTTCTTACCTGTTCATTATGAATTATGATTAATTTTACAATTACTATGTTTATAAGATTTCCAATACTTGAGTCCTTATAGATTGCTGCAACCTGCAGGGAAATAAAAATGTAGGATTAGATGTCTGAAATGAATTTCTTTTCAAAAGTAAATTGAAACCAGTCCGAGAGCATCAATTCTCCAACTTAGCTGCATAATGGAATCTCCTAGGGACCTTTTCCCAAATCCTGAAGCTCCGGCCACATCCCTCACCAATTAAGTCAGAATCTCCAGGGGTGAGGCTTAGTCATCAATATCTTTTAAAATTCCTCAGGATTTTTTTTAATGATTCCAAGCCAACTTTGAGAACCAGTATCCTAAACCTTGCTACTGAGATTTGTCCATGCATCAGCAGCATCCATGTCACCTAGAGCTGGTTAGAAATACAAAATCTCAGGCTTCACCCTGGACTAGTGAGTCAAAAATCTGCATTTTAATAAGATATGAACATGCATTGATGCTTGGAAAACGCTGTTCTCAATGATTCAGCAGAAATGCACTTCATTCTGTGTCACAATCCACAATTTATGCGCCCACAATACTCATAATAAACTGCTTTTCTGGTAGTTTTACCTGATCTCTTCTGCCATGGTTGCATATTTCCAGTTCTAAGTATGCTCATGAGTTTTAATGTTTAGCACTACTGGAATCCATACTGATTGATTCATCCAGAATCACAAAAAAGAGCCATAGAAGAGGTTATGGGTTACAATCTGGTTCTTAATTCTCCAAAATTGGAGAACACAGTCTATGAGACATTCTGCATGGGTTCAGTTTGTGGTTCATAATTAAGGTGCTACCCAATTCACTAATTCATATCCTCTTCTGTAACCATCATAAAGGTCACCACTGAATGTCTTCCATGGCCAAGGCCTCTGCCTCGCACTCCGTTAGTGACACGTCTCAGTAGACCTGGACCACCTGTGCAATAAAAATTGCTTCTGAAACCTTGATCACCATCTCCTGGACCACTGCCCAAACCAAGACAGCAATTGCTTCAGCAGGTGTTACTTCTCTCAGTTATTTAATAAATACTCAGCATCTACTCCTTGCTTTGTTGACTAGAAGATGTGGTCACTGATCTTGTGGAGAATACAATGTGCTGCTAGAAGTACAAGTAGTAGAGCCCTCACTCCATCAGCACAATGAATAGTATACCTGCTTCTGCTGCTGCCAGTGCCAGAGTCCTACCAGAACCAGAGCCACAAGCCTCTCTGGAGAGGCTGACACTGCAGGGTAGCACGGACTTGCACATCCCAGCACCTTTCCTATTGTTTTAGTGGTGCAGCCACAAGCACAGGTTTGTCATCTCTCCCTGAAGTGATGCCTTTGGCTTTGGGGGGTGGCATTTATTTAGCTAGAGTGGCGGTTGCCACAGTGGGGTTAAGAGTAAGTTAAGATGGGGCCAATCCAATGACTGGTGATTTTAAGCAGGTCTGTTAGCACTACAGTATTGCTCCCTCTAAAATGAGAGCTGTGGAGCCCTGGTCGTTCTGGCTTAGTTGGAGGCAACCAATCGATGTTTCTCTCTCTAAAATCAATAAAAACACATTTAAAAAAATGGGAGCTATGGAAATCTATAGCTGAATGGACAAATAGTCATTTTCATGCTACTTTAAAAAATGTATCTACTGTAGAAAAAAAGACCCACTATTTGTGACTTCAGAGTTTGATTCTGTGAGTTTAAAAGTAGCTTTTCCACATATAAGTGAGACCATGTGATACTTGTCCTTCTTTCAACAATAAAGATAAATTTAAAAAATAAATAAAAATAAAAGTAGATGCTTTTCTAAGTCAAATTCTAAGGTAAACAGTACACCTCAAAAGTATGCACAAAGGCTTTATTCCCCCTAAAAATAAAATGGCTGTGAAGACCTCTATGTCACAGGGAATCATTCATTCCCAGTACTCCAGAGAAACAGTTGAAGCACTCTAAAGTATCGAAATGGCTTCTTTCTCTACTCATTGCCCCAAATATGTTGACTACAAATGACAATCTGGATGTTGTAACATTAGCTATAAAATACATAACCACTAAAATATTTTCAGTTTCAGAAGGAAACAGATGATACACCTTTATTGAAAAGTGACCAACTAACTGGCTAGAATTTGGAAACCTATTCCCAGTGTTCTAACAGTATGTTTTAAAATATATTAGTACAGCAAAATTCCTTAAAGTCAAAGGGAAAAGATAATTCAAATAATTATTATGCAATATGGATAATATTATAAAGTACCATCCTTGAAATTAAACAGACCCAGGTTCAAATTATAACTACCACTTTTTGATAATACCTACTTATCGGCTACTATAAGGATGAAATGAAGTGGTGTACCAAAAAGCATTTAGATCGGGGACTGAGTCGTAAGTATCAATGGTAGTAATTTTTATTACTACCTACAAAACGTTTCCAGAATAAAAGGCCTATGGTATATATAATGCTAGTTTTAGTTCATGTGTTTCAAATTAGTTATCACAGCATACCCAAATGTAAAGCAAAGGATCCAAGAGCATCGGTTTCATTATTTCTTTCAATATTTATTAAATATCTACTGGCTGTCAAACTGTGTGTGTCACTTACTAGATATAGAAATGAATAAGGCATGATCTGTACCCTTAAACTCATTTTTCTGGTGGTACAAGACACAAAAACAGATGGTTTGATATAAATCATTCTTTATACACCGCCCAAGCCCCTCATATTGATATTTTCTTTTATATTAAAATGATGTTTCTTTAAGGTTATCTTGCTCATTTAATTGTATGCACCTTCTATTGTTTTATGTATTGACCTTTATAATGTATACGTTCATACTCAATGTATGTACTTTACTATATTTGAATGTTTAAAGATGCTATCAATGAATAATTATTCCATGAAGCTGAATTGTGAATCAGGCACATGGATGATCACATGGCTATGAAGTCATGTATACTGCTATACGTTACTGTAATCACTACGTTTTAGAATGCTATGTATTAGAATTTTTATTTTCTAATTAAAATGTATTTAATTTTTTATTCTTTAAGTGTGTATTTCCACAGCACATAGAGTTCATATTTCTTTACAGGTCTCAAATAGTAAACATTAGTTCATAGGTATTTAGTGAAAGGTAAAGAGATAATATAAATTATATTGTTTAAATATTTTCAAGAAAATTCTAGGCACAAAATACTTCATGCAAAGCACGAAAAAAAATTACAATCACCATTAACTGACCAACCATTTTGAAATAATTACTATATAGAGTTTTAGCAAATGTTCATATATAAAATGTTTAGAGGTCACCTTCATTTTTTAAAATCATTTTAGCCATTTTTAAAATGGAGAGAATTGACATAAAACATTAGTTTTAGGTATATAACAATGATTTGATGTATGTATACACTACAAAATGAGTTTAGATTAAATCTATCACCACACATAGTTAGAAATTTTTTTCTTATGATAATTTTTCAGATCTATTAATTTTCAAATATACAATATTGTTAACTATAGTCACCATGCTGTACCTTACACCCCTAGGAATAATTTATAACTGAAAATTCATTCCTTTTTTTAAAAAAAATTTTCTTTATTGATTTTAGAGAGAGAGAAAGGGAGAGAGAAAGATAGAAACATCGATGAAGGAGAACATCGATTGGCCACCTCCTACTCGTCCCCCACTTGAGATCAGGCCCACAACCTGGGAATGTGCCCTGACTGGGAATCAAACTGGTGACCTCCTGGTGCATGGGCCGACACACAACCACTGAGCTACACTGGCCAGGTGAAAGCTCATGCCTTTTAACTACTTTTACCTTAAAAGTCATCTATAAAAAAAAAACTGACTTTAACAAGTAAACAAACTTTGCTTACAAAGATCACTATTCTTGTCAAAAAAGACCTTTTGTTTTCAAGTTAGAAAATGATGACATTCCACATAGTTACAAAGTAAATACCTGCAAAGAATTAAGAATAAGCAGAACACTGAGTGGAAGAAAGGAAAAGGTAACACAAATGGTCATGAAGTATGAAAATAAATCATTAGTTTTTATTTTAATGTGGTTGAAGAATTTCCCATCCTGAATAACATCAGGAAAAGCAACTCAGAGAACTGACAGCAATGTTAAGTCGATGTAATGCAAGTGAGGGCTTTTAGTTGGTCAAGGCCTCTAACTAACAGGAACTACATTTTAATACATAGGGCTGATTCCTGAGTGTCACATGATGCTCCTTAAATTTACATTAAATCTATAACAAGGTGAATATTATAAAGTCAAACCTTTGTAAGCACAATGGAGAGTAGAGGTCTCTGATATAAATATTTTCAAGGTTTGTTAAATAGTAAGTCACTGAATATCAAAGTGAATCTGTTGAAGAAAGTAATCACCTTAGTTTATACATACCTTGGTGGTTTAATAATGCATACATAAATGCCATTTTAATGTGATAATGTCCCCTAAATTCTCTAAGGATAGAAGCTTTGGAATAGCAAATAATTGAACTTCTCTGCTCATGTAACACACTTATTTTATTAGATATACTATATACTACAGCTGTGTTCTTCCCAGATAATTTTAATGTTAATTCCACAATCCTTAGAGATCACTAAGCTATTTTTACAACATGAGCACAGCACTCTAAAAAGTGAATTAAATCACACACATCATTTCTGTATCACTGTGCTCGAACATTTTGTTTAATTGTTGAAAGCAAAGAAAAACTTGAAGACAGCATAGTTGTTTACTTTGTGCTCAATGGGTAAGGATAGATAATCTCTCTAAATTATAACCTATCAGTTCAATGCTGAAAGTATTCATCAATTCCTCCCTTATATCTGGAGCTCAACACACAGCAATTCTTTTTCATCACTTTGAACTTTTCTTTAAATGACTCTCAGTCATATTCCAAGTCTAAATCGCATTCTCTTGTTTTTTTCCTAAATTACTATGACCAAGAACATTATCAATATCCTGAGTCTGTTTGAATAAATGCAGTCAGTTAATGCTTTCTTATAAATTAGGACAAAATATGTAAAACTTGAATGGGCCCCTTCCTCACCTGCAAACATCTGGGGACACTTAGGTCACCTCTCCAGAGCAGATTTGGAAATGGACTTCCCAAGTGGAGATAAAACGAGTTGGACTACATTTTGCAATCTCTCTATAGTGTGACCAGCAGTCCCAGTTTGCCCAGGACTGAGGGGTTTCCAGGGATATAAGACTTTTAATATTAAAGTTAAGAAAGTCCCGGGAAAAACAAGTGTCACTTTTTCTCCAAGTTTACTTTCACCTTTAACTTATTTATATCTATAAATAGTAGCTGTGATCACAGTTTTTCACTAATAAAATAACCATACATGTACACAACTCTAGAGTGGCTGACTTTCTTGTATCCTTATCTGAACACTATTTTAATGAGAGAGAGGAAAAAAAACACCACTAAACCCAGGTAATTTAGAAGTCACCTGAAATTTGATGTCTGAGGAGCAAAAAGTATATACAAAACCCAAACTACCTCAAAAGAGGGAGCCTCCTGAATTTGTTCTGCTACGCCATGTATCTTTGGAATGCTCTCCGCTTCCTGCCCTGCTGCAGTATCTATCTCCCTGGGAAGGAAAGCTTGACACAAACCAGCTAACAGCATCTACAAGCATCATCTTGTCTTCAGTTATCATTGGCTCCCCTCCTAATGGGACTAAAACCCTAGGAAATGATATAAGCATGCATTTGTCTGCTGTTGCAAGCAATCTTAGAAGCAGATGTACTTTCCATGAAGTCAAAAGGTCTGCTTTTGCCCTTGATAAACTCTGGCTTTAAAACTCTAATGGAATCCTGGCCGGTTTGGCTCAGCGGTTAGAGCATCGGCCTGCGGACCAGAGTCCCGGGTTCAGTTCCCGCTAAGGGCACGTACCTGGATTGCAGTTTGTCCCCGGCCCTGGTTGGGGTCGTTGTGAGTGGCAACCACTCGATGTGTTTCTCTCTCTCTCTTCCTCTCTCCCTCTCGCTCTATCTGAAGATAAATGCAAAAATGTCCTCGGGTGAGGATAAAAAAACAAACAAACAAACAACAAAAAAAACTCTAATGGACACCCTGGCCAGTATGGCTCCATTGGTTGAGCATCGTCCATACACCAAGAGGTCGTTGGTTCAATACCCAGTAAGGGCACATGCCCGGGTTGTGGGCTTGATTCTTGGTGGGGGGCATGCAGGTGGCAGCTGATCCATGTTTCTCTTTCACATCAATTTCTCTCTCTCTCTCTTTCTCTCTCTCTCTCTCTCTCTCTCTCTCTCTCTCAAATCAATAAAAACATCTTAAAAACTACAGATAATAAAACTTTTGGAAGATGGGGTTATCACCAAAACTGCATATAGCTATTCTAAAATTATCCTTGGAAAATTATTCTTGTGTTCTTTTACTTCTTCTAGTTATTCTTTCCAAAGCACTGATGCCGTAGTTGCATGTCATTTAACATGCTTCAAAACCTGTTGTGCTTACAAAATCTAATATTTCCTTCAGTATCATTACCCCCCTAATTTCTTCTTCTTTTTTTAAGTGAGATTTTTTTCCCCTTTATTGATTTTTTTTAGAGAGAAAGGAAGTGAGAGGGAGAGAGAGATAGAAACGTTGAGAGAGAACATCAATTGGCTGCCTCCTTCATGCCCCTCACTGGGGATTTGGCCCACAACCTGGGCATGTGCCCTGACTGGGAATCAAACCAGCAACCTCTTGGTGCATGGGTCGATGCTCAACCACTGAGCCACACTGGCCAGACACTACCCCCCTAATTTCTTAATGAATATAATTTCCTTTAACATTTAAAATTGCAAAGTTTATTCCACAGTGTTCCATATAATTGATACAATTTCCTACCTATCAATTGACATCTTCCATGTCAGTGTTCTCATTAGAACCCTTCCTAAGGAACACACCACACCCATATCTAGATAATTATACATCTACATAATTACATATCTAGATAATTACTTTAGAATCAGAAGTTTTAAAAAAATGTCATCAGGACAAATTTCTATGTATAGCTTGATTGTCATTTTCAAAATTCAATTCAATTAAACAAAACAAATAGATGTCTATATGATATAAATTTGAGAAAATCATTTTGGATCATCTCTTTTTTGTCTATTATAGTCATGCACTGTGGGGGGGGAAGTATTATTTTAATTACTTAGTCATTCATTCTTTTTCTTTCAAGATTTATTTATTCAGTACCCATTTCATACCAGATATTATGTTTAGGCCACAAAGACCATTTCTACTTAACTATATGTTCCAATGCCCTAAATCTGTATAAATATGTGGCCATATAACTCATCAACTAAACCAGGACACACATGAGCATGAAAGGAGGAAGTGCTTTCAGTAATTACTCCACAACAGTAGGCCTAGATCTAAAAATGTCTCAAAAGGTAGATATGTGTGTGTATATGTACATATGTGTGTGTGTGCATGTGTGTGTATGTGCGTGTGTGTGTATGTGCATATATGATATAGGTGCTCAAAATGGTGGTCTTCATGGGCATTAGAATTCTGTTCTATGGATGCAGATACCACCACAGCACAACAGAGATATTAACATCAGGTAAGGGACATTTGTAGCTTACATCCCATATTTGCTAAAGCAGCTCTATTAGTAATAGCCTATCATTTTATCTCCATAAATGCATTTGTAACTTAAAATATCATGCATCTTAATTTCTGATTTGGCCAATGTATCAGTATTAAAAATAATACACCCTCCCCTTCATGAAAAAAAAGGGTGAGATTTTTAAAGTTCAGATTTCAAGGGCAAAAGATCAATGCTACTAGGATCTTCCCTGTCACTAGGGGGCAGAAGCTATTCATGTGATGAAGTAAATCAAGCATTTTCTATAAATGGTTTCAGAGGATTTTTAAATGTGTTAGAAAGTTGTCCAACTAACAGAATGGGATACTTGCCATACAACTAAACTAAATTTAATTATTTTTGCTTTACGCCTAGATACAATTTACTTCCATCTAGAGTTGGGAAAACTTCTAAAAAATTAACATTTGAGAAAATATTATGTCAAGCATTTTAGGAAACATAAAAGACTTACGTTTACTTACAATTGATATCAGAGTGAGCACATAGTGCTGCAAATTCGGCCCGTGATGATGGACCATTTTGGCATCAGCTGTCACCATAACTTCCACGTATCTTGGATATGATAAAAAACGTTTTTTCCTGGAATGTAACTGGCTTTTTTCATTTTCCAGTGATATATTTTTTGAAGGGTGTCCTAAAACTACTTCCTTTTTCATATTAAGATCTTCATTCACATTGCTGTAGTTATGAAAAGGTAAAGTGGCCTTCTTTATTTGACTTTCTGAGGGGATAAAAGAATATAATGTGCAGTCATTAAATTATGTGACCAAAATATAACGCAAAATAAAATAGCCAAAACTAATACTTACACATGTGCTTCCAATGTGAAACAATAAAAGGGCAAAAAATTATTATTTAAAACAACGTTATACAGCATTATGCATTATCATGAGCGTTACTCTTCATAGTAAATAAAATATTCGTATTTTCATAGATTTCACTAATAAAACTGTAACTAAGTCTTTTGAAACAGCTGTAAGTATTCAAAAATATTAACCATTGGATAGAAAAATAAAAATAAATCAAGAAGTCCCCGCTCGGCCGGTGTGGCTCACTGGTTGAGCGTCAACCCATGCACCAAGAGGATGCCGGTTTGATTTCTGGTCAGGGCACATGCCCAGGTTGTGGGCCAAATCCCCAGTTGGGGGGCATGCTAGAGGTGGCCAATCGATGTTCTCTCTCATCAATGTTTCTATCTCTCTCTCCCTCTCCATTCCTCTATCTCTAAAAAATCAATAAAGAAAAAAAAGTAAAAAAAAAAAAAAAAAAGAAGTCCCCATGTTTTTCTCAGTAGTTAAACTGGGCCCTGAGGTTAGTGATGGCATTTAATCTCACTACAGAGTAATCACACTTTGTAGGATGAAATGTCATAAAACACAGAATAAAACAAACTTTTATAATACAACATGTCAAGAACACCAAAAATAACAGAAAATCAACCCATATAACAATACATATCTTTTTCAAAGCCATAAAATCAAATGTTGATATAAATTTTATAATACTTGATTATATAAAATACCTTATTACTTTGTTTGCTTATATAAATACAGAATTAAAATTATTGAACACTGAAGATCATCATAGCAACCACTTTTAAGTCCTATGCATTTATAGAAGCCATTTCTAAATGTTTGATTATTTGTGCTATTGGAAAAATTCATAGGCAGAATGGGCGGCTTGTCCTATTTTCCTTCTTCAATTTGTTTCTCTAGTCTACTCTCCTTTCTTATTTTTCTCTGCTAATTTACTAACACTTGTTTGGTGAAAAGTATTTTGAACAGAAAAATGAATAAAAATAATCAGGTAAGAAGAAATAAAAGGTCTGGATACTTAATAAACCAAATAATGAATATCAAAACAATCCATACTTAGTTCTACTATAAGAATTGGACATAAATATAAGACTATATTTTCATACAAAAATAATTTATTTCATTTTAAAGCAGAAATCCTATGGTTGTAAGAAAGAAACGAAAGTTCTTAAACATTGTTTCTACAGATGAACTCCTTTTTCTGATTCCTAAAACCATCCTGCCTTTTAATATTACTTTGCTCTTGGGTTTTAAAATGTATCTCTGTGGGAGATTCTGGAAATTTGGCAAACTGATGATATAGTCCTAAAACTTTATTCTACCATCCTTTTCTCCTGGGGTGATTCAACCACTAAAATATCTGTGACCGATTACTGGACCCCAGCTATATTTATGAATACAAATCTCAGCACTTTCAGGAAGAAGGTAAATATTCATGTTTTGATTTATTCATTCATCTATTTTATTCATTCAAAATAAACATTTCTTGAGTACCTTCTGTATATCAGGAAACATTTAGAAATTGAGACGCAAAAAGCACCTCATAAAGCTTATAATCTACTAGGTAGAAAACATAATAAATGAACACATATTTAAGGATACATTTCATATAACTTTAAGTGCTTCAATAACAATTCAACCAAGAGACAAAGTGACTCTATCTTTCCAAATGGCTAAAATTTCAAAGATCTATAATACCAAGTATTGGTACAACAACTTCGGAAAACTGACAATTTCTAACTGAAGTCAGACGTGCATCTTCCCTATGAACCTGCAATTCTACTTCTACAAATACACCTAAGAGAAGGAAAACACATGTCCATAAAATGACTTGTATAAGAATGTTTATAGCATATAAACCTAGGGAATAGAATACGGAGCCTAGAAATAAGCTCTCACGTATATAGTTAAATGATGTTCACCACAGGTGCCAAGACAATTCAATGTGGACAGAGCAGTCTCTTCAACAAATGGTGTTGGAAAAACTGGATATCCACATGCAAAAGAATGAAACTGAACTCTTATCTCAAATCATTTATAAAAATTAATTCAAAATGGATGAAAGACCTAAATGCAAGATCCAAAAGTCGAACTCCTAAAAGAAAACAGAGGAAAAGTTTCACGACATTAGATTTGGCAATGAGTTCTTGGATATGACACAAAAGCACAGGCAATAAAAGAAAATAAACAAAAGGGACTACATCAACTTTTTTAAAGTCTGTGCAAAGGACACAGAGTAAAAAGGCGACCTATTGAATGAGAGAAATATTTGCAATCATATATCTAATAAGGGGTTAGTACCCAGAACATATTTAAAAAACAAAAACAAAAAACCCTTCTACAACTCAACAAAAATAACTATGAGAAAATGGGAAAGGACTTGAATATTCATTTCACCGAAGATAATATACAAATGGCCAATAAGCATATGAAAAGATGCTTAATATCACTAATCATTACAGAAATGCAAATCAAAACTACAATAAGATATCACTTCACACCCATTAGGATGGCAACTATAAAAGAAAAAAACAGAAATGAGTGTTGGCAAAGATGTGGAAAAATCGGACTTCTTACAAACTGTTAGTGAGATTATAAAACAGTACAACTGCTATGAAAAACAACATAGAGGTGCCTCAAAGAATTACAACTAGAACTACCATATGATTCAGGAACTATTTCTGCATATATATCCAAAAGAATTGAAAGCAGGGTCTTCACTGAATTATTCACAACAGCCAAAAGGTGGAAGCAACCCAAATGCCCATCAATGGATAAATGAAATGTGAAATATATATTTCAGCCTTAAAAAGGAGGAAATTGTGTTACATATTATGCTAAGTGAAATAATCCAGTCACAAAAAGATAAATCCTGTATGATTTCATTTATGAGGTATCTACAATAGTAAAGTTTAAAGTTGAGGGTTTGGTTACCCAGGCCTGTCAATATCTCCCTGTCTGAGAAATCTCCCAAAGTTTGTTCTGCCTGGATGCTAAGAAATAAACTCTCTCCAGCTAAGACCAGTAAGTAAAAGAGAAACAATCCAATCAGGCAGCACTGGAGCTTGGAGGAGTCAGACTGACAGAAAGTAAGCCAGAAGAGATGTCTCTGTGCTAAAACCGCCAGAGAAATAAACAAGAACTCCAAACTGGAATGAAAACATCGAAGGAGATAATGTAGCACAGGAAACAAGTCTCTAGAACAACAGAATATATACATTTCAAATTTAAAGATTCAATTCTGGAGGAATTAAGTAATAAAAAATAAGGAAAAAAATAACCAATATCAGGATCCTTATAGACATTAACAGGATATAAGCAACTTGGTGCAAACAAATTTAGAAATGTTTTGCAAAACTTTTCTAAAAATATATAAGTTAAACAAAATTGACCAATAAAAAATTTTAGCTCGGCCAGTGTGGCTCAGTGCTTGAGCATCGACCCATGCACCAAGAGGTTACCGGTTCGATTCCCGGTCAGGGCACATGCCCAGGTTGTGGCCCTGATCCCCAGTGGGGGGCATGCAGGAGGCGGCCAGTCAATGTTCTCTCTCATCAATGTTTCTACCTCTCTCTCCTTTCCTCTCTCTTTCTAAAATCAATAAAGAAAAAAAATTGTTTTTTTTAATTTTAGAATGCTGCCCTGGCTGGGTGGCTCAGTTGGTTAGAGAGATGCCCCATACACCAAAAGGATGCAGGTTGGATCCCCGCTTAGGTGCTTACTGGAGGCAAGCAATCACTGTTTCCCTCTCACATCGATGTTTCTTTCTCTTTCTCTCCTTCCCTCCTCCCTTCTCCCCTCCACCTCCCCCACACTTTCTCTAAGATCAGTAAAACATATCCTCAGGTGAAAATTTAAAAAAAAAGAAAGAATTAAAAAGCCTAAATACCTACATAACTTTTTTTTTGTTTAATCCTCACCTGAGGACATTTTATTTACTTATTTTTTTGCATTTATCTTTAGATAGAATGGGAGGGAGAGAGGGAGGAAGGGAGAGAGAGAGAAACATCGACGTGAGAGAGACACATGGAGTGGTTGCCACCCACACGACCCCAACCGGGGCCAGGGACAAACAGCAACCAAGGTATGTGCCCTTAGTGGGAACTGAACCCAGGACTCTCTGGTCCGCGGGCCAATGCTCTAACCACTGAGCCAAACCAGCCAGGGCCCTACATAACTTTTAAAAAATTGAATCCTAATCACTTATTTCTAAAAAATCCAATCTCAAAGTCCTTCACCAATAAACACCACTAAACATTTAAAGAACTCTTTCAAATACTTTTATTTATTTATTTATTTATTTTTATTTTTATTTTTTTATCCTCACCGAGGACACTTTTTCCATTTTTTTTTTTTGGTTCAGATAGAGTAGGAGGGAGAGAGAGGAAGAGAGAGAGAGAGAGACAGACATCGATGTGAAAGGTACACATCGAGTGGCTGCCACCCGCACAACCAACCAGGGCCGGGGACAAATTGCAACCAACGTACATGCCCTTGGCGGGAACTGAACCCGGGTCTCTCTGGACCGCAGGCCAACGCTCTAACCGCTGAGCCAAACTGGCCAGGGCTCAAATACTTTTAAAAGAATCAAAAAGAATGAAACAATTCTGAACTTGTTTCATGAGGTTTTTAGAAGATGCTGTAACAGAATATCTTCATGATCTTGGTTTAAAAAAAAAAAAAGTATTCCTTAGGATACAAAAAAAAAACCCAAAAACTAACTATAAAGACTATTCATTTGACTAAACTAAAAATTCAAATTTGTGTTCAACAAAAAACACCATTATTGCATTATTGGAGTAGGAGAAGGTATTTGCAATATATATAAAAACAACAAAGAGCTCATATACAGATGATATAATTAATAACTACAAATCAGCCTGGCCAGTGTGGCTCAGTTGGTTGAGCACTGGCCCATGCACCAAGAGGTTACTGGTTCAACTTCTGGTCAGGGCACATGCCTGGGTTTCAGGCTTGATCCCCAGCGGGGGGCATGCAGGAGGCAGAGGATGGAGTTTCTCTTTCATAGATGTTTCTATTTCTCCCTCTCCCTTCCTCTCTCTCTAAAATCAATAGAACATTTTTTAAAAGTAATTACAAATCAATAAGAAAAAAACAATAAAAATAAGGAAGACTTTAATACCTCACAAAAGATAAAACTTAAAGGCAAAAATGTATAAAATGATGCAAAAAATTTACTGCTAATCAGAAAAAATGCAAATTAAGACAATAAAACAGTATTATATACCCACTCAAATGGTTAAAATAAAAAATATTGACAAAAATAAGGCATGATAATATAATGTAGGGAATCTGAATTTCTTATATACCCCTGGTAACAGTGGAAATTAGCATATTCACTTTGAAAAATGTCAGTGGGGAAGGAGAGAATGTAGGTCACACAGCTTAGTGCAAAAGAAATATAGTTATTTACTTTTTTTTAATTTTTATTTTCTTTATTGATTTTAGAGAGAGAGGAAGGGAGAGATAGAGAGAGATGGAAACATCAATGAGAGAGAACATCGACTGGCCGCCTCCTGCATGCCCTCCACTGGGGATCAGGCCCACAACCTGGGCATGTGCCCTGACCGGGAATCGAACCGGTGACCTCTTGGTGTATGGGTCGATGCTCAACCACTGAGCCACACCGGCCAGGCAGTTATCATTTACTTTTAAATCTTAATCATTGTAAGTGTGCATAGATAATTCAAAAATAAGCACAGAGATACTCAGTAGAACTTCCCATTTTAAGGGGTGAGAGAGATGATATTTTAAAAATCAGCACAAGTAAGGAAAAAAAAGAAAATTATAACATCATTAATATAAATAACACCAAACACATATTACTTACTGTAAGCTAAGTACATTTCTGGTAAATTTACTTGTATTTACTCATTTGTATAAACGAAGTACTATTGTTAATTCCATTTTCTAGATGAATCTACAACATATAGAAACTAAGGAACTTACAAACACAACTGATCATTAATGGAGCTGAAAATAAAGAGAAGAAAACTAAACAGATCACTTACTGTAATAAAAGGTGAATGTTGTAAGTTTGTCTACCAAAAAGCAAAAGTTTTAAAGAATTGGGTTGATAAAATCCAGTCATATATTTACTACTAAGTAGCACATCTGGAATTCAAATCTTGGGGATCTTACTCCAGAGTCAGTGGTTTAAACAACTAAAAGATAGTTTGACAGTGAAAGTTAAAAGGAAAAATGAAAGAGCCATAATTTAACCACTATAAGGTTAACAATACAGATCTCAAGAGTTTAATCTCTACAGCAAACAAAATAATCAGAATATTCTATACAACTCTTTGTCTAATTAAATTTAGAGTAAAACTAATTTCATACTTCAACACAAGACAGGATGAATCTTGTCACTCTAATAAGTAAAAAAAAAAGTGATAAAATAAATACAGCATATTTTATGTAGTTTGAAAGCTAAAATTTAGAGAAATACATTTTTACAAATACCTATGGATGCAATTAACTACCTAAGAAGAAAGTGAGGAGATGACAAATAGGTTTATAATGATGGTAATGGGGAGACAGGTGAACAAAATGGGAGGGCTTTTGGGAGAATTATATGGCTGTATATTGGTTGTTGTCCAAGTAGTATTTCATATCGGTTCATATATTCATGATATGTATAATATTAACAAGTTCTTAGCAAATAGTAATATACAAAACCAACTGTTGTTAAAAGAATATGATAGCTCTCCTCACTATCATATGCCAATGTTTCAATAACGCTAGCTAAAGCAAGAAGACAATAAAATGAAACATACAGTGTGAATATTAGAAACTTTTTTCATGATTTTGCACATGAATAGCACTTATAACTAAAAAATACTAGAGATTCAATTTAAAACTTTTTAAACAATCTTCAACACAGGAATAATTAAATAATGTAATACTATGCAGCTGTTTAAAAAATTAATTAGGTCTATATGTTTTGATATGGAAGGATGTCCATGTGTTTTAAATTTTTTTTAATGTCTGTGGCTCAGTGGTTGAGCATCAACCCATGCACCAAGAGGTCGCCAGTTCGATTCCCGATCAGGGCACATGCCCAGGTTGCAGGCTCAATCCCCAGTTGGGGGCATGCAGGAGGCGGCCAATCGATGTTCTCTCTCATTGATGTTTCTATCTCTCTCCCCCTCTCCCTTCTTCTCTCTCTAAAAATCAATGAAGAAAAAAAAATAAAAAATACATTTTTAATGTCAGTGGCAGAGTAATATGCATAGTAGGATCCTATTTTTGTAAAAAATTTCACAAAATATACAAATATATATTTATAAAATTGTATATAATGAGGCAAAAAGGTGTGGAAGTATACACCTCAAAGTGTTTTGGCTGTATTAGATAGTGTTACTGTCCCCCTCTTCAACTACACCTATCAGTCTTTAACATCTCAGTGCTCTTTAAATCACTGCAATGAACTTGTTTTATTACTGTCATTTTTAAATTGTAATTTTTTTATGCCCTGGCCAATGTGGCTTAGTGATTGGAGCATCGACCCACGCAGTGAAGGGTCGCAGGATCGATTCTCAGTCAAGGGCATACACCTGGGTTGCAGATTTAATCTCCAGGCCCCAGTCAGAGTGAGTCTGGGAGGCAACCAATCCATGTATCTCTCTCACATCAATGTTTCTCTCTCGCTCGCGCTCTCTCTCTTCCCCCTTTCCTCCCTCCCTCCCTTCCACTTTCTCTAAATGTCAATAGAAAAAATATCCTTGGGTGAAGATTAACCAAAAAAAATAGAGTACTTTTAAAAACAGCATCTATAACTATTTTACAAGCTAAACATTTAATCCCATTACCTTTTTGATATTTATACTTGTTTTTCTATTTATGTTCCATCAAGTCAAATGCTAAAAGAATTTCCTGTCATTTATTAATAACAAGTGTAATATAACCCAAAACTAATTTAGACCAAAACAAACCATCAAATCACAAACATCATGCAACAATGATAATCAGTGAATATAATTCTTATTATGGTATACTGTATTCTGAAGTGCAAGGAGATAGTTAAAAGTTAATAATCCATAAGAATATAAACTACTAAAAATTATTAAACATTAATGTAATAAGAAACACATAATTCTACTTAAATGTCCCACACCTTGGAAAAAAAATTTCTGTGACCAATTCCTTAATACGTGTGACTCAATATAATTTTGAAATCTCTGCATTTATTTAAGGAAAAACAAGAAATTGGACACTCTGATTATCTTAGATTTGGGAATTTGTAGTCCTCTATGTATGCAGTTCAAAAGTGGTTTCTTCAATATACTGTTTAGTTGACAATTTTTCCATAGCAAGCCTTTCTTGATAGTGAGGGCAGTATGTTGATTTACATTCTGGTATGAACTCCTTATCTCATTGCAGATGGGCTCTTTGATGAGAACTGCCCATAAGATAAAATCCTCATTGCCCATAAGATAAAATCAAGGTCTAGCATAACCCCATTATCAGGAAACAGCTACCAGCCACTCTCCTAGACCAAGAATCTGACTGGCCTGCTTGAACAAATTTCCTGATGCTACAATAGGATCATGTGCTAACTTTGAGTAGAATTACAATGCATGAAATGAGGTTCTTTATTGTACTCTGTCACAGCATGGTACTCAAACCTTGGCCTCAATTCTCCATAAGTGGCCTGGGACTGAGCTAGAATCTGGCATTAGAACTGAACACGATATAAATCTAACTATTTCTATGTTTCTGGCTTAAGGATTTGATGACGGTATCAATACTAACATAACTGATTACTTATTTTAGGTGTAGGTAACCTATTAAACAGTTTCCCTGCATCCCTTCCTTCACTTCTCACCATTATGAGAAGAAATTTTTGTTAACACATCTACTTTATAGATGGGGGGAAATAAAAAAAGGGAATCCCTGCTTTGTCAAAAAAAAATTATTATTTATGAATATAATTAAAAACCTATAATGCCACTTAAAAATCCTAACAGCACCTCATATTCAAAATACACAAAACTAAATCTGTCATTTTCTTCTCCGAGTCCCAGTTTCTCTATTTCTACAACTACGAGCAATAATCTAATATCCATAACTCCCACTAAACTGTGCAGTACCTTTGGGCTCTTCTTTACCTTTTGTACCTGGTCACCAAGTTTTGTCATTCTCCTTCTAAATGTTCCTAGTATTGCACCTGTTGTCAACAATGCCCTTGCCTCTAAACTCATTCAGGTCTTTTTCACTTGTTATTTAGAATCATGAATGCAAAATTAGACAGAGTCTCCTAAATAGTCTCTCCATCTTCAATCTCTTATCCTTCTTATTCATCCTACATTTATGTCCAGGAAAGATTCATTTTTAGTAATATCTCTTTTATCTCATCCTTCTTCAAGAAATTTCCATGGATCCTCATTGCCCATAAGATAAAATCAAGCCCATGACCACCACTAACCCACCACTAAACATGCTCATCACCACCACTACCATCAAGCTATAAACTCTAAATACTGACAACACTGTTAGGCAATGTGTTCTGCCTCAGAAAGTCCTCAATAAATGTTCATGAAAAGAAGGAAAAAAGGATTAAGAGGAAGAAAAGAAGGATGATGAAAAGTTGGGAGATGGAAAAAGGGAAGAAAGGGAGGGAAAAGGAAGAAGGGACTATATTGAGGAACAAGGCAAAAAAAAAAAAAAAAAAAGTTCATCATACCAGACCTCAAGGTAAGGGTAATACTAATTGTAATATACAACAGTAGCAACTCAAAGATGAAGAGATGAAGAGGTAGCCTTTGATGTTCCTGATATCAAGTATGAAATTCACTCTGGTCTCTGTACAGAGGCTAGAATTGATACAAATACTCTGTATTTGACCAGATGAGAAAACAAGTTTTATACTTGTCCAATAGCATGTAACCACCCATTCTAAACATGAGAGCATAAAATCAAAAGAAGCATATTCTAGAGCATCAACATTTCAAACCACTTGTTAAATGCCAACAAGACTCCCAACCCAAAGAATTGGGTGTGTTTTGAAATAGATTTCACAATATATCTGATAGGGTTACTCTAACATATTTTCTTATGATTTAAACTGTTTTCCGGATCTATTATATATCCTATGTTGCCACAATAAATTTTATTAATACTACTATTGTCAATAACAAACACAATACTTAATGAGTGCTATGTACCAAGTACTGGTACACTTCACATAAGTTATCTCCTTTACTATTAACAACTCCATCATTTTATACATGAAAAAAATGAGGAACAGGAAGTTTAAGAAAACTTCCCATGATCACATAATAAAATATAATTTTGAACCTATTAAGTTTTTAAAACAGTAGTATTCTATGACAAAATCTGCTGGAAATCCATAGTCCTCTATGATTTGTCAATATTATTAGAAATCTCAACCACTCTTATAGAATTGTGGCACATGTCTTTGAACTAAAGCAATTTGTAAGCCATTCACAAGTTAATAATTAGAAATGCACCTACTAATAATAAATGTGCAGAAGATTGTGGACTTGCCTGTGGCAAGCTGAAACTTGAAACATAAAAGAATCATTACATCATTAGTCCTCATTGCATCCCTGAATCAGTCACTATTACAGGGCACATTTTGAAACATAGACATGTGACACAGGTTACATGAAATTTCATCAGCCACCAGCTGAGTACGTGGCATAAGAAATAAATAAATTTAGATTTCCTCAACATCCATTATTACATCTAAATTCCACATCACATGACTCTTCTAAAGGTCATATGTGGTAATACATGTAGAATGTTAAGAATTTAGTAACCAGGATCAAAATGGAAAATGCTGTCTCCTACAAAACTAAAAGAGGAACTAGCTACTCATATTCATAAAAATATTGGTCTAGTTCTCTTTGCATTACAGAAATATAGAGCTGAGTCAAGATTTGGATATAAATGCATTTTTTCCCTGCGCACGTTTTTTTCTGATATATATATATATATATATATATATATATATATATATATATATATATATATATATATTATTTATTTTCCCCTTTTATTAAATGTATTGGGTATCAATAAATTTATACAGGTTTCAGATGCACAATTCTACAACACATCATTTGTACACTATATTGTGTTCACCACCCCAAGTCAAGTCTGTCCATCACCATTTATCCCCCCCATACCCTCCTCTGGCTTCCCCATCCCCTCTTTCCCCAGCAATCACCACACTGTTGTCCATGGATATAAATACATTTAGCTCTAAAATGCATAGACTTGAGAAAGATCTGGTACTGTCCTTTCACTCTAGTGGCCCTAAAAGATAAAAAGGAGGGCACTGAAAACCCCCCAAATTACTCCCATTAATCCCACATTCAGTAAGAAATTCCAGTTCCTTTTGCTAAGTGTGCTGAAAGGGCAGCGAGTACACTGGTCAAGCATTACAGAGTAAATACCCTTTCTTCCACATTCTCAAGAATCCAACCCATGGGGATTGCTCTAAAGATATGAAGACAGATTTTCCTAATAAGCTGAATCAAGGATTCTTGCACAGGTCATGAGTTGAAAATAAGCACACATTCATTCATAAATTCAAAACCTTTCATGTTTCCTTCTTAGGTGAAAAGGTATACTCACTTGATGCCCCCTACCAGCTTTTGGTTTCTAACCTCTACACTTGGAGAGTATAGAAGAGGAACTGTGTAGCCCTTTGCATTTTGCAAAGTGCTTTTCCACATCTTCAAATACTATCCTTAGTCAGAGATTCTAAGCAAAATAAGACTAAGACTAACTAACCAAATCACACATAAGTTAGTAGACTTTAGATGTACAATTATACATATAACAATGTGATACTACAAACTCCCACTCTACTACTTCCTGAAAAGATGCTAGAAAATCTTATGAGAAAAAATTCTTTAAAGAAATACCAGTTATTCAGAATTCATGTTGAACACAGATCTAGTAAGCTTATTATGCAAGTGCGTGTGGCTGCTGAAGTTAGAATACAGCATAACGCTATTAAAATTTATAACAGTACAGAACTCTGCCTTATCAATCTTATCTTGTTATTTTTGGATGAGCCTTTGGGGCAGTCCATTTCTAAATCATATCCACTTACTATGATTTAACAGACAACATATAACTCCCTTTGTTCTCCAGACTTTTACATGAGCTGCTCCTGAGCTATAAGAGTTCCCACATTATCTGACAATCTGCCTCACGTATGTGGAATCATTCCAAAAAATGCTTTGAGGTCATTTTAAGTATAATATTAAGCACTCTGAAATCCTCCCGAAATGCAAAGTTAGTTCAAAGTGGAAATTTATAAATATTATAACCTCCTTATTTGCTCTATCAATTCAAGTATTGGTATATGATAATTTTTTCACACAAAGCAACTTGTTGAAATATGAGTATGAGCATTTCCTATTATGTTATTAACTATAATTTCTGTTACTTTTTATTGACTATTTTTGAAAAATAAAGTTATAACTCACAAACATCTAAAATGTAATCTAAGCTTAGACTTTAACTCATTCTTATTCTAATGTTATTCCTGCCATTATAATTGACAACTCCTGGCTCTGTAATTCCTATAACAGCTTTTGACTGAAAATAGAATTCTCATCTGAAATACTCTGCTAACTATTAGTATTTGCTTAAAAGATTTTCAAAAATAAGAAAAAGATCTTTTCCAAAGTAAATTTAACATTGAAAAACTTAGGACTAATTAAAGGCACTCACTAAATGAATATAAAATGTTAAAAATAAAAATACTGCCTGGCTGGTGTGGCTCAGTGGTTGAGCATTGACCCATGCACCAAGAGGTTGCCGGTTCCATTCCGGGCAGGGCACATGCCCAGGTTGTGGGCGAAATCCCCAGTGCGGGGCATGCAGGAGGCAGCCAATCAATGTTCTCTCTCATCAATGTTTCCATCTCTCTCTCCCTCTCCCTTCCTCATTCTCTAAAATCAATAAGGAAGAAAAAAACTATGTGGTATCTTACTAGCACTTAATGTCTTTATTATGGAATCAGTTTTTTTATTCGTTTTTGACAAAAGTAGAAAAAAAACTCTGAGATCATTGATGGACTGAACTCTCATTTTCAAGCAGGTATTTTGTTGTTTGATTTTATGCTACTACATCAGAATAAAACTTTTTAAAAGAATGTTTTTGTCAATCTTACTTAACATTATGTTAATTTGACATCCAGCTACATTTGTTAAGTGCAAAAGAAGCTGCAGACTGCAGACTAACAGGTCAGACTGAGGGGACTTTTTCCCGTCGGTATTCTGGCTCTCTTTCAAGGAAGAAAAGCCCAAGGAAGCAGCCTGTTTGGGAGAGGTCCAGAGGTCTGGATGTTCTCCCCATGAAATAGTGTATCTGTCACCTGACCTGGCAGTGAGCCCAACTCTCAGTCCAGCAGTGATGATGTTCCCCAAGTAAGGAATAGGGACTATGATCATCCTTGTGCAGTTTTCCTTGGCAAATGCACTCATTGTGAGAGCAGCCCAGTCTCGTGTCTCGAGATCTTTAGAGTTGCTTTTGAATGCTGCAATACTGAATCAGATTCTAATTGCAAGTAAGTAAAATCTTTGCTTCCTCTTCATGAGGAAAGCACCACATGGCTCAGCACTAGGGAGCCAAAGATTAAAATTTACTTCACTGAGCATTTGCAATTAAGTTGTGTTTGCTAGACCAACCAAAGGAAAACTGTAAAATGAGCTACATGGCTGATTAATGATCTAATACCTTAGATAGAAAATTTTACATGTATTGCTCTCCACAAATATATTGAGTTAGTTTCACTTCTGTCCTTTACCTGATAAATAAATCTAAAAGAATATTAAGTGTATAAACTAAAAATGATGACATCTTTAGGCAATTCATATACTATGGCCCATTGTTTTAATCATTCTCTTCTTCTAAGAGTCACTAATTTTCTCTGATCTTTTCCTATACAATCAGGAGAAATTTTCAAACCAACTTCACTCATAAACATAGATCTACAAATTCTAAAGAAAATATTACCAAATCCAGTCTGGTAAGAACACAAGGTGGACTTGCCATTTGATCAATTGACTGAACAAAGGGAAAAAATACATGCTCACTTTGATATATGTGGAGGAAAAAAGTTTTGATAAAATTCAATATCCATTCATAATAAAAATTCTTAAGCTAGGTATTTAGGGAAACTTCTTTAATCATATAAAGGGGGCACCTAAGGAAAACCAACAGACATTGTACATATTAGAAAAGGTTGAAAACTGTCCTTCTATAATTGGTGATGAGGCAAGAATTTTCATTATTGCCATTTCCATTCAATGTTGTTTTAGAAATCTTAGCCAGAGCAATAAAGAAAAATAAATAAAAGATTGAAAGATTGGAAAGGAAGAAATAACTGTCTACATGATTGTCCATGTACAACATCCAAAAGTATCAACAGATAAACTATTAGAATATATGAGCAAAGTTGCTGAATATAAGTTCAATACTTTAAAATTCCCTGCATTTTTATGTAGAAATAATTAGAAAATGAAACTTTACAAATCATACCACTTACAATTAAAAACTGACTAAATATCCAGAAAGAAATATAAAACATTACGTGGGAAATTAAGGAAGAATGGAGGATATACCATATTGATGGGTTAGAAGACACATTATAAAGATGTCACTTCACCAAATTGATCTATTGATCCAATAAAATTCAATCAGATTATTTTCCTTTTATAGAAACCAACAAGCTGATTCTAAAATATATAAATGCAAAGGATCAAGAATAACCAACACAAACTGATGGTTACCAGATGGGAGGGGGATGGGGGACTAGGTGAAAAGGGTAAAGGGATTACGAAGTACAAATTAGTAGTTACAAGACAGTCACGAGGATGTAAAGTACAGCATAGGGAAGAGAGTCAATATTATTGTAATAACTATGTATGGTGCCAGGTGAGTATTTGAATTATCGGGGGGGGGGAATCACTTTGTAAATTATAAGTGTCTAACCAATACGCTGTACACTTGAAACTAATATAAAATAATATTGAATGTCAACCGTAATTGAAAAATAAAAAAAGAATAACCCACAAAGTCAAGGGCTAACTACCACATTTCAAGACTTGTAATAGGGCTATTATTTTTATATATAATTTTTTGATGTTGTTAATCGTCACCCAAGGATATTTTTCCATTAATTTTTAGATAGAGTGAAAGAGGGTGGAAGGCGAGAGAAAGAAACATCCATGTGAAAGAGACACATCATTGGTTACCTCCCACACAACCCCGACTGGGGCCAGGGATTGAATCTGCAACACTTAGGTCTGCGGGCTGATGCTCTAACTGCTGAGCCAAACCAGCCAGGGCAGATACACTATTTTTAAGGCAGTTTTGGCACGATGATGAAAAAATAGACAAGTAGAAGAATAGACAATGTCCAAAGCAGATCCATAGATAGGGATACTTTTCTGAATAAATGTTATATATGCTAAATATTTCCATTGCTATGAAATGTTTCAATTAGCTTTTTTCTTTTTTATCCTCACCCAAGGACATTTTTGACCCATCTTCAGATAGAGCAGGAGGGAGAGAAGGAGGAAGAGAGAGAGAAATATCAATGTGAGAGAGATATATCGACTAGTTGCCACCCACACGACCCCAACTGGGGCCAGGGACAAACTGCAACTGAAGTAGGTACGTGCCTTTAGTGGGAACCAAGCCCGGGACTCTCTGGTCCGCGGGCCAACGCTCTAACCGCTGAGCCAAACCAGCCAGGGCTCAATTAACTTTTTAAAAATAAGGTTTTATTGACTATTGCTTTTTATAGTTTTATTAAGTCCACTATTTTTGGATTTTGCAAAAGAAATAATCAAAGTTTGAAATTATTGATAGATTGAGCTCTTATTTCAAATAAGCATTTTATTTCATTTTATTTAATGCTATATCTGTTTAATATATCAACTTTTTATGATGGTTTTCACCACAACAGGATTAGTCACCAACAAAGAAGGCCTGAAGATAGTTCATCTAACTGTCCTTTATAATATCCTAGTTTTATAACTTCTGTGAACTCAAATATTCTTGAACCCAATCCAATTTTCACAACATTGAAAGTCATCCATCATTCCTAGTTTTCAAAATTCAATAATTAGCTCCAAATCATGTTCTTTTAATCCCCAACACCACTTAGCCAATTAGTTACTCCTACCTTTTTGAAAATCTTTCTTCACTAGGCTTTGGGGCACACATTTCTCAGTTGTCTTACTACGTCCCTGGCCTCTACTTTCCAGTCTCCTAGGTTTTTCCTCATCTCTCCAACTGCTAAACATTGTCATGCCCCATAGTTAATAATCCTTGGATATTTTTCTTTTCTGTATCTAATTCATTCCCTATACAATTTCAAACAGCCTTATATCTTTGAACATCATTTATATTCTAACTCCTAAATCATTATCTCAAGCCCAGACCCCCCATACTGACCTTGTAACTCATAAATTCTATTGTCTACTTGTCTTTTCTCCCTTTAGATTTCTAATTGGCACCCCAAACTCAAAATGTCTAAAACCTAGTCCTGATACTCCTTCCTAAAATTGTGGTTCCCACGGACTGCCCCTCTTCAGTAAATGACAACTCCATCCTTCCAGTTGCTGTGGGAGGGAAGGGGGAGCCACCTTAGAATACTCTGTGACAACTCTTACTCTAAATCTTCAGCCACTGCCCTACTCACCCACTTATCAGCTTGACCATCAAAATGGACACAGTGACATCGTGTCAGGCCACTTCTCAGTAACTTCATGACTACCACTCAAATTCAAGACCATCACTTCTCAACATGATTATTTCAGTGTCCTCCTCACCCTCCTTGCTATGCTCTTGTTCTAGTCTTTTCTCCATCCAACAAAACGAGTAGTCCCTTTAAAATGCAAGTTGAGCACTGGCCAGTGTTGCTCAGTGGTTAGAACATCAGCCAACACACCAAAGGGTCATGGGTTCAATTCCCAGTCGAGGGCACATACCTGGGTTGCTGATCTGATCCCCAGCCCCAGCAGGGGTGCGTGCAGAAGGCAACCAATCCATGTCCAATCCATGTGTCTCTTACATCTCTCTCTCTCTCTCTCTCTCTCTCTCTCTCTCTCTCTCTCCCCCTCCCTCCCTTCCACTCGCTCTAAAAATAAATGGAAAAATATCCTTGGGTGAGGATTAACAAAAAAATAAAAAATAAAATAAAATGCAAGTTGACCATGTCACTTCTCTCCTCAAAACCCTATAGTGGCTTCCAGTGTTCCAGTTACCTTCAAGGTTGTTATTGTGACTTACAATGTCCTATGTGTTGAGGTGGATTTACCATGAACCTAAAGCAGCTTAAAATTCTGGTCTCTCAGTTACAAAGGTCTGTTCCAAGGCTTTGGATGGAATCCTAGTAATTTTGTATTTATAACTTTTCTATTACTTTTCTCAACCCTGCCAATTTGTGTACTCTTCAGGCCCCACACCTGGATTCTAACTACATGACTTAGCCTCCCACCACCACTCTGACTTCATCTCCTGCTACCCTCTCTCCCTCCCTCACTGCACTTGTACTTGTACAGGCTGGTCATGGAGCATGTTAAGCAGGTCCCAGAACCGTTGTAGCTCCAGTGAAGAGGCACTCAAATATTTTATAAATGAATAAACAAATAGATAAACAAATCCATGTTGAGGCAAGGTTGAGAGACCTCATCCTTTAGAGTTATTAATGTGGAACAAGAACAAGAGTCTCCTCTTAGCCGGCAGCTTTTTTCTCCACGTATTCCATGCCCAACCCCACCCAGAACAAAAAGCAGGGGTAACCTGTACACATGTCCCACACTGCACTCGTGTCCCTTCCCTCCCCTGAGCTACCACAAGGTGGGGAACAGAAAGAGCAGGCTTTTGATCTATGGGCCCTATACCATACATGTTCTCTTTCCAGCTGAAAGCTATGACTGAGTTCACCAGGGCTGGTAGTGGATACACTAAAGAAATAGCAATCACTCAGAAATTTCTTTCACTTTCTTCTTGCACAATCAGATTTTAAAAGTCACAGCCTAAATATTACCTTGGCCTTTCTATTTGCCCTGTCACCATCCCCCAAATAAACAAAACTAAGGGGTAGTCATCAGACAATCCCAATTTGCTGACAGATACGCAAAATCATTAAAAACCACAGCAGTGGAAAAATTAGCTCACTGAAAATTCTGGCCAGTTTTACACTAAGAATAACAGTACTGGTTCTCTTTCTTTTACCATAGTCTGTATCTTAGTTACTAATATCTCAAGTCCTCCAACCATTATACCTCTCTCAAAACACAAAGTTTAGCTATTAATCTATTAATGTCAGAAAACATCCCCTTCATTCCGTACTTCTCAGTTGTTGGCATCTCCTTTTGCTGTGCTCAAAGGCACCTCCAACATAAATTTTTAAACACCAACATCAAAACTGTACACCCCTTTGTTGGTGCATGTTCTTGTTTTCTCTATCCAGCATCCATTCATTTAACTTCTTACAACGGTCCCCAATTTTTCTTTGGGTACCTACCTCCATTCATTCTTAGCCTACAGTTCATTGCATTGACCTGATCCCATGAGCATAGTGGATCTGGCTGATTACATCTCTGCCTCCAATAATACCAATTAGCTGAGGCCAAACTAAACAGTAATCAGACCTTCTATCAGAACCTTACTTTGAACTACTGGGGGAGATGACTCCTAACATCCACTGGACTGGTGTCAATTAAGGCCTAAATCTTTTAACAGGGCTTAGCGGAGACCTTTATAAGCTTGCTCCTTCTTACCTCCCCAGCATCATGTCATCTTGCCATGTCCTGGCATCCCAGGCTGTTTCTTAAATACTTTTACTTCCCTAAGTGGTTTAGCCCTGCCCCATCTCCAGGTATTTGCACATGCTCTTGCTTCCATCTGGAATACTTCTCACCCTCTCCCTTTTTCCTGACTAACTCCTACTCATCTTTTGGGTTTGAGACAATGAGGTTTTATTTTTCTCAAGTAAGCCTTCTCTGACTTCCATGTCTGAGCTGGTTTTCCTATAAGGCTCCAAATCATCTTCGGAATGAACTCTGTCTTACACACCTGTTTGTGAACAGAAGAGCAATTTTGGCACTAACAATTCAACTGTTTACACAGCAGCTATAGTCATAACATCAGTTGCTATAGAGTGTGAAACCGTAACCTTTTACTTTAAGGAACATAAACACACAATCTTAAAACTAATAGGAGAGATAGCAGAGACATATAATAAATTTAAAAACAATGCAAGGTAGTATAAATTATATGCAGAATAAATAATGTATCCCCTAAATTGTTAGATAGTCTTTGGCCAGTTATTCCAAAGCCTGCACTCTTAATCTTATAAAATTATGAGCAGGTACATTAATCACAGGAGAATGAATAAGATGCTAATTATAGAACAATCGAATAGAAATTTTCAGTAAAGCCAGAGTCTGTAATAAGGTACAATTGGTAAAAGAGCTAAAAACTAATGACTCCATTCACATTTTAATCTCTATAAGTGAAGAGCACCTTAAGTATGTAAATAAACTCATTTAGAGCAAAGGATTTTTTAATTTGAGGAGACATCTCTCACTGTGGAAGGAAAAGATTAAGGAGACATTTCTTACGGACGATGTAAGAGTATGAGACAAGCCAAAGGCAATACAAAGTGGTAGACAGATCACCGAAGGGCAAGCACTGCTATCAGAAAGGTTAAATGGAGATGTTCCATTCTAGCAGTGGAGGCTTACATTGCTGTCCAGTAAAAACTCACAGAAACTTCTATCAAGTTGCAAAGTAACTAAAAGCCCTGTACATGAATTTCAAAACAGAAAGTGGACCAATATAAAGCAAAGACAGAAAAATTCTTAATGGAGGTAGAACAGAAAAACAGATATACCATGTATTTCAAAGAAGGGTTAACAGTCTCGGTCCCACCAAGAAGTAGGCTTGATAAATACATAAACCAGAGCAAGTTGACGTGGGCAGGAAAAAAAAATTAGAATTCCTAGCAACAAATGAGAAGCTCTAGTTGTATAAACACTGAGAGACAATCAAATCACAACAAATATGAAAGTGGTTTGACACCACTGTATTCAGACACAACACAACATAGCTTATTCTTCCATTAGGGGATATAACTATGGTATAGCTTCTCCTACACTTCCAGATTCATAATTCTCTCCTACTCATTTCTAGCACAGAGAAAACATTCAGAAAATAACTTGCCTTCAAAACTTAAAAAGAATGAATCATTATTTCTACCCTCAAAACATCCTGCAGTTTAATGATGTAGTGTGAAAAAATATAATCCTAGTACAAAGAAAGGAAGATTTTAAAAAAACAATAACAACAACTTTAAGTCTTCAGAGTAGACAGGTCACCCTTCTAGAAAGGAATGTTGCTACTACACCTAAAATGCAAGGCATTAAAGTTACCTTCCATGTTATGTATTTTAGAAATGCACCTGATTAGGTAACATACCTCTGGTTCCATTTTTTCACTTGCCCATTTCACATAATTCATCTAATGTGGGATCATCAGCCTCATTATAAATAGAACTAAGCTGAGGATGATTGTATCTCACAGAGTTACTCTAAGGATCAATGAGATATGGCTGTGAAGAGTGCTTTGAAAAGTACTTTTCATAATATATATGAGGTAGTTCTAATACCATAGGATTCACAATTTCAATCCTTAATAGGTTAAATTTTACAATTTAAGGTTTTTGGTCCAGGACAAAATTTAACTTAAGAACATTACTAATACAATAAGACTGAAAATAGCTCCTTAAGAAAATAAACTACTCATGCACTTTAGAATACTGATGACCCAATAAAGCAAAAGCGTAGAACTGAGTACTTGAGGCAAATTGTTACTCAAATCTAAATGTCTTCTCTGTTTAAGAGTAGGACTTTTTCCCCCCAAATCAATACTTCTTAAGTTTCCACTGTAGCAGGGGCTTGATTTAGATAGAAATGTGGACACCAAAAGAAAAAAAGGCTTCTTTGTGGCACATGGATGAAGAGGAAGGTGGGAGAGAGGGAATGGCTTCAGATTCAATGTACTGACTCCAGGATGCCACTGGGACAGCCAAGAAACATGAGCATCAGACGGTTGTAGACCTGAAATTTAATCTTAAAACAAGATGAAGTTTAACCATTTTTTAAAATAGGTAGCATTTAAATAAGAAATTGAATTTGGGAAGTAGAAAAAAATTAATCATGTAGACTATATAAAAAATGGTGTAAAATGGTGGCCAAGAAGGACACTTAAAAAATGCTTAGAAGATGGGCAAGCAGTAACAACAACCAGGAAGGGAAATGGGAGAAATAGTAAGAAAGAAAGCAGCAAACTTGGAAGCAAAGTGTGTCAGAGAAGCCAAGAAAGAAAAATTCAATTAGGAGGAGTTGATCAATAGTGAGAAATGTTTCCCTAAAATGAAGTAACAGTAAGGCAGAGATATTGCTTTTGGCAAGTAGGTCATAAGTGATCTTTGAGAAAGTAGTTTTAACAAAGGGTGGGCTGAAGAGTGAAATCCCTAGAGTCATTTCTATATATATTTAGAAGTTTGAGCTGACTCTTAAAAACACCATTAACAAGTTGTTAGTTGAAAATATTGGCCATAGTCATGACCATATTTATAATCCTCTGTCTCTAGATTAATTGATGGCACCTCCTCCTCTGCCCACAAATGTATAAAATGTTTTAAGTGGCAAGGACCTCAGAAATCATTAAGTATGAGGTTGCAAATTGGAAGTTAACGAGCCAAATTCAGCTCTCGTGTTTTAAACTTTCCTCCCCCCCAAAAAAAAGGAGAAAAAAAAACAAAACAAAACTTTCCTCCCCACATTTTTAACTTTTCTATAAAATTCAAATGATCTGATAATACTGATCCCACATTCCCAATGTACCTTTTGCAAGAAGCATACATACTCCATTGACCTACAGCTATCTGGATGTCCCAATGACACCTCACTTCACTCATTTCTGGTATCTGCCTGGTCCATATAGCTGTGAGGTATCTAAGTTAGAAACCCCTAAACTTGACATTTATATGGGAAACACTAAATCCGTTAACCATCTACCTATGCTATATTGAGACAGAGAAGTTAAGGTCTCAAAATCAGTCACAGAGCCAGAAGTAGAACTCTATTCCCTGACTCCCAGTTTCTTAAGTGAACTATGACCTCTGCTGACATTAAAGACATCCAGATTTCTCAAAACAGAAACAGATTAAATCATTATCTTTAAAGAAAAGGGAAATGATCTTATATAAATATGATTTTATTAAAAAGACAGTTCTCAGCCCTGCCAAGTGAGGCTCAGTTGATTGGCGTTGTCGTCCCCTGCACCAAAGAGTCACAGGTTTGATTCCTGGTCAGGGCACATACCCAGGTTGCAGGTTCGATCCCTAGTCGGGGTGTGTACAGGAGGCAACTGATTGATGTTTCTTTCTCTGTCTCCCTCTCTAAAATCAATTATATATGTATGTATATATAATTTCCTTAGGTGAGGACTAAAAGAAAAAAAGGAAAAAAAAAGACAGTTTTGCATTCACAGAAATATCCAGATAGATTACTCACACACACAAAAATCTTTACCATCTCTAAGTTGAAGAAAAAGATTTAAGGAAATTATCTTCAATTTACTTTTCTATGTGCACTTTACTTGTTTGACATTTAAATCCTTTGTTGACAAGAGAGCTGCTTCCTTTGATTCAGTGAGTCTATCTTTAAAAAATAAAGCTGACAGCTGAGTAAAGCAATCCTGAGAGAGCATATGATGTCTCTGCTTTAAACTTCTTTGTTTCCAGTGCCTACGGGGTAGCCTCCAAAATCCTTCAAGTCCTTTGAGGTCTGCCTCTGTGTGTCTTCACAGCCTCATCTTCCCCTGCTTCCCACACTCTTCTCCACATACATCAGGATTTTAAAGATAAAAATACTATTCCCACTCATCTGTAGAACTGTTCTAGCCAACTTTTATAGATTCTGCATTTGATGTGTCATCCATTCATTACAGGACCAAAGTAACAGCCAAAGTTGTTCACTCCTCCTCCCGCATCCAGGTTTCATGGGCTAACTAAAACCGTACTGAACCCTCCAACCACAAAACCCCAACATCTGTGTTTTACTTTTTGTCCGACAGGCAACATCCCACCTCACAACTTCCCATCACTGTGGTAACAATGCTTCTTGCCCAGGCTTCCCCCTAACTCCTGGAGCCTCCTAACCAACCCCAATGCTGCCCCATGCGGCCCTGTGTGGCATGGCATGCCCCCTTTTCTTGGGAACTGTAAGTAATAAATTCTTCTTTCCAAAGCAGTTATCTCCATGTCTGTCACCTACCATACTGAATCAAAAGGAATCCCTGGTACATTTTTAATAGAAGCCCTCCCTCTCCCTTTTGCTTAGAAAAGGCTTACAAATCCTTTGCATTGGAGATTAAACGGTTCAAATATCACCTCCTTGGTAAAACCCAGGGCAGTGTGTTACTCAGCCCCTTGAGAGCTACATACCATATCGTTCCTAACACAGTTTTGTAAAATTTCTGTATTTGTGGCTTTTTTTTACACCCACTGAGCATCAAGAACCTGAATGAAAGAAAGACTCAATTTACCTAGTACAATCTTTTATACATATTAGGGACTCAAAGAAAGTAATAAATAACATTCTTAATTTAGAAAAAGCAGAGAAATTTTAAAGCTGGTCAACATCATCTCAAATGCATTGAAAGATATTTCATTTTCACCCACAGCGAGTCCTTTTCTCTATTGCTCTGCAAATATTCTACACCCCTACCCCAGGACCCTGAGATGAGAGGGACAGAGTGCAATGGAAGAAAAGGAGCAGGGCTTACAGGTCTCCTGAGGAAACAGGCCAGCTCCGATCAGCTCCTGGAGGATAAGCAATGGCAGACCTACAGTTAACAGAATCCAGAGATTTTTTTTCTTTCATACCTGTATTTTCAGGGCTTCCCTCCCCTTGGGTTTTAATTTTGTTAGTGTGCATGGGATTTTTGTTGTTCGTTTTTTAGGTTGTGTGTGTGTTTTGCCATTTCCACTGGATGCTACTTAGAATATGTCTGATGTCTACCTGGAAGCCTGGCTAGGTATGTCTACCAAATATAACTTGTATGGTAAGAATTTTTAAAAAAATGTTTTCATTGAATTTTTTTTAAAGAGAGAGGAAGGGAGAGAGAGAGATAGAAACATCGATGTGAAAGAGATACATCGATTGGCTACGTCCTGCACTCCCCCAACCAAGGATTGAGCCTGCAACCCGGCCCTGACCAGGAATTGAACCAGGACCTCTCAGTCCATGGGGCGATACTCAGTCCACTGAGCCACAGAGGCCTAGCAATGAATAAAAAAAAATTTTTTTAATTAAAACCATCAGTAGAAATGTTTTTTAAACAACTTCCTTTTCCACTTAATCCTTTTGGTTCATGCACTAAATCTTTAAGCCCACCTATTTGAAGAATTCTCCTGAATGAAGGTTCACCTAAGGGATATAAGATTCTGCAAATTATTTCTGATCAACAACTTGTGAATTAGGAAAAAAAAAAAGCCTTTGATAATACTTTACTAAATACATTCAAAACTCTTTATTAAAAAAATGATGATTAGCAGCTAATTAACTAGGCCATTAATTGATTGCCTTTTTAGTGATTAAAAATATGTATGTTAATTGTACCAAAAAATGGAGGTAATTTAAGAATCGAAAAGAAGGATACTACCTTTAACATTTTAATAGATAAATGTTCTGGAAAATATATTGTAAATAAAAGAAAATTAAATCCCATAGCTTTCTATTTGCTTATTATTTGTAGTTTTTATAATAAATCTTTAGTATAAAATTTTTTTAAACCAAAGATCCTGGCTTCTCGTGAACCATTTTCTTTCTGATAATGAACACCGACTGTGAATGCAAAACCCTGCATATCATTATGTGAAACATTTATGCATTCAGAGTGTCTACTTGGTGGTTTTCTGCTTTAAGAGGCTAAACAATTCATTAAACAAGCTGCTCCTGAATGGTAGATCAGAAAAGCATACGCTGCCTTCTGTAGAATTCTATTGTGAAGCTATACCCATTTGTGTTTTCTTTGAAACCATAAAAATGAAACCCTTATGCTCATATTAAAAGCATAAGAAAGGCATCTATTATGTCAATAGATTTAAAACACGGCCTTAGACACAGTGAGAACCACTCCAAAATGGCACTCTTATAATAGCAAAGGTTAAGAAGTGCACTCCCAGGAAAACCTCAAAGGCCTACATATCATTATATCCCAAAACAGATGGCATCTCAGTGCTTGCACTATGGTTTTTGGACACCTACAATCTCAAATAAATCCTTTCTAAGCCCAAATAAATCCTTTCTAAGCCCACTCTTTTGTCTCGAGTTGGTACTTTGATGATAACTGCAGGTGCTTTTCTCCATTCTTTATAAACAACACACAATGATATGGTGAAGATTCGTGTACATATGTGGACACAACTCTTAACATGATTTCTCTGCAATGTACAAGTATTTTACTAGCAACAGACTCATACTTTACAGATATCTATAATTCCCACGTTCTAATCTATTACAAGTCTTCAATAGCCTGAATCTTAGAGGAAAAATGATGAAAACATACCTCTCTCATACATTGCTGAAGTATAAATAAATTGATAAAAACCAGTTTGCAAAACAATGGGGAATTACCTAGTATCTATGTGTATACTCCGGAGAAACACTCAAACACAGGAGATGGGGACAAGAATATCCTTAGCAACATCGTTCACAATAGTGAAAAACTGCAAACAACCCGAAAGTTCAACAAGAAAGTAGGCAGATGAACGGTGATATACTCAAATATTGTACAGCAACAAAAATGAAGAGCTGCTACGTGCACCAACATAGATGAACCTCAGGCACCAAGCAGAGCAAAATGCTAAGTCACAGAAAACTACATACAACATTTCCTTTACAAAAAATTAGAAGCATGCAAAATTGGACATGTTATCGTTTCTTAGGTTCGGTTTTTCTAATTATCTAAAATTCTGCTGAGAAAAATTAAATCATACTAGAGTGACTAACACATTGAAGTAATAACTTCCTATGTATATTTGTTACAAATCTCATATACTGAATGCTTTTTTGGATTTAAATTCAGTCTGCTACAACAAAATTGCATACAGGCTGAGATGATTTCTAATGGGTCAAGAAAATTTGTTTAAAATATCATATACTTCAATATTTAAAGAAAATTGGCAAGTTCTAACCTATAAAAAGATTTAAATAGTATCATAATTTAACCCAAATAATTGTACTCCATAGTTTACCTGAAACGTCACAAGGCTTATGAGAATGCAGAAAATAGTTCCTCTTTAATTCCTGTCTGTATATAAGATGTGGCTTGTTATGATCATCTTCATGTTCACTCCCATCTGCCTTCATTATAGGTTCTAAGAAATATTCACCATCGTGTGCTTTAAATGTTCCCATCTGAAAATTTAAAAAAATAAAAATTAACTTTTTTGTTTCATCACTAAGAGAAAGTACACTGTACCTCAGGGTTAAAATGAACACACAGGAGCAAGACAGCCAGGAGTCAGTCTGCTCACTGAATGTCATCAACGGAACATCAAGTTTCCTTTCCATGGCTTACCTTTCTCTCTCAACTCTTATAAAGTCGTGAACACTGGACAGTGTTCCAATGGGCAGAGTTGGAATGACAGACATTCCAGGCATAAAGAATGGCACAGGCAAAATGACAAAAAAAAAAGCCTAGCACATTCTAGACATAAAAATACCTGTTTGGCTTGGTCTATATAAGGTAGTAGTGTGAGACAAGACAAACAGTAGGCTGGGGTCAGAAAAAAGATGTTACATGTGGTGCTAACAATTTAGAATTTGTAAGCAATGGGGAACCATTGAAGATGTTTCACAAAAACCTGTCTTCTTAATTCCAGTTCCAATATCCAATTTACTATTTGATATCTCCACTTAGATAACGAGTAACATTCACAAGCGTAACATGTCCAAAGCCAAACTCTTGATTTCTGGCTCAAACCTACTGTTTCTGAAAAGCTCTCTATTTCAGTACATGGCAGCATTATTATTCAGATTGCTCAGGCCAAAAATCCTTAGCAATAAATCGAGAATGGCTTTCTTTCACATCCCATATTCAATGCACCTTCAAATCTTGACTGCTCAACCTTTAAGGTATAAATGAAATCCAACTACTTCTCCCAAATTTTACCACTACACCCATGATATCCTTCCTGAACTAAACCAATAACCCTTTATTGTCTAGTCTCTACAGAAGAGTCACAGTAATTTCTCTTAAGTCTATATCATGTAACTCTCAAAAAAAAAAAAAAGCTCTAATGACTTTTCATATCACACAGTAAAATCCAAAGTTCTTACAATGGTCTACAATGACCTGTGAGATTTGCCCACCCCTTTTCACCACCCGTCCCTCTAAGCACACAGGTGACCCGTAGTTCTGACCTTGGCTCATTCTACACCTTCACTCCTAGCGTCTTTGCTATTCCTCCAACGTGACAAGTATACTCTCACCTCAACACCTTTGTACTTGCTAAACCTTCTGCCTCTCAAGTACTTTTCCTTGATAGTTCTCTACTATGTCTCCTGTCTGCACACAACATTCATCACCCTATCTAAATGGCACCCTATCACCCTGGCCGGTTTGGCTCAGCTGTCAGAGCGTCAGCCGGCGGACCACAGAGTCCAGGTTCGGTTCCCGCTAAGGGCACGTACCTTAGTTGCAGTTTGTCCCCGGCCCCAGTTGGGGTCCTGTGGGTGGCAACCACTTGATGTGTCTCTCTCACATCGATGTTTCTCTCTCTCTCTTCCCCCCTCTTTCCCTCCCGCTCTGTCTGAAGGTAAATGCAAAAGTTTCCTCGGGTGAGAATAAAATAAAAAAAATAAAATGGCACCCTATCTTTATCTCTTTGATCCAGTTTCACTTTTCTTCATAGCACTTATCACTACTGGATGTGTTTTTATTTATGATTATTCATTCCTTGTCTGATACTAGCCACTAAAATACAAGCTCCATGAGAGTTGAGTGTTGCCTGCACTGTTTTCTGCATGCCTCTCGTGCCTGCCTTGTACCACATGTTGGATAACATAGTAGATGAATAAGATGGTAAGGTATGAAATTTAATCTAGTAACATCGTGTGTTATATATGGTAGAGGGGAAAGATACTAACAGTTGTTAAGACAGAGGCTCTAACCCAAAAGAGTGGTAACAAAACTTGAATTATAGTGACAGTGATGGGAGGACACTTGGAACAGAAAAGTTACAAGATGCCAATGCCTGAGGAAAGCAGTGAGAGAGAGAGAACTTATGATGAAGATACTTTCCTGGGAAAATATAATTTACCAAAATAACTCCAGACATGTTAAAAATATCAACAGATCTCTTTTCTACCAAACAATAGAAAAGGTTATCAGAGTTATATCACAAAACCTCCTGGTGATTTCACAGGGAAATTCCACCAAACCTTGAAAGACCAGATAACTCCACTGTTATTTCAACTGTTCCAAATATTTTTGAAAAATAAAACATTCAAGTAATTTTTGAAGCTAGTGTGAAATTACAGCAAAACATGAGAAAGACGGCACCAAAATTAAACAAACAATATCTAGGACAAGCTTATATGTGAATATCAAGATAAAAGTCCTAAACTGTATTAGCAAACAAAATTCAGCAATACATGAAAAGAATACTACATGGTGAGATGGAGTATATCATAAGAATGTAAGTATGCTTCAGTATTGGAAATCTATTAACATAATGCATTATAATCAGTTATATGAATTAAAAAATCGCATGGCTTTTGAAAAAATTCAAAACATCTTGATTTTAAAAATATCAATAAAATATAATTAGGTGGATGCTTCCTTAACAAGATAAATTATATCACAGCCCAAAGACAGTACCATGAAAACAAAGATAACATGCAAGGCATTCACACTTAGGTCAGAAATACAAGGATGCCCAGTATCACCTATACTAAACAGAATTAGATATAAGAGATTAGAAATATGAAAATATTGGACAAGAAAAGTTAAAAACTGTCATTTTCATAAATGATATCAGTATATAACTTAAAACATAAAAATTAACTGAAAACTACTATAAACACTAAGGGATACAGTGGCTTCAATAGTTTTCACATATAAAAAACAACAACTAAGCCCAGCTGGTGTGGCTCAGTGGACTGAGCATCATCCCGTGGACTGAGAGGTCCCAGTTCGATTCCTGGTCAGGGCACACGCCTGGGTTGTGGGCTCGATCGCCAGTAGGGGGCATACAGGAGGCAGCAGATCGATGTTTCTCACATGGATGTTTCTATCTCCCCCTTTCTCTCTTAAAAAAAAAAAAAAAAAACTATAAAAAAAAAACAGTTAAAAAACTAAAAGATATTATGGAAGAAAAAAAAATCCCATTTACAAATAAAAAGATTAAAAGTCCAGGAATAAATAAGAATTTTTAAAGTCTCTGTAAATGTTAAAGCACTACTAGTGAACTACAAAAGAAAATAAACAAGTGGAATCACTTGCCATGTTCTTGAATAGCAGGCATCCCCAAATAAATCTATAAACAGGAGATCCCAATTTAAATAAAATACCAACAGATTTTTAATATATACACTGCTTCTAAAATTCATATGGAAAAACAACCAGATAATTTTAAGAAAACAATGAAGCAGGACTAGGACTCCCAGTTATTGAGCTCTTACAAAGCCACGTTGGTTAAATGCTCCAAAGTTGGTACAAGCAGACTAGAAACCAATGAACTGAATACAAAGGCAAACAATAAGTCTTAAATCATAAAGGATTTATTATTACATATAGACAGCATCTCAAATCAATGATGAAAGAGACTATTTAATTAACAGTATGGCAACAAGTATACATATGGAAAAAATAATTTAGATACATCCCACAGAATAAGTTCTAAAGGATCAATGATGTAAACTTTTAAAAAATTTTTATTGAATTTATTGGGGTGACATTGGTTAATAAAATTATAGAGGTTTCAGGTGTACAATTCTATAATACATCATCTGTACATCATATTGTGTGTTCACCACCCCAAGTCATCTCCTTCCATTCCCATGTATCCCCCCTTTACTCTCTTCTACCTCCCCCCTGCCCCAAATGATGTAAACTTTTGAAATAAAACCACAACAGCACTACAAGATAACATGAGAGAAGTGTTTTATAACTTTGGAGTAGGACATGTCATTCTAACCATGACTCAATTATCATTAAAAAAAAAAGTTAAACTTCCCTCAGGAAGAACAGAAATTAATACTAAACTGAGAAACCATTTTCACCTGTAAGACTGAAAAATTCTACCTATTGCTTTGTTTTGTTTTTTTGGTTAATCCTCACCAGAGGATAGTTTTCCATTGATTTGAGAGTCGGGGTGAGGGGGGGAAGAGACATCGATGTGAGAGAGACACATCAACTGGTTGCCTCCCACACGACCCCAACTGGGGCCAGGGATCGAACCTGCAACCCAGGCATGTGTCCTTGCCCAGGAATCAAACTGGAGACCCTTCAGTCCATGGGCTGACACTCTAACCACTGAGCCAATCCGGCCAAGGCTAGAAAAATCTACCTTCTATAACATACTTTAAATGTGTGTCTCGAAAAACAGGCACTCTCATACATTGCTGCTGAAAATGTAAATTAGTGCAATCACAATGCAAAGAACTTGGCCAATATCTATCACAGTCAAATGTATTTGCCCTTTGACACAGCAATTCCCCTGAGAATTTGTCCTATGTATACTATACATTTGCACACATGTGAAATAACATTTACAGACTTATTAACTATAGCATTCATTTTAGTAGCAAAATATTGGAACCAATTCAAAAGTCCATTGATAGGGTCTATTTACATAGACTATTGGTATAGCCATACACTGGAATATTTTGTGATTATAGAGAATAAACATTAAAGAGAAAAAACATTCTAGGTAGCGATATGGAAAGACCTCCAATGCAATTATTAAACCCAAATATAACACTGTGAAAGAGGATTTCTAATTCACTACCACTTGTGTAACAAAGGAAGGAAAAAACTAAATATTTCTATTTGCCTGGTTGCTACTAAAGAAATTTGAGAAGGATTCAAAACAGTACAGTTGGAGGTACAAGAAAGTAGTAGGTGGAATCAGGAATGACCAGGGATAGCATCCTTCATATATGCTATTCTCTCTGCCTAGAATATTCCAGTTCCCACACTCCACCCTATCCCCCTGCCTCCTCCCCCTCCACCTGGCTGGCTCCATCTCAATCCTCAAGTGTCAGCTTATACAGCAACTATCCAGAAAGGTTTTCATTGACCTGCCATCTAGATAACCACATCCCTATGGCCACTCCTGAAAATATATTACTTCTTTATAATATATTACTGTTTGATTTCTTCAGAGAACTTATTATGCTGTATTTATATATTTCTTTACTATTTATAATTATTATCCCCCATTAGACAGGGGGCTTCATACAGGCAGAGATCTAGCCCTGACTTTCCATTGCTCGATATTGAACCTGACACACGAAGGCATGGTACACAGTAAATAGTTACTGAACCATGAAAAACTAGTACTTCACACTCTTTGTATACTTAGCTGGTATTGAGCAGAAGAAGAATACAGATTTGGACACACAGGCTGGAGCTAGGATATGAAGACTTTTGCATGCAGGGATGTCTTAATCAAGAGAGTCCATAACCTTGGGTGACAAAAAAAAAGTGACATCCTCATCATTAACCTCTAACTGAAATTTAGCATTTCTTCAGCTGTGAATGTGGGCAATAAATCCCAGTGGTACTGCCAGTGGAAAAGACAGATATTTTCATCACAAAGTGTCTGAGGTCAAAATATTGTTTATGCTCAATATTCAGATAGTGATTAGCTCTGCCATTAGATCTTATTTGATGTGCTAAAAAGTAAAAATGTACATAACTATTTTTATTATCTTGATAACTATATTTCCATTTAATTGATTTTGTATTTTATCTTAGCACTTTAAAATATTCTGAGAAGAGTTTTACTGTTAAATTAGTAAAGAGTCTGAAGAGAAGGGGGCGAGGGGAGGGCAATCAAAGCAATAACTTTGGAAGATTAAATAATATTGTGTAACTATGGGAAGACCAGCAAGATGGATGTCTTAACCATCAAGGTATGAACTAAGAAGGGCTTGCATGTATTGGTAGTCAAGACAATGAAAAGAAGCCCTCAACCAGTCAGGTTTTGGAGATAGATCCTTTTTTCTAGTCTGGGAAAGCTAAATCATCAAGGGTAGGCATTTATAATAATAATAGTTAATGCCAATATGTACAGAAGACATCATTTGTACATACTTTTAATTTATTTTAACTTAACAATAACTCTTTGAGGTAAGTTATATTAGTATCCCCATTTTACAGGTGACACAAATGAAGAACTTAAGTAAATTGGCCAAGTCTTATATCTAGTAAGTGACAGAACCAAGATATGAACCCAGATAGCCTGGTTCCACATTCACGCCTTAATCCATTCCACTGTAGTAAGTATCATATACCAATTTTCATAAACCCTGCAAAATAGTTGACAAGTATTTAATGAACACCTATACTTTGTGCCCGGCACAGTTCCAGGGACACAGAGATGAACATGACAAATATCCCTGCCTTCAAAGAATGTATACTTTTATGGGAAAAGACAAACCAATAAAAATATGGTATGCCAGCCCTGGATAGTTTGGCTTAGCAGTTAGAGCGTTGGCCCACGAACTGAAGGGTTGCAGGTTCGATTTCCGGCTAAGAGCATGTCCCTGGCTTGCAGGATTGATCGCCAACCCATGTTGGAGTCCTGCGGGAGGCAACCAATTGATGTATCTCTTTGACATTGATGTTTCTCTTTCTCTCTCTCTTCCTCTCTCTCTCTCCTTCCTCTCTTCCTCCCTCCCACTCTATCTAAAAAACAAATCAATAGAAAAATACCCTCAGGTGAAGATTAACAAAAACAAATAGTGTGCCAGGCGGTAATAGGTGCAATGGAGGAGATAATTATGTGGTGACAGAAGAAGATTTGACTTTGGGTGGTGGGCACACTTAGCAATATCCAGATGATGTATCAAAGAATTGTACACTTGAAACCTATATAATCGCATTAACCACTGTCAACCCAATAAATGTAATTTTTAAAATTTTAAAGAAAAAAATAAGGCAAGGAGACAGAATAGTAGAGGGTGGTGTGGGGAGGCTGAGATTAGAATAATGAGCGAATAGCCATGGAAAACTCTGGGAGGACATTCCAAACAGAAGGAGCAGTGACTGAAAGGCCCAGTGTGGGGAAAAGCCTGGCAGGTTCAAGTGACAGAGAGAACAGTGAGGCTGACACTGTGCCAACAAGGGGACATGCAGTGGAAGCAGCTAGATAAGCAGGGCACAGTGGCACTCTTTATGCTTGATACCAAAAAGCACTCATCACACTTCAGAATATATATACATTTATCCACATCTAAAACCTTGCAATTGTCCACATAGAAAAGCATATTTCTGTGAAGAACCAATTCAGAAATGAATATGAATTACTAAATTCTAGATACTCTGATAAGCACACTTTCGAAGCTTCATTTCCATTTTTCTTTTATCCCTCACTCGAGGACACTTTTCTATTTACTATCAGATAGAGTGGGAGGGAGGGAGAGAGAGACAGACAGAAACATCGATGTGATAGAGCCACATCGACCGGTTGCCTCCCACACGATCCCACCAGAGTCGGGGACGAACCACAACCGAGGTATGTGCCCTTGGCCGGAATTGAACCCGCGACTCATTGGTCTGCAGGCCGACGCTCTAACCGCTGAGCCAAACTGGCCAGGGCTCCGTTTCTTAATTTGAAATATCTTAAAATTATTTAAAGATAATAACTTTGAAATCATTGCTTTAAATCCATTGTAAATAATAAACACATTTTAAGTCACTTTTAACTGAATAATTACTTAAAGCCATTTAAATGATTGTGGCAATTATAGTCATAAAGTTCTCTTTATATTCATAATTATTACTAGATCTATGTCTCCTCAAAAGGTAAAGCCTTTTCTATTTTTACAGTTCCAAAACCTAAAAAACATTACCTGAAACATAGCAAGCACTCAAAACATATCTATAGAAATGAACATTTTTCTAATAAATATGGTAGAACATCTGTGTTTTCCCCCATATACCTTTAGAAATCCCTTTTTTCCCCCTCTAACATTCTTAAGTTATAGTAGTTTGGAAACTTGTCTGAGATATTTACATAATTTTATTTCAGTGCTAGAAAGTAAAACATCTAGGCACTCCTGGTTATGTAATGTGCTAATATGTTAAATTATACATTTTTAAAAGCTTAAAAATAATTGAAATTCCATCATATATACTGAAATTATAGTGTGTGTGTATGTACATATTTTAGAATTCATCTAGCATATTTAATTCTACCAGTGCCTGCTTTTTAAATATAACCACAATTACTTCTTTCCAATATATATCAAAATTCCAGTTTTTTCTGCCTTCCCAGAAAGATAATTTCAGCTATGCTCATAAATTACAAAGACACTGGTTTTGAAATGCCAGTAAATGGACCCATGGAAAATTACTTTGTCTTTTTTTAAAATACAACTTTATTGTTGAAAATATTACACATGTCCCTCCTTTTCCCCCCATTGACACCCTCTTCCCCACTCTCGCCCCCACCCCCTGCCTTCTTCTTTTGAAAAGCATGCTGAACAAGGGAAATGTGATAGCATTTTGTAAACGATACAAATAGACATGAGGCAACTTGTTACTTATCTAAATCCACCTAGAAAACTACTTTGAAATAATGCGACACTTTTCCCAAGAATATTGAAAATATTTATATCTTGGGAATATTTTTGTACTCTTTCAAATCAAAACCTCTCTATGAGGTACTTCTATTATAATGTTCCAGTAAAACTGCACATGGGTCCAACCTGCAATCCCACCTCAGAAATGAATCTAGTTCTACCCAGAGGCCATCGGCATCTCTTTGTAAATCGTGCTAGAACACCCTAGCCTGCTAAGAATATTGCCCTTATAGCACAAAAGCCTTTTCTTCAACAAATCCTTTATGTTTTAAAATACTAAGTTCAAGAATAAATGGCAAATAATTTATCCTCAAAGTGGTTTCCCTGTATTAATCAATGAAGGAGTTAAAAGAATTTTACTTCTACCAATGTTTTTATAATCCACTCCATTGCAGAGGACTTTCTCCTCAAAGAATAAAAATATCAGCGCTCTGCCTAAAGGCTCCCAAGGAAGCATTTAATTTTTTTTTTTTTTTAACTTGGAAAAGAACCTGGTAAGGAATTGGAAGACTTAACAAAACAGGTGGTTCATAGAATTATATTTAGATCATGCCGTATTTTTAGCAACTGCCTATCTACAGATGGGCACTGCAATTTGATTCATGAGAAATGCCAATCAAATTCCAAACACTTTCTTTTGATGACTATTAAAAGCAGCAAAACCAGTATTCACTTGGGCAAGGGTTTCCCAATTATTTGGAGCAATGATCTTCTATTTGCCAACTGTTTTGAAAGGCAGTAAGTGATTGTACAACTGGTTTTAATTTACTTTCATAGGCCAAGATTTTTATATGTTTGGAGGATTTTTATACAATTGTTTTTCCAAAATGTTCTTATTTCAGTGTTGTGGCATTCATCCATATATTTTTTTTCCATTCATCCATATATATTTTTTTCCAAATACATGGTGAACACATGTACTGTAGCAACAACCAATAATGTACTCTCAGATTTCATTGAAAGGTAAAAATGAATACAAAATACACACCATTTGGATTCTTTTCCCAAATCATTTACAGTTATTACATTAGGTAACTAGAGAACAACATTCAGAAATAAAGTACTATTGAACAAGGCAATCAGACCCTATACTGAGAAATTATTTTACTAACAAATTGTTCTCAATTATTAATTAAATTGGCTTTTCACTTAAGGGCTGGATCACTGGTAATTTCTACCATGAAGACTAAAAGATTTAGTTTTTTAATCTTTAATCGTGTCATGTGATGAGAATCAGTGTGATGTTATTTGAGAGCCAAACTTTGAGTCTTGGGTTTGCACTCATGGAACCTTGGGCAAATCACTTCATAACTTGGACCCTCAAGTTCCGTAACTTGTAAAACAAAAGAAAAATAATTCTATCTACCTAACTTCCTGAGAAAGGCAATGTGTGTTACAATGCCAATAACTGTTTTGAAATTGAATATATTTTGAAATAGGACAAAGAATTCTCCACTAAAAACAGATGTTACAGCCACCCTTTTTACCCTAGGCAAAGTATAATTGTTATGCAAGAAAGGTCATGAAAATTAACTCCAAGATTCATTTTTATTTTGGGATATACTGTTCAATGCAAAAGGTTCATCTCCCTGACAATTTCTCATCATAACACCACTGATCATGCCTAGGACATACTGTAGTGTATAAAAGCACACACTGAGTGAATGAATCATATGAAGGAAACAACTGGCTCCAGAAGTCTAAAGCGAAAAATTCATTGTAAGATTTTTGAAAAGATGAGTCTTCTCTCCTCTAGCAGCATTCTTTATTCCCCATTCCATACCACAGTTTCAGATCTCCAGTATAACAGTGAGAGAAGACAATAAAGAGGACATGTGTTGCTGATACCTCACCTAAAAAGAGATTATTCTCTTACCAAGTCCTTGTCCATAAGGATCAAGAAAATAAGACAAAGACTTGAGATTCATCTACCCAAGATTATGTAGTCAAATGACTCGAGTTCAAATAGTGCCCCAGCAATATCAATAACAAGAACTATATTCTGTTACATTTCTCTTGCTTATAGGCACTGGAGTGTTTTTGAAGTCATATGAACTTAAAGTAGAGAGAACTGTCAAAGAAATGGCCACATTCTTGTGGGGTCTGGGTAGTAATTCTTAGGACAGCCTCTCCTAACTTCTTACTAAAATATTTGTGAAGACATAAAATGTAAAGTCATTACAATAATTAGAAATTTAATAATAAACCATTAAGAACTAATTTGTAGGTGTGTAATGGAAATATGTTCACGGCACTGTCAAATGTTATAAGTCAATATTACTTAAAAAGATGCATCTATTATCTATAGGGACACAATGCCATATACCTGCCAGACCATCTGTCATATTTATAGCATCCGTTTTCCTAGTCTCTTTTCATTTACAGTTATTTTGATGTATGGTACTCTTCAATTATCATTTAGGCAAACATTTTTCATTTGTTATGTCTTCATTTGTATTCTTCCCCACCTAAAGGCTATGCTATATGTAACATGGTTCTACATCTTTCACACAGGTGTAATTTTATTTGGTTTACCAGCAAGATGAGAATCCAGTATTTAGTTTTTCCTTATAAGAGATTCTCGACATTCACAGATGTAACATAAATGCCTTTTAGGCTTTGGCAACTGTCACAGGAAACTAACTTGAAGCAATTATCAAAACTTGATCTGCCATCAGAAGTCAACTAATTTTTTGAGGGGGGCAAAAGTAGGTTTACAATTGTTCATATGAAAAATAAGAATAATTAATAAATAATACAAGAATAAACTTTCACATACTTACAACTGTAAACCTACTTTTGCCCCATCCTGTATTATCAAAGAAACCATGAACCTGGACTAAAAAAGCCTCTACTGCTTTCATTGTAACCTATAGACTCTAAGAATTGCCCCAGCATTCCTGAATTCTCCCCAGATGTATTTTAGATGTGGCCATGGAGGATGAGCAAGACCCTTCCAGAGAACAGAACCAGGGACCTTAGTGACTGAACTTACCAGAAAGATGAATTAAGGTAATCAAGAAACTCTCCTCCTACCAGGTGAGTGAGTCTCCACAATCCCTAGACGTAGTCCAGAATTGCTATAAATCAGTGATTACTAAGTATCTCCCCTTCTTTCAATAGGAAGTCAAGATTAGGGCTGTAGTCATGCTGATCATGCTGTGCATTGGCTTGGAGGAAGTGCAGATATTGTCTTATTAATTCATTAGCTGCTAAACCACAAAGAGCCACATCTAAACTTTATGAAGAAGATTGTATTACTCAGAGATCCTGGCATTTGAGCCAGAGACAAGATGAGTATGTTTGCTGTGTAGGAAGAGAAAGCAAAGGGACATTGGGGAAACAGAGGACAGCCTGTGGTAGAGACTATTGGTAATCACCAATATCTGTTCTCCCCTCTTCCTCTTGGGCATATCACTACCCCTCCTTTCCAGCCTTTTGCACCAAGGTAGAACCAGACAACTAGTTTTCATCAACAGAATGTACACAGAAGTGTGTCTCCTCTGAACTGAGGCAGTCAAGAACCAGTATGCTTTCTCCATGCTGTTACTGTGGTAATAAAGCATTTATGTAGTTCATGAATATTTTAATTAGTAAATTTAATGCTGTTGTAATAAGGACATTATGCACCAATATCTGAAGTTGGATGGTACATAAATGAAATATTTGTTGAAAAGTAATGAACAACCTGTATCTTCCTCTGAATATTAATATGAATCAAATAGCTTAATTAACTATATTTTATGGAAAATAGTAGTTATAAGCAAAACAAGAATAAGGCACAAGTAACAAGATTGCAATGTGAGCCCATATGGACACAATTAACTTAGTTATCATCTGAAAAAGATTTAATCTATACCAATTTTTTAAGTATGTTCAAGGACTTAAACTAATTTTGCTAATATAATTTTCCTGCACTGAATGACTGATGTAAAGAAGAGCTAGCCTAATTATTAGGGGGATCAGAAAGTAATGTCATTTTTTTTTACATTAAATTCAAACAGATAAATTTTTAACAAGTTTTTATTTTTAATCAATGATGTAATCACCTTCGTTATCAACAACCTTTTGCCATCTAGTGTGCAAATTTTCAATGCCGGATCGATAAAAATCAATTGGTTTTTGAGCAAAATATCTGGAGATGGCATTTTGGACATCATCCAAATTTTCAATTTTTTTGCCACTTAGAAAATGTTGTAGCGATCGGAATAAATGGAAATCCAATGGCGCAATATTGGGCGAGTATGGTGGGTGAGGCAATATCTCCTACCCCAATTCATTAATTTTTTCCAGGGTTCGTCTTGCGCAGTGCAGTCTTGCATTATCGTGTTGCAGAATAACGCCTTTTCTGGTGACAATCGCTGGGCACTTTTCAATTAAAGATTGAGTCACTCAATCCAATTGTTCACAGTAAAGGTCTGCATTCAGTTTGTCCAGGTTTCAGCACTTCAAAATGAACGACCCCGCGAATACTCCACCAAACACACAGAAGTGCCTTTTTGGGGTGTAAACCTGGCTTAGCTGTACTTCGTGGCGATTCCTTCGGAGAGAGCCACTGCCTTTTGCATTTTGGATTATCATAGAGGACCCATGTTTCATGCGATCAAGCGATCAAAAAACGTTTCTGTATTGTGCCGCTGAAGCAATAAATTACATGTGGTGGACCGGTTAGCTTTGTTTTCTTTGGACAGATTATGCGGGACCCAAACACCTGCTCTGCTTACTTTACCAGTCTGCTGCAAATGTTCTTGGATGGTCGACCAAGTTTGGTTAAGAGTGTTTGACAGTTCCTGATTGTCTGACACGGATTTGCTTCCACTTCCGCCCTTAACATGCCATTGCTTTAACGACATTACTTTCCGGTCCCCCTAATATTTTGGCACATATTAATAAAAGCTGCTTTAGCTCATTCATTCATATATGTATTGAGAATTTCTGTATTCTGTATTGGCTACTAAAAAATATGACTATCATCCTTACACTTATAATCTACAAATGAGATAGAAGTGTGGACAAGTAACAACAATTCAATATATTATGCATAAAATGTCCAGTGGTAAAACAAAGAAAGGCCTGGTCAGCTCTGTTAGGAACGAATAGGTGGGGAGGGAGAAAAGGCTAAAAATGGATCTGGAAGGATGGGTAGTTTAAGGGAAAGGACATTCTAGACAAAGAGTAAATATAAATCCAAATAATTATGAAGATTAAAGTAAACCTACAATAAAATCAAACAAATGTTTCTAGAATTATTTCTCTCTTGACACCTGTTACTCTGTCATTACCTCTCTTGGTTAATGGCCACAGGATCACTCAGTCATTTGAGCCGGAGTCATTAAAACCATTTGGTCTCTTATGGTCCAAAATTCTAATGGGTCTCCTAAAAGGTTACTCAAGTTCAGCACCCTTGAAATTTTGATAATTTTTTGTTGTAGAAGACTTTTGAGCAATAGGTTCCCCTCCCCAACCCCTGCACAACTGTGGCACCCAAAAATGTCTCCAGACACTCCCAATGTCCCCTGGGGGGCAAAATTGCCCTCAGTTGAGAACCACTGGTCTACAGAAGTGTACCTTCCTAGGCACCCACTCTTTTTCACCACTAAAACCACATCACTTCAAGTTGTCTCTCTTCCTCACCTATAGGAGACTACCACAGGGTCCTCTCAGTGACTCACTGCCACCCTTGCAGCTTGCACAGTGTTACATAAGGAAAGACCCCTCCTAACACATTGAACTAACAGACGATCCGCAGTTTAAGACCTCATCCTTCACGATGCATTTCAGGCCTTAACGATCTGATTTCAACCTCCACTCTCACCCTACTTTTCAGCTGCACAGACCCACAAGAAGCCCTACATTTTCCTGTCCACATATGTGTATTCATCCTTCAAAATCCAGTTGAGAAGACTTCTCCAGCACAGGTCTCATAACAATGTTAATCATTCCTTCCCTAAAGTTCACACAGCACTTTTTGTACTTGACTGTCTTCATTAAGTGTTTGTATGTCTGTTGTCACTCTGTGGTTGCCCAGAGAATGCTGGGCATAATTGGTCAGGGGCCGCAGATGCTGGGCTTTGAAATCCATCATTCTAAGAGTCTATAGGTTACAACAAAAGCAGTCAAGGCTTTTTAGTCCAGGCTCATGGTCTCTTTGACAATATAATTTCTCAAAAAAACTAGTGTTTGTGCCCCAGTCATATATCCCAAGTGCTGCTCCAAGTAAGTACCTGAGTGTGGCAAGGAGCTAAGTGTAAACTAGTTCTTAGGAGGCACGGAACTCTTCTCCCAGACAAATTTGGCTTGAGATATGCTTTGTTGAGCCTTACTTAGACTGCCCAGAAGCCTGGGATGCTTCTACCCAACATTCTCATCTTCTTTCTTCACCCATTTCAGACTTTATCACTCTCTCCTTGTTTTCTCTAACAAAGGCACTCCCCTTAAATAAAATCCTTGTACATTTAATCCCACCTTGCCATCTGCTTCTTGGAAGACATGACTAACACTAGACTGTTAAAAGTAGAGGCATAAGAAATTCTCCCTAGTGTTGTTTGACCTAATATATAATTGACCACATACATGAATTACTAAAGGAGGTCCCTATGAATTGTTCCAACAAAAAAATTTTGAATACAGAATGGCATGTGTAATGATCATGGCCTACATGAGTTCTTGGCAAACAGGACATTTAAAAAAAATAATATTAAAAATTTCCCAGAATAGACAAAAACCAGTAAAGACACTGATAGTTTCCATACAATTATTTCTTGTCTGAACAAGAAGTTACTAGAGCAACTCAATAATCAGTCATCGGAGAGCATTCATGTCTGACATGCTGCAGAATGGTTCACATAAGAAACTTCAAAAAACTACACACAGCCACTGCAAGCTACTCCATGAGAATACTGTAGAAGCCAGATGCAATGTCTGGTTTTATGACATCTGGAAACTGTTTCTTTCAACCAAAAAGATTGCATTGCTTTAAATCCCACCAAGAAATGGTGACATTAACTGTCTAGGTGGTCAGGTTAGTCCCTGAGGGCCTTTGGAAGAAGGGAACCTACGGGTAATATGAGAAGAGGGTGAGTAGAGCACAGGGGTTGTGGCCTCTGTACAACTTATACATGCTGTCGTGACAAGTATACACCAAAAATTATTAAATACTGACCTCTACTTTGGCAAGAGTATACCAATATTATGAGATCAATAATATGACCATAAAAATGAAGTTTATAGTTGCTATATGAAATATTAAGACCAGATAACTATACATTTTGTATCAATGTATATCAATGGACTAAAAACAAAGTCTCATTAACCATTACATTCTTATAGGTAATCCTAAGATTCAGCTCCATTTTCATATCTTCTATAGATTTCAGAAATGTGTAAATTTATATTCAAAAATGTTTAAATTATGTGATAATACTTATACTCGTAAGAAAAATATAGAAGTTTCAGAAAAGTAAACATTAGACACATATGAAACAATTTCTGGCAGACTCTTAGCCCCTTCTGGTTCTTGGGCCCAAAGCACTTAAGAAAACTAAACAATACTAGTCATGGTTCAGTGATTTAATGAAAGAGAAAAACATGTAATTACCAAGACTTCTAAAAGTGGAAAACAATTAACTATGTAGAAATTAAAAGAAAAAATTGGTTCACATGTTTGGGATTAAAACAACATTAATAACTAAATAGAATCTACATATATGTTGGGGTGACAATTTTCTAAAATGGTTGTACATAAAGCTATATTTTTAAAATACTAATTTGATTTTCATTCGTTTCCTCTGAAAGTCACACTCCTCAGCAGCCACCAGAGAAATGAAAGGTAGATGCTACCTGAAGTAGAAAGCTGGAAGGGGAATGGGTCAATAAATAAGATGTGAAAGAGTAACTCTGTGGATTCAGAAGAAAAGGGTGATCGAGGCAAAGGAAACAGTTGGAAAGATGCATGTGTGCTAACTTCTCCACTGGGGGTTCAGATCTTGGAGACAGAAGTCATGTTAGATAGTTTAAGGGGATGGCCAAGAGAAGTGTTTCAACATGCAATGTGGGCTTGAGGGAAGGGAACCTCTGAAAGAGTCCCCATCACACACACCAAAATTTAGAGGTGTGGTGTGGCAGAGTTTGGCAAAGGACGGCACCAAATTCCCCTTGACTTTCAAATGCCATGGATGGTTTCAGACCCTTAGAGGGGTCTGGGAGATGACCAATAGCATCAACAAACCACCCAACATGGGGAGGGTGCTGCAGTAGGAGCCAAGTGGCACTTATGGCTGAGGGCTGCACAATGAATGCATCAGCCAGACAAGAAATCAAATCGGTGTTGCAGCCAGAACTCAGAGGGATATGCAGCACCAGTGAGAGCCCAAGGGAGGATGAGTCAGTAAGCCCAAACTGAGCAAAGAAGAAAGGCCACAAGTTCTCAGGCTCAGAATTCAACTGCTGGTACTAGAAGGATGTAAAAAGACTAAGGCACAAAGGATATCAGAAACTAGAGGAATTGGAGGACAGGATGATTTTCCTACCTTCCTCCCAAATACAAAGATCTCAGAACACTGTATGGCCCTGTATGGGGTCAGTTTTCATCAATGGCCAATGTATGCTTAAATCTAGCAATGTATAAGACACTACACATCAGTAGGGAAAAAAATTAGGAAATCACATGCTCACTTCAATATATTCAGGAAAATCATTTTGATTAAGTATGACATCCATTCATGATTAAAAGCAAAACTAAAACAAAGCAAAGAGCAACTACAAAAAAATAGAATTTCTCTAAGTTAATAAGAATGTCTAAAAATGTCAACCTTAGGGTTTGATGGACTAATGAAGGTCAAAGTTAGATCATTGGTCACAGACAAAAAATCCCAAAGATAAGTTGGGAAGTAAGCAGGAGCAGGGCCAGAAGGTTGCATTATTGACATCCAGGATATTGTACGAAGACTGATCTGCAAACAACTCAGCTGGGCCAAGTTGTGGGTACCACAATTTTATCTGAATCTGAAGTCTAATCTGAGACTAAAAAGAGGAAACTGATATAATAAAAAATGGATTCTAGCCCTGGCCAGTGTTGCTCAGTGGTTATAGAGTGTTGGCCCGCACACCACTGAGTGTGGGTTTGATTCCCAGTCAAGGGCATGTACCTGGGTTGCAGGTTTGATCCCCAGCCCTGGTCAGGGCACTTGTAGGAGAAAACCAATGTGTCTCTCTCACATCTATGGTTCTCTCTCCCTCTCCCTCTCCCCCTCTCTCCCTTCCACTCTCTCTTAAAAAAGAAAAAGAAAAAAAATCAACGGAAAAAATATCCTCAGGTGAGAATTAACAACAACAACAAAGGACTCTAAAACCTACCAGAAGTGCCACTATTTTATGAAACCATTAATCTAAAGAAAGTTAATGACAGTCTGGGTAGAAATAAAATACACAATCAAATATATATATATTATACATGTATTTGTTTTAGTGCTAATATATTTAGTGCTAATATCAAAAATGAGCAAGATAAAAAAATGTCAGTAATCTCATTAATAATTTAGACTTATAATTGGTCATAATCACACTACTAAATATCTCTACATCCTGGTACCTCTAATTATTTATTGTATTACTGGAAATTTTCTATCTCTACTATGACTGATGTCCTCAATGTAGCCTTACAAAGATAAAGAAATTAAGATAGAACTGAGTTACATAGGTATGAAAATATGTTTTTAAAATGTTAAATCAAATTAAATTCTGATATATCAATAAGTCCATCAAAAACAAAGTGCATACATAAATCAGGTTAATAATGCATAACTTAGACCACTATATCCAAGTTGACAGTGACAAGAAAGGATGAACTCCTGTTAAGACTTAAACATTTGCAACTGTTTTCTGATTTCAAAAGGGGATACTGAATAATCATTTGAACTATGCCAACATTATGAATGAACATGAGCAGAAACATCACTCCTAATAATGTTTCCCATCTGGAATGTTTTTCCATGCTGCAAAACACTAAATCAAGAAAACATATTGAGATTTAAAGATGGCTGGAGTGTAGGTGGAAGCTACACTTACCTCCTCCCAGTACCAACTGGATTTACAGTTATCAACCTGAATAACTAACTGAATGACAGCTGAACAGGAGTATTATAATCAAGGATTTACAGAAGAAGCCACACAGACACTGTAAGAAGGGCAGAGATGCAAAGATGTCTGGCCCCTGTACCTATGTGTGGTGGCTGAGAAGCCAGAAGGATATCTCAGCTGCAAAGATTTTCCCTGAAGAGCATGGTGTCTCAATCACGTTGCAACCCCCAACCCAGAGCACCAGAGCTAGGGAGAGGAGTCTGTGTAGGATCTGGCAGGAAAAATCAGTGGTCCACCTGGAAGAAGAGGGAATCTGCTAAAAACCTAGGTGCTCTCTTAAAGGGTCAAAGCACAGGATCTTGCTCTCAGGCACTCATGTGGGGCTCTGGAAGAGGGAAGGCTACTAAGAGCATATAGGAGTCATAAAGAGAAGATCTGGTGTGGCCCTGAGGAGAGATCTGCAGGATCAGCCACTGGGGTCCCTGTCCTGAGTACCTATCCCACACCACCCTCAGGTGCCACATTTCCAGGGTCAAGCATTCCTATTCTTACAGCACCAGCCTGAGAGTGCACTTAACCTGAACCTCCAACTGCTGGCAACACCACCCTGCCAAGCTCCAGTCCTGCAGAAATGTCTGTGGGCTACACCCAACAGAAACCTCTGGTGTGCTCTCTTTCTGGAGAAGCTCTAGGCAGACACTCAGTCATTGAGCTATGTAGCTTTAGAACAGGGCCAGTCTTACCCCTATCCTGAAGGGTCAGCTGGTACCACCCCCAAACAGAGACTATTTGATCTATCCTCCCAAGTCCTAGTAGCCCTGCCCTGATGAGCTCAGTTCTGTGGTGTTGGGGCAGTGGGAAGAGAGTGCTTCTCAGATCTAGGACCTTCAGAGTGTGTCTCCCGCAGAGGCTCTGGTCTGGGACTCGGATGGGCACTGTGTTGTACAGCTGCAGAGCAGGGGGGCAGTGAAGTACTTACCACACTCCTGTAGGCCTTGCCAGCACCACACCCAATGGGAGACTCTTTTGATCTGTCCTCCCAAGTTCCAGTGGCTCTGCCCTGCTGAGCTTGCCCCTGCATTGGAGACTGCTGGCTACACCCAACATGAACCTGCTGTGTGCTCCTCCTAGGGGAGCTAGAGTTGGAAACTCTGGCAGAGATGGAGGGGTATGGCCCTGGAGTAGGGGCCACTTTCTCCCCATTGAGTGCCTGCCCACACTGCCCCCAAGTAAGGGACCCACTAGTCCCATCCTCCCAACCCTGGTCACCCCGCCCTATAGAGCTCGTGCCTTGTGGAAGAGTCTGCAGGTCATGGTCAGCCTGGGCCCACTCTATGGTCTTTTTTTGGAAGGCACTGTAGGAAGTCAAGGCAAACTCAGAAGGTAGTGGAGGATCTTTCATTGATCTGCCCCCAGCTCAAAGCTGGAGGAAGCCAACCCTTCTACACAGCTTGGCCCCTCCCTCATATACCCAGGCCCAGTAGACGCAGCTACAAACACTGAATAGCATGTTTGCTCCAGACAGGCAGCCCAAGGCAGGTTACACAAAACATCTGACACTAGATATCAACCCTGCCCAAGTAGACCTAGAACCCACACAACCAGTGGTGGGCTTCAAACCACACCAAAACTTGACACAACTAGCCACACAAGTGGCAAACCCAAAGGGGTGATTCTGGCAGGCACCAGACCCTGATAAGAATAACTCTGCCTTGGGGAGCAGCCCCTGCACAATGATTCACACATAGTGATCGACAACTATCCTTATAGTCACCAGCCTGAGGGTTAACTCCACCCATGAACAAGCCAACAACATTCAAGACTCAAATACAACAGAAGGGTGCACATAAACATTCCTGGAGCACCTAGCTCAGGTGATCTGGAAGACTGTGCCACTGAGTCCCACAAGACAGCTATATCATAAAACCATTATAACCAGTTTGGGATTCATAGCAGATCTACCTAAAATACAGTCAAACACAAAAAGGCAGACAAAATGAGGAGACAAAAAATGCCCCAAATGAAAGAATAAAAGAAATCCACAGAAAAAGAACTAAATGAAATGGGAGCAACCAAGATACCAAAGACAGAATATAAAACAATGGTTATAAGGATGTCCAAGGACCCTAGGGGGAGAATGGATTATCTCAGTGAGACCTTAACCAAAAAGAAAGTAAGCATTAAAAAGGACACAGAAACCATAAAAAAGAACCAATCAGAAATAAAGAATACAATATCTGAAATGAAGAATACACTAGAAGGAATCAACAGGTTAGATAAAGCAGAGGAGTGAATCAGCAATTTAGAGGGCAAAATAACAGAAAACACCCAAGCTGAGCAACAATTGCAACAAAAAAGTATTTTTTTAAAAATGAGGAAAATCGAAGGGACCTCTGGAACAACAAGTGTAACCACATCTGCATTATAGGGGTACCAGAAGAAAGGAATGAGCAAAAGACCAAGGACCTGTTTGAAGAAATAATGGCTGAAAACTTACCTAACCTGGTGAAGGAAACGATACACAAGTCCAGGAAGCACAGAGAGTCCCAAACAAGATGAACCCAAAGAGACCCACACCAAGATAAATCATAATTAAAATGGTAAAGTTATAGATAAAGAGAATTTCAGAGCTGTAAGAGAAAAGCAGTTAGTTACCTATAAGGGAGCTCTGATAAGGCTGTCAGCTGATTTCTCAACAGAAACATTTCAGGCCAAAAGGGATTGGCATGACATATTAAAAGTGATGAAAAGCAAGGACCTACAATGAAGGCTCCTCTATCCAACAAGGCTATTATTTAAAATTGAAGGAGAGCTTCCCAAACAACAACCAAAAAAAGCTTAAAAAGATCATTACCACCATACCAGTAATGCAAGAAATATTAAAGGGCCTTCTTTAAGAAGAATGGAGAGAGAGTGACAGAGAGAAAGAAAAACATAGGCAAAAAAATAAAATGGCAATAAATAAGGACCTCTCAATAATAGCTTTAAATATACACAAATTAGATGCTCCTAAATCAAAAGACATAGGGTGACTGTATGGATAAGAAAACATGACCCATATATATGCTGTCTAAAAGAGACTCACCTCAGAACAAAAGATACACACAGACTGAAAGTGAAGGGATAGAAAAGATATTCCATGCAAATGGAAATGAGTGGGTGGTGGGACTGGGAAAGCAATACTTATATCAGCCAAAATAGACTTCAAAAGTCATAACAAGAGACAAAGAAGGTCATTACATAATACTAAAAGGATCAATCCAACTACAGGATATAACCCTTGTAAATATATGCACCCAACATAGGCACACCTAAATGTATAAACAAAATCTTGATAAACTTTAAGGGAGAGATGGACAGTAATACAGTAATAGTAGGGGATTTTAACACACAAATGGCATCAGTGAATAGATCTTCCAGACGAAAAAAAAAAAAAAAATCAACAAAGTAACAACAACCTTAAACAACACACTAAACCAGGTGGATTTTATTAATATTTACAGAATATTTCTTCCCAAAGCAGAATATACATTCTTTTCAAGTGCACATGAAGCATTCTCCAGGATAGACTACATGTTAGGACACAAAGCAAGTCTCAATAAATTCAAGAAGATTGAAATCATATCAAGCATCTTCTCTAACTACAGTGGTATGAAACTAGAAATCAATTACCATAAAAAAAAAAAAAAACACTGAATAACACTCAAACATATGGAGGCTAAATAACATATTAAATAATGAATGGGTTAACAATAAAATCAAGGAAAAATCAAAAGTTACCTTGAGACTAATGAAAATGAACATACAACAATCCAAAATCTATGGGAAACAGCAAAAGCAGTCCTAAGAGGGAAATTCATAGCATTGCAGGCCTACTTCAAGAAGGAAGGAAAATCTCAAATAAACCATCAAACCCTGTACCTAATATAACTAGAAAGAACAACAAATGAAGCCCAGACTAAGAAGAAGGGAGGAAATGATAAAGATCAGAGCAGAAACACATGACATAGAGACTAAAAAAAAAACAAAACATCAAAAACCAAGAGCTGGTTTTTCGAAAAGATAAACACGATTGTCTAACCTTTAACTAGGCTCAGAATAAAAAGCGAGAGGACTCAAAATCAGAAATGGAAGAGGAGAAGTAACAACTGATACCACAGAAATAGAAAGAATTGTAAGAAAACATTATGGATTAGACAAGCTGGATGAAATGGAAAAATCTATAGAAATATACAATTTTCCAAAACTCAATCAGGAAGAATCAGAAAATTTAAATAGACCAATTACAACTAATGAAAATAGAAGCAGTAATAAAAAATCTCCTGCCCGGCCAGTGTGGCTCAGTGGATTGAGTGTTGTCCCATGGACTGAGAGGCCCCATTCAATTCCCGGTCCAGGCATGTGCCTGGGTCATGGGCTCGATCCCCAGTTGGGGGTGTGCAGGAGGCAGCCAATTGATGTTTCTATCTCTCTCTCCCTTCCTTTCTCTATCTAAAAAATAAATAAATTAAATAAATAAAAACATGTTTTTTAAAAATCTCCCAACAAACAATCATCCTGGACTGAAAGTCTTCACAGGAGAATTTTACCAAACATTCAAAGAAGAACTAACACCTATCCTCCTCAGACTATTCCAAAAAAGTCAAAAACAGGGAAGACTTTCAAGCTCATTTTAAGAGGCCAGCATTATCTTAATTCTAAAACCAGATAAAGACATGACAATAAAAGAAAATGATAGGCCAATATCCCTGATAAACATAGATGCTAAAATCCTAAACAAATTACTAGCAGACTGGATCAAACAATACATTAGAAAGATCATAAACTATGATCAAGTGGGATTTATTCCAGGGATGCAAGGTTGGTACAATATCCACAAATCAATAAACGTGATACATCACATAAACAAAATGAATAAAAACCATATGATCATATCAATAGATGCAGAAAAAGCATTTAATAAAATCCACCACCCATGTATAATAAAAACTCTCAGGAAAGTGGAAAAACAGGAAAAGTACCTCAACATAACAAAGTCCATATATGACAAACCCACAGCCAACATCATACTCAATGGGCAAAAACTATAAGCATTTCCCTTAAGATCAGGAACAAGACAGGGATGTCTGCTTTCACCAATTTTATTCAACATAGTAATGGATGCTCTAGCCACAACAATCAGACAAGATAAATAAAAGTCATCAAAATTGGAAAGGAAGAGTAAACTGTCATTATTTGCAGGTCACATGATTCTGTATAGAGAAACCCTAAAGACTCCATCAAAAAACTACTAGAACTGATAAATGAATTCAGTAAATTAGCAGGATACAAAATTAATATTCAGAAATCAGAGGTATTTTTGCACACCAAAAATGAACAATCAGAAATAAAAACAAAACAAAAAATCCTATATACAATTGCAACAACAACAAAAAACAAGGTAACTATAAATAAATTTAGCCAGGTAAAAAGACCTGTACTCAGAAAATTATAGGATACTGAAGAAAGAAATTGAGGAAGATACAAACAAGTGTAAGCATATATCGTGTTCATGGATAAGAAGAATTCGCATCATTAAAAGTCCATACTACCCAAAGAAATCTATAGATTCAATGCAATTCCTATTAAAATACCAATGGCATATCTCTCAGTTCTAGAACAAATATTCCAAAAATTTATATGGAACCACAAAAGACCTCAAAATAGCCTCAGCAATCTTGAAAAAGAAGAACAAAGTTAGAGGGATCACAATACCTAATATCAAGCTATATACTACAAGGCCATGTAATCAAGAGTTTGGTACTGGCATAAAAACAGGCATATAGATCAATGGAATAAAACAGAGGGTCCAGAACTAAACCCACACTTTTATAGTTAATATTTGACAAAGGAGGCAAGAGCATGCAATGGGGTAAAGACAGTCTCTTCAATAAGTGGTACTGGGAAAATTGGACAGATACATGCAAAAAATGAAACTACACCACCTTCTTACACCATACACAAGAATAAACTCAAAAAGGATTAAATACTTAAATGTAAGAAGAAAACCCATAAAAATCCTAGAAGAAAACATAGGCAGTAAAATCTGACATTTCTCATAGCAATATTTTTTCTGATATATCTCCTCAAGCAAAGGAAACAAAAGAAAAAAATAAATAAATGGACTACATCAAACTAAAAAGTTTTTGCACAACAAAGGAAACCGTCAACAAAATGAAAAGACAATTCACTGAATAGAACATATTTGCCAATGATACATTTGATAAGGGGTTAATTTCCAAAATTTATAAAGAACATATACAACTCAACACCAAGAAAACAATCCAATTAAAAAATGGGCAAACCGGAATAGACACTTCTCCAAAGAGGACATACAGATGGACAACAGACATATGAAAAGATGTTCAATGTCACTAATCATTAGAAAAATACAAATTAAAACCACGAGAAATCACTTCACACCTGTCAGAATGGCCATTATCAATAAATCAACAAACAAGGGTTGGTGAGGATGTGGAGAAAAGTGAACCGTTGTGAATTATTGGGGAGTGCATGTTAGTGAGCCACTGTGGAAAATAGTATGGAGTTTCCTCAAAAAATTAAAAATGGAAATGCCTTATGACACAGCAATTTCACTTCTGTGAATAAACCCAAGAAACCCAAAACATGAATTCAAGTGAACGTAGGCAACCCTGTGTTTATTGTAGGTTATTTACAATAGCCAAGATTGTAAATCAGTAGATGAGTGGATTAAAAAAAAAAAAAAAAGCTGTGGTGCATTTATACAATGGAGTACTACTTGGTCATAAAAATGAAGGAAATCCTACCTTTGACAGCCTGGATGGACCTGAAGAGTATTATGCAAGTGAAATAAGCCAGTCAGGGAAAGACAAACACCATATATCACTTATATGTGGAATCTAATGAACAAAATACAAACGGAATCATAGATACAGAGAACAGACCTACAGCTGTCAGAGGAGATGGGGTTTGGGGGCTGTGTTAAACAGTTGAAGGGATTAAAAAAAAAAAAAAAAACCTCACAGACTCAAGCAACAGTATGGTGATTGCCAGAGGAAAAGGGAGTGTGGGGAGAGTTGAAGAGGGAAAAAAATGGGATAATTGGTCGTGGAAAGAGACTTAAGTTTGGGTGGTAAGTGCGCAACAGAGTATGCAGATGGTGTGTTATAGAATTGTACACTTGAATCCTGTATGGCTTTATTCACCAATGTCACCACAATAAATTCAGTTTAAAAAAAGGAAAACATTGACCATGACAAATTTGCAGTAGTAAATATAGAATTTTCCAGACAAACTAAACATTATTTTGAAAGGTTCTATAAAAGAGTAGTTTTATTTCCTTTGTTTTATAGGTGGCCATGTAAATATTAGTGTGTTTCCACCATCCTGATGTTGCAAGCATTTTACATTTATCCACAGCAGGAAGAAAATTGTTGAAGTCATTCCATGTAAATGTAGCTCAAGATAACAGCATGAAAAAGACCAGAGAGACTTTCCAAATTTATTTAGTAATGACCTATTCAAACCCAGGAAGACATCTTACATCAATTAACCTGAGAGGAAGCATTATATGTGGCCTGTTGAGAACTAGTATCTATTTTACTTAATTTGAAAAAAAAAATAAACACCACCACCACAAAAGTGTTGATGTTCTGCAACTATTCTTTTAAAATTTGCTCCAAGAAAAGCTAAACTACCTGAGAAGAACACTAGAATCCTGTAACCAAAGAGGTAGTGGTTGTCTCTTCTTGAACATATATTTATCGGAGGAGTTCACAATAAAGTGAGCTGATGTTTTAATGGAAATGTTATCTCCCTTGGATTCCATGAACTTGGATGGGAAAGTGTTACATCTTCATTTTTACTAACCTCTGATACTTAACATTTCCTACAATTATGATTGTAGGTAAAAACCACAGACACTGTGACTGATACTTTTGTATTACATTAGACTTCATGTAGCTATCTAGATCTTTTATTGTCATCACCACTGGAAAAGACCCCTCCCCAATAGATATTTAATGCATTATCAAAGAAGTATATATCATAGCACCACAAATTGTAATAGTTGTGACATTTTTATTAGTTAGTATTTAAAAGGAAGCCAATTAGATCATTTTAAATGTGTAAAATAACATACAAGTTAGAAGAATTTAGAGGAGAAGTTCCCCCAGACTGCTGAAGTAAATGGCAAAGAGATTTAGAACTTGTTTTAGAGGGAGAGAAACAATATACTGGGTTCTGTGTGTTTCATTTTATTTCCTCTCTCCACAACCAGGTTTTTTTTTTCAGTCTCTGTCTCTTACTCTTGTCACTCTAATGACCATTTGCTGGAACCAGGCCACTGTAGATACTCTATTATATTTTTTAATGCAGTGCATTTTAAATAGGCAGATTCAACCTCTTCCCTATTCCTCACTGCACAGATTAATGACCATCCACATACTATCGAAAACCCACTCTTCCTTTCAAAGCTTTTCTTTGTATGTATATTCATTCTTTTCCTTCTATCATCCTAATTCAAGGAACAAATTTAAGTAAGTGCAGGGGGTTATTCCTCAACAGATGGTCAGGAATGGATGTGTCCGAGTGAAACCACACTTCACTTGGAGCAGAAGCCGTAGGGCCACTCCCAACTCTCTAACCCAGCCTCTGTCTGACACTTTCAAGAGTCTCTCAGCTTTTCCCAGTAGAGTTCATTTTGCCCAGCAGGTAAACATGCTGTTCTTCCCAACCCCTCACTGCAGGAAGGAGTGGCCTCCGGCTTGGGTTCACCTAGGTGTTAATCCCTCCAGTGACCCACTCTGATCTCTTGGGTCACCAACCACTAACTCAGAAAAGCCCATTGCATGGCTGCCTGAACGGAGCCCTTAACTGGATCCCAAGAAAATGTCACAGGACCCGAGGGCGCTTACCAGGCCTCCACAGAGGCTGAAGACAGCTACGTGATCCTCCCGCGCATTGACCTGGCCCCGGTAGAAGCAGTGGCGCAAGTCTGGGGACACCGCGTTGCGTTCCTCCGCCCCGCGCTCGGGGGCTCCCAAGTGCACCTCGGTGTAGCCCTCGGCCAGAAAGGCCGCGTCGGCGCTCAGGTTCAGCTGGAATAGCTGCCCATAGGCGCTGATTCGGTAGTGGGTCCTGAACGGCGTGGGCTCCAGCGCCTCTGAGCTGCGCTTCCTCCGACTGAAGTGATGGCTCTGAGGGAACACTTCGCCGAACTCATTGACCCGCGCGGGGGTCACCACTTCGTACGAGGCCAGTGTCCTCACCAGCGCTTCTGCAACCACAGCGATATGGCCATTGAGCCCCTCCACGTGTTTCCAAATCCCAACCCCAAACTTCTTCAACCAAACGTCCCCGCCAAAGATCCGAAGTCCCAGGTCCCGATACACCATGGGGCGCGACAAATGCACACAGGATGGCGAGCGCGCGCGCACACACACGTGCGCTCTGTGAGTGTGAGTGCTCTGTTTTCCCACACCCCCGACTTGCTCCACCCTCCCCAAGCAAAGACCCTGACACTCACGGTCCTGAGCAGCCCACCTTCTTCCCCCAACTCCCTTCGCTTGCCCGCCGCCGCCAACTCGTGTCCTACGGGTGCACGCGCCACCCTGCCCCACGCGCCCCCACCGCGTGGTCCCGGGAGGGAGTCCTGTGCCCCGCGCACGGTTCCTCGAAACCCGACACAGCGGCAGCCTCTCGGGATGCTTAGGAGGCTGACTAATCCGGAGGTCTCTGGAGCCCCTGCAGAGCCAGGGTTCCCCAGCGGGCTAAACCGCTCACTCCCCCCACTCCGTCCGGCTGTCCCACTCGGGCCCCGAGCCCCCACCTCGCTGCTGAAGGCGCCGCGCGGTGACCTTACCTTGCCTGGGGTGGAAGTGAACTTCCCACGACCTGGTGATGAAGAGTGAGAGCTGGTAGAGCAGCCCCGTCAGCCACTTGGCCACCCGCATGGTTCCACCCGGGAGATCCCAACCCCGGAGGCCAACCCCAGCCAGCCGCCTCCCAGCCAGCCGGCTTCCCCCGCGCTCCGCTGCTTCTCCTCCCTCTCGCCCGCCGCTCTCCGCGCTGGCCGCCTCGGCGCCTCAGCAGCCTCCGGAGCAGCAGCCCCGGCCCCGGGCCGGCCCGTCTCGCCACACCGCCAGCCTCCGCTCCCTGAGCCGCTGCTTCATCGCACTGCAGCCCCGCAGTCCCCTCCTTGCTCTCGACAGCCTCTCTCAGCTTCCTGCGCCAGCACCGCCCTCAGAAGCCCTCTGCTTCGGTCCAGCTCCGCGCGAGGAAGCGACTCGACCCAGCAGGAACGGTGACAATATAGCCACCCCGAGCCCGGCCAGCGCGGGGGAGAGCCCGCCCCCAGGGGCCGGACCCGACCAATCAGCGGGAGGCGCGGCCCGGGCTCGCCCTCAGGCGCGCAGCCCACCCCCACCCCTCAGCTGCACGCGGAGTGCGGTCCCTGCGGGCTCCCGCTGTGGGCGTGCAACGTGGTGAGTAGCCCGAGCCCCAGCTGGACACCAGCCCGGTACCTGTAAAACCCCAAACTGATACAAGCTGCGAGGCCGAGGTCGATAGATGATAAGTGTGTGAGGTTTTTAGTTCTTATAATGAAATAACAAGCATCAGATGGAAAGTTTCTGTTATTTATGTTTCACGGTAATTTTAGGCTTCTCAAGCAAGATAAAATAAGCTACGGCGGGAAGTTCTTGTATAGGCAGGGGATGCTACCAATAAAGCTTAATAGCCAGGCCCCATTTGCAGTGGCCCCTGTGTGTCCTGGGAGTTCTTGGGAGTTTGAGAGCTGAAGGGAAGCTGAAGGTTGCAATCAGCAAACACTTCTGGGTGGGAATTTCTGAAAATTGTCGAAGGAAATTTGAGAAAAAAGGGATCTCAGTCTCCAAAGTCCCAGATAACTTATTGTGATTTTGTCCTTTTAATATTCATTGTTTGTACTTAGTGGGTACATAAAGGGGCCCAAAATTATACAAACGTCAAGCCCCACAAAACTTGCATCTGTCCCTGCCTGTGAGTCAATGTTTTTATGAGAATTTCTGCTGATATACTTTTTTAAAAACTGAGGATTTCTTCGTTTATAATATCCAAATGACCCCCACGTATCCACAATTACCTTCCTAAAAAATTATTGTAGCTCTAAATACAGTTGTCACCTGGTGTCTGTGAAATTAGATGGACCTCAGAGGCAGCAGAAAGCAATCATTTCAGAACTACTTTCTCATGTCTTAGACACACCTGTTTGATTTGCGGGTTCTGTAATTACTTCTCTCTATAACCAGTATGAAAGCAACAGGGAAAGGAGTAGTCAGATTGTCTTGAAATCCAACTAAGGGAGAGAAAGAAAACAAAAGAGTATATGGGTTAATCTCAGTTTAGTCCCTGGCTATCCTTCCTCCTCTGATCTCTCAACAATGAAATTTCTGTTTGCTTCTAATTGAACTCTTGTGGCATACCTCTTTACTTTTACATCATATACTTGGTCCATCTGTTATTCACCACAAATGTGGAGCAATCTCATTCAGGGAAGGAGAGTTTCACCTTACTTTTGCCAAGGAAGTTACCCAGCTTGGATGGTAATTCTTCCACCATCAATCCCCTTCTTTTGTACACCTTCCTCACAAGTGGCATTTCATTCATCACAGAATTACAGGCTTCTGGTGGTGTTTTTCTAAGTTAAGCATACTGTTACTCTAAACAAAATAAAGCGGACTTCACCCACACCTGTCTATTTAGTGATTACCTTCAGTACATTATAATTCAGAGTCATTTTAATTACATTGCAGCTCTGAATACATCTTTATATTAGGAGCCATGCCTCCCCCCTAGAAATATCAGAAAATAGAACTGCACCTGTTTAATTGGCTATCTGACTACTGGCTGCCGGCAAAATAGGTATTTCATTTCCATCACTGAATGTCACTCAAAGTAGTATTTGTAATGGAGTATTTGATTTTCAACCTGCTCTATTTGAAAACACTGTTCTAAGAATAGGGGTGGGGAGAAATGGGGAAATGCATGAGATATGTATTCTATGTCATTACAATCTTTACAATATTCAGTAAAGAACATTATTTCCCTCTTTTAATAGAAGATAAGTGTTACATTTTCACACAGTATCTAAATAACTAAGGTGGAGTTCCATAAATCCTTTCTGACTCCAATGTCTTTTCATTATACTAGACTATAACTGTTAGGATATTCACATTGTTTGTCTCTCTTCCTTTCTTCTCCCCAGCTAATGAACATGTCATCAGTAAGCTAATCTATGCCTTTTAAAACGAGCAATTTCCTCACATCAATCATTATAGCTACCACTTATGAAATATCAACAGACTAAGCACTATACATGAGACTTCAGAAAGGTTAACCCATTTAATTTTCACAATCTTTCCATAGTACTAAGAGAAATTAAATAATTCACTCAGATCACATATCCAGTTAGACTCAAATCTCATTGGTTTTATTTTTTTAAACAATTTTATTTATTTATTTATTTTTCTTTATTGATTTCAGAGAGAGAGAGAGAGAGAGAGAGAGAGAGAGAGAGAGAACATCGATGAGAGAGAACATCGATTGGCTGCCTCCTGTATCCCCCCCACTGGGGATTTGGCCCACAACCTGGGCATGTGCCCTGACCGGGAATCGAACTGGCAACCTCTTGGTGCATGGGTCCATGCTCAACCACTGAGCCACACCAGCTAAACAATCTCTGGTTTTAATAGCTATACTTTTTTCAATCTTGCAAAGCAGGAATATGCTTACTATAGACACTATACACAAGATAGATCTTGTTTTGTAATTCTGATTCTACCATAACCAGCTGTGTAACATTCAACAATTTACCTAAACTCTATAAGCTTATATTTCATTGATTGTAAATTGAGGTAATAATCATAATCTCATGCAATTGTTAAGGTGATTAAAAGGGATCATACAGGTAACATACTGAAATGAAATGAAAAAATATGTGTTCAATTCATATTCACGTTGATTATAAGTATTATTACTTTACAGTAGGGAACTGGAACTGAATGTTTATATCAAAAGGAACAACTATTTGAATACAGACTGCTTTTCTAATATTAGTATGTAGGAGAAAGGATGATCAATCTTCACTGTTTATCTGAGACTAGGGAGTTTCCTGAGATGCTACACTTGCAGTGTTAAAACTTGGAAAGTCCTGGGCAATCTGGGATGAATTGGTCACTCAAGTTCAGGGTGTCTCATTCAAGGCTCTATATTGACTTACTGAGCTAGATGATTTGTTGTTATAGGGGGCTGCCCTATAACATTGTAAAATGTTAAGCAGCATTCCTGGCCTCTACTCACTCGATGCCAGTAGTATCCCACCCCTGTTGTGACAATCCAAAACATTTCCACATTGTGAAATGTCCCCTGGGGAAAAAAAAATGGCCCAAGTTGAGACCCATTGACCTAATACGGGGAGAGAATTGGGAAATGGGAAATGCACAGAAGTGAGTTTGGCAGGAGACCTCATAGATGTTGCTTCATTCTTAATTACAAATGTCCATTTGTTTAGTAAAAACTCTTTATGTATTATAGCAGGTGTGGGGAATTCTTCATCATCGTAATTAAAATAGCACAACCAGTGGTCATTGTGCTAATAATTTTTAAAGCATTGTTGTTTCCAGATATTCAGGGAAGAATCAAATTCCCCTCCCCGAGCACTTATTATACTCTATTCTAACTTTTTTATTTACTTATCTGCATTCAACACCAAATTATAAAATCATGTGAGGAGGAACTAACTATAGATAGCCTGTTTGAGGCAGTATCCCAAGCACCAAATGCTATGTCCCCACTTAACAATAATAAATTAAATAGTCATTGGATAAATAAGTACTAATATTGAAATTTATATAACCAAGAGAATTAGACAAATTACCAGCCTATTTTACCATCTCTGTCTTTTAATTAGAATATCTGTACCATTGATATTTAATATAATAATGTATTTACATTCAAGTCTATTACCTTGTTATTTGTTTTATATTTGTCCTGTTTGTTCTATTTGTTCCTTTTTTTTTCTGCCTTCTTTTGGATTAACTGAATGTATTTTATCATTCCATTTAATCTCCTTTGTTAATTATAATGCCTTCTTTTGTTATTTAGATGGTTACCCTAGAATTTATAGTATAATTCTTTAATTTATCTTTCTACCTTCAAGTAATAGTGTGCCAGTTCATTTTCCTTCCTTCTAACTTTGTCACCATACTTTTAACTTGTGCTGTTGTCACCATACTTTTAACTTGCATATGTTATAACTCCCATATTGCATTGTTGCTATTTTCATTTAAACAATTATTTTAATCTGGCATTTTCCTTTTGCTTTTAAGGCTTCCTTTAACATTTCTTATCATATACGATGACGAGTTTCAACTTTTGTATGTTTTTAAAAGTCTTTATTTGACCTTTATTTTTAAAATATTTTTTTCTGGTTATAGATTTTTAGGTTGAGGATTTTCTGTTTGTTTGTGTTTTTTGTTTTTTTTCTTTTAGTACTTGAAAGATTATGATCTGCTCTCTTCTTGCTTGATTTTTTTCTAACAAAAAAAATCTGTCATTCTTATCTTTGTACATAGGGTATTTCTTTTTGTAAATGTTTTAAGATTTTTCTCTTCATAATTAGTTTTGTGAAATTGTTTTTATGGTGGGCCTTGATGTGATTTTTCTCATGTTCCTTGTGTATGGAGTTCATTGAGTTTTGGGGACTGTGAGTTTATTGTTTTTATCAAATTTGAAAAATTGGGGCCATTATTTTTTTTAATATATTTTTGTTCCTCTCTTTTCTCTCCTTCAAGGACTTCGATTGTGTACTTATGAGGCTGCATGAAATTGTCCCACAACTCTCTGAAACTGTTTTTAAATTCTTTCTTCCTTTCTGTGTTTTATTTTGGATAATTTTTATTGTTTTATTTAAATTCACTAATCTTTTCTTCTGCCATGTCTAATTTGCAATTAATCCTATTCAATATAGCTTTCATCTCATGTGCTATCATTTTATCATTAGAACTTTAGTGTGGGTCTTGTTTGTATCTTACATGCTTCTACGTAACTTTTTAAATTTATAGAATGCATTTAATAATTCTTTTAATGTTCATTCTAACATATGGGTTATTTCTTGGTCAGTTTTGATTGACTAATTTTTCCCCATTAGTATTGATCATATTTTCCTGCTTCTTTGAATCACTGATCATTTTTGACTGGGCATCATGCATTATGAATTTTGCTCTTCTGGGTGCTGGTTATTTTTGTGTTCTTATACATCTTCTTGATCTTTGCTCTGGGGTACAATTAGGTTGCTTAGAAACAGTTGGAGGCTTTCTGTTCTTGCTTTTAAGATTTTTTAAAGGGAGAGTAAAGCAGTGCTCAGTCTAGGGGTAATTATTCCCCACTACTGAGGCAAGACCCTTCTGTGTACTTTACCCAGTGCTCATGCATCGAAAGGTTTTCCAGTCTGGTTAATGGGAACAGACTCTCTTCCTAGCTCTGTAAGACCTAGGGGCAATGCTGCTTCTAATATTTTTGTGTGGTTCTTCCCCTATTCTTGTAAAATTTCTTCCAATATATGTGCACTACTTTTAGGTTGAAATAGTATGTATCATTCAAGTATGGCAAGAAAATCAGCACATAAGATTAATATTGCTGTATACATTGGGATAGTTCACCTTCTCCCAGATCATATAATAGTTACTATAAATGAGGTAGGAGCCATGTAAAAAAAAAGTAAATATTCAGAAAGGAGCAATAAGGCTCAGCAGGGGTAGATACCAAGTAACATATTTTCTGAAGGTGAGTGCTTACCCTGTTTTGTAAAAGCTGTAGTCCTTGTGTGGAACATCAGAGATTGAGTACATACATGAATAGTTCTGTTAGCAGCAGTCCTCCTGGACTGTGTTTTTCCAGAGAAGCAGAAGAAGTGGGCTATGCAGATAATAACAGAGGAGCCAGAACTACAGGAGACATCTGTCTCTGTGACGACAGAGAAAGAGAGCAGCTAGGAGGCTACTCTGAGCTTCTCCACCCCAAAAAATAGCTAGTCCAGGAAAATCCAGTTAATTCAAGGATGAGTTTTGTTTTTTTTATTAAAGGATTACATACACTAAATGTAAATATACTGCTTTGGAAACTGCTGAACATATGCATGGTGTATAACTCCTGAGTATTCCCTCACGAGAAATGCACCTATAACGTTAAGAAGAGACATGTCCAAGAATGTTCACAGCAGCACTATTTTGTAATAGCCAAAATTAGAAACTACCCAAAGACCAATTTTCAGTAAAATAGAGCAACAAATTGTGGTATATGCACACAATGGAATTCTAGACAAAATGAGAATGAATAACCTACAACTATATATATGCAACAACATAAATGAATAGAGATTGGAGTAAAGATGAGTGGGCTTCTAAGATGCTGGTAACATTCTGTTTCTAATCTGGGTTCTTGTCCTGCAGGTGGGTTTCATTTGTGAAAATTCATACATCTGCACACTTATGTATTGTCATATCATAATATGCATTATTTTCCTATGTATATATGTTTAATACCATAATAAGTAGTTTTTAAATTTAAATATCTTACTATTAAAAACCCACTATTTTTTTTTAACTATGTGGAAAAAGTTTTTTAAAAGTTCAGGTTATTAAATATTAGATAATCTATTGAGGGTAAATATTTATTTCCAGACACAATTTACTTCAATAACCAGAGTCCATAACTAGAATTTCACAAGCCAAAACAATCAGGAAAATTCTGGCAAAAATATCTTCCATGGCTATTATCCGTCACTCAACCATATATTCAATTTTTATTTTAAAAACAAAAACGGAAAGAAAGAGGCATATATATTCTTCCAAAGAACATATTTATATTTAATTAAAATACATTATTAACTACATGGTATTTAACACATGAGTTAAAAAAGGAAAGAAGGGAGGAAGAGAAAGAGAGGGGGAGGGAAGGAGACAGGGAGGGAAAAAAGGAAATCTAATGACTTTCTCTAGATCTCTTGAGGGATTCATGACTAATTCATTGGCTTTCTTTTAAACTATGTAGTGCTAAGTTTACCCAAGAGAATGTAGAATTCCCATGAGTCTAATAATAATTTTTCATCTTATGTCTAACTTTGATCTTTTCTACTCTACTGCATATTAAGGTCCATAACCTGTTGGTTGCACAAATATTAAAAAATTATTTGATGGTATTTTTCTGACACAGTGAATTCACACAGAGTACATCAATTGACTTTCTATACAGAGTAATGTTAGTATTCCATGAAAAATGAAATATAATTGGAAGAGGCAACTGATTTAAAAGGAAATAAGTTTTTCTAAACAATTACACAATTGTTTCTGTTAAAATGATCTTATGCTGGAATTCTGTAAAGTATATTAGACTGAAGTGTCTTGCTCCTAAAAACTTGTTTTTGGTCATACATTCTTGATAGTTTATGGTCTCAGACCCATTTAAATAAAATGCTTTCTTCCAGACAAAGTCTTTAATAAGTAATATAGTCTGCATTTCATTTTGCTAATGAGACAAAATTCTAGCAATCTATTAGGTATAAAAAAGACCAAAAAATTATTACCACTAAGATTTTTTAAAATCCTATATTCAGACAATTAACTATGTTTAGGAAAAGCAAAAATAAATTTCTCTTAAGAAAGTGTTAAATTGAAAATGGACACTGGCATTTAACCAGTAGAGCTTTTTACCAAAAATGGCAAAAGATCAGAGAACACGGGAGCCAGGCTTAAAATTTACCCCAGTGACATGACTGAATGCCAGATAAGGTGGAATACCACCAGGATGGGGTGAAAATAAGGCAAGGAGCAAATCAATGAAGGGAAGGATGTCATCATCCCAAGAGCAGAAGAAGAAAGAAGTGCTCTCTCCCTGTCCAGCTAAATGAAAACACTGGAAGCAATAGGAGTAGTAATAATACAAGTCTGTTCTGGCTGGGGAGGTAGCTGAAAATTTATCAGGCTAACATGATGATGGTTGAATGGTTTAAATGTAAGACTCTAGTCATGTGTTTGCAGAGAGCCAAGTAAATGTCTGCACTCAGGAGAATGTGACAGTGAGCAAAACTTTATCTAGGTTTTCTTTTATTCCAATATGATTTACCACATTTTTCAAAAATTATAACCATGTATTTTATAAGCAGATTTTCTTCACTCACATGGTTTTAGATAAATACACATTTAATAGTTATCTATTCTAACTTTTCCTTCCTTTTGAGATGATGCTAGGGACAAAGATTGCGGTATCCAAAATAGAAATGTTGCTGAAATGTAGACCAGATATTATCACCTCTTAACATCATCTTTTCCCCATTCTTCCAGAAAGAAATAAAAATTCTAACATGAACATTGAGCTTGTGCCAGATGGACTTGGAAATTTGAAAATATCTAGATACCCATTTCCTTCAATAAATACAAAGTAAGGAATGACAGGCTAAGTTATCTGTTTTTGACAGTGGTTTCCCAGGATCCGGACCAGAATTTGCAACATTGAAATATTTATTAATTATTCTTATTTGTGCTTTGATTCATTTACTGTAAGCTATAGCGAAGGTAGAAGCAAGGTTGGGAGCATGAGCTATGTGTAAAATACCATGGAAACCACGTCTATGACTAATCAGTGAGAACTGGCAGACATGATGCTGCAATTATTATCGCAAAGCCCCACATGTGAACTTATTTAAATGCCCGCTCACTGTGCCTCTCTTTTGATTTAATATAATACTCAGGGTTTTACTTTTTCCAGAATAGTTCCTAAGTGCTATGTAACCACAAATCCCTGCCAGCCATTCTCTGAAAACTTGACCCTAGCATCTCAAAGAAATATTTTATCTGTTTCTCTTTCTCTCCTTTCCCTCTCTCTCTCTCTGCCCTCCCTGACCCTCCATATTTTTTTAGTAGAGGAACAAGAATAGAGATATGCCCACCTCTGTGGGATTGGTTTATCACAGCTGGGATTGGGGGGGGGGGTGGGAAGAGCTATTAGGATGGTTCATTTCAAGATGTTATCTTAAAGAATCAGGACAGAATGTTGAAATACGAGACAAAAATAGATTATTTAAGAGTCAAATAAATAATATCTGCCCTTTCTAGAAGGACAGGTATAGTCAACTAAGGAGGAGGGAGAGGTCAAATAAAATGACAAATGATAAATATCTGTTGGATTTTACAGAAAGGAAATTACTTATGACCTTTGTGGAATTGTTGGTAGAATGAAAGTGGACCAGGGTATGAGAAGGTGTAGACAGTGAACTCAGGCATCTCTTTTAAGTAATTTTGTTATGTAGAGAATGGTCTCCGAGAGATACATGGTTGAAAAGGGCTTCTGTTTTCTAAACTTTTTAAAGGCGAAAGTGTCTTGAGCATATTCAAAAGCTGATGGGACAGAGCCAGAGGAGGGCGAACAGGTAAAGACTGAGAGAGGAAAGGGGAGCCAGGTGGGCTCCTGGGAAGTGAGGGATGGATTGGTCTGGGAATAAAAGAGATAGCCAGCTGGTAAAAGGGTGAGTTACAATTTAAATAAATATATCAGTGTAGTAGCAGAAAGTTGAGGAAATTCCACTTTCAGATTTTTATTTTCTCTGTGATATAGGTAATAAATTACCTTCTAAAAATGAATGTCAGGAGAACATTATGCTAAGTGAAATAAGCCAGTCAGAGAAAGACAAGTACCATATGATTTCACTCATATGTAGAATTTAATGAACAAACTAGACTACCAAGCAAAATAGAGACAGAATCATAGATGGACAGCAGGCAGACAGCTTGGGGCAGGGTTGGGGTGGGGAGGAGGGATTGAGCAAAAAAGAAAAAAAAAAAAGAGAGACTTCATGGACATGGACAACTGTGTGGTAATTGTGAGGGTGGAGAGGGATGGATGGAGGTGGTAGAGGGGATAAAAGGGGATGGAAAAAATTAAATTAAAAAATAAATAAAAATAGAAATGAAGGTCAGGGAAGGGGGCAAAAGGTTTCAGGTAAATTGAGAAAGTCTGAAAGCTCTTTTGGTCCTGATGAGGATACAGAGGGAGATAATGGGGGAAACATTTAGACTGACCAGGAAATATTGAGAAGGTAGAAAGAGTATATAGTGGCACCAGATTCATGTTCAAGGCTATTTTCTTCAGTAGAAAACATACTGAGGAAAAAAAAAAAAAAAGGCCTTCTAAGGATTCCTAAAATTAGACGGCTTAATGGAAATAGCATAACTCTGCCAGCCTTTAAGGCCAATTTAAATACATGAATACTGAAGCGTCCAAAGGATATCCAAGATTTCTCGTATTTCCAGATCATATCACTGTAAGCCTAATGAGGCCAGGTATCATGTCTGTCTGACATTGTATCTCAAAGACTCAACAGAGCCAAGTACATGGCAGACTTAATAAATGTTGATAAATATTCATTGAAATCAATGCTAAGTGGATGGATGTGAAAATAAAACACTGGAGTCTTGTGTTTCAGGACAATAGAAATCAGTATAAAGTATCAGTATAAAGTAAAAGGAAGGTAGATTACTTACTGGCAAATTGCATGTGGAAAGACATAAATATACTTTCAATTTGTTATTTTTTTCAGGAGAATACTGAAAAAGTATTTTTCAGTATTTAAAAGAGACCCAAGTACACTTACTAAAAGGAGATCATTGTATTTAATTTATGTATCAGGTGAGCAGCAGAAGGAGGCTGTAGGCAAATAACAGAGCGCTGACCTCAGGAAATGAAGTCAGTACAAACACAGATTTCTTTACTTGATGGTCAATGAACATAATCATAAAACCAAAAATAATACTAATTATTTATTATTAAAATAACATTCTGGGGTGCTTATTATGTGTCATAATAATCTCCAATCTTCACAACAACCCTAAAAGACAGATATTACTATTATTAATAGTAATAATAATATAAGGGAATGATATTTAGACAGGTGAAATAGCTTGCCTGGTAAGGTGCAGAGCTACTACAGACCCAGTTCTCTCTGTGAACAGAGGTCACAGTCTTCACTACACTGACTTCTCATCCATTTATCAAACACCTTCATTTGTCAAATGTGGAAAATGAGGCCCAGGGAATAAAGTGAGTTGTCTATATTCACTCTGTTAAATGTCAAACCATAAATTGAACCCAGGTCTCTTCATCCCCAGCCCAGTAATCTCTTATCTATTCCTGAAAGCTATAAGCCCAGATACATTAATTCCTAATATCTGAAACTCTACTCAACTCCAATTCATTGACTCAATGAACAAAATTCATCTGTAAGTTAACATCTTAACACTTTTGACCAAACTGAAATGGATCTATTTTAATTCATCACTTACGTGGAGAGTATAATTTGAACTCAGATATTGGAAAAAAATTGTCTTAATACTCTTCACTGTTTCCCCAGTATCATAATGTGAGAGGAGAAATAAGTAAAGAACACTATAAGAAGAATTTAAATAAAAAAAAAAATGGGAGAATACTAAAAATAAAAAAGTAATAGTAGCTAGATATTAGTATGGTCAAGTAATACCTAAGCTCTTTAAATTTATTAACTCCTTTAATATTAATAGTATTAGATCTCATAAAATAGGTATAATTAGCATTTTAATATATAGCAGTATAATTTTCCAGCTGAGAAAAATGAAGTACTGGGAGTGTCTGTCATACAGCTAGGAAGTGGCAGACTCTGAAATGGACCTTAGCTATCTGGCTCCACAGCCCACACTCCTACTGAGAACCTTTCTATTCATAGTTACACCTAGGAATACAAAATGATATTAAATAGGATTTCTCTGGTTTTCTTGAATTTTCAGCTGAGGCCCCAGATCGGAGGTCAATGGATAAAAAGTGCCATGTCTATGATCTAAAGGGTACACCATCCCAGGACTTACCAAGAGGTTTCCAACTGTTCCAGAGGCCATCACTTCTAACAGTCTGTGGAGAATAAGGCTAGAGGTTCATTAGAGAGAAATTCTTTCTAGGGGAATTACTAAGATGAATCCCTAGTGATAAAGGGCAAGGGGGAATCTTTGGATAGATTGACAGGGATGGCATACCCCTAGGAAAAGTCAACTGGTACCTTATTCCCCAACTAGATGCTTCCTAACCTGCATAAACACCTTGGTTCATCCTGGTTTAATAGAAGAGTGAAGTACGAGTCCTTGAGAGAACCTAATGAATCTGTGGCATTGGGAGGGCAGAGAGTCTATTTATGCCACTCACCTGTAGCAGACTGGAGGTGATGTGTGGCTGCGAGGTGAGTAGAGAGAAGAAGGCAGTAGTGGGGAAAGGCCAGCTTTCATTTCCAGAGTTTGGCAGGACCAGAATGCCTGAGTTCTGGTGGACCAAACGAATATCAAGGAAGTAAGCCATATTCTAGCCTAAGAGAGTTGTCTGCCTAACCCCTGCCTAAGATGGAATAAGGGAATCCGACAGAAAAAGACTAGGTGGAGTCTACCTTCAGGACAGAAGCCTGAAATGCTGAAGGTTGCCCTGAAAGTTAAGCTGAAGAGAATATCACCCATGAGAAGGAATGGCACAATGTGGAGGTCCGCAGGCCTACGGGTGGGCCTCAGAGGCAGGCACAAAAGAGCCTCCCTCAGCGGAAGAGCAGTGCTTGGGCATATGCCTTACAGAAGGCACCGGCAGCCGGGGAACAACAGCAGTATCAGTCAAGGAACAGCAGCCTTCCTTCCTCCTGACCTCCAAAGTTATATCCTGATCCATTGCCTCGGAATCCAAGCAAGTTAACGAATTGGTCAAATTTCAACCTATGGTGGTTTCTTAGTGGGTCACCTTATTCTCAGTCCAGTAGTTCTTTATCCAACATTTACATTACTGTCAATAGTTTTCTAACAAAATATTACTTTGCTCAGGCTCTTTCATGACACCTACTCCCTCCCAATTGAGACTGAACTCTATTTCAGTATTCAGGGATGGGATTCAATCATCCGTTCTCTGTATTCACTTTCTAACACTTAAATGTTTTGACTCATATTTGGGCCCACTATGAAGAAGAAATCTTTAATGGATCTCTGAGAATATATTGTGATCCCCCAATCTTCTGTGGCTGTGTATTTTATTTCCCCAAACTACTATGGATGTTGCAACTCTCTGCCTTATACCAGTCTTTTAATCTGAAATGTTCCATACCCCCAATCAGAATCCAACCCACCCTTCAAAGCTCAGCTCAAATATCACCTCATCTTAAAATTATTACCTGATTCTCCCAGTTGGAATCAGTTAGTCCTTTGCCTGTATTCCCCTGACCTTTTCTGTACTCTTTTGGTTTTGATCTTATTTCATTCTGTTTCATATTATAGTTAGTTTTGTAGTGAAAGGGTGCAAGACAAAAGCCCCAAATCTAAATTCACTATGAATTTCTGACATATCAGGGAATAAAAAAATAAACAAAAGAAATTGGAAGATTCTAGTTGCGTGTAAGCTCAAAAAGTCTTCTTGGAGAGCAGTGACTGAGACCCTTGGACAAGTCCAGAGTCAAGGTCAGGCATATCTCCTGACCTGTGAGAAGAAAAGCTCTCGAGATAAACCCATGTGATAATTGTGGAGGTATTAGGACTTAGTCCTGGGGTACTAGCAGAAGCGTCCCAGATACAGAACTTGAGGGATCAATAGCAAGCAATACCAGCTACCAACAATTGGGTTTAGAAGTCTCAGGTGAAGAATTTTAAGAAATTCAGCCTATTGAAGGTGTGTGTGTGTGTGTGTGTGTGTGTGTGTGTGTGTGTGTTTTAATCTCTAAGCCACTGCAAAGGATGTGATTTGGAAGCCAATAAATAGTTATTTCACTGGAGAAAAGAAGACTATTTCTTACTTCAGCTGACTGTCACAGTGATGGAAAAAGAGAAAGTATTGTTAAGCATGAGAATCGGTGCATAATATCAAAGGAAAGTTGACAAACCCTAAGTCAGGATTCAGCCAACCAATGTGGACGAGGTAAGAGCCTTAGCAGTGAAGTGTGTGGGGTCAGTGTGTGCACAGGCACAGAGGAAATGGAATCAATGGGGCAGTGTGACCCTGAACTGTCAGCAGCAGCAGCCTCTGACGAATTGCAAAATTAATTCAGAATTACAGAAACAACCTCTTGTGGCCACAGGGGACACACTGTAAGTCACAGGAAACGTGCAAACGACTCTACCAGGAAAAGGGGGTTTGGATTCAACTTGCACCTATTCTTACTCTTATATCCCAGCACAGGAGAAACTGCATGTCAAGGGTCTCAATTGTAGACACTGAAGAAATGCCTATTGAAGAACTAATGAACACATTGTCACCTTCCATAGAACACCTCATTACTAGTTCTTGCAAAATGGCATATCTGGCAGTTCTCACTATATCCTTAATTTTTCATCTAGTAGACATTGATATCTTTGTCTGTTGAACATGCCCCTTTCCTCTTCCTCTATTAAATGCAACCTTTTCTTTTGGGGAACTGATCTTCCCTTGCTCTAATTTTTTGACACAAGTGAGCCTGCCAGTCACGGGCACATGAACCGGGCTTGCCATTCAAAGGGTCCCATTGTTTTAGCAACAGGGATTGGCATAAGACTCAAACTTGGTTAATCAGCATTATTCCATAGAAGTGTTATATACAGGAGCAGGGAGAGAGGAGCCCTGTCTTTTCTCAAAGTCATGAAGCTATTATGTTTACAACATTGGAGCTGCTGCTCCCAGCCATGTTCACCATCATGTCGAGAGATACAGTTTGAAGGAGAGAAGGAAGGCAAAGTCAAGCTTAGCTGTGTGTGTGTGTGTGTGTGTGTGGGTGGGTGGGTGGGTGTGGGTGTGGGTGTGAGAGAGAGAGAGAGAGAGCGCCGAAAAAGAAAAGTTTTATTAGGAAGTAGTAATTATAGTTTCCAGTTTACATTTTCTTTATTAACATGTTCATGCTGTTTGAACAAAAACTATTTTCTTAAATCAGAAGAAAACACAAACATATCTAATAGAACACATATTGAGAAGACACATGTGAATGTTTATCATCACTGAGCTGATCCAGCCTTGCCAGGCTTGCCTCTTTAGACTGTTTATTTCCACTCTAGCACCATGTGTGACACTAATGAAGACTCCAGCTTCGTATTCCATATGCTGGAGCTGCATTGTTTTCTGTAACACTCTGGAGCCCCACTATCAATATTTAAAGCGCGTCAAGCTTGTTATCTACAAAGGAGATTCCAGGCAAAAGGGCTTTAAAGCTCTTCTAGAACATTAGAGTGGGGTGAGAGAGTCATTATAAAATCATACAGCTTTGTAAAATTCAGGCTGACTTCTTAGTTTAGAAGTTGTTTTTTATTTTTCTCATATATCTTTCTTTGTGTATCTTGTTTCTGCCTAGTCTTGCTTAATAATTTCTAAAGGAGATCACCACTCTGATTCTTAGAACCAAAGAATTTAAGGCAGAGCAAAAAAAAAAAAAACTAACGATGAAAAGTAGGCAAAGAATAAAATGTTACAGAAAAGTAAATCACAGTTGTCATGAACCACCAACAGATTTGAAAGTTGAATTATTCAAGGCGGCAAATTTTCTGGATTCCAGCTCTGTGCTGCAAGAATTGGAAACAGATAACAGAGGCATTGTTATGTATTTTCCACTGCCAGCCTTTGGCCACCACAAAGTACCCAGTCTCTGTCCCTGTTGCCAGTCCGCAAGAACCTAGCATGGAAAAGAATGGGCAGAGTCCTGGTTTTGTTTTTAAGTGATAAAGATGCACCTTTAGACTTTTACAAAGAAGTTACTTCATCCAAAGTTTCACCTAGTCAACTTACCTAATAAAGCATCAGGTAAGAGTTGCTTTAATAGTTTTTTTTTTTTTTCCACAGGCAGATACTTTTGAAAAATGCATGCAATTCCCTTCCTTTTTCTCTGACTTGTAATCTTTAAATTAACACTGTCTACACCAAAGAACTTACTTGCATATATGCATAACTAATGGACAGAGACAATAATATGGGGAAGGCAGGAGGGGGTGGGAGTGGGAAGGAGGGGGTCAATGGGGGAAAAAGAGGGGGGACATCTGTAATACTCTCAACAATAAAGATTAAAAAATAAAATAAAAATGAGCAAAGGAGCCCTGGCCGGTTTTGCTCAGCAGTTGGAGCGACGGCCTGCGGACCAGAGAGTCCTGGGTTCAGGGTTCAGTTCCGCTAAGGGCACGTACCTCGGTTGCAGTTTGTCCCCAGCCCTGGTTGGGGTCGTGTGGGTGGTAACCACTCGATGTGTCTCTCTCACATTGATATTTCTCTCTCTCTTCCTCCCTCTCTCCCTCCCACTCTATCTGAATATAAATGCAAAAATGTCCGCGGGTGAGGATAAAAAAAAAAAAAAAAAAAAAGAGCAAAGGAAAAAGGGAAGAGGAAATACAAATGGCTAATAAATATATGAAAAAGATCAACTTTACAACTAATCAAAATGCAAATTAAAACAACAATGAAATATTTTGCTTATCAGACTGGCAAAAGCCTGTTAAAGCTAAATAAATAAATAAATAAATAAATAAATAAATAATTGACATTGTCCACATTTATTCTAAGTTCATCTAAAATAGATGAAATAGACCCTCTCCAACTTTAACTTTACTACAAAATTTGATGCCTCCTAACTTGCACCCTTTTTAAAAATAATTGAGACTTCAACCAAAATCAAATTACATAACTCTTCTTTTTAAAGAAAATTCTTTGTGTGTGCGTGCGCGCGCGTGTGCGTGTGTGTGTATGTGAAATTGTCTAGCTCTCACTCCCACAGGCCTGTGCATGGGATTTCTGTCTCACGTGAAGGCAGGGCTAGTCTCCGTGTGACTTGAGGAGTGCTGCCCACAATACTTCATTTCTCCCTCCTCAGACTACTGTTCTTAGGTCCTGCGCCTCTGGGAAGCCACAGCCACGCTGCAGGGCAATGCCTGGAAGAAGAGAGGGGAGCTGGAGCAGCCAGTCAGTCAGGAAGGGCAGACCCAAAGAGGGAGTATCACGGCGACACCCAGCAAAGGAATGACTGAAAAGGAGAGGAGAGTTCTCCTCAGACTTCAGTGGTGTAGCACAGGAGAAAACACTGCTACAGAGCCTGGCGTAGAAGCTGTTGTCCAAGAGTTCCCTTCCTTTCTTTCCTCCGGCCATCTCCTCACAACAGAGAACAAGACTGATGTGGGATACCACTGAGACCCCGAAGACACATGAATGTCCGCGTTTCCAACCAGACTGAACTGACGCGAACTCAGAACTGTGCTCGCAGCAAGCCAGTTCTAGACAATGCATGTCTAATGAAATAAGGTTGGAAGGACTGAAAGTCCCCACTATATCTCTCGGCTAAAATTACATACAGATGCTGCTCAGTGCCTGTATTAACTTGTAACTGTGAACAAATTATAAGGTTTTAAGATCACAGAAAAGTTTTTGAAGTCGAAAATAACCACCATTACAGACAAAATAACCTGTCACTTCTTTTAGAGTTCAGGGAAATAAAATGTTGGTAAGAAAAATAAAACATTCTGGCTCCGTGCCAGAACATAACATTACGCTCTCTTATACACTTCTAAAGTGCTTATCTTAAGTGTCAGCAAGTGGCTGTTTGTTTAAATCCATCTCCCTTAAAAACATTTAAGATCTCTTTGATTGACAAAGCAGAGTGTCTGTTATATATAAGTTTATATGTTAACTTTTCTCTAAAGGAATAGTACCCAAATCTTTACTTCATCAGAATCAAACTTATATACATTGCAAACTCATCCACAAATCATGGCAAGAAAAATATTTCATATATTTAATGAAAGAAGCGATAGTTATCTGCACTTTAGTTCTGCACTGTGATTATAATTTTCCTGTTTTGCATTATTTGAAGCAAACAATACAGAGTTTAGAATCTATGCATGATAACTAAATTTGTCTACAGATACTCTATCTTATAATAATAAGGTTTTTAAGAAATATGTAAGTTCAGAAAAATGAAGACTAATTATAATTTTATCCTGTGGTTTTGAAAGTAATGGTTTAATCATAAAGAATTAATAACTGATATAAAATGTAAAGGGAAGTTCCTTTCACCAACACTGATTAATCAGAAAATATGCGATATTACCTCTCAAAGGGGTGGGGGTAACAGTTCTCTTGAGATTTCTCATCTGCAGCTGTATTCTACAAAGGTCTAAAAATCAGAAATGAATTGCCCCAAGGTTCAACCCAAGCTTTTTCTTTGAAGGGCACACTGAGGATACATTTTTGAGCCTAATTATTATGCCACTTCAAATATACTCCTTCAGCTGGATCGGTGGAACAGAGCCATCTGCACCCAGGTTCAGCATCTCAAACGTCTACCCTCCTGACCCTTCTTAGTTCCTCTCCTGCATGCCAAGCCACTCTGGCTTTTATTTTCTTTATTCCAGCTTTCCTACTCTCAAAGAGGAAGAACTAACGTGAAAGAAACTGAACCACGGTACCAAATGCTTGACATATACTGATAAGCAGTTAGATAGAATCTATCATACATAGATTCTAAACTGTGCATTGTTTGTTTCAAATATTGAAAATTGGGAAAATAATTTTTAATTTTTAATAGCAATATAGGGCCCAATACAATGTCAAATATGCCAGAAAATTCAAAGCTTGAGAGTAACTTCTGAAAATAGAATTCATATATCACACCATTTAGCATACATATTATAATTTAATTTTGCCTCTGTGTTAATAGGTCTAATGCTTTTGGCTATTTTGGAATTGTATTACTTGGTCTCAAGGTCAGAAGTTCTAGGTTCTACCCTGCTCTTGAAATCTGTGTAACCTTGAGCAATTCATGTAAATGACCTGTTCCAAATTACTTGTTCCCTCATCTATAAAGCAAAGAAGTTGAACCCAATCTATTTCTTTTTAAAAATATATATATATATTCATTAATTTTTTTAGAGAGAGAGGAAGGGAGAGAGAGATAGAAACATCAATGTGAGAAAGAAACATCGATTGGCTGCCTCCTGCACACCCCCTACTGGGGATCCAGCCTGCAACCCAGGCATGTGCCCTGACTGGGGAATTGAACCTGGGCCTCTCAGTCCATGGGACAACACTCAATCCACTGATTCATGCTGGCCGGGCGAACCCAATCTATTTCTAACCTACTATTGGGTCAAAAACCTATTCACTGAAATCTGTTTTGCACACCTCCCAAATCTCAGATCTCTGGTTCCTCTGAGCAGCATTGAGAAGGCTGAAACTTACCTTCTATCTAAACTCTGATTTCTTCCAGGTAGAGTTCATGTTGTCTCCATGAAACCACCCATTTCCCATCCCTCATTGATTCCAGGTCACCCCCTACTCAAACCCATCCTGCTCTGCTATCGAGGTGGTTTTTCTAGAATACTTATTTAGATTAACCACCTCACCCAAGTCTTTTTAAAAACCTTAAATTACTCTCAATTATCTTAAACACAAGTTTTGCCCTCCTTAACATAGCTTACAACGTTTCACAACCAGGATAAACTTGCCTTTTTAGCCTCATCTCCAACCAGCTGTATCTTCCTTGAATACACCATGGTTTTTCTTTAAGTCACTGTCTTTGCTTCAGCTACTTATTGTGTCTGGATCATTCTCTCTCTAAAGCCTCCCTACTCCTGCACCTATTCCTGCCAAGTTTTTATTATTCTTCAAGATCCAGATTAAATATCCCCTTCTATATTTAGCTTTCTCTTACTTCTTTCTCCATAGTAGAATTGACTGAGCCCTTTGTGCAACATTAACTGAATATCTGTGTATGATATCATGCTAGATATGAGGGTACAAATGTGTCTAACAAGTTCTTGCCCTCACTGAACTTTCAGACTAGTGAAAAATACAATCCCATAAAACAACAAATGTCACTTAGTTATGTTATTTCTATGACAGAAATCTGTACCCAGTGCAGTTGAGCACAAAGAAGAGAGTGGTTAGTTCTACCAGAGAAGAGGGGGAAATGGATCAAGAAAGGCATCAGAGAGGAAATAATCCTTGAGATGAATCTTGAAAGATCAATAGATATACAACAAGGGATAAATGATAAGCAAGAGGGAGGGTCTATTCAGTCATCCATTCATTCAACCAACATTTACTGAGTGCCATGATATGTCGGGCACTGCACTAGGTGCTGAGAACATAAAGATAAGTAAAATACATTCTTTATTTTGTAGAATACAAAAAAGTAAACAAGCAATTGTATTGCAATGGATATAGTAGACAGACTGTAAAATAGCCCCCGTAATAAGGAATCTGAATCCAACTGCATTTTTAATATTTGACCCCTGACAGTTTTCATGCCTAACCACCCCCCTTCCCTTTTGCCCAATGAGTGCAAAACAGTAAGAAAGGCTTAGAGTTCCATCCACTGTTTCTGGTGGGAAAGTTCAAGCCACCCAAACCTCATTTGCAAAAGGAGCCCTCACTGAGACCCTAACCCCTCACCTCAGTAAAAACCAAAGCCATCAGATTATCTTCTTTATCAGGATGTATTAGACTGGCTTTAGTGCTTGTCCTACTTTCTTCAAAAAGTCTCATTATGTGAGTGATAATTATTTTCATGCCATCTCGGTGCACGTGTGGCATCATCAGTCTGGACAGGTGAACTGGTTGTGGGCTGGGCTTTCTTGCCCTCCACAGGGCAACCACAAAACAAACCTCAGTGATCCCAGCCTCCAGGTGTTCACAGCCTTATACAATCCCCTCTATCTGAATATGGAATGAGCCTAGTGACTTGCTTCTAACAAAGAGAATATAGCACAAGTGATGTATCCTATCACTTTTAAGTAATAAGAGTAAAGTAATTCTCTGTGATTAGATTGCAAAATGACTCTGATTTCTCTCTTGCACATTCTCTATTGCTCTCTTCCTTGCTTTGATGGAAACCAGTTACCATGTTGTGAGGCACCGTCTGAGGTCCACATACCAACGAACTAAGGGAGGCCATGGTTTCGCCATTGAGGAACTGAGGCCCTCTTCCACGAGCCACTGTGGAACTGAATTCTTCCAACAGCAATGGCAGTGAGTTTCAAAGTGGACCTACCACCAAATGAACCTTCATATAAAACCACTGCCCTGACCAACACCTTGACTGCAGCCTTGTAAGAGACTCTGAGATAGAGGACCCCGTTAAGCCACGCCCAAATTCTTGACCCACAGAAACTGTGATGTAACAAATGTTTGCTGTTTGAAGCCACTAGGTTTGGAGGTAATTTGTTAAGCATCAATAGATAACTAATATAATGGAGTATTCAGTGGTAAAAATACACAACAATATTATGATACTTTGTGGTGGTGGTAGGGGATGGGTGGCTAACCTAACCTGGACATTATGAGTAAAGCATGGAGACATGAGGAGCCTGGCAAATTAATAAAATGTAGGTGCTTAAAACAATTCAATGTGGCTAGACTAGAGAGTCTAAGGAGGGTTTGTGTCCAGCTGAGCCTGGAGAGTACAATAAAGCAGGATTTGAAGTGGCAGAGAGGAGTCATTGAAGAATTCCAAACAGCACAAAACGTGATCCTATTTATGCAGTTTCAGCCTGTGCTGTGTCCTCCCTCAGATTCAGACGTGTCTGGGCAGGTACTGAGGGCTAGTGGCCCGGGCCCTCAGTAGTATATTTGCATTAGTCAGGAAACGTCCTGGAAAATAAGTCAGTCTATAAGAAGCAAGTGTTCTAGGCTTCTTGGAGTCACTGACAGAAAAGCAGTTGTTTTGACCTTAGCGTGCCGTGACTGCCCCTGTGAATATCCCTCTTCCCAGTGCCTACAGACTGATGCTTGTGCCCCAAGAAGAAAGACTTGAAGTAACAAGCCAGTAATCTAAAAGGACTATTTTACAAAATTCCCATGAGAATCTCAGACAATATCATCAAGTCCACAGCAGTGGAGTCAGTGGCCTTGGCAAGAAAGGTACTGGCTGCTTTGCAAGGACATTGGTACCTTAAACAATGGACACCAGCATTGGCATCCGTGCCCTGGCAAGGACTCCACATCTTTCAGCAGAAGGTATTGGTCTTTTTTTTTCTTTAGGAGCCAGAACAAAAGAGAAGAAAAACAATGGACAACAACAATAAAACAAACCACTTCAGAGCACATGTGAAACATCACCAACCCCTCGGGTTCCCATATATGGAGAAGAATTTGAGAAACCCAGAGATTCCCCAAAGAGGGGAAGAGCAGTAAAATGGAAGAGGAATACTACATTTTATTAATAAATTTTATTCTTCAGAACTGTTTAGATTGGCAAAAAAAATGAGCACATGGTACAGAGTTCTTGCTTGTCCACCCTCTGCAGTCTTCCCTTTTATTAACATCTTGTGTTAATATGGTACATTTGTTGTCATTAGTGAACCAATGTTGATACATAATTATTAAGTCCATAGTTGGTTCATATTTTCTTAATAATGACCTAATGTCCTTCTTCTGCTCTAGGATCTCATCCAGGATACCACATTACAATTACAGCATGTGTCCTTAGGCTCCTCTTGACTGTGACATTTTCTCAGTTTCCTTATTTCCAGTGACCTTCACAGTTTTGAGGAGTATATTGTAGGAGTCCTCTCTATTGGGATTTTTCCAATTTTTTTCTCATATTAGACTGGATTATGAGTTCAGAGAGGAGAAATACTATTTTAATATTGGTGATGAACTCATTTTTATCTCCACACTGATCTGGCCTGGAAGTATACAATGTATTACACTTGCATTTTGGAAAGATCACTACTATAAAAGAAATATAGAGTGAGGGCAAAAACAAAGCAGTATGACCTACTTGAAGACTATTGCAATGATTCAGATGAGATATAATAAGGATCTGGGCTAAGACAACTATGGAACAGAAAGAGTGAAAGGGACAGATAAAAGATACATTAAGGACTTAGAAATAGCAGAACTCTATAACCAATTTTATATGGATGGGAGGAATCTGCAAACATGACCAAGAAGAAGAGGTTGAAAGTGTGGAAGAAGAACCAGAAAGAGCAGTGAGCCAAGGCCAAAGGAAGAAAATGTCTCAGGAATGCTGTAGGAAGTCAAATAAAAGAGGACCAAAATGATCTTTGAACTTGGAAATTAATAGGGTTATTAGTCAGGAGCAGCAGCATAACTGGAAGGACTGGAAAGTGAATTAGATGTAAGGAGAATAAAATTAGTGTCAGTACCACCGAGCATTCTGATTATAAAGGAAAATAGAATGGTCAGTGTAGAAGCTAGAGAGATATATAGAATTGGCAGCATTCAATAATATATGAGACATGAGCATGTATTTGTAGACTATATGGGGTGGGGTGGTAGTAAAAAACGACTGACAGTAAAAAAAGACTGGCAATATGGCAAAATGAAAAACTGGTCTTAGAGGAGATAAAAAGACCGTAATAATAGTTACACACACTGAGTATTTACCTAACTTTCCAGGCACTGGGGTAGGGCTTTGATGCATTCTTTGCATTAACCTTAATACTCCTAGGAAGTAAATGTTGTGATTATCCTCATTTGTTGAGTGAAGAAACTAAGGCATATATAGCAGTGTGAATAAAGATCTGAACCCAGGCAGATTGGTTCCACTTGCTCAATCACTCCTATCTACTGCGTCTCCAAAGCCTGGGTGGTAGCCCAGCAGAAGAGGCATCTGTAAGACGGAGGGAAAGCAATAAGTGTGGGTGGCACATGGTGGTTGCATAATAAATATTTGTAGAATGAATGAAAGAATAACTGAGTGCAGATATAGATATGTAGCTATAAGGGCAGGAAGTTGACGGAGGTCACACTTTATGGAGCTGATTACATCACCCTCTATGAATGTGTAGCACTTCATACATGAACAGTATAGCACTTGTTTCATTATGTTACAATTCTGCATTTCACTTCTGTCTCCTCACTTATCGGAATTCCACTCCTTCAGCAAGGAGAGAGTCTGGGCCCGGCCTATCCTTTGAATTCCTTATGCCGGACTGGAAAAGCCTTCAGAAAATGTCAGAACAAGCAAGACTCAATGAAAAGTTGAAATCCAATAAACTGAAAATCAAAGGTCCCCAAACAGATGGGAGGAGCAGAAGCAGGTTTGGAATTCAAGAGTGTGGAGCCAGGGATTTCAAATCCGGGGAGTCAAGAGCCAGAGCAGAGGCCTGGAAAAATGATCTCAACAGATGTCGCTTTCTGCATCTTCCTTTTAGCTATCAGTCACGGTGATGAATGGCCAAAGTGGCTAGTTTACAGGGTTGTGAGGGGTCAATACCTCCAGGTAGCGAACATCTTGGGGTCGGGGTCTATGTCTTTTTTTTTTTTTAACCTATAATTATGCCCCTAGCATCTGACACAGTACCTGGCATAGAAAATGTGTTAAAAAACATTGAAGAGAATGGAACACTAATCATCTGTGGTTTTGAACTAAAATCTTTAGTTGGAGTGATTAGTGACTTTTTAAATGATAACATATCTGAATTTGAACTTGATAATTATGTTATATGTCACTTGAACTTGCAGTATTTCCCTGAATTATCACTGGACATAACTGACACATATAATATATAGTCCTATTTAAGATGATAAATGATTACCCTTCAAAGGGAACAATAACAGAATCCTGATTCATAAATTTATTAATCATTCTTTCTAATTGCAGACAGTCACAGTATTTCCAAACATTTTTACTCAATACATATGCAACCCAGATGCCTCTCTCTTGTCTTCAGTTTTCCCCAAATGTAAGGATTTGGTCTGGGGAGTAGACGTGATCAGGATTACACCTTATAAAATTGTGGGAGCTGATGAAGTTTTTGGAAAACCATTGTTACTGCCTCTGGTGGCATGCCTAAAGTCACTGTAGGTCCACAGTGCAGACAGTCTGGATGTGAAGTGGAGATGTCTGAGGGCAAACTGCTGCCTGAAAGGACAAACTGGAAATCACAAGTACAAACTAGGCCCCACATCTGTCTCTGTCTCTAAACTTGAGATGAAAGTGACCTGAGGAAAGGGCTCGTCCCCTTCTCCATGGAGCTGCACAGCTGCCTGGCTCAGGACTCTAAGAAACTGAAGGGAGACATGAGGGGAGTCAGGGAGCTGCAGGCCAGCTGGCCCCATGCCGACAAACTGGGCAAGCAAATCAGCAACAGTGCGCAAAAGCTTCATCAGTGCCTGGTGCCCTTCACTGACCTTCAGAGCCTGGTTGCAGCTGCTTCACTTATGCCTTCCAAAACTCACAACGTTTCTCCTTGGGCAATTCTAAGCTGGAACCGTACAGAAAAGTGAATTCTGGGAGGTGTTGTTTTAGATTGGCTGAGTTGACACAATATAAAACCATCCTACTTAGTAATGCTTACATGCACTGCAAATTTGTGTTTGCCCTTCACTCAGGACCTGGCCTGCAGATCACTCCTCCTTCCCTCCTAAGTGCTTTGCCAGGTTGTTGGCAAAGTGCTCATATTATCCGGCTTCCACTCAAGGGTAGGCACGCGCTAAATTTTCAGGACCATGGAGTGGTGGAAATATGACACAGCACTGGAAGTCGCTGAGGCCAACAGGCCTCCTTTTACTTCCACCCACCAACAGGAAACTCTAGGTGTCAACGTTACCTTCAGTTCCTAGAGCAACCACCCATAGTACCAGAGAAAGGAGAAAGATTTCAAAGTCCTAGCTCCACATAGCTCCATACCCAGCTTCCATATCTGCCTCTGCCTCCCTCTCCCTCCAACCCCCATGGGAAAATCAGTGGGAACACACATTCCTTCAGGGAGAAAACCCCTTCCTGCACCTGTCAAGTGTGGTTTGGCCCCCCATGGCCCAGACAAGGAAATAACAGTGCTCAACCCAGCACATTTCCCAAAGCCAGCTAAATTAGTCTTAAATAACACCCTTTGTGGGATGCCAAAGTGAAGTCAAGGTAGTGCTATACAATGTGTAGCTTGGTTACTTTGTTAGCTTTTCCTATAGTAAGTTATAAAAATCAAGTTTGCATTTCTTCTCTACTGAAGTCTAGTTTCATGACCACCTAACAGCAATACTTGGGCAAAAGGAAATACTTCTTCTCCCCTTCCCCCTCCTCCTCCTTTCTCTCTCTATCTCTCTATCTTTTACACACACATGCATGCACACACACACACACACATACACACACACCCCTTCCAAGAATAATCAATGCTTTTAGGCATTTGGCAGCTTAAACCAGATTTGGTGGAGGGAGGAGAGAGTGTCTTCTGTGTGGAATGGTCCTGCTAAAAAGTACCAAATACTTATTACTAAACAGAAGCTCTAACATCTCATCTAAAGCATTTACTTTCAAGTTTATGGTTGTTTCATGGTTTTCTCTAAGAACAGTAGGCCAAACTGTCTTATACTTGTGTAATTTAAGCATCACTCTGGTGATTCCCACAACCTCCACCACCAAATCAGAGCCTCTTCCACTGGTGATTGACAACTCTACCTCCAGATAAATAACACTGTAAGTAACTTCTAAAGGATTCTTCTGTAGTTTAAGAAATTTTTGAGTTCAATCAGACATTCCATTGCCTATTCAATGCACCTCCCCATGGAGATTATGTAGCATCTCAGTTAATGAAATGGAGATAATAGCTTTCCTGAAGGACTATTTTTTTAATGGAATTTAGTATAATAGTCTCTTGACACAAACTTTTGCATATATCAAGTACTCAATAAATAGAAGCTATTATTATTACACATTACTTATAATATTCAATTCACAGACATATGTGTACAAATATGTGTGTATGAATGCATATCCTTATACATCATCTGTTACATATATCAGGAAAAACAATTACTATTTCCATATTGAGCACATATGTGAAAGAGAAAGAAATTCATCTCTATAATAGCAGTGGGAAGTGGAGTGATGAACAGAGAGGAATTGAGTGAGGAAAAGTTCAGTGAAATAAAACAGACATTCTCTAAATTAACTGTGGCAAAATCTCATTCATATTTCAATTTCGGATCTACCAACAGACATGCTTCAATAGTCTATATGATATCAAGTAAACTGAAAAAAAACTATCTTGACCTTTGTTCTTACTATAAAAACAATACTAAAACTTTTGAGGACAGTGAGTTATAACAATTTTCTGAAGTTTCTCATAAAAACAAATAGTTGTATACTGTCTAATGTTCATCTTATTTTAAGCTACTAAATCAGAGCATGGGTTTATTGTGCTTAAATATGCCAAGTTGGAACAATTTTAATTTTTTCCTGGTATTTCACATTTCTCACAGGTTTTTATTGTTTTCCTAAATGAAGCTATTTAAATTGCATAAAGGGGATCTGTATTTACCATGCTTTTCTCATTTAGCAAATTAATGCAAATAGTAAATCATTTGCCTCATGTTGTTAAGGAATTCCCTCATGAACCCATACTCAATGAATAATTTTTGAGATTCTACTCTAGATTCTGGAGAAACAGAAACAAGTCTCAGTTTCTGATTTTAATGAACTTATTAAAATCTACCACCAGGGTAGACATACTTTTTTTTTTTAATCCCTACACAGAGATAAATGCAAAGTACTATGTGGTAAAAAAAAAAAAAAAAAAAAAAAGCGGGGGGGGGGAGGTGGTAATAAGTATTTTATGGGGAACAGAGAGAAGTTAGAAAATAGTGAACTAATGGAGGTGATATTTCAATTGAGTATTAAAAATAAATAAAAGTGGCTCATTCAGAAATAGTAGAAGAGGATTATAAGCAGAGAAAAATAGCTTGAGCAGTGGCAGAGACTGTAAAAAAACCATGAGACATGATGGATTAAGGCAAATGATGCCCCTGTAAAGAGCAGATGAATTTGGAAAGGCACTTGGAAGAATTTGGACTTTGCCCTGTCAGCATAGGATCCTTCGAGGATTTATTTTCAAAATATTATCTTAGCTCCAATATTCAAAAAGTAAAAATAAAAGAAAATAATGTAGAACTCATATTTTCCTGTGTATTTCTTCTTGTACCTGGGCGCCATAATATTACACTAAGTTCTTTGGTTTATCTCTTCCCACCCTTCCCACTCTCCACCCCTCCCACTCCCCACCCCTCTGAGGTTTGACAATTTGGAATATATTTAAAAGGTCTGCTAATGAACTATCTAGCAAGGATCCAAAAAATAAATAAATAAATAAAGTTTAACTGATCCAAGTCTGGAAGTAAACTCAGACTAGAATTTTGCTTCCAGCTGAGGGTTCGCTCACTGTCATTTCACTGTGGAAGGATGTAGAGCTGAAAGATTCAGGAGTCTCTTCCTTCCATCTCACCTATCATCAGTGACAGTATCCATAAAATAATGCATTTAATGATCCATTCCTGTAAAAATGTAAATGAACATTTTAAAATATTTAGCCCTGGCTGGTTTTGCTCAGCCCTTGGACCGAAGGGTCGTGGATTTGATTCCTGGTCAAGGGCATGTACCTGGGTTGCAGGTTTAATCCCAGCCCCGGTCAGGGTTGTGCAGGAGGCAGCCAATTGATGTGTCTCTCTCACATTGATCTCTCTCTCTCTCTCTCTCTCCCCCTCCTTCCCTTCTACTTTATCTAAAACAAAAAGATATATATATATATATATATGGAAATATATTTCTCAGTTGGGAGGTTGTGGGGGTGACATCTGCATAGAAAGGATGGAAATAACAGACTTGAAATATCAAAGTGGCCAGGGACTGCGTTTTCAGAAGACGGGAGGAGCAGATTTGTATGTGGAGGTTTATATTGTGATGCAAAGTCTTTGAATAAGTAAAAAATAATTCCAAGAAATATTTAAAACAATTCTAGAAGCTAACTCTCTCTAAAAAGAAGAACATTGAAAGAAGGAATACAAATCTGACGTGAATTGATTTTCAAAATATCATCACCAAATCAGAGAGGAAGAAGAGAGAAGAGATCGTGATTTTTTGAAATTTCAATGTCAGAACTTCTAAAGGTTAAAATAAGAATGATCTTTTATTAATTACAATGTCATAGAAAAAATCTAATATATTTCAACTTATAATTATTTACATCCATTGGTTCCTATTAATTGAAATAGATATGTTTTACATAGTTATTAGGCTGTACATTTAAATTTGTATTTTTATTCATTATTTCTCCATATACTTATATTCATGCACGGTTATTTTTAATTCTATAATGTATTCTAATTAGGACCTCTAGTGGGACCAATGATGTATGTGAGAAGGAATTTCTACAATCTGCAAATCAAAAATCACTACTTCTTATAATGAAGTTTAATTGCATCTGAAAGAATATTGGACCAGGAATTAAAAGACCATATTTTAGTCTCCTCTGTACTTTTAATATGCCAAGTCGATTGCTGCAAACAGTATTACAGGTATCCATCCGCTTTTCAAAAGTTCACTTTTATGAAAAACCTACATTACTATGTACCTGTTTTTGCTAACCAATAGAAATCTGAAGAGGATTTTCACTTTGATGAAAAAAATGAATAACAAAAATAGCTTTCGGCCTTTGTTTTGCAGTGACCCATACAGAGGAAATGCACCCAGCAGCTACAGTGGCCCCACCAAGCTCCTTCCCTGGAACTACACTCAGCATCTCAGCATCAAGCCACCATAGTTCTGAACTGTGTCTGCGAGCATCTGTTTTGTCTCGATTTATTGTGTGCATCCACTAGCAATATGTGTCTTAAGGTATCAGAAAAGCCCAAGAGTGTGTAAGGGTGTTATCCTCAGCATGAAACTGGACACAATTAAGGTTTTTGATCATGGGAAATATAATAAAGACACGGTACTGTCATTGAACTTGCCTGTGTTTACCATTCATGCTATTTACACGAAGAGAAACAGAATCTTGAAAGCTGCCACAGTTTCTATTAGTTCTATTAGTAGAAGAGTGTTCTTTTTTTTTTTTTTTAAATCCTCACCCGACAACATTTTTGCATTTATCTTCAGATAGAGTGGGAGGGAGAGAAGTAGTAAGAGAGAGAGGGAAACATCGAGGTGAGAGAGACACATCGAGTGGCTGCCACCCACAAGACCCCAACCGGAGCTGGGGATGAACTGCAACCGAGGTACGTGCCCTTAGCAGGCACTGAACCCGGGACTCTCTGGTCTGCGGGCCGACGCTCTAACCACTGAGCCAAACCGGCCAGGGCGAGTGTTCTTTTTCAGATGGCATCCAATAATGGATAAAATGGATATTTTATTGCTTGAGTGGACTGATGGATGTACAAAGATTAGTATATATTTATTATATCATTCCTGCTTTTACTATATGTTAGTATTGTTTTAGGTTTTATGTGTTACTTGCTATGATTTGGTAGGTTATTCTGAGGGTCTGGGAATGCTCAAAAATTCCCCATATAAATTAATGGTAACTGCTTCTTTTCTTTAATGCCATTTATACTTACAAAAGGTTTCATAGGAATGCTTTGCTTTTGGATAGCAGAGAAACCTGTACCTCCTTCAGATTCCATTTATCCAACTGTAAAATGAAATGGTTAGGAGGAAAATCTAGCTATCTTCCAAGCCCCAGATGCTGAGATCTTGAGAAGTGGCATTCGTCATTTACCCATTCATTCATTTATTCACTTATTTATCCATTCAACTGATATTTGCTAGGTATCATGTCTCTTTCCGGTGCTAAAAGGATAACCCCTGGGGATACAGCTGTGGACAAGACCATCAGAAGTCCCTGCTCTCAGGAATTCACATATTCATGATAGGAGACAAACAATAAACCAACAAGCAGAGGAGATATTTTCAGATAGTTATAGATGCTGGCAATATGATTAAGAATATCTGTGAGGCCCTGGCCGGTTTGGCTCAGCGGTTAGAGCGTCGGCCTGCGGTCCAGAGAGACCCGGGTACTGCCATGGGCATATTGAGTTCACAGAGGGAATATTCACCATTAAAACCATCTGCAATATGCATTAACAGTCAAGTAGAGCTTTGTTAGGATGAATTCAGAAAGCTTGCATAATGTCACTATCAAGTGACTGTCATTTATTATAATAAAAATCAAGTCTATGTTTTATATCATAAAGTGAAGAAATCTCCAAAGTTGCTTTTTTCTTCATGGTTTTGGTGAACGACTTCTCCATCATCCAAACATCTCATCTGTAAGATACTTCAAATAATACTATGCAGAATTGTAAAATAATGAAAAAGTAGGTCAAACTGCTGGTAATGTTGGATGTCTACTTCACTGATATATTTGTTCACATAAGAGATTTGGGAAACAATGTTAAATAGACCCCATTCTCCTAGAGTCTGAGAGAGGGATGGATGAGGATCTTCCCTTTACATGGATTTCACATCAAAAAAAATTTTTAAAGCCTTTTTTTAAATAGGCCAAATTAAACCTCCCCTAAAACATGGATGGCTTGCCCCTGAGAATGCTAATCACACCAGTTTATAGCAGAACAGCTGCTGCCTTGTCCAGGAGCTCTGGGCAGGGTATAAACTGACCCCAGCCAATGAGCCTGTAACAATGTAACTGTAGAAAAATTCCACCCAATTTCTAAAAGTAACAGAATACTCTGAAAATGCCCTCCAAAGTCAGGGTTAAAGATGCTACCACTACTTATTTAGATCTAAAATTTTTCTTTCACAATATAGAAATTAAATGATAATGTTTTTAATGATCCATTCCTGTAAAAACTTCAAATAAATATTTAAAAATATATAAGAGCAATATATGTGAACCAGCCTTACTGACATAACTGAGAGCTTGTTAGGAATGTAGAATCCAGGGCTCCGTCACAGACATTCTCTACTGTAACAAGATCCCTAGATGATTCTAATTCATTTTAAAGTTTGAAAAGTGCTATATTAAATTAAACAATAAACTGTCAAATAGAAGAAAGATTGATCAGTCATGAAGTATTTGAAAAATAACAGAAGGAAATGAGCAGTCTATTCCAGTATAGGTTAGGGGAAAGAAAGCCAGTATTTGCGTGGACAAAGCCATTTCTACTGGAGCCTGTCCCACATAAGCATTTCTCTAAGAGGTCCTGTCCTAGAGAGGTGGAGCTGTGAGGAATCATAAACCCACTTATGACCAAAAGACACTTATGGACCAGTTAAGGGCATCCTCTAGAATTGGTTAAAGTTCATGACTTCTCTGTTCTTCTCTATGGTTCTTATTTTAGAAAAACCCTTATGCCAGTCCCTTTATCCTTATGGACTCAGAAGAGTCTCATGTGATAATCTAATGAAACTTTGCTCCAATTCTGAGTTCCTTTATTAGCTTATACAAATCTTATATGGCTCCATCTGCCCGTAGAACTTGTCATCTTGGCTATATATAGATTAGGAAAAACTCAAGCCTGTAACAATTTATGGTATTTAGACTTTCAGTGGCTTGAAAGTCTCTCTTTCTTCCTCCTTATGTAGTCATTCTTCTTTCCTATGAATTTTTTCATCTTTCTTTACTTCCTCTTGTCCTCCCTTCCTTCCTTCCTTCCATTACTCGTAAACCATTAATACAGTACCCATAAATATCTCTTTGTTAGAACCATTGTGCAACTTACATACTTAGGAACTATAATATAAGAAATTCCCTTGTGTATTCTTCAGGCTTGGCAACCAGTATCCTAAGAAAGCATGATTACTATTTTCCTTGTATCTTATGAGTCAGGATTAACGAATGTCAAAGAGTTAGATCGGGGATAGAATATCCATTTGCCAAAGTCATTGTAGGAGTTTTAAATAGGGCAAATCTTTGTGTTGGACCCAGTGTCCATTCATAAGTAACAGTAGATCTCTTTTGATGGTCTAGTGGTGGAAATTCCCTGCATCCTGGCCAGCAGTGAATTACTGGTGCCTTCAATCATACCATGTAAGGTTGCTTATGTAAAGAACTAACAAAAAAGAGAGAAGTCATGAGTCTTGAGAGAAAGTAGGGTATGATAGAAAGAGCATTAAACTACAAGTTGGGGACTCAAGAGGTAGCCCTGGGCTCTACCACTATCTAGCAATAATAGGTGAGTTATTTCATGTCTCAGACCCTCATTTATTCAACTGAAATGAGAATGCTGGATTAGATGATCTTCAAAGTCCCTTCCAACTCCAACATTTTTTGTTCTATAGTTCATCATGGAAATGATTTTCAAGAGAAAAATAACAGTGGGGTTTAAATGAAATAAATGAATAGGAAAAAGAGGACTAGGAAGGAGGGTGGAGTGAAGGACCAGATGAAATAGTTCCAAAGTGCTTGATTGAATTAATACAGCTAATTCTTTATGAACAAATGAGATACATTTAACTGACAAATTCCTGCCATGGCTGTGGTCTAGGAGTGGTCTATATGAGGCAGTATTTTCCCACTGGCAGATCAGAACCTCCTCTGGTAGCTGGGCTGAATTTTAGCGGTGAGCTTGAGACTCCACAGAATATAAAGGGTGTGTTTTCAGGAGATTTTGTGGACTCCTAGGGAGCCCTCACTAGAGAGGGAAAAGTGCTCTATTCTGTTTCACAAAGCTGCTTGGCAGTAAATTCGCAAGCACTGAGCACATTACTTGCCTTTTCTCATATTTTCTACATGAATGAGGGGAGCTGAGAAAATAGAAAGAAACAGTGAGAACTCTGTTAATAACTCCAAACTAGATGTTTGCAGTTTGATAGAAAAATCACATTTTCAATTCTATAATCTTATTTTTAGAATCTCAGAAGAACGAGAATTGGATAGGAAGAGTGCCCCCCCCGCCCTTTTTTTTTTCTTTCAGTGTGATTATTTTAGGAAAATTATTTTGCAATGCTGATTTTAAAACTTTCCCACTTAACTGCTCTTTCATTTCTACAGAGGCTGAGCAACTCCCAAAGTTCAAAGATCACAGTTCTTTACAAGGCATCCCAGTATAGCATGATTGTGTTCACACAGAGCAATGAACAGCAGCATTTCATGCTCTTTCAGAGTGGTAACTGTTGGCATGGCAAAGCTATTGGTAATCCTTTCCACAGCTGCAAAAGAGCCTCTGTGTATCGTATCACTAGATCTAATGGCAATCAAAATGTGGAATACCTTAACAAATCTACATTTAACTGAATTATTGAGACGCAAAAAGTCAAAATGTCTGAAGTTTTACAGGCTAACATCAAGCGATCTTATTTAGAGAAGGTGCATATTTAATTTGTTTGCAACCTTGCATGAAATAGGCATTAAATTTAACTAATTTCATCTGACAGTGGTTTTTTTGGCTAGGATGCACAGTACTATGTATGTGCCAGGAAGATTGCTGTTTAATAAGCAGGAATAAATGGAGCTTATAAATGTTTGTGGAGGACTGGAATGTTCTACACTAAGACTAAATTTCAGTGACGTATTATTTAAAAATTATAACAACACTTTGGAATTTGAAGTGTCTGATGTACTGTGTGTCATTAAGCTGTATACAAATACCCTCTGTTTTGAGACAAATCCAGTAGCTTCAGCCTCTCCACTGCCACCCAGAGGAGTTAAAGATCAACAAACGGGGAATTTCTCCAGAGTCAGTATCAGGAGAAACTGTTGTGCTCTAGGGTTTCTTCGGGAGTTTGTGTTTGGGGACCATCAGCCAAAGGATAACAACAAAAAATTTAAGAGAAAATTTCAAGTGATTAAGAGATCCCCAACGGGAATTCAAACTTAGCTGGGGGGAGGGTTTCTCCCAGCAGCGTAACAAAGGTTTGCGTGGTGTGGGGCAGAAAAGAGGGCATCTGTAAGCATGTCCCATTACTTAAATGCATGGAAGTACTGACTGGAACAGCTGGGTGTTTTCAAAGCTTTTACCCTTCAGTTAGTCTGGATAAAGTAACTTGTCCTAAAGTTAATTGTAGGTTGCTTTTAAATACAGTGTAAGGGGTCGCCAATTTATGATTCTCTTTTTCGTTTATTGCAAAGATAAAAGTGGTGCGCGCGTGTGTGTGTGCACGTGTATGTGTGTGTGTGGTGTGTTTCCGTTGAAAGGCTTTTATAAGTTCACGTCCTGAAAGCATACTGAGGGTCTTCTTAGCAAAGAAATTTTGTTCTATTGATATGTTTCTGGGTAATTACCCATTCTTTCATCTTCATATATATTTTATGCATGTTTGCTCTTTTAAACAACCTTCACCAGAGCTTAAACAGAAAAGGTGAGAGAATCTGCCCCAACGTTTTCATACTATAACAAAAGATATTTTCACAAAAAGGCATTAAGAGCCCATTACTGTCACTGTACAAGGCTAGTGGAAGATAAAGATGCAAATGTTATGGTCCTTCCCTCCCAGGAGGCTTATAATTTAATGTATAAGATAAACATTAATATATATTTATATTAGTTAGAAATACATATGTGTCTATATATGTAATATTCAGGAGAGGAAATTCAAGTTAATATTTTAGTATCAAGTTATATTTCATTTTCTAAGGGAGAAACAAGGCTTTGCTTTTGTTCAGTGTAGAACTGTGGGGAATGTCCATCCATATCATTTTATTTTATAACTATATTAAGGTATAAATGAGGTATATAAACTTCACATATTAAAAGTTTATAATTTGATGAGCTTTGACATAAGTATACACCTGTGAAACCCTTACCACAATCAAGAAAAGCAACATTTCCATCACCTCCAAAAGTTTCCTCATGCCCCCTTGGAATCCATCCCTCCCTTCGCCTCATCCGTCTCCAGGCTATCATTGATCTTTCTGTCCCTATAGATTAGTTTGCATTTTCTAGGATTTTATATAAATGGAATCATCGAGTATATACTCTATTTTGTCCAGTTTTTTTCACTCAGCATAATATTTGTGATTCACCTATGTGACTGTGTATTAATAATAGTTCTGAGTAGTATTCATTATTTGTCTATACAAAATTTGTTGATCTATTTTTTTTTAATCCTCAGGATATTTTTCTATTTATCTTCAGATAGAGTGGGAGGGAAGGGGAAAGAAAGAGAGGGAGAGGGAGAAAGGGAGAAAGAGAAACATGGATATGAGAGAGATACATTGATTGGTTGCCTCCCACACGACCCCGACCAGGGCCAGGGATGAACCGCAACTGAGGTATGTGCCCTTGACTGGAATCAAACTTGAGACTCTTTGGTCGTCAGGCCAACGCTCTAACTGCTGAGCCAAACCAGCCAGGGATAGATATTATTCTTACTTCCACTCCTCTGTAACTGTTTTTTGCCTCTGAATTTTTTTCAAGAATTTTTCTTTACCTTTCATTTTCTAGAATTTGAATATGATATACCTAGGTATAGGGTTGTTTGTTTATTTATTTTGACATTTATCCTACTTGGTGTCCTCTGAGCTTCCTGGATGTGTGGTTTGGAGTCTTACATTAATCTGAGAGAAATTCTCAGTCATTACTGCTTCATATATTGCTTCTGTTCCTTTCTCTCTTGCTTCTCCTGGTATTTCCATTACACATATGTTACATCTATTGTAATTGTTCCACAATTCTTAGGTATCCTGTTCTTTCTCTCTTTTTTTTTTTTCCTCAAGATTTTTTATTTTTTTTTTGGTCTTTGTTTTTCAGTTTTGGAAGTTTCTATTGTCATATCATAAAGATCAGAAATTCCTTCCTCAGCTGTGTCCAGTATATTAATAAGGCCATCAAAGGAATTTTTCATTTATGTTCCAGTGTTTTTCACCTCAAGCATGTTTTTATAATCTTTCTTAAAATTTCTCTCTCTCTCTGCTTGCATTATCTATCTATTCTTGCATGTTGTCTACTTTTTCCATTATAGTCCTTAACATATTAATCATACTTTTAAAATATTCTTTTTTTTAATATTGGTTTTTTTTTATTGATTTTAGAGAGGAAGGGAGAGAAAGAAAGAGAGAGACATCGATGAGAGGGAACATCAATTGGCCGCCTCCTGCATGCCCCCCCACTGGGGATCGGGCCCACAGCCTGGGCATCTGCCCTGACTGGGAATCAAACCGGTGACCTCTTGGTGTATGGGTCGATGCTCAACCAGTGAGCCACACCGGCCGGGCTTAAAATATTCTTTTTCTGATTACTGCAGCATTCCTGCTGTATCTGACTGGTTCTAATGTTTGTTCAGTCACTTAATCTGTATTTTTTACTTTTAAATTCCTTGTAATTTTTTGTTGTTATAGAAATGTGGATATGATATACTGAATTAAAGGAATTCTGGAAAGTAGGTCTTTAGTAATATGGTGTGAAGGTGTGGAGGAAGGGGAAGGAGTCTATAGTCTTATGATTAAGTCTCAGCCTTTAATGAGTCTATGCCCCTGGACTCAGAACTTTATCAGTGCTGCTCAGTACCCCCCCCCCTTAGATGGACAGGATGGTTAGAGAGGTCAGGAGCTGGGTTTCACATTCTCCCACTTTATAAGATAGAGTAGGTTTAAATAGGGTATTTCCCTTTTCTCAAATGGAAGGTAAGCTGACTAGACTTGTGTATTTCCCTCTCCTCGGCTAGGTTAGATTCTGGTAAAATCCATGTAGGTAGGGCTCTAGTAAGATCATTTCTTTGAAAATAGAGCACTCAGACATATTTCAAAATGGTTTCTTTCTCCTCCTCCTGCTGGAAGCACTAGGAGATTTTTCTCCAGTACTTACAGGGCAGACCTGGTAGAGCTCCTGGAGATAAAACTTGCAAAAGCATGGGGGCCTCTTTATGACTAGATCCTCGCAGACTTTTTCAATCTCAGACTCCTTCACACTGAATCTGCAGCAATTCATCAATCACAGTTCAAGTTTTCTTACCAGGCACTGATTCCTGTAGAGGTTTCTGCCCATGGCTTTTTACTCTAATAAATCGTGATTCTCTGTATGTGCCTGTGTGTCTCCACAATTTGGGGGACAACAGTTTGTCCTGTGACCTCACTTCTCTGATGGAGCTAAGAAAGGTTGTTAATCCTTCAGTTTGTTCAGTTCTTTAACTTGTTGTTAGGACAGAGTGGCACTTCTAAGCTCCTTACATGACAGATCAGAACTGAATTCTCCAATTTTATCAGTATTTTTAAAGGATATTGTCACTGGTCTGGCCAGTGTGGCTCAGTGGTTGAGCATCGACCCATGCACCAAGAGGTCGCCGGTTCGATTCTTCGTCAGGGCACATGCCCAGGTTGTGGGCCCAATCCCCAGTGGGGGGCGTGCAGGAGGCGGCCAATCGATGTTCTCTCTCATCAATGTTTCTATCTCTCTCCCTCTCACTTCCTCTCCAAAATCAATACAGGGAGAAAATTTTTTTTAAAAAAGGATATTATCACTGGATATAAACATTTAGATTGACAGTTCTTTCAGCATTTTAAAGATATTTCACTGTCTTCTGACCTCATGTTTTTTTAATGAGAAACTTGTCGTCACTCAAAGCATTGTTCCCCAAATGAAATGTGTCATTTTTGTCCAGCCACGATAAGATTTTTTTTTAAATCTTTGGTTTCCTGAAGTTTGAGTATGATTTGTTTAAATTTTCTTTTCTTTTATTTTTATTCTGTTTAGGGATTTTCTGAATTTATTAAATATGTAGCTTTTAATCTTCTCCCATAATTGGAAAATTTCCAGCCATTAATTTTTCAAAAATGTTTACTGCACTATTCTCATTTCTTCTTCTGGAATTCCTATCACATATATGTTTGACCTTTTGATATTGTCACACAGGTTTTCTTTTCTATTTTGTCCTTTAGTTAGATAATATTTACTTACCTGTTGTCATCTTTCTCTGCTATCTACATACTATCATGGAGCTTGCTCATAAATTTTTTTATTTTTGAGATTCTATTCTATTCCACTTAATTATTTTATAGTTTCTAGTTCTCTGATGCCAAATTTTATATTTTTATTTATTTCAAGTATGTTTTCCTTTCCTCATAAAACATAGTTGAATAACTGCATTAAAACTTTTGTCTAGTAATTCTAATATGTTAACATCTGTTGATTATTTCCCATGGGAAATTACCCACATTTTCCTGATGATGATGAATAATTTTGGATTATATACTGGACATTGTGAATGTTGTCTAGACTCTAGTTCTTGTTATAATCCTCTGGAACATGTTACTTTTTATTTAGCAGGCAGCTAACATGGTTACGTTCAAACCACAAATTCTCTCTTGCTTTTTGTAGGTGGTAGTTCAAATCTTGGTTCAGTTTTAAAAACATTTTCTCTGCTTGTTTGAGCCTGTTCACAATAAAAATGAGCCAGAGATATCTGCAGATTTATACACAGACATAAGGGATCTTCTCTGGCTCTCTCTGCTCTGAGAATCTCTTCTCCCTCTCTGGCCCCCAAAAGCTCCTTGCTGGTTTCTTTGGCTGTAAAGATGGGCTTTCTACTGAAGTCTTAGTCCCTCATGCATCCATTGCCGATATCCTGCTCTGTGGCTGGGGTCCACGTTTGGTGTAAAGTATATAAGAAAAAAAGAGAAAGAAAAACATGCCCTGTACATTTACTTTTGACTCCCTTCCTCCTGCTTTTTATTTTTCAGAGTACTCGGGTAGTCTTTTTTTTTCTTCAGACATTTTAGTTGTAACTAGTGGAAAATATGGGGTATAGTCTGCTTACATGATCATGCTGAACCCAGAACTCTTACTTATACTGTTTAAATTAGTGTTTCTCAAACTATGGGTCATGACCACTTGTGGGTCATATGATCAACTTAATGAATTGTTGATTCACATTTTTAAAATTAAGTGTGTTAGAGACTAGACTATATTATTATATCTGATTGCATGACATGTTAGAAAGTAACTTATTTTATAAAATTTTTACTTGTTTTTTATTCAACAGATATTTTTTGGACACCTACTAAGTGTCAAAGACTGTTTTAGATTATGGGAATATAGTAAAGAACATGCATACTTTTTAAAAAATGGTTTGGAGAACAAAAATATTTTTTTAAAATTAGTACATTACATAGTATGTTCGACGAATAAAAGAAAAAGAGTTTGCCACATCTGTCTAGTCTTATGTGTAGGAATCCTGTGGGGAATACTGGGAAAGTGTGACCTCCCCAACTTTAACACCCCACTGACATCCATGTGGTGACAGTTCTACCATATCACAAGAATCAGAAATCTAAGTTTTCTAGGCAGTGATCAGCAGCAAAGTGAATGATAGATCAAATTAGAATAGCTACAGCAAGGGGTTTTTCACGGAGCTTACATAAACAAACTTCTTTCCCTCAAAAAATATACTGGTAGTTTTTCACGGATTATTACTGAAGATGATGATGTAGAGAATTTACATCACATCATAGAATGAAAAGCTAGAATTGTTGAAAATCCTTCCATCACCCCATAATCAGGAATTCTCTATGGACTGTATTTGTCTTTAGTCTGCAGGCCCCTAACGTGGTACCTGGTCTCTCTCTTTCCTCTCTGCCATATTCTCTTTTTTGCTTCCTCTCCCCAGTAATCACACCCTGTGTATTTCTTATACAAGACAGTGCCAGTTTTCCTTCCTTCAACTTCCTGCCCAAGAGCTGATATATAAACATTAGGACCCATTCTATAGCCACCTGTCACTCCACCCTCCCTTTTTCCTTTTCATTTGGGGTCAGGTCAAATTCAGGGTCTTAGTAGGCTATTAGGAGTCCTATTCTGATCCTTGCACTTGGGGAAGGAGTAGAGCAAGGTCCTATGGCCCCCATGTCCACATAGCCCCCAGGAGGAGTAGAGGTCGGAGACATGAGGGTATGTTTTTCTCACTTCAAATGCCTCTGGTAACTAATTGGATTGCCAATAATTAAATGGATCAGAGAAATATATGTGGTCATACGTGAGAATCCATATAGTCATACATTTTTTTTCCTATTCTAAATTTCATTTGTTACAGACATGCTTGTTTTTAGCAGAAATGCTACTCACCTATATCTGAGATGGCATTAGTACTGGGATGAAAGGCACACAGCACAGTTTCCGCTCCATGCATGTAGCAGAAATCGTTACCTGAGCAGCTCCTAGTAAGCCATTTCCTCCGCCCTCAAATGTCTTTTCAACAGAGCCTTAAGGCAGCCACAGCCAATTCATCGGTATTGAAATAGGAGATGAATTTTATTTGCCCTCTCTACTTTTGCTCATGGCATAAACTTTCCCAGAAAGTTGTGTTTTTTGCCAGTTTTTACAAATAAATTTGTTGAGTGAGAAAGCAACGTCCATTCTGTCTTTCAAGTTTCTCTAGGTACCACTTTCAGCCACAGAAAAAATTAACTGAACAAATGTAGCTTTAAAAAAAGGTACATTTAGGCAAACACAAAGATTCTTTTTAAAGAACAAATATCACTTCCTTGTCTTAAAAAGGCAGATCTGGGAGTAATTTAGTAAATTTACTGCATGTAAATGATAATTATCTTTAGAAAGAAATTATTTTTTTTTTTGGTTTTTTTTGAAAAGAGGGTAGATAAACTCAAGGACAAGGAGATCAGGTTCAAATCTTAATCCCAAAGTTAAGTGAGGCAGAAAGAGACCCAATATGTGATGCCAACTATAAATATATGCTAGGCTGTTTGAATTGTTGTGTTACTGTCCACAGTGCTACATTAATATTTTGCAGTAACAAACTCTTACACATTTATGGCTTTGATTACACAGAGATTTTCTGAATATGATCATTTTAAATTAATCTGCTCAGCATATAAAATTGAGATGAATTAGAATTTATACACCACAACCACCAAACCTGAAAATGTGATATCAAATTGATCAGTTTGTTAATAGGAGTATTAGTGAAATTTCTTAAGTAAAAATAACTGTTCATAGAGTAAAATGGATCATTTGACTCAGAAATTAAAATTCTGCTTTTAGCCCTGGCCAGGTTGCTCAGTTGGTTGGACTGTCGTCCATACACCAAAAGTTTTCAGGTTTGATTCCTGGTCAGGGCAGGTATGGGAGGCAACCCATCAATGTTTCTCTCTGACATTGATATCGATGTTTCTTTCTCTCCCTCTCTCTCTCCCTTCTTCTCTTTCTAAAATCAATAAAAATATATTCTCAGGTGAGGATTTAAAAAACTCTACTCTTGCCCTGGCCGGTTTGGCTCAGCGGTTAGAGCGTCGGCCTGCAGTCCAGAGAGACCCGGGTTCGGTTTCTGCTAAGGGCACGTACCTCGGTTGCAGTTCGTCCCCGGCCCTGGTTGGGTCGTGCAGGAGGCAGTCACTCGATGTGTCTTTTCACGTTGATGTTTCTCTCTCTCTCTCTCTCTTCCTCTCTCTCCCTCCCACTCTATCTGAACAAAAAATGGAAAAATGTCCTCAGGTGAGGATAAAAAAATAAAAAACTACTCTTAAAAATGGTGCTTTAGGATGTTTATTCTATGCATTCTCCCTGGCAAAATCTTCTGTAGCTCACAGATTTTGCTGAGTGAACAATATGCCCTGTGCTTCTATCTCCCCACCTTATAGGTGGCAAGGAGCATGTAATCTAGCATGAAGGACAAAATAAGAATAGTGAATCTTGAAATAATGTTACATATGTCCAAAGTTGTTGTAATCCTCATATATAAATACCAGTATATAATTTCAACAGCAATCTTATAGCTAAAATGGATATAATAATACAAATATCACAGGGTTGTTTTGACAATTACAAAGTAAAGTATCACAGAGAACATCACTGTTGCACTGAAGTATGTAGGCTCTGCATGTTTGTCTAGACTTTCTTACCTGCCCTATGACTCACACTGAGGTCCTGAAGCACTCACAATTCAAAATGATCCCTACGTTCCAGCACCTTTCATGGGTAGAAAATTATTCATTTGTGGCTATTTTCCTTACCAGATTGTGACCTTCTCAGAGGCAAGAACTGAAGCTAATTCCTCTTTCAATAGCTAGCACTCAGGACAGTTGCTGGCAAACATAGTAGCTGCTCAATTCACACTAATTGGATGAAAAAATAACATAATCGAAGTGAAACAGCACAAATACATATAATTCATCAGTCAGATTTTTACTATCAATGATTGCCATCTGGAGAGTGGAAACTGAAAAAAGGAAATGGAAAGGAATTCAGCGAGATTGTAAATGCCTTGCTGAAATAGCTGGCCGTTGGAAGCAGGCTGAACAGGAAAAGAAGTAATTAATGAGATGATGAAATGAGAGAATTAAGGGAAGTCAATGGATTCATGAATCAATGAGTACTCAGAGAAGGTTCAGTGAGGTCCCAAAATTATAAAGATAAAGCACCTGTGCTCAGAAATGTTATTTTTAGGGTTTGAATTTTAGAAATGAAGGTAGGAATGCAACAGACCTGTGTAAAAATTTGGAGAAGCCCACAGAAGTTAAGACTAATCAGAGAGCGTTGGAAGAGAGGCAAACTCCAGCTCACTCCAAACAAGAATTTTTCAGGCTGTGTGTAGCTGGGTGGAAAAATGAGGTGGATATGTAAATCACTGGAGTTGGTGAGATTCCAACGTCAGAAAAAATATATGTACATATATAACAGAGAAGAGAAGTACATTGTGATCTAAATACTTAAATTACTGTGGAAGGAAAGAGATGGTCTTAGAAATCAACAGGTAACATTACTGACAATAGGAGGACAATAAAAGAAAATTATATAAACCTCTGAAACAGAGTTACTCATTAATGGTGGCAAGGAGAATGATGTTATGCTGTTTTCTTCTTCAAGCCTGATGAATTACATGAAAAAGGGAAAGAATTCACTTCGAGGACTTTCTCAGTCAAAGGGAACAAAACTTAATTAGCGAAGCTTCTTTGAGGAGGTGAGAAGAGAGGCAGTGGAAATACGGGCAAACAGTGAAATCTTAGCAGGTGTATGTGACAATGGCAGATTTACTTAGATCAACTTAAAAATACTTCACGCTGTATCAGAATGAAGAAGTCACAGGTTAATATATTTTTTCTACACAACTCTGGAGCAGAATATCAGAAAAAGTATTTATTCTAACAATTATTTTTTATAACTTAATAATTATTAATAATTTTGTTTATAAGCTGTTTTAATTTGTATATTGCTTTAAAGCAGAAGTACTTAGACTCTTTGAAATATTTGAGTTTATAAAAAAAATCAGATATAAAAATCTTTTATCATAAATTTAGGAGAGACATTGACAAATTAGGAAATGTCCTGGGTAAACATAATTAGAGTTGGGAAGATCCAGGAATCAATGTTATGTAGAAAATGGCTTTGAAATATGTATGCATAATGTAAAAGAGAAAAGTCTTAATGAGAGCATAATATGTATCAAAGGACTTTTCAAAGGACTTTTCTGGGAGAGGAATCCTACTTCTGCAGACTCCCAGAAGGTAGAACGAGAATTGGTCTATGGTAGCCTCATTCCTGTAGGCAGATTGTGACTTGATAAAAGAAAACTTTTGACAAGTAGCACTGAATAACAAATTGGCTGTCTTGTAAAGTAGCTGGCTTCCTGAAAGGAGGGTTGTCTAACAAAAATGCCAAAATATAAGGATTTCATTATTACATATGTTCCCTGCATTGGAAGATGATTAGACTGCTAAAGTCCTTTCAGACTCAAGCTCTAGGTTCAATAGTAGTATATGTTTGGAAATCTGTTTTACATTTTAAACAAAATGTAATCAAGTCAAGGACTTTAAGGAGCAAAGTACATATTTTTAAGCTCCATTTTATTTTAGTAAAATGTTTAAGCATTTTGAAGTGCAATTAAGTTTTTTGAAAGATACTTGATTTTTTAAAGAATGGTTTTCGCAACCATCCTTAAGTCTTAAAAGAATAAAAAATATTGGTGACTGAGGTTTGTTCAATGAATTTGGAGGAAATCAACTTATGATTCATTTAAATAAATTTGGAGGAGGCTGACTAATGTTTTCATACTTTCTGTCTAGACTAGAAGCTTAAAAAGCACACCTGTGACTCCCCAAGCCTCTGATAAGTCATGTCTGGTAAGACAGTTTTGCATGAAGAATAAAAACCTCATCACCCACAATAACCGCAACTGTGAATATAAAGACTGGGGATACTGAGAGTCATCATTGTGATAGGAGCCCAAGTGCTATTTACAAGTGACTCCAGCAGGTCTTCCAAAGATCTTCTGGACTTTGTGCCAGTACAGAAGGTATATTCCAGAAGTAATTGAAGGAGTGGTAATTGTGGGAAGGAAAAAAAGTGTGAGCCATCTGTTAGTTTCCACTCCATAAAATCTTACCACCCTTCTTCATAAATCAATGCCCTGGGCTCTGACTCTTTCTCTCCTCCCCTGCCACTCTCCTGCCACCAACATTTGAGGTTTTGTGACCCTCCCACTTTAATGTTTGAGAAAGACTAGTGTTCAAGCAGTAATACTGTGTGTGTTCATTGTGTTTTAAGCTAAAATGCAATACAGTTCTTTTAACATCTCATGGGATACTTACTGATTTATTCATTGACTGCAAAACTGTTCATTCCAATTTTGCCACAATACAGAAATTAATAAAATAATCCATTCAGTAATTTAAAATATTGGTAGTGATCTTTAAACTTTGTTTTTATTTTTGGCAGTTTAATAATTATATCAAAGAAATTGTATTAGTTCTAACCAATATGTTACCCCAAATCCAAGCATCTCTGGTTCAAATAGGAATAAAGGGTCTGAGTTTTACCTATTCCACCTCCCCACAGCCCTGCCTTTGAATCTCCCGTCACGCCCAGAGGCAGTTCTGTGACTTAACGATGAGACAGATATGTAAATAACTAATATAATTCAAGGCAGAAATAAGGAATAGAGACAAAGGAAAGATTAAAATCTACTAGGAGTAGGGTAGACAGAAGAAGAGGGTATGGGGGGGGTTAAATGGTGATGGAAGGAGACTTGACTTGAGGTGGTGAACACATAATACAATATACAGATGATGTTATTATAGAATTGTACACCTGAAACCTGTATAATTTTATTAACCCATGTCACTCCAATAAATTCAATAAAAAGTAATAAATAAATAATCTACGAGGAGTATTTGGACAGATATCACAGAAGAATTGACATTTGCATTGTACATTTAAAAACAAGTGGAGTTTTGACTGACTGAAAATATGAAAGAAAAAATGGGGGAAGAATGTAAGTGAAGGAAAAGTCGGAGGAAGATTCACAGAAGCTTGGAAATAGAAGTGTGTTTTAAGAACAAGTCACAAAATGTAGACTCTTGGTCCTTGTTTCCTAAAACAGCTCCATTTCTCCCTCATGATCGTTTGGCTGGAAACGAGGTAGCACCGCACAGGGTAGATTCACAGGTTGTAAAAAAGGCTTTACCTCAGCTCTGTGTAAGCTTGCCATCCCAAGAAGAAGATGAGACAAGTATATTAACTACAGGCAATGTTGCTATAAACACACAAACACTGATGACTAAATTGCGAGAATCATGCAGAGGTAAAAATTACATTAGACTCCCCTTTTGCTTTGCTCATTCTTCTTTTACCATTTTTGCTCCTGTCGTCATTGAAACTTTCCCAAATTAATAAAACTAAGAATAAAAGATAATCAGACCATAAACCACTCTGGAGCTTTTTGCCTCTAGTATGAAATGAAGAGGTTGGATAAGAAAGTCATGAATGTCCTTTCAAGTTATAACACTTTTTTATTCTATATATATAAATGTAGTCTGCACACATCCTCTCTCATCTTTTTTCTCTCCTTTTTCCCTGTTCTCTCCCTCACTCATGCATAGATACATATACATTATACATATGATATGTATTTTTAACAACAATGTAAAAACTACCTAAACCTTAGACTAGTCTGACATTTTTATCCAGAGGTATTTGGTCCCTAAGTGAATATATTCCTATTAAATATATTTACATATAGTCTACTAATTAACATAAAGTTATACGTCATGTGTATGTATGTGCTGTGCATTATTGTACACATATGATGTGGTTATGAAGAGTTTATAGCATAATATGGCTAATGTCAAATGTGAGTCAACATCACTATTCAACTTGGAAGAAACAGTAAAGACTGCCAGAGAAAGTGAGGTCTGATAGGTCAGTTAGTTCAGTAGACTTCCTCAGGCTCATCAGATCGCCTCCAATGTTCAGGTTCGGAGTAGTGGTTAAGTCAGTCTAGGGAATTCATTTTAATAGACATATAACACTTCCTCAGGCCACACAGAAATACAAGGTAAATTCTCATCTACCTTGAAGAGGTGGTGATCCTGAATCCAGAGTCCATAAGGGCCCTGTGGAACTTTCAGGACTGGTTTCAGGGGGGGTTGGGACCTTTTAGGACTAGTCTTAATCCAGGCCCCAGATAGACTACTTCCACTTAAAACTATACCAGTTCAAATACTCACTCTCCTCATAGGTTGGACCCCGTGCACTCACAAAAATTTCTGTTTTATGCTGCTTCTTAATGCTGTATGTTTGGAAGGAAAGTGAGAGTTGAACTATGCAGAAGTATATGGACACACGGATCTAGTCCATTAATTAGAAAGTCCTGAAAGGTTATCAAAGCACAATCCATACAAACTGAATCTCAAATAATTTTATATTTTATACACATAAGGACACTTGTCTTCTCTCAAACACGTCAAATGTTAACTCATTAAAACTATTTGGATAATACCGTAATGGGAATAATAAATAAATAACTTGACCTAAATTTATAGCAGTTGACTGGGCTGTTATATCACAGGCCCTTACACAAAGGCACTGGATCATCTATTTATGCAAAGTTTCATAAACTTCAGAAAAGCCTTATGTAGTAATGTTTGTACCACTATAGAAAGGAAGAGGTCATATAGAAATCTTCATTCAGCAAATCTCAGTAGTCAAAATACTTGTAGATATCATGAATTTTCTGACTCTGCGGCTTTTAATAAACTTTGCCTTATGTTCTGACATCTTGTACATTGGAGAGATATTTAAATTGCACGACAGCAAAACAAAGAAAGCCTTTCTAATCAAACAAACCACACTATAAACATGCTCTTGGAATTAAACTAAGCGAATTTTATAGGATTGTTGGATTAAACTGGTCTTTAATTATACCAGAACTATTAGTTCTGCGATGATTAAATTGTGGGTTGTCAGCATTTCCTTTTAACCCCTTACATTTAGTAATTAATAACTTGATCAGAAAATTTTACTTTCAGCTAAGGCTTGATATGGAATGGCCATAATTTAATTATGAAGGCAGTAACAACAACCTCAATTCAGACAAGGAAAGCCAAGTGGAGTATTCTAGGAATTCAGCTTTTATACCTTTTTCAATGGTTAATCTTAGATGATTAATACTTAATACAGGTCGTGCTCATGTGTCATTCCTATGAAATAAAATTGACAGTAACTTCATAAATGACATTTTTATGTTTCTTTTTACATTTTGTACACAGAAATGGTAAGTTAGTAATAGAGTGAAAATGTATTACACACACAGTGATTATAGAAAAATAGATTCTCTATTTGTTATTTTAAAGTCACAACCAATGCACTGTTTATTTGATGAAGAAATTGGCTTTGAAGCCTTTGTTTTTTGGGTTTTTTTTAATCATTTAAAGAAGATAATGTATTTGGACCAAATTACTATAATTTTTAAAGCAGAACCAATTTTAAATGACAGAATTCTTTCAAACTACTGTAGGTTTCTAGACAATATGTATATTTCATTGCTTGTGAATGTATGAATAAATTACATATTCTCCCAGTTAGAATGAAGTATTAACTGTATATTTTAATCTGTCTTTAATAAGGAGTAGATTAAATATTGAATAACAGAAGAATGCAACTATGTCTGAAGGCAAGGGAAATTGTTTTTTAACTTTTCTTCATTGCCACTATGACAAAGACTGTCTTATGTATGACTTAGAGAAATATTAACTGTCTTATAGTCATACGTATACTCTCCTACTATAACATATAGATAGTGACTTAAATATCTAAATCTTATAAATTCTGTGGTTAAATTTTAAATATGGCTGCCCTAAGTTCTGAAACGATATAGTTAATTCAGAAAATTGAGTGAACTGCCCTAAATCATTCACTGAATGTCCCCTGTGTATGAAAATGAGAGGTAGAGTTTGTGCTCTCTTCCCAAATTTCGCCAAAGTTTCTTGATCATATAGTTCAATTACTCAGCAATTTGGGGGAATTAATTAAAGACGGTAGAGAGAAAATCCCAGGAAGATATTGTAAAATATCCCATGCTAAAAAGATTATGTGGTTTAAGCTTGACAAATGTGAAGTGACATCTGCCGGGCCCTTTTGTAGAAACAGATAAAGGAACTGGTTCATCAAGGGGAAAAAGAATCCTCACCAGGAACCAGAGAGAGGAACGACACATCGTCTCAAAAGAAGCAGAGCTAAGCAAATGATTCACACTTATTGCTCTTGGGAGATGAAAGGGAATGGTTTTTAATTCATTTTATGTAGACCACAGATAAGGAATCTTCTAGATCAAAGCCTAACGACATAAAGGAAACTAGCTGAATACAACTCAGATCTAAGGACATCTGTCAGGGGTTTCATGTACAAAAATGAAATACTCTGGCTGTACTAGATGACCTGTAAAGGCTCTTTCAGCTCTATTGTTGTATCGCACTATACTACAAAACATGAACTAAAGGGACCTATATGCCTTCATGTCTGTTTTTCTCATGGGGGAAAAAGTGCGCCCTGCCTAGCCACGTAAAACTGGACTATGGCAAATGGCTAGAGTATAAGTATTTTTAAATTATATCAGAATTTCCAATGCTATATCATTTTAGGCAAGAATTCATGAGTTTTAATAATCAAAGGTGATCATTGTTGGAGAAAATGTTCACTATTTTAATATTAATTGGGTGATTGAGTCTATTAAAGTCCATTAACTAAGTTTCGACTACTAGGCTCACATCTTTGTAATATTTTCCTCACTGTATTTCAGTTGTTTTTCTACACATGCAGACAGGAATCCTATTAGTGGTGTTACCCACTAGAGAAAAAATTGGTGACTGTTCTGTGAAGACTCATTTGAGTGCTCTCCCACAGTGATGACAGTGTAGGGCCCATGGCCCCACTATTCTAATCAAAGAATAAATAACCTTAAAGGATAGATCGTCCTCATTCTGTGAAGAATCACTTAAATTGCTACCCTTAAGTATGTAAATATTCACCTAGCAGTGCCATGGTCTTGTCAGAAGCATATAATAAAAGCAACTTTGGTTTTGAGGGATTTTTTAATAAGCTGCCCCACTCAAGTGTGGAATAAGTTAGATACTTGGGAAGATCTGGCCTGCAAGGAAACCCTCAGGATATCTTTGCGAGAGGACCCTGTAATGATACTAGGGAAGCGCTGGAGCCTCAGAGGAGTGAACTGGACCTTTGGACTTCCTGCTTAAATAAAAGGGCTTAAATGCTGCAGTTTGGGGACAGGCTGGAGGATGGTGTTTATAGCTCAGGAGGGGCAGAGTAGGTGTTAAAAACTCAGAAGCCCAAAGATGCTAGACAGATAATTACCTGAGTGACGGCCACTTGAGGGCTTGCCTCATCTAAAAGGGGCAGCTGCTTATTTTTGCCATGAGAAAGTGTTTTCACCTAGAAGTACCAAAAATTTTCGTGGGAAAATTCTGTTTTAAAATGAAGCCATTTAAGACTTTATTAAAACAGTATGAAGGCCATACTAAGCAAATCTATAGGGGTGGATTCCCCTCAGAGTGGCTTGTATGCTATGCCTAACGTAAAGGACACTGGTTACAACTGGACTATCTCCTCAACTAGACTGAGCTCCTGGAGGGAAGAATCTTAGAATCTTATCTTCAATAGTCAAAAACGAAAACAAACAAACAAACAAAAACCCACACCTAGTATCATAGCAGGCACTTAACACATTTCAATTCACACAAAAGTATTTTCATATATATGTTGACACCACTAAACAGTTGTGTCAACATATATATGGGAATTACAGAGGAGTGTTTGGCAGAAGGAACCTGCTAGTTTCCTGATTTTCAGAGCCCACAGGGGACTGTGTTTTGCTTGCTCACTTGAAGACTTGGAAGCAGGTTCAAGTCCTATGCCCCAACCAGAGTTTCCTTTCTACCCCATTTCTGTCCTTACCTGTTCTCCCTGCAGTTATGAGAGGTGATGGGTTGTGGGGTTGAGGGATAACAAATTAGGGAGCCTAAGTGGGGTGGGGGGAAAGGAGGGAGAGGGCTCACAAGCCTCGGGTGAACCCCTGCCTTAGTTTCCATTGGATTCAAAATTGAAATAAAAAATATTTTCCAAATGCTATTCTAGTTATCTCGAGTTCATGCTTACAAGTCTGGATATCAACTGTTAATGATCACCTGACCTGACTGAGAAAGTTAGGAGGGAATATGCCTGAACAACATCTTGCCTGGAGGTATGAACAATCTCCCTCATAAACTATTAGGCCTGGGTCCAAAGGAGGCAAAGCCCGCACAAGCCGTTATTAGGAAACTGTTGTCTAGCTCCCTGGAAATAGGCTCCACTTTTTAATATGTAGATCTATTAATCAGTTTTCAAACACATTTTTGTAATAACTAAGTAAAAATGTCTGTAAAGACTGCTGCTCATTAAAAAGTTTGGTTGTACTGAAAGTTTTCTACTAGAATAGGATATATTAAAATAAAAAAAGACAAAATCCATTGACCTAAGGTATGATGATATTTCTTATCATCTCAGAAGTGTGTCTGAGATGTCTTTTTTTTTTTTTTTTTTTTACCTATCACACTTGCACTTTCCCTAAGTAATATTCTTTACTCTTGTGGGCCTAATTACTATCTATATGCTCATGACAGCCAAATATTTGAGCCTCTCTCCCATAGACCAAACCACCTTCTAGATCACTCTTGATCCACACATATTCAAATGGTTCGTTTTTGTTCACTCTTCAGATTGAAGTTTAGTATCCCTTTCTCTGATGAACCTTCTCTGACCTTCTTAAGACTGGTTCTGATATCTTTCCTATGTACTTCTGTTTAATCCTTTATTTACTCCTATCACAGAGTTTATCCCATCTATGTGTTCAATCAATCAATAATTATTAAATACTAGGTACTTGGAATATAAAAGTAAGTAAATACAGACAAGTTCTGTGCTAAGAAGTAGTCTAGTATAGAAGATAAGTAAGCGCCACAAAAAGGAAAAAAATTACAATATTAATAATCACTACAAAAAAGAGACACATGGTGCAGTGAGAGAATAGAATACGGATATTTGAACTGGTCAGGGAGGTCAGGGAAGGGAATTTGATAAGTATGAGTATGAGTTAGCTGGACAAAGGGGAAGAAATATACTTCTTAGCAGATGGACCAGTATGTTGTATTGTTTTGCAAGTAGCAATTTACTTATTAGTTTCTCCCATTACACTGGGAACTACTTGGAACATTATCTTATTTATAATTATGTTGCCAATGCTTGTAAAAGTGCCTGGCATATAAGATGCTCAATAAATATTTGTTAATTCTAGGCTAACATCTATATCCAAGTGGGTGCTAAATGATGAGTCCTACCAGCAGAATTCTATAAAACTATCCCAGGCCAGTATTTATGGAAGTGTACATACAACCTTCTGAGTTCTACCTCAGGCCTACAGAATCAGAACTTCTGTGAGCAACATATGAAAATATTCATTTTTAAAAGCGCCCCCCCATGGCGTTCAAGTACAGTGATTTTTGACACTCAATCTAAGCCAAAAAAAAAAAAAAATTGGCAACACCAGGCACTTAATTTGAATTAGGAACTTTGCCAATGGCTGGGAATCCAGACAAAGGGTCCAATTACCTTCGAAAGGTTGGGCAGGATGTCAACAGAGTTCCAGCTATGTTAGCTATAGATTCATAGCAGATTCTATATCAAACAGTGAAATGACAAACCATAACCGTACTACTCATTAGTAGTGAACATTTATTGAGGACATACAATATGCCAGACTCTATGCTGAATTGTTTGCATGAATTATTTACTCTTACATCTCACAACTACCCTAAAACATAGCATTTCACTACCCCCAATAACAAGATAAGGAATCCAGGCCACAGAAATATTCACTAACCTACCCACAATCACACAGTAAGCGAGAGAGATATATGAAGTAAGGCAATCAGCTACACTCCTTCAGCTGCAATCATGGAGAACTGTCCACCTATAGACCCAGATCTGCTTAGCAGAGAAACCGACAAAAGAGACCACCCTGGATCTGTAGAATCTCCTAGCAATACTTCTATTACCAGAGGGGGGCCCCACACTAGCTCAGCTTTCAGCATAGAGGAAGGTGGAGCAACATCTAAGCGCCTGGTTTATTGAACCCTTACATAACAGCACATAGCAGTCAGTCCTCTCTTCGAGATGTCACTTTTTTTTATTATTATTAATTTATTTTTGTTACAGATGTTTCTCCTTTTTTCCCCATTGACACCCTCCTCCCCCTCCCTCCCTGCCCCGTCCCCAGTTTTGTTGTTCATGTCCATTGGTTGTGAGCACATGCGTACAAGTTCTGCGGTTCATCGCTCCCCTCCCCCACCCCCTCACTTTTTAACTCCCCAGCACTGACTGTCAACGCCATCAATGTGGTAGGTGTCCAAGTGCTGGCTCCTCTAGGATCCTTAAACAGGTCCCTCAAGCAGGACATCAGCTCCATTTTGTCCTCTTCACTCCTCAACCCCCACCAAAGAAAGACTGGTTATAGCCTCTTGCTTCTGAGGCTCTTGATCCAGGGGAGATATTGGCAATACAGGCCAAGACCTGCTCTCTGCTGTGAGAAATTCGTACATGCTTGCCGAACCAACAAGTGAGAGTAGGGATCTCATGTCTCCCCTGAACCAGAGATCTCTCTCGAATTCTCCCTTCCCCTGCTCAGGTAGTCCAGAGGCAAATCAGCAAAACTGCTGATAAGACTATTTGCAACCAGGGGGAAAAGATTTGTCTCCCTTTCTTTTCTTTTCTTTTTAAAATTTTTTATTTATTTTAAAATTTTATTTCTCAATTACAGTTGATATCCAGTATTATTTTAGATTAGTTTCAGGTGTACAGCATAATGGTTAGACAATCATATACTTTACAAAGTGATCTCCCTCATATTTCAAGTACCCACATAGTTATCACAATATTATTGACTATATTCCCTATGCTGTACTTTACATCCTCATGACTATTTTGTACCAATTTGTACTTCTCAATCCCTTCATTTTTTTTTTACCCATTACCTCACCCTCCCTCCCCTCTGGCAACCATCAGTTTGTTCCCTGTATCTGAGCCTGTATCTATTTTGTTTGTTCATTTATTTTGCTCTTTAGATTCCACATATAAGTGATAGTACATGGTATTTGTCTTTCTCTGTTTAACTTATTTCACTTAGCATAATCCCCACTAGGTCCATCTATACTGTCACAAATGGTAACATTTCATTCTTTTTTTATGGCTAAATAATATTCCCTTGTATGTATGTACCACTACTTTTTTAATCTACTCCTCTATCGATGGGCACTTGGATTGCTTCCATATTTTGGTTATTGTAAATAATGCTGCAATGAACATAGAGGTGCATATATTCTTTCAAATTCATGTTTTGGGTTTCTTCAGATATATACTCAGAAGTGGAATTTCTTCCATTTTTAATTTTTTGAGGACCCTCCATACTGTTTTCCATAATGGCTACACCAATCTGCATTCTTACCAACAGTGCATGAGGGTTCCCTTTTCCATACATCCTTGCCAACACTTATTGTTTGTTGATTTATTGATGATAGCCATTCTGACAGCTGCAAGGTGATATCTCATTGCAGTTTTAATTTGTATAATTTGATTAGTGATGTTGAGAATTTTTTCATATGTCTATTGGCCATCTGTCTGTCCTCTTTGGAAAAGTGTCTACTCAGGCCCTCTTCCCACTTTTTAATTGGATAATTTGGATGTGTGTGTATGTCGTGTGTGTTTTGATTTTGGTTTTTTGGTGTTGAGTTGTATGAACTTTTTATAAATTTTGGATATTAACTTGTTATCAACGTATCATTGGCAAATATCTTTTCCTATTCAGCAGGTTGTCTTTTTGTTTTGTTGATGTTTCATTTGCTGTGCAAAACATTTTAGTATGATGTAATCCCATTTATTTATTTTTTCTTTTGTTTTCCTGTCTGACTTATTTTACTTAGCATAATACCCCCTAGGTCCAAGGAGATATATCAGAACAAATATTGCTAAGAGAAATGTCAGAGATTTTACTGCCTATGTTTTCTTCTAATTTTCTGGTTTCGAGGCTCACATTTAAGCCTTTAATCCATTTTGAGTTTATTCTTGTATGTGATATAAGAAGGTGGTCTAGTTTCATTTTTATGCATGTACCTGTTTAATTTTTCCAACACCATTTCTTGAATAGACTGTCTTTACCCCATTGTGTGTTCATGCCTCCTTTGTCAAATATTAATTGACCTTATAGGGGTGGGTTTATTTCTGGGCTCTCTATTCTGTTACAGTGATCTATGTGTATGTTTTCATGTCAGTTTCACTCTCCCTTTCTTGCTACATCCTTAACCTTTGTAAGTGATTGTCTCAGAACACTCCTTCTTGATACTGAGGATTGGAAACAATCCCATTCTCTCAACCTCTCATCATGGACACCACTCTCCCCAAAAGACTGATGATGATTCTTGTTCTCTCTTTGTTCTAGTTTTACTTTAGCTGCCAGGAGAGGAGGTGAAGGTGTTATTGGTGATAGCGTTAGCTATCTACTTAAGTAAGACCTGCAGAAATGTAGCTAACTCTGACTTCTATAAGCTCCTTGAATGTAGGACATAGGAATTTTAGAAACTTTTCTTGTTAGTTTTTGGATTAGGAGAAATTCAAGTAGAAAAGGAAAATCTCACTTGACATCCCTTTATAAAAGTTTATCTTGTGAAAAAATGCCTCTCCATCTTATTATATTCCATTTTTATAACCGTATGAAACTCTATAATTTTATGGTGATAAACTGTATACATTGATATTTTATATTCCCACCTTTACTTCCTAAGTGCAAACCCATCTGTGATGATAGACATGTGTTACTGGGGAACAGTTGCACCAAATTTGTTATTGCCAGCAAAGAGCTCCAATTCAAAGCTGCCTTGAATTTAATAGGCCACCTCCTTGAATTACCGTCACTCTTGTTGAACGTGGTTGGAGGGAGCTCTAATGAAATCAAGTCAAAATAAATAAGAATAAAGCCACTGTGAGTGTGACCTGAAAACAGCCCTCTTTGGGTGGAATGCCTTGGCTTAAGAAAATTGCCTCCTCCAAAATCACTTCTTTCCAGATTAGGCCACATCCAGTAATTAATCTATATGAGATATAAACCAGCCTCGTTGCTCCAACTCAGGATAATCTGAAGTATGACTCCAGATTCAGAGCTCCCCAAGTGTTGGCTGAGGCCTTCTTTGGGACCACATCATAGTTCAGCTTCTTTCTCTGCTCAGTCCTACTTCTGTCATATCCCTTCCTCAGTGTTGATCCCAAGAGTACGCCCTAATAAAATATCCCACATTAATCTCTTTTGAGTTCCTGGGAACCCAACATGAGATATAGCTAGAGGGTTTGCTCTTGCATCCTGGCAATTTGAATGGCCTTTCGTCAGATGCCACTTTCCTGAGGTACTGCACAGAAATACTTTCTCTGAAAGAAATGTAGTCTATCTACTATTGCATCACTTCAATTTATTTCTATATTTTTGGAAACAGTTTTCTAAATTTTCTTAAGTGAGTTTCATCTTCATAGCTCCTAAAAAGGCATAAATCATTTTTTATAAAATGTGAAAATCTGGTGGCAATACAGATTTTAAAATGAAAAAAAAAATTGTACCACTATAATTATGACAGCATTACCAATTTAATATTAATATGAATGCCTAATAGTGCATTCATTCTTCTAATTAAAATAATTTGGTTGAAATATGTTATGAAAAATATAATCTTATACTTTGGTGTAGATCAGTAAAGGCATAGCTTTAATAAAATATGGTAAGCTGATTGAACTCTACTTGCATTGCTTACATATTTGTAATATTTGTGAACGATTAATTTTAAATGACATGGAAGGTTCGGTTATTTAACTTAAAAGATAAATAATACCTAAACACAGTGGAGTTAAGTTTACTGAGTACTTTACTTTTATTATAACATCACAGACACCATCCCTTAAAAAAAGAAGAGAGCTAGTGTGTCATGGAGAAAACACTTCACTACCTAATAGCTTTCTGAATATAAGCAATTTTCCCAAGTTCTAAACTTCAGCTCCTTGAAATAGAGATAGTAGCTCACAATGTGATGGTGAGATTAATCGAGGCAAAACAAGTAAAGCACTTAGCACATAGTAGGATTCAGAAAATCATAACTATCATTAATATTTTCACTCAAAACACCTGGATTCCGGTTTCTGTCATTAGCTATCATTCCTGAGCACGTCATCCAAGTCTTCTGATTGTCCTCGTGAGTACTGTGGGGCGTTCATAACACCTGGATGGTTTTCTGTGCTGGGTTGTTTGGAAGATTAAATGAGATAGTTTACATGAAAGTGAAATGTTTATCATAATGTTCCTAATTTTTCAGGTGAGGAAACTAAGGGGTAATAGTTGGAAGCAAACTGTCTGAGATCACATTACCAGCAAACAGAGCCAAGATTTGAAACCAAACCTTCAGTTCCTGAACCCAGGACTTGGTTCAGTTTATTTTACCACACAGCTGCCTCTCATAAAGTTTTTAGGAGCTTCCTCTGCATGGGTCAAGATTAGTCTCAGAGCTTAGGATAGGATTAAGCCAAAAGAAAAAAAAAAAAAAGAAGAAGAAGAAGAAGTGAAAGAGCCTCAGCTGCTAGGGTGAAAGGGCACAGGAGTGGAGAGTTAGGATAGTGTGTATGCCAACCACTCTGTTTCTAATAATAGTTCTCTCGGTCTACTGAATTTAATGTCCTGAAGTAAATCTTTGACTTTTTCTTCACCACCCACAGTTGTGTTTCCAAATCCCACCATTTCTTCCTTTAAAATGATTCCATTATCCACACTTTTCTCTCATTTCCATTACTGCCACTTTTTGCATATTGCTTTATACCTGGTTATAGCAAATAGGGAGTTGGCTGGGCTGCTCTCTCCTCCCTCTGCCAAGTTACCCTCAGCAATATTGCTAGGTGACTCTTGCAGGGATATCACTTTTAAGTTTCATGAGAGCTGGGATTATCTAGTGGTGTGCTGGAACTGTCTCACACCAGCTAGTAAAATCAGATTATGGGAATCTCTTCTCAACTCTGAATTCAGTGATGTCACATTGATAGCTTGAAATTGGCCATGGTGGGGATACTAACACCACAGAAATCAGTGAATGCTATACATCAGACTTATTTTCCCCCAGGAAACCAGTTCTTAAGCATTTAGCAGCACTGATTACATATGACATAGCCACTCCTTATAGGCACTATGTACAGTATCTGACACATACTAGTACTCAATATATATCTTGTAAAGAAATTAAGTAAAATCACTCTCCTCCTCAAAAATCTGTACACTTCATTCATCACAATTTATAGCCTAACTCTGCTGCCTAACTTTCTAGACCTCCCTAATTTGGCCCTTCCTTATGAAGTTAGTATTTTAAGACCTGTTTCAATTAAGCGAGTTAAGCCACCCCTGGCATTGGCATGATCTAGGTGTGATTAGTCCACTCCTCCATGCCTCAGTTTATGCTCTTTCTCCCGCCTAGAAAGGCTTCTCCCTCTCCTTGTACTCTTTCAAATCCTACTAGTTCTTTATAGCCCAGATCAAATTTCAAATCTTCCCTGAGGCTTCCCATCACTGGAAAACCCTCTGATCTCTATATGTATAGTTAGTCCATTTATGTGGCATGTAATTCCTTTGTCTTCTTTCATTTCTATTATGTAGTTTTATCTCTGTAAGCTATATCACAAACTCCTTAAAAGCAATGTCTAAATTTTTTAAAACGTGTATTCCCACAAATCAGGTAATTGTCAGTAAAACTTAAGAAGCTCATCTAGTTTAATGGTTTCCAAACATTTTCCATGGTCTGGTATTTTTGTTCTGGTCCAAAACATTCTTCTATAAATTATGGACTGCTCCTTTTGAAGCAGTGGGTGCCCTCCCTACCCCAAGCTCACAGTCCTCAGTGTGAGGAGAAACTTGAGCTCCTTCCTGCAGCCCTAACTGGCCAGTCACCCCAACTGTAGCCAGAGGTGTGGGGCAATCATGGCTAGGACTCTCTCAGTTTTCCAAGAATATTCCAAATAAAATAAAATTGAGTTTTTTCTCTATTTTTGGTCAGTGTTCTCATGTAAAGTAGTATTTTCTAGTTTCAGCTGTGAAAAATAACATAGTCTAGGAAAAACTTGGATGAATAAGCTCTGCTTTGTGGTACATAACAAAATATAGATTCCTAAACAGACAATTATTCAAGATAATAATTATATATAGAAATGCCAGAAAATAAGCTTTATAGTATAAATTTATGCATTTTAATAATATTTTAATGTGTGTGGGTGTATGAACATCTTTTTTTTTTTTTATCATTCTTATTCTTATTCTGCAATTGAATCCTTCCTTCTTTTTTGCTGATACAATGACCTTTGTTTAATTAAATGATTGTGGTAGTTGAATATAGTTGTTAATTTAATAGTTTTATTTTCAAAGTTAAAAGGTTTATAATTCAATAATTTTTCTCCTAAACCCACCCTCACTAAAATCGGATATATATATATAAATTTGTGAGTGTATGTACATAAAGGGTTAACTGAGGCCTGGTTTGTTCAAACCTTACACATTCCAAAGGTCCTCAGGACTGGCCCTTGACTGGCTCCTGGAAGATAACCTCTAAGCTCAGGGAATATCGTGCCTGATCACAGTGGCTCTGTATACCTGGGCCTTGGGCCATGTCAGACTTTCTGCTAATAATGTGATTTATGGTGAGTCCTTATTTTTGTTTGTCTGGTACCTCCGCGATGCTATATCAGTTAAACACCTAGGAGAGACTGGAGATGGAGTAGCTAAGGTCAGTCACAGTAGCACTCCATGACAATATGACTGGCCGTCCCCCCACCCCGATACTAACTCTGGACACCAAAGATCCAGTGTGTTTGCTGGTTAGCCACACATGTCGTCATATGTCATTTCTGGGAGCATTAGCCATTGCCTGCTGTCTGTGTGACTCCACTGGGAGAAGACAATTGAAAGCTTCTTGTCTCTCCTAGTATCCATCCTATGCACCTTTTCCACTGCTGATTTTAATCTGTATCCTTTTGCTGTAATATCATAACTATGGGGATAACAGCTTTTGGGTTCTAGGAGTCCTTTTAGTGAGTCATCAAATCTATGGGTGATCTTAAGGATCCCCAATAAAATAAATATGTGTATATGTGTATGTATATATACACATTTTACTGGTTGTGAAATTCAAATGCTTGATAACCACTGACCTCAGTTCATGTCCTCCATCCCCACCTCCCACCCCTTTGACTCTACCCTACCTCACCCACCTCATCTCTGCTTCCTCATATCTATTTATAAATGAGGAAACATGGGCCCAGGGAAATTAAGTAATCATCAATATAATATATTAAATATTCTATAATATAATTATTATACTTATAGTAATTTTAAATATAGTTAACATTTGTTGTAGCCATCCTAAGAGGCAGGCACTATTCTAAACACTTTTCTTACTTTAACTCGTTTAGTCTTCACAAAATTCCTAGGAGGCAGTAACTAAAATTCCATTTATAGGTGAGGACTCTCTGAAACCTTGAATGATAGACTTGCCAGAGGTAACCAGCTAGTAAAGGGAAGATTCAGGATTTGAGTCAGGTATTCTGACTCTAGACCCCAGTTCCTAACCACTGCGTTACAATGTCTCGGTGAATGAGTGAATTACTCACTTCAGTTAACCCTATCACACCTTCTGTTCACTTCCTTGGGATTACCAGCATGCATTATCTACATCAAGGCAGGCATTCATAATTAATGACTTAGACCAAAGAATATTGGCTTGTACAGCAGGGCCAGTGTGCACTTGGCCACATAAGTTGTACCATTTGCTACATGTGCTAGATGAGTGGCACCTCCTGGAGATGTTCTGTTCAGCCTTACACTGAATCTAATTGCTGGGAAACTATACAATCTGAGAAGGCAAAGGTCTAATTTAGGGCAATGCAAAGTTTATAACAAGGGACTATTCATTTATCTGCTACTAATATTCCATTCAGAGTGAAAAGGGTTAAATGATTATGGTGTGGTTTGCTAGAAACTCCGAAGATACAAAGATATATCAGAATGTCCTTACATTTCTTACAATTTAATGAGGGAGACAAACTAGTGTGGTACACACTAATTGTAAAACAAAGAACTCACTTTAAATACAGATTCACAAGGCCATCATTTTTTTACTTACAATAATACAATAAGCTCATCATCTTTTGCTGTGACGCAGCACCACAGGGCAGATCGCAATACAGACTGGACAGTTTGAATCCCAGCTCCATTGCTAAATGATGTGTGACCTTGGCCATGTTTCTCAACCTCTCAGTGCCTAAATTTGCTTGTGTGTGAATTGTGGGTAATAAGAATAGCACTTACTTCATAGGGGAGTTAGGGGGCTCAAAACGAGTTAACATTTGGGGATGTTTCGCACAAGTTCTGATACATGATAAGTGCTGGATAGTATCTATTAAGTGAGTATTGTCGTGCTTAGAGATTTTTTTTTTTTTAATCTGGACTGATTTATTGTTCTTAACATATCTCGTATATTTAAGACTTTAGTCAGTTTATGTTGTTTGGGCTCCTTTGGGGATAGGATGAAGAAGTAATGTAGGAGGGAAATAATCTACATCTCTGTCATTGCCTTTTCTCACGTTGATGGAATGAAAACCTCCTCAGGATGCAGTCTCTGACTCCAGGGAAACTGAACACACTGAAACGGCTTCACTTCACAGAAACCGTCACTGCAAACATTTCACGAACTCTTAGCCAATAGGTGAGGAAATTAAAGCCACATTTAAAGTCTAGGTGGCAAACGGCTTGAATTACAATGCAAATTCAATTTGCTTCAACTGAATTAGGTGACAAGATAAAACTGGAAATTTCAGGGGCTCACAAACAACATAAATTAAAGTTTTCAGTTTATTTCATAATTATCTTCTACAGTACAAACACATTGACAGAATGAATCAAACTTCTAATATTAAGTAACATTTAGTTACCCTGCTTCAATAGGTACAAATATTTTTTTATAAATTTGCCTAGAGTCTAATAGGAAAAAGCATTGGAACAAAAGAAAGACTTTTATATTTGTTTCATTCTCCTAATACTGGTTATTTAATAGAGAAAATAAGAACCAAGATATAAAATAATTATGCCCACCTCTAGAGTATTTACAGGAGCAGTTGGCCTTTCCTGATTTCACTTGAAGGCACTTGAAAATACTGTGATAAACTGTCCAAAATAACTTCTCAGATACTCTGAGCAAAATAGACAAGTTAATTTTTATTTATTTAAATTTTTTTCTTTATTGATTTTAGAGAGAGAGGAAGGAAGAGGAAGAGAGAGATAGAAACATCAATGAGAGAGAACATTGATTGGCCGCCTCCTGCATGCCCCCCACTGGGGATAGGGCCCACAACCTGGGCATGTGCCCTGACTGGGAATTGAACTGGTGACCTCTTGGTGCATGGGTCTACGCTCAACCACTGAGCCACACCGGCCGGGCATTTCTACATTACCTATTTTAAAATATAAGGACAGTAAATTTTTTACATGTGCAAAGGACCCGAATAAGGAAAGAAGAACAAATTAAGTCCAAAGAAAGTAGAAGACAGGAGAATAAAGATAAGGGCAGCAGTCAATGAAATATAAAACAAACCTATACTAGAAAAAGAAAATCAAAGCCAAAAGTTTATTCTTTGAAAAGACTAATAAAACTTATAAATCTCTAAAAATATTGACCAAAGAAAGAGAGAAAATATATATAAATTACAAATATCAGAAATGAGTTATAGTCTCTACCAATATTTGAAGATAATAAAAACTAGCAAGAAATTTTATACCAATTAATTCAAAATTTAAACGAAATAAACACATTTCTAGAAAAACACAACTTACCAACACTGACAGAGAAGAAACAGAAAATTTGAATAATCCTATATGTATGTGTGTATGTGTGTGTGTGTGTGTGTGTGTGTGTGTGTGTGTATTTCTTCATCTATTAAATAAATTGAATGATAATGAAAAATCCTTCCACAAATAAAAAATCTAGTCACAGGTGGCTATTGGTAAATTTTACTAAACATTTAAGGAATAATATTAATCACACCTAAATTCTTCCCCAAATAGGAAACACTTCCCAACTTGATGAAATTTGATAAGGACAAAGAATGAAAGTAGATTTTTAAAATAGATTAAAGCAGTATGCATCATCAATAAATTTTAGACACAAATACAGTTTTGTAACTTTTAGAAATTATTTTTCCCTTGCACTGATTTTAAACTTTAAATTGAGTTCAAAGAAGAAGGGGCTTATTGGTATGACTCTATTTTTACTAATAAGATAAAGGAATTCAATAAGTATTTATTGATCACCTCTCTTCTCCCTGCTTTTTACATTCCTTTCCCCTCTATGTATGTACAAACACACACTCACTTGCCTTCTTTCCTCAAAACTCCCCCTTAGCCCTGTAATTTCCTCTGCCACCCTACTGCCTTCCTTAACCACTCAGACTTGAAAATTAACCTGATCTCTGTTTCTAATTTTTCACATCCCATTTTGTCTTTCAACCTCAGCAATCTAATTTTCAAATGTACCATTCCATTTAAACTGCTCTCAGTAAGGTCACCAATGATTTCCCACTTTCCCATGCAACACAGCCTTCTCAGTCTTTATTCTACCGGACTTTTCTGCTGCATTAACACTGTTGGTACACACTGCTTGTTGAAACCGCTCCCTTGACAACCTTGACAGTAATCTCTTCTGGCTTTCTAATCATATTTTTGCCTCTTTGGAGTCTTCCTCCTCTGATTAGTTCATATCTTTCCTTCATGAACCAAAGGGGCATCCAAACTGGATGGAAGTACAGTTTCCAAACAGCCTTCAGAATTATTTAGAGGAATACAAATGTACTGCTTATACATATGAGGTGGAAACTGCTTAAATATAATTCTAAATAGATGTTCTGTTCAACTTTAACATATATAGTATTTTTATTTAACAGAATAATTTGCATATCTATAATTGCTATGCTAAAGATTTAAAGAAACTTTGTTTTTTGAGTTGATTTGCTATCACATACTATTTTACTGCAAATTGGCTTATTACCAAAATTTTGAGGGATTTTTCAAAAAATATAAAGTTTTAAAAGTTAATATATACTAGTATGTTATCAGAAATTCTAATTTAATGAATTTGCCTGAAAATGAATTAATTAGAATAGTTTCCAACTTCACTTTCCATTGATTTGAAACATTTTAAATGATTTTTAAATGCATCATAATGAATCATATTATTTATTCTTAAAATAAATAATACTCAAAAGAGGAAATATATACAAGTTTAACTTCTATCTTGCTCTCCTTTGAAAATTTACGATCACCTTTATGTTTGCAAGATAAATAAAAATTTTCAGAGTTTAGAAAATAAGTGACAAGGCAAATAAGATATGCTACCCTCTCTCAAACCCATCAAGGCAAACCTCATACACAACACAGAGACTGGGACAGATTCTTCCTACAAGCACTTCACAATTGGTCCTTTCTACACCCAAAGGAAGAACACAATTGTCATCTCCACCTAATAACCCAAAGCCTTTCCCTAATAGTCACTTTGGCCTGAATTAAACTACACTTGAATATACAAGTCAATAATTAAAGAAAGAGTTCAGAATATGGTCCACAAGAGTCCTGACTGAGGTGCAAGAAAACTATGATTTTTCTAAATACCAGAAAAGTATTTCAATTAACTTGTCCTTTGGAGAAACAAAGTTGAGGAGCAGTTTTTGCATTTGTCAAACACTTATCTTGGATCAGAAGAGTAAGTGCTATTCACCTCATTATAAACTGCTAGTATCTTTTAGAGTACAAATGTATCTTCAGATTAGGAAGCAAATATTATATGCAAATAACCATCAATAAACTTAATATATAGGTTCCTGGTAAATTCCCTGAAAGCAGTATTTACAATCAAGCTATGGAAATTTACAAAATAGTAAAACATACGTTTAATTCAGCCAAACAATTTCAGTTATTTGTTTACAGATTACAATCTCACAAGGGCAGTCATTGACTCATCTCATAATTTATATCCTACTGGTAAGTGATTTAGTCCACCACAAAATCAGACTATCAAAACCTGAATTTAGAATATTTATTTTAAATTTCCAAATCTTTCTAAAATAATTTTAAAACATTATCTAACAAAAAATATATTATTTATTCTTTAATTTGACTTCATCATTAGTTCTCATATAATCCACTCATCAAATGAATATAAATGATTAAGGAATGGAAATTTTCTAAGTAGGAAAGAACTCAGTGAACAGGGAGGAACTTATGTGGAAAGGTATTGCACAAGTTTTTAAATAAATGTCATGTTTTAAAGGGTATTTAGTTATTAAATTGAACAAGAATCTATAACTCCTTCATTGTATTTCAGTTTAGAAAAAATTTCTTCACCAAACATGAGGCCATTCTTACAAAGAATTCTCTCTTCTTATACAAAATGCCCAGCTGCACTTTGGGTCACTGTAAAGACTGGGTCTGTGAAACGCAAATATGTGCATTGGCATGTAACCTGATCCTAGGAAGGAGCTCACTAATTTCAATTCAGATTAAGTCTTCCTCAAATGAAACATGTTGTAAAAATGCGGGGGCCTTCTTTAAATGGGTTGGCATAGTCATAGTTTAAAGACCAAAGGATACCACCCTAGTGCCCACAAGGTATGACTGAGGTAGCTTTGAGCATTTACAGGAGGTGTTTGGTAGGACTGTTTCCCATTAATGATAGAACAAAGCACAAGGGGCAGCTACTGCCTCTGCCTCCCCACCCACCTCTGTTCACCCCTGTCAGTCCTAACAGCCACAGACTGTTCTGTCAACTGACAGGAGCAGAAGTACTCCTCCATGAAACCTTATCTTTTGACAACATCTTTCTGAAAATCTAGCAGAAGCAGGATAAGATGAATGAGGCAGGAAAGAAAATTAAATCCAAGTATCATCTTGCTAACACTAGTCTTGCCTTACTTCCATCCCATAGCACAGAAGAGAATGCACTAAATTTGTCTAGGGTTCCTTTTTCCTACCCTTTCAACTCCCACACTCCTCTCTCCCCATCTTCCTAGTCACAGCACCACAACCTCCTTCAAAGCAGATCCCTGTTTCCTATTAAAATTGACTTTCTCAGTTCTCAACTGCAAAAAAATTAAAAAAAGCAACAACTCTAGTTCTTCCACAATGGCTAACTTGAAGTAACAACTGTAATACATTAATTCATTTTAATTATGGATAGAAAAGCCTGAAACTACCCTTTATTCCTGACCCCCAAATAAATACATTCCAGCAATAATTTGAAATAGTAAAAGCTATTTTCTGGCCACATAAAAAAGGAAAAAAAAAAAAAAACTGGAAGATTAGGTGAAACCTGAATACCTTTTCCCTTTTTCTTCTCTAGTAACATACTTTGTATCTTCTCTGTTAACTCCTATTGTAGCACTCTGTCATAGAAAAAGTCAAGTAGCAGAGTTTGAGACCTTCTCTGGAACTCACTAGGTGTATTTCCTAGGACAAGTCATTAATCTTCCCAAGCCTTAGTCCCATCAATTGTAAATGGAGTTTATAAAAATATCTAACTCATAAAGTTGTATGGATCAGATTGGCTTTTTCATAAACCTTGAAAACATAAAAATAAAAAATGTTGCTTTTGTTATCCAATAGTCCTATCACAAACCCCAACAATCCCATTAACTAACTCTAATTTACCAGGAATTATTTTGTAGTTTTAATTAGTAAGCAATCAGATTCTCTGCTGCCACACTTTATAAAATTTATTACATTTTAGCTCTTTACAATTGATAATGTTTTCCTAATAAACTACATGTGATTTATTCTTCATAATAAATAACTAGGCAAAAATAACTAAAGCAAGACCTTGGCATGTGGCCAAGCTGTTGTTGTTGAAGCTGAGCTGGGCTTGTGCAAAGAGAAGATGGTTGAACTTCCTGAGAGTTCAAGAACAGAAACATAGCAACCTCTGGAATAGTGGTAGGAAACAAGGAAGAAGTGGAACAGATCCACCAATTTCCAGGAAAGTTATTACAAAAGAGGAGGTTAAACTTAAAGTTGGAAAGTCATGAAGGGAAAAGGTAAAATCACAAGTAGTGACCAAATCTCCAAGTAGTCATAATAGTAGCTCATGGTTAGTCTTGACATACAGCTTTTAAGACGATGGTCACAGGTTGACCTACCCAGAGACACTTACTGACAATATAATTACACATTTTATTTTAGAGCTTCCATGAATCTTTCCCTCGCTGATTATTAATTTGAATAATATCTCTGACAATAAGAAAGTACAATGGCTGGCTGGCTCAAGATCACCCAGTCCTAGGAAAACCTAAAAAACAGATTTCTTACTACCATTTTTGATATTGCTAAAAAAGAAAGATAACTGTATCCCTTTCAAACCGCTCTCTTCTTTGGAACACATTCTTCACATTAATTTAAACATCTGTAATGATGCTATACTTAAGATTGTTGGCTTCTGTCTTAAATAAAACATTTTATCACAAAAATGCTCTTTCATTCAAATGTCAAAATAGATGAAAATTTATTTTTGAAATAGGATCTCCTTCACTATTTCTTATTTCCATAATAAAATCACTTATCTTGAAGGGTCATGAACTCTTTTTATAAGAAAATAGTTCATGAGGATTCATATCATCATCTGTGAGCCATTATCTTTCTGAAAACATGCTGTAAATGGAATAATATAATGACAACACTGCACTGACTGTGGTGCATCATTTCAACTATTTTAAAAGGAGATAAAATATAGGGTTGGATTAATGAAAAATGTATGTGAATGAGTTTCCTACAGCTTTTCATTAAAATGACCTCATTGTTTCAATAACATAAACTTTATTTTTACGATGCCTTTTATCCAACAACTTCAATGTTAAAAGTTATTGGTTTGATTTTCTTTTTATTTCAAGTTTCAGGTGGAACTTTTTTTTAAAAACTGAGGCCCAAGGATCTCTTCTGCATTTATTTCCGCTCTTTGAGCTATGAATACCATCATACTTATCATAGAAAATGGTCATGTTCTTTAGCTACATATTTTAGATTAATGGTTCAAGATTCCATTAACAAACTAATGATTTATCAAAAATAGTGAATTTTCTCCCAACAAGTAAGAAATACATCTCATCAATTCCTGAAAATATATAATGGATTTGCAGATGTTTCAGGGAGAGAATGGAGCTGACTTAGGGGAGAGGGGAGTGAAAAAATAGAGTATCTGTCAGACTTTGGGTATGATGACAGAGGGTTTAAAAAATAGGATTATGAACCAAGAAAATCAATAATGATACCAAATAGAGTGAATATGTATTATTCAAGAATTACCAGGCTATTAGGACAATGCAAATATGGCCAGATAAAAACTCTGTTAGGAGGTAGTAAATCTTTTGTCCTCTTATCAGGTCCAGGATAAAATTATATCTAAGGCCAAAAAGAAAATAAAAATCACGAGTTACAGTTACATTATATGTTGTTAAAGAAATTCTAGCATATTTGAAGTATGACATGACTATTGGGCATTGATATTAAAATCTGTCAAGAAAATGTGGCAGAGTGGATGAGACGTGGAAATTTCTAAAGACATTTTAATAGTCATTAGGTCACAGTGATGATATTATAGGTAACTTGTTTCTCTGTTTATTTTCCCAGGTTTTCTTTAAAGTTTCTATATGGTTTTTTATAACACATATACTTTTTAAAGTATATAAATATAGAGTTTTCTTAAGCAAAATGTTGGTAGTATATGATTTACTTTTTTACAAACAGTGCCCTCTCTAAACGTGTTTTGTAATATATATTTGAGGGCTAATATAGCATTTTTCTGCAGCCATTAGCTGTACTAGTTTTAAATCTTGGAAATAAAGTCTGGTAGATATATGGTCAAGAGCTGTGAAATGTCAGAAACTGTACCCTGCTTGCAAGCTAACAAGTTAGCTTGCCACAGTTCCTGTATGCTTATCAAAGACATGAATCTGTGGAGTCAGAGACATGGAACAGCTTACTGGTCACAGCAATAGCAGCAGCCTGAGTGTCAGTATGCATGCTGTTTCCCTGAGGCCCACTTCCCCTGGGTGATGTGCAGGGAGTCATGATGTCTGCACATGCATGTAGTAGGCTGCATCACAGGAGCAGAGTTCTGAGCTTAGGGAAGTTGAATCTTTCATAATGGTCAGTAAGTCTGCTTGACTTTATACTAAAGAATGATATTTATTATACTGGACAATAAACAAACTTGACCTTTGCCCTGGAAGGAGACATTATTTCTCTTTTCCAAGAATATTTGCTATACCAGGGGTCAGCAAAAATTGTTGTGAAGGGCCAGAGAGTAAATATGTTAGGCTTTGTGAGCCATATGATCTCTGTCTTTAATGAATTTTTCAAATAGAAAAAATTTTAAAAGGACAATAGTAAATATCAGGTCAGGAGAATACAAAGGAGAGCTATTCTGAGAAAATGTCAGAGAATTAGAGAGTTTAGACAGTTTCACTTTGAAATTAAATTTCTCAGTTAGGGTAATAACTATACCAAATTGGTTTAAAGATGATATCCTTTTCTAAAATGGACTAATGACGCTAAAGCAAATGGCCATTCCCTTTCAATTAATTTGGTTCACACACAACTGAGCATCTACTTTGTGCCAGATATTATTCTATGCGCTAAGGATATAAAAGTGAACAAATCAATAGAATGTATATCGTAGTGGTAGGAAAAAGATCATGAACAAATGAGCAAGTTAAGTGTAGACAAGTGCTATGAAAAAAAGGTAAATAGAAAGGTGTATATACATACCTTGAACAAAAACTAGGTTCTCTGAAATACTCTTGGTCTCATTGTTGTTTCTAGATACCTTAGAATTAACATTCCACACTGCCCTCAGTTTGGACTAGGGGGTTCTATCGGAGAAAGTCCTTAGCCTCTAATAGAGAACCTGAGGCTTGGGCTAGGCTAATAGCCACAAAGGCGTGACCTTACGCTTTATGCTTATCTCGTTATACGCCACCTGTTCTGATGACTGCTGCCATTCCTTGGTTTGTGGCCACATCACTTCAATCTTCATAGATATTCTTAAAGTAATCTATTTTCAAAAGGGTTCAGAAATGTCCCAGGACTCTGCCTGAAAAAGTGCCTTCGATAAAGAGGCAAGTTTTCCTTTGCCAAATCCCCTTTCATAACTGTCATTTTCCTTAAGAGGAAAGATGAGATTCCCATCTGTCTTGAATCTTACTATGGTATATTGCCTAAAAATACTCCAGCATAAATAATCGTCCATGGATACATAAACTCATCAGAAAAAATAGCCTTAGTTATATCCATTAAGAGATGTATTACCAATAAAAGTTTATTATTATATTTACCACTCATTTATCAAAATGCATAATGTGTTCATGTTTTTTTATCATTTTTGTATTCATAATATATAATCATAATTATAACTTAATTTAGAAACTTTTGTTACTTAAAGATTCATGGTCACAGGACACAAGACTTAAAAAATGAAATCCTACCCTGGCCAGGTGGCTCAGTTGGTTGGAGCATCGCCCCATACATCAAAAGGTTGTGGGTTCAATTCCTGGTCAGGGAACATACCTAGGTTGTGAGTTCCATCCCTGGTCAGGGTGAGTCTGGGAGGCAACCAATTGATGTTTCTCTCTCTCTCTCTAAAATCAATAAAACATATCCTCAAGTAAGGATTTAAAAACAATGAAATTCCAATTTATATACACATTTTTATGGCAAATGAACGTGAGAGAGAGAGGGTGTTGTCTTAGTTTGGATCTGTAAACGAGGAGCCTGAAGTAAAAACTATGACTTTAACGAGGACTGCAAATCCAAGTAATCAAGAATAAAGGAAAAGGAGAGGGAGGCAGGGAAGGAGGGTGAAAAATATACAGGAAGGTCAGACTTGTTGTACCCAATACCAAAGAGATACAAGATGGGAAAAGGAAGCTATTTAATCCAACAATCTTGAGCACATCAAAGCAAAGGTCTGTGTGTACTGACAAGAGGTTTGAGTCTTCCCAGTGCCAAGAGGCCTTAGACCTAAGACTTTTAGCCAATCACTTCAATTTTCTATTACTTAAAGATATAAATCTCTCTGCTTTTTCTCTCTCATGTGATGTATTTGCTATTCTTAAAAAAAAAAAAATTCTAAGAAAAGAAATGTAGATCTAGTTTTACTCTTGCAAAACAATTCATTCTCCCAACTTTACATTTGGATACTATAACCAAACTTCTCTGTCTTTAAAAGAACAAGCACACCAAATATATAGCCTTACAGATGTTTAATTTAAAGATTTTGGAACACCAACTGTTTCATTAATCCTAGACTCTCCATTCAAGTATCTAAAGCTCTTGAATTATGAAGGGCATTTTCAACAGGAAGACAAATAATTACATTACCTTTAGTCTGGGCATCTGATCAAGGAGTTTCCTGTCACCTTTGAATTTCTATTTAGATTAACAGTCAGATAGATGCCCTATCATCTTTTTAATCAAGCTAACAACTCTTCAATCAAGGTTACAATGAAATCAAAAGAAATACAGGAACACACATTTTATAGGCAGGAAAGATGCAGGTCACGACACAGTACAAGTAACTGTTTGCTCTTAGACTAAAGGCTCTCATTGTTTCTTTAACAAAATAAAAAAAAATTAAAAACCACACTAAACTTTATTTCAGGTATATCTTTCAGGTCTATAGCAATATAGTGCCAATTTATAACTTAATTCACAACATATATTAGATTATAAAGCTCCATAAATAGTTTCATGTTTATTAAATGATACCCACCTACCCTTCTTTGGCTACATCTAGGAAATAGTATGTTCTCTTTTACTGAAGTGCTACACTTAGGAAATTTATGTTCAAAATCAAATTACACGAATCATGTCTCTCTAGCAGTTCCTAGTTAAAACTCTTCTAGCTCTTGCATTGCTAGTCTTGCATTGCTAGACTATGGCAACTATTATAGAAAAGGGCCTTCCCCTCTTGAAATTGTCCTTAGCCCCATAAAAAAGCTGAACTAGGAATTTGAAATAGGAGTAGCATGCAGGTAGATAGGGCGGTTGGAATGAGGCAAGTTTTGGTGTTTCTCTAAGTGTTTCCACACTCTAGTGCCAAGAGATAATCCAAGAGTCTCTGCATCCCCACCTCTTAACCCTTAACTAATTCTTCATGTCAAAGATCCCGCGGCCTGGTTCGTATTGAAAGGTTGTTTAAAACACCAGAGAGGAAATGTTTTCTTTTCCAGATGAAATGCTTTAAATTGTTATTTAAATAAATATTGCTCTTCTCCAAGTAAAATAATCATTCAGGTAATTCTTAGCTTTGAAAAAGAAATGTAATTATTAAGGACAACTCCCCCCTTTTTTTTTTGAAAAGCCAAACAATTTTCTACTGTGTTTCCTTTTAAGTGGAGGCCTCTCAATAATGTTCAGCCCTCAACAAGAAAACTCTGGGGTAGACCCATCAGCTCTGGGTACATCATTATTTTTCAGGATGGTTGGTGATTAACAAATGCATTATATCGTCGACTTGCATTTATTAAGAGCCCAAATGAACATAATGTTATGCTGCATGTTATATGAGGCAAGTTAAATAGACACAGTCTCTATCCTCCAGGAGGAAATTATTCATATTTATAAAACAGCAGCATGATGTAATCCATGGAGCATTGAATGAGAGCAGATTTCACTCATCAGAGTACCAACTTGATACATACCCTTTAGATATTACCAAGAAAAGGAAAATCAAGAACTGGAGGCATTAATTTTGTCTTTTGTCTAAGCATGTCAATAAAGACTCTAAATCTCTGCTTCATGTCACTAAGAAATAACTCAGTCACCATAAAATAAATTTTAGGGAAATTCCTATTTCAATAGTTAAATTGTATGAATTATAGCAGAGAATCCCAAGAAGTAGTAAACTTGAGATTACCTAAAAATAATATTAGGTGATACGTGAAAGAACATAATAATATATGTATAGTAAAGCATATTAGAAGTGATTTATACATTTACTCCCTAAATCTTTGAGATAAAATTTCCTTTCAGACAAATTTACTTAAGTTTAAAAAGTTATTATATTTTTAAAAAGATATTAAATGGCATGCAAATATGACAAGAGTCATGAAGGTAGGAAGAAAGATACGTTTGGGAAACATTAGGTTAGAGTATGAATTTAGCATGCAAGTAGCAAGAGAAGAATGGCTGTTCACATGAAAGTGTCTTGTTTGAAGTTGTGACATCATCTTTTTTTCATAGAATCATAACAGCTAAAATACAATGTAAGAGACTATGAATACATCAACAAAACTGTCAAAACTACTCATCAAATTCAAAATTCACATACTAAGAAAACAGAAACCATTCCAATTACAATAATATAAAAAACTGTAAAATACTCGTAAGTAAATTTAACAAAAGAAGTGCAACACTTGTGTACTGAAAGCTATAAAACTATAATTTGAGACAAATTAAAGACCTAAAAAATAGGAATATATCCTTTGTTCATGGATTAGAAGACATAATATTGTTAGTATGCAGTACTCACCAAATTGATCTACATATGTAGTGTAATTCTAGGAAAATCCCAGCCGGCTCTACTAAATAAGTGGACAAGCTGTTTCTAAAATTCATATGAAAAGTATTACTTTATAATTAAACTGTATATGTTAATAACCTATAAATATAAGGTGCCAAGAAATTATGCTTTTTAAGTAAAAATACTTGCCCACTAAACTGACAAAATCATTATATAAATTCATACACAGAGACACACTCAATTTTGTATTTCATAATCTAGGGTTATGAGGAGCTCACAAGAGTTATATGTGGGTTATAGTCATTAGATTTTATGGCATTTGGATTTCTCCTTGAAATAGTTTATTTACACTGGATAATCAATACACGTAGGATGACTGAACACAATTTAACATGATTCTTTACAAGAAGAAAGTTCATTAATCATTCCCCTTCCAGAAAAAAGACCTTATGATCTCTTGTTAGAGAGAAAAAACAAAAGGGCAGTTGCCAGGTTCCAGCCCACAGACTGAAACAGGCTCTGCAGGAATAGTCCAAATCCTGGGGCACTACCCAACTTCTATTCTGTGATACAACAAATCCAATACTTAACCCAAGAAAGTCCATGAAGTCAAAATGGAGACCAAGTGAAGCATACACAAATCAGTGGCAAAACCCCCACAAAGTACATCTGCAACAACACTGTGGAGCAACCAGAGGCAAGCCTACCATGAAGCCAAATACACTTCAGAGCCTCTCGCACACGCGACCTCCAAGATTCCAGATAGGACTTTATCAGTGTGGTCACATGGTCATTTGCTTTAAGCTTATATTTTGTGTTTTGATTCTTAAAAAGGAACCCCCTCCCTCCCATGTCAAATAAACCTCAGGCCCCACAAAACCTAAATCTACTACTGGTCTTCACTGTTATGAATATCCTTTTTACATATTTATATAGTTTTGGAAACTTTCCTCCACTAAATATAAAGGGAATGCACACTCTTGGCTTTATCAGCTCCTCATCACTCCTGGATATCTGTTTCCTGTCACCTTGGTAAGCCAAAGGAAAGAAGGGAAGGATGAATAACCCCCCAAATCATTTAAACTTCTAATTTAAAAGAGAAGAGAAAGAGAGAGAGAGAGAATAGGTTGGGGAGAAGCCTAACTTACTGCATAAAGTGTTAATGACCAACAGATAATATTTGTGTACTACAAAACACGTTATCGACATTATAAATTCCTGGCTATAACAGAGGAAGAGACCAAGAAAGCCCTCTTTGTATTATTTTCCCCCCTTGTTCTAAAACACAGCTGCTTCCAGAGGCAGAGAAAGGAAGGGAGTGGGCAGTAGATGCCTCAAACTGTCCCTAAAGTTTCATTTTGGTTACATTTTCATAGCAAGACAGAGGAGAAAAATGTTAAGATTAATGAATAAACATAACTATTTAATAAATGACATCTGTGTGAAAGTAACCTTAGAGAATTCAATCTTTTCAAGTGTAAAGCATACACACACACACACACACACACACACACACACACACACACACACCTCTAAGCTTCTCTTCACAAAGTAAAGTGTAAATTGAGCAGAGTGCTTTGGGCGGTGGGGGGGGGCGGAAGAGAGTGTAGCACATTTTTTATATCTTGTAAATGCAGGTGCAAAAAAAAAAAAGAGAGAGAGAGAGAGAGAGAGAAGAGATCACCAAAGTTGAAACATTCTTGAATTAATATTTACTTTAAACTTAGGATATAAGTTTCTGGACATTTCTTCCTCATTTTAAAATGTATGCATTCACAACATGCAAATGTCAAAGAAATGTAAGATCTAAAATTGTTACATTCAGTATTGCAAAGATTTGTCCTGCAACATGTTTATGTCTTCCTAATTCTCTTTGATGCTAGCCCAACTAGCCCCAACCTTCTGATCAATGATGCTCATCAAGATTCTAATTCATCTGATTTGTTTTGATCAAGTACCCTATTCTCTTTTTTATACCCTCAAAGCAATAGCATAGGAAATATAAAATTACCTAAATGCTACTTCACTAAGGAGCTTTATTTTAATTTCAGATAATTTTGAGCAATTCATGTTCTTTATACTTGACCTGTTTGGTAAAGAGACAATTAGAAATGATGACTAATGTTTAACTTTTACTATTTACTTTTTTTTTCTATGCCTTATGTCAGATATATTTTAATTGTGAAGTTGACAAGATACACATAGTGAGTTATAATATGTAAAATACATTGCAATTTTTATATTAAAAACTTACAATGACTACCTTACAGTATTCTCCAATGACTAATCAAAATAATTAATTCCTTTAATCTTTGTTTTCAGAGCATCCTTAACCTATAGTAACTCACATACAGTGTTAGAGAATCATTGCCTCTCAACAGTCCTCCACTTCTTCCATAATTGAAGAACTTCTGACATTTTTTTTTTTTGGACTCATAGATGCCCAGAATATGAACTACATCTCCTGGTCTATCTTGTAGCTCAATATGGCATATGACTAAATTCTATCTAATAACATGTAAGCAAAACCTTCCTTTAACAATAACTGGCCCATATCTTTTGCTCCTTTCTGGGTCCACTATTCCCTTTTTGCTTTCTAGAATGTGGGAGGAGCTGGTAATTAGAATCATCAAATATGTTGGGAATGGAAATCTTTGAAGGACAGAACAAGATAGGAGGAATCTGGTTCCTAAGGACTTTGTGGAACAGATCTCCCTTATATCTTGCACTGCTCATTTTGGAATTTTACTTGAGAAGTACATTTCTTTCACATTTAAACCATTGTTATTTTGGGTTTCTATTGCTGGCAACTGATCATTACTATATCTGATACATGATTATTGCACCAGCTAATTTTCTTGGACATTAGTGCCAAATACTAAGATCCCTGACTAGCATGTATGCCTATTAAAAGTCTCAGTAGAGACAAAGATTTTGGTACACTATTTACAAGATTTATAATGACAATGAATTGATAGTTATATCAGATATTGAATAATGCATACCCGAATTTACTACTGCTAGATACAAAAACACAGCAAACACATTCAATGAAAAAACTGCGTCAGACTTGTTCTGGGAAGTAAAACTCTGCTCACGAATTCCAATAAGGTATGAGTTTTTAAAATCATTTTTGTTATCAATTGGCCAATAGTTCAGCTGCATCATAATTTTGAGGAAAGAAACCATATATATATGAATAAATAACATAATGGAGTCCAGAAACATGTCATAAAAAATTAACAGTATGGTTAGTTGAATCATCATTCACTTATTCAATGAATATTTATCAACCTTCCTTGTATCATTTCTTATGCTGATTTATTTAAATATATATAAATAAGTCTCTGCCAGGGCATTGCATTTTTATATATAAAAAGAAGCAATTGCTTCATTATTTTACTGGAAATTATCACTTTCCCTTTTTAACTTACAACTAAAAATAAATCAGCTTTAGCAAGATCTGCTTAAAAGCTGAGTTAATAGTATTGTGAGACTATTTAAACCATTCTGATTCATTTATTGAATGAAAATTCCAATAGTTATGTTACCATTTCATTTAATGTATTAATTTATAATAAGTACGTTGACATGTGAGCAGTCATCATTCTTTTGATTGACTACTTGGTGTTATATTTGATTAAATTACAAAGGCAGTACATTGAGAAAAACAATATTCTTTTCCTTAAACATAATGTATGTACAAGTTGCAGAATGACTAATTAGGGTATTTAACCAGAGTGTGAAACAAAAAAAAAATGGAGGCTACAGGAGCAGAACTAGGAATGCAGCTATAAGAAAGTAAATATTAAGGCTGTGACTAAAGAAGATATATCCAGGCAAAGATCCAAGTTAAGAAAATTAACAAAGGCAGGCCAGAGCTGGCAAGTACCTTGGATCCTGATTACAAATCAGGTAGATGTGGCCTCTAGGAGGACATAAAGCCAGCTAGGAGACTGAGATCAATTATTAGAGCTTCTGGTCAATACAAGATCAGGAACTCAAGCCAATGACTTTAGTAGTAAGGGCTCAGGTTCCCATTAGATGACTTTGACCAATAGATATGGGTAATCAGCAGTAAACATGGGGTTTATTATTGAGCTGAGGAATCTGTGAGCGTTGAGCTTCCTATATGTTTATCTCAGGGCTAGAATTTGTCTCATAGCAAGAGACAGACCTGAAACTTCAGATATCCTTAACTGGGAAGAAGGAGTGAGAGAATGAATAATAAGGTAATTCTTGTTATAGGGAGCCAAACTCTAGATATGTTAGACTTTCTTGAGCTAATGTATGGCTATGACAGAGTTTTATCAAGTACGAGACAACAACAGTTGTCAAGTTAAGATCCCTTAAAGTCAAGAAGTAGGCCAATTTATGGAGGCTCTGATACTTCTTTTTTTTTTTAGTCTTCACCCTAGGATATATTTTTATTGATATTTAGAGTGAGAGAGAGAGAGAGAGAGAGAGAGACATCAATGAGAGAAACATTGATCAGTTGCCTCCCGTACACACCCCAATCAGGGATCAAGCCCTATTCAGGAATTGAACCCGAAACCTTTTGGTGTATGAGACAATGCTCCAACCAACTAAACCACCCAGCTAGGGCTAGTACTACATTCTTACTTTGGCAGAATTAAGAATTGCTTACTAGTCTTGGGTCTTCCCATGGATAATGCATAATCTGTGTTATTTTTGGGAACCTGCAATAAGACATTTGCTTGCAAATGTGAAAATATGGAGTTTTGCTCTTTAGGTTCTAGGCCTGCTGGCCAAACCCTGACAGAGAAAATCCTTCAACCCAAGAGGCTGAGTCACCTTGGGTCATAACAGATACTTGAATGCTACTATGAGAAAAAAGCAATTAAAATACAAAGATAGGCAGTATCACAAGTTCCCTACGTCCACACAGTCAACACAGAGAGAAAAAACTCAGGTCTTTTACAGACACTGAGCTTATACTAAATATGCAGATTTTTTACTAAAATCTATGTATGTATCTTGATGTAAGATTTTAGTCTACCCAAATTTCCATAGAAATTTTTCTTACCCAAATTTTACCTACTCCTGAAGTTTTATCATCTTTTAAACAAAACAAAATACTCATTATTTACATTTAGATTTATAAAAAGAGGCAGAGGTTAAGTGTTTTTTTTTTTTTTATTCAATCCATGTAGTATAAATTATAGAGTGAACTCTAACAATATAGATGTGATTATTAACAGATAAATTTCAACTCATTCTGCTATAATGAGCATAGAAAAATAGTAAAGTTTGAAAAAGCAATAGGTAAAGAAATAATACTGTAAGAAGATCAATAGAACAAGATTCCTCAAAGGAAAAAAAAAAAAGAAAGAGAAGAAGAAATCTAAAGTAAAGGGATAAAATTACAAATGGGCTTTCGGACAAGCTGTAAGTACTCCAAGCAATGAAGGATGATTGAAGACTTGAATTAAAAACAGATTCAACCAACAAGAAACATATTTTGTAAGGAAGGACAGATGTAATGGCTTGAGGGGAAGAAAGGAAGTGAGCAATGGAGCAGTGAACATGAAAGAGTGACTCAGATGCAGTCACAGAAAGGTGATCAAGAGATGAGGTTGGAAAGTACAAAATAAATAGAGACTGACTTTGCAAGTCAAGCAGGAAATTTCAAGGTTTGATTAGACTTAGTGAAATGATAGCTAATACATAATTAACCCTCTCCTGTTCTTAAAATTCTTGAGGTAAGAAGAGGAGAAATTGGATGAGAAATTCAAAGAAATTAACAGTTGTCTTCAAGTAAGAAAGCCCAAGTAGGAAAAGATTTCAATCAAGAGACAACTCATCAATCACCTAATTTAGTACCATCTGTATGCAAAGTACTTTGGTTTGGGTAAATGGTCTTAGGTTCAATCCTTGGCTGCACCTCTTACATTATTATCTCATGCAAGCTCTTAGTTTCTTTAAGTAATTGGGTCTTCATCTGTAAAATGAGGATAATAACATATACTTAATAAAAATTATCAGGATTAAATCCAATAAATTGTGCTGATGTGCTATATAAATGATACCATTATTAAATAATTAAGAGCAGACATGTATTATAGAATATTTTTAAGCAGAAGAGGAAACTACTTAGAGAAGTTGAGTCATGTGCCAACAGGGAAATAGTGACAAGAGCAGGGATTCACCCAAGGCAAAGAGTTCATGATTCTAAATATTTAACTAAACTGCCTCACTCCCTGATTTCAGGGAATTTACAATAAAGTAATAAAGTTGAGGGGAAAATAGTGGAGTGCTGAATAATTAGATAAAAACAACAACAAAAACCAGTATTACAAAGGAACCCACAATCCCTTGTTAGATGAGTTTTAGAGACAGAGAGATTTAACCAGGAATGTTCTTAGAAGACCTACTGGATGAAGAAGGAGTTGAGTTATGCTTAAGAGGATGATTGGAACTGGCTAATCAAAATGAGTAATAGAGATCTTTTTTAAAAACAGCAAAATAATGGGTCTAAAAATATAAAGCATAAATATTAAGGTTACTTAGTACATTTATGTTAGAGAAAGCCAAGAATTAAAGTTTAATAGAAATTTAAAATGCTGCTTACATTTCATTGAAATAGAGAAAACAGCTGCAAATAATGATTCAACTTCAACATATAGACTATAAGTCTTAAGACAATTTATTATTTACTATTTGAGGGAACTTTGGAAATAAATGACTATGAGATACACTAACCAGAGACCAAATATTAATTTTAAAAATGTAGGCCAAAATAAATACAACATTAATCTTTTCAAATAAAGTATTTTATCTTTAGACCAAGTAATACTATTAGGAAATAACCTTATTTTAAAATATTATTTCCTGATTCTAATGCTTTAAGATTTAATAAATTCAGTTTTAATATATTAAGATTTAATATAGTCAGTTTCAAAAAGACTTGTTTTATTGGCCTTGAAAGAAGCTAGTTAAAGGAAAATTGAATCTTAAGATTTCTTTATACTATTTTTTAAAACTGTTAAACCTTATCACAACATGATCTTACAAAGTGTAAAAACTATATTGTATCATCTCTACTTATTTTGGGAATTTTAAAAGCACCAAGGTGAAACTCAGAAAGAAAACACAAATATAAAATATATAAGAGAAGAGGAACCTGTGCTTAAGTTAAAATTAAGTTTACAAAAGCTTTAAGATACATTTAGGGAACACAGATCTAGAACAAATTCCTGCTCTCTTTATCTCTCTGCATCCTTCCTCTTTGTTCTTTTGGTTCCTGACAAAAGTGTCAACTGTGAACAATTTGTCTGCTGTGCTAGAAGTTTAAGAAATATTGTTGAGGATGGTTCCTGGGCAACTTTTGGGTAAGACCCTACCACATTATTACCAAAACATTTCTTTCATTAAAAAATTTCTTCTGAAAATGCAAACAGTATCTGGCAAGAATAATACATTCTACTATTAAAATCATGATTAATATTTATTATCAGCTTAGCTATCTATTTTCCTAGTAGGACTTATTTCCCTAGAGGATTTATTTGTGGGAATGGAAAGTTAGGAAAGACCCTGGTATGACTTATGTATTATTTAGGATTCTTTAGTAACAAGTAACAGAAACCAAACCCGGCAAAAGAAAACATAAGGATAAGAGTAGCTCACAGGTCCTATGAGAAAGCTGAAAAACAAGGTTGTAAAAGTGGAAACAGACAACTCCAGAAGGTCTTCTCAATCCTACATGGCCATGACTGCTGAGATATAAACAACAGTTTCTTCTCTCTTTGCATTACTTCATTCAAGAGCCACTGTGGGGAAGGTCAGAGAAAGGTTTGGGAAGAAGAGCCAAATAAGTTCTTCGGGTTTTTTTTGCGGGAGCAAACCAAGCACTTGGATTTCCATTGTGTCAATACTGAACATAACAAGGGAGAGTTAATTTGAAAAGAGCCAATCAGAGTGCCATTGAAAAGGGAAATAGAGTCTTGGCAGCCAAAAAAAATCAAATATCAAATATGGCTACAACAGAGTCTTTATGGAAGGCTCTCAGGTGAAGCAGCCCTGGATATCCAAAGACAGTGCCCCGGAAAGAACAGCTGCAAATGCATTGTCACTCAACACATAGAATGACACAAGCTGTTAAAACAACTCAGTTACAGCAAATGATTGAACATACATACAAACCAGAAACTCAAACCCAATTAAAATGGTATGTCCAATAAAGCTAGCAGCATTAAAAAGAAATGTAATGGATAGACCAAAAATATACTACTGGATACCCTCAGTGTCTCCTAGGCATTACCACCCTTCTTCCCCACACACACCTCTGAAGAAGACTGACCACATTTAATGTTTCCAAGGTAATCCAATGGCCTAAGGGAAACTCCCCAGCTGATGATAAGATAATCACTTTCAACTTCTCTATTGAGTGCATGTTTTCTTTGAAATCAAGTTTAAGCACAATTCACTTGTTTTATACTTAATACCAAGGAATCCTCATCTGTGGGTACCCATGCTGAGTCAGTTGTATAAATTCTCCATTGGCTTCTCAATACATGAAGAACAGAATCCCTGACCTGTAAGGCCCTACAAGATCTGGCTCATACATTTCTGAATCTTATCTCATACCATGTAACCCATTGCCCCAGTAACACCAGCCTTCTTTTTTATTTCTTGAATATGACCAAGTTCACTTTCTGCTCATTGCCTTGGACTTTGTGCTCATTTGAAGGCTTTCCTGTGACTCTTTAAATGACTGATCTATCTAACTCTTCATTTCTTGGTTTAGTGTCACCTCCTCAGAGAGTTCTTCCCTGCATTCCCTCTTTATAGTCACTCTCTATTCCATCATTCAATTTATTTCTTCTGTAACACTTACTGCTATTAAAATATATCTTTTTTGTACTTGCTTATTGTTTTCCACCTCCTACTAGAAGGGTCCTTTTCTGTCTTGTTCATTGCTGTTTCCAGCTCTTAGAAGAGTTTCTGAAACACAGTATGCACTCAATAAATATTTCTTAAATGAATGAACTAATCTAGGCAAAGTATAACTTTTTATCTGTTTCTTCATCTGTAAAATGGAGGCAATATTGCTGTGGGGATCAAATAAGAGCTTTCTGATATAGTACTATTACAAATGTATAATTAGTTGTACATTAAATATTAGAAATAGAATTGATGAGTACCTAAGCAGTTAACTACCAGGCTGTGAGCTCCTCAAGAGCAGGAACTATATCTATTCTTGTTATTACCCATTATTCCATGTAGCATAGTGTCTGCCATGTAAATATTTGTTGAATGAATGGATGAATCGATGAATAAGCAAAGCATCTCTCTGTCTCCAGAAAGACTTCCATCTAGAAGGAATCAATGTAGCTGTAGTCCTTCATAAAGTATTACATCAATATTTTTGTGTTCTCTTCTTCATTTACTTATTTGTAAGAATTCTTGAGTACCTATTATGGCCAGACACTGTTTATAATGCAGAAGATACAATGATAAATACAAGTATACCAACCAACCAATCAACAAATAATGTTCTTGCCCTCATAAATTCCATTGTATGTTGAGAGAGACATTAATCAAATAATCACAGAAATAAATTTATAAAGTTTCAACTGAGATAAATGCTGAGGAATAGGTTTGCATTCCTTTGGAAATTATTATGTGAAATTATTTAAACCAGATGTTATAAAGCTTCTCAGACAGAACATATATTTTGGTTATTAAAGAAAATAACTTTTTGAAGAGAGAGCTGGATCCAGGACTATACTAAATAAATTCATATTTTTGGCTCATATAGGTTTACTAAATTAAATTAACTACAGAGCGATTCACATGTTCAAATATTTGTTTCCAGGGGAAATGTCCTCTGTCTTCATTCTAAAGTTGCCTTTAAAGTCACTTATATTTTAAATGTCTCTTCATGCTTTCAAAATGAATATTTCCTCTTCTTAATGTGTTTTGGCTTGAATTCCTCCTAATCTGATATTAAGATCATAACTCCTGCTTTCTGTTTGCCTTTGTTCACATTTTTATATTCAACTATTAATACATTTGTTTTAGATGGGCCTGTTGCATACAGTATAAAAGTATAAAGTGTAATTTCTTTCTAAAAAGCATAAAAAAAATTTCTGGAATTAAGCCAATTTAAATGTATTGATATAACATAAATTTTGGTCTCATTTCTATCAGATTTTTTACATCAAAAGCCAAGATGAAGTTAGACATACAAGAGATCACTAAGGGTAATGCCTATGAAAGACAAAGGCGAGACAGAGCAGAAGTAGGCCAGAAAGGCCTTCAGACCATGGTGCTGGTATGAAACTTGAGCAAAGAGAGGAGAAAGCAAAGTCCATTGGGTAGGAAGAGCCTCAGAGGAGAGTAGCTCTGAAAACCATGGCGGCCAGTCCTGAAGGGAGCTCTAGAACGAAGATTGTCTGTGGGCAGTTTCACTGGGCAGATATGACCAGGCTCTAATACCCATGTCATGCTAAGTCACTGGCTGGAGTTGCAGGAAGAACGTGTCTGCTCCAGTGCACATTCTGAAGGGGCTACAGCTCAGGCTATATGCTAATTGCAGGCTCACAGCAGGGTCACTCTTGAAGAAATATGAGTAAAAGAGCTACATGGCTGCCAAACACATACTACTTTTATTCAAGTATAATCTATACACAGTGAAATGTACAGATCTTAAATGTAGACAATCTAACAAGTTCTGACAAACATAAATCCATTATTCCATTCCAAACAAGACAGAGAATATTTCCTTCACAGAAAAAAGTTCCGTTGGACTCTTGGGTCCAACCCCCCTTCCTTCTGCCCCTTGTTGCCACCCCCCCATCGCACACATACTGAGACAACCACTGTTCTGATTTTTATTACCATACTTTATTTTGCCTGCTTTGAACTTCATATAAATGGAATCACAGCACATGTTCTCTTTTATTTCTGGCTTCTCATGCAATACAATGTTTTTGATATTCATACATATTGTCACATGTATGTTAAAATTTTTATTTCATTGTATGAATATACACCATTTTTTAACCTATTTTCTTTTTATAAAAATTTGGGTTGTTTCCAATTATTGGCTATTATATATTATATAAAGTTATTGTGAGCATTTTTGTACATTTTTTAATGGATATTTTCATTAATCTTTGATAAATACTTAGGAATGCGATTGTTGAGTCATACACTAGGGTATGTTTACATTTATGAGAAACTACCAGTTTTCCAAATCATTTGTACCATTTTTCACACAAACATCTGGCTGTTTTGACTGGTATTTAATTGAATTTATGTACCAATTTTGGGTAAACTGAATCTTAAAAATATTGAGTCTTCCAATGACTGTCATATCACTCTCATTTTCTTAGGGTATTTTTTTTTTTTCTCAGACATGTTTTATTCTTAATGGTGTAGAGGACATGTAAGCCTTTGTTAAGTATATTCCTAAATATTTCATGTTTTTAGGCTATTGTAAAGAATATTACTTTTAAAATTTTGTCATTTAATTTTCATTGCTATCATATAGAAAAAAAGTTGACTTTTGTATATTCACCTTGTAATATAAGTGGCAAAAATCATTATTTAGTTCTGTTTGTTTTGTTCTCTTTATAGATTCTTTTGTATTTTCTATGTGTACCATCATAAGGTCTTCCAAAGATAAAAATTTAACTTTTTTCTATCCAACTTTACTTATGAAGAATTCATTTCACCCTAGAATTTATTTCATGAAGCGTCCCTCGGTTCCATGACTCTTAAAGCAGTTTTCCTTGCTTTACACCCAGGAGCTCTTGTGTGATAGAATTGGTGAGGGCAGGCATCGTTGCCTTTTTTTTTTTTTTTTACCTGAGGAAAAATTGTTCAATATTTCACCATTAAGTTTTCTCTTCATTATGAATCATATGTTCTTGCTTCAATTAATGACTTTTTTAAATTTTTATTCCCAACACTATAAAGAGCTAGTGTTATTTCTTTCTCTAACAGTGCGAGTTCCTCCTTATTTGGCTGTTGGAAGAAAGGCTGTTGATTCTGATTCTTTCTAGGGTTTGATTTACACTTAGGCCAGTCCACAGCTTTAATTAGGTTGAGTTCACCTACCCTTTCTGCTTAGCTATGAATTCATTTCACCCTAGATCTCAGTTCATGAAGCCTCCTTTGCATCTATGACTCTTTTAGAATTCCATAGAAAAGTATCATTTTTATTTTGTCCCAGATTTTCTTGTTACCACAAACATGGTCTTTTATATAATGTTTCATACTAGCCATTAACATTTTCTTATTCTCCCTGTGTGTGTGTGTTTAAATCTTTAAATATTTGAATTCAATTTTGTTCTCATTTTTTTGTCCTTTATTGTACTTTTCTTAGTTTATTGCTTTTTTTCAATCTCATCTTCATTTCTCTGATGGTTTTGCTATTGTCTTCTGCATCTTCTTGCAATCTACTACCTCAGGTTTCCTCTTCTACTTCTGTCGTCTTATATCTCCTATGTTCTTCTCTTTCTTCTTCTACTGCTATTTTGTAGTCTTCCTTCATAGAACTGATTGTTTTACCAAAAATACAATAAAATAAAAGTGTGCATCACAAGTTTTACCTTCTTTATGAGCACCATTGCATAGTCTGTCGACACATTTTGTTGCTTTCACATGTTTATCTTATAGTATCTGCGTCAAGACTATACCAGTTTCTTTCATTATTATTGCATGAGTTGAATTTTCCTGGACCAGCTATTTGCAGAAAGATCTTGGTGAAGAGAGACCAGGATAATCTTTCATAATTTATAACTCAACTATTCTCTCTTCTGCTTTGCACAAATACACCACATCACTGTTTGCAATGCTTTGTTTAGCCGCAAACCAGGTTCAGCAAATTTCTGCCACAAGCCTTGCTTACTCAATTTATCAGACCCTTCCAAACAAGAGATATAACTTTTTCTCTTTAAGGTAGGCCCTAATCTTCAGAAAAAAAACTTTTTTTTTCTGCTTTTGAGATCTGTTGTGAACTCTCTTCCCATCGTTTTTCCGCTTCCTACCATGCAACTTTTTTCAGGTTTCAGCTGCTCTTAGTAGGTCTCACATGTAAGTTTGCTTATTATACTGTTTGCAGGTTTTAAAAAAAATGTTTTTCTTATTGCTTTTGTATGATTTCCAGGAGAAGGGGGGGAAGCCCACTTGCACAACCACATTCCTACCAAAAGTCACCTGAAGGTGTTTTGGCAGAGACCTCAGTTTTAACTCATGTCTTATAAGACTGATTGTTTAGTTTACTCTCTTGGATAACATTAAGCCAATTATAAAGACAGTAACCAAGAACTTAAAATGTTAAGTTCTCTAATTTGTCTTATTAAACACGTGAACTATTTCCCAATAGCTTCTACTAGAAATTCTATTCCACGGCAATTACTAGAGAAATTCAGCTGATTATCAAAATACTTTACTTGATTTGTCATCTAGAAAGTGACTGCATGATAACATAAGCATTCTAACACTGCAGAAATAGGCAGAGAAAATTATGGGATAGCGCCCAGCATTTCTCAGAACCTTAAGACATGAAGAATACCTAGTCAAGTTAGATGACCTGGGAGGGGGTTATAAGTACAGGGATATATTTCACTGTGAAATTAGAGCAGGCATTGAAGTTGAAGGCTGGCTCCCAGTGAGTTTTCTTTTGGGAACACTAAGTAACCATCAGTACAAAGGTCACAGAAGTATCTTATGAAGCCAAACATTTATGACTTTTTGTGGCTATGGAACTGATCAAGTCAGTTGTCAAGTGCAGAATGAGAGCATAGGGGCATGAACCAAAAAGAGAGAGAGAGAAAGCTAAAGGAGAAACACACGAGGAAATAAATATAGGCAGCAATATGTATATACATATAACATTTTCTAATACTTTTGGTTTTTTTAAATAGCTTTAAAATGCAGAATGATTAAAGATAATGAGGACGTCTTCCTTCATACTCTTTCCCCACCTCTATCTGGTTCTACAGTGTTCCTCAACCTTTTTCCCTCACATGTAGAAAATACAATTTGTACCACACTAAAGTAAACTGGAGAGGATTTAGGGGATATGATTTAGTGAAAAAAAAAATTGCCTTTATATAATTACGAGAAAAATAAACTGTAAGTACTAGGAAAGGTATTAAATATAGAATTTACATGAAGTTTTAAAATAAAAGAGTTTCAAATTTTTAATGAGAAATTCCTTCTCTAAGCATAATGTTTAATAATGGATTTTGTGTGTGAAATAGTTATACACACTTCCTGGTCAAACTTATGATCAAAAGAATAAGTAGCCCTGGCTGGTTTGTCTCAGTTGTTAGAGCATCAGCCCGTGGACCAATGAGTCGTGGGTTCGATTCCAGTCAAGGGCACATACCTCGGTTGCAATTTGTCCCCGGTCCTGGTTGGGTCGTGTGGGAGGCAACCAGTTGATGTGTCTCTCTCACATCAATGTTTCTCTCTCTCTCTCTCTCTCTCTCTCTTCCTGCCTTCCTCTCATTCTATCTGATGATAAAGAGAAAAATCTCCTCAAGTGAGGATTAAAAAATAATAAGTGAAGTGTTTGTGATAGTACCTAGAAGATAGTAAATGCTATATAACATATACAATTTTGTAGAAAAATTTTTAATCTTTTTTATAATCATTCAAAGTTTATAGCACTTGAAATTATGTTTGAAGAAGCTAACAACTCTTTCTGTTTTAGAACATTTCAGTGTTAAAACTCAAAACACTAATTCGAAAGGATATATGAACCCCTATATTCATTGCAGCATTATTTACAATAGTCAAGATATGGAAGTGCCCATCAATAGATGAGTAGATGAAAAAGTTGTGGTACATAAATACAATGGACTATTACTTGGCCATATAAAATGAAATACTACCATTTGCGACAACATGGGTGGACCTAGAGGGTATTATGCTATGTGAAATAAGTCTGACAGAGAAACACAAATGCCATGTGATTTCACTTATATATAAAATCTAAAGAACAAAATAACACACAAACAAAATAGAAACAGACTCTTAGATACAGAGAACAGACTGTTGGTTGTTGGGGGGGAGGGTTTGGGAGGGCTGGTGATAAAGATGAAAGGATTAAGAAGTACAAATGAGCACTGGCCAGTTTGGCTCAGCAGTTAGAGCATCCAGCGCGAGGACCAATAAGTCGCAGGTTTGATTTGGGTCAAGGGCACCGGCCCTGGTCGGGGTTGTGCGGCTCTCATATCAATATTTCTCTCTCTCTCCCTTCCTTCCTCTACTCTGTCTGAAGATAAACAGAAAAATATCCTCAGGTGAGAATTGAAAAAAAAGAGGTACAAATGAGTCAGTTTGTTTATATTTAAACACATATTTGCCACTTTTCCTGTTCATCATTCATTCCTCCACCTTAGGCTTTGATTTGGATCCTCTACCTCCTGCCTGAAGTGTTTTGGTTTTATTGTTTGTTTGAATTTCCTCTAGTGAGTCACTGTCTAGTTACAAACTTTCTCAGTTATTTTAATATATTCTGTCATTGCTCTGAAAAGTTAGTTATCACTCTCAACATTCCTTGAGAATAATCTTTCTCTGGCTGCTGGTAATCTTTTTCTTTTAATAAAAATGTAATTTATTAAGGTATGATTGTGGTATTCATTAAGCATTTTTAAATCTATTTATTACATGTCGGGCACTGGATGGATGCCTGAGGTATAAAGATGAATGCCCTTAAACAGATAGTAGAAGATGAGCCAGATATTCAATCTAATAAGTATAATGTGATGTGAGCAATGAGATAGAGACATATACAAAGTGTTATGAGTACACAGATTTCACGAACAAGACTTTTAACCTAAACAGAGAAGACACTCCGCCAATGGGAAGGAGAGGTTGAGGTGCGCAACCTGGAAAACTTGCTGTATTTGGGAGAGAGCAAATAGAGCTGAAACAAAGGTATGTTTTACAGAGAAGGTGGCAGATGACTCTTGAAAGATAATCTGAAGCCATACTGTGCAGGTCACATGTACTATGTGTAGGGACTTAGCCTTTTATTCCAGAACTACTGCGAAGCCACTTAAATGTTATATGCCATAAACACAATGACAATCAGACTTCTACTTTTAGGAGGGTAACTGACATTAGTATACAAGAAAAACTGGACAGAATGAAGAATGGAGGCAGCCAGTTAGAAAATTGTCACAATAATCAAAATGAGATAGAACATGTACATAAAATGCGTAATCATCAAGTGCTTCCCTATGAAATTAAAGTTTTCTTTCCTGACTTTGAAGAATGCTCTCTGAATTCAGAATGAGTACTTCCCAGATTTTCAACTGTTTCCTAAATATATGAAAAGTGGTTTGCTATTATTTACATATCATAAAAATTACTAAATTTCCCTTAAGAGATTTCATGGAAAAATGTAACCTAAATTATTTCCTTTTCAAAATATTATGTAAAAATAAATGCATTTTATTAGAACCTAAAGAAATTATAAAGGTTATTTATAGAAAAAGTCTTCCTTTTCCCATTTTAGAAAAGAACACTAGTCCTTTATGGCCAGGAGTGGGGGTGGAAACAATAATCAGCTAAGATTAAAACCCCATTGTAGTGAAAAATTCAGAATCCTGACTTAACCAGTCTAAGAAAATGCCAGTAAAGCTTATCAGAAAAGGGTGACTTGGAATAAAAGCATAAAGAATTGAGTCCCTAACCCTCTCCTCTCCACTCCCCACCCCATCCTGCTGCTCAAACACCCCCAGTTAAGGAGTGACAAGCTTTGATCTCTTCCCTTTAAAAACAACCAAACAGCTCTTGTTTTGACTCCATGATAAAATTTCTTCCTTGTAACAGGGATTTATTTCTATATTGGTCATTGATATTTATTAAAGAAAGTGATAACAGAGAAGAAAATGTAATCTCTTATATTTTGTAATATATTTCAATGTCTAAATTTAAATAATTTCATGGATATCCAGACTTCTTTACACAAGTAAAATTTTTCTTTAATAAGACAGGGTTTATGTACACAGGCAGAGTAAATTAGCTCCTGCCTCACAGTTGCTAAGAAAACGAATTGCTTAAGAAGATTAGAGTCATTTTCTTTACTTAAAGGTATTCCTGACAACCCACACTGAAATTACACAAGATTAACTCCATTAACACCAGTTCCCATTCTTTAAACTAGTAGCTTTCTAGAAAGCAGCATTTAGACTGAATAGTTCAAAGCATACTTTAAGAGGCAATCTCAAATGCTTAGAAATGCTAATATAAGTATCATTTAAGGATTCAGAATAAGGTTCTGAGAGGTCAAGTAACATTATTGGTTATACAGTGAGCCACAGTGAAATGGAAAAATGCTGCTTGTTTTTGCTCTCTGCCATTTACTCTGCATTTTCTTTATGCAGATGGTATTTCACATCAAATGATAGCTTCAAGGATATAACACTGTAATCCCTTAAAGGCAGGAGTATTCCTGATTTATTTTTGTCTTTCCTTATAAGGTATTATAGAGTGCCTTTAACCTAGGGGCACTCAAATATGTGTTGATTATTATGTCATATATTTGACATTGCTTTGTGGTTTATCAAATATACATAAAGCAGAGGGCTTTTTAAAAAAGATCAAAACAGTACCATAAGATACCAAGTTATCTCTAAGCATCTTTCTGAATCTGAAAGCAAAATCCATAGCACAGGCACTAAAATTTAAACTATTTACATTAACTACCATTAGTGCTGTTGAAACGTACAATGCATAAATTTCTCTCTCTTGCATTATGTTGGCATGAGCCAGAAGAACCATTCTGAAAAAAATGCAATCGTCATCCATCAATTGCTTTACCTTACCCTCTCTGAATCGTATTTTTTAAGGTTTTTGACTGTAAAATTAATGCACAAATTTATTCTTGTATAAAAATCCAAACATTTCAGAAATAGAGAAAAAAGTGAAAAGTCCTATTTCCCTTACCCCCCATATTTTCCTCCAATCTCTCTCCCTATCCTTACACTAATGTGAGAAAACTCTGTAGTGTTAGACAGGGCTTCCTTTTCTTTTTGGTCCATTAATGGTAGTTCCCAGATGGAAAATACTGAGGAACATGGACCCAGATCCTTCTTACAGATCTTCATTTAAATGAACTGCTCAATTCCCCGATTCAGAAATATTTATTTCTACTGACCATAAAAAAAAAAATCTAAAAGTGTGCTGAATTGTAATTTCTTTATGTTAAGACAGAGTAAGAGCAGAGCTCAAGGGAAAGTCATTAACCATTTAATTGTAAAACTTTTCCTAAGAGAGCACAGAGAGGTAATATTAATGATAATAATACTAGCTGACATTTATTGAGAATTAACTAGATGTTAGACCCCGTTCTTAGTGTTTCACAAGATTTTCTAAAATTAAGTCCCTATCAGTGAAATTTTAAGATATGGCATGTAATCATCAATACCTATGTTCTAAATATCTTGAATTTGTGCCCTGGCCTGTGTGGCTCGGTTGGGCGTTGTCTGGTGCACCAAAGGGTTGCCGGTCTGATTCCTGGTCAGGGCACATGCCCTGGTTTTGGGCTCGATCCCCGATCCCTGGTAAGGGTTGTGTAGGAGGCAGCTTATGGATGTTTCTCTCTCTCCCTCTCCCTTCCTCTTTCTCTAAAAATCCATAAAAAAAATATTTTTAAAAAATATCTTGAATTTATATATTTTTCATTATTTTGTTTGATGCAATACTGTCCTGGACTGAAAAAAGATTACTAACATTACTTCGAACCTGAACTCACCACAAGGGAGAAATTCAGTGGCGAATAAAGCCACACGCTAACGCAGGGGGAGAGCCCCTCTGAGTCAAGTGCTGGCAGCTACGCCAGTAGTTCCCAAACTTCAATCATTCTTGTACTGCCGCTGCCAAACTTACATGGATTATTTGCCACAAGAAAAGAAAAAAAAAAGGTAACTGGAAAAATAAATTCAATAAAACAAAGTGATCTTTAAATTCTGGTTAGATATTGTCTGCTGGTATTCCTGAGCCTGAGACCTGCACTGTCTCTGTTCAAAAGGTAAATCAGCAAGTGTTAGTGATATGTGTAAACTAGTATCGATCAGCTTTGTGCTTGTCTTAAACAGAATGATTGGTTAAAGAACTGAAAGAGAATTGAAAAAAGAATAATAATAAGCAACTCTCTCACTGTACCTTTTAAATGAAAAAATGACATCTAATATTGTGTCAGGTAAAATTTCAAATAACTTCCTATTACCTATTATGATTTTACCTGTGATTATGATACAAGTCCCAAGATATTCTGGAAAATACATCAAAATGATTTGGGAATTTCCTGAAGGATCAATCTCCTTTACTTTTATTTTGGTCTCAGAATCTCAAAAGGAATCTTGTTTCTCTCTGTTCCAATATACCGATTAATAAAAGGCAAGTAATATCAAGTTGATAGGAATAAAAGTTATTAACCAAAAATCTTATTTTCAGAAGGCAATTAGGTAGATGAAAACAGTACTGATTTAGGAAACATAATGAAGCTCAACCACATATTATCTTGTTTGACCTTGTACAGGTCACTAAACAACTTAGTATTTTCTCATCCGCAAAAGCCGGAAAACACTACCTACCTAAAGGGTGGGTACATGAATTAAAATAAGAGAAATGCCTGGCACAACAGACACTCAGTAAATGCTATTTGGATCAATAGTTACATATGATTTTCAGCTTATTATAACTCACAAAAATCTAAGTTGTTTTTTATCTAAATAAAAAGACCTCCATTTGTTTTATTTTAGTAATCCTGAGGCACTATGGCTCAGTTTCAAGTGCAACTTTGAAAATGAAAACTCATCCAAAGAGTATCCTTCTGAAAGCCTGAAATGCCCCAGAAAAACTGCAAAAACCTGGTAATCATTTGGTCCAAAGTATCTTAAAGTCCTAAACTGAAAAGAAAAAAAAATGAACATGGCAAATGTTATTGGTATACAAAATAATTCTCCACATGTACAATATCTGAATGCCTTTTATGATGGCTTGAAACAAGTTTAGTGACCCTTTCTTTACACATGGCTAAAGTAATAAATTAGCAAGAAAGATATCTAAAATTATAGTGCCATCTACAGGCAAGAAAATAATATCAATGACAGCACATTTTAATGCTTTCACATTTTCTAATTTCTACTCAGCATTTAAAAGAAAACTGGTGGGGGGATTGGGAGGAGGGTGTCAATGGGGAAAAAGGGAGAAACATCTGTAAGAAAAATAAATTAATAAAAATAAATAAATAAATAAAAAATAAATAAATAAAAGAAAACTGGGATTTAATAATCTATGTAACTCATTTTATGATTATATTTACAGAATCTAATTTGTCATAAAGTAAAACACTGTTCCTAAAATTTGTTACTATTTAATATATCATCATGTGATTTTCAATAGACATTAAAATAAAGGTAATTTTTTAAATCCATGGACTGCAATCTCCACTTTTTGTGTCCTACATTTATTTATTATTAAAATATATGACAGCCCTGGCCAGTTTGGCTCAGTGGTTGGAGGATCGGCCCGCAGACCAGAGAGTCCCGGGTTTGGTTCCCTCTAAGGGCATATACCTCGGTTGAAGTTTGTCCCCAGCCATGGTTGGGGTCATGTGGGCGGCAACCACTCGATGTGCCTCTCTCACATTGATGTTTCTCTCTCTCTCTTCCTCCCTCTCTCCCTCCTGCTCTATCTGAAGATGAATGCAAAAATGTCCTTGGGATAAAAATAAAATAATATAATGACAAAACAAAAACTTTTTAGTATTAAAAAAATCCAAACACCCTATCATCTTAACAGAATGGCATTTTCTCCCCCTGCACTCTCTTTTTCTTTTTGGTTCCTTTCCATACTTGCATCTGTGGACATTTATTTAATAATAACTTAAGTGCAAGGTACTTTTCTAAGCTGATTTACATATATTAACTCAGCACATCATCACAATAATCCTAAGAGGTAGGAACATTACCATCTCCATTTTACAGATGCTGAAACTGAAGCACGAAAAGCTTAAACAACTTGCCCAAGGTCACACTGCTATATAAGTGGCTGAGCCAAGTTCAAACTGGGGGAGTTTGTCTCCAGTATCTATGCTTTTTTAAAAAATTTTTTTCCTTTATTGATTTTAGAGAGAGAGGAAGTAAGGAGAGAGAGATAGAAACATCGATGAAAGAGAACATCGACTGATCGCCTCATGCATGTCCCCCACTGAGGATCGGGCCCACAACCTGGGCATGAGCCCTGACCGGGACCGGCAACCTCTTGGTGCATGGGTCGACGCTCAACCACTGAGCCACACCGGCCGGACCAGTATCTATGCTTTTAATCACTATGCTAACATGCATCTCTTTGGAAAAAGCTGCATTTAGTATATGTACTGTTTTTGTAATACATGTTCTGCTTTTAAGGGGCAACATTTTCTCATACCTAAAACTATCATCATCATTTTTAATAATTAACATGTTTTGCCATCAAGTTGATACATCTCATTTTACTTACTTTCATTATCTAATGCTGGACTTTCAAACTATTTCTAATTTCTTTCATTATATATAAAAATGTTGCAATAAGCAAATTTTGCATTTTATCTAGCTCCTTTCCTTCTTTTGAATTTTATGTCCTTATGCTAATATTCCCAAAATGGTTTGACTGACTGAAAGTACATAAAAGTGCTACATTACTGATATGTAATATATACTGCTTTTTAAATTTCATTACATAATGCTACGAGCAATTAAAGAATGCTCAGCCCGGCCTGTGTGGCTCAGCGGTTGAGTGTCGACCCATGCACCAAGAAGTCGCTGGTTTGATTCCTGGTCAGGGCAATGCCCAGGTTGTGGGCCCAATCCCCAGTGGGGGGACATGCAGGAGGCAGCCAATCAATGTTCTCTCTCATCGATGTTTCTATCTCTCTCTCCTTCTCCCTTCCTCTCTCTCTAAAAATCAATAAAGAAAAAAAAAAAAATGCTCAGATCTTCCCATTTCCTCCAAAATTTAATTAATATAAAGTGGTTAAGGATGATTTATGATGTGAAATAGTTAAACCAACAAATACTGAATTTTTAAATGAGCCAAATGTTTTCTTCCTCCAGCAACAAAAAAGGTGGAGATAATCCTATTATTTCTTGCTTATGAGATTGGTGCTATCTTGATTCTTTAAAGGAGCCTCAAAAAGAATCAATAACATATCCAAAGTCATTAGTAAGTGTCATACCTGGAGTCTGAGCCCAGATCTGCCTGACTCTAAAATCTCTGTTTTAGATAATGGGGGGGAGGAAGGGGAGGGTCAATGTATGACAAGATAGAGAAATTGTATAAAAAATTTTATTTCAATCTTCATTGAAGAATATTTATCTCATAAAGGGATAAACTACCCTGGGGTAACTATCATAAATAGAGGGATTATTACATTTCCCTGATGTATAATATTTCTCTGATCAATAATTTCAAAAATTGGAAAGAATGACAATAATAGTTAACAAAACGCTTCATCTGTCTTTATCTCCAACTATATGCCTTCATTACAACCTAGTTTTATTTATACTCTAAGCAAGAAACTAAAGAATATAAACATTACTCCAAAACATTTTTTCTTAAATGTTATCTTGCAGTATTATATACTCCTCATAGTCCAGAAAGATTGCAACTTTTATAACACAGGAGAAAAGTCACTGAAATGTTAGCTAATAGAAGAAACACACAGTCTTGGGAGTCTTAAATTTAGACCCTGACACTTACTAGCTATGTCTCCCGGAATGTTAGTACCAAATTCCTACTTCATCAGGATATTGTGTAACTAAGGGAGATAACAATTAAAAAGCTCCTAGCACGTGGCAGATGGTCAAAGAAATTTTAGCTCCCTTTCCTTTAAAGAGTGACACAAATATGTTATACCAAGCATACCGGTTTTAAAAGTCATGCTTCATTATTTCTCTCAGACAAACTGTAGCATAACATGAAGCATCAAGATCAAAAGAAATCAAAAGAGATAAAGTTGCTTCATCGACGTGGGAAACTTCTGCTTTGACATCAATATCATGTTCTTCTATTAGTTGGTATGAGAGATTGTGGGGTTGTTTCAAAATCTTTCTATAGCATCCTGGAACGTTCAGTTTCAGAGTAGGTACTTTAAACCTACATGCCTGAAGTCCATCTCTGCTAAGTACTTCCTGGTACCACAGCCCTACTTTGTTCTTAGGGTACTGAATATTGTATCCAAGCACTGGAAGAACCACCTGTGCAAGGGAAGGGGAAGAAAAGATACGTGAAACAACCTTCAGAAAAAGATATGATCATATTTTAAATGTATTTTTATGACTGGGACCTAGATCTGTAAGAACAGTCTCAGAATACAATCAGCCTAAAACATGCTACTGAGCAATATATACTACTACTCTGATTATTTTTGATGCTGCCAGGTAAAGAAAAGAACTAACTAAAATCAAGAAGGACTCATAATAACCAAGATAAACAATGCAAGTCAGATATTATTAGACAAACGACTGCTAAGGTAGAAGAGATGGAACAAGAAGTTTAGGTACATTTAGTTAACCAACAAACACTTAACCTCTGTGCAGTCATACAATCCTAAAAACACATTCTTTCTGTAGCACAAATAACCCCTACTGCTCAATCACATAATAGGTATTTTAGTGGATAATTTTACATTCTTCTTACTTATTTAAAAACATAAAAGCAAACAAGACACAGCAAAAGTAATGTTTATTTCCTTGGCTGCTTATGAGTAAATACTGCATTTTGTGGGGTTTTCCTCCTTTGCTGATGACTTCTAGACATTTTTCTGGAACAGTACCAAAGAGTAGTCAAAAAAGAAATAAGGCAAAAAACTCAAATCCACACAATATTAATGAGCTTCAAATTCATTATGCTAATTAAAAGCCAGACACAAAAGGCAATATACAATATGATTACATTTATATGACATTCTTTCAAAGACAAAACCACGGGGATGGAAAGTAGAGCTGTTGCCAGGGGCTGGGTGTTGACTACAAAGGGCAAAGGAAAATTTTGAAGAGAGATGAAACTGTTCTTTATCTTGATTTCTGTGGTAGTCATATGACTGCATACATTTATGAACATCCATATAAATGTAAACTGAGGAGAGTGAATTTTAATGTATATGTATTATACCTAAATTTGAAAGTGGTAAAAAAAAAATATATGAGGTAGGGGAACTGGTCACATTTTGTCTTATTTTAAAAATATGTTTTTATTGATTTTTTAGGGAGAGAGACACATCGATGTGAGAGAGAGCCACTGATTGGCTGCCTCCTGCACGCCCCCTACCGGGGATTGAGCCCACAACCCAGGCGTGTGCCCTGACCATGAATCGAACTGGGACCTCTCAGTCCATGAGATGATGCTCAATCCACTGAGCTACATGGGTTGGGCTCACATTTTATCTTTTGGGGACAATGTGTAGATTTAGATCTAAGTGACACTAATTTTTAAGCAAATTTACCTGATGTATTGCATATGTATTAGCCGATTCCTCTTCTTCAGTCACTAGATGAACCTATTTTTTTAAAAACATGATTAAAAATATGGATGATTCTCAAATGTTCCAAATTCCTTCAATTTTTCCTAATTCTGTTAAGTATAATTTGACTCCTATGATGAAAATACATATACCCAAACAAGATCTTTTCACAGTTTGTTTCTGGAGGAGCATACTACATAAAATTGGATGACTCTTCCTGCCTTCACCACTGATAACTGAAGTTGGAACACACAGATTATGGTGGGCAGTGTAACACTTTAAGGTGACACTTTCACCTCAGTCACCAACAACCTTTTTTCTAAATTACAAAGGCATTCTTTATTATGCTGAATCACAAATCTGCTACTGTGAAACCACCCCCTCCTCAAACTCTATGGGAAAACTCTATGAGAAGTGGTGTTTTTCAAAGTGTGCTTCACAGGACAGCTATAGGTATCACATGTAGGAGGTGTGTGATATGTTAAGTATGAGAACTGTTGTTATAGGACACCACAGAATAACTCTGATTTCTCTTGCACATGAGAGCTCAAGTATAAAGGCAGCTGCCACCATTCCACAACGACTGATAGCATTCCCACCTTCCCAAAGCATTCACCCTACAATACAGTGTCTAGATCTCCTCTAAATCTGCGTGCCTTCCCCTTGATTGTCTACTCTTATCAGTGAAGTTTCTACTTTGTTTGTTTTCCACTTGAGTTTATTTATTTATAAAACAGGTTATTTACCTATAAATAAGTTTATTTATAAACTTATTTATAGGTAAATAACCTGTTTTAACGGTTAAACTCAGAAACGGATATAAAACTCCAGGTGTGATCTGACCAAAATACATGGGACTATGATCTCTCTTGCATCACTTCCAGCCTTTTGTCTTTCACAAATTCATAAGCATACCTACAATATTATAATTTAAGACAAACGACTTATAATTATTAGACAAACGAAAATACTAAACAAACATGGTCAAGTACAAAAGACCATTTTTTTGCCTTAATTTTCTCTAGGTTAATATCAATCAACAAACATGCTTTTGCTGTATGGCTGCTCCCCAAATATGAATTCACCTAACTATTTAATTGTCTAACTCACATTTCTCTATCTTGCTCTCAAAAAAAAATTATAAGAGAATCTACCAAATGCCTTGAAATAAAGATATACCTGTTAGCCTAGTAATCCTATCTAAAAAGGAATCAAATTAGTTTCCTACCATTTTTAATTATAAATGTACAACATCACATGTCCTATATACCATTTATTAAAAATCTTATTCTGCCTTTTTCCTTTTCATAATTTAAGTTTTGAGCCTCTAAGTCCTGCCTGTTCTTTCCTCAATGCTAACTAATAAAGCATAAATGATTGGTCTTAAAATACATAAAACATTTTATGCTGCTAATAAAAGGAAACTGCAGGATATGAAGGAGAAAATGTTCTCTTCTCTCCTACAGCTCCAAGATGAAAAGCTGATACAATTCTAATCACAAAACTCCTTGCAAATGTTATGTTGAACAAAGAAGTCTACAAGATACATGTATTTCAGAGATTATTGCTACATCTTGTCAAAGTAATCTTTAACTTCTGTAAATCTGAATTAAAAATGGCGGACTTACTAAATAATGTACTGCTCAGGTAATATTAAAATGGACATGTTTTCTGAAAGGTGTTTAAAAAAAAACACAGATTCCAAAATATATAAAGTACTCATACAACTCAACAAAAGGAAGACAAACAATCCAATTTAAAAATGGGCAAAGGACCTAAATAGACACTTTTCTAAAGAGTACATACAAATGGCCAAGAGACATGAAAAAACACTCAACATCAGTAATGATCAGAGAGATACAAATTAAAATGACAATGAGGTATTGCCTCACATTTGCCAGAATGGCTACCATCAATACATCAACAAACAAGTGTTGGTAAGAATGTGGATAAAAGGAAACCCTAGTGTACTGTTGGTGGGAATACACACTGGTGCAGACACCATGGAACAGTGTGGAGTTTCCTCAAAAAATTAAAAATTAAACTGCCATTTGACCTAGTGATCTCACTTCTAGGAATATATCCTAAGAACCCTGAAACATCAACCAGAAATAATATATGTACCCCTATGTTCATAGCAGCGTTATTTACAATAACTAAGATCTGGAAACAGCCCAAGTGCCCATCAGTGGATGAGTGGATAAAAAAGCTGTGGTACATTTACACAATGGAATACTATGCAGCTGTAAAAAAGAAGAATATATTACCCTTTGAGACAGCATGGAGGGACCTGGAGATGATTATGCTAAGTGAAATAAGCCAGTCAGAGAAAAATAAGCATCACATGATCTCACTTATATGTGGACTCTAATGAACAAAATAAAGTGATGAATACAGTAGAACCAGAGGCATGGAAACATGGAAGAAACTGAAGAATGTCAGAGGGAGGGTGGGGCAGGAACAGGTTAACCAAAGAACTTACATGCATTTAGGCATTGCTAGTGGACACAGACAATAGGGTGGTGAAGGCCTGGGGTGGGGCCGGAACTGGGTGGAGAACAAAAGGGAGGACATCTGTAATACTCTCAACAATAAGATTAAGATAGCGGTTAGAGCATCAGCCCACAGACCAATGAGTTGCAGGTTCAATTCTGGTCAAGGGCACGACTCAGTTGCAGTAGATCCCCAGCCCTGGTTGGGTCGTGCGGGAGGCAACCAATCGATGTGCTTCTCTCACATCGATGTTTCTCTCTCTCCCTTTTTCTCCCTCTCTCTCTCTCCCTCCTTCCCACTCTATCTGATGATAAATAGAAAAATATCCTCAGGTAAGGATTAAAAGAAAAGAATAAAAGTTAAGCAAATACCAGACTATGTATTTTACACAAATGCCACAAAACAAAGTGATTTAGACAAACCTATAAAAAGCCAGACAATAGGAATAAAACTCACAAGATGTTATCTTCATTCAAGCTACCAGTTCCCTTAATGGAAATTAAATTAATAGCCTTAAAAGAAATATTAACAATGTTCCTTTTAGATATAAAGAGAATGACATTACTGTGAGGAATGGAATGCAAATTAATTTCTTTCTAATGAATAAAAATAAAGATTTCACAAACATTTTTTTAAAAACCTTATAATTTTTCATTATTTATCAGAAAAGGATCATTTATGTTTCTCTTCTTCCATTCACGAGGTGAAATAAAACCTATGATGCTGCTAGATTTCTTTCTACACAGTTTTAGAGTCTGTGTCTCAGTTAAATGGCCATTTTTAGTAATTTATGCTCCTAGTAATTACTTTCTTATTTAAATATTCAAAAGCCATCCATTTAATGAAATAATAAAGCAGACATCTGTTCTGGCTTGCTCGGCCTTTACTACCTCTTGTCTGGTAGTGCATTTTCCAGGGAGCTCCCTTCCCAGTTCTCAAATGCAGTTTGGGTGGGATGGTTCCAGGAAGAAGCCCTGGGGACACAGGCTTACAAATCACATACTCCAGTCCACAGCCATGGGTTTGGGGAATTGTGACCCACGCCACGCCATTCCTAGTCACTGAGACAGACTCAATTCCATGGCTTTTGTTGAAACTGTTGAGGAAGAAAACCCTCTTTTCTGGAGAAGTCATGAGAAATAAGCCAAGAGTTGTTAATAACAATCTTGCCATTAAAGAAATAAGCCGGACTGAGAAAGGATCTAACAGAAAAACAGCTGAAAGCTCAAGAAGATGAGGGATGAAGTAGGATACTGCATAAGACCCTGGTACAGCTGGGCCTGAATCAATCACGGACTTCCAGTTATGAGGGCCAATAAATTCCTATTTGCTTTTTTCCTTAAGTTAGTTTGAGGTGGGTTCCACTAGTTGAAATGAATAGAAATGTTTCTGAGGTATTGTTAAGAAGAAAAAAGCAAGTTGTGAAATTGCACTTACATAAAAGAAACACAGACATTACATGCCCTATATACCATTATAATAGAATCTGGTTCTTTTTTTTTCATATTTTAAGCTTTGAGCCTCTAAGCTCTGTCTTTTCTTTTCTCGATGTTAACTAAGAGAATAAAAATCCTTTTCTGTGGACATTTATGTGAAAGCACAGAAAAAATAAAAATCTTCTTTTCTGTGGATATTTATGTGAAAGCATAGAAAAAGATCTGGAAGGAAACAGGCCAAAGAACAGAGTTCGATCTTCTGGAGGCAAGGAGGAGATCACAACAGAGTGGTGGCAGGGATGACAGCTTCTTCTGCAGTGTTTTGGTTTTTATTTTTAAGGAAACTGTTTTGTGCATTACTTGTGTAATTTTTTAAAGAATGTGTTCTTCAAAGGAAGGTTTACTATCTTTGTACCTTTCACTTCAAACCACTGACTATTTTATTTTTCCACTTATTGACCTGTATTAAGCCTCAGCTAATAGCAAAATAGAAGCAGGAAATGAGCAAATATACGTTAAGAAATAAAATCCATATTTAGTTTTAAATTGCTTCTAAAACAAGGGCTTCTGAAAAGTGGCGTTCCTGCTAAGGTAACTCCTCTTGGGAAACACGGATGAAATGACACTTACTTTATTATTTGGGAAATGCTCATCATCACCATCTTCATCCAAACACACCAAATCACCCTCCATCACTCTTGATCCATAGGTTGCAAGTCTGTAAGATACTGCCTCATTCCAAACTTTGCTGCTATATGCATGAACGTAGAAAATGCGCATAGAATGGGGAAATGAGAACCATGCCTGGATGCAACCCTCCTCGGTCATGCCGAAACGATGCAATGACTCCAACAATGCTCTCTCTCGAACTTTGAATTCGGGCATCAATGAAAGTGTGCCTTTAGCATCCTCTGCAATAAAGAGAAAATCAGTTAGTCAACCACTTTTATTTAAAGGCTAGTTATGAAGACCCTTATTATGCTCTCTAAATGAGAGTCAATCAACGCTCTTTTACACCTGAGTATCTAGATGTTCAGCACCAATTATAAACCTAGCTACACTTGAAGAGGTTTTTTTTTTTAATAAAAATAATCAATCACATGATCCATTCATTTGCCCTACTTAAAAAAAAAATAACATAAGCACATTAATAATACCTACTTCAGAATGAAGATAAACTAAGTTACTTCAGAGGACTTCAAGAAAGAGCATTCAATAAACCTCTGAGCCTAGAGATTTTAAAAAAGCTATTATGGCCCTGGCCGGGGGGCTCTCTTGGTTGAAGCACACCAAGAGGTTGCGGGTTTGATTCCTGATCAGGGTACATACCTTGTTTATGGGTTCAGTCCCTGGTCGGGCATGTATAGGAGGCAACCGATCATTGTTTTCTGTCAACCGATCATTGATGTTTCTCTCTCTCTCTTTAGGATAAATTATATATGAGCTACTATGGACATTTACACAGAATTCTTTGAATAAGCAAGAGTTGATATCTGGATCCCTCAAGCACACTATTAGGTGTTGCTGGTGGGATGTTTTTTTAAAATTAGAGACTCTAAAGATGCTGATTGAGGTAGGGCCTTGGCATCAGCATTTTAATAACTGTATCAGGTTTCTTATAAACATTGAAGTTTAAAAATCACTACATAAGGGAATTATCTTCTCTTGGGACTCTACAATAGAGACAAACAAGTCACTTTCAATTTTTTTTAGCATTACTTAGATTACTCATAACATTTTGAAATGCCCTTATTATTTATAGATTGTGGTATGGCATAAAAATATTTCTCTCTTTACAAATAATTACATATATACAATATGTACATAATTACAAATAATGGATATTTTAAAAAACTGATGTCCTTTATTTCAATGTAAGTGAAATTCAGTATGCACATCTATGTAGATCACATATTTGAATGAATATAAAATGGTATGGTTGCTGTTATTATTATTTAAATACAAATAATATATACTCAGTATTTAGTATGTGCCAGCCACTATTTTAAGAGCATTACATCTGCTATCTTATTTAAACCTCATAACAGTATTTTAGGTACCATTATTAGTTTCAATTTACAGACAAAGAAACTAAAACAATGCGGCTAAACAATTGCATAAGCCCATACAGTTGGGAAGTACTAAAGCTGAGAGTTACACCTATGTACATTGACTCTAGAACCCACACTCATAACTAGTTTTCTTTAGTGTTTCCTATTAAGCATTCTGTATATATATCATCCTGTTGAGCTAGAGTTTTCAAAATCAGCAGTCAGGGCTGAATGGCAACTAGACCAAAAACAACGCACAAAGAATCAGATATAATAAATGTTCTTTTATTTAGTTTTTCTGTCTCTTCTAGTTGTAGTGAATTATACTTCCATCAGTACAAGTTTAGAATCGGAACTCTTATCTCCTCAGAGGATTTAGATCAAGCAAGATTTAGAACAGACAAAAGTCCTTAAGATCAGGTTAAAAATGGAGTACTTAGAGCATGTAATAAAATGATTAAATATACTATATTACAATCTACTTCTTATCACATTTATGTTACAATGAATGCCTTCCTGCTGACATAACATTATATTACGTATCTGCATGGCTATGTATGGATGGGGTAAAGAAACTTTTAAATACCAGTTTGAAGAAAATATTTCTTTGCTCTATTTACAGGATCATCCAAATCTTCTGGTGTAAGAAATAATTTTACAGCCTTCCCCTTTAAAAACCAAGCAAGCAAATATAGGTTAAATAAAAATCACATATGACTTACTTTTAAAAAATGCATCTAAAAAGAATAAGCATTTAAAAAATTATATTTGATACTGCAATTTTATCTTTAAGCTTTCAAAAATTCAAAAATTAAATACTCAATGCTCAATTTAGAAATAAACTTCTGTAGAAAGCAAACTTATATACAGGTTTAAAATATTATGGACCAGAAAAAGTGCTCTCCCATACCTTCCATAGTTCTTCTTGTCATTGTTTACCTCTATGATTGAAGTATGAATAAAAGTGTGAAGTAATGCCATAAAACTCAGACTTGACCAACACACACCACAAAAATAGGGAAGGAAACAAGCATAAGGGAATGGCAAGTTACTGATTTCACTCATGTTCTCAAGTCTCAGAATTTTTTGGTCTTAAAAATAATTGCCAAAATCATTTTTAAAATCGCCAACTTTAATATTTTCTTTTAAAACCTAAATAGATGAAAAGATGCTCTTTAAAAAAAAAATCTACTAGTTTCTGTATTTTATCACTCTGCAATTTATTTCTAAGTATGTGTCCTTGAGCAGCAATACTGACTACGAATTTGCAGATGTGGTCTACTTCATCAACTCTCAACCTTATTTCCTCATATAGGATAATATTCACATTCACAATGCTTCTCAAAAGTGCTCTGACTGTTTCTTTCTCTTCCACTCAAGAAAACATTATAACACAAATGAGTATGACATTAATATATGAATAATCTTGCATTTGTACAAGTACATAATTTTTATAGACGTATAGGTTTTTGTTATTATGTGTACTTCATTCAGTGCAAAAATATGTGTATATATACAATATGTAATTATATATAAAATATTCACCTTAAACATATATATATAATTTTAATAATTGGGCAAATGTGGCTTCTTCTTTGTAACATTAATTTATAGTTTCATTTGAAACTAGCCAGATAATTTTTCAAATCTGTTGTTTCCTTTTTAGTCTCTAGCTTTTATATAATCTGATACCAGATTTCTAAAATTGTAGGGTATAAGTTTCCTCTAAATCCTCTATTCAGTTCACTTAGAATTTGGTGAGTATTGGTCAATTCTCTGTTAAGAAACTATACTGGACATTGCATATAGTTTGCTTTCTTATAATTTGATGCCAAGAATATAGTAGCTGCTTAATGTATGTTCAGTGATGTAGATTATGGTATATGTATGTGTGTGCATTCACGTGTATATATGCTGGGTTAAGAAAGCAAGGAGCTGGCTTATGAGTAAGCACAACTGAAAAAACAGAAAAGAGCATATTTTTTAAAAAACACATACCATTTCACTCTTCAACAAAGCCAATCCAATTTGATCTGTGTGAACTTTCCTTCCCATCCCAAATCTCTGTGGTCCATAGTAATTCACAAACCCTTTATTCTAGAAATATAAAAAAAATCAAATAATTAAAAGTATATTGTTATGGATTGCATGCCTGTGTCCCCCCAAAATTCATATGTTGAAATCCTACACTCCAATGTGATGGTATGTGGAGATGGGGAATTGGGAAGATAAGTAGGTCATAAGGATAGAGCCCTCATGAATAGGATTAGTGCCATTAGAAGAAAAGACTGTGGAGCTAGCTTACTCTTCTTTCTACCATGTGACAATACAATGAGAAAACTATGTTGGCACTGTAATCACAGGCTTCCGGCTTCCAGAACTACGGTCAATAATTTCCTGTTGTTTAAAAGTCACTCAGTCCATAGTTCTTTGTTATAGGCCTGAACTAAGACAAATAAATACAATTATCGCATCAGAATATGTAATCAAATTTTTCTCTTCATATCTATTTTAATAAAAGAATCCTGTAATCAGCAATATGTACATGGGGACCCAATGGTCTGAGAAATGCTACACAGTTAAAGAATAAAAAGGAGAAAAATAAATAATTAAAAGTTAGAAAGTAAGATGAGTGAAAAAGCTTTGCAAATGTCAGCTTTTCATTCACATTACTGAGGGGTTTTCTGGGATGTGGGATTTTGGTACTAAAATGAGGAAAGTTCTGGGAAAAATATAAAGAATTGGTTTCCTAGTATTAGATCTGATCTTTGCTCTGAAGCTCTTTCTTATTTTGAGACTCTTCTGCTGCCTGGACATGCTTGGAATAAGAAACAGATTTAGTTTCAAATCCAGCAAGTCCTGGCTCCTTTATCTATAACAGTTTGTCTTTCAGTTATCTCAGTTTCTGAAAGCCTGGGCCAAGACAATGGCATGGTGTCACTTCACCAAGAACAGAAAATTGTAATTTACTACTGCAACCACTTAAAGACACTGGTCAGTGGTTAAATATATTCTTACAAAGAAAACGCCAGGCCCAGATGGTTTCTTGAAAGATAAAAGAGCATTCCACACTCACTTTATGAGGGGAGTATATATTTATTCATTCAACAATTATTATTGAGCACCAACTCCAGGACTATTCAATAAAAAATGCTAAGACAATTTCTTATTGGCATGGTACAAAAGGAACCCTTACCTCATGCTATTCACAAAAATCAACTGCAGATAAAGTAAGTATTCCCTGTATTAAATCTAATACTTAATATTTTTTTATTTCAAATTTGAAAAAAAAAATCAGATAATATCCTAGAATAGCCAGAAGACTGTTATCCACCCCTTCTAATTACTTAGGGTTGGAAATAGCAAGGTTTATAGCAATCAGATACATAACCTTCTAAAACAAAACTTCAAAGACTCTTATTTTCAGGGCTTCTCAACTCCCTTCCTTTCTCATGAGAACTAAAAGAAAGTTGGCTAATGCTAAGATTATTCCGAATGAGGATTTTATAATGAGCAGTTGTATATCCACAAGTACCAAATGAGACAGGCAATAAATGCTATGAGATCAGAGAAACCCCCTCTTCTGGTGTTCTGAGAACCCAAATTCAATGTGGAGAGGGAGTTCCCACACCAACAAGCAAGTCTCTGACAAAAGCTGGGTGTCCTACCATTCAACTCAATTCTGACGCTATCTACCCAGAGATAGATTCTACAGGTTAAGCGTTGAGTTTACAAGATTGCCTCACTCCCCACCACCTGCAGATGCCGGTCAGTCACAAACCCAGGCTGCACATGTGCTTCTGATGACCTGCTATAAACTGAAGGTTATAATGAACACTCCTTGGACTTCAGACACCAGCCAGTAGTCCAGGTTGTTACCTGGACTTCTGACCAACTTGCTTTATATTAGAGGGTCCCAAGACACCTACCTCGGGTTCAACTAATTTGCTAGAGAGACTTAAAGACCTCGGAGAAACATTTCACTTACCAAATCACCGATTTATTACAAACTCAGAGTTATGTAACTCAGGAACAGCCAGATGGAAGAGATGCATAGAACAAATATGTGGAAAGGGGTGCGGAGTTTCTATGCCCTCTCCAGGTACACCGATCTCCCTGCATCACTAACCCAGAAGCTCTCCCAATGAACCCTCCTTTTGAGTTTTTATGGAGGATTCATTACAGAGGCATGATTGATTAAATCATTGGCCACTGGCAACTGATTCCACCTTCAGCCCCTCCCCCCTACTCCTTCCAGTTCAGGGGGTGGTCCTAAAAGTTACAACCCTGTAATCACAAGGCTGGCTCCATTGGAAGCCAACCCCTATTCTTAGGGGCTTTAAAAAAGTCACCTTATTAACATAACAAAAGACAACACTATCACTCTCAACACTTAGGAAATTCCAAGGGTTTTGGGAGCTGTGAGCCAGGAACTGTGGATGGAGACCAAAAATATATATGAGAATATATTTTGGTCATATGAATGACCAAATATATATTTCTTATAAATCACAATATAGCACCTCCTTCCTTTTGTAAGAAATATCATTTTAAAAGCAGTTTTTCAGGGGAAAAAAAGAATTTTAGGTAGGTCTAAAAAGAAAGGAAAAAACTGTTAGGATAGATAGCTGATAGGGCAGAGGAGGGGAAGGAGGGAAAAAAAAGGGGCCTTTATCTCACCCACTGAATTAAGAAGTCAGCAGTCTTGGGACTTGCCAAGATAAAATTGCCAGATGGTCTCATAAACTCTGGGAAAGGCCACAACAACGTAAAAGGGGGACCTTGAAATCTAGTCTGTTGCCCAAGATATCTGGCAGAGGAACCTTGAAGCCAATAGGGGGGGAAGTATAAAACCCTTGAACCACCCCCACCACCATGACCAGGCACAGTGCTCAGATTAGCTGAGTTGCCCACTTGTGCTTTATGTCAAGTGTATTCTTTAATAAATGTGCTTGCTTTGCTTCCTTAATAAATTCACTTGCTTTGTTTCACCACAGCTTTCTGTCACTCGTCTGAATTCTTTCTTGAGAGAGTGACAAGAGCTGAGGAGTCCCCTCCAACTAAAGTGGCTCTCAGGTAATAAAACTACACAGAGTATACAATCAGGAAGATCCTACATACAGGTGAATGTGTTAGATTTAACTGGAAGATAGTTTCCTGACTATAAGGCATAATATTGATTAAAAAACAGTTTTGTTTGTTTTCCAGGAGAGGAGGCATAAAATTGTATAAAAAGGTCTTTGTAGTCAGAAACTTAGATCAGTGTTTCTCAATATTAGCTACAGAGTAGAATAAGTTGGGAATTAAAAAAAAAAAAATACTAATGCCTGCCCTGGCCGGTTTTGCTCAGTGGTTAGAGCATTGGCCCGTGGACCGATGAGTCGTGGGTTTGATTCCAGTCAAGGGCACGTACCTCAGTTGCAGTTTGTCCCTGGCCCTGATCGGGGTCGTGCGGGAGGCAACCAATCAGTGTGCCTCTCTCACATTGATGTTTCTCTCCCTCCCCCCACCCCCCATTCTGTCTGAAGATAAGTAGAAAAATGTCCTCAGGTGAGGATTGAAAAAAAAAAAAAAAAAACCTAATGCCTAAACTGCATCCCTAAGGGTTCTTATTTAATTGGTTTGGGAGTAGATTGACAGCTGAGAATTTTTAAAGCCCCACTGGTTGAGAATTACTGGTCTAGATCAGGAGTTGGCAAACTGCTGACAACAGGTCAAGTCTGGACCAACACCTGTTTTTGTAAATAAAGTTTTATTGGAATATGGTCATGTTCATTCATTTATGTATTATCTATGGCTGCTTCCACACAATAGCAATAGAGTAGTTGCAACAGAGGCCATATGCTTACAAAGCCAAAAATATATATTACTGGCCCTTTATAGAAAAATATTTGCTGACCCATTGTCTAGATGATCAGACTGAAGGCTATGGTTATATATGTATATTTAAATGCCTGGCAAATGTCATTAAAAATATGTTTTAAGTATTTTTTTTACTGTAAGATAAAATACAAAGTATATGATTTGTCATTTGTATACATTGAAACAAAATTCAAAATTAGATTGAAAAGAAAAAAGATTGTGGATAATTCTAAAAAGTAATTTTCCATGATTTCTGGAAAGAATTACTGAACAAAGTTTCAAAAAAATTAATCCCTTTCCCTAAAAATATTACTCTATATGGCAGATGCTAAAAACATTCTTCTTATACAGATAGCTTTATTCTTCCCCCATCTCTGGGGAACTTTATACATATTATTTTTTAGTTATATTAGAGTTGTTTGTTTGTTTTTCAATACAAAAATGTACTAAGAAGAAAATATAAAAACAAGCCAAATAGCCCTAGTTATCATTTAAAAAATAATTATACAGGCCTTGGCCAGGTAGCTCGGTTGGTTAGCACATTGTCCCAATACATCAAGGTTGCGGGTTCAATCTCTGGTCAGGGCACATACAAGAAGCCACCAGTGAATGCATAAATAAGTGGAACAACAAATCATTCTCTCTCCTTTCTCCCTTTCGCTCTCTCGCTCTCTCTGTCTCTCTTCCTTCATCTCTTTCTCTAAAATCAATAAAAAAATTATACATAAACTATATATGCAAATAAAGAGGAAAATGTTTCCCTTCTTACTTCAATGTAAATAGAGGGACAATAAAGATTTTCCTATAATACTTTTTTAAAATTGAGTTTTCTTACCTTAACATTTTCTATTGCCTCCAAAATTCTCTCTCTCAGATTTGCAGAATCATTTATTTGTTTTTTTAAATTTCTGATAACAATATCAAAGTGATTTCCTTTGAGCTGACCGAGTCTAAGGGAATCATTTACAGACCGAATATTAAACACAGTCATTCTTTTCTTTTCAATTTCTTTTTCAATATCTTTCAACCTATAAATGATAAATCATATAGACTTAGTTAAATCTTGCATTTCAAAAAGTATTATTTTAAATGCTAGTTGCCAGGTAACCACTTATATATATCACAACACTAAAACAAAATTGTTTTAATCTTCCAAAGTTAATGTTATTTTGACAAATGTGCACTAAAACCCCATTATTATAGAATTATATTAACCAGGTATTTTAAGAACTGGGACATATATTCCTAATGTTATCACTCAATCTATGTAGGCTTTTTGACTTCTTCTTAGCTCAAGTGATACAGTTTCTTAACTGTTCTTTTGTTCTTCCTATCCTCAACTTTTGTTCCTTTCCTCCTCAGTCTCTCTTCCCCCAATATTACCAAGGAAAACTACTAGCATTGGAGGATTTTCCCAAAATTGTGCTTTGAACAACTAGTTACTCAAACTTTCAATTCTACCCCAACATCTAAAGAATAGATTCCAACTATTTTAGCATAACTTTTAAGATCCTGTAAGAACTGATGCAAATTGTTCTTTACATTCATATTTTCTATAGTCCTTATAGTAACTATCTGTTTTGTTAGACAAACTGTTTGACTTACTGCCCTTCCAAATATAGCTTCAGATTTTCTGCATTGGCTAAAACCTTACTATTACTTGACAGGTAATTAAAATCCCACACCCATAAGCCAAATCAAAGAACTCTCTCCTAGGAACAAATAAAATTTGTCTTTGGTAGTTAAAAACTAGCTTTTAACATCCAAAGTCCTTCTCTCTTACCTATACTGCACTTTTGACATAAAGACAAAATCATATATATATATATATATCCCTCATATTAGAGCTTAGAAGCATTTACCTGCAAATAGTGCATCCTTAAACATCTTATGACTAAGGATTAATATATCTATATTACATCAAATTAGGCTCCATTTTGGCCCAATCATTCAACTTTTCTAAAAGTATCTACAAGGCACAGATTTAAGTACAATAGTATTAATCACAGTATTATTTACAGTGAAATATTGAAACCAATTTCTATATCCAAAACTAAGGAAACGTTAAACAAATTAGCCTAAATAATCAAAATAATTTTGAAATATTTCATGATATAAATTTTCTTGGAAGAATTATAAATAAAATATAAATTGCATATACAATATGATTTTCACATATATAAAAAAGTCTTTGTACAACGTGTGTATGTAGTATAGTCTCTGAAAAATGTATGGAAGGAAATAGGTCAGAATGTTATTGTGGCCCTTCGCAGGAAAGATTTCTCTTATTAAGTAATGTCTTATTACCTCTCTGGAGTCACTTTTCTAACAACCATTGCTTGATAGGTGATGGCTTTCTTGTCTTTAAGGCCTGCATAACTAAAATCTGAAGGAATCACACCAAGTTTGACAGCTAAAACACCAACTGCTTCAAACATTTCTAGATTTTCTTTTCGTAGGGTAAAGGCTGAAAAAAAAAAACCAAAATATTCTACGTTACAAAAAAAGCGCCTACCATACATCAAGTACATTCTTAGCAGCCTAACAGATTAATATAATGAATCAAATTATTAATTTAAAAATCTGCAATGCAACATAGTATATTTTCAACGTTTCTGTTTTTATAAGAAAAAATAGGTTTATATTTTTATTTAAATATTTAAGAATTGTTAATGTGTAAAACTATAACTTCTGAAGAATATTCAAACACTGTCCACTATTTTGTAAATTTTTTTACCTCTAGGGTCATTTTTTTTTTTGTACTATTATAACAGCTTCCTAGAATTCTCCAAATTTTCTATTACAACTTATATGATAAATTAAATGTAGTATGACTCCTGTTCTTACAGAGCTGATAAAAGAAGTAGAGGAAAGGAGAGAATCATATAAGTTAATTCTGCATGCTACATACACTTTCAGGGTATCTTGACCAAATGAATGTGAATATAAACCTCTGATTTCAAGGTAGCTGTTTATATCAGTTGTCTCAAATAAAATAAAATTAAAAGCCCACATTTAAAATGTAGGGATTATAACCTCAAAATAGTTCAGCTACTGTCATGATAGGATTCATTATAGAGATTAAATAAAATGACCTGGGAAGATGTGCTAGGCTAACGATACAATGGCCAATAAACCAAAATGATCCTTGCTTTGGGAGCATTCAGTCCTGGGAGTATAAAAAGAATTTGAGAAAGAAGTGCAGCTGCTATGGGGGCTTGAAGAATGAATAGAAGTACAGCGAATAGTCAAAGCAATAGAAAGATCAAAATATCAAATATTTTAATATCTGTATGATTTCTGTGACCTATCATTTCAGGGAGTCCATAATGTTCTCCCTTTTTCAACTACATGCCTATGTGAATCTGAATTTTGTTTATTTGCTTCAATCAAAACAAAAAATTACACCAGAAAAAGAAATGAGAATCTAAAGGACTTCTTTTATGTCAGATATTAAAAATATTTATAGAACAATAAAACAATAAAATCCTTCTCACTAATTTTTAGTAGAAAAATATGGTCATTTTTCATTAAAAATATTATCACGTTACTAGTAACAGATTTATCTTACAATTCATATTTTTAAATTTCTATTTTAATTGCTAATAGGTCAGATATCAATAGATAATAACCACATTAAACAAAAGCTGGTTGGAGTTCACAATAATTTATAAGAGCTAAACTCTCCAGGGATTCTGGAAACAAAATGTTTGAAAACAAATTAGGAATAATGTGAAAAAATATAATCCCTCAAGTATACCAAATCTATGGAATCAGACAGAAGTCATTAAAATAATCTTAAGAGTAAAAGAAATGCAAAATTCTATCAAGTATTACATCAGCCTGTCTAGAAGTTGCAAACTTTGAAAAGTAGACCAGGAAAGTATATTATATAAAGGAAGAAGGGTAGGAAATCAATCCTTGAAGTTCTAAAGTTCATGTGTTTGATAAGTAGGGTTCAATGTGTTGAATCTGACCCTGACAATCTGGGCACATCAGTCAGTGGTTGTCAGGCGAACTCAGCCATATAAGAAGAAACCTTCAAATTGTTTGAGATTGTATCCATTTGTTGCTGATTAACTTTAGTGCATAAGCATTTTTAGCCACGAAGATTTAGAATTTAGAATAGAAATATTTAAGAGAATCAAATCCATGATTTTAGTATTTGTGTTAATGAATGTCTTATATACTTGCAATGTTTAAAAGAATGGGCTTAAGTAATTCCAACTAAAAACATCTAGTTAGTTTAAATTTGTCTTTTTACAATGAAATCTCATTAAATTAGTAAACAATATGGAAACATATAGAACAACTTAAAGGTCACTAAATTTATAAGTTTAACTTATAAGATTCATAACACTTTCTTAATTATTTGAAAGAATTGAAGTATTTAAAAAGAAAATCAAGTAGGCTAAATTAAAATTTCAATTTTAGACTTCCACTTCTAGCCATGTTGGAATAATTGGTACCAAACTTGACCTGCAACTGTAAACAAACAGAAAACTAGACAAAGCATATGAAACACCTGTTTTTAGACACTAGAGAACAGGCAACACAGAACTGTGATCCAAAGAAAAGGGAAACAGACAATACCCTGGTTTTCTATCTAGAGATACTTTCTGGACCATAGCATGGAGAGAAGGAATCCAGCTAGAGCAATATGGTCTTGCTGAATTACAAAGGTAGAAGATGAAGTTCAGGAAGACTGAGTGGGCTGGAATTCATAGGCCAGAGTACCAGACAAGAGGAAGCCATGCAAAGAAAGAGTTCCACAAATCCACATAGCTGAGTCCTTGAGTTTGTTGCTGATTAGTAATCTACACATGCCTAGGATTAAATGCTGTGTATTATTCATCTAACATTGTGTAACAAGTCAGACTAAACCTTAGTGCCTTACAATGTTCATATATTTCTTATAGTTTCTATGGGTCAGGAATCAAGAGTAACTTGGTTTGTGGTTCCAGCCCAGACTTTCTCATGAGGTTGTAGTTAGATGTGCCTGGGGCTACGGTTATCCAAAAACTTGACAGGACCTGGAGGATCCATTTCTAAGGGGACTCACTCACATGGCTGACAAGTTGGTGCTAGCTGTTGATGGAAAGCTTCAGTTCCTCTCCAAAGAGCTGTGTGAGTACCCTCACAGTATGGTGATGGCTTATCCCAGATCAAGCAATACAAGAAACAAGGGCAAAAAGTGCAATACTTTTTATGATCTAGCCTTAGCAGTCACACACCATCACTTCTGTCATATTCTGCTGGTCACACAGGCCACTCTGTATGAATACCAGATCATTGACAGTCTTCTTGGATTTTGAGAACCACTATCTATCTTCTTAAAGAGGGCCTTAAACATATATGTTTATATTCATGGTAACTAAAAGATAGAAGCAACCAATGTCCATCAGCAGATGAATAGATAAATAAAATGGGGTATTTATATACAATGGAAGATTATTCAGCCTTAAAAAGAAAAAAAATTCTAACACATGTATAACATGGATGAACCTTGAGGACCTTAATCTAAGTGAAATAAGCCAATCACAAAAGGACAAATACTGTATAATTCTACTTACATGAGACGTCTAAAGTATTCAAATTCATAGAGATAGAAAGCAGAATGGTGGTTGCCAGAGGTTGGGGGCAGAGGTGAATGGAGAGTTATTGTTTAATGGGAACAGTTTCAGTTCGAAAAGTGAAAAGGTTCTGAAGGTGGATGGTGGTGATGGTTGTACAATGTGAATATACTTAATGCCCTTGAACTATACACTAAAATTGATTAAAATGGAAAATTATGTTATATATATTTTACAACAATTAAAAAAATAAAAGTGTTTTTTTGCCCTGGCCAGTGTGATTCAGTGGTTAGAGCATCAGCCAGCGCACCAAAGGGTCTTGGGTTTGATTCCAGTCAAAGGCACGTACCTGGATTGCAGGTTGGATCCCTGGCCCCAGTCGGGGCAGGTGCAGGAGACAACTAGTCAATGTGTTTCTCTCACATTTCTATTTCTATTTCTATTTCTATTTCTATTTCTATTTCTATTTCTATTTCTCTCCCCCCACCCCCACCCACCTTCCACTCTTTCTAAAAATCAATGGAAAAAATAGTCTCAGGTGAGAATTAGCAAATAAATAAATTAATTAATTAATTAAAGTTTTTTTTAAGTGTTCTTTTTTTTGATAGGTCTACTTATTAAGGAATTTTTTAAAATATGAGCTAGTTTTGTTGTTACAAAAGGTTGGCCTAAGCAAAATGTGAGATTAGGCAAAGTTTATCTATGTCTTTTTCTTTGTTCTTAGACTTCTAGGTATACTAGTATCCTTATAACTATACTCTGGTGAACCACCAATTCCTCCCTTTAACACATCCTTCTAGTTATTTATAGTTTTTGTAAAACTATGGTAAACTAATATGTAAAAAGTTTCCACAATTTTTTTTATTTATTAACTCGAATACTTTTAGAATTTCAAATAGTAAAAATCTATAGATGCTTAAATCACTATAAGCAATTCTTCCCCCTCATGTAAAGCTAGTTTTGCTTTCCTTCTAAATAGATTTATCTGTTAACATAGACTACATGCCGCATGTGTCAAGTCTTATATACTAGCAACTTTCTCATGGAAAGGACAAATCACACAACCAGCCAGAAATTTCCAGGAGAGAAGACGCCAACATTTGAGTAACTATTATGTACTAAATATTTTCATTAATTATTTCTTCTAATCCTAGAATATCATTGTGAATTATAATTTACTATTACCCCATTTTTAAAGTACAACCAAACGTTAGGAATTGTTAAGTAACTTACTCATGGTATTATTCTATTTTTACATTTGTAGAAACTAAGCCTTAAAGATATTATAAAGTTCATAAATCTTTTTATGAACTAAAGTCACAATGTAAAATAAAACCCACACAGCTCCAAGGTCCAAATTCTTTTCATTTACACCACAGAGTCCCTACAAAGTACAATCTTGTTTCTGTGCCACACACATCTGGGCAAATTTGGATTACTTTTATATTAAATGATTTGCTATACAAATTTATAAAACATGGCCATCTGAAACATTTCCCATCCCTCATGGAGGGTATAGGCCAATTAAACGTGGTCAAACTTGTAGAGTGAGATTTCATCAGTTCCATTCCATCCTAGGAACTGAATATATCCCCTAAAACAGCAATTCTCAAAATGTGGTCCCCAGACCAGCAGAAAAAGCATCTCCTGGGAATCTGTGAAAGCCCTGCGCCACATCTAAATCACAAATTCTGAGAAAAGGTTTCAGAAATTTGTCTTAAGAAGCTCTTTTGGTAATTATAATGCATGCCAACACTTGAGAACCTCTTCTCTAAAAGATTGACAGAGCCAGCCCTAGCTGGTTTGGCTCAGTGGTAGAGTGTGGGCCCGCAGATCAATGAGTTGTGGGTTTGATTCGGTCAATGGCACATACCTCGGTTGCAGTTCATAGCAGGCCCTGGTCAGGGTCATGCAGGAGGCAACCAGTCGATGTGTCCCTCTCATGTTGATGTTTCTCTCTCTCTCTCTCTCTCTCCCTCTCTCCCTCCCACCCACTCCAACTGAAAATAAATGGAAAGATATCCTCAGGAAAGATAATTCTGCTTAGTGAGGATTAAAAAATAAAAATAAATGACTTACTTCTAATAAAACTTATTAAACACAAAATTAACTGCTTCAACCTTACATATTTGTGACTGTTAACTATAAATGTCTGTGTTAACCACACTGTCACCAACAGGATTAATTTCTACAATTAGTATAATTTGAAAGTCTTTATCATCCATTAAACAATAGACCCATATACTTTTTCCAATATCCTTCTGGACAAGTCTATTCAGTTCATTTGAATTATTCAGTTTTCACTGGTTTTTTCACTGAGTCACAATTTTAACTAAGTTTATCAAAGAAATTGGTAATGATTTATTAAATTACCTGTGTATATAACTTTTCTTTCCTGGCATTCAACAGACCTTTTCCTGTGCTTGTATGGTTTTTCACGAAATCTTACTGTTATCACTACCTTTGGATTACCGACATTGTAATTAGCTTCAGAAAAAGATTTGGTTTCCACAAGATTTCCAAACTTTTTGTTGATAAAATGATGAACAGCTTTTCTGTGGTCTTTGTTTGTATCAGGTTTAAAGGTAAATTTGGAATTGTCTTTCTTTGCATCCAAGTACTTAAAAAAGTCAAACGCTTCTTCTTCAGATACCAGGTGACAGAGTTCTTTATACTCAAGATTTGGTTTTACAACAATTTCACTGTTTTTTCCTACAGTTATTAAAAAAGGAAATTTCTGCCGAATAGCACTATGCAAAATAGCCCTCTGGTTTTTGTCAAGGATTCTGCCTAATGAAAATTCAGGAGACGGTTCAGTTAGCTCACTTTTAAAATTCCATTTCTCTTTTATATCATAGGCAAACTGATTCAGTAATTCATTAGTTTTTTCATCTAACAAAGAGCCTAATGCATAAACTTTTCCTTCTTCACCTCCAGAAGTTCCATCATTGATTGTATCTTCCTTTTCTGAACCAGACTGATTATTTTTGTCATCATCGGAGCATGGGACAAAAGTATTGACTTTCTGGTTGCTTCTCTCTTCAAAGGATACATTTTGAAAACCTAGTTTTGGTTTTTTGGCAAAATTATTTGGCTCAGGCAGTACTTTACTAATCTCGTAAATAGGTTCATCAGTGGCCTTATTAACTAACTGTCCCTGTTCATCAATCTCAATAACAACAAAGTCACTTGGTGAGCTTTTTATAGTGCCATGAAATCCAACATGATCAGTAATGAAACACAAAGAACTGAACCTTATTCTAAAATCTGTATCCTCTTCCATTCTTAAATAGCAATGCCTACAAAAGGAACAAAAAGGCAATCAGTTAGTTACCAGAAAGAAAAGTTGTGGATAACCAAAAAATAAATGTTTGCAAGATTTACTTAATTCTCCTTCCCCCTTTCAGTCCACCAGAGCAAGAACCGTGTCTGCCTTATTCACCGATTATCTTCTGTTTAGACTGTCAAACACATAGTAGGCAAGCAATTAATAGTGACTGTTGAATAAATGAAACAACTAGTACAAAATAAGAGCTGTAAGAGTGAAGAGGAAGAAATGAGATCACTTCTGCCTGTGATAAATTAGTAAAGGCATAATGCAAGAAGTGGCCATCTAAGTCCTCAAAATCGTCTAAGCAATAGAAATGAAGCCAAGCCAATGGACAAACAAAATATGTGATGTGTTAGAGAAAACTGAACAGCCCAGATAACAGACCTGTAGGAGAAAACGTTTCCTAGTACAGTTCTGGAAAATACAGCTGGATTAGTGACAAACTATGTGAGACACTTAATGCCTTGTCAAGGATTTAGAATCCACTGAGTGGTCAATGGGTGGCCACTGGAGGTGTTTGGGTAGGAAAATGACACAATCCAAAAAGATGTTTTAGTAATAGAACAGATGGCACTGAGCAAGATAACTGATGAAGAGGAGTTGGAAAGCAATGTAATCAGAGCACAGTTGAAGGCCTGGCCTTGAAAAGAATAATAATAATAATAATAATAATAATAATAATAATAATGAGGAGGAGGAGGAGGAGGAGGAGGAGGAGGAGGAGGAGGAGGAGGAGGAGGAGGAGAAGGAGAAGAAGAAGAAGAATTCACTCTTTCCCCAGAAGAAGAAGAAGAAGAAGAAGAAGAAGAAGAAGAAGAAGAAGAAGAAGAAGAAGAAGAAGAAGAAGAAGAATTCACTCTTTCCGCAGTAAAAGGAATTAGGCATTCGAAGCTAGAACAATGTTCCTAAAAGGGAATTAGAACCAAGCATCTTCATAGAATAGTGGCTCCAAGCTGGAGAGTGGCGGCCCACGTGCAGTCAAGCATAAACGTGCAGTGTTGCTCAGCAACAGATTTGCTGATGAGGGTGCGGGGTGGAGAGGGCGAGCGTCACCTGACTGACACAGGGTAGGGGAATTGCTGGTTGAAGATGTAGAAAAGGAGGAAGGTGGCGCCTTTGCCCTCATGCTCTTACTTCACTAATCGCCAAAGCTCGGCCGAGCTACTCCTTCCTACTTCTGTCACCAAGCCACAGATCCAAAGCCTGCCGCGGCGTGGCCTCCGGCGCGTCCCAAAGTACCCCCGACCCGCCAGCACCTCCACTTGCTTCTCCCTCCCCGACCCCCGCCTGTCTCAAGGCGCAGTATTAGCCCACGTCGCCTCCTCTTGGGGGTAAAGAGTCGGGGCCCCAATGCCAACCACATCTTCGCCCCATACCCAGCCCGGGATCGCGCAAGAAGCTAAACCCGGTCTACCTCACGTCCAGGTGAAGGCATTCCCCTGCACGACGCTGTGCGCGTGCCGCAAGACGGCCTGTTTAGCCTCCGACTGAGGCGTATGTAAAGGGGCAGGCGCCCACTTGAAGTAGCGCTTCACGCGAGACCTGGAATTTCTCACACTGTGGAGCCGCCTGAAGGCTCTAAAAGGAAGGGGAGGGCGGGACGGGGCGGAGCCCGGGGGCGCCCCTCCCCGCCCCAGTGCGCTGTTCCTCAGCCGCTGGCTAAGCGCGGCAGGGTCGGTCCGGCCCGGGTCCCGGTGCTTGGGCAGGTAAGGGATTCCGACTGTGTGCGCCTCCTTCCCCGCAGGTGTCGGAGGTCTGCGCCCCGGCCGCCGTCCCTCTGCCCAAGGGTTGTTGAGGGGCCGTTTCGGAAGGAAATTCGCCTTATCTTCAAGTGAGAAAAGTTAGAGAGGAAGTAGTTTGCGTGGGCAGAGCTTGCTCCAGTATGAACCCTTGGGTGGGTCCCTGGGTCAGAAAGCGAGGCGGACCTGAGGAGGAACCTGGGGCGTAGAAAGGCATCACCCAGCCATTCCGTGGCCGAGTTGGACCTGGTTCCCGGCCCGCAGCTCACCGGCGGTGTGTTCCGAGAACCCGATTACGAAACCTTTCCTGAGAACCAGGAAGTGAGGCCAGCACCCGGCAGAGATGCTCGTGACGTGGGAAGAGTTGCGCATCCCCAAGATTCTTCTTAGCTTCTTTCTCCGGCTTCCAAGCTTCCGGAAAATTAGAAAGTGGAGAGGGTTGTAGGGACCAGACAGGAAAGGTGTACCTGACAGTCTGGAAGCTGTGCTTGATCAAATAAAGCTGACATCATCTGAAAAGCTTAGCTGTATTCTCAGACCTCTTATTTCTGCTCTCTCGTTAGACCCTCACTATTCTGAAAATTGAGCTTAAATACAACCCTACTTTTTAAAAAAATGAGATGTAAGAATAACTTCTGCCATAAAATAATCCACTACATTTTTTTTTTGATCACCTGTAATTGACAGGATTAGATCCTTTGCATTTGCTGACTTTAAATCTAATAGCATCTCTTAGATACTACCTTCTCTGTTTTTCAGATGAAGAAACCAAGGGTTCCAGTGAATTGAGTTATTGCCCTAGTCACAGTTGGTTTGTGGAAGAGCTATACTGGAAACCAGGCCCATGCAAGCTCAAAGTCCATCTTCCCTCCACCCCTCTGCACTCTTCCTTTGCTGGGAGTGTTAGTGAAGCACAGTCTTAAAGTTTTATTGATTCATTTGACAAGAACTTTTTAAATCCTGTTTTGGGCTCAGTACTTTGTTTGAAAGTGTGTAGATGAGTGGAAAGGCGCTGGGTTCCACAAGCTGACACTGGTGTTAGTATATTTCTCAATGGTCACTTTACCTTGTATGCTTGTCCGAATTGCCTTGTTTGAAAACATGAATACATAGGCCTGGTGGGTTTGGCTCAGCGGTTGGAGCGTTGGCCTGTGTTACCAGAGAGACCCCGTGTGGTTCCCTCTAAGGGCACGTAGTCCACGGCCTGGTTGGGGTCGTTGGGGCCATGTAGGTGGCAGCCAGTCGATGAATGCAAAAATGTCCTCGGGTAAGGATTAAAAAAAAAAAGAAAGAAAACGTGAAGAGTTTTTTTTTTACCAGGAAAATTAATGGTATGAGAAAATGATGGAGATATTTATTTATTTATTCGTAAGCAATCCCATTCCACTTTCATTAATCTTAAGTGCACTAAAGTAAAATCTTGAACACTTTGAAAGAGGTGATACTTTAAAAAAATTTTTTCTGCACAGATCATTTATTTTCATTATTGGTGATGCAGAAAACCAAATGAAAGAACCTCCATAAAAACCACCTTCAAGAGAAAAAAAATCATCTTCAAGAGATAACCACAGTTAACATTTTGGTGCACGTTCTTCCAACTAGGTGTTAAGGGTGATATATAAATGTATATTTAAAGAAAAACTTTTAAAATTTGACATTTAGAACTTTCAGGCATATATGTGTGGAGGAGTTGTTAGAAAGCCTTCCTTTTTCTGGCACCCCTATGCCATCACCTCCATTAGAAATCTGGGTGCTGGAGAGCTACCCAATTTATCTCTGGTTTTAAGATAGACTATTTTTATTCTCAATTCCCCATATTTTAGCTGTAGTTTTTAGGATTACTAAGCAGTTCTACCTTTACCAGCTTTGTCAATCACACTGTAGAAATCTGAATAAAGAAGAAAAAAATAATATAAATAGAGCAACTGCAAGATCTGTTGGCATATAGGATTTCTTAATTTAAAAAAAAAAAAAAAGTATTTCTTTCATTTAACACAAATATTTTGAGTAGCTGCTAAAGCTGAATTTGGTTGGGTCTTTCCAGGAGAGCAGACCGTGTAGGAGAGAAGGCAGACACATAAATAATAATGTATGATAATTGTTATAATAAAAGAACTACTGGGTGACAGTTTGAAGCAAAAGAGATTAGGAAAGTCAATATTACCTTTTGCATTGGATTTGAAGGGATAGTAGGCATTTACCAGGTGGCCCTCAAGGTGCTTACACAATTCTTTTACTTAGCCCTAGATGACCGTACCTCCTGCTTCACGGAGAAAAATAACATTGTGTGGAATTCTTTCTCTCCCTTCAAGTATATCCGTATTCAAACTTCTGCTTCCCTTTTTCTAGATTCAGAAGAAGAGGTTTCCTTCTATTCAAGGCTGACCTCTTAACCTATACTCTAGGCAATATCCCTTTTGTATCTTATGGCAAGCTTAAGTCCTAAATCTTAAACCAGCAGTTCTCAGGGTATAGTTGGGGTGCCCAGGTCTCTTTCAGGAGGTTCATGAGATCAAAATCACATTCAGAGTAAAAGAGTCATTCAGAGCACAGTGGATTTTTGTGTGATATATAGAGATATAGATATAGATCATATAGATATAGATATAGATAGTTGACACTATTACAGATATCCCCAATTCCCCCCTCTGCCCACCTCCACTCAGCCCCCGCCCCACCCCTCGCTCTTGTCTGTGTTCATGGGCTATGTATATATGTTCTTTAGCAAATCTCTTTACCCTCTTTCATCCAGTACCCCCCAACATCTGTCAGTCTATTCCATGTATCCATGCCTCAATTTCTATTTTGTTCGTCAGTTTATTTTGTTCATTAGATTCCACATATAAATGAGATCATATGGTATTTGTTTTTCTCTGACTGGCTATTTCACTTAGCATAATCATCTCCAGGTCCCTCCATGATATCACGAAAGGTACAAGTTCCTTCTTTTTTATAGCTCGTTAGTACTCCATTGTGTAAATGTACCATAGCTTTTTTATCCACTCATCTACTGATAGACACTTAAGCTGTTCCCAGATCTTGGCTATTGTAAATAACTCTGCTATGAACATAGGGGTGCATATATTCTTTCTGATTGGTGTTTCAGGATTCTTAGGATATATTCCCAGAAGTGGGATCACTGGTCAAAAGGCAGTTCCATTTTTAATTTTTTGAGGAAACTCCATACTGTTTTCCACAGTGGCTATACCAGTCTGCATTCCCACCAACAGTGCATGAGGGTTCCCTTTTCTCTACATCCTCGTCAACGCTTGTTGTTTGTTGATGTATTGATGGTAGCCATTCTGGCAGGTATGAGGTGATATCTCATTGTAGTTTTAAGAGTGCAATGGATTTTAATGTGACAAAATTCGTTGTATGGTTTCAGATTCCTCATTGCAACTAAGTTTTAGGAAATTATCTCTTGTCAAATTTTAGTATGGTATTAAAGAAAAATATCTACTAACTTGTGAAATGGCTATTAAAATACTTCCTTTTTAAACTATATGTCTGTGTGAAGCTGTATTTTCTTCATATACATCAATCAAAACAATATATTGCAGTAGATTAAATGCAGAGGCAGATAGATATGAGAATCCAGCTATCTTCTACTAAGTTATACACTAAAGAGATTTGCAAAACTGTAAAACAATTTGCTCTTCTATTTTGAGGAAAAAATATTTAATTTTTTTAATAAATGTGTATGCTAACATATAGTACATTTATTATTTTTTAAAATTTCTCAGTGTCAATTTCTAATATGATAAAGATTGGTATATATAACCAACATAAACAAAAGCTCTTGGAATGCACAATAATATTTAAGAGTATAAAGGGTACTGAGAACTGTTGACCTCTCTCTATCTCTCTCTCTCCCTCTCCTTCTTTTCCTTTCCCTCCTTTCCTTTCCCTCTTCCTCTCCTTTTCTTCTTATTCTTATTCCCTTCACAGCCAGATTTCCTGGAGAATGCATTTCTACCATACTCACTGCTCTACTACCACTATCCTTAAAGTCACTCAGTGGCCTTCTGGTTTCCATATCTAACACACCTACCATTAAAAGACCTTTATTGAATCTTTTATACTAACCTATCCCCCCACTGTAGAAATCTGCTACCATCTAGTTTTTTTTTTATTCTTATTTCCATGACTTTTCAGTACTTACTTTTTAAAGCTTCTTCGTTCTCTTCATTTCTTCATATTCTATATATTCAAATAGGCAACTTCATATTTACTTGTTACTTCAACCAACTATTCATATACAAATATATGAGAATGCTCATAGAGTAAGCATTCTTTACCTAAACCTCTCTCCTAATCTCTAGACCATATATCTACTTAGTGCCATCTCCCTAGATCAGTGGTTCTCAACCTTCCTAATGCCGTGACCCTTTAATACAGTTCCTTATGTTGTGGTGACCCCCAACCATAAAATTATTTTCGTTGCTACTTCATAACTGTAATTTTGCTACTGTTATGAATCGCCATCGGAAATATGTGTTTTCCGATGGTTTTAGGCGACCCCTGTGCAAGGGTCGTTCGACCCCCAAAGGGGTCGCAACCCACAGGTTGAGAACCGCTGCCCTAGATGGTGACAGAAGTAGGCATTTCACATTTAACATGAGCAGAACTTATTTCCTCTATCATCTACCTAATTGCCCAAGCCAAAAAAGCCAGGAATCAGCTTCTTTGTTTCCCTCACTCTTCTTTCGCTCTAATGTCTGATCTTTCATTAAATTGTTTTGATTTGGTCTCCTAAATCTTGTAATCTTTTTCTTCTCCATCCTTGATCATATACTCTTTTCAGGTTTTCATTTCTCCTAGATTATTACAAAATTTTCAAACTGGTCTCCCTTCACATCTTTATTTAAAGGAATCTACTAAACCAAATAAGATCACATAATTAACTTCCCTGAAAATCCTGAAGTGGCTACCCTGTAACTTTTAGTATAAAGTTTAAACTCCTGTCATAGCGGATAGGCACATGATGATTTGGCCCTGCTTGCCTCCCTAATCTCATCTCTTATTACTTAATGACATGCATCCTCTGAGACTAACCCCATGCTCTCCTGTGCTATTACAGCTGCCTGGACTTCTATCTATCTATCTATCTATCTATCTATCTATCTATCTATCTACTTCTTTATTTATTTGGCAGGGGGAGGTTATCCTCAATCCTTTTCACTCATTCTTTTATCCTCCCACCACACCCAAATCTGTCTTGAGACAGCTCCTTTAGACCCGCTCAGCTTGCTGCTCCTTCTCTGGGCCCCATAACACTCGGCACACCCCTCTTGCAACATTTATCATTCATAATTGTTTTAGCCCTTGCTAGACTGAAAGACTTGAAAACAAAGATTTTCTGTCCTCTGTAGCTCCTATTACTTAGCACAGCAATTGTCAACCGGTGTGCCGCGAGAGTTTTTAGAACATGCAATGCCTATTTAGTCAGGGGCACTGACCTCTTTTCCCTTAGATTGTAAAATTAAAAAGACAGCAGCCAACACCACAAAAGCCATCTGCTGTGAATGAATCACAATTATACCTATTTTTTTTGTCAGATTGACAAAAAATATATTTTTGGTGTGCCATAGAATTTTAATTTATATGTGCTGTGAGATGAAAAGGCTTGAAAATTGCTGACTTAGTACAAAGCCTGATATACATATTTTGTGAATGTATGACAGAATGAAAGTAAATGTCTGATCTTTCTAGAAAAGAGAATGAAATGCACGAGGCACTGAGTTATATAAGTAGAGACATATGTCGTGAATTTTGGAATCAGATATGGGTTCAAGTCCTAGCTTGAATTTACTACCTTTGTGAAATAGAGATGATAAAACTGCCTTAGTCACTGTGAGGATTAAGAAATGTATAAATCATCTAGCATGGTACTGGGCAGGAAATTCATTCCTAACACTTAACACCAATATCTACAATGTGCTAGTCACTCGTTAATGTTAGTGAATAAAATGATCATAGTCCCTGAACTCATGGAACTGATAGTCTAAGGGGGGAAACAGTTAGTAAACAACTAAACAAATAAATATATGATTACAAATACATTGTGCAGTGATGAAAGATAATTAGGTTGAGGGCAGATAGACCTTCTTAGATGCGGTGGTCAAAGAAGGCCAAAGAGAAGAGAATGCTAATATAGAGGCCTAGGATACAGGGAGACTTTTTGCTTCCTACTCTTTTATAGCTTCTGAATTTTGTACCATATGAATATATTCTTTACTCCAAAAATTAATTATATTGCATCTTAAAAATAAAAATATATAGGGAAGCAGGACAATGATTGGCAGAAGAATGTCTGAATCTATTTGTCTTAATTAATTAGAAGGAAAGGTAACCACCTGTTGAGAATGAGGGACACAGAGATCAAATAAAGCCACATCTACAGAGGTAAAGGTGTGAAATAGTTGCTAAGGACAATGAGTGAAGACAAGTAAAGGGATTAATAGCAATGTGGAAGGCCCAATGGAAAAGGGATCCCCATACATTTATATTCACACCAATCTGCTCAGTTGTCATCTAGTTCTCTAGCTATATTCAGCAGCGCTGGTGTACAACTAAAATTGGGAGATTTATCCCTAGCTGCAGCTCTCCATGGTGGGGTAGCAGAGGAAAAAGGGGGACAGAGGAAGTAAAGGTTCTGTCTAGAAAGTAGTTAAGGTGGTGAACCACAGAATTTGGCTTAGTAGGGAATGAATTGTGATCAGGCAGGTCCGATGAACTCAAAAAGGGTGGAGGTATCAAGGAAGAGCATGTTATGTGAAAAGTTGGTGCATGGGTCATATCCTTTAATGCTACACAGATTATTTCAGGATATATATATTTTTTACTTCTACCAAAGAGTGTTGCATAAATATTTAATAGAAGTAAGTACTGACTGATAAAACTATTAAATTGGAAAATAAATCTCTTTTATTAATAGATTTTATTCCTTAATATGTTCACAGGAATTTTTCTGAAAACAGTAAACTTTTTGCTCCTTGTGTTAATTTCACTCAGAAAATATGTCAGGAAAAAAAAATCCTCAAATTTTTTAATTGCTATTATAGGTAGGGGGAAAATGCAAGCCTAGAGGATAGACAAATAAACCACAATTTAAATTTTTTTTTAGGATATCAACTACAGTTGACCCTCGAACAATGCAGGGTTTAAGGGCTCTGACCCCCATGCAGTTGAAAATCCACATGTAATTTTTGACTTCCCCCAAATTTAACTACTGATAACCTACTATTGACTGCAAGCCTTAATGATAACATAAACAGTCAATTAACATATATTTTGTATGTTACATTTTTGTATTATATACTGTATTCTTACAACAAATTAAGCTAGAGAAAAGAAAATATTAAGATAATCATAAGGAAAATACATTTATAGTAGTTATTGAAAAATTCTGCATATAAGTGGACCTGCATAGTTCAAACCTGTGTTGTTCAAGGGTCAACTGTAGTTGACTTTGGACTGTTCCTTTGTTATGGTCTAGTCACTTGCCAACAATTCATATGCTATAGCAAAGAGTGAGATATAAGCTTATAGATGTCATCACTAAGACAACTGTAAAATTTTAATGAGAATTTTTTATATTACAGGAATAGAAGATGAGCAAACCCATAACACCATCAACATATGTGCGCTGCCTCAATGTTGGACTAATTAGAAAGCTGTCAGATTTTATTGATCCTCAAGAAGGATGGAAGAAGTTAGCCGTAGCTATTAAAAAACCATCTGGTGATGATAGATACAATCAGTTTCACATAAGGTAACATATAAAATTATTTTTCTTTTTAAATTCTTACATCACAATTTAGAATGATTAATAGGTATAAGTGCTGTCTAATATTGCCGTTCAGAAAATAAACCTCTCTCCAGGGAAATAATGGTAATAAGTACCCCCTCCTTTTTTTGTAATGTTTGCTTCATTCAGCTAGGCTAATATTGTAATCTTGCAAATAAGTTTTGGGGTTAGAATCAAGATTCCCACTTTTATCCTGGTTCTCTGGCAATCTGAGAAGTACAGTTCACTCTGCTTCACACTGTCATTTCCAGTTTGAAGTAACATAAGAATATTATAAGAATTGCTAGCAAAATTCTGGAGCCTAAACTTTTATGTGTGTGAATCTCTAATTCACTTTAAAAGTATATTTTGGAAATTCAAATTGACATTTCCTAGTTGCTTGTAAATGTATACCTCTATGAACAGTTTTTAGTTCTTAGCCAGGATTTTTCAACACTAGATTCACATAATTTCTGTTCTTTCTCTCTATTCATTTCTGCTTGATTTAGTGTAGCGTATAAGTATAGATTTTATTTTGGTCAGTTATTTCAGCTCAAACCTATGTCAAAATATGTCTTTAGAACCAAGAGGAAAAGAAATGCATTTGTGATTTTCAGCATTAACCTGATAAAGAACCTAAAACCATAGCTCCCTTCCAGAAAATGTTTCCTCATGTGAAGGATGAACATCTTAAATTACTTAGAAGAAGCTTCACTTTAAAGCTTGACAGCCTGTTTTTAAAGATGTTACTATTTGATATTACTATTAAAAGCTTTAAGAGGATAGTTGAGGCAATGGTGGTGTGGAGAAAAAGCCCTTCTTTGCAGAATAATGGCAGCAAATAATTATTGAAAGAACGATAGAATTAGAAAGTTACTGCCTGGCTGATGTGGCTCAGTTGAGCATCCTCCCATGCACCAAGAGGTCACCAGTTCGATTCCCCATTAGGGCATATACCTGGGCTGCAGACTCTATCCTCAGTAGGTGGTGTGCAGGAGGCAGCTGATCAATGTCTCTCTCTCATTGATATTTCTATTTCTCTCTCTCTCCCCTTTCTCTCTCTAAAATCAATAAAAATATTTTTTCCTTTATTGATTTTAGAGAGAGAGGAAGTGAGAGGGAGAGAGAGATAGAAACATCTATGAGACAGAACATTGATTGGCCATCTCCTGCATGTCCCCTACTGGGCATTGGGCCCAGAACCTGGGCATGTGTCCTGACCAGGAATCAAACCTACAACCTCTTGGTGCATGGGTTGACGCTCAACCACTGAGCCACACTGGCCGGACAATAAAAACATATTTTTAGAAAGAGAAAAAAGTTACCAATTTACAACCACCAATGAGTAATTAATTCACATAAGTCTCATCAATGAGTGTTTGAAAACCGCAACATGAAAAGTTATTGATGAATAAGATTGCACAGATTTGAAAGTATTATCCATAGGTTGCTTATGAATTATGAAGGGGAAATAGAGAAATTTCTCTATAAAAAGAGAGAAAATCTTAAGCACACCTTTTTAACCAAGTAACCAAGTAATTTGTGTCACCAGCAATGGTACAAACTGCCCTTATGTACCTCCAGATGTGATACACACACACACAGATGGAAAGGGGGAGAGTGAGAGCACAACTTGGCAAAATGTTACAAATTGGTCAATTGGTGAATCTATGTGAAGGGTAAATGGTTGTTCATGGTATTATTTTTTCAACTTTTCTGTAGGTTTGAAATTTTTCAAAATAAAAATTTGAAAGAAAAAACTTAAGTTTTTAAGTGTTACTTTTCGAAACTAATTTTTTAATATATATGTTTTTGTTTTGTTTTCATTATTTTTTTTTTTTTAGAAAGAGAGGAAGGGAGAAAGAGAGATAGAAACATCTATAGGCTGCCTCCTGCTCACCCCCTACTAGGGGTCGGGCCAGCTACTCAGGGCATGTGCCTTGGCCTGAAAAGAACCTGGGGACCTCCCGGGCATGGGATGACACTCAACCAACTGAGCCACACTGACGAGGCTCAAAACTAATTTTCTTCTTCAGAACTAATTTTTAAGGAAGTGGGAATGAAAAACTCATCGGTGTTTTTCTTTTAATTTAATTGAAATATAGTTAAGATCAAAGGAATAATTCTCCAAGTTTATGTATATTTGATTTCTTTAAGCAAGCTGGTTTGTTGAAAATCATATGGCTAGCAGAGTTGATACGTCATGTAGGGAAGTAATATAGCTTAGTAGGTTGAAAACACACTTTTATATCAAGTGAAATCTGAATTTGGATCTCAATTTAGATACAGTTTATTGGCTGTGGCTATAGGCTGGTTACTTTACCTCTCCACACCTGGCTTTCTCATTATAAAGTAGTATGATACTCATAGTATCTTTCAGAATTAGATGGTTCTTATGTGTACGTCCTGTAGCCCACTGAGCAAATACTCAGTAAGTGCTCAGTGTGTGCTAACCTGTCATCACCTTCAACATCTTTTTTCATTCTGCCTGTCTTTCCTATTCTCTGTAATTATTTCTGGTTTTCTTTTATTGTCCCTTTTCTTTACTATTATAGGAGGTGCTGCTGGAGAAAGGGACGGGGGAATACTTACTATTTTTATGTTAACTCTATTTACATAGTAATTTTATATCTTTGTTGCTTTTAAGGAGATTTGAAGCATTACTTCAAACTGGAAAAAGTCCCACTGGTGAATTACTGTTTGACTGGGGCACCACAAATTGCACAGTTGGTGATCTCGTGGATCTTTTGATCCAAAATGAGTTTTTTGCTCCTGCGAATCTTTTGCTACCAGGTAAACTGAGTGTGACTGGGGCATCAACCGTGAGGGTAGAAAGACAAGTGGCAGAAATAGGACCATTTCTTCTTACTCTTACCTTTTTCTCATAGCAGATGAACCTGACTTTTGAGACTCCTTTTCATTCTTTCAACTCTCCCCAACTCTTAATAAGCACCCCAGACATAGGGCACTGCAGACTTGCTTGCTGCTAAGGAGATGGAGGCTTCGTGATTGAGAATGATCCCACCGTTAAAGTAAAGTAGTTTGGTGCCAATAGGAAGTTTAGAAGGATGGGGATTTGTTTTTATTTGGGGGATTTTTTTTTTTTTGGCTCTTGCTTTTTTTCACCCTCCACTTCTACCCCAACAGGACTCTGTGGTCATAATTTCCCTACACTATATTCTGGTGGGTTAGTGTCTTGTTGCCTTCCTCATAACCTTACTTTTTCCCTTTGATGTCATTTACATCGGTGGTTCTCACCCTTCAGTGTACATAAGAATCATCTGGGATTTTTGTAAACAGGTAGTTTCCTGGGCTCTATTATAGACATCATTATCAGAATTCTGGAATTGGGTTCAAGGTCGGTGTTTTTTTTTAATCCTCACCCGAGGATACTTTTCCATTTATCTTCAGATAGAGTGGGAGGGAAAGAGAGAGAGAAACATTGATTTGAGAGAGACACATCGATTGGTTGCCTTCCACACGACCCCGACCAGGGCGGGGGACCAAACTGCAACCCGGGTAAGTGCCCTTGACTAGAATCAAACCCGCAACTCTTTGGTCTGCGGGCTGACACTCTAACCACTGAGACAGACTGGCCAGGGCAAGGTCTGTGTTTTTAAACAAGTACTTCAGTGCTTCTGATGCAGGTGGCTCATAGACCACTTTTTTACCCATCTTTAACAAAACAAAATTCTTACTAGGTAGCTTCTTGTGTGTGCTGTGAGAATATGGGGCTAACATGGAAACTGGAATGGTGTTAAATGAAACAAGTTCCTAGATTAACTTTGTCACAAACACTATTTCTATGGAAGGACAACTTGTATCTTACTTCATTTGGCAGATGCTGTTCCCAAAACCGTTAATACACTGCCTTGTAAAGAAGCTGTGACGGTTGAGCAGAATCAGATGCCTCTCTTTGACAAAGACAAGGCATTTGTTATACCTGTGCAGAATCCTCAACAAAATTATATGCCGCCTGACTCCTCAAGTCCAGAAAGTTTAGAAGTTAGTGATACACGTAAGTAACACTTGCAGTGCATTCCGCTAGTGCAGCAATTTTCTACCATGTGCCACAAGAATTTTTAAAACATGCAATCCTGACTATTTAGACAGGGCTACTGACCTCTTTTCCCTTAGACTGGCAAATTAAAAAATAACAGCCTACACTGTCTGGTGTGAATGAATCAAAATTATATCTATTTTTATTTTAAATTTATTTTTATTGTTGTAAGTATTACAGATGTCCCTCCTTTTTTCCCCCATTGACCCCTTCCTCCCCGCTCCTGCCCCCACATCTGCGTTCCCCACACTATTGTCTGTGTTCATTGGTTATGCATATACCCATATAAGTTCTTTGGTTTATTTCTTCCCATCCCCACTCCCCATCACCACCTTTTCACTCTGAGGTTCATCCGTCTGTTCCATGTTTCCATGTCTCTGGATCTATTTTGTTTTCAGTTTATTTTGTCCATTAGATTCCATGTATAAGTGAGATCATGTGATACTAGTCTTTCTCTGATTGGGTTATTTCACTTAGAATAATACTTACTCTCCAGGTCCCTCCATGCTGCCTATTTTTTGTCAGATAGGCAAAAAAATGTAACATATTTTTTGGTGTGCCACAGAATTTTAGTAATTACCTTACGTGTGCATGAGATGAACAAGGTTGAAAATTGCTGCACCAGTGGTTTGTTTTTAAGACCATTACTGCTAAAAACAAATGTCTCCTTTAGTTTGTGTGCACTGGCAATAGCTCTTTTGTAGTTTTTCCCCCCCTGATTTATTAAGCTCCATTTTCATTGTATACGTCAGTGTGTTATCAGTGAGTAGAGGCAATAAGTAAATATTTACATAACTTGAAAGAATTATTTTATAAAGAAAATAAGTGACTGAAATTTTTATTTAAAAATGGTTTTGCTCTCTCCCTTTGTGCCTAACTCACAGTAATAAGTATGTAAATATAAAATACAAATTGAGAAAAGACTGGAATTATTAAAACCAATTTCTTTTTTATTGAAGCACCTTTTTCCTTATTTTATTGACATTGTAGGTTTTCACAGTTTTTCATTTTATGAATTGAAGGATGTTACCAATAACTTTGATGAACGACCCATTTCTCTCGGTGGCAGCAAAATGGGAGAGGGCGGATTTGGAGTTGTTTATAAAGGCTTTGTGAACAACAGAACTGTGGCTGTGAAGAGGCTTGCCGCAGTAAGTTATATTTTTAAGGAATAAAAAGATTTAAAGGAAGAGTTACTTCCTAGTGTGCTATATAATAAGTTTTAAATTAATCTTTAGGAAATATATTATTTCAGTCATATTTTCTTTAAATAAATATCATTCTAAGCTAGTAGTTCTTAACATTTAAAAATCTGTTAAAAACTATGGGCTCTATCCCTACAAGAATGTAGTTATGCACACATACATACAATTACACATACAGTTTTGGGAGATTCACAAAATAAAGTTGAGATCCCCGGCTTTACACAGTGCTTCATGCATACTCAAGATTAAAATGATAAGATGCTAAGAAAATTTTATAAAAGTAACTTTCTTGTACTGCTTTTCTCATTTAAAAATAAAGTTTATAAGATGTACACTAAGAAACAAATTGAAATTTTTCTTGTCTATATCCTTTGTTCCCATTTCTATTAGGATAGTCACCTTTTACTTATTGATTAGTTATATTTTAAATTTATTGTTATATTCTAAAAATACCAATATAGATAGTACATAATAATATTTATATGATAAACATAGTCACCCTGTTATATATGCTAAAAATACTTTTGCAGGTTTTATTTTTGCCTTCAAATTAGCATATGTGTTCTGCTCCACAGAATTTTTTTTTAAATGTTTATACAGTGAAGTCTCATGTTATGTTTTTTGCTTCCACCATAACTCAGTGAGGTTTATATGGTTATACGGGTTATAAGACTTTTTTCCTTCCACTAACCAGCCATATAATTGAGCAAATCATTACATTTCTAGATCTCAGTTGTTCTATAAAATAGGGAGAAAAATGTCTTACTATTTTGAGGAAAGCAGTATCAGCCAATCAATCTCTTGAGCCACATTCTAGGGTTAAGAGCTGTAGGATTATTGTATAGTGTTATGTTGCATATTATTTTATTTTTGCAGATGGTTGACATTAGTACTGAAGAACTGAAACAACAGTTTGATCAAGAAATAAAAGTAATGGCAAAGTAAGTTTATTTGGCAGTGTGGTGTAGTGGAAAATAGCATGGCAGGGACTGAGGGATCTGGTTTGTCACCCAGAGTATGCCATGAATTAGTGATATTTTCAGATATGTACAAATGAAATAAAGCGTTTAGATCAGACGAATTGGAAGAACTTTGACTACAGTTCTATGACTAAACATACCCATATGTCTATAGATTAAACAGCAATCATTATTTTAAATCATAGCAAAGTTACATAGAATTTCAACTTTCTTCCACTATCATGTTTTCTGCTCCCAGAATTTATGAGAGATAAATTGTAGAGATTAAAAAAAAAAGTATAGAATAATAGGCCCTTAAATTTTCACTGATACATCATGTAGCGTAGGGCAAGAGAAACAAAGGAAAAACGTAATAAATGGGACTACATCAAACTAAAAAGCTTCTGCACAGAAAAAAACAAAAACAAAACAGCATAAAATGAAAAGAACCCACTGTATGGGAGACTAATATTTGCCAAAGATATATCGGATAAGGGGTTAATTTCCAAAATATATTAAGTACTCATACAACTCAACAAAAGGAAGACAAACAATCCAATTAAAAACTGAGCAGAGGACCTGAATAGATACTTCTTCAAAGAGGACACACTGATGGCCAATAGACATATGAAAAAATGCTCAACACCACTAATCATCAGAAAGGTGCAAATTAAAATGACTATAAGGTATAACCTCACACCTGCCAGAATGACTATCATCAACAAATCATCAAACAAGTGCTGGCAAGGATATGGAGAAAAGGGTATTCTAGTACACTGCTGGTGGGAATGCAGACTGGTGCAGCCACTATGGAAAACAATATGGTGTTTCCTCAAAAAATTAAAAATGGAACTGCCATTTGACCTAGTGATCCCACTTCTAGGACTATATCCTAAGAAGCCTGAAACATCAATCAGAAAAAATATGTGCACCGCTATGTTTATAGCAGCACTATTTACAATAGCCAAAATCTGGGAACAGTCCAAGTGTCCATCAGTAGATTAGGGGTTAAAAAAGCTGTGGTACATTTACACAATGGAAAACTATGCAGATGTGAAAAAGAAAGCTCTCCTACCCTTTGAGACAGCATAGAGGGACCTGGAAAGCATTATGCTAAGCAAAATAAGCCAGTCAGACAGAGAAAGACAAGTATCACATGATCTCACTTATTTGTGGAATATAATGAACAAAATAAGCTGAAAACAAAATAGATCCAGAGACATGGAAGCAGGGATCAGAATGACAAGTCTCAGAGGGCAGGGGTTGGGTGGTGGGAAGAGATAAACCAAATAACTTATATGCATATATGCATGACCAATGGACACAGACAAGTGTGGTGAAAGCAGGGGGAAGTGGGAGTGGGGAGGAGGGTATCAAGAGGGGGAAAATGGAGGACATCTGTAATACTTGCAACAATAAAGATAAATTTTAAAAAAGGAATAATAGACCCTTAGATATAAGTTAACACCCATAAAGCAGGAGAGTGTTATATGCAAGAATGCTTAGAAGGCATTGACCCAGTATGCTTGAATATTGTTGGGCATCATCAGGAAAAGTAACAGAAACAAATTAGGAAATTTATTCCAATAATTACAATAATTGATACTTGAATATATGCAGTACACCAGACACTGTGCAATGTATTTTATGTGCATTGTCTCATTTAATCCTCACAATAATTGCTTTAACCTCTCCCCCAACATTTTTTTTTTCTACTGAGATTTAGAAAGTGTAAATAACTTGCCCAAGGCCGCATAGCCAATAAATATTAGAGCTGGGTTTCAGATCCAGATCTGTCGGATTCCAGAGCTGAGCTTTTAATGTGAATCCTCATTAGACCCATTGCTATAAATCACCAATTCTAGTTGCTTAACCTCAAGAAAGAAATAATAGACTGGAATTAATTTATTTACAGTAAAAATAATGCAGGGTGATAAAAAAATTAAAACATTTTAATGATTTGCTCTCCCCATCCCTACCCCCACTCTTCAATCCTAAAAGTAATTTTTTCACAGTAGGTAATCTGGGAAATATAGGAAAATATTTTTTAAATAATAGAAGTCATCTCTTGTATCACTCAGAGATAACCATTGATAACCATATTTGATATACTTTCTTCATGATGTCTATGTAGCATTTTCCCAATGTCATTAAAAATAATTTTTAAACCCTGGCCAGTTTGGCTCAGCAGTAGAGTGTTGGCCTGCGGACCAATGAATCGCAAGTTCCACTCCAGTCAAGGGCACGTACCTCAGTTGCGGTTGGTCCCTGGCCCTGGTCAGGGTCATAGGGGAGTCAACCAGTCAATGTGTCCCTCTCACGTTGATGTTTCTCTCCCTTTCCCTCTCTCTCCCTCCCATTCTATCTGAAGATAAATGGAAAAATATCCTTGGGTGAAGATTAAAAATAATAATAATAATTTTTTAAATGTTTTAAATTGCTGTATATAATTCCAGCATATATGAGGATTATATTTTATTTAACCATTACCCTGATAGATTTGTTTCTGATTTTCAATATTACAAATTAAAGCTCCTTTAAATCTCTTTATACATAAATCTTTAAATGCAACTCTGCTATTTCATCAGGTAAAGTCCTAGAAGAATTACTGGTTCAAAATGCATGAACTTTTTAAAGACTTTCCAAGTATAATATCCAAATGGCATTATAGCTAAGTTATGATAACTAATACTCCTACCAGCAATGTATTACGATTTCAAATTTCACTACTACCTCACCACCACTAAATATTATTACTATTTCTAATAAGTACCAATCTCTGTACCTTACTAGCAGAATGACCTTAGCCATGTTTACTAACTCTCTATCCATTAGTTTTCTTATTTATAAAATGAGATAATGGGTTCTTACTTCATTATGTTATTGTGAGGAATAATTAAAGCAGGTACATTTTTTACTATAGTGCTTTATATATAGTATAAACTCAGCAAATGTTATCTACTCATTTCTAAAATGTGCCAATTTGCTGAAACATGGAGCACTTATCATTTAATTTGCACTTTATAAAATATTTTTGAGGATAGACTGATTTCAAATCAAAATCTGATTTGAAATAATGAAATGCCAGAATTATAGATTATTTTGAATGAACAAATGAGTAAGCACTTAGATGGAATACTTGTCATGTTCTAGGTACATTTCTAGGCTCTTAAATATTTGCTCATTTAATTCTCATAACATCCATGTTACATAATAGGTATTACTATCCACACTTAGCAGGTAAATTTGCTGAGGCTCAGCAAGTTGTTCATTTGCTATAAGTTCACATATCCAGGAGGTGGCAGAGCTGAACTTCAGGCATAGGACTGAACCCTGAGCCCAGTTTTCTTGCTACTGTATCACAAATGTCTGCAGTTTTGTTATACTTCAGCTCTCTTTGGATGTTTACTCACAAGTACACCTGAAACTAATATAATGATGTATGTCAACTGTAATTGAAAATAAGAAATGTTAAAAAAAAAAAGAAACTCAAGTTAGGTTATAATCAGATATGATTAAATACCAGAAATGTCTAAATTAGATGTGATTAAAGATCAGATGTCTGTAAATCAGTGCTTTGAAAGGGTTGTCATACAGATTTCAACAGACTTTTTGAAATCTTGTTTGTGCTATAATTGAAAATTGTGCTAAACAAAGGTAAACATCAGCATAGTCCTTAACTAAACTATCACAAGTTCCGGTGGTCTGAATTATTGAACTTTTACTATAAAATAGTAAGAGGTTTTGCTTCTAAGTTGATCAGTATTGACTAGAAGGGAAACTGTTTATAGAAAATTTTAAACAATTATAATAAACATATATAAACGTATCATATGATCCAAAGCATATTATTTTTTTGCTCTTTTTTCTGTTAAAGCTCTAAACTGAATAACTTCCAACCTACAGCTGAATACATGTATGTATCATAATAATTTTGAGTGGAAAATTATTTGTCACAGGTGCCAACATAAAAATTTAGTAGAACTACTTGGTTTCTCAAGTGATGGAGATGACCTCTGCTTAGTATATGTTTACATGCCTAATGGTTCACTGCTGGACAGACTGTCTTGCTTGGTAAGATGTTTGTTCATTAGATTTTTGGCTTTCTGTTTCTTTGTTGGACACTAATATTCACCTTGTGGCAGGATCATTTAAACTGCATTAATCTTAATATTTTTCCTGCTCTATGAAAATTACAGTTGATACGTAAAAAACTGGGGTTTCCATTCTATTAAGTGGTAATCTAAAATGTAAAATATTAGTCAAGGCTAGACTTTGACGATGCTCTTACATATTTTTATTGTCAAATGAGAAATGCTAACCCCCATTTAAAAGTTACTTAGGCCCAGCCCATGTGCCTCAGTTGGTTGAGCATTGACCCATGCACCAACAGGTGCCAGTTCGATTTCCGGTCAGGGCACATGTCCAGGTTGCAGGCTCTATCCCCAGTGGGATGTGCAGGAGGCAGCCCATGGATAGTTCTCTCTCATCGATGTTTCTATCTTTCCCTCTCCCTCTCCCTCTCCCTTCCTCTCTCTCTAAAATCAATAAAAACATTTTTTAAGTTGCTTAGAAAAATTTTCTGTTATATATTATCTGTAGGTATTTTTATCCTATTTTTTAAATTGGTTTGTTTCTTACTTCATAAGGATGATACTCCACCACTTTCTTGGCACATGAGATGCAGGATTGCTCAGGGTGCAGCTAATGGCATCAGTTTTTTACATGAAAACCATCAAATTCATAGAGATATTAAAAGGTAAATGCTACTTTTGGAAAACCATCTTTAAAGAATAATTTGCTCTCCCTCTTTCTATTCACTATGTACATGCATGTCTTAACCTAGATCACTCCCAGATTATAGGTGTCTTTTTTTTCCCCAGTGCTCTGCTTTCAGATCCTCACTATCTGTTGTTGACTTTATTGCAAACCCTTCTGATCAGCGTTCAACCTGTCTGTACCAGTTCTTATCTGTTCACTACTACATTGCCAGGTTATAGCCCTAAAAATCAAGCCTGGATACCAGTTCCTTGAAATTGATCATAAGTTTTTATGTTCCAATCACTATTACATGTTGCTTTATTTACCTGAAATGCGTTTCTTTCCCTCATTTAACCATCAACTTCTAATAATCATTCAGAACTAAGCATGCCTTTCCTTGGAATTTTCTCCAGTTCTTTTACTCATGTAGTTGTTCTCTCTGCATTTTGTACCTAATATCCTAATTATGGAGTACTTATGGGATTTTAAAAAATTATGTGTGGCCCTGGCTGGGTGACTTACTAGGTTGGAGCAACCTCCCATACCAAAATGTTGTAGGTTCAATTCCCAGTCAAGGCACATACCTAGGTCAGGAAGCATGTACGAGAGGCAACTGATCACTGTTTCTCTCACATCAGTCCCCTCCCCCCCACACACACACTTTCTCCCTCTCCCTTCCTCTCTAAAGATCAATACAAACATATTCTCAGGTGAGTATTAAAAAAATATATTATGCATGTACCTTTGTCACAGACAAGATTTGAAGATTCCTTCATGTCCAGCACTGAACTTAAATACTATAATACATAGGGAGTCCTCAATACGTTTTGTGGAGTGAAAGTATGAATGTACGAGTGAATGCATATAATGAATGAAGGAAGATCTTTTAGCTATATTCTTCTTAGAAAGATTTCAGATAGAACAAGAAAAGAATCAAGAAATAAATAACTAAGATACTTGGATTGGAAATTCGTTTTTAAATGAATTTAGAAATGTTAGGAAAGGAACTAAGAATGGTGCTTTAGGAGACTTTAAGGGAAATGACCCTATAATAAATTATTTGTGAAATAATGAAAATATCTCTCACTAATGTGAAGAGCATTATTTCATTTTCATTCTCCTAAAATTTTTCCTCAAGAAACAAATAGGAAAGGAAGACAGTCACTGCACTTTAATTTGAAATCTAGATTTATTTACACAAACTTCAGGTTTTTATAGTGTACATTATAACATGGTATACTCTGCAAATACATACATACATAAAAACATTCATACACCTATTTAAGGAACCATTTGACTTGCCTGAAAAGAAAAAAAAATATTTTTCTCTGAACTTTACATTTTTTTCAGTGCAAATATCTTACTAGATGAAGAATTTACAGCCAAAGTATCTGACTTTGGGCTTGCACGGGCCTCTGAGAAGTTTTCCCAGACAGTCATGACTAGCAGAATTGTGGGAACAACCGCTTATATGGCACCTGAAGCTTTGCGAGGAGAAATAACACCCAAATCCGACATCTACAGCTTTGGTGTGGTACGTTTTGTATATATAATTGGTAACAATAATCATTCTGGTAATAATTTTGAAATTGAAGTAGACTGTTTTGAATATCCCTGTTTTGCTTAACTCTCTGTAAATTTTTCACTTTAACCTCTAGTTAAATGAGAAAATTACAAAAACGTCCCCAACTTTGCATTGCTTTTATATTGATTTCTGAAATGACTGCAATAAATGATTTTTTGGCCACACTATCCTCATGAATTAGTATGAAACTTAAATTGAATCAGTGCATAAAATAAATAATGTCATTCAGTATTTAGTGTCATATTTTAAAAATGAAATATTTTTTAAAGGAAATATGCTTTGGCATTCTCTGACCTACCTGTCTGTTCTTGATAACTTTTATGATGGAGTAAGGAGTGAATGGGGTGGTTGGAGAAATTGAGTGCTTTGTTCATCTTATTTTCTCATATGCGTTTTATATATGGAAATTTAACTTCATAGCATTGTGAACTCAAGGCACAGGGTTGTAGGATATGACTCAAGTTTAGAAAATAATATTCTCCTAAGAGCCAGAGAAAATTATTCTTGTGAAGAAGTCCCTGCAAAACAGGAAAAAGAGTGTCCAGAACACATGTGGCGCGGAGCTGACTGTTTAGTAAGTTGCCAACGGAAAAGAACTGCTTGTGGGGATGGGTGGGATCCAAGGTGTCCGAGAAGGAAGGGTGGTGAGAAATGACCACAGCTCAAGTTCTTTCTGCTTTAATTTCTAAAAGACAATGCAGTGTGTGGAGATGACTAATCAGATTTCATAATCAGGATTCATATTTCTTCTAGTGTCTATATGTTGCCTTGAGTGTTACATCAGTGGATTTGTTGTTTTTTTGTCTTCATAGGTTTTACTAGAGATAATAACTGGACTTCCAGCTGTGGATGAACACCGGGAACCTCAGTTATTGGTAATGGAAAGATTCATTTTTTTCCAGTTCTTTTCTCTTTGCATTTATAATCTAACTTTATATGGGTAAATTTGGCATCCAGAAATGTCATTTTCTCTTGGCAATTACATAGCAGCATATGGAAAGAGCATCAGATATTTCTAATCTCAGCTCTGCCATGAAGTATTTGTGAAGCTTACAAAAGCCACTTTTATATTTTGTTTTCTAGTATCTTTGCGGGTAAATAGGAATAGAACTATATGATTTCTGAAGTCATCTCCAGTATATTTTTATTTGGTACTTTCAGAGTGATTGCTAACAGTCTTTTCAGCTCAGAGGGGAAAAACAACATGACTTCTATTCAAATTTGTATCAGAACAGAATTCCTAGCAAAATCCTTTCTCCATTTCTATTATGGAGTATTTAATTTATGAAGTTATAGAACATATCACCTGAGTGTTTGTTATATTAGACAATCATTAACAATTACAAACTTAAGGGTCTTTTTATAAAATTGAAGATTTATAGAAATGTCTGCTATCATGTATAAGGTTTTCTTAAAATTAGTTAAATAACTACACTGACTTTATTCTAATTAATATGTTCTAATGGGACAAACCAGTGTGACACATTCAGACAATATATGTATACCAGATTATTTTCCCAGCATGGGGATTAGAAAGTCAAAGGTATAATATATATGCTCAAGAGCTGGGTACCATACTCTTTTAAGAAAAGCCTGAGTATAATATCTATATATTATAATATTGCTCCAGATGTCCCTTATAAAACTACATTATAAAACTTCCCATAGTTTCCTGGACATGTAGTAATGCAATAATATTACATGCTACATAATAGTTCACATTAAAGTATATTTATAGAACATAAGATTATTGTGAAAAGTTATTCTTTTTATAATGAATTTTCTACCGTGGCACATACTGAAATTTAAAATTCTGTCTCATTCGTGGTTGGTGGTCAGGAAAGAAGCCCAGGCTGGAGATGCAGTTTTTGAGCCATTAGTGTACAGACAGAGATAAAGTTTTGGGCATGGACTGAATTATACAGAGAAAGTGTATAGATTGATAATCCAGGAGGACAGTAAAAAAAACACAGTGTTTTAGTACCTTATGTTTTATATCTTTTAAGCAAGGCCTACCTGTCTGAAGGCGTACAATTTTCCATCTTTCCACCTGAGACTTTTTTCTCCTTCAGAATATTATAGAAGCGTCAAAATTATGATTTGAAGAAGGATGTAATACAGAAAAACATACACTCCATCTCAGTCACAAGTTTTGCTCATCCTCATATAATAAAAATCATAATACTTCCAGGAAGATTATACTCTTTGACTTATTATTAAAGTTTGAATGTGGTATGACTATAAAGTAATGAGATTTTAATACAAGTGTAACTAAAAGAGAGTAGTCTGTTAAAGAACCTTTATATCACTATATTCTGCCATTACCCAAATACTGTCAAAATTTATCTTTTGGAAGAATTTCTGGAGAGTTTACAGTTGACCTCACACAAATAGTCTTTGCCATCAGTATTCGTTTACTAGGGCTGCCGTAAAAAAAAAAAAAAAAAAATACCGCAAATTGAGGCTTAAAATGACAAAACTGTGCCCTGGCCGGTTTTGCTCAGTGGTTAGAGCGGACCAATGAGTCATGGGTTCAATTCCAGTCAAGGGCACATACCTTGGTTGCAGTGCGTCCCCAGCCCTGGTTGGGTTGTGCAGGAGGCAACCAGTTGATGTGTCTCTCTCACATCAATGTTTCTCTCTATCTCTCTCCCTCTCTCTCCCACCCACTCTGTCTGATGATAAATAGAAAAATATCCTCAGGTGAGGATTAAAAAAAAAAACAATGACAAAAATGTATTCTCACAGTTCTGGAAGCCAGAAGTCTTAAATCAAGGTTTTGTCAGGGCTACATTACTTCTGGAGGCTGTAGGGGAGGGAGAATCTTTCCTTACCCTTTCCAGCTTCTGGTGGCTGTCGGCATTCCTTGACCTGTAGCCACATCACTCCAGTTTCTGCCTCTGTGATCACATGGTCTTCTCCCCTGTGTCGGTTTTTGTCTCTTTCTGTCTCTTATACAGATGCTTGTCATTGGATTTAGGGCCCACCTGGGTAGCTTAATTACATCTGTGCAAAGACCTTTTTCTTCAAATAAAACCATGCTCACAGGTTCTGGGAATTAGGACTTGGACATATCTTTTTGGGGCCACTGTTCAACCCACTGTATCACCCTAGTCCAATGCCTCTCTCCCTAGTCATTACTTTTTCATCATGGCCCTGCCCCCCTTTTCTTCCTTCCTCTGTCTCTTTGATTCAGCAGTTTGAGTACCCATAGAGAAGTGTGAGTGTGCAGCGGTGGGGGAGTCTGTTTAGAAGTTGGAACTGTGTTATCAGGAGCAGATCAAGAAGCAGACCACCTTGTGCTGGCAGCCCAGTAAATGCTGCTAATGGGAGCATAACTGCAATTAGCTCAGTAACATGAATACAAAAATTAGAAGGCAAATGGGAAGTACCTAGGAGGTATGTATGTATGTATAAATAAGGTTTCTTCTGTATGTCTTCAGTTCTTAACACAGTTATAAGAGTAGATAATAAAATAAGAGTACATGTTATTATGAATTAGATTAAATAATTAAAATTTATGTTCTGATTTTTTTCACTTTCATTTGAAACTCTTAAAGTTTTAACACTTGTTTTAAAGCTAGATATTAACGAAGAAATTGAAGATGAAGAAAAGACAATTGAAGATTATATTGATAAGAAGATGAATGACATTGATTTCACTTCCGTTGAAACTATGTACTCTGTTGCCAGTCAGTGTCTGAATGAAAAGAAAAATAAGAGACCAGATATTAAGAAGGTATTAATTTTTTACACTTATTTAGAAAGTGAAGGAGGCGGGGTTTATCATCTTTTTCTAAGTGTACATTTCAAACCAACTATTTAATGGGGTTCTTTTTGTGTTTTCTCTCTTTCTTTTTTTATAAAAGGTCCAACAGATGCTGGAAGAAATGACGGCTTCTTAAAACTTTATTGGCTTTTTTACATATAGTTATCAAAAACATTTTTTAGACTAAATGCTTTTAGTAAACATTCTCCTTGTACCATTAACAAGGCAGCATGGTGCAGTGCAGTGGTTATTAACGCTTATGAAGAACTCCCAACATAGAGAACAAACAGGAGTAGAGCTGCCATATCAACCCTTAGCCCTACCTTCTTCGTGTCACCCTCAGTTCTTGCAGTACTCCCTGGATGTCTTCTTGGAACCTCACCAAACACAAATTGAAAACTACAGGACTAGCAAAAAAGAGGTCCAGACTATAGAATGAAAAGACCTTGGGCTGAAGCCCAGCTCCACTACTAATTTTCTGTAAAGCTGTGGGCACTTTCTTAGCTGCTTTGAGCCTTGTTGTGTTTTTTTTCACCTGTAACATTGGATAAATACCCACTGTGCCTCTCTGACAGGTAGTCATGGAAATCAAAGGATGCAGAATGTTTACAAGTACTTTGTAACTTATAAAGTGATATAAAATTTTAAGTTTATATAGATGATTATAAAATTTTATTACAGTCATTTGTTTATGGGGTCACGTTCACGGTGTTCTACTTTAAGTAATTAGTCACCACAAGCCAAATAATCCCAGATGATACTCCCATGATATGGCCATAATTAGACTATACTCCCATGATATGGCCATAATTAGACTATGTTATATGGCAAAGTGAATGGAATTTTGCAGATGCATTTAAGTTTCCTAATGAGCTGACTTTGAGTATTAACAGAGAGACTGTGCTGGGTGGGCCTGACCTAATAAGGTGAGCTCTTACAAGAAGTCTGAGACTCTTGTGGGCCTTAAAGAAGTAAGAAGGCCACCACATTGGATAAGGCCTAAGGGTGGCCTCCAGGAAATGAGACTACCTTCTTGGCTGTCAGCCAGCATGACAGACTGGGACCTCGGATGTATAACCACAAGAAACTGAATTTTCTAACAGCCTAAATTTGCTTAGAAGAGTACTCCAGACTTCAGATGATACACCATAGCCTCAGCTGACACGTAAATTTCGACCTTGTGAGACCCTCCGTAGCGAATCTAGCTGAGTTGTGCCTGTACTTCTGACATACAGTAATGTGACATAATAAATGAGTTGCTATAAGCCATTAAGTTTGTGGTAAGTTATTATGCAGCTATAGAAAATGAATACAGACATTCCTGTGATGAGACCCCCATGGGGATATACCATCATGTTCACAGCTTCTGCCCATACTCAAGGGTTGATGGGGATTAAACAGTGTGTATACCAGGGGCTTGAAGTGTACTGATTTTCACTGGATTTCTCAATATTCCTCAGTCCCTACTCTTTTGTTGTTTGTTAGTTTGTTTTACTACAGAGTGAGAGACCTCTGGATAGTAGTAGTGATAAATTGATTTTTTTAATGACTTGAACTATTTCTCCTAAGTTTAAAATTCTTAATTGGTTTATATTGTTTGAAAATTGATTTTTCAGGTTTGGGTGAGCAGAAGGAAGTAATTTACTTAGGTAAGAAAACTGTCTGATAGAAAAGCTAATATCTATAGAAGGAATAACTAGTCTGCAATTATTTATTCATTCAATAAGCTCTCTATCTTTAGTTCTTTCATTAACACACTCAGAACAAGAATATATACAGTGAGCTACAGTAGAAGGTGCTCATCCTCTATATTGTACTGTTTAGACCCTACATGCTTTCCTTGGAAACAAAAATAACACATCTTTCTAATCACCTTTGTAAACTAAGTATTTAAGCAGAAAGAAACATTTGCTAGTTTAAAGGGGGTAAAAATAAGTTAAATGACTTAGTCAAATTAATCTCAGCAGGAATCCACATAATTTGAGGCATACTATAACTTATAACACTGAACATAATTATGTTATTTTAAAATATAATTAACTATTTCTTTTTTTAAAAAACATTTATGTTAAATGACGTATTTATGTCTCTGACTGTGGACTGTTACCAAACTATATTCAAATTTTCTAAATGAGTAAACCATTTTATTGATTTTGAAAAATTTACAGTGTTATTTGGTAGATGTTTTCACTCCATCAAATGGAATTGATATCAGATTTACCAAAATTAGGCATAGCTTCCCTCACAATAAGATTGTACCTTAACTTTTTGGGCGGTAATAGTATATAGTAAATCCAAGATTCCAAAGTTTTAACCATACTGTTTCATCTTTTTGCCTGGTTGTGTCTGATGCATCGTGGACCACTGAACTTGTACGACTCCCTCAGCTTTGGGAATGAATAACGGGGGGTTGTCCTCAGCTCACACATGAACAGGACTTTCACTAAAGTTCTGAGGAGAATAATGTCCAGGCTCTTTGCACTGTTTCCCTCACGCAGAAATGACAAACGTGGGGTGACATCTAGTTGAAGCTGTTTCTTAACTTCATTTGGAATATGCTTCCCCCTAATTTTTTAATGAAACAAAAAAATTTAAACAGATTTTTGAAAAAACTTTTGACAGGTTTTGTGTGACGTGAACTTTCAATGTTGCCTTCAACAACTAGTTGTGCAAACCAATGAGCAATGACAACATGGTTGAGAACCACCTACCAACCCCATTTCCAGGAAGAACAACTGTTTTTATTCCCATGTGTCTGACCCATTGGTTTGCTAGTCAGCCAACTTAAAATTTTAAATTCTATTTTCTCTCAACTTAATATGAGGAACAAGTCAATGTTTTACTTTACTTTTCTAATATATAATTAAGAGAAATTTAAGACATTCTAAATCATTTATTGCTCTGTCCGCTTTTCGATGCTGTTGCCATATAAAATGGCCATAGGTCTCAGCCATTCATAGTCCTATTATTCACTTTCAAACTAAGCATATATTTTACTTTTTCCAGCTTTATTGGGGTATACCTGACAAATAAAAATTGTGTGTATATTTAAGGTATTCAACATGATGGCTTGGAGATATATATATATATATATATATATATATATATATATATATATAGTGAAATGATTACCATAATCAAGCTAATTAATAAATCCAACATCTCACATAGTTACCTTTTTTATCCTTTGTATGGTGAAAACCCTTAAGATCTACTTGCTTAGCAAATTTTAAGTATACAATACAGTTTTCTTAACTATAATCTCCATGGTAGACATTTAATCCCAAGAATTTACTCATCTTAAAACTAAAAGTTTATACACTTTGACCATCCTCTATCCAGATTCCTTTAAAGTTTGTACTATTCCACTACAAAATAGGAATAGGTTTTTAATCATTCAGATTTAGTCTCAGAAATAGTCAATATGGGGGTAATGCCAGTAAATCTCCACAGTTAATGCTGATATTTTATTCCTCTGATGAAATTAGGAAAATCATCTTATAAAATACTCTCACCTAAAACAATAATTAATAAATTAATTCAACAAATATTTGATTATTTTCTATGGTTCAGGCAGTTATTAAAGTAGTGGATACAGCCACAGGCCTTGTTCCCAAGGAGCTTGTCAGGAGAAGCTCTGTTCAGATGGAGATGCTAATAAGTAAGAAAAACAGTATCAGGTAGTGAGTGACAGGTGTTAGAAACAGTAAAACTATGTATTGTGACAGAGGGATTCCCTTGGCCGAGAAGCTTTAACAACACCCAAGCTCAAAGGAAAAAAAAGGCTACCAGTATATAGGCTCAGAAATGATGAATAAGACTTCGTCATAATGTTTCTACTACTGTCCTGGGAAAGGGAATGTTGTGTTCCAGATTATGTCAGATATTTTCCTCTAATGGCTATTTCTGCATCATGGTAGTTTGATGGTGATTTTTGTGAAAGTCATCTCATCGGTTTTCTTTGCACGGACTCCATACTCATCTAGCAGCGTTTTTATTTTGATTTCTTATTTCTTGTCTGGATTTCCTTTTAGAAGACAGTGCACAGTGACAAAGACTATTGCAACTACATATTAGTTTCTAGTGCAGAGTATCTTTTTATAATTAATCACATTCTGGTTTGTACCTAAGTCTTTTGAAAGTTTAGCATGAATTAAATCTTCAGAGGCTGTCCTTCAGTGCTGAAATCCAAACCCTAGACTGGGAGTGACCCTTTCTCCTGCTACAGCCATTCTAATAGCAAGATGGTATTTCCACCTCTTTTAAGAATTAAAAAGTAGCTAAAACTATAGTGGTAATCATTCTACAATGTATTAGTGTTGATTACAATATATAGGTGTATCAAATCAACACATGGTATGCCTTAAACTGTTGTACCCCTTAAACTTACACAATGTTATATGTCAATTATATCTCGATAAAGCTGGAGGGGGGAGAATTAAAAAGCTAAACAGGCCCTGGCCAGTTTGACTCAGCGGTTAGAGCGTTGGCCCGCGGACCAGAGAGTCCCGGGTTCAGTTCCCGCTAAGGGCATGTACCTCGGTTGCAGTTTGTCCCCGGCCCTGGTTGGGGTCGTGTGGGTGGCAACCACTCGATGTGTCTCTCTCACATCGATGTTTTTCTCTCTCTCTTCCTCTCTCTCTTCCTCCCTCTCTCCCTCCCGCTCTATCTGAAGATAAATGCAAAAATGTCCTCGGATGAGGATAAAAAACAAAAAACATTAAAAAAAAAGCTAAACAGAGACCACATCCTTAGCTCCTCATCCACTTAATAAAATGTCTGAAAAATGAAACAACTTTTATTATAAAGAGATCATATATTTTAGAGGAAGACTAGCATTCATCTTCATAGTGATGAGTTTGACTATCATAAGTTAGTGAGTGGCCTTAAAAATTTTGAAATGCTGACCTGTAGTTATTTTTAAAAACAAACAAACAAAAAACACCTCAATATCACTTCCATTAGTGGTATTCTTTGGTAAAATATTCTTAAGTCAATTCGTAAGTTAGTGGAGGGAACATGCTATAGTTTATTCTGTTAAAAGTATTAGGAATTCTTACCATAAAACATTCTTTTGTGGCCAAGAAATACCAATAATAACTTCTGCCCTTAAATATTCAGGCCTGGCAAATGGCAAAGGAGTTCTGAAAATTCACCTCTCCATAAAAACAATGAAAACCTGGCAAAAATTGTCAGAACTGACCTTTTCAGAACTGGAAACTAACCACAAGCTTGCAGCAACCCAGAAAACATTTATTCAAGAAAAACAGCTGAATCTCAGTAAGAACAAGCTTTGTGGCATATTAACGTATCCTAGTCTCTCATTCCTTGCACCCTAGCTCAGTGGTAGCCTGGAAAAATAACAACCCACATTCTTGGTACCAGAGGGAGCAGAACAAAGCTGGAGCTTTTTCAAAGCCTTATTCTGAAAACAAACTGTAATTATTTGATCTCTCTGGCAGTTCCCTGGAAGACCCCATTCAAAGTCTTATCTTTATTTGACCTAACTAAAGCTCACCTACTGCTAAAAGCCTCTCTGTAGAGTCATTTGTCAAAAACATTTACTGGCAGATATTTTAATCACATCTGCCTGAGGTGATAAATAACAGTTGGGACAAACAATAGGCTAAACAAAAAGCTTTAAAAAAAAAAAAAAAAAAAAAAAAGCCGAGGAACAAGGTAGCCATAGCTTTGAAAATCTCCAGCATATTCGTAGGAACCTAGAAAGCCATGTATGTGAGTAAGGCCATGTACATGCTCAAAATAAAAAAGACCTGAGAAGGCCCTAAGCTTTACCTCTGGCTGAACTTCAGGCTCCATACAAGCAAGAAGTAAAGACTAAGGCAGACTCTAACTGCTGTGGAAGATGTGTCTTGACAGGTATACAGAGCGCTTTGCAAATACTGGGAGATTTATTGGTTACAGATGTTTAAAGAAATCTATCCATTCATTAGCTGATGACTAAGCTGAGTAGAGCTTTCATTGGCTACACATAATAAAGAATAGAGGCTTTACAGAGTTAGTTTACTTAAGTCGCTAAATAAACAGCAGCTAAAACAATTAGCAACCACAGCAAACCTTGGGGAGGGGGCAGAGTCTGATTTTCAGAGTTGTCAAATTTTGTTTTCAACAAAAATGACATGCAAAGAAACAACAAAGTATGGTCCATAAACAGGAAAAAAATCAATAGAAACGATACCTGGAGAAGCCCTGATGTTGTACTTACTAGACAAAGGCTTTAAATCGGCTATTTTAAACATGTTCAAAAAGCTAAAGGAAGTTATATCTAAGACCAAAAGAAAAGTATGAAAACAATGTCTTACCAAATAGAGAATATCAATAATGAGGTAAATTATAAAAAGAAACCACAGAGAAATCCTGAAGTTGGAAAGTACAATGACAGGAATGAAAAATTCACTAGGGCAGTACACCAGCAGATTCGAGCAGACAAACCAAAAGAATCAACAAGCTTGAAGATAAATAAATTGAGGAACAAAAAGAAAAAAGAATGAAGAAAAATAAGGAGGTCTTCAGAGACCTGTCTGACACGTTCAAGTTTACCAACAGTGTATAAGTCCAAGAAGGAGAGGCAAGAAAGTGCTAGAAAGAATATTTGAAGACAGAATGACCCCAAACTCCCCAAATTTGATGAAAAATGGTAATCCACGCATGCAAGAAAGTAACAACTGCTAGTAGGATCAATTCAAAGCCATCCACTCCTAGACACATCATACTCAAAGACAATTATGAAAGCAGCAAGAAAGAAGAGTCTCAGCAGGTTTAAGTGATCCTCAATAAGATTAATAGCTGATTTTTCATCAGAAGCCAGGGAGGCCAGAGGCAATATGATGATATATTCAAAGTGCTAAAAGAAAAAGAATGTCAACTAGCAATTCTATATAGCAACAAAGTTTCTGTGTACAATTGAAATTAAGTTGGTATTATTCCATACTAGATTGTTATAAATTAAGATGTTAATTGTAAGTCCCAGGTCACCACTAAGAAAATTACCTAAAAACATGGTAAAAGAAATGACAGGAGCCCTGGCCAGTTTGGCTCAGCGGTTAAAGCGTCCACCTGTGGACCAGTGAGTCATGGGTTCGATTCCAGTCAAAGGCATGTACCTTGGTTGCAGTTTGCCCCAGCCCCAGTCGGGGTCACGTGGGAGGCAACCAGTAGATGTGTCTCTTTCACACTGATGTTTCTCTCTCTCTCTCTCTCTCTCTCTGTCTCCCTCTCTCTCTCTCTCCCTTCCACTCTATCTGAAGATAAATGGAGAAAATCCTCTAGTGAAGATAAAAAAAAACAATGAAATGACAGGAAATTAAAATATCACACAAGCATATATCAATTTAACACGAAAGAATGAAGTAATGGAGGAAATGAGGAACAAAAACAACAATATAGACAATAAATAGCAAAATGGCAGATGTAAATCCTACCTTCTCAGTAATTACATAAATATAAATGGACTAAATTCTCCAATGAAACAACAGAGATTGGAAGATGGATAAAAAATGCATAATCCAACTATATTCTGTCTACAAGAGACATACTTTAGATTCAAATATATAAATAAGATGACAGTAAAATAGATGGAAAATATATACCTTGCAAACAACAACCAGAAGAGAATTGGTCTAACTGTAGACAATGAAAAATGATTTGCTACTGTTTTAAATCACTACATTTGGCAGTACTTTGTTATTCATTAGTATGCTAGCAGTACAAAACTGATTCAGTCATTGAACCAGTAAGGGGCAGCATCCCACACACACATGCTTAGATATGACCCATGTTGTCTTGTTCATACAGCTAGGTAATAGAAAACTAACAAATTAATTTAACCCCAGTTAATGATTTGCCTGATCACATTAAGCATCCAGAGTCCTATAAGGGACTGGGGCCTGGCTGAATCCTAGCAAGTGTATATGGTGGTGGATCAGCACTGGCAGTTGAACAGAGGCTGGTCTTGGTCTTTCCAGAGCAGTCGGCTAAATGAGGATCCCCATTGGAAGACACTTGCTGAACAGGAAGGGGTCAATATTGGAGTCTTTTGTGGTAGAAACCATGGTTTCCAGAGGGCAAGAGACTCTATAAGTGCTAGTGATATTTGCCCGGACCAGAAATACAGTGATGGAGGCCAGAGCCTCTGTGCTGCACCTACGACTGCTGGAAGGTGCTCCTTTCTCCACTGTTTTTCAAGGAAAGGTAAATCTCTCATTCTTTTATTCACTCAACAAATAAAATATCCACTATGTTATACACACTGATCTAGGGCTGAGAATATAGCAGTGAATAAAACCAAGTCCCCTATCCTTATTGAGCTTGTGCTTCGGAGGGGACAAACAATATATGCATATATATATGTATGTATATATGTTAAGGAAGATCTAAGGAGGACACTTGAGTGGAGACCTGCGTTAAATGAGGAAGGAAGGCATGTAGATATTAGGATAGTGATCCAGTGTGGGGGAACAGCACTCTATATGTTCCTGAGGCAGCAATGTGCCTTTAGAGGTACAGCAAACAGCTGAGCTGGAGCAGACCAAGGGAGGAGGAGAGAGCCATGGACTAAGTAATGCAGAAGCTAGTGGGCAACAGTAAGGTCTAGATTCTATTCTGTATGTCACCACAAATCATTACCACTATATACCAGTACATAACAATACTCATGAAGTCTGTTTACTGAATGGGAGGAAAAAGTTTTATTCAATTTATAATACATCATTTAATGCAAACTGTACCCAGTCATGGCTACACATGAATCATTTGTGGAACTATGATTCCTGGACCCACCTAATATATCAAAATGTCTGAATATGATGCTCCAGAATCAGATGTATTGTATTACAGATGTTCCTGCTTTTTCCCCTATTGACCACTTCCTCCTCACTCCTGCCCCCCTCCTGCCTTCTCCACACTATTGTCTGTGTCCATTGGTTACACATATATGTATATACATTCTTTGGTTTATCTCTTTCCGCCCCTCCCCTTCCTATTGAGGTTCATCCTAACAACCAATTTGTACTTCTTAATCTCTTCACATTTTTGCCCATCCCCCCAGCACCCCTCCCATCTGGCAACCATCAAAAAGTTCTCTGTATCTATGAGTCTGTTTCTGTTCTGTTTGCTCACTTTGTAGATTCAATTGTTGATAGATATGTATATACTGCCATTTTATTTTTCATATTTTTTATCTTTTTCTTCAAGAAGACCCTTCAACATTTCATATAATATTGGTTTGGTGGTGAACTCCTTTAGCTTTTTCTTGTCTGGGGAATTCTTTATATGGCCATCAATTCTAAATGATAGCTTTGCAGTAAAGAGTAATCTTGGTTGTAGGTCCTTGCTTTTCATCACTTTGAAAATTTCTTGCCACTCCCTTTTTGCCTGCAAAGTTTCTTTTGAGAAATCAGCTGACAGTCTTATGGGAGCTCCCTTGTAGGTAACTAACTGCTTTTCTCTTGCTGCTTTTAAGATTCTCTTTGTCTTTAACCTTTTGCATTTTGATGATGATTTGTCTTGGTGTGGGCCTCTTTGGGTTCATCTTGTTTGGGACGCTCTGTGCTTCCTGGACTTATATGTCTGTTTCCTTCACCAAGTTAGGGAAGTCTTCTGTCATTATTGTTTCAAATAGGTTTTCCATTTCTGCTCTCTTCTCCTTCTGGCACCCCCATGATGTGAATATTGGTACACTTGAAGTTGTTCCAGACACTACTTACACTATCCTCATTTTTTGGGGTTCTTTTTTCTTTTTGCTGTTCTGATTGGGTGTTTTTTGCTTCCTTATATTCCAAATAGATGGTTTCTTTCTTGGCTTTTCCTACAGTACTATTGATTCCCTGTGAATTATTCTTTATTTCAGTTAGTGCCTCCTTCATTTCTGACTGTCCCTTCTTTATGCTCTTGAGGTCCTCACTAAGTTCATTGAGCATCCTTATAACCAGTGATTAGAATTCTGCATCTGTTAGATTGCTTATCTCCATTTCATTTAGTTTTTTTTCTTGGAGTTTTGTTCTGTCCTTTCATTTGGGACATGTTTCTTTGTCTCCTCATTCTGGCTGCCTCCCTGTTTTTGTTTCTATGTATTAGGTAGAGTTGCTATGTCTCCTAGGCGTCCTAGAGTGGCCTATGGTAGCAGGTGTCCTGTAAGGTCCAGTGACACAGCCTCCCTGATCACCCCAGGTGGACCCTTGAGGTGCACCTCTTGTGTGGACTGTACTCCCTTCTGTTGTAATTGAGTCTTGACTGCTGTTGGCACATCAATGGGAGGGATTTACTCAGGCTGATCAGCTGCAAGGACTGGCTGTGCCCACTGACCACTGACCTCTGACTACCCTGGAGGATCAGCTATGCAGGCCCACCACACAAAGCAAGACTTACTTCAGCAGGTCTCTGGTACCCATTGAGTCCACTCTTTGAGTGTGTTGCTTGTGGAGGTGGTTGGGTGGTGGTGCTTCGACATGGTCTAAGGCTCTCCACTGGGTGTGCTAGCTCTGAGGCAAGGTCAGCCTGCCTCTACCTGTGTTCTACCCAGGGCCACCAGGTATAAGCTACAAAGCAATCTGCAGATGGCTGCTTCTTGTGCTGATCTTGGAGGTGCCCAGGCAAAGCTAAGCTGTGAACCAAGGCTGACTGCTTCTAGCACCAGGCCTGGGGACAGTTAGTGAGAGGTGTGGGCTCGCTGAGGCCAGATACTGTTTGAGAGAATTTAGGAAAATCTGAAGCAGGAGCCAAGACAGGCCAATTCTACAGTAAAGCCACTGGAAACAGTTTGGGTGGGCCTGAAAGTTGGGTGGGGCATGGCCTCAGGGAACCACCAGGGTGGGACAAAATAGTGTGAGCCAGGTTGCTGGAGTCCCAGATATGGTGCCTGTCTGCTGGCCCAGTGAGGGACGGGTTCACCAAAGGAACAAGGGCCTCTGCCAGCACGTCTGTCTGGGAGAAAGCTACCTGTCCAGCTCTCTCCCCAATGCCAAACTCAGTTCTTCCCTGTTTGTGTCTGGTGCCTTTCAAGCTGCTTCCCCCATGCTGAAACCTGGAGGGTGCGAGTCTGAGTAAGTCTGTGCGTGGGCCTTTTAATTGGAACTGCCTGGGGCTCCAGCATCCTCAGCCTACCTCAGCCTCAGCCTCAGCCTCAGTTCCTGCTGGTTTTTACAGCCAGAAGTGATGGGGCTTCTCTTTCTGGCACTGGAACCCTGAGCTGGGCACCTGGTGTGGGACGGGGACCCCTCACTCCTCAGGGAGGACCTTCACAGCTGAGGTGTCCTCCTGATTTTTATCAGCCACACGTGGGTGTGGGACCAGCCCCTCCACTCCTCCGCCCCTACCAGTCTCGCTGTGGCTTCTTTAATTTTGTAGTTGTAGGACTTCCATTCAGCTCCATTTCAGGCCGTTTTGAATGAGTTTTTGTGTAGTTTAGTTGTAATTTTGATGTAGTTGTGGGAGGAGGCAATACCATGTATGGAAGTGATACCTGTGCCGCCATCTTGACCTAAAGTCTAGAAATAGTACTTTTTGTAATTTATGGCTGTATCGTATATACAAAGAAAATGTAAGAAAGGATATATCAAACTACAATACATATGTATCTCAGGTACATTGTTTTTGTTCTGAGTAGAAATGCATTAGAGAACAACTATTAAAAAGTTTTTACTATCAGCCCTTTTAAGGACAATTCTCCACCTTTTGTAAAACTGCTACTAAAGACACTCTTTTTGTAAGATAGCCCTAATAAAAAGGGTCACTTTGATACTGAAATTACAAACCAGAGTGTGTTCAATATTTGTTGAATGAGTAAGCTTGTTCCTTAGTAAGAGCTTAGTGTCCAGTATGTTGCTCACCCTATTGTACTGGGGTGCTTTTATCACAACAGAAACTGTATAACTCATGGCATTTTCATTATTGCTGCCGCAGTGGGAAAGCTCTCATCTAAATTAAGCACAGGTTAACTAACAAATGAATAGATGAATGAGATGTCTAACCTACCACCAGGCATTGCATTATGCAGAATTATCCAAACATTTAAAAAAAGTTATACTAGAAAACCTCATTTTGGTCCATCAGCATAAAGCTGATCAAGATCCTCCCCTAAACATCCAGCCTTTAAAACCCCTCCAAAAGAAGGTCTAGTTAGCATACCTCCTCTTCTTTCCCTACAGGCACGCATCTCCTAAATGCTAAGGGACCCCACAAGGCTTGCAACCAGGGCAGCAATGGGCAGTGGCAATTCACCCCACGCAAACTCCATGAACATGTCCCCAAGGCCCCCTTTTTCTCTGACTTCTTAGTGAGCCAAAGCAGACCAGCCTAGGCTAATTTCCCCAGCCCTTGTTTCACTGTCCCCAGCTTTAATAAACATCCTCTAAAATTAAAAAAAAAAAAAAAAAAAGGTTATACTAGAAAACCAACTTAGTACACAATTTAAAGAGAAAAAAATTTATTGCAATATAAAATGCACTTATAAAATGTTCACAGAAGACGTAATTCTTCAACGCTATATAAATTTATTGGGAATATTTTATTCACCTTCTATTGTTATGACGATGCCACCTAAAATATACTGTAAACGATGAGTTATACTCTATAACAAACGCATCACTGATTTTCAACAATCATTGGTTTAATAATAATTAGTTTAAGACTATATAATCACATCTATATTCTGGAATGTCCATTTACTTTCATGTAGTGTAGTGGAATTTAGAGTATAATTGCACATGGATGGTACAGAAAAACATTCACTAGTAAATTATTTATACCTTCATGACAGGTTAATAATCTTCCTAACTAAAAATAGCTTCAGGATTCTCAATGCAGGAATCTGTGTATGTTGTGTCTATGTGTGCACCCATGGAACTTAAAAGTATATCTTTAGTAAACAAGTGCAACATTACTGTTGATTATTTCGCATGTTTAAACATTATAGTCTGATTATTTGTAAACAAACAAAACCCCACACAAATATTCTTAATTCTAGAAAAAATATGTCAACCTATAATTATTCTAATATGCTTTATTTGAACACACATTGAATTTCTGAAAGGTGCATATATTACCTTAGGTAATAATGTGTAAAAGTGAGTGTTTTGTATTTTATACTATGAAATGTGCATTTCTGATATTGTTTTATGCAGCATAAAGTTTAGATGAAAAAACTCTAAATCCTGGGTTCCCACAGTTCATTTAGAAAACACCTCCCAGTTATGGCTCTTGCAGCAGGTTTAACAGATCAAACATGATGAAGTGTTCTAGCTCCCTCTATTTCAAGTATCAAAGAAAAACGAGGCTCAAAATCTCTGTAGGTTGTAGCTGAAAATGCAAAGCTTTAGAAAACAGTTAAAATGTGTTTTGAAATAAGATATAAATTGAAACAAGATTCTTAAGTGTTCATCTGTGTTAGGCTAAGGACTGGGACTTTAAAACAATTTGATTAAATCTGAATATTTGCTCAAAAGTGATAATGAACACAATTTGCCTATAAATATATGGTTTTGGAGAGAAATCAATCTTGATGTTTAAAACTTTTTCAATATTACCGACTTTAAGTACTATTTGATTTTGAATTATATTAATATTCAACTGAACATAAATATTTGGCCTCATACTACTTATAGTGAAATGACTTTTGAAATAGAAAGTTTAAAGCACTAGAAAGATAATTTACTAAAGCTGTTTAAACATGTCTTTCAAATGACATGAGAAATCCTGCAGTACAGAAAATATCTTGTACCCTTAAGGATTCAGAGTGAGCTCATCTTCTGAAAATTTAATGCCATTTAAGAAACCAAGGAGTCAAACAGAAGACTGCTGCAATAAAGCACTGTTTCTAAAAGTTGCAGACACGAGCCCACTCAGAGTTAGCAGTGCTCCTCAAAGTAAGCAACTTTCCACCTCTTCTTAGGCACACTAATTTTCAGCTTAGAAAATAATCTAACCTGGTTCTTAACATATTCCTTAAGTAGTATGAATATTTTAAGGCCTTTCTCCCTCAAAGAAAAAAATTGATGTCTCACTAAAGAGTAATAAGAAATACATCTTCCTTTCAGACATTAGACTTTCTGGAATTGGCCCAACTGTATAAAAACTTTAAGAATTATGTGAAAGTGTGGAATCATCACTCTATGAAAACAGTGTGATAAAATTAAACATCACTATGTTGAACTCTTTTCTAGCTTTCACTCAAAAATAGAAATCATGAGACTTCTATAACATTAATTTTAAAAACACACAGAAGTGAAAAGTGCTATTTTTCAAAAAGTACATTTTTCCCTACTACATGTCAACATGGAATGATTTCAGTTCTCCTGTACTAAAAGCTGAACTTTTAAAAAACTAGTATTGCAATACTAAATATAATGACATTAATCAGTAGTGGCTTCAGTTTCAGCTGGACCCCTAATTAGTCTCCGAATTCCCCTTTTTCCTGCAGGACCTTTTGGTTTTGCAAAACTTTGCTTGTGTGCATGCTGCTTGGGGTGTACTTCTTCATAAAGGAAGTCTGCAGTCAGCTCATCCCCATTGTCTATCTCAATCTGTAAGAGATGAAATTAGTAAACAGTAATGCAAAATAACAAAGTACAACATGCACAACCTAATACAAGCAATGAGCCAGTTTTAAGGTGTGAATGCTCACAAATAAATACCTAACACCCATTCCAGCAAGAGAGAATCAAAGGCCATATGTAAATAGTTTCCTTTCTTTCTTTCTAAAAATATTTTTATTTTTTTAGAGAGAGGAAGGGAGGAGGAGAAAGAGAACATGATGTGAGCAGAACACTGATTGGCTGCCTCCTGCACACCCACTATGGGGGATCGAGCCTGCAACCTGGGCATGTACCCTGACCAGGAATTGAGCCAGCAACCTTTTGATGCATGGGACAATGCCCAACCAAGCCACACTGGCCAAGACTAAATAGTTTCACTTTCATCTTTTTGGGGGTAGGTAGAGGGAGTGTTGCTTGAATATACAATCAGCTATAATAATTTCTTTCTTCACCAATTTAACTCATGTTTAAAAGTAAACACTACCACTATCTTCTCAAGTTGTTCTGCTTTGACACACTACATTCAAGCAACATTACTCATGGCTCCTTCATCACCTTAGGTCACTTAAAATCACTCTAGGACAGGGTTGGCAAACTATGTCCTACTGGCCAATATAGCCCAAGTTAAGAGTGTGTTTTATATTTTAAAAGTGTTGTAAAAACAAAACAATATAATAAAACAAAGAATATGTGACAAAGACCATATGTGGCCTGACAAAGTCTAAAATATTTACTCTGTTTCTCTTGTAGAAGGTGATTCTTAAGAACTTAAAAAGCATGAAGGGTTCAGTACCGAAAAGACTAGTAATTTGTAAAGACCTGTGTTTTAAGAGTTGAAGGGCTCGAGAATAAACCATATCTTTACCCATGCCTCCCCCATATTTAAGAAACTAAATTTAAGAAAATTGGTAGCTTAGCTCCCAAAATGCAAATGTTTATGCCCATTCCCTCCTTTCTCAATAACTGGAAAAATTCTCAACCATCCCATGATTCAGTTATAAATGGAGACTGTAGTTCCTTATTAATAGCAAGTCTTGAGACAATCACAAGTGTGTAGCTCTAGCACCACTGTGCAACAGAACTTTCTACAATACAGAAATACTCTAATTCTGCACTGTCCAATACAGTAGCCACTAGACACACGTGGCTAATGAGCACCTGAAATGTGGCTAGTGTGATTAAGGAATTGAATTTTAAATTTTATTTAATTTTAATTTATATTTAAACTAAAACAGCCACATGTAGTTTGTGGCTACATATTAGAGAGTACAGATGTATAGGGAGACCGGGGTCATGATAGGAGTAGAGCACATCCTAAGGATTTATGATGAGAATAAGAAAAAAAACTTTTATTTGTAAATCACAATATATCATGAACTACATGGAAAGACAATAAAAATCTAGCAAAAACTGAAAAATTTTTAAGTGATAGGTAGGCATTAGATAAACACATTGATAAGATAAATTAGATAAATAAATAGGTTGGTAATTACCTTTCTAATGACATCCATTTGTAGTTGTCTTTCTACAATTTCTAGCAGAGGGCTTTTGCAGCTAGAATACAGCATCCGTTCCCTTATACTGCATGTGTATCCAGGCATTGAATAAATAAAAACTGTAAGTTAAAAAAATAACAATAAATACAATTAGCAGCTTATCAATTGAAGCAAATAAAATACCTCGTAAAACTATAACTAAGCCTTCTGGGCAAGAAATAAGCAACATGTTAAAAACAATGTGTCATATACCTATGGATTCCAAATAGTCTCCTTCATGGGAATGCTTATACAGAAAGAAATGGTAACGTGCTGAATCCTTGGGAATCCTCTTTGGCAAATCTTTTAGTTCTGTATTTGTTGTGTCGGCCAAAATTATAATTTCATTTTTTATATCTATTTCCTGTCAAGAAACAAAGTATACTCATTAAAACAGATACAAAGATATTTAAAATTTATAATTAAAATACTAGGAGACAAGGAGAAACTTACACAGGTTTGACTTTTTCACATGAACATATTATATATTGCTTTTGTAGTTGAAAAATATGGATACAAATAAACAGGAAGCAAATAAAGAAGTTTTAAAAGCTATTAAAAATAGACCTTCTCTAAGCATAAGCTACAAAAAAGAGCAGCCATTTCATAATAGTCATTATGTATCTCTTACCAATTGCACATAGTTGAGCTGTCTGTTATTCAGTTTTTCCAAAGCCTGAAAAGCTTCTCGAGAAATAGGAAACGCTACTCCTTGTAGTGTTTGATGTTTAGTGTCCACACCCACGTCAGTCTGTACCTAGGTATGACAGATTTAATGTACTGATGAATTCTTAGCATTTACCAGTGACATATGGCAAAGATAACAAAACCCAACTTCTATAAAGTATCATTCCACCCTTGCCCATTTCTATGTAACCAAAATTAACACTTAAAACACTACGAACTTAAAAAGCAAATAATTTTTCACATTTGTTAATGTTCTGCTAGCACTTTGTCAACATGCACAGTGCATGACAAATCTTTATGAAAATGTTGGGAGTGAATGTAAGTGTTAATGGGGCTTTAGGGGATTTTGTTTGGTTGGCACAACTGCAGTGAGCTACATAAGCTCTCTGAAGTGTCTTCAGATTACACTTTTAATTATTAAATTTTACTTAATAAGATTTATGAACAGTAATATATATATAATATGTATAGAACTTTACTTTGTTCTGCTAGACATAAAATGTAACACAAATACCATGCACTGAATTGAAAGGAGTACACACAGTATACAAAGACACACACAGCTCAACAAAGTACACTACTGCAGAAGTTCCAGACTCAGAGCTTTCATTACTAAGAACATGGGTGTACATGTACTAGAAGAAGAGTATTTTAAGAAAGCTTTCAATGCATATGTTTAAGACTTTTATACTCAATAAATGATAGCTTATATAGGATCTCATTTGCAGTGTAGCAACAAAAAAGTCAAATAGAAATTTTACTATAAAAAAAAGTGAATGGAGATTCTACAGCATAAATGATATTGGATAATGAAAACATCATAGAACATATGCAAATGCATACCCCAATACGATCCTCTGGGTTCTGATTGCAAGGAATAAAACAAACTATCAAACTTGTAAAAAAAAAAAAAAATCACATAAAAATCCCTACTCAAACTGCTTTAGTTAAAATAATATAAAAATAGATCCTTGCTATCAGGTTACTATTAAATAATACTCAATCATTTTCCAGACTGATTCCTATTAGTGTGTTACTCAGACTAGTGAACAGTGGTTTCTGCTACTTGTTCTTTTCTATAAATTCCAGTAGAAATACAGTAGCTTTTCTAACTTGTAATTAGAATGGATGCAGTAAACATATTAAAAAATGATAAACTATAATATGGATGGAATTTATTAACTCAAATATGCTAAACAAATATATATATGTATATAAACACCATCCAAGTAGTGTTCATAGTAGTTCATTTACAGAGCTTCTAGAAATTTTCAAAATCCTATAGCATTTATATTCTATTCTCTTTAGTCATCACTATTCTCTGAACTAACATAAAACAAACCTGCTTCAGGCAACCTCAGTAGATATAATACTCTTTGCACTAAATGTATAACACACACTTTTTCCATTATTTAGTATTCAAAGTACAAAATTAAAGAGTTGTACTTCCAACAGTAAGATTTACTATTCTGTCACTTACATTGTAAAGACAAAAGAAGGCTATTTATGAAATTGATGTGAAGTTTAATATTCATTTTTAACTTTTTTCCTGAAAACATATTGAACATAGTCTTGTCTCTAATGTAAACAAAATAAAGGTAAGCTACCTAACCTATTTATTGTCTAGTTATCTCTACATCTATTAATTAAAAAAATATTTTTAAACACAAAATCTTGCAATGGTTTCAAAACAGTAATTTACCTCATTAATTTTAATCTGTCGTAATTCTTCCTCAGCTGCAGTCAATGGGGCAGGAGAAGATTGTGATAGCAAATATTTTTTATATCCATGTAATGATACATCTTCCTGTAAGCAGAGAAATGCACTATTATTAGTTATTTTCTAGAAGTCAAACCTCAGTGAGGTTACTTAGGACAAATAAAATCATTACTTCAACAGAAAAGAGAATGTTTTAACTGAAAATAAATACTATCAAGAATTTTACTATTTATTCTTATTTTTTAAATCCTCTATTCTATAGGTTTCAAAAATCTTCAAGGGAGAACCTACTCTTCATTTCCTAAAGTTTTATAATTACCAAGTCTACTTATGAGTGTGGGGGTGGTGATGGCCAGCCACAGGATGAACCCAGTCATGCTTTAAGTCTAAAGGACAATTATCATTAAACTTCTGAGCCTGCCCTACAATTATTTAATAATCAACATACTCAGATTCTGAATTCTTATTATAATGACATATAATTTCTCTATAATTATTCATAGAAAATAATAGTTCTTATTTCAAAGAAAAAAATATTCCAAAGAGGTCTACTTTTCATAAAAATTTTGTGGTTTGAATGGAAGACTGAGGACAGAATTGAAAAACTAGGCCATTTTACAATTAATGATGAATAAGCAAAGTATTCCCTCTAATCCTGTAGTCTATACAACAGCTTTCTTAATAATACTTTAACTAATTAAGATATATTAATTGATCAAGTAATTATCCCAATTAACTACCAAATCAACTTACCTGTCTCAATGTTCTGATTTAAATAGTTACTGCTTCCACAACTTGGGTATAAATGTCCATATTATCTAAACATTACTTTATCAAGTAGTCTCTCACTTTTCTGAGCCTGTTTCCCCATCATTAAAGTGAAATGGTTGAACTAAATGAGGAACTGAATTAGAGCATCTCTAGGGTACATTCTAGTTTTTGAAGTCTAACAAAGGAGATTACAACATATTTTTTAAGGATAAGTACAATGCTTCAGTTAACTTACATATCATATGAAATGTAACAATATTTTCTCTCTTATTCTTATGTTTTCAGATTCATCAATATGAATTCATATTAATTACTCATTACCTAGGAGTTCTTCAATCATGCATAATTATAAAAGTATACATTTTGTACCTTTACTGTCCCAAATACTTCATCTTTAATGTGGCCACCTCCAAACTCCTTTTTAAGAGTTGCTCTTGTTGCTGCATACAACATTTTTTGACGAACCTATTAAATTGTGAAAGTTTGCTTAGACGTTTATAGATAAAAACTATTATTACAAAAGAAAGCACTTTTTGAATATATTAAAATCTTCAGGCACATTAAAAAACAAACTGTGATAAAGCTGAAGTCCACTGACTAATACACTAAAGCATGTGTCTACAAATAAACATCATAACACCAGCATCTAAACTATCAATGGCTATTAAGGTAGATTTCAATTTATAATATATCCTATTTTTCAAAAAGTGGAAAACAATCTAAATTTTTAAAAATTACTCATTTTTAAAGTATAAAATGAGTTCAAGAAAATGAAACTACTTAAAACACTATTTTATTTATTTATTTTTTTTTGTGGAAGTAGGGTATAAACTGACACCCCTCAGAAGAGGGGGTGGGGGGGGAGGGAAGAGATAAACCACAGAACTTATGCGCATGTATGCATAAGTGATGGACATGGACAACAAAGCTGGGGACAGGGTGGGGGGATGGGGAGGAGGGTGTCAATGGGGAAAAAAGGAGAAACATCTGTAACAAAAATAAATTAATAAAAATAAATAAATAAATAAATAAATAAAACACTATTTTAAAATACAAGGAAGAAAACACTGAAATGAAGTAACCTGGACACTGACATTTTACTAAAAGCAAATCTAGATTAGATGTTACTAATTAAGAATCAAATATTCATGGCATAGCTATGGCATATACCATTATATGAGAGACACATAAATGAAAATAACCAATATAAAGTACCTACAGAAAACTACTAAAGATAATTATCAACCAATAAGTCATTTAATAGTCCTGCATGGTCAAATCCAGTATTTCTTTCAGATAGGATATAAGGAATCAGAGGAGAGGATGACTTTTTAAAACAATGATTTCTAGATAACTTTTAAAATTGTAGTTTTTCTACAAGAAACAAGAAAAGTACTCATTTTAAAATACGGGCAGTAGCCATATATTAATTTTGTGTTTTGTTCTATTTAGTCAATTTTAACTTTATTAAAAAAAAAATTTGTGTATGACTTGAATGGAAGCTATTAAGAATATTGAACATAATGTTCAATTAGTTCTCAGAATTATTACAATTATCATTCTCAGACCAAAGTAGTTAGCTTTATTCTTTAGAGGTCCAAAGTCATTCATAATTGACACAGATTTTACAATTTTAAATCAGTAATTCTATTGATTTCAAGGGCAAGACTTCTGAATTTAAGCATATTACTCCTAATTCCATACTACCAATCCAAGAATTTTCTCCATGTTCATTCTCTTCTATGGGAAATGACTGTTGCTTCTTAACTTTCTCTTAGCCTAGGAATATTTCGGGAAAAAAAAAAATTCTAGCATTTAATGTTAAATAAGTTACAAAAAAAGTTACTCACATGAGAATGATCTGGAGACCATGCAATGAAGATCCATTCATATCCCTGGGCATTCTGAGAATCTAACCTGAACAATATATAGCACGGTTGTTTGTCCTCCAACAGGGGTAAAACAAAGGAATCATAATCCTTATCCCAGGAATCTGAAGGCTGACTACATGATCCAATCACAAGTTTCTCTATGAAGAACAATTTTTAAAAGATATATAAATGTTTTGAAATACCAAATGACAGAGTAACAAAGAATAGAAGAATAAATTTAGTTACTTCCTAATTACTACTATTCACATCAAAAAATTGAAAGAAAATAATTGATATAAAATAATAATATATATTATTTATAAAGTAGTATATAAAATATATATTATTATAATATAATAATTGATATAAAATAATTGATATAAAATAGCATTAAAAACAGGTACACAAATTTTATGACTACATGGTTAAAATAATGTCATTTATTAAAAAACACAAGAAAGGAACGGATAAAAATGATCATAAATAGTTGAGCTGGATGGCTGAAGAATGGATGATTATATTCTATTTCCTAAAAGGCTTATTAAGCTATAAGTTAACAACAAAATATATTTAAGTAAGTGTACTACCACCCAAAGGATAATTTCTGAAATTAACATTGAATTGTACAGTAAGAAATATTAAATAAAACCAGGTTTAGTGCCTATCTGGCCATAATGCTACAAATTTAAAATTTTCCAGAAGCATAAAGTGGTATAGCCACTTTAAGGCACTACTTGGCAGAATCAAGTAAAAGTGTAAATGTACTCTGCATAGACATTCTCTTGCACAAAGAGTTCACTGTAGTACTATATGATAGTAGAAACTGAAAAGAGCCTGAATATTATCAATAAAAGAATGGACATACCATATGTGGCACAGTCACACAAAATTCTATTCATATTAGTAGCAGTTATTAAGAGGAGATGGAAATATTTATTCTTTGTCATTTATTTAAAAATTTTTCGCAAAATTTTTATTTTGAGTACAACCAGATAATGATGATTTAGGAAATAATGTCATTTTCCTTCTGTACAGATACTAGTTAAACTTTACCATTTTTCTTAACTAGTCGGTTAGGAAGTAATGGCATTTAAAATTTTAGCTCAGTATTTCTAAAATATGCTGCTTTACAGTATATGTTTATTCCTGTTCAGTGGGGCAATATATGTAGAACAATTGCATATTTTCAAACTATTCTGGTATTTTTAACATATAAATAGAAAATCTAGAGTAAATTATATTTACTTCCAGTTTATGAGAGAACTAGTTATTTTTCCAAAGCAAAATATTTCAAGGTATTTAAGAAATTAGGCCAGTGGAATATTTTAACATATTCATTTGTGATTAAGTAGTTATACTATAAATTGTTCAAATTCAAATTAGCAGAATTACAAGATTCTCCCACCCAACCATATTTTCCATGTTTACAGATTTTGAAAGATTCAATCTAAAAGTTTGTTACAGTCTCAGAACTTTTTCCCAAAAGAAAGAGGAATCATTTCTGTAGCATAGATTGTAATAAGTAGAAAAAATAGGAGAGTCTGAAATCCTGTTTCTACTTCAAAACTAACTTTACTGAATAATAATTCACAAATAACTATTTTTTTGGATAATCACCTGTTTAGTGATTTCCATTCCAGAGATGGAAGCACTGACATTATAAATGGATTAACATGCAGAAACAGACAAAAAGTAAGAGAGGAAGATGTCACACCAAAAAACATCTTTCTCTTTCCCTGTCAAGTTCAGAATTCAGAAAGTAAGCAGAGGCCCATGGGACATGCCCCAAAATGTACAAGATCCTAGTTACCTAAAGGCAAGCTTTGAACTTGCTTCACATTAATTAATAGTTCAAGTCACTGACAACTACTTAGAAGTTTGAAAATGTAACAGCGAATAATCCAAGGACAAGCAATATATAAAATTGTTTAACTAACCATTTTCAATAGATATTTTCAGAAGTCTGTATTTTCCATTTCTTGCTCTGGCAAAGATATCTTTAACATCTTCACTTGCTGTGGAAAATAATGAAGAAACATAAACCTATTCTTTATACTTATGTATTAATATTTTCTAATACTACTTAAGTGAGGAAAAATGAATTATAATACAAAGCAAAATATTTTGAATATGTAGCATCCTCATCAGTAATTTAAATTAAAAACTTAAAAGTAAAACATAGTGGACACTGTATACAGCTAAGAGATACAAATATATTTTAAAAGTATTAATTCTAATTTGTTTTAGCTACATAATTCCATAGTGGAAATAACATTGGGAACCGTGGCTGGTGTGGCTCAGTTGGTTGGAGCCTCAACCCAGACACCCAAAGGTCTCGGGTTCAATACCCAGCAGTCAGGGTATATATACCCAGCTTTCTGGTTTGAGTCAGGTTGGGTTGGGTATGGGAGGCAACTGATGTTTCTCTCTCTCTATCCCCCTTCCTCTCTCTCTAAAATCAATTTAAAAACAATAATAATAAAGTAAAATAAAAAAAGAAATAACACTGGCAGTGAATATATTAAAATTACTCAAACCCAATAATGAACAAATTACAATTTTGAAAAACACCTTTATTGCTTCTTTGAAAAATGTTGAAAACCTGCTTTCATTCTCTTCTGGTCCAATTTCAAGCTTATGATAAACAAAAACACCTTCATCAATTCATTTTCTACACTTTCACATTAAAAACAACACTAAATATCAGATATCCTATCCCGCTTGAAGAAAAAGTCAATAAAACTCATTAGTCAAATAAAAAGTTTATACTAATGGTTACATTTTTCTAATTTATATTTTCCAAAATGCTGGGATAAGCTCACTGAACAAATATATATTTAAAAATCTAACCCTTGTGTTCCTATTAAAGCTTCAATTTCGTTCTTGGGTTGCATGTTTGACCTAAAGAACCACTACTACTTAAGTAGTGTTTACAATAGGCTCAAGCATGAAAGTTCATAATTACATACTTAAATGTCAAAACTAATGCAGACAAATAAAACAACGCTTTTACATTTGAGACTATTCTGCTCATGTTTGTGTGTGCAGGGGCAGGTGTGGGGTAGTGTCAAAGACCCTTAAGAACAAAACACAAGGAAATGTTCATCTAGGGAAAAGATTCGTTGTCTATTTACAGCAAGAGCTTGTGTTTCTACTAGAACTCATTAAGCGATCTCGAGTAACCCCGGGATATATTATTTGGTTGTGACGAGGTGAGCGCTTCCAGACTGCTCCTTTTCGAACGAGGAATGGAGGAGAGAGATAATTGCACATTCTGTCTGCACGGATAATTAAAAGCAGCCACACAGATCAGACTTTGCAGTTCCCTGGGGGAGGAACTAAGAAAGAGATCAAAACACCCCATACTCAGGATTTCAGAACACATTTCATATTCCCATTTTGGAAGAAAATGCTTAAGAGTTTGGGAACTCTTACTGGAAAAAAAAAAATCATTCCAGCATCTTTCTTTTTATAATTAAAGTCCTGTAACAATCTCCTTTGGACCGTAAAAAGAAAAATTCCCCCTTCTCTCGACAGCAAAAGCTGCCACAGTCGCCTCCACCTTTCCAGGTCTTCCCTACCTGATAAAAAGGGGGAAAGTTGGGCTAATGTCTGGGGCGATGGAAGAAGGCACGCCCCCGTCACCCAGGCCGCCTCGGGAACCAATTTCCTCCGCTCCAGCGAATCTCGGGTCCGTCTGCAACGTGGCGGCGGCCCGGCCCCGGCTGGGAGGGACGCAGGCCGGGAGCGCCCGGGACCTGAGAGCGCGGGGGGGCGCAGAGCCCCGGCTCTCCCCGCGAGACCGACTCCCCGCGCTCCCAGCCCGACTTCGGCCGGGCCCGGCCCGCAACCAGCCCGGCTCGCCGGGAGCCCCCCGGGAGTCCCTTCCCCGCGGGACGCGCCGGGCGCCGTTACCTTGGATGCCGGTCTGGTGGGACATGGCGGCGGCCGCGGGCTCCCGGCTCCGGCGCTGAGTACAGCGAGCGGCCCCGGCCGGCGACTCCAGGAAGTGGTGGCTCCTCTGCCGGCCCCGCGCGTCATCAGCCTGCGACCGGCGGCGCCCCGCCCCGCCCCAGGAGGCTGACGGCGCCCTCGCGCGCCCCGCTCTCCGCGCCCCCGCCCGAGTTCTGGTGGCGGGGCTGCGGCTCCACGGCCCCCGGCCCTCGCCGCCGGCTCTCTGCCCGGATCCCGCCCTCGGCCCTTGCCGCCGCCTCGCCAACTCCACCTGGGTGGATGAAGCACCACTGAGCCAAGCGGTGGCTTTGCTTCCAGCGAGCCTGCCCACACCGCCTTTCGCTGGGTCAGCAAAAGGATGCTTAAGGATGGCCATTTCCCCGAACCTCCAGTTTCAGCGTCAGAGATGTGAACAATATCCTTCTTGGTTTACTCTTCTGTAATCTATACAAATGAATGTGAAAGGTCACTCCCTGCCCCAATTAAAAAAATGAGAATTAATATACTACAGGTGGTCTCCCATCAAATTTTCCCACGTTTTTAAATTAAGTTTTTTTTTTTTTTCAGTTGGGCTCAGTTAGAGACCAAGTTTTCCTTTCTCTTCATCCCAACGAGAGACAGCCACTGAAAGTGAAAATATAAGCGGATTTAACTACTCTGGTCAATTCTACCCTTGCAAACTATAATACTCTCTGCTTAAGATTGACCCATTTATTGTTTAATCAAGTAATTAGTCAATATTTACTTAATAAATTTGCAAGGTAACAGCAGATAGTATTTAAAATTATTTATCTTTTTAAAAAAAATTTTATGAACATGTGTTTCCCTTTTTAAGGGTAATTTTAGTAATTATTTTTGTACTACTTTTCTGCCACTCCTAGGTTATAGTTTTCTAGGGAGAAAGCTGGGTCTTTTGTTTCTAAGGCCTTGAACTGACAAATATACAAAATTGCAATCTGCTTATCTTTGTTTAGGCCAATAATATTAAGAGCAAGTTAACAAATCACTCTTCAAAGAAAATAAATTTTTAATTAGTTGTTAACTAACAGGCAGGCGATTGTTTTTCTTTACAAGGATCACAGCAAACATGGTTGCTATGTTCTGGTTTTGTTATCTAAACTGTAGTTCTCAAACAGATCCTCACATTCCGGAATAAACAAAATGTAATCTGAGTTTTATGACTTGTTTGGATTTAATAAATGTGTGTGGGGAGGAGGGGGATTCATTCTAACCATATTCTTCCTGACATAGTTCACCCTGATTTACTAGTTTTGATTGCATTGTTGAGCAGAGAAAATTTACAGCTCATTTACAGTTTTTGACTGATTCATGTACTGGTGACTAGGAAAAATTGCTTAAGGAAGTTGGCATTGCTCAAAAGTACTGATAAGACAAGAATAACTCTCCCATATTCATGCTTAGAAAGGACCACTGTATCCTCAGCCCACACAAGGAGGGAAAGTTCAGTTAGGGTGGGTGGGATCACTCTGGCATCCTCAGGAAAGTGCTTATTTTCTGCCAGTACGCTAGTGGGACTTAAAATAAAGCTGCTTGGACCTTGGGTGCACTGTTTTTAAAATGGAAAAAATTCCTCTGAGCAAAAGAAGGAAACTGAGCAGAGGAAAATATTTACTAAGCATGGCCAAAATGATCTTTTTTACTATCCATCAACATTTCTACATATAGTTAAATAATTTCCTCTATTTTACTGTATTCTATGTATGTGTAAAAAATGGATTCTTGATGCTTTCATAGGATGTTGTTTTATGAAAATGTTAATGGTTAATATTGATGATACACTTAAATCTTACTAATTTATTATGTGTGATGTTTATTTCCTATTGGGTTAATGTTTGACTTTGTACTAACTTGGGAGAAATAGTTTATTGAGTATATAAAGTGCTAGTGATACATATATTTTATCTTGCTTCTTTAATCTCTCTTACATCTTAAATTTGATCCCAATCATATTTTCCCCCTAAATTTAAAAAAAGTTGTGATAAAATACATGTAACCTAAAATGTATTATCTTAACCATTTTAAAGTGTGCAGTTAAGTAGTGTAAAATGCATACACCTTGTTGTGCAACTCTTTTCATCTTGCAAAACTGAAATTCTATTAAACAACTGCCCATTTATACCCAATGCCCCACCCCCTAGCAAACAACATACTACTTCTGGCTCTATGAATTTGACTACTTTTGGTACCTCATATGAGTGGATACCCAGAAGTGGAATTGCTAAATGGTGTGGTAATTCTTTTAATGTTTTTGATGAAACACCATACTCTTTTTCCTTAGTGGCTATACCATTTTACATTTCTTCCAGTAGTGCACAAGTGTTCTAGTTTCTCTGAATCCTAGTCAACACTTGTTATTTTCTGGTTTCTTTTTTGGTTTGTATTTATAGTAGCCAACCTAATGGGTGTGAGGTGGTATCTCATTGTGGTTTTGAGTTACAGTTTCCTAATGAGTAGCGATATTGAGCATCTTTTCATATATTTTTGGCCATTTGTATATCTTTTTGAGAGAAATGTCTATTCAAGTCCTTTGAATATTTTTAAATTAGGTTGTTTGTTTTTTTGACATTGAGATGTAGTTCTTTATATATTCTAAATATTGACCCCTTGTTAGATATACGATTTGCAAATATTTTCTCCCATTCCATAGGTTTCCCTTTTATTCTGTTGATTGTGCCCTTGCCCAGCAGTTTTTTTGTTTGTTTAATTTTGATGTAGTCCAGTATCTCTTTTTTATTTTTTGTTGCTTTTCTCCTTATCTTTACAATATATTTGCTAATCTTCTGACTATCTTCTAGCTTTCCTTCCCTCAGTTTCTACTAAATATCTTATAAATATCATCTCTACTTCCTATATATAATTTCTCACCTCTTACTCCTTAAATCCATGCTTCCCAAACTGTATGCTGAGGTGTCCCAGCCTCAGTGAACTCATGGGACTGCCTGGGGGATATTGCAGATTTTTAAAGGAAACATCGTGATATTTGATGTCTTTCTGACAGCACAAAAAATACTAGCTTGAGATATTTTACTGTTTCAGTAGTAGATGGCTCTATATTCCTTTCCATAATATCATATTTTTCCAAAGCTGGATTTTCAGGGGTTGCTGTGATAAAAGCAACTGTGGGTGAACAGGAAATGACAGTGGCTGCAGGTGTCGATCTAATTCCAAAGTTTAAAAAGTTGTATAGTGTGTAACAAGTGTATGCATTCCATTAGAATATAATTGTATTATTTAAAAACAGTCAAATGTTATTTTTCCATGAAATTATATGTATGACCTTTTCAAACAGCTGCTAAGTTGCTAGTATATCAATACTGACTAAGATGTTTGGAACTGACTACTTAATAAACTGAATTGCATATCTTTTGACCTAGTAACACTATGGAAAAATTACTGAGATATAGAAGTACCCATAAATGGAGAACGTTTGGGAGCCTCTGCCTTACAACCTTTGCATATGGTTTTCTCCATACCATTCTACTGAAACTATTTTTCTTGAATGTGACTAATATCTTCCTTCTTAATAGTAAAATCAATTACGTTTATCCTCAGATTTTTTTATTTTTATTTTTTTCTTTATTGATTTTAGAGAGAGAGGAAGGGAGAGGGAGCCAGAGATAGAAACATCGATGAGAGAGAACATTGATCGGCTGCCTCCTGCATGCCCCCCACTGGGGATTTGGCCCACAACCTGGGCATGTGCCCTGACCGGAAATCAATCCAGCAACCTCCTGGTGCCTGGGTCGACACACAACCACTGAGCCACACTGGCTGGACTATCCTCAGATTTTTATCAGTTTCCTAAAGCTGCAATAACAAATTAACACAAACTGGGGGGCTTAAAACAACAGAATTTTTTTCTCACAGTTCTAGAGGCCAGAAGTCCAAAATCAAGGTGTCAGTACAGCTGCCATCCCTCTGGAGGCTCTAGGGGAGAATCTTTCCCTGCCTCTTCCAGACTCTGATGGCTGTTGTCATTCCTTGACTTGCAGCCACATCACTCTGTGCCCCTATGGTCACATTGCCTCCTCTTCTTCTATCTTAAGTCTCCCCCATGTCTTTCCTCTTAAGGACCACTTGTCGTTGGATTTAGGACCTACCCAGATAATCCAGGATAATGTCTTCATTTCAATATCCTTAATTTAATTGCATCTGCAAAGACCCTTTTTCCAAATAAGGTAACAATCACAGGTTCCAGGGATTAGGATGTGGACACAGTCTTTTGAGGGATTACCATTCAACCCACTACAGATGTATGTATTAGGGGGACTGGAAAGTAATGTCGTTTTTTTTACATTAACTTCAAACAGATAAATTTTTAACAAGTTTTTATTTTTAATCAATGATGTAATCACCCTTGTTATCAACAACCTTTTGCCATCTAGTGTGCAAATTTTCAATGCCGGATCAATAAAAATCAATTGGTTTTTGAGCAAAATATCTGGAGATGGCATTTTGGACATCATCCAAATTTTCAAATTTTTTGCCACTTAGAAAATGTTGTAGCGATCAGAATAAATGGAAATCCAATGGCACAATATCGGGCAAGGATGGTGGGTGAGGCAATACCTCCCACCCCAATTCATTAATTTTTTCCAGGGTTCGTCTTGCACAGTGCGGTCTTGCATTATCGTGTTGGAGAATAACGCCTTTTCTGGTGACAATCGCTGGGCACTTTTCAATTAAAGATTGATTTACTTGATCCAATTGTTCACAGTAAAGGTCTGCATTCACATTTTGTCCAGGTTTCAGCACTTCAAAATGAACGACCCCGCGAATAGTCCATCAAACACACAAAAGTGCCTTTTTGGGGTGTAATCCTGGTTTAGCTGTACTTCGTGGCGATTCATTAGGAGAGAGCCACTGCCTTTTGCATTTTGGGTTATCATAGAGGACCCATTTTTCAGCTCCAGTGATCAAGTGATCAAAAAATGCTTCTGTATTGTGCCACTGAAGCAATAAGTTGCATGTGGTGGACCGGTTAGCTTTGTTTTCTTCGGACAGATTATGTGGGACCTAAACACCTGCTCTGCTTACTTTACCAATCTGCTGCAAATGTTCTTGGATGGTCGACCAAGGTTGGTTAAGAGTGTTTGACAGTTCCTCGACTCTCTGACTCGGATTTGCTTCCACTTCTGCCCTTAACATGTCATTACTTTAACGACATTACTTTCCGGTCCCCCTAATATGAGGCTTTTGATATTTGTTATCATTGCTTCTTCTTGACATGCTCCTTTTTCTCTTTCTTTAACACTGCACTAAACTGATCTTCCTCTTGGCTGGGCCATGGTGCCCAGAGTATTATTGTCAGACATTCTGGATGTTACAGTGACAGTGTTTTAGGATGAGACTAACATTTAAATTGGTGGACTCTGAATAAAGCAGCTTGTCCTCCATAATGTGGATGGGCCTCATCAAATTATTAGACCAACACTGACTTCCCCAAAGCATGAAGGAATTCTGCCAGCAGATTGCCTTTGAATTAGAAATGCAACTCTTCCCTGAATCCCACTCCCCCCCACCCAAAATAGGTCCAAGTCCTAATCCCTGGAACCTGTGAATGTTGCCTTGTTTAGAAAAAGGGCTTGCCCCATCAGATTTTGGACTCACCAAGTCTCCAAACTGCATGATCCAATTCCTTAAAATAAATCTCACTTTCAATATACATACACATCCAGCTGATTCTGTTTCCCTGGAGAATCCCGACTAATATCCTTTAACTCCTTCTCTGTCTTCTTTACCTCACTTTGTCAACATATGTAAAAGATGAATTCATATGTCTTTAGCAAATTAGCTCTACTGCCGACCTCAATGTGTCTTTATTATGATATCCCTTAAAAGCAGGCCCTTTAATCTATCACCCAGCTGCTTCCAGACCTGGGAGGACTTGCTTGTATTAGCTACGTCACTGGTATCAGACATAGAAGTAACACAGATCATAATTAAAAGGCTGTTTTGGACATGTGAGACTCATCTCTTCCATATTCAATCTGTATTCAGTAAATCACTCTTGCCAACTACTTGGTGAAGTCCAATGAAGCATTAGACAGAGTAGGCAATTAATGTTAAATAAATTATTCCATTTACCCAGGCCCTCACTTATACCTCTTTCAAATCCTCACATCTAGTTATTTTCTAATATCATAGAGTCAACTGGTTTTGCTTTTGAAAGTAAAATGCTTCTTTGGCTTCCCTTCTGCACGTCTCATTGCCCTGCTCTTCTTACCAGGCCTTATGTTATTTTTTCTGTTAGACCTACATTAACGAAGTCACACTCAATTGTCAAATTCATTTCCTGAAATGATCTTCTGACTGGTCAATCCCCTGCATACTGACTCTTAGTGCCTCCCCACTGCCTGCAGAATATGGTTCAAGCTCCTCAGCTTGGCACCCAGGGTCCTCTTTCCCAGTTGTGCCCTGTGTGCTCGTCACACTGACACAGCCATCCTAAAGACGACACTGCCTTGTCTGTATCGTGCTGTTTTTCCTGATCTGGAAGATAGCTCCTCACTCCCGTTGCTCTGTACCCCAGCATTTTTTCTGCTGTCTCTGCTTTTCAATTTAACTCATTCTCTGGAGCCATATCAACTTGCATGAATCCTTTCCTCATTCTCAATTGTATATGAAGTCTTGTTTCTTCAAATGACTACAGCATTTTGCATGTCTATTGTAGCACCTCTCTTACTCTTTCCTGTAGTCCAGATGTATGTGAACTTACCCTAGTTTTCCTGTTAGACTGTGTAGTCCTTGATATCAGGGACTTTATCTTGTTCTTTTTTGCATCTCACATGTATTTAGTATTCATTCATCTGTTCTTTCATTTAGTACATTGTGTTATTAAGTTGGGGGTAGAACCATGATCACAATGCTCTGTAAACATTTCTGGAATTTAAAAAGTCATGATGATCCCTGGCCAGTTTGGCTCATGGTCGGGTCATGCGGGAGGCAGCCAGTCAATGTGTCTCTTTCACATCGATGTTTCTCTCTCTCCCTCTCTCTCTCTTTCTCTCTCTCTCCCTCCCTCCCACTCTATCTAATAAGAAATAGAAAAATATCCTTGTGTGAGGATTAAAAAGAAAAGTCTTGATGACTTTTTTTTTGCATATGGAAATGGATGTTGCTAAGTCACTTATCTTCAGTGGAACTATGAAACAAGGGCACTGGACAGTTTTCCAAGAATGCTTTTTCAAGTTATCAAATTGCATGATTCTTTGGTGGTTAAAATGATTATATATTCACTCAGTAAAACAACTATTTTTAAACAGTTTCAATTAAACTGAATTTCTTTTGAAAAATCTTCATTGTAAGATTTTTCTTTTAAAAAAAAACCTTTATTTTTATCATAATTATTTTTTAAGCAGTAACTGTTCAGACAGTTAATATCACATGATCTCACCTATTTGTGGAATATAATGAATGTAACAGTCTGAGGAACAGGGTAGACCCAGAGATGTGGAAGTAGGGTACAGACTGACAATCCTCAGAAGAGGGGGTAGGGGGAGGGAAGAGATAAACCACAGAACTTATATGCAGGTACACATAACCGATGGACATGGACAACAAAACTGGGGATGGGGTGGGGAGGAAGGTGTCAATGGGGAAAAAAGGAGAAACATCTGTAACAAAAATAAATTAATAAAAAAAAATTGCATCCTCTACCCCTTACCTCTTTCTTTAAAATATTAACTGATTTAACAGTAGCACCTTACTATTGGTCTTATCAACTTATGTATTCTTGTTTCCTATTATTTATATGTATGAATCCTGGGCTCTACCCACAAATATTTCCCCACTTTTACTTTTCTATTATGTCTCCAGTTATTAAATATTTGTTAGAACTATAATAATAGTGTCTTAGATTTGTATAATGGTTTATACGTTTCAAAGAATATATATAGATTTGTTTGAGCACCAAATAATCCTACCGAACAGGTTGAATGAAATATTACTAGGTTTTATTTTTGAACTTTCAGCAATTTGGAAACTGAGGCACAGAGAGGGGCAGTCAGCAAGTTTCAAGTATAGGACACATATTTGTAAGAGACAGAAACCACATTAAGACAATGTATGCAAAAAACAGGATATATTTTAAAGATATGGGAGAACCTCATGGATCCCAAGGGCCTGGTTTCATCCCTGCTTCTCTCTCTCTCCAAATAGGGTTTCTCTGCTTATTCAGTCAAAGTGGCAGAATATGGCCACCCTACACTTCACAAAGTGATAGTCACAGTTCTGGCTACATGCAGATATTAAGTAGTTGTTTCTAAGTACAAATTCTAAATTCCTAGGAGAATGTGCAGTGGACCCTGCTTGTCTCAGGTGTCAAATCCCCCTTGGGTTTGACTGGTTAACCCAGTACACACTGCCCCAGGAATGAAAGGCAGTTACCAAAGAAGGGGAGATGGGTCTTAGGTTTGGAAAACAGGCTCAGAATTCCTACTTTTCAAAATTTGGTGGAGCTGATGCTTAGAACCTAAGTTAGAAGTCACCAACTCAAATGCACACAGAGGGCAGTTAAATAACATGAATCAATGAATCTGACAGATGGGGGCTGTGTTGCCCAGATGGAGCATGGGCTGTGCATCTACAGGGAGCTTCTACTTAACTCCAACTGACTGATGCTCCGTGGAAATTCAGGCCCAGGGTAAACAATACTCTGATTTTCAAATGAACTCAGAAATTGGGATATTAGATAACATCTCTTTAAATTTCTTAAAAACCAATGAGTGAAAAAACAAAAAATAACTATGATTGCAGGTCTGATTCTTCCTATGAACTGGTAGTTTAGGACTTCTGACATAGATCTTCTGTCTGAGCAATTGTCAAATAATGACATTTAAAAACGTGCATCCTCCACATAGTTTTTATGCAATGGAAGAGGATATAATGTGTACAACATTAATGCATGTACACATAAAACTATAAAGAATCATTCATTCATCTTGCCTCTGAATTTGAAACTTTTGATGGAAGCGAATCATCTCTCTACTTGCTGAGATAATTATTCATAAAGAGCTGCACTATTTGCTTTAGGCTTTTCTGCAAAAGAAACCCTGTTATAGAAGCAAGAGCCATGTAGAAGCTGTGTGATCATGAACAAAACTTTTTAACCTCTCTGATCCTCAATTTTCTCTTATACCAATACCAATGTCTCATGGTTGTCACGGAAATCAAGTGAGATATGCCTTTCTAAAGCTTTTGACACGTATTAGTTGCCCAATGTATATTAGGCTTCATATCTGCTAGTAAGAATTAACTCCACCATAATACAGTGTGCTTGAAACATACTGTATGTTTCAAAATGTGTCATTAAGAAAAGAGGGGAAGTCAGCAACGTTAGACTGAATTTCCAAACATCAAAAGCAATGATCCAAAATTGGTTTGTTAAAATATCACTGTTAACTGCTATGTTTTCTTCAACATTTCCTTAGAATTACAAAGCGTCAAATAAGAAAATCACTCTTGGTCATAAAAAATGAGGATCAATTTTTTGTTGTTGGATACGTGCCCCTAGTGGGAACCGAACCCGGGACTCTCTGGTCCGCAGGCCGAGGCTCCAACCACTGAGCCAAACCGGCCAGGGTAAGGATCAATTTTTAACTAACTTTTTGTATGCATGTATTTATAACCCCCAAACAATCTGTAATAAACACCTAGCAAAATTGCTCAGTGGTGCTTAAATGAGTCACCAAGGAAACAGAACAGTAAGATCAGTTCAAGCAAATAATATCTATTATTCTCCTCTGAGTGAAATCTGGGCTGAAGTAATCTTAATAAGTGATATTCACTTTGAAATGAAAGAAACAGGGAACATTTTTGTTCAAAAGAGTTGTTGATAATGATAAGGATCCATATTGGAATGAAAATGCAGGAAAGCACAAAGCAACCTGCTCTTTAATGTATTATTTACAGTGAGATTTTCACCCTGGTTTGGAGAAGTGCCTTAGCAACAGCATCTTGAACCTCCTCATTATCTCTAATGTCTTCATGTGGGTAGGATGGTTTATATGACTAATGGGAATATTTAGAACCACTTTGAAAATATAGTGCTTTCTTCTTTTCTCTGTCTTTTCTAGTGATGCTAATTAATGCCTCTTCTAACATTTAATTAGCATGCATAGAAAAGCCTCTCTAATACTGAGTCCACCATGGGGACAACCTTCTATGTCCTTTAGGTATCTTTGTAGTCACAACAGAGGCAACTACACTGTTTCCATAGTATAGAAATTTACGGCTGGAATCTGCAATCTGGTTGGAAATCAGTGGAAGGGAGACTGTGAAGCTGAGCTTATATAGCAGGAGATTGTGTGTGTGTGTGTGTGTGTGTGTGTGTAATAAATTTGAGAAAACCATTGATATCAAATTATTGGGGGTGGTTTGGAGATGAGGGAGATTATGGGAGAGTTAAGGCTCCTTCACCCCTATCCTAAACTACCCTTTGAAGATGGCTGAAAACTAATCTCATGGTTGGGATCCAAACTGGATTAACCTTTTAGTAAATACCGCTGCATAACAAAGACTTTATACCAAAGTGTCAATGTATCTATTATTGTGTGTGGGGTGTGTGTGTGTGTGTGTGTGTGTGTGTGTGGTTTGATGAAAATATTTATTATATTTCTATATATTATATAATCATGAGAAGAATAAATTTACAAAGATATCTTAAAATATATCAAATACTGAATTTGAACAAAACTTTCAAATCTTCTCAAATTCGTAATGAGAAACTTGCCTCCATTAACATAACTTTAAAAAAAATCAAGTTTGATACTGGAAATGGCTAAATGCAGTTCCTAAGTAAAAATTTTAATGATAATCTGAAGAAAATTTGAAAAAGTTTTGATAGTTCCCATCTGTGGTAAGGAAGTGTGAGGAAGTCGTCCACTCCCAGTAATGGTGAACTCTTTCTCTGTGGTTTGCACCAACATTCCAGTTAGGACAGTGAAGGAAGCTGCATGTGACAGTGTTAGGATAGGTTAACTGATGAAACAAGCAGCACCCAGATCCATCCAGTGCAGGTTGGCCCGGAAACCCTGCTCCATGTGGTCCTTCATGGATCCAGGCTTCATCCCTGTGGTGCTTCCACCCTCCTTTAAGTCCTCAGAGCCCTCTCTGTCCAGCCAGCAGATGAGTAAGGGAAGTGAGGATTCTGTGTGGGATGTTTTTTAGGGGTAGGCTAGACTAGTTGGTGACCTCTATTTAAGGATGTGTCAGTAAGGCAATTTACTCTTACATTTTATATGTTAAGGATGATAACAGTAGTACAGTGAATCCCACAAAAGGGATTGTTCAAAGTCATTAAAATAATAATTGAATTATAATGTATTTTAATGCTTTAATAAAAGCATTTGGTGAGACAGACAGGTACTACACCATATCTTTATTCCTTAACAAGAAAACTCAGATTTCATTTGGTGTGGCAAGGTACACAAATAAAAGTTTGTGTTTCTACCTCCCTGGCAGCTAGGTGTGGTCATGTGATTAAGTTCTGGCCAATGAGATGAAAAAGTTGTTGGGTGAGACTTCTTGAAAGGCTCTTTAAAACAAGGCTCAATAGCTTTTGAGGACTCTCCTCTGTTTCCCACTTCCTCCTGTTTCCTACTGGAATGAAGATGTGATGACTGGAGTTTCAACTGCTGTCTTGGACCTGAGGCAGCCTTAATGAGAAAAGCCTTAAGTTAGGTAGATGGAAAAGAAAGACAGAAAACAACCTGGATCCGTGTTGTGCCTCTCCCACACCAGACCTGGCATGCCCAGACTTCCTTTACATTTGAGAAAAGTAACTTCTATCTTTTTAAGCCACTATTATTTCCAGTCTCTGTTACTACCAGTCAAATATATTTCATAAGTGAGACATTTTGCTTATCAAAACTGGTATGTATAAATATTTCTCACTATGCTGTTGTTTAGTTCATAGAGAAAGAACTTAGATAGCAGGTTTGTAAAATGAGAGCTGTGTTATCCAAATCCATTTGGTTCCTGGATTTTGGATAGCAATTAGTGAGAATTTAGACAGCAAGGGATACATATAGTTTTATAGGTGAAGTTACAGCTAGTCAATATTCTATATTCCCTGCATGTAACAAGATAGACAGTGGACAAAGTTATTTAAAAAAAACTTTGCTAAATAAGAGAAGCAAATTGGCCTATACATAAAAATACTCCTTTATACAAAAGCAGATAAGTGTGCATTCTTTATCTGATTTAGAAATATTGTAGATCTTTCAAACTGTGTATTTCTTTATTCTATAAAAGTTTTAAAGTTTACTGAGATTCACATCTACAGTAATAGAAACATTTTAAGACATTTTTAAAATGTCAACATTTTTTCTAAATATTGACTCAACCCAGTGTTATGTAGGAATTCCAAAGGTTTTCACCATCTTAAAAAATATTTAAGAGTCTATTTGTTGAGTAGCTTTGCCAAATAGTATTATGAACAGACATTAATATTCCCTCTCTGAATTTATTATGCAATTTTACAATTCTGGTTTGTAACTCATTCTTTGTTACCTACAGCCTCGGACTGAACATTGTTTTATCTGTTCTCTCTTTAATGAGCTCTCAGAGACAGCTCCCCAAAGAGGAAACTCCTGTGAACAATTTCTCTCTGGTGTTTCATGTCAGCTGTGTGTGACCTGTTGTCAGTGGAGACTTAAGCTCATTGGAGAATTGAGAGGAAGGGACCACTGAGTTCTCAGGATCAGGACAGCTTATCCACCTTTTCTTTCTCTCTATCACTGCAGTGTGGCACGTTTTAATACCAGTAATGTGCGCCTTGGATTAACTGCAGTAAGAGGAAAGTGAAGGATATATTGATATGAGAGAAATGGCAAACTCTTACTTTTCAGTGCTATTCAGTTATTAGGGTAGCAAAGGTTTCACGAGTTAAGCAGACTCTTCCATGGACTTCTCATATCTGTCTCCTATTTGACCTTGACCGCTAACTAGCCTTTACACTTGGCAATTGTGATCCATTTTACTAAACCAGTTGACTTTGATCCTAGGACAAGGCGGGGTTTTCTCATTAAGAAGCTGAGTCCGCTACTCTGGTTCCCAGGTCCAGTTCCATTTGGCTTCAGCCTGAAGCTGTTCTTCTTGGAGTCCCCTGACTCACTTCCTCCGTGGGTCCATCTTATTTGCCCTCACAATAATGCTCTTACCAGCCTTCCCGATGAGACTGGGTGCTGTGTTTCATTCAGGTTTTCTGAACTTGTTTTCCTTCTCAGCTCTCACATCCTGAACTCTTTTTTTTTTTCCTTTCTCTGAACTAACATCACAGCCTATTTCTTCATACTCTAGCCCTTGCTTTGGCCCGTCATATGGGTTTCATCAATCCATCTCTCTTGTCAGCTTTCATTACACTTCTGCCCAAGGAAGCTCATTTCAAGGCCCTTACTCATTGGTGATTGTCTCTTCCTGAACCATTTTTTTCACAGAACAATAGCACAGGTCCAGTTAAATCAAAGCCCACGTTCCCTGGCTGTAGTCACAATAACCTCCACTATAATTGTTTGTTTTTTAAAAATTGTTTGTCCTTCCTCCCTCCCTCTGTCCCTTCCTTCCTTTCTTCCTTCCCCCCACAAACCATTGCCAGTGCCCTGGTATTTTCCATGCAACTATTCTAGCTCATTAGTAGTGAAGTGGAACAGAGGGGAGAGGTCCCCAGTGCATTCTCGGGTATATTCTTATTATTACAGCACATCTTAGATGTTTATAAAGGAGCTGGGATAAGTTTTCAAAAGGATACAGATCTTTCTGTTCTACAGCTCAGGTCTGGAACAGAAATACATTTGAGATAATGGGTAATGATCTTGAGAGAAGTACAGCTCAAAGTGAGGTAAATTGCACTTTTAAGAATTTAAAGTCTGTGCATACTGGAGGTTGCATATCCCAATGGGTAAAGCTCTGGGTTCTGATTTCACTTCCATGAGTGCCCTAGCTATGTGATGTTGAATGTGAGATGGTAAAAGGGAGGAAGAAGGGATGATAGCGATAGAGTCATCTTTGAGCCATAATATGAGCTCAGAATTGTTGTTTTGGCACTTCCTTACTTTTCTCTGGTTGTTTGTATTCTCCTCACTGCCATTATAGTGCTTGTGATTTTCCCCTGGCTTCTCTGGATGGTGTCACTCAGGCCTGCCGGGGCAGGGCTCTATGCTGGACTACGCCTTTTCCTTCCTCCTACCACAGCCAACTTGCTCAGGGTCTCACTTGTTCAGAATACTTGTCAGGTAACTGGAAGTCAATCTGGTAAAGTAATTCACAGCAAGGTGCTCATTCACGGATTCATCAAACATTTATCGAGCACCCCAGCTCCTGTGCTAGGTGTGAATGACTGACCAAGCCCACTTGGCTGTATTATCAACGCACAGTGTGGCAACCTTGGGCTTTGGGGTCAGACAGTCCTGGTTTTGAATCTTGCCCTGTTGCTTGCTAGATATCATCCTGGAAAAATTTACTTATCCCTTCTGGAAGTCGATTTCCTTGTCTATAAATGGGGGCAGTAATACCTCCTTGCAGGAGTTTTTGGATTTTAAAGGACAATTATGTACACTGTGGCTAGCTCACAGTGGGTGTGAAATAATTAGTCACTGTGGTGATATTATTGGTTACCCTGTTCATGTATCATTTATAGAGACCTTTAACACTTTAACTTTGGATGTAGATTGCCAGTGCCTTAATTAATATGAATTTTAAGTGTCATGACAGGTTGTGAGAGATATTTAGGGAACCAGGGACGTCTTTCCCTGTCTCCTACCCACACCATTGTCTCAGTTCTGACAATAGAATACCCGAGTATCAGCTGTCTGAGGAATATAAGCAGAGCGGATTGCGGACGACACAGGAGAGGTGTTCTGAGGATACACAGGAGTACGCTTACAAATGAGGCAGTCTGGCTATAAAATGCTAGGAAACAGCAACAGCAGATCATGGAGTGAAAAGTAGGTCATTTGTTTGGCGTTGTCAAGGTATCAGGTAGCATACACGGTGAAGAGCCCAAAGCCATAAACAGTACCAGGCTGTGAAAATCGCTGCAACAGCCGTGACGCAGAGGACGGCCGTCCCCCATATGCCTGGTGAAGAGAACTGCTGGCCGTGCAGCCGCGTTCTGCCACCCTTGCACACGCGGAAAACAGCCCCGTCAGCCAGCAGCAGCAGCAGCAGCAGCAGCAGCAGCGGCACGAAGACGACAGAGATAAACCAGGGACCGGAGAGCGGCCTATGCCCAAGGGCAGGAGGGCAGCAGCGCAGCGGCAGCGGGAATGAAGTCTATTTTGTTTGCTACCTAAATGTGTGTTGTACTTTTCAAATGTTCATGGCTTCAGACTTGAGTGTGTCTAATCCCGGAGTGCCTAAAGGAAACATCTGCTCGTTCGCATAACCTTGTACTTTGAGTAGGTCCTCTGCCATTGTAGGATGTTTTTGCGGTTGTGAGCATTTTTAAAAATACTTATTTTGTGTGCAAGTTATAAAGGATTCTAAACGCAGAGCCTGAGGCTACCACTTCAAATGGCATTTGAGCAGTCATCTGGGGCTGTCAGCTTTGGGACGGGAGGAGGCCGACAAGCTGCTTGTAGGGATTGTGGGGAGTGATGGGGTGTGGGCTGCTCCCTTACAAGGCCGGCACTCAGCACCCCCCCACCCCCCGCCCCGAGTTAGCTCTTACTGCTTCTAGTCACCTGCTGGCTACCCACGGCAGTCTAAATTTGGAGAGATATTGAAATAAAAGAGTAGCTAGCAGAACAAACTCTGGATTTATAAATTTGTTGCAAAGAAAGAAAAGACTGAGCCATCATCTACCGTGTATTACTTCGGTCATTTGATGCCAGCAGAATCCTCCAGATTTCTTAGGCTTCTGCAGTTAACTTCATTGTGATTATCCCCTTTTAATAATTACTTTTCTCTCATAAAGTAAAGGTTCATTAAAATGGTATATTGTTGAAGTTACTGAAAATAAACTACCCGAGACCCAAACTATGATGTGAGGCTAGCATTATTTTCTCTGACATCTAATGTATATAAATTTTAGGCAAAATGACATAATTAAAATTTCACACAACCTGAAGAGCATGAAGAGTTTAGAATCAATTGAAGTGTTTTTTTTTGGAAACCAGGAGCTGTGAAGGAACACAGAAATGTATTCACCTCCCCAGCCCTCACCTGTCCGGGAGCACACTGGGTTCTGCAGCCTGTGAGCAGATAAAGGCTTCAAGAAGTCAACTTGTAAAAGAATATAAACATCCGTTCTAATACACTCTTTTAAAAATAAGAATAAATAATGGAATTTAATAAAAATTCAAATAGTTTTAAATTGTTAGGAAAAGCAGTTTGGGTAGAAAATGTGCCTATTAATCTACTCTCAGAAAAGTAATCTTTATTGATCTCTGTCAAAGGCATTGGCCTTACCTGAAGGGATAACAAGCTGGTGAGGGAAATAGATTCCTGGCAGTAAATATGTTTTTAAAACATAATGAGTGAATAAAAATTCCTCTAGGGAGAAAAGTGGGAATGGGTTAGGACATACTCCTTTTGTTATATGATTGAAAAATTGTGTGCATTTGTTTATTTTCATCTGGAGTCCTGACTTGACAGGAGCACACTTTGAATTTATGTCCTTAAATGACTGGAATGAGCTTCAGATTTTAATAAATTTAGACAGCCACAAAGAGACTCTTCCACTACTCCTGAAGGCAATGGAAACGATTTAAATATTTTAGAGCGGACTGACAAGGAACTACATCATCCTTTTGAGTTAAAAATCAACTTTTATTTTTCAGACTATAAATTATGTTGTGTACCAATAAATTGTCCTAGAATATTTTTGAAGGGACACTCTTATTATATTGATTGATTCCACTTATCATCAATGCAGAATAAACAAGAAAACATTTTTTTCTAAACGTGGGCTTAGACTGTGAATTATTTCTTTATTCCCCACTAGCATAAAATTTACTTATATCAGCTGTATTAATGCAAGCATAAGAGCTTTATTCTTCAGAGAGTTTAGCTTTATGAACTAAATTTAGAGATACTTTTCAGTTTATCTCATGAGTAATGATGCTATTTTTAAAAAACATACAGAAGCAAGGAGACTTTATGTTCACTTTTGGCTTACCTTACTTGAAAATGTGTACTTAGTTATAGAACAGGTATAGGCTTGTACTTACTTAGCAACTTGAAAATAAGGGAAAGAAGGTTTCATTTTTCAAGGATGCCTCTCTGATGAGTTTGTAGAATCTTAAGTGCACCTTTATAGTGTTACTGAAAAAAAGGACACTGATTTTTCTTTCCTACATGCACTTTAAAGCTTGAGATGGATTCTCATTTCTACCTATTTATTTATGATCAGTTCTAAATGTTTGAGTGAATCAAATTTCTTATGGTAAATAGAAAGCCCATAAAAGTAAGTGCTGACTTTTTTTTTTTTCCCATTCAATTTTCTGGAAAATAACTTTTAAACAGATATTTGTTTTCTAATTTACAAGCAATCTGCACTTACCACCAACCCCACCTTAGCCTTTTTGTCTTACTTTGTAATTTTATCTTTGTTCTCTTAATCTTAACATTTTAGCATCACTCTTACTGTCTCAGTTTATATTTTGATAATTTTTTAATGGAAGTGAGAAACAGAGATTAGAGAGATATATAAGTCCATACAATTTAAAAAGAATCACATATCTCCATAATACTTCTCTACTTTTTATTTCTTTCCTCTCAGCATCACACCAGTCTAGCAAAAACGGTGGGGTTTCCATAATTCTCAGTGATGGGCTGCATAAATTGACAAAACCAGGTTAACACGAAGCTGAAGACTGAATTGTAGGGGAAGAGGCAACATTGGGTCACAGCTGCTGATTAAATCACTAAACATGGGGTGGGGAGGAGGGCTTGTTGAACCAGTTGTTTGATTGTTGACCTAACACTTCACTTATTTTCCCCTCCTAAATGGATGTATATATATTTTTAATTTTTATGTGTTTATTTTCTCCATCACCATTTATCCCCTCTATGCCCAATAATTCACCTTCTATGGAGCAGTGTAGACACAGTCTATGCCAAGCTTTCACTGCTTTTTTCGCTCCATAGCTTTGCTAAAGTGAAAAAGAATAGGGGCATGTACCTGTCTCTGAGTCTTTCTCTTTATTACAGGTTTTTCTGATTTTCGATTCTGAAGCTTGATTGGTAGCAGACTCCACTGTAAGATGAACTTCCCTATCCTGTTTCTCAGAGCAGTATTGCATTTCTTCTTATGATATTTCAGAAGGGATGTCGACCCAACAGCATTGATTTTCTCTATTATCATAGTCATGACTGGGCGGTGACTCTGAATTATGTATTATTACTCTGTAGGCTGATGCTGAATTCTACAAAGAATTTAATTGTATTTTATTTTCTATTTCCTAGATAAAGGATTTGAATGAATATGGTAAAATACCATTAGAAAAAGATCATCCACTACATATTTTTTCAGATATTCCAGCTCTCTAGTTCTTAGGAGCATGCAATTAAAGGTGTATTTTTCCAGACAGAATCAATGCATTGCTGTAGACAAATAAGCAGCAAGCTTTCTTTGTTATGCAGATATGCAATTTAATGTGTACGGTCCACTTGATTGTCCCCATAATCAGAAGACAGCAGGAGGAAGAGCAGGGCTCACTCAAAACTGTAAGACAAATTAGTCTCAAACACACAGACAAATAACTGGGCTAAATTTTCACCAAATTTGTCTATCTTCCTGTGAGAAGTATAAAGACACAAACTGAATAAAATTTGCATTTATTATCACTTCCTATAAATTATTTAGAACTATAGAATTTTAGAGATTAAATAGACAATTATTGATGTGTCCAATACCCTTATTTTTCACAAGAAGAAATCCTGTGTATTAGTACAAATACACATAAGTACATGGAGTGAAACTTGGGTGCCCGTGGAGAAGTCCCACAAATGCCTGGACCTCCTAAAGTTGACAACAATGCATTGAAGCCCTGAAGGTACAGAGATTAATGCACTTGTCCAAGGGAATACAGATTGGCAGCGGCTGAGCTGACTAGAACCCACTTTTCCTGATTCTCATTTTAATTTTCCTTTTGCTAAACTTCAAATGTGATAATTTGCAAGGCTACTGGATTATTAAATTATTGCTTATCTTTACTGGAGAAGGGCAGGGGACTTAGCCCTCTCAAGAAAAAATATTTTTACAGCATTTTATCTCATTTTGCCCATTTCTAGAGTGTCAGCCATGAGGGCCTAGAGCACCACATTGGGTGAACTAGCTGCAGGTATGGGTGTGGGTCTAACATCTTGTTTGTCTCTTTCATGGGGACAACTACAAAGAAGTAAAAGATGATGGGTCTCAGTGAGTTTTTATAAACTTAAGGAAATGCAGGAATTTGTGGATATGGAATTGCTGTTTAAGATTTCAAGACTTGCCTGGCCCATGTGGCTCAGTGGTTGAGCATCAGCCCATGCACCAAGAGGTCGCCAGTTTGATTCCTGGTCAGGGCACATGCCCAGGTTGTGGGCCCAATCCCCAGTGGGGGGCATGCAGGAGGCAGCCAATTGATGTTCTCTCTCATCGATGTTTCTCTCTCTCTCTCTCTCCCTCTCCCTTCTTCTCTAAGATCAATAAAGAAAATAGATTTTTTTTTTTTAAATTTCAAGACTTCTCTATTCAAGATTCAGTCCATGGGCTTGTGAGTATTTTTACCAAGACACCAATGTAACAAGTTGACTTCTATGATAGACCAGCTTCAGAAAGTCACTTAGCTCTTGTGTGAGCCCAGATAACCACTCAACACCCATATCAAAACAAGATTATTCTTTTCTTGCTGTTAAATACTGCAGAGAAACTCCCAGAAAATAATAAAAACTTTGGCTTTCAAATTAAACTCATGATTAATGCTTTTCCAGTAATGATATATTGTAATATTGTTCAGTTACATGACAAAATTAATTTCAGTAATTTTGTAAACAGCTATAGCTTAGTATCTATAAAATCCTTAAAGGTCTAAAGACCACTTTAACTTTACCCAATATGTTTTACAAATATTTTATGAAAAAAATTAAATGTTATAATGATATTTTGGAAATGAGAGGATCATTTTTTAAAGCTCTCTGGATGTATCTCTCTTAAATGTGGTAAATCTATTTTGGGACAAAGCATTCATGCACAAAGCAACCTATGGATTCACAGAGCAGAACACAAATTAATGCAAAGTAATAAACAAGTAAAATTCCATTAAAACCAGCTTTATTTGTGATGGTAAAATTATTTTCATAGTAATCTTGTAATATCACCTGTTACTTTGTGAATCCTTCCCTGTTTACAGTCAAACCTAGTGGATCAGCACTTTGCATTCTCACAGGGTGCTCATTCCTTTGTTTCTGTACTGTATTGGAATGGCATGTTCACCTGTCTTTTTCTCTGTAAAATGAGCAGGATTAATGCTATGTCTTAGTTGTTCCTACAGTAGACAGTAAATGTTTGCTAAAAGGAGGAAGTAAATATTGCTTGAAGTAAATGGCAATCTGTTGAAATTCAACAATCCTTTTCTCTATGGAGAATTCTATATAATAGTAATTATATAATATCAGAACTACTGTACCAATTGAACTCACATAACATGGTTAAAAAATACTGAGTAAAACTCATGGACCTAGAGGGTGTGATGATGTTTTTCCATTAAAATGCTGGTGAGGGAGTCCTACAGGAATTTTATTGTAAAAATGTGAGGACTTTCACTGGACCTGTCATCCACTGGAATGAATCAAGATCTATTAAGAAGGTAATAGAAGGTGTCTCAGGATATATCAGATGTTTTACTTTTACTATTTCACTTAACCCTCACTGTGGTCCATAACTTATATATTATTAGCCAAATATTTTTTTAAAATTTCTTTATTGATTTTAGAGAGAGAGGAAGGGAGAGGGAGAAAGCGATAGAAACATCAATGAGAGAGAACATCAACTGGCTGCCTCCTGCACGTCCCCCACTGGGGATTGGGCCCACAACCTGAGCATGTGCCCTGACTGGAAATCAAACTGGCGACCTCTTGGTGCATGGGTCGACGCTCAACCACTGAGCCACATTGGCTGGGCTAGCCAGATATTTTAAACAAGGATATCTGTTTTAGGCAGAGTATGTAGCAAAGTAGGATTTGCATTCAGGCCTGCCTAACTCCAAAAAAAAAAAAACAAACAGAAAAAAACCTACCTTCTTTTCATTACACTACACATTTACTCTAGGTAAAAGATAAGATGATCAAGAAAAGGATAACCACATTCTTTTGAGTAAGGCTGCAAACTTCAAAAAAAATTATGTGAGTAAGTTTTATTTTTGTGTGCAGATAGTGAATTAATTGAAGCACTTTCCATATCAATTCAAATGCTAATCTTTAAGTTTTTTCCTGATACTGCTAAGAAACATTTTGTGTCAGCTTAGTAGTTTTAAGTGACAAAATGACTTACATTAATATATACATTCTCACAGTACTAAAACACTAAAAATTACATGCAAATATCTAGCATTGATATTTTCCAAAATAAGGATTAATCTATTAGCTAATGTGTGTGGAAGTAAATGAAACAGAAAAAAGAAATAAGGGCGTTCATTGTTACAGGGAGGGCCACGCTTCTCAACTTTGGCTAACCAAAATCCAGTTCTCCACAGACCTAGGGAAGCTCTGGTCAAACAAGCCTGCGATGCGCCCTTCCAAATAAGAATGATTTCAATGAGCTGAGGGGCTCACCAGGGTTCATTCTGGGGAATCCAGATGTGCAGCTGACTTGTCGAAAGCAGAAGTATCAGTATCAGTGGCAGACGTCACCTTGGCCTGAGGCGACCACTGCTTCCAGGGCACCTGCACCTGCTGCTCCAGTTCTCTCCATGACCTGACACTTGGGCGACTACAGGTCCCAGAAATGGGCTCTAGAGTCAGAGGATAAAACCAGCAGATAAGGTGGGGCCTGTCTCACGTGGTTTCTCCAAACTACATACCATGCTCAGGGGGACTTTGGGATCTGTGACAAGAGGTCAGTGTGGGGACTGGGATGTGGGGTAGAAGATGGGGAAGCCAGAATGATAAAGCACCTGGATATTGTGCAAATGCTTTCAGGGGCCTGGTGAACAGCCAACTATTTTAAATGACCGAAGAAGCTGTTGGGATAGCTGTTTTGCCATTTAGAAGAACATTTGCCATGTAAGAATGTAGGCCTGGCAAAGCCACTTCTTCAAGTTTTCATGATAAGCCAGAAATTCAGGTGTTTTTTTTTTAAATGTGAGATCTATTGATTTTTAAATATTAGCAACTAAATTAAAGTTTTAAAGTATTGTGAGAGTCAAAGAAAATAACCCACTGTCCAAATTGCCACCTGTTTGCAAGCTTTGGTATAGGGCAACTATTTGGGACTCTGGAGGGAAAGGACCTGTCTCATTTCCTCAAAGAGATATGAATTTCTATGGTCCCAAGTATCAGATTACCCTGATGTGAAGTCAAGGTTGAGCCCTACTCACTCATTTCTAGGTGCTAAAGGGCCATATCAAAAGGCTTCCCTGGCTGCCTTTTCTCCTACATTCTCCTTAGGTAACTTTTTCTATAGAAGCATAACACCAACAATTCCCTCTACCTGTATTTCTCCAACTTAAATGTGTGTAAGAACCACTCAGGAGCTTACTAAAATGCATACATAGTACTAAATTCCACTGCAAGAGATTCTGAGCCAGTAGGTGGTTTCTGGAGCTCGCTCTGAACACCCGCCTTAGTTTACTGTAACACAGATGGTCTGGAGCTCGCGCTTGAGAAACACTGACTCCTCGGCGCCAGCTGATGGCTGCACATCTGTTGTTTCAGCCCTGGTTTCCTGCCTAAGTTACAGATCTGCATATACAACTGCCTACTGGGAATAGTCACCGTCTTTACCTGAATATCTCCACATTAACATGGTCTAAATCCAAATTTATTATAGTCATGTATTAAATAATGACCTTTCACCTACTGAAGAATCGCATATATGATGGCGGACCCATAAGATTATAATGGAGCTGAAAATTTTCTACCACCTAGTGCCGTCGCTGTTGTAACATGATAGTGCAATGCATTGCTCACGTGTTTGTGGTGATGCCGGTGTAAACAAACCTACTGCCCTGCCAGTTACATAAGAATATTGCACATGCCCTGGCCAGTTTGGCTCAGCAGTTACAGCATCAGCCTGTGGACAGAAGAGTAGTGGGTTTAATTCCTGATCAAGGGCATGTACCTCAGTTGCAGGTTTCATCCCCGGCCCCAGTAGGGCTTGTTCAGGAGGCAACCAATCAATGTGTCTCTCTCACATAGATGTCTCTCTCTCTCTCTCCCCCTCCCTCCCTCCCACTCTATCTAAAAATTAATGGAAAAACATCCTCGGGTAAGGATTAAAAAGAATATAGCACATACAATTATGCACAGTACATAATACTTGATAGTAATAACAAATGACTGTGTTACTGATTAATATGTTAACTGCAGTATACTTTTATTGTTATTTTAGAATGTACTTTTTCTACTTATAAAAAAAAGCTTGCTATAAAACAGTATGCTGTGTTACGACAGCAGCAGCCTCAATGTCTCGTGTTCTCTGTGTCTCTCGATTGCATCATTTTCTCCTGTGCTTGACTTAATCTAAGTTGTCTTGTACAGTGACATGCTGCATGGCATCGGGCTAGGAGCTATAAGCTCCATCTAGAATTGTGTAAGTACACTCAATGATGTCCGAACAATGATAAAATCACCTAATGATGCATCTCAGAATATATCCCCATCAAGTGGCACGTGACTGTATTTTCATTCAAAACCTGCACAAAGACTTATATTCTTTATTTCATTGAAATGCATCATCATCATCGACTTAGTTGCTCAATCCATAAATCTGCACGTGCACCTTTGGTGGGTAGGGACTTGCATTCAGGGTGCAAGGAGTATAGGGAACCAGCCTGCCCACCAAATAGCTGCGTTGCTACCCAGGCTTTGCTATGGCTGCTCAGTTACTCTACCTTGGCTTTCTGAGTGTAATCCAGTTCTTCAGGGACAAGCCACTAACAGCCACTTTATTTATTGAGCTTTACTCTGTGCCAGGCACTTGAACTACTTCACTTGTATAAATTCAAACTTTTCTTAAAGCCACTGGATTCACTGTCTAGTGTTTGGCATTTCAGTACTCCCTGAGGCTAGATATGCTCCCCATATTTCCAGTTGCCAGCTGGACCCTCTGCTTCAAAATAGGTAATGTCATCTTTCCCACAACGATACCACCCACCAAACTACAGACCCTGGAGTCTAGGTTCCCTGCTATTGTCTTCTACTCATGATTCTAGGGATAATAGTGGCTGTCTGAATTGGAATCCTATTTAACATGTCTCCTTAGCAGTAAATCATTTTGCTGCCAACTCTGAAACAATAGAGTGCTAGAGTCAGAAGGGCGTTTGGAGATTATCTAGTCCAATTTCCTTACATTATAAACGTGGGCACTGAGATCTAGAACTATAAAGTGATTTGCTAAGGGTAAGAGAGAAGTAAGAGTTAGAGCTGGGGATCAAACTTCAGTTTTCTGTTTTTGTGTCCAGTACTGTAATGCAAGCCCCGCTCCAGGGGAGTTACATGACACTGGGGATTTTTGTTGTGTATTTTCTGTGTCTGGCTACCCTTAGAACGGTGCCTGGAATGTAGTGGTAGTGAATGGATATGCCACAGGTATATCGATCTATGGTTGGTTGGCAATGCAATGACCAGAATTACCCTTTGATATAAAGAACTGTGATGATATTATAGGAGATTATGTTTAATGCAATATGTAGGCTATTTAGTCAAAATGCAATCAATGGAGGAAAGAGACAAAGTTATCCGGCAAGGAGCTAGCTTAATTATTCTGCACATAAGTCCCCTGAGAGAGGCCCACTCTGACCATCCACTCTAAAATTGTGACCCATACCTTTCTCAATGCTCGTATTCTTACTTCTTAATAGCATGTCTCCCTTTCTGAAATATGTCATTATGCATTTGTGTACCACTGGTGCCCTCACTAGAAAAAGCTTCATGAAAGCATGGACTTAATCTTTTTCACTGCCACATCGCCGGAACCTGGGAGTGTCCAAAATAGTAGAGCTTCCTAAAAAGGGTGGTTTAACATTTTGGATTGGAAGCTTGAATAACACGCAGCACTTGGGCATTCAGAGGCCCAGCAAACCTCCACAAGTAGAAACAAAACCAGACCCCAGCACTGTGCAATGATGGGGTCATAACATGAGAGATTTTGACAACATCATTTGGAGAGATATTTCTAAAAAAGCAAATCATCTTTGTCATTAAGTAAATTATTTCTCATATTTTTACCCTATATTGGAGGAATAACCCAGTCCTGTTAGCCGAATTATGACATTTAGACAGGTGATACTTGCTTATTTACTAATGTAGTAGGTGCATAGTGTCCCCCACACACCAAATTCATGTTTGCCAGAACCTCAGAATGGGATCCTTTTTGAAAATAAAGTCTTTGTAGATATTACTAGTTATGGATCTTGCGATGAAATCACCCTGGATTTGGAGTGGGTTCTAAATCTAAAGACTGGTGTTTTCACGAGAGAAAGCAGATGGAAGTTCGGACAGAGACACTGAAGAGAAGATTTCGTGAAGATGGAGGGAGATCGGGGCGAGACGTGTGTGTGCCCGAGGACCGAGGACCGCCAGGAGCCACTAGAAGGAAGCTGAAAGAGGCGTCTCCTCCAGAGGCTCAGAGGGAGTGTGGCACCTAGGGAGAGTCTGATTTTCCAACTCCCAGCCCACAGGACTGTGAGAAAATAAATTTCTGCTGTTCTAAGCTTCTGGTTTTGGTAATTTGTTATGGAAGCCTAGAAAACTAATCCAGTGAGGACAGGAGGAGATATTTGCTGACCCGTGGATAGGAGGATATGTAGATTATACAACACATAAATTACTCTACAATATTTTGAAGTTAGGTATTATAATACCTAATACTTATAAGTGTTCGTGATGAGAAGATAACACTCTCTGTGGAACTCATTTTTTTAAATGACATCCTAAAACTCAGAAGAGTGGGCCATCCTGGCTGAGCAGCTGTGATGAAGGAAGGAAGGGACCCAGACACTGAAAAAAGGCATGTCAAGCCCCTTCCTTATTTCTTCAAATGAACTGGGAAATGGGGGTGGAGTGCGAGAGTTGTTTCTTCTAACACTGGAGGGAGGTGCATAGAACAGTCCTTGCCGGCTATGGGTAGAGGGTGAGGCTTACCGTATTTGACACTGGAGAGGAGCATGGCTTGTCTCCTCCGGAGGCTGCTGGGGGTGGAGTTTTTGTGATATCTTGAGGATAGGAGTTTTCTGAGACTTGCACGGGAGGATGAGATAGAGTAGAAAGCTTTATTTCCATGGAGTTACACCCTTGGGTTTCCAAAGTCCCATTTCCCGGAGTCTAGTTATTGACGTGTAGCTGGAGTTTCAGTGGAGCTAGAAGCAGAGTCAGTGTGCAGAGCTTTCATTCCATGTTGCAGCAGGGTCCAGCACAGCATCAGGCCAGCTTGATTTGTGTTTCCCCACAGCAGTCCACTGTCCACTGCATGTGGGATCTGCATGGCCATGGGCCACAAGGGTAAATGCAGGGCAGCAGGAGCAAAAGAGCCCCTCCAGCCAGGAGTCCAGCGCAACACACCAAGAGAGTGAACTCCTTTGTTCAGGGGATTAAATATCCCAAATGTTTGTGTCCTTGCAGTGGCCATGCCCACTCTGGCCCGACCTCTGTTCCCAGGTGTGACTGACAGCAAGCACCTTCCCTATGTCACCCCAACTTTACTGGGCATGCATCTGTCTTCCCTAGGTGGTTCCCTCCCTCAGTGTTTTGCAGGGAACATGGCCTTCTCTTTGTTCCTTTTCTGTTATTAATAACTAACTAATTACAACGGTATCGTTTTCATTTCCTGGCTACATGAAAACAAGACCATTATCTTCAAATACAGAAGTGAATCATTTTAACTTCTTGTTACTTAAAATTTCTGGTGCCAAGTATTTATCTTACTTTCCATTTTATCGCTCCCCTGCCCCCACCCCCTTACTGCTAAAATGGCTGGAACTGAGAAGTCTGTCCTCAACAACCTGGCTTTCCCTTCTTCCCCAAATGACATATTTCGCTATCCGACTATGCACCTCTGCGAATGGACCACTCCTGTTCCTCCTGGCTTCCTTTCTTCAGCTTCTCTCCCCACTTTCTCTCCTAACCTCATCCTCGCCACTCTGCCCTGCATCAGCCATATTTGCTGAGAACCTTCTAGGTAATGAATACTGTTTTTGTGCTGCACCCCTTTGCTTGGACTGTGTTCTTCTCTTTCTTTTCTGCTTGTCCAAATCCTCTTTATCGCTCAGTGTTTGCCTCAAGCTTCTTCTTCCATCTGGTCTTCCATAGCAATTCCTAGGGAGAGTTTTATTTCTCCATTTCAAATTTCCATAGCCCTTATGGTAGGTAAAACACATTTCACTCTAATCATATATCACCTTGTATTACTGTTTGTGGTGATTATGAGCCATCTCCTGTCTGCTCATTTACAGCATGAGTTTCCTGAGGAAACAGACACACTCGATTTCTCTTTGGAACCTCAGCACCTTTGCAGTGCTCTGATGGACTAGTGGCTTTGGATATAGTTATTGATTAGTGGTGGATTTGCTGCTTTACATGAAATGAAGACTCTTGAAGGCCAGTATATTTTTGTGTTCCCTGGAATCAAGCCCCCACTACCCCCCACCCCCGCATTGGGCTAGGTCTATCAAAACTTGTCTAAAAGGAAGAAGGAAGACCATTTGTGTTAGGAGAAACCAAGCCAAAAGAAAGAAAAGGTCAGGTCAAAACTGCCCAAAGGCAAATCTGCCATTTAAAGCCAGCAGTCACATTCCTGTGGATGAAGTCATCACCAATCTGTCAAGCACTGCTCCCTGGAAGCCAGGTTCTGGGCGGTTCTTAGGGCCTCTACATATGCAAGAGTGGTGTGGACAGAGGAGAAGGCAGGAACAGACATGAAAGGAACTGAAGGCAGTGGACAGTGAAACAATTGCCCCTCTCTGTCCCCACAAGAGGAATGGCTCTTTGACAGACCTGATGCATTTATGCAGCTGCTTCAGGAAGGTCAATGTATAAGTCAATGTATAAGTCAGGGCTGGCCACCAAGCAGGCGACAGGTCTACTTCTGCTATGACTGCTAGCTCACCCTCTGTTTGCATGACTCCTTTGCTTTAAAAACTGTACAGAAAAATTCCTTTGCCCAGGCATTTCTAGGCTAGAGTGAAGGCTAGGTGAATCAGTCCTTTGGTTAAAGAAACTCTGGGACATGCAGAATATAAGCAGGGCAGGGATGAGATGAACATAACTTGCTTAATATCACATTGCTAGTCTGTGGCAGAACTGGGATTCCAGACCACAAACTCTAGTGTTCCAAGCAGTAGACGTCTGATGACCATCTTTTCCCAAGCAAAATTGAGAACACGTAGCCTCGAATATATTAGTGTCCATTGGGTACAACAGGACTGGACATTTGCAGTTAGGACTGTTGAGGGAAATCTTGGCCAGTAGAGCCCCTGACCTTTACAAATCAGAAGAAAACTATGGATCATGCTCAAATTCTTATTCTTCCCTCTTTGACAATAAGGAAATTATGCTGTTTATATTTGGAGTATGCAATTAGCATCATCCTGATTGACCCATTGAAAGTTAAAAATAGTTTTGCCAGAGTCCATTAAATCACTGATAAAAGGTTTCCTGATTGACTTGGTAGAGATTATTGATGCTTCCAGCTATACTTTCCTTTTGCTTTAAAAGGGTCATTTAGAGAAGATACAGTTTGGTCATAATCAAAATTTTCACCAACTTTGAAATGTATATTGAGCTTGTCTTTTTTTAAAAAATACAGAATATAGGGAGTGGGGGTGGGGGTTATCAGGAAGAGATAAACCAAAGAATTTATATGCATATATGCATAACCAATAGACAAAGACAACAGGGTGGTGAGGGTGGAGGGCTGTCAATGAGAGAAAAGGGAGGGACATCTGTAATAAAAAATAAATTAATTAATAGAATATTATAAAAAACAAAAACTGTGGTAAAAAGGTAAATAAAATAAAATAAAACACAGAGTATAACTATTATTAACCTACTGAGATATGTGAGATGAGCAGAAAAACAACGTGTCATGTAGTTATTTCTAATTCTTGAACTCTTGGGTATTTTACAAAGGAATTATATATAAACAAGACACATTTTAAGCCTGTCTGCGGGGTAGACTTTGAATTGGAGGTGGAGCAGCAGATCTTTGGATAGGGTGATTTGAAAGTTTCCCACTTAAGCTGCTTCTGCCATTGCCCCAACACTCTGTTTGAAATTGTGTGTGGGTAAGGGGGAGATCTGAAGCTCTGCCATCTTGCTTTCTTACTAGGGTTTTTAGTTATACCATTTTTATTTATTTATTGACTTATTTTAATACCTTTTTAAAACACTGGTGGCCAACATCGGAGAAATGGTTAATATCTGTGAATAAGCAATCACCATCTGTATACTGGGCTAATAAATGTTGTCCTAAGGAACATTGTCATAGAACAGTAAGTTTGTCTGTTTGTTTGTTTTTTTAATCCTCACCCGAGCATATTTTTCCATTTATCTTCAGATAGAGTGGGAGAGAGGGAGGGAGAGAGAGAGAGACATCAATGTGAGAGAGACACACCGATTGGTTGCCTCCTGCACGACCTTGACCAGGGCCAGGGATGAACTGCAACAGAGGTACGTGCCTTCGGCCGGAATCAAACCTGAGACTTTGGTCTGTGGGCTGACACTCTAACCACTGAGCCAAACCGGCCAGGGTGGAACAGTAAGTTTTGATAGAAAGGAACAACGGCCTTCTTAGAGTGCCTACTATGTACCTAAGGTATATAGGTGCCTGCCATGCATTAGGGCCTTTGAAACTCCTAACTGATCTGTGTGGTAGTGACCGAGATGGAAAGAGACTGGAGAATAGGGAGAACAGCAGTCTAAATTCTGAGTAGGCTCTGTTCTTAAACTGGCCAAATGACCTACTTTGGACCCCTAAGTCCATATATCGATCTAACATCTCACAAATTCAAAGGTGAAGAAAGACTGATCTAGGGATTCTTATTGTAATTTTATAGAAGCAATTTACCTAGGGTTGTAGCTCCCAAGTGGTAGAACCAAAATTCATACCAATGCTCTCTATTCCAGGTCTCCTGACTATAAAGCCCACATCCCTTTCCTGGTACCTGGGGAGGAAGTATAAGGTAAGGGGTTAAAACATGGGCTGGTACACCACATCACCTGGCTTCTGATCCCCATTCCATTACTCTGGCTGGTCATGAGAACTTGCATGAACTACTCAGCCTCTGTGTGTCTCTTTCCTCAAAGGTAAACATGGAAGTGATACTAATAGCATCTATCTCACAGGTCTGTTGCAGAGATGAAATGTTTTAATAGATGGAATGGGCCTGGTACACAATAAGCCTTTGATAAATTGAGCTTTTATCACTGCATGTGACAAAGATCTAGTGTAGAGGCTGTTCCTGCCTGGTCCTTAGATAGGGCTGAAGTGGAGATCCTGGGTGGCTGCTGAAGCAAAGGGCACAAGCTTCTTGGTCAGCGGTAAAAAGGGAGCACTTATATTGAAGAAAAACTTGCCCATTTCAGTATTTTGCCTTGAAGTGGTACTGGAGAACTATATTCCTTAAACCCCGAGAGCTCTCAAGTAAGAACAATAGTGAGCATTGGTTGAGCTTATTCTTAAAATTATTATTAAAGGAATCAAGATTGTATGCAGAGAAGACAAAGATCTAAAGGTAAGGTGACAAGCTCCATGTAACTGAAGCTAGACATTTCGGTTCCGATGAACTGAGTTCTTTCTACTAACACCCATGTAATTCAATTGGTCATGGTGTGGAGTGAGTTCTGTCTTGTAGGCAGAAGAGAAGCTGTTCAATGATCTTTACCCTGTTAGCTTTTGAAATATGTGTTTTAGACTGTCTTTCAAAGATAGGTAAAGTGCCTGTGTTCTTTTGAGGGAGAGGGGAGATAATAGGACACAGACCTCAGTAGTATGCTGCATTATTTATGAAGCTTAAGTATTTTTTAGTTTCAACTGATTGAAGACTCTTTGCTTTATATGGAGTTACAAGGAACAGATAGCCCATGAAACCCATGTTAAATAGTAATTCTTTGTATAATAATCCTAGTCATAATTATAAAAGCACAGTAGAATCTAATGATTAATCTGTAGGACTAATCTACTACTTATTGAGCCATTACTATACCTCACTACATTAGGTGTTGAGGATGCAATAGTGAGAAAGATTCAGTCTCTGTCCCCAAAGAGTTTATAGGTTCGTGGGGGAGAAAAAGACATTGCAATAAATACAAGCGAGATGTAAGAAGTGTCATAGTTAAAAGTACAAAGTGCTAGCATAGGAAATAAGTCTCTGGGAAAACTTTTGAAAGCCCACTAAAGAGAATCTACCAAGAGTTTCATCAGATGATCACAAACTATGACTACAATATAGAAAAATGTGGTCATTCATCCTCAGAGGCTAGAAAAGGTGTCAGACCCATGAGAAGTATGGTGGTGAACTCTCAATTATCCCTGTGTCAATTAGCTACACTGCAGGACTCAGCAGTGGGTCTCTAACCCATGATAAAATCTGCTGACATCTCAGCTCTGGGTCTTGCTACCAAGCCCATTTCTGAATCATGCTGCCAGTCCAGGAGGACTAGTTTTCTCATAGGTTTGCTAATGAAGGCATATAGGAATTATCCCATTTCCCGTTTGATGTACAAATCAGTGATCACTTTCATTAGCATGGAATATCAGTATGCCGGATAGCAGCTTTTAATACATTATAAGCAAACGGTAAACTGAGGTGGTAGTTGTTATTGGGTGTGGAAGGAAACAAAGACGGCAGATATACAAGATGGAAAAGAGATTACATAAAGAAAAAAAGGAATTGGCCAAATATAGTCAAAGGGTCTTTCTCCCCCAAGCTGCTGATGAATCATTTAAGCACTGCAGAATGATAGGCTCCCCAAAACTTCAGGCTGTAGAAAAGTTAAAAATTAGGCACGTGTGTGTGCTCATTATATATCTGTGTGGTTAAATATGTGTATATACATACATAGGCACATATATGTATATGTTTGTTAATTTCTAAGTGTGTATTAATGTGTGTGTGCTTATAAATATGCGTGGATATATTTGCATATGTGTGTCAGACCAGAGAGGCTGACAAGTTAAGTGTAAGACTTATACTCCTCACAGGTTCTGTCTCTCCCCACCCCCTCCCCTCCACACCACCAACAGACTAAAGCAGAAAGGATGCTTTGTGACCTGAGACTGCATTAGAAAGTTTGCAGCTCTCTGATGACAGTCCACCTGGGAACCTCACTGGTTCCCTGCAGGATGGTGGGTTTTGGAAGTCTGCCCATTCCCCCAGGAAGACGGGACCGCTGCTGACACTCAAGGCTGAAGTCGGTCGCCCCCCACCCCCCGCGCCTCCGGGTGGCTAAATGGTCCCCGCCTGCATCAGCCGGCTCTGCAGAAGCTGGCCTGCCCGGGCTGGCTCGGCCGCGGCGCGCACGGCCCGCGGGCTGGAGTCGGCCCGCGGCGCAGGCGGGTGGGGAGGGGAGGGCGCGGGGGGCGGGGGTGGCGGGAGGCCATGCCTCCAGCTGCGGAGACTGCCGCACAGCTGGAGCCACGGCGGTCACCTGCGCGGCGCCTTCGCCCTTGCGCTCCGGCTGCCAGGCCCGCGGCCGGCGGACTTTGCGGAGGGCGCCCGGCGTAGGCGGCGGCGGGTGTGGGCCGAGCCGGTATTTATAGCTCGGTGACAGCAGCGGCGGCAGAGACACTGTCTGTCGGTCTCGCCGCGCTTCCCAGCGAGGCCACGGGCGCGGCGGAGGGCTGTGCCCGATCGTGTTCCCGGCGGGCAGGCGCCCCGAGCCCGCGCGGCCCCTTCGGGTGAGTACGCGGCCCGGCGCTGCGCGCCTCCCCGCCCGCGGTGCAGCCGCAGCGGAGCCCTCCCGGCCGGCTGCCCGCAGCCCGCTGCCTCGTCCCGGCCCGCGAGTGCGGAAGCGGCCGGCGGCCGGCCCCAGTCCCCCGCGCCTCTCCTCCCTCTCCCGAGGGTGGCAGGCAGGGAGGCAGGGTAAAGTGTCTGGGAGGGGCAGACGCACCAGCCCTTCAGGGAAAGGGCACAGGAGACTCCTAGGCGGAAGGCTCTTGGTGGGTAACCCGCCAACTCCCGAGGTCCAAGGGGTAAGGGACGTCTCCAGAACAGACCTTGAACTTTCCTCGCTTCACTAGTTCTGAGGATAGGAATTGAGTAGAAGCCCTATCTATCCTTGGTTAATTAAATTAACAGGTTGCAGTTATGGGTGTGCTTCATTAAAAACAGCAGCGACAGCACTTGAGTGTTTGGGTGTTTATTAACTTGATTATTATTAAATAAAGCTATTTGTTGATTCCCATTTTCGAAAATACCACAGGACCACAAGTGTGTTTGACTTATGTGATAACACTTTGGCTGCCATTGCCATTATTCACTCTACCAGCTGTGGAACAGTAAACTGAGTGTGTGTGTGTGTGTGTGTGTGTGTGTGTGTGTGTGTGTGATGGTAGTAAACATCACACGCTTATTTTAGTATTTTGGGTGGATATGTCTCATGAACCAAAATAATTTTTTGAGTAAAAATAGGTTGAATAAACCTAATTATAAAAGATATATTGTTTGAAATCTATAGAAGGACTTCTAGGAAGATTTCAGGATTTTGTTTTGTTTTCAGAAAAAAAGTTCTTCCAATTTATGGAGTATAAAGAGTAGTAGAATCCCCGTAAAAGCCATTTTTTGTTGTTATTGTAAAGTATTGAGTTTTTGCCGTGAACTTTCAAACTCACATTGTGGATTTGACATTTTGCTCAGGTATTTACTCCCCACCCCCATCCCAGCTCCTTCTGATCCTTGCGATCAGAAGCCAGTACTTGTCTGTTTCATTTGGTTTGTTTCTTTAAACTGCCAGTCATTTAAAAAATAGTTTTAGATATGAATGAATTTTATTTTATTCATTAACTCTTACTTTCTTTGGAGTTGTGTTTAGATTCATTGTAAAAATGTTGCCGAAAAGGAGGTCTAAACATTTTTAAAGAATTCATTGCTGATTATTTTTCAACTTAATAACATGAAAAGGCTCATAAATATTTTGCTATTTTAATGAAAAGTTGGCAATGTCTTTGTTAGAAGGGAACCCCAGGTCTACTTTGCCTTGAGGTTCTCTGTTTTAAAAATCATGCATTGGTTCAGTGCTTTGTTATCCCAAGGACTGAACAATAAGAACGAGGGAACAAAATCACTTAAAGGTTGAAAAAAAATGTGAAGAGAAAGTCTAGGAAGTGATTTATGGATGTGATCTTCCCAATAAGCTAGGGTACCACAAACACCATCCTGGTGTCTATGCAAAGCCACTTATGGTGGTTTCATTGATTGACTTAAAAGGTTGCTTTTTATTTAAAAGGCTATGTGGTTTCTTGTATTGGACTAAAAGTAAGAATTCCGACTTTACCTCTGTTGTTATTGATATTTGTATTTTTTAAAACCTGCGTTAAGCACTTGTAGTATGCAAAATGTTATGTGTCATCTCCTCATGTCTGCCTTTTCATCTAACAATTCAAGATAATATTTTAAGACCTCTTCTTACTATAGGGCTGGTCCAGGAAAATACATGTTTGGTTTTTCTACCTTTCTGCTGTTTGTCCTTTTAAAGACTTGAATATCCCATTATCCAGAGTCTATTCTCTCTGGAATGGAATCTTCAGTGTTTTTTTTTTTTTTTTTTTCCCCTCACCCAAACCTGGTCTGTTATACCACCATCCATACATTTAATTTTTCATTTATTCATCCATTAGCAAATATTTATTGAGTGCCTAAGAAGTACAAGTTATCACCTAGTACTTACTATTTCCTAGTACTCCTACTTCTTTCCCAATGGAACTTTATTTTGTATTCTATACTTCTTAGTGTAAGGAGCACAGTAGTATTAAGAGTATTGACCTTCGGCCATATAGAGGTATTTCTCCCTGTTTCTGCCAGTTGGTAGTTATGTGACCTTGAGCAGATAAATCCAAAGGGTTGGTATAAGAACTAATTGAGACAATGCATGAAAAATGCTTGCCAAAAGCCCAACAACATAAAAAGCACTCACAAGCACTCACTTGATCTAAGATCAAGTATAAAGTTAATTATTATTATGTTGTCTATATCTGTCTCAAAGGGTGTTCATCTCAAGAAATGCATTCCCCATTAATGACAGTTCCATTCTGGGTTTTGCCAGGCCACATCCACATCCTGTCCATCAGTACAGCTCTTCCTTTCAAATGTATCCAGAAGCTGATACATTTCCAGCCATCAGGCAGAGTGGCTCTTCTGACTTGCAAGTCAGATTGTGTCCCTCTCCTGCTTCCCCCTCACATAGGAGGAGAGCCCAGGTGCATAGAGTGGCTTCCAGGCCTGATCATGGTTGTATGCTACCTCCCAGATCTCATCTCCTTTCATACTCTCCTGCACCCACACCCTATCCAGTCACACTAGCCCCTTGCTGTTCCGTACATGCACTAACCATGCACTCAACACAGGTCTTTAATGTTGTCTGGTACTAATATAGCCAAGGAAGCTGTATGTGTCTCAAAGTGCATACAATAAAAGTAAAGTACAGAGGTCTTTTTAAAAGTTATTTTTTTAAGAAATTGGATTCAAGGTGCTGAAATAATGTTCACTCTTTTTTTCAGAGTACAAACGCAGAGTATAGCTCTTTAATTAGTGCTAAGAGGGTTTACAATAAATTTTCAGACATAAATACCAAGGAGCTTCAAGAAATTTTAATTGTATCCTATAACAGAGCTCTATAGTGATAATGCTCTGTTCCTGTTATCTGGTTAGGTATTACCAGATGCTAAGACCTACATTAGCAGAGCTGTGTTTTGCGTGTGGTTTAGTTGTCTAGTAATGATGTCTCCCTTATATAGCACATTTTATTAGTTCATCAGGGACTTTTCCATACGCATCCTTAAATATTTTTTAATATAAGTGATATACTCCATCCTGATACTTGTCATTGTGCAAAAACTATTGCCTGAGCCAGGGTGTCGGTTAGAAACATGACATTTACACTCCGGAAGTCCTTCATTTATTTGTAAAGACCCTAATAAGGAAGGAAGGCCTGGTACTTTGGTGCAGTGACACAAATTATTACAGTAATTGTTAGGGCATTGACGTTGCCTTGGCCTGGTACCTGATCACTGTTTAACTGTTGGAGCTGACTCTAAATTAGTCTCCCCACTTTCATCATGCCTCATACAATAGATCCAAGTTGACAGGGAAATCTTCCCCAAACCCTGCTCCAATCAATTATAGCACTCTTCTGCTCTGAAACCTTTGATTCTCTATTCTCTACTGAGTAAAATGCAAAACACTTTCGCATAATCTTCCTTCAGGTGGCCCCAAATTATCATTAACTCTCATAAGATACACCCAAGCACTCTGTGTTCCAGCCATACAGTACTCTTGATACACCACTGTACCTGTCCAAGACTCTCTCTCCTGTGCCTTTGTTCAAAATATCTTCCCAACCTGAGTGTCCTTCCCTCTTTCCCTTTTTCTTTGAATTCCTCTCCATTCTTAGCTTTTGATAGCAGGTGAACTACTGGCTTGTAGTAAAATGTGTGGCATTTCTAAGATCAAGTATAAATATTAGAACCGCTAGAGTTTGAAACCATGACAGAAGGCCTATGGATTATCAGACAGTACCTTAATGTTTGAGCCTGTATATATCTTCATCACTCCTATTATGTGAGAAAGCAGAGGCTACGAAGATACTGATAGTGTCATGTGCCTAACGATGTCATTACTTACAAAAGGGGCTTGAATGGTGGGGATTGGTCTAGTTCTCAGAGATACATCATTGGATAATCACAGAGTGAACATCAGTGATGCCTTGCCAAAGGACAGTCAGATCAACTCAACTACTTTTACTGATGCTCAAAGAACAAAAATTTGAGCAGTTCTGTCGTCATTCACATGGTCCCAGTTGTTTCTGATTGTGCTACCACAGTCATATTTTGAATAGTCATAGTGGTAATAGTACATTCATCCTAGAAGTACTGCAAATCTTATATCAGATGGTTTTATTGCCAGGAACTTTTTAACCAACAAGATTTTGGAATTCATGTCTTGGTGAGGGGAAGGCATGGCATAGAGTGTTGAAGTCAGGTGGCATGGACTGAATTCCAGCTCTGGCACAGATTCGTTTTGTTCTTTGGTACAAGTGACTGAACTCTAAGTTTGGTTTCAACATTTATAAAAGAAGAGTATTTTCTTCATTGGGCTGCTGTGAAATGTAAATGAGGTGTTTGTAAAGCTCATCAGCATAGTGTCTGGTACATGGTAAATACTCAATAAATGTTAGCCTCAGTAATAGTGATCGTAATGCAGAACCTGATGTTAAAATGAGATGCTCTTGGGTGGGGACACATCACTGCGGTTACTGGGCATGTCATCACGTGTCATTGTTGCAGTCTTTGGGCTCCCTTGCTCTTCTCTTTCCTTAACTTTAGCTAATGGCAGGTTGCTCTGCCTTCTTCTCAACGCTCCTAATCAATGAGGGGGCTTCTCCTTTGGAGTGTATCACTCAGCTCATCCAGAAGGTATTTATTGATAGCCCACTGTGAGTTTGGCACTGTGCTGTGCCCTGGAAGTAAACAGTCCCCCTCCTGAGGACTTTATGATCCAGTGAGGGAGATAAACACATAAACAGATCACTTCGCTGTGATATGCTAAGTGCCAAGATCAAAGCACATTTAATTAAGATAAGAGCTCATCCCTGGTTGCAGAATTGAATGTAAACAAATGTAAAAGGTTTGCTGACTGCGTGCACTGTGTGGCATAGGCAATTTGAACAACCTCAATCCTGGATTATTAGCATTAGAGTCACCAGGTGGTTGTGTTGATCATAAAGATGCTTTCCGTGAGCTACAGAAGTGAAAACGGTTTTAGGGTTCTGGATATCAGATACCCGAGGAACTAGAAAACAGGGCTGAGGTGATGAGGCAAACTTGGGAACTTTGTATATGAAACCAGGAAGTGGGGATCAGCAGAGATTTTATTTAAGTTATGCAGGTTTTGAAAATGGGGACCCCTCAGAAGACATCACTTCAACTTCGGGGTATGAGGCATGAATGAATATCAGCCATGCTTAGCATTAAAAAAAAAAAGACCAAAAATCAATAATAGGGCCCTGTTTATTTGGCTAGTATCTAAGTCACTGAATCTGTTAGTGGAAATTAAGAATAAACTGTAAATGTAATGGGACATATCTTATTGGAAGAAGCACTCCCAGCTTTGAGGTATATTAGAAAAATCAAGGGCTAGGAATGGATTTGGATTCAGATGCTGGCTCTTCCGCTTCCTGGATATCTGAGCCTTTGTTTTCTTACCTGTAACATGGGCATGATAGTAGCATTCATGGCATCATGGTAGGAATTAAAATCTCTGTCCAGTGCAGGACTGTTGCTTACTTCTATAGTTCTCACTTTTGAAACAACATGAGTACTGGAGAGGAACAGCTCTCTCCAACGTTTTGTTTTGAATGTTCTCATTCAACTTAGGCATGTAGACATTGCATAGCCCACAAAGCAAGATTCTGAAGTTAAAAACAACAGTAAAATAAGTATATGCCAACCCTCCACAAAGCACTTCTTCTAAAAAGGAGCAAGGTCATATGTATTCAGTGTTCTAGATTCTGCTGCCTTGATTGCGTGTAGGTAGGGGAAGGGGAGATGTTGGTGCAACTACAACAGAATCCCTCACTGGTTAGATAAGCAACAGAGAACCTCTTAAATGATCCCCCTACCCAGTTCTGACGGCTTGTAGGAATAACTTCTGCTTCAAGACTCATTGACTTGCAGATGATTTCTGGTCCCTGGACATTTCCAAAGATGTTGCATGAAATTGGATTGACATTGACCCATTCTGGCATCCTTACATGGTGAATGTCATGAAGACACATGATGTTTACTTTTGTTCTTGATTGTCTTCTCTGCTCTTGTGGGTGTGAGAACCACACAGGTCTCTCATCCTGTACTGGGTGATGAACTGCACATTAAAAAAAGAAAGAAAGAAAGAAATTTGTGGTAGTCACCATTCCGAAGTGTCTCAGCTGCTGCCCCTGGGAACAGCTATTTCAGAGTAGTCACACAGATCACAAGAGACTTGAAATTACTTAGAAGGTTTATGAATCCAAGGCATGGTGACTGTTTTGCTGAATTTTATGGTCAGTGCTTTTGTGTGTTTATATTGCTTTTCTAAAATATTTAAGACAAGTCTTCATTAACTTAAATTGTGGGTTTAATTGACATTCATCAGCCTAGAATATTAGACTGGGATTTGGGATTCTTAGAGCCTATTCTCAGATCTTCCATTGATTTAGAGTTACTTCAAGGATGTGGCTTGATCTTTGTACTTTTAAACGTGTGTGTGTGTATTCCCTGTGCTATAGAAGATGTATTGTATTACAGAGTTACTATAGTCATCTCTAGAGAAGAATGTATCTCCGGAAGGCATTCAAGGGATGGCATCCCTGGGGTTAGGCCCTGGATCTCCTTCTCAGCCAGGAAGAATGCCTGGAGCTGGAGCTGATCTGGTGCCTGCAGGGGCTGGAGGTCAGGACTTGGGGTCCGACTTCGGAGGCTCAAAGCAGAGCTCTCCTGCTGGATGACTTTGGGCAAGTTACATAATCTGTGGGAGCATCAGTTCCCTGCCTGTAAGTGAAGTGATGACTACTTCAGAGGGTTGTGATGACGAAAATGAAATAATAATGCATGCAGACATCCAACACAGAGGATGGATGTCAAATACTGTAGGCTTTGTAAGAGTCCCTCTTTTCTTTCCCAGTTCTATATAAATCGAGAAAGAAGAAAAAAGAATTGACAGGTTGTGGTAAAATCATGCCTTTCTTATTGTTTTTATTCTGGATTTAATCAGGTTTATTATTGGGGAAAACAGGGAGATATAGCTTAGTCTGAGCACCAAATAAGCTTACCAAAACTGAACCCCAGAATAAGACTTAAGCACTCAGTCACAGCCCTGGTGGACCTAGGAAGGCTTAATGTGTTTTTTTTGTTTTGTTGTTGTTTTTGCTTTTTATGTGTGGGCTGGTGCCCCAAAAAGAAAGAGAGAGGAGCTGAGCACAGTTTTGGAGGTGGGGTCTGGACATTAGCATTTTAAGAAAGCTTCTGTACTTTCAGTGCACATCCAGGTGAGGGCCCACCACTGTAGGCACACCTTTGCATATGCCTAGATTGAGCATCCTTGCTTTTGTCACTTGGGGAAAAATAATTCTGCTAATTTTCCAATCTTGAACTGGGGCATCTACTCCTCTATGAAATCTCCTTTCTCCTCACTTCCCTCCTACAGTCAGAGTTGCACAATCCCCCTGGGTGCAACTATTCTACCATAGACTTAGCTATTTCATAAAATTTACTCTGTAATTGACAATTAGACTGTGGACCATTTTATAAAAGTCCATACACATATGTACATTTATCAGTGTTTAAAAAAAGATCTGAAAGTATACCCACCAAATTATTAAGGGGTCTTTACTTTGGAGAAAAGGATTTGGGCAGAAGAATATGTGCTCAGTTAACTTCTACAATGCTTTAATTTTAAAGCAAGTCTAGATTATAATAGTAACAAAAATCATCTAAGAGAGGAAAAATGTTGCATTGTTTTTTCTTGTTCTGAGTTTCCTCTTGAGGTGACTGCCACATGTCATCTCAGTCATTATCCCAATTTTAAACAGTGTTCTATACTCTCATGTTCCTTCCTCTCCCCCTCCTCTTTTGTTCTTCTTTCCTAAATCCATCTATGACCATAGCATTATCAGATGGTGGGGAAGGGACAATATTTACTTTCCTTAATCTCAGACTTGTCTTGGTGCTGTGAGTAGGAACAGGTATCCTTTTCCGAATAACTCTTTATTGAGCCATTATAAATCTGAGCAGATAACAGGAAGAGAGAGACTATTTGCTTTTCTGCTCTAATCCTATGTATCTTTTCTCATACAGGTAAACTCCTGAATTGAAGTTTTGAAGGATGGGTAAAGACTTCCGTTATTATTTCCAGCATCCCTGGTCTCGCATGATTGTGGCTTACTTGGTGATCTTCTTTAACTTCTTAATATTTGCGGAGGACCCAGTTTCTCATAGCCAGACGGAAGCCAACGTTATTGTTGTTGGAAACTGTTTTTCATTTGTAACAAATAAATACCCTAGAGGAGTTGTCTGGAGGCTTCTGAAGGTGCTACTATGGCTACTTGCCATTCTCATAGGACTAATAGCTGGCAAATTTCTGTTTCATCAGCGTTTGTTTGGTAAGTACCCATGAAATATAATGTTGATCGTTATTCAATTTCTGTTCTCCAAAATAGAGCTTTGTTATTTCTAAATGTAAACTTTAAGATGCATTTCAGTTTTCCCTCCAGCCTTAATTTGTAATGCACTGTTGTAGCTAGGTTCCTCAGCTATTCTCTGTTTAATGGTTCATTTTGTTTGCTGTAGCCTAAGGAAATTAGCATGAAGTAAAATTAGTGCCAGACTTCATTTCAAAAAATGGCTTTAGAGAGAAAAAAAAAAAATCAATGTATGTATAATCTTATTTAGGGAATAGGTGAAAATTATCTTTTCCCCACAAATAGTACCTAAGCATAATATTATAAATAAATCACAATTGGCTTTAGGATGTTTATTTTGAGTTTACTCAACTACACAACAGTATATTAGTAAGAAATCTCTTGGTAGTAAGCAATAGAAAAAGAGACTAAATTAATTTAAGATAAAAACTTACTGTAAGGATTTTGGAATATTTCACAGAGACCAAGGATAGAATTTACTTTAATAATTGGGACAAATGGAACCAGGGGCTTGAATTCTATCAGGGTGTTCTTTGTCTTGACTCCTCTATCATGCCTGTCTTATTCTCCCCATTCACACTGAAGATATTTCACATTCACGCAGAAAGCCTGGCTTGACTCTCTTGATCTCAAGCTTAAACATTCAGGGAAGAGGCTGAGGTTGACCTGTTTGGCTATAGTTTCCACCTCGGTCTCACTGATTTTGGCCAGGAGCTTGGTGATATTTATCCAACAAATATTTATTCATCACTTATTACGTGCCAGACACTGTTCTAGATAGTGAATAAAAAAGGTAAGGTCTCTGCCCACATAAAAATGTACATCCTAAGGAGAAAATCACAAAGTACATTTATAATGTGCAAAGAGGTGGTAGGTGCTATGGGGCATAAGAAAGTTTTAAATGCTACTGGGTCACTTAGGAAAAGAACTTGGTAATAGAACTTTGAATTTAGCAATTACAAGATCATAGGTGACTTTTTGTGGGTGTTCTCAGTCTAGAAGTTTGGTTAGAAACAGATGGCAATGGTTTAAAGGATGAATGAATGAACAAACACACTATATATGTACATACATATATATGTAATCTTGCATATATATTCCTTTCAATCTCTACTTTCTCCTCAAACTATTGCCATCTGGTTCTATTACATAAATATATAAAATGTACATATTTTATCTTTATTATATGTATACATGGTTTCAAGAACTTTGGTGAGGAAATGGAAGAAGGCAAAGGGAAGTAGCTAAAAATGGAAGGACCAAGGGTAGATTTTTGTCGTTGTTGGTGTGGGTGGTTTTATTTGAGGAGTGAGACTGATTGATCTGCTTGTTGTAGGGGAAGGAGCTAGATTGAAGTGCAGGTGAAGATATAGAAGAAAGACAGCATCTCTGAAGATTTCTTTGGTCTGTGATGTAAGACACAGGTAGAAATAGTGGCCTTGAAGAGGACAGGAGGAGAGACCCCCGTTCCTCAGAAATAGTCATAAATGAGGGACAGGTTGTGTTTGAAGTGGAGGAGCAGAGAGGTGAATGCTGCCATCTGGTGACCTCTATTTCTCTACAAAGCAGGAAGAGCTAAAGATAAAGATGGAGAGGTTGGATGATACAAGGAATTTAAGAAAGTGGTCAAGGTTTGGAACATTGATCCGAGGGAGTGTGGAAGCAGAGTAGGGACAAATGAAAGGGTTACTGATTATCACTGAGAGATGTTGACATTAGCTGCTATAACTTTGAAATACACCAGTCTGAATTGTTGAACAGTTTTCCCTATGAGGGCTCAGTCACCTGGAACAGAATTTGAGAGTGATTCATCTGGGCGGGGACCGCTCAGGCTTGCTGTTTTGGAAACAAAGGATGGAACATAAATGGAGGGTTCTAATAAAAGAGTTACTGATTTGATTAATAGGGGCTTCTGGCCAGATACGGAACAGTGGTAGGGAAGATGATGGTCTGGGAGGAGTGGGCAAGGGCCTGAAAATTTGGATGAAATTGAACAGGTGAAGTGAGAGTCGGAAAAGTAGAAGGACTGATGGCTATGGTTAGATAACATGTTGTAACAGAATTACAGCCATTCTTTGGGGGTGATTCCCAACTGGGTATGATCTTTAGAGAGTGGTGAAGGAAGGTCATTGATCCAGAGGATATCTGGGAACTGGGTGTCAGTGGGCCATCCATCAAACACTGAACAAACATGGTGTCCTGTATAGTAAATATATGGGTAGAAGAATTTAAATGGTGGGGGTGGGCATGGGGAGAAGGGTCAGTTTCCAAAAATGGGTGGAGGGTGCTGGGCAGACAAAACAATAGATATCCATTACAAGCAATGGCTGGATATGTGTGTCACCCATTCAGGAAATTTGCTCAGTGTAGAAAATTAAGGCAAACTAGACCAAATATCCAGTTTGGAGAAAAACTTTCTGCCTATATTAAAGATTAATTGAGAATCATATGGTCAAGGTTATGGTATTAATAATAAGGGCACATCATTTGGTTTTGTAATTGCTATATTTTGTTCAGTTATTCAATTGCAAAGTCTTATCCCTTATACTACAATCAAATTTTAGAAATAGCTTACTGTTTAATTCTCTGGTATAAATAATTCAGCCCTGAAAAGTCACTTTAGATTTCAAGTGGTATATTGAGTACAAATTATTTTAAAACAGTGCAGAAGTGGGTCTTCTTATTTATTTGTTTACTTATGTATTTTTGCTTACTATAGGGAAGATTCTATAATACAGTCAGCTTTATCACTTCTGTTTGGCAATACGGTCCTTTTCTTCTTTTTTTTTCTTACTGAAAATCTGTGAAATAATATGGGGTGTTAGAGAAGCAATGATAGATAGCCTTCTGTAAATTTTGATGGTAAGTGGATACTTAGACTCCTGATCGAATTGTCTAATAAACTTGAAACTTGTCTTCTCCTTTTGTCTCCCTTCATCTTCCTTTATGGCCATTCTTTCTTCCTTCATTCACAAGCTCACTCTTATTTGCTTCTCATAGTGTTCTCTTCCATAATTCATTCTAGATTTTGCTACTGGAATGATTTTTCTACATGGCTAAATGTTTTCTGTCATTTACAGAATAAAGTCTTAACTTCTCTCATTGATACCCAAAGCTTACTATGATTTACTCCTGCCTGACTTCCAACCTGGTCTCTTGACGTTCTACACTGTGCAGAATTATTTGCTGATTCTCCAACCTGTGGGAAAGAAGGCAGACTGAAGTGTAGATAAAGATATAGAAGAAAGACAGCATCTCTGAAGGTTATTTTGGTCTGTGACTTAAATAAGAGACCCCGATTGCTCAGAAATAGTCTCTCATGTCCTCTCACACTTCTATGCCTTTGCATGGTTGCCATCCCATACCCGTCGTGCTCATCCTTTCCTTGTTAAGTTGGCTGATTTCTCTTTCTCCTTCACATCCAAGTTCAAGCATTATGTCCTCTGGGATGCTTTCTTTAACTCCCTCTGTCTGTTGTCTTCCCCTGGCTTCCACTTTTATCTACAGGCACCAGAGAGAGTACATCACGTACATCAGGATACTCTGGAATTGGCAGCCATGCAACATTTTGGAAAAGAATCCAGAATTTAATGCAAGCATATGCGTTGTTCTTATTGGCTTGGCATGTGATAAATGTTTCCACCTTTGTTTCCAAATCATTGGCACTTACACGTAATTCATTTTTTAAGGGCCATATGTATACCTTTAACAATTTGTAGATGGAAACTTGTGGTAGGTGACGGTGATGATGGTATGTGTATGTTGAGAGGAGGGAATTGTTAGTTACAAGCACACGCATTTTTGTTACAGAAAGTGGAATGGTTTACAAAATAATCAATCAATTTGTGAGATCAGTTGAATAATTTTTTGGTCATTCTCTTATGAAATGACAAGGAAAAACATTAAATAAAATGCCACTACCCCTTTCATTGCCCTTTTTATATAATTAACTTGTGAGTCTTCCCTCATTTATTTTATGATGGGCAGTCTCTTCTTTATAGACTTTGAAAGGACAACACAATGTTGCCAATTTTAAGCATGCATGAGGAAGAATGACTGTTCAGTGAGCATATGATTTAATCCAGTTCATTGGTTATAAATTTTATCTTTTAAATGTGATATAAATATTACAATTTGGGGGCTATTTTAGTCAACAACATGAAACTCTGTCATGGTTTATAATTTGTAGTAGGAATTGTTCCAATTAAAAATGGTGAATCATGCAAATTGGAAATTGCATGTTATCAGGCACACAAATGATTAAGTGCATTTTAAATGATCTCTCTCTCCTCATCACTTTATAACTGGAAAAATGTGAGAGTTAGTTTTCCTGCATATTAGCACTAAACTTTTATGATTTCAGACTGGTCACAAATCCCAAATTTCCAAAATGTTGAAAATAATGTAAGACCAAATGTGAGATCAGAATTGATGTATATTAGAAAATTTTCTTTAGAATTAATGCTGAATCTTGTTAAGTATTATATTAGGATTTATGAAAATTGGATTCCATTGGAATGTCAGTTTATATTCTTCCAATGCTTCTCTTTTCCATTTGTTCGGTAGAGTCCATTAAAAAAAAAACAAGCATGTGTTCAAATAAGGCTTCCTAGCCTTGGAGGATTATACATTAGAGCTATCCATGAATAGATAAGTCCAAAATTATTATACTGATGATAAGACTTATATGCAAAGGGAAATTTAATTTATTTGAGCTTATTCAAGAAATAATTTTGATTCCAAAAAGGAATTTAAATGATTTACAACACATTTGCTTAATACAACAGGACTAGAAAATGAGGACCACAGAAAACAGGGAAAATAAAATATATTTTGATTTAATGAGTTTTGTTACCTTGTTGGCTTTGAGCTTCCTTGGAGCTGGGATAAAAAAGGGAAATGTGATACATTACATAACTTTGAATATCAGAAATGAGTAAAATTACCATTTTCACAGGGGAATTTTTCTTTGCACTAAATTCTGGGATTTCCTTGCTCTAAATTCTGATAAAGAGTTTTTTGTTTGTTGTTTGTTTTTTGCTTTGCTTTGCTTGGTACAGGAGACACTGAATGGTGAAGTGGGAATACAGAAATGGACTTCATACTGTTGTGTCTCAGTGCAAACTTCACAAAATTTAGAGTATGACTTTTGAGCATAAAAGCAGTTCTGTGCTGTTGTTAGTCCCTGAAAATAATTCTATGAAGGGCAAAGTGATCAAGGTCTAAGTAATGCTTTCTGATTGAGTAACTTTATCCAAGGATGAATCATAGAACATCAGAATTGAGACAAATGTATTTCTCCAACAAACTGCTCTTGTTATTTGTCTTCCCTTTCTTCTTTTTGTTTTCTAATATGAACAGAGAGCCTCTATTAATTGCATTTTTTAAAAACACGAATGGAGGGAAGGCCAACCCAGAATGAGTTGACAGCTATAGCATATGATAACAATTCTGAACCTCTTAATATTACATAGTTTTTTCCCCAAAAAAACACATACATTTATTTATATGGTTATTTATAAAGTAATGTCTGGTTCCTTAGCCATACCATAAGTCTCATGAGGGCAGGGACTTTGTTGTATTGCTTATCATTTAATCCTCAGTGCCTAAAACAATACCAGGAACATAGTGGTATTTGATAAATTTGAATGAAGAAATATTAATGTTCCTTTGTTTTTTTCATGTGGACATTGCCAATGTTGCCTTTTTATTGTAAGATATAGAAGGGTATTCATTTGTTCATTCATAAAATATGGTCTCTGCCCTTAAGGAATTTAAAATCTGGTTAAAGAGAGAAGATACATATGCATGAAAAATTAATTACTCTGATAATTCAAGAAAGTGCATAGCAAGTATCAAATGAATAGTACAGGCCGTGAGAGCTGTGGGGATTAAGAAGAGATCACGGTGGGCCAGGAAGGCAAAAGAAAACTTTGCTGCCAAGGTGAGATGAGTCTGAAACAGAATAGTTAGATATAATGCAAAGAATTCATTACAAATTTCAGGTCATGGGGTAGATGCTGTGAGCAAAAGAGATAAGAACAACAGCTTTTTTTGAAGTGAGGAAAAACGGGGAAAGTCATGATCTTTTTGACTACAGTGAAAGGTTCTGTTAGGAAAGAGCAGGAGATGCAGTGGAAAGGTAGGTTGAGTCTAAATTCTTTGGTTTTTCAATGCCAGTCTCATACTTTGGACTTTATCTCTTCCATTGTGGCATTTGAATCAAGGAAAGTATTCGAACGAGATGGAGGATGATGACAAGATTAATTTAAAGCAGAATCTAGTGGGAACTGGGGAGGGAGAGGTTCGGGGACCAGAAAGGAGGTAGGAAAATATTTTTGGAGCCTCTTGCAGTCATTCAGGCTTGAGACGGCTCAGGTCCAGCTGGAATAGGGGTGGGACAGTGGGCAGCAGGATGGGGATCTGTGGAACTTGTGAAGCTTCAGCCACTGATGGGATATGAGGAGTTGAGAGTGAAGTTACAGGTGACTAGGAAGATTGGGCTGAGTGAGTAAGGGGGTGACTATCTTATTAAGAAAAGGGAGAAAGCCATTAGGAGAATCCAGTTAGAGAGGATAATGAGTTCAGGAAATGATGGGTTTAGGTAATGAGAATGTAGGCAATGTCCTATTTACCTCGAATAGTGCTCAAAACAGCACAGTGTGGGTTTATTGAACTTAATCCAGGCCCACCATTTCCTATCCAAATCTCGAAACCAGATGTATCTCAGAATTCAGTGCATGTGCCTACATTTAGTAGCTCATCTAATGGGGCTGAGAAAACACTCCATCATCAAACACTTTAATATATCTGTAGCAGAATACATATACATCCACATGAAGTGGTATAAATAAAGCCTGTACACAGCCTCATATCTGCTCAGGTCAAGTTTTGCTGCTAAATGAATTCAGGTTTGGCCAGGGGTTGCCAACAAATCTGTTACAAAGATCAGTCTTTTGGAATTACAGAAGCTGGGTGATGGACCCATGCTTGACCATAAGCAACACTTCACATACATCTTTGGTTCCTCCAAGACACCAGCTGCATAGAAATCATGATTCCTTTTTCAGAAGACTGTCATAAAAAAAAAAAAAAAAAAAAAAAAGAATGGGTTGACTGATAACCAGGCATCTATGAAATATACCGGTTGAAAGTGTGTTTTTGTTATGTTTATATTATGCAAAATATTAAGGAGTTTGCTATTTTCTGTGTACTTATGTCTGTTTTAGTTTTAAACAGGAAGTTCTGAATAAAGCATTCCCAATACATCCAGACATTAGAGAAGACAAACTGTGGGATTTTTTCTTTTGTTTTATTTTAACAAAAGGTTCTTCTTCATAAAATACCAAGTAACTAACTCAACATTGTTTTGTCATTTAATGAATTTAGTAAAGCTAAATGCTTGTTTGTTTTATATTGTCTTAGCTTACATATAGTTTGAAATCTTTTTCTTTGTGTTTGAGCTACACATATGATTTTATCAATTAAAAATAGAAGATTCAGACATTCCAGGAAGTGTGGGCAACATAGTCATGGTGAGATAGAACATCAAACAGAGCAATAGATTTAATCATAATTTAGGAAGGAAAACCATTTAATACCATGGAATGATCTGACCTCTTTTGTGTTAATTTCAGATCTGAGTAGCTGAGTAGTATAAATGACCCTCAAGTGTATCTTGATAGTTGATAGTAAATTTTAAAAAATGTATATTTATGCTTGGGCAGTATGGCTCAGTGGATTGAGCATTGTCCCATGCACTATCAATTCCTGGTCAGGGAACATGCCGGCTTGCAGGCTTAATCCCCAGTAGGGGGTGTACATTAGGCAGCCAATTGATGTTTCTCTCTTACATCGATGTTTCTATCTCTCTACCTCTCCCTCTCCATTCCTCTCTCTGTAAAAAATCAATAAAAAAATTTAAAAAATTTTTTAAATGTATATTTATTACTAAAGTGATTGTCAACAATCAATTATTTTAAGATTATACAATCAAGGTGATAAGGACTTCATTCTGGAGGAATTACTTGAAGAAATGATGTATATGCAGCCACATGCTACTTAGAATATCTATAGCTGTTTTTTTTTTAATACTCTCCCAAGGATATTTTTTCATTTATTTTCAGACAGAGTGTGGCGGGGGTGGGGGTGGGGGCAGGGGAGAGAGAAACATCGATGTAAGAGAGACTCATCGATTGGTTGCCTCCCGCACTACCCCAACCAGGGCCGGGGATGAACTGCAACCAAGGTATGTGCCCTTGACTGGAATTGAACCCGCACGACTCATTGGTCTGAGGGCCGATGCTCTAACTGCTGAGCCAAACTGGCCAGGGCTTAAGTCCTCTCAAAATACAATATTTGATGCTCATGATAGCTATTATTTAAATGTTCATCACCATCTTCATTCTCAACCAATGTATACTGATTGCCAGAATCTTCGTTTTTCTTGACACTTGAATTGTCAACCCATAATTCATTTTTGTAGAGTAAAATAATTTTAGAATCACAAGTGACAACAGCATTCAAGTTAGAGAATTACGTTATTCCAATGCTTGGAATGTCCTTTAACAAAGAGAGAGAGAAAAAAAAAAAAAGCAAAGTTTTTGATGAGAGGTTAGGAAAGGTAAGTTAGGAAATGATTGATGCTTACCATTAAAATGATTCCTAAAGAACACCCCTCTTCATAGGGAAATTTGGTGTCTAAGATTTATTGAACTTGATAGCCCTTTACAAAAAACTCGTCCTGTGACTTTAATGTTCTTCTCTCTCAGAGCAGGAAAGGAAGGCGAGGCTGGAAACCCAGGTCCACAGCCTTGCCTCCCACAGCTGCAGGGGAGGTGCCTTCATTAGTTTGCCGTGCACTCAGTTGCACCTCCATTCGCACTAAAGGGCGGTCAGTTGCAGCTCTCAGTGTGATAGGATCATCCGGGTGCTCTAGTTCCAGCAGGACAGAGGATACAAACACTGTCAAAGGATACCACAAGGACCTGATAACACCAACTCAGGTTAGAGCATTGTAATTAAGCAATAATTAACCAGGCACCTTTCTAGCTACTTTTTACTGTACTTGATAGAGATGAGTCATTCAGGGGCCAAGGCACCCCTTCCATTCCAGGTCCAATCATTGTCTCTACTCCTCTTCTCATTCCCACCTGTGGGAGGTAATGGTAGAAGTTTCTTCTGAAAGCCACTATCAAGTGGAATTGCAGCAGGCAAACCCACGCAAGAGAAACCACTTCACTCATGGGTGCAATGCAACTAGCCAGTGTGGCTCTTGACAGCTGGTTGAACAATGTAGAGTAAAAGGGGAAGTGAAGAGTGCGCCATCACTGGAGTCTTTACTGCCACATTGCTAGGTACACCATTTGTTTGTTGTTCAGATAATAAGGTGAATAGTCCTGGGTGGGAGAGGAGTGTGATTTGAGAGGACACTGAAAAAGTAAGGTTTTCCCCTGTTTTTATTTTTCCTCTTTCATTAATTAAAAATTTTTTTTCTTTATTAATTTTAGAGAGAGAGGAAGGGAGAGGGAGAGAGAGATGGAAACATCCATGAGAGAGAACATCGGTTGGCCGCCTCCTGCATGCCCCCCACTGGGGATTTGGCCCACAACCTGGGCATGTGCCCTGACCAGGAATCGAACTGGAGACCTCTTGGTGCATGCTCAACCACTGAGCCACACTGGCTGGGCCTCGTTCATTAATTTTTATAACTAGAATCAGTTCTTAAAGATGTTTTCATTGGGTTAAAGGATTATGCTACTTGGGAAGGGTGATGAACTAGCAAGGATGTTAACAGTGGGCATGGTTGGGAGATCTAGGTCTGAAGGGTACATGCTGGTCAGTGGGAGGACATAGGAGAGTCTGATATGGAAGCTGTTGCTGTGCAGGCTTCTGGAGAGAAGCGGGAAACAAAGGCCGGTAGGGGTGCACAGGGGCTCAGGCTGGAATAAGGGGTACATGGCCCCTCCAGAGACAAATCTGAGTTGCTTTGCAGTGGTAGTTTGAAGCTGTATAATTGATTTTGAGTATTGGCAGTGGTCGAAGCAGTTCTGTTGAGTTTGGTTTGTATTTTTATCATGGCCATGGCCCAGACTTATTGTTGATGGGTAAACAGAATTGTATAGGGTTGATTTGCCTGGCTCCAAGGTCACAAGAGCCAGCAGGAAAATTGGAACATAAACTGAAGCCTCCTGATTCCCAGACAGGTGCCTTTTCAGGCATGGCAGATGGTGAACCGGCAGCCAGCAAGCCTCCTCGGCCTCAGGGCTGGGTCGTGCTAGGCCACTCCCTACAGCTTCACTCCCCTTGGTCTGCTTTCAGGGACCTTTTCTGGCACCGCCCTCTGCCTGAGCAGCCCTCTCTTTTGGGTAAGGAAGGTCATTTAGTGGACCTGGCAGGAAGTTGCACAGTTCCAGGACAAGGCCTGTCATTGCCGCTGACCCAGACGGTGTCCACACAGTGCTTTCTGCCTTTGCAGCAGCCTCACCTTCTGTGCTGGGCTTCACTCCTCCTCTTGATTCAAGAGGAATGTGATTGCACATCGGGATTTCCCTGGGCCAGTCCATGCTTGTTGTACCAGTTTGGGTGTTTGAGGATATGCCCATTGACGGGGACAGACCAGCTAAGAGAAGACAAGCAAATACACACATAAACCCAAAAGGGTGAGCTTGGACTTATCTTTCAGCAGCCCAGGGAAATGAATGTTCTTCTTATACATTTTTAAACTCCATATTTTTCTGCTTCCTCAACATCCTCACAAACAGGTTGTGAGCATCCTGCCCAGGTGACCGAGTTTACCTGTCTGATAAGGCTTTACCTTCTTGCCCCACCTCCAGTGTGACCCAGTGACATTCAAACACACCAGTGACATCTCCTTGCACCTTTTACTTGTGTACTTCTGACCCCCAATAAAGGCACTTGCCCATGGGTCCTGACACTCTTGGCTCCCCACCTGCCTCTTTGAGCCTGCTCCCTTAGCACTCCATGCCCCCTACCCCCAGTGGGGCCCCCTCCTGGCATGTGGTGACTCTGTCTCTCTAGGATAAGTGAGTACAATGAATGTTGTTTTCCTGCTGTGTCCCCTCTTGTGGCCACACTTGACTGATTGGCTCATGAAAGAATATAAAGCAGTGTTTCTTGGTCTTCACAGTTTATTTCTATTTGAACTGTACCATTTTTCAACACCACCACTGACAAACATATCAAGTTCCTGTCAATTGCAAAGGAGAGTGGTAGGTGCCATGAGACTCTGTCTTTCAGGAGGTTGCAGTGAGCTAAGGAGATGAGACACTGACATATGGAAATACAGCTCTAATGTAACTGCGTTGCCAGCATATGATAATTGCCACCCAAGAGGGACAGACAGTCTGTTTTGAAGAGGGCAAGAAGTCATTCCCAAGAGAAAGAGTTGAATAAGTCTTCACAGTAGAATGAGGAGTTCGCAGGAACCGTTGCATCTCAGGGTACATGGATTTGGTGAGGCTTCCTTGTCACATTTCAGCCAGTCTCTGAGCTTTTCCAATAATAGCGAACTCACCATCTCCTCCTGAGGAGTCTGGGTCCAATCACTGTTTCTACAACAATTCTTGGGTCTGAATCTGAGCTGTGCCTTGCACGCCAGTAGAATTCTGTGGGAGGGAGGAGGGCATTCCAAGCTGGAGGAATGGCCATCACAAAGCTTGGGGAAGGAAGGACAGATGGTTGTGGGGCAGAGTGTGAATGGGGCTGTTTTCTTATATCAGCAGATTTGGATCCAGTGGAGACAGGGTAGAGAAACTGTAAGGCAAATTGTGGAGGGATGTGAATTGCAGGTTCAGGAGCTTAAAATGTTTTCTGAAAACAATGGACAGCCGTGGAGCACGTCCCTCCCTTATACATTTTAAAGTACAAAAATTGTACAAGCTTGTTGTTAAGAGAAACCACAAAATCTATGAAATAAAAAAAAGGAAAGTAAACATGTTTGATCCTGAGGATGACAGAATCAAAATAGGAAGATGAATTCAGGATGACTGGCCTTCAGACGGGGAGGTGTGCTGCAGTCGCCAGGGCAACCTGACCTCTAGTGATGAAGGCTCGATTTACAGGCAGCAATGAGGATGGGGTGCAGGGGTAAGAAGGAAGAAAGGGTGTGAAGGAAGACCTGATAGCTCAAGCACACTGCTCTTTTTTTTTTTTTTTTTAAGTAACATCTTCACTTTAAGAACTTCTGTTCCCTGAGTCCATTCCCATAATTTACTGAACAGAAGGCATATCAATCAGTTTCTAAAATTGTAACCTTAAGTTATCATTAGATCATCCTACTTTCTTTTCTAAGTTTGCTGAGAGAAATGAATGTGTTATTCTGGTTATTTGCAACACTAGAAGAGACTCAAAGAAAAAGCAGACTTACATTTACAGATAAATCCATTAAGCTGTGAAGATATGGATGCCACTGACTTTTTTCTTAAGCGTAGTATTTGCCTGAACTTGTTCACTCTTTTGGGTTATGCTCATCGATTTGTCTCAATTCACTTGCAACGTATCGGAGCCTTAATAACACAGTCTTAATAAGTATATTTTGTTTGTTCAATAAATACTTGCTGAGCATTTTCTAGGCTCTGGGGATCCAGCATTGAACAACACAAAGTCCCTGCCCTGACTGAACTTCCATTCTAGTGGGAAAAGACAGGTGATAAACAAAGAAGTCATACATATTAAATCAAAGGGCTATACATGCTGTGGGGACAAATACAGCTGGAGGACTCAAGGGTGGAGTCTGGGAAGTTGCTGGAATTCCATCTCTGATAAGGAGACATTTGAGCAAATAACTGAAGGAGATGGAGGAACAACCCAAGTGGATTTCTTGGGGGAACTACCCAAGAAAAGAGCAGGGTGAGTGTCAAAGTTCCAGGCAGTCCTGCATTTTGAGTGTTTGAAGAACAGCTAAGAGGCCAGTGGCTTGAGCCGAGTGAACAGCAGAGAGTAAGAGGTGGGGTTGAGATGGGGTAGCAAGATCACAGGCATTTTATTGGAAAAAGTCCTTTTCCCTTAAGGAAAACACTAATAAATAAATGTACATCACTTCAGGAATTTAGTTTCTAATATAGATATACTGTATTTAAAATGGGTGTTTTAGTGGGACCCTTGAGCCCTGTTTATTAGTTTACTCTGAAATATTACACAATCAATGATTTTTATTCTGGCAGTTTCTTTATTCTTCTGAACGCCTCATTATGGCTACTTTATGGGGGTGTCCACCCCACCTCCATCCCTCCAGTGGGACACAAAAGTGAGGAAAGCTGCTTTTTATGGTAGGTCAGTTATTTCATACTTTTAAAGAATGTCTCTACTCCATGCCTGTGCCCCAGCCCTGCAGAGCCAAGTCTGCAAGGGAACTTCCAGCAGTGGGGGCAGGGAAGGAAGCCCCCAAGGCAGTAGTGGTGGGGTAGTCCTAATTGTTTGTGCAGTTCTGACTCTCAGATCCCCTCACAGAGTAAGAAAAGCATATTTCTTTTTTTTAGGGACGAATGGATGTTCTGTCCTTATGAAGAGGGAAGGCTGTGGAGATGGGGCTTCACAGCCCTTCCCAGTTTTCCCCATTATAACCTAACCCATGCGTCTGCTAGTTTAGCTAACTGAAAAAGGACCCGATCCATTTATTTTGAGGTTGCTCTTCTGCTTCTGTTTAGAGCCTAAACAGATGACTGGACAAGATTCCCTCCACTGCATTTTGTAAACACAAGCGCTTAACAATCCACGTTTAAATCAGGACAGAGAATTTACTTAACTGCTGAATTCTAGATGGCAGATCAAACTGAACATGAAAGAAGAATATTTTTTACTCTTGTTTTTCAGAAAACCATCAGCAGTGGGTGGGGGATGATCTTCAGGGAGCAAGTCAAGATGTTTTAGACTGAGAAATACAAGCAAAGTTAATAAAAGAGACATTATGCACTCATTCAAGAGGCATTTCTAGAGTGTCTGTTGGAGGCCCATTTTTAGGAACTGGATAACAACAGTGAATAATAATAAAAAGCAACAACAAAACACTCAAGGTTATTTTTTCTCATGTGTTGTACACTCTGGAGGGGAAATATAAATAATGTGATCATTCATGCAGTCCATCCTAGTTTTCTGTCTCACTCGTCTCTGGAAAATGGTGGGATTGTACTTCTGGTCTTATGACTAGTTCTGGCTGGTTAGGTGAGAGCAGGCATGATGTGTGGTACTTCTAAGCCAGAGCATTTGATTGCACATGTAAGACACTCCATCTTTCTCCCCTCACTTCCTCACAACAGCAGTGTTCCAGATAGCTGCTGCTCTGTTAGCCCGAGTCTCAGAGCGAAGGCAGTGTGGAGCAGAGCCCTTAGCTGACCCTGATGGACGTGTACTATGACAAAGGAATAAACCTTTGTTGTTTAAAGCCATTGAGGTTTTGGAATTGTTTGTTATTGTGACATAACCTTACGGGAATTTAAAAATAGACACAACAAAAAAAGAGATCATTTCAGATAATGAAGTATCCTATAAAGAAAACAAGATAGGAAGCTGTGACACTAAATGCCTGGGGTGCTGTGTGGAGGCTCCTCTAAATAGGGTGGTCGGACTAGCTCCCTTTGAGGAGGTTAGGTTGGAACTAAGATCTTAATAGTGAGAAGGAGCTAGTCTAGTGAACATCTGGAAATAGTGCACTAAAAAACTGAAGAAATAGTGAATGCAAACATCCACAAGTGGCAACACATTTGGGACTCTTGGGAAACATCAAGGATGTTTGTGGGACCTAAAGAGCTAGAAGGAGGGAGAAGAGGCAGGGAGGAGTTGATGATGTAGGACTTGGTCATGGTAAGGAATGGCATGATCTGATTTAGGTTTTTACAGTGACTTCTTGGCTTGCTCTGAAAGGAATGGCTGCTTGGGAGAAAGGATGAAAGCAGGAAGACCAACTTCTAACTGGTAATTAGGAAATTTCTGTGTTCGTTTTTGTGAAAGGGCATGGCGATTTGATTCAGGATGGCAGCAGTAAGACGGTCAGAAGTGGATGGGATTAGAATGCTTTTTGGAGATTGATCCCACAGAATTGGTAATGAATTGGATGTGGGCAATAACTTTAAGATTTAAGGATAGATCGTGTGTGTGTGTGTGTGTGTGTGTGTGTGTGTTTGAACAACTGGGTAGATTATGTTGCTATTTAATAAAGTAAGGAGATTGGGGGAATAAAAGATTTGGGGATGAAAAATTAAGCTTCTATTTTGGACACATTGAGTTTGAAATGCCTGTCTGTATCATGCGTATTCAATACAAATTCCATATGTATGGGAATCCAATTCTAGTAGTATGAAGTAGTTTATATCAGAGTAATCTTCCTGTATATAAAAATTATAACCTCTTACCACCCTCCCTAAAAAAGAAAGACAACTATTTTAAGGCATTGGAGAATGGCCAACAGAAGGCAGAAACAGGAGGGGATTCAACTTTGATTAAAGAGAGTCCTACTGGTGAGAGCCATGTGTATATAGTTTTAACCCTGAAGGTACTGCCCAGTGCATTAAGCATGGGGGCAGCGTGAATTCCAGTAGAAAGCCACAGTTCTCGTGACTTGTGGACTCAGAGTATAGAGTTCAGGGATGACACAGCAGTTGGAGAGTAATGAGGGAAATCCTGAAAAGGGCCGACCCATGATAGACACAGTTTACCAAAACTGAAGTAATCTGAATAGCTGTATCTATTCAAGACATGGAATTCATTATCAAAAAGCTCTCCACAGAGAAAGTTCCTGGCTTAAATGGTTCAATTTCTCGTGGTCTTGATGTTAAGCAAAAGGGGGAATCTGGATTCATTTATATCTCACTTATTTAATACGTATATAGTACTTCTTACGTGCTTGGCCCTAACAAAAATAACTTATTTGTCAGACATGTATATGTTGGTAAGGAAGACATGGAGAGATAAAGGACAATTTCAGGAATGAACATTTCCTACTATATATAATATACTCAACAGAACTGAATACCTCTGGCTGGTTTCTGCCCACTGGGGACAGAAATCTGTGGGCAAACTGCGACATGCTTTCAAATGTGTACTCTGTTGGTATGAACAATTAATCAGTGTCTTACTCTCATTTTATCTCTGAATGCAGAATAGAGTGCAGTTTACAATTGGTAAAGCCTAGACTGAGAGGCCCAGTTGGACTGTTTCCTGGTCCCTGTCCTTGCTCATCCTTTTCTGCCTTTCTAACTCTGCATGTCACATATCTTCTTCAAAATTTATTTCAAATCTTATCCTGTGCTTTGTCTTGGTATAAACCCTCATTATCTTGCATATTGCAGGGGTTTAATAAACATTTTTTTTAGTTCTTTATTTCCTTTTTATTGAATTTATTGGGGTGACACTGGTTAACAAAATTCTACAGGTTTCAGGTGCACAGTTCTACAACGCAATATCTGTACACTGTATTGTGTGTTCACCACCCGAGTCAAGTCTCTATCCATCACCATTTATCCCCACTGTACCTCCCATGAGTAGATGAATGGATGAAGGCAGGTGTCTGTTCTGTTAGATGATGCAAAGAAGCACCCCCTCTTTTGCAGCTTCATCCTCACTGGTATCATGGTTTTGCAACTGGAGATTAACTGAATTAAATGTCTGTCTAGTTGCTGTCTGCACAACAGTGACTAGTGTTTAGTACAGTTAGGTAAGCTATCACAGAGATTTTACAACACTTGAGAATGGATGGGCTTGTTATTGATTTGATTCGATAACTGATGTATACCAATCAGAAGTTAATGTTTCATAAAATATTAATTAGAGGTTTTTATTTAAGCATTTATGAGGAATCATTTTTTTTCTTGTGTTTAGAGCACAGTACTAGGCCCTACTGGGTCTTCAGCAATCATCCAGGTATTATTCTGATAGAAAAAAGCCCCAAAACACATCAGTTCAAGAGCATCATGGTTCTCTATCTTAATTCCTTCATTTCTTCATCAACATATTTGTTAATTATTAAATATGTAATCTTAATCTTAAATGATAATTGCTCAAAGGCTAGTGATGTAAATGAGTGTGGCCATCGCTGCTATTTCGTGGGGTGAGCAGTGACAGGCATCTTCAGAATCACTTGCTACCTATCTCAACCGCAGGCTCATCCTTTTCCATTTTTGGCTTATATCCTGTAGTGATCAAGCACTGACTTGGAAGCAGCTTTGGCACAGACCATCATTATGAGCACAAATACTATTCTAAAAATAAATGAAAAAACGGTCTCTGCCTCTAACCATAGAAGGCCTATGACTAAGGCGTCGCTTCTGTTTGGCCACGGAACTCAGTGACACAGCAGGTATTCAGTAGGGAAATTCCTTTTTGCAGGATGCTTTCTTTTAGGCATCTTATTTGCTAACGTTTAGTTGAGAATTCCAAATAATTTTTATTACAGAGCTTTTGTGTGTGTTTTACTGCTACCAGGAGTCATTTCAGGACATATTATATGAGAAGAGGTTGAGCATGGTTTGTTGATAATCGCCCAGTTGTAAAGGTAATTCTGAATTTTTTCACCTTCCAGTTAAGACATGTAAGATAATAATGTGTTTCCCAACTCTACCATTAAGTAGTATGTCTTGCTTCATGGTGCAAAGAAATTGTGTCATGAAATAAAATTTAGCCAGTTTTTAAATCTATAAAACCCTTAATAGCGTTATGCAATTTCTATAATATCCACAGATTATAGCCTACCTTTTGCTTTTCATTCTTCTTTTTTTTTTTTTTTTGGCAAAAAGAGAAAGGAAAGAAATGATGATACAGATGAGGTATTCTTAGAAAATATCTTGAAATAGATTATAAAGCCAGAGTCTAAAATGTAGGGGCAATAGTCAAAACGATGTAGGAAGAGCAGTTGAGAATTGCATAAAAGATGTCATGGGAGACAAAATTTTAAGGAGCGAGTGCTCAGCAGAGCTGAATGCTTTAAGAAAGAAACAAAGATGTTGCGAAAAGAGTCATTAAATGTGGTGATTGTTACAACAGACAAGTTTGTGATAAAAACTGCTTCCATTTTATCCTTTTATGGAATGATAATACTCTATAGATCTGAATACTCAAAGTGTTATCCCACAGTTTAAAAATGAAAGAAAACCTTATTTTTCTTCTTTTTAATAAGCTTAGTACAACAGAAGCAGGCACATCTAACAAGTGCTCTATAGCATAGGGATTAACTTAAAAATTAATTATTTGTTTGAGATTCTACTTGAATCAAAACCTTTTAGTATATGAGAGTGTATTTCCATTTTACCAATGTATCTGAAATTCTGTTAACTCAAATATATGATACAAAGGAATCGAGCTTATCCAACATATTCAGATGCTCACAGCTCTAATGAAGTTCTTATTTAACAATTATTTTTAATACCAAAATGTAATAAAAATATTTATTCTACTGTTGTTTTTGCTTGCCATGAATATTAGCCAAAATCTGAGGCTTACGCTGAGGCAGGAAAACATTTTTGTTAATTTTATGTCATTAAAAAAATAAAATAAACTTGTTCTTTTTCATTCTATTCTTTTGAAGGTTTCTTTTTGTACTGTTTCCACCTATTTTTGCTGTATCCTTTTTTTCCAGTTAGTTTTTATTCCTTTTCTTCTCTTTTATGTATTTTTAAATTTTTTCTTTATTGATTTTAGAGAGAGAGGAAGTGAGAGAGAGAGAAACATCAATGAGAGGATGAGAGAGAACATCAATTGGCCACCTCCTGCATGCCCCCCACTGGGGATTGGTCCCACAACCTAGGCATGTGCCCTGACCCGGAATCGAAATGGTGACCTCTTGGTGCATGGGTTGATGCTCAACCACTGAGCCACACCGGCCAGGCTATTCCTTTTCTTTTATTGTCATTTCCTGGTTCATTCTGAGAATTTGTTTCTTGCCTTTTATCACATCAGTACTTAAATTTTCACTATTTCAATTTTGTTTCTTGCATTCTTTTTATTCTACCTTAAAGTTATTTGCATATACTGTTTTCTCTTTCATTTCTTTTTATTCTCCCAACCATCTCCGACTCACTTACTATTACAGCCAGTGAGTTATAATTGTTTTTGATATAGCTAGTTTGCCTTTAATCTGAGCTAAGAAAATCTGTATTTTTCAGTCACTATTCTCTAGCCTTCTATTTTGACTTCTTCCTTTTCATTTCTCTATTTTGTTCTTATTTTCCTACCCTAGCTTTTCCCCACTCTGGTATTTTTCTCTTTGGACTAGTAAACATGACCTTTCTTACTTAATAATATTGTAGGAGGGGATGAAAATGGTGAAGACAGGAGAACATTCTGCTTTTCTGTCACAATAAATAGGAAAGAATTATGGAACTCTAATCTGTCTCTTCTCTTCAAGGGTGAGAGGTCAAAAAGATATAAACCATATAAAAAGTATAAAGTAAAATATTTGATAAAGTCTCTATTAAAAAAGACGTAGACCAATTGAATCCTGGAAGACAGCCTCATCTAGCCTGTTTTCCTCAATCCTTGCTCCCTCTTTTTGTTTTGAATCTACACAGGTTCTTGGACAGTTGATCCTGCATCCTTAGTGCTCTTTTTAATTTGACTTGTTTTTTGGTTTAAGTGCTTTGTCAGTACTTGGCACACAAGAAATGCTCAGTTATCTATCAGTTGAGTTCATTTGAGCTACTGTCTAATGTACTGGCTTCTTCATGAGCTCAATGGGCACTCAAACCCCTGTTTCTGGAATGGTAATGGTGATATCAAGTTGGAGTCTGTGGGATGGAGTGAAGCCAGGGTGACCAGAATCCCCCTAGGGAAGCAAGTGGGAATTATGTTTTCTCACTAGTAAATAACGTTTGATATCTGATAAGTTTTCTCTTCTAGTTTCTTAAGTAAAAGGAGATGCCCAAGGGGACTGAACTTGTTCATACAAACTGTATTTGTTATGCTCTGTAAAGAACAAACTAGCCTCAACCATTTAATAGATATAAGTTGCCTCAAATTATTTTATAAATGATGTTTTTAAAAAGTGAAATTCAAATAGTTTCTTTGCAGCATTAAAGAAATTAAAGAAAAAAATTAGCATTTTTTTTTTCTAAAACTGGGACAAGGGATGGAAAAGTGTGGGGATGTGCGTGTGCTTGTTTGTGTATATGCATGTATGTGACATGTGTCTCTGTGTGTGTATGTATGTGGTGTGTGTGTGTGTGCATATAAAAGGATTCAGAGTCTGGTAGGGCAAGAGGATAAGCAGGAAGGTCTGAGCCTAAGCTGTACTGGGAGCTGGCTGTGTTTTTCAGGATATACAGAGCTGCATGTCTCCTATTATTGGCAGTCCTGGGTGCTCAGAACCCTGGACCAAATTGACAAGTTCTTTTAAGATACTTGGAGATCTACCCTTGGCTTTTGAGATCATGTTACTGCTTTATGCTTTCAGTAGCTCAAGCAATTTAACTTGGCTTATATATTTATCATTTTTGTTCTAGAAGTTTTGCAGGATCATGTCCAGTAGAGTTTCTTTCATAAATTCATTTGTCTATCTCTTTATTATTTTCTTTATAGTTTCCCCTGAGTGCAGCTGCTTAATATTCAAAGAATCTAATTTGGGGCAGGGCCGAGATCAGAAGCATCTTGCACTGCTGTATTTATTGTTGGAAGGAGCAGTGCAAACGATCACACCATTACTGGTTTGGCTAACAACTACAAGGGAAAAAAATCTGAGGCCACTTTATCTTTACGTCCCACTCTTCTCTGCTTCCCACTATATATTACTCATTTTTCCAGAAAGATGTGGGCCCACAAGCTCTGTCCACCGCTTGGCTGGAAACCCCTGCATTTAATCTCCTTTGGTCAGCTTAACATAGAATAATTTGGACAGCTTAAACTTTTAGACTGTTCAAACTTGAGTACCTTGTTGATGTAGTTTTGATTGATTTAGTCCCTGTGGGTACAGTAATCATTATTTCAGATTTCCTCTCCCTCTCCAAGATGTCATCTGGGGGTAGGTAGAAGAGTGTGTCTTTTAGGATCTGCATGGTGTCCAATGCCTCCTCCTGTCTCCATGGCTTTGTCCCTTCATTCTGGTTATTGCTTGTCTTGTTGGCATTTATGGTAAAGATTAGCAGCTGATATAACTCAGGATTTGGTTTCTCTTAGATGATTCAGGTGTGACTGTATTCCCTGGCTGCCTTGACTGTCTGAGTCTCTGGCAGATTCATCTGTTGGCTCCTACCCAAAGTGTCCCACCTCTTCTTGGCTGTGACTGGCCCAACCTGGCATTGCACTCTCATCTCAGTTTCCTTTGGTAGTGTTCTGTCATCTCTAGGATCATTCAGGAACTTAGGCTGATCTTCAAGATGTGGTTTTCAAGGGCACCCAGCTCATCAATATCTAGTGGCCAGAAGGAAGACAAGAGGATGAAGAAAGTCATACGTGTTTCTTACTACCTCTGCCTGGAAGCAGCACACATTAGTTTTGCTTATATTCTATTGATGAGAATATAGGAATCTTTTAAAAATTGAAATATAATTGACATACAACATTATATTAGTTTCAAGTGTATAACAAAATGACTTGACACCTGTAAACACTGCAAAGTGATCACCACAGTAAGTTCAGCCACCATCCATCAACATAAAAAGTTACAAAGTTTTTTTGTGTGTGAATTTTTAAGATTCATTTTCTTAATTTATTCTATATCTGGAAGTTTGTGTTCTTTTAAAATATATATTTTTCATTATTGATTTTAGAGAGAGAGGAAGGGAGAGAGAGATAGAAACATCGATGAGAGAGAACATCGATCAGCTGCCTCCTGCACGCCCCCCACTGGGGATCAGCCCTCGACCTGGGCATGTGCCCTGACCAGGAATCGAACCGAGATCTCTTGGTGCATGGGACAACACTCAATCCATGAGCCACACCAACTGGGCGGGAAGTTTGTATTCTTGATACCTGTCACTCATTTCACCCATCCTCTAACCTCCCTCCCTTCTGACAACCATTAGTCTGTTCTCTGTATTTGCGAGTTTTGTTGTTTGTTTATTTTATTTTTTTAAAATTTTAGATTCCACATATACATGAAATTATATGGTATTTATCTTTCTCTGTCTGACTTATTTCACTAAGCATAATACCCTCAAGGTCCATCCATGCTGTCTCAAATGGCAAGATTCATTCTTTTTTATGGCTGAGTAGTAGTCCATTGTATTATATACCACATCATCTTTACCTATTCACCCATTGATGGACATTGAGGTTGTCTTGGCTATTGTACATAATGTTGCAGTCAACATTATGGGGTGCATATGTCTTTTCAAATTAGTGAATTCATTTTCTTTGAATAAGTACAGAAATGGAATCGCTGAATTATATGATAGTTCTTTTTTAATTTTTTGAGGATCCTCTATACTGTTTTCCACAGTGGCTGCACCAATCTGCATTCCCACCAGCAGTGCGCAAGGGTTCCCTTTCCTCCACATCCTCGCCAACACTTGTTGTTGGTTATTTTTTTCATAATTGCCGTTCTGACAGGTGTGAGATGATTTGCAGTTCCCTGATGGTTACTGATGTTGAGCATTTTCCAGGTCTCTGTTGGCCATCTGTATGTCTTCTCTTGGAAGAATGAATATTAGAATCTTAAGATCTGAGTCTTAATCTTTTATCATTTATTTGCTCAGTAATCTTAGGCAACTTATAGAACTTTTACAGTACACTGGACATGATAATGTCTCAGGCTTGTTAGAAAGATTAAACTATACAATTTCAAATGTTTTTTGAGATTTTGACCTGCTTTCTCCATCCCCAAAAGCCCCCCCTCCTGCCATTTCCGAGCACCCTGATCTCTCCCTGCCCTCACGGGCACAGAGTAATTTCCGTTTAGGTACTTACTTTTTTCAGCAGTATGCTTAACATAGTGCCTGATATATAAATACACACACAAAAATAATCTATATTTTCTTTTTGAATAAATATGAAGTGAAAAATTATACTTAATCTTACTGTAGAGAAGCAACTATTATCAACATTTTGGCGTATCCTTTTCCTCATTATCCTCTTCGAAATTATTTTATAAAAGTGAAATTCAATTAGGTATTTTGTTTCTTATTTAGCATACTTTATAAACATCATTCCTTGTCAATAAACATATTTTTATAAATTTTAATGCATAGTGTACACTGTTTTATTGTATGCTTAGTATTCCATGGGTGTGTCTAGCATAAATAGTTTCTCTGAATTTTCCTCTTTTATGAAAAGATTCAAATATCCATGTACATACACTTAAAAAAATCTATGCTCATTTGCTTAATTATTTCTTTAGGAATAATTCCTAGAATTGGGATTTTCAAATCAAAGGGTATATAAATTTTTGACTTGCTATTTACTGCCAAATTGTCTTCAGAACTTTGTTTTTTGACTTGAAAAAAATATCCATTTATTAAAAAGCAGCCATAATCTTGGACCCATTAACTGGGAGAATCTATCCTATTGAAATAAAAAGTGGTTTTATTTGAACATATATGTAATTATTGATGGGGCTTCATTTGGGGTTCCAAACCTAATTCAAATGTGTGTGTGTGTGGGGGGGAGTTCCCCACACCAACCAGCAACAGGGTGACCTACCATTGAACTCAGTTCTGACACTACCCAGAGATAGTATCACATTCCACAGGTTAGGGGTTCAGTACTACAAGACAGCACCCCTAATTCTTTCAGAAGCCGGTTGCAAACTCAGGCCTCTGACTCTCTGGCTGTAGAGCATAAGTTCCCCCAATCCACCTTAGCTTCACTTAATTTGCTAGAGCAGCTCACACAGCTCAGAGAAACATTTTACTTACTAGAATACTGTGGTTTATTGTAAAAGGATGCAACTCAGGAACAGCCAGACTGAAGGATGCTTGGGGCAAGACATGGGGAAAGGGTTTGCCACTCTCTCAGCACCTACATTTACTCACCAACCTGTAAGCTCTCAGAACCCCGTCCTTCTGGAATTTTATAGAGGCTTCATTTCACAGACATGATCCACTAAATCACTGGTCATTGGTGATGGAACTCAGCCTTCAGAAGAGGGGGTGGGGGAGGTGAGGCTGAAAGTCCCAACCCTCTCATCACTTGGTTGGCTCCTCTGGCAACGACCCACCAAGCCTAGGTGGGGTTCAAAAGTTACCTCATTAACATAACAAAAGGCATCTTTATGGACCTCATCACTTAGGAAATTCCAAGGGTTTATTATAAATCACATTGAAGGCTTGTAGCAGCAAATAACTAAAATCAATGTGAATGACCAAAAATAATAAAAAGGTTGAATAAAAGGTAAACCGTCCATGCCACATATAATGTAGCCATTAAGAATACCTTTAACTCTGGCCAGGTAGGTAGCTCATTTGGTTAGAGCATCATTACCATATGCCAAGGTTGTAGATTCAATCCCAGGTCAGGGCATGTACCAGAATCAACCTATGAATGCATAAATAAGTGGAACAACAAAATATCAATGTTTCTCTCTCTCTCTCAAATCAATCAGTAAAAAAAAAAGGAATGTTTTTATCAGTTGATCCATGGTGATGTTCATGATGCTAAATGAGTACAAATTACAGAGTAATGTGATGATTCTATTTTTGTAAAACCAGAAAGTGACACACACACACACACACACACACACGCACATGCACACGCACACACACTATATGTATGTATATATTTTATTTGTTTGACCATATTCAAAGTTGTAAAGGATACATTCAGGTTTTTGAAACTGTCTCCTAGGCAGTGTGTATCGATACATCTTTGTATTGTTTCACATGCTACAATGGAGAAGTTTTACTTTTGAAATAAAAAGTTAATAAATAATAAAAATAAAGAAAAAAAATCACAGTCCTAACAAACTGCTCCAACTTTTCTGAAAACTGCTTTCTAAACTAGAGAACTTCCTGCAGTCCCCAGAGGCATTCCAGGACTTTGAACTGTGTGCCCTGAAGTCAAGATGACTTTTATAGTTAACTTAATTACGTTGTGTTTTTGTGTTTGTTTGTTAGTTTGTTTTGTTTTGTTTTACACAAGGTAATAGCTAAACTATTGGGATTCCTCCAGTTATTGATGTTCTTAGAGGATTGATGTTCTCAGACGTAATCATTTTCAGAAAGGCCAGTCAGCTCACATCCTGACCTTGTACATGTCAAACAACTGCTTTTTCAGAAGAGGAACTGGAAGATGAAATAGCAAAAGTATATCAGTTTAGGAAATTGTTTTCAGAAATAATCTATAATTTCCAATACAGAAGAGGAAGGAACAAAGTGTGTAGTAGCTAAAATATAGAATCAAATAGGGTGGAAAAAATAGGATGCAGCTAAATGTGTGTTTTTAGGAACTCACTAGATGTGTGGAGATTTTGATTGAAATTTTGCCTTTTTAACAGAGAACAGTAAGTTTGTTTGTTTTTTTTAATCCTCACCCAAGGACATTTTTGCATTTATCTTCACATAGAGCGGGAGGCGGGGGAAGAGAGAGAAACATTGATGTGAGAGAGACACATCGACTGGTTGCCACCCACATGACCCCAACCGGGGCCGGGGACAAACTGCAGCCGAGGTACGTGCCCTTAGCGGGAACCGAACCCAGGACTCTCTGGTCCACGGGCCAACACTTTAACCGCTGAGCCAAACAGGCCAGGGCGAGAACAGTAAGTATTAAAAGAAATAAAACCAAACCTTTGTATATCTTAGAAACTTTAAAGCCTGGAAACACTATATAAAAATCATTTCAAAATGATAAATTTTAGTAATTTAGGGAACTAAAATAAAATAAGTACTTTACTTAGAAAAGTAAAATTGGTTACTGCTCATGGATTAGCTCTTGCCAACTGAAAGCCCCTGAACAGAGATGGTGATACAATGACTTAAATATAGCAGGCGATCAGTTTATAAATGTGTACCAGTGATATTTTGAAAATATCGAAAGGAGTTCCTGGGAATCTGTGCTTATACTTGATTAACCAACAAACAAAATATATTTGAGTTAAATTATAAATGCTAATCAGAAATGCTGATTATACACACTGGTTTGGGAATAAGTTTGTCAAACGTTACTAGATCAGGGATCTGAACACTCCATAATGTTAATATTACTTTAATATGGGTCTATTTTAGATGCACATGTAGTTTTATCCAGAGTGAATGCTGAAATTATTTCACTCCTGTAAGAGTCTCAGAACTGAAACTTTACTATAATTCCACTGTGTCATAAATAAGTGATAACAGGTTAATGAATAAGGCAGATTTGATTTATAGTTTCTAAAACTTTTTAAGCAAAAACAATTGAAGTGCTTTATTTGATGTCAATGACACTGAATGCTGAAATAGAAATGAAACATTTCCATGACAGTAATTGGTGACCACCATATATTTCAGTATATAATTCAGTATATAATTCTCCTGTTCCCTGTTGGTGAGGTCAATGGCATATCACTCTGAAGCAAACTCTCACAGGCTGTCCTGGTGCAGGCCCCAAAGCAGCAAAAAGAGTTTTGCTATTGGATGAGGCAAGTGTGTCAGTGTGTGTAGCTAACGTGCAGAGAGATGCGCTTCCTGCCGCCTCCTCATTCTGGGTTGATGTGGGCTGTGGCTTCTTCATAGGTAGTCTGGGTTCTCTGGTCCTCTGTGCTCACTTGCTCTATTTTAAGGAGAGCCCTGACTCCTCTCTGCAGATTTCATCAGTGTGTGTATCAGTAGGCACCATTTAAAACATTCATTTATTCAAGTTTATTTTACTCAGCTAACTCTTAATTTGTTTCTGCTGCATTGGGGGTAATCTATCCTCAGGCTCTCGGTGTTATCTTGAATAATTGAGAGCGTGCTGGTACGCGGCCACATTGCTACAGAAGCCGCAGCGAAGGCTCCAAGAGGCTCCCTCACTTGAGCGAGATTGAAATTGATTCCAGCTGGCTAGAGAAAAAAACACTTGAGGGCTGTAATAGACCCTTAGGAAGAAATCTGTTTCCACCAAGACAGAAGAATGATTCGTAAGTAAGGAATATAAATTAAAGCTTCCTTCAAGTCATTGTAGTGTCTCTAATATTTTTCAAGTAACATTGTGTTATATCTGATTTCATTAAAATTTTAAAATCCTCACCTGAGGGTATGTTTTTATTGATTTTAGAGAGAGGAAGGGAGAGAGAGAGAGAGAAGCATTGATGTGTGTGAGAGAAGCATCAATCCGTTGCCTCCTATATGTGCCCCGACTGGGGATTGAACCCGAAACCTAGGTATGTGTCCTGACTGGAAATCGAACACACAACCTTTTGGTGTATTGGACAACACTCCAACCAACTGAGCCACTCAGCCAGGGCTTATTTCATTAACTTTTAGTGGGAGACTTTCTGAACCTTAGTTTTGTCATTTATAAAATGAAGTAATAATACCTGCCCTCAATTCTACAATTTTGTGAGGATCAAATAGTTAGGGTGAGGTGAAGACTCCTATAAATTAGAAATCTGTACAACACTGAAAGGTATTGTTTTCTTTCTTGGTGTCCCCCCCCCCCTTTTATTACTTTTCATAACCTTTTCAATTATATACTATTATTTGGATACAACATATAACCAACCATGTGAAATGGTTAGAGCACATTTTTTAAAATTGGATTTCTCACTAACTTGAATCTTTACCCCTTTTATTTTTCCTATGCAGGAAGAAAATCAAGCCTGTCAGTTACTCATGCCCAATTTCAAAATTATTTTGCAGAGTTAAGTAGGTGAGGCATTGCAGAAGCTTGGGAAGCATGAGTAATTGCAGATGGATGCTAGCTCCTTCTGAGCGTGCCGTTCCTAAAGCAAAAAGCACATCGCTCAGTTTCGGTTAGTGGTGCCTTGCAGTTGGGAGCAGGGGTCCCCGAAGACTTGCCCACAGACCCAGAGACAGTGCTTTTCTTTAGCCCTTTTTCCACCCAGACAGCAGTGTGACCTCTTGCTGCTGCACTTTCTCAAAGTGATTGTATTTCACTGCTCTCATAAACACATCTTGTAAAAGAAACAAGGTTGTCTTTTAAACTCCTGCTCCTGCTTGACAAGAAAAATAAAACCTAATCTCCTTTCAGGACTTTTTGGCCTAATGAGAAGTCAACCCTTTTCATTTTTGTTAAGAATGCTTTTGTATCAACTTCCCATTCTTCACGTAGAAGTCCAGTGTATTATATGAAGAAAGAGAATCAGGATTGATAAAGAGGCCATTTATACTTGGGCTATCTGGGATTCAGAAAGTTCTGACTAGCAGAACTGGTTAAATAGAGAATTCTAAGACCCACAATGTGGAGATACTTGTTAAAGCCACCTTTTAATGCTTTTTTTCTTTTTTAAGAATTCTCTGTGTGACATGCACTAGCCATCTTACGTATGTGAGAACTTACAACTTTTAGTTCATTATAACATCCCATATATTTTATGCTTTGCTATGTCAGTAACACAGATATTATTAAATAAGGCCGGGGTATATTTTAGTCTTCTAATCAGAAATTAAATTTGGTGCTAAGTGAAATGGGTTAGATTCTCTGCATATGCACTGTCCAATACAATAGCCATTAGCCACGCTGTTGAGCTATTGAGCATTTGAAATGAAGCTAGTACGATTGACATGTGTTGGAAGTGTAAAATGCACACCAGAATGAGTACAAAGATAATAAGTAAAATATTTTAGTAATAATTTTTATATTGATAACATTGAAATATTTTGGATATATGGGTTAAGTAAAATACATTATTCAAATCAATTTCACTTTTTCTTTAACTTTTAAATATGATTACTAACACACTTAAAATTGCTTATGAGACTCTCATTGTGTTTTTGTTGTACAGTGCTGCTCCAAATAGTCTTGATATAGATGTATTATATGTCTTTATCAAGTTACCTAACCTTGTTCCTGATTTGGAGAACAATTTAAAGAGCTCTGGCACTTTGTGGAAGCGTCAATTTTCGTTGTCTCACATCTACATTTTTACTAGAATTCCTTCAAGAGTTTGCTCATCTCTTAGAGGTTTCATGCATAAAAAGTCAATTTGAAATTCACGTTGGGTCAGTGGGTTGTGTAGTGTAGCGTGTGGATGTAAAGGAGGCTCTCCTTCCTAGAGAGAGGGCACCGTCTTGTGGAGTATACTGAATACAGCAGTTTAGATTTCAGCGGTAGATTTTGAGGTCCTGGAACAGGCAAATAATTTATTTCAGATGTTTGGGGGAAAAGCTCAGATTAATGATAAAGATGTTCATTTCTCTGTAGCATCTTCAAAAATAGAGCTCATATCAATCCTGGGGCTTATTTTTCTTAGTTTTACAGTGCTAAGGTGAGTCAATGTAATAAGAACATTCTGATTTGGAGTGCTTTTTAAAATCATAAAACTCTCATTCATGTCGTTGGACTATTTTTGTCCTCCCCAAATTCCCAAATGAAGTTTTCGTATTTCACTGTAAAAAAGAAGCAGGGTTCTATATTTGTCCCTTTTCTTTGTAAAACTTGAGGTTATTTAAATCATTTAATCCATACAAGTAAACTTCATTGAGTGAATGAGGCAGAAAATATATAAACAGTAATATTACCTTTTCTCAAGAACTGATTTTAGTTATCTCCTAGACATGCATTTTAAAAAGGAAAACAATGTTGAAAGGGCCTGGTTCATATATTTCTTGGTTTTTAATGTTTCTTCTTGATGTTTTATATGTACATATAAAGATGTATTATTCAATTCATATCTCATTATCATTTTTCATATTCAAAGCCTGCCAAAAATAAATGCCACATCTCTGAGATCTTTATACTGAGAACAAAATAGATTTCTCATGATTTGGAATTACATTAACCAGTCCAGCAAAACAATTAAGATATGAGCCAACATCCAGCCAGTTAGCCAAATGAAGTTCTTCCAAACATTTCTTGCATTTTCAGGTTTATGTAAAAGAGTAATTGTAGATTACCAGTGTCATACCAATAAATTCAACAGAAGAAAAATATTTAAAAAATATACTTGAATAAATATTAAAAAAAGAGAAGAGAGTAGTTGTAAGACTGGTTATAAGGAAATGGATCAATTGGATTTCCCTTTCATGTGGAGACCCTAGCAGCCCATTTCTAAAATTGGGCCTGTTTTATACGTATTACCTTCTTTAGGACCCGATAATAATATGAAAAATCATTCTGATTATGAAAACACAACACAAGTAAAAGGACAACACAAAGCAAAACAAACAAGGAGCTAGCCAACCAAATCTACCCTAAGGAAGGAAACATGAGAATGGACAATTCTATTAATATTAGCAAAAGGGGCCAACTTCATATTGACAGCAAAGAGCTGAAATAATTGTTTGATTCTCATGAAAATATTATGACTGTGTTGCTTATTAATAAAAAGGCTTTCATGAGTTTCTATGGCATAATAGACTTTTAGATCACTATTTAATAGTACTACTGTTAATTATTCATTAGATAAATAAATTTTCAATAGGATGAAAAGTTCATTTAAATCCACTTTCCCCAAAAGTCAATTTTTACATTTACAATATTAGTTTTAGTGATAACTATTGTTCAGTTTTTCTAGCATTTCCAGAAATCTCTGCTTGTTTCACAGCGTCCAGGAAAGCCTTCTGTTGGTAAGATATCTTGACCCAATGTCCTCTCTGATAGACAACCATTTTTTGTAGGGAAGTATTCATTCATTCAAGTGGAATCTTCCAAGCAGCCTTCTCAACCATCTCCCATTGATCTTCTCCACTGCTTCTGTTTTCCTTTTCCCATCCCATCCCATTTGTGAAAGCTAGGCAGCGAGCCAAAAAACAGCTCATGGATCAGTAGCAATCACAGTCACTTGAGAGCGGCATGGCCACATGGCCTCTTTGGGCATGAACAATTCAGCTTTGTGTGAGTTGGTCCTAGGCAAGGCGGGCTCTGTAAGGACACTGTTTGAGATCAAGGTGCCCCATGCCAGTGTAGGCTTGCTGTCAACACGTGAGCTCTTCAAAGAGAACAGGAAGAAGCTTCCCTCCTTACCGTTCTTTTGTTCTTGATAGAGAGTTAAGGACTTCACCTCTTTTCAATGAGGGGTTGAATGGCTGCACCTGCTGTCAGTGTCCCAAAGCAGGAATCAGGACTGCTCTTTGGGACAAGACTAGAATTTAGTATTCAAAAGGAGATTCCCTAGGAGAAAGTGTTATTTGGTATTTTGTCGACAACTGTTCCCTAAGGAGAGGAATGATTAATGCTAAGCATAACTAATGTACTGTTCTTCCTGTGATTTCCTGCAATGTACACAAAAATGATTAAAGCAAATTATTGCATGTTGTGGAAATATCATCATGAAAAATTAAGCAGTTGGAAGGCAACCTTTGGTGGCAAATATAGGGACATTTACAAGAAGCCAAACGAAATATTCTTTAAGAATGTGCAACTTAATTTGTTTAGGGTTTGGTCTGCTTTGTGACCATGGCTTTCAGCTAGAGCAGAGATGGGCTCTTAGAAGTGCACTTATTTTGGATCACATTGAGGGTTGGGGTAGCTTCAATACTCAGGAAAAGACTGGTCTATTCAAGGACAACAGTGATGAGAAGACAGATTCCATGGACAGGGTGTGGAAACAAAGGGGATGTGGAATTAATGCCTGAACAGACACTTCTTCCAAGAAAACATACAGATATATGAAAAGATGCTCAACTTCACTAGCTATTAGAGAAATGCAAATCAAAACTACAATGAGATACCACCTCAATCTGTTAGAATGGCTATCATCAACAAGACAGGCAACGATAAGTGTTGGAGAGGTTGTAGAGCAAAAGGAACCCTCATTTACTGCTAATGGGAATGTAAACTGGTACAGCCACTATGGAAAACAGTGTGGAGGTTCCTCAAAAAATTAAGACTAGAGTTACCATATGATGCAGCAACCCTTCTTTTGGGTGTCTAATTGAAAATTTTGAAAACATTTATTCGCAAAGATATATGCACTCCTATGTCCATTACAGCATTATTCATAGTGGCCAAGACATGGAAACAACCAAGGTATCCTTCAATAGATGACTGGATAACGAAGATGTGGTACATATATACAGTGGAATACTACTCAGCCATAAGAAAAGATGAAATACTGCCATTTGCGAGAACATGTGTGGATCTTGAGAATATCATGCTAAGTGAAATAAGTCAGACAGAAGTCAAGAACCATATAATTTCACTCATATGTGGGATATTAAACTGAAAACAACAAGTGAATAAACAAGACAAATAAACAAACAAAAACTCATAGACACAGACAATAGTAGGATGGTTACCAGAGGGGAAGGAGGGTGAGATAGTAAAGGGTAATGGGGGGCTCAAGTATGGTGACAGAAGGAGACTTGACTTTGTATGGCAAACACACTATACAATATATAGATGATGTTTTATAGAATTGTACACTTGAAACCTATATTATTTTACTAACCAAAAAATCCCCACAAAGAAAAAAATGACCAGTGTTACTATAAATATTTTAAATACAAAATAAATAAATGCGTTATTTGCTTGAAAAAAGAGTAGGCTGTACTACTGGAGGTGAGACCATTTGCATCTTTTGTAGTGAAGGTCACATCAGGGGTTACAGAGTCCTTCTCTCTGCTATTCTTTGCAGGCTATAGTTCCTAAGATGGCTCTGTGTGTCTTTGTATACCTGATATGCCAGAGGTAGCCTCTACTGGGGAAGTCTGTGGAAGAGGAGTAAAGCAAAAGACATCCTATAGTATATACAGAAGCCTAGATACAGAAAAGCTAAGTTCAGATATTAGTTCTGCCACTTAATAGATGTGTAACCTTGAATAATTTACTTACTTTCTCTGAGCGTCGCTGGTTTCATATCTGCAAAAGAGTCATTATACCTACCTCATAGTGTTGTTTTGCAGATTACATAAAATATAAAAACATTCTACATTGTGCCTGGCATGCTGTAAGCGCTCAGTATATGCTAAGTTACTATTAGGTATTAGATTCTATATTGTATGAATCATACTTTCTTGCTCAGATATGTCATCCATTAGCTATACGAATGTTTTATAATTGCATGGTATTCATTACTAGGAGTTTGCACCATCAGTGTGAATGCATAGTTGTTATGGGAAAGCAACCCTAACCTCATGCCCCCTGATAATGAATGGAGAGAAGGAAAGTGAATTTATTGAGCACTTACTGCATACTTTTGTGTACATCACCTTAGTTTATTATTATAACAACTTAATGAGATAGGTACTATTATCTTTTCTTTAACGATGAAGAAACAGAGGATCAAAGAGTTTAAGTTGCCCAAGCTCATGTAGATAATTAATGGTGGAACTGGGATAGTTTTGTATAAAGCAGGATTTATGCTTTTTCACATTTTATCTTTTTAATAAATGAACTTTTGGGGGATATTCTATAACTACATTGCTGAAATTTTGAAAAATAGCAATACATAGATTCCCTTTACATTTTCTTCTTAGAACAATGGGTTGAACTTTTACCTTCCTAGCAACCATTGGATGATGGCTGGGAAATGAGCATGACTTTGGGTGAGGCAACTCTCTTTGGGAAAGGTCCATTCTTGGAGGGGCCTGAGAGCTGAGAGCTGTAAGCTGAAATCTTCACAGCAGCTTGGGAAGTAAGTTCTTCAGTCTTGAAGAAGGGATCTGGGAGAGGTAGCCCAGCATCCATGAAACCTTCTATGATATATAATTTAGAAAAAGGAGAAGAGAGTAACATTTAATTTAGGAATAGAGACTTATTTTTAGTGTTCTGTTTTTGAAGAACAGTTATAAAATAAACTGTTTGAAGCATAATTTTTGGTGTTTTCCTTTCAAATGCTAATGATTCCCTTTGTAACTTTAATACTAGTAGGTTGACTATTTCCACCCTTTGGTCTAGAGTCTAAGACCAGTATTGAAGTAAAAATACCTTTTCTCTCCTGGTTCAAATGAAGATCATCTGTAGTACTGTCATTCTAGATGGATTTAAGATAAAATAAGTGTCTTTAAAAAAAATCAGGTTTTAGTCCTAGAGAAAAAGAATTCATCTATGGGTTATTATTTTTTTTAGTTACTATTACGGAAGGCATTGATTCAGTTGAGTTCACTTAGGTATCGTGTTACATATATTCTAAAGGTATTTTAAAATTTAATTTGACTTTTTTAATCTAAAGAAGAAATCTGGGTAGAAAGGCAGTGCTTTATTTTGTTACTCTCTTACTGATTTCTTAAAAATTTTTTTTTCTTTATTGATTTTAGAGTGAGAGGAAGGGAGAGGGAGAGAGAGATAGAAACATCGATGAGAGAGAACATCAATTGGCCGCCTCCTGCGTGCCTCCTACTGGGGATCAAGCCCACAACCTGGGCATGTGCCCTGACCGGGAATTGAACTGGTGACCTCTTGGTGCATGGGTTGATGCTCAACCACTGAGCCACACCAGCCGGGCTCTCTTACTGATTTCTTAATGGTTTCCTCAGAGAGGCGATTGTGGACATTGCCTCTTCTCTTCAAGGACCATCCTCCTCCACACCCAGTAGCTTCTTACTTTATAGAGATAATATTTGACGCCTCTCCTTTCATAGTTTTCTTTAAAAAATATGTTTTTAATAATTTTAGAGAGAGAGGAAGGGAGAGGGAGAGAGAGAGAAAGACATTGATGTGAGAGAGAAACATCAATTGGTTGCCTCTCCCACACACACCCCAACCAGGTACAGAACCTGCAACCTGGGCATGTGCCCTGACTGGGAATTGAACCTGCAACCTTTTGGTGCAGGGGATGATGCTCAACCAACTAAGTCACACTGGCCATGGCTCAGGTTTTCTTAATATGACCCCTTTTCTTTCCTTACCACTTGTTGAGCACTTGTTGAGTGCATACTATATGTTAGGTACTCTCTACGTGCTTGGAGTGTGCCAGTGAACCCAACATACAGAAGTCCCTGTCCTCATTGAGCTTACAGAATAATTTAGATTTATATTCTCGATCCCACTTCCATTTTTAAGCCAATCTCTTAATGTTTCCCTTGGGAAATACTTATTGAATCTTCAAGCTTTCTACCTGCTTTCTAAAAGTATATTCATATTCACTTACTCTAATATAATTTTATCATAATCAAGCTACCCTAAAGCCACCATACTGTCTTGTTTCTTCCATTGTTTAGGAGTAGTCTGTATTTAGTGTTTCATCTTCCTTGGTTCTCCTTCAATCCTTAACCTCTTGTAATCCAGTGTCTTACTCCAAATTTTGCAAATTCCAGACTCCCAAAATGAAAGCAGTTCAGCATAAGCCTTATTTATCCAATAGGCACAGCAAGACAGCCTCATTAGTCGTAGAATGATGGGCACCCTTTTGAAATTCAAATTCCCACATGCCATCCAAGGGCCAGTTCTAAGGACAGCAGTTCAAGGTCTGCTATGCTAACTCCTTTCTGCACACTCCTCCTAAAGTGTAGCTCTGATAGTCATTCATTAATGAATTTTTTTCTTTTGTAAGTCCTCACCCAGGGATGTTTTTCAATTTATGTTCAGATAGAGTGGGAGGGAGGGAGGGAGGGAAGGAGGGAGGGAGAAAGAGAGAGAGAGAAACGTCGATGTGAGAGAGACACATCCATTGGTTGCCTCCTGCACGACCCTGACCGGGCCTGGGGACCAAACCGATACCGAGGTACCTGCCCTTGACCGGAGTCAAACCCGTGACTCTTTGGTCCGTGGGCCGACACTCTAACCGCTGATCCAAACTGGCCAAGGCCATTAATGAAATCTTTATTGGACACCCACTCTGCATTGGGCACTGTGCTAGGTACTGGAGATAAAGTGGTGAACAAAATAGACAGAAATCCCTGTCTGGTGTTGATATAGAATGGGGGATAAATAAAAAACATGCATTGCAATGTCAGGTGGTAATCAAGGTTATGAAATAAAATAAAGATGTTTAAGGAGATAAAGAACAACAGAATGGAGTGGGCACTGTTTTAGATGGGGTCAGTAGGGAAGGCCTGTCTGAAGACGTGAGATTTTAGTAGAGACCAAAAAGAGCATCCAGGCAGAGGGAATAGCAAGGGAAAGGCCCAGAGATGAAATGAGCTTGGTGTTCCAGAAACAGCTAGCAGATTAGTATAGATAGAGTAGAATGTGGAAGGTAGAAAGTGGAAGATTAATTTAGGGAAATAGTCAGAAACCAGGTTATGTGGGCTGTCTTTGGATGTCATAGTAAGGAGTGTGAATTTTATTCTTAGTAGAAAATTTTCAAAGTGCTTTGAATAGAGAGTGACATGATCCAATTTATGTTTTAAAATCATCCTATTAATTGCTGTGTCAAAAACTGGGTTAGAGGGCAAGAGTGGAAGGAGCAAGACACATCCAGTGCTGTCCTAGTTCAGGACCCTGTGGAGATGTGGACGAGGGTAAGAGAGGTGGAGAGATGAGAAGGTATCATGACACGTCACTGCCTAAAACTTTAATACTCATTTGGCTACAATATGTGCTTCCGACTTGCAATGCATTTTTTATCTTGAACCAACCTTCTGCCCACTAAAATGTCTCAAAACTTCCTCTAATATACTCCATAGTTAAATCAACCCAACTCTCCTGCCATTACTTAAATATGGTAGATTTTCTCCCCTCCATGATTCATTTTATATTCAAGTCTCCTTGTGAAAAATTATAATTCCCTTTACCTATTCTTTTGCATCCAGATGTTACCTATTCTTCAAAAACTCTCTTCCCATGAATCCTTCCCTATTTTCTACTTTGGAATTAATTTTTCTACTGTGGTCCCATATATTTCGCTTTTCTATTGCTACCTAAAAATCTAACCCAAACTTTTTGGCTTAAAATACCAGTTTTACTTTGCTCATGATTTTGTGGGTTAGAAATGCAGGAAGGACTCAGCTTCGTTTTCCACCTGATATGTGACCAGCTGGAGTAGCTGAGACTGGAGGATGCATTTCTAAGATGGCTTCGTCACTCACAAGTTTGGCTCCTCCCTGCTTCTCGGCCTTTCTCCGTCTCCACATTTCCCTTCAGGGCTTTGGTTTCCGACAGCAAGACAGCCTCTTCTGTGAAAGCTGAGGCCTCTAAGAGACCAAGATGGAAGCTGCCAGTCCCATTAAGGTTAGGTCTGGAACTGGCAAGCCATCACTTTCATCATCTTCTGTTGGTCACTGAAATCGCAGTCCAGACCAGGTTCAAGGGAGTGGGGGAGGGGCTTCTTTGCCAGGAGAATGACATGGATGTGCCAGGAGGAAAGGGAGTAATGGCAGCCCTCTTGGAGACAGCTATCATTCAGATTTCTGTTTCCAGTGTTCCTTGGTAGTATGTATTTGTATAGCTGTCTCATATCCTGTGTTTGATTGTAAATTATTGATGGGAAGAAATGGTGGCTGGTTCATCTTTGAATTCCTAGTGTCTGTTGTTTCACACGGCACAGATTTTTAATGCCTATTTCTCTCTCTCTCTCTCTCTCTCTCTCTTTCTCTCTCTCTCTCTCTCTCTCTCTCTCTCTCTCTCTCTCTCTTTTGTTAATCCTCACCCAAGGATATTTTTTCCATTGATTTTTTTAAGACAGAATGGAAGGGAGGGAGGAAGGGGGAGAGGAGAAAGAGGGAAAAAGAGAGAGAGAGGGAGAGAGATGTGAGAGAGACACATTGATTGGTTGCCTCCTGCACACACACAACTGGGGGTGGGGATCAAACCTGCAACCCAGGTACATGCCCTTGACCTGGAATTTGAACCTGTGACCCTTCAGTGTGAGGGCCAATGCTCTAACCACTGAACACAGGCCAGGGCTTTAATGCCTATTTCTCTAGTAGAATTTACTTGGCAATATTCTTAGAAAATATATGCCAAAAGGAAAAACAAAACAAAAAAACACCTCAGTTCAATAAATAATTACTGAACATCTATTAAATTTAATGGGTTAATTATAGGTATTGCATATTTTTACATGTAAATAGTTTTATAGTTTATAGATAAGTCATTAAATATTTACTGGGCAAGGATGTCTGATGTGTGCTGTGAGGGATACAAAGATTACTAGCACCACCTTTAACATACATTTTAAAATTTGAATCTCACACCTGTCTAAGGTGTCTGAGGAGAATTTGCCAGACTCATATTACAGATTAAAAACAGTCAAGGGGATTTATGGCAGATCTGGGCCTATAATTTAGTTTCTTTATTTCCAGAGTCATGATATTTCCAACACCATGTTGAGGTCTAATACTAGTTCACATTCAAGGCCCTTCATAATATGGCCATGCACTTACCCTCCCATTTATTTATACCTCTCACTTCTCTTCAAGCACTAGATATGCTTGTTTTATGAACAGGCCCAAAACATTCTCATAATTTTGTTGATGTTTCCCTCTCTTTTCTCCTTATTTATGTATACTTATTAACATTTAATATGAAAATATTAATACTCTACTAGGCACTAGAGATGCAAAGGTGAGTAGGAAATATTTCTTACCGTTAAGGGGCTCTCAGCCTGGAGGTCAAGGCAGTATGTCCTAGATAGGACCTTATCCCTATCCCTCTCCCTTTTCCCAGCTCGTGTTGAAATCCTATTTATTTTTCAGAGTTCAGCAAAATTGTTACCTCCTCCATTTTTATTTCCTCTGGTCATCTTATCACTTTTGTATGGCAGTTATCATATTGTTCAGAGTTTGTCTTCAACTTCTTGGAGTCTCCTACTCTGCTGACATTCAGGGAGAAGCAAACTTTGGGTTCAGTTTATATTAATAGTACCTAGGATGGTGTAGGCATCCACATGCTTTGGAACACTAATTAAATTATAACAGCTACTTCTAGGTGGCCTGAAAACAAACCCTCCTACACATCCTTTTTGAATTCTGCCTCTGCTGAATGGCTTGGCAGCCATGATTATACCATGTGATTTTGCCTTATTGTAGTTTTTTGAGGGGCTAGAATACAAAGATTACTAGGAATGTGGCATGACCCAAGGCTGGTGAACTCATTAGCTGAACCACAGCTTACCAACTTGTCAGATTTTGTCATGAGTTTGTAGATAGACCGAGGAGTTTCCGTTTGTGGTAAATATTCACCTTATAATTCAATGTTTTCGAGTCAAGCACCTGTATTGGTCTGTTCACAAGGAGAGGAAGCTACTAAAAAAGAAAACTTGGAGACTCTGAGAAAGTGACATTGGTCCTAGTTGTTTCCCAGTTTAACTTCCTATAAGACTTAGTTTTGCTTTAGTTTCTTTCTTTGTGAGATTGCCTCTCAGATTATTAAATAAATCCTCCTTCACTTAAGTATTCCTTTGCAACTCCAAATACTTTGACCAAAGCATTTTCAGATTCAATCACTTCTCGGTCTCTTACTGCATTTTAAACTGCTGCCTGGAACTGCGTTCTCAAAATGTTTTGTTTTCCTTGGCTTTTAAGATGCTGATAATTCCAGTTCCCCTCTTACCTGACAGCTTCTTCTGTGCTTGCCTTTCTTTTTATCCTTCTAAACATGGGTGTTCCCCAAGGTTTTGCTCTTGGCCTCCATTTCCTTTGTCCATACTTTCTTTCTTGTTCTTATCTGTTCCCATAATGTCACCTGTCATTTCTGTGAAGGTGACTATTAAATATATTTCACACACACACACACACACACACACACACACACACTCACTCACACTTCATAACTTTGATTTTTCCCCTACATTCTACTGTTTGCTTATTGGCATCTGAAACTTAACAAGTCAAAACAGAATTCTTTTTTTTTTATTAATTTATTTTTGTTACAGATGTTTCTCCTTTTTTCCCCATTGACACCCCCCCACCCTGTCCCCAGCTTTGTTGTCCATGTCCATCAGTTATGCGTACATGCATATAAGTTCTGTGGTTTATCTCTTCCCTCCCCCTCCACCCCCTCTTGTGAGGGTTGTCAGTCTGTACCCTACTTCCACATCTCTGGGTCTACCCTGTTCCTCAGACTATGTTCATTATATTCCACAAATAAGTGAGACCATGAATTCTTTATTATTCCCTCTAGATGAGTTTATATAACTACTGGATAATTTTTGAAGTTCTTTCTCATCTTGATCTGATGAATCGGAGTCCTTATGACTTTTCTATTTGGTGTCAATGGTATTATTTTCCTCTTGGTAATGTAGCTGTAATGTTTTTATACCCTTCTGGGTATTGTCAGTGTTCAGCTAGATTTTCAGGATATATTAGGATTAGTAAGGATTAACAATAGACCCTAACTGAGTGATGATTAGTAATAGTAGACCTTACTTGAACCCCACATTTCTAGACCCAGCCTCGATCTGGCTGTGGGATGGGAGGCTGTTTTCATCTCATCTGTAATCCATTTTAGATATCTAGGATGCAGGAAAATAGTGACTCCAGAGCCCCAGGAGTGAGTTGATCTTCTTGACCTAATAGAGTATCCCCTAAAAGGTTTCTATGGGTGAGAGCACCATGTGATGTTGGTGTTGAATAACTTACTTCACAATGTCCAGCACAGTGGTTAGTTGTACTCTCACAGAGTGCTTCTCTTACATAACACTTTTCTTGAAATTCAACTCCTGGACTGATTTGTTAGCATTTACAATGGAACCAGGGTGTCTGAGGAGATCTACAGAAAGTAGGATTGGCTTTAAGACAAAAGTGGCCTTAGAAGTAGTTGGAAAAGTAAGCTATCTGACTGATTTGAGAACTTCCAGATTCTTACTCCAGCCAAAGAAGACAGCAGTCACCTTCCGCTTGGCATGGAGCAGCTGTCAGTCAGTGGATATCTATATAAGTGACACGCAGATAACCGAGTGTTACGGCAAGATCTAAAAGATCTTGAGAATGAAGCCCCTGCCCTCACACAGGAATCTTTCAGACTACCAAGAATTCAATACAAATTCTAATTCAGTCACATGAGAACAGCTGATGGTTATGTTGTTTTGTTTAGACTCATGTTGCTTGAAATCTGGTCCTGAATATGTTTAATTAGGAAACCTGAAATATTTCCCTTAGCTCCAATTGAAGGCATCCTAATAGCAATGAACTTGGTAAGGTGAAGTAAAAGTTGGGTTATCTAGAGTGCAGTTTACTGAATATCATTACTCTGTCTAGACCATTGTGGCAATTTATGTTCATAATTTGTGAAAGAGTCTGACCTGTCTCTGGACTAACGAAAAGATACACTTATTTTCAGTATATATTAGGAGCTTTTACTGTGTGCATTGTAAAACACTGGTAGTCCGTATATGCATTTTGAAGTATCAATACCAAGCAGCCTCATTTCTTGATCATTCTGAAAGAATAGAAATTTGTCACATTGTGAATTCAGCATTTTGGAATCATGTGGGAAATTGTGCTTTGTTCTTTTAAAAAGCCAATTCAATTAACAGAAGACCTTGGAAATTCATTTTTAGGCGCAAGTTACTTTACATGCATTCTCTTTACATTTTTTATTTATTGATTTTAGAGAGAGGAAGAGAGAGAGAGAGAGAGAGACAGGGAGAGAGAGAGAGAGAGAGAGAGAGAGATCATTGTTCCACTTATTTATGCATTCACTGGTTGCTTCTTGTCTGTGCCCTAACCAGGGGTTGAACCTGCAACCTTGGTGTATCCGGACGATTCTCTAACCAACTGAGCTATCAGGTCAGGGCCTGCATTTTCTTTAGTTGTCCTATCTTGAATTAGCAGAATCATTAGTCCTAAGTGGTATATTAGAAATAAAATGAGATCTAGAGGCAGTCAGAACTGGAATTGCCATTAAATAGATCTGTGACCTTTTATAAACTATTTTTTTCCTTATCTCTGAAGAGGTTCGTCATAGGATTCGTATATACTCATTTAATTCTCACATGGATATTACTATAAAGCTGGCCAAAATTGGTAGCATTTAGTAAGTGTTTATACTAATCCTTTCTTGTTGAACTAATTGGGTAAGAATTGAAGGTGAGTTTTTATTTTGAAAATTGGAGCCCACCTACAAGTGTTTCATTCTGTTCTCAGAGTGTCTGATTCTAACTGCAGTAACAATCTACTGGTGGCTGTAGACAGCTGGAGTTGGCCTCGGCTATTCCATTTGAATAGGCTCCTTAAGTACATTGTTTTCTGTGTATTTGTTTGTTTGCTTGCTTTTGGCTAAGGTCTTAGCGATCTGCTGGGACTGTGCTGGGACTATCGTGGCAGCCACCACACAGAGGTTGAGTAAGAAGTTGGAACACTGAGCACAACTCTTGGGAAATCATCCCTATGAATTTATTATGGCATTAAAAAGAGGAATCCATTAGATCCTTTATTATACTTGAAGATACTCTTAGGCTTTTAAATTATTATACATTCTTGCTAATTCTTTCTCTACTTTTTTTCAGGTTATTTTAATAGCAATGCAGATTAGTATAGAACATTTGAAAACTATATAACCAAATGAAAGAGATAAAGAGAGGGATAGAAACATATACACACATATATATATGTGTGTATATATATACACACACACACACACACACACACACACATATACACACATATATATGTGTGTGTGTGTGTATATATATATATACATAGAGAGAGAGATATATATATCTTGATATATATATATATATATATATATATATATATATAGAGAGAGAGAGAGAGAGAGAGAGAGAGAGAGAGCGCTATTAAAAAGAAAATTAAAATCACCTGCCATTCCATCACTCTTAACTAAGCAGAATATAATTTTGTTTCTGGATTTTCCCACTTTATTAAGTATATGATAATATAATAATTATTAAAGACTATATGGTTTCCCATCATATGTGATGATAATGATGTCATATTATAGAGAGAAATGGTAATGTTAATCTTTCATGATTTGATAAGACTATTAAGATTACCCAACCTGCGTAAGTTTATAAATCTATCAAAAACTCTTTCGATCAGTTCTGTATTCCATTGGTAAACTTACACCTTGAGGCAGAGTTAGGCCTGACAGTGCTTATTACTTCATTGGAACAGAGGAGGGTTAGGACCTCTGGAAGTTGGAACTGGACATGCCCTTGAGTAAAGGAGATTGAGGATGGGATGGGACGGAGGACCAGGACAGAACTACAGACATTGAGTAGAACAATGCGTTCAGGAAGGTCCTTTGTGGTGTACAGAGAGCAGATGTTATGGTTTTAGGAGAACAGAGAAACAGGTACAGAGGGAAGTGAGCAAGGGACCCAGTTACCATGCCTAGAGGATCAATGAGACTTGGTTTCAGGAACAAGGCAGAAGCCTCATTGTTAAAACTTGTCTAAAGGATCAGTTATCAGAGTTGGATTAATATCAAGGTTGACTTGATATCTAGTGTTCTATATTGAGCTAGAGTTCTCTTCTCATGAGGATGCTATTGGTTCAAAGCCTGAGATAAGGCTGAGCATCCTGGAGAGATTAAGTGGCTCCCACTGTGGAGAAAAGAAGACATGCGGGTAGGAGGGTATTGGAACCAGACAGACCACAGTAGTATCACCCAAAGGTGACTATCAATGTTTTAGAAGTTGGAGGGCTATAGGGTGACTCAGAGTCAGTCTTAGATTTAGTGCTGTTTAACACATCCATAAATTGATAAATCAGAGAACAAGCCGTTAATTACTCAAATCACATTAAGTAAAACTAGAAGCTTGCACTTTGGGAAATACAATTTCAACATTATCTTGAAAAACTGGACAAAGGATTAAAACCCAACAGTAGTTTAGCAAAGACAAACGCACAAGTGTACCTTTAAATAGAGAAACAAATACTACCAATAAATTATTTCCACTAAATTACAGACTAAAGGATTGAAGACCTTTATTTTCTGGTTGACCTTTTTCTGGAAAACTCATGAGATATTGATGGAATATTTAAACTGTGACATTAGTAACTTAATTCTTGCCAGTTTTAAGGTCTCCTGGAATTTACTTGATTTTGTAGAGTCTAGTTACATTTAGAACAAGAATAAAATATTTATCAGACCTCTCTTGGTGTGACTTGGCAGGTACTTTTCAGAGTAAGTATTGTATTTTTTTTTGGCTGCAAGTCAAGGAAAGTAGATACCATGAAATTATGTAAAGAAAAATCTGGTTTCTCTAGTACTTGATGAGAAAAGGTCACTAAGCACTGCTAATTACTGCCTCTGCTGGTGTTTTAATAAGAACCTTTTAAAGAAATTGAGTGTTGAGGACATGAGGTCATTTGAGCACAAGAGGGAGTTATTGAATGTAGAATAAAGGAAAATACAGATTAGCTGAGTAGAAATCAGAACGAGTCATCACACTTAAAAAAATGGGAATATTGGTGCAGCAGAAACATTTCAGTTTCATTTAAAATTGTTATAATAGTTGAAAGATAGAATCCACTGAAGCTGGCTAGTCCCCTTTTAGATAAAGACAAGCTGAAGAGGTTAGTGATAAGGGAGCGTTTATAGCCTGAGATGTGGGTTTTTGAGGGAGCAACATTTTAAAATGTCTGCTATAGCTTCACATTTTTTTTTTTTTAACTTCTGCCAGTGAGCTCTTTTTCTTGGAGATTATTCAACCCAAGCAAGACTCCTTATCTGGCAGCTCAGCTCAGCCTGGCCCATTTATATGCCTAGCCATGGTTATCTGCTTATCTGACCTCTTAGAAAAGGAATCCTGTCCTTTCTAATTTTCCTACCACCAAGTGTGGTTGAGCAAGTGTTTAATTCTGCCTCAATGGCTCCTTTATGTACTCAAATACCATCATTCTGATGTCTTAACTTTTTCTTCTACAAACTGAAAACAAAGCCCAATTCTTTCACTTTCGTCACTATCACATTTAATGATAATGCGTCCACAGAGTGTGCTCTATCTCAGTGAATGAGTGCGTGGTCACTTTGCCAGATAGTATAATTTAGGAAAAGAAGCATTTTGCTTTTTCTGAGGTCAGTTTTCCTGAGCTACTTGGCATCTTCACAGATGAAAAATAATGATTTTTGAAAATCTTTTCAAAATCGTAAGATAAACCAGATTCTTTAAATAGTTCACGAAAAGAAATGTTATTTTCTCAAACAACTTTTTACTTTTACAATCCTTTATAATATTAGTGATTTAAATTCTATCTTCCAACATGGACATTAGGCTGGGGAAGGCAGGAGGGGGGTGGGAGTGGGAAGGAGGAGGTCAATGGGGAAAAAAGGGGGACATCTGTAATACTTTCAACAATAAAAAATAAAAATAAAATACAATTATTTGCCTAGGGAAAAATAAATACATAAATAAATTCTATCTTCATCTTTCAAATGGGAATTTCTTAGTATACCCTGAATTGCTTGCAACTATCTCATAGTGTAAACAGTTGGTTTTTAAATTGGGAAACTGTCCTTTTCATATGTGAGTGAATCAAGCATTGATAGTGGGGGAAGCCCTGGCCGGTGTGGCTCAGTGGTAGAGTGTCGACCTGTGGACCAATGAGTCTTGGGTTTGATTCTGGTCAAGGGCACATACCTTGGTTGTAGTTCGTCCCCAGCCCTGGTCGGGTATGTGGGAGGCAACCAGTCGATGTGGCTCTATCACATCGATGTTTCTCTCTCTCTCCCTTCCACTCTATCTGAAGATAAATAGAAAAATATTCTCGGGTGAGGATTAAAAAAAAACAACAAGAAATTAGTAGGGGAAAATTCATGACTAGACAGATAAGGTATTATTCTGTCTCTGAATCCAAACAGTGGAACAGGCTTTTTGAATCAAAGGGTCTGGACATAGATTTGATCTTTGAGTTGCCACTGAGTGTTCACAATGAGAAGAAAAGTCTTTACCCAGTCCAGAAAAATGTTTACATTTCAGTTCAATCCACAAGTATTAAACTGTGCGTTAGGTCTGACAGTCACATGAGGGTATTGGACCGCCTGTAATGTAAATGTTCAAATGGATTTGACACCACCAGGTCTAGGGCCTCACTGTGCCCCTTCACAGGGAGGTCCTTCTTCCTACATCCAGCCAGCTCTTCTGTATCAGTCGATCATTTATCACCTCCAGACAAGGGTCTTGGCTTCCATCTCTCTGATCTTCTGCCCATCTAAAGAAGAAACAGTTATACAACTAATAGTCTCTGTGCCCCAGAAAAATAACTCCCTTGTATCATTATGCCAAGCAGTGTAGTCCCTTATTGTCCCAGTTTCCGCACGCCAAAATTGCATTTGCTCCAACATTTGCATATCAAAAGGTCTGATTTTTGAGGGTGTGTGTGTGTCCCTTCTCCTCAAAATTTCTGGTACCCTATGTTTCACAGAGAAATCTTCGAAAAGGTGGCTTCAGTTGAAAGGCTTCAGATGAGTTTCTTAGCACTGAAGCTAGAACACTTGAAGGTCCCTGCTCATTCTCATGTCTCCTGTAGGCACCCATCTGAGTTTTCGAGGCACTTGATGGGAGGAGTGGTGGGCAGTTCTGATGAGGAATGGGGAGCAGAAGAAACCTCCCTTCTCTTCCTGGCAAACCTCATGGATCAAGACTTTCTTCCAGAACATTTCTCCCACTTCATTACATTAATGGTTAATCAATTCATATATACTTTTTAAACCACATGTAATGTTTTACTCTATTTTATTTGTGCGTGTGTGTGTGTGTGTGTGTGTGTGTGAAGGATAATGTCAGGAAAAGGTATCTCTGGGCTCTTTGATATGTAGCATAAGTGTGTTAGGAATAACCTGGAGTGTTCAAACTAGAGAAGGATGAAGACTGATTTGCTTAGACCTGGAACAAAAACTTTTTCCATGCGCCCCTGACCCTGCTTCTGGCGTATCCTTATACTTTATAGAGAAGGGAGTAAACTCAGCCCTCATCCTGTTGAAAGTCTTATTTTTCATGGCCTCCATGCCATCATAGATCCCAAATCCCCCCAAATCTTAGATCCCAAATCCCCTAAAATATTTCCATTGCTTTTGTTTAGATTAGGTGACTGAATATAGTTAAAATCATACATTTTCTTAGAATTGTCAAACATAATATCTTCACTATTTACTTCTTTATTTCTGTTTTGGTTCCAATGATTCTGTTCAGTTTTATCAAATATATTTACCAGTATGCTAACCATTACATTATATTTTGCCCATAATAGTTTTCTATTCAAAACATTATGTTCTCTATAGCATATTTTCTTTTTATTTCTATTTTACTTTTTACATTTTAATACATATTCAAAGTTGAGTAATACATGTTAGATGAGTTGTATTATTAAACAACAAAGGTAGAATGGAAGCTCCGTGAATGCAGGGATTTTTGTCTCTGTTCTTAGCACTTCCCAGAGTGCCCAATACATGGCAGAAACTCAGTAAATATTTGTCCAATGAATGAAAAAAATGAAATGTGATCTTCTCCTCTCTCGGTTAATATTATTCTCAAGGCACCGATGTTTTTATTGGAGCTTTTCCATTTGTTTTTCAATGAACACATAGCCTTTAATCTACTTTATGTCCTCCAAGAAAATCAGTCTCATTATTTATCTTACATTCACTACAACCAAAAATAAACTTCACCATTTAAGTATCTACCTATCATATTATCCTACCATGATTTTTGATGACTTTTAAAAATCAGAGCCCTGTTCTAAGGAAGACCTGTCATCATTGAGATTATTCACAAAAGTTGTCTTGGACTTTGAAACATTTCGAGGCAAAAGTTCAAAAAATGTTTTGGGAGACTGGAAATGTTTTGAGAGATGGAATACTTCTAATAAGCCCAAAGTCAGTGGTTCTTAACCTCGTTGAGGCCACCAATCCTTTTGAAAATTTGATTATCTGTCAAACATCTGACCCCACCAAATGCACATACCAACATATAACACATCACATTTCCTTTAAGAGGGTTATAGGCCCCTGAATCTCATTGTCAACTGTCTATGGGTGCTTGGACTCTGGTTAGGAAGCCTGACTTTAAAGGCATATCTACTACACTCTAAATCCTTGCGCTCAGTGTCCAGACCTGATTCATCCTCCACCACAAGAAAGCGCCTTATGTTTAATAAATATTGGTTAAGTGAAACATTGTCTAGTAATAAAATCATATCATTTTATGATATTTTAAACTTTTTACTGTCCATATATTCACATAGGTTGATCGAATTTATATTAGGTATCTGTGATATAAAGGACCTAATTATACCTGAGGGGAAGGGAGCTAACAGAGAGGGACTTTTACTCTAAAGAAGGCTGGCCGGGACTATCTGAATGGCCTTTGCAGAGGAACTGGACCCAGGGAAACGAGCAGCAGCAATTAGAGGCAATTCTGATCATGCACAACTGTCACGCTACGTAAACCTAACTAACATCCAGTTGTTCTCCAAGTTTATGAGTCATTCAGTTTCTGCCACTGTGTGACAAGTTTCCATTCCAGCTCACACTATGTTATCTCTAGGAAATCAATATAAATTGGATTTATGCACAGATGCATACAATATACTTTAATAAGAGAATAAAGGAGAATCTCGACATCTCCTTTGAATTAAGCACTTTGTTCATTTCCATCATGGCAAAAGAAAAATAATGATTTTTACTAGTTTAAAGAATTACAGTTGAGAGAAACAATATTACAAGTGACCCAATATTAAATAGATCTTGTCAAATAGGATAAAAGGTATCATGGGCTGTCATTTATATTGATGCTTCTTAACAGACCTAATTCTCCCATGTGTTTTGGGGATATTAGGTATAAATATCCAGATGTGAAAGGTAGAAGTGCTCTATCCTTTGCATATTTTCTCTGGTGTGTCCTGGGTAGACAAAGGATCTCAAGAGAAGGCTTTGGCTAAATTCAATTAAGTGCAAGCCCTTAATCCTGTAGCCCAATGTATAACTGATATGTGGGGGAGGAGGGCATGAAGAGGGTTAGAGAGACAGGTGTGGAAGGCTTGGTGCTGGCAACATTGTCTGTGGAGAACAAAATTGAGTTCGTAAGCTTGCTGTTCTTCTCCATCACTACTTATCCTTCTCATACCTGAGGTCTAAGAATCTTAGTGCTAATGAATACACTCCTTATTCTTCCTCTAGCTTGCGATCCCATTTAATTCTTCTTTATCCTTGCTCCACATCTGATATGGTGATTGAAATGGACTAATTCATTTTATGAGTTAATGTGGAGCTCTTACTATGTGCCAAGCACTGTGCTAGGTGTTCAGTGGAGAACAAAAAAACACAGCCCACAGTTCCTTGGAACTTTCAGTCTCTGGTTGAGTGCAGGATAGAGAGGGTAGGGGAGAAAGATATGGCGAATAATGTGTTACTTTCACAATCTCTGACTGATAATCCGGTGAGAATGCTGAAATTGAGGGAATTGGGCAGTAACAGTGGCTCCTCTGTGTTCTGCTCTTTTTCATTCATGAAATCAATTCAATTTTGGGTTGAGGAGTTGTCTAAAAAGCCATTTGGGTATATGGAAATTTGGGGATCAAAGGGAGAGGAAGCTGGAAGCTGCAAAGGTAGGGATTTTATCATAGTTGGCTAGGTTCATAATGTAATAGTTATGGATAACTCTATCACAGGGGAGGCAAATTGATCTACCTCCCCTTCAGTGACCAGCTCTGCATAGCCAAACAGGTATCAGTTCAGCCCCCTCCAGCAAAATGAATTAAAACTAATTATAGATACACATATCAGAAAGTCTAGTATCTCCTTTTTGGGATTTCCTTCTCCTCTTAGTCTGCCCAAGAACCCCAGCAGCTCATACTCTAAAAAGATGGTCTGGTTGACTTCTAACCCAGGGGAAAAACACTGAAGTTTGAACAGTGTTACTGCCATTTCTTCACTTCCAGGCCTACAGATGTCCCTGTTCTGCCCTCCAGGTTCAGGTCCTACTGTAGTCCTGTGAAGGACTTTTGGCCCACCCCTCAGTGATACCTACCCAAGGTGCTCCACACTTAGACTCCCCTCTAGTTAATAGCCCAGGACCAGCCATTGTCCCCTAGGGTCCAAGCACTGTGTTCAGAGGTTGGAAACAGAGGACAGATCAAAGTCAGCCCTCTTCTATGGACTCTTGGTAATGCGCCTAGTTCATGACCTTGTCTTCAGGTAACTAATTCTAGAGCTTTATTACTTCCCTTTGCCACATAATCTTGTCTTGTCCACCTGAGAAATCTTCCTAACTTCAAACCTTTGTGCTCCTTAGTGCAAATTGATCTACCTCCCCTTCAGTGACCAGCTCTGCATAGCCAAACACGCCTGCTTGTCACACAGGGTTTATTGTACCCTCGTCCCAGGATAATGGCCATCTACCAGCCCTAGCATTACCTGATTTAGAGGACTGCTCAGGTAAGGCCTAAGAGAACAGAGAAGGTTTGCTTCCATTGTGAAGGAAGGAAAGGAAGAAGGAAGGAAGGGGAAAGAAAAGAACAGGGGAAAATCCAGTAGTAATTATTGAGCAGACAGAGTCCTCACATAGAGAACAAAGTGAGGGTAGGAAAGACTTTTTCTTTTTTTAGTGGGAGGGTATGACCATATTTCCTTGTTGTGACTGCACACTTTATCACTGACATCACTCCTGTTTGATTTAGAAAAAAAACTGCTGTGGCCATTACTGTAGGCAAACAGTGTCAGGAAGGGGTGGGGCTGGGTAAGAAAAGAAGTAGAGGATAAGTTCATAGCCACTAACTCATTCTCCTCTCTCCAGCTGTATTTTGGGGCAACCTGATACTGCTGGTCTCTGGCATCAGAAGAGGGAAAGCGTGGAGGGGAACAGAACAGGGGAACTAGAAGGAAGAGGAGAGGATTCCCTGTTCCACCTGTTTGCTCTTCACAGTCACATTTTTTCAGTGACAATGCCAACCATGCTAATCTCTTTGTTTTCTTAAAAATATTGCTTAAATTATTAAGCTGAAACAAGAACACTGTGTAGAATATAGACAATGGAGCAACATTCAAAGAAGAAAAATTCTCTTGCAATCCCACCATCTAGAGACCACTACTGCTAATGTTTTGACATGTTTCCTTAGGAATATATGTTTATAAAACATGAACTTACACTGTGTATTCAATATTTATCATAAGTCCATGCCCTTCAGGTCATTAAGTATCATTTATAAGTACATCTTAGTGGCTGCATGATTCTATCACCTTAATGCACCATGATTTTTGGTGGAACATTTTAGGTGTTCATAGGATGCTGCCTTTATTTTACTATTTACATGGCTCCAATGTGAACATCTTGGTTCACAGATCTTTCTACATCGTCAGCAAGACAACGGAGTGTCATTACATTACTGTTGCTGGAATGTGCAGCTGCTAGGTCCCCATGGTGCTCCCTCTTCAGCTTCTGGGACTAAGAATCTAAAGTCATGTCTTACAGCATTCCTGCTCCATCACAGGACTCATCTGTTCCTGGGGTCCAAGGGGTGAAACCATTAGCCAGGTGGATATACTGGACAGCACCTCGGTCTCTTTTTGATTTCTTGTTGGTTGTAAGTAGACGTAGGCTTCTTCTTTGCTCAGTGTTAACAGTCTCAGTGTTAGAGCCTCCAGTCCTATCTGCGGCTCCTCCCAGTGCCCCAACCTCCTTTCCTATACAATTAGATTTGTCTTTGGGTCACAACCTCCAAGAACATATTCAGATTATCTGACACCATTCAGTTAAGACCTTCCATGCCCAGTTGTTTCTGATGGTTGCATGCAGGGCTCAAATCTGATTTATTGATACAGAACTAAAATAATTATAATAATAACTCACCTTGAGTGCATGCCATGTGCTAGGCAGTTGAATAAGTGACTTATATAAATTATAATGTAATCCGATCAACGGTCCTGTGACGTGGTTATTATTATCACCCTTATTTGGCATATGAAGAACCAGAGGCAGGAGAGAGTACATGGCTGTCTCTAGGGCACCTCCATGGGCAGTTGCTAAACCGTGGTTGTCTGTCTCCTGAGCTCTCACTGTTACTCATTGTGCATATCATAGTCATATGTTTTAGCTCAATTTAAAACCAGGAAGGTTCATAATTCTCACCTGAATTTTATTTGTTTCTAATTTTGGGTTTCTTTTAGATTTTTATCAGGCAAAGAGCAAAAAAAAATTATGAGGACTTACAAACTCATAGAATGTAGGAGCTGGAGTGCATGATGTCAGCGACGCCCTGTCATCCGGCGTATAGGCTCAGCTTGTTGTTAGATATCAGCAGTTGGACGTTGATTTAGATTTCTGTGCCGATGCTCGATTCTGTTCTGATCTCTATTCAGTTGCCTGGTCTGTGGCATTGAGTCACACTCCCTGGTTTGTTAGATTGATGTCTTAGTGTTCAGTTTCTATTTATGCTCCCGCAGAACACTCTTCCCATCAAGGGCACAGCCTGCGATAGAGCATAACTGTCAGACACACTCACATTCTTTGACAAAAATGTCGCCTCCACGCTGCTGTGGGACTCCTGGCAGAGTGATGTGCTTGTGGCGGCTACGGGGACATCATTCTGTGCTCACCTGGAATATTTCTTTTTTATAATTAGTGACAGCGCCCTTTTCATCTGTGTAGGCTCCATCTGGTGTCCTGTGATTAAAGTTGATGGTCATCAGCACTCATATTTTTCGTTCCATTTTTAGAACATCTCTCTTGCAAGGATTTTGAATAATTTTTTGACTTCTCATTTTGAACTTCAAATTCTTACAAAGGTTAACAGCAAAGTTTTTCAATGCCAGTCTCACCTGAGAATTAATCACTACCTAACAAACGGTTATTTCACCATGCGAATCCTTTTGGACAGCTTTGTGTAACTGAATAGTTAATTAATTACTTAGAAGCTACTTCTCATTTTATTTTTCTGGATTAGATGCTCTAAAGCTTTCCTTTGAAATTCCTTGTCTTTCCCTTTTCCTTCCTTCCTTCCTTCCTTCCTTCCTTCCTTCCTTCCTTCCTTCCTTCCTTCCTTCCTTCCTTCCTTCCTTCCTTCCTTCCTTCCTTCCAGTTTGATTTGGTGCTTGCTTGGTACACTGCCTCAGTGGGTCTTTTGCCCTTGGCTCTATGCCTCCTTCCTGAGGGGATTATCCTGCATTCTGCCAAGTTCTACAGCTGTCTGTCTCAACCAACACTCAAAACCACGTTAACATTCTCACCATGCTTCTGAAAATGCTTTCTTCAGTCTCAGCTGACCACATCTTCTTTCCTGTCTTCACTCTCTTTAACCTCTGTACAAGTTGATATTATTAACGCTACTCACCTTGACATTTTTGTATTTGATTTCCATGACGAACCCGATCTGCTCTGTCACTCTGCTTCTCTTGGTCTTGTTGTACTGGTTCTTTGTCTTCCAGTTGCCTACAAGTGGTAAGTGAATCTTGTGAAATACTTGCTTCTGTCGTTCAAACACTCTGGTGTGTGTCTGTCACCTTCTCTCCATTCCCTCTTCTGTCCTCACCTTAGCTCTCTCTTTCAGTGACTTTACTCACTCTTAAGAATTTACTGATTAGCTCTAGCTTCAGGCAGTCAAGTGTGTATCTCTAGGTCCAACATCATCCAATATTACCATCTCTCTTAGGACCCCTCCATTCTGATATTTTACCGGAACTCCAGATTCAATCTATGAGTCTTTCCCTCCACAGCATCCCTCGCCCCAGCACTCAAACTCTGTATCTTCCCCTTTTCTGTTACTACCATTGTCATTTCCCATTTTCCTGAGCTTGAAATGCTAAAGCCTTTCTCTGACCTCTCTCTCCCTGATAGTCAACAGGTTATCAGTTACCAAATTTTATAGATTTTAGCCCTTACCTCTTTGCACTTTTTCTCCCCGGCCCCTGCCTTTCCACTCTTTTAGCCATCATACCACTCAGACCTAGAGTGCTTTGCACTGTGATATTTCAGTAGCATTTTTAAGTCCATTCTTTACCATGTAGATAATTTTGTATACATTTATCTTCTAAAGCAAAATCCAGAGTGTGCCTCTTTTGTGCTTGGAAACCTAAATAGTCATTGTGTTCAAAATTAAGTATAAAACTTAGCCAGATATTTGAAGTCTTCTACAGTCTGACCCCAGTCTGCCTTCCTGCTTTTCCTCCTATGGCCCACTCCCTGAATCTCACACTTCAGTTGCACTCCTGTGTTTTGATCTACATTGTGCTTGCCACATTTACGCTTTTACTCTTATTGTCCTCTGGAACCGGAGTCGTGGCTCCAGTTATAACAGACCCGCCACCTCTCCATCTTTTATTTAATAATGCCTTTATTGATTCTCTTAAAATAATGTAATCTTTTTTTTCCATTTGAATGTTACTGCATTTCCTGGGTTTTCTGTGACACTTTTCTTGTCGAGCCCTCATTTGTGCTTTTGGTTTAATTATACTCAATGGCTCAAATGTCAGTATGATTTGTAAGACAAAGACATTGCAATCAGGTGATCAATTTGGTAATTTATGTTAGTGTAATAGCATCTTATTTATTATTATTTTCCACTTGGTCTGAAAATCACCTTTGTTTGAGGTTATCTTGGTCTAGCCATGTTAATTTGTTAACCTTGCCTTTGCCTAATTTTGGGGAATCTCTTCATTCTGACTTCAAACAGTCTAGGTAGTTGGCATGAGTATAAAAGTCGGAGCAGATGAAAATGCTGGTTTATGTCTGGGTGGTTGTATTTTGTCTTTTAGTAGAATGTTTAGTTGTTCTCATCATTGACATTTTCACATCCTTTAAAAGGTCCAATAAGAAGCACCCCTCCTCTCTGCCCAAATTCTGAATAAATTAAGAAGTAAGACTGAAATGTAGCTTATGGTGATCAATATATTACTTCTGTTCTGGAAGACTATGTACTGGAGAATGTGGCTTGTATCTACAGGCAAGGGGACTTCCTAATAATACTATGAAGTCCAGAATGAAGTAGGTGCCCCCAGCCCCAGACAGTACTTCACTGCAGGGTGCTCTCCAGGGGAGACTTGGTCTCTACAGCAAAGGTGCTAAGCTACACACACCACTTTTCTTCTTTTGAAATGATCAGTAAGTCGCTTCTGCCTAGAAGTGGAGAGAGGTTAGAAGTGATATAGCTGGTGCAGCATTCTCTGCCTCAAAGGAAGCAACCTGGACTAGGGAATAGCCATTCCTCCTGACAGTGTTAATTCTCTGTGATAATCTGATGATTAGGGAAAAACGGTATGATTAGTTATAATGGATTTATCCCAACATATTTAATGAAAGGAACAGTTGAGATTTCAGGTACTGCTTTGCATTTAACCACTATCTAAAGATGACTTTTTTTTCATGTACTTGATGTGCAAACCAGGGTGGTACCTAGTCACACACTGGCCATTTCATAAATGTGACACTGGTTCCCAATATGCTCTGGCAATTCTGTGGTTCTGATAAACCATAGAAGCATCTAGCCTGTTACAATATAAGTATTCTTCACCGCTAACACATCATAAGTTATTACTTCTCCTAGGCACTGACAAATAACTATTTCCAAGACTGTAGAGGCTAATTCAAATGAGATTATATTTGGAAAGAATTTCCTACTAATCTCTCTGAAGTTGCTGGTTTGCATACTTGATTAAATAAAAGTTTATAATTTTTCTGTCATAATTTTAAGTTAGTATACTATAAAAACATTCAACTTCATTTTGTGTAGTCATGAAACTGCATTGAGGACAGACACTTCTTTGATTGGAAAGTACGGAGAAATATACCAATATTCTAACCACAGAAATGTTTATGCCCTCATATACAGGAAAGTAAATGTCAGTAATATTCATCAGTAGTCATAGAAGGATAGGGTTATGATGGGTAGGAAAGTAATTTATGCTATATAAATATTAAATTATAGCCATCAAATTTAGGATAATGGTTATATAAGTTACTCCTTAATAAAACTCCTTATGCAATTTTTTGGCTATCCAGAGTGTGGGGTGGCTCCTTTTTTGTTTTGCTTGTTTATTCTTTCTACATCTGAGATAAGTAATAAATCTCAGTAAATTAAAACTTGGAAGCAATATTACCTACATTCTTGAAAGATAAAAGAACTCTAACATCTAAATTATAATGCATTGTTATTCATTGAGTTTGCATAGACACTGATCTTCTAAAATAACGCCCATATCTATTATTTTATTATTCATGTAAGCTTCAAAACTCTTACTAAAAGGATATAAAATATGGCAAAAATATGACGTATTATGTGAATTATAGTGGAGATCAAAAGAAAATATCATTAGTGACATTTACTACACAAAGGTTGCCCTTTGAAATTATTCAATTATTTCCAGGCTTTCATGCTATGAAGGTTATTTTGACAAAGGTTCTTTTGCTCTGTCATCACAATGTCAAACATTTTATTAAGGTAAAGTGACCGTTGGCACTATAAATATAATACTTTTATTTCTACTTCGTGGTTTCAGATCTTTCCTCATAAAATCACATATCATGTTAGATTTTGTTATCTCCATGCTTCAGTGTCTCAGGTGGCTCCTGTTAGCTTCCAGAATAATTATAGAGCCTAGAGTTATTTATTGCGGGGTAACAAAGTATCCCAAAATCCAGAGCTTGGAACAATAATAAACATTTTTGACCGCACAGTTACTCCGGGTGAGGAAATTGGGAGCAGCTTGGCTGGCTTTGCCTTGGGACCTCCCATGAGGTTGCTGCCAGTGTGCTGGTCAGGGCTGCAGTGGTGTGGAGACTTGACTGGAAGTTCTCTTCCAAGACGGCTCTCTCCAATGGATGGCAAGTTGGTACTTGCTCTTGGCTGGAGCTCTCAGCTCAGCAACTGAGTTGTAGTTTTTGTTTTTGTTTTTTGTTTTTTTAATTTCATAAATCTATAAATTAAATGGGTAGAGAAATGAACAAGTTTGCAAGTACCAGAAACAATTTGAAAGAGTTTAGCGGTCTTGTGGAAAGCTGTTATTAAAAACCAAGTTCTAGAGAGAAGAAAGGAGTCAAAGAGAGACTTGGATTCATGGATACAGATAATAGGAATATTGGAAATGTGGGAGAATTGTTGGGCTCTGGCCTGGTTTTGCCTCCTCAGTATTAGTGGTGGCAGGACCAGAGCCCCTGTCCCCTCCATCCCACCTCTGAGTGATCAGGATTGCTTGACACCATGGATGCGCCTGCAAGGGACTGGTCTTGACAATTTAACCTTTCCTTTTCTGTGGAGTCAATATAATGCCTGACATTAAATGAAAACCTACTTTAAAAGTGTGAGTATTATTGTTTTTCAAAACTGGTATCACTATACTGATGATGATGTAAAAATTTAATAATGGGACGATATTAATTTTTAACATAGAGAGCTATAGTTTCTATTGTATTGCCCGTTTCAAAATACAAAATCGTGATTATTTATTGTAATACATACAATTTTGAAATTGACATTAAACTCTAGATCTGAAGAGACTATCATTCTTGCTGAGTTTCTAACCATTATCTTATTTTCTTTTCTTTCTAGAACCTCTTTTGAGTTGTCATACATATATTGTCATACATATTTTTAGTATCAAATGGGATATTTCAATTCACAATATTTGAATTCTTTCAAACTCAGTGAATCATGAACAGTTTTGATATAAGCTCCTACTTCTAATAAGGAATGATAACCATCTGTTCAATGTTTTCAAATTCTCTTTGTATACAGAAATAACAAGATTTGGTCTGAATATTAATGGAATGGTGCCCTTAGGGCACAGAAGTTTTATGATCTTATACAAAGCTGTGTTTGTCTAACTAGAACATCCTTTCTCCTTAATGATATTCTGATGTGTTTTGTTAGATAATTTTCTTTGTTGATGTCCCATCCATGGAATAATTCTCTTATTTTAGTTATTTTTATTCTGTTGCCATTACACATTTACAGAAATCAGTCATGAATACTTTATATACTTATTTCAGTCTGATTAGAAGTGAAGTACAATGAATTTTCCAGTGCTCTACACTCATTTCATTTTATCTTTTGTTCTTTTATTCTAGACATAAGAAATAGGACTTACATTTATTGTTAAGTATTCTAATATTTGAAATATTAAATATTAACTTGGTCTTTAAAGAATCTTCTCAGTGTGTTACTTGGGGTTCATTTTATTTATCAGAGAGTTATACAATAGATAAAACATAGGAAGGAACACTTTTTCTCTTAATGGGTGAGGATCGTTTCTTTGTTTTTAAACTAACAGTCTTTTGAGTTAGCCGACTTTGAGCTAGTCTGTCACTGACAAAACAAATCCTATAATCCTAGAGATAGACTGGGTCATAAAAGCCATGTAATCCTACTCTTCAAATTCTACCTGGCTAGTGGCCATTTCTCCTTGTCTGCACTGAAGAGAACTTACTGCCTCCCGAGAGACTCCATCCTCTAATTTCCTTCTATTACTCCAATATATGAAATATGTGATAATGAAGATGACTTCCTAGAGGGGACCATCTCTGACCTGCATTTTAAGGCCCATAGGAAATGCAGGAGCTATTCAAGTGATGGGGAAGGAAGAGCGCCCCAGGCAGATGGTCCAGTCAGAAGTAGGAGTGGATTTAGGGATGGAAATGATCTGATTGGAGATACAGCTCTATTGCACGTTGGGAAAAGGAGCAGAGATTTTGAATTTGGTTTTGTAAACTGAGTATGAATTGGCAGCAGGATATTCAGGAGGACAGTGGGCAGGTGACTCTCCCAGTTGGAAGCTCAGAGGAAGCCAATGCTGGAGATACTGGATGTTAAACCCAGGAGTGGATGAGACCATGCATGATATCAACCATACCCTCCCTGGATGATAAAGACAAAGGCTGAGAACGGACCATAGCAAATGTCACCAAGTATGGGACAAATGGAAGAAGAGATACTTAAAAAGGTGACTGAGACTAACCAGGAAAATAGAAAAAAAGAACAAGGAGTATTTGGTGTTAGAGAAGCCAAGGAAATAGTGTCAAAAAGACAGAGTGAACGACTGCTATGTCAGATGTAACCTGGGTTTCCTTTAAGTTAAAGGCCAGTATATTTCTCCTGGACTTGGCAATGGTAGGGGTCTTCACTTTGCCAGGACAATTTCAGTAGAGTGTTTGCAGTGCAAGTAATATCTCAGTGAATGCAGGTGATGACTACTCTTTCTTGAAATCTGGATGAGAGGGGAAGGAGAATGGATGTGAGTTCAGGATCACGGGGTCAAAAAACATTGCTTTTAGGATGGACTGAAGAGGCTTTAGAGGCAGAGGGGAAAGAATCAGGAGAGAGGGCGAGACTGGAAATACAAAGGAGAGGAAGGATGGCTGGTAGAGCAAGGCAACAAAAGAGGGAGGGTATGGTTTTAAAAAGGCACAGCTGGGATCTTTCCAGGCGGAGTATGCATCCTCTGCGAGATGAGGGAAGGAAGTAGGGTGGCGGTAAAGGTAGATGAAGGGACGTACGTGAATGGCCAGGAAGTTGAAGGACATCATGTTTGGTGGCAGTAATATTTCTTTGAGGTTGGAACCAAGGTCATATTCAGAGAGTAGAAGAGTTTTAGTGGGAGCTTTGAGGTGACATTTGAAATTTGCTGAGGAGAATGGGAAAAAATTGACAAGGACTAGGAAAAGGATTCATGTGTAGGGCTGTGGTAGCAGTTAAAATTGGGGGTCATGGGTATGCAGTGGCTTATCAACCCACTTGTGTATCATTTTCCCACAGCAGTTTACTGAAATCAGAAAGCAAATTGTAGCTCTGTGTCAGAGTTGGAGTTTTACAGGGCAATTATAACACACGTATGGGGTGCAGAGGAAGCAAGGGTGTTGGAGTAAAGAAAATCTGATAAGGGAGCAGGAATTTCATGCTGAATAGGAGGAAACAGAGCTCAGGGGTTAGCTAATGGAGAGCAGGTGGGGAGGAGGTGATGCTTTTAAAGAGAGTAGGTGTAATAGGAGCCATATCTAGAAACACAGAGGGTTTTAGTCACACAGTGGAATATTGTTTGTTCATTTGTTCGTGTGTCCCCTCATGTTTTTATCCATTCAACCAATATCTATTTAAGACATGCTGTGTGCTGGTGCCATGGAGACGCCAGTGGTGAAGAAGACAAATACGGTCCTCACCGTGTTCCAGTTTACAGATGGTGTGGTGCACACAAGTAGACGATGCATTGTTACAAAGTCTTGGCCTTAGGTCTTCTGAGGGTGAGGAAGGACTCTGAGTGAGGACTGCATCATTGCCAACAAGATGTGTTTTACTTTAGGATTTTTCTTTCAGAAGACTTAAGGGCAGGTCTTAATTTACTGCTAGAATCTGCCCATTAGTATTTTATCATATATTCTGCTGAGTGCTAGGGATATAAAGAAAGATAACGAAATGAAGAGTCCACTTGGGACATTTTAAACCCCATTCATTCTTCCTGGGACTTTGATCCATTGGTCATGTTGTATCTGGTAAGATAATGCTAGCTGCAGTAATAAAACCCTCCAAAATGTATAATGACTGCATCTCAATTGAATTTCTTACTCTTAAAATGCTCAAAACATGGCAGGCCTCTGTTCTAAGCAGTCGTTCAAGGACCCAGGGACCCTCATCGTATGACTCTGCCTTTTCAGCGACGTTTGCCATACTTGACTTGCATGGTGGGTTAATGTAGGGCTAGGTAATTGATTTCATCTGGCTCTAGGAGTGGAGCATGTGCATTGATGTAGCTGATCATCACTTTTTATCTGGTTATGGTGATTGTTTCAGGACTGCAACAAGCCAATTAGAATGAATCCCATGACTTTCTGTAGACATGCTAGGGCAAAAGCATTACACTTTCCTTCTCGACAAAAGTGAGGAGACCTTCCTCAGGATTGCTATAGTCATCTCAGGACTACAAAGGGTATGTAGTAATGTGTTGGGGGAGCTGGCTAAGATAGAACCCCAGCCTGAAAAAACAAAGCTAGGAAATGGAGGTAAATCAAGCCTTGCTTGTGCTGTTTGAGTGCTGGATCAAGCCTTGCTCGAAGGCATTCCATTCCTTTAGTTAAACTAAATTGACATTGTTTTCTCAACATATATGGTAAGGAGAAAATTAACTGTGTTTTATCTAGGGAATGAAAACCTTTTGACCCCTAAGAAATGAAATATATTCCTTTAAATAACTACAGATTACATGTATTTCTTATGAATAGATATATATATATTAAGTATGTGCATGTGTATGTCATAATAGAATATTTTAGAGCAGAAGACTTAAAGGATAGTCATGTGAATTTCAGTTTTGCATCCTCTTGAAGGAAGAGTTTTTTCTCATTTATCTTTTTCTAATTCCTGGCTAGTGTCTTATGTTTGATGTCACACTTTTTTTCCTCTAAATTAAATAAATCTTCCTCTGTGTTCCTGCTTACCAAAGTGAGCAGAGAGTGCAATCCTTGTCATTTTTCAGATCCTTCTTTTCTTTTAATCTCTACAGTTTAAAGGAGCCCCAGGTCTTGGAGATTAACCCTTCAGTCTGTTTCACTTGTACCCCCCTTTTCCTGTTACTGGTTGGATGATAGTCTTCTGCCATCTCTTTGGCACTATGGTGCTATTTAAGGTGGTGTTGGTTCACAACCTTGGGAGCTTCCCGGGTGAAATCTGAAACTGCTCACATATATGTAGGGCAAGAAGAGACTGGAGAAAGAGGCAGATTACGATAGATTGGTAGGTGGTACATTTAATGAGCGAGGGAATTTACAAACAAGGTTTGTCTTTGATGGCCTTAAGATGAGTAGATCTCCACCCTGCCTGCCAGAATATTTTTTTTTCTTTTTAAACTTATCTTCATTATTGAATGTATTACAGATGTCCCCCCCTCCCATTTTCCCCTATTGACCCCCTCCTTCCACCCCACTCCTGCCTTCCCCACAGTATTATCTGTGTTCATTGGTTATGCATATATGCATATAAGTTCTTTGGTTTATCTGTTCCTGCCCCCCTCTCCCCTTCCCTTTGAGGTTCATCAGTCTAACAACCAATCTGTACTTCTTAATTCCTTCACCTTTTTCACCCATTCCCCCAACCCCTTCCCATCTGGCAACCAACAAAAAGTTATCTGTATCTATGAGTCTGTTTCTGTTCTGCTTGCTCATTTTGTTTGTAGATTCAGTTGTTGATAGATATATATTTATTGCCATTTTATTGTTCATCTTCTTCGAGAAGACCTGTCAACATTTCATATTATACTGGTTTGGTGGTGATGAACTCCTTTAGCTTTTTCTTGTCTGGGAAACTCTTTATATGTCCATCAATTCTAAAAGATAGCTTTGCAGGATAGAGTAATCTTGGCTGTAGGTCATTGCTTTTCATGTCTTTGAATATCTCTTGCCATTCCTTTCTGGCCTGCAAAGTTTCTTTTGAGAAATTGGCTGACAGTCTTATGGGAGCTCCTTTGTAGGTAACTAACTGCTTTTCTCTTGCTGCTTTTAAGAGACTCTCTTTGTCTTGAACCTTTTGCATTTTGATGATGGTATGTTTTGGTATGGGCCTCTTTGGGTTCATCTTGTTTTGGACTCTGTGCTTCCTGGACTTGTATGTCTGTTTCTTTCACCAAGTTAGGGATATTATCTGTCATTATTTTTTCAAATAGGTTTTCAATTTCTTGCTGTCTCTCTTCGCCTTCTCGCACCCCCATGATGCAAATGTTGGTATGCTTGAAGTTGTCCCAGAGGCTCCTTACACTATCCTGATTTTTTTGGATTCTTTGTTCTGATTGGGTGTGTGTTGCTTCCTTATATTCCAAATCAATGGTTTGCTTCTTGGCTTCACCTACTTTACTATTGATTCCCTGTAAATTATTCTTTATTTTAGTTAGTGTATCCTTCATTTCTGACTGGTACTTTTTTATGCTCTTGAGGTCCTCACTGAGCTCCTGGAGCATCCTTATAACCAGTGTTTTGAATTCTGCATATGTTAGATTGCCTGTCTCCATTTTGTTTAGTTCTTTTCCTGGAGTTTTGTTCTGTTCTTTCATTTGGGACATGTTTCTTTGTCTCCTCATGTTGGCTGCTTCCCCGTGTTGGTTTCTATGTATTAGGTAGAGTTGCTATGTCTCCTAGATGTCCTAGGGTGGCCTGTTGTAGTAGGTGTCCTATAGGGTTCAGTGGCACAGCCTTCCTGGTCACCCCAGCTGGTCCCTCGAGGTGCACCCCTCAAATGGACTCTCCTCCCTTCTGTTGTAATTGAGTCTTGACTGCTGTTGGCACATCAATGGGAGGGATTTACTCAGACTGATCAGCTGCAAGGGCCGGCTGTGCCCACTGACCACTGGCCTCTGATTGCCTTGGAGGATCAGTTGTGCAGGCTCACCACACAGAGCAAGACTTACTTCAGCAGGGCTCTGGTACCCACTGAATCCACTCCCTGAGTGTGTTGCTTGTGGAGGTGGTTGGGTATTGGTGCGTCGATGTGGTCTGAAGCTGTCCACTGGTTGTGCTGGTTCTGGGGCAAGGTCAGCCACTGCCTGTGTTCTACCTAGGGCCACCAGGCATAAGTTACAAAGCAATCTGCAGATAGCTGCTTCTTGTGCTGGGTGTGGAGGTGCCCCAGCAAAGCCAAATTGTAACTAAGGCTTACTGCTTCTAGTGTCAGACCTGGGACCACTTAGTGAGAGGTATGGGGCTCACTGTGGCCAGATGCTGCTTGTTTGAGAGAATTTAGGGAAATCTGAAGCAGGAGCCAGGACAGGCCAATCCTATGGTAAAGCCACTGGAAACAGCTTGGTGGGCCTGAAAGTTGGGTGGGGCAGGGCCTCAGGGAATCATCAGGGTGGGGCAAACAGTGTGAGCTAGGCTGCTGGAGTTCCAGATGTGGTACCCATCTGCTGGCCCCATGTGGGAAGGGCTCACCAAAGGAACAATGGCCTCAGCCAACAAGTCTGTCTGGGAGAAAGCTGCCTGTCCATCTCTCGCCCCAATGTCAAACAACTCAGTTATTCCCTGTATGTCTCTGGTATCTTTCAAGCTGCCCCCCATGCTGGATCCCAGAAGGAGCAAGTCTGAGTAAGTCCATGTGCAGGCCCTTTAAGAGGAGATGCCTGGGGCTCCAGCAGCCGCAGCCTCCCTCAGCCTCAGTTCCCGCTGGTTTTACAGCCAGAAGTGATGGGGACTTCTCTTCCTGGCACTGGGACCCTGAGCTGGGCACCTGGTGTGGGATAGGAACCCCCTCATTCCTCAGAGAGGACCTTCACAGCCGAGGTATCCTCTTGAATTTTATCCACCACCTGTGTGTGGGACCAGCCTGTCTGCGCCTGCGCCTGTGCCTCCGCCTCAGCCCCTGCCCCTCCCCCTCCTACCCGTCTTGATGTGGCTTCTTTATTTTCGTAGTTGTAGGACTTCCATTCAGCTCGATTTCAGGCAGTGCTGAATGATGGTTGTTCTGTAGTTTAGTTGTAATTTTGATGTGGCTGTGGGAGGAGGCGAGACCACATTTACCTACACTGACATCTTGACTGGAAGTCCAAGTCCACCTGCCAGAATCTTAAAGATTTTTATAGAGGTCTTAACTGGGTTCAGCCTTGTATACTATCCAGATGGTCTCAACAACACCTTACTCTCTCAAAGTCACATTCTTGCAAATGGCTCCCCCTGTGGGAGTGGTGGGCAGAAAGGACATCCCAAGGCCAGGGGAGGGAATGCAGAACCTCTGGTTGCCCAGGTCCAGTTCATGGGCCAGTTGATGGTCATGTGCTCTCAATGACCTCCTCCAACAGATGACTGGGATCCTACCCAGGTGGTTGTGTTTCTTCTGAAGGTGGGTGGCTGGCCTGTCCTTATTCCCTTGGGGCTAGCTCAGCCTCCTTACCTGACTTCTAAGCCTATGACCCTTGCTACATTGGCTTTACCAGCATCCATGGAAACAAACCCAAAAGAGGTTCTGCCACCTTGGAGGCCTAAATCTTTGTAGCTTCCATAAAGCTAGAAGCCCTCACTCTATCAGTCCTGCTTCCATAACTTCCCAGGAGTAGGGCTTCCCCCATTTCTTACCTGGGAGCACAGCCACTTCCACTCCTTGTCCTCTGAGATTGTTTAGTTTATCTATTTGTTCAAGGCCTCCTTGTGAGAATCACCACTGAAGAAAAGGGACTCAGAACTCAGGATAAAAGTCTGGGAAATGTTCCTTTCCATTCCTTTGCCTTTGAGAACACAGCAGCAAAAAAGTCAAGATAACTAAGTAGTTTCTCCATAATTCTCTTGCACTTGTCTACCTCTGTCTTTCATAATAGATGTAAGCTTATCATATATTTTTAATATGCTTTTATATTTTGAATCTTATTAAAATTTTATGACATCTTAGTGATCCTAATCTTACTGTATTTTCAGGCAGGAGTCTGAGTTTGTAGACCATTTCAGTTAACTTTAACAAGTATTTTTTAAAAATATGTTTTTATTGATTTTTTAGAAAGAGAGGAAGGGAGAGAGAGAGAGAAACATCGATCAGCTGCCTCCTGCACGCCTCCTACTGGGGATCGAGCCTGCAACCCCAGCATGTGCCCTGACCAGGAATCAAACAGGGACCTCTCAGTTCATGGGACGCAGCTCAATCAGGTTTAACCAGTATTTGTAGCAGTCAGTCTCTGTGCCCTCCAGTCCTCACCTCTAATACATATATAGGTTTGTGTACCACCTTAATGCTTCTGATTGTTTTAAGATTTATATTCCATGACCTTGGCCATAGCAAAGGTGATAGTTCATATAGTCCAAGACAGATTTTATTAATAGCATAAACATACAATCAGATTTACAAATATATCTATCATTAAAATAAAATCATTTATGACTTTGTCAGAAATGTACCTCTCTTAGTGATGTCTTTTAGTTCTGTTAACCTATAAGGGCTGTTTTCACTCAGTTACTTCCTGAAACTCCTCTAAAGGAAAGTGTATAAAATTCTGAACTCTGTGACCAATAGGGAAGGTGGCATATGATTTATTGTCCAAAGCAGTACTCTTAAGAAAGGAAGGGGGCACTATTAGTAATTATGCCAGGACAACAGTTATAAGCCTCTACTGTCCCAAGCAAACCAAATGTATGGTAACACTACAGGGCAGAGACAGCACATTTTTATGTGATGGCCTCAGGTACTTTGAGGTTCTTGGTTTGATGTGCTTTGACTTCACATTTGGGTCACAGCAGTTCTGGCCTGAAACACTGCAGCACTTTTATTGTGCGCTACCAGTGAATTTCAAGCATGTTAACCTGCCATTTTGTACTAATGACTCTAATGACTGAAATTAGTGCCAATGAGCTGGGCAGTGACAGCATAAGTGGTGCTGTCACCTTTCTCTTTTTGTTAACTGTATTATTTCAGCCAATGGATAGTTAATTCACTGCGTTTCATTTGCAAAGCTCTTAAATCAACAGCATTATTATTTGACTTTTAAAGTACATCCATTAGTGAATTTTTTGACATATGCATATGTTAAGAAGGAAATTCACACTTAAGTTTTCAAGGAACTTTCATTGCTGGTCTTCACAGTTCTTGAAGTAGGTCTTGGTTTGAAGTTGAAAGGACTCCTGGCCAAGGGAACTTTGAACAAAGAGAGCCCAGGAGTCTAAAATAAGGTCACCTTTTTAGTGAATACCCAAATGATGATCAACTTCAAGCACCTTTGCTCACAGCCATATCCGCAGCACTGGAACCATGGCTGGCATGTAATCTACGCATTAAATATTTGTTCAACGAATGGATAATACTCTTTACAGTTTGCTCTACCACATGTATGGCATGTGTTTTGTATTCTCAAGCATTCTGTGCTTATTATCTATTTATACTATTCCTGTTGATGTGTTGTGTGGAGTCTTCCCTGGCTTTCCAGGATTTTTGACTCAGCCAATCAAATCAGGTTGTAATTTGCAGAGCTAGTTTCCTTTGTTTCAGTAGAAAGTTTTCTTCATTCTTCTTTTAGTCACTGTCCACATTCCCCCGACTTTCAGATTTGCCCTTTCCTTTTCTTGTGCAAGCCAAGAAACCAGATGATGTAACCAAATCTCCCCCTTTTTTGCTCTATTTAAAGTTTTAGCTAGGGTAATGTTTCTGTTAGCCTTGTTTCCAAATGAAATCTAAAGTGCTGTTTTAATAAAAGTGAGGTACAAAGGAAAATCTAGTAGTTAAATCTTAAAAGATTATTTCTTTCTATGCTCAGTAACCTATAAGAGAGCCACTGTCTGTCCCTAGAGAGACAATTTCCAGATGGAAATGTGTGTGTGTGTGTGTGTGTGTGTGTGTGTGTGTGTTCATAACTTTGACTTATCATGGATAAAAAGAGAATATTTTCTCTAGTGAGAAATTCTATTATAAGATTTTAGGCCTACCCTATTTTAATTATAGTTTATATATGTATATCATGTCCTTTATCATTATTTAAACACACTTTCTCAGGAATGGAGATAGACACACTTTATCTTAGGCGAAGCCAGGCTGACCTGTGTTTCTGTTTTTTTCTCCCATCTTCTCCACCGTTCAGGATACTAATGCTCTCATTTCTCTTTTCTACCATTAATCTCAAACATCTTTCCAAACTAATTCTGATATTAGTGATTTTTACTTTAGTGTTCCTCTTAATACATTTTCCTTCTTGAACTATTTCCACTTTAACATTCTCTCTAAGCTTAGCATTTATCTTTGTGAATGGAATTTTAGTCTCGGGGTGGACATTATTCTCTGCTGGGAGCCCCAGCGAGCTCGCGACACACATGCATGCCCCGCCCCTCCGCGCACACGCTCTGCACAGGCCCGAATGGGTCTTTTAGCTCAGAGGAAGCCTGAGTCGTTTGCCTCTTAGGATAGAGACTTTCCGTTTCCTGTTAAGTCTGCATGCTTCTTCACATAAGTGAGGTCTGTCTTGGCTCTATCGTCTGGCCAGTGTTGGGAATGGGTCAATGGAAGCAAAAGGGAATTGTATGGAATTTATGCAATGTCGTCACCATTTGCCTTAAGTAGTTTCAGATCAATAAACCAAAAAACCCTATTTGTGAAACGGAACATAGCAGGTAGGTGCTCTAATTCATCTTGTTTTCATGCGGCATAATGCACACTCTGGGTGCTAGGTTCTCATGTATTATTTGCTCCAGGATGATGTAGGGGTTTTCTCTATCTAGGATCAGGTGTTTACAGAAGAGTAAAAAGGACATTATATGGTGATTTCACCAATAAGTCAGTCTTGCGGCAAACACTTCACAATGTAGTGAGATAATAGAGATTCACTAAAACCAAGACGAATGAATTTTGAGTTATGATGTACACTGATGTTCAATAATATTATATTGCAGGTCAGTTGCTCCGGTTAAAAATGTTTCGAGAGGATCACGGGTCGTGGATGACAATGTTCTTCAGCACAATCCTCTTTCTCTTCATCTTTTCTCACATATACAACATGATTCTTCTAATGGACGGGAACATGGGGTAGGTTCTATTTCCGCTTTCTACTGTGGTGAGTGTTGTGTTTGAAACTCATAAGAATTCAGAGAATTTTTTAGTTTGTGGTAGCCTAAATGTCCTTTACAAATATTCTGCCCTAAATATGAATACTGTATGCATTTCCTTACTTAAGACATTGCCAGTGTTTTCTCTAAGAAGCTTTTCACAACACTTGCATTGTGTTCTTTATTCTTGAGGACTTCTCTGTGAGGACAGTTTGAAGGCAGGTACTAATTTCATTATAATGACAGAGAGTATGAGAATCAGGAAATCTTACTGACTTGTTTATACTCACAAGACTAGGAAAGCTGGGCTAGGCTGAAGGTCTCCAGGTTTACAATTCCATTGCTCTACAAAGCGTGGCTAAGTGAAAGTGTTTGATACTGGTGGCATTTTTAAAAACTCTCTTGACAGTTCCAACAGAGAGACCTTTGTTATAAATGGGTCGTTTTAGAAGTGGCTACCCTGTATTAAATCCAGGGTTGTGATCTATACTTATCAAATCACTAATCAAATCACCAAGGCATAGAGAAGTGCTACCAAGTAGACTGTAGATTATTTTTAACTTTCTCCAGTTCTTGGGGTAAGTTTTAAGAGCAGAAAATAAGGAGAATTGCTTAGTCTATAGCAAAGAATTAGATTAGTGACAAGAATAAGCCACTTTAGATATTTGTGGTCACTGAAATAGTTCATAAGGAAGGTTTTGATCTATCCTCCCATAGATTGGAAAGCTGGGTAATATCCTTTTCTTCTAAATATAGGCTAGGCAAGATTGTTGGCCAGTGCTGTAATGCAATTGCTTTGATGTTATGTGTGTGTCTTAGCCGCTACTGCTCAATGCTGAGAGGGATGGCTCAATTAAAATTCTGTTTTTTCCCCTCACCATTAAAAGAGATGAATAGTAAAGGGAAAGCAGGCATTTCACAAGCTTTATACTTTAGTCCATACCGACAAGTGGTAAATTCAAGAATGTGGTTTTAGATCCAATGTTCAAGCTTTAGGGAGTTATTAAAATGCTTTGCCTATAATTATTTCTTGAGCTTTAAAAGATGCCATTTGTACTGGGTCTGTTTTTAAACGGTGGAGTTACAGACTCCAGCGCAGAGCTGGTCAGAGCAAGCCTCGGCCGGAGCTGTGCCTGTCAGGGCACGGCCCTGTGCTCTCAGAGTTGGCTGATGCAGCCAGAGGTCTGAGGCTACGAGAGCACGGTCACCACTGGAACCAGGAGCAGAGGGACCCATGCAAAACCTACATTTTAAAAAGCTGTTGCTGGAAAGAATACACTAAGTGATATACAAAGTATATCCTTTGCTCAGAAGTTGACTCTATCAAATTCTTTTTTTTTTTTTTTAATATAGAGCTAATAAACTAACCAGAAGTGCTTGTTCTGAGACAAAAGCAGATTTGAAAGTAATGAATTAAATGCAATAAGAGATAATCCCTGGCACATTGTAAAGGACTCAATAGCTAATAATAAAACGAATCTTAATGTGAGCCACCAATCACTGAGTGCTCGGTACCAGACACGAGTTGTCGCGAACATCAGGATGACTCTTGCAAGAAGTATTTTTATTATTTCCATTTTACAGAGCAGGAAACTGAGGACCAGAGAGGTTTCGTGACTTGTCTGAGGTTACATTGTAATTTAATCTCTATTCTAAACAATAACAGAGAAGCTGAGCTATCCAGTTGTGAATTCTAGTTATACAGCCCGCTCATTGGCCAGCAGATTTGGTTGATGGTCAAGCCTGTTGCTCAATCGCCTATTAAGCTTTCTTTACATTTTTACCATTCAGTTGGAATTTGAAAATTGAATGAAGTAGGAGGAATGTGCAGGAAATAAGAGAAGAGTTAGTCTAGAATTTGTGTGCCTTGGTCTTGCCTAAAATTGAAAGTGATTCTTCTCTCTTATTTTCAGCTAATTAGAGTTTTCCATATTCTTATGTAACACCTGAACTCTTCCCCAATGTGCCTTATCTTTGTTGGAAAAGGACTATTTTCTGAGAGGACATCTTAATGGTGCCACTTAAAAAAAAAAAATCAAAAGCAAGGGACAAATGAGCTAGTTCTACAGATGAAAGAAAAAGTAGATCTCCATTTATAAAAGATGTGTTCCAAACTTTTGTGACCCATGCCAGTGGAACTAGTGGATACTTTAAGGTAGGAATTTAAACTTGGAACAAAATCAGTTCTTAGAGCCAACGGATACAACTGTGCTTTTCAGGTTCTCCAGGCGACACCAGGAGGCGTGGCCTCGGGCTTTGTGGGGCAGGGAAGGATGGCACCAGATGGTGTGGAAGGGACAGTAGGCACAGATCCATGACTGACTGGTTTCATCTCACAGGACTGCTGGTGGTAGAGGGGGCCAGGATTCCTGACGATGAATCTGATTTGCACGGGGGGTTCCAGTGTACCCTGGTTTGTGGGTCTCTCTAGGAACATTGGTCTAGAACTATTCCAAAAGGGGTTTCAAGGACTTTCTATGATGGCTAGACCTGTGGTCATGTATTTTAGAACTCCTTTCCGAACCGGAAGCCCTCCGGCCTACAATGAGTGGGTTTAGGGTTTCCAAGATGAAGAAAGAACACAATCCCTCGGTTTATCTGACCAGAACGTCAAGAGCTTTAGCTGGAACCGACTTGGTAAGAGTCAAGTTACCGGCTCCTGGTTTGTCAGGCGGTGCGTTTCCTGGAGCGCACACTAACGCTTGCAGCTTAGCCACCTGTGTGGGCCAAGCCAAGGCCAGTCAGATGGAGGGGAAGGAGACCCCTTAACTGGCTGGGCCAGCAGGGACCGAGGCTCTGACCATCCATGTTTCCTACCACTCTGGGGGAAGTCTCCTCTCACCTTTGGTTCTCTTTCCTCCCTTTCCACCTCGCACCACCAAAATGCTGCTGCCATAACTTCTTTGATTCTTTCAGTCACCAAGACCAGACTAAATTTATCTTTCTATAGATGGTTGAGCCATAGGTGAAGCTTCTTCTGCAGAGAAGGCTCTGATCCAGGGCAGGGTTTTACATCTAGACGCTGTACAAGCAACTTCCTTTTGACAAGGCGGCAGAGTAGGTGACCTGACGCCTCTCCTACCACAGGATCCTTAGAAGTGCTGGAAAAGGGGCTGCAGCTGGACACACTCTTTTTGAAAGCATGGTTGGGCTTACCCAAAGGTAAGGGAAAACCCGAAGCCAAAAATGCAGAAGCATCTGAAAACCAGGCCAGTGTCACTTTGAGACAGTGACTTAGGGACTTGTGTTTTAACTCCCGTATCAGGACCAGAAATAAGGATTGGTCTCGTATTAAGTGAGAAATTGGAAACAGAAGCCCCTGCATTAGGTGGTCCTGAAAAGTGCTCCTGGGAAGGGTGGATTAGAAAACACAACCACTAGTGCAGGCAGCGTCTGGAAAGCCTGTCTGGCTTATACTGGGCTTCGGGTGAGAAACAATAACCTTCCATGGAACTCATAACCACAGGTGTGGCTTGTTGGTCTTGATATGCATTTTCCTTTTGATTTTAGGATCACCCCTCCCCTCCAAAACATCCTTGGCCATTTCTTTTCTCCCAGTTTCATGTTCCTATGTCTCTCTGGAGCCCCCTCCTTAATAACTTCCAGAATTCCTCTGGTTTATTATTTAGAGCAACTTAGTTCCCTTTCATCTCAACGTCTGTCCATTGCAATTTATCTGGGGCTTTCCCCTTCGTAACCAAAACCTGATCAATGCATTTTCCAATCAAAAGCACCAGTGCGCCCTGGCCGGTTTAGCCCAGCTGTTAGAGCGTCGGCCCACGGACCAAATAGTCAAGGGTTCGATTTCGGTCAAGGGCATGTACCTTGGTTGCAGTTTGTCCTGGCCCTGGTTGGGGTTGTGCGGGAGGCAACCAGTCGATGTGTCGCTTTCACATCGATGTTTCTCTCTCTCTCTCTCTCCCCCTCCCTCCCACTCTCTCTGAGATAAATAGAAAAATATCCTCAGGTAAGGATTAAAAAAAAAAAGCACGGTGCTCTGAGATACATGGTGCTGCCTTCTCAGCATATGAAGAGCGTGTGTACTGCTGCCACAGCATCTCGGTCTGTGTTGTTTTTAAAACAGCATTTGCCCTTTCTCTTTTGGTTCACCTGATGTTTATTTCTCGGGAGAGAGACAGGAACATACTCAAAGAGAAAGGGACAAAGCAATGAACTAAGTTAAAATTCGACTTGTCTAGTCATCCCAGTTCAACAACATGCTGCATCGTTTACACACAGGCTGAAGCCGCGAGAAAGTGAGACGTCGGTGGGAGAGACACATGAAACCATGTTCTTCCACAGTTACGGGACTTTGTTAAAAAGGATTCTAAATGAATCTCTCCCCAATTTATTTTTTTTATTTCCTCTGTGTTCCACCAGGTATCCTAAAGCCAATCTCTTTAGAAATGTTCTATTTGGTAGAAATAAAGAAAGGTGCGCTTCCAAGTGCAGGTTGAGGTTTTTCTGGAAACCAACACTTTAAACCCTTTTTGATGTCATCTTTCTGAAGAACTTCTTAGTCATGGAATTTTTACGGCATCTGTAGTATAAAGCCCTAATTTAAGAAAGGCTTTCCTGGCGTTTTCAGATATCCCAGTTCCCCGCAGGATAACACATGTATTATGTGTAAGGAATGAGACTGTGAGGGGAAGCCTGTACACCATGGTTGATGTTCGTAAGAAAAATTCCGCAAAGAGCCACTTGATGGCAGCAGAGGGCACGTTTTCGAGCACCGACCACCTCACTGTATTGTCCTCCCAGGCAGGCTTTCTCCTTAGAGAAAAGAATCTTCCCCTTCTGAATTTCTGAAACTTGGTGTTAAAATAGTCATGTTCCTAGTTGTGAGTGGGCTTCTTTGAAGAAATCCATGCAGTGAGTTCTATAATAAGCACTTACTATTTTGTGATGTGCTTGGCTCCTTTTATGTTCTAAAGCAATTTTAAATAGTATTTAAAATGTATATGTTTGTGCACATATATACATCTCTATGTTATAGACTTATTCTAGTGTTACAAGGATAAGTATTGTGTTTAGCCCTGAGGAAATTAGACACTTGACTTACTTATAAAAATTCTTCCATGAACTAGAATTTCCAAAGACTGTGTGGTATTTTAGGGCAAGGTATGAAGAAATTGATGTTTTCTAGGACTTCCAAATATATATATATATATAATATATATATATGTTTTATTGATTTTTTTTAGAGAGAGGAATGGAGAGAGAGATAGTAACGTTGATGTGAGAAACATCTATCAGCTGCCTCCTGCACGCCCCCTACTGGGGATTGAGCCCACAACCCAAGCATGTGCCCTGACCAGGATTCCAACAGGGACCTCTCAGTCCATGGGATGACGCTCAATCCACTGAGGCACACTGGACGGGCAATTTAGCCTCTTTTTAAAGAGAATGATGGATACTCTCGTCCATCACTGTGTCTACATATTGTGTTAGAAAATACTCTCTGATTTATAGCTTCAGTTTCTGTTGCCAAAGGTATATGTTTTAGGACATTATTTTCCCCAAAGCTGAATTACTCTTAAATGGAAAAATTCAGGATGAAATTTTACTCCAGGCAGTACTGTTTTCTTTACTAAGTTCACTATTTTTAAAACTTTCACGAATGCTTTCAGATTCCTTACTCCAGCTTTCCCCCTCTTTCTCGTCACCGCTGATCCAGCAGGGGAAGCCCTGGACCCTCCTCACTGTTGAGAACTGCCTTTGCCACTTGCTAGTGCTCAAGTACCCAGCTGTCCACTTGCTACCACTGCACGCTGATAGCTCCATCTAAGACAGGGATAGTTGTGTGTTTGATTCTTTGTTTTCAAAGGTGCAAATTTATTTTGGGAAATTACAAGAAAAAAATTGAAATAGTCTTTAATAATGTTAAACTATACAATTTTGGTATGACCTAAACTGACAAAATAATTGACATACAAAGCTATCAAATTGTAGTAAATGAAAAAAAAAGAGTATGGTATTATTTTCAAAGCAATGAGTATATAGGAATGGGTAAAGGACAGAGGCCCTGGGCAGGGTTTAGGAGCTGGGGGTTCGGGGGAAGCTTAGCTGTAAAAATTCATGAATACTGGAAGTACTTGAGTCAAAAGCTTGATTGGCCGCCTACACAAGGCTGGATGCAAATTCTGCTGGAGTGGTGCTTTAAATAATTTGTTGGCTTCACTCTTAATTAGGCTAAACATTGGCTTGCTTGTACAATTAATTCACAATAATACCACAATTAATTACTAAGGCTGGGAGAAAGGGGAAGGGCTGGTTACTGAGAATGGGCCGGGTGAGAAGAAAAGCTGGCAATGAATGCCTGAGTCTGGTCAAGAGGGCTGCCCAGTGGGGCACGGGAGGGCGAGAGGGAGGCTGGGCTAGAGAGAAAGGGAGGGAGAGAGAAGGAGATAGAGGGAGGGAGGCAGGGCGGGAGGGAGGCATGGAGGGAGAGAAAGAGAGACAGACTTATTTACCCAGAGGCAGTCTAGTAAAAGGGCACAGTTTGCTGCTTTTAATACTAATGGTTTCACATTGCTTGGTTGTGAGAGTAAGAGTTAAATAGCACAGCATATCTAAATGATCACAAGTTTACTGTTAGTCTTGTCTGAATTGATGAAGTCTTAAAACATGAATGAAAAACACAATCAACGTTGCATCCGTATTACTCTGTGGGAGTGCATTATCTATCCTGAGTCAACATTGATTTGACACACTTAAGATGTGTTCTGTTCATAGTTGCTTATTTCAACACTGTCATTAAATAGTTTATCAGCTTTTACAGGGGAAAAATTCTGATCCAGGAAACAGAATACCTGGATTTTAGCCCCATTTTAGCTACTCACTGGAAAAATAATAACTAGGAAAAGTTAGTTTTCTCATTTTTAAGACAGAGGTTGTGGTTATGGGATTGTTATTAGTATTACTATCATCATCATCATCATCATTAATCTGGAGGAAACGCATGCTTTTACAGGGGAGAAACAAACTAAGCTTAAGGTTGCTAAAACTCTTGGTTACCATTAGCTTTGCTTTGTATGGAAGGTAATGTGGCTGGGAGAAACGGTGTGGACTTTGGCTCTGACACCTTGAGCTACGTGCCCAGGTAAACCTCACTTTCTGAGCCTCATTTCCTCAAGCCGAAGATGGGGGATATTGGTACCAACCTTAGGGTTGTTGTGACAATCAAAGAAGACAGTGTGTGCAAAAACAATGGGTGCAAAGCAGGTGGGTAGTGCCCACTGTATTATGAGCTGCTGATAAATATTAGTTGCTATTATACTAATAGAAACTATATATTTTAGTTCCTCGAGTAATTTAGCTCTCAATAAATATTAGTTGTTATAATAATAACAATAAGTACTTTGGATAATATAATAAAATTATGTAATTTATGTCAATGATATTACATTATTATCATACAACTATAATAATTATTATCAATTTCATGCAAAATGCCCGAATGAATACCTAGCACCAGTAGGTCTTCAATAAATATTAATTTCCGGTGCCATATTTCATAATGCATAATCTCCAATATACTTGAATTATGGAGTGAATCACCATGGAGTGCATAGCATCTGGTTTGAATGCTATTAGAATGCATCTTTATGAATGTACATACACTGTCCCTATTTTACTTTTCATCAATGAAAAGGAAATACAGAAATTAATATAATATTTTATTAGGATTCAGAAGAGGAAATCAAACATATATTAAGTTACTAAATTATTATTTGCTAATTTTGACCTTTCTGAAAAGAGAGGAATAATTTAATGGAATTATGGATGATATCATGGGAATTAATGATGTAGTGGTCGTGTGTGTGTGTGTGTGTACCCATTATCTGGACACTATATAATAATGAATATCCTTAAATTCTGTCTCAATTCATTTTTCCCAGTGGGGAACACACAGGAAATAATTACTTTCCAGACATGTATATGATAGCCTGAGGCTTAAGGTTAACCTAAAGTTATATAGTTTAATTTAATAAATTAATGAGACAATCCAACCGTTGCTGAGAGAGTGACATTTCTGTGACAGGTTTTCTCATTTGTAATCTAGTAACCCCATAGTTATTCCTAAGGGATTGATGAAAAACAGTAAACAGAGTTCTATCAATAAAATACTTCATCATTCACATAGTCCCCTGGCAAGGTAACAGCAACTGCAGCGCACTTGTGTCCCTGCTCTGGCTGCTCAGTCAGGAATGGCTGCTACCTCTTCCACACACTCGCACCTTGTCAGCAGAATGCCTTTTCCCTGGTGCAGAGCAGTGAGCCCGCCTGTGCTCTCTGAAGGAGAGAATCATACTGGAACCGGTTAACTTCTCTCTAGTGCAGTTTCCTTAGGCTACCACCAGGGGACCCCGACACTCTACTTTTTCTTCTTTTTCTAGAGAAGCAAATGTGCATAACATACTTGATTAAATTAGTGTCAAAAGACATGGAAGAGCATAATAATAATTGCAATATTAAAATTACTTAGAAATGGGACACTCAAAGCCTGATCCTGATTTAAGTAACAGACCTTACCTAATTAAAAATACTAATTTACATCCTTTACAATAAAAGATTAATGAAATTTTTTAAACGTTTGAAAGAAAGGGTGCATTGGATTTTGACTTATATTTTGTAGTCTACATAATTTAATTCTCTTGCTCTAAAATACATATTTTAGAAGATTAGAAGGATGAGTCCCAGATATTTTGCAAAGCATAAAATGTTCAGCATCCTGTGCAGGAACAAGAAAGAATATATATGTCACATATACAATGTTTATTTTCTTTTAACAAAAAAAATTGATGTCTTTGCTTCAAGACTGTCCATGTACTATCTATACATACATATTGTGTTATTTAAAATATATTATAAAATATATCTTAATATGTAATAGTATAAATTATTCAGTACACTTTTATTAGAGAATTTGATGTGCAAATTAAATCTAAGCATCCCAAATAAATCACTGATTGATGAAGTTATGAGTAACTACACAAAGATAAGAATTGCAACAGTATGTGTATACTGAACCTTACAGAGGCATCTTAGTTGAATATGTGGATATATAGAAAACTGATAAGCAAACAGGATTTCATAGGTCTTCAATGAGCAACAAATATGATATTTCTGTTGGCATCATGTCAGGGCTCACCAGAAAGGGGAGAGCTAAGCTAGAGAATTTTATTCAGCCTCTTAAACAATTTAAGGGTCTGCAGAGGGTGCTCTTGATTGTTACTTCACTCCATCATCTGAGTCAGCGTGGGGTTAGTTTATGAAAATTCAATGACCCAAACTAGTAAAGAAGCTAGGTTTATGCACCCACTTGGCAGATTTCTTCCAGAGAATTTTCTTATTACATAGACCCTTTGGGCTTTTGGAGTGTTCCTAATTGAAATTCACAATAGGCATGCTTCCTTTTCTTCCTTAGGAACAAGGTCTCAGACAGAGTCAGACCGACCTACCGACACTGTTGAGCGAGCTGAACTCTGCCTCATTGATTAACACACATTTCCTGAGTGTCTACTTTGGACACCATATTCCAGTTAGACTTTAAAGACTGATCTCTTTGAGGTGAAATAAATACCGAGAGCTGGTTCAGGAAGCAGGTCATGGACACGTTGATCATAGCCAGACAACGAGTGATGACAGGTTACAAGGACGAGGTATGGACGTAGGACTAGGGGATCTAGGTCCAGGTTGGCAACAAGAGGTTACCTGTCATAGTTATAGACTAAATTCATAGATTATTTATGAGTCAGCAACAAGGAGAGCTGTTGCTGGGAGGTTTTGGAAAATTGAATGAACACTGAATGGACCTTCTTCTCTAGTCTCCTAAATTTTGTGTACAAGATGAGGGAGTTTATAGACTCTATGTTTAAAGCCACTGAAGTAGGTATCTCAGAATTAGGACATGAAACAGGATCCTCCAATGATAAGATCTTAAAACTAAATTATATCAGCCAGGATAGGTTATAGTATGTCTCAGTAACAAACAATTCTGAAAATTTCAGTGGCGCAAGACTACCAGGTTTATTTTTGCTCACACTACTGTGAGTCAGCTGGAGGGCTCCAACTCAAAGCACCCTCCCTCCGGGATCAAGGCGGAAACAGCAGCTATAGTGTGGAAGGTTACCCGTTGGCCTTGGGGAAGTCTCAGAGCAGTACAGGAATTCAACATTCTGCTTGGAAGTGACACACTTCGCATCTGCTCACGTCTCTTTGATTAGAACTCATTATTTGGCCCCTCTCAAGCACAGGGGGCCTGGAAAATGCAATCATGCCATGTACCCAGAAAGGGGAGAACACAAACGCTTCAGGAACAACACTGACCACCACATGGGACCACTCCAACCGCAACCAGGAAGTGAAGATGTGCTTTCCGATAACTTATGTCTCCTTCCTATACACAGTGCCTTTAACATCCTTTTCCACACACTGTCTTTCTTCCTATGAAGAGGATCTATAACATGATATTAAAAAATTACTGTAATGATTTGATACAAAAGGCATGGATGAATTTCATGTCAAAAATCTAGTTCTTATTTGTGTGTGGTATACTCAATTGTATATTCAGTAGGAAAAAGGGGAAGTATGAGGTTAGTCAGACACTGGACCGATTGGTGGGTAGAACTCTCTGGTTCAGTTCTTGTCTGCAGCTGGAGTACATTCTGATTGGGTTGAATATGTCTGTTCTGATTGGAACTTCTCAGGCTATGTTTGTTCTAACCACTTTGAATATCCTCCTCAGTTGGTAGAAATAAATTAATTAACTTAGTGAATTTAGGAGAAAAGGCACAGGTCAGCGGGACCTTGTGAAGATATGGATAAAACGTACAAGAAGTCAGAGGAATTATGCAGTACTTTACCTTCCTGTGTCTACAAAATGAGATGAATCAAGAACATAGCCAGGATTTGACCAGGCAGAAAGGAGGAGCCAGCGGAGACTTGTGCCCTCCTCCTGGTTTCCTGGTGACAGGGCTCTCTTCCCATGCTGGGAATATCATAATGCGACTGAAGTAATAATTGGAGGTAGGGAAATATGTCTTCACATCAACTCCTATTTCTGGGAAAGTTAGGAGAGGAGTTTGCTAAAGGCAAAGGAAAAGGATGCAGTCACGAGAAAGAAGGATTCGGAATTTAAAAAGGAAAAAAAATTAAATGGAGCCGGAGCTCGAAAGCTTCTGGGCACAGCACCGCACATAGCAATGTTTCTTCCCTGATTTTGGTTGAGGGTAGAGTATACAGTAAATCACGTGGTTGCATAGCTACACTATCTCTCCCATCATAGCCCAGAAAAAGCACTGGCTTGGGAGACTGTAACCTGTGAAATTGGGTTGGATTGGAGCCACCTGCTGTGTGGATGGCTCTGTCTGTGCCTCAGGTAAGCAGGAAGTTTTCATTTGGCCAAGAGTCAAAACAGCCTTGCCCATAATTTTCTGTGATTTTAGTTTACTTGCTTCTTCATGTTGTCCTTGAGTGTTATTTGTCCTTGCCAAATATATCTTTTCAAACTGCTCCATGGTCTGAGCCTCTTCTGCTTTTATTAAATATATGTCAAATGTGCACCACTGCTCGGAAGATTGAGAGACTGGGAAGAGTCAGTAATGAGCATTTTGCTCTTTCAATTCTATTTTCCTTCTCTGAACCTTTCTCACTAGGAAAGGGAGAGGGTAAGGAGTGCTCTCTCCATTCCACTCTCTCTAGCTCCCTATACAAGTCCCTGTTATAAAAAGAAAAAGACAGATATAGAGGGGAAAAGCACACACATTACCTAGAAATAATGATTTTATAATTTATGATTCAAACCAGGACGCATTTGAAGATGAAAGGGCATGTTTATAGTAACACAGGGGGAAAGGCATAAGTTGTGATGTCCAAGGCTGACTGAAACATATGGTTACCTTATCTAAATCAGTAGGAGAGAAACAGCAGCAAAAGATGATCTGGGAATGTTCCAGAAGAAAAGCGTGGCTTTGATGCACACTAAGTATTCCTGGACACTTGTAACTAATTGGTAGCCAAATTCTATTATAATAAGGACCATGAGATTATTTTGAGATTAAAGATCTCATTGTTCTTTTCCAGGAATAACCTGTATCAGGTTAGAACGTGGTAAGAACTAGTTACCAGGTAAAAGTAAAGCCATAGGGATCCATATTCATAGTGAAGCCTCGGAAAGGGCCTAGTGATTGACCAAAGAGGGTCAAGGTTAAGGACTAAATGACCAATTTGATTCCATTTTCTGCACCCATGGTTATAGTTTAGGAAAATTAAAACGGGTTTCATTTTGCTTAAAGCAAACCTGTCAAGTCCCATTTTCCCACTTCAGCTCCCATTAGGGGTAAAGAAGAGTCCCTGTAATGTGAGAGAATGGCTGGAACTGTGTGCAGGGGGCAGCCTTTGAGGTGCTCCCAGAGACACGCACCTCCTGGCAGTCAAACCATTGGGCTCCCCTCCCCTGGACTGTAGTTGAAACCTAGTGGCTGGCGTCTAGTGACTAGGACACGATAAAAGGGATGGGATGCAAATTCCAAGTTCAGGCTTCAGCCTCGCTTGCCCCTGTCCTTTGTCTCTCTCACCTCTCAGACCCTTACTCTGGAAGCAAACTGCAACATTGAGAGTAATGTTACGGAGAGACCCATATGGCAAGGAACTGTCCCCAGACAACAGCCAGCCAGGACCTAGGCCATGTGAGGGAGCTCGCAAGCAGAACCTCCCCAAATCAAGCCTTGAGAAGACTTGATTGTCGCCTGAGCCAGAGGACCCATTACACTGCCCCAAGATCCCTGACCCACAGAAACTATGAGATAATAGGCTTGCTGTTTTCAACTGCTACATTTTGGGTAATTTGTTCCCCAGCAGAAGATAACTAATACACTGCGTTTGAAATAGTGGATTCTGCCCTGGCTGGTTTGGCTCAGCAGTTGGAGCGTCAACCCGTGGACCAATGAGTCGCGGGTTCGATTCCGGTCAAGGGCATGTACTGCGGTTACAGTTTGGTACCCAGCCCTGGTCAGGGTCGTGCGGGAGGCAACCAGTCGGTGTGTCTCTCTCACATCGATGTTTCTCTCCCCCCACCCCCACTCTGTCTGAATAAATAGAAAAATATTGTCGGGTAAGGAATAAAAAAAATGGTTGATTCTATGTGATGAAAATGTTTAGAGAGGAAAAAAAATTATATCAAAAACATAGCTAACATTTGATACATATATATTTACGCACACACACACACACACAGAGGCCACAAAATCCTTTTATATGCCTGGTAGCAGTTTTTTCTTTGCTCTCCTCCATTCTTGGCACTAATTTTATTTTCTGCTCTGTGTTTTTCTGGATGTCTTCTTCCATGCTGATGGTGGAGAGACTTTAAAGCCGTCCCACAGAATATTAGCAAACACTTGACAGATACTCTCAGGCATAGAGATCGTGACTTGCATTGGACAGTAGATATTTGGGAGAAGCACTGCTGATCCTTATGAGAACCAGAGAGAAAATTTCCCTGTGAGTGTTCATAAAGAGGACCCTAAAGTGTAGAGAACAGAATCCTCAATAACATTCCTGACAATTTCCTTACAGTGAACAGAACAATGAATTTTAGTGAGCCGTTTCTCTTCTAGTCTGTCAATATGATCTTTATTTCCAGTCTTAAGGACAAACCTAATTGCAGGAATGACAGCTAAGTGAAACTTATTAGTTTCCAAGGAGAATGCCTTGAGTATTGAGCTTTTTCAACAAGAGCGAGCATCATAGCAGAGGCATTTGTCAGATTTCTTTGGCAGGTGGATGGTTGTCTTTTAGGGATGGTTTAAAGTTCTGCTGTGATCAAGGGAAAATGTAGTTGGCAGGTAACATCTTAATGTTTTTTTCAGTTACATAATTCTGTGATTTTTAATACAATCGAACACCTCGTTTTACAGTATTTGTTATCCAAAATGGTAAATATTTAGCTTAAAAAAACCCGCCGAGGGAAGATTGAGCCCAGGTGACTTCTCATACGGTTCTGACTATAGGGGTAGCTACAACTCTGCAGGATTTTTCTATTTCTCTCTTTAGTGCAGTACACATTGTTAGAGTCATCAGATTATAGGTGCCACATACCACTTCAATTTAGGAATAATGGTGTAATGCTCTTTCAGTTAGGCATGGAAAAGTACCGGTATTTAAAACTATTTCTAGACACGGCAGTTTTTACTGCAGGCTGCCCATGGGCAAATAATTCTTATTAAAATCACTTAACACTTCCTCATGAGCTCTGTGGCACACTGATTTATGCATATATCCTTTTAGTAGGAAATGAGTTTGAATTTTACTTCAGGAAGTAAGAATTATGTTGCAAGCAGAAATATAAAAAGATACAATAAAACCCTTTCACCTGGTAATGTCACAGCATCCCTAAACAAAGAAAGCACAACAGAGCCATAGGAATATCCTTTTACTTTGCAGAACGAAGCAGCTTCCTGTGAGGAGCAGAAGACTCATTGTGATAGATGTCATCCTTTAAAGTAATTAATTTAAAATCACACCCCTGCCCCTAGATAAAAACCTTGGAGCCTTCTAGCATTCACTTTGAACTTCTGTTCTGTGTTCGAGCAACTTGCTCATTTTTCTGTCTTACTCACTAAGAGGCTTGAGCACCTGTCTCAGTCTTGGTCTTTGCTGCAAGTCTTGCTGTCAACTTGCTGTGTTCAAAATCCACCTGGTCACCTGTGACCTCCTTGTCAAACCATCTAATGGTCTTTCTCAGACTTATTTTATTTGACCTCTCGCTCCTGCACATGGCACTCACCACCATTCCTACTTTCTTGCAATGCTCTATTTCTGTACACTCTTTTCTTTATTCTCTCCTCTCAAGGTACTGCTTTGTAGCATTCTTTAGGGTCTCATCACTCAGGGTTCTAATCTGATTTTCTTACTCTCTCCAGCCCCTCTATATGAGCCCCACTTTCTGGCTTGATTGACTATCTTACACTGGTGATTCTAAAATATTTATGTTTAGTCCCAATTTTTTTTCTGAGTCGCCTATAATACTAATGACTGTAAATACCCATTTGAATATCTCGATGATATTCAACCTCAGTAAATCCAAAACTGAACTTGTCTCAGCCCCCATTCCCCAAACCGGTCACTAAGGCCAGACACTTAGGCAGTGTCTGGCCTTAGCGACATCCTTTCTTGCTCTCCCTCTCTTATTCATGAGGTAGATCACAAAGGCGCATTGATTCTACCTGCCAAATATCTTGCAAATCCTTCTGTGTAGGTGTATCTTCCCTGTTACTCCCCTGTTATTTCTTCCTGGGGTTACTGACACAACTGCCCCTTCCCATTTACTCTTCACACAGTAGGGATTCCACTAAAAACACAGATATCCTTGCTTACAACTCTTTAGTGGATTTTCATTGTCTTTATAATAAAGTCCAAATTCTTCCTATGGCTCATCAGGCTTGAAATAATATGGTCCCAGCTAATCTTATTCTTCTGCTTTTTTGTTACTTTTGCCTGAAGATGAAGTCCCATCCCAAGTGAACTTCCTTTAGTTCTACGAATAGAACATTCTCTTTCTCGCCCCTGGGTCTTCAGATACGTTCTACTTCCCCCACGCACCACCCTTCCACTGCTTCTTCTTTGGCTTAATTGTACTCTGCTTGGGCATCATTTCCTCTGAGGAAACTTTTCTAACACTTACAGGTCCGGTAAAATGTTCCTTATTTATATTCCCATAATACCATGCATCACCCACACCCTAACATTTACCACGCTGTGTTTTAATTGCCTTGTTACCTGTATATATTTCCCATCAAATTATGGGTTTTCTGAGGGCTGTGTTAGCAATACTCAGCAATATTTTGATCCTCCACTCCTTCTTGAGTATAGAGAAGATTTTATTTCAATATTTCTGAGCCCCTTCCAGCTAGGCAGAGCATGGGACTGTCACCAGAAGTGATGAGTGCTGCCCGTTGGCTCTGGCCCCTTTCCCCAGCGTGTGGCTCTTCAGGCTCTGTCTTTCTGCCATCGTGACTGAAGACCACACGTGCCAGGTGGTTCAGCTGCACGGTGACGAGCCTCCATCAGCCCCAGTCCTTGAGTGAGCAAGGCCCTGCAGGCCGCATGGCATCTGTGGTGTGAGGGAGAAACACATATTTGTGGTGCTGAGCAAATGAGCTTTCTGAAGGTTTGCCATCGCACCTTGTCTAGTCCCTTCTGACCGATGCAGGCGCTTGTTTTCTTCGCCGTGGTGTTCACAGCGCCCAGGACAGAGTCCCACTGGCATGGGCTAAGGATTTGTTGATGGAATGAACTTACTGAGTTTTCTTTCCAGAAGATATACTTTTTAGCAGCCTATAAAGGAGACATTTTATTTTTGTGTTTTTTTAATATTTTATTTTCTAATGACAGTTTATATTCAATATTATTTTGTATTAACTTCAGGTGGACAGCGTAGTGGTTAGACAGTCATATACTTTACAGAGTTCCTCTGGATATTTCCAGTACCCCCCTGGCACCATACATAGTTATTGCAATGTTATTGACTATATTACCTGTGCTGTACTTTACATCCCCAAGACTATTTTGTAGCTGCCAATTTGCATGTCTTAATTTCTTCACCCTTTTCACCCAGTCCTCCAACACCCCTCCCCTCTGGCAACAATCAGTCTGTTCTCAGCGTCTATGAGTCTGTTTCAATTTTGTTTGTTCACTAATTTTGTTCTTTAGATTATACATATAAGTGAAATCATTTGGTATTTGTTTTTCTCTGACTGACTTATTTCACTGAGCATAATACCCTCAAAGTCCAACCATGCTGTTGCAAATGGTAAGATTTTTTTATGGCTGAGTAATATTCCATTGTATATATGTCCCACCTCTTCTTTATCCACTCGTCTATTGATGGGCACTTGGGTAGCTTCCGTATTTTGGTGACTGTAAATAATACCACAATGAACATAGGAGTGCATATATTCTTTTGAATTCATGTTTCAGATTTCTTCAGAAACATTCCCAGAAGTGGAATTGCTGAATCATAAGGCAGTTCCACTTTTAATATTTCTGAGGTAACTCCACATTGCTTTCCACAATGGCTCCACAAATTTACATTCCCACCAACAGTGTGTGAGGGTTTCCTTTTCTCCGTATCCTCACCAACACTTGTTGGTGAATTTATTTTTTTAAGTTCTTTTTTTTTTAAACCCTCACCCGAGGGATATGTTTTGATATATATATATATTTTTTAATTTGAGAGAGAGAGAGAGAGACTGCCTCCCTGCATGCCCCGACCTGGGATCAAACCCACAACCTAGGTATGTGCCCTGACAGAATGGAAACTGCAGACTTGTGGTGATAGGATGATGCTCCAGCCAACGGAGCCACCCCACCGGGGCGTGGATTTATTGCTGATAGCTCTTCTGGCAGGTGTGAGGTGATATCTCATCATGGATTTAATTTTAATTTCTCTGACAATTAGTGATGTTGAGCATCTTTTCATATGTCTGTTGACCATCCTTATGTCCTCTTTGGAGAAGTGTCTATTCAGGTCCTCTGCTCATTTAAAAAAAAATATTTTTTCTTTATTGATTTTTGAGAGAGAGGAAAGGAGAGGGAGAGAGAGATAGAAACATAGATGAGAGAGAACATTGATTGGCTGCCTCCTGCATGCCCCCCACTGGGGATCGGGCCCACAACTTGGGCATGTGCCCTGACCGGGAATTGAACCAGCGACCTCCTGGTGCATGGGTCGACGCTCAACCACTGAGCCACAGCGGCCAGGCTCTGTTCATTTTTTAATTGGATTGTTTGTTTTGCTCTTGAGTTTTATGAATTCTTTATAAATTTTGGATATTAACTCATCAGATATATCATTAACAAATATGTTCTTTCTTCAGTAGGTTGTCTTTTTATTTTGTGGTAGTTTCCTTTTCTGTGAAAATCTTTTTAGTTTGATGCCGTCCCATCTGTTTATTTATTTATTTTTCTTTTGTTTCTCTTGCCCAAGGTGATATATCAGAGAAAATAATTGCTAAGAGAGATGTCTGAGATTTTACTGCCTGAGTTTTCTTCAAGGAGTTGGATGGTTTTGAGTCTTAAATTTAAGTCTTTAATCCATTTTGAGTTTTTTTTGTGTGTGTGGTACGTGCCTCTAGCGGGAACCGAATCCAGGGCTCTCTGGTCCGCAGGCCGACGCTCCAACCACCGAGCCAAACCGGCCAGGGCTTGAGTTTATTCTTGTATATGGTTCAGAATGTGATCTAGTTTCCTTTTTCTTGCATGTGCTTGTTCAGTTTTCCCAAACCATTTATTGAATAGACTCTTTACCTCATTGTATGTTCTTGCCTAAAGGAGACATTTTAAATGATACTGTAGTGAACTGAAGGAATTAATTCTCCATCTCCTGAACTGCCGCCAGAGAAGGAATAACCGGCACCTACAGGGAAATTTTACAGATCCTTCAGTGGTGTAGAACCATGGCACCACATTACCCATCAAAAAAATAGTGCCGATCACACATTAATTAGATATGTATTTTGAATGATGTTTCTAGGAACAGTGTGTCTATAGAACTACTGTGTTTACTTCTGATATATTATTTATTTGTTCTATAGCTTCAGGCAGCCTTTTAAAACTTTTCAGCTCACTCATGATATTTTGTCAGCACTTTTCTATGACAGGAGTTTGCAGACAGGATGAAAATATAAAGCTGCTTTACAACCCAAAGTGGTTATTCAGAATTAAATGATGGATGCATGCTTTTTTTTTTTTTTTTAACAGCATTGAAGTTTTTATTATTTTTTAAAATTTCACATCCATACCTTGATATCTATGTCTGAATGTGCCAACTGTAGACCTGGCTGGGTGGAATAAGCTTTCTACTTTGGTTTCTGTGTCGCTTTAGCTCATTTGATCAGGGATAGTGTTAATGTGGGCACAGTAGAAGTGCAAACCCCGAATGTATCAAACAGTCACAGCTGGTACTTCTCTGTCCAGCAAGGCAAAAGAATGACCGTCTGTGGCCATTATCGCCACTATGAGCATGAATAGGACATGTGTTCTGAGATCTTTTTCTGTAGTCATTCTAGACTGGTGACACTCTGACTGTGTTCCCTTGTATTTTATTTTTATGAAGAAATATAATTTTTTTATAATTAAGAACGCCAGGGATGTGCCGCATTTTTCTCCATATATTTCTTGCTCTTTTTGAAAAAGTGCAAGCATACACAGAGGAACCAAGGAAGTAAGACTTAGGAGTGGGGCCACGGACGGCCCTTGCAGGTTGAGGGGATTTGGAGAGATAGTGACTGCAACTGGGGAGTATAAGTTTTTTATTATTTTATTTATTTATTTTTAATACGTTTTTATTGATATTTTTAGAGAAAGAGGAAGGGAGAGAGAGATAGAAAAAACAATGTGAGAAACATAGATAAGGTGCCTCCTATATGCTCTCTACTTGGATCGAGCCCACATCCTGGGCATGTGCCCCAAACGGGAATCAAACTGGGACCTCTCAGTCCATGGGATGACACTCAATCCACTGAGGCACATTGGCTGGGCATGAATATAAATTTTTTAGTAAGATGGTGGAGATTTGAATCTTGGCTCTGTTTATTAGATGCCAAATTTTAGGCAAGTTGTTTATGTCTTTGAGCCTCAACTTTCATATCTATAGATTAAAAAAAATACCTTTTAGACTTGTTTTGAGGAGCGTGAGATGATGGATAGGAGAGTGCCCATGCAGTGTCAAGTGATGCGTGTGCCCTTTCAGTGATGACGCTACTGTTGTTAGTTTGTTTTTCTCCGGAGACGTGCTGCAGGGCACCTTAAACAGTGGCTCCTACTTTGAAGTGTGTTTGGCAGAAAAGTCTGAAACAAGACTGGCTGCCCTTCAGGACTGTCACCGTCTTACTGCTACATTCCAAGCGGCTCAGGCAGCCGCGCATTCTTGGTTGGGGATTAGTGTCCGAGATGCCATAATTCTTACTGAGATATTTCAGATGTTCACTGTTGAAAGGAAGCTGCAGGTGAACTTCATTGACTATTCCTAAATCAAGTTGTTACCCATTTTATATGCCAAATCTTAGTGACTTTCTTATTTTTAAAGTAGTAAAGTTTACTTGAGTACTAACATAGCTGAGAAGCTAAAAAAGAATATTTTGAATATATATATATATATATATATTGGTCAGTTTGGGTATATCAAACGAGAATTCTTACAGATTATACCAGAACTGTACATGATTTAGTCTTTCCCAAGAACCTTTCTGCTTGTCAGGCAAGAAAAGCAGGGCTTAATTAAATTGAATAAAGTAACTTTTTCTATACCCTTCAGTTATTTGACTTTAAGCCATAATTGGAAAGAAACGTTTCCTGCCTTTGTCATGCTCTGGAAAGATCTGTCTGTGTCATTCTACCTGGTGCTTCATCTGACACAGAGCTGTGAGATTTCACTGTCTTTTCTCATCGATCTTGGTGTCGAGAGAAGCCCTGTTGTATGTCACTGATTGACCCAATATTAGAGCCTTTAAGTAAACTTCAGCATTCTAAAATTTGAGAAAGCTTTTCATTTTATAGGAGGATATTGATATTGTTTGTTTAAAATAAAATATATAGCTGGGAATATTCTTTGGAAAGTATGTTTTCAGACAGATTTTCTCTTTTTCTGAGTTCTTGATTCTTTAATATAGTTTAATGGCCTGGCCAGTTTTGCTCAGTGGTTAGAGCATCAGCCCATGGACCGAAGGGTTGTAGGTTCGATCCTCGGGTCCCAGTGGGGGTAGTGTGGGAGGCAACCAATGTGTTTCTCTGTCTCTCTTTCTCCCTTCCACTTGCTTTAAAAATCAATGGAAAAAATATCCTCAGATGAGGATTAACCAAAAAAAAAAAAAAAAAAGTTCTTAATGACTAAATATACTGATACCTGATAGTAGGAGAATACTCTTTAGAATTTATTTTATTTCCCTTTGTCTTTTGGATCTAGTAACTAAGATAAGCAAAATTCATGATCTGTCCCTCTATCATACCTACCCTGTTCCAAATGTACATCTTTGTTGTCTTTTATTCCAGTTATCATGCATTTAGTTTAATCTCCTCAGCTTTGCTACAACATGGGAATAGATACTTTATTAAAAAAACATAAAGTAGACAAGTCTCCTATCTTAATGTCTTTCCCGTCCCCAGCTTTGTTGAGTTATAATTGACAAAAATTATATATATTTAAAGTGTACAGTGTGATGATTTGATATATGCAAATATTATGAAATGATTATTACAACCAAACTAATGAACATATCCATAATTTCCCATAGTTACCTTATTTTTATGAGGTAAGAACATTTAAGATCTACTCTCTTAGCAAGTTTTAAGTATATCACACTATATTAGTAACTATAGTCAGCATGCTGTATATTATATCTCTAGACCTTGTTCATCTTGTATAACTGAAACCTTGTACTGTTGGCCAACATCTTCCTATTTTCCCCACCCCTCAGCCCCTGGCAACCAACATTTTACCCTCTGATTCTGTGAGTTCAACTTTTTAGACTCCACATGAAAGAGAGATCATGCAGTGTTTGTCTTTATGTGCCTGGCCGATTTTGCTTAACATAGTGCCCTCAAAGTTTACCCATGTTGTCACATATGACAGGATTTTCTCCTTTTACAAGGTTAATTATGTTGTATTACATTGTGTGTGTGTGTGTGTGTGTGTGTGTGTGTGTGTGACATTTCCTTTATCTATTCATTCTTTGATGGACACTTAGATAATGATATCCTTTCCTTTGGGTGTGTACCCAGACATGAGATTGCTGGATCATATAGTAGTTCTATTTTTATTTTTTTGAGGAACTTCTGTACTGTTTTCCATAATGGCTGTATCGATTTACAATCCCACCCACAGTGCACAAGGGTTTGCCTTTCTCTACATCCTTGCCAATGTTTGTTACCTCCTGTCTTTTCTATGGCAGTCATTCTAACAGGTGTGAGGGGATATCTCATTGTGATTTTGATTAGCATTTTTCTGATGATTAGTGATGTTGAACTTTTAAAAAATATATCTGCTGACCATTTATGTGTCTTCTTTTGAGATTTATATCCATAATAATATTGATGTGCTATAAATGATATGTAATGCTAATGAATAATTTAGCCTCTTGGGTGTTAATCTTTACTTATGCAAATTTCAGGGGCAGTCTAAAGCCCATTCAACATTTGCCTTCAAATATTTGACAGCAAATGAATTTGTGCTGCCTCTCTGATGCTCTGCCTTCTCTATGGCTTGTCTGCCTGGTAACTTATCTTTCCTGTGACCTCGTTCTTAGCCTGGCTTTTGTCTTTAACTTGTCACTATAAAATCCCAAACCTGGGCTGTGTCTTCAGTTGCATTGTTTCTTTTATTAGTCTCCAAACCCTATTTTCATTTTTTATTGGATCAAACGATATGGTCAGGAAGACAAATTGTATTTGCTAGGGGAAAATAAAATTAGTTCTGTATGTCCTTGACTATACATGTTTGTAGTCAGACAAAGTCTGCTTCAGATGCTGCTTCTGCTACTTTTCTAACTCTCTTGTCTTGGGCCTATCTTTATCTATAGATAATACTTATCAAGACTTTCCTGTTTGCCAGGTACCATGTTACATGATTGACATGTGTCGTTTTATTTAATGCTCACGGCCGCCTTGGGAGGAGAGACACTAACAGCGGTTAAGCAGTTTGCCAGGGAGACGGAGGCGGTTTCACAGAGAGCTGAGTCAGAATTCAAAGGCAGGCTTTCTGACTCCAGAGAACCTGCAGTTTCAGCCAGATGAAATTTTCCCAGCTAGAAAGTAAAAATGGTAATAACTACTTGATCAGATTAGGTTGATGATTAAGTAATATCATGTGTGAAAAATGCATTTTTTTCTCTTTAAAATCAATCTTCATACACCGAATATTAGCGGGCTGTCAGGGTACATCGCATTCTCCATTAATAAACAAGGGTGATTTTTGCCCAAAATCCAATGCCTCTGTGGTAATGATCACTATTTTATACTGAAAAAAAGCAGGGTGCCTTATGTTTTTAGCATGACACAGGGAAACCCATGTTAAAAGACCAACAGCTGGATAACCCTTAGTCTCTCATGGTGTGCTACTGGGCTCTGGGTCTGGCCCTGGCCTGTCAGCCTGACGGCAGTTGGATGGTGGTAAAGAAGCTGAGAAAGGAGTTAAAGGAATTAGCATTAAGAAGAATCTCCATAGACTAGGGTGATGGGTTGACATTAGCAAGAGTAAAATTAGAGACAACTTGAAATCCTACACTTGGATTAAAAAGTCTACAAGAAAAATACAGGCTGTCCTCTTTTTTTGGGTTAATCCTCACCTGAGGGCATTTTTCCATTGATTTTTGATAGAGTCAAGGGAAGGAATGGGAGAGAGAGAGAAACATCAATGTGAGAAAGACACATTGATTGGTTGCCTCCCACACAACCCCAACCAGGGCTGGGGATCAAACCTGCAACCCAGGTACGTGCCCTTGACTGGGAATCAAACCTGTGACCCTTTGATCCGAGGGCCAACACTCTAACCACTGAGCCAAACTGGCCAGGGCTGGGCTGTCCTCTTAATAGAAGTTTGTTTAATAAAGCTCTTAGCGTTTTAGCTGCCTGGAGGCTGAGTGGGATTGCCTAGTGTACCATAACTGTTCAAAGAGTTGACGCCCTAACAGGTAGCATGATAAATAACGAAGTGGGTAGCACTCTGCAGTATCAGACCACATGCAGCACATTTGATCAGGTCTCGGTCCATATGCTAAAAGGTTCAATGGCCATTGCCTTGCATCTGGAGGCCAGACCACACTAATAAAGGGTTTCCTGACTGTTTCATTTAAGGAACTGTCAAATCTGGGTTTTAGCCTCAGGAATGTTATTACTACCTTCAAATACTCAAAGAGCTGTCATGTACAATTGGGCGTAGACTTAATCTGTGCAGTGCCAGAGGACAGTATGGGAAAGATGAATGGATCACAGTTACAGAGAATCAGTTTGAGCTTACTATAAGCAAGAGCTTTTTAACTACTTAAGCCATCTGAAATTAAAGAGACTGTTTTGTTGGCATAGCAGTGAGTTAGTTCTCTGACAGTAGACCACATACAAGCAGCTACTAGACAAACCACCTATAAGAAAGAAAGAATATAGAAAAGATTGCTACTTTGGGTGATTAGCTAAACCTGATGACCTCTAATGGCTCTCCCAAGTCCAAAATTCTTTAATATTATAAAACAATACATGAATGTTTGCAACAGAACAAAATACTGCCTCATGAAATTAAATAAAAAAGAAAATGGGCTCTATTACAGACATTACATTTTCAAGATATATTAACTTTTTATTGCATAAGTAAATAAAATTTTCTCTTTGTAAGTATGCATGTGAATTTATTATTTTAGGACAAGATTACAGATGTCAGGGAAACTGAATATTTGAGTCAGCTTAAGTAGTTTTCCTGAAGAATAAAATATTGGAAGTCACATGATCAGAGGAGTCCAGAGTGAGGGTGACTCTGGGAACAGGTGAACGATTGAATGTTCAGTCACATCAGGTCCTCATGTCTCCATCTCCACACAAGGAGCTCTCTGCCAGGCCAGCTTCATCTGCATGCTGACAGGACAGGCTGCCCTTGTTTCCTAGGAACAGAAAAAGACGGGCCCAACTAAGAAACCCACACACTTCTGTTTCTAGTCATTGTCCTTCTAATTAGAGACATTAAAAAATAATACCTTAGATCAAGTTATAGTTACATTTTGGATTCCTATAGTTATTTATTTTCAGATACTTTTATCTTTGCTTGGATCCTATATTTGTGTTTTATCGCCCTAATTTCATATTTTAAAAATGGCCTATTTTGATCAGGCTTCTATAAATTAAAGCATCCAAGAAGACTAGTGATAAAATCTCTATTTAAATTGATAGTGAACTTATTATTATTTAATTTTTCTACATTACCATAATTATTTCATCTCTCTTCTTACATATACTTGGCAAGGTTTTTGAGCTGGCAAATTAATATTTTTCCCTTTGATCAGACTGGGAAAGCTCTCCCATTTCCTTTTTAAAATCATTTTGTCTGTCTCGTTTTTTCAGGAAAAATCACACCCAGAATCACTCAGTCACAATCTCTTCTGGAAGTAACACGGGAATAAAATATTCCTTCTTTTACTTCACCTGTGATACCATCAATCAGAAAATAGAGAATGTTTATGTATTATATGCTTTGTTTAGGAGCTCAGCCATCAAGGACTTGAGCCACATGAATTTCTGGAGAAAGTCCTTTGACCCCATTTCCCCTGGTTAAGGATTTTCTTAATCTGTGTCTTCTCAAGTAGTTTAGCAAATCTCATTTTAAAACTCTTACTACAGAGTTGAAAATAACTATGCAGTTGGAAGAGCTGCATAATAATCCACCCCCAAATTTAGTGGCTTTCATAAAAGAGCCGTTCCATTTGCTCATGTACCCGTGGGTCAGAAATTCAGACTGGGCTGGGCTGGGTATTCTTTTGCTGGTCTCAGGCAGCCGTAGTCTAACATGCTGCAGGATGACCTTATTGCGGGTTTGCCTGTCGGTTCCTGCTGTTGGCTGGACTACAAGTCCCCAGCAGACTTGTTCACGTGGTGACAGCATTCCCAAAGTCACAGGAAAGGGTTCCCAGCACCACGGAGACAAGCCCGACGCACAGCAATTTTGAAGTCTCTGCTTGTGTTGCATTTGCTTATATCCTATTGGCCAAAACAGATCACGTGTTGGTGAGGAAAGAGGACCTTGCAGGGTCATGGATACAAGGAGGTGTGACAAATTAAGAGTCATGACTATAGTCATCTATCATCTCTGTGTGTACCTGAATTTTAATTGTTTGATGCATTTAGTTTTTGGGTTTGGTCAACATCATATGAGCATAGACTCTAAGTATTATAAAAAAATATGTTGTGGACAGGAGAGAATTAATATACATTGAGAGCTCATGGTGCCAAGAACTTCACATATGTTATCTCATTTAATTTTATGGACTTGTAGTGAAAACACTGAGATGTAGAGAAGGCAAATAACTTGCCCAAGATCACAATTAGCAAGTCATACTCCATTTTAAGGGTGTCAAAGGCATAAATGAAGAGATTAGATTAGAAAATATCAGTAATGGTATATATTATGGATAGATACTGTTTCATAAGCTATTTTTATGTTGGTTGACAATGCTTAATAAAATTTTTGCAATGGGTAGTTTTATAAAAAGCAAGCCACTCTGTTACCCCTTCTGGCCTCCCATAAACATGTGAAACCAGAATGCTCATAACCAGGGGTATTAAAAATATATCACTATTTTCCCACTCCTGATTTATCTGAAAGGTGTACCTTGACTACTGTATTACATTGACATAGTGTTTTAATCAGGTGATGAGCACCTGACCTTTTCCACTGCAGTTAATCTCTTTTTATCAGCATCCACTAACATTTCTTTGTAACTTAAAAGAAAATCATGACCTTAGGAAAGATTTGATATTCTGGGATGGAAGAGATTAGAACATAAATTTTCCTTATTGATAGACCCTTTTAGAAACCAATAGAGAGCAAAAGAGACACTGAAACAGCCTGGGTTGCACTGCGATGGGCCTGAATTACTCAGCTTTTGTGTCTAAAAGAGGTAAGGGAGGAAGCATTCTGTCACAATGTTACCATTTCTTTATTAATCTCGTTTTTCTACAAGCAGGCAAAATGGACTATTCCTTTAAAATCAGCTCACACTCTGAAATGTCTTCTTTTATTTGCAAAATGGAACCATTTCATTAAGTGTTGTAAGGAAAGAGACTTTTAAGGAAAATAGCAACAAAATAAGATCATTTCCAATGTAAGTTTCTTTGGGCTAAAGTAGGTTCCTGCTTGATGGCTTAATTTGAAGCTCCCCTCTCTGAGATAATTTGTTTCATACTTACCCAGCATGAATAAAGATCACACATTAATAAACTGGGAATCATTTGATAGAAAACAATAGGAGGAAAATGTCTGTACATTTCTACAAATCTCTGCATGCAAAGAATTCAGAGAGTGACTAGAAATTCTCAAGAGTGCATTATAGATTGATTAGAGATTTTTTTAAAGCCTTCGTCTTTTGTGCTCACCAAGTAAAGTGTGGGCTGGGAAGTTATTTTAGTTATTTTATTGTGAGGAAAACAGCAGGATTCTGCCAGAGCCCAAATGCTAGTAATATTGCAATAAAACATGGAAAATAACAAGGTCAAAGCTTTATAGTGATATGTAAGTAATATTCAGATTTAAAAAAAAGTGATATGATTTTTCTATAATATAGCATATTCCAAAGTTACACTGAAGGACAAAATGGTGATATAGTTCAATAATTACCCTCAATTAAAAAACTTATAATGAAGAGCATACTTTTTAGATATTAACTGAGATACTTTTCCATTTCAAAAGTGCTTGTGAAATGTAATTGCGGTGTGATTATTTCTTACTGACTTTATTTCCAAGTATCCATTTGTGTATGTAGTATTGTTTTGGAAGGATAGATTTACCAACAACCATTAGCTTGTAATTAGTGCCAGATATGTTAATAAAAATAATTAAGATGTGAGTAAACAAATGATAGTAACTGAAAATGAAGGTGATTAAAACAAGGTAATTTTAAAAACAAACTAAGATGAACTGAGTATGGAAGCCCAACAGTTTTCCTACTTTGGCTTGCTGGGCCACACCTCTGACTGCTGACAGGCCAGGCTGGTGCTGAGAGAACAAGCCACCAGTGGGTGATCCAAAGCTGGCACCTCACCTGGGAGGGTCTGTAATATGTTGGTTCAGTAATATAAAATGTTATAATTCCATTACAACTGAATTCCTAGTCACTGCCCCACTTCTTAAATTTTAATTTGGGGATCACTAATTTTATTGGAAAAGAATGCATCTTTGAGTCAATATTTACTTTAATGAGTTCTGAGATATAATACACCAAGAAAAATTATATTTGATTAAAGTGGAGAATGACTACAATGTTACTATTTTTTCACTTTTTATGTGTTCTAATTGCTTAATTTTTTTTGCTTTATGTTATTTGTCAATGTTAAAATGTTAGATGTTAAAAGTAACATTGGTTCATTATATAAATTTTTAAGAATACATAAAAGTGTAAAGAAGAAATAAAACATCTATAATTAATGTACTTTGCAGTAATTATGATTAATATTTTGGTATAGATACATCCAAGTATTTTTTCCTCTTTATTTTGTCTTCCTTTTTTGAAAGTGGTAGAGCTGGATATAGATTTTAAAATGACTATTATTTTCCTTCAGCACTTTGAACATATTATTCTCTGTCCTTTGCATCTGTTGTTGCTGAAGTCTTTACACTTTTTAATGCATTTTAGATAATGATGTTTTCCCCTCCATTACTGCTTTGAAGACTTCTTTGTGTGTGTATTTCAGTACAATATCTCTAAATGCGGATTTCTTTTCATTTATCTTGCTTAGAATTTTGAGGGATTCCCCAATTTTAGAAGTAATGTGTTTTGTGAATTCTAGAAAATTCTCAACCATGTGTCTTTAGATATTGCCTCCCCCTCCTTTCTGTAATATTCTTTTTGGAATTTCAGTAAGACATTCATTAGACCATCTCATCTTATTTTCCTCTCCTCTTCATCATTGCTTTTTATTCTACATCTTTCTATCGATTTATTCACAAATGTTTTCCAGTTCACTAATTCTCTCTCTAAACTCTAAAGCGAACTTCTGCTGTTTAACCTACCAATTAGATTTTAAATTTCAGACTGTTTTTATTTACATAAGTTTTATTTTTTCAAATCAGCCATTTCCCCCCTTCCATACTGTTATGGGCTTAATTGTGTCCCCTCCCCCCAAATTCAAATTCCCAGTACTTCCGAATGTGACTGTATTTGGAGATAGGGCTTTTAAAGAGATAAGGTAAAATACAGTCAAATGGGTGACCCCTGATGCAATATGACTGATGTCTTTATAAGAAGAGGAGATTAAGATGCCAGACACGGCCACACACAAACACACAACTGTGAACACGGAGCGAGCAGGTGGCCATCTGCAGGTGGAGAGAGGCCTCAGAAGAAACCAAACCTTGAACTTGGACTTCTAGGCCTCAGAACTATTAGAAAATAAATTTCTGTTGTTTAAGCCACCCAGTCTGTGGTATTTGTTATGGCAGCCCTAGCACACTAATACACATACTAGGACATTTTATTTTCAAATGTGGTTTCTGTCCATTTTTAAATCTTCATTATTTTAAACATAGTTTGATCTATTTTCCGGTTCTTTGTTTTCATCTTGTCCACCTGGTATTTTCATATATGTGGCCTGTACATTTTATTGTGAACTTATCTCTTAATGAGATTTTTAGTTAGTTTCTTTCCCCCCCTTAAAACTTTCTTTATTTTTAGGATTCTGAATAGAAAATTCAAAATGATGATTTTTAATAACTGTGCCTATATTTGAGTCGTTTTCTCTAGGAGACTCAGTGGCTAAATTTTGTGGGTTTAAAAAATTTTTTAATTTTATTATGGTAAGAACACAGCATGAAATTTAAACTCTTACCATTTTTAGTGCAGTGTTGTGCCTACAGGTACAGCACACAGCAGCTCTCTGGAGCTCATTCGTTTTGCTTACCTGAAACTTTATGCCCCTTGATTTACATTCCCCCTGGCCCCTGGCAACCACCATTTCACTGTTTGATTGCAGGAACTGGACTATTTTAAATACCTCATATTAGTGGGATCATGCAGTATTTATCTTTCTGTGACAGGCTTCTTTCACTTAGTGTAATCCTCAAGCTTCTTCCATGTTGTAGCGTATTTCAGAATTTCCTTCTTTTTAAAGGCTGAATAGTATTCCATTTCATGCACATACCACATTTCTTGATCAATTCATCCATTGATGGACATCTAAGGTTTGTCTCCACATCTTGGTGATTGTGAATAGTGCTGAAGTGAACACAGAGTTTTAATCTTACAAAATCCTGATTTTAATTCTTTGGGACAAAACCCAGAAGTGGGATTGTTTGATCATATCATAGTTCTATTTTTTTTTTTGAAGAACCTCCATCCTGTATTCCACAGTGGCTGCATCATCTTGCATCCCAGTTCTGTAGGACACCCTTTCACTCTGTTGACTGTCTCTTGTGCTGTGCATAAACTCTTCAGTTTGATGTAGTCCTACTTGTTTTTTGTTTGTTTGTTATTATTGTTGTTGCCTGTGCTTTGTGCTGTCATATCCATGAAATCATTGCCAAGAGCAATGTCATGAAGATTTCCCCCTGTCTTTTCTTCTAGGAGTTTTACAGTTTCAGGTCTAACATTTAGTTCCCTAATACATTTTGAGTTTATTTTTGTGGGTGGTGTAAGATAGGGTCTAATTTCATTCTTTTGCATGTGGATGTCTATTTTCCCCTATACCATTGGTTACATTGACTCTCCTTTCCCCATTGTGAATTCTTGGCACCCTGGTCAAGATTACTTGACTGTATATACAGATCTATTTTAGGGCTTTCTCCTCTGTTTCAGTGGTCTACATGTCTGTCTTTATGCCAGTACCATACTGTTCTTTCCCAGGCAACTGGCCTATGCTGGACCTGTCAGAACTTCAGAGCTGATAAGACAGATGCTAATTCTTTAGACATTCTTGGGGAGACTGGGGCAATGGATGCATGGATTTTTCATCCACTCATTCTGTTTGAGCAGGGGGTTGGGGAGAATTGATGGTGTCTATGAGCCCCAGCTATCACCTCATTCCAGGTGCTAGACTGCACCACATCTCCTCAGAACCTCAAGACTGTCGTGATGGATGCCAGTTGGTTGCTTGGTCCCAGAGAATTTGGGTCATTGGCCACACAGATCAACTCTTTTCCTCCCCAGGAGGAGTCTGAGATCTGAGATTTTTGTGTCCACTCACTGTGTGCCGAGCAAAGGATAGGCTCTGTGGTACCTATCAGCACAAGCCACCATCTCGGTTTTCCCCTGGGAGGCTAATTTGTGCCAGGCAAGTCAGAGCTCAGAGACTGTCAAGACGGAAGCCATTTGTCTAGGGAGCCCCTCAGAAGACATGGGGTGCTAGGCTCATGAACAAATCCATTTCCTTCCCTGGGTGAAGCTGCAGGCAGGGCTCCCTTCCTGATCATAAGGCACTACATCAGAGACTGGGACTCTGGCAAGAGGGTATTCCCAACTTCCCTACTGGAGTCATTGAGTCTGGTTTCACTTTCTTCTGAGGTGCAGGAGCCTTTCAATTAGTTTCTAGATTTCTCACAAAGGAACATCTTCTGTTAATGTTGCTGAGTACGTATGTTTGGAATGAGAAGGGTTCAGGGCCTCCCACCTGCCATCTGGCTGATGTCATCTCCCTGCTTTCTAGTTACTTTGTTTCTTGGAAATCTCATGTGCCCTAGGCCAGTTTGAAAAATAATGATCCAATGGACAAAAATTGAATCTCATTTTAATTTGTCTTATTTAGGTACCAGTGGATTTCTCTTTGAAAAATGAGTATATTTATCAGCCTACATTCTGTTCTGATGATTCAGTGATATCCGTCTCTGAGTTCTGTCATATGTGCAAGTTATGTCTTTCTTGGCCTCCTCCAGGAAGTTAAATATTAATATTCATTTCTATATTTGGCAGGAAAACACATGAATGTTTGAAGATGGGTGGAATCTTATTTTTAAGTCTATTTAATACCTGTAATTAATCATAGAAAACCACCGATTTCAATTTGTCAGGATATTGTTACTGTATTCCAATTTTGCACCAAGTAAAATAACATACCACTTTTGGGTTGAAATCCCTATAGAATCTTAGGTCAAGCCTTAGGAAAGACATCAGTGCTGTGGAAAACATGCAAACACTGAATAGAAAGATTTCTAAATATCTTCTTATAAGAGAATAAAATGAGATACTGTGTGGCAATAGGTCTTTACAGAAAGGGCCCATAAGACTCATCTATAGATTAAAAAAATATATTGGATGCCTGGCAGCATCTGCAAAAGTGGGGTCTAGATATGTGTGTTCATGTTATTTAACCCTTGGTTTAGAAGCACTTCTTAAAATAGATAGAAGAGTGTGAGTTTTAAGCTTTAGTTTATTGAAATAATTATACAGGAAATATATTCTTACAATTTTAATGACTATGAAATTTGGCAGTGTCATAAATTATTATGACATTAATATGGTAATGTTTCACATCCCCCCTGCCCCCAGGAAAACTGTTGTTAAATTGCTGCAAATTAGAATATAAGCATTTAGACTTGAGGGAATATGATAGATTATAGTACATTAGAAAATTCTGGAAAGAATTGCACCAAATATTGAACAATGGTTGAAATGGGAATTGCATGGGAGATATAGGTTGGAAGGTAAATTAATGATTGCTCTGAATGATAACTGGTATTTTTCAAAATTATTACAAGTGTGTATTTAAGTGTTTGCTAAATGTAACACCTAAATGGGAAACCACTGCTTTTTAATTATAAGCAACTTTTTTTTTTTTCCTTATGAGTTTTTAAGTTAAGGATGGGAAATAATATCACCTCGAATTCAACTTCAGTTGATTGGCAGTGCTACCTGGGAGCAGTGATTTAAAGAGCATTCTAAGACCTTCTCTATGCTCAGTGGGAAGCAGTATCATTTTTCAGGAAGTGATGTTTCCTATGGGCAAGGAAAAGGGGATGGTGGCCCCAGGGTGGGGTGTCGACTGACCCTTCTGCAAGTGCTGATAAGATAGCACACGTCACATCCAATTTTTATTATTTGGCCCTCACAAAGTATGTTAAAAAGCAGATTTACAAATAGGTGCAACTTGATTCCTTTCGACTTTATTTTCATATTTCTGGGACAGGTTTTCAGTATTTGTTCCTCTTGGGCGTATGTTTATATATTATTCATTGCTTCCCAGTCACTACTCCTGATGCAGACCTCAGCGGAATGGCAATCAGGCTGCCCAGCGGTTTTACCGAATGCTCTCCTGATAACTCATTTGTATTTGAAATTTAGTTTTGGTTCCACAATGTAGCCTGGAATCTGTCAGCTGCTGCATTTAAAAACAAACAAACAGACCTGCAATGTTATTCTCTTTCCTACAATTTATTTTACCCATGGCTGGCTTCTCTCTCTGTTTTCAAAAACTAGTTGATATTAGTGAAAGTAACTTAACATTCAGGTGTTGGAAATTTCTGCGGTGACTTATATGATCCCGATCAGATTGATGACCTCTTTTAACTTGAAAACATCTGTTTTTCTGGACAATTCTCCTCTCTGTTTGGGAATTCTTAGCTGATTAGGCCTTCTAGAATGTCAAAGCTCTTTTTAGGGAATTCCAGCTCCATAGAATCTGCTCCTCTGTTCCCCCGATAATGATAATAGCTATTGTTGTCATTAAATGACATGCTTAATTTATTATGTCAATATTCTATAATATTCATATCAATAACATTATCAGGTAATAATGACTATTGTTATTATTTTGGTCTGCCTGATTTTATGCTCAAAAAACAATATGCAATAATTAAATTTCATTTAGAAGCTTAGATCTCAAAATCTCTCTTCTGGATCAGTGGCATTTCCTGACTCCTAAAGAAAAAACTCTTGTTTCTGTGTTATCTCTGCACACCTTACGTGGCGTACGTTGGAATGGGACGACGACTGTGTTATGTACTTGTTCTCAGGTGGCATTTTAGGCTCTATCTCTGAAATGGGAAACATGCCCTGTGCTAAGAACATAAATCCGGGCCAACATTTCCTAATGTGGAAGCTGACGTACCTTAGGAAACATTATTATGAGAAGATTGCTTTGGGAGAAACACTGTTAAAGGAGGTTCTCGGAGTGAAGGGTGTTAGAGCCATGGGCCACCTTCCCTGAGTTTGGAGCTCCAGCGTTCCTAGGGCCGGTGAGCTTCTGCCTGGCCTCCACCCACGTGGGAAGGTGGCAGATCCAGGTAGTGAGGGTAAGCGAATCTGAGATCTTTTTTCTTGAGGTTTCAGAAATCAAATTTTAAACCATTTTATTATCCAAAAACGACTTCAAGGTAACTCCACATGTCCTTTATTTTAAAATGCTGCCATGAGCCGTTTTACTGTCCTCTGGAGTTGTAGAGGAAGATGAAATTGAGCATTACCGGCTTTTCATCTGGCAAGGAGGCAACATTTAAGAAATGGTCTTGTGTTTAAGTGTTTTCATACCTCACACCGTACACGTTTTTGTGTAGTTGATACCGCAGTGAGTTCCTCTGCAGTGAATACATTAATAGGATTTGTGTGCATTTTTAAATCATTAAAATTAATTAGGATTTAATGTGTTCGATCTTTGATCCAAAGATCTCAAAGCATCTTGCCTGACTGTATTAGCTCATTATTTTTTCAGCCTGTCCCTGTGAGGTAGTTGTTAAGTATTATTCCTTATTTTATAAATGAGGTACAAATGAAGCTGAGAGAGACTGAAGGGACTTGCTTAAAGACCCAGAGCAAGTTCATAGCAGAAAAGCAATAAAGGAATGGTCCCTTGATTGAACGATTTCAACCTTTTTTCAGAATATATCCCACTCTAAAATGCTACATTTTCCATGAAGATGAGCATATTATTACATACGCAGTGCTTTAGGAAATTAAAATGGACCTAAGAGGAATTTAATAAAATACCTTTCTCTCTATTACACTTTGATTAGATTTCCGGGGAAATGCGTGCTCAAAGTGTCCTTACTGCACATAAGTAGGTATTTCTTTTTGGGCAGTCATATAAAGAGGGCATCAGAAGAGGTAGCCAGGAGACTATGGTGACTGGAAGCACGCTGAGATTAGTGGTAACTTTCTCACTCATGAAGGACCTTGCAAGGTGAGATTTTTCTATTAACAGATTGTGCATCCTTCAAATTTACTGAATCATAAAGTCAAGGAAATATTATGCTATTAGGAGCTATTAGGATTTTCTGGGTCTAACTTCCACAAAATACAGGATTTTGTTGCAAAGTATGCTTGACGAGTCATCACATAGTCTCTGCTTGAGCACTTTGGGAGAAGGAAAGTTCTAAGAAACGGTTCTGCTGGTGAATAATTATAATAACCAATGCACAGATATATATGTAATACATATAGCTATATATTATATTTATATGTAAAAATATAAGACAAGCCTGGTCGGTGTGGCTCAGTGGATTGAGCGTCGTCCCATGGACTGAGAGGTTCCAGTTAGATTCCCAGTCAGGGCACATGCCTGGTTGTGGGCTCAATCCCTAGTGTGGGGTGTGCAGGAGGCAGCTGATCAATGTATCTCTCTCACATCAATGTTTCTATCTCCATCTTTCTCTCCCTAAAAAAAAAAATTAATAAAAACATATTTAAAAAATATATAAGAGCCTTGGCCGGTTTGGCTCAGCGGTAAGTGCATCGGCCTGTGGACCAGAGAGACTCAGGTTCGGTTCCCGCTAAGGGCGTGTACCTTGGTTGCAGTTTGTCCCTGGCCCCAGGTGGGGTTGTGTGGGTGCAACCAGTCCATGTGTCTCTCTCACGTTGATGTTTCTCTCTCTCTCTTCCTCCCTCTCTCCCACCCGTTCTATCTGAAGATAAATGCAAATATATATATATATATATAAATGTCTGACCTTGAGAACTTTGGCCAAGTTCATTTCTGAACCTCAGTTTCTTCATCTATATAATGAGAATTGACTTGTTTTGAGCGTTAAATGAGCTGGATATAAAGTATTTAGGAGAGAGCCTGGTACATAAGGGCTCAATAAATGTCAGTTTTTATTATTATCTATGTACAAGATGAGAGAGAGAGAGAGAGACAGATTACTTATCACTCTGTCTTCTTATTTTGTTCTCTGTCCCATTGCTGAAGATCAGCCCGTCATCATTTCTCATTTGAATTACTGCTGGAGCCTCCAAACTGGTCTCCCTGTTTCCAGTCTCAGTCCATTCAATCCACTTTCCCACACCAAAGCCAAAGATAACTTAACAAAATGCAAGTCTGAGCATGTTAATCACTATCTCAGGATTCATTGCTTCCTGTACTTCAGTGTGCACTAGTTTATATGATTGACAACACCCTTGACGATCAACTCCTGGCTGCGTGTTCAGGCTTATTTATACCGCACTCCTCCTCTGACTGATACTCCAAGCTGTGAACTGTGGTCATGTGCCAGCCGTCAATGCCTCTCAGGTCTGCAGGTCTCCAGGTCTGGCCCCAGCCCCCATTCCACTTCCTGCCTGAGCTGTGGTATACTTCCCATCATCTGACCCTGTTTTCCTTCCTTTCTCAGACTTTGTTCCATTCATCTGTCAAGGTTCAGTTTATACACCTCCTCTAAGAAGTCATTTTTGATCCCTTAGGATTTCTACCTGCCTACCTATTTGCCACCTTTGATTACAAAACCTTTCTGTCCCCCTCCATCTCTAAACTCAAGAGCCTGGAGCTCAGGGACTGTGCCTTGTTCACTGGTCTTTCACCAGGCTTCAGTTCTTGGCACATGGTAGGTAATAAATGTTTGTTGAATAAATAACAATAGACAACAGAGTGGAATAACTGTTAAATAGTTGCTTCAGACAAAGAAGGTGGTAAAAGGTACAGAAAGGAGAGCTCATCTCTAACTAGGTAGGCAGAGGAAGGATCTCAGAGTGTTGGCACTTGAATTAGAGTCTTTTTCTTGATCTTTCTGGAGTAAAGGCATCAAATAGAACTCGAGACATCAGGGAGTCAAACTGTATGTAGCCTTTGCATCTGGATACAATTCCCACTCAGCCACTTCCTCACAGTAAGGTATTATGTATCTATACAATGGATATTATATCTATTACTGTACTGTTACATCAGCTCAATTAAACAAATCCTTAACTCTTTTGAGGCGCAAAGTAAGGAAATGTGGGCTGTTTTCCTAAACCCAGTGATTAGGAACACATATATTCCTGGAATGTACACTAGATCCTGTGTTAGGGGTCAAGATCTTGAGCCAAGGGCCCTTGAGAAGATGGAAGGGATGAAAGGTGTGAGGAGAAGATGGAAGGGAGCAGACATGGAATTCTATGTATGAAATTCTTTAAAAAATACCAATAGTTGAGAAATTGTTTTCTTTTAAAACACTAGTTTTATCATGCCAGCGTTAGTTTTATCGTGAGAATGTGTTCATGTCAATGAAGATATTAATGTAGAATATTTAGATATTCATAATCCTGCTAAGTCTGGGACCAACCTGAGTCTACTGGGTGGCCTATGAATGTCTTCTGGATGGGGTTAACTCTTTAAATTAAAAAATGAAAAATTTCATGAATGCATTTTTTTTTTCCTCTGAGGAGAGAGACCATTGTATTTTCAAAGGTCTCATGGTTTAACAAAGGTCAAGAACCATTAGTATTTTTGTGCTTTCTCCAATCAGAGTCGGGTAATGAGTTGCAACTCTGAGGAATGATGGTGTGTTTATTAATAATAGACCCTCTCAAAATATTTAGTTACAGTGGGATATCGTTATTCAACAAGTATATATATATATAATCTCATATTCCTATTCTTCATTATAACAATTACAGCAAAAAGCTTACTAGGTCAATTTACACTAAGCATTTAATGATGTGCACAAATTCTTTCCAGAGAATAACTTTTGTATAACTATTAAGCTTTGTTATTTTGCAGGACTAGAGATTGGAAAAATAAAACAAAACAAAAGACCATACAAATGAACAACAATAAAATACTAATAAAGTCCAGGATCTTGGACATTAGCAATAGCTACACAGTCTAATGTTTCAATTTTTCTTTCTTTTTCATCTAGTATTGAAATTTAAAGCTACTTTTTCTTTGCAATGAAGTTAGTCTTCTAATTATTCCTTTTTTTAATAGTGAAAATATATGCTCAAGGAAATCGTATCTTGCATATGTTTATCTTACACATTATGATGGATAGAAAATGGCCTGCATTGGGATGGGGACAGGAGAGGAGGAGAGGAATTGGGATGTGGTTAAAGGAGAAAGTGGACTTTTGAATAGAGTCTACAGTGTGCCAGGCCCATCATGAGTATATCACGTGTTATCTCACTGAATCCATACAGCAATCCTGTTGTATGTTAGACTAATACAACTTTATTATTGAAGCTTCAGTAATTAAGGAATTTGCTGAATGAAGGTCACACAGCTTACAAAACTGGCCTTTAAACTCAACTTTGACTCTGAATTCTGTAAGACTGCCCCTCCCCCCCCAACTAGATACCTTTTACAAAACCTGGTATCATCTAAAGGCTTTTTTAGAGGCTTTAGTGTTCACATGGGAACTGACATTACTGTTACTAGATAAATTATAAATATTATCCATAGTCTTTGGAGAGCTAGAATAACCTTCAAAGATGAAAGCATCACCTGTAGTTAGTTGTCTTCTTATTGACTAGTACTAGCTAGTGATCTGGACTTTGTATGCCTGAAAAATGCTGCATGATCAGAAGTCACAGAAAACAGACTGTTAACAACTCAGGTATCACTGAAACAATGGTTGCTAAGAGGATAAATAGCCAGAAAATAAAATTAACAACCTGTGTGATTTTAATAGGTTACCTCTAAAAACTCTTTCTCTTATAGCTCTCTCTCTCTCTCAATAAGCACTGTGTTCTCTAGAAAACTATCACAATTCCTATAGGAGTTAAAAGATAGCTTATAAAACTTTTGTCTCAGTTCCTAGGGTTATAAACTGAGCTAGGTATGAATCTGAATCCTAGGTATTACAGGGTTTAATCTGAAACAAATATAGATGATATTAAACCAATAGTAACAGAAATCTTTTATTGTCCCTCTGATTAGAAAAGTTGTACAATCTTATTTTAGAAGAAAAATGTAGTACAATAAAACATTTTTAAAATCTGGTTTTCATTGATTTTAGAGAGAGAAGGAGGAAGAGGGAGGGAGAGATACTTCAGTCAGTTGCCTCCTGCACGCTCTCTACTGGGGATCGAGCCTGCAACCTGGGCATGTGCCCTGACCAGGAATTGAACGGCAACCTTTTGGTGCATGGGTAGATGCTCAACCAACTGAGACATACAGGCCAGAGCAGTAAAACGTTTTTAAGAAAATAAAAATTATCCATGATTCTGTTACCCATGATAAACACTATTAATATTTTAATGCATTTTCTTACAATGATTTTAGTATATATTTTACTTTCTAAAGTTGAGATTATACTCTGTATAGTTTTATACCTATTTTCACTTACATTTAATGTATCCATTTTCACTGAAACATTAATTTATTTTTATTATTATTTTAATTGTTGAAAGTATTAGACATGCCCCCCTTTCCCCCTATTAACCCCCTCCTCATTAATTTTTTAATAAACATTATTTTTGGTGGTTTAAAAACACCAATTTAATGGATATCTATGGGATTTCTTTTTTTGCCAAGGATCATCCTTTCTTCTGTCCCCTGTCCTCCACAGTCTACATGGTTACTATAGGAGCAACCATGTACTTATTTAACCATATCCCAATGGTTTTATTTGGTTGGAACAGAGGTGGGCACTTGGCCAAACTTAGTTAATTGGAGTGCTTCACTAGAAAATATGTAAACCTGAGACCTCCCTGGTAGCTGAAGCCCTGGGGGTCTCACTGGCTATATTTGTTGGTCTTAGTGGGAAGAAATCAGATGCAGAGACAGAAAAAAGCACCCTGCCATGTCTGTAGTTTCTTTTGTTCTTCAAACTCAGCTTCGTCTCCTGATTCCCGTGACTCATTTGTTCAACCTTTCTTTGGGTGCCTTGAGCCAGTGAATTCTCTGTATGCTGAAGCTAGTTTGATTTGGGTTTCTGTTGCTTTCTACGACATATTCTGACAAATACATTAACCTTAGGAGGTTAGAGGTGAGAAAACTAGGGCCCAGAGCAAGCTGGAAAATGGTAGAAGCACAACAGAACCCAGATATATATGACTCCAAAGCCGGCAAGCTCAACCATTAGGATTCATATTCCTGGAACAGGGCTTTCCTGGGACTTCTCTTTGTACATAATTTTCAACAAAAATGGTAGCAAGAACAGAAGAAATGGTGTATTTTAGTTTTAGTTTAGTTTAACTTTTCTCTCTCTCTCTCTCTCTCTCTCTCTCTCTCTCTCTCTCTCTCTCTCTCTTTTGGTGTAGGGAGAGAGAACTAAATATGAATGGAGTAAAGATACTCTCTGCCTTTGAGTTTCTGTATTTCTACCTTAAGATCCCCACTTCCTACTCTTAACATATACTCTGTCCATAAAGTCCAGGCCACTTCTCCTTTAGTTGGGACTAGTTATCTCCTTTGTTAAAGAGGCCTGGTTTCTTGCTTCTTCCATTGCCTTCCCAATTGCTCCCATTCCCCTCAAGTTTTAAAAATAAGAACATCTACATGGAACCTGTGAGATTATTATCATTATCATTATCGTCATCACTGACATTAATATTGACTGAGTGACTGACATGGGTCTGGCATGAGTTAGACAGCTGATAGGTATTACCTCGTTTAAATTCTACTCTAAGGCTTTGTGGGTACTTCTGCTACTATTCTTATTGATGCCATTGTTATTATTGTTATTTCCATTTTAAATTTGAAGAAACTGAGCTTTAGAGAGATACATTTTCCAAGGATGCATATATAATAAGTGGTAGAACCCAGGTTTGAATTCATTTCTGTCTGCACCCAAAGCCCATGGTCAAACCCACTCTAATGTTACTGCTTACAGCAGATTCTGTGATCGGCATGGTTCCCTCAACTTCATGGGGCAAGACAGCAACAGCAAATAGCGAGGAGACTACCTTGGCTGCTGGGCCATAGGGTTCAGTATTCAGGCCAGTGTTTAAAGGATTGTGTAATGGAGTAGGTAAGATAAGATCCACAGCAAAAATCCATCTCAACTGGTGCAATACACAGATCATTTTGCAGGTTGGATTGTGGTTCTGCTTCCAAGCATAGGACTTAAATTACTGCTTGGGAATTACAGAGACAAGGTCATCCAGACATTGCCAGAGGGAAAGACGAGGACTGGAAAGGGCCTAGGCAAGAGTATGAGGGTCAGTGCAAGTCTCTAGATTCAGCCAAAGAATTGAATTGCATTAGAAAACAAAGGTGAAGTCTGGTTGTAGAAACTGACTGGTAACACCAAAGTTGAATAAGAAGGTTACATAAGAGTCTGTGGGTGCCCTGTTGTCATTGCGGATGCATCAGCAGGTAGGTATGCCGTACTAGTCAGGTTCTCCAAAGAAACGATATCTATTTATCTATGAATAATTATATAAATGATATATAAAATATAATATATGAGAAAATGTATCTATATAAATTGCTATATAGATAAAATGAGATTTATTGTAAGGAATTGGCTCATGTGATTATGAGGCTACGAAGTTTCATGATGTACTTACTGTCTGCAAGCTGGAGACCCAGGAATGCTGGTGATAGAAATTCCAGTCCTAGTCCAATGACCTGAGAGCCAGGAGAGCTGATGGCACAAGTCCTTGTCCAAGAGCAAGAGAACACTGATGTCCCAGCTAAGCAGTCAGGCTAAGAGAGCACATTTTACTTTCTTTCACCTTTTTGTTCTATTCAGGCCTCCAAGAGACAGGATAATGCCCACCCACACTGGGGAGGGCCGTCTGCTTTACTCAGTTCACCGATTCAAATGCTGGAAACAAACTCACAGACTTCTCCAGAGATGATGTTTAATCTGGGCACCCCGTGATCAGGTCAAGTTGACACGTACAGTTAACCATCACACATGCTAAGCACCAGCCATTAGAAACACTAATTTCAGAGTGTATCAGCTAATGGGCAACACCAACGATTTGGAGATTAGCCAATATCTACTCAACTACTTGCTTGCTGAATGACCTTTAGCAAATTATTTCCCCACTCTAATCCTAGAATCTCCTATCTGCAAAATGAGGATAACACTATCTGTCTTATAGAGTGATAATTAGGACCGAATCAACTGATAATTTATATGTAATGGGATACTATTTTGAAACCTTAAGATAAAAATTCTTTGTCTTGGAGAAAGCAGGAGAGTAGAGAGGAACTATATCAGTCAGAGTTCTCCACAGAAAGAGAACCCGAGGGGATGGAAAAATAGATCATATAAGTATAGACAATGTCCATACAATCCGTCGAGTGTCGGCTCATGTGACTGGGGGCTGGCAAGTCTGAAATCTGTAGAGCAGGCGGGCGGGCTGGAGACTCTTGGGCAGGAGCTGATGATGAAGCTGTCATGAAGCTGATGTATTCTTCCTCAGGAAAACCTCAAGTTTGCTTTCAAGTTCTTTTGACAGATTCGATCAGGCTCACACACTGTATTGAGAACAATCTCCTTTACTTCAAGTCAGCTGATTGTAGGAGTTAGCCACATCTGCCAGATACCTTTACAACACTCCCTGGAGTGCTGTTTGAGTAACTAGGTACCACAGCTTAGCCAAGTTGACCCATAGAACTAACTATCACTGGAAGTGAGAGAGTAAGACACCTGGTGATGACAGCCTCCCCAACACGCTTTGCAGGGGACTTGCACAGAAAACAGTCACCTCATGTACACTTGGGGACCTTAGAGAAGGGAAGTATTGTGTTTTGCTCATTGTGTGAAGCTGGGGAGGTGGTAAGCCACGATCAGATCCCCTCTAGTCCACAGCATAGGAGCAATAGAGCAGGAATGATTTCAGGTAGATAGGCCAAGGCAACCTTATAGATTTCCAGTGGGAACTCTGTGATGCAGAGAATAACAGAATCAATTCCCCCCTGCCATTGAGATTGGTTTGGACATGTTCTCTCAGCAGGCCTGAGGAGATCTGGGAGTTGAGATGGGAAGGATGAGAGAGTGAGAAGATGAGAAAGATGGACAGAAGGCCATACACCTGGGCCACTAAGGAACTGAGTGATCCATGACTAACATGAAGTTTCTGCTTCCAGGCCAGATAGGAGCTAGAGGTGGAAATTCCTATTACAGAGAACTTAACAAGATATTTCCCACACTTGGCTTTATTAACCGAAACACTGTAACCAATATAATTGGCACAGTGCCTGTTACATAATGAGCAATCAATCAAACAATAGTAACATCAGGAGTAATAGTAATAGCAGTGACTAGTGGTAAGAGCAGAAAAGGCCATGTTGGAGATAGTAATGGTGGGAGTAGTTGTATTGGTACATTGTCTACCAGTCTCAGGGTTGGCTCAGAGACTAGACGTGGACCAGAGGCCCCGTCTAGAAGGCTCTAACTACAGTGGTGATGTTGAACAATGGCAGAGACATGAAAGCCTATCTTGACCTCTAGGGTATATCAGTTTTGTGTGGGAATTTTTCAAGTGGACCTTCTACACTTAATCTGCACCCACAGCGTCATGCAATGTTCTAGTGAACCTGGGACTGAAGGACGTGTGTTGTTTCCCTCTGCTGTGCGGATGTCAGCAGAGAGCTGAGAACTACTCAGGTGACCCTCCTCATTTTGTATTTGAAGCAACCAGCCTCGAGGGCTCAGAATAGTTAATCAGTTTCTAAAGCCTGATTCCATGAAACGAAAATATAAATTGTGACTTTTTCATACCGATGTCTCTAGCTGGTTAACAGTATCCTTTAGGAAGTCCTGAATATTTAAAAAGAGATGCTCTGTAGGACATTAATTTTGGGGAAAGGTGGATAATCTAGTAGTGACTATGAACTGCATTCCCAGGAACCAAATGAATGACTCCCAGAATGGTCCCACCTGCTCCAACATTTCTGTTTTTGTTTCATAGAATATGATATTGATATTTCAATGTCCTGGGGAAATATATGGTGGGTTTAGTGATCCTTATTTCTCTGATTTTTAGAAAAATTGGCAAAAGCGACTTTAGCATGTATTTTCCCAAATTTTTAGAACAAGAGCCTCAGAAAATAGTTGGAGCCTGGTCTGTGGTCATGGACACCCATCCCCCATGTAGATGCACTTTGCATAGCACACAGCTGATAAGACAAAGGATAATAACCGATCTTGGGCTCAAAGTGGACACAGAAGGTCGCCTACTGGTGCTTGAGTCTCTTCTGTAACATCTGTTCTAAGACTCCTTCAAGTCTTTGCTCAGATGTTGCCTGCTCACCGAGGCCTGCTCTGGCCTCATTTACATTGCTATTTAAATTCTATCCCAACTCGATTCCAGTACTCCGAACCCAATGATCCTACTTAATTTTTCCCCTTAACATTATTTATCAGCTAACATATTATATAATTTATTTATTTAATGGGTTGTATTGTGCACCCCTCCCCCCAAATGTTGCAGTCCTAATCCTCAGTAAGATTAGGACCTCCAAATGTGACTTTATTTGGAGATAGGGTCTTTACAGAGGTAATCAAGTTAAATGAGATCATTAGTGTGGGCATTATCCAATAGGACTGATATCCTTAAAAAATGGGGAGACAGAGACACAGACAAACACCCGTGGAGGGAAGACGATATGCAGAGACACGGGGAGAAAGAAGATGGCCAGCTACAAGACAAGGAGAGAGGTCGGAACAGGTTCTTCCCACATGGCCCCCAGAAGGAACCGATCCTGTTGACATCTTGATTTCAGATTTCTAACCTCCAGAACTGTGGGACAATACATTTCTGTTGTTTAAGCCACCCAGTTTGTGGTACTTTGTTACAGCAGCCCTGGGAAACTAATACAATGTGTTTATTGTTTAAGGTGTGTTTTACTCCACTTGAATCATGAACTCCAGGAAAGCAGGGATTTTCTATTGTGTTGTTCATTGATAGATCGCAAGCGTCTAGAACAGTTCCAAGCACATAGTAGGCACTCAATAAATATTTGTTTAAAACATGAATGAATGAATGAATTAATGAATGAATAAGCTTAACTACCAGTGGTATCAAGGAGCTTGCTACCTGTATCAGGTGGGTATTTTGTTCTTCTTTTCAAAGATGAGAAAACAGAAACCCATAAGCTGCTCAGTATCATCAGGGAATTTATACCCAGGTTTTCTGAATTCCACCTCCAAGTAAGGACAGTGCTTGAGCTACAGTGGATCTGAAACTTTAGTGTGCATCGGAATCCTCTGGAGGACTAGTGGAGACCCGGATACTCTGATTCCCAAGGTCTGGGGTGGGGCCTGAGAATTTCTAGCAAGTTTCTAGGTGATACTGGTGCTGCTGTTTCTGGGATAGCACTTTGAAAACCACTGCACTATATTACAGCCAACCTCCTAATTGTTTATTATCTGTGAGTATAAGTAACTATGTTACACTACCCAGTTCCATGGTTGTGTGCCTTCCTAAACTTCATGGTTAGTCACCGAGATATAGCAAGGGAAACGGACATCACTTGCATTTTCATTTCTTGGTTACTACTATTTTTTTCTTTAATGTTGTGCTTTTATGTTGCCCCTTTTCTTTCTTTCCTCATAGTCTTTGTTCTCCTTACTCTGATCTTTCCTTAGAAACTCTATTTGTTGTATTGTTTTTTTCCCCCATGTTCTGTGAAATACTGTGCTATGTGAGAATAATGTAATTTAATTAAGTTGAAGGTAAATTACCTTGCATCTCGCCTGAGCACAGCACCCAGGCTGCTGTAATTCTTATTATTAACTTCACTTGGGAGGTTTTATTTGTTGAGGGGCATCTGAAAAACCTCAGAAACTCTGTTCAGAAAAACAAATTGGGCGACTGCAGTAACAGTGTATAAATCAGGGATTTGGGATTTCAGACACAGATGCTGAAGTTACAATGGAAAATTTTTTTCCTCTGGTGATTATTGCTCTTATCTGTCCAGGAACAATGCATCACCTAAAAGAGGGCCGCTGGACTTCAGCAAAAATTAAAATCAGAAGAAAGGCTGTCTTAAATCACTCATTATTGTATCCATACTGGTGTCTTCAAATAAAAAAAAACAAAACCAAGGAAGGCCTTGATTAATTGATTCCTCAGATATTTCTTCTGTGTCATGATCAAGTGAACAGTGATTCCATTTTGACTGTGTAATAAACTTAAATGATATTTCTTAATGTTTCCCAGATATAAAATTCTTGGCTTGTGTGGTTCTGAGACTTAAATACATACATTAATCTCATAAAATGGAAAAGCCTTGTTTCAGTGGATTTTAAAAATCTGTGTTGAAATGACAATATCACTAGAGGGCACTGTGGCTAAACATTTGTCCCAAAGATACCCATCTAGGACTCTAACTTGCCCAAATTTAGTTGCACAGGAAGTCTCCGATTACCCATATGCTCTGATCCAAAATTTTGTTTTAAAATTACTTCTTTGAAACTCAGAATGCATTTTTCCTCATAAAAACAATAAAATAAGTAGTGATATGTTTCTCAGTTAACTCCCAATAGTCTGTTAAATATGTATTATAAGTGAGGTTTATTTGCTACATGAAAGTAAACAATAACAAAAACAGCGACAACAAAAAGCCTCAATAAAATTATAACTTATTTATAAATAATAAGGTTTATATAAAATCTGAATGTAGAAGTTTTTTGGGGAGGCAGATGGGACAGGTTTAAATACAAATGCCTACTAGCTTGGAAACATACTACAACGATGCAATCTCACTTCTTTGAAAGCAACAATAAAACACAAATACTCAGTAATGAGCTGTCACCCCTCCCCCATAACTAGATTGGCAGCATCAGCCCCCTCCTCCCCACTCCCCTGTGTTGGTGGTAGGTTGGGTTGCCTGGGTTCCTCCTTCCCCTAGGGCCCACTGGGCTGCTTTGCTGACGATGGCCACCACCTCTGGCCACCTCTGCTTCCCCACTTGGTACTTACTGTTCAGTAGCATTTCTTGCTTCTTTGTCTTAAAAGGCAGCCAGCTGTCCAGCCAGCCCCAGCCCTGGGTGAAGCCATTTCTTCCTAGTCCCAAACCATCAATGGTCATTTCTTGTAGCATCGTTCTCCCCCAGATCTAGTATTGGGAATTCACTCTTCTCACTTCCCAGGGGGGAGCAGGACCACCCCGATGGCCACAGCACAGCTCCCCTTCTCTCTTCTGTCCCCTGTCCTAGGAATGGTTCCTCTTTCCCCTTCCCTCTTTAACTTTCTTCCCTCTAACTTAATGACTGTTTTTGGAATATCCATTTTTTTTTCCTCTAGCGCTTTTATTACCTTAGTCTACATTTCAATCAATGAGCAAACTAGAGAGGAAACAAAACATGACTGACAGCTAATCTCACCACCTTCTTCCCATTTCCTTTGCTTGAATTGAAAAATCAGTTTCTTTGTTCTCAGAGCCAAAGGCGGATGAAGGTGGAGGTGAATAGTGAGCACAGTGTCTGAAGGTCTGTGGATTGCAGAGATGTTGACCACCATCTTTTTCTGGATGGCGAACACCACAATCTGCCCTCATAATTTAGGTTATCTCAGTGTCACGTGGGAGGGCTTGTCAAAAATGCAGATCGCCAGAGGTGTGGAGTGAGACCCAGGGAGGTGCATTTTACATAAGCATGATTCTGAATGAAGATGTTGTTCGGGCCACACGTTGATAAATCATGCACTTGGTCCTCCCTTCTCAAGCCTCCTTTCAGGCAAATTTTAGAGTGTATCTTTTGTTTATGGTTCTTGTTTTAAGGCAGCAAATGTGTCATTATCACCAAGGAGACAGGAAAGCTGTTTAGTTGATGTGTTTGGTGAGGTGATGAAAAAATAATGTTTAGTGAAGGTGGCATTGATCTGGTCTGCCCATTCAGGACCACACACGTAGTATTTTCACCTGTACTTTTCACAAAAGGAGAAAGCATTATTCATGAATCTTTCTGTGTGTGTTTTTTTAGATGATAAATAATTGAAAGTAAGGTTGGCATCCGTATGCCATGTCAAGCTTTTTCTTTCTTTTTTTTAATGATAATGAAGAGACAGATGGTATTTTTTTCTATAGATGCCAAAAAAAAAAAAAAAAAAAGAGAGAAAAAAGAAAAAAGCTCCCAAATCTCACAGTTGTGGAAGCAAATCTTATATAATTTCCAAGAGCAGCATATCGTGGATCCTACTGGTGGTCCCCTCGTGGTCTCCAAGGACAGTGCGTCACATGGAGAGTAGGTTTTCACATTCGGGATGGTTGTCATTGGGTTGGCTAAATAGAGAGCTTTTGGGTTGAAACTAGAGCTTTCTGAGTACGCAGAAAATTAACATGTAAGAAATGATAATTGAAATGTGCCCCACTGATAAATAATGGATACATTTCCAATATGCTGAGGTTTACATGGATAATAGGAAGAACTGCACCACCTCCTATACACTCTTTGAAATATCATATCATTTTAGAGGTTATAACCTTCCATGCAACAAAAGTAAAATTATTACTCAAATAGAGGGAGGCTACAGTTTTAGGAAGATAAAGTAAGTTCTCCGGTATATGTTTTGGCTAGACGAATGATGGCAAAAAAAATTATCTATGATGCATCACTTTTAAATAGATGGTTGAAATGACAGAACTTTGATTTTTTTCCAATGTTCTTTTTTCGCATCTGACAAGTCTAAGTGCTTCTGTCTACGTAAGTCACATACTAATTAGTAATTAACCACTGTTATTTAATTAGACTATCTAGTTGGTGGATCATGCATTAATCACTCCCAGTTTGGGGTGCTCCGGCTGCTCGTGGTGACTCTACTGAGGTTCATTTCATGCTGTGATGCAGCTGAGCCCAGACTCAACTGTTTTTCCACCTTTGTCTTGAGTTTGGAAAAGAAATATCAAAGTGTGTGAAATTGCATTAACCCTAGTGACAAGCAGACTTCTGAAATGGTTACAAAAGGTTAAAAGTGAATCTTGGCTGACTGAATAAGGAAAGGATTCTTTCATTCAAGAGGTTCATTATATTTTCTTCTTCTTTCCTTAGTTTTAGTTTTTCTCTCACATCATTTCAAAGTGATATGTATGCTTTAAGGGAAGGTAAGAATTGTACCTTAGACCTACTGAATTTGCAGGAACTGTAAGCATGCAATAAAAATTTAAACTCTCAACACTTTGCTAAAGGTTTGGGTGAATAGAATATATTAGATGAAACGTACTTGAAAGAATTTTAATTAGAAATGGCCACAGTAATTTAGAAGCAGTTATTTTAATAAATATGTTACCTTTCTTAGATTATAAACTAACCCTTTGTGCTTTTTATTCTATTAGTTGTTACAAAAATGGAGACTTTTGCTATTATTATGAATTACTTAAACCTCACAATGTGTCTTGAACAACAATCTCTAGAGTGTCATCAATTATTTTATTCAGAAAGTACTCTTGATAATTAACTCTCCACTCTTGTAGCTACACTTAACCATAAGTAGACTTCATCTAAGTCAGTGATTATCAGCTCTGGGAAGAGGTCAGGGAAGGAATTGATTTACGTATCCAAATTGCTTGTGGAGTTTTTTGCTTGTTTCATTGTGCTTTTTGTATGAAAGACTATTGTTTGGGGCTGAGGCTTTATGAAGAATCACAGCTATTTTTTTTTAACACATTTGGGGTAAGCTCATCTGTGTGACCAGACTCGTCATTTTCCCAGAATGTGAAACCTGTAGAAACCTGATGCAAAGACCATCTCGGGCAAATCTGTGTAGCAGTCACACTTTCTTGAAGGACTGGATACAGGTAGTTCTCTCTGCCCAAAGGTGCATTATGTTTCCCAAGCATGCTCACCTAGAGGATCCCTGAGAGAGGCAGTGGTAGAAACAGACTCCAAGAGAATATTAGCTCATTCAAGTCTGAACAGTTAGTAAGCACTGGAATTAGGATCCAGACTCAGATCTTTTGCTACCTGGGCTGGGGTTCCTTCACTGCACCTTTATCCTCCTCCTCCTCCTCCTCCTCCTCCTCCTCCTCCTCCTCATCATCATCATCATCATCATCATCTTTGTTATTTTCCTCTTCCTTCTTCTTCTGGATAAAGGTATTTAGGCAAAGAAATTTAAGTTTAATGTAGTCATTATTTCAAGTTTTATATAATGTTTTATTTTATAATCATAATTTCTGATTAATTTTTATTTAATGGCAGGTTCATCAATCAGAGGAAATAGGTATAGGTTATAAACTAGCCAGGTGATGAGTTTTATGCTGCATAAATGTGTGGAAAGTCTTTTCTTTACATTCCTGATTATCGAAAGATGGAATTATACATCTGTAAAGTTTTGAAAGTATTGTAATAAAGCCTTTATGAACATTTTTTAATGAATCCCCCCAAATTGCCCTGACTTTTTTCATTCCATGTATCATAATCCCCAATATCGGTAAAAAGCTTCTTTGAACAGAATGAAGGTTTTGATTGTTGGCACATTGTGATAGAATATGGTTGGTGATAATACCCAGCAAATAGAAATTCTTTCCTCCCATTGCTATTCTGTAGCATAGGGGATCTTTTAATCGGTAATGGCATTTCCTTAGAAATTTCCAATTATTAACTATGTATATTAAAAATAAATTAGGTTTTTTTTTTTTTTTTAGTGAAGATTGAAGAATTTTAGGTCTTTTGGTCAATCCAATAATCGGGTCTATGATACCTTTGATAAGAGAAACAAACAGCTTAACTCTTTCCATGAAAACAGTAAGGTTCTGTATGGCAGTATTCACATGTCATGATTCATGTCTCCTGTTCATTCACAGAGTTATGTTACGCCTTCTGTATCACATGGAAGCCAACCTGATAAGAATCAACATTACAAAAGTGCACGCAGGTGTTATGCCTCATACCATCCGCTTTCTATGTATTCTTCTTGTGGTCAGAGACCAACTGTTAAGGATTTATAAAGTGGGCCTGGCATAGGACTCAAGAACACATTTTTGAACTCAAGACTCCTGACTTCTAGTCTATCACTGGCTGCCATCTAACTTTGTGATGCTAAGACATCATTTACTCTCATCTATAAATCGAGGGAATTGGCCTAACATTATCATTTATACCTCTCAACCCTAAAGTTTTATGTGAATATTTAAGCAAGTATGCTTAAAACTCTGGGCATACCCCAAGGCTATGAATGCTGATTTAAACCTGGGACTAGGGAGTTTTCATTTACACTCCAGTGATTTTACAAACTTTCTTGAGTTCTCAGTAGTCAGAGTATTTTATTTGACAGTTTGTCGAGATTAGCTAGCGGCTAGGACTCAACCCATAATCTCCACTCCATTGGGAGAATGCTGAAAACAGAATGGAGGCTACACTACATAGAAATCACAAAACCCAGAATTGTTCTTCCCAGTTTACACTTCAGTTTGTTAAACCATTAACACACGCCTTGATTTCTAATACTGACTGAGCTTGGCGATAGAAACTACAGGACTTGTCAAGCCCAGGTGTTTATTTCTTTCTACTTGTCTGAACTCAAGGCAGAACTCATCAGCTTGTTTGTTAAAAATACAAACATGAATTTAGCTATTATTCTTTTCTTTGGCACAAATTAACTGACATATAGTCTTTAGATTGGATATTTGTATAGTGTTATGGGCCAAACGTGACCTATGTATATTAGCCCAACATGACCCCTCTGTGGTTCACTTCATAGCTGGCTAGGAGAGTGAGCTGGTACCAAATTCAAGTTTTTACATTCAGTTGCCTTAATATAGCCCAAATTAGCATATTTTTAGCCATTTGGAGCCTGCCTACTTTATATACTCCGTGCAACTGCACCCAACATCTACTGACCAGAGATAAGACAGACTCCAGCTATGGAAGACCCCACACCCTCCTCCTTTTGGAGCTCTGACCAGACACCCTCGCCTTGCTGCTGAGCAACATCACCTAGACATGGCACCCCTTCTGGTTTCTCCTTCTGCCCAGGATGTTCTTTACCCTATTCTCCTGAGCGGTGGCCACTTTCTCTGGAAGGTCTGTTGTTGGGAGGAACTTCCCCTCTTATGAAATTCTAAGTGGTGCCTAATAAATGCCTCTTTCTCAATCAACCAGCAAATCCTTGAACTTACCACACGTGTCTGATATATATGTATGTGTATATTTAAAACAATTTTTTCTCTATTCATTTTAGAGAGAGAGGAAGGGAGAGGGAGCGAGAGATAGAAACATCAATGAGAGAGAACATTGATTGGCCTTCTCCTGCATGCCCCCCTCTGGGGATCTGGACCGCAACCTGGGCATGTGCCCTGACCAGGAATTGAACCGGTGACCTCTTGGTGCATGGGTCGATGCTCAACCACTGAGCCACACTGGCCAGGCTCTATAAACATATTTTAAAATATAATAAGGCCAAGTGTCCATCAGTAGATGAGTGGATAAAAAAGCTGTGGTATATATACACCATGGAATACTATGCAGCTGTAAGAAAGACAGATTTCTTATCCTTTGATACGACATGGAGGGACTTGGAGAGTATTATGCTAAGCGAAATCAGCCAATCAGAGAAAGACAAATATCACATGATCTCACTTATTTGTGGAGTATAATGAACAAAATAAGGTGATGAACAAAATGGACCCAGAGACATAGAAGTAAGGTTCAGACTGACAAACTTCAGAGGAGGGGGTGGGGGTGGGGGAAAGAAGAGATAAACCAAAGAACTTACACATATAAGCATAACCAATGGACATAGACAACAATGTTGAGGGGGGCGGGCGGGCGGGAATGGGAGGAGGGTGTCAGTGGGGGAAAAAGGAGAAACATCTGTAACAAAAATATATAAATTAAATAATTTTTAAAAAAGTCAAACAGGTTTGCTTCTGACTAGGCATGAAAGGAATGACTCTTTCTAAATGATGTGTTAATGATTGCTGTTTCTTTTGTGGTGTAAAATAGTAAATTGGTTGTTCATCTATGTGAATAGTAAAGGCAGCATGATATAGTGAAACAGCAAAGGAGTTAAAGTCAGAGGCCTTGAGTTTGACTCTTGGCTAGTTATTATTGTGTGACCTTGGAAAAGTTACTTTGCCTCTCTGAGGGTCAATTTTGGAGCTACAGTATAAAATAATTATGGCACTGCTAATAATTTTTTTATTGACCTCACTGCAATATAGGGTATAAAATAAGTTGGTAAACTCTAAAGTACAAGGTAAATTAAGAGGATGGGCTTCATCTTCAAATCCTGGCTTTACCAGTTAGGTTATCTAGGGGAACCTCTCCGAACCTCATTTAAAATTTTTTTATTTAATTAAAAAAGTTTCAATTACAGTTGACATTCAATATTATATTAGTTTCAGGTTATACAGCATAGTGGTTAGACATTTATATAACTTTCAAAGGGAGCCTCTGATAAGTCTAGTACTCACCTGACAACACATGCATAGTTATTACAATATTATCGACTATATTCCCTATGCTGTACTTTACATCTTTGTGACTGTTTGGTAACTGCCAATGTTGAACCTCGTTTTCTTTACTATTATCAGGTGAGGGTAACAATACTACTTCCTTCATAGGGTTGCTCTGAGGATCAAAAGAATTCTTCTTCAAATGTTCCTCGTGCACAGACCTCAACATGTGTGGTGTGTGTGCTTCAGTGGTAGAATGAAGTGAAGTTCAGGTGTCATGTGAGCCGACTACAGATGCCATGAGACATGTGAGCATGTGACAGAAGCAGGATTTTTCGGGGTGGGTGGTCCTCAGCCGGGACTTTGGGCAACTCTGCACTTACGTGAAAAACAATTCTGAAGGCTGAATAGTGTGAAATGTTGGCAGGGAAGAATGCTCAAGAATAAAAATGCCCTCAAATGATCAAAATAATACTCATGTATTCCTTTCTCAAGATTCACACCTATATAGTCTCCACATATATTATACTCAAACCACAAAAATATTACTCAAATACAGAGATGAATAAAAAAAAGGAGCCTTCTAGTTTTAAATTAATTTCCAGACAGTGAATTACATTAAGGAGGTCTGACATCTAATAAAAAACTGTGAATAGAGGAGGCAGATTAATTATCAGACTACAGTTCAGTGGGTCCGACATGACGCTGAATGCTTTTACTCATGTTGGACTGACAAACCCAGTCTCCTTAGCAGAAAAAAGCAGGCTGTGCTCGATCAAGAACAATAAGGTGACTTAGTCTTCCTAAGACTGTTCACACGAGGACAGGAAACCTTTTCCAGAAGACTCGCATGCTAAAATGGGATCAGAATACACAATGAAGGGTTGACACTTGCTCTTTGTGAACCAAATGCGTAACATTGCCAAGTGCAGATGTAAAGAGATGTATGCAGTTGGTCTGGCGCACTGCATTAAGAGTCACGGAGAAGACAATACAGCTACAATGAAGAAGTCAGCTGATACATCTACATAGACTCTATGCTGAGCAGCAGAAATGCCTTCAATGGAAAATGAGGTAAAAAAAAAAATGAAGTAAAAAATATCCTGACCCGTATGTAGGATAAAATTGTCATTGCTGGATGGGCAGAGGTGAATGGGAACTCTCCTCAACCTCACAGTGTATAATTCCATGATGAATGGTCCAGAGAGCATGGAGTGTCCACATGGACTGATGAGAACAAATTTTTAAGAGACAAAAGCAAAGAAATTATTTAATGATTCCTTATATGACTCAGATAGCTGTGCTATAAATCTTTTGGGGAAGAAAGCAGGATACCGCTGAATAAATTAAAAGAAGGAAGGAAGCGGGGAGGAAGGAAAGGAAGGAGGGAAAACAAATTATAAATAAAAAATGAAAGTAAATCAAAGGATTATGGTGATTAAGAGGTACATTTATCCAAACATTTTCTATTAGATTTTTTCAACATTCGGAAAAAATTACTTTAACCATTAGTCAGTATAGCTATAAAAATTATACTTTTGAATATGAATATATATATATTCATGAATATATATGAATATATATATATATATTATATATATATATATATATTCATGCATATTTATCCACCCCTACATATAGGAAGACTAGATAGCTTGCATTAGGGACTAGATTTCCAGTTATAACCAAAAGGTGACTAGATTGTTCCACCAGTAATTTACCAGGGCTCACTTCCTACATAGTAACTAAATGAGTGAATGACCTTAGGCAAATAACTTGACTTTGCTAGGCGTTAGTTTCCTTTTGTGTAGAGTGGAGATATAATGTTCAAATGGTTGTTGTAATGATCAGTGTCCGTAAAATATTGACATGTATTAAAGACTCAAATTATTTCATCATCATCATCATCATCATCATCATCATCATCATCATCAAACAATGAGGCAGAAAGCAAGTTGAACAGTACAGTCTAGGGGCACTTGACTACTGTAAACAACTATGCAATTCATGCAATACAAATTTTCCTTTAAGAAGGAGTTAAAGTCTAGATTTGCTTAACTTTTCATAAATATTCATCCTAGTCAGGCTTCTCCTTCTGCTAATATGGAAATAGGCAGAGTTTAAACTTTAACTCATGTGGAAATTTATGGGAATAAACTATATGGGTAAAGGAAAGATTTGGAGAAATGAGTAAATGTTAGAATTGAATCCATCCCATTTAAAGGTAGAAAGCAAGAATGCAGAGAGAAATCCCTCCTCTTCTCAATGCTCTATTGATTGGTGTTGAAAGGACTTTTCATGAGTTTAGGAACATGTAGTAATGAAATGCCAGGACAATCTGTGAATTCAGATGTCGTATTTCAGGAAAACAACTATTGCTGGAAACCTGTTGGAACATCTCATTTTTTATTCTACTAAACTTGTATTCCAGTATCTTTTTTTCCTTGAGAAAAGGAACATTTCTAGAGAAGATTTCTGAAGTTTAAATATGATAACAGATGGTATTTCCAATCTTCTGTCAAGTACATATGTGGTGGAATGCCAAATTTAGATTCATTACACAGCTACAATTCTTGACAGAGTTAATGAAGTTCAGGTACAAAGGAATATCCATCCCCTCATGAAACCATTTATATATCCCTTTGGAGGAAATTTGAGATGGCCCAGGTCACTTGTTCTTTTGAAGATGCCTCTGAGAGTGGTTACTTTTTAGTTGTCAGCACAGATCGGTGTGGAACCAATCGTCTTCCACCTTCTGCCTGGTAAAGCATATTGACTGATTTGGTCCTGTTACTCTGTGGCTTGTCACTTCTCGGTCTTGCGATTATTCTCTTTCACTCAGACGAGAAGTCTTGACTTTCTTCTTCCTGTGGCTGTTTTGTAGGTGTCTACAGTGGGATTATTTTGTTTGAAGCATGTCCCTATGTCCAAAATAATACCATAGGCTGTTCTGATTTATCCTCTTGTTGCTTTGGTACCCTGCTGCCATTTTTTCTTGTCTTTCCTTGTATATTTAGACTATGATTAAAAACCTGAGGATCCAATTCGTGACCTTATCACATGCTGTGCCACATGCCTTTGTTGCTTTTCCCGAGGGTTCCACACGTCACTGCCTGTGTCACCTCGGAGGAACAGTTCCTGACCTTGACTTCAGTGGTTCCCACTGAAATCTTTCTACCCAGTTCTGGTATTTTTTATTTAAGTAATGTGTTTTCTTCATAGTACTTACCACAGTTTATAATTATTTATTATGTATTTTACTAGTTTTCTTCTCTGTTTCTTTTCTGCTCTCATAAGGCTAGGTACCATATCTGCCGGGAACACACTTGCATTCCCAGATTCTTGAACTGGAAACACACATTCAATTATTTTCTTAGCTTTTTATTTGAAATGATTTAAGACCCACCCTGGTTGGTTTTGCTCCGTGGTTTGGGCATCGGCCTGTGGACCAATGAGTCGTGGGTTTGATTCCATTCAAGGGCACGTACCTAGGTGGCAGTTCATCCCCGGCCCTGGTCAGGGTCGTGCCGGAGGTAGCGGTGGATGTGTCTCTCTCACATCAATGTTTCTCTCTCTCTCACCCTCCCTCCCACTCTATCTCAAGAAAAGTGGAAAAAATATCCTTGGGTGAGAATTAAACAAACAAACAAAACCAAAAACTTATAAGGAAGCTACAAAAATAGCACCAAAACTCCCATGTTAGATTCACTATTGACACTTATGCCATATTTGCACTGTAATTTTCTCTTTGTATATACATATTGTTACTTTGTAGATGCTCCTGCATACTTCAGTTGTATTTCTAAAAGTGTCTCCGGTGTGACTCAGTGGTTGAGCATCGACCCATGCACCAACAGGTCGCTGGCTTGATTCCCGGTCAGGGCACATGCCCAGGTTGTGGGCCCGATCCCCAGTGGGAGGCATGCAGGAGGCAACCGATGGATGTCCTCTCTCGTCAGTGTTTCTATCTCTCGCTCCCTTTCCTTTCCTCTCTTTCTCAAATCAATAAATAAAAAAATTTAAAAAAATCAATAAAAGTGTCTCCTTTAAGGACACTTTTTTATTTTTTTATCCTACAAGACAATAATAGAGATGAGGAAATTTGCATCAAACAACAGGTGCTGGTGAGGGTGTGGAGAAAAGGGGACTCTAGTACACTGCTGGTGGGAATGAAGGACTAGTGCAGCCACTATGGAAAACACTATGGTGTTACCTCAAAAAATTAAAAATTGAACCGCCATTTGACCCAGTGATCCCACATCTGGGAATATACCCTAAGAAGCCTGAAACACCAATCAGAAAGAATATATGTACCGCTATGTTCATAGCAGCACAATTTACAACAGTTAAGATCTGGAAACAGCCCAAGTGTCCATCAGTAGATGAGGGGATTAAAAAGCTGTGGTACATAACAATAGAGTACTATGCAGCTGTAAGAAAGAAAGATCTCTTATCCTTTGAGACGACATGGAGGGACCTGGAAAGTATTATCCTTAGCGAAAGAAGCCAAGCAGAGAAAGACAAATATCACATGATCTCACTTATTTCTGGAATATAATGAACTAAACAAACTGATGAACAAAATAGACCCAGAGACATAGAAGTAAGGTACAGACTGACATTCCTCAGAAGGGGGTGGGAGGGAAGAGATAAACCACAGAACTTATATGCATGTATGCATAACTGATGGACATAGACAACAAAGCTGGGGATGGGCTAGAGGGGATGGGGAGGAGGGAGTCAGTGGGGGGGAAGGAGAAACATCTGTAACAAAAATAAATTAACAAAAAATATAATAAAAAATAAACTCATGAGAAAAAAATAGATGAGGAAATTTGACAGTGATATGATATTAATGGTTAATCTACAGTTCACATCCAAACTGTAGGCAACAGCTTCAGTAATGTCTATCATAGTAGTATTTTACCAGTCCAAGATGCAATCCAGGACTACATATTGCATTTATTCAGCACATCTCTTTAGTATCTTTAAACATCAAGCCATTCTTTAGCTTTTTATAACCTTGACATTTTAAAAGAAAATAGGTCAGTAATATTGTAGAGTATATGGGTTTATCTGGTGTTTCCTCATGATTGGATTCAGACACTGCATTTTTTGTCAGGAACACTACCTGAGAGATGTTTTCTTCTGACTGTATCACCCAGGGAGGCACATAATATCAAATGGTCACATTTTAATCAAATTTCTTCTTTCTTTGACAGCATTTAAGTTCTACTCTGTTAGCAAATTTTAATTATGTGATACAGTGTTATCAACTATATTTTACATTAGATCCCCAGACCTTATTCATCTTATAGTTGAAAGTTTGTACCCTTTTACCAACCTCACCCTATTTGCCCCAACACCCATCCTGGCAACCACTTTTCTATGAATTTGACTTTTTAAAGATTCCATGTATAAGTGACACCATGTAGTGTTTGTCTTTCTCTCTCTGGTTTATTCCACTTTAATAAAATTTCGTAACAGTGACTGAATGAATGGTAGAGGGTTATGTTCTAGGTCTTCAGACCTGTTACTTGTCAGTATGCCTTACCAGTGGTATAACTGTTCAAATACAGAGATAACTTACGTGTGAATCCAGACCTCTGGAGCTCTTCTGTTAGGTTTATCTGGAGTTAGATGTTACACATTGTTAGGAGATATATATAATATATAATATAATATATATTTGAAGTATATACTTGTTATTTACTATCAATAAGCTGTTTGACAAGGTATAAGTAAGTCTTGTTATTTTTTAAAGATATAATATTTTCCTCATTCTATTATCTAAACATAGGCATGGGGTGAATGAATAAATAAATGAATGAATGAATCAGTATTTAAATTCAATGTTATTTCTCGATAATATTCCAGTTTTGAAAATTGATCCTTTGATTATCTTCATTTTATGTCCTTGATGGAACCATAATATGTCATGGCTATAAAGCCACCACCCTCAGCTAACAGAAGGAATAACAGATCTAGGGTCTGGAGTGGTTTGACAATCATCACACACATGGTGTGATTGAGATACAGACATTTCCCAAGGATGATCTCTAGATTTGGGGGGAATTCTCTTAATCTCTTCAACAGAAAGAGAAACATACTCTGACAGCAACTTCTGGGTTTCTTCTTTCTCCTTCAAGGGTCACTGAGTAGAATCCAATTAAAATGCTTTTAATGTAACTCTCCTTGATTGGTGATGGATAATGGACTAGTTGTTGCTCTGCCAAGTGGATGCTACTAATACTGCCTTCAGTTTAAGGATTTTGGTGATTTTTCTCAGGACAGAGTTAAAAAGCGTTAACAGTTTGATGTTTTCTTCAGTTCAATGGAGGCAGAAATGTGCTGACTTTGTTACAGTGATTCTTATCTACTTTGTCAACAGCAAAGATCATATGTGTGATTATTATATTAGCTATTCATTCTCTGATGCTGTTAATTTCTTAGAGCACTTTGCACATTTCTAAGTCCCTGAACAAAAGAAAGACGAACAAAGTGTGAAGATGAAAAGAGAGGGATGAAAATAGAGCAGTGAGGGGCTCTGCCTTTGGTTTTAATGGCCTCACAGGTAAAGTGACATTTGGCTTTGCATGTTACAGTGTTGGCATTATATATAAATAATAGTTGTAAACTTAGGCCAAATAAATTAAAATAGATGTGTGATTTTTAATGCAATTAAGTTATAGTGATTGCTCCTAAAGTCATGTTAGAATTCTACAGATGCAGAATTTGCAATTTTTAGTAACTATGTTTAGACTGTCATCTTGGACTCAAGAATGTTGCTACATGAGCAGGCTTATATCACATATTAGTGCTTGAAAACTACTAATAACAAAGTTACTCAGTAGATCAATCTCAAATGAAATTAAAATTCAAGAAATCAAAAGGAATGATTATTTTACATTTTGAAAAACCTGTGCTCTGTAGGAAGGTAATACTATATTATGTACTTTTTAAAAGTAGGGATGCAAACAGAACAACTCTATAGGCATTTTGAAATGACTGCAGGGTCTCCATTTTCTCACCTGTGAAAACAAAGGAGTTGAGTAGATGAATTGTCATGCATTCTGTGATGATGATTTTATTTATTTAATATTAATTGAGTGCTTACGATATGCCCAATGCTGGGCATTTCAAGATGAATAAAATATTGTTCCTGCATTCAAGAAACTTATGTTGTAGAGCAACATAATAATAAGCAAATAATTAAGACAAAGTATTATATTTTAACTAGAAATATACACAGAATGAACTCATCTAAAGAACTTGAAACAGGAAGACCATTTAGGATAGTACTGCATTAGTCTAGGTTTAGCACTGAGTAATGACTCTTCCCATTCATTGCTATTACCTTAATCTAGCATGCAAACCAAAATGTACTTTCTGTTAAGTCCATAGTATTTATTATTATACTCAGTCTGGCTTGGATTTTAGATGACTTTTACCTACTGAGAGTGCTACAGTGTTGAGGCCTTGTAATTAGGTCAACAGTCCATGCTCGATAACACATTATTGTGAGGTTACACCAGGGCAAGTGGGGTCATGCATGCCCTCTGGATGAGTGTCACTTGAGTACAGATGAAAACAACTGGAATCATGCTAGAAGGGAAAGGAGGGCAATTGGAGGGACTGTTGAGTCTCTGAGTTTTCTTGATGTGTTTCACTGAATGAAGGATAGAGCAGGTGTTTTACTACACGATGGGAGGACATGTCCCGTTCGCTCTCACTGAGTGTTTGTTTCCAAGCTGTTTGCTCTCCGAGGTTCAGCTCTGTGCTGTCTACACAGGTTTTTGGGTGCTAATAATACAGTAGAAATTTCTGGGTAATAGGAATCTTTATAGTTCTCAGAGATTATCATATAACTTTGCAGTGAAAAAAAAATTCTCCCATCAAAATTGTTATATACATTACCTTAAAAAAAAAACAATATATGCATTATGAAATATACCATATATAAGAAGTATATAAAATATTAATTAGGTTTAGGGAATAATGATGAAAACAACAACCCTCTACCCACCACTCAATTTAAACTGAAGCTGTCTCTGGGCATCAATCTGATCTCCTCCTCCCCTCGCCCGCCAGTAGAAACATCTGTAATGAATTATGTGTTTATAATCTTTTGCTCTCTTTTATATTTTATCATATATAAATGCACTTTAATTAATATATTATTTAATTTTTCATATCTGGAACTTGATATAAATAGAATCATACTACAGGGTGTGGCAAAAGTAGGTTTACAGTTCTTAGTACATGAAACAGTTTATTCTTGTATTATTATTTATCAATTATTGTATTATTTTCCATATGAACAATGGTAAACCTACTTTTGTCCCACCTTGTATACTTCCAAAACTTGTTTTTTTTAAATTCAAATTTATTTTTCTGAGACGTATCAATATTCTTGGTTATGACTAAGTTTTATCATTTTTATTGTTATATTATATTGAAGGAAAATACCAGCAATAATTTGTCCTTTCTGTTCTTAGTGGAAATTTTGGTTGTTTGCAATTGTTTCTGCAATTTTGAACATTGCTGTTAAGAAGATTCTTGTACATATCTCTTTGTGTACATATGAACAGACAGCAAATACTACTAGCAGTCAAATTGTAGGTTTGTAGGTTTCAAACATCTCTACTTGGGTAGATAATGCCAAATGGTTCTCCAAATCAGTGGTACCATTTTACACTCCTATCAGCTGCAGACCAGTTCTTAATAATTTGCATTCTCATCAAACTTTAAAATTTTTTCCCGTCTGGGAGGTGTAATATGATATCTCATTGTGATTTTAATTTTAATTTCCTTGATTATAGATGAGATGAGACTGAATATCTTTTCATACGCTTATGTGGAAAACATATTCATGTCTGTTGCCTCCTTTTTTTCCCCCCATTAAATTCTTTTTATTTTTTCTGATTAAGTTTTTAGGAGTTCTTCAAATGCTTTGGATATTAAAGTTTTTTTCTAGGTATATGTGTCATTAATTATTTCTCCAAATTTATTGCCTTTTAGACTTTTTTTTTAATCCTCACCTGAGGATATTTTTCCACTTATCTTCAGATAGAGTGTGAGGGAGAGAGTGAGAGAGAGAGAAACATTGATGTGAGAGAGACACATCGATGGGTTGCCTCCCACACGACCCCGACCAGGGCTGGGCACCAAATGTGCAACCCCATAGCACATATTGTTTCTGCTTGACGTAAGTGAGAACAGATTTTTATTTGTTTGATTACTTCCTGGAATATTGCCTCATACATACGAGGTACTCAGTAAATTAATTTTTATAATCTTCTCCATAAAGATCTTTTACATCTTTTGATAGTTCTATTTTTTGGTATATGTTTAAGACTAGAAATCTCTGGGGAAGGGGAGAATGGGAATGATTTGTAGAATTTGCTAATTTCCATGGTGTAAATTCTGCTACTAATGTGAATGAATAGTTGGGAAGAGATGTGGAGTAGCATATCATTATAAAGTATTCCCACCCAACAGAAACAATGGGTGTAAATAAACTCAAGAACATATGTCATTGTAAAGTGTAATAACATAATTAGGTATTTTATTGTAAGTTTATATAATTTAATTTAAACAATATTTGTAGTTAACAATTTGCTTGCACAATTCTTGAAAATTTAACAGTGAGCCTTGCAAGCTGTACAGACCAGCTACATACCACTGTCCAGGTTGTTTGTATTTTGTGTGACTGTTGTAAATATCTTTTATTGATTTTTAAAGTTATAATTTCTAAAAAAATCTTGCTGGTGTGTAGGAATGCAAGTAAGTTTTATGTGATGTCCTTATATCTGGTAAGCTGACTAAAATCCGTTCGTAATTTCAATAACTTCTCTGTACCCTTTGTAGATTTCTTTGTAGATAATCCCATCTGTAAATAATGGCCGTTTATTTCTTCATCTCCCGTCTTTTTGTATGTTAGATCTTATTGCCGTGCTGTTGCATCGACATGCACCTCTAGTACAATACTCAGTTTCAGTGGTATTAGAATGCTCTCTGGTCTTGCTTCTGATTTTCAACGAGTGCGTTACAGTTTTGTTACTTTTTCATATCTTCTTGGTTTGACAAAAGTTTTCTTTCACTCATAATTAAGAATTTCTTTTTTCATGAGTGAATGTTAAATTTTATGATATAACTATTTTATAGCTATTGAGATGGTCAAATACTATATAACAGAAAATGTTCAGCTTGCCAGGAATATTTTGTGACATGCCTAATAACAGTGTCAAAACAGAGCAATTATTAACAGAACTACAGGGAGAAATGGAAAAATCAGTAAATAAAAAATAAATGTATGTGAACTACATAGTTAGCTACTTGATCTACTGGAAAACTACAGAGCACTCCATCTAATATTTTAAGAATATGTAGCATCTTGAGTCACATTAAATATTTATAAAAATTGTCTATTTAATAGGTTAGCTATAAAACAAGTCTCAGAAAATTTCACAGAATCTGTATCACGCAAGCAGTATTTTCTGACCACAATAAGCTTCTTGACTGCATACCTCTGAGTAATGTCTTCACATTTATAGTCCATTTCACCAGTTCTTCTTTCAACTTTGCATAATTTGCCTTTTATTCCATTCATTTTTTCACATTTAATAATTATAGTTTTCAATTCCTAAAATTCTATTTGTTATTTTATTTTTGGAAATCTTCCAGGGTTTATTCATTTATTTTAGATAATTTCCTAATATATTAAATTTTTTCTTCAAATATTATTAAACCTAGTTATTTTATATTAGATTGCATGCTCACTACAGTGTCAATAATCTTTGCCTGATTTTGTTGTTTTCTGCTGTTTCTGCATTCTAGTTTCTTATTTCCTCAAGTTATTATAATACATACACTTGAACTTAGAATCCATGATACTTGATCTAAGAATTCTTTGAACTTTGTGTTTATAGTGCTTTACTTCTGAGAAAATCTGAGTTTTATTCATTCTCAACTGTAGCCTCTAGCAACCTGGGATTACTTGATATCGATATCTTGGCTTTTTTTTTAACCACACAAATATTGTGCATTCAGTCCCCCAAATCCCTCACCTTCATCTATATTCAAGACAAATAGGTATATTTTCTCTCATTTCCTTCTACAGGGTGTATTTTATTTTCTAGCTCATTATTTTGTACAGGGTATTACTTCAAGATTTTTGCTTCGCTCAGGAGTTGACTACTTTTCAGAGCCCATAGGCTTTGTCACTAATCCCTTACTTACATGGTTGCAGACTATAAAACCCAAGTGCTAGGCCTTTAGGGAAAAATCCCAAACTGATCAAGGTATATCATTTATCATATATACTAGTGGGTATGGTTGGCTGATATTTTGTTGAGGTTTTTGCACTTATGTCCACAGGTGAAAGTGACTTCTAATTTTTCTTTTGCATCAATTTCTTGTCAGAATGAGAAGTTCCCTTTTTATCTTTCTCTGGAAGAGTGTGTATAAATTTGGCTTTATTTTTTCCCAGTGAAGCTATCTGGGCTTGAACTTCTGTTGCGGAAATTTTTTAAATTACAGGTTAATTTCTTCAGTAGTTATATGACTATTGGATTTTTTTCCCTTGTGTCAGTTTTGTTTTATTATTCTAGAAATGTATTAATTTTATTTACATTTCAAGTTAATTATCATAAATGTTCTAATACTCTCTTGTAGTTTTAATATTTAAAGATTTTATAATGAATGATGTGCCTTTGCATTCCTAACATGATTACTTTTGTTTTCCCTTTTCTATTCTTGATTTGTCTTTCCAAGGGATTATCAATTTTATAGTCATTCCTAAAACCAGCTCCAACTTTTGTCTTTGTTTTTCTGTATAGTTTTTTTGTTTCTATTTCTTTAATTTCCGCCTTTATGTCCATACTTCTCTCTTTTCCACTTTCTTTGCATTTATTTTTCTGTTAATTTTATAACTTTTTGAGATGAATATTTAGTTCATTAATATTCAGTTTTTCTTTTTTATTATATACATAGAAGGTTATGTATATTCTTATGCATTTCTACAAGAGCTTTGCTGAATCGAGCACATTTTGGTATATGCTATCACTTGCAAATCTTTTTTCAGCTATTATGGATCAAAACTGTTTTCATTGCACAAAATACAGGGCAAAAATAGAGGTCCCAGCTAAAGAAAGAACCAATATTTCAGAGCATGTTCAACTCCTAGCCGGTAGTGTTCTCATTAGCCGAGAAAGTTTGCAGCATGGTAGAGTAATACCAATTGGCCAAGACAGTGCGATGTGTGTTTGTCACACTACCTGTCAGTGGCTGTGAACATATTAACATTCAGAGCACAGGAAATATAAGCATACACTGTTCAGGGTATTTCTTTCAGGAAAAAACAACACCACCACCTTTTAGGAACAGATAGTATTATAACAAATTAGAAGTTCACAGGAGTGACAGTTAATGCTGTGATGATGTTTGTCATTGTATTCTGTACAGCTCTTGGCACATTCCTGATATCTGCATGGCTGATATTCGAAATGTATATTAAACAATGGGTAATTTCATTCTGGTTTTAGTGGTGGCGAAAGAACACCACTAAGGGTTAGTCCTTATCTATGTGTTTATTTCCCTGCACGTGGTGAGTTATGTGCAAGTACAAGTTTATGTGTGTTCATGAAGAAGGTAATGATGATTTTCATTACTTTATAAAATCATTCATCTAAAATTACAAGTTGTCTAGAAACACTGTTTTTATCCACAAGACATATTCACAGTGTACTTTGAATAATTAAATAAAAATAAAAGATTACAGTTTAATAAATTGTTATGAGGAGTTCATAGTAGAAAAACTATAAATATCTAATATTTTTGCTATTTTAAAGGATTCATCAAAACATTGTGTTCACAAATTTTATGACATATGATAAAATATTAAGGCTATGGAAAAACATAAACAAAAATGAAACAAAATTTATTTTAAGTATATCCAAACCATTTAAAAAAACATAACATCAAATGTCTGCTCCTTTGTGCCCTTAAAATTAAAGGCTAGGTTAATGGTTTCTCAACTGAAAAGAAAGACCAAAGGAATTAACTTTAGATTTTGCCACCTTGCAAATAACAACTTTCCCTGAGCATATAATGATCAATGCTCAGTGAGTAATAATGTTTTATTTTATTTGACAAATTTTATAGAAAAGCTAACTACAGTCAACACTTGATCAACCAGGGGGATAGAGGGACAGAGAAGGCAAAATAATCAGTAATTTTTAATGCAGAATGAAGGGTGGGAGATGTGCAGTTGGAGGGAAGAGTGGTAGGGCCACTGGAGAGCTAGGAACCCAACAGAGGAACAAAGCTATGGAGTGGAGGGGAATCCAGACCACAGAGTTTGCTGGGTGGGATTTTTCAAATGGCTTGAGTTTCTGGCAGGTCAGACTTCAGGTGTAAAAGCTTCTAGGCACCGCCTCATTGATAGGTACCTGAATCTCTTTTCTGATTGCCCCTCTCTGCTTTTGTCTCCGTCTCTGTGTCTCTCTGAACATGTTTCTATCTCTTCTTTTAAAATCTAATATTAATGAAACAAGTATATTTAAGGCATTGTGCTTGTTAGGGACATGGTCACAAGGAACTTTCAATTTGCTAAGAGAACCATTCAGAGATCTATTGCTAATGGAGTTCTAAAGAGTGATTTCTTAGGCCATTTTTATCTGCCACCTTTTGTTTCATAATGAATGTCTTATATTCCCTTGAGTTAAGAATTTACATCAGTAAAGACGGAAGATTTAATCTTACTGACAGCCCTGAGGACATTCAAGGGCAATATCACCCATGTCCTAGGAATTTTAGGACTGAGAGTGATGGCATATATTAAGGTTATTTAGATTGCAACTTATTCTAAATGAAAATTTATTATTTCATTATTCCTGAAGCTTCATTTATTATGATCCTTGGGATTTGAGATCATTGAAGACAACAATAATAATCCCTTTATGTGTATTGTACTGTGGAGTCATTCATTTCGAAACGTTCCCTCGCCTGTCGCAGGCTACATGTCTGGTTCAGGATGGCAGCTCAGATGGTGAAGGAAATGTACATGGACGTATATACAGATGCTCTTGATGTCCTGGGGGGACCTTGCAGTCTCAAAATAGGATCAATCCTGTGGAATGTCAGAGGTGTTGCAAACCCTCCCCCCAACTCACAGTCGCCATGGCAATTTGATGCTGGAGGGAGGATACTAATGATGATGATGATGATGATGATGATGCATAATATCCACATCTGTTCTAATGAACAGCAGTAGCAAACACTGTGCTAGGCATATAAGCAAGAAATGTCAGACTCCCTTTCATTTCTCAAGAATAAATGAATAATAAAATATACTTGAAGCCTAGAGGTATATCATTAAAAATTATTGTAAAACCAGGTTCTCACAGGTCTACTGTTGTAAGAGGAAAATTGTACATTATGTATTCCTTCACTAAATATTTCCCGTCCTGTCAAGTAGTCAATCAGGTGATCACTTAGAGACATCTATTTAGATTTATCATGATCAAGCTGTTTGACAATGGAAATCATATTATCTTGATAAAGAAGTTATGATGCATAAAGTGGCATCCTAATGACTGTGTGAATAAGGACAACAAGAGACAGAGGTGGGGACAGTGTAGAGGCTCCAGTTCCTGAATGACCATGTCCTACATGTAACCCACTTATTACTCTGGGAGCAAATGAACCTGAGTATATTGGAGTCACTGTAAAAGGGATCATATGGACTTCATCATTATTCGTTTTGTCAGTAGGTTTTAGAAACCTAAATTCAATTGGCAAGTCAACACAATACATTAATTAAGGGCACTCGCTGTCTGTGCTGTCAAGGAGATCTATTTGGGTTCAGATACCAGCTCTACCCCCACGTAGATGGGCACTATTGGTAAGTTATTTCATTTATCTCAGTTTCAGTCTTGTCAAATATGAAGGTGGTAATAGTAGTACCTCTATTTTATAGAGTTGTCATGTCATTTAAGTGTGTGTAGCACATAATACAACTCAGTAAATATTAGCGATGCTGGTAACGTTCTAGGAAGATACCTCATTGAACAATTAGTCTCTTAAAAATATTCTAGATATTTTTAGCAACAGTTCCATGGGACCTAATGACTTTTCTGGCACCTTTTAGGAGAAAATAAATTCATTTGGTTACTTCTCATTCTCCCTGAAGCAGCTTCTGCCCAGCTCAGGGTCATAATCGAACTTCCTAATGTATTTAGTTAAAGCCCCTTTCCTCCTGGCGTGGGCTGCTTCAGGCAGGCTTTGGCAGCCAGGCCATGATTTGCCTCCTTGTTTTACCACCCAGCACTCTGACTTCTTTCCCCAGTTGTCTAGGCTGCTTCCAACTCCTCCAGCAAAGAGGTAAGGGGCAGGAAAAGTCAGAATGATTGTAACGGTCATAGTCAGCCCTGTTAGGACTCTCCAGGCAGTTGTGGGGGCTTTTGTGGCTTCTTTGGAGACCGTCCTGCAGTGTTGCTGAGAATCCTTCCCCTGCAGTTCCTCTGGTGTGGACAAATAAATTTCTTCTGGTCATTTATGATTCTACCCTCATTCCCCAGACACTGCTGATGTCTCCACCCTGACCCAAGGTCTCTCTTGGCTGGAACCTAAGACAAGTCCTGCTGGCCCTCTCAAGCCTCACCCACATTCGACCCAGGGGAAACCATACCTTTTGGCTCAACACGTTCTGTGAGTGTGGCCTTGTCCCCAGGGCAGGGACTCCTCGTGGTAAGGCCCTCAAATTAGGCAGTCAGCCAGGGTCTCTTCATTTCTGATTTCTCAGGTGTAGAGCAAATGTAGCCTAATGTATCACCTTAGTTCTAGGAGACACATGTCAATCTCCGATAGCAATTTCCCTGGGTTTAAGAGTCAAGAACATCACTCCCTGCCCCCAAAAGCTTCTCCTCTCACACTGTCTGACCTCAGAGATGGGTGATGGGGTCATGGTTGCAAAAGAGGTTCTCACCACCTGCTTTATAAGGTTTCTTTAGTGGTCTCTGACACCGACTGGGTATCCCGCAAATCAATTCGGTTCTGAAACTAACTACCCGAGTTAGTGCAGACTCCACAGGTTAAGGGTCTCAGTCCCACGTGACTGCTCCCATTTCCTATGCTAGCCACCACCCTGGGTCACCCTGCTGCCTGCACTCTGTCCAACTTGGCTACCAATTTGGGGGTTTCCGCAATCCCCCTTCAGGTTCGAAAATGTGTTAGAATGACACAGAACTCAGGAAAGCACTGTACTATGAACAGCCAGATGGAGCTCGACTGGGGGCGGCGGGTCTGGAAGGGTGCTGGTGCAGAGCTGCCGTGCCTCTCCAGGCGGGCCACCTACCCAGGACACCTGGATGTTCACCGACCGGGAAGATTTCCAAGCCTCACTGTTGAGCGTTATTGTCTGGGTTCTATGACATTGGCATGATTGATGAACTCACTGGCCACATGACTGAACTCAATCTCTAGTTCCCTTCCCCTCCCTCAAGGTGGGGGGGGGGGTTGGGCTGCACGTTCTAACTCTAATCATGTGGTTGATTTTTGGGGGCAACCAGTGTCTTCATCCTGAAGCTATGTAGCTGCGCCCTCACATCTCCAGTGAGACACTTGACTAGTATAAACTCTGGTGTGGTTCCAAAGGGCTTGTATGAAAAACAAAAAACACTCCTATCACTTAGGAGATTCAAAGGGATTCTTGAAGCTCTGCTTGACACCTGGGACAAAGACCAAATGTATTTTTTTATTACACCAACTCCTTGGACCTTGGGAATAGTTGGTGTGTTTTGTCTAAGCAGCGGTTCTCAACCTGTGGTTCGCGACCCCTTTGGGGGTCGAACGACCCTTTCACAGGGGTCGCCTAAGACCATCGGAAAACACATATTTTCGATGGTCTTAGGAACTGAGACACCGCTCCTCTATCTGTCTCCGGGCGGGTCCTCCCACATGCAGATATGCCCACATACAACCTGAGGAACTGTATTAAAGGGTCATGGCATTAGGAAGGTTGAGAACCACTGGAAGGGTCACAGCTAAAAAGTGCGACAGGAAGAATCCCATTTAACATCCTGTGACAGTGAAAGTGCCGCAGAGCTATTTTGACGTAAATACTCATCTATATAGGACAAGTAGGGCCTCTAAGTTTGGGCAGGATAACTTTAAATGTTCTTGGAATGATCCAAGGTAGATTATTATGAGGGCGAGGAAACGAGGCAGATCAAAGACCTTGTTGAAAAATTGCGTCCCTGATAACTGGTGACATATTTTTAATGCTGGCTGTAAACACCATGAAGGTCTTGCCTTTGGTGAACTAATTTGAATGGAGATCCCCTGGGTACCCAAACCTTGAGAGCAATGACATATATGGAGAAAGATATTTTCCTATTTTGAAAGGTTGGTATGCAGAAAGAATCTGTATGCCTATACATCTTAATCCAGGTTTGGAAAGGAATAATTTATCTAGTAATTTGTAAAATTTCAAAGATGTCTCAGGGAACTAAATTGCTTTGAATTTGAAAAACACCTTGGGATCAAATTGAGACTTCTTGAAAGGCTGCTCTTTTTCATAATCTGGAAATTGATTTTCTTGTAAATCTCCCCGAATATATGAACAATCAGGTTTTTGAAATGCCACTGAACTGTGTCAAAGTGCTGGTTATAATAATTGTGAAAGCTGCACGGAGAGGTTATCTTAAGAAAACATATGGCATATTTCAAAAAAGATGTCTATAAATAAAATTCAAAAACTTTGGAATTCTTTGCAAAATATATTTTAAATACCAGAAGTACCTTGTTATCACTTGAGCACAATTTTCCTTTAGCGTTTAGGCTTATGAGTCAGGTTGCTCAATCCTCCAAAAAAATGTCCACGCTCCAAATCCCAGCACAGTGCGCAGACCAGCCACAGTGTGGGCTGCTGAGCCTGCTCAGACCTTTATCGGAGAGCTACATGGTTTCTGCTCTGCTTATTTATAATAAGTTCGGTGATTCAAATTCAAACTGATAACATAGACAACAACTTAGAATGAGGAAAGTACACATCTGTAATGCAAATTCTATTTCTATTATTAAAAAACCCTGTGCAGTTAGCAGGAAACTTATTTTGTTAAAGCTAAGTAGAGCCAGAAAATTTAGACAAAACTTTGTATTAAATAAAATTTTTGTGTATTTCCACTTATTATTTATATTTAGGACTTTTAGTGAAAATTAATCCACAGTTTGGTGAAGTACAAACATTTTGTTTTTGGGGATAGTTATCCAGCCCCAGTCAAGCTGTTAAGAGTTCTTTATGTGTATCCTCTACCAGGCACCTAAAATCACTCTGATTATAAAAAAATAATACCGAGTCAGTGTAAACATTTTTAATATATGGATACTCAAAAATCAAGACTCTGAAGCTGGGATCTTAGTTCAAATCCCGACATGACCACTTATTAGCTGTGTGACATCAGGCAGGTTCGCCTCCCTCCCTGTGCCTTGAATTTTTCCTCATTTGTGAAGCAGTAACAACAATAATAGCAACTTTCTTATAGAATTCAGAAATATGAAGATTAAATTAGTTACTACTTGTGAAGTGCTTAGAAAGTAGAACATAAATGTGATGCTGATGTACTGTAAGTGAGACGTCACAGTTCCTCTCCAAGCAAAGTTTTATCCTTGTGGGCAGGCTGATCCCGCTCGTTCACGCGACATGTGGGGTTATTTGCCATGTCTTCAATATAGTGTGCAATTTCATTATTAAAAGCTTAGAGCAATTTGTTGTATTTTTATAGCAAACATTATATACATTTATTATACTTTTCACTTGTTTCCAACTTTCAGTTTTTTTAAACAAAATCATAATATGATTTTCTTATATCGAAATACACAACAGTCATGATTTTAGGATAAATAATGTGAAATGGAATTATATGCACGTATATACATTTGTAAGCATTTAAAAAAATAAATTAATAATTGCTTTTTCTAACGTCCAGTAATTTTCTTCCTGGGATCAGAATGGGGACATAATTCCCCTTTTCAAACCTCTGTGCTCAAACCACTTGTTTATGCCTTGAGAAAGGTGTTCCAAACAAAAACTTTCTCATTGGTGGAATGAACATTATAGTTTATATTTTAATCTGTTTTCTAGAGATTAAGTGTTTAGAGTTTTATACTTGAACAGAGGATTGGAGGGAATTTTGTGATGTTAATAGCAGCTGTGCGTGTTAGAGAACAACTTTGAAAAAGTGTATGGCCACTTTAGCACCTGGCAGGGACTTGAGCTTGACTTTCTCTTTTGTATTTTAACATAAATTATACTTAAAGAACATCTGTGGAAAAGTGGGTGGCAAAGGAGAAAAATTGAGCAATGGGTTTTCCATTCAGCCTGTTAACAACAGAACAACTAACACTGTGCCAGGCACTGTGCTAAGTGGTGTGTGTGTGTGTTTTAAATGTATGTATATGTATGTGACATATATGTGTGATATAATAACTTTATAGGACAGGCTATATTATGATCTTAGTTTTATAGATGAAGAAACTGAGGCACAGAGAGAAGTTTTATAACTTGCTTGTTTTCATAGTTGTAAGTGGTGGATCCTTAAATTAAAAATTTTTTTTCTTTATTGATTATTATTATTTTTTTTTAGAGAGAGAGTAAAGGAGAGGGAGAGACAGAAACATCGATGAGAGAGAACATCGATTGGCCACCTCCTGCATGCCCCCCACTGGGGATCGGGCCCACAACCTGGGCATGTGCTCTGACTGGGAATCGAAACAACGACCTCTCGGTGCATGGGTTGACACTCAACCACTGAATCACACCGGCCGGGCTGAAATTAAACCTAGGTAGTCTGGCTTTAGACACATATTGCCTTTCTAAATTCCTTGACCTAGGAATCAAAGAAGAGAAGGAAGCCACATATTTTGGGTTTGGGGGTGAATTTCCTTCAGAATGTGGAGGCATAAAATGTAGTCCGCAACATCATTTCAAGGATTGAGAAATAGCAGCCTCATTTTATCACCTGAAGGCATCATGAGCCAAGTGTAAAGTCAGACTCTGCTCCCACTAAGGCCAGCCCGAGCTGTTAGGCAGACGTGACAGGCACCTGTATGCAGGGGGTAGGAATGGAGGCTAGCACTGGGACCGGAGCAAAGCTGATGCCTGTGAGTTATCCCTGACTCTCTGGGAGCATGCCTGAGACCTCAGCCCTATCTGTGATGAGGATTTTTTGAAGGAAACTACTTTAAATGGTGGCTGTCTTTCATTTATGTAGCTTAAAAAGTTATATTTTACACTGGAGAGTTTAATCTCAGATGATGACTGTGTTTTGTGAACTCTAGCGTTAGAAAAGTAAGCTGTGCAGCTAAATTTTCATGTTGGTGAGTGTCTTCTGAATTAATAATCCTTTATTCAACAACAATTTCTTGGTCACCTACTATGGGCCAGTTATGATCCTGCTAAATTCTGGAGACTCATACTTAAATAAGACAGATACATGTCCCGCTCTTGAGGAACTTCTAGGGGGAGGCAAATACCATACAAGTACACAAGATAACGACAGACTGGAAATACGTGCTGCGGGGAGATAAAAGGAGATATAAAAACTGCTGGTGTAGGTGATGTATCTCTGAAGGAAAGTGAAACATCTCCCCTCCCTTAGCACACAGTGGCAGAGAAAGTCACAGGGGTCCTGAGAGAAAATTGTCATAAAAATTCACTGCTACGATTACGTGTTTTGGATAAAAAGAGAGGAAACATATGGCCAGCTGATAGATTAGAAAACTGATCTAAAAATAGATGCCAACTGCAACGTGAATGATCGCTGGCAACCTAAATAGCACTGTTCAGAGTGTCTCGAGATCCAGGTTCTGGCCCTCACTGTCCCTGAGGAGCTATGTGAGGTTGGGGAAAACCACATACTTCTCTGTTCCTTGGTTTACTTATCTAGAAATAGAAGTACATAATATGTCAGGATGAAACTGGATAACAAAGCTCTCATGAAGCTGATTTGTTTTGCATCGAATGTTGTCTGTGTTATGAGCAAGGGTGACTGGACCTGGTCCCTCTAATGCCCATGCAGGCTTCAGTTCACAATGTCAGGATTTCACCAGTTTTTCCAATTTGATTCCACCGAGGTTATTCTATGCAAAAGTAAATCATTGCCGAAACATTTCTTTTATTCCAGTTATGTTGATGAGAAGCCATTTGGGAGCAGCTGTGTTTCATTGTTTATTATTATTCAATATTAAATTTGTAGAAAACCAGCAACATAGAGATGTAGGAAATAGAGATGCTATTTTCTGGAACAACCATCGTATTTGTTATTGACATCAGACACTGGACAATTTAACTTGCTCAAAATAATACATTCGCTAAGAATCTCAGCATCCTCTAGTCACACATGAAAGCTCATTTACGCAACAAGAGGTAGTCACATCAGCGTGACAGAGTCTGAATCCTGTGTTTTCTGGCTGAACGTAACATTCTATAATCACAATACAGGGCTATGTCACCAGGTGTTACCCAGGGAGGCATTGGTAGGTGGTATTACCTGAATCGGTTTTTCTATGCTCTGAATACTAATGTAATAATTTCCTCGGGTTTTTGTCTTTTTCTGCGATATCAATTTCAGAGTGAACAAACACTATACCTTGTTTTCAGGATACTTCTTCCTTAACATTTTTCCAATCCGTTCACAAATTCATATACTAAAAGAAAAAAAGTTGTTATGGTGATTAAAAAACATACCCATATGGATACTTTCATTCTGATAGTATTCCTTCTTTGGGAGGGAAGTGGCTTCGTTGATGTACGTGTGATTATTGCAGTTCACTGCGCTGTGCGTTGTGGGTAGGAAGTAGGTGTAGTCTGAGCTCTGTAGATGCATGTGAGTTCTGCCCTTAAGCCTTCTCTTCAGGGTTTTGGTTCACTGGATGGCTGGAGTGTTTTATACAGGGAAAGAATATGTTTTAGTTCATTTAAAGCATCTATAATTTAGAAACAAATATGAATAATAGGTAAATTTATAAGACAATGAGTTATTGCCACACAGTTTCTTGTCACTTTATCAGAAAACTCAAGATAAAGAGAAAATGTATAAATAACTGTGAGAGAACTACAGATCACTTTTTCTTTTTTTTTTTTTTTTTGCGGAGTCCTTTGTTCTAAGGCAAGAAGCTCAGCTTTTGGGACAACTCTGCCAGTATTGGTGCTAGGAAATGCATTGCAGTAGTTAAAGAGCACATGATAACCTCACTTTTTCTTTTCAGGGAGGCCCTTGTTTTTTAAAAAAGTGTAAGTGGGTTATGGCATTTATTTTGTGAGCCATTTACAAAAGTTTGCACCATTGCCTCTTGTCACATTGAAGAAATAAGGCATAATTTTCATTTTGTCAGCAAGCCACTCTGACAAGCAAGTGCCTCCGTGTGTACACAGCAGCGTTCTCTAATGGATTGCAGGTCCCACACAAGAGCTTGCAGTGGGCCCGTGAAAATCACAGCAACAGAAGGAGCAGAATAAATTGCCAACAAATATTTGACTATGACATTTATATGTATTTCTTTCTGACATGCCTCTGGGCATGTCACTGTAAATTGTCCATGAGGGTCGCTGTGACAGCTTTATGGACTAAAGTTAGAGACCCAGCCTCTCGCTTGGCTAACTGGTGAAGAACATGGTGCAATAACTTACATGTAGCTGTATAGTTCTCTCATGACACATTTTAGGCATAGACTATCCCAAGTACTTTGAGAATTTGAAACAACAAACGAGAAAGTGAGTATCATCTAATGATTTCCAAATATGACAGATACGAAGGCTCCTAGCCCTGGAAACATCACATAGGCAACGGTAGTATCCTCCTCTCAGGAGTATGGTGAGGATCGGTGAACGCTCCTAGCCCAGTGACTAGGATACATGAGAAGCTTCATAGACACTTAAATTTTCCTTCTCTCTCAGCATTGCCCTTCTTTTCCTTTAGCAAACAATAACAATAACTGGATATCAGCAATAGCCACTGAAAACATTCAGAGGGAAAGTTTGGAGCGACTGAGGAAGAATTCAGGGAGTGATGGGACTTGATCTAGTCTTTGAAGGGACTTGGAACGTGAGTTAAAGTTGGGGGAGACGTGGAGAGCATTCTAGGCAAGAGGACCTGCAAGAGCAAAGGCGAGCAGCAGTGTTCACCCGGTGTTTCTGGGGTTCAGTGGGGAGCAGCTAAGGTTGGAGGCTGATTGTAGAGGGCTTCACACCATGTGCCCTGAAGACCGTGGGCTTCTTCTCCTAGGCATTGGGGAAATTGGTGTGTGATTTTACTTGCTTATATAATGGCAACATTTATGGAGAAAAGTATGTCTATAGAGAGGTGCAGGTTGCAGAGATAAGGAGATGATTTATTTTTAGACATATAGAGATTTTAAGAGAAGAGGAAGGCACAGAAACATAGAAGAAAGGTTATGGCTATATATATCAAAGCTGTAGCGTTGCTGAGTTTTCAGAGAAAGAAGCAGAGGGATAGAGACAAAGAAAGGAGGGAGAGGAGGAGGAGGGAAGAGGAGAAAGAGGGAAGGAGGAGGTCTTAACTAGTAGTTGACTTTGGCAGATAGGAGGAGGCAAAACCAGTAAAAGGCAGAGTGAAAGAACCATCACTGAGGAAATAGGAGTGAATAGCAGAGAAGATTGTCACATGTGGTGGTAGTGGTGTGGGGAGGGGGTGGCTCTTATTCAGCCCCTGCTAGATTCAGTTACTGTGTGTGGCTTCACAGGTTTTAACTCACTTTATTTCTCTAACAGGCTAATACGGTGCTGTCACCAAATTCCAGGATGTAAAAGGAGGTGTTGGTTATTAAAGTAGGCTGTGCAATCTTTAAGTGGCAGAGTTGGACTTGAACCAAGGATTATCTGACTTGAAGCTCTGCTTTTATGATTATGTCCCTAATGCTAGAGTTCAAAGAGGAAGGTTTTAAATGGTTCTGAAAAGATACACAAAAGAAGAAAATGAGACAAATCCATTGTCTTCGGTAGTTAGATTTTTGGTGAAGTTCATGAAAGTGGTTGCAGTTGAAAGTTGAAAAGATTCACTGCAGGGAGTGAAGGAAAAGTTCACGGTTAAAAGCCAGAGGCCGGGTGCATACATTCTGGAGAAACTGGGCAGTGTCAGTGAGAAATGTAAGGGCAGACCTTCGTGTCTGGGGTCCGAGGAGGTTTGGGGGAAGAACTTTTATGAAAAGATGGTTAAGAGGAAGCTGCTGGAGCTTGGCTGAGCTATGTTTTATATTGGAGCAAAAAATAAACAACAACAAAACACAACAACAAACGAACAAAAAAACTCTGCAAGAAAGAGGAAGGCTGGCCTTGCACTTTCCAGTGAGAGCGTTGGACAAGGCAAGGTACAGGGGCTGAGCGCCAAGCAGAGAGACTGAGGAAGATGTGTTTAATGGGGACATTTCTGAGTGAAAAAATCTCTGCTTTGTGTGACATGACACGCCCTGTTATCCTACAAAATCCAAGATGTACTTGGTATGATTAGTTGTTTTTTTTTCTTGCAAGATTTACATTGTTGTCGGTGAGGCACTGAAACGGTCACCCCGTAAGGAAGAGGGCCCGTATTCAAGGACATTTAGCTTGTCATTGCTGTTTTATAGTATTTATGATTGGAGCAGTGGAGTTAGTAAATTTATGGGGTAAAGGAAGGAAGCAGTAGAGAGCAAGAGGTTGAAGGTACAGAAATGAGTCTAGATGGACTAAAACATAGGTTGTCATGAATACGAAGAGTTGGTCACTTTTCCTCAGAACAGAGTACAAGGGAGAAGTTTGGGAAAGGTAGAGCAATGTTTTACAGTGAAGTGGTGATTGTGCCTAGGAGAATTTGGGGAGAGACACTCAAGATGAGAGGTTATACCAAGGTGAGCGCCATCCCATTCTATCAGCGGGAACAGGGTCATTTTCTGGGATGAGTATGCAGGGTTGAACGGAGGGTGCGAGGAAGGCAAATGTTTTGGCTCATCTGATCGAATGAATGACTAAAATGATGGCTAAGCAGCACAGAAAGGTGGTTTTGAATGTCATTGCATTAGTTTAGAAATTTATCTAGCAGTGTTGCCATTTGGAGCAGAGTGAATGAAGTCTAGGGATATATTTAGGTGGGAAGGACTGCATGCTATGCCTGAAATGATGTCGGGAGGCTGCTGCCCATTTTGAAAGAAGTGATTAGGTATATGCCAGTTTTCTTAAAAAAGAAAGTCTCATTAACTACATTTATATGTCTTAGGGCATCTAATTAAAGTATGTATATAGGTGTTGATATCATCTCCATTTTGATGATATCTCTATTTTATTTTGCCTTGCAGGCTCTACCCTTGGTGGAATTATTTAAATGTGATTAGTTCCCCATTAAGTAGTTCAGTATTTTGCTCATGATGGGCTGTGTTAGATATGTTTCATGGCATTTCTCTACCCTGGTAAGAGGAACTTCCATATTTAAAGTCCACCCCACTGAAGGATAGACCTGGGAACCAGGGTTTTAACCAAATGGTCCCAGTCGGCCCTAGACCACAGTTGATTGGAATATGGGGGTCTCTGTCCTGGAACAGCTAACTCACAGTTAGTGACTTATGGTCCATGACCTGGCAAGACAAGATGAGCTAAACGAATGCAATTCTCCCTCCAGGGAATCTTATTTGAAAAATGCTAAGACAAGAAGCCGAAAGTGGTTACTGAAATGGAAAGATGTCCTGCAGTCTACCTGTGGCTGTAATGGTGGCGAAGTTACGGTTCCAGGTCCAATTTCTAAAAGGACCTGAAGATGTAATCACAAAAACATCTCTTGAACCATTTGTCTTTAAAGAGCGTGAACTTTCCGGCTGGTGGGTAAATGATGTAGTGCACCTGCTGTAGGAGACGCGTGATGGATTCTCACTTGAACAGTCGGGACATTTAGCTGAAACTGGAAACAGTACCATCCCTCCTCTGCAGGAAGAGGCTGCTTGGAGAACTCGTAAAGAGACACTGAGACTGAAAATCCTGTCTCCAAGAATCTTTTATCATCTTCTTTGTAAAACACTTGGAATGTATATTAGTATTCCTTCAATATAGAGTTATTTCTATTTTGAAGCAAGAAGAAACAGTTAGGAGTATGAAAGAATGCTGCAAAGCCATTAAATCCCTGAATGACAGTTGGAATTCTCTGTATAACCTTGAATATTTTATTAGCAATGCCAGTTTGCTTTTCAAACTATAGTCTTCCTGCTCAAAATAACCTCCAGTATGCTTGCCAGTTGAAAAAGTTTCTGTGTGGTTAAATAGGATACAGCTTTGTCAATCCTGGCTTTGTTTCTTTGCTCTGTACATTGTTCTGACTCCATTTAATCCTTAGAAGATATAATAAGCCAATTAACAGTATATGCAATTTTCTGATGTTATCAAGGATGCATGACTCTGAGGGAGAGGAGTGGCTGAAGGGGGTTACTAGGGGCAACCAACTAAGAGGCTTGCTTCTTTTAAATATGGTATTAATCAGAGGGAAGGAGGGAAACTTAAAATTATTTCTTAGAGGAAAAGCTCTTCTCATTTTAGGGAGATTCTAAACATGTTTGTATGCCAAGGTGAATTTATAGGTCTCTTGGCGGTCTCCCTGAAGGGATTACTGAGAAGGAATTCTGGACAGAGAACTATGTCTTGCTGGGTCAAAAAAGAAAACCACAGAACATGAGATGGTTCTCAAAAAAGACAGATGATGACAGACTTCTGCAGTGAAGCCAACATTAAGTAGGTTGTGGAGGAGAAGGTTTCTCTTTAAAGCCATCAGCACAACGAATCAGTTGATGTTATTTCTGTTTTGTTTTCAAAGAGCCTAAAGAGTGTCTGCTTAAATATTGATGTTTATTTTTACTTCATTTAAACCCTAGTTATTTGCCTAATATATATGTTTTTAATTGAAACAGGGTTTGGAAGCTCATGGTAATTTATTATTTCAATAAAGTCCAGGGCTTGCAATTTAGACCAAAACAAACCCATGATTCTGCCACTAACTGGTGCTGAGCTATTTATTTATTTATGAGAGAGAGAGAGAGAGAGAGAGAGAGAGAGAGAGAGAGAGAGAGAGAGAGAGAGAGAAACATCGATTTGTTTTTCCACTTTTTATGCATTCATTGGTTGATTCTCATATGTACCCGGACTGGGATCGAACCTGCAACCTTGGCGTATGGGGACGATGCTCTAACCAGCTGAGCTGTGTGTCTGGGACCTGGTGCTGAGGTTATTTAAATTGGAGGGGCATTTTATCAAGTAGCTCTTTAAAGAAGGAGTGAGCATGTTCTGTCACTGGTGAAGACATCTATAAAATATTTGCAATTTCCTTGATATAGTGACTCAGGTGATAAATTCTTGTGCCATCTACTTTTTTGGAATCAGAGCTGTGTCTCCCGAATGTCATGATTACAATGTGATGTGATAAACTACTGGTTCTCTCTTCGGTTTTAATCAATAAGAAGCTTATGCTTAATTTAGAGCTCAATTACAATAGTCCTTTTAGTTTACTTTTAGCAATATGACCTGGAAAGACAAAGTTAATATGTCGTAATAATAGTAAACTATAAACTCCACGAAGAGGCTTTGGTTATAGTCAGCATTCTCCTCAGTGCCAAGAACTGCTCCTGGAATATTGCGAGTTGTCATTCATAGATAAATGTATATGTGATTATAAGATTATATACCTTTTTTTTTTTAATTTGGAGAAAATAAATCCCCACCATCTTACAAATTTGATTTGCTAAAAATTCAGTAAAGCAGTCAGAGTAGAGGGCTTCATAAAAAGCATGGAACCAAAATTGTCCTGATAGACACGGAAGGGAGAGGAGTTCATGTGGGAGGCACAGAAATCAAATCAAGAAGAAATCCCACCTGTGTGCAGACCAAGCGTAGCTGAAACTCAGCAGAGTCGGCGGGGTTGACCTTAATGTAACCCTCGTGATGTGGTTGCCCTCTCCATGTTAATAATAATGTTATAAGGAGAACATTACATGCAAAGGAAGGAAACAGTAAATCAGTTTTGAGATCCTATTAGAATATTTGAGAAAGGTCAGGCGAAGTGTGTGGCAAGGGTTGGCGGGATGATGAAAGGAGATCATGGGACTGGCTTCAGCTTTAGATGGGAAAGACAGTGTCCTAAGAAGTTTCTGGAAGTGTTTGTGGAGTTGTTGAGTTTCCTGCTGACTTGGTGACTTAGAGTAAGCAAGTTATATGTTTTGAGTTACTTGTATCACCTGTTCTATTTTGAAGCCATTGCTTAATTGGAGAAAACCTCAGGCATCACAGAAGGTGGACTTGATTTATTTTGTGTAGGTGCTTTTGTAGATTGGCATGGGTGTCCAGTGGCGATGGCAGACAGTTGTCACAGTTAATTATTTTTCTTGACTCTTACCAGGAGTTTGAGCCCACCCAAAGGGCTTTGAATAGGTAGAAAGGAGAATCATCCTTAAAATGTTCACTCTTTATGACTTTCAGTTATCTTTATTTATGTAACAGTTTACTCTGCACTGAGGCTTGTTTTATTAAGTACCTCAAATCCCTTTTGGATGTTGTCATGGCATAAATAATATATGTTTTAAAAAAGTTGTCGATCTTCTTACAGTTCAGAAAACTATAAACCCTCAAGTTTTAAATCAGTTTTGTTTTGCTCCTCCAGGCAATTACAGTTTGTTGGAAATATAAGGAGTCTATATCAATTTTGAAAGCTACAGATAAGGAAGGCCACCGGTGCTGGGCAGGGGTTTTTGCAACCTGATGTCAGGTAGAAGAAAGGCCTCACTGCAAGGTAACAATTCAGCAAAGACCTGGCAGAAGAAGGGGAGTGACCCTGACGGATATCTAGGGGTGGAATATTACAGACTGAGGACACTAAAGAATAAAAAGGCTTGAGGCAGACGTGTGCCTGCTGTGTTAGTTAAGACCAAGGAGTGGGCCAAGTCAGGGAAGATGGCAGGAGGTGCGGTCAGCGCCTTCATGAGGGGCAGACCTTGGGGTCTTATTTGGGCCTTGGGAAGATTGCCTGTACCCTGACCGAGGTAGGGAGTGTTGGAGTGTTTTGAAACAAAGGAATGATATGATCTGACTTAAGTTTTAAAAAGGATCATTCTGGCTTCTGTCATTGTTACAGTTGGGAACACATTTGGTTGCAAGTAACAGAATATCTGACTAATGGTAGTTTAAACTAATGGGATTATTTTCTTATTTATTTATTTATTTATTTATTTATTTATTTATTTATTTATTTTTGATCCAAGAAGTTTCTAGAATTGGTTCAACATTTCCACGATGCCATCATAGACCCAGGCTCTTTTTATTTTTCTTTTCTACTATCCTCCACATTTTGGCTTACCTCTTTGTGCTCTTTGCTTCATGGTTACAGTATGGCTGCTGCAGCTCCAGACATCACATCTTTGTTTAAGGCAGGAAGAAGGAAGGAAGGGCAGCACTAGCCATCTCTACTAGGAAGCTTTACCTCTGTGTAACAAGTTATTTGTCCCTATAAGAGAGGATGAGAGTTAAAATATTTGCTTTCTTAGCTCCAGAGAAGAGGAAGGAAAAGGGTTTGGGTCAGTCATCCTATAGTATCTGACAGTCATGATCTATTTTATCAGTGTTGCTTTATCAATTTACCGGGCTCTTTCATGTACTTTTTTTTTCTTCATGTGAGTCCTATAATGGTCGTCTGGGGGAAATCAAAAAAGGAATGAATGGTAGGCTCCATTTGAGAGATAAGAAAGTCAAGGCTCAGCGGGGAAGTGACATGTCACAGGTATTTTAATGACAGGGCAAAGACTAGAATATGTCACTGACTTTCATTCCTTGTTCCTGGCACCCAGCTCTAGAATCATATGAAAAGCCTGATTCTCTCCCAGCACATGCTTTGTCGTTTACTTCCAGCCTCCTCCAGTAAGGGAGAGGCTACTGGAAGGCTCCTGCTGTCCTTGGAGATTGCAATTACTTGTGCTTTTCTCTGGTTACCCAAGATTTGAGCTCCTCCAGGCAATGCGGAAAGCCAAGGAGTAAGGAAAAGCATGTTTCTAGGGAGGGAAGAGGCAGAGGCATCCTGGTCGCCTGTGACACAATGGAAGAGTTCCTGAAAATTCGTGAATAAGATGTTTCTTGAAGAAACATTTAAAATGCCCCGGAAGTGCTCTCGCGGTAAAGAAAGTGTATGTTCGTTAATATTGTGAATTGCATTATTACTTTAAAAGATAATAATTGCCCTTCATCTTTTGACTGAATCTGGTTTTCTGCATCAGATGTGCTTAAAGCTGGGTTTCCCAGTAGCTGTGAGAAGCAGAACAGCTGAGCTCCGTGCCAGATGGGCACTTTTTCTCTCGCCTCACAGTGGATGCCACTTGCAGAGGCGCCTGTTCTCCTCAGATCCATCTTCAGTCCAGGTGTGCGTTCACCCTTCCCTTTCACAAGACTGATGTTCTTTGATCCGAGAGGCCTTGGGACCGAAATAATTAATGACCCAGGCTCTGACTTGGCTATGAGAGCATACAGTGCGGCCCTAAATTTAGACATAAATAATAAAAAATGTAGAGTTTTGATGAATGGGAATTTTAACTTATTTATGGTGCTGGGAATGTAAACTCTATGTATGTGCGTGAGATGTTATAATTTTTATTAGTATTTCTGTTTTATAGGTAAAGAAACTGGAATTTAGAGATAATTAAATTATGTAAAGTTACAACCAGTAAGCAACCAGAAATTGAGATTTGGATCCAAGCATGTTCTACTTATCCAGGTACTAACATCTTTCTGTAGTGTCTGGGGCACTCTACAAAAACTCTATGGAAAAATTAGGAAAGGTGATACATTCTAGGGAATCTCAGGGACTAAATTCTGAAATAGGTAATACCAGAGGTATCCTATTAATAGGATTTGTTATGGCCTGGGTCAAGGTCAGCATGGTCAGTTCTCATATTTCTGTGTGCTTAAGAATTATTTAAGGGGTCTCTTTTAAAATGTAAATTCCTGGGCTCCAATCCAGAGGTTCTGGTTAAGTAGAGGTGAAGCAGAATCTGGAAATCCACATTTTAATAAGTATCCAGACATCTTTGATGCAGGTTTTCTGCAAATGACATTTCAAGAAATATTGTTCAGCGTTGAAACCCAGCAGTCAGAACCGCATCCGGAGGCCTGGCTTCTCATAAAGGAGTTGGTGGAAAACAGTTGTCCACTGCTCACGAATGAGGACACACAGGTCTTCTTCAGTGGAGACTTTTCCCATTTGTTCCAATTTGGCATTGAGAACTTCGAGAAAATATAGAAGCAGAACAGCCCCCTTTCTAGGTAAGAATACAGAAATTAAAAAAAAAAAATACAAGAAGGGAAACATATAACATGCTTTATTTACTTTTCCCCATTACTTGATTTTGTAATTTTTTTATTTCCCTCACACAGCCAGAAGAGATGCTCAGCGGATGCTTAAAATAGTGCTGTTGTCACTACAGACTTTACATCCCCACTGCTTGCTTGCTTTCTGAATCCCTAGTATCTTTTGTCTTTTGCCTCTTTTTGACAAGAATTAGGTTCCTGGGTTCTGAGGGTTTTTTGTTTCTCTTGATCAAAACTCTTAGGATTTACTCTCTTAACAACTTTCCTATATATAACACATCAGTGCTAGCTATAGTCATGTTATACATTACATTCCTAGTACTTTTTTATCGTTTTTTTCCCCCTTTCATTTTATTGATTTTTAGGGAGAGAGGAAAGGAGAGAGAGATAGAAACATTGATGAGAGAGAACATTGATTGGCTGCCTCCTGCATGTTGCTCACTGGGGACCCAGCCTACAACCTGGGCGTGTGCCTGACCGGGAATGAACCAGGGACCTCTTGGTGCATGAGTCCTTGCTCAACCAGTGAGCCACAGGGACCGGGCACTTTTTTATCTTTTAATTGGAAATCTTACCTTTTGACTATATGACCACCTTTCTCCAATTTTCCTCCCCTCACCCTTCTCCTCTGGTAACCATAAGTCTGATCTCTTGATCACTTTTTCTGTGAGTTTGGTTTTTGTTTTTAGATTCCACATATAAGAGATAGCATACATTATTTTCCTAGCTGGTTTATTTCACTTAGCATAATGCCTTCAAGATCCATCCATATTGTTGCAAATGATAGGATTTACCTTTTTTTATGGTTGAAAAATATTCTAAATATACATATGTGTGTGTGTATATATATATATATATATACACACACACACACACACACACATATGATATATATGATATACCACAACTTCATTATCCATTTATTCATCGATAGACACTTAGGTTGTTTCCGTATCTTGGCTATTATAAATAATGCTCCTTAGAACATGGGGATACAGACATCTGTTCCAGTCAGCGTTTTCATTTCTTTGGATATATTCCCAGAATTGGGATCGCTGGATCATATGGTAGTTCTATTTTTAATTTTTTGATGATCCTCCATACTCTTTTCCGTAGTGGCTGTATCAATTTATAATCCCACTAACAGTGTACAAGGGTTCCCTTTTCTCCACATCTACACTAGTCTTTGTTATTTCTTTTCTTTTCTTTTTTTTTTTTTTTTTGATGATGGCAATTCTAACAGGAGTAAGGTGGTATCTCACTTTGGTTTTAATTTGCATTTCCCTAATGACTAGTGACGTTGAGCATCTTTTTATATACCTATTGAACTTTTGTATATCTTCATTGAAGAAATGTCTATTCAGGTCCTTTGTCTATTTTTTAAAAATTGGGTTATTATTATTATTTTTTCTATTGAGTTGTGTGAAATCTTTATATGTTTTAGATATTAAACCCTTATCAAATATATGGTTTGCATATATGTTCCCCATTTATAGGTTGTTTTTTGGCTTTGCGGATGGTTTCTTTTGCTGTGCACAAGCCTTATAGTTTGGCGTGTTCCCACCTGTTCACCTTTGCTTTTGTTGCTTGAACTCAGGTGTCATACCCAAAATGTCATTGCCAAGACTTGTGTCAAGGAGCTTTATTTCTATGTTTTCTTCTGGGAGTTTCATGGTTTCAGCTCTCCCTTTAAGTGTGAAATCCATTTCAAGTTAATTTTTGTGAGTGGTGTGAGATGTAATCCAGTTTTATTCTTTTCCATGTAAATATCCAATTATTCCAGCACCATTTATTGAAGAGATTGTCCTTTCTCCATTGTGTCTTCTTGGCTCCTTGTCAAATGTTAGTTGACCACATGTGTCTGGGTTCATTTCTGGTCTCTCAATTCTGTTCCATTGGTCTGTTTGTCTGGTTTTATGCTACCAGTATCATACTGTTTTGATGATTATACCTTTACAGCATAGCCTGAAGTCAGGAAGTATAATACCTCCTGTTTTGGTCTTCTTTCATTTGAAGTCTTTTGTGGTTCTGAGTAACTTTTGTTATAGGTTCTTGCCTCTCTGGCCAAATCCACGAATTCTACACTGAGTCCAAGTGTTCAGGTCCCCTGGATGTCACTCAGACCTGACATTGGGCTTAGGCTGAGCGCAGGTTTTGTCTTAAATAGGGAGCTCAGTCTGGCAACAGAAAGAACAAAGCAAAACAATAATCCAAGGCTATAGTCCTGCATTTAAGTTTGTTCCTTTATTCAACAAATGTTTATTCTGTTAGATATGTGCCAGGTGCTAAACCAATAAATAATTTATGATTAAAATAATTTATTTAGAAAACCACACTGTCTTTGGATACCTGCTGAAAACCTTTAAAATGTGCTTACCTATTCTATATTATAAGCTTATTTAAATATATTAATAAGTCATTTTTGAGCATTCACTGTGCCTATTGATTAGAAAATTCTGTATGTATTTAGTGTTTGGAGAACCCCCTATATTTTAGGAGCCAGAGAACTCTCTATATTTTGAGGTCATGTGAAGGATAACAGTGCTAAGAGCATAGGCTTAAGGGTCATAACAACCTTGGGTCACATTTTGCTTCTGCTTCCTATTAGTAGGGTGAACTCAGGCAAGTTACTTCTCTCCTCTGAGACTCTTTTTTTTTTTTTTTAAATCTCTAATGTATACCTTAAAGGATATTTCTAAAGATTAAATAACTAAAGTATGCAAAGTTCTTGACACACATTTAATATTTAATGAATTTCAGTTGGTATTATTATGAGGTTTTTTTAACTGCCTTCAAGGAGTTGGTGGTACAGCTGGGGACACAGATCCGTCCTCACTTAAAGGGGAGGTGAAAGGCGGTATGATGAGCCCTGGATCAGTTAGAGCAACAAGAAGTGCTGTTGGAGGTCAGAGCAAGGGGAGGCGTGGGAGGAGCTTCTCAGCACAGTCCATCCTAAAGGCAAAGCGTGTGCGCTCTGACTATATTTGCAAATTAATCTTCAGTGGGCAGTACTTGTTTTTGAGCTACACAAATCAAGAAATATAAAAAATGTAAGTGGCAGAAGGAAAAGAACAGTTATTTTTATAAGGGAAAATTAAAGAATGGGTTATTATTTTCACCCAGGAACATGGTTCTTAATGTTTCTAGTCCATGAGCCATTTTAGAAAGGCAAAAAAAAAAAAAAAAAAGAAAGATACAAGAAAACTAATGATAGGGTTTTTGTTTTTTTAATTTCTGTTGCCCTCACATGTCTAACAGAGGAGTTGCAGGAAATAAGTGCTGATTAAACATGTGCTGTGAATGAATGTGATTTCCATATTTTCTGATTGATTTTGCAAAGCCACAAATATATATATATATATATATATATATATATATATATATATATTTTTTTTTTTTTTTTTTTTTTTTTTTTTCTTTAAGTTGTCTGGAATGGGAGGGCTGGTAACTTTTGAAGTTATACCAGTTGCATTATATCCAGAGTGATCATAAAAGCTATCATTCAAAATGGAACACTTTTGAGAACACAAAGGGATTCTTTATTAATAATCAAGCCAAGACAATGAGTGTCAACCTGGGTTGTACTGGATAAACAGGTTTTGATGGGTAGCCTGGTTACAATTTTTATTAAATAACTATCATTAATAATTTTTTAGTGAATGTCAGAAATAAATTCATAACTTATAAAAAATAAGGCTCAGTCATGCAAACACTATGAGAAAAAAATAAAAGGAAGAAATTAAAGTTAGTATCTATTGAATGCTTATTTGCTAGGCATTATCTCTCTCATTCATAGATATGATGCTGAGAGAGATATGTAAATTCCTCAAGGTTAAAATGCTAGTAAGTAGTAGGTATAAATGAAGCTTTAATTTCAAATCTGTCTGACTTCGGACATTATCAGAATATACATGGACAGTTCTGTTCTAAAGCCGAAAGATGTTTAATAACCATGTTTAAGTAAAAATTGTGATTTTTAGAAAAGTTCACAGTGTTACTGAAACAGCAACATAATTTGAGAGAAGAGGTAGATTGGCTTTTTCCATGAAGGTTGGAATCTCTCTTCCTGGAATCTTTAAGAACATGGGGACATCCTTTACTTTGAGATAACTTAAAAATAAAATTTGGAAAGGGCTATGCACCATTTACAGTGACACATTATTTCTCCTAGTCTGTGTCTTCTTCTCTCCAAAGGTCCATTCTGTTTTTTCAGAAGTTGAGTTTTTTCACCTTAGCCTTGCCTTGTGCTTTTTTTCATGGTCATAAATGCTGACTTCTTAAACTGCTTCAGTAGGAACCTTGTCTATATGTGAGAGACTAGACCAGGGTTGCTTTGTGATTCCCATTGAACCTGAGCTGTGCTCTCCATTTAGGTCTTGGCCAAGACTGGGTACATCTGAAGGACGATTGGGGTGTTGCATGAGGAACAGAGGAGCGGGTAGTGCTGGCTGCAGTCAGACCTCTGTTTTCAAATCCCGATTCAGGCATGCAGTAGCGGTGTGGCCTTGAGCAAGCTTCGCCTCTCTGAGCAGGGTTTGCTGCATGGACATGTGACCTGTGCAGTTACACATGCCTTGCTCTCAGAAAGACCCTGCCCTTGGTTTAGTGCTCTGTTGTGCCTATTTTCAAATTTGTAAATTTTTTTTTAACAAGAAGCCCCATATTTTCATTTTGCACTAGGTCTTGTAAATTATGTGGTGGGTTTTGTTTTTCAGCCTTAGTTCATTCATTTGTGAAACAGGTATAGTAATACTTTATTCATCTTAGGGTACATGGGATCCTCCTGGGAAAGGAGAGTCAAGCAGGAAGGCGCAGTCATGCACTGAGTTTAATCCAAACTATTTAAGTCATTAAAAAGGAAGGCTGGCCCTGGCTGGTTTGGCTCAGCGGTTAGAGTGTCAGCCTGAGGACCGAAGAGTTGCTGGTTTGATTCCTGGTCAAGGGCATGTACCTTGGTTGCAGGTTCGAGCCCCATCTCCGTCAGGGTGGTGGAGGAGGCAACCAATCGATGTGTCTCTCTCTCATGTCAATGCTTCTCTCTCTTTCTCCCTCCCTTCTCCCTTCCACTCTATCTAAAAAAAAAAAAAAAAAAAAATTAATGGAAAATTATCCTTGTGTGAGGATTAAAAAAAAAAAAAAAGGAAGGCTGAACTGGGCTGTCACATGATGTTGACCTCTCACATTGTCAGTGTAGCTGGGTGTGGACCTGTGCCAGGCAGTGCGAGGTGGCTAAATCTAAGCGCTTTTTTAAAAGAAGAATGTGCAGGAGACAGTGGAAGCTTGGCAGCCTTGTGTGACACCATGGCCACGTAGTATGGTGTGAAGATTAGGGAGAGGGTTTCCTTTTACTTTGGCAAAGCTGGGCTGTGGTACCATGGTGTTGGTGCTGGCATCGGTGCCAAAACTTGGTGGAATGGCATTGGCCCAGGGCCACTGGCAACAGTGGTGATGAAGTTCCCTTTAGGTTTTGAGGGACTCAGAGAGCCAAGCAGCAGATACACCCCCGCCACCACCCCCACAAAAATGGATGGACATCTTGAGAGGAAGAGGAAGTAAATGGAAGATTCCAGGTGTGTCTTTAGACACTGCATTAAAAACAGATGTGAGGGATTTCCTGCATTCTCTGAGAAATAGTTTGAATGGATTTTGTCAGGGGCTAGATGTATTAATACTTTAAAAGCTGGTGAGGAAACAACATCAGAGAGAGGTGGGTTGTTGATAAAATTCAGACTGGGTTTGTGTTCTGAGTTAGTGTGGTGTGTGATATAACGTTACCTTAACATATGAGCCTCTTTTACTTCTATTAATTACTGATCAGAATAAAATGTGGGCAAAAGACCTGAGTAGACACTTCTCCAAAGAGAACATAGAGATGGCCAATAGACATATGAAAAGATGCTCAACAGCACTAATTATCAGAGGAATGCAAATTGAAACCACAATGAGATATCACCTCACACCTGTCAGAATGGCTATTATCAATAAATCAACAAACAAGTGCTGGTGAGGATGTGGAGAAATGGGAACTCTTGTGCACTATTGGTGGGAATGCAGATTGGTGCAGCCACTGTGGAAAATAGTATGGAGTTTCCTCAAAAAATTAAAAATGGAACTAACTGCCTTAGGACCCAGCAATTCCACTTCTGGGAATATATCCAAAGAAACCCAAAACACTAATTCAAAAGAATATATATATATATATATATACCCCTATGTTCATTGCAGTGTTATTTACAATAGCCAAGAGTTGGAAGCAGCCCAAGAGCACATCAGTAGATGAGTGGATAAAAAAGCTGTGGTACATTTACACAATGGAATACTACTCAGCCATAAAAAAAAAGAAGGAAATCTTACTCTTTGGGACGGCATGGATGGACCTGGAGAACATTATGCTAAGTGAAATAAGCCAAGTACCATATGATATCAATCATATGTCAAATCTAATGAACAAGATAAATTAACGAACAAAATAGAAACAGACTCATAGATAGAGAACAGACTGACAGCTGTCAGAGGGTAAGAGGGTTGCAGGGCTGGGTGGTGGGATTAAGAAAAAAAATCCCACAAAACCACAACTAATAGACACAGACAACAGTACGGTGATTATCAGAGGGGAAGGGGTGGGGAAGATAGAAGAAGGTACAGAGAGGATACACAGTGATGGAAGGAGACTTGACTTGGGGTAATGAACACACAATGCAGGATACAGATAATGTATTATAGAATTGTACACCCCAAACTTATATAATTTCATTAACCACTGTCACCCCAATAAAGTCAATAGAAAGGAAAAAGTAAATTAAAAAAAGAACAAAAAAATTACTGATGGAAAGAATTGAATTTCAATTTTATATAAGACAATGTAACATTTAAGCGAATCATAACTTGAACACCAAAGGCAGGAAAAAAAATCCTTAAAAAATGTTACTAATTTATACCTCCTGTATAAAAAATAATAAAGGATGATTACCGTGGGGTTAGAAAGCTTTTTATTTATAGCTCACACCTCTCGGCTCATGAAGTTGAAGGCTATTTAGTATTCAAGTGAGGTATTCTGTTCAGGAGCCCACGTTTATCCTGTTGATTTAAATATGGATAGTAAATCAGCACATATCCCCAATTACACAATGCTGTTATATATTTTAGCAATCAGTGTCCACAAAAACTATGTTAATTTCTGATCATATATAGATAAAAGTAGTCATCCCCTTGGAGAGCAGAGATGGAGAAAGACTTGAGGGTGGACTCATTGTAGCAGATTGTAAAATGGTTAGCCCAATGGAAGAGACGAAAGCGGCCAAAACAAAATCCATCACCCATATCTGGGAGCAGTGAAGGTAAAGACAGGACTGAAACTACCTCTTTCACACTTTGTGCAATGTATTTTTTTTTTTTAGAGATCAAACTAGGAAGGAGATCTCTCAATCTGCCGTGCCTGCCACGGGGAAGAAATATGCCCTTTAACAAGTACTTTGCCCAGGTGTCTTTGCTCCTACCAGCTGGCAACTACAGAATGCAGTACTGTCTTATACTCACCAGGAGACATTGCAACAAGTTCCTGGGGAGTTAACAAATAGAAAATATCCAGGCACGCTCAGCAGGAACAAAGCTTCAATATTCCTAACCCGCTGAAGGTAGTAGAAAGTGTAGATTAGAACAGTTGCTCAAATGAATCACGTTTACAACGCCCTACCAGCCGGTGTTTCTTTACTGGATGCTATTCTGAAGTTAACATTTCCACAGGTACAACTTGCTGCAAACAGCTCAAGAACTCTGCTCTGTAATTTTGCAGAATGTGGAGAGCTTTGTTTTCATTTGATGTTTGAACCATTTTAGTTTATAGTCTATGTAGGGACGTTTACTCAAAAGAACTTTATGTTTTGGTTTACTTTTGAATGGTCTGAGCTAAATTTAATGTGTAGAAATGTAAACAATGGCTTGAACTTTATGTTTTCTAGCCCTTTGAGTGACCAAACAGATATAATGTCACACTCCAGCCCTAAGTCTGCATAATTCACTGCACCTTTATGTTGGTCTGAAGGGAATGACTCCTGGCAGATTTTGCTCTCATTTCAAATACCATCTGCTAAATTGCTAAATTACATTCTAAACTTTTTATTAATTGACCGGTTACTTTCTAAGAACAACTTAGGAGCGTTAAAATAATTTCACATTCAGGTGTGATCTTGAAAAAGATACAAAATGTTGCTGCTTCACGGTTTTGGCAGTCCTTCAAACTAAACAAATAATTCCAACAGCATAATTTTATTTCATTTGCTGAGAGTTCCAGGTTCCTGGTACAAATCTTATATTTTCTTATTCATAGAAAATCTGTTCTTCTCAGACGTAGCTTTAGAAATTCTCTGATGCTAAAATATGTTGTTAAACTTTATATTACACAAATTCAAAGAGAAACTTGAGGGAGAAAACTAGCTAGCATTCCCATGATGTTCCCTATAAGCAAGCAACTCAAAAGAAATTCAAAATTGAGAGACAGAATTTGGAAAAGAAAATCACAGGAATGAAATAATCACAACTTCTGTGTTGATGATAAAAACTCAGAAAAAGGAAATGTTGCAATCATCCAAAATGTTTAATTTTCATAAGTGCAACACCATTTGTTTGAGAGACATTTTCATATTATTGGCCTTTTTTTCCCCTTCGACTAATGTTTTTCAGGATCATGCCTTTAGAGGAGAGGGAGATGCTAACTATGCCAGAAATATTTGAGATTCCCACAGAATATCTAATTTTTTGGTAGCAATTAATAAAACTATATGAAATAATTTAAATTGGATTAGCTGACTGAGAATGATGTCATGCACCACAGGAAGCAGCTATTTAGATTCTAGGACCAGCCGGTCCCCTCAGCTGGGTGTCCCCTGGCGACAGGTCCTGTGCACGCAGCTGGTTCGTCCACGGAGTGTCATTTGCAGCAGGGGACTTGACTCTGCGGGCAGCCCAAGAGCTATGCATGATTGGATGAACCACAGGGAAGGCACTTGGGACTCAGTGTACAGTATATTTGCCTTCGCTTGTTTAAGCTCCAGTGTTTAAAGATGTATCAAGATGTTTGGGATGAGGAAGATCCAATGAACCCAACATAAAATTTTGTGAGACTGAGGGGAAACATACTACAAAGTTCTTTATCCTTAGGGAGGTACTTCTTAAGATGAATTCAAATTAAATGCAATAAAGGAGTTTTTCTCTAAGTACTATGTTGAAGTTTGGTAATTCTGTCCGAAGAACCATCTTAGAACCTTTAAAACTATATGAGAAACACAAATTTTTAAAAATGTGATGCATAAAATGGATACTTTTTAGAAAGAGACTTTTCGGAAAGAGAATAACTTGATGTTCTAAGCCAGGGTCCGTAAACTATGGCTCATGGGCCAAATCCTGCTTGATTTGGTTTGGTCCATGAGCTAAGAATTATTTTTACATTTTTATTTATTTATTTATTATTTTTATTTTTTTATCCTCACCCGAGGACATTTCTTTGCATTTTATCTTCAGATAGAGCGGGAGGTAGAGAGGGGTCAAGTGAGAGAGAGAAACATCAATGTGAGAGAGACATATTGACTGGCTGCCACCCACATGACCCCAACTGGGGCTGGGAACAAACTGCAACCAAGGTATGTGCCACTAGCAGGAACCGAACCCAGGACTCTCTGGTCCGCAGGCCGACGCTCTAACCGTTGAGCCAAACCAGCCAGGGCTATTTTTACATTTTTAGAAAAGTTAACATTTATTGAATGCTGCTTCCTCACCAGGTACCACATGACTGGACTCATTTATCTTCGCTATACTCTACTGAGGTTGGCACTATCACAATGTCCGTTTATTAGTGAGGAAGCTGAAACAGGCAGACGGAGGCATGGTCACTCAGCCAACGATGGCAGACCAGGATACGGGCAGCTTGACTCCAGAATCCTTGCTGTCAATCAGCCCCACTACCTCTGCAAACCTAAGCTTCCTGGCGTGACCTGTACGCCTTCTACCCCTTGCTTTATCTTTATTCTCCAACACCTCTCTCCAGATATCTCTGGCTCCAGACACACGAAACACTTTTCTATTCCCAGTGTCCCCTAATCCTTACAGGCTGTGGGTTTTCACTGAGGGTTGTCCTGGCTGGAATGCTCTCCCCCCTGTCTCCACCTTTCCAAGTCCTGCCCACCCTTCAAGAACTGGTCATTACTTGTCATAACCAGCTAGAAGATAGGACGCTCTTCAGAATAACACCAGAACTTGTAGCTCTCGACTGGACAAAGAAGGCATTTATGGAATCATAGGAGAAAATTTGAATACATAGAATTATATTCCATTTTTAAATGGTTGAAAAGATCAAAAGAATAGTTTTGGCACATAAGGATTGTATGAAATTTAAATTTCAGTGTCCACAAATGAAGTGTCATTGGAGCACAGGCATGCATATTCATTTATGAATCATGTCATATATTGTCTGTCGTGTGTAGCTGCTTGGTGCTGCAATGGCGAGTGCAGAGACCATCTGGCCCTCAAAACCTAAAATATTTACCCTTCAGAGAAAAAGTTCACCAACTCCTGTTCTAAATTATTTAATTTCTGATTTTGTTCTACCATTACATGATGAAAAAGTAAATAGGCTTTAAACTGGACTTTATGTTATAATTATTTATGGACTAACATTTTAAGCACATAATCCTAGCAGGTTTGACTGGCCCATAGTATTACTCTGCATTGGCATTTGCATGGCATGTAAGAGGTGCCCAGTAAATTTTTTTAAAGAAATAAATGAATAAATTGACACTCGAAGCTGAAAAATTATCAGTAATAAGAAGAACAATCCATTTGAGTCATGTATTTTTTTTCTTGTGATTTTGTTTAAACTGTAGTTTTGGAGACTTGTTTAGTTTTGTAATATTTTTCATATCCCTGAAGTAATTAATTGCCATAAATTTGAAATTAATACATTTGTGGGACCACAAGCTATATTTGCGTCTGATTTAACTTGGCTAAATGCAATGCTAATTAGATGCGTGGTGTTCTAGCTTTTCCTATTCCCAATTCATTTTTTATGGTTCCTCTGTGTCATGCAGTATTAGAAATATATGCAAATCTCTATGATTATTCACACCGAGAGACAAAAACTTCTGTGATCTGTAATCATCCATTTATACATAAGGAAATTGATTGTATAGAATCAATAATTAGATGGCCTTGGAATGTAAATCTGAGATTTCTGCTGTAGAATGGCTTTCCTCTAGGGGACTCTTCTTTTGGTGCTAAGTCTGAGGTTTTCATGATCATTGATTGCAATTATTTTTATTTTATTATATTTAAAAAAATATGTTTTTATTGATTTTTTCCTAGAGAGAGAGAAAGGAAGAGATAGAAACATCAATGTGAGAGAGAAACATCGATTGGTTGCCTCCTGCCTGCCCCCTTCTGGGGATCGAGCCCACAACCTGGACATGTGCCCTGACCCGGAATCGAACCGGGACCTCGCAGTCCATGGGACTGACACTCAATCCACTGAGCCACACCAGCCGGGCTGATTAAAATTATTTTTAAAGTTAATCAATCTCTTGAGACTTCTTTTGAGGCTGGAATAAGTCTAAAATGCAAAACTTCTGACTGAGTTAGTAAACACATCTCTAAATTTCATCAAGCACATTCTTATCGGAAGCCGTGTAATTGGAAACATGGTGTCTCACGATTTCATTAATGATATCACATCAGCATAGTTCAGCACATCACATACACAGCGTGTAGGTTTGGAGCTAGAGGCAGCATAACCGAGGGGGAGTCAGCTACATCACTGTTAATGTGAGAACATTTTAAACCTTCTAGAATAGAGAGGTACACCAGAAAAACTTTCCTAGGTAAATAATATTAAACTATTATTTAATTTCTTTTTATGAAATTCTAAGCTGTATATTTGAGATGTAAGACCATTTAAATAAAAAGGAGGGTAACTATTTGCTCATATGTAAAATAAATAGAATGATTCTCTTAATTATATCGTACCATATTAATCTTTATTTACACTGTTTGATATAAAATCAAAATTATACCCATGCTATTTATAAGCTTGATGACTGTGATAGTGTAGAAAATCTGAGTTACAATCAGAAAAGGATTTAACAATGAACATATTAAAGGATATTGTAGTAAAAATTCAACATTTTTTCACTAAGAATATGTGAAACTTAATTGAAACTCCTGACCACTTTAAATGGCCTCTATATGGTTCTTAATAGCTCATTTGAATGGTTAATCAATATAATGTAGTTGGGGAAAATAAATTACATAAAAGTACTTTCAGATTTTTTTTATATTAATTTTTGTTACAGATGTTTCTCATTTTTCCCCCATTGACACCCTCCTTCCCCTCCCTCCCCGCCCCGTCCCCAGTTTTGTTGTCCATGTCCATTGGTTATGAGTACATGCGTACAAATTCTGTGGTTCATCGCTCCCCTCCCCCACCCCCTCTTCTGGCAATTGTCAGTCTGTACCCTACTTCCACGTCTCTGGGACTACCCTGTTCCTCAGACTGCTATGTTCATTATATTCCAGAAATAAGTGAGATCATATGATATTTGTCTTTCTCTGCTTGGCTTGTTTTGCTTAGGATAATAGTTTCCAGGTCCCTCCATGTCGTCTCAAAGGATAAGAGATCTTTCTTTCTTACAGCTGCATAGTACTCCATTGTGTATATGTACCACAGCTTTTTTATCCATTCGTCTACTGATGGACCCTTGGGCTGCATAAAAGTACTTTCTAGGAAGTAAAGAAGAAAAATTAGAAATTATTACAACTATGGAGTAATTATGTAACATGATTTTACATATGGATCTTTAAATACATTTGAATATACCAATTCATGAATACAAAACAATACATGCGACATGCGGGTATGTTATATGGCATAACAATATAATGAACTCTACCCTTAAATGAAGAATCAGAGCATTATTAATAGGATCCCTTCAGCAGTAGTGATTATTTTGAATTTTGTTTTTATTATTCCCATGCCTTTATTTAAATTTTGTATATCATAAAATAAAAAATTGCATAATTTTGGTTATCTTTGAACTTCTTGTAATTTTTTTCCCATCTCTGATATTGTATCTGGCTGTACTTCATTCATTTTCCCTGAAGTAAGGTAGCCTGTTGTGTGAACATACCACAAGTTATTTACCATTATTCTATCACTGGACATTTGGGCAATTCCAGTTTCCCCCGTCTGTTATATACTGCGCTACTTTAATATTAGTGTAAACCTATTCTGATACATATTTGCAAAAGTTTTTTTAGGGCATATAAATGAGGAATAAACTTGCAAGAGCCTAGTTTATCTAAATGTGTACCTTTACCATATAATGACAAATAATTTTCAAAAATGCTTATACCAATTTACTCTATCACTAGCACGATTCCATTGATCCACACTCCCAGTAGCATTTGGTAATATCAGACTTACTAACTCATACCAATCTACTCAGTGTAAAAAGAGCTCATTGTGTTCTTAATTTTCATGTTTCTGAGTACTAAAGAGGGTGAACATCTTTTTTATATTTTTGCTACTATTGCATGTTTCTTCTTTTGTGAAATGGTTGTTGTCTTGTAATGTCTTTTGTCTATTTTTTTCCTTCCTAGTGTTTGTTGTTTTCTTATTGATTTATATTAAAACTCTTTTTTCCCCTCAATAAAATTACCCTTAAATGCAACATAAAACACAAGCAAAATGTTTTGGAACCCAACAGGATTTCAAAACATTATGTGGATTCTGTAAAGCAGTGTTAATATTTTCAAATTTAAAATGTCTCCAACAAGAGAATATCCGTCTCTGATTAAACATTGTATTTAAAAGTAGATGACAGATATATGTGGTAGTGAGACATATGTTTATGTTTTTTAAACCTAGAATTAAGTGGTCTTTCATTCTGACTTTTAGATTCTAATACACTTGTTATAGGGATAAACTAAGTACTGAACTTGGCTCTAACACTGTTATTTTATATTCATTAGTTATCATTTATGTTAAACTTTGCACTTTGAAAAGTTTTCCTGTATTTATGGAATTAAAAAGTTCAGCATGACAGTGACTTAAGCCATTGCCACCATATCTGTGGTTTGTTCTAAAAGCCCTTTGCAGTAGTATATCATTATGGCATTGTCAGCGCTAACATAATATCAGTATAAAAGGTACTTCAACATCATTATGCTAATTATTATAATTATTTAAAATACAATTTTAAAATCCAATTGTGCCCTAAAGTGCTATTTCAGCTTAAGAGACAGGGTGTGTTATTTGAAGCACAGCTTTCCCTGGGAGGTGTCTTCCACTCTTTCCTTCCTCTGTATCAGAAAAGGTCGCTATCTGGGGATAGTTATTCACCTCCCCTTCTCTACCTGGTGAGAGGGCTTGCATTCCCAAGACCTGTCCTTTCAGCGCTCCTCCCTGATCTCAGGCCCCCACGCCAGGTCTAATTACTCGCTGACTTCAATGTTTACAGTGCTGTAACAATGCCCTTGTCGGATTCCATGCTGTTGCATCCCATCTAAAAGAGCACTCTACGTGCTGCTTTTGTCAGACATTGAAACCTTCATCCAGATTCTGAGGAGTAAAGAAACTATACATGAGAGAACATCTCGAGATCTTTGCTCTTCTGTACCCCCTCCTAATGGCAGAATTCCTGAAAATTACATTCAGCTAAGTTTCTGTGAGGGATAAATGATATTAGTGTTGGATAGAGTATGTGTTCATTAAATGTTCCCAATGAAGAAAACAATGTCTATTCTATATTGTTATAAATCTACAAATGTCCTTACTAACCCTTTATTTTTAACATAAGGGAATCTCGCATTTCATATTTTCTGGGGAGCTACTTTTGCACTGGTTATATTTCCCATAAACTGCTGAAAACTAGTTTGCTGGGGACTTTGTCTTATTTACCTACATAGTACCTAAGAAAGTGTTTTTATATAATAAATGTTGAAATATTTTGTTTGGGTTGAGTTAGTAAATAACCCAGGGCATATTTATATCATAACTACAGAGTTAAGAACTGTAGTTGGCCAGTAGAAATATAACATGTATCCATTTTAACATTTAAATAAAAATCATAATTATAAAGCCATTATTATGTAAAGATGGCTAGTAGTTCTGGGGCTTTGTCATTTTACTTTGTCTGGTTCACTATCACCAAATTATCCCTGGGGACCGTGATCTCAGTACACACTCAGAATCACCCTCCGCTCCCTCTTACAGCATTCAAGGGCCCATTTCAACAACACAGAAAATAGATTGAGAAAGATGTGTTTAGGGGAGAGCAAAATGCTGCTTTCTCATCTATGAAAGATATGCTAGTAGTAAATTCTAGCTCTTGTATGTTAGCTCATTAAATCTGTACTACTTCGAAATTATATCATTTCTCTTCTTCCTGGAAGAGAGAAATAATCTTTCTTATCCCCATGCCTAATTATCCCTGAATAGAGCAATTATAAAATGCATAAACATACTGTCCCTTTTATCCCCTTCTTTACCAGAGAAGAGAAAGAAGAAATGAGGTAGCACTTCTTTTAAAAATTTAGCTTCTTCTGAAGTCACAGTTTATGGAAAAAAAGAGAAGAGATGAAATTCTCTCCAAAATTATGGTGTTGTGTCTTAATTCTAGCTTGTCTTTTTCTTGACCCAGTCTTTGTCAGAATTAATTTTGCTAAAAGAATCATTATTCTGGTCTTTTCCATGGATGGTAAGAAAATGTCTCAAGTTACTCTGCAGTATGGAGTTTTAAATTGTATGTATTTTTCTCCTTTACCAAGGCTTCCTGCTATAAGCCATGTAAGAGTAATTTACTCCCAGCTCTCAGTTTTAACAAATAATGAAGCTGAAAGCTAACAGCAGTGGAAGACGGAGCTGGTCTCTGAGGTGGCTTTTGTTTCATTAGGCTAGTGCATGTTTAAATGCTTTGTCTTGGGGAGTCCTGGCTGTTGCTTCCAACTCTTGATTCCTGCTCACAACCTAATTCGGTCCTGCATCCCAGTCCAGAAGTAGGTTCCTATGCTCGGCTGCTTCCCACGCCGAATCTACTCAGATGCAGACCTGCTTGACTTTCTCTACATTTGGCTTAAATCCAAAGAAAAACTGGTCTGGATAGATGAGAGGTTCAGAGAGTTGAGGGGCATTTGTAACAGTTCTGCAGTTTATCTTAGATTTTGGTCAATTCTTTTAATATCTCAAAATAGTGAAGCCTAATTTTTAAAAATAGTTTTCACTTTGGTACTGTAATGAGTGAACACAATATATGAGACCAGACAATATTCATGGCTTCTTGTTCCAACAACCAGGGTCAACTCCTGGGTCTCGTTTCCCAAGGACAACAACTTTTATCTCATCTAATATAAATAATGAGTATTATGATGATTTTATAAATAATCTTGTTTGCTGACATAGATATATTCTTATTCTAGTTCCTTTTATTTTTATCTGTGCCACCCAATCAGAACATGTAGTTCCAAATTATGTCTGATTATATTACCAATTTTACAAAAAAATATTTAGCTTAGTCAGAATTTTAATCAATGTATCATATTGTTCTATAAAATGCACCTTTGTTCAAAAATTATTTCAAAGTTTTGTGAACTGAAAGTGTGTTGGGCTTTTCCTCTGTGTTCTTTAGAGAAATATGCTAAACATAAAAAGTACTCAGTATGCACTTTAGTTGATAAAACAGAATCTGCTATGCTTTTCTTTTCCATTCTTGTTCTTTTTAAACGGATGAGCTCACAAATGTATAATATTTAAAGATACCGCTCTCTGCCTCCCCAATCTACACTTATATTTACCAAAGGAGCAAAGGATGTGCCTTTATTTGCTTCTACAGTACATTTAAGAAGCTCTACACTTAAGTTAAAGAACAGTATTTCTCAAACATTTTGCCCTCAGAAGCTCTTTACACATTTAACAATTTGAGGCCCCAAAGATTGACTTTAGAAAATCTGGAAGATACAAATGTGCCCAAGCACACTGTTCCATGAGCTGACAGAGTGACGACATCGTCTGTCACTGAGCCTCTGGAAAACTCCCCTGTCCTCTTGAGATATCAGAGTGAAAACGTCAAATAGCCCCTTAGTTTTGTCATAAAAACATTTTTGTTGTTGCAGAACTAAAAGGGTCTCAGGACCTCCAGGGTCCCCAGACAACACTTCAGGGCCTACGAAGTGGTAATAACAGGAGATGTTCGTAGAGTAGCTTGACGTTTGCAATGTGGTTTCACAAATGTTTTCTATTTTGCTGCCTCAATAACACTGAGATTATGATGATGTTATTTTACAGTTAGGAAGAAATTGTTATGTTCAGGGAAATGAAGTGATTGGCTCAAGGGAGCTCAACCGGTAAAATTAAACTCATCTTCCAATTGCAGAAACTGTGACTTTTTTTTCATTATGTCATATTTTCTCCAGTACCTGTGCAGCCTAAAACGTCCCCTTGAAACTAGGTTAGTTAAGTCTAGTCCCAGAGTGTGAGAATGATTTGAACCAGAACTGGTCTCCATTTAACTTTCCAGTGATCTGTGGCGTCTGATCTGGCCCTGTGTGACACCTGACCGTGGAAATTGGCTCAAGCGTAACCTGAAGATGTGGGAGTCTTCCTCAGTGGGATGCTGGGCAGCTCTGGGATGACGCTCCTCAGAGACTTACATTTCTACCTCAGAATGTAGCTGTCCCCTTCAGAGAAGCCTGATAGACACAAATGGTTTGCGACTGGGCCATGCCGCTCAGGGTGATTGGGTGCCTGGGCAGACCTGCCAGCCTTCCCTAGGCTGACCTGTAGCCCCAGTTTGCTAGACGGAAATGGCCCACAGCTAGGAGCAAAAATACCAAATGCCGTTTGCCTGGGAGCTAGCCCTGGCATATTGATCTCCTTGGGGGACCGCACTGTCCTGTACTGTCTTTAAGCTTTAACCTTTGGGCAAATCAAAATGACAGCACCATCCACTCTGGAAATCAGAAGGGACAGGGTTAGAGACCACTTTTTTTCTCTGTTGCTGCTCAAGGCTTTGATTCTCCAAGTATTAAACATAAAGAAATGTGGGTCACAGGTGTAAGGATTGCAAGTATGTGCTGGGAAGGAAACTATATATAACAATGTTAACTTTTCTTTGAAATCAATGAAAAGGAAGGATGAATTTACCGAAGGGGTATAAAAAGGTCTTCGGCTATTTTCTTTGCTCTGCAGTAAAATGATCTTGTTAGGTAGAATAAAATGATTGCTTTATGGAAATAAAAAAGGGAGTATTTCAAAAACGGTATCATTTGTTTCTTTTACTGAACTGCTAAAAACAAAGCAAAACAGTACCCATCACAACGAAGCTCGCTTTGCTGGAGAGAAAGTCCATAGTTCTTCACTTGGCATTTAGATGCCTGTCATTCTTGTGCCCAACTCAAAGCCACCGTTTCTACATGGTCTCCACTTTTCCAAACAATTGCACCCACCACCTTAAGCCAGACCAGCCTGTGCTTGGCCCGCCCCACCGTTTCCCACCTCTGCACTTCTGCTCAGATGGTCCCTCGGCTTAAATTCCTTGTCCCTCGTTTCTTTTCTCTGTTGATGCCTACCCCTTCTTTGACCCCTTCATTACCAGGCTAGTACATGGCAATGTCCCTCTCCCTAACCTTCTAGAGGAGGGGTCGGCAAACCTTTCGGTAAAGATGGTAAATGTTTTAGGGGTTGGTGGGCCGTAAGGTCCCTGTTGCAACTACTTAATTCTACCATTTTATCATGAAAGTAGTTTGAACCACACTTAAACAAATGAGGGTAGCTGGGACCCAATAACACCATTTACAGATCACTTGTAATACTTACTCATAAAGAGCCAGTTTGCCAAGCCTTGTTCTGGAGCCTCTATTGTGATTGTCAGTCACTCACCATGTAGTATCTTCTCTTCTTACTGTTTCGTGTGTTTCCCCAATACTTACCCAACTAGACTATGCGTTCCGTGGAGACAACTGTAATTATCATTCCTTATATTTCATATATCTATCCTGGTACCTTAAACATGGTATGTATTCAGACATTCAAGTGTTTATGATTGATTTAAATACCCTTTAACAGCACGTGGAACACTTGATTCCAGTTTACTTCCATCTGCGGCCGTTTGCTGATGTACGGACTCCTTGGTGGTGTGTTTCTGTGCTGGTTCTCTGCTGGATGCCGGTACCAGCCCACGTTGAGATGTAGCACATGGCTCTCTGTGTGAAGGTGTATATTGGAGATCAGGATGAATGCTTTAATGTGTATCCTAAGAAAAGATTTTATGATGTATTTGCTGACAGAATGGTTATGATGAGACCTTTTGCTTAGCCTGCCAGCGTAGCACTCATTTCTTAGGATAACAGAGGACCATAGGTTGGCCTCCTGACAGAAAGCCTGCTGAGTTTTACCATTTAATAAAATAGAGTACACAGTGTAATTTGTACAATGTCAAACTCCAAAGAACAATTTATAACAATAATGTTTCTATTTACAGCATGCCACTAAGGAAGGGACAATAAAACATCAAGTTTGACAACGTCCCCTGATTGATATTAAGGTCAGAAGGGGAAATATTTCTGTTCTCAGCATCACAGAGGCAGTTGGCACCATAGAGGCCAGCATACAATCAACTTTGTATTCTTTTCAAAATTCGAGGCTTTGGAAAGGACAGCAGTCTAGATGTTATATTTACCCAGGAGAAAATGGAGTCTATAAACAAAAACAAGTAAACATTGTGTATTTTCAGTTATCAGAAAAAATTCTGATAAATGTAGTTGGGTCATCAGTTTTTATTCATGTTGCATTGTCACCATCTATTGGGACATGTTAGCTGTTTCTTCCAAAGACTACACCCACGTGTTCTGGTGATGCAGATGGGGTCTGAGGATATTAATTATAATGCATGAGATTTGTAGAACAGGTAAGGGGGAAAGTATAGCCATCCCAGGTAACACGAGGAGATACTCAGCTCGGGTGCCTTACCATGGAGTATGAATTAGCACGATTCACTGGTAGCCAAGAATGGTTGTGCTTATCACAGTGAAGAATCTGATATGTGAGCTCCCTGTCTTTATAATAAAATAACTCAGAGTTAAATACAGAAATAAGTCATTCTTATAACAAGGTGTGGATTTAAATGCTTAACTGTGTTTAGGCATTTATTACATTCTAGATTATTTACTTGTTGATAAAGTCATTCATACCCTCTTGTTGAGATGTTGCTGTCTCAGAGCAAACCAGTAACTTTGTGACTTGATGTTTTTAGTGCTACAGAGGAGAGGTACAAAGTGCTTTGAAAGCGTGTCATAAGGAGAGTCACACTGACCTAGTTTGTGGTGGGGTTTGGGACACGGCAGTTCCCTTGAAGCAGAGCTGTTTGCGCTGCAGTCTGAAGGATGACTAGGATTTAGACTGAGATCGATGTGAGAACAGAGGGCAGAGTGTTTCATGGAGAGGGAGACAGTCTGTGGAAGTTCAAGATGAGCGCGATAAAGTTCTAGATCTCCAAGAATACTGGCTTGGCTTGAAGCTGGAGCGGCTAAATTGTATTTTTTTTTTTTTCTGAAGAATAACAATAGAATATCTTACATCATTCAAGTTAAATTATATATCCTCAACTCCCTGCAAAATAAAACCAAAGACTTTTTTCTTTCACATAGTGGTATTTTTAATCAATCCCATTTTTATAATTATTATAATTATATACTGTTTTAAGTTTATTTGATTTTTTAAAAAATATTGTTACATATATTATCTTATTCAATTCTCATAATAAATATGAATAAGAATCAAAGGCTAGGATACTTCTCAAGGGAGGGGGTGGAGTGTGTCAGCACAAACCTCATGGTTTTGTTTTCGGCCAATTCTGATGTTTACAGAGAAAATCAGACAGATGTTAAAAAAATCATTTTTGATTTCTAACCCAACCACAGGAGATTCCTTTTTTTTTCTGGGAAGTTATAAATCAGTCATTTCATTGAGAATCCTCTGTTTTCATTGAATATGATTTTTTTTTTAATCTTCACCTAAGGATACTTTTCCATTTATCTTCTGATAGAGTGGGAGGGAGAGAGGGAGAGAAGGTGGGGGGGCGGAGAGAAACATTGATGTGAGAGAGACACATTGATTGGTTGCCTCCCGCACAACCTCAACCAGGGCAGGGGACTAAACCGCAAATGAGGTACCTGCCCTTAACTGAATCGAACCTGAGACTCTTTGGTATGCAGGCTGACGCTCTAACTGCTGAGCAAAACTGGCCAGGGTGAATATGAATTTTTAAGAATTGTCATTTTGGTGATTTTGAGTGTTACCTTTAAATGTTCCTGTTGGATATTTGTAAGTCTTCTTTGGAGAAATGTGTATTCAAGTTCTTTGCCCATTTTTCAGCTTTATTGAGATCTCTCTCTCTATATATATATATCTATATATATGTATATGTATATGTCTATATATATGTATATATATAAATTATATATAAGTATATTTAAATATAATTTAGGTGTATAACATTGTATATATTTAAGTATACAATATGTTGGTTTGATACACTCATATTGAAAAATGATTACCACCATAATATTAGCCTTTGCCCATTTTTAAAATCAGGTTATTTTTTGATACTAAGTTGTAGAAGTTCCTTTTATAGTTTAAATATTAATTTCCTATTAGATATGTGGCTTGTGAATATGTTTCCCATTCTGTTGCATTTTTACTCTGTTGTTTCCTTTCCTGTACAGAAGCTTTTTAGTTTGATGTAGTCTCACTTGTCTATTTTTGCTTCTGTTGCCTATGTTATTGGTGTTACATCCAAGAAATAATTTCCAAGAACAATGCCATGAAGATTTTCCCCTGTTTTCTTCTAGGAATTTTATAGTTTCAAGTCTTCCACTTAAGTTTTCATCAGTTTTGAGTTAATTTTTGTGTATGTTGTAAGCAAGGGTTCGATTTCGCTTTTTTGTATGTGGATATCCAGTTTTCCCAATACCATTTGTTGAAGGGACTATTCTTTCCCTGTGTGTGTTCTTGGTACCCTTGTTGAGGATCAGTTACCCATATATGCATGGATTTATTTTTCTATTCTGTTCTATTTGTCCATATGTCTGTCTTTATGCCAGTTGTATTCTATAAAACCACAGAGAGATATCACCAGTCAGTATGACCATTATCAAAAACCAAAAAAAAAAACAAAAACAAAAAAACAAGTGTTGGTGAGGACGTGAAGAAATTGAAACGTTGGTATGCTGTTGGTAGGAACGTAGAATGGTGCAGCCACCATGGAAAACAGTGTAGAAGTTTCTTAAATTTTCAAAAATAGAAATACTATATGACCCAGCAACCCCACTTGGGGCTATATATTCTAAAGAATTAAAATTGGGATCTCAGAGAGATATTGGCACTGCCATGCTCAGTGTGGCGTTACTCGCTATCCAAAATGTGCAAGTATTTAAATGTCCAATGAGGGATGAATGCATAAAGAAAATACGTACGTACAATGAAATATGCAGCCTTAAAAAAGAAAATCCTGTCATATGTGGCAACATGGATAGACCAGAGGGCACTGTGCTGAGTGAGCTAAGCCAGGCCTGGAAGGGCAGACACCGCATGATGTAGTCAGAGTGACAGAAGCAGAACTTAGAGTGGCGATTGCCAGAGGCTGTGGTAGGGGGACACAGTAGTTGCTGTTCAATGGGTATTTCAGTTGTGCAAGATGAAAAAGTTCTAAGATCTGCTGGACAGCATGGTTCTTATAGTTGATGATACTATACTATAAAATGAAAAAAAATACTAGGAGGGTAGATCCCATGAGTTTTGTACTACAATTAAAAAAGAGAGAAATATCACCGATTACTTTATCTTGCATGTTTCTAAGACACAAAACCATCTGAAGGACAAAGAGATGGAACATGTGAGAAAATTGTATTCTTCTTGAGAGAAGGCATATGACCACGTAAGACTCCTTTAGCTTTGGGTGTCTGTGGTATAACAGTACCTCCGCTGGATGCAGTATGAACTGGTTTGTGTATCACTGTGCATGATTTAGGAGTGCTGTCATTAGTATAGGGATGATTTAGTAATGTTAATTTACTAACGGAGTATATTAATATACTAATGGTGGTATTTAAAGGTCTTGTGGATAAAAAGTCAAGGAGAATGAAAAGCAAAGCATAAAGGATCTACTTTAGCTGTGTCACTTATGATGTATTGTGGTCCTTGTTTGATACATGACTATAATAAAACATTCCATTCAATTAGAGTAAGTTAACTTAAAAATTAATATTGTCCTATGCTTGATTCCATTTAAGGGGCTGGAGAAAGGGAAGAGGATTTTGACCCATTCCCTGTGCATTAGCTTTAATGACAGAACATAAATCATAGTAAGTCATGGACCTCTGCCCGGTGCTGCGCTCTGTGTGGTGCATGTCAGCGTCAGACGCGGAGAATGTGCACCTCGGTTAGAATGGCATGCGCTTTGTAACTGGACAAAAGTGAGTGGAATGAATCAGAGGTTAAAATCTGGCCCTTTGGAAATGCTTTGACACTTTACCTAGGAGCCTGCATTTATTAATAATAATGGTTCCTAAATTTCTATTTTGGCTTGTTTGCTGATTATCTAGAAAGCCCCAGAAAGAGTGATGAAGGAAATGCATTAGTGAAAAGTATTAAAAAATTATCTTTGACATCTTTAGCACAAGGAGCAAGTCCAGATGGTTGATAAAAGAGTGTAAATCAATCTATAGGAACATCCACTTAATTTTTTATTTCATGTACAATGTTTAATTTTCTGTTATAAAGATACACCGAGAATTTTATGATTACTAAGAAAATCCACCCTGTGGACATGCATGTCAGTCTTTCTGAATATTCACTCATTATCAATCAATGAACAGAATGAATTAGGGAAATACGCCCACATGTACATGTGTATGAGTGTAGGGGGTACTCAACTAAAGAGAAAATGGGGGAAAGGAATTAAAATTTCAAAAGTTCCTACTGTGTGTCAGGGACTCTGTTAACTACTTTACCTAATTTATAAACAACTAATAAATATTTATTGTTTAAAAGCATGTGACATTGTTCTGTGTCTACGCACCATCATATTTTTACATCAGCTGTGTGATCTTAACAAGGCTTATCAGTTATAGTCATGCATTGCTCAATGATGGGGACACATGCTGAGAAACGTGTCATTGTGCTCACATCAATGGCGATTTCATTGTTAGGCTGACATCACAGAGCGCACTTACACAATCTTAGATGGAGCAGCCTACCACACCGTGGCTGTATGGCATGTTACCACACTGAATACTACAGGCAATTGTAAAACAGTGGTGCGTATTTACATATTTAAATGTGCCTAAAACGTAGAAAAGAAACCGTAAAAATACCTAAAAGACAAACAATGGTACACGCATATAGGGCACTTACCATGCGTGGAGCTTGCGGGACTGGAAGGTGCTGTGGGTGTCAGTGAGTGAGTGGGGAGTGACCCTGGAGGCCCAGGACATCGCTGTAACTACTGTAGACTTTATAAACACTGTACACTCAGGCTACACTAAATTTATAGAAACATTTTTCTTCCTTTAACAATCAATTAACCTTAGCTGACTGCAACGTTTTTATAAACTTCAAAATTCTTAAAATTTTTAGATTCTTGTAATAACACATAACTTAAAACACAAACACATTGTACAAAAACATTTCCTTTATAACCTTTTATGTTTTTTAATCTATTTAAAATTAAAATTAAATTTTTTTTTTTTTTTTTTTACCTTTTAAACTTTTTTGTTAAAAACGAAGACACAAACACACGCCTTAGCCTTGGTCTACACAGAGTTAGGATCACCGCTGTCACTGCCGTCCACCTCCACATCTTGTCCCACTGGAAGGTCTCCAGGGGAATATCATGCATGGAGCTGTCGTCTCCTGTGACGATGATGCCTTCTTCTGGAGCACCTCCTGAAGGACCTGCCTGAGGCTCTTCTCCAGGAGGTGTCACTTTTTCAGACTATGTCCGAGGTGGTTTGCTTGGTTTCTTTCTTTCTTTCTTTTTTTTCATCACAGATTTGCTTGGACATTCCTCTCTATTGATGAAAACCTTTTGTTTTGGGGTCCATGTTCTCAAAAAGTTTCAGGAGCTCGTTGAGGTCTACAAAAGCTTCTGCTAAACCCTTCATGGTGAATTTTCTTGGGGGTTCTTCTTTATTTTATTCTCCTGCAGTTTCATTTGCTCTCACCTCTTCTTCAGCTGTGTGTTCCTGCTCCAATGCCAACACTTGTCATTAGCCAGTTTCTCAGGGGCCACCTCCAGGAGCTCCTCAGCATCACCACCCATTTGCCATCTCCACCACCCATTTGTTGATTTTTGACATGTTCTTGGTGGAGGAGACAGTGAGAAAGAAGCAGAATATTTGCCATAGTGTATGGAAGATCACTTTAGAATGAAGTCCACCAAAGCTCGAACGGACCTAGGAGCCATAGCACATTGGCAACAGAGCAAGCCATAGGGTAGCAGGGACATTAGAAATGAGAATTCTAGTGACACATTGCATAGGGACAAGTCAGAGTGCAAAAGCTTTCCTGAATTGTTTAGACCTGTTTAAAAATTTTGAATGATTCTTTTAGAGCAAAGGAATCAGGCCTATCAAGACACCAAAGGTTGATAAATTTTAATTCCATTTATTTATTCTCTGCAGTGGTCCAGACACAGTGCTAGGTACTTTTATAGTTTGTGGTGTAGTAAAGATAATGCTGAAGCTAAAAATGGAATATATGGGTTATTTCATGCCCTATAAACCTGCCAAATGGGCAGCACTAGCAATATATTACCCATTAATATGTGGGAAAGTAATATTTAGTGACTGATTACAATTGGGATTTATGATTTCTGTTTGTAGTTCTGGTCATTTTTTTCTATGGGCAGTGCTCATGGAGAATTTGAAATATATATGTAAATATCTCTTCATGAAGAGACCAAGACATTCCATATAAACACCCTACTTGTCTCTTAAATATTGTACATATTAATGCTTAGATATTTTATATCATGAGAATATTTTATGCCAGACTCGTTCTATTTTTAGCTAAGGCTCACTCAATGCCAAGTGGTGATGTGTTTTCCCACTTAAGAAGATAATGCTGGATGATTCTTTGCTCATATTCTGCTTATTCTCTTCTGTCTGTAACATTACCCAAAGCAAAACTCCTTCTCTGCCTCTCAGTTTCCCTCAAATTTATCTTGTTCCTCACCATCATCATAAAACTTCTAGATAGAATAGTTTTTATCTCTGAGTATTTATTCCTCAACATACGACAGTTTATCTCTGGTGTCACTGCTGAGTAAAAGCAGCCCCTTTGGGGTCATCCGAGGTGAGCGTCAGAGCACCAATTCTGTGGCTTCTCTGAAGTCTGTGCCACTGCTTGTCCACACTGGAGTTTGCCACGGTGCCCTCCTCACATCCGCTCTTCTTTCATGATTCCTTTCAGTTTCTTTCACTGGCTCTCCTTCCTCTGTTCTTTAATGGCTTCTGAATGTGGGTCTAAACCCTCCATTTCTGTAGCTTTTGTTATAGTAGGGACTCATCACCTCTCACCCAGTTCATTCCGAGAGACTCCAAATAGTCTCACAGGTTATTGGCATCAGCCTCTCTCACCAGCTCCAGATCACACTGCAGACTGGCCAGAGTAGTCACCCATTCAGACAAGCCCGATCCTGCACACGATGGCTTAAGACATCCATTGCCCAATGGGTAGACTACATCCCCTGCATGGCACACAGGCCCCCTCAGAGTCCGGCTTCCGTTTCCTGTTCCTGCCTCATAGCTCACTCTCCTCCCTCCTCCCCCCACCCAACAGGGACTGGCTGCCTCTGATTTGTGTTCCTGACCACACGTCTCACCTCCTCTTCTCTGTCTGGCCACCTCCAAGATGGTTCATCTCTTTGTGCCTGTCCCAATTGACACAGTAAGGGAAGCTGCCATGTCTGTATTCAGGGAGATCGTGACGGTGGAAGGAAATAGGCCGGTGTCACCACTGAATTTCCTGCCAGCATCGAGCTTCTTGATATTAGATCATTCAGACGTGGGCTCGGGGGGATTTGCAGAGGATGCTCAGGAAACCAATAAAGATAATTAAAAGTTTAGAAAATTAGAACCCTGAAAAACAGGTAAAGAAACAATGATTCAGCCAAGAGAAGAAAAAGCCTGAGGGAAGGTATAAGAAAGACAAATTATTTCCTAGAGGATAGACTCAAACCATCCTCCATTAATATTGAGGAGGAACAGCAAAGCACGTAGGATTTATATTTGCCATGAGAAACATTTCCCAGGTAAGGGATTGGCTATCCAGAATAGTTTATTCATGAGACTCTCAGAATTTATTCATCCATAGATCTAAAAAGATATATTCTCTTCTGTGTAGCCAGTTCAGGTATGAAGCGGCGTGAATGCAGAGAAGTGAATTGGGTGATTTCTTGTGGTCCTTTTTTCCCCTCAGTAAATCAGTCTCTGTCTTTCTCTGTCTCTTTTTGCCTTTATCCATTTCTCTGAATGGTTCTCTCTGGCTTTCTGTCCCTTTGTCTTCCTATGTCTATTTCTCCGTTTTTCCTTCTCTTTGTTCCCTTCTCTTTCTTCTTCATCCCTCAATACTTCTATCCATCCTTCTAGCCCCAATATAAACAGAAGATTTTTAGAAATGGTCTAAACACTGCTATTCTCCTTTTTGTTAATCTCAAATTCACTGTTATCATTTGGCTGGCCTTACAGACATTTTGGATGAGAGTAAAATGACCATTTCTGTAATGAATGAAGACAGAAAAAGTTGTTTTGTTTTTTCTTGCTGTTAATCCTCACCTGAGGATATTTTCCCATTGATTTTTAGATAGAGTGGAATGTAGGGAGGGAGGGAGAGAGAGAGAAACCTCAATGTGAGAGAGACACATCAATTGGTTGCCTCCCACACGACCGGGGCCAGAGATCGAACCTGCAACCCAGATACGTGCCCTTGACTGGGAATCGAACCCTCGACCCTTCTGTCTGAGGGCTGATGCTCTAACCACTGAGCGAAAATGGCCAGGGCCAGAAAAGTTTTTGTGGTCAGTTGCTTTAACAATATTATTTTCTGAGACCTTCTTCCTCCTATGATACACTTTCGTCAGCATAGCTTCATCTCTTCCTTTTGAGAAGAATTTTCTCTGTAACTTGTGGACATGTTTTACCAGAGAACTGTTATGTCCCTTCACTACCTGGTATTAGAAGTCTGAGGGAAGGGGCGTTAATCAGTAACACCGCTCCTGGGAGCAAGGCAAGCAGCAGAACGCCCTGCTCCCCTGTGAGCTCCGTTCTCACAGGTCCTGTTTCTCACCTGGCGGCTGTTTGCTATGGTATCTTTCCATCTCCATGTGTACCGACCCTCTCTTTTGTTGCTGGTGGCGGTCATCTTGTCTTTCTCTCATTCACATTTCTCCTCTATGGTATTTTTCTGTTCTTTTCATCCCCTTTTAGTGTTCAGACCTTGGGGCAGATGTCATCTTATCTTTTTCTGAGATTGGCCCTTCCTGGGTGCAGCCTCCTCCAGCATCCTGTCCCTCGACGTGCCGATGGAGCCCAGCACCTACCGCTGGCACGCACACGGCGGGGTCCCGGGGTGGGAGCTTCTATGCCTTGTGAGAAAGTCATATGGCTGAATCGATACAACTGTTTTTCTCTTCTCCAGAGCAGGTATAATATCTCATCCTTGACTTTTTTATCTGGTGTTTACTAGATTTCCCCCTTAAGCATTTCAGAGGATGACAGGTAATTTAATTTTGCTCCTGTTTCTTTTTTTTCTTCGCTAGTTCTCATGTCCTAGTTGAAGAGAACTGTCTAGAGTCCATTCTTGCAAGTTCATTGTGACCCAACAAATCCCAGGACTAAAACTCTGCAATATAGACTCTAGTAAGAAGAGTGGAATTGGCACATCTCCTCACGGGGGCAAGAGAGGGACTTGGTGACGAGAGTGGAGCAGTGGTCCCTGTGCACCAGGTATCAAGGTGTTTGTCTGTAAGCGACCACTACTTACTGCTGTTTCCACAGGCGCTGCCAAGTAGAAGCTGCCCTGGAAAACGTACTGGGAACTGAGTGTAAATAATATTTCTATAAAGTAAAATCATTAGTTAGTATATGACCTGTAACAGCAAAATAAGGTCACTTAAATCATTGCTTTGGCTTCCCGCTGTCTCTTCTTATTCCCTTTATATTATTTTTAAAAATTATTTTGAGCACATACCATCCATTCAATCAAAATTATATCATATAAATGTTTTCAATTAAGTAACATTTAGATTTTTTTGGTCATGGATATTTATTGAGCCGTATCATTTGCTAAGTATTGCTACATTATGTTATTTATTAATTCATTGAAACCACATAAAGGCCCTGTGATTAGTATTACTATCTCCATCTGAAATATATGAAAGCAGACACAGTTTTCAAGGGTGAATAACTTCTCTGAGGTCAAATATGACTACAAGTGACAGAACCCAAGATTTTTTTAAATTGAATTCTAATTTTCTTTCTCTTGTGCCTTAGCTGTTCCAATTGGTCTGTTGCTTTCAATGGCAATTATATATTATTATTATTTTGAATAACAATTACATGTCTAAGAAAATATATTTGAAGCATGGAAAATTTCTTCTATAAATTACATAATCCAAATAAAAAGTCTACAACAAATTAGTAATTGAGAAGTAATAGATACTGAGTATTTTGCATGTGGAGTAAAAGAGGAGATCTAGTTATAGTGTACATTGAATATTTACCAGCTCGTTTTTTTGAGATTGTGTAGTTCCTTTCATAGAAATGGGGACGTTCCTGTGTAACACAGAGCTTACACGTATTTGGTTTGTCACTCTTAAATCCCTCTTCTATTAACATTACATTCATAATCTAAGAGATCTTCCTTCCCATGGCAGTCAGGCTGAGTGATTACTCGGCTCCCTGTCAGTGACGTTGATGGTATAATGAAACATCATCAACAGCAGACATTTATTGAGTATTAGGAGTAGGCAAGAAAAGTCAAGTGAACTTCCCTCCATCCTCCAGGACTGGTAAGCTGTAAGAAATTTAAACAATTTGTTAATTCAAAACATAAAAGAATTTTAAAAACTCTTTGAACATCTGTCCAATTAACATAGTCCTTTTCAAGAAACATCAATATTAAAATTAAATTAAATGTATGAAAACAGTCTTGTTTCCTTTGTGGACAGATGACCAAAATCCTATCCATGAAACATTTTTATTTATTTATTTATTTATTTATTTATTTATTTATTTATTTATTTATTTATATATAAAATTCTTTAAAAAATATTTATTTATTTATTTATTTTGTTACAAATGTTTCTCTTTCCCCCCATTGACACTCTCCTCCCAATCCCGTCCCTCCCCCCCAGCATTATTGTCCATGTCCTTGTTTACACATACATGTGTAAAAGTTCTGTGGTTTATCTCTTCCCTCCTCCCACATCCATCTCATCTGAGGTTTGTCAGTCTGCACCTCACTTCCATATCTCTGGGTCTATTTTGTTCCTCAGCTTGTTTTGTTCTTTATCTTTAAAAGCCATTAGTTAGCGTCCGACCTGAAGGGGCCAAATGGGCCCTTTCAGTATTTGTTCATTTGGGTCTATTACTTTTTGATTGTTTATATTTCATTCTGACATTTTATAATAAAATAAGTAAAATCTTTTCAGCTATTTAAAATAGATTAAACCTTCTTTTGCAGATACGTTGAACTATAATCAACATAGCAACCAAACAGAATTTAAAAGGGATAGTTGATTTTATCTCTTTCTTTACTTGTTGCACTAATCACTTGCGCCAAGGAAAACATATTAGTTTGAGTTTCGATCTCAAAGAAAAATGGCAACTTTCACTTCTCTATATCCTTCTTATGTCGATGCATAGTGCTAGGCAGGAATGAAATATCGTTAGGTGCCTATAAGTGAGTGACTATGAAAGGTATACTACTTTATAGCAAGAAGAAAATGAAAATTAAGGGACTCACCTGCATTTAGAACAGTATTTAGCACAGTATTGGGTGAATGGTAAAACTCAGGGCTACTGCACCCAGACCTCAATGGCACCTTTCTTTGTGCAGCTCTGGGATAGTTGAGCAAGGTTTTGTGTCTGCTTGACTAAAGAAACCATCTCCACACTCAATTCTGGTTTGCTCAGTAGCCTCTGAAAAGCAGTCTATTCTCTCTGTGCTTTGTTTTCCCATCTGATCAGTGAGGCTAGTTATACTTACCACCAACCCCTATCAGTCTTTTGAGGTTAATAAAAGAATGTCCGTTGAGCATTACAGATGCTGAAAAGTCACTGCCTAAGTATTAGTAGAAGTGTGAGGGGTAGGGGTAGGGAACACATTATTCTTCTGTGTATTTAGTAATAGAACAAGCATTACCACTTCCTATAAAAATACTATGGGAGGGGAAGGTCCTCTTCCCCACTGGATAGTCCTGGGGTGGACTTCTTATGATACTTTGAGAAAAGGAATTTTGTGAGACTCTCATGGGAGAATGAATGATTTTTATTTGCATGGAATTATATCCGTGGGTTTCCAAAGTCCCACTTCCCTTAGTCCAGTCATGGAAGAAGTGTAGCTGGGGTTTCAGTAAACCTAGAAGCAAAGCCAGTGTGCAGATTTTCCTTTCCATGTTGAAGCTGGGTCCAGTTCAGCATCAGGCTAGTTGCAGTCCATTAGTCCATTGTGTGTGTGGGTCCACACGGCTGTGGGCCACATGGAAGAATACCAGGAAGCAAGAGCAAGAAAGCCCCACAAGCCAGGAATCACATGAGTTTCAAGAGAGCCAAGAGCACAAGAGAGCAAACCCCTTTGTTTAGGGAGTTAAGTATCCCAAATCTCTGGCTTGCTGTGGCCACGCCCATTCTGGCCAATGACCTCTGTTCCCAGGTGTGATTGACAGCAAGCACCTTGCTGGTATGTGTCTATCTTCCCTTTGTCCAGTCCCCTTCCCCCAGTGTTTTGCAGGGAACATGTCTATAATGTCTGGCCTTCCCTTTGCTTCTTTCCTATTATTAATAATTAGCTAATTACAATGGTATCACTGCTACTCTCAGATTTCCCACATATGGATTCTATATTCTAGACACACTAGTTTGATTTTTATAAAAAAGAATCTGAAACAAGCCATAGATAAAATATCTCTCTAGTCTTATCCTATTTACTATAGGCTTTTCATTTTAAAGTCCTATTCTGAATGAATTTTCAGAAAGAAACCTAAATCATGTTTTCTTTAAGAGCTGTATGCATGAACTACTTTGGGGTTGGAAAATGTGTTGCATGTGTCCCCCACTCCTCCTGCAAACATGGTCCATGAAACTGTTCTACCTTCTTGAGTAAAGACAGAACCTCAGAATTCTCAACACGTTGTTGTTCCAGGCAGCTAGGACCAGTCCGTCAGAGCTAGGATGAGTTAAAGCCTCAGTCATTCCTGATTAACTGACTTTCTTATTTATAGCTAAGGAATCTAAAGTCCAAATATTGTTATTCTGGTTCAATTCCCTCCATTAGAAACACAATTTTACCTCTCATTCCTTAAGCCTAGGTTGCTTAATTATTGGTGTGTCTTTCTGTCCCTTTACAGCCAATCTTCTGGAATTAAAATACCTATGCTTGTCTCCATTTCCTTTCTTCCTGTATATGCCCAAACTTATGCGCTCTAATATTGGCCTCTACTCAACCACTGAAATGTTCTTGCTGAGGTCAACAAGGATTTAAATGTTAAATTTAACACATATATTCCAGTTCTTAATTTTTCTTTTCTCTTAAACATTGCATACTGTCAATCATTTTCTTTTTATTTAATTTGCTATATTCCATTTTCTTGTTATATTTCATCATAATACTCTCTTAATTTTTCCTCCTGTCTCTGGAGCCAGCCCTCTCTTTTCATTTATTTATTTATTTATTTATTTATTTATTTATTTATTTATTTATTTATTTTTACATTTATCTTCAGGTAGAGCAGGAGGGACAGAAGGAGGGAGAGAGAGAGAGAGAGAGAGAGAGAGAGAGAGAGAGAGAGAGAGAGAGAGACATCGATGTGAGAGAGACAAATCGAGTGGTTGCCACCCACATGACCCCAACCAGGCCAGGACAAACTGCAACCAAGGTACGTGCCCTTAGTGGGAACTGAACCCGGGACTCTCTGGTCCGTAGGACAACGCTCTAACTGCTGAGCCAAACTGGACAGGGCACCAGCCCTCTCTTTAAACAGTGTAGTTTCTTTTTCTCTTCCAATTCCTTTGAGCTTGGCATTCTTGAGATTCTGACCTCAATTCCTTTTTCTTTGTGGAATTTTAGCAACTTTAATCATTGCAACTGCAAACTCCACCTCTAACCTGAGTGCTTTGGCATCTTTCTCTCTATCCCAGTGCAAACTAGTATATTCAGCTACTTACTGGACATGCCTTTGGTATTCTATAGGCATAAAAGTCTATTACCAACTTTCAAAACTGAATACATGTCTTCTCTTCAAATCAACTCCTCTTTCTGGGTTCCCTAATTTGGTGAGAGGTACCACCACCCACTCAGTTGCTGAAGCAGAAATGTAGCAGTCAAGAGATCTCAGTGAAATTCCTTACTGTATCTTTGTGTTATGGAATTATTGGGGTATAAAATGATCAGCTGTCCCATTTTTAGATGATTTTATAATTTATCTTTATAAATCATGATCTATCTAGTTATCATCTCTCTAACCTTCTGCCACATTTTATCCTTATACACATTTTGATTTCTTTATTTAGAAACTACATACAGAAAATATATTGGGAGGAAATTATAGAATTGTGCTGAGTGATGGAATGTCAGGTGACATTTCCCTCCAATATTTTGTGCTTTTCATATTTTAATATTGAATTTTTAAAATACTATATTATTAAAAACTTCTTAAAAGAAGAAAATCACCAAAATATAGGGGATATATGTTCATGAAAAACAATAAAATTTTATATTGAGGCCAGCTCTCTTCTCATTGAGTAATGACCCTAATTTCTTTTTAAGAGAATGCTAATAATTTAATTCATTAACAAAAAACTTTTGTGCTCCACCTATTTATTGTTTACCCCCGCCCCAACTTCTGGCAACCATTGATCTTTTTACTGTCTCCATAGTTTTGCCTTTTCCAGAATGTCATATAGTTGGGATAATATAGCATGTTGGCATTTTAGATTGGCTTCTTTCACTTAGTACTGTGCATTTAAGATTCCTCCATGTCTTTTCATGAGTTTTTAAGTGCTGAATAATAATCCATTGTCTGGGTATTCCACAGTTTATCCATTCACCTACTGAAGGACATCTTGGTCGCTTTCAGGTATTTGCAATTATGAATAAATCTGCTAAAAAAAAAAAGTGTATTCAGTGCCTAGATTAACCAAGGGAAAAGTACTATGATTTAGAGAACAGACTAAAACAATTCAGCTTTAGAAGGCAGAAGATGTGATATTGGAGCTTTATTTCAAAAGATAGGCAAGGGTTGACTCCTGAAAAGAAGTAAAGGAAGGTGTTCCAGGCATAGGGAACAGCATCGTACAAAGCCTCACAAACATGGAAAAGCAAGGGGGACTCAGAATGGCTGAAGATTACTATATGTATGAGATGGAGAAAAGATTATATGCCATGTTATTTTACTGATCCATACATTTAGTATACATTGGTAAAGGAAATAAAAAAGTTTTCTTAGTTAGCTCTTTAAGTATTATGCAGCATCTGACTTTATTAAAATCAGTATATAACATTTTTCTTCAGCCTCTATTTTGCAGGTATTGGTATTTTTTCACTTCTTTAAACTTTACTTCTTTATCACAGTTTATTTGTCTAATATGTATTGGGCAGATCTTGTTATATATATTTTGTTTTGTCGTAAGTATTTTTATCTCCATCTATGGTTTTAAAGCACAATTCTTGCATTTTATTTTCTTGTTGTCAGGGATCATTTGGGACTATAATGCAGCCATTGGCAAAGAAACTTTCCCCCGAATTTAAAATAATAAAGTAACATTGAACTGTTCATCTTTACTGATGATGTATGTTCTACAGTTACTTATTCAATTTTGTTTTGAAAACTGACTCGAGTGAGAATAGAGCAGTTTGGGTGGGGTTGTGTTGACTCATTCCACTCCAGTGTGTGCCCGGCATATCCCTTTATGATTTCAGCTTGTTTCAGCCAGAAGGTCTCTAATTTAAACAAACTCTCAAGTTGTTAATCACAAAGATGTAATTATGTCTTCGTGTGCTGTGCACTTTAAAGTCGATGATTCTGAAGCAGATTGTTCTTTGATATTGCCATCATTTTTTTATGAACTTGAACAGGGAATTGGGTAGTTAAAAGTTAAGCACCCTGAACAGACTTTAGCTGCCTTCTGATGGTAGGATGTTCGCGGTTTTTCTGAACGGAGTTTATTATTAATCTGGTGAACACCCAATGTGATGAATAAATAAGGGCTCTTTGCTGGAAGGCAGGGGTCATAAATGTTTCCTTTTCATCAGCCTCAGCTTTGGTCATTCCTGTGCTGTCCAAGTATACTTAATTGTGTCATTTTGGTGCTTATAATTCTTAGAATATATTCTGCTTTTTATATCATAGTCTGCATTTCAATGGTCCTTTGTAGTGACTTCTGAGACCCTTTGTGACTTAGCGTGGTGACTCTTGCCCCAAGCTGCCTTGCAGACCAAGAGGGGCAGAGTGCAGACGCTCTGGCGGTGGTTCCCAAGTCTGACTGTGTGCGAGCCTCACCAGGAGGTTTAAACAATACTGACGCCTGTACCCCCCCCCCACACACACACACCTTAATTAAGTCAGAATCCCACAGTTTGAATAATAAAATATTAAAGGTATGGCTACATCAATATCAACTTCTCAATTAGAGTAGTAATGAGAAGCATCGTCTCTATTTGATGAGGTATTACTGTGTGTGTGTGTGTTAGAGAAAGTAGAGGCAATGTTACAGAAATTTTGTGTTAAATTCTAAAATTGAAATTGTAGGAATTTTAAATGTTTATTTTGTTAGTTTTTTGTTTTTTTTTAGAGAGAGAGAGGAAAGAAGAGAGAGATAGAAACATCGATGAGAGAGAAACATTAGTTGGCTACCTCTTGCAAGGCCCCCACTGGGGATCATGTCTGCAACCCAGGCATGTGCCCTGACTAGGAATTGACCGAGTGACCTCTTGGTGCATGGGACAATGCTCAATCCACTGAGCCATGCCAACTGGGCAAAAGTGTAGGAATTTTAAAATGTTATATCAGATGTTAATGGGAATTGTCTTTTTGGATGTAAAAACAAGTATATATTTAATTATAAATTGGGAGTATGGCTTCAGTGAGGGTTTGTTTTTGCATCAACTTGGCTAGACTATAGCACCCAGCTGTTTGATCATACACCAATCTAGGTGTTGCTGTGAAGGTCTTTTGTAGATGTGGTTAACCTCTACAATCAGTTGACTTTAACCAAAGGAGCGTACTCTCAATACTGTGAGTGGGACTCACCCCATCAGTTGAAAGGACTTAAGAGCAAAAACAGGTTTCACAGAGAAGGAAGTTCTTCCTGATGATAGGAACATCAGCTCCTGCCTAAGAAATTCCAACCTACTGGGCTGCCCTATAGATTTCAGACTTACTGGCCACCACGATGCATAAGCCAATTGCCAGAAATCAATCAATCTATCTATCATCTATCTATCTATCTATCTATCTATCTATCTATCTATCATCTATCTATCTATCCATCTATCATCTATCTATCTATCTATCTATCTATCTATCTATCTATCTATCTATCTATCTAATCATCATCTCCTACTGATTCTGTTTCTCTGGAGAACCCTACCTGATACAGCTTCCTAAATGGAAAGCATTTTAAAGATATGAAGTAGATAATATCCAGGTGGATGTTGGGATAGGGGAGTGGGGTTTGTCGTTCTACTGTTCCCATTTCAGTGAGTGTTTGAACAAGCAAACCTCGTGAGGGCTGCTGAAGCCACTGCTTCCCTGGCTTCTCCCTGCCTCGCCGGGCACGCTGGCAGCAGCCCCGAGCCTCCGTGAGCTCCCCCTGACACGCCTGCTGCTTCCAGCTGTCTTGGCCTCTGTACATCTGTTTCCTCCTACTTCACACGTGTTTTCCCTCCTCTGTCCCTCTGTGAAGACCACTCCCCTTCTGACCAGAACTAGGGGTTCCCATTTCTGCCTCTCCTCTCACTTAGAGCATTTCCATAAAAGGCTCTATCAATGTATTTGTATGTTTGCTTTTTTATTTGCTAAATGGCAATGACCATGTCTTATTCATCTTTGTATTCCCAGCACCTAGCACAGTTCCAGGCATAGGAATTGTTCAGTAGGAAGTGTTCAATCACTGTCACTCAGAGAAGGAATAAATAACTGACTCTTCCTTCAAGTTCAGTTGCAGATGGCTGGGAGGTGTCTTCAGTGGCTATTCTTTCAGAGCTGGATTTGCTTCTTGTACCTGAGGTCCCTGAAAAGGAAATTCCAGGCAGAGAGCCCTCTAATTCCTACCCAAAGCCTATGCTTTCAGTATATATGGGGAATGGTAAATACATAATGCCGATACAAGCTGATTGTGTGGAAATCTCTGACATCAGATATTCACAGCTTGAATGTTTCACAAACTCAGTACAACTTCGGGCTAATTTATTCCAACCTTTCTAATTAATGACCTGAAGCTCCACCTGCATTTATTAGCAAAAGGTCCAGTTTCCCTTTTGAAGTTGTACCCAACTGATCGACCTTAAGTTTCATGCCTTATCCAATCCGATGTGGGGTCACTGGGGTCTTTTTCCGATGCCAGCTATAGAGGAAGCTGTGCCGTCTGGTTATTGTTCTCCTCTGTGTGTGTCTCACTGCCACGTGGTGTTGCAGTTGAAGCTTGCAGCTGCACAGTTACGTGGACTCCTGTCCACTCAGTGTGAGTGTCCTCCCTGGCCCAGACCCTGCATAGGCCACAAGGTGTCCCTCTTCCCAGAAGGGCTGGGTGCGGAAGATCTCCCGTCAGTCCCATTGGGTGCTGAAAACAGCTCTCGCATCATGCCCCTGAGCCAGCAGCTTGGCCACCCACTCTTCTCGTGGTGTGTGGTGGGACTGTCCTCAGTGTTCTTCCCCCGCTGGGCCTTAGTCATGCCCTCAGCAGGCCTCCGATCCTCCCCTCTGGAGGAGGACATGGCCCCAGGTGCTCCCCAGGGGCCAGCTCTGCATCCAGGGGTCTGGGGGAGCTTTGCTAGAGTCACAGGAGCTTGTTATGCTCTTTCCTATCCTCCCCTAGTGACTTTCTTATCTCAGCCCAGTGAGCTACTAGGAAATTGCCAAGTGATTCTTCATGGAACAGAGGGAACAAAGGCTTCGAGGTGACTTTTTGCTCCACCCATTGAAGCTGATGAAGCACATACACATTTTTATGGGTCTCTCAAATGGCACCTGATTTACTCTCTGCCTCAGCCGGCATTATGTATGCCAAATGGTGGCCCTTGCCTTAAGGCTGCACCCTCACTTTTTCACAAAGACACAAAGAAGCCTAGTTAACAAGCAGAAAGATGTTTGAAATATAGTGCCTTATGGAAGAAACCCAAACAATCTGAATTCTGAATGTGAATTGTCCGCAGGCTTTACAATGGGCTGGATTACATTGTAGGTGCTTACTGCCCTTCACTACATCATTAATTTCAGCTTCGCTTTTTATTATTCCTTGATATCGTTCTTGTTCTAGTCAGGGTATCTCACTAATTGCACTGCTCCAACACGCACACGGGCTTGATCGCACTTCAGGAATCACCTGTTATTTCTCCACCTGCCTTGGTGGTGCCCTCCAGTCCAATATAAAAATAGCTTTCTCCCCAAAGCTATGTTGATCTTTTGCTCTCCCAGGGTTTCCCTACAAAACGACAGTCATAGCTACCGCTTCTTAATATAATAATAGATAGTTACTTTATGTTTTGATAATTCTTAAAAATGTAGAAATAACATACCTATGCAAATGTACACAGAACACATATGTGCAGCTTATTATTATAAAGTGAATTATTATAAATATTTATACGTGAATACCTGTGTTATCAGCACTTGTGTTAAACAGAAGAACATCGCCAGCATCCCGGAGCCCTCTGGTTGTCTTTCCTAACAGGAAACCTCTCTCTCCCTCCAAAGTCACCCTTATTTTACCCTTAGTCTCTTCCCTTTCTTGCCAGTTTTACCACTTATAGTACTTTCCTAATCACCATAGCTTAGTTTTGCCCGTTTCTAAGCATTATATACTTGTAACGATGTAGTATGTTCTCTTTTTTGTCTCGCTTCTTTTATATAACAGCTTCTGAGCTCCATCCAGGCTTTGTACAGTAGTCGTTTTTTCATTTTCATTGTTGAATAGCCTCCATTGTATGACTGTGCTCTCCATCCTTTTGTTGATAGACATCCGGGCTGCTTCCAGTCTAGGCTATTATAAATAATGATGCTATAAACATTCCTGCACATTTCTCCTGGTGCCTCTGTGCACGTCTGGGCCTGGAACGTTCTTGTGGGAGAGTTTCTAATTATAAAATTCAATTTTGTGACTAGAGCTGTTTTTTTTTTTTTATTCCCAATAATGGTAATTTTGGTGATTTGTAAATGTTTTTCTAGTAATTCACTAGTTTCATCTAAATTTCTTAAATTCACTCTTATGGTCTGTTTAATCTCTGCAGCATCTGTAATGATGTCCTTTTTCACTTCTGACATTGGTTATTTGTGTCTTTTTGGTTCATATTTTGACCAGACTTGCTAGAGAAGATCAATTTTAAGTCTTTTCACAGAAAATGAAGGGATGACTTATTCTATGTTGATATCACATTTTCTGTGTGCATTTGCCTGTTTTGTTTTTTTTTTTCCCTCAGCATTTTGCCAATTATAACAAAATGATGCTGAGAAAAACATTATTTAAGGACCTGATTCAGAGGGAACCTTACTAATGACAAACGTTTCAACTTATCAGGAGGATATAATGTGCCCTTAAAATACAGAAATTAAAATAACTTAATTCTTGTTTCTATAAATTAGCCTATGGTAAAATTGGTTTCATTATACAGTCACATCCTTTGTTCAAAGTCACAGAATCTACTGACTACTTTAAGTGAGAACTTATTGTTTATTGATATCTCACATTTTCTGTGTGAATCTATAACACATTTTTGCTTTAATTGAAATTAGTATAGCTGCACCAAGTTTTTTTATTGTTTGTATATCTTTTTCAACATTTTTATGTTTTACTTTCAATCTTTATGTAGCCTTAGTTTTAGATGCAATTTTTGATAGGCAACTTATAATTGAATTTTGACTTTGCATGTCTGAAAAATATCTTTATTATATCCTCATACTTTTTCTCTGCTTTCTGCATATTCTACATCCTCTGACTTCCTTGTTTTTGTTTAGTTTTGAGCTTTTTGATTTCTTGTTAGAGATTTTCCTCAAATATACAATATCTGAAGTCTGTTCATTTTTAAGAGTGGCCAATAAAAATATGATTGGAAAGTCTGTGCAGAGACAGACTTGTGACCAGTAAGACTTGGGGAAAGGGGGTTGTGGTTGATGGGAATTTGGCTGTTTCACTGGGGGCCCCTCAACTGATAATAAGGCTTTTGGGAAGGGCAGAGCTGGTTAGTTTTCTTTGAGATGGAACTTTTGTCTGCAACCCAGGATAGTGCAGTAATGTGGACATACTGGGGACATACCTCAGAATTGATGAAGGTGCATAGGGAGCAATAACAGAATTTGTAATGTCTTCCTTGCCTTTGGCACAGACATCAGTACCTTTGGCCCTTGGCATACACTCCGACAACATGAGAAGCTGTAGCAGCAACCTTGGTGGGCATCCGTAAAACAGGGTAGCTTTGGACCCCTCTGTGATATCAGTGTCAACTGGAGAATAGCATTCTGGTAGCTAAAAGTTCTAACAGAACCAATAACAGTCTCTGAAAACTCATTGAATGATTTGGGAAGAAACTTGTAGGCCTGAAATGCTCACAAGGTGGGTGGAAATGTGGCTTTATTTCCTTCTGTTCTTACTATAGGCTGGTGTGGTGCAGCTGGTGAACCCCACACTGCAAAGCAGAGCATAGAATTCTTCATTGTTACATCAAACGAAGTTACATAATTAATAAAGTTGCAGAGCAGATTTATGGAGCAATAAAGTGATATCACCTCTAATTTGAAGGGCATTTGATAATAATTAGACATTATTAGACTAAGGAGATGCCCATGAGCTTGGCTCTTACGCAGAGAGTGCAAAACCGGAGATGGCTGAGGGTGAAAGGTGTGTGATATTTACTCATGTTTTTGGCAAACACAATTCTAGGGCTCCTGTCCCAACCTCCTGTGAAATTCTCTCCAGCTCTCTATTCTCCACTAAGTGATGTCTGCTTAGTCCATCTTTTTGTTACCTTCTGCTGACACTTTGTAGCAAACCCATAAAATCTTTAATCTGTTACAAGTGCAGCCTCCACTCTCTCCAAGCTATACTTTATCTGTATTTTGTCCTTTGTCAACACTTTTTATTTCAAAAACAGGTTCCCTTTAGAATACTAAGCTAAGAGACCTCTTTATCAAGCCTTTTATCTATGAAATGACAGATATTCTCACACTTGTTGCCACTCATTCTCACACTCATAGTGCCCCCCATCGCACATGCTAATAGATTAGTTTTCATTAGAACATGTATACCCATTTTTTTAAAAAGGAGGGGAGTGCTATTCTGAACTTGAGCACACTTATGAAATTTGTGCATGTAAACATTAAGATTTAAATAAGTCTCCCTCTTTACTTTGGCAGTGGCATAAAGAACGGACACAATACAGTTATCCTCGTTCTTACTGAGTGATCTGAAACTAGCCGCACTGGTGATTTTTCTTGCAGCCAATTTAGTGGCATTCCTTTATAAAAGGAATGAGAAGATGGTTACAACTGAACAAAATATTCAAAATAGTCACATTGTTACTATCTAATATTTTTCTTCAGTGAATGGTTATAACTCTTGTCATTGCAACTAACTGAAGCTACACCAGGTTAGTTTAAAAATAAAAATGGGGGTCATAATTAGATGAGGGTAGTAATTATTAGGAATTAACAGGTTGTCCCATGGAATCCAATGTAGGAATGCAGGTCTCCAGAAGGCATTGGAAGTAGACTCCCACACCACCAATGTTCTCTCTCATCTCTCTTCTCTTCTTCTTTGCACAAGTCTCTCTCTCTCTCCTCCTCCTCCTCTTCATCATTCTCCTCTTCCTCTTCCCTCCCTCCCTCCCTCCCTCCCTCCCTCCCTCCCTCCCTCCCTCCCTTCCTCCCTCCCTCTCTACCTTCCTCTTTCCATCCTTCCTATCTTTATCTCTCTTCCTCCATCTCTCTTCCTCCTTCTCTCTTGCTGCAGGCTTAGTTTCCTATTTCAAAGAGGATCAAATATGTCACTAAAAATTGCCAATAGTCACTAATAGTCTTACTTTGAGTTGTTTTTCATCCAACACCCCTGAAAAGAGATTTCCTTCTTTCTCTCTTTGAATCTTGGTCTTAAATTATTAGAAAAGAAAAAAAATGGGCTATCAGCAGGGTAGGTCACTACTGTATACGTGTGGCGATAAGCTTACCCCATAAGCTTCACTCTTACACTGGGGCAGGTGGTGTAGGAGGGAGGAAATTATTAGACAAGAGGTGCAGGTAATAACCCTGGAAGTGACCACGAGCTCTGAGGTGCTCATTTCTTTCCCTTGGAAACTTACAAGTTTACATGTGTCAGGCTCATGGTCTAGCATATAGGGAGACATCAGTAATTTGCTTAATGAGTAAATAAATAGGAACTAAGATAGATGCTTAGCTAAAATAAATTCACTTGCTGCAAGAGGGGTTCTCGGATGAAAATAAATAGCCCCCTTTCCCCTTCTCATCATTGGAGTTTCGGACTGAGAAATAATGTTGAGTAGCTATGGGGAAGAAAATAAGAGGTGGTTGAATTAGTATCTAAAAGAAGATGGAGAAAGAGGAGGAGGAGAGAGGGGAAAGAATAATTATCACATAGCAATTATGCTTTGAATTTGAAAATTTTGTAGGAACTAGACAGTCTCATATTTAATTTATTACACACAGGGGAACAATTATAGTTTCCACCAAAAGTTAATAAGTTAATTATTGTATTTATGTCCCATTGTTTTCATTCCATTATTTCTTATCTATCTTGACCTTTTAACAACCATGAACAATTACCTTTGCTGACACATGCCGATTAAAATTAAACTTGTTTTTTTGTGCTACTTTGACTAGCATCAGAATCTTAGCAGAATCTATAAGTATTTTATGCCTCTGTAATTACTTTGGAAGGAGGCATCATTATGTAGGATGAATTAATTAATACCATTCTGGCTCAGCTTGCATTTCACTTTTATAATTCAGATACATTTTATTCGAATAGTTATAAACACATCAAATGTTATTTAACTTTAAAATATGATTAAGTTAGATATGGAATTAATTTTAGATAATTTGTGACTCTTTGCAGTCCTTGGGGATTTATTGGGATCCTCTTGGTAACAAGCTCAGGAGTTAAAAATGTTGTGCTTTCTATTATTTTTCCAGTGACTTTAGTAAAGATACATGAAATGTCTTGGCAGTGTTTAGTTCATCAGAAGTAGAAGACAGCTCCTTGAGCATTCAGTTGGATTGTATATTCCTGGAGTGTTTGTGAGTTTGAGAAAACATTTGAACTAAGAAAGAAATTTGGAGTCACAAAGATTCTGTAACTTTAAAATTAGTTTTGAGGCTACATTATTTTGTAACCTTGTAAACTTCTAAATTTTTACTTTAATGAAGAAGTAGCAAATGTAGTTTGGCAGTATCCATTTACAGGGTAGTGAAGTAATATTTTTTTTTCACATAGATATAATAAAATAAATGTGCTTTACCTTATAGCTCTTGTATTGTTTGTGCAGCAAATTGGTACACAAAGTTAGGTATTGACATCTAGTCTTATTTGAACTGATTTTTTAAAAAAAATTAAGATTCAGTAGATACCATGCTGAGATTTTACAGTATATTATTTTTTTTTCCTTTAGTCAACTAACTTATATTCAAATTAAATAAATTTACACGTGATTGCAGAAAGTCAAGGATATGTTTTCAATTTTGATTTGATTATATTCTGGCCCTTAGATTTTTATTCTAGAAGAGGTAATAAAAATGATACAATGATATTCTATTCTAACTTTGTTATAACATGATAATTATTACATGGACCACAACTTATTTTGTTGTTTTCTTCTAGTTTATTTTATATTGCAAACCTTTGTTTCTATCTTTTATCCTCCTTTTAGTTTGGCCCTGGTATCAGATGATCTAAGTACTCTTCTTACATTATTAATCAATTGACTACTTAATTCATTTAAACATTTGTTGCATTATTAAATCATACTATCCACTGGGCAAAGAATTTCACCTGCCTAGGTAAATGAACCATGTTCTTCAACCTTGATGAGCCAAGTCTTTTGGGAGAGAGGGGTAATGTGAGAAAAATCATTAAAATACTCTCGGAAATTTATATAACATAGAAATGTATTCAAAGTGATATAGTAACACCAGAGAAGGGATTACTTTTAGGAGTAGTGGCAGGGGGTTTCTTAGTGGATAGGATGAGTCAGTAATCTTAGTCCAGAAGGAAGGGGATGGCGTTTCAGACAAAGAGGGTATTGCACACAGAGACATTAAGGTGTGTCATAGAACGGTGGGATGTTCAGTGAGACTGATTTCACGGTGAAGAGCAGGGCCTGGGAAAAGGAGAGTGTGAGAAAGGAGATGGCTCAAGAAGAGTGGAGGGTCTTTTATCCACGTTTTGCTCTGTGACAGTGGAAACTGCTATCATTATTTTGGAAGGTGGGAGCCAGGAGGCCAAAGAATGAACCATTTTTTTTTTTACATGCTTATTATGAATAGTTGTTAGAAGTTTTACATAATTTATTTCATGTAATCCTCAAGAAATGCTTGTGAAGGGAAGGCATTTTTTAATCCTCATTCTCCAGATAAGGGACTGGATGATTAATGAGTCTATCATTTGTCCCAGGTTAGGGTGGGGAGGTGGTTTGCAAACCCAGCACTTTCTGGTTCCAGGACGTCTGCTCCTGTTGTACCACACGGCATCCCCAGAAGTCACACTAGCGGCCACAGAGAGTCAGTAATGAGGGCAGACAATCACAGGGCAGTGGGAGGCTATTGTGTACTTCAGAACAGAGAGGATTACGAACAGAGTTAAGACATTGGTAGTGATGATGAAAGAAAAACAGCATAGATTTGAGAGCCCTTCAGAAGCAACCTTAGTGATTAATCAAATGTTGAGAGTGAAGGACAAGGAGGAATTGATGTTATACTAAGGTTTCTGCATCTAATATAAATGAATTTCACTGAATGGGTCGAAGCAAGGCAAGGAATGAAAAGGATACTTTGTGTTTGGTGGATATGTTCACAGTCAGGGTGGGTTTGTTCAATGAAAATTCCATCTACAGCCTTATATGTCTTCCTTATAGAAATTAGAAGAGATGAATGGCTAATGTTGCAAAGTTTGAGGTATTTTATCTGTAAGCAACATTAGGTCCAGATGCAATTTAAATTATTTCAGCCTACTTCTAACAATTGTCTGTAGCATTTTGACATTCCAGTGGCTCTTGCTCCATACTTTCTTACCCCAGGTCTTTCCTGAAAGGTCCATACACATGTATTGAGCTCCATCAAAGCCTTTCAATAACCAAGAGCTAGGAATTTTGAGCAAAAGTACTACTAAATTGTGGTTATTTGAATAATAGTTGACTAAGTGACTAGATTAAAGGCTGTTAATATTTTCATTACAAACACAAAAAGAGAAAAGGTTAATACAATCAGTCTAGATTTAACTCCTGAAGTTTTATAGTGACTAATTGTACTTCAATGTCGTAAGAATGTTTAGAGTTTTTGTTGTAGTTTCATTGTGTTTAATGCAGATCTGTACTCATGTAAGTCACCTCCTTATTCATGGTTTACTTATGTGTGAGTCCCCCAATCTTGTTTGTGTTGCCCAAACAAGGCTAGGAAAGACAGCTGAGACATTATGAAACCGGCTGGCCACAGACGGATCTTCTGTGAAGCCCGAATCAATATTGGTTTGGTGATCTATGTTTACTGCCTCCTGTTAAACTTTCAGAGACTCGTCTCCTAAATCACCTGGCACTGATTGCATCCCCTTACATATAAATAACAGGCTGAAGTGAACGGGGGCTTTTTTTTTTTTTTTTGCTAGTGATCAAGACTCACCTGTAAGACTCATTCATTTTGTTATAGTTTTATTGACTCTAGCCCACGGTAGAGTCTGTTTAGTTTATGGTTATTAAGCTCATAGGTTTTACTAGGTACAATAGTCTTTTTCTTTTTTTTTTACTTAAAAAAACCCAGACATTTATTTTTCACAGTTCTGGAGGCTGGAAGACCGAGAGCAGGGTGACAACGTGGATGGGTCCTGGTGAGAGCTCTCTTCCTGGCTGGTAGAAAGCTGCCTTCTTGCTGTGTCTTTCCATGGTGGAGAGAGAGCTGCAATAGTCTTGGTAGCTCATGTTTTCAGGCTAAGATAATTATGAACATTTCCAACTTCCTATAATTTGAAATTTCTACACATTTGTTATGGATTTGACAGTTAAACTTGAAATCTCAAGAAAAAAAAAAAAAAACTGAACTTGTAGCCTGAAAAGAAATTAACTTAGAATCTTTAAAGAAAATATCACTGATCAATATTTACCTGGAAGGCTGATAGAACTGACAAACTTCATAGATCTATGCATAGTAGAAAAAAACAGCTAAAGTATGAAACAAAAGATGTATGAATACTTGAAATAATTAGCTAAAACTCCAAATTAAACTCAAACTTTAACAGTGCTTGCTAGCAAATAAAATTTAATTCTGAACCACTCCCTAAAATCATTGGGTATAAAACTTCATAACTTTACAAGTCCAATGTGATATTCAAACTGGTTCAAATTACTGATGTAAATGTATGCACGCCCTGCCCTTTACAACCTAAGCAGGAAATATTGTTAAATATTAATGGATTTTCAAATCAGTGAAGTAATAATTGAAATTTTTTGACAGGTCTGCATATTTGTAATTCTGTACATTTGTCCAAAGCAGCAAAAATAAGAATAACAACTAACTTTTAAATATCACTCTTCACTTTTAAATATATTAGTTATTTCATAAATTGTCTCTGCTCTCTCATCTGCATTGTTATCATAGCATCCAGTACTCACCACCTGCCCACAGCCACAGAGGAAGGGCCTCTCTTGGTTTTGTGCTGAGATGTCATTGCAGATGTATACAGGACAGCTACCCTGTAGTCAAGGAGATGCAAATGTAGGTGGAGAAATAAAGTGAACACACAACACAGTTTAAAAGTGTGTTTAATGTCTTCTTCTGTGGAAGAGTTCTTCATGATTGAATCTCATTTTATTCTGCTTCCAGGGTTTGCGATATATAGGTCTACCCATGCCATATAGAAATAAATATGAACAATTTGGGTCATTTCACTAATTCATACATTAAGCAAATGTCGATCACTTACTGTATGCAGGCATTGCTCTAGGTGCAAGGAAATCAACAGTGAAAAGAATAGCCAAAATAACTTCCTGTTCTCCTGGAGCTTATGGTCTAGTTTTAAATATTGTGTTCGCTCTTGGTTTTCAGTGGTATGGCCCTGTTTCTTGACATCCTAGTAATTTTTGAATGAATGTTGGATGTTATGTATAAAAATGTATAGAGGATCTAAGTGACATTTTTTTCTTCCAGAAAAGGTTCACTCTTTCCTCGCAGAAAGAGTAGAGCCTGATCACCTTGACCCAGTCATTGAATGGACTGGGTAAGGACTGATTTACAGTCTCATCAAGGACCCCATCTATCTTTAGTCTTCTCCAGCCCTCCATGGCTCTGTGTATTCTCTTGGGCCATTCCATCTGGCAGGTTCTGAGCTATAACAGTCTCTTCAGCATGGAGAATTTGCCAAACCTCTGCTATGCTCTTCAGAGCTTCCTGTTCAGTCTCTTAGTCTACCCCCTGGACAAGTTTATAATTTAGCAAATGTCTCAAAAGGAAAACAAGGTGTGTATCATGCTCTCTTCTGGGCCCCTACTTTCTCACGAGGACCTTGGCTCCTTAAGTTTCTAATGTTTCTCCAATCCACTGAGACTGCTCTCTGCCCAGGCAAAGTCTGAAATCAGCAAATGGCCCCTCAGGAGATATAGCTAACCTTTTCACGATTCCTTTCAGTCTGGTATCTTGGTTTTTCTAGTCCTCATTGCTTCATCAACTCTCATATGCCTTTAAGCAGATTTTGGGGTTAATTTTATTTAGATGTTTTAGTTGTTCTTTTGGCTGGATCATTGACCGGTTGCAAGCTTATCCATCTCATCCCTATTTTTAGATACTGAAATAAAAGAATGATGCCTTCTGTTATACATATCTGTTCAAGCACAATGAATGTGCCTTGAAATTTTCTCCCAGCTCAATGTATTCTAGAACGAATTGTCAAAGTGGACAGGTAGGGATATGGCATTGAGCACATTCTTCAGAACAGGTGTCATTGGAAGAGCTGGACAATTACCAGAGCTAATACGCTATAGTACCAGTACACTGAGCTCACTGCCTGAGAACTGTTCAGCAGTAGTGGTACTGAAGGGGGTAACGTCAAGCTGTCCAAGTTAACTTGGGGGCTTTCAAGTAGAGGCTGCTTAGATTAGTAGTGGGAGTCCAAGACTTGATGGTAGCTCTGGGGAGATGCAGCTTCTGGATGCTAGTCTTGACTTCTTTTTAATTTTTTAAAATTTTTTCCCCTTTATTGATTTTAGAGAGAGGAAGTGAGAGGGAGACAGAGATAGAAACATCAATGAGAGAGAACATCTATTAGCTGCCTCCTGTATGCCCCCCACTGGGGATCAGGACCACAACCTGGGCATGTGTCCTAACTGGGAATCGAACCAGTGACCTCTTGGTGCATGGGTCGACACTCAACTGCTGAGCCACACCAGCCGAACTTGACTTCTTATTATGAATTATCCTCAAAGAAAATAAGTTGTATCTACTAAAATGCTGGCAAACAGCGTAGGTATATTTTGTGGGGTTTTTTTTGTTTTGTTTTGTTTTTCTTTTTAAATCTCTCCACTGACACTTGTATAGCATAGTGGTTAATTGCCTAGATTTGCAAGTCAATCGCATTTAGATTCAAATCTTGTCCATTCATTGTGCTGATATGAAAGTTGATGGAGACACAGTATTTCTGGCACACTGGAAGCATGCACTTTATGGTAGCTATACATTTTTTGCTATTGTGGAAAGCCATGGAGTTAGACACCCAGAAGTTTGGGGTGAGATATTAAGAGATTCATGTAGACCCTCCAAGGTAGGTAAATGAAGCATGTGGAAAGAGAGTTGTTTTTTAAAGTTCATAAGTTTGCTTCTGTCATGAAATAAAACTATTTAATTCTCTATTTTGTGGATTACAAAACTATCTGTGATAACCCCAGAAAATGAATAACTGAACTGAAGATAGTTTACCTTTCAATGACTTAAAAAAATGTGCTTCTTCACTTTTAGTAGATAAATAACAAAAATATCATTATTTACTATATGTTGTTTTAGAGTTAACCTAAGAAGACTTAAGTTCAGCTAGTACTCTAAATTGTACAGGTATTATCATATAAGAAAAGGAACAAAATTTAAAGTAAAAAATATCTGAGTGAAAAAATTTAGAGTCAGAGAGAGAGAGAGAGAAATTTAGTTCCTAACTACCACTCATTAGTCATGTGTCATTGATTAGTCAAGTCAAGTGATTTTTCTGAGAAATTGAAAAATGGGAAAAATAATACTTAGGATTTTCTCAACTATCAAATGAGAAAATGGAAATGAAAATGTGTAGTCAACCATAAGCATGGTCTCATTATTTATTATTTAATGATCAGTTGTACCTTCGAATCTCTCTTTGAGCTGTGAAGAGTATTAATTGGTGTTAGCAAGGAAACAAGAATTAGCTAAACAAAAGGAATGATGAAATTAAATCTTCTGGTTATTGTTATTTAAGTAATAATTTAAAGTAAATATATTTGAATAAAATTTTACATTGCTTCATTGTGTGGAAATTTCCCCCAAATCTTGACATTATTCTGAACCTTTTTCAGGTGTGATATTATGTCTGAAGCTTTGTCCCAGTACCTTTTCAATAGTTCTGACTTGACAGACTGAAGGAAAGCGAGCTCTTCTCTTTCTTTCAAGTTATTCTAATTCAGGAGTTGTTTCCGCTCTCCTCATGCTTGAGTGAGCATGAAATGATGCCTTTGCTCAGTGTTTCTGTTTGATTTTCCAAAAGCTGTTGTCAGTCTTACAGCTCAAAACGGAATGCACATGGTAATTGGTATAGTCACAGTCTTCAAGTCTAATTGGAACTGACCCAGACACCCTCAGAGCTCTTCCTAGCCTTTCAGATTTACAAGTGCATGTGCTGAGATGAAGCAAGAAAGCTTATTGAAAGGGGGAAAGTCCCTTTGCGTGTTGCTGAACCAGGAAGCTTTGACTGTATGGCTCTCTGAGTCTGGACAATGTCTTGTGTGTTTGTTTCCACAGAGCATATGTCATTACAGACTATATGGGCATCCGAAATGAAAGTTTCATGAAATTAGCTGCTGTAGGGACCTGGATGGGGGACTTTGTCACAGCCTGGATGGTAAGAAATTTTAATTTCACCCATTTCAAAAATCAGATAGAAGACATATTCAAAGGTTGGGTAGACACCACTTTTGATGGTTTAGAGCAAAATAGTTACCTCTATTTTGAGTGGAACAAATTAATTAATATAGATAAATCCTGGAGATTATATGCACTATCTGTATACCACAGGAAAAAAATAATACAATTATAATATTGATGGCTGTTTCCTGGGAGATATATATATGTAAACATAACATTTGTGAAGTTAATAGAAAATTATTCCCTGTGAAGTGCTAAATAGTTTTGTAAAAATTTGTTTTTTTGACATGTGCAATTTTCAGGTAAGGAATGTTGTCTGGCCTAACTCCAAAAACCATATTAAATATTCTTTAAAGACTTTTAAAAGAGTTTTCCACTTCCTCATTGAACCTAACTTAATGGTAACTAAGAGTTCTGAGAGTTGTATATTTTAATCTCTTTTATGCGTTATTAGTCTTTCTTTTATAAGTGTGCAACAAACAGACAAATTATATCTCATGCTGAGCTCATCTGTCAAGAAAGTAGCCTCTGTTTCTAACCATTGGGCTAATTAAATACAGTATGAAGCTAAAAGGCTCTAGGACCTATACATTTATAAGAGACTCTCGGAGTGCAAAGAGCATAACTCCCATAAAAATGGGACACTTTAACATTCATTGACACCTTTTATAAGTGCAGTTAATCTTAATTAGCTTTATTCATCTATTCACTTCACAATGAGCCCTACCAAAGGAATGACGATGCCGATACCCAACCTGTACAAGATTTGGGATGGACCTGCCACTACACATGTGTTCCAGAGACAACAGGTAGATTGCCACAGCCTTTACTGCCATTTCTATTGATGGCGTTGCTTCTTACCTAGAAGAACTATTTTCAGGGCACAAGAAGCAGTGATATCTTAACTGCTACTATTGTGATCATCCTGCAAGAGTATCCAGTAACCATAAAAGGGTTTGTGTAGCTTGTTTTTGAGCCTCCTTCCATTTCTGTTCAATTATAGAATGTTAATGGAACAAATTACCAGATGCATCCCATTCCATTAACTTTAAAATCTAAATTTGAAGAGTGATTTATTTTATTTGCACTCACTAGAAATAGCAATTAGAATAAACCAGCCACTGAGAAAGGCTGCCTCCTGTCAAAAAATTCAATTGCCATTGGAAAAAATTATTTAGAAGGAACTATGTGAACTTTAAACATACGTTTTTGTGGAATTTGAGGTGATGCCTTTTGAAAAATTTCTGCATTAATTGCAGTTTGTGGGTTTTGACTCCATTTTATAGTAAATCTGCTTATTAAAATGGAGAATAAGATCAAGAGTTCAGAAATGTGGATTCTCTGACCTTGCTACCAGTGTTTGACCTTCCACATGCAAAACACAATTCTCTGAGCCTCAGTAAGCACATTTATTAAAGGGGATTAATAGTTCCTACCTATGTAACAGGTTTTCTGTAAAGATTAAATGTGGCTGAAGTGGAATGCAGGCCTAGTGCTTTAGTGTTGTTATTCATGATTTGGAGCCTTCATCCCTTTGGCTAGGCCCAGTCCCTTGAAGTGATGGCAAGAGCAGTCATTGATCCAAACCTCAGGCTGCCTAGGCTTCTACAGAACCCCAGGAGTATGCACATTTTGACTTATCCAAGGCCTGGGGTCCAGAGCGTCTAGAATTTCCTTCCAATTGCCGATGCTAGAATATACTGAGACAATATGGTACATTGCTTCCTGATAAATGTCAGGGGAGAAGCAATACTTTGCAATTTGCGGGCAAAAGTCAGCCATTTGATACGTAAATCATTTTCTTTCTCATGATGATATACATCGTTATTTGTTTGTGACCCAATTCCATCCAACTCCTCTCCAGACTCTCCTTCAAGATAGTGTGTCCTAGGTCATATATGACTGTGCCTCTATTTACTGATTACAATTTTTATTTGGATTTTTTTTTTCTTTTGAACCGTAAGGCAGGGTCCAATTTCTAGAGCAGCCTGGAGAGGCAAATGCATGGTGCAGCTTTGTCCACAGTTCTTGGTTGGATTTCTACAATGCACTTATCTGCCTCATGCTTGTGGTTTAAGGAAATATAAATATTTTCACAGTTCGGCCTGCAGTCTCTCTTTTTCTCTAAGATCTGGTTCATCTTCACAGTTTCTCCAAAATTAACTACTGTAATGCCTTCTATTTCTACTAGCTAACCTGATAACTTTTTACCTCTCTTTACACCACAGATTACTACTCTGATCTACACTCCCCATACCACAGAAGTAGGACTGAATAAAAAGGAGAAACAAATGTAAATTAATAAAAACAAAACAAAAAATCAGTAATGTGATCTTGAGGTCTTAACCGTCTGGATCCTGTCATCTTCCCCTTTCTGCTTATGTTGTAAGAAGCGTTGACCTTGCCTCATTAGACAGGGTAGGGGTGGCCAAAGAAACACACTGCTCTTCTGATTTGTGAGCACAGTCACTCAGGGAGGATTCCCAGAGCACATCATTCTATTCCTATTTCTGGCTAGGTGGTTCACTGACTAGGTGGTAAGTTTCTGAATAAATATATGTCTACGTGTGTGCATTGATAACATTTTAAAAAATAATAGTTTCCTCATGAGAGGAGTGTAGGGTAGCTTTGACCTTCATTTGTTGAGAATTCTTGTGAAATGAATATCAATGATGAAGGTGACTGTCATGGAAAAACAAGTGAATATTTACATTTCTAATAAAAATGTGCCTTTTAATGCATTTCTGAAATAGAGGACTTTTCTTTTGTGGACATAACTCATAACTTTCCCGTGATTTTAAAAGGTACACCAGGACTATGTGATTGATCCATGGGCGGGAGATTATCAACCAATCTGACAAATATCTTTGGCCCTCACATGACTGAGCATCAGTCCTGGGCAGTCCTGACGTTTTATGGCTCTGTGGTACACCTCATGCCGAGGACAAAGATGTGTAAGTCAAGGTTAAAGTTACTAATTTTTGTCAAATAGATTTAGAAAAAATTAATAGGAAAGAAATACATAAAGTGATAGCTGGTGTAACTCATCATTGAGCTGGTCCTTTATGTTGATGAGGGCAGAGATGAGTTGTCATGAAGACATGCATGAATCAAAAGCACTGGTGTCTCATGCGACACCACTGCCTCAGGTCCACACATTTGCCCACGCCCTGTGCCATTGTGCAAGGAGCGGAGTGCGATTGGACAGTCCCCCAGCACATTGCTCCACTTTTACCACCCCGCCTTCAGAAGACAGTGCTCACAGCCTCTGCTCAGGTCTAAGGTGGCAGGAGATTCTGAGGACATCGTGACGGCACTTGCTTCTGCTCCTCGTTTATGAGCACAGGGAACAGTCCCTTCCGGTCTGTTAATACCGACCATCCCTTTCCCGGCCCCTTCTCCCTCCTGTGCGGGTGGCTTTTCTCTTGCAGTAGTAAGTGGTGCCTGGCTCAGGACAGTAACAGGAACATCAGACTCCAGGTCTGAGGTTCACAGTTGGGAGAGGGGCAAGCAGGGGCCGGTCAAATGAGGTAAAGTTGGGACATGACCTGAAGAAGACAGTTCTCATGGTCCACACCGAAGTCATCACTGAGCATCTTTCATCATAAAACCATGTGTGTATGAAGTCCAGTGTTTGGCCTGGACATGGTTCCCCAGGCGTGTCTGTGGACGTGTGCATACATACGTGCCACTCTAGCAAAGCCTCCGCTGAAGCACATCTGCACACGCAAAGCAAGTTAACTGTTTGCCAGCTGACTTGACCTTAATTTCATGTTTTTATAGTCACCGTTTGTTTGTAAACTGTGTGCAACTTTAATAGATGTTGTTTATCTTCTTGAAACTCAGAGCTCCATTGGAGCCAGACAAACTTAGTCAATACCTTCATGCGGAAATGCCTTTTGATGGATAAACATCGCCTTTGTAGCTAGATCATAACAAGAAATAAAACTTTTAAATTGGCTTAATTATTTCTCTCCATTGAAGCTCTATCAAGAATATAATTTTAGAAAAAAATGTTTTAAAAAATATATTTAACTCTTCTAACTGTGCCTACTTTATACGTAAATATTATATTATCTCTCTAAATATTGGAATGGCAAATTTTGCCTTTTTATTTTTCACATATTTTAATTTATTCAGAGAGATGTTATAATCCATATTTATGTTGCTATTTTATTGTTTCAAATGACTGTTCATTTAAGAAGCAAAGCTGAAAACTCCTCCTTACTGACTATAAACTCTTTGAGGAGAATTACAGTGTCAGCTGTGTTCACAATTGTATTCACGGCACATAACACAGTACCAGGCATACAGTAGGTGCCCAGGAACGAGTTATTGAAAGAATAGATAGATCACAGAGTACATAAGCATTAAGTTCCATTTCTTTTTCCCTCGTTCCACGTTGCGACTTAGTGTTATAAAAAGAACGTTGCAGAATGCTGAGGTGAGGGGAGGAGAGCTGTGTTTGTGGGAGGAGAGCTGTGTTGTTCGGGACACAATAGATATCAATTCTTCCTACCGCTACCCCCTCCCCCCCAAGGCTCTGCACTTGCTTCTCCTGAACTTGTTTCCATAACCAGGAGGACAGATGCTGTGAACACCCTTGAGTGGAGGTAATTCTCTCAGAATGGTGATTCGACCATTTGGGTATAAAAGGCATTCTTTCGCAAAACAAAGACGGGGCTTCTCAGACCCCAGCAGATGGCTCCTTGAATGGTCATTGCTGCTGTCAGTGGCATAAGTTCTGCTCTGGGCTTGGGGACAGAAGGAAGCTAGGTTGAGGTATACCCCATTAGCCACCGCAGCAGACAGCTATTACTGTGTAAGACAGAAATTGGTTAACCTTCAGTGGAAGGAGGCAGAGAGAATTAAGAATGATATATACTTGAGAATAATTTATCCTCCTTCTGGGTTAGTGTTTATTAACAAATCTAGAACAGAATGGAGGGAGGAAATATTTTTGCAGTGTTTGAGAGTAAATTATTCCTTCTAGTTTAAATGCAGACAATATAAAACATATTTTGTAACCCTATACATGGACTAATCTAAAATTTGGTGAGTTTTCTATTGCTGCCTCATGCTTACTGCACACTTGCTAAGGAAGGGGTGTGATTATCTGTATTATTTTCATTTCACCAAATTAATGATAATTTATTTAGTTCAAATTTTTCTATTATGCACATGTCACTGGTTTGTGGGCTACTCTCAAATGCTGATTGTTGATGAACAATAACCTCAAGTATAACCGACGTCACATCTAGCTTGTTATTTTCTCTGGAATTGAGCTTGACAATTCGTATTATGATCATTGCCAGCTTTCTAATTATTTCTCTTCCACTGATATTTTGAAATGACAGAATAAAAAGCATAATTGAATTGATTTAGTATCTAAAATAAAGAAGCAATAATAGCTTTACTGAATTTCATAATAGGAATTTAAACTGTGAAGCATGAAACGAAGGATCAGAGTTAGCAAACTCGTTGAACAAGTGTATATGATGAATGGAAGGACATACATCAGATATGGAACCCCTGGATCTGGACCCAAGAGCCCAGCATTACTCCAAGTGCACTCCTCTGAGTTTTTCTCTTTTGTTCTCATTCTCAGCCTATTCGTTAGAGCTAGTTCATGACTTCAGTCTACTCCTTGATTAGTTAATTCCATGTTTGGTAAATTTGCATCTCATTGTTTTATACAGTGAAATGAAACTGGATCAAGGATTTAATTAGGTAATAGGCTATAAAGATTTTATGTTAAGTGAGATTCCCTAGAAAAAGAGTATCAGGGGCTTGGGGACACGTGATTTATTGAGGAAATGCTCTCCAAGAAAACCTGTAAAGAGATGAGGGAAGCAGGAGAGAAGAGGGGAAGGAGGCAAGCAAAGACCTGGTCATATGGCTTCAGGTCAGTTCTGCCCTTGGCCTGATTCACTGGTCTGGTGTTATGTCCTTGGGGAATGGAGAGAGCCAGTGGGTAAAGAGGATCTGGGTGGGGCACCAGCATTGACTATCACACAGACAAACCCCAAGAGAGTAGATTTAATGGTGCCCATAATTGCCGAAAATCATTGCCAGGTCATCTGGTCATTTGATTGAATCAAAGAGCTTCATAGAGGAATTATTTTTTATATTACCTTTCTATTCATTAGAAAATTTAGAACCAAATATAGCCATTTTGTTTTCACATGTATAAATATTTTAATGTTTCTATAAATATTTTATCATTGTGTTTCATGTTCCTTCAAAATAATAAGTTTTCACTAAAAAATTAATAAGACAAGAGAGTCCAACCTCCTATTTCCAGATAACATCACCAATAGCGATCAAAAGTCTTTTAATTTTCAGGACCCTTGGATTTTTAAAGTAGTAACAGAATTTGATAAGAAATAAAAAAAGAAAAGATTTGTGAGTAAAATAGATTTTAGTAGAGCAGATAGATATTTAAGAATAGAATCAGAAATTCTGGCTCTGCTTATAACTCCCCTAAGTTCAGTGTCTGTCAGAAATTCTATAGTATGTTACAGGTGTACTGTATTTAATTTATATTCATTTATCAAACATTTATGGAATATGCTATTCTAAGAATATGAAAGGCATCTAGGAAAATGGGTTGAATTGCACTACATTGAGATGTGGAAGACACTGAGAACATCTCTTACCGAAAGGCATGTTCCTCAGGGGCAGGAGATGCTCACTTTTCATCTTTTGCAGTCCCAACTCAGTTTTAGTTTCTTTTAATTCCATTTCATATTATTTCTATTACTTGGTTTATACTTCCTCAAGGAAGGTGTCCTTTTTGTCCACCCATTCTTGATAATTTTCCTGACAATGTCCTACACTTTTTAAAGCACCATTTATCAATTATTTGCCTGAAGTCGTTTAAATAAAAGCTGAGAGACATTAATATTTAATATTTTTCCTCTGAAAGTCAATAATATAATGAAATGTGTGCTGATTGTTAATATTAGCTTAGGTTAGAACCTCAAAAAAGAAGTTACATACTTTTTTAACAGTAATTTTACAAGTAGTTGTATTATTATTCTTAAACATTTTTAAAAATGTTTTCATTTTTTTTAGAGAGAGAGGAAGGAAAGAAGGATGGAGAGAGAGATAGAAACATTGATGAGAGAGAGAAACATCAATATGGATTGGCTGCCTACTGCACAGCCCTCACTGGGGTTCAAGCCCACAACCTGGGCATGTGCCCTGACTGGGAATCAAACCAGCAACCTCTTGGTGCATGGGTCGATGATCAACTACTGAGCCACACCAGCTAGGCTTCTTAAACGTTTATTTATGCCTCTTTCTGTGGGCCAAACATTAGTCATTAGTGTGCTTTGTGTGTGTGTGTGTGTGTGTGTGTGTGTGTGTGTGTAAGTTTTCAAGTAGTTTCCAAAGTTTTCAATGCTTTCAACTACTGTACTATTCGGCCAAGCTAAATAATTTTCTTGGGAGTGTTAAATCATGAATTTTAAGAAGACATGGAATATAGACATAGAAAGTGGCTTGATACTTTTTTCCTGCCATTGTGTCAGTAACGTTTGTTGAATTTGTCACTAGTTGGGAGGAGGGGAGTGCATATCTTTTCAGGAACTAAGAGATAGTCTATCACATCTCAGTCAAACGATTACCTTTAAACATTAGAAAACTTGGCTATCTATTTCTATTCCCTGTTGACAAATATAGGTGGTTGAAAGCACCTTATGTCTGGGACTGGAAAAAGGGGGAAAGGATACCTCTATATTGTACTATAATTAAGCTAGATACTGCGATTCCAGGTTATTAAGCTCCGTTTTGTTTATATGAATTGCTATTCTTTAGCAGTTGTTTGCCCCAAGGATTTTTAGAGCTAAAGAATTTTATATTCACAGTGTATGTTGCATTTGTGGTTGAATGTTCTGTAAACACCAAAAAGAAATTTATAGCAATGAAGTGCCCAGTACTTAATGTTTTTCATTGCTGTTGCTTACTAAAAGCTCTTATACCACATCTCAAGAGACTGAAGTATTTGAGTGAACAGGGAGTATTTTGATGCTGAATGGTTAAGTAAAGGCATGTTTCTCATTTGTTCCTCTCTGTTCACATGTATCTGAATGCCGACAGGGAAATAAAGAACCTGCTTTTGCCCTGGCAGACTAATATGCTAAGGTTTTTTCCAGACCAGGGCCCGCCTCCAGTATCCTGCACTAGGATACCCCGTTGCTCAGTGAAGCATCTTAAGTAGCTTTGTGAACATGATATTGAGAAGACTCAAGTAAGCCTATGGTAATAATGAAATGTACTAGTTAAGGATAGTATCAAGTTAATACCTTTGACATTTACAAAGGTATCAAATACATCGGAAGATTGGGTCCGCATCAGTAGTTTCTTTAATGCTACAGAACAGAGCTCACAGCAAGTTAGGACACCACACGGGCAAACTTAAACGTTTGAAGTTCTTGACTGCTAAGCAGAGGGTATGCCAGAAGTAATGCTGAAATGAGTCAAGTGCTGGGGATGAAACAGGAAACCTGGGGAGAAGCCATCTATTTTCATTGAAAAGAACAGCATCTCTCATAAAGGTTTTAAAATGCATCATAAAAGATACCGTGAGCCTGTAGCTATTGGAGAAAAATGAAAACGAATAATTTTCAAGATCTGAGTACTATTTTTCCTTGACTTGAGCTATAATTATCCCAATTTCTATTTGACATTTTTAATTTCAACTAGAGGAGACAGAATCAATAGAAGATTTTCAACAAATCTAAGTGCAGGTTTTTAAAATGCATTTTATTTTGCCTCGATAAAAAATTAGCAAAAGGAACCAATTTCTTACCAAACCAAATGCTCAAAATCTAAGCTCATTTCTTCACTGAATGAATATTTATTTATGTGATGACCTTATAGTTTATTATACAAGCTTATTATATGGTTCTTTTGACTCTTAACAGGGAACTAAGTGTAATATAAATTATATAATTGTTGAAAAAATTTTTTTGACCAACAAATTGGTTTTTACTATATTGGTAGAGATATAAAATGACTTTTCAAAGATCATTTAAAAATTCATTTTTCCCTAAAATATGAAAATAAAATATATATGTTTATTAAAGAAAATATTTTTTACCTATCCTTTATTTTGATTATTTGAACACTTAGAAGAACAAGCAGAAAATTATTCTTGGTACCTGTGCACACACTTCCCTTTCTTAACCCTACAGGTCTCTAAGGTAGGGCCATGGATGTCTTTCTGAAATTGCTGACAGCTCCAAATGACTGTCTATAGCCCATAATGTTTTTGAGAAAATAAGTTCTTAGTTTCAAAGGGCTTGTTAAACTCAGAGTGTATTCTATTGTACAAATTTATTTTTAGTACTATTTTAGCCCAGATATTTTCTCAGCTATCTTTTGTCTTCATTTGAACTACTTTTATATCACAAATAGTTGTTTTTTTAATGTTTTTATTGATGTTAGAGAGAGAGGAAGGGAGAGGGAAAGAGAAACACCCATCGGCTGCCTCCTGCAAGCCCCCTACTGGGGATCAAGCCTGCAATGCGGGCATGTGCCCTGACCAGGAATTGAACCAGTGACCTCTTGGTACATGGGACGATGCTCAACGAACTGAGCCATACTGGCTAAGGCATAGTTTTATGTGACAAAATTCATTAAGTTGTTTCTATGTATCATTTTTAAATATTTTACCAAATTTTGACACTGCAAAGTTACAGAACTTTAGTAGTCTTAGACTTTTCTGAGGGTCTCCCTCACTTATTCATTAAATTAATAAATAATTCACTTAATAAATATATACCAAGCACCTACAGAATAATAATAAATATGTGAGGTAGTAAACATTAGAATATATTATAGATGATAAAAATGGAATTATAATATCATTGCATTTAAAATTAACTTTTTCTTATTAAATGAATCTCCATAGGGGCCTTGCCCCAGCTGGCTCTTTGTTATCTTACAACTTTTGGGCTGTTTATATCTTCCCAGCCTTCTTTCAGTATCCTCAGTCATTAATTTGTGGTGAGGTTTTAATGAGTGACAGTGGCCTTTTGTGTTAAACTTGCATAAATAATAAATACTGGAGTTGCAAATTCAAATGCCCTGAGGGCCAGAACAATCCAGTGAACGCATGAAACATCTGGTCTGAGATAAAAGGGTGTGAATGGGGGGAGGAGGGAGCTGTGCTGAAACAGAGAAAGTATTCCCCACGAAGAGGCATCAAAATTCAGTTTAGTACAAAAATACCAGGAATGTAAAGTAGGCTATAATTTCAGCACAAATCCTGCCCACTGGTCATCTGCTTTGTGCTTTATAAACAGGAGAATTAAGCTGAAAACTGACATGACACAAATGTTGACAGATCAGTGTGAGGGGTGGATTTGGGGCAAGAGTCATTCTGGACCATCTCTATCACACCTCTTAAACTTGTCCCCCTCTAAAGGGTTGCTTCTCCCTCTTTTGTTATGAACACTCAAATGCAGGGGAGATAACAACTCCCTGCATTCTAATCACGGCTGATAAAAACAACCAAAGTCTGTGTACCACTCAGCACTCATTCCACCCAAACATTTAAGACTCAAGTGGGCAAAAATACCCACAAAACATTTTCATAATAACACTTTCTGAAGTGCTAATGAAATGCTTGTTATTATGGTCAGGTTAGTCATTGCCAGCATGGGTGCAGAGAGACCTGAGCCTCATGCTGTATTTGTTGACTTACTGACTAGCTTTGGTTTATCAAAGGAAGTGGTGTTCAGATGGATACTTAATGAATATTCACTGTGGAAATCTTCAGTGAATACAAACATCATTAAGATGTCAGAATTCATAAAGCTTTTAGGCAGTTTCTGTATAGATACGATGAACCAAGTTTATTGTTTAGTTGGTTGCCCCAATCATTTTTTTTACCCGAATTCCATAGGTGGTGTGGTTCCCAAATGCGTCTTTACATTGGAATTGCGTGGGAAGATTCAAATATGACTGATACCTATACGCCCCACTCCAGAGACAGTGATTTAATTTGTCTGGACTATAGCCTGGGTATTAGAATTGTTAAAAGGTTCACAGCAATTCTAATATGAAGACATGTTTGGGCTCATTCCTCTAAGGTGATTCCCGGAAGTTTGGCTTGGGAATATTTTGACATATGCTATGGGGTCAAAACCATCCGATATTAAGCTGAAGGGAAACCATGGGAGGGCTCTTTTGGTGCCGAGAGACTACAACAGGGAAGCAGGCATGAAGCGGAAATGGATGAGAGGGGGGCTGGGTCCTCACTGAGGTGCAGCACCCAAGGGTTCACACATTGCTGTAGGACACTGAGAGCAAGCGCTCAATAAGTCTCCCTGGCTTCCACCTCTAAGTCTAGAACTTGATTTCGGCTCTTACAGAGCAAGTTGGTGACGTCCTTCTGATACACTCAACAGACTCCCCTAAAAATAGACCTGCTTTGCTGAAGGGCTGACCAATATCACTATGCCTAGGATTTGGCTCAAACTATTCAAGAAGTTTGCCTCTGTAGATACCAGGGCAGGCATCCCTCCCCCCACCTTTTTCAAGCTCATAATATGGATAACCAATCATGTCATCATTTTGCTTATTCGAATACAGTGTCAGCTACATAAAGTTCCTTCCAATTCACCCTCCCACCAGCAGATGACCTGCTCTTCCAGTTCTCCACGTGCTTTAATTCGGTTCTTTACTTCTCGTTAAATGTTCGTAAGTATTGTTGCCATTCACCCAGAGGGTGGCTTACTTTTAGTAATTATCACTTAGAAAATATGGCTGTGGACTGCTGTGAGGTAAAAGATAAAGCATGTGGATTTATGACTGTTAATAGTGTTACTTAATTTAAAAAATTATAGTGTTTCACAAATGAGAACATCTTAAAATATAGTGCACAATTTGCATTTTCTGAATGAAGTCTTTTTACTAATGTTTACATCTTTTTATTTTCTCTATACTGACATTCTCACAGCTCATCAAAACATGAACTAATACCAAGATTGTATATTCACTATCTTTTATCGTGAACTATTTCAGTAAGGATTTTTTAAAAAATGAGGTCAGTTTTAAGTAGGTCACTCAAAGTATAAATATCCCTGATGTTAGTGCTCTTTCATTTGCCAAAATTTCCACTGCTTATAGGAAGTAAGATCTGAATTATATAAGTTATGTTTAGTGATGAAAATTCACAATGAAAAGTGTGTATTATATAAGGAATACATGTATCTCATGTATGCCTCCAAAAGATGACAAGACTTTCGTGACTGGGTAAATCGTGGTTCCTATTTACCAAAATAAGTGACTAAAAAGTAGTAATAAAAAATGCTGAATTTTAAAATGTTATCTAGACACAAAATAGAGAATTTGAACTTTTAACCACCATAAGACTTTGTGTCATAGATTTCCCTCCTGATGGGCCCTGAGTTCCAAACAGTAGAAGAGACAAAAATAAGACACTCAGTTTTCTTGCCATACACTTTCAGTCCTACTTACTTCAGTAGAGTTTAAGTTGCAAGTCTTGTTAAAATACTAATTTTCTATGTTCTGAAATGGACTATATGTAGAAAAACATGAAGGCGAAGGTGTTTGGGCCAAACATGTCATTCAAGAGCAAACTTGGAAGCAAGTGAGTAAAGGGGACATCTTCCTAGTCAGTGACAATGACAGCGCCGTGCCTCGGTTTTCCTGCTGCTTTATGATTCCACGACAGTTCATTGACTATCAAAGTAAAGCGTGGAGTCACTTAAGTGTGGCAACAAAGGGCTTCAGTAGCAAACCCTGGGGAATCAGAGGTGAGGTTAAGTGTAGATTTTAATTCAGAAGTTTTGAGGAAACAGCTGCACGAGAACAACAGCTCTTGATGGGAAGTGGATCTTGACAACGGCTTGGATCCCTGATATTTCAGTCCTGTTCATTTGTCAACATGAAGGCGAGAGAGAGTCTTCTGAGATTAAGCAAAACTCCATGGCTAAAAATATAGTTTGACATTTCTTGAATGCACTTGACAAGACTCCACATAAAATTATATTGGTATTCTTTCCAGCTAAGAGAATATTTTTAAGGGAGGTTGAGTTCTTTTATTCAAATTCAGATATAATCTTTGGTTGCCATGGCATCTTAAAAATACTAATCATATATTGTTGAGTTTAAATGTTGGGTATAGGGTGTTTTAGTACGGATGGGAAAGAACAAACTTTAGAAGTGTTATTGTAAAAATTAAAATGCATTTGGGACCTTAAAAGAAACTAGCAAGGCCTGATCAAGTCAACGCACAGAGACGCTGCACAACAGGAAAGTGACTTTGGCCATGTTGTCAGCGGCAGTCAGTGTCCGCCCTGCGCCTTGGCTTTGTGCTGTGGTGCAGCTGGCTGACAGATTGGAGCTCGTGTGCACGTGGGGAGGAAAGGTAGGCAGGGGAGCAGGGGTTGCATCCTACAAGATGCCAGCAGCCTGAGTGCCTGGGGCGATGTGTGTGTGCTGGCACGGGTGGAGGAGGAGCAGCAGGGGAGTTCTGTGATAATTGGGATGTTTAGGAATAGAGGGAAGTAAATGGAAAATAATAATGGAGAGAGAATTGGAGGGAATTGTATAGGTCTTGGAGTAACCGCTCGGCAGTGGGGGCAGTGAGTGGCCATCGTGAAACGCCAAATATTGTAGCCATGCTTTGTGGAAGGCTCGCACCTGTGTCGAGCTTCAAAATGTCACTTGCTTCTCTTCAGATGCAATGTCTGTTACTGCCTTAAAGTCACGGCCTTCTGCCCTTTTCCTTCCCTTTGAGAAACATGTGCCAGCTTGTTGGACTCTACTCTTGTTCACTTTACCTTCAGCAACAACAGCCAGCAATGTTCAATCACATGGGTTACTCTTTAAAAACCTTTAAAAAACACGAAAAACAAAAACTGCAGATGGTTTAATTTTCTCACACAAATGCAAAGGTGTGAATGGGTAATGGAGCTGAAACAACTGCAGAGTCTGCTTGGAAAGCTTACCAAATGCCAGCCTCGCCTTTGATGTTAGCATTTTTCCTCCCGAACTGTGGGTCCATAATTTTTAATGAAGGCTTTGCCCATTCGTGCTTGAAATGCATGAGTATAATGTGCAGCCAGATAATCACAAGATGTGGTGTCACACTGCGAGGCATATAATTTCTGCTTGCCTATGGATTAGGATTTGATACCCTAAAATATAAGGCTATTTCCTGTTCTCCCGAAACATACCATTAAATGTAAAAATGCTGACAAAATCATTATTAATTACTTACTTTGTAACTTTGCTGAAATCAACAGAATTAGGTTCATTGAGATGGTCCATGAGGTACTAAAAAGTAAGTTAATAAAAGAACCTGAGCTACCAAATGCCTGGTGAGAAGCAAAGTGCTGATGTGGAAATGACAGAGAAGGCGCAGAAACAAATGTAGGCAATTTAGGGCAACGCTCATCTCCACACAGTTTCCTAGTTTCAAATCAGAGCGTGGATGAGAGCACAAAGACCCTGGACAAAGGAAGACAGAGGGAAGTGGCAGATTGTAAATTAGCAGGACCCTGCCACTAACCTGAAAATAACATGACATTTCCTGAAGGCGTTCCAACGATAAAAATAAATACTGAGAATGTGTAGATGTCCAAACCACTCCTTGGAGTACGGCTCATGCACTTGTAAGCAGTCTTAACTCTTTTCAGTCGCCAAATCAATGGTGTCATTTTACTGGGCATTTAAATTACTTTGCTCGTGTATTAAGCAAATTTTTTTACATACATACATAAATATATACATATTTACATAATTTACATGCAGAAAAGTTAATATATAAAAATCCAGGTTTCTAGATATATATATATATATACAGTTATATATATATATTTTTTTAATATATAAAAATCCACTTTTTCCTTACCTTTTAAACATTTTATTTTAAATAATAAATGGTAAAAGGAAATGGTTGGTTATAGTGCAAAATAATCCATCAGTGAAATTTGTTTTAAGAAAGAATGCTATTTATTTTATTAAAAATTTGAATTGTACATAATTTTTCAAGAATACAAGTATTGAATAAAGTTGGATTTCATTACATTGTTGAGGAAATTACTTTGTCAGTACCCTGATTCATATTGGTGATTTGAAAGGAATTATTGTAGCTGTGATAGTAATCACAAAAATATAAAATTTATTGAGCCCAAGTGCCACAGCCTCTTCTAAAAATTTTAAATCTATTGACTTATTTAGATCAAATGCTATTAGGTATGTTTATTACTATTTCCATTTTACAGTTGAAGAGACAGAGGCAGTGTGAGCCAAAGATCACAGCTATTAAGTGGTTATAATCACGAGGTTTTATGAGCATTGAGCGATGAGATTATTAAAGGTAATGAATAACACCTCATTTATTTGACACCAAAAATACCCCCCCCCCCCGTTAATATTTAACATAAATACAACTTAATCACTGCGAGTTTGTGGCTGTAATTACATTTTAATTAAAATGTATCTGAAATTTGCACATGTCCCTATCTTAAACAAAAAAATGATACAAATAAGTTAACCTTTTTTTATTTACAGTGGAAAGAATGTTGACTTTGGGTAGAGCTGGGTTCAAATCTCAATCCTGTTACTTAGTAATTGTACGATTTAGGCCTTACTTTCCACATTAGCAAAGTGAGCTGGCATCAGTTCTGCATCTTTTAAAGACTTAGCATGGCCCTGGCTGCTTTGGCTCAGCGATTAGAGCGTCATCCCGCAGACCAGCGTCATGGGTTTGATTCCAGTCAAGGGCATGAGCCTAGGTTGCGGTTCATCCCAGGCCCTGGTCAGGGTTGTGCGGGAGGCACCCGATCAATGTGTCTCTCTCACATCAATGTCTCTCTCTCTCTCTCTCTCTCTCTCTCTCTCCCCCCCCCTCCCTCCCACTCTATCTGAAGCTAAATGAAAAAATATCTTTGAGTGAGGATTTAAAAAAAACAACTTAGCATGGAACTTGGGGTCATGGTAGGCTATTATAAACGCTAGCTGTTATTAATTGTATTGCTTCCACATCCTTAAAAAGAAAGTGAGAATAAGTCCACTTTATAAGGGTTTGTGAATTAAATCAATAGAATTGTATGTTTCTTAATGCATATGCCTGTGACACACACCCTAGCAAGTGCTTAGTAGTTAACATTCAATAGAGATGTAGATTATACGAATTAATGCAGGCAGAGCACTTAGAAAAATGCCTGGCACAGAGGAAGCACTTACCACGTTAGCTATTGGTACAGTATCACTTAGTTTCCATCCTTCAGTTTGTTGTTCTGTTCTATTTGCTCCCTATTCTTGTTGATTTATGGTTATGGTCCATTAGTGCATTTATTAATTTTTATTGAATGCCTAGTTATCCCAGATGATGTGTTAGATCCTAACCACCAAGATGCATCATTCTGGAGGCTGAGAAATATGTGATGAGGGTGGTGGCGAGATCAGCTCTGCATGATGGTTTGAGGCTGTCATGTTCCTGTGGAGGATCAGGGCAGGGGAGTCCAGGCAACAACTGTATCAAGAAATGTAGTTGGGTTCTATACAGGCATGTGGGAATCATCAGAATTTGTCTGTTATTTGAAACCACTGAAGTGAGTTTAAAGACTAAGAAGAGGAATATGCTGTATTGGAGCTCCAGAGAAAGTGGATGCTCTAGAGAACCACATCTAAGAATATCTAAAAATAAAACTGAGAATGCCTGGTCAAAGACGTAAGGAGAGAACCACTGCAGCTTCGACCACTGCATGTGGACAGAGCATTTGTGGTCCACCCTGGCCTTCACATGCCCATTCACTTCTGCACAGTTGTTGTAGTGTGTGGGTGTTAGGCCTTCATACAAACTTTGGGGTGGGTGCTGCTTCTTGGTCCCACTTTCCCTGCTTTCTCAAGATTCCTCTGCGTGAAGCAATCTGAGTTCTCTCCAGGAGTGGTAATTGGCACCCTTCCCCAGGGTACTTTTTTTTCTCTCCTTCCCCAGAGCTGAATAGTGTTGGACAAAACAACTCCTCTCTGATCTTTTCTGACAGAACATGCCCTCAACTTGTCACCCACAGGTCTCTTAGCTCCTCGTGATCTGACCTAATGCATATCTGTTAACTGACTGCTTGGGCTGCCCTGGTCCAGAAGCTCATGTTGTCAAACCTTACTGCTTTCACACATTGCTATTATATCTTCTCCTTTTTTTCTGTCTTCCTGCTAGATGCACAGTCGTTTATCGCGGTTAATCCGTTCTAGACTCTAGTGGTTGCACCTGGCGCTGAAGGATTCCTGGGGTGCTCGAATGGATGAATGCATGAATGAGCTTATGTAGATCTCAGGTTACATGAATACTGATCACGCAGGGCCCTTGCACTTACTCCACTGAAAATGTTCTTGCTGCTGTTCCATGAAAGTGCACTAATGTGCGTTTAGTCGTGTGACCTTCTGCATACTCGCCTTCCTCAAAATCAATTATTTTTGCTGAATATCAATAATAATTAAGAAAATGAAATCAAAACTGTAATGAGCTATCACCTTAAACCTGTTAGAATGGCTGTTATGAAAAGGATGGGAAATAAGTGTTGGTGAGGATGTGGAGAAAAGGGAACTCTTATGCACTGCTGGTGGGAATGTAAATGGGTGCAGCCACTATGGAAAACAATATGGAGTTTCCTCAAAACATAAAAAGAGAACTATCTTATGCTCTAGTAAGTTCACTTCTGGGTATTTATTAAAAGAAAATGAAAAAACTATAGTAAGTTCTTAATTTTGTCAGTAAGTTCTTCAAAGTTGTGAGGTACAAATAGAACCTCGGTTCTCGAACTTAATTCATTTCAGAAGGCTGTTCGAGAAGCAGTTAGTTAGAAGACCGAATCAGCAGCAACAAAAGTGCGTGCGTGCGTGCACACACGCACACACACACACACACAGAGTAAAATATTCACAGCACAGTTTCCTGAGATGTTAACTAGAAGGTTTAGCAGTAAACTGACTCTGCCTTGCACGTTCTCTCCTTTGTCACCTGAGAGACGTGTCACTGATCATACAGGTATCAGCGTGAAACAGTTGTCGGACGGAGGACCAAAGCTTGTTCGCCAATAGAGACATTTTTTCTGTGTAAAACTTGGTCAAGAACTGAATTGTTTGAGATGGGAGAGAGACATTCGAGAACTGAGGTTGGACTATTGCAAAACCAATTTTACTACAGGCTATTTGATATATAAAAGAGTTAAGCTCCTATGGCATATTTCTGGTCACAGAAACATCACCAAAATTCTAAATAAAGACCCCAAACACTTCTTATATTACACATTGAAATAAATGTGAGCTTTTATTTTTCATTTAAGAAAGAATAATAAAAATAAGTAAGAATACTTTTCCAACATGCTTATTCCAGCTCCTAGTTGAGGGTGGCTGGAAACTGAACCTGGCATCTCAGGGTGCAAGGCAGGAACCCACCCTGGACAGGACACCCTTCTGTTGTAGGGTGCACCCACACCCACACTCTCACCCAGACTGGGACAGTTGGGACCCACCAATTCACCTCACATGCACATCTTTGGGATGAGGGAGGGAACCAGATCACCGGGAGAAAACGCACACAGACATGGAGAGAATAGGCAAACTCCACACTGACAGTGGCCCCAGTCAGGAATCAATTCCCTTTTTCTCATTAACATTATAATGAAACAACATTGAATGAAACAACGTTATCTGAGGACCTGCTGTTAACTCAAAAATATATATGCAGCCTCCTGTTTATTGTAGCATTATTTATAATAGCCAAGATATGTCCATCAATGGATGAGTGGATAAAGAAATTGTGGTATACAGTTATACAGTGGAATATTATTCAGCCATAAAAAATAATGAAATTTTGCTGTTTGTGACAGGCAACATAGATAGACCTCAAGGGCATTATGCTAAGTGAAAAGTCAGGAAGAGAAGACAGATACCATATGATCTCTCTTATATGAAGAGATAATAAAAGGCAAGCTCATAGAGAACCCCAGAGGCAGGGGTAGGAGGGTAAAAGAAATGGGTGAATTCATTTTTTGTGGGGAGGGAGGTTTTACTTTATTTTTTGTTTTGGTTTAAATAAATTGAATACAAAAATTTAAAAATTAATTATTAAACCAAATATGAAAAAAAACAACCAGCCTCTTCCAAGTGATTTTTGTACCTAGAAAAATCTTTGCTGGTGCTGTTATTTTGATTGGTCAGCAGCATCGAATAAATGTATATGGGACCCTGGATGGTTTGGCTTATTAGAGCATCGACCTGCAGACCAAAGGGCCTTGGGTTTAATTCCTGGTCAAGGGCATGTACCTGGGTTGCAGGTTCAATCCCCGGTCCCAGTCGGGATCATGCTGGAGGCAACCAATCGATGTATCTCTCTCTCTCTACCTCCCTTCCTTCCACTTTATCTAAAAGTCAGTGGAAAAATATCCTTGGGTGAAGATTAACAGCAACAACAACAACAAAATGTATATGAGCACTTCCTGCAACACTAGCTCATGGACAAGAGATACCTGCTGGCCAGCCTCAGCCCTGTCTTCTGGCTCACTCGCCTATCTGTTGCAGTTTAAAGAAGGCTTTGTCATTTGAAGAAATCAGCTAGAAAACTTTAGAGATGCCTTGCTATGAAGCTTACAGATTCTTTGGAAGAAAGTGAACAATTTAGCAAATCCATAATATTTGCATTTTAACAGAAGTCTAGACCAGCCACATTTAAGAAATAAGAAAAGTTCTTCAGCAGTGATTATGTCATTTTTAAATTGCTCATCAAGGCTTTTCATACATTCGTAATATCTTCTGTCCTAGAGATGATTCTATGACATACATTTAGGGGCATGGTGCGCATAAAATGCTCTAAAATCAATTTTTTTTCCATGATGAGCACTACATTTCTTAATCTACACTTCTATCATTAGTTAGGTTTGCATTTCTGAAGTGATCTTTCTCTTTTTATTACAAAAAGATAATAGAATCAGTCAGTAAATAAATTATCTTTGCATGTTTTGCCTTAGAAGCAATAATAGGTAAATTTGTGATACCGTTGAAAGCACTATAGTAACGATTTTGGATAGTCACCAGTTTTATTTGTGAGAATATATAGAATTAGAACATGAAGACAGAAAAGCTGGTCTTATTTTACTTAAGCCAGAAAGATTGAATAAACAATTTCACTGACCCCTCCCCAAATGCAATGGTGAGCATCATCAAAAGGCACTAATTTCAATAGATTTATTGGATTGCCATTGGCTAGGCAGTATTCAGAAATGGAAGCTCAAAAATGTAACATTCAGTGTAGCATCCTGATTGCTTTTTATGTTTTAAGATAAACATACCTAATCTTGTAATAGCATTTAGAATTATTAAAGCCACTCATCTTCATATGCCAAGTCAACTGGATTTTTTCTCAAGTATATTTTTGTTTTCATTTAGCATTGAGCCCTATATTGGAACAACCTCTTGTTTTCTCCTTTTCCAGATGAGAGGGGTCTCAAGTTAACTGAAATGACTCCCAGTGACCCTGGGGGCATGGGGAAGGAGCTAGGGTGGGATTGGGCAAAATGCCTCCTCCATCTCCAGTGACCCTGGAATGACAGGGATGTACAGTGGATTGAGAGACCTCGGAGACGGCACTGAGGGGTTGGAACATCAACCAGACCCACAGAACGGTGCCACCCTGAGGGCCTGGACAAAAACCCTGGGCAAAGACAGTAAGATGGACATGTGGGACAAGAGTTTTGAAAAGGAAGGAACAAATCAGGGAGATTCCTTAAGCTCTGGAGCATAATAAGAGGATTTCTGAATTAGGAGGCTAGCAATCTTGGCCTTGGTAGAGCGGGCAATTGAAGCAGAAGTATGGACACAGTGATCCTAGTAGTTCTCAAATACTCTGAGAATTGCTTAACGATGCTCTGGAGGGTATGTGGTTATAACACCTTCAATTAAGTAACACACACACACAGACACACACACACACACACACACACACACACACACACACACAGTAAATCTACAGAAATGAACATTTCGGGGGTTATTGCTAGTAATTTTAGTGGAAGAAATGAAGTTTCACATTGTGTTTGGACCTGAAATGACAGAGCCAGTTTGAATCTCCTTAATAAGAACAGTTTTGGAGGGAGAGAAAGACTAAGCATTGAAAATGTTTGCAGTTCGGCAGCAAGTTCCCAGTCTTTATGGGGGTGAATCGCACAAGACAGGTCTGCTTCTAGGTGAGCAAATCAAATTGTCTAAAATAAACATGCTTTACTACTTTAGTGGCCATGCTGCTACCAGCCTTGCAGTTAAAAGAGTATATTAGTCCTCTAGTCATATTTTATGTTCTCACAAATTCAAGCATTCTGCAAAATCTTCTTCCTTATGGAGTGGATCAGAAGAGCAATATCAGCACAGAATTCTCTAAGTATTTTGTCTCTGAAATTAGCCTCCCTCCCTGAATTTACAAGGCTTCTTATCAAATTCGGAAATAACTTAAAATATAACCAGTCTGTCAAAACTTAAAGCCTACAAAGTTTGGCTCCATACTAGAATTGTATCTAGCCCACGGTAGTTGCTTAATAAATGTTTGCTGAAAGAATGCTCTGCTTATAAAGATTGTCACATCTCTTGGAGGATGTTTCCATCTTCCTTCTACTTGAGTTTCTCAGAAGTTTGGGATCCATAGAATATGGTGGCATCTAGAGTAATTTTTTCTGAATGTATTTTTAGCTGAATGTATTTTTATCTGAAATTATATGCAGTAAAATGTACTTTATAGGACTAGAGATTAAGTTGTTGTATACCACAGTGCAACTCTGTTGGATGCATAGAATTTGTCTTATATTAAATCCCTTGCCCCAGAGACGACTACAACTTTTCAGATGCCTAAGCACATTCCTCTTGCTTCAACATTTATATTAATAATGTAAAAAATAATGCAGATTAATAATATAAAAAGTAACAAACTGTGAATCAGATGATCAGGATTCTGGTTTCAGCTCTGTCAATTCCAATGTGTAGCACGTTATGCAGCCCTACTGAGTCTTAGTTTCTTCCCAGAAGAGTAAAGAAAATGATGTGTACATATAACAATTCTAAGGTTTGAATTACATAATACAGGTCATAGTATGCAAAATAGTGGTGTGTAGTTCAGTACCTAGCTCAGTCAGAACAAAAAGAAATATTTACTATCCCCTTTTATTTCCTAAGTTCTTCCATTCAGTCAGGCCAGGTAGAAAAGTCCTGGATCTGCAGGATTGAGGGCTGACTTGGAGAACCTCTTGCCAGGACTATTTTCCCCCAAAACATTTTATTTGTACAAGGAGTATATGGGTGTTATTAAAGCAATGAAAATAAAAAAGAAGAAAAAAATCACTCATATTCCAACCACTGAGAGAAAGCCATGGTCAACATAAATAACTACAAGAAAATCTTCAAGTATCTGCCTGACATGGCATTGCCTACCACCCCACTTGGTGTGCCCATTGCCTACCACCCCACTTGGTGTGCCCATTGCCTACCACCCCACTTGGTGTGCCCATTGCCTACCACCCCACTTGGTGTGCCCATTGCCTACCACCCCAATTTCTGCTATGACATATTTAACTATTCCTTAAATTTTGTGTTTTAAATAGTTTACTTTTTTTGTTGTTTTAATATATAATTGACAATGAAATTTAGCATATTTTTTCTTTATCTCAGATTTTCTTGGGCCAGAATTTTGAATACCCTAATACAGTCATTCATTTGTTCATTTTATTATTCAACAAATAGGTATTGAAGACCTATTTTGTACATAGTACTATGTTACTTTCTGGGAATACACTTACAAACAAGGTACACATGGAGTTTATAATTTTGCAGGGAAAACAAATATATTAAAGTGTGTTGAGCATTTTGATAAGCACTGTACAGAACTTATTTAATGAGATTATCACATATTGGAAAATCTTGGCTTAAAGCAAGGAGGCAGGTAAGGCCTCTTTCAAAAAGTGGTGGCATCTGAAAAGGAAAGTCAGTCAGCAGGTTTAAGAGTGGCACTGGCAGCTGAGCATGGAATCTCAGGGGAAAGGAACAGAATGTTTGAAGATCCAAAGAGAAAAATTTAGAGAAGTAGAAGGACCTTGAGGTCACATGATTATGGCTGAAGCAACAGGAGTGAGTGGAATGGGGGATACATCCTGAGAGGTTGAAGGGCCAGGTTTCAAAGATTTTTTTAAATATGTTTTTATTGATTTTTTTTTAGAGAGGGAGAGAAACATTGATGTGAGAGAGAAATATCAATCAGCTGCTTCCTGCACACTCCCTACTGGGGATCAGGCCCACAACCCAGGTATGTGCCCTGACCGTGAATTGAACCGGGACCTCTCAGTCCATGGGATGATGCTCAATCCACTGAGTCACACTGGCCAGGTGGTTTCAAAGATTTTTTAAAAAACCATGTTAATTATTTTGATTTCTAAGAGTACACGAAACTACTGAAAGTATACTTGCACACTACTTGGACTGGAAAATGGAGAAAGTTTTGGAAAGGATGAAGAGTCGATGCAGAGATATCAGTGGCGAGTTCAGGGCAATGAAGATGGAGCTTATACTAAAGTGGTTAGGGGGTGACAGAGAGAAGGGAACGTACTCGAGAGATATTTTGGAGGTTGGATTGATGATATTTCGAGATAACTAGTGGTGGAAGTTGTGAATGGGGAGGAACAAGGATGACGCCAAGTTTCTGGCTTGTGAAACTGGGGAGACTTCAGTGTCATTCACTAAGACAGGGAGCATTGGAAGAGGAGGAATTTATTGAGAGTGGGGATGGGGATTATGATGTTGAGTTTGAATGGCTAAAAGGTGCATAGAAGTAAATGTCACCAAAGAGGTGAGATGGCCCAGCCTAGGCCCAAGGGCCTGCAACAGGTGAGAGTACAATGCTGGAGATACATATTCAGACACCTGTGGCCAACTGACAGCTGTAGACGTCATCAGAGTCAGTGAGCTTACCTGAGCATAGAGTGCACAGGGGGGTAAACATGATAGTCTAGGATCAAGGCTCAAGGAATGCCACCGTTTTTGGTCAGATAAAGGAGGAAGAGCAAGAAAAGGTAGATTGATAAAGACAGACAACACAAATGGGAGGAAGTAAGAAGAATGGTATCATAAGTCAAAGGAAAGAGAATTTTAAAAGGAAGAAGTAGCCAACAGTGATAGATGCTGCCGAGAAGTCATACAAGCAAAATACTGGAAAAGTGAGTATTGGTCTGATTGAACTGGATAATCTTTAGTGTTATGTATTAAGTTAGTACAGTAGAGTTATGATATAGAAACAATTTAGAGATAGTTGGGTTAAGTGGGAGGTGAACATAAAAAACAACAAGTGTACATGATTTATTTAAAGATTTTATGAAGGAAGAGAGATAAGCTAGAAGCTCAATGGAGAGATTGGGCTAAAGATGGTTTTGTTTGTTTGTTTGAGTTTTTAAGAAAGAAGCAGCTTAATCTCATACATATTTCAAAGTTTCTTCTCAAACATGATTACTAATTAATGTTTCCACCATTGGCATATGAAATTGCTTGGAATCACTTAGGGCTAACTAGAATAGAACATTATTATTTGCAGTAGAATTTAAGCTCTGCTAAAGCAGGGATTATTTTTTTTCTCCTTTGTTCTTTGCTGTATACTTAGCACCTGGAATGGTGCTTGGCACATAGTAGGTACTCAATAAATATCCATGGAATAAGTGAATAAGTGAATGACTGATACATATTTGTTAAAGTGAGATGTATAAATGATATCCCATTATTGCCTTAGTGTGGAAGTCTTTTAAAACTATTAATAGTAATCTCATGCCTAGAGATCCTCATTGAACTGTGAACTCCTCAATGGAAAGAGCAATGATTTGCTAATCCATAGATCCTTACCATAGTGTCCAGAGTTTAGCACTTAATAGGCTCTCAAATGTATTTGTGCAGAATGGACTAATATTCTGCTTTACATAGGGGAAGGAAGAGAGTTCAAGTGACAACCTAGAGTCTAAGGGACATTACATAGAGAGCTTGTTTTCAGCTCTTAAACTTTAGTTTACTTAAACCTCAAAACTATTTTTTTTTTCTTTTAAAATAATCCTTTAAGGGGGTTAAAATCTTGTGGTGTTCACTTGACTATGGCAATTATTTTCAGCATTGTAAGTTGTCCCCAGTACTGTCTTCATTCCATCTGGTGAGGAATAGAATGCTATGTAATGGTCTCAAGATAATTAAAATGCTGTCCTCAAAGAATTTTATAAGACACAGAAAGAGTGGGACAAGGTTAGGATATAAAAAGTAGTAACTGAATCAATGTTCTCTCTCATTGATGTTTCTATCTCTCTCTCCTTCTCCCTTCATTTATCTAAAATCAATAAAGAAAAATTATTTTAAAAAACTATACTGGGAAAAATATTATTGAATATCCATCTTCCTTTTCTTCTTTATACAAAATATTTACTGTTATAGCTTATTTTAGGCTCAATGCAAAATGAACAATCTCTTTGCAGGAAAAGCAACCTATTCTTTTGACACACATCATCACAAACCTGCACTGTAATTGAAATATTTATTTATTTAGAGCACATTTGTGTTCTACATTTGCCTGTGGCTGGGTCTCTGCAGGTGGAGTGAAGTGGATTACTGCAAATTTAATTAATGGTGGTGAGCTGGGTGTGCTCAGGCTGAACCCCCTCACAGTTCTTCTTTCATGCCTCGTGAAAGTTATTAATAATTCAATCATAAGAACTTATAAAGTGGTGACCGAATAGAGTATGAATTGATTAAAATTTAAAGTTACAAATCATTCGCTTAATTATAGTTTCTCAGTTTTAAAAGAGAATGTGATGATTATCTTATTAATTTCAGTGATCACTGGATTGTTCTCTACAACTTTGCCAATGAATTGTCTAGAATTGGCTTGGATGCCTCCAGTGATGGAAACATCATTCATTACCTTATTGCAGAAGTCCATTCTAGCTCCTGGCAAGTCTGACTTTTTTGGAAGTTTTTCTTACAGTGACCTGAAATCACTTCTCTTGAACTTACATTTTGTGATTGTTGTTTCAAATGTCACGTCCATATCTAAACTTCCTTTCTGATATGACAAGCTATTATATATTTAAAGATACATAACATAATTCACCTAGTTATTTTCTTCTTAGGGGAAGCATTTACAACATAGGCCATTCCTCGACTGACTTGATTCAAGATCCTTCAATATCCAGTCACTATTTTATCAATATTCTTCTTAAAATATGTATTCACCACAGAATTAATCACTCCAGCTATGGCCTGAACCACACAAAAAGAGCCTTGCTATACTTCTCATGTTTTAGATGTACTGTTAATTTTGCCCAAGATTACATCCATTTTAGATAATCACATCGATTTATGGATCTGTGTTGAATATACTGACAACTATACTTTGTCACATAAAGTACAGCTAGACCCTGCCTCTCCCATTCTGTACCTGTCTAATTGTTTATGGACTAGAATGATAGAAACTTATATTTAACCTTTCTTGATTTTAACTTGTAAGATCTAGGCCATTTCTGTATTCTTCTAATATATGCTTTGATCATTTTCTCTCACCTAATGTACTTATTTTTGCCAGCTCCCAGTCACCTGCAGGTTTGAAGCACAGAACTTAATCATACAATTCATTGATTGATATATTAAACTTCAGCATTTCTTCTAGGTGGGCAGTACTTCATTAAACAAACTCTTTGGATAAGGTCATTTAACCAATTTCAAACCTGTAAATATAACATTGTAGTTAAGAGCATGAGTTGAAAAGTTGGAGATCCTAGATATGATTCCCAAACCTACCACATAAATGATGTAATATTTTAATTACTCTTGATAAATTATTCAGTTCTCTAATATTATGGTTTCCTTATTTTTTTATTACTATTTTTTCAAATCCTCACCAGAGGATAAAGTACAGGCCCTTGACCAGAACTGAACCCGCAACTCTTTGGTCTGCGGGCCAGTGCTCTAACCACTGAGCCAAACCGACCAGGGCTAGTTTTCTTATTTTTAAGAAGAAATTATGTATCTGCCTCTCAGAGTCTGAGAAACACTTTAAATAGGGTGGAGTATGTAAATTACTTAGCATAATGCTTGGCACATAGTAATTACTCAGTTAATACTGGCTATCTTTATTATTGTGTTATTTAGGAAAACACTAGCTGTCATAACAAATAACTCTAAGATTTTAGTGCTATGTAACAGTTGAACGTAAGCTCTTCTGGTTGGTAGGTGGCTCTCTTCCATGTTGTGATTCAGGGACCCAGGCTCTTATAATCTGGAAACTCAGCCATCCTTAAAATCTCTGTGTCTCCTTTATCTACATAGAAGAATGTAAAAGGAGAGTGGAAAAGGCATACTTACTTCATAAATACCATCATCTATATGGGAAATAAATCACTTCAACTCACATTCCATTGGGCAGAACTAATAATGTGATCTCAGCTAGCTGCAAGGAAGGCTAAGGAAATGTGGTCCCGGCTGGGTGGCCACTCCCAGTGTTAGCTCAGGACTTGGTAAATGGCAGCACACAGTTTTGGTGAACAGTTTACCATCTCTGCCACAATCACCACTATCATCATTATGAATACCCCTTCATTAAACCATGTGGAGCTAATATTCCTCTATCTTGTCCAGTAAGCAACTATGAAAAAAGAACTGCCTGACATTTCATCTTGTTCTTTATACATACCAAAAGGTTTGAAGCATCATTATTACAAAAAACAAGAAAAGAACCTGATAGGTAATTCAAGCATATGCCTTCTAACATGCCCAGAGTTGTCCTAAATTGCCACAAGGGGTTGAAGGTATCTCATAGCCTGGTGTACTGAATGGCAAAGTATGATGAGTTGGCCAGTGGCATATCAATTCTACACACAGAAAGAACTTCATTTGATGTATGAATAAAAAAAAATCTTTAATTCAAATTGTTAATTTAAAATATCTTCTAGCCCCGCCGGTGTGACTCAGTGGATTGAGCGTCATCCCATGGACTGGGAGGTTCCAGTTCCATTCCCAGTCAGGGCACATGCCCGGGTTGCAGGCTCGATCCCCAGTAGGGGGCGTGCAGGAGGCAGCCAATTGATATTTCTTACATGGATGTTTCTATCTCTCTCTCTCTAAAAAATCAATAAAAACATAAAAAAATAAAATAAAATAATTTTCTAAATCTATTGGTTGCCTTCCTTATCTTAGTATATACCATTTTTTTTCATATTTTAGGGTATTAAAACACTCCTATGGACATCATTATGACCATTTATAATCATCAATTGCTTTCTTATTTTAAACATATATATTTTATAATCATGTAGGATTTAGAATACTTAGATATGTACTATAAAGAAAAAAAGCAAAACATTGCCAATATTCCTGTTATATTTAATAACAGTTTAAATTTGGGTGTATTTCTAATATTTTCCCCAATTAATGGCTACGTTACATTATTGTTAAGTGTATAAATAGGTCATTGTTCATTCAAACATCATTGTTGCATGTGCCACAGTATACTGTGGTGCAGTCTTAGCCTACTGCTCTTCTAATTTTACATACTTATTTACTTTGCATAATTGTTCATTGAAAGGGTGCTTATATTTTTAGGTGACATGAAGCTGGGCATGATTAATTATAAGGCACTGAGCTATACTAAAGGCATGTGTTCAACATGTATTTGCCTAGTTCTTGCCGCCCCAAACATTATCATTGTGCTGTTTGATGTAGACATTAACTGAATAGTTCTAGGGACTGCTAGAACTATGTACTGTGGCCTTGACTAGGGATCTGGGAGAACTTAATTTAAGAGACCAAGAGTAAGTTTTCCTTGTCTAGAGAACACACAGAACGGTTTTATACAAGTGAGAATGGGTTAAAAACTAGGATCAAAGGCAGGATAAGGAATAAAGTCATTAACGTGAAACTGAGTAGTGTGTTGAGAGAAGGGGGAGGGAAAGGCAGGGAAGGGCCCACAGGTTTGGCCTTGGTGTTGGTACATAGGAGTGAGGGAGCTGATGGCTAACAGCCCCATTTGATAGAAACCCCCTGTTCCATGCATTTGTTGCCTAGCTACTTCTTCATAAAACACACCTTTGCAATAGGTGAAATTCTAAAAGGGTTCCCCCAAAGTTCCTGACCCTGAGTACTCAAACACTAATCAAGGTACTGCCTGAAGGAACTTTATAAATGGAACTAATATTACTAATCATCCTTAAAATAGGGAATTTGTCTTGGATTATTTCCATGGCCAAATATGATCACATGTGCTCTTAAAAACAACATTAGAAGGCAGAAGTGTTAGTCAGGGAGACTCAGCAGGAGAGGTAAGGCAGAAGGGGCAGTCAGAGAGATTCAAAGCCTGAGAAAGAACCGACCAACTATTGCTTGGTTAGAAGATGGAGGAAGGGCATCAAGGAAGGCAAGTGGCTACCAGAAGCTGAGAATTAGCCTGAGACCTCAGCCTACAAGGAAATGGGCACCTCAGGCTTACAACTGCGGGAACTGAATTCTGCCAACAATTAGAATGAACTTGGAAACAGATTCTAGGAAACCAGCAGAGCCAGACTATGCCTCATTTGCTGATTACACAACTGTGACTAGTAACTGGGTGTTATTTTAAGCCACTAAATTTGTGTTAATTTGTTGCAGCCAATGATAGCAAACCAACACAGCGTCAATACTATTTAAGCATAACTTCCTGTGCCAAGTACCCAAACCTTTGACTATATTCCTCTCTTTGCCTCAAATGTTCTTTTTTTCAGGAAGTAGCCCCTACTCATCCTCTGAAATACGTGTGTTACCTCCTTCAGGAAGCTTTCCTTGATATGATTCAGTATGATTTAGATGCTCTTGCTCCATGCTGCCTTAGTAACCAGTGTATACCTCTATGATTGAACTTATACACTAGTGATCATTGATTTACTTGTCTATGTTCCTCTTAAAAAGCCTTAGAGAACTACTTTTGATAAAGGTTCATATCTCGTCTGCCTTCACTTCTTCAGGGACTTTTATAGTGCCTGGCACTTATAGTCATGCAAAACGACGGCCAAAGGAACAGTGGTTCTCAGGCTACAGTCAGTGAGCTGAACCCTAATGTTCAATCAGAAAAACTGGGCAATGATTATTTTTGCAACTCTATGGAAAAGGTATAATGATTAAAGTTTTCTCATTTTAAGTTTAATCCTATAAATTATTTTTCAGACTTTTCACCACTGCTTGTCTTTTGGGAAGAAGTAGTTCATAAAACCGCAAGAGAAAAGTAAATTATTAATCATATAAAAACTTAGGAAAAGGTACTGGTGCTTTAAAAAAGCATTTTTTTTCATGAACTTATGTTTATGGTTGTGACTTTATATTGTATACATATAACTTAGCAGTGGTTGGTAAAATTCCTATTTCAGGTGATATAAATATTATATTGTGTTTTATATTTTATTCCATCATGTGCTATAAATGACCCACTGACTTCCTTGCACTCTACTCCCTGAATCAGGTAGAGGGTCTCTCTTCTATGAAATCGTGGATCTGGGGTTGTTTATTTAATGGTTTTCCCACTTCTGTTTAACTTGATGTACAACAAAAAAGAATCTGGCTAATATTTGAGATAAAGCAGTTCATTAGATCTCTTGCTCATTTTCAAACCTACCTAATATAATACATATAAGCTTCTACTTTCTTATAGTGTTATTACTAGTTTTTCTGACATGCCATCTACCACTCGTTTTAACACAAAGCCGCACTTTTAAAGCAGGTCACCAGAATATTCTGCAGCAATCTGAGACAAAAAGTGATACATAACCAATGGAAGCTCCTAGGGCATTTCAGCAGGTGGAATGCAGAAGGATCAGCAGATGATTTCACTAGAATCTCTGCCAAAACCTTCACTGTTGTGAAAAAGGCCTTCGGGAGTTGCGATAATGAGGTGTGGTTAGGATTTTGACATCTGCTCTTGTAGATAGCATGGGAAGCTCTCACCCTTCCTTGACCAACACCGACAGCTGAGTCAAGGAACCCCTGTTGACTTGCCTTCCCACTTAATCTTATGCCTCGATGACAGTGATCAGAACATTTTTACCCTCCAGAGACCTAGGGTTGGCAAACCAAGAAAGGTTGGTCTAGAGAGAGTGGTATCCTTCACTCTACAACTTGTTTGTGTAATTGATAGCCAACTTTGCAAATTCCCTCTGAGATGTTAAATGCACAGGAAAGACACACAGACTCCGAAGGCGTGCATGTGTGAATCGCATACTGGCAAACATCCCCTCATGTTGTGTCACACAACCAGTTTTCCTATGGAACGGGATGGGAGAGCATGAGAATGATTTACTCTCACACTAGCCTATTTTTGTAGGGAACATCTGTTTAAAAAATCTGTAGTAATATTCAGAACTCTGCTCATTTTAACATAATTTTGATTAGCCACGTTGTATATCTAGGAGGTCTAATTTTACAGTCCCTAATAGAAGGACTACTTTAGCATCCTTCACTTGATGACAATTTTGTGGAAGAAAACCAAAAGAAACAAAAGTTATAAATTTGTAAAAACAAAAAATAGATAATAATGGCACTGGGAAAGCAAAATTAATTTCATCTCCAATCTCCCAAAGCATCGTTACTCCATCTGTGTGTGCTCAGCATTTTGGAAGCACATTAACATTTCAGTTCATCAGAGTACAACTTGGTCATGGTTCTTCGGTGGACAAAAGGTGTAACTCTAGCTTTAAGCATGCTAACTTACTCATGGGAAGTGATTTGAGAAGTGCAAGAACCTGGGAGAATTTGTAAAATAATTCTAACCAACAGTAATTTCATATTTAGGCATCCTCCTCATTTAATTTTCAAGGCAGTCAAGTTTTCTGGTACATACTAGCTTTTTGCACAGATGAACTCTCATTAGGGAGATTTCTTAAAACTATTTGATGTATATGTGCTTTTTAATTGCAACCAGATGTGTCTTTGCATATTTATTTACCCCATATCAGTATAATCCAGATGAACAGAGGTAAATAGGGAAAAAAATCAAGGTCCTCTTGATCTTTAATATTTTCTTCTGTTCCTTTGATCTATATATTTGTCAAAGCAGAAATTTTATTTCATTTTATTTTTCTATTTTTAATAATATATTAGTTATGTTATATCCTTCCATAAGAGTAATTTTGACTCTACTGTGTGTAGTTTCTCATACTATGCCCCTTAGAACAAATGTTGTTAGCCTAATATTTATTTGTGCAATTAATAATTTATTAAATACTATTTGATAGTCCCTGGGGAGTAAGGACCATATATTTTCAATGCTTGGCACTCAGTGATGGTTTTTGAATTCATACTATGTACCAAAGAAAGTGTGGGGGAATTCAAGTTGAATACAACGGGACCTCTGGAGGAACTCATAGTCTAAAGAGGGGAATAGGTATGTTGCATTTGTGCTTGGTGTAGAGGCTTGGATCATAAATAGAATTAAACAAGGAAGTGGGCAAATTCTCAGGCAAAGCACTGTGTCCTAATATTTGAAGATTAATATCTGCTGCCCTTAACTTCATTTTACCACCAGTATTTGTTTTTTGGGATGGCTGCTTTACGTATGGGGTGTAGTGTACAAGTATTGAGCAGAGAGACCCTCTGTATGATCCTAACTGACTCATATGGAGCTTTAACCAACGATTTACTTAACATTGATCTGTCTATCCACCAGACCTGAAGAAGAATCAATATAACTAACTTTCTATTTCGAGAGGCAGCTGATGAAATTAAATCCTTATTTTAGGTGGATCTGAGAATGGCTTAAGAGATAAAGTAAAAGAATCCAACCTGGTATTTGCGGGAGGAAGATGCACATAGAGCCCTTTCCAGAAAGTACTTGAAAGGGGTGGTGAAGTATGAAATACAGTAAAATGGTCAGGGTCACCTTATGAGGCAGGAAGGCATTCATAGCCGGGCCTTAAAGATCACATTAAATTACCTGGCCAGTGTGAGCTACTTGCATTCCATGTCTGATTTTAGTTCATCCTGATTTGGGCTCCTCATTTTAGGCATGTGGTTCTGTTTTCTCTTTCAATGACTTGGGTCATATTCCATTTGACTTTCGCTTTGCTTTTCTGCTGACCCTTTGCCGCTAATCCTGATTCATTTATAGTTATTGTTTTCCTGGTCCTATTTTCACTCTTAACTCTATTTCATTGCTGAACTGACTCAAGTCCCCTTAAATTGGCAAAGAGACAGAGTCTGAGAGTATTGGCAGATGATCATGGTTTCTAGAACAACTCTAGAACTAACTGTGCTATCCCTGGGGGGCCAGAGACCAAGGCACTCCTCATCAGGCTTGACTAATTAGTTACTCCTTGACTCTGGTCTTTGATGGTCAATGAATAAATACAGGAGACTGGTAGACTTTGGTGCAAAGCCTCTTTGCTTCTGCTGCTTTCTGTTTTGTACAAGCACCTCCCACATGTGGTCCATTTTGCTTCAAGTTACACACCCCAAGTACTCCATATTCTGCCACTATCTGCCCCTTGCCCTCCTGTGTGTCTTACTGTTACGGGTGGAGAGAGCTCCACGTCTCCACTGGTTGTTAGTGGGAGTGGGCTTCTTGTGATATCCTGAGAAAAGGAATTTCCTGAGACTTGCACAGGAGGATGACATATTGTAGAAAGCTTTATTTCTGTGGAATCAAATCCCAGAGTTTCCAAGGTCCCATTTCCTTTTGTCCCCTCAAGGAAGAAGTCCAGCTGTGCCCAGAGTTTCTGTTCCACGTTGGAGCAGTGTCCAGCCCAGCATTAAGCTATCTTAGTTTGTGTTCCCAGTTGCAGACAATCAGTCCATTGCTTATGGGGTCCTCATGGCCGTGGGACCACGGGGCTATGGAGGGAACACTGGCAGGAGCAAAGCCAAAGGAGCCAGAGAGCCAGGAGAGGCATAAGATGAGAGAGAGCTCCTTTTTTTTTTCTTTATTGATTTTTAGAGAGAGAGGAAGGGAGAAGGAAAGAGAGATAGAAACATCGATGAGAGAGAACATTTGATTGGCCGCCTCCTACATACCATCCACTGGGAATTGGGTCCACAGCCTGGGCATGTGCCCTGACTGGGAATGGAACCAGCGACCCCTTAGTGCATGGGTCGACGTTCAACCACTGAGCCACACCAGCCAGGTGAGAGAGAGCTCCTTTGTCTGTGAGATTATGTATTCCCAAATTTTCATGGGCTTGCAATGGCCCTGCCTACTCTAGCCACTTGGTGGTTTCCTAGGCTTGATTGACAGGCACTTTCCCTGTGTTATCCTGACTCAATGTACATGTGCTCAACTTCCTCTTTGTTGGACGTTTCTCGCAGTGACCTGCAGGGAATGGGCCAGTGGCTCCTTGGGGAGTGTGAAATTGCAGCTTCCTGGTGAAGCTGCCCAAATGGCTGGCCATGCTTATAATGTCTGGTCTTCCTCTTGCTCCAATCCTATTATTAATAACTAGCTAATTACAACGGTATCATTACCACACTAATTTTTTTCTTCTTTCCATGTCACTCATCATCTTATAATATACTATGTAACTTAAGTTTATTTAAAATTTTCTTCCACTAGAATCTAAATACCATCATTTTTGTTTGTTTTCACTATTATAGCCCAAGGACCTAGAATAGTATTTTAGCACATAGATTATTCTTACTGTTTATTGAATAAATGAGTAAATGACTTCCATGTCCATCCATATCATTGCCATAATTAGGAAAGGACTTATTTTGCATTCTTAATGTTTATTTAAAATATCTGTTTTCAGGGACTCTTTCCTTCAATCAAGTGTCATTGCAGAAAATGATTATTTCTCTCTACAGCATGAAAGGATTAGTTGTTACCGTGAAAAATATATAAAGATTTGTGAGAAGGCTTTGATAAGCTAGGGATATTAAAAGAATGTTAGATTTGCTTCTGTACAATAGTATACTCTGGGAGATAAAGGTATTTACCTTAGGCTCATGTTATCATGAACATGAATTTGATTAACCGGTTTCTAATATACAAAAGGTTATGACAGCACACTATACCTCAAAGATAAAATAAAATATTGTCTTTCTACTCCTCCATGACATCAAATATATCTCAGTAACCTGCAATGCTTAAAGGTCTTTTGTGTAAGAGAGAAAGGAAAAAGAGTTCAGAAACCTTAAATGGGCAAAGAAATGCAGTCATGTACTACTATTCACCGCTTAAGGAAAGAACTAAGACGCGCTGTCCAAATGATCCTGTGTGCATCACTATAAGAGGTTGTAGAAGCTATTTTAGAAAAATTCGCTTTATTTTATAAATAAAAATCCAAAGGTTAAACAATTGCTTCTAAATTCTTAGAAACTATGTGCTGGATGAAATGGCTGAAAATGTGTGAAATTTTGGTTTTACCTGTTTTAAGTGAATAGCAAATCAAGCATGCTTTTTTGACAGAAGGTTCAAAGGCCTTATGCCCAAAGCTGATTAAATTGCTCAATTAAGTGAGCAGAGATGACAAACAGGACCAGCTGGACCAAGGGTTGGGCCACATTACTGTGCCCAGTAATGGCCACTCAAAAGATTTTAATAAAATGGGCAACCCACTTTCATGATATCCTAATACTTTAGAAATGTTTTGTCCAAAACACTAAGATTTTAGAAAAGACAACTTTGAATTTGGGAGTGGTTAATTGTACATGAAATACTTTTATTGATTTTCTTAAACTATTAAGCCACATAGATATAAGGCAAGCATACTGTTGCTTCAAATCATGGTTCTCCATAAAGGGTGTGTAGCAAATCATTTGTAGAACTTTTGAAAGATACCAAGCCCTGGGTTCTACTTCAAACAGAGGGGATCCGAATGTGCTGGGGTAAGACGAAGCAGCTGTGGAATAGGGACATTATTCACGTGATTCTGATGCCTGTTTCTGGCTCCTTATCACTACAGAAAGAGAACCCATTTATCTAGACTCTAGATAAGTGTCTAAAAAAATATCTAGATAAATGAAGAGAGTATATGGAGTAAGAAACAGATGATAAGTAATTATTTCAGTTAAATACTCCTCAGATTTACAACTCTTGATCCATAATCCTGAAATCTCAAAAGCTTTGAAAAGAACAGAAAAGATTTCATAACAACTCATTCAGTGGCACAATCTCCCCTGCCCTCGTTCAGTCTTTGACAAAACCAAATCTGATCTGAAACGAGGCTCTTTGTGGTCTTTATTTATCGCTACAAGTGGGAGGAGTCATGTGTTTTGTTACCGAAGCATGACTGTGTTTTGTTATGGAGGTGTACCTGACAAATTGTATGTGCACGATGTTGCCTGTGTAGAAGCTGAAGAATTTTAATCCTAAAACATATTTGGACCCAATAACTGTTGCATCTGAGATGGTAGACTTGTAGTAATGGCTTCAGTTGACATTTTGTTCTGTCTGCCCTGCATCAGACTGGTTTGAGTACATTCTACTGCTTGGTTCTACACTCCTTGAGGGGTGGGACTCTGATACGCTCACTTTGTACAATAATAACCTTACATTTTGGATTATTTTAAATAGTATCTCCCTCGACCTATATTAGTCAGGGTTCACAGGGAAACAGAACGAAGAGGATGTCTATATTTATGTCTCTATATCTATATCTATATCTATATCTATATCTATATCTATATCTATATCTATATCTATATCATCTATATCTATATCTATTTCTATATCTATATCTATATCTATATCTATATCTATATCTATATCTATATCTATATCTATATCTATATCTATATCTATATCTATATCTATATCTATATCTTTATCTATCTATATCTATCTATCTATATCTATCATCTATCTATCTATCTATCTATCTATCTATCTATCTATCTATCTATCTATCTATCGTCTGTCTATAGAGAGATTTATTCTTGGAATTGGTCATGCTTTTATGGAGGCGGAGCAATACCATGATCAGCTCTTTGCAAGCTGGAGACCCAGGAAAGCTGGTGATGTAATTCGGTCCGAGTCTGAAGGCCTGAGAATCAGAAGCACCCGTGTCCAAGGACAGCAGAATATGGATATTCCAGCTCAAGCAAAAAGACCAAATTTGCCCTTGTTCTGTCTTTTTGTTCTGTTCAGGCCCTCCACAGACTGGATGATGCCCGGAGATCCTAGGGCAACCTCCTTTACTCAGTTCGCCAATTCAAATGCTGATCTCTTCTGAAAACACCTTCACAGACACTCATCAGCTGTCTGGCATCCCTCAGTCCAATCAAGTCAACAGATAAAATTAACCATTACAAGGCCCCACAATAATCTTGTGAGGGATGCAGGGCCCACCATCCCCATTATAAGGCCGAACAGCCCGAGGCAGTCCGTGAACTATCACAGTGCTCAGAGGGAGCCACAGTCAGTCTTGGTGTTTGGTAAACTGAACATTGCTTTAAATGGACTTGCGCTAGCAATTTAGTTTTTTCCCTGCAAGTAAAGGACTGTGTGGTGGTCCAAAAAAAACCTTTAAAACAGAAAATATTTAATAAACACTTATAAAATGTATAAACATTTTCCAAATCCCATGATCAAACATAAGAGTCAAGGGATAGTCCTGGCCCATGTGGCTCAGTTGATTGGAGCGTCGTCCTGTACACCGAATGGTGGCGGGTTCGATTTCCAGTCAGGACACATGCCCAGGTTGCAGGTTTGATCCCTGGTCGAGGAGCGTCCAGAAGGCAACCAATCCATGTTTCTCTCTCACATCGATATTTCTCTCTCTCTCCCTCCCTCTCTTTTTCTCTTCCCCTGCCTCTCTGTCTCTCTCTAACCTCAATGAAAAACATATGTCCTCAGGTGAGGATTATAAAAAAAAAAAAAAAAAGTCAGGGATGCACGTTTGTTTACGATCAGAGTCAGCTTTAAGCGTAGAGATGAGTGTATAAGGGTAAGATTGCTACTAAATTGTGACTCTAAATGTTTCTTCCTAATTTTATACAGTAATTGCCCTCATTTTTATACACTTTCCTCAAATAACAACGAGTCATTCTTAGAGGAGAGGAATGTGGGAGGTGGATTTGGGAGAAAAGGGTGATCACATATCCACGTCATTCCTTCTCCAGCAGGAGTCTTCAAGGGAACACACAGCACCCCACGTTCTCTGCACCCCACGCTGGGCCCCACACTTCCTTCTCCGATTGCATTGTTTTTCAGGACATATTGAACTCCTAGTGATTTCACTGTTTTCATAAGGAGACTGTCATTTTTCAAACACAGTGTAAGTGAGGGAAGAGGACTAGGAATAAAATGGCCTATTTGGCTGCCATCCTAAATTGTTCTGTGCCAGCCACGAGCCTTCTCCGTGTCTGCTTCCCCCGGTGTTAAATGAAGATTGTCAAACTTGTCCAACACCAAATGGCCATGGGTGCATAAGAACTGATGTTTCTAAGAGTGCTTTGAAAATGATTGTATATTTAATGTGAGGGAAGTACTGGTTGAATGCATTGAGTGAATGAAATATGTTTCCACAAAAAACTTCTGAAAATAGATGATAAATTATTCATTACAGTGAAACATCGTTAATGTTAATTAAGTGGACACATAGTACATTGGCTCAGCGCTTGGACTTTGGAGTCGGGCACTCCTGCATTTAGTCTGCATCTGGGCCCTGCCACACTGTCACCTCGGACCACTTACCAAGCCTCTCCAAGCAGCGTGTTCCTGTTCCGTAAAACCGGGGATGTGACAACTCCTAGACTGTGGAGAAAAATGCATGTTAATTGGTTGTCAATAAACATGTGTTAAGCTCCCCAAGATATGAAGTGAAAATGTGATTAGCCTTTTCTCTGCTTCAGATTAATTAAAGGTAGAAGTGAGGTCTGGGAAGGGGAGGCGTTTCTCAAGTGCAACCAGCTACTATTCTTGCCGACTTACGAACAAAACAGAGAGTCTATGGGGTTCATTGGACTGTGCGCCTTTGCAAATTACTTTGTTCTTTCTAGAATTAACTCTTTGTAGACATTAGTCAGGCCTTTCTAGGATTAATGATGAAAACTTGAATTCCTTGTTAAAACACTGTGTTCTATACAGTGTTAAAGTAAGGATGACAGGGAAGGTGTGGAAAATTGAATTGTTTCTGGGAATATGGTGCACGAGATAGCAGGAAAAAGCAACAACGACAACAACCACCTCCTCTGAATAAAAACACCTTGGCTATACATATTTATTTTTTTAATCAAATAAACATAATAAAAACAACTATCTTTTTAAAACCATGGTCTTATTTTAGGAAAGTAAAGGATATCCTTAGAGATAGAAACTGGAATGTGCTGCAAACCCAGATGAGTGAGGAGAGGAGCAGTGACTGGCCTGAGGACATCTGCCAATCATTAGTGACTTAGACTCTTGTTTTTACACTTATTTGAGGTAAAGGAGAGATAACCGAGGGCCCAGACAAGATATGCTGTCAAATCAGGAACAGTCAGCATAACGCCAGGAACTCTGAAAAGCCACACTCTCAGTGAGAATGCTGACTGGAAAAAAGTGCCCCAAATAGGGACGCACATTAGAAATGCAGTTGTCTTGTCGTAGGTCCTGGGGGTGTGTGGGTGTGTGTAGGGGGGGAAAGAAAATGAAGTCTCCCCTGAGAATTTATAACCATAAGCTATTCCTCAAGTGGGTAGATGGTCCCAATTCTCATGACCTGCAGGTTTAAAAACCTCCACAATAAGAGTTTATTTTACAATGATGCCTGGTTGGAAGTTTCTTCAGGTCCTTTGTGGAACCAAGCATAAACGCTCTCTGGAGGCACACATTAACAAATCAATTCTTCAAATACCTCCACAAATAAAATGCCAACAAACATGGCTGAAAAATCAAAAATTACAAAACACACAGGGAAACAGTTATCATGAATAATAGCAGTAAATACAACTAGCAGAAGAATTGGACTCACACAGATTTCATTTTTTAGAATTATCTATATAGAACATAAAATAATATTTTAAAATAATATCTTCAAATAAATAAAGAGCAAATTGAAAATGTAAGCCAGAAATGAAAGACAGGACCATTTGAAAATGACCCAACATAACTTTTAGGAATAAATACACACACACACACACACACACACACACACACGTGTGTGTGTGTGTGTGTGTGTGTATCTATATATATCTTAGCTCTTGGGTTGAAGACCATGTTGGATCTTAAAGGTAGCTAATCAGTAAAGTATAAAAATATATATGAAATATATTTTTCCAAAATGGTGCATAAAGAAATAGAAAATATCTAAAAGAAGATAAGAGATATGAAGTGAGTTCTAATGTGAATCTAATCAAAGTTCCAAAAGATAAAAAGAGAGGATGGGAGAGAAACATATTTCTGAAGGAAAAAAAAAAAAGGCTTAGGCCTTTCCCTATAATTAAATGCATGCATCTCCATCTTCAGAATTCACAATACACTCAAAACCGGAGAATATTTCATACCTTGACAAATGAAAGTGAAACTACATAGCATTAATGGAAAAATAATCTTAAAAGTAATAAGAAGTTTTAAAGAAATGCCAGACAATTACCTGTAAAGAAATGAAAGATGGTTGATTTCTACCTAGCAACAATGGAGGTAAGAATATCCTCCATGTGCTAAAAAATGGAATGAAGGAAATAAAGGTAGGAGCATAAATTAATATAATAAAAATAGAGGTACTATTTTCAAAATTTTTGAAAGCCTAGTGAAATGGACAAATCTTTATAAGATTAGTCAAGATTAAAAGAAAAAGGTAAAAATAAACCATATAAAAATTTAAAAAGTTATCAATAGAGATAGAATGGAGATAAAAGATATAAGGATATGCTTCAGTAGATAAACCTCAGAAGAATAACATTGAACTACAACAACAAAAAGCCTGATATAGGAAAATTATACTGTATTATTCTACTAAACTATTAATATAATATTATATTATATTATAATATATATATAATTATAATATTATAATATATATATATATATATAATAAGCAATATTTTGTTATATTTATGGTTACATCCAGATGGAGTGAAACCACAAATAAAAACATGAAAATGGGAATTATAAATCCAAGATTTAGAACTAGTTGCCTCTTGTAGGCGCAGACAGGGTAATCTGACTAGGAGCAGGTACACAGAGGGCTTGAGCACCTTTGGTTTCATTGTATATTTTTAAGACACCATGTCCTGGCAGGTGTGGTTCAGTTGTTGGAGCATTGTCTTGTAATCCAAAAGGTAGCAGGTTTGAGTTCCGGTCAGGGCACATACCCAGGTTGCAGGTTCACAGGGAGCATGTGGGAGGCGGCTGATCAATGTTTCTCTCTCACATCGATGTTCCTCTCTCTCTCTCTCTCTCTAAAAATCAATAAAACTAGGGGGAAAAAGACACCTAGTGGGAACATGCTTTACCATCTACTTTTATTCTTTATACATTATGTGCCCTTTGATATATATGAAATTTTTAAATAATTTTAATGAAAACATCTTGAATAAGTAGCTAAATCTGAAAAGTTTAATTTAAGCATACTTACCAGATTTAGTTTTTAAAATATGCCCCAAAACTAATATTTTACCTGTATTTTAAATGAAAATATTTGGTTTTAGTTTTGAACAATGAATGCTGATAAGTAAGAATTTTTTATTGCAGGAGTACATATTTAGGTTATTGCTTTCAAATTTCTAAGCTTGCTGTTCCATCATGCCACATTCAGTCCATAGCTTTATGACTATATCTGTCTTCAGGCAACAATAGAACATAGAAATAATGCTTGCTTTCACTCAAAGATCATGTTATTTGATGGTGCCTTATTTTAATTATCTCAAATTGTGAAAACAAAACAAAGGTGGTTATAGCAGATGGATGCTTATCAGCCTTTTCTTGGACCTGCTACTTACTAACAGTAGGAATGTAAACCCATCTGAACATCTTTTCACCCCACTGGCCCATAGCTTTGGATTTGTTACCTTACAGGGATGGTTGAATGTTTTAATAAATTATAATTATTCAAGCAAACTGGCAGGCTACATGGTGGTCCTGGTCCTGAGAGTCGGAGCCAACTCCTTCGGCTCTCTCATTAGGGCTACCATGTATTAGGCATTTTGTTCAGAAAACTGGAATGCTGGGATCTTTAAAGTGAGATTGATTTTCCCTCTGAGGATATGTTTGCTCTTTCTGTGTTCCAAGGGCTCCTTGGTGGATAATGGTTCTTACAATCGCATTTCTAAAATTATCCTGTATTTCTCTTTCTGTTGGCCCTCTATTCATATATACAATCACAAAACCATCATATTATAGTATATTTTGTATAATTAATTTCCCTAGAAATAATCACAAAACAGAGAAGATATGCTTACCAAAAACTACTGATTCTTTCAAGCCCCAAAACAAAAATAAATGTTCAATCATGTAATATTGGGCTACTGTCATTTGATAATTTAGCCAGTCATAAGGAATAACATGTCAGAGGATGGTATAAACATCTTCCTTCTGGCTTCTTGCTCAGCAAAATCAGTAACAACTCTCACTCTTTCATTTATTCTAAATTATAATTCAATGTGGTAGAAAGCAAATTGTACTGGGGCACATTGTATTTATTGTGCATTTGTTAACAGACTATTTGAAACTCTGCAGACTGCTTGAGAATACTTTTTGATTGTATATATTTCTGTATCCAGGTGATTCAGGTATATTTTTCTAAATGTTCTATATTCTGAGACATGCCCAATTTCCTTACTTAATAATAAAACAGTCCATGACTCATTGTAAATCAGTAGGGATCCGGCAATAAGGTGAATACATCACGAAGGCAGTGCAGGCTATCATTGGAGATAATAAGCAGGTGCATTAATATTCATGCTTTATGCAATCCTGGTGGTGCTTCTAAAATAGCTGTAGAATACATTCCAAGTTTTATGTTCGCCAGTATACATTTGCCAGTGATGTTCAGGTAGTTCTTGCAGCAATTCATTCAAGGCATCACTAGGTAATTTAGAAAACTTTCATCCATGGTTTCCATTTACTTAATTATATACTCAGCTAATGTTCCTCTGTGAGTGTGCATAATCCTTTCTGGTTGGACCTTGGGCCTTTCTTTGTCTCAGCTGGAAGTGCTGTTGTGTAAGACTGATTGTATATGCATGTCTGTGTGTATGTGGTATGACGTGTGTGGTGGGAGTCAAGGGGAAGCAAAAGGGGAAAAGACGTGTTGTCCTATACAGTATTGAAAAGCAATTTAGACTTTGTTTCTACATAGATGGCTGAAGAGGAAAAAACAGAAAATAATACTATGTTGCAATGGATGCAAATGTACCAACAAAACTGGACCACCACATAAGGATACACAGACTGGGCACTGCCCACCTACCCACCTCTGCTATACAGTGTCAACACCACAAATAAGGCATATGACAGTGTAGTACTTTTTGCTCTTTAAAATATATGATTTCTATGTGTCCTTGTATAGTTCACCGATAAATAAATTTATAGTAAAGCAGATATATTACGTACATGGATCCCATGAATAAGCATGCATCTCAGGCTTAATGTCCCTCTTCTTCGAAGTCATATTTTATTTAATTTTATTTTTCTAGGAGTTGACAAAAACCATCTCTACCTCTGTTAGAATCTTAACTATACATCTCCTGTGTCTTTCTGTCTGTCCAGGGAGTGCAGGGTCAGGGTGGGAGGGGAAGGAACACTGTCATCTCTGTACAATGACTCCTGCCCCACTATACTACCACATCCATTAGCACATCCTCACCACTAACTGCTGGAGGAGCTTCCGATGGAAGACACTGCAAGAGCTGCTGGGAGAGTGCTGCGTACCCTAGCCCTCCTCATCCTCCTCTCGATTGCCTTTTGTTCATTCATTTATCCTTTTATGCATTCATTCAGTAAATGTTTACTGAGAGGCTACAGTACCCCAGACACAATGCTAGATGATGGGAACACAGTGAGAACAAAATGAACAAAATCCCTATAACCAACGAATGTATATTCTGGTGGTGGATACATTTGCAGGGTTAATTCAGCCACTTGAGATTTTTGCATTTTTGTAGTCTCCATCTATGTTCAGAGTGGAGGTGCTAGAATCAGGATCTTTTAATTTCTCCATATTTTATATTAAGGGTTTATATAACATCAGCCTTTGTCTTTATATACTATCAGCCTTTGATGCATGGAGATAGGGTTTCAGGAATACGCGGAAGTTTCCTTGACACAATTCCATGGGAATCTTTAAATTCGTGTGTGGCCTTTGGCGTTGCTGTTTGGTGATAAAAATATGTTTGCATCAAAAGATGTCAAGATTATGTAAGAAAAAGTTAGGATACCAAATAAGACATGAAAAAAAAAATCACAAAGAAGCTCTCCTCTTCTCACGATGGGGGGTATGTTATTGTGTGATGACTCCCTAGACGTAGGATGGACCCCCATCCCAAATTGGTTCAGATGTTTAGAATGATGATGTCACACTTGTACCAAAAGGGTATGAAGAGGTTTATGTATCCCACAGTGAAGTTCCTGGGGTGAGCATGGCGGCTCCCAAGCCGGACAAACAGTAGTCAAAACACCCGTAATCACAGTATGGGACATGACTGAATGAGTGAAAATAAAATTTAAAAAGGGATGTAGACACAGAAGACAGAGAAAACCAGTATGTACATAATTGTTTCTCTAAAGAAAAGAACTAAAATAATGGAAAAGAAAAGAAATAATTAGGGATTCCAAAAAGACAATATACAGATGATGTGTCATAGAATTTTACGCTTGAAACTTACATAATTTTATTAACCAATGTCACCCCAATAAACTTAATTTTAAAAAGACAATAGAATAACGACTTGAATCTTTAAGTTAAAAGGGGAAATTGTCCCTAGAAAAGTGACAGACAACAATAGATTAACTTAGCAAGATAATTACATTCAAAATAAAAAGTTAATTCTGCAGGCATCCAAGCAAAACCAAACCAAACAAAACCAAAAAACAATTTACCTGTAAAGATGGGGAAAAAAATTCCATGTTCTGGTTTTCTCAGATTTCTCCTTAATATCACTCATTAATGTTAAGTGAAGCAATGCCTTAAGGGGGAAGAATTGGGACTCAAAAATTTTCTGCTCAGCCTAATTATTAGTCAAGGATACAGAAAATAAACAGTTTGGTTGTAGGCTACATTGTTCTCATGAACCTCCCTGAAGAATATATTACAGAGCAAAGTTCAGGTGTTGGATGTCGTTGGAAAATTCTAGCAGATGTGCTGGAAAAGATTGTTGAGTCCATTTAATTGTAGGATCAAGATGAAAAGAAATGCATGGCTTCTGGCTATAGACCAAATACAGAAATATTCCCCAACTCCAGCAACATAGAAATGATATACAGTGTAAGAAAGTATAATAGTTTGATTTTCTCATCTTTTATTTGATGAGGGAGGATGGTATCATTGAAAGATGATAAATAAAATAAGGATATAGACTTTCGAAGAGTCAAAACATTTAATATGAAAAATAATAGAGTAAGTATAAGAGACTGCTGGAGGGGAAAGAGGCAGAGGGAGAAGAATCAGAAATTAAATAATTGTGTTAATGCTTACAGTAGGAAGTAACATCTAAAGACATAGTAAATACATACATTAAATGAAGTTTAATTATAAAGGTAATAATTAGAGCAAAATAGAAACCTTTTATATTTCAGAAAAATGCACATAAAAAGGTATGGTACAAGATAAAAAAGAAGCTACTTAAATAGCTTTATATGTAGTAATATAGGATGATATTCAAGATATATTGTTAAATAGGAAGAAGTTGCAAAATAGCATGCAAAATTATATGTATATGTTCATCACTATACTCAATGTATATATGTTTGTTTATTACTAGAATAACACTTGTTTCTTTTAGATGAATTTCCACTAAATAATAGCTGTCTCAAGAGGTGGACTATGTAGCCATATTTATTCTTATTATATTATGACCCTATATCCCTAATAAATTAATATTTTATATTACTCTCACATGCTTAACATTAAACTATACCAAATAAGACTACAGGTAGTCTTACAGCATGCAAATCAATGCTCAGTTATGTTACTCAGATCCTGTGAAGCCTTCTGGGGTTATTGCAACCTTCGTGGCTGGCGTCCCTGCCTTTTGATTTTTAACAGCAATATTTGACTGTAACATATTTTAACATTATACTGTATCTTTATCATTTTCTAATAGTTCGAAATGGTAGTCTTGTCTTTATGGAAGAAATGAGAATAATTGCCAAGTCCTTGGACTCTAAATCCAGTCATTTAACACAGAAGTCACAGGAAACAAAATGATTGGGTAGAAATTCCAGACATAGGCAATAACACATAAATAATTATTATAACACCTGCTGATATGGATTGTGTTCTCCTAGATAATGAATAAGAAATGGAGGTACAGAGAGATTAATTACTTTTCCCCAAATAAAAAAGCAGTAGAGACAACTAGGAGTAGGACCCAGGCAGGCTGGCTCCGGAGATGCTGCACACGGCAGTGCATTAGGGGTGTGACCTGCCTGGATGGATATTCAGCCTCACTGACTTGCCTTTCTGGACCGGTGAAAGGTGGACAGTAATGGCTCACTTTATAAAGTTACTCTGACAGTCATTAAGAACAGTACATCTGTGCAGTTCGGTAGCAAATGGAAAATAGCACTGTCATGGTTGCTGTCTTCATGCTGCTGCTGTTGCCACAATGTCACGGAGGCCTCTATGAAGAGGAGCAAAGGTTTCACTTAGATTCCTGTAGGGATCAACCATTTACTGACTTTTCCATCTCAACACACATGTTTTTGCTCAGATTGGACAATGCCCATGCCCTAAAATAGCTTCCATTCCACTGAGAAGGACTACCTGACAGGACATAGCGGGGTAAGGGCCATCGTGAGGTTCTGAGTTTTGTGCAAAGACCCAGTAGAGAGGTAAAGGGAAGGGAAGGATTGTGATACTCACAGAGTTAAGCAAACTTCTTCCAGCTGAGAGAAAGAGAATGCAATTTTAAATTCTAACAGTCTTCCTGTGGGAGAAGCATCAACAAGTTCTGTATTGTATTTATGCAACACAGCAAACTTTTTGTATCATTTTTAGTCCTCCCTTTCCTGTATTTTCCCCCACAAAGACTGTCCTTGGCCAACACCAGAAATGAATTTTATTTCTCTAATGCAGAAGGTAATTGGATTTTTCTTTATTGAATGCATCCTTTTAATGACTGTCTCTGCTCCTTGCCAATTTAGCAAGTGACCTGACATTGATCTGATGATATGACTTAAAATAAATAGTTGGAAGCTGGGGGTGAAAAAGACCAGCTGTCTGGCATCAGAAAAAAATGTGTGTTTTTTTTTTTTTCCTTGTCTTCATCTTGCTATTTTCCTGGGAAATTCTTTATCCTTGAATGTCATTTTTACAAAACATGCTGCTGTATTAATTAGTCATATAGCAACAGATTGCCTCCTTCTAGAAAATATAATAATTATTTCCCAGAAAGTGCCCTGGAGAAAACATTGCAAGTTGAATAAAATGTACCCAATAGTCATTCTATTCCATGAAAAATATGTATTACTATGCAGACTCTTTCTGGAACAAGATAAATATTGCTGAACAGAATTAATTAAATCTTTTTAAAAGCTGGCAAAACATGAAATATGTATTTAAGTATTTATTTGCTTAACCTTGAGGTTTTGTAAAAATAAAATTTGAGACAAGATTGTTATTCAAGAAGGTGACAAAGGAGCCGTGGAGAAAATTGTTGTATTTGGAAAAACAGTAATTCTTTCCTCAAGGGAAGTTGTGATATAAAACTCTTTTTATGCCCCAGAATATACGGGATATAAATTTTTCTGCTTTTGCCTTTATTTATTTTTTACTAACAATATAACTCACTTAATTCATGGTTAAATTTTATTCTGTCGCCTTCCTTTTGTTTATTTTGATAACTATCATGTTTTTTTATTTGAAGATACACTTCATGGGTGGGAAAATAAAATCTTGTCATTTTAATGAGTCATGAAGAAAATAGATGAGAAAACCATCAATAAGCACATATCCATTTGAAAATAAGTAAAACAAGTGTATTTTCTTTTTGATTTCTTAATATTAGTTGCATTTCTACTTATCAAAGTAATTAACAGTTTAAAGACATTGAGAGTTTATATTAAAACCACCTATGATTGTTGAATCTTTTTGACAGTGAAGCCACATCACACAAAATCACTGTGGATCCTAAATTAGACAGAGCTGGCCTAAATCTGCAGTGTTGCTCAGTGAAGGTCGATGAACTTGCTTTGATTCCCATCAACCAGGAGGGGCTTGGGAGTTCTAGTCCTAGAAATGATGCTGAGAAAAATATAAAGAAAAGTTAAATCACATATGTCCTGGAGATTGGGCTCTTTACCCACTGTTCTGATGGTATCTTAAGTGAGCGTGTGAAGCGTTCACATGCCAGTGAAAGTTTCCAGAGGTCATTTCTGGGATGCTGTGTTGCACAAGATGGGCTTGCTTGAGAACTGGTGTGCCTTCTGCAGGAAGTCCGGTGGTATTGAAGGTGTCACCAATCCAGAGGAACTCCCCACTGAATCACAGGCTTTCCTCACAAATGATGAAATAGCACCCATTCTAGGTCAGGGTGTTGCTGGAAGTTACACTTAAATGCAATGTTAAGGCTTTAAGGGCAAAAAAATAATATAATTTAAAGGATGATAAAACTTCTTCATTACTCTATTCCGTTTACTGCATTCCATATCAATTTTCTTAATTTTGCTTGTCTTGCTTTTTTGGATTTGAACATTACTAAATAAAGCCATAATTAATTAAATAATGTTCCCTTCTCTTGAAAGGATGGTATGTTTTCTGGGAAAAGAAAAAAGTGTGTATATGTGTATACACATATGCAAACATATTTTTCTATATTAGAAGAAAGAAGGACATTTATTTTTCATTCTCATTGGTTTTCTAAAGCTGCTTTCATATCATCTACTGATGATGCTTTGGACATTTGCTGAAATAATTAATATGGGGTGTCAACAATGAACAATTTACTTAGTTAATGCATTTTTAAAAGCAAGCATTTATATCCTAATATATTTGGTCATTTCTTCTGTGAGCAATATTTTAGTCTTTTATATAAAAGATCCTTAGATATTGGAAGGGATACAGAGATAAATCTTTAACTTCAAGGATTTTAAAGCCTAGTGGAGAGAAAAAATGTGCATAAGTGAAAGAGAAGGTGGAAAGTGATATGTAACATGAAACTATGGTTGGCGGGAACAATGAAGGCATCACAATGGCAACATGACTTTACATAGCCTCAGAAGACGGGCAGAATCGGGGCACATGAGAAAGGTAGAATGTTTTCGGAAGGAGTAACAGAATTGCTTGTTGCATGGAGGTGGAGGCATGTGAGGTAATTAGAATAAATGTACCATAAAACTGAGTTCAAGTGCCATACCTCACATGTCATTGAAGAAAAAAAGAGAGAGAGAAGGGAAGGTAATCATTTTGACTAGAAATATTTAGATTTGGAGTTTCTAATTAGCTAAGTTAGAAAGAATATGGTTCTTAATTTATTACTTGTTTTGTTTCTATATAATTTATTATAAAATTTGTTTCTATGGAGAACTTAGTAGTATCTCAGTGATGCCTTTTTTAGGGCTTGACTGATGCTTAAAAAACAAATCTCAGTATTTGACCTTCAACATGGTCATTTATTATGTAAAGAAAATAAACTATTAAAGTTTTTAACTGAAGGAAGTACATGATAATTTTTATCTTTGCATATGTTCTAATGTAAAAATACATACATATTTTATTTTCAATAAAATGTAAATCATCTACCTATTTAAACCTGAATGTAAATTTCTGAAAGTGCTAAATAAGTTTCTTTGATTATTTCAGGTCACTGATATGATGCTTCAGGACAAACCCTATCCTGATTGGGGAAAATCCGCAAGAGCTTTCTGGAAGAAAGGAAATGTTAGGATCATTTTGTTCTGGTAAGAGTCTGCTTAATTTATTGATTCAGGCCTTGTCTCATTCACTAAAGGACAGAATTGAATGTAGTTTTCTTTAGATACATTGAATTCTATCTGGAGAGACATTATAAATGCATACTATACTCCATTAAAATGATTAAAAGCAACCATGACAATTAGTTTATGAATTAATTTCTGTTTACATATTATTGCATATACACATTTACAAGATATAATTTTGATAATATGGTGATGCATAGATTTTACCAGAGGTAAGTAGGTTTTTGACTCAGCAAAAACAAGCTGTAATTTTTATCAATGAAATATGATATTAAAATGTCTTCAGTAAATGCTAAATTTCCAGTATATTTGACATGATGTAATTTTCTTTGAAGAAGTTATACAGCGAAGGAACCTCTTTACAAATCACATCTGGCTTATTGGCATTTCTTCTTGATGTAGTTTCCTTTAGATCTCCAGCCTAATCATTGCAATTAAAAAATAATTTATGTCTTATAGAAATTTGTTTTTTGGTGTGTGTGACATCGCCGTTATTTATGAGGATTTGAACAAGGTTAGTCAGAAAAGCTAGGAATGCAGAGAGGGCAAGAAAGGCGCTTTCTCTGGGCTGTGTGGTACTGCCCACGCACAGGATTCCGCCTGACGTGTGAGAAGTTATGTACACTAACAGGCAGAAAGTTGTAATTGATGATGCCTTGTGCCTGGTAAATTCAGCCCTGTTCATCTGCCTTTTGAAATGAAGGAAAAATCTGTTTATTCCTGGGTTGAATTTGGGGGGTCTGCTTTTTAAGGAACAAACTAGAAAAATCATAGTAACTACGTACTTGGAAAATACACACTGTAGGCTGCCTCTGTGCTTGTTCACTGTCATTGAATGTTGCTAGAGACAGAGGGCATTTGAAACCCACTCCTTAGCACGTAAACAAAAGTAGATTTTTCAATAACATAAAAATAAATATGATTTTGTAGATGTGTATTTACACCTTGTGTCTATGAGTCAAGTGTGGGCTATTTTTATGGTGCATTTAACCTTCATATTTTTCCTGCCTAAATGTTACCCATGTACCTTGTCTAAATAACATACATTATAATAATTGCGGCAAATGTTTATTGAAGGTACATTTTGCTGCAGGCGCTGTGCTAAGTACTTAACAGTCTATATATTTACTCATTTAATCCTGACAACCCTATAAGGTAGGTGCTATTATTACAAGTCTAAGTCTCTGACTCCAGAGCCCCAGTTTTTTTTTTTTTTATGAAAATATTTTTTTATTGTTGAAAGTATTACAGATGTACCCCTTTTTTCCCTATTGACCCCCTCTTTCCCACTCCCACCCCCTCCTGCCTTCTCCAGCCTAGTGTCCGTGTCAATTGGTTGTGCACATATGCATGTAAGTTCTTTGGTTTATCTCTTCCCTCCCCTCACACCCCCGATCCCTCTGAGGTTTGTCATTCTGTCACCTACTTCCATGATTCTGCATCTCTTTTGGTGGACACTTATTCATTATGTTCCACAAATAAGTGAGATCAATAAGTGTGGTACTTGTCTTTCTCTGACTGACTTATATTGCTTAGCTTAATACTCTCCAGGTCCCTCCATGTAGTCTCAAAGGGTAAGAGCCAGTTTTTAATCATTACGTCACACTACCTCTAGAAGAACAAGATACATCACTGCAAATTCCAAGTGATTAGCTGTCATCTGTTTTTAGATAATGGTGCTAGATAAGACTCTGAGATTCTGGAAAATTGTTCCACCCTACAAAATTCTCTACAGGGGTTTTGAGAATCATAATTTAAAAGGAGATAGATTCTAATATGAAGTGTTTATGACCCATCTCTTTTAAAGCAATATACAGTTACTATGCTTACAGACATTTTGTGTAATGTAATGTATCTTCAAAGGCAGCCCATTGATTCTTGGTCAGTGTGGCCAGGTATCAAGGTCACATACACATTGTTGCAAAGGTGAGGCATGCTACTCATCCAAGGCCTCCAGAGCTGTTGCCATTAGATGCTCTAAATTACAATTGCTGTTTCAGAGGAAAGGAATTCATACTAGATTTTTCTTGAACATCTTAGTACATTTTTCCTTGAATGTTACTACTCAGGTCTATATATTACCAATCTCCTTTATACAGATGGGTTTATTTTTGACACATGTGACAACCTAGCCCCAATGGGCAATCTGAAGCATATTTTAAATGTTGTTAAAAATAATTTAATTAGTCACTGATAGATCATCTCAAATGGAGAATAAACTAAAATTAACACTTATTCTTTTTTTCAAATGTGTTTTTATTGATTTTTTTAGAGAGAGGTAGAAACATCAATGTGAGAGAGAAAGTTCATCAGCTGCCTCCTGCATGCCCCCTGCTGGGGATCGAGCCTGCAACCCCAGCATGTGCCCTGACCAGGAATCAAACCAGAAACTCTCAGTCCATGGGACTAACGCTCAATCCACTGAGCCACACTGGCCGAGCAAAAAACTTACACTTATTCTTATGGTCATTGTTTCTTGATATAATTATTGATAGGAGATTATTATTAGAGATGATCTTGCCAAGGTAGTATTTCAAATCATGGAGAGCATAAAAGAACTGGAGGGGAATTTAAATGTCACTTTAAAAATGCTTTTTTTCTATTTATCTATTTCTATACAGTTAGATTATCTTGACAACAGTATTCTTCCTTTTAAAAAAGGAAAATCTGATACAAAAAGTTGAATATGGAAATTATGTGGGAAGCAAAGAAATCTCCCTTTGTGTTCATACTTTTCAGAAAAAAAGGGTTTTAGTGAGTATAAAGGTCATTTTTTTTTTTTTTTTTTTTTTTTTTTAGCTCTAGGAGATAAAATACAGAAATCACTGTCAAGGTTTTAAATGAAATAAAAAGTAGTGTTTACATACTATATGCTATGTGTCTTCCACTCAAAAAAGAGGTGTTTTCTTTTCATTTTGCCCCAATTAAGGAAAAAGAGATTAGTGCAAGAAGTCTGTGGTGGAGAAGAAATTTCACAAAGGAAAGCTTTCACAAGTGGGAAAGTGATTATGTGCCGATGTTTAAACAGTACAACATAGAATTTTGTTCCAGTAAACTTACCTCTTGCTTACGTGGAGCTGCTCTAACTCACAAATACCTGCCAGAAGCTATTTTGCTCACAACTGCGGGGCTGAGTTCTTCCTTGATTCTTAGTGATAGATGTCTCTACATTGAAGAAAATGATTCCTGTTTCTTTCTGTAATTGTGCAAAAATGAGGCTATGGCACACGGGCTCTTAGGTCTGGGAGGAGACGAAATTGTAGCTATATTTGAAAATCCTAAAATGGAAAGGGAAGAATGTTCACAGACTTTCCCTTCCAAAGCCCCTGTTCTCAGGCCTTTGCATAATTAAAAAGAAGAAAGAGCGAAGAGTCTAAATCCCACATGAATGCCATGTACTAGTCTGTTTTTCAGTGGGGCTACCAAGAACTGTTTTCACTCACTTGTATCTGTAGTGAAAGAACATATACGTAAAAAACAAGTAATATGTTATTTACGTTAGCTCCTATCTTTCTGTTTGATTTACTCTCTAGAGACACAGTTTATATGTGTTTGATAGGAAGCATCTTGATGATATTTTCCACAGGGTTAGCTTTTAAAAAATAAGGGACGGCACTCTTCTGAGGTTAGGGGAGGAATTGGCAGAAGGGATTGGTGATTGGTGATCATTAAGGCTTCACAAACACTCCAGTTCTCTGCCTCCCAAGCACATGGCAGAACTACACTTTTCTGTCCCCTTTGATCACATGACTTGCTTTGACCAGTTTAAAGGTGAGTGAAAGTGGCACACGTCACGTCTGGGTAGAAGCCTTTAATTGTCAGTGAGAAACATTGAAGGGAGCTCCTTTTCTCGGTGGCAGTTGTGGAAGCTTGTGACTAGCTGGAGCCCTTGTCATGCGTTTTCCCTGAATGGCTAGAATAAACCAAGCACCCTGAACAATAGAGTAGAAATGTAGTGTGAGTAAGAAATGATCCTTTACAAATGTTAAGCCACTGAGATTTGGGGATTGTTTGATATTGCAACATAAACTAGCCCATTGTGTTGTATACAGAACTTGCTCCCTAGCAGCAGAGGGCTGCTGCAACAGAAAGCTGGGGGAAAATTGTTTTTTAAAGGCTGGACAGCAGATGGCAAGGAGACTGATGATGGAGGCTGGGAAGATGGAAATCCAGGTGTTTTAGGGTGAAGTATGTGGTGGAAGATGTGGTCTGTGGTTGCTTAGATACCCTAGAAGTTGGAAAACAGAGTGCTAACAGTGTGTTGTGTGTGCATCTGTGTACAGTTGTACACTTCTATTCCATTCTGATGCATGGAGAAGACAGTGTTTTATTTTTATTTTGGATAATTAGTGTATTTCTTAAACAAAAATACTTTATCTAGTGCTGTGATGATTTGGGTGAGCATCTCTTGATCATGATCGTCTTAATTCTTATCTGGGAAACAAATGTAGCTGCTGATGTTTTTCCTGCTTTGAATACCATGGCTATTATTCAAGCCCAGCAAAATGAACTTAGTTTTTTCACTTGGATCAGTCAAGAGCTAATCATACACGATTATTATCCTAATATACACGGTGTGGGAGAGTAACATGATAATAATGAAATAATAATAAAACACAAGAATGTAATTGAGAAACACCCAAGGATCAGAGGCAATGTCAGGGAAAGATTTTAGTACCAGCTCTACCAATATCAGGCTGTATGACCTATATGACTGCTTTGTTTCTATTTTCTTTTATGAAAAAAAAGATGTTTTGTTATTATGTGTGATCCTTTTCAGCTCTCTAATGCTCTTTCTATAATAAAATTAAAATGCTGATCAAAGAGTAATTCTGTCTGCTTTACTCTAAAGGCAGAATGAGGTCTGCTATAGTCTGAATATTTTTCCCCTCCAAAATTTCTTTGTTGAAATCCAGTCCTTATATGACGGTATTAGGAATTGGGGCCTTTGCGAGGTACTAGAACATGAGGGTAGGGCCCTCAGGAATGGGATTAGTGTCCTTAAGGGAGATCCCTAGCCCTTTCCACCATGTGAGGACACAGTGGGAGGCACTGGCTATGAATCAGGAAGTGTCCTCACCAAATACAACCTTGCCAGCGCCTTGGTCCTGAACTTCTCAGTTCCTAGAATTGTGTCAGATAAATTTCTGTTGTTTATAAGCTACCCAGCCTGAGGTATCATAGCAGCACAATGAACTTAGACCTGGACCAATGAATGTGCGTCACAGGGAGCAGCTTCACATTCATGTGTGAAAGGACCCCCTAAGGATGGGAGCCTCAATGCTGAATGAGTCTCTCAGATGAAGAGCTGATTCCCCATTGGTAAAAGTATTCCTGCAAAGGCGAGATAATCTTTCAGGGATGTTATAGGTAGATTTCACATTAAATGAGAAAAAAATACAAATCACTCCTAAATTTTTATCCAACTTGAAGATTCTGTGACTCTACAGTTATAACTATAGAATTATTACATATTTTCTGCTTTATAATAGTCTTCTTTATATTAATTATAATTTAATATGCTCTATATAAATCCATCATCATTATGAGCAAAATTTTTACACTAGACAGTAATTCACGAGAGGTTCCAGGAGCAACTATAGTTTGCAGTTTTTTGCCTCACTTCCCAAATAAAAAATTAGCCTATATGTTTCCTCTGGGTGAATTTTGTCTTCTTGCCTTTAGCCTTCCTTCCATCTCAGCACGTCTCTTTAAGCAATTGTCTATCCTTAATTAAAAGCTGCCTCTGTGGCTAAGAAAATGCAGAACACTTTTAGTCCAAATCAGAACTATGCCTACTGAATCAGCCACATTAAATGTAAACACTACTCTTAAGTTCACAGGGTCCAATGTAAGTCTGATTACTCCTAAGCACCAAGGTCCAAGGATATGTTTCAACCAGTTTTCTTGATAAAGTTTCCTACTTCTGTATAAAAAGGTGGTTCATGTTACATTACTGTACTATCACATTACTGTGTTGTCATATTATTTAGAGATTTTTACTTAAAAGTAAATTCTACATTTATGCCTGAGAGATTTAATTCTTAGGCATATATTTGTGCCTGAGCGTTACAATAATCTCAAGCCCTTCTAGACTTAATTTTGCTGAATTAAGAGCAAGGCTTGTTTTTATCAACATATTTAACTAAAAACTTAAGTGGTGAGTACAATGAGAAATAGTGGTTTAGGAGCACAGACTCTCCAGCCATCTGTGAGGCTTTCAATCCTGTCTTCAATACTTACTATTGTTTATTAGTTATTACTAATTTGTTTTAACTGGCATTATGATGGTTGCTACGCAGAACTAGGTGCTCTCCATGGTGCTGAGAATTCAACTTCGAAAGAGAAAATAAGGATCTGACAGCATATTACTCTGTCCAATGAGGATTTTGAAAAGATGAGGAACAGAAGAGGTAGAACCAATAATGGGTATGGAGTAATCATTTCCAAATATAGATATTCCTCCAATTTTCTCTCTCATCTTCTGAGACTACACTCATTGTTTCTACTTCCTCCTCTCCTAGTCATAGCTTGACCCATTGGCACTGCGATGTGATTCTAAGTGAACTCAGGGAAGGTTTTGTAAAGGAGCTAGAGCCCAAGTGTATTTTGGGGATAAGCAGGATCCAGATGGGAGGAAACGTGGCTATTGGTTAGGTATGTGGAGTGAGGAGAGAGAGAAGTCAAAGGTATCATTGAGTGTTTAGGCTTGAGCAATGGAACAGATAGATGATTATACTATTCACTGGGACAGGAGATACTGATGGAGGAGGACGTCTTAGGTGGCATAATGACTTGAACATGTTGAGGTGATGTTCTTCTATAAATACCTAATAAGCAATTCTTTATATAGATCTGGAGCTGAGGAGTAAGGGAACAAGGTCTGACATAGAAATGTAATTGAAATTTTTATTTTGGTTTATATTTTACCCACATATAGATGTTGTTATCTACATGTATATGGCATTTGAAGGAATGTGAGTGGGTGTAGAGTGAGATTAAAAGGTCTGCTAAGGAAAAACCTGTAGAGTTCTTTTATTTGGGAACAGGCAGAAGAGGCATCTGCAAATAAGTCAGAGAAAGATGAACAAAAAGAATGAAAAATATGAGAAATGTGTGTCATAGATGCCAGGAGATGAGTATACAGAAGAGAGATACAGTGTCAACAATAAAAAGCTGGAAATATACCAAATAAAGTCAAAATGCAAAGTGTTCCTGGGTTTTAACTCTAAGAGGACCATGAGTGGTGACCTTGGCAAGAGTGGTTTTCTGGAATGTAACTGGTAGAAGCCAGATTTGTGCTTGGTCAAGGTGTGGATAATAGAGGAGGATGTAGGAACAGTGAGCATAGTCAGAAGATGAGAGAGAAGGTTGGAGAGATGTCTATATTTGAAAATGAATCTTCCCTAGGAAGTATTTAAATAGATTTACTAATTTGGCTACTTATTGATTTGTCTTCAGAGCATGTCCAACTTATTTGCTGCACAGGTATTGAATTAAAGCCTCTTTAACTAGAAAGTTATATACTGAAGTGAAATTTACTATGTATGTAATTCTCTCTCTTTTTTTGTAGAAAGGTGGAGAATAAAGAGTTGCTAATGTTTTAAGTTAAAATACCTTTAAAAGTTTAAAGAAGTGTTAGAGTCAAAATGGTGATGAAGTTTTCTACATTTTTCTGCCTGTATCACATCATTTGAGAGCAGGAATAGCATCTTACTTACCATGTCCCTAGGACTTAGTGCAGTGCCTGACACACAGGAAGCATTTGAATACAATCCTGTTGAATTAATTACTTTGGTGAGGGCTTTCAAGTCCACCATAATCTACGATATTTCTGTATATTTCTTCATATAGAGTACTTTATTGAAAATGATAAGAGAATAATTAAAAGTATTTTGACTGTGATTAACTGATGCTTTATAAAATATTTATAATGCTTATGAGTTACTTTTTCTGAAATATTTTTAGAAATGTTTATGTTGAGTACTTTAAAAATCATCTTGGTTTTCCATAGTGGCTGCACCAGTCTGCACTCCCACCAGCAGTGTACTAGAGTCCCCTTTTCTCCACCCCTTCTCCAGCACTTGTTGTTCGAGGATTTGTTGATGGCAGTCATTATGGCAGGTGTGAGGTGATATCTCATAGTGGTTTTAATTTGCATCTCTGATGATTAGAGATGTTGAGCATTTTTTCATGTCTCCTGGCCATTTATGTGTCCTGTTTGGATAAGTGTCTATTCAGGTCCTCTGCCCATTTTTTAATTGGACTGTTTATCTTCCATTTGTTGAGTTGTATGAGTACTCTATATATTTTGGATATCAACCCCTTATCTGATGTAGCATTGGCAAATGTGCTCTCCCAGAGAGTGGGTTCCCTTTTCATTTTGATGCTGGTTTCTTCTGCCATGCAGAAGCTTTTTAGTTTGATGATGCTTCCTCAAAAAATTAAAAATGGAATTGCCATTTGACCCAGTGATTCCACTTCTAGGAATATATCCTAAGTAGCCTGAAACACCAATGAGAAAGAATATATGCACCCCTATGTTCATAGCAGTGCTATTTACAATAGCTAAGATTTGGAAATAGCCCAAGTGTCCATCAGTAGATAAGTGGATAAAAGAGCTGTGGTACATATACACAATGGAATACTATGCAGCTGTAAGAAAGAAAGATCTCTTACTCTTTGAGATGACATGGAGGGACCTGGAGAATATTATGCTGAGCAAAATAAGCCAGTCAGAGAAAGATAAGTACCACATGATCTCACTTATTTATGGAACATCATGAACAAAATAAGCTGTCGAACAAAGTAGACCCAGAGTCATGGAAGTAGGAAACAGACTGACAAACCTCAGAGAGATGGGGGGTGGGAGGGGAGGGAAGAGATAAACCAAAGAATTTATATGCATATATACCAATGGACACACATTAGTTTGGGGAAAGCAGGAGGGGGGTGGGAGTGGGGAAGAGGGGGTCAATAGGGAGGAAAGGGGGAGACATCTGTAATACTTTCAACAATAAAAAATAAATAAAATAAAATAAAAACCATCGTGGTAATAATTGTTTTACCCACATGTCCTGTGCTCTACCTACAGCTAGAAAGGTCATTAGCACACTGTGGGATGTATATAACTGCAACGATGCAACATCATCCCCATACTGACCCTGAACATTTTTATCTTAGGTTCCTCATTTCTTAAAGATAAGTGAAATTTAAAGAAAAAGAATGAAATAAACTGGTCTAAATTTCTTAAATAGTATCACCCTATTACAGGCTTTCATTCTGATTCCTAAAGGCTGGAATAGCAGCATTGAGCCCAAGAACAATCCTTGGATTTATGAATCTTTCAAAGAAAATGCCCTTTAATAAGGGCTTGAAAACACTGCCTAGTTTCTCTGTACAACAGTTATTGGTGGAACACTTATTCCTCTTCAATCTGGAATTTGCTATTTGAATGGAATACTTCCCTGAGCTAGGAGGCCTAAGTCATACTTACTAAGTTTCTAAATATAAGTCATGTTTTCAAAGGTCCTGAGTTCACATATAACTGTTTAAATGCACAAATTTAAAATAGAAACAATAAATCCTAGAAGAGAGAAAACAACACTTAACCAAGTTTAATGGCTTGACCCATTTCAGCAGTGTGGGAAATGTCAGCCTATCTTTTCATTTTTCCTCATGATTCATGCCCCCATCCCACCATCTTCAGTAGACAAAAAATGCAAGTCCTTTCATATTAACAAAACAACAAATATTTCTATGACTTGACCAGTTATAAAACCCAGATATCTTCACTTTTGTTATTTCTCCAGGTCTTTCAGTAACCATTGGTAGAATACCTTGAGGTATTTATCTTCATTCTGCAAATATTTACAAAGTGACTACAATGGAAATGTCTCTGATTTAAATGCTGCTATGATAATGTTGTTTTGCTGGCATAAAAGTCCTCCTTAAAAAAAAATGATTTTGTTTGCTTTGCTCAAAACCTGCCAGTTAGAATTAAGATCTTCTATTCAGGTGACAATTATATCAGAATAGCTGTAATTCCTTATTTAAATCACTCCCATCATAAGTGTGCACCAGCCTTTTTCATATTGAATGGGGGAACAAAAAGTCTCAGTGTCACCCAAGTACAGCTGGTTGTTTAGTACCCGTGATTCACTGTGGTTCACATCTGGTTCTGAGATGGGCGATTCACAAACCCAATTTTTTGGTATATTAGTCACTATTGGAAACTCATAACTGATTGATTTTCAAACCAAAATTGCTGGTAACTAATACACTGATGTTCTCTACAGGGCAACTGTTTTACTGTTGTCTAAGTGGAAGTGAATCCTTGTTTATTTCATGAGCCACTGATAAAAACTAAGCCACCTCCCTTAGTTTTCTCAGTGCAGGGGGCGGGGGGCAGTTTCTTTCTGGGACCAGACTGCTCCACTCACCCAGATCCAGTATGAATTCCCACCAGCAATGCTGTTTCCAAACACCAGCACTTGTTTTCAGAATATCCTGTTCCTACATTTTCCAATGTTGGCCAGAGCTCCCTTTGTGAAAGCCTTCTCTCTTTAGAAGAAGGTGCGGATGCACTAACTGTATTGAAGGTTGAAATGCTTTGATATTTGTTGTTGCACTTAGGAAGCTTTCTGATGAACTAGAGGTAGAATGTACAGGCAGGTATCACAGGTCGGATGAAGGGTTAAGTAAAATCTGATTGTAATGGGTAGGCATATGAGTGACCCACATTCCGGAAACCACATAAGAACTACTGTCTCCATGTGTAAGCTGGACAGAAAGTTGCTATTGGGTCAGGAAAAAAATGCAAGCTTGTCTCATTCATTCGTTCGTTCGTTCGTTCATTCATTCATTCATTCATTCATTCATTCATTCATTCATTCATTCATTCATTCATATTTGTTGATTGTATTAGGATTCTACTGGGGATGCAACAGGAAAAATACATAGTTCTTGCTCTCATGTAAGATTTACTGTCTTTCTTACCAACTAGACTGTTGGTAAGACATAGATAAAGAAATAATTAAACAAATAAAAATGATAAATAATGATAAATTCTAGGAAGGAAACAAATATCAGTAACTGTATCCCTTTCCAGTTCTCTTCTTCTTCAGGTATATTTCTTGAAAGGGTTGTCCACACTCACACTCCCGCTTTCTTATTTGCCTATTACAGTGTACTCTCTGCTCCTACCCTATTCTAGGTAATTTCTTGCCATCAATTCTGTGAATTTCAGCTTGTGTCATACTTCTGCTGCGTAAACCAATGCTGTTTTGGAGGTTAGTCATGCATTGGTGACTTCGGCAGGCCATCTTTTATTTAAGGTGTGCAGTTATGGGAGGACACAATTGAAAAGTAATATTTTGACTTTTTTTCAAGTTCTTTAAGTCAAATAATGAGACACTTTTTCATATGTATATTAAATATTGTATTACTTTCTTAAATATAAAATATTATTTCAACAAAATTTTCTAGTAGTACTAGTATGTGACAGCCTTTCAAGTATTTATTTAAAATCATAATACTCTAGAAAGGCACTTTCTCTTCATTTTTAAATTAATAAATATGTATTGTATGATCACAATACAATGTACAGGACTTTGGGTGTTAGTACAGAGTTCTGGGGGGTGGAGGGAGGAAGGATTTGTCATGCCTAAACCACACATCAAAATATGAAACATGGGCCTCAAGAGGTAAAATAGAAAGGTCATAAGAATTTAGAGGTAGGAGAGATTACATAAAGCATATACTATAGACTGAATGTTTGTGTCCCCTCGACATTCCTATATTGAAACTTAATCCTCAACATGATAGTATTTGCAGATGGGACTTTGGGAGGTGATTAGGTCATGTGGGTGGTGCCCTCATTAATAGGATTTGTGCCATCATGAAAGAGACCCCAGAGGGCTCCCTGGCACCTTCTACCATGTGAAGACACAGAGAGAAGATGGCTGTCAATCAAACAGGAGGTGGGCTCTCACCAGACACCAAGTGTGCCTACACCTTGATATTGGATTTCCCAGCCTCCAGTACTGTGAGAAATAAATTCTGTTGTTTATAAGCCAGTCTATGGTATTTTGTTACAGCAGCCTGAACAAACTAAGGCAGGATTGTTGAGCAAAATGATACTTTAAATATTTTACTGGTTTGAATAATAAATCTAATGGTTTTATTTTGAAATATTTTCAACTTACAGAAATGTTATAAGAATAGTACAAAGAATTCCTGTATATCTTTCATCCATGTTTCCCAACAGAGAACATTTTATGACATTTGCTTTATTATTCTTTCTCTTTCTCTCACTGTATTATTAATGTTTATGTATTAATATTAATTTTCTTTTTTTTTATAATTAAATTCAGTCATGTGAGAGAATGCCCTTCTTTTAGGAAAGGATAAATATTTCATTGCACTGTCCTAAACTTCTTTTCTTTTAGGGGAGAATAAATACTTCATTGTAGTTTCTAAAGCAAGGATGTTCTCCCCCATAACCACACTCTATTTGTCAAAATCAGGAAATTAACATTGTCTCAATAATGTTTTTTGTCCTTCATAAGAAAGAGAGAGAGAACTGGAGAAAGAGAGAATAAAAATTAAAAGATTGGCCCAGCCAGTATGGACAATGAATTGAACATTGTCCCATGGACTGAAAGGTCCTGGTTTGATTCCCGGTCAGGGTGCATGCCTGGGTTGTGGGCTTGATCTCGGTAGGGGGCATGCAGGAGGTAGACAATCAATGTTTCTCTCTCACGTCGATGTTTCTCTCTCTCTCTCCCTTCCTCTCTCTGTAAAAAAAATCAATAAAGGCATATTTAAAAAAATTAAAATATTGTTTTGTTTTCATATGGCTCAATACTTAGCACAGAAACATATATTACATTTAGTTTTCAAGCCTTTATATATTCTTTTAATGTAGAAGAGAAAATTTATTTTTATAAAAGATTACTTTTTAGATGCATATTCTGTTATGGGTACTGAAATGAAATGTTTTTGTTAATTGGTGAAGATTTATGAGAACTCTTGAAGACTTGATGAGTCATAGACAATACATCATAAAGTATGAATATTTGCTTATAATCCAAACACTTAGGTATAGAAGATATTCTTAGTGTAATACATCTTCAATTTTGCTCAGTAAACTTTTGAAAAATAAATGTTGCTCTCTGTTAATCTTTAAACCTGTTCTATTGTTTTATATAGTTCAGAATCAGCAATATTTTAAGCACGCTTTCCATAAGCTCCTAAAATAGAGTCCGTGTTGGGCTAGAATTGTGGGGGCTAGGAAAAACATGTGTCATGACCCCAGCCCTCAAGAATCATGCAGGTGATTTGGATGAGTCAAAACTCACATATCTACGATGAATGGCAGATAACATGAGATGGTTTGTAACCAAAAATTTAACTATCTCACACTGACTGTGAGTTCCACTTGGAAATGGAACATGACCTAAGAGGATTGGGGTAGTCATGAAAGTAATCATGGAGGAAGTTGGATCTAATTAAGCCCTTGAAACCAGAGGTCAAGAAGAAACACAGAGAAGTAGAACCTTCAGACGATGGAGGTCTAGCAAGGACAATACTCTTACAGGAAGATTGGAGCAGTCAGTGTTCTCAGGTCCAAATGGGTACCTGGCAACAAGAAAGCTTTCTCTTTTTTTGGTATTAATAATCTTGTCTCAGGGCTGGGTTTTAGAGCAAGGTACACACAGGGTCTTACCCGAAAATGTCATATTTCTCAGGAACTTCCAAAAACCCACTGATCATAACTGGGCTCTGAACTAGGAAAGCACTAGTGTTGGCCCAGTGCCCCGTCACCTGGGACTGAGTCAGAGACACGTGAAGTCCTCTACTGTCCAACAGTTTGGTCTTTTATTCCCAACTATGCCGTAAAAGTGTGTTTTTGTGGGTTTCTTACCATGTTCTTCCCACTGTGAGTTGAGAGAAGATACCATGTTTTGTTTTGTTTAGTATTCCCAGAGCCTGTTAGCTATTTAATTAATATTGGGTCCATTGCTGGTGCCTGAATAAATGAGTACAAGCCTCCTAAACAAACTTAGAACCTCCTAATGTTCCTTCAGGAGAGAGTTGCTCTGGAATGAGGACATCCTGGTGAGGAGGGTTTGTCTGTATGAGAGCCCCAATTTCATCCCTTGGGTTTCTTCCTCCCGTTGGGGTTGTCTCCTTTGCATTGCTGCTGCCATCACCACAACATGAGCCAAGCATGATATGAAACACATTCTTTGTTTCTCTTTATCGTAGTTAATAGCGTCCAAAATTTTCAGTAGACCAGTACTAAACAGTAAAAAAGAACAAAAAGAAATATCTTTAGAATGTACAGATATCATAAGCACAGTCCAGTTCACTACATACAGGTCCATCTCCTCACCTCAGGCCTCTGAACAATTGCAGAGACATTTTACCATTTTCCACTTGCTGCTCTGCCTGATTCCTTGTGGTTTGGGCCACCATAATTCTGGCCATTACGGAGTCTTTTCTGAATAAGCCTGGTACAATGCTCCAGTCACTTTCCAGCTGTAGGGTTGAGTTCTTGACAGACTGTAGTGATTAATCCAGGAATCATCCTGTCCTTGGTGTAGCTGTTACTTTACCTGAGTATTATGTATGAATCCAGCAGGAAACCAAATCTTCACATCAAAAGTTAGCACTAGCTTTGAGTCATTTCTGTGTGATTCTTAACCCTACTCCCTTTTCAGTCATTGCCTCACCATTGAAATATCCTTACAATTCCATTACAAAATGAATCACATTTATTGAGTGCTCCCAGTTTAGGTTTTCTTTAATCTGCACCTTCACTCACAAGATAATTATCATTATTATTTATATCTTAAGGACAAAACCCTGTGGCTTAGAGAGGCTGTATAGCTGGCGAAGAGCAGAGCTGGGATCTGAGTGCAGGCAGGCTGATTGCAAAGCCTGTGCCATACTGCACTGAGCAGCTCCACTTAGTCCAAGATTTTAAGACACTGAGCACAGTTAACAATGATTAGTCGTATTTTTCATATATATTAGCTCTAATCCTTTCTTTGTCCTGGCAAGTGGATTTGGGTTGACTAAAGAAAGACACAACGTCTAAGAATCCTTTAAGGTTATCTAATGTTCTAATACCCCTATGTTACTGACAAAGATATTGAATCAAAAGTCAGTTTAGTAACCTATCCAAGGGCACAAAATTAGTTAATGTCTCTATGGCAATGAACATTCAGGGTTATTGGTTCCTGGTTTAATATTCTTTTTACTGTATTACATTGCCTTCCTATATTCCTATATTTAAAAAAATCAATGTAATTCAAGCTAAAAGAATTTGCTGATAATTGGATATGTTGAGTTAATAGCCCTTGTAAGCCAATAGTAATAATCAGAACATTCTGTGTAGTTTAAATTGATGTAATTGTATATCATTTTCTCTCAATTATGGGAATTAGGCAAGAAAAAGATGTGCAATACATAGTTTAATATGCCAATAAAGCATGATGTATTAACAAAAGCTTCATTTAAGTTCTCACATGAAAAGCCAATTGCTATTTTTCTTGTTTGTTTTATCTTCAGGCATTTCAAGGACTTAATTTCTTTAAAAATGTATTTGCGAGATTGAAAGTAAAGATTGTAGTTGATGTCTTAAGTGCTGGAAATTATAATCACAACAAAAACTTGGCACTTTACTAGAGAACACAAGAAGTGAGAAGGTGTTACATATTACAGCTAGTCAAAGAAGGACTCTACTCCTGGGAAAACAGTGAGTTCAGTGTTCCTCCAGAAAATATCTGCCAGAGAGACAATAGTCAAATACTAATTTCAAGAATAGTCTAGGTGATATCCAAAATGATTTGCCTTCTAAGATTCTATAATTCTGGGTAGAAACTTTCCTTGTCTAAGACTATTTTTGTGTTTGGACAGGCATGAAGTGCTCAGAAGAAAGCCTACAGCAACTGAAAGGAATATCTTAAGGAAATGTTAGTCTTAGCATGCTTATTCTCTTGAACACTATCCAGCCATTAGAAACTATGCTTTGGCAAGATATTTAATGACATGAAAGGTGGAGGTAAAAAGATACTGATCCAAGTAACTTCGGGAAATCGAGTTTTGACTGGGACCTGAAAGACTAATGACAAAGGGAACTAGCCATGAACAGCTGTATTCTAGTTGGTAAAATTATTTCTCATGGGATGTCTGTTGACAATTCTGAACCTGCTTTACATGAATGCTGGGATTCGTTAATGAATAAATGAATGAGAGGTGATGGAAGCCAGATTTCTCACTGTGAAAGAGGGAAGTTACAGGAGAAAGGAGGAGTACTAGATTAGTGTCAGAGACATCATTATGAAGTCATGTTTAGCTTAATATAGAGACAGAAAGTTAGAGAAGTAATTTTCGCTATGTTTCTATATATGGGCTAGGATACATACATGCAGTTCCCAGCTCTGTGTTCTGAGAGGCCTGAGAATGGCACTCCAGGAGCAGTGCGCACACCCAGGACCTGGATCTTGGTTTCAAATGTCATTCTCCAGTGAAAGAAACCAGGGCACCTGGGAGAAATGATTGATTCTGGGTCTAGGGAAGAGAATATCTAAATATAAGATGATCCTGGAATATCTTGTCATGCCAAAGAGTAAGTGTTCAAAAACTAAATGATGAAGGCTTGTCAAAAGGACACAAAAGTAAACTTGAAATAACTCCCATGGCCAAAGTTGGAATGATTTGATCAACAAAACCAATAACATAATATTAGATTATAATCCAAAGTACCAAATATCCATGAGCCCATACTAATATAAATAAATTATTGAATAAATAAATAGGGACTATGAGAGAATTCCTCCATATAGAAAAATTCTAAATAATTTATGTAGATACTCCTCCTTTCAAGACAGTGAATCTTAACTCCCCTTGAGTATGGGCTGCACTTTGTGACTAGCTTCCAAGGAGTAGAGTATGGAAAGAGGACAAGAAGTCACTGCTCTACATTTAGAATCAGTACTCTAATTTATCTCTAAATTAAAACATGTTATATGTACTTTGAAATACTGCATCCTTATTAGATCAGAAAGGGAGACGAGAAGGCCACCTATCTTTCCCCCTTTGTTTAATAATTTGAGAAGTCTTCCCCCAAATTATTAAGCAAACTTCTTATAGAGGGATATTTTGTTGTTGCCTGCTTCTAGTTATACCTCAAGGCTAGAGCAACCACACCCATCATATGACCAGTGTTCTAACCTTAGAATACGATTCTAACTGGATTTCTCTGATTTATTACTGATGTCATTCCCATCTCAGTGTAGTGATATCTAAAATATGTTGCAGATGTGCAAAGAAATCAGAATATATTGTGATCTGTAACTGATCATGTCTTCTTTATAAGCCTACTTCTAGCTGCTAGGATTTGGAGGTGTGGGGATCATCATAAAATTTTAAATTACTAGTTAATGATACTACTGAAGCTTTGGTCTATCAAGGGTAGGGAACCTTTTTTTCTGCCAAGGACCATTTGGATATTTATAACATCATTTGTGAGCCATACGAAATTATCAACTTAAAAATTGGCCTGCTATATTTGGTCAGGCTAATTTGTTGAAGCGAGTGATGTTAACTGGTATTGATTTCACAGGCCAGACGGTCCCCACCCCTGGAACTGGTCACTTTTGGAGGACTTGGTCTTATTTGGTTATGTCTGTCTATTTGAGGTAGTTTACTTTTTAGCTCTCCCTCCCCCACCCATTTTCTTTACTTCCTTGCCTTACTTTAAGAGGATGGAGGAGAGAGCAGCCTCTAGATCTTTGCTGTGGAGTCACTGGTTTAGCCTTATCTGGGAACAGTGATGGCTGAGGTACAATTGATCCCATCTGACATTTAAGCCCTAGTCTGGTTGTGAATTCCCCTCACCTTCAGCCCAAGTCTCAACAGTCCCTTTCTCTTGACCCCATGCTTCTGATGTTTATTCCAGGAAGTATCCGGAGCTGGCTCCATCTTTTGTACCTAGCCACGTTTCTCTGCAAATGCCCTAAAGCTGTGACATCATTCTTTTATAGGAAAGACCCGCCTGCCACCTTTTGGGGCCAGAGAAGCCCTGCTGTCTTTGAGTGCGTTCATATTCACCTGGTCATTTCTACATGTCACCACGTCCCCCCTAAAGTGGACCCTGGTGTATAAGGGAATAAGATCCTTGCTGTTTGGTCTCTTCATCCTTTTTCTACTCATCTTTTACTTTCAATATTCTATGGCTGGAAGAGCAAATTTCCATGGGCAAGAATGTTTTTAATATTGTGTCCATCCTGTAGTAGCCTCCTTCCTGTGTTCAAGTCAGCCAGTCCTCTTGATGGAGGAGCTCTGAGATAACAGAAACTAGGAGTTAGCAATATTAGATAGAAATATATTGGTTTCACATTTCCCAAATATAATCCTCATTACATCTCTGCACTGGCCTTAAATGCAAGTAATGCTATAATGCCCTATACTAGGCTTTCTAGGAATAATAATATTTTCAGAATGCTGCATTCTGTGAATTATGAATTATAGTGGTTGTGGACCAGAAAGATATTGAAACTATGAAGGGTACACCTCAGTACAAAGTCATAAACCAAGACCTTGAAAAAGCTACTTTAACTTGCTTTTATCCTCAGTTCCTTGGATACTCCATATGAATTTTTTATACTAAGTTCCACTTATTCCAGCACTATAATGCTAGTGTTTCTGTAGATGACTTGGGCCTTTCTGTGGTGTCAAGTCCTCTCAACCTCCACCGCAGACCTTCTCTCTTCAGGGTGGTGTCTGCCTATCATTTGGAACTACATCCTTCAGTTTATATGCATGTTTGATGGAGTCTGATTCTTACTGCCAAAGTTAACACTTATTTTTATACATGGTTTCAAACCCAAGGCTATTAAAAATATTCTACTTTTCCCCAAATTGGTACTTCTATTGCTGCTAAGAATATGCCACTCATTTTTGAAGCCAAAGCACTTCCTTCTTCATAAACTGTGAGTTTTCTCCAAGTTTCAGGCTCCTGCTTCCTACCATGTATGCTGGAGTTTCGCCTTAATTAACTAGCTCAACAAACTATAACTTGTGCAGGCTGACTCATCAGGTACCATAGCAAACCAAAGCAAAAATGTGAATTCAGGTCAATAATAAACAAAAATACCCAAAATGCCAAGAGACGCTTCTGCAAAGTATGGTTGTCTGCCTCACGGTGCCAATTAGCTGAGCCCTTCCAGAAGATGAGGACATTGTGGGATGTGTTCCATCACTCAGGCTGCCAATCCACAGCTCTCCCACATCTTACTAACTTTGTGCTATTTACAAAGTTTGGTGTTCTCTTATCTTTTCTGGTAAATGTTCTACCACTCCCCACCCCTGTCCTAACTCTTATAGCTTTCCTTCTTACTGAAGGAGGAGACCTTTAACTTCATTCCTAGTCCATGTTTATCTGCCTCTGCCCTGACTTTCTTACATACACACATACACACACTCACACACACACCACCACCACCACCACCATCACCACCACCCACTCATGGGCACACACACATCCTATGCACACACAAATGCCCATAAATCCACACATACATGCACTCAAACATATGCACACACACACACACACACACACACACACATATTGAATTGGTGGGAATCCTTGCCTTATGACCCTTTCATTATTGACCCTTCCAAGACCATCTTTTATCTATATATCTATATGTCAGTCTTAGACTTTACAGATTTTAATCATTATCAATCTGCCTTATGACCCACAAAATACAAACACTTTGGATTAGACTCTTTTGTTCTGTCTACCTCGAATCTACATTTACGTTAGTAACCCTTCCCAACCCCCTTGTCTGTGACAAGTCCAGCACAAAGGAGAGCCAAGAATGAGTCATGCTTTTTTTTAAGTATATATTTTTTAACAAAGTCTTAATATAAAAGAAAATTACCTTTGGCAAAATTTCAAGTATTCGAAAGCATGTAAGGCAAGATTTAGAAGTACTTGGGAGCTTTGTTTTTGCTCTGAAACCCCACCATGACAGTGTGAGCCTCCAATCCCTTTGTCTGTGAAGCTAGTCTTGCTTTGGAATACTCTTGTAGTAACCAAACCATGCCAGAGGCAATGCAGTTTGCTAAGATATATCAATGCTTGGCAGCTGTCTATTAGGGCAAGTGAAGAATTTCAAAAAATTACTATAGCTTTGTTCTCCCCAGGCCCACCTCCTTTCAGTCTTTCTCCGTCCTCCCCTTATCCTCTCTCTCCAAGGCAGTCTCCTGGACGCCTGAGGCAAGGCAGCCACCCTTAACACCAGGCTTCCACTCTCTCCTCTGCCTGGAAGGGATGGGAAAGCCGTGCCAGTGCTCCTTGAAGGCTGACTCAAGTTTGCAGGTGTGGTAAGGTAGAATAGTTGCGTGCTGCGTTTTCTTAGTACAGTATTTTCACGTGTCTTTGTGTGGAGTGGTGAATTTGGGGTAGGAAAGGGAAGAGACTGTATGTCGAAAAGCGCACTTTGTATGTTTTATCCAATTGAGAAAGAACATATCACTTTTAGGTTTCTCCTCACACTTCTAAAATCCAGCTGGCTGAGATTCTCTTATAACATACCATGAAGTAACTTAGTACTTAATGAAATGAAATGTGAGTATTAGAGAGGAAATGATAGGCCAAAAAGCTGCCGTGAAACTACATTAAAATTTATTTGGCATACATTTAAATTATCCCAGTTGCATTGCAAGAATAGCACAATGATAGAGTTGCTGGAATTAAAAGAACAGAACGTTGCCAAGGTTGAAACTATCAAAGGCAATTTAGTATGCCTTTTTTCCCCTGTGAATAAATGAGCTGAATTTTTTTCCTTTTAACATAAGATATATATATATGTATAATCTTCAACTGAATTCAAATTTCACACCATATTATACATAGATACTTTATTATTTTTTCAATTAAAGCAATGTTAGTATATAAATATCTTCATTAGTGACTTTAGCACAGTATAATTTTTCTTTGCAAAATATCATAGCATCAACTGCAGATCTCTGAGGTTAATGAATCGGACACCGAGCACCGCTTGGTATAAATCCATTCTAGCTGTGGAAAACTCCCATTAAGATCCCCTGATTTTCTGCACTGTAGGAATATTCTGTAACAAAGTTGTGCCCATAGCGGGTTAGTAACTAGACTGACCTAGAGGAAGGAGGAAGGGTATTAATGTGTCTGAGACTCTCTACTAAGGTTGGTGTTTTAAATATATTGTCACACATATGTTAAGGTGTCAGATGGATACTAGACATATTGGGCTGATCACTTCGTAAGCTATATAAATGTCTAATCTCTCTGTTGTACACTGGAAAATAATATACTATTGTATATCAACTATAATGGAAAAATAAAAATAAAAATTTAAATGTATATATTATCACACAACTTTTATAAAGCCCTATGAGCTACATGTTATCATCCCTAGTATATACAGGAAGAAACTCAAGTTTAACTAATGTCATAAAAATAGTTTAAAAACCCATATTATGTTAATTTGACCTCATCATGCTGCTTATAGATTTTACATTTACATGGTACTCTAAATGTTTAATGAAAGAAATATAAAAAGAAATGAACCTCCCCCCACCCCCCATGAGAAGCATCTTCATTCTTTAGGGGAAATGCCACAATTACCTAGAGTTAGGCAGAATTACTACCAATGTTTTTTAAAAAGTTTTCCTTATTTCACCTATTTTATAACCTGTTCAGGTACTGTGGCCTTCCACTCCATGCATGTGGGCATCAGATTGAAAAGTGGTCTCTCTTTCTGGTTAAGAATGGAATGAGTGGGGCAGAGGTGAATGTCATTGGAAATGCCCTTAAAATGGTATAGGTAGAATGAATCATTTCTTTCTAAAAGGTATAATATGCAACAAGCAGACTCCCTGAGTTCAGTCATTCAGTATACAGAATTTCTTCTATCCTGAAGTAAGGAGAGTTTACATTATTTTATATATATCATAATTTTTTATCTATTTACATCTCTATATCTATATATAGATCAATATATTACATTATGTAACATATAATACATACATCATATACATGTTGCTAGGGGCTAGATATGTCCCCCCAAAATTCATATGTTGAAGTCCTAACCCCCAGTAGGGTCTAATTAAGTTAATATGAGGTCATTAGGGTGGGTTATTATCTAATATGATTGATGTCCTTATTAGAATAGAAATTAAACACACACACACACACACACACGAAAAGCCATGTGAAGACACAGGGAGAAGATAAACAAAGGAGAGAGCCTCACAATAAATCAACTCTGCCAACACCTTGAACTTGAACTTCTAGCCTCCAGAACTGAAAGTAAATTTCTGTTGTTTAAGCCACCCAGTCTGTGGTACCTTGTCATGGCAGCCCTAGCAGGCTAATGGACGTGTATCATAGAAATACACCAAAAATCAGCTCAAATATTTCTAATCCCCAAACAATTAGTGTTTTTAAAAATAACAAAGAGTTAAATAATACAAAAACAACCTACCACCATGGATTTTTACAAGGGCAGTTTTTAGGGCTTGGTTGCCTTTGGCTCATTACATGCTATGCCCAATCTCCTACATGTTCAATATTTGCATTTCAGAGTCACAGCAGTAGTTGATTTGCAGAAACATGACCCTGGGGCACTTTATTATTTGCAGTCATGAAAGAAAAGATTCAATCATGTTTAGTCTATTACACTTACGAGAGCAAGAAATGGATTATTAGATTTTAGACATATTTGCAAGTTAAAACAAAATGGATTTTCAGGTTAGCTAGAAAATTCGGTTTACTCAAACAGCTCTTCCCATCTAATCATGTGTTAAAGTGGAACAGACTTAACTGAAAACAAGCCTCATCTGTACTTCTATATTTGAACAATCATACTATTTTACATACTTTGCATTTCCAATGTGCTTTACAGTCCACACAGGGTCTTCGCAAGCATTGCCTGCTCTTCTGTGAAACCTTCCCGGGGTCTGCCAGTAGATTCTTACCAACTGACCTCACATCATTCAGCTTTCCTGCTGTTGTAACGTTCACTGCACTATTATGTGGTTTGTTTACTTGTATGTTAGTCTTCTCAAAGGCAGAGACCAACCTTGTGCAGATATCTATTCCCAGGGCCCAACTGAGTTCCTGACATGTAGTAGGAGTCCAATAAATGTTTATGGAGCTTCTTATGCTTCCCAGAGATACTGTTTTTACAGCTGAAGAACCTAGATCCAGAAAGTTTAATTGACAAGTAAGGTTAGGAAGAGATACAAAACTGGAACGTTGGGGTGGGGAGGGAGTGATACAGGAGAATGGGCAGGCAGTCAGAGGCTAGATCATCTTAGGTGTTGAGATTTGGTTCTAATGGAGTTGGAAAGCCATGGATGGTATTAAACAGATGCATGATATGATTTCATTTACATTTTTAAAGATTGGTCAGGTTGTTGAGGGAAGCAAGGAGACCAATGAAGAAGACATTGCAGGTACCCGTGAGAGAGAGATTGGTGGCTTGGGCTATTGGAAAACCAGCTGAGATGAAAAGGTGTAGATTGATTACATATACATTTTGGAAGGAAAATTGACAGGATTTGCTGAGGTTTGGGATATGAAGAGGTTGGTTATTTGTTCATTTGACAAGTAGTTATTTATTACCTGTTGTATATCAGTCACTGTTTTAGACACCAAACATATATGAGCAAAACTAGATAAAGTACCTGCTGTCAGTACCTGCAGTTTGTGTTCTAATGAGATTATTCAGACAAAAACAAATAAACCAATGAATTAGTTAATTACTGTATTCCCTTAGTATGCATGGGGGATTGGTTCCAGGACCCCCATGGGTATCAAAATCCACAGATGCTCCCTTATATAAAATGACATAGTATTTGCGTATATCCCCCACACATCCTCCTGTATACTTTAAATAATTTCCAGATTATTTACAATACCTAATACAATGTAAATGGTTGTTATACTGTGTCGTTTAGGGAATAATGACAAGGAATAATGTCTATTCATGTTCAGTACAGACAGTTATTGTTGGCCTAGCAAAGTAGAGCACATCAGCAACAATGTAACATTTTAAAAAGTTTTTCTATGCAGTTGCCAGGGATGCAGAAGCCATGGATATGGAGGGCCAACAGTAAAAGCCCATAATGATTTGTGCCATAAAGAAGATAAAGCAGAGTGCTGCCAAATATGCCACTTTAAATGGTGTGGCCAGGGAAATGCCCATGGTTATTTAATTACAGAACTGAATGATAAGAAGGAATTAGCCACAGGAAGATCTAGGAGAACATCCCATGCAGAGGAAACGGTTAATACAAAAGCCCTGATGTAGGAACAAACTTGGCATTTTCCAAGGATAGTAAAAAAAGACAGTATGGCTTGCAGGAAGTGTAAAAGTTGGGGGAGTCATTTGAGATGAAGTGGGTCCAAGAGGCAGTAAGCAGGGGTCACATAAAGGATGTAGCAGGAAACCATCCTGAAAATTTATCCAGTTTTTAAAAATAATCACTCATTACTATGTGGAGAAAGGATTATAGGAAAGCAGTATGAAAAACAGTGATCTGGGCAAGACATGATGTTGGCATGCACCGAGAATGACAGTGGTGCAGATGGACAGGTGTACATAGATTAAGAATATGTCTTGGAGGGAAAATAGATGTGAGGAGTAATAAAGATGATTCAAAGATGACTTGTAACTTGTGGCCTTGAGCACCTGGTCAGATGATGATGTCATTTAGAGTTGGAAATTTAGCAGAGGAGCAGATTTGGAGATGAGAATTAAGATATCTGTTTGGACAGGTGTCTATTAAATACCCAAGTTGTCAAATAGACTGGTATTAGACAAAGAAAGGGGGAAAAGAGGTGTGACTTCTGAAGTTTCTGGTTTGAGCAAAGAAATATTAAATATTAAGCTGAGATGCCTATTAAGCATCATATTGAGAAACTAATGAAGTATCCTAGCCTAGTTAAGACCATTTTCCATTAGACAAATCAATACCGAACAAAGCGAAAAACCCAACTCTGTATTTATGAGTAAGTACAGTCACACCACCGTGACCTCCCAGGGGCTGAAATGTGGTCACAGCTCCCAGTACATAGTTATCAGACAAGGTCATGTGCTCATGGAGCCCAGAGAAAAGGGCACAGCACAGTCCATGACTATTGCACAGGCATTCTGCAGCAGCTCACTTCTAGATTCTCTTCCCCTTTCACTTCTTGCTTTTCTAGAAATCTTCTCTTGAGTCACTAATAATCTCTGGGAGCCTTTCCCTCACATTTGCCTCCTTGTTTTGTAATAGAGACAATTGATAGGCTCATGTTTCCACCAATTCCACTGTTTAAGATATCCTTTGGGAACTATAATTAAGCTGTAACAGCAAGTGTTAGCTCTAACTACATTGGAAGAAAACTTTGCAGATTAGATGTGTATGTAAGCTTTTGGGGGAAAATGTTACTCTTTATCCAATACTTTTAATATACAGCCATATTCAACACACAAATCAACGGAAATATTTACTTATAAAAGTAACATAAGCTAAACTAATTTTACATTTTAAAAAATCTTCCATTGTTCAGTTTTGTGAGGCACTTGACTGCAGTCATATTCCTGACATATGTGCTAATGGCCTGCTTTGCTGTACATTTTCCAAAAGCATCTATCTTCCCTTCGGATTCAGATTCAGTGTCAAGCCTGTATTATGGCCTGAGCAAGGTATTTTTCTACTACCTTATTTAATCGGCTCATCGATTCTTTGAAATGAGAAAACACAGCCTGGGAGTGGTCCACATGACTGGCTCAACATGGGGCAGTTAGTAAGTGGAGGAGCTGACACCTGTTCCCTGCTGTTGACTGGTGATCAAGCCAGCTTGGTTTAGAAATTAATTATGCCACCTTGCCCTACTATCATATCTAGTCTTTCGGTTGGCTGTTTATCCAATTTACTGAACCCCATGCTGTGGTTTTGTAGAAATGTTTACTGTTATTCACAAATTATTTTTATATTCCAAAAATGTGAATTGTAGAAGCAAACGATGGCTCCCAATTCTCTTTCTCTACCCTGGCTCTTACTGAGCTTCAGAGTTAGGAAAATTTCAATAAGGGCAGGACCTCTGTTGTTTCACCCTTATAGTCTCACTGCCTAGAACACAGACATTCAATAAATATCCATCAAAACTGTATTGTTTACTGGATATCACATATTGAATGTCCCAGAGACTCCCAAAGAGAACTCATTATTTTCTCCTTAATTCTTCTCCTTCCTCCTATCTCCCTACCCCTCCTCTCTTTCCCTCTCTCCCCACATCCTGTGTTTCAGAATGGCACCATCATCAACTTAGTTTCTTTTTCTGCACATCATCTCTACAACCAATAATTTGTTTATTCCTGAAAATTCTTCATTTTTGTAACTATGCAATATATCTGCTGTTTGCTACCCTCGCTGCCAAATTTCTGCAGTTCAGGTTGTCACCCTTTTTCTCCTGAAGTACCACAGGGATACCTATCTTCCTGCCTACGTTGGTGCCCCCTTTTCACTCATTCTTCACTCATTAGCCAGAATAAAATGTCTGCCCTGTTTAAAGTCTTTTGATGGCTCCCCCTTATGCACTTCCAAAATTTTTACTAGGATTTCAAAGTTGGTATTATGAAATTTCTGCTTGGGTCTTCAGCTTCATCCCTTGTCACTTCCTGCCGGCAACTCCCTTGACACTCTTTGCTCTAGTCATAACCAATGTCTTTAATTCCCAGATGGCTTGACATATCACTTGCCTTTGGATCTTTGCACACTTTTATCCCCTCTGCCTGGAGCACCAAAACTTTTTTTTTTCCCTGTGAAATGAAACACACAGTGGAAAAAGGACTTAAATATAGATATTATGTAATGAGTAATTATAAAGTGAAAACTTGTGTGTCCTCCAGGAAGTCAAGACATAAAGCACCACCACCATCTCGGAGGCCCTCCATTGCCTCTTCTATACCAACCCTCCTTTCCTTCCTACCCTGGACCACGTTAACCACTATTCCAACTTTATGGTGATCAAATCCTTCTCTTTATAGTTTTACCAATTACACATGAATTTCTCAACAGTATGGGGCTAATGCTTCCTCTTTTACAATGTATATATTCATGCTCTATGTTTTCCTCCTTTCATTCACAATTATGTTTGTAAGGTTTACATGCTTTAGTGAGTATCTCTAGTTACCTCAGCATGTCAACTTCTCCAACAAAATTGGGATTTTGACTGCAATTTCACTGCAACTATTTATGAAGAATTCACATTTTAACAATTTTGTATTTCCCTATTCTGAACACATACACATTTCCCTTCATTTAGGTCTTCTTTATTTATTTTTCCTTTATTGATTTTTTTAGAGAGAGAAGAAGTGAGAGGGAGAGAGAGAGAGAAACATCGATGAGAGAGAACATCGATTGGCGCCCCCTGCATGCCCCCCATTGGGGATTTGGCCCATAACCTGGGCATGTGCCCTGACCAGGAATTGAACTGGCAACCTCTGGGTGCATGGGTCGATGCTCAACCACTGAGCCACACTGGCCAGACCATTTAGGTCTTCTTTAATGCTCTCAATAAATTACATAATTTCCCAATAAATGTGTTATTTGATGTATTACTAGGGACTTCATATTTTTGGATACTATTATAAATTAGAGTCTTCTTTAATAATTTCATTTTCTTGCTTTGGCCAGCAGATAAGAATAAAACTAGATTTTATATATTGATCTTGTATTTAGCAAGCTTGCTAATTCTGTGACTAATTTTTAATTATTCATATGCAATTTATTTGGGAGTTGTATTGCTAATCATATCTCCTGTGAATGACAGTTTCGCTTTTACTTTTTTAGCTCTTATGCCTGTTATACCTTTCTTGCCTTACTGTGATGTCTAAAATCACCAATACAACTCCTGAGTAGAAGTGAGAAAAATTGAGTTGTTCCTGATTTCAGTAATGTCTTTAGTAAGTGTGATATTTGCAGTGGGTTTATTTGTAGTTTGCCTTTATTAGCAAAATAAATTTTCTTTTGATTCTTAGTTTGCTTAGAATTATATTATGTATGGATGTTGAATTTAATACAATGATTTTTCTGCATCTGTGGAGATAATCACATGATCATATACATTCCAGTTAATGTAGTGAATTACATTGATTGATTTTCCTATTTTCTTTTTCTTCAAAGTTTTTTTTTTTTTTTTTTTTTTTTTACCTTAGTTACACAGAATTAGATTAATCATAATTCTTGATTCAGGACACTATCTCATTTCTAGTTCATTCATATTCCATTACGTATTCACTTAATTATTTTAGTGAACTATTTTTAATAATACATCAAGATGTATAACACTACATGCAAAGCAATAGCTATATTACTCACAATTATTACATTTATTCACATGGACTGCTTCCATCTCATTCCTTGCCTGCCCAAGCAAAAATCATCTGAAATCTTTTTAGAAATATTATATTGTCTTTCTTTTTTAATTTGTTTTTATGAAAAAGTTATCATGGTGGTGTTTACTTTTTCACATAATATATTGCTAAATTGTATTCATATTATTGCAGGTATATACAATTTATTTGTTTTGACTACTGAATAAAACCCTATTGTGTGAATAAAACACATTTCATTTGTTCATCCTCACTTTAAAGAACATTTGGTGTGCTTCCAAGTTTTTGTTATTTTCATAAGTGCTTTTATGAACATTTTCATATCTTGATTAATTTGCTAATATTAAAATAACCTGCATAATCTGTTATAAACACAATTTAGTAACATTGCATTTTACTTTTCCTGTATTGCTAGATTCAGTTGCTAATATTTCTTTGCAGTTTCTACATCTAGGATCATATGTAATATTGGCCTGTATTTTTCTTTTTTCATACTTTCCCTGTGTGTATGTTCAGGTTGTGCTGACATCATAGAATAAGTTGGGGTGTGCATACCTTTTTTTCTGTTCTCAGGAAGTGTTAGTATAAAACTGGAATTATTTATTTCTTAAATGTTTGGCAAAAATCAATGAAGACCTTTGGGCCTAAAGTTCTGTGAGAATATTTTCTTTATAAATAATTCTTTTCCTTTCATTGTTAAGGGTGATTTATAGTCACATTTTAATTTTTGTGTTAGGTTTGTTTTGATAAATTATACCTTTCTCAACATTTATCCAGTTTTGTCAACACTTTCAGATTAATTACCATGAACTTGTTCTCAGTCTTCACTTAGTCCCTTCAAGGTCAACACGGTTGGCAGCCATGACTCCTTTTTCATTCCCGATGTGAATTCTGTGTGCCTCTTTTTCTTTATAATTCTTTATAGTTCCTCAATATTAATTATCTTTTCAAAGAACTACCTTTGTCTTTATTAATCCTTTTGGTTGTACTTTTTACTAATTTCTGCTCTTTTTCCTTATTTTCTACAATTTGGGCTGCTTCTTTTTCTAACATTTTGAAATTAAAACTTAATCATTTCACAGGCATCTATTTTTCTAATAGATGTTCTTAAATATTACTTTAGTTACATATCAAATTTTTAGTTATCTATTTGTGATTAATGTCTACCATAATTGAATTTTGGCCAGTGAATATAGTCTGTGTAATTTCAACACTTTGAAATTTGTCAAGACAAATTTTATAACCATTTGTATATAATCACTTTTAAAATTTTTTCTGATGTGTTTGAAAATGAGTATTTTGGCCTGGCTGGTGTGGCTCCATGGACTGAGCCTCGTCCCATGGCCTGAGAGGTCACGGTTTGATTCCCTGTCCAGGCACATGTTTGGGTTGGGGTCTCCATCCTCAGTAGAGGGCGTGTAGGAGGTAGCTGATAGATGTTTCTGTCTCACATTGATGTTTCTATCTCTCTCCCATCTTCTCTCTCTAAAAAATCAATAAAAACACAATTTAAAATAAGTGAGTATTCTGTATTTTGGAGGTATGTAGTTATCTATATTTCCTCTAGGTCAAGTTTATTAATTTTATTAAGTTCTTATATATTTTTACTGATTTTTAAAATCTGGTTCAGTTACTAAGAGCTGTATGTAGGAACATTAAAAATCCCCAATAATTATGGAATCCATTTATTTTTATTGGGGTAACAATTTATTTTCATATTTTGAGGTCATCATGATGGTGCATACAATTTTTAAATTGTTATGCTTGCTGTCATTTTGTAGTGATTTTCTTTATTTTTGAAAATGCTTTTTGCCTTTAGTCTGCTTTTTAGTACAGAAATACTCGCTCTCTTTTGTTGTCATGGGTATATTGTTTTCAATTTTTTTACTTTCAACCATTTAGCATCTTTGTGTTAGATGTCTCTTGTAAGTATACATAGACGTTTAAAAACACAATTTGAAAATCTTTCTCTTTTTGTGGGAGCATTTGGTCCATGAATATTTAATGTAAATACTGATATATTTGGATTTAAATCTACCATCTAAATTTGTGCTTTAATTTATACCCTTTCTGCCTTTTTTTTTTTGATTGGCTCGGTATTTTTCCATCATTTTATTTATTTTTTCCCCTCTCAGTATGAAAGTAATAAACCCAGCTTTAATTCCATTAATGTTACCATAAGAATTTTAAGAAATGCATCTTTATCAAAATCTAATATTAACATCTTTACTTTTTCCAACTTTCTTTTATTTTCTCTTTATTCTTTTCTTCATCTGTTACCTTTCCCCAGATACCATTTCCCATCATTATTTCTGCCTGAAGTAATTTTTTTATTTGTTTAAGTGTGGGTCTGTTAGTTACAAAATTCCTGTAACTGTTTGAAAATTGCTTATTTTTACCTTAATCTTGAAGAACATTTTGCCAACTATAGAATTCTAGGTTGGAATTCCTTTTTGCATTTAACACACTGAGTATATCGTTTCCAATATATCATTTCACCACCTTCGGATTTCCAAGAAGGCGACTGCTACTCTAACTGGTTTCTTTAAGGGCAATCTGTCCGTTCTCCATAGCTGCTTTTGAGGTTTCTCTATTTATGGTCTCTTTCTCTTTTACAATGATATGCCTAGAGGTGGATTAAATATATATATATATATGTTATGACATATAATGACATTGAATCAATGGACAGATTTCATTCCTCAGTTTAGAACTTTCTTAGTTTCTTTTATTTATTTTTTTAATATTGCAACTGTGCTATTCTTTTACACTTTTTTAAAAAATCTGGATTGCCAATTGAATTAATATTAAACCACCTTTCTGTGTCTTCTATATCTTACACTCGCCTCTGTGTTCCTCTCTCCATTTAGTCTCTTCATGCTATGTTCTAAATGGGTTCTTCTGGCCTGTGTCCAGTTAATTAGTTCTCTCCTTAATCCTCTGTTAATCCTGTTCTTAATTTCAGTCATTAATGTTTACTTATATAATTTCTTTTTTTATATATGCTATGTCATTTTTAAAGTCTTTAGTTCCCACATGGGATTTTAAAGCTCGTGGTTTGTTTTTGACACATTACTTGGAAAATTATAAATATAGTTGTTTAATGGTCTATGTCTGATGATTCTAATATCGGAATCCTTTGAATGTTTATGTTGTTTCTACAGATTCTCCCTCTTAATATCTTGTTTCCTTCCTTACCTGGACATCTTTGGCTCTATACTAGGCATTTTGTATTTGAAAAATGCTTTATAGGAATAATTTGAGGCTTAAGATGGTGATTTCCTTCTTCAGAATAGTTTGTTTGTTTGTTTTGCTGGGTACTAGAGATCTTTCTCAATGTAAGTTAGGGTTTGAGGTATCATGAACTACCCAGAATGAAGTGGTAAAGCTGGGATGAGAGTCTGTGCAAGGGGTACTTTATTAACAGTTCACCCTGCCTTCAGGGTATAGCCTTTCTGGTCTGCAATGTAAAGCCAGGGGGGATTTATAGGCGTCCCTGCCCTTGTGAGTGACTGGGCTTCCATTCTGAATCACAAACTTCTCCAGTCAGAATTGATGAACAGACCTCTTCCCAGCAAAACCAGCACTGATTGCAAGGCCTACCTCTCTGGAGGATCTTTCCTTTGTATTTTATTGCAGTAAATCTTCACTGCCATGTTAGCTTTTTGATGCTTTTAAAGAGTATTGTTTTTAACCTTGGTTGGTGTGGCTCAGTTGGTTGGAGCATTGTCCCATATACCAAAAGATTGTGGATTTGATTCCCAGTCGGGGCACGTATGAAAGGCAACCAATCAATGTTTTCTCTCACATGGATGTTTCCCTCTCTCTCTCTCTCTCTCTCTCTCTCTCTCTCTCTCCCTCCCCCTCTCTCTGCCTCCCTTACCCTCTCTCTCAAATCAATAAGCTGGTGAGGATAAAAGAAAGAAAGAGAGAGATAGAAAGAAAATTGTTTTTATGTTATCCAGCTTTTTTATTTTTATTTTTAGCAACCATTTGATATGAATTTCCTAGTTCCTATTACCTGTTACTGAATTCTCAAATTATATCTACCTAGAACACTCAGTCTTTATCTGCTTAATTTTTCTTATTCTTTAAGATTTGGTTTAGACATCATTTCTTCAGTAAAGCCTTCCATAATTATTATTTGACTAGTTAATCATCATCATCTAGGACAATTCATGGTATACAATAATTATTAAATAGATAACTCTCAAATAAATTAATGAATGTTTTATAACCTCAAAGCACAAATTAAACAGTACAAGTAGAAAATAAATTAATGTATTTTAAATATGCATATACAGTAACATTATTTCTGTATTCCTTGAAACCATAATAAACAAAACAGTGATATCTGCAGAAATTTACTGAGCACTGATGTATGCAGAATGCTGTACTGTAAATAGGGCACTGAAAAACATTTATAGACTCATGAGAAAATACAGCCGTGAAAGTAATTCTTTATATCTGGTCCTGGGTTTGACCCCACCAGTGAAACATGTTGAAACATTCTCATTGCTTTAAACATAAATGTGAAGAAAATACAGATAGGAAGACATGTGTATGTTTTGTAACATAGCAGTTACAAGAAAAGTTGAAAAAAGTTGAGTGGAGGCAAGAGGGGGAAATGTTACTGAATGAAGCAGTCCCATGTGGTGTATACACTTAAAGATTGTGAATACATATCGAGAGGGGTTTTACGTTGATTTTTGCACCTCAAATGCCAATGTAGTTGTACATCATAGTAACACTCAGTAAACATGGAAAAGAAAGAGGGGAGGAGGAAGGCCAGCAGTGGGTTTCATTTTTGCCAGATCTAGGCATATATATATATATATATATATATATATATATATATATATATGATTCTGTGGAGTCATAGTTAGGCTCCACTCCTTCCTTGCTTTTCCTGTTCCATGTATAGTACAGAAATCCCTTTTTTTGATAGTTTTATCATTTTCCTCATTTCTCATCCAATCACATTGTTCCAATTAACAACAGATAATTTTAGAAATTAAAAGTTCTTAATATTCTTGTGTCAGTGTTTGATTTTAAATCCTTCTTATTTTGTACATTACCTTTTTAATAATGGCATGATCAGATTTAGGGCAGGGTAGAACTAATGTCTTTACAGAATGTACAGAAATGGTTCCTAGGTTATTACCTTGTATGATTTAAGGCTAGGCTCAATACTCAGAAAGCTATACCTGACAAACCCTGGATGGTGCTCTATTCCTTATTATAGTCTAAGAGTTTATATATTTCTCAGCTTTTAAAAAATGAGATTAATACTAAGTATGAATAAATTAAAATCATGTATTCTTTAAATCTAAGCATTTAAGGAACACAATTTTAGGGGAGACTAAGAAAGTACTGCAGGCAATTTGGATGGTATAGTCAGAGGCCTAGAGGAACACTTCTGGTGGACACGAGAATGATTATCAGGAAGATAAGCACTAGGGTCAGGAAAACAAAACTCTCTATAATCCCAAATTAGGTTACCTTCTCAGATGCAAAATGACCATTTGAAAGAAATGCATTACACATGCAATGTTTACAGCATGCACATAACGCCAGATGTGCAGAGTCAAAATAATTATTAATGCATCATAATGTAGAAACTACTTTTACTCATTCTATAATAGGCTAGAGATTTAAGAATTTTAATGTGATCACAGTCTATACGGTAAAAAAGAAGTGAATAAATGTGAGAATTATAAGGTCAAATTTTCAAGCTGAGTCACATTAACTTAGCATTAATTCTTAGTATGAGTTCTATTTTATCTTAACAACCTATGCATGAAGGTAGAAGTTTTACTTTGCTAGTAGTTTACTTCATCATTTTCAGTCTGTTTGTAAAAGATCTTATGATACACTTAGCTTTCCCTCTCGAGTAGAACTAGATAATAAGATATTCTGGGTTTTAACATTCTGTAAAAGAATATGGGAAATTTATGTTTTCTTTTCTTTTTTTTTTCTGGTACTTGGCAGCTTTTTATTTTATTTTATTTTATTTTATTTTTTATTTATTTATTTTATTTTTTTATTAATTTATTTTTGTTACAGATGTTTCTCCTTTTTTCCCCATTGACACCCTCCTCCCCATCCCCCCACCCTGTCCCCAGCTTTGTTGTCCATGTCCATCAGTTATGCGTACATGCGCATAAGTTCTGTGATTTATCTCTTCCCTCCTCCCCCACCCCCTTACAATAAATACATTTAACACATGAAGGAGAGCTGGAAGCTAGCAGAATAAGATATTAATAGATCCACAATGCTTATTCTCCTTTTAAAGAAGACACTGTGCTTTTGCATTGAAAAATCATTTCAGCAGCTTTTTCTCCATCATCTGTAACTTAGTTTGCTACACACTGTGTTTTAAATATCCAATTCAGATAAGACATTGTGTCATCATTTAGATGTGCCATTTTCTCCTGCTACAAGGAGTTTAAGTGACAGCAATATATTTTGAACAATTTCTGCAAACACACTTTTTTAAAATCTATACACAAACTCAATTAGCTTTGAGGTCAGTAAGTGGGAAGGCATTTATAGAATCAATCATTTTGGGTTAAGGAGTAGACACCCTGCAAGCTTACTAATGGAATGGAAATAATGCCTGAAACCTCTCCAAACAGTAACAGTCTCAATGGAGCAATTAAATATGTATGAAGAATGTTTGCTGAGAAGTTCAAACACATCAACCTGGGGTTTATATTTTTGGTTTAATTTATTCAGCACCTTCCAGTGAGCTGGAGCTTGATGGTCTAAAAACATTTCTGGGGCCTGCATATTCCGCATCCTGCACAGAGCTCTGACTGACAGTCCCTCAGAAAGACTGGTTATTTTTAATCATCTCAAGAAGTGCAGGCAGAGGAGGGAGAATGGAAGTTTGGGATTAACATTCAGGTACCCAACACTGCCTCGTTAATAAATTTGGCACTGTTAAGAGTGTGTCAGACAATCTTCAGCCCATTTAATTGAAAGTATCAGCATTAGCAAAACTCTCATTTCTGCTCACAGCAGTGGTATTTAGGCCTTCAAATTACAATTCACTTATGTTATTGCTGTAATCTGTATCTTCAGATCATTACTTTTCTCTCTCACAAAGAGACGTCTGCATGGTTGTGACAGGCTGCACTTTATTCCATTAATGAAAAATGGAGCTACTATACTTTTACTGAGTAAATCAACTATAGAAAAGCGTTTTTTTTGGGGGGGGGGAAGAAAAGCACAACAGAGTGAAGACTATGCTGTAGTCTTTTCTAAATTACAAAGAATGTAAAATTATTTAATAGAGAAAGGTGTTTTTTTTGGTTTGTTTTTCTTGGGGGGGTTGTATTCAATCACATGTGGGACACTAATAATCTCTCATTGGGTAGATTTGCTCAATTATTATTGTAAGCTGAAGTCTGCAGGAAATGGAATTATCAAATAACTACAACCCATGTAATGGGCACCCAAAGAGGGTCAAGATTTTGAGAGGATTCTCAGTGACCCGATTGCTCTGGGACTGTCCCCACCATCTCTCCATTACATGTCATCTCATCCTGGGAAGCAGTGGTATTACTGGGCAAGAGCCCGCACTCCAGAGTGAATGACAACTCTGATGGATGCACTACAAAGCCCACACATTTATCTTTGAAAGAGATTTACAACATTATTAAAGGAAAAGGCTGAAGCATCACCATAACTTAACTGGATATAAAATAAAAACAAGCTTTCTAAAATGGAAACCTGAAATCCCACAGAGGCATTTAAAAGGTGGTTACTGATGGCTCTGTCATGGCCAATTTATGAGCTGTGAAAGCTCCGTGCTTTCAAAGCTTCTTTCAGGATACGGGCATTTAAAGCCTATAAGGCCGTTGGTTGGATGCTTTTCTTACACTCAGGAAATCCTAAGGGTGATTGTAAGATGAGAGATTCAGCTCCGCTGACCTGGCATTTAATAGTCTTTGATAGCAACATGAGGCCAAGTGTATTTGACCACTGTCCCAGACCACTGAGGGAATGTTTTACAGCTCATTCATTTATAGGTAAGGTAGATTTTTTAAAAATACATATTGCATTAACTTATAACCTTGGCCACAGCATAATTGGAAATACCCAATAATCTATTAGTGGACAGGAAGTCTACCAGCAGTCTGAACTATTCTTTTAATTAGAGACTGTATCCTAGGTGGTTGAAGAAAATGGTATAAAAGTCATACACATCTATTTAAGTCAAGCCCAAATTTCCAAGGTCACAAACAAATAGGTAACAAAGTCAAACATCCAGCGTTAGCCTCTTAAAATGCTGATTGGGTCATATCACAGAAACCTTTACTATCCAGAGATAGTCCCCACCCACCCTCACTGCCCCCCTGCCTCCAGCCTCCTTTCTTACCAAAAAAAAAAAAAAAAAAAAAAAAAAGGAAGAAAAAAGCAAGCTTCTGTGCATAATGTACAAAGCTTTATAGCATCTGGCTCACCTCCCTATTTCCTGTTTTCCATTTCTTGACATACCTAGACACCAGTTTACTCACGAACTGCTCATGTGTCCACAAGCTCCCCATGCGCCCATCTCTCTCCGTGACTTTGACCATAGTCCACCCTTGCCTAGAGGCCCTTCCTCCTTCTGCCACATACTAAACTTGATCCACATCCAAAAGGTTCAGATTAAATATCATTTAAAAAATAGAGTAGGCTTTAAAGAATTTCAATATAAAAATTGTTCTCCAGAAAAATGAGAACAATAAAGATTATGAAGGAAGAGTTTATTGTTTTTGATAATTACGTAGATGACAACAAGAAAGAAGAAGGGGAAGGAGAGGGAGAGGGGGAAGGAGAAAAAAGAGCAATCCTCTCTGTATTGAGTCTCTAATTTTTAAAAAATCACTGATGTTTGAAGCACAAATATCTAAGAACCAATGCATTTTTTAACTGTAGTTTTAAATGGTATGTGTTTAACATTATTACATTCCTTATTTTTATAAAAACACAGGAGAGAAATGAAAAAGGGAAAAAAATAAAAAATTTTCTTAATGGTGATATAATTGACATATAACATTGTGTAAGTTTGAGGTAGATAATGTATTGGTTTGATACATTTATATATTTATTGCAATATGATTACGTTTTCAAATGGGTAACCAAACGTTAATGAATAGGGCGTATGTGAGTTGAGGGTTGCATATTTGACCTGATTTATTTAAATTAAAACATTCTGGCATTAGCCCAAGGATTAATGTTCTCAGTGGATAAAGAATTAATCAATTAGAAAAACATTATGAAATTAGAAAAAGTTGATAGAAAAATGCATAGAAATGAGTAATAAACATACAAAATGAACACCTTCATTATTGATGACAGAAATTCAAATGAAAACCACAAGATGTAATTTTCACCTATCAAATTGGCCTAGATTTTTAAAAGTGTTTCTACTGGGTTAGATAAAAATAGACACTCTCATACACTGCCACTGGGGATTGTAATTTGAATCAATCTTACAAGAAATATATTTTATAATATGGAAGTACACATAAAATAGTTATGCCCTTTGATTCAGTAATTATTCTGCTTTTGGGGCATATCTTAAGCAAGTACTAGATATTAAGTAGGATCTACAAACAACCAAATGTCTAGTAACAAGACCAAATAAGCTTAATAAATTTGTTTATGGAATATTACACAACCATTTAAGATAGTATCTTTGAAGGATATTAAAGTTTTCTGATAAAAATATCCCCAGTTTAACAAGTTAAGTGAAAAAGCAGGATACAAACTTGGACATGGCAGGATCACCATTTTATAACACACAAGTGCACATGCACATACCACACACACACACACACACACACACACACACACACACACAGCCAAAGAGAAAACACTGGAATTAAATACAACCAAAGAATAAAAAACGCTGGCAAGAAAAATCATCCATTGAATTTCTGTAGTTGTAATTTTATTTTCTGTAATTTTCTATGAGCATTTTAAAATAACATGGAAAATAAGTTCTGAAAGCTATCCTTACATTTCAGAATGAGACTATATGACTGAATGCTGATGAGCCCTACAGACTGTGGGTGAAGTGAGCTGTTAATCTAGATAAGGCCACCAATCACCAAGGACACTTTATATTATTTTTATCAGTCCTAACATGACTGCATTACTACAAACACTAGGTAGGAACATCATTTGTGTTTAGCAATTTTGGAAAAACTTATTTTAAAATATATATATATATATATATATATATATATATATATACACACACACACACACACACACACACATATATATACATACATACACACACACAATATAACTGCATACACATGTACATATACATATATAAAGATGTATATATAGTTGATATGTGCCTAAATTCATATATAAATTTATGTATACATGTATGTACATATAAAACAAGCTACATATATATATATTTTTTAAAGAATAAAAAATTTTTTTCTGAATTTTTAAATTGCATTTCTATATTTTTTTAAATTACAGCTATATCCAGCCCACAGTATTTAAAGCTCTGTTGGTCAGATATATAGAATCTCATTATCATAGTTAAAATAGTTAATATTAGATATAGACCTAAAATGTCATGTTTTAACCTTTTAAATATGGAAAAGGAAAGAAATATGCAATCAGGTATTTCAATAAAGCTAAATTCATTTTAGGCCTCATCTCATTATTTATGATTTGATCTGAATCACAAGATGAAATTACTCTTATAAATAATACATGGGTATTTCATGTGAGTTTTGATGTAGATTTATACAATGTGGAATTTTACTGCCTTATATTACTATGCATTTTTGGATTTTATACCAAAAGTTATGGCCAATAGTAATATAATTTAGTATGATGTCACAAACCCCCCAAAGAATTTACAGATACAATTAAAACGTATGAAATATCCTAGGCTTTTATTTTATTTGATTTCTGCTTCTGAAAAATAGCATTATTTGGGATAATAAAAGAAGTATTTTTATTAAAAAAAATCAATGCCCTTAAAACATTTTCATTATCTTAAAGAAATGCACAAATTTTCTATAAGGTATTGATTTTACCAGTCCCTGTATGGGGTGATAATTTTGTTTTAAGTCTTTTTCAAAAGGGTTTGTAACTTGGACATTATGTAGATAAATAGCCTGGTTTTATGCTTAGTCTCTTCCCTTTTCCAGGTCTGTAACTGGGTCCCTGCTGGGTCTAGCAAATGACCTCTCTCCATCCTAGTTAATCTTTCCTCACATAAAGGAAAAGGGATTTACGAAATATCTATTACATACCAGATGCTTATACATATGCTACTTGATTAAATCCTCAAATCACCCATATACTAGGTCATTTAAGAGAACTTATGACTTGGGTAAAGAATAGAAAGTGCCCAGGCTGGTGTATCTCAGTGGTTAGAGCATCAGTCTGGGCACTTAAGGGTCTCGGGTTTGATTCCCACACAAGGGCACATACCTGGGTTGCAGGTTCGATCCCCAGCCCCAGTCGGGGTGCATGCGTGCGGGAGGCAACCAATCGATGTGTCTCTCTCTCATTCTCCCCTTCCTACCCTCCCTTCCACTCTCTCTAAAAATCAATGGAAAAAATATCCTTGGGTGAAGATTAACAAAAAAAATTGAAAGACAAGAAGAAGATGCTGCATATTGATGAGAAATTTCTTTTCCCAAGTCATGTACTCCAACCTAGATGCCACCAGACTCCCAGATCTCCGGTTTTACTTGGTGAAATTAAGCACCGCATGCAAGAGAAACATTTTACTTTGCGTTTTTTTCCCAGAACAAAGACATAATATACAATAAGGAGGAAATCTGTGAGAAAATATTTCTATCTTACGTAAAATATATATTGTGCACATATGTTTTTGGGTTGACCCAGAATTACTGCTGCCATACTATTTCTCAACTCATTGCTGTTCATTCATAACTTTGTTAATTTCCATACTTTTATAGAAAGATAAAATCTAATTCGAAATGGGGAGATGTTGGTCAAAGAGTACAAAGTTTCAGTTAGACAAAATGAATTAAGTTCTGGGGAGATAATGTACAGCTGGTATCTATAGTTAATTATATCATCTTGTATACTTGAAATTTGCTAAGAGAATAGATTTTAAATGTTATCACACAACACACACACACTATACAAGGTGATAGATTTGTTAATTAACTTCATTGTGGCAATTATTTTTATATATATAATGTTGTACACCATAAGTATATAAGTAAATTTTTGTCAATTTTACCTCAATAAAATTGGAATAAAAAATAAAAAAAATAAATTTCATTATGTATTAAAAATAATTTCACTATTCCTTTTTTCATGATGAAAACTTAAATACCTTTTCCCCATGAATTTTCTTACTTTGGTTTAGCTTCAAATTTAACTCAGTAGGTACTAAAATATTAGGTAGGTATTTATGGGCAAAATACATCTGTAGCATAATATTTGATGCTAGACAGTACAGACCCTGCCAAAGCATAAAAGCACCTCCCTATTCATTCCATTAGGTTTTTAAAAATATGTTTGTAGTTTTTTCCTTTTATTGGTTTGAGAGAGAGAGGAAAGGAGAGGGAGAGAGAGATAGAAACATCGATGAGAGACAACATTGATTGGCCGCCTCCTGCATGGCCCCCACTGGGGATTGGGCCCACAACCTGGGCATGTACCCTGACCGGGAATTGAACCTGCGACCTCTTGGTGCATGGGTCGATGCTCAACCACTGAGCCACACCAGCCAGGCTGAAAAAAAATATGTTTCTAATTTTGATTTGACATTAGTTCTTGGTACCTCAGGCAGTTACTGTCTGTAATATATGAACAGCATGGCCTCATTGAATAATCGCTGTTCTATTTCTTTTAGTAATTTAAAAGACTTGTTGTTCACATAGCTGATTATGAAGTTTCATTCACTTATGAAAAATTTTTTTCTTCTTCCCTGATGACATATGGTGTGTATTCTAGGGAAATATTTTTAACATTAAAGCATCACCAGGGAAAAAAAGATTAGAGTGTTTTGACATTTCTTTTATTTAAACTCTTACAGGAGAAAAATCAACCTTGTTAGATGAAAGAATCTATATTTTTTAAACTCTTTTGAAGAAACATTAAAGATGAGTTCAAAACATTTGTAATTATATTTAACTTGGAAAGCTTTTCACAATTCAATAGTCAATGTTTCTTTAGGCATCTCAATGGAGAAGATAGATTTTCTTGAGAGTCACATGTAAAACTCACAGAATTAAAAAGTGTGTAGCAGTGGCTGTGCCCTAGGCTCCTAGAATATTGAGATGAATATTGATAAATTCAGCCCAGATGTTTCATCAGTCAGCGTTTTCCAGTAGGGAGCCACTAGCTACGTGGGGCCACTGAACATCTGAAATATAGCTAGTCTGAATTGAGTTATGCACTAAGTGTAACTGTATATATACATAAAAAGTTCACAGTCAATGTTAAAGATTTAGTTAGAGAAAAAAGAATGTAAAATATCATTTATAATTTTATATTAACTATATATTGTAATGATGATATTTTAGATATTTTGGGATGGATACATTATTAAAATGAATGTCACCTTGTTCTTTTCACTTTTTTCTTAGTGTGGCTACTAGAAAATTAAAATTTACATATGTGGCTCACATTTATGAATCTTGTTATATTTTTGTCTTTGAGTACAAAGCATTTAAATAAAAATGTGCCTCACTTTTTACACTGGTGTTTTGTTACACCCATGGCTTTTCCAAGTCATTGTTTCTTACATGTGAGGTGGGCTGCTCTCCTAACTGACTGAGAGCTGTGTCTTACTATGAGCTAGTAAGCCTCATCGTAAATGTTCTAGTCAGGTAATACAGCAGCCTACAAGATGAGTTCCTACAATGTGCTGGAGTTACATGGTGATCTCATTTACTCTTCCCAATACACCATGGTGTGTTTTTTTATAACCCTAGTTTTAAGAAGAGGAAACTGCATTTCAGATAGCTCAAAAACGTTTCTAATATTACAATGACTAAGTGCTGAGTCAGGATTCAAAACTAAGTTTATGAGTCTTTGTAACCCAGTCTCTGTTCACCATGCAACTAACTGCCTTTCCTTCTTGTATCTCAGAGCATTCCAGGGATCTATGGAGCTATTAACTTCTAGCAAGGAGTGATGACCAAGTGTGCTGATCTTTGGGGGTGATGATCACGATTGGAATGCTTGTGGGTAACAGTTATACAAGGTTTCTCCAACCTAGGTACTCCACAATCAGTATGCAATTAAATATGTACCTCAAGGAACAATAAATCATTGCATTCCTTGAAATGAGCACTTTGTCTAAATATTTCTGTGCGTATTACCATTGTAATGGTATAATTACATTTGACATATTAAAAATAATGGTACCCTTTTGAACTAAAATTAGTTATTTGAGTTAGAGAAAAAAGCATTTGAAACTAAATATATACTAAAAACTCATTAAATTATTTACGCTCTAGCCCACATTTGGTACTACAAATATTTTATTAGTTGGAAAATGAAACCCATTAGTTTATGAAATAATTTTTAGTGAAGAACCAATAGTTTCTAAAAAACAAAAAACAAACAAACAAACAAACAAAAAACTACCGTGAAAATGACTGAAGGAGCACATTAGAACATGATGTTGGAGCCAACCTCAACTAGGTCATGCTGGTTTGTTTCACTGGCCAGAATTGGCTTGGACAGCTTCCCTGCTGTTCCCAGGTAGTACCAAGGCAGGGACTGGTGGTAGCCGTAATGTCCTTCCATTGCATATAGATCTACTCCCCAGAAGATCCTCTTGGGCACCAAAATAGCCCCGTACATATCTCCATGTTAGAGAAAGGTAAGAAAGCATCTCTTAGGCAACTTGTAGTCACCACTGCATTTACAATGGTAATTCCTAGGAGACTGTGCCTTGCAGATTCACTTGTGTTTTTCTGACTTGTCTCCTGGCTGAGAGGGGTCTAACCCTTTTCTCATATTCTGCCTTGGCCACAAAGCGTGCAGGCGTAAAGACTCCTTTCATGTTAGATAAGAGGCCATGTGATATCAAAAGAGATTATACATAAAAATGCTGTAGTTCAGTGAACAAAAAGAAGTTCTTAGTAGTAAAGAACTTACCATTTTCTAATATTCTTTATTTTTAATCCATCAGTCATATAATCTATTATGATCTCCTACAGTAAATACAAAAACAAAAAAGTATGCAGTATTTATTACTTGGTATTTGGGGAAAATGCTATGCTGAATGAAATCATTTTAAAGCTGGCTACTTTGGTGGTCGCCATTTGCCATGACAACCTGTCGATAGGGCTATGCAAGTTTAGAAGGAAAAAGACAAATATCTTTTCGTGGATAACAATTAGTTTAGTTTTTTAAAAGTCCTCTATCCCTGCTAACCCCCACTCGCTTTATAGTGAGAAACCTTACGTAAAGAACGGATTCTGGCAGTGGGAGGGGAGGCAGGCATACATCTTTCTTTTTTTTCCTTTATTGATTTTAGAGAGAGGAAGGAGAGGGAGAGAGAGATAGAAACATTGATGAGAGAGAACATCAGTTGGCTGCCTCCTGCATGCCCCCCACTGAGGATCGGGCCCACAACCTGGGCACGTGCCCTGACTGGGAATCGAACTGGCGACCTTTTGATACATGGGTCGATGCTCAACCACTGAGCCTCACCAGCTGGATGACAGGCATACATCTTGAGGTTAAGCATCTTAATCAGACTCCATAAGTAAACATAAGGGAAAAAATAATTTTAACAAGCCGCTTTTAAAATAGTCTAGTTTTAAATTATGGATTGTATATTAGACTTTATATAGCATATTTCTTCTTCTACTAGTATCTATTAATGGAATAAATTTAGCCCTCAGTTTGTCTTGGGTTTTTTAAATATAGTTTTGAGTAATAAGTATATATAGGTTGCAAAATTTTACCATATGTTGGTCCATCTTAAAATGTAATTTAAAAATATCAACTAAAAATAAAAAATAACGAGACAGTGATCATTTCTGGAGCACCTCCTGTGTTATAGCAGTATTGTCTCTGTCTCACAGATGAAGAAGCTAAGGTACAAAGAGAGTAAATAACTTATTATCACATAATTAGTCAAAAGCAGAGTTGAGATTCAAACATAGGTCTGCCTAACTCAAAAACTAATCTTCCATGCTTTGGGGTCCAAACTATGAAACTGGAATGTGGAAAGAGCCCCAAAATTTGAAAATTTTGCTCTTGGTACCAAAATTCTGGACTTCTGGCATAATGGAAAGAAAGCCTTTTGATACTGAGGATTTAGCCTTTTTTTGTACTGCATTTATGTAAAGGCTTATATTGAAAAACTTTGATGCTGTGGGTACTTATGAATAGTGTTGTTATGGGGAAAATTCTTATTAAAAAATGAAACTTAAGGAAGCAGTCCAATTTAATAATAGGAACATTGATGGAAGGTACTGTGGTGTTCAATAAATCCTGCTGTTGATATTATGACATTTAACTGGTAAAGAAAACCATGGCAATTTTTCCAGTGGAGTGGTAAATTGAGAAGTAGGAGTTTTTGAAAAACCTTTACCTGTGCCAGCATTTTGAATGGATTTTGGAACAAAGCATTAGAATGAAACTCAGTGAAAGCAAGTCAGGATGCCCCTCTGATTGAAGTTCTAGAGTAGATTTTGTTTTGTTTTTTTGTTTTTTTTTTGTAATTTTCACCTTGTAAAATTCATCTTACTGTAATTCTGTATTGATTTGGGCAGGAATTACAAGATAATGACCTTTGTTCAAAGTTGAAAATCACCTTGTTTAATGAAATGGAATGTAAACAGTCAATGTTTTTGCTATTAAAATCCATGTGAGCTTTATGTACGAGGAAAATCTGTAAGGATTAATGTAGGTGTAAGCCAAACTCTCCAGAGGTTTTGCTGAACATGCTTATGCCTAAGATAAGCTCTGTCTTAAAAGTAAGGAGAAAAAAGTGTTATACTGACTATATTCAACATTCTAAAATTTGAATAGTACCACAAATTTTTCCGTTTACACACACACACTTTGCAATGTGTATATATGTGTGTGTATAACAGTTTCTATAAATTTCCATGGATAATGTGTATATACTCACACACTCATTATTTTGTTTGTTTCAGAAAATTGTAATATAGAGATAAAAAAGAAACTTGCTTTTCATTTGGCAGGAAATAAAAAACTGAAGCAGAGTAAAGACGTGGTCAGGGATTTTTTTGTTCACCCATTGGGAGGACCAGGAGAACAGGGAAGTCTGTTCATTCCTGTTGCTTCATGTGTGAAGGAAATGAAGGAGGTACCTTGTCTGAGGTACAAAAGTAGTCACTAGATACAAATACCTTTATACTAAGCTACCAGAGTATAAATTTCACATGGCTTGTGGTTCATATATAATTTTAATGAAGATAAATTAGTATCATAAAGCACTATTTTTCATGGCATGATATTAATTTTTAATATTGTTCCCTTACTAAATGAAAGTTACCTTTAAGAATGGAAGCCAGGCAAGACAGTGTGTCTTGACCAGAATTTGTGTCAATCCCCCCTCTAATTTTTATGCAATAATTGTTTACTGAAATTGTACTTTTTATAAGGCTATCACCTTTCTTTTGCTATGTCACACAGAGATAGCAGCATTTATAACAACACTTAGATTTCATTTAAATAAACTGGTATTTGAAATATACACCACTTTCATTTTGGAAAGTTAATGATGTGGTAAAATAAATTCGGAGTTTCTTTTACCTGTAACATAAAGTTTTTAGGAAACCTAATGTTTCTCTGTATGCTTATTTAATTTGATTGCTCATACCTTTTAGAAAAACATGAAATCAGTTCTGCATCTGTTACTTTAACTGTACCTTGCACAATATGGCACCTTTAAGGCAAGATAATGTCATCTAGATAAAAGGGCTCTTCCTGAAGATAATTAGCCATGTGACAGTCCTGCCATCCGTGATGCGCTCCTTTCTTTGGAATTATTTGTCACTATGTCTTTCATAAGGAAAAATGAGAAAACACATTACTGTACGTGAACAGTATGAGTCGAAAATGCACACATTCCTTCACCTGCTAAAATACAATAGTATAATCAAGCTATATTCTTTTAGTTCATAATTTATTTTAGTGAAGGTGCATTATATCCCGGAGGATCACATGAACATTTTCAAAGTAACAGAATTGTTTAATGTTTTACAACAATTCAACTTGATAATTAGAACCCCAGCTTTAGGCTCTAAAATGTTGCTCAATTTCATGGCTTTCTAAAGAATTTAAAGAGTTCTCAGTATACCTACAAACAGACTGACATTGTCTGCATAGATAAGAGATTCAGTTTAATATGGTAAAGCTGTATTAAACTGATTAGGAGACAACCTATTTTTTTTTGAGATGATGTGTTTTTTTCTGAATAGCTTGTTTTACATCTGCTTGTTTGTTCATTGTTTTCATCTCTGTCATCTACCTAAAATATCTCCCCTGAGCTGAAAATTGAGAATCCACTCTCAGTGTTCTCTACCACCTCCTTGATTTTAAAACTGTTAATCAAGATTTGCCCTTTGGCGTGTGCTTTCCTGGCCAAGCCCTCATGTGGATGCTGTGCTGGTACTTTCAGAATGACCCATCAGCAGTGCTATCCCCCTCAAAATCTGTTGTCCTAACTCTGTGGCTCTCAGGACACCTGGCCAGTGTTCCTGAGAGGAGGGAATGTATCAATTATCCTAGCACATTTGTTGAACATACTGTTTGAATGGCATTGTCACCCTTGTCAGAAATCAGTTGGCCATGAATATATGGGTAGATATCTGGACTCTCAATTTTATTCCATTGACCTGTATGTCAGCTCTCAAGCCAAGTGCCCCTTGTGTTTCCATTTGAATTTAAGGATCAACTTGTCGGTTCTGCCAACAAAGCAGCTAGAGTTTTATTATTTCTGTTGAACAAATGGCACCTGTTGCTTTTCACCAGGAGTAGCAGTCTGAATACTCTGTGCGCTGCTTCCCTGTATCGGAGTCATCAATGAAAACACAGTGCAGCCAAGCACAAGCTAGAACAGTGCTTCACTCACATAGAGAAGAGACAGAGCAAAATCAGTCCCCTGTGCTTTTCCCTATTGCCAGTGGGTTTCTCTCAGCTTTCAATGCAGATCAAAGGGCTTGCATGCACCCCTCTTGTACCCCAGAATGAAAGACTCTGTCCCCTCCCTGCAGAAGACAGGTATAGCAGTGGGGTTAGCCAAGTGCCATATGAAACCCATTGCTTAAGCAGAACAAAGGAACACACATCAATCTGAAAAAGGGAAAGATATTTCCATGTAGGATGATTAGTCTAACACAGGCTGTGAGGACTCTTTATCTCTTAGTAAGCAAGTGTTCCAGGCCCAAAGCCTATTCTTTCTTTGTTTATTTTTTTCCTTATTGATTTTAGAGAGGGAGGAAGGGAGAGAGAGAGAGAGAAACATCGTTGAGAGAGAACATCGATTGGCCGCCACCTCCGTACCCCCCACTGGGGATTGAGCCCACAACCTGGGCATGTGTCTTGACTGGGAATCAAACTGGCGACCTCTTGGTGCATGGGTCGTGACGCTCAACCACTGAGCCACACTGGTCGGGCCCAAAGCCTATTCTTATGTAACAGTGTGTGTGTGTGTGTGTGTGTGTGTGTGTGTAGGGTTGTCTGTGGAGGTCAAAAGACCGCATGCTCGTGACTGCCTTTCTCAACAAATTTTTTTATTCTGTGCTTTGGTTTTAGCTTGCCCTTCTTCCTCTAATTTCTTAAAGTGTAAGGTTAAGTTATTTATCTGAGAACTTCCTTCTTTTTTTTCTTTTATTATAGGCATTAATAGCTCTAACTTTGCCTCTAAAAAATTGCATCCCATAAATTTTGACTTGTGTTTTGGTTTCATTCATTTTTAAATATTTTCTTTTAATTTTTTGTAATTTATTTTTTCACCCATTGGCTATTCGGCATTGCTTAATTTTCACATATTTGCAATTTCCCCACATTTCTTTAACTGTCTTCCATGTTTAGTCTATTGACTCAGTCCAATATTTGAAAATCTGCTAATCGTTTTTAAATTGTATGTTATATATTTTGAAATTTGACTCATTGAAAAATAAACTCATATGACTGGCCATGCACATGCTGAATAATTGGGAGAAAAAAGACTACAGAATGATTGGACTACTATCTTTTAAATATAATAACATTTAAAATTTTTATTGTTATCTCACATACTGTATTTTATTCAATCCCAAGAACATCATACATAGTTAAGTCAGAACAGCATAGTGGCTGAGATCTCGGCATTGGAGCCAGAGAGACTTGAGCTTAAGTCTAAGTTCCATATTTAATAGCTTTGTTATCTTGGACAGGTTACTTAGGTCTAATATTCTGTGTGTAAAATGAAGCGATTAATAATATTTACCTCATAAGATTGGTTTGAGAATGAAATGAATATATGGATGTGATAATTTAATTGTAACTACCTAACACATTTTAATTCTTATCCTCCTCATCATCTACTTCTTCTTTATTATGACCATAATAATCATTTTCATCACTTCAGACATCGAGAAATTAAGCCCGAAAGGGTAAATGTCTTTTCTAAGTACACATAAATAAGTAGTATGAACCATGCCTAGAAATCAGTTCCTCTGTTTCCTTTGACAAAGTTTTCTTTTTAAATATATGAAGAGTTTTTCTCATGCAGTAGATCCAGTTAAATGGATTCTAGGGCTATAATAAGTTAAATTTAACTAAGAGAAATTGCATTGATATATTAGGTAGCATTTTCGTATGCTTGAATGAGCTTTGAAAGCATCATTCTTTCGGTTATATTTTAAGAAAAGACAAAGATACAGCCTTCCCTGTACAATTATTTATGCACTTGTAGACAAGTAGCTCAACCAAATTTCCTTTTAAGACTAGTTTTGGTTTTCTAATTCAATGAGCTTTTTCCTGTGAATAGATGGAAACTTGGGTTTACTCTCCAGTTTAGATAGGTAATGATGTTTGTTGATTTTAATTATCTTAGCTATCAAGAGCTAATCATTTCTTTTCTGTATCTAGTTTGGAAATGTTTCCAGTAAGCAATCATTTTAGGATCCCAGGCATCCTCAATTTCTATAGCTATAATAGTTTTCCATTGCTGCATAACAAATTACCACACACTTAGTGTCTTGAAGAAACAACCATGTATTTTCTTACATAATTTATCTTACGTGAGCTCTGTAAGTCAGAATTCTGACAAGATGTGCCTGGAGACTCTGCTCAGACTTAAGTTGTCAGCTGGCTGCATTTTCATCTGGAGTGTGGGGTCCTTGACTGAGCTCATTTCTCTTGTTGGCAGAATTCAGTTCCATGTAGGTGTGGGACTGAAGTTCCCCTTTTCTGGCTGTCTGCCTGCCAGGGCTGCTCTCAGCTTCTACAGGCCCTTTCATACTCCCGTCCCATGACCCCTCCATCTCAGCAACAGAGAATTGCCCTCTCAAGCTTCAAATCTCTCCCACTGCCTCTACTGTTACCATCCAGAGAAAACTCTGCTTTTAAAGGGCTTGGTGTGATTAGGTTAGGTCCAACCAGGTCATCTCCCTTTTGATTAACCCAAGGTGGATTGATTAGCAATCTTATTTAATGTGTAAAAATCTCTTTGACACATAAGGTAACATAATCACAAGAGTGATATCTCACCATGTTCACAGGTTCTGCCCAGACTCAAAGTGAGGGGATTGTGCAAGGACAAGGATCATTGGTGGTCTTCTTCAAAATTTGCCTATTAGAAGGCCTAGGAGATCTGGGGCAAAGCAAATGTCAGTTTTTGAAGCTATCTAAATATCTGTCTCATAATCTTTTATTCTCAAACCAGCTTTCTCTACAACATCCCTGTTCTTGTAAGTGTCAGTCAACTGTAACCTAAGCTCCATTAACTTTACTTCCAAATATGTGTTATGTTTGTCTCCTGCAACATTACAATTTAGTTACAAGCTTATCTTTCACTCATTACTGCAGTAATCTACTTTCTACTCTTTCTTTTATTTATTTTTATTTGATTAATTTATTTTTGTTACAGATGTTTCTCCTTTTTCCCTCATTGACTGAGTTCTCACTTCCCTCGAGGACTGAAGACATCTTACAACACAATTATTTTGATGGATATTATAGTTCTTAAAAAACAATCAATAGAATTGTTTTTCTATAGCATCGAATCAAACTTTCCTTGGAGACTTTTAAGGCCACCAGCAATGTGATCTTACCTATAAATATCCAGTCTCATTCTGCTCCCTATCCAATCCATATCCCCTATCTTTTGCCTTACCTAGGCAGGTTTATCCATTGCCTTACAACACAATGTTATGACTCACACCCATTTTATCCCTCTATCTAAGATGATCCTTTGTCTTGATTTTTTTCTCTTCCCCCAGGACACCAAGTAATTCTAGCACCTCCTTAAGACTTTCCTTTATTCCTGATTATAGTTGATACATAATAGCCTTCTCTTCCAAATTAGATTATAACTCATTTCCCTAATTATGTTTTAAAATACTCAAGAGTAAATATAATTGTGTCATAATACTGTGCTGATATATAGTTGTCTCTCAAAATATACATGCTAACTTTCTCTTAATGAGGAAATGATCAAGTCAAAGTCAAAATCTGTTACTGGGAAAATGCATTTCTACAAAACAGAATGACTTGAAATGCTGTTCTTTATTCATAAAACATGCCGGAAAATTTAAAAATGAAATACCTTTGCTTGATATATTTGGGCAAACTCTAATAAAACTGTCAATTCCTTGGCTAATCACAGCCAAGTAGTTTTAAATTGAATTACTCGATTCCCTCAATTTTCTTTTCCTCTTTACTAAAGATTTTGGGAGAAAAACACAAATTAGTCCCATATCTGAGTTTACAGAGAAAATATTTGAAATGGTATTTACATCCAATTTGCCGTTTTCAGAGGAGTCTTGTGTTGAAGAAGAAGGTATCCACAGCAGAGATCCATCTTCAATCTTTATTCAATAAGATTTCTCTGTAGCACTTGGAATTTTGTGCCACCAATTCATTCTTTACATTTTCTTTCTCTGCCTTCTGTCATATTGTTTTCTCCTGGATCTCTCATATATTTCTGGTCTCATCAGTCTTCATCCTTCTCTGGATACACCACAAAAAGAGGTGATCTTCAAGATTCTGCCCTTGATTTTCCTTATCCTCTCTTTTATATTTATTTTATACCTGAAAAATCTTATTCATCTCCATGACTCTAATAATAACTTGTATTTGAATGAATCAAAATTCAGGACCTGACCTTTCCTTGGCCCAGATTCCTATCTCCAGCTGACTGTTGTTCATTCCTGTAGATATGTCCTGCTGACCCTTTAAACTCAACAATGTGTCCAAAAGAGACTGTAATTTTTCATCCCTGCTTCCTTTCATATTTCTCACTTCAGTTAATGGCTTCAAAAGCCTTTTAGTCGAACAACCTAGAAACTTTGGAAACATCGCCATTCTCCCCCCATGCTTCACTACCCACCCACCCACATTTCCATGTTTTCCTTCAAATTTGTCTTTTGCCTATAATATCCTTTCCATTGTAGAAATCTATCCATCTTTTAGGTCTAATTTAATTAAACCTCCCAGCTACTCTTCATACCTGAATAAAAATAAATCACATATTCTTGGAAATGTCCATAGCTTTATTTTTTACTTGTGATTATTTTGTGTGTACCGGCATTCTTCAACTGGCAACAAGTTTCCTTAAGGGCAGAGATCATTTCTATGTCCTTTCAATTTAGCTCTGTGCCTTTGGCACAGTAAGATGCAAACAAATGTTTCTTGAATTCTCTGTGCCATTGCATGCATTACAGTATGACTTTCTCATTCAAAAAGCAATACTAGTTCCCAATCTTGTACATTACTTGAAACAGCATTTTCTGTCAAGGAGCTTTCTAAATTCTTGATGAAACTACACATTTTATATGGCTTCAAGAGTCTTCACTGGGTTGACCAGACAAGGCTGATGCCTTTACAATGCCAATAAGCAATTCTTCATTAAATCAAACTTACTAGTTGGTCCTCTGATCACTAGTACCAGCATGCTCTTCTCCTATTCTTAAGTGAGATATAGTTCATTTCCCCAGTTTGCCCTGAATTCTTCTTAAATAAATCAAAATTTTTCATGAGTACTCAACAGAAACTAAATATATATTTTCAGTAATAAAGGTTTAGATGCTTTAAAAAATCTTTTCCCTTAGACTTCAAGAATGAAGTGTGTCTCGTATGGATCCTAATGCTAATTTTTGATCTTCCATTGTGACATGACATTACTTCCCTTAAGTACTTTTATACAACTTCAGGGAATTTGTTTTGTTCCTCTTGTCTATTTTATGGTCTTCTTTCATGAAAGCAAAGTATTTTATATTCATAATATCTACTTTCTTAGACATTATATCACATGCCCAATGTCACTGAAAAGATTCCTTTTTTCCAGGGTACTTGTGAAAGTATTCTTCCCAATGAACAGTTTCCTGATGATATATCCTGTTCAAGAGATGTTTGAGATGTTCAAAATATATTCTTGGCCTTGGTTTTGACTTATGTAAACATCTTGGCTTCAACAAAGTCACAGAATTTTACTTAAACGTTTATTTTTAACCCAGTATGTAAATTCATCCTATTTTTAAAAATCAAATAAAGCATACATTTGTCCTGCTCTCCCCTACTTGATGAGATCCTGGTTTTTCTTATTTCTTTTAAAAGCAAATACAACAACAGTAAAAAGATGAAGCTTGGTACATTTAGTTTAAAATTTCTACTTTGCATTTTTAAAAGTCAGAAGTATGCTTGGAGTATCATAGCTGTCATTCAATCTTCCTTAAAAAATAATGGTTATAGTTCTTGCTGGCATTATTTATAGTCAGTGGGCATTTATCTATAGCTCTATCTCTATTACCACTTTTATTACTGAACTTGTGGTAATATTTTATCCCCAGGGTAACAATGAGTAGAGTATGTCTCATATGTTTTATTCTACTGAATTGGTGAATTATTTAGTATATACAAGGTAATTTTCACTAGGAAGAAAGATTGGGCTGGTGAGTTTGCTGAGACACACAGGAGTAATATCCCCCTTAGGTCCATCCGATTTAATTCTGCACTGCATAGGCCTCTTTCTTTGGAAGCTCTAAACACTGGAGGAAGTACCATCAATTGCAGTTTTCTGAGCTTGATGAAGAGTGAGGAATGAGTATTATCTACTCCAGGTGAAATAGATTCATTTACTCATTCAACTATTTGTTAAGTACTAATGATGTGCAGGTCATTGGTTATCAGTAATAAATGACATAGCCTACATCCAAAGGATTTTGCAGTCTATTAAGTAGTATTTTTCCTAAAACATGTTTTACTCCACACCTAAAACTGTGAAACACACACACAAAAAATGCTTTCTCCTGACCAAGATTAACCATGTTCTATATCAATTACCTGTTTTTAAGTACCTCTGGGTAAGCTAACGTTACTCAAGCATAGGTAAAATAATTTAAGCAACTAAAAAAATATATGGTTATTTCATTTGCCACCTCTATTATCAAGATTATCACTGCCCAGGATCCCACACAAGGGTGCAATGGTGGAGCAGTGAAGAACTCTGAAGGACACTGTTTACATAGATTAGGATGTCAGGACACTATTCACATAAATTACAAACTTCACGGCCACATGCCTTGACCCGAAGGTGTCTTTTTCAACTTCCTCTTTTATGGCCTTTCAGGAACCAGAGTTACCAAGTTGTTCCTTCGTTTCAGTTTGCTCTGTGCTTTCTGAGCTCCTGCTGTGTTCAGGGCACTTCTCTTCGTGGAGTAATAGAGAGATATAAAGATAAATAACGCACGAACATATCCTTTAACGGACAACATTAGAGTCTAATAATTTTCTTTACAGACTCGAGATCCCAGTGGAGCCACAGATAACATGAGTTAATAACTGCATCTCCTTTCTCAGGGATGCCATCTTAACAAATGTGTTCAGGTTGGCCAACGGCTGGCAGTGGCATTGACTTACAGGCCATATGGAGAATCTGTGCTCATTCACTAGGTCACTTAGCAAACATTGTCTTTGTTTTCCTTTAGTGTTTCCAGATCTCAAGAGTAGGAGACCAGAAGGACACAACCATTTCCTTACCCGACTGCCTGAGCCACAACCTTGACTTTGTCAGTTAAGGCTATGCCGCGGAATAAACTCACATATTTCGGGATTACCGGGCTTGAGGACTTGAGTGGTGATTGTTTTTCTTGCAGAGTTGCAATGGCCATATCCATAATTAAAACAAGCAAAACGAAAATGGTTGGCATTCTCTCACGGCCATCTGTGACTTCTGCGTGCTGGTACTAAGAGTTCAGAGGAGAACTGTATGTTTGAACTGGCTCTTGGTTTTGCAATAAAAAGGAAAGAAAGGATTCTTCTTCTTATGCCTGTTTATTATATTTTCCCCTCTAAACAAATTATGGTATTAAATCATTTTAAATTCCATTGCCATAACATATTTTATTCCTTGTATTTAGCACTTGAAATATGAGAATGTATCATAAGTTAATTGTAAAATTAAGCTCGCTGCCTTCATCCATACATTCTTTTATTGTAGTGTTAACCTTAAACCTTCCATTTTTAATAGGATTCACAGATTTTGATTTTACTATGAGAAATTATGACACATGATCTGTCTTGTTTGGTTGTTCTAACATTTTAACACAAGTATTTTTAAAAGAAATAAAAGTGATTTTTATTTCCTTTTAGATGTTGCAATAATTGTACAGCATGATCAGAAAGGAATATGAGATTTATGACTGGAATCGAAGATTTGTAAATAATTTAGAGCATGAATAATAGCTAATATATTAAAACACATAAAAGCATATTATATCGAATAACACATAATTATTATTTTTGGTAGGATAAAACATGGTCATAATTTGGCAATTTGTTTGACTCAGCTCATCATATATTGGCTATGTGAGTCTGCACATCCCTACTACCTGGTTTAATCAAAATGAAATTATGTCATAGCCCTGTGAGTTTAACCCTTAGAACCTAGTGCCAATTTCTCTCTCTCTTGATTTAATGTCTGCTTTCAGGAGATTTGACTATGTAATACCTCTATCTTAATGTGGTTATAAATGGAAGAAGGAAAATAATAGTAACTAATTTAGTTACTTATAATGAAGTTCAGTATTTTTAAAAATCCTGAAGTTAGGATGGAATGATTCAGACTGAATTACACCATGTTTTGGGGGCTATCTACATTTACTTACATGCATGACTGTGTCTCTGATTATCATACAAACTAGATATTTGAACGGGCTATAACATGTGTATGTTTCTAGATGAGATGGAGATGATATTAAATTTTGGAGAATATCTGCAGATTTTCAGCTGAAGAAGGAAAGTGGTTTACTACAGGACAAGTCCTTCTCAGAGTCAGTAGATCAAAATTCTCACTGAAGTTCAGTCACTGGCTGTCTATATGACATGAGCAAGTCCCCTAACCTGTCTGGAAGCATTTTGTTTGTTCATTTTACTGACAGCTCTTAGTGCACATATAAATTCACACTTGCATAGCAGCCACTCTGTGGTACCCAGGAGCCCACCCAGAGGTTGGAAGCCATTAGGTTAGAAAAACTCTGCTAATCCTTCTTGGTCTCACATTCAAATTCTTATTAATCTAAGAAGAATTAGCAACAATTGAGGAACAGCAAACAAATTGGAATTTTGAAAACATGAAAGTGAGACTAACCACTCAAGCTGATAATTATGTATGAGTTAATTCTATTTGGGGGCCAGAAACCAGACAGTGGAATTGATGAGCCAGGATGTCATGCTGGTTCTGGCTGCAGCCTGAAGGGACATAATCCAGATAATTGCGTAATTGGATGGTTCTTAAAAAGAGAAGCTGGAACTCCCCAAGAAGCATGGTCCAGAGTAAACATCTTTTCAACCACATTGCTTCAATAAAACCCAAGGATGTTGTTGTATCAGTGGCCAGCCTCCATTCAGTTCCATTTCTACTGCCAATGAAATGTTCCTTTTAGCTGTTCTCTGGCAGTGGTTGTCAGTCTCTGTGAGTTTTACTTTTCTATGTTAAGTATTCTGGCTGATAATTTTCCAAGGAAACGAAATGAAATCTTAGCTACAAACATCGGAACAGGAGGGTTCTATCAGATGCTTTCTATGAGAGGCAATGTGCACAGTGGTTATGACACACACTGTCAGGAGTGAGCCTGGGTTTGAATCATCTTATGTCACTTAGATCTTACATTTTATATAACATATAGAGTCTGTAACCCTAGTCAGGTTATTTGAATTTTCTGTGACTCGGTTTCAGCAACTGTAAATCAAGGGTGGTGATAATAGGGCTGTGGTAAGGATTACACGAGTTAATTTGTGTCAAGAGCTTGTACCAGGGCCATGCACGTTGTAAGTGGCGTATTATTGTAATGCTAATTTGCTATTATTACTGTTTCCTTCATAGCAGTTTCACATTAAAGTGATTGTTTTTGTAAAACCTAACTGGGTCATAGCTCTTTTAAACCGGTGTTTTGACTGAATTATCATTGCGCGGTAAAAATTTATCCATTTTATCAGAAGTGGCTCAAAAAATCAAACCACCTGCCACACATTTGTTCCTTCAGCCAAGTTTAGCTAAGGCACTGAATGTGATTTTGGAGTCTGATGACCAATTAATGTGTTTTGGTCCCCCATTCCTTTCCTTTTTTTAAGGGCTCTTTCTCTGAGCTGTATGTATTCATATTTAATAGTTGCCATTTTTATTCTCTTTGTAGTATTAAATATTAAATGTCAGGTAGAATACTTCCTTTAATTTCCCTTTGGAGAACTAAAATATTACCAGTAACTTTTTCTTGAGATATATAGCAATGCTCTTTGTCAAAACAGAAGTACTTAATAAAGCCAGGAAAACACCTATGAGAAAGTTTTAGAGAAAGTATTATATATTGGAATAAATGAAATATATCAAATAAAGCAGACATCCATGAGGTAAATGGGTACAGAGTTAGTCTTAGGAAGCTCTCACACAACAAGCATGATAAACTCCAATTACCAAAAAAGTTTTAATGATTAATTTTAATGATTTCATTCACAATGAGATTATTAGCATGAATAAGAATAATTTTTTTTATAAATCTCACAACAGATGAGGTTTCTGATTGCTCAGCAGACACTTATTCCTAACTCACAGATTTTGATATCTAAAAATGTCTCTCTGAATAATTATTTTACTGTATCAATTTACATATTTAGGCCAATGAAGTAATATTAGAGTATGAATTCTATATAATCAACTCACAGTTTATATATTAAATTCCTATATAATATAATATCCTCACAAAAAGAGCTTCCAGGTATCTCTTGGGGAAGGTGCAGGGGATTTTGTTAAAAATACTAACCTGGCCCAGCCGGTGTGGCTCACTGGTTGAGCTTCCACCCATGCACCAAGAGGTCTCCGGTTCGATTCTCAGTCAGGGCACATGCCCAGGTTGTGGTCCCGATCCCTAGTGAGGGGCATGCAGGAGGCAGCCAATCAATGCTCTCTCTCATCAATGTTTCTGTCTCTCTCCCTCTCCCTTCCTCTTTCTCTAAGATCAATAAAGAAAAACAATTTAAAAAGAAATAGTAACCTGTAGACCACAGACTCTGAGCAAGAGAAGGCACACTGCCCACAGAGCTGGAGCGAGGAGGAGGAGTCTTTGTTTCACCTGGGCTTCACACTGTGGTGCTGAGTGACAGGGAGTGAAGGGCTTTGTGAAGGGAGCTGGGGAGACAAAGAAGGATGAGCTTGAGAAAACTGGGGCCCCAACTATTTACCAACCTCTTCAGCCATGCAATGCATCCTGCAGAACTGTATATAGTCATAGCATCCTGTGGGACACCATTTGAAAAGCCGAGCGCGACGAGGAAATACCCTTATTACCCAAAGGAGCTGTACAGAATAGTCATTATTTATCTTTCCTTCATGGAGCTTGTTATATTCCTTGTTGACAAGAGAAATTGTGGTCATTTCATTTAGAGTTGCTTAACATTTCTCAAACTCAACAAAACAAAACAAAAATACAAACAAATTGACTTAACCTGGAGAAAAAATTGTTTAAAGTAGCATTATTCTTAGGTTTAACTATTTAATATTTGCAATTTCTTTCTGTTGAATTGTAAAAATAATTTTTATGATTATTTAATCTATTTGAATTTCTGGAAATGATCAAAGGTATTCTAAATGGTAGTAGAGACAATCCATAATGCACATTTTGGAGATCATGAGTCAAATTATTGTAATTTGACTTGTAATTTCAATAAAATAAATACATTTTATTAGAAATTTTTATTTCCAAAATTAAAATAATATATATTTTCTATTCATGGGGGGGGGGATCTAAGAAGATGTTTATTATATCCATTATATCAAAGTTCAAAATTCATGCTAATAATTTATTCTAAATAAGATGTTGTGAAAAGGAAACTCAGAATCTTGTTTTAGAAATTTGTATTTTGTTCAATTCAAAAGATTAATATAGGATGATTCACATTATTCTTTCTGAGATATCAATTACTATAAAAATTATAGGGCAAAAATGGTGTGTTAATTCCCAAAATGGGTATGTATTCATCAAAGGTATCATTCTACCTTTACATTTTTCTTTATTTTATTATTATATCTTTTTCTTTAGATTAAAATTTTTTAAAAAGTACTTTTCTCTTTTATTTTCCTTCTTCACTTCAAAACAATATCCAGAGGCCAATATAGTTCTGAAAGCAGAAACTTAACAACATTGTGGACAGTTCTCTGGCAGATTAAACTTGCACTACCCATATTTCAGATTTACTTTGAATGACAATATTAAAGACAAATGCAATTTTTTTAAAAAAAAATTTTATAAAAAGCTTAATTGATAATTGTTATAATTTTAAAAACTTGCATTGAATTTGATCTGCATGTAATTATGCAAGATTTTATAGGGGCTACAAAGATATATAAGAGAAAATCTCAGGCCCCTAGTATCTTATTACAAGGAATGGGCAATCAGACCTGCTGTGACCTAGACAGATCACTAGGCCACAAGCTGTCTATGTCATGAATCCTATGAGGAGAAGAGGCTGCACTGTTGGCATGTGGAGGTGGTTTCTCTATGGACTCCTCAGGCTGAGGATGATGGTGTGAGATCTAACTACCTGTCTCTTTGGTTAGATGGGAATTCAAGGACTTCCCACCCATTTACCGTCTGTATTATGCTCTTACGTATACATGTTCACTACCCTCCGTACATGATGTTCATGCAATGAGAAGTACACACCAATGTTCTCTTTGCAACACATTGCACTAACTGTGGTCATTTGTAATGTTTTTGTTGTTAACTATTTGTTCTATAATCATTATCTTAATGTCCTTAAGGGAAAATCTTGGAGGAGATGCTATCATATCTTTTTCTAATTGCTTTTGAAGGAAAGCACTTAATTTACTTCTTTTTTCATCTTTCTTGTGGTGAATATGCCTTAGGGTAGGTACTAGACATTTAATACAGCACAGATAACATGCACTCTCCACTGTCTATATCATTATATCTGATGTGCTTTAATGAGTATCTTGCTCCTTGCAGGACGGTTCTGTTCACTCTGACTTCTGTGGTTGTACTCGTCATTACCACTGACTGGATCAGCTGGGACAAGCTGAATCGAGGATTTTTGCCCAGTGATGAAGTTTCCAGAGCTTTCCTGGCTTCTTTCATCTTGGTCTTTGACCTCCTGATTGTAATGCAGGTAAGTGTCTCTGTGTTTCCCTCTTCTCACTGAAGCTGCTCTGTGCTTTGTTCTCAGTATAACAAACACTGGACAGGGAAAGGCTCCATAAAGCTAGAGGACTGCATCGTTCACAGTTGCTATTAATGGGGCCTCCTCTGATCATATTTTCAGCAATTTTACCAGGAGAAGCCAATTGGGCATTTATGAGAGGGGGGCACCAAAAATTCATTGACTGAGCATTGCAAAGTGGGTCCCTGGAAACCATAGAGCACGGTGGTGTTTCCTGCCAAGGCTTCGGGAAAACAAAACAAAACACAAAAGACCCCCTGTCATTTAGCAAGTGGGAAGCTGCAGAGATGAGGATGATATAGTGCCAGCAAACCGGGGATGAGCAATTGCCAAAGCAACTCAGGGTTTATAGCAGTTGAAACGGAATGATATAAAAATGCTTTTTCTGGTTATGGAAATTATCACTTTCTTTCAGTATTCACCAGAGACCCTTCCATTTTCATGTAAACAGTATTTCTGCCCTGCTTAGCAACAGACTGTTTGTACAATAGGATTGTGCTAACCAGTGCTGCTCATGCAATCTTCCAGTGTGAATGCTTTGGGGTCTTAGGAGTGTCCTTTGAGTGGGACAGAAAGAGTCATTAACTATTTCTTGGCATTTTATCTTGCTCATTAAATGTCCTTCCATTTGCTAGGCATTTTCTTATTGCCTTCATAAGGTAATATTGTTTTTTATCCCTCCCAAGGCATTATAAGTTATTAGAACAAAGGCTACCATTGCTGAGGGGAATGTATGCTCTTTGTGTTCTGAATTTATGTGAGATTTCACGGGATAGCAGACTGGTTTTCTCATTTCTAGAGATGAAAAGAGACCTTTATAAGAAATATTCTGTAGTGTCTTAAAAGATAAATAAGAGAAAAACTCTATCTATCTATCATCTATCTATCTATCTATCTATCTATCTATCTATCTATCTATCTATCTATCTATCTATCTATCTACAACATAGCCCAAACATTACGTTCAACATGGCTCCTAGAGTATATAACTATTTTAATGGATGATAATTTAAAATACATTATTGCTTGCCTGACTGGTATAGCTCAGTGGATTGAGCATCGACCCATGCACCAAGATGTCACTGATTCAGTTCCCAATCAGGGCATATGCCCATGTTGTGAGCTTGATCCCCAATAGGGGGCGTGCAGGAGGCAGCCAATCAATGTTGATGCTTCTCTCTCTCATCGATATCTCTCTCTCTCTCTCTCTCTCTCTCCCTTCCTCTCTCTCTAAAAAAATCGATAAAAAATTAATAAAATAAAATACATTATTGCTTTAAAAATTATTTGAAGACATAAAATAGAATTATTTATTTCATCTAAAAATTGATGTATTCGTTCTTTTATTTTCAGTGGGATAGTTTCACATAATGGAGAAAGCCCTGGATTTTGAGTAAGAAAGCATTGGCGGGTTCCATACTTGCCTCTCCCTTGCTGTAGGACTTCCTCTGGATGTTTATAAAACTGAATTTATAGCACTTATGCAATAATGTATCATGCATTGCTTATTTAAAGTCTACTATTTTCTCCTTCCATCTAATACTCTAACTAGTATACTTTCTTTTTTTTTTTAATCCTCACCTGAGGATATTTTCCCATTTATATTCAGATAGAACAGGAGGGAGGGAGAGAGAGGGAGAGAGAGAAACATTGATGTGAGAAAGACACATCGACTGGCAGGGCCAGGGATGAACCGCAACCGAGGTACGTGCCCTTGACTGGAATTGAACCTGTGACTCTTTGGTTCAAGGGCCAATGCTCTAACCGCTGAGCCAAACTGGCCAGGGCATACTTTCCTAAGTGAAAAGTCTGCTTTGGCCAAGTGGCCCACTGGTACCTTTTGAATCTATCTTAGTGTCAAAGGTATTAGTAGGCAAGTGGACCACTGTCTTTTGAATTTGTTCAAACATTTACACGTGAAAGCATAAATTTTCTACTACCATCTACAACCTCTACCTTATTTATACAGTTTTAATTATTCTTTCGATAGTTCACTAAAAACAGGGACTTGAAGTGGGAAAATGTAATATTACAATTTACAAATATTATGGACTCACTAAAAATTACCTAATAAAGAGAGACGGAAGAAAGGAAGCATAGCCAGGGTTTATGCAGGCAGAGTCTGCAGGATCAAAACGGGAAAGACATTCTGGATGAAAGAAATGGCATGAAAATGTTTCCTGACCAGTTGGGTTCTAAAGTGTTCACAGAGTAGCCAGAGCACCAACTGACTGCAGATGGAGTGTTAGTGCTGAGGAATATATCATTTTGGCTACAAGTAACAATAACCCTGCCAAACCAGCCTAATCAAAGGAGGGATGTATTTCTGTGTCATAAGGATGTCCTGTAGCATTGGGGGGGAGGGCCCAGTTGCATTTGGGGACACATGTGAGCAGAGACTAAAATGTAACAAGAAACCCAGACCTACCTTTTCTTCTCTATCTCTTATCTTTTTCCCCCAATTCTGCTTTCTTTTTCTCTCTTTCTATAAGGCAGCTTCTTCACCTTCCCAGCTCACAAATGGGTACAGCCAACACCTCACAGGGAGACCACTCTCAGCGGTCAGGCCAGATTGCTGGGACCGGACTGAACGGTGCCCATCCGTGAACTCTCTGGGGGTGAGGCAGTCCCAAAGAAAAGAGAGAGAGGTTGCCCCTCAACAGCCAAATTAGTAGGTTTCTAGTGTCAAAACTGAGGCCCAAAAAGTGAGTCTCTTAACTCCTTTTTCTCTCCCCTAACACTGAGTATTCCAGCCAAGCCCACTGATTCATCTTTTGCTCCATCTCCTGTGGCTGAATCCTTCCTTCTCATTTCTCTGCCACCATTCCAGTCCTGCCTCTCCTCTGTACTATTGTAAAATAATCTCCTGTGGAACCTTCTGCCTCCAGATGTCCCTGGTCCCACATACCCTGTGCATGACCTTCTAATCGGAAGTGCCATTGTAGAGGTCACTTCTCAGCCAGAAATAGTCAGTGACTCCTCACTGTCCAGGAATAAAGTCCAGGCCCCAGGGGTGCTCTCTGAGTCTGGCCCTGGCTGCGTTTTCTCCCATGTCTCCCATGCTCTAGTTCTCCCCCAGACCAAAGGGCTTGCTGCTTGGCCCTTGACCACAGCACACTTATTCCAGGATGTCAGTGAGCCTCTTTTTTCTCCCCAGATGTGTTTTTCTTCTCTACTCTGCTTATCTAGACCCTACCATTAAGGACCTTCCAGCTCCCCCTCATTGCAGCCATGCGATTAGTTCCTGCTTTTAACTCCTTGGAACTTTGTACCTGGACTGCAAATCAGCATTTCCTACCCTGTAGAACAGAAACCATAGCTTATAACTATACGTCCCGGGAGGCTCCCTGACGCAGAGCCTCGCACGGGCAGCAGTAGGCCCAGAGTAATAACTGCTTGATGAGGATAAAAAGTGGCATTTCAGCCCGAGTCTCATGCAAACTCTGTCCCCCTTCGGGAGCATCATGTTGAAGTTCGGGGGACTAACGCATGCAGTAAGAGAGTGAATTTAAAGAAACAGAGCCCCAGAAGGCATATATATTCCAGACATTTAAAAATATGTAATACAAATATCCTAACAAGACCATAACCAACTAAACTAGGATCTAATCCTTTCCATATTCACATATTTCAGAGAAAAGAAAAAGTAACAAAATTAGTGGAAACAGAGCACTTTCACTAAATGTTTGTCCTCATTAAAGTTATTTAAGTGGTTTAAAAGCGATTGACCCTAGGCTTTTCTAATGGTAGAAAAATTTAACTTTCACTATCGAAGGATATTTTAATGTTTTGGGGAAAGGAACGATAAGAATATGGTACTATTGCTGTAAAATTTTTATTTTAACAAAATCAGTAAGTAGATTCTGAATACTTGTAGCAAAAGTATAATTATTTTTATGACTGTTCTATAGGGTTTTTCTACATTATTGTGAAAACTGTTGTATCACATTTTTCTGTAGTTTCAGTAAAGTCTCTAGAACTAAGGCATAAACAGACACCAGGGAAATATAACATGACTCATTATAGATCACCCATTGCTATAGGACATGGGAAGTAAATTATGAAGAACACTTACCTCTAAGGAAGTTTTATCTTAGATTTTGTTTAATATTTATAATATTAACATAATATTTATTGATGTTATTATACCCCTTCAGTTAAGTGTTTAATTTCAGTTATGTCTGCTCATTCATCTCTTTGCTAGATTGAAGAACAGACATATCTAAGATATGAGTTAAAAATATGATGTATCGTAGACTAAGCAAAGAAAACAAAGTGTCTTAGGAGTTCAGCAGAGAGAGAGCGAGAGAGAGAGCGAGAGCGAGAGCGAGAGCGAGAGAGAGAGAGAGAGAGAGAGAGAGAGACATTGATCAGAGTACATAGAGTAGTAGGAGAAAACTTCAAAGGAGACATGAGAGTAGAAGAACAGGCAGCTAGAATTTGAAAAGACAGAACAGTGAACGAGAAAAAATTTTCCAGCTGAGACTAGTATCATAATCATCAAGGTAAGAACTCAGTTTTGTCCCATTAAGTTCAGAAAACTTTTACAAATTCATTCCTAACGTGTTTCACCTCGGGTGCTGGAGACAGAGGACAGGGGAAGGAGATCAAAGATCAGTGACACAGTCCTCGGGAGCTTGTAGTTGCACAGAGGAATTAATAATTTAATAGACTGAATAAGAGTAGGAAAGTAGAGACATTTTAGAAAGAATTATTTATTTGGTAGAAAGTAAACATTTCCATTTTTGCCACATTTTTAAATTCATCTCCCTTACTGAGTCAGGATCTAGTTGCTGATCTGAAGGCTTTAGAAGAGAGTAAATTCTCTTCATAAGATAAAAATGTTCTGAGAGAGAGTGGAAGAGGGAAGAGAGAGGAAGAGAAGGAGGAAGGGAGGGAGGAGAGGTGAGGAGGCAAAAAGATGGCTGCAGGTGGGGATGATTTCGGGAGCCAGTAAAATTCTGCATTGAGTGTGGATGGTGGCGGAGGTGGGCGGGATCAGGCAGTGGTAATGACCATGGAGACTGATGAGGTTATATCTGTTGTGAAGTTTTCATCCATTCTTTGTCTCTTATAAATGCTTTGTATAACTGAACTCTGGGGATTGGTGTAGGGAGAGCTGAAAACTGTTGATTTTCACAACTGAATCAATGTAGTCTAGCATCAAGATATCATCAGCTGAACAAAGTGCCCAGGAGGAAAGGTTTTGCAAGATATGTCTATATCTATATCTATATCTATATCTATATATCTATATCTATATCTATATCTGTATCTGTATCTGTATCTGTATCTGTATCTATATCTATATCTATATCTATACCTATATCCATATCTATATCTATATCTACATCTACATCTATATATTATTTCTCTCACACTCTCTCTACATATGTATTCTTGAACCTTTCTTATCTTTATCCACCTCTCGTCTAGAAGGCTTCTCTCATCACTGTGTGTGTGTGTGTGTGTGTGTGTGTGTGTGTATCTTAGATATATGTATATAAACAGATATGTAATATAAAAATACATTATATATGTAATATCTTAGTTTTATGGGTTTCAAGATGATGAGAGTTTTATAGAAAAGAGGCTTTTCAAGAGAAGAGGAAAGATTCAAGGATCATATTTTGGTGACTCTTCACACTGTTGATACATTTTTTCAACACTCCTTTCTTATAGTTTGTCTATGTACTTGCCTCGTATGTTTGTACTGACTTACCTCCTATAGCATGTGAGTCCTCAAAGAGAGGAAATGTGTTTTTCAGTTTTTAAATTTCTACAACTAGCTCGTGTTCAGTGCCCTGCAGTTTTACCATAAATATTTGCCAAATGAAAAAATCAAGGAAATGAACATAATATTATTTCAAAAAAGCCAAAATATATGAGATTTTTCAAGACGTAAAATATTTACTAACAGCAGGAGAATGAGCCATCAATAATATTAGATTAGGCCATTTATACTGAATTATAATTGTACAGATATTAAATATCCAAATAAATATATGAATAAATTGCTCCATTAAGTGTTAAAAAGGACTCTTGGTCTAGTTGAAAAGCACTTAGAGAGAAGTGATATTTTCTGAAAAGCAATTCTTAATGCAGTGAAAAAATAATTATGAAAATTACATTCTACAAAGATCTCACCGTGTAACATCTAAAATGTGTTTGTTTTCTGTTTTGTGCATGGATCTCAGAAGTAGGTTGATTAGTTTAAAAAATAGACATTATAACTCTTGGGACTTTATTTTTAAAACCCATTGACCTGAGTTTAGTAGGGCACTTCTTTTGAGGTCATAGCTGCTGAAAGTAAAATCAATCACTTTAGAACTTAGGGCAGAACAACAAGCATGAACCTATTTTAATTAAACCACCATGCTGTGTAGACAAATTGGCATGTATTTTCAGAATTAGATATTTCAACTGATTTTGTTTATATGCTACTTAGAAAGAAAGGGTTGTTTAAACGTCTGTCCATCATTTTAACATATTCTCCAGCTTTGGGAATACCTTATACTGTATAACTTTCTTCAAAGTACTTTGGATTCCTTTTCCCAGTTGTTTTACATCTTCATTTTTCTTGCTCAAGATTTATATTCCTGTTTGAAAACACAGTAGTGATCATTTCTGTCATGGGTCCCAAGTGATTACATTAAATAGGGGCTTATAATTTAAGTATTACTAGGATTAACCATAAATGCTTATGTGACTAAGATATTGAATCTCACCTTTATTTACTGTCACCATTTTGTGTATCTGGCATCACTGCTGGGTCAAGAAAGACTGTTCAAGGAGAATCATAAAGGGGAACCTCGATATATTTATTAGTAGCCTCAGTGACGAGCCTGCAAACAGTAGATAGACGTACCATGGTAAGTCATATCTGTGCAGCATGGAGGAGTCCAGACAGTGCACAGTCTGCAGGGGTTGCCAGAGAACACGTCTTGGCAGGTGACTCATGGTAACGGGAAAATTTCGGCAGAAGGTCATAGTTGAGCTGGACACATTGGGGTTAACAGGCAAAAAGAAATTTTGAGTACTGGAGTGACAAACACACTTGAAAAGGAAACTAATAATCTGGTGAGCGTATGCTATAGATCACAATTTTGAAACAGGCAGTAAGTTTTATGAGGATTATTGTGAGCAAAAGAGATCACTCAAGTCTTTATGGATAATATGGGAAGATTGTAGCTTGAAGGAATGATATGATTTGGTTAAGCAAGTGGAAAATAGAAACATTTAAGTTTTATCCCAATTTAAATACTCTAATCCCTAAGGTATATATATATGTTTCTTAAAAGAGCTAGAACATGATTTAAAAACTGGAAAGATATAAATTCTATACTATTGCACATGAACAATAATTTTTCAAAGCCACATGAGTCAGCAAGATATAACTCCTTCAAATTTATTTTTCCAATAGATGCATGGTCGTGTCTAGGTGCTATGGAATGATTACTTCCTGATCATCTCTCCAAAACAGTGATTTTCAACTGGTGTGCCAGAAGAATTTTTAAAACATGCAATACCTGACTATTTAGCAGAGGCACTGACCTTTTTTCCCTTACATTATCAAATGAAAAAATGACAACAGCGAACACAACAATACCCATCCAGTGTGAATGAATCAAAATTATTCCTATTTTTTGTCATATTGGCAATATATATATATATTTTTGGTGTGCCACAGAATTTAGTAATTAGCTTACGATGTCCCCCCACTAGCCTTCACCCCCATCTTCGCATGTGTGTTTAACGGTTGGCCCTGGAAGTCATGTGGAGCCGTTGCCTCTAGTCATTGCTACAGTTATACAAGATTTAAAAGTGCAGTGTTGAAGACTGACACAGCTGTTTCATTAGGCCCCAGCCCCTCTGGGGCAGGTTTCAAACTCAGTGTGGTTGTAATTCAGGCCAGAATGTTATAAGGGATGCTAACTGTAAGTCCTACTGACAGACATGCATTTCAAACACCCTCTCCCCAGCACAGACGGGCCACTACTTTGTAAATAGTCTTAACGGAGTGTCAAGGATATGAGCTATTTCTATGGGATCCTCTATTAAGTTTCTAAGATACAATGGTAAAGCTAAGGAACAAGCTACACAAGAAATATAGACAACGAGCGATTGTAGAAGCCAGCACAACCACCCCTAGTAACTCAGAACACTCATTTTAACTCATGCCTAAAATTAAAAAAAATAAATAAAAAGCAGTTACTTTTAGCCAGCCAACTTTAATAATATCTTAGAATCACAGAATTTTAGAGCAGGAGGAACATTTAGGACCTTATAGTCACGTCCTCGATATTTATAGCTGAAGCCTGAAGTCATGCAGTTAGTCAGTGGCTGGGCCCCGTCTACACCTGCATCTTCCAAGTCTCAACCCACTACTCCAGCAGGTGGTTCCTAAGTCAAAGGGCCGTTAACTCTGGACTTGGCCGTGAACGAGGAGCCTTGGGGAATGCTGTGCGGCAAGTGGCTCAAAGTCTCGTCTAGTTAGACTAGAGCAGCGGTTTCCAACCTTTCTCATCTCATGCACGCAAACTAATTACTAAAATTCTGCGGCACACCAAAAGATATATTATTTTTTGCTGAGCTGACACACATAATAGGTATAATTTTGATTCATTCATGCCAGACAGCTATTGTATTGGCTGTTGTCATTTTTTTTTGACCGTCTAAGGGGAAAGAGGTCAGTGGCCCTGACTAAATAGTCAGGTATTACATGTTTTAAAAATTCTTGCGGCACCCTGTTTGAAAATGGCTGGGCTAGAGATTGGGACCCATACTAGGAGACCAGTGGGAACACTTTATAGTGTAAATGAGAAACAAGCTACTAAGAAGGGCAGTAAAAACACAACTGGACTACCGAGAAAACAGGGATAGAAGGAGAGAGGGAAGCAGAAAGCACTCACTGTACACTGGGCACTGTCCTGAATGTTAGACACACTTTATTTTACTTGATCTTCTCAAACCCCCTGCAAGCTGGATGATACCATTATCTATAATTTTACAAATGAGGAAAATGAGAATTGCTCAAGGCATACAGACAGAGTCTGGATTTAGCAGAAAGAGGATTTAGAAACCAACAACACAGTCTCTGACTCCAAAGTCCATACTTTTTTCAGACCTTGTAGTATTGTTGGGTATGTCAAATTAAATGATATACACAGTGACCACAGCAAAGCACTTTATAGGTGGCAGGAAGTTTAGTGAATGGGAATATCCTGCAGCAGACTAGAGCCAGGACTGCATTCTTAGTGCAGTGTGACCTTGGCTAAGTCACGTCATTTCTAGGAATCCCTGACAATTTTTTCCTGCTTACAGGATTTTTATGATAGTCAAAATAAAACGATACTTGAAGTGTGATATTTTTGCACATCAAATGATATAATCTGGATAGAAGAAAATAATTTAGATGGAAAAAATTCCACAGGCATGCTTCCAGTGACAAAGAATCATTCTAGATCTCTTTTTATTTTAGCTAAGGAAAACTACAATAACGTGATGAAATGTAAAGAAGTGAGAGTCTGAATAACAATGCATTGTAGCCATAATCTGCTGATAGAGATGTATACTAGGGGATGATTCTCACCCTTACCTGATCATGAGAATCACCAGAACTCTTTAAAAATGTGTATTCTCTGTTTTGGGGGAGATCGCCAGAAGTTTCTGGTTTATTAGGCTGGCCATGGGGCCTGGGAATAGCTAGGCACCACAGATCATTCTTGTGGTGATGGTCCCTGCATTAGACTCAACCGTGAGCTGGTTAAAAATGCAGATTCTTGGGTCTTTCTCTTCTCTAGTGGTATTAGAATTACTAGGAAATTTGTTCTGTGAATTTGTTTTTATTTAGCCCAAATATTATTTCTCTGAAACTCACTGCTCCAAGTTAACACACTGGTAATAAGTGAAAGTTTGTTGTTACCTTGACTCAGATGACTTTACATAAAAGAGCCCCAAGAAAATTCCAAGTTGCCAGATGTTACTTGGAGTTTATTGCAGTTAATGAAGTTTGGAGAATTGTCCAGAATTTTGCATTTCTTCCATAAAACTACATCATTCCTGCAGTGCGTACTGTGACAGCTGACCAATGAAAAACAAATATGTACCTGGTACATTTTTCTCTCATTTTTTATGAAAATATATTTTATAAATTTTTTTTGCTGAAAAATAGTTTTATGTCTAAGATGCTTTCCTTTTCTTTAATCTTTGTATGATTGCAATAGCTGAGTACATTTATCTGACAAGCTGAATGAGATCTAAAGTGCAAGAATAGCATGAAACCAAAGAGGTGTTTTTTTTCTCAGTTTTATAACAAAATAACTTTATATACAAATAGATGTGTCCAATGAAAAATTAAGGGTTTATATATTTTTTCATCTTCCCTGAGCCCTCTAAGGAGGGTGAGTGCCAAGAAATATTCTTTAATTTGATGAATAGGGTCCAGGGTATGGCTGTGAAAATGAAGAAACTGGAGACCTAAAAGGGAATTCTTGACTCTGCAGTGGACAGTAGGAGCCAGAAGGTTGGAAGGAATTGTTGGGGGGGGGGGTGGAATAGAGAAGACGGCAAGGTGACAGCTGCCACAGCTAATAGAACTTGGAAGAGAGGATTTTCTGAAAAGTTTTGCTTTATAATATATAATGTTATCTCTTACATCCTGCTTCCCAAGAAAATTTCAGTTAAAAATATAATTCTACAGTCTTTTTGGCATGACTTTTCCCCAGCCCCAACCTCCTTTTTCAACTCAAGATGGGCTTTTGGGCCAGAGTCGAGGGAGGACAGCGTCCTGGAGGCCAAGGTGCATTCTGGTTTGGGGAATGTGAAAATTAGCAGATCCTGACTTGTAAGAAGTGAGAGAATAAATAAGCTCCAGCGGGTGCATTCACTTTACCTTGTGACTGCCTCGTAATTCAACTTTTGAAGTTGTTTCCTCTTTTTGTTTCTGTGAAACTCTCTCTCTGTTGACTCAAAGCCAAACTAAAAGACTCTTTTCAGTCCGGTTTGTCAAATCCCCTTCCTAACTACTCAGACATCGGTGTCCTCTGAGGTTCTTCCCCAGCTTCCCTTAACTTTTCCTCAAAGCAGTTATTTCCAAGGCATCTCAAGCTCTGCCAGGGCTCCCAGTCCTCACTGGAGGTGTTTCTCCAGTCCAGCTGTCTCTGCTGGGTTTCAGGCCTGGATGTCTAACTGCCAACTGGCCGTATCCTCCTAGATGTTCCATAGGCTTCTCTGGTTTATCATGTCCAGAACCACCAACCTATCATGAGTCCCACAGACTCTTATCCACTCAGTCACTCAAGCCAAAGCCTGGGAAATATCCAGGATTTCTCTTTCTCACTTATCTTCAGGTCAGCTCTCAAGCTCACATGTTCTGTTCTTCTTGTTAAGTATCTCCTGAGTCGGTTTCTCCTTTGGAACCTTACAACCTCTGCCTTAGTGCAAATTACCACCAACTTTCACTTATATGAGGACAATACTCTTTCTCTTCTTTTAGTCTTATACCATTTCTCCAAAGTAACCTTTTTAACAACAACAACAACAAAATCTCATCCTCAACATTCCTCTAATAGAAATGTCTTTGCACACCATACGAGGCCTTCCATCATCTGGCCCAGGCCTAGCTGCTGGTTTCTTCCTGATATCACCCTCCCCCACCCACAGCTACATCTTATACTCCATTAATTCTGAAGTTTCAGCTGATTACCAAGTGATCACGTGTTTCTCATGGTGTAGGCCTCTGCCCATGCACTGTGAGGGCCTCCCCTCAATGTGCATGCTTGGCTGCCCTTGGCCATCTTTTAACCTTCAACTTAAATGACCCCTTCTTTATGAAGCCTCATCTCCTCTCTCAGATAAATGGAAGTGCTTCTTTTCTTACATGTCCATGGCAGTTTTTTATAAATTTCAACTATAGTTATTTCCCTGTTGTATTGCATTTGTTTGTTTGCATGTATGTAATTATTTCACTGAGAAGTTGTGAGAATTAATGGAATAGTTCAGGTCCAACACAGAGAATATTCAACAGTTATTGGTTAAACTTAAGACCAGTACCTAAATCAGTACCTGGCAAGTCATTGGGACTCAAGAATTATGTTTTTTTTCCAAATGAAAGCAATCTTATTATTTTTTTAGGCTATGGGATCAATGTATTTGTATGAGCTACTTATAAGTTTTCTATGTGAGAATCATACTTGCATTGATCAGAAATTGAAAAGTTTGTTTTTACAGACCTCATTTATGGTCCTGTTGACATTACAAAGTTTGTGCATTACATTTGGTGTAGACTCTAGAAATATTTATCATGTAATTCAGTTTCTTCATATTTTGCAAAGCACAACCCAATTTCTACCCAAAGCAGTCTTTGTTTTGACTCCACCATATATTTCTCTGAGCCCAGTTTTTGCTCAAGTGAACTCTTCTAGTTGAAACAAATGTCTTGTATGACTGTCATTAACACACCCCTTATAAACACCTGCAAAAGAGGCTATAAGAGTGATCAAATTTGGTATGATTGCTCCTCCCAGTATTATGAAAAAGGCTAGGAAAACGTTTATTGCCAAGTCATCAGAAAGAGATTCAGAGCATAGCAGGCCCTGATGTATTTTTCCTAATCCCTGAAAGATGGAAGAGAGCTAAGAATATTACAACTGAGCCTTGACTTCCCCTGTCAGAACTACTAGGAGAGACATGGTGACACCCACCCCCCCAAACACACACACACATCCCTGAGGAGTTTCCTTGTGAATGGAATGTTGGGGGACTGCAGTGAGTGACTTACATTAGGAGTAAATGTTTCTGTTTTTGTGGGTGAGAAAACTACATCAAATGAATTAAAACTGTAAAAGCTCATAATCTTAAATTCAGTCATAGAGAATCTTTTATTAATTTATAAAAATAACAACCATCTACTTTCAACTGCAAACTACTTAGTATTAATAATAACACTACTTTGTGTTATATATCTTCATATAGAATCCACTCAAGGATTCAAGCTTCATGGCAGGACCACCTTTAAATATATATTTATTATAATTTTTATAATAAAACAATACAAAATTATAGTTTATTTTGATAAAGAGAGGGAAAAATGTGTGTGTTTTAACAATCTAAATGGGAGAACTTTGAAAGAGGGAATTCTCATAAAATAAGATTTTCTAACTGGAAAAATCTCTAGTGATATGACCGGGGAGGAGGGGTGAGCTATATAAGGGCATAATTTGATTAGAATTAAATGAGTTGATGATTTATATCAGAGAAGACACTAAACTTATCACCTTCTGCATGGTCCAGGTATTAGTTCTGTCTGCATTTTCATGGTTAGTAGCTTCAAAACACTTTCTGTTTAATCTCTAAGGTTGTCTAGACAATTCAATGTGTATTTTCTGAGATTGACCCAATGAGACAAATGCTTAAAAGAATAATGGAACATCTTTTTAAAATGATTGATTCCCAGAGATCTAGAGTGTTTAGGCACCCTCACTATTTCTGTTCAAATTTATGGAGTGCTTCATCTCACTACTAAAATGGCTTTCCAACTCCCTCATCTCTCAGTAAAAATAACTCTGATTTGTTTTTGAATGTCTTAGAAAATTATTCCCATTTCTGAATTGACTGTAACTTGCTTATGAGGCTATAAAGAGTAGATCATCACTGAACTTGAGAAGCAGGGCCAGGGTAAATATTTTCAGCACTTCTTTTGAAAATCCGTTTTAAAACTATGCAAAAAAGGGAGGAGGGGAGGAATGCTTTTAAATCCAATTAATATACAACAGTTCCATGATGTACGGTAATCTACAGGGACATTTTAATACCAATTTGCCAGAAAGGTTGTAATGATATAATACACCACCAGCAGTGACTAAAAATACCCAGTGTGGTAGACAGAAAAATGCCCTTCACTCCCAAAGGTACTCACACCCTCATCCCTAGAACCTGCAAATATGTTCAGTTACATGTCAAAGGGAAATTCAAGTTGCATTGGAATTAAGTTTGCTCATCAGCTGACCTTAAAATAGGGAGATTATCCTGATTACCCAGCAGAGCCCAGGGTAATTACAAGGGTCTTTTAAAAGAGGAAGAGGGAGGGAGAGGAGAACCAGAGAGATGGCAGCATGAGAAGGACTTGGCCCAACACTCCCGACTTTGAAGACAGAGGAGGAGGGCAAGTGGCATCTCCAATCAGAAAACGGCAAAGTACAAATTCTTTTGGAGAGCTTCCAGAAGGTAGGTGGCCCTGCCAACACTTTGATTTTGCTCCCTGAGACACATTTTGAAATTCTGACCTCCAGAACGGTAAGGTAATAAATTTGTGTTGTTTTAAGACACAGAGTTTGTACTTATTTGTTACAGAATAAATAGGAAACACCTGAATTTCTCCACATCTTTGCTGACATAGGGTATTATTGATCTTTAAAATTTTTTAGTAGTACAAAAGTCAGAAATATCTTATTGATCTTTAATTTTTTTGATTATTAGTTAGATTGAGTTTATTTTCTTCTGGTGGATACTAGATGGATATTAAAATTTATTTATGAGCCCTGGGCAGTTTTTCTCAGTGGTTAGAGCATCAGCCTGCAGATCAGTGGGTCATGGGTTCGATTTTGGTCAAGGGTGCATGCCTCGGTTGTGGCTTGTCCCCAGCCCTGGTCAGGGTTGTGGGAGAGGCAGCCAGTGGATGTGTCCCTCTCACATCGATGTTTCCCTCTCTCTCTCTCTCCCACTCTATCTGAAGATAAGTGGAGAAGTGTCCTCGGATGAGGATTGAAAAAAAAATTTTCTTTATGAACCACCAGCTCATGGGTTGATCCTATTTCATTATTGACGTTTCAGGTGTTTTTTGTTTTTTTTCTTACCCATTTGACCATGAAGTATCATTTTTGCTGTTGGTATCTAACACACTAAGAGGAGTGCTTACTAAGTCTTTATCCAGAATTTGTGGTGAATTTTTATAAAGTAAAGCAGCTTTTTGACATCACCAGAGATAATGAGATGTGATTTCATTTATTTTTTACTTTCAACTATTAATATAATGAACTATGAGAATAGGTTTCTTACCTTAACCCATCCTTACATCACTAGAGTATGTATATCCTACTTTGTGGTAGTGCATTACTGCTCACTATATGCTGAATTTAGTTTTGGCTGTATACTTATTAGTGAGATGTGTGCATTCTTTTATTCCTGCCTACTTTTATCACGTTATGTTAGTACTATAAATAGATCGAAAGCCTCTGTCTCTGCTGTGCTCTGGGATCATTTAATATATGGGAGCTATTTGTGGAGCACTCTGTTGTTCTACGCCTTGTTACACATCTTCTTTCCTGCCCCCATTTTTATGTAATGTCAATAATTTTGATGGTATTTGGAGACAAAAGAAAAATAAATATATTATCTCAAACTACTATTTTGAAGTTGAAACGCCCACCCTGCCCATTTTTAAACATCAGAGAGTTTTCACATCCTTGAGCCATGCCTGTGGTTATGGAAGGAGAAGGAGGAGAGACAGAATAAGGATTTTTGGAAGAGTTATTGTCGATGATATGGCTTCTGGTTGCCTATAATTTAATTAGATTTCTTTTCCTATGATGTTTTAATGTGGTTACTAATATTAACATTATTATGCCTTATATGAAAGCCTGTTTACACTATACTGAATTAAAAATACATTTTTTATACATCTTTTATAAAGCCAACTTGGACTGTATTAATAGAAGTGTCAAGGATAAAAGAAGTAATAGCATCATGTTACTTCATCATGGTCTAAACATTTCAGCAGAGTTACATTGAGTGTGGAGTATTATATTAAAAATGTACTGACTTTTTGCCCTGGCCAGTGTGGCTCAGTGAATTGTCATCCCATGCACCGAGAGGTTGCTGGCTCGATCCCAAGTAGGGGGCATGCAGGAGGCAGCTGATCAATGATGTTGAACTCTCGCATTAGTGTTTCTCTCTTTCTGTCCCTTTCCCTTCTTCTCTCTCTAAAATAATCAATAAAAAAATATATTTTTTAATGTATTGACTTTTTAAATTACAAAAGCATTACAAATTTTTCTTGTAAAAAAATTTGGAAAGCCCAGAACAGAGTAAAGAAGACATAAAATTATTTATAATACAATCATCCAGGTAAATCCATCATTACTTGTAGACTTTAATTTGTGCACATGATTATATATATATTTTCCCAAAACAGAACCATCATACATAACCAGCAGTTATTATTGTTTTGTAATCTGCTTTTCACTTCATATTATATTATTAAAATTTTCCACATTATGAAATAATTTTTTACAAGATCATTTTAATGAATGTATCATAATTTCATCTGTGATGGTATTAACAAATCTGCTATTGTTAAACATTTGTGTTCATTTTATTCCTATTTATGATGCTGAAATGAACATGATACAATAATTATTTTCTTGAGATAAATTCCCACAATTTGATTTGTTAAATTAAAAAGGGTTGCATATTATAATGACTTCTAATATGCTTGGGCAAATTTTCCTGTAGAGGGTGTTTTATTTATCATTCCACAATAAGTATAGCAGGGTGACCATTCCCCTTACCAACAAAGAATATTGGATTTGTATGATTAGTTTCCAGTTTGGTTGAAAAAAAAATGAGTATCTCATTTTGATCTGCATTTTTTAATTACACACATCTGTGATAATTAGTTCAACAGCTTTCAAATTTTGGATTTCATTTTGACTTTCAGCAAGATACTACAAAGCAGTACATTATACAACCACCTCAGGGGGCCAGGTGTGACATAGCAAACCTGAAAGCCACAACGCCTCCTCCTTCTGTGTGCAACTGAAGGTCCACGTGAACCTCCACACTAAGTGGGACATGCGGAGACCGTCAGCACCCTCCATTCTCGTCACATTTTGCCACCAAATGAGCTGAGGTCAGATTAGGCTTGTTGCTGTGTGAAGCTAGAGAATCTTCTTTTCAGAGCTTTTTCTACTTCAAAATTAAGGACAAGGAATAGTAGACATATAGTGAAGATGATCATTTTTTTCTTGTCTATTGGCTATTTTTATTTATTCTTTTTTGTGAATTGGTTTTTCATATCCTTTGCTCAATTTTTTTATCAGGATGCTTAATATTTGCCTCATTGGCTTGTATTAGCTCTTTGCACATTTAACATATTACCTCTTTTTCTGTTATATATGTTATAAATATTTGTTTGAAGTTGTTTACAACAGCTGTTTCCAAGCTTAAGTACGCCCCCAGATCACCTGGTGTGTGTGTGTGTGTGTGTGTGTGTGTGTGTGTGTGTGGTAGGGGGTGGGGTGGATGTGCATGTTCATGTTTAATGTAAATTCCTAAAACTGCCCACTGAAAATTTGATAGAAAATGTCAAGTCTTGGGAAGCCCAAGTGTGATTCTGACACAGGTAATCCCAGATTCACGTTTTGGTTTATGAAAGGCTTTGTTCAACATGTAGTTGTTTTCGATTTAGGTCTTTTGAAATCTGCCAGTTGTTTCCTTTGTGATTTCTGCCTTTTATGTTACGCGGTGAGCACTGTTTCAAAAGAAACGTTGACCAACCTGAGAGCACGTCCAAAGACCAACAACCAAGATATCAAGAAACCCTGTAATAACGACAAAGGAATGGTGGAGGAAATGGGGATGTTTAGCTTGAAGCATATACTTCGGGAAGAACTCGCTACTATCTTCTACTGTCAAAGAGAGGATGTAGCTATTCTGCATCTCACCAGAGGCTGTAAGAAAAGCAGTGTGTAAACATTCAGGGCAAAGGATCCATCTTCCACTGTGAATGTTTCTGTATAAAGCATCTCTGATCCTGTCGCTTCCCTGTTTGGAATTCTTTTGTGGGTTTTGCAGTCTGTAGGAGAACACTAAGTGTTCTGTGAGATCCCTTATTTGGAAGTCTCACCTCTCTCCATTCCCTACTCACCCAATGTGCTGCCCAGTGAATGGCTTGATGTTTCTCAAAAACTCAACAAGTTCATGCATCTTTCCTTCTCAAATCTGAGTTTCACAAGCAATCTGATCTACTAAACCCCCCTTCCCTCTGGCCTGAGGCATATGTTAACCTCTAGTCAGGGCTCAGTCTTTGGCAGTTGGTGTCTCTCATGATCCTTTCTGGAATGTCACCAATGTGACCTTATCCAGCAAATAAGTCCTCGTAAAGCCCAGTGATGTCTTCATGTGTGTTTACATATATTAATATATAGTTAATGTGTATTAGTTGTAGACTATGTACTAGGGCTACAAAGATGAATAAACTATATATCCTCTCTTCTAAGATCCTCAGCATCCCAGAAAAGAAGAATTAGGAAAGTTTAGTGAATATTTAAAATTGGAAAGATCCCAACTATATAATGCACATTTTATCAGTTACTGAAATTTGAGTGAATTTATAATGCATTCAGACATCAAATTATGTTTAAGAGGATAAATAAAAGGAAAATAATTAAACTCGCTTGAGTTATGTAGAGAGGTAGCATTGCATTCTGAACCAAATGCATAGTTTTTGCCAAGATGATTAAGTGAAAGATGTTTATGCTTCCGTTGAAAATTTGATTGGTGTTATACAGCATGTTAACTGGAAGACATGCTCATTTCTACTTGCTTAGGAATCCTGATCATGTTCAATAAAGCGGCTCTGTGTTTTTGCATAACAAAAGGCAATATGCATAGTTAATCACTGAATGTCTTGGGATAATGAGTGTGTTGAGTATTTTAGCATCTGTCATATTTATATTTCATCTTGGTCATTAATGGATAATTTTCTCACCCACTACATAGAAGACAATTTTTTTCTTATTGTTATACAGCAATTTGAAGTCGGAGTTGTGGTTTTTTTTTTAGCAGCAAATTACTCAAGTGTATTACATTTGGAGTCAGTCCTTTCAGATACCCGTGTGCTTGCTGTGCAGCTGAAGTTCTGAGTCAGCAAGAACCCCACAATTGCCAAGGTCAGAAGCCCCCAGTATTTTAATTCCATAGCTGCACACTCTCAGAGCTGCTAGTGAGCTGTCATGGAATTCTCATTAAGGAAAATGCATTCTCGACATGACACACAGTGAGTGAGCTGCCTAGGCCCAGGCCCAAACTTCTGTGACAGGTTACAAATGTGTTTTTCTCTGTGGAGCACTGAGCCAGTTAAGTGACTTCTAAATAGTAGACTTGTCATCCAAATGCAGTTTGATTTTATCTCTAGTTGCTCAAAAACCTGAGCTTTTTCTCAAGGTTGATGAATAACCCTTTTATTCTTTCACTATAGAACATCTTGAGAGTTGTATTAGCTAAGGCTGATTTCCTTTGCAAGTTGCAAAACCGTGCAGAGCCCACCAGACCATGAACTCCTTGAAGGCATGAGCCTTCATATTTATCTTAGCATCGCCACCATTTAGCCAGCGTGTTGCTGTAAGAGTTTCAGTAAATGTGTGCTGAGTTGAATTAACTTTATTTTCCATGGATGATAAAAGCTACCAAGAATTTCAGCACAATGAGCACTCTCAGTTCTATTTAGAATTTGAAGCTTTAAGAAACAGTACATTTTATTCTGCCAGTAAGTAAACATCTCCACGAGGGAACTATTAGCTCTTAAAGTGAGTTCATTCATTGAGCTACTTTTGGAAAACTTGTCACAGACCAGGCATAACAGCAAATTCTAGCCAAGCCAAGCAAATGTTATAATCAGTGTCATAATTTTTAATTAAAAGATATCTTTGGTTGGGATTTGGACCAATTTTTCCCAATGTTCACCTTAAATGTTTGCTACCATTTCCGCTTGTTTCTGGAGAATTCTGGAATCTTCCTATAGCTAAAAGATCTGCTTATTACCAGAGAGTTCAGAGACCTTAAAAAGTCCAGTGTAATGAGGTAAAGAGAAAATCCGAAATAGTTGTTAAAAGATAGAGTGTATAAATAAGTCTCCTGTTGCATCCATGGCATCTTGTCTCAGTGGCTCTTTTTTTAATTGAAGCGTAGTTGACATACAGTATTATATTAGTTTTAGTTGCACAACATAGGGATTCAACATTTAAATATCTAATGAAATGACCACCTCATCAAGTCTAGTAACCATCTGCCACCATACAAAGTTATAATATTACTGACTACATTCTATGTGCTGTACATTACATCCCCATGACTAATTTATTTTATAACTGAAAGTTTGTACATCTTAATCCCCTTTGCCTAGTTCTTCTATCCCTTTACCCTCTTCCCCTCTGGCAAACATGAGTTTGTTTGTTTCTGTTTCTATTTTGTTTTGGTTGTTCATTTGTTTTGCATTTTAGCATCCACATGTAAGTGAAATCATAAGTATTTGTCTTTTCCTGTCTGACTTATTTCACTTAGCATAATACCCTGTAGGTTCATCCACATTGTCGCAGATGGCAAGATTTCATTCTTTTTTACAGCTGTTAATATTACAATATATCACATCTTCTTTATCCATTCATCTATCAATGGACATCTAGGTTGCTTCCATATTTCAATATTGTTAAAATGACCATACTATCCAAAGCAATTTACAGATTCAATGCAATTCCTATAAAAATATCAATGTCATTCTCATCTATGGATGGACATTTATGTTGCTTCCATATCTTGGCTGTTGTAAATAATACTGCAGTGAACATAGTGATGCGTGTATATTTTTAATGTGTTTTCATTTTCTTCAGATAAATACCTGGAAGTGAAATTTCTGGATTGTAAGGTAGTTCTTTTTTAATGTTTGAGGAACCTCCATATTGTTTTCCTCCTTGGCTGCACCAATTTACATTCCCACTAACTGTGCCCTTTTCTCCACATCCTCGCCAACACTTGTTGTTTGTTGTGTTTTTGATAATAGCTGTTCTGACAGGTAGAGGCCATAACTCACTGGTTTTGATTTGAATTTTCCTGATGGTTAGTGATGTTGAACATCTTTTCATGTGTTTGCTGCCTTCCTTAGAAAAATGTCTATTCAGGGCCTCTGTCTATTTTTTAACTGGATTGTTGTTTTTTTTTTTGAGTTATATGAGTTCTTTATATATTTTGGATAGATAGTAACCATTTATCTGATATATCATTTGCATATATCTTCTCCATTCAGTAGATTGCCTTTTCATCTTGTTGATGGTTTCCTTTGATGTGCAAAAGCTTTGTAATTTGATGTAGTTTCAGTTGTGTATTTTTGCTTTTGTTGTTCTTGCCTGAGGAGAAAGATAAACAACTATTGCTAAGATTCTTGGCAAAGAATTTACTACTTACAGTTTTTTCTGGGAGTTTTATGGTTTCAGGTCTTACATTTAAGTATTTAATCCACTTTGAGTATATTTTTGTATATGATAAAAGAAAGTGGTCCAGTTTTATTTATTTTTTTTTGCATGTAGCTGTCCAATTTTCCCAGCACCATTTATTGAAGACACTATTGCCCATTATATATTTTTGCTTCCTTTATTGTTGAGTAATAAACCATAGAAAGTGTGTGTATTTCTGGGCTCTTTATTCTGTTCTATTGATCTATATGTGTATTTTTGTGCTATTACCAACTGTTTTGATTAGTATGGTTTTGTAATATAGTTTTAGATCAGGGAGAATGATACCTCTAGCTTTGTTATTTTTTCTCTAGATTGCTTTAACTATTTAGAGTTCAGTGACTTGAAATCAGGGCGAATTGCTTAAGGAACTTGGGGAGCTGATATGATGTAAGAAATAAAAAAAATATCTTGATATCTCAAGACACAATTATATTTCCAGAACCCTACCTTCTGGAAATGGGATGCAGAGATGCCACAGGGGCCACTGGAGTGGGATGCAGAGGCCACACAAAGGATAGTAGATAGAAGAGGGACTATTTACCTCAACAAGAACATCTTTAATTTTCTTGAAGATTTCTATAAAATATCTCTCAGAGTTTCAGCATTGGCAATATTTTGAATGCCACACCCCTGGAACAGTGGTACACATATAATAGTAAATAGCTTAGGAAGACAGGGCTCTAAAAAATCAAACTGCAGACATAGGGAATAGAGGCTTAGTGGCGTTATGCACGACATGGCTCAGTATGAACAATGCTATGCTGTGCTATGGCTGCCAGAAACAAACAACAAACAAACAAACCACACACAGAAAGACCCAACACAAAACAAAAAACTGTAGGGAACTTGGGCTGTATTAAAATAAATAGGGAATTTTAAATATTGGAGGTGGTAATTCAGCTCTAGTTAAAGTTGATCAACCCTACTTATCCAGAATAGTGTTTAGAAAGACACACAAAAAACTGGAACATTTTCAGGATAAATTTTCCAGAATAGTGAAGAGTAATACAAAATTTGGAAAAGAAAGTTCTCAAATGAAATAAGGTACTTTTCTTAAAATGCTAAACTTTAAAACAAAATATGTTTTCATTGATTTTTTTTAGAGAGGAAGGGAGAGGGAGAGAGAGATAGAAACATCAATGAGAGAGAGAAGCATCAACATCAATCGGCTGCCTCCTGCCCACCCCCTACTGGGGATCGAGCCCACAACCCAGCCATGTGCCCTGACTGGGAATCGAACTAGGACCTCTCAGTCCATGCGACGATGCTCCATCCACTGAGTCACACCGGACTAAAGTGCTAAACCTAAGGACAAGGTTCTTAACCTCATTGGGAGATAGAAATGAAGTTTTCAGAGTTCAGATCATGAGAAAAAGAGGAGAGAAACTCATGATAGCTGTGAGCCATAATTTGTGTGTGTTTTTTTAATAATTATTTTTACTGTAGTAAAATATAGTTAACATAAAATATCTCATTTTAATACTTAATTTTTTTTTCTTCATTGATTTTAGAGAGAGGGGAAGGGAGAGGGAGAGAGAAAGAGATAGAAACATCGATGAGAGAGAACATCGACTGGCTGCCTCCTGCATGCCCCCCACTGGGGATCAGGCCCACAACCTGGGCATGTGCCCTGACTGGGAATTGAACCGGCAACCTCTTGGTGCATGGGTCGACGCTCAACCACTGAGCCACTCTGGCCAGGCTCATTTTAACACTTTTTGAGTATACTGTTCTGTGGCATCATGTTGCTTTGAAACGGACAAAGACTCTCTCCTTTAGCTAGGCTCCTCTGGGTGCTCTTCTCAACGAGGCCTCCTCCTTGGGGCTTGCTCTCAGGTTTCCCTAGTTCCGTTGTAGTAGAAGTCCTCTCAGTCAGTTAAGAGAGACTGCCCCACCCTTGATATCTGTTCACCTGGGCCTGCCTTCAGCAAGAATCCTGTTAAGTTGATTTAGTAAGAATCCTCCTACCTTAGTAACATTCCATCTTCCAGCCTGAGCCCCACCCCTGCCACCCTGCTCCTTGGTTATAAATCCCCAACTGTCTTCACTATATGCATAGTGGAGCCCGATGTCTCTCCCCCATTGTGACGGTCTTGATATCCATTGCAATAGTCCTGAATAAAGCCTTTCTTACCATTTTAACAAGTGTCCAAATAAGTTTTTTTTGACAGTCATCACTTCCATCTATCTCTAGAACTTTTCTATCTTGAAAAATCGAAACTGTACTCATTAAAAAACAACCCCTCATTCCCTCCTCCCCTTAGCCCCTGGCAACCACTGTGCTACATTCTGTCTCTATGCTTTTGAGTACTCTGTGTACTTTAGACAAGTAGGATTATTTGGTATTATACCTTTTGTGACTGGCTTATTTTACTTAGCATTATATCTTCAAGGTTTATCTATCATTGGACTCTGGGTGGCTTCTGCTTCTTGCCTATTGCGAGTGGTGCTGCTGTGAACATGAGTGCACGAATATCCGTGTGAGTCCTGGCTTTCAGTTCTTCCGCACATGTACTCACAAGTGAAATTACTGGATCATATGGTAATTTGAATTTTAATTTTTGAGAAACTGCCCTATCATTTTCCATAGTGACTGTACTATTTTACATTCCTACCACTAGTACATAAGGGTTCCAGTTTCCCATGTTTTCTCAAACACTTATGTTTGTTTGTTTTTTCTTTATTGATTGTAGAGAGAGAGAAAGGGAGAGGGAGAGAGAGATAGAAACATCGATGAGAGAGAACATCGATTGGCTGCCTCCTGCATGCCCCCCACTGAGGATTTGGCCCACAACCTGGGCATGTGCCCTGACCGGGAACTGAACTGGTGACCTCTTGGTGCATGGGTCAACGCTCAACCACTGAGCCAGACCGGCCAGGCTGTTTTTTTTGTTATAATACCCATCCTAAAGGATGTGTCGTGCATGGATGAGGACATGTTGCTGCCTCCCCACCATCCACACACTGGCCACACAAACACTCACACGTGGAAGGACACGGCCCTCTGGATAGCAGCAGCAGGAGTCTCACTATTTTGTTACATTACTGTAAGTGATAGTCCTGTGTCATACTATTTCACACTTTTAAGAACTCACAGTATTCATCTAAACTATATGACATAATTCATTGTTAGTCTGGGAATCTAACCACACATGCTATGATTGCTCATCAATCAATTTACAAAAAAATTTAGAATCACACCAGTGATGAATTGACCAGTTTCTGTATAGAGTTGACCACTTGAGTATTTGATTGGGGACAAAGTAAGAGCCTTTAAATAAACTCTAATATTTCTCCTATTAGAACACTTTTTAAAGATAGTTTCCTTTCCATAAAAAAAAAAAAAATTCAGCAGCTAGTGAGTGACATAAGTGGTACCATTTAAACTCTGATCATCTCAGCATATTTTTAATCTCTGCAGAAGCTAAGACACTGCAATGTAAATAAAGCACCATTCTTGCCAAATCAGAAATTGTCACGTGACATTAGACCCTCTGAGATCCTTGTCAGCTTTACTAACAGTGACATTTCATAGGCCCAGCGTTGTCTTGGGGGCCAGCCCACCACGAATAACCATTAAGTTCAAGCCCACCTCAGTGCTTCTTGGGGTTCCTCATTTGTTTCGCCTACATACAGCCTGCATGCCAAAGAGTGAAAGAGCTTTTAAACCACCAAGAAGGAACCTCTTGTCAGGTTAAGTTTAAGTGTTGGCAGTTTGGATCACAGGGCAATTGTTCATGAATGAGTGATGCTTTGAGGTTCATTGAAATTTAATGGACAATATTGACCACTTTCTAAGCTCCCTAGAGAATTTAACAATTTTTACTGCTCAAAGTGTCAGATACCCTTCCTTGGTCACTGGGTTTCCCCCTCCCATCCAGGGAGTAGCGACCCAGGGACTGAATCTGTTCCTGCTGCCACCCTTCAGGCCCCCAGGGCACCCAGCCCCACCACAGCTCACTGACACTTGCTCACCCAGGGCCTGGTGAGGAAAACTATCATTATCAACATGGGCTTTACCTAAGCTGCCAAAATAAATTGAACTAATGAAATAATATTTATTCGGTAATTGTGTGAGTGCCTACGAAGTACCAACTCTGAGCTAGAGGCACAGCACTAATTAATCAATGTATCACATAAATCAGGCACACCTAGGTGGAGCAGCCATTTCCTGTTACATGTGTGTAAACTGAGGTCCAGAGAAGACACGTCCTGGCTGGGCCAGGTACCAACTCCGACACACAGGATGCCTTGTGTAACCTCTCTGGGCTTCAGTTTCCTGTATTTGTAAGATGGGGGCAATAATACTGCTGCTAAGTGTTGCTATAGGAGACAACTTATATAATGTTTTATTATAATCGCCTTTCTTCTTGTCTTCACTTTGCAGGAATGGAATAAGTTTGTGCCGAGCATTTCACTTCCTATTAGAAGGTGAAAAAAAACTCCTTATTTAGATGAATGAAGTCAGTCTTTCGCTGACTTATAGCAGATTGCTCTCTGCCAGACAAAGAACTGGGCCAAATGAAAAGAAAACTAAATAGGCTTATTTAAGGCTACCTTCAAATACTGTGCAATAATGCAACCACTGATAGAATTGTTTTATAGATCCCTGCTGTGCTTTAAGTTAAAATTAGAGTATAATTAATGTATAAATCCTTCTATGAAAATTTTTAGTTAGAATCAGTTTACAGCTAGGGGCTTATAAACACAAAACTAAATAAACAGATGACACACACAAATATAGAATTGTATTGCTATGGAAAAACTGATATTCAATTTTGTAAATTTACTTTCCAGTCAAGCCTGTGTGTGTGTGTGTGTACACAGTTTTAACACAGTTAAAAGATTTAAAATATTTGTAACTTTAAAATCTCTTTAACTTCAAAATAGTTTTATATAAAACTAAACTTATTCAGTTGCAACTGATACCAAGAGATGGAAAAATGTCTTTGTACATTGACAGTTCATTCCATTACATACTTTTATTACAGTTGATAAGAGTGTAAGATTGCTAGAGAATGTTTCTTAATATTTCAAAACTGATAAATAATTGTGTTGCCCAAACCACTCAGACAATTTTCCCATCTCTCACCTCTCTGAGATCGTGTTGTTCTTGCCAGAAGTGTCTTTGATCAGCCACTACCCAAATTTCAGACATTGCTGTAAACATCATTTACTTGACAAGTACAAATTAAATGCAAACTGTGCACCAGGACCTGGGCATTCAGTATGGTGGATAAAAATGGCATTGCCCTTTTGGAGCCTGGAATCTAGGGGCAGAAATAAATACATTAAGTACAAACTCCAGTGGTTTCTCTTAAGGGACAGTTCAAGAAGTTATGAGAGCATTGAAAAAGGGGGACTGGGCATGGTTTGAGGGCTTGATTAGAGATCACCTCTCTGACCAGTCAATTAGTTGAAGAAGGTGATATAGGGAAAGAACATGGACTTGGAGTTTCAAGTCTGTCTTCTTTTTCCTGGGGCACCTCAGCTGAGTTCTTGAAGACTACGGAATAGGCTTGTCAGTGGCTGGCACATCTGCATTCACTAATAAGTAAATGTGTTCTTTCTCTCCATAGCTCCTTTGATGACAAACTTTTTCTTGATACCTCATAAAGTTGTATTCGTTTTCTTAAGTATTGTTCCAAATCCTATTCAAGGCAAATGCAAGCACATATTATATAGAATTGTATCTGCTATGGAAATACAGATACAGAATTTCGGGTATTTTATTTCAAGTCAAGTGTTTGACCAGTAATGTAATTAAGGTAATGGATTCATTGACTTTAGGAAAATAGCATGCATTATACATGTCATTAGCTTGGTTGAGTGCAGCCATGGGACTTAATGGAAAACCTACTGAACTGAGAGTTAGGAGGACATGATTGTAACTGAGATACTCAAAAAGTCATGGTACAGCTCTGGGCTTCAGGTGAATCCTAAATCCTTATTAGTCCAATCATCTTGGAAGCTGAAAAGTGAGGTTACTGCCCATTTCACATGATTGATTCTTACTCTTTCTGGATTCTTAGCTTAAGGGTCACTTCCTCTGAGAAACCTGCCTTGATTACCTAAGGTGTGGTTTATGTGTCTCCCCATGGTCTCCTCTAAGGAAGAACCCTGCAACTCTTTACTGAATGTCTGTGCACAGGACCGATTCTTCCCCACATTGTGCTCTCCATGAGGAGTGGAACAGTGCTCACCCTTTTCCTCAGCTCTTGGCTCAGCGCCTGACACCTAATAGGTACTATCTAGTGAATATCTACTGCATCACCTAAGGCAGAAATACGATCACCAGTTATGTACTCCATATGATAAAAATGTTCTGGAAAAAGTGTGTAGACTGGGCTTTCACATTAGGGAGATTATAATTAAGTGAGGACAGCAAGACTAAAACACACAAAAAAACCAGACAGCATAAGAAGGACATCATCAAATGAGGTACACTCTGTAAATTCTTCAGAGGCTCCAGGGACAGTCAAGGAAATTCTGGGGTTTGAAGACTAGAAGAGAATCCACTAAGGAAAAAGGGAACAGACACAACATGTGGGGAAGATGAGGAGTAAAATGTGGAACAGTGTGTTGATTGAGGCTTAGAAAGAGCAGTAGAGTCTGTGGTGTTTATCGGTGGGAGCTACCACTGAACAGGCAGCTGAAGTCAGACTATGGAGGGTCTGGAAAATTGAGAGGAGTGTAGACTGGTTGGACTTGGAAATGTGGAGCCATTGGTGGTGTTGAGCATAAAACTGACACGCTCAGTTTCTTGAAATTTAGGATAAATTTTAGCAAATGAACTGTATAAAACAAAAAGACTCTGAACAAAATTGTTTTAAAGTAATACTTTGTATTCAAATAATATTTTAAATTTCTTACATGCAATTCTTTTATCTCTTTGATCATCATTTATGTAATTATCTCATAGTAGTTCAGCCAAGTAGGAGGGCATGATTTACTGAGGAAGGAGCAGATGCTCAGGGAGGTAAAGTGGCACATAGAGGCCATCTAGTTAATTACTGGCAGAGTCGGGATTAAAAAGGAAGAATTCCTGAATTTCAAATCTCTACCATTATACTTAAAACTAAAATTTATCAAATGGTAACAATTCTATAGTTCAGTTTTTCATATATATTGTCTAAAAACATTATTGCACTGCCAGTGTGGCTCAGTGGTTGAGCATCGACCCATGCACCAAGAGGTCACCGGTTCGATTCCCGCTCACGGCACATGCCCAGGTTGTGAGCCCGATTCCCAGTGGGGGGCATGCAGGAGGCAGCCGATCAATGTTCTCTCTCATCGATGTTTCTATCTCTTTCTCTGTCTCCTTTCCTTGCTCTCTAAAATCAATAAAGAAAAAATAAATAAATAAAAACATTATTACCATAATCACGGTGAAAAGGTTCAGAGATTTTCGTTAGCAAGGGTTTTTTGTTTTTGTTGTTGTTTGTTGGTTGGTTTTTTTGTTGTTGTTAAAAATACATGCATGTTATAACACAACATTGAAAAGCATTAGTCAGGTGTTGCTGAATAAATCCAAATTTATAATACTCAAGTGTCATAATACTCAAACAGAAATATGTATTAATTTAGCTTATATGTAAAAACCAGAAACAATTCTTGCCATTAAAAATGCATAGAATTTAAGCTACAGATTTTAGTACAAGAAATAAAATAAGAAAATAGTAATTTATTACAAAGGCTGGTTTTCCTGTACAAGAGACATAATGTATATTCTATAAATAGAACAAATTTAGGACATAGCAAGTAACATGTTTGACCTAATGTTTTGAGAACTGTTAGGAGATTCATACTGTTTGGCCACAGAATAAGACACAATTATTTATTGTTGACTGCTTTGCGGGCAGAATGTAGAGTATTGTGTTTAAGAGGACAACTTCTAGAGTCAAACTTGTTGGGGTACACACCCTGGGGTAAATCACCCCCATTTACTAATTTGTTATCTTATGCAAGTTTCCTAACCTCTGTAACCTTACTCTTTGTCTATAAAATATGGAGAATAATCAGTAAATTTTATCTGTGATTCTTTGAAAATAGGAAAGGAATAAAGAAGCGCATGGATGGTAAGGAATAAAAAGTTCTCCTGCCAGCAGAATCACGGTGATGCACAGATTTTACGCACAGATGCAGACATACGGATATCGCCTATTTGCCATGAACTACTCATTTGTATTCTAGAACATGTCTAATCCATTCCACTTTCTACCCCTTCACTGTAGAAGTGTCAACACTAGGTTCGCAAGGAAATGGAACGCAAGCTTTTATGACATTTTACTGATTTTCAGTGGACTGCGGTGATTAATGAAGCTTTATTGGAAACCAGAAACAAATAATTCCTGGATTCCTGGTCTTAGGTTTTAAAGCAATCCATTAGGCATTGAAAAAATGCTGGAAAGGTGCCTTTGAAAGGCTTTTCTTTTTGAAACCAAAGCTTTTATTTTTTTTCTCCCAAGTAAGTTCTATATGTAAAACATGGTATCGGGTATAGAGTAAGTACTTTATAAATGTTTAAATCTAGATTCTTCTTCCTAGCCCTCCCTCCCTTCTCATGCTGCACACTACATCTGTTACAGAATTATTCATTCTAAACAACATAAGTAAACTTCATCAACAGGACCCACTGTTGTTAGAGCAATCCTTGCCCCTCCCCCCCAAAAAAATTAAAATTGGAGCTGCTGACAGGGGTAGTATTCTAAAGTTAAATATGTAAAAAGCAAGACTGATCTTTTAAATATTATTTGAAATTCAATGGCTGAGTTTAAATATTCCTTTGCAATTGTGGAATATTCCTTTGCAATTGTGGAAACTTGTAGAAAGTACCTGGTGGTGTCTAGTAGAGTAAGAATGTAGCAGAGCTGCTATGAGGGGAGGAAGAGATCCAAGGAGATGAAGGGGTGATCCCACTTCCAGTGAATCATGCCCTTCATCCTTCAGAGACGTCCTCTGCTATGCACTGAAAACCTGACTCCATATTTCCAAATCATACATATGTCAGAAGAGAAAAATAGAAAAATGTGTCTTCTGATTGAGATGAGGACAACCACCCTTGGAAGAGATCCTTCGGAGGTAGCATTAGAGCAAGCAATCCATTCTAACATGCCCATTTTCATGTCAAAATGCATCTCATCGTCAGGGAACAGAGTTAATAATTAGTTGTATTTCTTCTTTGTCCTATGAATGGTTATTAAATTAATTGTTCATGTATCTTAAAATTGATCGTGTTTTAGAATTGATTTTAAAAAATAGCATTTTTCTTCCCAAGAGGAATTGAGATTAGAGATGGATACACACACACACACACACACACACACACACACACACACACATATTTCAAAGTATCTTGACATTAATTCAATTAAAGAATGCTGAATACTTTGGGCAAAAAAAATGTTTCAGAGTATTGATGAATCAGGTACTGATGAAGACCAGTGCAGACTAAGAGTGTTTCTTTTCTTTGCAAACCACAGGACAGAGAAAGCAGCAATGCATGGTTGAGAACCACCGACTTATGTTTGGGATGTGCTGGCTGAATATTTAAAGTAAAAGGAAAAACACTATTGATTTCTGATTTAGGGGATAATATAAGCTTTCTATTAAAACTGAAGTTTATAAAATCTTGTTTTAAATATTTTTTATAGAAAGTATTTTAAAAGTTCATTGAAACAATAATTTTTAAAAACAGGTCTTGAACTTCTAGGCAATTGATAAATTATTTGAGAAATTTTACACAATGTCTTGATGTAAATTAAGGTAAAGAAATGCAGGATAAGTGTGATTATAATTTGGTGTATTTAGAACTGATTGAAAACTGTACCTAAAAAATTAAAAAGTCAATGTTAGTCTATAAAGTGATTTGTAAAGGCTTGCAGTGGGCTTTTATTTTTAGTCCTATCCTATTTAACTTAAAAAACAACAAATTATATAAATTATATTCTGGTCAAATTTGCAGATAAAACAAACATGAAAGTATGTATAGACAATATATTAGATAACAAAACTCTAGGCCAAATATAAGAAGATGCAGTTTAACCAAAATAACATGTGGGTTCTATTTTTAAAATACACACACAGCCCTGGCCGGTTTGGCTCAGCGGTTAGAGCGTCGGCCTGTGGTCCAGAGAGACCCAGGTTCGGTTCCCGCTAAGGGCATGTACTTCGGTTGCAGTTTGTCCCCGGCCCTGGTTGGTCGTGCGGGTGGCAGCCACTCAATGTGTCACTTTCACATCGATGTTTCTCTCTCTCTCTCTCTTCCTCTCTCTCCCTCCCACTCTATCTGAACAAAAAATGAAAAAATGTCCTCGGGTGAGGATAAAAAAATAAAATAAATAAAATAAAATACACACACACACACACACAGATGGTGGAAAATAAGCTTAAATGTAACATGTGTAAAACATTTTTAAAAGTGGTGGATGAGCAGTGGATGTCCATTGTTAACTGGCAATCAAAGCAGCAAACTAAGGGAACCAAGGAGGAAAAAAACCCACATGAAATTACAAATGAGAAGAGTAAATAACCATGGATAGGGAGGAAATTAAAGGAATAATTTTGAAATTATTTTTGAAAGCATTATGCAAATATATTTGAACACACACGTTAAAAAAACAGCATCATACTTAATGCAGAAATATTAGAATTCTCAATGTATTTTCTTAAAGTTAAGAAAAAGATAAGGATTCTATCAGTGAGAGTTGGTTGCAGGTAACAGAAACCATTCTAGCTAGTTTAAGTAGAAAGGGCCATATGGCAGAATTTATTATGACGTTTTTGGGAGAGCTGGTGGAGCAAGCTCTTGGCTTAGCTTCCAGATATGTCTCGTAGAACACCAGCCTAGAACGGGCCTGCCAAGAGCTGCTGCCACTATTGTGATTTTGAAGCAGGAAAATCTGGGAGCCACTGCCCCAACTGTTAGCTCCATGCCCACACCATCTCGTGGAAAATCTATGGTAGCAAAATAAATGCCCTTGCCCACTGCCTCTTAATACTTACAAAACTAGGCATTAGACACTGTGTCTCTACATGACTGAGAAAACCCAAAACCTCTATAATAATGCTCCTGGTTTACAGAATTGACAAACCAGGAGCACAGCCTACTTTGCCTTATTCTGCTCTCCAAATCTCATGAGGAGATACTTTCTTGTTGTGAGACACCTTCTCAGATTACAAGTAGAATCCAAGCTCAAAGCAATCTTGGGAAGCATAGTCTTAGCTTCCCAGCTTCTAGCAAGTAATAAGTCATTCTAAAAGGAAAAGGAAATGGCTTTGACTGAAGTGATCTGAAACATCTCTCATGTTACCACCCCATTGCTCTGGAAGTAGCAGCCAATGGAATTAAACCAGAAAAAGAAATAAGTATAAAGCAAGAAGCAAAATGATCATGTTTGCAGCTGACATGGTCATATACTTTAAAAGCCAAGAGAATCAGCACAAACACTATTAGAAACAACAGGTTTTAGAAAGATAGTTGGTTTTAAAATTAATATATAGAAATCAAATAGCTTTTCTGTAATCAATAACTATTCAAAAATGCAATCAAAGAAATTATTCCATTAATGAGAACAGCAACAACAAAGATATACCAGCTGTCATAAAGTTAACTAAAGTATGTAGGTTTTATGTGATGAATTTATTGAAAGTTCCTGCTACAGTATATAAGAAAAAAATAAATGTAAAGACATACCTTGCTTTGAACAGAAAGATTCAATATTACCGGTATTATAATTTTCTGTAAATTTATATATATATTCCCAAATCAACAAGACTTTTTGTGAACCTGACAATTCTACATTTGCAATGAATAAAAACACATGGGCAAAATGAGCCATGGAAAGTCTGAGGTGCTTATCTGTTAAAATATATCATGAAACCACAACTAAAATAGTTTCTGTGTTGAGAAGAAATGGACAGTTCATTGGATTAGGGTAGAGATTTAGAACACATCTACAATACATTATAGAAATAATTTAATGTAAAATGAAGGTGGTATTTCATGTCAGTGAGGGAAAGACAGATTATTAAGTAACTGTCGTGACAACTGAGTAGACATTTGGAAAAAAATAAAGTTGGATCACAACCCAATTCCTTACCTACTTCTAGATGAAGCAAATGTTTGAAGGTAAATAAATGAGTAAAGAATATGAAGAGATAGTTGATAAACATAAATGGGTAATACATTTATCAAAGGAGGGTCAACATCACTTATAATTTAAGGAAAACCAATCAAACTAAAGATGTACCCTTTTTTACCTATCAAATCTCAAGGCTGCAGGACAACCTCTGTAAACACTGCTTTGGCTGTGCTTTCTAGTCTTCTGGAAAGGTTAGCCAGTGTTACCACAGCTCAGTTTCAGTAACATCTGGAGAGGCTGTCTGCTCACTTTTAGCCAGTTCCCAACTATACAGGTCCTCTCCTGTTAAAAATATACAAGGCCTGGGGAAGAAACACCTCAACCTGTCATCCCAAACCATCTAATACTTAAGGATGCATGTAAAGAATTGGATTTCTGGTCAAGGCCCATGTGGCTCAGTTGGTTGGGTGTCATCTCATGCACTGAAAGATTGCTGGTTGAATTCTGGGTCAGGGCACATGCCTGAGCTCATCCCCCTGCAGGAGGCAGCTGGTTGATGTTTTCCTCTCACATCAATGTCTCTCTCTCTCTCTCTCTCTCTCTCTCTCTCTCTCTCTCTCTCTCTCTCTTTACCTTTCTTTCTATATAAAAATCAATAAAAATATTTTTTTTAAAAAGAATTTGCTTTCTAAAAGGAAACCTAGTAATTGACTTTGGAAGGGGGAGGCAGGGGCTGGAGGTTGTTGAGGAGGGGAAAGAACTGATTCTGCATCATGGGCATCTAGGTACCTGTAGGCATGTTTAAAGAGTTTCTGACTATGTGCACATTTCTATTTTACAAGTGGGATAGCATCTAGAATAGGGTTGGTGTTAGCCCTGTGCTGCCCTGAGGTTCAGATGTAGGTATTACCCTCTGAGAGAGGCCGTGAACCAGCTAGAACATGTCAGGGGAAACACAACCATGGGCAAGAGAGAATTTACAATCATGCCAGAACAAGCATTCAAATGGGTTGCATAGCTGGATAAGGAAGAGCTGGGATAGACGTTACAGAAGTGTCTATGGAAAAAGAGTCTGGAAAAGGCATTGAAATGTATTGGCTGTGGGCTCCAGGGATATACCTACATCAGGGAGGATGTTAATGGAAACAGTTTTGGACTGATGAATGAAGAGAAAGCTAAGCAGCGAGGCTCTCCAAGGAGGCTTCTGTGGCAAGTGGTGAGTTCTCCCATCATGAGAGCTATTCAAAACTAAGCCTGCTGTCAGGTTGAATTAGTGGACTCAAAGGGATAGAGATCATATTTTCTAGTTCTTGGAGGCTATCATATTCCTTACTTGTACTTATTGTTAGTAGAAGTCCTCAGATATTTAAAAAAACAAAAAAGGAACAATTCTACATAAGAAAACAAACTTAAAATAGGTTGTAAAACTACAAATCAGCCACCTAATTTCTCAAGAGCTCTCCTGGGGTACCAGCTATTTAAAGCAGACTGTCCCAGCCAAAGGCCACAGGGCCACCGCTATTACCTTTTCACTTTGACTTTACTCTCTGCTTTTTTCTAAAGGTTAGCCAGCTTTACTACATCTCAGTTTCCCGGAAAACCTAGGGAATCACCCCATTCCCCATTTTCATCCAAGCTTCCAGCTGGTAGAGTCTAGGCAACTACTTCTAGACAGCAAGAGTAGGCGTGACCTTGGGACGAAGGTGGTAAAGCAACTTTGGTCTGACATTTTCTTCTTCCCAGACCACCAAGTCCTCAAAGAGAATGCTTAATGCGGCTGGGAAGATTTCTGGCCTCTGTTCCAAGCAATTACTGAACTGATCTAAATTACACAAACACAGACTATTTATCAAGGTCAGCCTGCAATGATTTGCATATCTAGGCAAAGCGTTCCCAGTACGAAGGGTGGACTAAGGCTAAGTAAAGCAGAGATGAAGTGCTGATTAGTCAAAAAGAAAGAAAGAAGAAAGACTCATTAAATATTTAACAATGGGAGAGTTTGCAGGTTGGTTACCTGAATGATTATTGTTTTATTAGTTTGAGACAAAAAGGCATTTTTCTTCTTTTGTAATAACCTAAGAAACAGGCCACTTTGCAAGTTTAGACACTCAACGTCAAAGGATTTTAACATTCTTCTTGACAAATAAGAAGAAAGTAAAGGAAAAGAGACTTAACTTGAAGAGAATATTTCCAACCCGGAAACCAGATCCGATACTCCTTTTGAGGTCTTATCTCCTACAGCAACAAGCAGATTCTCTAAAACTTAGTGGCTGTCTGTTCACTGCTCCTGAAAGGACTCTCCTCCAGTCTAGTCTGTACACGCACCTGAAAAATGTACATCAAAAGCTAATATCAAATAAGCCAGTCACAAGACATTTTTGCCTCATTCCACTTATATGAGGTACCTTGAATAATCAAATTCACAAAGACAAAAAGTAAATGGTGGTTGCCGGGGGATGAGAGGAGGGGGGAAATGGGGAGTTACTGTTCAATGGGTACACAGTTTTGGCAGATAAAAAATGTTCTGGAGATGGATGGTGATATTCTTGTACAACAATGTAAATGTATTTAACAATACTGAGCTGTACACTTAAAAATGGTTGCGACTATCAGTTATGTTATTTAACCACAATTTAAAATAAACCAAAAAAGTTTAAAAATTAATAAATTATATTAATAGACAAGAGAATATTATAGTGACCAGCTTAAAAAATCCATGGTTTGTATCCGCCATGTCACAGTCTCTTCTGGAATAATATTTTAAATGGGAGGAACTTGGCACTAGGCTGATCACCCTGGAGTGCATTTGGCTGGCACTAAAGGGGATCATGAAGTCAGGGCCACGCCCAAGGTCATGGCAAGGAGTTTGGAAGCCTGGATGGGGTCAGACAGATGAAAGCTGCTCATACTGGTAGGCTGTCTGGCTTGTTCAATGCTGAGCACAAGGGTGATGGGGAGTAAATATTGAAGTAGATCTTATAAGAGTTAAGAAGTAAGTAGAAAAAACAGGCTTTCATTAAAAACCATAACTACAATGTCACAGAACTATAGGCAAGCTTTGAATGCCATCTAAGAAACTGTAAGTTGTGATGAAAAGCAATGTTGTTTTACATATTTTTAGTTAGAGGCATCGTATGGTTTTCAGATCCTCAAAGGAAAGCTAGCTAGGAGTATGGTTTTCACTAAGACAGGACTGAGCAGGCATCTGGGACCAGCTTCACACAGGGTCCTGTGCTCAGAAGGGCCCTATACATAGTTGTATGTCCACGCTGCTTCTCCTTTTCTACTCATGCCATCATTGCTGCACAGAGCAGATCCCGGGTGGGACAAGGCCAAGGTCCTGTCTCTGGTTCTCCAAGTGAGTTGGTCTAGGATTGCAGGGTCTCCTACACCTCCCACCTGGATGTCTCATTGCTTAGGGTGGGCCTGCTGAGAGAGGGGTGCATTAAACCAGTCATCAAGTGTTAGACCACAGATTCCAACCAGCTGGAAACTGGAAAGGGGAATGGGACTTCCAAGCTATAGTCTGGGACTTGGGGGCTGGGGTGAAGGGGCAGAAGGGAGAGAGTAGGCTCCTTTGGTGGAATGTGTGGTGGAAAGGGAGATCAACCCATGCTGTCTAGGCAGAGTTGTCTGGAGGGAATCTTCAGGGAATTGTATTAGCTCTGAATTTCAGTTCGTTTCACTGGCTCCCATTTCGTCAGTGCATGCTCCCCTTAGTTCTTTGGTCCTGTGACCAGTGGAAGGAACAGCACCCTGATTGCAGTCTGACCGGAAATGAGTTCCTGAAATTGTCATGGAGTAGATGGGACACCTTGAATAGTTTACCTTACCTCTCTGAGTTGAGTTTACATTTTCTCCTTTTATAAAACAGATAAAACACATCTTCATGATATTACTGTGAAGATTAAATAAAATAAAATGTGCCAAGTGTAAAGCACAAAATAGATCCTCAATGACTTGTATCCATTATTAATATCATCAACATTACAATCATCACTTGGAATAGTGAAAAACTGAAGATACATCAAACAGACTATCTCCAAAGTCTATAGGGATTAAGGTGAATAGAAAGTTCATTGCATTTACACAGTCAACATCACTGTTGTTTAGTTATTCTCAGAGTGTTATTATTATTTGGTATGTACAGATGTAATTAATTCTACATTTTAAAATGGAAAACAGCCCTGGCCGGTTTGGCTCAGCAGTTGGAGCGTTGGCCCGTGGACCGGAGAGTCCCGGGTTCAGTTCCCGCTAAGGGCACGTACTTCAGTTGCAGTTTGTCCCTGGCCCCGGTTGGGGTTGTATGGGTGGCAACCATTCGATGCGTGTCTCTCTCTTCCTCTCTCTCTCCCTCCTGCTCTATCTGAAGATAAATGCAAAAATATCCTCGGATGAGGATAAAAAAATTAAAAAAATAAAAAATAAATAAAATGGAAAACATTTGCATATGAACCCTAGTACTTAGTTTCTCTTTTTCATGATTCTGCAAACAAGAGGGCAGTTAGGGACAGTGCAACTTCTTATCCTCTACTAAAATGATTTATTTCACTTCTTGAGAAACATAATGTTTTAGAGATAAAAGGGGCCTTACAAATTATCTACTAAAGTTTCCTCTTTTAACAAATGAAGAAATTGAGATATTTTTAAATGGTGTCTTTTAAAGTATTGTATTATTTTCTGCTAATATTCTTACAGCTTAATAGAAATAAAATCATTTCATTTGTTTAATTTGTTTATGTGTAAATAAGTTAATAAATCATTTCAATCCAAGTCTTAGCTGGGAAACAAGGCCTCTATTTATTTGTGCCCACTGCCCTCCTAGTGTGCTCCTGAAACCATTATTTTGGACAAATGCTTGGTTATATTTAATTTATAAATGGCATGTTGCTTTAGTAATGGTGTACATCACTTGCAATATTCTAAAAAGGTGGATCTAAGTTAATGTGCCTGAACATCTTTCAGTTTCTGCATTATGATTCCTGTGCTATGTCCATGATTCGTGTATGACAGGTAAATGGCATCCTGCTTTAAAACACACAGTGTGGTTGCCCATAATCTCTTCTTCAGATTACACAGACAGCACACAGCACACAAAATACAACAGAGTCCGTCTCTCTGCTCTCACTCTCTTTTACCTCCAATTGGATGAGAGGCAGGGAATGAGGCACCAGGACTATGTGGTTCCTGTTTCCCAGCCTCTGCCACTTCAGCACGTGTGGCCGAATTATTCCTTATTGTGCCCGACGCAGCGTGACCCGTTCCCTTCAGAACACAATCTGAACCAGCCGAGTGATTTCAAAGTCGAGTGTTTCCTCTGTAGTTGACAGTCTGTGTGAATTTTAACTGATGAGTTTTCCAACACAGAGCAAACACGCCTTATGCCAAAGCAGAAGTAAGAGCTTCAGCTCACTGAAGTGCCGTAATGGTTGTCCCTTTCCAAATGCTTACATTCAGTAAGCATGTCACTGAAAAGAATGCCCCTCTGAGGGATGCCATGTGAGAAGACATCGTTTTTCTGGGTCAGTAGATTCATTTTAATTGCTTATTTTTTTATGATAAGGACATTGATTTACCATTTGTTTAGATAATTGAGTGTAATTTATTTGTAAATCTTCTCCATCATGATTCTTATCCAGTCTGTCTTTACACACAGCCCCGCACACAACACATTCGTTAAAAGGGACCTGTTTTCCACGGTGTGATCTTGCAATTGAATTAATCTACCTATTCTGTAACCTTTCAGTCAATGGCAAATACTCTTCTAAATTAAAAGTTTGAAAAATTTCCCATAGGTTACAGATTTTAGAAGGATTTCAAAAGCCATGCATTTCAAACTCCCACTGAGACTACCAAGGTGTAGAAGTAAATTGGAGCTCCAGACTACTCAGAGCCTGTGATAAAATCATAAAAATCTCAGGTGTGTTCCCAAGAATACTCTTGGGTTGAAGGGCACTTAAGTTTTAAGTATTCACAGAGGAAAAGGTATTAGTTTCTCTGAGTGATTCCTATCTTTCAACATAACCTCATGGTTTTGATGGCCTATATAAGTGTATGTTTTGTTATACAGGACTCTTAGATGATAAACCCCAAATCCTCCATATATGAGCGTAGGAAAGCTCTGGAGAGAAAATCATCAAAAAGGTTAATTAATTTTCTTAAATCCGGCTCTATTCCCAAGAGAATTTAGGATGGTTACAATCCTCAAATTAAGACTGTCACTTCTCTGTTAGGGAACATTATGTTTTTCTTAATAATAGAGGTGAATGTCTTACAAGAGTTAGCAATCACAGGATCAAAGTGACAGGATAGCATTTTTAAAATCTCAGAAGAATAGTCACAGGCCACAACTGTCCCCTAGCACCAGACTTTTTCTTCTAAACATTTCTTTATTCAGCTATGAGAGCAATGGTTCTAAAGCACATTGGAATTTTCTGAGCTTTAAAAAATACCTGCATCTCAGTCTCACTATAGAGAAACGGAGGTGACTCTGTGAGGGGGGAGCCTAGTGAAAGGGGGCTGAGTTCTCCAGCCCAAGAGGGTCATGTTTATGTTTTAAGGGGGTCAAATTGTGTCCAATGGAGTAATAGAGAGGACTCGACTCCACTTCTAGTTAGAATCCCACTAACTTGAAGGACCTTTAGGAGTAGATGTGTTTCACCTCAGGCGGCTATAAAAACTGTTTTCACTGAGATTGTCTTAGAACAGAAACGTTATTCAACACTAAGAACATCTTAGAAATTATCAAGCCCAACTTGAACACACCAGATACATTCTTACTGCCTGGTGATGGCATTATTTACTGTTGTTTCAGAAACACACATTTTAAAACATTTTTTTTATGTATTTTTCTGTGTGTATATCGCTCATGTTTTTCTTCAATTGTCTTTGGAAAGTTAATGCTAGACCTAGTTCTATATTTTTTAAATTTTATTTGTCAATTACAGTTTAAATTCAATATTAGTACATTCAATACAGTTACATTTAATATTCTGTATTAGTTTCAGGTGTACAGCATAGTGGTTAGACAGTCATATACTTTACAAAGTGTTCCAGCTGATATTTCTATTATCCACCTAGCACCACACATAGTTATTACAATATTATTGACTAGATTACCTTTTCTGTACTTTACATCCCCATGACTATTTTGTAACCACCAATTTGTACTTCTTAATCCCTTCACCTTTTTCACCCATTCCCCCCACCCCCTCACTCCCTGGGAATCATCAATCTGTTCTCTGTATCCATGAATCCATTTCAATTTTATTTATTCAATTATTTTGATCTTTGGATTCTACATAGAAGAGAAATCATAGGGTATTTATCTTTCTCTGACTGACTTATTTCACTGAGCATAATACTCTCTAGGTCCATCCATACTATCTCAAATGGTAAGATTCCATTCCTTTATTATGGCTAATATTCCATTGTATATATGTACTGATACTTCGTTATCCACTCATCTATTGATGGACACTTAGGTTGCTTCCATATCTTGGTTATTGTAAATAATGCTGCAATGAACATAGGGGTGCATATATCCTTTAGAATTAGTGTTTTGGGTTTCTTCAGATAAATCCTCAGAAGTGGACTCACTGGCTCATAAAGCAGTTCTATTTTTAATTTGGTAAGGAAACTCCATACTGTTTTCCACAGTGGCTGCACTACCATGCATTCCCACCAACAATGCATGAGGGTTCCCTTTTCTCTACATCCTCACCAACACTTGTTTGTTGACTTATTGACAACAGCCATTCTGACAGGTATGAGGTGATATCCTGGTTTTAATTTGCATTTCTCTGATGATTAGTGACTTTGAGCATCTTTTCTTATGTCTATTGGCCATCAGTATGTCTTCTGCTCATTTTTAATTGGATTGTTTATTTTTTTTTAGTGTTGAGTTGTATGAATTTTTTAATACATTTTGGATATTAACCCCTGATCAGATGTATCACAGGAGAATATTTTCTCCCATTCAGTAGGTTGTCTTTTCATTATGTTGATGGTATTCTTTGCTGTGAAAAAACTTTTAGCTTGATGTAGTCCTATTTGTTTGTTTCTCTCACTTGAGGAGATCTATCTGAAAAAATGTTGTTAAGAAAAATGTCAGAGATTTTACTGCCTGTATTTTCTTCCAGGAGTTTTATGGTATCAAGTCTTACATTTAAGTAGTTAATCCATTTGAGATTATTCTTGTATATGGTGTTAGAAGGTGTAGACCTAGTTCTATTAAAAAAAAAAAAAAAGCAAGAGGAAAAGCACTTTGTTTCATTTGCAATTTTTGTCTTTGAATTAAGAAAAGGGGGCAGTTGTACTTTTGGGGAGAGTGTGGTGATGGCAGAAAGGACCAAAGTAAGAAAATCTCAACATAAGTGGAAGCTTCTTGCTACAACGTTGGGACCATTAGAATGAAGCCCTTCTCTCCCCAGTTTATTTTTCTCCACAAGGCTCATTCTTTTCACATTCTTAAATGGTGTTGATTTTGTGAGAGAGCTGATTTTATTTCTTTATATTCTAACCTATATCTCCAGGTTTAAAGTTCTGTGCCAGTGAGAGCATTAAAACAACATCCTTTTGTTGAAAGTCTTTTGCAATCACAGTGAGTACTGAAAAAACAACTACATCATTATTAATCAAGCTCATTTTTAACAGAGACCCACTGATACAGAACTTCAAATGATGACCTTTTAGCCCCTCTTAAAATACTACATACTGATGTCAATGATGTATTTCCTTATCATCTTCAAAGTCTTTGATCAGAAAGTATGATGGAATGTATATTTCAAACTTTGACAAACCTATGTTTAATTTCTTTTCTGTGAAAGTTAATAGCGGATCAATTTAACTCGTTCTCTAGGATCTCTGTTACACAAATTATCTTCTATTGTTTAAACAAACAATAAGTACATTTCTTAATTACAACCATATGTTAAAAGAAAGCCACCCATTTAGTGAAATATAAATGAGGTAGTTATTTTAAGAGCTACGAAAACTTGGATCAAGTTGTCAGGGTGCTTTAGCAGAATTCGTAATGGAGATCAGGCGTGTTTAGTATGTGTGGTCTAAGTAATGAAGCCGCTCCTCTCTGAGTGTGTGTCCTGTTCCTCCACTGTTGATCACAGCATAGCAATTGACATTCCTGTCAGATTGACTTCAGCGTGCTGGGCACTGGTCTGTGCCACTCCATGTGAGAATATATTCGGAATCAGCATTTTAGGTTCGTAAGCACTCTTTTGGAAGTAGCATCCTTCCTTCCCTGAGGGCTTAGTCTGTCTTTTTTTCCCTAATTGGGGAAAATATAGATGCCTTATGGAATAGATTCACTCACTCACTCCCTCATCTCTTCTTTCAACAAATTTTTTAAGTCTTCTTACTATGTTCTCAATAATGTATTAGGTGCTAGGAACATAAAGGATGAATAAGATAGCCCTTGCCTTCCAGTTACTATAAGCTAGCAGAGGAGAAAGACAAAATCAGCCAACTTGCCATATGCAGGTACTCCTAATTCACAGGGAAAACAAGGTGGCATCCAGGAAGGTCGTGATGAGCTCAGCTTCAAATGTCAATGTAAGGAAATGAAACACAGGATGGACAGAGAACTAGCCAATCAGTGAGTTGTGTTTTCAACTGACCCAGTTCTTCTCCAAGCATATGCCCATATCATGGACATTTTCTTTAAAACCCTCAGAAATATTTTCTACCTCTTCTAAAAATAGTTCACTGCTGGGAATAGCCAACCTTCCTTAGGAAAGACTCTTCTGACATACTTTATTCCTTGAAGGCCCACAAATAAATTCTGGTTCTGACACAGAATTTTGCTTTGAGTTGTACAGGGAAAAATTAATTACCTTCTGCTTGTAGATTTTTAATAAAAATTATTTTAAAATTCAAGCCAAACTGTGGCATTTGCCAAATTCCAAGTGAGTTTGTCAGTTAGAATATAGTTTAGAGTATTTTTGACAACTCATCCCAAGTGATTTCTGAAAACTGAACTGCTTTTAGGATGATGTCCCTGTCCTCTGCACAGCAATTGGTAAATGTGTCGCCGTGGCATAAAAAAGCTGAGATTGCCTTTCCCAGCAACTGCTGTCAGTAAATCCTTTTCTGCATTGGGGTCAGATGGGAGGCTGGCGAACAGATTTATCTTCCTTTCATTTTCATTCACTTTGCTTGCCATTTTCCTTTTTGTTTCTTTAAGACAGATATATGCGTGGTAAGTTGTAAAAAGAACATTTCACTAAAAAGAAAGTAAAATGCTTTTAATTCGAGAAACAATTTTAGTAGTATTAAGCTGTAAAGAGAACTGGTCATAGGAAGGAGATTTTATGTCTTCTCAATTCTTTTGAAAATGCTGTGCAGAACCATCGTTGTTGGAAAACGCATGCAATTGGAATTAATTTTACCTGCATACTCATACTATATAGCTTTTTATTAATATTAAAAATAATAAAATCAGCAGACCCAATGTAAATGGATATATGGTACTGTTTTTATTATTATTTCCAAAGGAAGAGGTAACTAAAAATTCATGCATGATGTTGTAAAAATTAAATGATGCACAATAATTTGAAAAATGACTTTTTCTTACACAAGTTGGCCTTTTCAGCTCGAAATATTTGTTTAGAAATCTATCTTCTGATTGATATTACTTTAGAATGATCCAAATTCTGTTTGAATTTAATAATGAGACTGTTTTGAGTTTCTGAAAATGAAAGACTGAGATAAAGAGAATTAGTTCTGTTTGATTCAACACCCCCTTTCCAATGGCCGTTGGAGTTTACATAGACTCCATTCTGGTTACAGTCGTCCCCCCTTATCTGCAGGTTTTGTTTTTCATGGTTTCAGTTACCTGAGGTCAACCAAGGTCGAAAATATTAAATGGAAGATTCCAAAAGTAAACAAAAAATCCATAGGTTTTAAAGTGTACACCATTCTGAGTAGCATGATGAAATCTCATACTGTCCTGCTCTGTCCTGCCTGGGACGTAACTCACGGCTTTGTCCAGTGTCTCCACGCTGTAGACACTCTGAGCCCGTTAGTCACTTGGTAGCTGTCTGGATTATCAGACGACTGCTGAAGTATCACAGGACTTGTGTTTGAAAGTAACTCTTATTTTACTTAATCATGGCCCCCAAGCACAAGAGTAGTGATGCTAGTGGTTCACATTTGCCAAAGAGAAGCCATAAATGGCTCCCTATATGTGAAAAGGGGAAAGTTCTCAACTTAATAAGGAAAGAACAAAGATTATGTTGCAGCTGCTGAGATCTATACTAAGAATGAATTGTCTATCTTTGAAATTGTGAAGGAGGAAAAAGAAATCCCTGCTAATTTTGCTCTCTCCCCTCAAAGTGAAAACGTTTCAGCCACAGTGCATGATAAGTGCTTGTGGGAAAGGCATCAAATTTGTGGATGAAAGACATGAACAGAAAATGTGTTCTCATTCACTCAAGATGCACTAGAGAGCACTGAGCAAGAATTCAGCAAGGAATCCCCAGAAATGAGTGACACCCAGACATTAACTGCAAGTAAGGGATGGTTACACAGATTCAGGAACTGGTTTGGACTGAAAAATATAAAAATTACTGGAGAAGCTGCATCTGCCGATGAAGAAGCTGCTGCCACATTTCTGGCAGAGTTGAAGAAGTTGATTAGGGTTTGGTACTATCTACGCAGTTTCAGACATCCCCTGGGGGTCTTGGAATGTATCCCTGGCAGATAAGCGGGAACTACTGTATTCCACTTGAGGGGTATGCATTACCCATGATCACCCAATCTGTATTTACTTTGAGTTGGATATAATCACATTTATATGGAGAACTTTCAGGGATTGGCCTGCCAAAAGTCCATTTGCATGATGGACTGAGGAATATTTGGGGAAATAGTCCATCCTATGGGAATAAGAAGTTGACATGGAGAAAATTGATAGAAGTAGCCTATATATAGCACCAGAAGAATGGAGTGCCTAGCACAGAAAGAATGACTGCCGCAGGTGGCTAGATCAGCCTAATACCTGACCCGAGGAAGAGAGAAAACATCAGCCATGCTTAGCTGGAGGTGAACCCACCAATTCCAACGGCAGAAGGAGACAGTTCCACAAAGGCTAATTGGAATCCCCAGTAGCTTTCCAGCATATCCCCAGCAGGTTCAAGGGTATTGTCTTCTGTATCTGTTGTGAATCAGAAAGAAAAAACATGGAAAAGGCAGATGCTCTTTGGTAAGAAGAGAACCACGTTTGTGTACAACTGTCAGACCCATTGGCTGACTTTTCGGAAATAGTGTGTGCATGTGGTGGTGGGCAATTTTTTTTAGACATACATATATACATATTTAATCCTCACCCGAGGATATGTTTATTGATTTTAGAAAGAGAGAGAGAGAGAGAGAAATATCGATGTGAGAAAGTAACATCAATCGGTTGCCTCCCCTACATGCCCAAAAGTGACAACACTCCAACCAACCCAGCCACCCAGCTGGGCAGTGGGAAATTTTTTACAATAAGAGATTTTGAAAAAATCTTAAGTGATTTTTCCTCTGCAGGGTGTCTTGGGGAAGATAGTTTAGTGTGATAGGGTAAGAAAAGAATGACAAATTACAAGATTTCTTGTAAAACATAAACAAGAAGAATGGCACTTGTTAAAAAATAGGACTAAACCCAAATGCAAAATTATAAAGGAGCAAAATGTAGTTAAATTAAGCTCCTTTCATTCATTTCACACTCTCTTGTCTTCTGAATGAGTTCACGTTGCCCATAGCATTTGCAGAAGAAATAACAATATTAACAGAATAAGGTGGATCACAGTAGTGCCTCATTGGGTATTCAGGTGAGTTCATCTAAACTATTTTGTTCTGTGAATATTTTTTTAGTTTATTTCCAGCTCTGACTTCTTCCCCAGGGACCAAATCCACATTTCCTGTGGGCTTCAGGACATCGCCACTTAAATATCCTATGGCAACTTCATATGTACAGTCAGAACTTAGTTTATTATCTTATCATTCTCCCCCAAATTACTCTGCCTCCAAAATTTTGTTGTTGTTATTGTTAATGATGTCCCATCCATTCAGTCTATCCAGTAAGGAAAGCAGATTCACCTTTTGCTGCTCCCGCTCCTTTGGTTCTCCTATCTAATGCACTAACATCAGTGCCATTATTAATTTTGCAAAGCTCACTCCTGCCTTCCTACCACCGGACTGTATGTCCTCATTGTGTCTTGCCTAGACTTTTACAATAGCTTCTTGACACAAGGCTCTCCCTACCCTAGTCAGTAACCTACCTACGTTATTACTGTAGTCATCTTCCTAAGGACAGATCTGATCATGTCATTTACCACTCCAGAGTCTCTGTTGGCTCCATCACATGTGCCATAAGGTCCAATCTTGTAATCATTGACAAGACAGCCCTCACAGACTGGCTGCTCAGTCTCATTGCTCCATTCCTGTTCAGCCACGCTGAACTTCCCAGTGCTCCCTGCATACACCTGGCCCATTCACATCTGTTCTTATGCTCTTTCACACTGTCTCCGATCAGCAGAATCTCAGCCATCTTGGTCATTTTTTTCAACAGAGGACAAAATCACTTTTTTTTTTTTTAACGTTCTCAGACTGGATTACTTCCTTCCTCCTCTCTGTCCCTGGCACCCCACTTTCTACTTTCAACATAGCACTGACTGCATTTATGATGATTTCTCTATCTTGATGTCTGTGTCCCCATTAGACTGTGAGACCCTCTAGGACAGAGATGTGTCATAGTCCTCTGTGTCCCCAGAGCCTTACAGGGTGCCTACACAATGGCTACAGAATAAGTATTGAAGAAGAATGAATGAAATTAGAAGCATAGTGAAATGACCAAGTCAGAGGAAAGAGAACGTGGCTTTGGAAAGCAGAACTACGGGAAGACAGGGTCCGGCTAAATGGAGAGTGGAATATCCTTAAGTCAGAGCTTTTGGTAGGAAGTAAAAGTGTCTGTTCTCTAGAAATGCCGAGAGAGTGACCACTTATGAGCAGTTGAATAGGGGATTTGTGCATAAGGTAGAGGGTGGCCATACTAAATGGCCTCTAATTCAATTTAGAAGTTGTGTTACTCCTCATTAGTACACGACCCCTTGGATCATCTGATGAATTCTAGTAAGCAGGAATATCTGCCTTTTAACTCTGGCTCTGTAAGTTTACCTCCCATAAATAATGGAGAATGTATTCAGTTGGGACTAAGCAGAGACTGGGGAGTGCTATGTCAAGTAAACATAAAGGACATACTATAATTTTTAGAAGATTGTACATTAAAACCAAAATATCGCATGTTTAACATTGAGAGGAACTAGGATTGCATTTTGGCACTCTGAGCACAGGAAGCAACTTCCTCCCACTCCTGAAATGCCTTCTTCCAGTTTGGCATTAAGGGAAGTTGCCCAGCCAGCACTTGGAATTTGTCCAACCCTGTCTGCTTGTGCTCCCTTGTAGCTCTAATATCTCTGTGGGTTCTGTAATGACATAAATAATTACAATGCATTGTACTTATATAGCACCTTTCTCCAAGGAGATCAAAGTGCTGCATGGACGTTACTTCATTAAATCTCACAGCACAGTGGGGACCTTGAGAGAATGCAGGTGATATTATACCCCCCTTTGAACCCAGAGCTGAAAGGGAATTGTTTCAACCAAAAGTAAATAAAAGCATGATTGAATTAGAGCAAGATTTATAAGAGTTTATAAGAGGATATAAGGTTAGAGTTTAAGGAAAGAAATTGACTATGTTAGAATGAAAGAGAGATTTAAAGCCAGAAATAGAATTGCTCTGAAAAATGGGAAAGTGTCAACAGTATGTTTATAAATATTTGTACACAAAATTAAAATAATAAATGACTAAGAGTTGTTTAAAACCATCTATAATTTTACTGTAACAACAGAACAAATTTGGTATATTATCTTTATACTTTTTGCTAGTTTTTTGTTTGTGTGTGTATTTTTTTTTACTATGTATCTGCAAGATTCCACTTAGAACTATAGCATGTATTAAATTTTGTATTATGTATTTTTACTTAACAATATACCATAAAGTTTGCATAATTATAATTCTGAGAAGCTTGTATAATCGTCCGTGGAATGATATAGCATAACTTGTTCCACTCTTCTATCATAATGCTGTTTCCACCTTTTCACCATACAAAATAATAATAAATTAAAGTCTATCTTTATGCATAAGGATTTTTCATTTTAAAAATTATTTCCTTAGCAGAAATGTCCAGACACAGAATTATCAGATTAATATGGATTTATGAGTATGTTAAAACATGAATACATAAAAATACTCCCAAATGAACATATAAGTGAAAAAATATGAAAATAACTTTATCTAAAGACCAACTATATTTATAAGTTGGCAAAGCAGTGACTTCAAAATTGAAAAGGTAAGCAGTTTTTGTCTTTGCACAAGCAAGTGGCTAGATTTTCTTTTTTTATCACATCATCATTTACAAGTAGGTTGATTTTATTTTTTTTATCACATTGTCATTTAGTTCAATTCAATTGCTTTGACAGTGTGAAACCAGATAAAAAAGAGAAAGTTGAATCTCATAGAGAACACAACTTTGTACCAGATATAGAAAAGTAAATTAACTTAGGTAGAACAGGTAATTTCTCTGCTTTCAATTTTAATTTACATGGTCCAATGTTCTCTGGAAACAATTACGAGTGTGTGTGTGTGTGTGTGTGTGTGTGTGTGTGTGTGTGTGTGTACACTAATACTTGAAGTCCCATTCCATGACAGTAAATAGGATTGTAAAGTTTTCTCATTTAATTATAGAGACATTGGGGAAAATGATATGCACATAACTGTTTTTCAGTGTTGAGCTGTTATATGGTTATCTGATTTATGCCATAGTCGTTTACCAAAGTAATTACCTCAAGAGTCAAGGGTAAAAAAATATTGGCTTCAGTTAAGGTATACATTACAAAATATTGATTTGTGATGTAAATACTGACCAAGGAAATTGCCTGGCTAATGTTACTCCAAATGGCAATTAATCTAAATGATGACTAGAGGATGTAGTCAGTGCTAGGTTAAATATGAATAAGGCATGTACCCTTAACCAGGGGCTTGGGGATCTTGGTGTTTTAATCACTTTTATCAATAATATTCTTAATGATCATAAGTTATATGCCCATTTTTGTCTGTCTTAAGGTTGAGAGAAATGTTCGAAATTGACTCAGGTTAATGTGAGACACCAAAACATTTCCACTAGCTCACACAAATTTTGTAAACCATTCTCATTTTTATTGCTGTAACAATGGTGTTCACTGTGGCAGTTCCATAGGTTGCATTTTCTATTTTATTACATATTCTAGTAACCATAGTCTATATTGGGGAAAATGGGACTAAGTCCAAGAAAAGTGGATCTGTGAAAGATTATCTTTAGAACACCTGAAGTTAGAAAAACCAAAGTTACTCACTGGGCAAAGTTTATTTGATCTCTTTTTAAAACCAGCAGCTCCACAAAGCATAGCCAAGTGAACAATTTATGTGGCTACATTCTATTCCTACAGCATGGTGATAAGCTACATACTCTCAGCAGACTGGCCACTGTGAAAATGGAGGCAGAGAACCATTGGTTAGTTTACTCATCCTCTCACAGTTTGAACGAGGAACTCCCTCCTTCTCATTGAGAACCTCTGTCATGCCTCTATTATAAGGCTTCCATATTATCCTATAAGTAATGTTTAACTTATTAACCTCTTCTACAGAAGATCAGTTTCTTGGAAGCAGGAATTTTGATTTATATCTTTGGAATCCCAGACCTTTGTATAGTTTCTGGCACAGAGTAAGCACTTAGTAAATATTTTGGTGAATAAACAATTAAATAGCTTTTGCTTCCTACTATGTATATAGCACTATACTAAGGACGAGAAAGATTTAAGAAGTGTATCTTCAAGTAGTGTATAATCAACACAAATAGTGAAGAGTTAAGGGGCACCATGCACTGGTTTATTATGGAACTGTAACAGAAGACTCTTCGGTGCTGGCACCCAGGAAAACAGCCAAGAAGACCTACATATACCAAACATTATTGCCTTTGGTGGTTAAGTGAGGGATGGATGGGCATGGTCATACAAATTAACCCATAAGTACCAAGATCTATTTCCATAATTTTCTGATTCATCTCCAATTTCCCTACTAGATTGCAAGCTCTAAGAAGTCAGGGTGCACATGGGCTTTTGTGCACCATTGTACTCCTAGGACCTAGCAGAGTACCTGGCATAAAGAAGATAAATGAGCAGCTGCTTTGCTGGTATCCTCTGCTCTTTGTGTGGCTGGATCATTCCCACCCTTGGTTCTCAGCTCAGGTGTCACCTCTTTCAGGATGCCTTCTCCCCAAGCAGCCTCTTTGTTATTCTCTTTCTCAGTACCTAGTTTATTTCTTTTGCTGCACTTATTACCACTTCTTCCATTTATTCAACTCTTCATTAGTTCTTTGATCTTTCACTCCCTCTAGACTAACACTACTTGACAGTGGGCACTCTGTTGATCTATTTTGTTCTCTTTTGAATCCATGGAACATATCATAGCCCCTGGTACCTTTCACTGGAGAAGTTCTATCCTCATAAAGTTATTTTCTCACCTGACCTAAAGTTGCTTTTGCCAAACAATCATCCTGGTTCATTTTCTCTTTAGCACTAAGTGTTTTCTGAAATTATTCTGTTTTTTTTTGTTTATGCTACATGCAGATTGTAAACCCCATGAAGGCAGAGCCTAGATTAAGGAATATCCTGTTCACTGCTATATTGTCAGTGCTTAGCAGAGGGGCTGACACAATTGTTGAGTATACTAATATTTAGCAAATATACGGCAATGACATGAAAAGAAAAGACAAGAAAAAAAAATTTTAAGGCGATAAAAGAGATTTGCTGTTATCCAGTATAGCAAAACATGTGTTGGCTTAAAAATGTTAGTGGCAGAAGCAAGATCTACTTTCAATGGAGACTAATGAATCTTGAAATCAAAGATAGTTGGGAGTAGTGAGAAGACACAAGCAACAATTGTGGGCAAACATGTCTACACAATCCAGTAGCTTCTTTGGGGGCTCAGTGAGAGACACACAATGAACAATGGCTAGACCAAGACAGTAATAGTTCAGTTAGAGCCAGGACAAGCTAAATTCTTACTCACCTTTATGAGTAGAATATAAAGAACACCACTAGGTATGAATGGGGCTGGGCAGACCTAGGTTTGGCTTCTCCTCTCCCACTTATTAGCTATATTATAGTAGGTACATCAGGTATCTTTTCTGAACCTCAGTTCCCACAATTGCAAAAATAAAAATAAAACCTAACTCAGAATTGTACTAGAGATAAAATAAGGAAATGTATGCAAAGAACTATTCCTGGGGCAGAGCCTATTTCATTTCATTGAATGGTGGCTGCTGTCATAACAATTCATCAATTACTGTGCCTGGCCAGAGGTGTGGCCAGCAGAATATTTAATACTATTAGAAAAAGGAAATTGATTTTCTTTCATTTAAATAACTTTAGAGGGCAACTCTTTATTTTGGATCATAGCATAGAGTACTCTATTTATCATGCTATATAATTTTCAGTAAAAGCACACTAAATCAGAAACCATTGACTTGAACAATAAAAATAAAAATAAAAATATTCATGATGATAAGATTTATTCTTTCACATTGTTTTTAATTGAGGTTCAGGGGTACATTTGAAGAAATCTTTCACTGATTCCGAGTTAGTTAGCCTACCTTAAAGGTGCTTGTATTAAAATGCCTAAGCATTCTTTGTACATATTGTTCCCAAAGAAGAGCTTTGGAGAAGTTCCCATTTCTGGCTACGGCAATCATGTATCTGTATTGAAAGGCAATGGTACATGATTAATTGAAGTTTTTAATCTGTGTGTGTGATTAAGAGTGAATGTATTATTTAAAAGGGAAACACAATATTAAATGTTCCAATATCTCTAAGTAGGGAGTGGGAGTGGGGATCAATAAGCAAATCATATTTTTGTAAACAATTTGGAACTTTTTTCAGAAATTAATTTCTTAATATAGTCTATTGCCTGAATAGTTTTAACATGATGTTGATTTGCCAGCTTCCCTTCCAGTGAGAAGTAATGAATCAAGTGCACCTGGGTTTATGTAGGGACAATAACATACTAATTGATTTACGTATCTATGTTGCAGATATACAGAAAGCAAAGCCTTTGGCAACTGGCAAATGTAATAATTTCACGTTTACCTATGACTCACCTGGTATAATCCAATGCTTAAAGGCAAAATTTTATGTTCAGTTTTTATGATTGCCTTCATATTGTTTTTCTGTGCATTAAAAGTCCATTTTCAAAAGCATAGGCTTACCAATTTTTATGAGTAATAAGATTATGAGATATTATCCTAAAGTAGCATAAAATTACTTTCTCATAATTTTTGCCACCCTCCCAAAGCCCATGTTACTTTGTTTCTACACATGCTTAAGGATATTATTTGTAATATTTCTAAATATCACACATTTCATTAGAAATCTGATATATTACACAGCTATAGTATATGGAGCTTCCTCCTCATAACATTACAGCTGTACTTTTTAATGTTGGTTACACTAATAATTCTACTTAAAATCAAATATCATGAAATGCTTTGAATAAAATTATTAATAATGTTTTATTTAGGGAAATTGTGTCATCTTTCACTCATCATAATTATGAACCAGATCGAGTGAGAGGCCCCCAGTAACATAATAACTTAGTTTACTGACATACAGAACAAGGAAGACTTGAGATAAAAGGAAACTTTTTGTTCAATTTCTATGCCTTTATTTCACTTTCTTGTGTTTCTGTTTTGCTTTGAGTCCCCTACATACTATAAAATTTTATCACTTAATGATATGCACAGCCACAATATGTTAGTTCCACAACTCTTACCATCATTCAAGTTCCAAAGAAACATAAAAGTTGTGTCTTTTTAGAAAGTCACAAAGTTTGATAGCCATGACTAGTGGGCACTAAATCATCCCCCAATCCATCCTGTTTTCCAATGCAGTGATAAAGGAGTGTTCATCAGAGTGCCTAAATATGATGAAAAACATCCTCAGGTGAGAAAACTGAAGGCAAAGAAATTGGGAGATAGCATTCAGTACTAGAAATAGTCTAAGTTTAGAGCCAAATCTATGCATTGGCAGTAAAATTCTAAGATGGCTGTAAACCACCTAGAGTTAAAGGTGCTTCTCAGCCTGCATATTTTGCACGCTTTGTCCATGACTTGCAAGATAAGCATAGACATAGACCCATTACTTCACTTTGCAATGGAAGTTAGATTCCCTCTCCAGGTGCTGCAAGTAGCAAATTAATTCTGAAGAAATATCATTTCAAGATAAGCTACAACATACCACTAAAAGGAAACTTTTCATTACACATATTAGTATCAAACAGAAACACATATTGGCCTGACAGTGGCTTTTAGGTGGGAAGATAATTGCGACATAGCCTAATAAAAAAAAAAGTCACGAAAAATCTTGATGTGGTATACAAAAATATCTTTGGAGACAGACTGACTTGGGTCAAATCCTTTTGGTACCAATTGTGCAACATTGGACAAGCCATTTGACTATTCTCTGAGCCTCAGTTTATTCCCTATGTAATGAGGAAAAGCCTACCTACCATATATAATTGCATGTGATTTACAGTGGATCAAATACTTGGCACAGTGGAAGTCTGTGATAAATGTTGGTTTGCTTAGTCTGAATAGAATATGAACATATAGTTGATCTCCTAAACAGGATTTTCTTGCTCCTAAATGGGGTTCTCAATAAGAAGGATGTAGTGAAATATAGTTCAGGGGCTACTGATTAAATTTCATCTGGTCTCTTCTCTACCAGCAATCTGTTGGGTGATCTGGGACGAGATATAGGCAATGACCCTCATTCTCTATGATGTAAAAGGAAGAGTTTAGTTATTTCTTTATTTGTTAATATCATTTGATATTCTTTGAGAATAGAGCTTTGCATGTAGTGGACATTGAATAACTGTTGAATTAGTTGACTAATAGAGTGATGCCGTCCTATGGGGAACTTGAGTGTGTTACTGGGAACTTCTGAAAGAAATGCACACTTGACATTCACTCTATTGGTGCTAATGGGGGATCTACAAACCAAGCCCACTGTAGCTACCTCATACTTTGTTGAATGGATTGTGTCAATATAAGGCCAGGCAACTGCTAACAAGCAGGTTAGGCTTCTTTACTCCAGCGTGTAAATGTGTTTTCCAACAGGAACCTGAGGGTGATAGAATATCTGTCCCATAGGTGCCCAACAAGGAAAACAATGTATTTTAGCTTTTTATTGGCCATTGACCTCTGGACTAACAGTAGTTTCAGAAAATTTTTCAATTCACTGAGTAAAATTCTCAAACAACAAAATGTATTTTATTTTTTCCATCCCTCTGCCCTGCCCCATATATCTTGTGTCCAGTCTTTTCTCTCTTACTTGAGGGTTGGTAATTTTTCTCTAGTGCTCAGAGGATGAACACTCATGACCTAAAACTCATCTAAGAAAGGAATGGGATGTCTGGCAGTTCAAATGTATTGCTCTAAAGGTTTTATTTTCTGTTCATGTTATCACTGGGTGGTCCATGGGGGTCAGGGGCAGAGGCTCCATGACTGTTCCAGAATCTGAAGGCTTTACTAAAAAAGATGAAAACAGAAGGAAACAACACAGGATACAGAGCAGCAAGGATCTGGCCTATTGTTTCTAAATGCCTGCTGCATTCAAGACACAGTGAACTTAGCCCAGGGTTGTTTTGTTTAGTTTTGTTTTCAGAAAATCAGTCATCTTGACTTCACAAAGAGTGATGGTCAGAATACTTAACTACTGGTAGAGCAGAGATGCTGACCAGTCAGATGGACATCGCCCAGTCAGATAGACGCCAGCTGTAAACACACGGCCAGTCCATCGTACAGGTGACACCTTTTTAACATTAGTCATTGCAGAAGCTACTGAAAATATAAAAAAGGACCCTCAGGTCTCAGAGTCCCCTATTCGGCCAAAATTGAATTTATTTTATACTAACAAATGTATTTGAAATTAACAGAATTTTAGTCTCTCTCTAGTTATTAACTCTTTACCGTTTCCATTAACAGAAAACTCCTAAGAGATCTATATTTATTGCCTTTACTTCTCACCTCCTATTTCTCTTGAACACACTGCAAAGAGGTTTTTGTCCCCAATATCAGCTTACTCTGGAGCTCAGAGGTTTTATTAAGATCAACAACCCTGATATTACCAAACCTTCTGGTTAATTTTCCATCTTCTTACTCAAACTTTAACCAGCATTCAATATAGTTGATCACTCCTTCCTTCCTGAACTACCTTCTTCACCTTGCTTTTAGAATGTACTTTCTCCTGTTCTTCTTGTAATGTATGCTGTTCCTTTTCAGTTTTTCTTACTGGCTTCTCCTCTTCCAACTTATAAGTGTTGGAGTACCACCTCCGTGCTCAATCCCTGGCCCTCTTTATTATTTATTTATTTTTATTTTGTTAATCTTCACCTGAGGATATCTATATATTTTTTTCATTTATTTTCAGAGAGAGTGGAAGGGGAGGGGAGAAACATAGAATGAGAGAGACACATCTATTGGTTGCCTCCCACGCCCAACCTGATTGGGGCCGGGTATTGAACCTGCAACCCAGATACGTGCCCTTGACCAGGAATCTAACCTGCAACCTTTCGGTGCATGGGCCAATGCTCTAACCACTATGCCATGCAAAACAGGGCCCTGGCCCTCTTTTTTGGGGCTTTTTATGCTCCCATTCTAGGGGATTTTATTCAGTTCTATGCTTTCGGCCAACAGATGCACTAGTGACTCCCACATCTATATCTCTAGGCTTGTCCTCTCCCTAAGCTTCCTAACTGCATACCCAACACCTCCCCTTCATGTCTAATACCATGTTCTGAATAGAGCTCTGGATTTCTGACCCACTTTTATATCTTCTAAAAGTATATAGGTTCCCAGTCTCCCCCATCTCAATAAACACTGCTGTTAATTACCAGTTGCTACAGTAAATTCAGAAGTTCAGTTGGTGATACCTTGAAAATACATATTAATCTGAAACCTGACCACCCTTGTTTAACCACCATCATCTCCCACCTGATCTACTGTGATGATTTCCTAACTGGTCTTTATTTTCCTACAGCCACCCTGCCACTCTCCTATAAACTCTCTGAACTCCTTTAATCATTCTAACCTTGCTGTTTCTTGGACATGCCCGGCTCATTTCCTCCTTAGGACCTTTGCACTTGCTTCTCCTTCTGGCTGATCTGCTCCTCCTCCAAAGGTTTTAAATCTTGCTCTTTCTCACCAATCAGTGCTCTCCATACAAGGGTCACCCTCAAAGAAGTTGTTTTTTTTTTTTTTTTACTAACTAAACAAGCATTCACTCCTCCTAATTTACTACTCTCCATCCCCTTACCTGACTTAATTCTTTGAGAGCATTTATCTTTATTTGACATCATATTATATTGCTATTTGCTGATTGGTCTGTCTCCCAACCAGAATATATACTCCATGGGACACTCCTGACAAAGATTATAAATATAGAAATGAACCCATTGCAAGAAACACTAGAGGTCATTCATCTTAACCACTCATCTGCTATTTAGACCAACTTCAAACTCTTTCTATTGTTTGTGAATTGAATAATCTTATATTGAATCACATTTACCCACTGATCTCCACTATTATTTTCCACAGAGAAATGACCTCAATATTAAATAAAAATTTTTACCAAGGTCAATATATACACTTTTGACAGCAAGCAATTAATTTTCCTGTATAGCCCACAGAAGAAATTAGTCATTCAGACAATTGAATATGACTATTACTAGAAGCACGCATAGAGCCAGAACAGATATTGGAGCAGTGACATTTTACACCAAATGTACGAATACAATAAAGCACAGAATATGCAAGAGCTATGTGTTATTGAATGACAGCCAGTATCTGAGGAATAACATTAAAGTGTGTTATCTAATTACTTCTTTCTACTATATTTTACTCTTCATTATTAGGAAAAGATGAGTTATTAGGAGTTCTTATTTAAGTAAAAAAAATATGCCAATTTATTATTTAGTTAATATTCATTCTTCTTAAGGAGTGCAAAGCAGTTCAAGTTGTTGTTTGATGACCAATGGAAGACTTTATCCAAAAGGAGTTATTATTGAGTTACAGGAATGTATTTCTTTAGACTTTGCACCAACTTTAGTTATCAGCAACTGTCACAGCCCATGGTTTGTCTCCTTGTCTCTCCCCCACCCCTTATAGGAGTCTCTAAGATGCCAAGCACTCTTTCCTTGTGTACTGGTGAACCGTATTGCCCTAGTGAAGGATATTGATTTCCCATTATTCCTAGATGCCACATGATGCATTTCTATTAGTTGTAAACACTTACAAGACTGACTTTTATTTTGTCCTTCATCACATCAGTCTGCCAGGGCAGGACATCTGTAAATGAGGCCCAGTGCATTTATTAGACACTCTTCCACCTTGCTGCTTAAATGAATAATGCTTTCAAGGTGTCTTGATATAATAAAGCCTGTTTTTAAAAACCCACTGCTCTCTTGACAGAGCCTCATGGTAAGTAACAAACTGCATTTACTTTTCAAATCTACTCTGGGATTGACTTATTTGCTTTTTTTATAGGCATTATTTTATTTTACTGATGAACGTTGGCTTCAGAATTAGCCAGCAAAATTCATATTGGCCTTTGCTAGTAAGAAAAATTACTGATAAAGAAAATACATTAAACAACATGACAAAATGGGCCTTTAGGATAAATTAGATTGCTTGGGAAACAATTCTGAGAGCTCATCAGTATCTTAGAATACACAAAACACATGAAAGAGTCAAGTTCTTTAAACATTTTAAGTAAGAATGTACACTTTGACTTGGATTTGTTTTAGTGATAAATGTGGTCTGCCATCTCTACTACTTGTTGACAAAAGCCTATTTCAACCAGAAAGCCAAGATTTTTTTTCCCAAAGGTTTTTAATCTTTTAAATAGCGTATATGCCTCCTGAGAGAAAATTTTAAGAGGTTATAGAATTCATTTGTCCTTGAGGGGAAAGAAAAACAATAGTGAATATTAACAGAAAATGAGACTACAACATCTAAGAAGGGCACTTGTCAAAGGACATCTGAGAATCACCCTCATGCTGTTTCTCTCTTGTCTGTCATCCACATTTACTGCAGGGTATCACTGATATTCCACTTTGCCTTCACAGCCTTTCTGGTGTCATCCACTGTGGGAAATGACTCCCCCACCTTTTTAAAACTACGGTGGTTTACATTCTCTTTTCTTATTCTCTGACCTAGTTGGACATGTCTCGTGAGCTTCTTTGCATTTACATGGTCACAGAAAGGGTTTCTTGAATCACCCCAACATGCATTTTAATTAATTCCCCAAACATTAACTGCCTCATCTCACAATATTTACATTCGACCACCACTTTCTTTCTCTAATTATCCACTATCTCCTTTCCTCTATGATCTTCGGCAAATGGCTTAATCCTTGGGTTACTCTATGATTCCAGTACACCTAGTTTACAGGAGGAAAAAACAACTTTTTCTCATAATAATGAATCTCAGGTTGATGTGTCACATTATTTACAAAAACAAGTATTTATTATGTTATATCTCTGTTTACCTAAATCCATCATGAGTTTCCATTTACATGAAACCAAAAAGGGGTTGTTGTATATCTTTAACTTTGAGAGAGCTCCATTCATTAACTGAACAAACATTTGAGCTCTTACTGTATGCTGAGCATTATTTCAAGTGTGGGGAATACAGCACTGAACAAAACAGGAAAAAAAATCTGTAAGCTCCCAAGATTTTATTGTCTCGGAAAGACAGCCAATAAACAAACATATAAGCAACATCTACTATATGTCAAGGTTTCCAAGGATTTATTCAGCCAAGTGATACCACAGCAACTCTGTCAATTAGAAGAATCATAGGGTTGCCAAAAGAAGTCAGGCACTTGAGATTTTTAATAAGAAACAAAAATATCACCCAAAGCAGGAGTGCAATTCTTCAGGCCACCGCTGCTCATTGTCATCTAAAGTCCTGTTGCTAGGACACTGCTAAGCATAGAAAAGCTAAGGACACTTTTAAGCTGGGGAAATTTTTGATAGAATGATGTTCTGATATTCATGGATCTAATTCAGGAGGAATAGAGAATAACAAAGTGAATGAAATATATCTGCAAAGAAGCCTTTGAAATAATTTAAAGCTTAATAATCTAATACCTTTAAATAGTACATATACAAAGTATTACATTGAAAAATGTTGGATATTATTTACTAACATTTAAGAATCTATTATCAATTCTACGCTGAAGGGTGATCAATATTTTTCAGTAAAAATCTAATTTTTTTTTTTTTTAGAGTGAAAGAGGAAGGGAGAGAGAGATAGAAACGTTGATAAAAGAGAGAAACCTCAATTGGCTGCCTCCTGCATGCCCCCCTACTGGGGATCGAGCCCACAACCTGGGCATGTGCAATGACCGGGAATCAAACCAAGAGCTATCAGTCCATCCATGGATGCTGCTGAATCCACTGAGCCATACTGGCTGGGCAATAAAATCTAATTTAATCTATCTCTTAATTTCTTCAAAAACCAGATGGCCAATCTTTGACCCAAAAAATAAAACTTGTGTTCTGATACTATGGCTTTAGTTCGACAGGATAGAGTAATCAGTGTTATTATATGTTTATCCTCTCAAGGTTCTCTAAGAAGAAATAAGGTCTCTTCATGCACTTTGGGAAACTGAATACCAGTTGGGGAATTCAAAACAGTGTTGGTTTCAAGCTTGAGTTCGTTTGCATAGTACCAAGTTCTCTTCTTTGGCCCTAAGGCATTCCTCTCAGTGAGAAAACATTGGGAAATGATGAACCCAGTATATCTCAAGACCACCTTGCCTATATATTTAACATTGTCCTAAAATTCTATCTAAATGTGGTTCATGAATAACAGGGCCACATTTCCACAGAATCACGTTTGCACATATCAGTCCAAAGTACACATCCAAATGTAATTTGGACATCAGTGTTCGAATGTGATTTTTATTGCTATAGGCATAGTAAACCATTGTGTGTAAAAATAAGGTTAGTTATATACCATGACACTGTTCATTTATTTTTATATGGGAAATATGCCCATCTGAATGGAAATGGACTTTCTCATTGATGAAGGGAGATACAGCGTTGGAAGTCAGTTCATCACCATGAACCAATGTGGACGGGCTGGAATAGTGTGTGTGGTACAATAGGCCTAAATAATGTTTACATCACTGAACCACAACAGTGACAGACTTCTGCAGTTATTGTTAGGTTTAATATTAGAAAGTAGTAATGAATCTTTGAATTACCAAATACTGATAACATTTCTTGAAGAACAAAATAGATGAATATTTCGTAATATGCAATCACAGGACCAGCCAGATCTACCCTGGTCTTAGTAGCCGAACATATCTTGCCACATCATTCTCTTAATTCAACATTTTCATCTTGTGTTCAAAATACATATTTCAGATTTATGCAGCAGGAAAGAAGGCCTTGGCTCTTCTAACACTTGTGCAATTTGTGTATGAAACTGGCCGCGTGTCCATAGTTATGATGCCAAGAGAATCTTAATATCTGAGATCAATCACCTGTTAGTCAAATTTCCCTCATCAGTCGGACTAGAAGCCAATGATTTCTGGGACAGTTGCTTAGTGGAGAAAGAATTAGAGTTAGTCTTGTTCAAAGTAGGGTCAGATAAAAATGAGAGCCCTCTTGAAGTGGGGGTGCGGAGGAAAGCAGTTTAAGGCCCCTCATGGAACAGGCTTTTGTGAGAGACAAGCAGACATGACTGTCATCAGTGATGCTCAGCTAGAGCCAGATACAGCAGGTAAAAATAATTTCAGTTCTGAATAAAACACATTAAGTGCAGTCACTTTTCAGTTAAAGACAGTGTGACCCAGTGGAAAGTATGTATTCTTCGGGCCCGGTTCTGTCACAGCAGCTACGTCACATTGTGACAACTTAACCTCTCTGAGGTAAGCTTTCTCATCTGTAAAATGGGTTAATAACAAGCTTTCAGGATCATTTTGTGTATAAGTATAAATATAAATACATTGCCCTAGGATGATGCTAGAGCATTGCGAGTGATCAATAATGTATACCCAAATATCCATGTTTCCTCAGCCTTTCATTTCACATGTTGCTAGCTTACTGGCTACTACATACATAGTAGTGGTGCCTCCCTCTCTGACCGTTAAAGTCTCCCACGGTTTTTTCTGGAGGTCGGCACAGTGTGGCCCATAGTGCATGAGAAGCCAATTTTCTCCTCTTCTGCCATCCTCCTCATGAGCCCACCTCACATGTCTCTCTGTGAGAAGGTATCCTTCCCTGTGGCCCTCTCCCAGCACCCTGTGGGAGAACTCTGATCTGACCAGAGTCCCAGTCAGAGACCTCAGGAGGCCAGTGCTGTGCAATGGATGAGGGCAGGAAGGAAAGATGGCCGTCATCCTTTTCTCCTGGACCTTGAAGCAGCCTTCTGTGTAATCCTCCTGAAAACAGACCTACGCCATGGGCTTCCTCTGCTTCGCTCTCAGGATAAACCTGACCTTGGAATCATGCTGGGAAATCAGCCGTGCTTATTGACCATTTCCTTGCCTCTTCCCTTGCTCTCCAGCAATGTGCTCTTTGCTGTCCGGGCATTATCTCATCTTCCCAGGAAGCCTGTGAGATTGAGATATTTAACCCCAGTCTATAGGTGAAGAGACTGAAACCTAGGGAGATTCAGAACTCTATCCACTCTCCTCTTTCTACCTCCTTCAAAAATGCCTGAGTGATTACCAGCCTCAGATACCCATTCTCCATTAATATGAGCCCAAGACATACTGCAAATGGTAGCAATTATTATGATTATCATTCCACTCTATCAAGTAAGGCCAAAGTTTACACTGATTCAATAATGAGTCTGGAGAAATATGCGGAGTTGAAATTGAAGTATAAAAACTAGAGTAGCAGGGAGAAAATGGAGGCAGAGAGCAGACTAAGGAAAAGAGTTTTGAAAAAAGAAAATGTGGTGATTATAAAAAAATAATGTAAAAGGGGAAAATGTAAGAGAATTTATGTATCATCTCTTTTTTATTAATCCTTTTTTAAATTTCTTAAATTAAATGACACCAGCTGCTTCATTCACACTTTTCCCCAAATCCCCTGCCCTGAGCCCTTAAAAAAGAAAGAAAGAAAGAAAGAAAGAAAAGTAATGCAACATTCCAGAGAAAGAGCAAGAATTTCTCTTCTGTTTAATTTCCATTTCCTTAATTCATCTTTCTCTCTAAGTACAAGTGGGAAAGGAAGTACAGGTGGGAAATAATTGGGGGACTATTTTTTTGGTGAATGAAATTTTGATCCCAGTCTACAAGAAATCTCTAGAGATTACTTTCAAACTAAAACCAATTTCATACCCAATAGAAACTTTAGTTTCATGGAATGAAAAGCTAAATGAGAACAGTTCAAGAATGTCTTTCCAAAAAGAAGGTACACTAAGTACACTTACTCAATTACTACCAAGAATCATTCTCTTTCTTAAACCAAGAAATAAAAAAGAGAATTGTTCTATTGATAATGCTTTGTGTTATTTATCCAGGGCTAGTCAAAGATATTCTGGTTATTGGTCTCTTTATTTACCAAGCATAATTTTTCATGGGAGATGTCAGTTATATTTATCAAAAGGCCAAATTCAGTTTCAATTCTCTTTACAGGAGTTTTGTAAATAACATAGAAAGAACAAAATAGTATCAAATGCACTTTAATAAAATACAATAGTTCACAAGTATTATTACCAATCCATTTTCTACTGATACTCTAGGTCAAAGTATTCAAATTCATGTAGTTCTAATGCTTCGGGTTTTCTGAATTTCCCAAATCACATGCCTATTTGATACTAATGTCTGAAAAACAAGGAGAGGTGAGACCAATAAGATATTTGCATACATACCAATAGAAAGGGATGATGTTGCATCATTTTATTTTTCTTCTTGTATATTTATTTCTTATTAGCCACTTGAAGTGATCCATAGATTAAGAAATTAATAGACATTGAAAGCTTTCATATTTACCACCACTCAGGTATCCTCTTTTCTCCAAGGCCTATTTTCCCTTCATCAGAATTCACAGCAAAGAGAAGAGTTGAATGGACAGAAAAACCCTTAACACGTTGAGGCACTTTATTATTCGCACACCTCTATTAACTGCATATATAGAAGTCTTGGAAATGTTTAACTTTTTTATATTGAGATCATGGATTGAAACTTTAGTATTTTGTTCATTATTTTTTTCATAGTCAACTTCTTTAAAAAGATTTACTAAATACGGAACTGATAATTTAGTCATTATTTCATTATTAAAAGTGAAGATATCTGTACTAATGCCTATGGATTCACCTGAAATATTTCTTTATATTTAGTGCATTCTTTCTTTACATGCTCGTTATGAACTTTAATTTGACTCCTCTATCCAGAAACTAAGAGCTGGTGAGACACCTGAAAACAGCCTTATTTGTATCTGTTTCCCTTCCTTGTGAAACCAGGGTCATCCCACCTCGCTTTGCCTTCACAGCAAGGAAATAACTAATGCCATTTGGGAATTAATCCACTGTTTGTCTTTTATCCTAGCATGTCAGGCCCTTCATTGTTTGGTTCAAATTGATGCTAAATTGCAAGAGAGTCGGATAGGAGTCTTTGGCATTTTTCAATTTCAAATAGTTGCTAGCAGAGATGATTAATAAAAGTCCCTTGATGTAAATTGAAGAATTTAGTTGAGTGAATCAGATCCTTGTTACTTTGTCTTCTTACATAAAATATGCTATTATGGGGTTTATATAATTTTAAAGTAGTGAAACAAAATTACCCCATATTTATAAAATATGGATTACTTCCTCCCTATAAAAAATTTAAAATCAGTTCTCCAGTAAAAAAGATAAACACGTATAGATGCAAATCCATTCCGTATTGGTTTCTTATTGCCACATTAAAGAGAAAAGCTGAGGATATAAGTTATGACTTAATTTTGATTCTGAATGCATACTAGTACCTAATGTACATAAAATAACCATCACAGAATGAAACCGATACATCCAACAGCTGGCTGCATTTAAATGATTTTAAAATAAGTGCTTACAAAAAGTTGATTTGGGGGTGTTTTGCTGCTTAGGTACGAAACAAATCACAAATATGTTTTTATGTTGATTTTCTCTGCTAGGACTGGGAATTCCCACATTTCATGGGCGACGTTGATGTCAATCTCCCTGGTTTGCATACGCCTCACATGCAATTCAAGATTCCTTTCTTCCAGAAGATCTTCAAGGAGGAATATCGGATTCACATAACAGGTATGTTAGAACTTTTAACACACAGGATTGGTCTCCTACTTAGAGTAATGCTAGCTGCTATTTAAAAACAAAAAAAAAAACAAATGGTAACATTTTATAGGCATACATAAATATAGTTTTATTTCTTACTTAACAGTGAAAGGTGGTTCCAGCTGGTTCCAGGTCAACTGGGACTCCAGGCTGTTATTCTGGGACTTACACAATTGGTAGCTTTAATAATTTCAACTTCAACATCCAGCAGACAGTTGGGAATAGAGAGCATGGGGGAAATGACTAAGAAGGCTTACCTGTTTTTTAACCACCTTGGCCTGGAAAAGAAACACGTCAGCTCCACTCACATTTTATTGGCAGTAACTAGACAGATCGCCTCACTTGGAGGCCAGGAGAGGGGAAATGTCATCCCCAGGTGGGCAGCCTCTTCTGGTGTCAGACTGAGTGTTATAACACAGGATTATTGGGGGGCGGGGGGTCATACCTTGGATGTGGAGGGTTAGCTAACTCGACCCCACAGGTCATAAAGAATCAGCTGTACTGCCTACACCACTCCACCTTGGTTTGGTTCGTTGGGGGGTTTCCTTTTCATAACACACAGCTCAGTGTATTTATGCAACATGAACACGCTTTACGCTTTGTTCTTCATTTATGGCTGAGATCAAAGCAGTGGTCTCCGGGAGCATCAACCAGACCATGTGCCTTGGGGGCGTTAGGCCAGGGCTCGTCATCTGGGTGAGCGGGAACCTGCCGTGGAGAGCTCATGTTTGTCTCGAGTGATTCTCTGGCGGCTCCTCGGGTTATTTTGTTTTCAGATGTGTCCTGCCTTTGAATCACCTCCAATATGATTTATTATCAGTACTCTTTCATGACATCTCAGCCATTCACATTTAAAAAGGGCTTTCTAGGGTTACCGTTTAGACCTTTTCTTTTTTTTATCAGAAGAAGCAGACAGCTGAGTGATCAAATGAAGGATGGCATTCATTCCCAAGCTGTTCAAATGCAGGTCACCAATGTGTGCGTGTTTTAAGGACAATGTCCGAGGCTCCCACAACTGCTGTAATAAAAGCTGCCGAAGAAATCTGTGCTTATACTACCGTCTGTGCTGCTGAGTGAAAATAGTCTGAACACAGAAAATATGAACATCTGAGTACTGCAAAAGACCTTTGCTTCTCAACTTGAAGGCTGTTTTTTGCTCTGAGCAGGAGGTGACCTTCCTAAATTGGAGAATGAGCTCATGAATAGGGAAGATGCAGCAGGTTGTTTTTCCTATTCAGAGGGAAAGAGGCCCATCTATTAAATTCACCGGGTAAATCAATCAATTTGAGTTCAGGTCACATCGTGTGGTTGCAGAGTCCCCACTTAATCTCTGCCGCATGCTACCCTCCTGGACTTCGAAAACAGCTATCACATACATGGCATCGTCATCCCCGTTGGGCGGGCTCTTGCCTGCACCATCTGTTCTTGCTATCAGCTCTGTCTCAGGCCATCATGGCACTAACGCTGTCTCTGAGTCCCTGTCGAAAGTATACTGCTTGAGTGCAGAGTATCGGGTCAAAGGGCTGGGGGCAGGTTCTGAGAAACCATTGATTAGAAAAAAAATCAAGCTGTTCAAAGTATTGAATTGGGGACTATTTTGCATGGTTTTGTCAGATATGCTGTCATTTGTAGACAAGGGCGGGTTGGAGTTTTGTGGTGCTCAAAGCTAACACAATTTGGAATGCTGTGTTTAAAAACATGAATACAAAAATACAACTGAGAATTATAGTTGGGGCCTTGGCAAGGGACTGTGCAGACAGGGGCTCCTGAAGCTTCAGAGTCCATTAGCTTTGAGGTGGAGACGCCTATGCCTTCGAACTTGAACCTTTGTCCCACCAAGTATTTTTTTATAAAAACTTAATGGAGACTATGTGTTAATAAGTTTGCTAGAAGGTGGAAATATATTGTGATTAAAGATTTTGTGCAATGTTTGCCAAACTATGCTGATTATCATATCACCCGGGGAATTCTATAAATATACAGATTGTTGGGCCCCATTCCTAAGGGTTCCCATCCAGCAGGTCTGGGCAAAAGTCAGGAAACAGGACGTTTGGAAAGCTTCCCAGGTGATGCTGATCTTCGGTAACTTGTCGGTCTGATTGAGAAGCCACAGTTCAGGTCAGGCTATCTCCCTGAGTCAGGCCAAGTATGCCAATGTCTGAGTGCCTGGACCTGAGGGGAAGCTTTGAGATTTCTACAGTTGAAATTAAAATTAAAATAGGATATATGTGAGCTTTGAGGTGAAGGGATTCACCATAAACAACTTAAATTGCATGTGCAGTAAGGTGATCATGTGTCTCCCCGGATCCACCCATGACAGCATTTTCTAGGAAAACAGTGATAGAATTGGAGGCTAAAGACAGTCGTAGCTTTTCCCCCTCTTGTTTTTGTTAGTTACTGTCTTTGTTCTGTTAATTGGCTGAAGAGGTTGCTGGGGCTGCTCTGGACAACCTCCAGTCTCCTGTTAAAGGTCTTTTCCTTGATCTGCCTTGGTAAAATTATTGTTTCTGGGCAAACCTAAGTCACGTTTCCAAAACACGCTGCTCCGTGTTGTATTTTAATAGGCCCAGTGGTTAGCAGCCTACGAATTTCCAAGTGCACTGCAAACTCTAACTTCATCAGTTTCTCCAAGTGCTGCATCTTTTTGTGAAGAGACGTCAATGCTTTCCTTGATAAACAAATACGGTATCACCACTGGGATGATTAAGCTTGAAACCCTCTATCTCCATCAGTGGTTATCAAACGTTAGTGTGTAAGAGAATCACCTGGAGAGGTTGTTTTAAAAAACATCCGTCAGCCACACACCCAGTCGAATGCCTCAGGTCCCTATGGAGCCTGGGTTCTGCTGTTCTCTCAGGGACCACCAGGGATGCTTACGCAGGGTGCCAGGGGACCACACTTTGAGAAACATGCTGTTGAGAAACATTTTCTTTTTCTTTCTCTTTTTTAAATATGTTTTCATTGATTTTAGAGAGATAGGGAGGGAGAGGGAGAGAGAGACAGAGAAACATCGATTGGCTGCCTCTTGCATGCACCCCGACCAGGGATGGAGCCCACAGTCTAGGCATGTGCCCTGACCAGGAATCGAACCAGCAACCTTTCGGTGCACAGGATGTCGCTCAACCAACTAAGCCACACTGGCCAGGGCAAGAAACATTTTCTATAGTCAGAATTCCTCTCATCTTAGCTTTTTTTTTTTTTTTTAATGGTCAGGCTTTATTTACAAAGAAAAGCTGCTGTCATGCTGACATTGCAGGAATGAATGAAAATGGCTAGGGCCTCTCTGGACAGGCTGACTTCATGACTCAGGGCCCCAGACCCAGGCCTCCCAGGTCCTCCTCCTCTGCCCTGAAGCCTGAGAAGCTGACGGGCTGGCAGGCCAGGCTGCGCAGATCCACGAGGCAGGCAGTCGTGTGGCACTAAAATCCAGGACAGCCACCAGCAGCACCGTCTGGTCCTCAGGGCCCAGATGATTTTGGAGCCAACGCTAAGGGTGTTGTGACAAAAGTAGGCATGTGGGCACTCCAAAAGGTGAATGGATCAGTCTTGTCATCTCAGCTTTAATTCCTCTTCATATGCAACTCTTAATGGCCAGCGGTCAGAATGCCATTTCAATAGAAGTGGGGTGGCCAGTGAGAAAGGCACATTGGAGAGGACTGCAAGGAGCTGGGATGTTTACAGCTGGGCCAGTAGGGGAGGCTCCACAATAGAGCATGACTAGGCAAGGTCTGGGGCCCACAGAAGAAACTGGACCCGGGGGTAGGAAGGGACCCTATGGACCCCCACATGGCTCCATGTTTTGCTTTCTCTGCTGTGTGTGTTCTGCACTGGAAGAGTCTGGGCAAGGACAGCTAGGGCTCTCTAAGTGTCAAGAATGGCTCTACCCTGGCCCCACTCATCATTGCTCTGTGATCTAAAGGCATTCAGTGCATGCTGAGGCAACAGAATGTAAAGGTTTGGTGCACAGGCTCCAGCTCCCCCACTGACAGGTGCAGAGCCCACCTCAAGCTCCTGACCCTCTTAGAGGCTCAGTTTTCTCATCTGTCAAATGGAGACCATACTGGTACTTACCCCTTGGTTGCTGTGCAATTTCAGTTGATTAATTTGTACAAGGCCCTTAAAACACTGTCTGCCATGTAGGGAGCACTGAAACCCACACTGTTTGTGTGTGTGTTTTTTAATTTAATTAAAAAACATTAGGCAGCCAAGAAAGAATACTCATTATTTATTCAGTATTCTGAGTTCTCCACTGTTACTGCTCTGAGACCTCGAGAAGGAGGACACTGAGAATGGAAAACATCTCTCTCCCATTGAAATGCCCTGGATATAGAGGGTTATCTGGTGCATTCCCATTGACATTTTCAAAGCATTAAGGATTTGAGTATTTTTAAATCCTGATTTCAAGCTAGTGTTATTTATGCATGTCAGAAGTACGTTGAATTGTTGCATCTCGTTAGCTCATCTGGATCTCCCTTGACAGATGGGTTGCTGCAGTATGTATAGCATCTCTACCTAAGGGTCTGTTAAAATATATTTTTTTCTGGGAATTTTGACTTCGGTAACAAAGGGGATAAAGTAGTTAGTGATTAGGCCACATTGGGTGCTTTTAGCCCAAGCCCAAAGTAAATGTTAAATGCAGCTGTATGATTCCCTCTCTGTCCTCTCCCCTTTTACCTGTACGGTGAGGGCAGAGATAGATTCAGATGTGCTGTACTGAGTCTCTGGAGGCCAGAGAGGAATGGCCTCTCAATTCAATCCCAGAAGCTCCTCTGAGTCCTATTAATGCCAGTCCCGGTGGAAGCTCTGCCATCTGTCATCCCAGCCAGACAAAGGAAGTGTCCCATCGGTGGCCATCATCTGAGTAAATTAGGAGGGGGCTGGGGGAAAGGCCAGAAGGAAGGCCTGTGCCTCTGCGAGGAGAGAATTCACACCGTTGGCATGGTGATGCCCACGGGAACCCTTTCGGCCAAAATGGAAAATACAGAAGTAAACAAACCTCTGTAGCGTCTGCATTCTGTTTCAGCTCCCCGAACAGTGTGAGGGCACAGGTGCTGTACAATGGCGAGAATGTGGAAAATAATAAATAAAACCCCTTCGCTTTAGTTCCAAAGGTGCATGATTTCTGGCAAATGAGTTCCCAGAGATTGTTTTTTAAAGAGCTCTCTTGTGTCAGTCAGATCATGGGAAGTGCTAGGGAGGGCAGGCCCCTGGTCCATCGGGCAGGATATTCTGTCTGACAAAATTAGCGAGGGACTTGTTATAGGGAAATATGATGCTTCCTTTCCACCACGACAGTCCGCCAAGATCATGAATTTATTCAGAGTATACAAGGACCTCTTGTTATTCTCTCAGTTGTGAATTTTTCTAAACATTTCCTGAAGCAATTTCCATTTTTGACACATTTATACAGCTCTAAGAATTACCTGAAGCAGCAATTCATTTATTTGTCCAAAACTGATCATCTTCCAGGCCGTGGTTGCTTCACCCACAGCCTGTGCATCCTTGCCACCCCTGAGCTGGTCTGCCCTGCCCAGACTGAGGTGCCTGTCTTCACTGAGGCCTTCATGAGGATTGATGTTACACAACTCACATGCTCCTCAGAAACCGCCGTCACACTCAGAGGAAGAACTTGAAATACATAATTAATCAATCTTTGATACATGAATATTTTATTTTCTCAGTTTTCCAGATTATATTAGATATTAGCAATATCCCAGAATTCACCAAATCATTGTGATGTATGTATTTGATTTGAAGGATAGATGTTCATTCATTGTATTTTTTTGGACACACTATCCCAGAGATTACCTGCTTGCTAACAGACATTTTCTCAGTTAATATGTGTTTAAACCCAAGCTGGGATCTAGGAAATACAAAAATGAACATGATATAAGTCCCCATCTCAAGACTCTTAAGACAATCTTCAGTACAACTACATGGCCTTTTTTTAAATTCTCACCCGAGGCCATTTTTCCATTGATTTTCAGATAGAATGGGAATGAGGGAGGGAGGGAGAGAGAGAAATATCAATGGGAGACAGACACATCGATTGGTTGCCTCCTGCATGACCTGACCAGGGCCATGGATCAAACTGCAACCGAGGTACGTGCCCTTGATTGGAATCGAACCCATGACTCTAGTCTGTGGGCTGATGCTATAACCGCTGAGCCAAACCGGCCAGGGCACCATGGCCTTTTCTTTCTGTTTTATCATCATCACAAGTTTCTGCCTCTCCTTGTCATATTGGATATGTCCTAAAGGAACAGTCTTCCACTTAGGAAGCAACGATGACTTCGAGAAGCTATATTCATTTACTTTTAAGTCATAAGAAGATACTTTACTAACTCAACTATTATCAATTCATAAGTTATTTCATAAGTATCTTCAAGTTACTAAGTGGTCTTCTCATGGCCCAAGAACTTAATGTGGTGTCTAGATATTCATACATGTCCTCGGGAGGAACTTAGATGCTGACTCAGGGGGCCCTGTTTACACTGCTCATGTCTGGGATGAGAGGACATTGAACATGGCCAGCAAGCCTGTTACAGCAAACTGTTATTTCTTTAATTATCCAAAACTCATCATCTTCAAGGCCAGGGTTTCTTGCTCTTCCATAATGGGCACTACATGTCTTCGTGGAACATGCCTGTGACGTGTGTTTGCCCTCGCTGCCAGAGCCTGGCCCGGTGGTGGCATCCCTTGGTGTGGAGGTGCCCACAACACAGCTCAAGCACAATGCTGACTGGAAACCACTGAGTAAAAAAATTTTTAAATCTTAATGACTGCGTATTTGAATCCTGAAAGTTTTGTTATGTGGTGAAAATATCAGCACTTTATGGGCATTCTTCTTAGTTGAAAAAGTAACACTTTCCTCCACATTGTTGTCACCTGTGGTAAGTGAGGGTGATATTTAATGAAGAATCCTTTTAAATCTAATGACCCCAGGATTCTAGACTCCCATAAAGTAAAAAGATAAATTTATCATTATAATATCATTTCTGTCGATCAGTAAGATTCATTAAAAGCACAAAATACAAGAAGGAGGTAATCCCACCAATGCCATGCAGTGATTTCTCATTAAAGAGGACAGTGAGCTATTTCAACAAGGAGATTAATAGAAATACCGTATGGATTTTTGCCCTACCTCCTTGCCAATTTACATTATGCTATGTAGTTGAAACACCAGGGGGAAATGTGATACCACTCGTATGATTAATGCTGAAACACCAAGCCTCTTGTTATGGTTGATTGTACATTTACAACAGTACACTTGGGAAAACGAAATAGAAGCATTTTCTAGTCTTTCTTTTTTGTGTGTCGTATATCCTTTCCACGTGGGTTATTTCAGGGACTCGAATTTGTTTTTTATGGTAAGCAGTGTCTCTCAGAATATACAATTTTATGTTTTTAGGAAAGCTTTCTCTATCTGGAAATTGTGTATTCCATCCTTTTGCTCTAATGGTGAGATTTCCTGGCCTATCATAAGACATTGATGTTTAGGTAATGTTTGTTTCACAAACTCATCGAAGAGACTCTTAGGGCTGGGAAGAAACCATAAGGATTATATAGCTCAGTTCCCTTACCTCGTAGACAAAAACACTAAGGTTGAATTATCCCTCCAGGTTTTACTCTCTGGTTTGACACATCTCATAGGACAAAAGTAATATTTTTAAAGAGAAAGCATTACCAAGGTAACAAAGCACTGTGGGAAAGTGTAAGGATGGATGATAGAGAAAGATGAACATTCTTTCTCTGTACAAATGGATAAATGGACCAGAAGTTATGTCAAGTGGTCTGGAAACAAACAAAAAGTAAGAAGAGCCATTTCTTCTAAATGTTCAGCAGCTTCAAGTTTTGGCTGAGTGGCTATGACAGTGTAGGGAGGGACAATGATATAGCTATAGAATAAAATATGGAAATATGATATCAGTTGGGATTCTGCTTGGTCTGAATCTGCCCTCTGCACTTCTCTACCTCCGTGTGGCCTCTCTGCTGGGGGCGGGAGGTACTATATCCTGGTCTTTAGCCTCAAAATCTGTGTATATGCAAGACCTTCTCTCAGCAATATTACTGTAACCTGTAGTACAATTACCAGTTGCTACAGATTTTTAATATGTTAAGTATGCTGATTCACAAAGCATATTTCCTTATAGCCACACACTGGGTCCTCTGAGATAACTGGTCTGGTGGTATCTATCCAGTAATGTCTTTGCACAGTAATTCATTCCGTTTCATCCACACTGCTGATCTTTAAGGTATATCTTTGTTACACACCCTTACATACTCTTCTCTCCCTCTACTCTGTCACCAACATCGTAGAGTAACTGGATTGAGGAAGTAAAGAAATTGTAAAATAATACCACTCTACATTTTTGGCAAACAATACATTTTAGAGAACTTCAAATATAACTTCACATTTTATCCCCACAATAATCCTTCGATGCAGTTACATTGATATTATTCTGCATGTCATAAGATACAAAATTGAATTAACAGAGCTCGTAAGTAGAAGGATTTTGGGGAAAAGGACAAAATCAGAGAACTGGAAGGCATGTGGTTCAGTGTCCTCAATTTGAAAATAAAATTATTGCGGTCTGGAGAGGTTAAACAGGTTCTCCAAAGTTGTATTATTCATGTTCAGTGTTAGAATGAAATCTCCATCTGCTGATTTCCCGCCTGCAATCTCTGTCACGAGGGGGATGTGTTAGAGCAGGGTGGTGATAGCCATTAACTGAAGTCAAGCATTACCTTTGTAATGTGCTTCCCCTCCATCCCATCTAAATAGTCAGACTCCATGTCACATGAGAAATAACATAAAGTGATTCTTTACTGCCAAACTTTAGTGATCAAACTGACCCAGCACCATTCACCTTAGATGGTAGAAAAACAATTTTAGAGTGGAAAAAACAGCTCCTCCTATCTTTAGGGTTTCTTCTTAGTGTGATTAGGGTACACAGTTCCATTTTTATTCTCTGATTTTTTTTTTTGTTTTTCCTTTGTCTGTAAACATTCACTGAGCATCTTTTCTCCACCAGAAAAGCACCTTCTCCGAACTCCATGGGCCTTGCTTTCTTCTCCCTGTGCTGCTTCTCATCTGCAGTTTCTGCTAGCCTGTCACCATAGAAACAGGGACCCTTGGTGGAGTATCGCCCATGAGTTTATACAAATGACATAGAGAGGGAACCCATCTTCCCAAGGGCCCTTTGTGAATCAAGAAGGTGATGGTCAGTCGTACAAGTTCAGGGCCTGATCCCCTCACCGTGCAGTCTGGCTTCATACCACCTATAGTTAGTTCACAGCGAGAGGATAAGCACAAACCTCCCACAGCAGAGAGGCACCCAAAGCGCCTCTCCACCTGGCTCTCTCGCATGGAAGCCACACACCAGAGCCTCCTGAATACTGGATGGAAAATCTCTGAGCTTTTTCATTTCACCGGCCGCTCACTCATCTTTTCTGCACTATTCTTCATTCTTTTCCTTCTCTCCTCTTGGCCTCTTTTTTCTCCATATCACCTGACCTTTTTTCTGTATGCTCTTCTGTCTGCAGCGTAATGAAGACAAACTAAAAAAATGCACAATTTTCCAAACTGCTCTCTGTCCTGCTTTCCTTTCAAGGATCACATAAATTACTACTTCCTTCAAAATCCTTTCTGCAGAAATGAGCCCTGTTTTTATTCCATTTTCTCAACATCTTCAGCATTTATGGTTTGATCACTCATTGGGCACCTCTCAAATGTGGTTTGTTATTATTATTATTGATGTCTCTGTCCTGTTTCCCCAACAAGATGATGCATTCCTCCCTGGAAGGCAGAAACATACATCCTAAGCATTTCCTAAAGTACCCTACACAGAATTTATTATGAGTACAATAAATGTTTGGCTTTCACTTTCTTAATTTATTTTCTGGTTGATTCTTCGTGGGAATCAGTTTCAGTTTTGAAGATCCAGGAGGGCAGCAGTGGTCTGAGCTTCACAGTAACAGGTGCTCCAAGTGTCTTCTCAGACCTGGAAACATTTCTAGTGTGCCAGTGTACTTTCTAGTTTAGGTGTGCAAAATAAATCATTCAGGCAAGAGCTGCCATTATAAATATTACAAACCCTGTATAGTTGAATAATTTCATGACAGGCAGAGTTATAATGTCCCTTCATATAGTTTACATAAACTCTCTTCATGGAGAAAAAGTTGTACCTTCCCATGCAAATGAAGACATTATCATGGCTTAGGCAAGGCTTTGATGATAATAACAGTAACAATTACTGAATACCTATTATACCAGGCACTGTGCTGAGCATTTAATAACCTCATGAAAAATGCTAACAGCTTTAATAAGTACTATTGTTTTCTGCAGGCAAAGAAATTGGGGTTTAGAGAATTTAAACAGAGCCAAGATTAAAACCCTTCAACCTTGCATATAATAGGAACTTGAAAATGTGTAATGATGATGATAAAATACTTTCCTAAACTCCTCACAAAGTTATCTTTTTCTATAGCTATATATTCTGTTAGAGTGCATATTGCAAAATACATTTTTATCATTCTTGGTTTAATAAGTTTACCCAAAATCTTATCTTTCTCCTGTTCCAAGAGTTCTGTAATCATATAAAGCAGTAACTTAATAATATTCAATACTGCTATCTTTAAATACAAAATAAAATAATTTTGACATGATATATATAATAATTATAACTAATGCTTCTAAAACCTGTTACATATGTCACCTAATTAGCTACAGCAAATCTTTGAGGTGGGTATTACTATGTTATTGCGATGAACTTGATACTGTAAAACTTGCAATAAATGTGATTAGTATAAAAATTATAATGGAAGGCAGTAGTCCTTGAAAATTTTTCACATTTTTCATTTGCAGATGTAAAGATGTCACTAGATAATATGACTCCTAAGAATATCCTATTTATATAAAATTTAAAAATACTATAAAGACATCACAGTGTTACGATCTTTCCAAATTGTGTCTTCTAAAACAGTTCATTAGGTTCGGTTATATTTATATGTCTGATAAATGCATTCTGTTCAATGAGAATTCCATGCAATTATTTTTCAAGTCTTAAAGTGAATGCTTAAGGATTATTGATCTGAATTACATCAGCTAATGGTTTAATCAACAGGTCACCTGCAAACAGTAATGTGAATTCAATTGATATACTGGTGTGCTTGCAATGCAAAATGATTTGTCTTGCCCAGACATTATTATAAAACTCTAAGAGATGTTGAATTATACTTTGGACTTTTCTAAGAATTTCATTAGACTGTTGTTTTTAAACATTAATTGAAATGTTCTAGAGAATAACCTACATGGGCTCGGGCCCAAATTTGAATATAGCTGTGTAGCCTATAAAACAAGGAGGCTTAATCTGGTTAATGTAAATACCATAAATTACTGGCTGTGGGACCCACAGCTGTGTTTTCATATGCCTAGAATCCATTTAGGAAATTCCCTTTGCCAATTTTCACTTAATGGCAGCATAGCACTCTCAAAAAATTAATTGTTAACAGGTCTCAAACATGAAGAATTTATACTATTTTACCATTATCTCCTTTTTATTGGCAAAAATTCTATTGCAGTTTCATGGGTCTAATATGCAGCATTTCTTTTTTAATGCAGGTAAATGGTTTAACTATGGAATTATTTTTCTCGTCCTGATTTTGGACCTTAATATGTGGAAGAACCAGATCTTTTATAAGCCTCATGAATATGGACAGTATATCGGCCCAGGGCAGAAGATATATACAGTGAAGGACTCAGAAAGTTTAAAGGATTTAAACAGAACCAAGCTATCCTGGGAATGGAGGTCCAATCACACTAACCCTCAAACGAATAAAACATATGTGGAGGGAGACATGTTCCTACATAGCAGGTTCACAGGGGCTAGCCTTGATGTCAAGTGTCTGGCTTTTGTTCCAAGTTTGATAGCTTTTGTGTGGTTTGGATTCTTCATTTGGTTCTTTGGACGGTTTTTGAAAAATGAGCCAGGCATGGAGAATCAAGACAAAACTTACACTCGCATGAAAAGAAAATCCCCGTCAGAACATAGCAAAGACATGGGACTCACTCGGGAAAACACCCAGGCCTCAGTGGAAGACCCTCTGAATGACCCTCCTTTGGTTTGCATCAGATCCGACTTCAACGAGATTGTCTACAAGTCTTCCCACCTAACGTCAGAAAACTTGAGCTCACACTTGAATGAGCCCATCAGTGCGACAGAAGCTGACCCTGACCCAACGACTCCTAAAAGTACACCTACGAACGAGATTCACTGACTTGGAGATAGTACAAAAAGCATCCCTGAGTGTAACTTTAAAAGTTAGTCTTTCTTTTTGTAAATGTAAGGTTTACTTAGTGTTAGATAAAGAAATACAGACAATGCCACAACGGTGCTCAACATGCTTTTTCTAGGACTCATTGTTTTCTATTTGTATTATGATACACGTGCCTACTGTATATCTAACAGCCCTCTAGAGATTGCTTTTCACAAATGCACAAGCTACTTACTGACTTAACAGCGTAGTAGATTAGCTGATTACCTGTGTATCTGATGTTCAACCATAGTGGTGCCTTGAGACATTAAACTGTTTTTAACTGTACCAGAATGAAATGTGGAACAGCTCTCTAATCTATGTCACATGGGGTTTTTTATATACAATTATTTTGATCTATACTTGATGTCTGAGCAGGAAACAGGTGTAGCCTAGATGTGGCTCAGGAAGTATCTCGTGGTTTCTTATTCAGCAGCAGAGTTGGTGACTTTGATAGCTGGACTTCAGAGACCCATGGTGATTACCTTTGAATTTTTATTGGCTGTCGGCCAAATACAAATACAGATGCAGAATTCCACAATAGGAGAACGGTAATGCAGCATGGGTCACTACTTGTGAAATGTGACTTTTTCCAACCCGTAATTGCAATTAGATGATAATACTTAATTATGTTTTCCTAATTAAAGATAAATTGCTACTTGATTAAAAATCCTGCCCTTCACCTTTGGGAACAAAGGTTAAGAGGCACGGTTGGGTGAACTCTCAAATTTATTGGCATTTACACAAAGCTCTAGAAAACCAAGGAACTGAAGTTTTAATCATGTGAGGGTTACACAGCCTACCATCTATTATATTTGTACATCTTTCTGTAAATATGGCTCTGGACAGTGAAAATTGAAAAATATATGCCAACCCTGAGAAAGGGAACTCCTTTAAAAATCATGCAGGGGAATCATGTGTGGTAGAAAAGATCATGCATGAAAGAATCTGTTTAGTGGCTTGTTTTGTGTGCGTGTCTTTTTTTTTTATTTAAGAATTAAACATCTCACTTAATAAATAAGAAAATTATATATCAGTAATTATGTGATGTCATTTTTTGTTTATAATAGAGGGATTCAATTGTATCTTAGCTTAACAACAGTCCCTCCCCCCACTTTTTCCCCTAAACTTCATTCCAAACAAATTAAGAAATGGTACACTCCCAACTTGCCTTTAATGTTCCAGAAATTGTGGTACATGTTCCTTGAGGGGATTGGGGAAGATCACTTTCAAGACAAAATTATTTTGCTGTCACATACTGACAAAGCTGTATTTTGTCTTTATGATTTTTTAAATCTCTCTTGTTTTGATCTACCTGCTTTTAAGCTTGCCGCATGCTGAATTTAGCATGCATAATACAACTATGCGTTTATCTGTCACTTGAGAACCAGGTTTTATAAACATGTTTCTACTATTGTTTACTAAGCAGTTGGAACCATGCTCCTACTGTTTTTTCTTTACCTTTAATAGCCATGTATGGTGCTACTTAGAATCATAAATATCTCTGACACTAAAAATGCAGAGATCAAGCTCACTGTAGTAACCCATTGACCACACTGTCCAGGGAAACTCACCATGTTATCCCTGACCTGTGGTCATGGTGGCCATTACCAAATCTGCATAGCATAGAGTATTCAACTTTTTATCTCTGGGACAAGAAAATAATATCACCTAGGACTATATTTTTATTTATTCTGAAAGTCATTATATTTTACAATGAAGAAGGAAATTAATTTAGAAAGTGTGTGTTTATTGTCAGTATGCAGTGCTTATAAACAAACAAAAAATGAACAAACAAAAACTCAAACACGGATGACAGTATGGTGGTTACCGGAGGGAAGGGGGGTGTGGGGGGGGGTAAAGGGTAAAGGGGGTCAAATATATGGTGAGAAGAAGATTTGACTTTGGGTGGTGAGTATACAACGTAATCTACAGATGGTGTATCATAGACTTTTACCCATATAATCTTGTTAACCAATGTCACCCCAATACACTTAATAAAAAATTAAGATGATAAACACTAAAAATAAAATCTTAACACAGTAGATGCTTTAAAAATATATTATTTGAGAATTTTTATGTGGGTATTAAGAAAAAAGTGTTCCAATTGGGGAATTAATTAGCAGAAGTAAGGTAGAAAAAATAAGAAAACCTTAGAGCACTGTGCTTCTGTGTTTCTAGGGGTTGACAAGAGAGGCTATCAGCTGATATGAAAATATATCTCTAAAGTTTCCATAAATACTAGTACCAGATGGAATAATTTCCATCTAGGGATGGCATTTTAATAGTCGAACAAGATTTGAACCTTCAAGGGCTTCTAATATCCAATTATTTATACCAATCTTGACCTTTTATCTACACACTAGTCTCCTTCCCCCCAACCCTCCACACACACCCCTTTTTTTTGGATATTGTACATTCCATTTACACTTATAGCAACTAAAGTTTAGAAAATAAAATAAAATAAAGGTTAAAATCACTTCCATTCATGTGTAGTCTTAGATTCTGAGTCATATGCCAATGAACTGACTCTATAGAACTTTTTGGACTATTGTGGGCATTTCAAAAAAAAGATATATAGTAAACTCAGAAAATGAAGAGCTAAAGAATAAGGCTGATTATCACTAACCACAAGTTCTAAAGAAAATACAACCAATGCAATGCCTTCATTGTAGTGACACTTAAGGACTAGAAACAATGTATTTCTACTGTTTAGTAATTACAGTACTTTATTCTGTGAAGTGCAGAAATTGCATTAATTTAACATGATTTTAGTATTCTACATCATAGAGTATATCATTAATAGTTTACATGGAAAATTAAATAAACACCATGAATTTATGCCTGATAATATATGCTAGACATAAATCTCATCACCACATGCCCACTTATGTAATTATAGTTAGTTACCTCATCTTCTCTCCATGGTGGCTGCTTATCATCTTCCCTTATGTTTTAGCACATCTAAGATCACCAGTGAATCTTATTAGAAATGATAAGAATCATTTCTTCCCCATTGGCTCTGAGGTCAGCCAAGCACAGAATCCTTTACTGTTATAGCTCAGACTTCACAAATAGCTTCCCAAAGCACTACTGGCTGCCAGTCTGCTGGAAAGAAGTCATCCAGCACAGACACACAGATTTGAAGGTGGGAGTCAATACCACTGTCCCATCTCACCACTGACCTCCATTCGCAAGTGTTATGTTATCTGGATGTCCTGTGGGTCACCAACACAACCCAGTATGAAATGTGAGAAAGATAATGCTAATGAATCACGCTTAGCTGTCCCTATAACTAATGGCTCATGATGCCAGCTGGCTTATCTGACATTCGGGCCAGACCTCAGCAACTCCCCTGACCCACCACCCCCATCACCTTATCATCTATCTCCTCACTCTAAACCGATCCTTATTTTTAATTAAAACTCTTGGTTATGCAGCCACAGTCTGGGTGTTGTGTCTGGTTCGCTTTCCCTGCTGAGACCATTAGGTAGCTCACTTGCCTCGCTGGCCTGATTACCTCCAGCTTTGCCCCTCAGAACCAACTCTAACCTATTAGCTACATCTGCCTGTAGAGGGGGTGGGGCGGCTGGACTTAGTTTTGCAGTGGATAAACTGGCACTTTTCTCATTTATCCCTATTTTTATTTTTAACACGTTTTCAGGCATAGGGTTGTGAAGCAATAAATGGAACCAATATGGGTAAGAGAACTAAGGTCATAAACGTTTGACTCACTATCATTTAGGACTACGTAGAACTGTTTTATAATCTGAACAGCTAGAGAGTTTAGACGTATTTGTAGCTCACAAGCCACTCTTGCTGAAGATCATTGGGAAGAGGTGGATATTTATAATGGAGAGAAGAGGTTAGGCAGATGGTGGGGCAGGAGCGGAATTTGCTAAAGTGAAGTCTTGGGAATGAACAATGCCAGTTTTTATTTTTTATTTTATTTTTTTTAATCCTCACCTGAGGATATTTTTCCATTGATTTTCAGATAGAGGGAGGGTGAGGGAGAGAGAGAGAGACATTGACTGGTTGCCTCCCACACAACCCTGACCAAGGCCAAGAACAACCACAACCGAGGTACGTGCCGTTGACTGGGATCGAACCCACGATTCTTTGGTTCGTGGGCCAACGCTCTAACCGCTGAGCCAAACCGGCCAGGGCCACAGTTTTTGTGTGGATAGGCTTTAAAACATCAGGGAGGGAAGCCAGGCCTTTGAAGGAAACTTCAGTATGAGCCCAATACTCCTACCCTTAGATGGAAGACTCAAAAAGATACATTCAACAGAACTGAGAGGGTTTCACAAAAAGTTGTCTGGTTGGTTTCTTAAACATTTAGCATACAAATTACTCTATATCTGCCCCCGGGAGTGTGGCAAGACCTGGGAGAGGAGACATGGGACCCTCGAAACAAATTACAGAATTAAGTGTCGGGGAGTGGGCCACATGAGAAGATGAGGACAAAAATCAACACTTAATTCAGAGAGGCTGCAACATCCTCGGTGGGAGAACAAGCAGGGAGCAAAGTCTGTGTGCCTGTGAGCATAGCATCAGCTATTGGTAACAAAAAATATCTTGCAGATATTTTGTGACAAACAGTGGGAAAATTTTTAGTGAGAAAATTGAGCAGTATCATTACTAATTTAATATGTGCAATATACCCCTGATGCTATTTTCACTCTGTGTGAAGTATCAGTTATTTTACTTCAGAGACTATCAAATAAATATAATGTATCTCACAGGTTTATTTCTTATCTCTGTCCTCCAACACGGTTTTTCAAAAGGTCTTCAGTTCCTTTAATACCAAGTAATTGTAGTGCTGGCTTGAGAACTTGCCTGTGATTGAGAAGGACCACCACAATTTATCACTGAGATACAGCAACAAAACCAATATACGGATGCTCCTCACCCTAACAAAATGTTTTCACTCTATCCAGATCTTTGCTCAGTCCTCACACTGATAATATTAGCATTTTGAGTATTTTCTACGGGCAAATAAATTATCTCATTTAATCCTCACATTAACCATTGCAGGTAAGTATGGTTTAATTTTACTTTACAGATGATGAAACTGAGGGTCAGAGAGGTTTATCATCTTGCCCAAGGTCACAGAAGTGGTAAACGCGGAGTTAAGGTTTAACCCAGGTTTGTGACTTCCAAGTCCGTTGATTTCCCATCACAACTCATAACACCCACCGCTCTAGAGTGTCCATCGCAAACAGGATCTTTGATGAGGAGCAGTTTTAAAACCTTAGATGCTTAAAATGTAATAATTCTCAGCTCTCAGGAACCTAAGTTAAATAATTTCTAACAGCTGTCTGGATGCAATTTACAAGTTAAATCATATGATTGAAACAGATAAGTTTTAATTAAACGGCAGAAGCATTCCGTTCATTGCCAGGTGTTCTAGGTTTATAAACCACAACACAGATTTGTCTTAATACAATTTCCAGCATTGGAATTGGTTTCTTTCAGGATTTTACTTTCCTTGGGGAGGGGGAAGCATAGATGTCTGCAGGGTTTAAACACAGCCCCCTGCAAGTGTCAGGGGATAAATAGGTAGTTAGGAATATTCAAGCAAGGAAAAGAAGGATTAGCAAATGGCTGTTTTTAGAAGGCATAATTTAAATTTAAATATAGGCTCTAGAAATGACTCTTTCTTGAAGTGACCATCCAAAATGTGTTATTTTTAACAATCTTTACCAAGCCCTGGCCGGTTTGGCTCAGCGGTTAGAGCGTCAGCCCGCTGACCAATGAGTCGCGGGTTTGATTCTGGTCGAGGGCACGCACTTCAGTTGCGATTCGTCCCCTGCCCTGGTCAGGGTCATGTGGAGGCAGCCACTTGATGCATCCCTTTCACATAGATGTTTCTCTCTCTCTCCCTTCCTCTCTCTCCCTCCCACTCTATCTGAACAAAAAATGGAAAAATGTCCTCGGGTGAGGATAAAAAAAATAAATCTTTACCAAGGTGAGCTCGCTCTTGGGACAGGTCACGCCCTGGCCTTGAAGACATGTCCCTTGAACACCAGGAGCCTTAGTTTCTCATCCCCCACATGGGACTACCCCACCGAGTTTTGAAGAGGATCAAGCCTATGTGAAAGTGTTCTTTGAACGGCAGCAAGCTGTGCAGATGTGAGGTGCGGGCTCCAGTCCCCTCCCACGCCCACCTCTCGGTGGCCCCCGGGCCGCTGGCCTCCTCCAGCAGCCCCGGGCTGACGCTGCCCAGAACACGCTGAGGCGTGTGCTCCCAATTTTCTCTTTCCGTGCAGTAGTGGTTTTGAGCTCTACAAGCCGCAGTGTAATCCCTTTTCACTTTTAACAGAAGTTCAGATCCCCTCGTTTAAAGCAAGTGGCTAAATTGTCTAAAATCAATGGCTATGATCCCTCGAACCGCTGGGCTGGACGTATTCCTCTGCTCTCAAGTTCTCAAATTATTGCCTTCCTTTTGTGATTCTTTACGAGCTGCTCTCATCAGAATCTGCGCAGCGTGCCAGTAATCCACCACCTTACATAAGTCCCGAAGTGAAAAGCTGATGTCTTCAGCGTTTAAACGACAGCCGACACACACCTGAGCCCTACGCTTCAGGCGCTCCCAGCTGCATTTGGACGCAGTGGAGGAAACCATTTGTGAATGAGGATGTGGCCCGGCCCGCCTTTTAGGAAGAGCCACCTTAGGGTAGTATTTCACGGATTCCGAGCAACGCCTTGGTCAAGCACGGTGCCTTGTAGAATAACATTTTAAAACAGTATTGTGGTTTTCCGTTCACTTTATAGATTTATTTTCTTTGGACACATTATTTTACCCAGACTGTCCAGTTGACTTAAACCTAACCACACTAGAAAAGATCTGCATTTAGAAATGATCACTCTTGCCCTGGCTGGGTGGCTCAGTTGGTTGGAGCGTTGTCCTGTAGACCAAAAGGTTTTGGGTTCGATCCCTGGTCGGGGCACATGCAGGAGGCAACAGATGAATGTGTCTCCCTCACATCAATGTTTCTCTTTCTTTCTCTTATCCTCTGGTGAGGATTTAAAAAAAAAAAAAAATGTTTAAGATGAAAGAAAGAGACTGGCCAAAAAGACCACTTGACAACTACTATTTGGATGTGATAATGATGAGATTACTATAAAGTTACCTTGAACAAATTACAATGCTCTTAAATTTGAAGAGCAATATTTAGAGCTTCAAATACGCCTGTAAATGGGCAGGCTCTGTCATACGTAACCCAGTGGTCTCCAGTGGGAACAGACTGTTTTTGTTTTGTGTCTGTCATGAACACTTCCATGCAGGGGTCTCATCATCTCTTGCTGGGATATCTGCAATGTGGTCTTAACTGGTCTTCTCAACTCTCGCTTTGTCCAGTGCTATCCATTTTCTGCACTTTTACCAGACAGTCTTTCCAGAATCTAAATATGATCACATTATTTAACTTTCTCAGTGGTCCCTTATTGCTGACCAGTGGTTATTAATGTGTGTACAACTCCAAATTCTAGATGGCTTAAATGTTCATTTCTTTCTCATTTTGCAATTGAATTGGATATCCACTGGGTGTCCTTCATTCAGCGTCTTGGGGATGCAGACCTATTCCAACAGGTGGTTGTGTATCTGTGGCTGGTGAGGAAAGAGGTGAGGACAATTCTATAGAGTTTGGGGAACAGGCATGGAAATGATACCTCACTCTTTGCATTCCATTGACCAGTGTCTGTCGTAGTGCCTGGCTAACTGCAAAGAAAAATGTCATTCGGCCCTGTGTCCGCCAAGGACAGGGAACAATTTGTAGAATTTCTAGTCAAAGGAGCGTTTACAAAATATACACCCAGCCAGGTTTCACGAGATAATAGAGACAAAGGAGTCCCACATCTGGTCTCTGCAAGCTGGAGACCCAAGAAAGTATTGATATAATTCAGTCCGAGTCCGAAGGCCTGAGAACCAAGGGGGCCAATGATAAAACACCAGTCCCAGTAAGATAAGACGTTCCAGCTCAATCAGTGAGGTGGGGGAAAAGGAGGAATTTCTCCTTTCTCTGCCTTTTGTTCTCTACCCAACCACACTGGGGAGGACAATAATCCAATTCAAGCACTAATCTCCTCTGGAAGCACTCACACACACACCCAGATACACTGTTTAATCTGGGCACCCATGGCCCATTCAAGTTGACACACAAAGTTAACCATCACAAGAGGTAAGGATAGCCCATTTTAAACCTGTCCTTGAAAAGGAATGTCACAGTTACGCCAGGAAAGGGTTTGTGTACAAACCCTTCCTTAAGTAAGGGAGGTTCTAGATAGCTACCAAGAGCCAAACCAGGACAAAGTGTGAGAGGCAATGAAAACAAAGAGCAGCAAATCAGAGTAGTGGCTGGAAGTCCACTGGTCTGTTTCCTGAGGCAGTGGTGCCGTATCCTCACCTGACTATCAGGTTCTTCTACTACAGTCTTGAGGGGGTGAGTTGACTGTGATTGACTGGGAACACAGTTACATCCTGAGATACCAGTCTTTCAGAAGAAAGGAAATGTACTATTCCATTCTTCGTAACTTTGTGAGCAGATGTGGCTGTTTAAGAACCCACAAGCAGCACTGGGTAGAGTGAGAGAGGGTGAAACAGGTTTATCGGATGTTACATGTTGTCCTGAGGTGGGTGGTTAGACCTGAGCAGAGCAAGGACCATGGCCAGGTATAGACGGTCACACAGCAGAAAGCCTGGAGTGCCTAGCAAAGGACAATTGGAGGGTGGGACCTCACTCCCAGGGTGACCTTTCTTGCCCTAGCATATCGCGCTGGTCATGTGGTTTGGACCCCCTGATCTTTCCTCCCTAGAGATAACATCTAGGCCTCAGTTGTATTTCAGCTCCAGGCCCAGAAAAGCAGCAAAACCAGACCAGCGACCCAATGGCTAAACTCAGGACAGCTGCATTGGATAATGACCCCCGCCCTGGTGCCGACCAATCAACCAGTGGAGACCCAGACCCCACAGCTGACCTCAGGACAGCTGCATTGGATAATGACCCCTGCCCTGGTGCCGACCAATCAACCAGTGGATACCCAGACCCCACAGCTGACCTCAGGACAGCTGCATTGGATAATGACCCCTGCCCTGGTGCCGACCAATCAACCAGTGGAGACCCAGACCCTGAAAGGACACACCTGGAAAACTGCTGAATAGTCTATTGAGATCTTCCCCTGGGACCTCCCCTAAAATCAATACCCTGAAAACCCTTAGGACAGAGGACCCAGTGTGCTCTCCCTCCTGGGAGCATACCAGCGCCTTTCCCTGCCCCCCATTCCCATCCCCCAGGTGCATCACCTTTATCTTCCTCACTTCCAAGTTCCAAGGGCCCTTCCTTTACCTCTACAACTTGTTTCCTAAGCCCATTTCTTCTATGAATTACTTCTACCTCTGTGATTTTTCAAATAAATGTTCGTTTATAGTTCGAGTCTTGGCTCTGAATTCTTTCCTAGCCAGAACTCAAGTACTGAGGTTGCTGAATCCAGGTCCGGTCTGACCCCAGGGGTCTAACACCCGGTGCCATTCTTGCCCCCACAACACTTCTCTGAAAGCTAAAATTGGAAAATAAACCCAAGTCAGAGGCTGTCAAATGCAAATGAACTGAGATTCTAGCTGTACCCTTCCAACCTGTATCTCAGAAGCCTATTTATATATTGAAAACATCAATTATTCCGCCCATTTGAAATATGTAGTTCTTATAATCAATTGCTTTGAGTCAGTGTTTAGAATTATTCATGAAAGAGTTCTATTTTAATGGCATTTGATGAAACCAACAGCAGCAGCCATTAATTGGATTAGTTTTGTATGGGCTGGAAGAGAAAACTGGCATGCAGCCCTAAGCGAATCAATAGTGTGGGGATAAGTGAGCATCCAGCCAGCCTTGCCAGCCTGGGATCCAGCAGGATGAGGTTGTGGGGGAGAGAAAAACTTCAGGAGGGACATGTCTCATGTCCTCTCTTTCTGCCTCCTTGACATTTGCGCATCATCACCTCTTACCCCAAGACCGTGAATGTGAGCCGTTTGCCTCCTCCACACCCACCCACCCAGCCCACTCCCTGTTGTCCTTTCTGAGGGACAGAGCATCAAAGCATTTTTTTTTTTAACTTAAAGGTTTAAATATGTGTCATAGCCCAAGCCCGAAAGAAAAGAGTAATAAATCTGGACATTGAGGAAAGCAGGAGCCAGGGCCAAGGGTTTAATTTCCCTGCATGGTTCATCCATTTGAAAGGGTCGGGGAGTGGCTGTTCAAGAAGGCAGAAAATGCTCTTTATCCCAGAGATCTAGTGTGGGGGGAGGCGTGGCAGCCAACACTGCTCAAGCTGTCAGGGCGTTGCCGTGGTTCCAGGGAAATCTGACCAGTTTGAAGCAGGGAGCCGTCCCTGGAGAGGCCCCAGGGGGAGCACGGGGACCGCCCAAGTTGGGGGATTGCCCAGTTTGCATGCTGTGGGTCACTTGGTCTCCATTCAAGTGGTGTGGGGTTCAGGGCAGGATGCCAGTGGAGCTGGACTGCAGATAAGACACCAGGCTGTATTCTAGTCCTGTCCACCAGACTCACCCTCGGAGGGAAGTAACATAACACTTTGAGGTTCACCCCACCCCAAGCAGGAGCTAGTGTATGAGAATGACCTCATTACTGAGGATGAAACTCCAAGACCACATCTAGATTTTCATAGGAATCACTTGGTGACTGAACCCACAGATATAAGGACGTGCTTGTGCAAAAACAAAAACTGAAATAATGCCAGAGACTAATGCCTTGCTGGGGTAAGAATCATTGGATTTGCTTTTAAAACAGGCTACCTTCAAAAATAGGCTGAAGAAATGGCACTACATCATTTATTCTTCTTCTTCTTCTTCTTCTTATTATTATTATTATTATTATTATTGATTTTTAGAGAGGGAGAGAGGAAACATAGATTTGTTGTTCCATTCATTTATGCATTCATTGGTTGACTCTTGTATGTGTCCTGACCGGAGTCAAACCGGCAACCCTGGCGCATCAGGACAGCACTCTAACCAACCGAGCCAGCTGGCCAGAGTAGCACTACTTCCCATAACTATAATTAAGTGATTATTGTGTTATCATGTGTTTAAAGTATATCTTTCTACTTTAGGTAAGGCTCCTCCTATAACTCTAGTGCCTCTCTCAGATGGGAGAGGTGGGCAGGGATCAGAGCAACTTTGGGCCTTTTGACCATGTGGAGGACTTTGCACTTCCTTCTGTAGACAAGAGGAAACCTCTAAGGAATTTTAAGTCAGAAATGATATCATTGAGGTAGCAATGTTTTAAAAATCACTCTGACAAAGAATGGATGCCATCAGTGCAACAAGATGATTAAATCAATTTAGCTTTGACTTTGCTGTCTTCAGGCTTCTTCTCTACAACTGAACAAAATTACTCACTTGCTTGTGTGAGGATGACATACCAAATGGACCTGCTTGAATAAGGATTCTTATTTTGTGTGCTCACTGTAAGCAGCAGGGGAATGGGGACCAATTATGTTGGGCCATCCAGGTTAAGGACTCCAGAAGGGGCTCTTGTTACTCAGATCTTTTTTTTTTTTTTTTTATCCTCACTCGAGGACTTTTTTTTTCATTTTTTGTTCAGATAGAGTGGGAGAGAGAGAGAGAGAGAGAGAGAAACATCGACGTGAAAGGAACACATGGAGTGGCTGCCACCCACACAACCAACCAGGGCCGGGGACAAACTGCAACCGAGATACGTGCCCTTAGCGGGAACCGAACCCGGGTCTCTCTGGACCGCAGGCCAACGCTCTAACCGCTGAGCCAAACCGGCCAGGGCACTCAGATCTTTATAAGGACTGAAAGAATGCCAAAGACTTCAATGCATACAATGAAATGAAATATGTACCATTCCTCAAAGAGGCAGATGTGTCTGAGTTTACATATACAGATAACTACACAAAGTAGAAAAGCTATCTATCATGTGTCTCAGTTCTGGCTTTTTATTCTTTTCTTTATTGATTTTAGAGAGAGAGGAAGGGAGAGGGAGAGAGAGATAGAAACATCGATGAGAGAGAACATCGACTGACTGCCTCCTGCATGTCGTCCACTGGGGACTGGGCCCACAACCTGGGCATGTGCCCTGACCAGGAATCTAATGGGCGACCTCTTGGTGCATGGGTCAACGCTCAACCACTGAGCCACACGAGCCAGGTGACTTTTTTTTTTTTTTAAGGAAACAAAAAATAATCTCAGTTCTGCAAATAGTTGTAAAACAAACAAACAAACCAAACAAAAAACAAAACAAAAAAAAAACACCCAAAAAACAAACGAACAAACAAAAAACCCAACAGTAAAAAACCTCTTAATGACTTGTGGAAAACTTTGGAATGTGCCATTCAGCTCACCCAGAAAGGACTTGCTGCCCAGCTGCATGGGTGTAGCAGTGGGCACCACCAGCCGTCAGCTCCACAGGGTTGGCCTCGGCTGCAGAGAGCCACCTTCCCCAGGGGCATGCCCTTCCTGGAGCAACACAGATACAGTACCTTCTTTTCTATCCCAATCAGAAAAGAGTATCAGAGGCCATTTGCATTCACATGGGTCAGACAAAAATATTTATTTATAACATTACCCAAGAATAACTCTCCTGCCCTTAGTCAAAGCATAGTTCAAAGAAATCTGGCTCATCTGGATATCCTAGAGAACTTTACCTTGATTCATTTTATCAGTGATATTGTGTTTATAGGAACAAATGAGCAAGAGGTGGCTAACAGACAGAAGGGCTCGTTAAGAGAAATGCACCCCATAGGGTAGGATATGGGCCCTGAGAAAATTCAGCAGCCTGACACATTTATAACATTTTTTAGAGGTCCAGTGGTTGAGGACATACTGAGACATCCCCTCCAAATTAGTGTACCTTGCACCTCCTAATACAAAAGAAGAACAATGCCTAGTGGACTGCATTCCACATACAGAAACACAGCCCAAGTCCTTGTACTAGGCAATGTGAAAGGCTCCCAGGTTTCAGTGGGTTTAAGCCTAGAACAGGAGAGGACGCTGCGGGAGGTCCAGATGAGAGGCAAGCAACTCTGCCACCACTTGGGACACAAGATGAGTGGGCTCTGTAGTGTTGGAGGTACCACTGGTGAGGAAAAAGGCTGAGTGGAGTTGTGCCATGGCCCACAACACAGGCCCCTAGGTTTCTGGAGCATGGCCCTGCCATGTGCATCAGAATTACATGCTTTTGAAAAACATCTTCTGATGTGGAACTAGGTCCTGGTAGAGATGGGACACCACATGACCAAGCAGCTCGATTGCTCATTATGGGCTGTGTTCTGTAAATCCCAGGCATAAGGTGATGGGCCCAGTAAGTCATCGTGAGAAGCAAGCAGTACATCTGGTATCAAAGACAAGTGGGATCAGAGAGCACAGGTAAGCTGTGTGAGCAGTAGACCAGACCCCCAGGCCCCATCCCCATCCATGGTATCTACTATGGACTGAATGTTTGTTTCTCCAACATTCATATGTTGAAGCCTAATTCCCAATGTGATGATATTTGGAGGTAGGGCCTTTGGGAGGTAATTAGCTTTGGATGAGATTTGGGGAGTAGAGTCTCCCTGATGGACTAGGTGCCTTTACAATGAGATAAAGAGCCAATCTCTCCAACACATGAAGACTTGGCAAGAAAACGGCTGTCTATAAACCTGAAAGCCAGCCCTCAGAAGACACCAAATCTGTTGGCACCTTGATTTTGAACTTCTTAGCCTCCAGAGGTGTGAGAAATAAATCTTTATTGTACACAACCAATCTATGTCATTTTTGTTATAGCAGCTTGCACTGAGACAGCATCCATCTCTATTATAATAGTGTACTCCCTCAACTCAAACCTATGGACATATGGCAGATCCAAAATAGACAGAAAAAACGCAAGCTGGTTTACAGACAGCTCGTCTTGGTTCATGGGTACCAGCTCAAAGTGGACAGCAACTCTTCTATGTCTCATTCAGGGAGGCCTTGAAAGATATTGGAAAGAGAAATTCTTCCCAGTGGGCAGTGCTTTGGTTGGTTTACCTGGTGGTATACATTGTGTGGAAAGAAAAGTAACACAAAGTTAGAATACGTGTGGACTTATGACTGTGGCAAGTGGCCTGGAAGGCGAGTCGGGGTAGTGGAAGCACGTGGAGGAACATAGGGAGTGATCATAAAGTGTGAAGGTCTTTGTGTCGCACATTAACAGTCACAAGAAAGCATTCACCACGAAGGAAGCATGAAACAACCCGGTAGGCAAAATGACTCAGCAATTGATGTCACATTGGCCACCCAGGTGAAGAAATACGTGACACAGCTTGCCTTTGCTCGCTAAGCTCTTGTGGTTGTGTTTCCAGGGAAGTGTTGAGGTTGATTCATCAAGGCAAAAAATTAACTTGGAATAAACTAGAATAGGCAAGCTGGATAGGCAGTTTCTACATGAAGAAACCAGAGCTGCCCACTAAAAACATATCACATTGTGAAAGATGTTTTGTCTGTCAATTCAGAGGGATTTTTCAGTGAAATCAGTTAATTGAGCTCATTAAAACAGCAAAAACCATCTGTCAACCCAACCTCTTCACCATCGTCTGTGAGCCTTGGAGCTGTCCAGAAGCTATGGGGATGCCTGCCTCCCTGACAGCTGAATAAAATACTTCAGCGAGATGTGGCTATAAATAGGAATTTTTAAATAAGTGCAGTGAGCTCTTTCCTCATGCTGCCTAGGTGCCCAAAGACTTTCTAAGGATATTGAGTTGCTCTTAAAAGATTACACTAATTAAGGAATATTGGATCAGATGTCTTCTTTCATGCAAAGTACATGTTTATTCCAGCATCTTGAGACCAATAAGCAAAATATAGAAAATTAGTGAAAGAACAAACACAGCAGATCCACAGATGTAGTCCTGTTTTTACTGCACTATTAATAATAGTACCAGTGTGGAACAAGTGCAGAAATATCTGATAATTCATGACAGGTGGGAATTCATTTACTCTAGAATCAGAAGGGCTGATGTGGCCATGGAAGAATATTCATTACTTAATGGTTATGCAAGATATCTTCATCAGTACCTCTCCAGTGTGGTCATCAGAAGAAAAGACAAGCAGTGCTTCTGTGGGAGCCGAATCTGATATTGAATTGGCTCCATAAGTAGATAAGGTAGACACCAGGGCATGCTTTTCTGAGGCTTTCCTCTCCAACCAGTGTGTTATGGGGCTTTTGTTTTGCAAAACCAACTTTCACACAAAAATAGCAGTCAGTATACTAAACTAAGCAAAGACTGCCATAAGTACTTTGTCATTCCAACAATCTGTAAACAAAAATGCCTGTGTACACACACACACACACACACACACACACACACACACACACACACAGAGTGAAACATTTCTGCACATGTGGTAAGGTGATGATTGGATTTTCTGAGTGTACAATGTTTCATTGACAAGGTAGTAACAAATGTAATGATATTACTTCACGTGCTTCCCCATTGATGGGCTCATTGGCCCCTTTGCGGCTAAATCATGTCTTATAAAACTCTCTGTTTTAAATAGCACCTTCAATAAATATGACTGGATGGATAAACAAATGGATGGATGGATGGATGGATGGATGGATGGATGGATGGATGGATACAATGTAAGTGGTATGACAGCTTTACATGATATATGGTTTTATCCCTTTTATTTTCAATAATTAATCTCTTAAAACTTGCTTGCCCAAATTATCCAGACCTCCCTGAGGTGTTTTCACTTCAATTGTTCACTCAAGAGGCCACTCAGCTCCATCTGCATTTGAGAGAAGTGGCAAGCGTGCCTAGTCCATTATCATTATTGATGCCCTCATTGCCATATGGGGTTGTGTTGGAAATTGGTCCATCTTAGTCACATGGGTTGTTTCACACTGCTCAGATGACACTCTTTAGAATTTATAACCTTTAAAATGTGCCTCCAGGGGAGTGGCCCACCCTTGAATTCCAATGAGAAGATCTCTTAGTTGATCCTCATGTGCAGGGCCATTCTTTATACACAGCATAATTCAGCAGGCAGGGTACCGGGTCTTGAGTGACACAATGGACTGAAAGCAGCCCTGCCCCCAAACCGACTTTAATCTCGATGTTGAGCCTAGACTCTCCATTTCCGTATTGTGCATACCCCTTAGGGGCTATTAATGTTGACATAAGTGGAGCCATTTTAAAATAAAGCCAGAGCAGCGATTCCAGGGGAACTGCTTGCACATCCTCCTTCTTGAACCTTTGGAAGGTTTCAGCTGGGCAAAAAATAACCTTAGGATGGGGACAAACCAACATTGTCTTATAAACAACTGTAAGGCCAACAGGAAAAGGAGACATCGGACCACAAACACTGATGATGATGGACTCTATTTCTGAAGTCAGATTCAGTAACCAGCCATGTATACAGTTTGTCAGCACCAATAAAAACTTCTTTCTTCTATTCATGTAATTATTCCATTCCCTTTTTCATAACCTCTTTGCCCTCAACCTGAAATTGGGGCACTCTTTGGGGTTTGGATTTCTGCCTCAATCCATGCTCTCAGAATTGCAGTTCATTCTGATCCCAAAGAGCTTGCTGCCTCTCATTTTGGCTTTTTATTTTTAGGTTAACAGGGCCCTTGTTGTGTCTTCCTGCCAAATGACTAACTGAAATCATGGGAATCCATCACAGAGTTTCTGATAATACTGAACCTCAACAGAGGGGATGTCTCTCTTCCTCCCAAGAGGCATGTTGGCCCCATATTTAGTCTCTTCTACATTCCAAGGGCTGCTGAGAGAGATTTCCCTTGTCAGGCCACCAAATGTCCTGCTCCTTCTCAAGGGAAATCAGCCTTACCTTTACCTAACAAGAACTCCCTAACACCAAAGACCTGCTACAAGGTAAACTGAGGGCTCTACGCAACAAAGGAAATACGGAAGCTAGCTCTCTTGTCACAGTAATATTGAGTTCAGCCTCCCCTGCATTGCACTGCAATGGTAACAGTTAATAAGTATCAAATGCTTTACTGTGTGCCAGGCCCTGTACTAAACACTTTACACGTATGAGGCCATTTGATCCCTACATGTAGTATGTGGTAGACACAACTGTCTCCTTTTTATAGTTTAAGAAACTGAGTCTACCCAGCTGGTGTGGTTCAGTGGTAGAGCATTGACCCATGCACTAAGAGGTTGCTGGATCAGGGCACATGCCCAGGTTGTGGGCCCAATCCCCAGTGGTGGGCATGCAGGAGGCAGCCAGTCGATGTTCTCTCTCATTGATGTTTCTATCTCTCTCTCCCTCTCACTTCCTCTCTCTCTGAAATCAATAAAGAAAAAAGAAAGAAAGAAAGAAAGAAAGAAAGAAAGAAAGAAAGAAAGAAAGAAAGAAAGAAAGAAAGAAAGAAAAAGAAAGAAAGAAAGAAAGAAAGAAAGAAAGAAAGAAAGAAAGAAAGAAAGAAAGAAAGAAAGGAAGGAAGGCAGGCAGAAAGAAAGAAAGAAAGAAAGAAAGAAAGAAAGAAAGAAAGAAAGAAAGAAAGAAAGAAAGAAAGAAAGAAAGAAAGAAAGAAAGAAAGAAACTGAGTCCAAGGGAAGGTCAGAAACTTGGACAATGTTGAAGAACCAGTAAGGGGTATAGCCAAATTCAAATGAGGAGCAACTTAATTTGTAAATGTGTCAATTATTTATAGATACATAACTACAGATATAGCCCCGCTCTGAGCTATACAACCAGACTTCATGCAGGCGGTAGGAGAGATCAGTGAGAGGCTTCCGGTGCAGGTCGACTCATTCTGCCTTTGTTTGTTTGTTTGTTTTTTTGTTTGTTTTGCCTATATCATGGTGGTACTTTGCCATGCTGCTACAAACAAAATTTATTTTTTGTGTCTTGCTTGCAGCATTTCTTAGAATTTCAGGTGAGGAAGTATAAGTCTCACTGAATCAAATTTGATTACAAACGTATTATATCCTTCCATTTCTTGCACGGTTCTGTGAGAATTAGCACATTGAAAATTCACACATGTTGGAATGTGTTGTTTCTTTGGCCAGTTTTTGCTCTGATATAATCTTACTGTTTTACTCCTTTGCAAAACCAATTTTCTCAAATGTAAATTCTAAGAAAAAATGCTGGTGGAAAACTGCTTTTAGCTTTTGTGATATGCTTCTATTGGCAGAGATTTTATATGGTACCAAAGAAAAGCAAAAAATTTAAGCAAAGTTAAATAGAGATTGCTTTTAATGGTCAAACATCCCCCTAGTATGCACAGCTCTGTATTTTTGTAGAATGTCAGGATTTACATAACAGAATTACTTTTCCTTCCTCAAAACCATTCCTCTTCTTGTATTCCAGAACTTGGTGTTATAAGATATAAAATTTACTTTAAAATGCTTCAACATGGAGGAATGCAAATATGTGCATGTTTACTTAATGTACGTTTTAGGGTCATAAGATGTCCTAATAGAAACTCTCATTTCTAGAGTGGTCAGCCAGCAAATTTTAACATTAGTTCAGAAAGGCCACATTGCAAAATACTTGCTACAGCATTCTAGCCATGTTGATCTATGATTTGATGTTACTACATAGTATAATGAATGCCAGAAATGAGCTCTCATTGGTGAAATTAATGATATTTAAGTTATGATGATATTTTAATGATACTTTCCATTTTTACATGAACCCGGGATCCAGAAACCAGCAAATTCTGTGTCTTGTGCTCTTAAAGAAGTCACTTAAGACTTAATCCTTAGAGGACCCTCTGGGTCCAGCCACTAGATCAAAGGTGACCACATCTTGCCTCTAAAATATTGTTCAATCTGCCTCAAGTGAGTATTTCATGCAAGTTGTGGTAAGTCATCTACGAGAACAGAGAGATGAGATGTCAATAAGATTATAAGACAGACTGCACCATGTTATGGCTGCTTAGAAAATATTTAGTAAGTGTCTAGGTGTGTGGCAGAATTTGGTGCAAGATCTACTTTTAGTATAACATTCTACCTCTATTGTATAACTTTTATCATGCCATACTTTTAGAGACTGCATTTCTCTATACAACTGCCAAAGAGGGTGTGCTGTTAAGTTGGCTTAAGTCTGTTAGCATTTGGTTATTGTTACCACTCATCTTCTTATGCAAGCTAGAAAACTCTGCATCAGCTTTGACCTTATTCAGTTTTTAAAAAATAAATTGAAACTGGCAGCAAATCTAAACCTTTCTAATATATTCCTCTCTAGATATCCACTGCTACCCACCCAGGCTAGCTTTTCATTATCTATCACGTGGATTGTTGCCACAGCCCTTGACTCTCTTCACCTTGGTCTTCCACATTTCTGCCGCAATATTTCACCAGGGTAACCATGTTACCTACTGTTCAGAAACCTTTAATAACTCGCCTCCCCCTTTTCCTTTTAACAGAATAAAATGGAATTCTTTAATTTGGAATTCAAGGTCTTGTCTCAGTCTAGCACCTGTTTACTTTGGGTGTCCTAGGGTTTTGCCGAACTGCACATGGATCATCTCCTCCTCCCAGTTCTCCCTCAGTCGCCATACACAGATGCCAATCATTGCCAAGGTCATTGCTATTGCTCCTGGGGTTTCCTCTCTAGAATACACACCTTTCCTTCTCGATTCTTCAAAGCTTAATGTAAATGTCACCATTCCTACTCATCTTTCCTGATCCCCTTAATCAGAAGTAATCATTCCCACTTCTGTTCCTATGTTACTACATGTACCTGAGTTGGATAAGCATCTTAGTTGTTTTTTTCTGTTTCACCTACTAAATTGTGAGTGTTTGGAAGGCATGGATCACATCTTTTTCATTTTTTGTTCCTTAGAACACAATGCTAGTAAACTTAGTCTATACCTTTAAATTGCACACTATACACTCGCATGCAGTTTAACTTGGTGGTTTGTTAAATGTCTACTCTAAGAGTAGTGGTATTAAATTTTAAGTGGATATAAAGACCATGGTGATGGGAGTGGTGGAACAGGAGGGGGTTATAGTCACAGATTCTACACCTAAAACCCAAGCTCCTGACTCAGGATCTAGGACATTCACTTTCAGACAAACAACCCAGGCAATTCCGAAACAGATGGTCCCAGGACCATGTCTTCGGTACATAAGCGGGATGGGGCATGGACAGGGAATTCTGTGTAAGTCCAGGGAGAAGAACTCACACTGGTAAAGGAAGCCTAGAGAGCTAGTGAGCAGAAGGATAATTGCTCTACATGTCAAAGTCTATTACTTTCCTATGTAACATTAATAAACAACTGGAATTTGAAATAAAAACACACTACCATTTAAAATAACACCTCAAAAAAATAATGTTTAGGTGTAAATCTAACAAAATATATAAGAATCTCCATATGGAAAAGTACAAATTTCTGATAAAAGAAATCAAGAAAGATATAAATGAATGGAGAGATATTCCATGATCAGGGATTGGAAGATTCAATATTATTAAGATCTCAGTTCTTCCCAACTCGATCTATAGATTCAACTCAATTCTAATAAAAATCCCAGCAAGCTATTATGTGGATATTGACAAACTGATTCTAATGTTTATGTGGAGAGGCAAATGACCCAGAACAGCAAATACAATACTGAACAGGAAGAACATTGGAAGACTTCAAGTTATTAAACCTCAAGGCTTTCTATGAAATTATAGTAGGCAGCATAGTATTGGGAAAAAGACAGACAGATAGGTAAATATAACAGAGTAAGGGAGGCCAGGAATAGACACATAGAAATAGCCAAATAATCTTTGACAAAGGAGTCAAAACAATTCAGTGGAAAAAGGATAGTCTTTTCAGTAACTGGTGATGGAAAAATTTGACATTCATATGCAAGAAAAATGAATCTAGACACAAATCATATACCTTTGACAAAAATAAACTCAAAATAAAACACAAACTTACATATAAAATAAAAAACTATAAAACTCCTTGAAGATTATAGGAAAAATCTAGGTAATACTGGCAATGAGATTTTAGACACAACACTGAAAACAAGATTCATTTAAAAAATGATAAGTTAGACTTTATTAAAATTTAAAAAGTCTGTGCTGCAAGATACATTGTTGAGAGAATGAAAAGAAAAACCATAGCCAGGAAGAACATATTTGCAAAATACAAGTCTATAAAGGTATAGTATCAAAATATGCAAAAAACTCTTGAAACTCAATTATAAGAAAACAAACAACCCAATAAAAAAATGGACAAACATCTAAACAGAACCATACCAAAGAAGACACACATGGCAAGTAGCATATGAAAAGACATTCGATATCTTTTGTCATTAGGGAATTACAAATTAAAACAACCTTGAGATAACACTAAACATCTATTAAAATGGTTAAACAAACAAAAAAATTATAATACCAAGTGCTGAGGATAAGGAGCAACAGAAACTCTTATTTATTGCTGGTGGAAATGCAAAATGATACAGACAGTTGGAAGACAGTTTGACAGTTTCTAACAAAGCTAATCATAGTCTTATCATATGTTCCAGAAATAACATTCCTAGATATTTATCCAATTGATTTGAAACTTAGATCCACACAAAGACCTGCACATAAATGTTTATAGCACTTTTAGTCATAATTCCAACAACTGGAAGAAAACAAGGCATCCTCAGTAGGTGAAAAAATTAAAACAAAAAAACAAACAAACAAAAGAACTATGGTACATCCATAAAATAGAATATTATTCAACAGTAAAAATAAATGAGCTATCATGCTACAAAAATATATAGAAAAATCTTAAATGCATATTAATAAGTAAAAGAAGCCAGTCTGAAAAGGCTATATACTGTATGATTCAAATTATTTTGAGTACTTGATGTTCTGGAAAAGGTAAAACTATACAGACAGCAAAAAAATCAGTGGTTGCAGGGGGTCGGGGTGTGTGTGGCGAGGGGGAATTGAGTAGGTAGAGCACAGCAGACTTTTAGGGCACAGAACTATTCTGTATGATATTGTAGTGGTGGATACAGGGCACTGTGCACTAGTCAAAGCCCGTGGAACTTTATAGCACAAAGAGTGAAGCTTAATGCATGCAAATATTTTTTTAAAAAACATCATTTAGGAAAGAACGTGACAAGAGAATCTAATTGTATTAAAAATACATGAAACAACCTTACTAGAGTGGATGGTGGGAAAAGGTGCTGACCAAAGTAACTTTGGTAATGAGTGGAGTCTGTAAGACTACAAACGAAAGGAACTGCATATAAAAACTGTAGCCTCTGGGTTACAGGTTAACAGTTCTGATACTGCTGTACTTGCACTGGAATTAGACAATTAAGCAAATGGATGGGGGATGGTAGGAGCCAGGTTTCTCCCTGTGGAGTAGGAATTTACAGATGAGCAAGAGAGGAGGCTAGAATGATCCATGTAGTAATGGATTCGAGCTGGAGAGAGCAGTAGGGTGAACTCAGTTTAACTTAATATAGTTACCAATGGTAAAGAAATATTTATAGATACATGTACAGGTTGGTATACATACATATGTTTCTTTGCTCTATCAACTGAGAGACTAAAATAAACAATACTCCAGTAACAATGAGCCCATTAACACCAAGACTGTGATTTTAATACCACTGTCCTATGAAGGGAACTAGGACCCCTTAGACTCTAAGGCTTAGAGAAATGTCTGGTTCTAGGTCTGGGGCAGGAAATACACAGAATGAGACTGGAGCATATCGCAATGCTGGAAAATAAGGAAGTGCTCAAAAAACAACCCAAAACCCACATCGAAGGGCATGTCAAATAGACACAGGAGCCAACAGAAAAGGCTCTCAATGTCAACGCTGGAACAATTTGAGCAACAAAATAAATAACGTATTGAATTATAGCCCAAAGCATAAAATCGATGAATCTATGCTGATAGAAATAAATGATTGAAAACTTAACAACGAAGGTAGAGGGGAAAAAACAAAACTCTCATGCAGAGGAATGCCCACCAGTTTATGTAGATTCTCCCTTACAGAAGGGAGGAGCATGACTCCTCACTCCTTCCACATGGCTGTGAATAGTGACTTCCCTCCAAAGAGTACAGTGTGGGAGGGAAGGAAAAGAGAGTAACTGTACAGTGGAGAAACAGACAAACCTTATCCCCCCAGGTCATCAAGAGCAATGTAAACCATCACAAAGCATGGGGTAGTATGTGCCCTTGACATGATGTCATGAAATGACACTTCACCTCTGTGGTCTTCCTTCTAGAACTTATAACTCTAGTCTAACCATGAGAAAAACATCAGACAAATTCCCATAGAGGGGCATTCTATCTCACACAGCCTCCTCAAATCTATTAAGGTTATCGATAACAAGCAGAAGTCTGAGAAAACGTTTCACAGTGAAGAGCTAAGGAAACACGGCAATCAAATGCAGTGTGGTATCCTGGATGGAATCCTGGGAACTGGAAAGAACATCAGGTAAACACTAAGGAAATCTGAAAGAACTATGGACTTTACTTAATATTAATATACTGATATGTGTTCATTAATTGTAACAAATGTATCCTACTGATGTACCATGTTAATAACAGGGGAACACTTATTTGATAAGATACATTGCTCACATTATTAAAATGTATAATTGTGTCCTCTATGCAAGAGCTCAAAGGGCTTTATAAGTAAAAAATACTTTCAATCTGTAAGGATATATTTAAATATTATATTTTATCATTGATAGACTAATAATAAAAGATAAGAAAAAGTAAATATGCTCAGCTCACTCCATGTGCAATACAAATTAGGACTCCCTCCATTGCCAGTCACCATGATGAACATCAGGTTTTTGTAAATGGTGAGTGGCTCTGACAACTTCCATTTCCTGAGGTTTCTAGATATTAAAAAAAAAAAAAAAAAAAAAGATGGACCAAAATAAGACTATAAAAAATGTTATGGTTCAAAAATATTCTAATATTTCTTTAAAAAATTCTTCAAATAGAAAAATACATATAGAGAATAAAGACAAAAGTATAATTGTCCCGCTTATCAAATAATAATGGGATTTCTAAGATATATTAGGTCATAGTGTGTTACAGACAGATGAATCACAAATGTGTATGATGAATGCCTTATCTCAGTTTTATTCCTTATTCTCAGTTTGTGCTCTGACTGTATGTAATAATAATAATAGTAATAATAGCAGCTAGCACTTACTGAATATTTACTATGTTCTATCTAGGGGCTGTTAAAACCTTCCCAATAGCTATGAGGTAGATAGTATTATAATCTTCATTTTACAGGTGAGGAAATTAAGGCATGGAGAGATGACACAATGTTCCCAAATGTCACAGCTGGCCAGGGTGGCTCTGAGATCTGAACCCTGGTGGTCTGTGTGTATAATCCCATCTTCCATGGCTTCTGCCTCTATGCAGGTGGATAGATCATGCAGAAAGAACAAGAAAGGTCTAAAATTAAGGCTTTTTGTGGCTGGGAGAAGTCAGTCCCACCAACAGTGGCACCAGCTCAGTCCCGGAGAGGGGTCCACCCTGTGGAGCCACGTTAAGGAGGCGGGCCCCGCACAGCCCTGCTGCCTGTGTCTGTCTCCAGGGAAAACATCACTTGCATCTGCTCCCAGTGGCCCCATGAATAATTCAGGACTGTGACCCAGTGCTGCAGCTGGTGTGGGCTATTCCTCTCAACCCGGTGGCCCCAGGAGACTTATAAATTCAGCTCCAGACCGGGAATGACAAAAAGAAGAGGACACACAGCACTCCCAGACATGCAATTGGTCAGGATCTGGGAGAGTTATGCAAATATGGTTCCTCCTAGGAGTCTGACCTGTGGATGAGTCAAACATCTAATTCCCTTCAGGAAGAGAGACTCAGGCGTCACCACTTCCTGAGAGTCCTGTCTCTGGTGACTGTCACAGTGTGCCCTCCCCTTCAACCAGCCCCTTAAAAGGACTGCTTCTCAATGACCACCTTGTTTACTTAAGAAGCTTCATTAAACTCTAAGATGGGCTTGGACCTTATGGAAAGAAACAGAATTTCAACAGCTTTTACGTAGAGAGAGTAACCTGATTTTCTGTTTTAAAAATAAATACAGAAAAGCCCAGCATTTTGTTCCCCTGCCTTGTCTCCGTCGCTAACAGGCCTGTAATTTTCATTTTAGTGGTGCAAGACAGAGGCTCCATCTCACCTTTGTTTTCGTTTTAAGTTCTGTGATGCTGAACAAGTTTCTTTGGTTTCCTCATCTACATAAATGGATTAATAACACCTACCTCACAGGGTTATTGTGAGGATTCATAAGTTAATACCTGCAGTTGCTGTGATCGGTAGATTATTTTCCGTGAGGGGTAGAAATCAAACAGCCTACCCGGTGCAGAATGTGCGAATAAATTCGGGACTCTGGGTCTGACTCAGGCCAGTTCACCTGTCCCTCTGTTGGATCTGTACCCTTCGTATGGATGGTGCCTAATTCTACATTTCCAAGACCTTTCTTGGAATTTAGATGTAAATATGCAAATACCTGTAAACATATCCCCTTGGCCCTCGTAAGCATTTTATATTTAGTGTGTCTAAAATTTTCCCACAGAGTTTCCTATTACATTAATAACTTTGTTTAAAATATTTCTTTATCAACAGTCTGAAGTATTTTTAAGTTTTAAATAGTATGAATTAATTATAATCTATGCCCTGGGGATGGGGGTGTGTGTGTGGTTAGTTAGTGTTATCCCATCAGAAATGAAGCTTCAAGGATGGTTACTAAACATTTGAATTATCCTTACCAAAATCTAAAACCTTAGAGCATGTTACTAGCCTAAGGGATATTAGAATGTTTTTTTTAAATTAATTATTGAAGAAATGAATGTGTTTAAGAAAGATGACTGGTTAGGGATGTTCTAGTCTCCACCCCCCTTGCACAAACCTGAAAAAAGAATCCAGCAGTTGCCTGAGGCTAATGTGCCTTCCCTGACCCACACAGGACCTCGTGACCTAACCGGACTAGAAGGCCAGCTGCCCCTTCTCTCAGAAAGGATGGAAATCACTTCCCCTGAGCCTGTTCTGCAAGGTGCTGCTCAGGTGCCTGGTGTAAAGTTTGGCACTCTTTTTGTGCCTCCTTGCTATCATGTTTGGGCATTGCACAGAATTTGGCCTAAAACTTGCTTTCAGGGTAACACGCTATCTGGTAGCAAGGTTTTGGGAGAAAAAGGGCATAGACTGCACCTAGCTCTGCTCCATCAGAGGTTAGCATTCTCACCAAATAATCTGACGTCTTCTGATCTGCCAAATTGGCTTTATAACAGTTTGCATCAGTTTCCTGTCTGATAGCTGGCCCTACAATTCAGCCAGATGCTCAAGTCATGAGTGTGTTGCTGGAGAAAATGGGCTCTTGTGGAATGACAAGGAAAGAATTTCAAGGGCACGCACGTAGGAGAAGTTTAAGAGTAGTGGCAAGATTTACTGGGGTGAAAAGAAATAAGATGCTGTTAGGGATGTGGAGAGCAGGCAGGCTCCAGTAGTGGCTGCTCTGAGGTCCTTACTAATCCTCTATATATTTTCTTGGTTTTTGAAACAAGCAGGATGTCTTTCAAAGTGTCCAACCTGTTTCCTGGGTTTTTACGGGGCTATGCTGGGCCCTCCCCTTATCCAATCCCTTTCCTGTATCTTCCAGGGTTTCTGTGCCTTTCTCCTATCCAATCCTATCCCCGGATATGCCCAGGCTAGACTCCTCCCCTTATGGTTGCCATTTTGCCTGCTACTGCATGTGCCTCAAAGCTCTGCTTCCTCATTTGCCTTCTACTGGTACCTGCTCTTAGTAGAAGGACCTCCTCCGAGTCACCTTGGCTTCTACTGTGCATGTGCCCAGCAAAGGAATCTTCCCCTTACTGCTTATCCCTCCCCCTGGGAATCCTGGCAAACAGGCCCGTTGTTCCCCAGGGAGATTGGAAAGCCAGTCTTTCCTGCTTGCTCAGGGACTAATGTCCCTTTGGTGGAGGATGTGCCTGTCCCCTAGGGTGTCTGTGAAGGTGTAGCTTCCTGACTTAATCAGGCTTAGCCACTTTTGCTCCTTTCTCTTTTGTTAATGCCTAAGTAGCCACACAGGCCAACAAATAAATGTAAGAGTTATCCCAGAATATTTGCTTTTCCTGACGCCGCTCATCCAATCAGCCTGAGTACGTACAGTCTCTCCAGGGCATTTCTTCCACTACATCCTTGTTAACGGTACTCTAATTCAGACCCTCCCCCTCATCTCGCCATGCCTTCTAATACCCTCCACATTGCTGTCACACTGATATATTCACAAGTCTAAACTTATTCCTTATTCCACTGCCTAAAATCTTTCAAAGGCCCACATTATCAACATGATGAAGTCTAAACAGCTTACTTAGATTTATCATTTTATCTTCCACCTTGGACAGTATCTGTCCTAGTCAGATCTTGCCTTCTAGACTAAGAGAACCTCACAGTATTTTGCTTTCATTTGTCTCTGTATCTTCAAACCCAGAAGGTAGCAGGTACTCAGTGCACATTTGCTGGAAAGAAGAGAAATACGGTAGTTGCTTGAACCACTACTTAGAATGAAACTCAATATAATAGCTAGCACTTTTTAAGTAATTACTATGTGCCAGACACTATTTATAAGTACTTCACATTAATTAATTTATTAATGCTCATAAAAACACTCTAAGATAGTATTATAATCATTTCATTTTTACAGATGTGGAAACTGAAGCTCGGTTAGTTCAAATAACTAGTCCAGTATCACTCAGCTTGTAATTAACAGAACCAGGACTCAAACTGTGACAGTCGGGCCCCAGAGGCAGTATTTCTAATCATTACATTCTGCAGTGTCTTGCGGTCTTCAGGATAAATGAAATTCGTGGTTAACAGAATTTTGAATCACACTCTTTACAATTCTGAACCTCATTGTCATCTGTAAAATGAAGGTAATTGTGCCGGGCTTATAGAGTTGTTGTGAGGACTGAAAGAGAGAGTTCTATAACATTTTTCATTTTTCGCTCTGTGCTTTTCACATTGTTATCTCCTTCTCCTCGCCCATCCCCCCTTGCTTACTCTGCTCCAGTCACTGGCCTCCTGGCTTTTCCTCAAACACATCTCACCTGTACCTAAGTGTCTTAGGACATTTGCATAAGCTGGTCCCTCTGTTTGGAATTCTCTTCTTCCAGATGCTCACACGGCTATCTCTTCAAGTCTTTTCTCAGTGAGAGCAAACTTGAGGATCCTATTTAAACTGTCCTTCCTTCCTACACTCCTGACCCTTCTGACCCTGCTCTACTTTGTCCATCTTTCCACTCACCTATCATCTGCTAGTATACTCCATAATTTACTTAGCTACTATGTTTTATTTATTGTCTGTCTCCCCTAGCTGGACTGTAAATTCCATGAGAGCAAAGATTTTTATCTGGTTTGTTCAAAGATTTAGCCCAACTGCCCGGAACAGTGACAAGCTTAGAGAGTCATTCAATAAATATTTGTTGAATAGATAAAAGCTCTTTTCCTTCCCCTCTTCATCTATTGTAGTCCCTTTTCATCCTCCAATCTCAGTTTATGCTTTACTTTCTCATGGAGACCTTCTTTGGCAACCACTACAACCCCAGTCCAAGACTAGTCCCTGCTACTTTTTCTCCTTAGCAGCAAGCACAATTCATCGATGTTTATGTTTTTGAATGTTTGATTGATGTGTGTTTCTTCAGCAGATGCTAATGTCCATGAAGATAGGAACTGTTCTGTTTACTATTTCATCCCTAGTCCAAGTGCAGTGGCTGGTAAATGATAGGCCACCAATACAAGTGGATAATGGATGACTGGATAAAGGAATAAACACTCTCATTTTCACAACCTGCAGTAGATGGCTAAGGGCTATGTGAACTCCTCCTATGAATACCTTATAGTCATATGCCACTTTAATTTACTCAGTGAGTTCACCCACTGTGATGGTTAATTTCCTGTGTCCCCTTGAGTGGGCCACCAGGTATCCAGATATTTGGTCAAACATTATTCTGGGTGTTTTTGTTTGGGTATCTTTGGATGAAATTAACATTTAAATTGGTAAACTGAGAAAGCAAATTGCCCTCTCTAATGCGCATTGGCCTCATTCAGTCAGTTGGAAAAAACAAGAAGACTGGCCCTCCCACAAGTAAGAGGAAATTCCTGCTGCCTGATTACAAGCTGGGACGTTGGTTTATTTTCTGCCCTCCCACTTGCACTGAAACATGAGTTCTTCTTGGTTCCCCAGCTTTTGGACTCAGACTACAACTACACCATCAGTTCTACTGGGTCTCCAGCCTGCCAACTGCAGATCTCGGGCCTTGTCAGCCTCCAATCAGCGTGAGCCAATTCGTTATAGTAAATCTCTTTATTGGTTCTGTTTCTCTGGAGAACCCTGACTAATACAACTATTTTATTTGGCTTGCTCCTCACCACAACCTTGGAGCGTAGATAATACGGACGGTTTCACGGGAAGTCCTCTCTTGAATGCAGCCGAAGCAGAACTGGAGCCCAAGTTCTCTGATTCCACACAGTCTTGTTTCAGTGCCTTTTTGCTTTCGAGATCACACAGCAGCTGGTAGCAGGGTTCTTGGATGGCCTTATAATGGCCTTGTCCTTTTCAGATGTGCTTCTGTCTAGAGGTTTCCTTGGGATCAAACTCGAAAGAGCTTCCAAACAAGCCTGTCTACCTCTGCCTCAATTCTGCTTCCATGTTATCTCTTTACCCCCAAACTGCAAGTAGATGGACAACTATTCAACCAACTGCTTCCTAGTTATTCTTCCCATATCTATTAATTATAGGTTATATATATATATATATATATATATATATATATATATATATACACACACACACATATAAACATATATAGAGAGAATTTTTGTGATCCATAAATATATGTGTGATCGCATAATTCAAATTTAACATTGTAAATGTGAAATACATAGCCAATTTTAAAACCAAATCTGTTGAATTCTCAGTTACCTGTGAGACCAACAAAAATCTCACCTGCTAGATGAAACCTTATGTGATGGTTAATTTTATGTGTCAACGTGACTGGGCCATGAGATGCCAGATAGCTGGGAAAACATTATTTCTGGGTGTGTCTGGGAGTGTGTTTCTGGAAGAAATTAGTATTTGAATTGATAGACTGAGTGAAGATTGCCTTCAACTATCTATCTATCTATCTATCTATCTATCTATCTATCTATCTATCTATCTATCCATCCATCCATCCTATTGGTTCTGTTTCTCAGGAGAACCCTGACTAATACACCTTATCAAACTGCTCTGCAAAAGAAGTCATTTCTTTTGCCTCTATGGAAAAATGTAATTCTCTCATATGAATTATCATACACTATTGCAAATGTTTCTTTACATCATCTTGTCTTGCCTAGACTGAGGGTCGTTTTTGTTTGTTTGTTTGTTTTGATGGTAGGGAGAACATCATGTTGCATATCAAGCCCTGAGCAGAGTACAGAGCATATTCTAGTTGCTCTTCACAGCCTCATGTGACTCTGTCAAACCTCCCACCCTCCACCACCACCAGCAAACCACATCCCTTTCCTTTTCAAGGGGCATCCAGAGAAAATAAAAGAAGATATTCATAAACCTGAACATTTTCTGTTCTCAATCTGACATCACTTTAACCAAAAATAACTAGACATTTGTCACATTTCTTGACACTGGGGTAAAGGGGACACAGCTTTTTAGACCTTGCCCTGGAGAGCTAACAGGAGGAAATTGCTTACCAAGGCACAACCACCCAAGCTTGTGCCAAAAACTTCAGCTAATGTTGTTCAGGAAGAGAAGTTTTCTGATGAATTTCTGCTGCCCAGTTCATGCATGGAGAAATAAAGAACGGTGGCCAGTGTAATTAGCAAGCAGATCTTCCAGCGAGAGGATTTACACCTGCACATAAACACGTTCACTGAGGTTGGGATGAACATTTGCTAAGGCAAATGCTTTTTGAAAAATTGTAAAGCTAATGATCTTGCACTGACAGCATAACCTTGAGCGTATTGCCAAATAGACTGCCAAGTGTAAACACTTAGCGGAAGAAAACAAGCAACGATAATGGTCCTGAGTGTGACCCCCAGATCACTGACCCTGAGCACTTTGGAGGTCAGTGGAAACACTTTCCTACTTGCTGGTAATTTTTTATGCAGTTGTATGAATTTTATGATCTGACTTGTTATAAATAAGAAGCACTTCATCAGTCAGTGCAAGATTCAATAATTGTTTCTCTTCCTACGATGTCTTGTCCCCAGAAGTGGAAATAATCAGTGCTGAACTGCAAAAGAGGCCAGTATTTATCTGGGAAACATTCGTGAGGGCCGTAGGTAAAAACAATGAGGCTCATTCTGTGGGTTTTGCCACACATGAGTGTGGGGACCTGGAGCCATGTGAAGGTAGGTGAATACACATTACACTTCCCATCGTTTGAGGTTGCAGTAACCAAAGTTCTCTGTTAACCAGAAGAATGGCACTGTGAAAGAAATGCGGGATATAGCAGGAGAGCACTTGGAATGAATCCTGTTCTTCAGCCTCAAGCAAATGAAAAAACTACTCTAAACTCCCAGTTGCCTTATCTCAAAAAAATAAGGACAGTAATTCAGGGATTATATGATTGCTGTGAGGATAAAATAAAATAATATATATGAAACTGACTTGTATAGTCCCAAACAAAGATGTCAATGTTATTGAGTAAAATATGAAACAATAGGAAGTATTCATCCATGATTTAAATGAAACAACATCCATATTATAAGATTTTCTTCCTTTTTGCCTCCTCGACATCCAAATTCTTGCCCATACTTGGGGAACTCTCCATTTGCATGTATGTGATGAAGTGCCCACTTTGATTATTACAGAAGCCAAAATGGAAAGAGACACCCTCTACTTACTTCCAGAAAAACAAATAAAAAGGCATATCATCATATTATATATTTCACTTATTTATCAAATTTATTATTATTGTCTGCATGTTCCCATAGGCTTCATAATGCTACAAACTTCATAAAGGAAAGTACTTTTATGTTTTTTTATTAGTATGTCCCCACCATTTAGAACTCCTCTTGGCATACAAAAATAGAATCAATAAGTCTATGTTAAATAAATTTGATAATTCTGTACAACATATTGAGTCAGTAACAAGTCATGCAAAAATTAAGGGGGAGTTAAAATTCACTCTGGCTGGTGGACAACAGCAATCGAGATGTTCGGAGGAGCTTTTCAACACAGAGGATGTCGGCAGAGCCACTGAGCGCCAGAGAGGAGGCATCAAGCCAGAGTCTCCTGCCTTTCAGCCTGTAGAGCCCTCTCGGTTCCTGCCTGTTTTCCAAGATGACTTCTGCAGATTCCCCCAAAGCTTGTGAGCTACTCAATACCCTTCCTATAAATCCATTTATTTCTTAAAACAGGTCTGGTTTCTGTTGCTTGCAGCTCTGTGCCCGATACTGAGTTTATGCTTCTTTGGTGCTTGCACAACCAGCACTGTCAAGATCAGAGTAAGTGGGGACGTTACGACCGACGCAGCCCCTTTCTGTGGTGTCCCATTGGGAGTGAGCCAACCACCTCTATGTGTAATCATCAGCTGAGCAACGGGGTGACAGGTAACTGCATTAGACACAGGCTCCTCCAGCTCTGATAATCATGAATTCAACAATCACAGGAACAGCACTACTGAATACCTGTGAACAATGCCTTGAATCAGAGCTAATTCCTGACTTTAACACGGTGACATTGCAGTAAGCGAATATTTTTTTTTAAACCGTAAAAAGTACCAACTAAGGAAAAAAATATTTAAACATCTCTTCTTTTTAAAATATAACTTCAAAGACAAACAACAAAGGGAGAAAACATGTGCAATTTCTAACAAATGACTTGTATCCAGAATAAATAAATAAATATATAAAAATAATTTTACATGAATATAAAAATATATATAAAGGACTTTTATAACTCAATAATAAGACAAAGACTTGAATAGATATATATATTTTTTAAAGATATAGAAATGGCAATAAGCACATGAAAAGATAAACCCTCATACATTACTGGTGGGAATATAAATTATACAACCATTTTCAAAACCTTGTTACCAATTTATGTAAAAATAAATAATACTTATCATAAAACCCATCTTTTCTCCTCTTAGGTATTTACACACAAAGTAAATAAAAGTGTATGTCTGCAAAAGTCATATTCATCAATGTTCATAGCTGCTGTATTCAGAATAGTCCCAACTGGAAACAACCAAATGGCCTGTCACAGGTGAATGGATAAACAAATTGTAGTATATTTACATAATGGAATACTACTCGGCAATAAAAAGAAGAAACTACCAGTACACAAAACAACATGGATGAATTTTAAACATTACCCTGAGTGAAATAAACTCAAAAGAGTTTGCACTTGATGATTTATTCTAGCCCTAAAACTGACAAAATACGCTCCAGTGATGGAAACCAGATTAGTCGTTGTCTGATGCATGAATTTATGGGGCAAGGTGGTCTGACTGCAAAAGACGGGACAGAAATCTTTGTGGTGATGAAAATAGTCTGTATCTGAGTGGCTAGTGGTTAGATGGGACGGACGACTGTAAACTTACAGTGTGAGTAATGTACTATAGGTTAACTAAACCTCAATAAAGCTGATTTCAAAAGATGATTGATCATTTGAATCCACACAGCATGAGGCAGGGTATGGTAGATGCTTCTGTAAGAATGGTAGAAAGTTAAATGGAAATGGAGAAAAGAGAGATTGTTTTCACTTAGAGAAGTTAGAAATAGCCTCATGAAAGACAGTTTTTGAGTGGAGGTTTGGGTCTGGATGGCATTTCAACAGCAGAGGACTGAGGAAGGAAAAGAGGACAGATAAAATGTGTCTGGGGAGCAAAAATGACTCAGGTATGGCTGGAGTGTGTGGTGCATTCATTCATTCATTCCGCAAATATTTTATTGATGGCCTGTTAGAACCAGGCACTCCCTTAGCAGACAAAATTAAGTCCCTGCTTTTAAGGATCTTACATTCTAATATGGAAAGACATGAAAAACAAATAAACTCATAATATATCAGCTGTGCAATATAAAGCTGGGTAACGGGGAGAGGGGGTTCAGGGTAGGGTTACTCTAATCGATAAGGTGGTCAGCAAAGATCTCTCTGACATTTGAGCAGAATCCTGAATAAAGAGCCTAGCTGATATCCAGAGGAAGCACATTTCAGACAGAAGGAACAGTTAATGCAAAGGCCTTGGAGAGGAAGCATGACTGGTGCATTCAGGGACCAGCACAGAGCAAGGAAGGATATCGTGGCTCCAGGGCAGGAACAAGAGGGAGCAGTGCAGGAAATCTGGAAAGTGATGGGGGTTGCAGGGGAGAGGCAGAACTCACCTTTCCCTTAGTGGGCAATCTGAACCCCCTGGGAATTACATTACACTTTAAATGTTGGTTCACTGGGTCTGGCCTGAGATTCTGCATTTCTAACAAGCACACACACTGATCACTCTTTCTTTGAAAAAACTGTCCTGATTTGGCTTCTGGAACACCACACTCTTGATTCTCATACCTGACTGGCCACTTACACTCTGTCTCCTTTACGGGTTTCACCTAATCTCCGGACTTGACACCCAGGCTCAGTGCTCGGACACCGTCTCCTCTTTACTCTCACTTGGGGATCTCAACTCATCTCCCGGCATGATGTATCATCTACACCCTCACTGCTGCTAAATTTAAATCTCAACCTTGGGCCTTTTCCCTAACTGAGACGCATATATTTCACTTGCTAGGACCAAATCTTTGGAGTCATCTTTGACCTCTCTCTTACTCTCACACGATGCATTTAATTTGTCAGCAAAAATCCTTTCAGCCTTATTTTTAAAATATATCAAAAATTCAATTATTTCTTATCACCTCCTCCATAGCTATTCTAGTTCAAATCACCTTGATCTCTTGAATGTATTCCAATAACTTCCTGTTTTCCTGACTCTGCCTTTCGTCTCCCAGACACAGCTGGCAGGTGCTGCTGCTCCTTAAAGTACCCTCCATGGCCCTACACTCTTTCTACTTGAAAAGTGGTCTGTGGGCCACCAAGCATTGCATCTGTTTAGAGCTTTTAGCCTTAAATCCTCCCTTACCTAATATTGATATTGCCAGTGTAACTTTCTTTGCATCCTTTTATTTTTGATATTTTATCACTTTGTTTAAAGGGTATTTCCTAAAGTAGTCTATACCTACATGTATTTTTTAACCCAGGTGACCATTCCTGTCTTTAAATAGAATTTATCAGGCTCATCCCATCTAGAGTTATCAGTACAGTGTCGTCTCCTTTCAAGTGCAGCTGTCTTGAGTGGACGGCCCCGTGCATTAGGGTCCTGTGGCTGCTGGAACAAGCTGCCACAGACTGAGTGACTTAAAACAACACACAATTATTATCTTACAGTCCTTTTGGTTTGAAATCTGACATAGATTTCAACGGCCTAAAACCAAGGTGCCAGTGGGGCTGTGTTCCTTTTGGGGGCTCTAGGGAAGAATCTGTTTCTCATGTTTTTCAGTTTCTGGTGGACTCTCTCATCCCTTGGCCTGTGGTTATCCACGCCTTCGAAACCAGCAACACTGCGTATTTCTGACCATTCGTCTGCAGTCAGACTTCCCACTGACCATACCTAGGGAAGTTTCTATGGAAAAGACTCATATGCTTAGATTGAGCCCACCCAGATAATCTAGAATACATTTTCTGTCTCAAGGTTCATAACTTAGTCACATTTGCAATATCCCTTTTGCCCTGTAACATAGCATAGTCACAGGGATTAGGACATGGACATCTTTGGGAGGCCATTATTCTCTCCATCACACACAGATTTGTCCAGATTGAAGTGTGTCCCTTCTTTTAAATGATCATTATTTAGCATTCCTTTTGCGTATTTCCGATAGCTCTGTTGTTATTTGCTTAGGTTTACCTATGCAAGGTGAACAGATATTGGCTCATAACCAATGTCTCTCCTCTTCCAACTCTCCTTTCTTGAAGTTTCTTTTCTGATTCATTTACTACATCTGTTTTTTAATGTTTTCCTCAGACAGGGTAGTAGCATGGCATATTCTTTGAATTTGCATATCCTCCAATATATTGCATCGTAACCAGTGGAGAATACCATGCTCAGATAAGGGATTCCTAGACTGGCGTTCTCTCTTTTCATCAGTCTGTAGGTTTTCCCCCAGTGTCTAGCTTTTATTACTGCTACTGTGAAGACTGATACAAACCTGTTTTCCTCATTGTTGTTGGAAACTTGTAAGTTTTCCTCTTATTCTTAGAGTTCAGTATTGCCAAGACATGCCTAGGTATGTGTGATTTTTATTTATTTTTATTTTTTAGTTGTTCCTTCCTGGATCTCAGCAAGCCTTTCTAATGTGTAGATTCAAGTCATTTTTTTTTTTTTTACTAGGACATTTATTAATTTATTTTTGTTACAGATGTTTCTCCTTTTTTCCCCATTGACACCCTCCTCCCCGTCCCCCCACCCCGTCCCCAGCTTTGTTGTCCATGTCCATCAGTTATGCATACATGCGTATAAGTTCTGTGGTTTATCTCTTCCCTCCCCCCACTCCCTCTTTTGAGGGTTGTCAGTCTATACCCTACTTTCACATCTCTGGGTCTACCCTGTTCCCCAGATGAAAGAACAAGACAACAAGTCATTTTTTGACTCAGGTGAAATTTCTCCTTTCTCCTCTTCTCCTCTTCCTCCTTCTCCTCCTTTTCCTTTTTCTCCTAAATCATACTCTCTCTTCCATATATTTGTTTATCTCATTCTGTAATTCTCATTATGTCTAAGTTATTTCTATTTGATTGGTCCTCCAAGTCTTTTCACCTTCATTTTTATGACTTTCTGGGTTTTTCCCCCCTGCATTTTGAAATATATCTTATACTTATTATTTCAAGCTTTAATTTTGGGTTTCAGCAGAGACAATTCTTTAATTCATTTTTTAAGTACTTTAAGTTGAAAATCAGACCTTTGAGAGGCTGTCACTGAATATCCTTAAGGGCACTAAGTTTTTCTTAGAGAAAATTTTTGTGGGTATGTTCCCATGGGGGCTGCAAAGGAGCCTCTGGTACTCCTTGAGCGTAGCCTTCCCTCGTGTGCTGGGAGAGTGTAGCAATTTGTGTTGCTGTGGGCTGATGCGGAAAGCTGTGAGCCCCCTGTTGGAGTTCCAGGAAAAATACTCTGCTCTACTGCCTCTCAAGTTGTGAGCCTCCTGTCTCAGCTTCAGGGGCAGAGAGGGCTCAGCCCCCTAGCAAACCCCCCGGGCTGTCCTTACAAGGACAATGAGCAGAAGGGAATCACTGTTGTTTTATTTCATTTATTTTTTCTGAGAGTGTGTAATTCTCTACTGGCCAAGGTCAATCTAGGATCCAAGACTCTCATTTTCTCTCTCTAAGATGGAAATAAGATTCGCGGGAGAAGGAAAAATGTGTATGTAAAATACAAAAATAAATTTAAATGCCATATGAAAAAAAGATATAGTTGATCAGTAAATATATGTCCATATCTGCCACTTCTTCGCAGATTAAAATTTAAGAAACAGTAACTTGTCTTCTAGTTTGAGCCAGACAAACGTATACACTGTCATGTATATTAATTAATTTATTTCCACCAAAAAGACCCATGAGCAGGTGTTAATCTTTAGAGATAAAGAAAACTGTTGCACAGAGAGATCAATAAGCTTAGACAAAGTTACCCAAAGTTGTAGAACCAGAATTCAAACTCAGATCCTTTGTTTCCAGATCCAATGTGCTTTTCACTATTCCACACAGTTGTCCCTACAGTGCAATATTATGCCCTCAGGCTGGCATAGATGTTCATTCAAGAGCTGTCCATTATAACAGCATTTATATATCTTTTGCAAATCATAGTATCTCTTATTTAATGACTCATGCAATAAATTCATGCTTGAACTTAGTTTATAAAAAAAGTTTCTTTATTGACAAACTTAAATGTTTTATTTTGCTAGAAACTCAATACTTCATAACTCCCACGTCTTCTCTTTTTTCTCTACTATGAGGTAATTTAATTGCGCCAAATTTAAGACCTAATTATAGCTATCAAATCACCTCAAGTACCACATAACACTGGATCCCTTTACTTCCTAAATTTGAAGAATTTCTTCTCTTTATAACACTTTTTCTTGAAAGCATCAGTAAATAATTTTGAATAAATAAATTAAATACACAATAAATATAAATTATTTGCAACAATCTGTAATTGTAATGAATAATTTAAGAGGTTCTGGGTCTAAAAAGTTAGAGAACAGATGAATTGACCAAATAATTTATTGGGAAATTTGGGACATAGGGATGGGGGGAGTAAGAGAAATAGGTAGATAACTGTTCTCCTTAAAAAATTAAGGAAAATTTGGAAGGGTTGGAAGAAAGTGATTTGAGAATAGAGTTGGAGAGGAGACTGAATGAGAGAGAAAGGTATATAACAAACACTGGGCATACAGAGCTCAGACAGAAGACATGACCAGTGAAGAACTCTCAGGAGATCTCATTTACGTGTCCAATCTGACAACACTTGTTGTAGAGCTTAGAGATTGGCATGGTCGTGGACACTCCAGTTGACCTCCTTTAACTCTCCCTCAGCTCTTGTCCGTACACATACATCCCTTGGTCTTTTACTATTGAAGTCACATCCACAGCATTCACTTGAAACATGGTAATATGCCTCCTGGCTATTGATTTCTCTGTCACCTTTTCTTTTCCTCCTGAAAATACAGGCTGTTCTACCTTCCTGCCTATCTTGAGGCTTCTCCAGAGCAAGCAGCATATTATCGCATGCCCCAACTCTAGGTGATGAGTGGTCCAGCTCTCCCAAGGACTCTCTTGTAGTGTTCTGTTGGGCTCCGTGGTAGCCTCAAGACCCACAATTCTGCAGTTCTGATCATTTCCAGTCAGGGAATAAATTATCTCTCTGTGCAGACCGCTGCAACATTAATCAAAAACTCTTCTAGGGCTCTCTTCTTTGACTTGGAATTGAAGGTGGGAGTGTTCCCCAGGAAAGGAAGAAGGAAATCAATCATTCTCCCTAGAGGTCTATATCACTCTCCAATTCTTGCTTCAAATAAGCTGAAATGCCTGACTGAGATTCATGGTCATAGACGGTTTCTTCTCCCTTGAAGTATATTCAGCATGGGTGTCTCAGCACCTCTCATTATTAGCCTTTGTGGGAAATAATCACCCATTGTCCTCGAAAGCTTAGTTGTAGGACTATTTCCCTGGGAATGGACTCTGAGCTTTGAGATTTGCATGCAGGAGGTGTATTGGGGAGTGTACTCCAGATCTTCACCACTAAGGGGTGAGTCAAGTGGAACTGGGCAGCAGGAGAAGTTGAATTGTGATGAAGTTGCAACAAAATTTTCACTGAATCCTACAGGGAGCTCTGGAGCTGGGAGGGCCTTTCAGAGTTGCCCCTGGTTAGAACAAAGACTTGACCCTGTAGGAAAGGGACATACCCTTGATGGGCAGGGGAGGGGGAAGTAATAGAGAAATAAGTTACTAATCAATTCAAAAAATAACACCCATGATCTTTTGGCTCTGTTATCCTTGAATGGCCTCTTTCTGTGGCAATCTGCCATGTCATTCCACCCAGCGTTTACTGCAGAAAATAAGACATATCATCCTAGGTGAATGCTACACTGATTTTCTTCAATCTCAGTGCCACAAATAGAAAAGTGCTCAAAGGGGACACCAAAGTCAGAGGAGACAATTAGTCAATGACCATGTCTTCCATGTTATAGGAGCGTCATCCAATCTAATAGTCACTGCCAAAGAATACATTTCCCTTGACCCAGCACACAGGCCTTGAATTTATTACCTCTGCTTTCTCTAATTAGACTTTTGCCTAAACAAATAACACAATCAATTGGAACTTGAAGTGGAAACCAGCTCTCAAAGGGCAGTATTGCATTTTCTGTCAAGATTTGCTCATTACTCCTCATTTTAAAATCTGCACTCTATTTGCAATGTCTGCCTTGGCACAGACCGCACCACAGAAATGGGCATTACTGAAACATAAGTATTTCTCCCCACAGCAAATCTGATACAGGTTCACTTTATAAAGCAGTCTTACACAAATGGTTTCTGGCAGTGGTATTTTATATTTAAATTTTAAAAATGCTTTTAATGATGGGGTTTACTATGTGACTCACTTTCCCCCTTGTCTCAGTTTCTCTGTTTTAAATGGCACTGGTGGGAAGCAAGAGGAAGAAATATTTATACTTACTTTGTGAAATAACCAGGTTTGCTCTGAGCATGGAATGAATTCAAGAAAACCTAGGCTCGTTCAAATGTCTTCTGAGGAATGATCTTGTCAAAGATAGCATATATAGGAATTCTTAAACTAAGGATGCACTGAAATCACTTGTAGTACTTATTTAAAATGAGATTACTGGGTGCTATTACAAAAGATTCTGATTCAGTAGTTCTGGGATGGAGCCCAGAAATCAGCATTTATAACAAGTACCCAGACAGGTGGGACGCAAGTGGTACAGACCTACGTGTGCAGAAATGCTGAGAGCAGCATAGGTATGGATGCCAACCACGTGTCCTTCCTAGTGGGTGGCCAAGGACAATGGCACTGAGTAATCCTGAGCTTCAGCTCCATCACCTGAGCATCTGGGATTTAATGGATCTTATGTTAAAGGACTGCATTAAGAAATGAAAAGGAAATCCTTTATGAGATGCACACCACTCTGTAAATGATTGTAAGTAGAATTTCATGACCTTACTCTTAGAGAAAGGGAATTTCGTGGGAATGGGAAAGGATGTGGCTCAAGTGGTATAGCTCTGGACAGTTTAGGTGGGAAAAAGGCAGTAAGGAAATGTACTGGTTGACATTTTTCTAGGGAGGGTTAAAGTGAGCAGTGAAACAAAGAACTAAGTCTGGTTCTTCTCAAATCTGCTTACTCTCAGTACTTTTATTTTAATAACATTCCAGATCATGACTACTATTACTATTTCTGTGTAGGAGTCATGATTTTTAATAAAGATGCACCCTATCATTATAAGTGGTAGAAAAAACGACTGAGTTTTTGCCCCAAGGCGAGTTTCTACTAGGATGATCTACCTTGATTTTAAAAAGTAGCAATAACCATCAGAATATACATAGGAATTAATTATGCCCAACTGCACGAAAATGGCTTCCAGCTCTGATTAAATCAATTCCTCATTATTTCTTCCTCTAACAATCAGCAAAATTAAGTAGGTTACAATTCATGCTGCCTTTGACAGGTATTTAAAATCAAAAACATAATCACACTAACCTTGCACCTCTTGACGTGTGGAAAGTGTTGAGATTTCTCTTTGTTCAATCACCACCACCTAGCTTTGCAGGTGATTTAGCAGCTTTCATTTTTACTGAGCCAGGCTTAACATTTATTGAGCACAGTTCAAGGATAGAAAACTCTATGGAATTGAACTTGGCAGGAAAGGGTGGCTATAGATACATTTATACACATATTCAGTAAGACCTTAAAGAGCCACTAGATCTAACCTTGGGAAGTTCACTGCCAATTACTGCTTGTAAACTGTGCAGCTTGAAATAGAAAAAAACACATACTTCCCTCTCAGGAGGAGGCAAAGCTTGACTGAAATTCTTCCTGGGCTTATCCATCTCATTGCTATAAAAAATGAGCTATTAGTTTCCCTCACACCGTACAATCTGTTGAGAAAAAAACTAGCAGAAGTACATACCAGGTGACAAGAAGGCTAAGTTTATTATTATACTATAAAAATGAGTTGCTGAAAGAGTTTTGACATCATGTAGAATTAGCAAGTACCACTCAAGCACAAAATAAGTTAGGTACCATTATACAGAGCATTTAAAGTTTTGTGTCCAAAATCTGATCTCAGGTCATTCTGTCGTTAAGTGCAATGCTGGACTCACACACTATTCATAGTGTCCCCTTCTCTGAACATAAATGACGTCTTTGAAAAGATATTCTTCCAGAAAATCACTGCAGACAGTTGGGTCATTTCAGGGGCACGGATGTATTACTCAGAAGGAAATAGTATCATGATACGGAAAAAAATTAAAGTGCGTATGAAGCAACTTTGAGGTCCAAAAATGTCACATCAACAATTTGATCATTATCTTTGTCTGTACCCAAATCAGAAAACTCTCCATATATTGAAAATTTGAAGGCACCTTAAAAAGCTATTTTACTAAGATTTGTGAAGATAGTGGGGGCACGAGGCAGCCCTTCTCTGTAGCCTATGACGAGTGCTGTCTGCAGGGCAACAGTGGGTGGTTTTCCACGTGTAGTTCCTGCTGTAGCACAGTGTGGACCCAGCGGCTCCAGCAGCAAACCGGACCAGTGACCATCTGGAATGGAGACACTATGGGGGAGGACATCCTGTCTTGATGACTTTGCTCATCTCTGGCTTTTGTGGCAGCAGTCATCATGTCAATGGAGAATGAGACATGGCAGCTGAGAAATACTCCCCAAAGACTCTCGGGATGACAACATGAATTTAATTAAGTTGACCTGATAAGAATAGAGAATTGATTTTGTTCTTAGAATTTTAATTTTTAGTTCCAGGCTGGTGTGCTAGGCGTGGCATTCCTAGTGCAGAGCTTTAGTCCTCACTGGGACTGGGACCTCAGTCTTAGCTGTCAATTACTGCTTAATGAACCAGTTCTGATATTCTATTTCACATTATGACTACTCTAATAATATTGATATAGTGCTTTATAGTGTACAAAGCCAAATCCTCCCGACAACTCAATAATGGGAGTAAAGTTGGGATTCTAGGAAAAGTGCTCAGTGAACTCACAGGAGGAGTTGTATACTCATATTTTAAATCTTGGTTCTGCTTAATTAGACTGAGAAATTCAGTGCTTAAAGGCAAAGCTTCTCCAGTGCTCAGCATATGCAAATACTTCAATCTTAGTCCCCATCCCCACCCCCACTCTCCCAGAGTAGCCCCAGGGCTCCTGCAGGAGACAGAGAAAAATTCAGTGAGATACAACCAGTATCAACAGGATACTTTCTGCTGCTGCTCCACTCAGGTCTGGCCCCTGAGCAACCTGAAACAGGTCATTCTGAAGACCCAGCAGAAGAAAACTGCAATTGTAACAGAGTGAAATGCTTGGCCTCTCTGACTCCACCTTGTTCAAGCCTGCTTTGTTCCCATGGCCTTCAGGTTAATAGCTTCTGCTTAGTCTTTCATACAGACATGCTAATCATTAGAGAAATTCTGGTTGTGGCTTGAGTTTTATAAAAACAGCCCCTTACTAGAAAGTGCCTCTCCAGAGGAGATAAGGAAAGCACATACAAAAATAATAATTGTTTATCAAGGATTTGCAGGAACTTCTTGCCTGGATTCACATCAACCACAGTCAACAGATTAAGAACAAAAACATTTCACAATCTTCCTCAAATCCTGCTGACGTCCAGAGGTCTGTGGTTGTCAATCACCTCCTGCCCTTCCTGTTTCCCCCTTCCCTTGACATAAAAGAAGCCTGAATTCTGTTCTTTCTTGAGATGGTTCTTCAGGATGATAGTCTGTCATCTTCTCAGCTTATTGGCTTTCCAAATAAAGTCACTTTCCTTGCTCCAAGACCTCATCATTCGAATTATTGGCTGTTGTGTGGAGAGTTGTACAAGGTTGGATTTGGTAACAATACTAAGTACAGAGGGCTTCTGTCAAAAGAGGCTTCTGTCCAGGCAGGCTGTCTTATTCTGACTTCGTAGAACTGACTTAATTGTAAAATACTAAAGTAACCTACCCTGGATGTTCATACATTACAAAAAAGCATTCTATAAAATATATTTTTTTAATTCTCACATTTAAAAAGAAAATTAAAAATATATGTTTTTACTAATTGAAATGAGAGAGTAAAATATTATTACATGGTTTCTTGTTCAAGAAGGAGGAATGTAGCAACTATGTCCATAATTTTCTCCATATTCTATTAGATTCTAGAATTTTTCAGATGAGAAAATTAAAAGTAAAAGAGACTTAACATCCAATAAGTGATAAAAACCATATTTCTATTTCCAGAATTATTTTACTCATTTTAGGGTTCATTTTGGAACTCTACGCTGACTCCCAATTACATAGTTTTCACTCAGATGCTTTTCTCCAAATGGATATGACCACTGAGTTGCTCTCCTCTAAAGCTGCCATTAAATTTTTCATATTTTGAACTAAATATCAGAGTATCAACTGAAGTTTCAGTTCTGCTAGTCTATAAATGTGTTCTTATTTCTACAGCAAGGACGTTCTCTTTAGTCTATGCCTAGTGCTGACATTCTGATATGTCTGGAGTACTTTGGTATGGCCCCGACTCGTCTATCTTCACAGGATCTGAGAAGCCTCCTAGAAAAGTGTTCATCTAAAGAGAAGAAGGAAGCAGGCAGGCCACACTTATAACAAAGCCTTTGTCATTGAAAAAGAGTAAGAATTTTGAGTACAGCATAGTGGTGGTGACTCAAATTCATCTCCAGCCTGGAGATAAGTCCAAAAATGAGAGAAAATGATAACTGAAAGACACTTTCACATAAACACTCTGAAAAAGTTGATGTATAGACAGTGCTGCTTGGGGACCCCTCTGACATATGATAACACAAAGGGGAGAGAGGCGTTCCATTCGCTGCCCATTTATCTACTATAGGACTTGAGTGCATTGGCAATGATGCCTGGGGGACCAGTGGCAGAGCTTGCTAGAAGATTATGGTGCCCTTAGGGGGTCTTTGGAACCTAATGGAGCAATAACTGAGCCCCAAGAGGGCATAATTACACATAAGAATACATAAGATAGCCCTTTGGGTTCCTAGAAATACTTGGTGGTGAACCTGAATCTATCAGTGGGTGCAAGAGCAAATGAAACTTATCTGTAACAAATATGTTTATTTTAGTATTATAAATAATAAATTATAACTATAAACAATAACCTCATCTCTGGCCACAATCTGGAGATACCTTAGAAATGCAGATTACATTTTACCCTGCTTTAGCTCTGTCAGTTGAGTATCAGGACTATGGAGGGTGGACAGGGGGGTAGCAGGACCTATAAGAAGGCAACATATTCCCATGCCACATAGCTTAAAGTTATTTAGTAACAAAGTAATTGTAATTGACGTGATTGATGTGTCCATTCTACATCCCCGAATTGACCATGCAATCCCAGGGTTCTGCACCTCCTTTTCTATATCAGCTCCTCAATGGTGACTGGATCCGGCTCTTCAGAAACATTTCCATGGAATGTTATTTTCAGGCTTTTTTGCTTTTTTATTTTTAATGGATGAGCTTTCTTCTTGGGTTAATGGGGAACATGTTGTCCTGCTGATTGTTTCTTGAATTCATATATCTATCAAGTTAGGAAAATTTAACATTTTCAGAAGGTTAAAGGAAGAGGTGTAGAGATCATATGCTTGTTACAGAAAATGGTTTTAGATATTTAAGAAATGAAAGAAAAGCTCAGTTACGGACTTTTACACAAGTACAAATGCAAAATTATGATGGGCAAGATGACTCTGGTTTGACATAGGGACATTACCCAAAATCACAAGTCAAAGTTACATCTAGATCGCATGACCCTTTTGTCTAGTTGCATGCAAAAAGCATTAGGTAAGGACTCAGGTCTTTTCTTATAATAAGACACATAAAAAGTCGTTTTGACCTAGGGTCAAAGATGAACATTTGCTGGCAAAATTAGAGCATGAAAAGACCATTTAAGATATTCTGAGTTTTTTACATTAGGTTTCAGATTCTGTGTCTGGTCAATGGAACTGGTGGGGGTCTAAGTTTATCTAACATGGAGAGGTGCTGGTGTTCTCTTAGCCCATAAAGATAGAAGAAAAAATAATAATAACAATGAATGCAGAGGAAAAGAGAATATTGCAGCCAACTAGATTCTGCCATATGCCCATGTGGTATAATCATGATAAATTTAATAGATATCTTACTCTGATTTTATGGCACATAAAATTGGTTAATATTGGCAAGTGTGTTGTAATAATAGTAATTCTATTACTTAGTAACTGTTGATCTTGAGTCTGATACTTTGTTTTTCTAAGACTTAATTTGCCGTCTGTAAAATGGGGGAAAAACGGTTTTTCTAAATATCTTAGAATTGTGAGAATTAAAGGAGAAAATGTTCATGTAAGTTCCATATGAATGTAAAATATCTTCAATTATAATTACATTTAGCCCTGGCCGGTTTGGCTCAGCGGTTAGAGCGTTGGCCTGCGGTCCAGAGAGACTCGGGTTCGGTTCCTGCTAAGGGCATGTACTTCGGTTGCAGTTTGTCCCCGGCCCTGGTTGGTCGTGCGGGTGGCAGCCACTCGATGTGTCCCTTTCACGTCGATGTTTCTCTCTCTCTCTCTCTTCCTCTCTCTCCCTCCCACTCTATCTGAACAAAAAATGAAAAAATGTCCTCGGGTGAGGATAAAAAAAAAAAAATAATTACATTTAATAAACACTTGACTAGTGTATACCACAAATTAAAAAAACATAAAGACCAAGGACCTTCTGTCAAAGTAGAAGTAAGGAAGCAAAGGATGGAGGGAGAGAAGGGAGGAGGAAGGGAAAGGAAAGAATAAATCAGCCCATCAAGTTTATGATGTTTTCTCTTAAAAGAACAAGATTTAAGCTGAATTTAGTCAAACTAGTTCTTATAAATAGACACAATGCTATCCACTAATGAGCTTCTATTTGAAAGACCAAATAAAATATAAGAAAATTCTACTAATTTACTTGCCATAAGTTCAAAAGTTTTTAAACAAGCCGAGGGAAAGTTGATTTATACTCTTGTGTTACTCTCTGTGTATATATTAAGCTAGCAAAATTAATAATAAACATAAATAAGGTTACAGGTGGAAAAGAAGTTTAAACCTCTTGAGAATAAACTTTTCAAGATGCCCTCAGGCCCTTTGGAAATATAATTTACATATAAATAATTGACACCTCATTATAAACCATTTTGATCTGTTCAAAAGCAGGTCTCAAAGGGCTGCTGGTAAGAAATGCTTTGTTTGACTAGTTCCAATTATTGTATTAATTAAAATTTAATTAGACAACCAAGCTCAGTTTTAATTAACTAATTAATTAACCAGCTAACATAATGGAAAACCAATAGTAAAAACAGTACAATTTTACAATTAAGACTGACAATATCAGATTAGCTTCCTCAGGAAATGTGAATTATTCTTGTGTTAATGAAGTTGTATTTGCTTTCATAGTTTCACACTTTAATTCTCAAATCTTTCACATCTGTAATCCTCCAACTCCCTCTTCTCTAACTCTGTCAAATCACATGACATGCTTGTCTTTGGTGTCCACCTCCAAGGACACAGTGGGTCTGTTCAGCTAGCTTATTCATACGTACTTGAACTTCACCAAAATGGGTAATTCTGGCTGAATGATTTTACAACGCAGAGAGAGAAGAGAAACATCATGAGTTCCTAGTCACAGCCCTGGCTTTTAGACACAAGAACTAATGTGAGGAGCTTGATTTAACTTGCACAGCATTTAGCTAGTCTATTTAACTTTCTAATTCTCTTTCCTACTTAGAAAAGGTGCTTGGCCTAACAGTTGCTTTCTTTAGGAGTGTTAAGAATTCCTGGAAAGGATCTAGGGAGTTAGTAAGGTTAGTGCGTTTGAAATCTTTCATTTCTCTCTTGACTTTTAATTAGAATGTTTGATCTATTAAGATGCAGAGATGGCTGTATCTGGAGTTGCTGTCAGCCACCACAGCCATGCCAATTGCTGTGCCGAGACTGTGGTAATGGGAGGGGCCTGGAATATCCCAAACCACAAGTCTGAACACTTGCAAAGGACTCCATCTGGACACTGATATGAGTGGGACCTTCACCCATTGTGGAATGAAAGAACTCAGAGCTCAGACCACCCATTGCTTGAGCCTGTCTGTACCATGGGTCACGCTCAGAGCCCTGGTGACTTCCACTCCCCTGGAGGCCTCTCCACATGTGGACGCTGCCAGTGACCAGGACTTCGTTGTGCTAGACGCTCACTGTGCTCACTTCAATTGCAAAGCTCTCCTCTCTGTGTGTAAATTGCATGGAACTCTATTGGCTTATTGGGGAGGTCTCCCCTAATAAACCTGGCATTGTGGAAAGAGACAAACGTGTGTGAGTGACTCCTTTCAGGGATGCTCCCTTGCTCTCAACCCATTTGAAATGTGTTTGGACAGTAGAACAAATAAAACACTGACTCTTGAGTGAGTATTGGAAAGTTTTTATAGTAGTAGTACAGTAAGCAGCTGTTGGGAGTGTACACTATGATAAGACAGGAACGATGGCTTTCCTTTTAAATTTTGCTTCCCACTCCCAGCACCCATTACCACGCCTGGTACACCTCTGGGCTGATAAATATTTAATGACATTGAGAAGGCAAGCCAGGGGCAGACAACCCCCCTAGGCAGTGCAGGGACCCCACCTCTGGCTTTTGTAATTCCCTTACATCCCCAACTGCCTAAACTACAGCGGAAATAGAAAGCCCCCAAATACCCGGAAGCTATCATGTATAAAAGGCGGCTGGAACTGGGGCTCGGGGCTCAGCCTTTGGAGGTGACTCACTGGGCCAGCACTGGTGCACATTAAACAGTCCTTTTCTAATCCTCCGAGTGCGTGCAGTCTGTCTCTTCCCGCCGACTGAATTTCTGCCACAACAACATAGTAAAAAAATAATGTGAAAGTCACCACAGAAAGAAGCCTTGCTTTTGGGATCTGATTTGTCAGGCATCATTGTTCTATTTCTTTCTTTTTCTTGTTTACAAATGTTGTTTCAATAAGTAGACTCCCTGTGGAAACCATTTAAAAGTTACCAGGATGTTAATTCTTACTCACATTTTATTATAACCAAGGTAGAAACTGGGAATTAAGACTGAGTTGCATGAACCCAGCCAATGTAGCTCAGTTGGTTGGGCATCTTCCCACGCACCAAGAGGTCCTGGTTCAATTTCTGGTCAGGACACAAGCCCAGGTTTTGGGCTTGATCCCCAGTAGGGGGCGTGCAGGAGGCAGCCGATTGATGTTTCTCTCTCATCGATGTTTCTATCTCCTTCTCCCTTCTTCTCTCTGAAATCAATAAAAACATATATATTTTTTAAAAGACTGAGTTGTATGAAAGTTCAAATGTATTCTGTATCAGTCTGAAATTGAGGAAGCATTTGACTAAACTCTGGAGATGTAGACTCTGATATTTCATTAACATTTCCTAGTAGCTTTCAAAATGTTACCCAGCACTCCGGCCACCATCCAGGATTCCTGCTATGGCTAATTTAAAATCCACCAAAGCCAGCAATCGTCCTGTAGGAGTTAGACAAAAGCATTACGTCAGTTCCACACTGTGGTTTTCAAGACTTCAGCATCCAGAAATGATGGACTAGGTAATCTGCACCAGCCCTGAGGACTGTCCCTGAGGACAACCAGAAAAGATGGCACAAGATAAAAACGATGTGCTCTGATGGTTCGCAGAAAACTCAGAGAGCTAACAGACAAAGGAGTATCAGACCAAGATTGGAAAGAGGAAGGCTCCCTTCTCTACTGGCTGCTTTTGTCCTGGGTCCATTTGCTGATTCTAGTGAGGCAGGTGAAGACTGAATAGAAATTTCACAACTTTAAGGGGTCAGATGATCAAAGATGGAGTGTAGTAAACCATTTACATCTTGGATCGGGACCCCAAAAGGCTATACCTCAGGATAAAGGGTGGCCCAGAAGTACTCCAGCCTCTCTTTGGCTGCAGCATGGGTTTAAACCATCCATATTACCAGAAAATCTCATTCTGAAGTTAGATTAAAACAATCCCTGAATGTTGATGCCCCAGGGACCTGTAAGAGCAACTAAAAGCTCTCTTGGAAGGGCGTAATATTGTGCCATGTAAGTTATTTCTTGAAACATTTTTCATACCACAGTCACACACAGAGTCAGTGATACGGCGAAAGGCATGAGGAGATAAGACATGAGTGAGACCAGCAGAAAGGACAGGCGCCAGAAGCATCCAGACGTTCCAGATATCACATGGGGATTATCAGATACCTGGGATTTCAGAATCACTAAAAGTATTTAAAATTAATATAATTTTAACAGACTTATTGAGTGCTGATCTAGATAAATCCATAAACAGAAATACCAATACAACACAGTTCCCACTTTCAGAAAATTTACATTGTGGTCATGAAAAATATTGCATGCATTTTTCTTCTTTTATTTAGTACATATTTTTATGGGTATAATTAATATCCAGGCTAGACCCTAAGGATAAAATAGCAAAAAAAAAAAAAAAGTAAATAGATAAAGGAAGTTTCTTTTCCCATTACGCTTCCATGCAAGTGTGGGAGAGAGGCCTTTCATAGGTCAAGTGCAAAACCAGTCTGTACTTCTCTGAAAGAGAGACAAATACTGATATAAGGGTAAATATGAGAAATAGGGGCACTCACCTGAGAAAATAATGATTGGGCTGTGGAAGATGTGCAGGATTTTACTGGTGTTTTTTTCTAAAATGACCACTTGAGTACATAGCTTCTTGTACTTAAAATCTTTAGCAACATTACATCCACTGTAACAGTGATTTTCAACCATGTTCATCTCCTGGCACACATACACTAATTACTTAAATTCTGTGGCATACCAAAAATATATATATTTTTGCCAATCTGACAAAAAATAGATATAATTTTGATTCATTCACACTGGACAGCTATTGCTGTGTTGGCTCTTGTCATTTTTTATTTGACAATCTAAGGGAAAAGAGGTCAGTGCCTCTGACTACATAGTTAGGTGTTGCATGTTTTAAGAATTCTTCTGCAAACGCCGGTGGAAAATCGCTGCACCGTAAGGTAAGTTCTGTGTGACAGTCGTATTAAATGGACTGAAATTAGGTGGTGTGACCAATTTGCAGCTCAGATGTAGAAACAAACCCAGCCCAGCCTGAATCAAAGCTTCAGCTTGGTGTCCAGTTCAAAGATAGGGTCCCTGCAGCAGGGAAGGTGATTGGTGAGCATAGTCTGTTTTTCTATTTTCCTCTGATTTGCCCTCTCTTTGTTGCTTCTAGCTCTAGGATTGGGGATAGTGAACAGGGACTAAGAAAAAAAGAAGAGTCACTGAATCAGACAGGGCCATATGTAATCTTTCTTAACCATCAGTGCCCTGCCTGTGGCAGCATCCAGATGCTGGTTCTCTTGTGGAGCCTGTTTGCAGATTCTTTGGAGGAACCTCCACACTGTACAATTCACACAGTGGGTAAAATATTATTGGTTGAGCCTGTTTTGGATCCTCCCACAGCTCCCAAGACCCTGCCCAACAGCTCTTGCCCCAGTAACTCCCTGTGTTTTATTCCCGAGGCCTCTCAACCTGGGAAGCAGGTCTTCCTTGGGTGGTCACCTATGAGGCACACTCAACCACAACGGTACTGGAGGAGCAACTGCTGCTGCTCCCCTTGCCCCCAGCCTTGCTGCCGGCTTCTCACCTTCACAATTCTCTGGTCAAGAAACACAGACAGGCTCTAGGTCCATGTATGTTTCTCCAGGATTCTCTCCACTGAGAAGGGCTTACAAGTCTCTGTAATTTAACAAGCATTAATTTAGGGGTGGAATGCTCACCTCTTCTTTCTGCAGGCATCCCCAACATCTCTTAATAACTCTCTCTTTCATTAATTAATTAATTAGTCAATTAATTAAATCATTCATTCTCTCTATCTCTATCTCTATCTCTATCTCTATCTCTATCTCTATCTCTATCTCTATCTCTATCTCTATCCCCTCTGAGTGTTCCCTCTCTTCATTTGGGAAGAGGAGGGGAAGGAAGAAGATATGCAAAGTACTTTTCCTGTAAGCATACGATTCACTGCCTCTATCAATCTCTTTAAAATGACTTCTTATATAAACAGAAAGAAGGGGTGGGGAAAGAGGAGAAAGACTGCTTTGAACTCATCTTAATAAGGTCTACTAAGGTGTCTGTTGCTCCTCCTCACAGAAATTGCCCTCAATTTGGGGGATTTAGACAGATTTGGAGAGAACAAGAATAATATTCAATATCTAGTCACATCTGATATTGTAATTATGACTCTAAGGACATTCAGGATATGACTCCTGATTATCTCTTCCACCTTCCCCCATACTCCTGCACTCAGGCATTCTTGACTGTTTGCAATATCCCAAACGTGTCTTCATGCCTTCCCCAAACTATTGCCACCTCTATTTGAAATCTATTTTTCCCCACTTAGTCAAGCCAAACTTCAATTGATTTTTCCAGACAAAAGCAAGCGTCTCTCCTGTGAAAACATTCTTCTTTGTGATCCCATTGCTTTTTCATATGTATCTATTATGGCAAATATTGAATTGAAGAGTAATTATTGAATTCGACTGAAATTTATTGAGTATCTACCAAGAGAAGAGAATCTCTGTCCTTCTGGAGTTTAGAATCTAATTCTCACTGGTCTAGGAGCTCCAGAAGGACAGAAAGTATATCTTATTGCCCTGGCTGGTGTGGCTCAGTTGGTTGGTCATCCTCCTGGTTCGATTCCCAGTCAGAGCACATGCCCAGGTTGGGGCTTGATCCCTGGTAGGGGCAGTTCGGAAGCAGTTGATCATTGTTTTGCTCTCACATCGATGTTCCTCTCTCTCTAAAAATAAAGTATATCTTATTTACCTCATATTCTCAGACACAAACTAAGCACCTGTAAGTAATGAAGGGTAAGTAAATGAGTAGAGTAGGTGTTGTAAAAGGAAGACTACAGGTATAAACCTATCACCATGGGAACAGAGAAGTGAGAGACTTCCACTAAAAGCATCAGGAAAGCATTTAGGAGAAAGTAATATTTGTTCTAGGCTTTGAAGAAAGGGCTCTGGGTTGAATTGTGTCCCCTGAAAACTCATGTGTTGAAGTCCTAATCTCCAGTACCTCAGAATGTGATCTTATTTGGATAGAGGGTCATTGCAGAGGCAATTAGTTAAGAGGAGGTCAAACAAGAGTATGGGTCCCTAATGGATATGATTGATGTCCTTATAAAAGGAGGAAATTTGGACACAGACATGCACACAGGGAGAACACTTTGTGAAAAAGAAGGTCAAGATCAGACCAATGCAGCAGAGGCCAAGGAACACCACAGGCTGCCAGTAAACCACCAGAAGCCAGGAGAGAGAGGCATGGGACAGATTCTTCCTTATAGTCCTCAGAAAAAAGCCAACCCTGCAGACACCTGATTTCAAACAGGAAGTCTCCAGAACTGTGAGAAAACAAATGTATGTTGTTTAAGCAACCCAGTTTGTGGTACCTTGTTACAACAGCAGTAGCAAATTAATAGAGAATGGAAAGATTTAATCAGGTAAATACAGAGGTGCACTGATACCCTTTGAACAAAACCTAGAGTGGGAAGAATGCTGTGTGTATGCTGGGAACAGTGGCTATACCTCAGGAGTGGAACAGATGGATGTTGCCTGGGCCAGGGGGCCAATATATGGCAGAAGTTAGGATGAAATCACAAGTTTGGAGCCTGCTTATTGGAAGACCTTGAATGTAATGCTGAAAAGCTTTTGTTTATTGTTGTTGTTTTGGTTGTTTATTTGTTTTTTAGGTAATAAGATCATTTCACACATTGCTAAATTGGAGAGAATTGTATCAATCATTTATTTAATCAACAAGTACTTATTGAATGATCACCACATTGTTCTAGGCATTGAGGATGCAGTGGAGGGAGAGAGACAACAAATGCTTGAAACAAATGTCAGAATGAGATCGTTGTGGTGGAGGGGAAATGTCAGGGTACCAAGTGGCGGGAGATAGACAAATATATGTTAAATAATATTGTATTATTTATTATGTATTATGTATATTGTATTACACTAGTCAAATACTATTAAAGAAGTAGGTCGATTGCTATGTTACCAATTGAAAAAAAATAAACCAGGAGGAGAGGGAATTCAATAGAGAAGAAGGGGGCAGCAGGCATTATTTGAGGAGGGTGGTCAGAGGACTCCCCTGAGAACAGCAGGAAGTGGGGAGCAGTTCTGGCAGCATTTGGAACTCAAGCCCTACTGGCTCCCGGCGTGGGGTAGGAGAGGGTGGTGTCTGCCCTACGGGTTTGAGGGAGCACCAGGAAGCTGTTGTAGCTGTCATGCAGTGAGCAAGGGAGAGTTTCAGGAGACAGAAGTCAGAAAGTTTAGAAGTAAGTAAGAGATAACCGTGTAGAATGATAAGAAGTAATTACAGCTTGCCAGCGCTGGGTACTTTTCTCTTGGGATTGCACAGGAGAAACTGTGGCCATCTCACACTGGGTAGTGTGAATTCAGTCAAGACCCAGGTGTGTCCTTTCTGCCCTGGAATGGCCAAGTGGATGAGACAGCTGCGGACTGCTACTGCACAGGATCAGGTGCCCGAAGAAACGGGCTGGGGCTGATGGCGCCTCCAGCTCTCCGGTGAACAGAGGCAACGCCAACACTGCTCGGGGCTGAGGTCAGTGCTGCTAAAGGTAAGTGCTAGATGATTTACTTAGGAAGAATGATGAAGTATCAAAAAGCACTCCGCTTGGTTCTTTTCCCCTGCAACACGTATTTTCTCATAACATTTAATGCATAGGAGCCAGGAAACTTCATGAAATGCTATGTATAGAAAATGTTCTCAACCTCTCAAGAGTCAAGTCAGCAATAGAGGTGATTGAATATTTACATAATTAGAAAGCCTGATCAGAATGCAAATAAATCATTATAGGCGCTGTCTCGATGGAAAGCCCTAAAGGTCCCACCCAGCTCCAAATTAATGCAAAAGGAAGAGGGGCAGCAAATTACATACCAACTCCAGCTGTAATAATTACTCAGCCCTCAGTCAGTCACCTGGCCAATTTTAAATTAGAGAGAAGCCATACTTTGCAGGTATCCATGCCTATCATTTGATTAACATTTACAAACAAAAATGAGTTCTCACAGCCCTCTGGTGAGGCATGAAATATTTTATCTTTCTCCATTTGTAGGCAGAGACATTTGCAAGAGTCACTTGAAAGATATTTCTTTTTTCCAATGACTGCACAAAAATCTGGGATAAAGCAGAAAATTGAACTTGGTCCTAGGCTCTGGTTGAGAGGACAATACTCATTTCCAAGTTCCTGGAGGTTTGAATTCCAGCCATTGTGGGGAGATTGACAAACTTTATCTAAATTGCCATTTTTCGAAAGCTTGCTGCAAATGTGGTAGGGGAAAACTATCCCCCTCCCAACTCTCATCCTTATGTACATAGGACATGTTCTTATTAGGATTCCATTTGAGATTCAATGAAAAGGATCTGAGTTTCACTTCTGAAATTTCTATCTAACCAGGTACAAAGAATACCATGGGGAATTAGGAAACATTTTTGAAAAATAAAAAATGAAACCTAATACTGCTTCAGTTGAGGTGTCATTAAAATCAGCTTCTCTTTTTCGTTTTGTGTATGTTCTTGAATAGGGAAAGAACATGATTTTAAACTCTTCACGACCATCCCTCTCTTCTGGGTAGAAGGCATGATTCATTGGTTTGAATGAGGAAGATTGTATAACTGGAAAGGATCTTGGAATTTATCTAGTTTACTCCTTCACTCTATGAACCATCGCCCAAGGTGCCTCGACTGACACAGTAAAAAGCACTGCCCTGAAAGTGAATGCAATGTTGAGATCCTAATTTGAAGTCCTCTGTTCAAACTGAAATATTTAAGCTGGTAGAGACTGAACTAGATTTCAGAACCCCTAGTCCTGGCCTGCCATAGCATCAAGGTCTCCATAAAGTAGAATAAGAAGGTCTCCAAGAGATCATGTATGAAATGTGCTTAACATGTAAGTACTTAATTATTGTTAGCTACTGTTATTAAGAAATCATTTTCCGTTGCCTGCAAATGTTAGTCTGCTCTCCTATGCCTCTATGTTTATGGTATAAAGATCAGCCAAAGCTCAGCGCCTGAAAAAGAACAGTTGCTTAACTATAAAGTCACACAGACATTTAAGGATACAGAGGTAACTTTGCAACCCCATCATCCTTTGCTGACATTTAAACAAGAGCACCTGCCATCCCAGACATCCTTTGCCGGCTATTTTAAGGACACCTGAGGTGCTGGCTCAGAGCAGGTTGCCAAGAGCTTCTCTGGGGAATGAGGCAATTTAAAGCGCTGACCACGTGCGTGCTCCATGGGAACCTGGATGGACCGCCTCACAAGCTTTCAGGGAAGCGCTGGTCTGGGTCTGAGCTGGAAGCAAAGGACAACCCTATCTGTGCGGACACTGCCAATACTACACCCTACTCTGCGGTTCTCGCCCAGCTGTGTCAGGTGTGGGATCCCTACCTGAGGAAGGAGGAAGAAAGGAGAAAGCAAGGCTGTTTCTAGTTCTGGACATCCTTCCTTCCCACTCTTCAGACTCTGGGTGGTCGTCCCTTTTATCTTCATAGCATACATCATGAAGGTTATGTAGTGATGGATTGAAAGTCTATCCCTGCCCACAACTATGAGTTTCACAAGAACAGAAACAAGACTTGGTCTGTTTCTTTTTGTCACTGTCCAGGGTGGTGCCTGACATACAGCGGACCACCCCCCTCCCCCCGGAAATTCTGTGGAAAAAATGAATGCACACATGCATTCCCTCTGCTGATAGCAAATGAGGGAGCCTCAGACTCTCCCTGCAGAGAGGACTGGAGGTGGGTGGGAGGAGGGGTGTGAACCAGTATTTATTGAGTGTCCCCTTCGTCATATGCATTTTCACAGGTTGCTTCAGGAAAAGCCCTACTCGCCAAGGGCGGGCCAGGAAGCGCCGGCCAGCTGCTCTCCAGCAGCCAGGCGCACGCCATTTCCAATGCCTCACATTTGTTTCCTGCTTGCTTCTCCTACTGTTCATCTGGGAGTGCTCAAATTTGGAGTCATTTTAGTTAAGCACTAATTAACCAATTAGCAACTGTCAACTTTATGTTCTTTTTTTTTTTAAAGCTCTCTAGGATTTGTGGCTTTTTTTTTTTTTTCCAGTTAATTTCCTGTCTAGGAATTGGCTTATGTCTGTAGAAATCTTATCTTTGTAAATGAAGTGTAAGTAAAAAATGGGATCTATTTCCTCCTGCTCCTGAAAATCGTAGACCCTGACCACGTCCCAAAGTTCCTGTCTGTCCCTCCTGCAGGTGATACTATTTGTTCCCCTCAAAACTCTCCCTTTCTCACCAAGAGGAAAAAACAAAGGTCGGGATAGACTGTTTAAGAACATAGATAGAGCTGGAGAGGAAGAGACACGATTTCTAGTTTTTGCCCTGTTCCTCTTGTAGGCCATATTTATATGGGTGATAGTAATAAAACTTGGTTCAAGGATTTTCAGCTGGAGTAAAAGTGGCAGCAGCCCTTTGTGGGGAGCACAGAGCAGAGCGCACGTCCGAGGACGGCTCCCGTTTCCTGGCTCACTGTAGACAGGACAGGGTTCCGGTAATGCTGCCTCATATTTGCTCCACAACACCGCACACGTTACTTAGGCCACTGCACCTGTTGCCTCATTTGTAAAGTAAGAACAATAATAATGGCAATTAAGTATGCAATGCAGATACATTGCTTTTCACATTGCCTGATACATAGCTAAATGCCAAATAAAAAGTATCTCTTATAAGTATTCACTCAACAAACATTTATTGAGCAGTGCTATATAGCAGGGATAACATTTAATGTTGGGGATACAAACATTTATTTTCCCCTCTAGATTTTAAGGCCATTTAGGCACAGAATTACTTTGAGAATCGAGTACTCTGGTTACTAAGGCTGTGTCCCATATTTGTACTTTCCATAAAAAGATCCCTTGTCCCCACCTTTGACCAAGACTCATAGACAAATCAGAATGTCATCACATATCCAGTTAATCTGCAAGTGTAGAAAGTCTGGTGGATTCATCAGGATACTGTGAGATTAGGCCAGAATAAATCTGTAAATGAACTGGGAAATTGTTGACTCTTCACAATTCTTTGGCTATCCAATATTTGATTCTTTGGCTATCTAATATTTGAACACCCTCCTGATTATGAGGACTCCCCCACTGTGTAGAAGTACAGGGTCTCTCCCTGGAGAATGGAAGATTCAGATGCTATCTCTTCTCACCCTCCAGCGACAAGCATGTGACTTGGACAATCAGATGCTTTCACCTTGGACCTTGAATCTTGAGAGAACTGGGCAAAAAGACAGGGATAATGGATGTCATCTTTCCGGAAGGAAGGTTGTGAGTGTCCTGATGGCTGTCTGGAGGGGTGGTGACAGCACGGGAACACGAGCTAGACTGACCTGTGGCAGGATCGGGCTGTTTCCTGCTACCAAGGCATCTTGGTTCTGGCTGTTCTCCATTAATTCCAAGAATTCTGTGAGCTCCCCAAACCCTTCCAATAATGTTTTTACTTAAGTTAAAGTTGATTTCTGTTGCTTGCAACCAAAAATCCTAATGGAAATACTACCATTCTTTCCTTTGACTGGCTGCACAACATTGAGATGGTTTATGCTGCCTCTGCACCAATGCAAAGATGAGGAGAGCAGCCTTGCTCCTGCCTCAGGAGTGTCCACATGCCCTGAGATGAAACACTTGACTGGCTGCAGAAGATTCTTCTGATGGATGCAGGAAGAAAAGTAGACTACAGATAATAGATGTTTTATGAGACCTACCCTGAATTCCTCTACGGCTTGATTTCAGAGAAGTAATTTTGTTTTCATGTCACTCTGATGACTTTGGGGCTCAAACATGAGTCTGCTTAAAAACACACTCATATGCCAGGAAAGGCCTCCAGGAAATATTCTATTTAGTTCTTAATACATTTACATTTCAAAGCATGAATGAATAGTTAAAGATGAAAATGTAATTGTATCAACAAATGTCCAGCCACAGCCATTACTAGGCATGCAGATACCACATGTAATTGTTACCGTCGTAATCTTCATCTGTCTGGAGGAATGCCAGAATATGAGTTTTATTTCTTCAAGACAGAGGTTACCCCTTTTAACAGGGGTAGGGAGAGCGAGGGGAGGGGCTCTTCAGGCAGTCTTCTCAGCGTATTGTTTGTCAGGCATTGCATCTTCCAGAATTTTCCTTAAGTACCCTTAAAAGAGTAGTCTTAAGAGGCATCATGTCGTGGGGAGCACAGCTATGTGTCAGGGACCCCCCCTCCAGTAAGACACACACCTCTGTAGGATGCAGTTTCTGCCCCCACTTCTGTCTCATAAAGAGGTTTGCTCATCTTACCTCTAAGGTTTCCTGTAGCTTTAGTGTTGTTGGTGATCATGTAATAATTTAGCAGTTTCCATTAAGAATAGGGCTCAGAATAGGAGCTAGGAAACAGAAAGAAGAAAAATGTGGACTCGGCAAGGAGGAATGAGCTTTGGTATGCCGCGCCATGACACCGCCTAGAGATGCAGGGAGTGTTGGAAGAATAGAACTCAGCCCAAACAGCAGGCGAGCAGTGCCATCTTCAATTCCAGCTCCCACCTACTTCACTTCCCATCCGCACTGCCAGGGCTCCCTGACGTCATCGTTTAGGTGGATACATGGGTGGGGCCGGAAATACACCACTTCAATCCTCCCCTACCCTAAGGAGGCTCCAAGCAAGCCCTAGAAGGACAGGCAGACCAAGGTCGTCTACACTTAGGCTCTCTACTGAAAAGCTGAATGAATTCAAATGAGTTATCTAAGCTCCCTAAAGCCCTAGTTTTCTCATCTGTAGTCAGAGGATTATTACACTGCTCTGAAAAGTTGTGAAGATTAATGATATTTTATTTACTCTGCCTGATGTTGCAAAGTGAGCAATCAATAATTGGTAACCAACATTATTGTAATTGTTCTTGTTACAGTTGTTGCCATTGTCATCTGTCTTGAGGAACCATAGGATGCCTTGGGATGGCAATTTTTTAGAACTGTTTTGTGGAGGTAGATTTAGGTCATATGCAGAGATTACACAAAACTGACTTTCTGTCACTCTCTTTTAGTAGTTAATGGAGTAGAGACATTTCCAGAGGGATAATTAGACTTTAAGTTGTACCCAGTGAGTGCATCCTGAAAGAACAATAGGAACCAGAGCCTCAGCTCAGCTCCAGACAGGTGTGTGCCACTCTGTGGTGTAACACAGGTTATGTCTCCTTGTGCAGACCTAGGGAGAATGAGTAAATTCTTTGACAGTGTTTTGTAAGAGGATTAAAGGAGATAGTGGCAGATAGTGTATGAGAGACACTTGAGTTGGGATTCTGGAGACACAGCTACCTGAAAGGCATCCTTTCTCTCCGGAGCAACTCCAAGCTGTTTAGCTCTCCAGCGTCAAGCAGCTCTGGATCCTACTGGCGGGTGGGTATGAGTGAACCGTGAGTTCTGCTGGGATCCCGGAGAACAGTGCAGGGTTAACGGCAGTGAGCCTAAGTGCTAGGACACCAGCCAGTGGACAGAGATAAGATCTGTGTATGGATCACTAGGCGAAGGTCAGTGCCAATCTTACATTACTGGAAAGCACGATGGAACTTCCAAATAAACAAGGAAGGAAAGATGGAATGAATGGTAAATTATATCAAACAACAATAATTTTAAAGAAGGGGGAAAAAGCAAATTGTGAGAAGTAATAACCAATAAAGTTATAAGAAATACATAAAATCAGATATATTAGTTATAACACTACATGCAAGTGAAAGTTTTAAGGATAAAAACTGTCAGATTGTGTTAAAAACAAAAAACAACCAAAAAAGACTTTTATATGATTTATAAGTAACCCACACAACATAAAGTACTAATGAATACATTTTATAAATTAAGACACAGATGGATTTAAAAGAATACCAGTCAAATGCAACAAAAAGAAAGCAAAAGCAGCTATATTAAAATCACTCAAAGTGGAATTTAAAGTTAAAGGCACCAAACTGGTTAAAGAACATTATATTATAAAGTTTCAGTAAGAAAGGAGTAAGATAATGAGATCAAACCTACATCTGAATAGAGGACAGACAAAAAGATGTTCAAAAATTGATGAAAGACATTAAGCCGCTTACTTAAAAATTGCTATGAGCCCCAGTCAGAATAAATAGCAAAGCACATATAGCTACCTCATTCTAAAACTGCTTATAAACAGATAAGAGAAAAGCATCTGGACAGCCAGAGCCATAGTTTGCCTGTGTTAATGCAACAGAGAAGTGAGAGAAGCTAAGGTAAATGATACCTTTTAGGAAAGAGAATAACACAGAATAATGGGAGGGGAAAGGGAACAGAGTTTTAAAATTTTCGGGTTGTAACATTGCTAGAGAAGTGGGGAAAAGCAATCATTTTTTAAAATATTTTTTTTATTTTTCAATTATAGCTGACATACAATATTATATTAGTTTCAGGTGCACACCCTAGCGATCAGACATTATATAACTTACCAAGTGTTCATCCTGATAACCTCATACCCATCTGACACCATATACAGTTATTAGCATACTATTGACTATATTCCCTCTGCTGTACTTTACATCCCTATGACTATTCTGTAACTACCAATCTGAACTTCTTAATCCCTTCACGTTTTTCATCCAGCCCCCCAACCCCTCTCCCATCTGGCAACCATCAAAATGCTCTCTGTATCTATGAGTCTGTTTCTGTTCTACTTGTGCATTTATTTAGATTTTTAGATTCAATTGTTAATGGATATGTATTTATTGCCATTTTATTATTCATATTTTTTATCTTTTCTCCCCCTTCTTCTTAAAGAAGACCCTTTAACATTTCATGTAATGCTGGTTTGGTGGGGATGAACTTCAGCTTTTTCTTGTCTGGGAAGCTCTTTATTGCCCTTTGATTAGTAATCATTTTTGTAATACTGTCATACATCAAGATTTCTGACTAGATATAAAAGGAAAAAGCAAATATATTCTGCTTTCTAGAAACATGCATTAAACATAAGACTGAAAATAAAAGTTAGGAAAAAGATCCACAATACCAATAAACAGCAGTGATGGGATGGCCACAAGACAAAGTAAGACAGAAAGGAAAGGAACAATATTAGAGATGAAGAGAGACATTCCATAAGGACAAAATATTAATCTACCAGGAATATAGGATGATTCTAAATTCATATGAATCCAATAATGTGGTGAGCACAGACCACTGCCTTTCCTGAGAGAGAACTTGGCTGGACCCCAATAATTAGAAAGTGCTGATGGAACCAGCATCAACCACGGGGTATGGAAACTTACTGCTAGAGAGCTCTGGTTCTCTTTGCCCCTACCATGAGCTATTTTGACAGCTGGGCAGTGGATACAGATTTTTACTGTGTTTATATTTTTAAAGACTATTTCTCACAGGATAGAAACCTTAAGAAACCCTAGGGGCTGACTTTTACTAGGTAGCAAGATTGTAAATTGCAACCAGACCCTTTGAATTCTGGGGAAGGATATGACTCAAGCTTAAGGATATGACCCAAGTTTACGGATATTACAGAAAAATCCTTCTTGCCTTCAAGCAACTTACACTCTGGGGAAGACCAGTCTATAAAAGTAAATAAAATGCAAAGGATAATGTGATAAATGTGATAAAAATGGTAGAAGCAAAAATATACACAGCATAGGATGTTAAGTGTTACAAAGAGAGGTGCAAATAAAGGCAAGGAAAAATATGAAGGAATTCAAATTCACCAATTCAGATGCAGGGTGTAAGAGAAATCCGGGATTTTATTTCACCTCCAGTCCCAGAATTGCCACAGGTTAAATGCAATAATGTCATATCTCCCTGGGTCTTATTAGGGCATCGTACAGGCTCGATCCTTACATTTAAGTATAGTTTGAGATCTGTTTTTCAAAGTATGATTTAACAAAAGAAGTATGTCAAAGATCAAACCGAAAAAGCGTGGGAGCTCCTGTGAGACCCTCACTTCACGCAGCTTTCCATGGAAACCTTCTCGCATGACGGAGGAGTCTGGTTTCCCCATCTCTGCCAGCTCTTCAGTAAGTGCGCATCTCTTTGGAGGGGATGCAAACACAGGACTCCCACCGCCTTCAAAGGCCTGCCATGCGGAGTCAGCTCCACAGAAGAAAAAGAACTCAGTTGAGACACACTGCAGCTTCCCCAAAGCATCTCACAAATCTAAAAGCATCTCACAAAGCATGGCAGAAATCTAAAGAAAACAGGGGAGTTCACAAAAAGGCTGGCAGAATAATTATTCTATTTAATTACCACGGTGCCTTGTGTAAAGTAGGCCCAGCTAACTCCAGCATCCCCCTTTTCCCATCTGCCTGAATATAAACCAAGCCCATGGGTCTGTTTAAGATGTAGCCTTATATTCCCTGCAGAAATGGCAGGTTAATTGAAATTCTTTGATAGCAAAATGTATGTCCAGAATAAGATTGGGATACAAAACTAATTTCTTGTTAGTGTAACTCTTTAATTTTGCATATTACTCCTTATCTGCTTGCCCAGGGAGAATAGAGAGTTAGAGTAAGAATCAGAAAAGACTGTCAGTGTTGTTCATTTTATATCTGGGTGACTGTAGAGAAAAGCTGGGATTAAATAATTAACTTAGTTATCCAAGCAGGATATTTTTAAAGTTTTTTTTATTTAAAAAAATTTTATTGAATTTATTTGGGTGACATTGGTTAATAAAATTATATAAGTTTTAGGTGCACAATTTTACAATACATCATGTGTATATTGTATTGTGTGTTGACCACCCCAAGTTAAGTCTCCTTCCATCACCATTTATCTCCCCTATATTCTCTTTTACCTCCTCCCACCCTCTTCCCCTCTGGTAATCACCATGCTGTTGTCTGTATCTATGAGTTGTGGGGTTTTTTTGCTTAAAATTATGAATTCTGACTAGTGCGTGTGTGTGTGTGTGTGTGTGTGTGTGTGTGTGTGTGTGTGGCACTGATAAGTACTGAGGATATAGCAATGAACAAATCAAAGTCCCTGACCTCAGATTGCTTAACATGTAGTTGAAAACAGATGATATATTTATATGTTGGGGATGAGCAATGCTATCTATAAAGAAAGAATAAAGCAGGGTAGTAGAGCTTAGGAATGTTAGAGAGTGATAAAGTTATTGCTTTCACTAGGATATCTGGAGGAGAAGCAGAGGACCAGAAGTTCAGCAGAGGCCACAGTCCGTGGAAATGGGGTTGAGCATGTGAAAGGACCAAGGCCACTGCGACTAGCCAGAGGGAAATGATAAAGGAGAATGATAAGAGATGATGCCATTAAAGCAGTAGGAGAGGGAAGATCACGAAACTCTCATTGTCCACGGCAAGGACTTTGGCTCTTATTTTGAGTGAATCCGTTGGAGGAATTTGGATGGAGCAGTGACATGATATGACTTACATGTTTAAGTGATCACCCAGGTTGCCCTGTGGAAATGAGACAAAAGTGGGGCCAGAACTGAAGATGGGCGAGTGAAGATGTAGACGAGGACTGAAATAATCCAAGAAAGTGGTAACGGTACCTTAAACAGTGTGGTGATGTGTTGTGTCCACCCCACCAGAAAGGAGTGCTTCAGTCATCCAGACTGATGAACACACACACACACACACACACACACCCCAAGAAGGCATGAAAAGTTTAATTACTCACATAATGAGGCTTTTGGAAGAGAACAGGGTAGACCTCCCAAGATGATCCAAAACAGCCTGAGAGAGCAGGAAAAGGAAACTGGCTTGGGGGTTATAAGGTGATGAGGAAGTGGGCTGGATTGAGAGTTCCCACACATGGTTTGAATCTCTCACGGGTGCCAAAGGCAGGGCACCTGGGGCTTTGTTAAAAATCAGCTTTCCCAGATGTGGGGCAGAAGGAAAAGTGGAAGGAGTAAGGACTAAAAACTACAAGCACCCAAACATCCAAAATGCTGTCAGATTCTTTGATATAATGGTAGAGATGGTAAGAGGTGATCAGATTCTAGAACTATCTTTAACACAGAGGAATAACACTTACGCCTGGAATGAGATTTGGGGTTAAAGAGAGACGTTAAGGATGATTCCCTCTCTCACTATATCTTAGCAACTAAAAAATTTAAGAAACTTTAAAAAATCATAAGAAAGTTGTTTTATTTGTTCATGGGGTTTCCCCCCACTTTTATATTGAAAGTGTCATTTAAATATGAAGACCATGTCCTTCACTTCTCTTTAATCCTCTCCAACTTGCCCAACCTTTTTCCCTGGTAACTAAGACAGTGCTCTGCAAACAGGAATGTTTAAAATACACTTATTGATGGAAAAGATTTATGATAATATACGATTAGAGCATTATGTTGACTTAAAACTACATGCTACCTTGCTTATCACTGAAGTCAAACGCTGACTTTAAGTGAAATTTTCCTAAATTATAAAACTGGGATTTCATATCATCATTTATCATAGATATATTTAAATATCTGGAGTATAATAGAAAAGTTTTTTACTTACATTGCAACTTTTATTTCAAAAGTGACCTTTTATTATTTTATAGCTAATGAAGGAAGCACTGTGTTTTAAGTGTCCCAAAATAGGGATCTAACCATCTGGGTTCTATTCCAATTTTGCCATTGACTAAGAAAATGTGCGGTCCTGGGTACATGGGTTCTCTGTCTCATTAGTGAAATGAGGGAACAGGATTCGACAATTCCTGGGATTCTTCTTTCAGTGACACTATGTCAGTGTTGACAGAAAATATGAAAGTTTGAAAAACACTTGAACAATTGAATTCACACAATTTCTTGTAACAAAATCCTTTACCCCTGCCTTGTCAAGTATGAGTGAAAGGGTTCTATGGTTAGAGAAGTGCAGAAGAAACTTGTAGCCCTCAAGCTGAGAAATTTTATCAGAATTATTTTTAAATAAGGTTTTTAATGAAACCACTATGTCTCTCTTAGAAATAAGAAACATATTAAACAGTATAGAAAGTATTTAATGAATATTGATAGACTGGACTGTGTTGTCTCATCTTTTGATATTTAGAAAGAATAAAGCCAATAGAACCTATATGTTATTAAAAGTTCACTTTCAAATACTTTACATACCTATTTGTACGTTACTCTTTTGAAATAAAAAATATTTTTAAAACTTAAAATAAACACAAATTCTTTACAATCACTTTGACCTGGATTATTAATCTTAAATATGAAAAGTGAGTATAATACTGTCAAAATTTTGAATGTTAGGTATCCCCTGTCAAAAGAACTTTTTATATGTAATTTTATAAAACAAACAAATTAAAGGATGAAAGCTAAAAATGATATGAAACTATAACTCAACCCTTGTGTGTGTGTGTGTGTGAGTGTGTATGTGTGTTGACAACTAAAGAAGCACTTTCAGAATTGACAAGAATCTGATACAGAAAAATGTTCTGCCTCACAGACAGGACAGCCATGTCCCACTGGAAGTAGTCTCTCAAGGGTCTCCAGTGGCTGTTGGCTAAATCCGATGGTCTGTTCCATGAGAACAATCTCAGCCTTTATTTTGCTCAATGCCTGCCAAATTGGCAGTTACTTTGGTAACTCGGTTTCCAGTTAAAGTCATAGCTTGCCTAGTGTTTCCGCTGTTGTCCATGGACTCATTCGGGGAACCACCTGCTCATCTCTGTGTGCTCAGAACGGTGCACAGAGCTCGGTGCATGAGAGGATTTAACAAAAGTTTGCTCCATCAAACCAGTGGGTTTTGTACAAAGTTCAAGCAGCGACTGGAAACTGAATCATCAAAACAAAACCTTAGTTTTTGGTTCTGATGTGGGCTAAGTGATTTAGAAATACTAATTGAGTTGTGGGAGAGCAACTTCAATATTCGCTACAGCGAAAGATATTTTTGCCTGAGAGAGAAGACTGGGGAATTTGGGAGCAAATCTGAGGACAGAGATGGCATCTGTCTTATGGGAATAGGCAAGCAGCAAAAACGGATGGAAGCAGGCCTTTGTGAAGGCTGGAAGGGAGTTTATCCCTAGGGAAATTGTTATCATGTGGTTTATATTTTACTCTTGTTTAATTTTAACTATCTTAGAATCAGTGTGAAATTTTTCAAAATGCTAATATAGCTCAGCTGTGCTGAAGGTTAATAAGTTTTTTTAAAAATTGGATCAGTTGAGAGAGTGAATGGTGGCAATGAAATGAAAGTGAGGGAAGCCTAACAAAAAGATAGAAGTCGCAGAGTTAGACAAAATATTTCTTGGAGCCCTGGCTGGTGTGGCTCAGTTGGCTGGGTGCCATCCTGTGCACTGAAGGGTTGCCAGTCGATGTTCTCTCTCATCAATGTTTCCATCTCTCGCTCTTCCTCTCTCTCTAAACAATAAAGAAAAAGAATAAAACAAACAAACAAACAAACAAAAAAAACGGCCCTAGCCAGTTTGGCTCAGCAGTTAGAGCGTCGGCCCGAGGACCAATGAGTCGTGGGTTCGATTCCAGCCAAGGGCACGTACCTCAGTTGTGGTTCATCCCCGGCCCTGGTCGGATCGTGCTGGAGGCAACTAGTCGATGTGGTTCTATCACATTGATGTTTCTCTCTCTCTCCCTCCTTCTCACTCTATCTGATGATGAATGGAAAAGTATCCTCGGGTGAGGAATAAAAAATAAATTAATTTAAAAAAATGTCTGCCCTCATGAAGTTTATATTCTGATAGCTCTCTTCCTCCACCTCTCACATTTCCAGTCCTCCCAGGAAAGGTCTGTGGTCACAGCCTACAGCTGGTCTCCCTGGAGAGGCATTGGTAAAAGGGCGTACTGTGATTCTTGGTCCTTTGATGCATTTGCTGAGGGATGGTGGTGGAGTAGGGTAACAATGGGCAATTATACTTGCTGTCCAAGTGTCATTAAAAAAAAAAACGAAATGGTATCTTGATGCTATTAATGAATTTCTAACAATAAATTATGATGAGAAGAGAATAGTTTTCTAAAAGTTACAAAAATGATGGTGATGATCTACAACCCACTGCAGGATAATGTTAACACTGGTGTCATATTCTTTATTAGTCACAGTTTAGTTCAAGTAACAGAAACTGCCTGGCCGGTGTGGCTCAGTGGATTGAGCCCCATGTCCTGAGAGGTCGCTGGTTCAATTCCCCATCAGGACACATGCTCGATCCCCAGCAGGGGGAGTGCAGGAGGCAGCCGATTGATGTTTGTCTCTCATAGATGTTTCTCTCTCTCTCCCTTCCTCTCTCTCTAAAATCAATTTAAAAAAAGAAAAAGAAACAAAAACCACTCTGGGTATTTTAAGCAGGAACTGACATGATGCAGGAATCGGGTGCTTACAAAACAATTGAAAGTTATATAAAAGGTAGTTTCCTATCTGGGCAACCAGGAACAGTTCTTGAACACTGAGTCATTCCTGGAATTATGCTAGGAAAAATAGACACCACTGCTACCTCTAAAACTGCCACCGTTCAACAAATAGAAAACTGAAGATTGGATACTGAAACATCACCTGTGAAAACCCTGACTGCAACCAGGCTTGAAAACAGAAACAGCCCACAGAGGGCAGAAAGACGGCTTCCACTATGCTTCTGCCTTCCAAATGTTCTGCAAGTGCACCCTAACTAGTGGAATTAATTTGCAACCAGAATCCTAGCTGCAAGAGAGTCTAAGAAGGCAGAAAGCAGCTGAGTGAGCCAATTCATAATAGCCAGCATCCACTTTAACTTCCCAGGTGAATTTGTGACTGTGCCCTCACCATACCTAATGCACCAGAGTTTCTGGGCACAAAAACCAAAATGTTAACAAACACCCTAAGGGATTCTTATGCTTAACAACATTTGGGGAAAATTAATTAGAATGGTCAGGATGAGATCTGGGATACACAGTTATATTATACATATCCAGAAAATATTTTTTAGGGACAAAATAAAATATTTATAAAATATTATAAAATATAAATAAAATATTTTATAAATAAAATATTTATAAAATATTATAAAATATAAATAAAATATTTTATAAATAAAATATTTATAAAATATTATAAAATACAAATAAAATATTTTATAAATAAAATATTTATAAAATATTATAAAATATAAATAAAATATTTTATAAATAAAATATTTATAAAATATTATAAAATATAAATAAAATATTTATAAAATATTATAAAATACAAATAAAATATTTTATAAATAAAATATTTATAAAATATTATAAAATACAAATAAAATATTTTATAAATAAAATATTTATGAAATATTATAAAATATAAATAAAATATTTTATAAATAAAATATTTATAAAATATTATAAAATATAAATAAAATATTTTATAAATAAAATATTTATTTTAGAAAGAACTGTTGAGGCATGCTAATATAATTTAGTTTTTTCTTTTAGTGATATTAGAGAGAGAGATAGGAAGGGAAAGGGAGAGAGAGATAGAAACATGGATGAGAGAGAACATCGATTGGCCGCCTCCTGCATGCCCCCTACTGGGGATCTGACTCACAACCTGGGCATGTGTCCTGACTGGGAATCGAACCGGCAATCTCTTGGTGCATAGGTCGATGCTCAACCACTGAGCCACACCGGCCGGGCAGCTAACATAATTTAATTTTATGGAGCTGATTCGACTCTGAATCAGAAAGTAAAATGCTTATCACCTCAGGTAATTGTCCACTTTACAATGCCAACTGGAAAAACATTTCTCTGCTCAGTGTTTTTGTTCTCTCTTGTTCCTCATGCAATTGGGATAAATATTGACAATTTGATGGCTGCATTTTATTACAGGAGTTTGCCTAGTGCTCTCTCTGGGGATATTTTAAGGTAATGTCCCATTCAGAGCTCAAAATGTATTCTTTTCTAGTTTGCAAGCAAGGAACACTTTAGCATTATTTCAAAAAGAAGAGAAATTCCTCATTTAGGAAACAAACATGCATATTCTTTATTTGTCTAAGCAAAGTTTTCCATTGAACAATTGATTGCATGTGACTTCTGAGGATTTATTAAATTGCTAAAGTCATAAATAAGTGGGAATTTACAATTCAAAGAGAAACATTAAATCAACATTGCATATAACCTTGCTCATAGTGCCTTAACAATGTTGGCTGAATTAATGAAAGATGAATTCCCTATGCTGATTTACTTTGCTAAAATAAAGCATCTGTAGCCATTTTAGAAAGTGACTTAGTAGGAATATATCCTAAGAAACCTGAAACACCAATCAGAAAGAATATATGCACCTCTATGTTCATAATACCATTATTTATAATAGCTAAGATCTGGAAACAGCTCAAGTGCCCATCAGTAGATGACTGGATAAAAAAAGCTGTGGTACATTTACACAATGGAATAATACACAGCCATAAAAAAGGCTCTCTTACCCTTTGTGACAGCATGGAAGGACCTGAAGATTATTATGTTAAGCAAGATAAGCCAGACTGAGAAAGACAAATATCACATGATCTCACTTATATGTGGAATTTAATGAACAAAATAAACTGATGAACAAAATAGGTCCAGAAGCATGGATGCATAGAACAAACTGACAGATCTCAAAGGAAAGGAGGATTGGTGGGGGACAGGAAGAGATGAACCAAAGAACGTATGTGCATATATGCCAAGCCCATGGACTCAGACAACAGCGTGGTGAAGGCCTGGGGTGGGGTGGGGTTGGGGCTGGGTGGAGGGGGCAAAAGGTGGGGAATGAGGGATATCTGTAATACTGTCAATAATAATTTTAAAAAATTTTTTTCTTTATTGATTTTTAGAGAGAGAGGAAGGGAGAGGGAGAGAGAGATAGAAACATCGATGAGAGAGAACATCAGTTGGCCGCCTCCTATATGCCCTCCACTGGGGATGGGGCCCACAACCTGGGCACGTGTCCTGACCTGGAATCGAACCAGCGATCTCTTGGTGCATGGGTTGATGCTCAACCACTGAGCCACATCGGCCGGGCAATAATATATATTTTTTAAAGTGACTTTAGTGGGGATGGGGGGATGGGGAGGGATTGAGCAAAAAAGAGAGAGAAAACTCATGGACATGGACAACAGTGTGGTGATTGGGGGGGAGGCGGGTGGGGAAAGGTGGAGGTGGGTGTAGGGGGGATAAATAGTGATGGGTGGAAACTTGACTTGGTGTGGTGAACACACAATACAGTGTACAGATGATACATTGTAGAACTGTGCAACTAAAACTGGTATAATTTTGTTAACCAGTGTCACCCAAGAAATGCAATAAAAAGGAAAAATAAATAATAAAATATCAAAAAAGGTGACTTAGTATTTACTACAAAAATGTAGTTTCTGAAGTTTCCTTAAATGTATATTACAATAATTAGAAGGTTATTTTAGTCATGGTAAGTAACACATGTTGGAACAAACAGCTGACAGATTTTGGTGGCTTACTACAAAAAGGTTAATTTCTTATCCAGTGAGCCCATTGATTGTTCATTGATCAACATTCCACATAGTGATTAGGAATCCAGTCTTCTTAAGTCTCATGGCTCCACCTGTTCTGAAACAGGGTCCGAAATAATTTTCTATAAAGGCCAAATAGTTGATATTTTAGGCTTTGCCAGTCAGGAGGCAAAAGCAAAGATAATATCTAGGTACTTTCATAACAAGAGAGAAAACAAATTCTAGCAAACAGCATTTTGATGAAATTCAAATAATAACTAAGTACAGTTCTTTGTAATACAAGTGTAATAATGAGAAAAATAAAACTAATTTGTTAGGAGGATGCATTTTTGCTTAGTTGAGGTTTATAATTAGTTCCTCTATCATCAAAATGACTGCAAGTGGTCATTATTTAATGCTGATCTGTTATGAGATTTTTTTTCATATTTCATCTTTTCACATGGATCAGTTCTGCCAATACAGATATCAGTTCATGAGTGTATGATTTTAATTGACCATATTTATCTCTTGGAAGGCATTTTCAGGATCCTATCAGATTCTTCTCTTGCCTTTCAACCTGTCATTACAATGCAGATTCATCACTTTCGATTAAATATTAGGAAGAAGCTCTTCAATTGGACAATAATATGGATGTTGAAATATGGAAAGTATTTTGTACTTGCATTTAGATAACAAAAAAAATTGAAACAGTAGTTTGAGCTGGGAAAACATATCACTAAAATTTTGTGTTGGAATGGAAATTTGGGGTTTTGTTTTAAATACAGTGCAGAAAGTATATAAAGCAGTTTGACATTACTAGTGACTCAAAAATTAGTTGTTGCAGAAGTGATATTATACAGTATATGTTCACATATAAGAGCTATTTTGCCTTGAAAATTTAGGTTGAATTCACTGAACATTATCAATTCTGTGGAAAAAGCTGATTTCCAAAGTCATTCATGTTTTATGATAGTGGCTGAGCACAGTTTTCCTTGCTCAGAAAAAAAATCAATTTTGACTCTATTTCAACAAAAAAGTACTGACACTGCTAATCCATCGGACTGGTGTGTAGTAGGACAAGTCAGGATATCCAGGTTCTATTCTTGACACTAATTCATGGAACTAATGATGGATAACATCCACAAGAGCAAATGAAGTACACTGTTGACACATGTTTTAATAACGCGATAGATTCAAATATTTTCTTTAAAGTTTTTGCTCTTGGATAATACAATAAATAACCACAGGCTTTAAATATCTTATTTTTTTCACTAGCTCTATTAATTTGTTCAACTAAACCTTTCTCTGCTCCATGTATATTTCTACCATCATTAGCTCTAATACATCTTAGCAGATTCCTCTTCAGGTGGAAGCCACTGGGTGTGGGTAATAATCACAAACTAAAGGCTGGGGCTTGTTGAGGCCCAATAACCAATTCCCAAGGTTAGTTACATGACTCTTTTTTTTTTTTCTGTAACAGAATTTGTTCAGACTGCTGCACTCTTCATTTGATGTAACAAAATGCTATTCATCTAAATTTTTGTAAATAAAGTCCTGTATCTAGATTAAATTTAAAAGTATCTGTACATCTCAAGATCCTTAACTTAGTCACATAAACTAAGTCTCTTTTGACATGTAAGGTAACACAATCATGGGGCCCAGGATTTAGAATGTGGACATCTTTTGGGACAGCGAGATATTATTTTGTCTACCACAGTTAATAAATAGGTCACTGTATAAAAAACAAACAATGCTTTGCTAATTGATAACAGCATAAACCACACTCCATTATGTCTTTGAAATGTGACATTTGAAGTCCACTTTTCTCTTCCTTTTTTGTTTTGACTTAATGAATATGCACTGATAGTAATAAAATAAAAAGAAAATACTATGCACGGCAGTCAAAATGCTGTTATAACTGCATCACTGTAATGAGCCAGCAGGGTGCAGCAGTGAGAGCATCGCATATGGTCTCTGTTGCAACTGTTCAATTCTGCCATTGTAATGTGAACACAGACAATGCATCAATGAAAGTGAACGTGGATGTGTTCCAAAAAAACTTTAGTTTTGATATTTCAATTTGCATTTTATATAATTTTAAATGTAGTGAAATATTATTATCTAAAAAATAGTTTTAAAAATGTAAAGCCATTTTAATGTATAGATTGTACAAAAATAGGCAATGTGCTAGATTTGGCCTGTGAGCTGTAGTTTTCTTTCTTCTAGGGTCCCAGAGTCCTCTACTGCAGGAGGTTGTGTGGGCTATGCCTAGAATTAGACTGCTTCATTTCTGCCCACATTCCATCAGCTGGAACTTGATCACCTGACCATAGCTACCTGCAAGAAGTCTGGGAAATGTAGTTCCTCTGTGTGTCTAAAAAAAGGGGACATGGATATTGGTGAACATTAGCATGACTACTACAGCCTGCTCTTTCTGGTAACCAAACTTTCATTCTCTCCCTTTATTCCATATGTAGATTATACCCACTCCCAAAGTCCATTTCAAAGTTAAGGGTCTCAGGTGATGCGTGTCCTCTACAACATATCAGATATAATTGGTCATAGTCCTGTGACCTATGAACTTAGAATCTGTCCCTGACATCCACCATAACAAATAGTTCTATTTGGAAAGAGTTAAAATGAGAGACACAGCAGATACTGGTCAGGGGTAATCCAGCTGGACAAACACTGTGAAGTCTCCCAGAGAGCAGAGGAAGCTCATTGATCTTTTTCTGAGTCAGCTCTCTGGAAGGAACACTAGCACATTATTCTCTGAGGCCCTCTGACTCTATCCTTTGGGAGGTTCTTCCATAGCCCTTATTCTCCTTGGCACATCTGAAGTGTGTTATGCCTTCCTTGGGGCTGGAGAGCTTTGACAGCCCACTGCCTTCCCAAAGATTATTACAAGCTCCCTCGACCACCCTCATGGTTTTATGTACCATGCAATTTCCTCATGTATAAAGCTTTGGATTTATTCTCTTGCAATAAGTACCATGTGCTTATAACCACACCCAAAGATGCTTTCCAGACATTGCTCTCAAATCAGCTTGATCTTATTATCTAATTCCCCCACTTGCTTTTTCTTAACTTAATGGTGGCTAATCACGTTATTCAACAGAAGTGTTCTGATTACTCAAAGGTTTTCTCAATCATATCACTCACTATTTGGGATCTAGAAGCCACAGACATTTCCAACCCTTTGATGGTCCACATTTTTAGACTCGTTCTATTCCCTCTCATTTATGCTTGCCAAGTGGCCAACTCTTTCCTGAGCTCATTCTTTTCTTATAAAACCCTGCCAAAAGCAGACAATACTAGTTAGGCTAGACTACTAACATTGTTTTCTAACTCCTTTCCCTAAGGCTACAATTCCATAAGCACACGGTCTGCCTACCAAATTATTGCTGGCAACAGATTTTTGCAAATGTCTTTTCCATAGCATAACACTTCCTGATTTTCAGTCTGCTGACCACCTTCCTCCTCATAAGCCATACTCTTCCATCTCCACTGGAAAATTCAGGTATTAGTTAGGCTAAGTGCTGTAGCAAAAACATTACAATTTCAGTAGGGTAACAATTAAATTTTATTTCTCTTTCATGCCATAGTCCAATTTGGTGTTCACTGGACAGCTTTCTACATAGTCACTCAGATTCTAGTCCGTGAGAGGAAGTTTGAACAATTTAAGGTTCCAAACCTATTGACTCTGAGAAGATACTAGAGAGAGTGACACAGGAATGTAGGTATAAGACAGGCATTTGAGTAACTTAGAACAAAGTAAACCAAAAATTAGATCCAGTTGAGGAACAAGAGTTAGATGTCATGTCCCACAGAATCGGATTAAAACTATTTTTAAAAAAATATTTTTTATTTATTGATTTTAGAGAGAGAGGAAGGGAGAGGGAAAGATAGATAGAAACATCGATGAGAGAGAACACCGATTGGCTGCCTCCTGCATGCCCCCTACTGGGGATCGGGCCCACTACCTGGGCATGTGTCCTGACCGGGAATCGAACTGGCGACCTCTTGGTGTGTGGGTCAACACTCCACCATTAAGCCACACCGGCCAGGCTGGAATAAAGCTCTTAAAATAACTTCATGGATTCTCCCATGGCTGGGACTGATTTAAAAAGTCCAATCAGCAGGTAGGCATATATTGACCTCAGCTGCAGGATCCAGATGGTGAGAGAGAAAAGAGACCAGGCAGATGTTACACCTTCTCTCGGAAGAGCACCCCAGTGTGGCCTGCGAGTTGACCAGACCTTAGGAGAGCTCCTACTTTAAAGTGGGAGTTGTCATGCTTTCCTTGTATCGATCACTCTTTTCATTGTAGCCTTGGGAGTTGGTTCAAGCTTAGAAATAACTTCAATTTCTTTGTTTTGTTTTGGAAATTGCAAACTTATTTATCTCAGGATTAGCTGCGTATTGGGTTCTATGGTGAACTTTCCTTGGTTTTATTTATTTTCCTAATTAAAACCTCAATATTGTACAGTCTCACTGACTATATAAATATAAATAAGTGAATAAATGTAATCTCCTTGACAACCATACATCTCATATATTAGAGCCATCAAATGATCCAGCAATAGCACTTCTGAGTATGTATCCAAAGGAAACAAAAACAGGATCTCGAAAAGATATCTGCACGCCCATGTACACTGAGGCATTATTCACAATAGCCAAAATATGGAAATAATCTGTGCATCCATCAACAAATGAATGAATAGGGAAGATATGAGATAGATATTCCCAAAAAATGTATACACACTTTGAATAATTATAAAGCCAGTGTTTATTAAAATACATTTCATTTTCAAAATGTAACAGAATCTACAGACACCCTGTGTACATCTTTGGGGGAATATATATATATATATATATATATATATATAATATATATATATATATATATATATATATATATATATATATAATATATATATATATATATATATATATATATATTATAGAATACTATTCAGCCACGAGAAAGAAGGAAATTCTGCAGTTTGCAACAACACGGGTAGACCTTGGGGGCATTATGCTACATGACAGAAGCCAGACAGAGAAAGGCAAATACTGCATGGTAACACATGTGGAATCTAAAGGAAAAAGTCAAACTCAGAAACAGAGAGCAGAGGAGTAGCTGCCAGGGGTTGGGTTGGGGGACAGGGAGAGGTTGGTAATGCGTAAAAACTTTCTACTGTAAGATGAAGAAGGTCTGAGTATCTACATCTAATGAGGTGACTATAGTTGATAATGAAGGGATGCAGAGTTTGCCACCCCAAAATATGCCTTTTCGGGGTATTGATTTTAAGTTGGTTGTTAAGGAACAAATGACTCAGAAAAACAAAACAAAGCAAAAAACACCTCTGATCTTTTCCCTAACTGCCTAAAAGGAATTTAGATAGAGGACTTGGTCCAGGAAGGGAGAGATCATCATAGATCACTACAGGTTAATATAAACCAGTGTGTGACAGGGAGAAATGCAGTAAGCGAGGCCCATTTGTTCAAACCCTCTCTGTGCCCCATTGTTAAGGACAGCCTAGCAGACATTTATTTACCAACCATTTGCTTCTATCTCCATGTGAATTGCTTTCCCGCAGTTCAAAATTCCAAACCACAACCACCCCTTGTCCTTAGCTCCAGAACGGCATATAAACTTCAACTTCGAAATATCTCTTTGGGTCTCTCTCTCTCTTTTTTTTATGGCAATCTGAAATGTGGGTTTGTATAATAAACTTGGACATTTTCTCTTTTTAATCTGTCCCTGTTAATTTGATTATTAGCCCAGCTAGAAGAACGTAGAAGGTAGGAGGAAATTATGTTTTAAGTCTCCACGATAACACTGTAAGGTATAACTGAACTTTGCTGAAAGAGTAGAGCTTAAATGCCTGCTCTCACTCTCTCTGCCTCTCTCTGTACATATACAGTGATGAATGTGTTAATTAACCAAGTGGCAGAAATCCTTTCACAATATACATCAAATCATCACGATGCACACTTTAAATATATTACATTTTTTATTTGTCAATTAAACCTCCATAAAAATCTAGAACATAAAAAATTATTAATAGAGATTGTATTCTACACTGGCCACTGCACTGTGTGGAAGTTAAAAGATGAGTAAGACATGAATCCTGCTTTCAGGTGTGTTCAGTAGGGTTAACTAATTAATGTAAGTGAAAGGGAATCAGGAGGGGGAGGGGTGAAGAACTTACTGGAAATTGAAGTATGAATAAGAATTTAATACGTGATCTAAATTTTTTCAGACAAATGTGGTTTGCTAAGAAGAAGAATAGGGGAACAGAGTATCTTTACTCTAAGTTATGGAAATAAAACATATAAAAGGAAGAATAATATGAATAAGAATAAAGAGAAGCCAGCCAAGAGGCTGCCACACTTAACATTGCATCAGAACAAGCAGCTTTAGTTGTTTTCTTCCCCTCATCAGAATAATGACAATGTGATGGTTATCAAGCAGTAAGAGTAATAACAAAGAGAGTAACTTTTAAAACATGATTTAAAAAGATACATAAAGTTACACATAAACAAAACAGTTCATGTTTGATAAAAGCCAAAGTAGCCGTTTTCCATAGACAGTAAAGGTAGTTAAAACTCTGGAATGGCTAACATATGTCACATACTGCATAACAAAAAGTAACCTTCAGAAAACATATGTCAAATGTCTCAATGCAATAACTGTCTTTATTGTTAATCATCACTTAATGAAGTGTTTGACTTGTGTCCTGCTCTATGTAGAGTGAGAATGGAAGCAAAGTGATACAAGTCTGTTTCTATTGGCTTGCTTCGCAGTTAAAATGATTCAAATTACTAAAATATAATCAAGCTGTTTTATTCACAGCAAGGCAAAGCCATGTTCCTTTGGAATATCGTTTAGATATGATGAAATGGTGCACGAAGATCTGTACTGAGGAATGTATTTACTGTAGATGAAAAGCACAAATTACCAGAAAAATTCAATTTGAAGTAGAAAAATACATGCCACTGGGTTCCTTGTGGAATAGTAATATAGTACTGCATAGAATGCGATTTTACACAGCACTGAATATGCTCTTAGAAAGATGATTTCATAAACACACTTGGGAGAATATAATTTGAATATAAATGTTCCCTTATTTAGCATTTTACAATTTTTATGTATTTCAAATAAATCAGAAGAGATCGCTTGGTGAATTGGGAGAAAAAAAAATTTTCTACTCTGTAAGAGAGAGAAGTCCAGTAAAGGGGTCCCAATATGTAGTGTCAGTACCTTTGGTTAAAGAGATTTGGAGTTTGGTTCCAGACTTGACACATATGCAGACACATGAACAACTGGAGAACATCTGCAGGAGAGCATCTGAGGTCTTTTATGAGGACAAACTAAAGGATTTAGAGAAATTTCAGACTGGAAGAAGCAGGATATTTGAAGGGAAGGTTGAGAGAATGGCCAAAGAGTAGAATTAGAACAAACATGATTAAATTAAGTTGAACTTTAAGTGAATAGATTTCAGCTGATGTTCAGAAGAACCTAAATAGAGGGTTCCCAACTGGGATGGATAGTTTCTGGAGACGGTAAGTTTCTCATTTTCGGCATGTGCACAAGGAGCTATTGGGAGATATACTAATCTGACTTTTTAAAAAATATAAGAGGTTGTAAAAGTAATGAATGATACATATGAAAATTCCTTATAATAAAAATGAGAAATAAACTATAAAATAACAATATATTAAGGAAAACATTGGCAAAATATGTCAAAGGATTTCTAATAATTACATATGAATATTTTATTCTAACTTATAAGAAAAACGTCAAAGCACAGAGATATATGAACAAAGAACATAAGTAGAACATGCTGATGCCTACATAGGTTTAACCTCAGTTACTTAAAGAAATTAAAATTAACAGCAACATACCATTTTATACCTAACAAGGAACCACAATTGAAGAATAAAATTAAATTTATAATACTCAGTGGCGGAAAGATTGTTTTAAAAATAATTCCATACATTGCCAATGGCATTGTTCATTAGTGCTGTCTTTAGAAAAGCAATAAAACAAGCGAAACCACATCATTAGAACTGTTCATAGCTTGCTTCATTAAATCTACTCTTGATCATACAGTCTAAGGAAATAACTTATATGATATGAATTGTAGCAGCATCCAAAACAGTGAAATAGTTAGAAGAAAATAAATTATATTTCCAACAAATCAATGAAATATTTACCAGACATTAAAATTTTATGAAGGTCTAATGATCTAAACATTGTTTATAATAAAATGCTATGTAAAAGGTAGAAATACAAACCATAATGTGACTGCAACAATGTAAACTCGGTAAGCATGAGCATGAGCAAAAACAGTAGCAAAGGCGGTGATATCATATTTTCTTCTTTACTATTTGTCTTTTAAAAAAGCAGTGCTGTATTTATTTAAGTAAATGATTAGGCATGGAAACCTCTTATTCATGGTGTTGCCATGTATAATTGTTTAAAGCCTTGTTTACTTCCGCAAACCTTGTGACTTCCATACATACATGTGAAAAACTAACTGGCTTACTATGGGAATAGAAATAGAAATAAAAACACAATTAATCAGTTTGTAAATTCATTTACCTGAATGCCAGCAATAAACAGCATTATTCTGAAATCCCTGAAATATAAAGAATAAAATGATAAACAAATATCATCAACACAGTTATGCACCCTGTGTACCTGGTACCCATTCTTCCACATCTCAGAGACAACCACTATCCTAATTTGATGTTTATTATTCCCATGCATTTAAAAATACTTATACTTGCATAAATACAGGCAGTGGGCAAAAGTAGTTTACAGTGGCTCATATAGAAAAATATATAATACAAGAATAAACTCTGTTTCATGTACTCACAGTTGTAAACCTACTTTTGCCCACTCCTATATGTCCCTACACAATACTTAATTTTGCACATTTAAATATTTTATATAAATACTGTTATGCATGCATTTTATACATCTTATTTTTTTCTAAATATTGTTTCTGGCCTGTGGGTTGTGGTTTCTGAGATTGTTTTTGAGATTTATTCATGTTGCTGTATAGTTTTTATTCATTTTCATGCTCTAGAGTATTCTAAAATATAAACATGCCATATTTTGTTTATCAGTGATCCTGTTGATTGACAGTTGATGCCTTCTAGAATTTTGTTATTACAAATAATGATATGTGCATATATCCTTTATATGTCTTTTTGTACATGTGGATGAGAGTTTCTATAAATCAATGCTGTCTAGTAGAATTCTACAATAAAAAAAATCACTGTACTATCAAATGTTGAAGCCACATGTCACAGAGTGGCCCTTGAGAAGTGTTCATACAACTGAGGAACTAAATTGCAACTTAATTTTAGTTGTTTAAATGTAAACAGCCACAAGTGACTGGTGGCTACTGTGGTGGACAGTGCAGTTCTACAGCACACACCGGGGAGGACGTGCTGGGTCGTGAGGGTGCACATCCTCAAATATTTTTAAATTTAATTTAATTTAATTTTTTCCATCATCGTTTATCCCCTTAATGCCCTCTTCCACCTCCCCTCCCACCCCCATCCCCACAATAAACACACTGTTGTCCATGTCCATGAGTTCCCCTCTTTTTTCTTTTTTGCTCAATACCTCCATCACCCCCACTGCCAAGAGCTGTCTGCCTGCTGTCCATCTATGAGTCTGTCTCTATTTTGCTTGATAGTTCAGTTTGTTCATTAAATTCCACATATGGGTAAAACCGTATGGTACTTGCCTTTCTCTGACTGGCTTATTTCACTTAGCATAATGTTCTCCAGGTCCATCCATGCTGTCACAAAGGGTAACATTTTCTTCTTTTTTACGGCAGAGTAGTATTCCATTGTGTAAATGTACCACAGCTTTTGTATCCAGTTATCTACTGATGGACACTTGGGCTGCAAATTTAGATATTGCAGAACGGCCCTCCAAAGTGGTTTGGGACCGTGTGTGATGTACAGTCTCAATCCTGGGGTGTGAGTTCCTGTTGCTTCACATCCTCCCCAACATTTGGTGTTATCCTCCTTTTTTAAACTTGATCACTTTTTTTTCAATATTGTCAATCTGGTTTTAATATAAACTTACTTGAGAGAGCCCAAGCTAATTTCTATGTTTATTAGTTGTTTTGGATTTTCTTGAAATACATATGTATGTCTTCAGCATTTTTCTATTGAATACTTGGTTCTTGTCTCCTTTTTAGGAGTTTTTAAATATGTATATCCTGGTGACTAATCCTTTGTGATTACATATAATGCCATATATAATATCTTTTCTAGTCTCTGGCCTGTCTTTTCGTATATTTATAGAATTTAACTATAATTTTATGATATGTCTTTTGAGTCTATTTTAAAATATCTTGAGGTCAAAAAGCATTCTTCTAGCCCTGGCTGGGTGGCTCATATGGTTGGAGCATTGTCCCACACACCAAAAGGTTGCCGGTTCAATTCCTGGTTCAATACCTAGGTTGCAGGTTCAATCCCCAGTTGGGGTGTGTACCAGAGGCAACAGATCAATGTTTTCTCTCACATGATGTCTCTCTCTCTCTCTCTCTCTCTCTCTCTCTCTCTCTCTCTCTCTCTCTCCCTTCCTCTCTCTAAAAATCAAAAAATATATCCTCAGGTGAGGATTTTTTTTTTAAAAAGCATTATCCTGAGATTTCTTCATAACTTTATTTTGCTTTTCATAATTAGGTCTTTAATCTATGTGGAATTGACTTGTATGAAATAATTATACACTTCTATGTTTTTATTCTTCCATAGCCAGTTTCCACAGGCCCACTTCTTCACTACAGCCACTGAAACATATCATGTACCCATACATGCATGGGACGGTTTCTCAGGCCTTCGTGCTGCCATGTACACCAATCCTCCCTCTCTCTCGCTTATTCCCGTAGCAATGGCTCAATTCCTATAGCTTTATACCATCATGGTATATGGTAACACAAGTCTCCCCTGCTCCCAAATAACTCTTCAAAATATACTTGGCCATCTGCTTTTCTATAATAGTTTAAAATCGCCTTAAAAGAACTTGTTTTTTTCTTATTAGAGCTACTGGGGAGAATTGACATTTTTTTAAAAATTAGTTTTTATTGATTTTTAGAGAGAGAGGAAAGGAGAGGGAGAGAGAGAGAAACATTGACGTGAAAGAGAAACATCAATCGGTTGCCTCCTGTAGGCAACCTGACTGGGAATTGAACTCACAAGTTGGGCATGTGTCCAGACTGGAAATCAAGCCGGTGACCTTTTGGTGCATGGGGTGACATTCAACCAACTGAGGCACACTGGCCAGGGTGAGAATTGACATTTTGATGATATTTAGTCTTCCTACTCATTTTGTTTTTACTTACTTGGATCTTCTGTAACATTAAATCCCTTTGGCTCTCAGTTTTCACCCTCACTGTGACTATCCTAGTCCAAATCCTTACTATCTGGTCCAAATTCTGCAGTATAAATTTACCTCCTATTTCCATACTCACCATACTCTCACCCCTCCCCTGATTCACCTGTGTCTTCTCCCCACAGGGTGAGAGTGATCCTTTGAACTGTCAATCAGATTATGTCACAGCTGTGCTCAAATGTCTCTAAGGACACTTATCTCACTGAGAATAAAAACAGATCTCTGACCATGGCCTCAGAGTGATACCTACTCGATTAGCTCCCCAGCCACTCCTCCGACCACATCTTCTGTAAGTCTCGCTTGCTCACTTCACTTAAGCCACATAAAACCATACTCCTCTCTTGGACCTGTTCACGCTGCTTTCCTCTGCTTATAATTCTACGCCTTCACTTCATCCAAGTATTAGCTCCAATGTCACTTTATCTTAGAGAAGACTTCCTGCCTACCTTATCTGAACTATGACCCCTGTCCATGTCACTACCATAATCCAGCTTAATATTTAAAAAAAAATTTTTTTCTTTATTGATTTTAGAGAGAGAGGAAGGGAGAGGGAAAGAAAGATAGAAACATCGATGAGAGAGAACATCGATTGGCCACCTCTTGCATGCCCCCCACTGGGGATTTGGCCCACCACCTGGGCATGTGCCCTGACTGGGAATTGAACTGGCGACCTCTTGGTACATGGGTCAATGCTTAACTGCTGAGCCACACCGGCCAGATCTCAGCTTAATTTTTATTTATAGCATTCACCCCCACCTGACATAGTCTCTGTATGTTTGCCAACTTTCTTTGTACCCATCAGGATGTGAACTCCATAAGGCAATACATGAGTGTTTATGCTTCGTACATACTTTATTCACTGTGGTACGTGGGTGGACGCTCCCATGCGCAGTGTGCTGACCATTGCAGGGATATTGGTCCACTGAGTAAGCTCTTCACACAGAGCCTACAACAGTGCCTGGTACATGGCAGGTCCTCAAACAATACTTGTTCAGTGTGGTTTTATATTTTCTCCATAAGGTCATGCATCTCTTTTGATACATTTATTCCTGGCTTCCTTATATATATTTTAGAAATTTACATTTTCTATTTTTTCCCTATTTATCGCTATGTTTTTATGAAAGAGAAATAAAATTACTAAAAAAAAAACTTGATATCATCTTTACTTCTACCATATACTCACACATATTCTAGAGTGTTATTTTGAAACACCTAAAACTGGAGATAAATAGGAAAGCATGTTTAAAATGCCATATTTTGGTGGTGACAGTAATATATTATGCCTTTAGTCATTCACAATAAAAAATAATTTCAAGCCTGGCTGGTGTGGCTTTGTTGGTTAAGCATCGTCTCATGCACCAAGAGGTTGCCAGTTTGATTCTTGGTCAGGGCACATGCCCAGGTTTCCAGCTTGATCCCCAGCAGAGGGAGTGCAGGAGGCAGCCCACTGATGTTTCTCTCTCACTGATGTTTCTCTCTGTCTCTCCTTCTCCCTTCCTCGCCCTCTAAAATAAATAAGCACGTATTAAAAAACAATAATAATAAAAAGAATTTCAGAATCTGTCATGCAAACCATCTCTGCGAATAATGATTTGATCCTGGTACAAAGACAAAAGTTTCTGAAGAGCTGTCCGGCCTCCTGGCACATACAAGGTATACAGGAAACTGCCACTCAGACTATCCTCTTGAAATCTCCTCCAGTGTCCCATTCTCAGTCGGTTTGGTTGGTTACAGATCCAGAGCCACTATAGCTCAAGGTTTTCCTGCCTTTCTACCTGCAGCTCTATTAAGTAAGGGCAATTACTCCACAAAGAGGTGACAATTCCTCATGGAAGAAGACATTGAATTCTAGGTCAGAAAACAGTGTACTGTAATGAGAAGCCAATAAGAACACAATGAGCCAACTTCACTACACCAAACAACTGCAGAAGGGGAGCGCCCAGCTGCCACGGTGAGCACAGTGCACACCAAGCTTAGGCATCCACCTTATTGCCGTTGGGGATCCTTGTGGCATGAATCTCTCTGAGCTCAATTTACTATTGTACCACTAACATTCTACATAAAAAAATAAAATAAAAAACAAAAAGTCTTGCTCAAAAAAAAAAAAAAAAGTTGTTCTCATCTATGCTTAGCACTAGAGCACCAGGACTGGGACCAGGAAGGGGTTTTGTGGGACCCGCGGACCTTCAGAGGAATTCTTACTTAGGCAGCACTGTTGAATTTGATAGATGAAGTAATGCTTAGTGAATTGAAGCTTATTTTTTATTCAGTACATGTAGCCTCAGAGTTGTTCAACTGGATGACCTCTGCTACTCCAATACTCAGAGTATTGATTGCTGTTTTAGAGCTTTGATATACTGCTCATTTTTTAAAGGCAATTATAGGGTGTCTCAACTTTGGTTATTGATAACCAAGTTATTGGGAGGACGAAAGGAGTTCCATTATACTGCAGCGTGATCCAACAAACCCATGGTTCACTTTACCAGTGCAAAAGGTAAAGGGAAAAAGCAATATGGCAGTCTTTTGAAAGAGAGAAATATTATGGATTACCATATATGAATTGCCAAGGAATCATACTTAAATCTTTGTGTGCCTTTGAATTCAGAAAAAGAGATAAAGATGTAATAAAAACTGTTTCTACCAAGGGCTGCTCTTAGAAGACCCAAGCACCCCCAAATTAAATTCATGCTTCTTAGTTCTCATTTTCCCATAACATTGGCATAATTCAACCATACCATTTTGCCAATTATCTCCAGAGTAAAAAATAGGGTATTAACCACCTCTCTCTCAAGGAACAAAGTTCTTAAGAAGCAATTGATTACTGCTTGCTGGGGTAAACAGTAATTCTCCTGGAGATCTATTATTTATGGGATAAACCTTGAAGGGAAAAAAATTCAATCTAAACACATTTATTGCTTTAATGATCCTTGGAAGAACATAATCTTATATCCTTCCTTCTCTTTTCTTCTCAATGTTATGAGAGTTTATTTTCTCTCAGCGGTCTGTAGAAATCAAGGTCTGCAAACCGCCAAAGTGCTCAGAGCCCTACAAAGATTTATAATGCATCGATAACATGCAATTTCAGCCTTGCTTCTTCTTTCAAGAGGCATATAATATCTAAATGATGAATATAAACAAGAATAGCATGTACACACACACACTATTTCTTACTCTTTTCATAAAAGCAAAACATATTTTTTTAAGGAAGATTTAATATGAAATTCCAAATCTATATGCAAAAAAAAAAAATAGTCATGTGGAGAAAACTTCAAATTAATACCCTCTTGGAGGACATTGCTATTTACCATAGTAAATAATATGTGATAAAAATAAACCTTATGTTCTGCTGAAATTTTAAATATAAAAAAGGCTACAGAAAAAAAATCATTTATAAGTCCAGAGAATATAGAGAAATACCTGAATTCACACATTCGATGAATATTATACATGCCAAAGTATTAAGACATTTATAAATTATCCTTCAGCTCAGCTCATGTTAAGTTGTTTCCATAGTAATGTGAAGGGGTAGTTAAAAGCCACTTTACCATTTCTATAGCTTGTGCTGGTCATATTCTATCCATTTTCTTTCTTTCTTTCTTTTTCTTTAAAGAAAAAGTCTCTATGCAACTAAATTTTAATTTGATAATAGTTTTATTTCCTTTCATCCTAGAGCAAAACATGAACGGGGCAATATTGGATTAACCGTCTCTACTGGGTATCAGTTAGTTTACTTTTTTATTCCTAAGATTCTAGTGCATCAAAAATTTAACATATAATTCCTCCTAACATCGGGATTCTTTACATTTTTATATTGAAATCTGAAGGACCACTTCTTGAAGACATTCCCCACCTTGACCTCCTTCCCTCCTGTGTGTATGAGTTAGAGTCCTGGCCAGAAGCAGATGGCGCACTCAAGCTGGCTAATTAAACAGTTTAACAAAGGGACCATTTATAAAGATGTGACAGACATAAGAAACCAACAAGAAATAGAACAGGTACCTCCTGAGGACAGACATCCAGATTTGTTCCTATCCCTAAGCCAGAAGAAGCAAACAGAAAAAGCTATCAGAACCCAGAGAGGGTAGCTGAACAGAGAGGGCCACCTGTTGGGAGATGTAGCCTTCAGTAAGGTTACACAGCTAATCATGATTGTGACCTGGCAGGAAGACAGCCTGCAGAATAAAAACCCAAATTTTACCTCCTTTTGATAACCTGCCAGTGGTCTTCATTGGTCAAACCAAATCAGAATCCAGTGGACAAAAGAACCCCTTAATATGGATAGATCAGTCCCCAGGATACAGAGCAGGGCAGAAAAGGTGACTGGAGAGGTAGAATAAAGGTGTTCATCACACCCCCCACATAGGCATATAATTTAGCGAAAATCACCTTTCAGTGTGAAAGTAGCACGGTGGGAGTTTCATCAGCACAACTAGAAAGCAATTTGTATGTTAAAGCATCTGTGGGAAAAAGAAACACATTAAACAAGACACTTGGACATGTTATAAGGTAAGAGAAATATTTATTTACTTTCGCACAAGAACGAGCTTATACTGAACAAATTCAACCAAATAATATTAAGTGCAGTAAAACGGGGAGACAGGGATGACTTTTCCTGTTAGAAAAGAGTAAGTAACCATGCCTGTGCATTATTTTGATCATTACAATAACGTGTGTCAGGTTTCTGTTCAGAGTGTATACTGTACATAACATGTTATAGCTTCTTCGCTTTGCTTCTGAAAATATAATTCATTCACTGCCTTACGTTGTATTGTTTGCAGTGAGGAACCTAGCCGATTCGTGAAGATTCTGATCTCGAGGAACATTTTCTGCACCAGTGAAGCTAGAGGCTTTCAAAGCTCTGCTGGGCTCAGGCTTTACACCCAGAAGTCATCGTGTGTGCTCCACACCCATCTTCCACACAGCGATGTCAGACACGGGAGAATTCGGGTCTAGTTTTGCCCCACGAATTTTCCTTTTGCGATTTTCTCAAGCTCTACAAATTTCATAATTGAAAGTTCACTCAGCTATTAACAAAGCTGCCCTTTCCTGCCCACAAATCATCCACTTGAAGTTTTAACTTTTTTATTTTATTTTATTTTATATTTTTTGGTCTTTTTAATGAAAGAACATTCCTTAAACAGAAATCTCCCGTGAGACAGTTAACTTCACAGTTCCTGAAGGCACTGTGGATCCACTGAGCAACAGATGTGGCCATTCTAAAAAAAAAAGGGGGGAGGTGGGGGAGAAAAGCATGATATGAATTGTTAAGCCATTAGTAAATGCTCACACCTATTGATTGGTACACACAAACATGACTATATGGTTTATCTATTATTTATGCACCACTGGGAGGTCAATGGCCCAATCGCTTTTCATGTCTGCACTTCTGCAGAACTTATCATGTCCAGTTATTTGTGGAAAATTATAGGCTAGCTTTGTTTACCCCATGGCATCCTCTTAGATCACATTTGTCCTTTTATTTACTCACACAATGGGTAGTGAGTATGTTGAGCCCAAGACATACTGAAGAACAAAGCAGACATGGCCACTACCCTCACAGGGCAGGGCTTACAGTTTCTGGACAGGGGAGAAAACTATTAATAATAAGTACCAAGCAAACATACAATAAAAAAAGCATGAAAAGTGCTAGAAAAGAAACAAACTAGGTGGTGTCATGAGAGTGATAAAAGATTGTTTACTTGGATTGGGTGGTGAGGGGAGACGTCTCTGTAAAAGTGATATTTAAACGAAGACCTCAAGATAGCTATGCGAAAAGGTAGGCCAACCGCACAAGGGATAGAATGAGTAAAGGCTTTGAAGTGAAAAGAGTTCTGTGTAGTTAAGAAACTGAAAGAGCTCTGGATGAGAATTTAAGTTGGTGAAGAAAACAGTGTAGAAATGAAGTAGGAAAAATAGGCAAGAAAGAGCCAGATATGCATAATTCGTTTTTATAACAAAATACCAAAAGGAAAAAATTTTCTATCTCATTTTTTTAATTTTTTCCTTTAAATTTTTTTCAATTGTAGTTGACATACAATATTTGTTAGTTTCAGGTGTACAACCCAGTGATCAGTCATTATATAACTTAATAAGTGATCATCCTGATAAATCTCATAGCCATCTGGCACCATACATAGTTATTACAATATCATTTACCATATTTCCCTATGCTGTACTTTACATCCCTGTGACTAGTTTGTATCTATAATTTGTACTTCTTAATCTCTTCATCTTTTTCACCCGGCTCCCCTCACTCCCCTCCCATCTGGCAACCATCAGTCTGTTCTCTGTATCTATGAGTCTGTTTCTATTTTGTTTTTTTAGATTCCACATATAAGGGAAATCATATGGTAACTGTCTTTCTCTACCTGACTTATTTCACTTAGCATAATACCCTCTAGGTCCATCCATGTGGTCGCAAATGGTAAGATTTCATTCTTTTTATGGCCATCAACAGGCAAGTGGATAAAAAGGTTGTGGAACATATACACAGTGGAATCATATCTTATTTTTTTTAATTCCTTGCACACTTACTTTCTTCAACTAGCTAACAAATAATAGTGATTAGTACTGTTATTACAATTGTAAGATGATAACATCCCTCTATTGCAGGAGCGTGTGCTCTTGTCAGACACTTTGCCAGGCACTTTAAATACATTATCAACCTCGCAGCATTCCCAGTAGGCTCACTATTAATAGTCACACTTTTTAGATTCAGAAACTTAAATTTAGAAAGCTTAAATATCATATCCAAAATCACACAGCTAATAAATGGTACAGCTGAAATTAAAATTCAGGTTAGTCTGACTCTAAAACTCATCCTCTATTTGATATTTTCTCTCACTAATTGACTTTAGATCATTGAAAATGTATTATACTTTAATATGATAAAATAAAAAGTGTCTGTTTCTGCAAGATAAATAATAAAAAAGAAAAGATTTTGATACTTCAGTCTTTGTTGAAGCACACCAAATGAGTAAAAATCCAGTCTGTATCCAAGAAGATTACCCATTTCACCACAACCCCTTCCTTTATAAATTGTTATTAAGCAGAGCTCTTATTCTGACAGCAGGAGAGAGTCTCAGCCAGCTCTTGGATCTCTAGTGGCATTATAAAGCATTGTCATCATGCTCGGAGGCAGAGAGTTTTTGACCAGAACCTGATTACATGCTCCTTCCCAACCCACTGACCCAGTGAAATGACGAGTGTGCCAGTGCCTCAGAGAATCAGTTCCTCAAATTGAATGGCTTTTGAGCATAAAGAGAGAGGAAATTTCTGGAGCCTTTTGCCTCTGAATATGTAAAACTAGCACTAGAACTTTATACGAAAGAAATGATTACTATGGTTCTCATGAGCATGTTTTTAGAAAGGGGCTCTATATTTTCCAAAATATTCCAGGAATGTTTTTCTTATTCCATATCAATATGTTCTGGTATAACAAAATAAATACTCTACAAAACATATCAATGGAAGCTTATCAATTAGGGAAACATAGTTCATACATGAAAGATATTAAAGATTCTCATAAAATATCCCACTGAGGTTCTGGTTTCAGTAATAGCATAGTTGTCTATAAAAGACTAACCCTCCTACAGAAACTATAAAGTCTAGACAAGACAGTGGAATCTCGGTTCTCAAACTTAATTGGTTCCAGAAGGCTGCGGGAAAACTGAATAATTTTTTCCCCATTAGACATAGTATAAATTGAATTAATCCATTCTAGATCCCCAAATGATTCCCTGTTTTAACCTTTCTTATATACAGTACATGTCTAATGTACTGTTTAATCTATAAACACTTTAAAAACAAAAAAGACATGAAATGTAAATAAAAATTTAACAAAAATGAAATGTACAGTAAAAAAAGAAAATTTAATAATAATTAGCAGCACCAAAAGCAAAAAAAAAACATGAAAATGTTTACAGCACAATTTCCTGAGATGTTAACAACACAAGATTTAGCAGTAAACTGAGTCATACTCGTGCATTCTTACTTTTATCTGTCGCCTGAGATATGAGTGACTGATCATACAGGTATCAGCATGAAAGGGTTGTCAGGTTGAGAAGGGAATTGTTCAAGATGGGAGACATTTGAGAACCGAGGTTTGACTGTATTTGAATCAATGAAGAGTGACCAAAAGCAAGAAGATACAGAGGGGTTTTAAGTTTTAAAAGAAGGGAAATGTACAGTGTGCGATTCATTTTTACTTGGCATTTCCCCTTAGGGCACTCTCTAAACTGTGAGTCTTAGGATAACTGTAATTCAAGTAGACAGCCACAATCTAATTGGCCTCAGAGGTCACAGAACAAGTTTTAGGGCTGTTGGAGTAGCTGAAAATTCAAGAGGAAATATCTAGAAAGAAGAAAGTGAATCAGTATATAAACTTCCCTCAAACCTTTGGCTGGTTTTGAAATTGCAGAAAAGACTAAATAAACAGAGGCACAACTTGAAGGTTGAAAGATCTGAGCAGAAATTTCAGGTGCTGATTAATAAACTAGTCAGGCTTTCCATTAAAAGCCCCAAAGGGCCATGATTAGGAACAAAACAATGCCTCAAGATTAAGAGATTCAACCTAAAATAAGGGCAAATCTGGATTCGATCCACCTAACCAGCATAAAACCCAAGCTTCCTTAAGTGCAAGTTGAATGGCCAGTAGCTTGCAACCTACCAGGACAAAAACAGTCTTCAGAGGAAGCTAACAGAACATAGGTTCTGTACCATAACAATTATTAGTCAAGTAAAGAAAAACAGGAAAATGTGACTCCTAATTAAGAGACAAAGTAGTGAATAGAAATAACTCAAAGATAATCCAGATGGTGTAAATAGCAGAGGAAGACTGGAAAGTATGTATTACAGGTATGTTTGAGGATGTAAATAAAGATGCTCATAATGAAAAAAGAAAAAGGTAAATTTCATCAGAGAAATGAAACTATGAATAGAATTAAATGAAAAACTTGAAACTTTAAAATACAATATCTGAAATAAAAAATTTATTGGAGGGATTTAACAGGTTAGAGCTGACAAAAGGAACAGTCAGCAAATTTGAAGACAAAATAATAGAAATTATCCAATCCTTAAAACAAAGAGAAAAATATTGAAATGAAAATAGAGCCTCAGTGACCTTCAGGATAGTCTTAGACCATATAACATATATGAGGTTGGAGTCCCAGAAGAATAAAAGGGAGAAAATATGGCAGACAAAATATTTGACGAAACAATGGCCAAATTTTTCTCAAATTTGGAGAAAGAATGTCAATTTAGATACTGAAAAGGTCCAGAAAACACCTAGAAGGATGAAGACCCCCCCCCCCACCAAATCACACCTAGCGATCATAGTCAAACTTCTAAAATCCAAAGATTCACACATTGTATGTCTGCTTAGCATGGTGCCCCTTTCCTCCAGAGCATCCATCCATTTGTAATGTCTTCACCTGCTTCATGACTTAACTAATGTCTATTTGCTCCACTACCAACAATAACAGTCAATATTTATTGAGTGTTTACTGATTCCAGATGCTTCATTCTTCACCTCTGGACCTGCTCTGTCCAATGGAACGTTGTGTGACGACAGACACGTTCTCTATGTGTGCTGTCTAATGTGACAGCCACTCCCACATGTGGCTAATGAGCATTTGAAATGGGGCTAGTTGACTGAGAAATTGAATTTTAATTGTACTTAATTTTAATTAAGCTAAATAGCCACATGTGGCTACTGACCACCATACTGGACAGCACAGTTCTGGACAACAAGATGCTAGGCAATAATTTCCAGGAACGATCGTGTCTATTTTTGCATATCATTATACCCCTGCTGCTAGCACAATACCCCACACAATTTGTATTGAGTGACTTAAATAAATAACCCAGAGAGGGGGAGGACAGAAAGATAAGCCAAAACAGTGCTCTGAAAGCATCAAATTATGAAGAATGCTCACCTCCAATGCAATACCTGAAGGCTGTTTTGCATAAATTTTATTTTTAAAAGAACACAAAATAAACATAATAAAAATAAGTATTTGGGATACATTTGGTAGAGTTGAGCATATTCTTACAGCTCATATTTGATAAGGAAGGAAAAGGAAAACAGCATCAAATAGTAACTTCTGAGTCAGCACTTACCTGGCAAAAAATGAATTTAATGCAAAAATACACTTTCTGGAATATATTCCTACCATGAGCCAAAACATTCTAGTAGTTGTTGATAAGGCAGTGGATGACAAGTTCGTTCATGTTCTTTACCCCAGAAAACACTCTAATGCTTTTCTGCCTATTATTGAATGCATTTTTCTTATTGAAAGTATCTGTGTGAGCCATACTTGGTGTGTTTTTCATTCCATTACCTGATACATATTTTTGTTGTCACTGCTCAGAACAATAATTTAACAGATAAAGAGTGTAGGGGGACTCAATTCTATTTGGTAATCAAATGTCAGAAAGTATTTCCCCATTGTGCATTAATGCTGAAGTTTCTAGATATGAACAGTTAAATGTACTCATATTAAATATATATATATATATATATAAACTACATTGCATATATATTATTAGCAACTTTTTTAGTAGTAGTAACTTTCACATTTGTCGATGTACTTTCAGAAACAGCATTGAATGTTCAGTCAAAAAACTTTGCTTGATAGAAAAACTGCACGATTGAAAGAGCTAGACATTTGGGGTTGAAATAGATAACAGTATCTCAAGGATTAAAGCGTTTTATATTTCTTTGTCCTGTTCCATCAAGCCACTCCAGTAAGAATTTGCACTAAGTGAATCTGAATTAAATTGCTCTATTGAAATGATTTTTAAAAGGAAATGTTTACTTATAAAGGCAGAGCAGTAGCAGACACCTGGCTGTGCTATGCTGGGAGAAATCTGATATCTTTGCTTTGTGCTGTGTGTTAAGCCTTCCAGACTTTTTATTTAGTTTTAGTGTTCATTCCAAAACTGTGACTATGGAGGACAATGACCTCTAAATCAAACATCTGTATAAACAACAATCAAAGAGGGTTTTCAAACTTGTCACTCGCTATGAACTCTATATACTATGTTTACATTATCTGCATTTTCGTTCTTATTGAAGAGGCATAATGCTCTCTTTTCTTATGATAAGAAGAAAAAATCTTTAAAATGATTTTTGCCCAACTGTGGGAATAAAATATGGTAAATAACAGATCTTAAAATTTTCAGCTCAATATAACTGATCACAAGAAACCAAGAAATATGCCCATTTTTGCCTCATTGATTTCCACTTTGGAAAATGTGATATATCTACTTTGTTGATACATCTTATAAACCTCATAAAAGAAGATAAAAACCAATAAAATAGCCTGGCTGGGTGTGGCTCAGTGGATTGAGCATCGTCCCTTGGACTGAGAGGTCCCAATCGATTCCCAGTCTGGGCATATGCCCGGGTTGCTGGCTCGATCCCCAGTAGGGGGCGTGCAGGAGGCAGCTGATAGATGTTCCTCTCTCACATCATTGTGTGTCTCTCTCTCTCCATTCCTCTCTCTCTAAAAAAAAATAAATAAAAATGTATTTTTTAAAAACCCAATAAAATAATATTGTGTTCTTTTATGAGAGAAGAAACATGTAGTTTGGTGTTGTAGGGTTTTTGTTTGTTTAATATGTATACAGTTAGATATTTTAGGGCAATTGAAGCAGGTTGTTTTCGTTCTAGTGATGGAAATAATTAGTCATTCCAGCTTCTGACCATGTGCCTCCTTCTCCCTGCGTCTGTACTGAAGGATGCAGGTGACATTCAGCCTGGGCACTGACAAAGCTGATTACACTTCTCCCACCTCCCTTTGAACAAGAAATAAAAACCACAATGGTTGCTGTTGGCCAGGTGAAGCACATGATTATCTGTGAGCTTGGGGAGCAGCTGGCCACTCCCTGCCTGAGTTTGAGGGGCTTTACCTTGCACTGGCAGAGCGTACACTCAGTGCCATGTTTGATCCAGGAGGAGCCAGTGAAGCGGACCACATTCATCTCATCCAGGCAAGTTTTGGTGATGTCATTGCGAATGGTGTCGGCCTGGCAAGGGTCGGTGACACAGCGCGGGCAGCACTCACTCTCCGGGAGCACACTGAATTCACATTCCACCTCTGGGCATGGCAGGGGCCAGCAGTCCACTTCCCCTTGCTGGAAGGAAAGCAGAGGTGCCAGGGCGGGGGCAGGGATGGAAGGGAGGGTATGGGAGGAGGCGGGAGGGGGGAGCAGGTGCTTACTGCCCGCGGTTGACCTGCCCACATTCATACTCAGACCTTCAGGGCCCTGCATCTCGCAATCAGGGTGATGATGAATTTAAACCAGCCTTCGACGATTAAACAAGAACAACAACAGAACAAAAGCAAAACCATTCTCTTAATCAAATGTGCATGCCCCTGTCTTTCCCATGAAAAAGGAGAATTACTTACTACGGAAGAGGTTTTTATTTAACTTTTTGCCTACGTGATCTTTTTTTTTTAAATTCTTTTGATATTTTCCCCTCACTTCTCATGGATTCCCTTCTGTGTAAAAGAAAGTTTTGTCCATTTATTTGAAAATGAACTGAAATATGTAAGGAATTTGACAGTTTTTCTTTGTTCACTTATATGTTTCTCAGTATAAAGACTTGGGAAGGAAAAAAAACACCAAAATTAGGAACTGAGTTCAGTCTTTTCTATTCCACGTGGGAAAATTGTACGAATTGGATCTTTCTAAAATGTAGTTCCTACCTGTTTTCTCCATAATGCTGAACCTCACGGTTTTGGAGATGAAAGCAGCCTCGGGCACAGAAACTGACCTTGCTCTTTCAATTGATTTTTGGGTTGAGAGTATAAAAAGGAAGCAACAAAAAAGCACTGCCTTAAAAATATCCTCACACAAATAGAAAGAAAACTAGCCACGGCTTTAAAAGTAGCCTCTGTGAAACTTCCTTCTATGAAAACACAGAGCAAATGTTCCTTTTCTGTTTGCACCACTGCGGAGAAGGAAGAAAGTTGGTCAAATGAAAAAAGACTGGTATTTTCTTTATCAAGTCTATATTCTCCTTTCACCTCGTTTCCAGTGGGAGTTTCATAAATATATACAGACATTCAAGTCTAACATGCTAATCAGCATTGATTACACAGCCCTATTATGTCTAAAACAGGGTGCCCACTAGAACAGCATCGACAGTAACAATCTTTAGAAGGAAAAAGAGTGTTTTATTTTTGTCTCAGTAGGACTGAAAGAAATGGATTAACAAAAGTTCTACTTGGAAAAAAATGATATTTTTTATGGATGCCATTGTTGTATTCATAACACATATTTAGGTATCTGTTCTAGATGCAGGAGTCTAAATAGGCCTACAGTGAATGAGACCGAGGAAGCTGGGAGAGTCTCTTCTTCTTTTGAGCTCTGGAGATACTCCTGGAAGGTGCATTGCATCTACCCTGGAACGTCCTTCTCAGGCCCTGACTGCACAGCATCATCTCGTCACCCTCACCGGGCTCACTGTAACTGCGGACACTCTGTCCAGGTGCTGTGTGCTGGTGGACGGGGGAGGGCAACCCTGCTTTCCTACTGAGATTCTGGGCCTAACCTCTCCCTGCCCTCCTTGGCTAAACTCACCAAGCAGCGGCACTGTTGGCAATCCCGGACCCAGGTGTCCCCGCTGTTGTACCAGGTTTCCCCATTCTGATGGAGGCACTGACTGCTGAGCCTCGGGTCACATTCCGGGCAGCAAAAGAGGTCAACGGTGGGATTCTCACAGTCACAGACCATGCGCCGACACATGACAAATCCATTCTGCATGAGGAGGAAGAAGAGCAGTTACCAAAGACTCCATTTCTCAGCATACCAACATATGCATGTATGTGTACATATATATCACACACACATATATAATATATTTACATGTTATATATATATAAAATCTTTTATGTTGATTTGAAAGTTGAGATAATTTGCACTGTTTATCTAATATAATTAATTTTCTTTACAGTTCCATTTTGTAGCTAACATACAGAAATTACCCAAGCTGGAGAACTTCCTTTCCGCACACTACTCGACCAAAAGGAAGTTTTCCAGAAATGGCCTGTATAAAATGATCACCACTCCACGGTCCTTACGTTTATATAAATGTGTGTGTGTATATATAAATAAACATGTACTAATTTACTAGGATAGTAATTTGAATGCTAACTAAGTTTTATATTGTGTGAGGGCATGTGTATTTAATAGCTTGTTGACAAGTCTTACATATTATTAAGTTTATGGAAAATTTTAGACCGCTTTCAGTTTCTTTTATAATAGTTGAGCCCTTGGTACATAGTATTATTTAACTATGTAAATAGTAAAATTTAAGTCTCTATTATCAACTGGGTACATGGAACAGAACATCTCTCTAAAATTGAAATATAGCCCAAATAGGTATTTTTTACTCCTAGGCCATAGCATGTCCATTCTGGCTCCACTGATGCTTCATTCAAATGTGATGTGATTATGAAAACAACAGAATAATTAGCAACAAAATTTCATCAGCATGTGACAGATGAACACCTTGTGGTATTTCCATATCATGGAATACTGCTCAACAATAAAAAGGAATGGGTTGCTGATATATGTCATACATACAAATCAATGTCGGAAACATAATGCTGAGAGAAAGAAGCCAGACACAAAGGAGTATGTACTCTATGATTCCATTTATCTGAGGCTCTAGGAAATACACATCTAATCTACAGTGACTGGAAATGGTGTTTGCTTGGGGCTGGGGTATGGGTCTAACTAAGAAAGGACAGAGGCAACAGTTTGGGTAGATGAAAATGTTCTATTAATTCTGATGGTGGTTAAATGGACATATAGATTTTTCTAAGTTCATTAAGCTGTTCACTTGAAATCTATGCAAGTTATACCTCAATAAAAATGAGTAAAAATTTTTATTTATACCCACCTGACATGAGCACACCGAGCACCGGTCATTTTCCAACACCCAGATCTGACCATTGTGCTTAATTTTTCCATCATGGATGCAGTCGCCTGTACAGTTCTTTCCATGAGGACATCGGCAGTCATATCCACCATCCAAGTTAAAGCAAATGGTGTCATTGGTACAGCTGTGCCTGCCGGTCCCACACTCATCGATATCTACAGCCAAGAAAAGGCAGCAGGCCAGGTGCTTAGAATAGGCTCCATTTCGAACAACTGCATCAGGCAAGTTGTCTCCTGACATGAAGCATAAATTCATTTCCATCTTACTTGCATGCATTTCCTATTAAATGCTGACTAAAGCGATGTTAATCATCTAGGGATTTCACAGGAAAATATTATCATGCTTGATTTCAAACACCAAATAACCTTGCTTATATTTTTGACTTTTATATCTCTGTAAATATCATTAGGCTTTATGCGACACTTAATATTTTTTGAAAGTTAAGAATAGGACTCATTTTATCAAACAAAAACAGCTTGGCAGTGGAAATTCTAAAAGTGCCTATGATTTTTCATTGAGGAAATCATTCTCAATGTTAAAACGGTACGCACAGAAAATCATTTCTTAGTGGGAGGTAAAATGTTGTGGGAAGCCTGAGGCATTTCGTTCTATTTCAAGCCCTATTCTCACAGCCATGTCACCCATGTGTAAGCTCTTTTCAGTGTTCTGCTTAGGTGTTCTTCCCTTACAGTCTAGGAATTTCCACACTGTCCTTTTTCTCTGCTCTTCACCCACAGAAGGGCAAAGTACCATCAGCAATTACCAAGTCTCTCACAAAGAATCCACCACTTGTTAAATTTCCCATTTCAGATTATCATTTCATCTCCTGCCTGACTCAATTGGCGACTGCCCTTCTGCACCGACCTCACCTAGTCCACGGCAGCCACAGATTTCATCCAGATGAAAAGCAAGCATCTTGACCTACAGATCAGGTCCATAGGAGGAGACACGATTCATTTTATTTATCCCCATAATCTAAAGGTCACATGCCAAAATACATTTCGGGGATATTGTGTCAGTGGCAATAAGCAGTTATTTCCCATTTCTTCTGTGTCCGCTGAGTACAGGTCCAGAGGAAAGAATTAAATCATAACTGGGAAGTGGGTTAGAGAGAAGATGGAATGTACAGCTTTTAAGTAGGAGGAATATGCACTGATTTTACTTCAGAATTTAAAAAGTAGAGTTTAGTAAATATCCTAAGTGGTTTGATTTCAACAATACTGGAGATGTGGACTGGTCAAGATGAAAGTTTAGCCGTATTTAAAATCTTAAATACTTACATTCTGTCATATATGCATTCCTGAAAATAAGCCACATGATGTATTTTTCTCTATTTACCTTGATTTTTCACTAGTTCCCATCTCAATGAAACCAATGAATTAACACAATGGCTGAAAATATTTTTATTATAACTACAATGAACTATATTAATAGCTTGATTTGCTAAGGATTACACTGCTTATAATTATAGACTATGAGCAAAAGGAGAACTGTTAGCCAGTATGAGGATACTTTAAAAATATTTTTAAAGTACATTGGTTAATATATATATTTTATTTCAGATAAAATTTTCTCCTGGTAATTGAAATGAAAAATTTAAAGTAGCTCTATATTTGGTCTATTCCAAATAACAAGGTATATTTGATGAGCTGAACTTTATCTCCCATTAAATACTCTTATAATTAGGAATTATAGTAAGCAGGAAAAACATTAACCACAGTTATTTGATCTCTTTGACCACAAACTCTACAAAAAACCTCTTACAACATAGCCCTTTAAATATGCACTATTAATGACATTATTCCATTAATGGCAATGGCTGGATTGTTACAATCTTTTCATTTTGTCTGACATTTAAAACAAAGGCTCTGATACAAGGCAATGCTTTTTTTCCCCTTACGGGCTGAAAGAGTCCTTGGATTTGCTGCAGAAGACAAAGAAGAGATGTCTAGGGACATCATGCTCTTACATAAAGAACACTTATAATTAGAAAAATAGAGTAAAACGTTGCTCACAACAATGGTTGACATGCACTTGTCATAAGCAGAGAAATGTGTAGGCACAAACATCACAATGGACTAATCATTACCTTATGTCATCCAATGGGATTTGAATTAATTTGAACTCATCTTGCCTTTTCTGCTTCTCTACACTGGGTTTCCCATTGCTGAGACTATTCTCAATTGAATGTTAGTATAGTATTTTGGAATTCAGTTTTACTATAATGCATGGTTCCTAAATTAAATACACATAAAGGTATATATTCTGCTTTGAAAGACCTACTATGGAATATAAAAATTCCAACTTTAAAATTATTGATAACTCCTTTAGTGAGTGATTGAAAAAAAAATGTTGCTAAATCCAATGGTCAAGTTTCAGTTGTCATCTAACTTGATCTAGCTCCAACATTGGACACATTTTATTCCCTCTCCCTGATACATTTTCTTTACTTGTTTCCTATCACTTACTTCCTTGGTATCTCTTTTAGAATCTTTCTTCTGCCAACATACTTACTTCCCAGGTGTGGAAACTAAACTGTGAATAAGCTTTAGCCAAGCAAAGAAGTGGTAAAGAGCGGTCTAGTCAGCGGCAAATGTGTGCTTGAAGATACAACATTTAGATACAACACATCCATGGAGATGTGTTGAAGGAACAGAAATGTTGGTATGACAAACATCCAGGGAGAGCAGAGTAGGTAAACATGCAGCCAGGTAAAGGTCCAGGGAAAGGTCATGTCAAGAAATTTGAACTTTATCATAAAGACAATACAATATCATTTTAGAGAATTTTAAAAAATCATAATCTGATATCCATTTTAGAAAGATTCCTTTGGCCCAGCCAGTGTGGCTCAGTGGTTGAGCGTCGACCCATGCACCAAGAGGTTGCTGGTTCAATTCCCGGTCAGGGCACATGCCCAGGTTGTGGGCCCCATCCCCAGTGGGGGGCATGCAGGAGGCAGCCAATTGATGTTCTCTCTCTCGATGTTTCTATCTCTCCCTCTCCATTCCTCTCTTTCTAAAACTCAATGAAAAAAAGAAAGAAAGAAAGAAAGAAAGAAAGAAAGAAAGAAAGAAAGAAAGAAAGAAAGAAAGAAAGAAAGAAAGAAATATTCCTTTGGCTTCACATTGGGAAAGGGATTTGAGTGGACTGGAATTTGAAGCAGAGATCAATAAAAAGGCTCTTGCTGTAGTCCAGGCGAGAGATGGTCACGTCACAAAAGCAAACACTTACATTTGGTATTACCCGATTCTAAGTACTCACTTAATCCTCACCACAGCTGTGGGAGGTATGATTGTCCCTTTTGGATAGATCAGGAAATTGAGGCATAGGAATGTTGCATAGCTGTCCCAAGGTCGCACAGTCAGTGAGACATTAGAGAGCCGGGCGGGGAACCCAAGCAGGCAGGTTCCAAGTCTGCTCTGAAGCACAGCGCTGTACTGAATGGGAGCAGCGAGGGTGCACAGCAAGGAACAACGGAATTAGAATCTTCCAAGGAAGAAACGACAAAGGTAATGCAACTTAATGACTTGTTGGCTTCAAAGATTAGGGAGAGGGAGGGATCATGAACAATGTTCAGACTTCTGGTCTGGAAAATGTGGTGGATGATAGCTACAGAGAGAAAAGCAAGATTTTGCTGAGGAGAAGTGGATAGCAGGGATGAGAAAGACATGAGTTAGTTTAGAAAATTGAATTGCACTTTCCTCTGGGCTTCCAAGTAGGGCTGTCTTACCAGTAAGTAATTGGATACATGGGTCTGGAGTCCAGAAAAAGGATGGGGCTGAAATACGAATTTAGTGGAGATATACTTGCATCATTTCCTTTCTCACAATGTGTCCTTCAGACTCCAGTTCAAACCTCTTCATAAGGCATTTAAAGCTACTTCCTTTGCTTGTACTCTGCATCATGCCTGAAGTCCTAAAACAAATGCTAGATACTCAAGTCTTTCTTGATTCCAAACAGGAAATTATTTCTCTCTTTGTTTCTTTACTGAATTTATATTTTTCCCAAGTATTTATCATTTTCAACCTCGTAGCTTTCTCCTCTATTAAAAACCTCACCACATTCTATCTTGTATAACAGTTTTTGTTGTACATGTTTGATCTCTTCTACAAGCTGAGAACAGTGACAATAAAGTAAAATGTGGACATGAAAATAAAATATTATTATGTGAAAAAAACGGCTTTATTCTCAGAGAGCGCCAGTTTTTGGGGTGCCGTAGAACTGTTGATACAGACAAGGAAAATGTTCCTCTGGCATATTACCTGGGGATTAAATGTCTATACCTCTGAAATAAATGGGTGAGCAAAGCAGCATACACTTTGTAGGAATGTAGCTTATCAACATGCATATTGTAGGTTACACAACTGAAGCCCAAAACATAGTGAAATAGTACATAGCTATTTATTTATGTCCTCAAGTATGACTCTTACACTTCACAGTCATTGTAAATCCACTGCTGTGGCTTTGTCCACCTTGAAATGCTTTCGTTGTTCAGCAACAGAATCATGGTGCCTGCTCAGAAATAATCATCCTCTTAAAACTGCATCCTTCTACACACTAATGTTACAATTCCACAGATCACCGAAATTGCAGTAAATGATAGGTGTATAGAAGAAGCATTTTGGTATATGTATCTCTCTCTCTTTCTCTCTCTCTCTCTCTCTCTCTCTCTCTCTCTCTCTCTCTATATATATATATATATATATATATATATATATATATATATATATATATATAACATAGGTGGGTTCTTTTAAGAGAATCCTTAGAGCACATTGTCTTCTGGAAGAGTAGTATATTTCTGTGATAATCATAATAAATTCTATGGAAGATGACAGAAGACTCATCATTCCAGAATTGTGGTTCTTAAAAAATAAGAATTTCTACTGTTTCTGTGTAAGCATCTCATAGAATATTTTACTTCATATTGTGTTACTTTAAAGGCTAATTTAATTTTCCTTGTTATTTTCTGAATACTCACAAATGCGCTAATTATGTTTTGTCCTGATCCCTACTATATACACATAAATATGTATATATTTACTTCTAACATAGCTACTATAAATCATAGTATATATCTACTTTAACATTGGTTATGTTCCTAACACACTTCTGATTAGAATAGCATCTATCATACATCTCTTATCTTTGTCACTAGAAAAATAAATGTCTCATCCACCAAGTGCTGAGAACTGTTGTAGACACCAATGACTGATAAGCAAACACATTCTATGACTCTTTTTTCCCTTCACCTGGAGATATGCTTTTTTAAAACTAATTTGAGAGAGAGAGAGGAAGGGCGAGGGGGAGAGAGAGAGAGAGAAACATCAATGTGAGAGAGAAACATCCATCAGTTGCCTCCTGCATGCGCCCCGATCAGGGATCAGAACAGCAACCCAGGTAAGTGCCCTGACCAGGAATTGAACCCACCAACTTTTGGTGCAGAGACAATGCTCCAGCCAACTGAGCCACACCGGTCAGAGCAAATTCTATGACTCTTGAAACGTATGCTTTATAGCAGATAATAATCAAGGAAACAAAGTAATACATACAAACATTTTAGGGGAATTTATAATTTCTACAAAGAAAAGTAAAGCAGGGTAAGTGAACTGTGTTAGGGGTAAGATGCTATTTAAAATTGGGAGTCCAGGAGAAGCAATTTCAGAAGAAATCTAAATAAAAAAAAAAAAAGCATGCAAAGATCTGGAGGAACATTCCAGACATAAAGAACAGCACATTGAGAAGGGACTCAGTTTGGTGTATTTGAAAAATGTCAAAAAAGTCAAGTACCCACATCACGTAGGCCTTTGTAAACCATTGTTAGGGTTTGGATTTTACTCTCCTCTGGCGAGTGAAGGAAGCCAGTAGGATTTGTGGGGACGCCAGGAGAGAGTGCTGCCCTCAAAGCCAAGTGAAGACAGTTGTTTGGAGAGGAAGAAATGATCAGCGGGGCCAAACGGCTGGCTGCGTCATCAAGCACAGTAACTGACCAGGGGGTTTGGCACAATGGACACGTCAGTGACCTTGAAAGGACAGCCTGCACTGCAGCAGTGGGACCGCAGCTTCCCGGGAAGCAAGAAAGCAGAGGTAACAAGGCTAGAAAATCCTTCCAAAGAGTTTTGCTCTAAAAGGGAGCAGAGCCCTGACTGGTTTGGCTCAGCGGTTAGAGCGTCGGCCTCTGGTCCAGAGAGACCCAGGTTTGGTTCCCGCTAAGGGCACGTACCTTGGTTGCGGTTTGTCCCTGGTCCTGGTTGGGTCGTGCGGGTGGCAGCCACTCGATGTGTCTCTCTCACATCGATGTTTCTCTCTCTCTCTCTTCCTTTCTCTCCTTCCCACTCTATCTGAACAAAAAATGGAAAAATGTCCTCGGGTGAGGATAAATAAATAAATAAAAGGGAGCAGAAAAATGGGGGAAATATTTGGAGAATCGGGTGATGTCAAGGAAAGTTACTTTTTGTTTCCTTTTGCTTTACATTTTTAAAGATGGGTGCTACTCCAGGCTGTTTGTACGCTGATGAGAACGATGCAGTAGGAAAGGAGTAGTTATGATGTGGAAGAGAAAGTGGACAGTACCAGGGCAAAGACCTGGCACAGGTGAGAGGGGATGAGATGCGAGGTACAGTGGAGGGTTTCATTTTTGATAGGAGAAACGAAACTCCATCCAGTGAAACAGGTGGGAGGGAAAGCAGCAGATAAAGATATAAATGAGAGTTAGCCAGTATAGCTTCTGGTGCATAAGTGACGTACTTCTGTTTTCCCAGCTAACTAAGAAGCACAGCCATCAATAGAAAATGGAAGTGGTATCTAAGATTTGAAGAGACTGGAGAAGGTATGAAATGGTTGTATGAGACAGTTGTGGGGGAAAGTTACTAAGGAAATAAAATAGGAATGCTGGATAATGCTGATGGCCCTGGTAGTAGGTAGCCTATAATATTAAAGCTCTTATGTAATCCTCTCTACTAGAATGTGGTCTAGACTTATTGAGTCACCTCTAACAAGCAGAATATAGAAAAAATGATGAAATGTCACTTTTGATATTAAGTCATAAAAAGGCTGTGGCTTCCATCTCGGGCACTTGCTCTCTCTTGAATTGCCTACTCCAGGGGAAGCCGGCCCCTGTGTCTTGGGGCAGCCCTGTGGAGTGGCTCATGTTCCAGGAAACATGTCAATAGCCACATGAAATAGATTCCCATTCCCTCCAATCCCACCCCACATAAGACTTCAAGATGAGACCATGGCCTGGTCAACAACTTCACGGCAACCTCATCAGAAACCTCGAACCAGAGGCTTACACCTAAGCTTCTATGAAATAATTTTTGTTGCTTTCAGCTGCAAAGTTTGGGGGGTAATTTGTTATGCATCAATAGATAAGTAATACTACCTTCTTGAGATTTGTAGTCATAAATTTAAAAGACAGTGAGTGCCGTTACGAATGTCAAGTAAACTGGTCAGCAGAGGTATGTGTTTTTCTATTCATGTTCTGCTGCACAGAAAAGGGTGTGCAAGGATACCAAGCACAGTGAAACCCAGATTACCCCTGGAGGAGTGGAAAGGATGAGGAAAGGAGGGAGGAAATAGAGATGCATTTTCAGCTTTAATACATATATTTCTGTATGATTTATTTATAATCGCTTATATTAATCCTGCATGTGTATAACTTAAAAGACAGAAAGAAGACTTCTTTCTCATAATATACTATAGAATAGAAGCAAAATCATTTCTCTGGGAAGAGCAAAGTCATACCGTTTGATCTGGTTCTTGGAGTTCTCTACAGGGCTGGATGCACTCGCTCTAGAATATTGACAAGTGCAAGGTAAAGCCCCAGACCAGAGTTAAGAGGTTATTTGCAAATGCCAGGTTTTAGCCCCTGGTAAGGTGTCAGTTATTCCCATTCCTATGTAGAAATCCAGAGGGCCCCTCTGCTCAAGGTCCAGAGTTCTGCAGCTGCTGGCAAAGCATGCTGGGAGGCTTGGCACCTATCACCCAAGTCTGTTTCACTTTTCCTGTGAAAACATTTTGAGGCATAAGGAGAAAAGACATCTTATCATTTAGGTGCCAACTGCTATTAAGTTAGGTTCTCCAAGGCTTTCCTTGACTTTGTCTCTTTAGCCACACTATTCTCTCAGGCTGTTACTCCATGAAGGTGTAAATACAAAGGGAGAAAATAATGACTTTCTGATGTTTGTTCTCCATTCCTGTGCATACATTTGATGGCGAATCCTTTCAGTGTAGATGATTTCCCTGGCAATTATTCACTGGGCTCTGCTTACTCTGCCTGCTGTCTAAAAACTGTGCCTCCATGCCCTGGCTGGTTTGGCTCAGCGGTTAGAGCATTAGCCTGTGGACCAAGGAGTTGCAGGTTCGATTCTGGTCAAGGGCACGTACCTCATTTGTGGTTCAGTCCCCGGCCCTGGTCGGGGTCATGTGGGAGGCAACCAGTCAATGTGTCTCTCTCACATCGTTGTCTCTCTCTCTCTCCTTCCCACTCTGAAAATAAATGGAAAAATCTCCTCAACTGAGGATTAAAAAAATAAAAATAAAAACAATGCCCCTTCACAGAGGGCATAGAGAAGCAGAGTTGTTTGTCAGTTCACTGAAACTAATTCAAAATTAATGGTCAATGATTGAACATAATCTCGTTGAATTTTCTACTCCTGTTAGATTGCAATCTTCTTTCAAGCGGGGACCATATCTTCTGCGTTCAACATGCAACATCCACTAAACATCTCTTACTGTGCCAGGCAAGTGATATGTTAGGAGGAGGTATATATTATACTTGGCCATATCGTCATCATAGTTCCTCTACCCCTTTTTTTGGTCTATCCTGCTTTCCTCTTTTTGGGTCAGATTTTTGCATACTACCATTCAAAAATGTATCTGATACTATGGGTTTATTCATTCTAAAACACCCTCAATAGTTGCAAGTTGCAAGCATCCACAGAGAATTGGTTTAGTATCACTAATTTTAATTATCTAAAAATCAATTATCATAATTGTAAGCCAAAGTTAGATTTTAAAATGTTTCCAATCATCGCTGTATAATCACGCAGCAAAAACCACCAACTTACACATTAGGTCAATGGCAACTATTTACACCTGACTGTATGTTCCTCAGGTTCAAGAGGAGTTCTTAAACTCTAGGTCTGCCCCTGTACTGACCTTCGCACGATTCCCCACTGGGAGAGAACATTCCATTGTCATGGTAGCCATCTCTGCACTCACAGTGGTACCATCCGGGCAGGTTAATGCAGTTGGCACGGCTGTCACACTGAACGAAGCCATCCGAGCACTCATCAATGTCTGTGCGGGAAAGAAAACAAAAATGGGAGGTTATGTAATTACTGCTTTGATCTCAAAGAAACAAAAATTATTCTACTAACATTATAGTGCTAGCAAATCCTAACAAAACATAAGATCAAGAATGTCTACTTGGTTATTGGATGCTATACAGAAAGAATACAGCGGTATTAGTAAAGGAGAAATATCTAGTCAGCTTCTCTGTTGACAAAGTCACCCAACTATAGAAAATGGAAAGAAACCACCTGTGGTAGTCCTTAGTGCTGCTCAGCGAATATTTCCAGCTCTTCTTCTGGACACAAGCTAGGACTGCCACAGGACTTCCTAAAGCTAATAGGGAGTGACATGAAGATTCATGTCAACAGGCAGAGAGACTTGATGATTCAGTGTGTGATTCACATGTATTCTTTCCCCATCACAATGACCAGCGATTTTCAGGGGCTCTGAAGAGCAGCCAGAGTTCCTGAGTGAGGATGATGGGGGGCACATTCCCCCTCTACTTGGAATGGACATATAGTACGAGCAAGAAATCAACCCTTTTGCTCTAACCCACTGAGGTTTTAGGGTCTTTTTATTACTATCAGCATACGCTATTACAACCTAATGCATCATTCATCATCCACATATAGCAGTAGCATTCATGCATCAATATGCTTCATATTTCTGAAAATAAATACCACTTATGTCACTTTTTAACAGATTTCACATACATTACCTCATTCAACCCTCAAAAAATATCTTTCCATATAGATAGCATATCAGATAAATGAAAAAATTGAGGTAAAATGATTACATGGGATTTAACAAAGGTCACCTATATGTTCACGGCTGCCTGCAAGTAGACCAGGCTAAAATTGGCAAAATTCCCTAAACAAAGAGAGCTATGTGTCCTGAGTCTCACATTTCCTCCAGTGACTTGTTACTATTCCCAAATATTACGAGCCCTTTATTCTCCTGGTTCTATCTGCTGCATAATGGGCATGCCCAACCCCATCCAAGTCTCTTCCTTTGCTCGTAGAGGGAAACGTAGTTCCCAGAGCTGCCTTGCAGAGTGTCCCCTTCTCAAATACCTCTGGGTTTCTGGGTGTTTGGGGCTGACTCAGACCTTGCTAGGTGGTCTGATAGTATTGCACCGTTATAGCGGCCGAAAATAGTCACATGCCTCCCACTCCCGCTTGACAGCTTTGTGCTGGGACTAAAGACTCCACCTGCGAAGGTAGGATAGCCCTTTCTTCTGTGCTTCCCACACCTGCATCATATTTCCTGCTGCAGTGACCTGGCACGATGATGTCCCTCCTGTTGAAGGGAAACCCAGCTGCTGTTGAGAGTCCTTTCCCCGAGACAGTCCACTCCAGCTCAATCCACTTCCTTCCTCTCTCAGTCTCATCCAAGTCCAAATTCTTGGAAGTATATATTCCTTTTAAATTTTCTCTTTTCCTATGTTCAATTTTGAAAAAGACAATTTTTTGAATAAATGACTCAAGTTATTTGTTTTTTTTTAAAGAGAAATAAGCCATCATTCATTTTCTTCTGATAAGCCCAGAGCCCCTTCAACTAAAACAAGGCACAAACCATTCTCTTAGATTAGGTAATGGGCCAAAAAATAGATATTTTATATTATTGCAAAATCTTAACATTATTTCTGAACTATATATGTTTTTGTCTCTGTGGTTCCTCTTCTGAAGAGTCAGTTCCTATGTCAGTAGTTTCCACTGTCAAAATAATTGCTAGTGACCAAATCCACTCACCACTGACTTCCTGACCGTGTGGATTGCTTCCACTTACTAAGGCCTCATAGGTTTTATGAAACAGCCTATTTGTATTTCAAAGGCCTCCCTCACCGATGAAACCCCGATTATAAATGAGACCAACATGCTATGCTCACTCAGCTTTATATGGTCTTTTCTTCTAACCCAAATGATGCAGAAAATTGATTATGTCATTTCTTAAGTGTGTGGGCAAAGAAAATAGATTGGGATTTAAGCTTTAGAAGGGAGTTTATTGAAAGAAGGCCATGAGGGGTATGTTTAGAATATCTCATTGTAGAAGAGTTTGGTCATTAGCATTGGTGATTTGGAAGTAACTGTTCATGGAACAGAGCCTTTTCCACCGGAGCAATGCATGCATCTATATTTAGCCTTTAATTCAGTCCTCTTTTCTTGCCTGAACTCAGTTGCAGGGTTTCCTCAGATCCCACCACATAGATATATATATTTCAGTCTGTACTTCTTTCTTATTTTTCCTCGTCACTCTTTCCCATCACAATGCCCACTCCTATACTGCCTTGTCTCCACTTCTTCTTTTTGTTTTAATTTTTTTTCTTTATTTTAGGGAGAGAGGAAGGGAGAGGGAGAGAAAGATAGAAACATTGATGAGCAAGAACATCAATTGGCTGCCTCCTGCCTGCCCCCCACTGGGGATCGGGCCCACAACATGGGCATGTGCCCTGACTGGGAATCAAACTGGCGACCTCTTGGTGCATGAGTCGACGATGCTCAACCACTGAGCCACACCAGCCAGGCTCCATTTTTTTTTTTTTTTTCAATACAACAACCTTCCTTGATCTATAAACATACTCACTAAGGGTGAATAGAAATGCTTTGCATTATATTACTCAGTTTTCTGAAGACTGAGGATATATCATATATTGGCCAAAATGTATTTTCATATACAGTTTGAGTATTATTATATTAAGTAATCATTACTAAATAGTATTTTAGAAGAAGAATACACAACTATATGCATCACTTGTTAATTTACCATTCACGATTTACTCCATACTGGTTATGGGCCAAGTAGTAAGTGCTCGGGAAACAATATGTACAAACCAGAAATAATTTCTGCCCTCACTGGGTTTGCTACCTACCTAAACTGTCTTTACTTTAAGAAAATCACATTTATAAAAATCTGAATTTACACCCGTGTAGGACAGTATCTCCCAACATGTTCTATATCTATCACCACTAATATAGTATTTAGGTGATAATAGGCAAATCCTTTATTTTAATGGCTACATATTTATATCTCTGAATTATTTCCATTTATACCAAGTGATACTAATAGTACAGTAGCAAATTTAAAATTTTTAAAAGAGCAGGATTACAGAAACAATATTAAGTAAATATTGGCATATGAATATGACAAAAATTATAAAGGGCTATGCAAGTGACTGGAGTTTTGAAAACACCAAGATATGGAACATTTACTCACATTTTAGAAGGATTTTCTGAGTAATTCTTTAGGTAGTGAAATATCTTATTTTAAATATGACTCAATTTACAAAATATATAAATATACATGTGTTATAGTTCAAATTATATACTTGTTACCACACAGGATAGCAAAGAAAAACTAGTCAGGTAACATATTTTGCTTCCTTTTACACTTTCCTGATAATTCTGTCTGTTTATGCAAACTGTTCTACCTTGGTGAAAGTCAGTAGAAAATGAAAGTGTGCTTGAGTTGCCAAAGTACGCATTTCCCATCAGAAGGTAAGTTTGTTTGGTTCATGGCTCTCTTTAAAGTCAAAGATAAAACAAACAGCCTCATCTGTAAGTTATTTGATGTACTTAGTTGCTCAGTAAGTATTTAGCAAGTGAAGAATTGAAATCTGATTCACAGTTTAAGGATTAAGTACATTTTATCCATACATAAATGTGGATGTTACTGAGCTATAACATATGGGTGCACACATATTATGCTTTACATATTGTATAATAACTAAAAACCGTAAAACATTTTTCAAAGAATTTATTTTTGGGTATTTTCCTTAGGTCAGGTATAATCAAATTTTTGTTGGAGTTAGATATACAGACAATAGCAGGCATAGGGGAGAAAAATGTTATTATTTTATTCCACATATGAACTACCAAGTTTGAACATATTATTTTCTAAACTGAATATAAGTATTCAAAAAAACAGTACAGGAATGTATAAGCTCATATGATTGAGTCTTGATTGTAAGGACTGAAATTTTGTCCTCTGTAGGCACATTATATAAACAACTAGAAGTAAATTTTATGAAAAACTATAATTTTATTATATATTATATATTGGAGAGGAACTAGTTCCCAGTTCCTTAGGGATAATTAGAACTTTTTCAGCAGCTACATTTAGAAGAGCCAGCTAGTGATGATATTAAGATGGTGTCCCAAAGCACAGAGAATCTAAAATCCAAAAGATATTTAGCCATCCACCAACAGTCAACAATAGCAGTCATACCCCAGGGATCGGAATAGAGTCAGATAATAAAACTAGAAGGCACTGTTGAGGATAGATTTTCTAGAAAGCACATGTGTTTTGAGGCAATTATGAAAAACGAACCAACAGGCAGAAAAACAAGAAAGGAAAATGTATGAATAGAAAACAGCTCAAACATATCAGAGTCTTGCTTTCTTTTGTTTTTTCCTTTTTTATTAATTAATTTATTTTTGTTACAGATGTTTCTCCTTTTTCCCCCCTAGACACCTTCCTTCCAGTCCCCCCGCCCCCAGCATTGTTGTCTATGTCCATGGTTCTGCATACATGCATATAAATTCTTTGGTTTATCTCTTCCATCCCTCCTGCCCCGCTCCTCTGAGGTTTGTCAGTCTGAACCCTACTGCTTTCTGTGTCTCTGGGTCTGTTTTGTTCATCAGCGTATTTTGTTCATTATATTCCACAAATCCGTTGTGAGACTAAGACTGGGTGCTTTCTATAATGTCTCCCAGACTGCTGGCTTCAGTGAGTTCCTGAAAATGGCTTTTACATTTAAACATTTAAAGGGTCACTTTAGAAAATGACAAATCATTTCCTTTTAAAATTAAATGTAGTTATAAAATAAGATATGTAGTGATCATCACTTTCTCATGGATAGTAATAGTTATTTCTTTTTTTAATAATATATTTTTATTGATTTTAGAGACAGAGGAAGGGAGAGAGAGAGAGAGAGATAGAAACATGAATGAGAGAGAAAAATTGATCAACTGCCTCCTGCATGCCTCTCACTGGGCATCAAGCCCACAATCGGGGCATGTGCCCTGAGTGGGAATTGAACCGCTGACGTCTTGGTGCACAGGTCGATGCTCAACCACTGAGCCACACTGCCCGGGCTTTGGTAATAGTTATTTCAAGTGTAACAACATAACTAAGAACAGCAAAAATAAATGTGCAAATGTCTAGAACTATCCATACTTAAAATAGACCCTAGTCATTAGTTTAACCTGCTCCCCATTAAAGCTAAGAGAAAACTGTTTAGTTGCTACTCTATACAAAAGAAAAAATAATCCAATTGTTAAAAGTGAGCATATTATTTTTAATGGTAAAGTCAAATAAGAAGTACTGTCTTTCTTACTGCTACATTATTTCTCATAAAAATAGTACTTGAACTATTTACATCACTATCCTACACCTTGGTACTTAAATTATATTGATAAACAGCAGGCAATTAAACATCCTCAAAACAATTAATCAACTTTTGATTACCCATATGTGAATTATTTGCTTTCTAGATTATCTGCATCATTTTTTTTTTTAAATCCTCACCCAAGGACATTTTTCCATTTACCTTCAGATATAATGGAAGGGAGGGAGGGAGGGAGAGAAACATCGATGTGAGAGAGACACATCCATTGTTTGTCTCCTGCACGACCCCGACCCGCGGCAATGACGAGCTGAAACAGGTACGTGCCCTTGACCAGATCGAACCTGCAACTCTCTGGTCCGTGGGTCCATACTCTAACCGCTGAGCCAAACCGGCCAGGGCTGTAGCTTTTATTTGAATCACAAGGTCATTTCCCTCTCTCTTTTGTTGATCTTGTGGGACATCTGCTTTCAACATTTAGGTGCGACTGCTCAAGGAATGCAAACTCACTTGAGCATTATATTATTTTTAATAAGTATGCCAGAATTAGATATAAAATACTGTCCAATTGATTTTTCTCAAATGAATTGTTTGAAAATAAACTACAACAACATATGTAAATAAATTCTTATAATCACAAGTTGGATAATGATTTAGTGAACATTTTTATTACTTGGTAGTTCATACTTAGGAAGTTAATGATTGTTCTTTAAAAAAACCTAATATAATTTCATCATTACATAATTTAGTCCTCATAACAAGCATGTTTTTATCCCTATGTTTTAGATAACGAAGCAGTGAGAGCAAATACATTGCCCAAGGTCACACAACAGATCAGAACTCTTTCACTCCCAAGTCTAGTCCTCTTCTCCCACACTTGGCTGCCTCTCAAAGCCAACACCTGGCCAATCAGAAACAGCTTCTGCTTTGAGATATCTCAGTGTAAATCTTAATGTGAGTGAATCCCAGCTCTTTGGCTGGCTAGCTGTGTAAAACTGAATATTTCACTAAACCTCTCTGAGTTTTCTGTTCCTGAACTAGGAATAAATTCTCTCTCATTCTCTCTCTCTCGCAACAATTTGCAGTTAACTCCTTCTGTTACCTATCCAAGGCTCATAACAGGTATTTAATATGTGTAGAGTCCATCTCCACCTCTAAAAGAACCCTTCAGAGTTCATAAAGCACGTTTACTTGTCATTTGACTATTTGCAAAGCAGAAGAGGGAGATAGAGTTTTACAGGTAGGGTTCGGGCCAGAGAACCTTTTCTTCTGCGGACAGTTGGGAGCCACTGAAGAGTGAACAGTAGATGGTGTGGTCTAAGGTGCACTGTGGGGAAAGCAGGTGCCTATATGTGGAACAGACAGGACCGGGCAAGACTGGAGGCAGTCTCATATCCTTATGAGGCTGTTTTTCATTATCTAAGAAAAAGGTAATAAAGATTTTAATTAGGGGGAAAAAACCATGGAAATAGGTATAAAGAAGCATGTGGTTTTTTGTTTTTGTTTTTCAAATGCTTATCTTTAGTCAGTATACAAGGCTCTTTCCTGTTCTCTATGTTAATATCAGACCAGTCAAGTTCACATTCCACATGTCTGGGTGTCTACCATACAGAGAAAAAGATTGATAGAGGCAACCTGATTTTTGTGTGTGTGGTTCCTGGAGTATTGTTTTATCATTTCTTTTCTTCCTTGAGAGTCTTTGCATATGGTGTCCCTCTTGGCTAGAATGTTCTCTCTTTCTCATCCCCTCACCCAGTTAGTTAACTATTTCTCACCTGTCTGTGTCTCATACTGAAATTAATCTCCTTGGGGAAGCCTTTCTTGACTTGAAAGACTGTGTTAGATTTCCTATTGCTCATTGTTTTTGTTTGTTTTGTTTGTTTGTTTTTTTTCTTTTCCCCATGAGTTCCTCGTATTTTGACTTAATAGAAACTATCACAAGATTGTTCTGTGTTCTAAACTTGCAAATATTACAGACTGAGTTGGAATAACTTCACCTCTGGAGACAGTCCTCCCTATCTAGCTTCCTCCCTTTCCAAAGTACCTCGGTTCTTTGGGCTTTTTGTCTACCAGTTTGTGAATTTCTCACCAGTAAAACAAAACAAAACAAAGAACGGGGGAGGAGAAAGTCTGCATTGATTCTGTAGATTGATTTTAGGAGAACTGACATCTTTACATTATTGAATCTTTTAATCCATACACATGATATAGTAGTTCCCCTTTCTCTGATAATTGTATATATTTTATAGTCTTTGTAGGTTTCTGAAAAGATGTCTTATGCATATTTTGTCTGGATTTATTCCTAAAATTTTTTTTTTGCCTTCTTTTGTTTTTAAAACCGACTTTACTTTTTCCAACTCTATTGAGGTATTATTGACAAAATTATAAGATATTTAAAGTGTATAATGTGATGATTTGATATATGAATATGCTATGAGAGGATTCTCCCCCCATTGAGTTAATAACATATTTATCACCTCAGATATTTATCTTTTATGGGGGGTGGTGTGAAAACATTTAAGTTTTACTCCTTAGCAAACTTCGATTATACAATAGTGTTATCAACTATAGTCACCATGATACATTAGATGCTCAGACCCAAATCCGACTTGACTGAGGTAAAATTTATAGATAAAAAACATTACCAACAATTTCGTGAGTTTTGACATGAAACTACTCCCATAATTAATACATGAAACCTTTCCTTCACCCCCAAAGCTCCTTCATATTACAACAGTTTGAAAATATTAATTTGAATCTGAACTTAATGCCTGTCATTTTGAATGAGCTCCATATGTGCAGCGGCTGTTCCTGCTCTGTTTTTCATCACACCTTGAGGACACCTAGCAAAGGACAATGAACAGCTAAAGATGCGCAGACACCTGCTGAATGAATGACTGATGTTTTGTAATATCCAGTACCCAAGTGGAAAGCCCACTGGCCACCTCTGCGTCCAGGCTCAGAGGGCTGCCGGCAGGGGTCTGTGCAAAGTGGTCAGCGAGATGCGATGTCGCGGTGGCGGGTGACACCTCCCGACCTGCTTCAGACAGTCACGTCAGAGCACTGCCACAGCGTTAATGTGGGAGGATGTGCTCAGTACACGTAAATATATATACATATTTTTACGAAAAGAGCGGATCAAGACCTCTGATTAAAAACATTTTAAAATTTCTTCTTCTTCCCAATCTTCCAGACATTGTCAAAAACAAAAAACAAACAAAAAAAAAACAAGTATAAACAAAGACAAAAGGAAAACACCACCTGCAGAAAAGACAATTTAATACATTTTTGTCTTTTCTCAGAGAATAGAAGATAGTGGTAATTCAGAGCAAAGGCAGCCACGCCCAGAGTCCCGTGTGTGCTGTGAGGTGCTGCCCCGTGAGGAGGGCATGGTCCGCCCTGAAGGATGCTGAAGGGACTTGAAAGGCCACATAAAGCTGCTGAGAAGTGGAGCTGAAAGTAGCTGGGTTCATTAAAAGTCCACTGATGAATAATCAACCCATCCACCTCCTCCCACCTTGAGCAACACTGAAAGAAAGCTATTGCCCTGAAGTCAGAAGGGGTGGTTCCTCTGTAAAAAGTAAATAAATAAAGTATGAAGAAAACTAAGGTCGCTAGTGTAGGAGTCGTCATTCTCTGGAACAAAGTCCCCTGGTTTCAGTGTTTAGAGATCTCAAAGTGTCAGTACCTGGCTCCCTTTTAGTTCACCTATTGTAAGTCTGCCAGTCAATACACTTTACCTTTCTATCAAAGCTCAAAATCAGTTTTTCCATTTATTTGTTCTGGAAATATTAATGTGAAATCAAAAAACAACAAATACTTGGGGAAAGTCTATAACAATATAAGAGAATAACCAAGATACACCACCAGAAAAACTAATCCTGAAGGAAATAGAAATAATTCACAGAACGGAACTTAAAATATCTCTTATTAATAGCTTCAAATAGATTTGAGAGACTAGTTCACCCATAAATAGGATAGTACTATAAAAATGGATATTCAGAGAATGGGAAGCAGTTCTTGAAAATTAAAAATATGATAGCTGAAAAAAATTAAATGCAATATAAGTCTTGGAAGATCAAGTAGAAATAGTATTTTCAAAAGTGTAACATGGAAATTAGATGAAAAATGCGTAGAGTAAAAGCAAAGAGCACAACCCAAAAGCTCGAGCTTCTGATTAAAGACTAATTTCATACAAAAAAGAAAGAAAATCAATGGAAGGAAAATGTCTTTTAAAATAATACTAATTGGAGAACTTTTCATAGAACTGTATTTGGAATAAAAGTCTCCCAAAAATGATGGCTTACTATGTGGCAGCCACTGTTCTTTGCAATTTACCTACGTATACTCATTTAGTGCTGACAGCAGCCCCAGGAAGTAGAAAATATTATCACTCCCCCTTTTCAAAGAGGAACACATATAGACACTGAGAGTATAAGTAATTCTTCTTAAGGGTACTGAGGGGTAAAACTGGGATTTGAACTCAGACACCCTAGATACAGAGGTCAAACCCTTACCGCATACACAACACTGTCTCACAAATGAATGAAGCAAAAAACCACATCTAAATACACATTGTGAAGTTTCACAATAGGTATAAAATACAAATCTAAATAACTTCCAGAAGGGAAATGACAGGTTACACATAAAGGGACAAGAACCAGGCTAGCATCATTTTCCTCACTTGCAGCATTGTATGCTAAAATTTCAGATCCGACTGATAGAGGGCATGGGGTATTCCATTATGGTTACTAAAAAGAACATGTATATCAACCCTGAAATGTAAAGACAGAAGACAGAAGTTGGGAGAGGGAAGTTGTAAGAAAGCAGAACACAGGTTGGGAAATGGAGGTGAAGGGCAGAAACAACTTCTTTATTTTACAGAGTGAGGAATCAAGAAAAACTATCTATAGTAGATGAAACAAATAAACAAACAAAAAAGAAGGATGGTGAAAATACATACATTGCTGAAGGCTGAAAAGATAACTTACATTAGAATGAATGGAAGGGTAGTTATATAAGGGCAGCAAATTCTCATCTATCATAGCAAATTTTAGACTGATAATGTCTAAAATTGACTAATTAAATACAGCATAGTATAATCATATTAGAATTGAAAGTGGTCCCTCCTAGCACCTTGTCTCAACCAGAGTTTCATGAGAGAATTAAGCCCTATGTCCTAAGGCATGCTGTGTAAGTCATGAATTAACTTTTTTCCTATAAAGCTGGTATAGTACTAGTCTTGTGCCACCTTTGGGAGATATGGGAAATCAGTCTCTCAGGTCATTTTATGGTTCAGATGAAGAACTCTTTTTATAAAGACTGCTAGGAAGGGAGCAGGAAGTATCAGGGGACTGTTGCTTTTCATTCCAAGGTCCATGTTGTTTGCTATTTTTTAACCATGTGTCTCTTTTTTCTCATACACACAGATATTTTTAAAGAACGTTCAGCCCTGGCCGGTTTGGCTCAGCGGTTAGAGCGTCAGCCTGCGGTCCAGAGAGACCCGGGTTCGGTTCCCGCTAACGGCATGTACCTCGGTTGCAGTTTGTCCCTGGCCCTGGTTGGGTCGTGCAGGTGGCAGCCACTCGATGTGTCCCTTTCACATCGATGTTTTTCTCTCTTCCTCTCTCTCCCTCCCACTCTAACTGAACAAAAAATGAAAAAATGTCCTCAGGTGAGGACAAAAAAAAAAGAAAGGGACTTCCGGTCAACATGGCGGCGTAGGTAAACGCGGTATCGCGTCCTCCCACAACCACATCAAAGTTACAACTAAACTACAGAACAACCATCATTCAAAACTGCCTGAAATCAAGCTGAATGGAAGTCCGACAACTACAAAATTAAAGAAGAAGCCGCCGCATACAGACTGGTAGGAGGGGCGGAGGCGCCACGGGCTGGTCCCACACCCACGTGTGGTGGATAAAAATTAGGATACCTCGCCTGGGAAGGTTCTCCCTGAGGACTGAGGGGTCCCCGTCCCACACCAGGCGCCCAGCTCAGGGTTTCAGTGCCAGGAAGAGAATCCCCATCACTTCTGGCTGGAGAAACCAGTGGGAACTGAGGCTGAGGCTGCTGGAGCCCCCAGCAGCTCCTCTTAAAGGGCCCGCACACGGACTTACTCGGACTCTCACCCTCCAGGCTCCAGCGTGCGGGAAGGAGCCTGAAAGGCCCCAGAGTCATATGGGGAAGAACTGAGCTGTTTGGCATTGGAGCGAGGGCTGGAGAGGCAGCTTTCTCCTGGACAGACGTGCTGTCAGAGGCTTTTGTTCCTTCGGTGAGCCCTTCCCTGGGCTGACAGACGCCGCCATATCTGGGACTCCAGCAACCTGGCTCACACTGTTTGCCCTGCCCTGGTGATTCCCTGAGGTCCCGCCCCACCCAACTTTCACGCCCACCCAAGCTGTTGCCAGTTGCTTTACCATAGAATTGGCCTGTTTTGGATCCTGCTTCAGCTTTTCCTAAATTCTTTCAAACAAGCAGCATCTGGTCTCAGCTAGCCCTATACCTCTTGCTAAGTAATACATAGAAACAAACACAGGGAGGCAGCTAAAATGAGGAGACAAAGAAACAGGTCCCAAAGGAAAGAACAGAACAAAACTCCAGGAAAAGAACTAAGTGAAATGGAGTTAAGCAACCTAACAGATGCTGAGTTCAAAACACTGCTTATAAGGATGCTCAATGGACTTAGTGAGAATCTCAGTGAACTTAGTGAGGGCCTCAAGAGCATAAAAAAGGACCAGTCAGAAATGAAGGTGGCACTAACTGAAGTAAAGAATAGTTTACACAGACTCAATAGTAGAGTAGGTAAATCCAAGAAGCAAACCATCGATTTGGAATATAAGGAAGCAAAAAACACCCAATCAGAACAGCAAAAAGAAAAAAGAATCCAAAGAAATGAAGATAGTGTAAGGAGCCTCTGGGATAACTTCAAGCGTGCCAACATTCACATCTTGGGGGTGCCAGAAGGAGAAGAGTGAGAACAAGAAATTGAAAACCTATTTGAAACAATAATGGCAGAAAACTTCCCAAACTTGGTGAAGGAAACAGACATACAAGTCCAGGAGGCACAGAGAGTCCCAAACAAAATGAACCCCAAGAGGCCCACACCAAGACACATCATCATCAAAATGCAAAAGGTTCAAGACAAAGAGAGAATCTTAAAAGCAGCAAGAGAAAAGCAGTTAGTTACCTACAAGGGAGTTCCCATAAGACTGTCAGCTGATTTCTCAAAAGAAACTTTGCAGGCCAGAAGGGAGTGGCAAGAAATATTCAGAGTGATGAAAAGCAAGAACCTACAACCAAGATTACTCTATCCTGCAAAGCTGTCATTTAGAATCGATGGCCATATAAAGAGTTTCCCAGACAAGGAAAAGCTAAAGGAGTTCATCACCACCAAACCATTATTATATGAAATGTTGACGGGTCTTCTTGAAGAAAAAGATAAAAAAATATGAACAAACAAAATGGCAATAAATACATAGCTATCAACAATTGAATCTATAAACAAAATGAACAGGCAGAACAGAAACATTCTCATAGATACAGAGAACTTTTTGTTGGTTACCAGATGGGTGGAGGCTGGGGGGAGGGGTGAAAATGTGAAGGGATTAAGAAGTACAAATTGGTTGTTAGACTGACAAACCTCAAAGGGAAGAGGGGTGGGGGGTGGGAAGAAATAAACCAAAGAACTTATATGTATATATGCATAACCAATGGACACAGACAACAGTGTGGGGAAAAGCAGGAGGGGGGCAGGAATGGGGATGAGGGGGGCAGTGGGGGAAAAATGAGGAACATCTGTAATACATTCAACAATAAAGATAAGTCAAAAAAGAAAGAAAGAAAAAAAGAAAAAACAACAAAAAAAATAATAAAATAAATAAAATAAAAAAAAAAGAACATTCAGAAGCTTCATTTTAGAAATGTTAAGTATAATAGGATAGCAATTATGCTAGTAGTGATGTCTAGATGAAAATAAAAATGAGATAGAAGCTCTGGAAAAAGATATCAAGACTGGGGACGTAAGGGTAACATAATCAGAATTGATACTACAAGATGCTACTAAAATTGAAACAGGTTGGATGAAACTACTAAAGTTGAGATCATAGAGAGACAAGAAAGAACCAAGGACAGTCCTCAAGGGAAAAAAATAAGGGATAGAAAAGGAAGAGGAACTGTAGGAGGAATTGTTAGCAGCGAGGTGGGAAGGTCACAAATCTAACACAAAAACCAAGGGAGAAGAAGGTGTCAAGGAAAAAGAGAGGGCTGTCAACAATGTCAAGGAGCATGTCCAGTGGCCTCTTGATGTATAGTTAAGAATAAATGCTTCCAGTTTAACATAGAATTGAAACTCCCTCTGATAGGAGCAACAAGTTGAACCAAGCATTTAATAAATAGAATTCTGGTAACTTCTTTTTTTTTTTAAGTTTTGTTTGTTTGTTTTTATCCTCACCCGAGGACATTTTTGCATTTATTTTCAGATAGAGCAGGAGGGAGAGAGGGAGGAAGACAGAGAGAGAAACATCGACATGAGAGAGACACATCAATTGGCTGCCACCCACACAACCTCAACCGGGGCTGGGGACAAACTGCAACTGAGGTACGTGCCCTTAGCGGGAACTGAACCCAGGACTCCCCGGTCTGCGGGCTGACGCTCTAACCACTGAACCAAACTGGCCAGAGCATCTGGTAACTTCTTAAAACTTAAAAATCTCTGCAACTTCTTCCTTTTACAAGGTAGCTAATGTGTAGGATATGAGACTTAGAATACTTTTACGTATTCATTTAACAAGTACATATCAAATGTCTATCATAAAATACAGTAGATATTATGGAGATATACACAAGAGCTCATAGTCTAATAAAAAGACACAGAGTCTGCATAAAGAACTCAGATACAAGGTAGATATCATGAGGCCTATAGGAATAGTACAGATGAAGAATACGTGAATTCAGAAAAAAGAACATCCCATTCTGAAACTCTGATCAACGAAAACTAGGCCACTAGAGTCAAACATGGCTCAGCAGAAACTTCCAGATTTCTTCCTGCAAATACTAGCCAAGTGCTTAAAACATTTATTCATTTATTTCATTGTAATCAAGTACCTACTTTAAAAATAGGCGTGCTTTTTTCATACATTAGATGATAATATAATTAGGCTCCCAAGATAACATGAGTGTGAAGCATCTGTTAGCTCTACACTAATAAGTAGACTGCTCTTAATCAGGGTAAAAATAGGAAAGTCTAATTCCTGTGCTTCCCCGAGCCACTTTCTAACAGCAAGGATTCAATTGTCTACTTGATCCACCTCGATTATCTCCAGAAGGAGAAGAAAGAAGCTGATTTTCTCAAACTATCCAGTAGGAATAGGAGGGCTAGGGTGTCTTTGTGTAATAATTTACTGCAAGCTTCTTAATTATGAATATAGCACTACAAAAGTCTTTATGCACTTTGATGAGCTCACTTACTGGTTATTCAGGAAAATGAGCTTTGAATGGCATTCCAGGACTGGTAAAATGACAGTCAAAATAGCTATTCTGTATTTATTTGCAAGCTAACTGACAAACCTACATCACAAGAAATATTGCTTTGAGGGAAATGAGCTTACTGATGCCAATAAACAAATAAATGGAATACCACAGTTTCCATATATCTGAATAAGAGGCCATCTGATAGAGCTTTGACTGGTCCTAACCATGAAGCGTACTGATGATGTCTTCTATTGGCTCTGGGCAAACCTCAGGGCTCTGGCAAGCTATCTACTTTTATTGTAACAACTACTCCATCTCTGCTGAAAACACCCATTAGCTTGATGCCAGTTTCTCAGCCACTCACAAAACATCGCATCTCTCCCACAGAGATAACTGAAGGGAAAAAACACCGAAAAGAAAAAAATTGAGCAAACCATAACTCCTTCCAATTACAATGAGTGAAACAGCCTATGGGTTTCTTAAAGACAGGTTTGCTCTTTGAAGGAGCTCTGACACCCTCGTAACCACACAGACGGATGGCAACTGTCTGGTCCTATCAATAGGAGGTCACTTAATCAAACTCCTTCCAGACTAATTATATTTTTTATTTCCTTTAACAACCTATTTCTTCATGATCAATCAGATCAGCTGCACAATCTAATTTTATCACTAAGGCAACACCAATTGTTAAATCAAAGGGTTTCCAATCTTACGGACTGAGCCTAATTCTGTACTTGGGCTACATATTTTTAAAAAGAAAAAAATCCTGTAGCCCACATTTTTATGATGACCTGATATCTAAACAGAGCCCTCACTGGCTGCCTGTGTTTTTTTGTGGTGGCAGGTGTTCCTTGGGTATTCATCGTGCTGCTGCTCACAGGCAGGATCTAACACTATGAAGGGGTTTGGTGAGAAGTTTGTCCTTCTAGTAATCTCACAGCATTAGCCAACAACAGAAGTGTTTGGAAGTCTAATTTTCTCTGTACTATCTCATTTTTATGCTGCCTGAGCAAACAAAATGAACTAAATGCACAGTGATGAGGAAGTGATTAAATATGGTAAATGCATAAAAATGGAACGCTATACAGCATATTAAAATGATGTTCCTGAAAATTAATGACATGGAGAAACATTCATGATAAAATGTCACATAAAAAGAAGCAGAATTAAAATTATGAATAAAATATTATTCTAATATGTAAATATGCATTTCACAATGAGTAAGATAGCAGTTAGCTCCAATTCGTAATGCTACAGATTATTTTTATTTTGCATATTTCTGCATTTTATAAATCTTGTTACATTAAATATACTTTGCTCTATAATTTAAAAGGATTTACACAAAGAATATGGAGTTCATAAATAAAACCAGGATGGATTAGAAGAGTAGCTCATATGCACCCCTCACATAAATGAATCTCTAGAAGCTGGTCAAGGCCATCTAGTCTCCTCTCCCACTGTATCCCTTCCACAGATCCTATGTTCCGGGGCTTGTATAGACCTCTCATTCCCTACACGTCACTTGGACTCTCCTGCCTCCATGATTTTGCCTATAAGGATCCTCTTTCCTTGAGCACACATTCCCCTCATCAAAATTATATTTGCAAGGCTCTTCCCAGGTCTTATTTATCCAGATGCCATTCCAATTCTCTGGGTTCTAGTTCTCCTGCTGCATTTGATGTTGAACTTATTATTACAGTCAGCTGAGTGCCTGTTAGTCTCCCCCACCTTATTTATTGAGATATAATTGGCATGTAACATTGTATAAGTCGAAGGGATATACTGTGGTGATTTAATGCACTTATATATTGCAATATGATTACCACCATGTCTATCATGTCACATAATTGCCTTCTTTTTTGTGATGAGAACATTTAAGATTTACTCTTTTAGCAACTTTCAAGTATGTAATACAGTATGTTATTAACTGTAGTCACAGTGCTGTGCATTAGATCTCCAGACTTTGTCTTCTAACTAGAAGTTTGTACTCTAACCAACATCTCCGCATTCCCCCCAACCTCCAGCCCTGGTGACCCCATTCTGCTCTGTTTCTATGAGTTTGCTTTTTTAGATTTCACATAATAAGTGGTATCATACAATATTTGTCTTTTCTGTCTGACATTTCACTTAGCATAATGTCCTCAAGGCCCATTCATGTTGTCTGAAATGACAGAATTGCTTTCATTCTCATAGCTGAATACTATTCATATAGTAGAATTTCTTTTAAAATTGGAATCAATCCTCTGAAACTCTGCCATTGCTTTATCAACTCAGTTTATGTAATATGCTAAATTCTTTGTTGTCATTCAACAGTCTTCATAGCATCTTCGCAGGGATTAGTTTGCATCTCAAGAAACCACTTTCTTTGCTCATCCATAAGAAGCAACTCCTCATCTGTTGAAGTTTTATCATGAGACTACAACAATTCAGTCACTTTCTCAGGCTCCACTTCTAGTTCTCTTGCTATTTCTACCACATCTGAACTTACTTTCTCCACTGAAGTCTTGAACTCCTCAAAGTCATTTATGAGAGTTGGAATCCACTTCTTCCAAACTCCTGTTAATGTTTGTATGTTTACCTCTTCCCATGAGTCACAAATGTTCTTAATGGAATTTGGAATGTTGAATACTCTCCAGAAGTTTTTCAACTCCCTTTGCCCCAGATCCATCAGATGAATCACTGCCTATGGTAATTATAACCTGATGAAATGTATTTCTTAAACAATAAGACACAAAAGTGAAAATTACTCCTTGATCCATGGGTTGCACAATGGATGTTGTATAAGCAGGCATGAAAATATGAATCACATTGTACATCTCCATCAGAGCTCTTGGGTCACCAGGTGCATTGTCAATGAACAGTAATATTTTGAAAGACATTTTTTTTTTCTGAGCAGTAGTTCTCAATAGTGGGCTTAAAATATTCAGTAAACCATGTTTTCAACAGATGTGCTATCATCCAGGCTTTGTTTTTCCATTTATAGAGCATAGGCAGAGTAGATTTAGCATAATCCTTAAGGGCCCGAATATCTGCAGAATGGTAAATGAGCACTGAATTTAAATGAAAGTTACCAGCTGCATTAGCCCCTAACAGGAGAGTCAGCCTGTCCTTTCAAGCTTTGAAGCCAGGCACTGACTTTGACTCTTAAGCTATTAAAGTCTTAGATGGCACCTTCGTCCAATAGAAAGCTGTTTCATCTACACTGAAAATCTGTTGTGCAGTGTTGCCACCTTCATTAATGATTTTAGCTAAATCTTCTGGATAACTTGCTGCAGCTCCTACATCAGCACTTGCAGCTTCTCCTTGCACTTTTGTGTAATGGAAACAGTTTCTTTCCTTAAATGTCATTAATCAACCTCTTCTCGCTTCAAACTTTTCCTCTGTAGCTTCCTCACCTCTCTCAGCCATCACAGATTTCTCTTTGAAGACAGTAGGGCTTTGCTCTGGGTTAGGCTTTGGCTTAAGGGAATGTTGTGGCTGGTTTGATTTCTATCCAGACCACTAAAACGTTCTCAGTATCAGCAATAAGGCTGTTTTGCTTTCTTATTATTTGTGTGTTCACTGGAGTAGCACATTTAATTTCTTTCAAGAGCTTTTCCTTTGCATTCACAACTTAGCTAAATGTTTGGTGTAAGAGACCCAGCTTTCAGCCTGTCTTGGCTTTTGACATGCCTTCCTCACTAAACTTAATCATTTCTAGCTTTTGACATAAAATGAGACACTTTTCCTTTCACTTGAACACTTAGAGGCCATTTCAGGGTCATCAATTGACCTCATTTCAATATTGTTGTGTCTCAGGGAATAGGGAGGCCTGAGGAGAGGGAGAGAGATGAGGGGATGGCCAGTCAGTAGAGAGCAGACAGAACACACACACCATTTATCAATTACGTTTGCCTCTTTCTTATATGGGCATAGATCATGGCACCCCAAAACAATTACAATAGTAACACTGAAGATCACTGATCACAATAACAAATATAATAATAATGAAAAAGTTTGAAATATTGTGAGAATTACCAAAACGTGACAGAGACATGAAGTGAGCAAATGCTGTTGGGAAAGGGGTGCTAATAGACTTACTCAACTCAAGTTGCCACAAATCTTCAATTTGTAAAGAACACAATGTCTGCAAAGTTCAATAAAATGAGGTATGCCTGTACTCCACTTCTTTATCCATTCACCCACTGATGGACACTTCGGTGGTTTCCAAATGAGACCCTCAGAGAGCCTGAATCTTGCATTGTCGTCTTTGAGTTCCTCTGCTCCTAGGAAACAGTCTGGTGCACAGTAGCCCTCAGTAGATATCTGTTGAACTCGGGTGAATTCATCCTTAACAAATAGGACTGGGTATTGAGTGGGAAGCATTTGGATTTACATATGAGTGTTTCAAAGCAATTGAAAGAACATTAATAAAATGGACTTATTTAAGCAATTGTATTTCTTTAAAGAAAATAGTTCTGTAGTGGATTTCAGAACATAAGTTTTTGTCTTTTAAATTTTGGTCCACACTGACTAGCACAACATAAGAAAGACCTTCAAACTTCAAAATCAAAAGTTTGGGGTGCCATTGGGAAAGCAGACCTAACAACTAAACTGTCCTATTTTATTTTTGTAATTTGAAGAAAATAATATATGCTGAAAGCTGCCATTTTATTTTCAATTAACCAATACTTTCTTTCAGAATTACACTAACAATAACTACTTAGAAATTATATTTGGGACTTTAAAGCTAAATCACAAATATTAAATGTGCCCCACATTTTAACTGGGACTATTTCAAATGTAATACATTAAAAATAGCCGTACTGCAAAACTATCAAATTAGGCACACTATACTTGTAATTTCCAAAGCCAATGTTTAAAAAAGAGGAAAAACCCTCTGTTTAATAACCTTTATTTATGCCCTAGTGGCATGTTCTCCCTAAACCATAGAGATAGCTTTGCTAATTCTTTCCACTTTAAAATTTCCTATGCCTAGAGAACAAAAAGAAATTCACTTAAATAGAAATATAAAATTTATTAGACAGAGAAAATTAATTGATGAATTTTACCTCATTGGCAATAAATTTTTCAACCCGCATATTTAATCTCATTATTTATGTAGTGCATACAAATCAGATAAATTCCTGGAAAGAATAAAAATAATTATAGTATATTCATTGTGGAAGAGATTGCAAGAGTGCACAAAAATCTATCTCCACTTCATCCTTGGCACACAGCTAGATGACCTGAGTTTCAGACAATGGAATAGGAGCAGTCAAGGCATTTAGGAAGCAGGTGTACTGCCCCCTAACCCTCAATTTCTTTCTTCTTCTTCTATTAACCGGATAAAGTTAACAAGGTCTCAGAGAATGGTAAAAGGGGGTGGGGAGGAAGAGAAGGAGTTTTATTCCCTAAACTTCCTCCAAACAGAAACACTCACTCTGGACAGTTACATGAGAAATAAACTTCTATTGTGATTAGATTATAATGTGTTTTGGCCCTGGCTCTATACTCATTGCTGCTAATACTCCCTTAACTAATTCAGTATTATACCCTATATAAACTATCTGAGGTCTCTATCTCTCAAGCACACATACACAGGAAATCTAACAGTCATTTGTTGTGTGCTCTGCTTTCTGATTTCTTCCCCCTTGGACATGGGGGTGCTATTTTTCTAGAAGCATATGTAATATACATAAACCATGGATGTCCACATTTATATTAATGAATGTATTCATTCATGCAACAAATTTGACTGAGAACTTGCTATTTAGTAGACCTTGGGGACACATGAGTGAAGAGGGTATGGGACCTGACTCTGAGAAGCTCATGATGTAGTGAGAAAGACAGATCTGTACAGCAGGAGTTTAACCAATGCATTAATATGCATGCTTCCCGTTCACTTCCCTTTCCCTCCTCTCTGCACGTGGCATTCTCCTCCCCAAAGGTCCTTCGCTCCCTCCTCCAGCATCCACCCCCAGCTCACAGAGAGAAAATGGAGCCACCCATTTTGTAAACAGCAGCAAAGACTGGAAAATTCAGAGATAATCCTAGATGGATAGATTGGTTAAGGGTGTTTGGAAAAACAGGTGTTTTATGAGGAGACGATGCTATCCAAGAAAGGTTTCTAAAAAGCCGCTATGTATTTTCTTCAAAATAATAATTTTTTGGAACTGATTGACCTAAACTTTCTCTTCACTCAGACTGACCACCTGGAATTTCACGGAAAACTGCAATTACAGGGTCTCTTACAACGAAGGTAATTATCCTAAAAATTTACACGTTTGTTTTTTAAAAAGACCTCTCACAATAGTTATTATTACTACCAGCTGTCTTAATATGATACACATTTCTCCACATAGAAGCCATATACAAGATGATTTTTGGTACATGATGTCAAGACTATGTGAAAACCTGAAAAAAGAACAAAACTGAACTAGCGACTTGTGCTTACAGTTTGAGGAAACCATTCCCAAATCCCTGCTTATAATAATAGTGTTATTTTTCTCAGTGTCTTTAAGTTATTGCTGTGACTTTCAAATTCTATTTTGAGACAGGCCAAGGATCCCAAATGTGCCATAAAATATGACCTATAATTTGGGATTCTCATTGCCGAGGTTTTATTTGGTCAGCTTCTATTATCTGCTCTATTTATCTTCATACTTCAGCTGGGCCATGCAGCATTGGATAAAGGTGAACATTTCCTATAAATGAGTCTTTTCACCTCTGTCTCTCTCATTGATTCATGACCTAATATAACCTTTGACCCTAAGTAACCAAATTTCTAAGAGAATAACTGCTAGTTAGACTCTTATTTGGCTTCATACCCATGAACAGGTAACTCTATTTAATACAGTGTAGAATTTCTACCTCAGCAAATAAATAAAATGGTCTTTCTTTTCCTTGCAATAAAAATTTTTCTTAAAGAAATGAAGCATTGTTGCCATAACTAAGTGTAATGCAAAGGGTTAAAAAATCCAAATATATAGTGATTCACACCTTATAACTGCTTAAAATCATTAGCTCATTTTAGAAAGTAAATCATAAAGTAAGACTGTAGAAGACAATGGATTGGACATGGTGAGAATAGAAGGGTTTAAGTGTCTCAACTAATGAGAAAGCTGATTTCCACACATACAGTTTTACACACACACACACACACACACACACACACACACACACACACAGAGCTGTTTGCTTCTGGAGCCTAATTCCTGAGCATCTTAGATGATTAGCATATGCCAACTCCACCCCGATATGAATCACGGGCACACTATTTGATGACTTGGACTCCAATGTGACAGAGGCACCATCACAGAGGACAGACTCAGGCTGCGGGTCCCATGCACTCTGGGTAGGAAACGACTTTATGGTTGGTGGTGGCAATTACTGTATTATCATGCATAGGCAATTTTCAGGAGGGACTCCAAATTTGAGCTATAAAATTGTAACATTCTGATGGTGAAACCTTTAGAAGAATTTCACACTTGAAAATTCTGAATGAATGCCATCTTGTTCTCAGCTGGCAGACCCACACACTGAGCCATAGTATGTTAAGATACCTATCTGCATGTGCCTCTCTCACCAGCCTGGATGCCCTGTCCACAAATAATAAAGATCAAAGTGGAAATAATTCAAACATAAAACAGAGAAAAAATACATGCATACTCTATGATTCCATTTACAGAAAATTCCAGGAAATGCAAAGAAACATAGTGACTGAAAGCAAATCAGTAGTTCCCTGGGGGTGGGGGAGTTACAGAGGAGCACCAGGAAAATTCGGGGGGTGATAAATATGTTCACTATTTTGCTTGTGCTGATGGCTTTACAGATGTATAATATATATAAAAACTTATCAAAGTTTACACTTTAAATATGTACAGTTTATTGTATGTCAATTTTAACAACAAAGCTATCAAAATTTATAATAAGAAGTAATATGTGTTCTTCAGCTTGATGCAAGTATACAACACAATGGTCAGAAATTGGTTTTTAATCATTAATTGGTACATAATTGTCAACAACTAAACAAGTAATCCAGTACTCCAGTTAATAAACTGTCCTTACAAAAGGAGCCAAAATTAGCATAGAAATTAGAAAATTAGTTCTAGAAACGGGGAGAAAGAAAAGAGGGGAGTGGTATGAAGGGAGACTGCGTGAATTGGGGAACTCAAGTACAGGAGCCATTAGCACAGGGAGTTACTTAACAGGAACATGATATTTTAGCCTCACATTAAAAAACAGAAATTCTGCAAAGACTTGGGGATGGGGAAACCATGTACCCAGGAAGGAGCACTACATCTCTGAATACTAACTGAACTCAGCAGGTCTCCCTGGCTGATCTTCCCAGAGAGCATTAGAAGCAAAGAACTGCATGGGGGTCTGGGGTAACCAAGTCAGACCGGTGAGGGTTCAGAGGAAGGATTGGGGGACAGCAGGCTGCTCAATCTATTTGGAATCAATGAACCTAGTGCGAGAAGTAGAATCTTAAAATGTCTAGAAGGTCAGGCCCACTTTGTGATGTAATTTCTTTCCCCTCTGAATACTTACAGCATTTACTAGCTCATCATACGTCTCCTAACATAACAGACTTGCTTTGTATCTGTTTTGGTGAGTCTCACCACCAACAACCCTCTATTTGAGCTCATAGTCCTAGAGTGGAGAGCATTTCTTACACATTTTGATCCCTCCTATTACTGACAATGAACATTGAGTGAGGAAATAAAATTAAAGTTAGTAAGCTTCCCAAAGCTCATTAGCCCTGATTCCTAGCTGACACTGTCCTACACTTCAAAGATTCTACTGCGAACAGATCAGCCGCCTAGTTCATCGAAGTGGAGAGGGAACATCAGAATCCCTGAGTCGAATCACAATAGCCTTTCAAGCCATGACGAACCTCAGGCTCCCCTTAGTAAACGTTGCAGAGGCTGGTGTGGCAGGAGGCCACAGGATTTGAACTCAGTCCCCCAGTTCAGAGTTCCTTTGGCTTGCCTGCTGTGTCCTCCAACTTGCCTGAGTTTCTGAGCAGTTCATCTAAGCTAGAGACAAATCCGACAGCAAATCTGCCTGGGGGTGGATAACAATATTTATTTTTCACTGCCCACTCTCCTTATTTTAGCTGTAGAGGACTGACTGAAATGGGGACGCCTAGGTACCAAGCCCTGGAAATCCGGTGGGGTTAAGTGTGAAGGCTCACAGGCTTCAGCTACACACACTCTCGTGTGTGCTGCCTTCGGGCACACTCTGTCAAGCACAACAGTGAGAAAGCACCACTCTGCACTACGGATATGTTGCCAAAATAAGCTCTAGAGCTTCTTTTTTCTCCCTAATACTGAGGGGGAAGGGGCACAGTGTCTCCAACTTGGTGACTCTAATCCTGTGTAGTTGGCATGGTACAAGAAGGATTGAGGTCTTTGCAGTTTCCGTAAGGACTTTTCTATGCAATTCAATCTGATGAATATATTATTAGAGTCTAATAAATTCCAAACATCATTTGGACACAAATGAATTTAGCAACCAACAATCTATGTCCCATTCCAGGAAAGCAGGTGCTTCCGCAGAGGGCTGGCCTGAAAGCCTAGCCAGGACAGAGGGCTGGTGGTGCCTGCCTTGAGGGCAGCAGGAGTGTGTGAGACCAAGGTCCATGAAAAACATGTAGGGATGAAACAAACACTAAACCTGGTCATCAGTCTAAAAGGGTTAGGAATAGGGAGAGGAGGCAGATACAAGAGCATTGAAACTGAGGAAGAAGAAGTGGGAATCAAGGAATTCTTTTATGTAAAGACAGACACTGGCACTTTTATGGGGCCTTTTCCGGTGAGGCGAGGAGATTTGTTAAGAGCACTAACCCAGGTGAGACCCAACTCTTCAGAAACTACTTTAGGAGGTACAAACATGTTAACAGATCACTAGAAATGAACTTGCAAGGGTTATAATAGAGGTATACACTCTGCCAGAAAGACTAGGCAAAGCAAGTGACTTCTAAAATAATTAGAAAGACAAACTGCTGGAGGAATCCCACCCAGAGGGAACATCCTATGTATAGACAGGAGAGAAGGAAAAGGTTCGGAGAAGAGTGAGTGACTCAGTGTGGCAGGCACATATTTATGGCAGGGGAAGTGACAAGAGACAAGGTAGAAGATACAGGTTGGGGCCAGATAGTGAAGGGACTTATTTGCTGGAGCTACAATTCTGTATACTATTTTGAAAGCAATGTGGAGACCAACAGGCTTTGGGGTGTAGGGTGTTCACTCCTGAGTTGACTTCTGTAGGGTGTTCACTTCTGTCCCCGGAAGCTCTCTGAGCATGCAGATGTCTGCAAGGAGCAGATGAAGAGCTCCCACAGGCCCTTGCTAATTCTCCCGCACATAGGCTCCCACTCTCTGCTTTGGGGAGAGTATCTCTTCTCTTTGCCTAGCCCCTTTTTTGATTAAAGATTATTCACCAAATTCTGATCTGGAACTCCTCCAAGAGGCCACTCTCCAAAAGGGCAGTGACATGGCCAAGCCTGTTTGGAGGTAGTTCAGAAGAAGACAGTAGAAAGAAAGCTGAATTATAGGAAGGAAGGCCAGTAGGGACCGCAGATAGAGAGAATGCTACCAGTAGAGGCAGTAGCAGAGAGGGTCGGCATGGAGATCCTGAAGAGGAAGACTCTACAAGACTTGGTGACTAACTGAAAGTTGAGAGTAAGGGGGAGAGAATAACGGAAGATCACTTTGCAGTTGAGCTTTAGGTGTTTACGAGGCATCTAGGCTAAGAGGTCTAGTTGGCCACTGAAAACACAGATCTGGGGTTCAAGAGAGGTCAGAAACAAAGTGCAAATGTGATATTGTTTGGTATACACTGTTGTAAATGAAGCCATGAGAATGGATGAGAGGAGTGAATTGCTAAAGGAGAGTATTCAAGATAGAATAAGATGGAGGAAAAATCAAATGAAGAACAATATCCTCAGCCAGTAAGAGGACAGAATTCCAAGAAAGAGAGACCTGCCCTGGCTGGTTTGGCTCAGTGGTTAGAGCGTCGGCCCACGGACCAATGAGTCACGGGTTTGATTCTGGTCAAGGGCACGTACCTTGGTTGCGATTAGTCCCTGGCCCTGGTTGGGGTCGTGAGGGAGGCAGCCACTCCATGTGTCCCTTTCACATCAATGTTTCTCTCTCTCTCTCTCCCTCCCACTCTATCTGAACAAAAATGGAAAAATGTCCTCGGGTGAGGATAAAAAAAAGAGAGACCTGTCAACAGTATCAAATTGGTTAAATCGATTGACAATGGAAGAGAAGTCACGGAATATAGCAATCCAGATGGGAGCAAAGGGTATACAAAATGAAATCAGTTAAAAAGTGGATGAAGGTCAATAAAATAAAGAGAGTGAGTACAGATTTCATTTCAAAAAAGTATGACCAGGAAGGAAAGGACAGGCATATGTTGGTATTTTGAAAGAAAAGGAAACGCAAGGATTCAAGAAATACTTTAAGATAACAAAGTCAATATACTTATAGGCCAAGAAAAGGGGGCCAATAAAAAAGGAAAGATTGATGATATAAAATAGAGAATAGATAATTGAACTTTAATTTCATTTCACAATTTCTGGGTGCATGAAAAATAGTTCATAAACACGTTATTATATTCTCTGATATTCAAGATAGAACAAGATAGAAAGTAAAAAATGGATCATTAGAAAGGAGAGGAAGGTTACAGGTGGAATTGTTTTCTTCTCCCCCTGCCGCTGTCACCAGTAAACCCTGAGTTCTAAATTTAAAGTAGACACCACTGCTTTAAAGGTGGTGCATTATTTAAATATGCATAAATGCACCAATACTAATCTCAGTAACTCATCATTCAACCATATTTCTTTTGCAAAAAGGTGACTCTGCTTAACTGAAGAGCAAGTCTGATTAAGTAGATCATCTTTTATGTCATTCAAGGACATATTTCCAAATAATTACAAGATAACCCATTAGCTATTAAAACTATGCCAAATATAACTCAATGTATCTTCACTCGGTTAGAAGGACCTTAAAGTGCCCCCGGGCCATCATTATAAATATGAATTTTCACTAAAACTATAAAACTGTTAGTTCTATTGATGATTTCTAGTAAAAGTGGCTTTTTCTATTTTTAAACTTGCTAAATTAATGGGCTGATGGGCTGAAAGAAATACAACGTTAAAAAAGTTGCAGATATTACAAAATGTAGAGAACTATCTGTGTACTTCTGGTCCCAAAAATGCTATGATTGTTTCCTGTTGAAAATTCCCACCATGGTTATCAGCAATCTTAATTTAATACGTTCATTTCCGGTCAAGAATGTAGCATATACTCATGTATATCCTTAGACCAACGATTTGGGGTAAAGTACAGAACTGAGATGACAATGTATGTCCATGATTTAATGAACTACTTTGTGATAGCACACGATGAAACATTTCTGTTTTCATATTCATCCAGCCATATCACTTCAGGAAAGAAAGGCTCTTCAGTAGAGAAAGGCTGTGTTAGCTGACTTATTAATCCAAACTAAAAATTGTTCCTGAAGCTGTTAGTGTGTTCAAGTCAGAAGGCAAATGCTATTAATATAGTTGAGTGAGGGACATCTGCAGAAGAAAGTATTAGAAAGCCATATATATATATATATATATATATATATATATATATATATATATATATATATATATATATTAAGGGGACAGCAAAACAAGTTATAGTCAGGAAATTCTTTCCTGGGGAAAAAGCAGAAATATTGAATATGATTATAATTGCAATCATCAAAGGAAAGCCTAAATGATATAAGTATTTTAACAGTCTTCAGGGCCATTTCACCTCGCAGCACTCACACAGTGTTTTCAAGAAAGAGCAGCATGTTATTATGAAATTGCACCTGTGAGAACACATTGCTGGGCTGGGTGTCTTCAGCATAGCAGGCATGGGGCTGTGCCTGTGCCCCGCCAGGCTCACAGTCTAATAAAGTAAACACACACACACATAACATACATATACACATGTGTAAAATGCTTATATGAAATGCACATGTGTGTTTCATACACATGCATATATAAGAATTTTATATAAAATTATCTGTGAGATTGCCAGAACACTCAGCTTGTTAGTAATGGATCCATTATTTTAGATGAGTGGTACATTGAAGCTGTGTCATTTTTGTTTTCCCCAAAACCACACTGAGATGTTTTCAGCAAATGCTCCTGCTTTTTCTTTCATCAAATGCTGCACAAAGACAGTCTGGAAATATCGCTCCTGTGCACTGGCCATGGAATGAGGGCATTCTCGGCATTATCTCCTATACCAATCCACACCCATTCCACAGCTCCATCTGAGAGCCACATTCTAAAAACAGCATTGCATCCCTTAAAGCAGTGATTCTTAAAGTGTGGACCACCTGAATCAGAATCCTTTGAGGATGCCTGATAAAAATACAGATTTCCTATCTCTGCCCTAAGTCTATGAACTCAGAATCTCAGTTAATAGAGTCTGATAATCTGTATTTTCAAGTAGGCCCCAGGTGATCTGTATGTGTCTTGAAGTTAAAAAGCCACTGCCCAGCCCTGTCCGGTTTGGCTCAGCGGTAGAGTGTTGGCCCATGGACCAATGAGTCCTGGGTTTGATTCCAGCCAAGGACATGTACCTGGGTTGCGGTTCATCCTCGGCCCTGGTCGGGGTCGTGCGGGAGGCAATCAGTCAATGTGCCCCTCTCACATCGATGTTTCTCTCTCTCTCCCTCTCTCTCTACCTGAAGATAAATAGAAAAATATCCGCGGGTGAGGATAAAAAAAAAAAAAGCCACTGCCCAAGGAGCCAAGAATGTTCCCCCTCCAGCATTCAGACCTCTGAATATTACTCTCTCCTTTTTTATTTTTTTATTTTATATTTTATTGATTTTAGAGAGAGAGGAAGGGAGAGGGAGAGAGAAACATCTATTGCTTGCCTCCCGTATGCGTCCTGACCGGGAATCAAACCCTTGACCCTTCAATGCACTGGATGGCGCTCCAACCAGTTGAGCCACACCAGCCGGGGTAAGTAGTCTCTCCTTTTTTTTTTAGCCTTCAAGAAATGTAGTATCAAAACTGATGTTGAACTCTACAGTAGTTTATCAAATCCAACTAATTCACTGATTGTAAGTTGCACATTATTTTATGTATCACGAAGAAAAATGCTTCCAGTTAAATAAGATAGGTCATCAATTGTAAGATGAATCCTGATTTTGGAAATGTTAAATTTGAAATACGTGCATCTTAGAACTGATGAAAGAATGTTATCCCTAAATTTTAACTTTTGTGTGAGAGGGTTGTCAAGATAAAAAATTTTGAGCCCGGCTGGTGTGGCTCAGTGGTTGAGCACTGACCCATGCACCAAGAGGTCTCTGGTTCGATTCCTGGTCAGGACACTTGCCCAGGTTGTGGGCACGATCCCCAGTGGGGGGCATGCAGGAGGCGGCCAATCAATGTTCTCTCTCATCAATGATTCCATCTCTCTCTCCCTCTCCCTTCTTCTCTCTCTAAAAAATCAATAAAGAAAATATATTTAAAAAGAAAGTTTGAGAGGTGAACAGAAGTTTCCTAGGAAGCCCTGTGTGGGGGAGAGCCCTTGTAGACAAAGGTGAGAGCAAGTGCCAAGACATGGGGACGTGAAACACAGCCTGGTCTAGAGAGGGTCCTAACATCACACTGCTTGAGCTCCAGTATCTGCCTTGACACTCACCCACTGAATGGCACTGGGAAACCCAATGTTAAACCTTCTGGACTTCTGTTTTCTTATTTGTAAAACAGAATTTTACCACTGCTTCTTAGGGTTGTAAGGCATAAATATGGAATACAAATGCAGTGTTGAGCACAGGGTCCAATACACATAACATATTCTCAATCACAGTTTATGATGATGATGATGATGATGATGATGATGATGATGTTGCTAGAGGGTACAGTCTGATGGGGAGGAAATGGGCAGTGGGAGATGAAGCTGGAGTGGTAAGTAGGGATACGGTTTTGATGGTAGCATATTCCTAATAAGTTTAGAATATATCTCCTAGGTGATAGAGAATCCCAGGAAGTGGGATAGTGATGGATTTGTTTGCATTTTAGAGCAGTTACTCTGGTGTCAGCTTGGAGAATGAATTCAGAGGAGGGACCACAGAGCACTTAGGAGGCTCTCGCTATAGCGTGGATGCAGTGCAGACAGAGGTTGGAAAGAATTCCTAAATGGATACAAAAGCAATTGAAGAGGTAAAGTTACATGACTTGGTGACTAATTCAAAGCAGTGAGTGAATGATTAGTAGAAATCAAGGATATTTCCCAGATATTTTTGGTGTACAGAATTATTTTTAGATAATAGGTACATATTTTAGAATTTACAATAGCTGTTGCCCTTAAGAAAATTAAAAATTCAAATAGAAAACCTTAGAAGTCAATATATAATTGGCATTCATAGATACCACTAAATAAAGGGAAGATAATGTCAGGGAAAAGAAATGACATGGAAAGTACTTTCATATTATCAGAAACAGGTAAAGCTAATTAGGAAAAGAAAATAACACATTGCTCACAGAGTTCGTATGTGTTTCTTTGTTTTTGTTTTGGCATCTAGCCTAGTAGATTTCACACACACACAGAAAGTTTTATGAATAACAATAGGGACTATCATCATAGAACATATTTCTACAAGGAGGTTGGCCTATAGCTGGAATTAGAATTCTGAGTTCTAATCTTAGCAATGACAATTTAATATCTTGTGATTTAAGGTGAACTAACTGACATGGCTGATCCAGCTTCATCATCTGTAAAAACAGGGACAAGTGTACCTATTTTTAGAATTTTTTGTAAAAGAATTTTAAAAATCAAGTGCTATATTTATTATACTACATGTATTATTGAGATATAAAAAATATGTGTCATGAGTTAGGATAAAAAAGATACTTAAATTATTTAATTTAAAAGTACTTAAATTTTTAGATGAACTCAACCCTCATTTATCAATGCCAGTTCCCTTTTTTTAAAAAAAATTAATATCTTTCCACTTGGTTTTTAGATACATCAGCCAATGAGATGTGATGCTAATGCCAAATCTCCTGTAAAAAATATGAGCAAATATAAAGGAGATGCAAATACTGAGCCTATTTCAGGGCCAGATTCTGATTTTTTAATCAGTATCTAAAAATATTATTACTGAAAGAGGAATCAGAGTTAAATGACCTCCACCATTCAGAATTTTTCTAGATAACCCAAGGGTAATGAGAAAGTGAGGAAGAGAGGAAACAATACTGGAAGAAAGACCCATGTAAGGGAACAAGGGGATGATGACTTCAGCATGTACTTGAACATGGTCTAGAAATCTGAAGGAAAAAGAAGCATTTTTCTCCTTACTGTATGACACTATTCATATTGCATATATCTTAGGGTTCCTTGTTCTTAATTTCCCACCCTTAACCAGATGGAGAACCAGGCCTTCACTCCATATCATTACCTGAGGTACAGAAACATCTCTCCTGGGTCTACATGGGCCCACCTAAGCTACAGAGAACTGCCCGTTTGCCCTGATCCAGACTCTTCTTGATAGTATGTGAAATGTCTAGTGCCTATTCCAGACATTTTCTTTTAAAGGGCAAAAATGTGCCTTTTAAGAAAAAAAATGTTATTGAGTGTCGGCTCTGTGCTTAACTATGTGCAAGTGTCGGGGATACGATTGTGAATGATGTAGACAAGATTCTCACAGAGTTCGCTGGCTTAATGAAGAGAACAATGATCGAACAGGTACTTACATGTTGAGTAACACATGATAAGGTATCGGGTATACAGAAACACTTAAAAATCGTACCCAGTTTGAATGTTGAGGCCCCAGAAGACTTCCCAGAAGAAGACATATCTAAGTTGAAGCCAAAAAGTGCATAGAAATGAGACAGGAGAAGACAGAAACATATCAAGCCCAGGAGGCTGGAGAAAACCTGGCTCGGTGAGGACCAGATGGCCAGCACGTATGTCTGGGTTCATGAGCACACGTGTAGCTTTTAGGGGTGGAATGAAGAACCAGCAAGACACAAGGCTGACTAGTAAGCAGAGGTCAGGTCGTGAAGGTGCTTAAAGGTCACATCAAGAGCTTGGTCTTTACTGTAACATCACTCAGAAACCATGGATGAGTTTTAGGCCAGGATCCAATATCATCAATAATGCTGTGGAAGGAGGATCCCGACTGTGGTGTGGAAAAAGACTAGAGGGGCAGCAGAGGACAGAAAGGCACAGACACCAGTCAGCTGCTGTCACAATATTCTAGCAGAGAGTCTGACTCAAGGAAGTGGTTACAGGAATGGGTGGAGGGGAGAGAGTCAAGCAATATCTCGTCTTGAAGTGGAATCAAGTTAGTGCCCCCTCCCTTGGCTAAAAGTGGGCAACATATAGAATGAATTAGCACATGGTGCATGAGAAAGGGACAAAGGCGACAGACATGAGGAGGGTGCTCATGTATGCCCACAGTGTACCCAACACTGTTTTATATCACAATTTAATTTTCACAATTACCTTATAAGGTACATATCACTTCCCTTTGCAGATGAGGGCTTCCCCACAATCTGCAGCCATTTGATAAGAAAAGTTGGCAAATGCTATTGTATCTGGGAATTTTTAAATTTGAAAGGAGCTTTCAGGTAAACACAAATAATACACATAAATGCATCTGTAAAATCACACTGATAAAAAAAATAAAGATTTGAATACTAAATACTTACAGAAGTAAAAAAGGAAAAATATATTGTGTGTGGTTGGCCTGAATGGCAAGACAGGAGTCATTAAAAGCTTTCTGGATGAAAGGAAGGTTAAAATGGAATTCAACTTGACATACGACTGTCAAAGAAGTGGTTTGGTGGCAGGAAATGGAACTCAGTATGCTTGACAAAAGAGAGAAGTTCAAATCTAACACATTATTGCAATTTCAAAGAGCACAGAATCACATAAGGAGAAACCAACCAAAAAATTTGTTTCCAAATCATGACTTACACTGTAACAAAAACTCTGTATTGTTTTTTTATGTAATTGTGTTATTGCCTTTTTTTTTTTTTTTTTTTTTTTTGCCATGCTTTAGTTCTATTCAGACTGAGTTTTGATATGAGACTTGATATCATGGAAATGAAACACAACGTTGAAAGTGTGGAAGCATAAAAGCCTTTGGATTTGATTCATCTAGAGTAAGTCATTCTATTCTTTACTTTTATAGTTCATCCTATCATCACTATAGTATTTAAAAGAGAATCATCTAGACAAGCTACAATTTAAGGAATGTGTACATAATAATCATATTTCCCAGAAATTGGTGAAATTGTTTCTGGCATGAATCCTGATAGAATTCACTTTTATAGTGTGAGACTGCCACACACACTCATTTGTGCTTCTGAACGATGACGTGTGCGCGTGTGTGTCTACACGGAGCACACTGTGATACAGCTAGCCTGCTCATTAGAAAGCAGTATCTGAAATGTGCCCACCCTGATGAACTACTTCCTTTAGCTGCACTAGTCACTACCACATAGAATGAAAATCATCTTCATGTGAATTTATAAATGGTGCTATTTATAAACAAACACTAAAACTAAACATTTTTAGTTTTGTTTAGATTTCATTTTTACAAAGTATGAACACTGTGTCCAAATGCTTTTAAGTCTTGGGAACCAGAAATAAAATGCAACTGGAATACATATTAAGATATAAAAAGCATTCAAATGTTAACAAAATTTTGATGTATGAAAAAATTTACGAGAAGTTATCCATTCTATTCAAAGATAACTTTGATTATCATTCTATCAGGTAGCACTATCTAAATGAAAAACATTTTTCTCTTTAAAAAGATCAAGAAGTAAGAAATTAGTTCCCATTTTCAGCCAGAGAGTTGAAGACTGATTTCAAGGCATTTCAGCGGGTTGAGTTAACACAGAGATAAGTTCTCCTCTATAAATTTCCTACTGACATGTTTTGTAATAGAACAAGGTTCATCCGAAAAGCAGGTAACTTTTTTTTTTTTTTTACATCTGAGCAAAAGCATGATTGCATTTTTTAAAAGTACTCTGTCTATGGAAAACCAATTTAGTTCTATTAATGAAAAGGAAGCACAATGTGATTGAGAATGTAATACGAAATTATAGTTCATTAACTCTTCAAGCATGTAATTTTCCAGACTCCTGACCCCCCATTGATTTCTGCACACCCTCGTAGGTCCTGCTAAACGTAAGCAACGGGAAATGCAATCGTGTTGCTAGATCATGTGTGGAGATGGTGGTGCTCCACAATTAGGTGGAAACACTGTGAAAGGGATTTTTCCAGTGACTGCTTCACCATGTAGTCCTGTTAACATTTCTTTGTTGTCAAAAATTGATCAATCACAGACCCACAGACAACTGGGATGGTGACAGTCTCCCATTATGTGGCCAATAGCATCAAAGAAGATAATACTTGTAAAAATCGAAGCCAATAAATCAGAACACTTAATTAGGCATGCTGAATTGGATGTATGCTTCAACCTTTTTTCCTTTGTCTTTACTTGTATACAATGTACTTCCTTATTGGTACCATTGCCAGGTAGTATGTCCATGCCCACAAAATTTAAACAGAAAATAATATCTACTAAACGATAGAACACAATTATAATTTTGAGTTCGGCTTAAAGAATTAGGTTCTGATTTTCTATCTTTTACAAGGGTTATCTCTTTAAAATTGTAATGCTCCATTCATCTCACTGCCAACTTGTCCTTGGGACTTAAATTGCTTCATTTTCCCACAGTGCAGACTTGGACAAAACTGTTACCTGCAGCCCATGAATACGGTGTCAATTAGTGAATGCCAACATATGTGGCCTGAAGAACTGGACAGAAATGCGTTTTGTCCAAAGCACATTTAGTAAATGTGTGGTGCTGCTTTCCTGCCCTGCAAAGACAGCTAGTATTTCAAGCTAGCTGTGGAAGTTGCACTGACAGCCCCTGTTGGGGCTCTTCCACAAGGAATCAAGGTCAAAACAACCCTATTGTGCTTTATTAATAGGCTCGAAGCACAGCACATACTTTATATATTAAGAGAAAAAAGCTAGGTAGACTCTTATAAAGAAGTGTTCCGAAAACAGCTGTGTGAACAAAAGCCATTTTAGCAGCAAGAGGAAAATCTACCGTGGAGGTCAGCTTTTAAATCGCCCTTACAATGATTTCTTCTCTTTAGATGGTGGAATAGTAAATGGGGCAATCTTTAAGGAGTTTCAACTATTTATTTTCCCCTCTTTGTATATCTTAATGCATAGAGGTGCCTCCTTGGCTTAGCTGAGTGTAAATGAATCTGTCACCAGAACACACAATTCAGGCACAAGCTGGCAGTTAGCCTATGCTGATTTATTCATATACAGCCTCAGATCTCAGATCAGCAATGACTGAGTTGAAAGAGCAAATGGTTAGAGTCGAGAATACTTATTAAGAACCCAATTAAACCCTGGCGGGTTTGCTCAGCAGTCAGAGCATCAGCCCGCAGACTGAAGGGTCCTGGGTTCAATTCTGGTCAAGGGCACATACCTGGGTTGCAGGTTTGATCCCCGGACCCGATCAGGGTCATGCAGAAAGCAACCAGTCAATTTATGTCTCTCACATCCATGTTTTTCTCTCTTTCCCTCCCTTCCTTCCTTCCCTCTAAAAAAATCAATGGAAAAATACCTTCGGGTGAGGATTAACAAAAAGAACTCAATTAAGTAATTACCATTTTTTCACAGATTGATTGTCCATCTCTTTCATTTTATTTATTTTTTATATATTTTTAAAATTGATTTTAGAAAGAGGAAGGGAGAGGTAGTTGAGAGAGAAACATCATCAATTGGCTGCCTCTTGTACGTACACTAGTGAGGATTGAGCCCAAAACCCGAGCGTGTTCCCTGACCAGGAATCAAACCAGTGATCTCTTGGTGCATGGGATGACACTCAGCCAACTGAGTCACACTGGCTGGGCCACCTCCTTCATTTTAAAGTAAAGCTATATAAGGAAAGGACATTTAGGTTGTTCATCAGAGCATCTCTAGTCTTTAAGAGTTCCTGCTACGTGGTCAGCATTCAATACATATTTATCAGATGAATGAATGAATGCTTTTTATTTACAATGTTGATCTTTCCATATTTGGTAAATATCATTATTGAAATACCAAGATGAGTTTTCAAGCATTTCAGCATAATACATGCAATATTAGAAGCTCCTACCCTCAGCCTTACACAGGTCTCTTGAACTCCATGACTATATCAAAAATAAACTGCACAAAAGATTGATCACAGAATGGCGTTTATCCTGACTCGTGTCTAAAATGGCTTCTAGGACTTCCGGTCAAGATGGCGGCGTAGGTAAACGCGGTATCGCGTCCTCCCACAACCACATCAAAGTTACAACTAAACTACAGAACAACCATCATTCAAAACTGCCTGAAATCAAGCTGAATGGAAGTCCTACAACTACGAAATTAAAGAAGAAGCCACATTGAGACTGGTAGGAGGGGCGGTGGCGCAACGGGCTGGTCCCACACCTGCGTGTGGCAGATAAAAATCAGGAGGATACCTCAGCTGGGAAGGTCTTCCCTGAGGACTGAGGGGTCCCCGTCCCACACCAGGCGCCCAGCTCAGGGTTCCAGTGCCAGGAAGAGAAGTCCCCATAACTTCTGGCTGGAAAAAACCAGCGGGAACTGAGGCTGAGGCGGCTGGAGCCCCCAGCAGCTCCTCTTAAAGGGCCCACGCACGGACTTATTCGGACTCCCACCCTCCAGGCTCCAGCGTGCGGGAGGGAGCCTGAAAGGCACCAGAGTCATATGGGGAAGAACTGAGCTGTTTGGCATTGGAGCGAGGGCTGGAGAGGCAGCTTTCTCCTGGACAGACATGCTGTCAGAGACTTCTGTTTCTTTGGTGAGCCCTTCCCTGGGCCGGCAGACGCCACCATATCTGGGACTCCAGCTACCTGGCTCACACTGTTTGCCCTGCCCTGGTGATTCCCTGAGGCCCCGCCCCACCCAACTTCCAGGCCCACCCAAGCTGTTGCCAGTTGCTTTACCATAGGATTGGCCTGTCTTGGATCCTGCTTCAGCTTTTCCTAAATTCTTTCAAACAAGCAGCATCTGGTCTCAGCTAGCCCATACCTCTTGCTATGTGATACAAACACAGGGAGGCAGCCAAAATGAGGAGACAAAGAAACAGGTCCCAAATGAAAGAACAGAACAAAACTCTAGGAAAAGAACTAAGTGAAATGGAGTTAAGCAACCTAACAGATGCAGAGTTCAAAATACTGCTTATAAGGATGCTCAGTGGACTTAGTGAGGACCTCAAGAGCATAAAAAAGGACCAGTCTGAAATGAAAGATGCACTAACTGAAATAAAGAATAGTTTACACAGATGCAATAGTAGAGTAGGTAAAGCCAAGAAGCAAACCATCGATTTGGAATATAAGGAAGCAAAAAACACCCAATCAGAACAGCAAAAAGAAAAAAGAATCCAAAGAAATGAGGATAGTGTAAGGAGCCTCTGGGACAACTTCAGGTGTGCCAACATTCGCATCTTGGGGGTGCCAGAAGTAGAAGAGAGAGAACAAGAAATCGAAAACCTATTTGAAACAATAATGGCAGAAAACTTTCCTAACTTGGTGAAGGAAACAGACATGCAAGTCCAGGAAGCACAGAGAGTCCTAAACAAGATGAACCCCAAGATGCCCACACCAAGACACATCATCATCAAAATGTAAAAGGTTCAAGACAAAGAGAGAATCTTAAAAGCAGCAAGAGAAAAGAAGTTAGTTACCTACAAGGGAGTTCCCATCAGACTGTCAGCTGATTTCTCAAAAGAAACTTTGCAGGCCAGAAGGGAGTGGCAAGAAATATTCAGAGTGATGAAAAGCAAGAACCTACAACCAAGATTACTCTATCCTGCAAAGCTGTCATTTAGAATTGATGGCCATATAAAGAGTTTCTCAGACAAGGAAAAGCTAAAGGAGTTCATCACCACCAAACCATTCTTATATGAAATGTTGAAGGATCTTCTTGAAGAAAAAGATAAAAAAATATGAACAAACAAAATGGCAATAAATACATAGCTATCAACAATTGAATCTACAAACAAAATGAACAAGCAGAACAAAGACATTCTCATAGATACAGAGAACTTTTTTGGGAACCCGATGGGTGGGGGCTGGGGGGATGGGTGAAAAAGGTGAAGGGATTAAGAAGTACAAATTGTTTGTTAGACTGACAAACCTCAAAGAGAAGGGGGGTTGGGGGGTGGGAAGAAATAAACCAGAGAACTTATTTGTATATATGCATAACCAATGGACACAGACAACAGTGTGGGGAAAGGCAGGAGGGGGGCAGGAATGGGGAGGAGGGGGGCAAGGGGGGAAAATGAGGAACATTTGTAATACATTCAACAATAAAGATAAGTTATAAACAAAATAAATAAAATAAAAAAATAAATGGCTTCTAAGTTTTCAACTTTATTTTAATAGCAACTTATGGCTTAACATTAACCATACGAATTTCTGAGTCAGAATGTATAGGTTATAGCCACGTACATGTACAATAAACAAAACAATAAATAAGGAAGATGGAGAGAGAGCATATCAAAAGTGACATGGATTTTTTATGTTACTGGTAAAACAGCACATAGCTTGGAAATAAATACTTCTGAATGAATTATGAGGGTCATTTCACATTTTCTTCCTCCCTTTAAAGAAATTGTATTATTCCAAGCCCATCATTACACATTTTATTTATATCTAATATTTTAAGATCAAATGATTCAAATGTTTGTTATTTTTTATAATAATTTTCATTTCTTAAAAATATGATAAACACAAAGCTTAAGCAACTAATAAACATACTAGAAATTTACTTTAGCAAATATGGAAAGTTTTAATATTTACCCATTTTAAGATTTTCTTTTACACCTGTGTTTTGATGTTGTTTGGTTTTACATCTATTTATATACAAGTAAATGAAAGAGCTAGATTAATATCGTGGGTGATTGGAGATTTACAGTTTAGATGATAGAAGGAACAACAGCACAGGTTCTAACAACAACCACAACAAAAATCACAACCACCAACTAAACAAGCAAGGGGCATGAGTGGAATGACTTACACAGATAAAGAAACCTGAGTTCCTGCAGACAACTGGAGCCATGTGACATAGCCAAGTTCCTTATCCCCTCCCATCTCCATGAAGCCATGCAGAAGAACAGATGGAGGTATCAGGGGCCCACCCAGAGCCTGGTAGGAACGGAACTGTTCTCTGACTCTGTGGATAGAACTCGAACATGTGAAGTGTATGATGACATCCTAGAAGTGAAGTCAAAGCTCAGCGATCACAAGATACTCCTTCGGCTGAGCTCTCCCCGCAGACCATCAGGTCCTTAAGCCAGAGAAAATTCTGAATAGAACACAAAATACCCAGTCCTCAGACCACAGTTTCTGATGGGACAGGAAGAAGTGCAATAGAAAATCTGGACCAAACTTCCCAACTGTGAGTGAAATATAAGGAAAGAGAATGGAATCAATGCACAAAAACTATGAAAAACAATTTTAAAAAGACAAAAAATAGTCACCCTAGAAAAAAGTGTAACCCCAAAACAGAATGCAATTTCCCCTAAGCACTTAATAGTAACTAACACATTTGTTAAATAACAGAATATTAGAAAAACAAAATAAATAGAAAAAGAAAATTGCAGACATAAAGGAGGTAAAAGCAAATAATGAAATATAAATGGCTTAGAGTTTTCAACTTGGAAGAAAGGCTGGTCATAATCACGGACTATATGGTTGGAAAGAAAAAGATTTAAGTAATTAGGATGAAGCTAATATATATGGAAAACTGGAAAACATAATTCAGCTTTTTTTCATCATACTTCCACCATCTAAAATATCTGTGAAAATTATGCTTATAAAAAAGATTTTAAATTTCATAAACTTTAAAATGTATAAAATGAAAAATGAACAAAAATCTGGAGGCAGGGGTGATACGTTCATCTTTGACATCAAGGACTTTATCAACTTTGTCTTAAATTGAAGAAAATATAGTTTAATATCTATAACAAACAATATTTTTATAATCTTTTTCTTTTTTGTACTTTAGAGGAAACTTTTAAAATATCATATATCTCTTGATAAATATCATTAAATGCCTTGTATGCAACATTAAATGGAATTTGAAGAGATAAAGCCAAAAAGCCACGTAATCTTATTCTGTGACAATATAACTTTTTATTAAATATCATCACAGATTTGATTTATCAGCATTTATAATGGGCATGAAGAAAAAATACCATTTGAATGAAGAGATGCCAGTGTGCTGGGCCGGTTTGGCTCAGCGGTTAGAGTGTCAGCCCACAGACCAAAGAGTCACGGGTTCGATTCTGGTCAAGGGCACATACCTAGGTTGTGATTCGATCCCCAACCCTGGTTGGGGTCGTGCGGCAGGCAACCAATCGATCTCTCTCTCTCTCTCTCTCTCTCTCTTTCTCTCTCTCTCTCTTTCTCCTTCCCACTCTATCTGAAGATAAATGGGAAAATATCCTCAGATGAGGAATAAAAAGAAAAAGAGATGATAGTGCTTCAGAGATTTTTCATTTATGTTCCTTCTGCCAAAAATATTCTTGCTCCAAATATTTGCAAGTCTGGTTCCTTTAGCTCCTTTGGGTATTTATGGTGATTTACTGACTTTCACAGAATCTAAAACTACAGCCTACAAATGCACCTACACCTGACATTCCCCCTTCTCTTAGGGTCCAAACTATGCTATTTATACCATAGCATAAGTATAGTATATATTGTAAGACACATCTAATTTGCTGTATTTGTCTCATCTAATATACTATATATTTCAATTATATATCTTGTTCATGGTCTGCCTCTCCTCCCTATAACATAAGCTCCACATGAGTGGGAATTTTCATGTTTTCTTCACTATTGTATCTTCAGTATTGACTACAGTGCCTTGCACATAGTAGTCACTAAAGCAAATATTTGTTTAATAAACAAAGGACTTCAATAAAATAATTAAAAGTAATGAGCACAACTGAATAGTATCTGATTAGCTACTATATATATATATATATATATATATATATATATATATATATATATATTTAGATAGAGAGGAAGGGAGAGAGAGAGAGAAACATCAATCAGCTGCCTCCTGCACACCCCCTTTTGGGGATCGAGCCTGCAACCCGGGCATGTGTCCTGACTGGGAATCGAACTGGGACCTCTCAGTCCATGGGGCAATGCTCAATCCAATGAGCCACACTGGCCGGGTTAGCTACTATTCTTAATTCCTTTTTAAGTTACTCAAAACTTTGGAGTTTTAAGTACATAATAATTGAAATTTAGGATTCACTTTCAGTTAGGTATTTACAGGCAGATAATTCTACAAATGCCTGGCATCTTTGGTTCTCAGAGTTTGGAAGCATCTGGACTCCTTGATTTGCTGTATCTGAGCTACAGAGCACTGACGTCTGCCTATATCAGAGAAGGAAGTACAACAGTAATTTATCAAGAAGTGGCATGAGATCGAGTCAGTCTACGTTTTTGCCTTTTGGGCGTCTCGGTGGTTCCAATATCTTGGCTAACTTCTTAGAATCGCATTGTGCTTGTCTAATGCAGTGGGACGGGAGGAGAAGTGGAAACGCGAACTTCCTTTGACAGAGCACCACGATTTCCAGGCTAGTTCTCGAAAATGCCTATAAAGCACTCAGCACAGTGTCGGCTCCACAGTGAGAGCTCAACGTACTTTAGTTTTCTGCTCATCATCATAGTTCCCATCATCTGTCTCCTTGAGTAGTCACCTATTTTTCCCACTCTTATTTTTATTCCCTTCCAAACTTTTCATCACACCATGACAACAAGATTTCTGAAAATTCAAAATCTAACCATATTTAAAATATCAAACAGTTTCTCTTTAATGGCAGTATGACGACCAGTATATGAATGACCCACACGCCTTCACAGTTTGGCCCCTAGCTTCTCTCCCTGGCCTCTGGACTCCAGGCACATTGCCTTCCTTCCACGCCTCACATATGCTTTATTTCCCCCATCATGAGCTCTTTGCACATACTTTCCTCTGCACAGAACCCTCTCCCTCCTACCCCCCCACTTCACTTACTGAACTCTTAACCTTCCTGTAGATCTCAGTTCAACCTATTGTCTCAGAGAAGCATTTCTGACATCCCTGAGTAGGTCACATCCTTCCCTCTGTTAGACGCAGTGTGGACAGAGGGTTTTGTACTTGTGCGGTGTGGCAGCCCTGTCCCCTCTGCAGGACTGAGAAGGGTCATAATTACCAGAGAGATTGTTCAGTTAGGTCTATGTCTTCCCTAAACCATGAGGTCTTGAGGACAAGTGGTGAGCCTCTTTGGTCATTAAATCATAGAGCCTGTGCTACAGCAAGCTTGTGTTAGATGACTGAATGCGTCATCATCGTCACCATCTCCATCACTGTCATCACCATCACCATCAAATTCCTGGTTAGACGCCTTTCTTATGGTTTACTGGAGCCTGCCTTCTCTTGAAACTAGCTCCAAATGAACTGGTGCACCTTTGATGATGGCATGTACATCCTAGGCATTCCACTTCCCTTCACCCTTAACATATAACCTGAACAAATCCCATGTTCATTTTTGAATTTGGCCTAGATCTCACCAATTGGAGGTAATTTCTACTCTTTGAATCTTTTGAATTCCCCATACATTATAGTAATTTGGGTATTTTCAATTCCCTCTACTGGATTTTAAATTTCTTAGAGATAAGAGCTGGGCTACACTTAATTTGAATACCCTGCAGTATCAAATACTATCCCTTAAATACAGATGTTTGACATTTTGCTTTAACTCATAATTTCTTTCTGATTCTACTACTTGATACTGTTCCCCTACCCTCTGCTCTAAAACTCTACCTCCCCAGTACATTTTTTCCTTACTAACTGCCTTCAGGGAGTCGTGCCTTTCCTTTTATTAGCACTATAAATACAAGGCCTTTAAAATACAGCATATCTAATAAATATTTTAAAAACGAAATATATATTTAAATATATAGAAACAAAACAACTCTTATCCTATCAAAGAGTACTTCAGGTGTAGGTAAAAGAAAACAACATGAAATTTCCATTTGGGAAATAAATTTAAAGTAGATAAATTGATCAAGATATAAAAGTCCTAAGGATATAAAAAGAGAGCTAAGAGAAAGAATAAAATGTCTTCAAAGCTATAAGAAGTACCACAGTGAAGTCATATGGAGACTATTCCACTTTTTTCTTCTAGACCTTGATTTGATTTGATTCACCATTTATGGATGTGTGTTTATTTTAATTAAGGCATATACCTTGCACACTTCAGAAAGGAATTGTAGCTAACTTAGATTGAAGGCAGCAAAAACCTCCCAGGAGAGAGTCGGGCACACCAAGCAGGAAGGAGAGCCTCCTGGCAGCAAGGTTGCAAAGGGAAACAATGAAGAGTTTTTAACATCCAGCAAAATAGTGCATGCACATTTTCCTAAAGAAACAGGCTTTCCTCTGGTTTGAACTCGAAGAGTAATTTACAAGAGAAATGTCTTAAGAGGGTGGTCAAAGTTTTATTATTGATTTGCAAAAAAAAAAAAACAAAACAGAAAAAGTCCCCACTTTCTGTGTCTCTCCTAAATTCAACCATAAGTTAGTAAGGTCTTTCTTAGAGGCATTGTTTTGATTATTGTTTTTTTTTTTTATTGCCTTACTCCATACAAGGATGAAGCTCAGAGAACCCTGGGAAATGGATTTTGATATTTCATTTTATTTATCACTCTAAAAATAGCAAAGGTTTTAAGCCAGCTTTTGGCAAGTGCTAGGTCAAAATCATTTCCAATTTTAATTTAATGATTAGTCCTTGAAATGCTATTATTTTCTCTTGCGATTAAGGAGAGAACACAGTGCCTTAGAATCAAGCACATGGGCAGCTAAACTGGAAGTTTTAGTTAAAAAAGTAAAGAGTCAGAAGTCTGAATTCACCCACAGAGTTCACTTACTCTTGCAGGTATACCATGGGACTACTTACAATTAAGATAAAAAAATCCCCCCCCCCAAATTACTTTTGAATCTGTTCAAGTGCATGAACAAGTATTTACCTGAAATCCCCCTGGCTGTGCTGAAAGGTGTGAAAGGCACCACTGTGCTTTGAACAAGTGGAACACGAGGTACCCTGGCCCCTTTAAACAGCTGTAGCAACCTGATACTGAGCAGCATCACATTCCACTAGGTCCTGCAGGAGGCTGACTTGAAAATTTATACCTCCAGCTGTCTAGATGCCTTACTACATAATGCAGAATTATTTAGTACTCCTCCTTAAAGTATGGGCTTAGTTTAACACTGTTTAGTTTAACACAGTTAATCTGTTCTTTCTCACAGGATTAGATCAGCAGAGTTAGATTCTGTTTTTAAGGCACATTTGGAAGACAGTGCCTTTAATTGCTGGTTCTGCTACTTTCTGGTTGTGTGAGACCAGAAAAAAGAAACCTGTTAACATCTTAAAGCCTAAAGTACCTCACCTGTAAAATGGGGCGTGTCTGTCATCAAGGTAGGGCTTTCTTTGAGGGTCAAACCACATAATGTGTGTCTTAGCTCTGTGAAACTGCTAAGTCATATTCAAATATTTATAACAACATCATTTTTATGAGGTTACTTTTACGGGGTCACTTAAGCTATCCAGAAGGTCTTTTTGGAACCAAGAAATAAGTTTTGGGAATGATTTTGGGGATAATAAAGACTGTTTTGTTTTGTTCTTTTACTTGTGTTAAGACAGTATGTGTTAAGAGAGGACACCTCTCCACAAGTCGGTTTGAGTGAACTTTGTACCCACTTCAAATTAAGGTTAAATTTTCATTAGAGACTCCTATTTTGACAACCTTAAATTGCATAATGTCATTCTTCTATTACAGGTTCATCAGAGTAGAGAACAGTGATGTGGAAGATTCACATTGATTTTAGGAAAAAAGAGGTGTCTGTTGAGACTGAATCAGGAGTCAACCCTCACACACATGCAGGTGCTAGCAGAAAACCAGCACACAGAGGGCACCACGCACCCTAAAGGGACAGAGGTAGGACAGATGCCACCCCAGCAACCCAGGTGCTCTCTCCCACCTTTCTCCTCACACAACATGGACCTGCCCCCCAGAAAGCGGCCTCTGGGGTACCTTCTGACGTTCCACAGAAACTGGCCTATCTCAACAATGCAAAGTGGGGTCAAACTCATGGATTGTCTGCCAATACTCACAAACCATTCTGTGGTAATAAGATATGGATGCTATAGATAATTAAATCTGTACATGATTTTAATAGGTTTTAATTGATTTTTTTTAGAGAGAGAGAGATAGAAACATCAATGTGAGAGAAACATCCTTCGGCTGTCTCCTGCACGCCCCCCACCAGGGATCGAGCCCACAACCTGGGCTTGTGCCCTGACTGGGAATCGAACCAGGACCTCTCAGTCCATGGGACAATGCTCAATCCACTGAGCTCACCAGCCAGGCTATAGATGATTTAAAAAAACTCTGATTCCATAGTGAAACCAATGCATGAATTTATTCCCCTGATGTATATTATTCCCCAGAAATCACAGGAAAAACTAATTCACTTTTAAGCCAAAAGCAATTTACTTCCTTAGCTAATGATATCACTCTAAATCACTTCTTATTTTTAAAGTATAAATTCTTATCCAGACATATTCATACACTAATATACAAAGCAAAAATTAGAAGGCCTGGGTATATTGAACTTCTGGAAATTGGCTGTAAGTGACAAAAATCACTACAGGGAAGCCTCAGGGTGTTTTACTGTTGGTGAGCTATATATTTCATCTCGTGGCATATAATAGATGCCTTTTTCTATGCCCTTAGAGGTAGAAGGAGTTTGAGCTTAATTTTTAAATTATTGCAATGTTTTTAGGTCAGTATAGAAAAGAAAATTATTATGAAATGGTCAATAGAAAAAAACATTTACATGTCAACCTCATTTTTAGACACATTCTTTAAAGATTTAAATATCTGCATGAGACAACTTACATTTCATCTTCCAGAAGGTTTTGTCAATTATGTAAGTGATTCTATTTCTATTTTAGGTGATTTCCATATCCGTATAATTCTGGGTCTCGGTGAATAAATAAAACTTTCTAGTTGTCCCAGACTAAAGCCTGTACTTAAGACCATCAGTTTTTATTCACCAATGTACCACTAATGGCCCACTACTCTTGTGTATGTAGGTTTTAATTACGGGAAAAGTAGTTAGAGCTCTTCATCTTAACAGAAACTTAATTTAAAAGCAAAAAGGCAATTTCACTTTACCGTCTATATTGTCCACTTGATAAATTGAAGGCAGGATAAACTAATGAAGGGTTATAATGAGTCATAACTGAGAAGATATCTGTTCATTAAAGATCTTATTGTAAAACGCTCCTCTTAATATCTGGAACGATTTCTTTATAGTTGCTTAAACACTGACAATCAACCCACTGGCGGCGGGTGGGGGGGCTGTTGGGGGTGTAGAAGGATTGAGCGAAAAAGAAAAAGAAAAGTGAGAGAGAGAACTCATGGACATGGACACAGTGTGGTGACTGCGGTGGGGGAGGAGTTGGTGGAGGTGGAGGAGAGCGTAGAGGGGATGAATGGTGATGGAAAAATATAGCTAAAAAAACTTTTAATACTTAAAAATGTATGTGTAAAATCAGTAATTGGCTCATTTTAACTACTTGTCTTTTTATAGACTGGTTGAAAGAATCAAATATACATTTTGAAAAAAATCAGAGTTCTTTTTTTTTAAAGAATCATTAATTGATTTTTAGAGAGAGAGGAAGGGAGAAGAGAGGAACATGGATGAGAGAGTGTAACATCAATCAGCTGCCTACTGCATGCCCCCTACCAGAGACCGAGACCTGCAACCCGAGCATGTGCCCTGACCTGGGATTGAACCAGCGACCTTTCAGTGGGTGGGAGGACACCCAACCAACTGAGCCACACCAGCCAGGGCCAGAGTTCTTTTTGAAATGGAAGTTAGGTTCCTAAATGCCTTGCAGCTATTTTCCCCCTGAGAGATTATAACAAGGTTATACAAATCAATTGAAAAATATGATTGAAAGTATGATTTAACTTGAACATAGAGATATTAGCAATATACTGAAAGTTTTTAAATTTTGGTGTAAGAAGGTGCAAAATCAAATTACTTGTAAATATTGAAAAGAAATAGGAGTGTCTAAGTACGGCTGAAATTAAAAAAAAAAATTTTTTTTTGATCCTCACCTGATGATATTTTTCTATTGATTTTCAGATAAAGTGGGAGGGAGGAGGGACAGAGAGGGAAAGAGAGAAACATCAATGTGAGAGAGACATATCGATTGGCTGCCTCCCACAGGACCCTGACAAGGGCCAGGAATCGAACCACAACCGAGGTCTATGCCATTCACCAGAATCGAGCCTGCAGCTCTTTGGTCTGTGGGCTGACGCTCTAACCACTGAGCAAAACCGGCCAGGGCTGAAATTTTAAAATTTGAATTCAACAAAACATTCTAAGCTCGTGCTAAACAAACACAATGCTATAGCACCATTTTTTGAGAAAGGGTGTGGAGTTTTCTCAAATGTTTTCAAGGCCAATTCTTGTCATTGAGTTAAGATAAGGTCATCAATAGTAAGGGGTGGGTAAAGGTTCTGAGAAGGTAGTTTGATAGAATTGTTACAAGCTAGATGACACAAACATGGCATGATGTAGTTATTCTGGAGAGAGGAAGAAGAACATTCTAAGGAATGATAGCTCTGCATTCCTTTGTCATTGATGTTCATGAATTGGAAGAGTAGCCAGTCAGCGCCACTGTACATTTTACTTCTACTGCATTCAGCTGCTTGGGAGCAGAGTGGAGGAAGCCAGGGCTGCATTGGACAAGAACTGGGTTTTCTGGGAGAAAGGCTGAGAGAGTTAGTGAAGGCGTATTTGGATACAAGGGTTAATGTTGTCAGTGAAGTCAAACAATGAATGGAGTGTGTGAGATGGAAGGATAGAAGGAGGTGGCCTAAGAACAAGATGCTTGAAAGTGAGACTTGGGGGGTGATGTAGTTATAGGTGAGGAGGAGGTCAAGGTCACGACCATGGGAGTAGGTGGCTCAGGAAGTGGGAAGATCAAGGAACTTAAGCCAGGGCATGGCTGGGTCATCCACATGCACTGTAAGAGCCAAGGAGGGCGTGTTGGGAGAAGATGGTCTGCCAGGCTTGGAAGTCTTCAATGGACTAAGTGAAGTGAACGACAAGGAAGGCTGGGCGGCATGATAGTCTGATGGCATAACATTCAAAGCTTAAACTCCATTTCTTGAAAAAAAAAAGACTTTCCTAACCATGAATGTTCACACTCTACCACATTAGTCTACTTATTTTCTTTATAGTACTTAACACTACATATCATTGATGTTTATGTATGTTGTCTGAATCCCCCACCAAAATGTAAACCTCATGAGAGCAGGACCTTGTGGGGTCACTTCTATCTCCTGGGGGCTTAGAATAGTCATAGGTGCACCTTAGGCATTGCTGAATGTGTACACAAATGAATAAATAAGTGAACTGTGCTGTTTATGAAAAGACAAAGGTTTATAATGTCATTACCTTTCTTTATAAAGTTTTCACTTTATAGGGCAGCTTACTTCTTGAAGATAAATACAGATACTAGGAAACACACGAAACGTAGCCTAAGTGTGATAGAAAATGTTCTACGTGTTCGAAGGTACAGCTGAGGCAGTTTCCCTATCTGGGCCCAAATGTCACTTCTTTAAGGATGCCTTCCCCACTCACTCCTAGACTAGGTCAGGTATCCTGGTATATATTTTCATAGTACCTTCAATTTTATCACAAAGATAGTAAATGATTATGTAATTGACTTTTAAATGTATGTTTCCCCTCCTAAAATGTAAAGTCCAAGAGGAGAGGAGGCCTCTACCTTTCCCAAAACTGTAACCCCAGTGCCTATTCAGAGCAACCTTCCTGTAAGGACAAATGGCTTAATGACAGAGCAAAGTGTGAGAAATGCCATATAAATGACAGTGTGATAGAGATTTCCTTACGGTTTGTTGACAAAACAAGCATGTAATTTGAGATCTCCTGTTACAGGACACTCTCGCAGCCAACAAATCTATATTGCTTTATAACCAGCTTTTCCAGTTTCACATAAAGAGCGGTGGGTTAAGTAATACATTTCTGTATTATATACCTGGGCCTTATGTATAGACTTGTTTTGTTTGGGAAAGTTTAGGGAAATAAATAATTTAATTCATGTTTTACTGATTCCATTTCTGGCCCAAAATAATCTCATTCTTAGAATTCATTGATTCGTGGTTCCTTTTCTAACGGTCTCAGTGGGTGACTTGTTTTCTGGCTTATTTCCCTCTGACTTCCTGAGAAGCCAAGTCGCTATAAATCCTGTGGATAACTGCTGTTACTTTGCCTACCAGGCAGTGAGGTGAAGGCAGATGACACAGTGGGTCACAGGAACTGGGCGGTCAGAATCCACGACCTCTCTGGTAAAGTCTTAGCAGTGCAGCCAGAGGGTACACCTGTGATGGGTATTAGTCCTCCCCACGTTACTGCTTGTGCAGCAGAATCCTTTCTGTGATCATCACATTCTACTTTCTAGTGACCATCATGATGTTCTTTGATACAGATTGATGGGCTTTTTGTGGCTTTGTCTGTCCAAACATCTTGAAATCAAGCATGATTTTGTTTGTTTGTGTTATATTCCTTTTTAGGAAAATGCACTTCCAAAGTGGAAAATATTCCTGCCATTCTCAGACAGCTGGTGAGACTATAACTTGGGTATGTCCTTTCTGGAGGGCTTGGCAGTACCAACTTTTAAAATGTTCATCCAATTTGACTTTGCAATTTCATTTCCAGTAAACAGTCCTACAGAAATCCTTTCACATTTGTACAAAAATGTGCATATGAGGATTTCACTGCAACTCTTTGAAATAGCAAAAAATTAGAAATAACCTAAATGCCTATCATCAGGAGAAGAGTTAAGTAAATTATGATACATTTACACATGCATAGAAAATGCTATGCAGTTCGCCAGAATGAAATAGAAGTAAATGTATGGACTGAAAGACCTCCACCTTGTAGTGAGTAGAAATACCAAATCACAGGATATGTACAATATTATCCCATTTCCACAGCATCCATGTATGTATGTTCCTGTGTGCATAAATACACAGAAAAGGCTCGTAAGTTTACACACCAAACATAGTGATGCAGGGTTTTTTAACCTTGACTTGAGTAATTCTTTGTCATGGGGCTCTGCCCTGCGCCTTGTAGCATGACTAGCAGCACCGTTAGCCTTTAGCCACTAGATACTAGCAGCACCCTCACTTCCCCAGCTGTGACTACCAAGAATGTCTCCAGACATTGCCATGTGTTCTGTGGGTGGCAAAACCACCTCTGATCGAAAATACTGCTCTAGTAAGTGGGGCAGAAGCAATGGACTTTGAAGAGAGACCAGATAGATAGATTAGATAGATAGATAGATAGATAGATAGATAGATAGATAGATATAGCTATATAATATGTAACATTTCTTGAAGCAAGTGTTTTTGTTGATGTTAATTTTTTTTTGTTGTTGATGTTAATTTTTGAAATACATTATCATTCTCATAGACAATACTCAGAGTAATATTATCTACATACCCATCAGATGCTTAAATTTCTGCCACATTTTGCTAGGATATTTAAAATAATGTTACAGAATTTACAAAGCAACTACTATGATAAGAAACTCTAGTCTTTAACTTGTACTGCAAGTGTCTTAAGGCTATTTCCCCTTCTGTAAAATAGGGATAATAAAGTTATTTTGCAGGGTTTCTATGTCAAGTACAATAATAGATGCACTGCAGTAGACAATTCCCCCCATTTTGTTCTACAGCACATTAGCATATTTAAGTATTTATATAACCATTTATTTATATCTTAAGTTATTAAGATATACGGGCCATGTTTGAGGGGGGTTGGAAGAGGCTTCATGAGAGCAAGCTTGTGGCCCAGTCTCTCCCATATTCCAGTACATGTAGCAGTGCCCTGCACAAAGCAGGCGCTAGCACATACAGGTGAAATGACTCAGTGCATAACCACCTCATGTGCGATACAAGTTAACCAATATCCATAAACTGAAACAATAGTTACTGAGGGATGTATTGGCTTAAATATAAAGTTACATACACAGCAGCCCTAATCAAAATAAAATGAGACTAAAATAATTAGCGGGATTATTTCCTGATGAACAATAGCAGTTTAAAAATTAGTTTAAGAATCATTTAAACCTGTCCATTTGGTGTGGCTCAGTGGTTGAGTGTCAACCCACACACCAAGAGGTCACGGGTTCAATTCTTGGTCAGGACACATGCCCAGGTTGTGGGCCCAATCCCCATTAGGGGGCAAGCATGAGGTGGCCAATCAGTGTTCTCTCTCATGGATGTTTCTATCTCTCTCTCTCCCTCTTACTTCCTGTCTCTCTAAAATCAATAAAAGGAAAAAGAAATTTTTAAATCATTTAAACCTATTAAATGCATATTATGCTACAAAATTATCATATGCAATACCATACACACACACACACACACACACACACAAACACACACACACAGAGGTTGGCTAGAGTAGGTTTATAGTTGTAAGTACAAAAACAGTTTATTTTTGTATTATTAATTATTAATTATTGTATTACTTGTATTATAACTGTAAACCTACTTTTGTCAACCCTTGTATATTTGTTCATAGCTTGGTAAAGGAAATGATTTAAGATAGTACCTCTTTCTTTTCTTTCCATGGCTAATGATGCTGGCTGGATAGGATTCATAGACTCAGAGTCAAAAGGAACTTCTTAGGTCATATAATTTAACCCTATGTTTCAAGTAGAGATCAGATTTTATTTTTAAATAATTCCAAGGTAGTGTTTATTTAATCACTCTAGATTTAACAAAAATCCATCAAGTAGTTGGAAGAAATTTCAGGGGGAAAAAGTCCTTCCTGAGTCTAGCCTTCCTTGGCTTTTACATACCTCATAATGAGTCTTGATCATCACCTGTCTGCTGCTAAACTAGCAAAACCCTTTGGTTCTAAAATGATGCATAATTTTTATGATGCTATAAGAGTTAGTTTATATTTGAACCTGTGTGTGTGATTGCTTGACCTAGATAGAGTGGAAAGTAAAATAGTTAGGCCGTAAGGACCATGGTGAGTTAGTCTCACGGAGCCTGTTCCTCCTCTCTGGGGCATCGTGAGGCATCAGGAAGAGGCTCTCAAGCCTGCTCCACTGCGAGGCTGTGGGGATCTGCTGATGCAGTTCCTTTCCCCTGACCTGCACTCCAGGGGCCCCTCAGACTCCAAGATGAGCTCCTAGCCCCTCAGGGCACATTTTCGAGGGTACCCTGCCTCAGAGAGCTTCTTTTTTGGACCATAGGACAACAGAGCTGGCAGTGAAAGTACTTAGTGTGTTGGATCTGCAACTGTGTATATGTGTGTTTCCTGGCATTTGGCAAAACCAACAGAAAAGGAATCTGAGCCTAAGTGACAATCATCACTTATAAGCTTTCTCTCTTTTGTTTTATTGTGTGTAAAATATAAAATTTTCTATTTTAACAATTTTTAAGCACACAATTCACTGACACGAATTACGTCCACAATGCTGTACAACCATCACCATGATAAGTTTCCAGAATGTTTCCTCCCCCAAACAGAAACTCTGCACCCATGATGCTCTAACTCCTCCTCCCCTTACTCCCTGAAAGCATGCATCTAAGCAACTTTCTTTCTCTATGCTTTTGTTCAGCTTAATTTTAATAGTACTAGTTAACATTTATTTAGCATGTAGCTTGTGCCAGACACTGTGCTAAGTGTATTGCATGAATTAGCCCAAGTAGTATTTATAACCACCAAAAAGCTACCTTTGCTAACTCTTTCTCACAGAGGAAGAGACAGAGATTAAGATGCAATCACTCAGTACCAGGTGGTCTGAGTGATGGAGCTGGAGGAGTGAATGCCAGCATCCTGACTCCAAAGCGCACACCACGATATTGGGCTGCCCGCATTCTGAAAACTCGTTCTCAGTCCTGACCTTTTGCTGCAGTTGCTGCTCACTCCTCTCGGTCAGTTCGGTGGAATAAAGAACCACTGGGCACCAAATTCAAAGAGAAACGTTTGCTCCAGGAAGTCTTTTCAAGTCTGAGGAAGCACTATTTTTAAGGAATGTTGCTAAAAGTACATCCTTTTAGGGTTTTCTAAGAATTATTCTTGATTTTGCTTGTAACAACTAAAGCAAACCAAAACTTCTCCACCAGAATGCCTGAGCTCTCCACCCAAAAACTTTACACAGACCCATTCTTATGCCTGAAACTGCCAACCGTCTCCAACCGGTTACATACCACACTTTGGCCTATTGAATGGTTATCTCTGTTACTCCAGTGTTTGGTGTCCCGTTTCAGTCCCACGTTATTCATGGGCCTGGTCCATCGGAGAGATCCTGTCTCTCTCTCCACACCCCTTTCACCGAGCCACACTAATTCCCATCCAACTCATATCTCATAGTTCAAAATAGATTCACCCCCATCCAATCTATAAGTAAGTACTGTCTATTTTTTTCTGCACATATGTCAGTAGCTAAATTTCTCAGAACCAGGTTGAGAGCTATTATTAGTAAGTCATTAATTAGGCTTATAGTTGCTTCTCCTATCAACTAAGAACATCTGCTCTCTTCCAACACATGCTTCTTTATTATAGCCAGTATCACTTCTTAGGAAAGATAACACACTGCATTCTCAGGTCCCTGGGAATGACACATGCATACATTGTCCATAGTGCAGCCCAGGTACATCATCACTTCAGAGACACAGGCCACACAGGTAATATCCTGCTTGCAGTACTAAATGATTTCCCTTTTCAGCAGAATTTTTTAAGTAGCCTATCTATGAATGTCGTAACAGTTATCTCCTTTATCTAGATTTAACCCAAATGATGTTTTAGTCATAAAAGCCACTCTGTGATTTGATTTTCATGAAGCACTGAACAAAGCTCCATAAGAATTTAAGATAATGTCCTTGTGCTTGAAGATTAATATCAATACAGGGTAATTTAAGGGAAGTGGAGTCAAATTGGCACTAACATGGCTGTTGAGAGGAAGGCAAGAACACTTCTGGTTGGACAAATCAATGAGAGTTTCACCGAAGAGTGATATCTGGATGGTAAAACGGAGAAGAGGTTATGAGTGCCCACGTGGGTTTAGGTGTAACTATTTATATTGAGAGCCTGCCATGTGTCTACTGTGTGACCTTGGGCAAATTATTTAACCTCGTTAGCATTGGTGTTTTTAAATGATCATGGAAATAATTATACCCACCTCAGTATTATTTTTATGATGTAAATGAGTTAATAAATGTAAAGCAATTAGCACAATGTTTGATATATGGTAAGTTTTCAGTCATGGCCAGTTGATGTGTCAGAAAAACTTAAAAGACAATTCAAAATAATAATTAAAGGTGCTAATAGGAGGAGAATGACACATGTCATACAGAGGAAGAAGTCTTGGTTTAGGAAAATATGTTGGTGACCTATTTGGGCATGAAGGATGATGTTTCCTAGCTTCTTCCTCCTCCCAGAAAATGGGGTGCAGGGAAGAGAGAGGAAGGGAAGGAGAGAAAGAGACAGACAGAAAGAGAAAGTCAAAGGATTGAAATTGAGAGCTGTAAGGATATCAGGTGGAAAAAGGGTCTAGAGAGAGTAGAAGTGCATCAGGGCTTTAAGGGGGAGATATCGTGCCTGGTAAGAATTAACTCTGTGCAGGGGTGGAATCTGTGAGACCACAAGCCTATATAATTTTGAAGTCCCCTGCAGGAAAAAGATATTATAAAAATATATAACTACTGAAAATCTTATACAAGTATATGACCAGGTGAGCACATTGTCAGGGCTCCTCTCAAGGCCATGAAAGAAGCATGGGCACATGGGTAGGGCAAAATCCTTTTTTTTTTTTTTTTAAAGAATCATTTATTGATTTTGAGAGAGAAAGGAAGGGAGAGAGAGAGAAACTTTGATGTGAGAGCACATCCATCAGCGGCATGCCCCGTACCTGGGTCGAGCCTGCAACCCAGGCGTGTGCCCTTGACCGGGAATCAAACCAGCAAACTGCTGGTGCACAGGATGATGCCCGACCACTGAGCCCCACCAGCTGAGGCTAGAGCAAAATCTTAAACTTCATTCAACTTCAATGTTAAACTTCTCTGATTCTGCGGCCAAAAATAACCAACACATTTTTTTGAAAATTGGTATTTCTATTTAACTTTAGTTTTTTTGCCTTTGTTTTATTCCTCTTTAGTTCTCCTCCATTACCCTCCAAATTTTGGTTAAAATTCTGCTACACACCATTAGTATTGTGCTGCTTTGAGGGCAATGAAGGGAATGAAAGGAGGTGGGTGGTTCGCTGGGCCCAGGTGGCTCCAATGGAGGAAGGGAGGCACAGGAAGCAGGCTGCAGTGCAGTCCAAGTGCAAAAGGTCCAAGTGAAAATAGACACACCCCTTGGGGTGTGGGAGTTAAGCTGTGGGAGGGGTCTGGACAGGATGACTCCTTTTGAAGACTTGAGGGTGGTAGAGCTTCACACAGAAGAGAGTATTTAAAAAGAAAGGGGATGATCGAGTGTGTGATTTAATCTTCACGTTCAGGAGATGGGAAGAAAATGCGAGCCATGCAGTCCGCCGGGCAGGAAAGCAGCAGCCCATGTTGGGAATACAGGACAGTGCTTTCAGATGGGCCTTGGAGTTCTGCTGTCCTGTGTTTAACTCCAAGCTCTTCAGTTTGATAGCTATGACACCTTGGGCAATGCACTTGCTTCTCAATCTTTTCCTCCAAAAACATGTGTCAAAACACCTACTACAGAAGGTTGTTGCAATATAATGCAGTCTGGAAAAAATGTCATGTCAAGGAAACCAAAGGGGGTTGCTGGGATGAATTTGAACACTCTGCAGAAAGGTCAAACTATTTGAACACTTTGGAAACAGTAGTTAGGAAGTTATATTTGATTTTCAAGAGAGCCATTCCAGCAGAGGGGTGAGGTCCAAAGTGAATGACTACAAGTATAGAACAAATGTCTCCTTCCATCTGCCTGTCAAGAACGTAAACTTGAAGACAAAGATCTGATCTCAGATAATATACTAGGAATATTTATTAATAATTCCAACAAAATTAACAATTCTTTCCATTCTGCTCCTATGTAACCTACAATTGGTCAGTTGATACTTGATTTTACACACTTACCAAATCTTGCCTCTCACTCAATTTAGGGCACAAAATTATCTATGTAACAGAGTCAGTACCATTTGATTTGTAATTAAGTTTTTGTAATTAAGGTTTATGATGTATGGAAAGGGTCACCTTTCCATCTTTCACTAAGTAAAGGTTTTGGCATCTCGGAATATGTAACTTACTCTTGCCTATGCAGAACTATTTATAGGCCTCTGTTTTAATTAATTTCTTTTTGTTATAAATGATCTAAACCAAGGAGATCATAATAACAAATTATCTTGTTCAGACAGTCATTAGATTGACTGATTTTCAAGCAAAAAGAAACACAAACAGTTGCAGTCAATATATTTTATTATCCTTGAATAAAAGATTTTGAAAGAAAATGATAGAAGTACTAAAAATATATTCAGCTTCATATAAAAAGGACAAAGGTAAGGTTCATTTTAAGAGTGGAATTGGGCCTTTTAAAATGTGACTAAAAAACATGCTTGAGTGAGTGGTTTATATTTAAAAGGCTGCTCAAGGCAAACGAAAACACACCTCAACTAGGAAGGACCATAAAAAGCTCTGTATTTTAAAAGACTAAAAGTATCAGAGAATTCCTTTCACTTGTTTTCTTATTTTGATTAAATAAGAAGTCCAAGTTCACTCTTATTCAGCCTTATAATTATCTTCAGACATGAATATTGAGAAAATCGGCGAAGAAAACCCTGTCTAACGCTTGAGTGCGTACTTTTCACACATTTAATCAGCTTTTTGCTTGCCTCCTAGATCCCACCAGTAGGAGTTTATCATGAAGCTTTCCCCTGGAAATTATAACGGCTGGGATCCCAGCTCCCGTGTTGATTCTCCTCGAGTGCAGTTTCTTCTGGGTTACCATACCAGAAAAGAAGAGTGGTTAGCAATCGCTGAAAGGGACTACTATTATGTTTGTGCCCACCTGTTCTCTCCTTGTCGTATAGATAATGTGCTTCCCGTGCATTAGTCAGCCAGAGACGTAAGCTCCCAAGAGAGGAGAGCTGCATTTTATTTTCTGCCTTTTCGTTCGTGTCATGCTGTGCTATGCATGCACAAGGGCTTAATAAATGTTTAATTTAGATAATTTCGCACCTATATTTCACAATGTTTGCTGCCATTTCAAAGGCATTTAGTCACCTTTATGGTGCCGTGGAGGTCAAATATCAGAGCAGAAAGAGTACAGATTATTTGCATTCATCAGCCATGGACATGACTCCTTATTTCTCCACTTCACTGTCTGTACGGGCCAGAGCAAATTATTTAATCTTTTTGAAATTCAGTTTCCTCATTTGGTAATAACAACTATTTTAGAGGATTATTATAAGGATGAGGGATAAGGTCATAATAATAGCTAACATTTACTAATCCACTGCTCTCTTTGCATGTATTAACTAACATAATATTCTCAACAATGCAATAAAAGTTATTGTTATTCAATTCTATTTTAAACAAGGAAACCAAGACATAAAAGTTAAGTAACGTGTCCTAGTCCACACAAGTAGTCAGTGGTAAAGCCTGAATTTGTACCCAGGAGCCATCTTCCAAGTCTACTCTTAACTCTTAAACATCATACTATACTGCTTCTTTATTGCTACAGGAAACGACCTTTGACATGCAGTTTGAAGTATCCACCATTACAAAAACTGTAACAAGAAGAATCCTAGACTATCCCAGTAAACCAAGGCAATCCAGATGCAATGCAAAATCCTATGGGCCCCACATGCTTCCAATGTGTTCATCTAGACTCTGCTTGTAGGCTGGTCCATCCCATTTTCATATGGTTCTTGTAACCAGAATATTTCTTATTGGGAGCTCAAACCTGCCTCCTGGTAAATTTACTGGTTCTGCACACTAGCACTATACATAATAATCTAATCCAAAATCCAAATACTAATTTAGCTCTTCATATATTTAAGAATAATTTCATACTGCCTTTCAATTTTTAATTTTTTTTATTTCTTGGTTAAACATGTAGGGTTTATTAAATTGTTCCCTCACATTCACCAGGCTTTCATTTCCCAGATAACTTTTTCCTGATCACACTCCAATTTTCCAATAACCTCTCAATATCTGTTGGCCAAAGTGAATACAATATTCCACCATGGAATAAGTAATACAGAATTCAGGGAGATTGTTATTTATATAGTTTTGTATATTCTGTTCCTATTAACATAGGTTACATTTGCATTTTCTTTTAGAGCTAGTTAACACATTATACTTTGGGCTCAAACTAAACTTAGAATCAAAAGTCAAGTAAAGCATGAAACTGGTAAAGTTGGTTTCCTCACCCAGCCAGTGTGGCTCAGTGGTTGAGCGTTGACCCATGCACCAAGAGGTCGCCAGTTCGATTCCCAGTCAGGGCACATGCCCAGGTTGTGGGCCGAATCCCCAGTGGGGGGCATGCAGGAGGCAGCCAATCAATGTTCTCTCTCATCGATGTTTCTATCTCTCACCCTCTCCCTTCCTCTCTCTCTAAAATCAATAAAGAAAAAAATAAAAAATAAAGTTGGTTTCCTCTATCTTATGCAACTGTATTTTTGTAAACCAAATGCAAGAGTGTATTTATATTTTATGAATATTCACTGACTGCCTACTATATGCAAAGCATGATGCTAAGCTATGAAAAACACAACATTTTAGGCTTCACCTCTACTCTCAAGGAACCCAGACTCCAGTAGAAGGGAATCGGGGAAACGCGGGAGGGAGGACAACCAAAGAAGAAAGTCAGAGGGTAGGGCAAAGGACACAATGAATATGATCCTAAGATGTAAGAGATCAGAATTAAGAATCCAAAAATAAAATACTGGTAGAAGCAGTGTGGCCTTATTTGAGAGCTGAAAGCAGGACAACTACAGGAGGTGCTTTTCCATGTCTGTTAAATGTCACAATGTTATTTCAATTCCATTGTCCCTACAATCTGGATAATTTTGAATCTTCGTCCTGGCATTTGTCATTTTGGCTGCCCTCCTCAGTGTATGTCAGCTGCAAATGTGATTCCTCTTCTTTGACTTGACTCTATACCCATATTTGCTATTTAACTTCTACACCACATTTTAGTTTAAATCTAAAAAAAAAAAAAAAAAACACAAAAAAACTATATATATATATATATATATATATATATATATTTCTAATCCTCGCCCAAAGATATTTTTTCCACTGATTTTTATTTTTAGAGAGAATAAAAGGGAGGGAGAGAGGGAAGGTGGAAGAAAGGGGGAGAGAGAGAAAAACATTGATGTGAGAGAGACACATTGATCGGTTGCCTCCTGCACGTATTTCTACCTGGGCCAGGGATCAAACCCGTAACTAAGGTGTGTGCCCTTGACCAGGAATCAAAACCACAAAAGCCAACACTCTAACCACTGACCAACACCAGCCAAGGCCAGAACATATTTTATTCTCTCAAAAACCACTAAGTTGTTATGGATGAGTCACCTATCAGCTGAAGAAAAGCTGACTTGTTATACCTAAGTCCCACTGGCTTCTTCCAAAAAGCTTACATGAAGAAAGAAATAAAAACTAACCATAGATGAGACCCATCTAGGAAGAAATACAAATGATCTTTGAAAGCATCTGAAATTTAGTGAAAAGAAAGAAGCAGCCACATCCCCAGCTCCAGTCCTAGTAAATTCCATGAAGTTTTCATACCACCATTATTTCTTCCTATGTCCCACCTACTTCCATTTTCATTCTGCCACCATGCGCTTCACCTCACAGTATGCAAGTTGATGAGTGACCAGCATTCATCACCCGCAGGAATCCCTAGCACCAACAAATCAGTTATGTCTAAAATGGGGGTGACTTTCTTTCCAATTCCAGCAATACTGAGAACTGTATAACCTGAAAATCTTTCTACAAATACATGGCTTAAAAATATATAATGTTAAATTCATAACGAATTAAATTTTTAAAAACAGGAATTCTTATGTGGCACAAGAATAAGGTAAATAACAGATTTGGATTTTATGGTCCACGTGGTGACAGCAGAGAGGACTTGGTCCTATGTAATAAGGTCCAAGACTTAGCAAAAAGCAGGGTTCCTGAAGGGCTGTCCTTGCTTTAAGTGTAGGAGAAAAACACATACACGCAAACAGATAAAATGTCCATTGGCACAGCAGATTAGGAGAAGGTACACTGTACTTGGGTGGGAGAACAAAATGTTTGCTCTTACAGAGTTCTGAGGTTCAAAGTATGCCACCTGTGTAGTATCTCACTTGGCAAAGAAATTAATACAAATATCAATTGTAATACTCCTGGTATACTTATAGAAGCAAATGCAGAATTTCTCTGGAGGAAAAAAGCTGAGGTTTCACAGGTCAGTGAAGAAAAGTCAGACATCAAAAGTACAAAATGCATGAGGGAACACTGTATCATAAGCAACAGTCAGCAAACACAACAAAAGGCAGATTTAACCCCCTTGAAATTCAGACAATACAGCAATATGAGTTTGTTTAAAATTGTTAAAGACATAAATGAAGAAATTAAAACCACAAGAAAAGAATAAGAACTAAGGGGGAAAGTACCAAAAAATCTGAAAAAAGAGAACTCCTAGAATATAGTTACTGAATTAAAGAAAATGGATGGGCTAAACAAAGCATTAGACAAAGCTGAGGTGGTAAGTAATAGACTGGGGGATACATATGAAGAAATCATGAAGGGCACAACACCAAGGTAAAGAGATGGAAAATACTAAAGAAAGTAACATAGAAAGATAAGGGCCAACATATATCCAAATAGGAAGTCCAGAGTAAAGATAAAGAGAATGAGAGTAGAGCAATATTCAGGGAGATAAAGATTGATTGCTTTCCAAAACTGATGAAAGAGATGACTCCTCAGATTCAATAATCTAAAGGAGCCCCAAGCAAAATAAATAAACATAAACTCACACCCAGACACAATGTTACACAACGCATCAAAACCATAAATCCTAAGGAAAAGAAGACCTTGAAAGTAATTAGAGTGAAAAAGTATTTTCAAATGAAAAGTATTTTCTGCAGTTGAACTGAGAGCAGACCTCTATGCAGAAATCCTAGAGGCCCCAAAAGCAATGGAATTCTTCCTTCACAGTGCTTATAGAAAACAACCTAGAATTCCACACAAAACTATCCTAAGAGTAAAAGTGGCACAAGGCCCATTTCAGACCATGACTGAGAGTGTGCCACTAATAAACCCACTCTAAGGGAACACTAAAGTAGGTGCTTCAAAAAAGAAAAAACATAGGAGAAAGAAATGAAATGCATGAAGCAAAAATAATTTGAGTATAAATAAAATACTGTATCCTAGATAATATATTTTGAATTAGAGAAGACTAAGTCCCAGGTAATTGTTCATGTCTTTGATCACTTCTTAATGTGTCTCCAGAGTATCAAGTTTGTACCTCCCCCATCATGCTTCTAATGAATAGAAATTCCTCAGTTTATCTTATGTACAAAAATATTTAGAATTTATGAATAAGAAAACTGTAGAACATCCTCTACCAAAGTATGGGGATGCTCAAAGGAAGAGAGAGATCTTGTCCCCAAAACATGCTTTCTATTGGCAACCACAGAGTTACAAATTAAAATTCTATTACTGAATAGTAGCAGGCTCCTCTAATTTTTGATTTCCAATTTAATCACCCTGTCTAATGAGGACATATTGATAGGATGGTTTTCAAGATATACTATTTGGGGGTGGGGGAGCAATGATTGGAAAAGAAATACCAAGAAAATTTACTTTTCATATATGCTTTTTGTCCTTTTAAATTTTATACCATGTGCATATACTGCTTATTCAAAATATAAATGCAATATTCAGTCAATTAATTTTAAAATAATATTTAAAAATCTTAAAAACTGACTTTGGTTGGCTTTGAATAAAAAAAAATAAGAGGATACAAATTCTAAGAATTTAATGGCATAATTCTATATAAATTATATAGAATTATAGTCAAAGGTGATCCATGAAAAATTATCAATATATTTAAAACAAAAGTGAAGATCTTTTCCAAATTCCCAAATAATTCCACTTGACTTTTTTTCTTGGAGACTTTTTCCCTAACAGCTTGAAAGCATTTTTTTTCCTCTTACATTCACTCCATGATGTGTCCTCATTTCCAATGTTAATTAGGTAGGCATTACAATAAGAGTCTGAAAAATTTCCCTATCACACTTGTTATCTATTATACATGACTGATACAAGGAATGAGTAAGACATTTTTTCCAATTAAACTGAAGGACTTGAAGAATGACTTTGAGATTTAAAACTGAGAACTTTTAACTATCTTTTGAATAGTAAAAGACAGATTTCTAAAAAAAATTAATGTTTAAAATTTGTATTAGAACTATAATAAAGCAATTTTAGGAAATGCAAAGAATGCATATTGGTAAATTAAACATTTTAAATTATTAAAGTGTGGCAAAATTATACTAAAAGTTGGTTTATAAATGAATAAAAAAATTAGAATCATTTCTTATTCTTAACTCTTACTTCACAATATCTGGTTAACCTCCAATTAACTCAAGGCTGTTTAAAAGCCTCACAGTTATATATAAAAAATTTTAGTCAATATGTATAATACACACATCAGGTATCATGATGCTGTGTACGCTGCTTACATTATTTCATTTAATCTCCAGAACTAACCCGTGAGGTAGATATTATCACCTTCATTTTATACCTGTGAAAATAAAGGCATAGAAACATAAAGTAACATAGAAAAGGCCACATAGCTGGTCAGCAGCAGCATTCGGACTCATGCCAATGTCTCCCTGACTTCAATTTTTGTGTTTTTGACAACGATGTTAAATGCTTCAAGGAAGACCAAGATTTAGCATAACTTTAAGCAAATAAAGGGTTATTTAAGAGGTTAAGGATTACCAACTTAAAGAAAAGATGTCTTAGGCACCCAAATGAACTCATAAGTAGGGTATGGTCAAAAGCCTTTGGTGAGAGTTTTTTGTTCTTTTAAAAAAATTTACAACAGGCAAAAGTGATGCTGTGATCTAAACCCCAAATTCATCTAAAGTTCATTGATACACATGCATTCATCAAATATAGTTTCATCACTTTTACCATTAGAGACTATATATGAAGATCAGATGAGTCAGCAAATATGGCTGGAAATCCCATCTCTGGAGGACCATCAGATCCCTCCTTGGGCATGTTCCCAGATTACAGAGGTCACCAAATGATCTGCGGTGTCTTGTCACTTCCCTTGAGAAATTCAGGGATGTTACCAGACCCTGAAAGGATCAGAAGCTGTACTCTTCATCCAAAATTTTGTTTATTACAATAAAGTTTATTTAATGATTTTATTTGTATATGAAGTTTTAGCTGGAGCAAAATAAACTTAAAACAGTACTTAAAAAAAAATCACCTTTATTGGTATCTAAAGTTTTTATTTCTTTTTTAATTGTATTTTCTCAAAAATTTACTCAGTCTCCCTGTTTTCCCCCCATAAAAAAGATATACATTTTGGTAATGGAATTTTACTGAGAGTAAATTCGTTTTTATATATTTTTAAGATATGCTATATATAAATGTTTTGAGAATTTTCTCTTGTGCCTTAAAATTTTCAGTCTTCCATGTAAAACAATATAAAATGTAAGCTTCTGAAAAGTATGCCTTAAAAAAAGCTATGTAATTACAAAATCAAATCAATATATTCTTTAATGTGTTAATTTAACCATATCAGAAAATTTAATATAATTTGACAATAATAAATGCTAACTATACTACTAGCAAAATAACTTTGTTACTACAGATGAATTCAAGGATTTTCACTACCTATACTATAACAGTAATAATATAAACTTTTAAAAATCAATCAACCTCAATCAGTTTCAAGTTACCTTTGAAGTAAAGCAACATTAATAAATGCCACATGCTTCATTTGATCATTTCGAAACTACAGATATTAAAAAGGTACAAAAATGCTTAGGAACGCACCTGAAATTTATATTCATTTAACTACTCACTAAAAATAATTAAAATCTCATCTCATGTTTTGATCTGTGGGTAAGAAACCCATTATTTTACACACTGGGGGGAAAAAGAAGCCATTTATCACCACAATGTTTGACCTTTTCTTTGATATTGCAGCTTTTTTTTTTTTTTTTTTTTTTTTTTTTTTTTAGCTATGCCATTTGATATCAACTTTTTTCCAGTTATAAACATTTAATTTGATTCAAGTGAGCATTTACTTATAGGAAACTGTCGAGTCTTTAGAGTTGTGCTTTAACTCATAATTGAAATATTTACTTTTAGTATGGTAAGACAGCTTTGCATATTAATTAGATCAACCAGACATGTTTGCTGAGAGTTAGCAACTGTGCAATAAATACAGTATGGCAGGGAGAGAGATATTGGAGCTCAGCACACAGATTTCTAATACATTTTATTGTTATCCAAGAAATAATCACCCTGCTAAATCCAAGTTAAACACCTGATGAATATTAGGATGTTTAATTAAAAATGAAATTGTGTTGTGCATGTGGGTGATTTTATACAGTAGCTAAAAAAGAAGGCCATGAAAAATTAATTTTAACCAGTAGAAAGCATGCACATAGCCCCTTTGAGAAGTTGGTAAATGGATTCAACCATTCCACTCATATATACATGATGCAGAAATAGACTAAATCAATTAGGGGGAGATGGCTCAGGGGAGACTTTCTCAACTAAAGTAACAAGAATTGGTTAACTTCATGCACATTAAGACTGTCTTTCAAAAACCAGTAAATCCTATTACTTCATCCTGAGCGATTCCATTGTGAGGGCCCAGCAGATGGTCACTGGGGCCAGGAATTAATCTCCTTTCTAAGCTCTCAGGCAGCATCCAACTTCAGCAGGCCAAATTTAGGCCATTTCCATACTGAGGAAATCTTGACAATCCTGATATTTTCCCTACCTTGGGAGAGAAAAACTGCCACAGCCTTCTTTGTTACAGACAACAAGATTATGTGGGAGTTGAAAGAGTGAGCATAACAAAAGCACGGGCCTCATGAGGCATGATAGTAGGATGAATTCCTTAGCATGTGCATGGCATGGGGAGGAAGGAAGGAAGGAAGGAAGGAAGGAAGGAAGGAAGGAAGGAAGGAAGGAAGGAAGGAAGGAAGGAAGGGAGGGAGGAAGGGAGGGAGGGAGAGAAGAAGGAAAAAAGAAGGCAGTGGACTAGGAATCAGAATATCTGACTTAATTGCAGACCTCTATTTACCATGAAACACCTCATGTGAGCTACTTCACTTCTCAGTGCTTTAATTACCTCATCTGCCATATGAGAGTACAGGAATGACCCTGAAGGCCTGTTTAAACTAATATTCATCCCTGGCTGGTTTGGCTCAGTGGTTAGAGTGTTAGCCGCAGACCAAAGGGTCTCAGGTTCAATTCCTGGTCAAGGGCACGTATCTGGGTTGCAAGTTCAATCCCCAGCCCCAGTCGGGGTCATGCGGGAGGCAACCAATTGATGTGTCTCTCTCACACTGATGTTCCTCTCTCTCTCCCCCTCCCTCCCTTCCACTCTATCTAAAAAAATCAATGGAAAAATATCCTCAGGTGAGGATTAACAAATAAACAAACAAACAAACTAATATTCAAAAATGTCTAGCAAATATGGAAGCAACCACATCATCTTTTCCTTCTCTTCTAATTGATCACTTACTTATGCCTTTCTTTAAAATGTATTCACCAAATACTGTGGAGCGCCTAATAAGGTACAGGCCTTATAATATATCTCAGATTCAAAAGTGAACCAGATACACCCTTTGCCCCCATGAAACTCCAAGTCTGAGGGGGTGGGAATGAGTTTAGGAAACAAAGAGACAAGAGGGTGAAAGTTGCGTAGATAAACATAATCTTGAAGGGCCTTATAGGTCATGTTCAGAAACGTGACCTTTATCTTCAGGGCAATGAGGATGCTGAAGGTTATTTCAGTATGGGGCGATATGATCAGATCTGTGCTCTGATGTTCTGCGCAGACTGGACTGCAGAGAGATATACCTGAGAGCCCCGAACTACTGTAGTACCAGCTGGAATGGAAAGAAATGGACCCTAGCAAAGAGAAGCAGAAGGACTTGACTGGATGTGAATGGCAATAAAGAGATAAGTCCTTGAAAACTAGCCAAGAAAACTTGGTGGATAAGGCTGCCACTTACTGAAATAAAAAAAAGAAGTGAAGAACCACATTTTGGTAACAGAAAAGGAAGAGGAGATGAGTCATGAGTCACAGAGGAGATGTTGGGTTCAGTTTGGGGTCTTTGGATTTAAGGTGCCCAAAGAAATATACTGGGAGGCATTGGATATTTGAGTTTGAATCACTTGCCACAGAATAAAACATCAGTTAGTTGTCTTTGTGAATCACGAATGATTCTCTGCCTCATAGTTCTTAACTATTTGGAAATTATAGAACCATATGAAATCTTTAAATGCTGCGGGTTCTCTCTGCAGAAAAATGTACACATAGACAGATTTTCAGGGAATTCATGGACCCCCAAAGTCCATACATAGACCTGCAGGGACCCAGGGAATCCAAGTTAAGGACCTCTTGCAGGAGGTGGAAAGAAAGCAATAACCAGAAAAGGAAGTAACTCAAGACTTCCTCGCTCCAAGTAGATGAGAGAAACAGAAAATGGTTTGATTGTTTACGGTTAGTACCAGCAATGCCAGACAGCAGATATGACAACAGTCTAGCTGGATGTTCACAACACCAGTTTCATCTTCCTGGACACTCGGCTCAACTACATTTTCTAACTCCCTTGAATCCATGGGATTAGTTCTTACCAATGGAACAAAAGAGGAAGGACACTTCTGACCTGTGCCAGTCACAGTGGGTGTCTATTCTCCATGGCTTCTTCATAAAATGGCAGCAGCTGGCGTCCTTGGTTTGAGCAATCTCAATCGCAATCCCTCTCAACTCTCACCACCTCCACATTTGACAAACTGAACTGAGATGTGAGTAATAATATACTTTTTGTATTAACCACTGAAATTTTGGGACTTGATACGAAGCTGATGCTAATTACCTTTATTAATAAAGTAAATATCATTATCACGTGTAAGGTCCACAGGTCAATAAAATAATTTTATACTATCTTCTTTAATTTTCTTTATAGCACCTACCTGATAATATTTTATGTATTTATTTCTTTTCCTACTTATAGTCCAAGTATATCCCTAGACCATAATTTCCATGCAGACAAGGCCTCTGTTTTGTTCACTGCTATATCCTGTTTCTAGATCACTGCTCAGCATATAACATATCCTAAATAATCATCTGTTGAATAAATGAGTGAATAAATTATTTTACATGGGTCTCTTCTCATCTAAAGTTATCTTTTAAAGGGTACAACTTGTATTTATAACTGCATCAACAAAAGTAATGGTGCTGGAAGGTGACAGGTTAGGAGCTAACCTGGAGCAATAACTGGGACAGATGCTCTGAGGCAAGTAGTAGGATTACATTTTCCAGATAGGAGGCGGGAATATTTGCTTCTTAAATAGTGAAATATGATCTTGGGCTGATAGATCCTGGAAGGCAGAGATAAACTACGACCCATTGTCTTAGAGTGCCAACTTTACTCAATGGTATCTAAATTAAATATTTTCATGTATTATAAAATAGAAATGAATAAGTTTTTAGGATCAAACATAATGTTTTGAAGACATTTTATTCACCCTTGCGATGGGCCATTCTAGTACCTCCCTGGATGAAGGTGTTCTCTCTCCTCTGTCATTAGTGACTTCAGTAGAAACTCTGAAAAGCATTGATACAGATAAAATGCCTGGGTTTAGGCATAAAGTCCTTTGTATTAAGCTGCTAACTCTGTGACCTTAGAAAAAATTTAATTACTCTGAACCCAATATTCTCATTTGTAGATGGAGATAATATCTACCTTGGAGGTGACTTGTGAAGCATAAGTTGATGTCTAGAGAGTACAAACACTGAGAAGTTGTCTAACTTGCCCAAGGCCACGTAGAAGCAGGTGGCAGAACTGCATCTGGAACCCATGTCGGTCCTTCTCTGAGCACTGGCTGATACAGACAGCTACTTACAGTAAGTCTGGGATCACCTTCTTTTTTTAGACTGGAAGTTCAAGGATAATTAAATGGAGAAAGCTAAATATTCTGCTGGGTTATTTTTAAATCTAGTATTAAATTTTACATTACTTAAATTAATCTTACATCATTCCAGATTTCACAATCTCATCACATTTTTTTCCAGTGGAAGAATGATACGCAGGATGGAGCATGGCCATTATTCATCCCTGATTTTCTGGGACAGCCTTTATTTTAAAATTCCACACCAGTGAAATGCTCTGAAAAAGCCAGTACTTCAGTATTGACTCTGAACCAGAAGCAGTACAAAATACTGTGTTCAGGAAACACGATCGCCAGAGGTGTTGATACACAGGACCACGGCGCACCTTGGTGTGTGTGGGTGTACTATTGCAGATCACAGGATAGAAATGTTATAAAAACATTATACTGAAAGGACATGCTTTTGATCTAGCAAATCCTATGACAGTTAATAACCAGAAATCTGTATTTTTAACAAAGTTAACAAGCTCTATGGGTGGTTCATATGTATAGAGTTGGGAACTCCTGATGTAGCAAATGATCCCTTTAAGAAAGAGTCCCACCAATCAAAGATAGCCACTATGTGTCTTCTATCAGAGACTTTTGTAATCAATTAGTCACTGAAGTTTAATCAATTAAACACCAGGGTGGAGGTACTTGTAGAAAGAAACGATCTAATGATGCAAGCCCTTTTGTGAGCATCCTTCTGTGAACAGTGGCAGTACCTGCTCAGTAAAACGTTCTCTTCCCAAACGAACCAGAGCATTTCCTGTTGTACATTCTGACCAGTCGGTGTTTGTATTAAACTAGATGACTTTGCAAGTAGGGTGGAGGCAAGAAATGCACTGTATCTACTGCACTGAGGTTTATGGAAAGCACAGTGAGATGGCAACCACCAATCACTGATGGCAGCAGCTTCTTCTTAGGAATGATAACTGGACTCTCTGAGGCCATCTGTAACCAGAACCCACTTGACCCAAAGCAACCAAAACTACTACTGATATGGTTTTAATTAGGACCTGATACTCAAAACACTTTTTTTTTTTATTCTCAAGGTATATTTTCAACTGAAGCTTCATATCAACTACATGTATTTTGTAAAATATTGTTTAAAATTTCTAGTATTAGTATCTATCAGAAAGAGTAAGTAGAATGAACTTAAATGAAGAATGATTAAGGAGTAGAAAACTTGAAATACTTTGCAAATAAACAATAAATGAATATTGAATGGGCCAGGTAAAAATTTATTAAAAATTCTCAAATGTGAATGCAGATGGTATTGTGTCTTAGGAAGTGAGTTGGCCATAAGCTTGAAGTCTATGCTTTAATATAGTCAAATAGATTCCAGGGAAAAATAGGCTCTAATTGAGTAAAATAAATTGTGAAGCATAAAAGCCTTGGCAATCCCACACATCTTTCTGAAAATGCTTAATATGTTTCTAGTTATAATAGCTGAAAAACCTCCTTAGAGTGACTTTGGGGAGCTACCCAGTGAATATGCATCACTGAAATCCTCTCCTGCCCCCCCTCCTAGCACTTCTTTATTAATAGCTCCATGTTCAGAAAGCCCATATGAAACATTATTTTCCTCATGGATTAGTTTATACATTAGTGTAAAAATTCATTTTCTAGAAGACGGAATGATGTTCTTACCTGTTTCGCAGCTGGGCCCAGTGAAGCCCTGAGGGCAGGCACACACGTTAGCAGCAATACAAGCCCCTCCATTCCTACAGCCATCTCTGCAAAATGCTAAAATAATTCAGATACACAATTTTAGCATTTTAGAAGTAAGTAGTTCGAGATATTCTAAATCCAGATTTTCTTTATTCCCTTGGAGATATGCACATCAAATTATAAATGCTAATTTCATATTCATACAATATTTTCCATACAAATAAGAAATTTCAACACCATTTCTAAAACAGTGTTCTTTCCAAGGTTTAAAAAAAATCACCTGTAAAATAAAATACTAAACTTTCTGTTTTAAAAAAACAGTACCCTTACACAACAGGAAGTGAATTAGAATTTGGATTTTACATTATTATAATAATCCAGCTTGAAATCAAACCTGAAAAATGGCAGCTATCCTCTATAGTTTTCTTAAGGAGCAAACTACTATGTAGAGAAAACAATAAGGAAATAGGAAATGATTAAATCCTATGATGAGGCTCTGATTATTCCATACACTGGCCAAAGTGCCAAAATATTAGAAAAATGCTCCTTCTTTCAAAAAGTTTTAAATCAGTCGTGGTGATGAATTAGCCAACAGTAAGAAGAATTTGCTATAGTGGTTTTTGGAAAGAGTCTTGCATTCCCATGCCAAGGACAGGTCAGGATCCGGGATCAAGGGCAAAGAAACTGCATAGCCTATTGTCTTAGAGTGAGTTTGCAAGTGAGTAGAAAAGAGAATCAAGGTCTGAGCCATTGCAAAGGTGTTCTTTTGAGATGGGCTGCCTTTAAAGAAGGTGAGAAGAACAAGATGTATGGACAGCACCCTTAGAAGCTTCTGTTTCCACTCCAGCTTATTCTTTGGCTCTAAGGCTCAGAGGGCTGTTCCCTCTGCCTGGCCAGGCCTGTCCCAGATGAACAGACCATCTTGTTACATTCATTGGGGCAAGGCTTTTTCTGCAATGCTCTAAATTAAGGATTTCCATAGACTTTTACAAACCAGAGTAGTCCTCTGGCCTATCCATATTGGCATCCAGTGTATTATTGTACACCAGGTCTTAGACCCATGCTCAGGGGTCACCGCGTTAACACCGTCCCATTATTTCCTCCTCCCACACAGTGTTGTAGCAAATCGATTTTAGTAAACTCCAGGATGATGAACATAGTCTATTTGAAAAAGGGGCAGTTTTGAAGCTTAAAATGGATAAATGAGACAAATAAAAAATAAATCTTATGACAGAATAATGAATATGGACTTTATCCTATGGGAATTGGTGGAGTTTCCAAAACAGAACCTCCATTTCCCTAGTAAAGTCGGAGGTAAGCTCACCGGATAAAGAAAAGAGGGCACTGGTGAGAGTGAATTAATAAATGGAGTGACTACAGTTGGAATGTCCACTGGTAGAAATGAAAGTCTGAGCTCAACAGGACATTTAAAAGAATTACTGATTAGTATTGACAAGGAAGCTAAAATGGGAAACCAGTCCTGCCCGTGTGGCTCAGTGGTTGAGCATCAACCCATGCACCAAGACGTCACTTGTTCGATTCCCGGTCAGGGCATATGCCCAGCTTGTGGGCCAAATCCCCAGTGGGGGCCATGCAGGAGACGGCCAGTCAATGTACTCTCTCATCGACGTTTCTATCTCTCTCTCCCTCTCCCTTCCTCTCTCTCTAAAATCAATAAAGGAAAAAAATAAAATGGGAAGCTAAAAAGCGTCGAGATCCAAAATTCCCAGGTAATTAGTATCAACAGCTCAAGAGAGAGGGCAGAGAAGAAAAAATGTGAGACTGACTCAAAATATGGATAGTTCACAGTGGAATGTGGTGCTGCCAAATAAATAAATAAATACTAAAAAATAGCTGTCGTGCTTGGACTCATAAAGAAATGTCTGAACCTGGGAGGAACCTGGCAAATCTAATGTAAAGGAAAGGTCAGAAAAATGGAAGAGTAGGCAACTGGAAGTAGGGGAACCTGTGTTCAGATAATAAAAATGTTGAATTTTAAGATTTCAAAGGTAGGGCAGTTCTATAAAACAATGCCCAGGATGTGATCTGCTAGAGAGGACTAGAAATGAAAACGACTATGGTTGAGGTCAAGGAACATTAAGTCAAAGCTGTTGAATAATCTGGCCACTTAAACACAGATGTAACCAGGAGGAAGACTGAGCCACACTGCAAAGCTCTCAGTGTCTGTGGATAGTGCACAGAAGGTAGATGACAGTGGTGAGAGGGGTGGAGGGAGGTAAAGAGGGATTCGATTATTCCTAATGGAAGAGGTGTCGGCACTGAAACCTTTTACCTTTGCACATGGTTCCATTCCCTGTATAGCCTGGTTTGCAAACACAGTTGTGTCCTCCGACAGTGTTGAAGCATAGAGCATTTTCATCACAGTTGTGCTGATTTGTGAGGCACTCATCATGTTCTGAAATAAGGAATACAGCTTTGTTACTTAGAGAGAAATTTTCAAACTGTACCTGCATCTTGGTTACATCTTTTCCAAACACAGATATGCACAAATTACATATTAAGGAATAACTCATATTTTAAAGTACTGTATACTCCTTTTACAGTACATATGTAGTTTACACATCCACAAACCTTGAATGCAAACGGATCTGGACAAAAGGCCCACCCAAAGTAGGAAGGAACAGAAAGAGAGATAAGCAAGGGTGGGGATCAGTCTCAGAAGCAGTTCCCAGAGCCAGCTGTGCATGGTCTCTGTGGTTAATATTTGGGGAGTTATTCTCATTAAACACATCTGCCACCTCAGCCTTCCCTGCAGCATGGGGAGGGTTCCGTGGAGTCTGACGTCCAGGATGATGGAGTTGAAGCTTTGGGAGGGAGGTGCAGTGAACACTCACATCCCTACTTGCAGGCATAAAGATGCACATGCAAGCTGCTAAGGAAATATTTCACCTCCCGAGTAAGTTCCCTCCTCTGCAAAGACAGTATCAGACCTATTAACTAAGGCAGATTTGTCATTAGAATACAAGCAAATATAAACTTTAAAATACACAATCAATATGATACTCCCTTGAACTGTGTATAACCTGACGTTTTGGTAAGCACAGAAGCACTTGATCCTCCCAGGACCCCTGTAAGGGAGGCAGAACCAAGATCATTTTCACCATTTTAAAGATGAGTCGATGTGGTTCAGAGTGTTTAAATAGCCTACTCAAGTTCAAGGGAATATTATAACTTCAGAATTCTAGCTCAGTGTTCAGCAAAAATGTAAATGTAAGGAATAAGTACAGTGAATATGAGAAAGAAAACAGATCTAATGCCACAACCAAGATGAGTAGAAGTATTATATAAGTGAGAAAATGCACACAAGTTAGTTCAGTCACCCAAAATCCCTCTTTATTTTATTTATTTATTTTAATTTTTTCTCTATTGATTTTAGAGAGACAGAGGAAAAGGGAGAGAGAGATAGAAACATTGATGAGAGAGAACATCGATCGACTGCTTCCTGCATGCCCCCCACTGGGGATTGGGCCCACAACCTGGGCATGTGCCCTGACTGGGAATCAAACCAGTGACCTCTTGGTGCATGGGTCGACGCTCAACCACTGAGCCACACCGGCCAGGAAAAATCCCTCTCTATTGATCGATCTCTTACATAAATATCATTTCAAAAATAATATTTTAAAATTAAAAGTAAATATATATTTTAATATACTTATATTGATCAAGCCATTAATTCACTATAGATGTAAACCACAGATTTTCAACCTTTTACACCGCATGGCACACAAAAACTAATTACTAAAATTCTGAGGCGCACCAAAAATACATTATATTTTTTGCCAATTTGACCCCCCAAAAAAATATAATTTTGATTCCTTCATATTGGATAACTATTGTGGTGTTGGCTGTTGTCATTTTTTTCATTTGACAGTCTAAGGGTGAAGGAGTCAGTGCCCCTGACTAAATAGTCAGATATTGCATGCTTTAAACATTCTTGTCGCACACTAGATGAAAATGGCTAAAGTAAATCATCAAAGCAAAAATAAATAATTACCTTTCATTTTAGAACTCTTTGTATTCCAGACAATATATTATAAGAGTAATATACCTGGAATTTGAAAAAAATTCTTTTGGCATATACAGTTGAGATTAGATTTATATCAACTAATAAAATAGAAGACTCTGTGTTTTATTTTTTTTTAAAAGATAAACATTTCAAAATTATACATCCTGTGTCATGTAAGCACAAAGTTATGACAGTTTTAACTATATCCCTGCAATAATCTTAGAGATTATTCCCAATAATTTTTCACATGAAAGAGAGATTTCAATCACGAAGGTTTCCTAATTGCATGAATAGATATTTGTTTTATTCTTGAAATTTCCAGCTGATTTTCCCAAATTGTATAAAATTTCACCCTGATTATCTGGTATCAGAATATTTTGTAGTTTTTATAAATCCATACACATTGATGACAGCTTAGAAAACAGCTGGATTGCACACAGGTCTCTCAACTGGGGCTCCCTTGGACCACCATAACATTTTAGAGAGAGCAGAACGGCCAGCCCACCTACCTTTGGTTCAGCTGTCTGAAGCAAAATAAATCCACATCTACCACCAAATATGCCCCAGTGCAGTTCAAAGTGCAGTAGTTCATCTATAAATCTCTACATGGACAGCCATAGGCTCTGTTAAGACAGCTGCTGACTGATTAGATGCTGTTTTCATCCCTGTCTTAATTATCTTCTTAATTGGATGGTACTCATTGGGTAGAGGTAGAGCCTAACAAGATTCAGTTTAGTGATGAGTATGATAGTATTCAACAAACATTAAATAATCACACAACCTGGGATTTGTTTTTTTCCTGTGGCCACTTACTCTCACCATCACTGAAATGAGTGAGTGCTCCTAAGCAATTGGAGGGTCAAGACAGTTTTCAAGTTTTTAAATATGTCCCCATGTTTATGCACGTTGTTCCCTGTGCCTGATGTGCCTGTCCCTTGCTTCGTCACTAAAATGTCATGTTTTGTGTAACTTATTCTCCCTCTCCTGCAGAGTTCGTCTGTTTTCCTAGCACCGTGTACAAGGCTCTGAGATTATATTTTATCATAATTGTCTACTTCTTGTTAAGCCCTACACAGGAGTATGCGTTTTGGGATAAGAATTTTGTAGTTTTCTTTGTGCTAATTTCAGCATTCAAAGAATGTTTCTTGAATAAATGACTGAAAGAAGGAATGGCCAAATGAAGAAAGCTAGAACTTATTTTCTCTGCCATTATCATTCAAGTCAATCTCAATATGTTCAATTATAGACTAGATGCCAGGTGGAAGGCATCTAAAAACCTATACTGTTTTTTGCTGATTTTAATATGGGGTGTGTGTGTGTGTGTGTGTGTGTGTGTGTGTGTGTGTTTTAATTTGGGATATTTCAGGTATTAGTTAAAGTAGCAGGACATATTTTGAAAATAGAAAATATGAATTTCTTTAGGCTATCACTTTAAAATTTGTGCACACTACTTAAAGTTGACTGAACTTATAATTATCAATTAAAGTAAACTATAACTTTAGGGAAAGCTTTTAAATATACTATAATCTCACAGAAGAATTAACTTAAATGTCATAGTCCTTTACAAAACAGAATGTGAATGAAGCAAGGAGGAAATATTTTATAAGGTCATCTCAATAAATCATTAATTATTGCTGCTCCATATCCAGTTTTGGTCAAATGTTGACTTCTTATCCTTCCCCTGCCTCACATCTCCCTGAGGACTCCACCACCACACCAACCCATCAGTCAGCCTCTTTATTTTTTAAAATATGTTTTTATTGATTTTAGAGAGAGAAAAGAAGGAGAGGGAGAGAGAGAGAGCAACATTGACGAGAGAGAAACATCAATCTGCTGCCTAATGCATGCCCCTCACCAGGGATTGAGCCCACAACCTGGGCATGTGCCCTGACTGGCAATCAAACTGGCAATCTTTTGGTACACAGGACAATGCTCGACCAAGCCACCCTGGCCAGGGCCAGCCTCTCTATTTTTAATACTTCCTTCAATATTTTCAACATATAATAAGTAAAATTAAATAAAATAAAGCAAGGAGGGAAATACCACAATATAATGTAAATCACTACTATGTTCCCATGTTTGTGAAGAGCGTGTCAGAATGCAATGACAAATGAATTCCAAGTTTATAATACAATGAAAAGCAGACATTTCAGATCTGAGATTTCTGAACCAGTCCCTAACACAATGCTATTTTGCACATTATTACTTTAATCAAAATTTAATCATATTTTTATCTACAAATTTTAAATTTAAATAAAATGGAAAAAGTAAACATGTAGAAGGAAAACACTATCAGTCAGCAGTGCTAAACAAAGTAATACAAGTGTAATCATTCTAGTACACTATATATAGACGCAATAATCTTATATTGATAGCTGGCAAAGGTTTCCTGTGTGCCATAATTTGTTGGCTCTGTAGCTTTATGTACTACGTAAAACTGATTTCATTCCAGTGACAAGGGTCAAAATACTAAAATTTCTCTACAGAAAAAAAAGTAATATGCACATCTGTATTCATCCAAATGCAGATGTTATATATAACAATAATACTTAATCACTTAGTTTTAGCGATTAACTCCTAACCTGGGTGAGTTAATGTATCTAAAACCATAAGACTTCCCACCCAACACATCATCAGTCATAATAACATAGTTGGACTTAAACTGAGCTTTAAATTTGGTACTCACACTGAGCTGTTTCCAGAACGAATGTACTATCTAGAGACAAAACGATCACTCTAAAATTCACATCGCTTCTCTATGATTTAAACACAGACATATAATACACATAGCATATGTTCTAATCAAGAATTCCACTATGATACAAAATGAAAATATTACAAAAAATAGGAGTAAGAAGTAATCATTCAACTATATCTGCATTTCAATAAAATGAAATATAATTTTCTTCAATATTTATTTTTATTAGAATCTGCTTGGGATAAAAAAGATGGTTATAAACAGTAGTTGCTCTCAAAAAGCTTATAGTTTAGTTGAAAAGATAAAACAAAAAAAATGCCTTTTGCTCTGGCTTCATTAAGAGAAATTCTAAAGTATTTTATTTACAGAAGGCTGAAATTATCAAAAGAAGAAGTCATTTCTGGTGAGTCAGGTGAAATTCAAGAATCACCTGCCCTGGCTGGGTGGCTCAGTTGGTTGGAGCATGGTCCCATATACCAAAAGGTTGTGGGTTCGATTCCCAGTCAGGATGTGTATGGTAGGCAATTGATCAATAATTCTCTCACATTGATCTCTTCTTCTTCTTCTTCTCTCTCTCTCTCCCCCTTCCACTCTCTAAAAAAAAAAAAAAAAAAAAAAATCATATTTTTGAATGAGGAGTTTTTTTTAAAAAAAGGAATGATATTGTCTATGCTGCTGCTTCTTTTTTTAAAATTTTTAAAAAAAATTTTTTTTTGTCTTTATTGATTTTTAGAGAGAGAGAGGAAGGTAGAGGGAGAGTGAGATAGAAACATCGATGAGAGAGAACATTGATTGGCCGCCTCCTGCATGTCCCTCACTTGGGGATCAGGCCCACAACCTGGGCATGTGTCCTGGCTGGGAATTGAACCGGCAACCTCTTGGTGCATGGGTCGACACTCAACCACTGAGCCACACCGGCCGGACTATGCTGCTGCTTCTTCTCCCCTGTCCAAACCTAGAAATACTGAGGAAACAGCAGCTATTCTAACACACAGGTGTAAGTTCTCCTAAGAAACCTGCTTCACTTTTCCCGACCAAAGAACTTCCTGGAATATAGATTTACATTGAATAAATTCTTTCTTCAAGTGTGGCAAGATATGGCTCTAAACATAGCGACAAACTACCTCTGGCCTTAACTCTTACCTGATTATTAGAAACCTGAGAACAGGCTCCCGAGGATTTAAGAATGAACGAGTCTTGGAGCAAGGAAGCTCAGAGAGTATAAATTCAATTTGAGGAGCTTATAACAACACTATCAAACTATACATTTTGAATGGTGGTTTATCTCAGAAATGTATAGCTGCCGAGTCATTTCCTCTCGAATCTCTGTAGACCAGAAATACTGCCATGGATGGGTTCATGTAGAAACTCATCCGGATTTCATTCACGTGTCCTCACCAAAGTAAATATGTAGTACCTGCACTGGCCTATAAAGAGCATCAGAACAAGTCAGTCCATGGCCTGCAATAGTAACCCTTCTGGTTTTATTCTATAAAGAACGACAACAACTGTGAGTCCTCAGATAAAACATACCATCTCTACTCTATCAAAGTGAACAAGTCTTAGGACGTGTTCTCAGCTCCTTAGTATAGTCAGAAGATGATTATTCTACAGCAGAGCTTTTCACAATGAGTACAATCTGAGCTTAAAGAATGTTTGATATTACCACTCAACAATTCCTAGATGGTTTGGGGGTCTATAAGAAAGAATGGGAATGCTTTCCTTGCTTCTCTCTCTTCCCTTCCTCAGACATTTAGTGGTCTGGCACATGAAGACCTGGTGCGCGTTGCCACCAGCAACACAAACCCTGCAACCAAAAACATTTATGCTTTGATGATTACTGATTTTTAGGGAACACTGTTAACAATCCATTAACTGGTTTAAAACACCCTCTATCAACTGTTCTGCACTGGGACCATAAGTAAATAGGAAGGAAAAGTAGAAAAAATTTAAAAGATCTGAGCCAGCGGGAGATCACATCCACAACACAAGGCCAATGTAGAGCCAAATGGCTTTAGTGCACACGCCTGGGTGCAGGTGGACTGAACCGAGAAGGGTTCAGCCTCGAATTAGGGTTGAGGTGTCGGTTATATACCCTACCTTTAGCTTCCAGCAGTTCCTGCTAATGTACCTTATCTGGCCCATTGTTCACCTTGCAGTAGGGCTGGTCTGGTATCTCATCCGGCATCTGCTGGGTTATCCATTGCCTTGTGGACAATCCAGATAAACCTTATCCATACTCAACAGAAAGCTTAGCAAAGGTCATGCAAGCAACACAATTTCCACAGTTTCTGCCTTTTGCAAACTTTTACCTTTACCCTTTAAAACATTCTAACCCTTTCAAAATTGAGAAAATGATAAACTACTTTAACAAGCAATAGCAGAGAGGCAGTGTAACACAGTATCTATATTTGATTTTCAGATAGGCTTGATTTTAGCTGTCCTTTTATCCTAGTTCTGTGGCCCTGGAAAAGTTAGCCCATCTTTCCAAGTTTAAAATGAGAAAATCAAGACCTATATTAGATAACTCTGTGAAGAATCAACTTCAATAATGAATGTAAAGACCCTGGCAAATAATAGATACTCGATAAATATTAGTTACCTTCTCATCTACTTTATCTACATCCGTGGGAAAATTTAATTTACTAGCTACATAATATCCTCTCTTTTCTAATTTAGTTCTGTGGAGAAAATCTAAATGTCTCACAGAGTTGGGTCTCTTCCTAATCTTTTCTGAAATTAAATACATTTTGAACATTTTCTGGTTTCCAAAATGCCATTACTTTCAATGGTTACATCAAGGAAAAAATAATGCCTTCTATCATACTTACTCAAATCTATTCATTTTGTTTCTTATGATTACCTTATTTACTCACTTTCTATTACAGAGAAAAATCTATTCACTACCATGTCATTTTAACAGAAATCTACTTTTGACACTATTAAAGTAACTACAAGAAATTATACTTTCAACCTGCTCAGTGCCCACATTAGCAGCAAACCCACCGAAACTCATTTTTAACACCTAGGTATTTTTTGTTCACTGCTCTAGTTTCCTGTTCACTGACCACACCAATTCAATACCGACTTATTATTCTTTAGTTTGTGTGAAATTTGTTCAGAGTACTTTCCTCTGACATGCCTGGTTTATTTCCTTCCAGTCTTTCCACTGATACGCTCCCCCTCCTTTCGTCCTCCTTGTTTGATCAAGAATTTTAACAGCCAAAGCACATTCTCATTTCCTCTGTACTCTGGCAGTAATTTTATAAGGTAATCTAAATTCTGATTTTATGGCGGAAACTTTTGTTTTAGTTTGTGTTTCATGAAATAAGTTTTGTCTGAAGACATTGTAGGGCAACACAATTCTTGTAGCCGTCAGCCAGACAGTGTACATGTATCCGTTCCAAACACACTGACGAAGCTTCTGCTCGGTGGCTGCCGTGCTCTGGAGGCTACGAAGGGTCACTAACTAGGACTTGTGATCACAAGGGACTTTAGCACTAGTGGAGGGCTGGTGATGGGAACAGATAACTATGATACACTGTAGAAGATGTTTAGTGCTATAAAGAGAAAATAGTAATAATGGTAACAATAATGGCGACAGCTAATTCCTGAGTGTTTACTAGAGCCTCATCCTCTTCAATTGTCACAGACATCTTTCCAGGCAGGTCCTATAATTATTCCTGTTGTGCAAATGGGAGTACAGAGCTTTCTTAGAGTAAGTGCATATTTTGCCCAACATCATATAGCTAGGAAGTGACAAGGCCAGGATTTGCCTTCAGTGTTTTTAAAAAACTACGGCCTACAAACAAAGATCTCATGAGGCTTGAAGAGGAAGAGGTGATGACTGACGGGTTTGGGAAAGTATTGTGTAGGAAATATGTAGGCCAAGCAAGTGGGTCTTGAAAGATAGCAAGGGTTTAACAGAAAAAGGGTAAAGAGAGGAAAGATCGTTCCACAGAGAGAACACAGAGGGAAGAGAAAAGCACAGGGTTGTCGGTAGGGCCAGGAAGTGCTGGAGCCGATCGAGATGACTGAGAGAAGTAAGTGTGGGTAGGGTCAGGAACACAGCGTGATTCTATCCGGTGAGCAACAAACAGCCACTTTCGGCTGTATAATGAAAGGTGGCATGATAAACTTGGAGCTGATTTGGGGGGAAACTAGCAGCAATGTGTAGATGAGGACAGACTAACTTTCCTCGGCAGAGTGGGTGTCCCGTGTGAGCAAGGTAGCATTTCTCTCTCTCTTTTTAATCTTTCTTTCCTCCTTTTGTTCTTCTCTATTGGAGTCAGAATTAGATTATTACCGAGAATTGCAACAGGGGTCTCTGCAATCCTGAGAGGTAAAGCAAACGGTTAAGGAGGAAGAGAGGGAAGACAAGGCAGGAGCGGGGAAAGGAGAAGAAAGCAGACAGACAGAAATGGAATGCTCATCAGCTGCCAACACCGTGCTGAGCTGCGCCTATGTGCAGCCTAAGGAAGTTCTACTGGAGGACACAGGAAGAACAGTTGGGACGCGAGCGCCCAAACCCTAAGATTCGAATCCCTTTAAGGAAAGAACTGTGTCTCACTCATTGTATACATCCCAGTCCCTGTGCTTCTGTGGAATGAAGCAGTTGAACAGAGGCCCTGAGCTAGAATGAACAAAGTGATGGAGAAGAGGGCAGATTTAGATTTAGACGTAGGACTGATGGTCCTACAGTGAATCAGTATTTGAGCGAAGGGGAAGAAAGCATTGAAAACAACTCCAGTTTCTAATCTGGGTGACTGGGTGGGATGGTGGTGAGTTGGATAGAAGTTAGAGGGCTTCTTATATTTAGGGATTTTGTTATTTTTGTTTTGGTTTGTTTTTTATGGTAAAGTTGACAATAGGATTAAGAAATCAAACATAAAAATAAAGATCATATAGGAAGTTGAATTTACTCTATTGAAGGTGACAGTAAACTGAGTAAACACTCCCCACTCAAAATCTGTTAGGTCACCTAAATGGTAAACCTTTGGCTCTAATTCATCAATTGCCCTTAATATCCAACACCATGACTGGTACAAAACTGGTCTCCACGGAATACTTGCGAAAGAGTGAATCAATCACTAAAAAGTGTGCCCCAATCTGACATGCAAAACATTTAGAGAGACCAGCTCATGCAAAATACTTGCGTTCCTCTATAGTGACCATCCTGCACACCTCCTGTGTTCTCTTCCACCCCTCAGTGGCTGTGTGGCTCTTTATTCACCTGCCTGCCCCATCTTCATCCCCTTGATCTCCACACATAACCCTATCAACAACTTCACAGAAAGCCCTTCAGGTCATCCTCGGATTTCATACCCACAGAAGAATCTACAACTAAATCTATCCTTAAGTCTTTCTTCCTCTCAAGCCAGTAATCTGGGAGTCACCAAAGACTTCTCTTCCCTTCCTCCCACACACCACATTCAGGGACCGATTCATCTGGATTCTACTTCCTTGGCAGTTCTCGTTTCCATCCCCCCATCTCCATTCCCACTGCTATGTAGCCACCCAAATCTGGGTACTAAAATATCTCCTTTGGATTATTGCATATCCTCATGATGACAACATTACCCCAGTTTTGTCCATCTCCAAACAATTATCAGAATAACTTTTCAAATAAAATCTGATCTCCTCTCTCTCTCTCCCCGCAATTTTCTCTTACTTTTTAAAAAAATAACATATTGTTGTTTTTATGAGCCATCAGGGTACTGTTTACTCATCAAGACTTTCATTATAACCCTTTGCTCTTATAAATTGCACCATTTGAAACACCTGTGAATCCTTTTATTAATATCATTTATTGAGACTCTACTAAAGGCCAAGGAGCGTACCAGCCATTCCCTGTATATTTCATGTGTGTGCCTGCTTTCTGCCCAGAGAGCCCATCCCCACTTTCTTTGCCTAACTCTCCTACTCATATCCCACTCAAATCAAATGATGCCTCCTTCTTCAGAAACACCTTCCTTAAAACTCTCAGTTTAATTTAGATGAGCTCCATAGAGCCTTGTGCTTAATTACATCACAGCATTTGAAAGCCAGAATGTGTAGTAAAGATTAAGGACTTTGGAGATAGGCTGCCTCAGTTCAAATCCTGACTCTGCCTTTTATTAGCTGTCAGATCATGGACAAAATAATTTAATCCCTCTAAATCACAGTTTCGTCCTCTGTTTGATGGGCTAAATAATAGTACAAGAACAAAACCTCCAGCAGGATCTGGGACAGTACTCAGTAACCAAACAAATATTTCTGTAGTAAAGGTATGACTATTCATACCAAATTGGATAGAGATGAGAAATAGCATCACATCAGATCAAACTTAGTTGTCAAATGAATTTTAAAAATAAACATTCAATTTCCACAGCTGTCTGGACTTTTTGGAGTTCAGAACTGTAGATAAGGGGTTGTGGATCTGTATGTTTTGTATAGAGTTGCAAGGATTAAATGAGGTAATGTCTGGAAAGCACTTAGGATAATCCTGGTTCGGGTGAATGCTCCATGAGTTAGTATTACAGTAGCCCGATCACACTGTCTGGGATGGTTAATTCTCTTACCCTTCCCCCACTAATCAGGTTACTCCTTGAAACAGAGAATTTCTATTACAGATCTTTGAATCCTCACTTCTTACCATAACACCTGACACATTTTAAGCACTTAGTAAATGTGAACGAATGAATAATGGTCAGACTTCAGTCTATACAAAATCAACATTTTCAATTTTGGAGAGTATTAAACACCTGGAGTTCATTGTACTCATCAAAAACCCATGCAACATACCTGAGATTTTAAATTTAAAGCAATACCTATGCATTGCTTAAGAGAACGTGATGCTTCACTTCAGCAAGGCAAAAGTTCAAGGCTGCTGCTGTGATGTTTTCAAGCTAGTGAGTGCTGCCCCTAAATTTGGTAAGAGGTATGTTTTTCCATTTATTGACATTTATTTGAAAGAAGGGAAAGGCTTTCACTATGCTAGTAAAAACCTCTGCTGGTGAAAATAATCACCCCCACTTAACCCCATGTGATCTATTCTTTCATTGACAGCTCCAAGGCCTGCCCACTTTAATACCTGCAAAAAAAAAAAAAAAGACTAGAGAGAATAGTAAACAAACTACACCAGTAAAAACTATCACAAGATCAAATGCAATATAAAAGGGAATTTCTGAAATGTACAATTATCTAAGGAAAAAAACACAGTATTCCAACTCAGACAGTCTTTTGAATGCATTTTAAGACAATTTTAGAAAGTTCCCACACTTGGAGCAGACGCTGTATTCTAATCTTTTATCTTTCACCTTAAAGAAAATCAAATGATTTCTTAGATTTTAAAGGGTTGGGATTATGCGGCAAGGAGTGCCATCAACCTTTTCACTTGGGGACTTAATTTCATTCTTATTTTTTAATTAAAATTTTATCTTCAATTACATTTACACTCAGTGTTATTTTGTATTGTTTCAGGTGCAGGGCACAGTGGTTAGACAATCATATACTTTACAAAGTGTCCCCTTCCCCCATATTTTCAGTACCCACCTGGCCTGATACATGGTTGTTACAATATTGTTGACTATATTACCTATGTACTTTACATCCCCATGAATATTTTGTAACTGCTAATATGTGCTTCCTAATCCCTTCACCTTTTCACCTAGTGCCCCAACCCCCACCCCTCTGGCAACCATCAGTTTGTTCTCTGTATCTATGAGTCGGCTTCTATTTTGTTTGTTTATTTATTTTGTTTTTTAGATTCCACATATAGGTGAAATTTAATTTTAAAAATGAGGTTCATTACAAAATTCATCTTTTTTAGAGTGTTATTTTTGTCTCTATCACACAAAATATAAGATACAAGAATATTTTCTATTCCAAATTATTATATATATTGTTTTTAATATCTTTGATAAAACATAAAGTGTGTACATAAAAGTATCTTTTGTGCACTTTCATTTCATGCTTCTGTGTGTACTGTGTGCTTCAGAGAGCATTTAATTTATCTCTGACATTTTAGACCTAATATCCTTTCATGTCTATTTGCAATGTGTTTATTGATTTTACAAATGTGTTCAGTTCTACTATGCTTATGTAAGAGCTGTGATTGTTATAAGATGAATAAGGCAGAATCCTTACCTTCAAGATATTTATAGATGTTGTTTTGTACATAATAATACACGTAAATGTGCATGTATGTATATGAATGTGTTATATGTGTGTCTGTATGTGTGCATGTGCATATGTCTAATTTATATGCACTAGGTATATATAGACATTAGGTATCAGATTGGCGATGAATTTACACCTGTGTTTTGCTTACTTCTGGAATGGCAGGAATCAATTTAAGAGTATAGTAAAACCTTTTTTTTTTTTTCCTGTCATTTAGAAAGCCATCTCTTTTTAAAATCCAAAAAGTATTTTCTCTTCTGATGATATGGTTAGAGTGCTTCCTTTTATATAAATATGATTTTCAAGAATTTCAAATGGCTTTTATTCTACACCTCATTCTGAATCACTCATTTTCACGTGATGAGTTTCCTTCAAAGGCAGTCATTCTTTTCTCACTATTTCTCATAGAGGGGAGTGCTTGCCCCCAGGAATCACCCCAAGTGTTCACAGGAGTCTGAGAAAGACTTTAATCTGCCAACTCATCATTCGCCTTCTTTGAATCCTGAGCACCTCACCTCAGCAAGCCGACTTCCCTTCACCCCATTATTTGTCCTTAAGCCTTTAGCCTCTGGGATCCCAATCAGATTGCTGCTTGAATGTGAATAGAAATATGACCTCAAGACAACATGTGCAGCTGAAGGAACAACTGAATGACAACAAATGGGAATGGACTGTGGTCCTAACTCTCTTCACTTTCCCTTCTCATTTCACTACCTGCGTTCTTGCATCTCAGCTTCTTGTCCTGGTTTCCCAGTTGCAAGCTTTATTTACACTCCTTTCCAATTTACTCATTCCACTTTTATTATTCCACAGTGTCAATTAAATATTTTTAATTGTAATTTATAATCTTCTCCCTGACTGCAAGTATATGCTTTAATTACAACCAGCAATGGCCTGCTCTGGGGAAAACACCTGCTCTTTGTATTCACCACTCTTATTCTCCCTCCTCTGATGGCACCGCACCTCCCTCATAGCTGCCTTCTTTCCCCTCCTTTCTCTGGGGGCCCCGATCTCCTACAACTGGCAAGTAAGTGTATTTATAGGTTCCCTCTTTTAGTGTTCTTAAGTCTGTTCCACGTATCTGCCCATGACTGATAAACCCATTCACTCACTCAGAATGTCCCTTGAAGGTAAAGTGGGACAAAAGGAGGAAGGCAGGAAGGTGAAGTGGGAAAGATGTGCAGCCACGGAAGAATGGCTGGCACCGTGGCCTCTGCGTTGACTGGTCCTGCTTCTCTGCCCTCTACTCTGCCCTCTGCCTTCTCCATCCTTTATCCCAATCCACTGTACCTCAAGACAAAGTGATAAACTAAACATTATGGACTGCATGTTTGTGTCTCCTCAAAATTCATATGTTGAAGCCTAACCCACAGGGTGATGGTGTTTCGGGGTGGGCCTTTGGGAGGTGATCAATCATGAGAGTAGAGTCCTCGTGAATGGGCTCAGTGCCCTTACTAAAGGAACTTCCTCTCTGCCTTGTGAGGACACCACAAGAAGACAGCTCTCTGAACCAGGAATCAGGCTCTCACAGACACCAAATCTGCCAGTGCCTTGATCGTGGCCTTCCAGCCTCCAGGACTGTGAGAAGCAAGTGTTGTTTAAGCCACCCAGGCCATGGTATTTTGTTACGGCAGCCTGAGCAGACTGAGCGACTAAATCAAAATTATTATTATGAAAGTGGACTCTGACCATCCTTACAAGTCCCAGAGCTGGGAAAAACAAAACGATGGAGTCATGACTGGAAACTTGGGAAACAGAATTCTCTAGAAGAGAAGATGGAAATCATTCAGCTATCTGTATTTCTAAATAACAATGTTAGGAAAAGTACAATATTGGTGTTAATTATAGATTTATTAGGGGAATAGAAAATGTATATGCACAGAGATGGATTTGTCCTCTTTCGGTAAATCCCCATTCCCTTTGCCCACTGCCTCATTATTTTCAGGGCTCAGCATCTTCTTCGCCTAACGCATTTCCTCAGCTTGCGGTCCTCTTCCATCACAGCCCTGAACACCCTGGATTGCGGCTGTCTATTTACTGACGATCTTTGCTTCTAGGTTATGACCTTGTTGATGACAAGGAAGAGTGTTTTGCTTTTATACCCAATTGACATAACAAAGAATGGTTAAAGGGAAGTAAGCCCTGCCATAATGGGCTTACTTCCTAGCCATCCCAAGACATCTACGTAAAGACAGAATGTAGGTCCACAGTGTAAAGGCAGCTGTAAGGGGAGAGCCTGGCCCCCAAGTCAAGCATGTGATCACTGCCACACTTTCTCAGGTACCCCTGTTATGTCCTGAGTGTTGGCAGAGTGTCAGACTGGAACTTAATGCCCCATTTATGCTTGTTAACTGAACGTCTTCATGCATTAAAAAAAATCAATCAGTTTGGCATGATATGCCAAGAGAAGTAAAACTTCCATCTAAATTTTAGATTCTAAAATGTTATAAGAAGCTTCTGCTCTGAATGCTGAATATGTACAACGAAAGGTTTTTCTTCAGGTCTAACTGGATTTATAGTCCTGGACTCTCCTCTCTCTATCCCCATCCAACTATTTTAGAGAACAAATAACTTGAAAAGCATTTGCTTACCTGTCTTTAATCAAATCTAGCAAGATATTATTATATGTCAAAATCTTTCCTGACTTGGTTTGGAAAACTCAAGCATGCCAGTACAGGAAGTTAGTGTTTTTCTTTCTTTCTGATTATTCCTGCCAATTCTACATTATCTAAGGTAAAATGAACCTCAAAGGCAATTAAAAACTTGTAAAAATACAGAAAGAATCTCAATTGTAATCACTATTCTTCTCCAACATCTCTTCAAAAATATTTCCTCACAAATTTGAAATGACGTGACTTTTTAAAAGTGGCCATACATATACCAACATACGTGAGTCTCTTCTCTTAAGTGCAGATATAGCCACCCGTAACCTTATTTCATACAGCAGGCAGCATGATCCTTTCAAAACTTAAATTAGATCATGACATCTCTGCTTTCTTTTTTTAAATTTATCTTTATTGTTGAAAGTATTACAGATATCCTCTCTACCCCCACCCCAGTGACCCCTCCATCAGCTCCCACCCCCTGCCAGGTCTTCACTGAACTATTGTCTGTGTCCATGGGATATGCATAGATAGATAGATAGATAGATAGATAGATAGATAGATAGATAGATAGATAGAAAGATAGATAGAGACATATAGATATGTAGCTATATATAGTCTGTTCCCTGGACTCTCTTCACATTTTGGATAAAATCCCAACACCTTGCCCACGCCCTCAGTGCCCCCACTGAAGTCAACTTCCACCTCTCTCCTCCTCCCAGCCACACTGGCCTCTCTGTCTTCCATCAACAGACAAGACATTTTGCTGTTCCCTCCTCTTGAGATGCCATTAATTCACTTTTTCATGGTTCGTTTGCTCACTTATTTCAGGCCTCTGCTCTGAGGGCACCCTCCCAGAGAGGCTCTTTCTCATACCCTTCCCTCACCTGACTCCCTTCTTCACAGCACTTGCCCCTAGCTAACACGAAACTATACAAAACTGTTTGCTTATGTATTGATGATCTATCTTCTTCATTAGGATAAATGTCTCATGAGGGTGGAAACCCTACTTTGTTCACTGGTGTATCTACAGCACCTAAGAGTTCATTCCCAGTAGAAACAAAGAATTTTACAAGGGAAATTGGACCTTAGAGCCTGGATCCTTCACCAGATTTGTTACTAACCACATGGAGAAACTGAGGCTCAAGAAGATTAGATGACTTATCCAACATCATGGTTACTAACAGCAGAGTTGGATCTGAGTTACATTTAATTCCAGCCCAACAGCCTTTGACAATGAGAAACAAACGTGAAGGAGAAGGATGTGCATGTTGACTTTCAACTTGATAGAAATTTATACTTTGTGTTTTCTAGAAAAGTCTCCTGCTAAAAGCTACAATAGCTTTTAATCTCAGTTTATTTTTGTTTTCATTCACCAGGAGGAATCCTAGTGTGATTTTGTAAATCCCAGAACGCGAAAGCCAGCAGGGTGTGACAGCTGGTGTGTCCCCTGCTCGTCACATTCAGTGGTCTGTAACAGGGCAAACGACACAGTTACCTGCTGTAATTGCTGCTGCTGACAAGACAGGCTCCCTGGTGACCGCCTTATGAAACTCAGAACCGTTTTCCTTGTCAATCCAATAAAAATTCCTGCCTACATATTTGGGGCAGTATTTGGCTAAATAAACATTTAAAAATTAAAGCCCAAACCTAAATAGACATTTTTACTTAACAAATTCAAGTAGTATGTATTCATTCTATGTTGACCTATTATTATTATTTTTTTGCACTGAAATGTAAATCTTTTAAATAAAGTTTTGCTTTAAATCAAGAATGTGTTTTCACTGGTTATAAAGATGCACAAACTACTTCACAGAAAAGCAGATGGAGGGGAAAATTCAAGAGAAATGAATAAACAAAGCATCCACCAAAATCCTGGTCTAGAGTGGTCTGCTGTACACCAAACTTGTTACTTATCTCCTTTCAACTGTAAAGGCACTTGAGAATACATACAGACACAAACAATTGTAATAGTTGACTGCTCTGAGTTTGGCTGCCAGCCAAAATCCTTCACAAATTACAGGTAGGCTGTCAGAATAAAAAGTAAAAACGCACAGGGACATACTTGCCGCAGATATAACTTATTCCCATTTTAAGACTTGGATTAGCACATTGAGTAGCTTAAACAGTATTAAAAAGCAGCCCACTTAGGAGAAAGTAGCAAAAACTCTTTTGCAAGCACATTCAAAGAACACACTTTTGTATCCCTAAAAATAATAACCCCAGTATGTTAACAGGAGTACATTAGTAAACAAATGATTTTGATTTTGCAAATAAGTGGCTCCTGCTTTAATACATTGCTGGAAACTGTACCAGAAGGCTGATTATCTTCCAATGGAACTAATCATGTCCTTATTGGGTTTGCATGTTCTAACAGTGTGTGGCATCAGCAGCAGAAACTGATGAATAAGTGAGTGAGCAGGTCAGAAGGAAAGGACAGGCACTGGGTCATCAGTGTTGAATGTGCTCAGCAGTGAGACACAAAGATGAGAAAACAGGGCTGATAGCTAATTCAGGTACACAGTGACATGAAACAGAGCTCCTCGTTACACAGGGACACAGCAGAATTGGACCCTTCTTGACTTTCTAATTGAATATTCTTTTTTCTTTGTAACAAAATTAGAGTAAATAAGTGTTATTCAAATATCAAGATGAAAGTACCATATGACTATCAAAAAGGATGAGTAAATATAAAGGTACAAATCTCCACATATACTTTATATCTTAATGTACTAAGAGGAGAATTTTACATTTCAAAATATAACAGCATGCAAGGTTAAATCATGTAATGGGTATTGCAGAATCACTTTTGGAAGTGAAAGGAATGGTAAATCAGTAAGTCCTCTCTGAATTTTTTAGACTTTGCAGTCATCCAGTGGTTTCTGAATACGGCAGCACACCCACTCATTGGTAGAGAGTAGTAAACCACTTAGCTGCTTGCAGTATGACACAATTCAAGTCAAAATGCGGTCTCACAAAAGCTGAAATTGAAGTGATTAAATAAATGAACAAACAAAACAGAAACAGACCGAGAGATACAGAGAACAGACTGACAGTTGCGAGAGGGGTGGGAGGTTGGGTTACTGGGTGAAAAAGGTGAAGGGATTAAGAAATACAGATTGGCAGTTACAAAATAGTCATGGGGATGTAAACAACAGCATAAGAAATGTAGTCAATGATTGTTATCAGACAATGTAGTTAACAACTGTTAGTTACAGACAATAACTATGCATGGTGCCCATTGGGTTCTGGAAATATCAGGGAGATACTTGTAAAGTATATGATTGTTTAAGCACTATGCTGTACACCTGAAACCAATACAAAATAATATTGAATGTAAACTGTAATAGAAAAACAAAATTAAAAAAAAAAATCTGTTATTCTAATCTCCAATCCCATTGGGTTCCATATAATTCTCCCAGCTTTGAGCCCTGCCCTCTATTATTAGCCAGTGCTTTGTCTTGGGGTGTTTGAGCCCGCTGATTTCTCACCTGTAATGTTCTTCCCCAGGTTCTTCCTCTCATGACTCCAGTGAGGCCCTATCTGATCACATAATTTAAGTAGGCTCTCAGTGCTGGACTTTATAGTGTTCCTTCATAGCAAATATTTAGCGTTTGATAATATTCATCCACTGGCTTGTTCACTAGTCTTCTACCCCTCCCCCCACCCCAAGATGGTCAGGGAGAGCAAGAATTGTGTGATTAGCATTGTGCCCAGCCCAGAGAAAGCCTTCAATAAATATGAATTGGATCAATGCATCCTTCAGATTAAAGAGCTTTTTTCCCTCTATATGCCTTTTATCACACTGCATAAGTCTAAATTAGAAATTCTCTAGGTCTGGAGGCTAGTAAATATGCAGTTGAGGGATACGACTAACAGCTTCTCTATTCAATGTAGAATAACTGCATAATATCAGGCTTTTATTTGAATGCAATTACATTGCAAGGGACATGATATTATATAAAGCATATCTAAATTTGGATAAAAAGGATTCCAATAATATAATTGCATTCCACTTTATTAATTTTACTTATAAGTGAGAACTACTTCTACACAAATGGCCTAAATTGTCACTTTCAAATTGAAGCATGAAAGGATATAATTTCAGTTCCAGCATATTAACAGAGTCCACTATAAAAGCAAAATATCGGGTTGGCAGAGTTTAATGTATCTTATAAAAAATCACTTGAAAATCATCTCAGGAGAATTTTTTTTTAATTTATTGAAAATATTTTTCCTACTGATAGGATTATCTAGTCAATAGAATTGTCTGAAACCAGATTGATTTTCAGAAAATTAAAAGATGAAAACCCAGTTAAAGAAATACTATACTTAGGAACAGAATGGGGGTGGGGTGTCCTTGCAGTAATGAATCAGAGGCAAGAGCTCTACAGAGATGCGAGGTAGATTGATTTGGAAATCCACAGGATGTCCATTCATAGTCACATGTATTAATGCAAGGTATCCACTTTTCAAGATGGATCAGGCACATACAATAAAATAGTACATTGGTAACTCTCTCTGGATGTCTGGGTTAAAAGGTTACTTTTCTCATTTGTTTTTATGAATATCATGGTAATTGAATAAAAATGCAGACTGAAAATATTTATTAGCAAATTGCCTTCTCCAGACATCACCACCAGCTACAGAAACTGGCTTGCATTATGTTATATTTGCCGACATTGTCAAATTTTCAAATGCAATTATTTCCTAACCAGAATTGTAAGTACATGAAGGGTTTTAGAATATCAATTTATTCTAGAAATTTCTTTTCTAATCTGCCTTTGTCCTTCTGAAAAAATTCCCTTAAATGGTACTCAGTCAACTAAAAAGAGTACCTTTTTAAGGAATAGATCTTTTGGTTACATGTTATAATAAACACTATAGCACTATTACTTGGTCCTATGCTATTAAAAGCCATTAATTATGTTGAGGTTGGTTCATTATCCATACAGAAGCAATACCTATATGCATTTTTTGCATATTTAACCTTCTACCACTTTGGGCATATATAATTTATACTGGTAAAATCAAGTAGAGTTGATATGAACTTTACTGGTATTTATATCCAAACTTATGTTTAACTACTACTTGTTAAACATTTGCTAGTACTACAACACATGATTTACTTTGTTCTTTGATTTAATTTTCACAACCACATCAAATAGATATTATTATCCCCATCTATAGATAAGGCAGATGAAGTATACAGGGGTTTAGTAAATTCATCCAAGGTCATCACATTTTAAGTGGGTGAGCTAGGATTCAAAGTCAGATCTGTTGAATTCCAAGTCTGAACTCTTAAACACTAGATTAAGTAAGACCTAATCGATCTAATTGACCTTCTTCATTTGAAAATTTAAACCTTATAAAAAGTAAATACATTACCCCTTAACAGCCCCAGCCACATGGCCACACTGTGGATTTGGTTACCACAAGGCACTATTCCATATTCAAGATCTTACACTTGGTGTTTCTTGTGGGCTTCACTCTGGGAACTATCCTTTAAGAAGGGAGGGGTCCTGAACAGAAACTTCTCCAAAGAAGACATACAGATAGCCAACAGACATAAGAAAAGATGCTCAACATCATTAATCATCAGAGAAATGCAAATTAAAACCACAATGAGATACCACCTCACACCTGCTATAAACCAACAAACAAGTGTTGGTGAGAATGTGGAGAAAAGGGAACCTTTGTGCACTGTTGGTGGGAATGCAGATTGGTGCAGCCACTGTGGAATGCAGTAAGGAGTCACCTCAAAAAATTAAAAATGAACTGCCTTATGACCCAGTGATTCCACTTCTGAGACTATATCAGAAGAAACCCAGAACACTAATTCAAAAGAATATATGCATCCCTATGTTAACTACGTACTGCGTTACATACAATAACCAAGATTTGAACACAGCCCAAGTGTCCATAGTAGAAGAGTGGATAAGAAAGCTGTGGTACATTTACACAGTGGACTACTAATTGGCCATAAAAAAGAAGGAAATCTTACCCTTTGCAACAGCATGGATGAACCTAGAGAACATTATGCTAAGTGAAATAAGCCAGTCAGAGAAAGACAAGTACCATATGATATCACTCATATGTGGAATCTAATAAACAAAATAAGCAAACAAACAAAATAGAAACAGACTCATAGAGAACAGACTGACAGATGTCAGAGAGGAGGGGCATTGTGGAGCTGAGTGAACAATGTTAAAGGATTCAGCAAAAACAAACAAACAAAAAGAAAACCTCATTGATACAGACAACAGCATGATGATTACCAGAAAGGAAAGGGGATGGGGGGAGGTAGAAGAGGGTAAAGGGGGGATAAGGGTTGACAGAAGGAGACTTGACTTGGGGTAGTGAACACACAATACAATATACAGATGATGTTTTATAGAATTATATACCTGAAACCTGTATAATTTTATTAACAATGTCACCCCAATAAATTCAATAAAAAATGAAGTCAAGGGTCATGTTCTGTTATAAGGGTCCTATTTTAAGAAGGATGAGGTTTAACTAATAAATATCAATAGAGTGTCAAAATAGAGACTCATTAGGAATAATAACTGAGGGAAGAGTTAGGTAATTTAAAAAGGGTATTCCCAGAGATTTAACAGTTTTATAAATATTATTTTGAATGCTGTTTTATGGAATCAAGATTAGACTTATTTCCTGTATACCAAGGGGCAAAATAAAGATGGCTTAGTCACTGATCAACACAGTATTTATTCCATTATAACTTAATTCATATTGGCCACCTTGCCTAAAATACCCCTTCCTTCACTCAATCTACCCAAATTCTATCCTTCTTTCTTGGAGGACCTAACTCACATTCCATTACTTTCAGGAAAGTGTTTCTGATTGAGACAATCCCCATTGAATTTCTTATCCTCAGGACCCCTATGAATTATTATATTGGTTTCTTTTGACTGCTCTTATTTGTTAAAAAAACTTTCTAACAGACTTAGCTCTTTGAGAATAGGTTCCGTATCTTTTATAGCATATGAAGGTGATATATAGGCACAATGCTGTGCTACCCCTCTCATTTTCTTAAGAATTAAACTAATAAAATTCAAAACAATCAATAAAAATTAATATCCATAAAACTTATTTTAAGTAAGTAAATTAATAAGTAGAAAGAGCAAAATTTCCACATGTTATGAAGAAAATACATGTAATTATCCCATGGATTAAGAAGGAATCACAATGTAAATTATGAAATATTTGGAATAAAACGATATAGAGAATGTTACATAATAAAATTTGTGAAATGTAGCTTAAGTAAAGGTTAGATATTTATAGATTTAAATCCATTCACTAAAACACACACACACACACACACACACACACTTTTAAAATGAGCAGACCTGTGTAGAAGTATTTATTAATTCTGTGATTTTAGGAAAGCTATTAAAAATTCCAATGTCTCATGCTCCTTGCTTATGCAATGGGGATAATAATGCCAAAGGTATGGTACTGGTTTGAAAATTAAATTAAATAAGTAAGTAAAGCATCTAGAACTATGCCTGACACACTGAAGGAAATCTTTTTTAATATTATCACTTCCATTTAAAAAGCTTGGAGACTATTATGCTAAGTGAAATAAGCCAGTCAGAGAAAGACAAGTACCATATGATTTCACTTATTTATGGAATCTAATGAACAAAATAAACCAACAAACAAAATAGAAACAGACTCATAGATATGGAGAACAGACTGACAGCTGTCAAAGGGGAAGTAGGTTGGAGGCTGGGTAAAAAGGTGAAGGGATTAAGGGAAAAGATCCTCATAGACACAGACAACAATATGGTGGTTACCAGAGGGAAATAGGGGAAGAGAAGGTAGAAGAGAGTAAAGGCGGGATAAATAGTGATGGAAGGAGACTTATTTTGGTGTGGTGAACACACAATATAGTGTACAGATAATGTGTTATAGAATTGTGTACCTGAAACCTATACAATTTTATTAACCAATGCCACCCCCATAAATTCAATAAAAAAAGAAAAAAGCCAAAAGAACAAAGTGATAAAGAGATGTTGACCAACATTTAGCCAATAGTATTAAAATAGTTAAAGGAAGAAGTAAAAGACTGCATGAAGCCTGAAAAAGGGAAACCAAAGGAACTAGAATGTAATATACTCTTCCTTATCTGGAAAAGCAGTACACTGACCAAACGCACCAGCACCCCAGTCTCCTTAGAATCATCTCAGTAACTCCTTTGCTCTGGTTCTAATTACCTATCTGTACAGCTTTTGCACAAAAGAAGAATGCTGGAACGAGGCCACAGAGAGTAATAGTCTTCCTGACTACACTAGTGGATGGCGCTACCAGTGAAAATTGCATATGCGAGAAAATCAAAATAGAGAGAATAAGAAATAGGACAGGAAAATAGAAAGAAGATATGTGAGCCCATAAAGGATTAGGAGGTGGGGGAAAGCATTCAGGTAGGTAAAGGGAAAGTCAGAATAGTCTGGTTAATATAAGCCAAGAGGAAGAGAGGTTTGATTAAGAGACAAGGGCAAGAGTACAAAATGCCAGAGAGACACGAGCAAAGGGATTTAAAGTAGCCATCTGGGAGATAACTGGTGATTTCCATGTGAGCAACTTCAGAAGAGAGAAAGAAGCCAATATAAGAGGTGAATGAGCAGCAAAGATGTGCCAGTGAAGCAGAGTATCAAACCACGCTCTTCACATATTCCGTGGGGTCCTCCCTAGTCCATAAAATGTCAGATCCATACAAACTCTTTCACTCAGTGTAATTAGGAGTCATGTGACAGTCAGGAAGAGAGAAATCACAAAGGGTAATACATACATATCTTAACCATTTTAACTTAAAATATACAAAGGAACATTTGCTTGGTCAGTATCTGACAAAGGCCAAGTCTTTTGCTTTGGTTCCTTAAAGTTTTCCTTTCATGAATCACACCAATTATGCATTCTATAGGAGCTCCAAATTTAATTTATTTAAAGTGCAGTGAGAAATTAAAGACATTTGCAGAGCAATCTAAATGAAGAATCATAGGTTCCTAAGACATTTCCTAATATTTTACAGTATTCTTACCCATACCTAATTTATAGCACATTTTAAGTCACTTGACTGAATTAAGCTTTTCCTATATATTCAATTTATTTTTTGTGAAACAGCACTCTTTTTGTGGAAAATATCAGTTTATCTGGTGGGTTGGTTAAGTCGTGGTTCATTAAAAGAGCTTCTATTGTACAGGAAAAATTGCCACCTTTCTTCCTACACTCATACCATCCTTGTAAAATTCTTTACCCTGAGGAAAAGAATGTATTCAGGGATAATAAAAGGTTGTCAGCTGAAAAGCTGTCTTAAAATAGACCTTTTAATTGACTACATATGCTATATATAACTGACACTGATCCAGTTTTTTCTATTATACAACTTACAGGGCTACTTTAAATAAGAAAATGTATGTGAAATACTTGGCAAAGTATAAAGCATTTTGCAAAAGCCAGTGCTGATTATTTCTAGAAGGAAGACATTTTATACCACTTGTTTGTCATTTTTTAACCATTCTGTTTATCCAGCAATTGATACTGCTGGACGCTGGTTATACACTGGTGAAAACACAGATGTGTTTTCTGCACTTGTGGGGCTTATAATATAATAAGAAAAACAGGAATATAAACAAGTGGATATACAAACCATAGTGAGTGTTATGAAGGAAAAAGTTTTGGATGCTGTATGAAAAGAATAATGTGGTAGGCCAACACTAAATTGGGCAAGCCCAGGAAACTTTTTGAGATCAAAAGAATGGATTATAATCAGTTCAGCAAAGACAGGAGAAAGAATTGTTGCAGGTAGAGGGGTTGGGTGTGCAAAGGCCCAGATGCAGGAAAGAGCCCCGTGTGTCTGAGACCTAAAGAGAAGCTGTGTGTCTAGAGTGAAGTGTGGCCGAGGGACTGGTATGAGATAAAGCTGGTAAGGTCGTCAGAAGCTGGTCATGCAGGGCCCTTCAGACATATTAAGTGGCCTTTTTTTTTTTTTTTTTTGTACCCTAAGATCAATGGAAGGCCACCAAGAGGTGTTAAAGATTTTAAAAATCACTCTGCAGTATGGAAAATGGGTTGGAGCAGGGCAAGCATGGAGGCAGAGAGGGCATGAAAGAGACTGCCGTAAACATCCTACGAGAGAACAGGGTCCTTGACTACTGGGGGCCTGGGAAATGAGAGGCATGGGAAGAGGCAAAATCTGTTTACAGACAGAATTGATAAACTAGTTAATGTGTTAGATTAGGTTACTCGATTGGATGGGGGGAAAGAGAAAGAGAAAGAGAAAGATCAAGGATCAAGTCCAGACTTCTGGCTTTAGCAACTAGATATATTTGACATGCTTAGAGGACGTTCATGTAAAAATATCAAGAAGGCAGTTATTCAAATAATTGTTTCATTGGTTCAAAGCAAAATCTTTCAAAGGCTCAGATTTCCAATGACCAAATGCATAAACCTTAGTTTGGGCAAGACCTGATGTCAAATAAGCCTTACAAGTTCAGAAAGATGTTGGTATAAAACTGAAATACATCTTCATGAGAAGAAAAAGTAAGTGTAGTAATGAAATGCATCCTCATAGGACTAACCTCCTTGCCTATCAGGTTTTCAAAATTACTCCAACAGTATTTCTCTATACTCAGCTACTCAATCTAGAAATGTGAGGCATGCTTCACTCTTCCCTTTCCCCCATTCTGTGCAACCCATAAACCACAAGTCCCAGTGATTCTCCTGCAGTGTTTTGACTCTGCCCACTTTTCTCCACTTCCATGGCTATCACCCTGGTCTGGATCACTGCCATCTATTGCCTCAAAGAGCCTCCTAACTGGTCCTTTCAATTTCACCCTTACCTCCAACCAAACCATTCTCCAAACATCCTTACAGGAATGTCTTTAAAACATGAATCATATCTGTTCTTTGCTAAAAACACTCCAATGGTTTACTATGATACCTAGACTAAAATCCAAACACCTTCCATGGACTTGCATGATTTGGCCCTATCCTGTGATCCCTTCAGTCTTACCTCACGCTACCTTCCCCCTTGCTCACTATGCTCAAACACAAGGCCTCTCTTCAGTCCCTCTGACACAATAACCTTTATCCCAGCTCAGGGCATTTGGATTTGCCTGGCAGTCATTATCTTTTCTCTAATGTGTGTCTACCTCCCAGATGAAATTGTAAATTATTTGAAGGCAATTATTTGTATGGTTTATTACTAAAGGCTAATGCTCTATAAATATGTGTTAATTGCTTCACAAATATGAAAGGATTAAAAATGACTTTCATGACCTTTCAAGCTATCGTCATCATGATCATCATAATTTTAATTTATGGGACACTTACTACAAAACTATGCAAAGCACTTTTCACTGAGTCTTCACAACCCCACAAGGTGACGTTTTTATCCCAATTGTAATAATAATAATGAGAAAACTAAGAGTAAAAGGGTAAATATTTCGCCCCTTGTCACTCAGCAATTAAATAACACAGCTGGGATTTGAACCCTTATCTGTTTGTTTCTGCAAATAATTATTCTGCCTCCATGAATTTCCAAAAGCTTTAAATTAAGCACTTAATGTTTCTCTAGCTTTGAAAACAATATTAACAACTTAGAATTTGTGAAATCAGTACAGGTCTGATCATTTTCTATGTTCTATATTGTTTAGATATCTTATACTGACATTGCATGCTTCAGAAACTATTTTGGGAACACGGTTACCTAGCAACAAGCATTATTAGACTGAACGATATTCCAGATTATATTTTGTTTGTTAGAGCATAGTTAACATTTTATTCATTTAGAAATATCTGAGGAACAAGGTGGGTAAATTTAGTGCAACATATTGTCAACCACAAACTCTACAACAGAGCATAAAACAATAGGTGAATGCTGTTCTGTTCAAGAACATTTCCGTTTCCAAATATTTCTTCCAGTCATCAAATGTATTTGGAATCCAACATGGTTGGGGATGACAACAAGGAACTGAGGATGTTAAAACTTTAAAACTGAGCCGGTTAAGAGCAGTACAGTTGGAGAGAACTCTGTTTACTTTACAAAGGGGGAAAGAACGGGTCCACAGATACCAGATCCTATCCAGAATTCTCACAGCTACGTTCTCTTGGAACCAGGTGTAACTGAGAAGGAGCATATGGGTAGCTCCATTCAAAGGCACCACCACTAGTAAAAACAAACAAAACAAAACAAAACACATCTCTGAAAAAAATGGCAACTTTAATACTAACATCTTCATACTCAAAAAATATTTAGTGGGGAAAATATGTAAGTACTTAATTCATATCTAAGGCATGAACCAGAAATGATGCAAAGAGGATCTCAATTCCTTGTCAGCCAAATCATATGTCTTTTTCCTTATTTATTAAAACATTTTACTTCAAGGAGGAAGTAATAAAATTAACTGCAAAAGTCAAGTAAATTTGCTTCATGATGAAAAGGGATTTGGACAAAATGAAGAATAATGCAATGGTTCAGTTTCTGCAAGGCACCGAGCAGTGCCCAGTGTCTGACATAGAGACAGTCTCCCCTGATGACTTGAGGGGCAACCTAAGCCACGCTGACTAAAGTGCCCCTGTTAGTGCTGATCTGTCGTTTAAAAAAGTGGTGAGGGAAAATAAATTATAACGAGGAGGGAAAGGAAAAAAATATCATAAACACAGGTAAGGTGATATAAACAGAAACATCACAAGATCTGGCATCTGAAAAGCTAGTCAGGGCCCTGGTAATTTAAAAATTGTAAGACCTAGTACCCGTTCCTTAATTTTGGAGTTAAAATTTTCTCCTTTGTGAAATGAGGCTAATACTGCCTTCCTTGACGAATTCACAGGTTTTTGTGAAGCTAGATTAGATTGATCAATGAGGTCACTATTGCTCCCCATAGTTCAGTTTCTGAGTCCTCCGGGATGGGTGTGGGCAGGTAGAATAGGCTGGTAGTTTGTCAAGGGTTTCCAGGTCAGTTTTAACCTGATAATGAGGCTACCCAACCTATAAAAGACTTTGAAAAATCATATAATTCATTAGAAACCAATAAGAAATCATTTACAGCCAAAGGGATATGAATACACAATTCACAAAAGGGATAAAAAAGCCAATACACACATGATAACAATGTTCATATTCACTGGTAATAAAAAAAAAAAACAACATTGAAAATACCAAGGGGTGTGTGTGTGTGTGTGTGTGTGTGTGTGTGTGTGTGTGTATAAATCCCACAAAGTTGACAGACAAAAAAGGAAAGAGTACCAGCACAAATGAGAGTTGGGACAACCAGCCTTCTTGTGCATGCTTGTGGGAATATAAACTAGGGCAAACTCTCAGAGGACAATTCGATAATATATATCTGAAGTATTAACATGTACAGAACTAGGACCTAATAATTATCTTTACAGAAATGTAGCCTAAAGAATTGTTAGAGGGCTTACAAAAATTCCTGCACCACATCTTTTCTGTAGGAGTGCAATTCTGGTAAGAACTTAAAATTTTAACTTTTTATGACTGGTTAAATAGAGTTTATCTATTTTATAAAATGTGAAAATATTAATAGTAAATTGATCATTTTAGAAGATTAAAAAACAGTATTATAGTATAACTCCAATTTAATTTTAAAATGTACACAGGCATTGTATGCATAGATAAAAGAATAATAACTATTTCTGAAGTATTAACAGCAGCATCTTTAGGAGATGGGATACTGGGAGATTTTAATTTCCTTCCTCCTTTGTGGGAATTTTCTGTATTTATTTTACTGAGTGCATCTACTACATCTGTATTAGGGGGGAAAATGATACATGGAGCAGTATGAAAACAGCAAATTTAGGAGTTCACATAAATATGGCATATTTAAATTCACCAATTTTGAACTTTTAAAAATATGTGTTTGTTTTCCCCTGAATTGCAGCAGGGTTTTTATTGAGAATTATCTGAATTCATTTTGGTGGACTGGTTCTATTATGTGCATAAAGAAACATAGATTTTGCAAAATTAAAAAGAAAAGCTTATCTATACTTTTATTTATTTATTTGTGTTTTTATTGATTTTTTTAGAGAGAGAGAGAAAAACACTAATATGAGAGAGATATTAATACATCAATCATCTGCCTCCTGCACGCCCCCTACTGGGGATTGAGCCCAAACCCAGACATGTGCCCTGCCTGGGAATTGAACTGGGACCTCTCAGTCCATAGGATGACACTCAGTCCACTGAGCCACACTGGCCAGGCTTATCTATACTTTTAAAAATACTTAAACTTTTTTGTTGAGTTTATTGGGGTGAGATTGGTTAATAAAATTATATAGGTTTCAGTGTACAATTCTATAATACATTATCTGGATATTGTATTGTGTGTTCACCACCCCAAGTCAAGTCTCCTTCCATCACCATGTATCCCCCTTTACCCTTCTCAACCTACCACCACCACCCTTCCCTTCTGGTAATCACCATGCTGTTGTCTGTGATTACAAGGTTGTGTGGTTTGTTTTTTTTGTTTTTGTTTTTTTGCTTTTTTTTATTGCTTAATCGGTTTTACTTTGAACAATATCACTTAATTCACCTGGGAAAATCTAATCTAATCAGGGAAATGTTTGATAGGAAAAAACAAGCTAGAAAGAAATAATACCAGAGGAACATTTAGGTTGAAAATGCATCATTTACATTTACTACTGTTACAAAAGAAGATTCATCTATTGATAGACTCTGAATACAGAGGCCAGTGCAGGGACATTAACAACCTCTTTCTATTCCTCTTCTGGGATAATCTGGGAATAACAGTTAGGTCATTACATTGCAGTAGAAGGAAAAAAGACAGACAAAACTAGCTTGGTTTAGTAAAGAGCAATAAACATGAGTGAAGGGCTAGCAGGACAGACGGATGAGCTCATTGTGTGGCATTTAACTGAGTTTAATTTTGTATAATACATCTGAGGTAAATTCTGGGTAATGTAAATAAGAAATAAAAAAAGAGTCATGGCAATCACCTACTGGTGTTTATAAGCTGTACCCTAAACCTCTCTTCAAACAGAATCAAGCAAGTATGGTAACTGTATGTGACAACGAAAAAAAGTCTTAATTTAATCCAGGCTCAGCTTTCTGGTAACTATTTGACTGTCCGTCTTCCAAAGGTACTAATAAACTCGCAAACATCCTCTACTAGGCAAGATAAAGTTATACATATGCAACATTCCATACTCCCTAAAATAATTTTTTAAAATTTTTTCCTTTTTATTAAATTTATTGGGAGGACACTGGTTAACAAAAGTATACAGGTTTTAGGTGCACAATTGTACAAACACATCATCTGTACACTGTATTGTGTGTGTACCACCCCAAGTCAAGTCTCTGTCCATCACTATTTATTCCCTCTGTACCCCCTTTAAACCTCCAATATGATGTGTTTTGATACTATTGGTAGCTAATCAACACATATTTGTTGAATAAATTATGGACCCAAATATTGACTCATTCACCTCCCAGGAACTGTTCTGGGAATCCAGTGATGAACAAAGCAGAATCAGCACAGTTTCCCTGCCTTTGTAGAGCTTACAGGACATAGGGAAACACAGGGAAGTAAGAAAAACACATGGAAGGGTGGTGTGTGTTAGTTTTTGAAGGAAACTTAGTAGGTAAAATGACTCAGAGCCGCAGAGGATGGGGAAGAGGTTGTTCAGATAGAGTGGACATGGAAGGGTGAGAAAAAGCCAACTGTGAAAATAAAAGGGAGGAAAACTGTTCCAAGTAAAAATGACAGAATGTAGGCAATCCCGGAAGAGATTTGGTATTTCTTTCAGAATAAGAAGAGGTCAATGAGACTCAACATGAGAAGCAAGACAGAGAGTGGAATGAGACAAGGTAGGAGAGGTAAGGAGGGCCTGCACCATAGGTTTATAATGGTAATAAAAGAAAGGGCATAATATGGGTTAATTTTATATTTTATAATTTTATATTTTAAATGATTGTTCAGGCCTCTGTATGCAGAATAGATTGGAGATAGCAAGAGCAAACATGCAAAACCAATGTGATGGTGACAATAATGGGGCGATTTAGACTTGCATAATGGGAGGGAGCTAGAGACAAGATAAGATGTGAGCTTTTATTTTGAAAACTGAAACAAAGGACCTGTAATTGAATTGGGTATAAGGAGTGAGCAAGGAATCAGGGTGGCCGCAATGCCCATAGCTTCAGCAAATGGGTGGTGGCACAGGGAAAATGAGGTTACATTGGGACAGAAATATTTTCTTATTTGGAATTCCAACTTGCTCCTTGGGTACAATCATCTCCTCTATAGTTGAATAAATGAAAAGAATTTCATATTATCTGGTAACCATATGTAATATTATAGCCAGTTCAAACATCAAATACTTAAAAAAAAATACATGTTTTTACTGATTTTTTAGAGAGAGATAAGAAACATCGATGTGAGAGAGAAACATTGATTGGCTGCCTCCTGCACGCCCCCTACTGGGGATCGAGCCTGCAACCCGGGCATGTGTCCTGACCGGGAATCTCCATGGGAGGATGCTCAATCCACTGAACCACACCAGCCGAGCCAAACATTGAATACTCTCAATACTTAACAATACCTTTATAAGGTGGGTATAATTTCTCCATTTTACCAAGAGAGAAAGAGTCCCAGGGAGGTATAGTAACTGGTTGAATTTCCCAGGTAGTAAGTAATAGGTCCCTTCACATACCTCTCACCTCCTAACTCCTTATCAATGTTTTTCTCCGCACTTCTTTTGCCCCTCATTTTGCATCCATCCTTAACATTTCATACAAGCAAATGGCCATAGCACATTGCTTATAACTCTGTTGAGCAATCAATCAATATTTTCTTTTATTAATTTTAGTTATCTCTTCTTATAGATTATAAAGTTCCTAAGGGTGTCAGTCTTATTTATATTTGTATCATTCAAAGGATCAAGCACATCTCCCAAATAGCAGTTATTAAATGTCATTTTTAGAAAATAAAAAACTCATATGCCAGATATTGCTGTAAATTTCTCACATCTATATTAATTCATCTAATCCTAACATTGAATGTGAGGTAAGTATTATTATTTTTATTCCCATGTTATAGAAGAGAAAACAGAGTCTCTGAGAGTTAAGTAACTTTCTGAAGGTCATACAGTTAATAAGCTGCACAATCAGAATTCAAACCCAGGTGGTCTGACTCCAAACAAGTACTTATGAAGAGCAATACACCGTTTACTACATATGAAGTGCTGAGTTCAACTTAAGGAAAGAAGTCAGAGAAAAACTGGACTGAATGGAGCTTAAAACCAGTCTTGATCCATGCAGCTATTTTTATTACTAGGTCAAAGCACTACTAAAACACTTAATTTTCTCCTCCCTGAGTGGCCCTACCACTTAAAAGCTTACAAATTTTGGATGTTACTTAAACTTTTTTAGCTTAAGTTTCTTTATATGTAAAATGGGGATGATAATAGTACTGATCTGATGTATAAGTACTCAATAATTAAGAATGTCTGGGTCTATGAGTTCTGCCGGGTATATCAAGGTACAATAGCATACATTTATTTAAACATCTAGAAGAAATCTGAGGCTACAGGAAATCTAAAGCATGGAGGGAAATGGCAACCAGTAGGTAGCAGGGTCCCCTACACAATTCTTTTTCTTCCTTTTTATATTTATTGGGTGATACTGGTTAACAAAATTATACAGGTTTCAGGTACACAGTTCAACAGCACATCATCTGTACACTGTATTGTGTGTTCACCACCCCAAGTCAAAGAGTAGATAGCAGGGTTCCCTACACAATTCTACCTGGTACTGATATATAACCTAATGGACATGAACTTGAGGATGGTGAGACTTGGAGATAGTCTAAGTTCACAACTACAGATTTTGCTCACATAGCCTGTACTCTGGGGTTGAATTTGTTTTCCTTAAAATGATGGAAGAAAAGAGTAGTCAAATATTCTTTCCTCTTATTTGAAAAGGATTCCTCCACTTATAATAATTGAGGTCTTCAGCAAGTTACTCAGCCTTTCTTAGACACAGCTTTCTCATCTGGGCAGCAGGGATATCTGCATCATGGGGTATGTTAATTAAATATCTAGCACATGGGAAGCATTTGCAAGATGATGGCTATGCATTCCATATAAATGCTGTCTAGTTCTAAGACCTATTCTTGAATGCTGTTGATAAAACTTCTGAAAACCCAAAAATGCGATGATCATGTGAATGCCTTAGCCAATCACTTGTTTGCTCTCATGATATCCTAATAGAGATAGGATATCTTTCTTTAAATAACATATAATTTAATGGGGAAGACAAATGTGTAAACAACTAACTACAAAACCAAACAGACTTAATTAAGAGATATAGAAACGAAGATGACAATCTTGCAAATGTCATACTGTGACTAGGAAAGTGAATACTAAATCCACTTGAGTTTCATAATATTAGCTGCTAAATTAACTTGCACTTTCTATTGATAAGATTCAAAGAAACTTTATATAGGTGACCCCATGTTTATTGGGCCATAGGAGTTGAGTAGCATGTCAATAAGTAAAGAAAAAGGTAAAGAAAGTTGTTTGGGCCAATAAAAAGGACATCCACAAAGATAGTCTCAGATAATGGTATAATAAAACCTGCCATAATGGGATAAGTGGGTGTCTAAAATTCTGAACAAGTAAAATAAAGGTAGCAATGTTATGAGGTTAATGAGAAACATTATTTTTAGTTGGTCGTTTAGTTCTTGTCTGGTGCCTTGTGTGGTTTGAAGGAGAGGGGGCAGGAGCTACTGTTCCTGATTTTAGGCAATAGAGCTGTTCGGTTTTCTTGATGAACTAGAAAAAAGGAGTCAGCTGCAGTCACTATTTGGATGTAACCCCACTGTGTTGCAGACAGGAAGGCTAGACTTGGAGACAGACACATGTTGGAATATTGAAGTCCTCCGCTAGAAGCTTTCAAGGCTTGCTCTCTGTTGAATCCTTGCAAAGTTAAATAAGCTTTGAATTGAACTGCTAAAGTCTCAGATGATCCAGAGTCAGTTACTTCTACTTCCCTTCTTTTCCCTATCCCTCCAAAAAGCTAAGACCTTTAGTTCCCCCAGTTTGAGAATAAGGGCTGGAACCAATGACTATATATTTGTATTATAGTTGATACCTCAAGTTTTGCATTACAGTGTAGGATCTTCACAAGTTCCACTATAATAGTTTGGCAAAGCAGAAGAAGCCTGTGATTTGTAGAAGGATGAATGTGGCCATGAAGTCAGAAAGACAGACTGCTATACTAAACTGTGTGCATGTTATTCTGTGGGCAGTAAGAAGTCTGAAGCATCTAGGTAAATGACTACACTGGATGGGAAGATAAAGCTGTTGACAAAGTTGAAGTCACACATAATGAGGCAAGAGGGAGGGATGGAGGAAAGGAGAGGGGGAAGAGAGGGGGGGAGAGGGAGAGTGAGAGAGAGAGAGAGAAAGAGAGTTATGAGATAAGAAAACAAGTCTGGACAAAGCAGTGGAGAAAGTGGAGAACCCTTACTTTTAGAGTAGTAAACATAGAGGAGAAAGAACCAGAGATCAGATGGAGAAGGAGGATCTGGGCAGATGATTGACAAGGAGCTCTCAATGAAGCAACAAACATATTTCAAGATATGACTAAAGAGATATACCCAAGGTGATGACAACTCTGCTGTTTTCAAGGATAAGCATTCTAATGAATTACATCCACAGGGGAAAGTGTTATCAAACTGTGGACACAGTCAAGGTGACAATGGAGGCAGCTTGACAACAACCCTGGAACAGGCAAAAAGAAAAAGGATGAATGAACCAGTGTGTTCTATTAAAACAGGCTCTTGTTTTTTAAAAGGACAACGCAGGGAAAATGTCATGTGGACAGGCTGTGTTGTAGCTATTGGGATTATCTGCAGGCAGTTGTAGATCTCAGACACTGCATTTGCTTTCGCTGTTGGAGAGACCCATAAGAGGCACAGAGTTTTGATCTGTAGCCTTCTCAACTCAGAGAACAGATGTTTTGCTGACACTTTGGTTTCCATGAAGGGGAGCCAGATGGACCTTTGAGACCAGGTCACACTGATAATGCCCTGCTTTGGCATCATTTCATCCCTTTCACACCTTCTCCTGGAATTCACTTAGAACCACATTCAGTGGAAATGCTTTCTTCCATTTGGGATTGGCCCTGCTAATCAACAATCAACATGACATAACCAGCTGTTTTTAAGAATCATTTTCCCCCATCAAGGCTTTTCTCTGGGTTAAGGTGTATGTCTTCTCTGTGATGATGGTCCTGGGGAGCCTTCTCCCAGTTGTCCAAGAGTGACTGTCACTCTGCTGCATGACCCTGTAGACCCATCTGCCCAGCTCACATGGCAGGAGAGCTTTTCCTTTTGCTATTGTTTAGGTGCAGAGCCAGCCGATTGTTCTCCTTGCAGAGACATGCGGCGCCCTTGGATGCAGGGGTTTGCATTTAATAATTTTTTAAAAACTTTATTCTCCATACCCTTTGGTAGAATTAATTATTTGGGGGGGCCTGATAGGGGCCCCTCTGGAGCCTCTGAGCCATAGAAGGATTAGATCTCCATCGGACATGCATTGAAAGATGACTACATTAATTTAAATGGGAAAAGTCTCAGCTAATTCATAAACAGAACTTGGTGGTAATGAGTAGTAGCTTTTAATTATGAAGATGGGACATTTCAGTGAATAATTCCTGGTGACTTGATTATAGATGTTCATATTTGGGTTTCCCCAAGGCTTTGACAAATATGTTATAAATGCATAATCAAAGTGCAATGCCATGATGATTGAACATTGTTATAGCAAATTTCTTTGTACAACAAAAAAGCTCGTGTAGCCCACACCACTTTGTGTAAAGCAGAACTTCATGATAAGGAGCACAAAGGAGCATTCTCCACACGCTGTTATCAAAATTAAGTTGTCTTTTGTATTGGAACCTGTCATTATTGATGAGAAGACAGACTGCTGCAGGATGGAGCAGAATGCCTTAACATCACCCCAAGACACAGGCAGGGGGCAAATGGTTCAGTCAATGAGATAACCCATGGAACTGCTTCCTGAGAGAATATGAGAAATCCCCATGGAGGTACTTCCAGGGGACAGCCAGCTCAGTCCATGGTGTTTTCTTCTGTGACTGGTCACACTGAACAGTCATCTAAAATAACTTGTATTTAGACCTGGCATGTCAGTATTTTTAAAGGCAGTATCAGCTCAAATGTCCCCAAGCCTGAAGGTTCTGGGAGCTTAAGAACATTATACGTTGTTCTAGGATTCAGCTCTGTTTGTAATGAATGAGTGCACAAAAGGAAAATGGCATCAATCAAAGATGGATTAAGAAGTATAAATAACAATAACAATAAATTAGTATTACCAAATTACCAATTGGAAAAAAAAATGGGGCCAAAAAAATAAATAAATACAGACAGTGAGACAGTCAGCAGAGTACCTGAAATGTCCAGGTAAAAACAATGAAGGTTTGAACTAAGATAGAGACTGTGACAACAATAATAATGCCACCTTATGTTTTTATAATGCTTTGAAAGTTATTCAGCATTCTTTTATGTGTAGTCTTACCATAGAACCCCACACCAACCAAGCAGATTAAGGGGGAAGGACAATGAAGAATTCTCTCTTTCCCTATTTCTTTCCCTCTTTATTTCTTTCCCTCCCATCCTCCCTCCCTCTCTCTAACTATGTCTATCCAGCAGCTCAATCACCTCTTTATTTTGAAAATATCATCCATGCCCAGCCAGTGTGACTCAGTGGACTGAAGGTCGTCCCATGGACCGAGAGGTCCCGGTTCAATTCCTGGTCAGAGCACGTGCCTGGGGTCTCAGGCTTGATCCCCAGTAAGGGGTGTGTAGGAGGCAGCCGATCAATGTTTTCTCTCTCACATCAAAATTTCTATCTCTCTCTTACCTTCCTCTCTCTCTAAAAAAAAGTCAATAAAAACATTTTTTTAAAAAAAGAAAATATCCATGTGTGAGCCTATGTAGGAAGCAGGGCACTCCTCCCACTATGGAAGCCAGAAGAAAGCAAGACAGGCCTGCCCACCCCTCGTCACGTGGTGAATACAAGGCCTGGCCATGTGGTATTAACGAAGACAACGACCTGCTCCTGCCAGGAATTCGGAATGCAGAGGGGCGACTGGAAGGCAAGGAGATGGCTGGGACTCGCGTGTGGTAACCTACATCCCCACACTGCATCCTGCAGCGGCTCCCGCAGCAGGTGACTACGGCCTGTGATTGCCCATCGTGAAAAATCTGTTACAGCTCCGAAGGCTTCAGAGATGCCTTTGTCTCTGCACATTTTCCAGACTGCTCTTCAAGCTTTATGTGTATTCTTTAAGCCACTAATACCTTTGCAGAAAATCCCTTTAAGCTTAAGACAGACAGTTTTTCCTTTTACTTGCAAGAGCCTTTATTACATACAAATCATATTTTCCCCATTTGCTGGCAGGAAACTGAGATTCAGAAAGGGAGGGGTTCCCTCTGATGGCAAGGACATTTGGCAGGCACCAACACGGGGCTCTCGCCACTGTACTCTATCCGTTGTTTATCACTGGACTCATCAGATTCTGCATAGAAATGTGGAAAGGTTTACTGCTAAAGGATGGGTAATACCACTAATTGTAATGTGTGCAAAGGGATGCCAAAAAAATAAAAAGCATCGATAACATCATCTAAGCTAAAGCCTACAGCCCCAGGACCAACTCGTTTTGCAAAGGACTTGCAAACAGTAATCTACCCTCTTTCATTGATTAACTCACGGTGAAATCCTGCAAACTCTATCTAGGCATTGTATTCCCTTCGATAATTACATTCTATATAATAACTGGTCGTCTTCCTACAAGCCATTTACTGCTACCCCCTTTTGAAAAATATTACATCTATCGAAGAAGCGACTGGCCATTAGAAAACAAAACAACATACAGTATTCAATACTTTCATTTCCATGGATCCTTTCTAGTTTAGCAACAAATTTTATGTGTTATTTGGTCTCAATGATCTCCTCTGCTATAAACTTTTCAATGAGCTAAATTTTTAGGAGTTTTTAAAATTGGCCAACTATCTGACAGTACAGTAGAAAAGCATATCTATTCTGCTCATGACTTTACTGTTTAAGGTTATTATAATTTAATTTCACAAGGAAAACCAATACAGATGAATTCAAAATTTATTGAAATGTCTGATGGCTCTTCTGGGGCTTATGTCAATGTGAGTTATGAATTTAGTAGGGACGTGACTCATAAAGAAGCCAAACCTTTGACATTATTTCTGTATTAAAATCTCCATGGCTTAAGATGACCATATTTATGATCACTGTAATACTATAAATCATAGTTTGCAAACTAAAAATACTCCAATTCATGGGTCAGACAGATAAAATAAATGGGTGAGGCCGACTGGCTGGAAGGATTCTGGCATTCGGTGTTTTCTTCCCAGAACTGCTGAGTCTCAGGAACTGGCAGATGAGCACTGGGGACCTGGAGAGGCCCTCTGCTTCTCAGAGAGCGGCAACCACCATCTGCATTTGATAGTTGGGGTGTAGCAATGCAGATCCAGAAGTAATGGAGAGATCTAGGTTTTCATAATGGAATCTATTGACTATTTAAATGTTGAATCATTAAAATGTCCTGAAAGCCAAATGTATCGCCACCAAGAGACAATTACGGTCCATAGGTCACTAATTCGTGACTTGGATACAATCTTGCTGGCATGGAGCTTTCCTGAATATAAGGGTCATTGTCAACAACCCTGCATTCCTTCCCAAAGATCTATGGCAACGGTGATTCCCAACAACCCACCTCAGTCCACAAATGAACTTTTAATAGGGCTTTCGGAATTATTGTCTGCCAACTTCCTTCATGTTATCAATTTCAGAACTTTAAAAAGGGTGTAGATGAGAAATATACTACATAAACATTGGATTTACTATGTTTTGGGTAAATGTATAGTCTATTTCTGTGTTAACTGTGTGTTTTCTGGGTTTACCGGAAGCACACTAGGAAAATATTAAAATAACAAGCACACCTAAATTTATACCAAAACCAAATATGGAAAAGGCAACTCGTTAAAGTGTGGAATTTGGGCATAAATATGAACTACCCCCTCCTGAACAAACTATCTCTGAAAAACCCCCCTCCAAAAGGAGACTTGCTCCAGAATTATTAGAATTGAATTATTGCTTCTAACAATTAGAAAGTAGATGGGAAGAGAGAATCATTTTAAAATATAGTTTTGGACAATTCAACAGTTTTAGCTAATAACAATAGCATATTAGTTTTCTATGGTTGTCATAACAAATTACTCTCAACTCAATGGCTTGAAAGAACATATATTCATTATCTTATAGTTCTATAGGCCAGAAGTCCGACAGGCTACCAGGCTAAAATCATGACGTCCACAGGGTTATATTCTTTTCTGGAGGCTGTTTCCTGGCCTTTTCCAGCTTCTAGAGGCTGTTCCTCTAGAGCAGCGGTTCTCAACCTGCGGGTCGCGACCCTTTTGGAGGTTGAATGAGCCTTTCACAGGGGTCGCCTAAGACATAACAGTAGCAAAATTACAGTTATGAAGTATCAACGAAAATAATTTTATGGTTGGGGGTCACCACAACATGAGGAACTGTATTAAACGGTCGCGGCATTAGGAAGGTTGAGAACCACTGCCCTAGAGGTTACTTTTGCTCATGGCCCCCTCTCCATCTTCAAAGCCAATAACGTCACATCTCCCTGACCATTCTTCCATAGTCACATCTCTCTCTAAAAAAGTCAGACAAAGTTCTTCTCTTTTAATGATTCATATGATTCATATGATTAGGTTGAGCCCACTTGGAGAATCGAGAATAATACCCTCATTTCAAGGTCTTTAACCTTAACCAGATTTGCCTGTAAGGTAACACATTCACAGGTTCTGTGGATTAGGATGTGGGCCTCTCTGGAGGGCCATTACTCCGTTTGGGATAATGGGAACAATATCACGAATGGGAACAATGATAACAACTACTTCTTTCAAGTGCTTATGTTCCAGTTGCCATGCTGATTGTTTTGCCTGCTTCCTCTCACTGAATTCTAAAAACAACATATACGGTATGCAATAGCATTCCATTTTAAAGATGAAGAAACCGAGGCTAAGGAGTTAGGAAAATTGCTTAAGATGACAGCTAGTAGAGAGAGGGCAGAAGGACGGAAATCCAAACAGCCTGAACAAGTTAGTACCATGAGCTAAATCCACAAAATACTCATGGAGAAGATCATAATTTGATTTGGACCAACTAAAGAGGGAGGCTCCATGGACCTCTTAGCTATTTCCTATCTTGTTGTAGTCGTTTGTTGTTGTTGCATTTCAGAATTTTTAATGACCAAGTATACGGTATAAAAATGCCTTGGGTAGTAACTTAATGGTGATGATTTCATTCTAAAAAAATTTCTAAAATCAGTTCTCGTTAGGCCATACTGAACATTTGCTTTCATGGAGTTCCAAGAATAGGGACAGAACATCCCATCTTCTTTAAAATGAAATAACGTATCACCTTGACTCAAGGTCATCATTGATTGTTAGACATATCATCTATTTAATCAACAGCTTTCTAGCACAAAAGAACAATAACAAAACAAAATAAAGTACTGTCACTTCAACATGCACATCTGAATTAGGATGTGCACAGACTGAGAAAAATGTTTCAGAAACCACAAGGCATGTCTTTGAATTTTCTATAGGATTTTCTGGCTTTATCTCTTACAATTCCAGTCACACTAAACTTGCTATTATAAAACAACCCATACTTCGGTACCTACTCTTCCTTCTTCCTGAAATGTCTCCTCTCACTTCTTTCTCTTCTGAAATGTCTGTTCGCCCTTAAACACCTCAATTTAAACGTCACTTGGTGATGCCTGCCCGTATCCAGGCTTAAGCCAGATCACTCACTGCCTCTTCTGGGCTCCCACAGCCCTCTGCACATGTCTTTGTTACAGAATGTGCCACACTGTACTGTAATGATTCATTTCCACGACCTCCATCTATTAAATTGGACAATCACACTACATGCACCCATAGCAAAGCTCTGGTGTAAAGAAACGTGGAAGAAATGTGTAACATCTCATGAGTTTTTCACAATCGCTCATGCACAGCTCTTACAAAACACATTTTTGCTACTCTCTCTTTACTCTTATCCTTCAGTCTAATGCTCTTTATCAGTACTTAGCTGAAGTGGGTTAGTTCTGAAAACTATATATAATATTTAATGTCTGTAGTAGGGAGCCTTTAAGATGGTTCCCTATGATCTCTGCCTCCTGATATCCATGCCTTTGGGTAATTACCTCCCTTTAGTATGGGCTGGACCTAGTGATTTGCTTATCACCAGTATACTACAGCAAAGGAAATAGGATATTGCTTCTATAGTTACGTTACAAAAAAATGGTGATTTCTATCCTGCTAGCAGGCTCTCTCTCTTACTAGCTTTGATTAAATAAGCTGCCATGTTAAAAAGGCCATACATACATCAACAGCCAATAAGACATTTAATCTGCCAACAACCATATAGGTAAGCTTGGAAAAAATCCTTCCCCAGCTCTTGAGGACACTTTAATAGCAGCCTTTTGAGAGACCCCGAAAGGGAGAAGACCCAGCTATTCCATGCCCAGATTCCTGACCCACAGACACTGTGAGACAAGAAACGTGTGTTGTTTTAAGGTGCTAAATGTTGGAGTTATTTGTTATGCAGCAGTAGATAACTAATACATTGCTGTTCCCTTTGATAAAAGAACTTTGAGCAAAAGGAAGCCTCTTATATGGTGTCAGAGGTTGTAGAAGAATGTAGCTATCACTAAAGTTGGTGTCAACAGTGGACAATGAGAGCACTGTCAAAGCAACCAGCATAGCTCAGCCTGGCCCCGACAGAAGCACATGGCAGAGACAAGGCTCTGGATTTGAGAGAAGAAACTCACCTTCAGAGCCCAAACCCGTGACCCGAATGTGACACTGCACAGGCACTCTGGACTGGGGGGGAAAGGAGAGCACTGAGAAAAGGCAAGGTTACCAGGAGGTCACAGACCCTTTGCAAGATCACCTTGGCAGCACAACCATGGAACACTCCAACAGTGAGGAGGCACAGGAAGGTCAAACTTTTATTCTGGCTAACATGTGAAAGCCAACAATCAAGGAAGGAAATGAAAGGCATCTGCTGAACCTCAACTTCAATAATCCTGTCCTCTATAGCCGTCTGTTGCTAGGACACCGCTATTATTACACTCCTGGCATGTATACTCTTTTTATTCCCCTATGTGAGTTTTCAGCTCTGTGCTTTCCATATAAAAATCTCAAATAATACATTTGAGACAAAGGTGAATTAGGGTTTACTGACTAACCAAGTCAAAGCAGGTGAGTCTGGCTAACGAGGCAGCGCCCACCATCTCTGTGCTCTGGCAAGCTCGTACAGAGGCAGGCTTGTCTGGACACAGACCGCTGGGTGCTCTGATGATCAAACCATGGAGAGCTGGAGGTCATACATGGATACAATGGCTGCACCGTGATGCTGCATAAAGGCTCTGACAAGCCTGGAAACCGCTACGTCGGAGCTGACAGATTCAGATAGCACAGACTTCTTTCCAAGCTTTTCATCTTTAAAAAGGCAATTCAGCTCCCTGAGCCTTTGAGCCCGTTTCATTTTGAGCTGGCTGCTAATTGTATGCGTGCACATATGTGTTTCAGAAAAGAGATAAGCACATTGCCTTGGCCTCCTCACCGACTGCGCAGACACGTCTCACTTCTGTTCTCTGCAAGTTTTCCAAACGCGGCCTGAAGTTTTCTAAACATTAACCCTTCCCGGTAACTATAGCACATGTTCTTCTAGAGATGCTTTCTTGATTATGCGTGTTTAAAAATAGCTTTTCATTTTTAATTCTTTGAGTCCTGGGGCTTGATATTTTAATGTGCTTTTTGTAATCATGTTTACATTTTCAAATTACTCAATAATGACTACACAGTGTAACAATATATAGTGAACTACAGGAGATGAATGAGGCATCTTCTAGCCTTAGGGACTATATTTAAAATTTTAAAGCCTAGTTGTCTGATTTTCATGTTGGATGAAATATACCACGATTTTATTGTATTCTGCAATGCCAACTCCAAAAGAAGAAAATGTGGAGTGGTTGCTCATAAAAATGCAAAAGTCTTTCCCAATAGTCATGGCAACTAGTGTCCAGATGGCAGGATTGTCTGATTGCTGACTGTGATTCTTTAGAAAAGAAATCCACATAGAAGCAGCTGGGCTCAGAAAATCTGCCCTGCTTGAGAAGTGGCCAGACTCCCTAATTCTTAGAGGCCATATTCTCTACTCTGGGAAGATTAGTATCCAGGATAGGGCCCTGGCTATATCTATCTCGCCCCAGGGTATCCCAACCTAACACTCATTCACAAGAACAATAGGAACCTCCCAGATCCTAGGGAAAATCCTCCTATGGAAGGACTTTTTGTAGCTTCTAGAGAAAGTGCTAGTCAATTACACCGAAGGTTCTCTTTCTTTTCTAAACCCCTATTCACAGTGCATAATAAGTACAGTTGAATAAACAATAGCATGTTGAATCCATTGTTTCAGCGAAGCTATCTACTCTACAAAAAATAAAAACTCAGTTGGAAAATAATCAGAGAAAAGTGCCCAGTTGAAAGAGTCCCAGGGAAATAAGACATTTCCTCAAGAGGAGAGCTTGTCTCATCATAATAGCAACAACAACAATTATAGCAGCTAACATTTATTGAAGATTTCTCCTTTGCTAGGCATTTTACTAAAGATAAACTGTCAAGGCATTTTACAACTAAAATAACCTTGTTTATTTAGGATTTTTTGGTGAAAGCTGATATGCTTATTTTCACTTCCTGTTCTTTATCATTGTTCTCTCTGATCTGTGCTTCTGGTGGCCTTCTAGCCTCTCTGCCATTGTCCACAGTATTCTTACTTCCTTTACTATTTATTTATAGACCAGTCATTATCATGGTACACATACAATGAATTTTTTGTCTTGTTCTGTAATTGCAATTTTGAGAAATGCATCCAGAGCTATTTTTAACCTGATAATAACGTTATGGTCCACCCATACAATAAATTACCAGTTTCAACATAAATTAATTTTGGAAGAATGCAGAATAAAAAAAAGAATAATGCTATTGCTGCCTTTCCAAATTATTATCTCTTTAAACAATTGAAGCAAATTACCTTTTCTAGCACTGCTTGATAGGAAACTTGAAAGGAACACACAAGAGGAAGGGGTTACAACGGACTTAAAATCTTTGCTTTACTTGCGCAGTAGCAAATCCTTCTCTGTAACCTTTTGTGCATGACTAGTATCCAAGACTCTTTAAAATGTCAGGAAACCAACAATAAAAAAGAAAACAATATCATAAAATTCATGACTCTCCATAATCACCAAACTAAACAAGACTGACAAATAGGATGGTAGTAATGATAAAAAAAAAAAAAAATCAGTATTGACCATGTTAGAGAAAAAGAAGTAACTACAAGATCATAAAATGTAAGCACTAGGAGTATTCAATGCTATAAAAAGTAAGTACTTTTGGAAGTAAAACTCCCTGGGGACACCACGGGAGGCTCTTTAACAACAAAATCAAGTGTCTAGTAGGATGCCTTGTGCTCAGGTCAGACACTTTATGGACCTTTTTTGAGATGAGATGTGGAGCAAAGCCAGCATCAGAAGGTCCTGGAGAGCAGAAGCTACAGAGTCAGAAGAAAGCACGTGAAGCAGGCATCCTGGTAGGTCATCTGAGGGGCCCTGGGAGCGCCCTTGGCTGCCTCTGCAGAGCCCTGCAACCTCACCACTGGGGACTGATTCCCAGGGTGCAGCTAAGAGGAGGTTTCCGATAAGGGACAAGAGAGGGAAGAACTTGAGCCAGAGTGGGCCTTATTGAGGAGGGGTCCCTTTTGTCATGCCAAAGGCCAATAGAAGGGCACTGTGCACCATAGGAAGTGAGCCAAGGCTTCACTCTACAAGGCCGAAAAGAAACTTGAAGAAAAACAAGGAAAAGTTAAAAAGAACGTGTATAACTTACAATTTTGATTGGGTGAACCTAAAGCTGAACTTCTCAACCTTGGCACTATTGACATTTGGGGTCATAGCATTCTTTGTTATGAAGGGCTATCTGATACTGGATATCCTGTGCAGGATGGAGATTCATGACTCAGTTGGGAAGTAACCGGAGAAAAGTTCCCAGTTGAATAGTCCCAGAAAAATAAGACATTTCCCCAAGAGGATAGCTAGTCTAATAACAATACTATGGGATGTTTATCAGTGTCCTTGGCCTCTGCCCACCAGATGCCAGAAGCAACCCCCTGTCTCCGTAGTTGTGACAACCAAAGATGTCTTCCAGACATCATCAAATAACCTCTGGCAGGTGGGAAGGTAAAATCGTCCCTGTTGGAAAATCACTGCCCTAAAGAAGGGGAGAGGCTCATGTGAACCAAACCCTTTCCTTTTCTTCCATGCCCGTCCTTTTGTCTTTCCTCCCCTTCTTTCCTTCCTTCCTTACCTCCCTCCCTTCTCTCTTTCTCTCCCTCCCTCTCTCTTCCTCTGTCCCTCCTCTTCTCCCACCCTCTCTCTTTCTTTTTCTTTCCTTGTAGGTATACCCATGCTTTCCTCTATGAGAAAAGAAAAAAAAATGTGAGAAGAAAAGAGATTATGAAAACTTAATTAGGAAAAAAATATACCTTCACTGGAAGGAAAATTATACTAATGAGTTTAGAAGTATATAAACTACTGCATCATGTGTGGAAATGGTACAACTGAGTCATTAGTGTAACTGTATAATAGAATCAGAGGCCCAGAAAATAGTGATTTATATTTCTGCTACTGATTCTGATTTAGGATTGTTCTTATAAAATCTGTAAGACAAAAATTTCTCTTGGAGTTAAAGCTAATGGACTAAAACAATCTCCAAGAAAGACAGTTTAATTAATGAACATTATAAATTAAACAATGTACTTCTATAAAAAATATAAATCTTCTCCCCTTATTTATTTTTGTTGGGTTGCAAACTGAACAAATGATGATGAATATAAGAGATAAGAATAAGGAGGCTCATCTTCTGGCCCCTTATTGCTTCTCACTAACTGCATGACTGTGGGTAAAGCCATTAATCTCTCCGAGCCTCGGTTTCTCCCCATTTGTGAAAGTTATGAGATTATTCGTAAGAATTCTTCCATCTCCAAAATTTTATGATCATGAGGAAAATATAACTCAAATAATCTGAAACTGAAAGAAAAAAATTGTGCAATTCTACCAACTATGGAAGGTAATTACTCTGTAGCATACATAATTTCTACTCCAGAGCTACGGGGTTATAAAAGCAAGAAAAGGCTTCTTTTATTGATCAAAGCCCTTGACTGTACAGTACAGCGTCTCGCTCTTGGAGTCTTCTTTAAATCAGAATGTCTATGATCAATTTCAGATGGAGTAAGCAAGTTGGAGAGTCCGCTGGGTACAGGGCTGAGTGTGCCCGCTGTTCAGTGTGGCAAGGGGCTCTTCAGCAGGAAAAGGGCAAGAATGCAGGAGTAAAACAAGCTCCGAACTCCAAGAGCCCAGCCACCAGCATCAAAGAACGGCTCTGCCGTGGTGTCTCGACATTTGCTCCGGAAGCCTTCTACTGCAAGTATGTGAGTGTCTGCTACTAAAACTCAGAAAATAAAGCCCAGTGTTTATCAGAGAAGTGAAGTCCTGTCTGGTCTTAGGCAAGCTCTTGAAAAGGTACAGCCTCGATGCCTTCAGCCACGAGGCAAACCCCAGCAGAGGAGTCATTCATTCAAGGTGTTTATGCAGATGCTGGTATTAAAGTGTGGAGGGAAAGATGCAAAGTGGCAGAATTTCAACATCCATTTCCTTTACAGGAACCCTGAATAGGTGCCCCCCCCCCTCTGCATAGTCTAATATAAAATGTTTTGTCAAAGATCACCTGACTTGAGACTACCAAATAAAATCCACTCACATTCCGTAGAAAATCAGATTTATATAAGAATGTAAATTCTCAAATTTGTAGACCAACTCATAGTAGATAGTAAATTTAAGAGCAAGAATGTGCCTCTTGTTTAAGTAGAAGCATAGAAATAGTGGTGCTCGTTGGAAATGCTGGTGCATCGAGAAGGAAATACATCCATCATAGGCCAGATCTGAAATTCCTGGCTCTGGTTCCTTCGGCACAGAAAACCATGGCCTGAACAGCTTTTCTTAACATAAATTTGGCCTGCCTTCACATTCCTACAAAGGGATACTTAATTTATATCATTAGGCACTTTGGAATTTTAAGGGAAAATTCTCCCAAGTAGTAAAAACCAAACAGTAATTTGTGGGATTTTACTTGGAAGGGAAATGCACTGGGAGAGGCAAAGCCAAAGCAGGAAATTCTCGGTAAGGGATGACAGCTCAACCGCTCCCTGAATTTACAGCCAACAGACAGGTTTGGAATGGAAATGAACCTCTTGAAAATATCCTGCTGCAAAGAAACACTCCTCATCCAACACTAGGCCAGATTATGTGTCATGAACTCTTATTCAGGATCTCCAACATTTTTAAAGAATATAAGACAAACAAAAAGAATCACTAACAAGTATAAAAACGTGCAAAGCTTTTTAAGTCTCGGATGCCAGAGAATCAGAAAATTGCTGGTGCTCTTATTTTTAATGAGCAGACCTTGAAATCCACTCTCTAGCAGGTGGCGGGTTTTGTCTCAGTCTTTTTTGTTGCTGTTAACCATTACTCTGGAACTCAGACTTACTGATATTACCAATATTACAACAAACTCTGTATTTATTAAAATTTGTTCTTTTATATTCCTTTTTTATGTTGAAAAATATCTCCATAGTCTTTTTCAAGACACTCTGCCACTAAGTGTGATTAAATTTTGTCTAAAGAAGTGCACAATTGTTCCCATAACATGGAAATGTCAACAAAAGCAAGAATTTGTAAATCCATTGGCAACTCTATATATTTTCTTCCCTCAGAATACCTTTGGTTATTTTCCACTGATTGGGAAGCCACTTCTCATTATTTTTTATTTCCATCATTTTGTTTTTCTTTAAATACTATATTTGAATTTGGGGGCATGACCTTCCCTTTGCTCTAACTGATGAACAGTATATCAAGTAGTACACAGTATGGTCACTATAATAAGAGGGCACACCAATACAAAGGCATAAGGCAGCACTTTTATTATAGATGCATATTTTTACTGGGAAATGTTATACAGCCCCTTTCCCTGGAAACCTCTAAGTATTATTTACACATCCCTCGGATAAAAATTATAAAGTTGGAGATACAGTAAAAAGTGACAAGAATAGCATTTTTAAGTGCTCTTCAGTTTTATGATTCTACATGTTTTTCTATAATATGGCACTTTTATGTTTCTTATACTTAAAAAAAAATAAAAGAAATCCAAAGGAATGTCTTCTTTCCTACCCACATTTTCTCAAGCCCCATCGTCTTCAAGCTGCTCTTCCAGCATTATTTTCTTTCATATTCTACAGGTAGGAACCTATAGAATATGAAGTTAATAGGTTGTCTTATCCCAGAACCATCTTAAAACATTACTAACACTCAAGATATCCCTGAACATGACTCTGGATGGCACTAAAGGGTCCTGATATGACATTTCACAAAGCAAACATATGACGTAGTTACTCGACTGCGCTGCCCAGAGGTATGAAGAAGCACATCTCTTTAATATCCCCATGTCCCTACCACTCCAAAAAATTGATTTCTTAAAGACATCACAATTTTATGTTATTACTCCTCTATTCAAAAATCTACTGTCATATAAAGGAAATGCGATTTAGGGGTTGTTTCTCAGATTTGCCATAGAATTCACACAAGTATAAATACTGTCTGCGTTTAAAATTAGTGGAGTGTTGATTCGGTCCTTACTTTCTTTACCTTCCTAACGGGAAGTAGGAGACTCGTCCAGAGCAAGGAGGTACTCCTTTCCTTAGTTCAGATTCACGATGAACTACCAAACCAAAACATAGGCTTTTGCTTATGATGTGTTTTGTTGTAAGGGACTGTTTATGGCATACTTCTCCAAAGAATCAGAGTTTCCTTTAGATGCTTTTAAAAGCAATCTAAGACATAGAAAGATTTTCTTTCCTAAGGAGCCACTCTGTACCTGTACATGAGTAGTCATCGATTCGGATATATCCCGTTTTACAGATACACATGAAAGAGCCCGGGCCGTTGACACACACGGTGTTCTCGCGGCAGTAGTGGCGCCCTTCTGCACACTCGTCGATGTCTGTGAAGGAAAGGCAGGGCAAAGAGGTCAAGAGTGGTCAGCATTCCAGAGGTTCTCATTGGTGGGGAGAGCACAGTAGTTACTAATTGAAAAGCATTGTCAAAAAGTATTCAAAACATCTTTAATAGGAATGTTTGATGTTCAAATGACAGAAATCATTTGCTAGGGTTTCCAAGATGTCTGTATATTTCAACTTGCATCATTCTAAATATAATTAGACATTTCCAGGGCTTTCATCTACCTGTGTGTGATTAACTGGATGAGAAAGTAAAGATTAGGCTTCCTTAGAGTCTTGGAAGCTGCAGTCACTGAGCCTATCATATATTATTTTTTGATTCACTGGCTATTCTGTACATTTGGTGAGACCCTGAAAGAGGTGAATACAATATTTAACATACACCAGGACTTTTATAACTTCACTTAAAGATATGAAACCAATAACATGTAGCTTATTAGAGATAGAAGTAGAGCTATAACTGTCCCAGTAAGTGTCAGAACAGAGATGAAATTACAATGTAGAGACCTGATATAAATGAGAAACTGTAAAATAGTAAAATAAGATATCATAGTAAAGAACTGCTATAGTAATTCACACATCAGGTTTTGAGTATAAAGACTTACAAATGTTCAGCCATAACAGGCACTAGTACTAATTGGGAAGAATGTGAATTTTGACAATAAAACTGTCCCCATTTTATAGCACCTCTCTGCATGGAACATATAGTATTTTACAAATATTTTATCATTATGTAAAACTCTTTATTAAGGGCCTTAATGCATTGACCAGGCATGGTATTTCTCCTCCAGAAGTCTGCTTTCTCAAATCCTTGTGGTGAATCCACAAAGTAGCATTCCCCTTATTTGCACTATTAAGACAAATGGATCAATTATAGGAGATAGCCAGATGAGCCACCACTACAGAAGTTGCGCTATTCATAGAACCTCAGCTATGCTCCCAGTCCAGAGAGCACTGAAAGCAGTGATTCACAGAATCTTGGGAAGATAGGTTTTGGAGTCAGAGGCCTCTTGGCAATCATCTGAGCTAACTGCATTTTTTTACAGATGGAAAAACCGAGGTCTACAGAGACACAATTTTCCATTCTACTTCTCAATGAAACTCAAAACAATAAATTCCAAACCTCTTAGCATACAAAGCTCTTTCCAGTTTGGCCCTTACTTTTCTGCCTTTATAGCTTATGACCTGACTCCCTCTTCCCTTCCCGTGTTCCAGCCACACCGAGGTTCTGATTATTCCTTGGTGGGCTGTGTTCCTTCATACTCATGTGGCTTTGCTTATGTTGCTCTTTCTACTCCCACCTCCCTACCATGGACCCAGTGGATCCTGTCCCCAGTGGATGCACTGCCAAGAATCTGTTTAAATGTCTCTCTGTGAAAACTTTCCTAACGAAGTAAAATGCTTCCTATGCTGTGTTCCCTTGGGAGTTTGTAAATGTTTACATTTTGGATCCATCCATTGTACCTTTATTAATTTTTGGAAGATTCTTCTCCCCAGTAAGCCATATATACTCCTCAAGGGTAGGGATCATCTAGTATTGTTTCTTAACTCTGGCTGCACATTATTTTATCTGGGATGTTTGTTTGTTTGTTTGTTTGTTTTTAAATCTTTATTGTTGTATTACAGATGTTCCCCCTTTTTCCCCCATTGACTCCCTCTTCCCCATTTCCAATGCCCTCTTGCCTTCCTCACACTATTGTCTGTGTCCATTGGTTATGCATATAAGTTCTTAGGTTAATCTCTTCCCTCCCCCACCCCTCCATCTCCCTTCCATCTGAGGTTTGTCAGTCCATTCTCTGGGATGCTTTTTAAAAACACTGGTTCTTGGGCCAACTCCCAAACCCTCACTACAAATTAACACAGGCAATTTTTAAAAAATTTTCTCCATGATGAGTCTAAAGCAGGAGTCAACAAATTTTTTCAGTAAAGAGCCAGATACTAAATATTTTAGGCTTCAGGAGTCATAGGATCTCTGTTGCAACTTCTTAACTCTACTGTTGTGGCATTGAAGCAACCGTAGATGATACGTATATAAATTAGCCTGGCAATGTTCCAATAAAACTTTATTTATAAAAACATGGCAAATCAGATTTGGCCAGCAGACCTCAGTTTGATGATTCCTGGTCTAATGCATAACCAGGGTTAGGATTCACTGAATATTTAACTCATGTTTATATCCACAATACCTTATAGTGTGTCTAGGACGTTATGGGGTCAATAAATGCTACAAAATGAATGAATAAATGCTTCATGACCTAAAATATAAAGAAAACCTAAAAATGGCTCTCAGATTTTCTGAATTATAGGATAATATTCTCTTCATGATAACATGTTACTTCTAAATGTCCACACTGTTCTGCAAGGAAAATATCACATTCAATTACAGTCTGAAAATTAAACTACAAGCAACCTAGGGGAATATGATGAAAAACTCATTTGCTTCCAGGGTCTCAAGATTACAAAAGGAATGATATGGTATTATTGATGTGCCCAGCTTGACCAATGGACTTGACCCCCACCCCTCTGAGAAGGGGCTGTGATGGAGTGGAAGTGACCGAGAGCCCCTGCAGGAGTCCATGGGCTTAAGCTTGGAGCTGGAAGGATGGCCAGGAAGGAGTTCTTGTGCACAAAGGCATGAAGCATTTACCTTCGGGGATAAAAGAACCAAGAATAATGAACAAAACTCAGTGAGGGCATCTTGGTTCTCAGAGGGAAGAATTACTGAATACACTGTGGAATCTTCTCAAAAGAAGAATAGTTCCTAGTGAGAGGCCATCGATCCTGGTGGAGTCAAGGAAGTAGCTTCAGTGCCTAGAGAAGGACTGAGTCCTGGCTGGAGCAAGCTTTAATTATTTAAGGCATGTACCTCTCTCCAAACAGTATCCTGGAGAAGGACACCTAGCCCAGCAGGGGTAGCTACCAAACCTGGAAAATCAAACTCATAAGTACAGGTGAAGCATCTCAGATCTCTGCCAAGAATACTGCAGGAATAGGAACTCGGAGATTACTAAAATCCTATAGGAGGAGACAGTGAATTAGGGTTGTTTCTATTACTGTGACTCTATTTAAAGCCACAGTTATTGGATAAGTTGGTTTGTAAGGTACATAGGAATACTTTGTGAAAGGGTAATACTCCAGCAGTTGTTTGTTGTTGGGTCTACATGCCAAACTGTTGGGAGACACTGCTCTATCCAATTTCACTTTGTAAATGTTTCCCTTTTAAGCTACCATGTGGTCAGAGAAAACGCAAGGTTGGATGATAAAGCAAAAACAAGGAACCTAGTTAATGCAAAGCCTTTTAGGAACTTGAAGGATCTGCATAACACAGAAATATTGGGTCCATGATCAAGAGATAGGAAATGCCATACTTATTTCCTGAAGTAGTATCGTGAGGGGAAAAGAAGTAAAATATCAAAACATATCATCTCAACCCTGTGTACCTAATCACCAATTGCCTTTTTAAATTTCTCACGCCCCATCTTCAGAAAAGGAACTCCCAAAGAGCTGCCTTTACATACTAAAACTGCAAAACCACATAAATGCCATGTCCATTTACATATGCAGATACTCACAGGCACAAAAATGGCAGGACTAAAAAGTAAGCTGATGGAAAATCATGTTCAAACTTACTCCAGGGTATATTTTAGTTCCAAATCTCAATTCGAAAACTTAGCCAAATTCTCACAATTCAATTCTTTACACTTTACTGAATGTCTTCTCTGTCCAAGTCTTCCCTGGACTTTGAGTCATATTGATGACCCTGAGAGTTAGACCACAGCCATAGGTGGGTAGTGCTGGGATGGAGTGTACTTCAATACAACTTTCTCCGAAGCAGAGGGAGCTGCACCAAGTTGGAAAGGGCTGCCACAGAAGATAGCGTCCTGCCAAATATTCAGACATGAGCTGGACATGCTATAGAGATTCCAGCAAAGGGTGTCCCGCTCGACCATGTGGCTTTTAACATCCCTTCCAAAATTTAGTACAAAGAGAGTGAAAGCACAGACCCTGTCTCGAAAGGATTTACAATACAGGAAACAGTAATATCATCATCATCATCATCCAGTTAGGTGTTTTCAGCCTGTGTTCTAGAGAGCAATATCTTTAAAGAGATTCATGGTTCCTGGAAAACACACTACTGCATGGTCAAATAAGTTTCAGGATCATCATGTTACTATACTCCTCCTACACCCTCCTTAAATTCACAATGAACATGAGCAAATTACAGGCTCTGAAATGTCTAGTTGTTTTTTATTTTATTTTATCCTTACCCGAGGAAATTTTTGCATTTATCTTCAGATAGAGCAGGAGGAAGAGAGGGAAGTAGAGAGAGAGAGAAACATCGATGCGAGAGAGACACATCAACTGGTTGCCACCCACACGACCCCAACTGGGGCCAGGGACAAACTGCAACCAAGGCACGTGCCCTTAGCGGGAACCAAACCCGGAACTCTCTGGTCCACGGGCTGATGCTCTAACCACTAAGTCAAACTGGCCAGGGCTCTAGTTGTTTTTTAAAAAACTGCATTAATTTATTCAACAAGTATATAATGGACATGCACCATGCCCAAGTACTACATTGGGCAAAAGACAAATTCTAGCTAGAGAAATATCACTTAAATCATAATCTTATAAGGTGATGCATACAATATAACAAAAACATATACAATGTGCATTAAATAGGCAGCAATCAACTTTTTTTTTTTTTTTTTTTTTTTAGCACAGTGCTTATTTGTTCTGAGCACCTATTAATGTAGAACGTATTTGGGAATTTGTATTTGGTGATATAAATCATTTTATAACTCTTCCCTCCCCCAACCTGAGGAGCTGATAATGAAATTAAAAAGCTGATTTCATGAATAACAACATGAGGTCTTATATGCTAAGTATAAAAAAAAAAAAAAGGAAACCTACACTATAAAGAGTGGTATTCAGAAAAAGGTTGACGGCTAAGGGCAGAGACAACCAAGAAACCTTTGATGGCGTAGCAGGGCTTGAGGGGGATTTTGAAGAAGTAGCCTTAAAGTGTCAGACTTGCACAGAGTTGGAGGGGCTGCCACAGAAGAGTTTCCTGTGAAACAGAGGTGCTCAAAGATGAGTGAGAGTACTGTAGAGATTTGAGTCCAGTGTAGAAAGCATAGGCAGGAAACTACGAAATGTTGAGAAATAGTGAACATTCCATTTGGTTGAAGTTTGTGCAGAAAGAAGAAATGGAAATACAGTTATGGGGTAAAGAGACACAATGTAACTCTATTTAATTGTCCAACAAATATGAGAAAGGTACCTTATTTGCTCTGGTGAAGACATTAAAGCATTTAGAAGGAAGGGAGTAGGGGAATGGCTTAGAAAAATAAACCACACAAGAGTTGCTGAGGTGGTGCAGTCCTCACACTTGACCATTCTAATGATGGAGCCTGGTCCATGTGACAACAGTCGGGAATCGGATTCTCCGGAATTTTGAAGGATGCAGTCACACTCCACCAAACTTAAAAAGCAGGAGCAAACTATTTCTTCTACTTGAGCAACTCCTCTTGCCTCAGGATAATTCAAGCTGATCTATTTTAGAAACAGTAATCTATAAATTTATAAATTCCCTTTTCTCCAATCTGAAAGCTGAGGCCGCCCTTGTAATAATTGAGAATCACAGATTTTTAGACCTGAGAGGAACTTTAGAAATCACCTAAGCTAACCCCCATCACTTACAATGGAAGAAAGAGAGGCACAGAGATGCTAGAGACAAATTAAAGTGGTAGCAGGGATCCGATCATGAAACTTCTGTTGAGTCACATTAAAAACTTTGGACTTCATCCCTGTGTGGAATGGGAAAGCTTTTAGGAAAGGATTAATTGAATCAGATCTGTGTTTTTTGAATATCCCTCTTAGAGCAAAGGTTAAACAGTTAATGAGTGGCAATGATAATGAGAACACTGTTTCCAGACCCCAGGTCCCAAGTTAATGTTCCTTTTGGCATATAGACTGGTCTCCAGACTAGCCTTGGAGGCAGCAGACACGGCAGGATGCTCCCTCTCCTGTGTGCTTCTGCCACACAACCCAGCTCCCCCATCTACTGCCTTTTTACTGATGCTATTTTTTTTTAAAGCATGGTGTATTTCTAAGGCTAGAGCATTTATCTCATTGTGCCCTGTAAAAAGATTATATTAGCATGTTAATGAACACTAATGCCTTCTTGCTCAGCCAATAAAATCTTGAAGTCATGTAGCTCAACTGCAAGAATTCCACATACTGAAGACTGATACAGATCAGTATGGGTCTTGGCCCATCAGCTGTGAAAAACTGGCTTGGCAAAGTTGGCAAAGAGATCAATAACTTAACTCAAAAACTGGGGGAAAGGCTAAGTTCTGAAAAATGTAATCCTGGAAAAGAATTCGGGAAGACAAGTCTTTTTAAAAAATAAAAAAATTTGCAAGTGTAAATAGGCTGCTCACTGAAAAACCAGTAAAGAATAAATTAAAATTTCATTTATAAATAAGTTAACATTTAAAGGAATTGCCAGTAACCATGTTTTTAAGTTAGTGGCATTAATGAGTTTGTTTACCAAATATTAATTTTAGGTATTAAAAACAATATCTATTATATGTTACTAAAACATATTATTTTTTGAAATTTCAAAATAATAACTATACATTTCTTTCATTTATTTTTAAAAATTCATTTATTGTAAATTGTATGGTACATTCTTTAAGAAGAGTAAAAGCTATGTCAGTTTTCTTACTACTATTAATAGAATATATTATTCCTAGCTTTGGGTTTCCTGAATTTATATATATATGTATGTGTGTGTGTGTATGTGTGTGTGTGTGTGTGTGTATACACACACACACACATACATATATATATGGAATCATGCAGAAGAAAAATTTGAGACAGGGTTGAGAGTGGATCAGAAAATAATACCTTTGGGAACAGATGAGATCATTTGAAAAAATGAGGAACAGAGGAAATAAAAGCATGAGTAGTTTATCCATGTAAGTAGTATCTATTGAATTCCTACTATGTCCAATATATTAACTTTGACACCAATGACATAGCCTTGAATAAAACAATTGTAGCATCTGTCCTTGCAGAGCTTATGGACTTTCTGACATGAGGGACAAATAATAATTTTTAAAATGTTATGGGATGCCCAGCCACTGCGGCTCAGTTGTTGAGCATCGACCCATGCACCAAGAGGTTTGCCGGTTCGATTCCCGGTCAGGGCACATGCCCAGGTTGTGGGCTAAATCCCCAGTGGGGGACATGCAGAAGGCAGCCAATCGATGTTCCCTCTCATCGATGTTTCTATTTCTCTCTCCCTCTCCCTTCCTCTCTCTCTAAAATCAATAAAGAAAAAATATTTTTTTTAAAAAAGAATATTATGGGACTTTGATAAGAATAGTGCCATCTGGAGGGAAAAAAGTGAGAGTTAAATCTAGTCTTGTGTAAGGCAAGGCAAAGCTTCCAGGAGGATGTGACATTGAAGCACACGACTAAGGGAGAAGTAAAATTAGCCAGGTGAGATAGGAAAGAAAAGAGCATTCCAAATAAGGGACTATGTGCAAATGCCAGAAAGTGAGAGAATTGGGTATATTCAAAGAATAGCAAAACATTTGATGTGGCTAGTGAAGTAAGCAGGAGCTATTTTGTGTGGAGACCTTACAAACCATGTGAAAGAGTATGACATCAGGCTATGTTCAACAGGAATGTATTAAAGTTTTTAAAATCAATTTTAATACATTATATGTATACAGGGTATAACATTTTAAAGACACAATAGAATGCACAATAAAAATAAGTCTGACCCTTAGCTACTCAGTTCTTCCACTCCTAATCCCCGAGTTAACCACTGTTACCAACTTCTTATGCAACCTTCCAGAGACACCCTACACCCATATAAGCACATGCATGGGGAGGGGGTTGCCTCACCTCTGAAGGATGTTAAGCAGGGGGATGAGGTGACATGAGTTTCTAAGAAAGACCTTTTTACTTGCAAGATAGAGGATAGATTAGAGAAGAACAAAACTGGAAGCTAGGAGGAAGGTCACTTAATAATTTGAATTCTTGTGTCTGTGACAGTATATTCTAGTTGAATATGGAAAGTGTATACCATATTCAAATATATATATATATAAATATATATATATATGATGTACAACTGACTGCACTCCCAGACTGACTGGATACCTCCAGGTGAGGGAGGGGAACTTTCAATGATAATATCTTCCTTTCTTAACAACTACCTGGGTGGATCTGTAATGTGGGAAACTGGAGGAATACATGTGGGTGACAGAGAAGTATGGTTTTAGACGTGTTGAATTTGAGGTGCTTATGACATATCCAATTAGAAATATCCAAGAGGCAGTGGTGGAGCTCAGAAGAGAAGACAGGGCTGGAGGTCAAGTTTGAGGAGACATAAGCAAGCACAGAGAAGATCATTAAAGCTATGGTCTTACACAGCATCATCCAGAGTGAGGGTGCAGAAAGAGAAGAAAGAAAGATGGAGCCCTGGGGGACTTAAGCATTTAAGGGGCAACTAAAGGAAGGCGTCTGGGAAAGATCACTCAGACAGGGAGCAAAAAATCAGAAGAGTACTGGAGGCAGACAAATGTTGAAGTAGTGATCAGCTGCCACCTCTTCAACACACTTTTTATATTCAGGGAAATCCCCATCTCCCCAAGAAAGAAGTCACAACTCAAATGTTCAGTGTACTTGGCATCTAGGACATAAGCCTGTAACCTAGGACTGCAGTCAGAGTCACTCATGCAAAACTTCAGTTGAGAAGAGAACTCATGAGTAAGCAAGGCTGTGTAGTTCTCCAGCAAGTTTAATAGAGAGAACATTCAGTACTTAGGGTGGTAGTGATGGCCTAGCTTCTAGAGGCCAGTCCTGGGCATCATCAGTGAAAAGTATGCCATTTTGGGGAGTTGTGGGGTGGACACTAAGAGGGAGGGGTCGTGGGATTTGTATCCAGGTGTGACAGGTGTTGTCTTAGCTGAACATTATCTAAACCTGTCCTCCCATGTATATTGTGAGCCATTTAACATCCCTCAATATATTCCTTTTCTGTTTAAACTGCAAAGTGAATTCTGTTGTTTGCAACTCTGATCCCTGATCAATACAATGTGGTATCATGAAGACAAGGTAAACAGGTGCTTGAAAGAGGGAGTGATCAATAGAATTAATTGCTGCCTAGAGGTCAAGCAAGATACAGACTGCAAGGTGTCTGATCTAACAATGTAGACGTTATCAGTGACCTTGATGAGAGTAGCTTGGAGGAGATATGGGATGAAAAATCTAGACTGAAGTGAGTTAAGGAAAGCATGTAACTTGAGGAAATGGAGACAATGAAAATAGATCACACTTTTAAGAAATATGGCAATAAAGGGGAAGAGGGGCAATAACAAAAGCTAGAAAGGGAGGTGGGCGTTAGGGAGAAACTTTTTTTTTTTTTTTTTAACTTATCTTTATTGTTCAATGTATTACAGATGTTCCTCATTTTTCCCCCATTGCCCCCCTCCTCCCCATTCCTGCCCCCCTCCTGCTTTTCCCCACACTGTTGTCTGTGTCTATTAGTTATGCATATATATATATAAGTTCTTTGGTTTATTTCTTCCCACCCCCAACCCCCCTTCCCTTTGAGGTTTGTCAGTCTAACAACCAATTTGTACTTCTTAATACCTTCACCTTTTTCACTCCTCCCCCCAGCCCCCACCCATCTGGTACCCAACAACAGTTCTCTGTATCTATGAAAATGTTTCTGTTCTGCCTGTTCATTTTGTTTGTAGATTCAATTGTTGATAGATATGAATTTATTGCCATTTTGTTTGCTCATATTTTTTTATCTTTTTCTTCAAGAAGACCCTTCAACATTTCATATAATAATGGTTTGGTGGTGATGAACTCCTTTAGCTTTTCCTTGTCTGGGAAACTCTTTATATGGCCATCAATTCTAAATGACAGCTTTGCAGGATAGAGTAATCTTGGTTGTAGGTTGTTGCTTTTCATCACTCTGAATATTTCTTGCCACTCCCTTCTGGCCTGCAAAGTTTCTTTTGAGAAATCAGCTGACAGTCTGATGGGAACTCCCTTGTAGGTAACTAACTTCTTTTCTCTTGCTGCTTTTAAGATTCTCTGTTTGTCTTGAACCTTTTGCATTTTGATGATGATGTGTCTTGGTGTGGGCCTCTTGGGGTTCATCTTGTTTGGGACTCTCTGTGCTTCCTGGACTTGTATGTCTGTTTCCTTCACCAAGTTAGGGAAGTTTTCTGCCATTATTGTTTCAAATAGGTTTTCGATTTCTTGTTCTCTCTCTTCTCCTTCTGGCACCCCCAAGATGCGAATGTTGGCACGCTTGAAGTTGTCCCAGAGGCTCCTTACACTATCCTCATTTCTTTGGATTCTTTTCTCTTTTTGCTGTTCTGGTTGGGTGTTTTCTGCTTCCTTATATTCCAAATCGATGGTTTGCTTCTTGGATTTACCTACTCTACTATTGAATCTGCGTAAATTATTCTTTATTTCAGTTAGTGCCTCCTTCATTTCTGACTGGTCCTTTTTTATGCTCTTGAGGCCCTCTCTAAGTTCACTGAGGTTCTCACTAAGTCCATTGAGCATCCTTATAAGCAGTATTTTGAACTCAGCATATGTTAGGCTGCTTAACTCTATTTCACTTAGTTCTTTTCCTGGAGTTTTGTTCTGTTCTTTCATTTGGGACCTGTTTCTCCGTCTCCTCATTTTGGCTGCCTCCCTGTGTTTCTATGTATTACTTAGTGAGAGGTATAGGGCTAGCTGAGACCAGATGCTGCTTGTTTGAAAGAATTTAGGAAAAGCTGAAGCAGGATCCAAGACAGGCCAATCCTATGGTAAAGCGACTGGCAACAGCTTGAGTAGGCCTAGAAGTTGTGTGGGGCGGGGCCTCAGGGAATCACCAGGGCTGCGCAAACAGAGTGAGCCAGGTTGCTGGAGTCCCAGATATGGCGGCGTCTGCCAAAGCCTCTGATAGCACGTCTGTCCAGGAGAAAGCAGCCTCTCCAGCCCTCGCTCCAATGCCAAACAGCTCAGTTCTTCCCCATATGACTCTGGTGCCTTTCAGGCTCCTTCCTGCATGCTGGAGCCTGGAGGGTGCAAGTCCGAGTAAGTCCGTGCGCGGGCCCTTTAAGAGGAGCTGCCGGGGGCTCCAGCCGCCTCAGCCTCAGTTCCCGCTGGTTTTTCCAGCCAGAAGTTATGGGGATTCTCTTCCTAGCACTGGAACCCTGAGCTGGGCTCCTGGTGTGGGACGGGGACCCCTCAGTCTTCAGGGAGGACCTTCCCAGCCGAGGTATCCTCCTAATTTTTATCCGACACACGTGGGTGTGGGACCAGCCCTTCGCGCCTCCGCCCCTCCTACCAGTCTAGATCCTACGGCTTCTTTAATTTTGTAGTTGTAGGACTTCCATTCAGCTTGATTTCAGGCGGTTTTGAATGATGGTTGTTCTGTAGTTTAGTTGTAACTTTGATGTGGTTGTGGGAGGACGCGAGACCGCGTTTACCTACGCCGCCATCTTGACCGGAAGTCCGGGAGAAACTTGATCATATTTAAATGCTGATGGGAGGGAGTGAATAGAAAACAGGGGATAATAGATGGCAAGTTCCCTCTGAAGACAGGAAGAGATGGGATTCAGTGTGCAGATGGACCTACTCCTGGAAGGATGGTGTCTATTCCACTGAGACGAGGGAGAGGGGAGAAAGGACGAGAGTGAAGCCTGTGGGTTTGAGTGATGGGAGCAGGAGGCTGAGCAAGTTACTGCTCATGTTTTCTGTTTTGTTGGAAAATAAGGTATCTGCTGAGAAGAAGAGAATGGATAGAGCCAACGGTTTCCAGGGAATGGTGAAGTTTGAAATAATCATTGTAGGAAATAAGAGGAAACTGAACTGGGTGCATAGTAAAATTACCAAGCAGAGTACAGCACCCAGCTAAGGTTGGTAACCATGCACAGACCTACCACTTGACATTTCTGTAACACTTTGCTTCTTACCATGCATGTTCATATGTGTGATATGTTAATCCTCACAATAATCCCATGGCCTACAGGAAACAGAGTTACCCCCTTCTCACAGCCAAGGAACCTGTTAGACGTTGAGGCGTTTCCCAAATGTTTGCTATAAGCTCACTGTTGGCGAATCTAGAATCACTCCATATAACACACTGGCCCTCCACAATCTGGTCCCCATCTTTACGGTTTAATCTACTAACACTCCTGGATATAAGCCTCCTGTTGCAGAAAGACTCCAAACATGCCTTGCTCTTGCTCTTTGCTTTCTCTTCTCTGCCAGTCCAAACTGGATTCACGCTTCATACCCAGATGAAGTCCCAGTTCCTCCAATATCTCCCTAACCTCTTGGGCCATGGGGATTCCATCTGTCTCTACTTCTGCACTTTTTGTCAGTGCTTATTCACGGCTAGTTAGTAAACTGTTTTGGCAGAATCCAACTTGCTTGAAATTAAGGAACAGACAGGCTCATTTGAAAGATTGCCTTGTCATGCTGCCTTTGAACATTCACCAAGTTGAATAGAGTTCTTTCCAAGAAGGCAGATTAGTATTTTTAAATATCAAAAACTAATTAATAAATATATATTTATTTTGCCAACAAATGAGGGTTTTACTCATTACAATACCCAAATTGCTGCCTATTGAGAGTTATTGGGTTGATCTAAACACTGCATCAGGGTTTGCATGAAAGATGGAGCTGCGCCAGTTTCCAGTTGTTTGTTTATACATAAACCACTGACTACGGTGCACTGCGAAATCCGCCAGTGTTAATCAGTCTAATGTTGATTAGGAGGTGTGACCTCACAGCAACTCAGTATAAACAAATATATGTTTTACAATTCCAATTCCACTCCTTCCTGTTCTCATTTAAGGATATGAACAATGTGTAAAAATATATTTGGGAGTACATTCTTCATATTAAAGAAAAATTACTTGAGGGAAATTTAAAATGGAATAAAAGGTAAAAAATGAAAATATTCTTATGTGTTATTAAAATCCTAGGGATCTATTTTTATATCATAGCAATGAACGAGAGATGTAATTTAGGACCACAATGTGCTTTCCTCGACCAACACTTCATGTTCATGAAAGGCAGCAGCAACATCCTGCTGTCCAAATGCATGGAGCTCTTTTGTGCTCCATGGTCATTTGCCTAAACAAGCCAAGTCCTTCTCCAACGCGTAACTCACATCTGCCACTCCTCTCTGTCACACTGATTCCATGTGTGCCTAACTGCTTCTCGCAATCCACAGCTATTGCTGTCCCCTACAAAGGTGTTCTTATTTTCTTCATAATATTAACAATAAAATTAACATTTACTCTGTGATGCTTTGACCATGTCATCTTGTTTTTCTTCACAACGTCACATGTTTTAACAACAGATCCCAAACCTCAGCTCAGGACCATTGAGTCAAAGCTAGATTTATTTTATTTATGCAATCCTGATATGTTCCTACCTATTCTGTTTTCCTACCATGAATCACACCCCAACTTCCACTGCCTATCTCCAAGCCTTTTTTCCAGATTTCCTTAATGCACACAATAATTTCATTTTATATTGAAGTTGGCTCTTCTTTTTGAAAGCTAATGCATACATAAAGGGAGGAAGAGAGTTGTAAAAGGAATGCTAATAGTTGTGTGTCATTTCAAGCAAGCATTTGTTCATTGACTTCACTCTTAACAAACACAACTAGAACATATGACTTGAAATTATAAATATGATATTTATAATTTAATCTCTAAATTATACTTAATCTTAAACTTAATGAAGCTGACAAAAGACTTTTTCCATCAATTAAATTATTAAAAATTTTAATTATATGATTCCTCTTGTCACTTCAAATTAATTATTTTCCAGGGAGGTGGCTTAAAAAATATTTTTTCAGTTATCTAATGAATAAATGATAATGAACTGCAGCTTCACCTAAGACACCTGCAATTAATTTAAAATAAATTGTTTAATTCCAAACAGACATTTTCTCCCTAATAATAATAAACAAGAACATGCATATGCAATTATCAAGTATTTTAACCCGCTATGCATTGACAGAAAAATAACATGAATTTCCTTAGTTACATTTAAAATCTTATTACATAATTTGCAAATGAGGATAAATAATATATACTATATCAAAGAACTAGTTAGAATATTATTCAGACCAGAAAGGAATTAGTCATGAAGTGGTTTGTTTCTGGAAATAAACCATGGTAACTCTGTTACTGAAGTAGCCGAAGATCTTATTACAATTGGCTTAAAACAGAAGATAATATCATTATGTGGACTCTAAGTGTATTGTGACCTAAAGTGTTCAATATACTAATGGTGTAATATCTTAGTTCCAAAAATGAATTCATGTTGCATGAATTGACTGATACACCAGTAGTAATAAATATGTTAGAAACCCAAGTTTAATGACAAATTGTTTTCAAGGATTTATTTTTCTGGAAGGCATTTTCACATACTTAATCTCATTTATCCTCCACTCTCCACCAACCTCATGAGACACATTCTCCCTATTTAATAAATGAGAAGACTGAGGCTCAGAGATATTAAGTTATTTGCACAAATTCCCACAGTTGGTAAAGAGCAGAGGTAAGAATAAAATCCAAGTCCTTCAAGACAGCATGGAGGGACCTGGAGAGTATCGTGGTAAGTGAAATAAGCCAGTCAGAGAAAGACAAGTATCACATGATCTCACTTATATGTGGAATCTACTGAAAAAACAAAAACAAAAAACTGATGAACAAAATAGATTCAGAGACATGGAAGCATGGAACATACTGAGGAATCTTAGAGTGAAAGGTAGATTGGATAGGAAGAGATGAACCAAAGAACTTATATACATGTATGCATAACCCAGGGACACAGACAATAGTGTGGTGAAGGCTGGGTATGGGGAGGAAGTGGAGTGGGGGGAAAAAGGGGAGACACCTGTAATACTTTCAACAATAAAGACAAAAAATTTTAAATCCAAGTCTTTTATATAATGTTCTTTCCATAACATCAGAACTTCCCCCATTTGTCAAAAATGGAAAGATTTTTATTTGATTGATTAAACAATTTACATTAATCTGTCTATTAAATCTCCAAATTTCTTCTGACATGTATTTTTTAAAAATTACAGGTGGTTGCACAAAGAAATATACAAAGTGTCCACCCAGGTACCAGAATGACTCTTTATGCACAGGGAGCATATACAAAATAAGTATTTGTTCTTATTTGCTTTTCAGCATTGAAACAATTGACTAGCAAAAGGGTGACAATTATACATACTTATTTAACACCGGAAGGCAGCAAATGTTTCCATCATATCATACTTCAAAGAAATGCAAAGATAAGCAGTTTGGTGAGAATACTGGGTGAAAGAAAACTCAAAATCATACCAGAAATTCAATAATGCTACAGGCTATGGATACAAATGTCCTTGGCTGCTGATGAATCTGAGGCGTCCCTTCAACATCTCCCCAGTTACGTCTGCATGTGCACTGAGTGTTTCTCTGGGCTCAGGAATAAATCAACACACATTTATCATCAGTGCCCACTACTCTGCCCCTGGGCATCCTCTGGGCCTTTCCCATGTTCTCTGAGTCTCTGTCAAAGCTAGTACATGTCCCCATGTCCCTACTTTTGTCCCTTTAAAGGAAGCTCCCATCCCCAAAGCTACAAAACTCTTGAGACACCACACAGCATTTCTCCAGTCTTCATAGCACATTCATAGCTACTCAGAAAGAAAAAGAAAAAAAAAGTTCTTCTACCTAATTTTGTTTTGTTCTTTGGGACCTAGGTCCTACAGTGGCCTCGTTTATATCCTAAATATACGAGTTTGTCCTCTTCGCCATCATCACAGTATGTCTCTCCCACCCTTCAGTGTAAAAACCAGCCCGAAGACCCAGGCAGCCCGTATATGCTTGTACAGAAACCTTTCTTCACTCTTGGCATAAAACCAAAATCCCTAAAGAGAATCAAACAGTACAAACAGACACTGGGGGTAGGTATCACGTTCACTGATAGCCGTTTTTATTCTTTACTTAGCTTAAACCACTGTTTCTCAACTGGGAAAGTCTTGCCCTCCAGGGGAAACTGGGCACTGTCGGGAGACATCTTTGTCGTCACAGCTGGCAGTGGAGCACTGTCACAGGTGTGCTGCAGGCATCTGGTGGGCAGAGGCCAGGGAGGCGGCTGCACATCCTCGATGCATAGGATGGCACCCCCAGCGCAGAATTCTCCAGCCCACAATGTCAAAAAGGCCAAGGCTGGGAACCCCTGGCTGAAATCAACACCTCTGTGATGCACAGGAATGTATAACCAAACCGGCTCCATAATTTATCTTTCTAGGCAGGAGCACATTAACTGAGGACCAAAGAATAATAATTTTTGAAAACTCATCCTTAGAAGAAAATCAATATAAAATTAGTCTGGAATAGTCCTTTCCAAATTCCATGTACATAATCTGTAAAGCTTGTGAAAATGCCGATTTTTGAGACCCAACCCTGACTTACCTAAAGGGAAATGAGGGTTGCACCCAGGAATATGCATTTTTGAACAAGCTCCTCAGGTGATTTTGATGCAGCTTGAATCACACTCTGAGAAACCAGGCAGAGGAAACCACACTGTATTCCTCATGAAAAGAAACTGAGACTGTGAACACTTAAATTCCTCTCCACTTGAGCATATAGCTGAGAGTCACTGGATGGTGACCAAACCGTTATGATGATAAATTAATAAACTCTATGCCCTAAACCAGGGCTCTTCACATTTTCTGATGTGTAAGGATCACCTGGAGATCTTGTTAACATGCAGATTCTGATTCAGTAGGTCTGAGATAAAGTATGAGAGTCTGTGTTTCTAACCAACTCCCAGGTGATGACCTCTGCTGATGCTCCTTAAACCAGCACATTAAGTATTAAGGTTCTTAAAAAACAGCTGCCAAAAGAATATAAGGACCAGGATTACTTATTTTAACAAAGCACAAAAACATCAATCACAGTTCTCACCCCCTCTGTGTCTGGAAATGGGCACAGACTTTCAATGTCACCTCCAGTAGAAAGGGCTTCATCGGTTTTGCTCACGGCTGTATGACAACGCACCCACTCAAGGCCTAGCATATAGTATATGCTCAACAAATACTGTGAAAAAATGAATGTTGAACAAAGATTCTCTATTTGTAGTCTAATGACAGAAGCCAATCATACATCAAAATTCCATGAAGAGCCCATGGATCCACCTCAGAGAAAAGAAAGCACTTGTTCTTAACCCCATTTAATACATAGATGTATCATTTATTGATGACTGATGTAAGCTGTCTTCTCTATACGTCATCCAAAGTGATCATAAATTCCAATAGACTTATCTGAGTATTTTCTAGAGCAGTGCGTTCTTTGGGGGGGAGGGTCAGATATCATGAGTCACACAACTATGGTATTTTGTTTCAGAAGAAAAGTCTGTGGGTAGCCTTGATTGCTTCTTTAAACTTTACATGAAAACCTAAGCCTAAAAAGAAATTCAGAGAAGTTTAATCTGTATTAGGTTCGATTTAAAAAATTTAAAGTCCTTCCTTCATATCAGAGGAGACCCTGACTTCAAAGAAAAAAATGCCCCTTTTCTCTGATTGGTATTTCTTAATGGTTGTTCAAGTTTAGAAATGAATGGAAATAGTTTTTGAATCAGAGAAAACTGAAGTTAAGTTAGTGGAAGTCATTCATCCCAGAGACTAAATGATGAATGTGCCCCCCCCCCCAAAATGGCTACTACAAGTTCAAACATGGCTGTGAAACTTGATAGGGATTTTTCAGAATGTTTGCACCACAACTCCTCAACTGGAGAAGAAATGATTTTCATGAAAAGCAAACAAAACAAAACAGATTTTATTTCCTCATCATTGTAAACATGTTAAATAGATGTTCCTCAATGCCTAAAAACACTTGAATGTTTCCATATGTCACATTAATTCCAAAAGCTGTTTTATGTTGCAACTTTTTCCCTTGGTTGGATGGAGAGATGATACTATTAAAAGGCTAATTCAGATTTAGAAACATCAGAAATGCTTTTGTTCTTCTGTTTTGTTTTCTTAACTTGTAACTGTGAGGGTTAACTTTATATGTCAACTTGACTAGGCCACAGGGTAACCAGGCATTTGGTGGGACTTCATTGTGGGTGTGTCTGTGAGGGTGTTTCTGGATGAGATTAACATTAAGTTGGTTGGCTGAGTAAAGCAGATCGCCCAGCCTAATGTGAGTGAGTCCCATCCAATCAATCCAAAACCTGAATAGAACAAAAGGGCTGAGCAAAAGGGACACTGCCTGCCTGCCTGATGGGCTGGGACACTGGTCTTCTCCTGTCCTTGGGCTGGAACTTCTACCTTAGCTCTCCTGGTTCTCGGGTCTTTGGACGTTGCTGAAATTATAGCATTGGCTCTCCTGGGAATCCTGCTGGCTGCAGAGCTTGAGACTTCTCGACCTTCATAATCACATTATCTATCTATCTATCTATCTATCTATCTATCTATCTATCTATCTATCTATCTATCTAGAGTAGTCCCCCTTATCTGTGGAGTATTTGTTCCAAGACCCTCCAGTGAATGAATACCTGAAATTGTAGACAGTACAGAACCCTCTATCTACACCCTATTTTTTTTCCTGTACATATATGCCTATGATAAATTTTAACTTATAAATTAGGCAATTTCATAGATAAAAGATTTGTTCTTAGCAACCTCAGCATACAATATTTTTTCTTCCTTTATTACATCAAGAACTTTCACCTTTTCACTTTAAAGGAAGCACTTTACAGCTTCTCTTTGGCATAACTGAATTTCCAGCACCTTGCACTTGCACTTTGGGGTCATCACCAAGTAAAGTAAGTGTCACTTGAACACAAGCACTGCGATGCCGTGACAGCAGATCTGATAACCCAGACGACGACTGAGCCCCAATAGGTAAGTACTGGGCAAAGGGGTGACACCTGTCCAAGGAGGGACATCACAAGATTCCAGCACACTACTCAGAGTGGGGCTCAATTTAAAACTTATAAATCGTTTCTTTCTGGAATTTTCTATTTAATATTTTCTAACCATGGTTGACTGTGGGTAACTGAAACCATGCTAAGAGAAACTGCAGATAAGAGGGGGGAGTGCTGTGTGCCCTTTTGGTTCTGTTTTTCTGGACAACCCTCATTAATACTGTAACCTTGGACTTTTTTTATTTAAGACACTCGACCATAACACCATAGAGAGTGCATCATTAACCACAGTTCTGAAAGCTACAGCATCTGCTAGAATTCTCTAATTAATCCCACAGGGCTCAGTCCTCTGGTTATTTATCCCCACTCTGTTAAACATGCCTCCCATTAGCTCCAGTGGGGACTCATGTGCTGGGCTTTCAATGAAAAAATTGAACTCATTCTACATCTTTCCCTTCATATCTCTTGGAGGCACTCTGTGAGGCTATCACTCATCTTACTCTTGAAGAAATCCTCTCACATTAGCCTTATATTCCACAGTTAATAATATGCAGATGCTGGCTATGTCAGGAATTCATCACTAAACTAATTAGTTGTGAAGAGGTAAGAAAGAGAGAGAGAGAGAGAGAGGAAGGAAGGAAGGAAGGAAGGAAGGAAGGAAGGAAGGAAGGAAGGAAGGAAGGAAGGAAGGAAAGGACAACGGGAGGGAGGGGAAGAACAGGAGGGAAAGAAAGAGGGAGTTTGTTTTCCTATTGTCTTTTTATTCGGGTTATTTATCATGGGCTCAGCTCATTACAGTTTTTATAATGCCAATGAGATGCTTTCTGGATGGACTAGAGACATTTTTTTTTTTCCTTTTCAGAAAGCAGTTAACTAGCTTTAAAAATGTCTTTCTAAAGAAAAATCTATATGCTACTTATTTATAAAAATAAGAATTAGATTAAGTAATAATAAATTAAAGGTGGTAAAAATTTAAAAACACCAAATTAAAAATGGATGACATAAATTTGAACCCTGGGTTTACTATTTGCTGTCTGGGTAAGTGATTTGGGGCAAATCATTTCATTTCCAAGCTCTTCCACTTTCTGAACCACAAAACAGGAGAATATAATAATGTCTGCATCATAGGATTGCTGGATGAAATAAGATGTTGTATGTGGAAGGCATTTTAAATTCCTCTAAAAAACCATTGTTTATTAGTAACTGGTGGTGCTTTTTATTATAGCCTTATTGACAAACAATAGCAGAAAAAGCGAATAAAAAATAGAAACAGAGAAATTGCATGTTTTCATTAAGAATTATGTTCACATTATTTTGTACATGGGCTAGAATCTTCTGAAATGCAAGGTAAGAAAAATAGTAGAAGAAACAGCATTAGCTAAAGGACTGGATTAAAAAGACAGAAATGAGGTGGGAGGAGACACTGTTGTTTTTGATACGATGGGTGAAAAAAATAAGAAAAAAGATATTTGTGGTCTTTTTGCTATGCATGCCATTTATCAGTACACATACGATTTAACAAATAATGACTTATAAGTGAATAAATATTTTTTGTACTACTTAAAATAATTTTTAAGGCCAATACATACCAATTTAAAACAACTGAATCCCTTTTTAGCAGTAAAATCAATATGACAATTAGACATTTTTACACAATATAAACACATCCAATAAGTTCACTGCTTGCCCTGAATTATTCTTTGGTCATGAGGTAGCCTAAAGGAACCCATCTGTTCAACATATCTAAGCATTTCAAACCAGCAATAAACAAATATAGTCTTTTTTTAGTTGTAAAACTTTTTATTTCTAGTTTTTAAAATTTTTTCCATCACCACTTATAATATCTCCCTTATACCCTCTTCCACCTCCGCCCACCCTCCTCCCTCCCACAATCACCACACTGTCGTCCCTGTCCATGAGTTCTTTCTCCACCCTCCAGCACCCTCCCCACCAGAGCTATGTGCCTGCTCTCTCTCAGAGTCTGTCTCTATTTTGCTTGTTAGCTCAATGTTTATTAAACTCTACATATGAGTGAAATTATATGGTACTTTAAAACGGCTATGGTAGGTTTACACAATGGAATACTACTCAGCCATAAAAAGGAAGAAAATTTTAGCCTTTGCGATAGCCTGGATAGACCTGCAGAACACTATGCTAAGTGAAATAAGCCAGTCAGAGAGAGACAAATACCATAAACAAATATATCTTAAACTCCACTTGTCTGTCTCTATTTCAGAAGTTTGGGACAATTCAAGAAAAATAAACAGTCTATGACATCAAAATACATATAGGTGGGAGAAATATATATTAACACACATATATGAATCCCTTAATAAATAATATAGTATAAAATTATGTATATAACAATTGGACAATACAGAACAAGGTACTAATTCTTCAGTCAGATAAAACTAAAAAATTGATTTGAGGAATTAAATCTATGTGCACTTAATCCATCAAGAAAATCTTCAAAGAAAAAATAAAAATTAAGCAGTCTAGAAGGATAATTAAATCACAGATAGACCAAAAAGCAAAAAGTATTTCTTTCAGATCGCATTAGTTTGCTAGGCCAACCATGAAGTATCACAAACCGGTGGCGTAAGCAACAGAAATTCGTCTCACATGTCTGCAGGCTAATAGTCCAAAACCAAGGTGATGGAGGGCTGGTTCCTTCTGGGTGCTATGAAGGACCGTTTATTCCACGCCTCTTGCCTAACTTTGATACTTTGCTGTTGGTGTTCCTTGGTTTATAGGTACATCAGCCTGATCTCTGCCTTCACAAATAGGACCATGGCACTCCTCTACTTAAAACCTGTCACTGGCTCCCTCTTGTTCTTATCACAAAACCTTCAGTCTTTACTGTGCCTTTCAAGGACCTGCTTCCCACCATTAGTCTCATCAGGCACCTCTCCCTTGCTCTCTGCCTTCCTTCAGTTCTTACAAAGCACTTCTTTCCACCTAGATGCCTTTAGACACGTGAATTATTCCACCCAGGAAATCCCCTTCTTTCCCACCCTTACTTATATGCCTGGCTGCTCTTTACTTAATCTTCAGATTTCAGGAAAATGCTCTTTCCTTCTAGTGCTACCGCCCATCCAGATCAGACCCCCTGTTAACCTGTTTCTTTCAGGGCATTTGCCACATGTGCAATTAAATGGTCTTTGGTGTAATGATCTGTTTATTCTCTTTTTTGCCTGAGAGAATATGAGTCATTATATATTATGTATTGTCTCACCTCTAGCCTAGTCTTGAACAAAGTAGGTATTCACTGATTTGTCAAATAAATAAATGAACTTCAACATTTACCAGTGCTATTTTAATGCTGATCAAGTAATCTGAGAAAAAAATCAATGGTCTGAATTATAGTCACATCATTTAAACAACCCCACAGATTTGGTAAATAAAATTTATATTGCTTACAAATTACCACTTGCTCATTTTGGGATATAATGAGTCTAATTTCTTAAAGGACCAGAACTCTATAAAACCAGCTGATAGACAACACATACAATTGCATACTTAAAAAAATATATATTGCTTCTAGCCTGGCTGGTGTGGCTCAGTGGATTGAGCATTGTCCCATGCACCGTAGAGGTCACCAGTTCAATTTCCAGTCAGGGCACATGCCCAGGTTGCAGGCTCGATCCCCAGTAGGGGGTCCTGCAGGAGGCAGCCAATCAGTGTTTTTCTCTCACATCGATGTTTCTATCTCTCTCTCCCTTTCTCTCTCTCTAAAAAATCAATAAAACATATTTAAAAAAAATGTTGCTTCTAAGAAGTCAAAACATCCTTAAAGTTAGCAAAACAATAACAATGAAAAGTAAAACCAAATTTTATCAGAATACTGTAAAGCCTATTAACATGAATAACAAAAGATGTGACAGTAAATGTCTTATGTATAAAACATTCAAGATCTCTATAATAAACAAACAAGTTTTTCCACCATTTTTTTTTAACTTTCGGAGATTACATCTTTAAATTACAAATAAGTATCATGAAGCAATTTACAAACAATTTCTCAGTATGATCCATTCAAGATGGCTCTACTTTCAAAATACACCATGAATATGCTCCCTCCTCTTTACATCCCTTATCACTTTCTTAACCCAGGCCACCAACATCTTTGCCTAGACTACCGCAACAGCCTCCCAATCAGCCTTCTTGTTTACTCCTCCGTTCTCCCCACACATCAGTCCAGTATTTCACCTAACACACTGCAGGCAGAACTACCCTTGCACGTTTGAGCATGTCACTCCTCTACTTGAGACAAACCTGAAATCCTTACAAGCCTCTCTGCGTTGTCTGGACCCTGCCTAGTTCTCACCTGACCTCCTCTGAGTTGTCTGCTCCACCACATTATCCTTCTCTCTGTTCCCACAACAACGAAGCTAGTTCCCACTTAGGGTCCTTCTACTTGCTATTCCTTCTCACTAGAACGCTCTGTTCCAGATCTGTCTCTGCTGTTTCCTGATCATCAAGTCTCCGGTCAGCTGCCAGCCTTCACTCCTGCAGCCCGGAGGCTTTCCCTGACCATCCCATCTGCATCAATCCCCAGGAACTCTCTATCACATCATCCTGTTTCATTCTCTTCCCATTATGTCTTGCTACCTGAACCTGCCTTCTCTGTATCAGGAGTTACTCACATACTCTGTCTCCCTCCTAGCATGTGAGCTCCTGAGCACAGGAAACTCCCCAGTCCTATTCACCATTTACTGTCCAGTTCTAGAAAAACTGTTGGTATATAGTAAGTGGGTGCTCACGAAATATTTATTGCATTAGTACATATACTTAACCAAAGCAGCAGCTCAAAATAAAAATAATTATAAAATTAAGATTCAAAAAGTGGTATCACATGAATTTATATCATGTGATTTCGTATTATACACATTAACAGTATCAGTGGAACTTATTACATGTTAGAAATCTGAAATGTTGTAATAAAAATACATTATTTTACTAAGTAACTTTAAATACATTTCTTGTATAAAACCTTTCAAAATGAGAAATTTTAAATAAATCTTCATTATGAATGGTAAAAAGGGAATAGTCTCTTCAGAACTGAATCAGAAGCATTTAAAGAAATACTTTAAAAAATAAAAATAAATAAAACATACAGATTTTTAAGGCAGAAAAAAAAATCCATTGAAACCTAAGGGAAACAATAGAAATTGGTTTTCCAACGGCCAATAAATCACTGTGCAGCTGAGCATAAGCTCCGTGTTTGTACTCCGGAGGTTTTCCATCTCCGCGGCACCTTTCTGACATTCAGGAAGGGAAGTCCAGAACCCTCCAGATGCCCAAACACCACCATATCCATGTTCTTTCAAGACCCACTAGCTAGTCACACCGTTAATGGGAATGATTCAAACCTGTGCCTCAGGCAAATTATAAATTACTACATCTCATGGACTTCTAGAGTCTTCATGAATAGTTAAAGCCACTGTATTTATGAATGCCAAGGACCTCCTCACTGTGTTTGGACTGTTTCCATGAGAGAATAAACAACCTTGGATATTAGTTGAGATTTTTAAAAATAACTAGGAAACTATTTACTCCACTGGAGTTATTTACCAAATACCGCAGAGCATCAGTACAACTGCTGAGATTAGTTACAGTAGCAAACAAAAATAGCAGTGGGCACTTTATCTTCCTGTTAATTGATTGCCTTTGTTACACCACATTGTCTGGAAAAAGCTGCCTACAATTCTAACTGCAAGCCACAGTAATCTCAATATGTGAACTATCTGAATATCTAATTATGGGGGGGGGGGGGAGAAGGCAATTTCACAGTGGGAGTATTGTTCTAATTCAAGAAGCCAGCCATATTAACTTATTAGTCTGACATATAGCAGATAGCTGAAAAACTTTAATTTGAAAGATAATTATTTTTAGCTGATTAATATGCTCCAAATTAAATTCACCACTTTTAATGGGCCCATCAACTTGACAACCTGGGAAATTAATAAATTTTACATGCAGTAATCCTAGGAAATTTATACAGCTGAGCTACACATCATTACAAGGATTACCTTCACAGTAGGCATTGTCCTCTCGAAGAGACCTAAAACCATCTCGACAGCTACAAACGGCCCTGTCATTCAGATTTCTGCAGACAGAATTCTCCATGCAGTTATGCCTTTCAGAACAAAAGTCATAACCTACAAGAAAAAAGGGAACTTATTAAGGTAAATGAACCATGACAAAGCAAATAAACCTTGTCTACTTAATATCTTCCTTTGATTTAGAAGCAATTTTTCCCTAAGTGATTTTTTTAAATTGATATCTTTATCCAGTGTTTACAGAACCACATGCTGTGTTTACTAAAAAGTTTTTCTTTACGTGTAAACTCAATTAATTCCTACTTCAATATAATCTACATCTTGTTTCTGACTTTATAAATGCTATCTAGTCCCTAATATTCTAATAACAGTCCAATTATCTAAAACAAAGATTCTTGGAGTCCAAAGTGTAGATTTATAATGTATAAGATAATACAGTGAGAAAGTGATCTGAGAACTAGTGGTGGAACATTATTAATAACTATGGGTAACAAAAGCCAAGCCCGATGAAATGTGCACATGGTGTATTTAAGAAATTAAACAGACAGCCCAGTATCCTTTAAAAAAAATCCAAAACGTGTTTAAAAATGAAAATTACATCACTTCAATCTAATTTTCTCTGGAAATCTTCAAGGCAAAGTATATCCACTCGAAAAAAGAAGAAAATTTTTATGAATTACAAAGATTTCACAGATTCCAGAGTCCTTATGAGAGGAAAGAAAAATGGAATATTTTATAAACACTGACACCAATCACGTGTAATTTCTGAGGATCTCTTTTTCTTATGTGAATCCCTTGTTCAAAGATCATCTGAGGTTGTGAAATAAAAGGCTTGAACACTGGAATCCATATTTAATGGAAATTACATGATTATACATCATTCAAGCAATTTTCAAATTGCCTGATGCATGTTATCTGTCTAGTTTTATGTTGTTTAATGAATTACCACTTCAGTCCGTGTATAAAAGAAGACTAGAAGACTATATTTCATGTAGCTAGAATAAACTCACCTGCCTATAGTCAAGAAAAGACTTTTACCTGCGCGAATCATGAAGTTCTAAACTGGCCCATCTCGCCTGTAATCCTATTACCATAGAACGCTGTGATTCAGTAAAAGGGGGGATTAAGCTATGCCACAGCCGACAGGTATATCTGGTACCACAAAGTGGTTGCTGTCCATTCTGATTGGTTGGTGTTCATATTGACTACTCTGAATATCACCCAGAATTAAAACATATCCCTAAAGAAGACCAAGAAAATACAGTAGTCCCCCCTTATCCTAAGGAGAGGAATATGTTTTTTTTTTCCTTTTAATTTTTATTTATTTATTTATTTTTTGAGAGAGAGAAAGGGAGAGGGGAGAGAGAGAAACATCGATGTGAGAGGGACACATCTACTGGTTGCCTCCCGCACGACCCCATCCAGGGCTGGGGACCAAACCGCAACCGAGGTATGTGCCCTTGACTGGAATCGAACTCGCAACTCTTTGGTCTGTGGGCCGATGCTCTAACAGCTGAGCCAAACCAGCCAGGGCAGCAGAGGGATATGTTCTAAGACCCCTCACCAAACCCTATATACCATATGTCCTTTTCTTATATATACACACCTACGATAAAGTTTAATTTAAAAATAAGACAGTAAGAGATTAAGCACAACAATAATAAAATAGAACAACTATAACATATACTGTAATAAAAGTTATGTGAATGGTTTGGGGGCCATTACTAAGTAAAATAAGGGTTACTTGAACACAAGCACTGCGATACCAGGTCAGTTGATCTGATAACCAAGACGGCTACTAAGAGACCAGCAGGTGGGTGGCATGTGCGGCGTGTAAGTGCTGTGCACAGGGCCGATTCCCATCCCAGGCAGGACAGAGCAGGGTGATCGAGATGTCATCATGCTACAAAGAATGGTGTGCAATTTAAAACGTATGAGTTGTTTATTTCTGAAATTTTCCATTTCACGTTGTTGGACTGCCGTTGACCACGGTTAACCGAAACCATGGATAAGGGGAGACTACTGCATATAGCGAATAACAGCATTTAAATCACTTGACAAATTCTCTGGACAAGATTCTTCACAATATTAATTCTCATGATTAAAACTGAACGTTTAGAAGTACAAAGTTCATTTTTAAGAGGAAAACATTTTTTGTAGGGTCTTTTTACTTCCTTCTTTAAATAGTTAAATTGAAACCATATTTCTTGAAATGCATTCCATCGCCTTTTTACAATGCCTGAGGGGGACACTTGCAACTAAAAAGTCATCTTTATTCTCTATCCCGGTATCTCAGCACATCATCAACCTAAAATAAAAAGGCTACAAAAAGCCCTGGCCGGTTTGGCTCAGCGGTTAGAGCATCGGCCCTCAGACCAGAGAGATCCGGGTTCAGTTCCACTAAGGGCACGTACCTCGGTTGCAGTTCGTCCCCGACCCTGGTTGGGGTTGTGTGGGTGGCAACCACTCGATGTGTCTCTCTCACATCAATGTTTCTCTCTCTCTCTTCCTCCCTCTCTCCCTCCCACTCTATCTGAAGATAAATGCAAAAATGTCCTCAGGTGAGAATTAAAAAAAAAAAAAAAGGCTCCAAAAAATAACTTCATATTTATTTTAAAATACAGCGAAGTTACTAAAAACAAAAACAAAATCTGACCTACTCCTTAAGATACACAGAGAATTAAGAGACCATATTCCAACACAGTGCTGAACTCGTGTTTGATTTTACCTGTAATGTTTCAAACAACTTTTAGAGGTCTGGGACTAAAAATAGGTACTGTCCCTGATGCGTTGTTATTTTTCTCTCATATGTTTATATTTTTTTCAAAATTATCTTTCAATTTTTCACTTTGCTGCAGTTTCTCTTCTCCCATATTTCAGACTCTGCTCAATCTATGCCATCCCTCTCAATGCCACATGCCACCTCTACCACAGTCCACTTCCTGTTCTGCCTGAGTAATGGGGAGACCCCTCATCCCAGCATCAAATACTGGGCCGCGCTCACCATGCAGTGTCTAACTGCTAGAAGAATATTCCAACTATGAGGTTACAGTGCGATCCTACTTTCACTGTTAGGCTTAGTTAGGGAGTGCTTTCATTTTTATCAGATGGTTGTTGTTTTTTAATTAATCCAGAGACTTGAAAACTGAAAAATTCACCAATAAAATTCGAGTTTACTCTAAATAATGTCAGATAGCTACTTTGATTCATTCTCTCAACAAATACATTCTCTGAATCTATTGGTTGTTTTACTGCTTAGAGACAAAATGCCAGGGTCAAAAGGCTAACTATTGACAAGTAGAAAATTCAGACTCAATTAAAAAGTGGGTTGCTTCTAATCTATAGGGAATAACTTCTAAAAATCAGAGTATGGGTTGGCAACAAACCATGATCGTATTACCTTCATAGTTGCATTTCTACTCATATGTGCCTGGCTTTTGGATTAGGAAGTCCTGGATTTACTTCTTATCTCTACCACTTACTGGCTGTGTCAGTGAGCTGTGTAAATTCATTAACATCCCTAAACCTCCAGTTTTTCTCACCTGTAAAATTAGGATAATGTCTACCTCGCAAAAATGTAAGGTTCAAATGAGATCATCTATGTAAAAGCATCATGGTATAGTATTTGTTAATAATTAAAGCAATTACAATATTACTAATAAGCTACAAACCAAATCTGTTGAGATACCCATCACAGAAGAAAATTCAAATATCAGTTATAGATGGATGGATCAATAATCTAATACAATCTAAACTTTCTTTTATTTTTTTCCTTTGGATTTTAACCTCAAAGATACCAAGTTTTCTATTCCTCTTTTGAGCTTTTCAAATAAAGTTCTGTGTCATTTATTAAATGTAGCTTTATGAAATATTAGTATGCATTTCTGTGTAACTGGATAAGTGGAGGAGGCTGAATATAAAAGATTATAAGAACAATATACATAAAAATTATACTTGATAATCAGGAGAAAAAGAGCCCACTAATTTTGAGGTGAGTATCTGTTGGCATTGCCTACAAGCCTCTATTCCTCCTTTTAGGAAAGTAAAACCAACCTAGTCATGCTTTGGATGAACATGCACCCCCAATGTCAGCCCATGTGCTTATGAGGAAACAGACTCAACTGCCCCCCACCAGGATAAGGCACTCCACAGGCCTGGCAACAATCCTGTCTTCAGGTCTGGGCCTATGATCTAGTTCAGGCTAATACAGACAAATGAAATTCAATTCTGGGTCTTTTGTTCAACTCATGAGAATATTGAGCTTTTCTTCTGCCTGCTTAAGTATCAGAATGATGTGTGGCTAAGAATGTCAGGGGTCTGCCTGAGAACACAATGAGCCTGAGAGAAAGCCACCTCAGAGGAGACAAACTGAGAGATGCATCTAGGCAAAGGGGCAGGATTTGAGATCGGATTCAAGCTGCTTTCTGGGGGCATATGTTCCATTTTTTACTTGAGCCAGCGGGGTTAGGTGTTCAATCTCTTGCACCTCAAAGAATACTAACTTATTTAGGTATTGTTTGCAAGAAAATAGGTAATCCTGATTTTTCCCAAAGTGTGATTCATATGTATGGATGAACAGTTTTTTAACTTAAATTTTATTTTTCAATTACAGTTTACTTTCAATATTTTTTGTATTCCTTTCAGGTGTACAGCAATATTAGTTAGAAAATCATATACTTTATAAAGTCTTTTCCCCTGATATTCCAGTACCCACCTGGCACCATACATAGTTACTGCAATATTATTGACTATATTTCCTGCGCAGTAGTTTACATCCCCATGGCTACATTGTAACTACCAATTTGTACTTCTTAATTGCTTCACCTTTTTCACCCAGTCCCCCAACCCCTCTCCCCTCTGGCAACCATCAGTCTGTTCTCTGTCGGATGAACTTTTTTTTTAAAAGTATTAATAGCAATGGATTTATTTTAATGTACATAGAAATGCATGAATCTAATAACAAATAAGCCTATTATTTCATGGATACCATTACTTAGGAATGAAACTAAAGTTTTAAACAATGAGTTGACTAACAGCAGATATAAAAAATTAACCAAATGATATCATTAGTAATATAGAGATAATAAGAATCCTAAAGGTGTAATTATGTGGGAAACTGAATTATCCAGAAGTTGGGAGTGAACAATCTCCACTCCTCAGCCTTCTGCATATTGATGCCTCTACTACTTATAAGGACAAGGCACAATGAAGTAAATGCTAACTTGAAGCGGGGCACCCAGTAAATAGCACTTGGTGGTGTTGCATGTAGAGAAAGGAGCTGTCCAGGGAGGGAAAGGAGAATGGGAAGGGCTGCAGATATGAAAACTGTATCACATTAAATCTGAGTCCTCACTGTATCATCGAGTCTCTGTTATGTTGTTTCGTTATAAGCTGCCTTGAAAGTGAAAAGAACATTCCATCACACTGATGCTGAGATGCTACTACAGAAGACAGCCACTGCACAGTGCCTAAAAAACAGCCTTGGCTGGATGTGAGTTGGTGCCTAGAGATTTATTTGGAGCCTTATTTCAGAGGCCAAGCCTCCAGTGGAAAGGTCAATACTTTTGTCCCCTGCTCTGCCTCGGGGAATACTTACTAACTCTTGTGGAACAACTTACTTTTTCAGGTTTGAGCACAGCATCTTTAGCACTAGGCAGAAAGGACTGGAAACTAACTGGAGGCCAATTTTATTACAGATGAATTTGTCATAACATAAGTGTAGGAGTTGACTCAAATGTAAGCCTAGAGAACGTGTCCTTCTTTTTAGTTTAGAAGTCAGAGAAAGCCAGAAGAACTCATTTGGTTATATATTTCAAGTCAGAAATAGAAGCAATCTTTATTACAAATGGTGCTAAAGTGTTTCAAGAAGGGCCAACTTGTCCAATTTCAGTTTCAGTATTATCTAAGCCAGAGGTTCTTCATTCTGACTGCGTGAAAGAATTTATCAGAGTTTTTTTTTTTTTTTTTTTTTAATGGTGATACCAAGACTCCATTTCTTATCTATTATATAGGAATCTCAGGTGGTGGGGGTGTAGGTCACAGAGTATTTTGTCATTGTATTTTCAGTGTGCTGTGTAAACACATTAATTTTTAAAACTATAAACAATTTAAATATAACACAATCTTTGTAGCTATCTTTCCCATTTTCTAACTGTTTTTTGTAATAGCACGGCTCTTTTTAAAAGTAATGGTTGTGACTGGGGTTTCTCTTGACATCTGAAAAGCCCTATCTCAGCTTCTTGCTCAAATCTTGTTCTAGCCAATTTTGGCTAATGTCTACACTACTGCCCTCTCTAACCTCTGAGTAGCTCCTGGGCACTACCAGTGGAGTAGGGATGGCCACAGGATTTTAGCACTCCTCCTGTCATGGTGAGGTCTGCTTCCCCTGCCCTTGAACCTGGGCTGTCCTATGACTGCTTTGACCAATGAAATATGGTAGGAGATGCTGTGTCAGTCCTGGACCTGGTCATTAAGAGCCAAGAGCCATTTAAGTAGTCTGACTTCTATCCCACTGGAGAGACCACAGGGAGAAGTCCGGAGATTACATGGAGAGGGAAAGAGTCTGTCTGTGCCCAGCCTTCCCATCATCACTACTGAGATGCGCAGCACAAAGTGAGGCCATCGTGAAACTTCCACCCCAGCCCGGCTTCCAGCTGAGGGACCCCAGTGAACACCGTGTGGAGCAGAAGAACGACCTGGCCAAGCCCGGTCTGAATTCCTGACCCACATATTGTGATATATAATAAAACTGTTGTTTGTTTTAAGCCACTGAGCTTTGGGGCCACTTTGTTATGCAGCAACAGGTAACCGCTCAGATGTGGTCCACTGACCAGTAGTATCAGCATCACCTGGGAGCTGATGACAAATGCAGATTCTTGGGTTCGACCCTAGACCAACCGGATCACAATCTACATTTTAATAACAATCCTACGTTATTTGTATGCACATTTAAGCTTGAAAAGCACAGGGATAGCCTACCTTTAGCTATCTAGTTCCCAAATCAAGTGTCTGGAATGAGCGTTCATGATTCATATCAAATCTCACACATGCTCTGTGCAAGGCACCAGTCAGGTGCTATGAGGATAAAATCTCTAGTGGCCATTCTTGTTTGTCTGTTTGACTATAGTCGTTTTTGGCAGTGTTCCTTCATTCCTGAGAGCTACTCTAAGAGCTCCTTGCTACTCTAAGAGCAAACCAAGTCTTAAAACCATTATGAAATTCCCAAAGAGCCATTCACAGAACTGAGGTTTTAAAACTCATTATTGAATAGAGAGAAGAAGGAGCTAAAAAGAAAAACACTTCACCACCCTGCCAAAAATAGGAGATGGATATCTTACGTCTACTTTTACTAGATTAGGTGAAAAGGGAATAAAATGGTATACGTTTTATGAGGCTTCTTTTTTCTTTCTTTTGTAAATTTTTTCTATTTAAACTTTCCTTTGCATCAGCATAAAGGCCATTATTCAAACAAGTGTTAGTAGCTGATACAGAGCAGTTTGCTATACAGCATCAACTACACGAGTTATGAGCACCAACTAGGTGCTCATACTAGGTGTCTTACTGAGTATTAGGGATATAGAGGTGAGTATAAAGACCCAGCCCTGCCCTCAAGGTGCACAGTCCAATGAAGGAGACTGATTCACAAGCATATAATTTCAAGATAATACAGGAAGGCACATATAATTTCATAATTGGTAGGAATCATAAAAAGTCTCATATCATCAACCCTTTAGTGTAATACTTGAATCTACAGACATAAGAATCATTAGTGACGGGAAATTCTCTCCCTCCTAGGGTCCCATTCCATTTCTGAATAGCCTGAATTTCACTGTTTTCTTGTATTGAACTAAAAATCCAGGTTGCTTCTGCCTATCAGTCCCAGACCTTACACCACAGAGGCAACACAAAACAAGCAAGCATGTCTGATGACCTCTCTCTCCTTGGTGGTATAGAAGCCTATGAGTGAAGAGATTGGGAACGATAAGAGAGGGACCTGAAGTAATATAAATGGGAATTATGCTAAGTCAATTATAAGAACAAACTGAAGAGAAATGAGAAGCAAGCAAACAAACAAACTAATAAAATAAGTCAGCACTATTGTGTAAATTTCTTCAGCAGTGTCATGCTGACTCAGACCCGGGCACAGGGGGAAGGTAAGAGATCTAGAGACTGAGACAGGTTAGTGGAACTACATGAGAGCGTCTTGAATTTAATTGGACAACCACAATAACGACTTCATGACTAGCTACTGTGTGCCAAGTCAGGAATGCATTTAGGGAAATACTACTAGTCTTTGAAAATAACTTGCTGATAAAAACTTCTCTTTCATCTCAGTTGAAAAAGCCTCCTCAGATGACTCATACACATAAATCCTCTTTACAAAAAAGTCTTACCTTTACAAACTTTGCAACAGCTATGAGACAAGGTAATCTGTTGGGACTCTGGACAATCCAAAGCTGGACAGCCTGAACTCTCAACCAGCTTCATGGTCTGGTCCTGTTAGACAACAGAAAATAAATGCTTCAGACTTCTTTATTAGGACTTACTAAGTAGGTTCCAGATCCAGCATTTGAAAAGGCTCTTCTGACATGAAACTAAAATTTTCATCCTGGGAACCTCTGCATTTGCCACAGGCTCATTGATGACCTTACATTACAACTGGAAAACTTTGAATGGAATGCTGCAACCATGCCCACAATCTGCCAAACATGACCAGTTTTCAGGGTAATTCTGAAAAATTCTGTTGGTTTTACAATACATTTGCTCATCCAGATGACAATTGTGGCAAAGATACAGCTTAAATTAGATCAACATTAAACATTCTCATTTCAAAATTTTCTAAACTGTTATAAAGAGATTCTCACAGGTGAGTCTGGTAAGGAATATTGAGGATCTCCCAACAAAATCCTGGGAATTGAGGGCAGGGTTCATATCTCTTGTGAATGAATGCCTCACATATTCTCTGGCACATATTGGCACTCAAAAAAACTATTCTGAATGAATAAATCAATGTAAAATTATTACAGTTCTAGCACCCAAAGTAGATAAAATCCTTCTCAAGGAGAAACCAAAATACAAAATACCTTTCTGATAAATGTAGTAATGCGGCCCTCAAAGCAAACATTTGGTTTCTACACTATTGATCTCCAAACTCTTAAGAACAGGGTCATTAGCAATATTATGCTTATCCATACATAAGGAATAAAATAACTTTTAGAACTTTCAGGCTTCCATTTAATACTGCTCAATAGCCTAGATTTTCAGTTATCATTTCTATAACTTTTATGGAAGAAGTACTCATTTCAACATCTCCCTCTTCCCAACTTATGTATGAAAAAGAACTTCTCCAAATTATCATAATCTCTTATCAAGAAAGTGGCAGGACGTGTATACAGTCGAGACAAATGCTAGTTTTCCTTTGACTTGATGGCAATATCCATTCTGATAACGTTATTTCCAGAACCACAGTGTTTTTCTGTGTTACTATTAAAGTCATACTCCCAGGACACATTTTCAAGACCACAAAGCTGACAATAAAGGAACAAAGAAGGACCAGAATTGACAGCCCAGAAAATGGAAGCATAAGAGAGCTGTCAATTAGGTAAAGGTGTAAATACAGAAGCTAAGGGGCCTGAGGGAGAAGAAACAATGAAAGTCCTTACTGTGAAGAATTTAGTCAAGAACTACAAAAGCTTATGATAATCTGGTCGAGCTGTGCTGTATATTCAATAGCCACTAGCTCCATATAGCTCTTAAACACTGCAAATGTAAAATACACACAAGATTTTGAAGACTTAGTATGACAAAAGATGTAAAATATTTCATTAAAAAAGTGGAGGAAGATCTATACTACTTTCAACAATAAATATCAATTTAAAAAAGAATGTTATATTGATTACATGTTAAAATAATATTTTGGATATATGGGGTTAAATATAGAAAATTTTAGCCTAATAAAAATTATGTTTGTTGCTTGTGTCATATTTCTATTGGACAGTACAGCATTAGAGGGTAGAAAAAGGTGCCTCTTTTTTTTGAGTAAATAAAAGTAACGTTTGTTCATTCACACAATATGTACTAAGCACCCAGAGTTGTCTATAGAGACTTCTTACTAAACCAATTTAATATTATAGCATTTTATAGCTATTTTAAAATCAAATAGGCAACTATCCCTATAAATTTCTAAACCACAATGATCAGTATTATGGAACACACTGGTCAGATGAAAAGAATACACACAAAAGCACACACATTAGGTAGAGAAACTTCAGACGCCCTCAAGATTTTTAAAGTTAGAGCTGATATTTCAAATGTAGTCTTTACCATAAGAAACCAGCTGACAAAAGTTTTGCATTCCTTGAAGTAACTTTCCTCTGCTTCAATTTCCTCAGTTTGGAGTCACTAGATCCCCCTCTAAGTCTTCCAGCCCCTAGATCTATCGTGGGATCTACTCCACTCAAAACAGCACTGGTATAAGAATGCTGGTGGAGAAACAGCCACCTTGAAACATAGTTCTGCAATTCATGGTAACAGTGTTCCTATGCCTCAGCTCCCACATCATAGGAGACCCAAGTCAAAGCCAAAGGAGCAGCTAGAATAGTTTATGATGAGCATAAAGAAACCAGAACTTTCATGTTCTAGAAATCATCTGTCACAGCCTTGCCCTGTTAAGTCTCCTCTTGGCTTATCCCAAACATCTTCCAACTTAAGATGCATGAAGTATGTAGCTGGCTCTTTTCATATTCAATTATCTTTGCCAAATTCTTAGGATTTTCCTTTCCTCAACACTTAATATGCATATAAATGTTCACAGTTTATTTGTGGTACCAGCATGGTAAATCACTTATCTTAATTCTCTACATAATCTATATATGCTAAATCATCCCAAAACCCATATATAGGAGGCATTTGAAGAGGAAAATTAAGAAATAAATGCAGCCCGGCCAGTGTGGCTCAGTGGTCGAGCATCAATCCATACACCAAGAGGTCGCAGGTTCGATTCCCGGTCAGGGCACATGCCCAGGTTGTGGGCCCGATCCCTAGTGGGGGGCATGCAGGAGGTGGCCAATCAATGTTTCTCATCTCATTGATGTTTCTATCTCTCTCTCCCTCTCCCTTTCTCTCTCTTTCTCAAATCAATAAACAAAAAAAATTAAAAAACAAAACAAAACAAATGGAAATGGAACCCAAAAGCAGAAACTTCATATGTAGACAGTTTCCTTCAGGTAGAATGTGGTTTGAAACATAACATTATGGTCAAGAAATGTAACATTATAGTTTATAAAAGGCAAATATAAAAAGTGTTATGAAACATATTTAGCTTTTTAATCCGCACATCAAGAGTAAGAGTTAAGAAAATTACATTTGCTTCAGAAGCATACTTTAAGAGACCAAGGCAGTAATTTGAAAAAGAATTCCCTTTCAAATCTTGTAAGATATTCCTCCCAAAGTGATTAAGATTAATATCAGTCTCATCTCCATCCAACAGCTAATTCTTATTAGGTAATCTTTTATGTTTTGTTTTTAATTGGACTGAGTGATATTTCTCACATGGGTCAAAACCATAAGTGACAACACGCTGTCTACCTTTGTCTACATTTTCTTCAAAACACAAGCCAAGGAGCTGATTTGAATTTGGAAAATGTAAGATAACTTCATAAAGCTTTAATTTGACAAAAGAGGATTTTTATTTATTAGTAAAATTATTTTACAACCATTAATTTACATGTGTGAAAAATAATGGGAATTTTCACATATTTAAACTATAATGAATATCTTAAATTTTCTCTTAGATGTTTTAAAGGTATCACAAGGGTGAGATTTTAAAGAAACATTTACTGTGTTTGCACAACTGAAAGAATTTTGAAAGTTCATGAAACGTTTCCTTACCTTGCACTCATAGAGAACACATACTCCAGAAGAGGAATAGACTGTATTTCTTTCTCCTTCAAAGTAGGTTCGTCCTTGAAATTGGCATATTGCTTTGTAATTAAAAAAACAAAAACACATATTTATTTTTTATTTTTCATTCGGGAAAATAGCTGAGAAGTGTTCAAATTATTCTGCCACAATATTTCAATGTTCTCCTGCCTTTTCAGGGTGTTTGAGTAACTATAAACCTAAATCCAATCTAACATAAGGCACATGCAGGCTCAAGTTATTATCACATTGTTTGAGTTCACGGTAAAATAAGGCACAGAAAGGATAAGGGGCAGCATCAAGTCAGCAGGAGACTGAAAAAGGAGTGCCCATGAGCAGACGCTCAGCCAATCACAGTAAACCCTCGATTTTGTGGACCTCAGTTTAATGGACTACGGATTTAATAGAAAAAACTTCCGGTTTGTATGTCATAACACCCTGTTAATTTTAAAATGCTTTTAACTTAGATTTACTTATAATTAAATTAACAGGTTACTTTTTATCAATTCATTGTCATTTTAAATAAATTTTAGCGAATAGGCCATATGTTGGAAAAAACACTATAATTTTGCCAACATAAATAAATATTATGTACCTACAACTATAGTCTACATATTTAAATCCAAGTGTCACTGCTTGCAAATAATGTTTGGTGAATAATTAGCACATGATCACACCGCATCTCCTGCGGTAATCGGTTCTGTTGTCTCTTGGCAAGTGACTTTCTGCAGCAGTTTTATCACATGGGGCCAATGTTCCCATGTGTGCTAAGCCCCGCCCCAGCCATGTGCATTTGTTTGCTCACGGTGACTGGTGAATGCATGCATTTTCTAGACCTATTCAGTATAAATTTAAAACTTCAGTAATACATATAGAAAACTTTTCTGGGAAATTAAATTTTTCATACATACTTAATTTTAGTACACAAACGTGTCTACATAAGTATAAACAGGTAAACTAACTAATTTGTCAATTTGTTAACATACACTTTCGGAAAACCTATATAACGAACTGTGGGCTTTAACGGACACCCCCTCACCTGAATCAGTCCATTACAGGGAGGTTTCACTGTATCTCCCTGCTAGATGACGTCCCACGTAGGGGATATTAAGCAGGTGCTTAGGGAAGCTCCGGCACTCTAACCACTGAGCAACACTGGCCAGGGCCATGCATGTTTTTTGAATGCCATCCTAAAACTGATCTCCTTACTCAGTTTTTATTAATAATTTCACTACATAATACATATCACTGGCGAATTGATTTTAAAGCTTGGTAGCGCACTGCAAAAGAATACAACTCACGTGCATAAATAATACTACTTAAAAACTGGCTGAAGCTTGCTCACTCATGAATATTCAAAATAAAACTACAGATTTGTCAGCTACATACTGTCATGTGAATAAATACCATGTGCATCCATTTAATGAAACTGAGTGATTATAAAATATATCTCTCCAGCACATGATTTTTAAGTGTGCTTTTTTTTTTTTTTTTTTTTTTTTTTTTATGAGATTCAGCAACCTCAAAATACCAAGATCTGGCATAGCGTGTGCTCAATTATACTTAATAAAGTAGCACATTTTACACGATAATGAGCATACACAAATCTTTCTTACTCCTATTCAGCACCTGCCATTCAAAGATGTCTAAGCCTATTACACAACTTGATAGCTGCAGCCTATTTAAGTCCAAGGGTATGCTGAAGAAAAAATCGGATGCTCCAAGACTTTCTTAGAACAGAGGGGAAAGGAAGCACTGTCAAAACCCAAGGGTAAGTTCTCCTTATACAAAGTCCTATGATGATTTAATATCCACGCAGAGCAGATGGACCGTCTGTTCTAAACTCTTAATTCAAAAGATTCAAATAGGCAACTCGTGGGACGATAGGGCACCAAATGGAGCTTGGCAGAGGGAAGAAGCACAAAAACAAATGAGATCACCATTGCTTCATTTCCTCCCAAGCATTCAGCACAAACAGGGTGAGCTTGGCTTAGGGAGAACCCAAAGTGAATGATTTTTGTCTCAAATTCAGAAAATCTATAATCATTCCTAAAAATACTACAAGGAATCCTGAAAATACCATTAGGAGGGCTCTGGGGCTTAGGAATAGATTGAAGGGGTAAAAGTCATATCTATTAATACACTTAATAAACATGTATCGAGCCCTTACTATAGGTTGGTAGTCTGCTATGTTCTAGGATTCAAAGATGAATGACAAATTATTAACATAAGTGCATTTTATGTACTTTACTGTATATATTTTATACTTTGATTTTTTTTAAAAAAGAAATGCAGATTGTGTTTGAGAGAAGTAATAATAACAATAATAATTTATTGAAAGAAAAAGATGAATAAGACTGGTTCATGCCCTCACTATGTAGTAGGACAGACAGGCTCATACACAACTAACTACAATAAAGTCAAACTGAAGAACTATAATTGAGAACTTTCTAAGTTATCTGTTAGCACAGGAGACTGCGTAGTGAATTTCTAAGAGAGGTCAACTGGACCGAGGCTAAGGAAACACATAAGGGCTGGAGAAGGACCCAGACTCTGGCAAGCGGGCAGTCATCATAACCCTAGGCCCAAGGAACAAGGAAAGGAAATGGCTTTATTGGAGCCCATTGTGAGCCAGGTACAAAGGAGAGGCTGCCTAGTGAGAGTGTAGTCATGAGACACACAACTACTGCCAGAAACACAGGCTGGTGCAGTGAAGGAGCAGGGAAGAAACATGGCCAACTCTCTATCCTGCCTTCCAATCTCCTGCCCATGTCTCCCATTGGCAAACCCTAGCCAATGCCAGCTGGCAAGGGTACCAGGGTGATGCATTCTGCAGAAGTCTGGCTCCTGGGATAAGGAGTAGGGAAGAGAAGGAAAGAGAATGGATCTGGGAGTGAAGGGTACCCAGGAAGAATAACCAGCACCCAGCATAGGTGGCTATCATATTAATTCACTTTAAGCTATGAAAAGGTCTAGTTTACAAGACAGGTTGTTTTGAAGGACATGAGAGAGTAGAACACAGAACAAACACATTGTAAGAGAAAATACATAGAGACATTTAAAAAATGCAAACCCACTTTAAGGAAAAATCCAGATAGCTTATCAAAATGAGGTTCATAGGCAGGCAGAAGGCAAGAGGAAGGAACTGAGCCCTGGAGAGATCAAGTGTCCAAATAGGAAGAAAAGCAAAGTAGGCCTACTACCCAATTTTACCAAGGGCACCCTTGCAGGTATCAGGAAACAAAGAAATAATAATTTTGCTATTGATTTCTCCTTTAATTTAATTGCATTTACATGGTCATAGTCAAAGGCATCATTGCTTTTGTATGTTGGGTGCTCGTGGGTTTGCATGTGTGCATATATACAGCAGTATGTTTTCTGAGATATAACTCTGGATTCCTAAGCCCCAAATAATTTACCAGCTTAAAGCAGAATGCTATCAACTAGGCTACATTTTTAAACATCTATCTTTAAATGATTTATTGAGCATATTGCATGTATGTATTACATGTGTATTTTAAGATATAAAATGTCTAGGAAAATGGATATTAATTCATGAATAAAGGCCTATCACTTTGCAGACCAAGAAGCTAGGCCACCGTGAAATCAGGCTAACCTATAGAGCTAGATCTACTCTTATCAATATCAATCCATGTTAAATGTACATTTACTGTGACTGTGGTATATGCTGCTGTTCGTGTAACTCCAGGGGGTACCACTCACATCACTATCTATGTGAATTATGTCACTCAGAGCTGACCAGTGCACACACTCTTTGGTCACAGATGGTGACATAATTAGAACTTGGGGAAATTCAGTAAGATGATACAACAATTGGTATATATGTTTTACTAAGGCTATATTAAACATCACTAATTATGGTTACTATCACCATAATTAAGAGAGACTGCAAAAACAATTATTTTTATTTTATAAAGTTCTCTTTTAAAATATGTTCTTATTGATTTTTTAGAGAAAGAGGAAGGGGGAGAGAGAGAGAGAGAGAGAGAGAGAGACATCAATACAAGAGAGAAACATCGATCAGTTGCCTCCCATATACACCTCTGACAGGCGACCAAACCTGCAACCTGGGCATGTGTCCTGACAGGGAATCGAACTAGTGACTTTTCGGTGTATGGGATGACACTTAACCAACCGAGCCACACTCACCAAGGCCAAAAGCAATTAATATAAATTATTTTCACTCCATTTCCCCCTCATTTTAACAATTAAGAAGAATCAGAAAGATAGCAAATGGTATAGATGCAAATTTGAAAGTCATCACTTGTAAAAAAGTAAAAAATAACTTATAGCGCAGAATGAGAAACAGGTAAATGCAAGAGCCAGTAAAAGTCCAAAACTGCACATTAACATCCTGATTCACACAGGTCACTGATGCGGAGACAGAAAATGCAGATCCCGCTAATGAGATTTCAATCGACTTCTCCAAACCTTTGTAGAAAGAATTATCCAAATCTACAGAAAAATATTTTAGGATATAACAGCAAAAGGACATCACATCATATTTCACTTCAAAACCTTTCCTCACTACATATTTAGCTTTTCCTTGTTATCGCTGGATTGAAAAATCATGAATCTACTTTAAACTTCCCGGTTGGTATCAATACCCTTAAAAATGATCCAACATAAAATTAAAAGTTATAGATATTAAGAAGAAAACCAGTAAAACTCACATAGGTGAGAAATGGGATTTACGGTTTCTTTAAAATGACCTTTGAAAACACCAGGTATCAGAGATCTCTAGACTGTTTAAGCCGTCTGCTGAGGACAGAATTGCATTTAGTAGTAGCTTTTATATGGTGTTCTTTGAAATTCTGATTTCCTCTGGGAGGACTCTTAGAAATCCCATGTACAATAGCAGTTATTTCATTTGAACCAACATGATATTTGATAGTGATATACAAATCAAAGCTGTTGGATGAGAAAATATCTCATTAACTGCAATGATGTACATTTATACTTTTAGTTTAGCTTTTTTAAATGTACAATAAATGCACTCAGGAGGCAAGATAAAATTCTGTGGAGTAAACACACAAAAAAATCTAAAAATGTCTCAATATCATGAAGAGACTCCAAACAACCATGCTGCATTTATCCAGCCCACAGTCTTTCCTGTAATCTGGACTCACCTGGAGTTGGTTCTTAACAATATGGTTGTAATAAAAGTCTTGAGCACTAAAGGCCATAAATAAAATTTTCCCTCTTCTACAATGCTTAAATCTCTTTTAGAGCACTGAACACATTTTCCTGGTCTCTAGGTAGTTGCCCACATTTTTCTCTCCTACATAAGGACAGGGACAGGGAGTGTCTTATTTGTCTTTGGATCTTATTCAGCACTTGGCACTGGCCCTGCATAATAAACTCTAAAGGGTTGTTGAATTTTAAGTTCTCTTCCAGCATCCTGTTTGATGAAAAGACTGAAAACAATTCAATTGGACCTCTCCGATCTTCACATTTTCCTTTAACTTTCCTTTGATATTTGCCTCTTATAATAACGGTTCTCTAAATCGGGTCTCCCAGAAATATTTTGCCCTTTGGTGATTTGGCAGCTTGCTTCCGACTGCAGCAGAGCCGAAGCGCATGAAATGGGAGCAGGTTTGTCTACCAGTTCGTGAAGAAGTAGCTGGCTACTGTTACAGCAGTGACTTACTAACAGGAATAACAAGGCAGCATGTACGACGGAATTCGGCTTGGACAGCTTGATGATAAAACCTTCTTTCGCCACATAAAACCAAATTTTTTGGAGTCACTGCTATTTAAAGTGATCAGATTTTCAGCGTATTTAAATAATTCACAAACTCATTAATTATACATAATCGCTTCCTTTAACAAAAATCTCATTAATTTGGGGGAATTTAGTTGTGTGCAAAACTAATATTAGAGGTTAGGAAATGAGATCATGAAAGTAGATGTACAAATCTCCTTTCTCATTTTCTGTATATCATGTCCTTGGGCTTCTAAAGGGCCTAAGACGGCTTCTCCTAGGGGGCCGTAATTTAGGTCAGTTGCCTATTCTTCCAAAAAGAGAACTGGCCCTGAAACACCATAAATCTGGCAGTACTGAGGGGTTAGGAGGCAAACGATAAAAATAATTTCCAGAATACAACAAAAGCAAAAATTCTAACACCCTGCCCAGATCAGCCTTTGGATTAGAGGGGCAATATATACTAGGAAAACAAGAATTGGATGTTCAAAGGATAAGAGCAAAAAGTCTAAGTTTATAGCTGGAAGGAGGGATTCAGTGCTTTCACCCCTCATTTAATTTTACCTAATTAAATTACAACTAAGTATATTCTGACATTTTTTTTCACTTAGCTACTGTTCCATCTCTGGCCTTATTGTTGATCCTGGCTTAGACAGCATAGAATGAAGTCTCTAAAAAGACAATGGCATCAATTCATTTTATCTCCTTGAGATAAGAAAAATAAATGTAATAAGTGAAGGTAAAGATTTGGAGAAAAATATAGTATTCATGTTAATACATGAATAACATTAAAAGTGACAGAACATGAACACAACATGAGGTGACAGATTTTATCACTTTAAAAGAAAACATAATGTATAATACAGTAAGGAAACATTCACACGTTGTCAGTTTCAAAGCCAGGACTAGAATTCATCTGACAGTCTTTCTGTGTATCTCTCCTTACCACTAAAAGTCCAGTGAACTCGGTCAAACTTGAACACTTAATCTTTGGTTTAATTTTGTGGAACATTTTCCAAAACCACTGGCACCTTTTAGACACATGTTGTTTCAATATTACAGTGAAGGAGGTATTGAACATAGAAATGTTTTGTAAATCGCAAAGCATGATCCTTTTCATTGTAAACCACACATTAGTGCTCAATTAAGAAATAACAAGTAAAGACTCCAAAAAAGTGATTGTGCTTGTTTAAAACACCCTCTTGTGCATGGGCAAAACGAAGGGAAAAAGAATTGGGAGGTTGGGGTAGCTCTCTCAGGAGGACATGTTTTAAATGCAGTTTCCTAAGAGGTAACTCCTTCCATTATGCCAAGAAGATGAGCCAAGGGAAGAGAAGCAGAACAGGTTAAAGGAGCCAGATCGTGGAGAACGAGACATGTAGAAGACACTGCACATTCACGACAGATGACAGAGCAGAGGAATCATCAGGGGACAGGAAAACATTAAAATGTTTTTTGAGAGGGAGCAGGAGAAAGAAAAACAGAAAGCAAAATAGTTTCATAAAGACTTGCAGCAAGAGTGGCAACACCTGGTGGAAATAAGAAGCATTTATGACATCCTACTGTCCACCAGTCACTGTCTTGGGAAGGTGCCTTCCTGCCTTCAAGGAGAATTCAACCTAGCTAGAGAAAGAGATAAACACATGCTCAACTAACTACAGCCATCTCAGAAGCAGTGTTGAAACAGAGAGGAAAGTAGTCTTGCAAGGGTGGAATTGGAAACACTTCACAGATGAGGAGCATTTGAAAATAAAGCACTGAAGGAGAAATGCTCTATGATGTGAATGAGGGAAAGATTACTCATGATATATTCAGAGAACAGAATAGAATAATAATCACAATAACATACTTAGTACCTGATCTTAATGAACATCTAGTCAGAATACCTGTATAAGCTGAAACTGATTTCTTATAACCAATTTATATGCTCCCAACCTATTGGGCCAACAGTTCTCAGCTGTGGGTGCACATTAGAACTCGAAGAACATTTAAAACTCTGCCCCCCCCCCCAGCTGCATGCCAGATAAACTCATAAGAATCCCTGAGGGTGGGACCTGAGCCTCTTTGTTTTCAAAGTTGCCCAGGTATAGCTAAGCTTGTCAATTATTTTACTATGCAGAGAATAAAAAACTAGGAAAAGAGAAAAATACACCTAACATTTAAATGGGGACAATTACATAGATATTCAGTAGAAGACCTTTTTATCCTGTTATCTGGAGAAATATTTGGCCAATTGTTTGGGGGGGAATCAGTTAAAGTGAGAAATCATAGACAACAATAAATATGCACCTTAAACATTATAATTTAAAACACAAATCACACACATTCAGCAATGTTTTGAAGTAGAACACTTTTCCTTAGTACAAATTACTTGATTGTGCTTCACTATTGTCTTGATTATATAAATAAAACTTAAAATGTGTTGCCTACAATTTCTAATGTTTTTGTTGTTTTTTTTAAGTGTAATAAGATAGATACTCGCCGAGCAACCTGAAGAGGGATCGTTCTAATACTGTTTTCTTCCACATCACTTTACCATTGTCCTACTGAGCTCTAATTCAAGAACATAGTTTTTTTAGCAGTTCGAGTTTATCAGCTTTTCCCAAAGCACTCAACTTTTATTTTATTTTTAAAAAGTATTTATTTTCACAATCACATGTCATCGGTTTACATATTATATATGTATATGATTTATAGCAATTCAATAATATAATTATAAAACAAATACAGTTGCCATAAACAGGGTTGTGAACAAACACTTACCTCTTGGTTAACATGTAAATCATGTCGTAGAAGCATAAGTGAGTGTGCAGGCTAAACCTCAAGTTAAGCTGATACTATATTTTTAACAGAGCCAATGGATGAATGCTTCTCAAATCACGTGGAGATCTTAATTAAGTGAAGATCCTGATTGGGTAGATCTGGAGTGGGTGGGGCCTGAGATTCTGCATGCCTAATCAACTCCCAGGCAATACTGATGCTGCTGGTATAGTGATCACACTTTGAATAACCAAGTTGTAGATCACTGATTATTAATTAACTCTGCTTGCACTTAAGAATCACCTAGGGAGACTGTTAAAAATACCAAGGTGTGGGACCCAGACCGATTAAATCAGAATCTCTATGGAAGGGGCATGGGCTTCAGTACTTTTTAGAGCATCCAGGTGATTCCAAAATAAGGCCAATATTGAGAATCACTTGTGTACATTAATCCAACTAGTCAGTTCAGTGAGCTTTAAATATGTCTCCATCTTGCATAATGTGAGAGTGACTCACAGGATGTTTCTATAAAAATATGGCCAAAAAAAGGTTATTTTTATGCTATAGTTAAGGATAACATCATAAATCTAAAGTTATGCTTCCAGTGGCTTAACTTTTAAATCATTTACTTATGTTTATAACTTCAAAAAAAATGCTAGAAGTTACAGATGTGAAGGTCAAGGGGGAGGACAAGGGGGACAGAGAGGACAATGGGGTGAGGGGGGGAGAGAGAGAGAGAGAGAGAAAGTCACGAATACTGTAAGATTGGAGACTGAACCTCATTAAATATAGCTGTGTTGTATTTTGGGACAAAACATTTGTTGAAATACATCATTTTTTCCCCTATTTTCAGACAATTTTCCCCCTGTGGGGCCAATTAAGTAAAATTTCCTGCAGCCATGCTAAATAAAACATTGAGGTTAAAATGGTAAACACATTAAGTCTGAAAATTAAGAATTAAATTACCCCAAACTTAACATTTCTCATAGCAATCTGTCAAAATTTGATTACATTGCCCCCCAAAACCTCTGGAATTAAGGGAAAGGGCTTCCCATAATCTTTCATGCCTTCAAAGATAGTATCATATATATTGTGTTTCTTCTCACCTCCATTTATTAAGAAGACAATTATGGCAATGTTCATTCTCGTCTTTTCACTCAGTAAAGACTGAGTAACTACTGTACGCCAGGCACTACACCCAACTCGGGGAACACAGCAGTGAACAGATACAGTTCACGCCCTCACAGAATCTGCAATACAGAGGATTCAAGGACAACCTACCAGGCAAATAAACAGCGACTGCAGATAACACTAAGTAAAGAAAATAGGCAAGAATCTGAGGTACTGAATAACTCTGAGGCCATTTTGAATTTGAATGGGGAATCCTTTGGGTTAACCGGGGACTACCTCTCTCAGGAGGTGAAATTTTAGCTGAGACCAAAGCTGAGAGGAGCTAATATGGGGAAGAATAGTGGGTAAATTTCTCCAGGAAGAGGTGGAAATTAGCTTAGATTAAGTTTTACATTTAGATTTATGATCCATTTTGAATCTGTAGATTGGTGTCTTTTATGAGTTCCAGAAAATTCTCAGTCATCTTCCTCTCCTCTTTTTGGGACTCAGATGAAATGTTAAACTTCTACATCCTCACTGTCTTCTTTCTCCATTTCAGTATATTCCTTCTTTTAAAAGATTTTTTTTTCTGACCCTTGGATAAGTCCTCATCGCTAATTCTCTATTGCTTCCTAGACTGCTGTTGAAACCATTTGTTGAGGCTATATTTTATTCCTAGTTATTGTATTTTCATTTCTAGAGTTTCTTTATTTTTTTTCAAATTAGCTATTTTATGTTTTCTGGTTGCCTGAAAATGAACCCAGATTTACTATTTCTTTAAACACAATAAGCAGACGTGCACTATATTGTTAGTTAATTCTAATCTGACATTTTGCAGTCTGTCTCTTTTGTCTGTTGTTTCAGGCTTCATCTCTTGAAGATACAGCCTTTCGGAAGTCCAGTTTGTTGTGATGAGGGTCTCCTGTATACTCCCATCTTTTATATTTGTTGGGCTTTTATTTATGTTCCCTTTATACACTAAGGAAAAGAAAGAAAGAAAGAAAGAAAGAAAGAAAGAAAGAAAGAAAGAAAGAAAGAAAGAAAGAAAGAAAGAAAGAAAGAAAGAAAGAAAGAAAGAAAGAGGGCTCAAATTTTCCAAAAATGAACAAAATGCCTCACAGCAAAAGTAGCTTCAGTGACTGTTTATTTCACCGTGTTCTCCTCCTTAGGTTTCCCTTCATTATCGGTCTGGCAATCTCTTGCTATTTTATTCAACTTTCAGACGTCTTTAATTTTTTTTTAATATATTTTTATTCTCCTTTCTTAACTACTTTCAGAACAGGTTGATTCAAATAACTTAGTCTCCCTTTACCCAAAATAGAAAATTCCATTCTTAGCTTTCATCTTGTGTGTATGTGTTTACTTTCAGCTTTCAGCTCTTTAGTCGATTAAAAATAGAAGAATATAAATGCTCTGTTGAACACTGAAGTTCAGATTAATCAGTAATAAAAATTTAAGTCAAGCAAATTAAAAACAAGCACTCAATTCAAGTAAATAAATAAATCATAGGTATAGAGCAATTAACAGATGAATGAATGAATGAATGAATGAATGAATGAATGAATGAAGCAGGCAACTTCATTAAGGGAAGCTAAAACAAAAAAATAATTTTCTGTTTGTTTTTCATTGAATTTATTGGGGTATCATTGGTTAATAAAATTATATAGGTTTAGGGTGTACAATTCTATAATACATTATCTATATATTATATTGTGTGTTCAATACCCCAAATCAAGTCTCTTTACATCACCATTTATACCCCTTTACCCTCATCCACCTACCCATACTCCATTTTCCTCTGGTAATCACCATACTGTTGTCTGTGTCTATGAGGTGTTTTTTTTTTTTTTTTTTTCTTAATCCTTTCACCATTTTTACCCACCCCCTCCAATCCTCCTCGCCTGTGACAGCTGTCAGTCTGTTTTCTGTATCTATGAATCTGTTTCTATTTTGTTTGTTAGTTTATGTTGTTCATTAGATTCCACATGTAAGTGAAATCATATGGTATTTGTCTTTCTCTGACTGGCTTATTTCGCTTAGCATAATACTCTCCAGGTCAATCCATGCTGTCACAAAAGGTAAGATTTCCATCTTGTTTATGGCTGAGTAGTATTCCATTGTGTAAATGTACCACAGCTTTTTTATTCACTCATCTACTGATGGGCTCTTGGGCTGCTTCCAACTCTTGGCTATTGTAAATAACACTGCAATGAACATAGGGGTGCATATATTCCTTTGAATAAATGTTTCCGATTTCTTTCAATATATTCCCAGAAGTGGAATCACTGGGTCATAAGGCAGTTCCATTTTTAATTTTTTGAGGTAACTCCATACTGCTTTCCATAGTGGCTACACCAGTCTGCATTCTCACCAACAGTGCATGAGGGTTCCCTTTTCTCCACATCCTCACCCCTTGTTGTTTGTTGACTATTGATGATAGCCATTCTGACAAACATGAGGTGATATCTTATTGTGGTTTTAATTTGCATTTCTCTGATGATTAGTGACATTGAGCATCTTTTAATATGTCTATTGGCCATCTTTATTTCCTCTTTGGAGAAGTGCTTATTTAGGTTCTTTGCTCATATTTTAATTAGATTGTTTGGGTTTTTTGTTGTTGTGTTTTTTTTTTTTTGATGTTGAGTTCTTTATACATTTTTTGATATTAACTTCTTATCAGATGTATCATTGGTGAATATGTTCTTCCATTCAGTGAGTTGCTTTTTCATTTGGTTGATGGCCTCTTTTGCTGTGCAAAACCTTTTTAGTTTGATATAGTTCCATTTGTTTATGTTAGATAACCTTAAAGATTCTAGCAAAAACCTACTAGAGCTGATAAATGAATTCAATAAAGTAGCTGGACAAAAAATAAATATTCAGAAATCAGTTTCATTTTATACACCAATAATGAGCTATCAGAAAGGGAAACTATGAAAATAATTCCATTTACAATTGCAAAAAAAAAAAAAAAAAAGAAATACCTAGAAACAACATTAACCATGGATGTAAAAGACCTGTACTCAAAAAATTATAAGACGCTGAAGAAAGAAATTGAAGATGATACAAATAAGTGGAAGCATATACTGTATTCATGGATAGGAAGAATTAACATCATTAAAATGTCCATTCTACCCAAAGCAATTTATATAGAACCACAAAAGACCCTGAATAGCCACAGCAATCTTCAGAAAGAAGAAAGTTGGAGGAATCATGCCACCTGATATCAAACTGTACTACAAGGCCATAGTAATCAAAACAACATGGTACTGGCATAAAAATAGAGATAGAGATCAATGGAATGGAAGAGAGAGCCCAGAAATAAACCCATACCTTTATGGTCAATTAGTATTTGATAAAGGAGGCAAGAACATGGGGTGAAGATAATTTATTCAATAAATTGTGTTGGAAAATTGAACAGATACATGCAAAAAAAAAAAAAAAGAAAGAAAGAAAGAAAAAAACTAGACCACCTTTTTATACCATACACAAGAATAAACTCAAAATGGATTAAAGACTTAAATTACACTCACAGCCATAAAAATACTTAAAGAAAACACAGGCAGTAAAGTCTTGGACATTTCTCATAGCAGTGTTTTTTCTGATATATCTCCTTGGTCAAGGGAAGCAAAAGAAAAAATAAAACAAAAAAAATCCTGATTCTCAAGGAGATGATGCTATAGAGAAATTGCAAGGAAAAAACTAAGATTCTAGAGTTCTAAAGTGCAAAGTAGATACTAGACTAAATAGTGTCCAATATCAGACATATGCTGGAATCAGCCCTGTTTATAAAAAATGGCAGCAAACAGGAGTACACATCAGTCTGTTACATATGTATTTTCTTAATTAAGCAAGTCTTTGCTAGCATGTAGCTCTAAGAAATTCAATAGTAGTCAGAGACCAGAAAAGAAGTCACTTCAAATATCTACTACTGGAAATTTTCCAGACTAATTGTCATGAGAGAATTTAAACTTTTAAATTAATTATTCTTATTAATAATATTTTGCAAAGGGTATTCTAAAAGCACAATTTTACATGAAAATTACAGTTATAGAATCAGCAAATGTCTAATTTACACTTAGTCTCCCACCCCCATGAAGTTAAAAGGAAAACTATATATAATGTAACACTGCCTTCAAACTTACCTATGCGAGCATAAAGTTTTTATTGAAAGTAATAAAAAATTTCCATAATTTATGTTATAAATTTATACATTTAAATTACTATGACAAAGTAAATATTCCCATAATTATGTGCCCATTGACAAGTCATGTTTTATTTTTAATGCTATAATTAATTACCTAAAATCATAGGATTGTTTTTTAGCTATTCAAAGATTTATCAAAATATTTATAGTTAACAATATTTTTCTTTATTCAATAAAAATAATATATGAAAAATTTTAAATAGATACCCCATACTCTCCTAACATCAGTTCTTTTCCAATATTTCAGAGAGGAGTTCCTTTGTTTAATATAAAGCATACCCATTTTTTGAGTATTTTATTTTACTCTAAGTGTCCCATTGCTAAATATCTGTTTTTTTGGTCATGCATAATTGCTCAGATTACAGCAGTATTGGCCATTGTAATAATTGGGGCAATCAAACAGTGTCAGCCAGCACACATTTAATTCACAACTGATAATTACTCATAATAACAAAACACCTGTTTGTTCTTTGGTTGATAAAATTATGCCTCTTTAATAGGCAGACTCAATATTTGTCTGACCATTTCTCCCATATTCCTTTCCAATTTTTCACGCAAGATATCTCTAAAGATATTGGTAGCTATTTTAATTCCAAATCACCTCTTTTCCTGTAATTGTTATTTTGGCACATGCTTTTTATTGCTTGCAATAATCCTCCATGATAAGTATATGAATCTAGCACTTAGAGCATTGTTACCTGGCTGCTTGCCAATTTTGATCAACCTCAATCGCTAAATGAGTATTGGTCCACAGAGTATCATTCTTTCACTCTGTTGCTGGTTCTTATAGATGGGTTTTGTTTTTCATTAATTCCATATTGTCATGTAATTATTAAACTAAGTCTTCCTCTACATCTCTGCATATCCACCCTTTGTATCCAATCAGGATACAATTCTTGCTTCCAGGCCCTCATGACCAATTAAAACCCATATATAAATGAGGACAAAAAGGACAAAAGGATGGCTACAATAAAATGTGTGACCAACTACATACTAACAAGATAAAAATATAGACCCGCTGCAAAGAGACCCAATAATGAAGTGACAGGAACCAGCTGCCACTGTTCAAGGAAGACTTAAGAGCAAAGTTCTGATTTATTCAAATATGACCTCCTTTGGAAAGCCTGCCCTGAATCCCCCAAATGAGAGAGACTTCCTCTACGCTATCGATCCACAGCACTTTCTACATATCTCTGGCATGGCCTCCAGCACATTATATTGTAAACCATCGCCTCTCACTGAACAGTAAAATTACAATGAAAGACTATTGTTGTGTTTGCATCTTGAGCATCCAAATGCCTGGAACTTAAGGGTCTGTTCAATAAATGAAAAGTGCCATACCCCATCTCTCTCCCCTTCATTGACTACAATGATTCAGATACACTGGCATTTAAAGTCCAAGCTGTTTCAGGCTTGGAGGCCTTACTACCTGCTATTCCCTATTTCTAGAATGGTACTCCCGCGTGCACGTGCGCGCGCACACAAACACACACACACATCTTGCATATTTATCCTTCTGATTTTTTTTTCAGTCCTTACCCGAGGACATTCTTCCATCAATCCTTAGCTAAAGTGGAAGGGAGGGAGGGAGAGAGAGAGAGAGAGAGAGAAACATCGATGTGAGAGTGACACATCGATTGGCTGCCCCCCGCCCGACCCCAACTGGGGCCAGGGATCGAACTTGCAACCCAGGTACGTGCCCTTGACCAGGAATCAAACCCTAGACCCTTCGGTCTGAAGACTGACACTCTAACCCTGAGCCAAACTGGCCAGGGCCATCCTTCTGATTTTAAATGGTACTTTTTAGAGAAGGCCTTCTTGAATACCAATATAAATTAAGTCCCAAGATTTTCCTCTCACAGCACCTTATTCTTTTCCTGTATGGCACTCACACAATTTGTAATGATATGGCGTTGTGCCCATGTGCACATGTGTGTATCCTTAACCACAAAATCAAAGAATGCGATGAAAAATATAAACAAAGGTCCATGAATTTTTTTTCCCCAAAAGTATTTTCTTTTTAACTTGGAAGTCAATCTTTCTTTTTTTTCTTTTTTTAATTAATTTATTTTTGTTACAGATGTTTCTCTTTTTTCCCCAGTGACACCGCCCTCCCATTCCCCCCAGCATTTTTGTCTATGTCCATTCCAAAGGTATTTTCAAAAAATAAAAATGAATATTCTTTATATATCTGACTGGTATGAAATATGAAGTTCCTAGAACATGTACAAATATCAAAATTAGAATTTGTTTGGTAAAAATGGCTTGTAGTGGTCCTGGGGGTTGAATCAGTGTTGACAACTATGGCCCACAGGACAAATCCACTTGCCACTCATTTTTATACAGCCTGGGAACTAAGAAGAGCAGTTTTGTTTTTGTTTTTTTATCCTCACCCGATGACATTTTTGCATTTATCTTCAGATAGAGTGGGAGGGAGAGAGAGAGAGAAACATTGAAGTGAAAGAGACACATCGACTGGCTGCCACCCACATGACCCCAACCAGGGCCAGGGACAAACTGCAACTGAGGTACGTGCCCTTAGCGGGAACCGAACCCTGGACTCTCCAGTCTGCAGGCCGATGCCCTAACTGCTGAGCCAAACCAGCCAGGGCTAAGAAGAAAAGTTTTTACATGTTTAAATGGCTGATGAAAAAAATGTAAAGAAGAATAATACCTTACGACATATGAAAATTGTATGAATTAGTGTCAATAAACATGGTTTTATTGTACTACAGTCATGCTACTTATTTACATGTTGTTTATGGCTGTTTTCATTCTACAAAGGCACAGTTTAAAAGATGCAAAAATATATATATATGTGACCTGCAAAACCAAAAATAGTGATTGGCCCTTTACAGAAAACAATTTTCCAACCTCTATTCCACCCAAATTATTATTCTAGATTAAACATGGTAACTCAGTTGTCTTTGCTAATGATAAGTTCAGTTATGGTCATGTGACCCAATTCTGGCCAATGAGAAATGAGGGGAACCTATAAAGAGACTTCTGGAAAAGATATGCTTGCCCTTATGAATGATGTACAAAGAGCAGATGCTTCCTTTATTTCCTTGGATGTAATTTTTGGACTTATTATAATAATCTTGCTATGATCCTGAAGATCAAACCAACACACAAAGGAAGGTAGGAAAAAAGCAGCAAAGAGAAGGAGAGATGAGAGCCTGGCATACCTTTCCCTGAGTGGCCTTGTTTGTGAACTGCTTCTCACATCATACTGTCAAATGACAAAAATAATACAATTCAGTAACAAGTCTGATGTCCTTTTTCCAAGGGCAAACAATCCATGGAACGAGGAGCGTGATGCCTTACAAGCAGTGGAGCACTATTCCCAAGGAATTTAGGGCAAGAGTGAGTTTTATAGAAAGTTAGAAGAGGCAACAGGGAAACTGGGCATGATTGGCTAGGAGGTTGGGGATTTCCTTACAAGGCTAACAGGTCCCATTTTCTACAGTCAGGTAAACTGGCTAATGCTGAGTTACAGGATTATGACTGGTGTATGTTGAGTTTCCTTGACAGGTGTTCCCCATAAGTGCAGGCTGAATTGTGCTTAGATTTGTGAATGGACAAGACACTGGGACAGCCTCCATTTTGTCAGTCCTGATATAATATGAATTAACTTTATCAATATCATGACTTTTCCCTTTTTTTCCCATTCAATTTGCATCAGAATTTTCTGTAACTTGCAGTCAAAGTATTATACAGCTAAACCCCAAACTGTATGATGTTAGGCCATGAACTGGTGAAAAGGGAAATTTGCTGAAGTATTTATATAGGAAGAGACATCTATACAGTGAAAAATGCAAGATTCAAAAGCTTAAAAAAAGGAGCCTAGAATAGAGGATGATGTGCGGTTTAGCAAAGGGGCAAATTAGAAAAGAAGAAATGCATATATACATACACACACACACACACACACACACACACACACATGCACGCACACACACACATACACACACATTCAATATGAGCTAAATATTCTTTGGTATCAGACTTGGATTCTTCTGTACCAGTTACCACTTGGCAGGCAGGTATCCTTCTTCTGTACTAAGGGAAAGTAAAAAATTCACACGTACCCCATTTTTCCACATGTACCTTTGAATTTCAGAGAGACACAGGATATACTATAACACAGAATACTAGAAGGGCAGCATGTGTAATGGCCATTGCATATGGACAAGAGATAAAAACTCTGATCCAGGACTGATGTGGATAATCAATGGCCAAGACATGGAAACAACCCAAGTGTCCTTCAATAAATAATTGGATAGAGAAGATGTAGTACATATATACAATGGAATACTACTCAGCTATAAAAAGTGAAATACTGCCAATTGCAACAACATGGATGAACCTTGAGAATATCATGCTAAGCGAAATAAGTCAGTCAGAAAGAGCTACGAACGATATTATTTCACTCATATGTGGGATATAAAACTGAAACTCAAAGACACACAACAGTAGGGTGGTTACCAGAGGGAAGGGGAGTGAGGCAGTAGTAAAGAGCAAAGGGGGCCAAATATACGGTGACGGAAGATGATTTGACTTTGGGTGGTGGGAACACAATGCAATATGCAGATCATGTATCATAGAATTAAACACTTGAAGGTTATATGATCTTATTAACCAATGTCACCCCAATAAAAAGTACAGCAATAATAGTAGCTAACACTTATATGGAGCTTGTTATGTTCCAGGCGAAGTTTCAAAGTAATATATATATATTACTACCAATAAATCCACTTTACTAGCCAAAGGCACTCAGAAGGTAAGTGGCAATGCCAGGTGGCCTTGCTCAAGAGTACAGGCTTGTAATCAATATATGTCCCTTCTCTGACACCCAAGTTTCTCATCTGTAAAGTGAGGGTGCTTCATCAGAGGAGCCATAAATTCTCCAAAATATGGATGGAGTAAATTACCAGCACTTAGCACCAGCAAAATTTAGAAGTTACAACAGCCTCTTTCAGAAACTTCAAATTGATGGGCACATTTGTCAAAACTGTCATTCTAGATACAAATAACAATAACAATCCTACAGACTAACAAGATAGATAATATAGAAATAAAATTGTCCCTTTATACTTCTTTGTGTCTGAAAAGCAGTCAACAACAACAAAAACTTCAGCCATTTCACAGTAGATATGCTTTCAGAAACCATTAGTGAGAGTATTATTTTTCTGTACCCTTAATCTTTATAGACAAGGAATCACTACTTATTTTGCATTTCCTCATGATCCTATGCTTTATAGAAATAATAAAATTAAAGATCCTATCTAATGTTTTCAACAGACTTTCTCTCTTCTTTAATATTTAAAAGACTAAATGTTACTCATGCAAAGGAACCAAACCTAAATAAATCAGTATTGATATTATCTCCACCATACCTATAATGTGCTTAAAAGGGATCATATAAAAGACTGAATGTTGAGAAATGCTTAGACTTCATGGCACTATAATTCAATAGAGCAGTTATTTTCAACCTTTTTCACCATGGCACACATAAACTAATTACTAAGTTCTGTGGCACACCAGAAAATATATTATTTTTTTTTCAGATCTGACCCAAAAAAAGGTATAATTTTGATTGCTTTACAAAAAATAATGATAATAGTAATTACCTATCCTTTTGGCTCCAAAGTGACTTTTTAAAAATCAGGTACCCATATTTGTATATAAGGATTTCTGGAACCAAGAATTAACTAATCAGACACAAACTTATTATGCGACATGACCATTAAGATGCAACTCTATTATATGACATATATATTTATGGTTCAAGAAAGGGCATTCACACATTCACACAGTATGTTGGCTGTCGTCATTTTTTATTTGACAGTCTGAGGGAAAAGAGTCAGTGCCCCTGACTAAATAGTCAGGTATTGCATGTTTTAAAGATTCTTGTGTCACATCAGTTGAAAATTGCTGAACTGGACCAACAAGACATGATAAAGCAGGAGTTAAAGATAGTTTTGAGCAGTGGCAAAATCTTTGTGTTTTTTGTATCCTATAGCCAATTTGACAATCTGAAAGGTCCAATACTCAATTGAAAGAAGTAGTAAAATCATTCATTTCTTTATTATAACAATTCACAGAATCTCATGGTTTCATACTAGAATATAGAAAAAGAAGTGAAAATTTTCCCCTTGATTTATAAATAATTTATAAAATTAAAGCACTTTCAAAAGAATCAAATTAATTCAAATAAATTTTTAATATAGATTTGTTGTTATTGTTAGAACACCATTCATCAGGAAACCTAATAAGGTGCATTTTTATTGTTTTATTTACTATATTGCCTACTGCATTGAAATCCAAGTGACTATATGGTATAGATTAATATAGCAGACCAAGTAACAGGACTCAAACAAATAATCCATATCAGAAATTTAAATATAAGCTGGGGGGTGGATATCAAGAAGACATATAGCAGTGATTTTCAACCTTTTTCATCTCATGGCACACAAACTAATTACTAAAATTCTGCTGCACACCAAAAAATATAGTTTTTGCCGATCTAACAAAAAATAAGTATAATTTTGATACATTCATACCAGATGGCTATTGTTATGTTGGCTATTGTCATTTTTTATTTGACAATCTGGGAGAAAAGGGGTCAGTGCCTCTGACTAAATAGTGTAGCATGTTCTAAAAATTCTTGAGGCACACCGGTTGAAAATCACTGAAACAGAGCATAGTGTGCTCTTTAAATAGGATTAGAGACATCCAGGCAGTTTTGGCTTACACAAACTAAATTTTTCAAATTTGGACAGTATAAAAGCAATGAAAAGATTTATCCATTTACCAAATTAAAGTGGTCATAATTTAAGAGCAGCTTTCCAAATTAAGTATTCAAAGCATAACATTAAATGCCAAAGAGGAAATAATAAGGTTAGCAAAGAGAGAGAAACAGACCCCAAAAAAGGTAAAAACAAAGTTAATACTATTCCACTTTATAGGATGTGTATTATGGTAAATTTGCACATATTCATAAATAATTTAGAGAATGTGAAAGGCAAAATAGATTCAATAGAAACAGAGATCTCAGCATTAAGTTAGTATCACGCATGCCACATTAACCTTGCATGATGAAATCAGTCCTTTCAACAAAATGATGATGACTTCACAAGGACTACCTCTGATATTTTGTTAGCATTGACAAGGGTTTGAATCAAAGGTTGACAGGTAAGACAAACCTCTTAAAGCTGCCTATTACTTTAGTTTATCTCTCCCAACAGGTTTAGGTAAAGGCAGACTGCAAAACAAATTTCCCTGAAGGATTCAGTACAGTTGGAGCTACTGTAAAGGTGAGAAGATAAATAATGCATTATCAAGTCCTTTAAAAAATATTTATTACATATATTATATTAAATATTTTTTCAATGTTATCTTCATTTCCCTCTGTACTTCCTTACCCTTTTTCTCAAGTATACTGATATTTGGGGGTGGGGGGGAGAGAATATAAACTTGTTATCGTGCTATTATTTTTGATGATTCTATTTTAATCTACTTTGGGCCATTTTTCTTTCTTTCTGGCTTTCCCCAGCCAGGACACATCAAAATTACTGAAGGGCATCTTCTTGCTCACACATGTTATTTCTTTTAACATTGCCATCCCCTATAAAAGAAACTACTTAGTCACCTCCTCAGAAGAAAGAGTACAAAAGAATTAATGGCATTTGGGACCATTACAATGAGAATACGCTTAGCTCACAGGAGTAGAGTGAGGCGATGCGGCCCTGGGAGCAGGAAAGGGGGTGGATAGTGAGAGCATTGTTGGAACCCTGCAGATTGTGGTGGGAGAAGAGAGGGGGTGCCAGCGATCAGTAGGAAGGCAAACCGAGGCCAAACAAGAGAAATGGTCACAATGTAAGAAGCACTATGCTGCACAGTGTGGAAAACCGGTCACTTGGCTCATGAATGTGGTACAGGAATGGTGGAAAACGTTCTCAAGTAACAAGATCATTACCATAGAAGGAGGAAAAAAAGTATGGAAACCAGCAGAAAACTAGAAGGAAGAGAAAAATGAGAAATTATGGAGAGAATTCCAAGTACATATACCCATCTCTGTGTAATGTGCATTCAAGGAAAGTCCTCTCTTATAAGAGGTTGGAACTAGAAAGGTATCCTTCCTCAAAGGGAAAGAAAGCCACTCAAAGGAAATTAGTTTTTTGCTTTTACATTTTTCAAAAATAAAATAGAGCTAACAAATGTGTATTGCTAAATATCAGATGAAAAGGGGAGGGAGGTGTGTTTCTTTATGGCCTCCAGAGCAGATGGTGCCCAGAGGAGCCCATAATTACCTAGCAGAGCTGAGAGATAATAAGGGAATGTTTTATAAAAATTTCATGTTAGGACACATTATTTTAAAACTTTTATAAGGAGGTAGATATTTCTTAATCATTAATGCTGGAGAGAGAATGCACTGATAGGAAACAAGAAGTTTTTAGGGGTTTATAAGCTTGTATGTATGCTTTCAAATGCCCATATTGCATAATACAAGCAAAATCAAACAGCTCTGAAACCCATTCATTCTATGAACAGGTGTGCATTACCAAGGCTAAACTGCACCAAGAGAAGACAGAGTACTGTAATCAGAAACTTGCACTATCAGAAATTCACTACATTCAGATGAGCATCACTCATGAGAAGGACTCCCCCATTTCTTTCTCAGGGGCCACTGTCCCAGGTACCATGACAAACAGCCCAAAGTAACGGGGCTGACCAAAGCTTTCAGGCAAGCCTGCTTCTTTCTGTTAGGTTTCTATATACCCAGGCATTGATATATATCAACATCTAGAGACATAAGGCTTGATAACAAGCATTAAAATAGTTTAAATAGAAAAATAAAAATAACAGCTTATGAATGCAGTTACATCAAATGACTTAATTGGAATTTTGCATTTCTAAATGTGGTCCAACATCAAAAGAAAATTATAACAAGAGTAGGCATAAAAGAAGAGTGAGAAATATCTGAGTTCTCCCTAAAATACTACTGACAGGAGGAAAAATACAAATCAGGATTTGGCAACAGCCTTTGAATCTTAACATTAGAAAACAGAATGAAACTCCCCAAAGGACCCCACAGAGCAGATTAAATTACCACAGAATTTCATAAAGAGTCCACTGAATGCTTAAGCAGGCTTCTGTGTAGGTCAAAGAGGACCAATCAGAAAATTGGAGTCATTAAGGAATGAGAGATAGGGTAATGGGAAATAAAATATAATTACAGAGTAAGAGAAAGGGAGAAGGAAGGAATAGCAGATGTGTTGATAAATATTGTTTTGTTTTTGGATGAATCATTTTTTCTTTAAAGACATTCATAGGCCAGCTTATATTTTTTCCATGCAATTATATTTTGTTTTTTATATTCTGTTTTGAATGGAGATCTTGATAGCCTCAGGGAAGTGGTTCAGGTGCTGGAAGCATCTGAGCCTCTTAGATAACTCTATTTTACATATATTTTTTAGAGATTTGAATCACACTTTATCTTCCTTCTTAAAATACTATCAACATTAGTTATACACACGTAATTTCAATTTTGTTTTCCAGAAACAAACCTATAATACTCAAAATCAGAAACTACTGACAAGATTAAATATGTACATTTATGGCCAAGGCATCATTTCATATTTTTCCTATGTTTACTTTTGAGTCTATAATTCTAAAACTATATATATTATAAAAACATTATTACTTCAACTTGTAAGCAAATCTTCCTTAGCTTACTGAAATTTATGGTGAAAATGGCAAGTTTATAAAAATTTCAAATATGTAAACTTGTACTTTTACTATAAAGCTATAAAATTAAGTTATTCTGAGTTTCAATTAATCATTGCATTATCTAAGCCTTCAGTTTGAACTTTTTGGCAAAATGGTAATACCACCATTTTGTTCTATGCATATTTCTATAAAACTAAAACTTCTATATATTTGTCTAAAATTATAAAAATAGTACAGGAGTCACTACAGTTCGAAAGGAGCACAGAAAAGACTAGGAACCTGGTATTATCGACATTATTAACACCTCACACCTAGTTTTTTTAATACTCAAAAATTAGTTCATATACATTATCTAAAATAATCACCTAGTATTTAAAAATTATCATGACAACACCATTTAATAAGGGTTCATTTTATTCCAGTAGTAGAGTTGCCATATATGTGTATGTGTGTGTGTGTATGTGTGTGTGTGTGTGTGTATACACACATATATATATATATATATATCTCCAACTCTCTACCTTCAGACCGCATGCTCTTCTCCTGAACATCACCTTTTCCTCTCTGCACAGCACCATCATTCTGTTACCTCACTGAGCCTCAAAATGTCTGCATCACTGACTCCTCCTCCAAATTACATTCAGTCAGTAGTGCGGGCCGTAGCAGCATCCCACTCACTGCCACCACCCAGGTTTAAATCCTCATTCCTATCTCGTAAAGCTCTAGCAGGCTGAGTCCTTACCAGGACTCACAAGGCCCAGCAGGACCTTGTAAGCCAGGGCTCCTTCTCCACCATGCAGGCTCCTCACTCAACTGCTCTGGGTTTCTTGCAGTCCATTCAACATGTGGGGCCAAGCACATGCCTGTCCTAGAGCCTTGGCATGTACTTTCTCTGAAACAGCTACATGGCTGGCTCCTTCACTTAAGTCAGGTCTCAGCTCACATGCCACCTCCTCGAGAGACCACAGCACCACACCCCATCATACTCCATATCCTCATCTTGGCTGTTCCCTCATGGTACACACAACCTCACATCATTATAATTCATTTTCTATTTATTGTCTCTCTCTCTCACAGAAAGTAAGATCCCCCATCCTTCGACTTCTTCCTGGAACACAGAAGCTGAGTTATTTGCTCAAAACACTGAGTTATTTGTTCAAAAACTGGATGAATGAATGAATGAATGAATAGATGAAATCTGAGTGGTTTTCTTTCTACTCTATTTAATCCTGTCTGACTTTAGCTTTAACAGTGTAGTCTATGTGGCTCAAAACAAACATGGAGTTGGTAAAATATACGCTATCTTTAGGGGACAATGCATAAGTTGGTTAATTGCCCTGTGAATAGTGGCTTTGGTCTCACATACATTACTTAACCTTTTAATACTTTGCTTTTTCAGGGGATAATAATAATGCTTACCTCATAGGACTGTTTCAGGGATTTAATGAGGTAATGTATTTAAATTGCATATAAAGTAGTCAATGCAAGTAAGCATTCAGTAAATGTTAGTTAGTATTATAATGGCTTGCTTGCTACCAGTTTTCAAGAGCTGGTTTAGAGCTTTAAATGTCATGGTGAGGGGTTTGCATCTAATATATTTTTAATAAATATTTTGTGTTAAATGTATTCCTAATGAATTAACATTTTTAACAAATAAATTTTGGTTGAATGCTATTCCCTTCACATGGAATCCCTAAGCCATTCTTTCCTCTCTTTCAAAATGCTACCCATCTAGAGTTACAAAAAACAATTCACTCTCTGGGGAGGAAAAGTCATATCGGTACCCCACACCATGTGTAAAGATAAACCTAAAATGTATTTTACTATTAGAATGATACCAGGAGAAAAATTAACAGAATATCTGTCAGACCTCAAATTAGGAAAGGCCATTTTAAGAATTCATGAAGGAACAATGAGATACCATATTACTCCTATGGATGTAATGACAAATTTTAAATGATGATACCCATGCTGGTGAGGGAGAAAGGTAATACAGCTGATAAAACAGGATACAGTTTGGTACTTTGTCATTAAAAGTATTTAATAAATAGTCTTTGGCCCAGTTATTACCCATCCAAATATTTACCATAAAGAAGTAATCCTATACTTACAGGTAAAACAACTTTAAGAGGCATTCTCCTTAGGTTTCTCTTATCTAAATGGAGATGCTGAAATCGTTTTTAGCTCTCTTCTTCTAGACTCTGTATTCAGTCACAAGCCAAGTATTATATTATGAAAGCTATTCTTTTTCTTTTATTTTCACTGCCACCAACTCTATTTTAAGTTCCATTAATTTTTACCTAGGCTACAGAATAAATTTTCTAAAAATAAAGTCCAGTCCTCACCATGGGCAAATATATTACAAGGATTTCCAGAGTTACCACTATTATTAGAATTAATATGATTAGAGGTATACTGTAAAGGAGACAAAATGATCGCTATTTATGGAAGACATAAATGACTACCTGGAGAAAAGAGACTCCCCAAGCAACTATTTGAACCAATAACTGACTTATAAAATAAGATCAAAATCAATAGCTTTCCTTTATACACATAATAACCTATTGAAAAGTTAAAGTAAAAAAAAAAAAAAATCTATTCACTTCCCAACAGAAAATAGTGTAAAATACTGTCAAAAGCACTGCAAACCCACAATTTTTCCATCAGGATTTACTATTGACAATACTATGAGGCAACTAATTCAACAAAAAGTCAAATATCTCATTTTTCCCACTTTGAACAAACCAGAACTTGACTCATTCTCTCTTCCCAAATACCAACCTTAATAGTGCATTAAGGTTCTCCTTTTACATACCTACCGGCACCCAACAGTCTTCTCCTCACCGTCGAACTCACCTGGTTCTCTGTAATTTTAATTCTATCCCATCTATAGCTTCATCTGCTTGGCCATGTGGCCTTAACTGGATTCTGGTTTTCCCACAAAAATAGTACTTGCCTTATGGCCCTCTCAAGGGATAACTGTATGCTCTGTTACCACCATGGATACTTCATTGTTAGAAGCTTAATTATACCCCCCTCTCCCCACCAAATTCACATATTCTAACCTCCAGTATCTCACAGTGTATCCATATTTGGAGATAAGACTTTTGAAAAGGTGATAAAGTTAAAATGAGGTCGTTAGTGTAGGCCCCAATCCGATTTGAGTAGTATCCTTAAAAGAGGAGGAAATGTGGACAAAGAAACAAGAGTGTGCAGGCATAAAGGAAAACTCTGTGAGGACACAGGGAGAAGGCGAGCATCCGCCAGCCCAGGAGAAAAACCTCAGGAGAAACCACCTGCCAGCACCTTGAGCGTAGACTTGAGTTTCCAGAACAGTGAGAAAATAAATGCCTGTTGTTTAAGCCACCTAGTCTGTGGTTTTTGTTATGGAAGCCCTAGAAAACTAATATATATATGTATAGCCTGAAGTAGACTCTGTTCTTCAGGGTCAGAAGGCACAGTTGGTGTCACTTCTCTACTCTTACACACACACACACACACACACACACACACACACACACACACAAACCTGCTCTTTGAGGTTCATGTCACCAACTTTCCTACCAATTATAACACACACACTCATACACACCACACTGGAACCTCCCCTTCATTCATTGCTGACTTTGAAATTCAGATCACATTTTCTTTCTCTTCCCAAATGTCTGCAACATTCTGGAAGATTTTGACATTTATATGTTTGACCCTGCAGCACCCCGCCTCTTGGCTCCTTTGACCCCACCACAGGCCCACTTCACCTGTTAAGTCACATTCTGCACTTGTCTCACTCAAAACTTCTCCAGCTCCAAAAGCTCTAAACAGACATTCTGCCCTCCGGATTCAAACTCTTTACAATTTATACAAGTTGCCTCCTCAACCTCTCTCGCTGCATTTTTCCTTCAACCTTTTTGGTGCTTCCAATTCAATACAAACTAATTTCTGCTTATTGATTAGCCCTCAACTGGCCTTACCTTCTTTCTATCCAATTTAACTCTCTCAAGTCTTTAAATTCTATCAATTTTGGGCCAATATCATAGAATTCTGTATCCAGAAAGAAAAATCCCAACCATGGATGAATGCATTCATTTTTATCCTACCTACATCTGGGTTGTGGAATACTATGCTGCTGAAAGAAAGAAAGATCTCTTATCCTTTGAGATGACATGGAGGGACCTGGAGAGTATTATCCTAAGCAAAACAAGCCAATTAGAGAGAGACAAATATCACATAATCTCACTTATTTGTGGAATATAATGAACAAAACAAACTGATGAACAAAATAGACCCAGAGACATAGAAGTAGGGTACAGACTGACAAAACCTCAGAAGAGGGGGTGGGGGGAGGGAAGGGACAAACCACAGAACATTGGTTATGTATGCATAACCAATGGACATAGACAACAAAGCTGGGGGGGGAGGAGGGTGTCAATGGGGGGAAAGGAGAAACATCTGTAACAAAAATAAATTAATAAAAATATTTTTTTAAAAAAAGGTTAAAAGGAAAACTGTATAACCAGATGGATGAATAATACAGACTGTAGTTAGCAACTTTGTTAGCATTTCTTAAACAGGTATCTCTCAACCCATCTCTACCTCTGACTCTACTTCTCTTCCCCAATAATACATCCTGGGTCCAACTTCACAGAGAAAATAAAAGCTATCAAATACAGACTCCACTTTCAACCTCTTTCCCACAAAATCTGCACATTTAGCTACATCCGTATGCACTCACTCTCCCTTCCCTCCTGTTTCTGTACAGGAGGTTTCTCTGTGTGCTACAAAGGCAAACCCTCCAATTATGCTCTGAACCCTATTCTTCCTGCTCAATTTGTATCATAAATTAATTCACCCCTTCTATTTTCCATATACACACACCTCTCTCTTCCTCCCTCACTCCCTCTCTCCCCAATCCCCCCTCATTGATACATGCCATCAGCATTTCAATATTATCCAATATTATTCCATATTTCCTCTCCTCTTAAAAAGTCCCAAAACCCGCCCGGCCGATGTGGCCCAGTGATTGAGCGTTCACTCATGCACCAAGAGTTCGCTGGTTCGATTCCTGGTCAGGGCACATGCCCAGGTTGTGGGCCCAATCCCCAGTGGGGGGTGTGCAGGAGGCAGCCAATCAATGTTCTCTCTCATCGATGTTTCTATCTCTCTTTTCCTCTCCCTGCCTCTCCCTCTAAAATCAATAAAGAAAAAAAAAAAAAAAACAGTCCCAAAACCCTAGATATGTTTCCAGTATCTGTTCCATCTCTCTTCCAACTCACAGCCAAATGTATTGCAAAAGAATCACCACCTTTTCTCCTATCCACTGCCCATAACCCACTCTCATCTGTCTTCCTTTCTGGTCCAAGCCTGCTCTCACTGTGACAGTCACCTCCATATTTTGAATCTGATGAAAATGGGAATCATTCTTATCCTCTCACAGCACCTTTTGTTATGTGTCAGTCTTTTTTCCTAACACATTTTTCCTTTAGCTTCCATAGTACAAAATACTTCTGATTTTCCATGTAAATCTCTGGCAACTTTTTCTGACTGTTTTACTGGCTCATCCACCTCTTATAGATTTTAAATGTCAGAATGCCTCAAGAATGGTCCTGGCTCTCCTTCCCTCTCCCTATATCCTCTCCCCCAGTGACTCTACTATTCCCTGGTTTCAGTTATTATCTATATACAGATGCGTCCCGTATACATATCTCCCATTCAGACCCATTTCTTTTAAACTTCAAATTTATACATCAAACTTCAATACTTCCTCTCAAATATCCATGAGCATCTCAAACTCAATATGACCAAAACTGAACCCATAATTTTCTCTCTACTTCAGCATAACCTCCCATCCACTTGCACATCTGAAATTTGAAACTCATGCGTAATACATCTCCCTCTCTCTCATTTCCAGAAAGCCAGTCACCATAAGCAGTGTATTCTGTTTCCTACATATTCAAATCCATTCACTTCTTTCCAATTCCACAGCCATTATCCTACCCCAGACTTCAACCTCTCCAAATTGGACTTGTGTTAATGTTTCCTAACTAATGCCCCAGCATCCCCTCCTGTTCTTTTCAATCCATAGTGCTGCAGAATAATCTATTTAAAATGTAACTTCATCACATCTTACTGCTGTTTAAAACCTGTCAAATGTTTCCTAATGCTTTAGAGATACATATTAAGGTCTTTCGAATGACCTGAAAGGCCCTGCATTGTCTGGCTTATTTCTCTTAGTATAATGTTCTCCAGGTCCATTCATGCTGTCACAAAGGATACAATTTTCTTCTTTTTTACAGCAGAGTAATATTCCATTGTGTAAATGTACCACAGCTTTTTTATCCACTCCTCTACTAATAGGTAACTTGGATTGTTTCCAGATCTCAGCTATTATAAATAATGCTGCTATGAACATAAGCGTGCACACAGTCTTTCTGATTGGTATTTCAGTATTCTTATCTAGGGATATATTCTATGTCCCTTTCAATGTGACTTTACAGGTCCTCCATCATCTGTACTGGCCTTGTGAGTTGACTTGTCAAGAAAACATGGTAGAAACAACAATGTCCAACTAAGTTCTTAGACTAGGTCTCAAGAGGATTTGCAAGCTTGGACTTTTCTTAGAAATCTGCAACCATCCTATGAACAATGCTGGTCCAACCTGCTAGGTTGAAAGAAAACATGGAAAGAGGCTCCAATTATCCCAGCCACAAAAAGTGAGGCCACCATAAACCAACAGGCTGAGCTAACTCACTAGCTAATTATAGATGCATAAGGAAGCCCAGCCAAGACTAGACTAACCAGATCAAGACTAAGAAGTAAAATTCCCAGGAGAACCCAGTCCAGATTTCCAACCTGCCAAATTATTGTTTTGGGCTACTATCTTTGGGGGTGTTTTGCTACAAAGTAAAAGCCACTTGATCCACAGACCTTCCAATCCTCCATCTCAACCACTATCCATAGATATCTTACATAATCTAACACCTTATAAAATGCACCCTCCACTTCCCTACTCTAGTTGAAACTAGGATTTTCACTGAGGATAATGCTTCTTTCTCTGAAACTACCTCATTTAGGTTTTTCATTTTCCCACACCACATGTGTGCTTGTGATTAGAAAGAGTACCACTTACAAAATACCACATTTTCATCCTCAAGTAAGAATTCACTCTCCTTTGATATCTATGACATCTATCTCTTCTACCCACAACTACCTCTTCTCATTAAAATCATCTCTCAACAACAGTCACTGGGGACCTTGGAACCTGTAAAACAGTCTTCCTCTCCAATTTGTCTTGGGAAACTTCAAGTGACTTTTGGAAAATTTGTTCAACACCTGGAGTCTAAATTTGCTTCCTCCTCATATACAGTGAATTTCATTTCCTGACCACTTAAGCATCCCATTGCCATAGCCATACCCTTGAAACTATCAACACTCAAAGCTACTCCATTCTGAAATACTTCAAATCTTACACCATGAGACTACTTTCATTAATACACAAAATAACAAATAAGAACAAATACAAATCATTTTTTCTGTGATATCCCTCAAAGAATTATCCCAAAAAAGGATACCAGAATCAGACACACATATGACTAAGCTTTAAAAACCATTTAAGGATCAGTAATTCTCCTGATATGTAAAAGTCATCTGAAAGTATAAATGAGAGAAAACAACCCAAATTTTTTCAAAAAGAATGCTAGTAGATTTGTTTTCTCAGGTAATATCTCACATTAAAAAACTACAATAATTAAAATACTGTAGAATCAGTACCATAAGAGACAAATAGATTGATAGAAAGTAATAGAAAGCTTAGAAATAAACTCAAATACATGTAAATGTATAAATACTTAATGTAAAATAAGTTGTCATGATAATCAGTGAACAAAAAAATTATTCAACAGATAGTACTGAAATTATTGGTTAACTTGTTTGATAAAAAAAAAAAGTTAACTAGAATTATTCTCATTTCTACAAAAATAAATCCCAGAATATTTAAACTTAAAAGGAAAAATGAGGGGCCATTCAGTGGTTAGCAGGTAAAAATTTTTATCAATATAAAGACTAAAAGTCCTTTGTTAGCACCACTAAAAGATTCAGTCACATAAAATTTTAACTCTTTATGTTGAAAAACACTAAATAAAAGAAACAACATTATGAAATATATTTGCAACATATATCAGATCAATTTTATTATAAAATAACCTCTTACAAATCAAGAAGCAAAAATACAAAGAATTGAATTTTAAAGCGAACAATGTAAATGAAAAACTAATTCAAAAAATAAATACGAATTGCCAACAAATATATGAAAAAATTCAACAATCCAGATTTTTACCTCTAGTTCTGATCTTTGGTCCCAGACTCCAGACTGTTATATACAACTGCTTGCTCTACAATTCCATTTAAATAGCTAATATATGTCTTAAACAGAACACATATAAACTGAACTCTTGATCTTAGCCACGGTCCCAAATCTGGCTCCATCAGCAGCCCTCCCCATCTCAGTTAGTAGCAACTCCATCCTTCTACTCCCTCAATCCAAAAACTTTGACATCATCTCAACTCCTCTTTTACACATACTTGTAATCAAGCCATCAGAAAATCTTATTGGCTCCACCTTCAAAATGTATCTAGAATCTAACTTCCCATCACTTTCACTTAATCAAGTTACCATTATCTCTTCTCTGCAGAAGTGCAAAAACAGACCTGCCTTACTTAAAATATGTAACTTGCATTCTGGTGCCCTTAGGATGAAAATAAAACTCCTTAATCCGGCCCCTTCTTACCTCTCCAGCTACATTTCACATCAAGCCCTTGACTGTGCACATCAGCCACACCAGCCTCTCTTCACAATATCCTACTTCCCTATGCAGAACATTTGCATATTAAATTCTCTTGGCCTGAATATTTCTTCCTTCTTCTCTTCACTAGTGTAATGTTATTCGTTCATCAGATCTCAGCTCGAACACCATTTTCTGAAGGATTCCTTCCCTGATTGCCCATCAAGGTGAATTTCAATTATTACAGGTACGTTATCAACATCTTACTGCGGCAACATTGCATTGCATACTTGATCATTATATGATTAATGTCTCTCTCCAACTTGATTGTTAAGACTTTGAGGGCAGAGAGCAATCTTATTTTGTTCACTACTGTATCCCCAGTGTTTAGCAAAGACTAATTCATAGGAGGCATTTAATAACTTTTTTCAAAAGAATGAAAATTATAGAAAAGAGACTCAGCGGTAAGATAATTTCACCTTTATTTCACTTAATTTCTCTATGCATAGAACAATCGTCCCCATACTACTATTTCTAGGATTATTCTAAGCTCTCCAGCTCCTAAATTCATTCCTGGGCATGTGGGAAACTCAGCCAAGACAGTTAATCCAATTCTCACATTCCACTTCACATTCTACTGATTGTCTCCCCAGCTCTAAGTCCTTCAGCATTCAGGAATCATGGTCTAAGGGACATTAACAGATGAGATAAATCAGTGAACAAGTACAATGCTCATCTTATTCTATACTAGCCCACCCCCTCCCTTCTTCCCAACCAACAGACAAAAGTGACCTTCTGAGATTCAGGGCCTGAGAAATGCTGGAGGTTGACTACAGGCAAAACATAAATAAGAAATTCTTAATACCACTTGCTGCGAGATGACCTGATTTGTGATCAGAAAAGCTCAGTCTTTTAGTGGCTTAAAAAGATGATGCTTACCCACAAAATAGTTGGTAAAGAATGTGTTCCCCGCTGCATTTTCTTCCCTTCCTCCGAGCATAATAAAGAAGTAACTTCCCAAATCTAACAATAATGACTTAGCCAAAAAAAAAAAAAGTTCATGCTTTATGCCTTCTTAAAAATAATACTACAATAAACTATGAGGACCTCAAAGTGGTCAAACAGGCTTGAATAGTTGAATAAAAACTGAGAGACTATCTGCACACACTTGGTTTTAGCATCCTGAGGTACATTTGTGCAGGCTCACTTACTCCTCCTAGATCACTGTCTTTCAAATAACCCTGGGAATCTAGTGGCTGGAGCACAATTCTAAGAGCATGGATTGTGGTAGAATTGTTACACAGGAGAAAAGGGAATTCAAGCTAGTGAAAAATGCACTGTCTTAAAGTTTTCTAATATTGGGTTGCTTTAATTAATTGTCTTATTTTTACAAGACTTACAATAAAAGAAACAGACTTCAATGTATGTGGGACATGAATAGTTACAAGTTGGTTGAGAACAGTTTAATTTAACATAGAGACAGCACAATTCATCTCAGTAGAGCCACCAGGCATGAACTAAAACTACCTATCTTATGAAAAGGTAGAAAACTACTAAAGACCTGGGAAATCAGACTGATGTGAACTATTTCACTTGGAGTATTTAGAAATACACCTCATCAAACGAAAATGCAAAGAAAATTAAAATATATATATATTTGGAGACCAAGGAAGAATTCTCCATGATCACTGACTTTCAAGAATTCCACTTAATAATCTAGGTAAGTCTAGACCTTTCCAGTAAATAATTTTAAGTTTTAATCTGTGTGCTTTCCCTGTTCTTTCTTTTTTTTTTTTTTTGGTACATGCCCCTAGCGGGAACCGAACCCAGGACTCTCTGGTCCGCAGGCCGATGCTCCAACCACTGAGCAAAACCAGCCAGGACATCCCTGTTCTTTCTATACGAAAATAAAATTAAAATACAACCAGAAGTCATTAGCTTTTAAAATTTCTTTTCCTGAACTATCAGAATCAACAGTTTCTACTCCACATATGTAGAATGCACAAAATCAGGAAAAGTTGTGCTTCCTGTAATAGACAAAGATACTTCATTTTAGTAATAAATACTAAATAATTTACATTTGATTTTTCTCTCCTTTCTTATTGCTTATAAAAATAAGTGTTATAAAATTGTATTTCCATATCCTTTGAGCATATGATTATTGCTATCTCTGGAACATCATACATTTCTTACTTCCTCATTTAAAATGATTTTCTATTTCCACTAATGAAATGTTACAGATCACATAGGCAGTATATGAGAAACATTGTGTGTATTCAAAGTGTGATGCTACCACCTTGCTGGCTGGGTGATCTCAGGAAAGTGAGGTAACATCCCTAAGCCATTATAATCAGCAACAGAAACTATTCATGTTAAATTCTCATACTCTGAAAATACTTAATAAATGTCAGCTTAGAAAATAACCCTAAAACATGTATTCTGGGACCTTACTGCATACTTGAGATACAAGAGAGAAAAATAAGGCTCTATGGAGAACCTGGGCAACCAGGAAAACACACCCAATATCTAAATATTTGCTAATTAAAATGTGTTTTCGTACCAGCAGTTTGGGCATCTTCCAGGAGCTACTTAGAAATGCAAACTCTCTGGGCCCCAACCCAGAACCCCTGAATAGTAATTGTCATTTTAACAAGATCCCCAGATGATTCATCATCCCATTAAAATCTGAGAATCACTGAGCTAAGTGATATGCTCCTGTACAGATGCCTAGTAGGTCTCAGCAAAATTACCAAAGTGTGTGTCATGGATCACTGGGGCACTAGCCAACAGTTAAAATCATAAATGGCATACCTGTGTATTATTAGACATATACATACAAAACAAGTGTTTGTGGGACATTTTTTTAGAGAGATAATTTTTATAAAAACCAAACAGAGGATACACCAGGAAGCAAAGATCTCCTCAACTGACTGAGAAAAATGCAACTGACTAAGAATGGCAGTTTGCAGCTTCTTTTATGCATTTGGAATTAAGTAAGGAAGATTATATGAAGGCGGGAGAAAGCAAGGCAGGGACTGGATTACAGAATAGTTAACAAGATTATGTGCTCTCTTGAGGGTGGCTTATTTCAAAGGTGTATTAACCTAGATACATAGAAACAATGGACAGGGCTTGCTTAAGGCAAAGATAAACCTTTTACTAAAGAAATGATAGGCCTGGGATGTGACTACCCACAATGACCTGCCCAGTTAGGAATTTATGATCAGATCACCCTGTGACGTTACTTTCTATAGAACGCCTTTTTTTCATCCACAGCATATAGAATGGTGGTACCATAAGATTATAATGGAGCTGAAAAATTCCTATTGCCCAGTGATGTTATACCTGTCATAACGAACGTATTACACACCATTGCATTGCAATCACCTATCGTATTCAGTATAGTACAGTAACATTGTGTAGCCTTGTAGCCTAGGAGCTGTGGAAGAACAAAATGTGTCACCCCCAAATACATGGGAGACATCTCTTTAGAAGCTTAAAGTTCCTGAGTTGGATGGAGCTCCATTCTTACCACCACCAACTCCAGAAACAATTTTTAAAAACAATTTTATGTGATCTCATATGGAATTTTTACAGTTAAAAGTCCTCAATTTGGGGCCAGCTTCTACATAAAAAGAAATGTGCCTGAATTGTACTCTATTACAACCATCTCTAGACTGAAAAAAGAAAAAGGAAAAAGGAATTCCTTTCTGATCCTTCCTCACACTGAACTCCCATATCATTATGTTTTCTTCAATTTTCAGTCTATGCTAATTTTATACAATCTGTAAATATGTACCAGAGAACACAGGCCACATACAGTAGTCAAGGCTTCCTGTGGGGAGTCCAGGGCAGCTGAGTTGCTGCTTGGTACTTTTTGTTGGGGATGGTAGGCGTCGTGACTTCATTCTCTCTCCAATGGGCACTATGATGTCCATTTACTGTCATTATGCAGTTGGTCTTCCTGAGTTACTACTTTCCCATAATTGCCAAAATCAACTTATAAGATGCTTTCAACTGCATGTATTTCATATTCCCTAGTCTGATTTCAAATGCGATTTTGTATGATATCCACTGAGAAGAAAACAAGCTCATTTTTAAAACAATTACCTAACCACACTGAAGATAAGAAATTGTATTTTCTGCCTAAGATGAGTGTTTTTCATCTCTCTTAAACTGAGTCTCATATGAATGATATCTAGATGATCGCTCTTTTGCTTTGGTATGAATCTCAAATTCTGTCACTTGTTTCAAAGCCTTACACTACTGAGGAGGACCAACCTTCTGATCACTTAAGGAGTCCCATTTTTAGTCTCCTAGAGCAATGCTAGACAGTTCCACTTGATTATTATTAGGGACAGATTTGCATAAAGCGTTCTTGTGAAAAGTTTTAGGCCACTTAAGCAATGTCATTTAATGAGCAGAGAAATCCTTTTGAGAAAATGTAATGGGGCATGAAAAATAATAAAACCCATAAAATACATTAATTCAATGATTGTTCTTAATAAAAAAAAATAGAAAAATTACCATTCAGAGTGAAGAGCTAGAGGCTGAGTGCTCTATTATTTTAGAATAAAAGATGATTAAGTAGGCACAGCCTATTTAATGCCTCAGAACCAGAAGGCAGCCCTGCTATGTCTTCTGGAAAACCACTTTCATTTCAGAAAAACATAAATTCAATATATTCTTGTGCCATCTATGGAATTTACTGAAGATGCAGAACAGCAACTGAGTGTAACAATAATTTCATATGCGCTCAGTAGACAGCCCTGTTTGTGGTAACACAAGAAAGTTCAGGCTTCCGTAGATGATCTCTCATTAGAGGATCTCCCATGAATTGATATCAATATGTCCTTTGTAAAGACCTAGTGAAACAAAGAGAAAAGTGGTGTTTCCAGGTTTCCCTCAGTGCTGCTCCCTTTCCAGGAATAACAGCGAGGACCAGCCTTTTGTAAAGTAATTTGGAAAGCGCTGACTCGGTAATTCCACCGTTAGCAATTTACCTGATAGATGAAGCAGTATAAAAGTGCACCAAGATTATGTATTAATGGCATCCTGAAATTGTTTTTCATAAGAAAAATAACAACAAATTGGAAACAACCAAAATGTCCTTTGAGAGGGGAGAAATAGTATTATAATAAACTACATATCAAAATAATATGCAGCAACTTTTAACAGTTAGTTCATATGGAAACATCTCCAAGATAAAAGTCCAGGGAAATGTATGACATCATAGACCATTTATAAAAAGCCTATGCACGCATATGTGAGTGGATGCATTAAAAATCATCTGGAGTGGAAGGAACAGAAGTTTGGGAGAGGGAGAAAAAGGGAGATTCTTATGTTTTCTTTTATTATGTCTTTTTGGATAGCTTGAATGTTTACCTTATGCATGCATTATGTTTAAGAAAAGGTTAAAGTGCTGTATGAGGATTGGGAAGAAAAATGACAGCATCAAGCAAATTATACCACTCAGGACTGTGGAGTACAGGACACAGTGGCTAAATCATTGTGACATTGTCATCATTCTGTGATTCTGCCCCGCCTTTTCTCGGCATCGCAGCTCACTACCAGCTGACTAATTAACAGATTTATATTTTTTCAAAGATCATTAAAATGTATCGTGTGGTGTCTCATATAATCATTAACCTGAAGACCATATTGTTCATTATTCTTGCTTATTAATATATTGCCTGTCCAATATTTTTCCACTGATTTGACATTTATCAGTTTTTATAGTGTGTAAAAGATAGCAGTACACCAAATGCTTTTTTGAAGAATTTATTTTAAAATATCAGCACAAAATTAATGATAGTGTTTAGGAAGCCTACAGGATTATCTTGATGAAATCTTTAATAAAACATAGCTATTTGTCTTTAGTGTGAGTATTCTCTATCATACGTTCAATTATCTTAACTATGTAAAGCACAAGTCGACTATTTTCTTGCCCATTTTTTTCACACAGACTTATACTAAAAAAGTGTCCTTAATTCTATTATTTACCCAATATTATTTTAAATACTAATTTAGGGTTATTTTGGTGAGGAAAGACTGAATATAGACCAAGACCATACACCTGATTAATAGTTACATCATTAGGTCTCAGCTTATTCAATTTTTTTACTATGACATATTATTTTTCAAAAACTGCAGACTTTCAGGAAACTTTCAAAGACTAATGCATCTGATATGTAAAAGGACACACCTTCCTTTTGATTGCTATCTCTACCTTTTTCATTATTGCATAGGTCCCCTCAGTCTGCATTGGCATTCTGGTCAGGTAGCCAGAGTCTCTGTAATGCCAACTAATTTGGAATTGTGCCCATGCACAAGAACCTCCAGTGCACACGGCATATTTCTTATGTTTCCAGCATCACCACAGAGACAGCTAAATTTATTGGTGATGTTGCTCCAAAATAATCTCCTTTTTAAATGTATCCTATATGAAGTATATAAACTATTTTTCCTTATTTAAGGAACAAAGAGATTCTTGGTGAATTATATCCCACTGATTTTTGTTCCTCATCCTTATGTTCACATGTTCAAAAGTCTCTGAATCAGTTTAATTATATTGTCATACCTTTTTTAAAAAAAATTCCCAAGTTACTTGAGTGGCAGTCATTTAATCTCTGTTCCTACTGTGCTTGTATTTTAAGTGACAGGGCTCAAACCATCCATGCTATTTTCATAATATGAAAAGAATCAAACTTTCCAAACTACCACATCCTGCCAAAACCAAGAGTAATGCTCTTTGGAAAAGTGTAAATATAAAAAAAAAAAATTCTACTCATTTTTTATTAGTTAAAATTAATGAAAGTGACCCATAAATATATGAAAAAGTGCTCAACTTCACTAGTCATGTAAGAAATGAAAATTTAAACTACAACACAATATCATGTACCAACATAATTTATCATAATGCCTAAAATTAAAAAGACCAAAAATGCTAAGTATGAGTGAGTGTGTAGAACAACTGGTATAACCACTTTAGAACACTGTGGCAAAACAGTTTTGCCAAAGGAGAAAACAGGTTTGCCATAGAACACAACAGTTTTACCCTATGACCAAACAATTGTAAGTTATCTACCCATCAGGCATGTATAACACCAAAAACCATGTAAAGAATATTTATAGAACTATTTAAATAGCCAAAAACTGGAAAGTACCCAACTGTGCTTCAACAATAGATTAGCTTATGGTACCTTAATACAAATAGAATATATACAACAATAAGTATGAATGATTGACCTTAACAGGCAAGGATGAATTTTATAAAAATGATTTTGAGTGAAAGAAGCCAAACACAAAAGAATAGATGATACATTGGTTCTTAGTGTCAACCTTAGTCACAACTTATTCAAAATACTGAGAAAGAGAATGGCCTTGAGGAGAGTAGTACCATATATCAGAATATAACTTGGGGGGGGGGAGGGGAATTACCTTGCATTACATGCTAATTGTTTGATCTTAGAAAAGTCATTTAACCTCCCTGGACATATTTATCCTCTGTAATGAAGATAATGAAACATTCCTCCCCAAAGCAAATGGCTGTTCTCAAGATCTCTGAGGTCCTGTGTAGCTTTAAGATCTACGACCCAATGAGATAGCTTCACTACTTTGTATTTTCATCAATGAAAACATGCTGTTGCTTTTAATAAAAACAACAACAGGTAACATTTTTCTAAGCACTTTACATGTATTACTCACTCAGTCCTCACATCAACCTTATAAAACAGATATAATTGTTCTCTCCATAGTACAGACAAGAAAACTAAGACTTTGAGAGGTTGAGCAAATTTATCAAAGTTACACAGCTAATGAGTGGTAAAGCCAGAATTCAAACCAAGAAGAATCTAACTCTCTAACCCACATACTTAACCACTAAATATGCAAAGATATCATAATAATTCCATTTTATCTAAGCTGACAGAGCTTTTAAAATTAAATTTAAGTCCGGCTGGTATGGCTCAGTGGTTGAGCATCGACCCATGCACCAAGAGGTCAATGGTTCAATTCCCAGTCAGGACACATGCCCAGGTTGTGGGCCCGACCCCCAGTGGGGGGTGTGCAGGAGGCAGCCAATCAATGTTCTCTCTCATCAATGTTTCTATCTCTCTCTCCCTCTCCTTCTTCTCTCTCTAAAAATCAGTAAAGGAAAAAAATTAATTTAATACAATTAGATATCTAATCAGAACACAGAATGAGACCTACATTATGTCTTAAAATTCTTATTTTGTTCAATCAAAAGAATGATGATTTTAATTTGTTCAAATAAATCTGGCCTCTGAAAAAATAACAATTAAAATAACTATTGCTACTAGGCAAGCACTAGCTAATTTAGATAGTCACCTTCACATTTTCTGTATTCAATGCCTCTCTAGAAATAGAAGTAAAATCTGCCTTCCTTGTTGTTGCTGTTGTTGTTGTTGTTGTTTTTTAATAAAACAAAAAACATATCCTCTTCTATAATATAAAAGATATTGTAGCATTAGTTTAGATTTACATCAGATTCCCTATTTGCATATATCACCTTTTCTATGCAACAGCTCTATGTTCAAACTTGAGTCTACAATCCACTGAAAGAAAAATAATGAATACACTGAATATTTTTTTTCTAATTTCAGTGCCTTTCCATTTCCAAGAACTTTAGTCAATTATTTTTTGTTAATTCTTTGTATTGTTTGTGTTGTTTTTTTTTTTTTTAACCTGGGCTGCAATTTTATGTAGTTTAACTAGTTGGACCTCATCTTATTGCAGAGTTCAACTCAAGCCAAAATATTTACACTTTACATTTTCTAGAGCTAACTTTAATTTGTGTCAGTCAGTCTTGCTGTTGGCTACCTGAGAGCCTATGGCTAGGATAAGCATGTGGAGATGTTGGCTGAAAGGGGAAAAGATTGAGAGACAAAATCAAACTCTGTTTACTTTAGCCAAGACTTCAGATGGCTTTGTATGGTAAACTTAGTTACCAGTCGATAAAAGTGGATCACTCATATTAATTGTAGCAAGATGGTTTTAAAGAAGGAAGTAGGTTCCCAAAGCACAGCACCTTCAAACGGAACTCTGGGACATCTAATGAATTGTGTATTCTTGGACAAGTCACATAATCCCTTTTATTAGGGAGATGGAGGCAATGCCTACCTTACAGTTGTTGTAAAGATCACATGAGGAACAAAGTATGTGACTTCTAACCTATGGAAGTGATAATGACCTCAGTATAGTTGTGATTGTTATTACCCTAATGACTTGGCATTGACATTCCTGCCTTTGGAGTGTATCTAGTCTCTGTTTAACTCCACCAGTAGCTCAACAGTAGGGGCAGGAAAGGTTAGGCCCCTCCTCCCAGCCCTTTGCTTATGTAGATTCAAATAAAGAAAAGTGACAGGCTTGGTTCTCTCTGACTTCTTTCCCTGAATACAACCATCTTAGTATTCATCAGTATTTATATCTGGATAAAGGGCTGGAGCTGAAGTTACAGAGGGAAAATATAAAGCAGACTGCAGAACAGGGCTGCTCAGAGCTGCACAGACTGCTCTGACGAAGCAAGCCTGAAAGCGTTCAATAAAGAACACCAGAAAACGATGGCCACATGCACTTGCTTTGCTGTTTCAGTCTTGACAGAGGACTGTCCAGCAGTTAGGGTATGTGATTTACCTTCCAAGGGCTTTAGAAACAGTGAGTGATTAATCTTTTTAAACAGTTCTCACTAAAGAATGTGTTTTGTTCATTTTACATCAACAAGGCTATGATAGGATGAGTGCAGGGTATAAAAGAAAGGCTTGTGTTTTTGTTTTAAGAAGTAAAAATCATAGACATTATAGTCAATTGAAATTAAGGTCTCATAAATCATAACAATGATAATACTAGAAAAATTAACATAGGAAAATGAGAGCATTTCCTTCTCATATGCAACAATGAGATACACACACGTATAACTATTGGCTTCTTTCACTTTCGGAATATATGAAAATCTGAACAAGGTAAACAAGTCAATTAATGATTACGAAGTTTATTTTCAATGCTATTTATCTTTTATAAAATAAGTTTTTGCAAAACTTTTAAGAAGCACATTTCTCAAATTATTTTTAGTGACTGATTTTTAAATTGTGCATGTGAATATGCATTTCTAAAAAATAGCTAAGAATATTTACCATATAAACTAAATGCTTATTTCCCCTAGGAAAATAATTCTATGAAAATATCTTGCTAGCTCTTGTAAAATGCTGAACTGATCAGAACTGGAAGTTCAAATACTTGAAATACCAACAAACATAGGCACAAATCCTCTATATTCCATGACACTGTCACTGAATAGGACCAGAAAGACAAAGTCACATTGTCTTTACTATTTTTAACCATATAAAATGAAAGACTCTAATTATTTTGGCATTTCTTCAGTGATGTTGTGGTCTCCTCACTGATCACTTATGTGCAGTTCTCACTATTTTAGACACGAGGCAAATACAATAGATTTCCAATCATTGACACCAAAGTCTGCCAGAAGCACTTTGCATTAATGATCTGAAAATATTTTACCATTTCAGTGAGTCTAACTGCATGTTGCTTGGATGATTTCAAGTATAGGCTGATTTCGTAGGCAGCTTACTGTTGGTAACAGAGGCAAATGGTAAAATCAGAAATGAAATTCAGTACTTCTGACAATGCATCTATCATGATGATCCATTATCTCAATCAGCCTGTCTCTAACAAAATCGACATCACTTAATGGAAATAGAGCATACTCACAGGCAACAATACAGAAGCATTGGTGGAAAAAGAATAAAAGAAGTTAAAGCAAAAAAAATGATTCCTGCTATTGTCATGTTATGAATACAAAGCCGTATAGAGGGCCCTTCTGCCTCCTACCTCCAAATCTCTACAAAAAAACAATAACAATAAAAAAAAAAAAACTACAGAACATCACCACAAACTTTTAGTTATTAAGATATGTTCAAGGAAAAACTCAAATTACTCCTCACCAAGGAAATTAGCTAGTGACATGTGTAAGAACAATGATGTTGAATCCGTCCTGGTTCAGCTGAATCTACTTGACTAGGCTAATCCACTTTCATGAAAAGGGCTGGCTTCCATGTAAAGACTAGTAGAGTTAAATATAAATGAGCTCCTAAGAAAATTAAATCAATGAACTACAAAACAACTTCCTGATTCTCCTCTGACAGTTGTCACTCTCACAGCAGTGGCACATTGTGCACTGTGTAGGCAAGACTAAGGTATGACAATGGCAATTGTGACGGAGCCAAGTAAACACAATGACCTCCGCAAAGGCAGCCACTCATTCTCTCTCCTTCATCTTCCCTCTCCCTCCCCCGTTCCCATTTCTCTCTGTCTTTGGGTCTATATATGTGATTATACTGCACTTACATAGCCATAAATGTTCTACAAACACACAGTATAAGAACCTACTTTTCACATTTGTTGCTTTTCCTTTGAATAATAATGGTTAAATTTAAAATGCTCCTTTAAACAAGGATTTGAAAGCAGTCTTTTAAAGTATAAGTAACGTAGATGCAATGCTTTCTGATACTGAATGAATGATATAGAACCCACTTCAGGAGAGCTACAAATTCAAAAAGTATTTCCTGACATCAGAAGTGAACCGCATGGCTGCGAAACAGCAGGACCATTTCCTTGCTCAGTGGTATGAGCCTCTTTTTATGAATAAAGGGCCACGGCCTTGTCCATCTGGACGATCCCATAATAATGTGGACTTCCGTGATTTGGGTTACTGAAGCTAGTGTATCATCTGTTGTTGAATGTCATTTGGATCATGGATTTTCTCAGTTACCATGGCTGAAAGTAGACCATTCTTGACCTACTTGGAAGGTATTTATATCAAGTAGTGTAATGACAGAAATACCTTCCACTAAGTTTCTTACACATCTTTCTATTATTGTCATTATGCAGAACAGATTTCCTCAAGAAAACATGTTTCTGCTCAAATCAAGTAGAGCCTTTTAAATGGAAAAGAACTGCTCCACCATAATAGAGAAGGCCTTCTTCCTATTTTCCATCATTTCTAGAACTTATTTAGTTCGGCCAGATTAAACCAATGATGGGTGAATATTTGTTAATACAGAGCTTTTTTTGCCAGAGGAAGTATTCAACATAAATCATAAAAGTTATGCTCACATCTGCATTCTTTACAGCACTTGCCATCCACGTATGCAAGAGCCGACCTGAGTGGGCAGTCAGGACTCGGGCAGATCAGAGTTTCACACTGGATGGTTCCATTCTGAGGAGAAAACAATATTTAGGGAATTTCCAAGTTGTAGTTTGGTAGTACGCAAGTATTTTTAAATCTGTTTCTTAAATGTCAAACTCTGCCCATAAAATTTCATAAATACCACTATTCTCTTTGGTTATTTTACAGTAAAACCCACAACAGTGCAAACTGGGTTATAGCACAGTTGGTGACTGGCTCCTGTCTTCTGTCCAGCAAATGATGGTAACTGAGCCAGAGCTCCCCTTGTGCAGGGAGGTGGGTGAGGGCATGGGGGGAGGGAAAGGCAGACACTGACCGGGAAACAGCAGTTTAAGGGTAAGCCGGGCATACTCATTTTTCCTCAGGTTACTCACAAAAGGAACATCCAGGAGAATAACTGCTGGCATCCTGAAGACCTAGTCTCAGGACTCAGAATCTTCCCATGGGTATTCACAATGGGCAGGCTCCCACCATGAGGTGGTGCTGACAATCACCACAAGAGGCGCCAAACCGCAGGCAGAAGGCAAGGAATCTGATTGCTGGAGGTCATCCAGAATGCCCCGGTTGCTAACTGCTTTTCTAGTCTTTTATCTGACCTCACTATACCACATCCCATGTTGTACTCAGTGCGATTTTCCACCCCCACTTAACAAATTGGGAAGGTTTTCCTCTATTTGTCAAGTGCTATAACTTTAGTAGGAGCACAATATGTCCCTGAATAGAACTCACATAATGCACGTACTTTTTTTCATGCATGATATTCTGTTTTTTAATAAACTTGATGAACTTGGACAAATTATTTTTAAAAGACTAATTCACGTAGACCTCTGATTTCCTTCCAGTTAACCAGTTTTAACAGATGAATTCATGTGGAATTTAAAAGTTCAAAACCAAATCAGTTGTGAACTTTTCTTTGAAATTGAACATATATTTTTGTAATAATAATGCACTAGATATTCTACTTTATTAGTGAGCAATTAGAGAAATCATATTTATTTAAACTATAATTTGCATTCCACTATATTAGCAAACTTTTAAAGATTATCTTAATTAAACTCCATCATTTGTATATATGGACCAATCTGGTCACAATACTTCATGCTGCATTCAATTTAGTTTTACTAAAATACATTAATGAACACATGAGGGGGAAATTCCTGGAAATGTTAAAGATCACTGTATAGAATCCTCTTACTAAACCAATTTATATTGCTAACATCATGTGTGTACCAATCAATTTAAATTTTACAGCATTCCCGAACCATAATCATCTTCATAGGCTAGAAAGTGTCTTTAATAATGCAGCACACGGTTCTTGAGATTTGACCGGGTTTTGCTGGCACTTTAGTGCTGTGTCTTTCTTGAGGAAACGTGTCTTAAAATTTTCATGATTACATTATTCTAATAAATTTTTAAAGAGTGGGGGCATCCGAGTTCCCTTAGTCTGAAATCCAGTGAAAGCCATACCAAGCACGTGCAGTTCTTACAGCCGTCTGTCCAGGACTCAAACTCTCGGTAGGTGGTTCCCTTCATGGTGCAAGTCCTTTCACAATAGCACTGATCCAATCTATTCATTCTCTGTTCAGCTCGAGACAACTGTGGCACAAAGGAGGGGGTTCATATTGTTCACCATTCCAGATGCAAAATATTCCTGTAGTCATCTGAATTTTTTAGTGTCGAGCAGTAATGATGGCTATGCCCATCAACTATTTGTTAATAACATATTTAAGCCTTTAAATTAAAAGAAAGGTTTCCCCCCTCTTATTTTTGTGTATTTGCTCTTGCCTTTGGGGGGAAAAAACAGCATAATTTATAAGACATAAATGAAGGCCAAGTCAAAATAGCATCACTCACAATACAGAGAACCACATTCCATTTTTAAAAATGTTTCATTTCATAACTGTGTCAACTTAAGTGAAATCATAAGTTTTAGAATTTATATTGTGCCAGAAACAAATCATCCACATACAACACAACTTTCAAGTTATTAGTAAGTACTATGCAAAATCACAACAGTCTGATGAATTCGTAGGTAAATTTGAGACAGGCTTAAGACAGTCAATTATCTACAGATGCAACAGAGTGGTAGGAAGCATTGGTGGACTATTTCCTTGACATAATACTAGTGTCCACATTCTTTACAATACCCCCTCATCTCTTTCCTTATAAAGAAAAACTCAAAATAAACACTATATTAAACAATAAATCCTGTTGTAATAAGCAGTGTAAAAAACAGGTAATCTGCCTCATTCTTGATTTACTGAATCATTTGTTATACAGATGGCCAGGGTTTGAATATTTATAAGTTCTTTCTTTAGGCAGGGATTTAGATTTAGATTTAACCCTAGCAAAGACTGGAGTATAAGAAAAGTCTCAAAGGTGAACATCTGCGGTTATAAAAAGAACTATAAGGGACCTCAAGAGTTTTTTTTAGCTCCCCCACACTGTATTTCTAAGTAGCTTTTACCTTGGCTGATGTTTTGGCCAAAATGTCCTGCAGCTCCATGATTTTCTGCACAAGTCCATGGAAGTCATTGCAAGTTGGACAGGCTGAAATTGCAAACACTACTTTGGTCAAGTTGTATTTATAAGGTGTTCAATCTGGTTAAGTCTATGCTGACAACTCATATATGGGAACTCCAATTTCAAACTGACATCCTGGGCAAAATTAAGCAAGAAGCACACAGTGCAAAAACTAATGGACTTACTGCGATTAAGATCTGGACACTGAGCAATAAATCCTTGGGGCATGACAAGTAATTGAACATCTTGCATTATACCCTGTGTGTGAAAAATTAAATAAAAATATATTACTTTCATCTACCCAAATTATGTTCAACAGTCAAGTCCATGAAGGAAAACATTACAGGATCGAATCGCCAAACACCCTTGAGTAAAATCTTTTTTAATACGTTGCTTTGACTTCAAACCAAAGGGAAAGAAATACGTAGGAAAAATAGATGATTACCCATGGATTCTCATATTGATAATATTTTTAAAGCCTTAAGATCAAATGTCAAGATATAATTAAGAGGCAATAGTCATGTTATATTGAGAAGTTATTTTTAGTTAGCCACTGAAGTAAGGCTTGAAAATGACCTTTAAAAAATCAACCTGAAAATCACTTCTGGTTTCAGCAACAGTGAAATTAATACCAATTTTAAATTAACTGCAATCATCAAAAGAAAAGAATAGAAAAACTGAGTTATAAAAGCAACGCTCATTTGAGCATTTCTCATTTTTCATTGCAATCTTACAACTAATTTATCAACTCAAAAGGACAATAGATGAATTAAACAGTTATGCAAGACTCAGCGACGAGTCCTTAAGAGTACAGAAAGTTTAACATGAAATTTTTTTAAATGCCATCTGGAAATAACACAGTTTACACAGAAATCCCCGTTATAAGTTTATAGGCAAAATTTACATGCATCCTTAGTCATTAAGGTATAATTAGCTTCTAGCTTTTGGGACTCTTAAAGCAAAGGTCAAATAGTAGCTCAGGAATGACCTCATCAGACACACTCCAGCTGTCCCTTTCATCCACCACCTTCCTCTCTTCCTTCATCAACTTTACATATGTTCATTAATTAATATTTCACTTTATCTATTTGAAAAACGCAAACAGAATGTCTGACAGGGGTGATAGTACCAACATATTTTCAAGACAATTTTGGACAAAGATTTACCAAATACTGACCAATTTATCATCTACATATTTGATCTGATTAATGGTGTGGTACAAAAAGAATGTCAATGTGCATGATAAATACTTTAGTGTTCTGTGGCAATTGCTGGATCTATTGTTGGTTTGGGTTTAGATTAAGGAGGCAATTTATATACAAACTCCTATCACTTGGAAGAGCCAACATAAAAACAAGGTTACTGCATACATGTGCACTGCACAACTCTAGTAGGCACCATTCATAGTCTGTAATAAAAAGTACAATCCCTAGAGTAGTGTACATAATTAATGTGTGAGGATTCTGAGGCCACATCTGGGCTCCATGGGAAAGACTGCTATGATTAAACAGAGAAAGGACTTGGCACTCACAGCGCAGATTTCCCTTACATGGGAATACAGCATTGAATTTTCAGGATTTGCAAAAATGGGACCGATTCCCCATGACTAGCTTTGGAAAAGCAACTTCACATCTATGAGCTGGTTTATGCATATTGTAAAAGAGGGGGAAAGACCATGTATTAAAGCCAGTAAGACTAGGATTAGATGAAATAACATATAAAAAGCACCTGGTTTCCAGGTAAAAAGACAATATTTAACTTTTAAAAACACCTTTCTAGTATTATAAACCTTGTTTAGAATACAATTTTAAAGTTACCGGTACCTACTCTACCTAAAAATCCACCAGTTGGACACATCTCCTGTCATTCTTTTATTTAACAACCATCTGCCAAGCCACACCTATATCATGGTCACTGGGGGAAAAATGATTACACTTATGGGCTTACAGTCAGGAAATATTCTCGATTTTATTTCTTCATCCTTTAAATACAGAAAATTAAGTGGTATGTCTTTTAGATCCTCTACAATGTGAGATTTTACAGAGTGTGTTTCTAAGTAGACACTAAAGAAAAAGATATAAATTATGACTGCTTTCTACTTTTGGTAGATTTGTGCACATAAATATATATTCCTTTCTCACTTTCTGGTGTATAAGGAGACCATGAATAATGAATATTTTTAATATAATTTTTAATTAAACTTTTTGGGGTGACATTGGTTAATAGGATCATATAGGTTTCACGTGTGGATCCCTATGTCATGAATAATGAATATTAAAAAGTTTTTAATCCTCTATTAAAAACATCCCTGTGAAAGTATCATCAACGGTTATATTTCAATAGTGGAGAGTTTATTTGTATACTAACATTTTAGACTTTTATTACTTTGAATGCTTAATTTCAAGAATGATATGTTAACTGCCTTGATTGCAATCTTGTGAGCTTCTCCATAATGTCTGAAGATCAAACTCATCAAGGAAAAAAGAAAAAATAGTGTTTGTCGGCTAAATAACACACCAGCATTAAAAAAAAGAAAAAGAAAGGAAGAAAGGAAGAAAGAAAAGAAAGAAAGAAAGAAAGAAAGAAAGAAAGAAAGAAAGAAAGAAAGAAAGAAAGAAAGAAAGAAAGAAAGAAGAAATAAACACAAACAGAGAAAACTATACAGATCAAATTATTTTGTTTCACACCATAAAAATCAAAATGCACTTTTCCAAACTCATTAGAAAGCATTCGTATTTACACTTTATGCTCAGATTTTAGTCAAAAGATACCTTAAAATATCCGTGCGCATTATTTCTCTGTCCCAGCCAAAATGTTGTGCCTACAGGCAAGTCTGTGGAGGGCTTTTCCACCACTCTTTCATATATTCTGCAAAAAAAGAAACATCAGATATGTAATATAAGTTAGCAAGTAATGTAAGTTAGCAGTCATTTCTTAGACTCTGACACTTCCTGAACTGAGAACATTTCACTTACTTATTGCAATCAATGTGTAAAGTCAGATGAGAGGCACTGATGGCTAAGGAAAGCTTGTGCCACTTGTCATCGGCCAAAATGTAAGGAAACACTTCCGTGTGAGGGCGGTGACTGCCTGAGCGGTAGTGCAGTCTGACTTCATTCCGATGGCCACTGCTTTCCAGTTCCAGGTACCTGCACAGAGAAGAGCCATATGGAGCCCATTGAGAGTCTAGTTCAAGTATGACTGACATGATGTCTGCCTCCAGAAAGATGGAGTAGATATGCTTTCCCTATTCCTCCTACTAAGTACCACTAGACATTCTATTATAAAACACACATAAGAAGAGTCTGAAAGATGGAGGGAAAAAAATCAGCGAGGGACCTCAGGACCTGAGAAACAAAACAATGGTGAGTTTCCTGGGTTTTCTTTCTGCCTCCTATATCCAAACTTGGAACTGAAGAAGCCATCCACTTGAAAATACCAGCAGATACAATAGAAGGAGGAGGAGGAGGAGGAGGGAGAAAAAGCCAGCTCTCTCTATAGCCAAAGTACCAGGAAAGGGAAAACTAGCAAGATAGACATGTTTAGAGAATAATCACTTTATTCCAGTCAAACACCAAAGAAAAAAACCTGTAGTCATGTCCTCAACCATGCCAGCAAAGGCTAAGTGGGAACACTAGATTTTCATCCTCTTGAGGCAGAAATGATGTAACCAACACCTCCACTAGGGTGGTGAGAGAGACTTTTAACCCAGTTGGCCAGTCATAAAGCTTTCCATGCATCAGTAGAGACCACATGAGGAGGAGCTTGGTCTCCCACCCTTATCTGGCAGTAACATAGCACACTGCCCCCTTCTGACTGCGATGGTGTCAGAGGAAACTTAGCAGAGAGTCAGCACTTCCAGCACAACACAGCAGTAATGAGACCCTCCCTACCACAGTGTCAGTAGAGACCATGTGGGGAGTTGGAAATTTCACCCCCACCCAGAAATAATAGAAGTTCCCCCTCAGTTCTCAACAGAAGGCCAAGTGGGGGACCTGGACTTCTACCTCTACCTGTAAATAACAAGAAGGCACTCTCCCATCCTCTGACAGAGCAGTGTCAGAAAAATCTAGCTAAAATAGGAAGTTTAACAAGATCTAAGTCTCAGAACATGATACAAAAAATGAGCAGGTTTAAATTAAAAATCATATGCCATACCAAGAACAAAAAGACCTCAAATTAATGAAAAATAGATCAACAAATATTCACAGCAAGATGATAGAGACGTTAAATTACCTGACAAAGATTTTAAAGAATCACTGATAAAAAGAAGCAATAACAAATAGATTTGAACACACTTGAAACAACAAAGAAAAAACAGAAAGCCTCAGCAAAGAAATAGAACCAAAAAAATAAAAAATAAAATGGAAGTTTTAGAACTGAAAAAATATGATAACTGAAATAAAATAAAAAACTCAAAGGATAGGCTAAACAGTAGAATGGAGGGCACCAAGAAAAGAATCAGTTACCTGAAAGATAAAAATTATCCAATCTGAACAATAGAAAGAAAATAGACTGAAAAAAAAAAACAAAAAGGGGGGGGGGCCCTGGCCAGTTTGGTTCAGTGGTTAGAGTGCCAGCCCACAGACCAAAGAGTTGCAGGTTCGATTCCAGTCAAGGGCACGTACCTCGGTTGCAGTTCGGTCCTTGGCCCTGGTTGGGGTTGTGCAGGATGCAATCAGTCGATGTGTCTCTCTCACATTGATGTTTCTCTCTCTCTCTCTCCCTCCCTCCCACTCTATCTAAAGATAAATGAGAAAACATCCTCGGGTGAGGATTAAAAAAGAAAAAAAAGAACAGAGTCTTAGAGAACTGTGAGACTATAACAAAAGATCTAATATTTGTAAAATTAGAGTCCATAAAAGATGAGAAAGAGGATGGACTGAAAAAGTACTTGACTAAATAATGACTGAAAAGTTCCCAAATTTGGCAAGAGACATAAACTCACAGATTCCAGAATCTAAGCAAATCCCAAAGAAGATCAACTTGAAGAAATACTCATCATAATTAAACTTCTAAAACTAAAACTAAAGAAAAAAAATATTAAAAGAAGACAGAAAAAAATCAATACATTATGTATAGGGAAAAATAAATTAGAATTGTTGTGGACTTCTCAGCTGAAACAATGGAAACAGAAGGAAGTGGCACAATATTTTTCATGTGATGGAAGAAAAAGCTGTCAGCCAAGAATCCTATACCCAGCAAAATTATTCTCAGAAATAAAGAAGAAATCAAGACATTCTCAAATGAAGAAAAACAAAGGTAATCTGAATCAATTTTTAAACTTAGATATGTCATGTTTAAGGAACCTCATGAACACCCAGTAGGACATGTAGAACTGTAAGTGTGTACCTCTTAATCCCCTTCACCTTTGACCCATCGTCTCACTGTCCAACCCTCTGGCAACTTATCACTTTGTTTTCTGTACCTATGAGTCTGTTTCGCTTGTTCGTTTGTTTAGTTTTTTTAGATTAAATATATAAGTGAAATAATTTGTCTTTCTCTGACTTTTTTCACTTACCATAATACCTTCCAGGTCTATCCATGTTGTCGGGGATTAAGAGTTACAAACTTAGAGCTATGCCATAAATAAGTCACAGGGATGTAAAGTACAGCACAGGGAATACAGTCATTATTGCAGTAACTTTGACAGTGACAGTTACTAGACTTCTGGTGGTGATCACTTTGCAAGGTATACAAATGTCCAATCACAATGTTGTACACCTGAAAATAATATAATATTGTAAGTCAACTATACTTTAATTAAAAAGAGCTTTATATTCCAGAAAGAAAGAAAAAAAGAGAGAGAACATGTCTGAAGTGGAAACAAGACCATAACAGAGAGAAATTTGGGAGTCATAGGCATATAGATTGTATTGAAAGCCATAGACACATATAGAACATCTTGGGAATTATTATAGACAAAAGGAGGACACTTTAACCTTTTGAGGAGAAACCAGAAAAACAAAACACACATGCACAGTAAGTGTGGCTAGTGAGATTAGAGGAGACAACAGTGAGAGTGGCATCCCAAAGGCCTAGTGATGAAGGAGGTGCCTCCAGGAAGAGGGAGCAATGAACTGTATCAAATGTGGCTAATAGGTCAAATAAAATAAAGACTGAACACTGGATTTAGCAAAACAGAGGTTTCTGGTGACCCTAAAGCTATTTCGGGAAATTTTATAGAAAATACAGCCTACTTGAAGGAGACTCCAGAGGGAATGGGCAGAGAGAAATAAGAGAGAACAAGTACAGACACTTCAGGAGAAACAGAAAGGTAGCTGCGGAAAGACAGTCAAGGAAGGTTTTTCTTTGTTTCAATTGGTAAGAAACACTACACATGTTTGTATACTGCTGGGAATAACCTGTAGAAGATGGAAATTAGCGATAATTGAAAGAGACAAGAAATTAGAATAAGACAGAAACCATAAATGAAAACATAGATCAATTACATGTTAACTACATAAAATTAAAAAATTTCTCAACAGAAAATAATAATATAAATAAAATTAAACAACAAATGGCATTCTATAAGACAAGATTAAAGACATGACAAATCAGAGATTATTAATGAAAAGCACTTGCAAACCAATAAGAAAATGCAACTCTATGGATTTACCAATCAGATTAGCAATAATCAAAATGGAATAATACCCAGTGTCAATAAGAATGTGGTAAAATAAGCAACCTGGTACACTATTTGTGGCAAAATAAATTTATAGAGACTTCTTGAAAGGCAGTTGGGTAAAACTACCAATACATTAAGTGTGCATACACTTTACATCACAATTTCAAATCTCAAAATCTATGCAAAATAACAGCACAAATTAACAATGATATATGCAGAAGGTTCTGACTGCAGATTTATTTAAAATAATAAAACCTGATACAATGCCAACTATTCACTCGTAATTATGATACATCCATATTCTAAAACACTAGGCCACACTCTAAAAGAATGCTATTCAGAAATGAAACAGTGCCATAGCTTACTAGTAAGTAAACAACAACAAAAAACTCTCTATAGAATCCCATTTTGTTTGCAAAAACTGTGTGTATGTGTGTTTACAGAAGAAAAAGTAAAAAAGGATACATGTCAAATGTTAACAGTAGTTACCTCTGGGGGCTACAATGAGGGGGAAAGAATAAGAAGAACTTTTCATATATTTTTATATCCTTGAATTGTCTTCATTAAATACGTATTAATTTTTAATGTAATATAGTAAAATTATATTTTAAGATAAACCAAGTAGTCAAGAACATAAATCATAGTTAGAACTTATTAAGAATAAAATGCCAACTTGTTTAGTTTTTGATCCAAAAAAACACCAACCAGAGAATCCTTTCTACATTATTATTTGATAACAAGTATTCATTATTTAATTAATTCAACCAGTGAATTCTATAATGATAGAGAGGTGTTTGCATTTTTTTTTAAAATAACCTCAACAAACACACTGGCCTATTGCTATGTTGTCAACTCTTAACCCACTGAGGCACAAACCCTGTTATTGCTGTCCTCCTCTAGCTGTGACTGGAAATGGTAGCAATATTGGATTCCAGAACTTGAGGCACTAAAGTAGCCTTTAATAACATTGAGGCTGACACTGTGCCCTATAAACAAACACAACCTTTCAGAAGTTAAATATTTGACCAATAGTTACATTTTCACTACCATCATTTACTCAGATTTTTTTAAAAAATGAAGTAGATATATAATACCAAAAAAATGTAATAAAGAGAAAAAGATGTCTGGCCGGTGTGGTTCAGTGGTTGAGCATCGACCCATGCACCAAGAGGTCACCAGTTCGATTCCCAGTCAGGACACATGCCCAGGTTGTGAGCTCGATCCCCAGTAGGGGGCATGCAGGAGGTGGCCAATCAATGTTCTCTCTCATAGATGTTTCTATCTCTCTCTCCCTTTCCCTTCCTCTCTCTCTAAAATCAATAAAGGAAAAAAAAAATTAAAAAAAACAAAAGAGAAAAAGAAATAATGATGTAAAACACTTAAAAATGTGTCTAGCACATGGTTAGTACTCAATTAAAATTAGTTCTCATTAAAATAAGAAAAAAGTTAAAAAGGAATTGATCCATATCTTCAAAACCAGTCACTATAAGATGTATAAACTTGTATGGAGACATTAAATCCCAGAAAAATATGATTATTGCATAATTATAAGTTGAAAGTACCTGTAATAAACATTGGGACTATTTTAATGAATCATTTTCCTAGTAAAGGTTATATTCATTTCTGGAACTCCACTGTCCCCCTGGTGATGTCCCAGTGGGAGACAGGCCTGCTTCCCCTCCCCCCACCGCCCCATGGCCCAGCAGAACAAAATGGTTAAACACCCAAGCCCTAAAGCCTGAGGGTTCACATCCCTGCACCCTTCGTGGTGATGGTAAGCCACATTTTTTCTCTGTACCTCATTTGGTTACTCAGCTATAAAATGAGGATGTGAACTGTACTTGCCTCAAAGGATTTCTGTGAGGATTTTAAAGAGTTCATTTTAGAAAGCACTTGGAACATTACTGTGCACAAACAAAATAGTCAATAAAGATAGTGCATGAGCTATCTTGCTCATTTCAAACAGCAAAGAGGTCAAGCCCTCCTCTTCCTTCCCATGGCGCAGCCAGGGGCAGGCCCCATGACACACCCCAGCAATCAGTTTCTCAAGACTCAGAACCTTAATGGAGCCCAGCCAGGAAGAGGGGGAAAGAACCTGCATTGTGCTGGGGCAGCAGCACCAGTCAGTTATGTTAAGGTCACTCTGCATCCTGCTTCCTGTTCACTGGCACACCAGGGAGCCTCTAGTTATTATTGCCTGCTCCACATTCTGGTGCTCCAGGCTCCCATCAGCTCTGTCAGCTGCCCTCCCATCCACCACCTCCAAAGTCACTTTACAGCCGAGAACCCTGATGCATTACCGTTTGCTCATGGGAAAAATATGTAATTCGAATAAAATGTATCAACATTTTAAAAAGTGATTGTTTGCCTGGTCGGTGTGGCTCAGTGGTTGAACATCGACCCATGCACCAAGAGGTCGCTGGTTTGATTCCTGTTCAGGGCACATGCCCAAGTTGTGAACCCGATCCCCAGTGGGGGGCATGCAAGAGGCTGCCAGTCGATGTTCTCTCTCATCGATGTTTCTATCTCTCTCTCCCTCTCCCTTCCTCTCTCTCTAAAATCAATAAAGAAAAAACATATATATTAAAAAGTGATTGAGTGATACAACTGAGTAATTTTTTTTTTAATCCTCACCTGAGTACATTTTTTCATTTTTTGTTCAGATAGAGTGGGAGGGGGAGAGAGGAAGAGAAAGAGAGAGAAACATCGACATGAAAGGGACACATCGAGTGGTTGCCACCCACACGACCAACCAGGGCCGGGGACAAACTGCAACCGAGGTACATGCCCTTAGCGGGAACCGAACCCGGGTCTCTCTGGACCGTGGCCCGACACTCCAACCGCTGAGCCAAACCAGCCAGGGCTGAGTAATTTTTTTTTTACCTTCTTTTTATTGTTCTTTATTTTCCCTTTTACATTTAATGAGCATTTACTACCTTAAATTAAAAGTAACATTATAAATCCCAAGATCATTTGTCACACTTGAATATATCATGTCTTCCTGATTTGTTATTCATAATTTTGAGAGGCAACAAAAATCAGAAATAAAGTTCACCCTTTATAATAATTCATGGCCTTGTTACTCACATATCTTTTCCATTGACAGATATAAACTAATTTAAGATTAGGCTTCAGAGAAGTAGGTAACAGTGGCAGGACATTATTCATGTTAACAACTTCATTCATAACTCAGGATCAAAGGGTAAAAGTAAGATCACATCTCATCTGACAAAAAGTTTGCACACAACATAAGATGAGAATTTTCCTGCCGCCTTAACTTAACCCTAATAGAAAAAAGATCAGATCATCTCAGTACATTAAGCTATAAGCCAGTTGTAAATTAGTCACCTGAAAAAAAAGCCACATGCACTTCTAGTGCCAAATAGATCTTCAGTGCAGTTCATGGATAGCACAACTGCAAAGGAGTTACACGTATGGGCTTTGGGACTGAAAACCCAGATCAGCCTCTTTCTACCTGTGACCCGACAGCTCACGGTCTCAGTTTCCTCATCTGTAAGATGAGAACTTGGTGTGATAATCCATATGAAGCAGGGTGTCTGAAACATAGTAAGAACTCAATAAACAGTAACTATTGTTATTACTTGTCAATAATCCCAATTAGGCATCATTTATAAAGTCCAGCCACTGATAGCCAATTCTGTGACTAACAAGCAACTTGAATACACTTCAAAATGAGACAATCAGTGTTATATGGGTCCTGGAAAAACCAATGAAACAGAAAAAGTGAAGTCCAGTGGTAGGGCCAAAATTATCGTTAAGTGGACTTGTTCATTTGCTACAGAAAATTGTTTCAGCTTGCCACTTCCAGTGATTCCCTGAGGTGTTGGGGGAGATGGAAGAGTTGGGAGAAAACGGTGTACTTTTTGGCATCCCTCAGTAGAACCCTATTGATTCTGTTTTTGTTAAATTTTTGTATTTGTTTTTTATGGTATTTGGTCATCAGCAAGGCACAAAAATGCAGCAATTTAAAAGGCCCCAGATCTTAATCCTGTCTCCACAGTTTACTAACCTGGCAAGTTAAAAATCTCCAAACCTCAGTTTCCTCCTCTATCAAATAGGAATATGATCATTTAAAAAATTCAATGAAACAAGTGATATAAGTGATTACTTCGCACAGTTCCTGAAAAGAGTGTCATGATCATGATTTATACTTCCTATGACATATTTATGCATGCTATTTAAACATCAAATTTTCAAGATGTATTTTAATTGAAACAAACATGAATCTCAAACAAAAAAAGTAGTTTAATGAGAATCTACCCAAATCATGATACTTAAGTCTCATCTATGATATTCCCATCAAATAGTCATCCAGTGACCAACAACTCATGACTTCCTGAGGCCATTTCATTTTTATAAAACAAAGACTTTCTTTATATTAAAGCATAAAGAGGGGGGTGGGTTAAAAAATAACTATGATTTATTAGTTCATTTATTCCAGCAAATACTTACTATGAGCACTGAGAATATGACAATGAAGAAGTCCAAATAACACTGAAGCACAGAGATGTCCAATAATAAACACATTATTGTGAAAATTAATTGAGCTATTTCAAAACTAATTATAACACTATTCTAAAAGTCTTGCTGCAAGAAGCGGAATGTCGCTAGATCAGTGAAGATAACAAAGCTTCTCCATGAATAATATAGCTAAGAGCCAAAATTATATCAGCAAGGGGAAGGATCAGTAGTGAATGGAATTAATTCACAATTGAAGCCCTGGCATCCAACATGATATTATTACCTCTCCATCTTATTATCCTATGTAGCTGAGTTTACAATAAAAGAAAAGAAAAAAATGGCCACTCATGAAATGGAGCTAATTTATTACTATTAATGATGAAGCCAGTAAGATACTAGAGGGGAGGAGGATTTAATGGCATTGTGTGTATTTTAGAGATGTCAATTTGAGAAAGGTCTTATATAAGGATTGAGAAAGAAAAGACACTATAATGTGCTGATAATAAGTGGATACTCCTCAGCACAAGGGTATTCATGGGAGTTAAGGAGTTAAAATAAGTCACTGGATAAAGTGTAGTACATGCTTAATGCTAGGCCCTCTCATTACCTCAACTCACTTAGTTTGGGCTGAGACTAAGCAGGTGGAAACCAGAGAAAGACTAGAGAGAAAGGAGTCAGAAAAGTGGCAGACTGAAGGAAGATGGGCCTTCTCTTGTTTATCAAAAATGAATACAAGAGCACACTCTCATAGGTTGAGGAAGACCCACTGACGTATATGGACTACTTTAATGATTTAACAATGCACACATATAAGTGTGTAGAAAATGTGGCTTACAAATTTTACAACAGGGTCACAGATTCCATTGACAGACTCCAAGCTAAGTATCCCTACCTTATAGGAAGAATAAGCAGAAAGAGTGAAGGCTTATGGCTACTTGTGAAAAATTTGACGGCTTGTTTTACATAAATATGAGTATATATATAATTTCCTGATATAAAGTAATAGGTTATAATTAGAAAAAAATTAGAAAATACATAAAAGCACAAGGAAGGAAATTAAGATAATTAATGGTCCTGCTGTAAAGAGATAATTAATATTGCCCAGACGGTGTGGCTCAGTGGTTGAGCATCGACTCATGCACCAAGAGGTCACTGGTTCAATTCCTGGTCAGGACACATGCTCAGGTTATGGGCCAAATCCCCAGTTGGGGGCATGCAGGAGGTGACCAATTTATGTTCTCTCTCACTGATGTTTCTATCTCTCTCTCCCTCTCCCTTCCTCTTTCTCTCCCTCTAAAATCAATGAAGAAAAACAAATTTTTTAAAAAAAGAGATAATCAATATTAACATTTTGTAACTTAACCATACACTGCGAATGTCTTTCCAGGTCAATAAAAGTAAAGCCACATCCCTTCAATGGATGCATGGTATTCTACAGTATACCTGCATCACAATGTATTTAATATCCAATCTCCTGTTACTATTTAGAGTTTTTCATTCTTAATAAAAATGCTTCCATACATGTTTTATTTTGTGCTGAGCAATTATTTTCTCAGAATAAATTATTAGAAATGAAATTGCTGCCCAGCCGGTGTAGCTCAGTGGATTGAGTGCCTTCCCATGGACTGAGAGATCCCGGTTCAATTCCTGGTCAAGGCATATGCCCAGGTTGTGGGCTTGATCCCCAGTAAGGGGCATGCAGGAAGCAACCAATCGATGTTTCTCTCTCACATTGATATTTCTATCTCTCTCTCCCTTCCTCTCTCTCTAAAAAATCAGTAAAAACATATTTTAAAAAAAGAAATGAACCCCTTAGAAGAGGGGGTGGGGGGGAGGGAAGAGATAAACCACAGAACTTATGCGCATGTATGCATAAGTGATGGACATGGACAACAAAGCTGGGGGGGGGATGGGGAGGAGGGTGTCAATGGGGAAAAAAGGAGAAACATCTGTAACAAAAATAAATTAATAAAAAAAAAAGAAATGAAACTGCTGGTTCAAATGGAATACACATTTCAAAGGGACTCATTATATTCATTCATTCACTCACTCATTTATTCACGCAACAATATTTTTGAATGCCTACTTTGTTCTAGGCTATGTTCTAGTTGCTGGGAATACAGAAGTAAACCAAAGATATAAAAATGTCAGCCCTCATTAAATTTATATTAAAATGAATTAATGAAGTAAAATATATAAAATAAGTTGGTTACATGGTGATAAAATCTATTAAGAAAATCAAAGTAGGGAGGATAAGGAGTATGGGAAGGTGATATTTTAAAAAGTATTCAGGGAAAGTCTCATTGAAAATGTGGCATCCAGTGAAACCTTGAAGGATAGCAATGACCCCGAGGCAGGGGCCTGCTGGCAAGTTGAAGGACTATCACTGAAGCCTGCATGACTAGAGAATGAGTAAGGGGCAGAATAGTAGGAAATTAGGTCAAAAGGTAGCAGGAATGGCCATGGAACAGATCACTCATGGCGTTAGAGTCTAACAGGATGATTTTGGCTGCTTTAGGTAGAAAGCCATGAGAGAGATTTTTTAAATTGAGTTTCAATATGTTCAACTTGACTGTAATGTCAGAAATAGACTTTGTGGAGGGGGAGAGGTCACAAGAGCTAAAGCAAGGAGATGATTTTGAAGGTTATTGCTAGGGGTGGCTTAGACAAGGGGGATAGTGTCCAACTCTGGAGATGTCTTGAAGGAAGCAATAAAGATTTCCTTAGAATTAAGTGTGCAGTGTCAGAGAAACAGAATCAAGAACTACTTGAAGGTTTTTGGCCTCAGCAACTAGAAGAAAGAAGTTGCCATTGACTGAGATGGAGAAGACCAAAGGAACAGCAAGTCTGAGGAAGAGGATCATGATTGTGACTTCCGACAGGTACAGTTTGACATTCCAACTAAACACCCCAGTGAAGACAGGTGTGCTGTTGGCTATACAAGTTCGGAGTCCAAGGACAAAGATCAAGATAAGGGAACAATTAAGAAGCCAGTCCTTCATTCAGATGCGAGGAGTGGGGAAGAGTGGGGAGCCAGGAAACTGAGGAGTAAAACTGGAAGAGTGCAAGCTGTGAAAGCCATGCAAAGAACCTGTTTTGAAGGAGGGACTAATCAAAGCCCATAGCATGAGGACTCAGAATTGAAGAAGGGATTTAGCAACATGGACATCAGTGGTGACCTTGACAAGTGCATTTTTGTGAAACAGAGAGAGCCAAAGCCTCATTGGAGTGGGTTCAATGGAGTCAGAGAAGAACAGAAGACAGGGAGACAGGGGGGCAGTATCTGAACAGGGAAGTGAGGTCAATAGAGGATTTTGAGTTTTGGCTTTTTGGTTTTGTTTTTGAGACTAAATATTATGGCATATTTATATGCTATAATGGAAGGAAATATCCAATACAGAGGGGCACCGTAGTGATGCAAGAGGAGTAAATTCCTGGGGCAATGTCCTTGAGAGGAGATGCAATTTAATATGCAGCTGGAATGGCCAGTCTTTGATAGGGTCCTGGGTGCTAAACCTAGGTAAAAAGAGAGAACAAAGACAAAACAGATCAGCAAAGATGCAGTTGGGTGCGTATGAGTGGTGGGAATGGTTTATAGAAGCTCTCTTCTGATTGATCTTATGAAACAAGGTTATCAGCTAAGCAAGGAGGAGGAGGGAGGTGTTCCAAGTGTAAGGAAAGAGGAGAGGTATAAAAGAGTCATGAAAAGAATGAGAGAGTGAACGGACTAGAAAAATATGGCAGCATTATGGGCACATTTAAGGTGAGTGATCATGCGTGTAAAGTAAGATCAGTCAGCATGGTTCTGTGTTCTACAGTCAAGTTTGGTTTTGTCAAGCAAGTATTAAAATAAAACAGGACAAAAGAGCTGACCATCTCTACAGCAGAGATATTCTAAAGGTGAACTGCTATTTAAACTGAAAAAGAGACCTGGCCTGTTTGGCTCAATGGTTTGGCCCGAGGATGAAGGGTAGAGGGTTCGATTCCCAGTCAAGGTCATGTACCTGGGTTGTAGGTTCGATTCCCAGCCCACGTAAGGGTCATGCAAAAGGCAAACCAGTCAATGTGTCCTTCTCACATGGATGTTTGTCTTTTTTCCCCCACCCCCTTCGTTTCCACTCTATCTAAAAATTAATGGGAAAATATCTTCAGGTGAGAATTAACAAAAAAATAAAAATGAAAATAAATAAACTGAAAAAGACACAAGTGAGTACATGTAGGTGGGTGAGTGACAGTGAAAAGGTGGTAGAATCATGAGATTGTAGGTTATGTGGAAATGTAGGAAATCATATTGCCACATTGATCACTACGAATCATTATGTAACAACAGTATAACAGGTGGCTCATTTACCAACACATTTCATCAACAACAGGTATTACTGCTTTTCCATAAAATATACGTGTAAACACATACATATTCCTATACCCACCCATTTCATTAAAGCCTCACATTAATTATAACACAGCTTTTCAGTTATTCTTGTAGGCTTAAATTCATATAAAAAGTCTCACGTGGTCCTGGGATTTTATTTTATTTTATTTTATTTATTTATTTATTTATTTATTTATTTATTTATTTATTTATTTTAGAAAAGCAAGCAAGAATATATTGGTTGCAGCAAAAACACACTTAGGACAGTGAAACGAGGGGGAGCATAGAAGAAGCAGCAGGAAAGCCTAGGTGGGGCTGCTTTGGCTCACTGGGGAGTCAGAGGAAAGGGGGCCTTGGGGACCGGTTCAGGAGGCTAGCCAGGGACAAGTTGCCACAGCCCATTGCTCCCCTGGTTGCAAGTCTCCTGGGGTCCTTTGGAGTTTAGGAAATAGGAGATATATGCCTGTGGGAGAAGGAGAGGGAGAAGGGAATGGCACTGGTATGCTCCCTAGAGAGAGAGGACCGGTATTTTATTTTTTAATATACTTCTAGAATTCATTTGCTACTATTTTAATAATGTTAGCATCTCTATTCATACATGAAATTATATTATAATGTGTGTGTGTTTTCTATCCTCAAATTTTGGAATCAGGATTAAGATAGCCTTGAGAAGTGAACTGTGAAGGTTTCCTTTTCTTTTCCACACTCTGGAACAAATTACATACCCAAAGTATTATCTGTTCCCTGAAGGTCTGAAAAAGTCACATTAAAAAAATAATAATAAAGTCAGAGTCTGGTGACCTCAGGGTGAAAGGATGAAAGAATCTAATTCTTTGACAAATTTTTCTAATCCCTCTATTATTTCCAGTAATTAGATTTTCTATAGCATTCTTGAGTTGGTGTTCTAATTTGTGTTTTTATGGAAAATCATTCATCACACCCAAATTTTCTAATTATTAGCATGAGGTTGTTTATTAGTATTATTTTATATTTTTTAATCTCCTCTATATTTCTATATATAGGTATGAAATCATATTGGTCAATTGTTTAATCCTTTTCCAATAACTATATTCTTTTTGTCTATTAGATCTATCAAATTCTAATACAGTTTTACTAAATCTCCCATGACAATTCCAGTTTTCCATATTTCTCTTTATGTCTTAATCCCTTTTCATTTATATTTGGTTCCATATTGCTTTTCATAAATATTAAAATTGTAGTTAATATAAAAAAATCCTAGTTGTCACCCAGCCAGTATGGCTCAGTGGATTGAGTGTCCTCCCAGGGACTGAGAGGTCCCTGTTCGATTTCCAGTCAGGGCACATGCCCAGGTTGCAGGCTCATTCCCCAGTAGGGGGCATGCAGGAGGCAGCCGATGGATGTTTCCCTTTCACAAGGATATTTCTTTCTCTCTTTCCCTTCCTCCCTCTCTAAAAAATCAATAAAAACATATTTTTTTAAAATCCTAGTTGCCATTTGATATATTTCATCTTGAATCAGTTGTCTGATACTAATATTACCATTCCTACTTTCTCTTAACTTGCTTCACTTATTTGCTCTCATTCCTTTATTTACATCCTCCTTTTCTGAGCGTCACCCCTGTAAGTAATTTGATTGGATTATATCTTTAAGACCCAATGTAAAAGTATTTGTCTTTTCACAGGAAAACCAAATCTTCTGGAAGAACATTTGCCATATTCTTACTGTGATAGCTTATGTTTTCTCATTTTTATTTTTTTTATTTTGCAGTGTTGGTCACGTTTTTTTTCTTCCTCTAGTATCACCCAGTGGGTTTGATTCCCAGTCAGAGCACATACCTAGGTTGCAGGTTCAGTCCCTGTTCAGGGCATGTACAGAAGGCAACCAATTGATATTCTCTCTCACATTTTTTCCCTCTTTATCTCCCTTCCCCTCTCTTTCCACCTTTCTAAAATCAATAAGCATATCCTCGGGTGAGGATTAAAAATACAAAACAAAAGAATGTAAGCAAATCCATAAACATCTCCAAGGCAATGCTAGAAATATATGATATACTTGTATTTCTCCTTTGCTTCCATGCCCCATTTTTCAAATAATCCTAAATATTATACTTGTACAATATATATGTTCCATTTTTAAAATTACTTTTTCAAATTTTTCTCAATAGAAAGGTCAGTCTGATGTCAACTACATTGTCATCATACCTAGAAGCAGAATTAAGTTAGAAATCAGTAATACAAAGATGAGAGAATCCTGAAATGTTTTAAAATTAAGCAATAAACTCTTAAATAACCCATAGGTCAAAAAATTCAAAATAAATTTAGAAAATATTTTGAGCTGGATTATAATTTAAAAAGGTAAGTCATCAAATGATGCATATAAAACTGTGGTGAGGGAAATTTATAGCCATAAAAGTATAATTATTAAAAAAAAAAAAGAATGAAAATCAATGATTTAAGTATTCATCTCAGGAAGGTGGAGAAAGAAACACAAGTAAACCCAGAGAAAGTACAAGGAGGGAAAATTAAATATACAGGAATAAAGCAATAATAAAGAAATCAGTAATGAAAAAGGGGGAGGGGCTTAAAAGTGGTCTTTCAAATGACTAATAACATTGACAAGACCCTAGCAGGACTAGTCAAGAAAAAAGAGTATAGAAATGACCAATATCAAGAATGAAAAAGAGTCATATCAATATAAATTTCATAAATGCTGAAAAAAATTGGGGGATATTATAAAAAACTTTGTTCCAATACATTTGAAAATGTATTCAAAATGAGCAATTCCTTGAAAACTACACAACTCCTTGAAAACTATACAGAATTAAAAAGAAAAATCCTTATAATTTACATTCCTTGAAAAATAGACAATTTCCAGAAAAGTAACAAACATAACAATAAATAGAAAATCTAAATAATTTCTAAGTATTTAAAACTTATATTTAATTTATTATATCTTTATATTGTATTCACATTTGATTATGTTAATTAAATGATCCCACAAACATTTCTACAATCTCAAATGGAAAAATCAGTGAATTCTTTTAAATACCTAAGGAAAGAATAGCACAAATCTTTCACAAATTCTTCCAGAGATTAACAAAAAAGGGAACACATAGTCACATATTTAATGAGGCCAAAACCTGATAGACATTACAAGAAAGGAAAATTACAAACCAACTTATTTCACAAAAATAGATGTAAAAGACCTAAACAAACAGACAATATAATCTAGTAGTATATAAAAAGGACAATACATCATAACCAAGTGGAATTTACATTAAAAAAAAAAAGTATGGCTGATTTAACATTTGAAAATCATTCCAAGTAATTCACTACATATTAACAAAATAAAGGAGAAAAATTAAATGATTAGCAGTTGCAGAAAATGCACTTAATAGAATTCAACATCCCTTTATTTTCTTCAAATTTTGAATAAAAGTGAGTTTCCTTTATGAGATAGAGAATCTAAAACTACAAATAAAAATAATAACAATAGCTATGACAAACACCATACTTAATGGTGGAACATCAAAAATCTTCCCCCTGAGACTGGGAAGACAAGATGTCAGCTAGCACATTTTTATTCCATATTGAACTGGAGGTCCCAGCCAACACAAAAAGATAGGAAAAGCATTATAAGCATGAGAATTAGTATTGGTATTATTATGTTATTAGCATGATGTTATTATTGGTATTCAATATTATAATGAATAATAAATGAATTAATGAATTATAAATGAATTTAACAAGGTCACTGGATAAAAGATCAATGTGCAAAACTCAATTGCATTGCTAAAAAATAGAATATGAAACTTAAAATGATGCCAATTAAAATAACATCAAAACAGCACATACCCAGAAATAAATATAAGAAAAAAATGTGCAATAACTACAAAAAAAACTATAAAATGTTACTGAGTGAAATTAAAGAATCTCTAATGAAAATACATAAATCATCCCCCATATGTATAGATTTAATGAGATCCCAACCAAAAATCAAACTGATTCTAAAATTACAACCAAATGTGAAAAATGTAAGTATATCCAAGATAATCTGGAAGAACAACAAAATTTGGAGAATTTACACTACCATATCTAAAATCATTATAAAACCACTATAATTAACTCTGTGAAATATTGGCACATGAATTTAAAAAGTAGACTAATGGAACCATATAGATAGTTTAGAACAGCTTCATCCAAATAAGGTCAACTGACTATAGCAAAGGTTACTTTGCAATGCTAAGAGAAAATAATGGTCATTTAAAAAATCTGTGGAATATCAACTGGATATCCATATAGGAAAAGAAAAAGGTCTCTGTAATGATTTCCAACTCATATTTATCACCTATTGTGATGGCTATGTATGATACTGTAAGACCCTCACTTCCTGAAAACTCAAGGCACAGATGTGGACACTGGATTCATTCCTCCCCACTACTAATGGCATTTCCAAAGCTATTCTGTATCTAGTTCCTGCTCCAACTCAAGGATGTTAATGATATTTAAAATGAAGGGAGCAATATAACACTTTTTAACTTTCAAGTGGGCTCACACTGAAGTGTGACAGTCTGAGAAAGAGTCACTTTTTCTTTTTTCCGAAATGTTTCCAACTTTCTATCCTTAAAATATCATTCTAATTTCAAAAATGGTCATTGTTTTCACATTTCTATATTGTTTTCACATTTGAATATATAATTAAAATCTTCCAATATACTCTTTTCTATACAACTCATGTTAACATATTAGAGAAGAAAATTTGAACACTGAACATTTAAATATAAGAACAAGCAGTTCTGTTTTAAAATAATTTAAGGAGGGCTGTGTGTGTGTGAGAGAGAGGAGAGAGAGATGGAGAGAGAGAGAGAGAGAGAGAGAGAGAGAGAGAGAGAGAGGGAGAGGGAGAGGGAGAGGGAGAGGGAGAGGGAGAGGGAGAGGGAGAGGGAGAGGGAGAGGGAGAGGGAGAGGGAGAGAGGGAGAGAGAGAGAGATAGAAAAAGAGAGAGAGAGAGAATTAAGTAATAAAATACATGTTGTCCCAAGGGATTTTTAACTTCAGTATCACTCTATTTGAATTGAAAGATGAAACTCCTATCCAAGAGTTATTTTGAGAGACCTATATAAAATATGAATTTCTTTCTTCACTGAATGTTTATGTTATTACACTTTTCTGTAGAGAAGAAGTAGAGTGAATTATCTCTAGATCTATGAAACCAACTGTGATAGGTTTCAGTGGTAAAGTTAAAAAAAACAGAAATTATATTTTACACATCAAATTCTCAGAATACATCAATTTTTAAATGAAAGAATCTAAAAATATATAGACATAGGTAGATCACAGACCACAAGGAATTAAACGTGTTCATTAAGGAACCATTAAATGAGTTACTCATTTAGTATATAAGATACCATGTACTTAATTTTACTTTAAAATATGGCAAATATATCACTCTTTAATTTCTAAATTTGGTTTTTCAAGTCAAGTTCTTTTGTGAACAAAATAAAATAAAACATCTTTTCTGGATGTAATTTACCTGTCAGAATGCTTTAAGTAAGCTCTCCCTGAAGGAAAGAATTTGGTAATCTCTTTAAGTTCAGTCTACACAAAAAATGAAAATTATGGTTTTGAATAAATTGAGGTGTGTGTGTGTGTGTGTGTGTGTGTGTGTGTGTGTGTGTGTTCCCAAGACAGTATACCAATGTTCTCTTTCAATTTCCAGGTACATAGGTAGTTTCCCAAATGTGTTAAGGTATACATGCAGTTAAATTATTTCAAAGAACAAACAGTATTTTTGAAAGAAAATCATATTCTCAAGATGGCAACTTTTCATCTTCACCATCACCTAAAATTGGTTCAAGGTACTTTTAGGGATGCATCCATCTGGAGCGACTGACTCATAGAGACCCTCGATGTCCAATTATTCCATGCAGTATTTTATCTGGTTTCAAATATTCTTCTTGAGTTAACAATTTGCTATATCCTAAGGTCCTCAAAATCAAAAGGAATTCTTTAGGCTGATAAAATGGGCCTGTGTAGGAAGTTTCAGCAGCTTTATATGTAACCCATTCTGAAACTATGGGTAGACAATAAGAGAAAAGCACTGATGCATGTAAGACAGCTCGAAGTTCCAGGCAGGCTGTATTGGAAAGAAAGGAATTAGTCACAGGGGACAGTAAGCTGTCAACGCTGCAGCATCTGTTCTCTGATATGCTTCATGGGTCATCATGTCTTCTCTATTGTTCAGAATAAATAAGAGCCAAAGAAGAAGGCAATAGGATCCAAGGGTCACCCACTGAGGTGACATTTTACTCTTAGTGAGCCTATTACCTTGAGTTCACAACTGAAAAGGGTACCAAACACCCCAACTAGAAGAAATAAAAACAACTTGATCCTGAATTCTAGCTATTATTAAGTATTAGCGTTAACTTTTTATGAAGAAGCAATTAGAAAAATAAAAAGACAAAATATTTTCTCAGTCATGCAGACCATAAGGCTTTATACTGCCATTAACTTGGCAATATGTCATGATGATGCTGTTGAAATAAAGTAAATTAAAAGGAAGAAAACTTCTGGATAAAAATGCTTAGTATAACAAAGAAGCCCAATAGAAGACAAATATATGATTGTTGTCTTCAAATGCAGCAGAAAACAATAGTGCTAACCCTGTCAATCAAGGTCTTAGGGTTTGAAGGAAGCAGAAAGGCCACAGTGCCACTCTTAACTCAGCAGTTAGCGCTGCTGTGGGGATGTGCACTGGCACAGCCACTGTGGACAACAGTATGCTGGTTCCCCAAAAAACTGAAAAGAGAATCACCATATGATCCAGCAATTCCACTTCTGGCTATTTATTCAAGGAAACGAAAGCACTAATTCAAAAAGATATATTGCACCCCCATGATCACTGCAGCATTATTTACAATAGCCAAGACATGGAAACAACTTAAATGCCCATTGATGGATGAATGAATAAAGAGGATGCGATATACTGTGATACACACACACATACACACACACACACACACACACACACACACACACACACATTGGAATAGTATGTAGCCATTAAAAAGAATGAAATCTTGCCATTTATGACAACATGGATGGACCTTGAGGGAATTATGCTAAGTGAAATAACTCAGAGAAAGACAAATACAATGTGATCTAACTTATATGTAGAATCTGAAAAACAAAACAAACGACGACAACAAAAACACCAAGCTCATAGAGAGAGAGAGAGAGAGGCAAAATGGGTAAAGGAGGTAAAAACATACAGCTATAAAATAAATGTCATGAGAATATAATTTACAGCATAGTGACTATAATTAATAATACTGTGTCACATATTTGAAAGTTGCTAAGGAGGAAGATCTTAAAAGTCATCATCACAAAAATAAAGGAAAAATAATTTTTGTAATTATGTATGCTGACAAATGTTAACTAGACTTACTGTGATCATATCACAATGTCTAAAAATATGAAATCATGATATTGTACAGCTGAAACTAATGGCAATTATACCTCAGTAAAAATACATACATAAAGACATACAAAACAAAACAGTTAAATAGAAAAGTTGTCAAGACCGTGTTTAGGAAAATGGGCTCTGGTACCATGCACCCTGGTTCTAATGTTGATTCTGTCATTTATTGTAACCTTGGACATGAGACTTAACCTCTTAGGGCCCCCTTTCCTTATCTGTAAACTAGGGATAATAAAGATACCTACCTCAGCAGTTAACGATATTAATCCATGTAAGGTGTTTAGAGGACTGCTGACACAGGATAGGGACCTAATAAAGTCTGTCCATGCTTATAATACAGAGAAAACATTTCAGTGCACTAAGAAATCAGCCAGCTACCACAAGACCTGATATCAGCAGGTGCTCTGCACTTCTCATTCAATCATTCGGCAAATATCTATTGGCCATCTATACAGCAAGGGTACTAGGCACAGAGAATGCTGGGAAAAGGAGACAAAGTCCAGACCTTCAAAGAGCTTCCTATTTCCTCATTTTTATTATTTTCCTGAATAACTCTCCCCAGGATAATATTTTGCAATAAATGTAGTTCTTCCTTTTTCATCTAGAATTTCTATGTTTCTGCCAAATCTTTATTTTACATCACCAGATATTTTTATACTGTTTTCATATTTATTAGTTCCTATTACTCTACATTATTCAATCTACTTAGAAATGGAGAGCACCATGCTTCTTAATGTGATTGAACAAAACTCTTGCAATAGGTCTTGAATTCTGACAAGTTGGAGATGGAAAAGATTTTGTCATATATCTATACTGGCTGATGGAAAACAATCAGGTTTTTTTATTATTATTATTTTCTTTATTGATTTTATGGAGAGGGAGAGATAGAAACATCGATGAAAGAGAACATGGATTGGCCACCTCCTGCACGCCCCCCACTGAGGATCTGGTCCAGAACCTGGGCATGTGCCTTAACAGGTAATCAATCTGGCGACCTCTTGGTACCCGGGTCAATGCTCAACCACTGAGCTACACCAGCCGGGCTCAATCAGGTATTTTTAAGTGAAGAAAATATGCATTTTTAACCTGTTAGAAATGTTTTTTAAAAAATGAAAATCCAATAACTAGATGAAATGAAAATTCTGAAAAACCATAAATAGCACAGTCATAGCAGGCTTAATGTAAAAGCCCCTCAGCAAATATGCTTTTAATATATCTTATATACAATCTAATCTTGTTTTTATAAAGGTATTTTAGTTCAATGAATACAATACTGTGTATAAAACTATCAAGAGATAGCTAGAAAAACTGGGCAAATCACCTTTACAGAAATAAGATGTTATTTTCTCTGAATTCCATTCAGTATAATGAATAATTTTCATTAAAGAAGAATACAATGGTTAATTTAAAGATGCCTTGCAGAGTGAATGTTGACATATACTTTTAAAAGTTTGTTACTATCTTTTAAGAATATATTTTAACATAACATAGAATACTAGTTTTTATAATACTAAAAAATAAATGTAAGAGTGAGAATGAGTATCAATTTTTAATTTCATCATTTTATTTATGTCCCTAAGAAGCAATAGTAACTAATTCAGGTGGGCACAGTCAATAAATGTTAAGTAAAGTGGGTGATGGTCTGATGAAGAACAGAAAATTAGAATAAAATTGGAATATCTCCCCATAAAATACTAATCCAAAAAAAAAAAGGAGGAAAACAATAGAGAACCTGGAAGGTCACCAACTTGACCAGTTGATCAAGGTTAACACCACCAGCAGTAAAACAATTGACATATTGTACCTCCAGATGTGTACTGAGAAGAGCCATCATTTCTGTGGTATTCCTAACAAGGAAGCCTGGCCTGAGTGATGAGGAAACATCAGATGGACCCAGGTTAAGGGTGAGCCTACAGAATAAAATGCCTAACTTCTAAGACTATAAGGGATACCAACGACAAGGAAAGACTGGAACTGCTTCAGATTGATGGAGATTATGAGATGAAAACCAAATGCAACATGTGTTCTTGGAGAGGATAGAGTCCTGGACCAAGAAGGAAAGCACAGACATTGTTCATTTAGACAGGAGGTGTCATTTGAATGGGGTCTGAAGCTTGGATGATATTGTGATGTCGATGCCGATTTCTTGACTGGAAGGGTGTATGTTGGCTGTATAGGAGAGTATCTTTGTTTTGAGTATGTAAAGGGGATAGAGCAAATTACTGTCAGTAAAAGGTATATCAGAATAAGAGATAGAGCAAATGAGCTAAAAATATTATCAATCAGAAATCTGGTAAGAGGAGATGTAGGAGTTCTTTGTACTGTTTTTGTAATTTTTCTGTAGGTTGAAACTATTAAAAACATTTTTTTTTAATTGAAAGCAAACATTAACCTGGGAAACCTCCCGTACGTATGACTGACAGTGAGTTGCCGTTCTTTTTTAAATATTTTTTTTATTTTTCAATTGCAGCTGACATACAATACTATATTAATTTCAGGTGTACAACGCAGTGACTAGACATTATAGAACTTACTAAGTGATGACCTCAATAAATCTAATACCTAACACCATACACAGTTATTACAATATTATTAACTATATTCCCTATGCTGTACTTTACATCCCTGTGGCTATTCTATATAAGTGGACATTCTTAACTTATAAAGAATTCTTACAAATAAGCAAGAAAAATGATAAGACCCTCCAATTTAAAAAACGGAAAGAATATTTAGAAATCATTCATCAAACAGATAGCCATTTTTCCTATGTCATATTAGCAAAAATATTTAAATATAATGTTTACTGCTTCCAAGTGTGTAGTTTAAATTTGTCATTTGCAAAATCAAATTGTTTACATGCAGTTCACTCAAAATACATATCATACTTCTGTTTGGTGCTGTTCAGGGCATTTTTACTGGCCAAATTAAATTAATTTAAGCTGAAATATTCAGTAATTCATGTATTCTGTGGAGCATTCAGCATCCTCAAGAATAATCAAACATAATTTTACTATACCTAGAGTTTTAAATAACCACAGGTGAAAGCATAAAGAAGCGATGACAGCATGTCAATCATCTTCCTTCAAAAGACTCAATGGATAAAATCACTGAAAACAAGAGGCAACATATGAATGACTTTTATCCAGCTGTTATAAAGTACACCAATATACGGTTTTAACCACAAAAATATATGATTTCTCCCCGAAATCAGTGGAATTTAAGTGTATATAATAGCAAGGGAAATAGGATTTCTTAATTAACTGAGATAACATAAACTCCATTGTCATAAGGACACCAAAATAATATTTTGCATGGCCTTTTATAGAAAGGTACATCCTGCCCTGGCCAGTTTGGCTCAGCAGTTAGAGCGTCGGCCTGCAGACCAAGGAGTCTCGGGTTAGGTTCCCGCTAAGGGCACATACCTCAGTTGCAGTTTGTCCCTGGTCCCGGCTAGGGTCGTGTGGGTGGCAGCCAATCGATGTGTCTCTCTCACATCGATGTTTTTCTCTCTCTCTCTCTCCCCCTCCCACTCTATCTGAAGATAGATGTAAAAAATATCCTTGGGTGAGGATTAAAAAACAAAACAAAAACAAAGGTGCCCTGGCTGGTTTGGCTCAGCAGTTAGATCGTCAGCCCATGGACCAAAGAGTCACGGGTTCGATTCCGGTCAAGGGCACATACTTCAGTTGCACTTCGGTCCCTGGCCCTGGACGGGGTTGTACGGGAGGCAACCAGTCAATGTGTCTCTCTCACATCAGTGTTTCTCTCTCTCTCTCTCTCTCTCTCTCTCTCTCTCTCTCTCTCTCTCTCTCTCTACCTCTCTCTTTCTGAAAATAAATGGAAAAATATCCTCAGGTGAGGATCTAAAAAATAAATAAATAAATAAATAAAAAGGTACATGCTTCACCATAACTAAAAGAAATAAGACAAGTTACAAATAAGCTGAATTATACTTCCTGTCCCTTGATAATAAACTGTAGCTAGATCATTATAATTTTTAAATAAGTCCTTTGTAAAATGACTTTAAATGATTGATCAAAGGCCTAAAGAGCATTTGGGGAGTTTCATATTGACATCAGAAGACTAAAAGGAGAAGAGTTTTAATATCAAATAATTAAATATATTACAATAATCCCTCAGCATTCGTCTTGGGAAAGGTCACTGAAATGTCAGTGCATATCAACCTATGGCAGATTAAGAAAAGAGAATCAAATGAACTTTGATGGCACTTTAAAATTTCTCTCATTACATTGAGTTGCATCCAAAGAGTCCAACTTTCTCCAAAAGACAAAAAAGAAAGCAATTTAAATACTATGAAAGACAATACCTTTGATACAAAACAGAATCCATTTTTCTGGGAATACAGTAACTTAAAAGTCCTTTACAAATTTGAAAATATAGAAGAAAAATAAGGATCCCACCTGAGGAACAGCACAACCTATAACCTTCCTAGGAATAAATCTAACAAAATACGTGTATGCCCTTTATGGAGACAATTATACAGAAGACTCAAAAAAAAGGCATGAAAGAAAATGGAAAGATAAGTCACATTATAAAAAAAGTGAATATCATAAAAATGTTAATTTAGCATCAACCTTCAAATATGATGTCATTCCAATACAAATCCCATTAGATTTTCCCCTTAGAATTTACAAAATTGATTCTAAAGTATATACCAAAGAATAAAGTTTTAAACATAGCAAAAAGTTGTGACAGGAAGAACAGGGACCTTAATTATAAATAGCAAATCTGATAACACGACAGTAATAGAGTAGTGTGGTATTGCTGCAGAAGTCACAAACAGATCAGTGGACCGGAATACAGGTCCCAAAAGCAGACCTCAGTGTTGATGGAAACTTGGTATTACATTTGGTATTTGGTATTTGGCACTGATACATCTGTATTACATCTGGCATTGCAAATCTGTGGGAAAAGAATGGGTTTTTGGATAGATGGCATTGAGACCACCAGCTTCATCTGTTGGATATTACACTAGATAAGTGTTCCCAGATCTAAGTTTAAGACATCAATTTCTTTTTCTTATTAGGCGGGGGGGAGGAGGGAGCATTAAAATACATCATTCATTGAATATAGTGTAGAAGATTAAGATGGAAAGTTAAAATACAGGTGTACTATTGCCCCCTCTCCAGACTCCTGATTACAGGATCAGTGATTAAACTGGTCAGCAGTATTTGCATGTGTGTGTGGTATTCATCGCAGAGCCTGTGCTGGGACAACCTCTTCTTACTGAGTGCACTGACACAAACTCTTCCACATCCCAAGAGGAAAGTTCAATAGCATCAGAGACAGATGAATTTTTTTTTTGTTACTTCCCCAAATTGGCCCCAAAATCATACTAAATTTTGTTTTATTTTATATATTAAATCGTGCATTTCTCATACAGGATATTTTAAATTTTCTTACTTTTCTTAAATTTTCCAATTGTCTTTCTCTATATTATTCTGGGAAGGAGAAAATAGCATATTCTTTCTTCACTACACCATTAACACAATCTCATCCTTTAGAGATATAAATTGTTGCTTTGACGGCATACCAATAAAAACATTTAGTACATCAAAAATCACCATAAAGACTTTAATGCAAATAAAAAATATAGATGATATGAAGTCGATATCATTAATAAGTGGAGCCCACTTAAATCAACAAGAAAGTGTAGAAAAATAGGCTATTTACAAAAAAGAGACATATGAATGGTCAATAAGCATATGACGGAGTACTCAACCGCACCAAGATGCTGCTTTTCACCTATTGAACTGGCAAATATTTTAAATCACTGTTGAAAAAAGTGGGTAAGTAGGTATGTGTACACTGAAAAGCTCTATTTATAATATGAAAAAACCCGTTTATATAAGTATATTACTGGTACCAAAATAAACAGACTGATTGATGAAACAGAAAATAGAGAGCCCAGAAATAATTTTTAACATAAATATAAGATCCTATTTATGCTAATGGGAGGATTTTCAGATGACAGGAGGGGGAAGAATTTTAAAAAATGATGTCGAAATAATTAATTATTTGTTTCAGAAAAATATTTAGAGCCTCATTTCTTATACTAAAATAAATGTTAGATGAGTTCAAGAGTTAGAGTAAAAAAACATTAAAACATATTTTTAAAAGGAAGACTACTGAGTATCAGGCTAGGAAGAGCCATTTTTAAACAAAAGCCTTCAAAGAATAAATCTATTGAAATAATTAGATAAGAGACACAAATGATCAGGACAGAACTCTAGAGCCCATGTCTGGGTGATAGCCTGATCATCACTTATTAAGTCAAGAACTCAGTCAAGTCATTTAACCTCTGTACCTAAATCCTCTCATCTCATCTCTGAAATGAGGATGATATTAGCTGCAGCCTCATAGAATTGTTGTGAGGACTGAAGGAGATAATGGGATAATATTTTGAATACTAAATGAGGATAAAAAAATTATTTTAGCTCAAGAATATAAAAAAAATATAAAACATAAAATTAATTGGTAGCAAACAAAACAGAAAAAATAATTACACAAAGTTTAAAAATTATGACACCTAAGAGGTTATTAGCCATAATTATATAAAGAACTCATATAAACTATTAAGAAAATAATATTAATAGAAAAAGAATGTCTATAAAAAAAGAATGTATATGGACAGCAAAATTATTTTAAGAAGTTCAATCTTACTAGCAATCAAAGAAAAGCAACATGCTATTTGCCAACTCAAAATGGAAAACAGTCATTTAATGGGATAATGCTCAGTTTTAACAAGGACAGTAAAAGTCACTTCTGCACATTAGTTTGTAGTACTTTACATTGGTACAAGTTTTCTTGAGGTTAATTGGACAATGTGGTGTTGTTTTTTTTAATGCAGGAAAAAAACTATTATAACCAGTTACCCAACCAATTGCATTTCCTGGAATTTGTCTTAAGGAAACTATCAGAGATCAAGCACATGCTACCTGCTGGGCACAGTGCCTACTGCATTAATTACAATTCTGAAAAACAGGAAATAATCTAAATATCCAAAAATAGATAATAAAATTAATTACAGAATATCAATATGATAAATATCATAAAACCAATGAACATTTTAGAAATATATTTTAATAATTTTGGAAAATAAATGTAATATATTTTATCTATTTAGAATGATGGCATAATCTCTCATTTTATGCAATCTAAAAAGATTAGAAACACATAACATGTTAATGGTGGTTATTTTGGTAAAGTGATTATCATTTTGTTTTTTCTTTTATATTCCCATATTCTTCAAATATTATACAGTGAATATGGATTACCTATATGATTAGAAACTCTGTGTATGCTGCCTTAAAAAACACAGCAAGGTGTGAGAAGAGACAGAAAATATGGCATCAACCTCAAAACAATCCCCAAAATTGGGTATTAATAGTCTTCTTTGGGAAATAAGGGCTCAAAAAGGGAAAATGACATGTCCACAGTGATCGTATGAGGAACTAGTAAAGTTTGAATTAAACTCAACTCAATCCATTTTGCCTACAAGCCTTTGCTGTGTCCAATGCACCAGGCAAAGCTACCCACCTCCAAGAATGAGTATATAGTATGTACCCAACCAGCATCTACAGATTGATTGATTGGTCAGTGCTATGACAGGACAGTCTTGAGGAAAGGCCATAAGCACACCATATTGTATGTGACCAGAGTGCAATTGTTTTCTTATCTCCATGCACGACCACGTGTTTCAATTCTGAATGCTCAGGGCTCACCTTAGCACAATGACTGAAGGACATTTCATGTTTTCTGAATAAATGAACAAATGCACAAAAATATCTCCTCTTTTGAAAGAATTTGAAAGTGAGTTTTACAGTCATCATATTGAAAATAATAAAAACATTAATGTGTTTCTTTGCCAAAACTTTACCTCCTCCTAAAGTTTTTATAAGGATAGAAACATCAGTTTTGAAAATGTCAAAAAAGTTTAGGCTGTTTTTACCAAGCACATCATACTAGCTGCTAAGGACAGCCTATACTTATGCTTTAAAAAGTGCCTTTCTTCCCCTCCTTAACATTCAGAATATAAAAATCCTCCTAAAGAAAAAAATGGTCTCAGGAAAGTCAAACCTCTAACAGCATCACATTAAAGTACAAGGCTTCACTTATGAGGGGTAAAAAACAATAAAATATCCCTGCCAGAAGTATTTGTATTGCACAGGAATTGATACATTTGATAGGTGTGGGTTTTCTTAAAATAAAATAATTCTAGACTAATAACTACAAACAATCTTCATTCATGTACAACTTCTGTATGAAATGTGGAATTAGGTAGTAAAACAATTAGTGATGATAAGTTTACAACTTAGAGGCAATCAGAAAAAGCTACTATGCCCTACAATTTAGAAATATCGACATCTTCAAAATTGATAAAAGGGGAAATAATAAAGTTACAGGAACTTACCAAAAAAAAAAAAAAAGAACATTCTCAAACTTTCCATTTCCAAGTGAAGAAATAGTATTTAGGAAAATATTGGTACATTTACACAGTGGAATACTATGCAGCTGTAAAAGAAAAGGATCTCCTAACCTTTGAGACAGCATGGAGGGAACTGGACAGTATTATGCTGAATGAAATAAGCCAGTCAGAGAAAGACAGGTATCACATGATCTCACTTATATGTGCAATCTGCTAAATAAAATAAATTGACGAACAACACAGGTGCAGATACATGGATGCATGGAACAGACTGACAGATCTCAGAAGGGAAGAGATTAAACAAAGAACATTTGTGCATATATGCATAGCCCATGGACACAGACAATAGAGTGATAAAGGCCTGGGGTGGGGCAGGGGTTGGGTGGAGGGGAGCAAAGTGTGGGGGGAAATCAAGGACATCTGCAATACTGTCAAATATATATATATATATATATATATATATATATATATATACACACACACACACACACACACACACATATATACATACTACACACATACACATATATCTCAAAAAAAACTTTTAAAAATTGCAAACATCATTAGTAGCTACGTGGGTCAATTATTTCTAATGAGTAACTAACATTTACTATCAGAATAAAAGAAATAACACAGCAACACAGAAATGAGAAGACTGAAAATATTCGAGCAGGAACACACCAAGTTGATTTCCTAAAATAACAGAGCTAGAGCCTCAGTAACAATTGCCTACACAACAGCCAAGGTACTGGTGTTCTGTCACCTGGACTGAAAAAAGTAGATGCAAAGAAGCTCCAGGATGGATGCGGCAGGGGTCTTGCAATGACCTGCAATATTTGGGGCCTGATAATTGGACATGGTCAAAATAGGATGGAGGCCGAGAAATACTCCTCTGCAGCATTGCCTAAGCAGGTAAATACCCAAATGTGTGATGGGAGTGGACATGAGTTGGTCCATCCATGGTTGCTGCTACTGCAACCAACTGATTCATTCCTTGGCCCTGCAGAGAGTGGAATGCTGACAGGAAGGAAAAGAATACCTTGCTTCTTCAGCATAGAAGGGAGATTTGCATTCCATGAAATAACCTCAATATATTAAAATGTGTACTTCTTTCCATCATTTCAGCTATACGCAAATTTGGTGTGTATATAAGCAATATGAGAAGTCACATTTGTTTGCTGAGTCTTAACTTTAATTCAGTTTCTTTGATGAGCAACTCACCATGTATCCTTGGTAATGATACATTTATGCTCAACCACATTAGAATATATATTGCAACTTTCCCAATAATAAGGGAGATATTAAAATACACATTAAAGCTATAATTTTTAAAAGATAAATAATGATAGAGACATGCTTTAAGAGAGTAAAATATAAGTAAATATTTTTTTAATTACGTAGAACTTGGGGTTTGAAATTTTTACTCATAAATCCAATTATGTTTAATGTTATTTATCAAGTGCAATCAAAAAGTAAAGAGTGTGGTGACTGTTATATCAGTCTGTTAATTTTATTCATAATAAACAGTCATCTTTTTAGTTCAGAACCATTAAGTCAAGCAAATATTGCCAGCAAGTTTCATTTTTACTTAGTAACGTCAAGAAAGAGAAATGGCTTACTATATGACAAGCTCTCACAAATAGGAAGACACATTTTATCAGCCTCATGTATAAATACATTCTTACTCATCCAGAGTGCATGATAATTAATACTAAGCCAGTAGAAAAAATGTCATTTATCTCACCTCAAGTTTATTAATGTAAAGGTGATGGCAAATTAAAGACAGTTTTACATTTACTTGCAAAGTTGTTGCCACAGATTGCTTCCATGTAACGCTATTTGCAAAGCATTCAAAGTTAGAAGCATGAATATTATTTGGCTATCAGGAAAATTCTTAGTAATAACCCCATGAGAACCAATTTATAGATGTAAAGCCCACGACTATTTTAAATAAAGGAGAAGTATCATAAACTACAGAACATAATCCAGGTGACTATATCAAATCTATACCAAGGGATTAAAAAAAGAAATTTTGTTTATCCTGAAGAAACTAGTTTTGTAAAACAGGGATGAGAACAGAGTCCTTTTAGAATTTGAGGGAATTTTCTCATTCATTTTTACTTATAAATATACTTTGCTTTTCAATGAGCCTTTGCTCTTTCCATATTTCTCTTCTTCCATATTACCTGTATAAATGGGTAAGTGAATCAATACCTTAGATTTTCTTATTCTTTATTTTTTCCCTTTCAAAAGACAATAGCCAGAAAAACTATAATGATGCTCTCTTGATCTGCCTGAGTGTCTTAATTCTTTCAGACATAAAGCACCATTATATTATTGTCTGTTGTTTTTAGGTAATACTGATGTTGGCTAAATATACACAGAAATGGCTAAAGAGCCATCCAGCCAGTGTGGCTCAGTGGTTGAGCATCAATTCATGCACCAAGAGGTTGCCGGTTTGATTCCTGGTCAGGGCACATGCCGAGTTGTGGCCTGATCCCCAGTGGGGGCATGCAGGAGGTGGCCAATTGATGTTCTCTCTCGTGGATGTTTCTATCTCTCTCTCCCTCTCCCTTTCTCTCTAAAAATCAATAAAGAAAAAAAAAAACAAGAAAGAAATAGCTGAAGAGCCTACACACTTTTTGCACTTTGCTCACATTAAGTTTCTGGTCTAATTTTTAATATTAGCCCCTACTTGAAAAACACCATTTGAAACCAGCAACTCCGGCTGGGAAGCCAAATGAGACTGCTCCCAGAACAGCAGGACACTGCTGACGAGGTTCCCAGTAGTTTCGTAACTATGCTACTTTGCTCGAAGCTGTTTCAGGGCCCAGGGTTGACTTCAGCTCTCTTCCAGCTCTGCAATGCTGTGTGTCTGCCTTCCCTGCTCTGTGTGCTGCTCTCCGCTCACTTCAGATACCCCACAATGCAGAGCGTGTCCATTAGTCCCATATGTCCAAACCAACAAAGGTGTGTGATTGGGCTTCCAGTTTTAACACAGTGGCTGTGATGTTGTCATACAGCTCATTACAGGTGTCGCTGTTCTCTTAGAACTTGGCTTGTAGCTGGTTGGAGGCTGTACTACTAGTTAGTGAAATCCTTACACTAGAGCCAAGGACATTTCAGAATAGATGAGGCACCCCCATTAATAGAGCAATTTGAAAATTATCCAGAACCTTTGCCCTAGTCTGGCAAAAACTTTGTGAGATCATTTATGATTCTCGGTGCACTCATGATGGTCTTTCTCTTGATCTTTCACCCATTTCTTCATTCACCAAATATTTATTTAGGTCTAAGTGTATATGACAGCATGACAAATAAATGGAGTTCACACAATGCATGCATGATCACTGACAGCAAAAACAAACTTCAGACCCAATCAACAGTTGTTGGCAACTATGTAAAAGTGTACTCAAACACCCAAGCACACCTGGAAAAGGGTGAGAAAGTGCATCCCAGAGCCTTAGGGTGGTTCTCCCGACGCCCGGACTACCAGCAGCGGTGCTGGTGAAGGTGTGAGAGCCGGCTCTCTGCTCTCTAGAGAAATAATTCTAAGACAGTGGTTCATGTATCCACTTGTATGGGAAAGAGAGAAGAGAAATACTTTTAAAGTCCTTATTAAAACAGTATTTCTCAATAAAAAATACATTTTCTTTTAAAAAGCGCTGCTTTGTAGCATTGTTGATTTCCGAGGTGTAAATAATCACACCTTGGTCTATGTGAAGCTACCAGAGGGATGTCACGGGCTTACAGAGCTGCCTGCCTTATGCGCCAGTAGGAGCTCTCTCCAGCACACCACTGGTGGCTGATTTCTTCTTCAGGCTTTTCTTATTTTCAAAACATCTTTAATGATAATAGTGGTATTCCCCCAGGGACAAAAACTGGGTGGACAGGGATAGGGATGGGGTAGACTCTATACTTTGTTGTGCCTTTTAAATGTTGAACCCTGAAATGTGTTATCAATTTTTTTTTAAATTACAATTTAAATATTTTAAATCCTCAATAAATATTGGTCATCACTGCGATCAAAAGCAGCAAATGATATTTCTAACGTCTCACGTACAATTAATACATACATATATATGAAACAATGAATAACAATATACGGTGTCATATGTTAGAACTCCAAGGTGGCACACATTTGAAAACTGCACTGAAGGCGAAGGGAGGGAGAATCCCTGTGAGCTGGAAAGGTCCGTGGAAGCTCCAGAGAGATCTGAGTGTGTTCTAACGTAGGAGCAGAGAGGGAGGAAGCGTGCCATGCAGGTGATGAGCAGAGCGGCCACTGTGCCTGGCATTTAGGCTCCTACTGAATGACACCCCTTTCTCCAACTCTGCCAGAGCCGGAGCAGAGCGCTGCCCACAGTCTGTTTCTTACTGCCTTCCCTTGCTCAGTTCGGCTCCAGCGCAGGCTGCAAATCAGCCCGCACGGAGATGAGCCTGGAGTGGGCGCCTGCGAAGAGCAGAGAAGCCGGTGCACACCTGCTCTGCGAACAGCATCAACGTCTAGTTAGGGTTCCCTAGCAGGCACTCCGTGGTCTAACTCACCGAGCCTAATCCACAGAAGAGCAACTCAAGTTCTTGTTCTTGTGCTTCCTACCGAGCAAGCAAAACATGTGCTCCCACGAAGCACCACCACCTCGCTCCACCCACCCCCACAAAGAGCGAGGCACGCGCGTCCTTCCGCGCAGCAGAGCCCTTCCACGAGCCAGGAAGGACCTCACCGAGAGCTGGGCCCGCGCCTCAATCTTGCCAAAGGGTGAGGGGTCAACATTCATGTTGACAGGCAGTTTTCAACATTAACTCTCATTTTTCAACGTAACTCTCATTTAAATGTCAACAAAAAATAGCTAAAATCGGGGTATTTATCAAAGAAGTTCAACTTGAATTCAGTATTATTCTCAAAAGCCAAATTGAGACAAGCAGTCGACATGGGCTATTTCTTGGAGGACATGGTCTGTTATCAGTTTCATACAGCACGCACCACTGGTATGTTGAGCAGGAAAACTGGTTGCACAGGACTTTCGCACCCACAACCGAGAGCCTCCAAGGCAGCGCCGTCTCAAAGACCTCACACCGAGACCCACGTCACCGGCATCACTGAAGGTGTGCTTTTACCAAAGTGCACTGTGGTATGACGTCACCAGCAACAGGAAGCCCCCTGAACTGCTCCTCTAAAGATACTCCGTTTGCCTACACAAGGCCACAGGGGAAATATGTCTCTGGCCTCAGAGCCAAGAATAGTTGCATTATCTTCATCATCCAGGTAGGTTTCAATTTTTTGTTTGCCCTGATTTACGTATTTCATTTTATTTGTATCTCGTCACCCCATAGATATCTCTATAAAACACCTTAAATTTTTTTGTGTTTGAAAGAAAGAATAAATAAATAAGTGTTCAGGAAATGGTGAGACAAAGAGATGGGCAAGATTGAGACTAGGGGAAGAAGGATAACTTCAGGAACAATAACAGGAAAAAAGGACAACACGAACCATAACACAAGGCCTGTCCGGGTGACAGGAGGTTAGGGGATGTCACAATGGACTTGTAAAAACACTGGCCTCAAGACTCAGAAGTGGGCTGGGTCCTGACTCTGTCACTAACAGCTAGGTGACGCTGTAAAGCCCTGAGAGTAAGCCAGATAGAGTGTGATTGAGAACTCTGCTTTCCATCTCATCTGGCTGTATTTTGCTCTCCACATAGTTGCTCCTGTTTGCCCTTCAGTGTTTAGTAAAGATGTGAAAAGTCCGAGGTAGCCTCATCTCTGATGAGAGAAACCACGAGGCTTCTGCCCACACCAGGAAAGGATCATTAACGCTTTCATATACGTAAAGTACATTGCAAGTAAAAACTCTTTAATCTTCACAACAACCTATAAGTAACTATTATTATCCTCATTTTACAGATGAGAAAAATGAGGTGCAGAGAGTGCATGACTTGCCCAGCGTCCACAGATAGTAAGTGGTAGTGCAGGTATTCAAAATAATGAACGTGAAGGAACTTTTCATTGACAGAACTGTGGTTATTCTTTCAGGAAGGAATGAACCACTGTAAGTTGTGTGATTAATGTATATGCCAAGTGTCATGAATGAATTTCTTTTTCCTCCTCCCCGTTACTCCCACCAGCTCTCCTAATCATGCTTCTACACATGCGAGAGGCTGGGAAACACTAGACAGCATTTTGATTCAACACACATCCAAGAATACAGCTTTAACCACTGCAGTCTAAGAACTGTGTTGAACAAAAGGTTATATGTCAGGAATAAAATTCTAAGACTATTAAACTCTAAACCCAGGCAATTTCCTAAAGGAACAGAAGATAGTGTTTTTTAATCTAGTCACAAATTAAGAAGTATGTTTGACTTTAACATTGAGGAAGATATCTCATGAAGAATTTAGTGACTAATAAATTTGTTTTAGAAATGGTGTCTTCTGGGTGCTCTTAGCAACATCAAAAGCACAGCTCCCTCTGCTTTTAGGCAGATCTCAATTACTTCTGTTTGTGATTTTGCATAATGTAGCAAAATTATTCTGGCTGTTTTAAGCCAATTTTAGATATCGCATATCTTACTTTTGTTTACTTCCCTTTAATGTGCTCATTTAACCAGATATAATAAAAACACAGGAAATGCCCCGGCACACTTACCTGTGATCCAAGTGGTGAATGGAGAGAATAACTCCGGAATTTAAGGGGGTCTGTTTTAGGGTCACCAAAATAGTAAATTCATGTTTATTCCTCAGCTTCTGAAAAAACTGTTCAGCTGTAGCAGTGGATGCTTTTATACTTCTGGGAATGTCTAAAAAAGAGAAACATACACTAAATAGACTAGAATTTGGGTTTACAAAGTACCCTTTACATGCAACAATTTTCAAGAAACATTATCAAGTAATAACGAATAAATGACAAGTTTCAAACTCTCCTGTTAAATTCATTCAACAAGACTTTATGCTACATTTAATAGGACAGTAAACAACAAGAATTACTGAACTTGTGTTTCAGGAATCTTTTTTTCCAAAATGTCACCTTTGAGGCAAAGAATCAAAGAACCCTGTTTGGAGAAGCACACTCCCAAGTTTTCTCCTTACACACTTCCTCTCTCCCAGATACCACAGCCACGTCAGTGTCAATGATGATGAACAAAAAGATGTACTTTCTAGAATGGGACCTAACAGAGCACGATAGAGGCATTTAGCTTTTCTGACACCTCATGACAGAAAACTGGATTTAAATCTATGTGCCATGTTCCAAGCTGATTTCTTTAGCCAGAAGGCTTGCTCTAAATAGAATTTTTAAAAGATCATTGCAATTAGTCACTCTCAGCCTTCTGTACAGTGGATGAAACATTAGATCAAGTTATCTTACCATATTTGTTGAAAGAATTACATAGAACTTAATTCTCACATGCCCCTCCTCTGGCTCAGAAAAAGCCTAGCCAAGGGCGGTCTGCCTGAGAGAGCAGAAACTTTTACCCTGCACTTCCACCTGGCACAGTCTTGTCCTCCAACCTCAGCACCCAAAGGGTACGTGGGAAATGAATAGGGAGAGGAGTGGATTTAGTGAACAGGAGAGAACCACCATTCAGATCATCTGCTAACTGAGCATAAGGCTCTCCTATTCATGGTGTATGCAAAGGGTTTATGGGAGCCAAAACCAGTTTTTTCTGTGTGATCAAATCATTCTCTTATTTTTATGCTTTAGACTAGGTAGACTAGTTAAATAGCTCTCAGTGTGCAAACTACTGCATTTGGAGAGAACAAGCCCTCCGTGTGCAGAACTGTCCTATAAGTTGCAGAACATTTAGCAAGCCTGGGTCCCAGCCCAGTGAAGGCCAGTAGCACCCACACCCCGGTCACTTGGACAGCTCAACGTTCTCTCACATGTTTCCAAGCATTCTTTGGGAGCAGGGCAGCAGAAATCTCACTGAGAACCACAACAGAGACTACAGGATTAACCCAAAGCTCCCTATCATTCCAGCCCTATAAATGTATGGAATAAAAATGTAATCACCTGGTCTGTGTCCATCACTGGGAACACACAGATGGAGAAGCCCTCAAGATACCCATAAACTAGAGAAAGGAATAAATAATCCCAACACAATGAAGAAAATGCTGTCACATACATAGGTACAACAAAGTGTTTTCGGATCATGGAGGATAAAGCAACATCATCTGAAGGAAAGGATCTCATAAAATGGATGGCATTTGATCAGGGGTTCACCAGCTACAGAAGAGAGGGGAACGCATGCTAGTCATAGGACTAGCCTGTGAAAAAGCAGAGCAGGGAAAGAGCATGCCATGTCTAAAACAGTGAATAGCAGCCAGTGTGGGTGGGGCTGGAGAGGAAGGCTGGACAGGACAGGCAGGACCTCCTGTGCCTGTGTAATGGACACCTGTTGTTTCTGTCACCATCATCAATGTACTCTCTTGGTTAAAGAAAAAAGAAGAAAAACCCTCTTATTTACTACTGAAAAATGATCCCCCCTCACAACTTCCTCTGTGCTGGAAGTACCCTGACTGATAGCGTGTCACCTACTCTGTCTGCAGTATTCAAATCAGGAACAGGCACCTGTCCAAGGTGATGAAGTCAGGCCCAGGGTATTTGCTCAGATTTTTAGGAAAAATAAACCTTGTTATTTCCAAGAAAGAAACTTCCTCAGTTCTGATCGTCACAACTCCAATGTTTAACAATAATCTGCAATTCTGCCATGATCAGTGTACTAATTTTGAACCAACATTCCATTTTGTTCTCACAAAGCCCTGGAAACTTGACAGGGACAACAATTACTATTTCCTTTTTCCACAACTAAAGTGAGCCAAGGAACGCTCCTGTGACTCACCCAAAGGCACACGGCATGCTAGAGGTATAATGAGATGACAATTTCTGGTCCAGTATTCTTTCCACTAAATTGCACTGCCTCCCGACCAAGGCATCCTCTACCCATGCTTCACTGCCGCTCACAGAGACATGCAATACGAGAGCATCACCATAGAAAATAATCCAGGGAAAAGCAGTTATGTAAGATAACATTTTTAGTTCCTTAAGTCGCTAGCTTAGAAGTGATTTTAAGAAAGGTCACTTTCCCCATTTGCATTTCTGTTTCCAATTCGTAAAATTAGCATTCCTGCCTTCTCTTTTCATCTCAGGGATTATATAATGTTCAGAGGGACTTCTGAACTCCCATGATTATTACTATAAACCTGATTCTGTTCCTCACCAGAAAATCAAGTCAAAGAAACTACCGTGTGAGATTAATTTTACTTTATCTTTGTTATCATTTCAGTTTTCAGAATTCATCATTTAATTCAGGTATATATTAAGCAATTTCTCAACAAGACCTCCTGTCAGGAATAAGCATAGACAAATAAAGTGTGGAGGTTATCAGAACAAGCTCTGAACCCAGAAAAACAAGGCTCCAATGCCAGCCATGGACATTAGCTGCACATGGTGTGTGGTGAACACCATGTGTTAGCTATTAGGGTTATGATACTTATTATTATTGCTCTTATAAGCAATGGGGCTGTGGGACCCACTAAAACTACCAAGAGCCATAATACCCTTGTGGCAACTTTCTGAGCTTACTTTCATTCTAACTATTCCAAAGGTAGCCACCAAATGTCAGTTTCCACATTTGAAAATTGACATAAAATATGTGGGCAATCAAATTACTCTTAAGACAAAGTCTTGCTTACCATTCTCTGTTTTTGGAGAATTATAAATGATCCTTCTTTTAGGGCCAAAAATCAATGTAAACTGAATTTCTTTTCAAAGAAGGGCTGACAAAGGCTGACAAAATTGCCACTTCAGAGAAAAGCAGGCTGAGAAAAAGAGCCTTTAAATGCTACTTCTAAGACCTACAGAAAAACTTAGCAACATGCCCGTGCTGTATTGGATGTTTTTAACTGGAGAACTGCTTGAGTTTAAAACAAAAGATTGTCTCAACATTTTCCGTTTTTATTGTGTTCAGAGGTTAAAAATCCCACTGAGAAAACAACTAGTGGCATTTTAAAGCAAGTTGTTAATAAATAATGAAGCAGTTCAGAAGCAATTACATCAAAATATTCCGTTTTAGTCATCGGACTAGCAGGATGGAGTGATGAGTTCATATGGGGATGTAGTAACAATTTCTAGAGATTTAGACAACATGCAATGTAGACCCCATATACATAGTTAAGAGGAAGAGAGAGAGAGACAGAGACAGAGACAGAGAGAGAAAGAGAGAGAGACTGGTATTTCTAAAAGGGGCTGATAAGCTATAGCTCAATGCAGTTACATATGTAATAGCAAATATGAGTGTTTACTGAAAAAGAGAGCCAGGTTGGAGCTTTTAAAAATAGTTTTAGTGCATTAGTAGTAAAAGTAAAAGGGAGGGATTTGTCCATCTTTCAGTAACAAAGAAATTGGTAAGAATTATTTTCTTTTGCACTTAAACTGCATCACTATAATTGCCATCATGAATTAAATGAGTCTCTGCCTACTGACGGGTCTCTATCCCATCTGCAGTGTGTAGAAACCTAAATTGATTCCCCCACACACATAACCAGACTAATAAAAATACCATGTGCAAATTCAATTATAAAAATAGTCTAATCTCAGGCACAGTATGTTTGACTAAGAATGTTTCAACTCACCAATTTTTTTTCAGTCTCTAATTGTGAAAGGTTGTTGTCTTCTAAATTCAGGTTATAAATATACCAAATTAGAACTATTACTATATTTATTGTCCATTGCTCTTACTCTCCCTTCAATATATCCATGTCTTTAGAGTGTAAACTTCCCAGGCAAAGTAATAGTAACAATCTTAAAAGCCATTAAAATCTTATTAACACTATATATGCAGTTTGCAAAGTACTTAAACATAAACAATCTCCTCTAAGCCTCACAGCACTCAGAATAAATGGGATCGTTAGGTCCATAATAATAGAAATTACAAATGAGGAAAGAGAGGCACAGGGAAGCCAGGACACTTGGGATTATCACCATAAGTGACTCAAAATCAGAGGTCATTCTATGAACTTACTATATTAGGAACTTGGTTGGAAACCTCGGGAGACTCCCAAATGAAACCTGGAACTGGCCCAGTACATGGAGGGCAAGAAGAGACTGAAGAAGCCGGCAGGCCACTCCAGACTAGCAGGTAGCAGATTTAATATGCAAGGGAATTTACATATGAGGCTTGTCTTGGTGGCTGAAAGACAAGTAGGTCTCTGCCAAGGCCCACGAGAATCTTAAAAGTCTATATACATCCCTCAACTGGGTTCAGTCACATATTCAATCAAGATGTCTCAACAACACATTGTTCTCTTAAGGTTGTGTCCTGGAAACCAGCTCCTGCTGTGGGAGTGGTGGGGAAAGCATACATTCCAAGGGCAGGGGAGGAGGTGAGAAGCCTCTAATTGCCTGGATCCAGCTCATGGGCCAACTGGCAGTCACGTCCTCTCAGTGACCTCCTCCAACAGAGCCATCAAAAGCAATTATGATAGGATATAGGAATGAACCCACCAAAGTCAATGGTAGAGCCAGGATCCCAACTCAGGCCAATGTGTTTCCTGTGACTACACAATAGTGCCCTGCCAACATGATGGTGACTGCACACTCTGAAAAGTAGATGGATCCTCGTTTTAAGTTAACTTCTACAAAAATATATTCTGAAGATAAATAAATGCATTTCTCTTGATCTTCAGATCAATTCAGGCTTTTCAAATCTACAAAACTATTTATATCATATAATCTCTCAGCTAGATACTCTAAACTATTAAATAGCAAACTGCAATAAATTCTAAAACCAAAAGCTTTAAAACAAACAAACAAAAAAAAACACAAAAAAATGATTTTCAAATAATTCTTCTTAAAAAGTTTTTGGGAAAAATGTATGAGTAATCCAAAACTTTTTAATGGGGCAAACCCACACCTAATGATGGCACATGTTCACCCTTTAGATATCTGTATGCCCTTCCATTAGTAGGTTAAGAGACTACAAGGACACACCCTTGGAAAGCCAGCCTGGAAATTCCCCTTCTATGTTTTATTCTCACTAAACCCCAAAACAATCTCAAAAACTTCTTTCAAATTTACAGCTAATTATAATTTGATCCGATGCACAATAAACATATGTTTCTTCATGTATTATTTATAAAAATGTTGTTGGCTTAATGTTGTGAATATTAAGCTACATATAAACTTGCTACACTAATATATTCAGAAACATAAGCATCAACCAACCATTCAGAAAAACAAAAACAAAAGCAGGTTGTACTCCTGGTTTTAACAACTAAATGGTTGACTTTAATCAAACCATTCATAACTCACTTGTTGGAATTTTCATTAATAATGTAGAACAAAATGTAGTTAGGATGTAGGAGAGCTACAAACAATAAAATGTCTCTATAATTTGGAGCTTCAAATTAAAGTATTAAAATTTTATATGTAACAGTCATAATGCAACTTATTGAGATCATTCCATTTTGTTTGTTTCGATTCCATGCTAACAAATAACTTTCTGATAATAATTTGGCTTCCCATGTACATTTTCCTCAGAAAGAGTAGTAGAGATCAACCAATATGAGTATTCTGGTTTAGTTCACTGCTATAACCCTCACTGTAGATTAAAATTTAAATTGGCACTTGAGCTTATAATGCATCGGGCTAGTGTGAAGCAGTACCTCAGAATCTCACTAGTGAAATTACCAGCTGTTTTGTTACCAGTAAAATCAAGAGGATAAATGAGCCTAAACAGTATCCTCTTTATCATCTCTTCTCCAGACTGCAGTTCAGCTCAAGACTAAGATTGAATTAGCAGAAATGTTAAGCAAATAAAAGAGATGATGATGACGATGATGGTGATGATAATGATGATGCCATCCAGAACTTTAATAGACTGGTTGTATTCCTCTGTTGATAACACTTCATTATCTGTAGATAGCAGTCTCAACATCATTTGAACTTAAGTAACAGACTTAAGAATCAGTAATATTGTTATGCACCTGAAACAAATATAATATTGTGTGCCACCTGTAATTGAATTTTTTAAAATTGAAACTTATTAAAATCTTTTTAACCAATGTCACTCCAATAAATTTAACTTAAAAAATTAAAATTAAAATTAAAAAAATAATAAATGATTTAAAAAGAACCAGTAATTTTCAGGACCTTTATTTAAACAATCCAAAATATTAGATCAAATTGAACCCAAATGAATGCATACAATTTGTCAGCTAATACCATGACCCAATGTTTTAAATACATAGGGAAAATTAATTCATGGACTATCATACTTTATGAAACATGTTTCTGCCTTGACTAAAGCTATTGAAGCCTTGAGTAAATAAAATGTTTAAATTTATTTTAATAGTAAAAATAATAAATAAGTTTTCACTGGTCTTGGCCTTAACAGTAGATCAAAAGGCTTATCAGGCACCTCTGAATACTGACACCACTTAGTAGTGTATGAGCTATTGCTTAAATTAACAAATTACTCACATTAATATTAAAGTGTGCAAATTCAAGAATTAGGTCTTTTTCCTGTTTGTAAATTATTCCATATGTAGTATCTAGCTATAGCTTAAATACACATATAAGTACTCTTTATAAAGTGTTTAGCTGTTAAGAGAGTAACTATAAGTGCAAAAGATAAGTATATATACTGATTTTTTTAGGGGAAATAACGAATCATAAGTCATTCCTTTACTTTCTTTGAGGTCTAGTCAAATATTCACACAGTCCCCAGAAGTATAAGAAGAAAAAAAAATGTTCATTCATAAAGCTGACTATCTTTTTATCCACATATGTACTAATGTTTTGGGCTCAGCTTTAGGACAATTATTTGTGTAAAAAGAAGAAAACATACTAGGATCAAGGTGAGATTTCTATTTCATGTATTTAATGTTTGATTATACCCATTAGTTGACAAGAAAAATCAAAAGAGATCTATAATATAGTTTTACATCTATAAAATGTGATGGTTATAAATTCACAACCTCAGATTGCACAGATTCTAGCAGAATCTTTGCTGAATAGCCAAAGAGATAGTACATGGTGCCCATCAATTATGCAGAGATGAAGTGCTGAAATGCACATTTCATCTTCCACCTAATAGGCCAATTTGACCTGAGATACCAATTTTTGGATTGTTCTGCTTTTATCCTTCTTTAATTATAATAGTCAAATTATTTTAGAAAAAAATAATACACCAAAATAACAGTTATCATGATTAATCACCCTATCAAAATTGTGCTATTTTTTCAACTATTATTATTTTCACTGCAAGAAAGAAAACAGCATTATAAAGTATCAAAGGACACAGGGCACATATAATCAGCTTCTCAATCCAGAGTTTCAGACACTAGCCTTTACGACAACCCCTACCCTTGTTTCTCTGTATCTGCCTCCCCTTGGTTTCTGAGCCAGGTATGGCAATGTAACAGAAAATCAGAAGTGGGGCTCAGAATTAAGTCTTGTTGCCCAGAAATTCAACAAAAAAAGAGTTCTGCTAATTTGTGCAGCTTCTAATAAAGCCTTTCCCAGCCGCGCTAAGTTGGCCCAATGTACAAAGTTGAGCTTTGCTTCAGTTACCCATCCTAGAGCTGTAAGCTGTGCCCTCGTACCATCTGCATTGTTGAGGTTCTGGTGTTCTGCCAGGATCTTGTCAATGCTCTCTGCTGTGCCTCAGGAATGGATGAATCCTGCTAAAGAGGATCAGAATGCTAGATCCATCAAATGATGGCTGCCTAACTTTGAACCATGGGGGCTACTGCACTTGCACCGTTTACTAGATATCACCCCAACTCCCATTCATCCTCACACCCTGTTCCCACTCCATCTAACCACCCTCTGGGAGTTCTCCCCACCCCCATGAGTTTTTCTAAATTAATTTCACTATTTAAAATCTGATACTACACCTGGATACAGCATAGAAGATTAACTTCCTGTCTAAACTAATCTCTGGACTTCACCTTACTAGAAGCTATATAATCTCCACTACTGATTTATCTATTCCCAGGAACCTTACATCTAATCCCACCAAGCTTTTGTCTCCCCGATTTCAAGTCTAGGATTTCTCCCTCAATGCCTATTCCTGGGCTAAGGATTGCCTCCAGTTTCCTGCTGACTTTAATCAACTCAACAAAGGTATCCTGAGCACTTGCTACCTGCTGAGCATTCAGCAATAGAGATCAGGGATAGTGCAACACCACGAACCCGTCTACCTCACTGTATCAGAGAATGCTAGTTATCCTCCAACAGCAATAATTCTCTTCTTTTTAGTAATAAAATCCCCTACTCCCATCTGTGCAACTAGAAACTACATTTCCTAGTCTCCTTTGGAGCTAAAGTGGCCAGGTGACTTTGGTTTTGGCCAATAGGAAGTGAGTAGAAGTGACATGTGCTACAATCCAGACTTTATTACTGAAAAGGAAACTAACTACTCTCCACTCTCCTTTCTCTCGGACTGGTATAGGGATGTTGTGGTGGTAAACCAAGCAATTCAATAAGGACAAGGGCATTGTGGAGGCTCAAATAATCTCATGGAAGATCTACTCATCAGCCCTGGAACCACCTGCTTACCTCTAGATTGTTAGATGAGCAATCAATTTCTTTCTTATTTGAGCATTGCATTTTGGGTCTCTCTGCTACAGGAGCTTAGCATATTCCCTAAGTACTACATCTCCAAAAGTTTCTTATGACTTATTCAGATGTTCCTGGGGGGGGAGGGGGGGGTTGGGGGGGGTGATCATTCTTCAAAACAAAAATCAGCAAAATTTTCTGTATAAGACCAGAGAATAAATATTTTAGGCTTTGAAGGTCACATACATCTCTGTTAGATATTTATTTTATTTTATTTTATTTTTTTTACAATCATCTTAAAATGTAAATACTGTTCTTAGCTCAAGGGGTCATACAAAAATAGGCCCCAAATTTGTCCTGCAGGGCCATAGTTTACTGACCCCTGGAAGCAACAAATATAGATATAATTTCCTCTAAATAAAGAGCAATTTTTGTGTCATTAGTTAGTTATGTTTAAGTCTAGAAGGAAGACCAAAACAATGTGTTGAGAGGCTTAGTTAGAGCAAGTCTGGGTGGTATGCAAGCAGAGAAGGAAGGAGGCAAATACTGTTTTCATCACTACTGTTGATATGTATATTTTGGGTCACATCCTGTCTTCTATCGTTCTGTGATAAGCTTTCCCAGGGCAGGGACCAATTTTGTAATTCTCCTTTTTAGCACAGTCCATGTAGAAAACAAGAAGTATGGCCAGTTGTCTTGTTTATTGGTGGTGGCTTTGCCACCTGCTTCTATGCCTTTTCATAATAGTGTATTATTTGCGCAAATAAATAAGTAAAGGTTACAGATTTATTTTTGCCTTCAAATATTCCTTTCAATTGACACCTAGTTTAATATTATGATTTAAAAGATGGAGTAAATGATAATCCCAATGAACTAAACTATAATACATACAAAAATGTACAATATAGTGTTTTATGTTGCTATATATTAAGAGCAAAGACATTCTCCTTTCCCCTTGGAATATGAACTGACAAGTCTACATAGGGATCCTAGATTTATGAAAAGAAGTCGTCTTTGTAGCATTCTAAGATGAGGATGTTCTTATAAAAAGGAATAACAGAGGGTCTCAGATGGTAGGTTCAAAACTTTCCCCTCAGATTATTACAATGTTGGTTGAATATTTCTTAGAAGTGTTATACATTTCTGGAATGTCAGAAAAAATAATTTCTAATTCAATGACCAGAAACACCTTCCAGAGCTGAGCACTGGACTTGTCTTCTCTTAGCTCTACCATTAGTTTTGGGGATAGCTGTGAATTGATCTACCAATGTTCAGAACACTTATATTAATGGTTTTTTTGTTTGTTTTTCTGTGTAAGATTAGATTATTTAAACAGTTCAGGCAAAAGTCTATACAGTGGTTTACTTATAATTTCTTCACTATATTTTATACTCTGTAAAACAGAGGAGAATTGGGAATTAAAATAATCCTGGAGTCATATTGCAGTTGGGACATAACATGTCACATCCCACCTTCTCAACAGTTTTCCTCCTTTCATGCTATTCCACAGCTTTAATTAGTTGCTATGCACTTTCATTATTTTTCAGTGTAACACTTTGTGCTGCCTTATAGCTTTGTTTCTTGTCTAACTGCTTTATGTGACAGCCTTATATCTTCAGAAAGACTGATTTCAATCTCCTCGAGTGTAAGAATTGTACATAATACTTCTTTTCTATCCCAATAACTACCAGCCCTGATAGCCCAAGATGAGAGAAGGAGTTCAACTCTATTTGTTGAATAGAGTTGAATTAATTTTCCTTTTCAAGGTTTGGGAGAGAAAGCCACATACCTACCTTGGTTGTGTAATAGTAAGTCACTCCCATCCCTTCTAATTCTCCACTGAAGCAAGGTTTATAACCCTGGACTCACTGCACAGCTCTAGGCAATACCTGATAATCTCACACGCAAACACAATTTATCCTGCACAGAGGTTTATGGAGAGGTCCTGGAAGGCATGGCCCATACTAATTACTAGATACAACTATCTCATTAGTCCGGGCTAGGAAAAATGCTAGGGTTTAAATCTCTATTGAAATCATAGTATCTGAGTGTAGTTTAAAACAGGCTGCTTTCTTTCATTCCAGAATTTCCTGTTTGAATGTTATTTCAATTCACGTATTTCTTCCACTTTTGTTCACATTCCACTTCCACAGAAGTGTTTTCTTCCTAGCATTTGAAAGATAAAATGGGTATTTCTACCTTAGTATCACATTTAGATATGGCTCCGAATTACATACAGATATGTGAAAGATATATTTTCATTTTGAATTTAGGAAATTAGGCCCAAACATCAACAATATGTTTCGTATTTAAATACCAACATCCAATGCTTCATTCACATATTTCCTCATTTGCATACCTTCTCTCCCTTATCCAGACAATCTCACATACATTCAATAGAAATATAGTCTAATTTTGTTTTTCTTCTGATTTCTTATTTTTAACATTCTGTTCATTCTTCCCTCTTGCCTAATAAAATACATGCATAAATGCAGAAGATATAAATACAGTATATCAGCATGTACACACACACATACACACGAATATACATTTTGCTAGGGTCAATCTACAATTTATACATTCGGCTGTTTTAAAACCATCATTAGTTGATCAGTTTTCAAGATTTTGGCCTACATTTTACACAGAAGCAATATTATACATAATAGTTAGGTCCTCAGAGGATTCAATCTACTGCAATATGCTGTAGTTGATTTAAATCCAATAGATTCTGGTTGATGAATCGGGTAGAAACACCTGGTACCTCAGTGAGAAAGGGAGAAGGAAATCTGGAAGCTAAGATGAGATAGAAGGATGGGATAACTGAGTAAGCAGTAGACTAGACACTAAAGAAGGGAGCCAGCAGTTCAATATCTAATTGTCATAGAGGTAAAGGTGAACTCAGACTTGGCTCTGGTTGGGAAATGCAGGCAGAGGAAGCAGAACATACAAAGCATGAAGGTGTCCAGAAGCATGCTGCCCTCATGGACCTGCCGGTAATTTACATTGCTACAACATAAGATGTAAGGGAGGAAGGAGGTGGGAAGTGGAAGAGTCTAGACAGGTGATTAGGAACAGATAATTGTTTTGTAATCAGCCTGTTCTGAGACACTGTTACCCAGAGAACTGCAAAGCTGAGACAAAAACAAAGTAGAAGCCCTATTCTATGAACTGGGCCGGCAGAGTGGAGGGTAAGGAAAAGCTATGACTCAGGAGGCACGTAGCAGCACAGGGCTTTTCTTAGGAACAAGAGGTACCAGTCATCATCACAGTGAATTCCAATCAGTTGTACCTCCACACTGTTAGGGTGGGGTCCCAACGTATTACTTGTCCTGGTCAGAACTGGCTCAAGAACTGAAAATGGTTGGCATACAAGGCTTCTGCACCCAAGCCTAAAACTGCTGACACAGACCACCCTTACAGCTTGGCCTCCAGGTGAAACCACAAACTTCCAACTTGGGACTCCAAGAATGTCTCCTCCCCAAACATCATGTATAAAGGGACTAGAGACTCTCCTTCCCTGAGCCACAGTATGCTACAGGAGCAAGAGCTAGAGCATGAGATGCTCTTGGCAGTTCTGAAAAAACAAGGGGAGGAGGGTATAGATAAAATTCAGGGATCCCAACGCTGGTAACGAGAGACCAGGATACTCACAGCCAGTGGGAGAGGAGAGAGGAAGTCCTGGGCAAAGAGGACTCTCTAACTGGAGAGCCACTGGTGAAAGAGACCTCCCCACTCTCAAAATATGCTTGAAAGATATTGGCAGTGTCTACACATGATCAATGTGAGAGATCTGTGATGCTGAAATTCGGGTAAGAGTGATGGGCTAATATTTTTCTTCTTTTGGTGGATTCTTCTAACTCTAAAAAACAGATTTAAAAAAAAAAAAAACAAAAACAAGGAGGATCTTGTACTTTAAGAGAGGGCCATATAGCACATGAAGTGGCCCCAACAATGATAGATGCTGCTGCCCCTAAGGAGCAGTGGTCACCTCTACAGCGACTCTTACAGTCAGAAACAGCTCATCAAGGGTGGGGCCCAGGCCTCTTTGCTTCTACTGTATACCTAGCATCCTAGGGCAGGGCCTGACACATAGTGAGCCTTCTACCAATATTTGTTGAATGAATAACAAGAATTAACACTTACTGAGTGCTTATAATATGGGGACTTTTCTAAGGGCTTTTTTTCTATTAGCTAAGCAGGCATTATTAGTTAATTGTTCTAGATCACCTGGCCAGTGTGGCTCAGTGGTTGAGCGTCAACCCATGCACCAAGAGGTCACCGGCTCGATTCCCAGTCAGGGCACATGCCCAGGTTGTGGGCCCGATCCCCAGTGGGGCATGCAGGAGGCAGCCAATCGATGTCCTCTCTCATCGATGTTTCTATCTCTCTTTCCCTCTCAATTCCTCTCTCTCTAAAATCAATAAAGGAAAAAAAATATTTTTTTTAATTGTTCTAGGTCAGGGTTCCTCAAGATCATTCTTTGTTGTGGGGATGCTGTTCTGAATACTGTGTGATGCTCAGCAGCATCCTTGGCCTCCAGTAGGACCCAAACTCCAATCATGACAGCCAGAAATGTCTCCAGACATTACCAAATGTCCCCTGAGGGATAAAATCACCCCTGGTTGAGAACCACTGCCTAGGTTTTCTGGCTGATAACTGGTAGTGCCAGGATTTGAGCCCAGACAGTCCACTGTGGAGACTGAGCTCTTAATCTCTACTTACAGCTGCTGGACAAGCAAACAGCAGCTAGCGTTTAGTGACTGCTGACTGTGAGCCAGGTGTGATGCTGAGCACTTTCCCACATCACCTCATCTCATTATCACCAAGCTGAGTATCTGGACAGCTACCTTTGAAACCAAACGCTATTGAAGAATAATTTATTTTTCTTAACAACTTGATTCATATCTTCCAGATACTTTTTCAAATATTTTCGAAGCACTCAGCACTACATTTGGTTTTGTGATTGCTAAGGCCCTGAGTTTTCTGTCCCATTTTCGGTAACAGCATTGTTCCTTACAGAACTAAGAAATGGATTAAACTGTTCGCATTAAATCAATCCACATTTCTATATGGCATTAAGGACTTATATTGTGCCAGTCTTATTATAAATCCTAAAATCACTCTCAAGTAGAAGCACAAATCCCTGGAGAACAGTTTCCTGAAGATATGAGCTCCAGGAGAAGAGTGCGTTCTGAAATCTGCACAGGTGGTTCCTTGATTGCTGTGATGCAAATGCACTTGACAGAAGCCTGGACTCTCTAGGAACAACATGAGCAAACCACAATCCACAGAGCTTCTCTCTCTCTTTTTTAAAGTTACCTAGAGACTGAAGTCTGAGGGGTCTGTCTTCAAATCCTTCTACCTGTCTTTAATATTTAGAAGATGCAACATGAAAATATCCCTTACTAAAGGTAATAAAACCCACTGAGAAATATGGTACCAGAATTTGGTATCACTGTGTACCCCAAAGTACAAAAGGGATGTCTAAAATTGTCAGCAGAGGGTAGATAGGTTGAAAGGTCAGCAAAAGCACTTATATTGTTGACTATATTGAAAAAGTAGCAACAACTACTCATGAGGGACAATTGTGAAAAATGTTTTTGTAAATAATGTCAATATGAATTATGTAGGTAATATAAAAATTGTGAATACCGATCCTTTGTTGCACAAACATATGTACATTTTGAATAAGCATTTTTGAACAAGTGTGTGCACTCTGGAGTCAGAGTATATGGGGTTTCCATGTCATTTCCATTATTTTACAGCTTAAGCAGGTTATTCAACCTCTCTGAGCCTTGGTTACCTTGGCTGCCACCTGTAAAATGGAAATAATAATAGTGCATAGGTCACTGTCAGGATATATATATATATATATATATATATATATATATCACTTAAAATAGTGCTTGGCACATAATCATAATAAGTGTGCAATTAATATCTATCTTCTCTCTTTCTCACTCCCTCACACACACTTTGATATTCAAAGAATCCAAATTGATATGCATGAATAAATTGGTGTGTGTGAATAAATAAAGGTAAACAGAAAGATAGGCAAGCCTCAATGCCAGATAACAGGACATGTCTACAGCTGAAATACATTTTGAGTGAGAGAAAAGTCATAGGAAGAACAGAACACTTTTCTAATAGATATGGTTGTGAACAGTCATCTCAACACACACATCACCAGCTTTGAATAGCCACAGTTGTAAATGAGTTCATCAACTAAGTGGGAATATGTTGAACTATGAAATTTTCTTCTGCTGGCCTGGGAGCAAGCTTCAACATCTGAAAAGGAGGAGAGCCTGACGGGCAGCAGGATGGCGATGTTCAGAGCATGACGAGGTGGTTAATTTTGTACATCTCCCACACCTCCCTCGCGCACTTCAGTCTGTGCCACATGAGTGAGAATCCGTATTACACCACTTCCTGTGCTCATCATGACCTTTGTACATTTTTTCTCTTATTCCTTTGTACCATCTGTGAAGGATTACTCTCTATCATTGTACTAATTATGTTTCTGCAGAATATTTATGTGCCCCTTTGGCAACCTTGGTAATCACACACTGAAAGCTCAAAGAAAGTTAAGGCACTATGATCATTATTAGAAAAACTAGCCTATGCTTATGTTTTCATGTTACTTACAATGATGATAGTAATGAAAAAGAAAACTGAGATGATCTATTACATATGAATGATATGCAACATGTCATAAAAAAAAGAATTATTTGTAACAATGACCCAAATCGATGCTTTAATCATCCATAAGATTTCTCTTCATAACTATCAATTAAGAACTTAAGCTTTAGTATATAAAACAAGGAAAACCGTGCATTATCCTAAGAATAATATCAATATTTGAATAATATTCAAATAAAATGCTGTTCAAAAAGGCCCTTTGGTTCTATAAAAAATATTAATATAAAATGTGTAGTTGTAATAATCTACTTCAAAACTCTTTCCATTATTAGAATTTTCTTTCAAATGTTTAACACAATTGCTCAGTGAAATTTTCACTTGAGGACTACCATTCCCTCAGTTGCTGTCAAGGCTATGATCACAGTGAAAATTTTTCATAAGGAGTCTACTGAAAAAGACCATAACAATTCTGCTGTCCTCACCCATGATAACACTATTTGCCTGCCATCTGGGGACACAGCTTTGGACAGCTTTTCTGGCAGCTGGGCTTCGCTGCACTACTTAACCCAGGTTTTCTCAGCTCCTCCCATGACTGATGGCACACACTTGCAAGACAGACGCCACAGGTTGAGATTCCCTTCTAATTCTCAGAATTCAGAATTCAGTGTTGTCTTATAGCCACTACTCTTTCAACTCACCCAGGACCACTCTCCCTCGTGTGCTCCGTGTCATGCGGGACCACTCTCCCTCGTGTGCTCCGTGTCATCCGGGACCACTCTCCCTCGTGTGCTCTGTATCATCCGGGACCACTCTCCCTCGTGTGCTCCATGTCATCCGGGACCACTCTCCCTCGTGTGCTCCGTATCATCCGGGACCACTATCCCTCGTGTGCTCCGTATCATCCGGGACCACTCTCCCTCGTGTGCTCCGTATCATCCGGGACCACTCTCCCTCGTGTGCTCCGTATCATCCGGGACCACTCTCCCTCGTGTGCTCCGTATCATCCGGGACCACTCTCCCTCGTGTGCTCCGTATCATCCGGGACCACTCTCCCTCGTGTGCTACGTGTCATGCGGGACCACTCTCCCTTGTGTGCTCCGTATCATCCGGGACCACTCTCCCTCGTGTGCTCTGTATCATCCGGGACCACTCTCCCTCGTGTGCTCTGTATCATCTGGGACCACTCTCCCTCATGTGCTCCGTATCATCCGGGACCACTCTCCCTCGTGTGCTCCGTATCATCCGGGACCACTCTCCCTCGTGTGCTCTGTATCATCCGGGACCACTCTCCCTCGTGTGCTCCGTATCCCACCCTCACCAGACCACTCGCACACCTCCAAGCTCCTGAAATCCCCATAGCTTTGCAAATGCTGTCTCCACCTGGAATGTCCATCCTCACCTCGCTGGCCTGTCAAACAAGCACCTAAATGCTTTCCGAGTTCCGGCCCAATCAAGCACCCTGCTCCATCTAGAAGGCAGTCCTGAAGACACTCCTGGAGCTGGGAGGGGTGATGCACCCCTCAGAGTGCCAGTCCACTGAGTGCTGTGGAGGCCCCACCACTGCGCTTACCATGCTGCAGGGCTCACTTACAGGATTTCACACCAGTGTCCCTCACCACACTGCGAGCTCCTAGAAATCAGTGCTCAGGTCTTATCTATCCCAATTTAGTCCACTTTCCGACATGATTTAAAACTCAGTAAATGTACATGGACTAGTAGTAGCCCTCATTTATTGAGAATCAACTATGTATTGAGATTTCACCTTTTTATCTCACTCAACAAACCCATGAGGAAATGGCAGATGACAAAAATCAGATTTTTAGTTGCCATAAAAGACAGCCTCCCCAGAGATGGACAGACAATGAAGAAATGAGTGACTGAATAGAGAAATAGGATCTTTCAACTAAACTGGAGCATTGGAGCTAGTGATCAGTCACCACCCACTGGCTTTCTTGTTCATGTCCTCCACTTCCACTCTGGTTCGAGGTCTTGCTGTCCCACTCTTGGACTGTTGCGATCGTCTCCTGGTCTCCCTGCATCCAATCTTTGCCTCTTTGAGTCATTCTACAATATTGCTTATTAAACTGCATGTAAATGGATGCATTCTTAACAGTCCATATATTAACTGTAAGAACGCTATCATTTTGTGACTTGTTATGACAGTAATTTTAAGATTAGTGTTAATACAGTCTTGAATATCTGGAAAATCATTTTCTGGAGGACTGTCATGAAATTTCAGTGCCTGCCTTAGTGTTTTTGTTTATCATTGCATGTACTATTATAATTGTCACAGACCAATGAGAAACTATATGTGTAAATAACACATAAATGATGGTGTCAGGCCAAGTGATGCCCAAGTTACACTACTAAATACTGTCAGAAGAAAGGTTTCGCAATATTCACACAAAGTAATGGGAGAACTAGGTCACCCAGCAGTACATGAATTGGGCTTAAAAGAACCTACATCCTAGCAGCCATTACCATATTTATGTTGAAAACCATAATTTAGTTTTTCAGCAAAACATTATCCATCATATTAAGCTAGTGTTGTTAATTTGTATTTATATCTTTATTTGCAAATTATAAACGTGCTTTGATTTAGAAGTAGTATAAGTGTTATTAGCACAAAGAATTTAAATTTTGTTTTTTGTTTAGATAAATTTAAGGAGCACTATAATACAAATAATTTAGACACCAAGAATTTTTTCCCTTAGAAAAGGTTTATAGAGCCCGCGCAGTGTGGCTCAGTGGATTGAGCATCGTCCCATGGACTGAGAGATCCCAGTTCAATTCCCAGTCAGGGCACATGCCCACGTTTTGGGTCCATCCCCAGTGGGAGGAGTGCAGGAGGCAGCTGATCGATATTTCTGTCTCACATAGATGTTTCTATTTCTCTCTCCATTCTTCTCTCTCTAAAAACTCAATAAAATCATATTTAAAAAACAAACAAAGGTTTATATAATATACACGGTTGAGAATTACTGACTAAACCATTCCAGTCACTTCAAATAGTGGCTTTTCTTTTAGGTTGTTAATGTCTATCCATATTCAAAACATCAAAATCAAAACTGGCCCAGAGTAGCTTCAAAATACATATCTACAGCTTTAAGGTTGAAATGCACTTTCCTAAGCAAGGCCCTTTATTGTTCTTTCTAGATGCCATAATATATACTGTATCTGCTCTTAACAAACCCTAAGAAAGCAATGAAACATAGAGGTTCCCTGACCAACAGAAATGTCGACCACTTTTTTATAGATCTCTAGCTTAAAACAAATTGCACTACGAGTAGGTCAAAGGTGCTGCAGGAAATGTAGCAATTCATTTTCTCTCTTTTTTTTTTCCAAAGCAGTAATAGGTCACACATGGAAAAGAGATATCTTATAAACCGCTAAAAATATATTTCTAAGGTAGCTGTTTACGTGTCTGGATTTGAGAAGATAAGTCGTTTCACCAAACACTAGGAGCAGTCAGACCGCTAAGCTAGATATTTTTAATATTCTGAAGCAGTGTTTTTCAGTTGGCATAACGACCTATTGAGGGAAAACCATAATAATTTTATTAAAATTCAACAGTTTAAAACAAATAGACCGGTGAACATGTGTACTGGGCAATGCCTAGTCTATTAGCTGAAAGTATAACGGATAGAAGGGAACAGAAATTGTCTGGCTTTATGGTAACATCTCAAAATTACCGCAATCTCCCTGATAGCCAGAAGTAACTGAACTTCTTTAACTGTACCCCATGGTCTTTTTCACATTTCCTACTTCTGTATCTGTCTCAACTTTCTATAAATCAAATTCTTATATATTAGATATCTTCAAGAATCTGACTATAATACTATTTACATCTTTCTTTCCAAAAAAGACACCACAGACTTCCTGTCCCAGCCACAATGCAGCAATGCCATCAGACTTACCTTCTACTATACAAAACTATAAAATTAGACAAAATAGAGAAAGCAACTATTTTTAGTCATTAGACAGCAGAGAGCAAAGGGCTAAGATTCCTGAGAGACCCTCGCTTTCTGCCTGGGTGCGCTTCAGAGACGAGGCAGGAGAAGCAGAAGGAGCGCACAGAGAAGCAGCAGTCTCTGCACAGAGGGGGAAGATCGAGAGAGGTGCAGAGGAGCAGCTCCAGGCATCTGCAGAGGGGTCCCAAGAATCCTGTGAATTGCCAAGTTTGGCCAATTACTAAGCTGCAGACAGTGAGTGAGATGCTAACAGATTGGCAGAGAACATGTCCTAGAGATTCTGTAGGTCACACAGTGCTGGAAGCCATTAGATTATGGGCATCCAAAGTAGAGAGACTTCCCTGAACCCAATGGCGTTCAAGCCCAGAAAAGCCAAATCTTAGGAGTGAAACCACTCTATCTCAAGAGTAATGGCTACCTTAATGAATCCTAAGAACAAACCTTCATGGAATAATGACAACCCTCCAGTAAAGTGACTGCCTTTCAGAAAAATAATTAATTAATTAATTAAGAATTTTGGTTTTTTTTAGAAAGACAACGAAATCCATTAGGATGCAAAGGGCCTATACTAGCCAAATCCTAAAAAAGAAGGAAGGGAGGGAGAGAGGAAGTTGGAAGACATACACAACCTGATGTCAAGACTTACTATAAGACTTATAGGACAGTGTGGTATCAGAATAGCTCAGAGTGTGGAAACAAGCATATTTATATGTTCAATTGGTTTTGACAAAAGCACCAAGGCAATTCAATGAAGAAAAGAAAATGTCTTCAATAAATCATGCTGGGAAAATTGGATGTCCATATAGAAAAAAAATCTTTTTTGAATGCCATCCCCAACCATAAAAACAAAAGTAAATTCAATATGCATTATAGACCTCAATGTGAAAACTACTGAAAGTAAAAACTATAAAACTTTTAGGAGAAAGCACAGGAGAATATCTTTGAGAAGTTAGAATAAGCAAAGATTTATTAAACAGAGCACAGAAAGCATCAGACATAAAATAATAAAAGACAAATTGGATTACATCAAAATTAAAATCTTCTGTTCAACAAAAGACTTCATTTTTTTAAAGAATAAGCAAATATACTGGGTTGAATGGTGTGCCCCAATAATTCATGTTCACCAGAAGAGAATGTGACCTTACTTGGAATTAGTTAAAAATGAGATCATGCTGGATTAGGGTAGGCCCCAAATCCAATGACTAATATCCTTATAAAAAGGCCATGTGAACATAGGAAGACACAGAAACACAGACACACACACACAAAGGGGAATAGGTCACATGAAGACAAAGGCAGATATTGGAAAGTCGCAGTTACAAGCCAAGGAACACCAAGGATTGCCATGAGCTACCAGAAGCTAGGACGAGAGCCTTGCCAATACCAGGACTTTGGCCTTCTGGCCTTTAGAACTGTGAGAGAAGAAATATCTCAGAGAAGAAATGTTTTAAGCCTCAAAGAGCGTGGTAATTTATTACAGCAACCCTAAGAAACTAAAACTTCCATTCATCAAGAGACTTGACAAACAGAAAGTTCATGAATTCAGAACTCACCAATATATTAATATTTCTTGCTTTAAACACCTCATTGCTTGATAATTCAAGCTTCTGAGTCATGTAGAAAACATCACATATGGGTCTTTTCTTACTAAGGAAAATGAAGATTCAGGAAAGAATGGAACTTTGCAATATTCTCTGGTGAATATTTGTTTCTTCAAAGGTTTTCTTATTATCAGAATCTATGTGCATACATTTTATTTATAAATAAATCATTGTTTTAATTGACAGAAAAATGACTTCATTAATAAAAGACAAACTACAGATAAGAGAAACTATGTATGTATGTATATATATATATATAAATATATATATGATCAAGAATTTGTAATAAGAATATGTAAAGAACTCCTAAAACTCAATTTTTAAAAACCAATAAAATGTAAGTGAACAAATTGAACAGAAACTTCACAAAAGAAGATATAGGAATGGCAAATAAGCATATGAAAAGGTACTTAGCATTATTCATCATCATGGAAATGCAAATTAAAGCCAGAGGAGATGCCACTAGAACAACAACCGTTATAACAACACCCTCATAACACCGAATGTAAGAGAAAACCTGGAGCAACTGCAACGCTCGGACATTGCTGGTTAAATACAAAGCTTAGGAAACCATCCAGAGCCTTATCAAGTTAAACGTGCCCTTACCCTAGGAGCCAGCAACCCCCCTCCTAAGTATTTACTAAGGAAAATGGAAGCATATGTACAAAAATGACTTATACAGAAATTTCCATAACAGCTTTAATCATAATAGCCAAAAATGGGAAACAACCCAAATATCTATCAACAAGAAAATGGAAAAATAAGATATAATATATTTATAGAAGGGAATATTACTCAGAAATAAAAAAAGGGGCAAATTTCAAAAGTACAATATGCATGAATTTTAAAAACATGATGCTGAACAAAGAAATCTAGACACAAGAAACTACATACTGTTCCACTGACATGAAGCACTTACAACAAGCCAAACCAAGCTGTGGTTATAGAAATCAGAGTTTCCTCAAAGGTGGGGTGGCATGGGGGAGTGGCAGGGATCACCTGGAAAGAGGCCCCAAAATGCTTGAAACTGTTTTTATATGAGAAATGCTGGAGTACTTGGAGTGATGAGATTTGAGATACATATGTATATGTATTTGTCAAACTCATGGTACTACACTTAGTATCTATGCATTGTACTATACAGGGATAGGCAAAAGTAGGTTTACAGCTGTCCACAGGGAAAACACATGCAGGTTATGATTATTACAATAGCTTTATTAACTCTGTGTTTCATGTACTCACAACTGTAAAAACTACTTTTTCCCACCCCGGTGTATAAATCAGAACATAAAAAGTTATTTTTAAAGATGAGCACAAATATGTCTACTACATTTTAAAATCCAGTTCAAAATCTTAAATACATCATTAATTTTTAAGAAGTATTCATTTCATTTAATAGGAAGTATTCAAAATTCAATTTGTCTCCATTTCCAGGGACAAAATCTTTGAGCCAAGATGTACTTTTTCTTTGACTGCCTTGGTTAGTCTCTATGTCAAGGGTTTAATCCTGAAGGCTTTTAAAATCCAAGACTTGAGATTAAAAAATGACTTAAACTCCAAGCTAGGGCAGTGCTTATTGTTGATGTATAAAAACGCTAATATAATATAAATGGACTTGGAACATTTACACCAAGAGCACTAATAGCCATATGGACTGATGATTGGAGTGGATCCCTTGAAGTTACTGACTTGGCCATATACATGGTTTAAGGCCATTTAAGAGACAACTTATAGGCCAGATGTCTATAAAATGCTCTCATAGCATCTGTGGTTCGTTATGCAAGTATATATTTAGAGATTATTGACCCCCAAAGACCACAAAAGTTCCTTTGCAGCCATCACAGTTAACGATGCATTTATCTTAAGGAAAAATTCCAGTACTGCCAGGCAGCCTATGGTTTCGGCATCAACATGGACATTCTGTTTTATGAAGATGCTCAATACCACAGATGGGAATGGCTTCGTTAGTGCCACTGTGGTCTAATCATATCAACCCCTCTAAGAGAGTCCTCAGTCCATGGCTCACTAAGCAATATTGATCACCACGGTTCCTCTGGAACCATTATCATCTGTCATGTCAATATTGTTCCTGCTGCAATCTCTTGCATTTTAAGTTGCTGCAACAGTTGAGTAGCCCAGGTTCCAGGTGAAAAAGAAAATCGAATTTTTCTTCCATACTCTTCCCTTTCAGACAATATGCCAAAGCAATATGACATCTTATTGTAAGCAATGGAACCCATTTAAGATAATCAATGCAAAATAAATCCTGTAACATACTTTTTGTAGTTTTCCTCAGGCCAATAATTTTCAAGTTGCTCAAATGACCTTTCACTTTCCATTTGACTTCTATATGTACGATACATACAAATGTTACTTGGGGTTTTTCAGTTATGCCAGTTTTCAGAATTAAAAACCATCTACCTACCATGGCATTCTGACACTTCACAAACAATAGTGTTCTGAAGCCAGTACCAGCCACAGGTCTTTTGAAGGTAGCTTTTTAGTCTCGGAATATCTTGTGGAAGCAGAAGAAAAGGAAGCTGATTATCACCAGGGAAATTGTTCCCCCACGTATACAATGCCGGATGCTGGAACTCAGACCATTACAACATCCTATGCTTCTAATAGCTCCAGGGTGGACAGGCCAGGAGAGGACCAGAGTAATGGGCTAGGGACTCAGTTATGTAGTCACCACTGTCACCATTATTACCATTGGCAGGGCAGTAACTCACCCCATGCCAAGTTCACCGGTATAGTAAGAATGCAAACAGAGTAAAGAATAGAGTATAGGAATCCTCATTCTTATGAAGTAAGTGTATTAGATTATCTTATTTACATGTGTATTAATCCTATCTTCCAAACCCAGGTGCGTAGTCCTTGAGTACTATGATCGTATATCCTATTACTATTTACTCCTTAATTCCACTGAGACTAATACAGTAGATTTACCACAGTGGACTTGTTTCTATTTTCCCTTGCATAACAGGGATAATATTTTATCAATTAATAATGTGCCTTTCAAAATGCATTCCCCTTAGCTGGCCTCAGTATTCTTCTGCCTGGGAGGAATATTTTGGCTCACTACAGAAGAAATGCAAAGAAAACAGTCTAAGTAATATTCACATCTTTCATTCAAAAATAAGATTTTGCAGAAAGACCATAGTCTTGCAAGCCTGCTACTACCTCCAGGGAGAATTTTATAAATTTCTTGAGCTCTTACGTGTATCTACTAACAGCCAATCCTGTTGAATGTGGCTCAGTTTCCTAGTAGTGTACTAAATATACCTTCCACCCATGACAGCAGGAGAGAAGAAGGGAGAAGATAAAAATAAAATAAAATTAATAAACACCCCTTAAAAGACTGTGAAGGTTTGTAAAGAAAATAAGAAGAAGAGCAAAGAGGAAAGATTATCCTCTTTTGGGACTTTGATCTGGAGAGAGGGAGTTGCATTAAAAAGTGAGGGCATCAAGGACAGCAGAGGGCTCTTGCCCACTCCACTTTGAAGCTGGAAGGTAATGGCTTCGGGGTTGCACTGTATCAGCTTGGGGCATGGCTACATCAAAGGAAACTTGGAAGTGCAGTAGGGTAGGGAGGAGAGATGTCTTGACATCTATGTTTCCCAAGGTCTGGTGAGGGACCTTGCCAGAGAGCATACCAGAGAAGCAGTGAGGTGACTTTACAGAAAGTGACTCAGAGGGGCCGGCTACCCTCCCAGGCTACCATCAAATGGAGGTTGGAGCCCGACCTCGGGAGGCTCCATAGCACCAGCTGGACTCAGATAAGGCAGTCAGCTGATACCAGTGGGCTCTGTCCGAGCTAACCAATAACCAGAGCGCAGACTGGAGCCACAATTGCCAGCAGAGCAAGTAGCTACATGTGGGCACAGGACAGCACCCCAGAGAGTAGCAGAGAGGGACATAGGACACGCATGTGTGAGCATGCGTGCATGCATGCACGCACACACACACACGAGCACACTCCAGAGACAGGAACCAGAGGATACTCCTCCTTTAGGTGTGAAGGCACCAAAGCCATACCCTTCTCCTCATGAGCCATCATCATTTTAGAAAAAGCTGAAGGGGCAGACTAGCAGAGAAACTGGGCTTTTTTCATCAATAGACTGATTACTCCTTCTCACCAGAAAAAAAGTGCATGCTTTAAGCAGAGGTCATTAGACAAAAATCATTTAATAAAAATCTAGTTCAACAACTCCTTAAGGCAGAGGTCACAACCTCTCGCCAGCCCACCCATGTCCAGACATGTAAATTGGAATTTGAACAGCTGTAAGCGAAGCCTGCACTTTCCATTTAGCAGCTGACATCACTACTCATAACCTCATACCTGGTTCAGTGGTGAATTCATGTATGTTACTTGCCTGACCCATGTAAGCAATGATTTTGTGACAGTTTGCTTTAAAATGTTTAAGATGATTTAGGTCTGTTTCTCTAAGCTGAACTTACATGTTGGAAAAAAGGAATTCACAAATTAGGTTTTTAAAATTGGATATAAGATTTCTTGGACAAGACACAAAATGCACAAACCATAAAAAAATTATAAATTGAACTTTATCAAAATTAAATATCCCTATTCATCAAAGGGGTCCATTAAATAAATGAATAAATAATTTGAAATGATAGGGACTTGCAACAAAGCCTTGGCAATACCATAAAATGGACCATACTCCTAAAGGGGCTCTATAAACCTTTGGCAACAATGACAGTAAAGTAGACATCAATGAATGAGAACAGCCAAAGAGATCAGTAAGTATAAAGTGCAATTCAAGAATAAAGCAGTGAATCCAGATGGGATGAGATGAAACAGACAAACATGATTTGGCTCATGCGGTTATCAGGATATGGGAGTCTAATTATCTTACATGAAGTATACTTAAAACATCTACATTATATTACATATTTATATAACTATCAATAAAATTAGGCTAGAATGCTATCCATATTGTGTTCATCAAGTACTTTTTCAACACTTCTTATTTTTTTATTCAAAGAATCAACAAGAAATCCCTAAACACTTACTGTTTATAATAGAAATACCTCAATCCATCTGGTTAGTATGCTACTATCCTGGAAACAGTAAACAATATTTGATTGGGTTAGTCTTCCAAACTCACCCAACCACCCCCCCCACAATAAATCAAGAGGAGTAAAGAATTCACATTCATAAATAAATATTAATGGTAAACTTCAGGAAGAATTCAGTAAGAGATTTGGTAAAGTCATTTCTGTGCATTTTCTTTCAGAACAGAAGTGAAACATGAGCCCGGCAGTGTGGCTCAGTTATTTGAGCATGGTCCCAAAGAGGTCGCAGGTTCGATTCCCAGTCAGGACACAAGCCTGGGATGCAGGCTCATTCCCCAGTAGGGGGTGTGCTGGATGGAGGTAGCCAATCAATGTTTCTCTCTTTCTCCCTCTCCCTTCCTCTCTCTCTAAAAAAATCAATAAAGACATATTTTTTTTAAGTGAAACATCAAATGAACTAAAACTTCAGACAAGACCAAATTTGGATTCTTTGCTTCTGATTGCATGTCAATAATAAGATATGTACATATAAAAATCAGATAACCAACCACTATTAGTACCTGCTGATCTAAACAGAATAATATAGACGAAGTCAAGTATTGCCTTGTTTAAATCTTCCTTAGCATCCTGCTGACTTTGCTGTCATTTTCACTTTTTACCAGTAATTTATTTAGAGCTACTGCTATAGGTGGACTTAAACTATAGCTTTGAAGATGAGAGTGCTTTCAAAATCGAAATGCAAATAAAAAGCTTAATGGGTCTATCTGGAGGAAGAAATAGTGGCGGAGTAACATTTATTATAAACCCCATTCCTCCTACAGAGGGATGATCCGCCATGTGCAAAATGGCCTATTTCAGTTTAAAGTGTTGGCAGCAAACTGCACCAGCGAGGCCCAGCTCCAGAGCCAGCAGGACCCAGGTCTTCCCATGCATCACAGAATGACAGCTGAATCTGCTTTGTGGCATTTTATGCCATATTTTGTTCTTCCTCGATACCTACAATGCCACAAGGGCAGGTTTTGTCCTTGAAAAACATTTATCTTTCATTTGTAAATAGATTCCGTTTTACTTTTTGAATTAAAAGTCTTTCTACAGCAAGAACTTAGAACATTTATGTCCTGTTTCCTATTGTCTTCTCTCATATTTTTATAGATTTGTTCAACGAGTCCTCTCCATTTAATTCAATAAAATGTAAATCTATTCTGTCTGGACGCCATGGCTCAGTAGATTAAGTGTTGTCCCATGCACCAAGAGGTAATCGGTTTGGTTCCTGGTCAGGGCCCAGTTAGTTGTGGGCTCACTCCCCAGCAGGGGGTGTGCAAGAAGCAGCCAATGTGATGTTTCTCTCTCCCCTTCTCCCTTCCCCTCTATCTAAAAATCAATAAAAACATATTTATATCAACAGAGCATTGGATTTACCTTTTTTCTTTTTGAATGGAGAGCATTTTCCCTAAAATTCTATATCTCATTTTAATGATTTGAAATTTTTCTTTTGTGGAGTCATATTTGAACATATACTGTTGAAAAAAAAATGTAACAAGTTACATTTCCCTTGTCTGCTCCTTCTATTAAGATAGTGTGGAAAGAAACGAACCCTCCCATATCTGCCAGCAGCACACGTTTGTCACGTGCTTGTATGAAAACGGCAGAAAGTCTAAAATGAGGTAATTCTGCGTTTGCACCTCTGTTCTGGTTGTCCTGTGAGAGGAGAGCTTTGTCACACACAGATGACCACAGTTTAAACATGCCCTCTGTTTCTTCAGGAGGCAGCTAAGGCAGTGTCTACTTCAAACCCTGCTTTTTCTTGTCCGATGCCTGTGTAATTAACATCAGTCCTGGGAAGTTTTGGAAACAAGACTGAACCTGCAAGTCTCCACAGTCTAACTGGCCTTTTCCCAATTTCGCTCTTTAACTTTATTAATTTGCTGACAAAAATAACAGAAAGTGGTCATCCGTTAAATAGGTAGGTTCTCCCCACTTGATAGTTTCCTGCCTGGTCAATGATGCAGAGGGAGCACTCAGTTTTCCCATTAGTCTCTGAAACATATTCTAATTTGGAAGTGTGTTATCAAATAACACTTTAAATTATAGTATTTTCACTGGAAATGCAACCCAGTTATTAAAAACTGGACCCACAGCAGCAAAGAGATAAAAACGAACTATGAGATGCTTTGTTGCAGAGAGGCATCTATGATAAGGATAATGAAATGTTTGTAGCAACTTTTTAATAACTGACCTCTTTTCAAGGTGATTGGCAATAAATACACATCCATTCTGGCTTCTTTCCCTTCCCTCTACAGGTCTCATTTTTTATAAATTCCCATACTGTGACTTCATTCTCCAACTCAAGTTCTTATATCCAATTCATTTCAGCTTCAAATAATTCTTGATTTTAACCCATAACTTGATAGTCTTATAAAAAGTATAACTTAAAACAATGTCGTACTTCTCAGGATTGTTTTTTATCATGGAAATAAGTGACAAACTTCAGGAAGAATTTGGTAAGAAATATGGTAAAAATAACCCAGATTTGATTTAGAAATATTAAAAGTCCAATTCAAATGAGTCCCAATTTCCAACCCTTCACTTTTAAGTAGAAGGAATTTGGTAAACTCATTTCTGTGAGTTTTGTTTCAGAATAATAATAAGACAATAAGTAAACCAAAACCCTAAACAAACCCAAGTTTGGATTCTTTGCACTTAAATTTGTTTTTTTTGTTTTGTTTTGTTTTGTTTTTATCCTCACCCGAGGACATTTTTTTTTTCATTTTTTGTTCAGATAGAGTGGGAGGGAGAGAGAGGAAGAGAGAGAGAGAGAGAGAAACATCGACGTGCAAGGGACACATCGAGTGGCTGCCACCCGCACGACCAACCAGGGCCGGGGACAAACTGCAACCGAGGTACGCGCCCTTAGCGGGAACCGAACCCGGGTCTCTCTGGACCACAGGCCGACGCTCTAACCGCTGAGCCAAACCGGCCAGGGCTGCACTTAAATTTGGATTCAACAATCCCTCCTTTGAGACATTTTAAAGCATTTCTCCCCTTTATTGGGGTATGGTGTTTCTTCTCCTGGAGTGAAAAACCCCTCTGTCTTCATTTGAAAGGCAAAAACACAAAGCTTAGAGTCACAGTGCTTTTCTAAGATGCTTGAATTAAATTATCTATTAAGTATGCTATATAAATTCACTGTGAACATCAGGGGATAGAAAGTATGAACAAAAGCAATAACCTTAATAATTACATTTCAACAAAACTTTTGAAAATCAGTCTCAGAAGAAAAAACAACATATGAATGATAATATCATAAAATAAGCTGCCTCTCTGGAATACTCATACACTTTAAATTAACCTTTGTTCATAGCATAGAGCTCACCCTTAAACAACATAGGTTTGACCTATGGAGGTCCACTTACACACAGATGCTTCTCAATAAATATACGGTCATGACAGTTCCACAGCCACAGCTGGGACTTCGGGTGTGGAGGGCCGACTAACTGCACTCATTGCTCTACGCCATTTCATATAAGGGACTTGAGCATCCAGAGATTTGGGTATCCCCAGGGGTCTTGGAATCAATTCCCTGCAGATACCAAGGGATAAGGGTCGACAGAATGATAGGTGAGTCAAAAGCTATCTGCAGATTTTTTCCTACAGGGGGTGTGTACTTCAAACATTGTTCAGGGGTCAAAGGTAATGATCAATTTGCTGAAATACAGTAAGAATACACCCAAGTGTAACAGGAAACAACATGTCCTCCTCCAAACAAAGCCAACAAGCTCATGGGAAACAACCAGGTTCAACATTCAGTTACCAGGAGCCCTGCATCCCATTGGTAGAAACAAGCAACCATTTTTATAAGCCTTTTTATTTTCCTTTTAACAATCTGTCAGTCTCCAGGAAAAACTCTGCTCAGTTACAAGTATATGTCAACACACACAACTCTTAGTGAGAATGTTCAGCTAACAATTACTCCTGGAAATTTAAATAAATTCTAAAAACATAGGTTGTATTCCACTCTGAAATACTTATCTGTTTGACACTCTTTCTGGAGCATTTAATGGTCCATCAGTACAATGTGTTAGGCATAGTGCTTGCCTGGGGGATTTGCCACTTAAATAGACAAGCAAAATAGATTAAACACTAAAACAATGGTATATGGAAGAAATAAAGTGGATCACTACCATTAAGAATGAGGATTTCTAAAAGAGATACACAACGCATAGCACCATAGTAAATGACAGGATATCCCTCAGTAACAAACTTCAGAGTACTAGAACATTCCAAGATATTTTTTTTTTAAAAACTGTTTTGAAAAGAATATTAAGGATTGTCAGGTAGATGAAAAGGAATATGTTCTGGAAAATAGAGGTGACAATAAAAAGGGAAATTAATTAAATGAAAAGACAATAATTTACTTTCAGTTGGAACTAAAGTGACCTTAGAAATCATTCAGTCTTATCCACATTCCCAACCCACTGAAATATTTTCCCTGCAATAAAATCATTTTATCTCTATTTGAATATTACTAGAAGCATGTTTATTGGAAGTGTGTTATCAAATAACACTTTAAATTATACTATTTTCACTGGAAATGCAACCCAGTTATTAAAAATTGGGTGGATGGATGGATGGATGGATGGACAAGCACAGTATTCCTTAAAGTAAGCCACTTAATTTTGAAAAACTATTTGTTAAAAATGTTTTTCTTACATTGACTCAAAATTTGCCTGTTTCTAAGTTTTTTTTATAGATCTTAGTTTTGCCCTCTATAGTAGTGCTGTCCAGTAAAAGTGTGAGAGCCACAAATGTAAGTCACAAAAGGAATTCTAAGTTTCTACCAGCCACATTAAAAAAAGGTAAAAGAAACAGGTGATTTTAATTTTAATAATATATTTATTTGACTAAGTATATCCAAAATATTATTTGAACATACAGTTCAACATAAAATGTTGATATTTTACATTTTTTATACTGTCTTCAGAACTCCGTATGTTTTTTATACTGACAGAGCATCTCAATTTGTACTAGACACATTTCAAGGGCTCAATAGCCACACATTGCTAGTAGCTATTGGACAGATGAGTTCTACACAATGGTTTACGAACTTGGCTGAACATTAGAATTTCAGGAAACTTTTTCAAAATATTAATTCCTAGGATTCACCCCAGAAATTCTTATTTAGTTAGTTTAGGAGGGCCAGGGAGTGTTTTTAACAAGGCAGTCAATAAACCACTAATCGAAAAATAAATAGCAGGCCAGTGTGGCTCAGTGGATTGAGCATCATCCCATGGACTGAGAGATCCCAGTTCAATTCCGGGTCAGGGCACATGCCCAGATTGCTGGCTCCATCCCCAGTAGAGGGCGTGCAGGAGGCAGCCGATCGATGTTTCTCTCTCATCAATGCTTCTATCTGTCTCTCCCTTCCTCTCTTTCTAGAAAAATAAAATAAAATAAAAATAAAAAATTTTTTAAATCAATAAAAACATAAAAAAACAAAAAGAAATTAATAAAATCTTAAAATAAGTGTACAAACCACTCACTGATCGTCAGGCTGATATTTGGGAATCACTGCTCTAGAACTACACAAAATAGATCTAAGCCCTCCTCTACATAACTGCCCTTGCAATATCTTTTTAAAAAATTGGCCACATCTCTGCTGTCTTTTATTCTCCAGGCTAAAAATCCCAAGCTCTATCAACCATCCCACATCTGATATGGTCTCCAAATCTTTCAACTCCCTGGTTGCTGTCCTCTCCAGTTTGTTTCATTTATGTGCATTGTGGAGAAGTACCATAGCATCAATAACCCAAAGTAATCCTTATTTGACTTTGAAATGTTTCTCAGTACTTTCATATGACTATGAGTTCCTCTGCTAAATGTTAAATTCACAATACTTCAAACCAAAATTCTAAACTCTCACTGTCAACAAGTATTGTGGATGACCAGGTTCTTCAACAAGCTGCTGCTCCCTCTGTGGCCCACTCCATCTCGGGGTGGAGAAGAGCCCTCTTAGAATAATTCAGAGCACGAAGTCAAACAGAACTACCTGTCCCCCATGCCTCTCAATCCTCCTTCTTATGACTAGAGAAGAAAGTAGGTGTTTTGATTTAGAAGAAGATCTCTTCTGCTTTTGTTAAAGTTACATAAATATAAACCACAATAATGTCATCAAAATAAAATCAGATTTGCCATGAATAAATGGACTCAGTTCAGTGCCACAAACACTCACTCACTGATGGCTTCCTGAAGCATACTACGTGTGCCGCCATGATGGGCCAGGAGCTACAAGAAGAACAAGGCAGAGTCCCAAGCCTCAGGGAGATCACAATCTAGTCAGCAAGGCAAGTATAGTCACATGACAAATACTTATGGAGTTCTTACGACCTGCTAGACACTTGGGTTGCACATCAGTGAATAAAACATTTAAAAAAAACCTGCCCTTATGGAACTTACTTTCTAGCAAGGGAGACAGATAATAAACAATTCAAATAATAAATAAGTAAATTTATATGATAAATACAAATTTATTGGTAAGCATGTTAGATGAAAAATATTATAGAAACTAACAGATCAGAATAAGGGGTATCAAAATACTTATGGAGTGGAAGACAAGTTGAAATTTACTCAGTGGTCAGAGTAGGCTTCTTTAAAAACTTGATATTTGAGTAAACATTTAAAGAAAGCAAGGAGGAAAACAAACACATATCTGGGGGAGGAGCATCCAGGAAGAGCAAACAGTCAGTGCAAAAGCCCTGGGGCAGGAAAGTACCTTGTCTATTTGAGGAACAGCAAAGACGAAAGTGGAGTTGAGGCAAAGTGAGCAAGGGAGAGAGGACAGATTAGACCAGAAAAATCATGGGGTGATGGCGGGAGTGTTCATATAGGTCTTTGAAAGGCATACTAAGAACTTTTATTTTGAGTCAAATAGGGAACCACTGAAAGTTTGGGACAAAGCAGTAACTCAATATGTATTATATTTTAAAAGGATTCTGGCAACAACGTTAAAAATAGGCTGCATGGCCCTGGCCAGTTTGGCTCAGGGATTACAGCATTGGCCTTCAGATGGAAGGGTTGCTGGTTTGATTCCAGTCAAGGGCACGTACCTGGGTTGCAGGTTCAATCCCAGCCCCGGTCAGCATTGAGCGGGAGGCAACCAATCAATGTCTGTCTCTCTCTCCCTTCCTCCCACCCTCTCTCTCTTAAAAGAAAAAAAGAAAAAGAAAAAACAATGGGAAAATATTCTTGGATGAGGATTAACTATATATATATATATATATATATATATACACACACACACACACACACACACACACACACACTGCATGGAAGCAAGAGTAGAAGCAGGAAGACTACTTAGGAGGGTGCTGCAGTAATCCAGATGAAGGATGGTGGTGGCTTGGACCAGAGAAGTAGCAGCAAGAAAAAGAAAAGTGGTCAGAGTTTTATATAAAAAACTAGCTATGATGCAGTGAGGCGGTTGTTTTAATAGAGGACGCTAAAAGAGAACAGAGAAAGCAGCAATAATTCTACCAAAGGAAAGATTTGTAGTCAAAGTGATATCCTAGCTGAGTGCTGAAGACATGTAAAAGCTCATCAGGAAAAAGAACCAGGAAGAACAACCCAGAGAAGCACCTGGAAGGGAGCTGCTGGCTGCCAGAGACATACAGAGCACCATCCTTTCCCTGAGAATGACAGTCTCAGAAGGGGGAGAAGACAACACATCACTTAAAAACCAGAGTCCCAGGTGCCACGGGAATGAAAATTGACAGAGGGACATCGGACTATAGAAATAAACAATAATGCCAGCAAGATATTCAAGAGAAGAGCCAAAGAAGTCACAGTAAATATAGGGAAAGTAAGTCCAATTCACAGAGGGGCCACAGGATCAACCCACAGTTCTGCCAACATCACCCTGGCCCTTAGCCATCGTTCGAGGTTCCCTGAAATCCTATCCTCCACCACTAGCTCCCACGTTAGCTCCTCCACAAAATCCAGCATTTCTACCTGAGAGCCCATAAAAAATCCAAGCGAGCATTACCTGGTGCTAAGCTAATTCCAAAATAAAAATGATATTTAAAATATATTAAATGTTTAGTAAATGTTAGGCAGTTGTATTCAGGTAATCTACACATTAACCCTGAGAAGCAGTACTGTTATTATCTCACCTGAAGCAGAGATCAGCAACAAGATCAAGTTCACACAACTGGTGAATGAAGGAGACCAAGACCCGAACCCCAGATGTCTCATTCTGAAGTCCATGCTCCAAACTACTACTGCCCATCAATATGAAATCAGAATTGCGTCCATCACTTTTCCCCGTTGTCGACACCTGTAGAGTGACTTTTCAGAGCAATGGTTTGCTGTCCTCATTCTACATCTTCCCTTTGTAGGGAGAGGTGCAAGGTTGCCAGGGTTCTATACCTTCCCCAGAATGAAGACTATTGGCAGAGGTGTCATCAAGAACAACCCGAGCAGATCTGTCCATGCCCAGTCCCTGGCAGCTGGCCAAATGAGAAAGGGAAGAGCCATGCTCCGCCTTTTTCTCCCATGAGCTCTCTCCCTCATTCTTTTTAATCACAGTGGTCAGTATTTGCATTTCAATGAATACAATAAAGCAAAACTCATCATCAAATATATATCCACTAACAAACTGTTCGCTTATAAAATGAGTTTCTACATAGACTGGCATCTGTCTCTTCAATGTCAGTTTTTTAAACTGAAACCCAGCAAAAGAAAGATTTCATGAAGCCAATGAAACCATTGTCAGAGAAGTTGCTCAAATGAAACACAAAGACACCAATTCAAGATGATAAATTTTAAATATGAAAAATTAAAAATTTGACAAGAATTATAAATACCTCAAAACAGAAATATTTTACATTGAAGGGTTAAGAGAGGGCTCAGCCTTTTTTGCAGAAACAAACAAAAATACCCAGCACTTGATTTTACCCCATTTCTTGTTATAATTAGCTCATAGTTAGATGACTATCTACATTTTGCAGATATAGACAAGGACATATAATTTCCATAGTTTCTAGTTTCACTCTTTAAGATAAAATGCCAAATTTCAGTTTCTGTTTCACTCCCTGTAATAATTTACGTAGACACATTCCTTCCTCCATTACACTGTGTGTCCCATCCTTACACACAGAAGCAGTACAACAAATATTTAATAAATTAAAGTAAAATCAACAGGAAATATCATACCACAGTGTCTTCATGTCTAATACCTAAGTCAGTTAGCAGGTGTTGAAGTATGGACAAATAATAACAAGAATGGAACAGAGAATAGACATGTGCAAGAATGGGTTCTGGGACCAGCATGAGAGAGTGAGCTGGGGAGGGGGAAAGATACAGCCAAAGAAAGGCAGAGGCCCTTCACTTCAGCTGTTATCCAGGGTGCACCTCAGTCGTGACATTCATAGTTATCTACTTGCCAGAGCTGGTCAAGATTGCTCCAGCTCCTCCCTAAGCAAACATCCTGCAGAGATCCCTGGCACTTTTTAAAAATAATTTTATTTATTGATGAGAAAGAGAGAGATTTTTTGTTTCACTTATTTATGCATTCAGTGGTTGCTTCTTGTATGTGCCCCAACCAGAGATTGAAGCCGAAACCTTGGCATATCGGATGACACTTCTGTCAACTGAACTACCGGGCCAGGACCCTGGCATTTTTGACAGAAGACTTCTAGTTACGCTTGTCCCTGTCCATAATTATGACTACCACATTCGCTGGGTGCCAAACACCATAATAAGTGCTATCCATTCTACTTCCAAAATATTCATGCTTTCTAATTTTTCCCCTTCTACTTGTGGATTAGCCTTTGGAGGGAGAGTTACATTATTGAAATAAGAACACAATAAAAAAGCCCAGCACTTAATTATACTTTGTTTGTTTTCAGCATGAACTCATAGTTAAATGATGATGAGAATCCCTTAAAAACTCAGAATTTTGCCCGGCTGGTGTGGCTCAGTGGATTGAGCATTGTCCCACGGACTGGGAGGCCCAGGTTCAATTCCCGGTCAGGGCACATGCCAGGTTGTGGGCTCGATACCTAGTAGGGTGCGTGCAGGAGGCAGCCGACCTAAGTGTCTCTCTCACATCAATGTTTCTATCTCTCTCTCCTTTTCTCCCATCCTCTCTCTATAAAAAAAAAAAAAAAAATCAATGAAAACATATTTTTTTAAAAAGACTCAGATTTAGTATGAAGATTCTGACATTACATGTAAGAAACCACTGTAAACCCCAAATAAGTTACTAACCACACTACAAATATACTCCCATATGCAAAATACATCCCAGTCCCCAAGTCTCAACCCATTAGATATCAACTCAAAGTTTAAACCTGGTCTAAATTCTTACCAATTCAAAAGTCCCAAATTTCATCATCTAAATTAGGTATAAATGAGGTGTTGGGTATAACCCCTTCTGAGGCACAATTCCTCTCCATCTGTAAATCTATGAAACTCACAAAATAAGTTATCTGCTCCCGAAATAGAATGGAGGAATAGACATAAGATAAGTCATAGACATTGCCATTCAAAAAGGGAGAAAATGGAAGTTAAGAAAATTAGACACCAGACCTATGCAATTTTGAAATCCAGCCAGGAAAACTGCATTTAGTTTCAAGGTCTGTGGTTCTTGGCTCCACCTTCTGGGCTCTCAGCTCTGCCTTCTGGACTCTCAGTTCTGCCCTCTGAGCCAACGTTGTTTTCCCAGTACTGGTGGCACACGTTTGCAATTGAGCACTTAAATCAGCCTGTTTCTTGCTTGTAGAATTTTGGGATCTAACAGCCTCCTTTCATTGCATCCTCTCATTTCCCCTTTCAGGACAAGTCAGGAGTGTTTCTGCTGATACAATATTCTCAATAACCTATGGGTCTCCCATGTGTGTCATGGAGATTTACTCCACTAGAAAAGAGGCCCTCTGCCAGAATGGCTACCATCAATAAATCAACAAACAGCAAGTGCTGGCGAGGATGTGGAGAAGGGGGAACCCTGTGCACTGTTGGTGGGAATGCAGATTAGTATAGTCACTGTGGAAAGTAATATGGAGTTACCTCAAAAAATTAGAAATGGAGCTGCCTTATGACCCAGCAATTCCACTTCTGGTAATTTATCTGAAGAAATCCAAAATACCAAGCAGAAAGAATATATGCACCCCTATATTCATTGCAGTGTTATTTACAGTAGCCAAGATTTGGAAGCAGCCCAAGTGTCCATCAGCAGATGAATTGATAAAACAGCTATGGTACATTTACACAATGGAATATGACTCGGGTGTAAAAAAGAAGGAAATCTTACCCACTGTGACAGCAATGGATCGACCTGGAGAGCATTATGCTAAGTGAAAAAGCCAGTCAGAAAAAGACAAGTACCATATGATTTCACTCATATGTGGAATCTAATGAACAAAATTAACTAACAAGCAAAACAGAAACAGACTGATAGATAGAGAGAAGGTGACAGCTGTGGGGGTATTAAGCAAAAAAGAAAAAAACTCATGGACACAGATAATAGTGTGGTGATTGCCGGGGAGAGGACAGAGGTGGGGAGAGGTGGAGAAGGGTACCGGGGGGGGGGGGAGGTAAATGTTGATGGAAGGAGACTTGAGTTGGGGTGGTGAACACACAAGACAGTGTACGGATGATGTGTTCTAGAATTCTGCACCTGAAACCTATATAATTTTGTTAACCAGTGCCACCCCAATAAATTCACTAAAAAAAAAACAACACGTTTTTTAATAAAAGAAAAGAGGTTCCTCTACAGATAATTCCTGGGTTAATCCATCTCTATTACTTGCTTCTGTTGAGATGTTGGGGTAATCCATGAGTCACATGGTTCAATTTCTTAAAAGAGCCCTCTATGTGACTAAATATTTTGACCTTATTTCTGAGGTACTAGCAAAAGGATTTCCAGCTACACCATTAGCTTTCTCTCCAGAGCAGGCTTTCTTGACAGTAAATCTCATTTTAGCATCCTTTCCATCTGGATAGGCTGAGAATTTTGTAAATATCAGTTCTGGTTCCTTTTTCCTTAACATCCCCCCCCCCAATCTACCTCTCTCCTCTCACATTGTACTATGAGCAGCAAAAAAATTAAATAAAAATTTTTAAATACCAGGCTATACCTTCAAAACTTTGCATATATATCAGCTCCGCTAAATATCTAAATTCATTATTTTAAGTTCACTTTCCATGTAACTGCCAGACACAATTCAGCTGTACTTCCTGCTGCCACACAACCAGGACTCCCTTTCCTCCAGTTTCCAATAGCACATTCCTGAGGTCTAGCTAAGCCCTCAGTGGCAACGCCTTTAATGTTCATATTTCTACCAACACTCTGTCCGTGATAATTTTAGTATTCTCTAAGGTGACTTCATTTTTTTCTCTGCCATACTCTTCATTTTTTTATGAGTCCTCACTAGTAGAATCACCAATATCTGTATTTCTACTAACTGTCTATTCCAAAAAAAATCTAGGCTTTTTTCTATCATGCTCTTCAAAATTCTCCTAGCCTCTGCCCATTGCCCAAACCCAAAGCCAACTGCACATTTTTAGGTATTTCTTATAGCAGCCCCCCACTTCCATGTATCAAAATCTGTACTGGTTTCTGATTACCATTATAACCAATCACCACAAACTTAGTGGCTTTGAATTGAGACAAAGTATCTCACAGCTCTGGAGAGCAGAAGTCCAAAGTGAACCTTACTGGGCTAAAGTCAAGGTGTCAGCAGTGCTATGTTCCTTTTGAACACTCTAAGGGAAAAGCCATCTTCTTGCCTTTCCAGTTTCTCAAGACTGCCCACATTCCTTGGCTTATGGCCCACTTTTATCTTCAAAGCCAGTAATGGCAGGTGTCGTCATTCTCTCATTGCCTCACTCTGACACTGACTCTTCTACCTCCCTCTTCCAGATTTAAAGCATCTTTGTGACTACATGGGGCCTACCCAAATATTCCTAGAGTTTCCTTATCCTAAGGCCAGCTGATTATCAACTTAATCTTATGTGCAACTTTAATTCCCCTTGACATGTTACATGATATATTCTTTGGTTCCCAGGATTAGGACATGAACATCTTTGAGGGACCATTATTCTGCCCACCACAATATATTTATGTATAATATAATGGTAAATTTTTAATTCTTCTATATTAATATGACCTGCCATGTAACTTGGTCCCTGATTTCTTCATTTGCTCCATTTCATATCACAACCCTTATGTTTTCACTAGTTTGGATTTCTTCCTTTTTCTCAAATGCACCATGCTCATTCCAGAATCTCTGCTCCCACTATTTCCTTTGCTTTCCTTACTCTCCCTCGCTGAATCTCCACAGACCCTCTTCTCCAGACTACTCTTATGTATCCTTCAGCCATCGGCTTAAATGACTCTTCTTCAAAGACAGTTTCCTGGATCCTGTGACTCCCTAAATGAGAATATAGAGTCCCATTACACCCTTGGTTTTTCTTCCTATCATTTGCCTTAATAGTGATTAAATTATCTATGTGATTTTCAAGCCACAATGAAAGCAAAGTTCTCACTTCTTCATTTGTTATATGCCTAACACCTAGCGGAGCAGTAATTGAACAACGAAACTTATTTGAATGAATGAACAGTCTCCTTTAATTCTTATAACAACATTAATTTTATGATTGAGTGTAAAAGCTTGGAGAAATTAAGTAACTTCACTACTGTAAAACAGCAAATGAGATTCCACTTGAGTCAATCTGGTTTATAAGCCCATGTCTTAGTTATTGTGTTATTCTCTTCCACTGGAGACAATGACCACTGTCCCTAAGAACACGTAGGCTCACTGACCATCATACTGAAGACAGATATTCACTGTCACCTCACTTTCCTTGCTGCAGTTACCTTTGCCAATGGCCCATCACCAAATGCCCAGTTTTACTCTTGTTTTCTTATACTGGAGTAAGAATAGACTTGTAAACATATTTTTCTTTGAATGCATATATAATAAAATATAATTATTAAGTAATAGTAGATTCACAATAATTTACAAAAATTATTTATAGTTTCAAAAAGTACTGAATTGAAAGTATTTTAAAAGTCTCTAAAGAGAAGACTGAAGTAGTCAAAAGGAAAAGCAATATTAAATGAGCAAAAATCATTGGGAAACTATATACTGAGATTATTTTAAAACTAAGAGACAAAAGCAAATGGTTATACTCCTGCAGGAAAATTTTAATGGTTCAAAATCTGTTTCACCTATTTAAAACATATCTGAGCCTGGCCTGTGTGGCTCAGTGGATTTAGCGTCATCCCTTACACCAAGAGGTCCCAGTTCGATTCCCAGTCAAGGCACATGCCAGGGTCGCAGGCTCAACCCCCAGTGGGGAGTGTGCAGGGGGCAGCCAATCGATGTTTCTCTCTCCCTCTCCCTCTCCTTCTCTCTCTAAAAATCAATAAAAACATATTTAAAAAAAATATATCTGATATCTCAAAGTAACTTATGTAATAAGTTTATTTGAAATCTGAGAACATCTCACAGGTTTTGTAATTTGTTAATTATTTTTGCTATGACATTTTACATACTATACAAAAATATCTGTGCACCCACAATTCACTATAAATCAAATCCACAAAATCTTCAGAGTCTGAAAGCTTTTGTCTCTCTAAAATCCACAGAATCCCAGTGAAAGCAGTAGGAAGAAGTCAGAACTGACTTCTTAAAAACAGTTTCCACATTCTAGTAACAGAAAACAGGTCTACCTGTTGTCCATTTCAGAATCTAAATCTCAGAATAAAAGAAATTATTAGAACATAATCAATACATCAGAAACACATGTCTACCGAGAACGTGGCAGGCAGCAAATACTTGCTGGTTTGGCTATATGAAATAAAGTTCGTAATTTGGCAGGAAATGAAGTTTCACCTCTTCAAATCTCATATACTCTATTTGATAAGCATTTACTCTAAATCAGAAATTTTCAAGTGGTGTGCTGCAAGAGGCACACGGGTGTGCCACAAAAAATTTTTAAACATGCATTACCTCACTAGTTAGTTAGGAGCACTGATCTCTTTTCCCTTAGATTGTCGAATAAAAAGATGACAACAATCAACACAATAGCCATCTGGGTGAATGAATCAAAATTATACCTATTTTTCTTTTGTCAGATCGGCAAAAAATATATTTTTTGGTGTGCTGCAGAATTTTGGTAATTAGTTTATGTATGCCATCAAATGAAAATGGTTGAAAATTGCTGCTTTAAATACTGGGCTTGCTACCAACAAGGAAACAAAAATAGCCAATTCAGCAATGTGTACTGATATGTAGTTACTATGGACAATCCAAAGAAGATATATTTCATGAGATTTATGTATTTGCAATGCAATGCTAACTTGAAGAACTGGCACTCTAAATACAAATGAATTCTAGACATTCCTTTAAAATGAATCATGAAAAGATATTGATCTCTTGAGATCATTTCTTAGAAACTGTCTACTTGTCTAGCAACAGAACATAAAATGCACAGTCCTGGAGGTCTGTGACAGCTTGGACACTCTTCGGAAGAAGCTATGAAGAACACTGATATAATTTAAAGGGCCTTTCAAAAATGTAAGGGCACTTAAACACCATTTGTTTATTAGGAGCTTTAGCTTCTGTGAAGCTTTCCAGTTACACAAATAGGCAGTCCTGAAATAAGTTTCTGTCCAGTTCACAGGGATTGAAAATCAGAGGTATAAAAAAAAGAAAGAAAAATAAACAGAAGTTTAGCTCTAATGACACTTCTATTTTACTTTGAGTTTTTATGATAGTCTGGTTTTATTTCCTTTATTAGATTTGGTCATTATTTTTAAAGGATTCAATATCCCCCCAAAAAAGACCTTTAAGTAATAAAAATAAAATGAGTATAATAAAATAAAATTTTATCAGAAATATTTGTCACAAAAACATTTTGTGGGCTCATCATAATGAAAACTAAAAATTACATGTTAATTTCTTATACGAGTCAACTTGTTTTAAATAAATGCAACACATGTCAATTTCCTGCTTCCACTGTAAGCTTTGGTGTTGCTGTCCATGGTGACACTTGCTGGCTGTATCAGGCAATAACACCACCACAGAAACACTTGCGTTTTATTGTATGCCTATTTCTTGGTGGCAGGTTTGCTGAAGTGGTTTTATTTGGCATATCCCACTCTTTAGTAATTATGAGTTACACTTCTTTTGAAGCCATGGCACCAAAATCACAAAAGAAAAATCTAGGTGGGGTGGGGAGAAGATACTTCAGTCTGTCTCTCAGATATGTTAAACCAAACTCCATCTCTTTTGCCTTCATCTATACTTCATCATATTTGAAATGAATCTTTCTGTGTGTGATTAGCTACCTTTTGGAAACTCTTATTATAGCATCTTTCCACGAACCAATCTAATCTTCAAAAGCTTTAGTAAATCAAAGTTGGAGGCTTGATGCATCGGAATTTGCTTCTGACTATACAACATATTTAAACATAATTTAAATGTAGGGACTTGTGTCAGTGTCTCCTGACTTCAAAAAAAGTTTTAAAATCCTAAGTATACAATTCATAGTGATACAGGTATACTTTTGAATTAACACTTATTTGAAATATTTTCAAAATAATGATTAAGAAATAGTATTCCCTGTCTCAGCATTGATAGAAAAGGAAGGACCATGATCTTCCAGTGAGGAATCGTGTCTCAAACATGTTGTTTGTGATGCACAGTAGATAAAGCTACTGAGAGGTATGCATTTTTCCAGAAAGCTACCCACATAAAGAAATTCCTCCCGACCAGGCACCATTGTACCTGAAACTTTCAGAGAGCAGTGTCTTAACTACGATTAAGCTATCCTATTTCCTACCTAAATCAATTTTACCCAAATGAGGCATTTGTGTTATAATTCATTGTTCCCCAGACTCTAAAATCCACCATCTGCCATCAGAGTTTCTGTACAGTAATTAAGGCACTATCCATTAGAACTGGCAAGAGTACAAAGTAAGGAGGAAGGGGTGGGAGAGGAGAAAAAACAAAAATTTTGAAAGAGATGGAAGGTGTATGTGTTTCACACTGACCCCTCCACATCTCAGCTCAGATATTGTCATCTACGAGGCAACATGAGGAGTGGTGAGGCCATCTCCTGTGGGGTTACCAGCACAGGGGATTCAGCAAGCTCTTCATACCTTGAAAGAGAAAGGCTTTCGTCCCATTATGCAGCCCGGGGACCTGGCGCACTCCGGTGGTGGACTCCCCAAGTTCTAACTCTGTTAAGACGTCAATCTGTAGGGAGGGGTCCACACCAAGCCCCCAAACTGGTGGGGGTGGGATTTGGGAGAGGAAAGAAGAAGAAAAAAGCTCCGTCAAAATGCATGCCTCCTCCTCCAGGGCAGCAAAGAACCGCGTCTGGGAAACAACATTGGGAACTGAAGAGGAGAGGCGACTCCCTCCTCTGCCGCGCGGAGAGCCTTACCTGAGACCAACAGCCAAGCTTTAAATAGTGGAGCACCCAGTTCCATTTCTGTGACCTACTTTAAACCCCTCTGGGTGCAAACTTCCCCTAAGGCCCTCAGACCCTGGACTTAGGGTGTGACCTGCCCTGTCGTCTCCAAGCACAGAAAAAATCCAAATCCAAACCCGCCCCTATGCCAAGCTTCCCACTCCAGACCTACTTCAGGTGGAGGAAAAACAAGGTGAAGGTCCCCAGCTAACCGGGGCTGCCCCCAGCCCGGGCCATCCCTTCCCCCTGCCCCAGCTCTGGGGCCACTCACCTGCTCCGAGACCCAGGATCAAACAGAATGTTCTCAGTAAGACCCGAGACTCCATGGTGTGGATCTGCTCAGTCCATCGTCTCCCTCTTTAAAAATAAAAATAAAAATTGAAGCGGTTCTTGGAATCAAGCGGGAAAATAGCGTTTGTCTCTCCTGCCGCTGCCTCAGATTTAATGATTAGTAGGATTAGTAGGATTTGGTTGCCTAAGAAAAAAATGGGAGGACCCCCCTGGCACGTGAAGAACTTGGACCCTCCAATGCGCACACCATTCCCACACGCAGAGCCCGGGCAGCAGCCGCCAGCTGGGAGGGGGAACCAGAAGGAGGGGGTGGACTTGCCTGGAGGCTGCTCTGCGGGGGAATTAGCTCCGGAGGAGCCGGAATAAAAGCAGCAGAAGGCACGCACACCCAGAAGAAGGGAGGCGGCCCCAAGAGAGCCTGGACTGAGGCGGCCCTGCACCCGCCGGTCTTCCCAGAGCCCAAACCTGTTGTAAAGACAGAGACAATGGAGAGAGCGCCGAAGACACGCGGAGGAGAGACGGCTCCTCTGGGAAGGGAGGGGCAGGCCGGGAGGCGGGGAGAGGAGGAGAAGGGAGGGACCACCGAGGGCAAGGCCCAGCGCTGTGCTTCCCTTTCCCGCAGGGCTCCTCCTCGGTATCCAAGACCCGTCTAGCCAGCCCCGGAGTAGCTACAGCTTCCACCCTCCTCTGTCCCTCTCTCGCTGACCTGGGCAACGTCAACCTCCTTTCGGGATTGAAAGATCTAAATACAAGGTGCTAAGTTGATGAGTGGTCTTTGCTCTCGCCCCTTGATTTGGGGCGCGTGTCTCGAAAGACAGCCAGAGATAAAGGACCACCCAGCCGCAGAAGGCAAGACTAGAAGGAGAAAGGCTCGCCCGCCGCTGAGGCAAAGGAGAGAAGCCCACGAACGATCTTGCACAGGGCTCCAGAGCAGCTGGGGAACTGGAGAGGGGACTCCCCCTCAGGGGCTTGCAGAGGAGGGCTGCCAAAGCACGCCAGACTCCCAAGGTGGGTCTGGGCGACATAAAGAGCGCCTGGCGGGGCCAGGGGTGGGGGGAGGCAAGCGTAGGGAGCCCTGGGAGCCCTAAAGTGGAGCTTCCCTACCGGGGCAGGGCTCTGGAGAGCTTCCCTGGTGCTGAGAGAGCCGGGAAGAACTTAGCCAGAAACTGCTGGACAGCTCCGGGACCTCGCGCGCCCCCTTGCCAAACCGCACCAAGCCCAGGGCTCTACTTCTCCAGGACAAGCGCCCCGCATGAGGCAAAGGCAGCAGAGCCAGCGTGCTTGCCCACGCAGAAAGCAAAGATAGATCGGTAGATTACATAGATGATAGATAGATAGATAGATAGATAGATAGATAGATAGATAGATAGATAGATAGATAGAAAGAAAGAAAAATATGGATGGGTGAGGGAGAGAGAGGGAGAGGGAGAGGGAGAGGGAGAGGGAGAGGGAGAGGGAGAGGGAGAGGGAGAGGGAGAGGGAGAGGGAGAGGGAGAGGGAGACAGAGACCCTGAGCCTGGGAAGAGAGAAAAGCCACCACCCCTATTGTTGACTATATTCATGAACGCTCTCTACCCACCCTTTCACCATACATGCCTGCTGGAACCATAGCAGTGAGATCATTTAAGATCTAATTCTCATCAGGCAAAAGTATAAAGTATATTCAAAGTCGATGGCACATAATATTTTCAACATAGCCCTAAAATTTTAAGGTCAACATTCCCATATTGAAAATGTAAGAGTTTCGAAGCGATTAAAATGTTAACCTGTACAAAGATCAAATAAGTTTCTTAACTTTCAGTCCATATAGGTAGATTCTGAGTTCTCCAACAGGAGCCTACATAGCCAGTTACCAAAATACCTACTGGGTGGAGTCTGAGGCCTCCAGCATAACATGGACTATATTATACTATAATGGGATGAGGGGGCCTTTGTCCTTGGAATTTTTGAGGAAGAAAAAAACAGAATCTGGAAGCTTTTCTAAATTAATTTTAATTATCTCTCCATATCAAATGTTCCATTTAATTATATTTCTAATTTTATGAACTTTGAGAAATATCCAATACTTAAGTGTTAAAGTATTGTTGTATGAATTGTCCTACATTTGCAAAACTACAGAGAATAAAATTAATATAATTGAATTGAACTAATTCAAAGAATATTATTTATCAAGTAATTAAAGATCTTTCTATAGCATTACATACAAAATTATAATAAGTATCTACAAAAGAAAATGAGATGGAAAAGTATATATACAGATACATACATATTTACAGGTAAAAGTTCTCCTAACCTACTTATATTCTACCAAATCATGGAATCAGGGGTACACTCCAATCTCTCTGACTCTTACTTATGACATCTGAAAGCTGGTGGTTAGTAAGCTTGTCTCTAGTGCCCACACGCACAGACTTTTGCTCCCTCCAGAACAGTGGCATTTTGTACCCAAAATCATTCCAGTTGAACTTGCTACTGTAACTATGTGATATAATTAAATTTATGGAAGCCAGTAAAATATGAATATAGAGAGTTGTTTTTTATAAAACGGAAGTGAAACTTTAGAAAACCATAATAAAGGTTAATCATTGTGTAAGTTAGGGCAGGAGGTCTCCACCTGGGCAGGGGTTTTCAACCTTAGAGCTATTGACATTTTAAGGTTAGATAGTTATTTGTTAGGACCGTCCTGTGCCATGTGTTTAATAGGATGATTACTGGCACCCTTAGTCTCTACCCACTAAATGCCACTATTTTTTAGTATTTCATTTTATCTAGATGTCTTTTAACATTTCTTTTTGTGTTACTTTTAAAATTGGTTCTAAGACTGACATCGACTCATGCACCAAGAGGTTGTTGGTTTGATTCCTGGTCAGGGCACATGCCCAGGTGGTGGGCCAAATCTCCAAAAGGGGGCATGCAGGAGGCGGCCAATTGATGTTATCTCTCATCGATGTTTCTATCTCTCTCCCTCTCCCTTCTTCTTTCTCTCAAATCAATAAAGAAAAAAATTTTTTAATAAATGAAATAAAATTGATGTTCTAGGGAAGACAATATACTACTTAACTTTTCACTGTCTACTTAAAGTCCATATGTTATCACATCAATTGAAATACAGAAACTTTACAACCATATTGGTCCCTTTATCCGCATCCTTTCATGTTGTGATTATCTTATGTGTTAAATATTTGCTTGCAATCATTGTGGTGGAAATAATACCTTCCTCCCCTTCTCTCCTCCTCTCCCCCAAAAAACATATCCATGTCCTAATCCCTACAATTTGTGAATGTTATTTTATATGGCAAAAGAGACTTAAGGGTGCAGATGGAATTAAGATTGCTAATGAAGTAACCTTAAAATAGGGAGATTATCCTGGATTACTTGTGTCCAGTCTATCACAAAGGTCCTTAAATGCAGAAGAGGGAGGCAGAAGAGAAGATCAGAGTAGTTTAATAAGAGCAGAGTTTATCCTGCCTGTGAAGATAGAAGAATATAGGGAGGCTAAGAGCCAAGGTAGATGGGCAGCTCTCAGAAGCTAGAAATGACAAGGAAAAGAATTCTTCCCTGTAGCCTCCAAAAAGAAACACAACCTTGTCAATACCCTGATTTGAGCCCAGTGAGATCCATTTTAGACTCCTAAACTACAGAACTATAAGATAATAAATTGTGTTGTTTTATCCACTAAATTTGTAGTGATTTGTTTCAACATCCACAGAAAAATAACATAATTACTAACCACATAATAAAAAGGTCAGTCAAAATGGTAGACACTACTGACCCTAAAAGGCTCCTCTTCTACCATTAAATGCATATTAAAGCTAAATAAAATGTTCAAGAATTTTTTAATTCATATATGAGTTTTAAATTTAAAAAATAAAGAAGGAAAATCCAAGATGCTAAGGGGATAAAGAAGCAGCTGGAGGTTGGTGAAGATAGGAATAGCTGATGCAATGTTCAGGAGCGGGTGGGACACAGGGGTTCAAACTCAATAGGGACAGTGGGGTAGGATTTTAACATCCACACAAGAACTAGAAACAATGAATTATGACCAAAGCCAGAAGATGGAAGATGTTACTGATTCCACTGATAAAAAGAGGGAGCTTTGAAGGATTACACTAACAAAAAAAGAAACTTTAAAATTTTTTCAGATTGGCCTAAGAAGTGACAAAAATGCTTGTGAACTACATGTGACAATAGGTGGGAAACACCTATAATCAAATCCCAAGTTTTGCTGCTTGCCACTTGTAGGTACAAGGTCCAACATTATACTCCTCACTGGTATAAAAATTCTAAATTCAGAAAGTAGCATAAAACCCCCAGAATTTCCTGAAGAAGCAAATGTAAAAGTTCTATTCAGGAACTTTCCATAATCTCTGGGAAAGAAGAGGAAATTTTCTGATGAGGATAAGAACACAATAAAATAATAATAATAATGAATTACATTAAAATAAAATAACATGAAAGACAGGAAGCACCGAGAAAAAAAGAATTAGGATATATTCTCATGAACTCAGAATATCAGAAAAACATGATTAAAAGTATAAAGTATGTTTAAGTACTCAGAGTTTCTTTTAGAGGAATAAAAAAATTATAAAATAACAGTATTATATGAGAAAAGATTAAGCAAATTTCAAAGGATAGCAAATAGAAGTTCTAAAAATAAAAATATATTGAAAAACAATATTGAAAAAAAGTATTGGCCATAAAAGAAGCAGAAAAAAATAGAGCTAAAAATAGTGAACAAAAATGAGATCTGAGAATATTATGAAAAATGTGGCAAGAATAATAAAAAGATAGAAAGCATGAACAAAATATGAATGTTAGAATTAGAAGACCTAACTACACAATACACAACTACTCATAGATATGGAATAAAAGACTAGAGAGAATGGAAGCAGACAATATTATAGGAAATATTCAAACAAATAAGAGCTAAAAGCTTTCAAAAATTAAAGAATGACATGATTTTCTAATTCTGAGTAAGACAGAATAAGCATACTCCCACTGAATACTATCAAACCTGACAGATGAATGGACTATTTCAGGACTCCAAAAATTAAATAGTATAGCAGGCAAACAGAGAAAGAAGACCAAGGTTTGAGGTATCATTATATCGGCAGTGAGTACTTCTAAGAAACAGACCATGACCCAAGTCACAGACCAGCCTCTGGGTGCTACAAATATTGGGTAAATCTGAATACACTACAAATACCTTGAAATCACACCAAAAGAAAGCTAGTCAAAATTGCAGTCTAAATGCAACTGGGCCAATTGTCAGCTTTAAAAAATATTTTTTTCCCATAGTACTTAGAAAAATTCAGAGTCTCATAACATAATATTAAAATGTTCAGAATATAATCTGAAATTATTTGGCATACAAAAAAAAACAACAACAAGGAAACATTAACTTATATGAGAAAAATACAACAGAGGCCGATACCAAGATGACACAGATGTTGGGATTATCTGAAAAAATATATTAAAGAGCTATTATTTTTCAAATGCTCCAAAAAATAAGGGCAAACACTCTAGAAACAAATGAAAAGACAGAAAGTAGCATCAAATAAATAGAAGACATCAAAAAGAACCAAGTGGAAATTTTAGAACTGGAAAGCATAATAAATGAAATGTAAAATCTCATTAGAATGGACCCAGTAGCAGAATCGAGATGACAGAGGAAAGAGTCAGCGAGCTTTAAGATAGATTAATTGAAAGTATCAATCTGAACAATAAAGGAAAGGAGTTTTCTGTGGGATATAACCAAAAGAACCTTAATTTCATCAGGATCTCAGAAGAGGAGAAAGAGTTTAGTATACAAAAGGTATTTCAAGAAATAATCATCTAAAACTTCTCAAATTTGTCAAAAGATACAAACTTGCCCTGGCTGGTTTGGCTCAACGGTTAGAGCATCAGCCTATAGACCGATGAGTCACAGGTTCGGTTCCGGTCAAGGGTATGTACCTCGGTTGCAGTTGGTCCCCGGCCCTGGTCCGGTCGTGCGGGAGGCAACCAGTCGATGTGTCTCTATCACATCGCTGTTTCTCTCTGTTCTCTCTCTCTCTCTCCCTCCCTCCCACTCTATCTGATGATAAATAGAAAAATATCCCTGGGTGAGGAATAAAAAAAGAAAAAAAAAGATATAAATGTACAAATTCAAGGAGTGCAACCAATCCCAAATAAGATAGACTCAGAAGAATCTATGACCAGCCATTTCATAATTAAATTGCTAAAAACAATAGAAAAAAATAAACTATAACACAAAAAATCTTGAAAGCAACCAGAGAAAAATGATACATTGCTCATAAGAAAGCAACAATTTGAATGAATGCAGACTTATCAGAAACCATGGAGGCCAGAAGGAAGGGAACATTTTTAAAAGTGCTCAAAGAATTCTGTCATCCCAGAATTCTATCTGGTGAAAATATCCTTCAGGAATGAAGATGAAGGGAAAACACTCTCGGATGAAGAAAATCTAAAAGAATTGCTTACCAGCAGAACTGCTCTAAAAGAATTGCTAAAGGAAGTTCTTCAGACAGAAGGGAAATGATAACAGAAAGACAACCAGCATTTCAGGAATGAAGAAATAGTAACAGCAATGGTAAATATCTGGATAAACACAATAGACTATTCTTCTCGAGTCCTGTAAAATATGTCTCATGGTTCTATCAGTTTTCTATTGCTACTATAACAAATTACACAAATTTAGTGGAATTTAGTGGCTTAAAATAACACAAACGTATGATCTTACAGTTCTGTAGGTTTTAAATCTCACGCTGGTCTCATCAGGCTAAGCTCAAAGTGTTGACAAGGCTGTATTTCTTTTGGAAGGCTGTAGGGAAGAATCCATTTCCATGTCTTTTTTAACTTCTAGAGAGTGTCTGCATTCTTTGGCTCATTGCCCCCTTCTTCTAACTTCAAAGCAGGCAGCGGCAGGCTAAGTCCTTCTCACAGGATTCTCTCTGGTTCTCTGACTAAAGTTTATAAAGGCCTTATATGATGTTTGAAGGAGTTATATGATGACATTGGGGTACCCTGGATAATCTAGGATAATTTCTCCATCTGAAGGCCCTTAACCTTAATCACATATGCAAAATTCCTTTGCCATATTCACAGGTTCTGGGGACTAGGATGGAGACATCTTTGGGGAGCCATTTCTCTGGCTACTATAAAGATGGAAAAAAACATATTTTTAAACTGAAGGGGTTTCAATGTATGTATATTTAATACATAAGACAACTACAACATAAAGAGATGAGGATAAAGGAACCTATATAATGGTAGTTTCTATATTCAATTGAAGTAGTAACATATAGACTTGAAGTAGACAGTGAAAAGTTAAGTATGTATATTGTGTTCTCTATAACACCAATTTAAAAAACTATACAACGAGATATAGTTAAAAGATACAGTAGATAAAATACTAAAAAATATTCAAATAACTTGAAAGAAGGCAGAAAAGGTTAAGAGAGAAACAGAAAATAGAAGGAACAAAAATAAAAGAAATAATAAAATAGTAGACTAAAATCCAAACTTGTCAATAATTGGGTTAAATGTAAAGGGTCTAAACTCAACAATTAAGATATGACCTAAATATATGCTGCTTAAAGAAACCCATTTCAAATACAATGTGGTTTAAGGTAAAAGAATTAAGAAAAGATATACTAGCCCAGCCAGTGTGGCTCAGTGGTTGAGCATCGACCCATGCACCAAGATGTCACCGGTTTGATTCCTGGTCAGGGCACATGCCCAGGTTGTGGGCCCAGTCCCCAGTGTGGGGTGTGCAGGAGGCGGCCAATAGATGTTCTCTCTCATCGATGTTCCTATCTCTCTCTCCCTCTCCCTTCCTCACTCTCTAAAACCAATAAAGAAAAAAGTTTTGTTTTTTTTTAAAGAAAAGATATACTATACAAACATGAATAAAAAAAAAATAGGAGTGGCTATATTAATATCAGAAAAAGTAAATTTTAAAGCAAAGAAATGACCACAGATAAAGCGGTACATTACAACAAAAGGGTCAGTTCACGAAGATGACATAACAATCTTACATGTGCCTGTACCTAATAGCAAAGCATTAAAACACATGAAATATTTACCCTAAAGAAATGGTGGCAGAACTGAAGGAAGAAATGGACAAGTCCACAATTATATATAGAAACTACTAACATTCCTCACTCACAATCAGTGGAAAACTCCAGTCCTAGGTTGTTTCAATGCCAAATTCAAGTAAACATTTAAACAAGAAAAATATCAACTATTCACAAGTATTCCAGAAAATAGACGAGGAGGGAATACTTCTTAACTCTTTATGAGACTATCATTACTCATACCAAAACCAGACAAAGATAATACAAAACCAGCAAACAAAAAACTAGAACAAAGACACAAAATATACCTTTTGAACATGAACACAGAATATATCTTTTGAACATACATACAAAATCTTCAAGAAAACATTAATAAATCAAATCTGACACTATATTAAAAAATAGTAAACTACAACAAAGTGGGATTCATCCCAGGAATGCAAGGTTGGTTCAATATTTTCAAATAAATCAATGTAATCCATCATATCTACAATCTAAAGAAGATAAATCACATGATCATATTAACTGATATGCCCTGGCCAGTTTGTCTCAGAGGTTAGAGCATCAGCCCTCAGACCAAAGGGTTGCGGGTTCAATTCCCAGCCCCAGTCGGGGTCGTGCAGGAGGCAACCAATCAATGTGTCTCTCTCACATCAATGTTTCTCTCTCTCTCTCCTTCCCTCCCTTCCACTCTACCTAAAAATAATCAATGGAAAAATATCCTCAGGTGAGGATTAACAACAACAAAGTATATGGAAAAGCATAGAAAATAAAAAAGCCAAAAAATTGAATAAGAGCAAAATTGGAGGATTCCCACTATCTGACTTCAAGACTACTATAAGGCTACAGTAGTCAAGACAGTATGGTATTAGGATGAAGACAGAGACATGAATTAATGGAACAGAATAAAGAGTAAAGGAATTAACCTACACATATATGCTTTTTTTTTTTTTTACTTAAATTTTTTTTTCAATTAGTTTACATTTAATATTATTTCATGTTAGTTTCAGATATACAGCATAGTGGTTAGACAATCATATACTTTACAGTGTTCCCCCTAATACTTCCAGTACCCAATTGGCACCATACAGTTATTACAATATTATTGACTATATTCCCTATGCTGTGCTTTATATCCCCATGACTATTTTGTAACTGCCCATCTGTATTTCTCAACCCCTTTGCCTTTGTCACCTAGTCCCCCAACCTCTCTCCCCTCTGGCATCCATCAGTCTGTTCTCTGTATCTATGAGTCTATTTGTTTTGTTTGTTCACTTATATTATTCTGTATATTTCACATATAAATGAAATCATATGCTTTTTGTCTTTCTCTGACTGACTTATTTCATTTAACATAATACCTATTCAGCCTCCATAACTTTTGATTGGAGCATTTAATCCATTTTCATTTTAAAGTAATTGTTGATAGATACATATTTATTGCCATTTTATTATTCATATTTTTATGTTTTTTCTCCTTCTTAAAGAAGACCCTTTAACATTTCTTATAATACTGATTTGGTGATAATGAACCCCTTCAGCTTTTTCTTGTCTGGGAAACTCTTTATCTGACCTTCAATTTTAAATGATAGCTTTGCTTGTTACAGTAATCTTGGTTGTAGGTCCTTGCTTTTCGTCACTTTGAATATTTCTTGCCAATCCCTTCTGGCCTGCAAAGTTTCTGTTAAGAAGTCAGCTGACAGTCTTATGGGAGCTCCCTTGTAGGTAACACTGCTTTTCTCTTGCTGCTTTTGAGATTCTCTCTTTGTCTTTAACCTTTGGCATTTTAATTATGATGTGTCTTGGTGTGGGCCTCTTTGGATTCATCTTGTTTGGAACCCTTTGTACTTCCTGGACTTGTATGTCTATTTCCTTCACCAGGTTAAGGAAGTTTTCCACCATTCTTATTATTTTTATTTTTGCTTTATTGATTTTAGAGAGAGAGAAAGGGAGAAGGAGAGAGACAGAAACATTGACGAGAGAGAACATTGATTGGCCGCCTGCTGCATGCCCCCCACTGGGGATTTGACCCACAACCTGGGCATATGCCCTGACCGGGAATTGAACCAGTGACCTCTTGGTGCATAGGTCGATGCTCAACCACTGAGCCACACCAGCAGGGCTCCACCATTATTTTTTCACATAGGTTTTCAATCCCTTGCTCTCTTTCTTCTCCTCTGACACCCCCACAATGCAAATGTTGGTATAGTTGAAGTTGTCCCAGAGGCTCCTTACACAATCCTAATTTTTTTAATTCTTTTTTCTTTTTATTGTTCTGATTGGGTGTTTTCTGCTTTCTTATCTTCCAAATTTCTCATTTGATTCTCTGCTTCATCTACTCCACTGTTGATTCCCTATAATGTATTCTTCATTTCAGTTGGCATATCCTTCATCTCTGACTGGTTCTTTTTGATGGTTTCTATGTCATTTTTATCCTCACTCAAGGATACATTTTACTGATTTTAGAGAGAGGGTAAGTGAGAAAGAGAGAGAGAAACACTGATGTATGAGAGAAACATCAATCAGTTGCTTCCCGTACATGCTCCCACCAGAGATTGAACCCATAACGTAGGTATGTGCCCCGGCCAGGAATCAAACCAGCAATTTTTCAGTGCACAGGAGGATATTCCAACCAACTAAGCCATACCAGCCAAGGCTCCATGTCCATTTTTATTCTGTGGAAATTCTCGCCAAGTTCTTCTACTCTTCCCCTAAGTTCACTGAGCATCCTTATAACCAGTGTTCTGAACTCTGTATCTAGTAGATTGGTTATCTCTATTTTATTTAGTTGTTTTTTGGGTTTTTTGTTCTGTTCTTTCATTTGTAACACATTTCTTTGTCTCCTCATTTTGGCTGCCTCCCTGCATTTGTTTCTGTGAATTAGGTAGAACCGCTACCTGGGCTTGGTAGAGTGGCTTTATGTAGTAGATGTCCTGTAGGATCCTGTGGCACAGTCTCCCCAATCACCCAAGCTGGGCACTCCAGGTGCACCCCCTGTGTGGGTTGTGTACACCTTCCTCCTGTAGTTGAGCCTTGATAGCCGTTGGCACCTCAGTGGAAGGGATTTACCCCAGGCTGATTGGCTCTGAGGACCAGCTGCAACCACTGTGGAGGATCAGCTGTGCAAGGGCTGACCCCACAGAGCTGGACTTACTTAGTGGGGCTCTGGTGCTGTTGAGTCCAACTCTTGAGTGTGTCCTTTGTGGAGGTGGTGGGTGGTGCTTCAATGTGGTATGATACTGTCCACTGGGTGCACTGGCTCTGAGACCTCCCAAAAGGTGCAGGCCAAGGTCAGCATCACCTATGCCCTCCCTGAGGCCACCCAACATGAGCTACAAAGCAATCTGCAAATGGCTGTTACTTGAGCTGGGCTTGGAGATGCACAGGTGAGGCCACACTGCAAACCAAGGCCAGCTTCCACTAGTGTTGGGCCTGGGGCCACTTAGCAAAGGTATGGGGCACACCAAGGCCAGATGCTGCTTGTTTGAGAGATTTTAGAAAAGATTAAAACATGAGCCAAGACAGGCTGTTTGTATGGAAAAGACACTGGAAACAGCTTGGGTGGGCCCTCAAGTTGGTGGGGCAAGGTTTCAGGAAATCACCAGGGTGGGTGGAACAGTGTTAGTCAGGTTGATGGAGTCTCAGATATGGTGCCCACCTGCCAGCTCTGTGGGGCGAGGGCTCAGAAAAGGAACAGTGGCCTGTGCCAGCACTTGTGTCTGGGAGAAAGTTACTCTTCCAGCTCTTGGCCCTATGCCAGCCTACTCAGTTTCTCCCTGTACGTCCCTGGTAAATGGAAGAAGAGAGTTTATATAACAAAGGTGACTTTCCTTTTGAGGCACACTCACTTGTTGACAGTAGAAGGTAAAAGAGATGCCCACTTGGGACATGGGAGTAGGTCAACATTCTTTATATTCTCCACACACTTCGATACTCACAAAACTCAACTGAAACTCTCTAAGAAAATAAGAGAAGCATTGCTTCAAGCACAGTTCTAAAGGCAGCATGTTGAAAAGAAACAAGCTTGGAACTTGGTCAGGAGCTCTGGGTCCTAGCTCTTTCCTGAGTCAGATACAACCTCCCTGCACCTGTTATCAGGCTAGCATCGTAACTGAAGCCTCTCGATCACCAGGCTGCCGAGGGGCAATCTCACTTCAAAAATGGCTGTGCAGCATATAAATGCTAGTTCTTCCTGTTGTCGTCACATTATATTATGCCACATCAGGGTTGGCCTGTTTCTGTCATTCCCCTTTGTGATTTAGTTAGCATAATGCAAGATAATGGTCATCGAAATCAGTCTGCAGGAAAAGAGAACTGGAAATATGAATATAGGTAACGAAGTAGCACTGATACACCTGAAACTAATATAATGTTTTATGTCAATTATACCCCCCCCCCAAAAAAAAAACAAAAAAAAAACAGCATTGTTAGCTACTGAGCCTTGTTGGTTAAAAAAATATGTATAGTGTTCTGAGCACAGGACTGACTTACTGGCTTATCAAACGTTATCAGACTCCAAGAGCCACGAGTCATTGGTTTAAAAACTTATCCCACCATGCAACCCTTACTTTTAACTGCCAGTAGACAAGCAGAGTTAGCACTGGCTGCTTCTGCCAGGAGCTGCAGCACTTAGTGTTCATCTGAATAGAATAAAGCGTACATGTGGACCCAGCCCGTCTGCCAGCTTCTGGCCTCACTTAAGGTTTTCTATTAAAGGACAGGGCTTTGTCTAACATTGAGAGTCAAAGTAACCCTCCCCAGAAAGGCTAAAGGCCAGAATATTCTCAGTGATATCCAGGGACCAGCTTTACTTATACCAGATTTCTCCCTTCATCCTGTAAACTTAACTCCGGAAAAGGTAAATATAGAAATCATTAAAAATTCCATTTTCAAGGGAAGATTTTTATTTGATTCTGCCTCTGCTATCATCAAAAATAATTCTCTTTTTCTAAAGCTGTATGTAGCCCATACCTTAAAGGAAATGTATTACATTCAGGCCTTGAGACACAATAATTCAAAATCTTTCCTGACTCATCACATAATTCTTGCTAGTGCTTAGCTACTGACATTAGAATCTTCTTTTTGATGGATATGTTTCTAGACAGAAAGTTCAGACCAGGTTTCCCAAATGTATGGCTCGAGAACAAGGATAAGTTTATGTTAGTGTCTTAAGAGGCTGTCAGGGACCCCAGATTCAGCATGAGCTCAGCCAGAGTGTCTCTTCACACATATCATCAAATCCTCTGATAGGAAGAATAAATCTTCCAGGGTCAGCCTCTATCTCCAGTTTTACTGTCTTGACCAAAGACTGCAACTGAGGATGTAAACGGAAAGACAGAACTACTGAGTGAACTGGTATATCAATGTGTGAGGGGTGCAGGGGGTGTTCAGGTCATCCTTAGTCCTTCCCTATGAGGGCTGATTCTCAACATGCACAGCATTAAGTAATGGACTGGGGAGTCTGGCCGTGGTGGATAATCACATAACAGGAAAGCTTAAAACGTTCTTATTTTGCAGACCAAGGCACAGATAAGTCAAGTAATTTGTTCAAAATCACACAATTAGTTAATTTCAGAGCTTAAAACTCGTTCCCCTGACTTATTCATTGACTCGAAGGATATTTGTGAATGTCCAGCTATGTGTTGAGCGCCATGCTCCATGCCTCAGCTCAGCAAATCTCAAGCTGAGGCCCAGGAACCACCTGATGGAGAGTCACAGACTAATCTAAAAATACAGCCTCTGCCTCTAGATCTCCCCAGAAATCGATGCACCGCCGCCCATGGATTCTACCTATACCTCTGTCCCACTCACTCTGCTCCAGTGCTGCAGGGTGCTCCCTAAACCAGCCCAACATGCTCCTTCCCCAGGCATTTTGCATATCTTTACCTGTCTAGAATGCTCTTCTCCCACACAGCTGTTTCACTTTCAAATGTCACCTTCTCAGTAAGGTTCCCAAGTGACCCTATTTAAAGTTGCAACCCCCCACCCAGATACATATGCAACATTTCTTATCTCCTTTCGTTGCTTAATTTTACTTATTTATATATTTGCTTATTTCTTTACCATGTCCCCCCACTCCAGGAGGTAAGCTCCATTTTTCACAGGTTTTATTCACTTCTTTATTCGTCTTCTCTCTCTCTCTCTCTCTTTTTTTTTAATGGCGTCTTTCTATTCTTTTCTTTATATTTTAATCCTCAACGAGGATATGTTTTTACTGATAGAGAGAGAGAGAGAGAGAAACATTGATGTGAGAGAGAAACATCGATCGGCTGCCTCCTGCATGCACCTTAACCAGGGATCAAACCCGCAACCTGGGTATGTGCCCTGACCAGAAATTAAACCCATGACCCTTCAGTGCACAGAACAACGTTCCAACCAATTGAGACACAGCAGCCAGGGCTTCACTACTTTATTCTTAATAGTTGCAAGAGTGCTTGGCACATCGTAGGTGTCGGTATTTATGGAATACAAGAATAATGTATAAAAATGCATCTAGTTTGTGTCTGGCATATAGTAAGCAATCAATAAATGGCAGCTATTCTATCATAGAATTTACTAGAGTAAAAGTATACAAGCTATTGATCAAGAGGGCATAACCCTCCAAGACATGCAAAACCTCCTCATTAACTTCTACAGATGTCCGGCCGGTGTGGCTCAGTGTTTGAGCATCGACCCATGCACCAAGAGGTCGCTGGTTCAATTCCCAGTCAGGACACACGCCCAGGTTGTGGGCCCAATCCCCAAGTGGGGGGCATGCAGGAGGCAGCCAATCAATGTTCTCTCTCATTGATGTTTCTATCTCTCTCCCTCTCCCTTCCTCTCTCTCTAAAATCAATAAAGGGGGAAAAAAAAACTTCTACAGAGCACTACTTAGGTGCTGAGATATGGCGAAAGTCTGCTTCTATCTCTATATCACTGCTACATATTCAAAATGGGTTCAACAAATAATTTTTTTTTGTTAGAACAACTGAGCAAAATAAAATTGGGGTTTATTGTTGGACAACATTGTCTGACATATACAGCAATGAGACCAAAGATAAATAAATAAACAGCAACTTCATAGACAAAAAAGGGGGAAAAAAAACCCTTTTATCTTTGGCCTTTTTAACTACCTCATACAAACCAATTATTTACAGTATAGCTAAGTACATACACAAAAAGCTACTGGAATGCCCAGAATAAGATTGTTTTTGGTTGATGTTTTTGCTTTTATATATATATATAAAGGTTTTTGATGGAGATCTAAGTTTCTGAGTAAAACCTCCTGTGTAAAATTTGCAGCAGTTTTGTAACATAATTTTTTTAGCAAGAAATAGAAATTGACAACTTATTTTCACTTGTTATTTATCTCAGTACTGCAGGTTGTTATTGATTGTGCACAAGAATGTGCCTCGAAATGCCTCCAACTTAGGATGAAGTACAAACATTCCTTTCCATTTCCTTCTGTTCTCTCCCTCCCCCACAGCAAAATGTGAGACTGACCACTATTTCGCCAGCATTAAAGGTATATTTTTCAACCTTTTGCTTTCCTATTCCCTTTATCCACACATCAAATTATTTTCTTCTTTAGCTTGACTATCGTAGCACACTGTGTCCTTCTCTAGACATTTTATATTAATTGACAAAATTCAGGCGTGCAAAAATGTAACTTTTTTTCTACACTTCATATTCATCTTAACACCCCCCCACCCCCCAGTGAAAGAATAACTGCTTTCATTGTGTCCACTGGGGAAGGGTACTGAATATTGAGTACTATGTGTCAGGTATCATTCTATGAGAAGTAACTCACTGCTTCTCATCATAAGAATCCTATGAGGTACCCATCACCATCCCACAATGAAGAAAGTGAGGACAGAGAGGTAAAATATCTTTGCTAGGGTCACACAACTGAGAGTAGTGGAGCCAGGAATCTAACATAGATGGCATGACCAGAGTTGATTGTTTCAACCACTCCATTACAGCTATCTCTTTTAAAAGTTTCTAGACCACGTATCCACTGAATTCCAGGCTGCTTTCATTACTTCTATTTTTTGTCAGGTAATTTCCAGTTTAAATTCTATTCAAAATTCTCCCCCTCAACATCACTACCCCCAAAGGTGCATGCATTTCATCAGGACAGTAGTGGAAAAGGCATCTTTTCCATCATCACCTTTTCAGATCCTTCCTGGTGTCCAAAGTCCCCTCAACATTTGTCACTGACCCTTAGAAGATGGTCCCCACTCAGAGGACACCATTCTTGTTCCCTCTGCCCTGCCACTCTGGACAGAGCTTTTTGAGTTTGATGGATCTACCAGATATCCAAGTAACAAAGTCAAATAGACTGAAGCCAGTAATTGAAGCCAAGGACCCTGGCCAGTTTGGCTCAGTGGTTAGAGTGTCAACCCACAGACCGAAGGGTTGTGGGTTCGATTCCCAGTCAAGGGCACATACTTAGGTTGCAGGTTTAATCCCCGGCCCTGGTCAGGGTCATGCTGGAGGCAACCAATAGATGTGTCTCTCTCACATGGATGGTTCTCTCTCTCTCTCTCTCTCTCTCTCTCTCTCTCTCTCTCTCTCTCTCTCTTTCTCTCTCTCTCCCCCCCCCTTCCACTCTATCAAAAATCAATGGAAAAATGTCCTTGGGTGAGGATTAACAAATAATAATAATAATGGAAGCCAAGGGAGATCTTCCTAATATCAAGTTTGGGCTAGCTCAGGTAAGCAACTGGAGTCATGGAAGGAGATCTTGCTAACTGTCTGCATGTTCTAATACCTGCAGGTCCATAGGCAACATGCACTCTCCCAGAGAGATCACGTCCTTCAAGTCCTCCTGTAGGACATTCGGTAAAGGGCCCCTGCTCTCAGCTCTGCCACTGCAGGTGCTAGGTCATCGGGACCATGTCCCTTAACAGCCAAAGTCTTTTATATTGTTATGATTATGTTGTCATCATCATTTTCTTTTATTATTGAGTTTTTAAGTTCATTCTTAATTTGTAAAGTGGTTACGTGTTACTGTGCTCTGAAATTTTTCTTTCTAATTCCATGACAGACTTTTTACCTCCTGTGGGTCAGGATTCTGAACAGGAAAAGATTTTCCACCTTTTCCACTAGATTGAAAGCTCTGTAAGAGCACGCTTGTATCTTAGTCCAAGACCCAAACTCTTTTTTGTTTTTAACTTCATAATTCTAGAGGACATTAGTTTAACTCATTAGAAAATTCACATACCAAAGAAACTTATCCATGACACTGTATCAGTACAGGTATTAGTTTGCTAGGACTGCCATAACAAATTACTAGCTTAAAGCAACAGAAATTTACTTTCTGACAGTTCTGGAAGCTAGAAATCTGAAATCAAGGTGATGGTCTAAAGCCTCTAGGGGAGGATCCTTTCTTGCCTTTTTCAGCTTCTTGTACCATCAAGTGTTCCTTGGTTGGTGGCTGCCTTTGAGACCCAAACTCTTAATCAGTTCTTTCTGTTGAAACCTCTCTGAGCCTCAATTTTCTCTCTCAGAGATAATGTTAAATACATCAACTCCTTCTGATATCCAAAATTCTATTATTCTAAATAAAACAAAGCCAAATTAACCCTTCACATATTTAGTGATTATACAAAATCATACAAGGACATCCCTCACTTAATGACAGTTGGCTAACATTATTTCACAATCCTTTCTGGGACCTGGTTGGTACCTCTTTACCACTCAGAGTGGGTGGAAGTTCTGTATCAGGAGTGCTTGCAAAGGAAGCGCTTGTACTATCTTTTCTATTGAATTTATTAGGGTGACATTGGTTAATAAAATTATATAGGTTTCAGGTGTACAATTCTATAATACATCACCTGTATGTTGTATTGTGTGTTCGCCACCCCAAGTCTCCTTCCATCATCATGTATCCCCCCCTTTACCCTCTTCTATCTCCCCTCACCCCCTTTTCTCTCTGGTAATCACCATACTATTGTCTGTATCTATGAGTTTTGGCTTGTGTGTTTGTTGTTGCTTAATTCCTTCACCTTTTTCACCCAGTCCCCCAACTCCTTCCCCTCTGATAGCTGTCAGTCTGTTCTTTGTATCTATGAGTCTGTTTATAGTTCATTAGATTCCACATGTAAGTGAAATCATATGGTACTTGTCTTTCTCTGACTTATTTCACTTAGCATAATACTCTCCAGGCTCATAGATGTAGCAAAAGGTACAATTTCCTTCTTTTTTTTATGGCTGAGTAGGATTCTTTTGTGTAAATGTACCACAGCTTTTTCATTCACTCATCTACTGATGGGCCCTTGAGTTGCTTCCATATCTTGGCTACTGTAAATAACACTGCAATAAACATAGGAGTGCATATATTCTTTCGAATTATTGCTTTGGGTTTCTTTGAATATATTCCCAGAAGTGGAATCACTGGGTCATAAGGCACTTTCATTTTTAATTTTTTGAGGTAACTCCATACTGCTTTCCACAGTGGCTGTACCAATCTGCATTCCCACCAACAGTGCACCAGGGTTCCCTTTTCTTCACATCCAGGCCAACACTTGTTTTTGTTGATTTATTGATGAAAACCATTCTGACAGGTGTAAGATGATATCTCATTGTGGTTTTAATTTGCATTTGTCTGATGATTAGAGATGCTGAGTATCTTTTCATATGTTTTTTGGCCATCTGTATGTCCTCTTTGGAGAAGTGTCTACATTAAATTACAAAATTTTTGCAAAGCAAAGGAAACCATCAACAAAATTAAAAGACAACCCACTGAATGGGAGAACATATTTGCCAGTGATACATCTGATAAGGGGTTAATATCCAGAATGTATAAAGAACTTATAGAACTCAACAGCAACAATCAAACGATCCAATTTAAAAAATGAATAAAGCATTTGTTACTATCTTAAACCAAGCCAGCTATAGGATTTGAGATTAGCTGTGTGCCTGTTCTAAGCACCTAAGCAAGCCTGACCACTGGGTCTCCCAAACCTCCTAATTGTGAATGTCTACATAACATCCTAAATGATGAGAGTAACAACTATCACTAGACCTTCAAAAGTTTTTCCTGCCCTTAGGACAATGTCCAAAATCCCAAATTCACCTACAAAAGTGTTTCTCAAACTATCTGGACAATTTTCTTGTCCAGTTTCATTGAGGAGACAGGCTAATTTTTAATCTTTAATCCTTGTAAATCAACAGATTAGAGATTTAAAATTATATGTTTTTAAAGTATAACAAGATGGACTTCTAGAAAAATAAATTTTAGAAGACAGAAATTCAGCAGACCTAAAATTACATTTCAATAAATCTAATCAGAACAAATCTAACAGGAAAAAATACAGAAACTATATATACTGTTTATTGAAAGTATGCATGTAGGAGATTAAAATGGAGAACTGTTGATTATGCTCATAACTTTTGTCATTCCCAATCATAAATAACAAAAAGTTATAAAGAAAATAGAGATTCCCTGTACTAAATTGCTTTATATACACTTTGAATGAGCACTGTGTATATCAATAGTTGAGCTTGCTTTCTGCTTGTTAACTTATCTAGGTTGGATTGATGATAATGCTACTCTCAGGGGATGACATACATCTATGTTTTGTTTTATTAACATGCATAACAGAAAAATCAGTCTCACAAAGGTCTATTGACAAGAACGAAGGAAAATGAATTGCAGTGAGCTCAGGATATTTGTCTTTCGTTTTTACCTAAAGTGAAGCAAATGATCCTGTATGTTGAAAAGCCATCTTTAATCCTTTATCAGTAATCAATTATAACAATATATCATGTAAAGTCATCATTAAATTTATATCACTTTTCAAAAATTAAAAGGAATGCTGGGTCCACTATTTTCTTCCTGGGTGCATCTTCTTTTGATACAAAGTAAAATTCCAAACACCCTATCAGATTTGTAAGCCACTCACAGATGTGTAATGCCAGACCATCAATTATCCCATTGATACTTTAGTTAAATTGTGGAACATGTCATAACAATCTATAGAAACTGTTCTTCCAAGCCTCTAACTCTCAATATTTCCCTTCAGTTTTATCTATTATTGAGACATATTTTGCATTCTTTCCTTGCATAGATATACTTAGATCATTAAAAACATCAAAGATGACAGATATATAAACAAATCTATGTTATCCAATTCACAACTTTAAAATGTTGGGATAAAACTAATTTCTTATCTTGCAGAAAGACTGAGTTTCTTTTGTGGTTCAAATATACTCGACAGAATAGTTTCCTTCTATAATCATTGGAACTCTGCATGCAAAAACAGTTGCTTATGATCAGCTTTTGTATCTTTCACAGCATCACATAATAAAGAGAATTTAACACATTAGCATTAACATAACACAATTTTTACTATGTCACTAAGCACACCATCTAGTTCAGCTGACATTTTCCCTATAACATGACTTTCTCAACAAAAGAAGTAGCATGGTAAATTACAAGCTTCGTAATCTGGATATGGATTCCAGAATACTTTTCTGTTATTGTGGTGCACCATTAGAGGATACTCTACATAAAAATTAATCTGCAAACAGTACTGACTACATGCTTAGATATTGTGGTAATGTCAAAATGCAGTAAGAGTTTCTAAACATTTGCTCTTTATCTTGTGTGGACCATTATAAATAATTTTGAACCAGCACCACACTTTGAGTAACCTTGGTCTGCAAGACCCTACATAATCTATTCCTTACTCAGATCTCTAGTCTTATCTCATGCCACTTTCCCTCTCAGTCTCTATGTTCTAGTCATCCATAAATACCCCGTTTTCTCCCACTTCACACCCTACACTTCCCCTATTAGAACTTGTCATCTTAAAACTATTTGTCTAATATCTGTGTCTCCTTCTAGAATGCAACCACCATAGGAAGAGAAACTATGTCCCTTTTATCATCAAATCCCAAATGCCAGGTATTCAATAAATATTCACTGAACAGACTTTTTTCTACAGCAGTTTACAGAGTACAGCCACCATAATGTCTCATATACTTTTTTAAAAAAAGAACACTTCAGACTCATCCACTTTGATCGTGTGACTGCCTCCTTCTGGGAACTATTTAGCCCCTGTGCCTTCTGGAGGTAGAAAAAGAAAAAACATAAAGGGAAAGTTAGGTAAGATGGGAGGGGAGGGAGGGCAGAAATAAATGAAAAAAGAGGCCACATGCAAAAGTAGCTAAGCTTTCTGTCTTATGCTGTTTACTTCGTCTGGAAAGCCTTCCCTCTCCCTTCATACCTCCACTCTCATCCCACACCTGCCTGATGAACTCCCAGTCATCTTTCAAGACTCACATGATTATGACCTTCCTTCACATACACACACATACACACACACGGGGGGGGGGGGGAGAGTGCTGTGGTTGGTTACTCCTCTCTCTCTACTGTATTCCTCAAATCCATAGCACTCAGCATTCATCTCTGTTGTAACACATATCACATCATTTTTACAAAGTTGTTTATTTGTCTACCCTCTACCTAGAATGTGTCTTCCTTGAGGGCAGGAATTCCTGTTCTCCTTTGAGGTTGCAGCACTTCTAGTGCCTGACCAGTGCAGAGTTCAGTCTGCTTGCTGATAGAGTGAATGAATAAGGTATATGTCTATATCCCTGGCCATAAGAAGTCTGTAGGGTGGGGGGTCAGAGGTGGGCAACAGAGGAGTAGGTAAAAAATTAAAAAGAGGATTGGGTATGAGATGAGGGATTGAAATTAGGCTAGATGGCAATAAAAGGAACTCTCAAAGGTGAAGTAAATGAAGACAGAGAAGTGGGAGAAAAAATAGATAAGAAAAAGAAGGGACAAGAGATCATTTTTGAGTTATTACAAAAATGCTTTAATGTTCTATTACATTTTATCTTTTTATTTGCCTTTCTTTTTCTCTTGATTATCTTTGTTCTTTTGCTTATTTGTTTGTTTGTCTTTCAACAATCATTTATTGAGAGTCTACTTGATAGAAAGCATTGTGCTAGGTTCTGGGAATATGAAGACAGAGAGCAGAGTTGGTAAGCAAGTAGTTACAATATACATGATAAGAGCAAAAATAGAGGTTTATAAAAAATAGAGTAAGGGCAGGGAAGAAGGGCATCTAAACCACCAGACCCTGCATATTTACCACATGGATTCTTTTGGCCTCTCAGTCACAGAATGGACTCAGAATGTGTCTGTCTTTTTGAAAAAGTTCCCAATGCTGTGCCTTGAGATGATAAAACATTCTGACTTAGAATTTCTTTTCATATTTCTCAGTGTTCATACTTAGAGTTTTGCCTGTAATCAGAATTAATAAAAAAATAAGTAAGACTTTTCTACCTTAACATATTTTCTTAGGCTAACCAGATAGGTAAATGATTTTTCACATTTTCTAAATTATTTTTTCATTGCTACTTTTCTGCAGCAAACAAGTAACTTCTTCTCTAATTTATCTCTAATTTAATAGGGAAGGTACTGAGTTCTGAATTGTTCGTTTCACTTTGATGACATGTTTCCTTGAATTTCTGACATATTTCATTACAGCCTAATAGAATATATCTACTTTAACCTGATTTACTAGCATCAATATTTGCATTACCACCATTTCTATAAAACTTTAAAATTTGACGTCTGAGGTCATCAGCTAGGTGTGTGATTTTTAAAACTGGTAATTAGATGATAATCTATCATAATTATAATTTATAAACCCTATTCATTTAAAATTATTTAGTTTATTAAAGACAATAAATGTTTAAGTAAATAAATAAATGTTAAAAGTAAACATTTATCTAATTTCACCATTATACAAGTAAAATAAATGTTTAAGTTCATCTTAATACAAAAACTCTAGATTAAAAATAATATACCTTAATTACACTCTGGTTTCTAAATAGCATGGTAACATGATGTAGAAGCAGAAATGAGTGGACTGCATGCATATTCAATTTTCAATTAACTATTGATAATACTTGTTATGTTTTCATAATACAAAGAGACTGTGCAGAGGGTTGGTAGTGTAGAGAAAGTCCCTTTCCATAAGAACTTCCAGCAAGAACCCAGTGTAGAAGTTGTAATGACGAACATAAAATCCTGGTTAAACAATTGAGAGGGGAGCTAAAAGATACAATGAGCAGTGAACACATGGGTGAGAGGTGACTCACAATGGAGGCGGTGGGGTGAAAGGTGATACTTGTTCTCACATATGATTGGTGGGAGCTGGCGAGGAGACAGGAGGTAGGAAAAGTAGAAAGAAGCCCTGTGGAGAAGGGAATCGTCTCCTGCACCCTCTCTGCCAGGCACTTGGACAACAATAGCAGACTAGGTTCTTGTTTGGGTGCTAGATGAGCACCTTTCTTCCACAGTGAGCATGGCCTCTGGTCAAAGGGTGACATGATGAGATTATAACAATTTGGTACAGAGCCATTCATTCAGCTAAGAGGAACAAATTGGAACAGTTGAAATGCAAAGAGGAAATTCCAATTTGTATCTAAGATTTATATTTCTCTCAGCCTTGCTTAAAATAGTTTTTCATTTTCTACATCTATTTAGATAATTGATTGGTATTCATACCAATGATTAAATTAAAAAAAATACATTTTTGCAGATAAATGCAAAATCACAATGTAATCTAAATCCCCATTACAAACACATGAGGGGCATCTTGTGCCGAGACTGTCACCATCCCATGTAGCTGAATTAGAAGCTCTAACGTCACAGTCCTCAACTCTTTTTAACTCATGTTTCCTTTATAAATATGCGCTCCATGAGGATTCTAATTTGTATCCACATCACGCAATAAGATTTCTGTTGATTTTTCTTTTCTGTAGTATATATTATAAAATCATATATCATCCCCCACCTTTAATTTGATACCACCACCACCCTGGGGCACACATCCTTCCACCTTGAGATTCACAGCTTCAAAGGATCAGTCAACCTTTCTTTGGTGGCATTATGTGGCCAACACAAATAGACACGGAGTAAACAACTGGGTTACATTATCATTTAACATGTTTACACTGGTAAACACTCAGTTTGACAAATAATAAATCATAATATGTATGTCTATAAATTTAAAAAATACTTTGCCATATTTGGTCTTATAGAGGGCTATAGTCTGATTATTTAGGCTAGATAACATAAAGCATTTAGTGTGTTATGAAGAGAGAGAAAAAGCAAGAGTCTGAGATTCCCATTAAGGTCCGAGTAGCAGTTACAAGATCAGTTACTATTCAGTAAGAGGGGGCTGTCGGGGCAGGTCTTAGTTTGGCTAAATCAGAAAGCAAAGACATGACATTTTTTAAAGGGTAAGAGTTGTGCCACTTTACAAAAATCACTTAACTAAGCAATTCCTGATGGTTACTAAAGATATATATGCTAGTATTAGCTAATATGAAATACACAGCAAAGTTTTAAAAAAGAAGAAAATGTATATTTTAGTTCAAGATATCCAGCTGAGGTTAGCTCAAAAGTCTTCCTTAAATAAGCTAGCAGGAGATGTATAACATCTCCATCTCTTAGTTAAGTACTCTTTGTTAACAAATGATAGAAATTAACATAATTATAAAAATGTAATCAAAATCAATTAACATTACTTAAATACAGTCTATGTCTAAGGTATACACAGGAGTGGTAAAAACTACAATGATCTATATTTCCAAGGTCATGTGTCCTTAGGAAGGTGTAGTCTAGTCACAGAAATATATATGTATACACATGAAAACTATTGGGCAAAGCAAAATGTAATTGGTTCTATGAGAGAGATATTATTCAAAGTACTAAAGGAACATAGAGGACAAAGGCAATAGATTAATTGAGAGACTAGGGAAATTTTTACGGAAGATGGAGTGTTTGACCTAGACTTTAAAGTAAATAAATTGGTTTTTAAAAGGTAGAAAGGGGAATGAGGGATATTCTAGATGGATGGAACATCAGAAGCAAAATGTTTCCTCCTGCTCTGAAGAATGAAAATCTAGTTTAGATGCATAAGGTGGACAAGTAAGAGATAAAGATGGATAGGGAAGTGAAGCCCATAGCTATGAAAATCAAAATGATTCTGGATGTTATTTTGAAGGCAACAGGAAGCTGTTGAAGATTTTTAGGCACAAGAGTGATGCAATCAGAGAAAAAGTTTAAATTGTCTTTTGTTCTTCTGTGCAAGTATATATTATTAACATGCTTTCATAAAAAGGCCTATCTACACAGTGCTGGTGAAATCAGAATGTTAAAAAGAAGCTGTGAATCCTCTCAAATTTGACCAGATGACTAAGTAATAATCACCTACTGAGGTTAACTGAATGCCTGCCAGAGTTGCCAGATCACAGAACGTAATGCAGAAACTAATCATAACATTCTCAGAAACAATTAGAAAACCAACGAAGGTTCACACTTACAAACTAAGATGTGGAAAAGAGGAGTGTTTTTTCAATGTTAAAACAGCATCTTCAAAATCTAGGCAAATGAATATGTACAGTCAGGAGCACTCACAACAAATGTATCAACTGTCCAGGACTCTTTTGGATTACTAGCTTAGAGACATAGCAAATTAAAAGACTAAATGTCATTTTAGAAAAACTATTTTATTTCATTGCATTAACCATCTCAAATATGGGGAAAATGAGAAAAGGCTAGATCAGGCAGTGTGATAAAAACAATGCTATATATTCAACAAACTCTATTTTATCTTATTCTAAAGACACAACAAGAATACATTTCCCAAGCCCACTGTTTAGGAAGAGCCCTTGACTGAGTTGTAGCCAACAGAATGTGGTTAGAAGTGATATTCAACATTCCTAGGTCTGGCTCCTGAACCCTCCTCTGTCTCTCTCTCTGTCTCTGTATGCTGGCTAGATGCAACAATACCCAGTGGAACGCTTTGAGGCTACTGAAGATTAAAAAACAAAACACAAGAAAAGCCACATGATGGAAGGATGGTAGATCTCTGAATGACTGTGCGGCAGAGGGACCCTCCTACTACCTCCCAATGAGCCTTATTGGATTATGGCACGAGCTAGAAATAAAAGCTGCTGAGATTTGGGATTGTTTGTTATAGTAGTTAGCACATCCTGACTAATATAGACTCCCAAAACTTTATTCATATTTAAAAATCAGAAATTATACGTGTTCTAATCCTCTTCAAGCATTTCAAAGTGTTTCAAAACACCAAAATATTATGCTATAAATAAAATCAAATTTCCAGGATAATAAAAAGTAAAGTTGAAGAGAAATGATATAAGGGATATAGAATCATTCATCATTACATTTTGAAACAAGGTGGCCCTGATAGTTCATTCGGGATTTGGTTAGTCCGTGATGATTCTCCAGTGGGCATTGTCCAATGAGGGTCAGAAAGTTTGGGGAGGAAACCAAAGGACTCTCAGTTGTAAATGACTGAACCAAATTTTCTTCAATTTTATGAGTTTTTTAAAAAATCTTATTTGTAAGAGTTCTGATATAAGAGTTATGATTTTTTTCTCATGCTTTCATATCCATTGATTTTTATATTTTTTCCTAGGATATTTGTTATTCCCTCTAATGTAGTTGCATTTGTAAGATGAAACTTTCTCATTTGCTATTTTTAATGCGTTTCTCATTTTTTGATAATTTTTTTTATTTTATGTGGTATTTTTTTGTACTTTTAAAATTTTTCTTTTCGGTACATTTTATCATTTTAAGCATATGTTCTCATAACTGCTTATAAATCTTATCTGAAATTACTCTAATGTCCAAATATGTTTCTTCTGTGAGATATACTTTCTTTCAATTGTATAGGTTTTTAAAGTGAGTATTCTGTAAAATCAGACTGACCAAATAAAATACGGGGATCAGAAATGAGTAATAAATCAAGGAACATAAATTCTTTCTTTAATAGCTGTTCATTGGAGCACTGAATGATCCTTAATGTTTATTTCCATAATTTTTTAAAGATAAACCAAATTATTTAATATCCTCTTCTAGCCCATCAGAATATCCTGCAAACTGCGGATGAATCATACGTTTATCTGAGTAGCTCTTGGCCCCAGAGGGGGCCCTGTGGTCTGAATCCTTACAGTAGATATCCCTTTGGTGCGATCATCACATGTAGTCATTTAACAAACGTCTAATGAAGGTCTACTATGTCCCAGACACTGGTGCTATGTCAATGAACAAAACAGACGGAAACTGCTGCCCTCTCGGAGGCTTATTTCAGTGGGGGAGTGAGGAAGACAAGTAAACAAAAGTAAAAACAATTCATTGATCATACAGTATGTTAGACAGTAAAAGCACTATGGAAATAAAATAGGAGAGGAGAACAGGAAGTTTATGGAGGGGTAAACACGTTAAATAGGGTGTTAGGAAAGGCCCCCCCAAAGGTGGACAGAGTGTCGAGGCCTGATGGAGACAAGGAGGTGGTGGTGATGACATCTCGGAGAAGGGTCTCTAGACAGGGAAACGGCGACTGCTGAGGTAGGAATGCAGCAGGCAGATCTGGGGACAGAAGACCATGAGCAGCAGCAGTATGCCTGGGGCCGGAGGGAGAGAGAGGAGACAGGTCCCAGACGGAAGGGCACCAAGTCACGGAGCCTAGGAGTCACTTGTGTAAGAGTGTCACTGTTTCTTTCAGTGAAATGGAAAGTCACTTGCAGGATTTTTAAAAGAGCAATGATATTAAAAGACATATTTAAAACATTTAATTCTCCCTGAGTTACTCTGAACGAAACAAAAATGGACTTGGATTCTTAACGTAAAGGATCCTCGTTCATCATGGGCCTAGTAGTTAGGAGTGGAGACGCTGGAGCCAAACTGCCTGGACTTAATTCCTGGCCCACCAGCTGACTGCTTAGCCAGTCCGTGCTGCAGATTTTGCCTCTGTAAATGGGAATTATAATAGTACCTAACGCAGGGGTTATTCTGATGATTAGAGAAATTGAATGAGTCAATATTTATAAAGTGCTTAGAACACTGTTTGGCATATAGAAAGCACAATGTGTGATTTGTTAAATAAATAAAATAAATATACTAGGGTCAGAGGGACTGTTGTTTTTTTTTTCCCTTCCCAAAGCATTTTACTGCACATTTACTCTGGGAAGTTTTTGTCACAAATTAGTAGCCTGTTTAGATATTGGTGGAAAGGAGATAATACAAGTCCATTTGGGCTCCTCCCCCAAGTAAGAAACATTACGGAAACCTCAATCTTGACCCTAGTTGTGAGCCATGGTCGCCTAGCTCTCACTTTCTTCACACCTGGTTGGAAAAGTCCAGATACACAAATGCAAGATGAACATGTAAGTTGATGGCTAGTTTCTCTTTATACTTCTTCCTAGTTTTCAAATTGTCCAAAATCAATATATATAATTTTTATATTCAGAAAAAAACAGTTGTTTTAAAAAGTCAGCCATCAAACGAGTTAGAAACAAAGATGAATACAACCTGGTAGCTTTTCTCCTTCCTGATCTAAAAATAGTAGGCACAGATGATTGGGAGGTCATGGTAGTACTAAGCATTATATTTCAAATTGGAAATAGCTGTGAATTTACTAAAGAAATTCCAAAACTCTTAATATATTAAAAATCCATGAACATTAATATATTTTAAAGAAAACAATATGATTCACAATGAAATCATAGCTGCTTGAAAATACAGGTCACACCTCCCTGGTCAGTTTGGTTCAGCAGTTAGAGCTTTGGCCTTCTGACCAGAGTCACAGGTTTGATTCCAGTCAAGGGCACGTACCTCGGTTTTGATTAGATCTCCAGCCCTAGTTGAGGTCATGCAGAAAACAACCAATTGATGTGTCTCTCTCATATTGATGTTTCTTACTTTCTCTCTCTCCCTCCCTCCCTCCCACTCTATCTGAAAATCAATGGAAAAATATCCTCGGGTGAGGATTAAAAAGAAAATACAGGTATCACTGTATCTTCTTTACAGGAAGAAAAAAAAAGGTATTCAGAGTTACCTTAAAATTAAAATAGTAAGAGAGTTTAAGAACTGAAATTCTGAGGATTAAAACTGAGAATTATTACAGACATTTAACAATAATAAAGTCTAAAGGGTTTTTTTCCCCTCCAGGTTAAATAAAAGCATATTTCCTACTTCAGTAAATGCTTGGATAATCATTCTGACTGCTCAGGGAAAAAACTTTGGAGTCCTTTTTCTCACAGCCCACAACCAATTGCCCAGCATATCCTCTCTGCTTCTCTTCAACATACACTATATCCAGCATCGAACCACTTACCGCCTCTACCCCAACCCACCCTGGTCCAAGCCAACCCATACTGGTCTCCCTACTAGTGTCCTTCCCATCAGTGTGCCCTCAAAACAGCATCCAAAGAGTGATCCCATTACAACCAAGTCAGACGGGGTCACTCCTCTGCTGAAAACTCTCAGTGGTTACCCATCTTGCTTGAAGTAAAACCTAAAGTCCTTGCCAAGCCTTACATGATCTGCTCCATGTCCCCCTCTGACCTCACTCCTCATCCCTTATTCACTCCAGTCCCTGGCCTCCTGACTGTTTCTAGAAGAAGCCAGTCAGGACTTTGCACATGCTGTTCTTTCTGCCTGGAAAGCTCTTCCAACGGATGTCCACGTGGCTCGCTCCCTCGTCTCCTTCAGTGCTTGGCTCAAATGTCATCTTATCAAGGTTTTCCCTGACCACACAAATACAAATAGACTTTTCTGTTTTTGTTCCCTGATGTACTCTCAGAGATGAGATCAGTGCTTAGTACACAGTAGCTGCTCAATAAATATTTGGTGGCTATTAAATGAAAGTGGAAGTGTTGGGTAGGCTAATGGATACACATTCCTGGAATTTGGAGAGCAGTATGAGCTGAAGATATAATTTTAGGAGTCATCAGTGAAGAAAGCATTAAAAATAAAGAGACTGGAGCCCTGGCCAGTGTGGCTCAGTGGATAGAGCATCACCCCATGCACTAAAGGGTCACAAGTTTGATTCCCAGTCAAGGGAATGTACCTAGGTTGCAGGTTCAATCCCCAGCCAGGTCGGGGCACATTCAGGAAGAAACCAATTGAAGTGTCTCTCTCACATCGATGTTTCTCTGTCTCTGTCTCTGTCTCTCTCTCTGTCTCTCTTTCTCTCTGTCTCCGCCTCCCTCCCTTCCACTCCTTCTAAAATTCAATGAAAAATAAATAAATAAAATAATAAAGAGACTGTATAAATTCAGTAAAAAGAAAATTCAAGAGAACTCGTCTTTATGATATTTGTTGAAAAAGCATGGCAAAAATAACACAGTTTTTGCAAATTTCAAATTAGAAAAATTTATAAAACTGAAGGCAATTAAAAAGACAAAATATTTGTAACTGTTTGCAGGGCTCTGAATCAATAATTTTTAATTTCTTTTTAATTGCATTTTGCCTTATTTCATATTCAAGGTTATCTTATCCTCTCAGTAAATGAAGGAAATGGATGCCTTCCCACTTTCCGGTTTACCATCTAATCTCAAACAACAACCACAGAACACTAATAAAGAAATGAAACATGTGTAATGTGTTTCTAAAGAATTCCCATTCCACTGTTAGTCTTCTGTGACCATTTAATTGTAGTGGTGACTGGCAGAACTGACAGGACACGTGGGAATTGAAAGTAATACACTGGAAGTAAATGGAGATTACAATTCTCTTTCCAATAATTTGAAACTTATTCTGAAGCTTCTTCAAAATATAAATGCAGAGCCCAAGGTCAGACAACAGTTTACTGAGAATCAGCGATTAGAATGCAGAACAGTCGCCTCAGAGACTCTGCTGTCTGCATTTTGTAGAAACAGATGCAAAAAGCGGGGAAAATATTATAAAATAACCACCACCACTGCTTGGTAATTTGTACTAATTATATGTATGAAGCTGTTGGCCCATCGTACTCCTTAAATGACATCATTCACCAATCCTTGCAATTTGCTTTGACATGCTACAAACACAGTTGGATAACCTAAGAGCTTTTCCAAACACCTTTAATTCATATTCACAGTCACCACTTTCCAAAATATAGTATTTCATCACCTACTATGTTTAAATTTCTAAAATCCGTATTACATATTTCAAGTATGTTTAAATCAAAGTTAAAGTATTGGAAAAGCCTACATAATTTAACAAGTATTAGAAAGTGCTGACTCAGCAGATGGCAGGCAATCAACAGACCAACCTAACTCTATAAAAACTGCAAATAATGGCAGGTTTCAAGTTACGAAGATGGATAAGTTGAGAAAGAAATTAAAATTTCAGTCCTGGCCATTGTGGCTTGGTTGGTTAGAGCATCATTCCATACACCAAAAGGTGGCAGGTTCAATTCTCAGTCAGAGCTCATACCTAGGCTGCAGGTTCGATCCCTGGTCGGGGCTCATACTGGAGGCAACCGATCTCTCTCTCTCTCTCTCTCTCTCTCTCTCTCTCTCTCTCTCTCTCTCTCTCTTCCTCTCTCTAAAATCAATTTTTAAAAATTATAAAAGGAAACAGACAAGGGAAATCAAATGAGGAAAATAAAAAGTATAAAGGAGAGTTGAAAGTATAACAACAACCTGAATTATAAGTGAAATAGAAAATCAAGTAAATGGGCTCAGGATTCAACTAATCTAAAAAGAAAATGTTACTAATCAACCATCATACTAGACTCACATTTTTTTAATGAACATTATTACAGCAGAGGTAGGAATAAATGAAGCAAGAGAATCCTGAAATATTGTGGAAACTAATATTGAATAGGTCATCATTGTGAATTTTTCTTCATCTTTTTTCCAATAAAATATCTAGAGCCTTCTCCTCTCCATCACATCTAAGCACTCCTATTGCATCCACATTATAACCAACCACCAATCTACCTTTTACCACAACAGGCCGATTTTCGTGAGACTTGTGTGGAGTACAGAAATCAAGAAAATGAGAAAATTTGAGACGTACAGGCAGACCCATTATAAATCATATTTAACACTTACTGAACACCAGCATAACAGACTCATAGACTCTCAAGATCAGAAGAGATTTTAAAGGTCTTTCAGTTCAACCAAGCATTCATTCTTAAATTCCTTCTGTAACATTCCTGCCAAATAGTTGGATTATTTTTACTGAGACGTGTTGTTTGATAGAAAATCCACCATTTTCCAAAAAGGCCCACTTCACCTTCAGACTTCACTTAAGCCTGTTATTTATTCCATTCTTATGTCCCTCAAATCAAAAATTTTACACCAAACACCAGCGACTGGTGTGTACCTCACAGAGACTCTGATTTTATTGATATGATCAGGGAATCCCTGACAATCAGTATACTTTCAAAGCCCCCCTAGTGATTCTAATACACAGCCAGAATTATAAACATTGCACTAAACTAAATTCATGCCACACCATGGTAGAGTTACTATTAGAAAATGTCAAATGATCCATCTCCCCAAAGCTTCTATTGGTTAGTCTCAGCTTGATTCCTTATTATTATACAGTAGAATATGGTAACATTATAATATGGAGAGAATACAAGATTTGAATTCAGACGGACAGACAGACAGACTCTGAATGCATGACCCTCTGAGTGACCTCAGACTAATTGTCTGAGTCTCATTTTCCACATCTGTACAAAGAAGATAATAATAACTAATTGGGAACTGAAGGATATAATATATTCACGTGGCCATCACATTGCTCTGTGTCCAGCTTCTCTAGACAGACTCTAGGGTGGCCCCACGATTTCCACTCCTTGATGTTCACACCCTGTATAATGCTCTCTCCTTGAGTGTATGTGGGATATGTGACTGGCTTCTAACCAATAGAATATGGCAATGATGAAGGTACTTGGCAGATATTATTAAGATCCCAAAGGAGTTGATTTTGAGTTAATCAAAGGGAAGATTATCCTGGGTGGGCCTGACTTAATCAGGAACAGGTGATAGCCCCTTACAAGAGTGACTGGACCCTCCCTGAAGTCAGAGATTCCAAGCAGCAGAGACTCTCCTGTGGGCTTGATGAAGAAAGGGTCATGTTATAGAAGCTCACATGGCAGGGAACTGTGGATGGCCTCTAGGGACTACAGGTGACCTCTAGGGCCTCCAGCCAACAGGCAGTAAAAATCAGAGTCCTCAGCCATGAGCTCTCAAGGAAATGAATTCTGTCAACAACTTGAGTGAATTCAAAACAAATCTTCTCTCTCAACCCTCTAGGTGAAAATGCAGCTTGTAAGACCCTGAGCAGAGGACCCAGTTAAACTGTGCCCAGACTCCTGAGCCATGGGAACTTTGAGATAATTAATAGTGGTCTGGCTTGAGCCAGTAAGTTTGTGGTAATTTGGTTTGCAGAAGTAGAAAACTAATACCGTTTTTGTTTCAATATTTCAAGTCCTTTCACGGTCCTGGTCACTCTACCCAAAACACCTCTACTTTAGATAAATTTCCTTTAAAGCGTGGCTTGCAAAAGTAGATGGAACCATCAGGGTAAAAATGTGTTCAGACAGAAAGCATCAATGGGGTGTCGGTAGTGGTAGAAACTTAATAAGAAACATAAAATTTACAATTAAATTTGATGATGCCATTTTTTTACCCTAAGGTGCAGATCCTCTCTATTGTATTTGTCTGACATTTAGAGTTAAAAAGAAAAAAAAAAAAGATGTTTACATTATTAAATTGTTTTGCTAATGAACCTCTCTTTTTCCATTAGAAAGTAACCCTTTAAATCCAAAGCTTGTGTCAACTCCAAAGTTTGCAAAATATGTTTTGGAGAATTTCACAAAGTCACAAACATTTCTATTGTACTTAACATTTTCTATTACCATTTGTATTAATTGCTTGAGCTGCTTATGTTAATTTGACATACATACATGTACATGCATATGCACACATGTGTTTGTGTAGATTTTTCTGCCAATGACTAAAACCTCAGAATCCTAGTTTTCCTCTTTTCATATTTGCACAAAGTAAAAGTACCTCTAACCAATTCATACCCAAACACATTATGAAGCCTCATTCCTCCATCCTTGCTCACTAATGATTTTATGTCCGACTACATGAATTATCTATTTCTAACTTCCAAAAGCAGTCTTTCTACTTTCAGCCTTTGTAAAGTGTCATGTAGCGGAGATTAACAGCACCCCTCCTATAACAGACTCTACACAACAGTCATTCATGTCTTCCTTTCTCCTCTACAGGCAGTCCCTAATCCCCAGTGTAGAAGCTGTTAAGACCACATTTGTAGTTTCCACCTTCCTTATTGAGGGCATGAGCATATGACCCTAAAGGAACCTGACAAAGACAGTCAACCTGCTGAGGGTGATGGAGTGAAAAGATAGAAAGAGCTTGATTTCTTGATGACACCACTCAGCCAACGGATTAACCAGATCTTCAAACACCCTGCTGCCAGATCTCTTCCAAGAGAAAATAAATGCTTTGTGTAAGCCACTTTGGGGTATTCAGTTACTTTTAGCCACAAGCATCCTAAATGATGCACTTACCTATCGCTAACAACTTTTTAACCTTCCTAAGCCTCAGTTTTCTCAGCAATAGAAAAAGGAAGTATGTAAGTACAGTCTTTTCAGATAATCCAGTTGAGATGATAGGTAAATAGGGGTCTGGTACCAATTCCAATGTGTATGTGTTGGTGTGTGTGTCAGGGTGGAGAAGTCCCACAAAATAAGCAATTCCCAGAACACCAACTGGGAATCCTACAATTCAACTCAATTCTGACACTACCCAGAGAGAGCACCAGATTCCACAGGTTCAGGGTTCAGTCCCACAAGACTGCCTGGCTCCCGATCCACTTCAGATGTCAGTCGCAAATCCACGCTGTTACCTGTGCTTCTGACCAACTGTTTGTAAATCTGAGGTTCCCAAGACCCGCTCCTCTAGTTCAGTTAATCTGCTAGCGACTCACACCATTCAGAAAGACATTTTACTTACGAGACTACCTGTTTATTTTTAAAAGGATATAACTCAGGAGCAGCCAGAGAGAAGATGTGCCTGGGGCAAGGCCTGGGAAAGGGTGCAGAGCTTCCACACCCTCTCCGGGAACCCCACTCTCCCAGCACCTCCTGTGCTCACCAGCCCAGAAGCTCTCCAAACCCTGTATCTTTTGGGTTTCTATAGAAGCTCATTACCTAGGATGATTGGTTAACCCACTGGCCATTGGTGACTGAGTCAACCTCCAGCCCCTCTCTCATCCCCAGAGCTTTGGGGATGGGACTGAAAATTCCAACCCTGTTATCCTATGCTTGGCTCCACTGGCAACCAGTCCCCATCCTTAGGCGCTTTTCAACAGTCACCTCATTTACATAACAGAAGACCTTCCCCAATCTCAACACATAGAAAATTCCAAAGGTTTTAGGAGCTGGGTGCCAGCAAGGACAAACACCATATATGTACTTCATACTGTAAGTCACAATACCACAGGAGGTCATTAGAGTGGGCCCTAATCCAATATGCCTGTATCCTTATAAAAAGGGGAAATTTGGACCCAGAGACACAACACAGGAAAAATCACCAGATGAACACAAAGGTAGAGATCAGAATGATGCTTCTACAAGCCAAGGAACACCAAGGAATGGCCAGCAAACCATCAAAAGCTAGGTGAGAGGCCCTAGAAAACAGGCCTCAGAAGAAACCTCTGCCAATGTCTTGGTTTTAGACTTCAAACATCCAGAACTCTGAGACCGCACATTTCTGTTGTTTGACATCCAGTTTGTGGTACTTGGTTAGAGCAACCCTAGCAAACTAATATATAATTCAATGACAAAAATAAATCCAAATTCCAAAGGAAACCAAACAAACAAAAACAGAAACTAAATTACACCTTTTTCATAGTCATACATTCACAAGCTTATTTTAATGGATGATTGTAGTACACACACACACACACACAAACTGAGTCTCAAAATGGTCTTTACACATGAAAACCTTAGATCAGAAACTAAAGAACTTTAAAAAACAAAAACAAAAACAAAACACAGGAATATCCTACAGAGAAATAAAAAAGAATAATTTGGAGGGTATGATTTTGATAGAACCTAAGGGAGAATTTTCAAATATGCAAGTGGAACAGAACAATAAAGACAGTTAAGAGACAAGTGTGGTTTCTCGGTAAAATGATGAACTCACAAATGCTAAAATAAATTAAGAAGATAATAATGAGATGTGAGAAAAGAATTCATTTGGACATATCTTTTAAATTTTAATTCTTTACAAAGAACTATAAATGGTTATATTTGCATATTTAATCAGTCCTTTTTAAGTCTTTCAGTTTCTTGAAATTTCTTACTAAAGAATTGTCAGTGAAAAGATGTAGAACAAGATGTTTTGTATTGAATTTGAATATATTATTCACTTAATTACAACTTTCATGTAACAAAGGTTTCCTAATGTAGTCTCATCTAAAATTAATGGATATACACTTAGTGAATCCAAATGTTTAATGAGCTACAAGGTTTATTAACATTCCCATTTTATTTATTTTTAACTTTACTAAAGCTCATCTATTGCCCACAGGCTTATGATGCACATGTCACATAATAAAAAGGCAAAATTGAATTTAAATTCTTACGTAGCAGAATTTCCTGCAAGCAAGCGAGTACCAACATGGTTACATTATTTCACTACTTCCAGATTTAAAATGGAAGATTAAAGTTTTTATTTGCTTTTAATTAATCTTGTATTTATACATAGAGAGAGTGCAAATAAGGGCAAAAGCTGCCAACAGATCTCTAAAATAATATTTCACATAAAAATGAGTATAATTTCTGCAGCCTAAGGGTAGCTCTGCTGTCCAAGAAAATACCTCCCTCATCTATTGACTGATGGCAGAAATTATTAAAGTGATAAATTCCAGTAAAAATATGAATATTCTCAAAGGGGGTAACACAAGCTAGTCTAAGTGAAAACCTTTGAGATCCCAGCTAAGTGCAAATTGTCACAGCTAGCAGGTGGGGACTTGGGAAGGAGTAGAGGGTGGAAGCAGTGCCTAAGGTGGCGTTTGAAAGCACCCAAACCATCACTTGTCAGTTTCCTTATGTATTTCTGTGTAGTCAGGACTCTATTTTTCCAAATGAACTTCTTCACATGTAAACCATGATGTGGAAGTCAAAGACCCAGACACTGGATAAAGTATATGTTATGTACAAGACACTAAGCTAGATTTTATGAGAGATATAAATATAAGAAAGACAATAGTGTCCAAGTTCTCAGAAGCTTACAGTCTGGCAGGGGATAAAATAAGGGTTTTTTGTTGTTGTTGTTGATCCTCACCTGAGGATATTTTTTCCACTGATTTTTAGATAGAGCAGAAGGGGGAGGGGGAGGGAGAGAGAGACATTGATGTGAGATGTGAGAGACACATCGATTGGTTGCCTCTTACACAACCCCAACAGGGGTGGGGGATCAAACCTGCAACACAGGTCATGCCCTTGACAGGGAATTGAACTTGCAACCCTTTGGTCCGAGGGCCGACACTCTAACCACTGAGCAAAATGGCCAGGGATATGTTTTATTTTGTTTATGTAACATGATGGGTAAGAACACAGACCCAAGAGTCAGACTGGTTTGAATTGTGGTTCCAACTTCCAAGTCACGCAACCTCTCTGTGCTTCAGTTCCTTGGCTGTGCAATGGGAATGAGTTGTTCCAAAGACTAATGAGTTAATATGTAAAACACTTAGAACAGTGTACACGGTAAGTATGGGGTAAGAGTCATTTGAGAAAACTAAAAACAAAGTGTTAATGGAATTCAAGGGAGGGCAAGATGGCATTTGATGGAAAAATCAGGAATGACTTTTTCTAAGACAGGTAGCATAAAGCAGACAATATGAGTGACCCTCCTCTCCCCCATCCAACACAAAAGAATGCCTGTACCTTTTCGGAAAGTACTCCTGCCACTCTGTGCCTGGCAGGTTCACTCCGTGTGGGTGGTCCCATAACCTACTCTTTTCTTTTGTCGGCTCTTCCTCCTTGGTCACAATGAGAATCTGCACTAAAACTGTCACTTTATAACAAAAATATGTCAACATTCTACACACAGTCTTTGCAGAAATGTCAGGATGAATTTTTATGATGTGAGTGTTATGAATACCCTTCCACATTCATTTATTTTTAATATATGAAGAAGTAAGTGCTTGTCTGCTGGGGGAATAGAGAGCATGAGATGAATTTGGTTCATATCATGGTATTGATTTTTTAGGGTTGCATGAAAATCGGTGTGGTTAGGACTCAACTAAATAGTCTAGACTAAATCAAAAATAATTTATCATGCTTACACAAGGTAAAATAGTAATGCCTTTTCAAATATTTGTACATAATATACAGCTTACTTAAAAATAAGTCTAAAACGATACTATATAAACTTTTAAATATTAACTCTTTCAAATCAATTTAGAGAAGTAGGTATTATGGGTTGGATTGTGTCCTCAAAAATGATATATTGTAGCCTAACCCCCACCTCCATACCTGCAAATGTTACCTTATTTGGCAACAGGGTCTTAACAGATGTAATCAACTTATGATGTCATACTGGATCAGGGTGGGCCCTAATCACGTGACTGGTATTCTTATAACCGGAGGGACGTTTTGACAGAGACACAGCAGTCACATAGAGAATGAGGCCATGTGATGACAGAGGCAGAGGTTAGAGTTATGCAGCTGCGAGCCAGGCACAGCAAGGATTGCTAGCAAACACCAGAAACTAGGAAGAGGCAAGGAGGCTCCTTCTCTAAAGATTTCAGGGGTAGAATGGCCCTGCTGACACCTTGATTTCAGACTTCTAGCCTCCAAAACTGTGACAGAAAAACATTTCTGTTGTTTTAAGACACCGGTTCATGGCACTTTGTTATGGCATCCTTATGAAAATAACCCAAGAGGTCAATTCGATCCTGGAACAATACTTGAAGCATCGGCCATGTGCTGGGCACTGTGCCAAGTGCTGGGGACACTGTGAAAGTAAGTGCAGCCAAGTCCCAGTTCTCAGGCACTTGTGTCCTTGCAGAGAAGACAAACATGGAGCAAACAAAATATACTATCACTTGTTCAGTTCAATTGCAAGTATCCTACCAAAGGACCCTCTCAAGTCATTCTTTAACATAATAATTCAACTTTCTTTACAATCTTCATTACCATAGGAAATTATCTTATTTGCTTTGTCCCACGATAGCTGTCAATCTCTCATTCCATCCTCAGCTTTTAGAAGAGTATATGACGTGGTAGACACCAAATAATTGTTGAATGAAAAAAGCTACAGAACAAAAGAGTGCTTATTAAGGAGATGTGACCTTTTTAAAAAGTTCAAAACAGGCTTCCCTGTGGAAATTCTATTTGGGCAGAGTAATAAATAGGAGTTAACTGCTTCTTGGGGACTGATGAGAGTTAACGTGAAGAACAGACAGGAAAGAGTATTTTAAGCAGAGAAAATAGCATTTGCGAAGGCCCTGAGGCAGGAAAGAATATAGCCCATTTAGAAATTCATAGGCCAAGGTGAGTAGGGCCCGAAGAGTGAAAGCTGTATCAAGGTGAGTCCGGTGAGGCAGGCAGAGGCTAGATTGTGGAGGTCACTGAGGCAGGGTTAAGCATTTTGACCTTTTCATAGTAGACAACGAGAAACCTTTGCAGGGTTTTCAGGAGAATGAATGATCATATGTGCCTTTAAAGATCTCCTCTCTGGATCCTGTGTACTGTAAGCAGACAAGAGTGGGCAGGAGGGATGCGTTAGGGGCTATCACAGCAGTCTAGATGAGAGGTTCGGGTAGCTCAGAGCAGGAAACTACCTCTGAAGAAACAGACCCATAGGTTGTACACGTGGTTCCAACCATCAGACTACGGTGACGGAGTCCATGTGACGGGTGCAGGATGAGGACATGGTTTCCGGCTCACACTACTGGATGAATGGGGTACCAGACTTTTTCTGACAGAGAACTGAAAGAGAACTGGGTGGTAAAGGATGGGTGGAAGAGCTGAGTCTCGATCGTGTTGATCTGCAGTTCCGACGGCACACCTGCACGCAGAGATGCTGGGGAGGCAGGGTCCCTGAGGAGCCTGATCTTGGCAGAGAGGCCTGGGCCAGAGGCATCGACATGAGGAATCATTCGCCTAGAGAATAGTAACTGATGAAAGTATTTAGAGAGAAGATCCAAGGTCTTGGATTATGTCTTGAGGAAGTGAAAGCATTTGGATATATCCTTAATTTCTTTGTAATCTAGGGTAGGGGGTTTTTATTTTCCTGAACATAAGCTCTCCATTGCTTGATTTTTTTCAAAAAAATTAAATAATACTGGAAAACATCAAATCGTCTGAATTTTATTCTTAACATTGAGATCCTCGATTTTACTTAATGGGGATTAGAGAATTTAATATGCTTCCGATGTCTGCCAATGATCACCAGTAAGCTAGTAGGCCATTTGGCACTTACTCGGCATGCGTGTCAACTCCAAGCAAGTGCTGGATAAATATCCCTCACACAAGATAAACCTGCCATTCAGTCCTCGCGCTTCCCACATAAATATCTACATACAAACCCAAGACAAGTAATTGTCACCAGACTGAATTCTCATTTCCTCTCAACTTTGAACTAACTCTTTCGTTTTCTGATGTGCCTTTGGATTACTGAGAACTTCATGATTAGAAGAGAGACAAGAAACAAACAGCAGCAATGATGTAAAGCCGTGACTGACTCACAAAACTAACTCCAGGTCACGAGAGTGTGAAAACGCACACAGGAGGCCGTAATGCGTACAGAGTTTTCTTTCCAGTAACTGCTTTTGAAATGGGCAGTATGATGGGTTTATGGAATTCAATTTCCACTTAATTCAGAGAGAAAAAAGTACATATTTTAAGGTGCCTTCATATTATGTACAAAACAAAGCCTTATTTCTAACCAATCCATCTTTGAAGAGTCTTGCATCTTAAAATGTTATTCTGTTCCCTTTCATCGTCCTTGATTCAAAAACTGATCATAAAGTGATAACAAACACTTCATCCTCTACTTTCTTTACTATATTACATTTTTAATTTATCAGTGTTAATCAAATGGAATCATAAGAATTTTGAAACTATAAGCCTCTTTAGAAATCATTTGGTTCAATTTTATGTTCATAGGCGAAGAAACAGAAGCTCAAAGACATTAACTGACTTCCCCCAAGGCATACACTAATATTGCTCAATATATAACCTAGTTTACTTTTCTTTGGTTCAGACATATATGTAATATATGTAATAATTCATCTTTTCATATTTTGGAGGGAAAAATTGTGCCAAGCTAGACACTGTCATCAGACACAAGTTTTACCCTACTATATGTAGGCTTCAATTTAATAGTAAATATAAATCAACTTCACAATTAGCTTTCAAAGGTTACTAGCATCCCATATTTTATAATAAAACTCCATGAAAGAATATCAGTGCACTTCAGTTTGAGTTTTCCTTCTCTCTGTTGCATTATGAGGTCATATTTAGAATGTTCCCTTACCCCAGTACGGTAGCCCCCCTTATCTGCAGGGGAATCCGCTCCAAGACCCCCCGTGGATGCCTGAAACCGAAGATGGTACTGAACCCTATGTATACTATGTTTTTCCTGTATATACATATCTATGATAAAGTTTAATTTATAAATTAGGCAAAGTAAGAGACTAACAACAATACCTAATGATAAAATAGAACAATTATAACAATAGATTGTAATAAAAGTTATGTAAATGTAGTCTCACTCTGTTTCAAAATATCTCAGGTACTGTACTCACCTTTTCACTTAAAGGAAGCACTTTACGGCTTCTCTTCGGCATATCCGAATTGCCAGCATCACTCCTCTTGGGCTTTGAGGCCATTATTAAGTAAAATAGGAGTTACTTGAACTCCAGCATCACAATACCACAACGGTCGGTCGAACTGATAACCAAAAATGCTAAGAGACTGACAGGCGGGGAGCATTTAGGCTGGACAGAGGGACGAATCACGTCCTGAGCAGGACAGAGGAGACTGCACGAGATTTCGTCATGCTGCTCAGGATGGCCCGCAATTTAAAACTTATGAGCTGTTTCTTTCTGGAATTTTAAATTTAATATTTTCAGATTTGGGTTGACCATGGGTTACTGAAATCAAGGAAAGTGAAGCAATGGGTAAGGAGGGATACTACATATAGTAACATCTGTATTTCTATGGTGAGCCTATCTGTACTCTAATTCATAATGTGAAGGGGATAGTAAAGGTGTCACAAATCTATAACTCTTTATCACAAAAATGGGGATTTGATGCCCACTGTTCCAGAAATCCCACTGAATAAAATGGATTTGTGAATGCTAGATTTTCTAAAAATGGATTACAAATATATTTTTCATCCCCTCTTGGAGTTTACCCTATTTGCTTCTCATTTCTCAAACTGACTTTGGAAATATTGCAATCCTCAATTCATGAGCAGGGAGAGACATTCATTCTTGCTGAAATGAAGTAATTTTGGAAATGAGTTTCAAAGACAGTAAGTTATAGGGTGTCATCACTATGAACACAAGGGAGGGGAAGGAAATTTTTGGCTAAGTACGACTCAACACCCACAATCGAAGGATACACATTCATGTAACAAGAAAATGAGGTATAAGGTGAAGACCTTCTCATGTTCTCCTTGCAATTTGGATAAAATCAAACTTCTTACTAAGTCCTAGAAGACCCACCACACTACCTAACTCCAGCCTCATCTCAGACCACTTCCTCACTCACAACCTCCCCACGTGTCCCTAGAAATGCCTGGGTTATTCGTACCCTAGATCCTCACACAGCAGAATAGCCTTCCCTGACCGTCCTGTCTGTACACAGTGTTGCCTACCTCAGGTTTCTCCCATTACCCTGCAGGGCATTTGTTATTTTACAAACTATCACCCATCTTTCCCCACTAGGTCGCAAACTACATGAGGAAAGATTTTAACCCTAATTTGCTCCTTGGTTCCAAGCATGTAGATCAGTGCCCAGCACATAGCTGATGCTCAATTACTAGGCATTAAAATAATGTAAAGTTGATATTGGTCTAAACTATATACATATTTAATTCATTCAATTCCATTTACTATCTATTCTGTGTAAGATAACTTGCTAGGCATTACCTAGCAGTAAAATTTAAAAATTGAATTCTTCATATTTCTAAGAACAGGAGGACAATCAAATCCTAAAATTATAAAACGTTAGTATTAAACCTGAAGCTAGAGGCCATCTAGTGCAGTTTCTTCATCTTTCATGGGGGGAACTAAGGGACAGAGAATAGTCTTCCCCAAGATAACATCTTTTCATTGTTTCTGAAAAAGAAGTTGCCAAGTCAGGTCTTCAATGAACTATTTATAGCACTAACATGAAGTTTGCTTCCCACCAGTGAAGTAAAACTTACTATTGTAATTATCAACATCATTACTATGATTTCTGTTACCACTTCTACTAGACTATAGCATAGATATGATGTGGCACTGTTACCTAAGAATCTGAAGGACTGTACCTAAAACACACACCAAATCCTTTAAACACCAAACATGTAGATCAATTTCATCACCCAAATACATAAATTCCTTCAACTCTATCAATTGATAGACTATCACCTGTTCAAACAAGCTGACAATAAAAATCAAGGACTACAGCCCCAAACAGTTGAATCAGCAGTACAATAAAAGATGTAATCACATACTGAAGCCAGCCAGCTGAACTCGTTATTTAATTTTTGTGTAAGTCAAGATCTGCAGTGCCTCACACAGTGCCTACAACAGAGGAGTCAGACATATTTGGATTGCATATGTTACAAATACTAAGTAACCATCAAGTGACGCTGGACAGATGGATGAAGGAGAGAATGATTCAAGTCATGAAACCTCCTATCACCAGGTGTGCGCTCTGCTTTGTATCTCTCTCCCGTTGTGCTTGCTATGAATAGCCCGGTTGCTCTTTCTGGTATCACTTAGGGAATCAAAGAATCTTTGGGGTTGGAGTTAATTCAGAGTTTGAATAAGACTTAAACTTCACTTTACCCAAATCCATCTCATCCAACCATCTAGTTACTTTTAAAAGACAGTCACAGCTATAATTACATCTCTGTGACTAGTCTGTGGCTGTAAATGTGGACTTCTTAACCCTTTTACACTTTTCACCATAGGGAATATAGTCAATAATACTATAATAACTATGTATGGGGCCAGGTGGGTACTTGAAATATCAGGGGGGCCACTTTGTAAAGTATATTACTGTTTCACCACTATACTATACACCTGACACTAATACAGAATAATATTGAATGTAAACGGTAATGTTTTTTTAAAAAATTAAAATCTAAAACAGTAACATTGGCCATGAATTGATCAGTGTTGAAGCTAGTGGATGAGAGCTCGTTATACTCTTTTTTCTACTTTTGTGCATATTTGAAATTTTTCATAATAAAATTTATTATGGCCCCCATATTTTTTTGAGAATATAAAAAGAAGTGCTTTCTTTAATAACTTGTAGGTACTTAGCAACAGAATATGTGGGAAACCTCCCCTAATAATAAAAACACGAAAAGCCCTTTAGTGGCCATTTTATCAAGTATTTTTAAAAACTGATTCCTTTTAAGAATCTAACAATATTTTGGAATAGAAACATTTTTTCTTTTGACTAAGTCTGTTGGAAGGTAAAGCACTTGGTGGGTTTTAAGTATTTTAAAAATTCATACAATTGGGTCCACTCCGTGGAACCTAGGCTCGTTTATATTTTGTACATTGAGAAAGTGAGATTCGGGAAAGGGGGAGAGAGAAAGGAGGAAGCAGGAGATCCCTTTCCACCTTGCAGCCTTTGGCCACCTGCTCTGAGAAGTCTGGCACTCCCTTGAGATCTCTACTTGCTGCCTATATCATAACTTGACAAATGCCCTTTGTAAAAGCCCTTGTTGTGCCCTGAATAGACAACACAATTAGAAAGCCCAAACTACTCCTTACACGTTAAGAACGTAATATTTCATATTAAATTGGTAGCCTTCACCAAGCCCTACGTGATATGGCAGTGACACACATAACACAGGTGAGTGGTTACGGTTGCACAATACAGATACGTAGTTGAAGTGGTTAGCAGGCTCCTGTGACTACAGGACTTTCATTCAGACCCTAGCCCCCACTCACCAGCTGCCTAACCCTTGGAACATTATCTAGTTTCTCTAAGCCTAAGTGTTTTCATTTGTGAAAGCAGAATAATGGTACCTGTTCCATACCTCTGTTGTGTGAATTGAGTAAGTGCTTGCTGTGCCCAACATATCGTGAACCTTCAGGAAGAGGAGTTAGTTGCAGTACGAATAAGGGTATATATGACTTGTCAACACTTCAAGCACCAACATATCTGCCAATGTGCATTCAGTGATTTTCAAGTTAACCATGGCATTTCCACCCACTCAGCACTGTAACATCCAAGTAAGAGTGAATGAATAAAAGTGACCCACAACCTGTCTTTTGCAAGAGTTTTCTAATTAGCACATGAGCAAATTCACTCCTTACCAATGTGCAATTTGTAAACACAAACTGTTGTCTCAGACATTGGTAACTTAAGTGATTTTATAATTGTAAATGCATTACAAATTCATTGTCATTAAGCACACTTAAGAATTTGCACGGTGATGTATTTGTTTTCTCTTCATGTTGGACTTTTTTAATTTAATAAATGTATTACTCTTACAAGAAGACTATGCTAGGGCATTAATTAAAATCTCTAATATTTAATTTTAATTAAACGGACCAATGCGGTCAAAGTGAGTCTCAGAAATAATTCATTCACCAAATGTTTGAAATCTAAATCTTCTAAATATATTTTGAGCAAAAATGTTTTTCTTTACTTTTCAGATTTAGTGGACTTAAGAAATTAATAGTGAAATTTTGCTTTCCTGGGTAGATCTGGTTGAAGCTGTGCTTACATAGAGGGGGCTTGGTCATTATTATACACTGATTCAACAGCAATTTTATTTGCAAATTTTAGAAAGACTTAACTTCAAAACAATAAAACTAAAAAACATTTAGAATAAACCTAAGGATGTGATTAAGCACCAAAATATTTAGTCTAAAAAAAAAAATCAGTGCTATATTTTACATGTTTTTCTAGATGAGGATAAATGAATTCCCAGTTAATTACACAACATACCCATTTCAAATACTCAAACTACAAAGTAGCACTAAAGAACATTAAAATTTTATCTATAATGCTTTTTTAAAATTCCTAATTCATATTCAAGCTTTATATCATGTTCACATTCATATTTATAAATTCACATTCATTTTTATCTCATTTCTGGTCATTAATTCATTGTGTACAAATTTCTGTTATTTTCTATTCAATGGCTATTCTGATGGACTGCACTAAAATAGACGGTAAATCTGGCCTTGACTGTAAGTGACAGTCTTACATTCTTTCTTATGTGTCACTTTCATATGTAAAGAAATAGGGGAGAGGGAAATGTTAAAATAAAATAAAATCCTGTGCCGTTATACTCCAAATAATTGAAAGAACTACAGCGCCATCTTGTGGAAGAAAGTATCTAATTGGTGAAATGCTATGATTCATTAAAGAAATGTGATTGAATTTCTTGGCTACCTGCTCTAGTTTCTTTTACTTACAAATTATTTTAAAACGCTTTATTCTAGAATGTCTGTCAAACAGAAAAGGAAGGTATTAGCCTAGAATGCTAACATACATAACACAGAAACGATATGATCTACGTCTGTTATAAAGAAAATACGAAGTTACTATCTTTATTAGATAGAAGTTGCCCCAGAACCAAAGAAGGAATCTGAAAAGAGGGTGGGGGTGAGAGAGAGAGAATGCTGGAGGTCTTGGCTTTTCCATCCTTATTTTCACATGTAAAGGAAAAAAGGAAACCCTGAACATGACTGCAGCAGTTTCTGAAGAACTTCGTGAAGAAGCGTTTCCTTTAATATCCATAATCAGAAGGAAGGGAGTACGTCGAGAAGGCAGAGGGGTAGTAAGATTGGTCGGGCAAGATCAGAACAGCACACATCTCTTTTCTTCTTCTTAGTGCTATTTACCGCACTGCATTGAGAGGCGACCATGCGCCAAGCACGTGCCAAGCACGGGGAGTGAAACGTGAATGGTACCTGGTCCCTTCTCCAAGACACTTGAGAGACTAGTGAAGGACACAGATACTTTCGAGGTGGAGGAAACACCCAGGAAGGCCAGTCTGGGAGAGCACGCTATCTGCAGGACACTGAACATCACCTTCAGGGGTAAGAGAAAAGGGAGATTTTTCACTCATGCTCCCAGATCAGTGAATAGAACCAAAGAGTGAAACCCTGGGTGAACCTTAAGCTCCATCACACTTTTCAAAGTACTTTCTAGACTACTGTGTATCCCCCATAAACCCTAAAAAGCAGAGTACAGAACGTCCCTTTTGCAGAATTAAACACCCTCTCCTTCCTCTGTGCTTCCATGGCAATGTATTCATAACCTAATACGGAACTTCACCTCCTGTGACGAATTAAATAATTATTTACCTGCCTGCTTCTCCTGTGACTGTAAGCTCTTTGAAAATCAAGACCATCTTACTCATCCTTTCACACTTAACACCAACTGCAGTGCATGTTCAGCACGCAACACATGTTTGTTGAATTAAATCCATTGTATTTTACAATAGTATTTACATTTGGCCATAATGATAAGCTCCTGGATGAGAATCAGGCAGGTTATTCCTTAAGGCACCCAAATCAGCACTAAAAAAGACTGGTGCTGATTGATTTCTAAGGTTTTCATTCACCGTAACTCTTGGTTTGGGTCTTTAACCCCTGAATCTATTTTTAAAACTCCATCTCCTGAACAAAGACAATAGTTTATTTTTTTAAATTGTCTCTATATCTGTATCTGTGTTTTTAATTTGGGGGTGGAGGACTTAGGGATGATTTTTTTCTAAAATTTTCTTTCTTTAAACAAATAAAAATTTAAAGAGGTAGCTTGCTTACCTGCTAGAGAACTTTTTTAAAGGCAAGAAAAACCAACATTATCTGAGAAGATGATGAAATCTCCCAGTGGGGTACATTGGCTCTCGCCTCCCTCCTCACCCCATCCTCTCTCAACTCTTAGTTCCCACCCACCCTCCACCTGGATTTTATTCTTCACCTGAAATGTTAACACCTGATTACAGAAGCATGTGCAGCAGCCACAGAAAGAGAATTCATTATAAATAATTAACAAAGAGCAATTTGGAGTCCAATTTCTGTTTTATTTGGCCACATTTGGGCACTCACCCCAAGACAGTGTGCCTGACTGCAAACAGAAACAGAACTCACCAGCTTTTAACCAACAAACGGAAGTAAAGCTCTCTAGAGAAACTACCCTTAAACAAGTTCAACATGTCCTGCCCGTGCTTGTGCCCAGATGTTAAAATAAAGAAGGCTAGCACTGTGATTGCAACATGTGTGCACAGATCAAGAACACAATTCCCAGCAACTCTATTTTTAAATGAAGGCCAATGGTTTTACAAGCTGGTTTGCAAAGAAGAAATGCTTCAGCAGTCATTAAATACTGTAAATGGAAAAAAAAAAATCTTGATGCGAAAGAACAATTCCTTTAGCTCTTTATAGGGTCAAGGACTTAAGCATCGCCTATAAAATATGATGCTGAAACGTGGAAAAGTCATTGTAACGCACTGCAATTTTCTCTAATTTAAGATGCCATTCAGACTTGTACTTTTGTAGTAATACAAAGTGCTAAGCATGAAATTAATATTACGATCTATTTCGTAACTCCTACTTTTGATTAAACAAGACGGTTACACGAAAGGTCCCGGCGTGGTATCTGGGACTTCACTGTTTCCTTCCCCTTTGCTTTTGGAAGTAAGACGACTGTGAACACGTTTCTCTTTTCCTTGGCAATATTATTAAACCTCCCTGAATCTGTTTCTTCCTGAGAAGGATAATAACACCGCTTCACCCAGTCCTTGTAAGGGATAAAAGACATAACAGATGTAAATAGCTAATTTTATAAAGTAATTATCATTATTAGCATTGTTATTATTTTTTTTTATCCTCACCTGAAGACATTTTTGCATTTATCCTCAGATCGAGCAAGAGGAAGAGAGAGAGAGAAACATCGATGTGAGAGAGACACATCAACTTGGCCACCCACACGACCCCAACCAGGGCTGGGGACAAACTGCAACTGAGGTTCGTGCCCTCAGCAGGAACCGAGCCTGGGTCTCTCTGGTCTGTGGGTCAATGCTCTAACCGCTGAACCAAACTGGCCAGGGCAACACTTATTATTTTTAGAGTGGTTTGGTATACACTGCATATCCAGACTTCTAACCTTTACAGTCGTCATCAAAACCCAAATCTAAATAGACAAACTGTGTTCAAATCTTGTTGGTGTTGTACACAAAACCTCAAAGGGAGGTGAGAACATTTATTATTACATAATTTTAAAATATGAGTTTGTTCAAAGTGTCAACTTTGGAATTTTAATAAGAAAATAGAATTATCCATCTATATTCTAGTTTGTTCTTTATCAAAAATAAGTTTCCAAAAGGAAAATCCAATTGTACCAATACAAAAATCCTCGTAGTAGCTGGTTGACAATCTGAGATCTTGTTGAAAAAGACAAGGATAGGTTCTTTAGCAGCTCTGAGGTAAAATTGAAAATGCCAAGGAAAGTTATGTTTTGTAAATGTTATTTTATTACGTTTTCCAGCAATGTTCCACTTGAATAGCTTTTAAATGTGTAATTTAGACACACTTTATTCTTTCTTGTATTTCAATCTGGGAGGCAAATAAGTTAATCAACTTAATCGAAGACCTGGAACCACCAAGATTTCTGGTTCTAGTTCTAGTATTGATGTAGCTATTAAATTTCTGTTAGTGAAATTAGGGTAACAGCCTAACTACTTTTGGGAATGTGTTAGCAAGAACTCTTCTGCTTTGGCCCTGGCCGGGTAGCTCAGTTGGTTAGGGTGTCAACCCGATATGCCAAGGTTGTGGGTTTGATCTCTGGTCAGGGCACATACAAGAAGCAACCAATGAATGCATAAATAAGTAAAACAACAAATCTCTCTCTCCACCTTCTCTCTCTCTTAAATAAAAATTAAATTAAATTAAAAAACGGAACTCTTCTGCTTTATCTTTGAGTCCCCTCCCCTTTCCACTGCTGGTGCTCACATAACATTTGTGGAACTGAATTTATCACAGTAAAATTGTTTCTATTAAACAATCTGATGTTAAGTAAAATTGAGCATAAAAATAATCATAAATAACTTTCCTACAAACTATGCTATTCTTTTCTTCTCAACATAGTTCTATCTGCCTCACATGAAACCTATGAATTAATTTCTCCTGGTCTCAGCTGCTCCGATTACTTCAACAAGCCCAAGAGAGCCTAGGACTGAGCTCTGGAATGCTCCATTATTTGAAACACATATAAAGGTTCACAGGAGAATCCAGCCAAGGAGACCAAGAAAAAAATAGATGATAAATCAAAATGGTATGGTGTCCCAAAACCAAGTGGAAAAAAAAATTTCAAGAAAGTGAACATAATCAGTCGCATTAAACACTGGTGACGAGCAGAGTAGGACGAGGGCTGAGAACAGACCATCAGACTGGACAAGATGTTGGCTCACGCAGATGTGGTTTCAGTGCGATAGTCGAACAGAAGCCTGATTAAAATTGTCATGAGGATGGGAGCTGAGATCGTGGGGACATTGAGGTTGGCTATAAAGAACGGTAAATAAGGTGGTGTCCATAGAGGGCATATAAGCGAGGGAGGGTTCTCTTTCTCTGGTCCACGGGCCGACGCTCTAACCACTGAGAAAAACTGGCCAGGGCAAGGGTTCTCCTTTTATTGTTGTTTAAGATTGTTAATTAGAATTAAAAGGCATTTTTGCAGAGAAGAAAGGAAACATGTAATGATGCAAGACAGAAAAAAAATAACTATGTCAGTAAAGTTCTTGAGAAAGTGAAAAGAGAAGGAATTCAGTGCACAGCTAAATGATTGTCCTAAAAATGGGGGACAGAAGGCTACCGGTGTGGGTAGGCTGGTTGGTAGAAACATAATGATATATTCTGATTGCTTGTGTTTTCTCAGTGAGATAAGAATCAGTCACCCACTGAGAGTGAAGAACAGGAAGGAGGAGTTGGGAATTTGAGAAAGAAGAAGGTATGAAATAGTAATCTCTGCAAGAGAAAGAATCAATAAAGAAATGGCAACTGTGGTTGAATGCATTGCAAAGACTGAGACATAGTCATGAAATCCAAAAGAGGTCAGTCAGAATAATTAGGGTTTTTTTCTCCAACCATCAACTACAAGCTTGGGAAACATTTATTGAGTGTTTATTATATGCCAAACACTGTTGTAAGCATTTTACTTTTATTAATACCTTTGAGCCCACAACAATCCCATGAGATAGGTACACACGAGGACACTGAGGCCCAGAGCTGTTAAGAAATTTATCCAAGGACACTAGCTACTAAACGTTGGACCCAGGGTTAAAGGACTGTGGGTCTAGAGCCCATACCCTTAACCACTAACCTTTACCACCTTTCTGCAAATGCTTGGGATTTACCAGCATTGGTCTTCTACCATTTGAGTAAGGCCAAGAGGGAAGCAAGAAAGCTGAGGGTGTGTGCAAGTAACTGGACAGTGGAATCTAATCTGGACAAGGAGGAAGTGAAGATAGAAACTGGGGTGGAGGGTAGACACTAAAAATGGTGGTAGTGAATGGGTGGGAAGATCCAGTGTGATCAAAGAATTAGTACAGAGGCAGTGAGCTGAAAAGAGAGGAATGGCGGTCAGTGAGTGGGGTGTTAGAAATTGAGATGTTGAGAGTAGGAAACGTATTTATAATGACAAAATCTAAGATTAGACCATGAGAATTATAGCCACGGTCGGAAAGAAGGGAGAGAAAAAGATTATAAAGGAAAAGATCAAGAAACTTCAAAAATCAGGAAGTAGATGGGTTTTCTACATGAACAGGTGTAGTATGGAAAGAAGGATGTTAAGTCAGGTACTAAAAATCATCACTAAATGAGAGAGATGGGTCAGTAGACTGGGCGATTACTGCAGGATGGAAAGAGGCATATATATAGTCATGAAGACCTGCTCCAAACAGAGGTGACCAATTCATCCCCAGTTTGCCCAGAACTTTCCCCATTTTAGCCCTAAAAGCCCTACATCCTGGGCCCCCATAAGCTAGGGATTTTGAGAAAGGAGAAAGGATGAGACATTTCCTGGAAGAGGCAGTGGGTATTTTCCATTGAGGATGTTATGAATTATGTTAAAAGGAAAACAAATGTGACAGATAGTTAGCTCCTCATGTCAGAATACATGCTTTGCTCACATTCATTGATTTGTTTGAGGCAAAGACTGCCAACATGCTTTCCTCCCATTTTGTCTGACTTGTTCCCTTAAGGTTAGTGATCATGTTTCCTATCTCATTAAACCTAATATGCTCTATAAGCTGTAGCTGATTCTCTGCAATCAGTAAATGTTGCAAGTGCCTGAATGGGCCCAATGAAAAATATTGCTCAGTTGAGAAGGTCATATCCCAGTAAGGAGCCTGAGCATCCAGGGAAGGGCTGGAGTAGTCCCACCCTCTCTCCCATGCCTGAAACAGGACATCTCTCTGCCGCAGAAACATCCACATCCCACGTTCTCTACTTCAAAGACTTCTGGGGCTAGGGTACAGATAATCACCGCATTTCACAGAGAAATACTTTAAGGAGAAACCTTAAAGATACTTAAGCAGCTTTTAAAGAATCAGAATCATGAAAACAATCTTCCGTGATTAAACCCTAGTATGAACTCTCTACTCAGGTTATGCATTACATATACTTTCTGTGTATTTCTAGTTTCACATGGCAGCAAATGCTGTATATTTTCCAACTTGTTTTAGTACTGTACATGGACAAACTCTGTGGATTATCAAGTGGTTTAACATAGTATGTGCATAGAAAAGAAGCTGAAGGAATACACAAAAGATTAACGGAAAAATAATCCGAAAGCAGCAATGAGATCATCAGGTTGGTCTGAGCTGTCTTCCGGGTCTTTCCTGCTTTTTAACCGCACCCTTCTCTCTCCTTGCCCTCATGACTAAATTTATCAATGGCAAAATCTATATTTTTTCAACTCAAATTCACTCCTTGGCTTGCAATGTGACTTCGCCCACCCTCTCTTACAAGATCACCAATGACCACATTGGCAGTCATTTCGGAGAAAAACCCAGTTTTTGTGATTTTGAGCATACACAAAATCAACTGTGAAACTAAACACGAGCTGATTTTTATGTACTTGTTACTCTCACACAAATTTATAAATCATAAAAAAAAATCCTTGAATAGACTACATACCTAATTTAAGAAATGTACTTCCATCTCTCTAATTCATACCTATCCTTCCTTGAAATCTCTGTAACGCTTAAATTCATTTGCTACCTCTTCTTCCTGAGATTAACTCACCCCATCCTATTTTTAGATCTCTTCTCTTATTTGCCTATTATTTTTCTTCCTTCTGCCTTCAAAATTAGTTCATTATTTCCTCATTATTTTAAACTTTTAGCAACACATAATTCTTAAACTTTTAGCAACACTTAATGTCACCTCTCCTTTCAAAATTCTCTTTCCCTGGATATTTTTCCTGAATGTTCCTTCTTTGGCTTCCTTAGCGGCTTCTTGCTTTCTTCGTCTGGTCTCTAAGGGCAGGTGATCCCCAGGAACCTTGGACTTCTCCCTGCTTTCTACAAGGTTGATCTCATTAGCCATGTCCTCTATTCTTGTGATTTCAGCTGCCATTCCTAAACACAATGTACTCCAAACCAACATTCTGAGAATTCGTCCCTGCACGTCTCTACCTGAATGTCCCATAGTCACCTCACATTTCATCTAAAATCACACTCATCTTCATAACGGAAACCAGTTCTTTATCTGATTTCCCTAATTCTGCTGAAACAAGCTACCGATCTCGTGGACACCCAAACTTAAAACCTCCATTTCTGACCCAGCCGTGTCAGTTAAAAAGGTTTGCTTACCCCACCTCCACCCCAGGTCTGACAAGCATTACTTCCTACTCACCTCTACGGTCATAACAGCTTTTAATTGCCTCTCTGCCTCAGTTTCCCCTCCTCCAGTCCATTTAGAATATTATTGCCAAATTAATCTCCCAAAATCCAGTGTTATGATCTCCTTTATTCAGAAGTCTTTAACACCCCAGTGTATGGCAAAATAAAGTCAAACTACCTAAGCTCACACTCAAGCACCTCCAGGCTGTGTGGGTTTCTCTGACGATACTTATCTTACAACAGAGTCACACCTCATAGATTCTAAAATCAGAAATAAAATCATGCATAATTACCCTGGAAAAGTCCTTCGACAGGCGCTCCACTGGAGACCATGAGTCGGGTCAGCACAGCCAGTTTTTCCTCCGGCATTGGAACAGATGCCCGTTTCTTCGGTTGAGCACCAGATGAAGTAGTTGGCTTGCTTTTAGGGTCCATTTTATATGAAAAATGCATACATGCATATCTTTAAAAGTTAGAATCACACCCAGTTCAGTGATATGCTCGCACTGCAGAGGCCCCCAGAACAGAGACTAACCAGGAAAACCACAGATTCCAGCATTCCTCTCATGCTCCCTGCAGACGAGCACTGAAAGGCAGGTTGGGTAGTATTGCCAGCACTATTTAAATGGTAGATTTTCTCCCTTTTTTATTTCTGGGATTATTAGTTTGTTTTGTTAAGATGATGAAATTCCACTATTAGGTCTTTTTAAATAAGAATAATTATTTAGATATTTTTCTTTACCTCTGCCCTTGAACTTTGAGACAGGAATCATGTCATATTCCTATTTGCATCTTCTACAGAATTTTATACTGTACTTAGTCACCCTGTAAATATTTTCTCACAAATCAAATTTGCTTGTAATAGTTAAGTAGATAACAGGGTGGTTTTTTTATTAACAGAATATGCCTATAAAAATTTTATTTCCAATTTTATTAAGAAACTATATCTTTTTCCATGAAGACATAGTGATAAAATCTTTTCTATTGCAATTATTTAAAAGCAGTAGCTATTTTTCAAACATAAATTGGAGAATGGGAGGGAGGGAGGGAAAAAGAGAGACCCTGATCGGGTCTGGGGATCAAACCTGCAACTGAGGTACATGCCCTTGACTGGGAATCAAACCCAAGACTCTTTGGTCCACGGTGAGGCTCTAACCTAGCCAAACCGGCCAGGGTTAAATTGGTTTATTTTAAATACAATAATAGAACAATATCAGTAAGTTCCAGTGGAGGTAGGAGGTAGTGAAATAGAGATATACTTGTTATCTATATTTGATAACCGAAATATACAGGTTAAAGTATATGTATATATAAATACAGACTTATATATTTATATTCCAAAATAATAAGAATAATCTAGAGTTGTTATATTAAATTGACAATAAGGAAATAACTAATGAAATATGTCATCATGATTATATTAAAATCACCAAAAACAAACAAACAAAAAACCTGATCGCATTCCTGCATTAGACTATGTAACGTTTGTCACTGTTATTTAAATATTTCTGTAAGTATAACCAAAAGCATCCCAGGAAATCATAATCACACTACCCCATATAACCTAAGATTGTTACTAGAGCTAATACAGATTTACCTTGGGGAAGTCTAAGCTATCCAAAGCTGCTTCTGAAGTCAATTTAAATAAACTACCCTGTGCATTTTGAGGAACACAGGAAAACAAATGTTGGACTTGCGGCCACATCCTCTAGACACGTGTATTTGATTCTTCCTGAACCTGAGGGACAGAATCCACCCTGCAGCATCCGAAAGTGCACACTCGGCGGGCGTGAGGAGTCATCGTGCGTGGGCAGCGCGACGGGCACGCCCCAGGGCACCTGAGGGGCGGCCAGGGTGACCCCAGGCGGTGTCACACAGCCCCGCTTCCCGCAGCAACACCGCGGGGCTGCAAGTGTTCCTGGGAACGTCGCTCCCGAGCGCAGGGTTCCCAGGGGCCGCCGGAGGGCTCGGGTCGCGCTGCAGGCGGCCCGCTGGGCCCGGGACCGAGGAGCCCCGGGTGCCGAGTCCCCCGGACGCCGTCCGGCCCTCAGCACCGGGCTGAGAGGCCCGGGGAGCACGCGTGGGCTCCCCGCGTCTGGAACCAGGCGAACGCGCCTCCGAGACCGGCGCCTGCGGGCTCAGCGGAGAAAACGTCCGCGTGGAAGCTGCTCGCTTTTCGCACCTAACCGAAGAGGCTGCCCTAAGGGAGAAAAGTCACAGGTCAAAATTAGAAAATGATAGACTATCTGCAGGCTTTGGGATCGGACAGACCCGTATTCAAATCCAAGCTTCGCTCTTTACGAGCGTGATGTGGTAAGTGAATAATATTTTAAATCTCTCGAATCTTCAGTTTCCTTATCTGGAAAATGTAAAGTGCTTGGTACAGACGGTGCTTGGAAAACAGAATATGGTCGATACAAGGAAGTTGCACTTGCAGTTTTGTTCATTTTGTTTAACCTAATGCGTTGGAATCTCCGAGGCTCTGGATGTATCATTCAGCACTGTCCCCAGTGACCTTTAGTAAAAATCTCTGTCAAGATCCACCCAGACTCCAGCCCAGTGAGAACCGGACCTGGTGAAACACAAGACTTCCCAGAAAACTCTTCTACTCTCAACCCTGCTGTGTTTTGTACTTTGGGCATAGGTTTGTTTGTTTGTTTTAAATTGATTTTGAGAGAGAGAGAGAGAGAGAGAAATACTGATGTGAGAGCAGAACAACCACCCGCAGCCCCTGCACAGCCCCTGCTGGGGGTCAAGCCCGAACCCTGGCTGTGCGCCCTGACCAGGAATTGAACTACCAACCTTTCAGTGCATGGAGGATACCCAACCAACTGAGCCACACCAGCCAGGGCTGGGCATAGGTTTTTTTGTTTTGTTTTGTGTGTGTTAATTCTCACTGGAGGATATTTTTTCCATTGATTTTTAGAAAGAGTGGAAGGGGGGGGGGGGTGGAGAGAGGGAGATCAATTGTCTCTCACACACACCCTGACCAGGGCCGGATATCAAATGTGGAACCCAGGTATGTGCCCTTGACTGGGAATCAAACCCATGACCCTTCGGTGGCCAGGCTGATGCTCAAGCCACTGATCCACACCAGCCAGGGCTGGGCTTGTGTTTTTAACTGTTCTCTCGGGTATCAGATTGAATCTATCCAAGCCCCCACCTAGTGTAGCCAATATGTCTGAATGGAACTTTCAACTGCATGTCTGGGCCCTCTGATTCCCAGAGCCTCATCCTGAATCACAGCCACCAGAATCAGCAGGGTGGGGAGGAAATGAGTGGGAAGGGCCAACCTACCTACCTAACCTCTGCCTGTCCCATTGCCTGGTATTGGTCTCTGTACCTAGGCTTCACCTTTTATTTATTATTTTTAAAATATATCTTTATTGATTTTTCTTTAGAAAGAGAAGGGAGAGATCGAAACATCAATGTGACAGAGATACATCCATCAGCTGCCTCCTGCATGCCCCCTCCTGGGGATCAAGCCAGGCATGTGCCCTGACCAGGAATCGAACCGGGACCTCTCAGTCCATGGGATGATGCTCAATCCACTGAGCCACATTGGCCAGGTTAGGCTTCACCTTTTAAACATCCCAACATCAGGCATAGATGGCACCTTGTTTAATGATTCTAATCCCCCCTGGTGCTGCCACCCAGAAGTTTCCCCTGTCCCGTCATTCATTGCATTAGACCCTGGGACACTGATTCAGTCTGGGTTTAAACTGTTTCCCCTCAGTTTAGATTTTTAAACTTGAGGTCTTTTAAAACTTTTTTTTTCTTTATTGATTTTAGAGAGAGAGGAAGGGACAGGGAGAGAGAGAGAGAAACATCAATGAGAAAGAACATTGATTGGCCGGCCACCTCCTGCATGTCACCCACCAGGGATCAGGCCCACAACCTGGGCATGTGCCCTGACCAGGAATCGAACTGGCGACCTCTTGGTGCATGGGTCAACGCTCAACCAGTGAGCCACACTGGCTGGGCACTTGAGGTCTTTTTTAGTGTCAGTTTTTCCCAGCCCTCACCACACAATATCCCCATCTTAGTCTCTGATTGTTCCTTTCTCCCTAACAGTTCTCAACAGGTCAGATAGTTATGGCTGCAGGTTTTTTGTTTGTTTGTTTATAAGAAAAGAGGGCTAGAGTTGCTTTCTAGAGACACTGAACTAGCACTAAGATTCTTGATAAAGGATGTGACTATAGAAATAGGGTAAATTGATTCCATTGATTAGTTTCTGTTAATATTCTTATTAAGGAAAATTTCAGAATTGACTCTTAATAGAGTTATCCATCCTCTAATCAAGAACATAGTTTAAGCATAATAACTATATATAATAATATAATAATATTGTGTTTTTTGTCTAATCTTTTTATGGCAAGGCATGTGCTTGGAGTTTTGTCCCTGAGTTTTTTCTTTCTTGTTTCTTTTTTTTTTCTTTTTTTCTGTAATAAGTATGGATTCCCACTGATCCACCTGTTTTCTTCTCTGGAACCCCTAATGACCATGAGCATGTATTTCCAGGAGAGCAAGATAGGAGGTGAGTAATACAGGAATTGATTAGTGGCCCAAGAACTGCAAGGGATAATAAATGGTACACACAGATACGACACTAGAATTTAGACCTTGATAGACCTCAGTGCGTCCTCATGGATGGATGCGATATTCATTTTAGAGTACTGTAGAGTACCGCTCATTTTATCTCCTGTCTCAGTTTAGCAGTCTGCATTTATGTTTTTAATGATTTATAAATTAATAAATTCGTTGAGGAGAAAAAATTCATCTTTCTGAGTGGATGTGTGTCAGTATCGCTATGAAAGAACGTTCACGTGCTGTTCTGGTACATTCTGTCCTACGAAACAAACGCTGTCTCCATCCGTATGTGAAATAGGTAACACCCGCCAACTGCGAAGACTAATCTTAGAATTACTTTGAATGAAACAGCGAAGGATCCGATGCCAGAAAAGGCAACAACAGATGTTTGCCCCATATTCACAGTGTAACACTGCAACTCTGAAAAATATTTTTCTCTGAGTGCCTCGCGTCCTGGAGTCACTGTCATCAAGTTTTGACATAAACTATTTCAGGCACCCAATTTAGAAAACAAGCAGCTATTAAATTTCCAAAATATCTATTTCCATAGATGTTTTAACAACAGAATAATGTTAATGTGCTTCTCTTTGCCTCCTTCTCAGAAAGTAGGCAGTTCAAGGTGTGTTTGTTCATTCTTACAAATATATTTCCCCACTCTGTCAAAAAGAGAAGTATAATTCAATTGAAGTGTATGAGAACTATGCTTCCTTATACCATATTATGTGACAAGCTGTAAATAAAATGAACTTTGTATGAATATATAATGCATGGGATATGTTTCCAGGGTTGCATATAAAGAGTGTTTTAATGACATACATTTTTCTAGGTAACCAAAAGCAAGTTGCTACTTCAACAACCCCTGGACTGAATATAAAGCAATATTAAAGTGTTGCAGCTCAAACTTGTAGTCCTAGCACCTGAAATATTGACATGTCAACACAGTCAACTTCCTCTAGAAAATTATATTTTGGGGAAAGTATTTGACCACCAGAACTTTTTTAAAATACTTCCAGTATTTAATACCGTAAGAATAGAAATTTAACATTATATGATTGGGAAAAACATAACAGAACCAAAATTTTTATAATTTAGCAGGAAAGGTTACAAACCAAAGATTATGAAAAATGTAAAGTGGTCACAACATATTATATTGAAAAGCTGGATGTAAACTTTATTTAAAGAATAGTTCTGAGTTCACAATTATATATATTCTTAGAAAAGCCTGGAAGAAATCCAATAAAATGCTATCAGTAGACATCTCTTAGACTTAGAGGATTCATGTTCTTTCTTTGTATCTTTCCGCATTTGTTCATTCTCTGCAATAAATATTAATTTTACTTTCAGAAAGTAAAATTAATTACTGAGCACCTGTTATATGCCAGGCACTGACCTAGGCTCTGGGTTTATAGCAGAAAACAAAGCAAAGTCAATCCCTGCCCTCATAGAGCTTATGTTCTTCAAGGGAGGTGGGGGCACAGATAATAACCAAATGTGTAAATAAATAGAATGTCAGATGGTGCTAAGACTGTGGGGGTAAAAAAAAAAAAAAAAGCAGCAGGTTAAGGAGATGGAGAATATAGAGAATGGGGAAGTGTGATTTTATATAGGATGGTCAGGGAAGGCATTACTCATGAGTCAGCATGTAGGGAGGGAGAGACACAGGAAGGGGAAAAGGGGATGTCATAGGTATCTAGGAGATGAGGGATCTAGGCAGAAAAACATGTAAAAATCCCTGATGCAGAAGTGAGCTTGCATGTTGGAAGAGGGGAGAGCTGGATCGCTGAGTGAGGAGGAGAGTGGTAGACAATGCTGAGCTCAGAGGGAAAGCTCAGAATCAGGGCTGAGACGCCGATAAACCGTCAGCTTAGGGAGACCACTGGAGGCTTTAAGGAAAAGAGTGCCATGGTCTGACTTACATTTGAAAGGGGATACCCTGGCTGCTGTGTGCAGAATAGACAGTGGAGGGCACAGGTGGAAGCCGGGAGACAAGTCCGAAGTTGTTACCGGGATCCAGGAGAGAGGACGATACTTCAGATCAGAACAGCACCAGCAGGGTGGTGAGAAGTGATCAGATACGAAAGCGCACTATACACTTCAATAGCTAGATATCAAAGTGAATGAGAGGGGAATTTGGGAATTGTTTATAATCAAGGTAAACTGTATATTTGTATATGTAATGGTTAATTTTGTGTATCAACTTGACTAGGCTAAGATATGTCCAGATAGCCAATCAAACATAATTTCTGGGTGTATGTGTGAAGGTGTTTCTAGAAGAGATGAGCATTTGAGTGGGAAACTGAGTCAAGTCGAGAGGACCCTCACCAGTGCCAGTGGCATCATTCCTTGAGAATCTGAATAGAACTATAAGGTGGAGGAAAGGCAAAGTTGCTGTCTGCTGTCTCTGACTGAACTGGGACATCCATCTTCTCCAGTCCCTGGCCATCAGTGTTCCTAGTTTTCAGGCCTTCTGACTCAGCTGAATACATCACTGGCTCTCCTGGGTCTCCAGCTGCCAACAGCAGGTCGTGAGACTTCTCAGCCTCTACAGTGCACGAGCCAATTCCTATTCTCTCTCTCTCTCTCTCTCTCTCTCTCTCTCTCTCTCTCTCTCTGTCTCTCTCTCTCCTGGTTATTGAATTGTCTTCGTTGTTAACTGCATTTACTCAGTTTCTTTTTAATGCCAGGTACATTTTTCTAGGCACTTTCATAAATTTACTGCATTTAGTTTTAACAGACGCCCTGAATGACAAGCATTATTTTTCAGAAGTAGGCACAATAGTGGCCCCCAATGACGACCATGCTCTAATTATCAGGCCCTGTGATTATGTTATTTTACATGGCAAAGGGGACTTTGCAGGTCTGATTGAAGTGAAGGAACTTGAGGTGGGGAGATCATCCTGAATTGTCTCGTGGGCCCAAACAAATTGCCTAGGGCATTAAAAGAGGAGAAACTTTCCTGATTTTGTCAGAAAACCAGAAGGATAGCTATGTAGGAAGGAAGCAACTTGCCCACTGACAGGAGGTCACGAGTTAAGAAATGCAGGCGCCCCCAGAAGCTAGAGAAGGTGAAGAAATGGCTTCTCCCCCAGAGCCTCCAGAAAGGGACACCGCCCTGCTGGCCCCTTCATGTTTGTCCGGTGAGACTCCTGTCAGACTTTGGACCTCCAGAGCTGTAAGATAAATTTGTTGTGAAACACTAAGTTTGTGGTTGTTTGTTACAGCGGCAATAACACATTAAGATCCATCCATTCTCATATAATTTTAAAACTCTGGAGAAATAAGTTCTTCTGTTCTAACTTTTGCTCAGCTTCATCTTCTAGGTCCCCTGTCCTGTCATTTTATCATCACCCTTTGTGTGCCAGGGCTCGCCACCCACCTTTCCTCTAACACTCTGTCACACACACTTAAAGCAAAGACTATCACCTCTTTTATGTTGCTATAAAAAAAAATAATAAGTCTTGCCCTGGCCGGTTTGGCTCAGCGGTTGGAGCGTCGGCCTGCGGACCAGAGAGTCCCGGGTTCGGTTCCCGCTAAGGGCACGTACCTCAGTTGCAATTTGTCCCCGGCCCCGGTTGGGGTGTGGGTGGTGACCACTCGATGTGTCTCTCTCACATCAGTGTTTCTCTCTCTCTCTTCCTCCCTCTCTCCCTCCTGCTCTATCTGAGGATAAATGCAAAAATGTTCTCGGGTGAGTATAAAAAATAAGAATAATAATAATAAGTATTTTATCTACCCCTTGTTCAGTGGCATATGGGTACATATTAACTGTACAGAAAATATGTCACCATATATTTTAACCTGAAAGGTAGATATATAGGCCCCCAAATATGTGCTCATAATGGATTTGTAAATGTCTTAATTAAGACTTAAATAAATGGATGAGCTCTACCAGACTACATGCAGCAAGCTCCCCAACTGGGACCTCGGGAACATGACTTGATATGTCTGGCTTTTCTACTTGGGTCTAGGAGGTAAGTCAGGTTGGCCTTTCACTACAAGAAACCCAGAATGGGGAGATTCGTTCTGGCCTCAGGCCTAAAACTGTATCCTCTCATTCCAGATTCACCTAAAAGCCCTGCACTTGGGTAATTATTGGCTTGTCATTATAAAAGATGGAAACTTTATTCTACCAGTTTATGAATGAAAGAACTGAATATTCTATCTAGTCTGTGAAGGCATCAAACTGGAATATATATATATCGATAGATATAGATATAGATATAGATATAGATATAGATATAGATATAGATATAGATATAGATATAGATATAGATATATCCTTTAGATTGAGCTTCGGGCTCCCTGAGTACCCTGTTCAGTGCTGTGTTCTCAGCACCCCACACAGTCCATATCACTATGAGCGGACTTTCAATAAATCTTGAATAGAGAATTCATTAAATGAGGGAGTAGATCAAGTTTGCTTGGTTGTCTTTGTACCTCCCCTAGCTGTGCCTTCCTTCTATGCGTGGGCACTAGTCTCCTTTTCCTGCTTCCCAACATGCCCCTGTCCTGGTCCTGGCCCTCTCATGCTGTTTACTTTATAGGCCCACCTGCCTCCAGCTTGGGTCAGTCCTACACCTTCCCACCCAGGGAAAGTAAGGGATATGTTGTTTGATTTTGAACCGCCTCTGTTGCAAGATTGCCTCAATTTTTGGACCAGACAGATGTTTACAGATGACTGTTTTACTTCTGGGTGCTTCTACAGGTTCATTGGAAGCTCCTCTTCTGGGCCACCCTAGCTGTAAACTCAAAGAAGGGAGTAGCTCTCCTTCCCCTCACCTCTTTCCCCTCAGTCCCTGGTCCTACAGAGTCTCTTCCAGGAATTGCCCTTGAATGGGACTTCCAATAGCTCTAGCGAGAGCTCTCTCTGCTCTGTGGACATACCTTGTCTACCAGGCGCACTCACACATCATCTAACCCCCCGCAGAATGGGGTACACTTGCCTCCCAGACACAGTAGCTTGTGTTCACTCTCCCACACGGTGGCTCACAGCCAGGGCTCTCCTGCACTCAAGACCTCCTGGGTAGCAATCAGACCCCAGTTCTGGGTCTTCCGAAATGCTGGAGATGGATTTCAAACTCTTAGAGTAATCTTACTGAAGCCTCCTCTCTCCAGGCTTAAGATAAAAGTGGAAAATTAATTTCAATGAAGCTGCTTTTTTAATCACTATCCCTCATTTTTCCTTCCCCAGAGTTCTTTCTAAACAAAATCACTGCCATAGCACTGTCCCTTATTCTTATCCTCTAGGGACTCTGCTAACTTCGTGCCATGTACAAGGAAATAAGAACTATTTTTGCTGTTTTTGTACCATGCTATGGCACAGGCATATCTGCCTAGATTGATAAGCACTCCCTGAGATTCTACCATATTAAACTCAAAGCATAGGACCCATCTACTCAGAACACACTGATATTTCTAATCTTAGTATGTCTTCTTCGTCTCCACCCTTCCTAACCCAAATAATCATTTCTAATAGAGAAAGACAGCCCCCTCTCTCCATTGTATATTTCTTCAGTCTCTTTCTCCTTGTTGGAGGCATCTAGAATAATCTCCTTAATAAGCATGAAATCAAAGCCTAGAAGGGACTTTTCTACATCCCTTCATGGCACATACGTTCTCTGAGGCAAAGAACATAACACTAACCACCCTCTGCTTAAATTTGAGGAAGATAAAGGAAGAAATACTGGGGGGAAAGTTGATATCAGAAAAAAATGTACTATGAAAAGAATTAAACAGAGACATAATTAGATTGTCATTAAAATGTGTTATGTTTTGTTTTTTTAATTGCCCTGGCTCCTAGTAGGTCCAGATATTGGAAATATTCAGGAAAAGGTGAAAAGAGATCAGTTTGGAAATTATTGGAGTAGTAAGAATGAAAGTGGCCATAGAATGAAAAGAAGTAAACAAATTAAAGATATAAAGCCTGCTGCTCTTAACCACTATGCTACATTGCCTCCCAGTGAATGGCTCTGATAAACTCACTGGCCTAAGTTTTAATGCCTAATTAGATTATTGCATTTTGCAGACTAAGAGTATTAGCATTTTAACAGAGGACTTTTCCTTAATAGAATGAAGGAAATTGTTAGGGGAGGGATAAGAATATATTTATTTCTTCCATTTCCCTCAGATGGTTAAAATTACTTGCCCAGGGTCCCAAGCTAGTAAACAGTGGTGCTGGGATATTAATGTCTAATAAAAATGTCACCGTGATGGCCTTTGCATATCAGCAGTTGACAGGTTGGAGTTGATATTTTTGGATGGAGAACTTAATCAACACGCCTTATTCTTTGCATTCTTCCATTGATAAACTATAAGACAAGGGCAATAAAATACAGACATCATGACACCCATACCAAAGATATATTCCTGGGTCTGGCTGCTGCTTAGAAGGCTCAAGCAGGGAATTAATCATGCACCCTCATGTAGAGAGATGTAATTGAGTGATATATTGTTTATTTATGAATTGAAGATCCAGAGTTAAGATATCACCTTTTAGCCTCATGCCATATATCAGCCAGATCAATGTAAGCATAAAAAAAGCACTGGAGGCAGTTGGCCATAGTGATGGATTTCTTGGCCTTTGGAGACCATGGTGTTAGAGGCTGAGTCATGCACAGCCTTTGGAGTGTGCAACAGACTGTGCTGTGAAGAAGCCTGAAGCATCAATAGTGAAAACGTTCAACAGTCTTCAAGGGCTTTCTAACTAGGTAGGTATGCTTCTCCTAATTTTACAAATAAGTAAGCCATGGAATGGCTCAGCACTTTGTCCAAAATCAGGCAGCTAAGGAAGGACAGAGAATGATTTGCATTCAGACTATGCTAAATTATTAACACATTCAAGACCCATGCATGCTCCCTGAGTGCCCCTCCTCATCGCTGTGTTCATCTCCAAGCCAGTTCAGACTCGCTTGATTACCTGCCAATCCACCAGGAAAAATGGAAAACAATTCACAAATGGCCATTGTACAAATACACATGCTGAATTTCACAATGTTTGTCCCCAGGACACACTCCCTGTCAAGAAAAAAAACGCAGACTTCTTGATGGCTTTGTCATTCTTCTAGAAACATAGCCTATGGCCCTCATCCCTGAGCAGAGGTGACAGGGGAGACAGAAGAGGAGAAGATAGTTAGGAAGGCTATTGACAGGAAGAAGAAAGAAGTGTGGAAACCACACTACTGTGGGTCCACGTTATTTGTCTATTTCCATCTTTTTACTCTACTTGCCTCTGATGGGTGCCATGCACTAAATGTTTATGTCTCACTAAAATTCATATATTGAAGCCCTAATCACCCATGTGATGGTATTTGGAGGTGGGACCTCCAGAGTGATTAGGTTTAGTTGAGATTAGGAAGGTATAATCCCTATGATGGGATTAGTGCCGTAAGAGGAAGAGGCGCAAGCTCTCTCTCTATGTTTGTGTACCAAGGCAAGACCATGTGAGGGTCTAATCAGGAAGGGGATCCTCACCGAGAAGCTGACCATGCTGGTTCTCTGATCTTGGCCTTCCAGCCTTCAGAATCGTGAGGAATGAATATTTGTTGCTTATGCCACCCAGTCTGTGGTATTTTGTTATAGTAGCCCAAATTAATTTTAATGCTTTTTATATTAATACAGTATGGCCAAAAAAGTGTTAGGATTAACTTTTTAATTTTTTTATTATTATTTTTTGTTATTGTTAATCCTCACCCAAGGGTATTTTTCCATTAATTTTTTAGATAGAGTGGAAGGGAGGGAGGGAGAGAGAGAAACATCGATGTGAGAGAGACACATAGATTGGTTGCCTCCTGCACAACCCCAACTGGGGCAGGGGGTCGAACCTGCAACCCATGTACATGCCCTTGACCAGGAATCGAACCCATGACTCTTTGGTCCAAGGGCTGACATTCTAACCACTGAGCCAAACCAGTCAGAGCAGGATTAACTTTCTAAATCTAGTACAACAAATCTCCCAATTTTTATTTCTTATGAGAAAGTTAATTGGTGTTTAAGTTGTTTGGGGTTATCTTCCACTTTTTAAAAATGTTATTGTCAGTTAAATCAAGAGAGGAGTAGCATGTTTACAAAGTTAGAAATATATAGATAATATAATTATTATTTTTACATTAAGGAATATAAATAATTATTTTTGTGTATCTTTAAAGCCCAAATTGGATAATCTGAGCATTTTTAATTAGGAAATATTAATAAGAAATGTAAGGAAGATAATATCCCACCAAGCCCCTGTTCATATTACCTTTCATCTAAGACATTTTTCATCACATTATCTTTCATCTGAGAATATTCCTATGCTATTATCTTTTATACACACGTGTATATAATTATACAAACGTATATTGGTGGGAAAAAATAATTAAAAACGCAATCTTCTCACAATCCCAAAATCCTCTGCTCCAAGACGGTAGAGAAAGAAAGTACTTTTATTTCTGAATAAGCATTAAACCAGAATCTGATGCACAATGGGCAATGCACTGAGAATCTCACCCTCTCATATGGCCAAGCAGACACAACCCATCACATACATGTCCGCAAGATAAATAATAATCAGTCCTCAAATAAGAGGACTTGACAGCACCATTTGTCACACATAGTACATCACAAATTTATCTGGAATGGGAGTGGCCATCTGTGTTAGATAATTGTCCTTATCCAGAGGAGAAACAAACTTCTCATATCTTTTATGGCAGGGGGTAGATTTGCAATGTGGAGTAAGACACCTACCAAAGTTAGGCTTCTCCTTCCCACAGAGATTGGGGGAGAAGGGTGCTATCTGCCTTGGTGTCTACATTCAAAGAGACAGCTCACAGGTCCATGAAAAAAAACATTCCTGGATTATAAAGTTGACAAAAGGTCTATCGAGTTTTCAAAAGGATTTATGTACATTTCAGAGAGGAGGAAGTATTTACAGTTACAAGTTTTCTAAAGTAAATGCTCTAAGAAAAAGGAAGGAGGAGAATTCCCTTTCCTTATTTTCAACTGGGAAAATTTAGCTTCTTGTTTTTATTTTCATGTGTCCTTAGAATAACTAAAATATAAAAACTGCAGATATAGGTAGATGTGTGTAAAACTATATAATACTATCATATGTGTGTGTGTGTGTGTGTGTGTGTGTACACAAACAGTATATTAATTATGTATAATGAAAATCCTGTTTTTTGTTTAAAAAGAAAAGAAAAATCATAGGTTGTATTTTTTAATATTGAAAAACATTTCCAAAGAATTTGCTTCAAAACCTTTCCCAACTGTGAGAACACAAGATTCCAGCTTTTTAATTAAAAATAACGTGAAACATTCTGTGCACAGTTATTAATGATGTGCTGTATTATTACTGGTTTCCGAGCGGTTTATTGTTCAGTAAAGCAAAGACCAATGGTGAGTTTGTCTGAACCTGGTTTCTATGGTTGGCAGTGTTCACCTATTGATGGAATAATTAGAATCGAATTGGTAGAGCAGGCGAAAAGGTGACTGGTTGTTAGCATGACAAGTATAGGAAGCAGACACAGGTTCAGTGGCTGAACCCATGAGTGGTCGTAGTAACCAGAGTTTCATACCAACAGTGATTCAGCAACGGTAACCAGGCTGTTTTCAGAATGGTTCCCTTAGAAATGTGAGAGACTACTACTATTCTCCCCACTTAGGAATTCTTTTCTCACAAGAAAAAAGGTCTTCTCTCTCTTATGTATCTCAGTCTCCCAGGTGAGCACACATCTCAAGATAGTTCCCAAAAAACATCTTAGCCTCCATGCAAATAAACTGCTTGTCTGGATTGTCCCACAAGATCACCAGAAAAATGGCAGTGTCTGAAGCCAGAAATAAAAACATTCTGGGCTCAGGTTGACAATTCCACCACAAAGGAAAAAAGCACAGAAATCAGAATGTGCAGGACAAGTGTTCTTCTGAGATCTTGGCAATCAAGAGCACTTGGAACACCAGAAACCTTAGGGTGGGAAGCCCTGGGGGACGAAATACCTCTAAAGGAGAGTGCCAGCCCTGCTGGAGTGGTTCAGTTGGTTGAGCATTGTCCAGTGCACCAAAACTTGCCATTTGAATTCAGGATCAGGGCATGTACCAGGGTTGTGGGTTTGATTCTCGGTCAGGGAGCATACTGAAAACAACCAATCATTGTTTCTCTCTCATATCAATGTTTCTCTCCCCCCACCTTCCTCTCTCTTAGCATGTCCTCAGGTGAGGATTAAAAAAATAAAATAAAATAAATAAAGAGAGTGTATATGCAGGAATGAATACAGGTCTGGTAGGCAGGCAGAAGTGACTTCACATCCTTGTTTAGCTGTTTACTTGCCATATGCTTGTGAGTAAGTTACTCCTATCTGCCTTTTTTTTCTCATCTTGAAAATAGGGATATTAAAAGATTCATTAAACAGTGTAAAGAGTAAAAATATATGTAAAATTCCTGGCAGAATGTGGGCACTGAATAATTGGTAGCTATGCAATATTCCTACAGGACCACTGTGACACGGCTGGACATTGGGAAGGCTTGACTTGGTTTGATTTTAGACTTTGCCCACGCTGATCTCTCTTTTGTGTATTTCTTCAACACCTCTTCCCATATTATGCCTTAAAGCTATTGTATCTATCTTGTATTTTTCAATTTATTATTTCCCACACCAGAGTTCAGCTCCTTGAAAACAGCGACCATTGAATTTATGATGAATTAATATTCAGCGCTTAGGTATATTTATCTACCTTATGAAAGAAACATATACCAGAGAGGTAAGTTGTATTTTCTAAGAGCCTAAAGAACCCATGCATATTGCCTATATATGTGTGTTTACAACTAACTATTCTATGAAGAATGTAAGCAGAAGATAATTTAATTCAATGGTTTGTAAAATTTTTGCTTATATTTTTCACATTAAGTGCATAAGTGCTTTAAGAAGCTACAAAGTAAACATAGTAAATGGGTTAAAAGAATGGTGCAAACATTATTACACAGATTTGGTCTGAAATAAAGGGCTAAGATATTTACTTAGTCAAGTTTAAAAACTCATCATTTTCTCCTACCTTCCTTCCTTCCTTCCTTCCTTCCTTCCTTCCTTCCTTCCTTCCTTCCTTCCTTCCTTCCTTCCTTCCTTCCTTCCTTCTTTCCTTCCTCCCTCCCTCCCTCCCTCCCTCCCAACTTTTCTACATAGTTCAGTGATAGAAAGTTCAAGTAGAGTCAAGCAAGATGGGCTCCAATCTGCCTTTCCATCTGCATGCTCCACTGCTCCCTCGTGAACTCTTTGCTCCCCCTAATCAAACCACTTGCTCTCTCTATCTCTGTATTTTTCCTCACTGTGATGATTCTTTTGCCTAGAATTTCCACGATTTACTTCCAGCTTCCTTCCCCACCACCCCTGCCCAATGTCTGAACCAGTCCCACCCACCCTTCAAAGATAATATCTCAAGAGCTACCACCACCACAAGATAATATTTTTCTCCTCTTAACTTTTTTTTAAACTTTCTCTGTATCTCTCTTTTGGCATAACACTTTCTCTGTTGCAATATTATTATTCAATAATACGTACTAACATCTCAACCAGGTTGCAAACTCATTCGGAGCAAAAAGGAAAGAATTTACATTTGATTAATCTTTTATTTTATTTATTTTTTATTTTTTTATTTTATTTTATTTTTTTTAATTAATTTATTTTTGTTACAGATGTTTCTCTTTTTCCCCCCATTGTCACCCTCCTCCCCCTCCCTCCCTGCCCCGTCCCCAGTTTTGTTGTCCATGTCCATTGGTTGTGAGTACATGCATACAAGTTCTGTGGTTCATCGCTCCCCTCCCCCACCCCCTCTTCTGGCAATTGTCAGTCTGTACCCTACTTCCACATCTCTGGGACTACCCTGTTCCTCAGACTGTTATGTTTATTATATTCCAGAAATAAGTGAGATCATATGATATTTGTCTTTCTCTGCTTGACTGGTTTCACTTAGGATAATAGTTTCCAGGTCCTCCCATGTCGTCGCAAAGGATAAGAGATCTTTCTTTCTTACAGCTGCATAGAACTCCATTGTGTATATGTACCACAGCTTTTTTATCCATTCGTCTACTGATGGACACTTGGGCTGTTTCCAGATCTTAGCTATTGTAAATAGTGCTGCTGCAAACATGGGGGTATGGGGGTACATATATTCTTTCTGTTTGGTGTTTCAGGCTTCTTAGGGTATATTCTTGAAAAAGAAGGACAAAGTAGGCGGGATCACAATACCAGACATCAGGTTATACTACAAAGCTACTGTAATCAAAACAGCCTGGTACTGGCACAAGAACAGGCACATAGATCAATAGAATAGAACAGAGAACCCAGAAATTGGCCCAAAACATTATGCTCAATTAATATTCGACAAAGGTGGCAAGAGCATACAATGGAGCATACAATGGAGTAAAGACATCTTTAATAAATGGTGTTGGGAAAATTGGACAGCTACATGCAAAAAAATGAAACTAGACCATCATCTTACACCACTCAAAATGGATAAAAGACTTAATGACTCATGAATCCATAAAAATCCTAGAAGAAAATGTAGGCAACAAAATTTCGGACATCATATGCAGCAGAATCTTCATTGACATATCACCTAAGGCAACAGAAACAAAGGAAAAAATGAACACATGGGACTATATCAAACTCAAAAGCTTCTGCACAGCAAAAGAAACAACCATCAAAGTAGAAAGGCAACCCACTGTATGGGAGAGCATAATTGCCAATGATATATCAGATAAGGGATTAATTTCCAAAATATATAGAGTGCTCATACATCTCAACAAAAGGAAGACAAAAAACCCAATTAAAAAATGGGCAGAGGAACTAAATAGACACCTATCCAAACAGGACATACAAATGGCCAAGAGACATATGAAGAAATGCTCAACATCACTAATCATCAGAGAGATGCAAATTAAAACAACAATGAGGTATCACCTCACACCTGCCATCAACAAAGCATCAAACAAGTGTTGGCGAGGGTGTGGAGAAAAGGGGACTCTAGTACACTGCTGGTGGGAATGCAGATTGGTGCAGCCACTATGGAAAACACTATGGTGTTACCTCAAAAAATTAAAAATTGAATTACCATTTGACCCAGTGATCCTACATTTGATTAATCTTACCATTCCCTAAAATACAAAACTAAATTTGAAAGTAGCCAAGAAGGGCATACTGAGGATATGCCCCAATGATTCCCTACCTTTATCCACTAAGCCAGGTTCTTGAAGGTCTCCAGAAAATAATCTTAATCCATAAAATCTTCTCTAAGACCAAGGTCCGTAAGTTTAGCACCTATGTTTTCTTCTGTGTAATTTATTGTTTCTTTTCTTATATTTAGGTCTTTGATCCGTTTTGAGTTTATGGGCACAACTAGTAGCCTAGTTTCATTCTTTGGCATGTGGTTTTCCAGTTTTCCCAGCACCATTTATTGAAGAGACTTTCTTTTCTCCATTGTATGTTTTGGGCTCCTTTCTTGAAAATTATTTGCCCATATATATATGGGTTTATTTCTGAGCTCTCAATTCTGTTCAGTCTGTGTGTCTATTTTTCTGCCAATACCACACTGCTTTGATTATTGTCACTTGGTAGTATAATTGAAGTCAGGGAGTATGATACCTCTGGCTTTGTTCTTTTAAATCTCAGGATTGCTTTGGCTATTTAGGGTCTTTTGTGGTTCCATAAAAATCTGACTTTTTTGTTCTATTTCTTTAAAATTGTCATTGGGATTTTGATGGCAATCGCATTAAATCTGTATATTGCTTTGGGTAATATGGACATTTTAACTATGTTGATTTGTCCAATCCACAAACAGCTTTCCATTTCATTGTGTCTTTTTCAATCTCTTTTAATAATGCTTTGTAGTTTTCAACATATAGGTCCTTCACAGCCTTTGTTAAGTTTATTCTCAGGTATTTTATTGTTTTTATTGCAAATGCAAAAGAAATTGTTTTTTTTCCATTTCTTTTTCTGAAATTTCATTGTTAGTGTATAGGAATGCAGTGGATTTTTGTATTGAATATACAGATGATGTATCATAGAATTGTATTCTTGAAACTTATATAATCTTATTAATCATTGTCACCCCAACAAATTTAATAAAAATAAAAAATAATGTTGATTTAATTCTAATTAAAATCTGATGTAGATGACATGCAACATCAGAAATGCACAGGTGGCTATAAGGTCTTAATATGATGGCTTAATGTTTTCAGGAAAAGTACCTAATTAATTGGCATTGTTTTAGGTGAAAAGATAATTATCCTTCCAGATCAAGGGACATTTCCAAGACAACTGATATTTACTCTTCAAAATGTTAATAGTATGAAAGACAAAACAAAAGCATGCAAACTACTTTAGATTAAGAGAGATTCACTAGACAAGACAACTAAATGAAAATATGACCCTTTACTGGATCCTAGAATTTTCTAAAAAGGAACATTATCAGCACAACTGAGGAAATTTGAGTATTGACCGCATATTAGATAATATTATTATATCAATATTAAAACTATGGGTATAATAATAGCATTGTTGTACGTAGGAAAATGACCTAGGTATTAGGGGATAATGCTGAAATACTTAGGAATGCAGTGGCATGGTGCTTGCAACTTATTTCTAAGTGATTGTGCAAAATCAACAAACACATATACGTATATGGAGTGAAGGAGAAGATAAAAGAAGCAATGCTAACAACTGATGCACCTAGACAATGTGCTGCAGGTGCTCATTCAACTCCAAAACTTTTCAAAATAAAACATCATCCTATAAAAGTAGGGAGCCACTTATGGATCTGTATGAGTAACTTAAAATATAAACCGACTAACATTATAGACGTATCTATTTGCTAAATTATCATCAACTTGAAACTTCTTGTAAATGGTATGGAAATATCCGACACCATTACTGGCTTTCATAAATCTTGAGGCAAATTGTGTCCTTTAACATTTGTGTGAACTTTCAAAGCAGAAGTAAACCTTGGTTAAATTTTCAAGCTGAAATAATTAGGAAACTAAACAGTGAATGTTCAAAGCACTCTAACAGTTTCCTGTATTAATGGAAGAGCTTTGAAATGCGTAACCATAATATTCCTGTGGCTTTTTATAAGGATTAAAGTTACAAAATTTTTTTTTAGTAATCTCTACACCAATGAGGTGAGAGGGGGTAATTTGTATAAAAATCATTAAGCAGAAAATCTTGAAGAATTACAGTCTTTAGAAATTCATTTCTGCTATTTTCTCCCTGCAGTTCTCCTGCACAAGAAAGGACTGAGGTTGTGCCAAGAATGTTTTACTATAAAACATTATGATGCCAGTGTGGCCCCATCCAGATGGCATCTGGCACACCCGGCAAAGACGACTGCAATCAGTGAAGGACCTTCGAAAGATACAAGGCACATTTATTACTTAAATCATAATTTCTTTTAATGATGAGGAACTCAGTTTGCAGATAGGAAAATATAATTTCAGACCCTTATTCTTTAAACTGAACAGTGGAAAGAAAAAGCACAAGATTTATTTTTCTCCCCACACTGGAATTCTCATATTCATTACCGAATTTCTGTTTTATTGTGTGACTTCAAAATATGTCTGAAAGCTAGTTTGCTCTCTTGCTTGTATATGATCTTATAATAATTTCCATAGATCTTCACATGATAGACATTTTGCAAAATGTTTAAATATATGATACTTCTATGAATTATCTACTTAAATCTAGAATGACCCAACATTTCTTTATGATGTAATTTATAAAGTGCTAAATGAATGCTAGACTTTTAGGGAGGAAAATTTGTTATTTAGTCAAATCCCCTTTGAATTTGTGTTTTGTTTTTGTTTTTGTTTTTGTTTTTAGCCATATCTCATAGTTGTAGCTGCTATGCTGAGGTTTCAAACTTAAAGATCATCAAGCAATAATTTAAAATTTATTATACAGCTCGTTGAACTAGAAAAAGTGGTCACAGTTTTTCTAATTTATCACAGCAAAGGTTCCTTGGTCCCCTACGAATATGTTATACAAGAAATTTTACTCATAAATTTCCTTGCAAAATACTATCCTACAAGTACTGTTTTGAGAAAAATAATACCGCTATATCACAAAATGATCTCCAAGCCATAGCACAGTGCTCCACAGTTTTGAACGAATATTCAAGATTGTAATCTCCATGCTTTCAAAAGCACAGAAACCTCATTCTGTCTAAATGTCCCCTTCCTTCAGTGGTCACCACCAGTGCTGTCCACAAAATATGTGGGCACCTGCCCTGGCCAGTGTGGCTCAGTTGGCTGAGCGTCATCCCAAGCACCTGTTGGATTCCCAGTCAGGGCACATGCCCAGGTTGCAGATTTGGTTCCCAGTTGCGGTGCATATGGGAGGCAACCAATCAATGTTTCTCTCTTTCATCTCTCTCTCTCCCTCTCCCTTCCTCTCTCTCAAAAAAAAAAAAAAAAAAATCAATAAAAATAATTTTGAAAAAATATTTGGGCACCTAATAGGATACGCTTCTGGGCCTGTTTGGAGTTACGTTGACCACGTGACTTGCTTTGGCCAATGAAATGTGGGCATGAGAGCCAGGAAGATACTTCAAGAGCCAGTGCATAATAATAAAGGGTGCCCAGTTATCTTTCCTTTTGCTACAGTGACCAGCAACCTCCAGCTGGAGCAGCTTCATCAGCCTGAGTCCTGAAAAGAGGACACCAGATTAGAACCCTCAAACTGCCCATGATGGGCATGCCATAAGACATATACCCTGTAATTTTAGGCCACTGAGGTTTGGGAGTTGTGCATCAGTTATCACAGCATAACTGGCCTGGACTGACTAACACACCTCCCATATTTTATTAAAAACAACTCTGTTAGACTCTTGAAGATTGCAAAGAATACAGAGATCTGCTCTTGTTACTTGGCTGATGGGTGTTTATTATATTAGTATATATTGAAGGAAGTAAGAAGTTAGAGAAAACAGTCCTAGTAGCTACAGTCCAAGCCTGTGGATACAGGATACAAGGTAGCACAGACTTGAAGTACACAACTTGGTAAGTTTTGAGATATATATATCAATACAATCAAGACTAAAAATATCCATCCCCCAAAAGTTTCCTCGAACTGCTTTATAACCCATTCTGCCCAGCCCTCCTGCTTTAGTTTCCAAATAATCATGCATTGCTTCCACCACTGAACACTAGTTACATTTTATATAAGTGGAATCATACAGTATACTTGGGGGGAGCTGGTTTCTTATATTTGGCATAATTATTTTTATATTCTTTCATGTTGTAGAAAATCAATAGCTCATTCCTTATTATTGTTGAGTAATATTTCACTGAACGGATATAACACAATCAGTTTATTTACTCATCTATTGGTGAACCTCTCAGTTGTTTCCTGTTTGAGGCTATTATAAATAAAGTTGCTATAAACATGCATTTACAAGTTTTTGTATAGATATTGACTTTCATTTCTCTGGGTAAATACCTAGAAGTGAAATGGCTGGGTCATAAGGAAGGTGTATATGCAGTGGTATCTCATCCTGGTTTTAATTTACCTTAATGACTAATGATGTTGAGCATCTTTTATGTGCTTATTTCCCACTGATGTATCTTCCTTGGATAAGCATCTGTTCAAATCTTTTCACCTTTGAAAAAATTTGATGATTTCTGTTTTAAGGCTTGGAGTTTCTTTATATATTCTAGATACAAGTCTTTTTCCCAGATATGTGCTTTGCAGTTATTTTCTCCCAGTCTGTGGCTTGCCTTTCATTCTCTTAACAGTGTTTGTTGAAGAGCAGAATTTTTCATTTTGGTGGAGTCTAATTTATAGAATTATAAAATGGATTGTGTTTTTGATGTACCTAAGAAAGTTTTGACTAACCCAAAGTGACATAGATTTTCTCCTTTGCTTTCTTCTACATGTTTCATAGTTTTAGGGTTGTTGTTTGTTTTTCCAGCTTTATTGAGATATAATTGACACATAACACTGTAAGTTTAAGGTGATGCTTTGATAAACATATATTGCAAAATGATCACCACAATAAGGTTAGTTAACACAGCTATCACCTCACATAGTTAACATATTTTGTGTGTGAGGAAAACTTGTAAGATTTACTCTCTTAGAAACTTTCAAATGTACAATATTGTAGCATTAGCTTAACTATAGTCACCATGCTGTACATTATATCTCCAGAACTTATGACTGGAAGTTTGTTCCCTTTGATCATCTTCACCCATTTCCCCCACTCCCTCAAACTCCACCCTTGGCAATTATCAATCTGCTATGTTTCTGAGTTCAGGGCCATTTTAGATTCCACATATAACTATTTGTCTTTGTCTGACTCATTTAACTTAGCAAAATGATTCAAGATTCACTCATGTTGTTACTAATGACAGGATTTCCTTCTTTTTTGTGGCTAATAATATATATATATTATATATGTATGCTACATTTTCTATATTCATTTATCTGTCATTGAACATCTAGTTTGTTTCTGTCTTGGCTATTTCAACTAATGCTTCAATGAACATGGGATTGCAGATAACTCTCTGAGACAGTGATTTCATTTCCATCAGATATATACCCAGAAATAAAATTGCTGGATCATATGGTAACTCTATTTCTAGCTTTTTTAGGAACCTCCATACTGTTTTCCATAGTGGCTGCACCAATTTCCATTCCCACCAACGGTGCTCAAATGTTCCCTTTTCTTCACTCCTTCCCAGCATTTATCTCTTATCTTCTTGATAATACCCTTTCTAACAGGTGAGGTGATCTCTCATTTGGGTTTGATCTGCATTTCCATGATAAGTGGTGATGTTGAGCGCCTTTTCCTATTGGCCATCTGTATGTCAAGGAGCTTGCCATCTATGTTTTCTTCTAAGAATTTCGTGATTTCATATATTATGTTTAAACCTTTAATCCATTTTCAGTTAATCTTTGTGAGTGTTGTTAGATGTAGTCCAGTTTTATTCTTTTGCATATGAATATCCAGTTTTCCCAGTACAGTAGTCCCTCACCACTTCATGCTTTGACTTTTGCAGCTTCAAACCGCGATAGAGTGAAGCTGCAAAAGTCGAAGCGCGAAGTGGCGAGGGACAACTGTATACTAAATAAAGAATCCTACTTTGCGGAAATCCATTTATCACGGTAGAGTCTGGAACTGATTAACCGCGATAAACAAGGGCCGACTGTATCATTTATTGAAGAGACTACTTTTTCCCCACTGGGTATTGTTGGTCTATGTATGTGTTTTCATGCCAGTACCATACTGTTTTGATTACTATATCTTTGTAGTACAGTTTGAAATCAAAAAGCATGATAAGATGGCGGTGTAGGTAAACGCGGTATCGCGTCCTCCCACAAACACATCAAAGTTACAACTAAACTACAGAACAACCATCATTCAGAACCTCCTGAAATCAAGCTGAATGGAAGTCCTACAACTACAAAATTAAAGAAAAAGCCGCATCCAGACTGGTAGGAGGGGCGGAGGCGAGACAGGCTGGTCCCACACCCATGTGTGCCGGATAAAAATCAGGAGGATACCTTGGCTGGGAAGGTCCTCCCTGAGGACTAAAGGGTCCTCGTCCCACACCAGGCGCCCAGCTCAGGGTTCCAGTGCCAGGAAGAGAAGTCCCCACAACTTCTGGCTGAAAAAAACAGTGGGAACTGAGGCTGAGGCGGCTGGAGCCCCAGGCAGCTCCTCTTAAAGGGCCCACACACAGACTTACTCAGACTCCCACCCTCCAGGCTCCAGCATGGGGGAGGCAGCTTGAAAGGCACCAGAGTCCTATGGGGAAGAACTGAGCTGTTTGGTATTGGAGCGAGGGCTGGAGAGGCAGCTTTCTCCTGGACAGACGTGCTATCAGAGGCCTTTGTTCCTTTGGTGAGCCCTTCCCTGGGCCGGCAGACACCACCATATCTGGGACTCCAGCTACCTGGCTCACACTGATTGCCCCGCCCTGGTGATTCCCTGAGGCCCCGCCCCACCCAACTTCCAGGCCCACCCAAGCTGTTGCCAGTTGCTTTACCATAGAATTGGCCTGTCTTGGATCCTGCTTCAGCTTTTCCTAAATTTTTTCAAACAAGCAGCATCTGGTCTCAGTTAGCCCTATACCTCTTGCTAAGTAATACATAGAAACAAACACAGGGAGGCAGCCAAAATGAGACAAAGAAACAGGTCCCAAATGAAAACACAGAACCAAACTCCAGGAAAAGAACTAAGTGAAATGGAGTTAAGCAACCTAACAGATGCTGAGTTCAAAATACTGCTTATAAGGATGCTCAATGGACTTAGTGAGAACCTCAGTGAACTTAGAGAGGGCCTCAAGAGCATAAAAAAGGACCAGTCAGAAATGAAAGATGCACTAACTGAAATAAAGAATAGTATACACAGATTCAATAGTAGAGTAGGTAAATCCAAGAAGCAAACCATCAATTTGGAATATAAGGAAGCAAAAAACACCCAATCAGAACAGCAAAAAGAAAAAAGAATCCAAAGAAATGAGGATAGTGTAAGGAGCCTCTGGGACAACTTCAAGCGTGCCAACATTCGCATCTTGGGGGTGCCAGAAGGAGAAGAGAGAGAACAAGAAATTGAAAACCTATTTGAAACAATAATGGCAGAAAACTTCCCTAATTTGGTGAAGGAAATGGACATACAAGTCCAGGAAGCACAGAGAGTCCCAAACAAGATGAACCCCAAGAGGCCCACACCAAGACACATCATCATCAAAATGCAAAAGGTTCAAGACAAAGAGAGAATCTTAAAAGCAGCAAGAGAAAAGCAGTTAGTTACCTACAAGGGAGTTCTCATAAGACTGTCAGCTGATTTCTCAAAAGAAACTTTGCAGGCCAGAAGGGAGTGGCAAGAAATATTCAGGGTGATGAAAAGCAAGAACCTACAACCAAGATTACTCTACCCTGCAAAGCTGTCATTTAGAATCGATGGCCATAGAAAGAGTTTCCCAGACAAGGAAAAGCTAAAGGAGTTCATCATCACCAAACCATTATTATATGAAATGTTGAAGGGTCTTCTTGAAGAAAAAGATAAAAAAAATATCAACAAACAAAATGGCAATAAATACATATCTATCAACAATTGAATCTACAAACAAGTGAACAAGCAGAACAGAAACATTCTCATAGATACAGAGAACTTTTGCTGAGCACCAGCTGGGTGGGGGCTGGGGGGAGGGGTGAAAAAGGTGAAGGGATTAAGAAGTACAAATTGGTTGTTAGACTGACAAACCTCAAAGGGAAGGGGGGTTGGGAGGTGGGAAGAAATAAACCAAAGAACTTATATGTAAAAAAATAAATAAATAAATAAATAAATAAAATTAAAAAAAGCATGATGCCACCAGCTTTAATCTTCTTGCTCAGGATTGCTTTGGCTATATGGAGTCTTTTGTGGTCCATGCAGATTTTAGGATTGTTGTATCTATTTTCCTGTAAAAAATGCCATTGGAATTTTGATAAGGATTTGCATTGAATCTATAGATGATTTGGGGTAGTATGGACATTTTTAACAATATTAATTCTTCTGATCCATGAACATGAAAAAGCTTTCCATTTATTTGTGCCTTTAATTTCTTTCATCAAAGTCTTAAAATGTTCAGTGTACAGGACTGGGAGCTTGCTCCCCTGCCCCAGCAAGGCCATAAAATGAGCTCCACAGCCAGTACAACCCATTGGCTGGAGATACAAATCAGGCAGAATTGCCAGCTGAGCCTGGTATCTCTGTTTGGGCAAACAGGGATGCAGTCTGCTAAGATTTGAGCACTAGTGGCTGTAAGCACTGCCCTTTCTCCATCTGATTGATCTCCAATCGTTGGGCTCCACAGATTCTCCCAGTGAAACCCATGAGATGAGGGTCAGTGAGCCTCCCAGGAAGTGTGCCACCTACTGAGGAAACTGGATTTCCACCCTGGCTTATCTTTTCCCACTGGAGGAACCATAGGTCCACGGGGTTCCTCTCAGTGTAATACTGCACCAGCCAGGAGCAGGAGTAATATGGTCAAGATGTAACAGCATCCTTACTCTTCTAACGTGGTTTTTCTTAGTCTCCATTGTCGAGAAGGGTATGTCAACCTCACATCAGGTTCTGGAATTTTCACAGTGGTATCTTGTCTATGGGTAGTGCTAGTTTATCTTGTAAGTGCGACTGAAGTTGGGAATGACCTATGTTGCCATCTTGGTGACATCACCTCTTCATATTTTTAGGTTTAATATTGAGGTCTGTGATCCATTCATTATTATATATTATACATGGGGTGAATGAAAGGTAATTCTTTTGCATGTGGATATCCAATTGTTTAAGCACAATTTGTTGGAAAGGCGCCTTTGCACATCTTTGTAAAAAATAAGTTGTGCATAGATGTGTGTATCTAATTCTGGATGTTGTAATAATTTCCATTGGTCTGCTTTTCTATCTTGACACCAATTCCACATTTCCTTGATTACTCTAGCTTTGTAAGTCTTGAAATTAGCTACACTTTGTCTTCCAATTTTGGTCTTCTGTTTCAGAACTATTTTTGCTATTCTAGGTCCTTTGCATTTCCGTATGAATTTTAGAACTCATTTGTCAGTTTCTGCATAAAAGCCTTCTGAGGTTTTTACTGAGATTGCATTGACTGTAAAAATCAATCTGAGTCAAATTTACATCTTCTGACTATGAACATGTGTATCTTTCCACTTGTTGAGGTCTTATTTAATTTCAGCAATGTTTTGCAGTTCCTTGTACAGATATTTCACTTATTTTATCAGATTTATCCCTGTGATGTTGTGACTTATATTTATAATAAGAAATATATATTTAGACTTTGTCCTGGTTCCTAGCACGGAGCTCCTAAAACCCTTGGAATTTCCTAAGTGATAAGAGTATAAAGACTCTTGACATTCATAACAAATATCTTTTAACTAAAACTGAGTTTATGTTAATGAGGTAATTTTTGGAAAGTACATAAAGACAGGGGCCAGTTGCCAGAGGAATCAGCCATGTGATTAAAGAGTTGGAACTTTCAGCCCCATCCTTGACCTCCAGGGAAGGGAGAGGGGCTGGAGGTTGAATCAATGCCCAATGGCCAATAATTAGTCAATCAGGCCTATGTAGTGAAGCCTCCATAATAACCCCAAAGGATAGGGTTCAGGGAGCTTCCCTGTTGGCAAACACCTGGAGATTTAGGGAGTGCAGCACTCTGGGAGAGAGCATGGAAACTCCGGGCCCTTTCCCCATGCCTTGCTCTACGCATTTCTTTCATATGGCTGTTCCTGAGTTATATCTTTTTATAATAAACTGGTGATCTAATAAGTAAAATGTTTCTCTGAGTTCTATGAACTGCTCTAGCACTTTAGTAAAACCTAAGGAGGGAGCTGCAGAAACCTCTGAACTATATCCAGTCAGTCAGAAGAGTGGGTCACAACCTGTTCTTGCAACTGATGTCTAAAGTGGGGCAGGGGTCAGTCTTGTAGGACTGAGCCCTTAACCTGTGGAATCTGATGCTATCTCTAGGTAGACAGTGTCAGAATTGAGCTGAATTGTAGGATGCCCAACATGTGTTCTGAGAATTGCTTGTTGGTGTGAGGAACCCCAGCATCACCATCACATCGGAGTTGGTATTAGACTCATTTTAATCTCTAAGTATTTAATAATTTTAGATACTATTATAAATGGTATTTTAACTTCAATATATGCTTATTTGATATTAGTATATATGAATACAATTATTTTTGTATATTGATCTTGTATCCTGAAACCTTGTTAAACTAATTTATTCTAATAGATTTTTGTATATTCAATTAAGTTTTTCACATAAATGATGTCTTTCATAAATAAAAACAGTTTTACTTCTTCCTTTCCAATCTGGATGCCTTTTATTTATTTTTCTTGCTATATTGAAAAAGCTTGGGAGAAACCTTTGTATCCCCTCTCGCAGCAACAGGTCACACCACACGCCTTTTCGAAGGAAGTGGGTAAACAGGACTAAGACTGCGGTTTTTTTCTTTAAACTTAATTATGCTCAATTAATATTTGACAAAGGTGGCAAGAGCATACAATGGAGTAAAGATAGCCTCTTTAATAAATGGTGTTGGGAAAATTGGACAGCTACATGCAAAAAAATGAAACTAGACCATCAACTTACACCACACACAAGAATAAACTCAAAATGGATAAAAGACTTAAATGTGACTCGTGAATCCATAGAAATCCTAGAAGAAAATGTAGGCAACAAAATTTCGGACATCATACGCAGTAGAATCTTCACTGATACATCACCTAAGGCAACAGAAACAAAGGGAAAAATGAACACATGGGACTACATCAAACTCAAAAGCTTCTGCACAGCAAAAGAAACAACCATCAAAACAGATAGGGAACCCACTCCATGGGAGAGCATAATTGCCAGTGACACATCAGATAAGGGGTTAATTTCCAAAATATACAGAGTGCTCATACAACTCAACAAAAGGAAGACAAAGAACCCAATTAAAAAATGGGCAGAGGAACTAAATAGACACCTCTCCAAAAAGGACATACAAATGGCTAAGAGACACATGAAGAAATGCTCAACATCATTAATCATCAGAGAGATGCAAATTAAAACAACAATGAGGTATCACCTCACACCTGTCAGAATGGCCGCCATCAACAAATCATTAAACAACAAGTGTTGGCGAGGGTGTGGAGAAAAGGGGACTCTAGTACACTGCTGGTGGGAATGCAGACTGGTGCAGCCACTGTGGAAAACACTATGGTGTTACCTCAAAAAATTAAAAATTGAACTGCCATTTGACCCAGTGATCCCACTTCTAGGAATATACCCTAAGAAGCCTGAAACACCAATCAGAAAAAATACATGTACCCCCATGTTCATAGCAGCACTATTTACAATAGCTAAGATCTGGAAACAGCCCAAGTGTCCATCAGTGGATGAATGGATAAAAAAGCTGTGGTACATATACACAATGGAGTACTATGCAGCTGTAAGAAAGAAAGATCTCTTATCCTTTGAGACGACGTGGAGGGACCTCGAGAGTATTATCCTAAGCGAAACAAGCCAAGCAGAGAAAGACAAATATCACATGATCTCACTTATTTGTGGAATATAATGAACATAGCAGTCTGAGGAACAGGGTAGACCCAGAGACGTGGAAGTAGGGTATAGACTGACACCCCTCAGGAGAGGGGGTGGGGGGGAGGGAGGAGATGAACCACAGAACTTATGCACATGTATGCATAAGTGATGGACATGGACAACAAGGCTGGGGACAGGGTGGGGGGATGGGGAGGAGGGTGTCAATGGGGAAAAAAAGGAGAAACCTCTGTAACAAAAATATAAAAAAAAAATAAAAAATAAAAAGAGAGTATATTCTAAAAAAAAAAAAGAAAAAGCTTGAAGAGAGGTGCTGTGATCCAGCCATTCTGCTCCTACATATTTTACTCAAGAAAAATTAAAGTCTATATCCCCATATGAACACTTGTACAAAAATGTTTTAGCACCTTTATTTGTCATAGCCAAAAACTAAGAAACCCAAATGTCTATCGGCAAATGAATGAATAAACAAACTGCAGTATATCCATGTAGTTGAATATTATTCAGCACTATAGAGGAATGAACTATTGACCTGCTGCAACATGCATGAGTATCAAAATAATTATTCTGAGTGAAAGAAGCCAGACAGAGGAATACATACTGCATAATTTCGGTTATATAAAGTTATGGGATATGGAAATTAATGGAAATGCAACTTAAAGGAAAGCAAAGCAATAGTTGTTTAGTAATGGGGTCGAGAGAGAGCAGAGACTGGAAGAAAGGATTACAAATGTGCACGAGGATCCCTGGGGAGGGGGTGGTGGTAGATATTTTAATTATCTTGATTGTGGTTATGTTTCATGAGTATATAAATATGTCAAAGCTTATCATTTTAGCAGTTTATCATATATCAATTATACCTCAATAAAACAAAAATAATTTTTAAAAATCACTGCAGACAATGAATAAACTCAAGTCTAGAATTATCTGGCTGTAAGTAGATACAGAATGTCAACTCTATTGTATACCCTCACCACTAGAAACTCCCTAAATGTAGCCCAAACTTTGGGACATATGAAGAGCAATTATAAGGTCTGACTAAATTAGGGAATTAAGTGGCAAAGATGGATAGTCTATAAATTGAAATATGAAATAAACATCATGGAGAGGCAGTTCACAGAGAAAAGTTCTTAATGGTTCTGTTGGATTTAAACTTGGGGCAGGGAATAATGTTAAGGTATATAAAGTATAGGACACCAATAGCTATCATGATTATTTAAGAATAATATGTCATTGGCATGCAGCATAGTTAGGGGATAAAATAGATGAGAGAAAAATAAATTGCATGCATATAATTAGTAGTGAGCAAATATTATTAACTACTTAACTACTAGTAATAAGTGGAGGAAACTTCTGCTCTTTTTTCAGGAAAATGAAGAACCTTCCGTCGGTGGCATTCCACCCTCAATTACAAAGCCATGGTCTCTGAGTTTATGGAAATGTTTTTGAACTTCTTGGAAGAAATCATTCAGTTCTACTAAGACCCTGGGATATTTGTTCAACTTCTCACACCTATAGCAACAGTTCTCTAACAGGTTTTACCCACTGCCCACCCTCCTGTGCTTGTTAAAAGGCAATGATTTTATGCAAATATGCTCAATTTCCAAAGTTGTCTCTATCTGTTGCTTCATCCCAGAGTATCATCAATGTATTAATACAGTATCACAGCTTGATCCTTCACCAGGCTTCATAATTTCTGTAGTTCAACAGGGTTTCTGGTTCATTAGATATTATTATTATTTGCTTTGCTTTGAACGAAAATGTTGTTCTGTGATTCAAAACCTGAACACCCTAAGCAGCTTATAATAAACCTAATTTCCACTGTTTCTACCAAACTTTTAATGTATCTGAATTACTGAATTTCCCTTGGAAAACTGTAGTAAAGTAACCTCAAAAACCCAAATGTCAGTATTTTATTTAAAAACAAAGTTCTACAAGCATGTCCTGCATTACTTGGGAATTTTCAGACATAATATCTTCCCCTGAAATATACAGTAAGTACTTAACTAAGAAAGCTGTTCAAGCTATTCAAATATTTTGCTTTTTTCCCCCCATGTGTTCTTAATGTTTGAGTTCAGTAAGTTTGAGCCTCATCAACTTAGTATTTCATAGTCAACGCACAATAAGTGATAGAAGAGAAATCAATGTCATGTCATTCTATTATTCAGGACTCTTTCAACTGCTAGCAATAAAACCCCCCTCTCAAACTAAGTGGAACAAAATAGAGATTTCATTAGCTTCCATAAATGAAATGTTTGTAGATTTCTATCTTCAGGCATACCGGAGCACAGGTGCTCATATATGGCTCTCCCTCTTCCTATCTTGGACAGTTCTTCTAGGCATGATGAGTAGCAGTAGCCCACAAGACCCACATCATGCTCTCCTAGCAACCCCCAAATAAAAACTAAGAAAGCAACTTTCCCAATAGTTCTGGCAGATAATTACCAGGGACAACTCTTCCTGAACTAAGCACTACGGGCGGGGGACAGGGGTGCTCTCATTAGGCAGGCCTGGCATGTGTCCTCTCCACATCTGATAGACAGAACCCTCCTTGCTCAGATCGCGTGGACTCAGTTCTCCCCAGGAACAGATGGGATGTGTAAACAGATATGATAAGAGATGCTAAGCAGGTAAGATCACAGATCTTTGCTACAATTTTCAAGATGACGTTGTTCTCAAAGACATATCTATAAGACACTATAAAATAAAGTGTAAAGTTAAATGTATACTCATGTGCCAACATGCAGAAGGCAAACTGTATTTGTGCCATAGATATCAGACAACTGTCTTGGAGAGCCTTTTCAAGAAAAACATTTGGAGGCAGTGAGGTCACAATAGGCTTTCTGCTATTCATACTGTACGTACTGCCAACTCGAACTTCCTAAAGCACTGCTGGTAGTTCCCCCGTTCTTATGTAATAAGGCACAGACATCTTAGTCTGAAGATAATCAGATAGAATTCTCTCCAATTCAGTAAATAGTACATATAGCTTACGACTCTGAATGAACTACCTAGTCTCTTTAAGCCTCAGCTCACTCACTTGTAAAATTAAAATACGATGCCTACTTTAATGAATGTTGGAGACTAAAATGAGCCTATCGCAGCATCTGGCACATAGTAGCTGCTCAACAAGTGTTTTCTTAGGATGATTGCTCATATTCCTCCACAGGAACAGCCTTCTTCATATTGTTCTCTTGTCTTATCTTTCCAATGTTTTCCTCACTAAGTGTAAGTTTGGCAAAGGCAAGGATTCTGGCTGTTTTATTTGCTGATAGCATCCAGGGGCTTAGAACTATACCATAGTAGGTGCTCAATAAGCATTTGTCGAATGAATGAATACATCAACTGCCTACCTTATCTCCCAGATCAAATAGTTCACTCACTGAGGAGATGATCCCTGTTCAATTCATTTTTATATTACCCCAAATTCCTAGGTTAGTTCCTAGAATGAATAAATATTTGTTGAATGGATGACTGAATGGATGAAAACCCAAACAGCTGCCTCCTCAAGTATTCCATTTTCACTTCTCGAACACTAACACAGTCAGTGAACATTTTAACTGCAATCATAATCATCATTCCTAGCATTTTAAGCTCCATATTCAGAGGGGGAAATGCTGCAAATAATATGCCTTCATGTTCAACCAAACACACATACAAATTAAAGTTAAAAGCACAAGGAGTGGCATTTATGTTGTTCGATGGCATTAAAATTTTAAAGGTTGCCCAATGATTTGGAGTGTTTCTTAAACTTGTCTGCTTTTCAATCCCATACAATGAATAGTAAAGCATGTATTTAATAAAACATTTCTAAAGTCAGAGCATATTATTGACTGATCAATAAAATGTGCTTTTTAACTTACATGCAGGACTGATATAATCAGCTTTTTAATGAATCCCTAGACTGCCACAGAAAGTTTTATAAATCTCAAATAGTGAGATTTTTATGAAAGTTATTAGCATACTTGTTCACCAAAGAACTTTATACCATTTCCTGGGATTTTTAACTGTTTTAATGAGGCAAAAATTACAAAGAAGCATAAAGCCTAAACTTTATTGGCAATATGTAGAACAAAGATCCGTTCAGCCATCACTTAAGTCATCCCCCAAGCACTTGCATGTTGGGTAAGCATGATAAAATAAGGAAGAGATGACTTGTTTTCTCCAAATCCTAATGGAACTGTGTACTTGAACATAATTTAAACCCATGTTAGTCAATTTCCTAATGGAAAAATATAACCTCTTACCTTTAAATATTAAATGACCCTGTGGAGACTTACTAAAAAGAAGGCTTGCTCAACTTTGCTAACATTAAATGACCCATACAAAATAACATCTTGATGTATTAGTATATGAATCAAAAACATCTGTATCATGTTTGGCTTAAAATATACATTGATTTGAAAATAAAGTGGAAAGTTTTTGTAAAAATGTCTGCTTTATTTCAAAGAATGTAAACCATTAAACACATTTTTGATACTGTTCTAAAATTTAATTCAATTGTTTGAAATAAAGCTCAGAGAAGTTTATCTTTCTTCCTGTATGGGCCTGCAGTTGAGCCTCAAAAATTCGCATAAAGCTTTTGACACAACAAAAACCTAACTACTTATAGACTGCTGTTGACCCGAAGCTTACTGATAACATAAACAGTTGATTAACACATATTTTGCATGTTATATGTATTATACATTGTATTCTTACAATAAAGTAAGTTAGAGAAAAGAAAATGTAATTTAAAAAATCATAAAAAAGAAAAAATACATTTGTAGTACTGTACACATTTGTTGAAAAATAATCAGCATATAAATGGGCCAGTGCAGTTCAAACCTGTTCCTCAAGGGTCAACTGTACATAGGACCTTCCAGCAGAGAGTTTTGTCCTGAGATCAGCTGACTCATAGTAGGTCTATTGATAGGCTTCAGGAAGCCCCTGAAACCCTGGAACTGTGCTCGAAGTTCTGTGTGTATGTGCGGACATGTCTTTATACAGAGCACAGTTTCTCAATCTTGGCATTCTTGACATTTTGGGCCAGATAATTCTTTGTTGTGGGAGCTGCCCTATGGATTGTAGGGTGTTTGGCATTATCTCCGGCCTCTACCTATGAGACACCACTAGCACAGCCCCAATCATGACCATCAGAAATGTCTCCAAATATTACAACTATCCCAGGAAAACCACTGATGTAGAGAGAGGGCCCACTGCTTTGATCAGATTCCCAAACAGGTTGAGTCACTGCTTTAGTGTGTACAACAAGAGTCCTGGCCACCTCCCATTGGGCCCCACAGATAAGCACACTGCTCTGGCCTTTAGGGTTCCCCCCCAAATGAACCCATTGCTGTTACTATTGTGGCAGTCAGAGTGATGGGTGTCCCCGCCACCATCCTTCCCCCTGAGAATTGCAATCACCTAAGAATCTGCTTTTCCAAAAACCTTTGGCTAAGATCTCCCAGTTGTTGATGGCTTCAGAAAGTCTAAGGATTATCTTTAAGGATGGGGAATTATAAACCTCCTAGGTTTGTTAAGGTTTGTGTCTCATCTTGTTTTGATTCCCCACCACACTACCAATACCTGACTTGTGTAATCAATACATATTTGGTTAATGATTGGATAACTGCACTGTGAAACTCACAGCATCTGGGAGAGCTTACTTTTGATTAAAAGACCCATAGTATGAACTGTTTCTGAAATCACTCCCTCGCAAAGTTCTGGTTTTCTCTGCCTACCTACTAGAAGCTGTTGCCTCAGAGATCCACCCCAAGGAGAACAGAGCCCAATGAGTCTATTCCACACCATTAACTTGGACTCGCTGGCAGTCGATTCTCTCTTTGCTCCATGTAGGTTTGGCCCCATGTGTAGGTCACAGGTATTCCTGAAGGCATGTAAGTATCCTTATCACCTCCACTGGAACCCTTGTGGACTGTGGGATAATTCTCTTGCTCTACTTTCCTTTAGCCAACTAACCCATGGATTTGACCTACTTTCCTTTTCCTTTCAAAACCCAGTACCTACTGTCCTTGATGCTCTTTTCCCTTTTTTTTTCTTTTCCAAATTTAATTCTAAAGTGGAATACAATCTCTCTAGTGCCCTACACACACACACACACACACACACACACACACACACACACACTTTTCTTGCCTACCCCACAGAGACTGGATTAAAACAAAAATTTAGCTACATTCTATTTCAAGAGACACCTTAAAAAATACGGACATAAAATGATTAAAAGTATAAGCGTGAAATACCACCCCCCAAAAAATTGATACAGTAAAAGGGACTCCAAGTATAATAACAACACCAGAGCCAAAGAAGTTTGCTACATGACAAAATGTTTAATTCACTGGAAATACAAATCTAAATTTACATGTACTAATAAAATAACCTCAAAATATATGAAGCAAAATTTCACAATACAAGCAACTTGACAAATCCTGTTACAGTGAGATTTTTGTCATAATTTTCTCAGTAATTGGATCAAACAAATCCTAAATTAATAAGTATACAAAGATTTGATAATACTGTGACAAGCTCTAACATACATAGTATTATTTTAAACCTTGTCCATCCAATCCTCTCTCCAATAAAATATGTCACACCAATTCCTCTATGTAAACTTCTATTATGTCTTTCCTAGCTGGTCTCTCAGCTGACATACTTCCTACTTCACTGAGAGATTTTAAGCAGTACGAATTTCTCCAGACTCCTTCTACCACATCTACCCACTTATCAGCGTCTGCACCCATACTCTGCATTGCCATGTTTACTACAAGTGAACTCACTGTGCTTCAGTGTAAAGCCAGTCTGCCCTTGTGCACTGGACCCCATCACCCTCTAGCCTCTTCTCTCGAACAGTCCTCCTTTCTCTCCTGTTTCACTCTGCTGGATCATTCTTATTTGCATTCTCATTAGCATGACCCCCATCTCCTCTGCAATACTCCTACATGCTAGTAACTACTATCTCCCAGCACCTCTCATCTGATACTCTCAAATCTACTCTAGTCCAACTTTCACACCTATCACTCCACTGGAACTGTTCTTGTCAAGATCTCCATGGCTAAATCCAATGGTCTTTTCTGAGTTCCCATCTTACAATGCTATTTTCAGCAATGATCCAGTCTATCACTCTCTCCTTCTTACTCATTTTCATTAGCTTCTAGGACACCCATGCACTTGGCTTTCCTCCTACCTCAATGTTTGGTCCTTTTCAATCTCTTTCTGGTTACTCATCTTCTCTCAGACCTCAGGGCTTAGCCCTTGGTCCTCTTCTCCTCTCTTCCCATACTCACTCCCTTGGCAACCTCATCCAATATCAGGGCTTAAATGCTGTCTACAAGAAAATGACTCCCAAATATATGTCTCTATCCCAAGCCTCTATCCTAAAGCCTAAGTTTGTATATCCATTTACCTACTGAACATCTCCACTTGAGAGATTAACAACACAAACTCATCTTGCCACCACCCATATGGAGACTTTGTACTGAGTCCAATTCTTGGTGCTTGAATGCCCTAACCTGAAGCTGAAGAAGCCACCCTGGGCACACCTGCCCTGGGCCATAACAGTGTGCGTTCTGTTAGTGGTATCTTACTTTCTCATCATTGGAAGAATAATTTATGATGTTAAACCCCCAAGTGTTGGCTCTATGATTGATGAACATGGGCATTAGAGACCAGTAGCTTTTTTGGCCTACAGAGTAAATGGACAATATATTATGGAAGGACTTGCATTCAGCTTCCTGTGTACATTGGGAGGTTTAGGTTTCATTATCCTAGACCAATCCAATGCACCAAACATTCCAAAACTCAATAGACATCTTCTTCTATTCATTGGATTAGTCTGTGTCCTATTGAGTTTTTTCATGGCTAGAGTGTTCATTAGAATGACACTGCTGGGCTATCTAATGGGTGAGAGTGCCTTTTAAGAAGAAATCTGTGGATACTGAATTTACACCTGTTAATAAAGTTTTAAAGGTTACACCAATTCTCTGATATGAAATATGGAAAAGCATGAAAAGCAGCAGAAAAGAAACATCTAGAAGAAAACATGGGAAGCATATTAAAGCTCAGACTAGATTATCTTCTTTGTATCAAAGAGACAAGCTTATCACAACATTTTTCCCTGGTGACCTATATTGACATACCAGTGATGTTAAATGGCATTTTCTTCTCAGTTTTTCATTTCTTAAAGAAAATAGATTCCATTTATACAACTATAATAAGGAATAGAGTTTGTGTCCTAACATATGGTCTATCTTTGAGAATGTCCCATGTGCACTTGAGAAGAATGTGAATTCTGCAGTTTTGGGGTATAATTCTCTATAAATATCTACTAAATCAATTTGATCTAGTGTATCATTTAGAGTCTCTGTTTCCTTGTTAATTTTATGTCTAGAGTATCTATCCAGTGATGTCAACAGGGTGTTGAAGTCCCCTGCTATGATTGTATTGCTGTCGATTTCTCCTTTGAAGTCCTCCAGAAGTTTTTAAATATATTTTGGTGCTCCTCTATTGAGTGCATATATGTTTACCAAAGTTATATCCTCCTGTTGGATAGATTCTTTTAATATTATGTAGTGGCCTTCTTTGTTTCTTGCTATAGCCTTTATTTTGAAGTCTATTTAATCAGATATGAGTATTGCTACCCCAGCTTTTTTTTTCCTTTCCATTTGCTTGGAAATTTTTTTCCATCCCTTCACTTTCAATCTGTGTGAGTCTTTTGTTGCGAGGTGGGTCTCTTGTAAACAACATACATATGAGTCGCTTTCTTATCCATTCTGCTACTCTTAGCCACAGTAATTAGACAAGAAGAAAAAATAAAAGGGATCCAAATTGAAAAGGAGGAAGTAAAACTGTCATTATTCACAGATGACATGATATTGTACATAGAAAACTCTAAAGACTTTATTAAAAATATACTAGATTTGCCTGGCTGGTGTGTCAGTGGTTGAGCGCTGACCCATGCACCAGGAGGTCGCCAGTTCAATTCCCAGTTGAGGCACATGCCCAAGTTGTGGGCCCGATCCCCAGTGGGGGGCATGCAGAAGGCGGCCGATTGATATTCTCTCTCATGGATGTTTCTGTCTCTCTCTCCGTCTCCCTTCCTCTCTCTCTAAAAAATCAATTTAAAAAAATGTTTTTAATCTACTAGATTTAATAAATGAATTTGGCAAAGTAGCAGGATACAAAATTAACATACAGAAATCAATGACATTTTTATACACGAATAATGAATATTCAGAAAGGGAAACTAAAAAAAAAATCCCATTTACCATTGCAACAAAAATAAATAAAATACCTATAAATAAACTAAAGCAAGGAGGTAAAATACCTGTTCTCAGAAAACTTCAGGACATTTAAAAAAGAAATAGAGGAAGCATATACCATGTTCATGGATTGGAAAAATCAACATCATTAAAATGTCCATACTATCCAAAGCAATCTACAGATTCAATGCAATCCCTATTAAAGTATCAACAACATATTTCACAGATCTAGAAAAACACTCCAAAAGTTTATATGGAACCATAAAAGACCCTGAATCGCCACAGCAATCTTGAAAAAGAAGAACAAAGTGAGAGGGATCACAATACCCAATACCAGGTTATACTACAAAACCATTGTAATCAAAACAGCCTGGTACTGGCACAAAACAGGCATATAGATCAATGGAACAGAACAGAGAACCCAGATATCAACCCAAGACAGTATGCACAATTAATATTTGACAAAGGTGGCAAGAGCATACAATGGAGAAAAGACAGTCTCTTCAATAAATGGTGTTGGGAAAGTTGGAAAGCTACATGCACACAAAAAAAGAAAAGAAAAGAAAAGAAAAGAAAAGAAAAGAAAAGAAAAGAAAAGAAAAGAAACTAGACCATCAACTTACACTGTACATAAGAATAGACTCAAAATGAATAAAAGACTTAAATGTAACCCATGAAACCATAAAAATCCTGGAAGAAAATGTAAGTAGAAAATCTCAGACATCATAGAAAGCAAAATGTTCACGGATACATCACCTAGGGCAAGAGAAACAAAGGAAAAAATAAATAAATGGGACTACATCAAACCAAAAAGCTTCTGCACAGCAAAGAAACCAGCATCAAAATGAAAAGGAAACCCATTCTCTGGGAGAACACATTTGCCAATGACACATCGGATAAGGGGTTAATATCCAAAATATAGAGTACTCATACAACTCAACAAGAGGAAGACAAACAATCCAATTAAAAAATGGGCAGAGGACCTAAATAGACACTTCTCCAAACTGGACACACAAATGGCCAAGAGACATGAAAAAATGCTCAACATCTCTAGTCATCAGAGAGATGCAAATTAAAACGACTATGAAATATCAGCTCATACTTGCCAGAATGGCGGCCATCAACCAATCCTCAAACAAGTACTGGCAAGGATGTGGAGAAAAGGGAACTCGAGCACACTGCTGGTAGGAATGAATACTGGTGCAGCCACTTTGGAAAACTATATGGAGTTTCCTCAAAAAATAAAAAATGGAATTGCCATTTGACCCAGTGATCCCACTTCTTAGAATATATCCTAAAAAGCCTGAAAAACCAATCAGGAAGAATATATGTACCCCTATGTTCATAGCAGCACTATTTACAATAGCTAAGACCTGGAAACAGCCCAAGTGTCCAGCAGTAGATGAGTGGATAAAAAAGCTGTGGTACATTTACACAATAGAATACTGTGTAGCTGTAAGAAAGAAAGATCTCTTATCCTTTGAGACAATGTGGAAAGACCTGGAGAGTATTATGCTAAGTGAAATAAGCCAGTCAGAGAAAGACAAATACCACATGATTGTACTATTTGTGGAGCATAATGAACAAAATAAGCTGTCAACCAAAAGAGATCCAGAGTCATGGAAGTAGGGAACATACTGACAAACCTCAGAGGGATAGGGGGTGGGAGGGATGGAAAGAGATAAACAAAAAGAATTTATATGCATATATGCACAACTAATCTACACAGACCTTAGGTTGGGGAAAGCAGGAGGGGGGTGGGAGCATGAAGGAGAGGGTCAATCAGGAAAAATAGGGGACATCTGGAATACTTTCATCATTAAAAAATAAATAAATGGAAAAAATGAATACAGTGATTACTTTTTACAACCCCTCTTACCATTTTTTGGACATGATATTCCTGACTTTCAGGAATTGATGTAAAATTAGAAAGCAAGATCCTACAAGCTGAGAACTCTGGACAGCTGACCAACTTCACCAGTGGTGCTTTGCCTTTAAGCAGAGTGTGTCACTGCACATTATCTTAGACACGTATGTGAGGCTGTTTCCTGAACAGTGAGGTGTATGGAGAAAACAGAAATTAATAATTTTTAATTTAAAAAAATACTTAACAGTTTTAAGACTTCTGATCTCCTTCACTCACAAACTTCCCTATCTTAATTTCATTCCTCGCTGAGAATGTAATCATTTACATTCTTCCTCCCCCAGAATGTAAGCATTTAGGGCCCAAGATTTCTGTCTGTTTTGTTCAGTGATGTATTTCAGGCATCTCAAAAGCATTCCTGGCACACTGTACACAGTTCGTAGATATTTGTTGAATGAAGGAATGAATGACTGAACAAATAAATAAATAAATAAAGCTTTGCATTTAACATTCTTGTCAAAACACAAATGGAATAATTATAAAATTTGAGCATGTACTAAGATACGAGCAGGTCTAAACAAATGTTAAAAATCACTATTGTACAGACTAGAGTGGAAACACACTTGCAAGTATAAAAGAGAAAGTACAGAGTCCACCTGAAAGCAAAGAGAAGAATGTCTCACCCAGAAGTTTATGTTCAGGTACATATTAATGAGTGAAGTAATATCTGGAAAAATTTTAAATGCGTATCGCTGAGGAATGGAAGTGGAGTGCAATGAGGTCTGAGTGTTCTAGGCAGAATGAAAGGACATGAGCAAAGCTAGACCTGAAGGCATTAGTGAGAATATGGAGAGCAAGATGCAATGAGAACAGTCTGGAATGAAGGGACGGTGATGCATGATGAGGCTGGATTGAGAATTAAGTAGAAGCCACTTAACAAAGATCTGTGTGCACCCTATAAAGAATTTAAACCTCATCCTACAAGCAGTGGGAAGTCTCCCAACTCCTTCACCTCTTTATCACCAGCGACCTTTCTCTCTGTCCTGTCAGCCAACCATCCCCATGGTCTGATCCTAAGCTTCATCAGTACTAGAAACGACATTACTATTAAAACCTTAATTTCAAATATGACACTGTCCAACCACCAGATCGCTTGCTCATGTAGTCTCACAGCTAAACACCCGCACCTTCGTTCTCAGTCGATGACTTTGCCTCATGCTCCACTGAGGCAAACACACTTGCCTCTGCACGGCTCTCCTCTAAGAGTCCAGCAGAGAACGTGCTCTCTCCTCCCAAAGGGAGGCCCCTCCTCCACATGTGGCTCTTCATCCAATCCCTCTGTCATCAAGGCTGGCTCCTCCTCTCCCTTTCTACATTTTCATCATTCCCTCTCAGCTAAACCATTCCATTGTTGTCCTCATATTCTCTCCAACTTAAAAGAAAAGAATTTCATTTTATTGTACGAACCCCTCTGGGTTCACCCTCTCTCCCCACTCCCCTTCACAGCACAACTGCTTCAGACTTTTTCTATACTCAACCCTGTCCGCTTTCATACTCTTTCATTCTCTATTCAACATTTTCCTTCCTATCATTCCAGTTAAAGCTATTCTTGTCAACATCACTATTATCCTATCTGTTGTCAAATTCAAATAACTTTTCTCTGTTCTGTCTTACCTCTCAGCAGCATTCCAGGAGGAGGCTAACCTTCTCATTCTTGTAATAATCTCTCTTCAGTTCCTTCCTTGCTTTTCCTCTTACCTCACTTCTTGCTCCTTCTCACTCTCCTTTGCTATCTCTTTTGCCAACTCTATTTGTTGATGTTCCTCAGAGTCACTCGGGGCCCTCTTCTTCTCTGTTCTCTCTACACTTTTTTTTTTTTTTATCCTCACCCGAGGACATTTTTCTATTTTTTTGTTCAGATAGAGTGGGAGGGGGAGAGAGAGGGAGAGAGAAATATCAACGTGAAAGGGACAAATCAAGTGGCTGCCTCCTGCACAACCCAACCAGGGGCCGGGGACAAACTGCAACCGAGGTACGTGCCCTTAGCGGGAACCGAACCCGGGTCTCTGGACCGCAGGCCGATGCTCTAACCGCTGAGCCAAACCGGCCAGGGCCTCTCTACACTTTTGCTTGTGATCCCATCCGATAGTTTTAAACTAGTTTGAGATGACTCCCAAATTGATATCTCCAGTATGGATGTCTTCTCTCAACCCCAGATACCCATAACCATCTTTCACCAATGTGCAGTTGAATGACTCACCAGCTTAATGAGTCCAAAATTAAATTTCTAATTCAAACCCCTTCCTCATACTCCATCATCCTAGTTATGCCTTCATTGGCCATCTCACTGCTTAACCCAGAAATCCTAGAATCTTCATATCTTCATGATCCCTTCATTTCCCTCATCATCATATTTAATCCATCACAAAGCCCTACTGATTCTAGCTTCGAAACCTCTCTCAAATATGTCCTTTTCGTTCCATTTAAAATGCCCAGCTTTGTCCACGCCACCATCATTTCCTCAGTTCTCATTCAGTCTACTGAATAGCCTCTCTGCCTCTCTCTCTCTCTCTCTCTCTCTCTCTCTCTCTCTCTCTCTCCCTCTCTCTCTCCCTCTCCTCCCCCCTCTCTTTTTTCCTTCTTACTCATACCTTCCCAATCCATTACCCACACACAGAAAGTAATTTCTTTTAATAAATTCATTCTTTACCCTTCCATGGTTTCCTATTGCACTTAAAACCCAAACTTCTTACTATAACTTGTACAGTTGGGCCCAATCTAGTACCTGCTCAACTCTACAGACTCTTGTCCCTTGGTGATCAATGCTTATCCCCATAGACCTCGCCTCAGTTCCTCAGACACAGCATGCTCTCCTGTTCCAAAGCAATGGAACATGATCTTCCCTCTGCCAGGAACTTTCCTCCCTCCACTCTGCATATCTCACTTCTTCTCATCCTTCAGGCTGCACCTGAAATAGTACCAAAGTAATGTTTGCCTCATCTCTACCCGGTTTCTTTTCTAGAACTTATTATAATTTATATTTTGTTATTGACTTACATTGTCTATTTACTGAAATTGAATATAAGCGGTGAGGGCAATGACCACATCAACATGTTCACCATCATATTCCAATAGTCTAGCAGAGGGCCTTGCATGACACATATTTGTTGTGTGAATTAAATAAGGAATCAATGAAATAGCAGGAAGGGAGTGACATGCTCAAATGCATGTTGTAAGGCAGTGGTTATTAACTGAGACAATCCTCCTTCCCACCAGGGACATTTGGCAATGTCTGGAGATATTTTTTTATTGTCATGACTGGGGGGAAGGAGGATCTGCTAATGGATAGAGGTTAGGGTTGTTGATGAGACACAATAGTGTTGAGGTGAAAAAAACCCTATTTTAGAGAGATCAAGATAAAGTTTGCAGAATAGACTGTTGCTAATTTGTCTTTTCCTCAATTCGCAGTGAATGGGGAGACCAGTTAGAAGGTCATTCCAGGTAAGAGAAGATGTCCTTAAAAAAAAGAAACGTGGTATGAAGGGAAGTAAATACATGTTTAGGATGTATGGATGTAGGATAAATGTTTAGATTATACTTTGTGATTAACTATATGGGGAAGAAAAAGAGTCAGACAGGCAGACAAAGACATCCAGGATTACTCGCTGGCTTCTAGTTCAGATGCCTAGATAAAAGTAGTGCATCTTTGAATCTGGAGATACAGGACGTTGAGCTCACTTAGGGAGGAAGGTACAATCAGTCTTGAATGAAACATAAAGTTAATAAATGGTTGTAGAACTCACAAGATGAGCCTAACTATTTCCATAGCTGAAATAAAAAACCCAAGATATAAATTCACATAAATAAAGACAAATCTTATAAAGGTGAAAACAATAAGGCATGGAAAAAATAGCATATAGTATTATTATTATAGATATTTCATGAAAGGGGAGACAGAAAATAACATAAAATAAGATGGACTAAAACCTCAGAAATGTAGTGATTATTAAAACACCTAGAGAAAATAATTGAGATCATACAATAAAACATAAATAGAACTTAAATAAGTAAAGACGATAGAGTAGAAAACTTTTAAATTGAATGTGTAATTCATTTTAGCACAAGTGAGCAATAAAATGGCCAATTTGTATTATCTATGTGAAAGTAATTTTAACAGTTTTATGATATGTAGAAAAAAGACAATAGTATCTCATTTAAAACAATAGTATTAAGCCTTCTGATTTTATTTCTGACCTTTATGCTTTCAAATTCTTCATTATAAACAAGGTTTATATGTGTTTACAGGACACAATATAAAAATATACTTTTGACCAAGAGAAACTCTATTTTAAGATCAAGGCTTAATTGTAAAAGACTAGGATTTTTAAAAATGCTGCTTTAGTAGGCTGAAGAATGCCTACCTCCCCAACCCCTCTCAAGATATGAGGTCCTAATCCCTGAATCTGTAAAATTTACCTTATCTGGAAAAAGAGTCTTTGCACATGAGATTAAGTTAGAGATCTCGAGATGGGGATATTATTCTGGAATATTTGAGTGGGTCCCAAATGCAATGGGATGTAATGGTATAAGAGGGAGGCAGAGGAAGATGCGGCACAGGCAGAAGTAGAAAAGACAGAGAGAGAAGAGGCGTCCATGTGATTATGGAGACAGGTTGGAGTGATATACCACAAGCCAAGGAACGCTGGCAGCCAGCAAAAGTGGAGGAGGGAAGAAACAGACTCTACCTTAGAACCAGACAAAGCCCGCCCTGCCAATACCTGGATTTCAGCCCAGTGATGTTGATTCTGGACTTCTTGTCTCCGGAACTGTGACAGAATATATGTCTGCTATTTTAAAGCCAAGTTTGCAGTAATTTGTTATTACAGCAGCCATAGGAAACTAATACAAAAGTATATTTTAAATATTTGTATATGTTAAAATACAGTTTCCATTTTATCAGTAGATAATAGAATGAGATATAGATAATATTGTTATGAATGGAAGTGTGTCCCCTCAAAATTCATATGTTAAAACCCTAACCACCAATGTGAGTAGATTTGGAGATAGGAACTTTAAAGAGGTAATTATGGTTAAATGAGGTCATAAGGGGGTGGCTGATGAATGCTGTCCTTGTACAAAGAGGAACAGACACCAAAGACTTTCCTTTCTCTACACATGTACAGGAAAAAGGTCATGTGCAGACACAGTGAGAAGATAGTCAGTCATCCACAAGCCAGGAAGAGAGTCCTCACCAAAAACCAACTCTGCTAGTACATTGATCTTGGACTTCCAGCCTCCACAAATGTGAGAAAATACATTTCTGCTGTTTAACGCCACCCAGTCTGTGGTATTCTGTTATGACAGCTGGAACTGACTAATGCTTTTTACTTTGCCTTTATCAGAAAGCCATTCTGCATTATTATGTTACTAATTACTTACATTTTCCTCCGTAATTTGAGTTTGTGCTTGATGTTACACAATGTAAGAAGAAAACTACTAAAGCGTTGAAAGCTACAAGCATTTCACACTGAGCCTGCTGCACTTTATAAATCATCATGACCATCCCAGGATGACGGAAGCAGGTGCTCTCCCTCCCATCTTTTCCTCACAGATACAGTACCTTCATTTAACTAAAGAGCTGTATAAAAGACAAATGCATAGGGAAAACTGGAGTAAAACTCTTGAATACCACCTAATTTCAAATCAAATCAACAAATAATTATTGTGGAATTACTGCATTCCAGGCTCCCTGCTAGGTGGCTGCAGGGGCAGTGGGGAGGAGGGGGGATACAGACAGGTTTGCTGATCTTACAGAGTTTGAAGTCTAGCTAGATTCCTAAGGTCAGGAAGAAAAAACAAATAGGTAATTACAAGGGTAGCGAGGGTGTTGGGAAGAGGGAAATTTAGAGTGCATGGGAACACATAGTAGAGGGTTTAACCTGGGAGATCAGGGAAAATCTGAAGGGTGAGGAAGAGCAGGCTAGAAGAAATGTAGGTGGGGAGCAAAGAAGGAGAGTAGTCTGGGATTAGCTTGTGTAAAGACTTGAGTTATGAGAGCTTAAGAACTTGAAAGAATTGAAGATAATCCAGCATACCAGGAATTTAGAATACAAAAAAGGAAAGTGGAGAGAGGTAAGACTAGTGAGATGAGCAGGAATAAGACCTCAGGACACTGTGAACTATGTGAAGGATGTTAGTCCTGATCTTAGCTTAGGAAAGAACCATAGAAAAATTGTGACGAGAAAATGGCATGATCATATTTGCATTTTAAAAGGTTCATTCTAAGGACAGCCTGGAGAAGCTCGAGTTAGAAGGAAGCAAGAAGGAATGCAGAGAGACTTCTAGGAAACAAGAAATGCATAGACTGTGGTGATCTGGAATGCATCAGTGGCTATGGAATGGAAAGGAGGGACGGATTGAAGAGTTGTTTAGAAGAATGTACAGACGAGACCTGGTAATTACAGTAACACCTCACGTAATGTCATTGATAGGTTATTGGAAACTGACTTTAAGAAGTAACTTAAGCCATACCAGTGTGGCTCAGTGGACTGAATGTCATCCCATGGACTGAGAGGTCCGGTTCAATTCCCTGTCAGGGCACATGCCCGGGTTGTGGGCTTGATCCCCAGTACGGGAGATGCAGGAGGCAGCCGATCGATGTTTCTCTCTCTCTCTAAAAAAATCAATAAAAAACATATTTTAAAAAAAGAAGTAACTTTAAGTTGACCCTTGGAACAACACAGGTTTGAACTGCGTGGGTCCACTTATAAGCAGATATTTTTCAGTAAATGTATTTTCTCTTCCTTATTATTTTCTTAACATATTCTTTTCTCTAGCTTAATTTATTACAATCATGCAGTGTATAATACAAAATATGTGTTAATCAACAGTTTATGTTATTGGTAAGGCTTCCAGTCAACAGTAGGCTATTAGTACAGTCAGCCGTTCACATCCACAGATTCCCAAGCTCAGACTGAAATTATTGTTTTTAATCAACAATTGGTTGAATCTGCGGATTCAAAACTCACAGATACACAGTGCTGACAGCAGTTAAATTTTGGGGAAATCAAATTTGTATGTAAATTTTTGACTGCATGGGGTGGGGGTCAGTGCCCCTAACCCCCAAATTGCTTAGGGGTCAACTGTATACTGAAACTAATTTTACTAAAGGCTAACTGATAGAGACAAATTTCCTATAGCATATTTCTGGTCACAAAAATATCACCAAGCTCCTAAATAAAGACCCGAACACTTCTAATATTAAACACTGAAACATGTGAGCTCTACATACATTTTAGAACGATGAATAAGGCCCCTCTCTTGCTGCGCCTCGGGGCCTGTGGAGGCCTGCTGTGAACAAGACTTCTGTAATGACAAATACTTTGAAGGCTGGTCCAGGGCCACTTTTGCTGGCTATAAGCGTGGTCTCTGGAACCAGAGGGAGGACACAGCTCTTCTTAAAACTGAAAGTGTCTATGCTCGACATGAAACTGAATTCTATCTAGGCAAGAGATGTGCTTATGTGTACAAAGCAAAGAACACAAAGTGACTCCTGCTGGCAAACCAAACAAAAGCAGAGTCGTCTGGGGAAACAGTGGCATGGTCCGTGCCAGATTCCGAAGCAACCTTCCTGCTAAGGCCATCGGGCACAGAATCCATGTAATGCTGTACCCCTTAAAAATTTAAATGTATTGAAAAGTAAATAAATAAAATGGATTTGTTCTCTTAATAAAGAAAATCAAGAGAATTAATTTCCAACCTGCTCCTCAAGTTCAGGGTCAAAGGTGGCGCTGGCAGCTCAGGGGACAGGATGCCATTCCATTGCAGGGCACACTCACACATCCCCCCACACTCACCAGACTGGGACGATTTACTCACATCAGTTTACCTAATCATGCACGTCTTTGGGATGTGGAGGAAACTCGAGTCCCTGGAGGAAACCCACAGATGTGGGGCGAACATGCAAACTCCACACAGACAGTGTCCTTGGCCCGGCCAGGAAGCAATTTTCTTTTCTTTTCAGTGTTACAACAAAAGGATGTTGAATGAAATGACGTTATTCAAGGACCTGCTGTAATTATACAAGAGGGGAGCGAGGAGGAAAGTGTCCAGCTGACTCCCGTGTTGCTGCGTTCAGCAACTGGTTGTCTTATTTTGCTATTTACTGAAAGAAGGAACTACTAGCCCTGGCCGGTTTGGCTCAGCAGTTAGAGCATCGGCCCATGGACCAAAGAGTCTCGGGTTTGATTCCGGCCAAGGGCACGCACCTCGGTTGCGGTTCGTCACCAGCCCTGGTCAGGGTCCTGCGGGAGGTAGCCAATGGATGTGTCCCTCTCATGTCGATGTTTCTCCCTCTCTCTTCCTCTCCCTCCCTCCCACTCTATCTGAAGATAAAATAGAAAATATCCTCAGGTGAGGATTAAAAAAAGAAGCAACTACTAGTGAATATTTGAGGTGAAAGAAGAACTCATATTTAATTTCTTGTACCCAATTTCTATTAGGATATTTTTTATTGAATTTATTGGGGTAACATTGGTTAATAAAATTATATAAGTTTCAGATGTAATTCTATAATACATCATCTGTATATCATATTGTGTCTGGACTATTTATTACAAGGAAAACAGAAAAATAGAAGGGATTTGAGATTTACATTAAAAGGGAAGAACAGCAAAAGTGAACCCTAATGTGAACTATAATAAATTCAGGAAGAATTCAAAATACAATGTGAATTGTCAACAAGAACAACAATACCTAACCTGATAGTGATTCAGACACGTGTCCCACCCACCTGCAATCTGTCTTGGAGCCACATGGTCCCAGCTTCAAGGCAAAAATAGGTCCAAGGATGAAGGCTTTCTTTCCTTCCTTCACAACTGCTCACCTCAGGAGTTAAGTTCCAAAGGCCACATCATCTAGAAATATGAATAGCTGTTCTGACTAAGCTCCAGGAGGGTTTACCATTACAATTATGATGGAATAGAATTTATTCTGAAAGGGATCTTAGAAGTAATCTAACAAAAATCATATCACATATGAGGAACCAAGTTTTTAAGAGGCTACATAAAAGGCCACCAAGCACAGTTGTATTCTGAGGCGATATTCATAAGCCTGAGGAAAAAGAGAAAAAAAAAAAAAAGGAAGATCTTATTTGAATTTGAGATGTCTGTCTGTGAGACAGCCATGTCAAAATGTGTGTTTATTCATTTTACTATAAAAGTAATATGATTTATAGTAGATTATTTGGAAAATAAAGAACAAGGAAAAGAAAGCAAACATCATCTTAACCCCAACTCAGAGACAGCTATAGTTAATATATGGGTGTACAGTCTTTTTTCTAAATCTGTATACACACACACACACACACACACACACACACACACTCACATACACAGTTTTAAGCTATTAACATATTGCTTTATAATCTGTTTTTCCCTTTAACAATGAATAATGGCCATTTTTTATAGATCATCATTCATCTACAATATTATTTTCAATAGCTTTATAGGACTTCATTATATAAATTTGCTAAAATTGATTTAATAAATCTATTGTTATCAAAAACATATTATAAGAGGACTTTAAGGACAGTGAAACTACTCTGTACGATCCTATAATGGTGGATACATGTCATGATACAATTTTCAAAATTCATAGAATGTACAAGAGCAAAAGTGAACCCTAATGTGAACTATGAACTTTAGGTGACAATGAGGTGTCAATATAGGTTCTTCAGTTGTAACAAACATACCATCTGGTGCTAGATGTTGATAGTGCGGGAGGCTGTGGGTATGCGGGGGCAGAAGGCATATTGGGAAACCTCTGTACATTCTACTAAATTTCACTGTGAACCTAAAAAAATAAAGTCTAATATGTTATGATGAGCATCTCATTATATAAAATTATTTGCACATTTCTATATCCTTAAGGTAAATTCCAGTAAGTGGCATTGTCTGGTCAAAGAGTATGCTCATTTACCACCTTGTTTGTGTGATCAAGTTTCCCTCCAGAAAGTTTTTGACTTACACTCCAACTAAGAGAGTTGATTTTTGATCCCTGACTCAAAATTGCCCATATTGTGTTTCACTACACGCCTCCATTTACCCCATCTCCAAAATAGTGCTATAAAAACATTATTGAATATTTCTATCAATGACATCCCTATTTGCTTAACCACAATGTAGTACCAAGTTCACTGTGTCTTTTGATTACCAACTAACTGCATCTCAGAAAATGTATGCCATGCTAATTTGTCTTTATTTAAAATTTCAAAGAAATTCCCACATGGATCCCAGATGTTGACCATTTAATGCAAGAAGGTGTTTCCTCATTATACAAATATGGTATGTGTCCAAAATATTGACATTGTTTAGTTTATGAACAAGTTAAAATAACTATATCACAAAAAACAATGGTTCACGTGTGAGTCATAAATTAAACAATGCCAATTTCTTGATGTGCACCACATTTGTATAATAAGGAAACACCTTCTTGGATTAAATGGTCAACATCTGGAATCCATGTGACAGCTTTAAAAAATTAGTCCTGTATTTTTTTTTAATTTTCCTGGTGTAGAAAGAAATCCTAAATGGAGGCAATTTTTACAAAAATTTCTCTGCTCCAAATATTCTTGCAAGTAGTACATTGCTTGGTTGTTACAAAAGCTTAAGCCAAAGCAATATAAGTCAAGTTCCATTACAGGGAATGCAAACGAAAGTGTTGTTTCTGTTAATTCCAGATATTTTGCTGTGATATTGCAGAATACGTGTGTAGTGGGCTAAATAGTGGTTCCCCAAAAAATATGTCCATGTCCTACCTCCTGGAACCTGTGAATGTGACCTTATTTGAAAAAAGGGCCTTTGCAGATGCAATTAAGTTAAGGATTTTGAATGTGATCATCCTGGACTTAGGGTTGGCTGTAAATCCAATGACAGGTGTTCTTAGAGAACGGCAGAAGGAAACTTGTGACACAGATACATAGGAAAGAAGACTTTATAAAGTCAAAGGTACAGATTGGAGTCACACAGCCCAAGCCAAAGAACAATTAGAGATGCCAGAAGCCAGAAGAGGCTGCTTCTTAAAGTCTTCAGAGGGCCCATGGCCCAGCTGACATCTTGATTTTGGATTTTTGACCTTCACAAATGTGAAAAAATATGTATCTGTAGTTTTAAGCCACACAGTTTGTGGTAATCTGTTATGACAGCCCTAAGAAACTACAATGAAATTTCATAGCAATAGGATTAGATATATGTCATGAATTAATTATATCACTGTATTTTATTAGAATTTGACATGCCTGATTTTTCTGCTTTCAATTAGAATCAAGCACTTGATGGTTCTGCTTTGTGTTTAAATAACATTAAAGGCTCCCTTTTAATCTTGGAATGTTCTGATCCCCAAAGACTCTCCCTATAATTTCAAAAGTTGTTCAAGCAACTTTGAGAGAATATCCATAGAGTTGTGACATATTAGGGAGTCTAGACTAAAAAGGCAAAGCTGCCTTACCATCTCTGTCTGAAAATGGTACCATGCCAGGTACCCATTAGGTTGCTTGACATCTGTGCATTTTGTGGACAAAAATCCATAATTGAAAAAGCTAAATAACATATCAACATGACTGTATAACACCATTAAAGAGAGGTAAAATATTACCCTATATTAGTATGTTTGTTGCTGGCTATGTACTGAAATCCAAGTGTGTGCACTACCTTGGATTTTGAATTAATGGGATATGTCTTGATAAACTTCACAGTTGCTTTTTGGAAGAGGCTCTCCATTTGATATATTTGGTACTCCTTGATATTCAACGCCACTGAGGGTATAAGCCCAAATTCCCTCAATTTTCATTCTGTTTTGTTTGCTGAGATTTCATAGTTAAAAGAAATAAGAAATAATAAGCCGCAGATCGTTATTCTTCAGTACATTTTATGGTACAGGAGCCCATGATCATTCTTTCCATGACCTGCCACCTCCTGGCCTCGTACCCTGGTCCACCTCAAGAAGTGAAGGAGTAACAATGGAATATTACACAACCATCATAAACAATTTCAAAGAATTTTTAATGGCATGGGAAAATGTTCTCTGTATAAAGTTAAAAAAAAAAGCAGGATAATCTGGATATACACTATGATCCAAATTTGTTTAGACACACACATATTTACATATACATACATTCAAAAGTGAACATTTTTCCCAAAATAGCTAAATTGGCTATTTCCAAATGGCAAAATTACACACACATTTCTCTTTGTTAGCTATATTCAGGTGTACTTCTTTTTAATGAGCATGTATAACTTTTATAACTAAAAATAGCAATGTAATGGAACCCAAATAACAGCCAGAAGCTAAGAACCGTTTTTGTCAGGATACAGCTATGTCCTTCAGGTCATTGGTTATTAAAGAGATTATTTCAGAAATTGTTTATAAAAGATATAATTTAATTCTGCAAAATTGTCCCTGTATTTTCAAGAATACTCACCATCTTTATTTCCCCTACTAGTGTCATTTGCTTTTCCTTCACTCTTCCCATCCCCCATGAGCACAGGTTGGTCTGAGGCTGAGAAGATAGAAAGAAGAAAGTTGTGGGCAAGGTGCACTGAATTCTTCCCTTGGACTCTTTCTGACTCTTCTTTGGACCAATGCAACTGCATGGAAGAGAGATAGCATGGAACTCCAGCAATGCGGAGTAGCTTGTATGTTTCTGAATAGCAGAGCACTGAACCCTATCACCACCACCACCGCAAGTGAAGAGATGGGTTTTTCAGAGTATGTTAGATTATTTTTTGCCCCAAATTTACTGGTTCCAGTCACCAGCAGCACAGAACATTTCAAGCGCTGTTTGGCAAGAAGACTGCATTGTAAGTTCTTTGAGGGCAAGAACTTGTTCTCCCTCATTTGTTTACAGAGAGCCTAGGACAATGCCTCACACGTAGAGCGCAATAAGTGTTGAAATCCAGAAAGAAAATATATTTTTGTGGATTTCTGATGACTGCAGAGGCAGTGTCTAAAAAGCCTGTGAACACGATGGAATAAGCTTTGTTGTATTAAAAGGACAGCAGATATAGATGAGGTATTATGGAATTGTACAGCTGAATCCTATATAAATTGATTAACCAATGTCACCCCAATACATTAAAGAAAAAAGAAAAAAAAAAAAAAAAGGCCAACAGACTTTGATGAAATCACTGCTCATCAAGGGATGGGTCAAAGAGCATGTTGGGAAGTATGTAGCTTCTAAAAGGATGCATCCATGATGTATTACAGAATTGTATACCTAAAACTTATATAGTGTTATTAACCAATGTTAGTCCAATAAATTTAATTTCAAAAAATAAAATCAATAAAAGGATGCACCAGAATGAGGATCGAAGGGGGCTAGAAGGAACATGTGTGATTTGCTAAGCATATTTAATTGTGACTTTATATTTTAAAAGTGAAAAATTATATGTATAATGATCCTCAGGGGTAGATGTTGAAGAGTACGCATGAAATACATGTCTAAATCTAAGCACATACCCAAAATTGATTGGAAGGTATGGCCTGTTTATGTGTGTGGATTTTTAAAGTTTGAGAATCACTGGCCTAAATAACTGTGTACCCACTAAAACCATCGTGAAGAAAACAGAGTTGTCTTTTAAACATCAATAATCGTGGCTTTCTCTATCTCTACATCCAGTGATCATTCCTTACCTGCTTACATACTTCCAGCTCTTTATATTTAGCTTTATAAAGCAGTCAACTTTATAAATGCTAGAGGATGGTGCTCACCATTTTTCTTCTTCTCATCTGCTTAAGATCCACTTGACAATTTCCTTAAAATTTTTAAAAATATGTTTGCCTCCAGGCTTCTGTAATCCTGGTGCTTACCAGAGCAGCATCTGTCTGGAAAGCAACAAATATACTAATATGTGATCACATGGAGAAAAGGAGTCAGCATTTAGATAACAGAAGAAAACACACATGTAAGTACATTGTCGGTGGATGGAGGGTTAGCAGAGCACAAATTAAGAGAGGAGGGAGACCCTTGTCAATTAGAACATCAGCTCAGTGGTTCTTTCCAACAATTCAGGTAAGTGAAGTCCAAGTAAAGGCGTAGCAGGCATATATACGTGTGCCGTGTGTATGTGCTCAAGTGTGTTTCCCAAGTACTCCTGATATAATCATCCAAAGAGGACTTTTCCTAAGTCTTAACACATTCCAAAGTGTCAACCAATGAAAATATTTATTTGTATATTCATATATAAAGCCAGTTTTACAAAGAAGAGCCTCTGCTGAGTGTCAGAGCTTGGGATGAAACCCTGGGGTAAGATCATTTAAGTACTAATTAGCCCCCTTCTAAAACCTGGGTAATAATGGCCACGGCAGTTTCTCTCACTTGATTTTCAAGTTATTCTCAATAGAAATTGACCATAGATAAGTACTTTATGATTTTTAGCAATGAGTGATAAAAAAAATACATTTCCATTTCACACTCCTATGGGATTGATCTCTGTAGAGGCTTCATAGTTAACGGCTTTTGCAATTCTTTATTTTCCCTAAACTTTGACATGAATAGAGAAGAGAATAAAACCATTCCACAAATAAGAACTTGTAGAGGACAATGTGGTTCTGAATTTCTTTAATACATTTCACTGCAATCCTCAAAATGTTACGTTTTACAAGGTATCCCATAGTGGTATGTACCCTCACATGGTTGGTAAGATTTCAAGACTTGAAACTGGACTGCCAGGGTCCAAATTCCATTTATTAACCTCATGAACATGGGCAATCACCCTAACCACACTGCCTCAGGCTCCTTGTCTGGGCAACAGGAATCCTAATAGCAACAGTGCCTATGTCATAGGGTTATTGTCATGAGGATTAAATGAGTCAACCCACCCTAAAGGCATAGCACAGTCTCTAACACATAGAAAGGACCCAATAAATGTAAATGAGGTTAACATCATATAAAGAAAAGAAACCACACTATAAATCATTTTTCAAGGTGATCGCTTCGTAAGTTATATAAATATCTAATCACTATGTTGTACACCTGAAACTAATAACTTCAAAATAATTTTTTTTATTGATTTCAGAGAGCAAGGGAGAGGGACAGAGAGAAACATTGATCGGCTGCCTCTTCTACATTCTCTATAGGGGATTGAGCCCGCAACCCAGGCATGTGTCCTGACAGGGAATCGAACCAGTGACCTTCTGGTGCACAGGATGATTGAGCCACACTGGCCAGGGCAAAAAAAAAATTAAAATTTTTTAATTTAAAAATTTAATTTGTTGTCAGAAGATCCCTGCCTCTACTTCCCACAAAGAGGCACTGAAAAAAGCTTCTTCAAGATGACTTTTAAATAAAAGATCTTGTGATAAAGACATAGGCTAGCATACACCAATTCAAATTCCATTCATAGAAAATAATTTCCTGATGCAGACTAAATATCACTCTTTTTTTTTTAACTGTCTTATTTTTTAATTACAGTTGACACTTAATATTATATCAGTTTCAGGCGTGTAGCATAGTGGTGAAATACTATCTTTTCTAACCCCTCCAAGTCTATAGTTAAGAACATAAGCAAATTAGAAAGCTACTTTCTTCATGTAGCTTTCGCACTAACAAGATTCCACATCACGAACGTCTAATAATGCTTCTTGTCTGCAGATTAATAATAACCTAGTTCAAACCACATCATTTCCTTTTCTCTGCCTCATTTCCTTCAAAATAAAACATAATTTTTTCTTGGACCTCGAATAAAAATTCTAGATTAACTAAGCAAATTGTTACCAGAAAGGCAATTTTATAATAAAATTATTTCAGGGTACCGAAAAACATAAAACATCTGTGTGGTGTTTGTTAATACATAAAAATAACCTAATACATAGTGTATACTGCCTAAGTGGAAAATCGAGTCCACAACTAGAAGTGCAGAGAGAATCACTACAGATTTCATCATTATTGTGTTCTGAAGTCCAGTTGGCAACATTTTAAAAATTGTGACACTTCTTGAAGTCTTGGCCAGAGGTCACAAACTGCTTGGCACAGATGTTTTGTTTGGCCAACACAGTATTTAAAAAAACTCAAATATCTTTAGGTGGGTCATGCCCTTTTTTCACCTGACAGACCCTTAAAGGCATTTTACTTTGCAAACCCTGATTAAGGCCCATCCTTCCAGAGAAGAGCCCAAAAGATAATCACTGGTTAAATGGGTGCCTCCCTCACTGATGGCCTGATAAAGTCAAAAGACTTCGAAATTAAGAATACTAATAATTACATTCAGAAATGATTCTCGTTTGCTTGTTGGATTAATTTTAAATATACACTTTCAATACTTGTATCTAACAGTGGCTCACTTGATGAGGGTTGCTGAGTTGTTAAAACTCACTTACAGCTGGATACTGAATGAAACCAGAAAGCAGAAAAACTTTAAAAACACGTTCTGATGATAGAAAAATATGGACTAAAGTCCAACTTTTACATTATTTTTAAAAAATCAATAACGTGGTCAGTGGTTGGTTGTTCGTCATATAAAAGGAAATGGATTTGCTTGATGCAGTATTTAAAGAGGAACTGGTGTTTCTACTAATGCACTTTAATGAATATTTATATATATACACACATAGAGACACATCATATATACACATACTAAGGATGAACCAACTATTACTCTTTTTTTTCCACTTCCACTGTACTTTCTGGGAAATTCTATTCCACTTACAGATTAAGTCTGAGTCTAAGACCCAAATAACAGAACACTGGACAGAGTCTCCTAAAGCATTAGTTCATGCGTCACTCCAGCGGTGTTAGGTTTCAGGCGCCAATGAGGCACGAGCTAGGTGGCTTTAGGGTCCAAACATTGTTAGCTAAGTGTTCTTTTTAAATTAACATGGAGGAATGCTTCCATTCAGACGGCCCCGGTAAGTACACCCTTGTCTCCAGCTTCTTCTTCAGAACACAAGTACAAGGCACCTTGCAGTGAATCCGCTTCTGGGGGCTGTGCCCCCAGTCTCCCCTGGGTCAGCCTTTCTGGAGGTTCTGGCGAATTCTCCCTCCATCCTGGGCTCGTGTGCTGTTGGGAGACATCCCAGAGTGAAGAACATGGAGAAGGGAAACCCAGAGCAGATCGCGAGAGGGGGTCCTCTTGAAGGCCTACTTCTTGGATACACCTGCTGGAAAGCACCTCCTTTTCTTTGGAATTTCGCCATTTCATCCTTCTGTTCTGAAACCAAATTTTCACCTATTGATAAAATAATTGGATAAAATGTTCACTTATCTGACATTAATTCACTTCAGCATTTTAAACTGTAATTTCTCCTATTATGCCTTCTACAGACCACCTCATCATGACAGCCAGCCCAGCAGAGTCCTTGTGGCTTTTCACATGGGTTGCCTTTAAAAGGTCTGAGAAATTACTTTAGTATATAATAGCCCCACAGACACTTAAGAAACAAAACAACTGTGGTAAATCAGTTACATCCTGTAAGTCTGACATCCTTCAAGACTGATTTAACTCTCTTCAATATTTTAAATCATTTAGTCTGTGCTAAATTATTTATTCAAAGGAAATGCTATCTACAAGTAATAGCATCTGAGTGTTTATTTTGTACTAGGTGTCAGGCCATGCACTCTACATGGATGACAGAATTTGATCCTCACAATATCTGCAAGAAGTCCCCATTAACATGCAAGAAAATTGAGGTTCAGAGTGATAAATCAGCTCAAGGTCACACAGCACTCAAACTAGAATACATGAATGTCCCACTCCAGTACCCAGACTTTTAAGCATTTGGAGCTCATCAAGAAACTTTTGGAGACTAAATTACAAATACATTTTATAATGTTTTAATAAACTTCAGGCTTTATACAGTTTGCAAGTTTGGTTACTCCCAGAATTTATCAAACTCAAATAATTAGACCCAATAGATGACAATGGACTGTAATTAACCCAAAAGTACTTATGAGGGTGGTTTCTCATTTGAGTCACACCTTCCCACCTACCCACTGGAGTCTCTTTTTACTATTAACCTCCCTGAGCAGAAAAGTTCACAGTTGGTTTCCTAATATCTTAGCAACAAATCACATTGTTTTCTTGTGCATTACATTACATTCTTATGCAAACAATTTAGTAGATACCTATTTTTAAAACAAAAACTGGAAATTTTTACCTAAAGAAATAATTATTGAAATACATCAACCAAATATTTCTCCCAGTGAAGGAAAAAATTCTGAGATAGTCTTTCCAGACTGGCAAAATAGTTTCTTCATTCTTTCAACTTGATTGGCAATATTCAAAATGAGTACAAAAGAAACCTACCCCAGGCAACTGAGTCCAAAAGACTGCCATCCCAGTTGCAACCCTATGATCAAGGCCTTTCCTAAGAAAACAGTACTGATGTGTACATACCGGAGCATTTGGTTTTATTCATGAACTCATTTAGATTTTCAGTGGGCTTTTGCTCCTAGAAAGCCTGTCAAGTTATTTCTAATGGGTTTTCACTCAGCCCATTATCCTCTTGCCTTTCTCTTCACATTCATTATTTTCTTCTTCCCTTAGCTTTTCTGTATATCTAGAAATATTTTTGAATGATATCTCATTTTTAAACATCCTGAAAGGAGTTTCTTCACAATCAATGGTGTTAGGACAAATGTGTATTTGGGAAAATCATAAAGTAAAAGTTCTACTTCTCAACAAATACAAAACCAAATTCCACATGGATTAAACAGCTAAACACAAAAACAAAACTATAAAAGTTCTAGAAGAAAATATAAGAGATTATCACTATACTCTTGGGGAGATGAATGTTTTCTTAAGAATGACATAAAACACCGAGGCTACAAATAAAAAGGTGAACTACATAAATATAAGAAATTTATATACAAATAAAGACACCATAAACATCTGAAAAAGCCACAAGCTACCCAACAGAATTAAAAGGAGGGACTCAGAAGCGTTTTGGTTTTATGCAGCACCATGCGTTTATCTTTGTTTTTGTTGCCCTTGCCCAAGGAGACATACCTAAAAAGATATTGCTGAGAACAATGTCAAAGAGTATTCTGTTGCTTTAATGTTTTAATAAATTCACTGAACACACACACACACACACACACAGTTCGTGTGTGTGTGTTTAAGGAGTTGTATATCTTCAGGTTTTATATTTAAGTCTTTAATCCATATTGGGTTTATTTTGTATGCAGTGTAAAAACTGACCCAGTTTTCTTTCTTTCTTTCTTTCTTTTTTTTTTTTTGCATGTATCTGTCCAGTTTTCCCCACACTATTGAAAAGACTGTCTTCACCCCATTGTATATTCTTGCCTCCTTTGCCATAAATTAACTGACCATGTAAGTGAAGGTTTATTTCTGGGCTCTTTATTCTGTCCCACTGATCTATGTGTCTGTTTTTGTGCCAGTATCATACTGCTTTGATTATTATAGATCAGGGGATAGTTTGAAGTCAGGAAGTATCATGCCTCCAACTTTGTTCTTTTTCAAAATTGCTTTGGCTATTTGGGATCTTTTGTGGTTCCATATAAATTTTAGTATTACTTGTTCTTGTTCTGAGAAGAATGCCACTGGGAGAAGATATTTGCAAATGATACATCTAATAAGGTGTCACTACCCAAAAAAATATATGGAACTCATACAACTCAAATTTCAAATATGAACAGAGGATCTGAATAGACATTTCTCCAAAGAGGACAGGACATACAGATGGCCAACAGACATATGAAAAGATGCTCAACATCACTAATCACCAGGGAAATGCAAATCAAAACCACAATGAGGTATCACCTCACATCTGTCAGAAGGGCTATTATCAAAAAGTCAACAAATACCAAGTGTTGACAAGAACATTAAGAAAAGGGAACCCTCATGCACTGTTGGTGGGATTGCACTATGGAAAACAGTATGGAAGTTCCTCAAAAAATTAAAAATAGAACTACCATACAATCCAGCAATTCCACTTCTGGGTATTCATTCAAAGAAAACAAAAACACTAATTCAAAAATATATACGTACCCTTATGCTCATTACATTATTTACAATAGCCAAGATATGAAAGCAACCTAAGTGTCCATTGATAAATACATGGATAAAGAAAATGCTATATATATATATAGTAGTAGTCAAATAAAAAAGAAGGAAATACTGCCATTTGTGACAACATAGATGGACCTAGAGCAGCGATTTTCAATCTTTTTCATCTCATGGCACACATAAACTAATTACTAAAATTCTGTGGCACACCAAAAAATATACTATATTTTTTGCCAATCTGACAAAAAAAAAATAGGTACGATTCTGAATCATTCACACTGGATGGCTATTATTATGTTGGCTGTTGTCATTTTTTTTTATTTAACAATCTAAGGGAAAAGAGGTCAGTGCCCCTGAGTAAATAGTCAGGTATTGTATGTTTTAAAGATTCTTGTGGCACACTGGTTGAAAATCGCTGACCTAGAGGGTATTATGCTAAGTGAAATAAGTCAAGCAGAGAAAGACAAATACTGCATGGTATCACTTATATGTGGAATATAAAGAACAAAACAAAACAAATGAATAAACAAAACCAAACAGAAATAGACTCCTAGATACAGAGAACAAACTGATGGTTGCCAGAGGGGAGTTGGGTAGGGGAAAGGATGAAGAGGGTGAAGGGGAATAAGAGGTATAAACTTCCAGTTATAAGATAAATAAGCCATGTTGAGTGTACAGCACAGGGACTATAGTCAATAACATTGTAATAACTTTGCATGGTTACAGATGGTTACTAGACTTATTGTGGTGATCACATTGTAAGGTGTATAAATGTCAAATCACTATGTTGTACACCTGAAACTAATATAATATTGTATGCCACCTATAACTTTTAAGAAGCATGGACTCAAAGAGATATTTGTATAGCCATGTTCTTACCAGCATTATTCACAAAAGCCAAAAAATGGAAGAAACCCAATGAAAGGTAGTATATACATACAATAAAATATTATTGTGTGAATAAAAAAGTAAGAAAATTCTGATATATGCTACAACATGAATGAACCTTGAAGACATTATGCTACGTGAAATAAACCTGTCCCGAAAGGACAGATATGACATACCTAGAGTAGTTAAACTCATAGAGACAGAAAGTAGCCTGGTGGTTGCCAGGGGCCTGGCAGTGTGGGAGGGAGGGGCTGGGGAGACCCTGTTTAATGAGTGCAGTTTCAGTTCTGCAAGATGAAAAAGGTTCTGGAGATGGATGGTGGAGATGGTTGTACAACAATGGACGTGTGTAATGCTACTGAATTGTACATTTAAAAAAGGTTAAAATGGTAAATTTTATGTTATGCATATTGTACCACAATTTTTAAAAGCCACAAACTTGGAGAGGATTTTTGCAATAGCTATAACAGGAAAATGTTGCTAGCCATAATATTGCAAAATTTTGATTAGCAGCCAAAAAACTGTTACATATCAATGAAAAGACAATATGATAGAAAAAAAAATGGTTCAGCCATGAAAAGGCCAATTCACAGATTCAAAATAGCCAGTAAAATTATTAAAAGACCCTGAAGTTCTTGTAATTAGGAAAATTAAAAGAAGAAAACATCATTGCCAATAAAGTTGGCAACATTTTTAAAAATTATAAATGGTGGAGGGTTTGCAAAAAGAGATTGTTATTAAGAGTGCAAATTTGATATAATTCAGCATTTTGATACAATGTTATATTTGGAAAGGAATTTTTTTAACTGATCACAATTTAACACGCACATTCACTTTAACACATACATCTCACTTCTAGTTCCCTATCTTACAGAACTATTTTTAAAGGGCTTTAAGATATGCAACAGTGAAACTTGGAAGTAACTTACTGTTAAGAATGGCTAAATGAATTATGGTATATCTACTAAAAAAGAATGAAGTAAATCTGTAAGTACTAACATGGAAGGATGTATTTCATGACATTTGAATGGGGGGAAAAGCAAAGTACTAAACAACAGGCATTGTCAGCAGCATTTTTTATAATAGCCAGAAACTGGGAACTATCCAAATGCCCAACATTAGAATGAATAAACTGGTATATCACATGATGATCACAACAATGAATACAGATGAGCTATTGCTACACGCCACAACATGAATGAATCTCACAAACATAATGTTAAGTCAAAGAAGCCATATACCAAAGAATATGTGCTGAATGATTCTATGTATACAAGAAAAGGCAAACTTGGTCTATGCTGTTAGAAGTTAGGATAGCAGAAGGAGCAGGTAGTGACTAGGAGAGGACAGGCTGGGGGCTACTGGCCCAGGTAATGTTCTGCTATGTGATCTGTGTGCTGGTTATACAGGTGATTTGTACTGTCCTTCAGAAAAAGTCAAATTATATGCATAGTATCATCCCATTTTTATTTAAAAATACACATACACCATTCTTGGTGTCAGCTTCTTCATTTGTAAAATAACGATAATGAAAGCAGCTATATCATAGAGTTACTGTAAGGATAAATCACATCAAATGTAAGGGCACATGGTAGTCATTAGCAAGTGTTTATGTTATTATATGTTAGTGCTTATACAACACTCATACAAATTTATTTATTTTTAAATACATGATATGTTGCTCAGTTGGAGTGGCTCAGTGGATTGAGCATCGTCCCATGGACTGAAAGGTCCCAGTTTGATTCCTGGTCAAGGCACATGTCCAGGTTGCGGGCTCGATCCCCAGTAGGGGGCGTGCAGGAGGCAGCCGATTGATGTATCTCTCTCACATTGATGTATCTCTCTCACATCATGTTTCTCTCTCCCTTCCTCTCTAAAAAAAATTAAAAATTAAAAAATACACGAGATGTCAATAAACTCAAACAAGAGCCATTTGAAAATGATAGTAGTAACCAAGGAGTTGGATTGTTAGGGGAGCAGATGAGTTTTCATTTTTAACTTGACCAATTTCTCTTTTGTTTGAATTTCCCAGAAGAAAAACCATGTATTAATTGTGTAATTAGATATATATGCAAATAAGAAAATGTTAAATTACTTCTGAGATGTTCGCCAAATTCATTAAAATAAAAAGCCTTCATTCCTGAGGAACCTGAATTTTAAAAACAACGTAATCAATTATGTAAAACTATGTGCCCATGGCTAGGAACTGGAGGATAACATGCAAACAGGAAAATAGCTTGTCTTCTTGGAGTGGAGCGATAATGCTCATGACCCTCATAAATATTCTTTCAAACGCTTGCTGCACTCTCTTTTTAAAGTCAATTTTTAAGAGGATCTTATGTCCTCAGAGATTTTCACACTTTCTCAGAGCACCATCAGACCAAACCTAGGCACTTTTCGTTTTTAATACCTACTTCAAGTTCCTATTCAACCAGAGGTTCCCTGACTCCCAAACCTGCACATTGTCTCCCCTCTGATTCTGAGCCTCTGATCTAAACCAATTAGATGCAGGTCAGGCCTACTGAGCCCCCTCGGGGTCCTCACTCAGGCCCAATTCCTCTGTAGATCAGACAGTTCCATCACTAGGCACCCCATGTGTGCGCAGACCAGTCACATGGCTGTCCTTTCCAGAGGTGGGAATTAGTGTAAGGCTCTAGAGATACAGAACTTTGAGGACCATGGATCTAGCTCCTTTGTGTGGCAGTATATCTAACCTACCAGGGGATGTCTCCTATACTGTTGCCTTACAATGTTATTGAACTGTTCACGAGCTTCTGCTTTGTTTTCCCAGTTGGCTGTATAAATTCCCAGGGTGTAAGTGGTGTATCTTAATCAGCACTTATTGACAGTCCCTCTCACTGGTTATCTAGCGTGGTGTCTTGCACACAATAGACCATCAGGATATAGCTATTGATTTATCCATCATGTACCCGGAATCACTCTGTGTCATAGAAAGAATTTCTACATTGGTCCCTGTTTTTTAAGTTAGAACCTGAGGTACGGAGCCGTCAGTTCAGGTGAATGAACTCGTCACAGACAGGCTGGTATGGGCCAACAACCCTCTACCACGCCACAAACTGCTTCCTACGATCAGAAAGCACTGGGGGGTGGGAGGGAAAACAGAGCACCAGGGAAAGCAAGCAGGGTTAAGGAGCGTTTCATCCAAAAATAACTGGTTTAAATAAAATCCAAAGTTAGCAACCAGGTTATTTGTATCAAGGGAAGAACAGAGCACAGTGGTTAACACAAGCCTCTGCCAGCCTTTCAACGCCTTTATGCTCATTTTAAAAACCCCGGGTGGATGTAGCCCTGTACCAGGAAAGCCAGCTTGGAAAGCAGAGTACCTGCTGCATTTCAGCGGCTGCCATCCCCCTTAGCCAAGTGCCCTTTGCAGTGAATGCCCTTCACAGCTGTACATGAGGGCCCCACGTTAAGGAGAACACAAACTCCAGAGTCAGGTTGCCTGGGGTGGGACACTGGACCTATGTTTACTTCTCTACGTTTCCGCACCTATGAAATGTGGATGATTACAATGCTTATTTCATATGGTGACTATAAGGATTAAACAGGAAATGTTAGTGTCTTATTTATAATTAGCAGGACAATTTTTAAATGGAGTGTTCTGTGCTTCCCAGAAGGCCACAAAGCCTCATTCAAAATTATATGAAACACCGATGTACAAGAAAGGTTTGTAAGTGTTGCAAATTTGAAATCAGTTAACTATACTTGACATAAACCCAAGTGCAAAATAATGAAATCTATTAAGAGGTATTTATGAATCACTCATTCATACCTTGGTTTTGGATTGGAAATAAAGAAAAAGACAGGAAAACTGGTTCCCGTTGTTGTAGGGAATTACGTAGCCTGCTTTTCTACAAGCAGAGCAAACCATTTAATGATGTAAGAGCCACGTCCTTAGCGTTTATGTTTGCTTGAGAAGGATTAGTAAGGCAAAAACCTAGACCTCTCAGCAAATAGACCTATTTCAAATAGGAACTGTGACATATTTCCACCCACTAAAATAATTATGAAAATCATTTCAATAATGCCTCAGGGCCCAGCCTCGTACAACAGATATCTGCCAAATGGATGGCTTTCATTGTAGTCCTTCAGAAATCAGGAGCAGGGGACATCTTCCTGCCCTTTAGTACCTGTGACTCCTTTAGTCCCAAGTTGATGGCAAGTTTCTTTCGGTCTATTTTGCTGATATATTTCTGCTTCTGAAACATTTTCTCCAGAGCCTTTCTCTGGTCCTCAGAAAAGACAGCTCTTCTCAGAATACCCCTTCGAGCTTTGGAATTAGAGTCCTGTGTCAGGAGAGGCAGCACACTCTCCTCTCCTAGAGATGGAAAAAGACACAAAGCCCAGTTAGCTTTCGGGAGGAGAAGCCAGGCTGTCTTTCCCAACCAGTATCCTCCTTGGCTGTCCCATGGCCAAGTTACCTCGGCTCTGAACTCCGCACACTCAGAGCAGTGCCTCCTTACTAATGTTTGGTCATGGACTCTGTTGAGAACTGATCAATGCTCTTTGCTCCCCACTGGGAGAAGCGTGCATACCTATGCTTGCTCTCCCAGCTTTGTGTGCCATGTCTGAAAGCCCACGGTCCCAGGACAAAAAGCTCCAATGCAGAACAAGTAGTAGGTAGTTTAAACACTTCATTTTTCTCTAATTCTTCATTCATTCATTCATTTATTCTCTCAAGAAATTTTCAACACTGACCATATGCCAAGCACTTTGGTCAAGGCTACTGAGAAACAAGCCAGATATGTTTCATCACACTCATTACCTGTGAAATCTAGTGAAAGGCATTTGTTGAACTAGCATCACACATATAATGAAGTATTCCAAGGGAGGTACCTGAAGGTCTCAAAACAAGGGGTCTGATCTTACTCTGGGATGCCAGGGGAAGCCTGTAGGAGTCAGATACATTTCATCTGAGAAGGGAGCTTTGGAAGACCCCAGTCACCACCACCTGCACCTCGACCCCCAATTCAGTTGATCACCAACTCCTTCAGGTCTGAGACATCTACTACTTTTTCTGTCTTTCTAAGGCTAGCACACTGGTTCCCACCTTCTGAGAGTTTCACTCATCATTCCTTCCTTCCTTCATTCATTCATTTGCTTCCCAGTTGTGGTAGGCAGAATAATGGTCTTCCCAAAGATGCCCATGTCCTAATCCCCATAACCTGTGACTAGGTTACATTACATGGCAAGGTGGAACAAGGGTTACAGATGGAATTACAGTTGCTAATCAGCTGACCTTGAGATTAGGAGATAACCTGAAATATCCAGGTTGGCCCAACATAATTACAAAGGTCCTTACAGGTGGAAGAGGAAGGCAAAAAAAAAAAAAAAAAGAAGTCGTAGTCAGAGAGAGATGTGAAGATGCTGCACTTCCTGCTTTGAAGATGGAAGAGTACGGAGGCAACGGCCAAGAAATGCAGGCAGCCACTGGGAACTGGAAAGGGCAAGGGATCAGATTCTCCCCTAGAGTCTCCAGAAGGAGTGCAGCCCTGCTGACACCTTCACTTTATCCAGTGAGACCATTTCAGGCTCCAAACTTCTGTAACTGGAAGATAACAAGTTTGTACTGTTTTAAGATATTAGGTTTGTGAAAATCTGCTACAGTAGCAAGAAGACACTAATACACTGGGTACCAGACTCACTGCGCTAATTGCTAAGGAAACCAGATGTTATCACATGGTCCCTGCCCTCAAGGAGCTCGCCTTTCATGAGAGGACTGAACCGTGACCATCACTCCAGAAACAGGCACCAGGGGAGCAGGGACTCCAGTGTATGGTATGGCTGTAGCTGGTACTCATTGTGGTGCTTAATAATTATTTCTAAATAAACAAGCACATGAATAGACATTTCATACAGACGTACGTACTGGAATGGAATGATCTGTAAAAAGCTCTGGTGTCACAGAGGAGGAAATGGTGGGTTCAGAGAAAATAATCAGGTCGAGCCACGTCTGAAAGGACAGGCCAGTTCAAAAGAGAAAGCACATGCCCTGGCCAGTTTGTTCAGTGGTTAGAGCGTTGGCCCTGGGACCAGAGAGTCCCGGGTTCGGTTCCCACTAAGGGCATGTACCTCAGTTGCAGTTTGTCCCTGGTCCCCGCTGGGGTTGTGTGGGTGGCACCAGTCAATGTGTCTCTCTCATGTCGGTGTTTCTCTCTCTCTCTTCCTCACTCTCTCCCTCCCACTCTATCTGAAGATAAATGCAAAAATGTCCTCAGGTGAGGATAAACAAAAGAGAGAGAAAGCACTGAGGCCAGTGCAGCAATGTGAGTGGCACGTCTGCCCAGGACAGGCAGGCTGCAGGCAGGGAAGGCATGAAGCAGAGAGTGCAAGCTGGCAACCATATCCAGCCTCCAGGTGGGCTTTGCTTGGTTTTAGTGCTGATTAGGAATTCTGAGTTAATTGTCCACATTTAATAACTGGGAGGTTTCGTGTAAATTCCAGGTTTCCAGCATCTCTTCAAAGGGAACCACACTGGGCTCACTCTCCCACAAAGTAAATGGCTACCAGAGTGAGTAGCAGGTGCTCCCTTTAGATAGAGCATGTGGCCCCCAGTTGGCACTGCCTCACCTAGCTTGCTTTTTACCTGCCAGGCGCTGGAAGACGTTGGGACCGCTGGCATAGGGATTATGGAGTGGACTCGAGCCAGGTCACAGAAGACTACAAGAGTTTGGGACATCATCCAATAGGTAGTGAAGACCTAACACACTGACTCCGTTCTAAGGTGCTGATGTGCATCATTTATTTTAATTCTTTCGACCAGTCGATGCTATGAATGCTACGATTATTCTCCCCATTTTATAGATGAATAAAATGGAGCTCTGGTAGCTTAAGTAACTTTATCTGAGGTCACGTGGGCTAGGGTTTCAATCCCAGGAAGACTGATTCCAAAACCAAGGCTCCAAACCCTACACAACATTCACACATCCTGATTTGTATTTTAGAAAGAGAATGTCAATAAATAAATAAATCTGGGTCTACTTTTATTGATGCCCTGTCCATTCATCCTCTCATAGGATCTTCTCAATTTACAGAACCAACTTTTTTTGCCTGTCTCACGCCAAGGTCACATCTTGAAGTCAGGTTTTGACAACTGGAGTCACTATTTCTTTATCAGAGATTAAAGTTTTATGAAATATTGGTCAATAATAAAAAGTATTCTAAATATCTCAATATGTCCGTCTTTTTCTAATTGCTTTTCTTCCCTGGAGTCTCCTTGGACAGAGACCTTGGGATTGGCCCTTGTGCAGTATTTCAGAGCACACACTTATCTGGTGGGATGATGTCTCTCTAGGACCAAGCACTTTGGAATATGGAAGAACTGGGTTTGGATCTCAGCACTTACCAGTGTGACTTGAAGCAAGTTAGTGTCTTTCAGCTTGTCTTACAGGGTTGCTCTGGGGATTTGATGAAATAGCACAAGAATATTTCAGCGCCAAGCCCACAGTAAAGATCCCACAAATCTATTCCACTTCCCCTTGTTGGATTTCATTTGACTCTTGTAAGAATGATACGCCACAGACATCCTCTGTACAGATGAAGTGTTCAGAGAGGTTAAGGCCCAAAGCTACACAGAGGACCCAGAGCTCAGCTGGAAGCAAGGCTTTCTGAATACAGTTTCTTGGATCCTTCCTCTGCCCCACACTGCTTCTTTCCTCAGGCGTGATGGGTCAAAACTTGGAACGAGGAAACACTTATAAACACGGGCTACAGGCTCTGCATCCCGCCCTGGGTCACCTGTGAGCCCAACCACATGGCTTCTCCTGCACAGCCTGGTCCTTGTATCCTCCAGCTCTTCTGCCTTCCTCACTTGGTGTTTGATTCTGGCATTCTTAGTTTACAAATCTATCCAATCTATCTTTATTATAGCCATATAAATTAAATCTTAGGGGGGGAAACCTAAATATTCAAAGGGAAAGTACATTATGCTATATCTACTCAGTGAAATTTTACAGAACCACTGAAGATGAGGAGCTACAAAGATAGATACTATGCTTATAACTAAGCTAAATTCAGAGAAAAGATTGAAAAGGCAAAAATAAACACTAAGATAGGCTACTGTTGGAGAGTTACGGACAAATCATCTCCACTGTACATTTTAAGTCTGGTTCTATTTTCTAAGGAAAACGGCAAATAACCAAGCAACCTTTGGGGAATAACGGGGCCAAGGGGTTGAGTCCCCGCTGAGGGACAAGCGAAGAGGAACCCAATCCTCCCTCCGGGTGCGCACAGTGACAGGGAGAGGGGCGAGAACACAGCCGCAGCACCGCGAGCCGCACGCCCACGGACCACAGCAGAGAAAGCATTTAGAGCACCAGACGAGAAGCCACTTGGACTTGGAGGCCAACAGAGTACATCCTGCGAAAAAAGCAACCAGAGGAACAGCACTGCCCCTGGCTGGAGAGCTAGACAAAGCAGGCAGAGCAGAGGGACCACACGCGCAGGCCCGTGAGCGGACTAGGACTCGTGGGAACGCTGTGGGTCTAGGACTCCGCCCAGCCTGCTGTCTCCAGATCACAGCCTCTGGATGGGGAGAACACGGGATACACTGGGAAGGTAGGTTAGGGCTGGGGGCACTGAAACTCATTGAAGTTATAACTTATCACAGAGGAAGCCTTTCAAGAAGGACCTGATCAACTTAGCATTGTAGAAAGGCCCATCTTCTCTGAGTGTATCAAGCTTTTTAAATCTATACAGAAATGCAAAACAATTTATGGACCTATACGGCTAGTTTTTAATAAAACTACATATTTTTTTCTAAGTAGAGGTTTTATAAGAAGTCATGATTCTACTCATTTTAGCCCCCTCTTCACCACGATCTACTTGTTTAAATAAATCTAGTAACACATTTAAATGCCCCTAAAACAGAAATCCATAGGTTTTCCTAATGAAGTAGTTTTAAGAAAAGAGAAAGAAGATCCTCATCAAGGGAATCTACAAATAAGTTATTCTCACCAACGTGGTACATACTAACATTTTGGGGGTCATGGACCCACACCAGACCTCATTCTCTGAAAGAGACCTGGAGTGGTTGTGAGGGTCACAGGGCTGACTCCTGGGTCTGGCCCTCAGGTTTAGTGCCCATAACAAACACAAATACAACCAATGAACAGGCAAAACTATGGTAAAGATAAAGAATATTACATTCTTCCTTTCCTTGCCAGGTGCCTGGTTCCTCTTAGCGCTGCCCTCCACGCACAAAGCATGCTTGTTTTCATACAGTGAAGTGCCGTGGGTCCCACAAGAAGCTGCTCCTACCACGGATGCTCCTTTCCCTGGCTGACCCGTGGGTATGTTATAAGCGATCTCTGGATCTAACCATTAACCACAGGGACGAACCTATGTTCATGCTTTCTGAACCTATGAGTACGTGCTCCAATTTACACCTGAGAAACAAACATGGACTTCAAGAACTCGGTGACTCAAAAATTCCTCAGAAGCTATTGAAAATGTATAAGCAACAAATACTTCCGACTACTCCTAAATTCATGACAAATGTCTGACTTGCCTGGGAACTTCCAGGTGACAAAAAATAAACAAATGAATAATATAAAAATAAACAGATGCAGAGTTTAGGGCATGTAGTAGGAAAGCGGCATTAAAAGCCAGGGCCCCCAATTCAAGGTGCTACAGGCTTCACCAAACTGGGGCTTTCATCACGATGATTATTGTGTAGTGCAGCTTCCATACACATTTGGGCTCAACACTCGCTGATGTGTGTGCCAACTACACGCAGCATGCCATGTAGTCTTTACAACCACCGCCAGAGGTGTACATTATCACCCGCGTTTTCCATAGGAAAAAACGGAGGTCACACATCGAAGCAGAGCGAGGTCGATCAATGCTCTTTAAAATTATACCGAAGACTGTCGAGGTTATGCGTGGGCAGGGAAAGAAATCAGGAGGTGGGGAAGAGTCACTAAAATGGCAGAATGACCTAGAGTAGAAAAGTTTTCAAAAACACGGTTCCCTGGATCCTGAGATGGCCTCCAAACACCATCCCCCAGGGAAGCCCTGTGTGTAATGCCCTAGCGAAGGGCACTACAAACGAGGTGTGCTGTGGTGAATGATAGTGTTTGGGGTGGGGGTAGGGAGCAACAGAGAAACACAGCATTAGATAAACCAGTGGAAGCCTCTGCCTCTCCCTTTGTCCTGACCTCCAGAAAACACGTCTGAACTCTGACACAGGGTGTTGCTGTTTATAACAGCCAGCAAGTCCTGGGGAACAAGGGGATGCCCAATGCAGCCACTTTCTAGACATCAGCCCAAGAGCAGAGAACTGTAGGTCTTCCCTGTCTGGTCACCCCTGCAATCCAACAGAGACCTGTCCCAGGAACAGAGTGCTAGTACATCGTAGGATGTTTAGACTCGCCCTGAGTCATTGGCATCTCTGGATTATTGGTCCCATGTGGGGCAGCTTCCTTCGTCCTATAGTCTCTCACCTAAGTGCTTCAGGAAGCCCTGGAAGGGTTTTGGACCACCCATTCCAAGCCCCTGGACCCTGCCATGGCACTGGCCTTGCTCTTCCCTGTTCTCCTCCACTCCCAGTCTGGGCCGCCCTGGATCACAGCAACCCAGAGTGCTATATGGTGGCCCCTCCTAATAAGCTAGGCTGTTTCAGGTTTTCTTTTTTTTTTTTTAATCCTCACCCGAGGATATTTTTACATTTATCTTCAGACAGAGTGGGAGGGAGGGAGAGAGAAACATCAATGTGTCTCATCGATTGGTTGCCACCCACGCGGCCCCAAAGGAGTTGGGGACTAACTGCAACCGAGGTGCGTGCCCTTGGTCGGAATTGAACGTGGGACTCTTTGGTCCACAGGCCAATGCTCTAACCGCTGAGCCAAAGCGGCCAGGGCTTCAGGTTTTCTTTCTGAGTTTACACAGGCTTTCTGTATTAAAGACTAACTGGTGACCCAATATCCTTGTGACTCTAAGGAAAGTTATAAGACAAGTTTATGAAGCCACAATGAATCTATAAATCTCAAGGCTTTTAGAAAATGATAATAATAATAATAATCATAAGTCCTGGCCAGTTTTGCTCAGTGGTTAGAGCGTTGGTCTCTGGACCAAAGAGTCACGGGTTTGATTCCAGTCAAGGGCACATACCTCAGTTGTGGTTCAGTCCCCAGCCCTGGTCCGGGTTGTGTAGGAGGCAACCAATCAATGTGTCTCTCTCACGTCAATGTTTCTCTCTCTCTCTCTCTCCCCCTCCCTCCCTCCCTCCTTCCCTCCCTCCCTCCTTCCCTCCCTCCCTCCTACTCTATCTAAAGATAAATGGAAAAATATCCTCCGGTGAGGATTTAAATAAATAAGGTTATTTTAGGATAGCTCAAGTTGGAGATTACTAACAAACACTTCAGAAGCAGCATCCTTTCATCCTGTTACACAGATTCAACAGTAGCTTCGCAGAGCTAAAAGAGACAGGTCACTGCTTACTGCAGGCCCCTCCACCAGGCCAACCAGGATGCCAACGGCCCACTAGCTACATCTTCAAATGTAAGTCATTTTGAACCATGAGTCTGTTTGTCTCCTTCCTGGAGTTGCTTTCCTCAAGCACAGAGTGGTTCTTCTCTGTGGGCTCATCTTTTTCCACAACACTCAAACAACTGCAACTTCCTGTCACCTACCTTCCAGGTTTTTCATCTCTCTCCTGGGAAGAGCTTTCTTACCCTTCTTATTTTCAAGAGGAGAGAGAGAGAGAGAGAGAGAGAGAGAGTGTGTATTTTATGTAATTCCTGTGGATTTGAGGATTTGAGGTTTGGGGAGAAAAGATACAATATTTGCCTATCCCTCCCTATTTAAACTAGAAGTTATCTTCCAATTGCTATATAATCTAGTATTTGGGAATACTGTATAATAATATTTCATTAACATACAGTCTGATTTTCTAAAACAATTTCCCTTATATTAAGCCCAAATTCTATTTCCACTAAACTTGACTCATGTGGCCCCAAGTCTTTCCTTTATATCTAAAATGAATACAGCATATCTAATTTGAAGATAACTTTCACATTCTCCCTATTATTTCTCTTCTCCAGGCCAAACATACTCAAGTGCTTTCGAAAGTTCCTGACCAGGCATACAGCCCCTTCACCATTCAGTCGCTGACAACCTCCTGGCCTGGTTTTTATATACAAATCTTTTCAACGTGCCTTTAAAGTGGGCCTGCGGAACTGAACAGGTGAAGGCAGACTGATCCTTACAGAGTTCCAGAGGACTGTTATCTCCCCAGTTCTAGATATTCTATTTCTAAAAGCACAATTCAACATCCCACATCATTCTGCAGACACATGCTGACCTCAGTACAACCCCTTTCCACTTTGTTCTATTTGTCCAATTCTCTCGCTCCCCTATTCTGCACTTGTGCGTTCGTTTGGGGGAATCTAAAATCAGGACTTTTATTTACTGCCCTGCTAGATTTTATGTTATGTTCAGGCAAGGGCTGTAGACAAGATCAGGGACAAGCACCCCATACCGAGCAGTTTCCTTCCCCAGCCCCCACTGCCCACTACTTACAAACATTTGGGGAGAAAGGAACTCCATTCCAGGAACATTACTCATATACTTTCACTGCCTCTGTAGAATGCTGAATAGAGCCATCAACTTGGAAAATCTATTGTCTTTGGGTCTCTGACTCCTTTAAACACTCTTCCTGGTTGACCGAGTGTCATTTATCTATGGAGCACCCCTGCCTTCACTACTGAGAAGTCAAAACCTACATTCCACTTATCACACAATTATGTTATCAACAAAATAATTAGGCTGTTTTCTCTACTTGAACACACGTGCATCGCTCCAAAGAGATGAGAGTATTAAAGAGAAATCCTTATAAAAACTTCCACGCAGCCTTTAATGGACTTCCATGGGTCTTGTCAGTTTCCTCAGCCATTCCAGCTGAGAGCACAGCCAGGCTGGGTGGCGAGAAAACTAACCAGCTGGCTGGAGTGTTGTCCTGTACACTGCAAGGTTGCAGGTTCAATTCCTGGTCAGGGCACATACGGAGGCAGCTGATCGATGTTCCTCTCTCACATCAATGTCTTTCTCTCTCTCTCTCTCTCTCTCTCTCTCTCTCTCTCTCTCTCTCTCTCCTTCCCCTCCCTCCCTCCCTTCCTCTCCCTCTAAAATCAATAAAAACATATCCAAGGGTGAGGATTAAAAAAAAACAACTAACCAGCGCATTGCCCCTCTTTGATAGCAGCACTCACAGGACGACCAACACTCACACACAATAACAACAATAATGTCCCTTCATTGCTCCTTCAACAAAATCCTGAATTCAAATTTAGAGAGTATATTACATTCTTTTAAGTTTTAACAAAGACAGGAAGAGAGTAAAACGATCTCGAATGCAGACTACTAAGGTCATCGCCCAAGAAAAAGGCAGAGCAGCTTACCCCGGAATAGCTCCCTGTGCATATTTTTACATTGCTGCTCCGAAGTTAAACTCTGTCTGTTCATACATACATTCTCAAAAGGTCACATTTAAGTTGGGTACTCAAAGACAAAACAAAGTAATTTTCTGATTAATTGAATGAGCTGTTCTACATAATTAAGACTCCTGTCCTTTTTTCGGGTAGTTTTTCTTAAGGTCATTTTCTGCATAATTTTCCAAAACTTTCCATTTCTTTTTAGCTGGGAAATGTGTTGTTTTGAAAGAACCTTATGGATGCAATATCAAAGATTTTCCTTACACTGCTCTGAGGGAGGGGAGAACTTTTACCGCTGCCTTTTAATTTTCCCCCACTGTAAGGGTTGTGCTTAAATAGCCTATTAAACTATTTATTATATGTGGGAAGGGCACTGGATGAATGATTGTTTCCACATTGCAACAAGTCTATCATAAATCTAAAAGTTAACAAGAAAAACTAAATCAACTATAAACAACTGAATCATGTTAAAAGAGTCAAAATGATATTTCACTTGCTGGTTCCAGGAGTGTTGATCTGATCCTACACTTTGGGAAATAGTGAAGTCAAAACTGTGAAACAATAATTAGGGCTGTTGATTTCCTCACTTATTAAACACTTTAGTACAAACCTTAATTTCGGCTGTCCAACCTGAAACGTAATACAAGATTACTTGGACAGTTCATTTTCCTTCTTTTGTACAATGGAAAACAATTTAAATGTTTGGGCATAAAAATCGTTCTTATTATTAAAAAGAGAAGAAAAGGGGGGAAAAAAGTCTAGTAAATGCCTTAAATAAAAATGATTACCGTGCAGATATAAGCCTTATTAACTGTTCCTTGGCAGCATGGTTATTTACGTAAAAGTCTTTATTGACAACATAAACCCACCATTTCATTATTATTTGCTGCCAATACAGCGAACATTATAAACAAGAAAATAAGGAATTCGTTTCAGATTTACAACTAATGAGACACCAAAGGTTGTTTAAAAACACTTGTGGCATCTCTAAACTGTTTTAAAATGCCAACTTTAGAAATAAAAACTAATCCAGTGCAGCCTTCTCTATCCTCAATCTGAGCACTTTATCAAATAAAAAAGATAAGCATGAGACTTTATAAGCCTCCGGAGAGCGACACAATTCACAACAGTTACACCAACAGCATAAAGTGGGAAGAACTGAGGTACAGATGGAAGAAAATGAGGCTTGCTCAAAGTAAACTTCCAAGCAATTGAGAAGATAAACTTATCTAGAAAACGCCTTTAGAACTATTTGTAAGTGCTTGGTCAAACTGGCCTGGGCACTAGAGCACTCATGATTTAGAGACTCTTATTAAAACACTATCAGAGAATGAATACAAACACCCACCGACACACACATGAATGTCCACTGGATTACATGGAATTCTGTCCATTTCCACTCACCTAAGCCCCATTGCCAGAGGTTTTCTAAAGCAGAAGATCAGCATTACATCAACGTGAAGTAACTGAAACGAGGTATGGGGGCCTCTTTTAATCTCCACCCCTGGAATGCAACACTAAGGATTTAATTCCACAGAGATGCCACTTTGCTGCACTATCAGATAGTTGGGTGTTTAGTCTCTACTCCAGCAGTTCTTTCCTGATACTCAAATATATGGTGATAAATGTCTCCTTAATTTGCACAACAGTCTTCAATTGCCCTCCTGGGAGACCACCTTGAAGGAGCGAGTAAAAGGTTTAGTCATGGTTTCTATTTTTCTATTTGAATCAATACACTCTAGTTAAATGGACAATTAATAGGTCACTTCCAAAATAGTAGTGTATCAGTCCTGGTTAATAAACAATCCCCACAGTTGATAATGGGCCCTATGCATTCAGCAAGTCCTGTATACACTCAGCTCATCCACTAAACCCCTTTTCAGGTGGACAGGGCTATATGGGAAGATGAGCTAGAATGAGTCTATAAAAGTCAGTTTCATTCACTGCTTTATTTTTCAGTCAAGTGCTTTAAATGGTGTCCAGAAATTCTCTTGGAATGTGAGACAGGAGAAAAGACTGGCACACAGAGCCTTGCTTTATGGCCATACAAAAGGGCAACTGACCCTTGCCCAAGCCTTTTCCATGTGAAATGGTTCCTAAAGTTCATCTGCACAGTGAAAAATCGTGGTGAGGTCGCGTGTGGATGAGTCAAGTGAAAGTGACAATTGGTCACGGGTCTGTCCCCCATTGTGGCTGGGTCCCAGCCATGTAAAGTGCTCTGTGGGAAAGTAGCGGCCCCCTCAAGAGGTGCTCAGAAGCTTGCAGCTCATTAAACGGCCAGCATTTGCTGCCTCACTTGTCAGGAACCATTCTGTTGAGCCACAGCTCTCCTGAAAGATTCATAAAACACACTCAGAGAGGCAGCAGGGACCTGAATTCAACCACGAGGGAGCTAGGACTTTAGCCTGACTCAACTCTTATTTCCCTTTTCGCCTGACAGAGTTGTGAGCCTGCATGAAGGCTTTTCCTTGGGCAGCTGAAATAAATACACTCCTCCACTGGACTTCTTTATCATAAACTCAAATTCTCTTCCTACTGATTCCTAGCTAGTTTAGAAATCCCAAGATCAAGGGGCACCTTACTGACTTTTAGTGAGACGTTTTTTTCTTTGCGTGTGTGAGCGTGTGTGTGCACACTCTGTGAGTTTCTGAAAGCTGTCGTGTGCGCTCTACCTCGGACTCCATTAAGATTTTGTAAGATTTAAAAAGACAAGTTGTCTTGCAAATATTTCCTGTGATGCTGGTTGGTTTCCTTCAAGATCACAAAGAGGAAGGATTAATTTCTTTTTATAATCTTAATGCTTTTTAATTATTTTCTATGGACACCTCGTGCCTTTCTGTGTCACATTTTGAGCTGAATGGAAATTTTACACAGCACAATTTCTTAGCCTTCCTTTTTTCTTCTTTAAATGGGTATTGCTACACATTTCAGAAAGAGCCAAACTGGTCCCTCTGAGATCTTTTATATCAAATGGAAAACAAGCCGCTTTCCTTGGAGTGTCGGCCCTGGGTTTCAATGCCATTAGAAACCACTCACAATCGCTCAGTGTGCTAAGGTTTGATAAATCTCTGGGAGCCTCCTGAATAGGATCGCTGTGATTTTTAGTGAGGAATTAGCTCCTTGCCATTGCATTACCAATTCGTTTTCCAGAGCACATTAAACCCTGCTGCTTTGGTTTACAGAATAACTGAGGCATTGCTGATGAAGCATAAAAACTTACTTGGAAAAGCAGTGGGGGATACAGGGCGCCGACAGGACCCACCGCAGCACACGGGGTAGAATGGCGGGGCAGTCAGGAAAAAAGGTTTGGAAGGCGCTGCAGAGAAAGCATTGATCTCATTGATTAGCCATTTCTTTTAGACAATATTCAAAATTCCAGTTTCCCAAAAGTCATTAAGCAAAAGGCCTTCGTTTTCTGAGCCTTTATGTAGTTATTACTTTTACCAAAATTAAAGTAGCCTTTATCTGTCAAAGACCTTGCCAAATAATCTAATCAGGATTTGGAAGATGTGGTGAAAAGACTCAAATCATCAAAACCAAAAGTTCGTTTCTGTGTGGTCATGATTATAAGTAGTTTATTTCATACATCAAATATTTCCAAATATATCCTAGAGCAACACTGTCCAAAAGAACTGTCTGTGGTGATGGAAGTGCCCTGTATCTGCTCCGTCCCAGCATGCACTGGCCACATGGGGCTAGTGAGCACGTGAAATGTAACTAGTATGACTGGGTAATGGAATTCCGAATTTAAACTGTTTTAGGTTTAAGTAGACTCATGTGGCTAGATGCTATCGTATCTAATAGCACAGCTCTAGATATAATACTTTCCAAGAAACAATTTGAATGTTAAGCGCTTGGGCTTAATTTTTAAAAGAGATTCTATTACTCTACTGTTTAATTTCAGAAGGTTCTATGAAACATATAGTTGGATTCCAAAGTTTATAAGTTACTTTGCTGAGCAATTCCATAACAAAATCTGGTTTTTCTGATCACTTTTACATATTTAAAAGTATTTGAGGAGAGCAATAACATTTTATCACAAGAAAAATCTAGTTAACCTGACAGCATTAATGTTTACAGTATAAGGAGCTGCCATATAATTCTGTTCTCTCGTTTTATTAAACTATGCTGACCTAATATTTTCAGTACATACACATGGGCTGGTTATCATTACGCCTGTAAATAGAGACATTTTAAACTCTGTTTCTCAGTAGATGAAAAATACCTATAAAGGATGTCATAGAACATTAATAACTTTTTTATTGAGCACTTACTATATGCCAGCCTTTAGTCAAGTACCTTAAATATACCATATGCTTTAGTATAATGAGGTTTATATACTATAAATATGGGTGAGATTTCCTGAAGGTGGGCAATTTCCTTTCACCAGAGCATACCCAGCAGAATAACTGGCACACTCTAAATAGTCAATACATTTTCATGACATGGATAAATGATCTGCAAATCTAAGCAACAGATTTCTTAGATTTTTCTTCCTATCTTCTTATGTAAAGAATGAGGATCAGGAATTAACCCCTACCCTGTCCCCTGCCACACCCTGAAATTCAGTATCTTCCATAAGATTACCTTGAAATCTAAAACATGATTTCAAAATAAATGTTTTTATTACTCTCCCTTCATATGCAATGACAACTCTTTTCTCAATTATATATAGTCAAAACTATTATTATTATTATTATTTTTAATCCTCACCCGAGGGTATTTTTCTATTGATTTTTTTTTCAGACAGAGTGGGAGGGAGAGAGAGAGAGAAACATCAATGTGAGAGAGACACGTTGAATGGTTGTCTCCCGCACGACCCCAACCAGGGCCGGGGATAGAATTGCAACAGAGGTACGTGCCCTTGACCGGAATCAAACTCCACACTCTTCGGTCCATGGGCCGATGCTCTAACCTCTGAGCCAAACCAGCCAGGGAAGTCAAAATTATTTTTATACAAAGACAAACCTTCTTTTAAGAACACAGTAATTTCAGAGTTGTATTTTAATCAACTGATGAACATGTGTTCATTTTCGCCAATGCCTCTGAAGGATATATCAAAATAAGTCTCTTTCCCAATAAGAATTGTATAGTCTCAGGTTCCTTAATGCCTTCAAATTGTAACTTAATCATAAATGCAGGTGTTTTTGATAATATAATGAAAATCAGTCAATACTGATTTTATTTTTAATATCTAGATTTTTCAAATAAGAAAATGTTTGTCTTAATGCTGTTTTGAAAATATGGCAACCAAGCAAAGTATTCAAAAAAATACCTATTTTGGCCCAGCTGGTGTGGCTCAGTGGTTGAGCATCAATCCATGAACCAAGAGGTCGCTGGTTCAATTCCCAGTCAGGGCATATGCCCAGGTTGTGGGCCCGATCCCCAGTTGGGGGCATGCAGGAGGTGGCCAATCGATGTTCTCTTTCATCGATGTTTCTATCTCTCTCTCCGTCTCCCTTCCTCTCTCTCTAAAATCAATAAAGAAAAAAAAATTTTTTAAATACCTATTTTGGTGTGCAAAAAGTTCAATTAAACTTTTAAAAAGTACGGACATGCTTACTGACTTTAGAGTGGGGGGAAGGGAGAGGGAGAGACAGGGAGCAAGGGAGAGGAAGAGAGGCAGGGGAGAGAAAGAGAGAGAGAAACATCGATTGGTTGCCTTCCATACACTCCCTGACCAGGGATCAAACCCACAACCTTTTGGTGCATGGGACGACACTCCGACCAACTGAGCCACACTGGCCAGGACCTTTAAATTTCATTATTATCAAAAATTGTTCTAATATAGACCATTATAGTAATGATAAGTCATTTCATTTCAATTTAACATCTTAAATGATATTACAAGAGCATGACATTATTTAGACAATTTCCATTACATTTTCCATTATTTCTATGAATATATGAAATACTTAGAAAAATTGAAATATATTCTGTGCATAAAAGTTGCCTCATTATGTTTATTTTCAAGTTATTTCATCTATTAGCTAAGTTAATTATCTATAAATAATTATCACTTTTATGCTATTTGACATTTTAAAAGGTGAGATAAAAGGAAAAGACTCAGCAATGTTGCACTTACATAGATACAATTAAACATTTATCATGATAGCTAGAAATACATAAAAATATTTTTGCTCAATATTAAGTAAGTACTATTGATACTACTTTTTGTTGTTGTTAATCCTCACCCAAGGATATTTTTTCCATTGATTTTTAGAGATAGTGGAAAAGAGGTAGGGGGAGAGAGTATGAGAGAGAGAAACATCCATGTGAAAGAGACATAGTTGCCTCACACACGCGCTCCAGCGGGGGCTGGGGGTCGAACCTGCAACCCAGGTACGTGCCCTTGACCAGGAGTGGAACCCGAGACCCTTCGGTCTGCAGGCCGATCCTCTAACTACTGAGCCACATTGGCCAGGGCAGTACTACTGATACTATTAAAATAATGATGCAGGATATGTACAAATTACAAATTTTATTACCCTAACCGACATGTGTCTCAGGCTAACCCTATAGCCCTAAAAATGGAAAAATAAAGAGTAAAAATATGATGGTTCATTTGAGACAAGCGATCGACTAAATTCATTTGTGATAAATGAGGTTCTGAGATCTATAACTTAGTGTTAAATTTAGCCAGAAAAGGAGTTGTAATTGAACAGTTTGTTATATTACAGTTTATTACCCTCTTAATATAGTAAAGTTGTAATCAAAATGACATGCTAGCTACAGTAACAATTCCAGCAGCTAAAGAGCTACATGTCACACGACCAGGCTTAAAGTCCTATTGTGTAGACTTTCTTCACCATTTTAAATCACCTCTTTAACACCCATATATTTACACAGGAGATTAGTCAACTCCTGATTTCTATACATAAATACACCTTGTTTAAGCTGGTTTATGTGGAAATCGCTGTGAAATCCCAATTAAGTGCTCCATTTTTTTTGCATGCTCCTACTTTGACACTGTCACTCCAGCTGAGCATGTCACCGCAGGCATGCTGAATGGTGCTAGGAAATAACCATTTAAAGCAATGCAATGCATTGGAAAATATATATTATAATTTAAAATAGTTGCAACCCACATACTTTTTAAAGCAATGAGCAAAAAAAGGAAACTCAAGTATGATTAAAAAAAAAAAAAAAAGTGACAAGTTGACTGATGTGTTAAAACTTTTGTGAGCCATTAAGAGCTACTTTGAAGATGCTCTGAAAAGGGCAGAAAACAAGGCACTTTCATCCTCAGTGATGAGCATTTCAAAGCCCACCAATGCATTCCAGATGCGGTCACTGTATCATTTATCACGTTCGGGACAATTCATCGTAGGCCTACCGAACTATCCTTACGATAATAATATTTAAGGAGAGCCTACCATTCACCAGGCGCTGGACGGGCTACACATTTAACACATTCTATCTCATTTATTCATTAATATTCAACCTCCAAAGGGCATGCATCTGGAATGTGATCATTGTTTTCAGCAACTTTTTAAAAGTATAATAGAAACATCAATATTTTAGCATAATATTTAGTGACTAGCCATGAGGAATAACGATTTCAGGCACAGAGACTGCCAGCTTATGCAATAGGAGCTGGAGCCCAGAAAATGGGCACACCTCCCAAGCTTTCCATAAGAGAAAAACACATGGCTTTTCCTATGGAAAAGATGCACACGGTCGGGTTCTACAGCATGCCGGACTAGGTTCGCTTAGTGCAACGCTTTGGGATACTCCTATTTGTATCCTCCCAGCAAATCCAACTTCCGGCTTCTGTGGGAAACTGTTACAAGCTGCAAACAAATGACTTCAAATATTGGAACTACGCTGTCTGAATCCAAATGACTAAAAGCACTTATTCACAGAAAACTTCATGAACTTTTCACTTCTTAATCAAATGTTCTGACCTTTCTGAAGACAAAGAATAAAAATCTCTATAAATTATTTTGAACGTGTAATTAAAATGAGAACTTAGAGCCAACTTAATGATGAGCTGGCCTGAATTTTTTTTTTTTTTAACTTAACCAACTAGATGGTTCTGTGATCTAAGTATCCCACAGCAAGGACGGTTAGAAGCCTAGCTAGAGAGAAATTATTTTCAAAATTCTGCTGTCTAGAAAGCAAGCAATAAATTTTTTAATTGTTTTTGTTATTTTCATTCTTCTTTACTGGTGGAGAGGAACAACGGGTATCTAAGTGGGGTGAAACCCCATTCTTTTTATTGTCAAAGCAAACTGTGGTACTAACTGACTTGAGCTGACATTTCAAAGAAAGAATCCTAAAGACCACTAATAAAACCTTCAAATAAATTTCAGGAGCCCACTGCGATGCTATGCCGTTTGGCAGACATTTTAAGAAGGATGAGAAGTGAGCAAAGGTCCTACGATGTCTAACTAAGGCAACCAAAGGGTCAAAAATACCTCTGGGAAAGAATAACAGGGAATTAAATAATTTCAAAGGGATGGAATTAATGACCTCCTTCAAGTACTGGGTACTAGGAATAAAGAAATCTAAACTTCTGACCTAAAAATAATACATAATTAAACAGACTACCTACAATAAAATGGACCCAAAATCAAGACTGATGAATGGCAACCATCTGTCCTGAGTAGTAAGACCTAAGAAATATCAGTTATCCAATGCTGTGTTATTTATTTTATCACACAACCTGTAAATACTTCATTTATGTGATCTACATGCAAACTTACCTTTAATCGCAAGGGAAAGCAAGTTAATTAAATTCATCCTTTACCTTTCTGCTTCTCAGAAAACAACTGAAATCAGCACTTTTTTCCCCTCAAGTATTTCAGAGATAGAAAAAAAAAAGTCTTAATGTTCTGGTACAGCTCATGAGAAGTTAAATCCCATGCAATGTCTACTTGTTTGATTCTAACTTTTAATTCCGTGCAAATAATGGTTACTGCACATCTATCAAATGCCACATAACTCCCTGTGTGTTGGGACTAAACGGATGAAGAGGATAGTTTTCTTCCTGGAAGAATTTCTATTTCTTGTGTTCTTGAACTTACAGATTTTAAATCTGCTGGTCAAAAAAATGAAATGTATATTTCTCCATACTCCAAATTTAATGTTGTTCTGTCAAACATGAGGCATTCCCCAAAGAGGAGATAAGACCTAAAAAAGTTCATACTGTTTTCCTAACCAGTGTTACCAACCCTAGTACACATTAGAATTATCCAAGTACTTTTCAAAGACACAGATGCCCAGGCCCCACACCAACTGGGTTAAATCAGGCTGGCTAGGAGTGGGCCCCTAGCACAACATTTTTTCAAATGCTGCAGGACTGATTATATTGTATAGCCAGGATGAAACCACTGGAAAGAACACAAAACAATGCTTTATGCCTACCATTTATTATATAATTTGAGATCAACTAAGCCTAAAAAAAAAAGACAATACATAAAAGAAGCAGCATGGTCCGGACTTCCATTGAAATACAGAAGTAAAAAAAGAAGAAGAAGAAAAGAATCTTGTTAAGAAGGCTTTGTCAAAGAAGGGTTTAAGCAGGAAAAACATCTTAATCTGGACCTGTACTTGGAAGGGCAAAAGAAAAGGAAGAAGGTGCTTCTGGAGGGAACGGTGGCAGGAACCAGAGGAAAGGGGAGGGATGGCGGTGACCTGGGGCAGGTAAGGAGGCCTCCCTGGCTGCTGGGACAAAGCCAAACGCAGCTGTTGGAATTGAGGTCTTGAAGGACAACCTGAATATTTCCATTTGATCTGAGAGTCAGATGGGGATAATTAAGGTTTTCATGAGAAGCTTGGTGACATGACAAAAGCTATATTTTGGGAAATTGCACCTGGCAGTGGATGGGGTGTGGTGGAACAAGGAGGGGCTAAGTGGAAGGATCCCCCTGCCGTAACAATATGCTGTAGCACCGGCAACCACCACCCACTACCATCTTCTCCTAAATCCTTGCAACACCACCGGGGGGGCTGGGTCTGGCCTCTCCTCAGCCTGTGGAGCCCTAGCTCATTGCAATAATCCAAGGTGGTCACTACCTCTGCTGCCTCTCCCCTCAAGGAGTCTCCATTAGACAGCTCTGGGAAAAAAATGAGCTAAATTTGAGGAAACCCTTTGCTCTTTTATTATAAAGCTGATGTCACAGAAGAGAATACCATAACAGAATAGTACTAGCTGTAGCTCTCAAAACTTTGAAAGCCTTCATGGAGGCTCCTTGAGCTCCGTTATAGCAGACTGGGCAGGAATTACGTCTGAAGGCAGATTTTAAAGGGCCGAAAATTATTTGGCACTCCTCCCATTGAGAGGTGGGGTCTAGTTCACATTCTCTTACATTTGGGGCGATCTTGCTGCCTTGCTTGACCACGAAATATAAAAGAAGTGACGTTCTGGGACTTCCAAGGCTCTCTCATAAGAAACCTTGAGGTACAGCCTGGGTTTCTTGCAATCTGCTCTTGTAAATCTCCCTTTCAGAACCCAGGTGCCATGCTATAAGAAGCTCAACACACTCAGGAAGTCCAAGTGTGGATGCTGGAGCAGCTCTCGTTGAGCACCAGTCAACAGCCAGCACGGCCCTCGGCCCCGTGAGCAGCCGTTGGGACACCCAGCCATCTGAGCCTTCAGATGACTGCGGCCCGGCCGACATCCAACCGCAATGAGAGCCAAAGGGAGAACCACCCAGCTGAGCCCAACCCACAAAAATGAGAGAGAAAATGATAAATTGTTCCTTTAAGCTTCTACATTTGGACATGGTGTCTCACGCAGCAATGCCCCTTTTACCAGTGCTTACTTATGGCGGAACGAGGGAAAGGAGTCTTTCCTTTCACATCTTCCCCAGCGTGCTGTCTATGGGCTCTGAGATGTGTGTTTGAGTCAAATGTTGACCCTAACATCGGTTCTCATTTTGAAATGAAGAAACAGAGGTTCAAGGAGATTACATGAATTGTCTAGGATTATATAATCCGGAATATAAAGACCTTAGGCGTGAATCTAGGCTATAAAATTATAAAAGTGCTGCTAAAACTAGCCTAGAAAATATACAGTATTTTGACATTTACCCAATTTGCCACTGACCCTTTGGAGAAAGTCCCGGCACACTACCGTAAAGGGTCAGAGAGTCGATCCATGAGGCTCTGCGGGCCACACCGCTCGGGGCAGTTATGATGTGTAGTGCAAAAGCACCCACAGAAAATATGTAAGCGGACAGGAGTGACGGTTCCTGCTCTGAAGAGTCAGACTGTCTTTTGGTTTCACACCCCACATAACTGTAGAATTGGTTCAACACACCTAAACTCAATCCAGCTCTGGGTTAGTCTATTAAAAACCTTGCCAGCAGTAATGACTTTTTTCTCTTTTAATGGACATAAATCCTATCAAAAAGAATCGCTTACTAACTCTTTCACATGTTTGTATTTACAGTGTTAGAGATTTGCCCTGGCTGCTATGGCTTAGTTGGTTGGAGCGTCATCTTGTGCACGCAAAGGGTCTCGGGTTCAATTCCTGGTCAGGGCACCTACCCAGGTTTCGGGTTTGATTCCCCGTCGGGGCTCATATGGGAGGCAACCAATCGAAGTTTTTCTCTCATATTGATGTTTCTCTCTCTCTCGCTCCCTCTCTCTCCCCCTCCTGCCTCCTTCCCTCCCTTCCTCTCTCTCTAAACATCAGTGGAAGCATACCCTTGGGTGAGGATGAAAAAATTTTAAAAATCAGAGATTTAAAGTTTTAAAGAACAAGAAATTTTAAGTCCCCTCAAGAGGACTGGGAGAAATATATACAGTAATGTTCTATTTCTATTGGTCACTTAGAATTAATAAAATGAACGTTGCTATGGCATGTGAAAGAAAAGTGAAAACCCTAGTTTGTCGTCGGAATATTTATAAACAAGAAGGCAATTAAATATTCAGCAATATCTAGAAAAAGAAATGAACATTCTTTTTTTCTTTCCTTTTCCTGGATGCTTTGGTTCTGAAACAAAAGTCTAAAAACTTATAGAGGCTTTTTGATCTTTGACTTCAGAGAGAATTTTAATGCTGTAAGTTTACTGTTCACATAACTCACAAAAAAAAATGTGCCCCTGAAATAGTCCCAATAGCTGGTTGACAAAATGAATAATGCTATTAAACGTAAAATCAGTAAAGTGATGAATCGCTCAGCATTGCCAAATCAAGTACTGTCTGGAGGCTAAAAAAGAATGAAAGGGAGAGATTTCATTAAAAGTGGAAACATTACAGAAAGTAAAATAAAATATTTTGGAACAAAATATACAAGGGTCTGGTAAGCATATTATACATTAAGGCAAAAGTCCAATGTTTTTACTAAGAGAATATAAAATGGAAGCATGATCTAATGAAGTCTTAAATAGGGATTCTAACAAGCAGTCCTAGATAAAAATCATATTGTTTCTTTTTACAATTTGCCTTTTTATTCCAGAAAAACTCCAGGTTGAATAAAACTTGAAATTATTTACTGATTTAAAAATTGTGTACCTTCATTATCAAAAACAACAACAACACTGTAATTAAGAAAAAAATGTTTAGAGTCTCCGTTGACCCAAGATTAAGTGGACAAACACTGTATTAAGAGCTACAAATCAAGTCCCCTCAAAAGACACAATAAGATAGATTCTAAAATTATGGACAATATCAACAACAGAAATAGGTTGGTGGAAAGCAGGCTGAGTGAGGAGTTAATGAAGCATTTACACCCTTCTCACTCTAACATGAGGACACAATTGTTTAAATATTTTAAAGATAACATTTCACTTTTATAAAAACTTTCATAGCAAAGAATCTCAAAGTATTACATGAACACATCTAGTACCTACATTGTCCCCTTATTTCAAGTTGCTACCATCTCTACCATTGTTCAGCAGCAAACCTAACCATAAAATGTCTTCTTAGAGCAAAGAGACCTTTTTCTGGTGGGCACAAGAACAGGAAGGAGGTGACACCCTCAAAGAGAGGTCCAACAGAGTCCAATACACAGCACTGCTTCCAGCACCTGAGCTACATGGATGGCAAACATATGGCCTCCTTTGGCTTCCTACATGTCACCGGGAACTCTCTGAATCCTAAGTTTATTTCTGCACATATCCATATGCAATTTCCGGGCACTGAAACCACTGTGCCTCTTAAAATAACCCTTGCATTCTTAAAGTGAATATTAATTAAGGGGAAAGCTCTAAAGTGTTCCTACTTGCCTTCTGGATTTACTCCCATTTCGTTATTAAACCTCAACAACATCAATACATGTTAGCAAACTGAGATTCCTTGTTGAGGTGAAGTAGAGAAGCATATGCTAGGGGTTGGGAGAGGGCTAGGTGCTAAAGTCAGAGGCAAATTACCCTGTTGTAGTTTCAACTCAGACAGTATTTTGTAAGGACTGTGGCTTACTCAATCAGTACCACAAGGAAAGGGACTATTCGCGCTATTGATTCTCTTCACTGCAAGAACTTCTTGAACCTGAAGGAGTTTATTAAGTTGGACACCATATCAAATTTGTTCAGAGCTGATTCTTCATGAACCATGTAAAAGTTATTAATATATTAATATAACTCCAAATATATGTTAATCAGATTACAAAAAAAAAGATGTTCAGATGCGGTAAGAATATGGTTCAATATTATCTACAAATTCCAACAAAAGATGGTTGGGGTGATGGCCTGTGCAAGGAACCACTTGAATAGGTCACATCATTATTTGGGTTCCCCATTCTCTTTGTCCTGGGTCAGCATCATCAACATTCAAGATGCTGTGACTTTAATTTGCCAAAACAAATCTATAGAACAGTGTTAGCAAAAATAAGTGACACACTCTAGCTTAAAAAATCAGACCATAAGGTCTTCATTTGAACTGTTATCCCCACTTGGAGCACAAATCCATCTCTCCCTCCCCAAGTGCCTAAAATGTAAGAGCAGCTATTTTACTTCACACTTTCAGTGTATCTCAATGAAAGTGGAAAAAAAGTACCAACTGGAGCACAAAACATTAAGACAGAATCAAGAAGTAATAGGTAAATAGTAACTGGGACTTGGGGGTAGACAAAAAAGCTCGAGTGCACATTAAGTATTGGTGGTGAGAAGCAACCCTAACAGGGTTCCAGGAAAAATACTCCAGATCTGGCTCCATTTCTGTACATACAGTACAATTTATTTGACAAAGTTGCTTTAAAAAAAAGAAAAAGAACAGTTCAATTCACCTATCCAGAATAAACATTTGCTTTTTAATCCTTTTATATGTAGCACAAGGAGTAGATTTAATAATCAACAAATTATATTTGGGAAATTATCTTTGTGTCAAACATTTTCTAAAATGCTTAAAATAACAAATGTTATTTAAAAGCAAGGCTGTTTGTTCTTATTTTGAAGATAATTGGTGGCATAACCCAAACACATTTAAATTTTTCAGCTTTTTACACTTCAAAACTGTCATAATTTTATATACAGAAAGATGAATATTTTGATCTAGCACAGGATTCGCCAAATAACGACATTAATAAACTTCTGGGGAAGGATCTCTGATGAGTAGGATTTACTTGCAAACCCTCCTGGTTTCCACTAATAAACTATAACAAATCCAAGACTTTTTCTTTTTTCACCCTCAGATACAACCCCTGGAGTTTACCCTTCTTACTACATACTGTTACACTAAATATGCCCTTCTAAACCCTTGAGGAATGTCCTTTGATTTTTAAAGTAAATTTTTAAACTACTCTCTATGAACAACTTGGCAACATACAGCTACAGAGTGTTTCTTTCCTTGTGCTAAATACTCAGACTTGCCAATTTTTAGGAACAAAGCACTGACAGCTACACCTTCACCCACGACCTGTAAATAAACCTGTGTTACTGTTTAACTGTAATGAGATCAAGGGGAAAGCCCATTTCTTTTATAGGCTCAGATACAAAATCACATCTGATATATTATAGTGATACAAGTAATTGGTTATCCCACTATCCCTCACTAGTTTCTCATTCAATGAAAGACTAAGTAAGGAATAGGAAGATTTGGGGTAATTTTTTTTTCTTTCACAAGTTCACAGATGTTTAAACTGATACTTCAGACCAAAACAATACTAGGAAATGAAATAATCATTGTAGAAAAATGATTGACCTCCTACAAGGATTAAAACAGCTAACAATTTAAAAAGTGCTTGGTAAACCATAAAGTGGTAATGGAACATGGAATGTAAGCTTCCCAGGGGCAGAGATAGTTACTTGTTTTCTTCACTGATTATCCCAATGGCCTAGAATGGAACCTGGCACATGGAAGATAGTATTTGCTGAATGAATGAAATATATGGTATAATTAATAGTGAGTAACAATAATAATGAAGGAGAAATGTATCCCCTAGTTAAATAGTGTTGTTTTCACCAATGCACTTAAGAAATCTGCAGTTTTCTTATTCAACATTTAGACGGGTGAATTTGACAAATTAAGGTTGAGAAAAAAGTGGGTAGTCAATAGGCTGAAATTATCAAAAATCACATTTTGTGATCCACTCCTACGTTAGTGTCTAATGGATCAGAACTGACTGTTCACTGCCTTTTCAGACAGAAATATTGTTCTCTTTCTGAAAACAGTAGCTTTTCGATCTCCTTTATACTCTCATCAGAACATAATCACTTTCATCCTCATCTAATCTTCAGGTGATAGCTAACACTGTCAGCGTGCATTATAACTTCATAATTCTACAGAGTGTAAGATAATTCCTATAATATTTGATGAGGCAGGAATCTTTCATTTAAATAAAACTGGGCAATGTTCAGAAAACCACATTCTTAGTCAAATTATGAAAATAGATGAATGTAAATGCTCACTTTAAGCAGCATATTTGTGGACACAAATTTACAGGGCTTTAATTTTCTTCTTGAGACATTTTTCTAATTTCAAAAATTAAATGCATTTTTTACAATAATGATTTTTTTTTAAATAAAAAGTTATTCACATGAAAATTAACCTGGGAAAAAAATCTTCAATGAGGATCAGATAAAATATTTTTAAAAACATATGCTTAAACTATATTAGAATACTTCAAAGGAAAATATAAATTCTTATACTCTCTTAATTATTCCAAAACATTATTTTTGCACTCTGACACTTTAATAAGCATACAAGAGTAAATATGTTCTTGAAAATTAAAAAGATTTTCCCCAAAATTGCAATATGTTGAATGAAGCAAATAGGTATATGAAGTTATTTTTCAGTTATTGACATAACTGCATTTGATTAGCATTTCGTTTATTTAAATTTGATCTGTAAAATCTACAAAGGTTAAAATTAAGTAATTTTCCATTGCTGAGCAGCAAATCATGATCAGGAGCAATGTAAGGATCCTTGAAGAATAACTTCTATGAACATAATGCCAAGCCACCCAAAGTTATGCAAATCACTAAATTTTCTTGAAAATGTTATTTTTATGAAACATTATTTACTAACTTTGTCCACTTGAACCTGCTTTATGTGTTTCTAATTTTCCTACTACTTCAAAAAGAACAGAGTGGCCTAAATTTCCAAGGCTTATAAAACTTTGCTTTAACTATATTTGTTCCTCTCCCAGGGTGCAAAGAGGCTTCCTAGAATTTAGGTTTTAAACTATGTGAATGAGACCGGTGCTCATATAATTATATTTGTTCCATTCTGTTAGTAACCATTTCAAACTGAAAGACCAGGACAGGTTCTAAACATGTTAAATTCTATAAAGCCATTAGCAATAAATTTGATTCGGCAGTTTACTGGGACAATGGAATCTGCTGAAAGCGCGTCTATTAGTCATTCTGGACAAACCCATCGGGATTAAAAGAATGAGTTAAGATCGTCTAAGGACGCGACAAAAAAAAAAAAAAATTAATCCAACTGGATCTCAGCTTCTGAGTCTCTAAGAGGCTTTTCCCTTTTACACTGCCTATTTCGGCAGCCCCTCCATAAGCTTTAGCTAATATTTGACTAAATTGCCCATCCTCTTCCCACTCATACCACTTAAATTTCATGTAGGAATTAAACCAAAACTGCCCTTCTTTTGGTAAATTCCCATTTATTGGTGAATTTTCTACTCCAGGTGCCAATTCAGCTGTTGCAAATCAGCACGCAGAAAAAGTAGGCCTGATTTCATTGTGTCTTAGTAATCCAAAGCCAAACTTTGCCCAACTCTCCTTCCAAAGCTCTGCGAGCGTGTTTGAAGGGCCGGACCATCTCAACAGTTTAAGTGGCAAATAACCCCAAAGCGGACCACGGGGAAGCTCTTCTTGGCAGGAACTTTCCAAGAAGGGTGTCGCGCGGCCTCTGAGAAAGGAGCGGACTGGCAAAAACGCTGAACTTGGGAAATCCCGTGAAACTGGTCCAGCAAACCCAGAGACCTAGGGGCTCGGGCTGTCCTTTCGGGCTAACAACGAGGTGCCTTCCGGGTTTCTCCCAAAGGCCTGAAAATCCAGGTAGCCCTACCAGTTGTTGAAAGAAAGGGACAGAGAGAAAGCTGGTGGTATGGGATACGGGGGTGGGGGATCACGATGTGGGTTACCCTCCTTACCCCCAAAAGTGGCATCTCCTCTAAACCTCGAGATGTTCTAGGAAGGTTCCAGGCCAGAGGGATTCCTGCGCACTGGGGTCCGAGCGCCCTCCGCGCAGTGCGCACAGTCGGCGCGCCCAGATCCCGGGACGCGCAGGCCGGGAGCCGCTGGCCTCGGCTGGGAAGGGGAGAGCTGGCTCACCTGGGGCTGAAGGATGGAAGGTACAGTCCCGGTCCCCCGGAGCCCGGCCTGGCAGCCTTGCGCCGTCCGCCGAGGGGCTGAGCACTTGAAAAGCCCACCGCGTGCCATAGGGCGCCCCGCCGGCGCTGACTTGTTCGGCGGCAGGGCACAGCTTCAGGGGCACGGGGCTGGCGGGCAGGGGCCGGACCCGCGCGCCCACGGTGGCGGTGGCGGCGGCCGAGGCTAGAGCGGCTGCCGGGCCGTGGGGCGGGGGCGGCTGCAGCCCTGGCGGCGGGGCGCCCCCAGCCCGCAGCAAGTTCTCGATCAGGAAACTCTTGCCCAGGTTGCCGAAGCCGGGCGCCGTGGGGAAGTTGAGGAGCGCGGACGAAGCCACCACGTCCCAGTACGCGCCGGCGTGGGCCGCCAGGGCGCTGGGGAGCATGGTGCGGCGCCCGCGAGCCGGTCGCACGTCCGCCTCTAGCTCGCGCGCCCCAGGGAAGGAGAGGGCACCGAGGACGCCGGTAGACTTGGAACGGTATTATTTATTTGGGTCGGGCGTTTTTTTTAAAGGATGGGAGGAGTGAGTGTGGGAGGGGGAAGCTGTGCGTTTTCCTGGCCCGCGGTGTAGGCTCCGGGGGCGTCGGGGGCGTCCCTCCCGCTTTCTATGCAGATCCGGACCGGATTTTTTTAGAAAGCTGGAAGGTGTGTCCAGCTCATCCATTCATGTCACCGGCCCACAAAGTGACAGACGCGACCAACAATAAGGGCAGCCCCAAGAGTCCGTGCTTTGGCAAGGGGAGGGGATGCGTAGCGAGGAGGAGCTGGGCGTGGGCGACGGGAACCCAGCGCGCTGGGCCCAGTTCTGCAAGCCGCTCTGGAGCCCCAGTAGCCCCTGGGGCGTGAAGTCGCATGCACACCCGCAAGGAGCGCCCTGTGGCCTGTGACTGCTCTGTGTTCCACCTGTTGGGCGACTTCTGGCTCTCCAGTGTTGATGTCACTTCTTCAGGAACCAACAGGCATCCAGGGAAAGTACACGGAGTTGTTAGTGTCTGGAAAGGTTGGAGTTATCAGAGGAAGTCACGGGTGTTAGAGGCTGTTGTGGCAGTACAGATGAAAAGTTACCTTTAAAGAGTGGGTTGTTTGCTATTAAATGTGAACCCTACGTTTTTAAGGATGTGAACCCAGAGAAAGAAGATAACCTACTAAGAAGGGCTCCCAGTGGCTTAACTGGGCTTAAGTTTAAAAAAAACAAAAGAACACAGCTTAGCAGCCAATTCCAAACTGGAGCCTCTCACCAAAACCAGACTTTGGGGAAAAGTCAGCAGGAACTGCCTGCCTGCAATGTGTTCTTGCCACCTGAGCCAACCCTTAAAAAGGAGTCCTTGGAATTGTATTTCAACCAATAGCACTGAGGTTTGCCCTGTCCTATCAGAGCTGTGCTGTGTGGCTGTATTTCCCCATCAGCATTTTCACTGACCAATCAGAATGGCTCCATTCTGACTAATTAGGACAGTGCCTTTTGGACCAATCAAACTGTGAAGATTTGGAGACCTCATTTACAGTTGGATAGACCAATTAGGAATCAGGGGTGGTGGCTTCTAAGTCATCTCCCCTCTGGTTTGGGGAACTCATTTTCCCTTTCCATGGAGGCCCCTGGCTGAAACTGAAATAGCAGTTTTGTCAGAATAGAGGGGAGCAGACCAGCGCAGTGGCCCAGTAGAGCTGTGTAGCTGCAGCAGGACTTTGCCACAGGGCCTCCACGCAGCTGTGCTCTTTCTCAGCCATGCTGTTTCATATTTGAGCTGTAACACTGTTGAACTGTTCCACACCGTGGGGTTCTCACGGCTGTGCTGTATCACAACTGAGCTGTGGGCACTGAATTAAGTTTCCTTCTTCGTCGCACCCCAAACTGGGGAGTCCTGTTGGTGTTGAGTTGGCACCAAGGACTGTCGGTTGACAAAGATAAAGGAAATTACCTTTTTCCTGGAGACCTTTTAAGAAATTTCTGTTTCCAGTCATTCATTTCCAGTTACTTTTTACAAGATTTAATTTAGTGTTCTCGATTGGGGTGGGAAGGGAGGAGCCTTTGATTTCAGAGTTCAGATGAGACTCAACAACTGTTTTCAAAGCCACTGCTCACCCTCATCACCGTCTTGAGATGTGCCAATATTCCCTTACATCCTCTCCAGTCACATTTCACAGGGACAACTGAGGACAGACAGAGTCTACTGGCTGTGGGGAAAGGAAATGCTGGTGATTTCAAACATTCAGTGTTTATATACCCAACCCTTATCTTCCAAAAGGTGTAAGTTCCTCCACTGCAAGTCAGTTACTTTCTTCCTCTTTCTGTTGTTTTTCCCAGGCTTGTCCTAAAGTTATTCTCTGCCAGTGTCTCCTCTCAGGATTTCTTTGTAGCTTCTTACCTTTTTTATTTCTTTACTGCTATTTAAAAGAGTCTGAAAAAAGAAGGCAGATAAGTAAATTGATCCGCTATCCATGTTAAATGGGAAGCCCCATAGTGGTTTTTACAAATTGAATTCCAGTGCTTTTACCCCTGCTCCCCCACATTCCTGTGGTCATTTTCTTACACATGGCCTTAACCTTTCTTAGCCCTTGACCATACCTGCCAGGCCCTGAAGGCATCTGAATCTTCCACTCTGTACTCCAGCCCATGCTCCAGTTAATCATGCAAGTGCTCCTGGGCTTCACAGAATGGATATTCTGTGTATATGTGGCAGTTTGACCTCTGCTTTCCAGCCCCATAGGAGCCAGCTGCAGAAACAGTCGGGATGGAGTATGCTTACCTGAGGGACTCTTCCACAAGAAATCCTACCCCAGCACTCCAAAATGGGGTATTTTTACATACTTGGCAATATAAAACGTTCTTCCTCCATAAAAATTTTTAAAATTTTTTAAATTTAGGAATCACTCCAGAAGAGATGATCTAACAAATTTTGATCTAGAGAAGGGGATCTTAGTTGGAGTTGGTTAAATGGCAAATGACAGATGGTTGGGTCCAAAACCTGCAAAGAAAAGCCACCAGCAAGTTCTCCTAGCCAAACATGGTTGGGGCCTCCTCCACTGACACATGAAGGAGAATGCTAAATTACTTGGGATTACAGTTACTTTCCCCCCAGAAATATGGTTATATTTCCATTATTAACAGCCTGCTAACTAGAGACTGGACAGGTGAAAAAAGTGTGTGTGTGTGTGTGTGTGTGTAATTAAATTTTAACCACAAGGCAAGTTTAAATTCCTAATTTTGGAAACTATTTCTATCAACAGAGTGTTAAAACTGTGACTTCTCTGTCAATTAGTACTTTTCATTGCCACTCTCCTGTGCAAATTTAGATGAATTTATTTAAAATAAGATTTTTTTATTGTTAAAATAAGATTTTTTTATTGTTGACAGTATTACAGATGTCCCCCATGTAAAGGCTGTCTGCAGTGTTTGGGGTCACGTGTATATTTTTCTCTTTACCCTAAGAATAATTTGATCTGTGTCTTCAATTTACTTAAAAGCCAGCTGAAGTTGTGAGGCCGGTGAGATAAATTTCCTTTTACAAACTCGCCTGGCTGACTTTTGTTTCATTTACCCTAGGTATGTCCAAAGCTTTTTAAAGATCCACCCTCCCCGTGTGCTGCTAAGTGGGAGGGAAGTTATTTGCGAGGCTGGTGTGTGTTAATCATGTTAATTCACTTATTGATTTAGCAACAGATCTTTATTGTGTTAAATACTTACTGAGCACTTGTGGTGGTCCTGGGAATGTATAGAAGAACGTCTGGTCCTTGCCTGGTAGGCGTTCACAGCCTAGTGAGAGAGGAAACAAGTAACTCCTGAGAACGGGCTTGTACTTTGGAAGGAACAGTGTGAGTGAACTTCCAGAGGAAGTCTCCCCTAAACTGAGTCTTCGAATGTGAACAGTGGTCAGTAATAGGACGTGCAGTAGTAAGTAATCTTTGCAATTAGCAAGGAAAAGAGGCGTTTACATCATCACTGCCATTCCCCCATGATACCCACCATTTATCCAGTGTTTGCAGTCAGCCAGGTATAGTACTAAGCATTTCATAAATATCAACTTGTTAATCTTCACAATAATCCTATAAGGTCGGTACTGTTATTATGCCAGTGTTACTGATGGGGCACAGAGAATTTAAGTAACTTTCTTAAAGCTACAGAACTTCCAGAACGATGAGACAGAGATACAGCCCAAGGCTGGATGAGTCCAAAGCTTTGGAACCTTTAAGTACAACTGTCACCCTCTTCACAAACCTGACTTGCCATGCTAAGTGGTGTCACCTGACCATACAAGGGAGGCTGAAAAACAAGTATTTCATTTTTTTTTTAGCAGAAGGTGGCAGTGAAGATGTGAGTCAGGAATAACTGTTGGGTCAGCCAACTTGCCACAGCCAGAGAGGAGACAGTTGGAGAAATCCACACACAAAAGTGATGTGCAATTTAATAAACTTAACGGCACGAAAATGGAATCGAGGGAATAAATACTGCAACGGTTGAATCTATAGGGTTGAATGAAGTAGTTCTCAGCTCGGAGTAATCAACTGGGCGGGGAACATTTGGCAATATCTGGAGATACTGTTTGTTTGATGGAGGTGGAGGATTTAGCCAATGGCATCTACAAGCCAGGGATGCTGCTAAACATTTTATAATGCACAGGACAGCTCCCACAACAAAGAATTATCCAGCCGTAAACGTCAGTAGTGTGGTGGTTGAGAAACCTCGGTTATAGAAGATAAGAGAAAAATGCAGGATCACTTCCGGTTTTCTAGTTTAGTGACTAGATACCTCCTTATCTAGATGGAGACTTATAAAACAAGGAGCAAGCCTGGCCGGTGTGGCTCAGTGGTTGAGCGTCGACCCATGCACCAAGAAGTCGACAGTTTGATTCCCAGTCAGGACACATGCCCAGGTTGTGGGCCCGATCCCCAGTGGAGGCCATGCAGGAGGTGGCCAATCGATGTTCTCGCTTATCGATGTTTCTCTCTCTCTCTCCCTCTCCTTTCCTTTCTCTCTAAAGTCAATAAAGTTTAAAGATTTTTTTTAATTAAAAAAATAAAACAAGGAGTGGGTTTTACAGTGGGATATGAACAAGAAGGTGGAGATAGACGTTCTGATTATTTATGAAATCTTCCAGGGAGAATCATGTAGGCAGAAGAGAAATGATTTAAGAGACAGATACTGGGGGTTACCAACATTAGGGAATAGATAAAAGAAAGACACGGAGGACACTGAAAACAAGCAGTCAAGATTTGAAGATAGAGACCAAGAGAATGGTGTCATGGAAGACAAAGGAGAGAGCTTCAGAAAGGAGGGATGCCAGATTGGTACAGAGCTGCTATATGCTCAGAAGTTTCTTTTTCCAGCTGGACAAATGCTACATTGCATTTCCCAGCCTCCCTTTCAGGCCGTGGATGGCCAATAGAACAAGAGTAGAAGCAGTCTGTGTCTCCAGTCCTGTCCCATGCTAACAACCCACACAGCCCTCCACACTCTGCTCTTCAGCTGCCTGATGCAGAGGTCCAGCCGAGGACCCTAAGTCCCCAGGAGATGGTGGAGCTGCAGATGAAAGGAGCCTCCGGCCCTGAATCACCACCTGGAAAGCCAACAAAGATGAATATATCTACATGAGTGGATCATGACCTATACAAAAAATAAACATTCGTTAAGTAATGCCATTAAGATTAGGAGTTGGTTTCCATCGCATATCCTCATCTGACTTAATTAATTCAGGGGTGGGCAAAAGTAGGTTAACAGTTATAATACACATAAATAATATAATTAATAATAATACAAGAATAAACTGTTTCACCTACTCACAACTGTAAGTCTAGTTTCGCTAACTCCTGTATACTGATTCTGTAAATGCCTCAGACCAATAACAGTAACTTGATCCTAAGTGACTTGGGCAGGAACCTTTTCATTGGGAGCAAGGGAGGCAGAAACCAGCTGGTGGATGATGGAAGATCAACAGATGATAAGGACCTGGCCGGTTTGGCTCAGCAGTTAGAGGGTTGTCGCAGGTTCAATTCCGGCCAAGGGCACGTACCTCGGTTGCGATTCGACCCTGGCCCTGGTTGGGGTCGTGTGGGAGGCAGCCAGTCATTGTGTCCCTCTCATGTCGATGTTTCTCTCTCCCTTTCTCTCCCACTCTCTCCCTCCCACTCTATCTGAAGATAAATAGAAAAATATCCTCGGGTGAGGATTAAAAAAAAATTTTTTTTAAATAAAATAAATGACTCGCTGTAACTGTTGCACAAAAATGCTGAGAATTGTCATAGAATTCAGTCTGACACTTGCTTTCACACCTGGCCGTGGGGTTATGGGAATGGCTCTATAGCACTTACTTGCTTAGCTAGCTATTAGAAGCGACGGATATTTATGAATAAGAACATAATAATTGAGAGTGACCAAAGAGGCTCAGGTCATTCTGCTGCAGCATCTCTATTCTTTAAAGAACCACTTTGTCCTATGCTGAGATCTGGTCCAAAAAACAAAAAGAGCATCTTCACAAACTCAAATGCCTTTAGGGTCAGATTGGTAAAACCTACTGTGTAGCCAGGTGTAAAATAATAGGGAATGTGAGTTAGCTATTAAAGAAGGTGGGGGAGGTGGACAGGAGAGGAGGAGGCCTACCAAGCAAAGCGTGTGCCTGGACCCGTGTTGTCGTTGGGCTGGAGAAATAGGCTGGGGCCAGATAGTGCCTTGTATGCAGATACAAGACACTGTGAGTTTGGGCTGGGTTTGTGGCAGTGATGATGGAAAGACACAGGAGAATTTGAGAGATATCTAGAAGGTAGAATCCGTTCTTCTGTGAATTTAGAGTCTGAGAAAGTGTTTTCTCTCCTGAGGAGCTAGTGTGCTTGGTGAGAACTATATAATCCTTTGTGTTTCCTGCTATGATTGGAAGGCCACGAAGTTGAGCTGATTTTAGAGTTCGATTGGATTAACTATTTTGGCCTATATTTCTCTCATCTCCATCCTAGCCTTAGTTCACTCTAAAGTGTGTATGTTTCTTTCAGTGGTTTTGTTGTATGTGTATCCATTCAGTGTGCCTCCTCAAATCCTATAAGTAATAAATACAAAAAACAGGTAAGTTCTTTTTCATTTTACACACATGCTTCAGTAGTTCCACTAAGATGAGGACTTCTGTAATGGCATCTTTAGAAGCGCTTTCCTGACCAGCTGAATTCTTCCCTTCGGGCAGGGGAATCTCCGCGGCTGGTGGAGAGAAGCCTTCTAGTAGCCCTGTAATAGGGACTGTGGATGGCGAACTCCAGGATGAATTGCTGACCTCTCATTGGCAGCCTCTGATCACCTGTTCCAACAATTACACATCTTTAAAAAGAAACACGATTGTGAGAAGCTAAATTCTGTTCTCAGCTGAAACGAGAAGATTCAAGGGAACCGCTGTAGCCTGTCCTGTAACCACTGGAAATCTGGCTGGTGCAGGGTTACTCAGGAAGCAACAAAGACTTCCCAGTTAACTGCTAACGGTAGATTCTCTCCACGGTCCAACACCCACTCACCACTCAGAGCTCTGAGCAGATTACATTCTAATCCTCAAATTAGAGGGGGGGAAATGTTTTAAAGACAAGTACAGGAATATGTTAAGAGTTAGGTACATTCAACTACTTCAGTAATCATTACTCAATTACATTCTATACAGTTCTATACTTTCTTAAATATTTTCCCATCCCCTCCAGCCCAGCCCAGCCCCAAATACTCTTGGGTCTTTGAAATGAATTCTAAAAATTTGGCTTCCCTCTGAAAGACATTTATAAATATGTTTTCGATTTTGATCTGGCAGGACTCATGCTCTTATTGTCCTACTTTTCCTGCACATGTCTTTGCTGGCTGGCCCTGTTGGCTCTTTGTGCATTATTTTGCCATGCCTCAGGCATTGTTGGTCTTCGTGCCCTGCATTCTACCTTCAAGCTCTATTTTACTAACCCTTCTGTAACTGGGAGACTTCCCAGTTTCTTTCCAGGCCATTCAGTTTCTTTGGCATTACTTGCTCATTGATCATTTCTAACCACTTTTCCACTTGTACTGCTTGGCCCGCAGTGAAATGGGAGACCGCTGAAAGATTTTGAGGAAATGACTGGATGCTGCTGAGCGGCAGTCTTTTCAGCTGCTTCTCATGGTCTCGGTGGCCTCAAAGTCACAGGTGCCTCTCGTTTATATTGAAATCCTAGTTTTTTCGTTTACCCTGAATTACTCCTTTGAACAAAAGGGAGGCTGAACAGTGCATTATGAATTTTGTCATATTCTCCAATATTTACACCAAAATAGTCCCTTCAGATGAACACTACGTTTTTTACATCCACTGCCAAGATTGTGAAGTACACACAGAGCAGTTCATCCCTGTGAAGCTCTGCTGTAAGGCTGAATCCAGGCTCTGCGAACCACATTCAGATGCGTGAATTGCCTTGCTTTGGGGCGCCATTTCTCTGGTGAGCATTTGTCTCATGTAAAATAGAATAAACATTTTAGACAAATGAACAGAAATTAATCCGTAGACTTTTCTTTTCTAGCCCCCAAGTCCTCTATTGCATTTCACAGCTTTATTTGGAAACTAGAGTAATAGCACACGTTTTCTGAAGTAAGTATTGCTTGACAGTGAGTCATTTAAATTGTGTAATCTTCAAATGACACCCCTGCACTAGCTACACTTCCTTCCTTTAGCAGCTAAAGTTTAGCCTAACCACCATGACCAGTCATTCAGCAGTGAACTTGTTGAATGGCACATGACTTAAATGAGTGATACACCATGAGTCAGATTGGCCTATAATTTTGCATTCCTATGCTGTCTTTTTTTAGGTTCTCTTCTTTTTTCTCATTTCTGGAGATTATATGAAATTGGCATTATGTGTTAGGAGTGTTTGTTGAAGACTTTTCTGTGTAACTTAATAGATCAGGTGTTTTTTCAGGGCGGGGAGAGATTTTAACTACTGATTCAATTTCTTTAAAGATTAAGGATTATACTGGTTTTCTATGGCTTCCTTGAGTCATCTTTGGTAAGTTGAATTTCCTTAAAATGTACTAATTACAAACTTGTAGGCAAAAAAAGAAATGTACTTTTTCTGTCTACTCCTGAAGCATTTCTAATTATAGCTCTTTTTTATTCATAATATTGTTTATTTGTTCTTTTTCTCTTTTCTCTTGATTAGTCTTGCTAAAGGTTGTTGGTCAATTTTAGTAATTTTCACAAGATACCAATTTGGCTTTTTTTAAATCCTATTTTATGTTGTTTCTATTTTTTGCTAGTTATATTTTTATCTTTTTCTAATTTTTGTTTTCTTTTTGTTTATTCTGATGTACTTTTTCTAAATTTGGGGGTTCAGTGCTTAGCTAATACATTTTTGTTCTTTCTAATGTAAGTATTTAAGGCTAGACTTTAGTATAGTTGATCAATCCCATGATGTTGACTGGCAATGTTTCACATTTCAGGAAATGGACCACCATCTACCCACACTCAGGATGAGATCCTCAAGTTATATCTGACATGTCCCACTCCCTCACACCTGTATCCAATCATTCACTAAATTTGGTTGATTTTCATCTTTTGAATATTTCCCCAATCTGTTGATTTTATTTTATCACCATCTGACAACACTCTAATCCAAGTCTTGATTATTTTGGGGTGATTCTACTGCAATAACCACTCTAATTTATGGTTTATGAAGACAGAGAGTTTATCTCTTTTGTTCACTGTTATATCCTTACAGGCTAATAGTACCTTGTATATAAGGCACACAGTAAATATTTGCTGAATAAATGAATGACAACCATTCTAACTAGCCTTCTCCTGTCTGCCTTGGCCCTCCAAGGTGTTTCCTTTTCTTCTAATGGTGAAATACTTTAATCATCAGCTGTGTGCTCCTCTGCCTCACTGGCAGTGACAAATCACTCTATAAAATAATAAAGTTGACACTCCCAGCAGCAGTATATGGGAGTTCCATATGCTCCACACCCTTGCCCAAACTTGGTATTCTGAGACTTTTCACAGTTTGTTGTGTGTAAAATAGTATATCATTGTTCTGTTTGCATTTCCTCGATTACTCTGAGGGTCAAGCATCTTGTCATATGTCTGTTAACCTTTGGGATTTCCTTTTCTGTGAATTGATTGCTTTTTTTGTTTGTGCATTTTCTTTTTGACTTGTCTTAGTTCTTGATTGTTTTCATTTTCAATTACAGTTGACATACATTATTATATTAGTTTCAGTTGTATACCCCAGTGATTAGACATTATACAACTTACTAAGTGATCATCCCGATAAATTTCATATCCATCTGACACCATGCATAGTTATTAAAATACAGTCGTCCCTTGTTTATCATGGTTAATCCATTCCAGACTCTAGCGTTTTCACCTGGCGTTGAAGGATTCCTGGGGTGCTGGAATACATAGGCGTGCAGTCCATACGTACAGTAATTTTAATTTTAATTGTAATACAGGAGTGTATAATTGACTCAGACAACCGAGCGTGCACTGTATCATTTTCACTGTCTCGATCAACTTTTTAATGAATATATTTGAAAAAACCGCAATAGAGTGAAGCCGCGAAAGTCAAAGCGTGAAGTGGCAAGGGACGACTGTATTATTGACTATATTTCTCATGCTATACTTTACTTCCCCATGACTATTCTGTAACTACCAGTTTGTACTTCTTTATCCCTTCACCTTTTCACCCAGCTCCCAACCCCCATCTCATTTGGCAACCATGAAAATGTTTTCTGTATCTGTGAGTCTGTTTTTGTTCTGCTTGTTCATTTATTTTGTTATTTTTTTTTTAGATTCAGTTGTTGATAGATATGTATTTATTGCCATTTTATCGTTCACATTTTTTTATCTTTTTTTGTCTTCTTCTTAAAGAAGACCCTTTAACATTTCATATAATACTGGTTTGGTGGTGATGAACTCCTTTAGTTTTTTTTTGTCTAGGAAGCTCTTTCTTTTTTTAATGTTTTATTGATTTTTTTTTTTTTAAAGAGAGAGAGGAAGGGAAGGGGAGAGAAAGAAGGAAACATCAATGAGAGAGAAATAGTAATTGGCTGTCTTCTGCACGCCCCCTACTGGGGATTGAGCCCACATCCCAGGCATGTGCCCTGACAGGGAATTGAACCATCGACCTCTCAGTGTATGGGATGACACTCAACCAACTGAGCCACTCTGGCCAGGGCTGGAAAGTTCTTTATCTGTCTTTCAATTCTAAATGATAGCTTTGCTGGGTAGAGTAATCTTGGTTGTAGGTCCTTGCTTTTCATCACTTTGAATATTTCTTGCCAATTCTTTCTGGCCTGCAAAGTTTCTGTTGAGAAATCAGCTGACAGTCTCATGGGCGCTCCCTTGCAGATAGCTAACTGCTTTTCTCTTGCTGCTTTTGAGATTCTCTCTTTGTCTTTAACCTTTGGCATTTGAATTATGATGTGTCTTGGTGTGGGCCTCTTCGGTTCATCTTGTTTGGGACTCTTCTGTGCTCCCTGGAGTTGTATGTTTATTTACTTCACCAGGTTAGGGAAGTTTTCTGTCATTATTTTTTCAAGTAGGTTTTCAATTTCTTATGCTCTCTCCTCTCCTTCCAGCACCCCCATGATGCTAATGTTGGTACACTTGAAGTTGTCTCAGAGACTCCTTACACTATCCTCAATTTTGAATTCGTTTTTATTTTTGCTGTTCTGATTGGGTGTTTTTTGCTTCATTATATTCCAAATCACTGATTTGATTCTCAGCCTTATCTATTCTACTGTTGATTCCCTAGGAATTATTTTTCTTCATTTCAGTTAGTGTATCCTTTATTTCGACTGGTCCTTTTTTATGCTCTTGAGGTCCTCTCTAAGTTCATTGAGTATCCTTATAACCAGTGTTTTGAACTTTGCAGCTAGTAGATTGCTTATCTCCATTTTGTTTAGTTCTTTTTCTAGAGTTTTGTTCTGCTCTTTCATTTGGGATATGTGTCTTTGATTCCTCATTTTGGCAGTCTCCCTGTGTTTTTTTTGTGTGTATTTACCAGAGCTGCTATGTCTCCTAGGCTTGGTAGAGTAGCCTAATGTAGGAGGTGTCCTGTAGGGTCCTGTAGGGTCCAGTGGCACAGCTTCCCCATTCACCCGAGCTGGCTACTCCAGGTGCACACCTTCCCCCATGTGGGCTGTGTACACCCTCCTCCTGTAGTTGAGTCTTGATTGCTGTTGGCACATCAGTGGGAGAGATTTACCCTCAGGCTGATCAGCTGCAAGGACCAGCTGCAACCACTGACCACTGACCTCCAATCACCATGGAGGATCAGCTGTGCTGGGGCCCACCCCACAAAGCAGGACTTACTTCAGTAGGGCTCTGTTGCCCACTGGTTGCTTGTGGAGGTGGTTGGGTGGTGCTTCATTGTGGTCTCAAGCTGTCCTCTGAGTGTGCCGGCTCTGGGGTCTCCCAAGTGGTGCAGGCCAAGGTCAGCCACCACCTATGTTTTGCCCGGGTTCACCTGGCATGAGCTACAAAGCAATCTGAAGATGGCTGATACTTGTGCTAAGGTTGGAGGTGCCCAGGTGAGGCCAAGCTGTGAACCAAGGCAGGCTGCTGCTATTGCTAGGCTTGGGGCCACTTAATGAGAGGTACAAGGCCAGATGCTGCTTGTGTGAGAGATTTTAGGAAAATCTGAGGTATGGGCCAAGGCAGGCCATTTATATGGAAAAGCCATTGGTAATAGCTTGGGTGGGCCCAAAAGTTGGGTGGAAATCACCAGGATGGGGCAAACAGTGTGAGCCAGGTTGATGGAGTCTCAGATATGCCGCCTCAGTCCCTGCTGGTTTTTACAGCCAGGAGTTATGGGGCCTTCTCTTCCCTGTACTGGACCTTGGGCTGGGAGGCCTAGTGTGGGGCTTGGACCCCTCACTCCTCAGGGGGGACCTTCTCAGCTGAGAGAGCCCTCCTGACTTTTACCCACCACACATGGATGTGGGACCAGCTTGTTCCACACCTCCTCCCCTCCTACCAGTCTCAGTGTGGCTTCTTCTTTAATTCCCTAGTTGTAGGACTTCCATTCAGTCTATTTCAGGCAGTTCTGAATGGTGGTTGTTCTATAGTTTAGTTATAATTTTGATGTGGTTGTGAGAGGATTTAAATACCGCATTTACCCACGCCACCATCTTGACTGGAAGTCCCTTAATTGTTTTTAAGTGGATTAGGGTGCTGATCCTGAATTAGTTATATATGTTTCAAATTTCTTCTTCCAGGTCATAGCTTTTATTTTTACTTTTAAAATGCCTTTTAATGTACAAGTTCTAAACTTTTATATGACCAAAATGTTATTTTCCTTTATGATTAAACCTGTTTTATGAAGTATTTCACTAGCCTAAACTTATAAATATTATCTCATATTTTCCCTCAGAAGTTAAAAAATTTTGCTTTTCACATGTAAATATTTGATTTATCCGCAATTACAGCAGGTCCTCAACTAATGTCATTTTGTTATAACGTTGATGAGATGCAAAAGGAACTTAACTCTTGTTTATATAAATTAGCCTGTGGTGAAATTGGTTACATTACATGTTGTTTTAGTCACAAAACCTATCCACAACATTAACTGAGTAGGTTTTGTGTATGGTGTGAGATGAGGATCTCACTTTGTCAAAGCATGATGAAACCACTGCTCATTATCAGATATAAAAAGACAAAGCTGAATTTATTTCTGGTCAGGCACAGTGTCTCAAAGCAGAGTAGTCTGTTGATCTTACATAAGGTTTTTGGCAATATGGAATCATGGATTGGTGGACTTTCGAAGGTATAAGTGGGTTGATATCATCTGTAGTTGTAGTGGTGTGATTTCTCAGGTAAGACAGTGGTTGATTTGTTGACACTTCAAACATGTTACATTTTTGGAGTGAATCTGCCCCTAACTGACTTTTCGAATCAGATTGCTCATACTGTTTGGTTGACTTGCAAAAGTGAATTAACTGAGGGCAGTTATTGTTCATCTATTGAACAGGTTTAAAATTGATTTAGGTGACTACTTGTTACCATGGTTACAGAACAATCACTTTTAGAAAAAGCTTGCAGAAACTTTTAAATTCTCAGTTCTCCCTTTTGTTTCTCATTCATCCAGAGCTTTAGAAGAGATAATCAAGGATTTTCTAGATCTTACCACAGTTGTTGATTCTCCTTAAAGTTGTGGTTTGTAGAGATCTAATTTTTAGATTGAGCATTAATTGACATGATGTTATTGTGCTTATTTGGAATCATTGAAGTCATCTGTCAGGACAGTGGCTGTGCAGAAGTATTTAAGACTGCACAATAGACATCAAACTATGAGACATTCATTTATTTTGTATTTTAGATTCCACATATAAGTGAAATCATATGGTATTTCTCTTTCTCTGACTTATTTCCCTTAGCTTTATTTCACTTATTATCATTTAGCATACTATTGTCAAGGTCCATCCATGTTATTGCAAATGGCAAGATTTCATTCTTTTTAAATATGGCTGAGTAATATTCCATTGTATATATGTACCCACCTTCTTTATCCATTTGTCTATCAGTGGACATTTTGATGAATGAACAAACAAAACAAATTCATAGATACAGAGAACAAATTAGTGGTTGCCAGTTAGGGGGGACTTGGGTGATGGGTGAAAAGGGTGAAGGGGAATAAGAACCACAAATTGCCAGTTACAACAATAGTCACAGGGATGTACAGCATAAGGAATATAGTTAATAATACTGTAATAACTATGTATCGTGTCAGATGAGTACTGGACTTATTGGGGTGATCACTTCATAAGTTATATGTGTATAATCACTATGTTGGAAACCTGAAATTAATATAACATTGTATGGACAACAATGTGGTGATTGCCAGGGGAGGGGGGAGTAGGGTGGAGGAGGATATGGGGGAGACAAAAGGTGATGGACAGAGACTTGACTTGGGGTGGTGAACACACATATAGTGTAGACATGATGTGTTATGGAATTGTGCCCCTGAAACCTGTACAATTTTGTTATGATAAATTCAATAAAAAGAAAAATTTTAAACTATGAAACAAATAAATATAAATAAAATAATTTAAGAGGGTTAAGAGGGGACTAGAAGATTTTCTAGAATTAGGCCAGATTAAAGAAACAATTTCCAACAGTGTCCCATGTCCATCTTAAATAGCCAGGATGTCTTTTATTTTAGCTAAGATAGAGATTGTCTTAGCTTACTATAAGGGTTAATTCAGTACACCATGAAGTGTCAGACAGGGGGCATATTCCTCCCTGGCTGGTCAAAAGAAATTGTGTGTGTGTGTGTTATCTTTAGTTGCAGCGTTCTATATGTAATCGTCATATCAAGCTGTTATATAAATATTTCATAGCCTTGTGAATTATTTATCTGTATTTTCTATCACTGATTTTATAAGTATCCACTGTTATATAAGATACTTATTTCTCTTTGTATTTCATATATATACAATTTATATATTTCTAATAATGTTTCATATTTAAAGTCTGTTTTGTCTAATATTAATAGTCACATCAGATTTGTTCGTATTACTACTTTCCTGCTATATTTTTACATTCTTGTAGTTATAAAAATTCCAAGTCCTTATGTTTTAGATGTGTATTTTAGATATAGCTGGATTTTTGAAATTTATTCTGAAGCCTATCTTTTAATTAATGAATTTATCTCATCTATATTCAGTGATTGCTGAGACTTTCAAATTATTTTTACTATTTTGTTTTTTGCTTTCTACTTACCTTTTTTTTTTTTTTTTTTTTTTTACTGGTTTTCTTCTTTCTTGACTGTTAATGGATTGGTATATTTTATTTATTCCTTTTTCTTTTTATACTGGACCAAAAGATATGTAGTCTATTTTTATTCACTTAATGGTTAATCTCAATGTTTTAACATTAATCTAAAGTTAATGAATATCTCTACCACTGTCCTGAACAACTGTAAATACTACTCTACTAACTTACATGTTATTTTTCTGCATTATTTTAGTTCCATTTTATTTTTATACTGATAAAATGGTGATTATTTACACATACTCGCCCAGTTACAAATTTCTTTATTTACAGTTCACTTTTGAACATCATTGATTTTTTTCCTATTTACAGTCCATCTTTATGAAATACATCCTTTTTCAGTGAGTGGGAATTCTTACTAAAACTATCTTTGGTTTCCTGTCATTCTTGAATGATTGTTTAGCTGTGCGTAAATTTTAGATTTACAGTTGTTTTCTAGACTTTTGGAGATATTCCATTGTCATGTGGATTCTATTTTTACTGGAGTAAAGTCCGCTGTTGGACTAATTGTTGTTCTTTCATAGGTAATCTGTCTTTTCTTTGTTGTTTTGTTGTTGTTGTTTTAAGGTCCCTAGATTTCACTATGATATATCTAGTGATTACTTTTTTTTTTTCCTTTTTGGAGAATTTTCTTCAGAACTTGCAGTGCTTCCTGAATATGATTATTCATGTATTTGATTAATTCTAGAAAATTCTTAACTATTCTTTTTTTTTTTTTTAATCCTCACCCAAGGACATTTTTGCATTTATCTTCAGATAGAGCGGGAGGGAGAAAGGGAGGAAGAGAGAGAGAGAAACATCTCACATCAAGTGGCTGCCACCCACACAACCCCAACCAGGGCCGGGGACAAACTGCAACCAAGGTACAGTGCCCTTGGAGGGAACCAAACCTGGGACTCTGGTACGCGGGCCAGTGCTCTAACCCCTGAGCCAAAACTGGCCAGGGCTTAGCTATTCTTTCTTTAAATATTACTTCTCTTTCAACCATTCTTGAGTTTTTCTCTTCTAAAATCTTATTAGACCAATTCTAGACTGTTTTCTGCTCTGCTTTCCAATTCTTTTACCTACTTTTGCATCTTTTCATCTCTTTAGTCTTCTAGGTAATATTCTTATATCTGTATTACAGACACTACCTCTGTCTTCAGCTGTTTAATTTGCTATTTCATTTGAATTAGTGGAATTTTTACTTAAATGATTACATTTTCTATTTTAATTTTAGATGTTCTACAAGTTTTTTCAAATCTTCCTGGCCATTTTTAATAATCTATTGATCTTTTCTCATGTTTTAATTCTTTTTAAAGGTTGTTAAACAATTTAAGAATACTTATTTTATGAATTCTATCAGTAATTTTGTTACCTGAAGATTCTAAAGTTCTGTCCCTGTTGTTTATGTGTTATATGAACTTTGCTTCTGTTAGATTGCTTTCTTATGTATCACAGTTTTTTATTGTAAAGTCATTTTTAATGGAGTTGTATTTTGTAGAAATCCACTATTATCTGACTTTACTGTGTATCACTCTAGAGATACTTTGTAGCTACTTTTTCCAAATTTTCCAGCCCTGCTAAAATGAGGTCTTGGGAGGAAGCAACTGGATGGATTGAAACTGAAATCCAAGCTACATTTTTTAAATGATTATGTCACATTTTATCCTGTAGTTTTTTTATTGCTTTATACCAGTAGGGTTTTTGTTTTATTTATAGCCCTCAAATTACTAAAAATGTAAATGCTTTACTTTTCACCAGGAGCCAGATTAATCTTTTTATAACATATAAATCTAGTCATATTACTCCCCTGCTTAAAACACTTCAATAGTTTTTTTATTTTAATATTTTTAAGGAATAGAATAGAATCTAAAATTATTAACACGTTCTTCCAAGCCCTCAATGATCTGACTCCTGACAATCTTACCAATCTCATCTCATGTACTTTCTCCTACACTTTGTTCAGTTCCTCCAGGGCGTTATGCTCCTTCTCAGCCCTGAGCCTTTGCATATACTTTTCCTGCCGCCAGAAAGCCTCTTCTCTGCTCCAGCTTCACCTGGAAAATGTGTGCTTGTCTTTTTGGTCTCAGCTTGAATGTCTCATTCTCAGGAAACCTTCCCTGAATTCCCCAATCTCACAGCCAACCAAGGTCAGACACCCAAGTTATTCACTTTCTAAGTACCCTGAGGATTTTCTTGAAGTGTAACCAAATCATTTCTTGTTAATTTAATGGCTGTCCTCTGCACCTGAATGCACACCATGTGAATGCAGCTGGGTCAGTCAGTTCCGTTCATGTGAGTGAACAGCTCCAAGTGCATGAGGAGAAATGTGTACACTCAGATTTCTGATTTTATATCAGAGGGAACTTATATAACTCTATCTCCACATGTGCCACATTAAGGTGGCAATAAACATATGCTGAACAAAATGATCACTTAACAACCTGGATGTCATTTCATCATGATTGATTGAACCTCATTCTACTTGTTACTCCCAAGAGGACATCAAAATGAGTCTTCTTGGGTTTTTTAGCTTGTATCATTTTTTCCCTGATTTCTTCTGAAAATTATTCCCAAGGCACTGTTTCAGCACTGATTCTTCTCTCTGACCAGAATTGTTGCAAAAGCATCTCAGCCAATTTCTGTGCTTCTTACTCTATTTTCTCCAACCACCCCACCATGTCAATATAGCATATGCTTTTCCAGCATGCCTTCATTCAGAATTAATTAAATGAATATTTACTGAACATCTGTATGCCTGGTATTGTTCTAGGCTCTAAGGGCTCGAAACAAGTACACCCCATGTCTCATCGAAGTTACTTTCTCCAGAGGAGACAGACAACAAACAAAGAATATATAAATTGTGTTGGCAGTTTCAGTTAACTGCTATAATGAAAATACAGCCAAGTAAGGAGTTTGAGTGTCAAGTAATATTATTTTGGTTGGGATTTTTGAAAAGGCCTTTCTGAGGAAGTAATAATATTCAGGCAAAAATCTGAATGAAGTGAGGACACAAGTCATGAAAATATCTAGGAAAATGGATTAGAAGATGAGGAACAAAAGTACCAGGCCTGAAGTGAGTGCACATTTAGTGGTTTTGAAGAACAGTAGGAGGCCAGTGTGTATGGAGCATGTTTAGCTGAGAAGAGATTGGAAATGTTGTTAGAGAGATCGCTTGAAACAAGATCATTTATAGCTTAATAGGTCTTCCAAAATATTTTCTTCCCCCCCCCCTCTCTCTATCTATCTATCTCTCTCTCTCCCTCCCTCCCTCCCAACCAAAATATTTTCAATTTTATTCTACGTGTGATGAGCAACTAGAGGAAGGTCAAGAGCAGAGAAGTTACATGATTTGGTTTACCTTATAGAATAGTCACTTAAGCCTCTGAGTAGGGGATTTCGAAGAGAATTTCAGGGGTCCAGTGAGGGTAGCAGTGGCATGGACTAGGGTGCAAGTCATGGAGGCAATGTGGAGTTATATTTGGGAACTACTTTGAATTTAGCTCCTGGATTTGCTGATGGATTGGGAGTCAAGGATTAGTCCTTTTTAAATTTTACCTCATGCCATCAGATGCTGTGAGATCACTTTTGAGTATTTTTAGTTTGGGTTGCCTATTAGACATACAGGTAAAGATGTTACTTAGGAAATTGGACACAGGAGTTTGGAATTCAAGATATAAATTTGGAAATCATCAATATATAATTGACATTTAAAACCATGCATTTGGGTGAGACCATCCAGGACAGTTCTTTCCACTCTTTTTCATGTTGTGACCCACATAGAAAAGTATAATATTTGTACACTTGAAGAGGCAAACAGACAAAGCTGCCTAAAGCTAGAGGTGATGACCCAGAGCCTCCAGGAATCACATCTTGGAAAAATGTATAACCTGTGTATTTAAACTGGTTGAGGCAATAGTAAAAAGACATGTATGGTCATGACAACATTTAGAGGTCATTAGTTGAAGAGGATTTAGCAAAAGAGACTAAGAAAGAGTTGCAGGTAGCATGAGGGGAACCAGGACCATATGGTATCCCAGAAGCCAAGTAAAGAACGTTATTCAAAAAGGAGGAAGAATCAATCAGCTGCTGCAGCGAGGTTGTGTAACATAGGGACCAAGAATTGACTATTACCCATTTTAGAGATTAACAAACTGAGTCTCAGAGAGGTTATCCAAGGTCTGGGATAGGGCCTCATATTCTGCATTTCTAATACTATCCCAGATGATTCGGATGCTGCTGGTCGTGGATCACACTGAATAGCAAGGCTCTTCTAGACCAAACTTTCCTGCATAGTTCTTATTTAAGAATTTTAAATAGAAATTTAAAAAACAATTGACTCTTAGATTTGACAACATTGAAAATTTTAAGGACCTTAACAGTTAGTATTTTAATCTTCACTTTTTTTGGTAATAACCAGTTCTATGGAGGTAGGTTGACAGGTGGAGTGAAGAATGAGATAACAGGAGGGAAGAGGTCAGGGAGGAACTGAAGTTTTAGGGTTTGGGATGAAATAGTCATGTGGATACAGAAATGACCAAGAATGATGACAGGTCATTGCGTCATATGTAATCATGTCAAAAGCAGTAAGGGTTGTGCTGATATCTTCAGTGAACAAGGAGAAGTGATCGGAAGGATTATGATGCCTGCAGTATGGTGGAATGAGGGGTGATAACCCAATATAATTCTTCAAAAGAAGAGGATTTTTTAAAAACAAGAATGTAAGAATGATTGTTGAGAAACAATAAAAAGAAGTAAAAGAGCAAATATACCACTTCCAGGCACAGTGGTTTTCCAGATTGGGGGTGAGGGGGCAGCCATCACTTGCGAAGGCTTAGGTGATGCTCTGTTCTTAGGGGAGTGGAGGTTTTGGTTTAGAGCAAGTAGGTGGTGAGAGTGGTCCAAGGAATTTGAGGATAGAGGGAAATTTGCTGATGACAATGAGAAGTTCCAAAGGATATAGGGGAAATATTTGAGGGTCAATGAGGGGTAGGATCTGGGTTAGATTATTGGATGTACAATGACAATAAGGGTCCAGGTAGTATAGAAAGACCTTAATGGCTTAAACTTCCTTGTGATGACTTCAATGGGAAAATATGGCATAAGAAGGATTTAGTAGAGAATTTGACCCTACCTTTATAGTCTGACCTCAGCCACACTTCCCTGAAATCATCTACATATTTAATTTAAAATCTCCCACCCAGAGATATACCAGTTGCCCCAAACTGATCCTTCTTCATAATAGGGCTTTATCACTCCTCTCTCCTGCTTCCTTTAAGAAATTTTCCTGTATTCTTACCCAGTCAGTATTCATCTCTCCACATACCTCTAAAATTGCCTAACATATCAGCCAGTTACCTGTTCATTTACGTATAATCACTTTTCCCACACTAGATTGTGAGCTCCTAAACTGCAAATATGGGTGGCTCATGTTCTCCTTAGTACGTAGAACTGTCATCAGAGATCCATAGAAATGTAATTACAGTAATACAGTAATTGATTCCCCCCTGTATTCACCCTCAGGGCTCCAGACTGCAGCACTGTGTCACGGTGGTGGTAGATTACCCACAGAAGACCCAAGGAGAGGTGGTCCTGCTGCCTCTACCTCCTTCTCCCAATCCTAAACAAATCAAGCTAGTGCTGTTGGAGGTACACAGCATAGGACAGATGAATAGTCATTTTTGATTTGTGAACCATGGGTGTACCCACTCAAAATTTGAAAATAAAATACTGCCCAGGTTGGGCTGGAAACTGGAAAAACCTAGCATCCGACATGCTCTTTTTTTAAAATATAAAAATACAACTGTGGAGTATGGAAGCCAAAATCTCTGGTCTCATAGTAATGATTAGAGCCAAGGGTAACTTAATTTCACAGTTGTTTTGTTTACCAGTGCAAAATACACACACACACACACACACACACACACACACACATTACATGCTTATAAAACACTAGTTTTTCTTTATATAATTAAAAATACCTAAGTATATTTAAAATCAGTTAACTACATCTGCCTTTATTATAACAGGTGATAAAAATAGGTATAATTATTTGGTTATAATGTAATTTAATAGTATGCATGTAATTTTAAATGCACTATGAAGTGAAAATATGATGATTTCACAATTTTGAAACTTTCTTCCTACAAAAGCATATTTTACTGTTTTAACTTTGCTGAAAGATTTATTTTAAGATGGGCCCATTTTATTTTTAAATGTGTCCTTTTATTTTGTGTTTCTTTTTCTGCTTAGTGATATTTAATCTTCTTATTATAAATCTTTTATATGACTCGTATGCATATTACTGCTTTTCAAAGTTGATGAGCTGTTCTCACATGCTTTCAAACACTCATAATAGATTGATTTTTAAATTCCCAAATGTTATAAATAATTATTTCTAAAAGAATTCTATGTGAAATTAAAACTTTTCTGTGGAAAACAGATGAATTTTCGCTTATTTAAGCTTCTCAGTGATTGTCAGTTAATTGCTGTGAATACTGTGATCGAGTACAACAGCGGCTGAGAGTGGCACTGAGAGTCAGTGTACCCAGAGTACTTTATGGGTTCTTGGTGGAGAATTAAGTTATAGTTAAAAGGTACTGCTGTCAGAGTCACACACAGGGTGAGAATGCGTAGCCACTCAGCGCGTGGGCTCTGGATCAGTCTGGATTCAGATCCCAGCTTTATCACTTAAAAGACATGTGACCTTGAGTGAGTTCCTTAAGCTGTCTGTAGCAAACATTACTATTCCTTATTCAAAAGATGTTCTCTACCTATTCTCCTGTGCCTTTTTCTGTTGACAGAGCCTTTACACCCCTACAGAGGCCCAAAATACTACTATTCTCCTGGTTTCCCTTGACGTTAGATATTGGCCTATGATTCAGTCCTGTCCAATGGAATGTGAAGAAAGTCTGCCAGAGATATTCTAGGATAGGTTTCCCTTCCTGTTAAGTAGAGAATAGGAGTCAATGCAATTCTTCTTTGGCCAAATAGTGTTCTGTCTCTCTGATGCCTGAAGCTGCGGCAGCCCTCTTGTGAACTACGAAAGGACGAGTCCAAGGACCAACCTGTGCTTCGGTCCTTGATAGCACCACTAAGCCAAGGGGCAAATGCGGGAGCTTTTTACCAGAGTTCCTATTATGGAGATTTTAAAAATTTACTTATTATTTAATCCATATTTAATTAGACATTCCTATATTTGCACATAAAAGTATCTGAATATACGCTCTAGTTCAGTGTCAAATAGATACAGTGATAGTAGATATTCTTGTCTTGTTATTTCAAGAGAAAATTTCAACATTTCACCATTTAGTATGATGACCTCCATGGGGTATTTTAGAAATCTTCTATCAGTAAACCATTCTGGTTTACTAAAAGGGTTTATTAAATTATAAATGGAGATTGACTTTTTTCTGCATCTGTTGAAATTATCATATAATTTTTCTTTTTCTTTTTTTTAATTTTGTTTTCCTTTATTGATTTTAGAGAGATAGGAAAGGAGAGGGGGAGAGAGAGAGATAGAAACATCGATGAGAGAAAATATCGATTGGCCGCCTCCTGCACATCCCCCAGTGGGGATCGGGCCCACAACCTGGGCATGTGCCCTGACTGGGAATCGAACTGGCAACCTCTTGGTGCATGGGTTGATGCTCAACCACTGAATCACACTGGCCAGGCTCATTTTTCTTCTTTATTTTGTTAATGTGACAAATTGCATTAATACATTTTCAAATTGTATCTAACCTAGAATTGCTGGAAACCTAACTTGTTTATGATGTAATCAATTCTCCATTTTGGATATTGCTGGATTTGGTTTGCTGTGTTCATTCATGTTTATAAATAAGATTGACCTTTAATTTTTCTTTCTCATAATGTCCTCGGCAGATTCTGGATTGATAATATGCTGGCTTAATAAAATGAGTTCATAAAAGTATTTTTCGGTTTTCTGGAAGAGTTTTGCAAGAATGGAAATATTTCTTCTTTAAATATATTTTAGAATTTGTTAGTTAAACCATGTGGGCCTGGAGCTTTCTTTGTAGGAAAATTTTAAATGACAAATTCAGACTTTCTCGATTTTCAGAATATTCAGACTTTCTATTTCTTTTAGGGTCAGTATTGGACTAAATATATTTTCCAAGAATGTATTTATTTCACTTAATTTTTAATATGTTTGTATAAAATTATAACATCCTCTTACTATCTGTTTAATATCTGTATGGTTTGTAAAAATGTGCTCTTTTTTATTCTTAACATCATTTATGTCTTCTATATTTTTTCTTAATTAGTCTCTTTGCTTTCTATTCATTATTATCTGCTTTTATATTAATTATTACCTGCTGTTTACTTTCTCTGGATTTATTTTACTATTCTAACTTCTTGACATAGATACTTAGATCATTCATTTTAGACTCTTTTTTCAAGTATTTGCATTTAAGGCTACATATTTTATAAGTATTACTTTTACTGCAAGTTTTAAATTTTTATTTTTATTATCAATTCAGAATATTTTCTAATTTCCAATGTGAATTTTCTCTGACCTATGGATTATTTACAAGTGTATTTTTAATTGCTTAATTTGTTGGGATTTTCAAGTTATCTTTTTTTTTTTAACTTACTTGGCTTTTAGACTGAAAATATCCTTTGAAATTTCTTGAGACTTGCTTTATGGCCCAGTACATAATCAATATTTATAAACATTCTGTACATGATTGAAAATAATTTGCATTCTGCTGCTGTTGGGTAGTGTTATATCTATTTCTATTATGTCTAAATTGTTAATTGTTTTGTTCAAATCCTCTATATCCTTGTTTTGTTTTGCTCTATGTTGGTTTGCTTTTTTATAACACTCAGTATAATTGTGACTTTGTCTTTTTTTTCTTTTAGTTCCATAAAATTTTTTTTGTATATTTTGAGGTCACATTATTACATTTATACACTTCATATCTTCCTGCGAAAAATGAAGCTTTTTCATCCTTTTATCTTTAGCTTCTCTGAATAGATATTATACATGCTTTAAACGTCTCTTGTAATCCAGTTTGACAATCTGTGTCTTTTAACTGGAATATGTAATCCATTAATAGTTCATGTAAATGTTGATTTACTCAAATTAAAATGCACCATTTTACTCAGTTTTTCTATTTGTCCTATCTCTTCCATGTCCGTTTTCTCTCTTTCCTTTCCTTCTTTTGCATAAATTTTTTTTATTATTTCATATGTTTCCTCAGTTAGGTTGAAAATTAATTTTATACCTTTTTTTTTTAGTTATTATCCAGAGATTTCAACATGTATACTTGACTTATCAAAGTCTAATCTTAGTTGCTGATTTTATTCTCTTCCAATGCCATGAAATGACTTTGGAGTACTTTCAGCATTAATTTTTTCCCCAACTTATATGCTATCATTGTCATATATATCAATTTTATATATACTTTTAAACTACATAAATCATGACAATTATTGTTTTATACAGCATTTATATTTACCTAAATTTTTACCATTTCTGTTATTTTTCCCTTTCTTAATCTCTGACTTTCTATTTGGTATCACTTTCCTTCTTCCTGAAGACTGTGTTTCAGGTTTCATTTATTATGGATCTGCTGGTAATAATTTCCTTCCATTTTTGCTTATTTTATCTTTATTCTGGAAGGATATTTTGATTGGGTAAAGAATTTTATATTCACACATTAGAGATTTCATATTATTGCCTTCTGGCTTTCGTTGTTTCTATTGAGAGATCAGCTCTCAGACTGTTATTTATTTTTTTAGAGAGAGAGAGAGGAAGGGAGAGAGAAACATCAGTTGGCTACCTCCTGTATGCCCCCTACTTGGGATTGAGCCCACAACCCAGGCATGTGTCCTGACCAGGAGTCGAACCAGGACATCTCAGTCCGTGGGACGATGCTCAGTCCACTGAGCCACACCGGCCGTACATCAGACTGTTATTTCTTTAATGGTAATCTTTTTTCCCCCTGGGTGTTTTCTCACATTTTGATTTTTCTTCAGTTTTACTATGATGTATCCAAATGTGGATATCATTTTACTTATCCTTAACCGAGTTATGTAGTTTCTTAAACCTGTGATTTGTTGTTTTTCAGCAATTTTTGGAAAAAGTCAGCCATTACCTCTTGAAATATTGCTTCTTCCCATTTTCTGTTATCTCTTTCTGGCACTCCAGTTAAATGTAGATTAGATTTTACATTCTTTCCTTTGTTTCTTTTCATTTTTCTCTTTTTCCTCTCCTGCGTGACCCAGCTGCCCACAAGATAGGCGTGGAGAAGGGTCTCCAAAGGGTCTGTGCGATCCAGCCGCCCACGGGACCTGCGGGGTGCTGGGGCATCAGAGAAGCCTGCGCGACCCAGCAGCCCACAAGATATTCTCCTTTTTTCTTATCTCTTCATCTGAAGTTTAGATAATTTCCTCTGAACTCAGTTCATTAAGTCTCTCCTCATTTATGTTTAATATGCTTTTTAATCCATCCACCAATCTCTTAATATTGATTGTTGTACATTTTACTTGTAAACTTTATATTTGGATAAGGGCTTTTTTGAAGGGGTTAAATGTGCTATGCCATTTTTGTCATTTTTAGCTGTCAACTGAATTTTTTAAATTTTATTTTTTTACTCCTTGAACTTAGCAAGCAAGTTCCTTTAACACCAGTATCTTATTAATTTAATATATGAAGCTCCTACTGATATTCTTTATGCTAACTAGTCTCCTATGTGTCAAATTATTTTGGACTATGTACCACACATTGTATATTTAAACTTGTGAAATGATTTGAAAGCTAGGATAATGTTATCTTTTTTTTCTAGAAAGGACTTTCCATTTGCTTTTGCAGGCAATCTAGAATCACTTTTATTCCATTTCAAGAATTGAGATTTTTCAGGACACATAGATGTAAGGGCTGGATTACTTATTTTTCATCTTTATTAGTAAAATGTAGCTCTTCATGGTCCCAAGCCATTGTTCACCTGAGCCCCAAACGTGACAGGTCCTAGACTCCAACTTCTGTACTTCTACCCCGTGAACCTGTGAGAAGCTCTCCTCTCAGCCATCTTTTTCAAACTCTCGAGTTCCAACAGGAAAAAGGTTTCCCTCTTCCTGTGTACCCTCTCCTCCAATACTAAAGTCACATTTCTATATTTCTGTGTTCTGGATTTGGGGCTATAATTTTTCACTATCTTATCAACAAATGTGTTTGGGGTTCCCTCCAACTTTTCTAGGTGTCTGTAATAGTCTAAATTGCCTTATCTTCCATTTCCTAAAGTCAATGATACACTCTCTGGGCTTTGATCTCCTCAACTGTAACATGAGGATAATAATTATATCTGTAGCTCAAACATGAAATAATTAAAGTTATATAAAGTGCTTAGCAAAGTGCTTACATGTAACAGTGCTCAATAAATGTTGATAATAATAATAGTAAGGATATCCTGATTATTATATTTGGGAAATATGTTTTGTCTTGGCTGTGAGTAATCCAAAACCAAACTATTAGGAAATGTTTTGTACTAACCAAGTCAGATATAAACCCTAAGCATGTTCCCCAAATGTCTGGCAGCATTCAGTTCACAGTCTCATGTCAATAATCCGATATTTTGCCAATGATTTTACCATAGGCCATAGGAAGAATTTATACAAATTATAAATGTTTACAGGTCAAACATATACTTAGCTATCAAAAACACATACCCAAAAGGAAAATTGCTGAGTATAAAAATTCCAGCTGGGTTAGGCTGTTTCTTTTTTCTTCTCTTTCTCTCTGTTTTTTTTTTTAATAGTCTCATAAGTTTCTGCTAGTCATGTCAAACTCCATTTTCTTCTTAACTTTTCCCATATTTGAGTGAGGGTGTATTCATTAGGATTATTGCAGAAAACCAACATTGCTCAGGACTGGAATGACAACTCCGTAAAGTTATCAGAGACTCACGGTCCTTCCAGTTCACTGTTCTGCCATGTGTAGGATGGGATTCTAAATCCTCAAGGTTAGCCTGGCTGCTAGCCTCCAGCTTCACATCTACGTTACAGGCAGGTGGACTTGGGAATGAGCAAGGGGGTTAGCGAAGTGGAGCATTCTTCCTTCCTTAAGAAGACTTCTTAAAGGGTCTCCACAATATTTTTGTTTACATTTTTTGGCCAGAACATAGTCACATCATCATACCTAGCCACAAGAAGGGCTGAGAAATGTAGTCCTTTACCTGTGCAAAATGTTCAGGTTAACTGCCCCGTTGAAGTTAGTGTTCATTCACTGAAGAGGAAGGGGCAGATCAGTAGTAAGAGTTAACAGATAGTCTGCCTCAAAGGACTGTGCACTAAGAAATAAGAATTATAGTAAATTTACTGAAATATTTAACAAAGTTTTTGTGAAAAGATAATATTTTCCAGGTTACTTTATCCCTAATGGATACCAGTAGTGAAAGGGGCATCATGAAGAAAGAAATCAAAGCTTGAGAACCTAGATTAAAGGCAAAAACGAATTAAGTGAAAGGTGGATTTCTGGGCATTTTGAAACAGTTTAGGAAACTTGTAAATTAAACGCCAGCCCACATTTTCAGATGGAATGATTGTGTACTGTGCCATTGGATGTGCAGGAATTAAAGTCAGAATTCCTCCCAAAGTGTGCCTGTCACTTTCATGTTGAATACTTTCAGAAAAGTTCCTCAGACACTTATAACTGCCTCTTAATTAAACACATGACAATTTGATTTCTCACTCATGAAATATTTTCTCCATGCCATGTCCAAAACAGCACTTTGGCTGGCTGGGTTTGTGAGCAATTATGCATAGCACCTGCCTCTGCTGAATTCCTTGGGACTCCCGAGGATTTTATAAAGTGATGTCCAAAGGTAATACGAGATATTTTACAAAGTAGGTTAGCATAAACATTTCCAAATAATTACGCAGTTTAGGAAACCATCTTTTCACTTAAAATATTCTCCTATAATTCCTACATGTGGTAAATGCTCCTCCTGAACCCCAAATTGTATTATATATTTATGCTATTCATTTCCCAGTGACTGTTCTAAAATATGTCAGTGTTGATCATTGAATCCAAATTCTAAGTGCTATCATTTAAAATGTGTGTTTTAAAATGCAAATCTACATTGTACCATGCCCCTTGCCTTCTTTTTCCTTTTGGACATTCTTACCTCTGGCCTGGGCTTTAAAATGTTATAACTTATAATAATCTATCTCATATGCTAGAAACTAAATTTAAGAATATCCACTTAATTCAACAATAAGAAATATTCTTGGAGGAAAAATTGTACTGTTTCTTAGTTCATTTAAAACAAATGAAAGTTTAGCTTTAAGGGGGGAAGAGAGAGAGGTCAAACCGTTTCTTTGCCTGCTTGCCAGATGATGCTAACAGGTCATTGTCTTTTCTCACTCAGGCATAAATGCCTGAAAACTACTTTTTCTTCTGCCTACCATTGCCTTGACCAGTAATACTCTTCTCAGACAGCAAAATACCTGAATGTCTAAGCATTTATCTGTACTAATACAGGCTCATTTCATGGGGAGTCCTGCCAAGCAGGAACTAGGCTGTCAGCTTCATCCCATCAAAAAGACTTTCAGTCCCAAGGTCTGATGTCAGGTTCCAATTGTTAAGTCATTCTTGCTTGAACTGAATTTTAAAGTCAAGTTCCTACTGTTAAAGAATGGAGCTCAAAGAGGGTGTTTAGCCAGAAATGTTGCAATTCTCAATATAATGCTGTTGGCGATGGATTTTTTTCTTTGTTGTCATTATTTTTTAAATTTGGGTACTAAGTAAAATTCCCGGGCAGCAAATAGTGTGTAAGGGCAACCAATACTGCATAACAGCTCTTGTTTTGGTACATTCACTTTGTAGTGATTTATTAAGGGAGACTGAAAAAGCCTGATTAAAATGCATAAACAGTGCTGAACAGTAAACAACCATGTCTAAGGATGAAAAAATGGGACCCACATGCTGTGCATGGAAATTGCCCTTAACAACATGGCCTATTGTAGAGCAGATAGGAAGCCAAAGGTTGCTTGTAATCAAATTTGAAGTTTCCCATCACTTATAAAAGCAACACTTCCTTGTGCAAACGTTTCAATTTGTTGTAGTTAAAAACTGCTTCCTGATTTGATCCTTACAGAAACCAGGAGTTCTTTTGACTGTCAGGTGGATAGAAAAATTTAGACAGAGAGCCTACAAGACTAAAAAGAAAACTAAATTAAACCAAGTTTATATGTTGAGGGAGAAATAAAATCTAAAGAATCAACAGGAGCATATTAAAGCTGCAACGGAGCTCAATATCTATATATCTATAAATATAAAGATATATATATACATATATTTGGTATTTCATTTACACAGGGAAAAAAGTTGGTTGGGTAGGTGCTCAGATCTCTTTTCTTTTTCATTCAGAAATAAAACAAATTAAAAAAAATTGGCTCACTACAGCTTGAATCAAGTCTATGGGAAAAGACTCAAAGAGAAAAAGAATCATTAATAATATGACAAGACTTATCTGATGGGCTGACTTGCATGAGTTCAAATAAGATTTACTATATAATAATTTCTTAAATTTATATTTTGAAGAATATTGATTGCTAAATAAAAAAACAAATTAACTGCTAACCTTCTAAGCCATATTTATTCTTCCACCATGTGACTATAGTAGATTACAAAGAAAAATACGTTAAGGAAATGAAATAATTTCCTTAAAATACTATTTAGCTCAGCTGGTCTGGCTCAGTGGTTGAGCATCAACCCATGCACTAAGAGGTCACCGGTTTGATTCCTGGTCAGGGCACATGCCCAGGTTGTGGGCCCAATCCCCAGTGGAGGGCATGCAGGAGGTGGCCAACCAATGTTCTCTCTCATCGATATTTCTATCTTTCTCTCCGTCTCCCTTCCTCTCTCTCTAAAAATTAATTTAAAAAAATACTATTTATATTATAATCTATAGTGTCTTAGTTACATGAAGGTAATTTTTTACATGTTTTAATACCTTTTTCTAAAGAAAAAGAATAAACCAAAAAGTCATCTACTTCCATCCTCCTAATTAAATATCCTTATGCTGAAATTAAAAAACAATTCACAAATCTCTTATTGTTAACCATTCAAGTCTTTTTCATTTCCCAATAATAATACTGTAAAAAACATCCTTATACCATAATATTTATATTTATATATATAATTATTTATATATATAATTATTTATATATATAATTATTTATATATATATAATTATTTATATATATAATTATTTATCTGGCACAAATTCCCTCACATATAATTTCTAGATCATAGCCATGAAAATTTCACTTATTGAGAATAGACTTCCAGAAAACTCTTACTAGTTTTCTTCCTACCAGTGGTACATGAGACTACATGGAAACCAGCATTTGGTGTTATCTTTGCTTAATCAGTATCAAATGAGTGAAAATGACATCTTTTAAATATTTGTATGTCTCTGATATACCTTTTATAATTTTAACAATTTTTATGATTCACGCATTGTTCTTCTTGTATGAATTGCTTCCTAAAAACATATCTGATTCACCCTGGCTGGTGTGGCTCATGTGGTTGGAGCATCATCCCATACACTGAAAGGTCATGAGTTTGATTCCTTTTCAAGGCACATACCCAAGTTGCAGATTCAACACCCTCTTGGGACACATACCAGAGGCAACCAATTGATGTTTCTCTCTCCCTCTCTCTAAAAAAAATCAATAAATGTATCCTCAGATGAGGATTAAAACAAACAAACATATCTAATCCTTTCATAGGGTTAGTGGGAAAATTAAATGAGATAATTTGTGTAATGTGCTTAATACAGTGATGAGAAAATCTTAAATGTTTAAGAGTAGTTAACAATTTTTAGTTATAATCATGGGTATTGATTTGTTTTATCTCTTTGAATTACAGATATAAATGTGATAAAGAAATTTAATTTAAATGGAGATAGCATTACCATTATTCTGAAATTATACATGTAACAGTAAAATAAAATTACCCTTTCTATAAAGAACACAAGATCACAAAACTGTGGAGGGAAGAAGTCCCTGCTAAGTAATTTATTCATGCCTCTCCCGATCCCTGCACCCATCGTGAGCATTTCCCTTTACTTTTGGGATAGACTGGTGAGTCTGAGTTCTCAATAGAAGTAAAGGATATTTGTTATGCCAGGAACTGCCCTGTGTACGTCTTAGGTATGGAGGGGAATGTTGTAGCCTGAAATGCACAGAGCTGCCAGCTACAGGGAGAGAAATACAAGTCTGGGCCAAGTGTGACCTCAGAGGCAGGATCAGCAACAGAAGGAGCATTGAGGGAGCTCTTGCTTCACTTCAAAACCAGAAAGTAAGCTTTTCAGTACATTAAGAGAGAGTGGTTAATTTTTACTAAAATCATGAGTATAATTCCTCATTCGGCAATAATTGCAATGATCCTGCTAAGCCAACTTCATACCTCTAAGCTCTTGCCTTGCCAGTCCATCATTACATCACGACGGATTTGTCATCCTGAACCACAGGATGGCTTATGCTCTTCCCATCATAGAAAATCTTTGGCTCTTTCTATGCCTCTACCCCTTTGCTCATGAAAGCCTTTAACTATTAGCATAACATTCAAGAGCCTTATCTCTCCAGCCCTAACCTACCTTTGTCAGCATCAACTTCATTCCATTTCTCTGCACATTCTGTGCTCCAGATACTAGTCTACTCACCACTTCTCAAACATGGACCGTGAGTATTCATTCCTCCAAGCTTTTGCTCAAATTTCTGTTCCCTGAGCCTGGAATGCCCTTTGAAGCTTCCTTCTCTGTTGACAGAGATCCTGCGTATTCTTCAAAGTCCTACCCAGATTCTTTCCCAAATTTAATCACCCCTTTCTCTATAGTCTTAATATACAATTTATTGGCACATTTCCTTCTGCCCTGTGTTGTTGATGGTTATTTCCGCAAATGCTTTTCCCATAGATTATAAGCATATGAGAAACAGTGACCATATTTTAATCATGTTTGATTTCCCCACAGTCTAGCACAATACTTCACAAAGAGGAAGTGCCCAGTAATTGTTTCATAAATTGAATCTTCAGTTACTAGTTATAGTTGCTTTCTATGTAAGTATGACAAATTCCTGTATGAGAAAAAGACACTCCTCGTTGGTTCCAAAGTAGGATGGCAAGATAAAATGCAGAACACCGACTTAAATTTGAATTTGAATTTGAATTTGAAATTCAAATTTAACTGGATGTTCTTGCTCAATCTGGAAACCCTAGTCCAAAGACATGTCAGCTTCACCACTGTCAGGGTTAACTTCTGGGCAAGGGTGAATTAGTGTGGGCGTAAATATGTTTCCGTCCAATTCTGCTGTAGCAATGTGTATGTAGCCACCATGAATCCTCTTCATGGAAGAGAAAGGTAATATTTGGGGGTGGGGGGCGCAGGGAGGGCAGAAGAACAAAGGTAGTCATTTATAACTTGATCCTTATATTCTCACAAACAAAATATATAATGGATATTTGAGGAACTCGGGAGAGTAATTCCAGGTATTAATGCAAATTCTTCAAAGAGCTAGTTGATTAACAATACAGCCAAGATAAATCTTTGGGGTCATTGAGACATTCTGCTTTTCTTCAGGACATCTCTTCATGCTGCCCTCAGTCTCCTTTGTCTCTGTAGCATCCCAACCACAATGGGGTCATTGTGTGGGCTCTGCTTGCGCCAACCTTCCGTGCTCCGCCCTGAGGATTCCTGTCTACCCCAGTTGTTTGATAACATATTCTAACTTTATCCCCACCCACACTTAGCTCTCACCCCCACCTCTTCTCTTTTCTAGTTTCCTAGGCAACAGTTTGTTAGTCTAATAATAAACCAATGCTTGCCATCCTACAATGAGAGGAGATCAATAGAACCCTAAGGATTCTCCTTTGGTCTCAGATGACATCTGCAGTTGTACACTAACCTTCTTGGGACAGTTTCTGGCTCCCCCTAAGTTGTCTGATCAAAGAGGGTTGGAATTTCCTGTAGGAGTGGGTGATGTACTCTGTGAGGGAATTAATTTTTGGAGAGAGAAACCTTTCAGTAACCTTTAAATCAAATTATGTGAGCAGCTGTCTGGTGATGAGTTAAGCAGAATCTCTTATTTGCAGACATGTAAGGGGTATGTTCAGACCTCACCATTCTGATTACAAAGCAATTTCCTGTTTATACGGATTATACCAAGTTGAGCTTCCAGTTGCCCTAAGGAACTTGTTGCTCCGAAGAAAGGTGCTGTCATCACTTCATGTAGGCCATTGGAGAAGAAGCCCCGTGTGATCCCTGTGCCTCGCCTCCGTCAAACCTCTATTCCTCGACTTCTTCAGACAGAAACTCCCAGGAGCCCATGGCTTCACTGGAAAAATACTCCCACAGAAGTACAGACACATTTAAGACAACACAATTGACTAATCATGGGGAATAAACGTCTGGCCGTGCAACATATAAGAAAAGTAACTGTCATTAGGGGAAAGCCAGTGATTTTAGTCACTTTAGCAACTGTTCCCAACTGGAATGTTAGGAAGCCTCAGATGTGAGCAGTGTACTCATTAGGACTGTGATTGCTGGTAACTGAAATAAATTGTAGGTAGCTTTAAAAAAACAAAAGGAGGAATGTATTACAAGGACATAATGATTCAGGGGAATTCTCAGAATTCAGGGGAAGGAGAGGCTAATGGATAGTGGAGTGGGAATCCAGAAAACGTATAATCCTGCTTCTCAGGATGAAATCTCTCTGTGATGTTTCATTCCTTTTTCTCTTTGCCATCAGTTTCCTCTGCTCCCAAATCTCCATGGAGATTTGAACCATCATGTTATGGTCAGCACCATAAAGCTTTTCTTGAAGGGTAGGGTCCCATTTCTCAGAGTAGCTCAGGGGCCCAGCCTCAGGGGAAGGTATGGAAGTACAGTGGTCATCACCAGCTGGGTGGGACACCGTGACAGGTATAGATTATACACGGAACACGATGAAAGGTATAGATTATACACAGGACACACAAGGTATAGATTATATACAGGCACAGCTACCACCTCCCTAGTTCTTAACAGACTAAGACAAATTTGGAAAAGGAAATAGTAGAGATGCTAGATATCTGTTATAGGCTGATGTTAAACTTATGATAAAGCAAGTTCAGAATGGTAATAAAGTATAGCAAAAAAAAATTGTAATTCACGAAATGGAAAGTATTATCGCATATATCAGAAACTCCTATCCCACAAACCCTAACTGTTCCTTTATTTGTCTTCCTTAATTGCTAAGCAGGATATCTCTTAGAAATAAAACTGAGTTGAATTGATTTAAAATAACATCATTCCATCTGGGCTTATCGAGGTGTTTTACTCTAAAATTACTGATGGTCTACTGTCGGCCAAGTTCAGACCGCCTGCCTAAGTTCCCTCACTGCAATCAGATTTCATTCAAATACTCTGAAGAGAAGTGCAAGCCTGTCTTACGTAAAGTAGCGTTTGGGTGCCACTGCGCTCTGTGACAGAGGGCTGATAACTGTGAGTGAAGCCTGACTCAGTGCTGCTTGCTTTTTACTCTTTTTTGGGGGGAGCCCCATTCCCTCAATGGTTATACTTTCTACTCGTCCCTTGTAGTCGTTTCCAAGGCATTTTTGTACACCCTTATAAAAAAATTAGTACATCCCTCAATTTATGTTTACTTATTTACTAAAATATATACATTATAAAGTAAATAACTAATAAAAACTTTAGACTGTGACCTACAAGAAGTGTCAGTTCTATTTTTTGCTTCCCCACACCTAAGGGTCGTCCGGTGCACTGGTCTGCAGTCCCAGGACAGTCGGCCCACCCCAGCTGAGTCCGTTCTTAGTGTGTCATTTTCAGTGTCCTGAAGGCCAGTCCTGAACGTTAGGAATAAGGTGTTCTTGGTAACCACATCTGAACATGAGTTCTCCAGCACTAAACCTTCCATTGTATAAGTGCCATGAATATTCGTCTGTAGTGACAGAAACCACCAAATGAGTATAAAACTTGACCATCAAACCAGCAAAGTGAATTTTCTTAAAGACCAAAAATTTGGAAAAGTGAGGCATGGTAGCATGGCTGGGCTTGGACAGTAAGGCTCCAGACACCGAACAGGTAGAGCAGGGGTCCGGCTGTGGCTGACCGAGAGCAACAGAACCCCACGGAGGAGGAAGGGAAGCCAGCTGGATAATGATGCTCTCCAATGAGCAAATCCTCCCCTTCTCTGCATCCATTCCTGTTGTCCTGTCCCGGACACCGAGACCCTGAGGTGGCGCTGACCCTGGCAGCATTCCGGACCGAAGGAAATCGTGAGATACGGTACTATGTCCACCAGCAGTCTTATCCTTTAATGAAGCCCTTCTCACAAAAGCAATGACCGAAATTTAACAACAAACTGAAAATAATATTTGTTAAATGACTGGCGAAGGAGTCATATCTCTGATATATCAGAAGTGCATACAAATTAGTAAGAACTGTAAGACCTTCCACTAAGTAAGAGCAAAGACTATTCACAAGAGAAGAAATGATTGATTGGCAAATATGTGGGAAAATGTTCAATTTTTCTTTTCTTTTTTAATGTCATAAGCTAAAACAACAGGGTACTGTCTTTTCTCTGTCAACTTAGCAAAAATTTTAAACTGTTAAAAAGGTACTAGCCCGAGCAGCCAAATGAGAACTTAATTCATCACAGGTAGAAGTGTACCTTAATCTGACCCTTTGGAAATTAGTACTTCAATGCAGGTCAAAAGCCATTAATATGTATATTTCCCTTGATACGGTAACTCTTTCCCTAATTCATCAGGGAAATCAAAAACAGACTTAGAGACTAACATGTTTACTGATACATTTTATAAAGCATAGAAGAAATGTGAAACACAAGATTATTTGACAGTATGAAAATAGACAAGTAAATTATAACATCTACACCATACATCATTGTTCAGCTTCTAACATGTATTTTATGAGGAGAGTTTGGTAGTATGATGGGTGTCATGTTAAACTCATCACTGGAAAAGGCAGGATATGGGGTTGACCTCCAGTAATGACAATAACCAAGCACGAAATATGAAAAAAAGGCTCTACTTTAGTAAAAATAGCCAAAAGTTCTTTGTTACTTTTCTTGGGTGGTGGATCTATGAATAATTTTAGTTTCTTCTTTCTATAGTTTAGTTTCAATTTTTATATGTCTTTTGAAATTTATATTCATGTAGCAAATATTAATTGAGGACCTACTTGCCCTGTTCCAGATACAGCCTGCCCTGAGAGTCCTAAGGGCCGAGCGTAAAGCAACCACAAAAACATCTCCACTCTCGATAGGTTTGCCAAATTTAGCAAATAAAAATAGGCATCCTTGCCCTGGCTGGTTTGGCTCAGCAGTTAGAGCGTCGGCCCATGGACCAGAGAGGCCCGGGTTCAGTTCCTGCTAAGGGCACGTACCTCCATTGCAGTTTGTCCCTGGCCCTGGTTGGGGTCATGTGGGTGGCAATCACTCGATGTGTCTCTCTCACATCGATGTTTCTCTCTCTCTTTTCTTCCCTCTCTCCCTCCCGCTCTATCTGAAAATAAATGCAAAAATGTCCTCGAGTGAAGATAAAAAAAAAAAGAAAAATAGGCATCCAATCAAATGTGAATTTTAGATTCACAATGGATAATATTTTAGTATGAGTATAGTATTTTATCTAGCAACCCTAGCTCTCACAGAATTTAATTTAGTGGGGGATATATGTCCTACAATGAACACAAATTAATTTTTTAAATTTCTTTTTTTATTGTCGTAAAATACACATAACATACCATTGACCGTTTTAACAGTTTTAAAGTGTACGATTCAGTGGTATTAAGTTCATTCACAGTGAGTGTGATCATCACAACTGTCTAGTTCTAGAACTCCATCATCTCAAAGGGGAAACTCACATATTAACATTCACTCCCCATGCCCCGGTCTCCCCAGTGCCTAGCAACCACTAAGCGGCTTTCTGTCTACAGATTTGCCTGCTCTGGACATTTCACATAAATAGAATTATATAAGAGGTGGTCTTTTGTGTCCGGCTGCTTTCACTTAACATGATATTTTTAAGGTTCATCCATGTTGTAGCATATATCAGAAGGTCATTCCCTTTCGTGGTTGAATAATATTCTATTGTACGTGTATACCACATTTTGTTTATCCATTCATCTGTTGTCGGACTTTTGGGTTGTTTCCACCTTTTGACTGTTGTGAAGTATGTATTAGTTTTGTACTTTTAAAAATAAGTTTTATTTAAACCATTAAAAGCCCCAAGGGATAATGAAAATCTTTCTCAGAGCCTCTGTATCTCAATGTTATGTGTTTAAATGACTGAGTAAAGTAGATGGCCTGTCAACACAAAATAATCTATTAAGCAAAATAATATAAAATGTAGCATATATAAAGAAGCATAAACTGTAGATCTTGTCATCAAGAAGCTTATACCACAGTCTGGGAAATGAAAGAGGCCAGCGTTCAATCCCAGCGAGGCTGCTCTGCCTCTCGGTTAGGAACGGCGGAGTTTAGATGACTAATTCCGGGCTGCCCCTAAAACAATAACTAGGACGCATCACATCTGCATGACTAAAAAGCTTACCAAAAACTGCGCTTCCCAGGAAAAAAAAAGAGCCCTTCATCCAAAGACAAGTCACATTTTCCAGCCCTTAAAGCCACGGAAGTTCAGAAAAACGAGTTCCTCCTCCAGCATGTGTCCGTCAGCTGACTAATTCCTGCCTTCCCATTGTAGTGAGTGTTCTTCTGTTTCAGGTCCTCTGAGGTTTGCAGACTTACATCAGTACATTCTCCCACATCTGGGGGAAGCTGGCTTGTGAGACCTTGTGCTGGCATCCTCTCAGAGCATAGGAAGCATTATGAAGCATACGAGGGAGAAGCAACATGGAGGGTGGGGAGAACCTTCACACCTCTGTCTCCTTCACCAGAGCCCAAGCAGCCAATGCCTGACCCAGAGCCAAAGGGTGCGCAGAGGGGTGGTGCAGAGCAGTCAGAGACTCGGGGTTCCTCAAGTGTCTTCTATGGCTCAGTGGGTTCATTCCCTCTTCCAGAACTTGCCAGACTTCTTCCATTGCCTTGCTCAAGTTGTCTGCCTTGGCTTACTTCCTGCTGCCCACTGACTAAAATTATATCTGTTTTTCCTTTAAGGCTCAATGCAAATCCTACTATCTCTAAAGAGGCTTTACTGGTCTTTTTCTTCTTCTTTGGAAGGCTTTGGAAAGCCTTCCAGAGAGGTTCTGCTGATTCTTCTTCCAGAGAAAGAAAATATGGTTTCTTCCTTGTTTGGACTGTATCTCACCACATTTGTTATAACTGCTGCATTTCCTAGGTAGTCCTAGGTTTGGTTGGCCCTTGTTCCCCATGCCCTGCCGACTTCAACAAACAATACAATCCCAAAAGGCTGTCTCCTGTGGTAGCAAATACATGCCACTTTCTATGTCCCCCCATTCTTTCCTTTACCTGCCACACCCAGGTTGACCAGGGTGGTACACAGGTTCGACACTCAGGAAAAGTATTGAATGGATGAATACTTACTTAATTTTAGACTCTAATTTCACAGGCAAAGAAGTCTTTTCAAATACCTGAATAGCAGGGTAGTGGTGTTTACCTGCCCACTGCAAGCTAGAAGTGGGTCTTTTAAATGAATTTTTTTTTCTTTATTGATTTTATTCTTAAAAGAATTTGTCTTTTAGAATGTAAAAGGGGACATTCAGCTCACATTTCTCTGAATACCTCCTGAAGAGTACCATTGCTTCATTTCCATTCCCTTCCTTTGGCCATTGTTTTTCTACGTTTAATTTCTCAACTAAAAGTTTACATCACATCATACATTTATTCTGTTAATAGCTTTATAATTTCTTCTGTAGTGTTAACCCTAATATTCCAAATGATTATACGCTAGAATAATTTCTGTATTTGTGCAAAAGGGGGGAAAACAGCATGTTCTTAGGAAGAAAACCAAAGCATTAATTTCTTTAACTTAAAGTAGTTGTTACTGTTGTTATGAGTCATGCTGCTGGCTTTTTATGTTGTTCCAATTGCAGTATAGTTGTCAACACAACTTCATTAAACTCATTCATTCCTTCAACGAATGTTTATTGACTGTGATGTCTGAGACTCTGACTAAATGCTGTAGTACTGCAGACTGGCTCATTTGCTCTTATTCTCTTTTGCCAGCACAACTTTCCCACTATCCCTTAAGGACTGGTGTTTTCCAGGGGTTTGTTTGTTTGTTCTTGAGTCTCTTCCTTCTATTTCGGGGAATGGCTAACATCTGACACAGATGCAGTCTCTCCCCTGTGCAGAGCCAGTGGTAGATACTAGTCATCATTCATGGCGCGCTCTCCCATCATGCCTGAAGGTGGCCTTAAATTCTTTCTCAGCACGGCACCTCATCTAAGTCATTTGGAGATGGTGTGCACCAGAACATCTTTCTGCTCCCCTGCAACTCTCCCTCAGTGATGTTGATGCTGTTGTAATAACCTGGTTATTATTTAACAGGAAAAGAGTAAAGAGATGACCAAATAATATAGGCATGACATTTATGCAGCTCCACTAGGAAGCTAGTTAACTCTCTCCAAGTCTGTTCCCCGCTGATCAGTGAGGAAAGGGACTGGACAAAGGCAGTTTAGATGCATGCCCAGCAAGGTCTGAATGACGTGGGAAGGTGCTTTATCTGTCTGTCACACCTGTAAGCCAGTCAGTGGGCAGAATAGGCGTGGCCACTGCAAGTGTGCGAAACCTGAGTATTTAAGCTCCTGCACAGAGGAAAGCTCTCCCTCTCTCTTGGCATGTGGCCCTCCTGCCCTCTTGGGACTCCTGTTGCAGGGGGAATGTTCCCCTGCATTTGCCCACATGGCCCACAGCTATGTGGACCCCATGCAATGGACTGATGGACAGAACCTAGCCTGATGCCACATCAGACCCAGTCTCATCATGGAGAGAAACCTCTGGACATTGGCCCTGTTTCTGGCCTCACTAAACCCACAGCGGCCCCTCTGCCAGGACTGGACTGAGGGCCATGAGACTTTACAACCCCAGAAACGTAACTCCATGCAAATAAAGAGCATTCATTCTCCTGTGCAAGTCTTAGAAAATTCATTTCTGGAAATATCACAAGAGCCACCCCACTCCCAAGAGTGTCGAGGGAATCTGGCCCCCTGACCCCTGTGGTAACAATTTCATCTACACTCGTGGCTTCCACTTTCACTTCTGTGAAGATGATCCCTAAATTCTACCTGACATTTTTCCTGAATTCTAGATTCGTATTTTCAATAACCTTCTCCACTTCATGTCTCAAACTCAGCTTGTCCAAAACCAAAAGTTACTATATTCTCCATAAAACCTGCTGTCAGGAATTACTATTTACAGTCCCTCGGCCTAGAGATGCTAGGCTTATTTCTACTTTCTCTTATCGCCAACTGCATATGTAGTTGCTCATTACGTTACATTAATTGTACTTCAGCAATGTTTCTTAAATGTATTATTGCTTGTCCTTTTCCACTGTCCCAGTTTAAGCCATCATGAACTGCCTGCGTGGATACTTGCAATAGCCTCTATCATTCTCCGTGAATGAATTCCTGTCACTCCAAATTATCTTCCCTTGCCATTCATTATCTCCCTAAAACATTGATCTGACCATATCCATGATTCTTTCATTTCCTTCCATGAATCCTTAAAATCCTCCATTGTCACCAGGAGAAATACCAGATTTCTTCTTTGGCATCCAGAGCCCTTGACACTCGAACACCTGCTTACTTTTCAAGCACGTTCCTCAACATTTCCCCAACGCCTAGCTCTCTGCTTCAGTCATACAGCACAAGTTACTCACTAAATAGGCCATGAACTTCTGTACCTGTGTATCTTTCCTCGTGCTGTGCAATCTGTTTAGAATGCCTTTTCCTCCACCAGCTGCCTGGGGAAATTCTCCTCCTCCAGAGTTTAGTTCCCCCTTCTTCTGCCCCCAGACTCTCCCCTTCTGCAGCTCAGCCTCCATCAGTGGTTCCTGGTGCCTTGCTGTGTGCTGGCTAGTGGAGTCTATTTCACCAAGCTGTTGATCCTGGAGTAGCCTTATTCATTGTCATATCTATAATCTGAATAATAGAGTGCCTGACACATAGTGAACAGTTAGCGAATGTTCTTGGCATTTGCCAAAACAAACGGCCCATATTCTAAGTCACTTTCCTCTTTAAGAGAAGTAGCTGGTTGGTAAACGAAGATGATTTTTCTCAGCATGGTCTTGGATTTGAAATTGTTGACGTGCCAATATTTTTCCCAAGGCTCCAGTGAAAAAAATTTTTAAAGTTATGCAGTGAGGTGATTCATCCAGACTTTGTATAACAAAATTATCCCTTTATTCTCTTGTTTTAGAAACAACAACAAAACCATCAATGCTTGATTGACATAGCTGGACAAACCCTTTTGTTTGGTATAATCCAGTGCTTTCACTAAGTAATTTGCAGAGTAGGAAGAGAAAAGGAGTATTTGTAGGGGGTTCCAGAGGCATTCTGCCCAAGCAAATCTGATTAATTTGAGTAGTAGAGTTGGAGTCTCCAAGCATACCTCATACAAGCCATCTCTGGAGAAAAGGACTTCACAGTAACAAGCTGCTACTTCAGGACAGAAATCCCATCTTATGCTGCCTGCAAGGCCCTGGAAGAAAGTGTTTCATGGCCCTTTCAGACAGAAATATATTTTAAAGAGGGAAACCTGCTTACGGTAGCGGTTGGGCATAATAAATATGATGTAATCAAATGTTGGTTTATGTAATGACATAACTCTTTACGATAAAATTTTAAAATATTAGAAGGTATATTAGAGAGTTAATACACACTAGACTTTAAAATTAAAAGTAGCACTGTTGATAGGTCTCCCCTAAATCAATCTAATAATATTTACCTGCATTATAAAACTGTATTTAATAAGGCAAATGGGATTAATGAATTACAGTGTCGTTTATGAGCGAATGAAGGCCTCCAGCTCAAATATCATTGTCAGCAGTTCCCGTTGGAATTCTTTCCTTAACTGTGGAAGTTGATTTAAATTATGCAATCCAGATTTTAAGTGTAAATATTAAGAAATGTGTCAAGACATAGAAAAGTAGAAAAAATTCCCACAAAGCTAGGATGCCAGTAAGTGAATCTGTCCTACAAAGAAAAAGATACCAGATTACAAATGAGCACTCTCTTTAGTGAGCTGGCGAAATCCGTGTGCAGGCCTGGATAAGGGAACAGTGGACACCTCCTGACACCTCCTGACACCGGGCTGTGTGTCCGGTGAGCATCCCTCAGTGCAGACGTTAGTACTGTGTGAGTATTTATTGTGTTTCTATAAAGTCCTAATGAGCTCCTTGGGTGAGAGTGAAACCCTTTGCTTTTTCACACTGTGCTCAAGACCCCTAAACTTCATGGGGTCAAATCTAAAGAAAGGGTAATGGACCATGAGGTCCAGCTTAATAGACCCGATATTAACACAGCAGCAAGAATGTCACCAAATGTCACCCAATGCAAAGTTTAGGGCAAGCAATGAATGAAGTATTTGTTACACTTAAATAATATACAAAGGTTATAACAGAGTAGTGGCACTATATCAATGTCATCATTGCAGGACTTTGAAAATCTGCCATGTATGAAATAATCCTGTAACACATCTTTAGGTTACAATAGACAAATTTGCTTTCCAACAGCAAATAATGAATTAGAATAGAAAGTTGGGCAACTAGGGAGACTACCTAGAGTTATGTTTCGATACTGCAAACCTCTTACCCAGAGAAATAATCAGGGGACTATCAGTATCTAATACTCACATAATAATGCACTGTGCCCTTCATATTGATTTTTGCAGTTTATATACCAAAAAGTACATTTTCTCTAAACGAAACAGAAAGACTGTTCTCCTCTAGTGCTCTGGCTCCTGTCGGATAGGACAGATGTTTCTTGCTTTGAAATGAATAAAACATAACCCCACTAAGTATGATGTCATGACCAGAACCACTTGTGTAAATACAGGGCTCTTTCAGCAGACTCCTCATCCATGAGTTGTTGGCTCATCGCGATAAGCCTGGCCTGTTGTCACAAGGACCTGCAGTTCCAGGGATGCGACGTGAGCCGCAGACGTGGGGTCTGACAGCACCGCGCTCCGTGGCTCTGTTCACAGTTCACATCAAAAGCATCGTCACTCTGTCCCACGGGCGAGAATGGGAAGATGAGGGTGTGCGCCAGTAAAAATATTTGTGCTTGTTCACCTTCCATGTTTTTATTTTCTGCTGGGTTAAATACTTTTCTTTGGAATTGGCTCAAGTGGGTTATAAATTATTTGAAGACAAGGACTCTATCTCTACTTCTGCTGTTTTATGCTTCTCTTCCCAACACCAAAGACAGAGCTGTGGCGTTGTTTACACACGCACATCTCATGGACATGTATAAATAAGGAATGCTATTCATTACTTACCAGTTTCTCCTTTTTCTATGACTTATGATCACAAAAGTGGAAAATTGCACTTATTGAGGAAATTCAGGCAGTATGGTGCCAAATTAGTTAGCTAACATATGCCATCATGAACTTGCAGCAGATTATTAACTGCTAACTTTGTGTTGCTGGTTTGCATTCCAGGAGTCTGTCCCACCCAGGAATTCAGAGGTGACTTGAATGTCACTTTCATATTTGTAAAATTAAACCAGGCTCAAATAGATGAAAAACCTCACAGGTTTCAGAAAACTAGTTTGAATGTGGAAGTACATAAAGCAAGGACATTTACAAACCAAAAAAAAAATGCTTCTGGGCTCTTTAAGTCCCATGGTTAAGGGGCGTCATTTCTTTTTGACTATTCTCTTCAACTAATAGAGATGAAAATAATGACATAATTATTTTACTTATACTTGTTGTTTTTTTAAAGGAAATATGGTGAAATTTGAAAGTGGAAGCCAATTAAATTGTATTAACAAAGGAAAGCTGAAAAAGCCCTTACCTGTTGGTGGGGTGGACCCTAAAGAAGGGCCACTGGGAGCCAGCTGAATGTGTGTGATTCGGGAACATCGAAACTCTGACCTACCTAAAAAATATCACCAGCCTGCCAGAGTGCCTAGAATTTCTGTCATTAGAGTCATTGCTGTGCATTAAAATAGCATTTACAGAAGGCCCATTAAAATTCAGACATAATGCGTTTACCCAGTAATATGCATGTTCTCTCCAGTATGTAGTAATCAAGAGCAGCACACAGTCCAGAGCAGATGTTGTCGGAACCCAAGGAAAGTCAGATGTAAAAGAACTGCGGAGATTCAGGAGGCCTTACGGTACTGGACATGGGCAGTGAGAGGGTGCCACCTGAGAGGCGGCTGGTACTGCAGACTGCCTCTTTAGAAAATGGACGTGAAGTCTGTCAGTGAACTGTTTCTAAATATTTTCCTAAAATTAGCAGTTCTTAAAAGGAATTTATATGTATACTCCTTGGCTTAAACATACTAAGGTGTAGTATTACACTAAAAATACACGTCTAATTCATTTCTTCTGGTGTAATTTTAAAAGTGAGACCAACAGGTGTTAGAAAAGAGACACTTCCACTTCCAAGATTTGCCCTTTGCCATACATGTGCATGTACATCTATGTATTTGAAACAATTATTTTCAACACACGGAACATTAGGAAGTGAAGGACAGTGATGCCCAAAAAACAGTGATTTTAAAAAAATACTTTATTTTTTAGAGCAGTTTTAAATCACAGCAAAATTGAGCAGAAAGTACAGAGGGTTCCCATCTACCCTTTTCTTCCCCCAACACTGACAGCACCTCCCACTGTCAACATCCCACACCAGAGTTGTACACTTGTTACAACTGAACTTACATTGACACACCAAAGTCCATAGTTTACATTAGGGTTCACTCTTGGTGTTGTACACTCTATGGGTTTTAACAAGTGAGTACTACCTTGTACCATTATAGTATCATACAGAATAGTTTTACTACCCTTAACCTACTGTGTTCCACCTGTTCATCCTTCTCTCCCTGTGAGCCCCTGGAAACCACTGATCTCTCTACGATCTCCTCAGTTTCCCTTTGCCAGGATGTCATATAGTTGGAATTGTACAGTAAGCAGCCTTTTCAGATTGGCTTTTCATAATTACTTAGTAATTATGCATTTAAGGTTCCTCCATGACTTTTCCTAGTTTGATAGCTCATTCCTTCTTAACATTGAATAATATTCCATTGTCTGGATGTACCATAGTTTATATATCCACTCACTCACCAAAAGACATCTTGGTTGCATCTAAGTTTTGGCAATTATGAATTTCTTAGGATAGCACACCTAGGTTATTTGGCACCTGCCTACCTGTCTCATTTCCTATGGCTCCATCTTTGCTCACTCCAGTCGGGCTAAAACTGGCCTTTCTGCTGGTTCTCAGAGACGCCACTCTTGTCTTCAGTAAGGCCTTTGTACTTGTTCTTCATTCAGTCCGGAACACTCTTTCCTCAGGTCTTTGCAGGGCTCTAGGCCACCCCTCACATTTCAAGGGCCCACGGCAAAAGTAAAAATAGAGGCTCTACATCTTAAGTTTTAAATGATAAGACAAGACAACAAACTGACAAATAAAATGTATTCTATTCTCTCACCTTGACAGATAGACTCTCACGGTGATGAAAGTTCTTTAGTGTAAAGCTGTGGTTATTATATGATAGAGTAAGCAAAATATCAGAGATTGCTAACTTTAATAATTCTGTGCATGTCTAGGTGTTCTGTTGCTGAAACAGCAGTGTTCAGATGAGCAATAAAATACATCAATCATAAATTGTATGGTTTAATCTATTAAATGTTTTTTCTTATCCTCATTTCAGCAAGGTCACTATTTTTATAATCAAGACTTTTACATAATGTGTGTTTTGTTGACAATATTGATCTGAAAGATTAAAAAGAAAATGTTCTTATATTCAAGATGCATAATATGTAAACACATTTTAATGAAAAAGTTAAATTCAATTTTTTGTTTTTTAAATCCTCAGCCGAGGATATTTTTCCATTTATTTTCAGACAGAGTAGGAGGGGGAGAGAGAGAAAAAAACATCGATGTGAGAGAGAGACATCAGTTGGTTGCCTCTCGCAGGACCCCAACCAGGGCCAATGACTGAACCGCAACTGGGGTATGTGCCCTTGACCAGAATCAAACCCGTGACTCTTTGGTCCGAGGGCCAATGCTCCAACCACTGAGCCAAACTGACCAGGGCGTTAAATTCAATTTTTAAAAATAAAAATTATTTTTCAGATTTCCAAAGAGGTTATTATAAAAATTTCAAATTATAATATTATCATTTCAAATTTTAATATTATGTATTAAAACTAAAAGGCAAAATATAAAGGAATTAATATCAAAATTTTAATAAAATTCCTTAAAGATGAAATTTTATTTCTTTTTTGGAAAATTTACTTAAATGTACTAAATATTTGTATACATATAAAACAATCCACAATTCTAGTGTTCAATGTCCATATAACTGTCAGTGTGAAAAATTGAATTAATTTGTGTCTCTAAAACCGCAATCAGAGCATGAGAAGGAAGGAAACAGACATTTTGCACTAATGGAAAATGAGTTTTCATTATGCAAGAACCTATTGTTTCCTGAGAAGAGAAAATTGACAGATAGTTGATATCTCGGTTACCTCACACCTGTGTCACTCTGCCCTCTCCACCATGCACATGTCCCACACCATTAGGACACTGTGGCCTTGGGTCTGAGGTCGCAGCACAGGAGGTTTCTGACAAGAGTTTCCCTGGGGCCTGAGCTGTTTTATTGCTCAGAAGAGATGTTTAGGTCACTAGTTAGCTGTGTGCCAGCACTGAGTTCCAGACCCTGGGTGCCAGAAGCACCCACGTGTCCTGGAATAAATTTGTTTTTGTGTGTTTGTAAAATGTGGGTCCCTCTAACAAGCAGAGCCCGGGAGAGCTGCCCTCTTGCCTGAGTCTAAGGGTGGTATTGCAGACCTCACTCCTTTCATTCTTTCAGGTTTGGATTCAAATGTCACCTTGTTGATACTCCCAACACACATGCACACACCTGCACACCTGCACACACATGAGCACGCATGCACACATAAATGCCCATCTATACATGTGTGTGCCTTTATGATTCTTCAGCCCCTCTTTTAGATTTAATTTTCTTCAGAGTACTTATTCCTACCAGACATCCATGCATTCCTTTTTGATTGCCCACCTCCCCGGAGGTAGAATGTGAGCTCCGTAAGCAATCCTCTTTCCTCTGCAGGGCAGTGTGTGCATGTGTTTAGGGCAGGAACGGAGCGCCAGCTAGACAAAAGGTACCCAAGGCGTGCAGGAAAATGACCTCATTTGCTGTTGCCCAGGGATACTTCTGACAAATACCGTAAGATGTACTGTTTTCCAGACTTGTATGTTTGCAGTGAAAGCAAAGGGACTCTTCTGACAGGAATTTCGTTTGGGAGTGAAGAACTTAAGATATTTGCAGATGGTCCTCTTCAGCTTTCTGTAGTGAGAACTTGATGGAGTTCCCCGGAGACCTTTCTCACACCAGCACAACCTATTTCCTTAACTGAGGTCATCAACACATTACCAAAACCAGACCTTTGCCCTTACAAACATGTTCACATGATAACATTATGTACTAAGTAATAAAATGTAAAGTTATAAAGATAAGGATATTGTCCTAGCCCAATTAAACTAAAACAGAAAAAAAAAAATGGCAAGACTACAATCTAAATGCAAACAAAAAACTGGTTTTCCTGGTGCAGACTTCTCATAAATAAAAAGCTACTGTATTCCCTGGGATTTTTTTTTTTTTTTTGGTCTTTTCCTTTTTCATTCCTTTAGTCCACTTCTCTCAAGCCATCACTTGTAGATTATACCAGTAAAAAAAGTACCTAACGGAAGTCATTGTAAAAATAAAGTTAATATATCATTACTGAAGCCCAAAATATGCAATTTTCTTATAATAGCAGTGAAGGAGAAAACAATGTAGGACTCATCCCATTGAAGGCTTATCAGTAACACTTCACTGATAACATAGACTTCACTGGGTCAGCAGATTAGCTCAAACAGCCCCAGCCAGTGATCGACCTCATCAAAGTTTGGTTTCCTTTCTCTAGTGAAATGTTTCTTCACTAAATTGTTTGTGGTGTGCCCATGTCAACGGCTTCAAAGCATTTCTTTTTTATTTTAAATGTTATAATGCATGCTCTCCCTATGGAAGTTTCATGCAGTCTTTTAAGCTGGTGGAATTCGAATCGTTTAGTGGCAAGAAGGATAATGTTAGCTGACATAACCTTTCAGGAGCTATCCAAAAGGTCTGTATCAAATGCTAAGTAAAACTAGGATGTTTCATGTTTTATTCTAAAGGCTTAGACTCCTTTGTAAATAGACATCAAGAAGTAATAGGTATTTGTGGTTTCCTAGGAAATTTCTGCCACCTAGAATTTAAATATAGGAATCTACAGTTAGAAAATGAAACAGACTTCATCATTTTAGGGAGAAAACATGTAGAAGAAGGGAGAAAGGAGGGAAGGAAATCTGAGTGATACAATCACAGTGTTTGGGACAAGAATCGTGTAATGCTCACAAAGCAGCTTTACTTCCAGTTTGATTCACTCTCAGGGTGCAAATTGCATGCAGTGAGCAATCATAGTGCTAGGTCTGTCTTAGATAAAAACCTCCAGGTATCTGTGGAGTATGTTTTATTTAATAAGCCTTCGTTAAATTACCATGCGTCGGGAAATGTGCTAGTCACTGAAGATGTAAAATTCAGTTCACATTGCAGTGGGAAAGAGCTACCTTTAAAAAAAATTACATTTATTACCAAAAACAAAACAAACAAAAAACAAGACACCTGAAAGCAGGGTTTGAAGAATGATTGTGCGCACATGCTCATAGCAGCGTCATTCACAATAACTAAACATGGAAGCAGCCCAGGTGTCCGCGGACAGATGGACGGACGGGCACAATGTGGTACATCTATGCAGTGGAATATTATCCACCATCGGAAAGGAAGGAAACTGACTTATGCTGCAACATAGATGGACCTTGAGGACATTACACCAAGTGAAATAAGCCAATCACCAAAAAACAACTAATAGTGTGTGATTCCACTTAGATGAGGTGCCTAGAGTAGTCAAAATCATAAAGTCAGAAAGTGGAATGGTGGTTGCCAGGGGCTGAGGAAAGGGAAAATGAAGAGTTGTTGCTTAGTGGGTAGAGTTTCAGTTTTGCAAGATGTAAAGAGTTCTGGAGACAGATGGTAATGACAGTCGCACAACAGTGTGAATATACTTAATGCCACCGAACTATACACTGAAAATGGTAAATTTATGCTAGGTGCATTTTATCCATAAAACATTGAAAAAACTACATTTAAAAATTATGAATATAGTAGAAACATAATCAATGTACTGTAGAAGCACGGAAGAGGAAGAAATTACCTCTGTGTCAGGTGGGGTGGTGGCCAGAGAAGGCCTGCAGCAGAGGGGGTAGCTGAGTGAGGCCTGGGAGGACACAAAATCCATTAGTACTTGTGTAATCAACACACTTAACACCAATTAACTGGCACTTCCCTGCCCTCTGCAAACATGCTGTGTGATGTCTGTGGCTACTGGTTGCGGGTTGTAGTGACCACCCCTGGAGTGCCCCAGACTTCCCTCTCCCCCAGTGACTTGTGTGCCTGTCAGGAGTCACAGGCATTGATTCTCCAGTGTTTATACCACTGTACTTATGGTAATTACCCAACCAAGTGAAATATTGTGTAAACCAATTCTATTTCACCATGAAGAGGAAGAGAATTGTTGGTATATAAAAACAAATGCTTTGGAAAGATTCCACAAATTAGTCACTATAAAAGAATCGAAATTGTTGTTGCATTAGGTATAAGACACCTATAAATAACCGGGAGAAAACTGTAAACATCCAGATGGATTTTGCACTCAGGTTACTTTGCAAGTGTACTTAATTTCTCTTCCTCTCCAGTGAAATCAAAACTAGAAATTGTGGAACCATGCAAGAAGGACAAAGATAATGCAAAATGAACTCTAAGGAACTTGATTCAGCAGACTCATTCTCAAAGAAAAAACCTTGGCCACTAAGGTTTGACAACTGAATGAGACATTTGTATGTTTTAATTTTAAATATACACATGATCTTATATTAAGTCCCTTTTTCTACGACACTGTCAATTGCAGTTGTGATTTCCTTGGCCACGAAGACATAGTGGTTTAGATGCATGCCCCGGAACCCGGCTGCCTGGGTTGAACTATGGCTCTGCCACTTATTTGCGACGTGACCTCAGGTAAATTAATCTCTTTGTACTTGAGTTTCATCATCTATTAAGTGGGACTAATAACAGTACCTGTCTATGAGATTTGTTTTAAGGATGAACTTACTTAGAAATGCCTGACACAATAAATGCCGTGTGTTAGCAGTTACCAGTACTAGTAATGGTACTGATACTACTACTACTAACTGTATTTTGCCAGGGAGAGAGGAGACAGAAGAAGGATGGGAAGAAGAGAACGCATTTGGAGAGGGAACAGCCCGTGAACCATGGAGCTGTAATCACGCCAACTGGAGGTGAAGTACCTGTGGGAAAGATGAGCGATGAGGGAGAGGTCTCGGATCCAGAGGGTGATGGCACTTTTCTGTCCTCCTTTATCTAGCCCCCTGTGCCTCTGATTCTCTCTGCTCTCTTGGTCACTGTTTATATGCCACGTTTTGAGATACTGATGAACATAGAGACTGAGTGGTCTCAAACCTAATGAATTTACAATTCAGCAAGAGATTCTGATACATAAATAATATGAGAGAATACACATTAAGAATACATTATATATTCTGTATGTAAAAATGTTACTGATGCAAAGAAGAAGGTGAAACAAATTTGCCTGAGAGAATATGATAAAGTTGTAATTGAGCTGGATGTTAAAGATGAACAAGAGTTTATCTATAAATGATAACACCCAGCATGCATCATTGCCATCACTAGAATTATTAGACGAGGTCATCAAAGTGCCCTTTCCAAGGTGTTACAGCAACAAAGAAACCTTCTGCCCTACACTAAAAGATCTGGAAAGTATAACATCTGTATCACAAGGTCACGGCTATTTTCTATTTGACTTATCCTTGATAAAACTCTGAAATATGTCATTGAGCCAAACCTCCTATCTACGATTAAGTCATCTAGATGACTCCTGAAGTATTCCTCTCTTCCATCTTCCTGTATTTTAGCTCTCTAGCTTAGACAACCGCAAGATAAAAATGAACATGAAATGTTGAGTACACCCGAGAAAAAGCCATAACCATTGTTCACTGCCTTTCCCTTCACTACAATACAATAAAAGGAGATTGCATAAAATCGTTCCACTTTGGTGTCATCTGTTATGGGCAATGTCATTCTGGCATTTTTGCTCTGTGCCTCCTGTTGACATTGTAGACATGGGGAGGGGGAAGTGAACTTTTTCCTGAATGCTCACTAAAGATTAGAAATGGGCAATGAAGAGATCAAGCACCAAGGAGGGGGTTCGGCACAGAAGAGCAGCCTGGTATCGGCGCTGGGGTCAGCCAGACTCCTACCCACAGTGGACTCACTGACACTGGAAAAGTCACTGGATTTCTGTTAAATGTGGACACTGACTCTTATCCTCTGGCATTTCTGGAAGACTAAGTAAAATAATTAGTATAATGCCTGGCACATATAGATGGTTAGTAAATGTTTCTTGAATGAATCGACTTACACAATACCGTTCTTTTCATTTTTCACCTTTTTCAAAAATATTTCAACGGTAATTGTATTCATTCTCCTGGGCTGCCAAAGTCCCACCAACTGAGTGACTTGAACAACAGAAATGTGTCTCACAGTTCTGGAGGCCAGAAGTCTGAGGTCATGGTGTTGACAGCAGTGGTGGGTTCCTTCTGAGGCTGGTGGGGCAGGGTATGTCTGGGCCTCTCTCCTGGGCTGTGATGACTGTCTGCCCCTGTGTCTGCCTGTGTGTCTCAGTGTCCCCCATGTTAAGGACACCAGTCAAAAGGAAACCTACCCCACCATGATCTCATCTTAGCTTAACTAATTACATCTGTGACTGCTTTCAAATAAGGTCACATTCTGAGATACTGGGGGTTAGGACTTCAACATGTGAGTGGAGGGGGGCACACAATTCAACCCATAAGAGTAATGAAGGCTTTGGTTATAATTCAAGCAATATAGAGATATAAGAAATTAATTAAAAATTTGTAAAGTTCTATCTCTCTGACACATGAAAAATAATATCTCCTCCCCTCCCATCCAATCCCATTTTTCTGCTTTTAACATTTTGAAATGAATCTTTCCATAAGTCTTTCCATACCTACACACATATTGCGTGTTATATAGTCTTTTTTAGACACAAATACATAGTTTTTTCTTTTTATTAAATCCAGTTGTATTATACATATTCCTTAGCCCCTTGCTTTTTCACTTCATAGTATATCACAAATATTTTTCTAAATCTATGAGTATAGACTTACGTAAATATTTGCATAATATTCTATAATATAAATAAACAATAATCTATTCAGTACTTGTCCTGTTGGTGGATATTCAGGGTAATTCCAGGGTTTGGGATGTTCATTTTTTAAATGCAGCAATGTGTGGTTTTACTCAGCTTTTCCCATGAGATTAACACTTTTCTTTATGTAAGTTGGATCCCTAGCCGTGGAATTTCTAGGTCAAAGATACGCACATTTAAATTTAATGTTACCAGGTGACTTTCAAAAATGTTTTAGCTGTGCACACATTCATCAATAGTGCCTAAGAGGTATCAGTTTTCCCCACGCTTTTGCCAAGGTAGATTTGATCTATTTTTTTTTATTTCTGTCTCTCTGATACATGAAAAATAATATCTATTTCTTTAATATACATATCCCTGACTACCACTTAGGTATAGCATCTTTTCAAATGTTTATTGGCTGTTTATATCCCTGATCTGAGAATCGCTAGATCATCATATGTACTTATATTTCTTGTGTTTTATCCATCTGCAGGAATCATTGTATATAAGGGAAATTAATACCTTGTCATATATACTGCAAATATTCTTTCTCAACTGTCAGTTCTCTTTTAACTTTGTACAGGTGCCTTTTGCCATTCAGAAATTTTAGGTTTTTATGTAGTCAAGTCTCTCCATTTCTTTTATGATCTGTGGATTTTTCTGTCTTGCCCATGAATGCCTATAACCTACCCCCAAGAGTATTCATTTCCTTAATTATATTATAATCTGTCTGCAGTCATTATAAATTACAAATCTATTATTTTCTTAGATGAATATTCTATTACTTTAACACTGTATATAAGGTACTTCTTCCTTTTCTCACTAAATAGAAATGTAAGCATCACCATATACCAAGTTCTTATTTTAAAGAATACTGAATCTGTTTCTGTGCTGTGTTCTGTTTCCTGATCAATTTGTTCATCCTTGAGCCAATATCCATATTGTTTTTTATATTGTTGTTGTTATGTTTGTCCTTTTTAAAATTTATCTTTATTGTTGAAAGTATTACAGATGTCCCTCCTTTTTGCCCCATTGTCCCTTCCACCCCCCTCTCCCCTCCCCATGTCTTCACTGCACTATCGTCTGTGTCCATGGGTTATGCATATATGCATGTAAGTTCTTTGGTTAATCTCTTCCTGACCTCCCCACCTCTAACCCCCCCAACCCCCTTCCCTCTGAGATTCGTCAGTCTAATGTATAAAAAAAAAAACAACTGACGAACAAAATAGATCCAGAGACATAGAAGCATGGAATAGACTCATGTATGCATATTGTTTTGATTTTAGTAGCCATATAGAAAGTTTTAATATGGCAAATTCCCCTTCACTATTTGTTTTCTTTCATAATTTTCTTGATAATATTTTACACTTGTTCTTCCATATCTATTTTAGACTTACCTTAAGCAGTTAAAATAGCAACCACAAAACTCTGATCCAAATTGCTTTAAATGTGTATGCATATTTGGGCTATTAATGATGTTCCCTATTCGGGAGTCACTCTCATCAACCATGAGTTTAACATAAAAGCTGCGGCTTAGAAAGGTTCTGTAACTTGTCCAAGACCACGCAGCTGGAAAAAGATGGAGGCTGCCTTTAATACCTCCCTGATGCAAAGTCCACAACATTAATTACCTTCTCTGTTCATATCAGAGGAGGAAGGTGATAAATTAAATTACTGAGGTGGTCCTGACTAAACTACATGGCGGCTTAACCATTTACAGGGCTGTCGGATGCGGGCGGAACTTGACCGAGCATGGCACCAGGTTACCAGCAAATCGTTAGCTTTTATCCCAGTACACCGCTTCTCTTTCTTCACAAGATCTAGGTAGAATAAGAATGAGAATAAGTTTCCACTGAATAAATACCTGGAAGACTCCTGGTTGAAACGCAGCTTTACTGATTTGAAATTCTGTCATTATAACTTCATTTTTGTTTGTTTGTTTAAAAACGTACTCTTTTAAAATGCAAATACCCTTAGAAAGATTACGGCATGTATTGGTGTGAATTGGTTTAATTGCTAATCTTAACAACTACCTGGCAAACTCCCTATTGAAATTAAATTTTGGTCTTGGGTGGTGGGGCATGGAGGTGGAAATAGATTGGGAAAAGGAGACAGCACCTCAGAGTAACGAGCATTTAAGAGAATGGTGGTGGCCAGGACCCCGGAAAGGTGGACAGAGTGACAAGCAGAGAGCTGGGAAGGACCTAAGGTCTGGGAGGTAGGGCAGTGTGAGAGGCACAGGCCACACCAGGCACTTCACACCTTCCTCTGGGCTGATAAGTCCTGCGCAGCCTCCAGGTGACAAATGAAGCAAATCCCCTGTAAGACATCAGATGGTTGGCCTAGCTCTGCTCTGCCTTCCCGCATTGCCTATGGACCTCCCTTCTATTCCCAGAGCAGCCACTGCTTTTCTTAACTGGACATCTATTCACAATTTGCCACCCCTGCTGCTAAAAAATAAAGCTGTTTTAAGGACATTTAAAAAAAAAAATGGCTGAAAGTTTATTTTCAAGTGAAAAACCTAGCCTGAAGGTAGAAGCTAGTTAAGAAATGGACCCACCAGGCAGCAAATAGGAAAACAGATAAGGACTAAACCAGACAAATCAATACCTTATCAAAGTCAGTTAACTGAATAGTCAGTACCATTGAGCACCAGCTATGTGCAAAGCTCTGGTTAAATCGAGTTTTAAACAATTACTCAGTTCAATGGCCTGATAGTGGAGACACATCACCTGAAAGCCCAAGGCTTCATTCCTCCACCTCCTTTTTATTCTCGGCAGAATCAAGTTATATTCTGCTCCTCTTGTTCAGTCAAAGTGGTGATGTTGACCATACATTTTTCTACTCGTTCTGCTTCTGTATTATACATATTCCTTTAAACTACTGGATCAAAGGCATGCTTATAATATTTCCTCAAAAGAAATCAATGAGCATGGCATAAACTGATGAGCGAATAATTTTCACTACAGAGAGAAGTGATGTCAAATTAGTACTTCATGATGTAGAATGAAATATCAATCAAATATTCATTAAGTTTTTCAGAAGGCTGGCATCTATTCTAAATTTACCATATGTGGGTATAATAGATCAGCTTAAAGTATTTTCTAATAAAAGGGGGGTTATTTCACATTGTGACACAAAATGTCCATTATTCAAGACTTTAAAAGATAAATCTCGCTATTCTGAACAAATGCAATAATATTTTAATACATGCAGGTGTCCAAAACAATTGTATGTTTCCTGCCATAGACGTATGCCTCCACTAAAAAACAAAAACAAAAAAACAGCCCTGGCAGGCTTGGCTCAGTGGTTAGAGTGTCGGCCCATGGACCAGAGAGACCCGGGTTCAGTTCCTGCTAAGGGCATGTACCTCGGTTGCAGTTTGTCCCTGGCCCCAGTTGGGGTCATGTGGGTGGCAACCACTCGATGTGTCTCTCTCACATCGATGTTTCTCTCTTTCTCTTCCTCCCTCTCTCCCTCCCACTCTATCTGAAGATAAATGAAAAAAAAAATATCCTCGGGTAAGGATAAAAAAAAAACAAGCAAAGCAAAGAACACCCTTATAAGAATGCAGTTGTGTGCAAGTGATGCTGGATGAGAAGTCACAGGTTCTCTACTAGGTCGTGTTCCCTCTACCTGGGATGTTACACAGAGTTGGTAGAAGACGCAGATGACACGAGGCACAGTAATAAGCTGTGAGAACTGCAAAAACCTAACAAATACAAAGCCTGCTATCATCATACAAAACTTGGTGTACTTTACTGTGGTGTGCCTAAGTAGAAATTCCAAATGCTAATGTCAAAATCCAATAGAACATTTAGATCCAATATTTAAATTCAATGGAAAAGCTCACTATTTGAAGGATTTTGCAGTTTTTTTGTAATGCAAACGTACCATCCTAAATCAATTTGTTTTTGTGAATTTGATTTTCTTAAAATGAGGTGCTTTGTTGTGTGTATACATGATAGCTTCATTTTTGTTCATCCAATTGATTCAAAGCATTCCGCACTCAGAGGTCCCATGCTCCGTTTGGTAGTGGTGACTTTCGGTCCAGCCTCCTGTACGGGACACGGAAAGCAAAGGCAGTGCTGCCACCAACAGGAAGAGGGACGTCCTGGTCACTCTGCATAAGCCCAAATTACCCATTTTCTCTCCCTAGAACTCTTGCTAAATAAACTAAGGCATAGTGCAGGCAACAGAAAAAAAAAAAGAAGAAGAAAAGAGCTCTTTAGATCAGCGGTTCTCAACCTGTGGGTCGCGACCCTTTTGAGGGTCGAACAACCCTTTCACAGGGGTCGCCTAAGACATAACAGTAGCAAAATTACAGTTATGAACTAGCAACGAAAATAAATTTATGGTTGGGGGTCGCCACAACATGAGGAACTGTATTAAAAGGTCGCGGCATTAGGAAGGTTGAGAACCACTGCTTTAGATGAATGAAACTTAAATTTAAAACTAAAGAAAAGTACATCTTTTAACAGCAACAACAAAAAAATCCTGGAATATTCAGCATGTAAAGTCCAGCAAAGTAGTGATTGATTTCTAATAAATATTTAGAAAGGAGTCTCCATGAAAATATTATTTCCTGTCTACATGACTAAAATACAGATTTTTAAAAAGCCAAAGAAAATACTAGCATGCATGTAGTAAAGAATTTGGTTGGCATACTATAATTTTATTACTGGACTGTTGTATATGTGTGCAGATGTACAATTTGCATTCTACTTGCTGCGGAGTTTGCTTTTATTGCAAAAATAAGGTTTCCTGTTACAAAAGCATCACTCAAAATGACCAGGAAAAAATGGAATACTAACTTTTTAAAAGTATATAATAAGATTTTTCTTAAAACCAAAAGGTTTATATAATAAGTTATAATTATATACATTTACATATTCTAATTTGTGTTTTTAAGTCGGGACACAATTGAGGGGTAGGTGTATATATCCATATAAGATTTTCCAAACTCTTACATTCAACATTTCTCACAGTCCTTGGTCTAGAATCATCTTTGTGATTATTAGAAGAAATCAGAAAGATGTTCTTTCTGTAGTCACAGCCATGAGAAGTAAAGTGTGGGGTGCCACTAAACCCCTAGCTCCTCCCATCCATTTTTAAAACTACTCAACCTTTCTCATTTCAAATAGCTCACAATTACAAAAGACCAAATTCCTCACTCAGTTACACCCACGCAATTCCCATTGTTTTTTTGTTTGTTTTTTTTTTTTGGTAAATTTGTATAAACACATCTGAAGCTACATTCATCCATTCATCCCGAATGAATGTTGCTACTTATTTATTTTACTTCCAAATAATACTTCTTTGATGTTAAAGAAATTTCATAGAATTTTTATGAAAATTATCAAAGGTCCTTGAAAATCAATTTTGGTCACTGTGTGTGTGTATTATTTTTTTTTCAATTACAGTTTATATTCAATACTATTTTGTATTAGTTTCAGGGGTACAGCATAGTTGTTAGACAATCATATAGTTTACAAAGTGTTCCCCATGATATTTCCAGTACCAATCTGGCACCATACATAATTATTATAATATTATTGACTGTATTTCATATAATGTAATTTACATCCCCATGACTGTTTTGTAAATGCTGATCTATACTATTCAATCCCTTCACCTTTCCACCCAGTCCCCAACCCTCCTCCCCTCTGGCAACCATTAGTCTGTTTTCTCTGTACCTTTTAGTCTGTTTCTGTTTTGTTTGTTCATTTATATTGTTCTTTGGATTCCACATATAAGTGAAGTCATATGGTATTTGTCTTTCTCTGACCGACTTATTTCACTTAGCATAATAGCCTCTACATTCATCTATGCTGTCACAAATGGTAAGATTTTGTTCTTTTTTATGGCTGAGTAATATTCCATTGTATGTATGTACTACCACTTTTTTATCCACTAATCTATTGTTGGGCACTTGGGTTGCTTCTATAGCTTGGCTATTGTAAATAACACTGCAGTGAACATAGGGGTGCATATATTCTTTCAAATTAGTATTTTGGAATTCTTCAGAGTTATACCCAAAGGTGGAATGGCTAAGTCATATGGCAGTTCCATTTTTAAATTTTTGAGAAAATTCCATACTGCTTTCCATAGTGGCTGTACAACTCAACACCAAAAAACAAGCAGTCCAACTTTTTTAAATGGGCAAAGGACCTGAATAAACACTTCTCCAAAGAGGACATTCAGATGGCCAACTGACATATGAAAAGATACTCAACATCACTAATCATCAGAGAGATGCAAATTAAAACCACAATGAGGTGTCACCTCACACCTGTCAGAATGGCTATCATCAATAAATCAACAAACAAAAAATGTTGGCAGGGATGTAGAGAAAAGGAAACCCTCATGCACTGTTGGTGGGAATGCAGATTAGTGTTTTTTTTTAATTCTTGACTTTCAATCACCTATTAAGGGACTATGTGATAGTCCCTGTCTGAGGTACTGGGTGTGCCAAAATGAACCAGGACACAGTCTTCTTGATTCTAAAACTAAGAATTAATAAAATAAAGACAAATGTTTTAGCTCTAACCTATGAATATATCTATTTGTAGATATTCCATGTAGAATTCACAAGATGAACATGAAGGTTCTAATAGCAATTTCTGGGGAAAGTTGACAACTCTGATAATTTCCCTAACTTGTTTCATGCACTTTTCAGGTACTCAAGTGTCAGTATTCAGTGCTTCAGTGTCAAGTAACGTGACATTTCCTTCTATCATAATGCATTATTTAGACCGCACCATTCTGAATGTATGATTCTTTAAAGATGAAGATAACGTGATTTAACAATTCCTAAAAGGGCAGAGGGCCCAGATCAGTTCAAAATTTCTCCACCCCATCTCTTCTTTTTCAGAAAGCCTTTGATCCACAGAACACAGCTGTAAGAAGGTGCATGATGTTGCTGATTTGATGTGTGGCCCTCCAGCCCACTGTGCTTTCTCACCTTGCATTTTATCAGGAGTCCCTCAGTTAGAATCCTTGCCTCCAGACTCACCCACATGCCATTCTCTATATACTCAATCATTTTATGTCTACTTAAAACCCGTCAACATTGTTTTATAACCATCTGCATAAAATCCAAACTTCTTGGAATGGCATTTGAGGACCTTCATGACCTGGCTCTTCTTCCTTAGCTCCAGCTATCCCAACTTCTTGCCATCCCAAAAAACCTATTCTGCTCTCTCCTGTGTCCTGAACTCTGCATATTTTAGTCCCTCTACCTGGAATTCCCTTCTTTCCTTCTGTTCCCTTGTTCTGGATAAACTTTGTCTCCTTCAGATGCTCTGCTTAGCTATCTGTTCCCCAGAACCTTCCATGATCTGCAAAGGTGTAAGAGGACTATCATAGAGTAGGTCAGGAGCCTATCAAAAATTGTCCATAGAACTGTATGCTCATCCCAACCTATCTATCCTTGTGCATATCAATTTTTGGAATCATCTGTTTATCCATTTCTCCAATTACAAAAGAATTAGTGAGGCCTTATTCGCCTCACTAAAAATACTGAAGAATTAAGAAGTCAATTTGCTCACCCTAAAATGAAGCCTGTAGGCTTGTCTGCTCACATTAGCATGAGGTTCTAATCTACCAAACTGAGCACTCATAGAGAAGGTAAGTCACAGGAGAAGACTCTCTTGCTATAAATTATGCAAATGCAAATATGTATGAGGATAACTGCTTAAAACATTTTCTTTTATCTAAGCATTAAGAATCAACTTGCATCTGGTTTTTAATGTACTGACGAGCAGGGTGATACAACATATCATAGAAGGGATGGAGAGCTGAATACAGATTGAGGAGTCATGAATCATGTCTCTTTGTCCCAAAGGACTGCTCATTGAGTTGATTAACAAGCAACAATCTCTTGTCTAATAACCTTTCAGGCATTGTCAAATGACCAGCTGTCCTCCCCAGATGACCCCTTTGTCATCTCCCAACTGTAACATATCTCTGTATACATGAGTATCGAGAATTCAATTCATTACTCACATAATAAAAGACAGGTCAAGACAGGCTGACTAAAGAACCAGTCCTGAAAGTGGGCCTAGTCATAAGGTATTGACACTAGATTTTCGTCATCACCCAGGTAGGTATACTTAGACCAGGTCATTCTTCCCAGCACCAGCAGTGAGCATTCCATTCTCGCTCTTCACACGTCCGTTCTTCATGTATGCGCTGCTGCTTTTATTTAGTATAACTTATTGCACTTTAAAAAGAAACCAGGTTCGGCAAATGTCAAAACAATGCTTGGCAGTGATTAAAATGAACAGGATTAATAACCACTTCCAAGAAACCATTTCTGCTGCTGGTAATGCCATCTAGAATTTTCACTTTAAATGCTGAAAATAAAGCTGGAAGAAAACTCTGAAAATGAAAAATAGAACATTTTGAAGTGCTCAAAATAACAATACATGAAATTTTATATTAGGGTAAGGTTTGCCACCAAAAATAAGCAATATAAATATCTTGATAATATCTTCATCATTTTCATGTATAAGCGAAATCTATAAAATAATTTTTCATATTAGATTGAATAGTATCACTGATAAAAGCAATATATTGGGGTTTATTCCAAGGGTAGTCTCACTCTTCGAGGATTTGATTAACATTTTTCAACTGTTATTTCTCTTAGCTGCAGGATGATAAATAGCATACATAAAAAATTACAATGCCTAAAGCATTGTAAGATTATGTGACTTGAGAATCATCAAAGAGTAATTAATGGTTAATCCTGGTCTAAGATTTAAGTGTGTGTTCTGATATTTGATAGCTGCAAAGAAGTAAAAAGGTACTGAGCTCTGAGCCTCAGTCCTACCTGTGTAACTCTAGGTTTGTGACGGGGCAAGTCAGATCATCCTCCCCGCCTGCCTTTGTTTGTTCCCTGGGTGAGTCAGTGGTCATACCAAGATGACTGAGCCAAGGTCTCAGAAGAAGTCTCTGATCCCCATTTTCCATATCTGTAAAATGGGGCTTTCATAATGATAATTAAACAAAATATGCGAAAGTACTTTGTAAATGGTCAGGAGTCATGCAGATGTCAAGTGTTATTTTAACTAAAATAATCAAGAGAATGTTTAATGAACAGAGGACCTCATTAAAATATTTGCTTCACATTTTCAAATTTTTGTTATGTGGAAATAGTCAAACTTACAGAAAGTTGTACAAATAAGAGTAACACAAAGACTATCCAACATCTTAATTAGGGTCATGTATTTATAACACTTTACCTCATTTGCTCACTCTCTTCCCTCTCCATCCCTTTTTCTTTCTTGAACAATTTAGATGTATGTTACATGCATCATGGCCCATCACTCCTAAATATTTCAGTGTTTCCTAAGAATAGGGGTATTCACATAACCATACTACAGTTTTCAACTTTTGTAAACTTGGCATTGATGTAGTCCTTTTATCTCATTTGCCATCCACGTTCCACTTTGTCAGTTGACCCAATCACATCCTTTTTTGTCTTCTCTAGTCCAGGTTTCAGCTTAGACCAGGTACTGCGTTGAGTTGTCATGTCTCTTTAGCCTCCTTTCATCTGGAACATTTCACACCCTTTCTTTGATTGTATGATATGGACAATTTTTAATAATACAGTCCTATTTTTTTTAATTAGAAGATTTCTCATTCTTCAGTTGTTTCACCTTCTCAATGATTATTTTATATTCATCAGCTAAAGGTTCTGTTCCTACCACTGGGAACCCAGAAGCCACCCCTGCGTGCAGGATGATAGCATGCACATGGTGTCTGGCTTGCCACAAGCGATCATGTTCATTTCATCCCCTCCTCTCCTGCCCTGTTTCTTCCCTGCATTCTTCTGTTCTTCTATGGGTCTTTCGACGGTGATGTCCAATGTCCTCTCCCTTCCTGTGGTCTGCACTGAATGGATCGTGGACAGAATGTCATCTCTGTTCACATCATTCCCACAAAGGGGGAGGGGAGACCAGAAGGCTGATAGACCTGATCGCTGCCCAGGAGGCTCTGTCGGTTTTTGCTTCTGGTCCTTGATTCTTTCACTGTACCCCTCACCTTTCTAGCCTCCTTAGTTTCTTCCTACTAAATGACAGATTCCCATCACATTGCCCTTCCAAGTTCCCAGCATGCCACCTTGAACTTTATTTCACTATAACCTTCAAACAACCAAATGTGTTTGGCAGGATTTATTATCACCATTTTGTAGATCCTGAAACAGAGGCTCAGACCCACTGAGCATTTTGCCCCATGATCAGGGGCTTAGAGGGTGATAGGTCCGGGATGCAGTCCAGGGCTTTGGGCTGCTGTCCAATGCTTCCCCGCTACATGTTGATGCCTCCTTTAAGTAACTTTACACCTACAGAGCCTTGTGATGCATGGCACAGTGGCCGAAGATACAGGACACTGGGGTTAATCTGCCTTTTCTTTTGCCAAAATGGTAGAGGTAGTTATAGGTGCCACATTCAGAACATATGGTGCTTAAACTCTTAAACAAACTTGAAATTTGGCAAAAATATAGGAATATGTTTGTTGTAATATGCTTTTAGCAAATTTGAAAGATATAGCTTAGACATTTTCCATAAGTATGCATCAAAATTACGTAATGTGAGATCTCAAGAACAATAGCTTTTAAATGAGGAGGTTACATTTCAAAGATATTAACTTGCACGTAAACACAATCATGAAAACATCAAACAAGACACAAGGGACTCTAAGGGATCCTGCTCCCCTTTCTTATTAACTGCATACCACATGCTTCTTAAAGAAAATTTAGAAATACACAACATTTTTAAAGGGGTGTTACTAACTACGTCATTTTACAAATGTGGAAACTAAGAGAGAGCGAGTCTTAAGTGTCTTGCAGGTGGCCACACTGGGTGTTAGTGACAGACCTGGGCTTAGACCCTGGGTCCCCTGCTGTTAGACCAGTGCACTTGCCTACATTTTATGAGTTATTTGTGACATATGAATTTGAAAATGTTCCAGTCCTCTCATATAGAACAAAAACATTCACTGACCTAAGCTATATAAAGCCAAGATAGACTTTTAGAAAAATTAAATATTAAATTGAGCACATACTATTTTAAAAGAAAGGATGTCTCTACTGAGGAAAATGCAGGTGAGATACTGTTAGCCTCAGGTAAGTAGGAGAGAGTCCAGTGAACTGGTGTTGTCTTGTCTCTTCAAGGATTTGCTCAAATTGGGCAGTCCGCTGAGGCTCGGGGTATTTGTGATAATCACATCCATTTTAAGTTAACTTTGTGTATGCTGCAAGGTAAGAGTTGAGGTTCACTTTTTTTTTAATATGATGTCCAATTGTCCCAGTATCATTTTTTGATATTCTGAATAATAAGATATGAAATTAACTCCAGAAAATCTTAAATATCAAAACTACACATAGGAGCCCAGCCAGTGCAGCTCAGTGGAATGAGCAATGTCCCATGGACTGAGGTCCTGGTTCAATTCCTGCTCAGGGCACATGCCCGGGTTGTGGGCCTGATCCCCAGTAGGGGGCATGCAGGAGGCAGCCGATCGAAGCTTCTCTCTCACATCGATGTTTCTATCTCTCTCTCCCTGCCTCTCTCACTAAAAAATCAATAAAAACATTTTTTTTAAAAAACTACACATAGGCAACATGCATATTGCATAAACAAAAATTTTCCCCCTCTAAATAGACCTTTCAAGGAAATAGATTAATCTTTTAAAAGTACAGCCAAAGCCCGGCTGGTGTGGCTCAGTGGTTGAGCGTCGACCCATGCACCAAGAGATCACAGGTTCGATTCCTGGTCAGGACACATGCCCAGGTTGTGGACCCGATCCCCAGTGGGGGGCATGCAGGAGGCGGCCAATCTATGCTCTCTCTCATTGATGTTTCTATCTCTCTCTTTCCCTTCCTCTCACTCTAAAATCAATAAAGAAAAAAATATTTAAAAAAAATAAAAAAGTACAGCCAGAGACGATGAGGAACTTGCTTTCTCTCAAAATATAGTAAAATAAAAGGTAAATGCCCATATTATTGTATGTCACAAATGCTTTCACTGAGAGTGTTCTTAAAGCAAAATGACAAGTATGAGTTAAAAAGAAGTTCAAGAAGCGTAAGTGGAGCAATCATTAGAATTTGTCCAGGGTCCAAAACATGCAGAGGATCAAATCTGCAGTTCTATAAAGGACCTGGCCACCACGGCTGCAGTTCCAGAAGGATTCACCAGTTCACGAGCTGAATTTTTTCACAAACCGTCCACTTGGTGGCATCGTGGTGCTGCTTCAGGAAAGAGCCTGTTGGTTTGGGTAAAGGTTCAGTTAGGGGCTGATTTCTTATGGAGGGTTTTGTGATTCTTAAACATGTGGTCATATCACCATATGTGCCAACAGCTCACAGTTGCCCTGGTCATTTGTCCAGCGGAAAAGAAAGAAAAAAGTATTTGTAGGTTGTTCAAGTAAAGATAGGGCAGAATTTAAGTGGACTTGTAGGGCAAATTGAACAAGTGGGTAGACGGAGGTCTATTCAACCTGTCTTTTATCTATATTCTTTCTGTTGTTGTTGTCAGTCCTCACCTGAGGACATTTTTCCATTGATTTTTTTTTTTTAAGAGTGGAAGTGGGGGAGAGAGAGCGAGAGAGAGAAACATCGATGTGAGAGAAACACATCAATTGGTTGCCTCCTGCACGGCCCCGACCAGGCCAGGGATCGAACCTGCAACCCAGGTGCATGCCCTTGACTGGGAATCGAACCTGAGACCGTTCGGTCCCTGGACCAATGCTCTAACCACTCAGCCAAACTGGTTAGGGCTTATCTATATTCTTAAACAGAAGTGCCTCTGCAGGGTATTTTCTTCTTTTTTCTTCTTATGACTTGATTTTGAGCAGAAAAATGGACACAAATAATTTCAGCCCAAATGAAAACTCAGGTTTCTCCATAATAAATATTTAGAACCAGCTGTGCCATTATTATTGAGTACCATAAGTCACACATTAGAAGGCTAAACACAGTTCTTACCCTCAATGTCCTTGCAGTCTATGTGAGAAGACAAGATGCGTGTGTGAGACAGTAATTGCAGAATTGTGTGCTAGAGAGAGCCAACTGCAGGCCGTAATTATGAGAGCCTCCCTGCACTGAGCAGCTGGTCGTAAAGAAGGGCCTCGCTGTGGCAGGCAGCCTGTCCTTGCATAGCTGGGTGGAAACAGTGCAGGAGGTGGCCAGACTTGGCAGTTGTTCTGGTGGCCTGACTGGGGAAGGGGGAGTTGAGGGTTCAAGTCCGGTCAAGGGCACGGACCTCGGTTGCGGTTCTGTCCCTGGCCCTGGTCGAGGTCGTTCAGGAGGCAACCAATCCGTCTCTCTCACATCGACGTTTCTCCCTCTCTCTCTTTCTCCCCTTCTCCCCCACACTCTGTCTGAAAATAAATGGAAAAATATCCTTGGGTGAGGATTTAAAAAAGAAGAGAGACAAGAAAAAGCAGGAGAATCTGGTTGGTCCCCCAAGTGGAAGGCAAGCTACAAGAGCAAGCCAGAAGATTGGGGAGAGAAGGAAAGTGTGGGAAACAGCACTTAAAAAGCAGAGTGGTGTAGGAAGAGTCCTTGTCACCCCCAAGGCTTCTTTCCCCTTCCTTGCGAAGGAACTTTTTCTTTTCTTTTTTTTTTTTTTTCAATCCTCACCCAAGGACATTTTTGCATTTATCTTCAGATAGAGCAGGAGGGAGAGAGGGAAGAAGAGAGAGAGAGAAACATTGATGTGAGAGAGACACGTTAAGTGGTCGCCACCCACAGGACCCCAACCAGGGCTGGGGACAAACTGCAACCAAGGTACGTGCCCTTAGCGGGAGCCGAACCCAAGACTCTGGTCCACGGGCCAACGCTCTAACCGCTGAGCCAAACAGGCCAGGGCCAGAGGAACGTTTTCTAAGGTAACACTGCCAGTCTCTCTCTGTCCTCACATTATCCCCTCCACCTTTCACCTCCCCTGCACCTGCCTGGTGAGTTTGGCATAAACAGAATAAACGTAAGCTCGCTCTTCCCTCTTCCTTTCTCTCGTGGCATCGGCCTGCCTGCTAAGAGCATGGGTTCTGGTCTGCGTTACCACGGATAGCACTGCTGTAAATGTAGCATGGGAACGTGGCAAAACTGGGCTTTCCAGGACTGAGATTCAGTACTAGACAGAATTGCCCACATATTCCATCCATGCTGGGAAATTGTAGGCCTCCTGCACAGAGGGCAGACCCCACTCACAGCTGGGTTTAGCAGGTGGCCTACCCGTTCTGCCATGACATATTATAAATGTGATATTAGGAATGGTGTTGATTGATAGCAAATTTCAAATCAACCTATACATAAGGCATGGGTGATATATCTAGTCATAGAATAGACTGTAAGTGCTATAAATCTTGATGGTGAAAAATAATGATATTGACCAATAGTTGGTGAGATAAGAGGAGAGAGATGGTGTTACGTACTGAATGTTTGTGCTCCTCCGAATTCATATGTTGAAATCCTAACCCCCAAAGTGATGGTTTCTGGAGGTGGGGCCTTTGGGAGGTCATTCGGTTATGAGGGTGGAGCCCTCGTGAATGCGATTAGTGCCCTTATAAAAGGGCCCCCAGACAGCTCCTCACTCAGCTCTCTGTCCTGTGAAGACACAGTGACGGTGTGGCCATCTGCAAACCCGGAAGTGGACCCTCAGCAGACCCTGAATCTGCTGGGGCTTCGATCTTGGACTTCAGCCTCCAAAACCGTGAGAAATAAATGTCTGTTGCTGACGCCACCCAATGCATGGTCCTGTGTTACAGCAGCCTGCACCAACTACCACAGATGATCCTTTCCAAACCGAGCAGTTACCACTCCCCTGCTGGAAACCTCCTGTTCCACTTCACCCAGAATAAAAGTCCAGCTGTTTCCCCCCAGGCCCTCGGATCTGCCTCTGCCATTCCCCTGCCTCCTCTAGTGCACACCTGCCCTCGCTCACAACACGCCAACCGTGTGGCCCTATGACAGCCTCTAAAAAACGAAAACGTCTCCCCCGCTCTTCTCCCCGCCGTGACAGAGTGAAGCCTAATGCTCCCTCTCCCGTTCGATTTAACTTCCTCTCTCCCTCAACAACATACGCGCAAACATACTGCTCCTTGTCACTCACGTTTTCCAGAGCTACCTTTGTGAATAAGTCAACTTACTTGCTTTATAGGGCCCTGCCATATGAAGAAACCCCATTTATTTATGCATTCCCCAAATGATGAACATCTAAATTGTTCCAAATGTTTGGCTGTTACTAGATTTTTAGTAAACACCCTTTACTGACTTCAAGGAGATTCTTTATACTTATCATCTGACAGGACATTTTTATAATAAGTAAACCTTAAATTTTATCAAATTTATTATTTTCATTATGATTATCTACTAAGATGTTTATATATTTTTACTTTTTCAGTAAGTCAGTACATTAAATTTACTTAGATAGATTTTTCCAATATTAAGCTATCCTCCATTTGTGAGATAAACTCAACATTGGTCATGATTAAATGCTGCTACCTGGATTTAGTTTACTAATAATTGATTTCTTAATTTCACATTCATATCCATAAATGGGATTCATCAATAAGTTGATTACTTAGTTTTAGTGTATAAGGTTATGCCGGTCTTATACAATGAGTTCAATACTTTCTCCTTTTTCCCTCTTGTCTGTAAAACTGTACCTGTTTCTCAAAACTTTCATGCAACTCATCTTTTGTTCCCTAAAAAAAATTCTTTTGGAAGAGTATAGCTGTTAAAACAGATACCATTTATTTAGTGATTATTCATTTATTTGGGCTTTCTGTTTCTTCTGAGTTTGTTTTAATATTTACATTTTTTCTGGAAAATTGTCCATTTTATTTGTTTTTAAATTCATTGGCAAAAATGTCATGAGTCTGTACCCAGATATAGTTGTCTATATTTGAATTTGATCCATTTTCTTAAGGATATATTTTTATTTATCTTTCCAAAAAATAGGTTTGGAGTATTAATTATTACTATTGGTGGTATTTCTTTGCTTGTTGTCTCTGTTCATTTTTGCTCTTATTGTTACAAATATTTTATATTTTTTCCCATAGGTTTACTGTTTCATATTTATAACTTCTTGAATTAAATCATGAAATTATTTCTTGAAAATGGTATGTATTGTTTATAAGTAGATAAAGGTATAAATTTCCTCCTAAATATTGTAGCTGCATAATACAAAATTTGAAATGTAGTGTATTTTTGTTCAGTCTTAAGTATTTTATCATTTTCTTTGTAGTTTCCTCTTTAACCCACGGATTAGTTTAGGAGTGTTGGTGTGTTTTTTAACTATCATTTTGTTATTACTTTCTAATTTAATCACATTATACTTTAAAAAAAACATAGTCTACGTGATAGTAATTCTTTGAAATTTGTTGAAACATTCTGTAACCTAATACATGTTTAATTTTTATAAATGTTTTACCTATGCTTGAAAAGAATGTTTATTCTTCACATATTGGGTGAAAGGTTTTATGTGTGGTTTGCATGTCTGTGTATGATAAGCCAAATATTATTTTTAGTAAACCAAATATTATTTTTTCTTACATATTTTTAGTTTTACCAATTTTATCTATCTGTTTTTGATCAAGGTTTTTTTATTCAACTATCATTGTGGATTTTTCTACTTCTCTTTGAGGTTTGTTTGTTGTTTACATTTTGAGGCTATGTTGTCCAGTCTGCCCTTGCCCGTGATAATTATGCCCTTTGTGGACTGTTGTTTGCTCATGTGCGGGTCCACTTCAGTCCTACTAATGCGTCCTTTCTTGTTTGACTTTACCTCGCCAAAATCGGTTCTGTTTTCATTGTGATCCTAGTGTGCTTTACCTTGTGGTTTCATTCTATGGGTATGTCTATATGCAGTAAGTAGCTTGATTGTATGAAATCCTTAATTCATATTTTAATAGCTGAGTTTAATCCATTGATACTTATTTTGATTATTGAAACATTTAGAATCACTTATGTCATATTGTCTGTTTTGTATTTATCAGGCTTTACTTTCCTTCTTTTCTACTGTTTCTTTTCTTTAGTTGATTTGATAAAGTTATTTATTAAAAATGTAAAGGTTTCAGTCTCTTTTCTCATAATAAAATTACAGGGTTTTTTTTGCTATACACTGAGCTACCATTTCTCATTTGCAAGCATTAATTAATTTACAAATGTGTTTATCAAATAGGCATCATACTTCTTCCCTACATATTTTTTGTTGTTAAGTTTTGTAAAAAGCTCTTTAATTGAGAGACTATGGATGGAATTGAGAGACTATAGATCTGAATAATGTGTATATTTTAAATAAAATCTTGAACAGTAGTTTTGCTGGGCATAAATTTATATTTCTGTCTGCCAACAAAACTCCAAGGAATTGGAGCAAACCAGTCCTTCATTGAAGGGGAACCTGGGCAGCACGTCACTGTGTCCCCTACACATCTCTGCTTCCGTGGTGACATGATTTGAGCGACATCACAGGTTGAGTCTCCACATGAGCAGTTTGGGGCTCGTGCTAACTGCTTAAATGCTGTATCTTCCCTACCACCCCCTATAGACCACGTATATAAATTATAAGCGCTGGCAGTTGTCACGGCTCTTTGTAAGCTACCTTTTCAGTCAGGGGATCTGCCATAGTCCCCATTTCCTTTTACACCCAGTGAGTCTGGCACAGGTGCCCAGTAATACAGGAAATTTGGTGTTGAATTTTATCAAATGCCATTTCACTACCCATCAATGGCTTTTTTTGTTTGTTTGTTTGTTTTTTTGTATTCCTGAGTCTATTGGTTAGATTCGTAATGTTAATAAAAATCCTGATAGTAACTTATTGTTGCATTGTTGCGGGGGAGAAATACTGTGCTACGTGTGGAAGTCAGCCTGCGAGTCCAGCTGCACAAGAAACACCCAGTTAATGGGAGGTTCTGAAGGAATATTCGCGACATGAGAAAACGCTTCTGCAATAATGTTTTCCTTATTCTATTTTGTTCCTTCTCATGTGAAGAAAATTATACATCTTTATTCTCAACCTTCAATTCCATCTTGTCTGAAGTTGACACTGCCCGTGTGGTTTATTGGTAACTGGTTGTCTCCCGGGGTCTGTCAGTCAAATGGTCTGCCAGTCGTTTCACAGTTTCAGAGGGAGAAGTTATGAAACCACTTTGTTCACATACATTTCCCCAATTTGAAATATTAGATAAATAATGATTTTCACAGAAATCCCATCACACGCTAATAACCATTGTGTTTTTAAAAGCTGAATGAGTCCTGAAAGGACAAAAATCAGTTCATCTCAGCTCACATGAAGTTAGTAGCATTAAGTTCTTCCCAGTTCATCTATTTTCACATTATTTGCATTATCGCAAATTTGTATCTATTACAGGATCTTCTCCAAAGGAGCTGGACGAGTTAAACCTCTTTCCTGTCCCCCACACTGACCAGCTGGTAGCAATTTGCCTCCAGATGAAAGTTGTGACAGCTTCTACCTGTGTGTTCTACTTGTGGAAATTAGCTTTTGTCCATGTTATTTGCACAGTATTCACATATTTGCATTATTTACACGTTGTTTGCATTTGCTATATTTGCATTTGCTCTTTGTGTTATAGCTCAAGTTCAACAGAATGGATCAGTAACTGGTCAAGAGTGTGATATTAAAGAGTAAGAGTCGTGCCCTGGCCGGTTTGGCTCAGTGGTTAGAGCGTCGGCCCGCGGCCCAGGTTCGGTTCCCGCTAAGAGGACGTACCTCAGTTGCGGTTCGTCCCCTGCCCCGGTTGGGGTTGTGTGGGTGGCAACCAGTCGATGTGTCTCTCTCACATCGATGTTTCTCTCTCTTCCTCCCTCTCTCCCGCTCTATCTCAAGATAAATGCAAAAATGTCCTCAGGTGAGGATAAAAAAAAAGTGTAAGAGTCGTAATTGACAAGCTGATTCTGAGAGGTATATGGAAATACAAAGGAAATGGTAGAGTCACAACTATCTTAATAAAGGATAAGATTTATTTGATGAATTTTTAAACCTTTTTTATGGTTTTGAATGGCTTGTGTGATATATGTATTAACTTGAATAACCTGAACCTGTCACTTTAGGACTGAATTACCTTTGACCCTTGAATGACACGGGCTTGAACTGCACTGAGCCACTTATATGCAGATGTTTTTCATTAAATACATATAGTCCTGTAAATGTATTTTCTCGTATGATTTTTAAATAATATTTTCTTTTCTCTATTACTTAATTGTAAGAATTCAGTATTATATAACTTACAAAATATACATTAATCGATTATTTATGTTATCAGTAAGGGTTCCAGTCAATAATAGGCAGTTAGTAGTTAAGTTTTCAGGTTGTCAAAAGCTATATACATATTTTCAACAGTGCAAATGGTCGGCACCCCTAACCCCTTGCATTGGTCAAGGGTCAACTATATGTAGGAAATAAGATATCAACATTTTTAATAAGATAAAGCAAATGGCACAGTGGTAGAGCATTTGACCCTTTCCCATTACTTGATCACTTTCTTCACTTGTACAAAAAGAGATTGACAGTACTGGGTCTGTTTAAAATCACATCTAAATGCTGCAACTCCCCGCCTCCTCTGATTGGAAGAGGAGTCCAGCTTTCCAAAGCACAGAGTATGTGGCGGCTGGTCCGCTGCAGTAGGAGTTCCCCGTGCTGCTTGGGTCCTGGTGCCCAGCTGTGTGCCTCCCGAGGCAGCCTACTCCGCTCTGTAGAGTTTATGCTGAGAGAAACGCTGAAGTCCCTTCCTCCCTTTCCTTTTCCTCCCCCTAATTGTTGTAGAGTTCCAGGCAACTCTGATTCTTTCTCTAGACCCACAGCTCAGGCTAGCCCACACCAAAAATTTCGTTCACTTTATTTAAGCAGAAGTTATTACCACTTGAATCTAGAGCAGCGATTTTCAACCTTTTTCATCTCATGGCACACATAAATTAATTATTAAAATTCGGGGGCACACCAAAAATATATCATATTTTTCACCAATCTCACAGAAAAATAGGCATAATTTTGATTCATTCACACTGCACAACTACTGTTGTGTTGGCTGTTGTCATTTTTTATTTGACAATCTAAGGGAAAAGAGGTCAGTTCCTCTGACTAAATAGTCAGGTGTTGCATGTTTTAAAACTTTTCGCAGCATACTGGTTGAAAATCGCTGATCTCAACCAGCTTGGTTGCTACTGGCTGCTCAGTACGGGGAGAGAAGAGGGGTCCAGCTCCATCAGACAGGATTGATTGTCCTGATCATTGCCCCAAGCCCCTCCTCCTTCCTGCTTTTTGTGTTGGTTGGCCCTGAGCTGGAGTGTGTCTGAGGCTTCCTGAGGAAGGAGCCTGACTTGCATGAAGGTGCTCCTATAAGTATTTTCAGTTTTGTTTATTCCTCTCTGTTTTGCCCCAGCAGAGGAAAAGAAGCCAGCAAAAAGGAGATCGACAATACACAAAGGAAGAAATAATTGACCAAATGAATTCCCTGAGGGTCTGGAAAGGATAGAATTGAGAACACAGGTAGAAGAGAAATAGCGATGCTTTTCCTTCTGTTAAATGGAGAGAAGACAGGGAAGCAAGGAGCAAAGACAGCCTTCGATACATTATCAAAGCGCCTTGTACATCACAGGGACTCAAATACTGAATTCAATAGCTGTTAACTAGGGACACAAACTACTGGCTTCTGGTGAATGAGGAAAGCTGTCATTGAAACATTCTATCCAGCAGTCAGCCACATGGAAATTTAATATAGGTATTTGGAGCAGAACACTGGGCTGGGTGGGCCATGTAGTGGACCTAACAGAGCAAATGGTATACTTAGTAGTCACCTTCTTTTAATTATAATGATTACCAAATGTACATTGTTTGTCAACATACTAAGACTGACCTGCACCAGCAGCATAAATCCCCTCCCACCTTTGAACAGTTTCAAAAGATTAAAGAAAGAAAGTAACAAGGATTGAGCCCTTACAAGTCAGGCTCTATGCCAAGTACCCTAACACACTGTTTCACTTGAATTCCTCACAACAACACTATTGAAGAAAATGACTCAGAGAAATTAAGTACTTTGCCAAGTCATGGATCTCAAAAGCAGAGGTAGGATTCAAATTCAGATCTGCTTTGTTTAAAAGCCCGCTCTTACCACATTCAACAATGCAAAAATAAAAAATAATAAAATTAAAAGGAAAAGAAAGTTTAATCTCCAGTAAATTTAGTTCATACCAAAAAGAGATGATTCAAGTACCTAACAGAGAAAATGTCCAGCCAGAAACATTCCCACTTAACCTGACTCTTTTCTGTGGCTCTATAAAGTGTCATAGATTTGTGGATGTTTTCAGGAAACTGACAACTTGTAGACAGAGCATAACTTTTGTTCATCCGTAGACTTCCTCTATTCCAGTGAGAAAGCAATTTTGAAATGCCTTCTATTTCTCTCCCTCTGAATTTGAGGTCCTCTATTATTTTCTGTTGTCAAAACTCAGACAAACCTTATTATTTTATTAGGTCATTGGCTATGATTTATATGTCTCCTAGGAGCAGTGACTGCAGACAGGGAGAGTGATAGGACTTATCAGGCCCCGAGTGGACTGAGCTCACCCATTAAGTTAGCCTGTCTGCCCTGCTCTTGACAGTTATTAATGGTTCCACTTCCTGCCGCTTCCAGTGCTTTCTCTTCTGGAGTGCCAATTCCAGATGCTAGTGTTGCATTGTGGCAGCACTTATAGCCCAAACACGCCAGTGGTTTCTGTGTCTTGGGCATAGTCCTGCTGTAACAGTTCCCTGGATGGCCCCCTTCCAATGCATTATCCAGGAATCACAAAATGACCAGCATGAGCCAGTCAGAGCCCCTGAAACAACCAGCATATCCTTGCTCAGGCCGCTTGCAAGTTCACATTGTTTCTCAGTAAGCAAAGCATTGGTGTTAACACCTCCCCACTAAGCTGACAGGCCCTGCTTTACCTTCATCAGCCTTCATTGTGTGTATAGGTTTATAACCTTAGTGGCTAATGAGCCCTACTAGCCAGCTCTTTGCCCACAGCTGATTCCTTTTGCAGGGTGGGCAAACAGGGACAGTGAGAGATGTGATTTCCCTGTATCAGTCAGGTGCGCTCGGTGATGCTGTGGTAACAAATGATCCCCAAATCTCAGCGGCTTACGAGAATAATAAATAGCTCTATTTTGCATTTATATTTATATCCACTGTGGGTTAGCCTCAACTCTAAACGATGCTGTCCAGGATCCGGGCTAATGGAGCAACCTCTCTGGGGAACATTAAGACTGTGGCAGAGACAAATGAAGCATGACGAACACAAGCTCATTCTTAAAGCTTCTGTCCTCACTTCGCCAACAAAGCAAGTCGTGTGGTTATTCCCGATATTAGCAGAGAGGGACTGTGAACTCCTCCTTTGGGGAGCAGTACCCCAGGGTGGGGCAGCCAACATTGGAGCAGGAATACAATCTACCACTCTCACTTTGATGCAGGCCTCTCATGACATCACCAAATTGCCTTAAAAGGAGCACCATCTAATGGGGCCCAGGTCTGAAGACTTCACAAGTGTCCGCCCGGGCAGGGGAGGCCTCTCATTTTCTCAGCCATGCCTGCCAAGTTGAGTTGAACTCCTCTGACACTGACAGATGGGGCTGGTGTCCCGGAGACTCCCTGAGGTGAGTCAAAGCATTGCTCCTGGTCTTTGTAATTCCTAGGCTGTATGATCCCAATGCCTGAAGAAGCAGACCTCAACCCTTGCCCAGCCCCTGGGGCAGGGCAGGGAGAGAAGCCCCTCCGTCAGAGCCCACATTGTGTCAGTGAAGGACACTCCACTCTGAGTCACTTATTTCTGCAGCCTGTCAGAGACCAAATTAGATCATTTTGAAGGAATATATTATGACCCATCTGTCCATTCAAATAAATCACTGACCTTCCTTTTTTTAAATTTTATTGCCCTAGCAGGAGGGTGTTCAAAACAGTTGTCTTCGTGATAAATCTTTACCAGTTTAGTTGTTGTGCTTGATGTTTTATACTATGATTATTGCTGTGTTGAAATGTATAGGACTTAAGGAGATAATGCTGTCCTCAGCATCATGAGACACATATAAAATAAAGATGATTTAATGATTTGAATTATATTAATATGCAGAAGATGCCATGCAAGAAGTTCTTCTAAATACAATTACTCAAAATCTGGTTGAAAATAATTTCAAAAGTATGAATAATATAACAATTTTAAATGTATTATTTTGGGGCTACACACATGCACACACACAAATATGTATCTTTGTATATAAAATTTATTGAGTATCAAGCATTTATTACTCATATAAGTCAGGGAGACAAAGAGAACCAACCTAAAAAGTATCTCCCATGATGATACATTATAAATAGCCTATGTTTGCTGTACCATTGTTGAGTTGTTAAATTCACATTAAAACAACTGCTATTTCTTCACTCAAAAAAATATTTATTGAGCAGCAATCATGAGCCAGGCACAGGGGAAGACAATGTAACAGATAAAAGTCTATCTCCAGTTGGATTTGGCCAGTGGGAGGCACTTGAAGCACAAGAGGAGAATAAAATCGTGGTGTTTATTTGCCATGGGGTGGCTACATCCTTGTCCCAAAGGCAGTCCTCTCCATGCTGCTATGCTCTCGAGGTTCCTCTCTCCATCCCAGTGACCGCTCTTTCACTGCCCCCTGCAGGCCTAGGGTGTTAATGGCTCCCCCCCACCACCATGGCTGCTGACCCTGAGGCACTACATTAGTCTTTGCTGGTTTCCCTGAAACCTGCCAACATCTTTGTTAATGGGGTTTTTTTAAGTACATTATCCGAAGATCACCCAGTTCAAGGATACTGTTTCCTGTTGTAACCCTGACCAATCCACAAGACAAAGAAATTACATAGTAACTTAGATATTGGTAAGTTCTGCTGAGAAAGACAAAACAGGGAAAGAGGGTAAATCCTGCTGGGTCAGGGCAGGTGGGTGCTTTTTAAACAGTGTGGTCAGATAAAGCTTCATCAGTAAAAATATATATTACTACAAATTTGCATGTCTCCCAGCAGCACTTTGCTTTCAAAGGAAAGGAAAAGTAAGCAAGGGACCCCCAAATGTAAAACCTAGAATCGAGGGACATCACTGGTTGAAGCAGAGGCAGGAGGTGAAGGCTCAGGGTCGCCCCACCCCGCCTGGCTGAGTCCGCCCGTTGCCCTCAAGGATGCGCAGAGTCATCCACCACACCACCCTCAGCGTCAGCGCCCCTCTGCTGCCCTGGGGCTCTGGGGTACGCAGAACCAAGGCTGATACAAAATAGTCAGTTCCTACTCCTCCCCGTTTTATGCACATCATTTCCAGAGAAACATAAAACTACCCAGCTCACCCTCAGGAACGGCTTCTATAGAGCCATGATTTAATGCTATGTTCTCATCTCTCACCCACTGCTAAAAAAAAAAAAAAAAGAAGTGGCCTCACATATATTTGTCTTTTCATCTTTATTTATAAAATCGACATTAAGGATCTTGGCCCAATTTTTCTCAGTGTCTTCTTTACAAAGACCCATATGATAAATTATCTCAGATCCCAGGGCCAGGAAAATGTCTCTCTCTCCTGATGGACTTCGATGTTCCTTGTACTGGGCAGTGAGAAGTATGTATTCCTTCCTGTTTTCCTCTTGGCATTGGTGAACGGGAAATTCAGAGCTAGGTGTTGTGCTAAATTGTTATGACTTTCTTCAAAAATGGTCTCTTAATGTAATTTTTTCTTTTCTAGTTTCTCTTCTATGTTTCTTATATAGGTTTTATTTTATTGTACTTATGATTTTCTTATAGAAGCAAGCAGGCTAAATAAATATTATAACACAATTGAATTAAGATATTTTTATTTTGGTTGACTATGTCTACATCAAAAAATTTATAAATTATGAAAATTTTAGCAAATTAATAACTTTTGGTTTCGGTGCTAACCAAAATAATCAAGTTGACTGATTTTCTTTGCCACTCAAGACATTGTGCCTCTTCAGTCAAGAAAGCAAAAGCAATACTTCGGGTAATTTTTTATTGTCAGGATCGGGGCTCAGTACTGAGAGACGTGTGTGGCACAAACCTGTCCGCAAGGAATTTACTGTCTAGATTTAAAGTTATTTTCTCAAACTTTCCAAAGCTAATTTGCCAAAGAATACATTTCTGAAAACAAAATGAGTTTTCTCTCTCCGTTCTCTCATGCCAACAATATGGAGGTAAAAGAAATAAAAATTCTCACCCTTCTACACCTGTAGCTTGCCCCCAACAAACGTGAGATTGTGTTTGTAACTCTTCCCGCGGTAAGGCTTGTGGAGGCCAGCCAAGGCTCCGCGGGGCCATGGCGCTCTGTGCCCTATTCATCCTACTTCCTTCAACATCAAATCCTCCTAAAACATTTAAAATCAATATTTGGCTTTGAAAGCCTGCACTATGTCTGCCTAACAGGTCAGGCTACATTTTTATATCAATCATAATTCCTGGCAAGTTTTGTAGCTTTCCAAGTTTGACAAATCACTTGATGCCATTGACTATGCAAAAACTATGGGCCAAGGTATTTGAAGACCTCGGGTTACAGATGTGATCGGCCCCAGCGAATCTCCAGCTTCTCTACCATTGCTCCGGCTGACAAATATCTACTAAGCACCTCCCATGTTCCGAGCTCAATACCATGTGCTGGGATGTCAGTGGTAAACAAGACAGATGTGCTCTCTGCTCTCAGGGAGCTGCGTCTCACAGAAAACACAAACAGCAAACAAGTAACTCCAAGTGTGATGAGGACAAGGATTTGTCCGGTGCCTTCACTGCGGTGTCTCTCATGCATATAACAATGGCAGGCTCAATGAGTATTTGCTGGATGTCTGCAGGGAAGAGGGAGCAGAGCGTGCACAGGAACATATGCCTGGGCTCATCTAGTCTGGAGAGCTCAGGGACTTCATCGTAAAGAAATGGCATTTCAGCCCTGGCCAGTTTGGCTCAGCCGTTGGAGCGACGGCCCACAGACCAAAGAGTCTCGGGTTTGGTTTCCAGTCAAGGGCACAGACCTCCACTGCAGGTTCAGTCCCCAGCCCTGGTCCGGGTCGTGTGGGAGGTAGCCAATCAATGTGTCTCTTCCACATCGGTATTTCTCTCTCTCTGCCCCCCACCCCATCCACTCTCTCTAAAAATAAATCGAAAAAACATCCTCAGGTGAGGATTAAAAAAAGGAAAAAGAAATGGCGGTTCACCTGATACCTAAATGACAAGTTGAAGAGGCGAGGGAAGAGTGAGGCTGGTGGAAGAAAATCTTTGCTCAGAGGCCCAGATGTAAGAGAACTGAAGTGTTATACACACCTACCTACCTACCCAGACTGGCTGACGTGCAAAGAACATAGAGCAGCCTGACAAGAGACGGGGTTGAAAAGTCTGATGTGAATGGCAGCCCAGGCGATCTCACCAAGCAGGTTACGAATGTTGTGCTTTGTCTTACAGGCCATGGGAAACCATCGAAGTGTTTCCCGTAGATGGGCAATGTGCTCAGATTTGTTATTTTTAAAGATCCTTCTAGGTATAGAGAGAAGTCCTTGTAGCTGATATTGCAAAGCGATACCTTTTTCAGCGTCGTCCTGTTGCTCTACACTATTTCCCTGCTCTGTGGTGTTCAATTTATGGGACATCTTTACCAGAATCCCTCCTCCCTCCTGCATGCCCACCTTCCCCTCCAGAGAGGGCAGTACTATCTCCCAGACGGAGACCTAGTTCATTCTTCCTCAAGTTCTTACTCCAAGTACCCTTTCAATCATAAACATGTATCTTGATTTACAATACTATATACCTGTAACTTATATCTCAAGATTCTCCTCTCCTTCATGATGACTTAATACCCATAATATACAAACAAATAAGTTTAAACTCCTCTGCCTCCGAAAATACAGAACACTGCACAGTTCTGAGAGCACCCAGAAAAGGCTCCTATTCTTCTATTGCTTGTTCTCTCGTTCCAATCTGCTGCTCCCCAAATTTCCCTAATCATTTCTGGTGGCCTCAGCAGTATTTTATATGCTACCCCAGAATTCTGTCAGTTTGCAGGTGCATATTGTCCCCAAACACAGACCTCCTTTAATTCTCCCCCACCCCCCACCCAAAGCACGGCTGGAGACTCAGGGACAGAGGAGAACTTCAGGGAAGAAAGGCAGAGCCAGCATTTGGTTATCAGCTTACTGTTACCACACCCTTTGAGTGGGGTCCTCCAGTGGCAGTCTCCTTCATACTCCAGCCAGCTCTGTGTTGCTGGAACCAGTGTCAGTTCAGACAAGCCTGGCTGTTGCCCAACCTCTCCCCCTGTGTCTAGAGCCCAAACATTCATTTTTCCTTAACCTCAACCAGTGGGGGCTAAACCAGGTAGCTTATAATAATCTGCAAGAGTTGCCAACCTATGCAGAATGGCGATAGCCATTAACACAACTGAAGGAAGGAGTTCCATCCCTCTGTGACTCAACTTTTCCCTTCCAAACTAGCCCCTGGAGTTTACTTAACTTGGCAAACCAAAAGGCCCAATAAAGTGTGTTTTTTCCAAACGAAAAATCCATCTTCCTTTGAAAGACACTTCTGCAACATCCCTCTAGAACACAGACATGGAGGCAGTTTTTGAAATAACATTTTTATTTATAGATGTGCAAATATGTTTAATGAGATGTACAAATATGTTTACATATAAAAGTATATACACCCCCACACAAGGATTCTCAAATTTTCCAAACTAATTACTGCTAACAATTGAAAATTCTAGGAGGAACAGGGAATGTTATCTCAAAGCAGCCTATGGCAAACATATTATTTCTATAGAGTCTTATATTTTATCTTCTAAAATTCACAGTTTGCATTTCACTACAATAAGTTTATTTATTTCAATATATAACAACAGAATGAAATACATTTAAACCCAGCTATAGTACTATAAGTGAGATCCACAAAATTCTATCAAGAGTAACAAGGAGAAACCTTACTTTCGAGTGGTCCCTGGGAGAGAGAAAAGAGAGAATTGACCTGTCTCCTGTCTTCCAGGTTTATCTCAAGAGGATCTCACTCCCCACACCTCCATTCTCTGGGCAACTGCTCAGGATGATAGAGTCCATGCTCTACAGTGAGGGGTTTCATCGAAATCCAAAAGTGGATGGGATCCCAGTGTATGTGGGGTGCTGAGCAAGAAAAGAAGGAAGTCACCAAGGGCCTCTGAGAAGGTTCACGAGGTTTGTGTCCCCCACAAGCAAGTTACACAAAAAGATCAAAGTTCCACCATATTCAACAATCCCTATAGGATGTCCAACAAACAAGATTATCATCTTGATTCTAAGATGAATGAACTTCACATAAAGACTGTAATTTGCACTTCCCAATTTATATAATTTTATAGCAGTTTCTAGTACTTACATATGTTTGCCTGCAGTCTTCTAAGAATTATGTAATACTTTCCCCTCTCATCATATTTTTGGAAGCACTAAGTCAGGGACCAAAATAATATAACATAATAGCTAAGAAAATGGACACCGGACAATTTACTAACCATTATAAATCTCAGTTTCTTTATAAACTCCTTCTTTTATAAGGAATAAATGAGATAATGCATTAAAAATGCATTTTTTGGTAAACGCCTGGCACATAGCACCTAAGAAATATTTTATATTGTACTGCCATAATTGTTATTTATAATTATTTTTCGTACCACAAATCAATTAATCAAGTATGGAGCATACCATAAATGTTTAATAAGAAGTGTGTTGAATGATCCATGTAGACTATGCTTTTAAAAATAATGTTTCTGTACAAGAAGGAATAAAATAATTCTCTGGGTCTTTTTGATGTATTTGTCTAATGGAGGGATTAGACTCAATTATCTCAAAACTCATAAAGTTATTCATTATTAGAGTTCATTGTTTTTGTTGAAATATCGACTTGCAGTCTCTTCTAGTTACTAACAAACATAAATACAACGACATGTAGTATTATGGAGAAATTATGAAAATAAGCACTGGGTGTGTGAGAGATGATTCATAAAGATAGCATTTAGATGCTCCACTTAGATATCTAATCCTTTGTAAAACTACATCATCTCCTCCCATAAAGCTTCAATTTTTTTTATTTTTTATTGTTTATTTTATAAGATTTATCTTCATTGTTGAAAGTACTACAGATGTCCCTCCTTTTCCCCCCCCATTGACACCCTCCTCCCCCTTCCCCCATCTACCCCACCCCCCACGGCCTTCAAACTGTGTCCATTGGTTGTGCATGTATGCATATAAGCTCTTTGCTTTGTCTCTTCCCGCCCCCACACCCCCCTTCCCTCTGTGGTTTGCCAGTCTATTCCCTACTTCTGTGTCTCTGGCTCTATTTTGTTCGTCAGCTTATTTTGTTCATTATATTCCACAAATAAGTGAGATCATGTAATACTTATCTTTCTCTGACTGGCTTATTTTTCTTATAATACTCTCCAGGTCCCTCCATGTTGTCTCAAAGGGTAAGAGGTCTTTCTTTCTTACAGCTACATAGTATTCCATTGTGTATATGTCCCACAGCTTTTTTATCCACTCATCTACTGATGGACACTTGGGTTGTTTCCAGATCTTCGCTATTATAAATAGCGCTACTGGGAACATAGAGGTATATATAGTCTTTGTGATTGGTGTTTCAGACTTCTTAGGATATATTTTGAGAAGTAAGTTCACTGGGTCAAATGGCAGTTCCATTTTTAATTTTTTGAGGAAACACCATTTTGTTTTCCATAGAGGCTGCACCAGTCTGCATTCCCACCAGCAGTGTACCAGAGGCCCCTTTTCTCCACATCCTTGCCAGCACTTGTTTGATGAATTGTTGATGGCAGCCATTCTGGCAGGTATGAGATGATACCTCATAGTTATTTTAATTTGAATCTCTCTGATGGTTAGTGATATTAGTGTTTTTTCATATGCCTCTTGGCCATTTGTATGTCCTCTTTGGAGAGGTGTCTATTCAGGCCCTCTGCCCATTTTTCAATTGGATTGTTTGTCTTCCTTTTGTTGAGTTGTAAGAGTACTTTATATATTTTGGATATTAACCCCTTATCCGATGTATCATTGGCAAATATGTTCTCCCAAAGAATGGGTTCCCTGTTCATTCTGATGCTGGTTTCTTTTGCCATGCAGAAGCTTTTTAGTTTGAGGTAGTCCCATTTATTTTTTTCCTTTGTTTCTCTTGCCCTAGGAGATGTATTGGTGAAAATTCTGCTGTGTGTGATGTCTGAGATTTTGTTGCCTACATTTTCTTCTAGGATTTTTATGGTTTCATGACTTACATTTAAGTCTGTTATCCATTTTGAGTGTATTCTTGTGTATGGTGTAAGTTGGTGGTCCAGTTTCATTTTTTTGTATGTACCTGTCCAATTTTCCCAACACTATTTATTGAAGAGACTGTCTTTTCTCTATTGTATGCTCTTGCCTCCTTTGTCAAATATTAATTGTGCATAATATCTTGGGTCGATTTCTGGGTTCTCTGTTCTGTTCCATTGATCTGTATGCCTGTTCTTGTGCCAGTATCAGGCTGTTTTGATTATGATGGCTTTGTAGTATAACCTGATATCTGGTACTGTGATCCCTCCCACTTTGTTCTTCTTTTTCAACATTGCTGTGGCTATTTGGGGTCTTTTTTGATTCCATACAAACTTTTGGAGTTTTTGTTCTAGCTCTGTGAAGTATGCCATTGGTTTTTTAATAGGGATTGCATTGAATCTATATATTACTTTGGATAGTATGGTCATTTTAATGATGTTGATTCTTCTAATCCACGTACATGGTATATGCTTCTATTTTTTTTTTTTTGTCTTCCTTTATTTCTTTTTTAAGTGTCCTGTTGTTTTCTGAGAACAGATCTTTTACCTCTCTAGTTAAGTTTATTCCTAGGTATCTTAATTGTTTTTTGTTGCAATGGTAAATGTTTTTTTTGTTTGTTTGTTTGTTTCTCTGTTTGTTTTTAGTTTCTCTTTCTGAGTGCTCATAGTTGGTGTATAAAACTGCCATTGATTTCTTGATGTTAATCTTGTATCCTGCTACTTTGCCAAATTCATTTATTAAATCTAGTAGTTTTCTAGCAGAGTCTTTAGGGTTTTCTATGTACAATATCATGTCATCTGTGAATAATGACAGTTTCACTTCCTCTTTTCAAATTTGGATGCCTTTTAATTTTTCTTCTTGTCTGATTGCTGTGGCTAAGACTTCCAGTACTATGTTGAATAAGTGTAGTGAAAGTGGGCATCCCTGTCTTGTTCCTGTTCTTAAGGGAAATGCTTTTAGTTTTCGCCCATTGAGTATGATGTTGGCTGTAGGTTGTCATTTATGGCCTTTATTATGTTGAGGTATGATCCCTCTATTCTCACTTTGCTGAGAGTTTTTATAGAAAATGCTGCTGGATTTTGTCAAATGTTTTTTTCAGCATCTATTGATATGATCATATGATTTTTATCTTTCATTTTGTTTATGTGGTGTATCACATTTATTGATTTGTGAATATTGTACCAGCCTTGCATCCCTGGGATAAGTTTCACTTGGTCATGGTGAATAATTTTTTTACTATATTGCAGGGTTCCGACTTGCTAAAATTTTGTTGAGGATTTTGGTATTTATGTTCATCACGGACATTGGCCTGTAATTTTCTTTCTTTGTAGTGTCTTTATCTGGCTTTGGAATTAGGACTATGCTGACCTCATAAAAAGATTTTGGAAGTCCCCCTTCCTCTTAAAATTTTTGGAATAGTTTGAGGAGAACAGGTGTAAGTTCTTCTTTGAATGCTTGGTAAAAGTCCTCTGTGAAGCCGTCCAGACCAGGGCTTTTGTTTGCTGGCGGTTTATTAATTAAACTTCCCTTTTGGTCTGTATCTCAATGACTAGTACAGTGCTGCAAGAATTTTTAAAACATACAATACCTGACTATTTAGTCAGGAGCACTGACTTCTTTTCCCTCAGATTGTCAAATTAAAAAATGATAACAGCCAACACAACAATAGCTATCCAGTGTGAATGAATCAAAATTATACCTATTTTTTTTTGTCAGATCAGCAAAATATATTTTTAGTGTGGCACAGAATTTTAGTAATTAGTTTATGTGTGCCATGAGATAAAAATGGTTGAAAAATCACTGCTCTAATCCATTCTCCACACACCCCGATATGCCTATTTTAAAACTAAATCTATCTCCCCCATTTCTAGGTTATAATCCCTCAGTGTCTTCTGTGGTAGACGAGATTATGGTAGAAAAAGTACACTCACCCCTCCCCCACCTCCCTCCCCCACCTATACTTCTGTGCCCTGTTCATGTTGAGCATGGCCAGGTGACTGACTGATCAGTGGGATGTTAGTTCATCTGACATGAGCGGAAGTTGTGTTTGTTGTCTGCTACCAGGCTTGCTCTTCTGTGCTTCTTCTATCACTATGAAAAGAGCTTCCTAGGCTAGCTACTGGTGCTTAGGCCTGTGCTCTCATATGGTCTCTGTGGAAACAGTCTCTTTAGCTGACCCTCAGACCTGCAGCCTGACACCCAGCCAACCCATTTGACTTGTGTAACCAAGAAATAATCATTTATTGTCTTATGCTCTTGAGATGTGGTGCTTGTTTGTTATGCAGCTATTGCTAACTGATATAGCTTCATGTAAAAGCAACTTAAAAATTCTTAATATGACCTAAAAAGCCTGTTATGGGTTCCCAGCCTCACCATACAGCATGCTCTCTCTCTTCTTCCCCACACTGTACTGTAACCACTCTTTCAGTTCTTTAAATACACCAAAGCCCTTTCCCAGCCGGGAGCCTTCACACATGTTCTCTTGGCCTGGATGTTATTTCTCTCTCTCTTGGTCTTGCCAACATCTAACTCCCCTCTGTCTATCCTTCTATGTCCCTGCCTCAGGGAAACCAGCTCTAAAACTTCTCTTCACCCAAATACCAGACTAGGAAGTATCCCCATATTACATATTTCTACCTCACTCTGCACATTTTTTTTCATAGCATTCATAAAAATTGTAATTTATTAGCTTGATAAAATGTGTATGTAGTAGTTCTTACGCTAAATAGTTAGCTCCATCACAGCGGGACCCAGTCAATCTTGTTTACTTCTATACCTTCATGACTAGCACAGGCCTGATATGACAAATACTTGAATAAACAACTTGAGTCACTCATATTCCCTTGATTGGAACAGCCTACAATAGTTTTTACACACTATTTATCTTATTTCAGATGATGTCAATAAAACTGTCATATTGTAGAGCCCTTCAATGGCGGGTTGCTTTGGTTGGACAGACAATTTTCTTGTATTTCTAGAATCCAGTCTATTTCTCATATTCTTGTTATTACAATACAATTAAGTGTGTCAGCAGTCTGAAGTCACAGCTAACAATCTACCTTTTCCTTGTTATGTCTCTAGCAGTAACATTTGACAAATTGAATGATGGTACTCCATATGTAAACAGAAGTAGTACAAGAAATTATAACATGCCAGAGCTTACTTTTCAGTGTTAGGGAATTTTTCAAAATGTTGTTCTTTTTTTATTGATTTTTTTTAGAGAGACAGGAAGGGAGAGAGAGATAGAAACATCAATGTGAGAGAGAAACATCAATGAACTGCCTCCTGCACGCCCCCTACTGGGGATCAAGCCCACAACCCAGGCATGTGCCCTGACCAGAAATTGAACCTGGGCCTCTCAGTCCATGGGACGAAGCTCAATCCACTGAGCCACACTGGCCCTGCAGTGTTAGGGAACTTTTAATTAAAATGTTGCTAAGGGAGAAGGGTTAAGTGAAAATATCTTGAGTCCAGAATTGTGATAGAGGAGGAAAGGGCATACCCGGTAATTTTTTTTTAAATCAACCTGTTCTCCCATATGTGCAAGAAATTGTCGTTGCAACAAAAAGAAAGAAAGAGGTGGGGAGGGAGAGAGCAAGGGAGGGAGGGAAAGAAGGAAGGAAAGGAGAAAGAAAGGGAAGAAGAAAGGGAGGGGGAGGGAGAAAGAAAAAAGGAAAAAAAGGAGACTTTCAGTACCATCAGGCCCTCTGGTTAAAAAGGAATTGGACAGAATCCTGCCTATAAAATCCTATTCCTCACCAGGCTTCTAAAATAGCTGTTAAGGGTTAACAAACAATCTGAAGGCTGGAACTCTGCCTGGCTGGCTCTCTGCTAAAGCAGCTGTGTAAGCAACAGAGTCTGTAACCTTCAGAGCAGCTGTTAGGAGCAGCAGAGAATGCGGGTCAGCCCACACGAGGAGAAGAGGTCAAATCAGCATTTTTGCACATAAAAATTCAAGGTAAACCTTCTTGAAGAATTTTTTTTTATAAGAGTATCTAAAATCTGTTCTCCCATCACCATGAATCCTTAGCAAACAAGACCAGGAAGGTTAAGATTTTATCAGGCTTCTCTTCAAGAATGACCCATTTAGATGGGCCCCCAAAGCACCTGTGTTTCTATATCTGTGGACAAAGCCATTGGATGATAAACTGAGCTGAATCTTAAGGGTTGTTTGCATACTATGTCAGGATTCTCTTAAGTAATGTGTTTGAGATACTTAACACTACACCCATATAGTGAATGTTTATGGACTGATCCACCCAAAATAACATCTGTTCCTGGGACGTGTTATTGCCTCTCCTTAGCCATACAATTAAAAGGGAAATTGCCATTTTCTTACAAATCTCAGCTAGTCACCACCATTGATTGGCCCAAGGGTGTTTATCCAACAGAAACTAGATGAATAAGAAGTCCAGAGCAGGGAGCAATTAGTTCCCCACCTCCTGGACACAAGTTATTGGTCTGGGATGGGGTACCTGACATCTGTTGAAGTAATTTAACCTTCTCATTAGGGTAAAGTTTTTGTCTGTTTGTTGGCTTGAAGACAAAAGAGAGAGAGTTTTGGTGGCTCGTCAGTGGCACATTGAGAAGGAAAGAGGAGCAAAGTTGCTGGCATCTGTTTCCTGCTACATAGTGAAAGAATGTGAGAGAATGAAAGCAACATGCAGAGAAAAGTTGAGAGAAGAAAAACAGACCAGCCTAGTGGCTGTCGAGTCCATGTTCCAGTTGCCTCCAACACCAGCTGGGTCCTGGTTTCTGTCAACTGCAACCCAAAGTTCTGACTTACATACACCGATATCTAGTAACAATTCAGTAACTGATGAATACATACCATATGTCAGAGACCCCCCAAATCAAGATTCATAGTCTGAAACAGATTTCACACATTTGTGCTCTTTCTATATCAAATTCTTACAAATGTGTAAATGTCCAGTGATACTTTGTCAAATATTCAATATATCATCTTTTTTAAAAGGAATACATTTATATGCCTGAATGCCTGAAATATCTAGTAAGTATGGGTACCATAATCTGGGGTGATGAAGCAATAGACATCATTTTTAAGACACAGATTGGACTACTCCTTCATAAATGAAAACAATTCTGAACTGAAAAAAAAAAAAAAAGAGTTATAGTGCCTAAAATTTAGATGAAGATTGTTATCATACTCCTAGGAGTTCCAGGACAAATGATGTATTATCTGATTATTCCTGTGGAGAATTTCATATACAAGAAAGAATATTTATATGTGGCATATATGATATTAAAATACATCTAAGTATTCTCAAGCTCTAAGCAAAATAGCTTTGGTAGCTAAGAGTCCAGTTTCTCTGCCCAGGCTGGGGCTAATCGAAGGCGGGGCTTATCCTCAGGGCTTTCTTCCTGAGGACTAACTAGATGTGCGCATCTCCCAGTCTCGCTGTGAACAGGTTTCTTAGAAGATTCTACTGTCAGAACTAATTGCTCCCTGCTCTGGACTCCTATATCATTGAATCTCCCATACTATAGTACTTCCACTTTCCCTGCTAGAGTACAAGCTTTTCAAGAGCAAAGATTGTTTTGAAAAACAATGTGTTAACCAAATCGATTGTTCTCTCCTCAAAAGAACTGAATTGAAATGAGTAAAAATTCAATAGCCAAAGAATTACATTTAGATAAGCTCCTTGTATTTCTGTGCCTGGGGACAAAAGCAGCGGCTGTTTTTGACCATGACTCAAAGTAAGAAATACATTTCACTTTCTAACACAGCACATATGTACATAGATATATAAAACTGAAACAGAAATTTCATAAAACAATATTTACTCTTAAAACATGACAAGCTCTAACATCTATTCTAGTCAGTTTTTTCTCTTTAATAATAATGGTTCTGATCCATTCAATTTCATGACCCCTAATGAGTCGCGACCCATAGTTTGAAAACATTATGCTAATTAGAACCCATAGCTTGGTGTGGCTTTATCAGAGAAGGTGGGAAGATTGATGGAATCCTCAAACCAGGTGAAGCCCCCAAAACAGCCATTATGACTACGTGCTTACTTACTGTATAGATTGCAGAATTATAAACTCAGAAATACTAACCCAGAAGCAAAATTTAGAGGACTCATTCTCCCACTCTCAGAATACTTTGCATCTACAGATTACAAGATCTGTGTAAGGTAAAGGAAACAAAATCTTGAAGGATTTATTTATTTCTTCAACAATTTATTGAGCACTGTGTTTTAGGTGTTAGAGCTACAGAGGTAAAATATACAAAGTCCCTGCCCTCATGGAATTTACATTTTAGTGAGGGACACAGAGAATAAACACACACACGTCTAATACAATTTCAGGGAGTGATAAATGGTATGAAAGAAAAATAAAACGTGGGCAGGGGCTAGGAAGTAATGGGGAAGAGGAAGGGCTGTTTTAGACAGGGGGCCCATGAAGGCTTCTCTGCGAAGGTGATATTTGAACAGAATCTGAATAAGCCACTTGAATGTCTAGAAAGATGTATGAAGCAGAGGGAGCAGCAAGTGCCATGAGTGTGTTTAGTAAAGAAAGGGGGCTGTTAGGCAGGTGGCGTTGTCAGCAGAGTCAGTTCATCCGTGATACAGATGAACCAACCTGACCATAGCGCTTTCCAAGGGAAACCACCTTGAACGCAGCCACTGGCCACCTGGCAGGGGTAGGCACCCATGGCCGTAGCAATGTCCCACACTCCTCTTCCAACGCCCCAGCCACAACCATGTGGGCCAGGTATGCACACTTGATCCTAGGTATCATAGATTTGGGATTGGTTTCAATAACTGAATAGAAAATAGGGGTTATAGCGTGTTATGGGTTGAATTGTGTCCCCCTCCAAATTCATGTGTTGAAGTCCCAACCCTTAATACCTCAGAATGTGACCTTATTTGGAAACAGGGTTGAAGATATAATTAGTTTGGATGAGGTCCTACCGGAGTTGGGTGGGCTCTTAATCCCATATGACTGGTGTGTCCTCACGAAAGGGGGAAATCTGGACATAGTGTGCATCCAGAGACACCTGCGAGCATGACGATGATCATCTGCAAGCCAAGGAGACACACCTGGAACGATTCTTTCCCTCACAGCCCTCAGAAGGAACTAATTCTGCCCAGACCCTGATCTTGCCTGCAGAATTGTGAGATAATAAATGTCTGTTAATTAAGCCCCCCAGCTTGCAGTGCTTGGTTACAGCGGCCACAGTAAAGTAATACATCTGACCTGGGGAGGCGCTGGGTGTGTTCTATGTGTAGTGAGATGGATTATACACGGACGAATTGTGGGACATGTGGCATACTGCTCGCTGACCTACCTCTGTGGTAACATATCCCAACTTCTTAGCTGAGACAACTGCATTTCCCCCCTCTCTAGTGCAGCTGTGTGTGGCTACAGCCCTAAGTTCTGGCTAATGAGCTATAATCAGATGTATCTGGTGGCAGCCTCCAGCAGCCTTCCGTAAAAGATAGCTGGCAGCTGTCTTTTGCCCTTTTTTCTGCATCCTTTCCTCCTTCCCGGTGGCCGCCACACAGATGTGATGGCTGTATTTAAACCAGGAGTGACACTGGGAGTGGAGGCCATGAAGGATGAAGAACCAGAATAAAAGGAATGTGGGTAATTAAAGGCTCTGTGGAGCAGAGTCATCACACCAACATGGGACTGCCCACATCTGGACTGCGACATGAACAAGGAATGGTCTTTTAGCTTGGCTGAACCACCGTTTTGTTCTGTTGGGGTGGGGGCACTATTACTTGCTGTTGAATATAATCTTAACCAACACAAGCATGCAGAGTGCAGACAGGAGAGAAAGAGAACACGGGGGAGGGTTTCAGTTTGGAGGCAGAAAAATCAGATTGAGAAGCAATAAACAAGGAGATAGGAAGAAAACCAGGAAAAGATTTTATCTGGAAAGTTAAGGAGTATCTAAAAGAAAAGAGAAGTAAAGCATTAGATGTTACTGAATCGATGGGTATAAGGCAGGCCTGTGTTTCTCAAAACTTAATGTGGCATCTGGTGCCCACACAGAATGAGGTTCAGGAGGTCTGGGTGTGGCAGCTCCAGGAAGCTCTCAGGTGATGTCAGTGCTGTGAGTACACTCAGGGTAGCAAAGGTCTAAGGCTAGGGTGGGTCTCGAAGTGTGGTTCTTGAGCCAGCAGCACCAGCAGCACCAGGGAGCTGGTCAGAAATTCGTACCCTCAGCCCCACCCAGACCTACTGAATTATAAGCCTTGGGGGTGGGGCCCAGCAGGCTTAACAAGCCTACCAGGTGATTCTGATGCTCTCCACAGTCTGACAGCCACTGGTGAGAGCAATAATAATAACAACAGTAACTACCAGAGACATTGCTCACCAACTGTGGGCCAGGCTCTTTAACATTCTGCTTATGTTATCTTATTTGGTCATCACAACAATCTATTTTATCAGAGAGGAAACAAAAACAGAAGAAGTTCAGCACGTTGCCAAGGTCACACAACGAGCAAGTGGTGGATCCGGAAACCATGTCTGACAGCTAGACCCATTCTCGGGCCACCTGCCGTTCACCTTCAAGGGTCAACAGCAAAATTGTCATCAACAGTTTCAGCAGGGTGTGCAGACAGAACCAGAGTGCAGTAGCCTTGGAAGGGAAGAAATGGGGAAAGCGAGTGCAAAATGCTTTTTAATAAACTGACTTTGAAAGAGAAAAGAGAAAATTAAAACTAGAAGGTAATGGAAGGAGGGTTTATTTGCTAGCTTGCTTGTTTTTAAGAGGGGAACACTCAGAGATAAAAGAGAAAAGAATACGGGAATGTTTTTGAATTTCCAAAGATCAAACCTGAGCACAATCAGGGGAGGAAGAATGGGGAAGGAAAGAGTATTGATTATGTTATACATGCTTTGAGGAAATAGGATATTTACCCAGGAAGGAGAGACCTAGTTAGGCAGAATATAAGAGTGAACTTGGAAGATCTAGTAGGCTATTATATAGAAGGGGAACAAATCTTATTTTTATAGCTCCAGAGAGTGGACCAGGGGATGGAAGTCACAGGGGATAGATTTCACCTTAAAATGAGAAAGAATTGTCTAATGATTCAAGTTATTTGAAAACAGAATTACTTGCCCTTCAAGATGGTGATTTTCTTATTGCTGAAAGCAGTTAAGGAAAACCTATTTAACATCCCCGAGGCAAGTTGTATAAGGGATTCCTGTGAATTCACTGGGGGGTTTTAACTCTGTTAAAATTCTTACCCTGGCCAGTTTGGCTCAGCGGTTAGAGCTTCAGCCTGCGGTCCAGAGAGACCCGGGTTTGGTCCCCGCTAAGGGCAGGTACCTGGGTTGCAGTTTGTCCCCAGCCCTGGTTGGTCGTGCGGGAGGCAGCCACTCGGTGTGTCCCTTTCACATCGATGTTTCTGTCTCTCTCTTCCTCTCTCTCCCTCCCACTCTATCTGAACAAAAAAATGGAAAAATGTCCTCGAGTGAGGAAAAAAATAATTCTGTGCCGTGTTCCTGCACTGCCTGGTCCTTCAGCACACCAACGCAGCACAGCACTGCTTATGGGAAGGATGATTTTCTCTGTGACGTTAGCATCTTGAAGTCTTCCTGTTACAATTCACAAGTAGTGGAGATAGAAAACAGGTGATTGCCTACATCTCTGACACTATCAAAACAATTCATGTATTTGAAGTCATTTAAGTCGTCAGGGGTTGTACATTTTCACTTTTTTAAAATAGATCCTGTTTCTAAGCCTCCACTCACTTGCCTTTTCCCAGATGACTCTGACTGCATGAACAAGCGGCTGGATTTTCCTGTGCTTTCCTGGAGCCCCCGGGTCGTGATGTATTTTCAGCATTTCTACCTTTAGCAAATTTCGTTCAGAGCATTCTGCAAACATCACCATGACTTGCTAGGTAGAATGTCTCTTCTCCATGTGATAGACACCATTAATTACACGGCAGAGGAAATCATGTTTTGACAAATGTATGAGAAGCAAACCACAAAACCCACACATTTCAACAGATCCTCAGTCGAACCTGGGGGGGGGGGGGGCTCAGTGTGTTCTTTTTCACCACAGCCCAAAGACAGTGGTGTGACCTGGAGACCTCCTGGTGTCTTCACGATGGACAACCAAGCCATTGGAAAAGGAGCCAAAACTAAAGCCCTCTGCCCTCCCAGACGATGAACACTGCTCATCAAAGTAAGTGGTAGCTTCTGTGCCCTCCGGTAAAGGGCAGAACAGAGGGGTGTGTGGGGAGTGCTGGAGAGGGACGCCATCTGTTGCACCTGTTGTGAAGAACAGTTGATCCCCAGACCATATTGTAGATTGCAATCAAGAGCTGGCGTTCACAGAGTTGCTATTTCCTCCTGGGATCAAATGCATTGCTGTAGCAAGTGCTGTATAAAACTTGATTTAAACTCAGATTTTGCAAAGCTTTAAGTGACCAGAATCCGCCATCTCTTAGGGTAAACTGAAGAAATAGGGCATCAACCCTTTGTTCTTGGCTTGTGAATTTGGAAAGATGGTTTCTAATGTTACACTCAGGCTTTCAACTTGAATCACAATGTGTGGGTTTGCTTTTGAGCAGAATGTCTTTACCTTCTCACACCTTTGTAATATTTGATACAATACAGTAATTAATAGTTAATTTATATGCAAGTATATGTATACATGTGAGTATGAATGTTATACATGTGAAATTTTGGACTTTTATCTCTGAAGCTTCAGATGGAAAGTGGGAATTCCACTTGATATGTTGTCACATGGTATTTGCATGCGTATATATTATTAGGAACATAGGAGAGAATGCAAAGAACATATACCAAGCACAGTCCATTCCTTTGACAGACTTTAAAGAGAAACAGTATTTTATATGGCAGTAATATATTGCCAGTATTTGAGTCCTTCTCACAGACTTGAAGGTCAATAAAATTGACAAACAATATAGTCTAGAAAGAATTCTAAGATTCTAGGGTGTCCCTTGAAAATAATCCTAGGATGTCCCTTGAATATAATTTGCTGGTGAAAACATACTACAGTGTTTTCAAATGCTACTATACTTATTTTTTCTCACCTTTTAAAGCACCAAATAATCCTCAAGTGAGCCTTTTAAATGTAATGCAATCATAGCATTTTAGCTAAATTAGAAGAATTTTTGATAGAGTCATTATTCCTAAAAATATTTGAAAGAACTAGTTTGAAAACTAGTGTAAACTGTGTAAAAGATTTCCTTCTGATTTGACTCCTGTGTAGTTCTGCGAATCACTTCGTTTATTCTGTTTCTTCTTCTAAGGGAAGGAAGGAAGAAGGGAACTTTTTGCCTTTGGAAGTGGGGCTATTAACAGGAGACCACTAGGCGGCAGCATGGAGCTAGGAACCAGGAGCCCTGGGTTTGGGCCGGCTGGTCCCCAGCTCTGTTTCCTTCAGGGCCATCTACATTCTGCACTTCAGCCCTGGCTGGGTGGCTCAGTTGGCAATACATGGATGTTTCTCTCTCACATCGACGTTTTCTCTCTTTCTCTGTCTCTCTCTCTCTCAATAAACATATCCTTGGGTGAGGATAAAACAAACATAAAAATGTTTTAAATAAATAAACTCTGAGATCTGCTTTCCTCATCATAGCCGTGCCAGAATCTTTGATATATCTATTGTTATTGTTGTTTTTAGGATTTTGTTACAACTATGACCCATTTGGAGGGCCTGAAGTGCTGGGGGACATAGGGTGGGAAGCCAAGGGTGGGCCACCATGAGTCTAGTTGTCTGAGGGAAGGTGGAGCCTCCTGGGGGCACTGCAGTCAAGCACAATGGTTTGGACCAAGTGCAGTGAGAAGCTTGGAAAGGGAGGGACTTTGAGTACAGCCAGGGGTGTGCTACTTCCTCTGACATGTAATGCAGGATGCGATGTGTTCGATTCTCAGGGCAGAGCAGCATGTGCAGGTGGACATCAGTGTGTTGACTTGTAAGAGGACTTTGCTGTGTCAGGGATCAGAGCACTCACATCTCTGGAATCGGGGCACTCTCTCCCTTCGGGCAGACAGGCATGAAAAGCCAAACAGCAGTCAGGAGGCTGCTGGGTGACAACTGGTGAGCAGCATCAGGGTGTGTCTGTCTCCCCGGACACCGTCTTGTTGGGACCAGAACTTGTGAAGTCTGACAGCAAAAGCCACCTTTCTATTCTTGGTGTGGCATACACAACTGCCCACAGTGCTGTCTTATTGACGGGCTTTGGAAAACAATGATCATGTGACATTACAAGAACTTGAAAGCATGGTCTGCGATTTCTGTTCTGAGCTATCATTTGTGATTCTGGGGTATCACCAAGCAGTAGCATAGCTGAATGGTCCAGGAGTTCTGGCACTGGAGCCAGGCTGCCTGGGTTCAGCCCTGCCAGCTGGGCAAATTCCTTGAGCATTCTGTGATGCCACCTTCTTCACCTCTGAAATGGGGAAAATGATAGTATCTGGTTCCAAAATTGTCAGGAAGATTAAATGAGGTTAACACATGAAGCATCTGACATACTTCTTGCCATATAGTGAGTACTTAACTTTTAGCTATTTTGAGAATGGACTTGCCTTTTTCTTTGCAATATTTTGTGGTCTTAACGAGTTTAATATAAGTAACTACTGTGTTTCATAACAAGGTGGTTTTATTACACAGTCAAGTACTGAATATTACATGCTGATTAGTTAGTTGACATAGCCCATTTTTAACAGTAGTATTCTTACTATTATTGTAAAGAATCATAATACTAAAACAAAACTTTTTAAAAATTAATGAGCATGTATTTCTTAGGCACAAAAAAATACAGTAGTTTTCCCCTTATTTGCTGTTTCTCTTTCTACATTTTCAGTTCCCTGCACTCAACTGCTGTCAGAAAATATTAAATGGAAAATTCCATAAAAAAACAATTCACAAGATTTAAATTGGGGGCCACTCTGAGTACATGATGAAATTCCGTGGTGTTCGCTCCATCCCACCCAGGATGTGAATCAGCCCTTTGTCCAGTGTCCCCATGCTGTAGACTCTCCCACCTGTCAGTTAGCAGCACCCTTGGTTTTCAGGTCAGTCACAGGAGTGCTGTGCTTGAGTTCAGGTGACCCTTATTTTACTTACTAATGACCCCACAGTGATGCTGGGAATTTGGATTTGCCAAAGAGAAGCCGTAAAGTGCTTCCTTCCATGAAAAGGTGGGTACAGTACAATGAGATGTTTTGAGAGAGAGACCACCCACATTCATATAACTTATTACGGTATGTTGTTATAATTGTTCTATTTGGTTATTAGTTATTGTTGCTAATGTTTTACTGTGCCTAATTTATGAATTAAACTTTATCATAGGTGTGTATGTTTAAGAAAAAATATAATATATGTAGGATTCAGTACTATCTGTAGTTTCAAGCATTCACTGGGGTTCTTGGAACGTATCCCCCATGGATAATGGAGGGCTACTTTATGTACACCTGGTTGAAGTCTTTTTCAACTAGAGTCATGGCCTTCAAAGGGAGACAAACTGTTGAGCTGCCAGAGCTGTGCCGTGGAGAAAGAGCCTTGGGGACATGTTTTGCATGCACTGGCCAAGTCTAATGTGAGATTTTGCTTAAGTGTGTCAGGATGTGTCTGTGCTATCTTATTCCCATTCCTGTGGGAGGTCGGAGTAATTAAGGAAGACAAATAGTTCCAAAGTACTGGGTAAAAGTCACAAAATAAAAATAGAGGACAATTTTAAGCCCCACAAATGGAGCTTATTTAGCAATTTTAAGTAGATGCAATTGAATGTGTTTCTTTGCAGTTGTTTTTGAATCATTTAATTCATGTAAAATATATTATTCCAAGCAATTTTTAATCTCATCATTTAAGGGTTTAAGACTTAATAAGCAGAAAGCTAAAAATGTAGTTCAATGTGTAAATCATTTGTACAAATAATCGATAATAGAATTTATTGGAGAATATAATAGCCAGTATAACACTTAATCTTGAGTAACTGAATAATTTGTGAAGGACTTCATGACTCTATAAGAAATTTATAATCGCATGGTTAGACTTAGATCAGTGCCTTGGGTAATCTTAGGATGTAAAATAATAAAAATATTATAGAATGAATTCTTGAAATTTGGAATATAAAGAGCTTGATTGATGCTGGGAAATCATTGTTTTAATTACACTTCCTTTAGCTGTCGGCTATATCCATTGGCTTTTAGTGCCAGTTTTGTACTTAGAAAAACCCCCTTCACATTCCCTGTTTCCAGCACCCTCTCCTTGCCGTTTCACCTGTCCGGAGTCGCACATGTTTGCCAAGAGATTGCCACCAAAACCAAAAATCAATGTTTGTTTTTCACGTTTTTTAAAACAAGTATGTGTGTATGGTGCTGTGTAGCAAGTGGCATAAGAACTCTCCTTCCTGGTGACAGTAATGAGAATGGGCTGGTTCTCAGAGAAGGATGCCCACGGGGCACCCAGAGGCACCACCTAGGGTCACGGTGCCTTCGGTGTGTCTCCACAGACGATGGTCTGGCTCTCCACTTAGTAGGTTTAGAAACTCAATTTGGTCCATGTATCTAGATAATCGGCCTCTTAGGGACTCACATTATGCATCAATCTGAAATGATTTGGTTAAATCAAAATCCCAATTCATTAGGTTGCAGTGAAGAAATATGTAGCCTTCCCTGCCACCGGAACATCTAAGCTGGCCAGGACAGGCTCTTATTTTGCTTCCTGTTGTGGCCAAGGTGCCTGGCACGGTATGTTGCACACAGCAGCCATTCCGTAGGTATTAACTAAATTTACATAGGAAGAAAAGAGAGAGAAAGGGAGTAAGACTAAGGAAGGGACATAATTCTGGGTGAAATTTCATCCAGATCATAAAAGCTTAGAATTCCATCTTGCCTCTCAGAAAACATAGTTGTGATATATTAGTTCATACTTGTTCATACTAGTTCTTCAGATTCCACTCTTCCCCCTTGAGAAAAATAAAATTAATTGAATTGTTTTTGCCTTTTAGCCTTGATATTCAGCCTTCTTCATTCTCTTTATAACTCGGTCTTTCTTCAGAGAGATTACACTAGAACTGATGAAGTCTCAGCATTTCCAGCTCACCGTTTCCAGCCCTACCTCCCAGAGACTCAACCCTGGTCAGCTTGCTCAGACTTCCCAAATCTCCCTGGGTGCATATTCATAGACTGTCCCTTTGTTCTTGGAAGTAATCTCTTCCACATTCAGGGTCCCCTTCCTCACTTGTAAGTATAATCCACAAACGGCATCTGAAAGAGGAGCTGATGCCCCACTAGTAGGTAATATATTTCAACACACACACACGCACACGCACAAGGTAATAAGCAAAAAAGAAAAAGGACTTTATATCCAATTCGTAAATGTCTGTTTGAAACAAATTGCTACCTGTTCCTTCAGAATGCCACACATGTGTTGACAGTACAAATCACACCCTGTCTGACTTCTGGGGCCCAGGGTTGTGCAACTGTTTTCTATGTGAAAAAGTTAAACAATCTAATAATTCCCTCATTCTAATTCTTGGCCCAAATCAGGACCATGCATACCTGAAACAAAGAACCACTTAACGGACAGCTCGAAGCTTCCATGGTTGATCAAGTCCCTGAATAGCTCCGAATCCTGCTTCGAAGGAGGCAGAGACCAGATGGAGTCCCCTGGGTGACAAAGGAATCCTGCAGGCCTTTCCGGGTCCTAGGTCACAGCCTCCAACACAATATGCATTGAATTGGGGAGTCGGACTTCTTTTCTTAGCTTTCTTTCCCAGCAAATGCCTAGGGAAAATTTCCCTGTTAAGGCTGTTACTATTATCTTTATTATTAATGCTAAAAATAAGAAGATACTTTTGAGAATTTTGACCATTGTGATGATGCTAGTGATTACTCATGGTAATCAAAAGTCTGCTCTGGCCAAGCCTTTTCCTAGTATTTGACAGATATTGTCTCATTTAATTTTCAGAACAACTCTGTGAAGTTGTATCTTTCTCATTAAACAGATGAGGAAGTTGAGGCCTGGAGGGTTCAGAAACTTGCTTCAGATCACACAACAATAAATGGCATAACCGGTCTTCTTAGACTCCAGAGCCTACCCTCTTAACTAGTACTTATGGCCTCTCCTAGCTTAAATCCCAGGAAGGTACTTAGTTGCATAACACATACTAACAAAAGACATCTCAGGTTTCTAAAAATCTCATTAGATTGCTTTTTACATGGACCCTTTGGTCAATTCTGACTTTCCTGGGGGCATGTATGTAGCTCTCACCTACCGTTCTGCTCTGCTAAACTTTGTATCCCTTTAGGATGCTCGTCCCATCCTAATGAAGGGGAGGAGGAAGACTAGGAGAGGTAGAAGATAGATCAGTTAATTGTGTTACCAGAACAGCTTCAGGTGCAGTTGAGAGACTTTGAAAATTAAGCTTTAGGATTATCTACTTCTTTAGTACTGCATTCATCTGGATGTAATGAGATGAGTCAGCCAGTAACCAAATCCCACTTACAATTGTGGTGTTAGTATTAGGAAGAAAAACTTCATGTATTATACTGCTGCCATTGTTGCCCTAAGAACATTTGCTTTATCTTTTCTTTTTATGTTTGGAATTCTGTAAATATAATTTATGAATAGCATTTAATTAGTATGAAATCATAGTTTTCCAATTTCATAGTATTGACTCGTTTTTTTAAATGTTTTTAAAGGCAAGCTAATATATGAATTCTTTCATATTTATTTTGCTTTTGTATGATTTTTCAGAAATTATTGATATTAACAGAAAGATATGCAGACAAATGAGAGTCTATCCTATTTTGAATGATGCCTAGAGAAGACAAAATTTCTTTCCTAAAATTTTCAATTTTCATTGAAGGAATTACTCTCTAATATCTAGTTCCTGTTCCTGGGGGTGAGTTGCATTTCCTCCAGCTTCATACCCTTGGAGATGGAGAATAGTTTGTCATAGGATCAGGAAAGGGTTCACTTATAGGCTATGAAATATTATGAGTTTTAGATATATGGAGAAGACCCAGAAATTAAATTTTAATTGGCCTCCAGATTTGGACAGCAATCAAAGGTTTTCTCTATGGTAACAATTACACACACCACTGATCTGATATCAAATATTTATGTCTTCCCCTGCATGCTAGAGAACTAGCATTTTGCTAGTTACTGTTATTACCAGGGCAGTTCAATAGAGGGCAAAAGAGACTAAAAATGTCATTTCACAGTGGAAACTGTAAAAGAAAGTAATAACAAGTCTGAAAAAGATTAAGTACAATTGGAAATGAGTCTAAACTGAAATAAAATACTGTATTTGAGTGACTTTTTTTAGGGCTGTAATTTTAACTTCTACTGAAGAATTGCCGTTTTGCCTATCCCTGAAACATACACACACATACACACACACACACACCACACACAAAGACAAAGAAGCCTGATGCTAGCAGGAAAACAAAAGCTCTTCCTCATTTCCTAAAAGTACTTTCTTTTCTAGACGTATAGTTTGAAGAAGACTCTTTCATTATGCCTTGGGGAAAATGTAACCATTTTTAAAAATGAAATAGAAATTATGCTTTCCTTTGGAAAACATTGTCTCCTTTGTTGTTGCAATGTAGAAAGCAGTAACAGAGTAAACTCTGCCTGTGCAGGACCCCATCAAACACTTCCAATGGCTCATCCACCTTAAAGGACTAGAGCTCTCTTCACATTGCCATCATTAATCACCGCCACTATGGTCACCACGTTACGGATTGCTATACTGTAATATCTTTGGGGGTACAATCTTGCAGCAAATTCCCCCAAATCAGGTACTTTTCAGGAACTATTATAGAGCTGCCCTTGAAGAATTTATGATTTAGTAACTTGCATTAAAGTATTATATTGCCATTCTTTCATGATGTTATTTCTTTTCTGCTGACATTTCTGGTGCTTTTATTTGGTTTCAGGGAAGCTGTGAATTCCTGTTATTTCTTCCCACTTGGCTCCAAATGTACAACCCAACAGAACTCGCTAGGATCTCTTCAATCTCCACTGGGGCCTCTAAACTGGGGGTGGCTGCAATGAGGATGCAGACCCTCGGAAAAGTGCTTGTATAATCCAGAAGGGCAGACGGGACCAGAGACAGGAGAAGATAACTAGTAATAGAAGGCAGTTCTGAATGAATGGTATGCCTGGACAGAGTTCAAAAGGAGAGAACACTGAGTGTGCTGGAGTCTGGGCAGGCTTCATAGAGAAGGCTCTGCTAGGGATAAGGTTCTCTGGGGGCAGAGATGGGAGGAAAGTTGATCTCTAGACGATGTATAAAACTAATGTGAAGGCCAGGAGGATGGAAGGAGTAAGGATGCTCATGGAGCTGTAAATACATGTCCGTCTGTGATGGGGTTCATGAAGATAATCAGTGGGTGAGCCCTGGACAGTGTGGCCCAGTGGCTCAGTGGATAGAGTGTTGGCCGGCACACCAAAGGTGGTGGGTTCAATTCCAGTCAAGGGAAGATACCTGTGTTGCAGGTTTGATCCCCTGCCCAGGTCTGGGAGCATGCAGGAGGCAACCAATCAACGTGTCTCTCTCTAATTGATGTTTCTCTCTCTCTCTCTCCCTTCCCTCTCTCCCTCTGTCCCTCCCTTCCACTCTCTCTAAAAATCAATGGAAAAAATATCCTCAGGTGAGGATTAACCAAAAAAAAATAGAAAAAGAAATAGGAGATAAGGATGAAAAAAGTTGTGGCAGGCCTTGAATGACAGGCTAGATTTGAACGTTATTATCTATTTGTGTGGAAGTTGTTGAAGATTTCTGGAATAGTGAAGTAACGGGATAAAGGTGGTATTTTAAGAAGATTAATGTGGGAACAAAGTGCAACACAGATGTGAGAGGAACGGGAATTCCCTCCCCAGAATAGGAAGACATATCAGGAATTCCTATACAATGCCAGGCATTATTCATTCATTACCAAGCAATTATTGAATGTTTATTGTGTGATAGGCAGAATTATAGGCCCCAGGAATATAATAATTAACATGGTGGGTCCAGATTTTGTAGGGCCTGAAGTTCAAACAATTTGCAGGGCCTTCTTTAAGAAAAAAAAAAATGTAAAATTAAATATAGGGAATATAGGGTTTTATAATTTACTTAAAAGATGGAAAATAAATAAATAAAAACAAACAAAACTTGCCACATTACAGAAACAGTAGTTTTAAATGGACATGGTAGTTTTTACCCTTAAAAAAAAATTAATCACTATTTCTTTCTTTGCCAAGAATATGCAAACATGGTTTATTCCTTTTTTTATCCTAAGATATAGTTCCAAGAATCTCTATTTATAGAAGTGATTGGGGGGTGCGGGGACTTTTTTAAAAACGGCATTTCCCTTAGTCTTCCTGATTGGCTCTTCTGTGTTAGCCAACTTTAACCAAATCTATAGTTTGCTGCAATGTACTGCCTTTAAGATATCTCCTCTGAAGGATTTGGCCGGGAGATGGTGATTTTTTGAAATGGCTGTTTTTTTCTCTTTCTTCTGTAACTCATTTAACAAGTAATTCACATAAGTCACAAGGCCAGGCTGCCAGAAGTTTGAGATATTTCCAGGAAAACTGGGCAGGGTGGGGTGAATATCAGAATCTATAGGAAGAAAAGTTAAAAAAACAATACCCCTGTGTTTCTGAGTTGACACACGATTCCGATTGCTTACTCCTGAACTCGAACAAGAAAATGTCGTTGTCATTGTTGTTGTTGTTCTGCATTGCAGACAAATGGATGGAGAGCCGGAGTTCTCTGGCTCCTGTGTCTAAGAGGCAGTAGCATGAAATTGGATTCAAGCAAATCTGAGTTTGAATTCCTGTTTCATCATTTACTAGCTGTGCCAGAAACTACTAACTGATCTAAGTACTCATTGGCAACTTATAAGTTTAGTAATAGAATATCGTAAGTTTTATTAGGGTGCATGGCTGCCCAGGCATAGGTTACATTTCCCAGCTTCCCTTGCAGCTAGGTGTGGCCATACAGTCAGGTTCAGGTCAGTGGGATGTAAGCAGAAAAGATCTTTTCATCTCCTTCAGGACAAAGCTACTTGCCCAAAATGTTGTCTTCCCCCACCTGTCGTAGGCTGGAATATAGTAGTGACCAACCTTTCGCCATGCAGGATATGACAGTGCAGGACGAAGGGAAACCAGGTCCTGGAATGATCTCATGGAGTAGAGCTGCTCTCACAACCTGGAATGCTCACACTGGGGCTGTTAAGAAACAGGCATTCATTTAATTAATTAAGCAGCTATATTTTATGGTCTTTTTATTACAACAGTTCCAAACTGTAACCTGGAAAACACACTTAAGTGCCCTTTGTGTTTAACCCTTCTGACTCTCCATTTCTTTTTCTGTAAACGGAGCATAATGTCCATCTCACATCCTGGTTGTGAAGATTAAGTGAGAAAATGCATGGGAGGACCACATGAGAGGTGCATGATAAATATTTGTTTTCTTCCCTTCATGTGGGAGCATGTGTTTTATGTATCTTTTCAGTGAATGTAGAAAACACAGAGATTTTCTGTCAAGCTGCTGAATAATATGATTCACACTGTACTGGGGACACTCACTCGAAGACAGTCCAAGTGTTGTTTGAATAAATTCAGGAAATAGCCACATTGATCAGATGAAATCGGTTGATCCAGCAACAGTCCCCCATTAAATCTCTAGTACCTAGCCCAATGCCTGGCACAGAGTAGGCCCTTGATAGATGTTTATGGAAAGAACAACAACTCAGCCACAGACCACTGGGAGTAGAGGGTGTGAGGCCCAGGATCTGAGTGATAACACTCCTGCTGTGAGCACTGGTTGGCGTTAATGCACGTGAAAGGACCTAACCAATGCATGACACGCGTATGATGACGCTCAGACGTTTTAATGAGATGATAAGCTTCTGGAGGGCCAGTTCTGTGTCTTGTTTTCTGCTATATTCCAAGTGCACAGCACGTAGTAAGACTAAGTATTTGTTGAGTGAGAAGAACATTGATATAAATGTGAATTAGCTATTTTTAGCGCTATCACTTCCCTCTTCAACCCTCAGCCCCGCCCAGTGAATGAGGAAACTGGCGGAAGCGGAGCTTCTTGCCCAAGCTGACACAGTGCAAATACGCAGCAGTCACGATTCCAGCCCGGCGCAGGCCTTACTGGGGCCTCAGAAGCCTTTCCACTTTGAACCTAGGCGGACGCTCTTTCTTGAGAACAGACTTTGAGACAAGGGAGATGTTTGTGTACCCGTGGATGAAGAAAAGCAACGGGAAGGAGAAAGGGGAAACCGGGTGGTTGCATTACCTGTTTTGTGGTTTTGCAGATTTACCTAGATAATGCACAACCCACAGCGGTGGTCATTCTTTCTACTCCTTGCTTCTCGGATGGTATGAACAGTTCTAAAGGACCCCTCCCATTTTCTTCCACCAACCTCAGGTGTAACTAGGACTTTTGAATTCCTATGGGGAAAAAAGTTTAAATAATTTTTTTAAGACTCTGTTAAGTAGCCAGATTACAAAGCTCCAGCCTTCAGCCCTGGGTGCTGTTTACAGTAGAGAGGAGAAAAGGAGAAGCCACAGCAGGGCTCTCATGTGCCAACTAGCTGACTCTCAGTGCCCTGCACTTTGCAGCACGGACATCAGAGCAACAGAGGAGCCCCTGATCCTGAGCCAGATAATTCTCTGCTCTTCAGCAGGGGGTAAGCAGGCTGCTTCCCCAGTGCCTTGGTGGCTGAGGAGCTGACTCTTAGGGCTGAATGAAGATGACGCTCTGGAGAAGACAAGGTTTTTTCCCCCAACATATTTCCCCTCCAAACGTATCTACACTACATCTGTTTTTAGAGGCATATTGTTTTTTAGCAACTATCTGATAAGAAAGATATTGGCCAACTAGGTTTTAGTTGGATGCTTTTACAGGGATATTTGTATATTTAAAAAGCAGGTGAGGATGAAACACTTCAAGGATCCTATTATAGTATTTTTTTTTTTCCTGTTTAGATTCAGAAATGCTTCCTCCATGGTATCTCTGGACTGCTGGCTAACTTGAAAAATAGAAACCTGTGATTGAGCATCCTTCTTATTTCTTCTCAGAACCCACTCACCCCCAGTAAGATAAATTAAATTAATAGTTGTTTGTATTAAATAGTGTGTGTGTGTGTGTGTGTGTGTGTGTGTGTATTTCCAGGTTTAGAAAGTTTCTACAAGTATTATCTATAAATATTGTATTTCGTCTGAGATATCCATGATGATATTTACTTAATTAATACTTTTGATTAATTAATACTATTTTTCCTCTTGCCTTTATTCTTTCTTTTTATCCTTTCTTTTTTTCTAAGCTGAATCACAAAGGTGGACACCGTTCAGGGTTGGCATTTGGAAACCATTCTGCTCCTGGATGTGGAGAAGAAAGATGCGTTTAGGATTTTGTCACCCTGGATCTAAACTTGTGGACACTCTTTGGTGAGAAGCGGTAGCCACAAAGGACAGTAGTAGAAGCTGCCTTCAATCTGACATGTCTCTGGGCCATGACTGTGTCTAATACACGGGTGCTTTGCAGCCACACACTGATCAAGGCCACACCCACATCTAGCCCAATGGTGGAGACAGATGTAGACAAGGAAGTCTCTGCCCCCACCTCAACTTTGTGTCGTTTGAGGTTTGGACTAGATCCTGATAGAAAGAAATTGTTTGCAAATCAGAGCATATCAGGAAATATAATAAAAAATGCACTGGGAGAGAGGGAAACCTTGGAGTGGACTGAGGTTTTGATTGCTGACTTAGTGAACAAGGGAGAAAAAATTAGCAGCCAGTGGCATGAAACGTACAGGCCTCTGTAAAAAAATCGAGGAAACTAATATTGATATAAACCTATCAGCTAAGAGATCCAATTTAATGTCTGCAATTATCCTAATAATATCTTTTATAGCAAATATTTTTTTCTTTTGGTACAGGATCCAATCTAGAATTGTAGGTTGCATGAATTCTTATATATATATATTTTTAATCTACTTCAATCTGGAATAGTTCATCAGTCTTTCCTTGTCTTCTGAGACATAGACATTTGAAAAGATTGCAGGCCAATTATTTTGTAGAATGCACTTCAGTTTGGCTTTCTTTGATGTCTCTTCATAATCAGATCTATTATATGCCTTTTTGGTAGGAATTTCACAGAAGTTATGCTGTATTCTTCTCAGGATGACATGAAAAGGCACATGATGTTAATTTGTCCCATTTCTAGTGATATTAATTTTTATCTAGGCGATGTCAAAATTAATGAGATTTCTCCACTATAAAGTTATTATTTTTTACCTTTGTAATATATTGTTTTGTCATGGAAATGCTTTGAGACTATATAAATATTGAATTCCTCAATAAACTTTCACCCCTGGTTTTAGCATCCACTGATGCTTCATGTCTGAATCATTATCATGATGGTTGCCTGGTGGCGATGTCCTGATTGCATCATTCCTTTAACATTTATTAGTTCCATTCCAATGTAAGAAAAAGTTTTCCATTTCCCCCTGTTAATTCTTTCATCCATCCATCCATCCATTCATTCATTCATATCTGTGTGGACTCATGGATTCCTATTATATTCAATGGGTTATAATTTGTTACTTCATTATTGCTTTGGATGCTCAAATTGTCCTAGATTTGGCCAGTGGGAGCCCCTTCAGGACACATCTTATGTCCTTCTGATAGGTCTTCATCATTTTCAGCTCTTCTTTACTTTCTGCCCCGTCTCTCTCCAACTTTCCATGCTCCTTTTGTGCTTCCTCAGCCTCAACCCTGCAATCAACCATTTCTCTCAGGATCCCTGGTTCCTTTTAGTGGGAAGTGGTATTTGTAAACCAAGATCTCAGTGCTAAGTGTGGTCATAGTCATTAGGATGTTATTGCTTCTAGACCCTCTCATTGAACGGAGTTAAGAAATATACACCCACATCATATGTATATAACATATACATATAACATATCTTCATCTATTTCCATATTTCTATATCTATCTATATATATATATATATATACACACACACACACACACACACACATACATACATATACATATTTTAAAATACCATGATTTCTCCAGTATCTCCAATTCCAATCAAAACAAGACTCATTCTAGCCTTCCCTTTTCCCACATTGTAACTTACTTGCTCATTCCTCCTTTAGGTGGCCAATCTCTTAACCCCACCACCACTTTCTCAACCTTGGAATGCTTCACCCTCCAACCACCTCAGCTTTGACTGGGTCCTTGGTCCCAGCTCTTCAGGCCCTGCCAGCCATGGCTACCACAAAGGAAAGGAAATGGAAGAAAATCAATAAATATCTTGAAAGAAAATAATAAGGAAAGAAAAGGGAACAAAACATAAAAACACTTAAGCATTTTTTTCCTTTTTAAAAAATAATTTTTTTAACATCTTTATTGTTGAATGTATTACAGATGTTCCTCATTTTTCCCCCATTGACCCCCTCCTCCCCATTCCTGCCCCCCTCCTGCCTTTCCCCACACTGTTGTCTGTGTCCATTGGTTATGCATATATACATATAAGTTCTTTGCTTTATTTCTTCCCACCCCCAACCCCCCTAAAATTTAAAACATACCAAAAATAGAGAGAATGGTATACTGACCCCTCCCATCTCCTAACATTGACAATCCTTAGCTCCTGGCCAGCCTTATTCAATCAATACCCCTATGCCCACCCACCCACCCCCAGATTATTTTGAAACAATAATACTTGAAATCATAATATTTCATTTACAAACATGTCTATATGCATATCAGTGAAGTACAGAAGAGGAAATGCTATGTGAATTCTGAGACTGAGTAATAATTTGGTGCTCTCTCTCTTTCTCTCTCTCTCCCTCTCTCAGGATGTTCACCTTTTTTTTTTTTTAAATCTTATACACTTTTTATTTTTTTAAATTAATTAATTTATTTTTGTTACAGATGTTTCTCCTTTTTCCCCCCCAGACACTTTCCTCCCTATCCCACCCCCCACCCCACCCCAAGCATTGTTGTCTATGTCCATTGCATATAAGTTCTTTGGTTTATCTCATCCCTCTCCCCGCCCCACCCCCTCCTCAGAAGTTTGTCAGTCTGAACCATACAAGATGTTCACCTTTTGAAGCAAAATACCATGTTGTGCAAAAGCTAAGATCACATGGAAAGACCATGTGTACATTTCAGCTGATTGCTGAGAGCCATCATTAACCATTACACATGTATGGTGAATGGGCCTTCAAATGGTTCCAGCCTTCAGTGTTTGAACCTTCCAACTGAGGCTCCAGATGTGGAAGAGAGGCCATCTCTGCTCTGACCTGTCTGAATTCCTGACTCACAGAAACCACAAGAGGTAATAACTGTTATCCAACCATCTATAAAATTTCAGATGCGTCCTATATAAAGTAAGTTATTCATACAAGGTTCCTCTCCCCATTAGAAAATCCCTCCCATTGACATTCCAACAGCAATCAAGACTCAATTACAACAGAAGGGTAGACAGTACACACGAGGAGTGCACCTTGAGGGCCCAGCTGGGGTGATCAGGGAGGCTGTGCCACTGGATCCTACAGGACACCTACAACAATAGGCCACCCTATGAAGCCTAGGAGACATAGCAACTCTACCTAATACATAGAAACAAACACAGGGAAGCAGCCAAAATGAGGAGACAAAGAAACATGTCCCAAAGGAAAGAACAGAATAAAACTCCAGGAAAAGAACTAAATGAAATGGAGATGAGCAATCTAACAGATACAGAGTTCAAAACACTGGTTATAAGTTTGCTCAAGGAACTTCATGAGGACCTCAAGAGCATAAAAAAGGACCAGTCAGAAATGAAGGGTGCACTAACTGAAATAAAGAATAATTTACAGGAAATCAGTAGTGGAATAGGTGAAGCTGAGAATTAAACCATCTATTTAGAATATAAAGAAGCAAAAAACATCCAATCAGAACAGTAAAAAGAAAAAAGAATTTTAAAAAATGAGGACAGTGTAAGGAGCCTCTAGGACAATTTCAAGCATACCAACATTGGCATTGTGGGGATGCCAGAAGGATAAGAGACAGCAAGAATTTTAAAACCTATTTGAAAAATAATGACAGAAAACTTCCCTAACTTGGTGAAGGAAATAGACATACAAGTCCAGGAAGCACAGAGAGTCCCAAACAAGATGAACCTAAAGAGCCCACACCAAGACACATCATAATTGAAATGTGAAAGGTTAAAAACAAAGAGAGAATCTTAAAAACAGCAAGAGAAAAGCAGTTAGTTACCTACAAGGGAGCTCCCATAAGACTGTCAGCTTATTTCTCAAAAGAAACTTTGCAGATCAGAAGGAAGAGCAAGAAATATTCAAAGTGATGAAAAGCAAGGACCTACAACCAAGACTACTCTACCCTGCAAAGCTATCATTTAGCATTGATGGACATATAAAGAGCTTCCCAGACAAGAAAAAGCTAAAGGAGTTTATCACCACCAAACCAGTATTGTATGAAATGGTGAAGGGTCTTCTTGAAGACGAAGATAAAAAATACTAACAATAAAATGGCAATAAATACATATCTATCAACTATTGAATCTACAAACAAAATAAACAAGCAGAACAGAAACAGACTCATAGATACAGAGAACTTTGTGTTGGTTTCCAGATGGGAGTGGGGTTGGGGGAATGGGCAAAAAGGTGAAGGGATTAAGAAGTACAAATTAGTAGTTAGACTGAGGAACCTCAAAGGAAAGGGGGGGGGGCGGGAAGAGATAAACCAAAGAACTTATATGCATATATGCATAACCAATGGACACAGACAATGATGTAGGGAAGGCAGGAGGGGGGTGGGAGTGGGGAGGAGGGGGTCAATGGGGGGAAAAAGGAGAGACATCTGTAATATTTTCAACAATAAAAATAAGTTTTTTAAAAAAGAAAATACAAAGAATTAAAATATAACTAAACAATTAGGTAAGCATTAACAGCAAGGTATATTAAATACTAGCATGGGGAAATACAGGATGTTTTGCAAGTATATAACAGAGGCATTCAGTATAGACTGGGGAACATCAAAGAAGTCTTTCACAAGAATGCAAAATTTAAACTAAGACCTGGTGGATGAATGAAAGCCAGCTCAAGATGGGGGAGCCCTGGCCAGTTTGGCTCAGTGGTTAGAGCATCAGCCTGCAGACCCAAGAGTCTCAGATTTGATTCCTAGTCAAGGGCATGTACCTCAGTTGCATGTTTGATCCCCAGCCCTGGTTGGGGTCATGCAGGAGGCAAGCAATCAATGTGTCTCTCTCACATACATGTTTCTCTCTCTCTTTCTCCCTCCCTCACTCCCTTCCACTCTATATCAAAATCAATGGAAAAATATCCTCATGTGAGGATTAACAACAACAACAACAACAACAAAAGATGGGGGAAAGGTGGTCCAGGTAAAGAAGACAGCATATGCAAAATCTTGAAGGTATGATAGAGAATGAAATCTCAACTGAAGGTTCTGAAGGCATTGAAGATGCTGAAGAAATGTTGAGAATGAGGCTTGAGATACAGACAGGGGCTCAAGTGATGGCTTTGAAAGGAGTCATTTAATCAGATTTTCATGTCAAGATCACAGCAGTGAGAATTGATTGGAAAGGATAAGAAAACAAGTAAGGAGGCTTCAGCAGCAATTCAGGTGAGAAATAGCTCCAGCGATCCCAATAATTCCACATCACCAGAATATACAACTTTCTGATCTTACCACTTTTTTGAGTCATGTCCTCACAGCCTTATCTTTTGGATGCTGTTAAAAGCACTTCCCTGCTTATAGCATCAGCCCCTTCCCTTTCTTTCTGTCTGTTGAATTTACCTGACAAAACCCTACCTTAGTTACAGCCATGTCCTCCTGTTTGATATATGGACCCAAGGAGTAGAATGTGACTGGAAGAAAATATATGACAATGCTGACAGGTTTCAATTTAAATTCATGACCTCATGTGGGTCTTTGGTGTGATCTTATGTATTTACCTAATCCATTTACTTTCCAGCTGCCCTAGATAACTATTCCAAACCTTCTTTCTGCTTAAATCTCCCTCCACATTCTCATTGTCTACTCATGATCTTTTTTTTTTTTTTTTTTACTAAGAAAATAGAAATTGTCCAAAGGTAGTTTCTGGTCCTTCAGGACATTATGTAAATAAAATAAGCTAGTCACAAAAAGACAAATACTGTATGAGTTCATGTATATGAGATGTCTAAAGTAGTCAAACCCACAGAAACATGGAGTAGAAGGCTGGCTTCCAGGGGCTGAAGGGAGGGGGAAATGGACTTGTTCAATGACTATAGTTTCAATTTTGCAAGATGAAAGAGTTCCAGAAATCTGTTGCACAACAACGTGAATATATCTCACTAGTGAACCATATATACTTAGAAATGGGTAAGAAGACAAATTTTATATTATGTTTTTACCACAATTTTAAAAAAGTACCTTCCAATTTTTAGTCTGGCCCACCCTTAGCTGGGTGCACAGCACCCACCCCAAGTTTCCTGTCCATACCACTTCCTCCCTACATCACCAGGGGGTCTGCCACCCTTTCACATTCAAGCAGAGGCACCAATAAAAACAAACCAGAGATGTGTGCATGGAGCTACTACCCTAATTAAGCTCTAGTGCAGAAAAGTGAACATATCTAGTGTACAGTCTCAGAGCTCTTAAAGATTGCAGCCCAGAACTGCAGAAGTTGCCAAGTGAGACCATCACTGAGAAGCTAATGAAAACCTGAACAAGTTGTGGAAGATACAGAGCAGAACGCACCCAAGGGAGGACTGGCCAATCCAGCATATGGAGTGACAAAGATCCATTTCACCAACCAGCATCTATGCCAGGAAATTGAATGAGCAGAGGAAATGGGATATGCATGCGGCCCAGGGTAGGTAACAACTGACCTGGTGGGACCCAATGCCACCAAGGCCCAAAGAAAGAGCAGAGACCCAAATATTTGGCCCTTTCACCCCCAAATAAAGAGGGGCCTCAGGGACAGTGTGGGAGAAAATTTAATGTTGAGCTGGACTCACAGTTCCATTCTTGGGCACCATTTTGTTGTCTGTCCTGATTCAATCCAAAGAATATTTCAGACTTGTCAATAACATTCCTCTGATATTTACAGAATTATACCCCAAAACTGCAGAATGTACATTCTTCTGAAGTGCACACAGAACATTCTCAAAGATAGATCACATGTTAGGACACAAACTAAGTCTCTACAAGTTCAAGAAGATTGAAATCATATCAAACATCTCAGATCACAATGGCATGAACTTGAAATTAATTATAATAAAAACACTCAAAAACATTCAAACACATAGAATAGCATGTTATTAAACAATGAATGGGTTACCAAGGAGATCAAGGAAGAAATAAAAAATATTCCTGGAAATCAATGAAAATGAACACACAACAACAAAAAATCTATGGGACAGAGCAAAAGCAGTCCTGAGAGGGAAGTTCATAGCATTACAGGCCTACCTCAAGAAAAAAGAAAAATTTCTAATAGACTACCTAACCCTACAACTTAAAGAACTAGAAAGGGAACAAAGAGAAAAACCCAGAGTATGTAGAAGAAAAAAAAAAAATACAAAAGATCAATGAATCCGAGAGTTGGTTCTTTGAAAGGATCAACAAGGTTGATGAACCTTTAGCCAGACTCACCAAGAAACAAAGACAGAGGACCCAAATAAACAAAACCAGAAAGGAAAGAGGAGAAGTAATAACTGACACCACAGAAATACAAAGGATTTTTAGAAAATACTATGAATAATTATACGCCAACAAATTGGACAACCTAGACAAAATGGACAAATTCCTAGAATCATACAGTCTTCCTAAATCAAATGGAAAGAGTCAGAACACCTGACCAGACCAATAACAAAGAAGGAAATTGAAATAGTAATCAAATAAATTCCCAGCAAACAAAAGCCCGGGTCTGGACAAATTCACAGGGGAGTTTTTTACCAAACATTCAAAGAAGAACGAATACCTGTTCTCCTCAAACTATTCCAAAAAGGTCAAGAATAAGGAAGACTTACAAGCTCTTTTAATGAGGCCAGCATAATCCTAATTCCAAAACCAGATAAAGACACTACAATGAAAGAAAATTACAGGCCAACATCCCTGATGAACATAGATGCCAAAATCCTCAACAAAATACTAGTAAATCAGATCCAACAATATATTCAAAAATTATTCACCATGACTAAGTGGGATTTATCCCAGGGATGCAAGTCTGGTACAATATTCACAAATCAATAAGTGTGATACACCACATAAACAAAATGAAAGATAAAAATCATATGATCATGCCCTGGCCAGTTTGGCTCAGCACTTAGAGGGTCGGCCCGTAGACCAGAGAGTCCTGGGTTCAGTTCCTGCTAAGGACACGTACCTCGGTTGCAGTTTGTCTCTGGCCCTGGTTGGGGTCATGTGAATGGCAACCAGTTGATATATCTCTCTCACATCAATGTTTCTCTCTCTCTCTTCCCCCCTCTCCTCCTCCCACTCTATCTGAAGATAAATGCAAAAACATGTCCTCGGGTGAGGATAAAATTTTTTTTAAAAATCATATGATCATATCAGTAGATGCTGAAAAAACATTTGACAAAATCCAGCACCCATTTTTCATAAAAGCTCTCAGCAAAGCAGAAATAGAGGGATCATATCTCAACATAATAAAGGCTATAAAAGGAAAACCTACAGCCAACATCATACTCAATGGCAAAAACTAAAAGCATTTCCCTTAAGAACAGGAACAAGACAGGGATGTCCACTTTTGCCACACTTATTCAACATAGTACTGGAACTCTTAGCCACAGCGATCAGACAAGAAGAAAAATAAAAAGCATCCAAATTGGAAAGGAGGAAGCAAAACTTTCATTATTCACAGATGACATGATATTGTACATAGGAAACCCTAAAGACTACATCAAAAAACTACTAGATTTAACAGATGAATTTGGCAAAGTAGCAGGATACAAAATTAACACCCAGAAATCAATGGCATTCTTATGCACCAATAATGGACACTCAGAAAGGGAAACTAAAAACACAATCACATTTAACACTACAACAAAAAAAATTTAAGATACCTAGGAATAAACTTAACCAAGGAGGTAAATGACCTGTTCTCAGAAAATTACAGGACACTGAAAAAAGAAATAGAGGAAGATATAAAAAAATGGAAGCATATACCATGTTCATAAATTGGAAGAATCAACATCATTAAAATGACCATACTATCCAAAGCAATATAGAGAGTCAATGCAATTCCTATTAAAATACCAACAGCATATTTCACAGATCTAGAACAAATACTCCAAAAGTTTATATGGAACCATAAAAGATCCCAAATAGCCATAGCAATCTTGAAAAAGAAGAACAAAGTGGGAGGGATCACAATACTGGATATCAGGTTATACTACAAAGCCACTGTAATCAAAACAGCCTGGTACTGGCACAAGAATAGGCATATAGATCCATGGAACAGAACAGAGAACCCAGAAATCAACCCAAGACATTATGCACAATTAATATTCAACAAAGGAGGCAAGAGCATACAATAGAGAAAAGACAGCCTCTTCAATAAATAGTGTTGGGAAAATTGGACAGGTACATGCAAAAAAAAAAAAAAAGAAAGAAAGAAAGAAAAAGAAACTAGACCACCATACACAAAATAAAGTCAAAATGGATAAAAGACTTAAGTGTAAGCCATGAAACCATAAAAATTCTAGAAGAAAATGTAAGCAATAAAATCTCAGACATCACATGTAGCAGAATTTTCACCAATACATCTCCTAGGGCAAGAGAAACAAAGGAAAAAATTAATAAATGGGACTACATCAAACTAAAAAGCTTCTGCACATCAAAAGAAACCAGCATTAAAATGAAAAGGGAACCTACTCTTTGGGAGAACGTATTTGCCAATGATACATCGGATAATAGCTTAATTTCCAAAATATACAGAGTACTCCTACAACTCAACAGAAAGAAGACAAACAATCCAATTAAAAAATGGGCAGAGGGCCCTGACCAGTTTGGCTCAGTGGTTAGAGCGTCGGCCCGTGGACCAAGGAGTCTCAGGTTTGATTCCGGCCAAGGGCACATACCTCGGTTGCGGTTTGCCCGGGGCCCTGGTCGGGATTGTGCAGGAGGTGACCAGTGGATGTATCTCTCTCATGTCAATGTTTCTCTCTTTCTCTCTCTCCCTCCCTCCCTCTCCTCCACTCTATCTGAAGAAAAATGCAAAAAAATATCCTCAGGTGAGGATTAAGAAGAAAAAAAATGGGCAGAGGACCTGAATAGACACTTCTCCAAAGAGGACATACAAATGCCAAGAGACATGAAAAAATGTTCAACGTCACTAATCATTAGAGAGATGCAAATTAAAACAATTATGAGGCATCATCTCACACCTGCCAGAATGGCTGCCATCAACAATTCGTCAAACAACAAGTGCTGGCGAGGGTGTGGAGAAAAGGGGACTCTAGTACACTGCTGGTGGGAATGCAGACTGGTACAGCCACTATGAAAAACAGTATGGAGTTTCCTCAAAAAATAAAAAATGGAACTGCCATTTGACCCAATGATCGCATTTCTCAGAATATGTCCTAAGAAGCCTGAAACACCAATCAGAAAGAATATATGCACCCCTATGTTCATAGCAGTGCTATTTACAATGGCTAAGGTCTGGAAACAGCCCAAGTGCCCATCAGTAGATGAGTGGATTAAAAAAACTGTGGTACATTTACACAATGGAATACTGTGCAGCTGTAAGAAAGAAAGATCTCTTACCCTTTGAGACGACCTCGAGGGACCTGGAGAGTATTTTGCTAAGCAAATTAAGCCAGTTAGAGAAAGACAAGTACCACATGATCTCATTTATGGACTATAATGAACAAAATAAGCTGATAATCAAAATAGATCCAGAGACATGGAAGTAGGGAACAGACTGACAAACCTCAGAAGGAAGGGGGCTGGGGGAATTGGGAAGAGATAAACCAAAGAACATATATGCATATATGCATAACCAATAGACACAGACAATAGTGTGGGGAAAGCAGGAGTGGGGTTAGAGTAGGGAGGAGGGGATCAATAGGGAAAAAAGGAGGGACATTTGTAATACTTTCAACAATAAATATTTTTTTAATTATTTTTATTAATTTGTTTTTGTTACAGATGTTTCTCCTTTTTCCCCCATTGACACCCTCCTTCCCATCTCCCCGTCCCATCCCCAGCTTTGTTGTCTAGGTCCATTGGTTATGCTTACATGCATATAAGTTCTGTGGTTTATCTCTTTCCCCTCAACACTCCCTCTTCTGAGATTTGTCCGTCTGTACCCTACCTCTATGTCTCTGGGTCAATTTTGTTCATCAGTTTGTTTAGTTCATTATATTCCACAAATAAGTGAGATCATGTGATATTTGTCTTTCTCTGCTTGGCTTGTTTCGCTTAGCATAATACTCTCCAGGTCCCTCCATGTCATCTCAAAGGATAAGAGATCTTTCTTTCTTACAGCTGCATAGTATTCCATTGTGTACATGTACCACAGCTTTTTTATCCACTCATCTACTGATGGACACTTGGGTTGTTTCCAGATCTTAGCTATTGTAAATAGTGCTGCTATGAACATAGGGGTGCATATATTATTTCTGATTGGTGTTTCAGGCTTCTGAGGTATATTCCTAGAAGTGGGATCACTGGGTCAAATGGCAGTTCAATTTTTAACTTTTTGAGGTAACACCATAGTGTTTTCCATAGTGGCTGCACCAGTCTGCATTCCCACCAGCAGTGTGCTAGAGTCCCCTTTTCTCCACACCCTTGCCAACACTTGTTTGATGATTTGTTGATGGCGGCCATTCTGACAGGTGTGAGGTGATACCTCATAGTTGTTTTAATTTGCATCTCTCTGATGATTAGTGACGCTGAGCATTTTTTCATATGTCTCTTGGCCATTTGTATGTCCTGTTTGGTGAGGTGTCTATTTAGGTCCTCTGCCCATTTTTTAATTGGGTTCTTTGTCTTCCTTTTGTTGAGTTGTATGAGCACTCTATATATTTTGGAAATTAATCCCTTATCTGATGCATCATTGGCAATTATGGTCTCCCATATAGTATTTTTTTAAAAACGTTCTTCTGGAGCACTCACTGGAAGTGACCTGAAAGCTCCATGAAGACTTATGTGATTTCTTCCATGAGAATCTCTAAGGGGGAGAATGTGTAATTGCTGAAAATAATGAATGAAAATCAACACACAGATAAGTGGTTCTTTATACCCATTTGTACAGATATTTTACTGCTAAAACAGCTCCCTTTCTGAAGTACAATGTACTGTTTAAAAGTTAGGTCAAGGGATAGGATAACCCATGGGTTGACAACCTTCTTTATAAGGGGTCAGATAGGAAATATTTTCAGATTTGCAGGCCAACCCGTCTCAGTAAAGGAGACAAAAGATACCAAGAAGGCTTAGAGAGTCCTGTGAGATGACTACACTCATAAAAACACACTCCTTCTGTTGATTATAAAAATATCTAGCAATGTCCTAGAAAAGGACAATTTACATCACTTTCACTCACAAAATTATTTGTGAATTAAATGCTAATGAAATTGAGACACTGTGGGGAATCCAGCCTTCTTGTGGTTTGTCCACTTTCCTCGACCACTGCTCTAGTTATTGTGGGGAGTTAATGCTAATCTTTTTGTAAGTGTGAGACCCTAGTGTCATTTTTTTTCTGGATACCTCACCTTGTTTTGCAAAGTATTATATATTTTACAAATGGAATTAAAATCAAAATAACTTTGAGAATGTGTTGTAGAAATCCATGCTGCCCTATCCTTCAGCCCTGCTCCCCCCACCCCCTCCAGCAATGACTTAGATTCTCTAGAATTGAAAAGAACATGTGAACATTTGGGGGTATTTAATATTTCCCATCTTGTATGGCAATTGAGTTGTGGCCTGCATTCAATTCTGTAAACAAAGAAAAACACAAACAAATATAAAAACCAAGTCTCCTTTTTAAAGGACAGTCTCTTTTAAAAAAAAAACAACAACATCCTGTCCACCACTAACACTGGCTCTGATCTAATCCAGCGGTGTAGGTGGTTCTGATCCTGATTTTCCCATGATCCTTCTGCCTCTGCAGGGAAGTAGAGCATCCGCGCTTCGGAGACTGCTGTCAGAACAGGCACGTCACTTACCTGATCGCAAACTCTCCAAGTGGAGTTTGGTCGGCAACCTTCCCTAGCAAAGCAAAAACAAAAGCATCTAACTGAAAATTTAGTAACCAAGAAATTATCTGGATTAGTTCATTGCTTTCAAGCAGGGCTACAGGTAATCTAAATTCCTCCTTTAAAAAAAAAAAAATAATTCTAATCTCAAGTTTCTGCCTTCCCAATATTAGAATCCTCTTTCCTCACAGCCCAGGTTATCACAGAATCAAAGAGATTAATGCCACATCAAAGACCACTTTCCCATCTCATTTACTCATCTTTCTGTGCGTAAGAAAGCTGGGTGTTGGGACACAAGAAGGAGTTTGCTTTCATCAGGAAGTGCAGCAAGTTCCAAAGGTCCTTTTTCTAAGATTCTGAACTGACAAGGCATTTTTCTGTAGTGGGCGGAGCAATCAGCTTTTGAATCCTGGCCTTGCTGCTTGTGTATTTGCTCTTAGTTCTTGAGCCCTGTGCTCTTACCCAGAGAGGGGATACAAGGTGGTTAGAGGCAGAGACCCAGGAGTCAGACTGCCGGTTCAAACCCTGACCTAAGGGAAAGATCTAGTCTCACCATGGAGCCAGTGGTCAAACTTGGCCCCAATAATGTGGTGCAGGCAGCCAGTTGTCATGCCACATGACGACACAGCATCTAGGATGGAGCTTATGTCCCCAAATGTTTAACTTGAACCTATTTAAGGCTCTGACTTAATGTCCAGGTTACAGGAAATACTAGACATTGAACAACAGCATTAGGGTTAAAACATCATCCACAGCTGTTCTGTTCTCTTGAAAAGGTAAAAGTCATTGGGGGAAAATGTTGAGGAATGTAATCAGTCACACTGTGTGAAATGTGATTGGGGGCTCGTATGAAAAGCCGTAGCCATTAAAGACTCTGAGATTTGAGTATGGATTGGATATTAGTTGGTATGAGGGAACTATTGTTAAATCTTTTCAATGTGAATATATTATTTATGTAGGGATGACATGTCACGAGGTCTGCAACATCAACACTGTTCAATGAAATACATACAGAGAAACAAACATAAATCAAATATAGCACAATGTTCACAGTTGTTGAAGATCGGTGGGGGATGTGTAGGTCTCTGTTATATTGTTCTTTCAACTTTTCTATGTGTCTGAAAGCTTTAAAGTAAACATTTTGGGGGGAATTTTGCTTCCACAGCCCCTACCAATATATTTACCAATATACCTGCATGTGTGCTGTAACTTCCCTATAATTTTCATGATGGAAGATTTATCCTGCTTTTTATGGCCAATATCTTCATGGTGTATTGGAGCTCATCCCTTTCACTTACCCAGGGACATCATGACAGCAATGTTCCCTTCTCTTTCCTACATTATGATCTTTCCCTCTTTGGGCCCCACATACCCTTCTAGCTACTACTGCACTTGCCTTTCTCCACTACCCTTAACAGAAAAATTCAATTAAAAAAAAAAGTTATTGAGTACCTACTGTGTGCTGGAGAAATGATAATGAACAAAAGACAAAAGCACTGCTCTAATGAAGCTAATCTTTTAGTTGGTGAGGATGGATAATAATCAGAGTAAGTAAACAAATGATGTAGCATGTAAGAAGAGCTAGGTGACAAGAGAAAATGAAGCAAAGTAAGAGGGATGGAGAGTACATGGACAGAGGTGTCCAGCGTTGCTGACACCGATATGGAACCTTGTACAGACAGAGCCTTGACCAACTCACATGGCTTGGGAAGCAGAGCCCGACTCCGTGACTCATTTTATTCCCCTTGACCAGGCATCTGTGTAGAGTAAACTTATTACACAACCATCGGGGTTGACTCTGGTGATTTTGCAACTTAAGTAGGGTGGGCTTGTCTGCACCTTAGATTTTCCTACAGTTAAAATGGGGAGCTGTTGATAGTTTGAGCAGAGAATAGTAAGATCTGACTTATGGTTTAAAAACATCACTTTGGCCACTGTGTTGAGGAGGGACTGTATGGGGAGCAAAGGTGGAAGCAGGAAAGCCAGATAGAAAAATAATCCAAGTGAGAGAGGATGATGTCAGGGGTGATATGTTAGTGGTGAAGCTGATGTATAGTCGTCCACTTCTAGATGTACTTTTTAAAAGTATACGTTTTAATAGGCCTAAAAAGATCTACCGATGAGGTGGATTTTGAGGGTACAAGAAAGAAGTCAAAGGTGGCTCCTGGGTTTGGGACCTGAGCAGTCAGAAGGATGGAGTTTTGATTATCTGAGATGAAAATATGGGTAGACCAGGGTCGGGAGGAAGATAAGCAGTTTGATTTCAGATGGTAAACTTTGGCCTATTGGAATCCAAGTGGAAATGGGTATGGAAGAGTCTAGAGTTCGTGGGTCTCAACGAGTTTCAAGTCTCAAGAATTATCTATAGTCATTGTTATCATTTCCTCTTCCTTCATTCCCCTGCGAACCTGTGGCATAATAAGAAATATATATTATTGGGTCTTAGTCCCCAGTTCCTGGCACAAACCTCTTCAAACCCTTGGAATTTTCTAAGTTTTTGTCTTTCATAAGGAGCCCCTTTGGAGCTGATGCTATTGAGGTGACTTGGGGTGGTGCCACTAGGTAGACTCAGGATGGGGCTGGTCACCAGAAAGACCAAGTGATTAGAGGGTTGGAACTTTTGGCCCACTGACCTCTGAGAAGGGGAAGGGCAGGAGAGTGCTGTGGATTAAGCTCTATTTAAAAAAAAAAACAAAAAAAAAACTCTTGAACAACAAGATTTGATGAGCTTCTGGGTTGGTAAACACATCCACGTGCTGGGAGGGTGGTGCACCCCAGTTCCATGGGGACAGAAGCTTCTACACTCAGGATCCTTCCAAATCTCCCACTATGTGCCTCTTCATCTCACTGCTCATCTGTAGCCTTTATAAAATCCTTTATAATAAACTGGTAAATGTAAGTCAGTGTTTCTCTGAATTCTGTGAACTGCTCTAGCAAATCAATCAAACCTGAGCTGAGGGTGTGGAAATCTCCAGTCTACAGTCATTTGGTCAGAAGCACAAATGACAGCCTGGATTTGTGATTGTGTCTGCAATGGTGGAGCGGATGCAGTTTTGTGGGACTGTGCCCTTGACTTGCGGGAGCTGATGCTATCTCCAGGTACACAATGTCAGAATTGAGTTCACTGTAGGACACCCAGTCAGTGTCCACTGAGAACTGGAGAATTGCTTGATCATGCTGGAAAAAAACATATTAGAGAACTCATTCCAGACTTTTGTCCCCTACCACTCCTCTAAAGCTGAGGAGTTACCAACGGCCTTCCACTGCTAAATCAGTGGCCAATTCTCTTCAACCTTGAAGAAAACTATTCAAGGAAAATATGAAGTCTTTACAAAGTCATCTTATCAGATTCATTTGACACAGGACATCATTTCCTCCTCTTTTGAAAAATGTTTTACTTAACCTCACCCTTTTCTGTTATTCCTCATTCCTCACTGGACACTCCTTCCTTCTCAGTCTCCTTGGCTGGTTTTTCCTTATTTTTCCAGTGCAAGTGTTGGAGTGGAGAGTCCTGGAGCCCCGTCCTTGGACCTTATCTCTTTAGGTACATCACCTTTTTGTACCCAGTCGTAAGTTTATATCTCCAGTGTAGATCTCTCCTCCAAACTCCAGACTCAAGACTACTGAACATCTTCACATGGATGTCCAATCCTGAATTCAGACGTAGGGGTCCAAACCCAAACTCCCCCACCTTTTATTCTCCTGCGGTCTTCCGCATCTCAAAAAGAGCAACTCCATTCTCCCAACTACTCAGTTCAAAACCTTGGAGTCATCTTCAACTCCCTCTTTTTCTCATACTCATATCCAGTACATCAGAAACTCTTTTCAGATGTATACCTCAAAACGTATCTATAATGCACACCTACCAAGACCACTCTGGTTCAAGACGATCATCCCTTGTCTGAATGAAAAAATGAGTCTCCTAACTGGCCCCCCTGCTTCTACATTTGCTGTTCTACAGTCTAGTGTATTTTCCATTAAAACAGTCAGAAAGATCATTTAAAAATAAGTTAAATTAGGCCACCTGTTTAGTCAAAACTTTCCAAAGGCTTTCCATATTATTCAGAGTAAAAGCCCAAGTCCTTCTGATGATCCAAAGCGATCTGCAGCTCTCCCCTCCCCCACCAACCCTGACCTCCGTCCTGCCACTCTTCTCCTCTACCTCGAGGCTACAGTCACCTTGGCTTCTCTGCTTTTCTTGAAGACAGAAGTGTGCTTGTCCTCAAGGCCTTTGCACTGTCTTTACCTCTTCTTAAAACTCTATTCCCTCGGGGGATTACATGTCGTATTCCCTCACTTCCTTCAGATCTCCGCTAAAATGTCACCTCAACAGAAAGGCTTTCCCTAACCACTTGATATAAAGTGTCACTCCCCCCCACCCCCATTGTTCTTGCCCTGCTTCATTTTTCTCACTAGTACCCATCATTTCCTGACATGTACTTATTTGTCTCTATCCATCAGAATGGAAAGTCAGAAGGGCAGGGGTGTTTTGTTTGTTTGTTTGTTTTTCCTATTGAATCTCCAACACCCAGAAAAGTGGCCAGCATATAGTTTGTTTTTAGTGACTAAGAATAAAGAATGATAGTGCTGTTCAAGAACAAAATTCAACCAAGTAAGTTCGAAGATATAACTGACTTTATTAAACAGTTCATGTCTCAGGGAACATCCCATTTAGCAACTAGAAGGGTGCTCCTAAGACTTGTATAAAATGGAAGGTTTTTACATGCAGAAAGGAAGAGGGATATGAAGTTAACTGTGTGGGTTACTGCAGGTAAGGACACCTTCCCTCAGGAGAAGGGAAGTGGTCTTATCGGGCAGACTACCTCACTAGTGTTGGTCAGGAAATTCCAGACTGATTGGTTTAAAATGTCACTCCTGGAAGAGATTGAAACTGCAGTTAGGTTAGTTACTAAGTTTCAGTTTGGTGGTGTGGCTTACCACAAGGGACTCCATTTTGGCCTGTTGTTTCTTTTTTTTAACTGGTATGTATCAGAACGGTGCTAGTGGAGATGTGGGGCAGCCAGCCTCCTAGATGGCTCCAGACATCCCTGCCTCTGGCATTCAGGTTCTTGTATTAGCCCCTCCCACAGTGAGTAGAGCTGATTTACCTGTGTAACCAATGGCAGAAATGACAATGTGTGACTTCCAAGCCTAGGTCACAAAGGATGTTGTGGCTTCCACCCCGCCCTCTCCGGGATTGCTCCGCATGTGGGAAATCCGTGTTGCATCAGGAGGATGCTCAAGCAGCCTGTACACGGGCCGCGTGGGCGGGAACTGCGCTCCTGCTAACAGGCAGTGCCACTTGAGAGTGAACTATCTTAGGAGCAGATCTCAAATCCATCAAACTTTCAGGCCAGAACCCCGTGACTCTGCTGCTCCCAGATTCCTGACCCACAAAAACTGTGTGATATAATACATGTTTATTGTTGCTCCAGGCTGCTAAATTTTGGGGTAATCTGTTATGCCACAGTTGCCATGTCCTCTGCTGGTTCTCCTCAGGACTTTTGCATTTGTTTTTCCTTCTGCCTAAAACTCCATTCCCTCAGATAGTTGCATGTCTTAATCTCTGACTTCCTTCAGGTCTCTGTTAAAATGTCATGCTATACAGTTATACAGCACTGCAACAATAGATAACAAATACAGGATGTGTTTGAGTTATCCAGGAGGTAGCTGCAACTGGAATTAGCAACTGATTGGATATGAGGGATAAGAGAGAGCTGAAGGAGTCAAAATGATTCTCAAATTATTGGTTTGTATAACTAGTTTGTGCCATTCCTGGATTTAGGGAAACAGGTTTGGGGAAGAGATTATAAATTCAGTTTTGGACCTGCTGAATTTGAAATGTCTAACAAATATCCAAGTGAAGATGTCTAAAGTGCAGGCAGATATACCATTTGTAACACAGAAGACATCTGCACTAGAAGTTAAGACCTTAGAATCAGGGCCAGCTAGATAATTTGCAGGGCCCAGTGCAAAATGAAAATGCAGGGTCCCTTATTCAAAGACTGCATGATGTCCACCAGCTGCCAGGTCCCCCTCTGGTCAGTTTGTAGGATCGGCAGACTATGCTCTGGCTGAGGGTGCAGAAGTTGAGTCAAGTATCTCCTCTGCCCATGGACTCTATGCTCCAAACTACGTTGGAGGGGCTACGTCCAAGAGATTGCAACTTCCCTGCCAGGATGCACTGGAATAGGAGATGGGCAAGAGACTCATCTCTACTGAGTCATCTACTGGGTGCACTGTGGCACTGCCAGTCTAGGGCAGGGACAGGTGCCACCATGCCCTACCCTAAGATACCATGGGTACATACACATGACCCTGACCTTCCCTGTGCCCTTACCCAGGTCTCCTCAGATCCTGGTTCTCAGTGGGGCAAAGGGGAGGATGGGCAGGGCTGAGGTGCCAGAGAATGTGGGAGCTGGCACTGAGAACCTACCCCAAGGAGGCAGGACTGCATGTGAACTCACACAAACTCCACTGTCTCTCTGAACTTCACTTACAAAACAAAACTTCAAAGGTGACATTATTAGGAATTTCAAGCCAGTAACCACAGAGTATTAAGACTCTAAGCATTAAGCCTTTCTGCATGCAGGACCCTGTGTGAATGAACTGTTTGAATGCCTATGAATCTGGGCCTGCTTGAAACACATAGTAAAGTTATAAGACTGAATGAGTTCAAAAGGGAGATGAGAAGAAAAGGGGCTCAAGGACTGAGGCCAGAGAAACCCAAGATTTAAGGGATGAGTAGAGAAAGAACATCCTGTGGCCAGACAAAGGTTGTAACTAATCAGAAGACCAATGAAGAAGAAAATACTTGGTCTATGATCTCTGACTTTGAAAAGCTTTGCAAATCCAATAACCTGGCCACCTATTAAGCACATTTTATTTCACAAACTATTTATGGTAGAGATGATACATTTTCAGGGTCATAGGTGTGGTTCTTACAAAGTCCTATTACCTTTATTATTTTTGAAGCATATATTACTCAGTTGAAAAAAATGCATGAGAGAAGCTGCAAGAAATAAAATGGGTTAAATGAAATAATGGGGTTTACTAATAATAGACTCACAGCTAACCTAAGTAAATAATTCATTTCACATCCAGCCACAGCCACCCTTTCACATAAGGCCAGCAGAGTCTCTCTGCAACATTTATAAAGCAAGAAAAATGTAAACTAAAATCTGTGAAGAATTTTAGATGACTCATTGAAACCTGTTGCAAAATCAACCACAAGAGTTTTCTAACTACTAATTAACTTTGAGCAAAGTCTTGGGCCATAAAAAGCTAAGCATTTGGTGAGAGAACGGTGGCAGGGAGTTGATGAAAACTTGTGAGTTTAGAATTGGTGGGGGGATTTTTTTTTTTTTATGGATTCAGAAATGTCTCTGGAAGTGGTTTATAATGTGGCCAAGAACACAGATTCTAAAACAAGCTGCTTGGGTTTGAATCCCAGCCCTGCCACTTACTCCCTATGTGATTTTGGACAAGTTACTCAATTGCCCTGTGCATGAGTAAATGAGTGGTAGACTCCTAGGGTTGTTATGAGAATCAAATAACTGAATGTAAAACATTTAGAACTGTGCCTAGCATATAAAAAGCACTGTATACTTACTTGTTGAATGAAAACTGTGAAAACGGATCATATAACCAAAATAGCTCTGGAATTTCTATTACAGTAGGTCCCACAAGCACTGGGGAGAAAGTTCACTAAAAGTTTTTTCTTCTCCTCATTTTTCCCCTGTATTCTTCCATCTCCCCCCACCCACCCACCCACCCATCTTCAGAGTAGTGTATTGTTTTCTCCTTATATTAAAAACAATTTTCTTTATTCAGAAAGGTTACTTAAGAAGTATAGTGTTTCCTGGATATTTTCTTAAAAGTAATTTCCTCATGTCTTAAAATGCATATTCACGACCATTTTCCCACTTATGATTAGTCTCAATGTCTTCTTTCTTTCACATAAAAACATCATAAATATGTGTATGGGAAAATAAAATGCACAGTATCTTTAGTGTTATTGTAATTATCATAATAATTCTGGTATTTCAGTGGAAAAAATATAAAAAGTTTCAGTGAGAAGTGTTAGAGAGGCAATGACTGTAACAAGAATTTCAAATATACCTCTAGCCCCTTTGAGAAGTTAAAACTCACCCATCAAAATTCACCAGCCTTTTTGAAAAACGTTCTGCAGAAGTATGATCCTAGGAACCTTCAGTCCAAACTAGGCAATGTGAGTTCAAAATCGAAACCCCTTTGGGTGTGTCCTATTGTTCCCTTTGGTCTCCAGGAATTCATTCTTTTACTCTGTGTCTCAATTTTATTTCAGTACTGTCTTTGTTTCCTTGGGCTATTATAGGTTTTTTACACGACTTTAGAGTTTACATGGTGGAGGTCTTCGGTTTCTTTTGCCTTTTGGACACGTGGGACTGAGCTTTACAAGGTCCTAATGGGCTGCACCCTGAGCGATCATCCTCGACCACTCCCTGTGTGTGTTCAGCGGGCGAGGGGTAGGGGGCGCTTCTCTCTCTTCTTAACCTCACTTTATGCGGAAATCCTCCTGCCTTTGTGAATATTTCTTTAGATCTTGCTCTGCCTTTTTTCCTCTGCTGCCTATTACCCACGAGTTTTGCCTCTTTTCTCTGTAATCTCCCCCCTCATCTTGCCTACAGAATACTCGTCCCCCTTTAGAGTCAATGAAACTGACACTAAGATCCTCCCTTGGCTCCACGTCGCCTTTCAGCACAGTTCAAACGGGCTCGCCTTCAGGGTGCTTCACGTGAGCTGCAGCAGCGTCTTCTCCTCTCCAGGGACAGTTATCAAAGAGCAAGCCCCATACCTGTATCTATATGTGACCTTAGAAGCGAAAGCTGCCTCGTCCGGGGGCAGCCGGTCCACTCCCACCCTCGCGTGCTCTCGCCTCGCCCTTCCACGAGGTCACCAGCGTGCAGAAGGCGAGCGCCAACTACTCCCTCTCGTCTCCCGACTTCCTTCCGAGCGCCTAATAAGCCGGGGGAAGTGCTCGCTCCCGCAGCCTCAGCTCGCGCCGGGCATGCTCAGTGGCGGGTGCTAGCCTCGGGCGCTGGGTTCGGGTCGGCGGCCGCCGCGCCTCGGCTTTCCGGAGCGCGGGCCGGTGCAGCGGCCCCTGAGCCGGCAGCGAGACCCGCCCCGCGCGCCCCACCCGGGCGCCGGGCCCGCGAGAGCCGCGTCGTTCCGGAACCCGCGAGCCCCAACTTCGCGCCAAGTTCGGAGCCGCCTTCGGGGGAGCAATGCAAATGATGACCAGGGACGTTCTGTTAGACATGGAGCAGGAGGAGGACGACGACGAGGATGGAGATATCGGTGAGCAAGGGGTTCGCGGGACTGGGCCGGCGCGGGGCCCCGCGTCCGCACCCGAACGCCCGAGCCCACGCGGGAGGGAGCTGGGGACTGCTCGTTGGCGCCGCACCCACCGCGGGGGAGGTTTGCAGGGACCCTCGGCCGCTCCGAGGAGCGTGGGGGCGCCCGGGCCGGGAGAAGGAGCCCGCGCACTGTCCGGGGCCGCAATGCGGCCGCCTCGGGCCGCCGACCCGGGTCGCCTCCCGGCTGGCTCGCGGCGACCGACGGCCCCCGGGAAGGCCTGCGAGGCGCGGGGCACGCAGGGGTCCCGAGCACAGTTTCTGGGCGGGGAAGGGACGCAGTCACCGGAGACACGGGGACGCCGCTGCGTGCGGAAGTCTTGACTCAGAAACAACAACTTTTGGGTCATTTTCTCCGCCTCGTACAGGCGCGGGGGCGTCTGTGGAACCTGCGCGGGCCGCGAGCCGGAGGCGGGGTTGGGGGCGCCGCGGCGGCCGGGGAGCAGGGGTGTGGCCCCCCGAATCCTCGGTGCTGGCCGCGGGAGCGCGGCTCGGGGAGGCAGGGCTGGGGCCGGGTGGAGCGGCCCGGGAACTGATTTGTGGCCGCGGGCCGGCAGTCTTTTCTCATCCGCAGAGCCCACGAGGAGGTAATCAGAGAAGGAAACCCTTAGGTGGGGTGGACCGCAGGCATTCCTACTAGTGCAGAAGGCCCCTGGAGCTTGGGGGCGAGGCAAGCCCATTCCTAATTAGAGTTAAAAATGCATAAAGTTGTCAAAGGAAGGGAGGGAGAGCTGTTTAACAGTAAAAAAGCTAACAAAAGGGTGGGAGGAGGCGAGGAAGGGGAAGCAATTGGAGGAGTGGGGAGAGAATCAGGTCTCTCAAGAGAAGACTCTCAGGGAAGGATGATGACATTGGGTCTCTACTGGAGACTGGCAATTAAATTACCACGCTGGTTTGTCCAACAGGCTCCGCCTCAGTTTCCTGGATGGCAGGTCACTTTAAAACATAATAGTTCCTGTTTACGTCCTAAAGCCTAGTCTTCTCTAATAACTTTAGAAAGTAATTTTAGGAGTTAGGTGTGGTTTTTCTTCCTTTCAAAGTCTAGGCACTGCTTATTTGTATAGTTCTTTTTTCTATCTCTGTTGCGATACGGTTGACACGTAACATTGTATAAGTTTAAGGTGTACAGTGTGTTGATTTGATGCTCATATATTTTGAAATGATTACTACCTAGCTGTAGCTAACACCTCCATCACGTAACATAATTACCATTTCCTTTTTGTGGTGAGAACATTTAAGATCTACTCTCAGCATCTTAAAAGTGTTTGACACAATATTATTAACTATAATCACTATCCTAGAAGTTTGACCAACATCTCCCAACCCCCCTCCCATTCTGTTTCTGTGAATTCAACTCTTTTAGATTTTACATATAAGTGATATCATACAGTATTTGTATTTCTATATTTGATTTATTTCACTTAGCATAATGCCCTCAAGTTCCTTCCATGGTGTCACAAATAGCAGAATTTCCTTCTTTCTCATGGCTGAATACTGTTACATTATTCTCCCTCTCTCTCTCCCCCTCTCTCTCCCTCTGTCTCTCCCCCTCTTTCTCCCTCTCTCTCTTCCCCCTCTCTCCCTCTCTCTCTCCCTCTCTCTCTCCCTCTCTCTCTCCCCCTCTCTCTCCCCCTCTCTCCCCCTCTCTCCCCCTCTCTCCCCCTCTCTCCCCCTCTCTCTCTCTCTCTCTCTCTCTCTCTCTCTCCCCCTCCCTCTCTCTCTCCCTCTCTTTGTCCCTGTCTCTCTCCCTGTCTCTCTCCCTCTCTCTCTCCCTCTCTCTCTCTCTCTCCCCCCTCCCCTCTTCCCCATAATCTCTATCCATTCCTCTGTAGTCAGACAATTAAATTTTTTATGTCATCTATCATAGTCACTGCTCATTTAAATTCATAGAACTTGATAACTTCCTTGTTGAACAGGGACAAAATGAATAGAGGGGATGCTACTCCATGGTTCAGCTATACTTTTCATTCAGTTGCGAACAATTTATTAGGTATCCATCCTTATGGAGGGAGCAAATAGTGTTTTTCTTTTGTATAGGAGAGAAAACTGAAGCTCACAGGTTGATCTGCCTAGCTTTTTGCATAGCTAGTTAAGATTCAAACCCAAGTTTTCTTATTTGCAAGACCTGCACAGGTAAATGCACTTTCCACCTGATGACTCCAAGCTGTCAGATAATGCATGATACTATTGGCAGGCTTTAGTAGTAAATCATGATTATATAAAAATATAAATTATAGGAGCAAACTTTAAAAAGTTATGATAAAATTAGCAGCCTGTTTCATTGGAAAATTCTCTTGTCTGTTATGGTGAGGTGTAACTGTTTATGTTGAGTATGATAAATGAATAATGGTAAAAACCCAAATGGAAATTAAAGTACACAAGACACACTGAGCTTTGTTTAGCTCCCTGTGCCATCAATAGATCTCAGTTTAGAAAGAAAACTAACTTGATCTAGTCTTTGTTTGCATGATGAGTCATCATAAAATTCATCTTAAGTGTGTGGCAACAGGCTCTTTATAATTGCGAGTGTAATCTATGCTAGTTCTATCAAGTCGAACAGTGTAGATATATTTAAGAAAAAGTTAAATATTTCTGCGCCTCCTTCATCCTCCCCTCCATAGGCCAATGATATGAATACGTTAGTATGTATAGGGATCAGTTCAACATATTTTATGTCAGGCAACAAATATTTAAATATGTCTCAGCAATTTTTGGTTGTTACATAAATTTAATGTGGGTTGCAGTGATTTTATATCAAGAGAAAATGTTTACCATGCCATTGTAAAGTTTATGTCATTGTAACATACATAATAAGCCTTTTTTAATTTAATTTTTTTCCTTTATTGATTTTAGAGAGAGAGGAAGGGAGAGGGAGAGAGAGAGAGAAACATCGATGAGCGAGAACATCGATTGGCCGCTTCCTGCATGCCCCCCACTGGGGATCGGGCCCACAGCCTGGGCATGTGTCCTGATCAGGAATCGAACCGGTGACCTCTTGATGCATGGGTCAACGCTCAACCACTGAGCCACACCAGCTGGACCATAATAAGCCTTTTAAAGGGTTACCAGAAGTAGGCTGATGCTATACAGCCTTTTATGAAATCATTGTAATTACCAAATATGGGAGAGGAGACTCTGGTGAAATGAAGATTATAATTGTAACCTTTGTCCCTAGTTTTGTAATGCAGGGCTGTGTTAAAGCTGTTGACTAACATATTTCCCCTAGTACTTGATTGTCACTACGAATAGTTGTGTAATAATTTAAACCCACTCAGATTACTGAAGATTTCTATGAATTTCCTCTCTAAGTGCTAACTTTATCATTCAGAGCAGGAGAGTTATTTTTACATAAGTTACTGGATAAAATTACTATCATCAGCTAATTTGCAAGAGACAAAAAAGAAAAACAAACTTTTAAACTGGATGTAGTCCCTGGTTACATCATAGAGATGTTTTACGCACATATTTGGGAGTGTGCCCTCAACTAGACTTATTTTCTCCATGTGCTTCAACAACCAGCCACAGATGTTACGTCCAGGATGTCGTGGCAGGCAGGATTTGACCTGCAGCCCTGTAGCACTGGTGCCGGGGAAGATCCCATGTCCAGGCAGGTCCTGTGTGCCTGCTGTGTGGAAGGGGGTCCTTGGCTGCCTTGCCTCCAGAAGCACACTGCCACCCCCAAATTAACCAGTGAATTAAATTCCAGCATCTCTACCTGTTGATGTAGAAAGCAATAGAAAACACCCTTTGTAGCCAGAATGTAGCTATTATGTTTAATATGCTGTTTTATTTTGTTTCTTGCATTTCTATGGTTCAAACTTTACTGAGAGAGAAAAAGTGTTCTTAGAAAGGAAGGGGCTACAGAAAGAAGTCAGATAGTTTAGGCAAGGAGTTTTCCGTTTAGATGGTTGGTTGGTTTGCATTCCCAGGCTATTTATGGAAGTATTGACTGTCTGATCCCCACGGCCAGTGGTCATGGCACTGGGGTGATACCTCTGAGAGAGAATGGTTCAGCTGCACCTCCCAGTTGTTTTTATTGGCTCCCTTTTCACTGTCTTCCTATCCCCTCACTACATACTTTATGCTGTTGTTGTTTTTCAATTCTCACCTGAGGACATGTTTTTATTGATTTGAGAGAGAGAGAGAGAGAAACATCGATGTGAGAAACATCTATTCGTTGCCCCCATAAGCACCCTGACTGGGGATCAAACCCATAACCTAGGTGTGTGCCCTGACCGGGAATCAAACCTGCAACCTTTTGGTGCATGGGATATGCTCCAACAACTGAGCTACCCGGCCAGGGCCCTACTTTATCTTTAATCAATCACCTGCAAATCTTGTCCTAGCAACAGTTTGGCTTTATCAACATTAATTGAGCAAACCTGCTGAGGTTTTAGTCGCCCAACACCCAGCCCAGCACCTAATCATGCTGGAATTCCAAGTAGTCACCTGTGGTGTCAGGGAGCAGTCAACAAGGCTGGGAAGGCAGGAAGGGGTTGCACCATGAAGAATCTTCCACACATTTTAAGGATTTTGGGTTTTACCATCTATGTGATTTAGAGCTCCTAAAAGATTTCAAGGAAGGGAGTGATAGGATCGAATTTGATTTGGGAAAGCTCTCCCTGATAGCATGCTGGAAAAGGGATTGGAGAGAGGAGATGGTAGCGGTAAGCCTTTCCAGTAGTCAGGTTTAGAAATCCCTGCAGTGGTCACGGGACTGGAGATGAGTGGGTCTGAGAGCTTACGAAAGATCCGGTATCTATAAGGTCTCGAGAGACTGGAGAGAGGAGGCCTGGATGCATCTCTGACCTGAACTGAGTGATTAGGTGGAAAGTGGTGGCTGGAGGAGGAGGAGAACAGGTTTGTAGGAGGGGGAGAGAGATCCATTCTTCCAACAATTCTTACACATTTCTACACTGCTGTGGCTCAGACATTTTCTGTCCTTGTAATAGCAGACTCGCTTCCTCTTTTCCCAAGTTAGTTACAAACACAGAAAGCTATGACTGATCCTCCTAGCCCAAAGTGCCCACCAATGAATCCTCACACCCCTTATCTTTCTGTTCTACCCAGTTAGCATTCACCTTGTATTTTTGTCTTTGTTGTTCATTGTCTTTGCATTAATTATCCTCCCAACTAGAGTGTAAATTTCTTGGGGACTGGAAGTAGGTCATTTGGGCTTTCTAGAGATCAAGCAAAATAGCACAAATGTTGTTGACATTCCACTTCTATAATTTTTTTTTTTTTTAATTCTCTCATCCTCGCTGTCCTCTAAAATGTGAGTTTCACCTGGCTGGTGTGGCTCAATGGTTGAGCGTCGACCTCGACCCAGGCACCGAGAGGTCACTGGTTTGATTCTCGGTCAGGGCACATGCCCAGGATGTGGGCCCGATCCCCAGTGGGGGGCATGCAGGAGGCAGTTCTCTCTCATCGATGTTTCTCTCTCTCTCTCTCTCTCTCTCTCTCTCTCACTCTCTCTCACTTCCTCTCTCTTTCTCTAATATCAATAAAGAAAAAAATGAGGAAAAAGAAGTGAGTTCCTTGAAGGCAGATGTCCTGTGTGCCTAGAGTGGTGCTTGATATTCAGTAGAAGCCAAGCAAATCGTTGTTAAAGAATGAATAAATGAATTATTCTTTTAAAATAATTTGATTAGCATAATGCTTTAGTGGTTTTATGGTCCTAGTAGAATTCTCTCTTCTGGCATTTGAGGTTCCCTCAGTCATCTGTTATAAAAATGTTGATTGTCCATACTCTAGGAGGCACTCAGTGGGTTCCGGACCTAGCTGCCCTCCAGTACCTCACTACACAGGAAGGAGGCAGATGTGTGAACAGATAACTGCGGTAATCTGTGATTAGTGCTGTAAACAAGATGTGTGCCAGGGTCAGTCCTGGTACCAAGGAGAAAGCATGTAACCTTGCTTTGGCGAATCCAAGACAGTTCTACAGAGGCAGTTCCTGAGCCAGCCTTAGGAGGGATGAGACGACGAGGGAGGGAATGGGGCTGGGACAAGGGAGTGTCCGAGAATTCCGACAAGTGCCGTGATTTCTCCGAGAATGAACCGTGATGCTGTCCTTGCCTCATTTGCTATGGCAGGGGAGGCTCGTTCCTATACATACGTAGAGACATAGATAATTATTTTCTATCAGGGTGATGACAGCTGAAAAACAAAACAATCAAACTGTCCTTAAAGTGTTTCTTTTTGAGCATAGTCAGTGTGTCCCTTTTTCGTAAACCTTTTATTTTCAGTTTCAAATCCACAGTCACAATTTTTCTTTCCATGGGTCAAATAATTGCTTTCCAAAAGGTCCCCCAGGCTCCTCTTATAATTTTCATGATTCTCTGGGTCTGACACAAACTCACCGTAAACGAGAAAAGGACCCCCTTTCTTTTTGCTCAGCTGGCTGCAACAGCCACGTTTGTTGATGGCTGTACATTTCATTTTCCTTTCAGAAGCCAAGAAATTCAGACCAAAAGCTCACATGAAGATTTACATTAGATACTATTTAAATTCTGAAATTTTTGAGGGAAGATGATAATATATTATTAAGAATCCCACAATCTAGCTTTAAAGGATGGTCTTGAACTCTCAAAGAGGTATTTGTAGCAGCTTGAATTAAAAATTATATTTTAATGAAAGTTTTCACTCTAGCTAATAATACTTTAGATTTTCTTCTGTTATCAGACTTCTCAGTTGTTTTTTGTATTCTGGCCAGTTGAATACATGGTAACAAAACGCTTATAGTCTTGGAGGGTCAGTAGGGCTATCTTATTGACCTTTGTACCCCACAGCCTGCATATCGCAATGCTTTTCACATAGTAGGTACTTAACATCATTAAGGGACTAGGGTTTTTTTTTTAAATATACATCATTTTATTACAGAATTTTAAAAAATGCAACATTCTAAAAAACCCAACATTTACTGGTGATACTAATTCCTGTGAGTTTGCTGTGCTGTCATACACAGGTCAAGAACTTAAAGAAACCATTAAATACTTAGAAACATTTGACATCAGAAGTCTTAAAACCTAACTCTGTGCAGTAGCTCCTCAAAAAGCTACAGCCGGCATTTTTAAAAAAGTATTTTCTCTACGAAGAATCTTATTGGCTATACAAAAATCTGTACCATTTTTATACTGAAGCTAATATTGAGCTGCACTTGAATTCACATTCTTAGCGAAACAGGTGCCTGAACACACACACTCCACACGCATCGTTGCAGGGTAGCCATTTAGTCTTCATTTTCCTCCTCTTCCTCCTCCTCCTCTTCCTCTTCCCATCGTACATTGCAGTGGAGGCTTTGTATGCCATGTGATTTAAGCTGCTTGATCTGCTTTTGAAATAATGCATTCAGGGCTGGGTCTGTGGAAAAATCACTAGTTTTAGAACAGAAAAAGGTCCTTGGACCTTTAGCCAAGGAAATGTACTTTTTAAAAATTTTTTTTCTTTATTGATATATGAGAGAGAGGAGGGGAGAGGGAGAGAGAGAGATAGAAACATTGATGAGGGAGAACATCGATTGGCCGCCTCCTGCATGCCCCCCCCCCCACTGGGGATCAGGCCCACAACCTGGGCACGTGCCCTGATCAGGAATCGAACTGTTGACCTCTTGGTGCATGGGTCGATGCTCAACCACTGAGCCACACTGGGCCACACTGGCCGGGCGGAAATGTATGTCTTAACTAACTGGTTACTCATATGTAAAGATAGAGACTGTGAGAAATTAATGCAGTCAAGTGATTGTCTTAAGTCATTATCATTACTCTTATTATTGCTTTTCCTTTAGTTTTGTCTTGCTTTTTAATACTGCAAGTAAAATTAATTAGCATCCAATCGAAGAGGCAGCCAGTTTAAAGAATACTAGCTGAAAAAGTCAACAGTAAAATATTTTGGACATGTACCAAAGAGCGATTCAAATACCATTCCTTCTAAACATCAGAAGGAATGTTTGTATAGGAGACAGACTGAAGGGTTAATAGGCCACTTTCTCTGCTATGGTATTTATTACTGCCCCGGCTGCATATCTGAATACTAATTGAAAGAACTTGCTGCAGTAAGTTATTCAGTAGCCAAAAATACAAATGAAACAAAATATATTCTTTTGTGAAGTCCAGATGTTGCTTTTATATGTAATGCTTTCAATCTAAGACATTGAAACTCTACTATGTCCCACATTATTTTAAGATACAAATACTTGAAATTGGGAGAAAAAAATATATTGGTCTTTAACATTCTCTTTTCTATAATTTTTATTTTAACTTTGGCAGAACTTTAACCGCAGGTCATAGTCATCTAAATAGATGTTCTTTCACAAAGTGTAATTATGCAAATTATGGGTTTGTTTATAAAGCTTGTTTTATATAAACTAAGATTGTGTTTACATAATTGAATTTGTTATGATTTCTTCAGACACTCTATCTAGATGTTTGAAAAACAGTCTGAACAGACAAAACGACGGCTGCATTTTTCTTGTGGCATCACACAGACACACCTTAAGCAGGTTTCCCCCTGTGACATGTGCTCATTTTTTATTTAAAAAATTACTTCCCACTAAATTCTAAACAAAAATAATGCACCCTTCCTTCATATAAAACCCAGATCCTCAACATTATTTTAAAAGTTGTTATTTATAATGTGACTGGAAACAGTTGCATTCATTTCTTACTTTACTTCCTCTGTTACTTAGTAAACCGTGAATGCTTAATTTGTGCAAAACATAAGATGTTCTTTCTCAAAAAACCAAGGAAGGAAACCCACCATTGTTTCTAAGTGATACAAATAGTAAAGAAACATTGTACAAATTCATTGATCTTAGATACTTTTTAGGAAAAGTAGGGAATTTTAAACAGAGCTTCTTGGTTTGTTGGGGGGAAGTTAATCCCTAGGAGGACAGAAAAAAAAATTAAAAGGAGGAAAGCAGGAGTGAAGGCTGTGTTGATGCAGAGGTGAGGCGAGAAAAGGAACATGTTGCTGTTGGAAGACCTGAGTTTGCATTTGGCTTTGTCCCCTAGGCTCTACCACCCGGGCAGGTTTCTAGGCTTCCCTGAGCCTGTTTCCAGCCCTGGGGGATTGTCAGGAGGAGGCAGGGTAGGGTGTATAGCTCTGGGCTGGCGCAGAGCCTTTTCACTCACACTCCAGGAGGGGCAGTTGCTGCTTTACTGTCATAATGAATTCTGGTATTTAAAAGCAGTCCTGGGAACTGCTACTCTTAATCTCAGGGAGCTCTAAATCCTTCCCCTGCTGTCTGCTGGTGCTGTGTTGTGCTGTGTGTGCAGGAACTGTCAGGTTAAGGATGATCACGACAGTGGCTGTGTTTCAGATACATGTATTTAAAGATAAAGGACTTGAAGATAGCATGTCATTTCTGCAAAGAGATAATTACTGTGTGTGCATTTTCCCTATATTCTCACAGGTCTTCAGACTGAGTTCTCCAAATCCAGGAAACCTATTTCAAGGAGAATCTCAGGGAATCGTAGTGAAAGATCCTAGGGCTGACCCTTCGTTGGCTCCCAATAAATGGCTCATGAACGAAGGGATTATAGTTCCATCAGTGGTACCTGTGGCCTATCCCATTCTCCCAGTTGCTGCCAGGCAGTTGTAACCAAAGTCTGTATGTTCCTGTGTGTCACCGTAGCATCGAATGCACAAGAAATGAACAAGGAGACAAGTAAGAAGTAAATAGCTTTTATTACAAATTGAGTGTTTAGAATACGAAAGGAGAACAGCGGAGAGGAAGACTAATGATGAGATTCTCAGTGTCCGGGGTTCTCCAATTCCATTGTCACTACTGAACTGTGGGAACTTGGAGGACCATTCAGAGAGTTCACCATTCACTGGAGGGAAGGCAGTCAGAGGCACATGAGCGGAGTGACCATTGACCCCTTCGACTTTGACACCCTTCCCACTGCCCCCTTCCCAGTTTTTGACCATTGTGTGCAGGCAGCTCACTTTTGGCACCTTGTTCTCCAAATGTCTTCAGAAGTGGAGATTATTTGGGGTCTCTGAGAGAGGACCTTCTCAGCTACCTTATTATCCCACACACCCAAAACCCACTCTCAGAGGGCTGTGGGGGTGCGTTGGGAATCTGCACCCTCTGGGGTCTGGAGGGATGAAGGACAGACTAGGTCCTTTGTTTCCCTCCCTGAGGGGACCCACCTTCCCCCTCCCAAGAGCCCTGGAAGAGTGTAGGTATTAGGGAGCAGGTGAAAGTGCTCTTTTCTTGAGGTTTGCATTTACAGATGAAAACCTGAATTTGATTAGCAGTACTTCTACTGGAGAGTGAAATAAAAGGATGACTCCTCCCCGTGCTGAAAGATGATTTCAGCCATCTGCTACAGGTAGCCTCACCTTGACTGGGCCGAGGATGTGGACTAGCATCCTGTTGCACTGTGGCTGACTAGTGGGGAGGAAATGGCCCCTCCGCTGGCCTGTGGTCCTTCGTGTTTATCCCATGTCAGCTCCTTTTCCTGCCCTTCAGTTGCCCATCATTCTCCTCAGAGTCCTTTATCCTTGCGCTGTCCCAGTATTTTCATCAGACACTTAGCCTGGTTCTTCACAAAGATAGAGACCACCACTATTTAAACTTTGTTATGGACAGATATGAGTTCAGATTCTAACCCAGACATTCGCTAGCCTTGTGACCTTGAATGATTAACACAACTTTCCCCTTCTCTATAAAATGGAGCGAATATTGGAACCTACTTCAAGGGTGATTATATCAAAAATGACATAATTTTAAAAACCTTATTTTACAGGATTATATGCCTGATACACTAAAAGATCTCCATAATTATGTGCTAATGTTGTCAATATTATGAGGAGCTGTTTTTACCTGTGTCTTAACCCAGACTTACCTCTTTTGTTTATTAGAAATGTTACCTTTCTTCCACACCTGTATCTTTCATGTATACAGCTCATTGTAACTTTTTGTCTTTTTTATTAAACTGAGCATCTTGAGAGGAGAACTGTCACCTCAATGAGCAATAGAGTGCCTGGGACGTAGTAGGTGATCAATAAATTCTTGTAGAATGAATAAGTAAATGAATGAAAGATATTGATTATTGCAAAGCTATGTGGTATGATTGGAAAGACAGGACTTTGGATGTAGATCAGCCCCTGGTCAGGTTCTTATAACATTGTAGCCTTAGTTTTTATATCAGAAAAATGTAGTAGAGATAATAATACAGAAGGAGTAATGATACTTACTTTAGAGGATTGTTATAATTTTAGTATATTAATATTATAAAAGGATAAGGGATAGTTCCTGGCATATAATATACCAATGAATAATAGTCACAGTCATTATAAAATAACTAGAAATGGAGAAATATAAATCCAGTAATTGGATTTTCCAGTAGGTGACTTTTACAACAGAATTGTACCATCTCTTTGAATATATATAATTTTAGTGAGAAAGGTAACAGAATATAGTGTAAAGATTTATCATGAAATTTAAATATTTTGATAGCCTTTACACTAAATAAAATGTGTAAGAAATAAGAGCATTAATCTAGCAAATTTAAGATTTTAAAAGTATCTTATATTTAGGTCTGAAGAATAGTATTTTCTGATATTGGTCATGTGTAAACTTTTAGTAAAATATGTAGTTTTACTTGTCATTTGAATGGGCATTTATTTTAAGCAGAAAAATTCTAAGATGTTTAATTTGCCCACAAGAATAAAATGTGTTCATTGAATGTTATCTAAAAGTTTGAAGTCAAACAAATCCAGTTAAAAGAGATGAATAAGTTACAGAGCAAAGTGATAAAACTGAAACATGAACACACAAAGAAATCACTGCCCTTCAGTTTGAATTTTTTTCAGTTTAGTGATATGAAAAATAAAATAATCTCTCCCTAATTTGCCCAACAGGGGTATGAAATAATGTTTCTCATTTTGTATGTTTGACGTTTGGGATGATTCCGCCTCTTTCCAGTTGTTTGAACTTACACCTGCGGGCCTCCTTCAGGACCGCCAGACCTAAGGAAAATCAGATACTCCTTTCCGTTTGGGTGGGTGACAGCAAAGTGAAAGGAAGAAGGCTGTTTTTATCCCCACATCAGGTAGGATTTAAGATATTTGCTATCTAGTCAAGCCTTTCATTGAAGTGACTTTTCAGTAAAAGCCAAAATTCCATTCTTCATCCCCGGGGCTTCAACCTGGACTCCGCTCAGAAGATTGCCAGACTGTCTCCTATTTCCTGCCTCCATTTAAATTGAAATAGTGTTTAGTACCCACTGGGTCCATGCTTCTCTAATAAGCATGGTGCAGCTGATAGAACGCAGAGACACGCACATTTCTAACAGGCTGGTCATCCACGGTGAGGGTAAGAACACAGCGAATGGCATTTGAGCAATGGGGTGGTCATGGTTCTCCTGAGAGTTACAGCTCCTTGAACTGTGGCTAGAGGCTAGTTTTATACTCCAAAAGACTTATTTTGAAGCGTTCAGTCACAGTCTTGACTTATTTGGCACACACAAAAACATCCCTTTGAAAGCTGATGTGGAATTTGCTAGCAGTGGCCTTCATAAATCAGGTAGGTCACTCTTTTAAAAAGTCATGTGCATAGAGATTTCATTTAGCTCAGAGCTGTGGATTTATCTTATTTCAACCTTTATTCATCCGGTAAGAGTTTACTGTGGGTCATGTAAGGTCTGAGGATACAAAACCAGGAATAGAGGATCCCATCTTCATTGGAGTTTATATTCTAATATGTGATAAAAACAAAAAATGCATGCCGAAATTCATTCATTTTCCTCATGTCTCTCCAGCACCTGTGTGCCATGCATTGTGCTCAGCACTAGGTATTTAGTAATACACAAGACAGAAACAGCCTCTGCCCTCAATGAGTGGGCAGACTGGCAGGGAAGACTAACATGCCAACAGATGACCAGCAAGTTATATCCGAGGGTTGCAAAAGGAGAGACTGAACCAGGATAGCATTGCTGAGAACAGAGCCTGGGTGTATCCAAAGCCAGGATGGGCCCTCACCCGGGGGTGGTAACAGGTGCAGCTGTTATTTTCATAATTCTAAAAATAACATGGCCTTAGACTCTTGAAAAAGCAGGTCTGTGAGAAGGCTCAGGATGTATATTAGGTTAATGGGTGAAAAACCGCAACTGCTTTCAGGTTCACAATTCCAACTGTACTGGAGGAATCGTCCGTGGGGAGCTTTTCTTATATTAATTTCCACAGCTGTTAATGCACCTTGCAATAGTGAGCATTGGTGCTGTATGGTCTTATGCCCCTCTATTTCTTGGTACAGGGGCTAAGACATTAGTACTGGGTTGGGAAGGTCCAGAGCTTGGTAGGTCACTCCCAGTTCCCTTTATTCTTCCTTTATAGCTCAGTGTAGCACAGTCTTCTCCTTTCTTAAGTTAAAGGAGGATGAGCAGAGAGGTTGGGCCTAAGCAATCTGTGCAGTTTCCTTGAGTTGACAAAGGAGGAGGAAAGAGGAATGGAGCAGGGACACCTGTTCCCTGCACTCCACCTTTCCCTTTCCTAACTTGAAAGGGGCAGGGAGCTAGTGAAGAGCCCACTTCCTGGATTCTCAGCCAGGAACTGGTTCTCTAGTCTTCCTGCCATGCCAGCGGAGGGTGTGACTCATTCCAGTCTGGAAGTGACTGACTTTGGCTGGGAGTCATAACCAAGCCCCTGAGGCATGAATCAGAATTTACGTGAGGGTGGAAAAGCCCCACAGCCACTCTGACACGTTCCATCAAGGGTTTTTCCTTTGAGAAATCCTCATGTTAAGTAGTGCGACCCCACCCCACCCCTGCATCCGCAGTTTTACTTTCCGTGTTTTCAGTTACCCACGGTCAACCATGGTCTGAAAATCTTAAATGGAAAATTCCAGAAATAATTCATAAGTTTTAAATTGTGCACCATTCTGAGTAGCATGAAATCTTGCTCCATCCCACCCAGGATATGAATCATCCCTTTATCTAGTGTGTCCATGCTGTATAGGCTCCCTTTTAGTCACTTGGTATCATCTCGGTTATCGATTGGTTATGAGAGAGAGAGGGAGGGAGGGAGAAAACACACACATAATTTATAACAGTATATTGTTATAATTGTTAAATTTTATTAATCTCATACTGTGCCTAATTTATAAATTAAACTATCGTAGGTATGTATATGTAGGAAAAGACGGTATATCTAGGGTCAGTACTGCCTGTGGCTTCAGGCATCCACTGGGCGTCTTAGAGCATTTCCCTCATGGGTCAGGGGCCGGGGGCAGGGCTACTGTACCAGAGAATCACTCTCTAGACTCGCTTCCCTGTGAAGAGCCAGAGCACCCTGGTAATAGAGCAATGTGGAAGACGCGCATGAAAACTTGTCGTTTTCAGTTGACAAGGCAGAAAGAAATGGATGTAAATTCGGTTTTCACTGCTATTTTAAAATCCTGTTATTTTTCCATGTTAGGATCTTTCATACATGACTGAAATCTATGAGGCAGTAAGACTGTATTATTAAACTTCTTGTTGTAGCCATTACATCAAATTCCTTTCAAATTGGGAATATTTTTTTTTTAAATGCCATGGAGATCAAGTATACCAGATACTATCATTAACCCTTTGCCATGATTTTCCTGAACAGTCTGTTCCTAGTAATATTTATTTAGTCCGGTGGTATTTTTTAATATTTAAAAGTCATTTTTACACACAATAAAATGTACAGCTAGTCTTTCAGTTTGGTAAGCTTTGGCAATGGTATAACTACCATGCCAAACAGAGAGGACATACCCGTTGGCCTTTCAAGTCCAGCCTTCTCCCCACAATCCAGGTGTCACATGATGACTTCTACTACCGTCAGCTGGTGTGGCCTGCTCTTGAACTTCGTATCAATGGAATCATACAGAATGCAGTCTTTCGTGTGCCTGGCTTCTTTCACGTAGCACAATCTTTTTGGAGATTTGTCCATGTTGATGTGGTGATGAGGAGTAGTCCAAGCTATTTTATTTGTAAGAATATCTGGAAAAATATTTTGAATTAAATCTTGTAGTATTACATCTCTCATAGATGGTTAACTCGTGATACTTAACCTTTTAATTGTATTTTCACTTCAAAGTCAAGTTGTTGTTTTTTGTATTAGTTATTTTTGTAGTCCCCTTAGCAGCTCACACAATGCCTTGCCTACAAAAGGAAATTAGCAAGTGTTTTCTTGAGTTGAGCATGTGTGAGAAAATGAACTCATCTTACTTTACAGAAATTCAGATTTTAATTGCCCAGCTGCATCTGTGAAAGCAAACGGCACATTCATTCTGAGCGCTAGTCCACCGACGATTTTCCTGATGAATCTGAGACCCGTCCAGAGCGGATGGTTTGTGAACGCCTTCCTCAGTGTAAGGAGCTCAGTGTAGTAATTCCTTTTTCTGAAAGGTCAGCTCTGACTGCTGTTTTATGCTGCCAACAATATTCTAAACAGATACTGTTGCCCTCATCTGGTGACCGAAGAGCTCAGAGAACAGAAAAGTGAGAGTGACAACGTATCCAGAATGAAGGAGCGTTCCATGTTGATGCGAGGTGTTAGGTTCCAAAACATTTGTTCAAGCACGTGTGTTCCGAGTTCCCAGAGAAGTTGTTGACGCTGACGATGGTTTCCCTTAAGGGTGACTCATGATTTCTTAAGTTTGCTTTCCTCTGTTAGTCACCTTCACTGCTTGGGTTAAAGCAGGCTTTGAGACGCTGCCTGTGTTCCAGCCTTCACAGAGCCCACCCCCCTTCTTGAGTCCCACCTCTAGGCTTAGCCACACAGCAGGCTCTGGAACCAATTCTGACCCCAGGCCAGAAGGATTTTAAAATTCAGCATTTGGTTACCAGTTCAGCATTGACCTAGTGTTTGTGTTTCGGTTTTGATCATTTTGCCTGTTCTTTTCCCCAGTTGCCCAGACTCTTTTCTCAGAAACATGCTCAGGACCCTGTCTCTCTATTCTTCAGGTCCTGTCTTCCTCTTGTGAGTGTCTCCTAATTGCTCTCATGCCCTGGAAATTAAGTCCTCCCCTACATGGTGCTGCCTGCCCCTGCGTGTAGCAGACCCAGGTGATGGTCTGCTTGTGTCCCCAGATTTAATAACAGGAACTGTACCTCTGTTTCCTTCTTTAGCTTTAGGTATACCAGTGGTACCTTAAATCTGGGGCCCTGCATTGTGATCCAAGAGTCGTATTTATTTTCATTCCAGTTCATTAGTCATGCCCTGCTGGCTGCTGTCAGTGGGTCTGTGAGAGAGAGTGGGATTCAGTTTCCTGCAGTGAGATAGGAGACTGAACTTGAGCCTGGACCTAAGAAAGATCAAGTGTTGACTGGAATGTGGGAAAACCACCTCACAGGAGACGGTGGTGCCTGGCGGTGGACATGCTATTCTGAATCAGTTCCCCGGTGCCGAGAAGTGCCCTATTTGAGCAGCAGGACGTCCGAGCAGAGCGAGCTTTCAGCAGCACTCTTTACACAGCTGTGGCTGTCAGCCACCCCTCTCTAGTTTTCAGTATGGAAACTGGATAGTTTCCTCAATCTTGTGCACATACAGCTTGAAGAAAAGTCCCCTAGTCAGAATTTCCAGTGTTTGAAAATGCACTGGGAATCCAAAACGTTGAGAACCACCCTTGGCTGCTTCCTTCCCTCCCTGACGCTGATGGCGTTCCTGAACTAGCATGCTGTCTAGCCCCACATTTCTTGGCTACCATATCCTGTCTCAGGTGGCTTCCTCCTGGCTTCCAAACTGAGTTTATTCCCAGGCACTTGATCCCCTCTGGAGGCAGGCATCATTCCTCCTGGGTAGCCTCCAAAGCCCTGGCCGGGTCCTGGATCTTTGCATAGCCAGGCTGACTGTCTTTGGAAATGGGAGACGCTGTATTGAAGGAAGACGCTGCCTTATGTGAGGAAAATCAGCTGTGGCGAATGCACAGGCAAAAACCACACTTAGCCATGTTGTGACAGAACTTGGAAGACATCTGGGTCAGAGTTTAACTTGTGGGTACAAATGGATAAATGCTGTGGATAGGTAAGCTGTAGGGTTGATTGCTTCGGCAGAGCTGGTGTGTGCCACCGAGAGTCACTTTATTAAGCTTTGTGAGCTCTCACATTGAGAAAGGTTCCCTTCTGCACTTTGTATTTTACACAATAAGTTGTATTGTTTCAATGCCTTTTTAAAAAGTTGATTGTGATTTCTGACTTTTAATCTGCAGTGGAATAGGAAAGTATATATTTATCATTCTTTCAAAAATACAGTTGACCCTTGAGCAACACAAGGGTTAGGGGACCAACTCTTAGCAAAGCTGAAAATCCACATGCAACTTTTGATTCCCACAAACTTTAAGTACTAATGGCCTACTGTTGACCTTACCGTTAACATAAAGTTAACGCATGTTTTGTGTTATATGTGTTATATACTGTATTCTTACAATAAACTAAGCTGGAGAAAAGGAAATGTTAATAAGAAAATTATAAGGAAGAGAACATTGAAAAAAAACAACTGCTTATAAGTGGGCCCATATAGTTCAAACCTATTGTTCAAGAATCAGCTCTGTGTGTAGAAAAGCCATCATCTGTAATTTCTGTTGTATACCATGTTAGTTTGTCCATAATAGTGAGAGATTATTTGGAAAATAAAATAATAATCATGGTAATAAATTGTTCTGCAGTTTTTTGAAGTGTAACTATTTATTGTACGTAGGAGTCATCTTAGTCATGCATTCTGAACTTTTAAAGGCACCACTTTCTTAACATTATCCGGCGATGACAACCTGGAATAAAGTATTTAATTCTTCTGCATATTTCTGTTTCCTGATGTGTAAAGCAGTGATTGAATTTACCTGCTGCTTGGTCATATTAGAGAGGCTTATAACTATAGTTTTTAGTGTAATTAATTACTGAAGATTAAATGGGAGAGATTCAGATACAGGACTGATCGCCTTCTCATTTACAGCAAGTTACCTGCTATGTGCATTACAGAGAAAATAACTTAAATCGAAGCTCATTTTCTCAAAGGGATAGTGTATAAAGGGCTTTTTGTCCTGTGTTTTATAGAAATAATTTCAAATACTTTCATATGCTCACATAAAGCTTTCCCAGTAACTTAAAAATTGGACAGAGAAATATAGCAGTAATATAAAATCATTTGATTTTTTATGACAGAATATGAAAAGTTTCTGTTCATGTTCTTTGTGATTCCTGCCTTATTTTGATTGTAACCGCTAGAAGATGAGGATGAACACCTTCACAGTTTGGGGGGATTGAGAAGGCTCTTTAAAGGAGCGTGTCTGTCAGGCATCTTTGAGAGGTGCGGAGGTCTCCACACAGAGGATGACCTTTTTGAGAAACTGACCAGGATGATGCTGGCTGCTCCATTTCTGCTTTGCAGATTGCCCAAGCGTTTGGTACTACATGAGTTTCTACCTTGAGGTCTGCGGATCCACATGGGGGGCTTCAGGTGGGGGAGTTTGTGAATCCCCTAACCTGTCTGGGAAACGTGTTCATTTGCATATTTTCAGGTCTTTGATGAAAGAAATCTGGAACTTTCATCAGATTCTTAAGAGGATCCTTAACCAAAAGGACTAAATTGCCAGTTCATTAAAACGGCGGTGATTATGATGTAGAACTCATGAGTTAAGGTTTGTTGACTGCATGCTGCTATAAAGTCACTGCTTTTTGAGACTGAACATCTGTTTTCCTGTGCTGTCATCATTAGCTCCCACATTGACATTTCTTCAGGTCCACCTGCTTTAAAATGTGTGCACTACAGTGGATTCTCTGAGGTTGTTTTATTGGCAGAAGACCAGAGAAGGAATAGAAAATGTTATTTTTAAAAATATATTTCTCAACTTTGATTGCCTGTTTTAATTAGGAATCTTTGGCCACAGGGGACAGGAATCCAAACAAATGTCCTGACTAATAAAGAGAACTTATTAGTGCCATAACTGAAAGGTTCATAGGTGGTTCTACTTGCAGGAGCCAGCCTTGCCCTCAGGTTTCATGGAAGGGATGCCCAGCAGCTCCAGCTCTTCCCTTGTCGCTAAGTGGCAGTGGTGTTCTCCCATCTGTCAGTCCTCCTTCACCATGTCATCCACAGGGAGAAGGAGTTCTGGTCACCTCTTCCCTAGAAATCACAGCAGATGGCTCGCATGCGATTATGTACTCATCCCTGAAGCCACCACTGTGGACATGAGTTATAGGGTGTGTTGATCAGCCCTAGATGAGAGTGAAGGTACTTAAGCCACATAAATGAAAATGGGGAACATGTACAATTTCTTTTGCACTTTTGTATTATTACCTTCTGAACTGAAAACTGCAGTGAAATCATCCGTTAATTCAATATACTGAAATATAATTTTTAATATTCATAATAATCTAATAGTTATGTTTGCTTTTTAAATTTTTTAACACATTGATTTTAGAGATGGAGGGAGAGAGAGAGAGAAACAAACATCAATTTGCTGTTCCACTTACGTATGCATCCATTGGTTTACTGGGAGACTTCATTAGAACCCTCATCTCCTTGGGTTGGTGGTGTGGCAGCTCCATATAAGAAAAGATATTTCCCTCACTTCTTTTTCACCGTGTTACCAAAATGTTTTTCAAATATCTCTGCAGTTCAGAGCAGTAGAAGAGGCTCATTGGCAAGGGTTTTCTGATATTAGAATGACTGAATTAAAATTTTTACTCTGCTACTTGCTGGTTGTACAACCTTAAGTTGTTGAATCTCTGAGATGTTTTTTCTCATAAAGATAAAATGAGATAAAGTACATAAAGGACTTAGTACAGTCCCTGGACTAGTAGATGCGTACATTAGCCAAATTATACAAATTTCAAATAAAATTATTATAATATATACAAGAACTTAATTACAAGCATTTATGACTAGGCCCATGGCTAATTATTATGTCTATAGAATCAGTCTGTTTATTGTAATTTTGCATTGATTCTCTTGGGTAGGATACTAGAAGTTAGACTGGCATTTTAGTTAAAAAAACACATCAAGATTATTAAGTTGTCAGAGATAGAATATGGTATATTAATATTATTAATAAGCATTACTTATATTACTGAAAATTTCAAGAGGGAAATTAGCTTAAAGCACTGAATATCCAAATCCGCCTTAGTGGAAGTACACAGTACATCTTTAATTGATTTTATTCCTTGGGTGACTTTTTTCAGTTTATACTGGAGCTCATTTTTCATAATATTATAAGAATGAATAAAAATGAATGTATTCATTTACCTTCTACAGTAAGTAGTTCCAATCAGAATTGTTGAATCAGTGACATCCTTTGGAGCCAATGAGGACAGGACTGAAACCTATTGAAAGTTTACTTTGTGGTTTTTGGTTTTCTTGCACTTTCCAGTGTAATCCTTGTTGAGTTCTTGAGGATTTTTTTAACCTGGGTCAGTATAGTGCCTGAAATATTTCTGCACTTGGGAATTCAAGTCAAAGTAAACATTGCTAACTTTGAGGAAGGAGTACCCGGCCGAGGTTGTTGGGCTTTGAAGAAGAAAGCCAACCTGTAACCTGTAGTAATGTGGAGAGGCCAGCTGAGAAAGTGGATATAGAGGGAATCCTACTGGATTTAAGGGATTCATCTTTATAATTAACCTAATGGTTTAGATTGTTAAACAATTAATGAGGTCCAAATATAGACTTTTCCCCAGAAAATGTTTAAAAATAGACAAGGCAAAGGTTGGCCTGATTGTTTCAACACAGCCTTGCTTCAAACGAGGTCATCTGGTCTATTCCCATGTGGGGACTTTCAATTGTACTTTCTAATGAACCAGCAACCCAGGATTTGTGTCTGTTCTATGCCTATCAGTGTTGAAAACTAAGAAGGTACATAAAAAGCGTAATGTTTTAAGTGCCAGGTATAAATATAAATACTTTAGGTAATAACATACTTAATAGTTATAACAATGCTATTAGGTAGGGGCTATTACAATACCCATTTTATGGATGATAGAACTGAGGGTCAGGAAAGTTAATTCACTGAAGTCACATAGAAAGTAAATGGTGAAGGCAGAATTGGAACTTAGGCTCAATTAAGCTGATTCTTGGACAGTCTAACTATGGGTACAAGAATGAGAAATAAATTAAGAACAGTGTACAAATTTGATTAGCTAATGTACTGGGGGGATTGTGAATATTTTTCATAATCTGTAGAATCTCATTGCCATTAATTTTGTTTCATCCATTTGAAAATCCTGCTGGTTTCCTCTTAGGTGGAAGGCTGACCTGGACGTGATGGTGAGTCCTTGGAGTTCATGGAAGGAAAAATTTGATAAATATTACCGTAAAGTTATTTTTCCCTGCCATGCATATATAATGGTAATACTTTCATGCTGTGTAGCTGTGGCACTTTACAGTTAACAAAGCACTTGTGTCTCCCTTGATTCTTACAACAGTGATGTAAAGTTGGCAGGACATCTGTTTTATGGATGAGCAAACTGAAGTGCTGAGTTACCCTGAACTTTGGCCATCACATTGTTTTGTTAATCAGTTTAGAAAGCTTTCACCAAGTAGTACGGCTGAATTTTTGTGTGTCTATAGGGAATATACATGAGATCATAAAGAATATGTATTTAGCCCTGGCCAGTTTGGCTCAGTGCTTAGAGCGTTGGTCCGGGGACCGAAGGGTCTGGGATTCAATTCCGGTCAAGGACACATACCTGGGTTGCAGGCTCGATCACTGGCCCTGGTCAAGGTTGTGTGGGAGGCAACCAATCAATGTGCCTCTCTCACATCAATGTTTCTTTCTCTCTTCCTCCCTCCCACTCTTTCCAAAAAATCAATGGAAAAATATTCTTGGGTGAAATAAAAAAGAAAATGTATTTAATGTAAGTACACTTAAAAAAAGAAACAAAACCACACATTTGGAGTTAGTTGACCTGAAGGAATATGGAGGAAGACACTGGCAAAGTCATTTAAACCAAGAGTTGTCACTAATGAGTTTCCTCCGAGTCAGTCTTAGAATGCTTCCCCAGTTCAAGGATGTGTGGCCTGGGCCCATGGGGTCAGCCTTAGCTCAAAGCAAGACCTGCTGACTTCCAATACTTCCTCTTTGGAGGATGGGTCCACTGTGGGAATGGAAGGTTACCCTGAGTCAGGATTGCAGCTCAGTGACATAGCTCAACCTCTCTGCTCTGCATCGTCTTTTCTTTTCCTTTCTTTTTTTTTTAGGATGGTAATTTAATTTATTTTATTAATTTAAATAGTAAAAACATTTCATCACAGTCTGAAGTTTTGTGCTGGGTGCTTAATCTGTTCAAACACACATTAAATATTTGAACATTTGGAGGGTTTAAAAATAATATTTGTTCTTAGGACATCCAGGTTTTCTGGGGGATTATTGGACGTGGTTATTTTTTTAAATGGTTAGTTTTCTTTTTTCAATTACAGTTGACATTAAATATTATATTAGTTTCAGGTTATAGCATAGTGGTTAGACATTTTATATAATTAACAAAGTGATACCTCCCCATAAGTCTAGTACCCAATGGCACCATACATAGTTATTATAAAATTATTGACTGTTTTTACTATGTTCGACTTTACATCCCTGTGACTATTTTGATCTGCCAATGTATACCTCTTACTCCCTTCACCTTTTTCACCCAGCCACTCAGCACCCCTCCCATCTGGCAGCCATCAGTTTGTTCTCTGTATCTATGAGTCTGTTTTTGTTTTGTTTGTTCATTTATTTTATTTTTAGATTTCACATATAAGTGAACTCGTATGGTATTTGTCTTTCTCTGTGTCACGTATTTCATTTGGCATAATACTCTCTAGGACTAGGTCCATCCATGTTATTGCAAATGGAAAGATTGCATTCTTTTTTGTGGCCACGTAATATCCCATTGTATTATATACCACATCTTTTTTGTTTGTTTGTTTTATTGATTTGAGAGACAGAGAGAGAGAGAGAGAGAGAGAGAGAGAGAGAGAGAAAGAGAAAGAAACATCAATTTCTTGTTCCACTGATTTATGCATTCATTGGTTGATTCTTTTTTTTTTATCCTCACTGGAGGACATTTTTGCATTTATCCTCAGATAGAGCAGGAGGGAGAGAGGGAGGAAGAGAGAGAGAGAGAGAGAAACATCAGTGTGAGAGAGACATATCAACTGGTTGCCACCCTCACGACCCCAACCGGGGCTGGGGACAAACCGCAACCAAGGTATACACCCTAGTGGGAAACAAACCTGGGTCTCTCTGGTCCGCGGGCCGATGCTCTAACTGCTGAGCCAAACCAGCCAGGACATTGGTTGATTCTTGTATGTGCCCTGACCCTGACCCTGACCTGGGATTGAGACTGCAACCTTATCATACTGGGATGACAGTCTAACCAACTGAGCTACCCGGCCAGGGCTATACCACATCTTTATCTGCTCATCTATTGATGGATACTTGGATTGCTTCAATATGTTGGCTATTATAAGTAATACTATTGTAAATAAATGAATTGCTGGGTCATAAGGCAATTCCATTTTTAATTTTTTGAGAAAACTTCATACTGTTTTCCATAGTGGCTGCACCAGTCTGCATTCCCACCAGCACTGCATGAGAATTCCCTTTTATCTACATCCTTGCCAATACTTGTTGTTTGTTGATTTATTGATGGTAGCCATTCTGACAGGTGTGAGGTGATATCTCATTTTGGTTGTAATTTGCATTTTTCTGATGATTAGTGACATTAAGCATCTTTTCATATGCATTTTGATCATCTGTATGTCCTCTTTGGAGAAATGTCTATTAAGGTCTTCTGCCCTTTTTAAAATTGAATTGTTTGTGGGGTTTTTGTTTTTTGCTGTTAAGTTTATTAGTTCTTTATAAATTTTGAATATTAACCCATAATCGGATGTGTCATTGGTGCGTATGTTCTCCTATTCAGTAGGTTGTCTTTTGGTTTTGTTGATGGTTTCCTTTGCTGTGCAAACAACTTTTATTTTGATGTAGTTCCATTTGTTTATTTTTTCTTTTGTTTCCCTTCCCTGATGAGATAATCCAAAAGGATATTACTAAAAGCAGTGTCAGAGTTTACTGCCTGTCTTTTCTTCTAGGAGTTTCGTGATTTCTCATCTCACATGTAAGTCTAATCCATTGTGAGGTTATTTTTCTATATCATGTGAGAAGATGGTCTAGTTTTATTTTATTCTTTTGCATATATCTATCCAGTTTTTCCATCACCATCTATTTAAAAAACTTTCTTTACCTCATTGTATATTCTTGCCTTCTTTGTCATAGATTAATTGATCTATAGGTGTGGGTTTATATCCAGGCTGTCTATTCTCTTCCATTGATCTGTGTGTCTGTTTCTATACTAGTACCATGCTGTTATGATTACTATAGCCTTGTAATATAGTTTGATATCAGATAACGTGACACCTCCAACTTTGTTCTTCTTTCTCAAGATTGCTGTGGCGTGTGTGTGTGTGTGTGTGTGTGTGTGTGTGTGTGTGGTTTCATACAAATTTTTGGATTGTTTGTTCTAGTTCTGTGAAAAATGCCTTTGGTATTTTGATATGAATTGCATTGAATCTATAGATTGCTTTGGGTAGTCTCAAGTTGTCTTAAAATCATCATAGTATTTATCAATGGTACCAGGTTGGGCTTTTTGTAAGAATGAAATGATACAGTAGATGTTACACTACTTTGAAAGAGTGTGAATTGCAAGCTGGAATAGAGACTTGTCTCAATGACTAGGATGTCCTGGACCTAGAATGCCTTGTAAATACAATAACTTAGTTTGAACTGAAGCTGCGATTTTAACATCAAAGAAGCAGAACAGCAAGATGCATAATTAAAAACTATTGCTCAATAAAAGGAAAGAGTATATTCACAGGAACATGGCCTAATTTATATCATGTTCATGAATAGTCACAAATATTTTTAAAGTTGTGATCAGCGTTTCACCTTGAGTAATTCTTCTGAGATATTTATTCCTTTGGACTACAATCTGCCATTTTGAATTCAGTTTATTAAATATCCTGCAAGTTTATAAAGGCTTGCAAATTTGGAAAAACCTTTTTAACGTGATAGGACTCTTCTGATTCTTGGGGTACAGTCATGCATTTGAAAATCTGTGTTTCTGAGGACAAATTCATTGGCAGGGCAAGGCATTCCCATTTTAAGGCATTTGAGGGATCTCTTTTTTGTGTTGAGGATACAATATGGAGAATATAAGTTTGTTGAGGGAAGAAGAGGCTATCCATCAGGTAATAAACTTGATTTTTTAAAAATCTTGATAATATTTCATGTGAATTTAGAGGAAAGCTTCTTCGAGAGGAACATGTTAGATACTGATGACTCTCCAAGTTATTCAGCCATTTATGGCCATTTAATCTCTAGATCAGTGGTTCTCAACCTTCCTAATACCGCGACCCTTTAATACAGTTCCTCATGTTGTATGTGGGCGTATCTGCATGTGGGCGGACCCGCCTGGAGTTGGATAGAGGAGCGGTGTCTCGGTTCCTAAGACCATTGGAAATATGTGTTTTCTGATGGTCTTAGGCGACCCCTGTGAAAGGGTCATTCGACCCCCAAATGGGTTGCAACCCACAGGTTGAGAACCGCTGCTCTAGATACTTACAGAGGGGCCAGTTGCCTGCATGCCAGTAGCTTACCTACTTTCCTTTTCAATGGCTGCCCGAACTCGTTTATCTTTGGAATTGTCTTCTTTTCTTTACTGACTACAGTTTAATGAACACAGTATCTAAAAGACTAAAATACCTCATGAGAAAACTTACTGTGTGGATCGTTAATCTGCAATTTCAGGTTAACATGGAGCCTAAAGAACACCTGACATGTTTCCTGTAAACTGCTCATGCAAAATGCTAATAACCTTAGTAAAAAGAAGAAAAAGAAAAGGCTGACCATGGGAAGCTCACTGTCACCTTGTAATACATTTTCAGCTAACTGAAGAAATAAACTTAAGAACTGTGTTACTGTATCTAAGAAAAGATCATATATTGTCTTAACAAGTTGGAGCAAAACATTGACTATCTAAATACTAGAGGTGTAGTTTATTTACCGGAAGATATTTAACGTGAAATGGGAATAAAGAGGTGAAATCTTATGCATACTTTTTGGAGCTAACATTACTATCCACATACTGAAGCCAGTTTTTGTCAGAAATTTTATTCCATACTCTCCAAATAGTAATTCTTTCCCAATTTCATCCAAGGAAATGCTTTTAAAGTAAAGGCATAGAAAGAAAATAATCAGAATTTTCCTTAACTTTTAAAGATACGTAGACAACGCAGCTTCTGAGATCAAAGCCTGATACATTTTGAGTTCTCACAATAACACTGAGAAGGCGGAGGTGGGATGTGACCTGGTTTCTGGTTTTGACCCGATTGCTAGCCAGTGACCTTGGCCACTTACCCAGTCTGGATCTGTGTGCTCAGAAGCAGCCTTTCACCGGCAGATCTTTAAGGCCCTTCCAAATTCTGCGATTCTCTGTGCTGCAGAGCAAACTGTCCTAAAGCTTCGTGACATAAAGCAGCAATCATTCTATTCTCTCTCAGGATTTTGCACAGAGATTCAGCCAGGGCTCGGCTGAGTAGTGTTCAGCTGTCAGATGTTCTTGTCCAAGACAGCTTTGCTCCTGTTTCTCTGACCTTGGCAGGGATGTCAGGGAGGCTGGGCTCAGTTGGGGCTGTTCATCAGAGTGACTTCATGTAGCCTCTTCGGCATGGTGGCCTTAGGGTAGTGGGGCTTACCACATGGCACCTAGGCTCAGGGACCAGTGTTCCAGTGCACAGGCAGAAACTGCATGTCTCTGACGGCTTAGCCCTCGAAGTTACAAGCAGCATTTCCACCATCCTGTTAGAGGAAGCAGCACAGTCCTGCCCAGATTCAAGGGAGGGGACATAGCCTCCACCACCTAAGGAGAGGAGTTTCAAGGAATTGATGGCCATATTTTAAAGTTGCTTTAATTCTGCCCTGGCCAGTTTGGCTCAGCAGTTAGAGCGTCGGCTTGCAGACCAATGAGTCATAGGTTCGATTCTGGTCAAGAGCACTTGCCTCAGGTGGGGTTCAGTCCCCGGTCCTGGTCAGGGTCGTGTGAGAAGCAGCCAATGTGTCTCTCGCACACCAATTTTCTCTCTCTCTCTCTCCCCTCCTTCTCCCCACCCCACCTTCCCACTCTATCTGAAGATAAATGGGAAAATATCCTCAGGTGAAGATTTTTTTTAAAAAAATTGCTTTAATTCCATTAACCATATATGGTAAAGTGTGTTCAACTGTAGTAAAACCTGCTGTTTTATATTTAGCCGCCTCGACCTCTTGACAAGATGGAAAAGTCATCCGTGTGCCCTAGCAGAGAGTGCTGGTGCCCAAAGTGAACACCCCGCTCTCCATTCTTTCTTCCTGCCTCGTTCTCCAGGAACATTTGCTTATTCATCTGATTTTTGTAAAACTTGGATTTGATTTGTTCAGCCTACCTCTCAGGGTCCCTCAACCACAGCTTCAGCTTTTTAATTGATTATTTTATTCAATATTAAGAATACTGATACCTTGAAAAGTAGAGTCTGAGAGCATTCTCTGTGGGCTTGACTTGGGTAAAGCACCCAGGATGTTTCCCAGCCTTTTCATTTCCAGTGAGTGTTGCTTGAAGTAAGAAGCTGATGCTAGCGCTGTCTAGTGGGCTGAGCACAGTCACAAAACAACCATTTCAGCAGCTGGAAAATAGAGAGTGATTTGTGATTAAACAACCAAACTGTCTGATTTGATGCATCTTGTTTCCATAATTTTGAAGTTCAGTGACATGATTTGAACTCCTTTCTCCTGGAGACCCATATTTATCCTGAGTATAGCAGGCTATGTCATAAAGAAATTCTTTAAGCGAGATTACAGGAAAGTCTAAACACAAACAAATTTGTATCTCCAAAGATGCTTCATCATTTTTTAAAAAGTCTAGGTGATTTTCTGAAACTACCATTCTTATTAGCTATAATTTATGAGAAATGATGTCTCTCCATTGCTTGTTAGACAGGGGCACGTGCTGAAATTTGGCTGGCAGTCAGCGTTCTCATTAAAGACTTGTTTCACTGCTGTGAAGGAGTTTTGTTACCCAGGCCCGTAAAGCTTAGTAGCAGTGTAGCCCAAAGCCAGGACAGTGCACTTGGGCACGGGTCAGAACGCTTCACAGTAGGCAAAACAATTCTCACATCTTTCCGAGGCTCCAAGTTAACCAGGTGGAGGTGGTGGGAAAACATTTATTTTATTTTAATTTAATGTGCAAAAATATTATGTTGTGTTATTTTATTTTATTACTTTTTGTATATAATGGTTTGGTGAGCAACATACTAAAATGTAAATACTGGCTGTGAGGGGAAAATTACAGTGAGGATGTAATCTTAATGTCTTTCTCTGAATTTGCTTTGGAAAGTGTGGACACCTTCATGCAGCAGGAAGTTGTTATGGTTCCTGACTTATTTAGATTTGGGTATTTTTTGAACCTTCTTCAGGGGAAATAGTTACTACTGTATTTTTCTTGCTTACTGTCTGCAGATACTGACATAATTAACACCATTTTATTAAAAACTTATCCTGTCTGCTTTTTATTTTTTTGTATTTTTTTTTTTATTTTTTTTTATTAATTTATTTTTGTTACAGATGTTTCTCCTTTTTTCCCCATTGACACCCTCCTCCCCATCCCCCCACTCTGTCCCCAGCTTTGTTGTCCATGTCCATCACTTATGCATACATGAGCATAAGTTCTGTGGTTTATCTCTTCCCTCCCCCCCCACCCCATCTTCTGAGGGGTGTCAGTTTATACCCTACTTCCACATCTCTGGGTCTACCCTGTTCCTCAGACTGTTATGTTCATTATATTCCACAAATAAGTGAGATCATGTGATATTTGTCTTTCTCTGCTTGGCTTGTTTCGCTTAGGATAATACTCTCGAGGTCCCTCCACGTCGTCTCAAAGGATAAGAGATCTTTCTTTCTTACAGCTGCATAGTACTCCATTGTGTATATGTACCACAGCTTTTTTATCCATTCATCCACTGATGGACACTTGGGCTGTTTCCAGATCTTAGCTATTGTAAATAGTGCTGCTATGAACATGGGGGTACATGTATTTTTTCTGATTGGTGTTTCAGGCTTCTTAGGGTATATTCCTAGAAGTGGGATCACTGGGTCAAATGGCAATTCAATTTTTAATTTTTTGAGGTAACACCATAGTGTTTTCCACAGTGGCTGCACCAGTCTGCACTCCCACCAGCAGTGTACTTAAACTAGCTGCCCTTCTTTATCTTCAACAGATTCCTTTGCTGTGATGATAGGGAGATGTTCTGTAGACTGGCATAACACAGAGTACGAGCATTCTGTAGTTCACATTTAATGTCACATTTGTTTAATTGCATAAGTATTACATCTTCTCTGGAAGAAAATAAGACTATACAGAGGAAGAAAAAAATAACACCTGATAATGTCTGTTACCATTTTAGTTTATTTCAGAATGGGGAAAAAAGGAGAAACCTCTGTAACAAAAATAAATTAATAAAAAAAAAATAAAAAAAAATAAATAAATAAATAAAAAAAAAATATTTAACAGCCAATATGGCACAGGCACCAACTAATCAGAATGGACTCCGGCCTTACATAGCACATGCCCTCAGCTACGGTTGGTCTCAGGTGTGTTCCTCTGAATGTTTCCCCACACGTACATAGACATGCTGTATATTCTAAACAACTAGCTTTCTTACCTTCGCCCCTCAGAAGCATCTGCAGTGTTTCAAAGACTGATTCTACCAACTTGAATCTACGTATAAGAACTAGAAGTTGAGTCCACAGTATAGAAAAATAAAATTATTTACTTGTTTATTTGTTTACAAATTTAATTTTGACTTAGTTAAACATAATAATAGATTTTCACTTAGTAAATGTAAAATATGTGCATCTTTTAAAAGCAGAGCACATTTTGGGAAGAGACGTGTAGCCCATTCCCACTGGGCTGTCCCATTTGAAGTCAGTGGGGGTCAGCTTCTCATCTTGCCACTGATGGAGGTGCAGAGAAGAGAAAAAAGAATCCAGAAATCTTTAACAGATATAAAGTTGCTCAAAGATATTTTTTGAGAGGCATGCTGATGCCATTAGTAACAACAGAATGTGAAACGGGTCCATGGGCGAAGCACACATTTCGAACGGTTGAAGTATTACTCTAAATCTGAACATGATTACAAATTAAGAGATATACAATATCATTGACATCCTGGATTTAGATGATTAACTTCTTACAACATGAAAATGTGTCATTAAGGTTTGCCTTCATGAAGGCCTTAGAAGTTAACGGGAACGTGTTCGATGACTTTGAGTCGGTTGTTATTTCGGTTACAGGCGAATACTGGCACCATAGTTCCCTTTATCTGTAAAATGAAGGGTTTAGAATAAAATATATCCAAGATTTCTCCCAGCTTGCTGATTCCAAAATTATATATTAATAACCCCTATAATGAAGCTAGTAGTATTTGTTTATACTTTAGATTTTCAAAAGCTTTCAGAACTCTCCATGTAATCATTCCAGTAAGTTCACCAGTCTTATGAGGAGGTGGATGGATGCCAAATGGTACAGAGAGGAGAAGGCAGTAGGAAAAGAGTTATAGTTTGGTGAACCAGGGGAGGGTTGCTCCAGGATTCTGGAAACCCCAATTTGTCATAGCTCCTGCAGGTGAGCCGAGAAGTAGGGGGACAGAGGAGGATGGGGATGCTGTTGCTGCTGACTTCCTGAGAGACGTACCTGCTAGATCCTGGCTTTGGCCCTGGGAAGATGACTCTTTGTGTCATATTTTCATACACCACCGCACGTGGCCGAAGGATCTAGGCCACGAAACTGTGCAATTGCATGTTTTAACTAGAGCTCCTCTGTTTTCACTGTGGTCCCTGGAGAAATATTTACCGTGATGCATTTATTTATGGTCTTATTTCTGTACCTGTTGCTGTAGTTTACTGAAAACCTAGCAATATTAGAGGCTAGCATGAGAAGGAACATCAACATGAGTCAGAATACCTGGTCCAGCCCCATGTCCACCCCACACTAGCTGGTGATTAATAATCGTCTTTTCTATTTCACCAAAATCATGGTCAGATCTTAAATTTTAATTATAGTATGCTAAAAATATGGTATTCAATCAGTTGAGGAAAAATCACCCCACAGTCATTTTTGGTTTCTTAAATTAGTTGTCTTAGTCTGGACTAGTTGTGACTCCCAGTTCCAGGTAGTGGTTAAGAGGGGAGATTATGACTTCGTCAGCTCTGCCTGGGTGGCTTGCTCTGGCAGCTCCATCTGACCCAGGTCTCCCATGACAATTCTGAAATCACTGCATCTCTCCTGATGATCAGGATGCCATCGATTTGAGTGTGCAGATTGTGCACACATACATATGCATACGCACTTTTGACAAAGATGACAAAAGAGGTAGAATTCCCATTATTTTGCCTCTCCTGGCTTTATCAAACACTGCCACAGTAATCATTGCAGATTCTGGTGCTTTCCAAGCCACATTTACCTAAGTCAGCGAAGGTAATTTATTTTCATATCTGTCTGTTGCTACCTTGGAAGAGCTAGTGTTCTTTATTTATTTGATTGTTACTACTCTTAATCATCACAAAAATCTTATTACTGCCCATATATAAATCAGGAAAAACAAATTTGATTTTTAGCATTCTAATGTGGTTAAAAAATTCATGAATAAAAGAAACTTCCTATGCAAATGTAAGCAACTGACAGAATAAATATGGGCATAAACTCTTGCTATTATAATAATCTTTTGACCTCAGCCACCCTTTGTATAGCCCAAGTAATGACTGTTTGATATTTATTATAAAGCAGATTAAATCCCTTGATTAACTGAACCTTTCATTTCTCTTTTTGTTTCATGTAGCAGTGAAAATAGATTGTTCTATTATCATTCTTGCCAGGGAATTTATAAAATATATAAAATTATTCATAAATGTATCTTAAACTGAAGATATATTAATGTATTATTGGGTGTACTGAGCAGAAAACATTTCACATTTGAATGGCAGGCACATGATTATAAATTCACTTCCTTCTGAATATTAATCAACTCCAAATGGCTGATGGATAAAGCTTGGAGAGACAGCCAGGAGATGTAAATTCTTACCCTCATCATGGACTTTTTATGTGACTTTTAAAAATATTTTTTAAAAAAATCATTCTTCCTGAGAAGTCTCAGAGCAGTATGGTCTCAGGATGGGCTGTCGTTCCTTCTGCTCCCCCCTTGGCTCCTGCGACCTGGGCTGTCTGCTCCTTCTTGCATCTGGCTGTTCCTTCTTGGTCCCTTGCTTCCTCTGCTCAGCTTAAAACACCAGTGTACTCTGAGTGCCAGCCTCAGTCCCCTTCTGTTCTCACTCCACTGTGCACATTTTCTGAGGACATTCTCATTCATGCTTGCAGTTTATAGTTTCTAGCCTGTCCTTGGACTTCAGACCCCTCTCCAGGCCATCTCTACCAGGTCAGCACCCCCTGCACTTCCTGTGCTCTCGTTCACCTTGTTCCCTCCTTCCACTCCTCCTGGGACCTCCTCAGTCTGGTGCACACTGACTCCCCAGCACTCAGCAAGGCCACTGCCGCAGAGTAGGCACTTGGAGTGTGTCCACTGATTTAATGCACACAATTGAATTAATTATTCTGCCCACTTCTCTCTCCCTCCCTCCCTCGACCCCCCCCTCTCTCTTTCACTTTCCTGTGTCGTCTCTCTCAGTGAATGACACCCACCATGCATTCTCCCCTGCCTCTTCTCTCCCAACATCACCCTGCCTCTTCTTTTTGCTCCAAATCCAGTCTTTTAAAGTCTGTCTTCTCTGTGTTCTGATTCAGTCCCTCCCCTGCACCCCAGATATCACTGCCTTGGCCCTCGGCTTTCGTGTCTCTCACCTGGACTGTACTTCAGCCTTCCAATCTGGTTTTCTCAAACCCATCCTTCTTCATACTGTTGCCAGACTAATCTGTCCAGAGTGCACATCTGAACATGTCACCCTCCTAATTTACAAGAACACTGCCAACATCACCGGGACTGCAGAAAGGTGGAGGTAAAGCCAGGGTTTTCTGTGCCCCGTGTATGGGAAGACAGTGCAGGAAGGTGTTCTTGCTGTCCAGGTTTATTTTGTTCGGTTTATTGCAAGGCTATTCAAGAGCACAGAGCTTTTTTCTGAGAAAATCGGATAAGATGATTCACTTGTCTTATAAATTAAATGAGTGAAAGAAAAAAACTTGAAGCGTAAGAGTGTGGTCTTTGCAGTGATAAACGTTGGTGTTAAATCTCCGCTCTGCTCCTGTTAGTGTGTGGACTTACATGGTTGTACCAGCCCCGTCCCCGTGTTCGTCTCTCTCAGATGGGGTTACAGTAGGAACTTCCTCTGAAGAATTTTTGTGAGGATTAAACCACATGACAGAATGCCTGTGGTGTATTTAGCACAATGTCTGATACCTAGTAAATGCTTAATAAATATTAGCAGAATTAAAATAACATGAAAATCGTACTCACATAATACATGTTTACGTAACACATACAGATGAAAGAATAGTAATAATGTTTGTCTCTCTATGGTAAAGTTGTAATTTTTCTCATTTGTGCCTTCTCTCCATTTTCTACAATTCTCATTTGTTGCTTTTTAAGTAGAAAAAATTCTAAAAGTCATTCGATGACTTCCCACCTTTATGCAATACATTCCAGCTCCCTTATACCTCATTCAGTGGCCTCCTTAACCCCATCCCTCCCCCTACTGCTTCCTGCCTGCCTTTTCAGTCATCACGAATGAGTTACTTTCACACTGTCTCCTGCCTGCACGCCTTGCTGCCCTCTCTGCCTAGCATGTGCACTCCTAACTGTGTCTGATTTATGGCCGCTCCTCTGTATATGATTTAGCTTAAAATCACTCATCCCATCAGATTAGCGTTGGGATTTCTGTGTTACAGCGATTTGATTTTGTGTCCGTTTCCCTCAGTGGAATGCTTTCCTCCAGAATGAGGACTTGACCAGAAACTGGAAAGAAAAAAGGACTGAGTCCATGCCCTCGGGTTGCTTCCAGCAAAAGGAGAAAGGCCTGTAAATGTGTGACGGTGATGAGTATTACAGGATCTCTGGTACTAGCACTTGTAGGGCAGGGTAGGGCAGAAAGAGGTGCAGGTAGTTCCCCTTGGGGGGTGAATTAGGGCAAAGGGTGCAGAGTGTTTTCATTCAAGAGGTGAGACGCTGCGGAACAGGTGTCTCCTGGGCAGAAGACTTGGGGCAAGTGTTCCAGGCAACGTGTGGGACAATGTCCCGGCATTCAGTTTGGCGATGAGTTGAGTTTGAGGTGGGCTCTCCATGCTGCTTGGCACGGAGTAGAAGCTCCTGCTGAAGGGAGCAGGCTGCTCCTCCTGGTATCTGCATATGGGCCTCAGGGGTTTGTGGGTCCCCAGAAGTTATTAGCAATAATTGATGTTTAGGTGCTTCTGAGAAGTTTTCTAGGAGAGGATCCTTGAATTTCACCAGATTTTCCCAAAGCATTGCATGGCCCGTGAAAGGATAAAACCACTCTCTCTTTTTTTATGTTTTTAATCCTCACCTGAGGATATTTTTTCCATTGTTTTATAGAGAGAGTGGAAGGAAGAGGGAGGGAGGGGGAGAGAGAGAGAGAGAGAGAGAAACATTGATGTGAGAGAGACATTGATTGGTTGCCTCCCACACGACCCCGACTGGGACCGTGGATCAAATCTGCAAACCAGGTACGTGCCCTTGACCAGAACTGAACCTGCAACCCTTCGGTCTGCAGGCTCATGCTCTAACCGCTGAGCCACACTGGCCAGGGCTAAAACCACTCTTGACAAATACTGTATTCCACTAGGAATGGGTGCTGTAAGAGGTGAAGGATAGAAAATGATTCGCAGGTAAACTGTCCCAGCTGTAGTGGGTGGGGATGCACCTGGGCATCCATGGGGCACTTACCTGCCAGAACCACTAAGGGCTTGGTCACAATGGGCACTTCTATTCATGGTTCCAGCGCTGTTTTCCAGCTGCTTTCAGCAGGCAGGCTCATTCCTCCGTCTTTTGTTTGCTCCAGCTAAGCCAATTACAGTGTTCTTTCCCTGATAGTCAAAGCAACTCTCCAGGGCAGGGAACATTATGGGGCAGAAAGACTCTGGAGAGAATGGAAGCACCATATGTTTTATTCTGAAAATAAAGTGAGGAGGTGAATATGTGAGGAGAAGAAGAAAGCAAACAGTAACCAGAGCAAGCCAGTGGCAATACTATTAAATAGACTGCATTAAAAGACGGAAACAGCATTAACCCCCCCAGAGACCGTGTAGGTCAGCTCATTCATTCCTCAGCCACTGTTAGAGAGAGGTGTGAACTATCCAACTCTTAGAATCCTGCCCAGGCAGACCCTCTGCCCTGCTGTGCTGCTGTAATCATATTCTGTACATACCTTTGTTCTAGAACATATTGCACTGTGGTGTAACCGTTGATATCCTTTCCTTCCGTGAGGCAAAAAACTAGCTTATTTTTGAATGTCCAGCATTTAGCACTGGGCTCAGTTCCTGTTTATCAAGAGAATGAACTTTCTAGCCTGAAGGTAGTGGAATTCATGGTTTTATATGCACACAGGAAGCCCCAAACTGCTGAAGATTTCCATTATCCTTTGCCCTGTGAGGCACTCACGGGAAAGAGCTAATTGAGGAAGGGAGCAGATCTGCAAAGACACGGGCTGTTCTTTTGAAGGGAGGGATCGGCATAAAGTGGAATCTGATGCAACCAGACACTGGCAGCTTGCTGAAGAAATGTTGATAACCACAAGGCAAAGGACAAAGGACAAAGGTTACAGGAGCAGACGTGGAGGGTCCTGTTGATCACACTTGGATCTGGCCTCTGGCTCAGAAGCACCCACACACCCCCATCTGTCACCCAAAGGCATGTAACCTTCAGAACCATGATTACAGTCGGCCCTCATTTATCGCGGTGAATCAGTTCCAGACTCTACCGCAATAAATGAAGTTCCGCGAAGTAGGATTCTTTATTTATATACAGTCGTCCCTCGCCACTTCGCGCTTTGACGTTTGCGGCTTCAAATATAGTATAGAAAACACCGTGATAGAGTGAAGCCGTGAACGTCGAAGCGCGAAGTGGCGAGGGACGACTGTAGTTGTATTTTCCAAAGCTCTGCTCTGGGATGCACGAAACAGGCCTCTGCCTTGCAGGATGCTCAGCTCTGTTCAGAAGGGATCAGAGGATCCCCAGGTAACATAATGTGGGGAGGGGGGCGGCTTGCAGAGGGCTCATGGGAACCACCCACGTAAAGATTTAAAAATGGGAATGTTGAGGAAGAAACTGAAAGGTGCTTCATGAACTCAGGTATATGCAGTACACAGAGCACAGTGATTCGTCTTTTCCACTTACTGAAGAACAAGGAACAAGAACATTGTTTTGAACTGTATCATAAAGGCTTCTGAATGGATGGGGTGAATTAGAAGATTGTTGGAAATGTCTTCCTCTACTCCTGTCATGTTAGCTTTATTAGTTACAGATAGTTGGTCACTTTGAGCATTCAAGTCATGTACGTTGTTGTTTCCCAGATTAAACACTTGATCTACAGCCGGAAAGGGAAGAAACCAGTGGTACCGACAGCACCGATTGGCAGCAGGCTCTGGTTTCCCACAGCTCTGATTTGCAAACATCATCCCACTGAATACCCAAGGGGTTGGCGTGGTTATTTCTGGGGGACCAGACCTGGAGCACTCAAGGCGACAGTCAGGTGGCAGTCCTAGGTCTGTATTATATGTTACTTCAGTGCTGGGTCTGTGTGACTCCAAAGGTCTTGCTTCTAATTTATCCACAAATGTGACGAGTCTAGTGTTTACTGAGGCTGTCTGGATGCCTCACTGTCTCTGAGGCGTTTCAGGTCCGCCCCAGGTCCTTGGTGCCTTCACCTCTAGAACAAGTGCACGTTTGATCCAGTCTGGCACTTGGACGTCCAAAACAACCATCGATCACCTCTCAGTCTGCACACAACGTACTTGAAAAGCAGCAAATCTGGAATGCGTGCTTTCTGGTGTAGCAAAAAGAGAAAGAAGAAAAATGTTTTCCAATATAATAAAGATAAAATTTGAACTCCAGTGGCCTGCCTTCGGACTCTCCGCAGAGAAGGCAAGCACAGATGGTGTGCAGTGTACACTACATCAGGGTCATAGCCAGGTGAATGGTCCCCATCCAGATCAAACCTGCTGGTGCCCAGCCCTTCCTATCCCTGACGTCCGCTGTGCCTCCTCCTTTCTGGTTGTAAGCATTCTGCGCTGGCCATTGTGGATGTTTGGAAAATATAGAAAATTGCAAATAAAACAAAAGTTACCTCTAATGCTACTGCCCAAATATGAATACCTTAGTGTGCCTCTTTCCCGCCTTTTATTTTATTTATTATTAATTTTATTATTATTATTTATTTTATTTATTATTTATTATTTTTTTGTTAATCCTTACCCAAGGATATTTTTTCCATTTAATTTTAGAGAGAGTGGAAGGGAGGGAGGGGGAGAGAGAGACAGACAGACAGAGAGAAACATTGATGAGAGAGAGACACATCAGTTGGTTGCCTCCCACACGCGCCCTGACCAGTGCCAGGGATGGAACCTACAGGTACGTGCCCTTGACTGGGAATCGAACCTGTGACCCTTCAGTGTGTGGGCCGACGTTCTATGTACTGAGCCACACCAGCCAGGGCTCTTTCCTGCCTTTTAAAAATGCAGATGTAGCCCGGCCAGTGAGGCTCAGTGGTTGAACGTCAACCTGTGCACTAAGAGGTCACCAGTTCGATTCCCGGTCAGGGCACATGCCCAGGTTGTGGGCCAAATCCCCAGTAGGGGGCATGCAGGAGGCAGCCAATCGATGTTCTCTCTCATCGATGTTTCTCTCCCTCTCCCTCTCCCTTCCTCTCTGTAATATCAATAAAGAAAAAAAAATTTTTTTTTAAAAAGCAGATGTAATTTTATATAGTTTAGATATATAGTTTCCGGCCTTTTCACTTGCCTCTTAAGCATTCCCTAATACTTTTATTTTTCACTGTGGTAAAATATACATAGCACAAAATTGACCGCTTTACCCATTTTCAGATGTGTAATTCAGTGACGTTGAGTACATTCACAGTGTTGTACACCCGTCGCCACTATCCATCTCCAGAACTTTTTCATCATGCGTATTCCCTACATTTAAAAATGCTTCACAAACCACATTTAATAGTGGCGTAATACTTCACCAGACAGTATTTACTTCAAAGCATCCCTCACAAACATACAACAGATAACTTATTTTGTGTTCACTCTGAGGTGGACTTTATGGCCAAGGCCGTGAACAGAACATGGTTTTTGCCTTCCAGGACCTTGAATCTGGTGGAGGAAATGGCCGTAAGGGGCAGTCGAGCTCCTGTGGAGCACAGAGGAGAACCTCGCAGTGTAATGTACACTGTTATGTCTTGATCACTGCACATCTAGTGTGTAGCAGATTTTTTCCTGTTATCAGTAATATTGTGAGATATTTGTAGACATAAATATGTGTTCACATTTCAGATTATTTTATGAAGATTTCAAAAAGTAGAATGACTGGACTACTCATTGTGAAGGGTCAGTGGGAGGAGTTCTTTCAGAACGCTTATTATTGGTACCCGCTGTGCCATTCTCAAGATTAGGAGCTGCCCCCAAACATTTTCTTTGCCTATTACACCTTATGAGCGCTACTGACTTCTTTTTATAAGTGTGTATCTAATTTGCATTTGGCAGGATTGCAGGAAAAGTCGGGACTGAGCATTGAGTGTATCCAACTGGGAAGAGCTAGGAAGGGACAAGACAGAGAGATTGTGGCTGAGGTTGACACTGTCACAGGTATCATGCAAACTGTCCAGCTGTTTGTGCTCATTTCAGAGGCCGTGGTTTAACTCATGCCTTAGGGCTGTGCTCCAAGTGTGTGCTGACAGAGCTTGGCTCCCTTCTGTGAGACTCCAGACTCGGGGACTTGAAGCCCACTCTGAACTAAAAGTAGCTTTTAAAAAAAAGTATTTGTATTATCTAAACAGGAACTCCTGATCTATTATCAGAGCAGGAAGAGACCTTTGAATATCACATAATCTTCTCTGTTCAGAGGAAGATTCTGAGGCTTACAAAGGTAAGGAATATTCCAAAGGAAACCAGTTGGATAAACATGCAAGAGGGATTAAAACTGTTGACTCTGGCCAAAGTAATCAGTTATGTCTTATTTTGCTTTCTTTGAGTTAATCAGTAATGTCTTATTTTGCCCCCTTTGCCCTCTTCATGTTAGTCCCTTTGGGTAGTTTTGTTTTTGTTAATTAATTTTAAGAAGTAATGCACCCTCCAGTGATACAGTAAATGTGGAAACCTGGTCCAGGGCCAAGGAGGAAACAGTCTTTAAATAGGTCATTGATGTTGAGAATAGGAATATTAGCACAGATTTCTGATGTATTGATTTCATGATGGCTGATAGATAACAGTTGGTAAAGCTTTACAATGGATACACATGAATATATTTATGTAAATGTGCATAAACTTTTTATGTATAGTAAGTCTTCCTTCTAAGGTCAAATTTACAAAAGGGAAAAAGTTGGCATCACTTTGAGTTAGGCAAAGAGCCGTTATCTTCAGCAGAACTTTATATCTACATGACTCTAAATATAGGACCATGGGCCCCTGATAATAATTAGAAAAAGGAACTTAAAAAGCAGAGCACCAAATCTGGTCTGAGGCTCTCAGCCCCAATATGAAGTGATTATTATGCAGCTGAAAAAGCCTATAGCTTAAATTCTATATAATTTCTGGTAATCAGTATCTCAAAATAATTCACAGAGTTTTCAGGGCCTTTCATTTATGAGAAAAAGGAATAATTTCTCATTTATCTTAAGTCTTTTATGTTGGCAATTTCATCCTTAATTAAAAAAGCATTGGCATTTTCATTGTGAAAATAGTTTTCCTAAATTTATAGCTGAGTCCATTAATGTAGTGTTTCAGAACTGATTGGCATTAACCTAGATAGTTATTTTTATAGAAAAGCAACTTAAAAATTGATTTTGGAGTACCTCAGTTTTAAAGATCATTTCAGACATCTGTTCCTCCTGTCTACTGTATCGAAGAATTAACTTTAGGAGATCTAAGGAATAAATTTAGCACACTCTACTTCCAAGAAAGATGGGTAGCCATTGCCATTCCATGCTTAGGGGACTTGAGGAAAGCCTAAAGAGACATACTCTGGCTATCATAATAACAGTTATATTTTCTTAAGTGCTCATTGACAGGCCATTTAGTATGCATAACAGCCCTGTTAAGATAGGTTAGGGTGGTGCCCATTTTTCAGATTAGGAAGCTGAGGTTTTTCTCAACTGATCACCTGATTAACCTCCTGATGCCCCTTGATTGATTGATTCTTGTCATTCCTATCACCTCTCGTCCATTCTGCACACCACAGCTGGTCCCATTCGTGTTCTTTATCACATTCTCCCTCAGAAACACCTTTAAAAAAAAAAAGATTTTTTTAATTGATATTTTTTTTTAGAGATAGAGGAAGAGAGAGAGAGAGAAAAATATCCATGTGAGAGAGAAAAATATCCATGTGAAAGAGAAACATCGATCTGCTGAATCCTGCACGCCCCTATGGGGATCGAGCCCACAACCTGGGCCTGGGCCCTGACTGGCAATCAAACCAGGACCTCTCAGTTCATGGGACATTGCTCAATCCACTGAGCCACACCAGCTGGGCACAGAAACACTTTCAAAACTCCACCCTGCGTAGGGATAAAGCCCAAACTTCTGTATATACAGGTTGGCCCAATTCCTTTAACCTTATATCCCACTGCCTCCTTACAAGAACTTGCAGTTCATACCTACCCTAAGGTGATCAGTACTGTGTATTTTCCAACCTGTTCCCCTGCCCCAGCATTGGCAAATGCCTACTATTTGCCAGGCACTCTGTTAGAATCTTAGGTACACAGTTCTTGCTTTTAAAACTTAATGCTTAGTGTCAAGACAGACCTGGGCGTAAATCACTTTTTACATAGTTATTACAATGTTATTGACTATATTTCTTATGTTGTACTTTATATCCCATGACTATTTTGTAACTGCCAAGCTGTACTTCTCAATCCCTTCACCTTTTTCACCCAGTCACCCAGACCCCCTCCCTTCTGGTAACCATCAGTCTGATCCCTGTATTTATGAGTCTCTTTCTGTTTTGTTTGTTCACTTATATTGTTCTGTAGATTCCACATATAAATGAAATCATGGTATTTGTCTTTCTCTGACTGACTTATTTCACTTAGCATAATACCCTCTAGGTCCATCCATGCTGTTGCAAATTGTAAGATTTCATTCTTTTTTTAAATCTTGGATTTAATTTTCAATTGAAAAGCCTTCAAATTTTTTGAAACCAGTGATGACTGACTAAAACATTGCAATTAAATTCACTGGTTTAGGTTTTTCAAGCAAAGGTTTGAGGCAACTTACAGCCAAAAATATGCATAATAAAATTAATAGACTAGAAACAAACAAAAAAAAGCAGAACCCAAGAAAAAGAAAACAGCAAATATAACCACTCCGCGCTTTGTGGTTGGCAAGATTGCCGTGAATGAGTTGCAAGCACTGCCCTAGTATTCCTGGCCAAGTATAATTGTTCTCATTATCACGAAAAAAATATTAAACCTCTACCTATGAAGTGATGTAGGAGCCCACATTGGTTTCTTTCTTTTGTTAATATTAAGAACGAGGCATGGTCAACCTTAGTCTCTGCCCGCTTTGAAATCCTGAAGCACTGACTGTGCTTCTCAAAGTGCTACCCAAGCCTGCAGCATTGGCATCACCTGGGAGCTTGTTAGAAATGGAGCTGCTCTGCCCCCCCCCCCCCAGACCCGCTGAGTAATGTAACATTGTATATATATCCACTCATCCTTTTTATCCACTCGTCTATTGATGGGCACTTGGGTTGCTTCATAGCTTGGGTATTATAAATAATGCTGCAATGAACATAGGATAGGGGCGCACATGTTCTTTTTAATTAGTGTTTTGTATTTCTTCAGATAAATAGGCAGAAGTGGAGTTGCTGGGTCATAAGGCAGCCTCATTTTTGATTCTTTGAGGAACCCTCATACTATTTTCCACAGTGGCTGCACCAATCTGCATTCCCACCAACAATGCATGAGGCTCCCTTTTCTCCACACCCTCGCCAACACTTGTAGTTTGTTGATTTATTGCTGACAGCCATTCTGACAGGTGTGAGGTGGTATCTCATTGTGGCTTTAATTTGCATCTCTCTGATGATTAGTGATGTTGAGGATCTTTTAATATGTCCCTTGGCCATCTGTATGTCCTCTTTGGAGAAATTTCCATTTAGATACTTTGCCCATTTTTTAAATTGGGTTGTTGGGGTTTTTTTGGTGTAGAGTTGTATGAGTTCTTTATGAATTTTGGATATTAACCCCTTATCAGATGTATCATTGGTGAATATGTTCTCCCATTCAGTGGTTGTCTTTTCATTTTGTTGATGGTTCCCTTTGCTGTGCAAAAACTTTTTAGGAGGAACACTTTGTAAAGTGTATAAATGTCTAACCACTATACTGTATACCTGAAACTACTACAAAATAATATTAAATATAAACTGTAATTGAAAAATATTTTTTAATTTTAAAAATTTTAAATAAGTTGTAGGGGAAGTTAAAATAAGGTAAAAAAGAAAAGGGGTAGCACAAAATTTCTATTAAAATAGTCTTACATATTTTTTAAAAATCACTTCTCCTTTATGTATCTAATTCTAGATTGGCTTAGAGCTCTTGCCCTTGGTGAAACTTTCTCTAATCATTCAAGGCAAAGATGATTCTGCCTTCCTGTGAATGCAGTCTGAGCTGACTATCAAATATTTACCTTCAAGTTTTCATTTTCTTTTCGTGTGATTGGATCTCAACCCATTTTAAGGTTATAGACTCCATAGGCTAAGTTGGGGTATTAATGTAGCTTTGATCTTGAAACTCTAATATTGAAAGAGAAGATTGATTAATTTTGTAAAAATCTATAAAATTTTATAAAGAAAATTTTAGCCTTGGACTACCATACTTTTGATATATTGTATTATGAGACCACATGTATTAAGGTATAAAAAATTAGGTTGGCACATGTATATGGCATATCATTTGTTTTTCTGGATTTTTAAACCCTGGTGCCAAGTCTTTTTGATTTTTTTAAATCAAATGAATAATATTACTGTGACACCTTCCTTTTCATTAGTTATCAGCACAGGAAGAAAGCGTTTTGACTAAAAGCCAAACCTTAAAAAGAGACTAATAAATGAAATATCCTGGGCTGTAGTCCTTCGAGTTGTGGGATTTGTTAAGATGACAATAAAAGATACACAGGTGAGCAGAAAGGGTCCTGAATCGGGAAGTGGGAAGCCTGTTGTAGTCCAGGCCCCAGGCCCGTGACGGGAGACCCTGAAGTAGGCAGAGGCACCACAAGCGCCAGTTTGGCCTCACTTGTCAATGAGACCGTCTGCATTGTAGCAGACACAGCGGGTTTCTGACCCATCGAAGACGTTTATGGGTGCCTCTCCCTGTTGTCAGGTGAATTTTATCCATGTGTTTATTTATATGTTGTGTTAGTGTGCTAGGGTTGCTGTCACAAAACACTCACAGACTGAGTGGCTTAAACAGCAGAAATTTATTCTCACAGTTCTTGAGGCTTTAAGTCTGAGGTCCAGGTGTTGGCACTTTGGTTTCTTCTGAGGCCTCTCTCCTTGGCTTGCTGATGCCACCTTCTTATTGTGTCCTCACACGGTCTTTCCTGTGTGTGCCCATTCCTCGCATCTTTGCATGTGCCCATATGTCATGTTCTTATAAGGACACTGGTCAGATTGCATTAGGGCCCGCGCTAACAGCTTCGTTTTAGTTCATCACCTCTTTAAAGGCCCATCTCCAAATATAGTCGTATCCTGAGGTCCTGGCAGTAGGGCTTCAACTTATGAATTTTTAAAATATGTTTTTATTGATTTTTTTTTTTTTAGAGAGAGAGAGAGAAACATTGATGTGAGAGAGAAACATCAATCAGCTGCCTCCTGCACACCCCCCACTGGAGATCGAGCCTGCAACCCGGGCATGTGCCCTGACCAGGAATCGAACTGGGACCTCTCAGTCCATGGGACAACACTCAACCCACTGAGCCATACTGGCCAGGCTCAACTTACGAATTTTGAGGAAACACAATTCAGCCTATAAAATCTATTTAAAATAGCATTCTTTGTTTTAAATTATATAGAGGGAAACTAGTATAAAGGAGAAGCCAAAAATAGCCTTCTACCCACATGATGCCTGTTATTAAAAGAGGGAGGATATAAGTACATGAAAAGATCATTCAAACTGTACTAAAGTGATAAAAGGAAAAATAATACTCTCCTGGCCCTTTTTTCTACACTAAGGTAACTTCTTTCAATATGTTTACATGGATGTCTGCTGTACAGACAGCAGGTGCATTTTTTTTCCTTGTCTCAGAGTATCATGCAGAGAATGGATACCTCTGTGTTGGTCTTCTTTTAAAAGGCTACATAGTATTCCATTGTGTATGTGCCAGATTTTAATTTAACTGGTCATCTATTAATGGGCATTTAGGTTGTTTCCAGATTCCCTCCTCCACCCTCCCACCCCCCAATTGCAAGCGATAGAGTTGGATTCCTTTTAGAAACCCATGATGGAAAGAATAGCGACAAGCCACCTAACAAAAGTAACTAGCCTGCCCCCCCCCCCACTTGGGGGAAGACAGCCTTTGTTTTCCCCTTTCTGTTGATCCGTCCTTACCAGAGGTGTTGTGAAAGGTGTTTCGTTCTTGCTTACCTTCCCGTGTCTGACCATATGCCAGTACCTCTCCTTCCTGGCTTCCTTCGGAGGCATTAGCTCATCTCTGTACAGCAGCCCTTCCTCCACAGGAAGAAAGGTCAATTCGCATCATTAACAGGCATAGACTATTTTCAGTTAAGTAAAACAGTTTTTCTTCTAAGAATTGCTGTTTCCATGCCTATGGCAGCACATGAACCCTTTCTGGCTGCATCCACCCTTTGGAGAAGGGCCAGCCTTCTAATGGAATGTGAGCAGTCTTACCGCTAATCAAGATTTACAGCTGAGACCGGGATGCCCGGTGCTCACTGTCTGAGATGAAGTGCAGCGCCGAGGTCCCAGCCCTGTGCTCCGGGCCCCCTCTTTCCCCAGGCCGACTGCCTAGCCACAGGTATCATCTGGCATTGTTTTACAAGCTGTGCCACAAAGCAGATGTTCTTCGTTGAAGAATTACTTTCATTTCTGACTCATTTTAGGAAATGAGGCAGTCTGTCAGAGGTGTTTCTTCATTTCCAGACCCCCAGAGAATTCATTTTCTCTTGGGGTATCTAACCACATGTGGGCAGTGCTTTATTTGCCCAGATGTGAGGAATAAGAGGAATGAACAGTCCTTTCTAAAGCAGCTCTTACTTCCCTGTGGAATCCAGTGTGGAGGCCCAGGGGTAGCTTGTGCTCTTATTAATGGAAATATTTCTGAGGCTTTGGTTTCATGATGCCTGTGGACGTGCTGTGTATGGGCTTTGGTGCAGGAAAAGTATAATTTAGCAACAGATTTAAAAGGTAGTCTGGAGTGTTTCTAATTACTCTTTGTTTAGTTCACCATTACCTAATAAGTGGATTTAAGTAACCTTGGGGGTAGGGAACATAATGTTCATATTACAGTCAACCATGCAAATCAAATTCTGACTGAGTATTGCAGAGAACACACCATGGAGTCAGTTTATAGATGTGTTCCATTGAATTTTAAATTTGAAACTGAAAGCATTTGGAATGGGCATTTTCTACCTGTCATTCACCACCATGAATTATGCACATGTCCAAAATCCACCCTCCTGTGTGGTACAAGCCTATCTAAAATGCATCAGTGGCGCTTGGCATTCAGCTCACAAACATTGTGTTAAGGACTCAATTATTCCCTTTACCATATTGCATATACATCTCTAAGCAATCCCATTTCCTTAGCATAGTTGAATTAAATCCTTTGGCTTCTCTGGGTTAATATGTTTAAGTCTTTTCCGTTGGTTAAAAAACACAAACTCTTATTAATTTAAGATAAGAATGGGAGAGAGAACTTATGAGCTCTCTTTGCTTCCTTTTTCCATCCTCCTTCAGTGGCCATAATAGGAAACTGAAGTACCAAGAGGGCCTAGGGGAGTGGTCCTCAGCCTTGGCTGTACCTTGGATCAGCCTGGGAACTTTAAAATATACTGATGCCTGGGCCCCACCCAGAGATTCTGGTTTAGTTGTCTGGAATGCAGCCTGCACTGGGGTTTTTGAAAGCTCTGCAGAAGATCTTGATGTTATTGTGCACTGTGGGTTGAGAACCATGGACCTAAGCTGTCTGGGACTTAAGAGGTCATCACATTCAGTGGTTTTCAGCCTTGCTTGCAGACTGGTGTTACCTGGAAAGCTTCTCAAGGAAACACTGATGCCCTACTAATTGAAACCATGTTTCTGGGGGAGGGAGCTAGTGTTTTTAGAAAGCTCCTAGATGATTCTTGTGCACAGTCAGAGATAAGGTCAACTGACAGGATCTCACCATCCCATATCACACGTAAGGAGAAAGAGCAAAAAGGGTCGGATGGCTTGCTCAGGTTGTTGTGGAGGCAGGTCTGGGATTCCGGTCTGATGCCGCGCTGGTCTTTCTGCTGCCCCATATTGCCTCCTTGTATTTATTAATGCCTCCTCATCCTTCAGGTGATGTTGCTGCCTCCAACAGACCTTTTCTGAGAACTCACACCCCCCCATCCGGTCTGGGTAAGATGCCCTTTCTGTATTTGAACAGCACCCTTACTCATCTTTCCCCTCCACGGTCAGCTCCAGGAGGACAGAGCCAGTATCTGTCTTGTCCCTTTTGTAACTTGCTGGCTTGTCATTGAGTCCCAGATACTGTTGGTTGCATTGAAGTTTTCTAACTTTTTTTTTTTCCATTATTGATTTTAGAGAGAGAAGAAGTGAGAGGGAGAGAGAGATAGAAACATCGATGAGAGAGAACATCGATTGGCCACCTCCTGCATGCCCCCCACTGGGGATCGGGCCCACAACCTGGGCATGTGCCCTGACCGGGAACAAACCGGCGACCTCTTGGTGCATGGGTTGACACTCAACCACTGAGCCACACTGGCTGGATGAAATTCCCTAACTTTTTATTCATCAATTAGTCCATGTGGATTGCTGAAATAAAATTTAAAAATCCATTCCCATAAGCTAGGTTCTGAAAGCAGAAGTTACTTCTTACCTGTCAACAGTCCACTGTACTGTGGGTCAAGTTCTCATCCACAAGGACTTCCTACCCTTGCCTTCCATAAGAGGGCTTTTTGGCAAAAAGATGTCTATCAAGGGGGCTTGGAGGACAAAATAACAAAAAGAAGATTTCAGTGACTTTACATGTTGCTCACGTTACTTACAACAACCAAGATCGTTTGAGTAACATACATGTGTGTATGTCATAACAAAAGGGAGCATATGGTATTACCTTAGGATAAAACATTGTCTGAAGAAGCCCTGGCTGGTTTGGCTCAGCAGTTAGAGCGTCGGCCCACAGACCAAAGTGTCGTGGGTTTGATTCCCATCAAGGGCACATACCTGGGTTGCAGGTTCAATCCCTGGCCCCTGTTGGGGTCGTGCAGGAGGCAACCAGTGTGTCTCTATCATGCCAGTGTCTCTCTCTGTCTCCCTCCCTCCCTCCCTACCTTCTATTGTCTATAAATAAATAAATAAATAAATAAATAAATAAATAAATAAATAAAATTTTGAAGAAAAATAATGTTATTTCATGAAAATATATGTTAAGAACTAAATTATTTCCTTTAGCATATTGCAGATATAACTCTGAGTGGCCATATTTCATTAGCATAGATGAATTAAATCCTTTGGCTTCTCTGGATTAATATGTGAAAGTCTTTTCATTAGATTTAAAAAACTATTAATCCATCATCCCAGTTTACTTAAGCTTCTGCTTGGCCAGGGTCTTTTTTATTTGAAAAGTATTTTTTGGATGTGCAGTATTTATGGTTACTCTTCTAACTGTAACAGAGTTTTGTCTCAGGAGGTAGATTGTAGCCAGTATCTCTTCACTTTGCAGGGGGCCAGTAGGCTCCACACAGGGGTCACAGGGAGTCGCTGTTATTTTGTTTGGAGAATTCAGAGGTAAAAGTTTTTGGAGCCAAGACTGCAAACTGGGCAGTGTTGTAGGGTAGACAGTAAGATGTTGCAGACAGGAGAGAATGGTGCCCAACGTGTGTGAGAGCATTATGAAGTCTTACTAAGACTTTGTAGGTTCATGCTTTATAATTGGGAGCCTTTGCCCCAGGCAAGTGCCAAGGCGGCAGCATATAAACAAAGCCACTACTTATCAGGGGAAATCTTCCTAAAACTAATAGTCTTTACATTTTCAGGAGAAAGCTAAGTCATTCAGCTGAAGGTATGTGCACAACATTTTTATATTAAAAAACTTTGAACGTAAGACCTGAAATTGTAAAAGTCCTAGAAGAAAACAGGTGGCAAGCTCCTTGATAGAGTTCTTGGTGATGATTTTTTAAATCTGACACCAAAAGCAACAGCAAAAATAAACAAGTGGGACTGCGTCCTACTACGAAGCATCTGCACAGCAAAGGAAACCACCAACAAAATGAAAAGACAACCTACTAAATGGGAGAAAATATTCACAAATCATATATCTAATAAGAGACTCATCTCCAAAATATGTAGAGAACGCATAAAACTCAATAGCAAAAGAAAAAAAAATATGCGATTAAAAATCTGAATAGACACTTTTCCAAAGAAGACATACAGGTCGCCAACAGGTACATGAAAAGATACTCAACATCACTAATCATCAGGGAAATGCAAATCAGAACCACAATGAGCTGTCACCTCTCACCTGATAGAATGGCTGTTATCAAGAAGAGAAGACATAACAAGAATTGGCACAGATGTGGAGAAAAGTGAATGCTTGTGCACTCTTGGTGCGATTGTAAGTTGGTGCAGCCACTATGGAAAACAGTGTGGAGTTGCCTCAGAAAATTAAAAATAGAACTTCCATATGAGCCAGCAATTCCACTTCTGGGTATTTACTGAAGAAAGTGAAAACACTAACTAGAAAAGATATATGCATCCCCATGTTCATTGCTGCATTATTTACAATAGCAAAGGTGTGAAAAACACCTAAGTGTCCACTGATGGATGAATGGATAAAGAATATATATAATGAAATAATACTCAGCAATACAAAAGAATGAAATCTTGCCATTTGGAACAACATGGATGGACCTCGAGGGCATTGTGCTAGGTGACATAAGTCAGGGGAAGACAAATATTGTATGATGCCTCTTATATTTGGAATCTAAACAACAACAACAAACCAAGCTTATAGATACCGAGAACGAATTGCTGATTGCCAGAGGTGGTGGTGGGGGGGTGTTGAGGGTAAGTGGTGAAGGGGGTATACATTTCTTTTAAAAATCTGTTGCAGGTGTATGACATAACAAACCAAAAAAACTGATTATATTCTGGAATAAAATGAAAAGTTTTAGTGACTTTAAAAAAAGATAAAATATGAAATTTTCAAGAACCACCTCCTTCCAGTTTCTCCTTTGCTGCTATTTGGATGAAACACTAACAAACCAGTAAAAGTTTTTGCTAAGTTATCTACCTCTATTATACCAATTTCAGAAGCTCAGCAGTACATTGAAGAGGAGAAGGAGGAAGGAGGGTTTGTTAACTACAGAAGGCACAGTGGTCAGTGGTTTCACCCATGTTGTGCCAAGGAATCTTTATGACTACCCTGCATGTTAGGCCTTCTTCACACCAATTTTAACATGCGAGGATGTATATATGCACCTGTCCACTAGGGAGCAGAGCCAGAATTTGAATGTAGGTCTGTCTGATTCCAGAGTCCTTATATTTTTTTACCGAACCATGGCCTCTATGTCATGAGAGCAGCGAGGTCTCCAGAAGAGATTGTTAACTGTGACTGTGTACCGTGCTCATAGAAGAGGGCTGACTCTTGCTTCTCTTAGAGTTGTCATTTGACACCAGTGAGTTAACATTTATAAGCTTCTGTTAAATAGTTAAAAGCATTTTCTTATAATATCCTATGAAGTTCTGACTTTAAAAATGACACATCATTACTAAAATGGTCCTCAGAGTCCCAGTGTAGTCACTGTCATGCTTTAAAGGGGAGGAAAGGAATAATCAGCAATAGCCAAAAGACATAGAACATCCGGTAGGATTCCGTGCTCTGTCTCAGACACCATGCATTTGACTTGGGAGAGGCAGCAAAGCAAAATGTTTGCAGTTCCTGGGTTTGAGAATCCTGACTGTCCCCCACTACTAGCTGTGGGATCTCGGGCAAGTGACCTGACCTCTTTGTGCCTTAGTTCCTTTTTAGTAAGAGGGGAACAATAATAACTTGATTGTCATTTTAAGAATCGAATAACCTAAAGCATACAAAGAGCTTAGAACATTGTGTGAGGCAAAGTGAGTGCTCAGTGAATGTTTACCTTTTCTTAGTGGACAAAGGCTAGATGCTCCCATGGCCCGGTGATTCCACTCACAGGTATAGGCCCAAGAGAAGTGCAAACCTGTGTTCACCTCAGACCTTTTAGCAAAAGTTTATAGAGGTTTTCTTCATAATAACTAAAACCTGGAAACAACTCTGATATTCATCAACTGGCGAATGGATGAACTGTGCTATAGAATACTATTCAGCAGCAAAGAGGAACAAATTCCTGACCCAGACAACACCAGGGTAAATCTCAGAAGCATTATGCTAACTAAAAGAAGCCAGATACAGAGGCTGCATGCTGTTTGCTTCCATTTATATGACATTCTAAAAGGGCAAAACTGTAGAGGCAGAAATCAGATCATTGCTTGCCAAGGACTGGAAGTGGGGGGAGGAGTTTGACCGCATAGGCAAGAGGGACCATTTGGGGTTGATGGAAATACTCTATATCTTCACTGTGGTGGAGCTTACATGATGGTACATATTTGTCAAAACACATCCAATTTAAAATGGGTAAACTTTCACTGTATATAAGTTAAACCCCAGTAAATCTGATTTTTTATTTGGAAGTTAGGTACTGCAACATGAACAAAGAATGATGGAAGAAAAAGGGATTAGACAACGAATAATCAGAAGTTTCAGGAACTGCAGCTGTTCTTTGGTGTCTCTGATTGTATAAAACGGAAGGGTTTCATTAATGTTTCTCTCAAAGACTATGAGTTAGAGAAATGTAGTAACCTGTGAAACAGTTCTGTCCCGCCTACCCTCTCTGATTCTCTGCTGTGAGCATTGGCCTGCTTCCCATTTCTCGAGCCTACCCATTTGGGGCTGTTTCTGTTTCTTGGGCACAGGGCTTTTCTGGATTGCTTCCTGGGAGAATCCTGAAGGAGGGTTTGCCATGCAGTAAAGCATTCATGGAAACACAGCGTTGGTGTTCTAGGTAACTGAGGGTTACTTTTCCAGATTACTGAGTAGTCTGAGTACATTTATGAGTAACGAATGTTATCTCATGAGTCACAGTGACCCTTGGCACTTCCTTATAGAGCTCAAGTCTGTCTCAGCAGCATGGGACATGGTTGACCATTCCCTTCTTCCTGAAATTCTTTCTTCACTTGGCATCCATGATGCTACTTCATCCTGATTCTGCTTACAACTCACTTGTTTTTCTCAGTCTCCCCTGCTGGATCCTTCTCCTCCTGTTCCTGGCCTCTAAACTTTGGAGAGCTAAGGGCTTTGTTCTCTGACCACTTCCCCATCTCAACTCATTCCTGAGGTGACCTCATTCATTTACAAGGCCTTAAATACCATCTGTATGTTGATGACGTCCACATCTCTCCCTTGCTTTTCAGATGCCTGTTTTACCTTTCTAGGTGATTGTCTCATAGACATCTCAAAAGTAACATGTCCAAAACCTACTTCTTGATTTGTTATCTAAACCTACACTCCCTCCATGGTTCCTCATCTCAGGTCCAAAGACCTGAGGCCATCCTTGATTCCTGCCTTTCTCTCACACCTCATGTTTGATCCCTTAGCATCTGTCCCTAATCCAAGCACTGCTAATCTCCCACCCCACACCTAAATCCAGGCCCAGGCCACCCCAAGTCTTCCTACAACTTCTGCAGTGCATTCCTGGGCCATCTCCCTGTCTGCACCTGTGTGCCCCATGGCCTGAGTTCACACAACGGCCACAGCAATTCTTCTGCTTTATACTTTTATACTGCTCTCAGTGGCTTCTCTACAATCAATGTAAAGTCCAAACGCTTAGCCATGCACTGTAAGGCCCCTGCTACCTCTCTGTCCCCATCTCTTCCCTCTCTGCCTGTCTCTCGAGGTGCTCCTGCCGCACTGGCCTTTCCCTGTCCCTTGACCTGCCATCCTCCTGCCTGGAAGCTGTTCCCATCCTCCGCTCCACCTTGCAACCCCTTCCTGTCTAGGATTCTTGCTCCTGCACTTCACTCAGTTCTCTTTCAGAGCAGGCATTCCGGACTCACCTCTCTGAAATACCACTGGTATTCTCTAGCGCCTTCACGTACTATATTTGACTTCAAAGCATACATCTCCACTTGAAATTAGTATGTGTGTTTGTTTATTGCTTCTGTCCCCTGGTAGATCGTCAGCTCCATAAGGACATTGTTCTGGTGCTCAATAAGTATTTGTTGAACAACTGAAGGTATAAGTGAATTAATGCTCTGGTACCTTAACATTAAAAATTAAAGAACCACGCACCCTCCTGGACCACAATATGCCTCTCTGTCTCTCACCCAATTTGATTGTCCACTTTTAAGGCAGAATTTCTGAAGTGTTATCTGGATGTAGTATAGCCATTTATTACTCAATTACTCTTTACTCTGTTACAATTTGGTGTCTTTTCCCAACACCCTTGTGAAATTTCTCAGGGTCATTCAAGATCTATGTGCTGCTGCTTCCGATAGATGCATTCCTGTCCTGTCTTCCCTGGTTTCTGGGTAGCTATAAGAACAGTGTGCAATTACGTTTGAAATTTCCTCCTAACTTGGCTTCCCCCTCCCCAGCTAGGCATTCCTTGATCCTTTCCTAGCATTTTGTTCTTTTTTGGACCTCAAAATGTTGAGAATTCTTCAAGGTATGGCTTAGGCCCTCTCCTCTCCACACACTCATCTATTCCCAGGGCTTTAAATACCATTAAAGAGCTCATGGCTCCCCAGGGTACATGTACACAACACTGACCTCTTCTGAGCTACAGACCCTACATTTGCCTCCTTGACATATCTTTGGATGTCTCGTGCCCAAGGAAGAACTCTGTAAAAAAAATTATTTAAAAAAATTTTCAACTACAGTTGACATACAATATTATATTAATTGCAGGTGTACAACATAGTAACTAGACATTTATATAACTTATGAAGTGATCACCCTGATATGTCTAGTACCCATCTGACACTATACATAATTATTATGTCACTGACCATATACCGTATGCTGTACTGTACATCCCCATGACTATTTTTATAACTGGTGATTTGTACACCTTAATCCCCAAGGAGGAACTCTTGGTTTGCTTCTATATCCCATCTACCTGAACCAGCCTTTCCCATCTTTGCTTTCTCAGTCAGTAGTACCACCATCCTCCTAATTTCCAGTGTCAGAAACCTGGGTGACAGCCTTAGCTTCTCCTTCATTGGCCCCCTTTTCCAGCACTTTTAGTTCTACCTTCAAAATATATTTTGGCTCTGGCTGGTGTGGCTCCGTTGGTTGGAGCATTGACTCATGCACCAAAAAGGTTGCAGGTTCGATTCCTAGTTGGGGTGCACACGGGAGACAACCGATGAATGTTCCTGTCTCAGATGGATGTTTCACTTGCTCTCCCTCTCCCGTCCCGTCTCTCTAAAATCAATGCATATCCTTGGGTGAGGATTAAATCTATATATTTAAATACATGTATGTGAGGCCACCGTTGTTGCCTGCACTTGAGCAGTATCTAACAGCAGGCCTGTGGTCTCTGCGCTGGCACAGCAGCGTGCTGTCCTCCTGTGATGCCGCAGGCTGCCCACCCATCCTTGCCACCCGTCCGTGCGCGGGGCATGGCGCCTGTCTGCTCTGCAGCCTCCTTGTTCCCAGCCTCTCCTCTCCTCACTACCTTTCAGTCACACTGGCCACTCCCCCTTTTTTTCATTGATTTTCAGATAGAGCGGGAGGGAGAAAAGGAGGGAGGGAGAGAGAGAGATTCATCAGTTTTTGTTGTTCCACTTATTTACACATTCATTGGTTGATTCTTTTATGTGCCCCGATGGGGATCAAACCCACAATCTCGGTGTATTGGGTCAACACTCTAACCAACTGAGCTACCCGGCCAGGGGCACTGACCTCTTTTGGGCATATCCTTGAGCACACCAAGATATTTTCTGCTGCAGAATCATTGGCTCGCTTTCCCCACTTCCTTGAATGTTCTTTCTTTAGCCCTGCATGACCAACCCCTTCTCATCTTTCAGGTCTCAACTTAAATATCACCCCTCAGGGAGCCTCTGACCACAGTGCCCAGAATACTTCCCACCCGTATGCTCTGTCATGGCAACCTATTTATTTCCTTGTTATCCACGAAGCAGCATCAGTTATTTCAACAGCATTTATGTTTAGTTTTTACTATAGAATATGGGTTCCTTGGAAAGGGCCTTTCTCTGTGACTGCGGGTCTCCTGCTCTGAGCGCACTGCTGGCACGTGGAGGGGCCAGAACACTGATGCTTGCGTGTCTGTGTGTCATGTTGTGACGTGGTTGACATGAGTCCACGCCTCCATTTCTTTAAATAGGGAAAAGGTTAAGTGTTTATGTTTTCAAAGTTTTGTATAATTAGTGAACAAAGTTTATATAACAAGAAAATTAAATAATGCTATGAAATTTGCTACGGAGAAACAGCAGCATCTCCCCTTCCACTTTCTGTTCACCAGAGGCAAGTGTGTTCTACTTCAGCGGATGCCATTAGTAATTCCTTCTGTATTTTTAATCCACGTACTTGTAATGTTATCTGCTTACTTTATAGTTTTAGGAATGATCTATTGATGAAAAAGTGAGTGTTTAGCTCGCTTTCATTTACCCCTGTCCCTCTCCGCTTCTCACACCAACTTTCCCAACCCTCCTTCCCCCATTGTAATTGTGTTGTGACTTTGGTAAGAGCAGTATACAGTGTTTACTTTATTATCACTGTGTAGAACTTTCCACAGAATAGCCCCTAACATAGTTTGATTACATTTCCTGTTAAGACTACTCAGCAGATATTAATTCTTTTTCTCTTAATGTTTGATGTACTTATAAATATTCAACCCCAGGCTCGACCCCAGTTGTAAATCTCCTCTCCATGTGTAGTCAACTACATGGAGAATCTGTCCTATTCATCTTATGTCGGGAAATTTCTCCCAGAGCCTTCTGCTCTTCTCTCTGTCTAGGTTGCTTTCTCGGCCCCCCTCAAAAGCTAGGGCTTCCCCTTCTCCCCTCTCCTGTATTGGAGCTGTTAGTCTCTGGAACTCCGGGCTTTCTCTTTGTTGGTTTACGACTTCATTTTGGTGGAGCACATTCTCCAGTTTCTTACGGAGAAAGGGTGTAAGAGGTAATTTTTGAGCCCTGCAGATCTGACAGTGCCTTTGTTCACTCTGGCTTTTAATTGATGGCTTTGATGACGTTTATAATTCTAAGGTAGAAGTCAGCTGTTCTCAGAACTTCAAAGCCTCTGCCTCCCAAGGTTGCTCTGGCGAAATTTCTGCCATTCTGACTTGAAATCCTTTGTGTGAAACTATTTTTCTCTCTGGAAATTCCATGACGTGCCTTGGTGTAGGTCTGTTTGCATTGAATATGTTGGAAACTTGCTTGGCCTTTTCACTGTGGAAACCCCATTCTCCACTCCTCCCCAGCCCCACCTCTGTCCTTTCTTTAAACAGAAACAATGTTCTTCTGTTCTGGGGGGAAGATGTCCTGCAGTTCTGGGGGTGGGAGGGAAATGTCATTCAATTCTGAGAAATATATCCTTGACAGTTACTTCCCTTCCATTTTCTTTGATAATGAACACTCTATTATATAATTTTGATATTAGATATCCTGAATTGGCCCCTAAACTCTCCATCTTTCCTATTTTATATCTCTGTCTTTTTGTTCAACTTTCTTAGACATTCCCTAAATTGTGTCTTATATTGAATTTTTTCATCGGCCATCATTTTATTCTAAAAGCTCTTTTTTATTCTCTGAATCTCAATCTCTCTCTCATAACATCTTGTCCTTATTTCATGGATGTACTTTTCTCAGATCTCTGAAGATGCTAGAGTTTTTATTTTTGTTTCTTTAAATTTCTTCTTCCTGTGATTTTTTTTTTTCTCTTCTCTAAGTTGGTTTGCTGTTTCTCTGTTAGATGGTTTCCTTAATATTGTCAAGTCTTGCTGCTCCCGCCTGTCTTAGAGTAGCTATCTAAAAAGATGACTGGAAGTTCTTTGAATAGTGAATAGGGTTTGGCAATTACGGGCTTCACTCTAGGGCTATCTGGCTGTTTTGTTTAGGAAATCCTGATGTTAGTATTTTTAGGTGGAGTTATTTTTTCTTTTTTTTTTTTTTTTTGGTTTTTGTTTGATTGTTTGTTTTTTATAGCTGATCAGATTCCCCAGAAAAAATATGACTAGTCAGAAAGCTAAGTAGAAGGCTGGGGTCTCAACACTCAGCACTAGTCTTTGTGTAACCTCTCTTCAGTATGGAATCCTCCAGTCCAAAGATCCTTTCTTTCCCCTTTTCAGGGAATGTATCTCCAGTCTTCTCCTAGGTGGGGTCTGAAGCTTTGGAGGTTATCACTTGTCCATCAGGAGTGAGGGAGAGATTCTGGGGTCTGACTACCTAATTAAACAGACTTTCAGCCAATTCTCCATCCCATGTTCACCCCCCTTCCAGAGGAACCTGGTGCTGCCAGTCCCTCAGCCTTTTGGGGGTTTTATAATTTAAATGAAATTGCTTCTAGGTGGTCCTAGTTTTGGACCGAGCTTTCCCCAGTCTGCTAAGCCGGTTGCCACTTGTCTGTTTGCTCTCCATCTTCCAAAATTGCGTTCTCTGTTTTCTGTCTGTTGATGTTCTAGTAGTATTTGAGGAGGGACCGGAACTAAATGCATGTGTTCAGTACTTCATCTAATAAAAATTCCTCTAGACATGAGTTTTTAAGTGTTGTTTACGAGGCATTTGATCACGTGTGTGAAGCGGATTTCCGTGTAAGCTGAGAATCTCCGTTCCCCCTACTTCGGTTCTTTTCTTACCTACAGTGAGGTGGGGCATGGTGGAAAGTCCCCTGGGCTGGGAGTTAGGACACTTGGGTTCTCTTTCCAGATTTGCTACAAATCAATGTGGGCATTCTCTTGTCATTGTTTCCTCATCTACAAGACCAAGGACTTGAAAACTGATCTTAAAGGCTCTTTGTACCCAGATTGATTTTATTTCCAAGAAATTAAGATATGCATGTGTAATTGAACTCCAGAGTAGGAAGCCGAGTTGTCGCACCAACTGAAGCAGAACGTAAGCTTCTCCTTGTACATGTCAGTCAGTCTCTGTACCTCTGACATCTGGCAAGTCCCAAGTATTCCATGAACATGAAACAATTAAAAGGTTAAAAATTCTGAACTTTTTTCTTCTGGGCTATTTTCAGCTGTTAATAGTTCAGTTCCAAAGCATACTTGGATTTATTTGTATTCTCAACAGCTAGATAAAATGTTAGTTTTGAGCCAGAAAAACAGGAGAGATAATAGACAATGAAGTCTATCTTTTTTTCTCCGTACATCCTCTGGCAGGGATGGCCGTCTTCCTAGCACCCTATCAGGAAATGCGTCCCTCCCATTCGAGCCATGTGTGAGTAGATAGTAGCCCATCTACACTTCTCTCTCCTCCACGTCACTGTGTCTCAGTCACACGGAGAGACAGAGTGTACATTGCATGTCACTGTGGTTTTGGCTGGTGGGTTTGATCACAGCCCAGTGTGCTCAGTAGTGGTTAGTGTAATGACTGAGGAGAATGTGCTCTACGAAGCCAGTGGCCTTGTGCAGAGACCAAGCTGAAGTTCCTTGGGGCAGTGCTTCACAAACTGAGTTGTACATGAGTCACCCCGCCCCCAATTACTAAAACAGTCTCCACGGGTTGGGGAGTGGGAATCACTTTGTCAGAGTTGCCCAGCTTATTATGATACACTTGATTCTCATACTGACCGGGAAGTATCGTCTTAAGGACAGGAGGCCAAAAAGAAAATCTGAGTCCTGAGCATTTGCAGAGCTCAGGAAAAAATTAGCAGAACAGAAACTGAACCCAACCCACACAGGAACCTAATGCTCTGTCAGTCACAGAAACAATTTCAGACTCTCTCCGATTTCCTCACATCTCCACTCTATCCCCTTTCTCCTCGTTCTTACGTCACCTTGCTTCTGAAACCAGAGAAGAAGTGGAAACCTTCAGGGGGTACTGCCCCAACTTCTTTTCTCTCTTTCCCTCAAAAAAAGTGTGTGTGTGTGTGTGTGTGTGTGTGTGTGTGTGTGTGTGTAATGCATATATAAATGTTTATGCTCATTTTTGCTTTTGTAATTAGGGTTAACCCTTCTGCCTATGCCTCTTTTTATCAATGATCCCTCCTATGTATTTTTTTTCACTCTTTTCCATTAACATTTGTATGTATGAATATGTAATATGCAATTTGAATGCATATTTCATTTTGCAAAACAAGGCACAACAAGCAAAAGTACACTTTCCTCAACCCTGTGGCCACCCTAGGTTCTGCTGTGTGTCTCCCATTCATTCATTCACTCATTCATTCATTCATTCATTCATTCATTCATTCATTCAGTGTTTCTTAGGATCAGCTGTGCAGAGACCTTGGCTAGGCCCTGGGCTTCTACAGCAGACTAAATAGACATAGCCTCTGCTGCCATGATGCTTGCAGTCTCTTTTTAATCCGACTCCTTAAAAAATTACTGTTCTAATTTCTTCTCATTACAGAAAAAACACATATGTTTACATCATACATTTGAAAGTAGCCTCCTAATGGGGAGCCACTAAAGAGTTTAAAGCAGAAAATTACTGGGTCAGAATTTCATTTTCAAAGGTCACTTTGGCTGCTGAAGGGAGAAAGGATTGGGAGGGGGTGAAAGCTATGGAGAGGTTGTCAGTCAGTAGATGGTGTAGTCCAGAACTGGGCTGCTGGGGTCTAGGCAGCGTAAGACAGAGAGAGGAAGGCAGAATGAAGAAATAATTCAGCACCAAAGATGGAGAATGTTTGGCTGTGGGAAGAGAGAGTGAGGAGAGTCCGAGATGACACCCAGGTTTCTGGCTTGACCAGCTGAATAGATGGTGGTACCATTTACCAAGACAAAGAGAAAGAGTAGGTGTGTGTGTGTGTGTGTGTGTGTGTGTGTGTGTGTGTGTGTGTACATAAGCCATGTGAACACTGTGAGTCTGAGATGACTGGGAAGTTTCCAAGTAGAGGAGTCACATAGGCATGTGTGAATGTGAGGATCTGGAGTTCAGAAGAGATGTCTGAAATAGAGCGATGCATTTGGAACCCTTAGCCTAAGAGTGTTAACAGATGCCATGGGACAGGTTACAGAGGAGTGGGCTCCGAGTGGAGCCCTGAATATCTTCAGAAGTAAAGGTCTAGTTGGGGAGGAGGCACCAACAGAGGAAACCAGAGAAATGGAAGAACCTCTGAGAGAAGGAAAGCAAGAGAAGCGAGTCTTCAAAAGAAGTGTATCGGTCAGCTCTGTCAAAGATTGTTGACATGTCAAATAAGGCAGGAATGTGAAGCAGACACAGGTCTAGTGACATGCCAGTCATGGATGCCTTTAGCTAGAGCTGGGTGGTAGTGGTAGAGGCTGAATTGCGTTGGAGAGGTGCCCGCTCACCTGGAACCCTGTGACAGCAGTGGTAAGACTTTGGACTATGCAGTGGACAAGACTGATAAGGTTATCATTTTTCCTTTTTATGATAGCTTATCTTTGTTGTTTTATTCTGATTATCAAAGCAGTTTGAACTCATTGTACAAGTTTTAAACATTAAAATATGTGACTGAGAATGGTCTTTGTAATTTCATTCCCTCATATGTAACCATTTAATCATTTGAGGTTTCTCTGTGCCCATGCTACCACATGCACACACACTCACACATTTACTTGACAAAATTGGGTTATTGCCTGACAGTCTGTTAAAGCTTGTATTTTGATCTGTCTATTTCAGATATCATACTATATAAGCAAATGTTTTCTATTGTGCTATATAGGATATTCTCTGGACATTTGAGAGTTTTGGGTTTTTTAAAGAATTTTTATTGATATTTTTTAGAGAGAGAAGAAGGGAGAGGGAGAGAAACATTAATGTGAGAGCAAAACATGAATCGGCTGCCTCCTGCCCGCCCCCTACTGGGGATTGAGCCTGCACCCCAGGCATGTGCCCTGACCAGGAATTGAACCAGCAACCTTTTGGTGCACGGGATGATGCCCAGCCAACTGAGCCACCTGGCCAGGGCTATTTGAGTTTTAATTAGACATGTTTGCTCTCTCACATCATGCTACCCTGAACATGCTTGTGCATATTTACTTGTACATTCCTTTCAAATGTGTACAGGACTTTCTGTGGGACAAGTTCCAAAAGTAGAATTGTGGGGTCAAAGGGCAAGTACATTTGACATTTTGTTACTGCTACAGTGCCCAAAGAAAAGGCCTTTTCTTTTTTTTTAATGGAAGAACTTTCAGCATGAAAAATGTCAATAAGGGGCAAGTAAAGTAAAAAATAGGTTGAAGTCATAAGAAAAAGTGCTAAATGTTTTATAATGAGAAGAACAGTGGGAATGGAAGCCAACGCATGGGTGGAGCCTTTAGGCTGACGGGGTTGGATAGGATGATATGGGGCAGGGTCCTCAGTGCTAGCACATGGCAGGCGCTCAGCGAATACTTGTTGGTTGAATGAATAAGTGAATGTTGTTTGGTTGATTCAGCTATGGAACTTAATGATGTTTCCATCAGGAAGCATCTAGTTTCCTGCTTCCTCTACATATTACTAGAAGGTTAAGATTTCCTACTGAAACTGGTGGAGGACGAGTTGGAGATTTGGAAGGCCCTTCTTGCTCAGTGAACCCAGTTGCCCCGGTCAGACAGGACTCCAAGTCTAGGTATCGCTTACCTTCCTCTCCAGTCAGCCTGCAAAGCCTATTGATTCTAAGGCCTTAATACCACTGCCCTCCTTCTAATTCTGTTCATCCCCACTATTACAATCATTGTATGAGTTCCAGCCTGCATTTTCTTATCAGAGCAGCCTCTTCGAAGGTCTCCTAGTTCCTCTTGTGCATGCCTCAGGACTCTCTTTTTCAGCTCTCCAGCCCTGGGCAGCCGGGCACCTATTTCCCCTCGATGGTCACTGTGTGTTTATTTACCTAAAACCTTCACAAGTAAACACCTTAGTGGCCATTTTTACATCTCTAAGACCCACTGTATTGCTTAGCTTGTATTGCATGCTAAATAAATGATAGAGATTATGTTATGTAAGAAAATCTGCTGCTTATATAAACGTGGTACATGGAAAGGAAGGACAAGGACAAAAGCAGGCATGAGATGGCCTCACAAAGGACCTGGAGTTTAAGACATCTGATCCTTGAACAAGCTTCAGGGTTATTACCCTCTGCCTAGGGAGAGGCAATCTGATTTAAGTGTCATTTGTATTATTATTTTGGTAATTAGCATATTAAACGCATATTTTGAGAAAATTTAAATGCCTTGCATCTCTCAGGTGATTTGACTATATTCTGATTTATCTTTAAAAATTTTAATTAAAGAGCTATACTTTGTGGCGTTTACTAGAGTAGAAGCTCCTGAACCTTCTTAGCGGCATCTGGCCAGCTAGAGGACGATCGCATGATTAAAGTCCCTGATGGGATTCTAAAAGAAATGGTCTTCCGATCCATTAAATAAAGAGCTCCCAAATTGGGATGGAAGGTTCCCATTTGGATCGCCTGTTCCCTGCCCCCACCTAGAGGAGCCGCGAGTCCTTACCAGCTGGCAAGGGAGCTAGAATTTCAAGTTACAGAATCAAAGTGTAATGAAAGAGACACAGGGAGTTGCTTATTTTTGTGTGTGTGGCGCAAACAGCAGGGTTCAAACCTTCTATTATATTCACAGCTGAGAAATGCTGTGATCAGAAGACCAGGAGAATCATTTACATCCCCTGGGACCTTCTAGAGAGGACTTGTCTCGAGGGTTGCAATCTTATAGAGACACCAGCAACCCGTGGCACGGAGTCAGATGCTTCTTGCTGTGGCTCCTCCCTCCCCAGCCAGGTCCAAGTTTCCTTCAAACAGCCACCCATCCACAGCACAGTCCATGTGTCTGCAGCAGTTAGGATGGCCATCACCCTGGCCACTTTTTCAGCAGAAAGGAGTAACGGGTGGGATCTGGGTGCCCCACTTCTGAACACTTTCCTGAGGCTGTTGAAGGAAGAGGAGACTTTCCAGGGTTGCACTTGACTCCTTCATTTCATTGCTTTTCTGCTGAGTAGAGCCTGCAGAATGGGCGGTGGCTGAATATAGGCATTTAATGCTATTCAGCCTAAAATAATATCCTCAACTATTAAAATTGTTTTATTTGGAAGGAATTTTTGTCACGCAGTCTGTTACTTAATTGGTGGCTTAAAAAATGTGACCCTACATTCAAAATTTAAGGAATGGGTGTGATTTATACAGTAGAAAATGCATAAAAACGGGATTTACATGTTTCTTGAGTTTTCTTAGTTTTTGATATTAGACTGAATTTATATGCACTTTCCTCATTTCTATTGTTACTGAACATTTAATAAACTGCCATTAACATCTATATTACTTGACATACTCCAAAGGCTATATACTATATATCCCTTTAAAAAAAAATAAAAAGCCCTTTAGGAAGGTTCAAACATAACACTTTTCCATGTCATTGTGCAATCCTTGAGCTAATGTTCATCTAGTGTTTACTCTGTGCAGGTTCTATGCTAAACACTTCATATGCCACCACTCATTGCATCTTCAAAACAGCCCCAGGGGAAGTGCTGATCTTCGGGTGCAGGCACCGAGACAGCAAAGGCAGGCGAAGCTGCCCCAGGTCACACAGTTAGGAAGTGGTGGGCCTGGGGTCTGAATCCTGGTGTGTCCGACTCCAGCAGCCAGCCCTAGGGAAAGAAGGCGTTCTTTCAGCAGGTAATTGTGGAGTGCCTAACGGCCCAGGACTATGCCAGTGCTTGGGATTCGACTGCAAACAAGGTGACATCTCTGCTCTCGTGGAACTCAAAGAATATATAACAAGTAATTATTAACTACATGCTGAAGAGAAGTACAGCAGAACAAGGTGACAGAGAAGAGTGACTCTGTTCTGAGGCAAAGTTGGGATTTCAGGGACAACCTCTCCCGAGTCAGGGATAGTGAACAGACAGCAAGAGAGCAAGCTGCCTAGACCAGGAAGCAGTGCTGTATCGTGGTTACAAGCATGGCCAGCCTACGGGCTCCTGGATTCAAATTTCAGTTTTAGCTGTGTGGTCTTGGGCAAAGTACTTGACTTCTCCTTGCCTCTTCACTGGTGATGTAAAGCTAACGATAAAACGTATCTTTACCATATAGGGCTGTCGTGAGGATGAAATGGGTCCATATAGGAAAAGAACTTAGATATAAAACAGGCACAAGGATTTAATAAGCACTCTTAACATATTAGCGTTGAGTGATAGTTATTATCCAAGCCCTGTGGAGTGGTGAGGAGTCTGTGGCTGGGTAGATTTTGAAAATTGAGCTGACTGGATTTATTGAGTGTCAGTGTGTGAGAGGAAGGAGTTAGGGATGACTCCAGGAGTTTTGGTCTGATTAATTTGGTGGATTTGGGATTTATCAAAAGGGGGAAGACTTGGGATAGAGTACCGTTCAGTAGCATTAAGAACACTCAATATTGTGCAGCCATCACCCCCATCCATCTCCTGAACTTGTTTATCTTGCAGAGCTGAAACTCTGCACCATTAAACAACAGCTCTCCATTCTTCCCTCCTCCAAACCTCTGGCAATGGCCGTTCTACTTTCTGTCTCTATGAATTTGACTACTCTAAGAACCTCATATCAGTGGAATCATACAAAATTTGTCCTTTTGAGACTGGTTTATGTATTTCACTCAGCATAATGCCCTCAGGATCCATCTGTGTTGTAGCATGTGTCAGAATTTCCTTTTTAAGGCTAAATAATACTCTATTGTATGTTTTGTTTATCCATTCATTAATTGATGGAAACTTGGATTGCTCCCACCTTTTGGCTATTGTGAATAATGTTGCTATGAGCATGAGTGTGCAAATATTTGTTCAAGGTCCTCCTTTTCCTTTTGAGTATATACTGTATAGTTTTATAGTCTACTTTTTCTCATTGAAATATATTATTAGAATTTTCCATGTCATAAATATTCTTCTACAAAATGATTTGTAAATAATTGCATTATATACGCCCACATTTTGAAGCGGTCGTGGGAGGAGGCAAGGGCAGTGTTTACCACTTCTATCATCTTGACCCAGAAGCCTCTCAAGGTTTTTTCTTATTGAATTATAAAAAATTCTGAATTCTGAAACACAAAAGTCTTGGCATCAGAGGTGTTGGATAAGGGAATGTGGACTTACAGGTTTTTCTTTCCCCTTGCATTTCTGTGTCCTCATCCCTCCTAGGCTTCAAAAACTGATTTTGAAGTCAGGCCTGCTCTGATAGTTAAGCATGGAGTTATGATTCACATGTACTTGCATTTAAAGACAATAGAAATTTAAGAGTGGTGTCTTCTTTCATCCCCAGGACATGTATAATCACTATAATCTGGGAACTGACAGGTCAGTGACTAGAACCAAGTTTCAGCTGAGCCATAGCCAACTGCAAATTTGGGGTGGTATTCAATTGGGAACCCTGAGGGTCTTAGGAGATCTGAACCAGTTGGACTGTGAAGTGTTAGTGATAGCTTTCCAACATGTTGTTGGAACATATTTCTATAATTAAAACCATTTGTCCTTTATAGAACATCAACTGTCTTAGCCAAGCTTTTAAAAAGCAACACCAAATTAGTTAAATGAAATAAAATCACTCTTTAATTATATGATTGGTTATTGTTAATGTTAATAAATCTAAATAAAAACTGTTTATTAAAATAGTAAAGATCGCAGAAATGGAAAAGCTGACTCAAATTCATGTGGAATTGCAAGGGGCCCTGAGTAGCCAAAACAAATCTGAAAAAGATGAACGAAGTCAGAGGACTCACATTTCCTGATTTCAAAACTTTTATAAAACCACAGTAATTAAAACAGTATAGTACTGGCATAAAGATAAACATATAGACCAATAGAATAGAATTGAGAGTCTAGGAGTAAATCAACGTATCTATGGCCAATAGATTTTTGAAAGGGTGTCAACTACATTCAACGAGGGAATAAGAGCCTTTTAACAAGTGGTGTTGTGAAAACTGGATTCCCACATGCTAAAAATTAGAGTGAAGTTGGACCTCTGCCTCACATTATATACAAAAATTAACTCAAAATGGATCAATAACCTAAATATAAGAGCTAATACCATAAAACTCTTAGAAGAAAACTTAGGGGTAAATCTTCATGACCCTGATCTGGCGATGGTTCTTAGAAATAACACCAAAAACATGAGCAACAACAAAGGATAAATTGGACATTATCAAAATTAAAAACTTTTGTTCATCAGGACATTCTCAAGAAAATGAAAAGACAATTAACAGAGTAGGAAAATATTTGGAAATAATATATCTATAAGTCTTTAGTACCCAGAATATATAAAGAACTACAACTCAACAAAAAGACATCCTAGTTGAAAAATGGACAAAAGATTTGAGTAGACATTTCTCCAAGAAGATACCCAAATGGTCATGAAACGATGCTTAACATCATTTGTCATTAGGGAAATGCAAATCAAAACCAAAACACCTCTTCATACCTACTAGAATTGCTAGAATTAAAAAAAAAAATCAGAAAATAACAGGTGTCAGTCAACAAGGATGTTGAGAAATTGGAATCCTCATACATTGCTGATGAGAATGTAAAATGGTGCAGCTACTGTGGAACATAATTTGGTGGTTCCTCAAAAAACTAAACATAAAATTACTATATGACTCAGCAATTCTACTTCTAGGTTGATACCCCAAAGAATTGAAAACAGGAACTCAAACAGATATTTGTATACCATTGTCCATTGCAGTGTTATTCACAGTAGCCAAAGGTGAAAACAAGCAAAGTGTCCATCAGCAGATGAAAGGATAAACAAAATGTGGTATATGTATACAATAGAATATTGTTCAGTCATAAGGAATGATGCATGCTACAACATCAGTGAATCTTGACATCATTATACTAAGTAAAATAAGCCAGAAGCAAAAGACCAGTATTATATGATTCTATTTATATGAAATATCTAGAAAAGACAAATTCATACAAATAGAAAGTAGTAACTGGGGAAAAGGGAAAATCGGGAGTTATTGCTTAATGGGTTACAGTCTCTGAGGTGATACAAAAAAATTTGGAAGTAGTGGTGATGGTTGCACAACATTGTGAATGGAACTGATGCCACCGAATTGTACACTTAAAAATAGTTAAAATGACAAATTTTATGTTTAATGTGTGTTACCACAACAACGAAGTTTTTAAAAAATCATAAAGGAGAACCTAATGAATTCAGTTGGAATGTATAGGTTTGTGGTACTCATTGGGCTTTTCCGTAAAGGCATTAGCTACTGCCGTTGGGATGTGAGAATGAATCATGATGGTGGTTCCCAGCTCTTCCAAAGGAGATGTGTTCAACCTCTAGACACATTTTTAGAGCTGACTTTGAGGAAGGGAGAGGGTTGTGGGAAGAGGGAAAGGCAGTGCATAAGAGAAGCTGAAATAACACTAAAAATCACTGGAAATGTAACAAGACAGAGAAAACTTTCTTACCAGAGGTCTTCTTGGGGTGGTAGTGTTACTTGTGGTTGGAAGAAATCCTTAGAGTACTCACTTGGGGGGGTTGGGAAGTTGAGATGACCAGGGGACTCCCCGAACTGCTCTGTCCCCTTCCGTTCTATGGTGGAGTCTTTTGTGTTCGTGTAGGTGTGTGTGTCTGATGTGTTGCTGGAGCAGAGGGCAGGGTGGAGGAGAGGCTGAGCCCCTCTTTTTTGTAAATATTGTCCAAATATTTGAAGAATATCATCATGAAGGGACACTGTATTATTAGCCTGCTTTGTATGTAGACATTATCTCAGTGTGGCCCAATGCAGTAGGTTTCTGGAAATATAAAAACTCTCATTATTATGTAGGTAATTAAATTGCATTCTGAGGAACTGAAGAGCACTATTAACTTTGGAGAGTGACAAAGAGCACTTTTGTCTTTCTCACGATGGAAAAAACAGAACTCTAATGGAAACCATCAACCTTGACCTTGGAATTTGCATTCCAGAAATGATTAGAGGACAATGCTTCTTTTTTTTTTTTTCATTTAAATATTACAGTCATTGAGTTTATCTGCCAGTAACAAGCTGGAGTCATATTGATCCATCCAGATTCAGAAAAGAGAAAACAGTTCCTGATTAGCATTCTTTTTTATTGAAAGTAGTAGCCAAAAGTGCTTAGGACATTGAGGTCATTCAAAAATATTTGCTGAATCAATGTTATCTTTTTCTATGTTCTAATTTATTTTATTGTTCAAAAGGGAGTGAATGGCAAGGATAGTCAAGGTAAAAAGCAACAAAAATTGATGCCTAACAATGTCAAGGATGCCAAATTTATTTAAGATTGAAGTGAAAAAGTCATAATAGTCAATATTTATATAGTGCTTAACAATTTTCAAGTCACTTTTATATATGTGTCCACAATTTATTCTCCACAATGACCTTCTGATGTAGGTATTATAATATGCATTTTATTAATGTATTCTCCACAATGACCTTCCGATGTAGGTATTATAATCTACATTTCATTAATGTATTCTCCACAATGACCTTCTGATGTAGGTATTATAATATGCATTTTATTGATGTATTCTCCACAATGACCTTCCGATGTAGGTATTATAATCTACATTTTGTTGACGAGGAAACTGAGACTTAGGGTTAAGTGATGTACCTGAAGCTACAGGGTTATACTGTGTAGAGGTCTTATAATTCAAGTCCACTGCCATATGTGGTAAAATACAGCCATCTTAGCCTTGAAAGAAAGTCTTCTGTCTTTGTGTTTTATGTTTCATTATTAACTTTCTTTTCACTGATAATGACTCTTTGACCCATTTTAGAATTTAGTATCTCATTTAATATTATAGGGTCTGTAATCTGCAGGTTTACAACCTTTCTATAATATGGGAAATAGATTTTTTCCCCCACCTGTCACCAAAATACTGTAGATCCTGTTAAACTGGGGCCACAGAAAGAGATACTGGAACCTGGGAACCAAATACGACTACCACAGTATGATGTGAGGGATAGACTCAGCTGTAAGTGATGTGGGAGTGAGACTAGGCAGACCTACAGAATAGCTAGAAAGTGTGGAATGATGGGAAATGGTGGCTCAAGTGTATGGTTGCTTTAAGAATAGTGATTGTGGGCCCTGGCCAGTTTGACTCAGCAGTTAGAGCGTCGGCCCGTGGACCAGAGAGTCCCAGGTTCGGTTCCCGCTAAGGGCACGTACCTCGGTTGTGGTTTGTCCCCGGCCCCGGTTGGGGTCGTGTGGGTGGCAACCACTCGATGTGTCTCTCTCACATCGATGTTTCTCTCTCTCTCTTTGTCCCTCTCTTCCTTCCACTCTATCTGAAGATAAATGCAAAAATGTCCTCGGATGAGGATAAAAAAAAAGAAAAAGAATAGGGATTGTGGGGTGTTGGCATTGAAGTCAAACATTATATATATTCTGAGACCACTTTTTAGGGACTTCTAGTCACATGGGAGAGGAGAGTTTCAGATACAGGACTGTTTGACAGATCATTAGATATCCTGCCCAGACTAGATATGTGAACACATCCTCATTCCCAAGGTGATGGGCCATTCCTTGACATTTCTTTAGCTGTACATGCACTAGATCATTGAATTCCTGAGGACAGTTTCTATACTTTCTTCATCTTGGTATTTGTGCTCATATCATCTAGCTCATACCCTTGGCACATGAATGTTTTTAGCCATTTGCCAGAATATGATATCCATTTATTTATTTTGTGGAACTTTTCCATCAGTTCTTCTAATTGTGACCTCTATATCAATAAATTCCACTGCTTTGTTTTATCATTATTTGTTTTTCAAGATATGTTGGTCTGTTATTTGTTTTTGTTTTTTTACTTACACTTACAATACTATCTGAATTATTTATCAACTTAGATTTAGTGTTGGAAGCCCCTTGGAATTATTCATAGCAGCTCAAGAGACAAACTATTCAAAAAATTTGGGAATTGGATAGATTCAGATTTCTATTGTGTCAGTTCTAGTGATTGACTTCAGGCAACTAATAACCTTGAATTTTTATCATTTGTGAAAACAAGGATACAAACAGGATTGGATACAATCAGACATTTGAAAGTGCCCAGCACAAAAGAACACACTCAGGAAATTTTTATTTACATTTTTTCATATCTCTGGGTCTGTGTACATGAACTTAATTTATATTTATATAGTGCTTTATGTTTTTACAACAGGCTTTTGAATTGTCATTTGTATCCTTTACACAACTCTGTCAGATAACCAAGGAGAGGAATTTTATTATCAGCTTCAGATAAGTAAACTGAGAATGAATTATTGCCTAGGATCACACAGCTAAGTTGCAGAATCAGGACTTGAACCCAGTCAATGCCCTCAATCCACGCCCATTGCCCTTAGCACCAGGCCCCAGTCTGTTTTTACCTGTGGTCTCTCATGTATTCACTACATCTCTGATCATTTCAATGGCAAGCAGCTACCATAATAAACATGCCAGGTGGACCCAGCCACCTCCATGCTGGTGCTGTAAGTTAGATGACGTGTAGATGCGTAATTCTGATTACTTTTATTGCTAGGGCACTACTTATCTGGCACTTTGGTTTTTACCCGTGAATTGCCTGAGAAGTGACTTTGTGTTTTCTAATAGGTAATAAATTGTCTTTGTTATAAGATTACAGATAATGGCCCAGTTGATGTGGCTCAGTAGTTGAGCATCGACCTATGCACCAAGAGGTTGCCGGTTCGATTCCTGGTCAGGGCACATGCCCAGGTTGTGGGCCCGATCCCCAGTGGGGGGCATGCAGGAGGCAGCCAATCGATGTTCTCTCTCATCGATGTTTCTATCTCTCTCTCCCTCTCCCTTCCTCTCTTTCTAAAATCAATAAAGAAAAAAAAATTAAAAAAAAAAGATTACAGATAATGGCTTTTTTCAATTGGCCAGTTTCTGATGTAAACACTGCATGTTTGTCAAACCTGACTTTGAATTGTGCTTTCATTACGCATCCATACAAAATTCCATTGACATGTCAATACCAAAGACTTTTTCATCAAATTAGAATAACTCGTTTTCAGTTCTCTAGTCAGCTTTTTGATGACCCAAATATGTTTTTATGTTCCAGGTGCCCAAATTAAAGGAACTAATCACAATGGCCTTCAAGGTGGTACCTCTATTGTATAAAGCAAGGCATTGTGACAATACTAAAAGTACATGTCAAAACATTACATTTAATAAAAATTATCTCTATGAAGAAAGAAACCAAAGAACATACATGCATGTATGCATAACCAATAGACAACAATGCTGGGGGGTTTGAGGAAGCAGAATGGGGAGGAGGGTGTGTAGGGGGGGGGAAAAGGAGAAACATCTGTAACAAAAATAAATTAATAAAAAATGGAAGAAAAAAAAGGAACATTTTTGCCTTTTGAGGATCCCTCCCTCTTGATTCTGTCCCTATTTTAATAAAAAGCCCTAAAAGTGTCACCTTGATTTTGACTAGTTTATTTTTGCTGAGAAAGGAACTTTTCAGCTGTGTTAGATGACCAGAAACAAGAATATCCAACAGTAACTGGAGCCCATCAGTAGTGGAAGTATAATTATCATATTAGCTTCATAAATCATTTGCTTCTCAGTACTATATTAGGTCATGAGAGCAACAGCTGCAGCTTTTTTCTACCTAGATGATGTTTCAATAAAGCTGTTTCTGTTTTTATTCACTCAAATTTACAGTTTCTCCTTTGTGTTGACATTAAGCAGTGAATCTATTAGTTCCCATTACCAGCAGAAAACTAACACTATAAATAGTTTTATATTTTCTCTCACAAATCCTTTCAAGCTGCATGTATGCGTTTAATTTGATAAACTATATGGGTAATACATCTTGTTTCTCAACTCTGTCTTTAGGCAAAATGTATACATTTTTAAGCTTGTCCTTTCATTAAAAAACAAAAAATGACAGCTTTGTCCTATCTATTGACCCCAGATACATAATAGATAAATTTGGAATCTAATTATAAAATGATATAAAGATAAAATGCAAAAGTCAGGTCACTCCATCAGATTTATAATACTCATTTTAAAAAAGGAGGAAATCTGTAACACGACAATAAAGATAAAAATATGATTTAAAAAATTATCTGCAGTATTGTACTATTGTTTCATTGACTTGCTAGTTCTGCCAAAATAAAATTTAAGAAGTGTCATAAACACCACAGATACAATTCTTTTCAATATCTAAGTGCTATAAACTGGTTAGGTCTTTTCTTTGTAATGCAAACCAAGCTGTAAAATACCAATTTAAAACACACCCTCACAGCTACTAGTATAAACACATTTTAGCAAGTTTTAAGGGTGATCTGCAAGGATGCAGTTATCTTGGACAGCTGTTGCTCTGGTGTTGCAAATGACCGGCTCATTACGTTCCAGTTCTCTAGGTTGGCAGACTGTGCAGTGACCGGTCGCCCTCCTGGAGTTCTCAGAGGCCAGCCCCTCAGTTCTGGCTTTGGTTGCAGCTCTGCAGGGGTTGGTTCACCTCATCTGTTTCCTGTTTCTGCTTTGGTTCACATGTACGGATCCTGTGACGAACTCAGTTTTTCGATAGAGTTAGAATCACTTGTTTGTTGTCAGTTGTCTGAGTTTAGTGGACAAGACTCCAAGTGAACCTAAAATCTAAGCCAGATATTGGGGGGTTTCTTAGTGCTGTGCCAAACCTAAGTATTTGGTAGCTGAACTGTTGGCTGGTATTTTGATTTCGTTGTCTTATGAATCTACCCTATACATGTCCAGCTTCCTTTTGGACCACTGAAGGGAATTTTTTTGGATCCATAGGAACCCAGCCTTTTCTTGTACAAACCTTTTAATGAACTTTTCCTAAATTAGTTTGAATTAAAAATAAAGTCACTACAAAGCAAAAATAATATATGTCATAAAATTAAAAGTAATTTCTTAACATAAGAATGCTCGTCTGTGCTCAGTCTTCCTGGTTTGGGTAAATGTGTTCGTCACAGCTGGTTTGCCCATGTTCGGATCCAGCTAGTGCCACGTATGGTTAATGATTGTTCTGGTATTGGGATTTATCATCAGAAATACAGAGCTAAAACCCTAGGAGCTTCCTCAGGGATAAGAGTGAAATGTGCGTTTTATGTTAATGAAGTGACTATTGGAAAGCCTCCAAGTAACCAAATTTGGGGACTGGTTGCCAGAAGAACCCACCAGGTGATTAGAGGGTTGAAACTTACAGTACCCCCTGCCCCCCGACTGGGTGAGGTTAAATCATTTGCCAGTGGCCAGTGACAATCAGTCATGCTCATGTCATGAAGCTTCCATAAACACCCAAGGACAGAGTTTGGAGAGCGTCAGGTTGGCGAGCATGTGGAGATGTGGGGGGTGGTGCGCTGGAGAGGTCGTGGCAACTCTGCCCCTGCCCACACAGCGCCAGGTGCCTCTTCATCTGGCTTTGGCTGTGTCCTGACAATACCTTGCCGGGGAGGAATAATTTTTCCTGCACTATACAAAGGGTTTTTTGGTTCATCTAATAATCAAATCAGTATTAAACAGAATCACAGGAGAAAAACAAATGTAAGTTCATGCGTACCGGAACCCCACATACCTGAGAGGTTCAAAGACAGAAAGGTAACATGAGGTGTAAGTGTAACAAGGTTAACTCTATTCCAACATGATCTGAAGAGAGCATCAGATCCATAGTGAAGGGCTCAGTCCCACAGGACTTGTCATATTGAGCCAAGGAATAGGATAGGGCTTGGAGCATCAGAGAGGAGGAGGCATTCATAGGATGATGAGAAGAGCAGGTGTTCAGTGATTAGATATTTACCCGGCCACAAGATAGGCCATAACGATTTATTTCTGGTGATAGCTTTTATTATGGGCAAGGCCCGCAATTTAAATTCTTTTTTTTTCTTTATTGATTTTAGAGAGAGAGGAAGGGAGCGGGAGAGACAAATAGAAACATCAATTGGCTGCCTCCTGCATGCCCCGCACTGGGGGGTTGAACCCACAACCTGGGCATGTGCCCTGACCAGGAATCGAACCAGCAACCTCTTGATTCATGGGTCGATGCTCAACCACAGAGCCACGCCAGCCGGGTGCAATTTAAATTCTTTAAGGGAGAGAGAAAAGTTTCTCTTGAGCCCTCAGGGTCTTGATTGTGTTTAGCTTGAAGAAATCCACATGCCATAGTAGACATCATGTTCTGAGTTCCTTCAAACACTTTATAGTGAACTGGTAAATGTGAGTAAATATTTCTATGACTCTGTGAGCTGCTGTAGCAGAGAGGGTGGTGGGAACCTCCGATTTATAGCCGATCAAAAGCACAGGTGACAGCCCTGGCCAGTTTGGCTCAGCGGTTAGAGCGTCAGCCTGCAGACCAAAGAGTCCCGGGTTCAATTCCAGCCAAGAGGCACGAACCTCGGTTGCGTTCGTCCCAATCGGGACACACCAATCGATGTGTCTCACATTGATGTTTCTCTCTCTCTCTCCCCGTCTTCCTCCCTCTTCCTCCCCCTCCCACTCCGTCTGAAGATAAATGTAAAAATATCCTCAGGTGAGGATTAAAATTAAAAGCACAGCTGACAACATGGACTTTCCATTGGCAAAAGCACCCTGCAAATGGTTGTTTTGTTCTCTCCGTATCTTTTAATCTGGAAAAAACCTTTCGTGCATGTCAGGAACTTGTTGATGAGAGTAATATCTTGCACAATGGCTCACCTGGGTTTGGTCCCTCCATCCCTCTAACACTGAGCTGTCCACTATAGCAACCACTGATCACACATGGCTACTGAGCTTTTGCAATGTGGTTAGTCCAAATTTCAATGTATTGTGAGTATAACATGCACATTGGAGTTCTAAGACTTAGTACCAAAGAAAAGTGAAACAGTCCACTAATAGTTTTTATATTGAATACATATTCAAGTGATAATCTGAACATATATTTTCAAAAGGTCACATCATGAAAATTAATTTTATTTGTTTTTCATTTTCTTAATTTATAGAAAATTTTGTCTTCCAGTATATTTCTACCAGATGGTGCTATTTAGCAGATTTTAAAACAAAATTGCTCCTCCAGAATGACTTCACATCAGTTCTCTGAGACGTAGTAGAAAAAGAACATCAGTAGACGAAAGTGTTTTTTAGCTAGTGTTATAACATGTAGCTGCTGTGTCCATCTATGTAGAAGTTAAAAGATTTTCCGTGGTAGGTCTAGCCTATGCAGAATATCCTCCAAGCATGGCATGGGCCAATAGATGAAGCAGCTGCTGAAGATTTTGAGTGTCCCTGATAAATAATGTAAACCTATAAGTGTGCCCCAAATGCTAAATGTAGTTGTTGGTAAGCCAGTGCTGCTGATTTAAAAGCAAAAAAGTAAGTGAGCCAATGAAACGTCATGCTTCATTTACTTCTGTTTGTTTGTTTCTTTTTAGCGTTGGAAAACTTTGATCAGATGGTTCTCTCCAGTTTTGGAACTCTGGAAAGTCAGCAAGATTTACGGTCCCCGCAGTTTGTGAGTATTACTACCCTGTCTTATATTTGTAGTGGTTAGCCAGAGATTGCTTACACAGTGGGGGAAAAGGTGTGGATTTTTTTTCAATGGATTCTGGCCTGCAGTGGCCCTTCATCTGACACAGGTCCCCCTGGCAGTGCTGTGTGTTCAGCGCTCTGGTTCTTTGGGGAACAGGTGACTATAGAACTGTAGTGTCTTGGTATCATGCTCTGCTCTGTAGGCTTGTTCTTCGTGCTACTTGTGATCATAAATGGGAACTCATTCTGCAGTAAAGTAGCATCATGTTCCTGAAGCTCCCCTATCATTCGTTGATACCCTTGGTTTCTGTTAGTAGCCCAGGAAACCAGTCTTTACTGAGCATGTACAGGTCCATTAACCAGTCTGATTCCCATTTCATTCTAGAACCTTCAGTAAATACAACCTATATAGATGTATCTTGCAGGGATAGGAATATTGTACTGGTTATTCCCACCAAGAGGGGAACTAAATGCTTTCACTAAATTAGATTCATTAAAGGTTAGCCATGGTTCCTACCCTTAAGGAATTAAAAATCTTATTAGATGCTACTGTGATTTTATTAATGCCTTGTTAAAAGATAGTTAAGCGCATAGGATGCTTTATGCAGAATGTCTTCACTAAATAGGTTTTATATTAGATTTATTTGAAGAGAGGGATGGGGAGAAGTGTTTCTCTGACTCCTGTACCATATCATTTCACCAGATGTGCAGGAAAAGCGTTCCAAGATCCACCTACATGTACTGATTTTTGCCCCCTGCTGCAAAAGGCTCGTCGACCACTTTAGCAATGCTAAGATTTCTCTTTTTTTAATTTATTTTCAAAGTGTAATATACAGTCTCCACTCCGGCAATTGGCAGAGCACTACTGTATTATTGATAAAGACCAAAAAAAGAACTCATTATGTGTTTTTCCTCTTCTCACTCACTCTTTATGGATTGCCCACTGGATTCAGCCAAGAGAGGAAAGTAGGCAGAGCTCTGGACTGAAAAGCGAGTGCACATAAAACTGTATCCACAATGCCATTCTATTTCAAAGTGTGGACTCCTGTCGGGTACCAGCAGATTGCCTACTGTGAAAATCACTTGGTTATAATAGAAAGACATAGTACTCGATGACTTCCCTATTATATTCAATGAGGTTTTCAGTGAGGGAAATTGTGACTGCTCACCAATATTCCTGTGTTTTAAAGTCGCAGAGCAGTTCTGCGGTGTCCCTAATTTCTGCGTTAGAGCCCCGAAGCAGAATTGACACCGACATTTACATTGGAGTATGACGTTGGTACAGACTCGTGGAGGTGGCCCTTTTTGGTTTTGTTATTTTCTAACTGCTTTTTTCTGATAACCTGTAAGCAACATATCTAATCTGAAAAGGTCTCTGTGCAGTAAGGTGGTGGTGTGCTTGGTAAACCCGTGCAGTTCACACCAATTCCCTGTGTGAAAATAGAAGTATTTTTCTCAAGAACAGATCTTGGAATATTACGACATTTAAGATCGGCATGCCTCCGTGTTGTCTTTGCCACAGACAATCTACACTAGTAATTACACTGGTAACCCTCTTCTACCTCCAGTAATAACTTCTTAACTACCACAGGTCCCTTTTCAAGTGTGAGGACTGGCCAGTCCAAGCTAGCATGACCAGGGCGGAGCTCGGGGATCCCAGAATATACTTACTGTGACTTGTGTTAACAGTGAGCCTGAGAACCTCCAAGCTAAAAGGAGATTTTTAGGCTCAAGCCCCATATTTTTATTTTTCACTTAAGACTATTCAGAGTCATTTCTCTAGACCACATTAGTGGAGCTGAAGTGGTTAAGCACAGTTTCCTTACGTGTGTGGTTGGTCCCGATGTCTGCAGCCTGGCTGTTCTCTTTCTCTAATTGTGTGTTCACACCATGTTCAGGAAAGAGGCTGTGACTCTTCTCGTGCTTTATAGATTTTCACACATCGGATGCTCACTGCATGCCGCGTCCCTGTGTGGCGTGTGCGTGGCTGCTGCTGTTTTCTCCTCGGCATCGGCAGAGCCTGTATACTCCCGGTTGCGCGGTAAACATGTCTGTTCTGAACTGCTGTCTCCATGGTACACAAACAGGACATGTACAAGGTGCCTTGGGAGTAAGGTGCTCGAGGGAAGAAGGCATGATATTTAAGGGGAGCCGTTTTTGTAGGCGTTCTGTTACAGCATCAGTGAAAATGGGTCGCTCAGGTCGTGCAGGCAGGCGGATTGGGCAAATGCCAGGACAAAATCAGGTAAGTTGATCCCACCCCAAATTTAAAATCAGAAACAGGGGATAGTATGAACCTGGGAGCAGAGAGAACCCAACAGCAAAACAAAATTGAAAACAGGGAGAAGAGTAAAAAGAGCTATAAACTGTTCTGTTTTCCATCTGGCATTTTGCTGAGCTGAACTGAAATAAAGCAAGGCGTAGACCATGTTCACTCAGGCCTTATCCTCAAATAGTTCAGATTTTAGAAGGATCAAGAGCCTAGTGTTTTTATACAACGGAGTATATTTACATAGTTTGGCCAGCAGGGAGAACAAAAATGCCTATTATTATTCGTTTCCTTCAGAATTTCTGTTTTTCTTTCCTCTGAAACAAGGCCTAAGAGAGCATTGCTGGTCAGGGAGCCTTGGTTACCGGCAGGATAAGCACATTAAAGGGTTCCTTCACAGCTCAGTGTCTGTGAAGTGCCTAGTCAGGCAGACCCGTATTGCCAGAGAGTCTGTGTAAAGGACTGTACATGATGGGTAGACAAATGCTGTTGTGAAGCCCCTGTGTGGCCTGGAGCCAGCAGCCCACCCTGTGCTCAGCAGGGTCCACACTGGCTCGCCTCTGCTCGCTTCAGAGATGGTCCACTGATGACCTGCCGCCAGCATGTGCTGCTCCTGTCCACCTCCCACCCCACCTTGCAGACTGAGGCGAGGTCAGCCAGACCATGCTGAAATGGGAAGGGATGAAAGGAGATGTGGACACACGGTGTGTGTGTGTGCTTGCTACGCTGAGGACCTGGGAACATGTTGAGACTAGACATGGACCCGCTCTGACTGAGGTGGGTGTGTGAGGTGAGAGGGACCTGGCTAAATGCTGACCATACAGAGAGGAACTCGGTGGCCTTGCTGTGCTGGGTAACCATCTCAGTCGGGTCAGTTTTTTTGTGTAAGCACAATGAAAATCGGTTTTATAACCTGCTTTATTAACTTAACATTTTATCCTGAGCGTTTCCCATGCTGTTTTTTCCCCAGTTTTATTGGGATTTAATTGATATATAGCACTGTATCCATTTAAGTTATATGGTACCACGCTGTTTCTTCTGCTAACATTATTCCCTCTAACATTGCTCCTTTGTGTCAGTAAAGTATAATTAATCACATTATAGTTTGCAGAGCAGTCAGTTCAAGGGATCTGGTCAAGGAAAGGGTGGGATGGCCAGAGGCTCTGGAAGCAGGTGATTGGTGACCGTCATTTTGGGGCATGGACCCCAGACATAGACTAGGTGCAGGATGACAGGTCTCAGACTCTGGCGAAGGGAATTGTCCAGAGTGGGGCTGGGGATCGAATATCCCCGATGCATTTGTAGAGTTCAGGCTTTGAAGCAGAGACGGCAGACCTAGGCTGTCTGTTTAGAACTGAGGATGGAAGCCATCCACATAGCTGTGGGGCAGACAGAGTTGTCCTGCAGTGTGCTGACATGAAGATGTACGTGTCCAAGCTCCTCCCAGTGCTCCGTTTCAGGTTTGGTTAAGAACAAAGGTTATCTGAGGGTTCAGTCCAGGGGCTCAGCAGTCGTGGCTGACCCAGCGGACCTCAGGTTTATTCCAAGCCTCAAGGAGTGGAGGGATTCATAGGGAGAAAGGTTGGGTAGTGCTCAAGGTTCTTTCTAGAAACCCTGTCTCTGTTGGTATTGGCCCAGGAGCTCACATAGGCTTGATTGCCTGAGTGCAGCTGGGGTGAGGGATGGGGTGCGGGGAAGAACAGCGATCTAGCAGCCGAGACTCTCCTTGCAGCCAGCTGGATGGAAGCATGCTGGGTCAACAGGAAAACACGGGGAAAGAGAAGGCTAAGGAATTGTTTTACGATTTGAGTCTCGATAGTAATATCCCCATTTCCGGCCTTTTCATACTCAAGGTCTATATATAACTCTCCTGGCTTTTTGGAGGCGGGAAGATTCTTATCACCTTTGTCTCATGCTATTAGTGATATTTTCCTTTGTTTACCTTCTACCAGATTTGGAGTAAAGAATAATGAGTGTGAGCTGGCCAAAGAGTATTAGGATTACAATAGGATAAACCACGGACAATGATGAGAAACCAGGATTAAGAGAGCCCAAGCTAGAAAAATAGACTCAGGAAGGTGAGGATTCAGGTGTAGTAAATATACTGTATGTCCCCTTCGTTCAACACTCATGGTTATGCAGAGAAGGTCTGAAGAGTATCCCATTTGGGAGTTTGTGTAACTGGCTCCCTTTCTGAGGGAAGATACTACTCTCTAGAAAATACTGTCGATTCCCTGAAATTCAAATGTGATTGTCTTTAACTAGATGACAATATGTGTGATCCCAACGAAAGAGTTAAAATATTAATTTATTTAACAAATATGTATTTGAAATCTACTGTTTTAGGTACTCTAGTGAACAAACAAAATATCCCTGCATTTGTGGAACTTACCCTTTGGTGGAGGAGACATAAAACACAGAGTAAATAAAATACGTCACATGCCAAATGGTGGTAAATCCTTAAGGGAAAATAAAGTAAGGATTGTATGTGTATATTGAGAGGGAAAGGTTACAGTTTTAAATAGTGTTCAGGGCATATCTCACTGAGAAGGTGACAAATGAAAAAACCTGAAAGCAAGGTGTAGACTATTTGGAAATCTAGAGGAAGTGCATTCCAAGCAGAAGGAAGAGCGTAGACCAAGGTCTTGAGGTGGGAGTTTGTGATGTGTTTGAGGAAATGGAAGCCAATTTGATTGGAGCAGAGTGAAGGATGGTGAGAATAGTAGATAGCGGGGACTTTATAGGCCATTCTGAACACTTGGATCTTACCCTGAGTGAGTTGGGAAACTGTTGGAGGATAAACTGAGCAGAGAAGAGACTTGACCTGACCTGTGTTTTAACAGGGTCACTTTGACAGTGGTGAATGTAGACTGTGGAGGAACAAGAGCAGAAGCATGGAGACCTGTGACTTTTCAAGTGAGAGATGATGGTGGGTTGGTCCTGACTATTAATTATGGCAGTAGTGAGACATACAGTAATTCTTGGTGTGTTTTGAAGGTAGCACCAAGAGGATTTGTTGACAGATCAGATGTGAGATGTGCAAGAAAGAGGAGTCAAAGATGACTTTAAGGTTTTTGACCTGAAAGACTGGAGGAGCAGCTGGAGTGAAGAGTGTGCAGAGGGAAGCCACATTTCTGTGTTGTGCATGTAAAGTTTGAGACATCCAGGTCGAGAAGCTGTTATACAATTGGACATATGAGTCAGGAGTTAGAGCGGGGTCTAGCTTGAGATCTGTGGGGTGTCAGCACGCAAATGGTGTTTAAATCTATAGGACTGAATGGGAGGAACAAGGGAAAGAATGAGATGTGGTAAAGAAGAGACCCTCGAGAGAGCCCTGGGGGTCCAGTGCTTACAGGTCAGGGAGACGAGGAAGAAGGAACAGAAGAGACTGCGAAAGAAGAGCCAGTGAGGTCGGAGGAAAGTGAGGCAAGTCCTGGAATCCTATGAAGAAAGTGCAAATAGGAGGGAGTGACCAGATTCTGCTGGTGAGGATGGAAAATTGAATGTAGCAACGTGGAAGAGACCTTGACAAGAGAAGTCGTAGCTCAGTGGTGGGATCCAGAACCTCGTTAGAGAGAATTCGGAATGGAATGGAGGAAGAGGAATTGGGTACAGGGAGTTCAGATAACACTTTCCAAAAGATTGCTGAGAAAGCAGATATTATCTGGAAGGACATTAGGATGAAAAGAGTTTTTTCTTATTTAGTTGGTTTTAAGATGACAGGAATTACCATTTGTAAGATAATAGGAATAATTCAGTAAGGAGAGAAAATCTGAGGATGTAGGAGTGAAAGAGAAGAATTCCTGGAATGCCCTCTTGAGAGGGCAGGAGGGTGTGGGATCTGGTCCCCAAGTGGAGGGGTTGGCTTCCCCTCATAGCTGTGGAGACGGTTCAGTTTTAGAAGTAGGAGCAAAGCCAGTATGGGACTCAGGTGGGAGAAATTATTTCGTTCCACTGGCTAGTAGGAGCTTATGGAACTTTTTTCTTGATTGCTTTTTATTTACCAATGAAATGGGAAGCAAGGCATTAGCTAAGGTTGAGAAAGGAAAAGAGGTAAAAGAGATCTGAAGGGAGAGGGGAAGGTATGAGAGAGTCGTCTGAGAGTGAATGCACCGAGAAATGTGATATACTTGCCTGGCAGCCCTAAGAGCCCACTTGAAGTGGGCATGATGGTGGTATGCTTTTCCCATTCAAGTCCAGCTCTGGGGAGCAGATATGGAATAGGCAAATATTTTGGGGTTTCGCCAGGTCAGTTCAGTGAAGCAAGACAAGGCTAAGAGAGTTACTGTGTGTTTGTAAGAGAGTAGAAGACCAAGGATAAGAGGAGGGTGAAGCAATAGGATCAATAGATTTAGACTCATGGGGTTTGATCATTTTTCGGAATTGGGATATTAGAGTAAGTTAACTGGAATAATAAGAGGCAGTAGCTGGAGACTCAGATGTTTATCATTGAGGGAGGAGTTACAGTAACTAGTACAGACAGGATCTGGGATTTGAATATGGAAATGAACGGCTGAGGCAGGGTGGTGTTGTAAGGACAGGGCGTTGGGAGGATCACATATATGGATATGAAAATCCCCAAGAATTATTCCAAGAGTCATGTATTAAAAAAGTAAAGTGAGCCAGAGCTTAAAACTCCAAAGAATGAGGTGTAGTGACTCAGGACTCAGCAGATGGCTACGAAAGGAAATGACCAGAGAGGCAGGAAGACAATCGGGAGAATGGCAGGGTGGCAGCCGAGAAGCAGGGGAGGTGCTGTATTCGAGAGTTATGTAGAGATTCAGTCATATCAGGATCACTCAGCCTCAGCACCACTGATGCTTTGGGCCAGATTTCTCTTTGTTGTGGGAGCTGTCCTGTGCATTGTAGGTTGTTTAGCAGCATTTCTGGCCTCTACTCACAAGGTGCAAAGGACCCTCTCCCCAACTGTGCCAACCATATACCTCCACTTTGCCAGATGTCCCCTGGGAGGCAAAACAAATTCCCATTGGGAACCATTGAGTTAGATGAAAGCGGAAAAGGTATCGAGGCCACTGGTGTCCTTATAGAGAGCAATTTTAGGGAGTGTTGGGGAGTTGTAGGACCTCTGAGGATTATGGAGTGAGCAGGAGAAAAGAAAATAGAAAATACTGACCTATCTTTGAAGGAGTTTGACTGTGAAGGGTTGGAGGATGAGAGAGATAACGGGAGGAGAATATGAGAGCCAAGGATGATTTCCTTGTGTCAGACGGAGGTATTGGAACAAGTTTAAAGACTGAAGAGGATCCGTGTGAGAGGAACAACTGAATCTAGAGAAGAATGGCTTTGAAACGTCTGCAGAATGGTTTGCAGAGCACGCGTGGAGTCACCACCAGCTAGGAGGAGCAGTGTGCAGGAGTGAGGGGGTCGATGCTCTTTGTGTGTGGATTGGGTGGAGAGAAGCTGAGGGACTTCCCATCTGACAGCTTCAGTTTGCAGCAGCTGAGAGGGAAGAGAACACTGAGGAGGAGGAGTTGGAGCTTTGAAGTAGTTGTGGAGAGTGAGAGACCAAGCTGACCTGGAAAAACCTAGAAAAAAGTTCTAGGGTTTCTGGGCTGTGGTGAGGGCCTGTGTGAGAAAGAGAGCCTGAATGTACAGTTCGTTCTCCAGCATCACTCAGACAGTGAAAAGGCAGGTAGGGGGCTTCAGCCAGAGCTGGAGCTTTGCTACATGGACATGATTGAACGAGTGTTACTGAAATGATGAGCTGGGAAATGGACCCTTTAAAAAGGAAGGGAGGGAAGAAAAAGTGGATTTGCAGATTGATTAGAAAAAAAATCATGGGGCCCCTTGAAGTCACTGTGGAATGAGAAGCAGAGATATTAGTTGTGGTCAACAAGAGGGGTTCTCAAATAAGTGATTTTGGAAAGAGAATTTCTCAAGTGATGACAAGGTCCAGGGTGGGACCATGGCAGTTCGTGCATGAAAGGGAGAAGACCTTTGGTGATAAGAAGTCAGTTTACTGAGGCACCAATGTACGTCAGTCATGCCTGTGGGTACAGATGTCCTCTCGTATGATGGAAGACTCGGAATGGAGAGGGAAATGTGAGCCAGGGGCCAGATTTCCAGTGAACTGGGAGCTGCAGCTGAGAGGACAGAAAGACAGACTGTGGGGAACTCTGGGAGTATATTCTGCTTACACGGACCTAAACATTTCCCCGCAAGAACATTGGGAGTAATCGTCTGAAAGTGACCCATGGGACGAAGAGACTGTCAGTCCTACTTCCTTGCCCAGCTGTGTGAACTGTGAGAGAAGAATCAGAACTGGAGGCCCACAGAGCTGCAGGGTTTCACCTGCAGGTTTTGTTTCAAGGTGGTCAGTCCAGTTTGTTTCAAAGTGGATTCAATTAGATCTTTTTTTTTTTTTTCTTTCTTAGAAATTCAGACCTTGTTTTGGTTATTGCTAGTCCAGCCCTGCGGCAAGGAAATAGGTGCTAGGACTATTGAACGATCGTGGTTTATTTTACGGTCAGTCCACAGTCTTTCTGGCTAATCCCAGAAACCCAAAGTAAGTCGCAAGGTCTGCCTCAAGCTCCCAGGATCTCCGGGATCTGAAGACGGGGCTTAGGCAGGACTCCTCCGTTCAGGCATTTCTCTGCTTGGACGTGCACTCTTGGGCCTGCTCTGAGCAGAGAAATAGGGGGGTTTGCCTGATAGCTTTGCCACTAGGTTCAGCAAACTAGAAAAGAAAAGAAACTCCACTGCAAAAGGAAACCAAACAAAGAAACATTATTTTGGCACAAAAGACCCTCCAAAGGAGAAATGAGATCAAAGATAAACTAGCTAGTAAGAATGGCTCAATTGGCCCATTAGCTATGAGAGGAATTCACACAGTGTGTCCTCGTTGAAAGCTTTGGTGAATTCCGGAGCACAGGGCAGTGAGTGTGTGCTTTGCCTGTATTCGGAGGAGAGCGGACCTACTCGTTTGCTTTATATGGCTGACTCAGAAGCTGCATTTGTTAGGATTCGGGGGTAGTAGCGAAAGGAGGCAGTCCAACATGCACGGATCTGGGTCAGAGATTTCTCTCTGAGTCACTTCTTTGGAATGCAGGATTTATTTTCCCAGAGAAACAGTCATAAATGGTGATTAGGCTTTTAGGCCCAAGCCAGGACAGACCCGCTACAGCCCATTGAACTCAGAGCTAACACACTATCATTCTGTGCTAATAATTTTCTGGAACACCCCAATCTTATTTTTTCCATTTTGACTAAAAAATTGGAGTAAAACTCAAGTCCAGAGTGAGTGAGTTGAGGCTTGTTTTTTTAAAAAAGCTTAACATGATAAGAGAAAGATTGACCGATTTTGAGTTATGTAAGATCCCGGAGAGGCAGTGATGGGTCAGAACTGGACGAAGACAGTTCAGTGGTACAGATGACAGGGAAGAGAGCGCATCAGCTTCTATGTTACTTTTGTCTTTTCTGCTAATAAAAGTGAACTTCAGATTGAAATGGTTTGAGCCCCGGGGAGGGGCCAGAGAAGCTCCTTCTGCATGAGACTATTTGAGAAAGGAATACAATTATTCCAAATGAGTTTAAATTTCCTGACTAGAAAAATTATGTATCAACCAAGGTATTAAAAGAGCTTGTAGATTTGCTCATGGAATCACAATTAATCATCTCCAGACGATAAGGAGAACACGACAAGTTTCAGAATAGTAAAGGGACAGATGTGACCATTTTCACAAAGGGGTGGCACTAGGGTAGAAGTTGGGCATAGACTGACTACATTTTGATCAATGGAGACATTGACACTGGAGCATTAATCTCCAGGAATGTTACAGAAGGACGTTTTTAAGCATGTGGTCTATGAATGTTAGAAAAAGAAAGGGTCATCAGGCACCAGTGTGAGTTCAGTAACAATGTCATGTCAAAGTGAGCACATGCCCCCCCCTTTTGTTTTCACATGGGAGGGATTATTAGACAGGTAGAGCAGGAGAAAGCCACAGACGTTTCTGTGTATTTTGATTTGAGCAAGGTGTGAGGAAAAAATTGCATTTAATACAGTATGAGGAAATGCAGGCCGAGTGAGAGTGTGCTTATCTGGACAGCTGGTCTTACCAAGACTGTGGAATAATGGATGGAAATCAATTTCTAGAGGAGACGAAAATCAATACGAATTAAAGTAAGCTTCTGTTCCTAATTCATAAATATCAGCTGCTTAAGTAAAGATCACAGGGGCCCAGCCTAATGACATGAAAAGGCTGAGTATTTGTCTAATTAAACTAAGTATGAATTGAGCATGTAATAATACCTCTAGGTTGCATTTGTACCTATGTGTCCAGGACAAAGGAAGTACTAGGTTTCTCCCACTCAGTATCGGTAAATCCACCTCCTATTCAAAGGAGAAGGGTCAACGTGGTCGTGGCAAGAATATGATGACAAGTTTAAATATTTGACAATAGTAATTGGTGGTAATATAAAATGTAGTATTTTTGAGATGACTTGGAGGGACCTGGAGAGTATTATCCTAAGCGAAACAAGCCAAGCAGAGAAAGACAAATATCACATGATCTCACTTATTTGTGGATTATAATGAACAAAACAAACTGATGAACAAAATAGACCCAGAGACATAGAAGGGTACAGACTGACAAACCTCAGAAGAGGAAGAGGGGGTGGGGGGAGAGGGAAGAGATAAACCACAGAACTTATATGCATGTATGCATAACCAATGGACATAGACAACAAAGCTGGGGATAGGGCGGATGGGATGGGGAGGAGGGTGTCAATGGGGGAAAAAGGAGAAACATCTGTAACAAAAATAAATAAAAATAATAAATAAATAAATAAATAAATAAATAAAATGTAGTATTAAGACCCATGAATAGAAAGTATATATAGGCAGACAGATTTTATTTCAGAAAAACGTTCCCATAAATAAAATACCTTATTCCTTGGAGTACTTCAAACACAGACAGGCTGGAGAACAGTCTAGGTAGGAGATGATGAAGGCTTGGACCAGGACGTGTCAGTGGGGATGCACGTTCTGTGTGTAACTGGACTTGGCAGTGGATGGAAATCGGGGAACGAGGGAAAGAGAGGCTGTCTCTGGGCCTGTACCACCCCAGGGAGATGTATGTGGCTCCCTGATGTATGAGTTGCTTTCTTTTTTATTTTTTTCCTTCATTCATCTTGTTACCATCATCAGCCAAATTATGTAATGATTAAAACCCTTTCCTCCACATAGCAGTGTTCATCCTACCTGGTTTTATTCCCCCATTTTCAGAAACCCTTGACTGTAAAATGTTTTGTGAATTTCCGCCCCACAAAGTAGCCTTTTGAAATTCAGTAAGCTCTCTATTATCTGGGGAATGTCAAAATTAATTTGACAAAAACATGTGTGAAGAAAGCAGGGAGCCCTGGGCATTCTGGGGGCATTCTGAATGAAGATGTGATATCGTATTTACCATAGAACTCATTTGATTATAAGTCATCTAGAAACATATCACAATAATGGCCAAAAAGCCCACAGAGGCAAAGGAATTGAGTTAAAGTTGAGAGTCTGCTAGTAAATAACCTGACCGTGCCATGACCTAAAAAACACATTAAATTAAAATTTAAAGAGAAATACAGACTTGGTGGAAATGTATATATAATATGAATTCACAGGATTCCTGGAAAATTGAAAGGGGAAACCAGTGGGGCTGCAGCTGTCCGTCCCATATTTTGAACTCTTAATTTGGAAGTATTAAGGGTTTTGGAGAGATGATTTAAAATCCTTTTATTTCTGAAGTTCAACTAGTTAACTGTAGTTTTCCTTATTCCAATGAATAATAATAAAAAGTGCATTCATTATTTTTACTACAAGTATCAAATGTAGTCTGTTTCTGGTTAAAAAAAAAAAAAACACAACAAACTATAAATATTCTTTTACTCAGAAACCCCTAATAAGTTCCTTCAAAAGGAAAAAAAAAAAATGCATTTACAATGCCTTCTCCCAAGTCACTTTTTGAAATGTAGGTTAATGTGAACTGACAGATTATAATAACTACCAAAGAGTATTTTCATTAATTATAATGGGCAGACCAATAATACAGATCTTTATACGATGCTAGTATGAATTAGAATATACCAAATCAGGACCATACTTGTAACTGACTGCTAAGCTCAAATCTCTTTAAATAAAAACACATCGTGAAAATTTGGACAGATCATTCAGTGATGTTAATGCTACCACCACCATTTCATATGCTTTTGTTAGTCTTAAGTGTTTTTTAAAAATAAATAAATATACTGTCTTGAGAACTAGGAAGTAATAAGGTTGAAGGAGAGAGGTAAATGAAATGAGATACTTCTGAGATTTTGAGAAGTGTTTCTACTTTTATTTTAAAAAATGCTTTCTTTTTAGTAAGGGAAAGTCATTCTAAAAGTCGTTACTCTCCCCACCCCCCACCACACCCCAGGCTGAATGGAAGAGGGAATTTCAGGGAATTAGAAGTCTCTGTTCCTACGATGCTCTACTCTCCTCCCCTGTGGGCAAGTTGCTTTTGCTTTTTGGCCCTCAGTCTCCTCCTAAAAAGCAGAAAAATCAGCAGTGGATTTCCTCACTGGGGCGTCGTTCAGTGACTGCACAGTGATTGGAAAGCATTTTAGCTATCTTAAAAGCATATTCATAAAATAGTAATACAGTGAGACGTCTTATCTAACATTTCTGGATGCTTAGGGTTGGCAGCCCACTTTGCAGGCACAGGGCTGGCCAGCCTTGCAGTGGCTGCAGCCCTCCCTTGCTCAATCCAGCCCATACCCCTTCCCATTTCTTTCAAATGGAATCAAATTGTGTGGGCATCAGGAATTGGTTCTTCTGAGCACACAGGAGCATTTGTGACTTATACTCCTGAGAAAGTAGTTACAGGCCCTTAGGTGCCTCCCAAGTTATCAGTGGTTGAGAATTCATCATAGCCAGCAATATTATAAAATACCCACAGTACACCCTATCAATAAATAGATGTCAAACACTTACTAACACTTGCTAATAGAATTTTCAATTGAACGGGAAATAAGAGCTTTTTAAATTATGCACTATTTTGAATAAACCACTATCAGCTTCACTAAATTTTGCAGTACATTTTTCATTTATCCGATCACTTAATACTTATTAATCAGTGTAGTTTGAGGAATCCCAAGCAATATATCTCAATGTGTACCCTCAGGGCCCCTGTTGCCTCTGTCCCTGGCACATTGTCTTATTGTCCGATCAGTGTTAGTCATGCACCTGAGGCCGGTTGGTTAGTTTTGGTTGGTTGGTTGGTGAAATGGAGACTACCTGGCAGTGTGTAGTGTTTGATGAGTCCCAGTGGCACTTAGATTAAAAACGCTGGAGGAGTTCAGTTAGGACTCTGGTTCTCAACCCCGGCTGTGCGTCCGAATTGCCTGGAGAGCTTTTTTAAAAAGTGAAGGCCCAAGCTCCGCCTTCATGAGCGCACCTTGCTCTTGGTTAGAAGCTGTATATGTTGGTGTAAAGTTTACAGGGGTGTCTTTATTGTACAGCCAGGTGTAATAATCACTGTCTTTGAAAAATACAGCTGTATATTTTTGAAGAAGGAGGTTTACAGCTCAACTTTGAAGGATATATTTTAGTAGGTACTGAAACCTGCACCAAAATCTATACCAATCAAGATTTTACCAGAAAACAGAGCCAGTACAGTATATACTTACATATACACTTGTGTGTGTGTATGTGTGTGTGTATACACACACACAGCACAGAGAGAAAAAGAGTTAATAAAGAATTTCTCTCAAAGACTTGGCTTCTGTAGCTTCTGCAGCCATGGGGTCTGGTCCACTGGGCACTCCAGTAGGAAGGGCAAGCTAGACACTCCCTCGGGCTGGCACTGCAGTCTGTAGGTGGGATTTTTTTCCAGAGAAACTTCAGTTTTTCTCGTAAGGCCATTCAACTGACTGGCTGAGTCCCACCCAGATCATTGAGAGTAATCTCCTTTCCTGAAAGTCAGCTGATTATAGATGTTAACCACATCCACAAAATGTCTTCACAGCAACACTAGTTTGGTGTTCTGTTGCATAACTGAGTCCTGCAGCCCAGCCAAGGTGACACACACCTAACCATCACAGTGGATGTACTGCAAGAGGGCATCCTGATAGCACTGCATGAACAAGTAAGTGAAAGTGGAAAGCAGTGTGCCCAGTTTGCCTAGTTGATCTAGGGGTGTGGGAGGAGATGAAGTTAGACGGCTCAGGGCTTGACTTGTGAGCTAAAGTATACCGCAGTGCTGTATCAACACTGTCCAACAGAACTTTCTCAGATGCTGGAACGTTCTGACTCTGCGCTGTCCACGGTGATTGTCACTTAGGATATATTTTAGTAAGTACTGAAACCTACTGTACGTGGCTGTGGAAACCCTTGAAATGGGGACAGAGGAACTGAGTTGTTCATTCTGTCTAATTTTAATTCATGTAAATTGAACAACCACATGTGGAGAGTGCAACTGCAGAGAGATGAATCTGGCAGGAGTAGACAGCAGTCACTGGAAGGAAACAGAAAGCGAGCAGTCCAGTCGCATGACCCTCACAGTCCCGGCACAGGGTGCGCCACAGCAGGGAATGCAGAAAGGAAGAGAGAGACGGAAGGTGAGGATGAAGGGAATCAAAAAGCATCTTATGGTTGGCCACTCCTGTGTCTTTCCAGGCTCTGCTCTGCCTTCTTGCTTGCCCCTCTCCTGCACCCACTCCGTCCCGTGTTGGGGTTCCTCGGAGCCCTCCAGCGTCTTTTCTCCCTTGCTCTTCCCATGTCCCTTCAGTTTCAGTTAGGGGCTCCGTGCTCACAGCTCTCACGTCCACGTTGGCAGTCTCAGATCTTTCCTCCCTACCCCCACCCCCGATATCTCCACGTGGAAGTCTCAAGCCTTAGTCTTCCCGTCCGGCTCGTATTTCTCCTTCAGTTTTCTGAATTTGGGTAAATATAATTGTCGTCCTCTCAGCAGCTCAAGCCGGTCCCCTGAGAATGTTCCTGACACCTTGGTGACCCGCTGATGCTCAGTGTAAGCTGCAGCTGCAATCTGTCCCTTTCTCCTCACCTGCATTGCCCCACCGCCCCTCAGAACAGGTTGCCGCCTTTCTTCTCTGGGCTCTCACAGCCTCCCCGTGACCACTTTCGTCACCACTGTCTATCCTCCAAACAGTTCCTTTAAGAACAGAAATCAGACTATTTCATTTTTTTCTGTGATGTGTGATGGAATTTTCCCCCTGTGGCTTTGTCATACTACAAAGTGTCACAAAGCAAAGGGTTAATTAATTTCAGTTGATTTATTTAATAATATTTATCCACTTAATATTTCTATAACCCCATTAAGCAGGGACAGTTGGGAAATACATCTGAAATATCCCTTGGGGCATATATTCTAGTGAGAAAGACAGACATTAATCAAATAATTACACAAATAGCTAGACAATTAAAATTGTGAGACGTGACATTTAAGGAGAAGTATATGCTGCTCTGAGAGTATATGAGGAGAGAAAGCTAGCCAGGAAGGTCAGGAAAAGGCTCCATAAAGAGGAATTAGCCAGGGGAAGGGAGAGAAGATTCTAGGAAGTGGGAACAGCATGAGCAAAGATAGGAGGGAAATACTTAACTTTGATGGAATACAATGTAGTCATTAAAAATCTTAAATGGGCCCAGCCATGGGGCTCAGTGGATTGAGCATCGTCCCATGGACTGAGAGGTCCTGGTTCAATTCCTGGTCAGGACACATGCCCGGGTTGCAGGCTCAGTCCCCAGTAGGGGGCGTGCAGGAGGCAGCCAATCATGTTTCTCTCTCACACTGATGTTTCTATCTCTTTCTCCCCCTCTCTCTAAAATATCAATAAAAACGTATTTTAAAAAAAACCTTGAATAGTATATAGAAACGGACATCTGCATTGGATGAAATGTGGTCTTAAATTTTCCAAGCCATCTGGAGCAGCCTTTGGAAACCAGTGATACTGAACCTTTATAAAACTTGCATAAGATGTTTCTATTAAACACTTTGACTTAGATATGTTACCTCAAGTCAATTCAGCAAGTGCCTCTGTTGACTTACTTTCCTAAAAAAAAAAAATAGTGTTTTTTTTCTTTTATTGTTATAATACAATTAAAATGATAGCATGAGTACATAAAAATAGGTGACATTATACTATATATGTATTGTACCTTGCTATTATAGTTTGTATAATGCAAAATTAAGAGCCAAAACGCATGGTATAGAACAGCAATTCTAAACTTTATATATTCTTATAGTTTACACTCTTAAAGTATTGACACCAAAGAACTTTTTTATGTGAGTGTGTCAATCAAGATTTACTGTATTAGAGCTTAAAACTGAAAAATTTAAATATTTATTAATTCATTTAAACATAACCAATAATAAACTTAGTCCACATAAACATAAGGTATTTTATGAAAAATAACTATTTTCTAAAACAAAATTTTGTAAGAAAGGTGGCATTATTTTGTATACTTCACAGATCTCTTTAAGAGAAGACTGCTGGATTTTTTGTTGTTGTTTCTATTGATATAATATTGGTTAATAACATTATATAAGTTTTAGGTGCACAACATTATAACCCACTCTCTGTATACATTACTGCGTGCTCGCCACCAGAAGTCTAGAATCCGTCTGTCACCATGCATTTGACCCCCTTCACCCATTTTGCCTTCCCCTCTGCCTCCCTTCCTCTGGTAACTACCAGTCTATTGTCTGTATCTGAGTTTGTTTTGTGTTTTATTTTTTATTATTTATTTGGGTGACATTGATTAAACTATATGTTTCAAGTGTATAATTCTGTGATACATGATGTGTATATCGCATTGTGTGCCCACCACCCAAAGTCAAATCATCTTCAATCACTATATATTTGACCCCCTTTACCCTTCACTATCCCCAAACTCCTTCCCTCTGGTAACCACTATACTGTTGTCTGTGTCTATGAGTTTTAGTTTTGTATCTCACATATGAGTATTTGTTTCTTTTTTGTTTTGTACTCCACATGAGTGAAATCATATGGTTTTCGTCCTTTTCTATCTGATTTATTTCACTTAGCTTAATACCCTCAAAGCCCATCCATGTTGTCATCTTTTCTTTGGCAAGATTTCATCTTTTTATGTCTGAGTGGTATTCCATTGTGTGTGTGTGTGTGTGTGTGTGTGTGTGTGTGTGTATACACCACATCTTTGTTATTTATTTATTAGTAGACACTTATGTTATTTCCACGTCTTGGCTGTTGAAAATAATGCCACAGTGAACATCTGGGCGCATATATCTTTTCGAATTTCGAATTAGTGTTTTCATTTTCTTTGGATAAATACCCAAAAGTAGAATTGCTGAGTCATATGCTAATTCTGTTTTTAATTTTTTGTGGAACCTCCATACTGTTTTCCATAGTGGCTGTACTGATTTACAATCCCACCAACAGTGCACAGGGGTTTCCTTTTTTTCTATATACCGACAAACACTTGCTATTTGTTGACTTTTTAATAATAGCCATCCTGACAGGTGTAAGATAATGTCCCATTAGAGTTTTGATTTGCATCTCCTGGTGGTTAGTGATGTTGAGCATCTTTTCATGTGTCTTTTGGCTATCAGCATGTCTTCTTTGGAGATATGTCTGTTGAGGTCCACTACCCATTTTTTAAATCTAATCGTTTTTTTATGTTGAGACATGTGAGTTCTTTTGATGTTTTGAATATTAACCCCTTATCCAATACATCATTTGCAAATATTTTTTCCCATTCAGTAGATTGTATTTTTATTGTGTTGTTGGTTTCCTTCGAACAGATGAATTCTTACATCTGCTTCTGCAGTTAAAGGTTACAATATGTTTTTTGGGGTTTTTTTGGTTGAATTATGTGAAGTAGATCCAGCCTTACACTGGTAGGTAGTTAGAAAAGAGAGGAGTATTTTAAAGATTTGTTAGGTGATTGTGGATATTCTTCTTTGATACCACATTAACACTCAATGAGTGGTAGTCTCTTAAAGGTTGGTTGCAATGTGGAATGTAAAACCATATCAATGAACTTTTTGTTTATTAAAAACCTGTTATATTTTAAAACCCAAGCATGATTTTTATCATCATGCATAGGGCAGTTGGAAAATGTAGGTTCAGTGAGTTAAGTAGCTCTTATAAATGTTGACCTATGTTTTTTATACAATATGAAAAAAACTACATTTGTTAACACATGTCCAATCTCATCAAAAAAGCCATTGAATATTGAGAAGCTGTCAAGTTCAGTGGTGAATACAAGTTGTCCTAAATTCTTGTAGTTGCTTGAAAGCTCAAATTTTATCATTAGCAAAAAATATTGTCAGTTGTTTTCCTTGAAATGACAGCTTCACTGTTCATTTCCTGGAAAATATCTGCCAAGTGCCCAAATCTGTATAACTGAATTTTGTGTCAGTCTTCTGTCAAGTAAAAGTAGTGTCTGTGAAAAAAATTGGCAACTTAAAAATTGTGCACTTTCCCTCAACACAACCATCATACTTGACATGCAAACAGAAGTGCTTTATGGTTACTTCCATTTCTCCCCCCAAAATGTTACAAAGCCGTGGACTCGAGGGTCAAGATTTAATGAAGCTGGCAACTGTTATAGCTTCATCAAGATCATTCTTACGCGAAGTGATTTTTACTGTGTATGGTGGTGAAGAGTACAGTGACAACTAGTACAGTTTGGTGCCACTGCTGAGTTGTGCTAAGCGCTGGCAGTTTAACCTACCATTGCTTTTGCACCATCACTGCAGATGTTAACACAATGAGAAAGACAAATAACATCTTAGTATTATTACAAGAATGGTTGTGACCTCATGGGCTCCCTGAAAGGGTCTCAGGAATCCCCAGAAGTCCACAGAACACACATCGATTGGCATAGACAGTAGTCTAGTGAGGGAGAAAGAAACATGATGAACCCAAGTTGTTTGGAAGGCTTTGTGGAAGAAGAACTGAGCTGGACCTTGAGCAATTAAGATTTAGAAAGTGGGAAGGAGAAGGAAAAGGGATTTCAGGAGGGGAAATCATGTTAGCGAAGAAGTAGAGGCAGGAAGCGGCATCACATAGTCAAACACTGATTGGAAAGGATGGTGGTTGGAGGGTTAGGAATGTTAGTTAATAAAATGTGGGCTATAATCAGATTATGAGGGAGGTTGAAGACCTATTTGAAATGTTCACACTTTCTCCAGAGGTCCCTGGGAGTGGTGTTTGGATGCTGTGACTGGAACATGTCGGTGTAGGAACACCCCTAGGACGGCAGTGTGTAAGGTGAATTGGCAAACAGGATAACTGGATGCAGGGAGACTGATTGGGATGTTCATTGTGATCTAGTTAGTAAGAGTAAAGAGTGCAGACTGGAGTTAAGAGTGCAGTACATGGAACAGAGTGAAATGTAATCTAACTGCTTCGAAGGTAGAAGTGATATGAGAATTAAAGATGAAAAAGTCAGAGGTTACCAATTTATTGTATTTTATAACCCCAATTCCAGCCAAGGACATTGTTAGGGAAGTGGATGAAGACTGGGTGTTTCTCTGTAAGGTCGAACATGAGCCTTGTTCCTTCCCCCTCCAAATCAGAATGTTTCCGTTTTTTTTCTGATAACGAGGATTGTATCATGGAACACATTTCCTTTCTGCTCTGCCACCAGAAGGCTTTGTACCAAATGTCGTGGTGAAATCACAACAATTACAATTGTCCTAATGGTTAGTGCATTTTCTTCCTCTTACTTTCTCTGGCTCTGATTCTCTGTCTCTGTTTATAATTCATTAATCTTATTTGTTTTCATTCTGTTTAATGCCAGATGCCACAAGACCTCTTTTGAAACAGATTGAGGGCATGGGGAATATATAATATAATGATACTATATTAACCTTTAACATATTTTATTCGTTTGTGGGATGGGGCCCTCCACTTCAGTCACGTTTTACTCAATACCCAAAGAAAGCTAAAAAGCCTCTGGTGTCCAAAACCAAAGCACTAAGGCTTAATTTCAAAGAAATTCAACAAATTTAGTTAATTTGGCAGTCCAATTCAAAGCATCAAATAAAAGGGTAGGAGAATACCTATTAAAAACAGGTAAAATGGTAGCAAAAGAAGTATGACAGAGAGAAAAAAGATACAGGTGGAAGTTCATGATGGTTACAAAGTATGTGAATGCACCCAATAAAGCTAGAGGTCAGTAAGGCACAGTTACGTGTTAAAGTGGAGAACACCAGCAGCCATATTTGGGCTTTTACTACGTTTCAGGATCTGCATTATTGCTTTATATGCCTTGTCTCACTCTTCACTGTAACCCTGCATTTCTTTCTATGATTTCACCCTTTTTACAGATGAATACATTTAGTTATAAAGAGATAAAATATATACAACAACGCAGATGGCTAGTTGAATGTGGCAAAGTTGTGATTTAAACCCAGCTCTGCCAGCTACCAAAGCCCATGAATTTAAAAACAATTTTTTCAATTACAGTTGGCATTCAATATTATATTAGTTTCAAGTGTACAACATAGTGATTAGACATTTATATAACTTATGACATGATCACCCCAGTAAGTCTAGTACCCATCCAACACTATATATAGTTATTGCAGTATTATTTACTGTTTCCCCTATGCTGTACTTTATGCCCTTGTCACTATTTTGCTAACTGGCAACTTATACTTCTTAATCCCTTCACCTTTTTCACCCAACTCCCCAATCCCCCTCCCATCTGGCAACAATCAGTTTCTTCTCTGTTTCTGTTGTATTTGTTCACTTATTTGGTTTTTTAGATACCACATATAAGTGAAATCATATGGTATGTATTTCACTTAGCATAATACCCTCTAGGTTTATCTATGTCACAAATGGCAAGATTTTGTTCTTTCTATGGCTGAGCAATATTCCATTGTACACATGTCCCACATCACGTCTTCTTTATCTAGTTGTTTATCCATGGACACATAGGTTGCTTCCATATCTTGGCTATTGTAAACAATGCTGCAGTGAACATAGGGGTGCATATCTCTCTTTTTAAAATTTGTCTTTATTGTTGAAGATATTGTAGATGTCCCCCCTTTTTTCTCCCATTAACCCCCTCCACCTCACTCCTGCCTCCTTGGTGATTTGGATTTCTAAAAATATATAATACCTAGAAGTGGGATAGGTGGATTGTAAGTAGTTCTACTTTTGATTTTTTTTGAGGACCCTCCATACTGTTTTCCATAGTGGTTGCACCAGTCTGCATTCGTGCACCAACAGTGCACGAATGTTCCCTTTTGTCCTCATCCTTGCCAACATTTGTTTGTTGATTCTGACAGTGTGAGGTGATTCTCATGGTTTTAATTTGCATTTCCCTGATGATTAGTGACATTGAGATCTTTTTATATGTTTATTGGGCATGTGTGTCCTTTTCATATGTCTATTGTCATCTGTACATCATTTCATGTCATATGTCATCTGTGTATCTTTTCATATGTCTATTGGCCATCTGTGTGTCCTTTTTGGAGACATGTCCATTCAGGTCCTCTGTCCATTTTTTAATTAGATTGTCTTTTTGGTGTTCAGTTGTATGAGTTCTTTATGTAGTTTGAATTTAAGCCCTTATACAATGTTTTGTTGGCGAGTATCTTCTTACATTCACTAGTTTATCTTTTTGTTTTGTTGGTGGTTGCTTTTGCTGTGCAAACACTTTTTAGTTTGATGTAGTTACATTTGTTTATTTATTTTTGTTTTACTTGCCTGAGAAGACATAGCCAAAAAAAATATTACTAAGAGCAGGGTCAAAGAGTTTAGTGCCTGTGTTTTCTAGTAGGAGTTTTATGGGTTTTAGTGTTTAACACATTTATTTTTGTATATGGTAAAAGAACGTGGTCTGGTTTCTTTCTTTCTTCTTCTTCTTCTTCTTCTTCTTCTTTTTTTTTTTCATTTATCTGTCCAGTTTTCCCAACAACCTTTATTGAAGAGACTGTCTTTACCTCGCTGTATCTTCTTGCCTCCTTTGTCATAGATTTATTGATCTTAGAGGTGTATGTTTATTTCTGGGCTCTCTATGTGTTCCATTGATCCATGTGTCTGTTATTATACCATTACCATGCTGTTTTGATTACTATAACCTTGTAGTATAGTTTGATGGCAGGTAGCATGATACTTCCAACTTTGTTCTTTCTCAAGATTGCTTTGACTATTTGAAGTCTTTGGTGGTTCTATATAAAGTTTAGGATTATTTGTTTTAGTTCTCTGATAAATGCCATTGGTATTTTGATAGCAATTTCATTGAATCTATGGATTGCTTTGGGTAGTATGGACATTTTAACAGTGTTAGTTCTTCTTATCCATGAACAACACTGTATAAGCTTCCATTTATTTGTATCTTCCTCAGTTTCTTTCTTCAGTGTCTTAAAATTTTATGAGTATAGGTCTTTTATCTCCTTGGTTAAATTTATTCCTAGGTATTTTATTTTATTTTGTTTTTTTAATGCAATTGTAAATGGGATTGTTTTCTTAATTTCTCTTTCTGATAGTTCATTATTGGTATATAAAAATACAACTAATTTCTGAATATTAATATTGTATTCTACTCTGCCGAATTAATTTATCAGTTCTAATAGTTTTTTTAGTGGAATCTTTAGGGTTCTCTCTGTATGGTATCATGTCATCTGCAAATAATGACAATTTTACTTATTTTTTTCCAATTTGGTTGCCCTTTTTTTTCTTGTCTGATTGCTGTGGCTAGGACTTTCATTACTGTCTTCAATAAAAATGGTGAATGTGGACATCCCTCTCTTGGTTCTGATATTAAGGAAAACACTTTTAGCTTTTTCCCTTGGAGTATGATGTTACCTGGGTTTGTCATAAATGGCCTTTATTATGTTGATGTATGTTCCCTCTATTCCCACTTTGCTGAGAGTTTTTATCTTAAATGGATGCTGGAATTTGTCAAATGCTTTTTCTGTATCTATTGATATGATCATGTAATTTTTTTTTTTTCATTTTATTTATATGGTATATCATGTTGATTGATTCTTGGATATTGAACCAACCTTGCATCCTGGTAATAAATTCCACTTGATCATGGTGTATAATCTTTTCAGTGTGTTGGTGAATTCAGTTTGCCAATATTTTGTTGAGAATTTTTGCATCTATGTTCATCAAGGATATTGGCCTACAATTTTCTTTTTTGGTAGTGTCTTTGTCTGGTTTTGGAATTAGGGTAATGGTAGCTTCATAAAATGGGCTTTGGGAGCCTTTCTTACTCTTGAATATTTTGGAATAGTTCAAGAAGGATAGGTGTTAATTCTTTAAATATTTGGTAAAGTTTACCTGTGAAGCCATCTGGTCTCATACTTTTGTTTGTTGGGAGTTGTTGTTGTTGTTGTTTATTCAGTCTTGGAAGATTGTATGTTTCTAGGAATTTATCCATTTCTTCCAGGTTGTCCAGTTTGTTTGCACATAATTGTTCATTGTATTTTCTTATAACCCTTTGTATTTCTGTGGTATCAGTTGTTACTTATCTTTTATATCTGATTTTTTTTTGGGGGGGGAAGCTCTCTCTTTTTTTTTCTTGACAAGTCTTGCTAAAGGTTTATCAATTTTGTTTATCTTTTTAATGATCTATCTTTTGGTTTCCTTGATTCTTTTGTATTAATTTTTAAGACTCTTTTGTTCATTTCCACTCTGATCTTATTATCTCCTTTCTTCTACTCACTTTGGACTTTGTTCTTTTTCTATTTCCTTTAGGTGTAAGGTTAGATTGTTTATTTGAGGTTTTTCTTGTTTCTTGAGGTAGATCTGTATTGCTATGAATTTCCTTCTTAGAACTTGCATTGGCCATGTCCCTTAGATTTTGGGTCATTGTGTTTTCATTTTTATTTGTCTGAAAGTATGTTTTTATTTCTTCCTTGATCTATTTGCCCACTCATTGCTTAGTAGCAGTTATTTAATCTCCATTTGTTTACATGTTTTTAAATTTTCTTTCTTTTTTTTTTTTTTTAAATCTTCACCTGAGGATATTTTTCCATTGATTTTCTTTTAGATAGTATGGTAGGGAGGGAGGAAGAGAGAGAGACATTGATGTGAGAGAGACACATCGACTGGTTGCCTCCTACACAACCCCAACCAGGGCTGGGGGTTGAACCTGCAACCAAGGTACATGCCCTTGACCAGGAATCAAACCTATGACTCCTTGGTCCACAGGCTAATGCTCTAACCACTGAGCAAAACCAGCCAGGGCTAAGTTTTCTTTTTGTAACTGATTTCTAGTTTTATACTGTTGTGACTGGAGTAGATACTTTGTGTGATTTCAGTCTTCTTAAATTTACTGAGACCTAACATGTGATCTGCCCTAGAAAATGTTCCATGGGTCCGGCCAGTGTGGCTCAGTGGTTACACGTCGACCCATGCACCAAGAGGTCGCTGGTTTGATTCCTGGTCGGGACACATGCCCAGGTTGTGGGCCCGATCCCCATTGGGGTTATGCAGGAGGCAGCAGTCAATGTTCTCTCTCATTGATGTTTCTATCTCTCTCTCCCTCTCTCTCTAAAATCAATAAAGGGAAAAAAAATTTAAAAAAAGAAAAAGAAAATGTTCCATGGGCACTTGAAAAGAATGTATATGCTGCTGCTTTTGGGTGAAGTGTCCTGAAAGTATGAATTAAACCATCTGGTCTTATGTGTCATTTAAGGCCGCTATTTCCTTGTTGATTTGCTGTCTGGAAGATTTATCCATTTATTTCAACAGGATGTTAAAGTTCCCTAATATGACTGTATTACTGTTGATCTTTCCCTGTATATCTGTCAGTATTTGCTCTGTATATTTAGGTGCTTCTACATTGTGTGTATAAATGTTTATGAGAGTTATATCCTCTTCTTGGATTGTTCCCTCTATCATAATGAAATTATCTCTTTGTCTCTTATTACAGCCCTTTTTAAGTCTGTTTTGTCTGATATAAGTGTTGCTACCCCAAATTCTTTTTCCATTTCCAGTTGCATGAAATATCTTTTTTTATTCCTTTACTTTTAACCTATGTGTATCTTTAGATCTGAAGTGGGTCTATTGTAGTCAGCTTATGTATGGGTCTTGTTTTTTAATCCATTCAGCCACGCTATGTCTTTTGATTGCAGCATTTTGCCCATTTTCATTTAAAGTAATTATTGATAAGTATGTCATTATTTCCATTAGTTGTTTTCTTATCATTTTCTTAATTCTTCTCTGTTCCTTTCTTATTCTCTTGTATGTTGATGACTTTCAATAGTGTTGCATTTTTATTCCTTCCTCTTTATTTCTTGTATATCTCTTGTGGATTTTTGGTTTGTGTTACCATGTGCTTCATATATACCAAGCTGTGTTTCTATCAGTTTATTTAAATTGATAGTTGCTTAAGTTCAAATACATTCTAAAAATCACTACAGTTTTTACTAACCTCTCTGTGTTTATGTTTTTGTCACTTTTTTACTTCATGTGTGTGTATATATGAGTATATTCCTTAGTTTATTGCTTTAATTACACATTATTTTCTATTTTTGTCTTTTAACCTTTGTACCACCTGTATAGTAGGTTGATCCTCTGCTTTTACTCTTTGCATTTGTGAGTGAGCATCTTTTTTTTCCTATATTTCCTTTTTTATATATTTTTTTCCTTTTCTACTTAAAGAATACCCTTTAACATTTCTTGTAATATTGGTTTAGTGGTGGTGAGTTCCTTTAGCTTTTTCTTGTCTGAGAAACTCTGTCTCTCCTCAATTTCAAATAATAGCCTTGATGGGTAGAGTAGTCTTGGTTGCAGGTCTTTGCATTTCATCGCTTTAAATATTTAGTGCCAATATTTTCTGTCCTGTGAAGTTTCTGTTGAGAAATGTAAGTGCACTTGTATGTAACTAACTGCTTTTTTATTATTACTTTTATTTATTTATTTATTTTTTCCTTTATTGCTTTTAGAGAGAGAGGAAGTGAGAGGGAAAGAGAGATAGAAACATCAATGAGAGAGAACATCAACTGGCCGCCTCCTGTATGCCCCCCACTGGCGATCCGGCCCACAACCTGGGCATGTGTCCTGACCGGGAATCAAACTGGCGACCTCTTGGTGCATGGGCCAATGCTCAACCACTGAGCCACACCGCTGGACTACTTTTAAAATTCTCTCTTTGTCTTTAACTTTTGGTGTTTTAATTATGATGTGTCTTGGTGTATAACTCTTTGGGTTTGTCTTGTTTGGGTTTCTCTGAGTTTCCTGGACTTGTATGTCTCTTTCCTTCTCCAGGTTATGGAAATTTTTTGTCATTATTTCTTCAAATATGTTTTTAATTTCTTGCTATCTTTCTTTTCCTTTTGTTATCCAATGATGTGAATGTTGGTACACTTGTCCCAAAGGTCTCTTAAACTATCCTCATTTTTTAAAAATTCTTTTTCCTTTTTGTTTTTCCCAGTGGGTGTTTTCTGCTACCTCATATTCCAGACTGCTGATTCGATCCTCTGCTTCATCTAATGTGCTGTTGATTTCTTCTCATGTAGTCTTCATTTTTGTATTTATAGTCCTTATATCTGCCTGATTTATTTTTTTTATGTTTTCCCCCCTTTCTTGAATTTCTCACTGAGTTCATTTATTCTTCCCCAAGTTCATTGAACATTCTTATAACCAGTGTTTTGAACTCTGTTATCTGTCTCCATTTTATTTAGTTCTTTTTCTGGAGTCTTGTTTTGTTCTTTTGTTTGGGACATGTTTCTTTGTCTCCTCATTTTAACTGACTCCCTGTGTTTGTTTCTATATATTAGGTAGATCTACTATGTTTTTCAGTCTCTGCAGAGAAGCCTAATGTAGTACATGTTTTGTGGGACCCAGTGGCATGGTCTCCCTGGTCACCTGAGCTGGGTGATACAGGGGTGTCCTTTGTATGAGCTGTGTGCTCTCCTGTTGTAGTTGAGCTTTGATTGCTGTTGGCACATCAGTAGATGGGATTTACTGTCAGGTTAACTGGCCATGAGGGCTGCCTGTGACTACAGCAGATAAGCTGTTGTGTGTGGGCTCATCTCACAGAGCAAGAGTCTCTTTACCAGGTCACTGGGGCCAGAAGAATCCTCCTTTCAGGTGTATTATTTGTAGAGCTGTCAGGGTGGTGCTCTGGTGTATTCTGAAGCTGTCTACCAGATGTGTCGGTTCTCTGGCCTCTTCAGAGGGGCTCAGGTGCAGGCCAGGTCAGCTTCTGTTTGTGGCTGGTTTAGGGCTGCCTGGTGGGAGCTACAGAATGATCTGTAGTTGGGTCTGCTTGTGCTGGGCTTGGAGGCACTTGGTAGAGGCTACACTGTGACCCAAAGCCAGTTTCCACTAGTACCAGGCTTGGGATTCTTAGGTGGGCACCACGATGTAAGCTGAGGCCAGCCACCACTTGTGCTGGACTTGTGGCCACTTGGTTGAAGCTATGTTCCAAGTCAACACTGGCCACAGCCTATGCTAGGCTTGGGGCCACCTGATGAGAGTTACAATGCAAGTTGAGACTGGTCACTGCTTTTGCCAGGCTTGGGGTCACTTAGCTTGATGTATAGGGCACACCGAGGCCAGCCACTGCTTGTTTGGGGTTTGTAGACCTTTGAGAGTTTTTAGGAAAGTTTGCAGCGCAAGGCAAGGCAGGCTGCTTGTGTGGAAAAGTTGCTGGAAGTGTGCAAGTTGTATGAGCGGGTTTCAGGGATGCACCAGGATGGGGCGAATGGTGTTAGGTTAATTGAGAGCCCCACTTCCATTTGGCAACCACCTGTGCCAGGGTGGCTGGATAGGGGGAGGGCTCAACAAAGGAACATTGGTTCCTGCCAGTGCTTCCTTCCCTGGAGAGAGCTGCTCTGGCCCCTTTCCCTCCTGCCCTTGCCCTGAAGCTGGTCAGTTCAGTTCCTCTCTATATTTCCCTGGTGCTTTTGGAGCTGTGGCCCCTGTAAACTTACAGCAAGTGACTTTGTGAGTGAGTAAATCCATGCACGGTCCCCTCAGGAGGAATGCTTGGGACTCCAGCAGCCTTCCATCTGTCTCAGATGCATTCCCTTCTGGTTTTCATAGGCAGATGTTGTGGGGACTCCTCTTCCCAGCACTGGTGCCCCTGGCTGGTGAGCCTGATGTGGGGCTGTGACCCTTTTCTCCTCAGGGGCACCTCCACAGCCAAGTTATCCTTCCTGATTCTTAATCACCACGTGGGTGTGGGACCAGCCCATTCCTCCTACCAGTCTGCTCCTGGCTTCTTTATATCATTAGTTATTGCACTTCTGTTCAGCTCGTCTTCAGGTAGTTATTATCAGTGATGGTTGTTCTGTAACTTAGTTGTAATTTTTATGTGGTTGTGGGAGGAGGTGAGCACAGTGTTTCTCTCTTCTGCCATTGTGACTAGAAGTCAAAACCCGTGTTCCTTTTTCTTTTTTTTCTTCATTGATTTTAGAGTGAGAGGAAGGGAGAGGGAGAGAGAGATGGAAACATCAATGAGAGAGAACATCCATTGGCCTCCTCCTGCATGCCCCCCACTGGGAATTTGGCCCACAACCTGGGCATGTGTCCTGACTGGGAATCAAACCTGCAACCTCTTGGTGCATGGGTCTACGCTCAATCACTGAGCCACACCGGCCGGGCAAAACCCATGTTCTTTATTCTTATTTTAAGCTCCCTTCATTTTTACCTCAATAATAATAAGAAGAAGAACAGTGGTAGTAGCAATAGTAATAATAATATCTGTGTTTAATATCCTCTCTTTGAGAAATCAAAAAATACCATATACTATATTTGAGAAAAATTTGAGTACAGAAAGGTTAAAATAACCTTTTAGAAATTGATATAAAGTTTATCAGAAAACTCATTGCCTTGAAGTACTTTATTTCTTGAAATTTTCTAATAATTGATGGGAGGAGGTCTTTTATAAGGTTATTTATTATCTATAGTCAGTTTAAAACATTTTTGTGCCATTGTTTTAAAAGAGTCATTTTGTTTGTTTGTTTTGGAAACGTGTCTGCATCTTCTTTTTCATACCACAAAGAATAGCCATTCTTGTAAACGGCTTCTTGAGTTAAAGGAAAGTATTATCTGTATAAAACATTAACCAGCTGATAAGAGTTGTCACAATCCTTTGCTTTGCTGGGTGCAAGATGCTCTGATTTGTTCTTCTTCCTTTTGCATTGAATGAGACTGCAACCATCAATTCCCAGAGAAGTAGTCTGAGAAGATTATGGCCAAGGGATACATGGGACATACTAGTTGAACAAGGGAGTTACAGCTGGTGACAGGACTCCTGTGCTGTAAACCCTGAGCAGCTGAGAAGCTAAAAATAACTCAGGGTAGTTCTTAGACTGGAAATGGAAACCTCCTGTGAAAGATGAAGAGCTTTATGGGAATGATGGATTGCAATTTTAAGGGAGTCTGCAGAAAATGAATTATACAGGAACCTGGTAAACAGCTTAAGACTTGTTGCCTTACTCACACCCTGTTACACCTTGTGTATCTCCTTCAGCTCAATAGTCTGAGTAGCTCCAGCTTGAGACTCCCTTTCTGTTCATTCTCAGATGACATCTTCTATGAGACTGGCTTTTCATTCAGAAGCATAGAGTTTCAGCCACTACAGCTATGGATTTGGTGAATGGGAACTACCAGCAAATATTTTTGAGTCATAATGAGTTACTTTTTCAAGAATTGAAAATAGATATGCAGAGACAGTTGAAATATGGTTAAGAGGAATAGGAGGGTAGGTGGAGGGGAACCTGTAGTTTTGAAGCTAAAATTATTATTCCTTGAGACTAAAGATCTTAAAGCTGTAGATAGAAGATTGTAAAAATCGCCCTAGCTGGTTTGGCTCAGTGCTTAGAGCATCAGCCTGCGGACCGAAGGGTCATGGGTTCGATTCCTGGTCAAGGGCACGTACCTGGGTTGCAGGTTTGATCCCCGGCCCTGGATGGGGTTGTGGGGGAGGCAACCAATCGACGTGTCTCTCTCACATCGTTGTTTCTCTCTCTTTCTCTCCTTCCCTTCCACTCTATCTGAAAATCAACAGAAAAATATCCTCAGGTGAGGATTAACAAAATAACAAAACAAACAAACAAAAAGAGAATATTGTGAAAGTCCATAAAGTCATGAAGAATCTTCTTGTAGCAATATTATTTTGGTTCTAACCAGAGTATAAGATTGAGAACTATTTCTTAAAGGTCCAAAATACGTAATTTAGAACAACCATCTTGTATAGGTGGAAAACCTACAAAACATTCTTTCTCACCCTGGCTGGTGTGGCTCAGTTGGTTAGAGCATTGTCCCGTGCACCAAAAGGTTGCAGGTTCAATTCCCAGTCAGGGCACATACCCAGGTTGGGGGTTCAGTCCCCAGTCAGAGTGTGTACTGGAGGCAACTGATCAATGTTTCTCTCTCACATCGATGTTTCTCTCTCTCTCTCTCTCTCTCTCTTCCCTGCCTTCCTCTCTTTCTAAAATCAATAAAAACATATCCTCAGGTGAGGATTAAAAAACAAAAAAACAAAAACATTCTTCCTCAGGAAGTGGTGCAACCTGAAAATGCTAATAGGTTCAAAAAGCTTTAGGTAAATGGTTGGATGTTAAATCTATAATGGGATATTAAAGCAAAGCAAGACACTTGGAGACCTTGAGAGGTGAGCCCCCTGGAAGATAATCATACTCACGAATTCCTGTTATGTCACTTGTCTTGTTTTGATGTATCTATCACTTCATCATTCCTGAGACTTTATTGGGCATATCTCATAGCTTAGTCCACCCACATTTCTTTCACCAGTGTTACTACCGCCAGATGCGAACAGTGCAAACAGATGATGGCTGCTTCTAGAAAAGGAAGAAGTATGAAAATAACCACGAAAGGCATTTCCACGTTTTTCCTTTCCTTTTTCTTTCTTTCTTTTTTTTTTTTAACTTTCCTTTACTTGTTCCTCTGCTTTTCTGCAGATCATCTTTAAGGAAGGCTAAACTAAGGTTTTAAAGTGGTGAAAAGCCTGTGGGAAAATGGGAAAGCCAAAAAAGTTTGAAATGATGCTAATTGAAATTCCCAGTCCCAACTCTAACTCTGGTCGTAAGGAAAAGGTTCAGAGTCCCACTTCTATGAGAGAAGGCTCCTAACTAAGCTGATCATCTACACTGCTCACTTAACTCCTTTTAAGCAAGTTTTATTTTAAAAGTAATGTCAAAGTTCTATTTTCATATTTCCTATAGCCCAGTTCAGAAATTTTACGAATATAATATTTTAAATGACATGAGAATTCCATTTGATAAAACGACTGCTTCTTTGGCATGGGCCAGAGGGAACTATTTAACAGTAATCACTCAACATCTGAAATGCGATGTTCTAATAATAGACTCTAAAGTTTATGTTAACACAGGCAAAGGGAAGCAAAGGCAGAATGCATATACCAAATCAGGAACTGCTGGCCTGTGAACATCCCCTGGTGTGTGTAACAGAAGGAAAAAGAAGCAGCAGCAGCATTTTTATGGCACAATCTGATTATATTTATAAGTGCACTACATTTATCCCTGATGAGAAATGACTAAAAATAACAAGTTCAGCTATTTGAAAGCTAGTGATAGCCATTTGCCAGTATAAAATAGCAAGACTATTTTTTAAGAATTTGTACATCAGTTTTTAATTTGCAATAGGAGTCATTTATAAACTAAATAAGTGGTAGGGTCTAAACATGAAGAAATATATGAGTCAAAAGATATAACTGGCATTTGGTAGTTCCACAGGTGGCCATGAGCTAGAGTGGCAAGTTCATCCAGGGATAGGGGGTTTGGGGGAGGGTCCTTCTTACCCTCCAGTTAGCCATCAACACTGGAGCCCAGGGCTGGCTGTCAGTGCCCTAGACTATTTCTCACTTCTTCTTGGGGCACTTCCTTGGTATTTCTATGGGCCTCTTTTATATTACCACTTACCCATTTACATATATGGTTTTGGGGATCTCATCAGTAAAACCCAAGAGAATCTATTGGAAAGTGTATAATAAGATGGTTTTGTTAAGTCAAGAATAGTAATAGACACTTCACAAAAGCAGTAATTCAGTTGGGCAGGACCCATAAAAATGTTAGCGCTCTCTAGTTAAAAAGTGCAAATGAAAAAAAAAATTGACTATCACGGGAAAAGTGGAAAAGATTGCTATCTAGTGATGGTGGGTAGAGGCACTTGTATATGCTGCTGGTGGAAGTGTTCATTTTTATAAATATTTTGAATGACAGTGTAGCAACCTATATACAAAAAGCTTCTAAAAAGGCCACACTAGTTAAAATCTGCTTCTAGAATTTAGCCTAAGGGAGTTGCAATTGAACATGTGCACAGATACATATGTACAAAGATGCTCATTGCAGCAGTGTTTATAAAAGCTACAAATTGGAAACAACTTATGTGTTCATCAGTGGAGGAACTGTTTAAATTATATTGCAGCTATTAAACATGATGATGCTCAGCTTTATATCAAGCTGGAAAAATGTCTATGATGGATGTATATAAAACAGTATAGCATGTATATGGTACCATTTGGTGGATGTGTGTGAGCGCATGCAAGAGTGTGTGTGTCTGTGTGTGTGTAAACCTAAAAAGATGTACGCCAAAATAAGTTCTGCTCATCTCTGGGAAATGGGATTACATATGACTTTTATTAATTGTTTTATACTTTTCTCTGCCTTAAGAATTTTTTGTATTGAGAATATATTACTTTTGTTATCAGGGGAAAAGCTATTTTTTATTTATTTTATTTTATTTTTTCATCACCATTTATCCCTTCTGTGCCCTCTTCCACCTCCACCCATCCCTCCCCCATATCACCGCACTGTTGTCCATGTCCATGAGTTCTCTCTCTCTTTTATTCTGAGATAAAGGAGTCAGTAGAGAACTCAGGGTGAACGGGACCTGGCCATTGACCTTCAGAAGTTAGTGGTGTGGTTAATAGAGTAGGGAAGGAGAAAGTGTGATTTGTACAAAAATCATTCTGGGTCACTCCTGAGTACATCTTGATCATCATAGAGTCACCACCGAGGGACTTTCTTGGAACATCCTGACACACTTGACCCTAAAAGACTTGGCGTCCTCAGTTCTAGATGCACCCATCTCCTTGACCGGGCCCCTTTTCCACCACACCCCGTTTCCGTCAACACATTCCTGAGTGCCTGGGTCCGGTGAAGACCGTGCTCACTCACCCCGACAGCATGCCGTTCACTGGGCTGACTTCCCGTTGGCTCCCTGTGTGTCCGTGAACGTCTCCTCGTCCCTGTTACCAGTATGTTCTGTTTCTCCCGCCCCTGCTTCTCACAGTGCTAGTACCTGCAGTTCTTGGCACTTTTTCTTTGCACTTTGCATTTCCTCACAATCAGGTGTTCTTATGGGCTAGGGAGGTGATTGAAACATAAGGAATAAAATTTGCCCTCTCTTGTCTTTGCAGTAATTTTGCACAGTTGTGTAAAGGGAAAAAAGTTTCACTATTACTTATGCCTGGAGTCTGCCTGAACTCTGCTGCGGTCAGGGGAAACACTTCAGAGTGTGTCTCATTCATAACTGCATGGCATGTCCATAACATTTCATTATGTTCCATATTTTGTGAGAGCTAAGTATTCACATAAAGCCTTTTGCCTCTAAACGTTTGTTTCCCTAGAACTTGCTATATGCATGGACTCGGGGTTTAATGAGAAATAGAAGATCCTCTGTGTTCCCGTTCATCCTCTGCGCTGATTAAAGTTTGTTTTTCTTTCTCTTGTGTTCCTGAAATTAATTATTGTGTTTTGCTAGTCTGAAAGACTGCAGAGAGCCATATGTTTTTTTCTACATTCACCTATCAGTTGCTCTGTACTTGTGTTTTGATATTGTTTTCCATAGTGTAATTCCTTAACTGTTCTTGGTAGACAGTAAACCTTTCTTGCCTCCTGCTCTGTGTAGAGGTCAGGGCCATTAACCCAAATAATCCTGGCATGCTCTCCAGTCGCACAGTCCGTGACAACCGTGTCGGGGCAGAAATAGCGTACTTGGAAATTCTAGCGATACAATCAGATAGCGTCCCTTGCTGCTCAAGGCACGTTTCCAGCACCCTTACACAGAAACAAGAATCCGAGCAAAGATCCAGGTCTGCCTGCTTTTTATCCAGATCTTGGACAAAGAACTTAAACTCAGCATTTTGAACTCTAGGAGTAGAGGCCTCTATTGTGAAATGGGGCTTCCAGTCTTGATTTTGCAGGGTTATATAGGACACTGGAGAAGTGTTGGACAGATGTTAAAGTAGCAGATTATTTCATGGACTCACCAGGTGCTGATGATGCCCGGATTTCAGGAGGGTGCTTAAGAATGGACTGCTCACCTGTAATCGACCTGAACGCCACAGAGCAAGGACATTCAGGCAGCTGTTCCCAGGTTCTCTCTGCCCAGGAGACAGACCTCACCATGATGTAGTCATCAGGTGACCCTTCCTATATTTGAAAAATAACATCCTGCCCGGCCGGTGTGGCTCAGTGGATTGAACGTTGTCCCATAGACAGAGAGGTCCCAGTTTGATTCCCACCCAGTCAGGGCACATGCCCAGATTTGAGCTTGATGCTCAGTGTGGGGTGTGCAGGAGGCAGCTGATCGATGTTTCTCACATCGATGTGTTTCTATCACTCTCCCCCAAATCAATAAAAACATATTTTTTAAAAAAGAAAAGAAAAATACCGTCCTGTTCAAGGAGAAGTCCAGTGCCTGATTTCATTCAGAGACTGCTTTTGAGAAATTTTCCTACCAAGTAATTACTGGAAAATGCTTATCTTTAAACTTGTCTGTCTATCCTCTAGACAGCAATGTCAACCTGTGTGCCACAAGAATTTGTAAAACATGCACTACCTTACTATTTGGTCAGGGCACTGACCTCTTTTCTCTTAGATTGTCAAATAAAAAAATGACAACAGCCAACACAGTAATAGCCATCCGGTGTGAATGAGTCAAAATTATACCGCCCTGGCCAGTTTGGCTCAGTGGTTAGAGTGTCAGCCCATGGACCCAAGAGTCAAGGGTTCAATTCCCATCAAGGGCATGTACCTTGGTTGCAGTTCGGTCCCCAGTCCTGTCCCGGTTGTGCGGGAGGCAACCAATTGATTTGTCTCTCACATCGATGTTTCTCTCTCTCTCTCTCTCTCTCTCTCTCTCTCCCCCCCTTCCCCCTCCCCCTCTCCCAACTCTGTCTGAAAATAGATGGAAAAATATCCTCAGGTGAGGATTTAAAAAGAAAAAAATTATACCTATTTTTTTTGTCAGATCGGCAAAATAACATAATTTTGGTGTGCTGCAGAATTTTAGTAATTAGTTTATGTGTGCCATGAAATGAAAAAGGTTGAAAGTCGCTGCTCTAGGATATTCTTTCTCAACAACTTGTCCTATGGTATGGAGGTCTCAGCCACTCCAGAGACAGACCCACACACACTTCCTAGCCAGTGTTACAGAATGGGAAGAGTTCATCCACCCAGCACTAGAGCTGCAGTGGAGAGATATTGCCTATGTTATGAATGGCACCACCCAGGGGAACAGGAAGCTACTCTCAAAAGCCCGAACCCTGATGGTGTGTAGGTTACAGATCATACAGGGCAAAATCACAAGACACGCTGGGTTAGGGGTTGGGGTCATGTTGGGAGCTGATTGGTTGGAGGTGAGGTAGGGTGATGAATAATTTCTAAATGTCTTGAGGACAGTTCTGAGGTCTGTTCCAGTGTCCGTCTGTCTCGTTTTATGGGAAACTAGCCAGGAGGTCATTCCACCTTAAGGGCTCAGGAACTAAAACATACCTAGGTCAGGATGTTATTTTTAGTTGGGGGGGGGGGGACAGCTAGGAGGAGGAGGAGGAGGAGGAGGGTGTCAATGAGGGGAAAAGGAGGACATCTGTAATACTTTCAATAATAAAGAAAAAAAATTCACAGGAAAGGAGCTTTAAAATTCTAATAAACAAATTTTTAAAAGTTCAAATCTATTAGTAATCAAATAAAAATGCAAATTAAAAGAAGAAAAATAAAATGTTATTTGCAAAATTTTTTAAATGTTATTTTTAGCCTGCCAAAGGAGAAAGAGAGAGAGAGGGGAAGGGGTGAGAGATTATTTCTAAAACTGGGATTTAAAGCTCAACTTAGTCAGAATTACAAGGATCTTTAGTTTCACAAATAGCAACAACAAAAAGTCATATTTTTTTCATGTTCTGAAACTCACAACTCTAGCTTGAAAACACTGGGCAGAGTGATTTTACTGCTTGCATTTTTTTTATCCTTATTTGCTTGAGGAGGGTCCTGCCCTTTTCAACTCTTCTGTTGAAGTAGCTGCACACAAATAAAAGGAGGAGAGAAGCCAGCTGAGAGGAGGGAGGCCTGGAAAACATCACTTGGGGAAAACACACGTGACCTCCCTTCTCATCCTCCCCCACACTCCTTAGCCAAGCTCCCGTTTCTCGGGTCTTCCCTTGCTCAGACCAGGCATGTCTCCTCTTCGTCCCACGTGTGAAATGTCACTGCCAACAGCAATGGTTGGCATCATTGTTCTGCTTTATTTAGATATGATGACATCAACGTAGGTAGGCCTTTTAACCACTGCAGCCTTTAACTTCTAGTGCAGTGTTAGGTCAGGTCACTGCAGATGGGTAAATGAATGGTAGATTGGTGGAATGTAGTATCCTGGGACCGGACAGGACAATGGGTGTGAACAGATGGAATGTCTTCTAGACTCCAAACTGTAATCAGAAATGTGCTTTATATTTTTTCCAGGAAGGAAGAAGTATTAATAGCTGGAGACTCTGTTGGCTTCCATGGCATTGAGGACAATTTGTCTAAGACTCTCAGGGTGATAATAAGTTACCCTGTTGAGTATAAGGATTGATACATTTTCTAGCGGGAAAGTCAGTAGCCATACATAAGCTCTGATCTCTAAAATGATTTTTCCTGATAAATTTTAAGCCTTCCCTTCAAGTATTTTTTCAATTTAAGCTGCTGAACAGGAAAAGTTGGGTTTTAGGGTTTTTTGTATTTCATCTTGGTGCCGTTTGACTTGGTAGAAAAGACTAAAGATTACATGTTGAGTAGACTACAAGAGAAGGCAGAGAGACCAGGACTTGAATACTGTATCTCTGAATACAGTCATTTAAAGAAGACTCCCTGTATTTATCCTGAGAAATTATTAAAATTTTACTTCGTATAAAGCAAAAACTTAGGAGAGGAATTTTTTCTTTTTCAGTTTTCTGTCATTTCTGTCCGATTGGGTAAGTTAGTTGTATAGTAGAACTTTTCACTGAAAAACCCAGCTTTTTTTTTAACAGCACACTTTTGTTCATAAATCAGTCTTCTTTATTTAGGCCAGTTCTCTTGTGGTTTTTTGTGTGTGTTTTTTTTTTACATATTCTTTCCAGCCCAGCATTTAGTTTCTCTCTTCTTCCCAGTTGTCTAGTAGAATGTCTTCTGCCAGGAGATGGGAAACCTGGATTTCACAGCAGTAGAAAATTGGCACCCTTTTCCCTGGCACTGCATTCTAATACTACCAGATCAGAGTTTGACCTAGTTATTTCTCACTGATGACTATTGCCAAGTCCATAGGGGTTTTCCTCCAAACAAAAGGCCATGGTCTTCTGTCACATAGAGAGGCCTGTGTGTGGGCCAGATGACCTGGCAGCCAGCTGCCAACCAGTGGCCATGCAAGGAAGAGTGCTTGGAGTCATGTGCAAATGTGGTTCTCACTCCAGGCCTAATTCTTCGGAACAGCTTCGTTGAACTCCTGCTGGATGCCATCAAAGGCAGCACAGTGGGGCAATAGAGAAAAAGTTGCTTTTGTACACTTTACGGACGTCCGCAGTGGTGATCAGGTCTTCATGACTGTATTCCACCCACCTCGCCTCCTGTTTGCCATTCTAGAAACTATTCATTATTTTTTCTCCTCTACATAAAAGTTTCCTCTAACAGCAGCCCTGGTTGTCACCAATGGTAACATCTTCATTGAAAGGAAGAAAAATGGAAGGGGCCTCGAGGACTCTGGCTGAAACAAAAGAGACAGGGATTAGCGTTTTTATATAGCTTTAAATACTCTTAAAGTGCATTAGTTTTAAATAGCTGAAATTGCAAATACAAGAATTGGATAGTGGCCTAAGACATCCATGTGTCTGTTCTCCAGGCACTTCAGTGCCCTGGCTAGGAAAGGCCTCAGGGCACAGTCACACTGTTTGTGGTTAGAGTCCCTGGTTCAATGCAGCTGAGATGAAGGTGCTTTGATCTGGGTTAGCAGCCCTGCTGGCATTCTGTGGCTGAAATAGCCGCTAAGTGGGAGGAGCTTCGAATACTAATAAGCGTCACAGGCTCCCTGCTGGAAAAGAGGAAAGGAATCACAAGGATCAGGTTGACAATGTTCAGTGAAAAATACATCTCCAAAGTGTGAAGAAAAGGAGGAAGTGGTGATAAAATTAGGTTATTTTTGTACTAACTGATGCTGAATACAGAGGAGAATTAATCACGTTTAATGATTAAGTGGTTCAACCAGACTGCAAAATGCAATCTCCCCAGGAGGTTTTAACTTAAAAAACTGAAACAGCCCTGGCCCGTTTGGCTCAGCGTTGGCTGGCAGACCAATGAGTCACGGGTTCGATTCCTGCAAATGGCACGTACCTCGGTTGCGGTTGGTCCCCGGCCCTGGTCGGGGTCGTGCAGGAGGCAACCAGTAGATGTGTCCCTCTCACATCAATGTTTTTCTCTCTCTCCCTTTCTCTCCCTCTCTCTCCCTCCCATTCTATCTGAAGATAAAGGGGAAAATATCCTCCTGTGAGAATTTAAAAAAAAACTGAAACATTAAAAAAAAATTACTTATTTTAAAGCAGTCTGATTCTTAACAAAATTAAAGTAAGCATCCTGACAAGCTGTGTGAGAACACAAACTCAGGCCTTTGAAAACAATTCTATTTAAATCCATATGTAATAGAGATTGTTTTAAATTGTATTAGGTCTGTGTTTTGCCATTATTTCTTTGGTTTTTTAAACCATAAGGCCTTTAAGATCTAAATTAAAAGCTCACTTATCTCGTTGTTGCTGCTGGTTTTTAGTTTCGTTCTGTTTTTCCCTAGGAGTGAGAGGTTATCTTTTGTGGATTTGGGAACAAATAACCAAAGGCCATGGTAGCTTTTGTGTATATTGAAGCATCTTCTGATATTTGTTTAAGGTTATAAAATGATACCTTCTATAAAGTGGTGAGGGCTAGAGAGGTCAGGAAAAATGAAGAGAGTTAGAAAATAAGACATAGGAAGGAGGAGATTTTCATCAGCAGTGCTTTTATCTTTGATTTTTTCTTCTCATTAAACAAACTTCAGTCCTTCCGATAAGCATCTCTGGTTACTGTGTTCATTTCCAAACGTGATAATTGTTTTGCTGTTTGACGTGGGGATAATTCTGGGATGAGTGTATTACATACGCAATACTGATATTTTCCCATGCACTTGGAGTATAATGCCAGGATAATGCCAGACTGCCCAGTTCAAGGGCTTACATGCACCAAGAATAAACAGTGCTTGCGAAAATCGTGGTGACCATGACCTTTGTCGAGTAACTATTAATGGATGTATTTCTCTTCCTCTATAAACACATCGATGTACCCATTAAAGCTAGAAAATAAACAAATTAATATTAAAGTTTCTTTTTTCCATTTCACACAGGAAGAATTTAATGGGAAACCTGACTCACTCTTTTTCAATGACGGCCAGCGAAGAATCGACTTTGTTCTAGTGTATGAAGATGAAAGTAGAAAAGAGACCAATAAAAAGGGTTCCAATGAAAAACAAAGGGTAAGTGTTTTATGCTATTTTCCTTTCTTTTTACTGTATTCCTTATAATATTGTGAAATGACAAAGTGCTTTTTTATGTAAGCAGTAAAGTGAAACTGCTGTTTGAAATACCATACGCCATACATACCTTAATATTTTCTCTGCTCATCATTCCCTCAAGGCATGTTAACAAATTGTTTATTTTTAATTTGAAATAGAAACATCCACAGGCTCTTAACCTCAGATGGTTGCACAGCTGAAGGCAGACTTTCTTCCAAGGAATTGTACTTTCTGTCTATAGAAGAGATTTGTATTAAAAGCATACTTGGCTGCTTGCACTTAGATGGGAAAAGAAGTCAGTGGTTAATAATGACAGCCAGTGTGACAGGACTACCATTCAGTGTGCGCTCTCTCATGAACAGTACGGCCTTTTGCGTGTATTTTCTCATTTAATTCCTATAACAACCTATGAAGAGCATTGTATTATCATACCATCATAAATGAAAGAGTTGACCCTTAGGTTAAATGACTGCCCCAAATCACCAGTAGGACCCCAGTATAAGAAATAGTGGAGCCAAGGTTCAAACTCATCTTGAATCTGGACCTTCTGCTCTTGACCTCACCCATTTTCGGTCACCTCACGTCCTTCCCTGTCATCCATTGCCAGCCACGCTGCTCCTTCCTCCCTTTCCTTTGCTTCAAGGTCTGTCAGGTAACAGGCCATCTTTATGTCAAGATATTGGACCACCCAGTAGGCTAGGGTGATATCACCTACCTAGATCTTCTTTACCTGAACCCAAACTGTGTTAACCCAAAACAAGAGAAAAAAGAGAGCATACATGTTAGTGTCTCCTTTACCCACTTTGAAAATCACTCATTTTTTCATTTGTTTTCTCTCGCATCTGGGCTATCACACATATTACTTTAATTGTCCCTGTCTGGACTTTCTCTCTGAAATATATCATTCTTAAGTCTATTTATGTCTGCCCATTCCGTCAAACCAATTGGTGAAACCTGCTTAAAATGATGCAATCGTCCCTGTTTTAGGTTGGTTTTTTGTTTGTTTGTTTTGGAGGCTTGTATTTGCATGGTGTCACAGGATGAGCCTGACTTTGAAACCCGGCATTCAGATTCTACTTCTGCCACTGTGTTATTGGAGTAATTCTAGTCGATGAAACAGACTAGCCCCAACTGACAGTGACTCAACAAAATACAAGTGTGTTTACTGCTCATGTCAAGTCAAATGTGGCAGCCCTGTTTGGGGCAGTGGTTTGGGGTACAGTCAGGGCTTTGTTCCCTGCGTGGTTCAGGAACCCAGGCTGACACAGAGGCTTTGCCATATTCAGCAGGTGGTTTCTCACATCCGTGTGGGCGTCAACGTAAATGGCAGATAGGATAAGAGAGAGGATGGAGGCAGTACTCAAGCTTCTTACCTCTTCGGCCCAGAAGTGACTATATCAGTTGTGTTCAGTCTATGGATCAGAATTCAGGAAGGTTGAAAGTGTAGTTTCTGGTTGGACAGCCATTTCTCAGTAGGAACGCCAGTTCTGGAAGAGGAGCCGGAGTTTTGGGGGAAAGCTTTCTTGTTTTGCTACAGCTACTAACTGGCTTTGTGACATCAGTGAATTTTCTGATCAATAACACCCTATTATATTGTCTTTGAGATGCCTGTTATTTTTACATTTTGACATCTCTGATATCAAGGTACAGCTTACAAATGGTGTGTCATAATTTCGTTGGCTGAATTTTTCCTTATCGGTACATAGAATGTTGGCTCACCATACAACTGCTGGCATCTTAGATTCAGGGAAGTGGGAATCCCAAAATCTAGTCCATAGGATTATGGCTAAAATTAAATAAAATAGTATATAGAGATGTTATATAAATTTTCAGCACATATTAGATAATAAATGTTAATCCCTATCCTTCCCTTTTATTGGGGGTTTTCTTTTATTATACACACTTTTTTCAACTACAGTTGACATTCAGTATTATTTTGGATTAGTTTCAGGTGTGCGGCATAGTGGATAGACAATATATATACCTTACAGAGTGGTCCCCCCAGTATTTCCAGTACCACCTGGCTCCATACACAGCCATTACAGTAGTGTTGACGGTATTTCCGATGCTGTGCTTTACATCCCAGGACTGTTCTGTAACCGCCGATCTGTACTCCTCAGTCGCTTCACCTTTTTCATATGCGGGGTTTTCCTGAAACAGTGCACTAGTATGAAAAGGCATGGCTCTCCTTCTGTTACTGTATAATTTTATCACTAGAGTTAAATCGCTTAGAGTACTTGATCACTTTCCTGTGGACACTGGGGCATCTTCTGTGCAGTCATGGTCCCAGCATCAAATGTGCACGGAGCATCGGGGTGCCGGTGGGGCTGGACTGAGTACTGCAGAAGGCGAGTTAAACAAATCGAATCCATTAAAGTATAAAGGAAACAGTTCTGGTTTTAGACAAGAGCGTTGCTGCCATGGAGAAGGAGCCCCAGAGCTGCTTACATTATTAATAAGTTCTGCATTTGCTTTACACAGAGACATGGGTCCCGGGGTAGCTGTCATAAATCAGGAGGAAAAAAACGATCATTAGTTTTGGCAATCCCTGAACTCTGAGATTGATAAACCGTGCTGTTGGTTTTTATAAGCCGTGCTTTGAAGTGTTTGAGTTTCTGTTTGTACACATTACTTAATTTAGACTCCACCAGAATGCAAAGCTCAGCTTTGGAATCACATTTTTTATTAATTTGAAAAACATTTGTGAGTTCTGTCACACTCCCTGTCAGGCCTTATTTGAGATTTAGGACAACACCAAGGAAAGGCATTTTCAAAATCCTGTTTTCTTTGAGAGGAAAAAAACATGTCTAAATCATATTGATTTCCTGAAGCAACACCAAGGTTGACTTTGCCAGGGGCTGAGCTAAAGAGTACTGTTAAATACTTTTTTAGAGACGATGGAGAAAGATAGACATAATAAGGCCACAAATATAAAAAACAGAGGAGGAAAAGGCTGCACTTTCCATGAGCAAAAGAGAAATTATTTTTCTATCCAGACCTCCAAATAGCATGTAACTTTGTCCCCTTATATTAGTGAAGATACTTGAGATTCTTCGCACCTTCCTTTTAAAACCATAAACCATTTGCATTTAGATTTTGCAAGGGAATGATTATAAGTGTTTTCAATAATGAGTGCTCATTTAGCCAGTACTGGTCTTAGCACAGAATCAGTTTGAATTTTCTTTTTTACTGCAAGTAACAGGAAAATCAAACTCAAAATGACTTAAATGCTAACAGAAAAATAATAATTTTCTCATTTAATAAGTATCCTGGAGATAGGACCATTTCTGGTTTAGATAATTTCTAAATTGGCTTAACGAGGTCATCAGGAATCAAAGTTCATTCCATCCTTCTGTCTTTCCATCCTCAAAGTGTTGGCTGTTCTTAAACTGGCTTCACTTTGTTACAAGGTGGCTGCTGCAATTCCAGGCATCCAGAGGCTAAAACAAGGAATGCCCTTTCTCGTGGCCCTTTTTTAAGGGGGAAGAAAGCTCCCCTAGAAGGTCCCTAAGCAGACATCCTTTTACAGTTGCTTGTCTATCACAAATTATTTCTAAACCAGCTACTGGCAAGATAGATGTAATCACCTTCATTAGCACAGACTAATCAAGACTAGTCTTTCATGTCTTGAGTCACCTAATATCTGAAAAACCACTCGACTCTTCTTAATGAAGAGGGGGCAGAAGGGCTGCGTTAGGAAGCCAGCAGTACCTGGCACAGGAAATGATTAAATATGTCTAAGTATGTTTCATCTATACTGTGAAGAGCAAAAATATTTTAGTTAAAACAAATTTCCATATACTTTTCTACTCTTCCTGCTCATTTTTGTTATAATGCTTCTTTCTTCCATTTCATTTTTCTAGGATTGCTAACAAATGGCCAAATTGATCTGTTTTGAATTTCATTTTGTCTGACACTTGGCCTCCCTTCAAACAGCGTTTATGACCATGTACGAGTATAATTCAAATGATGATAAAGAGGGTGGAGGGGTCTAGATAGCACAAAGACAGTGTAAGCAATCTTGAATATATGTTTTATTTATTTATCTTTTTTTATCAGCAGAATTCGTTCCTAAAAATTGATAGAAAATTTATTTCTTTAAAGGTTGATAACAAGTTTATATATGGAAGTAAAAATTTGTATTTCATATCTGACCTTAAAAAGTCTTCAGTGTATGGCAGAAGGATCTGTCCAATGGAGACCATAGGAAAAAGAGATATTTGAAGAATGAGTGATCAAATTAAATTATATCCAAACTTTTGAATAATATGAGACAACTGATAAATTGGTTATAGATCCTGTGAGCTTTTAAAACTGCTGTACATTGTTTTAGATGAGTTATTATGAGGCTGAAACAGTTTGCCTAGAAGTTGCATGAGATCTCTTTGGATGTTTACAAGTTCATCAAAGTTCTAGTGCAGTGAAAACAGTGTATCACTCCATTTACTGAAGTCTCACATTCTTTAAATAGTTTTATAACAATGCCCATGAAGATCTTGTACATTTTTGTTAACTATAATTACTTTAAGTTTTTGTTGCTCTTGTCAGAAGGATTTTAAGTTGCAGTTTGTGATTTATTTTTGTGTGTAAAAAAATCTATTATAAGTTCTACCTAGGGACCTTGCTAAACTCTTTTTAGTTCTAGTAGTTCCTAATACTTGTTTTAAGTTTTCTCAGAAAACCATATTGTCTACAAGTGACAGCTTTGCTCTACTGTTGCCATCTTTATACTTTCTTTTTCTTGTCCAAGTGCAAAGGCTAAGACATAGAACCAGTTGCACACAGTGATCACCATTGTATTGCTCCTGATTTCAGTGGGAATGTTCCTACAATTTCACCATTAAATATCACACTTGCTATAAGTTTTTGGTAGTTTTCTTTTAAAAAGTTAAGAGTTCCCTTTTTGTTCTAGATTGCTAAGAGTTTTTATAATTTGGTGTTCAATTTTATCAAATGCTTTTTATTTATTTTTTTGGTATCTATTGAAGTGATCATATGGATTAATTTCTCATTGTCTTATGTGTATTAAATGTATAATTATTTGTGGCTATTAAGATGTTAACTCAAAAATCATTCATTATTAGCCTCAACATGCAATGTATATTTTTTATAGTCATTAGCTCCCTACTTATGCTAATACTATGTTAACATAGTTTATTTACTTATAACCCTTTTAAAAGTATTTGAGGTCAGTTACAGAAATATATCAAGAATAAAAATAATTAGGTGTGTAAATCAGGATAACAGAAATGTAAAAGCCAGAAAATAACATAAAGCCATGTATCAGAGCAATAAACAAAATGATTTACAATTAACCATAAGGTCCTGTTCAGAAGTTAGAGTTCAGCTGCAAATCTGCCTGTGAGATTCCTTGTAGCCAAAGAAAATCAATAGCATGGTCCGAAGTTTCAACCCAATAAAAACCAAACTGGTTGTTCAAAAGAAATATGTCTGGTGTGAGGATACTCCAGAAAGAAATTTATCCCACGGATCCTTTATAAAGAGTAAGGCCTGATTGAATAGACTTAACATTAGCATACCTTCTCCAAATTGAAGAAATAAAGGGATGGCAGAGGAGAATTATGAAGAGTCAGAACATTTCCTGGAAATGACATGTTTGCCACAGATGGCAAAATGACATGTTTGTCCATGAATTGGAAACGTGATGCTCATAATGGGATAGGTTAAGAAGAGATGACGGCAAAGAGTGTTGGGTGGTTTCACCTTCGCAAATAACTTTGGGTAGGTGTTCTCTCTTTTGTTTTAGGAAGTAAAATCAGGTCTAGTTTCAACTCCTTAATATTTTAGACTAAGGCAGAGACCTCTTCTTTATATTTTTATCTCCTTCCTTCACACCCTACTTGCTTTTATACTAAGATTGTAGGTTCAAATGAATAAATTAAATTAGAATCATCAGTGTCAAATTACAGCTACAAAATGTGTTACTGGTAATAAGCATATTTGGTTTTATTTTTGAGTACTCAGCACAAGAGCAGTGAATCCAAATCTTGCTTTTTATTTCCAAAATGGGAAGTGTTCTTGGATCCAATCCTTACAAACAGACAAAGAGAACAGTGAAATCCTGAAATGTGGAGAAGAGAAAATCCTTTTCCTAAGTGGTCCTTCTGTGGTCTGACCTTAGGTTTGAATGAAGAAGCTGCCATTTGCCCTGGTCCCCAAAATCATCTGTTTCTCCCCTTTTAAAGGGTCATCTGTAAAAGTAAAGGCTTGGGAAAAATCAACTAGACTGAATTCTCATAAAGAACAGGCTCAAGGGGATAAATAATCAACAGATAGCTGCGTGGATGCACAGAAAAGGTGTGTCCAGGGCAGTATTTCTTAAACGTATCTGATGATAAGAGTCCTCTGCTTTGCTTACTAAAACTAGATTATTTCAGGCCCCATCCTGTACCCCACTGAGTCAGAATCCCTAGGAGGGGGCCCAAGAATCCGCTGTTTAAACAGAGCTCCCCGCTGTTTGTATGAGAAGGTAACCTCGGAAAACATGGCCCTGAAATGTTTACAGTAATGGATGGGAGGTGATTTTTTTTTTTCATTCTTGGACAGTTTCTGTTTCCTAAGTTACTGTTTATGTATTTATTTTTGTAATTACACGAAAAGTGTTCATTTAAAGAGAAAAGTTGGAAGGGCACGTAATCTAGATATTCATTTCCATTCTGGGCTCATCTGTGTTCTGTCCTTGGGGGAACACACGTTACCCACTTGAGTAGATTCCCCCAGCAGATCAGTCCACCCACTTCAGACGATTTGCCACCAACACGTGAATTTAAATTAAGTCCCGATTAAATAATTTATTCTGCTTACCAAACTTTCTTGAGCACATGATATGTAACTAATAAATAGCACTTAGAGTAATTAGACAGTAATTTTTTTTGCACAAATTAAGTACCTTTGACTTTTTCCTCACCCATCTTTGTAGGCTTAGCAGAGATTGGCAAGTTGAAAAATACAGTGACAGCACCATCAGTGCTTTGCCTAAAAAAGCTGTGAGAGTATTTGAAATTAATCTATGCATATATTTCATTAATCCCAACTGATTTGTTCTTTATTATCATCATCACAGTATATTCAGTAAATTTTACTTCTTAGACACTATAATCCCTGCTTTTTATGCTGAGAAAGCTGGGTGACATGAAGAAAACAGTAGGTTGGTGTTTACAATCACCATTATTACGACATAATTCACAAGCAAGTCCTTCCCAACAATGACTTTATTAAGCCAAATGAGATGTGTAATCTGAGGTGCTTGGGGACAGAAAGCTTCCTTAATTAAACCAGTCTGTTCTTTGTGATTTTGATTGCTTTATTCTTTATTTCTCTGACAGCTTTACTAACCTCTCAAAAGAGGTATGAATAAAAGACATCAGTTTCTTGAATGAGCTAGGTGCCCGTGTCCTTTTTCTCTGAGCCCCCAGCACTGTCCTCCTCCAGCAGTAACAGAACCACAGGCATCTTTTTGTGGTGTATGTAGCTCCTCAAAGGTGATAGTCACTTTGGCTATCAGGAAGGGAGGGAGGGAGGGAGGAAGAGAGGGAGGGAGGGAAGAAGGGAGGAAGGGAGGGAGGGAGGGAGGGAGGGAAGAAGGGAGGAAGGGAGGGAGGGAGGGTGGAAAAGGAAAGAAAGATAGATCTAGGTTGCAATGCCGATAAATTTGCTCCCCTAGAGAAAGAGTCATTTGCAGCACAATTTAATGTACAACAGAGCTTTTTTTCAGAGCTAGTGAGTCTAGTTGAATCATTTTGTGCTGCCAAATACAATCACAGACTATAGAACATAGTTTGGGTTCTTATAGGTAAGGTTTTCCAACAAGGCACATAGATAATTTTTAGTGAAAGATTGTGTGGCCTCAGATATTCATTACTCAACAAATATTTAGTGAGCAATGGCTGTGTCAGGCAGTATACAATATTAATTTTCTTTCATTTTTAACATGGAAGACAGCTCTAACCTAATTTTTTTTAATGCCAAGAGCACTGTTACTTATCCAAGTGTAAATTCTACAGGGAAGTAAAGATGATGATTTCATATTAAACAGACCTAAGCACTCTTTTCCTGATATGCGCCTGTTTGACAAATATAGCGCGTATGCTAATTTACTTTAGCGACCTGACAAACCAAGGAAACTGGCTTGATCAATTTTTTAAATATTCCACTAGTTCTTTATGAATTGCCTTGCTAAAGGAAAATAACAGGAACTCTTGGCAACAATGTGGGTTCTCGGTCCTTGACTTCATGCAGGAAAGATTTCCCAACACAAGTCCAGGTGATTTTGAAAGGACATTTATTAAAGCTGGGGACAGTGAAACAAAAGAAAGGCTTAAGATAGAAGAGGCAAGATCACAGCAACAGGAGTGAGCCTAGTCGTGGCTGCCTTGGCCCTTCGGAAAGGCAGAGGCAGAAGGCAGAAGGCAGAGGGCAAAGGCAGAGGGCAGAAGGAGAAGGCAGAAGCAGAAGAAGTAGCCAGCTGGGCTGCCTGGAATTGGGAAAGAAGTTACTGAGACAAAAGAAGTGCCCTTGGAGAAAGAAAGCGAAGATACATGCCTTAGGAAAGAAGGTGAGGAGAAGCATCAGTGTGCTCTGTCTTTCTAGAGCATGCCTGCACCTCCCCCTGCTATCCTAAGGCAGGAGCTCCCTCTCTAGAGCACACCCATGCTCCCGCCCCTCTTTCCTAAGGGGCTGCTCCCTCTCTAGAGCACGCCCATGCTCCCGCCCCTCTTTCCTAAGGGGCTGCTCCCTCTCTAGAGCACACCCATGCTCCCGCCCCTCTTTCCTAAGGGGCTGCTCCCTCTCTAGAGCACACCCATGCTCCCGCCCCTCTTTCCTAAGGGGCTGCTCCCTCTCTAGAGCACACCCATGCTCCCGCCCCTCTTTCCTAAGGGGCTGCTCTCTCTCTAGAGCACGCCAGCACCCCCCACCCTTCCTATGGAGCATGTCTTTGCTTCCTTTCTCCAAGGGCACTTCTTTAGCCTCAGTAACTTCTTCCTGAGTTCAGGCAGTCCAGATGGCTCACTCCGTTTGCCTCTGTGACTTTCCGAAGGGCCAAGGCAGCCATGCCTAGGCTCACTCCTGTTGCTATGATCATGCCTCTTCTATCTTAAGCCCTTCCTTTGTTTCACTGTCCCCAGCTTTAATAAACATGCTCTCAAAATCACCTGGACTCGTGCAATCTTTCCTGCATGAAGTCAAGAACAAGAGCCCACATCACCATCAACAGAACTGTCTCACTAAGTAACACCGACATGATATAGTAACATGTTTAAGCAAATAAAAATGTCCTACCCTTGATTGAGCTGTTTAAATACTCATAGGTAGTGGTAAAATTGAGGGCATTATAAACCAACTTCAAGGTCTACAATTATCTTGAAGGAAATCAGGTAAATATCTCAGGAGTTCTTTGTAAAGAACTAGATAAGAACTAAATGGGATAAATTAGTACAGCCTTTCTGGAGGGCAGTATAACAGTACATACTAAAGAACTTAAAATTGCATGTGCTCTCTGATTAAAAATCCTGCTTCTAGGCCTTTGTCCTGAGGAAGTAACAATGGAGGCACAGAGATTATTCTACAAGGATTTTCATAGAAGTGAAAAATTAGAAACAACCTAAATATCCAACACTTTTGAGGTTGGTAAATAAATAAAAAGTCCATCTGTCTGAGAGAATATTATGCCATTAAGATGAGAATGGAAGAGAAGTATATCTAATTTTTCTGCATCTGTGATATTCTCATGTGCTATATACTCGTATCAGTGACTTCCTTAATACTTACAGAAATGGGGCAAAAGAGAGGAGATGCAAAGATGAGTTTATATCCTTCAGAGGATGTAAAGGCTGTACAGCTATCAGACAGGAGAGAAGATAGTCCAAGATCCAGGATGACCAAGTGGTAGAGAAGAATCTAGAAGAGAGAGGGTTGAGTGACCCAGCATTAAGATCCATTTCCTGAAGTACTAGCAAAATGGTATATTTCATATCCCACTGGAGGGATTAAGGTGTCATTGGGTGCCTAGTGTGGAGGCCAAGTGGGAATTACCTATTTTTGCTCAGATGTTTAGCATGAAAAAGTACAGATGAGACTATAAAACTTACAGGGTGGAGAGGATTTATTTTTTAAAAAGAAATAAGGGAAGTTGAGCATGTTCGAAGGCCATGTAGCTGAGTATACCCATGATTACATTTAGTCCTTAAACAAACTCCAAAATGAAGCTCTTTCTTATCCCGTTTTTTAGATGAAGCCACTGATGCTTGTAGAGTTTCAATTATTTGCCCATCCCAGAGCTAGCACATTGCAGAACCAAGATTTCAGTTTTGACTCCTAATCTAACCATTATGCCCAGGAGAAAAAGGCAGACCAAAACTGCAAGAGCTAGAGGGACATTGTGGTCTACTGAAGTCCGAGAGGGGAGGGTCCCGTGAAGGGCATGAGAAGCTACAGCCTCAGAAATCAACAGAGGAGGAGCCGTGTCCTACTTCACCATGCAGCACGTTGTGGTCTTGGTTGATGCAGTTGATTCAACCAAGGCAGGAGTAGTTTGTTTGGTATGTTTGATGAGGGAGCTGCCGTCTTGTGGGGCTGGTTCATTCCCAGCTCTCCGAACTATCCCCCTTTTGTCAGGTAGTAATTCAGAGTCCAAGGTCTCTGGAAATCACTTCACTCTGCCCTGAGCTTTCTGGCGCTAGTACACTCCAGAATTAAATGATATCTCTCCTTCTTCATCATATTCTGTAATACCCATAAGTAAAAGTTTGTGGAACATTTTGGGGGGCTCAAGACAGGGGAGCCCAGTTACACTGCAGTAATTTGTATTCCTCAGTTCGTTTCCTCTTACCAGGCAGCCATTGATCCACCATCCACTGAATTTATTCATTCATTCATTAGACATTTATTGCATGTTTCTTCTGTTAGAGGCCTAAGTGCTGAGGATATCAAGATGAAAAGACAAGGCTCTCCAGGGGCAGGGATGGTAACTGAAGAGCAGGCAGGGCTCTGGAAGGATTGAGTATTCTTAAAGATGAGAAACATTTGAGGGCGTGTGTTGGCTGAGTAAGAGCAATGAAGAACAAAGGATGAAGGGGAGGGATTGCTGAACCAAGCTCAAGAAGAGATAGGAAAAGGATGCAATCTTCTGACACCAGAAAGAGAGATGACACCCAGCTGTCGACAGGTGTAAAGACACCTGCAGGAGATTCCCAGTGTGTGGCTGCCCTTTCCTCTGTGACAAAGGAGGCAAGGTCACTTGGAGTCTGCTGGCCTGGGAGTTAGGTGTGGAGTCTGAGGAGCATCTTGAAAGTTTGGAACAGCTCCCTGGGGGTTGAGTAGAGGCCAGGTAGGAGACGACCGAGCATCATGGTGTGCCTAACTGTGATAGGATCCGTGAATTTCTAATAAGGCCAATTAACATAATTATATGATTTCTTTTTACCAGTACTTAATTGTTAACATACCCATTAAACCCCTGGAGAAGCCCCTCTGACTGATTTTTCTACTCTTCTAACTAGAAGGACATTTGTCTACAAGAGCTAAAATCCTTGGGTCTGAGCTTCACATCCTAATTGAAATTATTCCTGACTGACGTAGAGGCTGCAGAAGACACAGTCATGGACCCTGCTAGGGAGACAGTCTGGGTGGCCCCTTGCACAGGCTCAGGGTGAGTCATCTCGGAAGGAGAGGAAGTCAGAGTGTCTGGTCTGCTCAGAACACCTGCCACCTTCACTGTACAGTGATTTAGGTTTCAGGCCAACAGTTTTTCCCTAGTCCGAGGCTTCTCTGTCAGGATTCTCACTGACAAGTGACAGAAACGAGCTCTAATGTCAGCACTCGGGGAGTTTATCAGTGCATGTTAGAGAGCCCACGGGGTCTTCAGAAGGGTGGGCAAACATGCCTGAAGACTAGGCAGCCAGAGCAGTGCCCCAGATCCCACTGCAGAGCCAGGATGGGCAAGAAAGAGTGGTCCCTGCCCTGACACCTCTGACTGGCAGTGGTCCTCTAAAGCTCCTGCTAAAACCTGGGCCATCTCTGGAACTGGCATTTGCTCTCCCAGTCACCCCAGAAGGGTTTCTGCTTGGCCCGACTTCTTTGCATTGCTAGCTGCTGATGCAGAGTCCGGAGTGGGTGGTCTCATCAGCAAGGCCTCCCCATGTGCCAATCACTGAACCTCAGGGGACACAAGGACCTGGAGTGTCTGAGTTTTCACCTGCTGTCATGGCTGTGGGCTCTGGCAGGAGGTGAAATGCTGAGTGGCCATAAATAATGACAGCTGTCTGTTACAGTGCCACGAAACACGTGAATAAATGTTTTATTCCTTCTGTGTCAGGAGACCCTTAGGTCACAGGATGCTGAGTTTCTCTGTAGTCCCTCTATAGCAGACTACTTTAAATTCTTCTTTGAATCTTCAGCACTTTGTAGGATGCTCTCAGAAGAAGTTTGTAGAATGAATCAGTAAGTGTTATTGAGTATATTCTTTCAACAAACATGTATTGGGCATGTACTCCGTGCCAGTGATGTTGAACGTGGCTTACAGGATCAAAAATGCATTTACGCAGTAGCAAAGACAGAAGCCGTCAGGAGTGGGAGTGGGCTCCCATGCAGGAGCCAAACTGAGAATCAGGATCTGGAGTGCAGACGTACTGCCTCAGCATGAAGCAGGATGACTGACTCAGCTTCCCAAGTTGAGGTCGGGGATATGGCAGGTCAGGCATAGAAAGGGCTGAGAAACTTGGCGGGGAGAATTGCAGAGATGGCAGGGGTGGGAGGCAGGCAGAGGGGGCAGTCGCCTGCTGGGAGCACAGTGGGAAAGTTGCACCTCCAGCTCCCAGTCTCCTCAGACTGGGCATTTCTAGGTTGGTTGCTTATTTATTTTTAAAGGACTGTAGTACTTGCTGGTTTTTCTCTAAGTGACTGTTGTACGCTCAGATTGTAACAAGCAATTACATCTGTTATATTTGCAAAGCTCTAGTCCAGTGTCTGGCATGTTGTAAGTATTATATAACGATTTACTAAATACATAAAAATATAGCAATGTTCTGTTTCTGATAATTCTGTAAAATGTTAGGGATTCCACTTGGACTCATATTTAGCTAAACTCCAAGCGTATTCTTTTCACCTTTTGACAGTCTTTTTGACCGCATGGCTTCCCATTCATGAGGTGCTTTGCCTGTCCTAGGCGCTGTCTTCAGCACAGCGGCACAGCCCTCCTCTGCGGAACCGAAGCCTGCAGGTCACCACCAGCCTTGGCGAACCACGAGGGCTCCCTGGGCAAAGTCGTTTACCTCAGCCTGGTTCACTGATTCCTCTCTCTTAACACCTGAAGTTTAAAAAAAGTTTTAATCTAGCTTTTTCAGTTTTCTCCAGTGGGGGAGTTGGTCCAATTTACCTCCTGTAATTACTAGAGATGGAAATTCTAGTTTATGTGCTTTCTGTGGTTTAAATCATATAATCCTCACAAGAACCCAGCAGGAAACTGGTGAGGTTTTCTCCATTCTACAGATGAGAAAAATGAGGCAAGAGAGTTTGTTCCTGCCAAGGATCAGAGAGATGAATTTCACACAGTTTTTCAGAGCTTGTGTGCTTAACCCGTGTGAACTCATTTTCTTCTGTTCATAACACTGTGTAATTCCCTCATCATCAAAAGCATTCTTTTAAAAAGTCAAACAAGTCCCTACCTCCACATGCTTCCCTTACAATCAGGACACAGTTTGATAAAACCCTAGCCAGATAGAGAATTTAATGTCAATAAATATAGCACTAGATTCTGTGTCTTTTCAGATGGCCTCATAGCATGGACAAATATATTATCAGTTCATTAGTTCCCTGGTTTTGTAGACTTAGATGTTTTTTATAGCTTTAAAAACATCTCAGTCTTGCAAAGAGAAAAATTCCTTTCTTTTGCCAAAATGTTCTGTGTTGTTTTATTGAATTTGGTCACGGTCAAGGCGTGCAGAGGTGAAATGCCCTGTCCAAAACTGAACCATTCGAATGCCTGGTATGGAAATAAAATTTAAAAAATGTAGAATGTCAGATCTGGGCTATAACTGGTAAACAACATCAGTGAAAGGTACTAAAAAAAAAAAAAAAAATCCATTTGTGTGCAAAACCTCTTATAAGCCAAAAAAGAAGTCCTTGGAATTGTGCCCAAATGAGAGATTTTTATGTCCCTCAAATGACTGAAAATCTATGGGACAACCAAGGGCTTTCCAGAGCGCTAGGAGAATAATCCAGTGTGCTCTGCGGCACACCCTCTGAGGAAGCCAACGCCCACAGGTCCCCACAGCTGAGCACCTCCGGTTGCTTCTGGGCCATTGTGAGCAAATGTCTCTCTTCATCAGGTTCAAACTGGTTTGTTTTTTATATTTTCTTTAAACATACACACACAACCTTTTTCTGGCCTTGGTAAAACTAAAGGCCTAACGTATTTTCCGATTTCGTTCAACAGAAAAAAAGACAAGCATATGAGTCTAACCTCATCCATGACGGCCTGCAGCTAGAAGCAACAAGATCGGTAAGTGGCAGTCCCTTTCCAACACTTGGCCGACCGTGGCTCTGGGGAACCCGCATGTCACTTGGAATGCTGGAAGGGCGTCTGAAACATACAACCCCAGCCACGCCTTAGTTATAGCTGGGAGGGAGTCGGTCATAATCTGCATTATAGAATGTACGTGTTCCTGATCGAAGCCGGCAGATCTTTTGTAGTTGCCAATAAATACAGGTATAAGTGACTGTTTCCTTATTTTAAGAAAAATTTTTAAAGATTTTTTTTTATTATACAAGTAATAATTTACAAAAAAAAAGAAAGTGTAGGCATAGTGAAAATACAAATCACCTTTATCTTAATTATCCATAAATTACCTTGTAGTCCTTCTAAAATTTTTTTGCTCAAATATATCCATTTTTCTCTTCCAAAAGGAGACATTATAATATCACAGGGATTTAATTTACTTTTTTCCCTTTAATATATAGTAAATGCATTTCTATATCAATAAACATCCTCTGACATCCTTTATAATGACCACATAACATGATATTGAACAAATATATAATAAATTAAACAGTCCTAGGTTTAAGAAATGAAAAAGTTGTAATTACAATAACATTGCAATGAATATTCCAGTGTTTTTATTTTTATTCATGAATTTGGATGGAGTGGTGGGCAAATGAACAAGTTTGCTTTTCTTCTTTTAAAATATTAGGAATTTTATTAAAGAATTATGATAAGAATTTTAATTACTTTCTCAGTAATTCAAACCAAGAAGTTATCTTTTAGGCCAAAAGTGAACAATGGTTTGCAAACGTCTTTTTTATTGTATCTTTACTTACACTAGCGTCTGTGTGTGTATGTTCCCGTATGCGTGTGTTTAACTACCAGCCACATAAGAAACATCTATGTGTTTGGTTTCCTAGATTGTGTTTTTATTCTTCCAATATAGGTTTTGGATGACAGGCTTGTATTTGTGAAGGTGCATGCCCCGTGGGAGGTGTTGTGTACGTATGCAGAGTTAATGCATATCAAATTGCCTCTGAAACCCAATGATCTGAAAACCCGATCTTCAGCCTTCGGTAACTTCACCTGGTTTAGCAAAGTCCTCCAAGTGGATGAAAGTATCATCAAGCCAGAGCAAGAGTTTTTCACTGCCCCATTTGAGAAGAACCGGATGAATGATTTTTATATTCGTGATAAAGATACCTTCTTTAATCCAGCCACCAGAAGCCGCATTGTAAGTCTAGACCAAATTTACTTGCTGTCTTTGGGTGATTTGCAACCTGCTGTTAGATAATTAGTGGTTTGGTTTGGTTGGCTCAGTTTTGTTTTCAGATGCTGCTAGACACAGGAGAGAAAAGAAATACGCCTCCAGATTCTAGTTATGGTAGTGAACAAGGATTGGTTAGTGATGCTGTATAAACCACACACTCTGTTTTGTCATCTTCTCAGGTTTACTTCATCCTCTCTCGAATCAAGTATCAAGTAAGAGAAAATGTTAAAAAGTTTGGAATTAACAAACTTGTCAGCTCTGGGATCTACAAGGCAGCTTTCCCTCTCCATGATGTAAGTCAAATAGCAAAAATGAAATAAAATATCTAATGTATACTCCAGTGTTAGTAGGGAAGAGCTAATCTTCTTGACCTTACTTCTTTCTCAGTAAAATGAATAGAAAGATTACAAGCTTATCAGGGACAGGACTAGGCTGCATTGTTCACTGATAAATCCTAGATAGAGAGAAGGCCCTCAGTTTAAATGAGTGCGTGAAGCCAAGACAGTGTGGCTCAGTGGATTGAGCATTGTCCCATGGACCAGAGTGGTCCCAGTTTGATTCCCAGTCAGGACACATGCTGGGTTTTAGGCTCAATCCCCAGTAGGGGGCGTGCAGGAGACAGCCGATCAATGTTTCTCTCTCTCTCTAAAATAAAATCATGTTTTTAAAAAATGAATAAATGGGTGAGTGAATGAATGAATGAATGAACAAACAAATGAAAGAACCAACAGATAAACAGTAGCTCTCCCATAGTTTATGTGTTCAGCAGTGTAGATTAGTAGTTAAGAGCATGGACTCGGACCGAAATGCCTGCTCCACCATTTTCCAGATGGATGACCTTGTGCAAGTCATTTAGTCTTTCCTTTCCTCAGTTTCTTCATCAATAAAATGGGAATAATAATAGTACCTACCTCAGAGTTGCTATGAGGATGAATTAATCCATGTCAAATGCTAGAACAGTTCCTGGCATATAGTAAGTACTATATATGTTTTAGCTCTTTTCATAATTACTGACAGATGGTATCATCAACCAGAAAAGTAGTAGTTCTTTGTATGCAGACATACATGTTAGAACTTTTCGTTTATCATTTTCTGGAATATAGGTGCTTTTCTCCTCTGAAACGCCGTTTCACATTGCGCCCTGGAATACCACGGGGCTTTTTAAAGGCCACCTCTCAGGGTTCTGTCGTAATGGCAGTACGGCGCCGAGTGGGCATTTTTTAAGAACTACGTTCTGAGATGACAGCAACTCCTCAAATTCAAGAGTACTTCTCTAGCTGATAACTTCTCACATGAAATGAAACTTTTTAAATGTGACTGCTCAGACCCTTAGCGATTTCGTCAATGCAAGGATATTATATCTAAGCACCTTAAATAAATTCTGCCATTGAAATCAATGAAATGCGTTGTTACATTCACCATCAATTTATCTGAATCTCTAAGACCAAAGAAAGCAAACACAGATGGATCATTGCTGCTGTGAGTGCCTGTGTTGGTGGGTGAAGACAGTACTGAAATGTACCATATAAGGTAATGAAGCCAGGACACAGGCAAACGGGAGAACAGAGAGGAGGGCCGAGGAGCAGATGCTGCGCTTCCTGGCTGAGAGACACAACACAGCCATGTGTTTTATATTTGTGCCCCAGCAAAATTAGCAGTTATAGCGTGGCACGGATTTTGGGGACACTTGCAGAGACCTCTCATGAATATAATCTGGGATGCCAAGGTTCTATAGTATTCAGTTGGCATCTGGCCATGCCCAGTTTTTTTCCTTTAAAGCCTCTTATCCAGGCTAAGGAACGATCTCATGTGGTATTTGGAAGGGAATGGAGTGGAGGTCAGGACCCATGTGAAGTCTTGTCTGGGTGATAATCTGGTTCTAGTTACAGGAGGAAGGAAAACCAGTCAGGTGGAAAGAAGAGGGACTGAATTTAAGCAGAGGCAGGAAGTTTTGTTTCTTGAATAGGCTAAGTGTATACCATGATATCAAGCTTCTTTGTTATTGATATTCTACATGTTGTTACTGAATAACTGTTGAATTGAGGGGAAAGGAGCCTGGGTTGCTAACCATCCAAGGCCCTGCTTCCCCTGGGTGTCCGAGGTGTGGGCTGGATATCAGGTGTCCCTCCAAGTGGTAGCTTTGGCACCTGAGTGGCCCAGTTTTTCATTGTTTAGGACTGACCCACTTGTAGGCTCCCACCAAGCACCTTCTGTGTTCCCCAGGATTGTAACAACCGGGTATTCCTCCCCACCCACATTTGCAAATGGCCCTTAAGGGGTTAGTAATACCCCTGGTTGAGAATCACTAAAAAGTATGTGGTACTTCCATTCCCTGTAACAAATAAGGGCCCCTAATTCACGAACGCCTGTGAAGTATTAGAGCACGTGGTGACTACGATGCTCACTTGTTTGATTTGGTTTCCCAGTGCAACTTCAGCTGTCCGTCCGAAGATTTCAGCTGCCCGAATGAACGGTACCTGCTGTACACAGAGTGGGCTCATCCGCGAAGCATATACAAAAAGCAGCCCTTGGATCTGATCAGGTAAGGCCGCAATTTTCAACCCGTGTGCCATGAGAATTTTTAAAACATGCAGTACCTGACTATTTAGTCAGGGGCACTGACCTCTTTTCCCTTAGATTGTCAAATAAAACAATGACAACGGCCAACACAACAATAGCCATCTGGTGTGAATGCCTGTTTTGAACCGTACATCTATAGGTGTATAATAGAGTTGCATCTTATTGGTCACTTCACATAGTAAGATTGCATCTGATTAGTTAATTCTTGGTACCAGAAATCCTTATATACATGTATAGGCCCCTGATTTTTTTAAAATTTACTTTGGAGCAAAAAGGAGTAGGTAATTACTATTATTGTTTTCTTTTTGTAAATCAATCGAAATTACACCTTTTTGTTGCTGTTGTTAGATCAGCAAAAAATATATTTTTTGGTGTACTGCGGAATTTTAGTAATTAGTTTGTGTGTGCCACGAGGTGAGAAGGGTTGAAAATCACTCAGGCAAAATGTTGTGGACTCAGGGTTGCCCTCATGGCATTCAAGTGTGACAATACTCAGAGAGCTGCAAACCAGGCACGCTCACCTGGGCCTCTGAGCTTTGTTGCCCGGAGACTATGTAGGCATGCCTGACTGAGTCATTCCCCAGCGACTCAGCCTGCAGCCCCTTTCTCTCCCCAGAGGTTGGACCAGTGTCACTTGGCTCAAAGCTCCAGTGCTCTCATCACATGGTTGGTCTGTCTGGCATGGCCACCCCCTCCCTGAGTCATATCATTAGCACAGACTCTTCAGGGGGTCACCATGAATAACAAAGACACTCCTATCTCAGGAAATTCCAAGAGTTCAGAGGTTACTCCCAGGAACTAGGAATAAAGACCCGCCAAACTCTTCATTACATAGGAGTAAATGTTAGCTTTAGCTTAAATTGTTTCACAAGAGATAAATGTTCACTGCTTTTCTGTGTCTGTTTTGAGATACTGTTTTACTGTAGCACATGAATATTAGGTCTAGCTCAACATGTGTCTCATCAAAGCACCAGGTTATCTGATTTCCAGAAGCTTATGCACTTGGGAAAGGCTGCTGAAAAGAGACCAAAAACAAACAAAAATAAGCAAACAGCCCTGGCGTGTGTGGCTCAGTTGATTGAACGTCTTCCAGTACACCAAAAGGTCACCAGTTCGATTCCCCATCAGGGCACTTGCCCAGGTTGTGGGCTCGATCCCTGGTCTAGGTGCATGCAGAAGGAGGCAACTGATCGATGTTTGTCTCTCTCTCTCTCCCTCCCTTCTCTCTCTCTTAAATCAATAAAATTATATTTTTAAAAATAAATAAACAAAATTTTTGGTTGAAATGAAGAAAATAACAGTAATGAGATGGGGGGGTAGAGTAGGGGTAAATGGGGCAAGAAAGCTATCTTTAAGTAAGTGACATTTGAGCTGAGACTCATATAGTGAAAAGGAACTGGGACTTGGAAGATTGAGAAGAAGTCATTCCAGGAATAGGGGTAGCTTGTACAATGGCCCTGAGGCACAAACACATTTGTGAACTCTGAGGAAATATGAAAGGCCAGTGCTAATGAGAAAGCGAAGGATCTGACACAGGTGCACCCGGTAGCAGGGTAGCAGGGACATTGAAAGGGGTTTAGACGAAGTGCTGTTGTGATAGTTGAAGCATTCAAGTCATTTCATCTTGTTCACATTTTGCAAAGATAGGAGATTACAGGAAGCAGGGAGACCAGATAGGAGGCTAATAGAGTGGGCCAGAAGGGAGATCGTGGGAACAAATTTGACATATTTTAGGAGCAGCGTTGACAGGGCTTGATTATAGATTTGATGTCGAAAGTGAGCAGGAGAGGAGAGTCACAGTGACCCCAAGTCGGCCTGGAGCCAAGCACCTGTTCTTTCCACAGTATCTCAAAGCTCCACGCACGTGCCCACCTACTGGGGAACGTTTCTTAGCCTTAAAAGTAAGAGTGTTAAAACACTGTATAGTTGTTCTTCTGTTTCCTTTTACATTTATTTTATTATGAGAAATTTGAAACATAAAAAAGTAGAGAGAAGAATACAGCAAACCTGCATTTATCCCACCACCTAGCTCCAAAAATGTATACACTCAGAGCCAGTCTTGTTCATCTTTATCTCTACCACCCTCCCGCTCTCCTCCACTGGATTATTTTGAAGAAAATTCCAAATATATCATTTTATAAGTAAAATGAGAAGATCCCTTTTAATACTACCAGAATACTTTTTTTTTTCTTTATTGATTTTAGAGAGAGAGAGGAAGGGAGAGGGAGAGAGAGATAGAAACATCGATAAGAGAGAACATCGGTTGGCCGCCTCCTGCATGCCCCCTACTGGGGGTCAGGCCCACAACCTGAGCATGTGTCCTGACCAGGAATCGAACTGCTGGGGACCTCTTGGTGCATGGGTCGGCCCTCAACCACTGAGCCACACCAGCTGGGCCCAAAATACTTTTTAATCAATGTTTACATTTCCCTGATTGTCACACAAAAAAATGTTTTTAATAGTTTTTTGGTTCAAATCAGATCCAAACAAGGTCCAGATGTTGCAACTAATAAATCTCTTTAATGTCTTCCAATCTATAACTCCCCGTTTCTTTCTTGTTTTCCTTGCAGTTGTTGAGGGGTTTCTCCATCTGTTTTGCTGATTTCCTTCTCCCCTGTGATGGTGTTAGACTTGCTCCTTTGTCCTGTGCATATGCTTTAGCTAATAATTTGATCCTTATCTTCAAGCTTGATCTAATTGACGGTCAACTTTGTGCCAGAATGCTTGATATGTGGAATTTCATACTTCTATCAGAAGGTGCATAGTGTCCAGTTGTCTCTTTTTGTGATGATAGCAGCCATGAGTGATTATTGCCTAGATTTATCGTTTCATAAGGGATTTCATTTCATTATTTCATTTGGTCATACTCTAATTTCCTCCTTCATTTATTAGCTGGATTACAACCACGAAGAGGCACTTTCTCTCCTTAACTCTGGTTATCCTGTAGGATAGAATTTTAAAATAGGATATTTGTAAATATGTATGAGGTTTCCCTTTTATTATTTTCCTTTTATGTTAAATCTATAGCATCTCATGGCAGGGTGATGAATTTAAGGGGTTCTTAATTATTTTTTGTGGTTCGGGGGGTTTTGGGGGTAAAGAAAACAATTTTTCCACTCTTTTAGAAATATTTGGCTGAGGAAAATGTAACTATTGCCTGTCCGTGGTCCACATCACATGTTCCCTTCTTTGCTTCCCACCAGTAATCCCTTGACACTGCAGTCCGGTAAATCTTCACCTGTGGTTCCCAGGGATAATCAGAGGGAAAATGAATTCTTTCCCAGCAAGCAAACCAAACAAAACAGAAAAAGCAAACTGGAGGAAACAGACTTTGCACAGAAAAAAAGAAATTTTTCCCCCAACTCCCTAAGAGTGATCAGCGAAGATATGGTATCCACAAGACAAGGATAGAATTCTACAAAAAAAGGGGTCATTCTGAGAATAAAATGTAGCTCTCAGAAATTAAAAATGTGAAAGAAGCCCAGCCAGTGTGGCTCAGTGGATTGAGCATTGTCCCATGGACTGAGAGGTCCTGGTTCGATTCCTGGTCAGGGTACATGCCTGGGTTGTGGGCTCGATCCCCAGTAGGGGGCAGGCAGGAGGCAGCTGATCGATGTTTCCCTCTCACATCAATGTTTCTCTCTCTCTCCCTTCCTCTCACTCTAAAAAATCAATAAAACATAAAAAAAAGTGAAAGAACAGAAAAACCCCAATAGCAGTGTTAGAATATAAAGTTGAAGAAATAGTGCAGAACGTAGAGCAAAAGTATAAATGGCTAGGAAATAAAAGGGGGAAGGTGGAAGTTGGAAGATCAGTCCAGGATGTGCAATGAACAAATAATAGGAGGGCTAGAAACCAGAACAGAGAAAATGTAGGAAGGAAATCAGAGAACTACATCAGGAGTGGTATTGAAGAACTGAATGCCATAAGTGTCCAGATGGAAGGAGCCCACTGAGTACCAGCCCAGAGAAGCCCCTATAATATGACATCTCAGAACCCTGGAGACAAAGAAAAACAGGCTTCATGTGGAAGGAGTGAGACTCTGAATAGCATTGACTTCACAAAAACACTGCAGGGTAGAAGAAAAGAGAGAAATCAGTTCAAATGTCTGAGGAAGGTCGATAAGCACACAGAAAACTAAGCAGCAAACCACCTTGACAGTTACTAACTCCAAGGAAAACAAAATATTGAGCAGGAAAGAAAAATTAAGCATATCAGATGACCTGTTTCAGCCATAAGTTGTCTTTACAAAGTCATAATAATGTAAAGCAAGGAGATTGATCTAACCAAAATTTTAATGTGACTATGTCAAGAGGATGGAAGGAATGGAGGTATGGATGTGGAGATGAGACAAGGGGCTGAAAGAGAGCTTAATCTTCATCTTCCAAAGTAGAAAGTCAATAGGTGATCCATGAAACTGAAAAATCAAAAAGCAACACTGCAAGTATATTATTTAGAGATACAGAGGCAAGTATTCCAAGAATCAGCTGTACGTTGAAAGTGGTTGCTTCTGCGAAACAGGAAATGGGGGAAGTTGCTGGGGACTGCTCCTTTTTGTAATCAGTCTTCTAGAACTCTTTAACTCTTTGATGAATGTCTAGTTGTAACTGTGATAAAAATCAGAGCTGAGTTTTAAAAATTGGTGTTAAGAATTGAGATGTTTTTGGCAGAGGGAGGTAATGATCAGAATATTACATTTGAAGGCACCCTCATTCTTCCCAGCCTTGCAGCAGGAACTATGAGGCAGGCTCTAGTTAAGATTCAGAAAACCTGACCTCCTTGCTTACAGTGGAATGTGGATCATCCCTTCAGAAGTAATCAGCTGCCTGCACTATCCAAGCAGAGACTGCCTGACCAGCTCCAAAGGCGGCAGGATGGTTTTACTCCAGGGAGGTTGGAGCAGGCAACTTTTTAACATTCTTTTCAGTGTTAAATGTGGCATTTCTAGGGTGGGTGGTTGATAACATATTACAGAAAACCCAACAGCCAAGAGTCCAAGACAGCTCTCGAACCTCTCACCAGGCATTCTCCCAGGCACTGTCCTGGGCCTGCCGTTGGCCTGCCATGCCTGTGCTGGACAGCAAAGCCCCTCGCGTGGAAACCGACACACTTCGCTCTCCTGACTGCGTGTTGACCTCACCCCTTCCTCTTTCCCAGGGATGTGATCTACACCAGGCCTATGACTGGCCAGCTGGTCTCACAGCTGCTCTGTGAGTGCTGGTCCAGCCCATGGAGGTTCCTGTCTGAAATCTAGATCTCCTGGTTCTCAGAGCTAAGTCCCCACTAGGTAAACTCAAGGAGCTCATCCCAGCTCCATGCTGAGCCAGAAATATCCTATAGGCCTCAGAGTTAAGTAAATTTGCAGCTTCTCCCAACCAATATGGAGACTGAAGTGAATCACTCTAGAAAGGTATCAACAACAGCAACGAACACCTACATTTTCTCTTATCCCTAAACCTTCCCCTTCCCCCCAACTCTATTTGTCTCCCTTTCAGGAACACTCTCCCATTGCCCAGTCTCCCTTCTCCCAGTCTTGCCTGGCCTCTTCCATTTTACACTATCGATCAGTTTTTAAAACTTAGGAAAAAACAGAAGTGCTAGATGGAAGGAGCACAGGGTGGGGGATTCCTCAGTCGCGTCCATCCTGTCCTCTCCCCCCCTCACAGTGAGTTTCATGAATATTTTGATCAGAGGCACATCCCACTACTAACTATTATTAATATCAGTCATTTTATTGTTATTATTTGTGGTTTACATTACATTTGCTCCAGGGACGTTTCCTAGATAAGCGAAAGCAGGTAGCTGAGCGGATTGTTCGTGTCCATTTGTTTTGTGCGTATTAAGTGTCAGGTGTGCTGCTCGTGACAAAGAACGATGGTGATTCTCTGTACCTATTCAGCATAGTTCCTTCCTTTACTGTATTCTGATTTACTTTGCTTTACCAGGTTAACCAGTGATCAGCACTTCTATGATGTGTAAAATACTTCGTGGTTTGCAGTGAAATGGGGGGTCTGCAATGAGCACGAGGGTGTTTTAAGTGTGAATTGAATCCAGTGTTTAAGCTCAAAAGCGTCGCTTTTTAAAATCGGGACTTGATATTCAGATGAAGCTGCAGAGTGATTATTTGTGTCTTCTAAAACTATTTTTCTGTCTTCAGGAAATACTACGGAGAGAAGATAGGAATCTACTTTGCGTGGCTGGGCTACTACACTCAGATGCTCCTCCTGGCAGCTGTCGTGGGCGTGGCTTGCTTTCTCTACGGATACGTGAATCGAAACAACTGCACCTGGAGGTAACCCGTTTATGCCTTGCTACCGCGCTGAAACTGGATGAGACATAACACTATTTCCAGGGTCTTAGACATTTTCAGTAAAAGGAGACTCATGGCAAAACAGTCACTGCTTCAGACGATGCAGCCCTTTTGTTCCGAGTCTAATAATTAAGTGCAGTGGAAAATGTTTTTCTTAGATCATGCAGCCCAGTCTCTGACAGGAATATTGTCCTTAGGACACACATCGACATTTTAAGACAATACTTTGAAAAAGAAAGGAGGTCTGTAGGGAGGCTCGTCCTTGAACTTCTGGCCTCCAGAGGAATGCTTCCTTAGCCCTACAGATGTGGGTCAAGAGCAGCTCAGATTTCTTCAAAGTTTCGGTGGCAAAACTGGTAAAATTGGTGTTTTTATGCTTTTAGAAATGTTTTAAAACTTAAGTAAACTTAAGTTTTGTTTTGCTTTACTTTCTAAAAATTAGCCCTTACAAAGTTAGGTGGGAAAATAAGCTACAAAGACTGAGTGTGTGCTTGATGTCGGAATTCAGGTACCAGCTGCACCGTGTGAAGAGAGGTGCGTGGGTGCCAGAACCCTGAATCGTACCGTTGCTCTTCTGAACTATGTTGTTATGCCTCTGCTTTCTGTGGTCTCAACCTTCAGCAGAGATGCAACACTAAACAAGTATTTTCTTTTGATCACCTGGCATCTATCCAGATGGGACAGCTAGATCAAAATCTCTGGACACCAGCTATGAGCAGACCAAATTTTTCTAGCCCAGAGCCTATTAGGCTGGCTCCAAGGCAGCCAACTTACAAGGCAGCCAACATAATTACAGGCGCAATTATCCATTCTGTTTAACAGAGGGACCTGAGCCCCTGTACCTTTATGGCTTCTTAGCTAGAGAGTTGCAGATGCTCTTGGAAGTACTGGCTTCACTTCACTGGAAAAGAGTTTAAGGCCAACAGCTGAATGTTGATACTTTTTACCTAAATTTGCCTTTGCCTTCTCCATTGTTTTGTATATTTTTTCAGCCAAAAAAATAAAGGCATCTCAAAAATTATACTTTCCAAGTGCCACGTTACATTTTTATGAAGTTCTTGAATGGTGGTTGTAGACTTACAGAGATTTAGCTGTTTTTCCTCAAATAAATACCCCTTAGGTTGCTATAAGTTTTTGTTTAGTTTCCAGAGCTCTGCAGAGGTTAATTTTGACAAATGTTGCCATTGTTCTCATTACTTTTGCAGAGGAACAGATTTATTTGTAACCTACTTATTTGTCAGACCAACTAATCACACAGCTCCAGTCCCGTCCGCAAAGTCCCTCTGCGTGGCGTCTCCTGGAGGGGGCAGTGTGCACCCTGTTGTCAGTGTGTCGGTTTTTTCTTATTAATTTATAGGAATCATCCTTGGTCAGTTTTATGTTTTACAAAACTTCTACCAGGTTGTAGCTAATTCTCCCCCCCTCCCCCTTTATGGTGTATTTTGGTGACGTTATCACTTTTGAAAGATTTTGAATGTATCAGTGTTTTTCTTTATGAATGCCTTTTGGTTTCTTATTTATAGAATCTATCCTTACCCCCAACATCATCTAAATATTCTTTTTTTTTTTTTAAATAATAAGTCGGTACTGTTGCAGTCTCATTTCCACCTGGGACTGATTCGTGTGTGATAGGATTTGGGGGTTCAGTTTCATGTTCTCCCATGTGGAGATTTCATCGCGGCAGCCCCGTTTGTGAATGTCACTTCTCACCTCACTGATTTGTTGGACCAGCCCTCTCAAGGCAGTGTTTGTGTGTGCAGATGTCTCTTTCTGAATTCTTTGTTCTCTTGGTCAGTTTTTCTTTTGTTTGGTTAATCCTCTCCCGAGGATATTTTTCCATTGATTTTTAGATAGAGTGGAAGGAAGGGAGAGAGAGAGAGAGAAACATCAATTGGTTGCCAACTGGGGCCAGGGATCGATGCCCTTGACCGGGAATTGAACCTGCGACCCTTCGGTCTGCAGGCCAACACTCAAACCGCTGAGCTAAACTGGCCAGGGCTTGGTCAGTTTTTCTTAACCTGTGCAAATAGCACCTTGTTTTTTTTAGGGGTGTCTTGAATCTTCTGAGCCCTTTGTCCTTCTAATTGAATTTACAGCTCAAATGGGGAAGAAATTACATCTTTAAATATTCACTATATGTATTTCACTCTTTCAGCACAGTTTTATAATTTTCTCCATATAAATTTTATACCTCTTGAGTTAGATTTATTCTTTGGCTCTTTATATTTTTAAGCTATTGAAAAAAAAATGGTATTTTAAAAAATTAATTCCTAATTGTTGTAGGTCTGTATGGACACAATTCCTTTTGTGACCCTGGGTATATTTTGTGTATTAATTTTGTGTCCCGCAAACTTACTAAACTTATTTATTCCCATAATTTATCTGTAGGTTCTATTCAGTTGTCTTTATAAACAATCATGTAATCTGTTAGCAACAGCAGGTTTTTTTCCTTCCTCACCAATTCTCCGAAGGTTGTTTTTCTCGATTTACCGCTGTCAGTGACGCCACTGAGAAGTGGTGATAGGAGGATCCGTCATCTTGTTTCAGATCTAAAGGAGATACTTTCAGCATTTGACCACTGAGTATAATGTTTTTTGTAGGCTTTATGTAGCAAGCCTTTATCAATCAGGTTAATGAAATTCATTTCCACTCTTACTTTTGTAAGAATTTAGTTTAATTTTCTTATGATGAATGGATATTAGATTTTTATCATTCTGCTAAAAGGGAAGTCCTATTCATTAATTTTTAAAATTAAATTAAAATTTTTTCTTTTCTGCCCTGGCTGGTTTGGCTCAGCGGTTAGAGCGTTGGCCCGCGGACCAGAGAGGCCCAGGTTCGGTTCCCGCTAAGGGCACGTACCTCAGTTGCAGTTTGTCCCCGGCCCCGGTTGGGGTTGTGTGAGTGGCAGCCAGTCGATGTGTCTCTCGCACATTGATGTTTCTCTCTCTCTCTTCCTCCCTCTCTCCCTCCTGCTCTATCTGAAGATAAATGCAAAAAAATGTCCTCGGGTGAGGATTAAAAAAAAAAAAATTTTTTTTTTCTTTTCTTTAGCAAAGAAGTTTGTGATCCTGATATTGGCGGCAACATCATAATGTGTCCTCAGTGTGATAACATTTGTCCTTTCTGGAAACTCAATATTACTTGCGATTCCTCACAGGTAAGTTTTCTTATGCCAAACATTTCCAAGTAATGAAAGATTTTTTTCTTTTAATAATTTATGTACAATGCAGAAATTATATTTTTTTTCTTGGGGGAATTCAGAAAGGTAATTTTGAACTAACCCTTCCTTCTGAAAGGTAGACATGGAATGCATGTGTTTATTCCTCTTTTACAAATCATAAGTTGAGATTAAAAGCCTTATCTAAAATCTCCTGGAGGGTCAGGGAGGAACTGTGGAATTGAAACTATTTTGAGTATTTCAAATAATCAAAGCAGCAGTCTGAGACTCGGCTTATTTCATGAATATTATTTAATAGGTATACTGTTAGGCATGTTTTCTTTAAGTGAGTGGAAACCTGAAATTTGTATCTGTGTTTTCCCACATTTAAAGCGTGCTAAAACTATGTTTGGATTTTTAAAGACTTTGCTGGTCAGATTTAGACTATATCTGTAAATATGCATGAAAAAGTTTTGACAACAGATACTCTTTGTCTCAAAACATTCCCACAAAACACATCTGGTTCCTCTGCTAACTGCAGATGGTCTTGAGCTCTATGACTTCTCAAAATCCAGGAGGTTTAGGACAGGCATTGAGACCAGAGGGAGCTTACCGAAAGGCACGCCAGAAACTCCAGATAGGAAGAAAGGCAGTCAGCTTGCTTTGAAGAGTCTTCCTGACAACTTTGACATATTACCTCTCTGGTTGTGTGTGATCTTTCCTCTCTTCCCTCGTTCCACCATGAAAGTTTGGGAATCCTTATATGACCTCAGAATATTCTGATCTACCCCACGCTGAGTCTTATTTTAACTGAATGCATCACCATTGTAGTGATGTCACTTTATATTTTATACTTTGCAAAGTCTGGTACTTACCACTTTTGACACACACACACAACTCTGTAAGATAGGCAGAACAGGTATTATCTCCACTTCACAGATTAAAACACCAAGGACCTGAGAGATGAAATAGTTTGCTCAAGGTCACCCACCTGCGAACAACCAAGCCAGAAATGGACACGAATCTGCATTTCTTGCCATCACCTGTTCCTCACCAGCTAACAGTAGTACCCGGCATGTCACTCTCAGTCTGAGCTCTGTGTTTGAAAAGTTGTTTCATTATGTAATTGAGATGATTGTAGGGTATTGTTAACACATGGATTTTTGCACTTAATTTATGAATTAGAATAAATTTCATTGCGCCCCCCCCCCCAAAAAAAAACAAAATCTAGACTACACATATCTGTCACAGATAACACGAAGTGAGACTTGAAGCTAGTGAGAGAGAAGCTGCCTGCCAGGGATAACTCATGGAGGTCAGGAGTTCGTGTGTATCCCTAGGCTCTGGATTGAGGGCAGATGTCATCAGTAATACCAGAGGCAAATTGTGCTCCCCAAAGTGCAACTGCAAATTCCATTTTCCTTAAAAATTCTCTTTCACACACCCCACCCCCACCTCTTTTCTCATGTCTTCTGACCCACTTACCCATCCTTAAACACATGACTTTCAAATATGTCCCTGTGTACACATTTTTTTCATTGTTTTGGAAAAAATGAGTCATTCTATTCCAGTTTCCCAAAGGATCCCTTGAGCTTTGTCAGAGTGATTTACAGAGGGAAGGAAATACATTAAAAAATGAGTAAAAGAATGGAATGAAAAATAAGTTTAGAAAAGAGAGTCTTTTTATGCTTTTCTTTTTGTTGGTTAATTCAATTATTTCTTTTTTTATCCTCACCCGAGGACATTTTTGCATTTATCTTCAGATAGAGCGGGAGGGAAAGAGGGAGGAAGAGAGAGAGAGAGAAACATCGATATGAGAGAGACACATCGACTGGTTGCCACCCACATAACCCCAACCGGGCCGGGAACGAACCACAACCGAGGTACGTGCCCTTAGCGGGAACCGAACCCAGGACTCTCTGGTCCGCAGGCCCACGCTCTAACCGCTGAGCCAAACCAGCCAGGGCTCTTTTTTATAATTAAAAAAAAAATTTTATTGATTTATTTTAGAGAGAGAGAGGAAGGGGAGGAAGGGGAGAGAAAAAGAGAGAAACATCGATTTGTTGTTCCACTTACTTATGTATTCATTGGTTGCTTCTTGTATGTGCCCTGATCGGGGATCAAACCCACAACCCTGGAGTATCAAGATGACTCTTCCACCAACTGAGCTACTACCCGGCCAGGGCATCTGTTCAATTATTTCTTTCTTTATACATTTACTTATATATTTATTTCTACCTTTCTTTTAGAAAGAGAGGGAGTATTCACTAATCGGCATGTAGGCTCAAAGGGTTAACAGATTACAAATATAAGATCAGGGTCAAGAAAATGAAGAATCAGTTATGGAAATAATCAGGATTAATATTGTTTTTGTGATTGAGCCTTGAATAAAGTTCTTAGCTTTTTGGCTGGCAAGATAAAAGGAGAACATGGTAAATTACAATATTTTGTACTTAGAAATACATTAAGCTATAAAATTTTGGTTTTGTTCTTTTGTAGGATTAAAGCATAACATATGGTCACCTTTCTAGACTGTGATTGGTTCCTCTCTTAAAATCGGAATGCGTGCATGCACAGCTGTCTGTCCTGCCCCGCATGACTGGAGCATTTGGGGCTGCGCCTCACACAGCTAGCTCTCCCTCTCTGTGCCAGGCTGCCAAGCCTCCTGCTTACCTTCTCTCCTACTTCCTCTTCCATGTCACTGTGGGTGCCACAGAGCAGAGAGGCCAGCCATATCATTCTGTCTCTTGTGTCCTTGATTTTCACCCATGTGGCAAAAATGGTAACTTTAAGCCACCTAACTGCCTCTCATAGGCGTGCAAGGCACATCCCTTGTCTTGAACCAGGCAGCTGGTGTGATCTTGGCACCAGCAATACACCTGCTTTTTCTTGCTGCTATTTTTTCTCTCTCTCACTGACAGGTGTACTTCTTCTGTTGGCTATTTTCACACAGTAAGGCTAGAAGTCACAGGATTTTTTCTTTCTATAGTAGGTGGGTAGAGGTGTCAAGGCAAGTGGGGAGGTATCAGATAGAAAGAGGCTTGCGCGGATTCCTGAAAGATAAACAACATCGGACAGAATTGTCAATAATAGCATGATAACACAACAGAACTATTTTTCATAAAACTTTTCTTATAATATTTTCAATAAGAGATAAGACATAACATTCAAAAACAACTTGGAGAAGATGGTTGCATCAAAGTCAAAGCTAAAGGATTTGACATGTGTGGCACGTGGAATCCCAGGGCGCCAGGAGCAGATGGGGGCTTTGTCCCAGGGCGCGCACTCTTGTATTCATTGTCTTCCTTGAGCAGGGCTTTTTGAGAGGAATAATTGGATGGAGGAAACATGGGTTGTGCTTTCTGCTCAGGGTCTATACAGATGATTGAGGAGCATCTACTTTGGAAAATAGATACATGAGTAGGGTGTTAGGTGGATAAACTTTATGAAAATAACATAACTAATGTTTTTATGTTAATGAAAGTTTACCCCCTTTACATCAGTATAAAAGGCAACCCAAAAAATTTTCCCAAAACCAAGTCGAGTTTTCCTTAGAGGCAGCTTGGAATTTTCTTGCATTTGAAAGCTTGCTTTTTTTTGCTTTTATTTGTTTTGTTTTTTACCTATAGCTTCGTTTGCTGCTCTGTTGTCTTTACTTTTCATATGATCTGTCATGAAGTTGATATTATATAAGTTTACCATACCTCCATTAACCTTAAAGATATTTTTAGGTGATATAAGAAGCTCCCTCGTGAAAAATTAGTAACTAACTGAACAATTTTCCAGGAATTCACAGAGGGAGATACGTTATTTATCTGCAAGCAAAAAGAGGGAACTTAGCAGAACTAGTGAATCGAGCCTTCTTTGTGCAGGCATATCATTTATTCATTCATGGTATTGCACCCTCTGTAATGTCAGTGAAAGCCCCTGTGCACCTGGAAGCCTCTGTCAGTGATGGTGGAAAAGCCGTCACTGGTTTGAGAAAGCAGAGCTCTCCTGGCGGAGAGCCAGCTCAGGTAACCCGGCTGTACCTCCCTTATCAAGAAAGGCAGGAATTCGGAACTTCTCCTCTGACCAGGGTGGGATGATGATAAGATGCAAATCGTAATCTAAAAGTTACTTGGAGTTCATCGTATTCTTAGGACCATACTACTTCCTCAAATTCTTTTTATGACAGCTCCTAGGTGAGGCCATCATTCGAAGGCCTGACCCAGGCTTTAAGCAGAGTGCAATCTCAGCAACTGTCCTCTTTCTTAATCGTGATGGGGAAAGATTTCATTGCAAAATGCACTTGTAAGTACAGCAAAGGCCGTTTGCTTCCAAAAGAAAGGAATCCATCTATAAGTACTTAGTGCCTACAGTGATTGTTAGACTAGGTGTCAGCTTTAAAAAGAAATTCAGACTGTACAATACACAATGCATTGGATAGTTGGTGAATTCTAGTAAGCAGATAACAGGATTAATTTAAATGTCATTATTGTATTTTCCAGAAATTGTGCATCTTCGACAGTTTTGGAACGCTAGTCTTTGCAGTATTTATGGGGGTATGGGGTAAGTTTTCTTTTTTTTTTTTCCAGTTTACTTTTGCCTCTTAACCTAAAAAATCCCTAAGATCATACAAATGCCCAATTTAATAGCATTTTATAGTTTTGTACCGGCTTTGATAAATAACCCACTTTTAGGGCCTTGCATTGCCCAAGTTCCGCTTCCCCTAGAACTCCATTTAGAACTCTTAAAGGCCACTCTATCAGTTACTGCATAAGACACTGCCTCAAAATGTAGTAGCTTAAAACACACGTTTGTTATTCCCGTGATTCTCTCTGTCAGCTGGGAGGGTCTTCAGCCCTGGGCTGGCTCAGCTGCTCTCTGTTGAGCTGGCGGCTCCACCGGGCTAGTCGGTCTGGCAGTTGCCAGGCTGACTGGTTTGGGCTCGGCGGGGCCAGCTCATCTTGCTCCGTGCTACTCTCCTCCTCCGCCGGGTAAGTCCAGGATTCTTCACATGGTAGTTTTAGGGTTCCAGAAAGAGGCAAGAGAGGACAAGCCTTAATGCATACATGTTTTTGAAGCCTGTGGTTGCATCAAGTTTGCAAATGTCCCATCAGCCGAAGCAAGTCATGGCCAAGCCAACAACAATGTGAGGAGGTGGGAGGTCTACCCAAGGGCTTGGATGGAGGAGGCATGATTCATTGGGAGCCACTCTTGTAACAGCCCCCAGCTGTCAGACACTAGCTTTCATGGGGTTGGGGTTCAGGGGAAGCGCCAACATAGGGATTACAGGTAAGCTTTCTTCTTTATACACTTCTGTGTGAGTCCATATTTAATAAGTATGTGCTACTCTTATAATAATATTATCATATCCTATTTAATAAATCGAACAAATATAATCCCAAACAATATAAATTTATATGTAAGCTTTAACATTATATTCATATCATTTACTTTGAATAGCATCATTAATGAGGCAATTATTTTCTTTAAGTGAAGACTTTTACATGTTTACTTGATGTAAATGTTCTACCATAGACGGAAAAAAAAAATGTACTTTCCAAGATAAACACATTTCCAATTCCATTGTGTAAGTCAAGAGGAAAATAGAGCCCAGGTTACAGACAGGTAGGGGAGAAACAGAACCAAGTCTCTCATTCTTAAGACAACACATCACCTGCGAATCACGGAGATGATTCCCTGCAGGTGTCCGTGGCGGTGGTTCCCTTCTGCAGTGGTTGTGCCTGTGAGGGGTCACCAAATGGATCTCAGAACAAATGTTGTTTTGGACACTTTTTAGAGATACGAGCTGCCACTCCTGGATTAACTAGACTGTCAGGTGGCCAAACGTATCTAAAAAGTCACATTGTCATTCAGATACTTCGCATGTTTCGGCTGAAAACCAAATACTGGCTAATATTTGACACACAGAAGAATAAAGATCATATTCATGTACTAAGATCCTCTGTACCCCTCCACTGTGTGATACGTCGTTCTTCCCCCATGAGAGCACAGGTGCCAATTCTCACTCCTGTCGACACTGATTCATAACACACAAAACTCTGACATATCTATTGAACTCCATGTACTAATGGATGCTGACAGACCTAATTTTAAAAGACATCTTAAATAAAGTAAATAGATATTAATTTTGGCACTGGAAAGACAAACCTCAGATTTCCACGCTAACCTTGGTTTTCATGATCATTAACTACACCCTGTTCATAGAACTGACTTAGCATATTGAGCTGCTGATTTTATTTCGCCAGGTTTTGGAATGCAGAAACCATCTCAGCTCTGCTTGTAGCGCCATATGTGTATCTTTAAGGAAATGTATGCATGATGCAGTCTTTATTTTAAGTGCCTTGTGTTGCTGCTCTTGTCACCTCTGCCTTATGAGAACTACTGCTGTGAACCTCATTACAGAAAGCCTGAAAGTGTAGACCTGAAGAGGCAGGAGGACCATGCGAAGTTTTTCATGTCACCATCGCCCTGTTCCTGTGGCATCTCTTTTGTGCCCAGATGTATGTGTCACTTAGAGTTTTCCTGTTCCCTAGGAGTTACACAGGTAGAGAGTAGAAAACCTTTTGTAGTAACTACAGTACAAATCATATACTTACCTTCACCCTTCTAGGCCAAGCCAGCCCACACATTCATGCTGACTCATAGAGTCCTGGACACCAACCCATGGTTGAAGTAAAGGTTTTTAACATACCCCTGCGCCCCAGTCCTTGCTGCTTCTCACCCACTTTTGTCTGATTCTCCCTGGCACCAGGCTCTTGGCTGCATGGCTGCAGTTTTTCATTTTCACCTTTGAGTTCTAGTCTAGGCCTAGCGGTTTTCAGAGAAACACTGAACACCTGGTTCATAAGGGTCCATGGAATAGAGAAGACATTACCCTAACTAGCTGCTCTTGGTGGAGGGGAGGGGGTCAGGAAATGGCTGTAGCCACTGAGCTGTGCTGCTGCTGCTGGGTCCACATCAGCAAAATAACAGCTCCTACAACTGCCTTTGCTTCTGTTCGACTGTTTCTGATTTAAGTGACACACAGATGCGTGTGATGGGCACTTTAAAAGGTGCATGTGGAACTCTAGCTACAAGAGAGTCTGTGAGAACTGTAGTTTTCACCTTGCAGTCTTTCAGTTAGGAAGCTGGAATAAAGGCTCATCTGCCTTACCTGCCTTTGTGAGTCAACAGGTCTGAATAGTTTCAAGGCTTGTTAAAATGTCCCAGCCTTTCAGCAACAAACTTTTTAAAAACTTTCTTTTAATCTTTTTAATTAATTGCAGTTGATATACAATATCTTATTAGACATTTATTTAAATTATACAGGGATCACCACAATAAGTCTAGTACCCATCTGACACCATACATAGTTATTACAATACTATTGATTATATTCCCTTGAGCAGCTAACTCTTATAGCAATCAGAACATTCCCATCCACCAAGAATGTGCCTCTTGTCCTTAGATAGAGCTGGTGTAACACGACCAACGCTTTAGTGACCTGAACACCTTTTTTCTATATGGGCATCCTCATCTGATGTAATAATATGATTAAGAGGACAAGCTGTTCTTGATTCCCAGAGGTCCAAAGCAGCTTCCCTCTTCTCTTGTTATGTATTGATGTATAAGTCCTAACTGCGTCTCTGTAATGAACTAGAGCTTCATGGTGTGTGGTTTGCCAGCAAACACAAGTGCAGCGCCTCCTACTGGAATTATGCCAGTTTTATTGCAGGGAGAAAGCAAAAGATACAGAATGGGAAATTGCTGTGTGACATCATGCATGGTCACCCCAGGTCCTGGTGTTCTCAATGGGGGACACACAGCGCTTTGAGTCAGCAGGGATGTGGCCCAGGAGTTCTCCAAAACGTTGGGTGGTTATACCAGGTTACCATTGTCTTCCGTGACCCCAAAAGTCCTTGGCTGTGCGAAGTGAAGAACTAAGAAACTCCCACCCATTCCTGCAACTCTTCAGGTTTTTGCCTTCGAGGCTTGGGATTTGCTAACAGCTCATTATTTTTCCACCAGGTCATTTCTAGCTTACATGGCAGTCCTATCACTTCCTAGGCGGAATCGCTCCTCAAGTTCAGGGTTTGGTAAACAGCAGCCTTTTTACCCCTGTGTTCAAGTTCAGGGAGGACAAGGAATAGCATCCGCTCTTCTTCCTGTATCATGCTGATTAGCATTGCTGATACTGCTTTTTGTGAGAAAAATAAGTTTTCTTTTTGTAAATCATCTCCTGTTGATACTGTTGCTAGATAGTGAGTAAATGGATGGCTGTTATACTTCCATTTTAAAGGTGAGGAAAATGACACTCGGAGAGATTAAGCAAATTACTCAGATCCCCCAAGACAGCAAGGGACAAGCACAGAATAAAAATAAAAGCTGTGCAAATAATTTGGCTGTCATCGGTCTTTAGATCAGTGACAAAATACAGCATATAGTAATAGAAGTGTAGGAAGCTTTTTAAAAGATGCATAAATATTTACTTGATTGATATAATAGCACTGCTGCCTAGGGCTTTGAATAATAGGAATGGGTTAGAACATCCTGGTTCCATGTCTTTGGTTCTACCTCACCTGACACAGGTATAAAGGGAGAAGAAAGCACCAGACTCCCAGCCTCGCTTTCCCAGCCTTATGAGATAAGATGGGTTCACCTGCCTCTAGGTGTCCAAGCCAGCAGGACTTTAATCACAGTTTTCTTTAAAAACAGTTATGTTTAAAGATATAAATTCATAAAAGTAAGCCGCTTTGTTATGAAATGAAAAGTAACTTTTCTTTGCAGAGAAGGAAACTGGAGATTTTTCTCCATTTTTGAAAAAGAATTTCAAAAACATCTAATAGATTAAAATTGCAAAATTTAGAGGAATTACAGTAACACTAGGACAATATCTACAGTGGCTTTTTAGAGGGCTTTTTCCAGGAGGCTGGGTTCATAAAGAGGCCGTGATGGGGCAGATGCCATCTTCCACCTGTAGTTTCTTTCCTTAGGTCGGAAGGGCCAGAGTTTCTGCTGCCGTGTGGTCACAGCGCTTCGAGTGAGTTGTGAGGAAGGACAGAACACCTGAGGAGTCCCTCAGGCTGACTGCCCTGAAATCCTCCCAGCAGGCAAGGGGCTAGAGCCACCATGACCCATCAGTAAACACTCACATTCTCAGGGTTTGTTCTCCCTCTCACCTTACCCAGACCTGTCGCTGGGAATAGGGTGACCTGGGGCCCAGGTGGGCTGGTGTAGCAGAGGATGATGGAGAGTGGCCATGCACAGAGAGGAGGTGCCATCCTTCAGGGGTCCTCCAGCCTTTGGATTGGCTTCCTACAGGTCATTCATTCAGCTAATACTCATTCAGTGCCTGTGTGCTCTTGCTTCAGCCTGAACGAAACGAGATTCCTGCCCTCATGAAGGTGGTGCTCTTGTGGGCCTGATAAACAGTGTAGAAGCAAATACGGGTCAGGGTCACGAGTGCTACCTGCTTTGAGGCATGAAAGAGAAGGTCAGCATAAAGTGCCCTTTTTGAGAGAATGTGCACCACCCTGGACAGATTTAACAGTTTAGATGGGAGACACGGGTGGAAGAACTTCAGGGGTGGAGAGTACACGCAACCCTGGAAGTAGAATTCTCAGGTAAACAATAAAGTCGGGGTCTTCTACCGCATGGGGTACATGGGTGTTTATGAAGGAGATGTGAGCCTAGGGACTCGAGTGAGTGGGTGGCATAGACTGTGCTGCTGCAGATGAAGCTCAAGGAGGGTTGGCTCGTGGGGGAATCATTTGCCCCACTAGGGGTCTCTTGGGAATATCTGCCCCGTGAGGCCAGCATGGCTCAGGTGGGAAGAAGGATTATCCAGTGACAGCTTGGTGCACAGTCGCCTGGTGCCCCCAAGACTTTCATCCTATTGATACTTCACTTCCTCCTGGTTTGGCACAAGGACACAAATGGCTGGGTACTTTCTCAGTGATGGAGGCCCCAGTCCCCCCACTGAACACTCAGCAGTGTGGGCCCCTTGGCTTTGACTGGAGGTAGAGAGATGGTGGGTAGCTGAGTTGTGGAGATGTGGACACCACGCTTCCATTCTCACACAGACGTCTGTTTGTGAAGGTTCTGATCAGGGAGCTGTCTTACCCACAACAGGTTCTTTCAGTCTGGGAACTGGGCACTACAACCAGGTACAGAAGCTCAGGAGAGACGCACAGATGCAGAGACGCGGGAAGGAGGACTTTCCTGAGAGCAGGGCAGTCAGCTCAGCCCTGCTGTCAGAGGTCTGACAGGTGAACCAGCCCAGTTTCTCTCACAAGTGATGCACTTACGGGATTTGGGGCATCTGAGTAAGCTGAGAGCGTCAGGAAGGAGCACCGAGGGCTTTGTGGATTTCACCGTCCAGCGTTAACTCATCCATTGTAGCTGTTGTGCGAGGAGATGGAACTTGGTGGACCATTAGGCCATTTCCTGTGCTCCCTGATGGGGCCAGTGGACCACAAGGTACTCTACAACTTGTGGCAGGGGAAGGGGAGGCATCATTCCTATTGAAAGAGGCCGGGGGCCTGACATAACTCCTGCCCTGAGTTTCAAAGCTTCATAAGGAAAACTAGCTTCCTTCCAGCTCCCTAGCCAAATAGGAGACAAGAAGTGGTCTCCTCTACAGCTGAGCTCTATGCGTCCATTAACAATAGCACCCACAGCAAAAAGCTGGGCCACCACCTATATTCCCTTGTAAACTTCTGGTGGCCACAGCAGTGGCCGTCACGGGTTGGTGTGCCCACAGAGGCCCTGTGCGGGAACAGGACGGTTGCCAGCAGGGTGCCTGGAGGAGTGCCAGAAGCAGAAACTCGAAAAGCAAGCGGTGGTGACACCTAAGCCACGTGTGGGTGCCAGGCGACAGAGCCAAAGGAAGGCAGGTTCTGGAGCAGGAGAGCTGAGGGGCAGAGCGTGGGCTCTGGAGCCAAGAGTGCTGGGTTTGATTCCTGACTCCCACACTAATCTCAGGCAAGTAGTTGAACCTGTCTGTGCCTCGGTTTCTTGGTGTCTAAAAGGGGGGTCGCAGTAACAATGACCTCAGAGGGCTTGGAGGGCCTTCGCAGATACTGCATCAGGAAGTTCACATTAGCCTGTGGGGTGGGTTCTGTTCCCCGTTTTACGGAGCACGCACAAAGTCCTGCGATCTCTCCACCTGCTGCCCCACCCTGCTCATCACACTGTGTCTCATGCCAGACTACGTGCAGTTTCTGGAAAGTACCTGGCCCTCTTCATCTCCTTGCCTTTGCATGCGCATCCCCTGGGGGGGGGGGGAGGAGATGGCCTTAACCTAGTCCATTCTAAGTCATCTCAAAACTCACGCAGCGGTCCCCCCTCTGAGAGCCGTGGCTGCACGTTGGCTACATATTCCGGCCCTGTGTGCCCAGAGCCGCCTGTGCTTACCTTTATCAAGGACCCCTTAATAGTCTGCTTCGCCATAGCCCCTGTGCACCAAGGAGCCCCTTGGAATAGATAGAGGTTGTATCTTTTTTTCCCTTCTCAGCACATAGTAGAAACTGAAAAAATATTTACGGATGGAATGTTTTCCACTCCAGAATTTCTGTACAGGAAGGGCTTGGTGGTAGCTGCCTGGAAGAAGGGCCTAAAAATGAAAACTGCATTTTCAGCTAACATTTAATATTGTCTTTATTTGGTACTATTTTAGTTACAAATCTTAAAAATGATAAAGATAATCCAAAAAGTATTTGTATTTTACACACAAGATAGAGAAAAATATCCGTTTTCCATATTTAAGAGTATTATGTTAATTTGGGGTGACTTGGGTGCAGGTAAATAGGGATTTGGGAACTACTAAAGCATCCCTCAACCCAGCCCTTAGGAAGGAAGCAAGGGACAGGGATGTAGGGAGGAGCAGCCTGAAGGATGGACTGTGGACGCTTTGGACTACACTGGTTATTTGTGGTGTCCAGGAAGCCACGGGTGCCGGTAGCCCATGCTCGCGCATTAGACACACTCCCGTGCCTCTGCCCACCCCATGATTACCTTTCCCGCAAGCTGTAGTCTGTTTTCACAAGAGCATTAGCTTGTTTTATGCTCTTTTCAGTATTACTGTCACCTATACATTAGGTTCTCGTGACCATATGCAAGTGTTATGGATAATATTAGTTCATACAGATTTCTGAAACAGCAATCCTCACTGAGATCCACATGACCCCGTTCTCTCTCTGTTAGTTACCTTGTTTTTGGAGTTTTGGAAGCGGCGCCAGGCAGAACTTGAGTATGAATGGGACACTGTTGAGCTACAGCAGGAAGAACAACCCCGGCCAGAATATGAGGCGCGTTGTACTCACGTGGTGATAAATGAGATTACTCAGGTAAGGGAAACGTCATTTAGATGCATTCTAGTCTACTTATTGCAGGGGTTCTCAACCTTGGCTGTGCATTGTGGTCACCTGGGGACATTAGAAAATACTGATACCTGGGTCCCATCACTGCATATTCTGATGGCACTTGGAGGCCTGGGTGTATTCTGGGCATAGGGATTCTTTAAAGCTCCTCTGGTAATTATAACGTGCACCCAAGGTGAAGAAGTGATGCTTAGAACAGTGGAGATAAATGTCGTCCCTTCCTTCATAATAGTAAAAATGAAAAAAAAAATTAGACTCTGCCATAAATGTGCAGTAAGTCCTTACTTGATGTCATCGATAAGCTCTGCAACTTTAAGCAAAATGATGAAACCAACTTTACCACAGGCTAATTGAGATAAACGAGTTAAAGTCCTACATCATCTCATCAATGTGATAAGGAAATGACACTGAATGAAGCAATGTTATTTGAGGAACTGCTATATAAGGAAAAGATGCATTGGTTTGTGTCCTTTCTTTCCTAATACCAGTAAAAAATGCACACATAAATAGACTCTAACATAAATGTGAGAGGAAAGGTGCATAGGTTTTTACAGTTGATTCTCAGTTTTTCACATGCGCCTTCATTATTTCAGCCCCTTTCATCCTAGACTTGGCTGCTCCTTTGTCTTGCACTAAAGCCTCAGCCACTGCTCCCCCTTCTGGCTGGGACGTGCACAGAATAGTGTGGTTCCTTCCCTGAAGTGGGGGGAAGGATGAAAAAGGGAAACATTTGTTGAGGTCCAACTATGTTCAGTCACTGTGGGAGGCATTTTATATCATTGGGAAGGTAAATTTACTGCTGCTACAGAAATTAAAAACAAAAAACAACTATATATCTGTCTCTATAAATATTCTAAAGCCAGCGAAAGATGATTTTTGAATCATCTGCATTATTGCTTCTTTCCATCAACACAGAGTACGTCGAGCTGATTGTACTCAGCAGTCATCAGTTTAAGGACAGTAGCTTCTGAATATGAATAACTCTGAGGAAAAAAAATGCTTTTACCAAGAGCATCTGAAAATGTCCTCAACTCTAGATTTTATAAATTGAATCACAGATTTACAGAATGTCAGCACTGAAAGGGACTAGAGGGCGCAGTTCAACTCCTCGTTTTATAAGCGGGGAAAAAGTGAGGTTCAGTTATCAAGAGAAGGTGACATTTGTCCTTTACAATGTAACAAGCTGCAAATAGTCCCCATTACGAACAGTTCCCACTGGTGACTGGAAGACAGGGCCAAAGCATGTGTTGTTGAAAGATCATACGTTCACAGATGAAAGCTGAAACTTAGAACTGTGTTCATAACATGTCTTGAGTACTGAAAAACAAAAGCTTACATTGGCAACATAAGGAACATACCGAAGAAAAAACAACTTGGTCATTTAAACCTGCCAATTTTACGTTTAAAATGGCAAACTAATAGGTTTAAGTTTCCATTGAAGCATTGCTTGTTAAAAAAAATTAAAGATGAAACTTTATTTTTCTTTCTCGTTTTATTTTTGTTGCTAATACATCCTCCGTTGGTTTAGAGAAGCATATAGTGTGGTGGTCAAGTCTTGAGAACGAGGTCAAAGTCAAATCGGAACACGGCAACTTAATGGCTGCGCGATTCTGGACAAATTATTTAACTTCTCTGTGCCCTTGTTTCCTCAGTTATAAAATGGGAACAAATATAGTGCCTTCCTCATGTTAATCGACTTAATGTAGAGAACATACTTAGAATAGTACCTGACACAGTAAATAGCACAAACGTATCTGCAGCTATTATTATACTACAGCTGCTCTTACTATCCGGGTAAATCTTGAGAAGTGTTGATTTTTTTCTCTTAAACTTGTAAATACATTTGTATAAAGGGGAAACTTTAAAAATCCAGTCATGACAAATGAATGTGTAAAGCTCAACCAAGAAGCACACCCTGAATACCTAGTACTTGCCTATGTCCGTGCACAGGCTCCGTGCGCTCCGTCATTGCCTCACTTCTGACCTCGCAGCCAGCTCAGAGATGCAGCTTTACAGCTGGACAGTGTCAGGTGAACTATTACTCACACTTGCATTGTCAAAAACATACTATTAAAATGAACACTGCACACGTTTTGTTCCGTGTATGTTTGAAATTGTTAACAAAAGAATGTGCAATTAAGAGTAAGGAGGCTATGTTTGAGAGCTACTTTTTAGAAAAATTAAATTCAGCCAAGGATTTAGTGACCCATCAGGAGAAAAACCATTTTTCTTCGGAGTAATCCCTGGATTGTCTAAACTTCTTCGTTTTTTCTTTTTCACTCAGGAAGAAGAGCGCGTTCCCTTCACGACCTGGGGGAAGTGCATACGCGCAGTCCTCTGTGCCAGTGCCGTCTTATTCTGGGTAAGTCTTCCACAGAATTTAATATGGCATTTTAAATGTCAAGGAAACTGAAAGCTGAGCTGGAAACGATGTAATCTCATTTGTTTAAATCAGATCAGTGGTCCAGGATTTTCCAGTTTCTGGTGAAGAAACCACCTGGGAGGCATTAAGAATTCTAAAGTTTTTCAGCAGAAACAACTAAAATAAAATGTCTAGGAAGAGTCTTAAGAAAAAGATAATAGGAACTATCAAAGAAGAGGCATTAAAAACTACTGGAAGATGTAAAAGAAGCCTTAAACAAATGATTCTAGATCAAAAGACAATATTTCTAAAATATCTGAACTTACGGAATTAATTTTGGGTTTATTACTAATACAATCATATTAGTAATATAATCAGTACTATAAAGAGAGTTTTATTGGCTCAAGAATAGCCAGGTTGGAGAATAGGACCTGAGGCCCAGTACAGGCCCTGATAGCAATAATAATCTAATGCAGGAGAAGGGAGACATTCTAAATCAGTGGGATAAGTCAAGATTAGTCAGTAAATGGTAATGGAATACTTCCTAGCTATTGCAGGGGAAGTTGAAAATTGAAACCATATGATGAATCACATACTATAATAAATTCCAGAAACATTAAAAATAAGTAACACCAAAAATAGCTAGAAATAAATATTGATGAATATATGATCTCTAGATATAAAAAGATTTCCTAAGCTTTTGGAGGAAAGTATTTAAAGATTTTCATACATCAAAAGCATCCTAAGTTTAAACAGAACACCAAGAGTAATAGTTATTAACAAATAGGACAAAGAGTTAATAACTTCAATATACAAAAAGTCCAGATCGCCCTGGCCGGTTTGGCTCAGTGGTTGCCGTGTCGGCCCATGGACCAATGAGTAACGGGTTTGGTTCCTGTCAGGGGCATCCCCGGCCCTGATCGGGGTCATGCAGGAGGTAACCAGTCGATGTGTCCCTCTCACTTCGATGTTTCTCTCTCTCTACCTCCCTCCCACTCTATCTGAAGATAAATGGAAAAATATCCTCAGGTGAGGACTAAAAAAAAAAGTCCAGATCACTTCTGAGATAATACTCAAGATCTCAGGAGCTTAGAAGGCAGAGAACGTGTGTACACAGTCACAAAAGGAAAAATATCATGGCAGATGTCAATCCTCAATAGTAATTAGATTAGTGCACATGAAAATAAGATACAGTTTTTCATATCTCAAGTGAGAAGACTCAGCATTTGAGAGGATGAAATGCAGTGATCAGTACTCATACTGTTAGAATTTTACACTGCTCTGGCCTTAGAAAGCAGTTTGGCAGAATGTATCAAGAGTCAAAAATATTCATATGCTTTAATCTACTAATTCACATTTTAAAACTTTAAATCAGGAGGCATTTCAAAATGGTAAGTAAAATTCAGTAAAGATTTAGTCACAAACACACACACACACACCAGCCAAAATATTCTACTTCCAGCTCTTTATACAGTGGAATATTGTACAGCTGTGAAAAACTATGTCCATGAAAATATTTTATGACATGTAAAAATGTTATGGTTATGATAGGCTTAAGGAAAAGATATAATTAATTATTGAAGTGATTTTTAATGTACAAACTACATAGTTCTGAAGGAATTATGCCTATAGACAGATAATAGATACCATTTTTCCTATTTTTCTTTATTTTTTAGTCTTTTTTTATAGGTAGGAGTCTTTCAATTGTAGGTGACAGGCAGTCAGTCTTCAACAACAACAACAGCGTGTGTGTTGGGGGTGGGATTTATTGGCTCCTGTAACTGAATACCCCAGGTCTGAGATATGGCTTTGCTCCAGGATAGATACTGCAGCCCAGATAATGTCAAGGGCTGTGTTTTTGTTGTTTTGTTTTTTATGTTTTTATGATTTCAGAGAGAGGGAGGGAGAGAGAGAAATATTGATGAGGGAGAAAAATCGATCGGCTGCCTCCTACACGCCCCCTACTGGGGATCAAGCCCACAACCCAGGCATGTGCCCTGACCAGGAATCGAACTGGCAACCTCTTGATGCATAGGATGGTGCGCAACCAACCGAGCCCCACCGGCCAGGGCAAGGGCTGTGTTTTGTTCTGTCTTCATTCTGTGTCCGGTGGTCTCCCAGCCTGGGGGCTCTAGGCACTCTCCTTAATGGTGGCAGAATAGCTGCAGCATTCCGGATCTCACATCACGTCAAAGCCGAGAAAGGTCTATTTTAGCAGCTTCCTCTAAAGGAAGCTTCTCTTCCCCCTGGGCACTAGTAGGTACCTCCTCCCATCTCAGTGGCTTTTATTAGGTTGTCAGTCCTGGAATCAGTTGCTGAGGCCAACAGGATGAGATACCTCTTTGTCTCAAACGAATCAGGATCCAGCTCTGGAGCCCATCGGAGGGAGAGCAGTCTAGCCCAAACCATGGCACTGACGATAGGGAGATTATCCCCCAAAAGCAAAATCTGGGTCCTTTTCTAAAACTGGAAACAGATCCAGGGCAGCAAAAACAACTATTTTTCACTACAGGGTACTTTCACGTTTTATATGATGAGCGTATATGAAAAGTTATGATAAGGAAAGTAGATTAAAGTTGTAGTGAGAGAAAATATGTAAGAAACTTGAGGAAGGAGAATGCAAAGCTTCTCTTCCTCCTATGAAGAAACATTGAACCTGCCAAGTGCCCTGAAGAAGTATGGAAACATTAAGTTCGTAAAAGCTCTGGAATGAAAGAATTCATTTCAGAAACCACACGGGAGGCAGCACCATGGATCAGTATGTCTTGGAGTCCTTGAGTATCTCAGCTCTTTCACTTACTAGTTGCTTAATTTGGGGCAAATTGCTTAATCTCTGTGGCTCTATTTCCTCATCCATAAAGGAGATCTAATATTACCTACTTCACAAGGCTGTTTTGAGGACTAAAGATATATGTGTACTGAGGTCAATAGTAAACATTTAAAGAATCTTAACTATTATAATTACTTAATAACTTCAAAAATTATTATGGAGATAATTTTTTAAAATACATACTATTTAAATGGCCTATATGTGTTGTGCTGAGAAAGAATTAATATCCCTTCTTTAATACATATTTCTCAGCCTTGGCTAATTTTCTCATAGACTCCACACATTTTTTTTTTAAATGCTACTCCTTTCACAAGTGTTAAGCCTTAACTGTGTAGGAAAGGAGATAATGAGAGAGATTAGAGGAGGAAATATAATGCCTTCTCTACAAACTGGTGGCTTAAAAAGTAAGAAAAACATCTCATTAACCCTTCAGTTGCCATAATCATAGCTAACATTTATATACTACTTTTCACGTGCCCGGGCTTACTGTCCTAAGTGTTTTAGATAGCAACTCACTGAGTCCTCACAACAGACCTAGAAGTTAATTGCTGTTATGATGCCCCCATTATATGGGTGAGGAAATGGAAGCCCCCAAAGGTGAAGTAACTTGTACAGGGCCCCCCAGCTAGTGGCAGAGCTGGGTCCCCACACAGAAGCCTGGCTCACTCCCTTGACGCTCTGCAAGGTGAAAGCCAGCCCCCCTCTGTTACTGTAAACAACATGACTGAAATTCACATTCTTTGTAGCTTTCCTCCCTCCTGGCAGTCATCACAAGCAGTCAGACCCATTGAGTTCATGCTTCTGGAGTAGGTCCAAGAGGTAGATGCAGGGAAAACACCTTCAAAACAGGACCTTGACTATGCACTGTTCAGTGGCAGAGAAAACCTGCCTAGGGAGGAAGTGAAGTCCTATCAACTACATGCAGACTATTGCTTCACCCCTACTGGCATTGGGTCTGTGCAGTCAAAAATACAGTGGATCAGCCCTGGCCGGTTTGGCTCAGCAGTTAGAGCGTCAGCCTGCGGACCAATGAGTTGCAGGTTTGGTTCCAGCCAAGGGCACGTACCCCGGTTGTGGTTCGTCCCCGGCCCTGGTCGGGTCATGCAGGAGACAACCAGTCGATAGGGCTCTATCACATTGATGTTTCTCTCTGTCTCTCTCTCTCTCTCACTCTATCTGATGATAAATGGAAAAAAATCCTCGAGTGAGAAATAAAAAAAATACAGTGGATCAGCCCGGCCAGTGTGGCTCAGTGGGTTGAGCATCAACCCACGGACTGAGAGATCCCGGTTCGATTCCCAGTCAGGGCACATGCACAGGTTATGGACTTGATCCCCAGGGTATGTGCAGGAGGCAGCCAATCGATGTATCTCTCTCAATTGATGTTTCTATCTCTCTCTCCCTTCCTCTCTCTCTAAAAAAATCAGTAAAAACATTTTTAAAAAATACAATGGATTAGTGAAATGAATCTTGTGCATATGCAGGTTATGACTGATTGCCAGTTTAAGATTTTAAGAAATGAGTGTGTGTGAAGCTTTTATAAGCAGAGACCTGCTGCCATATCCAGTGGTTACCTTGGGGCATCTGCACAGCTTCTGAACTCTGGTCCTGGTCAGAACACTGGTCTGTGGTACCTAATTAAGACAAAAGCCAGCACCTGCTGACCCCTGAACCAGGGATAGGTTCTCTGTGGGAAGGACATATACCCCCTTAATGGAGCAAAAAAAACCCCACTGATTCATAACCTAAATAATTTCATAATTGTAGAAGGGATGTTTTCTCTGGTCCTGCTATCGCAAAGACTTTTTCCTTCTACCAGAACATGCTACCAGTTATTCCATTTCCCCCTATCTGAGGATGTGCTCTCCCTCGCTCTCCCCTTTTATTCTAATGAGCCATTTTTAGAGCAGTTTTACATTCACAGAAAAACTGCACAGGAAGCACAGAGTTCCCATGCTCCCTGCGCACAGCTTCTTCTATTAACATCTCACTTTAGTGGGCTCATTCTCTGGTGACTTCTGGCATTCCTTTTCCTTTCTGGGACATTTAACGTGCTTAATTTCCCCCTCTCCTGCAGCAGGTGTGTGAGATTTAACATCACTTCACCCATGCGCCTTGTCCATTTAAAGCATGGAGGTCAATTTTTCAGTGTAAAAATAGGACTATTGGTGAGTCTCATGCTGCAGTGTTTATTGTGTTTTTCAGATCCTACTGATCATTGCTTCAGTTATCGGGATCATTGTCTACAGACTCTCCGTGTTCATTGTATTTTCTGCAAAACTGCCCAAGAACTTCAATGGAACAGACCCCATCCAGAAGTACCTGACTCCACAGACAGCCACGTCCATCACCGCCTCCCTCATCAGCTTTGTCATCATCATGATTCTGAACATCATCTATGAAAAAGTGGCCATCATGATTACTAATTTCGGTCAGTTCCTACCACAGCTTGGGTTATTTCTAGGACCTTTTTAGCACCTGGTCGAGGTGGAGACTATCTTTTAGGCATCTCAATTCCAGTAGGTTACAATTTTTAGAAAATTTCAAGTGTGAACACATTTTCTCTAGCCTGTATGGGAAATGAATTGTCTACAGCTTTGCATTAGTAAAAGGGACAAAGCAAAGACAATTATTATAATGCCCGAGTTTTATATAAACAGATCAGTGCTGAATAATATTTTCAATTACATTACATCATGCACCCTATTGTTGAAAGTAAATGGTCTCTTTATTGCAAATAAGCAGAACAGGGTCATGGTTCCGTGGCAGATACGCTCCTCTTGCTCAGAGGACAGGCAGTCATGCTGTTACATGTCTTCCCCCATTCTGTTCCTATTAGTGTAACTCCACTCTCATCAGCTCTTTCTTTTGTAATAAATGATGCTTCTCTCTGGCTTGTATCCCAGGCAGCTGCTCTGTGGCCAACGTTAAGTACTTCCCACACGCTGCATATGTCTGGGTTCTCCGCACGGTCTGCTCAGTGGTCATGTTCTGAAAACGATCAGCCCAATTTAAATTCTAAGCTGGGAGGAGGATCTGTTTTGTCTTCCCAAATGCTTCTAGCCAGTTGCCCCTTGTTGTGTTTGTTTTCTTCAGTGCTGACCCTAAAAAAGACAAGAGAATATCCTTCTTGCCCATTTGATAACATTGTGCTTATAAATTTTAGGAGCAGTTGAGTATTTTTTGCCATGTAGGATATTGTATTCATGGGGGAGAAGTTCTTATAACAATGTGTAAACTTGAATTAACACAGTAGCTATATTAAGGAGTTCAGAACAGCCTAAATGGAAACAGTGTGAATTGTATTTTTTAAACATTTTAACTCCTGTGTCAGTTTCTTTGATTAGGGTCTCATAGCTGTTCACAAGTTTTAAAACTTAACTTTGCTTTGCTTTAACGACAGAACTCCCAAGGACCCAGACTGATTATGAGAACAGCCTAACCATGAAGATGTTCTTATTCCAGTTTGTCAACTACTACTCTTCGTGTTTCTACATCGCATTCTTTAAGGGCAAATTTGTAGGTTATCCCGGAGATCCAGTTTATTGGCTGGGAAAATACAGAAATGAAGAGGTATGAATGTAGAAGTGTATTCTCTCGACAATTTAAGACGATTTCTTCATTGTACATTCTTAGTTTTTTGGTTTTTTTTGTTTTGTTTTGTTTTTCTGGGGTGTTTTTTTTTTTTGCCTAAAGAGAAGATCAGAAAGATGAAAATTAGTGACTCTGTTGCATGTGAGAGCCATCTAACATCTAAATGAGATTTTCTTTTTAATATTGCAGTGTGACCCAGGTGGCTGTCTCTTTGAGCTGACAACGCAGCTGACAATAATCATGGGAGGAAAAGCAATCCTGAATAACATCCAAGAGGTGTTACTTCCGTGAGTATCAAGGCTGTAATCTGCGTGCTGGGACAGGGTAACAGCCCACCCATCCAGGCCATTTGCCTACATGTCCACGTAGCTGCATGCCCACCTCTGAGGTGGAGTAGAGTCTCTGCCTATCAAAGGTCTCCAGGCAAGATGGTCAACCAGCAGTGTAAACGGTGTGTTTACACCTTTGTTTCCAGTAAGCCCATTGCCGCAAAGCACAGTGGCCTGAAGTTTGCCTTCTGACATTTCCTCTCCTGGCATAAAATATTTAGGCAGTGTGTTTTGAATCATCTCTCCCTTGTTTGAAAACTGGGAATGCTAAGTGTTAGCCAAGCCAGAGAGTGACTCAGGTTCTTCTCTTCACTGCTTCTGTGTGTAGAGGTGCCATTGTCCTTCCAACTCTTTTCATACACAATTCTAACCTACCAAAGGTCTGTCCATTACTCTTGCTCCCCAAAACTAAACCCTTCCCAAAAAATACGTAGGAAGGGAGAGAAGAGCAGCTGCGTCCGCACCATTTAGGCACGTCAAAAGGAACACAGTGAAATGAATTCCACCATGAATGTACCTTCTCCCACCCTGACCCGTGGGGCCCTCAACTGGGACTCAGAGTGAGTGAACCGGCACACCTGGCACTGCGGTTCTGGGGTCGCTCCAGCGCCGGGTCAGCACCCGGGGTTCAGTGGGCACTCACAGCACCAGCTGAGTGAATGGGTGACTCATAGGCTTCAAATCCGTAACATTAGTAAGTTCACAGAATTGTTTGTTGGACTCAGACAAACTCAGAGCTCCTTGGCCTTCCTAGCCTCGCTTAGTATTTGAGGCGTTCCTGGAAATTTTATTCTGCACATATGTGACAAAAGCCTAGTACAATCTCTGCACTAAGCAGCTCACTCTGGAGAAGCTTTTATGATAAAATGTTAAGGAAAATAATTAAAGTCAAATATCCAAAATGCCAACAGCACTGTCCTTTGGTCACAGTTTAGAAAACGGATGGCTCTAATTTCCTTCCTTTATATGTTTTCTATACTTTCCACAGTGGGTATGCACCACTTAGAAGAATAGTGAACTGTTTTCTTGAGAAGGGATATTTTATGATTTGGCTAGGGGGTGAACCAGGGCCCTACATTTTGTGAACCCTAAACACAGGTATCCCTCACTAGCCACACTCGCTTTTTAAGTTCAGGAACAGTAAACTGAGGAATGAAATAGATTCAGGTAGTCAAGGATGCTGGTGTTCAAAATTAGCGAGTGGAAATATGTAGAACAGCGGTTCTCAACCTTCCTAATGCCGTGACCCTTTAATACAGTTCCTCGTGTTGTGGTGACCCCCAACCATAAAATTATTTTCGTTGCTACTTCATAACTGTAATTTTGCTACTGTGATGTCTTAGGCGACCCCTGTGAAAGGGCCGTTCGACCCCCAAAGGGGTCGCAACCCACAGGTTGAGAACCGCTGCTGTAGAATGTTCCAGATACAAACGGTGCTTGTCTGTAGTATGTGGATTAAATGTGACAGTGAAGATCCAGAGAGAGGCTGGAGTATGAAGTACTGCACCCTGTGCTCTACACCTGATAAGGACATAGTAAAGGGCAACTTATTATGATGCTGCAATGCTAATACGCATGGTCAACTCCTAAGAAAATTATTTTGTAACCCCTGCTAGAGGGAGGAAGCTTCCAGCCCTGGCCAGAGGAAGAAGTGTGTGGTGTCTGTATTTTAAAAAGTTTCTCTAGGCCATTCTTACGTGCAGTCGAGATGGATGTCCCTACGCTAGAATCATGACCCAGTAGAAAACTCGAAAGACTGAGGACCGTGGTGGACTGACTACAACCTAAGGCTTCCTTCTACAGATGACTGGTTCATTCAGAAAGACTGAACAAGAGGTGTAGTGTCTGTAGCTCAGGAAGGAAAGCTATTCAGAGAGACTTCTGATCTGAGCTGCTATGGGTGGGGGCAGGCAGGACAATACAAGAGGGAAACGCCAGGTGAGTCAGCCACATGAGCAGCTGCTAGGACAGAGGTTTCCACTGGAATCCACACTGTGATGGATTGGGGGCCCCCATAGTGAAAGATCTCCTGCTCTGGGCCATGGAGAGGGTTCAGCAAGAGGCTGAGGCTGGAAGTGTGAGGCACAAATAAACCAATCGAAACCAGTCATCTCAAGTTTGGGGTCATGAATGGTGACGGACATGTGTGGTCCTCGGTGCCACCTGTCACAAGACCCCTGGGATGTCTGTGAAACTGCGGATTCCCAGACTTGATGGAATACAGAGCTTTGGGTTGGAGCCTAGGAAGTAGCACTAGCAGCTAGCATCCTGTGTTTTCTTGTAAGTGCTGGAGTGAGATCCGCTGATCCAGACAGCGCTGCGTCCTCGAGCCAAGATTCTAAATAACTTAGGCCTGGATTGGTTTAAAAAAATAAGTCATGCAGTGGGTTTTGAGGTGCTGGGAAGTGTGCTAAATGCTTTACCTGTTTTAAATCATTCAATCCTGGCAGCAACCCTGAGCAGTGTAGGTTTTATCACCCTATTGTATTTGAACTTGACCAAAGTTAGTGAGTAAGCAATAAAGTGTGGATTCAGACTGAAGAGCTGTCTGAGTCCATGTCCCCTCCACTTTCCACAGCCTCCTGCTCTGTCCCTACTGTCATAGAGGAGATAGAAGTGGGGAAGGACTGTGAAGCAGGGGCATGTTTACTGTAGAGAAATCCCCCCTTAATAAACCTTGAGGAGTGGTCAGAGTCAAGTTAATGCTGAGAGCAGTAGCAGTGTGAAACCCAGCATGGGGAGCTAGTCGTGGGCTAGTCATATCTTCCTCTGTGTGTGTGTGTGTGTGTGTGTGTGTGCATGCATGCACACATGCACACGCAATATATGCAACTACCTTTACATTAGTGTGAAGCCTTCTCATTGTCCGAATTTGAAATCCATACAAACAAGTTGTTTTAACAGCCGAAGTTTAGTCAGATGTTTCTGTCTGTATTTGAAATTTTTTTTTCTTTATTGATTTTAGAGAGAGAGGAAGGGAGAGAGAGAGAGAAACATCGGTGAGAGAGAACATCAATTGGCCCCTCCTGCATGCCCGCCACTAGGGATTTGGCCCACAACCTGGTCACGTGCCCTGACCGGGAATCGAACCGGTGACCTCTTGGTGCATGGGTTGACACTCAACCGCTGAGCCACACCGGCCGGGCTCTGTCTGTATTTGAAGTTGTTTGTTGTTGTGGCTCCTTCTGCTGAACTTCATGAGGAAACCACAAGCCACTGTTGCTTTAGGGACAACGGTCTCTCTGCTACAGGTGCACACCTCATGTCGCTGCCAACTCTGATTTCTTTTCAGGACAAATTGCCATAATGGGGGGAAGCATGTATCTGGGCCACAAGGCTTTGAGTAAGGGAAAAACACAACATAGAAGGACAGCAGACAGCTCTGTGGGGACAGTACCCAGCAGTGGGGAGCACTGGGCCACCAGCCAAGGCTGTCTTCTCCTAGCTCTGCACCCGGACTTCAAGGAAGTCTGTCATGTCTCTGGTCCTCGATCTGTTCAGCTTAGAATAGGGTCTTAGACCTGTTTTATCCAGTGTCAGACTGTGTCACATTCTCTCAGTGTCCCTCCGTGGTTCCCCAGGTCCGTCAGAGTAAAACACCCAAATCCTCACAATGGTCTCTTTACCTCCCCTGCTTGCCCCTTTGCCTTCTTAATATCTCTTTTCAAATGTCACTCATAGTGAGGCCTTCCTGCCACCATCCCCACTCCTCCCACCACAGTGCAGACCCTTTTTCTGCACAGCACTTGTCACCAGCCCACAGTCCATGACTTTGTCTTGTTCATTTCTCTGGAAAGGCAGTTTTGGACAATAGCATGGAAGTGAGAAAAAGAAAGTCAATCAAATGAGGGGAAGTATCTTTTAAAGACTAAACTGCCCATATGAAAAGGAGCTAAGAGAAAAAGGAGCAGTTACAATTTTGATAAACCGAAGTACTATTTTTATTCAGTACTGTTTTTCCAAATACTCTGGAGTAGGGAGGCAGAAGTCAACAATGTACGTGAAAATAAAAAATTAGTTTATTGGGAAAACTATGTATTCAGCTTGAGATATCACTAAATACTTTTCTGACCTTAGTCTGATACTGTTCTAATTTACAATTTGATCCTTTCGCAGCTGGGTGAAGAATCTGATTGGACGCTGTCGCACCGTGTCAGGCTCAGAAAAGATAAGCCCGCGATGGGAACAGGACTACCACCTGCAGCTCATGGGCAGACTGGGGTTATTTTATGAATATCTTGAAATGAGTAAGTCGTAAGTGAAATTCTAGGTGATATAAGTTATATTGAGCATGGTTTAGATCCCAAAAGTCATGATTTTCAAGCCAAATAATTATCTAGCATATTGAAATGGGGAATGTTTTTCTCCACTAGATGAGATTATACACTCAGGCTTTCAAATAAGTGACTGTGTGTGTCTGTCAGAATGTATGCTCTACAGAGTTAATGCTGTATTGCTGGTGAAATGGAATAGGCATTGAGGTACATCTTAATTAATTCTCAGAGCATTCTGACTGTGTTGTCTGGGAATGAACTCGGAACTATTATTAGACGTGATTCAGGCACAGCTGTTGGCCAATGCACTTGTGAGCCGAGTCATGCAAGCAAGCCTGTCCACAAAGCCTGTGGGAGGAGCATGTTGCTGCTTGTCACCGGGATGATCACAGCCCCCGCCCCCTTTCACAGCCGCCTTTGACAGGATCTGTATTTCTTCTGTCCAGTGGTTTCTGCCTGGTTCCTTGAGTGACCTCCTGACTCATCACTGGCTTGAATTCAGAACAGTTCGCTGGTCTGGAATTAAGATTTAGCACAGGTCTCCCACTTGATGGTCTTTGTCCTGTTGTGGTGTGTTTGCTTGGGCTGTTTCTCTTCCATTGAACTGGATTTTGAGCTCTCAGTTGCCTTTAAATGGATGCATCTCAAAATAGATTTCTATAGGAAGCACCACCTTTTCTATTATGCATGACACCCTTCTATCTAACAGAAGGCTAACAATGTGCAGGTTTTGTGTCTGCGCCCTTCCAGCTAACCATTGCATTGAATTACAGTGTTTTTAAAGCTTTGGAGAATGGAAAAGGAGGCACAACATTTTGGGTGACAGACCTTGCTTTTATGCAAAGGGGTTTGTGTGTTTGCAGAGACACCCCTTTGTGGTTCCTGTTTACAAGTCTGCAGAGAGAGAGGGTGGCTTTTATTAAATCACAGTCTATATGTAAAATAATTGCTTTTAAAAATATGTTATACATGGAAACACATCTGCTTCCTTCAGTGAGTAAGAGGGTCATCTTGTAGCTTCTTCAGTTGACCTGTTTTGCAGCCTGATTTGAATTTCCTTTCTGCTTGTTATGTTTTGTGACTAGGTTCAATTAAGGGTGTAGCTTCCATAAATAATGCAGAAGCTATATTTATTCTGCATTTCCAAAAGGACTTTCAAGACACTTACCTGTTATTCTAAAATGAGTCATAATTATAAATATTTCATGTGGAGCTATTATCAACATTAATAATAACATTCTGGGGCAGAATATCATGTGTTATTTTAGCACCAAAAAAAAAAAAAAAAACTTGGAAAAAAAAAGGAGTTATTTTCCTTTAGTTGATGAGTCAAACCAATGACATTGAGTTACGTGGTCATGTTTCTGGGGAGACGCTGATATGACTTTCAGAGTTTCCTAATCTCATTAAAATAATTTCCAACTAAATAATTCGGCCTCACCCTACCTTATAAGATGGAGTAACAACTGTTATAGAGTTATTAGATTGTTCTCCTATTATCTAAATAATACCTAATGACTTAGAAAATCAATCGGTTTCTAAGAGGAGGCAGTCTCTTATTCTGTATCCAAATCCAGAGTGAAATCTATTTTTTGTTCTTTCAGTCTGTGGGAGAGAGAATTTCCAAGTGCCTTTTGAATTATTTTTGTTTTTCTAAAACAAACAGAGTGCCTTCCGTGGTGGTCTCAGCACCACACAGTTCCTCCTTTCCTTCCGTCTCCCACATTCATTCCGATAGCACCATTGGCCTTTTCAGTTATGAAGGGAAACACCTTCTGACAAACACCCCTGGGGCCCTCCACCCCCGCCTAGGCCTTGCCCTGGCCACCAGCTCTGCTCCCCTCTGCCCCCCTCTGCCCCAAATGCCTCTCTTCTTTTCTGTCTGAGGAAGTCCTGCCAGGCCTCAGCGGTAACCTCCACTTTTCACACAGACTAGCTGCTCTTTTCTCTGGGCATTAGCATGACTTGCGTCGGTGGTGTGACTGCGTGCATGCCTGTCCCTGGCTGCATGGTTCCTGCTGCAGGGAGCGAGCAAGGCCTCCGCATCTTTCAGTCGGCTGGAGCACCACCGCCGAGACCAAGTCCTTGTAAATATTTATTTAAGTGACTTCAGCTTGGAGTTTCAACACACACATACCACTGTGAGTGGAATTTACATTCAGATTGCCCTGGCCACCCCCACCAAGTTCTGTATGGCATATGTTTTTGGAGGAGCCTTTTGAGTGAAATTTCTTTATTTTATTTAGCGAATTCCCTACCATCCTTTGAGATTATTAGAATAACCTTAGGGTGTTAACCAAAATTGCCTCCCCAAGTGTATGGTTCTGACTTCTGAAATCTCAGACACAGGACATAAGAGAAATAACCTGTGGGTCTTAACATCCGGAGGACATAAGATAGCATTTCGTTCACACAGCACACACATCAGTGTCTCAGGGACTTGGTGATCCCTTCCGTGTGGGTGTGAGCCGTAAATGAAATGTAGTAGAGTGATGAGTGGGCCCTGTTGGACCTTACCGTCCTCCATCCCTAAGTTAATTTTTAAAAATGTATTAAAACAATGACCTCCAGCCCTGGCCGGTTTGGCTCAGCAGTAGCGTGCTGGCCCAAGGACCAATGAGTCGCAGGTTTGATTCCTGTCAAGGGCATGTACCTCGGTTGCGGTTCATCCCTGGCCCTGATCGGGGTCCTGCGGGAGGCAACCAGTGGATGTGTCCCTCTCATGTCAATGTTTCTCTCTCTCTCTCGTCCTCCATATAGTATTTTCTCCATTCAATATCAACTGTTCTTCACCTGCTCCTTGCACCCACCCCCTCTCCTTTCCTCTCTCTCCAGGGCTCCGGCCCCCAGGCCTGCAGCACACAGGCCGGTCTCCCCCGCTCCCTCGTTGTTTCCGGCCACCACCTGTATTGATGTTCCTTGTCTTTGCAGGATGAGCTTTCCAAAATGGAGAAAACACTGTAGCTAGGTAGCCTTTTCTTAAAAAATGAAACAAACAAACCAAAAAAAAAGTGTGTGTAAATATATAAATGTACTTTTTATTTTATAAATTATTTTTATACACACACATACCCCCCTTGGCTTTTTAAAATTTAAGGAAAACAATAAGAGGAAAAACATTCCACAGGGAGGGGGAACTGTTTGGCCGTATCAAAGCTACCTAATAATCACATAAATAAGGACTGAAATGTCAGTGGCTTGGGAACACGCAGCCACCAGCAGGGCAGCGGGGGTGAGGGCTGCAGTGGGGCTTTTCCAAAGCTGTGCAGAAAGTTCTTCTCACTTGACTATCAGAACAGATACCATCTGGAATTGATTTTGGTGTCGAAAGTGAGGACTCCATTCCAGTGTTTTCCAGTGTGGAGCTAATTGCTCCATACTTGAATCTACTGATTTGAAGTATCACATTTGTAATACATTAAAATCCCATGAATATCTGCATCTATTCTTGAAATCCATTTCGTTTTATTCATACTATCTATCAATGCACCTGTTCTAGACTGTTTCAATTATCATAGCATTATAATGTACATTAATATCTCGTAGAGCTGGTCTCATTTTATTGTTTTTCAGAATGTCCCTAATACTGTCAGTTCACACATTCCCTCCTCATTGTTTTATTTGTGTATTTGTGTATGTCTCTTGAAGAATTTTAGCATCATCTTTCTGCTTTTTTTCTTAAATTCATTTGGGATCATTAACTAAAATTGCATTCAAATTCTAATTTATATTTTAGAGAAAAAACTTGCTATGTCCCCAAACTTGAGTCTGCCCACCATTTATTGATTCATCATTGTTTTACTTTTTAGTCATCATGAGAGTTTTAACATTTCTCACTAATTTATTTCTAAATAGTCTGTGCTTTTGTTGTCGTTATAACTGGTATCTTTCCCTTTTCGGATTTTTAGCTGAGTTTATTGCTAATAGAGTCCCAGTGTCTGGCTCCTCTTGACTAATGAGATCTGGCGACTGTGAGTGTCCCTTCATTAAGACATGCACTTGCCATTTGGTCACAGTTGACGGCACCTACTCCACTCATTCCTGTTACTTGCCTGGCCCCTGGAGGTAGATGAGTCATGGACACAGATGTTGACATCACTGCTTGATGCAGTGCTGCTGACTCCATGACATCACCAGCTCTGGTCCTTTATCTGATTTCCCTGAACATGTCCACACCTGTCTGCTGTTCTGTTAACACACCGTGGCCTCTGAGACCAGAAGCCATTGCTGTCACCTACCAGCCACCCCTCCGCAGTCTTGCCCTTCCTGGCTGGAGTGGTCCCTGCCCCTTGTCTAAGCAGTAGCCCTAAAGGGGCTGCATTTTTCCCTCCTCCCAGTCTTCATTACATACCTGTACTAGTTTACTTTAAAGGTCTGCCAGTGAGGACGGAAGGGTCTAAAACAGAAGAGTAGAATGTAGTGGAGTGTAGATAATACACGCCGTGTAAGTTACAGACAAGAAGAGAACTGCTCAGCCACCACTTGAGTCTTGATTTACTGTGACCACACAGACCGCAACAACTTCAAGATAAAACTTCCTAAGGAAGGATTGTATTTTAACTTAAGACACGTTGATCACATACATTTCTGTGTTGTGGAGTAATACCTCACATTCTCTGCCTGACGCTGCACTTGCAGACTCTGGGGGTGGCGGGGGTAGGCTTGCTTGGTTGCCTCTTTTCAGCATCTTTCCTTCAATGTTCTCTGAGTATCATCTCAAAGGTGCATGTCTCATTTCTTTTTAACTTGTTAGATACTTCCACAATATTTTTTTTAATCCGAAATCACAAATCATCTTCCAGTATTCTAGTATTTCAACATTGAGAATGAATAGTACGCTTAGAGTGTCCCCAGTTCATTTGGTTGGTTAGTTTTATTTTTTGTTTTTTAATCCTCACCCGAGGACATTTTTGCATGTATCTTCAGATAGAGCGGGAGGGAGAGAGGGGGGAAGAGAGAGAGCAACATCGACGTGAGAGAGACACATCGAGTGGCTGCCACCCACACAACCCCAACCAGGGCCAGGGACAAACCGAAACCGAGGTACGTGCCCTTAGTGGGAACCAAACCCCGGGTCTCTCTGGTCTTACGGCCGACGCTCTAACCGCTGAGCCAAACTGACCAGGGCAGTGGGTTAAAGATTTTTGAATGTATTATTCCTATTAAGTATATGTGTGTGTGTGTAAGAAAGAAACAGGCTATAATTCGTCTTTTCATAGAGATTCATATTGTGTTTGTTTGAACTGTTTCACTGTTGAGCATTATTAGTACCACGGATGTCTGTTCTCTTTGGGCGTTAGTTTGTTGTTTGCCTTTCTTTATGAGAGTAAAGGAAAATGTGTCGTCTTTCCATCCCTCCACCATCCATGATGTGTGTCCATTTCATTGACAGTTATTCAGTTTGGCTTTGTCACCTTATTTGTGGCCTCTTTCCCACTGGCCCCTCTGTTGGCTCTGGTGAACAACATCCTGGAGATAAGAGTGGATGCGTGGAAAATGACTACCCAGTATAGGCGCATGGTGCCAGAAAAGGCCCAGGACATCGGCGCGTGGCAGCCCATCATGCAAGGAATAGCCATCCTGGCTGTGGTCACCAACGTGAGTAGACCGGGGTCACGGGGTCAAGGTGTTGAGAAGGCCTAAAATGCATTAACGGTGCTACCTGAGGGATCCAATGTTTGGTATTTCTTAAAATGGGAGAAAGATGCCAAGACTGTCAACAGCATAGTCGTAATGATTGTAATTGCTGTTATTTCTTAATGTATTTTGTTTGTTTGTACTTATCACTCATGACTTACAAAGTCAAGACCTCTCATAGGCAGTTGCTAAGAAGAGTAACCATTATATTATGGTTGCACATTTGCCAAAGTTTTTATTCAATAGAAACATGGTAATAGAATAACAGTAAGTACTGACGTTTAATCCTTACATGACTGTAAAAGGAGTTATCCGAAGGTGCTTTTGTGATGGAGATAAAAATCTATCCATTTCGAGTGTGAGGACCCTAAAATAACAGCTATCATCCCACCACATTTTACCATCTATTCCAACTTATCAACGTAAAATATTAACTATTTGTTGATGAAGTATAAACACTTTGTGCATTCCCAATCAGTTACCTTCCTTGTCTCCGGGGGCAGAGGTGCTTTAAGGAGGCGGGTCCCATCTCTCCTCCCCACCCCCTTACTCACAAGTGGGGTGGGGGGACACTCTGGTTATTAGCTAAGCAGCCTCATACCCTGTGTGTATCCCAGCTGTGAGGGAACAGAACTCAATTGATTATGGACCTGTCCAAACAGTTAGTCTCTCTCTTTTTTTTCCCCAGCATGCCAGCTCATCAGGGGACCTCCTGCCCTAGAAGTACTGTTACAACCAGGGCTATTTCTTCCCTATTTCACTCCCAGGTCACAGTCCCCAGCAAAATGACAGCCCAGTTTTAATTGCTCAATCAAGCCACACTTGCCCTGAGTCCCTAGCCTTTTCCCACAAGCACTTGTAGAAACAGAATTCAGCAGCGCCTGTGGACCATACCTTAACGCTCAGGGCTCTTTTCATCATTTGTACATGGAATAATTCCCAGTCACACACTCTAAGAATATCATACACCACAAAGGGTGGTTAGGGAATTCAGTGAGTTAGTGCGTGGAATGTTAGCTGCTGCTGTTTATCCCCTTCATTACTCTTCATCATTACCAGTGACTCTGGAGACTGACAGGTGTCTAAACTAGAGGCACAAGAATTTTACAATGTGTCACTGTCTGGACCATGATTAGTTACCGTTTTACACAATAACACAGTTATCTGGAACCCAGCTAACCCTCAATTTATCTGAACTGCATGCTATCCCTCCTTTTTGGAGAAAGTGGCAAATTATACAAAAAAGCAACTAATAGGTTATGTCAGTGTCCATTCGCCCAGATAGCCCACACCTTCAATATCCACTGTGCTGCGAAATGAAGACTGGTGTTCATAAATATGACAGTGAGGCCTTTTGAGTTCCACAGTCATAAGAGAATGAATCTGTCAAGTTCAATATGCTGCACAACACTAAGTGTGGCATGGCAGGAACATGGACTTGTATGCTTTAGCAAAATTTTCAGCAACAAGGTTTGAAACTAAAAGGATTTTTGTTTGACCTTCAGCTAACCAGAAAATTCAATTGAGTCAGACTCCCCATTCCTCAACCCTTCTGGTTTGATTGTATTAGGCTCCTTTTCTTAGTATGCCCAGCCTGGCTCCACTCCATTAGCGCAGATGGCTGTGTTTCCAGGGCTACTTTGAGTGTGTGTATGAGTGTGTGCACACACAGGCACACACATGCCCACTCACTGGTGCTGCTGGTTCTTACCCAAGTAGTCGTTCCTTATAACATAGGCATCATTTTCTTATACATGTATATTATCCCCTCATCTACCTAATGTGCACAAGAAAGGCTAACTTTTAACTGTAGGAAGAAGAAAATAACTACAAGGGATGAGAATGGACATTAAGCAGGAGTTTGGTATATAATCATTCATTTTAAAGCTGCTCATTCAATAAATAAGCGGAATTGATTCATGCCACAGCACCCTCTATTGAAGACCAGTTTTCTTTTGTATAAGTGGGAAATGAAGTACACTGCATTTATTGGTATGTAGTGTGTCTCAAAGCAGCTCAATTCAGGAGGAAAAGTATCTGGTCAGAAGATAATAGAATTAACTTCCTTGTCGGAATTTTTGTAGCTTCCTAAAACACACCTGCAGGTGATTCTAATAATTGAGTAAAATAAAAATGTTTAACTTGTTGAAATCTGGGGAAAAAAATTCTCGCCTTACACCACCACCACTGACAGGCAGGCAGACCCACACAGATGCACACAGAAATGTGTCACTTTGGGGGAAATTTTGCATCAGAAAAGCCCCTTAGTTGTTTTCCTTGCTGCTTCACCCCAGATCTTGTCTGTTGGCTTGTGGTCTCACTGTGTTTAAACCATATGTTCCAATGAATACTATTAAAAATCATAGTGTGCCCAAAATATGTGTGTTGTTCTGCTTCAGTAAATGCCTGAATCAATTAGCTTTGTTTATTCACATAGAATTTGGATTAAAATATACTTTTTACTTTCTCCTTCTTTCAAACCAGTTTTACACACTGGAAAGCTTAAAGCCCAAATTAAAATTTTTTGGTGACAATTCATAGTAGCTTTCCATCAGAATAGGTATTTGCCTACTTTAGACCCAGGTTTAAGTAGTTTGACCCATATTTATTCCTTTAACCTGGAAACACACTAAACGCTGTTATTTGATCATTTATAATGGTTATAACTTTATCCATTTAATCTTTTGGGAATTTAGAGGCTTAGGTACTAGATCTAACACAATAGACACCATTGCTTGACTGTGTGAATGGCGAAACCCAAAATAGGTAGGGGTTTTTTGGGGGAGAGGGGGAGTGTTTGCTTTCTATATTTTAATAAAATTAATTTAAAAATTATTGCTCTCTAATGAAGCAACATATATAAGTATATATTGACAGTTTAAAATAAATCAGGCAGCTGATTGATGTTTGTCTCCCTTCCTCTCTCTCTAAAAAAAAAAAAAAAAAGCAATAAAAGCATATTTTTAAAAAATCAGGCTACAGGCTGACTTATTTAAACAAATCTAGATACTATAGAAAAAAAAGTATGAATTTAAAGGCCATTATTAACTTAGATCGAGGAAAATGTATTTTACATGCTATTTTTAAGAGGCAAATGATTTTTAAAAATCAGTTTTGCATTAATTATTTACTCTACAAAGGAATTATATAAAGCCAGATTATTTTTAGAATATTGACCTTAGTATTACATTACACAAAAGGGCCTAATATATCTAAATCACAAAAGATTTAAATTATATTGAATACAACCCCAAGGTTGATTGAACTTTTTTATATTCTCATTTTTGAAAATATAATTTACATACATTGCATTGCAAAAAACTCGAGTTACCCACAATACCAGAGTGCATAATTATTCTTACTGTGCTTAAGAAATAGAACAGGCAACTGTCAGGCCTTTGCTTTTGAACGGTAGATAGACTTCCAGGCATTTCTTAGAATTGGAGACCAAAAGGAAAGTAACTATTCTACTTTAAAGCAGCTGCTCACAGATTTTAGGATGCTCACTATCTGTATCCATTTGTTATATAGTTATGAAAAAATTAAGGTTTCTGAGTCTTTAATTTTAAAAACAATCAACTGATGAAAATGTAATTCTGGCATGTTTGTTAACCGTAGCTATAAAGGCTCTAAGTTAATGCTCCCTTGTTTCCCTCCCAACACAGGCCATGATTATTGCTTTCACATCAGACATGATCCCCCGCCTGGTATATTATTGGTCCTTCTCTGTCCCTCCCTATGGGAACCACACCCACTACACCATGGAGGGATACATCAACAATACTCTCTCCATCTTCAACATTGCGGACTTCAAAAACAGAAGCAAGGGGAATCCATACTCTGGGCTTGGTGACCATACCACGTGCAGGCAAGTTCCGCTTATGTGTTTAAAAATGCACTTCATGCCCAGCCGGTGTGGCTGAGTGAATTGGGCATCGTCCCATGGACTGAGAGGTCCTGGTTCGATCCCTGGCCCAGGTTGCAGGCTCAATCTCCAGTAGGGGGCATGCAGGAGGCAGCCAATCGATGTTTCTCTCTCTCCCTCTCCCTTCTTCTAAAAAAATCAAAAATGCACTTCATGTTTAGGACTTTTATTGTAAGGTTATTCCATTTGGTATCATTTAAAGAAAATAGCTAGAAACATCTTTTCCTAGCTTTCTTTTCAATCAAGGATAGTATATAAAAGGATATCCTTAAAAAAGGATAGTATATAAAAGTTAATATAGACTAGGGTTAGAGCTCCCAAATCAAATCATAAAGCAAGATTTAAAGATAAGAATTTCAAATGGTCACAGGGAGACCGATCAGAGAGAAAAGTCTCGTATCTTAGAAATGAGGAAACCCCAAGAGTTCCAAAAAGCAAGATACTTCATTAGTTACGACTAATGTTATTCAAGCACAACCTGACAACACTGAATGATGACAAACTAGCACCCTCTCTTAACAAAGAAATGCAAAGACAAGAAATGTGAATACCTCCGCCTGGCCAGCAGGGTTCTCTGAAGGTGTTCCAGAGTTCTCTGCAGTGATTTTCATGGCTGGTGAGCTCACCTGCGGACAGTATGCATGCCCTAAATTACCAGTTGATAAAGTTTGTTGACCATGGGTCATCGAGTGTTTTTGTTCAGAGCCTTAAACCTAAGGGATGATTTAAAATTTATTTAGTTCCACTCCTCAAAGCCTTCTCTGATTCAGATTCTCAACAACACAACCAAGAAACCAGAAATAAGCCCCAAGTAAATGTTTCAAAGTTACACATAGTAGAGCCTCTTCAGAATTCCACACGGAATCTGCTTTGCACAATTCTGAAGAGCAATTAAACTGGTCTAGGTCAAATAGGTTACAGGAAGAAAATTAGAGACGTGCTACCTGAGGGAGGGACACTAACCGCAGTAGCAGGTGACATCGGACGATGGGAGGTCAGTAAGACAGTGACACACAGATAGCATTCTCTGTGGGGGACGGCCCGCAGTAGCGTGAACCCTGATGACACCATTTTAAATAAACACGTTTCCGAAAATACACTCGATTGCTTTAGTTACACTCTTTTGAGAAAGCAAGGATAAAACTCTGGCAAAACTTTTAAGACACCTTTGTTCTCTTGTTACAGAGATGGAGTCTGTCATTACCATCATTTTCCTGTTGTATGTTAAGTATTACTGGAATAGTATTTCAGGGTTTTGTTACCAAATTAGACTCTTAGAGAATATTTATATGATGTCTGATTTTTAAAAGCATTGTATTAAATATGACCTCTCTTTAAATGGGCCCTGGTTTTACATCAAAAAGAATTATCTCCTGATCGGCCTCCATTGTGTTTCCAGGTATCGTGATTTCCGGTACCCTCCTGGACACCCACAGGAGTATAAGCACAACATCTACTACTGGCATGTGATCGCGGCCAAGCTGGCTTTCATCATCGTCATGGAGGTAGGAGACGCATGCGCACTGTGAAACAGTAGAGAAGGCAGTGTATTTGCATACTTTTGATCAGCTTTAAGTGTTGCTGACTGTGACTTAAAATGTGCAATATGTTCTTATTTCTTGCTAATAATTATTTTAGGACATTTATTAATCAAATTTGACCTGAAAATACCCATAAAGCTTGCATTAATTAAATTAAGTTGCTTATCTGCTTTAAATGTTAAAAGCAGGTTGTATGCTAAGGGGATTCCATTTTTTTCAATTCAGTATTGACTGTATTTGAGGAGGGGCACTGGGTTACATGGTAGGCTGAGAAGGGCCTTATTCAAAATGAATAAGATGTGATGTCTGCCCTTGAGAAACTTATTGTTGTAATATTTTATTCATATTATATTTATTGATTTTCATAATATACCTTCTTACAATTTTTTTATATTCTTAAAATTAACCATCTCTGAAAAATGATTAAGGCAGCTATAATTTTTAAATTGCTCTAGCCAACTTTACTTCCTACACTGAGTGACTACTACAAATTCCAAAGCCTGAGAAATTGCTTGATTGGGGTGGTCAGTTAGGATTACATTTAGCTGCAAGAACCAGAAAACCCATCTATTGTGGCTTAAACAAATAAGTGTTGATTTTTCTCACATAAACTTCCCTGGAAGTAGGTGACTGCTCCTGAGTCGATACCAGCTTGCTCATACAAGGACTGTCGCTCTATTTCCTAGGTTCTCTCTCACAGAGTGCAGCTTTATGGCTGCAATATGACAGCTGCAATTCCACATAACACATTTACGTCCTAGGTGAGAAGAAGAAGGACAATGCTAGCTATATCTGTTCCTTCTTGTCAGGAGAGAAAGTGCTTTGCCAGAACCCCCCAGAGCACACTTCCATCTACATCTCATTGGCTAGATTTATAGCAAAGGATTCCTCCTAGCAGCAAAGAATGCTGAGGCTGGAGGTATTTGGTTTGCTCTGAAGAAAATCATAACCTGTTAGCAAGAACGAAGTGGGATAGGCTTCCTGGCTTTGATCATTTTTCTAGTATTTTTTAATAGTTACTAAACATGAACAGAAGAAGAAAATCACTCCTCATTAGCTCACCATCATAAGGGGATTCCTGAAGTACAGTATCTGGTATACAGAAAGAGTCACTGTTCAAATATGTAGTGACCAAAGTGTTTAGACTTCTGCTTTCGATGTCATGGTGGACTAGATACTGTGAGGGGCCATCTCACTACAAAACATTTAGAATCAGCTTAAAACATAGTTTCCTTTGCATTTTTGAGCTTACTAGAAGGGAGGGGAATCTACAAATAGGAAAGAACAAAGGAGATGGACTAAAATAAAGGAGTGAGCAGCAAGCACCCTGGAGTTTGGGGGTCTCTGAGAACAAGTACATTATCAGCGACTCCATCGAAAAGGTCACAGGTCAGAAGCAGGTGGAAGAGCTGAGCTCAAGACAGCTGGATTCAGCTTGGGACCCCAAAAAGGGGTCTCAGGGCAGAGGGAAATGTATATCTTCTCTGGAGAAAAGTGTCCTCAATTTAGACCCCAGGTTTTTCTCAAATTTAAATACTCAAATATGAGCTTACAATAAAAGATCGACAGGCTTCCAGTCAAGAAGGCAGCTTACGTAAATGCTGAATTTCCCGACTCCCGCGACCACTTCAGAATTGCAACTAACCTACAGAACAGCCATCATTGAGGACCACCTGAAGTGTAGCTGACAGAAGTTCCATCACTAAGGATATAGAGAAGAAGCCACAACAAGACTGGTAGGAGGGGCAGAGACAGGGAACTGGCTGGTCCCACACCCATGTGTGGCGGATAAAAATCGGGAGGGGTATCTAGGCTGCAGCCGACCTTGAGGAGTCAGGAGTCCCAGCCCCACACCAGGCTCCCCTGCCTAGGATTCCAGTGCCAGGAAGAGAAGTCCCCATCACTTCTGGCTATAAAAACCAGCAAGGATTGTGGCTGAGACAGAGTCCCAGGCATTTATCCCAATGGGCCAGTGCACAGACTTATTCAGATTGACTTGCTTTGAGATCTAGCACCAAGACAGCAGCTTACAAGGAATCAGGGACAAACCTGGAGGAACTGAATTCTCTGGCATCAGGGCGCGAGCTAGAAGGCAGTTTTCTCCCAGACAGAAGTGTTAACAAAAGCCATTGTTCCTTTGCTGAGATCTCCCCCTCGGATGCTGACTGATGCTATATCTGAGTTTATCAACCTGACTAACATTGTTGTCCCTGCCTTGGTGATTCCCTGAGACCTCGCCCCACGCAACTTTTGGGTCCTCTGAAGCCAAGTCCAGTGGCTTTTCCATACAAACAACCTGTCTTGGTTTATGCTGTAGACTTTCCTAAAATCTCCCAATCTCACAGACGCCAGAGAAGCAGCCTCTGGCCTCGGTGTGCCCCGTACCTCTGGCTAAGTGGCCCCAAGCATAGCATTAGGGGCACCTGGCCTCAGTTCACAGCTTAGCCTATATCAGACACCTCTAAGCCCAGGACAAGGGACAACCATCTTCAGATCACTTTGTAGCTCATATCGAGTGGGCAGGGCACAGGCAGCAGCTGACCTTGGCCTGCACCCCACAAGAGGCTCCAGAAACAACACACACGGTGGCCAGCTTCAGAGCACCACCCAGCCACCTCCACAAACGGCAGACTCAGCAGACACTAGAGCTTCGGTAAATCAGATCCTGGTACGTAGGATCAGCCCCCACACAACAGCTCCTCCACTGCAGTCACACGCAGTCCTCACGGCCGGTCAGCCTGCGGGTTAGGCCCTCCAAACAACAGGAGGGTACATGCACCCCATGTCAGAAATTAAGAATACAATAACTAAAATGAATAATGTATTAGAGGGAATCAAAAGTAGATTACATGAAGCAGAGGACTGAATCAGTGATTTGGAAGATATTGGTAGCAGAAAACACCCAGTCAGAACAGCAAAAATAACAAAGAATCCAAAAAAATGAAGATAGTGTAAGGGGCCTCTGGGACAACATCAAGCAAACCAACATTCACATTATAGGGGTACCAGAAGGAGGAGAGAGCAAGAAATTGGAAACCTATTTGAAGTAATAATGACAGAAAAAATTTCCCTAACCTGGCAAAGAAAATAGATATACAATCCCAAGAAGTGCAGAGAGTCCTAAACAAGATGAACCCAAAGAGGCCAACACCGAGACATGGCATAATTAAAATGCCAAAGGTTAAAGACAAAGAGAGGATCTTAAAAGCAGAGTAATAGACTGGTGATAACTACATATGTATCAGCGATAACTTTAAATGCTCCAGTCAAAAAACACACAGTCATCCCTCACCACTTCGCGCTTCAACTTTCGCGGCTTCACTCTATCACAGTTTTTTCAAATATATTCATTAAAAAGTTGATCGAGACAGTGAAAGTGATACAGCGGTGCCCTTGGTTATCTAAGTCAATTATACACCCCTGTATTACAATTAAAATGAAAATTACTGTACGTGTGGACTGTAGGCCTATGTATTCGAGCACCCCAGGAATCCAACGCCAGGTGCAACCGCTAGAGTCTAGAACGGATTAACCGCGATAAACGAGGGACGACTGTACAGTGGCTGAATGGATAACAGTAGAAGATTCACATATGCTGCCTACAAGAGACTTACTTCAGTTCAAATGACACACACGGACTGAAAGTAGGGGGTGGAAAAAGATATTTCATAACAATGGAAACAAAAGCTGGGGTAGCAATACTTTTACCAGATGAATGATTCTTCAAAGGCTATAATGAAAGAAAGAAGGACCCAGCAATTCCACTTCTGGGAATTTATCTGAAGAAACCCAAGATACTAAGTTGAAAAGACATATACATCCACATGTTCGTTGCAGCATTATTTACAATAACCAAGATATGGAAGCAACCTAAGTGTCCATCAGTAGATAAAGAAAGAAAAATGGTGCATATATACAATGGAATATAACTCAGCCATAAAAAAGAATGAAACTTTACCATCTACAGCAATATGGATGGACATAGAGGGTATTGTGCTGAGTTAAATGAGTCAGACAGAGAAGACAAATGCCATATGATCTCACATATATGTGGAATCTAAAAAACAAAAGAAAGGAACAAGCAGAACAGAAACAGACTCATAGATACAAAAATATTTTGACCGTTGCCAGATGGGAGGAGGGTTGGGGAATGGGTGAAAAAGCTGAAGGGAATATACCAGTTGGTAGTTACAGAATAGTCACAGGGATGTACAGTACAGCATAGGAAATTTAGAGAATAATATTGTAATAACTATGGTGTCATATAACTAGGGTACTAGATTTATCGGGGTGATTGATCACTTCGTAATTTATATAATTGTCTAATCACTATGTTGTACACCTGAAACTAATATATGTCAACTATAATTGAAAAATAAAAAGTATTTGAATAAATAAAATAATATACCTCCACAAGAAGGAAAAAAGACAAAAAATTAACAATAATTAAGTGAAATAGAAAAAAACAACTAATTTGAACCATCAATAACTTTAAGAGTTTGAATGAATGATCAGAAAAGGAATATAAATTAACTGTATATAAAAATGTTTAAACAAATGAGAGTCAAAAACGAGCAAACAATAAGGAACTATTAAAAAAATTACAAGGCAGTTTTGAAAAATAATTTCATAGAACTTTTAGAAATGAAAATATATAGTTGTTGAAATGAAAAATTAACATATGGATTAAACAGAAGTTTAGGCAAATCAGAAGAAAGCATTGGTGAATTGGAGGATAGGTCTGAAAAAATTACCCCTAACACATCACAGGGAAATAAGAAAATGGAAATTTTGAAGAAGAGGTTGAGTAGTATGGAAGACAAAATGAGAAGAAGAAACTTTCAAAAAAAATATCATAGGAGAAAAGAATGGAGGAGAGGCAATATTCAAAGAGATAATGGCCAAAATTTTTCCAGAATATATGAAAGACATCTGTTCACCAAGCAGAAAGCACAAAAAATACCAAGCCGAACAGATAAAGAAATCCACACTTATACACATTATAAGGAAAATGCAGCACACCAAAGATAAGATCTTAAAAGTAACCATAGATAAAGACAGATGACTGATGAAGAAAATTGAAATTAGAATGAGAGTAAACTTTTTAACAGCATGGAAGCCATAAAATAATCCAATATCTTCAAAATGCTAAAGGTAACTATAAACTTAGAATTATAGCAAAACTTTGAGTACTTGAAAATTTTTTTCACAATGAAAATACCAGGTCATACGGTTTTATAAGAGAATAATACCAAAATTTCTAGAACGGGTTATTTCAATCTCATACAAACTCCTCCAGAGATCAAAAGGGAAATACTCCCCAACTCCTTTTAGATTCTAAAATCAGACAAGAGAAAGGAAAATTGTAAGCCAGTCTCTCTCATTACATAGATACAAAATCTTTTTAAAATGTGCAGACTGACTTGAGCAATATATTTTTAAAAGATGACATACCTCATGGATTTATCACAGGAATGCAAGAGTGGTGTGACATAGAAAATCCACATATTTATAAATATTACCTACCTCAGAAATAGATGGGGAGAAGAACCTCTTTCTTACAACATTAATTTTGCCTCTTATTGTATAATTTCCAACACTAATCTCTCTCTCATCTCAAAATATTCTCCACCCTCACGTTACCGAACTGACCCGAAGCATTTGACACAGCTGAACACTCTTGATATTCTTCCTCACTTGGCTCCTCGGTTGTCTGCTTTTCTGTCTATTCACAGCCTTGGTGACCTCATGGAGTCCATTGGCTTTGAATGCCATATATATACCAATGACTCACAAATGGATATCTCTAAAATACCTCTTTCCTGAACTCAGCCATGAATCCAGCTGCCTCCTTGACCTTTCTACTTGGATGCCTAACAGATAGCTTAGATCCCCAAATTCCCATATTTACTTAAATTTATTTCTAATGTTCTCCTCCCAACCCCGTCCTAAATCTGTTCCATCCACAGTCAGTCTTCCTGCTCTGAATTATGGTAGTTCCAGATCACCAGTTGTTCAGGCCGGGATTCTTGGAATTCTCCTTATTTTCTCTCCCCCTCACACCCCACATCCAGTCCTGTTGGCTTTTCCTTTGGAAAGACACCACAGATCTGACCACTTCTTGCCAACTCTGCTGCCATCACCCAAGTCAGAACTACCATCATTTCTTGCCTGAGTTAGCACAGCAGTCTTCTAACCAGGCTCTTGATCATCTTACACAATGTAGCCACACTCCGTAGCTCCCTGATGTCACTGCTCTCCTTCAGCCTTGCCATTCCTGGACCACATCCTGCAGGTGCCAGTGGATAGACTGTGCCCTGCCTGTTCCCTTTACCTGGGTGTCCTTCCTCCTGATAGCTGCATGGCTAATTCCCTCGCCTCATTAAAATATTTGCTCAGTGAGGACCATCCGATAATCTATATAAAATCTATAAAAATTCACCTGCCACCATAACGCTCACCGTAACTCTTACCCTGCTTTACCATTTATTTACCCATAGCTGTTACTGCTTCTAACACCATGTTTAATTTATTTGTTTTTAATTATGTTTATTGTATATTATCTCTAACGCCTTACTAGATCAGAGATTGTTGAATAGCAAATAAATAAAAATATTTGACCTCATTAGTCATCAGGGAAATGCAAAGTAAGACCAAAGTGAAAGTTCATTTCATAGTCACTGTGTTGTTTAAGGAAAATCCAGGTCTGATAACAAGTGCTGACAAGGATGTAGAGCAACTGAGCCCATCATACACTGCTGGAGGGAGTGTGAGCTGGTGTAACTGCTTTGGGAAAGTCGTGCTTGAGTGCAGTCTTGCAAAATTGAACATTCATGTAACATATGCTCTCCTAGGTGTATACTCTTGAGAAACTCTCACAGTTGTGCTCCAGGATCCAAGAGCAAGAACATTCCCAGCATCATTTCTAATACAAAAACTAGAGACAAGCCCAGTACCCTTTGTATGGGAACAAATAAATCCTGGAAGTGAAAATGGACTACAGTTATGCACTACAGTTATATACAGTAACATTGATGAATCTTAGAAACTAGTTTTGAATGAACAAAGCAATTTTCAAAACACTGTATACAATATCATGAGTTTCATAAAGCTCCAATCAAGCAACACCAGACAGTATATTATTTTGGGATATGTACATATTTTGTTAAACTATTTTTTTAAGAAAAAAATTATATACTTTCACAGATAGGAGTGTTTACCTTTGGGGAAGAGGCTTGGGAACAAGATAGGAAAGGAACACACACCAAAACACTACAGCATAGTCAGTGTCGTGGTGTTACAGATATTGGATGTATTCTTTCCTACCTATCAAATAGTAGTCTTGAAATAGATAAAGTGACAACATGTAGCTCCTTGCCAAAGCCACATGATGGGGGGAGAGACAGGATCATGACGAATACCCACCACCTTGTCCAGATACACTGCCATAATGACCAGCAAAAATCAATGAAAGGAACTCCGTTCCCCTCCATGTCTTTGCAGTTGACTTTTTTCTTCTTCTCTCCTTCAGCATATCATCTACTCTGTGAAATTTTTCCTGTCGTATGCAATTCCAGACGTATCGAAAAGCACGAAGAGCAAGATCAAGAGAGAAAAATACCTAACCCAAAAGCTGCTTCATGAGAATCACCTCAAAGATATGACTAAAAATATGGGGGTCATCGCTGAGAGCATAATAGGAGCAATAGATAACAATGTACGACCAAAATTAGAATAAGAGTTTTAAGTTCTGAGAAGCACTTTAAAGAATTTTGCTCTGTCAAAAAATACTATGAATCTCTAATGAGAATGCTTAAAAATCACCCCTCCTGCAGCAGAATGGATTCTTGTTTTCCAATACCTTATGTAGGGGAAAACAAGATAATAAAAAAGAATCAAGTAACCTTTTGATTATTTTTAGGGAGTGTTTCGTTTCTTCACCTTGCCGGATCTGTTCCAGCTGCCTCCCCCTTACAGTGCCATCAAAGACAAGACATGCTAGTTTCTGCATGATTAAAAATCGCTAACTCAGAATTCAGCCTGAATGCTGTATTAAGTGGCAAATAGACTCGAGACTTCATGATGTTTAGAGGTATTATCACAGCCCTACAGAAAAGGAAACCTCGGTTAACAGGAAATAGTTTCGGTCTTCATTTTGGCCTATCTGCCCATCTCGAAACGCTCTTGGTGGACCGGGATGAGGACGGCGAGGCCCTGCAGCATGTCTGTGCTAACCCACCGTGACACCGCGTATCTTCCAGGAGCCACCCTGGGATGTGCTGTGCCTAATCAATGTTGACTGCTTTGCAGCCCTGAAGGGAATAAGATGACAAAAGCTGGGAAAGTTACAGATTCAAACAGAACTGTAACTCCTATTGATCAGGATAATTAATTTACCTCCTCTAAAGATGTGTAGTTTCTTGAATAAAAAAGGAATTAAAATTACATTTCTATCAACATAATGGTCTGAAAAAGATAAGCCCATCAATTTCCCACCAGTTGCCCTTTATCCATTGGCTACAGGATGTACAGTATTACAGGTCACAAGCACCATCGCAAATGGCCTGCTGTGACATGGTGATGCCGTGTGTGGTTAAGAGAACACCAGGTGCCCTAATGGTGAGCCACACTGCGTCCTGGATGGGGAGCACCTTTCAGCAGGGATTCTGCACGTCCATGCGGCCAGCATACCAAAGCACCTGCCCTAGGTAGCTCCTTGCACCCTCCGTTCTCCTGTTCCAACCCAGTAACGTGTTTGTATTGCATGTTTGCACCAGGGGAGCATTTGTGGGGAGGGAGAGGGAAAGACAGGAGTAGATCCAGATTATTCCCAATCAAAAAAAGACTGGCCCTTGCCAGTTTGGCTCAGCACTTAGAGCGGACTAATGTGTCTCAGGTTCAATTCCGGCCAAGGGCATGTACCTCAGTTGCGGTTCGTCCCCGGCCCTGGTTGGGTTGTGCGGGAGGCAACCAGTCGATGTGGCTTTATCATATCGATGTTTCTTGCTGTGTGTCTCTCTCTCTCCCTCCCTCCCTCTCTGTCTGATAATAAGTAGAAGAATATCCTCACGTGAGGAATAAAAAAGAAAAGACTTTGGATTGGATTTGCGCTTCCTGCTCCCTAACCCTATCGGGCATTTAGGCTAAGGAAGTAAAATGGAGCTAACTTCCTGCTGAACTGCCTATCTTGCCCTCAACATGCTCAGCTGAGCATCCTTTACAGTGCTTTACTGCCATTCAGGTGCTAGACCCTCGGTAAACTCCAGAGAAGAGACAGGGCCACACGCCTCACCCTTGACTGCTAACGGGAGTGCTGGGTGCAGGAGAGGTCCCGGCACCGGGTTCTTGCTAGATGGGTCACCAGCCGCTGGGGCCACAGGAGCCAAGCTGCTCAGAATCCCAGCAGCAAAGGAAAAGGAAACTTGTTTTAGTGCTTAGAGGCTAGTTAAAATAGAGTAGTCTAATTCCAGGTCACAATTCTAAATGCCTGCCATTTTAAAAAAGCAGTATTTGTGTAGGATTCATCAAAGCAGTATCTGGACTTTTGAATTGTCCCAGTGAACCAAGAACAGCATTTCACTAACTTTCTTGATAATGCAGACGATGTGATCAGAAAGTGCTCGTGACCAGCCGTGTGAGGTCTGAGCACACGGGAATGAGAAATTAATTTCTTACCGGGGGAAACTGTTTCTTATTCCACACAGCCCAGACGGGGTGCCACGGTCCTGCCCCACTCCCCGTGACACTTCCTCTCAGATTACCTCCTCTCTGAACTGTGTGACTGTCTTCTGGTATTGGATTTGGCAATTACTTATTGCGTATGGAAGCATGAAAAGGAATGTTTTTGCCTTATCTCCTTGTATGTAAAACTTTAAAAGAATTATGCATTTATGTTTTCATAAACCATCTTTCATACCTTGTCTGCACCGTCTGAAATGTGCTTCTGTGGACAGGGGGAGGGAAACCCCTACACTTTTAAAGGCAGCAGATGTGTTGTACGACACTGCTAACAGTCCCCAGACAGCTCAACTGTAGTGGGAGCCCAGGGTCACCTGTGACACCGACACTGTTAATATGAGTCTAGTGCCGACTTGTCGGAGGTGAAGAAACCTGGGGCTGTGTCTGCTGGACACATGATCTGTCATGAGCTGGACCTGTAAGTGCGCAGAGGCAGCACCTGGGGAAGTGGTTGGGTGCGGCCATGGACCTATGCAGGGGAAAATCTGGCCCTCCACCTGCCCTGCGTTAACCACTAGAGAAATGTTCATGTTGTACCCTTTGGTAATGCCTCTGAATTTTAACAGTGTGAGGCATTCGACCAAAATACTCAGGGGATTTTTTTTTAATATCCCTCTGATATTTTAGTTATGTCAATAGAAGGGGAAAGCTATCATTTTTGTTTGAAAACTAAATAAGGCCATCTTGGAAACGGTCACCAAAGTCTTCCCTTTTGATTGCACATACATCTTGAATTTCAGAAAACATGAATTCACAATGGGAGGGCTCTGTTGTTGAAACACTTCTTACACCATTTTTCATGTTTGTATTATATTTTAAGATGTCTAGAAAGTTAAAATGTATGAGTAGCTTAACTAAATGGAACTGAAATATTCATAACACTTCCTACACTGTGGCATAAGATGTAAAGTTTGTAATGTTTCGTGATTTCTGTGCATTTTAATATCCTTTTATAATTATGAGCATTTTAATAAAAGTATTTTAAAAACAATACTGTGGTCTACTCATTTAATTGTCTTAATGTTTTTAAGAAAAAGCAAAGATATACCTGCTAGTTACCAATGATCTCAGATAACAAATGTACACTTTTATATAGATTATATCTGAAATTATATTTTTTCACAGCCTACACTTTGAAACATGGTTTTTCTGGGGAAAATTGGGGGTGGAGACTCAGCCAGGGCTGCTGCATACAGTTGTTGGGGTTGAACTCAGCACAAGATACCGAGCCTGGAGACCAGGTGGGAGCTGACAACCAGCGCACCTGTCTCTGCTCACCACGCAGGTGCACCAGAGTCCCACCGCACCCGCCAGGGGGAAGAGGTGCTTTCTCTAACTGCACAACGGCGGCATCTGATCGCTAGACCATGGTCACAGGAGCAATGTCACCTGAGGGCAAATGTCTACAGGTCTCAGAAAGGTTCCGTTTGAATCTGCCATGGCCTTGGTTGCAGAAAGAAGAAATTATGGAGAATGGAGAATATAAAAGATAATATTACAAAAATCAACTCTTTAAAAATCCTAGGCAATATAAAATCCATATTTTAACTCATTTCATCCTTTGACTTTTTTTTTTTTTGACCAGCTTAATTTTCGTTAGGCTTCCAAACTATAAGCCACGTATAGTTCATAACTGAACAAACAGGAAGAAGCCTTTTCTGATCCCGAAATAGCACCTTTGGGACCAGTACTAATAATGTTATTCTTCCCTTCAAGCATTTTCAGTTCAGCAGAGGGCAACTACAAGTTCATTCCTTAAGCTAACACCCCCTTCTCATTTGGGGGTCATGATGAGATCTTAAATACAGTTTCCCACTATCCACAGCTTTTACTTTCCATGGTTTTAGTTACCCACAGTCAACTGTGGTCTGAAAATATTAAATGGAAAATTCCAGAAATAAACAATTTGCAAGACTTAAATTGTGTGCCATTCTGAGTATGGTGATGGCATCTTATCCTCCCTGGGACATGAGTCATTCCTTTGCCCAGTACATCCACGGCCCATTAGTCACCAAACAGCCATCTCGGTTATCAGACCGATGCTCTGGGTGTCACTGTGCTTGTGTTCAAGTCACCCTTATTTTACTTAATAACGGCCCCAAAGCCCAAGAGTCGTGATGCTGGCGATTCAGATTCTTAAAGAGGAACCTTAAAGTACTTCCTTTAAGTGAAAAGGTGAAAGTTCTCAATAAGGAAAGAAAAATAATCGCATGCTGAGGTTGCTAAGATCTATGGTGAGAACGAGTCACCTATCCATGAAATTGTGAGGAAGGAAAAAGAAATTCTTGCTAGTTTGCTGAGACAGACCATATTTATAACTGTATTACAGTATATTGTTATAATTGTTTTATTTGAGTATTTGTTGTTAATCTCTTATTGTGCCTAATTCATAAACTTTACCATAGATATGTATGTATAGGGGAAAAACATATATAGGGTTCAGTATTAAAAACATTGTGTGTGTGTGTGTGTGTGTGTGTGTGTGTGTGTGTGTAGTTCAATACTATCCAAGGTTTTTTAATGTGTCCTCTGAGGATTAGGGGGACTACTGTAATTGGTATTTATCTTCCCCCCACCCAGCACCATGTTAGATGTTTACTTACACATTATCTCACTATTCACATGATTTTTTTGCAGAGAAATTTTTAGTAGCTTTTAAAAAAAGGATTATAAAAGAAATGCAACACGTTAGAAAGCCCCAAGCTGTACAAAAAGTCCTACTGTCACCGCAGCCCAGCCCATTCCACTCCCAGGGGGCCCAGGAAGTGTGAGCTTGGGGCCATCAAGGGCAGCCTTTGCCCCCAAGCGACTCCAGAGATTTGCTTTGGTTTCAAAAAATTATATTCAGTGTATTAAAATTGAAAATAAGAAAAGCTAGTTCTTTGCTTCAGCTTTTCAGTTCAACCCAAATCGTATTCTTTTCATAAATTTAGAAAATCTTAGCACTTTTAAGAAAACTTTGTATCTACTTACAAACTTAATGAAATGCTCTAAGATATCTGAAATGACACTTGTAAGTTTAGTCTATTTCATTTCCTTACTAAGTACTCCAGTTTTCCAACCAACTGGCCAAGAGGTCGTGAGGAAGGAGACTGCACACTTCTTGCCCCTGCTCTTGTGTCGAGGACACCTTCACAGAGACATGGAGCCCATTTTCTCCTTTGTCACCCTTTGTCACCGGAGACTGAATATACAAGTGGGCAATGGCCAAACCACATATAAAAATAAAACTCTGACCCACAACCTGTAGTAACTAATCCAGGAAACCAACCCCTTATCTACAATAATCAGACCAGGAAGGCAGCCAGACTAACAGGAAGTCAGCCTGTTTTATCTGTAGTGACAGTCCAGGAAGCCAAACAACCCCTGAAACAATCCACCCCAAATGGCCAGGACCTGATTAATACTGACAGCTTTTCTAATTTCTATCCCTACTTCAACTCAGGACCAACCAGAGAAAGCCAAATATGTACTCCCTAAACAATTACATAGGACACCTCACTTCTAGTGAGCCCCCCCATGTCAATACCCAGTCAGGACACACCGGAAGCCTTCCCCTTTTCCACTATAAAGCTTTCCTGCTTCCGTTTCTGCCTCGAGTCTCTGCCAAAATGCAACTGACGGTGGCTGACTCCGTTGCCATGGGGAGATCAGAATAAATAGCCTGTGGTTGTTCTCATTTAGTTGGTCTTCATTTATTTCACATTACTGTTTGATAGAGGTGGAGAGGTGTTGCTGGGTGGGTAGGACAAACCTTTGGGAGTCTTGTTTTGCCTGACTCCTGCCCTTGAGCCATATTGGGGTAGAAGGGGAGGGACAATTGGTAATTATGGCAGTTGAATCTTCTGAAAGTATAGATTGGACCACCAGGTGTGAAACTGAACTTAACACAGTTTTGCCTTTGATAGGCGATGGAGAACCTATGAAAGACGTCAGAAGGGAAAACTGGAAGCAAGAATCGCATCTTTGCTGGCCAGTGTAGCTCAGTGGTTAGAGCGTCAGCCAATGGACCTAAGGATCGCAGGTTCAATTCCCAGTCAAGGGCACATACCTGGGTTGTAGGTTCAATCGCAGCCCCAGTCAGGGTATGTGCAGGACGCAGGCAATCAATGTGTGTCTGTCACATCCATGTTTCTCTCTCTCTGTCTCTCTCCCTCACTTCCTTCCACTCCTCCTCCCTCCCTCCCTCACTCCCTCTAAAAATCAATGGAAAAAATATCCTTGGGTGAGGATTAACAACAACAACAACAAAAGAATCTCATCCTTGTTCCTGGTGAAGACTCATTGCCCTTCTGATTAAACTCTTGCTCCTCTGAGATGTTCAGAAGGCACCTGGGTACCTTCAGAGTCAGGAAAGAGCTGGATACCAGTTCTCAGGGAGGCCGCTTTGCAACATCCCTGAGGCAGGGAGAGAGGAGAGTTGACCTCGGAGCCTTCATATTCCAAGGAGGATTAAAGCCTATTGGAGAGAAAGCAATCCTGGGACAACCAACTGTGGCCATGACTATTTCACTTCATTTGGGGAGATGTTTTCCTTTGCTTACGAAGCAGAAGGTTTTGCAAATGTTCTTTAAAAGACCAGCATTTCCATTTCCTACCAGAAAACATGAAGTTTCATGGCCCTTTAAACCCTCGCCTCATTCCCTTAAACTATTTAGCACCTGGCATCTTTTGCAATGCTGAAGTGATTTTATTTTATTTTTGTCATTTAATCTACTGGAAGGGCCCCCAAGACCCCTGGCCCTACCCTTCATTTCTCATTCACTCATCTGGGCACTCTGCCACAACCACACCTAGTCCTTGCACGTAGAACCAATCCACACAAGTACATTCAGAATATCACAATATTAGGGATCACAATATTATAGAACTGTGATCTCTAATATTGCTCGGCATGGATAAGCACATTTTTGGTTACAAAATACCCTGCCACCACTTTCTCTCTCTGCGGTGTCCCCTGTGGTGACTCAGAGTGATGAGCCTCTGTTACCGACGAGAGAACACGGAGAAGTTGGCTGCTCTGTGGTACAGGACAAGCTGCACCCACCAACGGGACCAGAGCTCGAGGGCTGACCTCACCACTGGGCCTTTTCTCCTCCACTTTGTTTTTGAACAGACACATTAACTTTTACCTTCAAGTATTGTGGGTCCTTTGCAGTGTTCAGTGTTCACTAACCCAGGGATCTAGCTTCAAAATCAAAATTGTAGAGCAACCCTTTCTTACAGACTGGCTAGAAAAGGAAGGTGGGAGCAGCTCGAAGAGTCCAGGGAAATAGACAATCAGGAAAAAGAGCAAATCTCTCAGGAGATTCAGCAAGTAGTGGAAGGTTCCAGGTCCCTCCTTTCTGCTATGAACTGTAACCACTAAACCATATTCCATTTTGGTTGTACCCCAAAATACTTAAAAGCAAACATATGTAAGGAGCAGCTCCCAGGAAGCTTCCTTTTTCACTGGTGCCGGTGGGTCAGATACAACCCCAGCAGCCTTCCTGGGATCCAGAGAGAACCGTCTCGTTACTGCTCACCCTTCACTAATAAGGAGGCAGGGTAACGCGTTTTGGGGACTTCCTTTGCAAGGATAAATCACTTCATTGCCTTCCTTGTTGTAATCTAGAAGATTGTACTGAAAACCTTGACTAAAACGTTCCAGATAATATTCTTTCACATCACCATTTGAAGCTCTGTCACCCGATCCATGTGAACTATGTAATCCCAAACACTCTGTGGTGGCACTCCACATCGGGAAAGGGGCAGGTCCCTTCCTGTCTCTAGGGCTCTCCCCCTGAGTTTTCCTGAGCTCCAACCCTTTGTAGTTTGTCGGCCCTGATAATACCTCAGTATCACTGTTTTCCAAACCTTGTCCTGCTTAACATCTCGATTCATTCATGGCCACCTAATTATTAATCTTCGTTCCCCTGCTTTCTGTCAGCTGCTGTACCTACAGGTAAGAACAGCACACCAGCATCCTATTCGGAAACGAACACTCGAGCCTGGCCAGTGTGGCTCAGTGGTTGAGCGTCGACCAATACACCAAGAGGTCACTGGTTTGATTCCTGGTCAGGGCACATGCCCTGGTTGTGGGCCCGATCCCCAGTGGGGGGCATGCAAGAGGCGGCCAGTTGATGTTCTCACTCATCGATGGTTCTATCTCTCTCTCCCTCTCTCTCTCTAAAATTAATAAAAGAAAAAAAGTTAAAAAAAAAAAAAAAAGAACAGAAACCACCACTCAATGCCGCAGCACACGGGTGCAGCCTGGATAACTAGTCTGTTACAAACACCTTTTCTTCAGCCCTCTGTTTTCTTAGGAACTATCTGGCCAGCTGCACCATCCCAACTAATTCAAATCTTTCTGTTCTGTGAACCACAGCCTGAGGCAAATGTACTTGCCCTCCCTCCCCACCATCTTGCATACTGTAAATGAGGAGAGAAAGAAACAGAAACTTTGCCTGGAGTACAGAGTGAGGATTTTAATCTATTTATCTAAATATCTCAAGAATATAGTTGGCCTCGCCAAAAATGTATCCTGTTTTCATTAGAGGCAATGAGTACATTTAGAATATAACAGAAAGTCCCTGGAAAAAATGAAGGCAGTGTTTGTGGGGAAGACAGTAGTGATGGTTATTTTACTGGTGCTCCAGGCAGCCTGTCTGGAATATGGGAAAGCAAATAAGATTTAGAAACAGAGGACCTTGGTTCAAGTCCTGGATCTGCCACTGACTGGCCTCATGACCTGTAGCAAGCTGAGACAGTGAATGTACAAATAGACAATGTCCAGACCATATATTAAAATATAACTCTGACCACAACCTACAGCAACCAGCCCAGGAAACCAACTCTTTACAATAATCAGACCAGGAAACCAGCCTGCTGTAAGTCAGACTTGTAAGAAGTCAAATTTCTATCTCTAGTGACAGTCCAGGAAGCCAAACAATAACCCCTGAAATAATCAGCTCCAAAGGGCCAGGACTTAATTAACAATGGATTTAATTTCCCTAATTTCTGTCCCTGCTTCCGACTTAGAACCAATCAGACAAAGCCAAATATGTACCCCTAACCAGTCTCATAGGATGCCCCAATTCTAGGTAGCCCACCTCCAGCTTCCCCACGCCAACACCCTCCAATCAGGGCAAACACAAAATCTTTCCTTTTTTCACTGTAAAGCTTTCTCATTCTTGTGCCTGCCTTTGTGTGTCTGCCAAAATGCTGACAATGGCTGACTCCTTTGCTACATAGAGCTCAGAATAAACATCCTCTGCTTGTTCTTACTTGGTTGATCTTTGCTCATTTCCACAGTTAACCTCTCTAGGCTCTAGCTTTCTAATCCATAAAATGAGGCTAAGTAGTTCCCACCACTCACTGTCATTTTTAAGTCCCTAACATCTCACACTGGATTTGTGTGCCACGAAGTATAAGAAACCACAGGATGAACAAGAGGCGTCCTCTTGGAGGTGAGTGTTTCAATGATTGGGGAAGAAATGGCCAAATTAAAATGAATACATATATATTATGGAATTGAATGTAAAATGCAAATAAATTTTAAGATAAAATAATTGACATTTACAGAGCCTTTCATCCCAGAACATCAGATTACACATTCTTCTCTAGTGCACATGGAACATTCTCAAGGCTAGACCATATGTTGGGTCACAAAACTAGCCTCAACAAATTCAAGAAGATTGAAATTATACCAAGCATATTCTCTGACCACAGTGCCTTGAAATTAGAAATCAACTGCAAAAAAGGAATTAAAGAAACCCACAAATATGTAGAAATTAACTGCTAAAACATACTGCTAAAAAATGAATGGGTCAATGAAGAAATAAAAGGTGAGATTAAAAGCAATATAGAGACAAATGAGAATGACAGTAATATATATCAAAACTTCCGGATGCAACAAAAGCAGTAATAAGAGGGAAGTTTGTATCATAACAGGCCTATCATTAAATCTTAAAGAACTAGGAAAAGAAGAAACAAAGCAACCCAAAGTCAGTAGGAGAAAGGAAATAATACAAATTAGAGCAGAATTGAATGAAATAGAGAACAAAAAGACTATACAAACAATTAATACAACAAAGAGCTGGTACTTTGAAAAGATTAATAAAATTGACAAACCCCTGGAAAAAAGAGAAAAGACTCAGACAAAATCAGAAATGAAAGAGCAGAAGTTACCACATACATCACAGATATACAAAGGATCATACTAGAATACTATGAAAGACTATATGCCACCAAATTCAATAACCTAGAAAAAATGGATAAATTCCTAGAAATATATAACCTTCCTAGACTGAATCAGGAAGAACTGGAAAATCTAAATAGACTGATCAGTGGTGATAAATTGAAACAACCTTCAAAACCTCCCAAAAAATAAAAGTCCAGGACCAGATGGCTTCACCAGTGAATTCTACCATTCAAAGATTTGAAACCTGTCCTCAAACTCTTCAAAAAAAAATTGAAGAAGAGGCAATACTTCCAAACACATTTTATGAGGCCAACATAACCCTGATACCAAAACCTGACAAGGATTCATACACACACACACACACACACACACACACACACACACACACACACACATGCACACACACAACTACAAACCAGTATCTCTGAAGAATACAGATGCAAAAATTCTAAACAAAATCCTAGCAAATCGAATATGACAATACATTAAAAAAATAATACATCATGATCAAGTAGGGTTTATTCCAGGGGCACAAGGATGGTTCAACATATGCAAATTGATCAATGTAATACACCACATTAACAAAAGGATAAAAATCATATGATCTTATCAATAGATGCAGAAAAAGTATTTGATAAGATACAAAATCTATTTATGATTAAAACACTCAATAAAATAGGTAAAGAAGAAAGTACCTCAACATAATAAAGGCCATATGTGACAAAACCTCAGCCAATATCATACTCTGTGGTGAAAAACTGAAAGCTGTTCCTCTAAAATCAGGAACAAGACAGTGTCCACTTTCACTATTCATTTTTGTTGTTGTTAATCCTCACCCAAGGACATTTTTCCATTGACTTTTAGATAGAGTGGAAGGGAAGGAAGGAAAGAGAGAGAAACATCAATGTGAGAGAGACCCATCAATTGGTTGCCGCCCCTCCCCACAACCCTAACCGGGACCGGGGATTGAACCTGCAACCCTTCACTCCATGGTTCTAACCACTGAACCAAACTGGCCAGGGCTCACCACTCTTATCCAAGACCTAGCCAGAGCAATCAGATAAGAGAAAGAAATAAAAGGCATCCAAATTGGGAAGGAAGAAGTAAAAGTGTCACTATTTTCAGATGACATGATTTTGTACATAGAAAACCCTAAAGACTCCACCAAAAAACTATTAGAAACAATAAACAAATACAGTAAAATTGCAGGATACAAAATCAATGTACAAATATCCACCGCTTTCCTGTATACTAACAATGAAATTTCAGAAAAAGAAATAAAAAAAATAATTTGTTTGCAATTGCAAACAAAAGAATAAAATACCTGGGAATAAACTTAACAAGGGATGTGAAAGATCTACATACTGAAAAATACAAAGCATTATTAAAAGAGATTGAAAAATACAATGAAATGGAAAGATATTCAGTGTTCATAGATTGGAATAGTCAAAATCCTTAAAACGGCCATATTACCCAAACCAATATACAGATTCAATGAAATCCACATCAAAATCCCAATGTCATTTTTTAAAGAAACAGAACAAAAAAATTTATCAGATTTGTATGGAACCACAAAAGACCCTGAATAGCCAAAGCCATCTTGAAAAAAAGAACAAAGCTGGAGGCATCACACTATCTGACTTCAACTCATACGACAGAGCTACGATAATAAAACAGCATGGTATTGGCAGAGAAACAGACACACAGAACAAAGGAACAGAATTGAGAGCCCAGAAATAAAACCACATGTATATGGGCAGATAATTTTTGACAAAAGAACCAGAAACACATAATAAAGAAAAGAAAGCCTCTTCAATAAATGGTGTGGGAAAACTGGAAAGCCACTTGAAAAACAAGGAAACTAGGTTACAGTTTGTCCCCATGTACAAAAATTAATTCAAAATGGATCAAAGACCTAAATATAAGATCTGAAAACAATAAATTACATAGAAGAAAAACATAGGTTCTAAACTCATGGACCTTGGTCCCAAAGAACATGTTATGAAATTGACCCCAAAGGCAAGGGAAGTAACGGCTAAAATAAATGAATGGAACTATATCAAACTAAAAAGCTTCTGCACAGCAAAAGAAACTGACAACAAAACAAAAAGGCAACCTACCTAATGGGAGATGATATTTGCAAACAGCTCTGACAAAGGTTTAATATCTAAAATATATAAAGAACTCATAAAACTCGACATCAAACAAACAAACAATCCAACTAAAATGGGCAGAGGACCTGAACAGATACCTCTCCCAAGAAGGCATACAAATGGCCAACGGTTATACGAAAAGATGTTCAACTTCACTAGCTATTAGGGAAATGCAAATCAAAACTACAATGAGATACCACCTCACACCTGTTAGAATGGCTGTTATCAACAGGACAGGTACTGAAGAGGTTGTGTAGAAGAGGGAACTCTCATTCACTGCTGGTGGGAATGTAGACTGGTACAACCACTATGGAAAACAGTCTGGCAATTCCTCAAAAAAATAAGAATTGAGTTACCATATGGCCCGGCAATCCCTCTCCTGGGTATCTACCTGAAAAACTCAAAAACATGTATTCACAAAGATATATGCACCCCTATGTTCATTGTAGCACTATTCACGGTGGTCAGGATATGGAAGCAACTGAAGTGTTCTTCACTAGAGGACTGGATAAAGAAGATGTGGTACATATACACAATGGAATACTACTCAGCCATAAGAAAAGATGAAATACTGCCATTTGTGACATGTATGGACCTTGAGAATATTATGCTAAGTGAAGTAAGTCAATCAGAAAAAGCTAAGAACCACATGACTCATATGTGGGATATAAAACTGAAATTTATGAACACAGACAACAGTGTGGTGGTTACAGAGGGAAGGGGGTTCTGGAGTGGTAGGGACTGGAGGGGGCCTAACATATGGTGATGGAAGACAGTTTGACTTTGGGTGGTGCGCACACAGGGCAATATATACATTTGGAATCATAGATATGTACCCTTGAAGCCTAATATGATACTATTAACCAATGTCACCCCAATCAATTTAATTTGAAAAGTAAATAAATAAAATGACAATTTTAAAAGAAATTACATGCTGTGGTAAGCTGCTTCATCTAGACCCCCAATTTTTTCTTTCCTCTTTTCATTTGGAACTTGGGTGGAAAATTCTAAGACATATTGACATATGTTGAAAACACTTTGACAGCCATGAGATTCTACAACAGTTGTTGTCAAAGTGCGATCTAGATTCCCTGGGAGGGTCTGAGACCTTCTCAGGATGTCCACAAAGGCAAAACTATTTTCATAATATGAAGACATTATTTGCCTTTTTCACTTTCTTTTCCTTGCAAGTGTACAGTGAAGTTTCCAGAGGCTACACACAACTGAACATGGCCACAGGTTGAATACAGAAGCAGTTATCAGCATCCAGCTGTTTTCTATTAAGCCATGTACTCTTCTAACATTTTGAAAAATACAGGGTTTTTTTCATTAAAATATTTTATGTTTCACATGCAATGGATTTATTGTTGTTAAATTAATTTTTTTAAATGTCTCAGTTTTCGTTTCTATTCCACTAAATATGAATAAATATTATTCACACAAACACAAGTGTTTTGGGAGGTTCTTGATACTTTTAGAATATAAAGAGGGTTGATATCCCAAAACTATAAGAACCACTGCTTTATAATAATAAAAATTTTAACCAGAGCCAACTATGGCATTCACATTTGATTTAGACAATGAAACTCCAAGTGTGAAGGTGGGAGAAAAGACCCATATACCCTTTCCACTCTCCATGCACCTGAAATCCACTGTCTGGTTAATGTCAACGGCCTCTGCTGAAGCTCAGGCTCCAACACCAGGGGCTGCACTGGTGCTTCTGCTCGGACAAGCCCGTCATCCTGCCTGAGGTTTGTTCTCCAGCTCTCTGTCCTGGGCTGCGTAGTTTGATGAGCTCCGCTGCAGTTTGTGTTTCCTGCCACACTTGGCACATATTTGTGTATATATTTTGGATTCCAGGCTCTGTTTTGTTTGGAAATCTTGGGGCCCCAGGGTAGGAAATGTGATCAGCAATATTAGTAGACTAGCATGCAAAAAGTGGTCAGAACTACAAATCCAGGTGCCATTTAAAAGCCCAGTGCAAAAACATGGTTGTACATTGATCCCACAAGTCAGAGGCAGGAAGCAACCTCATTAAAGAGATTTCTTTCAAAAAAGGAAGATAGTGTGTTTATTGTATTCAGTCAGAGCAGACCTGGCAGAGAGTAGATGTTCAATAAATACTTGATGAATGAATGAATGAATGCCACTAGGAGAGACCCAGTGGGGATTTAGAAAGCATACCCAGGCAAGTGGAATAGCTTAAAATGAAAATGACAGCTGATTGTTCAAGATACCAAATCAAGATGAGTCAAGCTAGAGGTGTTGGTTTGGTACAAGGCTGAGCAGGCATCCGATTGTGAGCTGTAAGCCAGTGTGTCCTATGTGTCATTACTATACATGCTGCTGCTTCTCCAGACACCATTGACAACTCTGCTGGCCACCAACTGCTAAAGTGAGTCTCAGTCCAATATGCAGCTACAGTAGCCTTCTGAGGTAGGTTGACAACAATGATTTTGTTACAGGATATATAGAGGTCAATGTAAAAGACCAAAAAGTGGATCCGGGACTCTGAAGTTCTCAATCCCCACCTACAAATGCTGTATTGAACGAACTCCTGAACTTATCTGTTGTGTGGTTCTCGTGACTGATGCCCACTGGGTCTCTCCTATTAGAGACAGACCCAACTGGGAGACAGTCCAAACAAGGCTATCATGATGTTGGAATCCAATTACTCCTGGTCCATTGGAGAATGGTAAACAGGAGTCTGTCTAAGCATATGAGCATTTGAATTTGGGCCTTTAAACAAACACTCAAAGGTAAATGTTGGCTCTCATTTTCATTCAGCCCAGCTGGAAACAATAAGTACCAGGATATGCAATATATAATTTGACTGCCCATTTCACATAGGTTTGTCTATGAAATTAGACTTTTGAAAGAACCAACTTTTGACTATGTTGACTCACTCTATTATATCTTTATTTTTTACTCAATATATCTATTTTACTCTTTGTTATTTTCTTCAGGTTTATTCTGTATTCTTCTCTAATTTTTTTAAGTTAGAGTCATTCAACAATTCATTCAACAAATATTTGTGTGGTTATTGTATAGCAAGCATTGTTTAACATATTGGAGATAGAGTAGTGCTGCTTGGCTCATTAATTTTCTAATATTGGCATTTAAAACCATTAATTTCCCTCTAAATCCTGTTTCGGCTATAATGCACAAGCTTTTCTATGTAGAGTCCTTTGCTGTGGTGGTAGTGATTAAATTCTAAGTACTTTAAATGTTTATCTATTTTGTTTTGTTTTTAAACTGAAATGCCTTTATACCACTTTCATTGTTAGAGTTTAATTTCTTTTTTGCCAAAGACATCGTTGTGAGATTTGAAATTTGTAACAGCTCCTCTATATGCTCAAGTCCAACCTTAATTGAATTATAGTAAGAAAAGTCTCCATATGCTATAATGCTTGTTTTTTCTACATTTGTTGACATCTGATTTTGAACTGGTATATGGCCTATTTTTGTAAATATTTTATGTGTGCTTAAGAATTTATTTCTCGGACGATGTCAGTAAGAGGGTGGAAGAGGAAGCTCCAAACCCTTGTCCCCTGAAGAAACACCAAGTAAACAACTACAGATGGACTAAGATAGCTTTGTGGGGTCTCTGGAAACTAATCAAGGATGTGCAGCAACCAAGTGAACATCCAAATCAAGAAAAAGCCACACTGGCCCGGCCGGTGTAGCTCAGTGGATTGAGTGTCGTGCCATGGACTGAGAGGTCCTGATTGGATTCCCAGTTCAATTGCCCAGTTTGGGGGCTCGATCCCCAGCAGGGGGCATGCAGGAGGCAGCCAATCGATGTTTCTATTTCTCTCTCCCTTCCTCTCTCTCTCTGAAAATTCAATAAAAACATATTTTTTTAAAAAGAAAAAGCCACACTCAAAATGGCAGGAAATTTTGAGATGTTTTCACTCCACCTTGTCTTCCCCCTTCTCTGATGGGGCATGGTATGCTCAGAAAGAGGCCCCCACTTCCTGGTTCCCTCCCACTGGATGGAAGGAAAAGGGAAGAGGTATGCAACATTCTGGCCTATCTGTTGGCTGCCCGAGGCACTAGTTTCTGTCTTACCTGACCCAGGGCTCAGACGGAAATGGCAGCATAGTTTGGACATTAGGTTGAGAGCCGCGAGGGGCAGTGGTAGGTACCTGGGCATGTGAACCACTACAGGGGACTACAGACCATAAACTGGGGGCAAGAGAGGACAGGCAAAAGATTACAATAGAGCCTCAAGGGCCCTGAGAAGCAGCAGGAACAAGACTCAGGGAAAGTAAGATATTTAAAAGCAGTTGTGTACACAAGGATACTGGGAAGAAAGCACACACACAGCCCCAGAAAAGAACACCTTATCCCCTAATCAGGCCAGTGTGAAGAGTTATCTTTCCCCTCAAGGAGCTAGTCAGCAAAGCCTGGAAGAAGTAGCTTTTTTTAAATGCCTGATTTTCAATAAAAGATCACAAGACATACAAAGAAATAGGGAGGTGACATCACCAAGACGTGACATAGGAGAACCCAGCTCCCTCCATTCCCACAATAAAGATCAACAATTAGACAGGTGTCCAGGGACAAAACCAGCTCTGGGGAGTTCTGGAGTCCACCTAAGAAACTTCAGCAGCACAATAGAACAAAACACCTGTGAATAACGGCAGGGAGAGAGAAGGAATACAGCTTCATTTTGCCTGCATCGTCTCATCCCCCAGGCCAGCATGGCTTAGTGCCCAAAGGGAATGTCATAGCCAGAAAGAGTTTCCCTTGCTGGGGAAGACAGAGTAGGGTGAGTGACCAGCTTCTCCAGCCTTTCAAGGCACCACGTGAAGGACCTACCTACTGCAGTTTCAACCCACACCAAATGGCAAGGCCAGGACATATAGACGGCTAGGAACAAGGAAGACAAGCGGGGGCTCCCAGGAACAGCCACACAACAATAACAATCACAGTTCACAGTGACCTGTTCTACAGATAAACCAAACGGCTTGCACCACAGAAGAAGGAACCAACAGCCAGCAGAGCTTCTGTGGGCCCCTGCAGCTCTCCCCAGCTTTCACCCACACATGTTAGCATTCACCCACTGAGTCCCTCCCTGCTCCTTACCCACTGATCCCCACCAGCCAGAGCCCGGGAACAGCATTGGCAACCAGTCCAGGCCTCTGTGGCTGCTTGAGTACCAGACAGCAGCCTAGACCACCATGGCTGACTCCCCACTGGCACACTGCCTGCCTGATGCACAGGCCTGGGGAGAGATTGTGCAGCCAGGGGAAAGCACAGACAGCCAGGGTCAGGCAGCTGCCAGAGAGCCTGTCATTGACCCTGTCGCTTGCTGCCTGCTCTGGCCCCCACCACAACATCTGTGTCTGCAACCTGCCCTTGACACTGCACAGACACCTGCAGCTGGTCGCCGCAGCCAAGCACATGCACGCCACTTGCTCCAGCCACCACAGCTTCCTGTCCTGGTTCCTAGCCACTGGACACAAAGGCACCACTGAGGACAACACCAGCGCTGGCAGCCACCGCAGACAGCCCACCGTGCTCACCAAAGAGGGCACAGTTGTTGATGCTATGGACCCCAGCAGCTTGAGCCAAACAGACACTAGGCCCCAGCTTAATGTCTAATTAGTAACATGAAAATATACAACACACTGGTAAGTACATGGTCAGATTCAGAATTCTAATACTGTAACATGGGACATTGTTAGCCACTTAACTGGAGTATAAAACAAGAGCACTAAAAATAACTAGAGCTACAATAATTTCTTAATAGATACATAATAAAGGTAAATTGTGACATCGAAAACATAAAAGGGAAGTAAAAGGAAGATATTTATATGCTATTGAAGTTGTTGTTAATGTAAAATAACTGTTAAATCTATAAGATGTTTTATGTAAGCCATGTAGTAACCACAAAGCAAAAACCTACAGTAGATTCACAAAAGATTTTTTAAAAGGGAATCAAGTCATCAGTTCAAAAAGGAAGGCAGCAAGAGAGGAAGAAAAGAACACAAACTACAAAACAACCAGAAAACAATTAGTAAAATGGGATTAGCAAGTCCTTACCTATCAATAATAATTCTCTATATAAAGGGATGGAATTCCTCAATCAAAACACAGAGTGGCTGGATGGATTAAAAAAAAAAAAATCAAGACCCAAATACGTGCTGCCTACAAGAAATTCACTTCATTTTTTTTTTAATTGGATGTATTGGGGTGATATTGGTCAACAAAACCACACAGGTTTCAAGTGTACGACTCCATCACACATCACCTGCACACTGCATCGGGCGTTCGCCACCCAAAGTCAAGTCTCTTTCCACCACATTTATCCCCCCTTTGCCCTCTTGACCTCCACCCATCCTCTTTCCCTCTGGCAACCACCACACTGTTGTCTGTGTCTGGTTTTTTTTTTTCATTTTTTCTTAATCCCTTCACCTTTTTCACCCAGCCCCCCAACCCCCCTCCCACTTCAGTTTTAAAGACACACAGGATCAAAGTAAGGGGATGGAAAACGATATTCCACACAAGTGGAAACCACAAGCAAGCATGGGTGTGTAACTGCACTTCTATGACAGAATAGACTTTAAGCCGAAATTCAATGACAAGAGACAAAGAAGGTCATTATAAAATGATAAAGGGTCGACTCATAAAGAAGTTATAACAACTGTAAATACATATGCATAAAACCTCGGAACACCTAAATATATTAAACAAATACTAACAGATCTGAATGGAAAAATAGACAATACAAAAATAGTAGAAGACTTCAATACCCACTTTTTTTTTTCTTTTTTTTTTTTCAATCCTCACCCAAGGATATTTTTCCATTTATCTTTAGATAGAGTGGGAAGGGAGGAGGGAGGAAAGGAGGAAGGAAGGAAGAGAGAGAGAGAGAGAGAGAGAGAACACATCGATGTGAGAGAGAAACATCAATTGGCTGCCTCCTGCACGACCCCGACTGGGGCCAGAGACCAAACCACAACTGAGGTACGTGCCCTTGACCAGAATCAAACCCAGGACTCTTTAGTCTGTGGGCCGACGCTCTAACTGCTGAGCAAACCTGGCCAGGGCCAAAACCCCACTTTAAATAGATAGATCATCCAGACAAAAAAAATCAAGAAAGAAACATTGGATTTGAACCATACTTTAGATCAAATAGAACTAACAGAAAAGACAGAGCATTCCATCCAATAGCAGCAGAATACACATTCAATAAGACGTTATGTAGTATATATCATATGATGGATCACCAAAAACATCTTAACAAATTTAAGAAGATTAAAGTTGTACCAAGTATCTTTTTCCATCAAATGGAATGAAGCTAGCAATCAAAATTGAGAGGAAAACTGGAAAATTCAATATGTGGAAATTAACACACTCCTCAACAACCAATGGGTCAAAGAAGAAATAAAAAAGGAAATCCAAAATTATTTTGAAACAGACAAAAATGGAAGCACAACATACTAAAACCTATTGCATGGTGCAAAGCAATTCTACATTAGAAAAAACTAAGAAAGATCTCAAATAACCTCACTTTACATCTTAAGAAACTAGAAAAAGTAGAACAAACTAAGCCCAAAGTTAACAGAGAAATAAAGATCAGAACAGAAATAGAATAGAAGCTAAAAAAATAAAAATAAAAAAGATAAATGAAACTAGCAGCTGATTTTTTGAAAAGGTAAAACAAACTGACAAATAGACTAAGAATAAAATAGAGAAGACTGAAATATATAAAATTAGAAAAGAAGGTTATGTTATAACTGATGTTACAGAAATATCAAAGATCATTTTGAAAACTACTATGAACAATTATACTCCAACAAATTAAATAACCTATAAGAATGAATACAGGGGAGGAGGATGTCAATGGGGGGAAAAGGAGAAACATCTGTAACAAAAATAAATAAAATAAAAAAAAGAATGAATACATTCCTAGAAACATACAATCTGACAAATCTAAATCATGAAGAAATATAAACTCTGAACAGTCCAATAATGAGTAAGAAGACTTAATCAGTAATTAAAAACCTACAACAAAGAAAAGCCCAGCACTAGTTGGTTTTACTGGTGAATTATACTTAACATTGAAAGAATTAACACCAATCCTTCTCAAACTCTTCCAAAAATTGAGAAAGAGGGAACACTCCCTAATTAATTTTATGAGACCAGTATTACCCTAGTACTAAAACCAGATAAGGACACTACAAGAAAATAAAACTACCCAACAAATTCACTGATGACTATAGATGCAAAAATTCTCAGCAAAGTATTAGCAAACTGAATTCAACAGCACAGTCAAGGATCATACACCATGATCAAACAAGACTTTTCCCTATGATGCAAGAATGGTTTAACATATGCAAATAAATAAATGTGATTCATTACATTAATATAATAAAAAAATATAAATCACATAATCATCCCAATAGATGCAGAAAAAGAATTTGATAACATATAACATCCTTTCATGATAAAAGCTATCATCATATTGGGTATGTAAGGAAAATAGTTCAACACAATAAAGATCATATATGACAAGCCCACAGCTAACATCTTACCCAATAGTGAAAGATTGTAGTTTTTCCTCTGAGATCAGAAACAAGACAAATGTGCCCACTCTCACCCCTCTTCCTCAACATAGTAGTTGAAGTCCTAACAAGCACAATCTAGAAAATAGATAGATACATAGGTACATAGATGGATAGATGGATAGACAGAATCAAAATCAGTAAAGAAAAAGCAAAATTGTCAGAATTTGCAGATGATATGATCTCACATATAGAAAATCCTAAAGACCTTACAAAAACCTTTAGATATAATCAAGGAATTCAGTAAAGTTGCAGGATACAGAATAAACATATAAAGAACAATAGAATTTTTTGTGCATTAAAAATAAATTATCTGAAAAAGAAATTAAAAACTCATTCATAATAGAATCAAAAACAATAAGATACTTAGGAATAAATTTAACCAAGGAGGTGAACAATCTCTACACTAAAAATTACAAAACTTTGATGACAAAAATTGCAGACACAAACAAATGAGAAAATATCCTGTGTTCCTGGTCAGAAGAATTAATATTGTTAAAATGTCCCTACTACCCAAAGCCATCTGTAGATTCAATGCAATTTACATCAAAATTTCAATGGCATTTTTCACAAAATAAAACAAATTCTCAAATGTATATGGAATCACTAAAGTTCCTGAATAGCCAAAGCAATCTTTAGAAAGAACAAAGTTGGGGGTATCACATTTCCTGATTTTAAACTATATTACAAAGCTATGGTAATCAAAACAGTTTGATCCTAAAATAGACACATAGAACAATATAACAGAATCAAGAGCCCAGAAATAAATCCTCACATATACAATCAACTAGTATTTGACAAAGAAGACAAGATACTCAATGGGAAGACAAGATACACAAATGAAGAGACTATACTTTCCCCATACATAAGAATGAAATTAGCACCCCCCATCTTAAACCACTTACAAAAATTAACTTTAACTAAATTAGAGACTTAAAAATAAGAACAAAAACTAGAAAACTCCTAGGAGAACAACAGAGAAAGCACACCTTAATATTAATCTTAGCAATGATTTTTGTATATGAAAGCACAAGCAACAAAAACAAAAATTAATAAGTGAGTCCTGGCCAGGTGTCTCAGTTAGTTTGTACATCATCCTGTACACCAAAAGGTTATGGGTTCAATTCCTGGTCAGGGCACATATCTAGGTTGCAGGTTCGATCCACAGTTGGGGCACATACGGGAAGCAACCAATCGATGTTTCTCTCACACATTGATGTTTCTTTCTTTCTCTCTCTCTCTCTTGCCCCCCTCCCTCTTCCTCTCTCTCTAAAATCAATAAAACATATCCTTGGGTGAGAATTAAAAATAAATTAATAAGTGGGACTACCTCAAACTAAAAGGCTTTGCACAGCAAACGAAACCACCCACAAAATGAAAATGCAGCCTATTATGGGAAGATATATTTGCAAATCATATAACTGATAATGGGTTAATATTTAAATTTATAAAGAACTCATACAACTCAATAGAAAAAAAACAACAAATAATCTGATTTTAAAATGGGCAGATGATCTGAATAGACATTTTTCCAAAGAAGACATACAAATGGCCAACAGGTACATGAAACAGGTTATAAAACAATAAAGTTTTCTTCTAATGGTTAATATATACACAAATATAAGAAAGAGTATTATCATAATTTTGTTTCACAATTCCATTTTTATTATTCTACAATTTCAAAAGAAAATACAAAATTCATAAATCTATGTTAATGGGCAAAGATTATACATTATACAAAGATTTAATTTGCAACATAAATAACAAAGAGGGCAGAGATGAAAAGGAGTAGAGTTTTTAAATTGGTAACAGTTTAAAATAAATTGTTGTAACTTTAGGACGTTATATGTAATCCTCATGTAACAATAAAGAAAATACCTATGGCCCAGCCAGTATGATTCAGTGGATTGGGTGTCATCCCATGAACTGAGAGGTCCCAGTTCAATTTCCAATCAGGGCACATGCCTGAGTTGTGGGCTCAATCCCAGTAAGGGGCATGCAGGAGGCAGCCAATTGATGTTTCTCTCTCACATCGATGTTTCTATCTCTCTCTCTATAAAAAAAATCAATAAAAACATTTTTAAAAAAGGAAATAACAACCAACTGGTGTGGCTCAATGGTTGAGCGTAAACCCATGCACCAAGAGGTCACCGATTGGATTCCCAGTCAGGGCACATGCCCAGATTGTGGGCCAAATCCCCAGTGGAGGGCATGCAGGAGGTGGCCAACTGATGTTCTCTCTCATTGATGTTTCTATCTCTCTCTCCCTCTCCCTTCCTCTCTCTAAAATCAATAAAGAAATTTTTAAAAATTTAAAGAAAATACCTATAAAATATACACAAAAGAAACCAGGAAGGGAATCAAAATATGTCCCTACAAAAAATAAATCAACGATACACAAAGGAAGACAGTAAGAGACCAAAAAAAAAAGAAGCTGTAAGACATACATAAAACAAATAAGAAAATGGCAATAATAAATCCTTCACTATCAGTAGTTACTTTAAAACTAAATAGAGTGAATTCCCCAATCAAAAGACATAGACATAGGCCCCAGGCAGGTGGTGGCTGGCTTGGTGTACCCAGAGTCTTTTGCTGAGTGGCCTCAGACCCAGCACTGGCACCAAGTTTGAATCTGTATTAACCTGGTGAACACCACTCACTCTTCCCTGAGAACCTACCTCACACAACTCGCATAACACTCAAGGTTCTTTCAGTGGCTGAGCCTAACGGACAGGTAGCAGCGGCTCTTGGGGTGCCTTGGGCCTTTTGCTAACCTTCCCCAGGCCAAGTACTGGTGGTAGCTAGCATTGGTACACAGTTTGGCCCCTCCCACATTCATCCAAACCCAGCACAGTCAGCTACCAACAGTGGGTCACTTTGTAGATCCTAATAGGTAGCCCAGGGAGGATCACAAGCAGTGTCTGACATTGACCAAAACTGGAGTCCCTCCCAAGAGGCCTCAGAACCAACACACCCAGTGGCTGGCTTCAGACTACAGCAGAACACAATATGCTTAGCTACATAAGTGACATACTCAAAGGGAGGTCTCAACAGGAACCAGACCCTGCTAGGGTCAGCCCCCTCAAAGCAGCTCATACACTGTGGTTGTGGCCAGTCATCACAGAAAGCCAGCCTGAGAGTCAACTGTACCCACAGAAGTATCAACAGCAATCAGGGCTCAAATACAAGAGGGAGGCACACATAACCCACACAAAGGACATTCCTGGAGTTCCCAGCTCACAGGATCAGGAAGGTTGTGCCACTGGGTCCAACAGGACACCAAATACTTAAGGCCACCCTACCAAGATTGGATACATAGCAGATCTACCTAATACATAGAAACAAACACAGAGAGTCAGCAAAAATGGGGATACAAAGAAACATGTCCCAAATGAAAGAACAGGAGAAATCTCCAGAAAAAGAATTAAACATCATGGAAGCAAGCAATCTACCTGATACAGAGTAAAACAATGGTTATAAGGTTGTTCAAAGAATTTAGTGAGAACTTCAACAGCATTTAAAAAGGACATAGAAACCATAAAAAAGAACTAGTCAGAAATAAAGAATACAATAACTGAAATGAAGAATACACTAGAAGGAATCAAGAGCAGATTAGATGAAGCAGAGGATCAAATCAGTGATTTGGAAGACAAGGTAGCAGAAAACACCCAATCAGAGCAGGGGAAAAAAAATCCAAATAAATGAAGACAGTGTAAGGGACCTCTGGGACAATATTGAGCCTAACAACATCCACATCATAGGGTCACCAGAAGGGGGAGAGAGAGAGCAAGAAATTGAGAACCTATTTAAAGAAATAATTATCGAAAACTGTCTTAAACTGGTGAAGGAAAAAGGCACAGAAGTCTGAGAAGCACAGTCCCAAACAAGGTGAACTCAAAGAGGCCCACACCAAGACACATCATAATTAAAATGCAAAGGTTAAAGACAGAGAGAATCTTAAAGGCAACAAGAGAGACACAGTTACCTATAAGGGAGTGCCTATAAGACTTTTAGCTGATTTCCCAACGGAACTTTTCAGGCCAGAGGGGCTTGGCACAAAATATTCAAAATGATAAAAAGCAAGGAGCTACAACCAAGACTTCTTTACCTAGCAAGGTTATCATTTAAAATTAAAGGAGAAATAAAGAGCTTCCTGGACAAGAAAGAGCTAAAGGAGTTCATCGCCACCAAGTCAGAATTACAAAAAAAAAAATGTTAGAGGAAATTCTTTAGTAGAAAAAAAGGAAATTATTCAAGAGAAATGTTAAAAGAAAGGAACATAAATATGAATAATAAAATGGCAATGATTACATACCTATCAATAATCACTTTAAATGTAATGAATTAAATGCTCCAATCCAAAAGACATAGGATAGCTGAATGGAAATAAAATAAGACCTATATCTATGCTGTCTAGACAAGATCTACTTTAGACACACACAGACTAAAAGTAAAGGGATGGAAAAAGATACTTTATGCAAATGGAAACAAAAGAAAAGCTGGAGTAGCAATAACTGTAATAGAGAACATAGACTTTTTTAAAAGGCCATACTAAAAGACAAAGAAGAGTATTATATAATGATAAAGGGATCAATCTAACAAGAGAAAATAACCCTTGTAAACATTTATGCACCCAAATAGAAGCATCTAAATATATAAAGCAAACTTTGATGGACTTAAAGGATGAGATCAACAGTCACAGTAGGGGACTTTAACACCCCATTGATATCAATGGATAGATTTTCCAGACAGAAAATCAACAAGAAATCAGCAGCCTTAAATGACACATTCAATCAAATGAATTTAATTGATATTTTTGGATCATTTCATCCCAAAGCAGCAGAATATACATTCTTTTCAAGTGCACATGGAACATTTTCCAGGATAGACAACATGTTAGACCACAAAACAAGTCTCAATAAATTTAAGAAGACTGAAATAATACCAAGCATCATCTCTGACCGCAATGGTCTGAAACTAAAAATCAGTTACAAGAAAAAAACAAAAACACACAAACACATGGGGGCTACATAACATGTTACTAAACTATGAATATTAACAATGAGATCAAGAAAGAAATCAAAAGATACACTGAAACATATGAAAATGAAAACACAACAACCCAAAATCTAAGGGACATAGCAAAAGCAGTTCTAAGAGGGAAATTCACAGCAATACAGGCCTAACTCAATAAACAAGAAAAGTCCTAAATAACAATCTAACCTTACATCTAAAGGAACTAGAAGAAGAAAAACAAAGCACCAAGTGAGCAGAAGAAAGAAAATAATAAAGATCAGAACAGAAATAAACAAAATAGAGTCTAAAAAATACAAAACATCACTGAAACTAAGAGCCAATTTTTTAAAAAGATAAACAAGATTGAAAAACCTTTAACCAGACTCATCATGAAAAAAGAGAAAGAATACAAATAAATAAAATCAGAAATGAAAGTAATAACTGACACCAAAGAAATACAAAGGATTATAAGAAAATACTATGAACAATTATATACCAATAAATTGGACAACCTGGAAGAAATAGATAAATTCCTAGAAACATACAGTCCTCTAAGACTGAATCAAGAAGAAAGAGTAACACTGAACAAATTAATTACAACCAACAAAATCGAAGCAGTAATCAGAATACTCCCAACAAACAAAAGTCCTGGACCAGATGGCTTCACAGGTGAATTTTACCACACATTCTTTTTTTTTTTTTTTTTTTATCCTCACCCAAGGACATTTTTTCATTTTCTGTTCAGATAGAGTGGGAGGGAGAGAGACAGAAACATCGACGTGAAAGGGACACATCGAGTGGCTGCCACCCGCACGACCAACCAGGGCCGGGGACAAACTGCAACAGAGGTACATGCCCTTAGCAGGAACCAAACCCGGGTCTCTCTGGACCGCAGGCCGATGCTCTAACCACCGAGCCAAACCGGCCAGGGCGAATTTTACCACACATTCTAAGAAGAATTAACACCTATTCTTCTCAAACTATGTCACAATATTCAAGGAGAGAAGATGCTCAAGTTCATTTTATAAGGCCGACATTATCCTGATTCCAAAACCAGATAAAGACACTACAAAGAAAATTATAGGCCAATATCCTTGATGAACATAGATGCTAAAATCCTCAACAAAATATTAGCAAACTGAATTCAGCAATACATTAAAAAGATTATACACTATGACCAAGTGGGTTTTATTCCTGGAATGCAAGGATAGTTCAACATACAAAGATTAGTCAATATAATATACCACATTAACAGAATGAAGGTGGGAAGACCCATGATCACCTCAATTGATGCAGAAAAGGTATTTGGCAAAATGTAACACCTTTTTATGATATAAATACTCAACAAACAGGAAATGAAAGTTAACTGCCTCAACATAATAAATGCCATATATGAAAAGCCCACAGCTAACATTGTACTCAAAGGTGAAAGACTGAAATCGTTCCCTCTAAGATCAGGAATAAGACAAGGGTGCCTACTTTCATCATTTCCATTCAACATAGCACTGGAAGTTCTAGCTAGCGCAATTAGGCAAGAAAAAAAATAAACAAAAGCATATAAATTGGAAAGAAAGAAATGAAATTGTATCTCTTTGCAGACAATATTTTATATGTAGAAAACCTTAACTATTCCACACAAAAACAATCTTAGAACTGATAAATTTAGTAAAGTTACAGGATACAAAACAAAACTAATACACAAAAATCAGTTGCCTCTCTATGCATTAACAGTGAAAAATCTGAAAAGGAAATGAAGAAAACAATCTCACTTACAATAGCATCAAAATGAATAAAATACCTAGGAATAAACTTAACTATGGCGGTAAAAGACTTATACACTGAAAATCAGAAATCATTGCTGAAAAAAATTAAAGATACCAATACATGGAAAGACATCCTGTGCCCATGGATTCAAAGACTTAATATTGTTAAAATGTCAGTACTACCCAAAGCAATCTACAGATTTTTAAAAAACAATCTCTAACATAATCCCAATGACATTTTTTGCAGATTTAGGAAATTCATCCTAAATTCATATGAATCTCAAGGAAGCCCAATTAGCCGAAACAATCTTGAAAAAGAAAGTTATAAGTTTCATACTTCTTGACTTCAAAACTTAACTATAAAGGTATAGTAATCAGTGTGGTACTGGCAAAAATACATTAAATCTACTTAACATATCTTGAATCTGATCATTCAATATGAGAACATCTTGGGTATCTAATCTTATTTTTTGTTGTTTTAGCTACCATTGTCACATTTCCTATGTATTTTGAAATTTTAAACTGTGGAGCCGTATTTGGGGTTTAATCTATAAGAATCTTGCAGAGCCTGAGTAAGGAGATAAGCCTCCTTAGGGGGCTGTGCATTTGCTTTCGCCAGGTCTTCTCCTTTTTGCCCTGGTGTGTGTGGGGTGGGGGGTGGGGTCCCCTTAAAACAAGAACCACTTTAGTACCTCATACTAGGATTTCCTAGATATTCAGATAGTATAGGCTCAAATCCCAAGCCCACACATAGGAAGGCCTTGATTACATCAGGGAAGACATTTTTTTCAAGCTGGAGTTAAGGCCATGATAGAAGCAAGTGTCCTTGTCATTTCTCTTTGCCAGCAGTTGAATTGTTTTCTAGTCCACTCCTTCATTCACAATGTACTCCTTGAATTCCTGGTTGTGGAGGAGTCTCTAAGCTCCGATTCCCCATCCTGTGTGAGTCTAAAGCCTCATGTATCTCCTGTTCAACTGTTGAAATGAAAGCCTCTTGGTTTTAGAAATGACAGATGTTCCCTGGAAGTCAGTCTTCAGGATGAATGGCCACATAGGTTTCCAGCTCCCTCTTGGTTTTTGGCCCCTGGAGATTTCTCTTATAGTCTTAGATTTCAGATACATGTTTAAAGGATGTTTGTTATATGTTATGTAGCATTTCTAGGGGTTGTGTGTATTGGGTGGCTTTTTAGGATAGTATGTCTACCACATTGCAAAAAGTATAGGCCCATGTGTTACTATTGTAATATGGGGGGGAAATAGATTTTTTTCTCCTTAAGAAAAGAACATGAAAACATGGAGGAGTCTTAAATCAGGGTTCACTATTATAATAGTTTTATCAGACATATAACTCCCGTGTCCATTTCTGTCGTCACTTGTCCCCCCGGTTACTCTAGTAGTAAACTACTTAAAATGTGATGGATACTGGCCCATAAGGGCCCTGCTCCTGGGGGCTGAGGTGGGGCAGATGGGGAATTCCGTCTTGCTCTAAGTGTAGACATAAAAAAAGAAAAACTCATAGCAGGGCAGATAGTGAGAAGAGAAAAAAATCAAGCTGAGTCCATAAGGCCTGTAATCAGGAGAAAATACAAGAAACTCACAAAAGTGTGAGATCCTTGTGTAGCACCCTCTTTGCTGGATCATTGTAAGATTCAAAGGAGACAGGACAAAGTGCTGTATGTAGCCCTTGGCACGCTGTAAACATTCAGTTAACAGTGGCGATGATTGAAATCCAATCATTCATTTAGCACAGGGACTCACAAGTTGAAAATATACAAATGTTCAGGCAATGGGGGAGAACTCTTCAGCACCCCTAACTCGGGTTACTCTTACCCTGCCTATTTATCCAGTACATTTATCCAGATTACCTCTAAGGTTTAGTGAGGACTACATCCTCAGATAAACACGATTTGTTTTGTAATCTCATCAGGGAAGAAAACAACTCACGGAGAATTGAAATAACTGGCACGGAGCCCACATGTTTGTCCACCCCTCAGCCAGGAAGGAAACTCGGGACTGACAGGCTTTGCACCCTGCCCTTTCTCTCTCCTCTGTCCCCACGGCTCCTGCACCATCACTGGGGAAACAGTTCACAGTGTAACATGAGGGCCGAAGAATTTCCCAGAGGTCAGAACACAACGGAGGATGTTTGTGGCCTTTCTCGGCTTTTGGATGGTTTCAAACAACCATTTCTAACAGAGGGATGTAGGTGCTGTGCATCTCAAAGACGGCCAGCCAACACAGTTTTTTAAAATTCATAAAATTAATTTACTTTTAGAAAAACAAGAGGAAAGAAAATCAGACTTCCGGTCAAGATGGCGGCGTAGGTAAACGCGGTATCGCGTCCTCCCACAACCACATCAAAGTTACAACTAAACTACAGAACAACCATCATTCAAAACCGCCTAGACCCCGCCCACCGCGGGGGAACCCAGGCGGAGCGGTGGTGCCAGAGACGCCCCCACCGCTGGGGAGCCCTGGCGGAGCGGGGGAGCAGGAGACGCCCCCACCGTGGGGGAACCCAGGTGGGGCGGGGGAGCCGGGCGACCCCCCCCCACCAACGGAGGAAGCCGGCAACACACAGGAGAACTGAGCAAACTGAACAACGAAATTGACCCAGAGACATGGAGGGTGGAGTACGGGATGATGGGCCTCGGAGGAGGGGGGAGGAGGGGGAAAGAGATAAATCACAGAGCCTATGTGCATGGGTGCATAACCAATGGACATGGACAACAGGGATGGGGAGGAGGAGAAGGGGAGGGGGAGGAGGGTGTCAATGGGGGAAAAAAGGAAAAACATCTGTAACAGAAACAAATTAATAATAAATTATAAAAAAAAAAAAAAACAACAACACAAAACCGCCTAAAATCAAGCTGAATGGAAGTCCTACAACTACAAAATTAAAGAAGCAGCGGCATCGATACTGGTAGGAGGGGCGGAGGCGCAACGGGCTGGTCCCACACCCACGTGTGGCGGATAAAAATTAGGAGGACACCTCGGCTGGGAAGGTCCTCCCTGAGGACTGAGGGGTCCCTGTCCCACACCAGGCACCCAGCTCAGGGTTCCACAGCCAGGAAGAGAATTCCCATCACTTCTGGCTGGAAAAACCAGCAGGAACTGAGACTGAGGCGGCTGGAGCCCCCGGCAGCTCCTCTTAAAGGGCCGGCACACGGACTTACTCAGACTCCCACTCTCCAGGCTCCCACGTGGGGGAGGCAGCTTGAAAGGCGCCAGAGTCATATGGGGAAGAACTGAGCTGTTTGCCACTGGGGCGAAGGCTGGAGAGGCAGCTTTCTCCTGGACAGACGTGCTGTCGGAGGCCTTTGTTCCTTTGGTGAGCCCTTCCCTGGGCTGGCAGACGCCGCCATATCTGGGACTCCAGCTACCTGGCTCACACTGTTGGCCCCGCCCTGGTGATTCCCTGAGGCCCCGCCCCACCCAACTTTCGGGCCCACCCAAGCTGTTGCCAGTTGCTTTACCATGGGATTGGCCTGTCTTGGATCCTGCTTCAGCTTTTCCTAAATTCTTTCTAACAAGCAGCATCTGGTCTCAGTTAGCCCCATACCTCTCGCTAATACGTAGAAACAAACACAGGGAGGCAGCCACAATGAGGAGACAAAGAAACAGGTCCCAAATGAAAGAACAGAACAAAACTCCAGGAAAAGAACTAAGTGAAATGGAGTTAAGCAACCTAGCAGATGCAGAGTTCAAAATACTGTTTATAAGGATGCTCAATGGACTTAGTGAGAACCTCAGTGAACTTAGTGAAGGCCTCAAGAGCATAAAAAAGGACCAGTCAAAAATGAAGGAGGCACTAACTGAAATAAAGAATAATTTACACAGAATCAATAGTAGAGTCCATAAAGCCAAGAAGCAAACCATCGATTTGGAATATAAGGAAGCAAAAAATGCCCAATCAGAACAGCAAAAAGAAAAAAGAATCCAAAAAAATGAGGATAGTGTAAGGAGCCTCTGGGACAACTTCAAGCGTGCCAACATTCACATCTTGGGGGTGCCAGAAGGAGAAGAGAGAGAACAAGAAATCGAAAACCTATTTGAAACAATAATGGCAGAAAACTTCCTGAACTTGGTGAAGGAAACAGACATACAAGTCCAGGAAGCACAGAGAGTCCTAAACAAAATGAACTCCAAGAGGCCCACACCAAGACACATCATCATCAAAATGCAAAATGTTCAAGACAAAGAGAGAATCTTAAAAGCAGCAAAAGAAAAGAAGTTAGTTACCTACAAGGGAGTTCCCATAAGACTGTCAGCTGATTTCTCAAAAGAAACTTTGCAGGCCAGAAGGGAGTGGCAAGAAATATTCAGAGTGATGAAAAGCAAGAACCTACAACCAAGATTACTCTATCCTGCAAAGCTGTCATTTAGAATCGATGGCCATATAAAGAGTTTCCCAGACAAGGAAAAGCTAAAGGAGTTCATCACCACCAAACCATTATTATATGAAATGTTGAAGGGTCTTCTTGAAGAAAAAGATAAAAAAATATGAACAAACAAAATGGCAATAAATACATATCTATCAACAGTTGAATCTACAAACAAAATGAACAAGCAGAACAGAAACATTCTCAAAGATACATAGAACTTTTGTTGGTTACCAGATGGGTGGGGGCTGGGGGAATGGGTGAAAAAGGTGAAGGGATTAAGAAGTACAAATTGGTTTGTTAGACTGACAAACCTCAAAGGGAAGGGGGTTGGGGGGTGGGAAGAAATAAACCAAAGAACTTATATGTATATATGCATAACCAATGGACACAGACAACAGTGTGGGGAAAGGCAGGAGCTGGGCGGGAATGGGGAGGAGGGGGTCAATGGGGGAAAAAATGAGGAATATCTGTAATATATTCAACAATAAAGATAAGTTTAAAAAAAAGAAAAGAAAATCAAAGTGAAAATTTCCTTACACAAGGCTTTAACAAACTGTGGCCCTAGGCCAAACGTGGGTGGCCACTGGCTTTTGTAAATAAAGTTTTATTGGAACACACGCACAGTCATTTATTTATGCATTATCCATGGCTGCTTCATACTGCAATGGCAGAATTGAGTAGTTGTGACAGAAACCATGTGACTTGAAGGCCTAAAATAAGTATTTTACAGAAATGAGTTTGCTGACCCCTATCTAAACTCTCCATTTCAGTCTTCTTGTCCAATTACAATCTAGTGTGACCAAAGATGTCTCAAAGGATGTTTTCCTCACTATTTTGCTAGAGACCTTCCAGCCTTTATTTTCTTCCTGGCCTCCACTATACTATTATATTACTCACTATATCTCTAGCTGTGATTTTCTCATTTCTAAATGAGAATGTGTGTAGTATTATTGTGGGATATAAAGGAGACAGGATAAAGTGCTTTGTGTAGCCCTGGCACATTGTAAACATTCAACAAACAGCGACTATGATTAAAATCCATCCATTCACTTAGCACATCTTTATTGAGTTTGTTATGGGTTGAATTGTGCTCTCTTCCCAAATTCATGTTGAATTAGTAACCCCACGTAGCTGAGAACATGACCTTTTTTGGAGATAGGATCTTTACAGAGGTAATCAAGTTAAAATGAGGTCATTCGGGTGACATTTAGATACAGATACTTACAAAGCAAAGATGAGTGAAGACACAGGGAGAATGTGACCGTCTATAAGCCAAGGAGAGAGGCCTGGAACATCTCCTTCCTTCACAGCCCTCAGAACATACCAACCCTGCCAACACCTTGATTTCAGACGCCAGAAATATGAGACAGTACATTTCTTTTATTTAAGTGCTATGGATTGAATATGCCCCTACCTCCCAGTTCACATGTTGAAACCCTAGTCCCAGTGTGATGGTGTTTGGAGATGGGAACTCTGGGGGTGTTTAGGTCATGAGAGTAGAGCTACCATGATGATTCGTGCCCTTGTAAAAAGAGACACAGGAGAGTTTGCTTCCTGTCTCTCACTGTCATGTGAGGACACAGCAAGAAGGTGACCATCTGCAAACCAGGAAGAGGGTTCTCACCAGGAACTGAATCAGCAGGCACCTAGATCTTGGACTTCTCAGTCTCCAGAACAGTGAGAAATAGATTTCTGTTGTTTAAGCCACCCAGTCTATGGTATTTCTGTTACAGCAGCCTGAACTGACTAAGACCTTAAGCCACCCAGTCTGTGATAACATTGTTGCAACATCCTTAGCAAAGTGACACAGGTTTCTCTAAGAAGAAAACCAAACATACACGATGGTGAACAACTAGGAGGTGCTACTTTGGATTATTAGTGTGTTTTGTCTAAGGCACTATTGGTCATCTCTCTGAGATGACTTTTGTGCTGTGACCTCAATAGATACAAGGAGCACACTATATGGAAATCTGAGGGAAATGCATTCCTAGAAGAAATGATAAGTACAAAGGCCTTGGAGGAGGAATAAGTTTGCTTTTACAGCTCTTACTTCTTCTACCTTTTTTTTACCTTGAACATGGATGGTATAGACGTGATGTCTGTAGCTGTAAGAGCCATCTCAGGACCATGAGGCAACAGGTTTAAGATCATATGCCAACATGCTAAGGATGGCAGAGAAAAAGGAAAGAATCTGAGCACTTCATGGAATCATTAAAAAATTGCACCAATACCAGCAACTGCTGCTCAGGATTTCTCGTTCTGTGAGAAAAATTAATCCTGCGTTGTCTAAGGCACTATTAGTTTTTCCAATACTTGGTGCCAGAAACACTCTTAGCAGACACAACATTGTACAATGTGGTAAGAATTACTAGACTTTGAAGGTTGTTAATCTGAGGAATGATAAAATCTAAGTTTTTAAAGGAACATTCTGTAAAATTAAGAATTGTAGAAAATGTGGTCATAGAATTCAGGAATAGATCTTTTAAGGATTTGTAGATCATGATCAGCTCAAATTTTATTCTAAATGTAATAGGAAGCTACTATAGGATGTGTCGAATCTGATTTGTATTTTCATAGGACCCCTTTGGTTGCAGAGTTAGGGCATCAGTTAAAATGCAAATGTAGTAGCCAAGAAAAACCTGACGGTGGATTGGTGAGGTAATATCGGTAAAGACAGAGAAAACTGGGGGAAAGAATGTTCTTGCTACTACTAGGAAAGAATCTGTTAGCTAGCACAGTCATCAGGATGAAGGATAATGGCAGTTGGCACCTGATGGATTTGGGAAACATTCTGGGTTTGATGTAGCATGAAGAGAGGTAAAAGCAGGAGTTGAAAATAACTTATATTTTTTGCCTGAGCAACTAGGTAGGTGGAGATGATATTGATTAGAAGAGGTCAGTATAAAATTAAGAGATCTGTTTTCACCATGTTAAGTTTCAGTTCTTAATAAGACTTCCAACTCAGAATATCAAGTCAGCATTGGGTATATACCCGTGGAGTTCAGGGATGCCTTTAGACTGAGATATAGAAGTTTGGATTCATTTGCATGTGTGTATAAGATTGAATATGATCCCCTCAAAAGCTGATCACCCAAACCAGACTCTGGCATTTGTCAATCATTCAAACATTGAACAGGGAAGGAGGAAGAGGTGGAGACTTGGAAGACACTGTCGAGAGAAAGGAGGAAAACTGGAACACTGTCACTGTGGAAGGCAAGAGAAGATGTCTCAGGTAGGAGGCAGGGTGAGGGTTCTTCCATTTCAAATGCTATCCATTCAAGAAAGGGAAGAAGGAAGACACATTTGGATTTGTCATGATGATATACCTGGAAGCAATTTCGGGGGACTGATGGGGTCAGAATCCCCATTCACATGGGCTGTAGATATCATTAGCTATAGGTGAAGGGGTGTGGGGCAGAGACAGGAACCATGATGGGAGAGCCGGGAAAAACACCTGCACTTCCCCTGAGGACTCCATTCCTCCCACTTGCTTTTTTTTTTCTTTTCACTGTTTCCTGTTGTGCTACAGGGTCCTCTGCACTGGTGCCCAAAGCCCAGGGAGAAGTATGCCCAGGTGTGGTGGGCCAGGCTGGAGCCTTCTGCTCCAGCCTTCTGCTTCCTTCTGCTGCTTTCTCACTCCACAGTGGCACTGAACATTATGTGATCCCGGTCAAAGACGACATTCCAAACTCTGACTCTCTTGTATGGCAAATCTTAAGCCTAGTATCACCTTCATTTCATTCTTTCATTTACTTGACTTAGTTTCTCAGAAGCAGCTGAGAACGAGCTGTGTTTGTGTCGGTTTATTTTAATGTATAATGAGCAATTCAAATGATTGCACATCACACATTCAAATGTTGTTGAATGTGTAATCACTTAAATGAGCACAGGTGCCACGCGCCCGTGTGCGCCTGGCAAAGCCACCCTCTGTGCTTCGCGTGGAAGGAAGATGATGTACTTGGCTGTACAAAGCTCATATCTTAATTTCTTTTTAATTTCACTCTTCCTCGACTGCTTTTCTTTCCATCCAACAAAACACGCTGAACCCCGGGTGCTATCAGGGAGGTACTTGGCCCAACAGCAAACCTACAACCGTTCTTAAACACACGTGAAACGGCACGCTTGCAAGCTTGGAGTGAATTTTTAACTTTGGGGATGAAAAATTATAAATCTGTGCTCTTTAAAATTAGCATTTTCAGGAAGATATGAAACCCTGGAAACAAGGATGAAAGAAATTAAATTATCCTCCCTAATGATGCTCCTGTGAGGTAGGAATAACGGCCCTGCAACCTCTTTCACGTTGCTCCTGACAGTCTAGTATCAATCCTCCCAGGCAAGCTAACACAATCAACCCTGGCATGTTTCACCGGAGCGCTGGCTGGTATGGCATTATTAATACGACCGTGTTATTTCATAATTAACGTACCTTTTATTTTTCACACAGGAACTACATCTAGTAAAATGAAAGCACTTGGGGTTTCTCTGAATAGGCTCCTGAACTGTTTAATACACGCACATCACTAAATCCCAGTCGAAGCGTGGATGTAGGATGCAATTCATTTTCACTACCTAACCTGTTCCAGTCACTGTGGGGGAGTCGGAAGTCCCTATACACTACCATAACTAACTGTCACCAAGGAAATTCTTCACCACGAATTACTTGTTATACCTGAACAGACGTTAAGAATCAGCTGAGAGCCCTGGCCAGCATGGCTCAGTTGGTTGAGTGTGGTCCCACGCACCAGGAGGTTGCCTGTTCGATTCCTGGTCAGGGCACATGCCTGAGTTGTGGGCTCCATTCCCAGTAGGGGGTGTGCAAGAGGCAGCTGATTGATGGTTCTCTCTCATTCATGTTTTTCTCTCTCTCTCCCTCTCCTTTTCTCTTTCTAAAATCAGTAAAAACATATTTTTAAAATAATAAAAAAATAAATTAAAAAATCAGCTGAGAAACCAGACTTCTCAAAATGAATATGAGGACCACTTTCATCAGACTCACCTGAAGGGCTTATTAAAAAGTATTGGTCCCTGTTCACCACCCCACTCAATCCTGAGCTCTGGCACCTGCATTTTCACTGAGTCCTGCAAGGGTGTTCATGCCCTCTAATATGTAGGAGCCACTGAATTAAATGATTGCATGTTAGCCATCTTTCACATATGATACCTCTTGCCTGTCATTAAGCCATTTCTAGTGTGTGTTTGTACGCATAATCTTGGGTCTTATATCACAGTTGGGATGGGTGCCTTGGTGCCCAGTCAACACCCTCTTCTTTAGCAATACTACCCTCATAGACTCTGCAAAAGTCAGTCACGATCTAATTAATGTTCATGGTGCCATCGTGGCTATCAAAACTGACTTGGCCTCGCCTGGACACTGACCCACGCTGACAAAAATTAGAGCCTCTCTCCATCACTGAAACTGAGATAGCAAAACTGTAGCAATAGTGGTCGTCGTTGGAACTGGAGGGTCATATAGACCCTCCCAGCTGGGAGTTTGGAACTGTGTGGATGGATGAGCAAGAAGAGAGAACCAGACCACAGAGAGAAGCAGATGTCCTAGAAGAGGTGGAAATGAAATACACTGTGTAGAGATAGAGAAGCTCCATGTGGGCGAGAGAGAGAAGTGAAAAGAATGGGAATCTTGGTCCCTGAAGACCTCCCAGTGTACAATTCCAGACTCGCATTAGGTTCAGCTATACTTTCAGCTCTTAGATGCCATTTACCTAAACGGGTGTTCATTGGTCTCTGCTCCTTGCAGCCACTGGCCCTGAATTCAACAGGGATATTTTGCTTTTTAATGTTCAGGATGAGCTAAAAGAGTTCCTAGTCTGCTACCAGGACCTTCATGGTAAACTAGTAAAAAAATGAAAATAGGTAAATTCCCCTGTGTTTTCTTTGGAAAACTGCTCTTTCACGTTCCTAGGCTGAGTTCAATTAAACTGGCAAAGCAGAAATGTTGAATACACCGGCTGCACAGCCACTAGCCAGAGTAGCTGTCTTAGGTTTCCCTGCCATCCCTGTGGCAAAGTCAAGGGACAAGCTGGCAGAAAAAAGTCCATTTGCCTTCAAGGGTCATCCATCTGCCTCTTAGCCAACAAATACATCCTTGAAAACCTGCATCTGAAATCTACTAAAAACAAACCAAAAAGCCCTGAAATCTTTGCTTAAAAAATAACAAAGGGAAAAAGCTGCCAGTGTTGACAACAGCCAACATCTGGCTGGCGTGCTAATGGAGTGAGGGGAGCTCAGGGCTCCGTCCACTTACGTGTTCATTAGGCAGAAAGAATGTTCGTCTCCCCTTCAGACAGGTCCCGTGATGGGTGGGAAAGCTCTGAGAAAGGGATGGCATTCCACTCTCCCATCCACCCTCCTTTCACCTCCCCTTCCACTCCTCCCTCCACTCCCCTGGCAGCCAGTCCAGGAAAAGGAGCTGGGAGCTGGAGGGGGGACCCGGGCTGGTCTGTGTAAGAACAGCCTGTGCCAGATTTTCAACTGCAATTAATTTCCCAGATAAGCTCTAAACCTCTGAAACGCATTTGAAATTGAAATGCTGATACAGTCATCAACCACCACAGTACACAACCATAAATCTTGAGTACAGCTAGTTGTTTGTTGGTAATAATGAAGTACAATATACATTTAATTAGTGTGAGATTTAGAAAATGTGCAGAGTAATAAAACAATATTCTAATTAGGGTTGGGGAAACTTGTTTGAATACGATTCGTGCAGTACTGCCAAAGGAGTTCTTACAAAACACACAGAAATCTGCTTTTACTAACAAAAACATTTCAGACAGAAGAGACAAGGTCTTGATGCCACTGTTAGTCCCGGGGGTAGCACCACATTAAAAACAAGTGATTGGTGGAAGTGGAGTGGTCAACACAGGGGACAAAAAGGAATCCCTGTGTGAAAGCCCCGGCTGGTTAGTAAAATCCAGGCTGTCCTTACACCTTAGTTTCTTCTCTTGTGAATTTATGCTCTAAGCTCCCTCACTTCCTGTTCAAAACCCATCAGTCTTTACCTGGGAATATGCCACCTGTGCCCATGTCCAAGGGTGCGGGGATTATTAATGATGCACTTCCCAGGAGCCCCCAAGTCCTGCAGAGGAGTCGGCAGTCTCAGCTGACTCGGTGAGACCACAGCCTAATGCAAGACAAGCATCCAGGTCAGGAAATTTAAGATTCTAATCCAGCCTTGATTGCAATTTTCTGTGTGACCTTGAGAAAGCCAATTAACACCTCTGAGCTTTAATCTCCTTGTTTGAAAACAGGATAGCAGGGTTTCACCTAGGCAACTGTTTCCTAGATCTCAGATAATTCCTATATCTTAATGAATGTGAGTAAAAAGTGATAGGAGAAAATAAGATTGTACATTGTACCCTCTTCCTCTCTGTCACATATACAATTGGGATTAAAAGAAGTAGTTTCTTAACTCATTGAATGGTTTTTGTTCATCTTTTAAAGGCAAGATATAGCCCTGGCCAGTTTGGCTCAGCGGTTAGAGCGTCGGCCCACGGACAAGAGAGTCCCAGGTTTGGTTCCCGCTAAGGGCACGTGCCTCAGGTGCAGTTTGTCCCCGGCCCCGGTTGGAGTTGTGTGGGTGGCAACCAGTCGAGGTGTCTCTCTCACATCAATGTTTCTCTCTCTCTTCCTCCCTCTCTCCCTCCTTCTCTATCTGAAGATGAATGCAAAAATGTCCTCAGGTGAGGGTTAAAAAAAAAAAAGTTAAAAAATAAATGAATAAGGGCAGGATATAAAAACCTTTTAAAGTCAGGGCATTTAGTGTTTAGAAGTAGTTCATTTTAATTGTAAATTAGAAAATTTCTCCTGGATCTAACAATCCAGGAGAAATAATTTAAAATGGTAAAATAATTTCATTATCTGCCTAAAGTAAAATGTAGATGATAGAAATTTTTTGAAGCTGCTCTTTTGGAAAACAGGAGATCGGCACATATTTTAAAGTTCTGGATTCAAAAAATCAAGTGTAATGTTTTTGTGTGGTTTGGGGCAAGTTAATTAACCCTTGTATGGGTCTGTTTCCTCATTTGCAAAAACATCGCCTTACTAAGAAAGTGGTAAGGAATAACTTGGCCAACCTAACCTTATTTTTTCTCCTCATTTGGGGATGTTATTATACAAATGTAAATAATATCATAGAATTTCATAGCTGGTAAAGTCCTTAAAAAACAAAAAACAGAAAAAACAAAACAAAAAAACATCTAATCTAACCCCTTCCTTTTTGTAGGTCAGCTGAGGACCAGAAAGATCAAATGAGTTGCCCCAGGTGACACAGGCGGCCAGGTCTTGCCTTTCCCTGTGCAGTGTGTTTCTGCCACCCCACAGCTGCCCCGTGGGTTTGAAGGAGTTCTTACCCCTCCAAACAATAAACAGGGGGATCTATTCATAGCCAGCTGGTACAATTTGTCTCAATTCTGCAGTACTGATGTTTGTGAAGATGTTACCAACCTTTTTTAAATATTGAAACTATATCAAGTGATGTTACCATTATTTTGACAGTCAGCTAGAAATCCCAGAAAGAGGAATTAACAGCTTCTCATTTTAGAACACCTCATAACACTATTAGGAAGAGTGATTTTGACATTTTTATATGATTAGGTGTGGTTTATTACAAACACTGCATTTGCTTAGCTCACATCTATTTCATCCATCCCTGGTTTCTGCAGAGCAGCCTCACAACTTAAGATGAAGTTATAAAAAAAACCTGATGTCATAATATGGCCCTAAGGTATAGCACCTAATTAGCATAGTTTTATTTATGGCATATTTTGCTTGTCCTATCAGCCACTGGGAAGGGCCTGTGACTACAGGTTGGTTTAATCCTCAGCTAATATTCATCTTCTTCTTCTAAGTTTGATTTATTCACATGGAGTGAAGTCAGTAGCATGGAAAGGTGGTTTTCTAGCTTTGGATTCATATATCATGAATATTCTGCACCCCATCAAAACTGGGAATAAATGTAAGATTTCTAACTTTCAATTTCCTGCTTTTTATTTTACTAAGAAAAAAAAAATCCAAAGCTAACCAATTATCACCATCATGTCATAAAAGAAATCAATTAAACAAAAAAGAAAATATCACATTCTCAAAATAAAGTATTTAAATTGAATCTTTGACTTTACAAAATACTAACCATTGTGTCCTTGATTTCCAATTAAACGCCATCACAAGTAATCAGATGAGGCATGTTTCAGATGTTGACTTGATGGAGAGCACTTAAACCTACACGTCCTGGGCAAAATGTATCTACATAATCTGTTTTACTTTCTAGTCCCCTTAAACCAGGAGGTCAGTGAATCGCCTGTGTTTAATATGAACAAATGCAGATGTCTGAACTGCACCCCAGATCTTTTGGGGGTATGTCAAAACTTCTGCTACCCTTGCTGTGATTTATTGAGGAATGGCAGCAGTGACAAGCAAAGTCACTCAAGAAAAATTAATGTCTCTGCGTTGTGACGTTCCATTGACCCAGCCCAATATCAACGAGACAAGAAAATATGCTCTCCTGCTCTTGAGGGAGGCACCGAAAAGCAACATGCCGAGGGCATGGATGTCTCATGATGCCATAGCAAGGAAGGGAATAGGGAACTGGAATGGAATCCAAGATGCTACAGCTTAATCATATCTGTAAATGTTCCATACCACACAAATAATGATCATCCAGGCAGGAAGCAAGATTTCTATTCTTCCAAATTATTTCCTTAGGAGTGTTTCCAGAGAAAGGAGCACATTTTAGTGGGCCTACTCTTTGGTTTCCATCTTAAGCAGTAGGTGGTCTGGTATATTTTATATCAAAAACAAGGTTTAAAAATAGACTCAGAGCTCTGGCTGGTTTAGCTCAGCGGTTAGAGCGTTGGCCTGCAGACCAGAGAGTCCTGGGTTCGGTTCCCACTAAGGGCATGTACCTCGGTTGCGGTTTGTCCCCGCCCCGGTTGGGGTCGTGTGGGTGGCAGCCAGTCGATGTGTCTCTCTCACATTGATGTTTCTCTCTCTCTCTTACCTCCTCTCTCCCTCCTGCTCTATCTGAAGATAAATGCAAAAATGTCCTCTGGTGAGGATAAAAAAAAAAAAATAGACTCAGAGACATAGTAGTAGGGTACAGGCTGATAAACCTCAGAAGAGGGGTTGGGGGGAGGGGAGGGAAGAGATAAAATACAGAACTTATATGCAGGTATGCATAACCATGGACATGGACAACAATGCTGGGGACGGGTGCAGGGGCGGGATCGGGAGGAGGGGGTCAATGGGGGGAAAAGGAGAAACATTTGTAACGAAAATAAATTAATTAAACAAAAAAACAAGGTTTACTTTTTATGTTTTCCTTTTACTGTTAAGTCCTAATTAATATGCATTGTATCATCTTATCACTTAAAAAGCTTCTCAAGGGCAGACATTTCATAGGTCTGCTCTGTAGAACACAACAGCAATTTATGCACCTGTTTCACTTCATTGCCTAGGGCTGTGGTTCATTAAATCCAGCTCTCAGAGAGCAGAGCCTGGGCACTGGTATTTCTTAAAAGTACTGCCAGGTGACTCAAAAGTGCAGCCAGGGTTGACAACCGTTGGCCAGGGCCTTCGACCCATTCATGAATAAAAATACCACAAAGAAGTTGTACCCATACTAAGTCTCCCTGCGCCAGAAGAAGCTACAAAGCCAGTTTGCAATAAGATAGGTCGTTTGTAAAATTTTCTCTGGGGTCCAGTCATACCACCAGCAGCAGCAGCACCTGGGAGGGTGTGGCTATGCAGACTCCCGGGCCTCTCCAAACACCTACTGCCTTGGGAGTCTACGGTTCACAAAGATCCCAGGTGATTCATATTCATGCTGAAGTCTGAGAAAGCACTGCAGAACATCCTAGATCCTAACTAGGCAAATCAGTCTTCCCTTAAAACACATTCTTGTATCAGGTTCCTGAGATTTGAGTCCAGGATCTATTATTGCGAATGTTGCAGGTGAATTAATTACTATAGTGAAATATATATATAATAATGTGATATATCTTTCTTTCCAAATACATTTGTTTGCAGAAGAGGAAACCTTAAATTGTGTTAGGGATAAAAGGAGTAGCATCAACTACCCCAAACTACCCAGTATTTCACTGTCACTTGATTTCACTGTGGTGAAAATAAAACAGATAAGATCGAGTTCTTGCTTTCAGGCTACTTACATTCTAATAAGGGATACTGAGAAGTAAACAACTAACCGAAACTTAATGAGGTCTAAACTAAACTTAAAAATCCTAAACTAGAAATACAGCAATGTGTTACAGAAGCGACTCAAACGTCAATGTGCATTAGCATCACCTGGAAGGCTTGTTCAATCACAGATTGTCCCACCCCCAGTTTTTCAGCAAGTCTGTGGTGAGACCTGAAAATTGTCGTATCTAACAAGTTTGCTGCTGGTCAGGGACCACACCTTGAGAACCACTGGGCTATGGAAACAGAGTAAAAAGAACAGAATGCTGGGGTCCAGGTGGGTGACAAAGGATGAGCCAATGTTGACAGGCAGAGGAGAGAGAGAGATGTGTGTTCCTGCTTGGCACAACAACCAGAGTGGGGCATGCCTGAGCACCTGATATGCTGGGGAAGCCTGCTTGATTGGAGCTCGACATGTGAAATGATGAATGGATGAACCTGGAAAGATAGGTCAGGGCCAATTCACAGAGGGTCTGAGAGAGCAGCGAAGGAGTTTGAAATTTATTTTGTGGGCACTGAGGAGTGATGGAGGGTATTTGAGGGTAAAAATATATTTTTTAAGACATGATCCAAATTTTACTTTAGAGTAGTAGTTCGGACAGTAGTGAGAAGGATGGACTGGAGAGGCAAGAGAATGGAAGTCAGGAGAGCAGGTGAGAGGCTATTCCAATGATCAAAAAGAATGATCCATAAATAAGGCCACTGCCAGAACATCTGGTGACCTTCATACTTCTGGGAAGCACTAGGAGAGCCCATGATTGAACAATAAGAGAAAAGAAGGGTCATTCGTTCATTCAATGTGTGTATATTGAGCTCTTCTATTACAAGCCCAGTGCTAGGCACAGAGGAAACAGTGATGGAGGAGACACACAAGGTTCTTATCCTCATGCTCTTGAATTAGTAGGGCAAACAGACAAGGCAATAAGGTCATCAAAGAAGCAGAGCACCCTGGCCGGGTGGCTCGATTGGTTGGAGCATTATGCTGTACTCCAAAAGGATACAGGTTCAATTCTCGGTCAGGGCACATGCCTAGGTTGCGGGTTCAATTACCGGTCAGGCATGTATGGGAGGCAACGGATCGATGTTTCTCTCTCACACATTGATCTCTCTCTCTCTCTCTCTCCCTCTCCCTCTCCCCCCTCTAAAAATCAATGAAAACATATTCTTGGGTGAGGATTTGTTAAAAAAAAAAAAAAAAAAGGAGGAGAGCCTATGGAATAATGTGTGTGTGGTGTCAGAGCTAGGGATAGGGGCGGGGGCTGTTTGCCTCCAGTTTGGAGAATGAAGGAAGGCTTCCTGAGGGGAAGGGACACTTAAGCCTAAATTCCTCAATGGCCAAAATGCTTAACAGGGACTACGAGACCCTGCATAATCTAGGTCCTCCCTTTATTGTCAGCATATTGTAAGTCATTATCTCTCTTACTCTTCATGTTCTGGAACCGGATCTCTTTCCATTCTTTTCAGTCTCAGAACCTTTGTACAAGCTTTTCCCTTGGCTTTGAATTCTGTTATCTCCCTTATCCAGACCATAACTACTCATCCTCTGAGGTTCACAAAGGTTTCCCTGTGCCCCCAAGATTAGATCAAGACCCCTGTTTTACTCTCTGAAATCTTGCTGTATTTCAGCTCCCTAGCACTAGCACAATACTAATTAACTCGTTATTTGAGGATAATTTGTTTAATGCCAGTATCCCCTGTTGGAATATAAAGTCTGTGGGACAGGATTCTGTCTTCTCCATACCTGTATTCTGAGCTCTCAGCACAGTATCTGGATCATAATAAGTACTCAGTATTTCATTTTGTAAACGAAAACTGAGAACTAAAGAATAAAAGGAATCGTTAGGCAAAGGGGGCGCCGAAGGCCAGACATAGCAGGCGTGCAGGCCCTGAGCTAGAACAGAGCACTGCCCAGTAGAGGGATGGAGGGAGACCAGTGCAGGTGGGTCCTAGGCAGAGGAGGTAAGAGAGGCCTGAAGAGGCCGTCAATGGGAAGACGTTGGAAGATTTGAAGTCGTGGAATCTCGCACCAGAGCTATGTTTGTAAAAGCCTTCTCTGGCTGCCCTGTGGAGAGTGGCTGGTGGGAAGGCAGAGCGAACAATACCACTGGAGGCTAGTCCAGCAGTCCAGGTGGTAGGAACATTGGGTGGGGTGGGGCAGTAAAAAGGGAAAGATAAGGACACTTGGGCAAGACATTTAGGAAATAGGTCTGATGGAGTTTGGTGATGGATTGAATGTGGGGATAAAGGAGAGGAATGACTGTTACAGTTGACATGCAGGTTTTTTATGTATAGGGATGATCAGTGCCATTTACTAAGGTGAGAACAATGGACCTCCTAGTCATGGAGAGCGCCTCCTCGTAGTGAATCGGAGTCCTTCTCACTAAGAGCACAGATGCAGATACGGTGAGGGGCTGAGACTGCAGAGACAAACCTACAGCCACACCACACACATTATGTTTAGATTATATATATTGTTATATTGATACCTATGTCTATATTTATCTATCTGGTTCCACATCGAATAAATAAATAAAAATTATTTAAAAAACAGTTCTGTTGCTAAAAATGCCTGCTCACCACTGTGCTGTGCCAAGGCGCCAATGCCCCTACACCTCGGAAGACTGACGGGATAGACAACGCCAACTGGTTGGTGCAGTATAGCACTGTGATTACAGATTCCTTTCCTATATCCACAGGGGGAAATTTTCTTCTAATTCAGAGACTGGCAAACGTTTTCTGTAAAAGGCCAGATAGTAAATACTTAGGCTTTGCCGATGACAGGTGCAGTCCCTGTCACAACTGTCCTACTCTGCCATTGTCGCTCAAAGCGCCTACAGTGTGCACACAAACAGGGCTGTGTCTCAATTCAAGTTCATTTGTGGACACTGAATTTTGAATTTCATATCATTTTCACACATCACCCAAAAATCCTCCTCTTGAGAGTTTCAACCAATAAATAGTATGGAAACCATTCTTAGCTCACGGACAACAGAACTACAGTATGTGGTCCATGGGCTGGAGTTGGTGGACTTCTTTCTAAAGGAGGGACTTCTGCACGGAGACACCAAGTCACAAAGCAGGTCAAGAAAAGCACGCTGCAATGTCATGCCCTGGTCTCTTGTGACCCACTGGGGCAAAAGGGAGAAGTCCTAGCCAAGAAGAGGAACTCAAGTTTCTTCTGATTCCAGTTGTGAACTGCTGACAGCAGGGAAGTGAGGGGGAATCATTCCATGTCGTCTGAGTGGGAGCAGTGGATCTCAGCGGCCCTAAAACAAAGCTGCTCAGTGCTCAGGCTGCCTGGTGCAGTTCTGACTCACATTCTTATTCTTACTCAGGGCCCAGTACATCAAGTGAATCAGACATAGTAACGCACCAGCCCTGTTCAGATATAAAGCTAAATGCCCATCCCATTCTAAGTTTCCAAGCATAGCATGGACACCTAAATTCAAACTGCCGTATTATCATCAAGGTGGGTAAGCTAGCCTTATACAAAAGACCTACAGGTTTCAATGACTTTAGGAACAATACAAAGATTAAGTAAAGTTAGCGTCATTACAAAGTGACATTTGCTTAAGGAACTTCAAGGCATCTCTAAACTGATCTTCCTGGATCTCCCAGCAAAGATGACAAGCTCAAAAGATTATCTGTAGACAAAGAATATGTGTGTCACCAGAGCTGGGTATAAATATCACCATACATGCTCATCAGTGCTCTTTACAAATACATCGTAATTGTATGTATATAACTGTTTACACCTAAGTGTTTGACTTCTGGACTATGAATTACTTGAGGCTGGGGCTCTTACCTCATCCATCTCTGAATTATCAGTATCTACTATAATTACTATCACATAGATGATGCCTAATAAATGTTGGCTGAATGACTTAATAAAAGTCAGAATATTGTTAAAATTGTTAATAGGGGAAAAGAAATAACGTATGATTTTGTTCCAAAATATATTAATAAAACATCTTAAAATAGACACTGAGGAATACACTGTGCATGCCTCTCTCTATCAGAATACTCTAGAGACTACAGAAGTGTGTGATAAAATAAAGGCACAGAATCTCTTGCTTACTTGAGGACCAAGTGGGATTTTGCTCATTAAATATCCCTGGGGAAACAGCTGGATCTGCTCGCCCAACAACCATTCCCACCGCCTTCTCTCTTGCCACCTTCCACAGCACACACTGGAAAACGTGGACATTCCCTTGCTCAGCCTCCTCTGCAGCAAAGAGGGCCACGTGGCCATGGTGTGGCCCGTGAGCTGACACTCGAAGTCTCCAGGGATTCCTGGGAAATATGTGCTTTGCTCACAGTGTCTGATCACTAGCACCAACTCTCCCTCTTCTTCTTGCTTTGAATGTGGGGCAGCAGGAACCGATTGCAACCTTGAGGGTAAGGCCAGAAGGGTGCTGACACCCACCTGAATCTTTCTATCTCTAGACTTCCCATATGAGAAAAAGTAACCAAATTTATTAGACCACAGATAAATTATATTCTTTTTTTGTTGTTGCAAATGAGCATATGCCTAACTGATGAAAAACCTATTTTGCAAAACAAAAACTTGTAAACACAAATTCACTTTAATATCCCAAAGTTACAACACAGTCACTAAATATTCTCTTACTATTCTCTGTTTAACTGAAGGTTGTTTGGAGGTCCTTTTAAAACGTCTGTTCTCCCAGGTCTTCAGCTATTGAAACCACTGCCATTCACTGCTATTTCAGCACCTCTTTGCACTTACTCTGAGCACTAATCTCTCGAAGAAATCTCCTCACATCTCTGAAGCACAAATATGTTAATATTCTATCATTCGTTTCCCTCTTAAATGATGTGAATTTATCTTATGTATTCAATTTATGACATATTCCCAAGAAGATATAAGGTTACCTACGTCAAAGATAACCCAGTAGAATGACTCCGGCAAGACGGCAGACCAGTGAGCTCTAAAGCATGTTCTCTCACAGAAACACCAAATAAACAGTCACCTACAGGACTAAGTCGCTTTGAAAGAATTTTAGAAACCAGTTAAAACGTTGCAGCAAACAAGTAAAAGCCTCACCAAGAAAGGTCACACTCAAAAGGGTAGGAAATTTCATGGCGTTTCTGCTGCCCCTGCCCCATTCCCCTCCAGCGCACTGAGGGGTGGTTGGCGGGAAAAGGCCCCACTGCTGGTACCTCCCTTGGAGCCCCTTTCTGGCTCCTCTGGGGAATGCGTGGGGGACTGGTTTCTGTCTCATCTTCCTGAGGGCACAGACGGGGTGATGACACTGTTTAGCGAGCAAGTGGAGGCCCTGGCAGCAGGTGGACACTGTGGCGCAGGAGAGCTGCAGAAGACTACGGACCTGCAGACGCCTGGGTCAAGAGATTACGGGCAGAGGAATACAACAGAATGTCTACGGCCCTGAGAAGGAGCAGGCATGAGACTCATAGGCTATTAAGACATTTAAAAGTAGCCGTGTGTATGGGGAAATTGGGGTGGGGAAGCACACACAGGCCCGGGGAAGACACATCCTGGAAAAGGTCTGACGTAACCTGAGCCTGCACACTGAACTGGGCCACTACTTAAAGCAGAGTCGTGCAGAGAGAATCACAGCAGCAGCCGTAAGGAAACCTGTCTCAAGGCAGCAAATGGGCCTGCAGAAGATCTGAGCCATGGTCAAAGCCAATGGTCAGCGGAAGTGACAATGAACCTTAACCTAAGTCTCATGCCTTATGCAAAAATTAACTCAAAATAAATCATGAACTTATATTTAAAACAAACTTAACTTTTTAGAGGATATCATAGCGAAATCTCTGAGCCCTAAGGTTTAGTGATACCTTCTTAGACATGATACCAAAAGCATGACTCATAAAGGAAAAAAATAGATAAATTGAATTGTATCAAACTGAAAACTTAGCTATGTGCAAGAGTCTGTTAAGAGGATGAAAAGATAAGCAAGAACCTGGAAGAAAATATTTGCAAACCACACATACATAAAGAACTCTCGAAATTACACAGGGAAAAAGAAAAACAATCCAATTAGAAAACAGGCAAAAGACACGAAGAAACATTTCACTGATGAAAGGATATACAAGGCGTGGCAAAAGGTTTACAGTTGTTCATATGGAAAATAATACAGTAATTAATAAATAATAATACAAGAATAAACTCTGTGTTTCAAAACTCACAACTGTGGACCTACTTTTGCCCCACCCTGTATGAATGGAAAAGAAGCACATGCAGAGATGTTGACATTACTGGCCACTTATGCATTTAGGGGGGAAGTGAGTCTGAAGTCTGGCCTCAGATGATTAGGATTTAATAATTAATAGGAGGGGTATAAAACATAAGTTCAAGAGTATCTTTGGATCTCAACAATATTATTTGGTCTAATATCTTTCTTTAGAGTTTAAATTTTTCCACAAGTTGTATATATTATGTTTAGTTCTGTTTTTGTTGAAAGAAAGAAAGAAAGAAAGAAAGAAAGAAAGAAAGAAAGAAAGAAAGAAAGAAAAGAAAGAAAGAAAGAAAGAAAGAAAGAAAGAAAGAAAGAAAGAAAAGAAAGAAAGAAAGAAAGAAAGAAAGAAAGAAAGAAAAGAAAAGAAAAGAAAGAGAGAGAGAGAGAGAGAGAGAGAGAGAGAGAGAGAGAGAGAGAAAGAAAGAAAGAAAGAAAGAAAGAAAGAAAGAAAGAAAGAAGAAAAAACCCTATATATAATTGGCCTTCCCTAATCACGGGTTCCACATCCGTGAGTTCAACCAAACAGGGATCAGAAATATTAGTTATGCCGTTGCTATGTAATTATGCCTACAATGGTTTCATTTGAACTGAACATGTACAGACATTTTTTTCTTGTCATTATTCCTTAAACAATACAGTATAACAACTATTTACATGGCATTTACATTGAATTAGGTATAATAAGTAATCTAGAGATGGTTTAAAGTACACAGGAGGATATGCATAGGTAATATGTAAATACTATGCCACTTTATGTAAGAGACTTGAGCATCATTGGATTTTAGTTTCCTTGAGGGATCCTGGAACCAATCCCCACAGACACCGAGAGATGATTATATAAAATTGGGGAAATTTGAACACGAGGTAGATGATGTTATTTAGAGTTATTTATTTAGAAAATTTGGGGTGTGGTAATGGTTTTTAAAAGTTCTTATCTTTCAGAGATAAATGCTAAAGTATTTACTAATGAAATGTTATTATGTCTTAGATTTGCTTACAAATAATCCAGTGAGGGATGGAAGAGAGTAGGTGGGAGTATGGATGAAACAAGATTGACTATACATTGATAACAGTTGAAGTTGGGTGATAGACATATATTAGCTCATTATAATTTTGTATTTCTCCAAGTTTGAAATTTTCATAATAAAGATTAAAGTAAATTAAAATATATTTACATATATGTTTCTATGTTCCTAGGAAAACAAAACCTGAACAGACACACATCAACCTGTTAACTCTGAAGTATAGAATTGGGTATCTCTGAAGTATAGAATTGGAGTAAAAGGAAGGGAAATTTCTGTTTTACTTTATACACCTTGAGATTTTTATAATGAATATACATATTTCTAGTTAGAAAGAATAAAAATTAAATGTATAAGATTGCTTTTCCATAATTAATTCTTTTAATTAGTTGATTATATATTATAGAGAATTTTCAAATGTAAAAAACTTTAAGGAGTCTCAAATATTGCAAGAAACAGAAGGAGAATCATGTAAAAATATTGTGAAGCTAAACTTGAGAAATTTCTTATACAAAACTTGATCCTTATCTTAATGGCTTTTTAAAGAAATAAAATAATCCGACAGCATAGGTTCATCCACTAGACTTACATTGACTTCTGTGAGGCATAAGAGTAGAGTCGGGAAAGTTACCTATTGGACATCTTAAACAATGATCCAGAAGAGTAAATTTACTTCAGGCTCAGTTCTTAAAGTTTGTCTTTGAAAACGACACTTAATTTTATTCGTAACCACTAGGGCTCAGTGTCTTCTTTAAAATGTGAAATTAATGCATTTTAGAAAACAAAATAATCACAACACTTATTCTAAGTTGATCCTGAATAGAAAAGAGACTGTCTTTGTGATCATCTTATTTAAAACAGAATTCCAGGGAAATCTGTGAAAGAGGGGGGTGGGGCCTCATTAAGACAGATCTTTTCTTTCCCCTTCTCCTGAGATGATTGAGGGGAACCTTGTTTGTGCACTAAAAAGAAAACTATGTCGCCCTAGTGATGGATTTTAATTTTTAGTCATTATTTCAATTTCTTCTTCTAGGGAGTTTTTCTATTGTGATAGGCGAACTCACTGAGAAGAACTGAGCAGGATTGAGCCCCCACTGTATGACTGGGTAAACTGAGGCATGGGGTTTGGGGCTCTGCATCTGCATGGCTAGCACCCTCTGTTCCTTACTGATGGGCAGTCTTTCAACATAGAACTCCCTATTTTTAGATTTCCAAGGGATGTCGAGGTAAACACGACTATTGGAACGTGGTCTATGGGGCGTTCAAACAATTCCGCTGCCCAGTGGGAGCGTTTTGTTCTCACAGAGACTCTCTCATGTTGGCAGCTTTAAAGGTTGCTCACATCTGTCAATGGTACTGACAACCCTGTCCTATAAATACCTGCCTCCCCTGAAGCAGCAGTTTAGGGAGAAGTAATTATGTTCCTCTTTTCATATTCCTTCCTTGACCCAAAGAAAAGGGAACATCCACAAACACTTGTGATGGGAAGTGCTAGAGAAGGAGTGTCCACCCCCTCTCCCCCCACTCCCTCTCCGACAGGAAGAGTTCTGGTTGCTCAGGTTGGAGGTTCTCGGGCCACGCTCTCTACCGAGTGGACCTGGCATGCTAACAGCCACTGCACACATGATGCATGGCCTCTTGCTCACATGGCACAGGGTATCTCATCTGGTATCTCTGTCAGCACAGCAGGCGGGCCTGCCCCTGCCGGGGCCATCTCCATTTTCTCTCTCAGCACGGACCAACTGGGCATGTGATCTGCTGGGCTATGTCTGCCACTGGATTGGGATGGGCAGTGAGAGGCCCCAGTCTCCAAGCTGACCATGACCAAAAAGACCCAGTGATAGATATCTCATCCCTTCTTTCAACCCCCCCTATTGTTTGTTTATCAGCCAGGACCCGGGGGAATAAGGAGGTAGGGGGTAAGTAAAGGATGCATACGCAAAATCTCATCACAACCCCCCCCCCAAAGCACTTTATACAGGGAATGAAAACATATCCCAGATACTCACAGAGCCTTCACATATGTAGACAGTCCCACCACGCAGAATCGATCCACACCCAGCTCTGACATCATGCGCACAGAGAGCGTGAAACCGCCAGGGCTCCTCTTTCCACAGCAGGTGCCTTCCTTCCTGGGAGGTGCGTCAACGAGCACGTCTTCTTCAGCTTTCCTTCTAAGAGAGAAGGATACACTGACTGCTATGTGTACCGTTCTGAGATTTTCAATAAGAATTACAGGACAGAAGGTTTTCAAAAGATTTTTTTTTAATTTATCCCCTCATCTCCTGACAGGCTAATAATCTCTGTTTATGACAGAGAGCTGTGGTGTTCTACAGTTACAATCTAGATTTGTAAAAAAAAAAAAAAAAAAGCAAAATAAGATGCCCAGCATTTAAATTTTGAATTTGTATAATTAATAATTTTTAGTTTAAGTCTATGCTGAGCAATATTTGGTGGGACATATTTATTTCATGGGACATACTTATACTAAAGATTCTTTGGTTTATCTGAAATGCATATGTAACTGGGTACCCCATATTTTATTTACAGGACTCTAAATAGACAGCCTTATCTATAGAAAATATTCACCATAGGAGCTAAAGCTCTTTCAAAAGCCCAGATGTTTATTAAATTCTTTATTACCAGGCAATTAGTAATATTCTTTCCTTGTTTTCTTCCTTCCTTTAACAAATATTTAGCAAACATCTGCTACATGCCAGAGACTGTTTTATGTGCTGGATGAGATAACAAGCAAGTCAAAGAAAAAATAAACATAATGTTTTTACTGATGAAGAAAATAAAGCATTTGATGTGATAAAGAATGACTGGAGCTAGCTACCTTAGCCCCAGTGGTCAAGGGAGTCCTTCCTGGGGCGTGGCATTTCAATTGAGCCTCAAGGAACAAGAAAGAGGTAGATATAAAAAGGTCTCATAGAAATAAACTGCAAGCAGAAGGAACCATAAAAGCCTCATAGTATATTAATTTCCAATGGCTGCTTTAACAAATTACCACAAACCTAGAGGTTTCAAACAACAGAAATTCATTCTCTCACAGTCCCAGGTCTGAAAACAAGGTGTTCTCCGGCCATATTTCCTCTGGAGAAACCGTTCCTTGCCTCTCCCAGCTTCTGGCAGCTGCCAGCATTTCTTGGCCTTTGTCTGAATCGCTCCAGTCTTCAAGGACAGCATCTTCAGATCTTCTCCTCGGCGTGTGTCCGAATAAGCCCCCTCTGCCTTTCTCTTATAAGGACTTGTGATGACATTTAGGGCCCATCTCCCTATCTCATGACACATAATTAATCTTATCTGCCCCAAAAAATAAATTACATCTCCTCCCCCCCATTTTTGCCAGATAAGAAAACATCCACAGGTTCCAGGGATTAGGCAAGGATATATTTTGGGGGGAGGGAGGGTGCAATTTTCAGCCTACTACAGATGGGAAGGAGCGTGGCATGCTCTAACAGCGTGTGTGGCTGGAGCAGCACGGGATGAGCGTGGCATCCTCTAACAGGGTGTGTGGCTGGAGCAGCACGGGACGAGCGTGGCATGCTCTAACAGGGTGTGTGGCTGGAGCAGCACGGGACAAGTGTGGCATCCTCTAACAGGGTGTGTGGCTGGAGCAGCACGGGACGAGCGTGGCATCCTCTAACAGGGTGTGTGGCTGGAGCAGCACGGGACGAGCGTGGCATCCTCTAACAGGGTGTGTGGCTAGAGCAGCACGGGACGAGCGTGGCATCCTCTAACAGGGTGTGTGGCTGGAGCAGCACAGGACGAGCGTGGCATCCTCTAACAGGGTGTGTGGCTGGAGCAGCACGGGACGAGCGTGGCATCCTCTAACAGGGTGTGTGGCTGGAGCAGCACGGGACGAGCGTGGCATCCTTTAACAGCGTGTGTGGCTGGAGCAGCATGCATAAAGGGAGGAGGGAAGGCCTTGAAGGCTGAGACATAGACAGGGCCTGTGAGCCAAGGTAAGGGATTCAGGTTTTCATTTAATTAATGGGAAGCCAGTGAAAGATTTAAAACAGGGAGTGAGAGTATTTTACATTTTAAAAGCATTTCTGTGGTCACTTTGTGGAGGCTAGGCAGTAACGGGCAAGAGTGGAAGGAAATGGAATCGCCAGAGCTATGGCTCTTGCAGAGAAGGTTAGGCTGAGATACTGGTGGGTCAGATTCAGGAGGAAGCAGGGGAGAAGAAGAGCTAAGGTTGGATAGAGGGACAGATTTTGGAGATGGAATCATGGGGACTTACTGATGGATTAGAGAGTGTCGTTGAATTCTCCCAGGTTTGCGGCTAAATGTTAATAAGAAGCCAAATGTTGACGTTTGATGGAATTGGGTAAGAATCTGCAGTCTGCTCTAGGGAAGGGATTTCACACAACATCAAGGAAGGAGGTTTTGTGTTGTCCTAAAATACATTTGATAAAGTAAGCTTACTCTTCAGGAGAGAAATATTCTTTTTCTTCCATCCGATCAAGTCTTAACAAAGGCATCACACTTCAGAGCAAGGTTAAAGAGAATGAGCGTGGTGCTGTTACAATGATGGATGACGACCTGACGTGCACCTGTTAATGCTATAAACCTCTAGCCTTCTGGGTCAGGTTCACTTGGCAGGCAGCATCCTTCACATCCAGGGTGAAGAGTGGCTCAGCAACCAGGAAATCCTGTGTACAATGATGTTTTCCACCACATCATGTTCATCAATAAAGAGTGGATGGCAACAAATCAATTGCTGTGTTGCAAGTTGGGCAGAGGTAAGAGTGATGGTGAGAACTCTGACTGGGAGGTGGGGACGTTAGTTTTAGCCTGTGTTCTGTCATCAAAGACTGGTTACCAATGACCTCAGTTTCCTCAACTGTAGGGGTAAGAGTTGTTAGAAGATCAAATGAGACAATGAATGTGCCAGTACTTTGGAAACAATGACTAAACACAACTTGTCACTATTATATCATATTACATATTTTAGTGTATTTGATTTCTCCACAGTGCCTTGCCCTTAGTGTAGACTCAATGATTTTCTTTTGTCAAATTTTAATAAGGTAAGTACAACTAACACAGTCGTAAACCAGGTAGATTTGTTTGGCAGGTGCTGATGGATTGATCGTTAGAGATTGGCACCATGGGTCCCTGACTCATATTCAGATGTCTCTTATCAGGAAAAGAAAATGGCCAGCTCCAGCTGCCCTCAGTCTGATACAAAAAATTCCAGTCAAATATGTACATGACACATCAGGGCCATGCAATCTCAAATATGTTGCAAATAGCTTCCAAAAAATATCAAATTATTAATGAAGGCCACTCACAGCATTAGGGCTTGAAAGAGTAGTCATTATTTCCAAAGGTAAGTTATTGGGTGAGTTTATCTGACTAAAAGCATAACAAAGTTTCATGTGGTTCTTGAAGATTTTATTAACATAAAACAACTTGTGTCAGGTTTCTAACAAGTAGTTTTGCAAGATAACTGTGACCTACTGGATCCAATCACCAGCCACGACTGTGGCCACCCTGAGATCCCATCAGTTTGATGCTGGAGAGGAAATAATGGAATTCTATGTCCTCTCACACACAGCATTGCTAAGGACAGTACAACACAAATGAGAAATTATAAATGCAATTTGATTTTCTCCCTAACCTGTCTCATCAGCTAACACTGCTCACAAAATAAAATAGTTACATTTATAAGCTAATTTTCTAAAAGCTATGCCATCTAAATTCACTAATTTATGAATAGGTTATCTTTTAAATATCAACCAGTTTTATCTAAGAGCTCCTGCCACATCTTTTTTCATTTATTTTCAAACGTCCAACCTCTATCTTCCTTTTTGTTTTCATATGGTCTTCTGTTTTGATAGAAAAGATTAAATGTCATACTTAATTTAAAATCAATATTTTCTGAGGCCGTGCTGCAGACAGATCTGGACCTGGACTTATAGTACAGTATTTAATAAGAGCATCCCTCCAAATATGCATCTCCAAAAATAAGTTATCATAACCATGGCTATCATAACAGTTTTGTTAGTGTCCGTGAATATTACATGTCAAAGTCCATCAATTTTATTAGCCAAGCATTATAGAATGTTATTAAAGAACTGATGAAGATATTTATAATAATTGTAACTGGTAGAAATGGCAAAGCTCTGATTCAGTTTGATCTTCACATAATCATACAAAGTAGGAAGTCTGGGTCATCTTGTCTATTACCATGGTAGCAAGGGTAACTGGACATTATCTGGTGTTTTTTGTATTTATTTTAGGAGTAAGGTAGATCAGGAAATACAAAAACAGAATAGCAGAACCAGCAGCTTTTAAAAAATTCTGTCAAGTAGCTTGGATTCAAAGGAAAGTGCCCAGCCTGGTTGATAGACATCATCACATTCTATTTGATAAACCAGTACATTTTTGTTAAATCAACTTTGAAAATGGGGACATCTGTAATAGTGTCAACAATAAAAATAAAGTTTAAAAATCTACTTTGGGTGTGAAACAATTTTTTATCTACATAGTCTCAGGCCCTCGGGGAAAATAAAAAAGCTCTTTATGATAATCCTCTACAATAAAATGAAGCGTAGCCTTAATTTCTACCCCTTTCATAAGAATCCATGCCCAGGAGGAAACTCTTGAGCATTTGCTATGCCTGGCTAACCAGCCTGGGCGCCCATAGAACACTCTCTAATAAGTGTGATATCCATGAGGTCTATGTCTAGATGTCTATGAGTCTTGAAGAATGTCCTTATTTCCACATATAGGGGGGCATGACTAGAGGACATAATCATCTCTGACCTTGAGTCAGTGCAAATTCTCCAGATGTATAAGGAAAGAGGTGCCTTTCCAGGAGTTTCTCATTTTCCAGAAGCTCAGCTTATGTATATGAACATCCTCTCAAGAGTAAATGGCCGGACTTCCGGTCAAGATGGCGGCGTAGGTAAACGCGGTATCGCGTCCTCCCACAACCACATCAAAGTTACAACTAAACCACAGAACAACCATCATTCAAAACCACCTGAAATCAAGCTGAATGGAAGTCCTACAACTACAAAAGTAAAGAAGAAGCCGCATTGAGACTGGTAGGAGGGGCAGAGGCACGACAGGCTGGTCCCACACCCTCATGTGGCGGATAAAAATTAGGAGAATACCTCTGCTGGGAAGGTCCTCCCTGAAGACTGAGGGGTCCTCGTCCCACACCAGGCACCCAGCTCAGGGTTCCAGTGCCAGGAAGAGAAGTCCCCATCACTTCTGGCTGGAAAAACCAGCGGGAACTGAGGTTGAGGTGGCTGGAGCCCCCCGGCAGCTCCTCTTAAAGGGTCCGCTCATGGACTTACTCGGACTCCCTCCCTTCAGGCTCCAGCGTGGGGGAGGCAGCTTGAAAGAGTCATATGGGGAAGAACTGAGCTGTTTGGCATTGGCGCGAGGGCTGGAGAGGCAGCTTTCTCCTGGACAGACGTGCTATCAGAGGCTTTTGTTCCTTTGGTGAGCCCTTCCCTGGGCCCACCATATCTGGGACTCCAGCAACCTGGCTCACACTGTTTGCCCCGCCCTGGTGATTTCCTGAGGCCCTGCCCCACCCAACTTTCAGGCCCACCCAAGCTGTTGCCAGTTGCTTTACCATAGGATTGGCCTGTCTTGGATCCTGCTTCAGCTTTTCCTAAATTCTTTCAAACAAGCAGCATCTGGTCTCAACTAGCCCCATACCTCTCGCTAAGTAATACATAGAAACAAACACAGGGAGGCAGCCAAAATGAGGAGACAAAGAAACAGGTCCCAAATGAAAACACAGAACAAAACTCCAGGAAAAGAACTAAGTGAAATGGAGTTAAGCAACCTAACAGATGCAGAGTTCAAAATACTATTTATAAGGATGCTCAATGGACTTAGTGAGAACCTCAGTGAACTTAGTGAGAGCCTCAAGAGCATAAAAAAGGACCAGTCAGAAATGAAGGATGCACTAACTGAAATAAAGAATAGTTTACACAGATTCAATAGTAGAGTAGGTAAAGCCAAGAAGCAAACCATTGATTTGGAATATAAGGAAGCAAAAAATGCCCAATCAGAACAGCAAAAAGAAAAAAGAATCCAAAAATATGAGGATAGTGTAAGGAGCCTCTGGGACAACTTCAAGTGTGCCAACATTCGCATCTTGGGGATGCCAGAAGGAGAAGAGAGAGAACAAGAAATCGAAAACCTATTTGAAACAATAATGGCAGAAAACTTCCCTAACTTGGTGAAGGAAACAGACATACAAGTCCAGGAAGTACAGAGAGTCCCAAACAAGATGAACCCCAAAAGGCCCACACCAAGACACATCATCGTCAAAATGCAAAAGGTTCAAGACAAAGAGAGAATCTTAAAAGCAGCAAGAGAAAAGAAGTTAGTTACCTACAAGGGAGTTCCCATAAGACTGTCAGCTGATTTCTCAAAAGAAACTTTGCAGGCCAGAAGGGAGTGGCAAGAAATATTCAGAGTGATGAATAGCAAGAACCTACAACCAAGATTACTCTATCCTGCAAAGCTGTCATTTAGAATCAATGGCCATATAAAGAGTTTCCCAGACAGAAAAAAGCTAAAGGAGTTCATAACCACCAAACCATTATTATATGAAATGTTGAAGGGTCTTTTTGAAGGAAAAGATAAAAAAATATGAACAAACAAAATGGCAATAAATACATATCTATCAACAATTGAATCTACAAACAAAATGAACAAGCAGAACAGAAACATTCTCATAGATACAAAGAACTTTTGTTGGTTACCAGATGGGTGGGGGCTGGGGGGATGGGTGAAAAAGGTGAAGGGATTAAGAAGTACAAATTGCTTGTTAGTCTGACAAACCTCAAAGGGAAGGCGGGTTGGGGGGTGGGAAGAGATAAACCAAAGAACTTATATGCATAACCAATGGACACAGACAATAGTGTAGGGAAAGGCAGGAGGGGGTCAGGAATGGAGAGGAGGGGGGCAATGGGGGAAAAATGAGGAACATCTGTAATACATTCAACAATAAAGATAAGTTAAAAAAAAAAAAAAGAGAGTAAATGGCCTTCCCCTTACAAATCCTGGGATGCCACTTTTATATTGCCATTTGCACCAACAATCTCTATCTCTTTGAACCCTAAACTAATCTACTGTCCTCTCAGCCAGTGTTTCTCAAATTTCAGTGTGCACCCAAATCACCTGGTAAATCAGGACCTCACCACCAGAGGTCCAGCTTTGGGTCTGAGAATATGCATTTCCATCAAGCTCACAAATCACACTTTCAGTAGCACCACTTTAGTTACAATAAGAGCATATGATTTGCCGATCTTTAAATTTCCATCCTCTCAGTCACCATTTATTAATACTTTGCTATAGCAGATGAGCCTTTTTTCCCATCCATAATGATTTTTATCTCTTCTGGGTGCTAATGTTCTGATTTGTCACAATGCTGTCGTTATTCGTCACCACATTTGAATATTATAGCTCCATCTGCCACTAGTGAATCAAACCCTCGTCCAAACTTTGAGAGTTGTGTACTTGAATTGCCATTATTCTTCAAGCCCCACACAGGGCTCTATTACAGGATGTTCTCCCTTGGAGGGACGCACGTACTTTAGCTGCAGCTAGAATCAGAGTGGTCACCTTGCTCAAACTTCCATCTAAACCATTTTCTATGGTCTGAATGTCTGTGTCCCTCAAAAATTCATATGTTGAAACCTACCCCTCCAAGGTGATGATATTAGGAGGTGGGTCCTTTGGGAGGTGATTAGGTCATGAGGCAAAGCCTTAATGAATGGGATTAATGCTCTTATGAGAGAGCTCCCTACCCCCTTCTGTCATGTGAGGATTGTACAAGAAGTCTGCAGCCAAGAAGAGGGCCCTCATCCGACCATGCTCGCACCATGATCTCAGACTTCCAGCCTCCAGAACTGTGAGAAAAAAAATTCCTGTTGTTTATAAGCCACCCAGTCTCTGGTATTTTGTAATAGCAGCCAGAACAGACTAAGACACTATTATATTCTTCTTTACCCATAACTCCTGCTGAATGGGCAATGGGCCCCATTACTCTTCCCATCATAGTTGATTGGGTAAGAAGTGAACATTTGACCCAAAGAAAGAGGCATTCACAAAGAAATCTGAATAAACCAGATCCCTTCATTTCTTGCTGTTGCTATTATTTTAAAAGATTTTAGTTTTAAAATAAAAATAGATCAATAGAGTGATTTTATATTAACAGCCAATTTGAGAGAAAGGTACAGAGACTCCCCATATACCCCCTGTCCCCACACATTCGTAGCATCCCACATGATCAATGTGCCCACCAGAGTGGTACATTTATTACAATTGATGAACCTATACTGACACACCATAGTCACCCAAAATCCACAGTTTACTTTAGGGTTCACTGTTGGTGTTGTACATTCTATGGGTTTCAGTAAACATATAATGATATATATCCACCATTATATCATATAGACTATTTTCACTGCCATAAAAATTATCTGTGTTCCTATTCACACCTCTCTACAACTAAACCCTTGGCAACCACTGATCCTTTGTCTCCATAGATTTGCTTTTTCCAGAATGTCATATAGTTAGAATCATACAGAATGTAGCCTTTTTAAGATCTGCTTATTTCACATAGTAATATGCATGTATGGTTCCTCCATGTCTTTTCATGACGTAATACTTCATTTCTTTTTAGCATTGAATAACACTCCATTGTGTGGATGTACCACAGTTTTTTAATCCATTCATCTACTAAAGAACATCTTGGTTTCTTCCAAGTTTTGGCAGTTTTGAACAACACTGCTATAAATATTCATATACAGGCTTTGTGCGAACATAAGTGTTCAACTCCTTTGGGTAAATGGCAAGGAGCGTGACTGTTGAATTATGGGATAAGAGTATATTTATTTTTGTAAGAACCTGCCAAAATGTCTTCCAAAGTGGCTGTACTCGTTTGCATTCCCATAAGCAATGAATGAGAGTTCCTGTTGCTCCACATCCTCACCATCATTTGGTGTTGTCAGTGTTCCAGATTGGTCATTCTAATAGGTGTGCAGTGGTATCCTATTGTTGTTTTAATTTGCATTTTCCTAATACAGAACATACTTTCGACTACTTATTTTCCATCTGTATATCTTCTTGGTGAGGCATCTGTTAAGGTCTTTGGCTTATTTTTTACATTGGGTTGTTTGTTTTTTATAGTTGAGTTTTAAGAGTTCTTTGTATATTTTAGATAACAGTCCTTTAACAGATGTGTCTTTTGCAAATATTTTCTCCCAGTTTGCATGTTGTCTCTCATTCTCTTGACATTGACACTACCCTACTTCAAGAATTACTATAAAGCTACAGTAATCAAGAAAATGTAGTACTGACAAAACAACAAATAGATCAACAGGACAGAATAGAAGGCCCAGGAATACACCCACATACATATAGTCAACTGATCTTTGACAAAGGAGCAGGGCAATATGATAATCTTTTTAACAAAGATTATCTTTTAGCAAAGATAATCTTTTTAACATATACTGCTGGAATAACTAGACATCCACATGCAAAATAAATAACAAAATTTAGATACAGTCCTTACACCCCTCACAAAAATAACTCAAAATGAATCATAGAAGATAATGTAAGAGAAAACCTAGATGACCTTGAGTATGGTGATGACTTTTTAGATACAATGCAAAAGACATGATCTAAGAAATCAATTACTGATAAGCTGGATTTCATTAAAATTTAAAACGTTTGCTTTATGAAAGACAATGTCAAGAGAATGAGAGAGAATATGTAGACTGGGAGAAAATATTTGCAAAAAACATATCTGAGCCCTGGCTGGTTTGGCTCAGTGGTAGAGTGTCAGCCTGCAGACCAATGAGTCGCGGGTTCGATTTTGGTCAAGGGCACGTACCTCGGTTGCAGTTCGTCTCCGGCCCTGGTCGGGGTCATGCAGGAGGCAACCAGTCAATGTGTCCCTCTCATGTCAATGTTTCTCTCTCCCTTTCTCTCCCTCTCTTCCTCCCACTCTATCTGAAGATAAATAGAAAAATATCCTCAGGTGAGGATTTAAAAAAAACCACATATCTGATAAAGGACTGTTACCCAAAGAACTTTTTTTTAGTTATTAATTAATTAATTTTTGTTACAGATGTTTCTCCTTTCCCCCCAATTGACACCCTTCTCCCTGCTCCCATCCTCCCCCCAACCCACTTCATAGTATTGTTGTGTATGCCCATTGGTTATGCATATATGCATATAAGTTCTTTGGTTTATCTCTTCCCATCCCCCCCATCCCCACCCTTCCTCTGAGGGTTGTCAGTCTGTACGCTACTTCTATGTCTCTGGGTCTATTTTGTTCATCAGCTTATTTTGTTCATTATATTCCACAAACAAGTGAGGAAATATGATATTTGTCTTTCTCTGATTGGCTTATTTCGCTTAGCATAATGCTCTCCAGGTCCCTCCATGTCCTCTCAAAGGATAACAGATCTTTCTTCCTTACAGCTGCATAGTATTCCGTTGTGTATGTGTACCACAGCTTTTTTTTTTTAATCCTCTCAAGAGGGTATTTTCCTATTTATCTTCAGATAGAGTGGGAGGGAGGGAGGGAGGGAGGGAGGGAGGGAGGGAGGGAGAGAGATAGAGAGAGAGAGAGAGAGAGAGAAACATCGATGTGAGAGGGACACATCGACTGCCTGCCTCCCATCTAGGCTGGTGCTTTCTGTTTTAGGAGGTTGTTAATAATTTATTTATTTCTTTCATAGATATAGGCCTATTAAGATTGTCTATTTTTTCTTGTGTGAGTTTCCATAGATCATATCTTTCAAAGAATTGGCCCATTTCATCTAGATTACCATTGTGGGCATAGAGGTTTTCATAGTATTCATTTATTCCTCTTTTAATGCCCATGGGCTCTGTAGTGATGTCCCCACTTTCATTTCTGATATTACTAATTTATGTCGTATGTTCTCTCTCTCTCTCACTCACTCATTCTCTCTCTCTCTCTCCTCCTGTCATTAGCCTGGCTAAGGGCTTACAATTTCATTGGTGTTTTCAAAGAACCAGCTTTTGGTTTTATTTATTTTCTCTATTGATTTCATGTTCTCAATTTAATTGATTTATCCTCTGATTCTTTTTTTGTTTGTTTGTTACAGATGTTTCTCCTTTTCCCCCCATTGACACCTTCCTCCCCCTCCTTCCCCGCCCCATCCTCAGCTTTGCTGTCCATGTCCATTGGTTATGCGTACATGCATATAAGTTCTGTGGTTTATCTCTTCCTCCCCCACCCTCTCTTCTGGGGATTGTCAGTCTGTACGCTACTTCCACATCTCTGGGACTACTCTGTTCTTCAGACTGTTATGTTCATATGATATTTGTCTTTCTCTGCTTTGCTTGTTTTACTTAGGATAATACTTTCCAGGTCCCTCCATGTTGTCTCAAAGGATAAGAGATCTTTCTTTCTTACAGCTGCATAGTACTCCATTGTGTATATGTACCACAGCTTTTTTATCCATTCATCCACTGATGGACACTTGGGCTGTTTCTAGATCTTAGCTATTGTAAATAGTGTTGTTATGAACATGAGGGTACATATATTCTTTCTGATTGGTGTTTCAGGCTTCTTAGGGTATATTCCTAGGAGTGGGATCACTGGGTCAAATGGCAATTCAATTGTTAATTTTTTGAGGTAACACCATAGTGTTTTCCATAGTGGTTGCACCAGTCTGCATTCCCACCAGCAGTGTACTAGAGTCCCCTTTTCTCCACACCCTCACTAACACTGGTTGTTTGATGATTTGTTGATGGTGGCCATTCTGATAGGTGTGAGGTGATACCTCATTGTTGTTTTAATTTGCATCTCTCTGATGATTAGTGATGTTGAGCATTTCTTCATATGTCTCTTAGCCATTTGTATGTCCTTTTTGGAGAGGTATCTATTTAGCTCCTCTGTCCATTTTTTAATTAGGTTCTTTGTCTTCCTTTTGTTCAGTTGTATGAACACTCTATATATTTTGGAAATTAACCCCTTACCTGATGTATCATTGGCAATTATGCTCTCCCATACAGTGGTTTGCCTTTCCATTTTGATGGTTGTTTCTTTTGCTGTGCAGAAGCTTTTGAGTTTGATGTAGCCCCCTGTGTTCATTTTTTCCTTTGTTTCTGTTGCCTTAGGTGATGTATCAGTGAAAATTCTGCTGCGTATGATGTTTGAAATTTTGTTGCCTACATTTTCTTCTAGGATTTTTATGGATTCATGTGTCACATTTAAGTCTTTTATCCATTTTGAGTTCATTCTTGTGTATGGCGTAAGTTGATGGTCTAGTTTCATTTTTTGCATGTAGCTGTCCAATTTTCCCAACACCATTTATTAAAGAGGCTGTCTTTACTCTCTGGTTCTTATTATTTCTTTTCTTCTGCTTCCTTTGGATTTAATTTACTCTTCTTTTTCTAGTTTCCTGAGGTGGAAACGTAGATGATTTATTTTATATCTTTCTTCTTTTCTAATATATATACTCACTGCTATTAATTTTCCTCTAACCACTGCTTTTGCTGCATCCAAGAAATTTTGGTAAGTTTTGTTTTCATTTTCTTTTTTTTTTTTTTTTTATCCTCACCCGAGGACATTTTTTCATTTTCTGTTCAGATAGAGTGGGAGGGAGAGAGAGAGAGAGAGAAACATCGACGTGAAAGGGACACATCGAGTGGCTGCCACCCGCACGACCAACCAGGGCCGGGAACAAACTGCAACCGAGGTACATGCCCTTAGCGGGAACTGAACCCGGGTCTCTCTGGACCGTAGGCTGACGCTCTAACCGCTGAGCCAAACCGGCCAGGGCTGTTTTCATTTTCATTTAGCCTAATATATTTTTTAATTTCTTTTGAGATTTCTTCCTTGACCCCTGTGTTATTTAGAAGTGTGTTGTTTAATCTCTACTTTTTTTGAGATTTTCTATTTATCTTTCCATTATTGGTTTCTAGGTTAATCTCATTGTGATCTGAAAGGAGATTGTATAATTTTGTATAATTTCTATTATTGTATAATAATTGTATAATTTCTATTATTTTACATTTTATATGATGTATTTTATCTTCCAGAATGTAGTCTATCTTGGTGAATGTTCCGTGTGAGCTTGACAAAAATGTGTATTCTGCTGTTGTTGGATGAAGTATAGATGTCAGTTATATCCAGATGATTGAAGGTATTGTTGAGTTAAACTATGTCCTTACTGATTTTCTGCCTGCTTTATCCGCCCATTTCTGATAAGAGGTATTGACGTCTCCAACATGATAGTAAATTCCTCTATTTCTCCTTGAAGTTTTATCAGTTTTTTTTTTCCTCATGTAGTTTAACAATGTTATTAGATACATACATGTTAAGGATTGTTATGTCTTCTTGGGGAATTAACCCCTTTTTCCCTAATAACTTTCTTTTATTTGAAATCTGCTCTGTTTGAAAGTAATAAAGCTACTCTTGCTTCCTTTTGATTAATTTTAGCATAGCATATTTTTCTCCATTCATTCACTTTTAATATTTATGCATCTTTATATATAAAGGTTGTTTCTTACAGACAACATATAGTTAAATTTTTTATACACTCTGACAATTGCTGTTTTTAATTGGTGCATTTAGACCACTTATGTACAAAATGGTTGCTGATATAGTTGGATTAATGTCAACCAATTACAGTTCAGGTTTTGCTAGCCTAGCACTTGTTTCTGTGGCAGTTTCTGCTTGTGAACCTCTGCTCCAGTAAGCCATGTCTTCCTATATTCACCTGTCTGCCTCTCCAACCTTGAGGGCAGCAGTTTGCCCTGTGTCTTCTCTTTTCTTATGGATCCTAGATGAGTTGTTGATTTTTCAGTCTGTTAATTTGTTTGCTTTTTACTTGTTGTTAGAATGGAGCAGTGACTTCCAAGTTCCTTACATGTGAAAACAGAAACCAGAAGTCTTTGTTCTGTTTTTGAACAAAGAAACACAGAAGTCTAAGACTGTGGTAGAAACTTGAGCAAATAAGTTATAGAAATAGGCTGAGGCAGCCATGCTGGTTAACGTGCAAGATAACTAACAATAGTCACTTTTAATTTATTTTTTAAATTAAAAATTATCTTATAAATTAAAAGTCCTTTTTAATTTATTTTTCTACTTTATTGAGTGCCTATTATTTTCTAGTTTCTATTCTCTGTGCTAAAGAGACAGTGGAAATAACCTAATTTCTAATTTTGTAGATTCAAGTTTTCATCACTATAGAAATAAGTAAGAACAGTAGGAACACATTAAGATTAGAAATGTTTCAGCCCATAGAACACAAGCAGCATATATGATGTTTTTTTATTTATGTATTTATACACTTTTTCCTGATCCATATTTTAGTTCCATTTCCTTGTTCTCCTATGTGATCTAATTATTCTAATTGTATGCCAGCTATTTGAAAGTGAAGTAAAAGTGAAAGGTAAGACAAATAGTCACAAACTAGCTTCTAAGTAAGCATCATGCCCATTTGTAATTTTTCTGTAAACAACATTAGGGTATTTACAAGCTGAGGTATTTAGGGTATTCAAGAAATAAAATAATGGCACAGTGACATTTATAAATAGCCACTGCATGCCATCTTTTATATCTTAGGAATCAAGTAGACCAGTAACTTTTCTTCTTTTGCCACAAAAATTAAGAGAAACATCTGAGAATTTTGTAAGGAGTAAGTTTTTTAAATCTTTAAGAGAACTAGGTCTAAGGCAACTATATATTTAAAGCTTCACAGAGAGGTGATCCACAAAATATGTCATCACACTCTGCTCATTGTAAGCTGTGCTAGTCTTGTGGATTTTAGAAAGGAGCTCTTTATGTATATTACACTGTAAAAGACTCTCTTTATGGTCGGAGCAAATGGAGAATTAATATAATTGCTTATATCATGTATTTTGAGATCACAAAGTCAAATGCCTGCAGGAGCCAGGCAGATACTGTAAAAATGTGACAAGGACCACAAAAGGACTCTGACACACTGGCGAGCACGTGCCCTTTTTAAGGGCTCCGCTCAGCAAGAGCAACAGGGCCATGTAGAAACATAGGCTCAGGACTCCCTGGCCCAGCCTTCGATGAAAGATATGGATACTGATGTGCAGTGTCTTAATTTTAAGTGTTACAAATTATTCATAAACTTTAAGCCCTTTGCAGGACAAATCAGAAGTATTCTGCAGATCAAATAAACACCACAGCACCATAACCATCCAGTTGCGACATCTGATCTGGGTTGTCACAGCAAGTCTCTGCCTCGCCTGGTCAAAGTTTTGTATTGTTTCCTCTATGCAAAGAGACGATGAGCTCTGGGGACAAATAAGTAGAGAAGGGGAAGTGGAGAGTCACACTATAAGAAAGGTTTAAAAAACCCACTATGCCTTTGGAGATGATATAAATGGAAAAGCTTTGACATCTGTTAGGACGGTAGAGCCTTTTTGACAGGGAATTATCTGTTCTGTTCTTTGACACTTTAGTTATGCTAAAGTGGGTTACTCACTTGATACCCTCTATCTTTCTTAAAATTTGAAATCCAAGCACTCTTTCCAGAACACTCCAGAGCTCAAGTCTAATTTTAACTAATCCAGTATATAGATGCTTTTTCTTCTTGGGATTCTTTTCTCATAATAAACATCCAAGGAATGATTATTATTGTGTCATGCTTTCATAATTAAATTTTTATAAAGAGTGATTTTTAAAAAACAGTTTCCCTTTCTATATACAATCTAAAAAGAGCTTCCTACAGACCACCTTTTCCCATCTTTCCTGAGGAGTCAGCCAAAAAACATGCCATTGGCCTAAAAACAATTTTCACATGAGCCTCATAAAAAGGGGGAAAAAGTTCCACATGCTTATGACTTTTCATCATCTATTTTCTTCATGTTCCAAATCCTGTCAGATGTCTCATTGCCGTGACACACAGTGCCAGTTCGGTGTGGCTCCCATCACTTCCCATAACGTATCACTCAGAGCAATTATGCATCAGCTTTGAGTGGTTTTTTAAAAGCAGTCTCAGGAAAACCATTTCTGTTTCTCCAACTCAATCTTTCACTTGAAAATACTGTCTATATCCTAAACCAGGACTGGCATTTGTTCACTCATTCAACATATATTTATTGAAGGCTCCCCTACTTATTGAGGCACTCTGCTAAGAATTAAGAACATAATGTGAGTCTAATGGACACAGTCCTGCCTTCATGGATCCCAGGCAGCAGAAATTAACCTCACAAATAAGCATGGAATCACAAACTTTGATAAGTACGCTGAAGGAGGGCCATGAAATGCTATGGGAGCTTAAAACAGGGAACATGACCCAGTCTGGGGATGGAGGGGAACTCTTCACTGAGGAAGTGATGCGTAAGCTGGTAACTCCAGAGTGGCTAGGCACCAACACTGGGAAGAGGAAGTGGGGGAGAATGCTCTACTCACAGAAAACTGCACATGTAAAGGTCCAGGAGGAAACATCCCCTTTGAAGAGCTGAAAGCAAGCTAGTACAGCTGGGGTTCACAAAGGGAAGAAGGGGGTGCAAAATGAGGTAGGCTCAAAGGTAGGTGGGGAGCAGATCACTCAGGGCCTTCTAGGAGAACAGTGGGAAGCTAAGGTTGGATTTGGAACTGAGGAGTAATGTTTTCATATTTGTATTTGTAGAGTTTCTTTTTTTTTTTTTAATTAAATGTATTGGGTTGACAATGGTGAATAAGACTATATAGGTTTTAAGTGTACAATTCTATGAGACATCATACTTTTTAGAGGATCTTACTCTGGTTGGCAAAAGTGGGTACAAGGTGCATTAACCAGGTGTTTCTAATGTTTTGAGATTTGGGGACTTGCTGACTCTGGAGGGATTGCCTGTACCAGAGCCAATTTGTAGAGATAGTAAAGGACCTGCCTACAGGTGTATTCCCTTCATATCCAACCCAACCACCCAAAGCCCAGTCCCCAACCTCCTCCCTCATCCACCTGCCCTAATCACCTCTTGGCTAGGTACCAGACAGCTAGGGACAGCCCCATGCCCCAGAGACCACCGAAATTATTCACACTAGCCAATCCTAAGCCTGCTTACATCGCCTCACCCATTTCTTCCCAGGAACATCACAATAAAGGCTCTTGCTCACGTTTCCCCTCACTCCCTCTGTCTCCAGACCAATCCTGGTGTTCCCTCAGGTGGGCCCCTTGAGTGGCCTGCCATGCCTCCTGTTTCTAGAGATCTGTGACTATAAACTCCTTCCTTCATGATGAGGCAGGAGAGTTAGATGTTAGGGGAATTTCTGAGACGTGGGTAGAGGGAAACTGAGACAGATAGTTAGACAAATGGAGCCAAACAATTTGAGCAATTTACAGTCAGCTAGTAAATCACAAGATCTTATCTCCCTAACCAAGGACATTGGAGAACAAGTGGTTTACACTTCTCTTCCCCAACCAGAGAGTAAAGGACTTAAATCACCCTAGACAGGGAGATAGGTAACAGAGACCCAATCAGTGTCCAAACCCAAGGACAGATGAAGTCAAGGGAATAAATAACAACAACAACAACAACAAAACAGAGTCAAACAAATATGATAAAGCTGACCAGAAAATGACCCTGGACTCTGTGGGCTCCTTTTGGTACATCACCATATTAAAGCTGATGAATATTCTCCTAAGATCCTCCCCTGGGACCTCCCCTAAAATTCTCTACCTGCAGAAGAGAGATAAAAACCCTCAAGACAAAGGATGCCAGCACAGTCTTTCTCTGGAGCATGCCCATGCCTCTTTCTTTCTTGGGTATGAAATTTCTTTCTCCTAAACTCAAAGGGTCCCCACAGGACTTGCAACTAGGGGAGCAGTGGGCAGTGGCAGCTTGTCCTGGGCTAACTCCCTGAACCTGTCTTCAAGGTCCCCTTTTCTCTGACTTTTCAGTGAGCTAACAGTAGCCCCGCCATGGCTCACTTCTTTCCTATAAGGCTTCTAGAGAGCCAAAGCAGCCCCACCTAGGCTCTCTCATGTTGTTTCTTCCATTCTAAGCCCTTCCTTTATTTCACTATTCCCAGCTTTAATAAACGTACTCTCAAAATCACTTGAACTCTTGTTGTGAAATCTTTCCTGCACAAAGTCAAGAACTAACACACTACAGGCTGGCCCAAGGCAGACCCACTTGGGGCCTGGTCCCTTTCCAGTGACAATGACAGTCACTCCCGTGTCTGAAGGCCTTACTATACCTGATTAAAACAAATCACAGGTACATTTAAAACACAAGGCCATGGTGGTAAGACAGGTGACTTCTGATGGTGACCTGGACTAGCATGGTCTCAGTGGAGAGGAAGAAAAGTGAACAGTTACAGAAGAGGTGGATGGATTAGATAAGGGGGTGAGAAAGAAGGAGATGTCTAGGATAATTTCTGGATTTATGCTTTGTTCAATTAAATGGATGATGGTGTCATATACAAAGAGGAAGTGCAAGAAGAAGACCAAGTTTGGGAGAGAGGATGGTGAGTAAACTGTGCTTTCAAGTCAACCAAATAGAAATGTTATGTGGACAGTCGGATTTAAGCTCACATTCATGGAAAGAAATTCCCACCACACTTCTCCATCTACCCACAGATGAGGACTCCAGGGCAATACTATTTATAAACCGTGAATTTTCTCCCTAATATATCACATTTCTGGCTGATGTAAATGACACTTAAAATGAGAAACATTACTATATTTATATGACTGGTTGTGAAAAATTAATTTTCATATTCTACAGATGCTATTTGATACACATCTGTCTGCCTGCTCTTCTTGTCAAACTAAAATCCATTCCCATAGTGAAATCTTCTCCCAACTTGAGCCAAATTGCCTTAAAGTACCCTTCATTCTACGAACCATAAGGATAGTACTTACTTTAATGTGACAAGAAATCACATTGTCAGGTTCCCCTGATTCACCCTAATAATCACACCTACTTGACTCAACCTGCAAAACAGGTTGTTCTGAGATTGATCTTTAAATTTATGGGATGAGGAAGATAACAGTTATGCAGCAAATTCCAAGTTTGCTATTATTCTTGTAATTGGTCAGGCTCTCATAGTTTCAGGATGAAAATAGGGAGACCAACAGGGTGACACAAGATATTTACCCCCTCCCTTAAAACACAAACTACAGAGGTGCTCAAATAATGGCTCTGCTGCTATTGTTATTACCAAGGAGGTTTAAGGGTTTTCTCTTTATCTGTGTTTTGATACCTTTTTACAAAAGTGACTTCTGAAGTTGTTGTTATCTAGCTCAGTTTTGCCTAAGGGGCTAAAATGATTGAAAGAGAGAAGTCTATACCCTTTCAGGAGGAGGCAAGACTAATCTATGGTAACTAACCATACTCACAGGATCTTGATCTTGGATCCTGTAAGATGTTTAAACTGCCTACAAACAGCAGCTGTTACTTGGGAAATATAGTTGCCTGAATGTGGCAAGATGAGGAAGGAAGTAACCAGTTTTTGTAGTGTCCTAACGGGGTACAAGCAGAAGGATGTAACTAGTGGTCACTTTCATGATGCATTATGCACCCCAGTGAAATCTTCTGACAGCTTTGAGGAAGGTTGCAGAGTCAAAACAAGCCTGGCGTCAAATCCACAATTGGAAAAAGAAGAAAAGAAACCCAAGCTCATTTTATCTTGTTTCTCACTTACTATTGAGCAAGAAGGTGACAATCTATAACATACTGTTACATTGCTTATTAATAATAACAATAATAATAAACCTTTTAGAGCTCTTACCATGTATTGGCATTAGACCAATGAACTTACTTAAATTATCTCATTTAATCTTCATTATAACCCAAAAAGGTAATTACTGCCATTATACCCATAAAAAATAAATCCTATGTTTGTCCAAATATATGTTTTCCCAAAATTACAGAAAAATGTTGCTTCATATTCAATTCTACAGAATTGGTCTTCTCGTATTGTATATAGGACACTGCCTTAGTTACTAACTATGAACATCTGAATAGTATGAGAAAGACATTTACCTGAAATGATCATAATTGATGCTAGTTTTGGATGCTTGTGAAAGTAATCTGGCAGAATTTATATATTTAAGAAAAAGGACACAAAGACATTTAACCCAGATTTATGAATTACTTGGGGGTTGAGAGGGCAATTAATAAAGCTTATGACTCAGGTCTTTTTGAGTCACTCTAAGAGGTCATGTTGTAAACATAGTGGCTGTTCACCTAATGAATTTAAAAATCTACTTCCTAATGTTATGCAAACATGTACTTTTATGGAGTGTGAAAACTTTCCAATGACAGCATCAAATACAGATTCAAAAGTTTGGATTCTCCCACAATTTGGATGGATGTGAAGAGACTCCCCAAAACTGTGCAGCAACTCAGAAAGTAGCTAAAGGAATGGCAAAGGCACTGATGTTAAAGATGCTTGGGAAGAGTTTGAATGAAAGTATTTCATGAAGTATGAGACTGAAAAAAAGCAATACTTGTAAATAAACTTTTTCATATATAATAGAATTTTAAATATTGCATGTAAGGAAATGTGTAAATGCTACAAGTTATATCTTACATTTAAATCTCTTTTCTTATGTTTATATATTTCAGTTGACCGAAAACAATTTTTGGCATCCTCTCCCTGAAAAAGTAAGAACTCATTTTATTTCCAGGTTGGTCTAATTTGTGCATCTGTGGTATCTTCTCCAAAGTTTCCACCCAGTTACCAAGGACTGGAAGCAGGATTTGAGTTCAAGTCTTCTGAATCTAAAACTTGCCCTCATTCACTGCTTTCTGTTGCTTTGTGTGTGACCCCAAGCTTTTCTCTTCATATGCTAATATTGTAATAACTACGTGTGGTACATAGTTATTACTGAGGAATCACTTTGTCAATTATATAAATGTCTAACCACTAAGCTGTACACCTGAAACTAATATAAAACAGTATTAAATGTGCCGTGGCCAGTTTGGTTCAGTGGTTAGAGCATTAGCCCGCGGACCAGAGAGTCCCGGGTTTGGTTCCCACTAAGGGCATGTACCTCAGTTGCAGTTTGTCCCCGGCCCAGGTTGGGGTCATGTGGGTGGCAACCAGTCAATGGGTCTCTCTCGCATCGATATTTCTCTCTCTCTCTCCCCCCCCTCTCTCCCTCCTGCTCTATCTGAAGATAAATGAAAAAAAAAAATGTCGGGTGAGGATAAAAAAAAAATTAATATTAAATGTCAACTGTAACTGAAAAAGAATTTCTATAAAAATGACAGTGTATGAATATTTTTATGTGTAATTGTCTGGGCCACAGTGCCCAAATATGTGGTCAAACATCATTCTGGGTGTTTCTATAAGGTTTTTTTTTTTAATTAGTGGACTTTGTGTAAAGCAGATGTCCTACATAATGTGGGTGGGCCTCACCCAATCAGTTGAAGGCCTGAATAGAACAAAAGCTTGACCTCCCCTGAGCAAGAGGTAATTGAACATGAACTGCAACATTGACTCTTTCCAGAGTCTTCAGCCTGGTGCCCTTTGGACGTGAACCACAGCACTGGCCTTTTGCTGGGTCTCCAGCCTGCCAGTCCACCCTGCAGATTTTGGACTTGCTAGCCTCCATAATCATGTAAGCCAATTCCTTACAATAAATCTTATTCTATATATATATATACATCCTATTGGTTCTGTTTCTCTGGAGAACCCTGACTCCTACAGATGGAAACCAAGTGCTCAATTTTTGGGGGGTTCTCTGCTTTAATTCTTTTGTCCCATAGTAATTTCTGAACACAAAAAGTGTTCAAAATTCTTATACATAGACTTATATTTAGTAAATTAAAAATAAACACATTTTCTCTTGGACTACTTAAACCTTTTATGATACAACTATTGCTGATAAATAGGTCTACTCCCCTCTTACCCCATAGGTGTTTTTAAAAAGCATTTTGGCTAATGCATAGACATGAACCTCCCTAGTTTTATTCTTCTTCTCCTAGAATTAACCAACTTGAGTCCCAAACTCTCTGGTTCCTTACAGATCCAATGGAATGCCCTGAAGTAGACAGTGAGCTAGAAGGACGTAGGCAATTTAAATCACAGGATAGGAATGGACTTTGAGGAGTTCAACACAGAGATTCAATTGTGTCCCACTCAACAAAGCTTTATGAAATTCCTCTGATGTGCAAGGCACTAGGGTAGGTCTACACAGGATTCAAAGATGAATACTTATGGCATCATTATCCATTCAGCCCCCTAAGTTAGAAACCGTGGAGATTTAGTAATAATAAAAATAATTACAATTACATACTTGATGCCAGGTATCATTCTATGTGTTTTCTTATTTTTTAATGTCCTTTAATTTTCAAAACAACTCTATGATGTATAAAATATTACTATTATCATTTCCATTTTATAAAAACTGAGGTTAAGTAACTTGTCAAATTTATACAGTTAGTAACTGACCAAGTCAGGGTTCAAAACCCAGGGAATGCAGTATCCAAGTTTATGCTCTCCCACACCAAGCCCCCTGCCTCTGTTCACTGCCTGCCTTTCCTCTCCCTCCTCCCAGAGCTAATCTGTGTCCACATTTTACAGGAAGAGCCGCCCCTGCAGGAGTTACAGTGAATGCATTTGTGAAATACCAAATAGAAGTAGAAATACTTGGAGTATTAACTCATCTTTTCAATGAATCCAAATTTCTTTCAGTGTCTTGTGAAAACTTAAACCCTCTCCACAGAGTCAAAAATTTCACGTATAGCTTTAGGAGATTCACAGCCTATCCAAAGATCACGATTAAAAAATCCTGGAACCAGACAATGAAGAGGAAATTCTGCCAGAAGACTGTCTTTGGACTTGAGCTGCAATATCAGTTCTTCCCTGTGTCTCCAGCCTACCAGCCTTCCCTGCAGATTTTGGACTTCACGGTCTCCAGAATCATGTAAACCAATTCCTTAAAAATAATCTCTCTCTCCTCTCTCTCTCAAACTTTGACCAATACAGGTGGTGTGCTGTAGAAAGGTATTAAAATAGCTACTTATATTTACTCGTTAATCCCCTTTCTAAAAAATCTTGGTAAAACGTTTATGATGTACATAATCTATGTAGTTTATATGACATAATTTAAAATTAAGCATGTGTGTGCATGCTCAAATATTTTTTTACTAATACGGGCTTATGATCAAAAAAGTTTGTAGATCACTAAACGATGACTAAGTAATATATGCATAAAAGCATATAATGAAAACTGGAGGAATACCAACGTGGAGGAAGGTGGGAGAGAGAAGGAGAAGCCAAAGGCAAGGAAAGCAAGCTAAGGTACCTATTTTATTTTGAGGAAAGACACAGATATTGATGAGCTTAAGACATTGATAGGAGAAAATAAACATTGTTTATAAAAATCTATATACAATTCATTCTAAAGTAGTGAATTTACAAGATTTCAATTATTTTTAAATGTTTGCTTTATAAAATCAAATTAAAATCTCCTTCAGTTAGTTATTGATAAAGAAATATATGTGCAGATGCCTGTAAATGAGTCCCAGTGTCTCAAGTGTTTGCAAAATGAAGTATAAAACATTGGAGTGAGAGAAGGAAATAGATAAACTTTGATTAACATTTAATATTATCTCATATATGTTCATTTCTACCTTTGTGGGTACTTTATAATATAAAATATTAGTAGAATTGAATAAATGTGAAAATTATTAATTAATTAACAGATATGCATATGTTTAAAGTGGGCGGGTCTTTTTTCATGGTGGTGGTGTTTTTGTTTCGCTTTTTTTGTTGTTGTTTTGTCTAAAACAGTTACACCTTCTTAAAATGTAGATACAACTGCCTCCTCGGAGAATAATAACTGAGCAGAAGCATTTCTACCCAAGTGTACTTGCTACTCGTTACACTTTCTCTTCCCGGCAAACGCCTATTCATCCTTTAGGTCGATGTAGATCAGGAGCTGTCCTCTGTCACAGGAGGTTTCTTACAGAGAATCTGGCCAGCAGGTCCCTTTAAGTCCCCCTTCCATTCACAGGGACAGGCTGCACAGCACACTGTGCTAGCTAAAGGGTTCCAAACACTTGGGTTACTGGTGATTAATACAGAACTAGATTGAATTTAAACCAAAGTTAGATTAACTAGATCCTCTCTCTCAGAAATTTGGATTCAGAGACACTGATTAAACTGTTCATCAACAGAAGCAAAGACTTGCAAAGCCGGAAACCGTGGGGTAGACAACTTCCTAGACCAGGGGAAGAAATTTCATCTAAGCTTAGCTTTGCTTCTGGAGGTGTAGTGTTGCCAAGTTTTATTTAGACTGTAAAAAATGTCATTATTTATATTTTTTCTCCCACCTTGTAGTTTTGAAAATGGTCAAACACGCAAAAGTTGAAAAAAAATAATAATACAACAAACACCTGTATACCTATCCTCTAGATTATTAATATTTTTCCACATTTGCTTGCTTAATATCTCTCTTTCCATATAAATACACATACATATATGAATAGATAATGTGTAAACACACACACACACAAACACAACTTTTTGAGCTGATGCACTGGAAATTAAATTGCAGGCATCATGACACATGACACGTTGTCCCTAAATACTTCAGCATGTTTATCTTAAGGATAAGATATTCTCTTTTATAACCCCACAACACCATTATCACAATCAAGAAATTTAATTCAATATTATCATCTAATTTACAGTCCATATTCAAATCTTCCTGTTTGTTACCAAAATGTCTTCTACAACAGTTTTTTAGGTTGTTTTTGTTTTTTTGTTAATCCTCACCTGAGGATATTTTTTCCATTGAATTTTAGAGGGAGGGAGAGAGAGAGAGAGAGACAGAGAGAAACGTTGATGTGAGAGAGACACACCCCTATTGGTTGCCTCACACACACACACACCCAGACCAGGGCCAGAGATCGAACCTGCAACCTAGGTACGTGCCCTTGACCAGGAATCGAACCCAAGACCCTTCGCTGAACGGGCCGATGCTCTATCCAATGAGCCACACTGGCCAGGACTATTTTTTAAGTTTTGATCCAGAATCCAATCAAGCTTTTAGCATTGCATTTGGTTATTATATCTCTTTAGTTTGTTTTAACATAGAGTAGCCTCTTTGTTTTTGTTTCTCATGACACTGGTTTTTGAAAAGAGCCCAGGCCAGTTGTCTTGTAGAATGTCTTTTCTACATTCTGAATTTCTCTGCTTGTTCCCTCATGATTGGAGTTAGGATATTGGAAGAGCGATACACAGACAGTGCTGTGTGCTCCTTACTGCACTGCATAAGGTGAGCTTGTCTTATTATTGGATATGTTAAATTTGATCCATTGTGAATGTATCTTTTCCCTTTGTAATTAATAAGCAATCTGTGGGGTGACACTTTCAGACTGTGTGAATAACCAGATCCCCAATAAACTTTAACTCTGTGTTAGTTTTAGGATCTATTGTTAATCCTTGCCTTGTATTTCCATTATCCTGTCTATGTCTTCTTGGCATTCTTCTTTAAAGAGGAGCTTTCTTTTTCTTCCATCCCACCTTCTTTTATGATTCATGGCTTTTACAAAATTATTCAATATATTACAACCCATTACAAATATTATGTTTTATGGTGTCTCAAATGTCCCAAATTTGGCTTGTACCATTGCAGCTCCAGGACTTTGGTGTTAAACCAGGGAAGAAAAAATGTGGCTCCTTCTTTCCAATCCGCCATCTGTGGTGGAACCGTCGCCAAGATGAGATTTTTGTGAAAACCCTTACGGAAAAGCCCATCCCTCTCGAGGATGAACCCTCCGATGCAATAGAAAACGTAAAGGCCAAGATCCAGGGTAAGGAAGGAATTTCTCCTGATCAGCAAAGGCTGCTCTGTGCTGACAAGCGACTGGAAGACGGATGTACTCTGTCTGACTACAACATTCAAAAGGAGTCCACCCTTCATCTTGTGTTGAGACTCACAGCGGTACTAGGGAAAGGAAGAAGTCTTACACCTCTCCAAGAATGAGCATAAGAGAAAGGAGGCCAAGCTGGCTGAACTGAAATACCACAGGGTGGATGAGAACAGCAGAATCAGTCACCTTGTCGCGAGTGCCCTTCAGGTGAATGTGGTGCTGGAGTTTTATGGCCAGGCCCTTTGATGGACATCGTTGTGGCAAATGTTGTCTGATCTATTGCTTCAACAAACCGGAAGACTAGTAAATGCCTATGGATTAATAAAAGACATGAACTAATGTGTGTGTGTGTGTGTGTGTGTGTGTGTGTGTGTGTGTGTATGAGAGAGAGCGAGAGCGAGAGCGAGCTTGGACTTTCAAGTCAGGAAGCTACCGCTTACTAATGCTGTGGCAATAAGCAAGTTGAATCCATGGGGCTTCTATTTCTTCACTGACAAAAGAATGCTAATAGTAACTGCTTCATAGGGCAGGAGCCAAGTCTGTTTGGTTCACTGCCGCATCCCCAATATCTTAGTCAGCCAGCAGTCACTTAATAAATAACCCGTTGATTCTGTAAAACATCTAGAACAATGCCTGCTACATAATAGTAGCACAATAAATGAATTGTTTTTATTGTTTTTACTCTTGTTGTTCATATTTATATTATATAATCTGGATTTACTACTTAACTATTACTGAGCTCTCTTTATGGGTAAACCATTGTTCTGGCCATCAAGAAAGAACCAGAGGCCCTGGCCGATTTGGCTCAGTAGTTAGAGCATTGGCTCGCGGACCCAAGAGTTGCAGGTTCAGTTCTGGTCAAGGGCACGTACCTCAGTTGCGGTTCATCCCTGGCCCTGGTCAGGGTCATAGAGGAGGCAAACAGTCGATGTGTCCCTCTCATGTCAATGTTTCTCTCTCTCTCCCTTTCTCTCCTTCTCTCTCCCTCCCACTCTATCTGAAGATAAACAGAAAAGTATCCTCAGGTGAGGATTAAAAAAGAAGAAGAAAAAGAAGGAACCAGAGGGTGAGGCTACTTCCAATTCCACCTACTAATAAAAATAAATAGTATTATTGTTACAATGATGACTAAGATTACTATGTGACAGGCAGTGTTCTAAGCTCTTAATTAACTTACTTATCTCTCTCAACAACCATATGGGTTAAATGCTAATATTATCCCCATTTTAAGGTTAGAAAACCGAGGCCCAAAAGGATAAGTAACTTGCCACATAGCCAGTAAGTGGTGAAGCCAGGGTTCACACACTGGCAATGTGGGATCAACTGTGTTATTGTACACACTATGCTCTGCTAAAAAAAAAAAAAAAAGCTTTTAAAAATAAGATAAATAAAAGCAGAAAATGTCCTGTAAACAGAACAGTGTATAAGTGTAAAATAGAGCACACGACATTTATTTGAAGAAGGACACACTTTATTGGCACAGGACTGACCATGAAGATGTCAGGTTCTTGTCCTAAAGTCTACTAGCATCATAATTTGTTTAAAAAGATCACATTTTGGAAGATTCTGAGACCATTTCCAGAACTTAAGGAACTAAAGGCAATTTAAGCCTTGGAAAATTAGAAGTAGACGCCAGCTCTTATCTTCATCTGGTGGTTTATGGCAGCCGTTCCGTGATATACACTGTCATGTCTAAATAACCCACCAGATGGTCCAGCTGTGACAATGTTATTGTTTTCTACCAATTTGTATTATTCCCATGGTTTCACAAGTTCTAGTTCTAGTTCATCAAAGGACACCACAGCTTTTTCCTTAAGCTATGACAAAATAATAGATTTCCCAAATCCGTCACAAAAGTTTCATCAGATCTGTAGTTGAATGCGCAGGCAAATCTCAGTGCTTTTTATAATCTCTTTAAAAGGCTGCATGATTAGTTTACAGGCCCTTTTCCTTCCAAGAGGGACCAAAGTTTTAATAGAAAGTTTTCATCTGAGCAGGCCGGTGCCATTGCCACCAGTGTCGATCAGTTAGTGTACTTCATGAGAAACAGTCCTTGTCTCTCGACATCTACGTCTCGTCCAGCTCTTACCTTCTTCAGTGTCATACAGAATTGCTTGCCTGATGTTATCTGAGTGAGCATACGGGCCCTTCACGGGCACCATAGGTTCCTAGCTGAAGAAAGATAAGCAATAAGAACTCACACAGTGTGAATTAGAGTCTAATAATTAGTATCTTGTGCATTAGGAGGTTCAGGGCTGAGGGCTAGGCAGCCATTCACACAGTTAAGCATGAATTACCACACCATAATTCAGGGCCTTAAGCCTTTTCCACGCATAGAAGCAGATGTGCCTTTTACTAGAAGAAGGAAATCTGTAGTAACCTGGAAGGCGGGAGTGTTTTAAAAAATGCCAGAGTGACCCCGTTATTTCTATTTCACCCAGAACTAAAGCATATAATATTCATCTAAATCCCCCTGAAGCAGCCCTTACATTAGTCCCAGCCTTCATCAGCCTCCCCATGGAGGATCAGCAATAGATTCCTGCCTTCATCCAGCTCACGTAATGTCCCCTTGTACCAGCACAAAGGAGTTTTTCTGATAATAAAAAAAATACAACTAAAACAACATCCCCCCAAAACCCTCCTGGAGGCTACATTTGAGGCACGCTCCTACATGTGTGTATCCAGCAGCAAGTCCCCACGGCATTTCAGGGAAATTAGGCACTCTAGAAACTTCTTACCACAGCCTACAAGGTCCTTCAGCACCTGGCTTCAGCCTGCGCTTCCGACCCGATCACCCGGCACTCTCCTCTAGCACACTGCTCCAGCCATCTGCCATGTTGCTGTGTCTCACACAAGCCAAGTATTCACACGTGTACCAAGTACACGCATCAGGGTATGTGCCTTCCTTCTGCCTGGAAGAGTCTTCCACCAGACACCTGCACGGCTGGCTGTCTCAATTCATTCAGGTCTCTGGGCAAATGTCAACCCCTCCAAGATGAAGGGAAGAAAAAGGAAAGATACAGAATAAGGAATAGAGTGAGGACAGAAAAAGAAGGCCCCAGACAGTCTTTTCTAGACCACCACTCGCAGTAGCAACCCATGCCATGTTTGTTTGTTTCTTTACCTGAATTATTTTTCTTCCAAGCACTGGTCACCACCTGGTGTTAAATTATATATGCATATGTTTGGGTCTGTCTCTTTCACTACAATGTAAGCTCCATGAAGCCAGTTCCTTTATTGCTTTGTTCACTGTTTTTTTCACTTCATATCCTCAGCCCTTAGAAAAGTGCCTGAGACATAGTAAGCCCTAAAATACTTGTCAAATGGAAGAATGATTTCATATACTTCCAGTTTCAAGGAATAGAAGAACTGGTATTTCCTCTATTTCTTTTAAAGAAGTGTGAACACCAGTTCTTCAATTCAGCCATTTGAGTGCGTTCCTCACATCTGGCCCCTTTCCACTTGAATGGCCAACCAGTTTGCAATGTAATGGTGGGGGAATGCCTCCAAGGATTTGCTCTGGAAGTGGACAACATTTCCTGATGGTCCCTTCCACTTACAGAGACTACAGGTTGGCTGAGAAGCAAAAGTTCTCTAACCTGACCCCTTTTTCTAAAATGTGACCTTGAATTTTGAAGTATGAAAGAAAAGCTGTCATTTTAAAGCTTCCATTTGTTCCATAATGAGGTTTATGCTCCAGACTATGGTTTACCTCGGTGAGTGTTCCGTGTATACTTGAAAAGAATGTGTACTCTGCTGCTGTTGGGTTTAGTATACTCTAACATTCAATTAGATCAAGTTCGTTTAGAGTCCTTCGGGTCTTCTATATCCTTCATGATTTTCTGCCATCCTGTTCTCTGTTATTGAGAGAGGAGTGCTGAAGCCTCTGACTGTAATTGTGGATTTCTCTAATTCTCCTTCCAGTTCTACCGGCTTTCGAGGCTCTGCTGTTAGATGTATCTGTATTTAGGATTGCTGTAGCTTCTTGGTGAATAGATCCCTTATCGTCATGTAATGTCCTTCTTTATCCATGGTAATCGTCCTTGTTCTGAATTTTACTTAGTCTGACACTCATATGACCACTCCAACTTGCTTTTGATTAGTGTTTGCATGGTATATCTTTTTCTATTCTTTCACTTTCAACCTACCTATGTCATTATTATTTAAATGAGTTTCTTGTATACAGGTCATTTTTTAATCCATTCTGTCAATCCCTTTTTTATAATTGGTATATTTATACCATTTATATTTAATATAATTAATGATATGACTGGGCTATAGTCAACAATCTCGCTAGCTGTTTTCTATTTGTCCCATCTGTTCTTCACTTTTGCCTGCTTTTTATCTTCTTGCTTTATATCTCCACAATAGGCTGGGGTTTTTTTTGTTGTTTGTTTGTTGTTTTTTTACCTCAGATCCGATGAGAACAAAAGTATGAGTTCTCCACAATAAACTGTTTTTTAAAAATCTCTTTTAAAAAAATTTTAGTGGTTACCCTAGTGTTTATAATATACTACTTCAATTGATACTGCTTCACATTTAGCAGAAGAACCTACTCTTATAACTCTATATTTCCAATATCTTTTGTACTATTGTTTTCATATATCTTGCTTCTATATATATATATATTTTTTAAACTACATTGCTACTTCTTTACAGAATGTCACTTACCTTTTAGAGTAATTAAAAATTACTTATGTGGAGGCTGGCTTGGCAAGGGGGTTTTGTCAAAACTCCTACTCCAGCTTCGGTTTCATGTTTTACCTGTACACCTGTGCCTTAGAAAGAACCTGTCCTTCCTTTTAAGACTGCTGTTTTTTGTTACTAATGCTTTCCAGCTTGGTGGGAGTGAAGGATGGGGGAAGAGGAGGGGGGTTGTCTGTCGTTTTAGTGCAGACTCAGCCTTAGGCAGGTTCCTGGGTATCAAAGGTAAGATTTTCTTAATGATCTTGCCTCTCACCCAGGTAAAAGAAGCATCAGAGATCTCTAATGTCCTGGGTCCCAGATGGTTTCTTGCCCCATCTCTTGAAATAGAAGAGTTTGTTCTTTTTCCTTTTACCCACCCCTCAGCCACACAGGACTTCACAATGCCTTAGGGGTTTCAGGGTTTGCTTCTCTCCCTCCAGTGTCTTAAGGCCTTCATTCTTCAAAGAGAAAAGAATTCAGGCAAAGTTTTATGGCTTTTCCATAGAAGTACTTCCTTCCTTCCTCCAAGCCTACATCACTAAGGTAGGCTTTCTCTAGGCTCCCATCCTGCCCCTTATCTTCCTTGTGAACATTGGTAAAGAAGGATCTATGTGTAGATGTGGATTTTCCTTGCTTGGGTGGCACCTAGGTTTGTATTTTCACACTATCCTACCCTTAGTCTTTGGCAATTCATTAAAATTTTTAACCAAACTCTTCTTATCAGGTGACTCCTGAGTTCTACCAGGGTTGACACTCTACCTCTCGTTAGAGATCCCCAACGTTCCTTAGAATTTAGTCTAGTTGTTTGCCCTGTGAATGCAATTTTCTGATAGCTTCAAGAAAATTTATGATTTTGCCAATTATTGGGTGGGAGCAACACTCCAGCTTTCCACATCCTAGTTGGAAACCGAAATTCACTTCTGAATTCCTTCCTGTTTGACGCTGTAATTCCCCACTGGGTCCCTGACCTTCATTAAAAGTCCATTCACTCCATGGCATTGTTAGAGAGTCTTTTGCAAAGAAGGAAAGAGAAACATCTTGGGGATGAAGCAGCAGAGAGATCAGTAGCTGGCAGACAACCAAGAGGAGACCAAGAATTGTGTTGACAGCAGACATTTGCTATCAAGGGTGAAAGGCAACCACCAGGAAAATATAAGCACCCCTTCCCACACTGGGGAGAATTTGGGAAGGATCTTAGACTTTCCACAGTTGTGTATAAAGAAGGGTTCAACTTGTTTTATGTAGCTGTAAAAGGAAAGTGGTTAGGAAGTGCTATAGGACTTAGGCCACTCAAATTATAGGATTATAGCCAAATCATTACAAACCTAAGGAAGGTAGCTGTGGCCTAAAGATGGGAGAGTAAGCTCTTGGCATAGAGAACATTAACAATAAACTCATGAGTTATCTGAATCTCACCACAACGCGGGGGGAGGGCGGGGGAATCTCAGAATATTTGGGTGCCTTCTTTCATTAAAAGAAATAATACAGTTTGCTTCCTGTGTTATCTTATTTACTAGGTATTCCAATAAGGAAACTTGAGGTTTAATTTTATCATATAATAAGGGGGAAAGGGTATCAAATTTTAGAGGCCATCTCAGCACCTGAGTAATTTTTTTCAATCCAGCAAGATCAGATGGTCTGATTTCCTTGCTCAGTGTTTCTGGTAGAAAAGGCAATTTTCAAGACTGAAATAGCAATTTCTTAGCCATCATTGAGGCTCTTAAAATCCATTTTTTAAACTCCCATAGACTTCCATGTGTAAATGAAAGAAGACTCCGGGAAATACACATTTTTTCTATTTTGAGAGATAACTCACTCAAGCATAAAGTTAATACAATTTATTACACCAAAAGTAAAGTTGCATTAGAGTGAGCTCATAACAGACGAGTAAACACACCTCACAAGACCAGAGTTGGCATGTCTGCTTTCCTGAGTGTGTCTCCTTCAGCTTCAATACCTCCTTCAATATCTCATGCCTGCCTCGGCCCTGCTGACACCGACAGGCCTGAACTCCTGAGAGAGGTTTTTAAAACACCTCTAGACCCTTAAAGCTTTAGAGCTAACCCTTAGATGGGTAACTAGCCTTTGATTATTCTTAGTGAGACAACATATTCAATCAGTCCTTTCAAATGAAAACGACAAATCAAATGTAAGGGCTCCCGAGCCAGGCTGCTCAGGGTCACGTACTAGGTTTAATAAAAACATACTAGCTATATGACCTCAGTGTAAGACGTACATTTCTCCGAGCCTCAACTGCTTCAGATTGGAATAAAGCGTAGAATAATAATGCCTACCTCATAGAGCTGTTGTGAGGAGAATTATACACAAAGCAGTTAGCAGAGTGTCTAGCACACAGCAGGCATGTGCTCAAGGTTGAATGCTTATTGTTCTCATCATTATCATTACTACTACTACATCAACCACTAGGCCAACTTACCCAACCTACCACCTCAGTTGATTCTTTGGACACATTCTTGAGCATTAGCTGTGCGCCAGGCTCTGCTCTAAGAGCTTATGGATAGTGTAGTATCCATATACTAAGAATATAGGCATTGTCTCCTCTGCCACCTGCCAGCAAGATACTTCATCTCCCGGAACCTCGGTTTCCTAGTCAATAAAATGGGACTAATCAGGACCAGGACTCGGCTGTGGACTTGCACAAACCTGAGAGTGCCACCTTAAATGTCATACCCATGCCACTTTGCCTGCCTCACCCTCATCCAAACCTCTGGGAATAATAACTACTTCACATGGTTATTGTATGAATCATGGAGTTAAGGAAGCAGAGGGAGAGTAGAAAATATTTGCCTGGCATGGGAGTGGGATTTGGGGAGCTTTGTCCAGTGAGGGGATGTTAAGTTGAGCTTTAAAGGATGAGGTTCACTAGGCAGGCATTGGGCTGTTCCCTGTAAATCAAAGAGTGAATGAAGGGTTACCCTTGGAAACGACAATATTGCATGGAAGGAAATGATGATAAGAGCTAAGAGCTATTATTTATTCAGCACCTATTATGTTAAGCATTTTACAAATATTTTCTTTAATCCTCAAAATAGCCTTAAAGTTGGTATCACTTATTTCCATGTTACATTGTAGCCTCAAAAAAGCTAAGCCCAAAGAGGGGGAAAAAAGGTTGCACAGTGTATTAATTTAACAAATTACCCAAAATTTGATGGCTTAAAACAATACAAATTATTATCTTGCCATTCTGGAGGTCAGACACAGATGTCACTCAGTTAAAACCAAGGTGTCTGTAGGGCAGCATTTCCTTCTGGAGGCTCTAGGGTTGCTCTAGAATCCACTTCCTTGCCTTTCAGCTTCTAGAAGCTGCTCGCACCCTGGGCTTGTGGCCTCCTTCCTCCATCTTCAAAACCAGCTGGTCAAGTCCTCCCCACATCACGTCACTCTGACCTTCAGCTGTGGCCATGTTTCTCCCTGACTCTCTCTTCCACTTGTAATGATATTAGGCCTACCCAGATACCAAGATAAATCTCCTTATTTTTAGTTCAATTGATTAGCAACAATAATTCCATCAGCAACCTTATTCCCCTTTGCCATGTGACCTAACAGTCACAGGTTCTCTGGATCACCGTGTGCAGATCTTCTGTGTGAGGGGCCGGGGGTGTACTTATTCTGCTTGTGAGTGGCAGAGCTGTTCCGGGAGGGTCAGTTAGGACTCCACCCTGGGTTGACAGGGAGGCACTGAAGGTTTTTAAGGATTGAGGTGGCATAAAAAAAAATCTGCATTTTTCATAAGTAACCTTTGAATCAGAATGTAGCAAGGAACTGCAAGAGAAGAAATAAATACTGGCGTTAGAGAATTCTGTAAGAATTAATGAGGCATCAGGTGTAGAAATGGAGAAAAGGAAGTGGGTTGAAGGATGTTTCAGAGGCAGAATCCTCAGGACCTAGTGACCAGTTGGATATGGAAAGGAAAGGAGAGAGACGATTCAAGGATGAACCCTAGATTTCCTAGTTAGGTGACGCGAGTACGGTGATTTAGCCTTGCATTTCAACTTATTTACAACTGCTTCACAGTTCATGCATTCATTTGTTCACCAAACATTTTGTTCAGTGCCTGCTTGGGATACATCAGTGAATCCAAAACACAAAATCCCTGCCCTGTAGGAACTTAACTCCTGGTTGGGGGAGAAATACGTAAAGAATAATCATAATAAAGAAGTAAATGAGTATATTCAAAGGTGGTGAAAGCTGTTAAAATGAATTTTAAAAAACAGGGTACATGGTATCAGGAAGACTAAGGGTGAGAGGGTGCAGCTGTTACAGGGTGGTCAGAGTAAGCCTCAAGTAGGTGATATTGGAGGGAAAACCTGGAGGAGGTAAGGAAGGAGCCCAGGGACCTGTGGGAAATGCATTGCTGGCAGAGGAGACACCCAGTGCAGAGGCCTGACTGGGAGCGCGCCTGGTGTGTCAGGAAAAGCAAGGAGCAGAGTGAGCAAGGGGACAAGTGGGAGCAGATGGACCTTCCCCTGCCCATCAGGGACACAATGACCTGACAGGTAATCGGGCTCTCACAAGGAGGGAAGGGTGAGAAGGAAAGGGGACAGTGTCACCCTGCGCCTGGCCACAGGTGGAAGTGTTCTGTCCTCCCAGGACTGCTCACCCTCTTTGGAGCCTGAGTCATCCATGCCCCTCTTGACGGACCTGTAAGGGAAGAGCAGCTGACCTCTGTTGGGCTCTAACTATATAGCGGCTCGACCTGAACTCATTCATTTGATCCTCAGTCTATGAGCCAGATAGGATGATGAGCGCCAGTTCACAGCAGAGGAAATGCTGGAGATGACACAGCTAGAAAGTGGCCCACTGGGACTCGATCCCAGACAGACCAGCCCCAGAGGCGGCTCACTTAGCCACTCCTCCCCACACCCGGACACACAGGAGCTGAAGAGTACCTGGACGAAGTCCTTTCTACCTAACACGTCTCCTCACGGAGCCCTAACATCCCATCATTAGCACTCCCTTCCTGTCATAAGCATTATCCGAAAGTTAAAAGGGTGACATGATAAGCCCCTGACATCTTACGGTGAATGAGTCCTTCCATGAAGTCAATGAGAGCTATTGACAGTCCTCTCCACGGCAGGAAGGACTCAGCAGTGGGAAAGTGTGTGCCAAAAAGAAAAGTGGGGCCATGAGGACAATTTTCATTTATTTGAAATTTTGCCTCGGGAGATGTCCACATTCATCACTTAGTAACCATTAAGTCACCACACGGCATGATGATGCTCACCCTTTCTGGCGGACGGCTCTCCCTCCACAGCTAATTGCCTTACATCTATAGTCTAGTTCCTGTCAGTTTTGTCACACTGTTATTACATACAGTAATGGTGTGTAAGATATTAGCCTGTCATTATATATAAATGTGTCTAAGGAAAACTCATTTCCAAGAATCATTTTTGAAAATGAATCCAGAAGAGAGATAAAAGCGTATTTTCTGTCTCCAAGGACAACATAAAGTAACTCTGAGGCTTGTCTGAGAATCATTTAAGGTGGACTTTATGGCCCCCAGAAATGCCACAGTCACACATGCATTTTGGGGTGATATGTACAGCCCAGGAAAGGGTTAAGCTGGAAAGCAGCAGCCATTTCCATCTGCTGCTAACTGTGCCGGGCCTTGAGGGTGTGAACAACCCAGCCCTTTCCCCCTCACCATTCCTCTCGGTATTTATTCCGGTTAACAACACGTGACCAGAAAATAATTTTTACTATTTTCCCTCTGGGGCCATTAAGTTTCATTTTCTTGTTTTAATAATACAGCACCAGTGACTTGTTTGACATTAGAACTTTTTTCTTCCAGTTATCTATTAAAGTAACACTTTATTACAAAATAAACATTTCATACAACTGTCAAAACCTCGGGTTTGTGATATCCCTAAGGGTCAATCACTATCGGTGTTCCCACTGTATTCCAAGTTTACAGCTTTCACCACTGAGATGTCAGCTCTGTGAAAACCAAGACTTCGTATCATATTGTGTCCCCAGAACACTGCCTGCATATGGCAGGTGTCCAAGAATGACCAACAAACACACCTTCTCTAACCTCTATGCCCTCTCACCTCTGACCATACACAAAACAGTCAAACCCTTTTCCATGTGAAGAGTCTGTCTAAGACATGGAATGGAAATGGATTCTAACTACACTAAGAAACTGAATTAATCTTTAATTACTTTAAATACACCAAGTAGTCCTGACAGTGTGGCTCAGTGGTTGAGCATCGACCCATGCACCAAGAGGTCGCCGGTTCAATTCCCAGCCAGGACACATGCCCAGGTTGTGAGTCTGATCCCCAGTGGGGGGCATGCAGGAGGCAGCCAATCAATGTTCTCTCTCATTGATGTTTCTATCTCTTTCTCCCTTTCACTTCCTCTCTCTCTAAAATCAATAAAGGAAAAAATAAAATAAAATAAATACACCAGGTATGTGTCAAATACCTGCTTGTCTATAAGGGGAAGACTGGATTCTGGGTGCTGAGGGGAAAATAAAGGTGCCCCAGACACTCTGTTTGCCTTGCAGGGGCTCAGAGTCTGGAAGGAACCTGGTTATTACTTGCAGAGAGAACCCAGCACGACCTCAAGTCCCTGCCCCTCCGAAGCCCTCCAGTGCTCCCTGAGGCCATTCACCTGCCACTTGCAGACAGAGATTCAGCTTCTGGGCTCTGAGGCCAGATTGCCTGAGTTCAAGTCTTCACTCAACCACATACTAGCTCTGTGACTTTCGGCAACTTATTTATCTCTTTTGTGACTCAGTTTCCTCATTTGTAAAATAGCAATAAATATTGGACTAATCTCATAGAGTTGTTGTGATGTGGTAAGTAGAGTTCATGTATATAAAATGCTTAGAACCATACCAGGTAAAGAGTAAGCATTCAATAAATAATAGCTATTATTTAGTTCATTATTTCCACTTTGTGATAAATTACATTTTGCATGGCTATCTTGAGCTACTGATAATTTATATTGTGTATTTTTTTTCCCGTTATTGATTTTAGTGAGAGTGGAAGTGAGAGAGAGAGAAAGAGAGAAACATTGATGAGAGAGAACATCAACTGGCCACCTCCTGCATGCCCCCTACTGGGGATTGGGCCCACAACCTGGACATGTGTCCTGACCAGGAATCGAACCAGTGACCTCTTAGTGCATGGGTCGACGCTCAACCACTGAGCCACACTGGCCGGACTATTGCTGTGTATTTTAAATACAAATATCTTTATAGCTCTTTAGTATGATACATGAGCTGTATATTTTAAATAGAAATATCTTTATTGTTCTTTAGAATGATACACGACCATTATAAAGATTTAAATTAAGTAGAAAAACAGAATATTTCTCTGTAATCTCACCCCCAAAGGTAGCCATACTTCACAATTCGGAAAAACTTCGTACACATGACAATTTGCCTATTTAAGAAGGTATAGATATATTTTCAACATAAATGTATTATGCTATACATACTGTTCCACAAACAGCTTATTTATTAAACTCCCTGTGTTGAGATCATCTGTCTGTAAATATATAAAGATCTATGCTAGAATTTAAATAACTATTACCTTATTAGCAAACATTTAGACCATTTACTGGTTGTACAGTATTTATAAAGATCTGGGCTATCATGTTCAAGCTAAAGCTCATGTTTCTTGAAGGAAATGTTATTGCATTCTCGAAAAGCTCTGCAGAAAGGAACTTCTGAGGAAAGCATTTATTTGTTGCCCATTTTAGGAGAATTGAACAAACAGCAGAAGTGAGTTTCAACTACAGAAAGTTCTATTCTAAACTTTTTTCAGAAGTTCTAAAAAAAGATTTTGACTAGTATGATATACCTACCAATTTTTCAGAGTTGTTGTGAAGACAAAATAAGGTCAAGTATGTAAAGTGCCCATACCCTATCAATGCTCAGTACATGCTGGCTATCATAACTATTAGGATGGCAATTAACAGGAAGAGATTAGACACCATCTGTCTTCGATGACTTGGTCACTGACCTAAAGAAGGTGAAACAGCCCAGCCGGTGTGGCTCAGTGGTTGAGCGTCGACCCATGCACCAAGAGGTCGCCAGTTTGATTCCCAGTCAGGGCACATGCCCAGGTTGTGGGCCCGACGACCCTCAGTGGGGGGCGTGCGAGGCAGCCAATCGATGTTCTCTCTCATCGATGTTTCCATCTCTCTCTCCCTTTCCTTTCCTCTCTCTAGAATCAATAAATAAAAAATATTCTTTTTAAAAAAGAAGGTGAAACAGATATCCCTGGCCACCGCCCTAGGTTCTAGGATTCTAGTCTTAAGGATCAGGTTTGTACTAAAGATAAACTAGAGCGTAGAAATAAAAACATAGACTAACAGCTCACCCTGATCCTCCCAGCAGCTAAAAATTGTCTATATGATGTTTGCTAATAAGAAAGGTTAAAAATAGTGTTTATAAAAGTTGCTTCCTCTGTCTAATGACCTGTAGAAGGAGTGGCGGTTTCAATTAGCATCTCATTACCTCATTCAGCCTACCCGCAAGAGAGAAAGATTAGTTAGGAGAGCATCTACAAGCACAGTTAGAGATGGAGAGGAGCTGGGGAGAGGATGATTATTGAAAAAGACTCAATTTCTGCTTTTTATGTCATATTCAGGGTTTCTCAACCTTGGCACATTGACATGTGGGGCCAGATAATCCTCTGTTGTGGGGACTGTCTGTCTGTTACAGGGTATTTAGCAGCATCCCTGGCCTCTATCCACTGGATACTCGTAGCATGTTCCCCCACCAACTTTGACCCCCTAGAATGTCTCCAGACATTGTTAATGTTTCCTGGGGGGGGGGGGGGCAGTACAAAAGCACCTCCAAATGAGATCCACTGATAAATGTATATGTATATATGTTTTGTATAGCATTTTACACTTTTCAAATGCATTTAATATTCACAATAGTTGTGTGAGTAGGCTGGGTATTCTCCATTTTATAGATGGGGAAAACATTATCCTATAATGCTAAATGCTGTAAAATCAAAATTTAAATTATGAGTCACTGAGATGATATGGTGGATCAGACTGGAAGAAAATAGTGTATGGTTTTGTTTTTTATGTTTTAGTAAAATGTCAGAGCTTTTCCTCCTTATTTGGGGATACCAAAAGGGAGGATTATATAGCCAGCCTCAAAGAGGACCCTCTAAACAAAAAACAAGTGTGAGGTGCAGCCGTGTATTTCAGAGTTAAATTTGAGTTCAGTTCATTAGCTGTGGAGAGAATGGTTTTGAGAAAGATTTGCCTGCCCCTGCAGAGATGGAGAATGGGGTAGCATGTGAACACATGATTCTAGTAGGTGCGATGATATGTCTTTAGGAGGTATGGGCATTCCATCTATTTAAAAAGTCTGCCCATTAATTAAAATTGTTATGGAGAGATGCAAAGAAGACTAAAATAGATAAAAATTCTAGCACCAACAGGTCTAGAAACCAATATCTTGGAAAATAAAGAAACAGCCAGAAGACAGGGATTTATAGTCAATAGACATTAAAAGAAGAGCAGTTTCTAGATGCCAGGGAGAACTGCAATCCCAGGAAGATAGGGAATAGATGAGGAAGTAGAAGAAATTCACCAAGGTCATCAGCTCCCAAGCTGAACCCCTAAGTGCGGCAAGAAGTCATCTATGAATTTGCACATGTCATTTCACTGATTGTGTAGTTATCAACCCAGCTGTTTATATCTGCTGAGGTTTTTTACTACATCAGAATTCAGGTTTGTAGCAATGGTAGTGTCATCATATTAAAAATAATCTGCTTCACATGTGTGAGATAATAGGTTTGGGGGTTAATGTGCTCATGTCTGGGATATTGATCCAAATATAAATAACTTGTAATTGGCCATCATTCAATGCCAGCTTATAACCCATCCGGGCCATATGAATGGTACACCTTATTCACTGAAATAACTACAGAACCACAAAAACCAAGACTTCCTCACAGAACTGGCCAATTGCCAAACAACATCTCCCTTCCTCCCTCCCCCCTCATTCTCCTATTTCCAGTTAAATGCTCAATTGCTAGTAAAACATAAGATAATACATAGGCCCATCATAAATGTCTGGCCTGGCCGGTCCCCCATGTAGAATGAAAAAGCTGTGGTTTAAGACGTAACAAGAGGCCTCCTTTTCAGCAGCAATCATCACTTTTATTATTTGGCCATCACAACCCCAGGTTTTGAAAGATTTGATCACCAAATACTAAGGTTATTTAAATAATGTCCTACAAGTCCATCTAAGGTACCAACCACCCTTTTGGGCAAAGATACTTTCTTTATTTTAATTTGTTTTTCTTTATTGATTTTAGAGTGAGGAAGGGAGAGGGGGAGAGAGAGAGAAACATCGATGAAAGAGAACATCGATTGGCCTCCTCCTGCATGCCCCCACTGGGGATCAGGCCCATAACCTGGGCATGTGCCCTGACTGGGAACTGAACTGGTGACCTCCTGGTGCATGGGTCGACGCTCAACCACTGAGCCACACCGGCGGGCACAAAGATACTTTCTAAGACTATTATTCATAAACCAACATATTATCCATGAATACTAACATTGGCAATTTATCAGGTTAACTATCAAAGTACAGAGGCCCAAAATCTATGGATACTAAGACTGGTAAGTTAATTGAAGGAAGAAAATAATTCAGAGAAATATAAGGTGTTAGCCTCTACTCAATGCAGGCTAGAATTACTGAGTCACCCTCATGAGCCCCCAGGGAAGCCAAGGTGAGCAGGATGCGCAGCAAAGTGTAAAGAACAGAGCGTGGACCTTGGAGTTGGGTTTGAAGACTACATTTACTATGTATTAGATGTGTAATAATTGAGTAAGCCCCTAAAGCTCTCTGAGCCTCAGTCCTCATATCTACAGTAGACTAATACTTGCCTTAAAAGTTAAGTGAACTGAAAAGACGATGGTTGTTAAGCAACTTGTTACTTAGTAGGTACCCAGTGAAACCTAGTTTGTTTTCTTTACTTACTCCAGTGTTGTTCAAGTCAGCCTTGTACTAGATTGTAGAGTTATTACTATTAATCCTGAACTGATAAAGGGTTAAGCATCTTAAAACTAAATGATTTATTTTTTAATGGGCAGAATATCTGTAAATATACATGTATTTAACAGTGTGTGGCTACCTTAATCCATAGTTTATATAAAACACTTAGTATGCTAGATAAGGCCCCATTTCTACTGCTGCAGAATTGGGACTCCAAACTCTTAGCTTCAAAAGTCTCACTCTGGTCTAAAGGCCCCATTATGAGCCTGAAGCAGGGTTCAGATCCTTCTGCACAAAGACCAACACTAGGGGGAGACTCTCTCCCTCTCAGCAGAGAAAGACGTCAATCTCCTTGCTCAGTCACCACTCTGAACATTTCCTGAATAGCATCAAGTTCAATAATTGATTAATAGAGTTGGACAGGCAGCAAACGTCACTTATACAATGAGGGAATGAAACTCAACTAAATGACAAGAAATTATTTTCCCAAAGTCATTCAGAAACATCTAAAAATTACATAGTTAAGATTAAAAAGCCACAGCTTTTAATCCACTAATATTATCAGTTTCCCAGCAATATGTCTTTGTAATCATATTTTATTTTTCTTGGTAGAAAAGTAATATTTAATGGTTAACAATATCAGTGACAACATATTAATGGTATTATTGATAACAATAAAAGTAATAATACCTAATGTGTACAAAGCTTTATGTGTACTTTTTTTTTTTTATCCTCACCTGAGAATATTTCTCCATTGATTTTTAGATAAAGTGGAAGGGAGGGAGGGAGGACGGAGGGAGAGAGAGAGAGAAAAAAAATTGGTATGAGAGAGACACATTGATTGGTTACCTCCTGCACAACCCTGACTGGGCCAGGGATCCAACCTGCAACCCAGATTTGTGCCCTTGACTGGAATTGAACCCGCAACCGTTCAGTCTGTGGGCCAACACTCTAACCACTGAGAAAAACCAGCCAGGGCTGTGAACTTGTTTTTGTTTTTTAATTCTTTTAACAATTCAGTGAATACATATTTAAATCCATTATTCTGTTAGAAAAAATAAGATATGTAGAGGTTAAATGACTTTAAAAACAGTGTGGAATAATGGTTAAGAGCGCAGATTGTAGAATAGACTGACTGGATTCAAGTTTCAGCCTCTACCACTCACTAGCTGTGTGATCTGGCAAGTTAATTAACCTAACTCTTCTTTATTTTCTTCATATATAAAATAAGAATAGTAATAGTACCTACCCCTTTGGATTGTTGAGAGAATTAAATGAGTTAATATATGTAAAACACTTAGAACTGTGCTTGGAATATTGTAAACACTTAATATGTTTAGTCATTACATAGCCCAAAGACATATTTATTTATTAATTTATAAAACAGTTGCTGAAATATCACTTGTGTCAGGCATCGTCTTAGGCATTTGGGAAAAGCAATGAAAAAGGTCTCATAATTTATCAGGAAAGGTAGACCTCAAGATGTGATAAGCATTATGGCAGAGGAAGTAGGTCTATACAGCACAGAGGAAGAGAAGGTTAGGGGCCAGGTGAGTGACGGGTAATGCCAGAGCCCGGACTGGACAGCAGTTGCACTTGAAACATCAGCAGCTCTGAAGCTATTTTCAGGCTTATGGATGAAGATGAATAAGAATTTTACATCTAGTCCTAATTCTGAAACTTCCTGAGCAAATCACTTGACCCTTCAGTTTCCATTTCCAGACACATAAAATGTGAATCTCCTAGGGTTTCTCTGGGAAAGAATTAAAATGACTGTGTGGGTTTCCATGGTTTGTAGAGAGTCTACAAAGGCACTAAAACCTGGTAACGAGATCAATGGATAACTGTTAGATCAACCACACACCTTTTCTTAGAAGAGATCATGTCAGAGTGGTACACTAAGGGGAACACCAGGGGCTTTCTCCATAGAATCCTGGGGTGAGAAAATATCTTTGGGTTCTTACTGGTGGCTTTCAAACTTTTCACTACTAAAGACACCTTTTACTAGTTGTCTATCATGAACTCCATGGTTTTAAAGATTTGAGCTACCGTGTTGACCATATTAAGTAAAGATTATTAAATTCCTCACTTTGATTCATTAGAGAGCATCCCATGCATGCCAGGCTGATACAATCCAGCCAAAATAAAATGTCCCGTTACACACTCATTGGAAAAAATAGGAAAATACAGAAAAGAGTAAAGGAGTAGAAACACCACCCATAATTCCATCACCACTGTCAAAATTTTGACATATTTTCTTTCAACCTTTATTTTAGGCACTGTTGCTTTAAAAAATAGTTGAGACCATATTGTATACCCCTAAGGCAAAGAAAATGGACATTTCTTTAGGTGGGGTAGAGGTCTATTGAGTACTATTTATCCTTCCCTAACTCTGTCCCCTTGTCACACACATAGTACTAAGTTAATCTGTTATTAGAGGTGATTCTCTCTCTGCTATGGTCTAAATATTTGTGTCCACCCAAAATTCATGTTGAAACATAATCCCCAATATGATGGTTTGGATGTGGGGGCTTTGGGAAGCAATTAGGTCATGAGGATGGGGCCCTCATGAATCAGATTAGTGCCTTTATAAAAGAGACCCTGGAGATCCCTCACTCCTTCCACCATGTGAAGTTGTAGAGAAAAGAGCTGTCTAAGAACCAGGAAGTGGGTCTGCACCAGGCACTGGATCTGCCCGCACCCTGATCTAGAACTTCCAGCCTCCATAAGTGTGAGAAATAAATATATGTTGTTTATAAGCCACCCAGTTTATGGCATTTTTGTTGTAACAGCCTGAATGGACAAAGATACCCTCTGTACTATAAAATTCTGTCTTATTCATCTCTATACCACAGCACGCTGCAACCTACCTGGCATACGGTACACATTCAATCCTTTTTTTTCTGTACTGAATTAAACTTGAAATTTAACTGAATTGTTGAAGCCCTATTGCTTTTGCACATCACAGAAGCCTTGGTTCAGTTCTCTTATTTCACAGATGAAAACCAGAGTGAATAAGGGACAGAGGTTTTCCTGTATAAAACTAAGCAATTGCCAAAAAGCAACAGATAACAGAAGCTGGCATATCATGGAATTCCACCACTTTGCTATAACCTCTATGAGTGTTTCAGTGGCCACCTTTAGCACAATTTGTACAGATGGGACAACATTATAATATTATTTTTCATCATGGACGGTTTTTAAAAATAGACTTTTTCTTTTAAACCTCCTCCTACCCTCTCTTCTCCCCTTCTCTACCAGATATCCCTCCGCTCTATCCCAACTCCCACGTAACCTGCTTTAGTGATCTGTATGTATCATTTCACGACATGCCCATGCTGCTAGAATCATGAACAAACATAAATACACATATGAGGTGGGGTTGTCACTGTTTGTTTTCATACATGGAATCATACTATATATACACTTCTCTAGATCTTGCTTTTTTGCACTTAACAATACATTTCAGAAATATGTCCAAGTTAACTGGCTTTGACCTACCTCCTGTGAAGTGGGACCATGGTTGGATGATATGCTACGTAGATTCCATGACTGTGAATCAGGCATTGTGTAAGCTCCTGCATGAATTTTGGCTGTGGCTTTGCAAATAGGAAAGGCTAACCCATACCAAGAATAGGCATCTATCCCTGTAAGGACAAACCACCTGTCCAATCCAATGTGACTGAGTTGCCACCAAGGCACTGGTGGTCTCCTTGAAGAAGAGTGCCCATCCTTTTCCTCCCAGGCCCCTGACCAGCCAGCTAGGCCACTGGCCGCAGCCCCAGTTTCTAGAGCCACCTTAGGTAGCAAGTCTGCCCCACCCTCTGGGGTCTTCACCAGCATTAAATCCCATGTCTTGAGAAAGTTCTCTGAAGTCAGTGAACTATTACTTATCCAGTTTTATGTTCTGCCTCCTTGATCAAGCTCCATCAAAATGTATTCGCAGGCATACTTCCCTGGCTCTCACCAATATGTGCTAGTTGGTCTTTGCAGTTCCTTTGAAGTATAATCTTTCTCCTCCCTTATCAGGCCTCGCACATCCCCAGCTGGGTTCTGCTGGGCGTTAACCCTAGTAGGCAGACTGGCATTCAGGAGAGGCAGCAGGGGCACCTGCTTAGAGGGCCACCTGTTGCCTTATGGAGGCCTCTGCAGTGTCTTCCCACATGAGGGAAGTGCTCACTCTTCACAGACATGGGTGGGTTGAAAGTTGTGTGGGTTCAGGGGAGTCTACATAGACACAGTCCTTGTGAGCATCCACCTAGATATTCTCATCCCACTTTTCAGGGTCCCAGGCTTTCCTGACCAGGGCCCTGCCCTCAGCACTACAGTCCTGGCCTGTGGAGGACCTGCTGGTCTCTGGAGCTTGTAGTTCTAACTGCTAAGTCCTGCACCTGCTCCTCAGCTACATCCATGCTTCCACTGAGGAGACAAGGTTTCTTTGTGATCTCCCAGGAGCCCCTAAGAGAGGCCTTCTACCTCCTTAGAGGTTTATTAACAGCCCTCAGCTACTCATTATCTCTCTGCAGAACATTAATACAACCTCTAAACACAAGCCCAAACCAATGCCCTTATATGCATTTGTCCCCCTCACTGCATTTCAAATGTCTGAATCATCGAGGGTGTTTTCACCCATCCAGGTCACCAACAGTGAAGGTTTTAGCAACTGGGTTGCCACCTCGTATCAGGGACTATGTGTGTCCTACAAATTACACGGTATGGTAGGTAGACTAGAACAATGCCCCACCTCAAAGATGTCCAAACGGGACAGTTGCAAATGTGATTAAGCTAAGAATCTTGGGATGGGAAGATCATCTGGAGAATACATTGGTAAATCCAATGTAATCAAAAGAGTTCTTTTTGTTTGTTTGTTTGTTTGTTAATCCTCACCCGAGGATATTTTTCCATTGATTTTTAGATAGAGTGGAAGGGAGGGAGAGAGAAAGAGAGAGAGAGAGACATCAATGAGAGAGAGATAAATCAATTGCTTGCCTCCCGCTTGACCCCCACCAGAGTCAGGCATCAAACCTGCAACCCAGGTATGGGCACTTGACCAGGAATCGAACCTATAACACTTCAGTCCATGGGCCAACACTCTAATTGCTGAGCAAACCGGCCAGGGCCACAGAGTTCTTTTAAGTGAAAGATGGAGATAGAAGAGTCAGAGTCAGAGAGAGATTTGAAGATGTCATGCTGCTGGCTCTGCAGATGGAGGAAGGGACCACAAGCCAAGGAATCCTGGTGGCCCGTAGAGGGTGGGTAAGGCAAGGAAACAGATTCTCCCCTAGAGCCTCCAGAAGGTACACAGCCCTGCTGACACCTTGATTTCTAGCTTCCAGAACTTTAAGATAATAAATGTGTGTGTTTTAAGCCACTAAGTTTGCTATACTTTTTTACAGACGCCATAGGACACTGATACAGATAGGGTGAGGCCTTCCTTTCCAGCAGCAAATGATCCAACTCCAACCCTGTCTTACTGACTGCTTTTTCAGACCACTGCTGGTACCAACTGTGTGTTTGGGTCCTCTCAGAAGCATTCACCAAGACAGAATTAACTTGCAAATTGTGTATTGGAGAAAACACTTCTGAAGCATAAAGTGGATGGAGGAGTGAGCAAGGGTGACCTTCAGACTATAACACAAGCCTGCTATGCTTGATGTTGTACAAACATGCAACATAATTATTATTCAGCCATAAAAAAGAACAAAATCTTACCATTTGTGACAACATGGATGGACCTAGAGGGTATTATGCTAAGTAAAATAAGTCAGACAGAGAAAGACAAATACTGTATGATTTCACTTACATGTGTAATCTAAAAAACAAAACAAACAAACAAACAAAACAAACAGACTCATAGATACAGAGAAGAAACTGATGGCTACCAGATGGGAGGAGATTGGGGGTAGGTGAAGGTATTAATAAGTACAAACCGGTAGTTACAAAATAGTCATGGGATATAAAATACAGCATAGGGAATATAGTCAATGATATTGTAATAACTATGTACGGTGCCAGGTGGGTACTAGTCTTATCACATCATAAATTATGTAAGTGTATAACCATTATGCTATACACCAAAAGCTAATATAAAATAATATTGAATGTCAACTGTAATTGACAGATTTTTTTTTAATTTGAAATAATGCAGGTATGACACCTGTGCAAGGTAAGAGGGAAGGAAGAATTGGACAGTGCATGCCTGACACCGCAGTGTAGCTCTGAGAAAGTCTCATCTGGGTCCTTGGAGGGCCCCAGAATAAGGAGTGTCCAACCCAGGGAGAGCGTGACTGCAGCATGAGTGCTGTGGCAGATCTCAAGGTGGAGCATTAAAGGCTGTCAACCTGTTGTGCTTCTCATAGCAAGTTATCTTGGAAAGAGATCTAAGGAACCCATCTCCATAGTGACCACCTCCCCCCACCCTCCATCCAGGCTCAGGCAGGGCTAACTAATCATAGGCCTCCTGCAGGGGCAGAGACTTGAGCCTGAGTTTACCACATGGCCAAGAAAATATCAGAGCACATGGTCTCTGCAGGTGGATATATTGCTGAGGGGGGAGGAGAGGGGCTGAGCTGCACATGCCCAAGTCCTGATGCTCAAATGTACCAATCACACAATTCACTGCTTCACTGCTGGAGAGAGTTTGGAGAGGTAAAGAGAAGCCAGGATTTGTCCTCAAATGGGGTTCTCTTCACATGGAAAAAGTGTTAGACAAGGGAAATAATGTGTCCCTCTATCAGATTACTGGAACAAATGCCTTCCCATTTTATTTCCAGATTGCTTTCCAAGAAAGTTAAAGTATTTTATACATTTACCAAGCGATGTTTGGAGGATTGCCTTCTCCTATAGCTGTACAGCTTTAGGCATTCTCTCTTTCATTTCTGCCATTTTGATGGGCGTCAACTATTGTATTTTTATGTAACCTGCATCTGCCTAACTGCTAGGAAGATGGAACACTTTCTCATGCACCGTTTGGTTTTGTATGGGCTTCCTATCCCTACGCCTAGTCCATTCTACTGTGGGGTTGTTCGGGTTTCTTTTGTCGATATGTTTATAGAGGTTGTGTGTATATTATAGCTATTGACCCCTTATCTGAAATATGCTCTGCAAATATTTTTCAGCCTCCTTTGCATATTTTTATGGTCTCTTTGATCCAAGGGTCAACGCTCTAACTGCTGAGCCAAACCAGCCAGGGCTGGTCTCTTTTATAGGACAAAACATTTTAAGTCTTATAAAGTCAAATAAATTTATCTTTTTCTTTTCTTTTTTTATTGCATATCACTTTTAATAGCTTTCCTAATATGAAACCATACTTGTGTTCCAGTATAAACTAATGAAGTTGATATGCTCATGCTTTATTTAGGCTTTTGCAGTTATATTTATTAATAAGTTGGTCCACAACTTCTTTTTGTATGTACCAATCTTACTTTTTTCTTCTTTTAAATTTATCTTTATTGTTGAAAGTATTACAGATGTCCCTCCTTTCTCCCCCTGTTGACCCCCTCCTCCCCACCCCACTCCCTACCTTCACCGCCCTGTTGTCTGTGTCCACTGGTTATGCATATATGCATAAAAGTTCTTTGGTTTATCTCTTCCCGCCCCATTCCCACCCCCTTCCCTCTGAGGTTTGTCAGTCTGTTCCCTACTTTCATGTCTCTGGATCTGTTTTATTCATCAGCTTATTCTGTTCATTATATTCCACAAATAGGTGAGGTCATGTGGTATTTGTCTTTCTCCAATTGGCTTATTTCACTTAGCATAATACTCTCCAGTTCCCTCCATGTTGTCTCAAAGAGTAAGAGCTCTTTCTTTCTTACAGCTGCATAGTATTCCATTGTGTATATGTACCACAGCTTTTTTATCCACTCATCTACTGATAGACACTTGTGCTGTTTCCAGATCTTAGCTATGGTAAATAGCACTGCTATGAACATGGGGGTGCATATATTCTTTCTGATTGGTGTTTCAGGCTCCTTGGGATATATTCCTAGAAGTGGAATCACTGGGTCAAATGGCAGTTTCATTTTTAATTTTTTGAGGAAACACCATATTGTTTTCCACAGTGGCTGCACCAGTCTGCATTCCCACCAGCAGTGTACTAGAGTTCCCTTTTCTCCACAGCCTCACCAGCACTTGTTGTTTGATAATTTGTTGATGGCAGCCATTCTGGCAGGTGTGAGGTGATTCCTCAAAGTCATTTTGATTTGCATCTCTCTGATGACTAGTGACATTGAGCGTGTTTTCATATGTCTCTTGACTATTTTTATGTCATCTTTGGAGAAGTGTCTATTCAGGTCCTCTGCCCATTTTTTAATTAGATTGTTTGTTTTCCTTTTGTTGAGTTGTATGAGTATTTTATATATTTTGGAATTTAACCCCTTATCCAATGTATCACTGGCAAATATGTTCTCCCATGCAGTGGGTTCCCTTTTCATTCTGATGAAAAATAAACAGTATTCATAGCATGGGGGAAGTCACCAGGTGGAAGGATCAGAAAATCCTAAAATATCTGCAGCAGATGAAGAAGCAACAGGGTTACAATGCCAGTTCCCTCAATATCACCACCTGCACACCAAGAAGCCATCTCTGAACTCTTGGTAAGAGACAGACATAAATCAATATTCATTCCATTTCAGGATTTTACTAGACTCTCAAGACAAAAGAAAAAAAAAATGAGTGGTAGAAAGTCAGGGTGGAATTTTTTTTTAAATGAGCACAGAGCATATTTTAAATAAATATAATTTTTAAATAAATATGAATATTTGAAAAATATTCTAAGTGGAGCAAAAGTGTGTACATTAATCTACTATCAAACATATTTGTGTTTGGCTTTGAATTTATTATGATTTGGGAATTTTTCTGTCACTGCTTCATTCCATGACTATGTCCCAAACAAGAAAAAAATATATTGAAGCGTATACAGTAAACCAGGGAATGTGATGTTAGAAGGAAGTTTGTTTATAGCTCAGCTACTCTGGCCCCAATATTTATCATTGGGAAATTTGAGGCCCAAAAAAGGGAAGTAACTTTCTGGAGATCAGAGAACCAGCTCCGCTGAGCCAGGGGTGGAAATGCAGATCTCCTGCCTTTTAACTCAGCGCTCCGGCCTCTGCCATCACAAATCAGCAATGCAGTCACACCTGTCCTGGTGTCTGTGGTCATGAGTCACACATCAAATCAGGGAGCAGCAAGAAGAAATCCACATACATATGTGTAATCTCAATTATTTGAGCACTGATATCAGTCCTCTATCTGTTCTATGCCTTTCGTGCTCACATGTGAAGCTTTCTGAAAAGGATCTGCCAGGCATAAGTCAGGCCTGGACACCTGCGGAGCCCGCTCCACAACACAGTCCCCCTAGAGCTGCACCACAGCTGCCATCCTCCTGGCTGCCAATGTGAATGGGAGGGACCTGATCTGATTGGCTCTTTCTTCAATGCATGGTCCAGGGTAGAAGACCCTTCAACACTTTCCTCTGAGAGAATTGGATAGTAAAGAGCCAAGTGGCGCTTTGACCAGGTAGGTCAGGTGGATAGAGCATCGTCCTGACATGCCAAGGTTTGGGCCTCCATCCCCGGTCAGGGCACATACAGGAATCAGCCAGTGAATGCATAAATAGGTGTAACAGCAGATCAATGCTTCTCTCTATAGCTATCTCTCTCTCTCTTTCTCTCCCCTTCCTCTCTCTTTCTCTCCCCTTCCTCTCTCTCTCTTTCTCAAGTCAATAATTAAATAAATAAAGAGCCAAGTGGAAACTGTTCAAAATGACGGGATCTAATACTTCCTACTAGCAAATTAAAAATACATAATATACCCTGGTCAGTTTGACTCAGCGGTCAGAGTGTCGGCCTGTGGACCAGAGAGACCTGGGTTCGGTTCCCGCTGAGGGCACGTACCTCGGTTGCAGTTTGTCCCTGGCCCTGGTTGGGGTCGTGTGGGTGGTAACCAGTCAATGTGTCCCTCTCACATGGATGTTTTTCTCTCTCCTCCTCCCTCTCTCCCTTCCACTCAATCTGAAGATAAATGCAAAAATGTCCTCGGGGTGAAGATAAATAATAATAATAATAATAATAATAATAATAATATTACAAAGAACATTTTTGGTCTTTTTGTTTTTTAAGCTTAGGTTTAAAAAAATTAGAAAGGTGTAGCCTCAAGCAAAATTTCTTGACTTTTCTCCAGCACAGCGTATGTCCCGTCTGTAACAGGAAGTCAGTCACAATGGCTGGGATTTTCTCCACAGACTATGACTTCTGAATATAACTCCACCTTCCTCCCTCCTACTACTGAAACATCACAATTGGGATAATATTTGGGTATTTTAAAATGAAATCTGACCCAGGAGTCAGGCTCCTCTTTAATCCAGAAACTGAAGTTGTTTAGACTACATGCATAGTATGCATTTACTGTTACCAGCTAGTAATAATAAGGACAAATATGGCCAAAATTATTCTAGTTGGGAATTAATTGCATGTAACTATATTATTTTAATAATAATAATAATAATAACTATAATAATGACAGTTACCTGGAGAAAATCTTTTTTAAATGCTCACTATAGAGCCTGGCACACAGAATACTCAATAAATTTTAGATGATATTATTATTGTTGAAAAAAACTACCAACTACCAATTACATGTAAGTATTTTATAATCAGGATAATCTGTACCACTAAAAGCAGAACTTCCATGTAGTCCTTGTCATATGTTCTCTGCTCACCTCTGATGTCAGCCACAGCAACAATGAACAGTAGTTACATGTGAGCTCTCCACCTCACCAGCAGCCCACCTCAAAGGCAACACTGCGTCAGCATTCTGCCCCGTTCCTTGAAGCTTACTCACCAGGGCATGAGGCACACAGCCTGGAAGTGCAGGGGAGGTAAAACTGGTGGGGAAACCCTCTGTTGATGGGGAGCAGGAGCCACTGTCTTTTAGGAGAACAACTCTAGGTGTTCTGTAAACTGCTTAGGTGATCTCAGCAGAATGGCCCTCCCCACAAGGCTCCCAGCAGCCTAATCCCCTGGTTCCTTCACTCACCTCCCAAATTAACCACCTGCACCCAACTCCTTGTCTCAGGATCTGCTTTCAAGGGGATCCAAACTAAGGCTTCCCATTCCCTAAATCTAAGAGATTTCCAGAAATAAAAACTAGAAATAATGTAGACGGATGCTCCCCAACACAAGGCAATATCAGATTATCTTTGTTTTGCATTAAAAATATTTTAAATGGAAAAGGGAATATTATTAGACATGACTTTTTGTAAACTAAGTTCATAATATTTTATTATGGGAACAATACTTTGATGATTATTCCCATGCTCTGTATTGATGAGCCAGGCGATCATTGGCCCAGTTCAGTTCTTTCTGATGCAGGCCCTCAAGAACATTTACTGCGTAACTACTTGGTTGTCTGGTCAATTCAAGCTTGAGCTCTTCGGCTGAATGGGGTCCCAGCAAAGTTCCAGAGGCTAATGGATAATTTGGAGGGGCCATATCATGGGAATTTGGCTATATGTCCAATGATGTGGGTAATAGCCAATATTCATTAGAACATTTTAAGGCCCTTAATAATTGTTGTGAGTGACACAACCAAATTAGAATAACATCAAACCCTAAAGAGATCAAATGACCAGGAGAAAATACGCAAGTCCTTTTATGTAATTACCTTGAGAGTATTGACCATATAGAATTTAATTCAATAGGTACATTTCAAGCACTTGCTATGACACGACAATGAACAGTTATAGAGCAGTTTCACATCTATTATCTCATTTGAACCCAACATAACCTGTAAGATGGGTATCATTTATTCTTTCCACTTCACAGATGATGCAACTGAGACTCAAAAAAGTGATGAACACCAAGAAAGTGCTCCATGAATGTTGGTAAACTGAGTAACTTACCTGAGGTTAAACCTCAAACGTGGATCCAGATCTAATTCCCAATTCTTTGCTCTTTCCCCTACTTCCAGCTGCCTAGTTGGACAGTACCAAGTATCACGTCTAATACAAGTAAATGAATTGTCCTTGTTCTCTGCCCAAAGGACTCTTACCACCGGGGAGTGAGAATTATTTGAATAAGTGAATGGACCCTGTGCCATATGAATTTACAAAACAAACAGATGAGTGCAGGCTTGTGAGGTTAGGGAAGCCAAAAGGGGAATGTGAGTAAAGCTAGGCCCCAAAGGATGATCAGAATTTTCATGGGGCAAAAGGAGAAACTGAACACATTGAATCCAGTTAGGAGGACACTGAGGAGATGACAGCTTTGGGTTTTGAAACTCTTACAAGTCTTGCCCTGCTGGTGGGGCTCAGTGGATTGAGCATTATCCCATGGACTGAGAGGTCCCAGTTGAATTCCTGGTCAGGGCACGTGCCCTGGTTGCGGGATCAGTCGCCAGTAGGGGGCGTGCAGGAGGCAGCCAATCAATATTTCTCTCTCACATTGATGTTTCTGTCTCTCCCTTCCTCTCTCTCTCTAAAAAAAAAAAAATCAATGAAAAGAAAAGAAAATCTGACCAGTCTTGATGACTTATTAACTATTTAACATTCTTTAATTTCCTCAAAGTAAAGTTCTTATGGACTACAATTTTCTTAAGTTTTGTGCTTAAGTCACATCTCAATATTAAGAACTCATTCACTCATTTTTGTGATTTTCCAACATGTTTGAGCATGTGGACCTAGAATCTTCATGGAAGCCAAAATATCTAAAGAAGAGCTGTTTTGGATGGAAGCAGAGGTAGATGTAGGTAATTAGAGACTCGATGGAAAAGGGGTTGTGCACATAAGGCTAGTTTATATCAGCCACCATCCTGCTTTGTTAGACACTCAGGTCCAGCCAGGAAAACAAAATACCTCAGTTACTGTAACAGAGAAAATAAGAGAGAGAGACCTGTAGGGATGGTGTGGGAGGGCTGAAAGGCAGAAAGGGAACACAAAGAGAAGGTAGCTCCTCCACTGGGGGCTGGGGACATGGGGACAGGGGTTGGACTTTTTTAAACGTATGAGTTTGGAAGAAGTGCGGCACATTACTCAGACATTGAAGAAGGGGACACTGCCCGGCTGGTACTGGTAGCTCTGATGGGGGATGATGAGACTGGTCCTGTGAGAGCTGGTGATAAAAAGTCTGGGGACTGGAACAAGCTGCCACTGAGAGGACAAAGGGCCACTGCTGGGGTGATGCTGGTGGTAGCAACAACCAGGAAGAACCAAGCCCCCTTTCCTCCTCCTGCCTTCCCGTCTCCCTTTAGCATCTCCTCTAGGTGGGACTCAACGAGAGCCAGCTGGTGAAGAAAAAAAGGTGGAGTGCAGAGACCCACCCTCAGCATCACAGAGCAGGTTGTCAAGGTTGTCAAGGTGAGAAATCTCTTCATAACCAATATGGTGCCTCAGACCACAAGAAGAGGCAGACTTAGAGACTAAGAATAAGAGACTAATTCTGCCCTGAATTTTCATGACTGTTGAGAAAATAACTCCAAGTTTATGTCTTACAGATGGCAGATCAGTTGTCCTATCTTTATCTCTGAAGGACAAGATGATGGTATGTTCAACACGCATGAACCACAGACAGTTTGTACAACTTACAGACAGGAAAAGCAGAACCATGGAATGAAGGAACAAAGCAGATCCTCAAATTCTGAAATACCTCATTTTGCCATATTTCCTGGTTCCGAATTTATTGTTAGATAATGATTTATTCTCTTCTTTACATATGTTCTTTCCCTTCAGACAGATTCATTTTCTCTTCAGCAACTTACTTGGATAAAGCCCATACATCAGGATGGATAAACCAAGGGATACAGCCACAATCTGTAAGTACAATTAATGTCTGCAGTATTTTCCCCATCTATGAGATGGTTGGCTAAGGGATTATATGCAGAAATCAGGATTCTCTTGATAGTGATTATCATTCATTCATTCAACAAATATACTTAATGTCTACTATATGCCAGGCAGTGTTTTAGGGCCAGGGATTAAAACACTGAATAAAACAGTTAGGAACCCGTGTGGCTCTAATTAATGGAAAATCCCACGCCAGTGGGTTTACCAAATAGTGTCTCATGCTTTTCACTTAACAAGAAATCATGAAGGAGGCAGCCAGGGCTGGCGGATGTGCTGTGATGCCATCAGGAACCAGTTTCTCTCTACCTTTCTGCTCACCTTCCTTAAAGGGATGCTTTTCATACTTTTACTTGTCATTTCATGATCACAAGTCACCTGTTCCCTTGCCAGGAATGATATCTGCATTCCAAACAAGCCGAAGGAGAAAACGAGAAGAAGAAAGGGGCAATGCTCGTGGTAGGAAAGCCAAGACTTCCCAGAAATCCCCAACAGACTTCTGCTCGTGTCACTGACCAGAGCGATAGCACGTGGCTACCCCTAACTGCAAACCAGAATGTGAGGGAGAGCAGTTTTAGCTGGACATATTTCCACCCCAAATAAAGCTGAGAATGTGTTCCAAAGAAGAAAGGGCCCTGGGTGGTTCCCCAGCAGTCCCTGCCACGGCCCCTGCCTCCCGGAGCTCCTCTTCCAGTCCAATGGGTTGTATCCCTAGGGCGCTCTGGTTCCAGCAACTAGAACCACAGAGAAGGAATTTGTTGGAAGGATGTAAACCAGCTTCCATAATCAAAGGAAAGTTGGAGAGTGAGGCTGTGGAAGGATGGGAACCAGGCAGCCTCTGAGTGGTCTCATTAGGTAAACAAACCCCGACCACAGAAGAGGTGGTGCCAAGTCCTGGAGAGGAGTCCAGCTGCTGGCGTGGGTTCTAGCGATCCCACCCAGTCTGCACACTCTGAGAAAGGTGACTACCCAAAAGGAAGTCAGAGCACACTTACCACGAAAGGGGCCTGGAGAAGTCCAACAGGTCCCGGGCATGGACCCAGGGGCCTATATTTGTCAAATGATTAAGTTTCCCAGGTGACAAGGTCTCAAGTGCTATTAAGCACTGTAAATTCTTAATATTGTGCCCGAATCTTAAAAACATATCTTTGTTCCAGTTCTTTAATACCTCAGAAAAATCCAATTTTCACTTTGCTAAACTGAAACAGAACTGGGGGGTGGGGGGGGCAGTTTATACTAAAAGAAAAGCAGACAGCCAGAGATTAGATGGCTTTGTTATTAGATGGCTTTGTTATTAAGACTGTCTTCTGGTTACATTTTATATAGAGCTTTTTCTGAATGTAGGTTAGGGAGCTATTAAAAAATTAAATAAGAGTAGAGCATTGCTTCTGCTATTTGACTTGAAGATGATCACAGTGGGGCAATGTAAAATCAGATTTTTATAGTGTTGCCTGAAAATAATACCATATACTGAACTAGAAGCCCATAGGAAGATCAGGCTGTTGAGGACTATTACCCATGTTATTACTGCTAAAATATTTATATATTATAATTTTTGTAATAAGGCATTTCCAAAGAAAATAATGTTGGCTTAAGCTGCACATATTAGTAAAGCCATTCCAGGATAGCAGTGTTCGAAAATCTCAGCAGGAGCAAAAGCCAAAAACACCAAACAGCATAAGTTTGGATTTTGCTCCTCTAAATGCCTTTATCCTGATCCTTGAAAATAGTTACAGCAAATGAAGACCAATAAAATCAAGCACAAAGAATGAAATTTATTAAAAATAAAAAGGAAATTGATATAGGTCCAGGTGCCATTGTTATTCACATTCTTTTTCTGCAGTAGAATAATCTCAACTTGTAATCAGTGTTGAGGTCATTTGGTTATTCAAAAAATATTTATTGAACCTGCTTAATAGGGTAGACATTATACTTGTCTACTCAATAGTCATTCTCCTTACTAATATAATCCCATATATTTCAAGATATCAGTGTTTTCTGCTAAAACAGTAACTTCTCAGATATACTTACAGCTAGACAATGACATGTCACCTAGTTTGGACAAAGAGATGTAAAGGGAAGATTTGTTTATTTGTTTGTTTTAAAGGGGAGAGGCTCATTTTGAAGTATCTTTAACTTTTCTATCTGGAATCCAGATGCAATTCCTGGAACTGTGGCAGCCATTTTGCAACCATCAAGATACAGAGCAGAGAAAGAGGTTGATCATAGAAAAACCTGATGACATTATGGAGATACTGTACCAGCCCTAGACTGCCTATCTTCCGCGTTTTTCTTGTATGATAAAAGTACACTTCTATTTGGTTCAGCTATTGCAATCAGGTTTTGTTATTTACAGCCAGATATATTATTAACTGATGTATGTATTATGTATAAGGCACTGTGCTGGACCTAGGAGATATAGCAGTGAACAAGATGTGGTCCTTAACCCACAGGGGCTTGTTATTTAATGAGAGAAACATTAAACAAATAATTACAGGATTAACTATTTAATTACAACTGCTTCAAAAGGTAAGTAGTGGGGTATCTAAACTAATCTGGATGAATGTGGTGGTCAGAAAAGACCTTTTAAAGTCAGTGACATATAAACTGAGACTCGGATAATTAGAAATTAACTGGGCAGTAGCAGTTGGAGAGAGCATTCCAGGAGAAAAGAATGGAGTGAAATATGAAGATCGAGGGAAATGATACTCATGAGGCTGGAGCAGTAGTCAGATGAGAAAATACAGGGCCTTTTAGCCATGATAAGAATTTGAGATAGAACAATGGAAAGTCATTGGTAGATGTGAAAATGGTCAGATTTCAGTTGTGAAGAGATCATCCTGGTTGCAATATAAAGGAATGAATGGGAGGGGGGCACGAGTGGATGTGGGGAGTAAGAAGCTTACTGAAGTAGTCAGGATCAGGGCTCAGCAAACTTCCAAGGGTCTGTTTTCATGAAGAAAATGTTAACGGAATTCAGCTATACCCATTTGCTTCCCTATTGTCTAAGGCTGCTTTTGTGCTGCTGCAACAGCAGAGTTGAGCAGTCGCCACAGAGACCCGATGGCCCACACAGGCACAAATATTTACCATCGGCCCTTTACCAAACGAGTTTGCCCACTGCTGCGCTAGACAAGAGAAGATGGTGGCTTGGACTAGGTCCATGGGGATGTAGAAAAGTGGACAGATTTGAGTTACATTTGAGATTTGCTGATGTGTTAAATTTGGGAGCTGAAGGAGAGAGAGAGAAAAAAATGAACAAAGACTTTTAAGCATAGCCCCAGAGAAGATGAAAAAGCAAGTTTTGATGGGTAAAGTTCACGTGTTCTGTCTAAGCAATACTGAGTTTAAGTACCTTAGAGAGAGAGAGAGAGACAGAGAGAGAGAGAGAGAATGTTAATATTGTGGTCCCTCTCCAGTTAGAACATGGAAATCCCATCATAGGGGAGCTCTCCTTGCATTCCACGTTGTCATCAGTACTGCTCGGTAAGCAACGTACTTTGACATACTGATCTTTACACACAGAAAATCCTCCCAAATAGAATTCAGCCTTTCAGTCCATTTCAATTAAAAAAATTAAGCAAAAGTCAAAAGAAATAGAGGCAAACAGATTGTAATAAAAGTCTGATGATTTCAGAAAGGATATCGGTTCCCTAGTTGAGCAGTAAGTCTATCCAGTAATTATTATTTATATATTTTCAAGACTTACTTTTCATACAACCACATTTGCCCCAGTATTTTCATGCCATTAAATACGATCATATTGGTCTCACAAAAATAACAAACTAATGGGCCTGTTGTGGGTAAGGTATAATTTGTTAAGAACTGATGCACAGAACTTTGGGGATTAGCCCATCTTCTGTACTCTTCTAAATAAAATGACTGGATTTCTCAGTCAGAATCTAGGACACAAGACTTGACAACTGGAAAAAAGTTGAGGGGATTGTAGAAGTCCAAGAAAATATCAGAAATATGGCTGTCACATATTTCTCTGCCAGATCCTAAGGCATGAAACGTCCGAGTCTCCACTGGACCGCCTGTGAAGGGTCAGGCCGCAAGTACAGACGGGAAAGTAATCAACTGTCATGGGAAATGGTGTGGCCCAACATTTGAAATAAGACACCTTGGTGCTGTTCTTTGAATTTTCAGGAGTGTTTAGCAATATGGATATACAATCTGTTTGATGAGACCTCCTACTGAGACTGTTAGAGGGGAAAAAAGCAAATCTCCCAAAAATGTAATAATACTCAGGATAATATTTGACCTGTACTCTTTTGCTCAGAACTTCTTCACAGCTGTTAAACTAGTTGGAGAGCTGCAGGAATCTTCTGAATGCTACTTTTCAAGTTCTTAGTGTCGTGTTATTGCTCCCTATCACAATGAATGTTGTGGATTTTTTGGCAAAACACACTGGAAATTTTCCTTGTACCTTAAGAATAAGACAATTTCTTTTGAGATGCACACATTAAGATGTGGGGAAGAAAATATCCCAGGCAGAGAATGCAGGATGTAGAGGTCTAATGAAATGTGAACATTGGGAAAAACAAACATCCCTCCTGAAGATGTTCTTAACTCACTCACAAACTGGCTTAATTAAAAAGTATTCAAGTCAGATAGGTCCCTTCAAATTTGATCAAGTCTTTTAATTACTACTTTCAAGCAGAGGTGTTTTGTTTTGCTTTTGCTTTTGGTGCTGCTTTCCCTGGATGAAGCAAGGCACACCTAGCCGAACAGTGTTGAGCTAATGCTCAGAAAGTGGGGTTTCCTCCTTCCCTCCTGAATCCACCTGCTCGTGACCATAAGCCCAGCTCCAGGTAGGAGAGTGTTCAGAGCAGCAGCTGGAGCAGAAGAGACATTGGAACAGCCACACTGAGTTGATTTTGATTTTATTCACACCCACTTTCTTTAGAAGGCCTGAAAGTGTTGTTTTTAAATTGAAGTATAATTGACAAACAGTAAAATTCATCTTCTACAATGTACAGTTCTATGTACTTTGAGAAGTTTATACAGGTATATCTCATTTTATTGCCCTTCACTTTATTGCACTTCACATATGTTGCATTTCTACAAATGGAAGGCGAGACTCTCCACCAGTAAAATGATGACAACTCACTTTATGGCAGTGGTCTGGAACCAAACCCACAATATCTCCAAGGTAACCCCTGTAGAGTCATGTAATCACCCCCACAATTAAAGTGGAGAATATTTTCATATCCTTAAAAACATCCCTCATGAAAGACAAATACCACATGATCTCACTTATTTGTGGAATATAATGAACAAAATAAGCTGATGAACAAAACAGACCCAGAGACATGGAAGTAGGAAACAGACTGACAAACCTCAGAGGGAAGGGGGGTGGGTGGGCAGGAAGAGATACACCAAAGAACTTACATGCATAACCAATGGACACAGACAACAATATGGTGAAGGTCGGGGGATGGGAGTGGGGAGGAGCGTGTCAGTGGGGGGGAAAGGAGGGACATCTGTAACAAAATTAATTAACTAATTAATTAATTTTAAAAATAAATGCAAAGAGCTAAAAAAAAAAAAAAAAAAGATCCTTCAATCCATTTTGTAGTCAATCCCCTACCCCTACCCCAGCCCTGGTAGCTGGCAACTACAGATCTGATTTCTATTTCTGCCTTTTCCAGAATGTCATATAAGTGGAATTATACAGTGTGTAGCCTTTTGAATCTGACTTCCTCCACTCAGCAAAATGCTTTTAAATTCAGCAATGTTGTGCATGTATTAGTTCATTTCGTTTTTATTGCTGAACAGTATTCCATTATGATTATGTGGATATACCACAACTTATTTATTCATTTAGTACTTGGTTGTTTCTAGTTTGGGAAAATTATGAATAAAGCTGCTATAAATAAACATTCATGCACAGGTGTTTTGGACCTATAAGAAACTGTCAAACTCTTTCTCAAAGTGGCTGTACAGTGAGAGTATGAGAGTTCCAGTTACTCAATAGCATCACCAGCATTTTGTATTGTCAGTTTGTTGTTTTTGAGCTGTTTTAACATGTGTGTATCCCAGTGTCCTTTTAATTCACATTTCCCTACTGACTAATGATACTGAGCATCATTATATGTGCTTATTTGTCATGTGTACTTCTTCTTTGAGGAAGTATCTGTTCAGATCTTTTGCCCACTATAATGATTTGTTGCTTTTCTCATTGAGTTTTGAAAGTTCTGAGATTATGTATTCTGATTACTGGTCCTTAATCAGATGGGTATTTTGCAAATACTTTCTCCTGTCTGTGGCTTTCTTTTCATTCTCTTCACGATGTCACTTGAAGAGCAAAAGTTTTCCATTTTAATGCAATCTAATTTTATCAATGTTTTGATTTTATGGATCATGCTTTTTGTGTCCTTTCTAAGAAATCTTTGCCTAATGTCACAAAGATACTCTTCCTATGTTTTCCTCCAGAGATTTTATAGTTTTACGTTTAGATTTAGGCCTTTCATCCATTTAGAGTTAACTTTTGAATGCACTGTGAAGCATAAACTGATTTTTACATATGGATGTCACTTTTTAAAATATATATATTCAAATTATCCAGCACCATTTATTGAAAAGGCTATCCTTTCTATACTGCATTGCCTTCACACCTTTGCTAAAAATCAGTTCATGTCTGTGGCCTATTTCTGTGCTCTCCATTCTGTTCAATTGATCAATGTGTCTGTTCTTTTGCCAATACCATGCTGTCTTGATTATTGTAGCTTTATAGTAAGTCTTAAATCAGGTAGGGTTAGTCCTCCTACTTTGTACTTTTAAAAATTGTTTTGACTATTCTATATCTTTTGATATTCCATATATTTTTTTTTACAATAAGCTTGTCAATTTCTACAAAAAGCCTCCCAGGATTTTCACTGAAATTACAGTTAGTTTATGTATCAATTTGAGGGAAATTGACATCTTGACAAAATTGAGTCCTGATCCATAAAAACAGTATGCACACCATTTATTTAGGTCTTTTATTTGTTCTGTCATCAATGTGTTTTAGTCTTTAGCATACAAATTTTGCAGATATTCTGTTTGGTTTATTTAAGTTTTGGATCCTATTTAAAATGGTACTTTCAAAAACTTTGTTTCCAATTATCCCTTACTAGTATCTAGAAATACAATTGATTTTATGTATGTGTGTGTATTGTTCTTGTATCCTGAAACTTGGCTACACTTACTTATAAGATCTAGCATCTTTTTGATAGATTCTTTGGAATCATCTATGTAGATGATCATATCATCTGAAAAAAAATAAATTTTAAATTTTCCTTTCCAAAATATATGCCTTTTATTTGTTTTTATTGCCTTATTATACTTGCTAGGACCTCCTTCTTGTTTCTGCCCTTAGTGGGAAGATCTAAGAGTCAATCACCATTAAGTATTTTTATAGATTTTTTTTGGTAGATGCACTCTACCAGGTTGAGAGAATTCCTTTCTATCTAGATGAATGGATTTTTTAAATCCTTACTCAAGGATATATTTATTGATTTTAGAGAGAGAGGAAGGGAGAGAGAGAGAGAGAAATGTTGATGTGAGAGAGGAACGTTGACGTGAGAGAGAAACAATGATTGGTAGCCTCCTGTATGTGCCCTGACCAGGATCAAACCCACAACCTAGATATGTGTCTGACCAGGAATCTAACCCACAACCTTTTTGATGTACAGGACTATGCTCCAATGAGTCACCCAGCTAGGGCTGATAAATGAATCTTGAATTTTGTCAAAGTCTTTATTGCACCTATTGAGATGATCACATGGCTTTTCTTTTCTAGACTGTCCATATAGTGAATTAAATTGATTTTCATATATTGAACCAAACTTGCACACCTGGGGTAAACCTCACTTGGTCATGTTTTATTAGTCTTTTTATATATTGCTGGATTCAATTGGTAAATACTTTGTTAAGGTCTTCTGCATCTGTATGAATGAGGAATGTTGGATAGCTCTCAAGATAATGCTGATCTCACAAATGAGTTGTGAAGTATTCCCTCCTCTTCAATTTTCTGGAAGACTTTTGAGTAGAACTGATATTATTTTTTCTGTAATATTTGGTAGAATTCACCAGTGAAGACATCTGGACCTAGAAGGTCTTTTTTTCTTAGAAGTGGTGGGGGAGGTTAACTATGGATTCAATTTATTTAACAGATACAGCATTCTTCCGTTTATTTTTTTCTCTACTGAGGTTTTTTAGTTCATAGTTTTCTTATTTTTTCAGCTATTAGTTTGTATTTTCAAGATTTTTTGGCATGTTTAGTTTTAACAGATGGACTAAGAAAATTTTATTCTTCTCTCACTGAAATAATTTCTTTGAGGAAGCTGAGCTATTTAATTATGCAAATGACACGGAAATTTTGAGAAGCTGTGGATCTAAAGTAAAAATTTATATATGTTTAAAGCATATTTATATTCTGCAAATTATTTCCTCTAGAGATCAGTTTCCTTCTAAGTATGGGTCTAGATTGGACCTTGCAATCCGAAGAAGAAACTGTTTGTCTTGTAGAGCTTTGTGGGGTTCTGACTGAGTAGCTGCTACTCGGATATTAGAAGCTGAGACCACGTGAAAAAACATAGGCACAATTTTCACTTCACACTGGGAAAATGCATAAAGAAAAGCTGGACTAGATTTGGCAAAATGCAATATACCCGATGTTATTTAAAACTCCTAAACCCAAACTTTGAGAGATTAGAAAGGAGGATCCATCTTTTCTTTTGTAATTTGGAAGGGAGAAATGTAAGGAAGTGACCTTCCTACAACTGTTTATCTAATGTATGAAGCTGGATGGTTGGGTGCTGTTACGGTTTCTTTCACAGCAAGGCCTCAGCTGTGGACAGGAAATGAGGTTTCTCCTAATGGCAGAGGACTTCACCACTCCTAGTCCTCTGGGAAGCAGCAGACCCAAGAACTGAGAGTGACAATTGGGAAGGCAGACCTTAAATTGGACATGAGGAGGGAATTCCTTTTTCTTGGGGCTTTACTCACTTAGTCTTAGAGCCCCAAATATCCAGACTGCTTGGGTGGTGGTAAGGGTAGCTGGCATCCTCAGCAGGGCAGCAGGTTGGCAGATAGTTGGATAGGAAACCCTATAGCCAGGGTTTTAAGAGCCTTCATATTTAATAACCAGTTGTACATTTTATTGCTGTAATTTCCTGTTTCATGACCTTTCAGTATAGTTTTGGTTAACATCAAAACCTGGGCTCAGTAGGGCTGGGAAAACTTAAGGAAAGGGTCTGTGTCTGTGGCTTAGTCCCATAATAAAGGAGTAACCCACCTGGAAGTCAGCATGGCAGGAGCAGCATCCATCCTTGGCCAGCACCGGGATCAACAGGCTAGAATTGAGGAACAGCAGCATAGGCACATGTAGGGGGCTAAGGGCCCAAGTAAAACAGCCCTGAAGACTCCCTAAAAGAAATTAGAAGGAACCTGAGAAGGTCATCCTTCTCTTACGCAGGTGGAGACTATCAGTCAGGATAGGTTAAACTGTGACCTCATTTGCACTACTAGCGAGTCCAGAGGGATAGGGTGACAAATACAATCCAGAGTGTCTGTGTCCTTGGGACTGTGATGCTCGTGGGAGTTGGTCTGCCAAGTGGAAATCATTAGGACATGTGTCAGGTGAAAAAGGTTGAGATATTCTCTTCTAGGCCATGGAAAGTCTCTGTGTGCTTTCAGATAGGGAAGTGAGGAGATGAAAACAAGATAATTTTGAATTTTTACAACTTTCTAATATTATTACAGTGAACAAAGGCTGGTTTTTCGAAACTATCCTATAAAGAAAGTTATAAATATTGTAAGGGAAATGTGTTTTCAGTTCAAGCAAGACAGTAAATCAAGCTTGAAGCTTTTGGATTTAGTTAAGTGGAATGTAGGTTCAACAAAATCTCAATAAATCATGACAGCCAACCTTAATGTAAGCAGTTCATTAATTAAAACTCACAGCCAAGGATGAGATTTACACAGTTCTGAAGTGACAGTACTGAAGTAGCAGCTGCTTCCAAGCAACTCCGTTCTTCTTGCTGAACCATGGGATAAATCACGATCCTCCTGGAATCCTTTTAGGATTGGCGGTGTTTCCCATGAAGGTTTCAAATGGCCCAGGCATACTCATTGCCCTACAGTAACAAATCTGTGCCTATAATTTGCTCAGTTTACAACTTTGAAGTGGCGATCACGCAAAGTTCCCATTGTAGATGTTGGAGAAGAAAGATTAAAGATGAAAGGAGGCCTGAGGAGACTCAAGGGAAGGAGAGGAAAAGAGCGGAAAGCCATTTTCTACAGAGCAAGGGTGCCCAGGAGTGAAATAATTGAGGGTGAAAAGTCATCAATACCAAAAGCAGAAACAAAGTAAAGAAAATGTCTGATGAAGAAGTCAGTGTGTTTACAATGAAGTTGCATTATATGTGGGTTTAACTTACTGAAGTTCAACCACATGTGATAAAGGAAATCATACAGACAAAGGAGAGAGAAATAACAACCTACATAGGTATGGCTGATTTTGCATGCTGTTCCCACTCTATGAACCATACTCTGTAGTGAAATTGAGAGGAGGCAGCAAGCATCTGTTTTTCCCTCAGCTTATAAGTGTCTCTTACTGTGTGGCATCTTATTGCACTCAATCTAGGGTTTTAAGATGTATATATATATTTTTTAACAACATGGTGTTTAAACTCAAGCCAACTACTTTAGCAGTGCCTGATGAGAAAGAGGTTAAGGATGGGATGGCAGGAAACAGGGAAATCCTGTCACTGCATTAATTAAAAGATGTATATTAGTCTCTGTATTAATTGGAGTCAAGCAGGTTCGCAGAACCACTATGAGAGATATAGGATAAGGAGCATAAGGACCTTACACAATTATGGAAGTTGGTAAAAAGTTTATGGAAAGCTGTTGCGTGGGCATCTGGCAGTGGGTCTGAAGTTGCTGTAGATCAGCAAGACTGGCATCGAGAAGAAAAACTGCATGTTAAGTGGGGAAGGGCAAGGTCAAACTGGAACCCACAAGGGCACACTGGAACGCAAAGGACAAAATGGAACTTGCATCCGTCTCTTACCACTTCCAGACTTGATGAGGCTGGTGACCTATGGAAGCAGAGGGTGCCCTTCACCACAGAGCTACACAGACACTTGGTCCAGGACTCAGAGAAACTAAAAGGAGGAAATTTGGCAGCAGCTAAAGGAGCCACAGGCCCAGCCGCAGGCCCACAGCCAACAAGGTAAGGCAGTAGATGAGCGACAATGTGCACAGGCTGCTACGGCAACCAATGCCTTAGACCCACCTCAGAAGTATAATTGCTGCCACTTCCCTTCCAAATTACATGTAAGCTTTTCCTGTGGCAAACCCTAATCCAGAACCAGACATGGAAGGAAATCCTAGAAAAAGTAATTCTGATTTTGCTAAGTTGACATACTAAAATGACACTGTAGTCTCCAACATTGGGCTTCTCTCTAAGGGATTTCCAAGGATAAAGCTGAGATGTTTACCTATGTGCTGTATTTAGAACTCAACCCTTGTGTAAGCTGTAACTCTAGCATTCAGATTGACATGTACTAACATTCTAAGTGGGAAAATTGCCTCTCACTTCTGGCACCAACATTCTATCTGGTATATTCTTCCCTCTTCCATCATTAAGGCAATTATGATCTGCCTGCTGAGAAGAATGCAATTGAGTCTACAATGCAATGTTTTCAGCATTCTTCCCAGACATCCTCTGTATCTGAAAAAGTTGTTAACTAAATACAAACTTCTCCCCATATGTGTTGTGATTTTTTAAATAAATACTTATTTGTTGCCACTGACCTGCAAACCCAACATTTGATCTTCAAAAATAAAAATTTCTTTTTAAGCCTAGGTAGCACTAAAACTAACTGTACATTTCCTATTTCTTTCTGTTTACTGAAGTGTTTATATTGGTGAAACTTTCAATATTCATAACTCTGAGAGTTGACATTTTTCTGGAAAACAATTCCATTATGGGAAAAGGTTATGGTACTTTATTCCCTTTAAGTAATGGTTTACACAAATATATGATCCATCCCAGTGATTTCTCAAAGTGCCCAAGAGATTAGTGATAGCTGAATTCTGAGTAAAACCATTAGCTTGGATGACCATTAACTAATAACTGCTGCTATATGCCATTTAATGATACAGTGAGCTCATTGAGGTCAGGGCCATGTCTCATTCATATTTCTATTCAAAGCACCTGACACGTACTAAGCACCTAATAAATATTTATCAAAAGGCTGAATGGGTCTTTTTGTATGACTTTAAATGTTTGGCTTTAAAATTCTGACTTTAGATGAGAGACTCAGACCCAGAACCGCAAAGACTAGGCGAGTTTAGAAAATAGAAATCAGATTAGTGGACAAAGAAAAGGAGCCATTTTGAGCTTATTTGCCCTTATTGATTATATACTATATAGCAAGCATTGCATCAGGCAATAGAAATATAAAACTAAACAAGACAGAGGCATTGCCCTCAAGCATTCCACAGTCTTGCCTGGCCTCCAGACATAGAGGCAAATAACTATGGCAGGGTAAGTACTTTTAGTAGACATGTGTATACAGAGCAAGAAGTGAGCACATATATTCTCTAATTAGAATCTTAAACTACCCGAAAGAGATGGCTGAAGTTCTAGGGCTGAGAATGGTATGTTTCCAATATTTTGCTACCTAAATTTAAATGCCCATTTGGGGGTGGAAGAGGGGCAGTCACCAGGCTCCACCTCACTTATAGTCCAGGTCCACCCACAGTTTAAGGAAATTATTGCTTATTAACATACCAGAGCCTGTAGAACCGGAAAAGTCACTTAGATATGGTTTTCCCAACTCAACTCAGGAGGCATCCATTCACTACAGTAGCATATTACTCAGATGCACAGGGGATTGTATAAATACAATGAATCTTTAAGAATTGAGTTTGAGTCTATAGTTTTATTCACTCATTTGACTAATCCTTACAGGGTACCCTAGGGCCTGATTGATTCCTTATTGGTTGCCAGGCATGAAACCAAGGGCCAGTAATTAACACCAAGTTGAACATCAAGGAGCTTGAGTCAGATGACAAATAATTTCAAAACAATATGTTAATATCTAAGTAGATTATTATGGCACCCTACATATCAGGAGCCACAGAGTGTTGTTGGGACACTGTGAAGGAGCCATTAACTTTGCTTGTACAGGAGTTTGGGAGAACTTCAGAAAAGAGATATTTCCACTGAGTTTTGAAGAATAACTAGGGCTCCACCAGATACAGAAAAGCAAAGGCTCCCACAAATACTTAGTAAAATTTAACCAAGCATATTTTAGGCAACACTTTTTTAAAAAATTGATCTTAGAGAGAAGAACTGAGGGGGAGAGAGAGAGAGAAACATCAATCAGTTGCCGCCCACATGCACCCTGACCAGGGATCAAACCCGAAACCTTTCAGTGTATGGGACAACGTTCCAACCAACTGAGCCACACCGGCCAGGGCAGGCAACACTTTTAATGACTTCCTAATCATCTTCTTTAGGTACTGACTGCCCCTAAAGGTAGCCACTGAAGCAAGTTATCCAGCATTTCTCTGACACTTCTTTGGAATGTTGTGGGGCTCCCGAAGAATTGGGGACCAGTGAGACATCCAAATGCACATATTAAATTGCTCTGTTAACTGACTAAATATATAAAAAGTGTCACTATAGCTCAAGGCACATGAGCAGGTCAAGTCTGACCTACCTTCAAACACCATTCTTACTTCACTAGTAGCGAAAGATGTGCTTGGATCCATCAAATCAACAAATATTTACTTGATGGCTACTCTGTGCAAATCACTTTGCTAGGTTCGATGAGTGTGGAGCTTGATAAAAGAAAGGAGTTTACAAATGACAAAAGAATCCATACTTCTAGAGGGCAGGGTGAGGCCTTCCATTTGGTCTTCGTAGGGCCAATAAAAAGGATGGTTCAGTTCCCAATTATGTTTCCCACCTAACACAACTCATTCATTTATTCCCCTATATATCGTTCCTGACTTTGTGCTCTATAAGTCTTTCTTGTTGTTTTTAGAAAAATCCATTGAACTTAAATCAAATAGTGAATGGCTTTCATTTGGTATAATTGTGTTTTATGATTTTTTTTCTAACCATCCTCTGGTTTTAGAATTTCAGAGGCTCAGTAAGTACAACCTGGGGAGTGTTAGCGCTGCAGGAGCCCATTACTGTTATTTATTATTTTATTTTCATTAAAATTTCAATTAACCTTTTCTCCATCAGCATATAGATATAAATTGCAATCAATTGTCTATTGAATAAAAGGAAATCTTGCTTGTAACTGGTTAAACAACTAAATAATGAATTTGTCCTCACTTTCATCCTGTTGGTTCTTGAGAGCTACCTTCTAATCATTTCACAAATAGGTTAGTAACTTTTTACCAAAGGTTACTAAAAGTAACTTTTGTAAAAGTAAAACTTTACCAAAAAATTATGTCTTCAAATATGTAGATCAAACCCTATAGTATTAGTCAACTCCCAATCATTTACATTTAGGCACAGATCTAGGCACACCAACACACAAAACTGAGAGAGCCGTTAAGTGAGGCAATGCTTAAAAGATCTGTTTAAAATTCCATTTGAGATACACATGTGAGGAAATTATAGCAGCTATTATTTGCATAACATGTCGAAAGTTGAATGGCACAACAGAGACTATTTCAACTGCAGGAACTCTTCCATTAACAAAGGAGATCTATTTGAACTATTTAACCCTGTGGTCAGAGATCTCATTACCATAGGTACAAGTACTGGAAGCCTTAGGAATGTATTCCAGAGCATTCTTTCCCTGGGGCAGAATACTTCCTCCTACCCTGTATTTTATACAAAGCAAGAGAGAACACCGGAGCCCTCTTGGCCTTTTAGAAAGGTACTCATGCCTATCTTAGGGAAATTACTTAAATTGTGACAATAATAAATATCAAGTGCTAAAATTTATTGAGCTACAATTATGTTTCAGGAACCTCACATGTATTGTCATATTTAACAATATGACATATATAATGTCATATAACAATAGCTCTCTAACACAGGTCATATTAATTGTTCCCATTTTACAGGTGAGATAATTAAGTTTCCAAAGAGCTTAAGTAATTTTCCAAAGAGCCATAACTAGAACAAGTCAGAGTCAAAACTCAAACACTGGTCTGTCTGATTCAGAAGCCCAAGTTCTCAACACTTCTCCAAACCACAGGGGCTGACATTTTACAGCCCAGTCCTTACTCATCTCCAAGTCATGTTTCCATGACTTTCAGGTTAAAATCCCAATATGCTACAGTCCCCAGAGCCTGTTCCGATCTGACCACAGAACATCCTCTCTTGTCCTCTCTGCTCTACTCACATCCTTCAAGGGCCAGGTTCCCTCCTACCTCAGGGTCTTTATAAATGCTGGAATCCAAGCCCCATCCCCTTTCTACTTAGTGCCTGCTGATTTCAAACACCCCTTCCTCAGAAAATCCTTCCCACCTTCTCCCCAACATTCCATCAACGCTCCCTCCATTCACCCCACCCCCAACTAGATCAGGCATATGTTATATGCTCTCATAGTATCCTATGATTTCCCTCTAGGCCCTTACACATTTTTAAATTCTATGTATGTGTGGGTTTTTTTTAAAGGTCTCTTTCCCTTTCTGATCATAAGCTCCATAAGAGCAAAGTCTGAGACTGTAATGAGCACCATGTATTCTTCCATGCTTCATCCTGTCCTGACCTGACACTCAGTAGATATCTGCTGAATGAGTAAATGGTGTCATCTGAGTTCACATCTGTCTTGGTTGATAGAAGGGGCAGGAGGAAGAGCACAGGACCCTGTCTCAGAAAGCCTGAGTTTACAGTCCTGGGTCCAGCCCCTGACTGCTAGAGTACAAGGACCCTGCATCACATTTAAAATAATACTTGCACCTGGCCAGTGCGGCTCAGTGGATTGAGCATCATCCCAGGGACTGAGAGGTCCCAGATGGATTCCTGGTCGGGGCACATGCCCAGATTGCGGGCTTGATTCCCAGTAGGGGGCGTGCAGGAGGCAGCCAGTTGATGTTTTTATCCCTCTCTCCTTTCCTCTCTCTCTAAAAAATCAATAAAATAAAAAAATATATAATACTTGCTTCATCCTGGCTGGTTTGAGCATTGGCCCATGGACCAAAGGTTCAAGGGTTGCAGGTTCAATCCCCGGCCCTGGGTGAGGATTAACAAAACAAACAAACAAACAAACAAAATAATAATAATACTTGCTTCACAGGGCCACAGTCTCATGAGGCCACTGTCCAGGCACGAGGGTATTGTAAGCTATCAAGCACAGGGCGCATGTCATTGTTATGATCCCAGTTCCCAGAAGAGAAGCTGTTGCTCACATGGGTGCAAAGGAACAGACACGCCACTAAACTTGTTCCCAGGAGAGGATGGCGAGTGGTTTGAGGGAGGGCCAAGGCTTCCTGGGGTGTTGGTGAAACTGGGTGAATTTAGTCCAGAAAGATTCCATGGAGAATATGATGCAGCAGAGACTTGAGCTGGTGATTATGTTCCAAGAAAAGAGAGGTTATTGCCTATGAGTGGAGAGGCCAGCTGTTTAACCTGCCCAGAACTACTGAGTCAAAGAAAGTGTTTCCTCTCCACCAATAGACATGCGTCAGGGCGACAGGATGCTGACACTTGCCTTCAATGAATTCAACTCTGAAACAGGGGGGAAAGGATAAAAATGTTTTAAGAAAAGTATGATGGGACAATGTTTTGAGATGTTTACTGTGATTCCTCCTGTCACCAGCCCATTTTGTATCCTAGTACCCCGCGCTATTTTTCACACATTTGGTGAGCTGCATTGATTCCCTCGGGAAGAACATTCAGCTAAAAGCCAAGGCTTTTGAGTTTCAGATGCTTTGTTTTTTGAATCTATAAATCTAAACCCTGAGTAAACTCAGGGCATAAGAGAAAAGCTTTAAAGAATGCATAATGAGTGAAAAGTAAGGTTAAGGTGGGGGCGCTTGGAGGGAGCTATGGAGAGGGGTACCTTAGGGAAGTCACAAAGATTCTATTCCTCAGAAAGAGGCCCGAGCCCTGAGCCCATGCTCCACCTGTGCGACTTGCCTGGGCCCAGATACTGGATGAGGAGAGGAAGAGTGGAGACCCAAGGCAATGGCAAGGGCTCCAGACAGGCTGAGACTCTGTGCACCCCTTTTCCAGGTGGAGCCCAGATTTCTCTATGGCAACCTGATGGGGCAGCAGAAGGGCTGAACGAGGGGGCTAAGCAGGAGCCCCCAAGACAGTCTGAGAACATTTCTCTGAGAACATTTCTCAGTGCCCAAGAGGAAGGCAGACCTGGCCCGGGAGTTGCCGCAGTGGCCTGTGTGGACCCAGTACAAGCCTCATTGGGAAGAAGGATGTCAGCCTGGATGCCCCGGGGGATGGATGCTGACAACCGGAGACCAGGCAACCTCAGCAGCCAACACAGCAACACCTTGCAGCGGTTCTCAACCTTCCTAATGCCGCGACCCTTCAACACAGTTCCTCATGTTGTGGTGACCCCCAACCATAAAATTATTTTCGTTGCTACTTCATAACTGTAATTTTGCTACTGTTATGTCTTAGGCGACCCCTGTGAAAGGGTCATTCGACCCCCAAAGGTGTCGCGACCCACAGGTTGAGAACCGCTGCCTTAGAGGCTGCCCAGGGAAAGCGGCAGAGTTTCTGAGATTAAACTTTAGTTGGGTTGTAGAAAAATGACGATCGGTTCATTCCTAGACACCTGAATGAGTGGACTGAAAATCTAACCCACTCAGAAGTAGTAACAAGACGGGATGTGCATTAAAGTGTCAAATAAGGTGAAGTGTGGATCGGAGAAGCACGGGGCCCACCTCCCTTGCACACACTTACTTTCAAAGCGTTTTTCTTTACATCATATTGATTTCATCTCCTCATTTAAACCAACTCGCACAAGAGGGACTTGACTGCATCTATTTCTGAGCACAATCCCATCGTTCAGCATCCTTGAATTGCTCCGCTTGTAAATGATGATGGTTTATTCCAGTGTCCCTTAGAGCCTCCACAGGTAGTCTTTCATGTCAAATGTTTTTTTCATGGTAATAAAAAAACAACTCTAAATGTGTTTAACACAGCATCCAGGGTGTACCCAAGGGGTGTAATTAGCACTTACTATGTTAGAAAGAAAAGGCAAGATGTAATGCAACTCGACTCTCCTGAAAGAAAACAGTAAGGTACAAGGGGAAAGAACTGCTTCAAAGTTGTCTTTCTTCCCGAGGTACTCAGAGGTGATATTTACTGTGGTTCTGTTGGTTATGGAGTAAAACGGGGTTACGCAGCATATACCAGGCATCCATTCCCTCACTGAGGGGGTGAAACAGGCTGCCTGTGGATTGCCGACGTCATTTCCAGGGACGGCTCCACTGAGATCTCCAGACTCCTAGTCAGGTGCAGGGTACTGGTGACAACTGATACTATTAACAGCACTTAACTTTTGTTTGTTTTTTAAATAAACGTGGGTGTAGGCGGAGGTATAGTATGGACGTCTGGGCTTTCTTTGTTTCAGCTTCACCCCTCCTTCCGCAGGAGTGGCCAAATCACTGGCTCTTTGCCTTTACAGGGAAGGATTCCAAACTCGCTCTGTTGTTTTGACTTGTTTCGCTTCTTTAAATTATGTTTTTAAAGCACCATGATTTATATTCAGAGTGTTTCTAACATTGCCTGATTGGTGGCACCTTTCTATCACTTGCACCCTGTTCTTAGACTGAAGTAATTTCCCAAATATTATGCTGTTTTAAGACTTCATTTTCTATCAGGTGAAAGAATAGTTTTATGGACCAGGAGTTTTAAAATGCCATCAAGCCCAGTGGATTGAGCGTCATCCCATGGACTGAGAGGTCCCATTTTGATTCCCAGTCAGGGCATATGCCCAGGTTGTGGGCTAGATCCCCAGTAGGGGGCGTGCAGGAGGCAGCAGATCAAGGTTTCTCTCACATCGATGTTTCCCTCTCTCTAAAAAAAAAATCAATAAAAACATATTTAAAAAAAATAAATAAGTAAAATAAAAATGCCACCAAAATGATATGTCATGAGTCATCTGGAATTCAAAAACTCAGATTTTTTTTTTTTAATCTCACACATATTTTAACAATTTTATTAAAATTGAAGGCCTGGGAGAATGTGAAGTGAATTTCAAGACCAAAATGATTTGATTTGATTTAAATTACATACTAATTTGTTGCAGCTGGGTAAAAGATAGGGCATTTTTCTTTGCATCTTAAGAAATAAAATGAAAGCATTAAATAGGATGGATTGGTACGTAATGCTCTAAATATTAAGACATGCCATTTGGGTTTAAATCATTTCAAAGTTCGAGATGGTTCTAGTGATAGAAGCCAGATTTGTGCCTTCGTTTTTAAGATGTCTCCAAAATTGAAGGTGGAACCACAGAGGACCTCGACCAAGTTTGGAGAACAAGGTTAGATAAATGTAAGAATTTTGTTTGAACTGTCTTGAGCCAAAAGATAAAGGCTTAGAAAACTTTAAAGATGATGCTACCACAATGTCACAAGGAAAATAATACATCATCACTTAGTTCTGACGTTACTTACATTGCATATTAACCACATCACATACTCCAGCACTTAGACAAGATACGTGAAGTGCTGAATGAAAGAAACAGTAAAAGTAAGTGAAAATGTGTTGGGGAGAACTAAGTAAAAAAAATTATAATGATAGGTGCCAACATATTTAGCCCTGCCCATAATATTAATATATATGTGTCATTTCTTTCTTTTTTTTTTTTTTATGCTTACCCGAGGACATTTTTGCATTTATCTTCAGATAGAGCGGGAGGGAGAGAGGGAGAAAGAGAGAGCGAGAGAAACATTGATGTGAGAGAGACACATTGAGTGGTTGACACCCACATGACCCCAACCAGGGCCGAGGCAACCGAGGTACGGGCCCTTAGTGGGAACCGAACCCGGGACTCCCTGGTTCACGGGCCAATGCTCTAACTGCTGAGCCAAACCAGCCAGGGCATATGTGTCATTTCTTGATCATTTTAGGAACAACCTATTAATGTTGTTTGGTTGTTATTTCAATTCCTACTACCAGATATTTTACCTTAAAATTAAGTTAAACTATAAATGATACTGCCCAGTATTAATTCTATGATAACAGTGACCTAAATCATAGTGGATGTTAATAGAAAAAAGGTTGACATTTGATAATTATCCAGGAAATTTCCTGGAAATCACCAAAATAACTAAGGTACAATTTTTCATGAATTCTAAGATTAATTTTACCCAACATTTTAATATTTCTGAAGCTGGGATGTGTCTGGCAATCAATAATGTCTTTCAATTATAACTGACAGTATTTTTTTCTTAGTAATGCATAAAATAATAATGCATCTTAAAGTTGATGGTGTCTTACATTCTACAAAATAGGGTAATTTGGGGTCATGGGTATTCTTACAAAGTGAGGGGATAAAAAACCTTCCATGACTTTCGCAGAGTTGGCGGAGAGTATTCCCCTAGATTACGCAGAGTAACCTGCCAGTAACCTAGAGGAGCTTCACTGCAGTTATGATCTCCACTAGCCACATGTAGTCATTTCAAATTAAATTGATTGAAATTAATAAAAAGCAGTTCCTTAGTGGTACCAGCCAAATTTCAAGTGCTAAATATAGCCACATGTACCTATTGGCTACCACACTGGATAATGTGGATTTATAGGACATCTTCACCATCGCAGAAAGTTCTATTGGTCAGTGCCCGTGTAGCGGACTGACTTTATCTGATAAATTCTTCATATTTGAGCAACAGTTCAGAAAGGCCACCCAAGTTTTAGTATCCGTGTCAGGGGCAGCAGTTGGGTGTGGTTCCTTCAAGTGTGGGCTTTGAAATCAAGCAGACATAGGTTTGAATCTTGAATGTTGAATTTGTTAGTGTGGCTATGGTCAGGTTGCTTGACCTCTCTACCACTCCGTTTTTCACTTGTAAGATAAGGGATAATTGTTGGAACTGCTTTGTAGGGTTTTTTTAAAACAAAGTATCATCCACAATGCATATAGTAAGCATTCAATAAATACTAGCTTTCATGATTCATCTCTTAGAAGTTTAGTGACTACATCGTAGTCAACTTGCAGTATGATAGTGTGTGATAAGTGCTCAAGTATAATCACAAATAAGGTGGTTGGGGGACAATGAGAAGGGAACTTGCTCAGTCAACTGGGGGAGGCAGAGAACATGTACTAGATGAGGGACACTTGCAGCACATCCTGAAGGATGTCCAGGCATTCACTGCACTGAAGAAGGCTGAGGCTGGGATTTTTGCCAGAGAAACAGCATGTGTGATGTTACAGAAGCTTGAGAGCTCTTGGCACTAGGAGAAAAGGATCTGATTTGGGAATAGGACGAAGAATAGAAATAATCAGGAGCTGAGCTATGAAACGTTTATTGAAGCCAAATTGTGAAGGGCCTGAGTGCTGTGCCAAGGATTTTATCAAGACTTGAGGCAAGGAACCAATGTGATAATCTGGGTGAGAGCTGAGCAAGACTGACAGGGGAAGTGAAGAAGAGTTGTCTATACTTACTGTTCCAATTTGCCTTCTTCCATTTGCTTTTTAACCCAAAGCAGCTCTCACCAGGATCACCAGTGCCCTCCATGTTGCTATGCCCTGTGAACAATATTGGTAGTCATCTTAGCCTGAGAGCATCATCTGGCACAGCTGATCACCCTCTCCTCCTTAAACCGCTTTCTGTACTTGGCTTTCAGAAGATCACACCCCTGGCTTTTCTCCTACTTCATCAACTTCTCCTTCTAAATCTCCTTTGCAGGTTTCTCCTCATCTTTCCAACATTTAACATTGGGGCGCCAGGGCTCAACACTCTGCACCTCCGGACTTTCTTATGACTTCTTTGATGAGCTCATTCAGTCTCATGGCTTTATATACATACTATCAAGTTTAAATCTCCAGCCCAGCTCTCTAGCCTGGAGTCCACATTTGTCCATCCAACAGCTCACACTTGGATCAACAGACTTGGATGTCTAATGGGCACCACTCACTTAACTTGTTCAAAACAGAATTCTTTGTTTTTTTCCAATTACTGTTTACATTTAATATTAGTTTGTATTAGTTTCAAGTGTACAGCATAGTGATTAGACATTCATATACTTTACAGTGGTCCTCTGATAGTTCCAGTACCCACCTGGCACTATACATAGCTATTAAAATATTGTTGACTATATTTTCTATGTTGTACTTTATATCCCTGTGACAATGTTGTAACTACCAATCTGTACTTCTCAATCCCTTCACCTTTTTCAGCCAGTCCCCTGAGCCCCATCCCCTTTGGCAACCATCAATCAGTCTGTTCCCTGTATCTATGAGTCTGTTTCTGTTTTGTTTGTTATAATGTTCTTTAGACTCCACATATAAGTGAAATCATATGGTATTTGTATTTCTCTGACTGACTTATTTCACTTAGCATAATACCTTCTAGGTCCATTCATGTTGTTGAAAATGGTAAGATTTCATTCCTTTTCATGGCCAAGTAATATTCCATTGTATATATGTACCACAGCTTTTATATCAAGTCATCTATTGATGGACAGTTGGTTGCTTCCATTGCTTGGTTATTGTAAATAACACTGCAATGAACACAGGGGTGCAGATATTCTTTGGAATTAGTGTTTTGGTGGATATATACCCAAAAGTGGAGATGCTGGGTCATAAGGCAGTTCCAATTTTAATTTTTTGAGGAACCTCCATACTGTTTTCCACAGAGGATGTACCAATCTAAAAACCACCTCTTTCTGCAGCTCCTCATTTGAGTTGATGGCAGCTCTTCTTTCCAGCTGCTCAGGTAAAAAAACGTTGGAGTTATCCCTGTCTCTCCTCTCCTCTCCTTTCCTCTCCTCTCTTTTCTTCCCCTCCCCTCCCCTCTTCTTCTCTCTCTCTCTCTCACACACACACACACCTCACATGCAATTTGTCAGCAATTTGTCAGCATATCCTGTTGACTATACCTTCAGAATACCTCCACTTCTCACCATCTCAACTACTACCACCATGTCTGAGCAACCACCATTTCTTTCAAAAGCCCTCTAACTAGTCCCTCACCTTAATTCCCCACACTGTCCTTTTCTCCTACCCTCTATCCTTGTCTATTTTCAAAACAACAGAGTGATCCTCTTTTGCAATAAATCAGGCCATTCCATTCAAAACCCTGCAATGACTTTCCATTTCCAAATAAAAGTCAGAGACATTAACATTACTCACATCTCCCAACACAATCTGCCCATCCCTTTCCTTCCCTGACATCTCCTTCTCCTGCTCACTCTACTCAGGCTCCACGGAACATGATCAGCACGCTTCCACCTCAGAGCCTTTGCACTTGCTGTTCTCACTGCTAAGCATATCTACCCCCCTCTCCACTCCACCGTGATATCTACATGGCTTACTTCCTTACCTGCCCTGGGTGTTTAGCCAAATGCCATTTTCTCAGCGAAGACTTCCCTGCGCTCCCTATTTAACATTGAACACCGCCTCTCAACATGCCCCCTATGCCCTTACCTACTTAATTTTCCCATAGGATTTATCACCATTAAATACTATATATTTCATTCATTTATTTTGTTTTTTTCCTGTCTCCTCTAGCTAGAGTGTAAGCTCCACAAGGGCAGAGATTTTTGTCTGCTTTTGTTCACTGCTGTCCCTGCCAGAGATCACTCTAGAACCTAGCACATGCGTGCTCAGTACTATGCTAGATGCTAAAGATCCAGGTGATTTCAGCAGCTGGGTGTGTGGTGATGCCAGCAAACCAAGACAATGACTCTAGAGAAGGAACAGAAGTACTGAGGACACTTGTTGAATTTGGGAGCTTATAGAACACCCAGGTGAAAGTTCTAATCATCAGCTGGAATCTATTCCAAAATCTATATCTCTCCACCATGCAGAAGCCAGACTGAGAGGCAAGGTTACAGGGCCTCCTGGGAGCTCTAAGACACAGGCACACCTGGACGGAAACACTGTCCTCCATGCTGTCTCTGACTACAAAGAATAAAGTAAACATTCATAATACTTGCCCCTTAGTATTAACTGACCTTATATGTAGAAAGCCCTCATCTTCCCAGATGAAAGGTGCTACAGGACTGGAAAGTTAATCCACTGACTCAGAAGGAGGGCTGGCACCCTGAATCACCAGTGCCCTGAATTCTCATGGCCCTTACAGGTGCCCTGAGTATGTCTCACGTTCTTCAAGAGTTGACCCAGCTGCTCCCTAATCTGCCAGTGAGATCTAAAATGTCCTCAGAAAGTGAATCAAGAATACTTAACAAAAAGAAAAAATTTGTTATAACTATGTACCTCGGGGCAGGGGGGAGGGGGAATCACTTTAAATAGATTAATCAAGACAGAGAGTTCTTTTGAAAAAGAATTTTTTTTAATTTAAAAAATTGGGGGGATGACTTCCAGTAATGCAAGATTTCAAACACAGAGTGAGGAGGAGGTCAAGAAAGCTGGTTTTCTCCTACTCCAGTGAGCACTGTGGCTAAGGAGGTGAAGAGTTCGCACTGAGGACTAAGGATAGTGTGTCAGCAGATGGCTTAGCTATTCTAAGATAGAATGATCTGCAAGGAGCAAATATAAAAGAAGCAAATGGGTTGGATCCTCCACACTGACAAAGCAAGAGTGTGACTATGAGGATCTGTTTCCCAGAACTTGCAGGTATTTGCAGCAAGAAAACTTATTTTGGAGGAGGAAGGGTTCATTAGGGGTGGGTGGGGGGAAGAAGAAGGTGTTTGAATTCTGGAACCTTTATTAAAGCTTGTTTTCCTTGTCTGAATCTTTTGGTTCCTGTGTCTATGACAGTATTCATAACTCAGCCCCAGTGTGCCAACAAACCCATATGTTTTGCTTTTCTTTTTGCCGTTTAAGCCAAGATAAGGTTGAAATTAGAGTATTGCCAGGGATTCGCAATAGCCTACACACGAACACACACAGTGGCAGAGGGTGGGGACCGGTCTTACTCATCTTTGTTTTCTTCAACACAACACAAGACTTACACAAAGAAGGCACTCAATAAAAGCTTCTTAATTAAATGTGAATGCTCTTAAAACTAAAAAGAAGAAAGTCATCTGTGGGGAAGGTCTTATTTACACATGGAGGGGAAGTAGCTGTGAGTCAGATAACAGGACTCTGAGCAGAGAAACCATCTCTAGCCATATTGAGAGGGAAAGCATTGCCTTCTCTTCCCCACTCTGCTTCTCATTCACCTGTTCACCTAATAGGCTTCCAATCACTAGATAAATCGGAGTGGCTACTGTCTTCCAAGCATGCTTTGGATGCTGGGGACATAAACAGAGTAGGACAACGTCCTGACGTAAAACTGATAGTGCAGTGTGAGAGAAAGTGATTAATAGTAATCATATTTAATATCAGGTACTGTGATGAGCTCTATTCTAAACATTATTTCATTCCATCTAATTCTTCTCAGATTTTGACATACCTATGAATAGTCATCTGGGAAATGTGTTAAGATGCAGGTTTGATTCAGTACGTCTGAGACGGAGCCTGGGATTCTGCATTTCTAACAAGCTTCCAGGTGATGCCTACACCAGTGATTCTGGAACCACAGTTTGAGTATTAAGAATTTAAACATTCCAGTCCAGCCGGTGTGGCTCGGTGGTTGAGCATCAACCCATGCACCAAGAGGTTGCCGGTTCGATTCCCTATCAGGACACCGTGTCATGCCCAGGTTGTGGGCCCGATCCCCAGTGGGGGGCATGCAGGAGGCGGGCAATCGATGTTCTCTCTCATCGATGTTTCTATCTCTCTCTCCTTCTCACTTCCTCTCTCTCTAAAGTCAATAAAGGAAAAATAATTTAAAAAAAAAAAGAATTTAAACATTCCAGAAATCCTTTGTGGAAGAAGCTATCATTATCTCCATTAAAAAGGAGGAAACTAGAACTCGATGAGATTACATAATACATTGGTGGTCATACAGCTAGTCAACTCCAGAAATAGGTGCAAATCCACATTTATTAACCACTTCCTCCAACAGCCTTTCTTAAAACAGCATGCAGAACTGTGGGACCGAGAGAGCTACTCACTGTACACAGGGACAAAATGGCATGAGGTTCAGAGAAGATCTCCTGGGGGAGGGAATATACCCCCACTGGGACTTAGCAATGTCATGTGGAGATTAGAACAATGTTTCTGAACCTATTTTTCAGCTCTGGTCATTGACTCCCCCCACCTAGCCTTTATAGACGTTTTCTTCCTAATTCCCACCTGCCATAAACTTTTACCACCGATATATTGTAATCTGTTTATATGTAATGTGGCTTTTTGGAGACCACAGAATCTTTGTAATATCTAAGATTTGTTTTCACACATTTCCCTCTCCCCCAAAATTTCTGTCCTATTGGGGGCAACATTGCCCCAATTGAGAATGCATGACCTAACACAACACTCCACTCACCTTGTGACACATATCACTGGTTTCACTGAATCGCAAAATCTCAGGATTGAAAATAAAGGCATTTACCCTTCTGTAGAAACCTTGACCAGTGATCATCTGTATTGTGCTTGGACACTGACTGTGATGGTGAACTCACTACCTTACATGGCAGCCCCATCCATCTTGGGCAGGCTGTTCACTAGAAAGCTCTTTCTTATTGTGAGTCTAGATCTGGTATGTTAGATTTTTCATTCACTAGTTGGAGTTCTACCCTTTGTTGCTGAACAGAGGTGCAAAGCTCTGTGCAATGGAAGGCAGAAATATGTAGAATATATGTTCCCTGTTCCTAGGGACCAGAAAGTAATTGTGTGTGTTTGGGAGTGTTATGAAAATTATCTTGCAAACCACCTATTTCAAACTTTATGCTTATTAACTTTATATATCCAATAACACAGTGTAAAGTTTCTCTAGCCCCTGGAAGAAGCCATCACACTTTAATTCATCTTACTGTCAACTAAAACTTTTCAGTATTGGCGTTGTTTTCAGAGGTGCTGTAAGTGGTGCAATAGAAAAAGCAATGGTTAGGGGTGGGAAGATCAGGGATGATAACAAATAGAGAGCTATACTTTTTACTTTAAATAACATAGGTAATCAATTATAGAACTAAAAATAATATAAATAGAAAACAGGTGGAAGGAGAAGAAAGGAGGAGATGGGTGATAGTAAAAGTGAGCTAAGCCCTCATCCTTCATAGTGGGGAGTCAGTAGGGTTGCCTAAAATTGATAAATTAAGGAGAGACAAACATGATATTTTGAGTTGCGGAAATAGCTATGAATGTCTAAAAACAGAAGCAGACAGAGGGGTGGGATAAGGGGGAGTGGGGAGAGTCTTGATTTTCCTCACAAGTTGTTCTAACCATCTGACATTTTACAAAATACATATGTACATTAATTAAGATTAAAAACAAAAGAATGATGGGATAAAAACCAACCAGAGTAGTTAGTGCTCTATCACTAACTGCTGGCCTGACTTGAATAAGTCACCTCATCTTGGATTTAAATTTCTTACCTATAAAACAGGCGAGGTCAGTGATTTTAATGTTTTTAAAATATCACACAGGCCCTGGCTGGTTTTGCTCAGTGGTTAGAGTGTCGGCCCACAAACCAAAGAGTCCAGGGTTCGGTTCCCGCCAAGGGCACGTACCTCAGTTGCAGTTTGTCCCTGGCCCTGGTCGAGGTCCTGCGGGAGGCAACCAGTCGATGTGTCTCTCTCACATCAATGTTTCTCTCTCTCTCTCTCTCCCTCCCTCTCCCCCCTCCACTCTATCTAAAGATAAATAGAAAAACTATCTTCAGGTGAGGATTAAATAAATAAATAAAGTATCACACAAAATCACAATACATTAAAAAAATTTATGGAACTTCTCTGATGGCAGTTGGGGGAGGTACTGGGAGAATAACCCACTCAGCCTCCTCCTTAACCCTTTCCTCCTCCTCCTCACTCGGTTCCCACTGCAGATGTCCACGAGACACCTCATCAAAGAACTGTAAGAATTTAATTTGAAAACCATTAGCCAGCATGATTGTTTTTCAAATTATGGTCATAACCCATTAATTTAGTGGCTTTTAATCAGAATAGGATAGGATAGAATAGAGGAGAAAGATTAGGATGCAATCCATTGTACTGTTTTGCACAACTCTTAATTCCATTGTATGTGTATATGTACTGACTACCTTCCTGGCCGGCTGGGTGGAAAAAATTTTCCAGGAGAGTTTGTTCTGTTGAGCACCTCAATAGCTGGGCAGGGCAGATGTCTGACGTCCAGAGACCCGACCTGAGCTTGCTGTTCAAAATGGGGCAAGGAGCCTGGCCGGTGTGGCTCAGTGGTTGAGCATGGACCCGTACACTGAGAGGTCACCGGTTCGATTCCTGCTCAGGGCACATGCCCAGGGTGTGGGCCTGATCCCCAGTGGGGGGCATGCAGGAGGCAGCCAATCAATGTTTCTATTTCTCTCTCCCTCTCCCTCTTTCTCTAAAATCAATAAAGAAAAAATATTTTAATAAAATAAAAATAAATTAATTAAATGGGGTGAGAGGGCATCACAGAGTGGACAGTGCTAACCAAGTCGGACTACCCCCCTCAGGCCAGGCCTCCTGTGCAGAGCCGTGCACACCTTGCCCCAAGCCATGGCTCCGTGTGGGAAGGACCACCTGCAGGGTCACACAGAAGCCAGGCAAGGGTCCTTTCCACTTTTGCTGCCATACACATTTGGGTAGTGAGGCTGTTGAATAAAAACATTGCCATCTTTTAAAAAATGAAGAATGAAGATGGACAAGGTGTTTTTTGCTACTAGTCACAACCCAACTCTAACATTCTCTGATTCTATGACTTCTCTGAACCATCTATCGATTTTCTCTTTGGACACAAAATTGCTAAAATAAGCAGCACAAACTGTCACAGAGTTTGTACCTTCAGCTAGAAAGGCTTCATATGTCCACTAGGCGTCACAAAGATTGCTGGTTGGTCTGCAACCCTAAGTCCTGTCTGGGAGGAGGAAATAGAGAAGACATAATTTGAAAGTCCTTCCAAGTGATTCTGATGCTTACTTATCCTCCAGAACCACTCTTTCTCCCCTCTCATCACCTGGGCCAGGAGTAGAAACAGCTGGTAATGCAAATAGTAAAATCTGTCTGAGAGAAACCTAAAAAACTAAGTGCCAATTGTTGGATAAAATGGCCAGTGGTTCATCTAGATCAGTGATTTTTTATGCAGTAGAGTTCTAAACAAATAAGGAATACCTCTGATAGATTTCATTTTTATGGATGCCAAAATACATAGTGTTTTATATTATATAACTACAAACTCAAGAAGGCACTATGTTCTCATACATAAAATAAAACTAGAATAGATACATGAGAGGGAAGGGTTACCTGGGTCCTCACACCCCCAGGGCTCCATGAACCGACCTCTGGAAAATACACAAAATTTTGTTTGAATGTACATATGTGCATTTTTTTCCTAGGGTAAAAGGTCAATCACTTTCAGCAGCTTTTCAAAGGAATATGGAATGTAAGAAAGGTTAAACCAAACACAGGATTAGAGGATCACATTCATTACAAGCCCAAGATAAACCACTGTCTCCAGGTGAAACACATTTTGACTTAATCACTACAAGGCTTTGTTTTTCCTCTTTTGGAAAGGTCTTAGAAAAAATCCTGCACCTCTGCCTTCACTGGTGGTTCACCAGTTCAGAGCAGACAGCCTTAAATGAGATACACCTGGGCAGGAAGGCCCCCCCCCCTGCATGAGTTACACCTGCCACGGCTGGCAACGAGCCCCTACACCAGCACCCACGAGAACACCCCCCACAGATCACTGAGAGACTCAATAGGGGGCAGCAGGGCACAGTGGGAGCACCAGAAAGCCACCTTTATGACTGAACATTATTCACTGAATATTTCACAACATAAAGCTATTAAAAATTATGAATGGTAAATATATTTTATCATTATATTTATTTAAATTTCTAGTTACTTCCTTAGGTGAGATTTCCAGAATTTATGGACCAAAAGGAATGAATATACTCAATGCTGTTGATACATTTTGTCAAGTCACTTTGTTTAAATAATAGCCTATTCTACTCCCTCCAGGAGTATGCCAGGGCCTATTTCAACAAACCCTGGCCAGCACTAGGTGTTCTCTTTCTTCTATTCTTTGTTAATTTTTAGCAGAAACTGGTATCTCATTGTTTGTATATGCATCTCCTTTGATTATGTGAGTCTGAGCATTTTTTCATGTTTACCTAACACTCGTATTTCCCCTTTTGTGACTTGTCTGCACACGAAGGACATTCATTCTTTCCAACGCTAGTTATGCTTGTAGAGATTAAATGCACACTATTCATTTATTCTAACAGTAACTTAAAAATTCTTTCTCTATTCTTACTCAGCTTGAAGGTTCTTAGGCCTTATCAGGTCCTCCAAGGACGGCCGCTGCCAGTTTTTCTCGGAACAGGCTTTCTTCACCGGTTCCAAGCTGCTCTGTGGGCTTCTGACGGTGTTTCCTCGTGCCGGCTCCGTTGTCAGGTCCAGCCTTTAGCTGGCAAACCTTCCAGCAGATTTAGACTCTTTCTCCCTGCCTGCTGCCTTCCCACTCTGACTTCATTTTCCTATATTCCCTCCAGCACCTCCCTCCTACTCACTGTAGTTCAATTTCTTGAGAGAATAAACCTTCCGTCTCCTGCCAGGGTAGGAAGAGGGAGCCAGCCAGCTGTGCCTGGTACAAGAACCGAGGTCTAATTACATCTCATGCGAACATTGGCCAGTCCTCCCGGTTCAGCCCCACCCTTCACCTCGACACAGCGCCAGGTGCCTCGGGTTCTCAGACTTGCCCTGGTTCTAGTTTCTTTTGGTTGTTTCCCTCTGTAAAAATTTGTTTCAGTGGCACCTCTTCTGCTAAATTAATCACGTTTCCACTTACTTTTAAGTTTGTTTTTTTTTTTAATCTTCACCAGATGTGTTTTTGTTGATTTTTTAAAATTTGTTTTTCTTTGTTGATTTTTAGAGAGAGAGGAAGGGGGAGAGAGAAACAGATAGAAACATCAATGAGAGAGAACATTTATTGGCTGCCTCCTGCATGCTCTCCACTGGGGATCTGGTCCACAACCTGGGCATGTGCCCTGGCTGGGAATCAACCAGTGACCTCTTGGTGCATGGGTCAACGCTCAACCACTGAGCCACACCAGCTAGGCTGTTTTTATTGATTTTTAGAGAGAGGGGAAGGGAGAGAGAGAACAAGAGAAAGAGAAACACCCATGTGAGAGAGAAACATTGATTGATTGCCTCCCATACTCGCCTCAAGCTGGGGATTGAATCCACAACCCAGGTATGTGCCCTGCTAGGGAATCGAACCCACAACCTTTTTTGTGTATGGGACGATGCTCCAACCAACGGAGCCACCTGGCCAGGGCTCCACTTACTTTTCATCCCCTAAGATTTTATTTGTATTTCTCATGTGCTCTTGTCTCTTCTATTATCTTAGTTCTTATAGGTTTACACAATTTAACATTCCTTTACTGACATTTTGACGGTATTTGGGGAGCAAATGTTCATTCCACCTTGTTTTTTTTCTTTAATCTCCGTCCTGGGAACACACTTTTTTTCTCTTCAGATTGTACTTATAAACACTCCTTTTCTTCTTGTTTTTGCCCTCCAAAGCATTCCTTCTCTCTTCTCTGCATCTAATGTATCCAGCACGATTTCTTAAATGGTATTAGGCTTGTACAAAGGACGAGAAGTACCACAATATGTATCGCGCACATTCATACACAGTCAAGTGGCTGGACCACAGCGCCAAGCTTCGTCCAGGTCCTTACTGCTAGCATTACAGAAGTTCTCCCTGCATTTCCCACACCCCAGACAGAGAAGGATGACTTTTGTATGCCAGAGATAGGACAGCAGCAGATGAACACCCTCCAGTTATAACTCACAGGCGATTTGTTCAGATCACAGTCAAGAAACTTCACAGATACCCACATTCACATCCCAGGCTGCATACCACTTACAAAGCGTCCAGCCTCACCACTGTGCCGGCCCTGTTGTAAATGATCACTGCTTTGTTCCAAATTACTCATCTTGATTCTGGAGTCCTTGTGTTCACGGGTTGGAAGGTGATGGAAGTAGGTACGAAGAAACAAGATTACAACAGGTATCTTGACATTTCAGATCATTTCATCTCAAAAAAAAAAAAAAAAAGAGGTATTTAAACTGGTTTTTCTGTTTCCAAGTTAACTGTTGACATAAAATCAGACACCTCAACTCTCCTAGAGGCTCCTAGTCCCAGCGTAAACACAAGCAACAATAAAGCTGCTCTCTTGCAGAGACTAAAATAATCTCAGCAGAGTTTTTATTCTAAACATTACAAGCCACCTGTGATACATTAAGTATAATCAAGGAATGTGCCAAAATAATTCCCAAATATCCTAAAAATTCACCTTAAAGAATGGTAAAAATTTGGAGTTAAGGTCATATATCAGCTTTAAAATAATCAAAACTCTGCCCTGGCCGGTTTGGCTCAGCGGTTAGAGCGTCGGCCTGCGGTCCAGAGAAACCCGGGTTCGGTTCCCGCTAAGGGCATGTACTTTGGTTGCAGTTTGTCCCCAGCCCTGGTTGGTCGTGTGGGTGGCAGCCACTCGATGTGTCCCTTTCACGTCGATGTTTCTCTCTCTCTCTCTTCCTCTCTCTCCCTCCCACTCTATCTGAACAAAAAAATGGAAAAATGCCCTCGGGTGAGGATAAAAAAATAAATAAATAAATAAAATAAAATAAAATAATCAAAACTCTGTAATCCTGGTAGTCAATAATTGCAAAAGAAAAACAAACAAAAAGCAAGATCAATGGCTTCATGGGAGAGAATCATATTAACAAGGGAAGGAAATTCTAAACCCCTGTATGTATGAGAGCATCACATTAGAAAGTATATTAGAATATATGATTACCTTTAAACATTAGTCTCAAGCACAAAACATAAATTAGGTTCTCTCTTGTTCTTATAACGTGATGCTTTCTCAATTGTTATGCAAAGTGCTGAGGGCCCAGACGACCTCAGTGTATCATTCCTGGATTCCCCACGAAGTAACCTGGAGGACTGTCTGTGAAAGACATGGGTTTAGTAGGACCTCCATGCGCACCGGTGGCGGCCGACCAGTGAAGTTTACGGCCACACCAGCTGCCACCGGTGAAGTTGAACCTCTAAGTCCCATCCGGGCCACACTGTGCTAGTGTTTCCCCACCACCCAGACCTTCCCAACACAGGGTTTTATAGACTGCAGAAAACCAAGGAAAACAGGACATGCAGGGAGAAGGGGATGTGTATGAGATCAAAACGTTAGCTGGCTGGGTTCCCAAGGTCTCACAGCCCACTGACTTATGGCCTTCACTATATTTTCCACAGGGTAGGGGGGGAGTTGGAGCATGGGAAGGGGCCTATGTTCCCGTTTACCCTACATCTATCGATACAATTACTGCCCTTTGGGTCAATTTTCAAAATTTAAGAAAATGCACCCCAGAGGAAAAGACAAGAAGGTTGTTACTATCATCAGTACAGTCAACAGGGACAACTTTTTTTTTTTTTTTTTTTATCCTCACCCAAGGACATTTTTTCATTTTTTGTTCAGATAGAGTAGGAGGGAGAGAGAGGAAGAGAGAGAGAGAGAAACATCGATGTGAAAGGGCCACATCGAGTGGCTGCCACCCGCACAACCAACCAGGGCCGGGGACAAACTGCAACCAAGGTACATGCCCTTAGCGGGAACCGAACCTGGGTCTCCCCGGACCGCAGGCCGACGCTCTAACCGCTGAGCCAAACCGGCCAGGGCAACAGGGACAACTTTATATCACTGTCATAACTTCTAAATGGAACATAACTTTAACGTTGAAGCTTAATGTTGTTCATAATTGTTTACTTTTTAAAAAGTCAGACTGAATTTTTAAAATGCCTCCCTCACAATTCCATTTAAGAGCAGTAAAAGTAGATCTCACTAGTGTCTGAGTATCCCACTATAACTCCACATTTTCCCCCTAACATAGCCCTACCTTCTTCCCATTGAAGCTCACATGCTGATCCCTAAACCACACCTTGCAGACTGGGATACAAGTTTTAAAAATCAGTGTGATTTCTACATCCTATTTCTTATAAAATGTATAAAATATATACGCTAAGGCTGATGGTGAACCCCTTGAACTGACTATCAAAATGTCTCTTTCAACTTCATTTTAGTGGAATGATACAAAACTGTGTGCTCTCAAAATTTCCTCTAGATTGAGAAATACAATGTGTCTATGATATCTCTTACCTCAAATAGATTTAAGTAAAGTTGATATGTATGTATTTCCTATCCATCAAAATTATCTGGCACCTCACCTTAGTGTTAGACACCTTAATAGATTTGGTCTTTATAACACATGGGGATTGCTTAGGTGCTGGGCATGGGGCTGAGTTTAGCAGGGGTCTTTGTCACAGTGTAATAGCTCAGTGGAAAGATATTAGCTCCATTATTAATGATCGTTAAAGTGTCCCTTGAGAAAAGCAATCCACTGGTCAGGACTATACAACCAGCAATAAAAACCTTTGCTTTCAGGTTTGACAATCAGCAATATAGTAGGTGTGCCTACTAACCCCCTCCCAAAATACACTTCAAGAGAAGAAAGGCAGAGACAAAAAAAGATTTCCATTTTGCTTTTACTTCTAAAGGCACTGTCAGCTTTGAAGGAATGTGATGACCGTTGCTGGAAGAGTCCCTTGTGCACCAAGGCATGCTTCATCTCAAAGCAATACCAGCAATGGTTCCCTTGCCTCCAGGTAGGAAAACGTTCATCTATGCGTGCATGCATGCACACATGCACACACATGTACGCACACACTGTACTTCACAATGGAGAAAAAGTCTTCTCTAAGGTGAGGAGGGAAAGGATCATTTTTTCATGGCCAATTGCTCTCTATTTTGGAATTTCCAGTGATTGTAACTGAAATTTCTGTCTTGATAATTAATTCATTAAAGAAATATTTGTTGGGTGCCATTGTGTGCTAATGATCTTTACATTCCTGTGATGTTTGATGACCCTGTGAAATGTTTTCTTCCTTAGAAAATAAAGGAAATAATACCTTCTAAATAAATGTCTCTCACTCAACAACATATTCAGCACTAATGAAGTATCTTATTTCAATAAACAAACGTATCATTCAGAAATGGCCAGTTGATAGAAGATGGTCCGCTTCTAAGCCACATGATTTACAATACGAACTAGTTATGCCTCTTTAGATTACTATGACTATTAATAAAACATGACAACTTCTACAATATCTCAAGTGATGTCCAAGTCATGAACCAATGCATTAAAACTTTCTATATAGTTCTAACTGAAAGTTCTTCTTTCCCTATATCAAAATAACTACTGTTTCCCATAATTTCCACACATTGTTCCTAGTGTTCTCCTTTGAGGCTACATAAACTAATCCTGTCTTCTGCTTTGGAATCATAATTACAGTTGGCATTTACTGGGTGTTTACTATGTATAGCGCCTTGTGCTAAATTCTTTTAAGACATTAAATGTTATCTCCCTCTGTAAACACAGACCCACACCATCCTCTTTTCCAGGCAAAATAAACCAAGATCTTACAGCTATGTTTCATATGATTGCTTCCAGACCTTCCAACGTTTAAGTCACCCTCCTCTGGTCAGCTCCACTTTGTCAGTGTGACACATCCCTATCTAGTCATAATCTTGCAGATGTAAGTTAACCAATTCCAAATACAGAGGATTATTATTTCCTTGGTCTGGAAAAGCAATTTCTCTTAGTCTGGCCTAAAAAGATGGGGTTTCTATAAAGTGCTCATACAACTCAACAAAAGGAAGACAAACAACCCAATTAAAAAATGGGCAGAGGCTCTGGCCGGTTTGGCTCAGCAGTTAGAGCGTCAGCCCTTGGACCAAAGAGTTGTGGGTTACATTCTGGTCAAGGGCATGTACCTCGATTGCAGTTTGATTCCTGGCCCTGGCCCTGGTTGGGGTCATGTGGGAGGCAGCAGTCAATGTCTCTCTCTCTCTCTCCCCCCACCCCCTCCTTCCCACACTATCTATAAATCAATGGAAAAATATCCTTGGGTGAGCATTAAAAATAATAATAATGGGCACAGGACCTGAATAGACACTTCTCCAAAGAGGACATACAAATGGCCAAAAGACATGAAAAAAAATGCTCAACATCAGTAATCATCAGAGAGATGCAAATTAAAACAACTATGAGGTATCGCCTCACACCTGTCAGAATGGCTACCATCAACAAATCATCAAACAACAAGTGCTGACGAGGATGTGGAGAAAAGGGGACTCTAGCACACCGCTGGTGGGAATAAACTGGTGCAGCCACTATGGAAAACAATGTGGTGTTTCCTCAAAAAATTAAAAATGGAACTGCCATTTGACCCAGTGATCCCACTTTTAGGAATATATCCTAAGAAGCCTGAAACATCAATCAGGACGAATATACGCACCCCTATGTTCATAGCAGCGCTATTTGCAATAGCTAAGATCTGGAAAAAGCCCAAGTGTCCATTAATAGATGAGTGGATAGCCCTGGCCAGTTTGGCTCAGCGGTTAGAGTGTCGGCCTGCGGTCCAGAGGGTCCCGGGTTCAGTTCCCGCTAGGGGCACGTACCTCGGTTGCAATTTGTCCCCGGCCTTGGTTGGTCGTGTGGGAGGCAGCCACTCAATGTGTCCCTTTCACGTCAATGTTTCTCTCTCTCCCTCCCACTCTATCTGAACAAAAAATGGACCCATAGACATAGAAAGGGGTATGGTTCAGACTGACAAACCTCAGAGGAGGGGGGCAGGGGTTAGGGATGAGATAACCAAAGAACTTATATGCATGTATGTGTAACCAATGGACATAGACAACAATGCTGGGGGAGGGAGGGTGGTGGGATCAGAAGGAGGGTGTCTAGGGGAGAAAAAGGAGAAACATCTGTAACAAAAATAAATTAATTAATAAAATAATAATAATTATAGAAGAAAAGAAAGAAAGGTATCTTACCCTTTGAGACAACATGGAGGAATTAGGAGAGTATAATGCTAAGTGAAATAAGTCAGAGAAAGACAAGTATCACATGATCTCACTTATTTGTGGAATATAATGAACAAAATAGATCCAGAGACATGGAAGCAGGAAACAGACTGACAAACCTCAGAGGAAAGGGGGTGGGAGGGCGGGAAGAGAGAAACTAAAGAACTCATATGCATATATGCATAACCAATAGACACAGATAACAACAGTGAGGTGAAGGCAGGGGGCAGGGGCAGGAATGGGAAGGAGGGTGTCAATGGGGGAAAAAGGAAGGGACATCTGTAATACTTTCAATAATAAAAATAAAAATTTTTTAAAAGCTAGGGTTTTTTGTTTGTTTGGGGGGTGGTTTTTGTTTTGTTTTGGGTTGTTTTCTTGTTTTTTGTGGGGTTTTTTTTGGCAAATCACATGACTTGTTCATGTTGACCTTAATGTTAAGTAAAACCCTGAAACCTTTCTTCATATAAACTGCATTTAAACCAAATCTCCACCAGCCTGGCAGTTGATTTTTAATGTAAGGGAAATTTTACTTTGCATGTATTTGTCCCAATTAAATTTATTATCTTCAATTCACTGTACCTTCCAGGCTATCAAGATCTTTTTGAATTTTATTTTATCATTCAACACATTAATTTCCTTAATAGCATCTGGAAATGAAGTAAGCATGTCTTCAATATCTTCATCTAAGCTGATAATTTCACAAGTGGAATGGCCCCACAAACCATACCAGGTAAAACTTTTTCACCTAGTAGATAATTAGTTCATTAGTGGAATACCCTATAGGCCTTCAACCAGTTATGAATCTACCTAATTATTTTTCTCTTCTAGATCCTTTTCTTCACTTTGTCCTCAGTGATAGTAATTTTGTCAGCTGCTTGCTCGAATCACAATGCATTCTTCCAATCTAAGAGCCTGGAAACATATAAGCAAAAGGAATAGCTATTGTAAGTTGTTCTTGGTAAATCCATATTGCTGGTAACTGCAACTTTTTTCTTAACCTAACAAATAATCTATCTCAAAATTCACTACAGAATCTTGCCAAAGATCAATATAATTTAGGTTTTTGGTCCTGGAATTCATGTTCTTCCCTGCCTCCATCTACACACACTTTGTAAGAATTGGGACATTTGCTATCTCATTCTTAATACCTTTTACTCTCTAAGGGTATTGACATTGGTGTTGGATTCATATCTTCAGTCAGGGCACTGGAATGAAATCCAGCTTGAGTCCCTGACTCAAATAAAGCAGTCAGGTACTTTTTTCTATTCTCTTATATCTCTAGGAGCTCAAGTATTTCTTAATATTATTTTATCTATTATTTCCAATTTGAATGTGAATATCTTCAAAGTAACTCCAGGAGGTAGGTGGGGCAATTATTTTTATTCTCCTTTTTTTAGAAGTCACTGGGGCTCTAAAGTTGAGCAGTTATTGAGTAGCAAAGTTAGAATTGAACACAAGTGTTTTATGCCCAAATTCAGTGCTTTTTGTACTACTTTTTGTGTCTCCTTTTCTTAACTTCCAGGAAAAATGTAGATCTACATGTTTTGTGTTTCAGAAAAAAATTACAGATCAAAGCTATGTAACCTTAAGTCTATCGCCCTTTGTTTTCATGCCAGAATACTTGGATCCAAATTTATTGTCTGGTCCCTCAGCTCTGGCTCAGAAAATTATTTACTATTTATATTTATGTTCTGTTATGTTTTACTTTTAAATGTCAGGAAACCCCACCAGGGGTAGTAAAACAACCCATTGTCAACTTCTTCCCTCCTATAATCTTAAAGATTAATTTTATTCCTTACATAGTTAGGGATGATGGAATTGCTACTTTAATCTTCAAACAGAAGAACAAATTTTACTATCTCTTAATAAAGGCATAGAAATTTACCTATAAACAATAAAAGACTGTGCAGATAGGTCAGATACAAACTCACAAAAGAAGACAAGCTTTCAAATAATGGCAATGGCTGAAAATTTAATAAAGATTTGAATGTGTATAAATCCATGTATAGGATTTATGTTTTTAGGAATATATTATCTTAGATTTTCATTGGTTTTTCTTTGTTGTGCCTAAATTAAAATTTTTTATATTATATTGTTTGTGATTCCTAGATTTCTTAAATCTATTGCTTGATTTCTTTCATTATTTTTCAAAGTTATCCGTAATTATCTTTCCAAACATTATTTCTGGCCCATTCTCTCTCTTCTCTCTTCAATCTTTCTGGACTCACATAATATGGATGTTATCTCTTCTCACTGTATCCTCTGTATCTTTAGGAATCCTTATTTTTCTCTGTTTATTCTGGATATTCTCTTCTAAACTTTCTTCCAGTTTTCTAATTGTCTTTTTATCTATATCTAATGTACAAACACATTTATTGAGGTCTCAATTTTTATTTTTGTGTTGTTTATTGTATTGTATCATATGGTTCCCAGTTTTATTCTTTTGTTGTTGTTGTTGTTGTTAATCCTCATCTGAGGATATTTTTCCACTGAGTTTTAGATAGAGTGGGAAGGAGAGAGAGAGAGAGAGAGAGAGAAACATTGATGTGAGAGAGACACATTGATTGATTGCCTCTCGCATGACCCCAAACAGGGCTGGGGATTGAACCCACAACTGAGGTATGTGCCCTTGACTGGGAATCCAACCTGCAACTCTTCAGTCCACAGGACGACACTCTAACTGCTAAGCCAAACCAGCCAGGGCCCCAGTTTTATTCTTAATTTCTCAATCTTGTCTTTTCTCTTTGAATATAGTGAGCACATTTATTTTAAAGTCTGTGTCTGATAGCTACAATTATCTGTAGCACCTGTGTGCCTTTTCCTACTGTCTGTTGTTTTTGTTGAATTTTGTTCATAAAGTTTTACCACCTTGTGTGCTTATTTTTTATTTTGTGCTACACAATGCAGTTACAGAACTGTTCATAGAACTAATTTGTAGCCAAGGATGTTGTCTTCTTTCTCCAAAGAGGTTTTATGTGTGTTTATCTCAGGTCATCGAAGGCATGAAAAATTTTAGATAACCTCAATCCAATTTTAGGGACTGAGATTATTTTAAATTATGCTGAACTCTCAAAGAATTTCTGTCTACTTTAGTTTACCCTTATATTTTGAATAGGAACCTTCAAAAACAACCTAAGTGGGGCAGCTTCACCAGTACCCCCAACAACTTGGCAAGTCCTGGACTTTATTTATTTTTTTTATCCTCACCCGAGGACATCTTTCCATTTTTTGTTCAGATAGAATGGGAGGGAGAGAGAGGAAGAGAGAGAGAGAAACATCGACGTGAGAAAGACACATCAAGTGGCTGCCACCCGCACAACCAACCAGGGCCGGGGACAAATCGCAACCGAGGTACATGCCCTTAGCGGAACCGAACCCGGGTCTCTCTGGACTGCAGGCCGACGCTCTAACCGCTGAGCCAAACCGGCCAGGGCAAGTCCTGGACTTTAATCTCCATAAAGCTATCAAAAGCTCTCCTCAAGTTCTCATTACAAAGAAAACGTATGTTTTTCCTTTTCTTTTCTTTTCTTGTATCTATATAAGATGATGGATATTAACTAAACTTATTATAGTAATCATTTCATGATATATGTAAGTCAAGTCATTATGCTGCACACCCTAAACTTACACAGTGTTGTGTGTCAATTATATCTCAATAAAACTGGGAAAATAAATAAACAAAAAAATTCTGATCAACCTCTCAGGCTCTGAATATCACCTCCAGATTTGGCAAATGCCCCCAAAAGAAAAATGGCCATAGGTCCTAGGCTCATCTACCTGTGCTTCTATTTCCTCCATATCCTAGACAATAATTCTTTACTATCTTGTTAGCTGTCTCATGTTTTCAAACAAATTTTAAAAATATTTTTGTCCAGCATTTCTGATGGTCCTTAACAGAAAGTTGATTTAAATTACCTAGTCTGCCATTATTGGGAACAAGATTCTCTAGGATTTTTGTTCATTCATGGATCATGTCATTTATTTCTGTAGCTGAATCAGCAATCAGGCTCATCTTGGAATTGATGGCCTTTCCCTTGTCGATACAACTACAGTGATAGAACAGTATTATGAAGGTGTACTAATTTCAACATAATTGCTCTATGCCTATCTTCAGCCCACCTTATTTCAGATAGAAGTCCCTGAGTTTCATTTCAGTTAACTTAATAAAGCCACTTACTAGTACCACGGAAAAATATATTTACTACTGCCACAGAAAATACTATTAAAGGTAGGATGATGTAATAGAAAAAACACTGGAATTGGAGTTAGAAAACTCAGATTTGAGTCCATTTCTACCAGGTGTTCATTGCCCTTGTTCCACAGTTTCTCTGGCCATGCACCAAGATCCCTATGAGCATGCAGATTGCTAAGGTAAATGAGACTCAGTCTTTGGCTTCTACTTAGTTTTTGTAAGCTTTAACATGTTTATCTATAAATTATGAGTTACATCTATCTCACAAGGTTGTTGTAAGGATTAACTGAAGTTATAGCATTTAATTCACAACCACTGACACATAGGAAGTACTTAATTACTATTTGTTGAGTGATTTCAATTTTGGACAGTATTTTATGCAACAGATTTGTTTCTAAAATTTTTTGTAAATCAAATCATGTTTTACATGCACTAAGGGAGCTGAGTTTCGAAAGAAAATTTGTTGAAGAAGTGGGAAAAATCCTCCTTCTATAGAATATTAAAACCACTTCACTTAATCTTATAATAATATTTATTTTCATAAATTTAATTTGCCCAGAGTAAATTATATCTGCAATAAAGACACAAGTACTTCCTCTAATCAATGGTTTTAGAAGCCACACAGGGTTGATGACACCCCTTGGTGGGGCTGTAAGCAGTGATGTGGTTCCATGTGTCTCTAACAGCAAAGCATTGACCTGAGCAGACACGAATGATCTAAGTTAAATGTGGAGTGTATCCCACAAGAATATCATATGAGGCCATGAGGTTTAGTAAGCACTAGAAAAAGGGCCTTACAATCAATTTCTCAAGGCCATAATCCCACATATTAATTCAAACATGATTGTTTGGTTTTGACGGGTGAAATGTTTTATTTTATGACATTATTGCATTTCAGAAGATTTCATCATTTATTATGTTGACTGGAATTTTATTATTGTTTTAAGTAGCACTGTTTATGAGATCATTTTGTCCCTTTAGAATCTAAATCTGAGTAATGACTATGGTGTTTTCAGTTTCCAGTTGCTTGTAGGTTTCATTTTTTGAAAATTAAAAAAATCTTCCATTCTAATGGAAATGTAAACACCCTGAATTCATTTTGATAATGTACTAGTAGTGAGTATAAATGATAATAAACAAATGTGAATTCATTACCATAACTCAGGAAAACAATATTATGTTAGAAATTCTAGATAATCTTTTTGGGGTGGATGTAGACTCGAAACAGTATAGAAACTCATTACTAAAAAAGTTCCAATAATAATTAGCTTCTTAGCAATGCAGAAATTTTTAGGACAAGGATCTGTTAAATCTGAATATAAAGGAGGGATCTTCATGAAACCCTTATACTTGAATGTGTCCTTCACTTTATAAAATGCTCTAAAAGACCAATATATTATGATGCCCAGTTTTGCATACTTACTGTCAGCTCATTTTAAAATTGGTTCCAAATTACTGTCTTCTTGCTCTGGATCCTTGCAACTATGGTAACTCATTTCCAATAGCTTTCAAAAATTAACAGTGATTTATTGGTAGCATAAGAGGTGGTAACAGCACAGGACATGGAGTTGGACTGCCAGGGTCCAAGTCCCCCCCCTCCCCTCTGCATTACCATTTAGTAGCTGTGTTAAGGCAAATAAACTGAACTTCCTTAAGACTTAATTTTGTCATCTATAAAATGGGAATCATGGTAATAGCACCTACCTCATAGAATTTTGTGAGGATTAAATGAGATCAACCATGTAAAGTGATTTGCATAGGGCTGGTACATATACTAAGTACTCATTAAGTAGTAGGTATAGGTAGTATATCCTAAAACGTATATTAAATACATAGTTCATGTTAGGAAGAAGAAATAAAAGTAAGGGTAGATGACAGTTACATACAAAGCCATCATTCTTCAGCCATAATGTTCACTAGTTCTGTGGGTCACTTAGCAAGTCCACTATATCATCTCTGCAATCTTAGCTCTACCACTCAGCAGGAAAATGGGACACTCATAAACAGACTTACATAGAAAAACGAGACAAGATTAAAAAAAAAAAGTCAAATTTTCTCCATGTAATTTTTTTAAAATATGTTTTTATTGATTTTTTCTTTTTTAGAGAGAGAAATAGAAACATTGAGGTGAGAGAAACATTGATCAGCTGCCTCCTGCACGCCCCGCACTGGGGATCGAGCTCGCAACCTGGGCATGTGCCCTGTCTGGGAATCAAACTGAGACCTCTCAGTCCATGGAACGACGCTCAGTCCACTGAGCCACACCGGCAGGGTTCTCAATGTAATTTTATATAAGAAAACAGACCAGAGTCTCATAGAATATAAAATAAAAATTCAGTTGTACCTCTTCACATGTTTCCAACTGCTTCCATATTTAATCATCTCTCAGGGATAAAAAATACATCCTCAATATGATTTTATTTTTAAACATCACACACAGCACAAACAAACATCAACAGCCAACAGAGACGTTCCTAGTAAAACCAGGAAGAAAACAAAGGTGACTTACAAGGCTACCATTACTTAAAATTGCTCTGAAAGTTCTGGACAATGTAATAAGACATGAAACAGAAATGAGACATAGCAACTGGAAGAGTAAATATATTTATCACATTGTAGATTACAATGTTAGACAATACAAGAATGCACTGGGAAACTAGAATGAACCAATTTTAGTAAAGTGCATGGATGCGCTCCATATTGAAAAATTAGTATCTGTTCTGCATACTATAGTGTATAGAAACCTGTACTAGCAGTTATTCTTTATTCTCTCACTCAGTTAAACTATCCTGTCCCAGTGGCTCAAGTCCTCACTGCTCTAATTATTTATGCAATTTATGATCATTAAGTTAGGCTTTTATTCATTTGCTTAAAATGCCAAAACACTAATAGGAATAATCTAGGAGATTATTGGGGTGGTTTTAGGCTTCTATATGTCCTCCTAGGGAAATTCATTTCACCTTCCTCTGAGAGCTCGAAGAGAACTAGGCTGAGGTGAGGCTTTCATTTATTCAACAAGTACTTCCTGAGTATCTATGCCAGACACTATGCTGATGCTGGGAACACAATAACGACATGGCTCCTACTTTCATGGAGCTTGCAGTCTAATGAGCAGAAATTAAAAAACTGAAACCAAGAAAACATTTATTAAGTGGTGGTGAGGTCTGTGAAGAAATGACAGGAAAATGGAAAGTGGCAGGGGGTTAGGGAAGAGGAGAGAGGGAGGTTCAAGCAAGTCTGTCTGAAGAAATTACATTCAAGCTCAGACCTGAGGAACCAGGAAGGAGCTGGTCACACAAAGTGGGGGGTGGGGCCCTCGGCCGCTGTGGCTCAGTGGATTGAGCATAGTCCGTGGATTGAGAGGTCCCAGTTCGATTCCGGGTCAGGGTGCATGCGTCAGGGCGCATGCCCCGGTGGCAGGCTCGATCCCCTCCCCAGTAGGGGGCGTTCAGCAGGCAGCCGATCGATGTATCTCTCTTTTTTTTTTTTTTTAATCCTCACCCGAGGACATTTTTTCATTTTTTGTTCAGATAGAGTAGGAGGGAGAGAAGGAAGAGAGAGAGAGAGAGAAACATCGACGTGAAAGGGCCACATCGAGTGGCTGCCACCCGCACGACCAGCCAGGGCTGGGGACAAACTGCAACGGAGGTACGTGCCCGGGAACCGAACCCGGGTCTCTCTGGACCGCAGGTCGACGCTCTAACCGCTGAGCCAAACTGGCCAGGGCCAATGTATCTCTCTTACATCAAAGTTCTATCTCTCCCTTCCTCTCTCTCTAAAAAAATCAATATAAACATATTTAATAAATAAATTAATTAATTAAATGATTTTTTTTTTAAAGTGGGGGTTGGGGGTAGCAAATGGCAAAGAGCTAGAAACGAAAGGCCAGTGAGCCAGGGGAAGAATGGTGGGAGATGACATTAGAAGACAGACAAAATCCGTATGATGTCATTTGCATAAGTTTGAATGCTTTCTATTGTTAATAATAGGAGGACTAATTAAAAAGAGCTCAAACAGCCCAGCCAGTGTGGCTCAGTGGTTGAGCATTGACCCATGCACCAAAAGGTTGCTGGTTCGATTCCCAGTCAGGGCACATGCCCAGGTTGTGGGCCCAATCCCCAGTGGGGGGCATGCAGGAGGCAGCCAGTCGATGTTCTCTCATCGATGTTTCTATCTCTCTTTCCCTCTCCCTTCCTCTCTAAAATCAATAAAGGAAAAAAAATTTTTTGTAATAAATAAATAAAATAAAAAGAACTCAAACAGTAAGTTTATTATCTAACATAACAAATGGCCAAGGCATGCAGTTCCAACAGTGGATAGGTCAGCTGCTCAACTACGTCATCAAGGATGAAGGTTCTTTCCATGTTGCCTCCTGCCATTCTTGGGAATCTGCTTGGACTGGATCCTCCTGCGGTCCTTCTCAACCCCTGCCACAACTAGTCAGCTGCCTCCTTGCACTGTGCCCTACTGCCCCAAAGCTAGAGTGCTTATCGACTAGTCATGTAGGCCACCTAAAGAGGAAACCTTGGCATGCGTCCTTCACTGTTTTATCTTTCTGGATATCCCTCTCTGGACTATCAGATCCTGAAAACTATGTTTTATGACGCCTTCCCACCCTAGCCCATGTGACTGTCTGGGACATCACTCTGGGCCTTCACGCTCCCTGAGAGTTAGCATTCTCCCTCGCTAACTTGCCTTTAAATTTCCAGTGGTCTAAATATTATGTCATATTTGTTCAAAATTTCAGATTAATTTATATTGTTTGGGTACTCAGGCCTAAAACTTGGGGAATTTCTATTTCCTTTTTTTTTTTTTAACCCTCACCTGAGGATATTTTTCCATTTATCTTCAGATAGAGTGGGAGGGAAGGGGAGAGAGAGGGAGAGAGAGAAATACCAACGTTAGAGAGACACATTGGTTGCCTCCCGCACGACCCCGCCCGGGGACAAACCGCAACTGAGGTACGTGCCCTTGACCAGAATTGAACCCTCTACTCTTTGGTCCACAGGCTGACACTCTAACCGCTGAGCCAAACCAGCCAGGGCTCTATTTCCTTTTTTCTACCCACTACTTTTACCACTTCCCCTTGCCTACACTTAATCTTCATTTCTCGTCCTTTCTGTTCCTAGTGCTCCCCATTCCATCCTATAACCCTCATCTTTAAGTTTAAAAATAAAAATAGAAGTGTGGAATGCAAGAGATAAAAACAAAAGCAGAGAACACAAAACCTTCTGCTCTCCTCTTTCCTCCCTCTTTCCTTCCCTTCCTTCCCTTCCCTTCTCTCTTATTGTAAATACCTGCTTCCTTCCCTTCCCTTCTCTCTTATTGTAAAAGTAGGGTAACACCAGAGTAACCACTCAGGACTTGGTCTCTGGGTTTGAAAGCAGGTTCAACCCCTCACAAGCAGTGAGCCTTGGACAAGTGACAGACCTCTTTGAACCTTAATTTACCCATTAGTAAAATGAAGGTAATAATAATAATACCTGCATTATAGGTGAATAAATGCATGAGAAATGCTTATACAGTGACTGACACACAGTAACTGACTAATGGATGTCTGTTACTACTAGTATCATGTGAGAAAATTATCCTATGACTAAATACAGGATGTGCTCACCTCTTAATTATGGACATCACATGTATATGTATCCATTTATAAAGAGACTTTTCCCCTCTGTTGCCTGCTAAGAAAACTTATTCATGTATTCAACAAATACCTATTCAGCGCATACTAAGTTTCATTCCTTGTTCTCAGTAGAGGTGTGGTTAAATAAACTCCTGTATGAACATACTATCGACTCTGGTGCTGCAGCTAAAGAGATCTAGATATACTTATGTATGATCATGGGAAAATCTCCAAAAATGTGGAATTTGGTGGGAGAAAAAAGTTGCAGTTTATCCAGAGTGACACTATTCCTATAAAATTCCACACAACAAAACCGGCATGTTTTGTATGGCTGTATATATGTATGTAAATGGGTAGAGGAAGTTCTACACTGGCAGACACCAAACTGGGAAGGAAACTCAGATGGGGAAGTGAGGAGCAGTTTGGAGGAATATCTGCCTTATTTGTTATGTTCAAATTTTTACATGGAGAAGGAATTCACAGAATATCTAGCTAATTTTTTTTTTCAATTAAAACAAGTAATAACGTGGCCCCTGCCAGGTTTCCTGATGTCAACTGCCACGGCCTCTGGAATTACTGGCTTCCAGCAAGGATTCATTTATACTTTTTTTTTTTTAAGCCTAAGCACACACATAAGATCCACCTAGCTCCCAGACTTGTCATTGTCTTCTTCAATGCCTCGAAAAATAAGGCAGAGGCATATTTACATAAGCACCCCTGACATGAAGTTCTAAATTTACCTGTACAGAAACGTGCAAAATCCACACGCGCCTCCCTAGAGACCCTCGGTCTGGGGGCTGGTGCTGCGCTCAGGGCCTGTCTTCCTCCTGCCGACCCCACCCCGCTGCAGAGACAGCACCTTCCATTTTCCCCTCCCCCGGAGTCTCAACAATATCAGCCTGGAGGAAGCCATAAAAAAAAGTCCTGCTGACAGTTTTCACTTCCAATATGTGGGATGCTGAAGATCTAAGTTCTAACCCTCTTGGGCTTGCTTTGTGGTCCTGGCAAATCAGATTAATTTTGACACATTGGTGAAGTGGAGGGGAGGATGCAAAATACTGTCAACCCCTTTGAGTAGGAAACTTGGAGTATGCTGATCCTCAGAAAGCAGAAGGGGCTTCTATATAGGTCCAAAACATGTTTCTTTGTGAGTTTTTATGCTATGCATATAATCTGTTAACAACTGATTATATTTATGTAAATAGTATATCTTCCATTGTCAGATAGCATAAATAATGTGATATATAAGGTTCTTTGTACATAAATAATTTTGTGTATATAAGCATTGTATTTTATATAACACGTACATTTTAAATGTGTATTGAATGCATATACTAATATACACACAACATTTTATTTCTTGTTTATGTCCCAAATATAAATTCTTACAGGTGCCCATAATGAAGACATAATAGCTATCAGCAGAGCATACAGGTATAAACAGCATAACTGATAACTATCCAGTTATGAGATATCTTTAATATAGGATGAGTAAACTATAACTTAAAAATCAAGGCTGAGACTAGGGTGAAGCATGAGGTGTTTAGGGTGCAAAATCTGAGGCCCTCACGCTCAGGTTCCTGCAAATGTCACCTGCCTCACCCTAATGGCAGCCCTGATAAAAATGCTTCTGCTCCTCCTATCACCCAGACACTGTTTGATGCACTCTACGTATGTTAACCTATCTAAAGAAATGTCGTGACTATAAATAACATGACAGCTAAGTGAATTACAAGAAACAAGGAAGATGTTTTTTGGTATTTTTAATCTTCACCCAAGGACATGCTTAGAGAGAGGAAGGGGGAGAGAGAGAGACAGAGTCAGGCATCGATGTGAGAGAGAAACATCGATTGGGGATCGAACCCGCAACCCAGGTATGTGCCCTGACCAGGAATTGAACCGGCAACCTTTCGGTGTACAGGATGATGCCCAACCAACTGAGCCACTCCAGCTGGGTGGAAAACGTGTTTGAAAGCCATAAACAGAAAGCCCCAGCTAGATATGACCTCTGATGAGACCTCAGCAGTCAGACGATTAGTCCAGATCTCCCAGGAAGTCACAGCACCCGCATTAAAATCCATCGCTCTGTCCTGGCAGGTTTGGCTCAGCGGTTAGAGCATCAGCCTGCGGACCAGAGAGTCCTGGATTTAGTTCCCACTAAGGGCACGTACCTCGGTTGCAATTTGTCCCCACCCCGGTTGGGGTCATGTGGGTGGCAGCCAGTCAATGTGTCTCTCTCACACTGATGTTTCTCTCTCTCTCTTCCTCCCTCTCTCCCTCCCACTCTATCTGAAGATAAATGCAAAAATGTCCTTGGGTGAGGATAAAAAAAAAAAAATCCATTGCTCTTTCCTCTACATTAAGCATGGTGATGTTTTTCTTTGAAGATACACTGCATCAGGTGTCCTTGACGGACCTGTCTCCTGGTCAGGGCAGTTTGGCAGGCAGTCTACCTTCTTAGGTGCAATATGACTGACACATTTCAAAAGGAAGAAGGATACATGTTTTCATTTCCTGTATCGCTACTCCCACTCTAAGACTTGAGGTAGATAATGGAGCTTATGATAGCCTAACTGTACTTCAACAAGATAATACGTTTATATTTAAACTCATACATAGACCAAGGAAGGGGGATTTACACGACACATTATCTAGTATCTAGCCACAGGTGATTTACGGTTGTGCACTGAAAGGCGGTTGAAGTACAAGATGGATAGTAATATTATATTGTGGTATATATCCTGTTCACATCAGGCCTTCGTAATAAAAGCCGAACAGCAATCCACAGAACCTGTCTTAAATCTGCCATCTAAGATACTGATTGTAAAATAAAATGATCAAAGTGCAGGTTATCTCTATACTGCCTTCCCCCTGAGAGAGTGGTATGCAAAGAACTTCCTACTTTTTATTTATTTACATTCAGTCAACAGAAACATAAATTAAATTAAAAACCCTAGTGTTATGTGGACTGAATAAAACACACCTAATATGTCACTAACTAGATTTTTTTCGATATTACAGACTATAGCCTGTATTGTACTTTTATCCAGTGTACTTTTTACTACTGACTGACAGTAAATATATGCTTATAAAAATAAGAGACTAAAATGAATTTTGCAAACTAACAATTTTACATGCTACAATCCTGCTGAGAATAAACAATTTTTAGTGGGTCTTTTTATTTGACACATGAAATCAAGCATTCTTGCAAATTGATTTCATTTTAAATAATTTCTTTTTTTTTAATTTCGATTTTTGTTAATCCTCACCTGAGAATATATATTTTTTCCATTGATTTTTAGAGAAAATGGGAGGGAGGAAGGGAGAGAAGGAGGAGGAAGAGGGGAGAGAAAGAGAGAGAGAGAGAAACATCAATGTGAGAGAGATACATCGATTGGTTGCCTCCTGCTCGCACGCCGACCGGGAATCAAACCTGTAGCCCAGGTACATGCCCCTGACCAGGAATCAAACCTGTGACCCTTTGGTGCGTGGGCACACACTCTAACCACTGAGGAACACTGGCCAGAGCTCATTTTAAATAATTTTTTGAGGATCAATGGAAACAGACCAACACAAACAAGTTAATACTGTATAAAAAAATCACAAATGAATTTTAAGCAAAACTTTTTATCTTTACAGGTAAGTAATTGTAAGAACATTAAAAGCCAAACTTCTCTGCAAAAAGGAATGTCCTTGTGTGTTGTAGACTGTAGAAGGTAGAAAAGTATAAAGTCTAGGGTAAATCAGCCCATCTTCTAATGTATATACAGACAGGCTCAAGTTAAAGTGAAGGTCAAGAGGAATCCTCGGATGGGAAAAGAAGTTGCAGCACTTTGATAGTATTTCTGTTATACCCAGGGGTTAGATACCCTCTTCTCAGTGCTTCCCTGGCTCCTGACACAAACCCTTACTGTGACATTCATCTCAGTGAGTTACAATAATTTTTGTTAAATATTTTTATTATATCTATAAAACCATATTAATATATGTATATTAACATGCATATAATATGTATAATGTAGATTGCATGTCATATTTAGACAAAATATTTATATAATTATATTAAATATTATATATATATATATATATATATATAATTTGTTTACTTATTGTCTTTCCAACCAGACTGCGAAGTCCTTGAGAAGACATTGTCTTATTCATCCTGTGTCCACAGCACCTTGCCCAGGACTTAGCACTGAGTAGGTGCTCTGTAAATGCCTGGTGATACTGATACTGAAAATAACACATATAACTTGAAAGAATGAGAGAGGAATGTGGAAGGGACAATAATCACATTTGATTGACCTTGTGGAAATGAGAACTGGTTATAGGTAGATTTGACACATGGATCTGTTTAAGGTCAACTATTGAATCACTTCCTTCTCCCACTTGGGCCAATCATTTCCCTGATTCATTCATTCATTCATTCATTCATTCATTCATTCACTCATTCATTCAACAAATATCTACTGAGTACCAGCTGTGTGCTAGGCTACTGCAGCAGCCTGATATCATGAAACAACAGGATCACTATAATTTGTTATAATTTCATTACAGATATGCCACCAAAGAGTCAGAGCTGAGCTATAAGTTTAAGTTCAAGTTAAACCACAGAACATTGAAATATATCTTGCCATTAACTAAGTAGTTTCATTCTCCTTAAGACTCAGTAGTTTACGCTAGCATACATTTGACAACATAACCAGATCTTCTTAAGATTCTGGCTTAATGGTCTAACTTTGCCAGTAATATGCTAAGTACCACTTATAATTATCCTGAAGTGGGCCTCATTTTCCCTAAGTGATTCATATCAGACTGGAGACCCTTGGATAGGGTACTTGTCTTTTTCTGTACTTGATTCTATGCTGAATGACTTATTTTCCTTCAACAAATAATACCTACCTCTAATATGGGAAAGAGAAGAGTGGGAACAAAATTGGGTTACCTTGCATTCTCAGTCTTAAAAGATCGTGTTAAAATGACCACTCATGTAGCTTATAAAAAAACATCTGTCTTTTCAATCAATGAGAGAAAAACCCCAGTAAGTGTTAAAAAAAATTCTGCCTGCTCAAATGAAGGCAGATGTCTTTTAAAACTGTATAAAGCCTTTGACTTCATTCTTTTTCATTTTCACATTCTTTCTGGGTGGGGGGAGGTCCTTCAGGAAAATGTGAGTGTAGAAAATGATACTATAGTTTTGCTTAAGATAGAATAAAGGGCTGTTTTTTTCTTACCATTTCCCCTTATTAAAGTGACAAAAGCATCTCTTAGAATTCTGTTGAAAGCAAGTTTGTTTACTTATAGGTCGAAGAAAAGAAACAGCAGAATTAGAAGTAAAAAAGATCCATCCATATTATTGCCAGGATGGTATCATTTCTTTCAGTGGCCTTTCTGGTTATAAATGTCATACTGACAATGGATTCAGCATTTACCTTTTAAAATGATTTGTAATTGAGCAGTTCTCTATCAAAATAGGTAATGGTCTTAGAATTAGTTTAATCAGTACTGTTTAAAATTCATTCTTATGTTTCCTCTCTTGCTAATTAATTCTACCCTGTTTTATTCGTATACGTATTTTTTTCCTTTACATCAGACATAAATTTAAAGATAAGTATTGTCTCGTTTCCAGACTGCATCATGTTGTCCTTTTGGCCATCGCTTAACCACATGATATACTCCATGAATCTTTCTTTATAAATCAATGCCTCCCTTTCATTAATCACTTTTGTTATTTATCTCTGGGTTCCTTCCAAGACTGTCAACATCATTTGTTTGTTTAGGTGCTCAAAATTGAATACAGTGTCTCAGAGTCATTTCAGCCACACTTGGATGAGAGCTCACAACCTTCCTGCCCCTGGTGTTACAACACAACCTCGAACAGTCCTGCTCTCTCTGTTTTAATATTTACTGCAAACCCGTCCGCATTTCTCCCAGCCCTTTCTCTTTTTTAGGTTGCTATAAGCAATCCACTTCTCCAGATTCTCTTCTCTTCTCTAGCCAATGCTTCTGCTGTGATTTTTACCAGATATGTTTGTATATTTCCGAGACCAATATTTTTTCATCCCATATTTCTGACTTGTTTTGGTCTTTTTGAACCAAACTGCTGTTCATATCCTGGCCATTTATCAAAGCTTGTAACACCTCCCAATTCAGTCTTTTCAGCAACTGTCATTAGCATTCTGTTCAATCCCTCTTTCAGATTATTAATAAATACACAAAGCACAAACTACAGTGGCCCACTAAAACACAAGCCCTCAGAACGTCACACAATGCCACTGTTGTTGTCTTGTACAGGTGGCCTGTCAGCCCTCTTTAGTCTGCATGGCTGTGGTGATATCGGGGCCACATGGAACCGCCACACCTAGGAAAACTGGACAGCATGCCAAATGAAATGTTTGCTCAAGTCTGAATATAATGCAAATGTCCTGCCGAGTTCCCATCATTGGCCCTTCTCTCCTCCATGGATAAAAATCTGTAAAATCTGACCTTGCTTGACAGGGATTTGAGGAGTGTGAGTTGGTTTTATTTTATAGTTTTGTTTAGATCAGTCTGATGTTTGTTCTGGTTAGATTTCTGAGCATCCCTCCCCCAGAGGATGTTATTACTTCATGTGATGCCTATTGGTTGTGTCAAATGCACATTCAGGGGGCTCGCGAGAGTGCCAGAAATAGCTCAAAAAGGTGTAGTAGGCTTGTATTCTGAATGCTCTGATGGGGTCCATGGTCAAGGATGGCATCTCCTTCCACTGACACATCAGAAGCCCCCTGCACAGCTATTGGGGGTGGAAAATAATCTTGTGGCTGCTTCTCTCCTACCAATTCCACTCCCAAGGTTTGCTTTAAGAATAAACTCACTGACTTTATCTCCACCCTGTCACAAAACTGGCCAACTTTGTGGAGAAAGAAAGCTTTGTAATGACTGTCAATGGCTATGTGCCCATCTCCAAGGAACATTACTCACACTGTACCTTCTATGATTGGTGCCCCTCGCTCCCAGCACACAGTGAAGGGTGCTTTTGGGGTTAAACAACCTGGGGGCGCTCTGGGTCTTTAGCTGTTAAACTGATAAACCGGATAGATTATGATGAGTAAATGAGATAATTGATATACATATATAATATGAATTTAATGTTTTAAAATACAGAGAAAAAATAAAGCTATTTGCCCCAATTATTTTTTTTTTAGCAATTTATGTTATGTGGACAAAAATTTTGTTCTTTTGAGTTTCTAGTATTCTTTAATTTTTCCACAAACAAGAATAAAATTATAACTCTTCTTCAATATACGCTCTTATAATTGATTTGCATATTTCTTGACAGAATCCCTAATATTTAAATATTCTGTGCAATTTATTTAAACATCATACTTGGGTTTTTCACTTTTAATATTTACCATGGGGTTCTTCCCTCCAGTTCTTGCCATTCTTGCACATCCTTTTAGATATTTCTAGGCCATGTTCCAAGCTTCTAGACAGCTGTACCTTGAGGAACACAGACAAGAACCAGGCACTAATAAAAATAAGCGCTCCCAGCAACTGAAGTAGGTACTACAAGTACATTATGAAAATGCATGTAAGCTCTTCAAAGAGGAGGCCCAAACTCAGAGCCCATTAGCACCTTGCAGACAGTTATAGAAGATACTGTTAGCTTTTCTCTAAGTCTATTCGGCCTGTGGTTTTGAAATGGAGCAGAGTTTCTTTCTCTAGGTCAACATTCTGAGAGGTGTCAACAATGTAATCTATAAGAACCCAGAATAACAAAACCACTAAAGACTACTGCAGAGTGAAGTCACTAAATTTAGGGCAAACAGCCCAATGCACCTCAAATGACTCTGACGATACTACTATGACATGCCACCTTCTAGTTATTAGTTGCAGCTCATAATAATAATATGTCCATTGTATTTATATGGTTTCCTGGGAGGCAAAGAAGAAAATAATACATTGTAGATGGACTTCCATCTAGAATAACTTCTTTAATTTTTGCTGTTTAAAATAGCTATTGTTAATAAAAGGCTGCCTAGAACAAATGGATCTGCAAAAGCTTTTCTATAAATGGCAAAATATTTCTTACATCCTCCTTGGCATACACACTCACACACACACACACACACACACACACACACACACACACACCCCAGTGCCCAACCTTTTGAGAATATAAATTCCTCAGTAGCAGGGACTTGTTTTGTTCTACTTGCTTTGGATATAGTACAGCTATCTGAGCACACCAATAAGATTTTAGAATCCTAACTTTTAGAATGAAAGAACTCTCAGAGAGCATTCTATTCCAATCCATTTTTTCTATAGAAGTGTTAATTATATGCATAAACATTGTCTTAAAGTTAATATGGCATTTTCCTCCAAAACTATATAAAAATGTACAGAGCAACCGTAAGTCTCCTTCCCAAACAGAATCCCTAGTGCCCCAGTTTTTCTCTCCTAAAACAGTCAGTTACGAGTTTCCTTTGTAAAAAACAAAACAAGCCCTGGCCGGTTTGGCTCAGCGGCTAGAGCATCGGCCTGCAGTCCAGAGAGACCCAGGTTCGGTTCCCGCTAAGGGCATGTACCTTGGTTGCAGTATGTCCCCGGCCCTGGTTGGTCGTGCGGGTGGCAGCCACTCGATGTGTCCCTTTCACGTCGATGTTTCTCTCTCTCTCTCTCTCTCTTCCTCTCTCTCCCTCCCACTCTATCTGAACAAAAAATGAAAAAATGTCCTCGGGTGAGGATAAAAAACAAACAAACAAACAAACAAACAAAAAAACTCTATGTAAATATAAGTATACACTTACAGTTTTATAACATATAAATAATAACATAAGATAAAGACTGCTTTGCAACTTGCTTTTATTATTTAAAATACTTAATATGTTTTTAAAAATAATGAATCTGTATGCAGTGAAAATTATAACAAAAAGTAGACACTAGAATTAAGTTCTCTCATAATATTACCTAAAGTCTATTACTAATAAGTCATTAATAAACACAGTATACATTCAAGGTTTACTCAGGCTATATAAGTGCTTTCTTTCAATTTGGGAATGGGATAATCTCTCCAGAAGGAAGTGAAGAATATATAAAGAGCAAATGCTTTTCCCTATAAGAATACCCCCCTATACATATGGTCCTTCAACACTTTAAGATAAAGGCGGGGGGGAAGGGTGGGGGGCAGAGACTGTCAGAGTTATATTCTTAATATTCTTGTTATGAAAGGTTATTTTAGTGTCAGAACTAAGGAAGATACCCCAAGACGCATTTAATATGTTATTTGCAAACAGCAGATTACAAATGATAACTGGGCCCTAAGGTGAATTTAGTGGATTACAACCAGTAATTTTGTTAATGAAATAAAAAAATAGAAGGAATCAGAATGCATTCCATTTAGTAAGAGTAAAAATTGGTTTATAAAATTCACTGTGCGTGCTTGTGTGTGTACACTGGGTTGTGATAAATGTCCTTCTTTCTGTGGATCACGGGCACAAAAGGTTGGAAGTCTCTGATCTGATTCAGCCTCTGGCTTCTAATGAGGTGTAAGTGTTCTCAGAGAGGGAGGTGTCTGCACATTCCTTGCTGTCTTAAAACAAGCGTCTCCCAGAAATCTTCACTTTGGCTCATTATTTGAAGTGCAATGTCAAGTTCTCTTTCTGTCAAGATTACAGGAGGGCAGGCTTGATTCCAAACTTACTCTCTTTGCAACATAACTTTACCTAGCTAAGTAACTGAATAAAACCCAGTAGAAAGTCATCTTAATCACTACTTATCATTATTATTTCTATTATAGGAGCATAGCAATAACAGAAAAAGCTTAGCTACACCTGGACATGGATCTCACATTGTTTGATGGAGTTCCTTTCTTCCTCAGAATCAGTGAGGCACAGCCTGCTGACCCATCCACAAGCCCAGAGGCATGTGCAAAGCACTGAGAGTCTCAATTTGGTTAAACCAAAAGGAAGAGTAGGATTGTACTTAAAGTCTTAATGAAGAATACATCTTTCTGATTATTACATCTTTCTGATTATTAGTGACACTGAACATTTTCATATGTCTCTTGGCCATCTGTATGTCCTCTTTGGAGAAGTGTCAATTCAGGTCTTTTGCTCATTTTAATCGGATTACTTGTCTTCCTGGTGTTGGATTGTGTGACTTCTTTATATATTTTGCAAATTAACCCCTTATCATTAATGGCAAATATGTTCTCCTGTCCAGTGGGTTCCCTTTTCATTTTGTAGATGGTTTCTTTTGCTGTCCAGAAGCTTTTTAGCTTGAGGTAGTCCCATTTGTTTATCTTTTCCTTTTTTTCTCTTGCTCTAGGAGATGTATCAGTGAAAATTCTGTTATGTGAGATGTCTGAGATTTTACTGCTTATGTTTTCTTCTAGGATTTTTATGGCAGGCGAGAATTCTACCACTGAACCACCAATTCCTAGGATTTTGATGGTATTGTGACTTTTAAATCTTTTATCCATTTAGTTTATTCTTGTGTGTGGTATAACTTAGTGGTCTAGTTTCCTTTTTTGCATGTAGCTGTCCAATTTTCCCAACACCATTTATTGAAGACTGTCTTTACTCCATTGTATGCTCTTGCCTCCTTTGGCATGGGTCGATTTCTAGGGTCTCTGTTCTGTTCCATTGATCTATACGCATCTTTCTTTGCCACAATCCTTCTTTCTGATATAGTGCAGAAATAGTAATGGGGAGAAAAAAGATACGTCCAGAAACTTCTGTGATTTACTGGCTTCTTATTGAAATGAGGAAATAGTGGAATGTGGGTGTGAGGGTCAAGACGTGTATTCTGGGTTGAAGCTGAGTTTGGTTATAATTTGAACAAAGTCTTTGGATCACTCTGAGCCTTCCATGTCTTCATTTCTAAAATTAGGGACTTGCTACAGCAGTTTAGCCAGGAATAATAACCACAGCTGCACTTAATATGGCATTTACTATGACACAGTCTCTGTTTCAAGCATTTTACGTAACTGTCTGATTTAATCCTCACAACACTAATAGGCAGAAAAAGTTTCCTTAGTTTTCAGATGAATATGAATGGATGAGTGCCGAAGAGGTTAAATAGCTTGTGCAAAGTTAAACACAGGATGAGGTAGAGAAGGGATTCAAACTCAGGCACTTTCTAGACTTTGTGCTCATACCAGCATGCAATATTGCCTCAGCCAAGACCTTTTAAATCACTTATTCTATCCCAGCTACCCTCCAAAGCCCACGCTACTAAAGATATTGTCTACTAACAAAATAAACTATTGTTACTAATTAGTATTTAATTTATTTTCTATTTCCATTAATCAAGATATATTGAATGGTCAATCACAGTTTCTGCTGAGCATAAAATGAATGACTATATACATTAATAGAATTCCTGCCCAAAGCAAAAATGGAATGTTTTAGTTAATCTAATAGTTATTAGGTTAACTGTATATGTATGATTTCGGTTAGCTCAGGGACCCCAGTTACCACTTGGGCCCTTCTTGTGTCTGGGGCCATCACATTTCCCCTGAATACTTTCATTAGTTCATAAAGATAGAGCAACTATTTAACTTACCATTCCAGGATGTCCACAACTTACATGCTGCAACGGATGTCACATTATATAATTCTGCTTTCAGTTTTTTAGTTCCTCTAATAGTCAAGGGCAGGGAAGTTACGACCATCCTGGAGGGTGTTTGGAAATTGTGTGGGGACAGTTTTGGGTTGTCACAATGGCTGGAGGGAGGAGATGTTGTATGGGGAGATTGGACACTGGCATTTAATGGGCAGAGGCCAGGGACACTAAAAGCTCTGCTGTGCCATGGGACAGTACCACCCAAGGAAGAATTTCCCAACCAAATGCCAAGGGTACCCCTGCTAAGGAACCCCCACCCCAAGGGCTTGTTGCTGGAGAATGGCAGAGGTAAAGGAGAGACATGATGCCTTTATTCCTATTGTTTCTCCCCACCTCTGCCTTCACTTCACTGAGAGGACCTCACCTCCTTCTGGTCTCTTGTGAGGTCCAGGAAAGACCCTCTTATACTCTTCCCTTAATGTTTACAGCCTTTCTCTCTGGTTTATGCTGTTCCTGCACATATAGCAAGACAACATTTAGGAAAATGTACTGTCTTCATGGTGTCTGTTCTCCAGAGTTACAGCTTAGAATAAACTTCTGTGCCCAGGCCAAACTCCTCACCAGCCCACTAGATTGCCAGGGCTCACTTTTGATTTTCCAGTTGCTCTGGGAGTGCTCAGGGATGCATCCTCACTGGTCAACCAGAGAGTGGCAGAGAACTTCACGACACATGTCAAATGAGGTTCTTGACCCACATTTATTGGCATTTTTAAAAATAGGTATCAAAAAGCCACAACGAAATACTACTTTGTATCTACTAGGATAGCTAAAACTAAAAAGATAATAATAAGCATTGACAGGGATGTTGAGAAATTTCTCACCACTGATGGGAATGTAAAATGGTGCAGGCACTTTGGAAAACAGTCTGGCAATTCCTCAAATGTTAAAATAGAGCTACCATAAGATCCAGCAATTCTACTCCCAGATACTGAAGAAAATTAAAAACATGTCCACATAAAAACCTATAGATAATTTTTGTAGCAGCATTATTCAAAATAGCCCCAAATTGAAAATAACCCAAATGTCTATCAACTGATAGATGGATAAGCAAATGTGGTATATTCATACAGTGGAATACTACTGAGCCACGAAAAGGAATTAAATACTGATACATGCTACAACGTGGATGAACCTTGAAAACATCATGTTAAGTAAAAAAAGTCAGCCACAAAGGGCCAGCTATCATATTATTCCACTTGTACAGAATGTCAAGAATAGATTTATCCACAGAAACAGAAAGTGGATTAGTGGCTATCAGGGATTAGGAGGAGGAAGGATTGGGGAATGACTGCAAATGGGGATGAGGTTTCTTTTTGGGGTGATAAAAATATTCTGGAATTAGACAGTGCGGATGGTTGCACACTTTATGAATATACTAAAAACCACTGAAAGAGTGAATTTTAAGATATGTGGAATATATTTTTAAAATTCAGTCTTGATACTGTAGGGAAGAAAAAAGTTTTCCTCAACACTCTTAAGGTTCCTGGCTGGGTATGAAATTAAATTGACAAAAACTTTTTAACAGGAGAAAAGCACGCAAATCTATTTAATATAAGTTTTATATAACACAAAAGCCTTCCAAAGGAAATGAAGACCCAAAGAAACAGTTAGACCTGAGAACTTTCATGCTGGGTTGATGGAGAGTGGACGGTCATTGAGGAATACGGTAGGTTAAGGGGTATGAGGTAAGTGAAGTAAACTGGGGGAAACTGAGCAAGGCCTGTTTGTTAGGATGGTTCTTGGTGTCCCTTTGTCTTCAGAGATAAGGATGCTCCTTTCCTCAAAACCAATAAATAAAGATTCAGAGTTTCCAGGAGTTGATGTAAGGGGGAAATGAGGAATGACTGCTAATGAGTTCCTTTTTGGTGTGATGAAAATGTTTTGAAATTAGATAGTGGTGGTAGTTGCACAACTCTGAATATACTAAAATCCACTGAACTGTAACATTTTAAAGGGGTAAATTTTATGGTACATGAATTATACCGCAATAAAGCTGTCATTAAAAAAATAAAAAATATGTACTGAGTTCCTTCCTTGTGGCAGACACTCTTGTAGACAAGGACGGGATTCACCAGCGAACAAAGTAGACAAAGTACTTAATCTCACAGAATTTGCAATTCCAGTAAATTAATAAACAAATGAAAGTTAACTTCATGATCCTGCAGAATGAACCCTGGAGCGAGCCTGGGGCACAGCCAGTGTTTAGTGCCCACTCCTGTGGGCTCCTGGCAAGCACTCTTGCCCAATACAGCTCCTGGGCACTCAGATGGGCCCTTCATGGTGCTCTTCTCAGGGCCATGTGCACAGCAGCTCCTTGGCCAAGGCCCCAGCCCAGGAATTCACTGTAGACTCAAAGCTTCAAAGTTCTCAGCTGACCAACCCCTCCACTCTCCTCCCAGTTCCCTGGCTTTCTTCCCACTCACTTTCCCGTATTCCTTCATTTAACACATTATTTAACAAATATTCACTGAGGGCTATATTCGTTAGAATGCTTTGGGGTAAAGGATACAGGAAACTGACTCAAAAATTTTTAAACAATAAGGAAAATTATTATTTCCTGTAACAGGATGTCCAAACTCTAGGCAGAGGGCTCTGGCTCTGCTTCTCCGGTCTTCTTTTGGCTCTGCCCTCGTCAGTGTGCTGTCATTGTCCTTGGGCAACCAGCAACCGTGGGCAACGAGCTTTCTTGGTTACATCTAGCAAGAAAGAAAAAGGGGGAAAAACTACCCAGCTACGGAATAAAATTTTCTTTTCAGTCCATCAGAGCCAACTTAGATCAAGTCCCACAGTGGGCAGTGGAATGCCAGGTATGACTGGCTTCAGCTGCGCTCCAACCCAGACCAGTCACTACAGAGGAGGTTGGACTTCCCACGACTGATTTAGGACTCAAGCCTGGAGCTGGAGAAGGGGTTGGTATTCCCAGGATCCTGTGGGCTGCATAGAAAGGAGGAAGGGGTTCAGCCTGATTTACTATTTATTATAAGCTATTTACTGTACCTTAAGCTCAGTCCAGTTACTAAGAGCTTCTCTGTGTGCTAGGGGTAGTATACCTCTTATTTAATGAGGGACTGTTTTCACAATTAAAGTTGTTTCTAACTACCCCTTCCCCCCAAAGAACCATGTGTCATCTCTCCAAGTGGTGGTGTTTCAAGATCTATTACACTTGGGTGGGGTGCTATTTGAGAGCAAATATTAATACATGACAGACCCAATATCACATCCTACAAGCAGCTACTCACTCATTCTGCTATGCTTTTGGTCAACCTTGCACATATCCCACGAGATCCTTACGAGCGTAGTGTGCCTCTAGGAGAAAGTTCTTCCACTGCTGTACCATCCATGCAATGTGCTATAAAATGTGAATGCCAGATTTCCTGCTGGAAAACTCTCTGTTTCGTTCCCAGAAAGCTGAGTCAAGCATTGGTCAAGTTATCAGCCTATGTCTAAAAAGCTCTTTGGACCTTTTAGACACCCTTCAGAAATACTTTAGAAACCTGATTGCAGATTATTTATGTCACTGGAAATTTTTTAAAAAAAATACATTTTAGGCAATTCCTGAGGCAATCAGTACTCTTGTTGTTTCCTAATTCCTACACAAAGGGCAATTTAAGAGGGTTTTTTAGGTACAGAGCTACTCCACCACCACACATATGCATGCCAAATTTCCCCACCAACTCAAAATGTCATTTCAGGTGGCATCAGGAATGAATATGAGCCTTAATTCTAAACTCCATTTGTGCTTAATCAGAATCACAATCCTGTCTATACAATCTTGTAAGTGCAAGGCAAAGAGACTTGCCAATGTAGCAGGAAGAAAGGCCAAGCAGCTGGAAGAAACCCACAATTAATTGATTAAATTTATAGGCAGCAAATGCAGAAATGCTGGTCTGGTCTCTAAGGAAAAAAGCTTTCAACATAATACTGAGACCTAAATCCAACTATTATTAGTAACAGTACTAATTATTGAATCATGTTTTATTATTTATAAAATTCTTTTATATGCATTATCTCCTTTGACATCATAACAACCCTATTAAAAGAAACGGAGGTATTTTCATTTCATGGAGGAAGAAACTGATAAGGCAAAGTTTAAGGTTACGTTATGAGCCCCAAAGGTAGCAAGTTCAGGAGCTGACACTCACTCCCAGGTTTAATTGTCCCTGAACGGTACCTGGCTCTCTGACATCCATTCTCCTGTGGGGAGGGTTTATATTTTAATGTGCCCAGGGCGAAAAATAAGCTCAAAATTGATTATCCAATTGGTGGGTTAGAAGAACAGGTGGAAGGAAGAAAAAAATGCATAATCTGGAACAAGTTACAGTGAAATCTAGAATTACAATTAAGGAAACTTTTAGGAACAGGGAGAGAGTTAATTAATGTAAACTGTCTTCAAGTACATATGGAAAATTGAATGAAGGCAAAGTTGAGGACTTTTGTTCACTGATTTAACACTTACCTTTTAAAAATGTAAACTATAAACCTCGATTGTTGCTGTCATCTAAAAAGATCTTTAATGTCTCTATTATTTTTTATGAATAATTACCATTTGTTGAGTTTCCCCAGTTCCAGGCACTCTGCACATATTACTTGGTTTAACCCTTACCATTATTCTGTAAATGGAAATCATTAATTGCATTTCATAGATAAGGAAGTTGCAGTTGGAAGGGTTATTAAGTATGTTTCAGCTCATACAGGAGAGAATCATGGGAGCTGGGATTAGAAAGGAACATTATTATAACTTAATGCCTTTCTTCTGGGTCAGACTCTCATTTTGGAAGACAGGTTCCTTAATAAACTCCTTCTAAAGAGCAGATGCGAAAATTATAGTTCTTATTAGCAGTAGCATTGACCAATATTCTTACAAATATCTCAAATTTATTTAGCAAAACTCAAACCTCAAATGCAATTTGTAAATAGAAAGGGAAAAATGGAGTAAAATAAGGTATATCTGGGCAATTTCATCCTTTCCCCCATCATTTTAAGTGATCAAATATATGTTGGTTTAGTTCACACTCTTGTGATTAATGTTGAAACTATTCAAGGTATCAGAATTTTTAAAAACTATGTTTTTATTGATATTTTAGAGAGAGACAAAGGGAGAGGGAGAGAGAGATAGAAACATCGATGAGAGAGAAACGTCGATTGGCTTCCTCCTGCACACCCGCTATTGGGGATCGAGCCCACAACCCCAGCATGTGCCCTGACTAGAATCTTGGTGCATGGGACAACACTCAATCACTGAGCCACACCCACCAGGCCAAAGTATCGGGATTTAATTACATGTTCCCAGAAAACCAACAAGTGCTATAAATATTTTATTATAAAAATGCATGTACCTTTGCAAAAACTAAAAGTATTTCCCCTAAGAACAGGAACAAGACAGATGTCCACTTTCACCACTCTTATTCAATATAGTACTGGAAGTCTTAGCCACAGGGATCAGACAGGAAGAAAAAATAAAGGGCATCCAAATTGGAAAGGAGGAAGTAAAACTGTCATTATTCACAGATGACATGATATTGTACATACAAAATCCTAAAGACTCCACCAAAAAACTGCCAGATTTAATAAATGAATTTGGCAAGGTAGCAGGATACAAAATTAATATCCATAAATCAATGATTTTTATATGCTAATAATGAACTCTCAGAAAGAAAAACTAAAAAAAAAATTTCATTTACCATTGCAACAACAAAAAATAAAATAACTAGGAACAAACTTAACCAAGGAGGTAAAAGACTTGTACTCAAAAAACTATAGGATATTGAAAAAAAAAATAGAGAAAGATATAAACAAGTGGAAACATATACCACGTTCATGGGTTGGACAAATTAACATCATTAAAATGTCCATACTACCCAAAGCATCTACATATTCAATGCAATCCCTATTAAAATACCAATGGCATATTTCACAGATCTAGAACAAATATTCCAAAAATGTATATGGAATCAAAAAAGACCCTGAATAGCCTCAGCAATCTTAAGAAAGAAGAACAAAGTTGGAGGGAACACAATACTGGATATCAAACTATACTACAATGACATTGTAATCAAAACAGCCTGGTTCTGGCACAAGAACAGGCAAATAGACCAATGGAACAGACAGAGAACGCAGAAATCAACCCATGACATTATGGTCAATTAATATTTGACAAAGGAGGCAAGAGCATAAAATGGAGTAAAGATAGTCTCTTCAATAAATGGTGTTGGAAAAATTGGACAGACACATACAAATTAATGAAACTAGACCATCAACTTACACCATACACAAGAATAAACTAAAAATGGACAAAAGATTTAAATGTAAGTCACAAAACCATAAAAATCCTAGAAGAAAACATAGACAGTAAAATCTCAGACATCTCACTTAACAGTATTTTCACTGATACATCTCCTAGGGAAAGAGAAACAAAGGAAAAAATAAACAAATGGGACTATCAAACAGTTTCTTCACAGAAAAGGAAATCATCCAAAAATGAAAAGGGAACCTACTGGATGGGAGAACATATTTGCCAATGATGCATCTGATAAGAGGTTAATTTGCAAAATATATAAAGAACTCATACAACTCAACAAAAGGAAGACAAACAACCCAATTAAAATATGGGCAGAGGCCTGGCTGGTGTGGCTCAGTAGTTGAACATCAACCCATGTATCAAGAAGTCGCCAGTTCAAGTCCCAGTCAGGGCACATGCCTGGGTTGAGGGCTCATTCCCCAGTGGGGGTGTGCAGGAGGCAGCCAATCGATGTTTCTTTCTCATCGATGTTTCTATCTCTCTCTCCCTCTTCCTTCCTCTCTCTCTAAAAATCAATAAAACATTTTTTTTAATGGATCTGCCAATTGACCCAGCGATCCCACTTCTGGGAATATATCCTAAGAATCCCAAAATACCAAACAGAAAGAATGTATGCACCCCTATGTTCAAAGCAGTGCTGTTTACAATTGCTAAGATCTGGAAAAAGCCCAAATGCCCATCAGTGGATGAATGGATATAAAAGCTGTGGTACATTTACACAACGTAATACTATGCGGCTGTAAAAAAAGAAGGATTTCTTATCCTTTACAACAGCATGGATGGACCTAGAGATTATTATACTAAGCAAAATAAGCCAGACAGAGAAAGACAAATGTCACATGATCTCACTTATTTGTGGAATCTACTAAACAAAATAAACTGACAAACAGAACAGGTCCAGAGGCATGGAAGCATGAAACAGACTGAGATCTCAGAGGGAAGAGGGGATGGGGGGATGGGAAGAGATTAACCAAAGAACATATATGCATATATGCATAGCTCGTGGACACAGACAACAGTGTGGTGAAGGCGTGGGGAGGGGCGAGGGGCTGAGTGGAAGGGGGCAAAAGGGGGGGAAATGGGGGCCATCTGTAATACTATTAATTCTTTTTAAAAATGCATGCACCGCCCTGGCCAGTTTCGCTCAGCGGTTAGAGCATCGGCCTAAGGACCAGAGAGTCCCAAATTCAGTTCCAGCTAAGGGCACGTACCTCGGTTGCAGTTTGTCCCCGGCCCTGGTTGGGGTCGTGTGGGTGGCAACCACTCAGTGTGTCTCTCTCACATTGATGTTTCTCGCTCTCTCTTCCTCCCTCTCTATCTGAAGATAAATGCAAAAATGTCCTTGGGTGAGGATAAAAAAAAATTTTTTTTAAATGCATGCACCTTCCCTAATAACCAGTGATTTGCTTTTTTTCCCCTGATGTGTAAAACTTAGGGGACCATCTATAAGATTTTTAATACTAAATTTCTTGTATTGGTAAACATTTAAAAGCTATTATTTATATTATTAGCACACCCCTAAAAAGGCACAAACAGAATGATTTTGGAATTGGAGGGAATTAACATTGTTCAGTGAAATTATTCAAGACCAATCCAGTATCATCATCTGTAATATTGCCCAAGATTGAGCAAAAAAATATTCCAAAACACACACACACTCACAAACAGAGGTGCATAACCCTAGCCTCCAGTAGTTTAAATCATAATGAAAGTGGATAAGGAAAGCAGACCCAGCCATATGTTTTGTAGATCATTAGCCAGGCTCTGGAGGAGAGGTGGCATCAGGAAGACAAACAGGTTACTGTGAAAACACTGAAATCCAGATTCCTTGAGAGGTAAATGCTGCCCAGTCCCTGTAGCCTGGTTAGTGAGCTCTTCAGCAGATGGCTGATTTACTCTTCTTACTTCACTCTTGCAGTTAACCTCAAAGAGGGAGAATTCTCAATTTCCACACCAGATGTGCATAACTATTTAACTCCAGGAAAATACACACAGAAATAGCTGGTGACTTTCTCATTACTAGGCAATGTTCTAGAGATGAGGACTAGGGTTTCTTTTTGCAGCCAACATGATGTGATTTTTATTCCTTTTAAAAGCACTGAAGATTCCTAACTTTGCTAAGAGAAAGAAGACTGAACAATGCATCCATTTATGGGAAATTCTGCCAAAACAGTTTCCTCCCCAGTTCACCTGGTACCTCTTGTTACTAGAAAGAGCTGTGATCTGGGACCAACTCTGAGTGTGGTGCTTTTTCCTTATAAACAGTGATTGGCCTCAGATAATTTGCATAGGTTTCCTTTGACAAAAGAATATGAATAATAAATTTAATTAGACAATGGTTTACTTAAAATGTATCTGAAAGCAGATGACAGATCTCCATAATCAAACTACCACCTACACTTTAATTTTACACTATTTTTTCAAAAGGAGAATGTACTGGTTTGTAACTGTAGTTGCTTATAAATATATGCAGTTATTTTTATCTTGTTTTCTATGCTGATATATAAATTAGAGAGAAAGAGCTGCCCTTTTCAAGGGAAAATGTATAATTCACTGCTGATGTGCCCTACTAATCGTATGGAATAAATTTGTGTACTATCAACACTGAGAAAGGCTCCCACTGGCCCAATGCATATAGCATTTTCATTTTTTGCTTCAATTAACAGATTTTTATGTGTAATTATTTGGAAATAACAGCTAATTCATCTGGCTGCAAAATTTCAAAAATATTTTAAGGATGGTTTCAGTCTAGCAACCCACCACTTAAAATGTAATGCTATACACAGTATTTCAAATACATGATATCACAATAAAACTATTTTCATCCATTCTACTCACTGTTTAGATTGCCTGACTTCCCCCCCGCCCCCATAGTACTTCATTAAGATTATACATTCATGAAGCATTTACTGAGTGGCTACTATGTGCCAGGTACCAGGGATACAAAAAGCCTGAAGGCATAATCCCTTCCCCTAGGAGAACAAAATACAGTCTGGGAGACAGACACATAGACAAGTAACTTCAAAGTGCTCTGAGATCCCAGAGGGACAAGTAAAGGGTCCTTCTAGGGAGGTGTGTGTGGGAAGCCTTCATGGGGACTAACATTCAAGCAAGGTCCAGAAGATAAAGCAAAAATTCACCAAGTGAAAGATGGAAAGAGCGGCATGACCGGGGATGCTCTGGGATGGCTGTTTTCTGAGGTTCAACACAAGGTGAAGATGGGTGTTTGTCAATGCCACAGTGGACGCATAGATTGAAATACAATTGTCATGGTCTACTATATGTCACTTAAGTTGTTGACTATGCCTTCATTTTCTAAAGAGACTTTAATAATGCAATTTTACACACAAAAAATAAGAACTATAACATTCTTAACAGACAAAAGGTAATGAAGAATAAAACCAAAAAATAAGCATTCAATTAAACAAACGGTGGCCTGTTAGTGCTTGTATTAATTTGTTTATAACTTTATATATTTATATATATGTATATATGATATTTAAATATATAAACATGTGTTTAACATATTTTCTATATTTATAATATATCATAAAGAATAATATATAAGCCCTGGCCAGTTTGGCTCAGTGGTAGAGCGCTGGTCTGCGGACCAATGAATCGTGGGTTTGATTCCAGTCAAGGGCACATACCTCGGTTGCAGTTCTTCCCCTGCCCTGGTCAGGGTCGTGTGGGAGGAAACCAGTCAATGTGTTCTTCTCACATTGATCTTTCTCTCTCTCTTCCTTTTTCTCCCTCTCTCTCCCTCCCACTCTATCTGAAGATAAATGGGGGGGGGGGAATGTCCTCAGGTGAAGATTAAAAAAAAAGAATAATATATAAAAATATATAATGTATATAGCAACATAATAAAAATACATAATAAATATAAGCTGGGCCTGCTTTATTTGGTACCTATTATCTTCCAGGCTGTGTTCTAGTCATCAGCAAGACAGAGTAAACAAGGCAGATGAGATCCCTGCCCTCATGAACTTACAGGCAAATGAGGGCAACAAATAAATGTAAAATAACATAATGCTTAAGAGGTTTGGGGAGGTATTGAAACATTAATGACAATAAGAAGTGGGTGTGTTGTGATTCCCGATTCTAGCTTGCCCTTCTAAAACAAGCCTAATCATTATAAACTTTAAAAATAGTGTGTGTATGTGATAGATTTATCATTTCTATAGTTTTCATAGTAAATACATTTTTCTGTATTTATCATGTAAAATGTAAAATTGAGCCCGGCAGGTGTGGCTCAGTGGTTGAGTATCAACCCATGCACCAAGAGATCGCTGGTTTGATTCCTGGTCAGGGCACATGCCCAGGTTATGGGCCAGATCCCCAGTGGGGGGCATGGAGGAGGCGGCCAGTTGATGTTCTCTCTCACCGATGTTTCTATTTCTCTCTCCCTCTCCCTTCCTCTCTCTCTAAAAAATAAAATAATGTCGTGGCCAGTTTGGCTCAGTGGTTAAAGCATCAACCCAAAGAGTGTCGGGTCTGATTCCAGTCAAGGGCACGTACCTTGGCTGCGGTTCAGTCCCTGGCCCTGGTCAGGGTCGTGCGGGAGGTAACCAACTGCTGTGTCCCTCTCACATTGATGTTTTTCTCTCCCTCCCTCTCACTGTATCTGAAGATAAGTATAAAAATATCCTCAGGTGAGGATTAAAATATATATATAATAAAATAAATAAATAAAATGTAAAGTTGAAAGGCAATATTAATGGTTTTCTTAAAGACAGGCAGTAAACTGCATGGTGATGAAGAGCAAAAGTTCTAGAACAAAACTACCTGGGCTCATATCTCATAGCTGAGTGGCCTTAGTCAAGTTAATCAACCTCTCTGCACTTCAGGTCCCTCCTCTGTAAATAATAATAACAATAACAATAACAATATCCACCTCACGGAGTTGGTCTAGTATTAAATGGTTTAATACATGTCAATCACTTAGAACAGTACTAAGCACAAAGCAAGCACTTAGTGAATACCACCTACTATTATTATCAAAACATTAACATACCCTGCTTAACAGGCCAGTGTTTAAAGTAAGTTCAAGTCTCAAAAAATGTCATAAAAATTATGTTGTGCAAGACTTTCTCTTGATTCATAGTATATACTATGAGTGGCCATAACATTAAAAATAAAATAAAGAGCCCAGCCAGTGTGGCTCAGTGGATGAGCATCAACCCATGCACCAAGAGGTCACTGGTTCGATTCCCAGTCAGGGCACATGCCCAGATTGTGGGCCAAATCCCCAGTGGAGGGCATGCAGGAGGCGGCCCATTGATGTTCTCTCTCATTGGTGTTTCTATTTCTCTCCCTTCCTCTCTCTCTAAAATCAATAAAGAAAAAAAATTTTTTTAAATAAAAAGAAAAAAATAAATAAAGAAAAAAAGGAAAGGAAAAAAAAGAAAGATACTCCAGAAGAAATGGTCCTCTTATCCCCAGCAGAAACTTAGAGGCTAGTTGGCCCAGAATTTGGGAGTTCTTCCCACATTCCACTTCTTCTGGGCAGATGAGTAAAATCATTTGTCTTTATGGCAATAGGCAAAGCAAACTATTTCCTACTTTCATCTATGCTGAAGCTTTTCAAATGGATTTAGACTAGCCTTCTGCAATTAGCGATTGTTTCTCTAGTGGTTTCAAAGCTACTTGATCCTCTTACAGCACTTTATTTCCATACTTTATTCTTATATATATGTTGAGAAGCCAACATAATAATATGATTGCTCCATTAAACTTTCACTTAGTCAACTTTACTCATTCAAGTCAATGATTATTTAGTTTCTTCTCTTCCTGGGAGAGCTGGAAAGTCTTCACAGAGGAGATGATACTTGAGTTGCATCTGAAGAGAGATAAGATATAGAAGTATATCTTGTAGAGAAAGGCAGAATAGGCAAGTTCTAGGAGTGGTGAAAAGCTTAGGATGTAACATCTACAAGGTTTACAAATCATATTCCACTTAGAAATGAACAATATTAATATAATGGGTCATCTCTTGTTGGCCTTTGCTAATATAGATAACTTTTCTTCTCTCTTGCCACTGACTCCCCCTCCCCAACATAGACTCTACAAATGGACATTTACATATATTCAGAAGCATGGGAGATGTTTTACATTTGAAAGAAGAAAGGCAGTGTTTGATAAGGGACAAAAAAATTAAGAAAAAGGCATATAAAAGGATCTAATGCTTTTAAAACTGGTTTTCTGCCCTCCATAGAGAGAGGGGAATAAAGATATTAATCTGATGATTCTATTCAACAGTGACCTGTGAGATTCTGGACACATAGATGGCCCATAGACTCAGCCAACAAGGCATGACAGGGGGCTACAGACACTCCTTTCCCACCCCCACCCCCACCATGAAGATCCCAGCAGCAACTGGTGCCCAAGGATTGGAAGTTTCGGGAGCTTCCAGTCATTCCAAATAAACAAGACAACTCGGTTAAAAAGTGGGGTGCTTGCTGTGCAGACATAGCTCAAGAATGTCTCCTAGCCCTCTCTCCCCTTCAGACTGTTTCTCCTATAAAGTCTGGGGAAGAAAACAACCTGAGAAGCGCCTGGCAAAGACAGAACATTGCTGTTCTCCAAGAGCCATGTTAGTGATGAGACTTCTCCAAGTCATTTCACATGAGCAAGGACTGGGGAGGAAGAACAGGCCAGACGCTAAGTGTTGACCACAGCGGGCAAGCTAGCCTGCGTGGTGTGGCACTTGTGAGGCATTGCGATGGAGATGAGTTTTCAGCTATAATGGTTAATGAAGAGCTTGTCCTAAGATTGGGAAGTGTTGGTTCTGCAGTTTTGCACCATTATCCGACATATCTGTGTGGTCTGCCATGTTCTGGGCTTTCTTCTAAGCACTGGCAGTACAGCAGCAAAGGAAATATCCCTGTCCTCATGAAGCTTACATCAGAGCAGGCAATAGATACAATCAACAAGTAAATTATAAAATATGCTAGGAAATGTGTGTTAGTGCAAAAAACAACGATAGTAAAGCAGGAGGAAGGGAATGAGACATACAGGGGTGGGTGTTGCAATTTTAAATGATAGTCAGGTGACCTGTGAGTGAAGACCTGGAGTGAGGGAGTAAGCCCTGCCAATAACCAAGGGGAGAGCATGTCAGGCAGAGGGACCAGCCACAACAAAGGCCCTGAGGTGGAATGTGGCTAGTGTGTTTGAAGAACACAAGGAGACCAGTGTGGCTGGAGAAGAGTAGGTAGGGGGATGGGTCTTACTACTCTTGTACTTACATTATGAGTATAACCTTCAATATTTTAATTAATTTGAATATTTAATAAAGTTCGCTTTAACCAAATGTAGATAATATAACCAATGTAATTTACTTACCCAGGCATGCATAAATTGCAATATTTTGCAATAAGCTCAAAATAAAGAATGAGGATGCCCCTGTCATCCCCTGCCACATTGTGGAATTATCATTCTTCCTGCAGAATCTATCACATATTGTATATGTTCTGTGACCATCTGACATTACACTGAGTGTGGGTGTGGGTGTCCGCTCATAAATTGATATTAATCACATGTAATTTCTTACTTTTCATTAGACTAAAATATAAATATTAATGCAAGTTTTATCTTCCAGCCAGTCCCTACCCTCTGCCTGCCCTGATGATCTTGTGCACCGCTGAGCAGATGCACTAGCTATGGCACCTCTGTGCTCCAGAGGCAGGGAAGGATGGTCCCCAGATGAGGCCTGGGTGTGAATCCTGGGAAACCCCACCTGGGCTGCACTGAAGAAGGGACCTTTCTATGGATTCCAGAGGACCTGGGCCAGAAAAACAACACAAAAGGCACTAGTAACCAAGGAAGAAATGAAGACACAAAATGGGACAATGTGTCCCAAAGAAGCTACCAGTCTAAAGGGGCAGAGCAAAACATGGAAAACTCCAGAAACATGAAACAGAAACTGTGAAAATAGGAGTCAATTCTTTGCTGTGTGTTTCAAAAAATATTCAATCCCTGAAAGATTTAGAGTGTAAAGTTTATGCCAGAAACAAAAGATGTTGAAGCATTCTTGACCAATCAGAGCCAGTTTTCCACTTCACCACTCATCCCCATTCCCACATAAGGTGATCAACACGTGCCTTTTTGCCCAAAACTTTCCCAGATTTAGCAATGAATCTTCAATCTCAGAAAACCATGACAGTGGATCACCCTACTCCCAGATGTGGGTCTTGGGGAGCCAATCTCTGCAGAGGAAAAATAATGGAAACTTAAAATAGATTCGGGAAATGCAAGAGCCAAGGGAACTTATGCCCTCACTCCAAGTAAAATTCAGAGAAAGTGACAACAAACCTGCTAATGTGAGGCAACGGGGTACAGAACAGTAACAGAAATGGGCCTGTGGTAGGTCAGGGCTAAGAGAACCTGAGACCACCTGAAACAGTTTTTCAACCCCTGCATGGCACGGGAGAGATGCTATGTATTTTCTATATGCCCAAGAGGAGCTTGAAGAGTCAAATGCAAGAAGGTTTGAAAGTGAGCATGAGAAGGATGCAACAGTGCCCTGCATGGGCCAGATGAGCAGGGATGACTAAACAACCTGAATGGATGAGCAAAGACCGGCTGGGTAAATGATGAGTGACCCAGGACCCCCTCAGCCCCTTCCCCCAACCTCCAAAACCTTGACACCTTCTAAGGCCCTGGAATTTTGATGCAATCCTGGGTGAAGGGGGGGAGTGGGGGGAAATAGAGGGGGTGACTAGGACTGAGGTTTCTTTCCCCACAATTTAGCATAAAAGGACTTAAAATACAAATTCAATTCAATTACAGAATAATAAACTTATATTTTCTACACATCTGAGTCTCTGGCCCGAAATGTATAGTTTTTCTCTTTCTCTAAAATACACACACACACAATTCCGAAAGGATACACACCAAATGGGAAACAATAATAAGCGCTGGAGAAGGGAGTTGGTTTATTTTAAGGACAATGTAACTTTTTTACTCTTTATGATTCTTAATTGTCTAAATTTTTAATGATGAATTTATTTATCACTCGTATAATTAAAAAATAAACAAAAGAAAGAAACTATTATGGGTTTTTCCTGCAAGTAAGAGTGGCATATACTTATTTTACTACTGTGCTGCTAATGAACACATCAGCAAAAGACAGAGAACAAGTCTATGCAAAACACTCAATTTGAGAAAAGGAGAAACCCCAGGGAAGAGTGATGATTAGAATGTGACAGGAACTATAGAGCTGGAGGAAAGGTGAATTACTGTTTTGTTTTGTTGTGTTGTATTTTAGGAAAAGTTTCTGTAGGCTGATAGACTAAAAAGAACACATAGCAACTTTTATAGTAGAGAAAAGAATGAGGTTTAAAAAGCAGAGAATGCTCTGACTCAACACAACACTCAATGGTCCTTCATCAGTTTCATCTTCAGCAGCTTTGGGACAGCATTCAACACGGGACCATCCTACCTCCCTGGGCTGCTCCTCTCCTGGCTTGTTTGGGTTCTGTCTCTCTCCTTTCTTTCTCTAGACCTCTCCTGTGGCAGCCTCCAATCTATCCCATGGGTTTAATTAAGCACTTTCCCGCAGATAATTCACAAAGTTATCCCAGAGATGACCTCTCCCCTGGGTCACATTCTTCACATCTAATTCCCTGCTAGTTTCCCATCCTAATATATGAAAACAGAATCCACAATCCCCCTCATCCTCCTGATTACATTCCAGTTAATGATGCTACTATCACTGCCCAGCCATGTCCTTTTGGGTCAAAATCTCTTTTCTCCTTTCACCCCCAACCCGCCCCCCACACACACACCCATACTGTTGATTCTCCCTGGTGTCTCCTCCTCTCCATTTGAGCTCAGCCTTAAATGGTCCCTCTATCTTGTCATCTAGACTACTGCAAGAGTAGCAGTCTTCCCATTCATTTCACACAATGCCCCAAATCTCCTGGAAGCAAATTCATTCACTCAACACAAAGCACCAACCATTATTTTAGGCCAAGGTGAATCAGAAGAAATTAACACAATGTTTTCCTACTGTCCTAGAGCCTACGTTCTAGTGGGAGGCAACAGACAAAAACAAGTGACCAAGTAAGTAAATAAGACTTCAGAAAATAAGTGCAATGAAAGAACAATAGACTTGGGTATTGCACTGGGGTGGAATTGACACTTCACATAGATTGGTCAAGAAAGACTCCTCTGAAGAAACTACCCTGGACTGAAGCCTACTGAGCTGAGACTGACCTGAGAGGGCAAAATATTTCAAGATGAAGAGCTAGAAAATTGGAGAGGGGTAGTCAGTGGCCAGCTCACAGAGAGCCTTGTAGGAGTCTGAATGTTATTCTTAATGTAAAGGAAATCCATTGGAGAGTTTTATGCACTGGACAGATCTAAATCCTATTTAGTTTCTTAAAAGGTTATTCTAGCAACTTTGTGGAAAATGATTTGTATGAGGGTGGGTGTAAGAAAGATGGCAGCAAAGAGAAACTTAAGAACAATTTAAGTTGTCCAAGAGAGAAATGATTGTGGCTTGGACCAGGGACCATCTGCAGAAATATTGAGTGGTTTGGGATGTAGAGCCAAGAGGAATTTGCTGATGGATTTACTGTGATATTTAAAGGAAATCCTGAATATGTTCATGGTTTTGGCATGAGCAACCATGTGATGAAGGTCTATTAACTAAGATGATAAATATTGGGTGAGGAGTACATTTGGAGGGCAAGGACAAGGACATGCAAAATCTGAGATGTCTTTTAGGCACCTGTGGTAAGATATTTTAAGCACATTTAATTGCATAGTGTAAAACTCTTTTATTTTGAAAAATTCCAAACACACACAAGAAACAATAATCTAAAAGTTCCCAACATATCCACCATCCAACTTCAATAGCTATCAATATTTGGCAAATCATGTTTCATCTCTATCCTTACACATACAGTTGCCTCTCCTACCACCTCACCTCAACCTACTGGTGTATTTTAGAGTAATTTCCAGACATCATAGTATTTTATCTATAAATACTCTGGTATATATCTAATAGATAAATGTCCCTTATAACATATCCACAAAAACATTATCAAACCTAATAAAATTACCATTAATTTCTTCATAGCATCAACTATCTAGTCATTGTTCAAATTTTTTCAATTCCTAAATTAGAATAGAATAGAATAGAATAGGATAGGATAGGATAGGATAGGATAGGATAGGATAGGATAGGATAGGATAGAATAGAATAGAATAGAATAGAATAGAATAGCCCAGAATTAAACCCTCCTATATATGGTCAAATAATTTTCTACAGGGGTGCTAAGACCATTCGGTGGGGAACGATGATCTTTTCAACAAATGGTACTTGGAAAACAGAGTATCCACATGCAAAAAAAAAAAAAAAAAAAAAAAAAAAATGCCCTGACCGGTTTGGCTTAGCAGTTAGAGCATCAGCCTGAGAACCAAAAAGTCTCAGGTTCGCCCTGGCCGGTTTGGCTCAGGGGTTAGAGCGTCAGCCTGCGGTCCAGAGAGACCTGGGTTCGGTTCCCGCTAAGGGCATGTACCTCGGTTGCAGTTTGTCCCTGGCTCTGGTTGGTCGTGCGGGTGGCAGCCACTCGATGTGTCCCTTTCATGTCGATGTTTCTCTCTCTCTCTCTCTTCCTCTCTCTCCCTCCCACTCTATCTGAACAAAAAAATGAAAAAATGTCCTCGGGGGAGGATAAAAAAAAAAAGTCTCAGGTTCAATTCCGGTCAAGGGCATGTACCTCCATTGCTGTTTGGTCCCTGGCCCTGGTCGGGGTCGTACGGGAGGCAACCAATCCATGTGTCTCTTTCACGTCTAGGTCTCTCTCTCTTTCTCTCTCTCTCCCTCGCTCCCTCACACTCTATATGAAGATATATGGAAAAGTGTCCTCTGGTGAGGATTTTTTTAAATATGAAGTTGGACCCTTACTTAACACCACATAAAAAAAATTAACTCAAAATGGATTAAAGATCTAAATGTAAGAAATAAAACTATAAAAAGAAAAAGCTCATGACATTAAATTTGGAAATGATTTCTTGGGTATGATAACAAAAGAAAAATAAATCAATTGGATTTCATCAAAATAAAAAACTTTTGTACATTAAAATATAGTATCAACAGAATAAGAAGCAATCCACCAATGAGAGAATATTTGAAAACATATCTGATAAGAGATTAATATCCAGAATATATCAAGAACTCCTACAACTGAACAAGAAGTAGAACAATAATCCGATTTAAAATGCACAGATAAGTCCGGCTGGGGACCATCTGCAGTGGTTGACGTTGCCCCATGCACCAGGAGGTCGCCAGTTCAATTCCTGGTCAGGGCACATGCCCAGGTTGTGGGTCAAATCTCCAATGTGAGGCACGCAGGAGGCGGCTAATCGATGTTTCTATCTCTCTCCCTCTTCCTTCCTCTCTAAAAATCAATAAAGAAAAAAAATATTTTTAAATGGACAAATGAGTTGAATAGATTTCTCCAAAGAAGGTATACAAATTTCTAATAAGAACAAAGATGCTCAACATCACTAATTATTAGGGAAATGCAAATCAAAACCATAATGAGATACCACCTCATGCCTATTAGGAGGGTTACTATCAAAAACTCAGAAAATAAGTGTTGGTGAAAATGTGAATAAATTGCGCATTGTTAGTGGGAATGTAAAATTTCCTACATCTAGATTAGCTGATTGCATTCTTGTGATGTCATTTAACGTGTTCTGTTTCCTATATCCTGGGAGTTAGATCTAAAGGTTTGATGAGATTCATGTTCACTTGTGCTTTGTTGTTGTTGTTTTTTTACAATGATACATCCTAGGTGCTGCATACTTCCTGTATCAATCAGGAAGGAATTAATGTCTGATTGCCACTTTTTTTCTGATGTTAAGATTGATGAGTGCAATCAGGTGTCGTCAGCCTGCTCCATTTATTACGAAGTTCTCCATCAACCTTTCACCCAAAGATTCTAGCAGCTATTGATGGTCATTAATGTCCTATATCCATCAATTAGGGAAAGCAAAATGGTCATTTTCTAATTCTATTATTCTCTCAGTACTCACTAGTGAAAAAAGGGAATTCTTCTATAAAGGTAATTTTTTTCACCAAAGTATTTCATAACTCTAAAGTAAAGCTTGTTGGGGAAGAAAAAATACTTTATTTTTTTCCTTGTTACATTTCAGATTAATGTGTTGGTACCCAGCAACTTTCAAAGACTGCCAATTAACTTATTGTTAGTTTGGTTTTGCTATATCTGATTGTTTTCAACTCATTGCAATCATTATTTTGCTTTATACTCAAATAGTTCTTTCTGTGGCCAGTAGGCATCCCTTCAGTTAGCTCCTGACTCCTTTTATTTTTTTTAAACCAGTGAAATATTTTTTTTTTTTTATTACAAACCTGAGGACATTTTCGCATTTATCTTCAGATAGAGTGGGAAATAAAACATGGATGTGAGCCCAGGGGACAAACTGCAACCGCGGTACGTGCCCTTAGTGGGAACCGAACCAGGATCTCTCTGGTCCTCGGGCTGACGCTCTAACTGCTGAGCTAAACCAGCCAGGGAAGCTCCCGAGTCCTTTTAAAACCACAGTGGTCTATTATTTCTTTGCTTTCTGGCACCACACGATGTTCCAGGTGTTTATCTGGTGTTTATCTGGTGTATTTCCTGCTTCATTCAGACCTGGAGTCAGCAATTTCTGCAAGGAGCCTCAGGAAATCGTATTTAGAGACAATAATCTGGGAGGCAGGGATACTGTTTACTGGGGCAACATTGCTTCTGGGTCTTGTCAGCATCCAGAGCTAGGAACTAAATTTTGTTATTTTTGCTGTTTTGCTTTTAAAAGAAAAATATATCATGAGTGCATATCATATTTCCAGAATACATGGTTTTAATTTCTCTAACTTATATATGTGTCACTGTTATCCTGAAAATCTTGGTTCCTAATGACATTATTAATTTATTCTATCCTATTATATATAATTTTCAAAATAACAATATCAATATTAATATTAAAAACTTGATTATTAAGTGTAGTTTAAGATATCTCTGTAGTACTCAGCCGGTGTGGCTCAGTGGTTGAACGTCAACCCAATCGCTGGTTCAATTCCCGGTCAGGGCACATGCCCAGGTTATGGGCCCGAGCCCCAGTGAGGGGCGTGCAGGAGGCAGTCAATCGATGTTCTTTTTCATCAATGTTTCTATCTTTCTCTCCTTTTCCCTTTCCCTTTCTCTCTCTCTAAAATCAATAAGGGAAAGGAAAATATATATATATATTTATATATATATATACTCAAATATATATAATATATAATATATATATATATATAATCTCTGCAGTTCTTTCTGTCTTTAGGATATATTTCACTAAGAATTTATTTTCAAGTTACATGTGTTTTAAAGTCACATGAAATGAAATAATCTTCTATGTTACTAGGACACAAATCCACAAATTTGAAATACGTACATTTGTTTTATTTTGCTTCATTTTGTTTCCAATTTTTATGAATTGCCTTATCCGTTATTGTTTCCTTTATTTCTAATTTTAACATTAGGTAAAAACATGTACATGTCTCCAAGGTCAAACCATTAAACAAACTGCATTTAGAGAACTCCAACATTCACCCTTATCCCCACCTCTGTTAACACCCTCCTCACTTCTTACCAGAAAAAGCATTTACAGTGTTTTGTTTATCCTTCCAATGTTTCATTAATATAATATATACTCATATTCCACCCCCTTCTTAGATAAAAGGTAGCAGATTACAAACACTGTTCTGCCCTTGACTTTTTTCAACTAATTATAGCCATAGAAGGAGAGAGAGGTCCTCTGCATCTCCTTTAACCACTTCATGGTCCTCCATTGTATGAATGTGCTATAGTTTATTGCAACTAATCTCTTATTCCTGGGCGTTCGGGCTATTTTCTGTTTTGCAGTTACAAATAGGGTGACTGAATTGCCTTCTACATATGTCATTCAATACTTTTCCAAATGAATCCTTAGGAAATATCCTTGCCAGGCCAAAGCACACATGCTTATGTAATATATTGCTACATAAGGACAAGTTCCTCTACCAGGGCTATGCTCCCATCAGCGAAGTATGGGAGTGCCTATTTCTGCAGTCTTGCCAACAAAATCCAATTGTTACACTCTTGGATCTTTGCCAATTTGATAGGTAAGAGATGGTGTTTTAATTCATTTTCATCTCTTCGTATGAGCAAAGTTAAGTATCTTTTCATTTCTGTAAGTGCCATTTGCATTTCTTTTCTTGTGAACTGTGTATATGTATTTCTTGTCCGGTTTATAAGGTTTTGTTTTCTTCTCAGTTTGTAGAAATTTTTTAGATATTAGCCCTTTTTCTGTGACAGAAGTTGCAAATATTTCCCTAGATGTCACCTGTATTTTTATTTCATGTGTAATGGCATTTTGCCATGCAGAATTTGAAAAAACATAGCCAAAGTTATCATAATTTTCCCTTAATTTGGGAAATTTTCACTCACATGTTATGAAGGTTCACCCATGTTTTCTTCTAGTATTTGCACAGTTTCATTTTTTACATTCAGATCTTTTCTTTGTTTTGAATTTATACTGGTATACAATATGCAGATGAATTTATTTTTATATTTTTCATATGGCTATCCAGTTGTTCCCACATCACTTTTAAAAAACTCTGTATTTTCCACTAATTTCAGATGCTGCTTTTATCATGTTCTGAATTTCCATGTGCAGTTAGGTTTATTTCTGGATTTTCTATTTGGTTTCATTAGTTTGTCTGTTTATTCACTTGCCAATATAATTTTCTTCTAATTATAGAGACTTTGTAATATGTTTTAACATCTGGTCTAGGATCTAGCCCCCACCACTGTTTTTATTTTTTAAGGTTTTCCAGGCTATTTATGTTTCATTGCTTTTCCAAATGAAATATAATCAACTTGTTCAACGTCAAGAAAAAAAAACTGACAATATGTGTTACTATCAGAATAAATATCATTACAATAGGGAATCTCTTCCTATCTAAATTCATGGTATGGTTTACTATTTGTTCATGTCTACTTTTTTGTCATTCAGGTATATTTTATTGTTTCTTCATATATATTTTAGTCATTTCTTTTTAGATTCATGCCTAGGTACTTTTGTTGTTATTTTTGTTACAATTATAAAAGGGATCTTTATATCTTCCAACCATTTATTTTTATATATGAAAGCTATTGCTTTCTATATACTGATTTTATAACCTGGTGTCTAACTAAATTATCTTAAGTGTTTTGGTATTTTTTCATTGACTTTTTTTTTAGTTTTCCAGGTATATAATAATGTTTATAAGTAGAGATTATTTTACCTCTTGCCTTCTAATTTGTATGCCTCTCTCTAATGGCACTGGATGATAATTTTTTTAAAGGTTTTAAATAATAATGATGATATTGGCTTTCATTGTCTTATTCCTGACTTTGGCAGGTGTTTTCTCATTAAATAAGATGCTGGCTTTGGGGATAAGATACATATAATTATCTGATGCATTTTTAATTTGTAGTAAATCTGTCATTTTCTCTGCATTGTGGCTGAGATGAGACTTCAGGAATAGAGTGGAAGTTACCAAGAATGGTTGCTTTTCAAATTTTAATGTACATACACATCACCAGGGGATCCTGTTTAAGTGCAGATTGTGATTCAACAGGGATAGGATGAGGGCTGAGTGTCTGTATTTTTAACAAGCACCCAGGGTAGGCTGGGATGCTACTGCTCCAAGGGGACTACACTTTAAGTAGCAATGATCTAAAACAAGTAAGTCATTTTCTAGCTTTGATTTTCAAAATACACTTTAAGATCATTCAAAGGAGAGAAAATAATCATGAAAATTCTGGTTTTCAATTTTAAGGGCCAGGCACTTAAGAGAGAATTGGGGATTTTTTTGTTTGTCTTTGTTTTTTTCTTCTTTGTTTTATTTTGTTTGTTTGTTTTAGGAAATCTCCCAATGCTGGCATTTTAACTGTCTGTAAACCAAGTCTAGGGGACTAGAGCAGGATGTGACAAAAGGTGGCTTCCTGCCACATAGGAAGAGGAAGAAAGCCCTTTCTGCAGCTGTGAGGAGGAGTCTGAGGAGATAGAGTTGAGAAGTAGTTTGTGCAGCCCCAGTTAGAAAACACACTGGGGCGGGGCACAGGGATAGAAAAGCATAGTCTATAGTTAACAATATTGTATTAGATGCTTAAACATCTGCTAAGAGGGTAGATTTTATGTTGGTGTTCTTATCACAAAATAATCATCCTAATAAATATGAATAAGAGGACAGGAGAAAACTTAAAAAAAAATTTTTTTTCCTTTATTAATTTTAGAGAGAGTGGAAGTGAAAGGGAGAGAGAGATAGAAACATCCATGAGAGAGAACATCGACTGGCTGCCTCCTGCATGCTCCCCACTGGGGATCGGGCCCACAGCCTGGGCAAGTGTCCTGATCGGGAATCGAACCGGCGGCCTCTTGGTGCATGGGTCATGCTCAACCACTGACCCACACTGGCCGGACAGGAGAAAACTTTTGAGGGTGATGGGTAGGTTTATGGCATAGACTGTGGTATTTTTTTGTGTATGGTGATTTTTTTTTTTTTTTAAATTGAGAGACGCTGTAAGTAGAAACTGCACACTGGGTTTTGAACACTTAGAATGAGCCCTGGCCAGTTTGGCTCAGTGGTTAGAGTGTCGGCCTGCCGACCAGAGAGTCCCGGGTTCGGTTCCCGCTATGGGCACGTACCTCGGTTGCAGTTTGTCCCTGGCCCTGGTTGGGGTCGTGTGGGTGGCAGCCACTCGATGTGTCTCTCTCATGTCAATGTTTCTCTCTCTCTTCCTCCCTTTCTCCCTTCCGCTCTATCTGAAGATAAATGCACACACACACAAAAAAGTGTCCTTGGGTGAGGATAAAAAAAAAAAAAGCTTAGAATGAAAAAGAGTGTAAACTATCTCTGATAATTTTAAAATATCAATTACATGTTCAAATGTTAATATTTGGCTACATGTGATTAAATAAAATATTTAATGTATATATTTTTAAAAAGATACTGAGTGTGAAATCATCTAGGACTATACTTAACATACAATAGCCTCTCAAAATTTCCTGTTTCTTCCCCGGCATTGCAACTTTTGGTTAGTCAATTAACCTCTTTTTGAAATTTAGCCTCCTCATCTCAAAAACTCAAATATTTCCCCAGTTTTACTAAAAATCAAATGAAAAACATTCCAAGGCACTCTGTAAATCGCTAAGCATTGTGTAAATCTTAGTTATTGATATGGTAAGTGCCGTTTGGCATTTTTTTACTTCTCAGCATATAAATCCCCACTCTGTTTGGGGGAAATCACACAATAGGTGGGGAGCAGGACCCACACCTCACTGTGAACATCAAAGAAGGGTCAATATTGCCTGATTCCTGGCAGGTAGAGCAGACCCAGGGAGTAACCCAAGGACAGGGCGGAGATGCACTGCAGCAGCTGCAGTGACTTGGGGCACAGTCTCTGGATGGCACACATACAGGGTGGTGCTGCCAGCAGCAGTGGGCAGTGTCCAGTGGCATCATCCTAAACAGAGACAGCCCGTGGCAGGATCTTGGCTGTGCCTCATCTTACTTGGAACCTGCTCGAGTCTGGATCCCCAGCCTTCCCTTGGAATCTGATGCACTTAAGATAGGCAGAGGCCATTTCTATCTTCATAATTTAAAAATCTTGATTAGTACACATACCATCTATAAAAGAGTCAATTCCTAAACTCAAGGAGTTGGTATAGAGTCTGGATTTAACATTCAAATTGCCACGGATAGAATAATTTACACATATTTAGTTATTTAATATATGTTGGTGAAAACCCAAAATAATCAGATCTTTTTAGTATCCGGTAAAAGAAAAAGAAGGTGGAAAAGCAGCCACCTTCTTTTCCTATTCTACAAACTCTCCCCAACCCACTTAATCATGCCTTTGGCTTTCACCCCAAGTTGCTAATCACCCCAAATCTCTTTCATTAATTCACATCCCTTTTCTTACCTCCAGATCCATTTATCCAATCTGCAATAAATATATATACTCAGATTTCCTCCAAACATATTCAGCTCAGTGCCTTGTTCCAAACGGAATTTGCCCTTTTGCTTTCATTTTATATTAACTAGATTAATGAATGACAATCAATTTTCCAACCCGTAAGTCTGACAGTCACTCGAGTTTTCTTCTTTCTTGCTTTCACTATACAATCAAAGTCCAGTTCCTACTGATTTTACCTCGTAAGCACCTCCACAACCCCTGTTCTGGTCCAGATAATCTCTCAAGAGTACTACCATGACCTCCTAGGACATTTCTGCCTCTAGTCATGCCTCCTTTGACTCCTTCATACTGCACACTAACTGCTCTCATTATACTTAAAATGAAAACCACACCCCCAATGTATTAAGGGGACCGGAAAGTAATGTCGTTTTTTTTACATTAAATTCAAACAGATAAATTTTTAACAAGTTTTTATTTTTATTTTATTTTTTTTATGTTTTTATTTTTTTAACTTATCTTTAATGTTAAATGTATTACAGATGTTCCTCATTTTTCCCCCATTGCCCCCCTCTTCCCCATTCCCGCCCAGCTCCTGCCTTTCCCCACACTGTTGTCTGTGTCCACTGGTTATGCGCATATATATATTTCTTCCCACCACCAACTCCCCTTCCCTTTGAGGTTTGTCAGTCTAACAAACCAATTTGTACTTCTTAATCCCTTCACCTTTTTCACCCATACCCCCAGCCCCCACCCATCTGGTAACCAACAAAAGTTCTCTGTATCTATGAGAATGTTTCTGTTCTGCTTGTTCATTTTGTTTGTAGATTCAGTTGTTGATAGATATGTATTTATTGCCATTTTGTTTGTTCATATTTTTTTATCTTTTTCTTCAAGAAGACCCTTCAACATTTCATATAAGAATGGTTTGGTGGTGATGAATTCCTTTAGCTTTTCCTTGTCTGGGAAACACTTTATATGGCCATCGATTCTAAATGACAGCTTTGCAGGATAGAGTAATCTTGGTTGTAGGTTCTTGTTTTTCATCACTCTGAATATTTCTTGCCACTCCCTTCTGGCCTGCAAAGTTTCTTTTGAGAAATCAGCTGACAGTCTTATGGGAACCCCTTTGTAGGTAACTAACTGCTTTTCTCTTGCTGCTTTTAAGATTCTCTTTTTGTCTTGAACCTTCTGCATTTTGATGATGATGTGTCTTGGTGTGGGCCTCTTGGGGTTCATTTTGTTTGGGACTCTCTGTGCTTCCTGGACTTGTATGTCTATTTCCTTCACTAAGTTAGGGAAGTTTTCTGCCAGTATTGTTTCAAATAGGTTTTCGATTTCTTGTTCTCTCTCTTCTCCTTCTGGCACCTCCAAGATGCGAATGTTGGCACACCTGAAGTTGTCCCAGAGGCTCCTTACACTATCCTCATTTTTTGGATTCTGTTTTCTTTTTGCTGTTCCGATTGGGTGTTTTTTGCTTCCTTATTTTCCAAACTGATGGTTTGCTTCTTGGCTTTACCTACTCTACTATTGAATCTGTGTAAACTATTCTTTATTTCAGTTAGTGCCTCCTTCATTTCTGACTGGTCCTTTTTTATGCTCACTAAGTTCACTGAGGTTCTCGCTAAGTCCATTGAGCATCCTTATAAGCAGTGTTTTGAACTCAACATCTGTTAGATTGCTTAACTCCATTTCACTTAGTTCTTTTCCTGGAGTTCTGTTCTGTTCTTTCATTTGGGACCTGTTTCTTTGTCTCCTCATTTTGGCTGCCTCCCTGTGTTTGTTTCTGTGTATTACTTAGCGAGAGGTATGGGGCTAGCTGAGACCAGATGCTGCTTGTTTGAAAGAATTTAGGAAAAGCTGAAGCAGGATCCAAGACAGGCCAATCCTATGGTAAAGCAACTGGCAACAGCTTGGGTGGGCCTGGAAGTTGGGTGGGGCGGGGCCTCAGGGAATCACCAGGGCGGGGCCAACAGTGTGAGCCAGGTAGCTGGAGTCCCAGATATGGTGGTGTCTGCCGGCCCAGGGAAGGGCTCACCAAAGGAACAAAGGCCTCTGATAGCACGTCTGTTCAGGAGAAAGCTGCCTCTCCAGCCCTCGCTCCAATGCCAAACAGCTCAGTTCTTCCCCATATGGCTCTGGTGCCTTTCAAGCTGCCTCCCCCACGCTGGAGCCTGGAGAGTGGGAGTCTGAGTAAGTCCGTGCACGGGCCCTTTAAGAGGAGCTGCCGGGGGCTCCAGCCGCCTCAGCCTCAGTTCCCGCTGGTTTTTACAGCCAGAAGTTATGGGGACTTCTCTTCCTGGCACTGGAACCCTGAGCTGGGTGCCTGGTGTGGAACGGGGGCCCCTCAGTCCTCAGGGAGGACCTTCCCAGCTGAGGTATCCTCCTGATTTTTATCCGCCACACGTGGGTGTGGGACCAGCCTGTCGCGCCTCTGTCCCTCCTACCAGTCTCGATGCGGCTTCTTCTTTAATTTTGTAGTTGTAGGACTTCCATTCAGCTTGATTTCAGGCGGTTTTGAATGATGGTTGTTCTGTAGTTTAGTTGTAACTTTGATGTGGTTGTGGGAGGATGCGATACCACGTTTACCTACGCCGCCATCTTGACCGGAAGTCCCACAAGTTTTTATTTTTAATCAATGATGTAGTCACTCTCATTATCAGCAACCTTTTGCCATCTAGTGTGCAAATTTTCAATGCCGGATCGATAAAAATCAATTGGTTTTTGAGCAAAATATCTAGAGATGGCATTTTGAACATCATCCAAATTTTCAAATTTTTTGCCACTTAGAAAGTGTTGTAGCGATCGGAATAAATGGAAATCTGATGGCGCACTATCAAGCGAGTATGGTGGGTGAGGCAATACCTCCCACCTCAATTCATTAATTTTTTCCACGGTTCGTCTTGCGCAGTGCGGTCTTGCATTATCGTGTTGCAGAATAACGCCTTTTCTGGTGACAATCGCTGGGCACTTTTCAATTAAAGATTGATTTACTCGATCCAATTGTTCACAGGAAAGGTCTGCATTCAGTTTGTCCAGGTTTCAGCACTTCAAAATGAATGACCCCACGAATACTCCACCAAACACACAAAAGTGCCTTTTTGGGGTGTAAACCTGGCTTAGCTGTACTTCGTGGCAATTCCTTCAGAGAGAGCCACTGCCTTTTGCATTTTGGATTATCATAGAGAACCCATTTTTCATCTCCAGTGATCAAGTGATCAAAAAACACTTCTGTATTGTGTTGTTGAAGCAATAAGTTGCATGTGGTGGACCGGTTAGCTTTGTTTTCTTCGGACAGATTATGCGGGACCCAAACACCTGCTCTGCTTACTTTACCAATCTGCTGCAAATGTTCTTGGATGGTCGACCAAGGTTGGTTAAGAGTGTTTGACAGTTCCTCGATTGTCTGACATGGATTTGCTTCCACTTCTGCCCTTAACATGTCATTACTTTAACGACATTACTTTCCGGTCCCCCTAATACAACATCACCTACATCTTTTCCCTTAGTCTCGTGGTTAGGAGACTTTTGCCACAGTTAACACACATGTTCTCTTTCAAATTGCCTATCACCCCCAATTCACACCTTCTCATGGGAGCCTGAGTGATTTTCCTGGTGAATTCAGGGAATATACTGACTTAGCTTTTTAGAGTCAGGCAGACTGTAGACATACCCTATTTGCTGCTCATCTAAAGGGTAATTTAAAAAAAATTTATTAAAACACAGCTGGCATACAATATTATATTTGTTTCAGGTGTACAACATAGAGATTGGACATTTGTATACATTATGATGGGACCACCACACTAAGTCTATAGTAACCATCTGTCACCATGCGAAGTTATTACAGTATTATTGACTATATATTCCCTGTGCTGTACACCACATCCCCGTGTGTAGGGTACACTTTTAGGGGCAGGCTCTGACCATTTGAGGAAGGGGTGCTGCAGTTGAGGCAGTAAATGTAATTCAGGAAGAAGCACTGAGAAGCCTAGTACGACTATACATCTAAGACAGCGATTTCCAACCCGTGTGCCACAAGAATTTTTAAAACATGCAATACCTGACTATTTTGTCAGGCGCACTGACCTCTTTTCCCTTAGATTGTCAAATTAAAAAATGACAACAGCCAACACAACAATAGCTGTCTGGTGTGAATGAATCAAAATTATACCTTTTTTGTGTGTGTGTCAGATAGGCAAAAAACATATTTTTTGGTGTGTTGCAAAATTTTAGTAATTAGTTTATGTATGCCATGAGATGAAAAAGGTTACAAATCACTGATCTAAGTTGTATCAACCAATCCAGTTTTTATCTGTAATAAAGCTACTTTCCTTTTTTCTCTGTTTTCAGAATACACCAAGTTCTCCTATTTCCTTCCTTTGTACATGCTACTCCCTCTGCTTCTTTTGCATTTGGAAAACTCTTCTCATACATCAAGCCTCAGCTAAAATACTATACCCAGACAGGCTAAAAGGCTCTTATTCTGCTATATCCATATAGGAATTATCATATTACATTGTAATTACTTGTTTGCACATTTGATTTTAGCCTATAAATTCCCCTAGATCAGGAAATGTACTTTAAATCAACTTGAATTACTAAATCTTAGCACCAAGTGACCTAGTAGGCTATCATTAAATAATTATTCAATAAATAATAACTAAGCTCAACATGTACTCTCATGCCTCAAAAAAAGTTTGAATTTTTATCAAATGCTAGCAGCACTGGCCGATTTGGCTCAGTGATTAGTGTCGGCCCTCGGATGGAAGGGTTGTGGGTTCGATTCCTGGTCAAGAGCAGGTAACTGGGTTGCAGGTTGATCCCTGGCCCTCACTGGGGTCATGTGGGAGGCAACCAATCGATGTGTCTTTCTCACATTGATGTTTCTCTCTCTTTCTTCCCCCCTCCCTCCCTTCCACCCTATCTTAAAAAAAAAAAAAAAAATCAATCAAAAATATCATTGGGTGAGGATTAACAAAATTTATGAATTAATTAATTAATTTAAAAATGCTGGCAGTATAATTACATGAGTACTAAAACTGAGCTAAGAAGAAGTGCCACAGTCTTTTTTAAAATGTATGCCAACTGTAGTGAAAGGAGAATTATTACTTCTTAGATATGTCTTAACAGGATACCAGTCTAAAAATAAAATCAGCTCTATTTATAACCCCTATTCTATAAACTCCCCAAGTACGAAATTACATATCAAATATCTAAAAACGGAATGCAGTTCTTCTAGATAAAAATCAGTCTTACAGAAAATTGTACACAATTGATTTTCAAGCTTATATTACTTGCAGCTTATGGGCTACAAAAATGCTGATCGCACCATTTTATAAGACTCAGTCATAGAGAACTGTATTTTGGACAGAGCATGGCACCAGGGTAATTCCATAGGATAGTATTATAGAATGAGAGTAGAGGCATCTGTTAACATCGAATGCTAACCCTCTCAGAACCATTCCAAAATAAGAACTGAGCTATTTTAGAACAAAGGAATACTGAAACATATTTATCCACCATCTCCTTGCAAACTTACTGAGGATGGGCTGCACATACAACAGGAATGTAATTAAGTAAAGAAGGAAAAGAAAAAAGTTTCATAAAAGCAAGACGAAACACTCACTGACATTAGAACACAAAACCTGCCATTAGGTTCTATACACTTTTGGAGGTTGCATAGAAATTGGCCTCGAACAGGGCTTGGCGAATTCCTATCAACTTGCTTGTTGTACATAACCATAAACACACTAGGGTCTTAGCTTAATACTTAATGCATCTAAGTACATTGATTATTCACATCAATGGAATGGAATGTAAAAAAAGGTCAATAAATCATAAATAATCATATATAATCCTAACATTTTCTTCTCACAAAATGGTAAAGAATCTGTAGTGGATATCTAAGTCTAAAGCCAGCCTGCATTTCAGGCACCATTTTGGTCTGAGAGGCCCAGACTTAGAATTTAACGAGCTTGCAAAAAGTAAAATGTAGCCCATAGCTTGCAGCCCTTTGTTTCATGCTACTCTTCACATCCTAGTGTCCCCTGGTCTAATCATGAATACAGACAGACTCTGAGATGAAAATAATGAGGTAAAAATAATCACTTCCTATGTGATCTAAAATAGTCATGGTAGTTAAAAATATAGGAACAATAACTAACCTAACCTATGATACTAATTTCTAAAAGAAGTATGGAGAACTTTCTCCAGATTGATCCCATGTTCTTCCTCTTAGATCTATCATATTAGGTTAGTAAATAAATATGGGGAGAAATATTCTCTGTAGAAAAATGTGTCTGTCTTTTTTAAATGCTTCCAGGAGGAGCTCTCCCATCCCCCTACAATTCCACATTAGGAAGGTTCCGTTGAACATACCTCTAGTCATGGCGCTGAGGTTCCCAGAAGCAATTCAACCAGTTGGAGACTATGTAGAATAAATAACAGTTGAAAGCATATAAAAAGGTGCCATATATCCAAACAAGCATTGTATCCCTTGACACAGAATATGTAAGTGTGAAGGCAAATTGCATTCATCTTGCCAAGATAATAAATCAGAACCAAAGAAAGAAATTCCTGATGTATAAGTCGGAGAGCTTGTCCATATTCCCCTGAGGTTAACTAGGAAAAGACATCCAATCTACTCTCTAGCCAACGGTTTTTCTCTGATAGCTATAGATAAAAGTTCAAAATACATGAGAATATTGAAAAATGAATATTCTGAAAACTATTTTGAGCATACAATATTTAAAACAAAACAAAACAGAAAACCCAATTCATAAGGACCTTTACCTTTAGAAGAGCAACAAGCTAAGTCCTAGCAGAGTCTACTGTGAAGGGACTCAGTCTACTGTTAAATCATGTGAAGGGAATCTAACCAGGTCAAAAGGACACAGTCAGGTATGCTGATCCTGGTGGCTTTCACTGCTGCAATTCACTGGCTCAGAGCCCAGGGGCTGCCTTTCTCTGCTGGCCTTGCTCCTGGCTCCCAAGCCATTCTAATTAAAAGAAGTTACACTGTTTTGCTCACACTCAGATCTGGAATGTTGAAAGATTGACCATTGTTGAGGGAAATGGTCCAGATGTCAAAATAAAAAAGGAGTGCATAAATTGTTGGGACAAATGGGTGCCTCTCTGGAAAAAAATGAAGTTGGATTAAAACCTCACACTAAACATGAAGCCAAACCCAATATGGTAAAAAAAAAAAAAAAAATTTAATATATAAAAGGAAAACTAAAAGCTTATGAACTTTAAAAATTTTTATTTAAAATACTGTCTATATTAATCCAAATTAGGTAGTACAACTAGACTTGGACAAAATGATTTGAAGAATAATTAGTTAATGCACTTGATATTTTTTCTTACTGTAAAAAATATGATGATGCCTCATCTTTGAAATATTTGAAAATGATTAAATGTAAAGACAGGGTTTAAACTGCATATTGATCATTGTTTCACAGTTATTATTTATTTTTTATTCATTTTGTTAATAGTATATTTCCTTCCTAAATGTTCTTCCCAATCATGAGATCCGTAATTCAGTGGATGTTAGGGCCACTGGTAATCTATCAAGTGATCTGTAAGTAGTTCAACAAGAGCCTGGCACTTTCCCAACACTTGATAGTTTTCTTGACTTGTTAGAAAAAGAAACAAATGATGTATTATTATTGGGTATATTTAAATTTTTTAAAATATATTTTTATTGATTTTTTAGAGAGAGGAGAAGGGAGAGGGAGAGAGAAAGAAAGAGAAACATTGACGTAATTGCTTCCTGCACATACACCAACCAGGGACTGAACCCGAAACCTGGGCATGTGCTCTGTTCAGGAATCGAACCGGTGACCTTTCGGTGCACGGGACAACGCTCAACCACTGAGCCACACCAGCCAGGGCAGGTGTATTTAAATCTTAAATAACATACTCTGTTTTATTATTTTAAAAAGTAAAACTAAAGTACTAGAAAAAAACTTAGGCTATTTATTATAGCCTCAGAGTAGGGATGGTCTTTAACTATACACAGAACCCAGAAGCCATTTTAAAAAGGTAAATTTAAGCATATTAAAATAAAAAACAACTGCGTGGCAAAACACATCTGTCTTAGTCTGTTTGGGCTGCTATAATAAATGCTATAAACTGAGTAGTTTATAAACAGAAATTTATTTCTCACAGTTCTGGAGGCTGCAAAGTCCAAGATCAAGGTACCAGCAGATTCAGCGTCTGAGGGCAACGACCTTCCTGGTTCATAGACAGCTGTCTTTTGCTCACAAATAGGAAAAGAGCTCTCTCAGGCCCTTTTTATAAGGACGCTAATCTCATTCATGGGCTCTCCCCCTCATCACCTGATTACCTTCCAAAGGCACAACTTTCTAATGTTATTACCATGGGGGTTAGGTTTCAACATATGAATTATTGGGGGGCAGGGGAACACAAACATTCAGACCATAGCAACACCATAAGCAGAGTATAAAAGCAAAGCAAAAATGTATTGGCAACTCATATCACAGACAACATGTAAAAAGCTAAACTTGATTTTAAAACTAATTAGAAAAATGGGCAAAAGATTTGTAAAGACAATTTACAGAAAAGGAAATAAAATGGCTCTTAAACATTTGAAAATGTATTTAACTTCACTCAAAACAAGAAAAATGCAAATGAAAATTATATTTATACTAATTTCCCTATCATAGTAACAAGTATTCCAAAGTTTGATATTACACTGTATTAGGGGTTGGGGGTGTGGGTGGAACATTCTTCCAAACATTGCTGGTGGGATTGTTAAATGATACAACTCTTCTGGAGGTCCATTTGGCAATATCTAGCAAAATATAAAATTCATGTACCCTTTGCCCCAGCAGTTGTGCTTATTCAAATTTATCCAAAAATATACTTGCATACATGCAAAATATTATGTGCAGTGTTAATCACTGAGGCATTGTTGTAAGAATCTGATTAAATAAATTATAGCATATTCCCAAAATTGAATCCTACCTGGTTGTAAAATACACACACACACACACACAAAAGAAGGAAGCTCAACAAGAAGCTTCTTTTGTGTGTGTGTGTGTGTGTGTGTGTGTGTGTGTGTGTATTTTACAACCAGGTAGGAAAAAAAAACAAAACAAAAAAAACAAAATGCAGAACAGTGTGTATACTATGTTATATTTGGGCTAACTAAAGTGATATATATTCACATTTGCTGTCAGCTTTTAGGTAATCAGACCCATACAACTCCACTCAGATCAATACAAATCCAGGCTACCTTCCTATATTAGTCAACATGGTCCCTTATTTTAAATATAAACAGGCAACCAAACATTTGAGAAAAACTTAAAGCACAAAAGAAAAAGATTAATCAGCAACAAACACCAATTGATCAAGAAGAAAGAGAGATGATACATGGGACAGAAAAGAACCTTCATAAATTAAAGATAGTATTCCCAAGGAGATTTTAGAGGATGTTACAAAAATAGAACAAAAATAGGCTGCTATAAAAATAAGATCATGTCCGGCTGGTGTGGCTCAGTGGTTGAGCGTCGACCCAGGCAGCAAGAGGTTGCCGGTTTGATTCCCAGTCAGGATACATGCCTAGGTTGTGGGCCCGATCCCCAGTGGGGGACATGCAGGAGGCGGCCAATCGATGTTCTCTCTCATCGATTTTTCCATCTCTCTCCTTCTCACTTCCTCTCTCTCTAAAAATCAATAAAGGAAAAAAAATTTTTTTTAAATAAATAAGATCATTAAGAATATAAGAAAGAAGCCTTAAAATATGACTGTTAAAAAAAAAATAGAGAACTAGGTAATAGAATGAACAAGATTAAAGACCAAATTAGTGATTTTAAAAATAAAGTTGCAGAAATGGTAGATATTAACAAATAAGAGAACAGAGATAATGCACGGAAGAAAAATTCATAACGTTAATTAGAATAAAATGACACTGGGAAAAAACCTAGAATCCTCAGAATGAAGGAGTTCACTGAGTGTTGATGAGTATGAAAGAAAAACACTATACCTAAACACATCCTGGCAAATTTCAGAATTTCAAGTGTAAAGAGAAAGTGCAAAATTATCCCAGAATGGCTAGAAGGTGAAAATAAAAAAGCAGGTCATTTACAAAGGAAATGAAAATTAGCATCTCAATAGCAACATTTAGGTTCTTGAGGAACTTGAAGAGAAAATGATTTTGAATGTAGAATTCTATACTCAGATGAACTATTAGTCAAGGGCAAGGGTAAATAATGACATTTTCAGGATTACAGTAATGGCTAATATTGCTTGAATTCTTACTATGAACCAGGTACAGCTCCAAGCTCTTTGCAATTATTAACTTATTTATTTAATCCTCAGAACAATCCAATTAATTCAGTACTAGTATTATCTCTAGTTTTACAGATGAGAAAACAAAGGCATAAAGAGGCTGGGAAACTTGCCAAAGATCATGCTACTCATGGGAGACAGAGCTGGGCTTTGAACCTAAGAAGCTTGGCTGCAGAGAACAACTCTTACCTGTTACACAATAGTGCCAATCTGTTGTTCAGGTACTCAGAAAATGTATGTCCCACGTAGCCTACGTGAAAAAACAAAAACATTTCTTGACAATATACTACAGTAACATGAAATAGAAGTTCAAGAAACAGTGGCACTGACCTGGGAGCCCAGAGGTCTCAGGACGGCAGCTCTGCAGCACGCTGAGGCTTTAGCACACAAATTGTATAATCAAAGTCCAGAAGTTCTCACTCGTCAAATAATGACATATTTCTCCTGTCACAAAGAAAAAAGCAATTGAAAACAATAATTTTGAACCATTTTTTGGAGTGAAAGAAAAGGCTTGGAACATTCTCATTCTAAATGGACGAATTTAACCACATGAACATTTCTATTCAATCACCTACTTGCTTCTCCAATGTACAGTTACATACTCAATATGGTAAATGCAGCTTATTGATTTTTTTCATTTTTAGAATTAATTACAGGAAGAGATAGAAAATATGTCTATTTTCTATAGATTAGAAAGAAAATAATAGAGGCTTTGTTAACATACAAGTAATGGAGTAGTTAAAATGAGGAAAAAGTAAGAAGGAACAGGAGAGGTGTATGCAGGGGAAGTAGAACTGTACTTATTTCCTCATCTTATAGAGCAGGAGTTATAAAATACAGATATAAAATATCACATATTTGTAAAGGTAAACATAAAAATAACTAAAACAAAAACCTAACTAAAACTTGGAAGTGGAGAGGGAAAGAGGCAAGAAACAGGTATAAGTAGAGTTTACAATGGTGTCCACTAGATTAAAATCAGAAATGGCTGAAAGGAGCAATCTCTGAAGAATGAGCCTGCTTTGTTGTTTGTTTTTACCATGTGGATGTATTATTTTTGGGTCAATGAATGGATGCACTGATGAATGGATTGAAGTAAATAAAGAGTTGTACTATCTTCTGGAAGAAGTATTTTAGCAAAAAGCTGGTGAAAGACTAAGAGTTATCTACCAATGGACATAGACAATAGTGTGGTGAAGGTAGAAGAGGGAGAAAGGGGTTAATAGGGGGGAAAAAAGGGGAGACATCTGTAATACTTTCAACCATAAAGATAATTTTTTTAAAAAGTAAGAGTTATCTAAATGAAGAGAAAGAGGAAAAAGTATTTCATGTAGAGGGTCCAGACCAGAAGGAAGTTCATGGACTGGGAAATGGAGTAGAAAGGGAAAGTTGAAATGAGGTAGAAAAGACAGACGGGGCTTGTGAGCCATGTTAAGGAGCTCAAGGGAGAAGCTACCTAAGTGTTCTAAAAGGAGAGCGTGGTAGCCATAGAAATGTGCCACTCGAATGAATTTTTCTTCAAGAGAGGATCAGCTTCAAGGACTGTAGTTAGCTAAGAGCTTCCAGCTGGCACACCTTCTGAATCCACGATAGCATTCACACTGAGGTCACACTTCCCCTAGGCTGCTTCAAGCCAATGATTGAGCACAATGTAGTGGAGGTATTAGAGCCAGATCATTACTGCCCAACATGGGACCCCTCTGACAGGAGAGCTAGGCTCTTCGGCTTCTCATCAGACTGGCTAAGGTTCCTCAAAGCTGTCCTGCAGTCTGAGCCTTTTTCTATCCAATCATCCTTCCTTCCCCCTCTCCTCTTCCCTACACCATGGTCTGAGGCTGCCCCCTACACACTCCTCTCTCTTTCTTTATCTTTCTCAGCTATTTCACCCAGTAAATCTCTTACCATTCTAGTCCTGTCTTGGCATTTGCTCCCCAAAGGACTTGAACTGACCCAGGGAGTGACATGATGTCTTATTTTACCACAGAGTGTAGAATAAGTGTGGTGAGATTGAATATAAAGGAGACATTGGGAGGCTTTTTAAAGAAATCTGGGTGAGATCTTATTGAAGCCAGGACAAAGGTAGTAGAATAGAAAAGAAGTGGATGTATTAAATTGGTTGTTTTATATAATTTATATAATATATTGGGATTAGAATTGATGAGTTTTGATGATTAGCAGTGAGATAAAAAGAAGTCGAAAATGATTCCAAGTTTCTGGCTGGGTGTTCATACCATTCACTGCCAGAAGAAACAATTGGCACCCCAACTTCAATCATGGGACAACTATGCAGTTGATGTCATGCCTAGATCCCAAAAGCTCATTTTCCTTTCCCTGAGTTGAGGTGCTTCGTAAGAATATAATGGAATAATTAAAATAAGCTGAATTATAAGCTGAATTAGGGGCTCCTCAGACTCCCCCTGCAGGACTTCTAATGTTCTCCATAAAGAAAAGGAATGGGGAACTCTATACAAGGACCACCATGGCATTAAATACTCACAATCTGGAATCATTATCCATATCTACTACTCTTCAGCCTCCTGTTTCAACTTGATAAGACACAAGCTTTAACAAAACTACACCACAGAGGCCCTATAACTCTTCTGAATCCAGGAAAGTGATCAATGGAAGATGGCCTTCAGAACATGCTTAATTAATGCAAGTATACCATAATGACACTTGGTCTATGAAATGAACACAGTACCTTCCAGATGACCTCTTACACTAAGATAATATCTGGACTTACTATCTCATGAACTTCTATATTTGAGATTCCTGGTTGAATCTATCTGGTTTTTTATAGCCTCTGCTCTAGCCATCTAAGATAACATGCTGGATAAAGATGGGAACTGGGAATATTTCTGATAAGGGGATCTGGTAAGTTCCAATAGCCAGTATCCAGTCCACTGGGTGATATACCCAAAGGGTAAGCATGGGAAATTGTATCTCCTTCAGAATGTCTCTGAGCAAGTCAAATCCTTTTCAAGTAAGGGAGAATAGTGTCCAGACCAGTTTAGAATTCATAATCACTCTCTTGTTGCCCAAGAGCTCATATATTAAAATCTATTAGGAGAGTTTTAAAGACTACTAATAATATTGTAAAATGCCTTTGATATAAATCTAAATGAAAAACACTAAGATACAAAACTCCATATAATACTAATCATATGTCTAAAATACACACAAGTATATAATAACTCCCCCACAATAATATATAGTACATATACATGCATATTATCTTAACAGTGGTTATCTCAGGATGGTGGAATTACAGATAAATTTTACTTTCTTCTTTGTACTTTTACATGTCTTGTAAAATTTATTAATAAACAAATTTATATTCAGAAAGTTTAAGTTTAGCCTTGCCCAGGTAGCTCAGTTGGTTAGAGCGTCATCCCCATATGCTAAGGTTGTGGGTTTGATCCCTGGTTGGGGCACACACAAGAATCAACCAATGAATGCATAAATAAATGGAACAACAAACTGATGTCTCTCTCTGTCTCTCCCCTTCCTCTCTCTCTAAAAAATGTCAATAAATAAAAAGAATTTAAAAAACTAATAGAAATTAAATGCAAAATAAAATGAAAATGTAATTAAAAACAGAAATTTCTAAAAGTCAAGGCTTTTTAAAAATACTTAATTTATTAATATTTTTTATTACAGATGTCCCCCTCCTTTTTTCCCCAAAGTCAAGAATTTTTAAAAGAGTTAAAAATAAATAAAATATTGGGTGAAAAAGGTGAAGGGATTAAGCAAAAAAACAAAACAAAAACTTATAGACACAGATGATAGTATGGTGATTACCAGAGGAAAGAGCGGTGCGGGGAGGTAGAAGAGGATATAGGGGTGATAAATGGTGATGGAAGGAGACTTGACTTGGGGTGGTGAACACACAAGAATTGTACACCTGAAACCTATATAATTTTATTAACCAATGTCACTCCAATAAATTCAATAAAAGAAAAATAAATAAATGTAAGCTATGCTAGGAAGCTGCATATAATAAAATATAAGTTATGCATAAGACATGCATATGCACAGTTAAAAAGTTAAAACATGAAAGTGATAAAAAGCAAAAAATAGAAATAAAAATAATAAAATATAATATAAAATAGACTTCAAAATCTTTAAAGTCTAGAAATGAGGACTTATGGTAAAGTAAGGCAAGTGAAAACAGGAAAACAAAAGATTAAACAGGTAGCAAGCAATTGTTACATAAAACCAGGATGCTGAGCTACTCAACAGAGTATGTCTTTAATAAAACAAGTAAAGACAAAAGAGGAAGAAATGAGTCACATAGTAAAGAAATCCAAACTGTAGACCTGCAAGTGGCCTCAGTCCTCAGTCAAGTTGTCTGGTTGAAGAAGTCTTCCTGAGGAAACCCCTTCACTCGTTGTGCCCTTTATCCACTCAAGTCTCCAGGAAGGAGCTGCAAGACACCTTCCTTCTCTCCTCTGCCCACAGCTGTGTTTTTACCAACTCTGCGGAAGAGGTCTTGACAGAGAGCAGTCTCTGCCTTTCAGAAGCGGTAGCACCTATGACCACTCAGTCCCTGGAACCTGCTGGCCTCTGGCATGTCAGAGGAAAGGAATGTGTTTCTCCAGAACAACCCTTTACAATTTCCTTTTATTTACTACTTACAGCCTACTACTGTCTACTGACTTGCACTTTTTCAGAGCAGTCTTCCCTGACCACCCAATCTGAAGGTTTCCTATATCCCTCTCTCCTGTAATATTTTATTCTTGTCCTTCATAGACTTTTCATAGTTTGCAATAATTTATATGTACTTACTCTCTTTTTTTTTTTTTTTTTAATCCTCACCCGAGGACATTTTCCAATTTTTTGTTCATATAGAGTGGGAGGGAGAGAGAGGAAGAGAGAGAGAAAGAGAGAGAGAGAAACATCGATGTGAAAGAGACAGATCGAGTGGCTGCCTCCCACACGACCCAACCAGGGCTGGGGACAAACTGCAACCAAGGAACGTGCCCTTGGCGGGAACTGAACCCGGGTCTCTCTGGACCATGGGCCAACGTTCTCACCGCTGAGCCAAACCGGCCAGGGCTGTACTTACTCTCTTAATGTCTATTTCTCTTAGCAGAGTTTAAGCTGCATGGAGAACAGATATCACAGTTTTGTTTACCATTAGAGAACACAGTATTGGCATAGTAGGCCCTCAACAAGTATTTATTGGATGGATGGATGGATGGATGGATGGATGGATGGATGGATGGATGGATGGATGGATGGATAACTGGATGGATGGATAACTGGATGGATAGATATGTAGATGTACGGGTGGATATGTGAATATACCACGGCATATGCTATTTGTAATATTTATCTTTGTGGCCCAGCAACTTCAATAGTGCTTGGTGTACAGTGAAGGGCTATACATTTCTTGGCTATATCCTAGGCACTGGGGATGAAAAAGATGAGTAGGGCACTGTTCCCGCCTTTCAGAAGTTAAATTTCAGGGGGGAAAACATATCAATTAATAATTACAACAATGTGACATACAGGGTATGTTAGAAATACAAGCCTGGCACTGTGGAAGCACAGAGGAGAATGTGCTTGTGGAGTTCAAAGAAGCCTCCTGAAAGAAACTGTACTTGAGCTGAATCTTGATGTATGCCAAGAAATTTTCTGAATAAAGAATAGAAGAAAAACATTCCAGAAGATGATATATAAAGATACAGAGAGGGTCATCTGAAAGAACCCGAGTCATCCAACATGGCTGCAGAACAAGGTGCAACAGAGTGACAACAGATGAGGCTGGAACAAGGACAAAGGCCAGACTGTACTGGAAGTTGCAGCTTTGTGAGTGACGACAAGGCCTGGGGTGACAAGCATAAGAATGACATGATCACATTTACATTTTAGATGGGTCACTCTGGCCGAAGCATAGCTAATAAGGTGGAAGGGCAAGGAGGTGCAGACAACAGTTAGAATTCATGTGAGAAATGATGAGGGCTTGACTGTGGCAATGGCAGTAAAAAGAGAGAAATCCAGGCAATATTTAAAAAGTAGAATAGGCAGAAGGAGATAGTTACCAACAGGATGTGGAATTTGATGGAGTGGGGGATTTCTTGAACGATTCACAGGTTTCTGGCATAAGCATGGATAAAGTATGATGCCGTTAACCAAAAATGAAGAGAACATCTGGGGATCTATTGCCTGTTACATTCCCCAAACGAGAATGACACAGTAACTGAAAAGATAAGTCTGTAACACATGACAGCATTCAGAGGTGAAGATGAGATTTGGCAACAACTGGTTCATGGAAGACAGTTACAGATATAGGTAGAAAATTGCCCAGGGAAACAGAGGAGGGAGAAGAAAAGAGGACTAAGTGTGGACCTTGTGGAATATGTACAATTCATTTCAATATCAAATTGTGGCTTATTTGGTGTGGATTTCTTCCATTAACCTTACTTTAATAACTTAGTTATGTACTCTGTTAGAGAATGCCATAATTTGATTTTAGTAATAATGTGTATGCAGTGTTGACACTGTTGCTATTTACAATAACACAAAGATAAGGTTTTAATTCTTTAAAATGTTTTAATTATTTGTTTGTATAACTAAAACCTAACATACTGCACAAATCATGGCCACTTTATATCTTTCATTTAATTAAAAAATAAACATATAGACACAGATGAACCTTGAAATGATTTCTTCCATGCCTCTTCCTTCCTCTGCTTGTCTACTGTTGTTTTTATTACTCAGATATTACAACTGTGCCCTGCTTGAGAGGGAAAGTCGCCTGGCAAATTGCCATTTCAAAGTTCTTAAAGAGCTAATGGAATAAAAATCCACAAAACAGAGCAAGTTCATTGTTATTAGCACATTCATAAAATGAGACATAAGGTCAAACTCCTTACTTTCATTCCAAAAAGTCACCTACTTACGTTATTGATGATGCTTTTTGTTTTACAGCCAATAGATTAATGCTTACATGATTTGAATACATTCTCAGAGGCATTTATACTTTAAAAAATAAGAACACCCAAAAGAAAGATTATTAGTAGTTAAAGATACCTGTTAAATTAAAAGACTGCAGAAGCATAGGCAGCTCTGTAGGCCACTTCAGAACAATGCGATGTCATTTAGCAGCCTTGTAATCTCACAAGGAAAACTTCCTCCCATTCACTGATATTTGTAATAAAAATTGTGAGAGCATCATGCTAAAGTAATTTCCTAGCCAATATAATGGAGTTAAAATACTCAAATCATCACTATCTTTTGAACTGAAGAAGCATGGAAATTGAGAAAATTTCTTTAGCATGATATTCATCAAGAGGCACACGACACCTCAATGTTTGTTTGGAGAAGAAAATGTTATGAGAAAATATGTGGAATATTTAAAAACTCTCTTGGACATTAAAAATCAATATGACATGCACACAAATATCAGAAGGCAGGGGTATTTTGTATAGTCAACATGGTACCTCCAAAGTTTAGGCAAAGAGGTAGCCACTTAAAAGATTTGCGAGTCAATTATATATCTGCCTGACTGAGAGTGAGACAGCACTTCCACTGGTTCATTTCTTGAATTCTGCTCCCCCTCCTCTCCTAGAGATAAGTCAGCAGTGGTGGTTGGAAGACTTTTTCTCCCCCACTCCCTGTCCCCCAATAACGCCTAGGACCCAAAAAGATCCTTTGTGCCTTCATAAATATAAAACTTTCCTCCTCTGTCCTTTTATGCTATTATCTTAAAATAATAATAATAATAATTTGTCCCCTTAGCAAAATATCAAGGCATAGTTATTTTTTTAAATGGTGTTCACTCCCAGACACATTCCCTAGTTATATCAAGTGTATTTGTCTCTGCACCTTGCAATATCTGTTTTACTTTGTCTGTTTCTCCAGCATCCAGTAGCTACCCATTTCCAACACTCACTCTCATCATTTGGGGCCAGCTTGAATGTCCTCTCCTTGTGCAGCCTTCCCTGATCTCCTTTCTCAAATCCACCTCAAATCAATTGCTTTCTTGAAAGTGATTGCTTCCTTAGAATGGGGTTAAAGATTAGATGCATTATTCAGTACAAAGAGCTTAGAATACCGCCTGGAATATCATGATTTTATGAGTGTTGGCTGCATCACCATCGCTACAGACCTTCACTGCAGCATGACTTTCATCCTATCACTTAGCCTTTCTCCTTTTTAAAAAAAAATTGATTTTTAGAGTGAGAGGAAGTGGGGGGGGGGCATTGATGTGAGAGAGAAACATCAATCGGTTGCTTTCCATAAGCACCCTAACTGGGGACTGAACCCGAAACCTAGGTATGTACCCTGACCAGGAATCGAACCCACAACCTTTTGGTGTATGGGACGACACTCCAACCAACTGACCCACTGGGCCAGGGCTCTCCTTACTTCTTTACTCAAAATTCACTTTCTCAGTGAGGGCTTCCAGCCCACCCATCTAAAAATTAAAAACCACCCCCTTTAAAACTCCTTTTCTGATTTTTTAAGTCCTTACTATTATACTTCCCACTACACACTATACATTTAGTTCATTATTTTATTTATCTTGTTTATTAAATCTCTCCCTCGTTAGAATGTAAGCTCCATGAGGGCAGTAAATAGTTGTTCAATAAATAATGAGTTTGCACATGGTTTTGATATCATTGTAATTAACCTAGTTATTAATCACAGGAAAGGAGAAAAGGGAAGGCCAAATATTGTAGGCATGTCATTTGGGCAGCTTTGCCAGGAAGCTAAAGCTTTACACTCCCCAGGGAGCCACCAGTCCATCCCTGCAGATTTTCAGATGGCTGGGGGAAGGGACTGGATAGAGAGGAAGATAGACACAAGCCCAGTAAAGTTGGGAGTCTAGTGAAGGAGCTTACTCTCAGTCACACCTGGGAACAGAGGTCATTGACCAGAATGCACGTGGCCACTACAAGCTCGGGAAGATTTGAGATATTTCATCTCCTAAACAAAGGAGTTAGCTCTCTTGGCTCTCTTGGGACTCTTGTTGCAGAGGGTGAGCTCTCTTGGCCCACGGCCATGTGGACCCCACACACAACGGACTAATGGACTGCAACTAGCCTGATGCGAACTGGACTTGGTTGCAACATGGAATGGAAACTCTGGGTCCCAGGCACATTGTTTATAAATGATCTATTATTAAATATAAAGATTACTGAGGCATAGTATTTAGCAAAGATAGATAAAACTGACATATATAGTACATAGTTCAAAACATAAATTTAAGGTTAGATGAAAACACATATTACAATACTACATAATGGGTACACTTTTTAAAATAGTGTCAATAACACTTTTTTTTTTAAACATTTTTTTTTCCTTTATTGATTTTAGAAAGAGAAGAAGTGAGAAGGAGAGGAAGAGAGAAACATCAATGAGAGAACATTGATTGGCCACCTCCTGCATGCCCCCCACCAGGGATTGGGCCCACAACCTGGGCATGTGTTCTGACCAGGAATAGAACCAGTGACTTCTTGATGCATGGGTCGACACTCAACCACTGAGCCACACTGGCCAAACTCAACAAGTTTTTAAAAAGCATAATTCAGGGGCCATTTTTCTCATTATACCAAATGGTATTTCTGTATTGAAATTATCTCAAAATTGTATGGTAAAATATTGTGAAAATGCAGGGTAGTTCTTAAACAGGGAGTCATTTTTGAATGCTCATGTAACTCAACATTTTCTTATTAATTATAATCAAAAGATTTCGGGGAGTTTGGGCAAGTATCAAAAAATAGCTGCTGAGCAGGAATAGTATGGAGAAAAGCAGGGTTTGTTAACTGGAATAAAGTAAGCCTACTTGGAATTTGGAACTCAAAAATCCCAGCTCACTTACAGGCTGTCTGCCATGCCCTGATCACATAGGGTGCATTCCTGGCCAGGAATGTTAAGTCCTAAATAATTCTACCCAGAATGACTCGGAAACTGATAAAAATAACCAACAGCTATGGCAGACTGAATGTCCTATCACAGATCAGAAAGAAATTTTGAATCTCATCCCATTTAGTGGCTGTGTGACCTCAAATAAGAAACAACCCCTCTGAGCTTTCCTTGCCTCATCGCAAAATGATGACACATCAGTGCTGCCTTACCCCATCGTTGTGAGCATTTAATAAAATACTGCGTGGGACAACATTTGTAAACTCAGAAGTGCTACATAAATGTATGATTTTGTGTTTTGGAGGTCTTCGGTACCTAATCCTTGCCTCAACAAATGGCCTCTTTGTTCTCAAGCTTGCTTTTGTCTTATCTTATAATGGCTCAAGATTTAATTTCTTTCCCATGGAAATTATTTCTTTAGACCTTGCTTCTGCCCAGCTCTTTCTTGAACTACCAGAACTTAATTACTTTCTGACTTCCATTTGACTTAGCATTTAATTTTAGGCTGATGTTGAACCTGCCGCGTAAGAACTGTGAGTGTAAGTTACTCCCCTGCCTACTGTAATTCATCTCAGTAATATGCACTATTTGGGAAAAACAAGAGGGTAGACTACAAGTTAGCATGGAATTGCACTTCTTTTTTAGAGAACTCAACCCATTCTTTATCTTTAAGACTTACTTGAAAGGACTTCAAATTTTTCCTCATGAAATAACGTAGAAACCATTATTCTTTTTGTTTGCCTCTCACTTCAGCACTGAGTCAAGTGCATTTACAAACTAAAACTAAAAGGCATTCTTGTTTGCAAAGCACTTTGATAGAAAACCAGAGCTGATGGCTAACGGTAGCAGTAACAAAGTCTATGCTCTACTCTCTTCTTCATAAAATAGTATCCAATAGATACAGTACTCATTATGTGTCAGGGTCTTTACATGCATTATCTATCTCATTTGCCCTTCACAACTATTAACCCCATCTTACAGATGAGGAAACTGAAGCAGAGAGAAATTAAGTAGTTTACACAAGGTCGAACAAATAGTAAGTGACAGAACTGGGATTCAGACTTTGGGTCAGGCTACAGAGTGTATTGTTTTAACTCTATTCTATTACTAGTAATCACAATATTAATAGAAATTATATTATCTATTGTTGGATACAAAATTATCCCTGCCCAGCCGGTGTGGCTCAGTGGTTGAGCGTCAACCCATGCACCAAGAGGTCGTTGGTTCGATTCCCAGTCAGGACACATGCCCAGGTTGTGGGCCTGATCCTCAGTGGGAGCATGCAGGAGGCAGCCAATTGACGTTCTCTCTCATCGATGCTTCTATCTCTCTCTCTCCCTCTCCCTTCCTTTGTCTTTAAAATCAATAAAGAAAAACAATTTTTAAAATAAAAAAACAAACAAACACACAAAATTACCCCAAAACTTAGGGATTTAAAACAGCATCACCGTGTCTCTGGGTCATGCACCTGGGTACAATTTAGCTGGGTCCTCTGGTTCCAGGTCTTTCACAAACTGCAGTCAAGGTATCATCTGCTTTACCCCATCACTGGGGCTGCAATCATTTCAGGGCTCAGCTGGGGATGAATCCACTTCCAAGTTCACTCACCTGGATGTTGATAGGATTTAGATTCTCGCAGCCTTTTGGACAGAAACTACCCTTATACTGCGCCAAACTGTGGCAGTTTGCAAAAGTGTGCAAGCTGGGAAGGCAATAGAGAGTCCAGGAAAATGGAAGTCACGGTCTATTTAATGTAATCACAGAAGTGATATCTATCACTTTTGCCGAATCCTATTCATTAGTAGCAAGTTGCTACATCCAGCCACACTCAAGGAGGTAGGGATCAATGGGAGTCATGTCAGAAGCTGCTTACCCCCATGATACTTAACCATAGCTAATGTTTCCTGACGGTTTACTATGTGCCAGGTAATAATCCAAATATTTTACATATATTAATTCATTTAATCCATACCACAAATCCCAATCAACAGATGAGTCAATAACAGGGAGTGCCAGGATTACACTTAGGGGTAGAAAGAATGAAGAATGCCACTTTACTGTATGCCAACAGAGATAGTGTTAGAATGATTCAAAACTATTGTCACAAATTGACTACCACAACCACAATTCCCATATTTAAAAATCACTATTTCTCATTCACATAATTTATAAAAATGAATACATCTTTATATTAATAGTTTAGTTTTAAAAACTGAATTAATAACAATCATCTTAAGTTTTTTATATGAAAAGCTACTAAGGATTCAAGATATCCAAATGAATTATAGTTTTACTTTAATTCTGTATTTGTTTAGATCCTGTCTCTCTTCAAAAAGCTGAGAGGTGCTGGCTTCCAGTTGGCTGACCTTAAAGAAAGGTAAGAGAGCCCGACCAGTGTGGTTCAGTGGTTGAGTGTCGGCCCATGCACCAAGAGGTCGCCAGTTCCATTCCCGGTCAGGGCACATGCCTGGGTTGTGGGCCTGATCCCCAGTCAGAGGGCATGAAGGAGGCGGCCAGTCAATGTTCTCGCTCATTGATGTTTCTATCTCTCTCTCCCTTTCCCTTCCCCTCTCTAAAATCAATAAAGAAAAAAAATTTTTTTTTAAAGAAAGAAAGGTAAGAGAGAAGAAGTGTTTTCTCTGGCAGATTCCAGGCCGTCTGGAACTGGGTGGAGGCAGCATGGATGCACCGATGAGACTGTTTCTCTGGGCCCTGCCCTCCAAGTTAGAGCCCTGGGGAAGAGGTACAATTACTTAGGACACGAGGGGCTAGAAGTTCTCTTTCCTATTTTTAATAGGGACTAAAACAGTTGCTTATTATGAGAGCTATATGGAAGACATCCCAGATTCCTAGGCCACTGGGTGTATGTCTATTTTCAAGCCTCTGATATTTACACTGACACAGCCTTTAAACATCTAGAAGCCAGTTCCTGGCCAAGTTAAAAATATCAGCAAATGAATATAGATTCAAAACCCTAAATAAAGTATGAACAAATGAATTTCAACAGTTTATTATTAAAAGAGTAATAATAATAATAATACTAAGAATTATTTACCAAGAAAGGTAAATCCAGTAATGAAGGAAAGATTATCAATTAATATATTAATAATTTATCACATTAATAAGTCAAACAAGTAATACATCTCATTAGACACCAAAAGGTAGTTGCTAAAATTTGGCAACTGTTTATAATTTAAGAAAAATTATCACAGTAAGCTGGCATAGAGAAAGGTTATTTTACCATGACAAAGAATATCTAAATGAATATCATATTTAACAATGAAACATTAGAAGAATTCTCAATGAAGTCAGAATTAAGACAAGAATGCTCTTTATTGCGTTATTTTTAAAGCACAAAAATGAAAAGCTATATGTTTAGCAACTGAGTATTAAATAATTTATAATATGGTCATTATATGGAATACTATGCTGCCATTATAATCATGCTGTACATACATGTATACATGTGTATGCATGAGACCCATACACACAACATATATGTAAATCTATACATATGTATAGATGTTTGTAAATGGAAAATATGCATGAATATAATTGCGCACCAAAAGAGTTCTGAAAATAAATGCAAACTTAACAGTGGTTCCTTTACAAGAGTTGATCGGTAGAACTGAAGGATTCAAATGGAAAGATCCTACGTAAAGAAAATGTTGTGTAAAGAGTAATTCTGTACTGTTTGATATATTTTTTAAAAATATGTTTTTATTGATTTTTTAGAGAGAGAGGAAGGGAGAGATAGACACATCGAAGTAAGAAAGAAACATTGATCAGCTGCCTCCTGCACACCCCCTACTGGGATTTGAGCCCGAAACCTGGGCATGTGCCCTGACTGGGAATCGAACCTAGTCCTATCAGTCCATGGGATCATGCTCAATTCACTGAGCCACACCAGCCAGGCATGTTTGATATTTTTACAACAAGGAAATATAGTATATGCAATATTTAAGCCAATTTTAAGAGACAAGTCTAAGAATATTGACAGTGGAGAAATGATATTTCTAACTGAAAAACAGCCATAGGTATAAGACATAATAATACATCAAACAATAACCCAAATGATGTACACCCAAATTTTTACTTTGGTTGTTATAGTTGTATAATAAAACTGTAGATAATTTTTTTGCTTTTACTTTTTGTGTTTTCCAAGTTCTCTCTACTAATTAATCTTTTACCTAATTACAAAATAAATATGTAAAGAAAACTATGGTAATGTTTAATTTATAGATGACACCAACTATTGCAAAGTTTATATGAAAATCTTTTTATCTTAATCTAGTTTATAAAAGGGTCATGATGCCTCTTAACTATCACAGTCTTGTAAAAGTATTGGGAAAGCGAAATGCTCTCGTTTTATTTCAAAGCTAGCTCCCTTTTCTGGGCTTGTTTAATTTGGTAATTTCTCTGAGGTTCAAAACCTTGGAATCATTCTTCATTCCTTTCTTTTCTAAACAGAGTAACTCATTAAGTTCTCTCAATGACCCTTCCTCCATTTGACACAACTCTTGCCCATTTTAATCCCGTACCATCTCCCGGTTTCAGCCTTCATTACCTCACACCTGGACCACTGAGACATCACTGAGTCTCCTTGCCTGCCAGGTTTGTCCCCTCCATTTACACATCTCGCTGTCTTCACCTCACACCCTCATTGCCTATACGCCCTCTTTATATCATCCAACTGCTCTATTCCTTGTTTCTCTAACTTGTTACATTCCCACCTCCATCCCTATGGACTTGACATTGCTCCTTGCAACAGTATCTGAGTTTCACACTATCTTCCCAACTAAACCTTTCTCTACCAAGTCTGTCTTTCTTTTTCATCCCTTTATATATCCAGTCCTTCATTTAGCACATATTTCTTAACCATGTACTGTATACCAGACATTGAACTAAGCACATGGATTACTGACTAGTTTTCCAAATTAGTGACTGGACCACAAAGAGTTATGAAACTCAAATTCACAACAATATCTGCTTCAAACATATTTTATCATGTCCTCCAACAGCCACAGAGTTCTCTAAGAGCTCCTCGTCTCTCTGCTTCCCTCTAACTCTATTCTCAAATCCTTCTTGTATTCAACAATTTGTACCTACCTTATATATACTAGGCTTTATGCTAAATGCTAGGAATGGAAAGGTGAATAAAACCTGCTTCTTATTCATTGAGAGCTTCCCTTTCATTCAGGGAGATAGGCAGGAAACTAAATACAATAGTGAGTAAAAGTTGTTCTAACAGAAGTGCTCAGAAGAATAAGAGTGTGTGTTTAATTCTACCTGGTAAGAGCAAGGAAGGCGTCACATATGAGGTAATGTTTCAGCTGACGGCAGGTAGAAAGGATGAGGAAGTATTTCGAGCAGTGAGAGTAGTACTGCAAAGGCACAAAGCATCAAATGGCACAGCTTGTCAGGAAACCGCAGGCACATTAGTGTGACTAGAGCACACGAGGCTGGAGAGCTGCGCTGGGGCCAGGTCTTATTTTGCATTTGAAGGAGTGAGTAAACACCAAAGATTTTAAAGCAGTGAAGTAACATGATTGGATTTGTGTTTTGAAAAGTAACTCTGGTGGCTATATGGAAAAAGTTGGGGAGGGGTGGCCCACAGGGGCCCAGGGCAGACAGAAAGGTACAACAAGGTTGTTACAGCCTGGGGAAGTGATGAGAACCAGGCAAGTAATAAAGTAGAGAAGTGTGTATTGGGGGGTGGGGGGAATGGAGAGAAGGAAATGATTTGGAGAGATTTCAAAAAGGTGAAATCAATAGGATTTATCTACAGTTGAGTTTTAGAGAATTAGTAAGAGAAGAGATTAAACAGTGACTTCTGATTTTCTAACTTGAGTTATCTTGATTCCAAAGAGAAAATAGAGGAGGGTATGCTGTAAGTTTGAGTGGCCTGTTGGGTTTTGAGGTAGAAGGTCTTGGAGGCTGTTGGATTTACACAGGGGTGGGCAAAAGTAGGTTAATAATAATAATAATATAATAAATAAATAAATAAATAAATAAATAAATAAATAATACAAGAATAAACTCTTTTGCATACTCACAAATGTAAGCCTACTTTTGCCAATCCCTGTATATATGGAGAGAGAGACTGAGATTCAAGTTCAGGATTTTGTTTGGATTAGAATCAGAGATTTGGAAGTTAGAGTATAAATAGTGGTCAAAATCATGAGAACAGGTAATATTGCCCACAGGAAATGTATATGATGAGAACAGGTATTAAGGACAGAGCTCTGGGGAACACAAACCATTAAGGAATCAGAGTAAGATGAACCAGGAAAGAACCCTTGGAAGAAATGGTCAGAGAAGTAGGGTTGGCTATTGTAGGAGTTTCCTATTGTGCTATAACAAATTACAACTTTACTATTAAAACAACACGAATGTATTATCTCACCCTTCTATAAGTTAGAAGTCTAACTTATGTCTCGCTGGTCTGAGGTCAAGGTGTCCACAGAGCAGGATTCCCTTCTGGAGACTCTATGGAAGAGTTAGTTTCCTTGTCTTTCTCAGCTTCCAGAGGCCATCTGCATTTTTTGGCCTTTTCATGCGTCTACCCAGCCAGCAGCAGCAGCTCCAGCCTGTCTCACATCATTCTGATCTTGCTCTCTGACTCTCTACTTCTGCCTCCATCTTCTACTTTTAAGGACCCTTGTGATTATATTGGGCTCACCTGAATAATCCAAGCTATTCTCCCTATCAGCTGATTAGCCATCTTAATGCCATCAGCATCCTTAATTCCCCTTTGCCACATAACCTAACATATTCATAGGTTCCAGGGGTTAGGACATGGGGGAAGTGGGGGATTACTTTACTCGAGCTGTCATCTCAGAAACAAAAAAACCCCAAGGAATTAAAGGAACAAAAAAGGATGCTGGTGATTCCGGACAAATGACTCAATCTCTCTTTCTGCCTCTGTTTATCTACAAAATGGAGATAATAATGGTACCTAGCTCATAGGGTTGTCATAGAATTACATGAGCTAATATTTATGAAGCACATAAAACTGTGTCTGTCTTACAATAAAAAAAAAAGCAATTAGAGAGATTAAATAAGGCAAGAGTTAAAACTGGACATTGGGTTTGTTAATTAGGTAATTAGTGGTCTTCACCATTGCAATTTCAGGGATATAGTGGTTGTAGTCTAATTATGGTAAAATAAAGGTGAAAAATTGGAGAACAGGAGTAAATACAGTTATTTTGATGAGCTGTTTAGGGATGAAAGGAAAGGGGGCTAGAACAGTCTTAGCTATCTGGGGATGGGAAGTTACAGGAGATCTGAACACATTTCCATGCTGTGGGGAAGGGGATAGTAGATAGAAAGGCTGATTACATTAGGGAGGGAATAAGGGAATAATTGACGTTGAAAAATCCCAGAGGAAATGGATAGATGTGATCAACAGCTCAGATGTGGAGTTAACTTTGAACAGAAGAAGAAACAATTAATTCTCTGGATCTAGAGGGAAAACTATGAGGGTGAATCCCAGGAATTAAATATAGTTCCTTTCCTTGGTTGCTGTCTATTGGTAGAAATTACTCACAGACCTTCACCTGAAGCTATGACACCAGAGCTGAGTTTTCATTCATCATCCAATATCAGGATGCCACACATTATCAAGAGAGTTTACCTCCTTCCACAGGATGTTTCCATTTGGGTCTTTGAGTGCTCAAGTTTAGAATGAGCAAGCAAAAATCTCATTTCTTTCAGGGTGGTTAATTTCATAAACAATACCTATCTCTTTCAAAAGATGTCTCTAACCAGACAGTTGACAGAGAGAAGGGAGTTGAGGGGTTGGGTAAAAAAGGTGAAGGGATTAAGAAGCACAAATTGGTAGTTACAGAATAATCACCAGGATGTAAATTACAGCATAGGGAATATAGTCAATAATATCGTAATAACTATGTATGGGGCCAGGTGGGTACTTGAAATATCAGGGTGACCACTCTGTAAAGCATATGATTGTCTAACCACTATGCTGTACATCTGAAACTAATAAAGAATAATATTGAATGTAAACTGTAATTGAAAACTAAAAACTAAAAAAAAAAAATGTCTCTGCCTGGCTGGTGTGGCTCAGTGGATTGAGCATTGTCCCATGGACTGAGAGTTCCCGGTTCCTTTCCCGTTCAGGGCACATGCCCAGGTTTCGGGCTTGAGCCCTAGTAGGAGGCGTGTGGAAGGCAGCGGATTGATGATTCTCTCTCACCTCGATGTTTCTATCTCTCTCTCTCTCCCTTCCTCTCTCTCTAAAAAATAAAGAAAAAGATATTTTTTAAAAAAGCCCTGGCCAGTTTGGCTCAGTGGTTAGAGCATCGGCCAATGAGTCTCAGGTTCGATTCTGGTCAAGGGCACGTACTTCGGTTTCCATTTGTCCCTGGCCCTGGTCAGTGTCGTGCAGGAGGCAATCAGTCGATGTGTCCCTCTCACGTCAATGTTTCTCTCTCTCTCTCCCTCCCTCCCACTCTATCTGAAGACAAATAGAAAAATATCCTTGGGTGAGGATTAAAAAGAAAGCCATCTCTGACCAAGGCATGTATGCTACATTGCCCTTTACCTCTTTTTGTTCCCATTTTTCTGATAGAAAAAAGAAGACAAAGCACACCAATCCAATTAAGTATAATTTCATGTTAACAGAACAAGACTTCTTTATTTATTTTTAACTTTTTAGCATGGAAAATTTCAAGCCACTGAAATCAAGAGAAAAACATAATAACAACCCTCCATGCATGTATCACTTCAATAATTACAACCTATGGTCAATTTTGTTTCATCTATACTCTCCCTCACCACCTACTATTTTAAATAAGTTTTCTAAAAAAAAAAAAAAAAGTAGGACTTTTATACTTGGTAATTATATACTTCATATATCTGTTTCTCTTCCATCACATCACCTAGACACAAAATATAGTATGGCGTCACTTTACATAAATTTGAAATAGCACAACAGAAATATTAATAAAGGCTCATTTTAGATGCTAATTTAAAAATCATTTTAAAATGTTTTAAGAATCGTGTAATTATTAAAAACTGCATAATTGCTGGTAGGCAAGTAAATATGTTTCATGTTTTGTCACCACAACTGCTCAACAGAAGTGCCTACCCATCCTTCATACACTATGAACACTTCAGTTACGTGGTTTGGAATGAAATAATTTTGATGACTATTTTGCCACTTAACATTCATCATTATTTTATTCTATTATTCTTTTAATCCTCACCTGAGGATATTTTTCCATTGATTTCTTTTTAGATAAGGAGGGAGGGAGGGAGGGAGGGAGAGAGAGAGAGAGAGAGAGAGAGAGAGAGAGAGAGAGAGAGAAACATCAACGTGAGAGAGACACATTGATTGGCTGCCTCCCGCAAGACCCCAACTGAGGCTGGGGATCAAACCTGAGACTCTGGTCCGCAGGCCGAAGCTCTAACCACTGAGTCAAACCGGCCAGGGCTCATCATTATTTTAATGTAAAATTGTTTTTAATTGCTCATGCAATGCCATCAAGTGCTGATGCTGGTGCCTGAAAACTTGCTCCCATATCAATAACTTTGGAATGGAAGTTAAATGTGATAAATTGTTCTGAAGAAAGCCAAACCCTACAACAGCCAATACTGTTCATTTGGAAGAAAGCACACTGCAAAATATTAGAAATGCTGCTGAGACACGTGAAAGGAGCATATACATCTTTAATCTTTACAAATCCTCGAGTATCTGGGCAAGGATAATGGGGAAAAAAAATACTGGTGACTCAGCTACAAGATCAATATCACTGTAATAGATTTATAGGCTCTGAAAATGTATTCCAGCCCCCCACTACCTCCACCACCACCATTTATTTTACATTTATTCCTATTAGAATATTATACCAGACCTTCAAGAATATATCACCTGCATAAAATGCGAGTGTCCTGCTCTCAAAATTAAATGCAGACATCTGAATGTACATCACTATACAACACTATTTTATAGTATTTTAAGGTAATCAAAATAAGAAAGGAAAAGATTTTGGAAAATTAAATTCTATTTTTAATTAAAATAGTTTGTAGCAACTTCATTTGCCAACCTTCCTAGCAGCTGAGTATAACCTGTGACTACGTTCTGGTCAATGGGATGTAAATAAAAGTGTTACATGGCAATTTATAGGACCCTTTCTATAAAAGGTAGTTGGTGTCTTTTAAACAAATAGTGTTGAGAAAATTAGATATCCACATACAAAAGAATGAAATTGTACTCTTATCTGACACCATATATAAAAGTTCACTCAATATAGATTAAAGACCTAAATGTAAGAGGTAAAATTATAAAACTCTTAGAAGAAAACATAGGAAGAAAGCTTCATGTCATTGGATGTGGTAATGATTTATTGGATATGACACAAAAAATACAATCAACAAAAGAAAAAAATAGATAAATTTGATTACATCAAATAAAAAATTTAATGCATGAAAGGACACTATCAACAGAGTAAAACAGCAACCCAGAGAATGGGAGAAAATATTTGTAAATCATATATCTAATTAGGAGTTAATACCCAAAATACATGAAGAATTCTTACAACTCAACAACAACAAGATCCAATTAAAAAATAAACAACAGAGCACTGACCTGTGTGGCACAGTGGTTAGAGTGTTGGCCTGTACACCGAAGAGTTACAGGTTTGATTCCTGGTCAAGTTCACCAGTCAAGGGCACATGCCTGGGTTCAATCCCCGATCCCAGTTGGGGCATGCGTGGGTGGCAACCAATTGATGTGTCTCTCTTACATCTAATTCTCTCTCTCTCAAGCTCTCGCTCTCTCTCTCCTTCCCCCTCCTCCCTCCTATCCACTCTCTAAAAAAATCAAGGAAAAAAATATCCTCAGGGTGAGAATTAACAACAGCAAAAATAGACAAAGGAATTAAATAGACGTTTTCCAAAGAAGATATACAAATAGCCAATAATTGCATGAAAAGATATCAACTTCACTAATCATTAGGAAAATAAAAATCAAAACCACAATAAAAGACTACCTCATGAGCATTAAGATGGCTATTATGAAAAAACACACACACACACACCAGAAATAACAAATGTGAAGAAATTGGAACCCTTGCACATTGCTGATGAGAGTGTAAAATGGCACAGCCTGTAAGGAATATTGAATTGGCAGTCCTCAGAAAGATAAAAATCAAATTACCATATAATTCACCAATTCCACTTGTGGCTACATACCCAAAAGAATTAAAAGCAAGGACCCAAACACATATTTGGACATCCATGTTTCATAGCAGCATTATTGACAATAGCCAAAAGGTGGAAGCAACCCAAGTGTCCATCTCTGGGTAAATGGATAAACAAAATGTAGTAGCTTATTTATCCTTTAAAAGTAAGGAAATTTTGACACATGTTATGACATGAACCTTGAAAGCATTATGCTAAGTGAAATAAGCCAGTCACAAAATAACAAATATTGTTTGATTCCATTCATATGAGATACCTAGGGTAACAAACTCATAGAGACAGAAAGTAGAATAATGGTTGCAAGGAACTGGGGAGAGGAGAGGATGGGGAGTTATTTTTATTTATTTATTTATTATTTTTAAAAATATTTTTCTTTTTAATACATTTTTTTTCTTTATTAATTTTAGAGAGAGAGGAAGGGAGAGAGAGAGATAGAAACATCAGTGGGAGAGAACATCAATTGGCCGCCTCCTGCATGCCCCACACTGGGGATCTGGCCCACAACCTGGGCATGTGTCCTGACCGGGAATCAAACCGGCGACTTCTTGGTGCATGATGGGTCAATGCTCAACCACTGAGCCACACCAGCTGGGTTGGGAGTTATTTTTTACTGGGTGCAAAGTTTCTGTTTAAGAAGATGGAAAAGTAGTTCTGGAGATGGATGATAGTGATAATTGCACAACAATGTGAATGTACTTGATGCCACTAAAGTAACCATACATTTAAAAATGGTTAAAATGATAAATTTTATGTTATGTGATTTTACCACACACATTTAAAAATGTTGGTACACCTTTTACCCTCTCTTCTTTGTTCATTTCTCCTTCCTGCTGGCTGGAATGCAGATGTGATGGCTGGATCTGGAACAGTCTCCTTGGACCTCACAAGTTGTGTCTTGCACAAGTCTAAGGGGAACCATTTACATCGAATGTATAGATATTTACATAAAAGAGAAATATTCTGTCTTGTTTAACCACTATTTTAGATTTCTGTTACTTGCAAACAAACCTAATTCTAACTGATAGAATAGGTTATATCTATATACATCTTATAACCTAAGAATTCACAAGCAACGACATCCATTGTCCAGAGGCATATGAACTATTATAATAAACTGAATCAATTCCAAATGTATGCCAAATTGTGAACATCAGACGATTAGGCAGGAGAAAGAGCAATATAAAAAAATCCCATTTTTCAATTTATTTAGGTATTACAGTAATTACCTTACAGTGACAAACATTGTAAAACTATGAAATGGTTCATTGATAGAGGCCTGGAACAATATGCAATTGTTAAAAAGAACAAGGCAAATGCATATAGAAGCAAACGTCGGAACTGCCTGTATTGTATGATCCCCTTTGTATATAAAAAGCTGGCATATGTGCTCACAGGTGCGGGGAAGTCAGAAGAACAGCTAACATTTACTAAACATGCTCTGTCCCTGAGCTTCTCTTATATCCACAAGTTCTCAAAACATTTCTGGGAGGTATGGAACTTCATTACCCTTGTTTCACAGTGGAGGAAATTGAGCACAGATTTCATAGCATATCTTGTCCACACAAAAATTAAATGTTGGAGCCAGAATATTAAGCATGGTTACCTCTGAGGGGTGATGGTAATGGGGGATTATAGCGAGTGTAATGGTTACACTCTTCAGTATATATATATATATATATATATATATATATATATATATATATATATATATAATGAGCATGTACAACATTTTTGATAAATATTTGGGGATATGAGGAGAAATGCCAAAGAAATGTAAGGTAATGAAACCATGGTTATGCCCTAGAGGATTAAATAGGGTTGAATTCAGTACACATGTTTAAGATTTCTACAAAGGAAATAAAAAGGGATCAATGGAAACTTAAAAAAATGTAGTACATGTCCAAACTCAGGGTGGTAGCTCTTAATATATTTAGTCCAAGCAGATAGTATCAGATAGTGCAACATTTGTCAACATTTGTCAAATAGTACTTGGACACTGAACATTGCCTGGCCACTATAAAAAAAATAAATACAATATTTTATACCTTGCCCAGAGACACAAAGAATAAAAAGTAAAAATTAGATTAGTGACATGGAATTAAAATATCAGATTAAATAAAGGTAAATACACACACACACACACACACACACACACACACACACACACACGCTGTTGTAAGGGCTGAATCTACCCAACTTTAGAGAATTATAGCAGACTCTGCAATGCCCAGGCCTTTTGTTGTGCTCTGACTTCCACTCTCAGTGTCTGAATCTGCGCCCCTGAAAGCTCCTCCCTCCACTCTCCACCCCATCCCAGAACCACGGAAAGCCCCATCCCTTGCTTCCAGCAGGCCAGGGTGCCCAGAAATCAACACTCCCATACCCACTTAGCAGTTCTCATCCAATGACTAGTCTCAGGAGCTGGTATATAAATACTAGTTTCCTCGCCCCTCAGTTGGGATAATTCTGAGGCATGTATTCTGAACTATCTCCCAGTTTCCCCTGGAATTAAACTCCAGGCACTCCCTGGAGTAGCTAACATAATAATGCACCCTTTATTAGCCCTCTTCCTTCCTGGTATCACTTCCTCACTTTCCTGCCCTATTGTTTACTCCACTTCCCAAATAAATGCTCACTCTCAATCCTTATCTTGGGGTCTGCTTCTGGGAGAACCCAAATTATGATGGGGGAGGGGGAGATCTTCATTCATATTGCAGTCTACCTGAATAACACCCCTTGGAGTGGTGCATTGCTCAACCTGTGAAACCATCCCTGGTGTCTCTGTAAATATATTAACCTTCATTTCCACAGCAGCCAGAACAGGAAAGATGAAAAAATGCCATGCTCTCATCATGGTTATGATAAATGCAACCCAGAAGTCACTGTTTTTCAAAGAAACAAACAAACAAAAAAAAGTAAGTAGACTTTAAAGGAGTAAGGAATTATAACAAATAAGGAAAAAGAATCCACTGGAAATGCAGCAGGACGATCAGTCTTAGAACTGTTATCAAATGCAGCATTTAGTGAGCACCTATTTACAACTGTGCACCTGGCACTATAATTTGAATATTTAGTATGCTTAAATTCTTGAGTTTAGGACAAAAAGAAAGAAAAAGCACATAAACAGTTAAATCCTATCTAAATCTTAACTCTGCAAAAGCCATTTTGTTCATCAGGATGAAGGTCAGTGATGGACCCTCACAATGGCCGACCCTGAATATGCCACTCAACAAAATGCAGATATATTTGAAATTCATATGTCTTACAGAATCATAATGAGGACTCCGATGTTTTAAATTTAATGTTTTGGAAGAATTTTTTCAAATACATCAAATAAAGTCAATCAATAGGCAAATAAAAGAATCACACCAGATAGCCGAATCTATTAGCGACTTGCTGATTTATGTATTTAACTCCACGTGTGGCATTTTCTCTGTCTTAAAATTACTTAGAATTGGTGCTGTTTTAGTTAGGAGTACTACTACTGTAGAGCCTCTTTCTCAGAAATAATGCAAGCTAGATCAGCAGGCCAGATCCTTACTTTTTAAATTTTTTTGTTAATCCTTACTGGAGGGTATTTTTTTCCATTGATTTTTAGAGAGAGTGGAAGGAAGGGGAAGGGGGAAGAGAGAGGGAGGAGAAAGAGGGAGAAAGAGAGAGAAACATTGATGTGAGAGAGACACATCTCTTGGTTGCCTCCCACATGTGCCCATACCAGGGCTTGAACCAGCAGCCAAGGTATTGCCTTGAAGTGGGAATCTAACCAATGATCTTTCGGTGTGCAGGCTGACACTCTATCTACTGAGCAACATCTGCCAGGGCCAGATCCTTACTTTTAAGAGAAATCAATTGCTAATAGATACTCTTTATATGCCTATAAAATTTAATATGCATATTAAATCAAATGCTGTATTTATATATATTTTTAGGTCTCTATAGCTTAAAAACAAGAAATTGTGTTTTACCAGCTACCTTTTGTATGTCAATGTCCAACTCCCTTTCAGATCTCACAGGCCTAACATGATGATGTGTTTCATACTTGACATTATCAGGGATGATGAGAGTAGAAGGAGCAGATTTAGTGTTATTAGTTTGTGAGATCGGGCCACTAAATGGCCATTTTCAATGACCTTTCCCCAAACTTCTTTTGTGTCTGTGGGAAAAGGAGAGAATTTCCTCCACTGCAGCTTGTTTTGGGGCTGTGTAGTAGTGCATGCTTTCCTGCAAAAATATTACACAATTACTGTGAAGGATCCTTCAATGTCAAACCAATGGTAAGGAAAGAACCAGAGATATAATTAAAAGATCATAATAATGTAAAGTTTCTTATAATACCTTCCAGGTATGAGTGCGTGTGTGTGTGTGTGTTGAAACATTTTTAAACTCTCCTTGATAGACATTAAGTTAATTTTTATTAAAATAGTGTGTATCAGAAATTGATTCTTCAAGTATCTTCTTTTGGGGGTTTACTTTGTTGTTTTATTTAAAAAAATAGTATCTCTAAACTATTCAGGGAGGTAAGACATATAATAAAAACCCTAAAAAAACATTAATATGTATTGAGCATTGACTTAGTTTCATACGTAAAGATCTATATATTAAAGTTCTGTTTAAACTAAAATAATAATACTGTATTGTGGGTTTATGATATATAAATAATGACCTAAATAATATATGTATAAGTTTAATATGCACATAGGAAAAAACATATTCAATAATAATGTAAAAGCCTAGAGGGAAGAAATGAGAGTATACTATTTTGAGGTTCTCAATTTATTATTCTCCAAAGGAATAATGAGAAATAATTTTATTGATTTTATGCTGACTCGAGAATATCCTAACTTGGGAGAAACTCTACCTGTCATTGACCCTTTAAAGTCATGAGCAAGGACATTTATAGTAATCCTGAAATATATCTGAAATTTATCCTACTAAAATGAAAAAATAAGGATTAAAATGACATTGTGTAACACTGCAACCTCAAATACTGGCCCACATTTTATTAACTGCACACACACTACAGTATGAAGCAGTACTAAGGAATTAACCTTGCATATTAAGCACACACAAAATAGGCTTAAGGAAAGTAAGGTCTAAAAACCTGCCTTTGTTAAAACAGAAGCAGAAAAAGACAGCTCCTTGCCATTGTCATGCCTCAACCTTAAATGAAAGGACCTGAAGTGGTCAATAGTGTTGACTCTGGGTCCAGACTGCCAGGATGCAAACCTCAGTTTCCCTTTATGGGAATATTAGGCAAAATATTAATACTTAACCTTCTCTCAGCCCTGTTTTCCTCATCTGTAAAACGGGGAAAATTACTGTATCTCCTTTATAGGGTTGTTGTAAGGATTCAATGAGAAGGTTAATGTAAAGTACACAACACAGTGTACACAACACAGTGGCACATAGTAAGTGTGCAATAAATATTAGCTTTGGTTACTCTGTTTGTTGTACAGGTGGCCAGATTTGATGGAGAGACAAAGAAGTCTTTGATGTGGAAAAAAAGTTTAATATAAAAACATTAAAAAAATATTTATAGGGTCAATGGGTGACAAAGCTTTCAGTCACAATTTTCAAAGTTGACAATTTTATGTCCTACTAATAAACCCTTCAACCAAAAACTTAAACAGAAAGAGAAAAAAGTAAGGCCTAACAAAGTTAATAGTAAAACTGGTACTATGAAAGTCGTCATCCTGTCCTTACAACTCTACTACACAGGGAAAGGCAAAGGACTTTATACCACGGTGGGTGAAAAGTAGGTTTGCAGTTGTTTGTACAATAATTAATAAGTAATAATACAAGAATAAATTCTGTGTTTTGCATACTCACAACTGTAAATCTACCTTTGCCGCACCTTGTATTTTTTAGGCAACCCATCTGTCATTGAATTGTTACAGTTGCCTCATTCAACAAATATTTATTGAGAATTTACTAAGTGCAAAGCAAAATTCTAGGTGCTAGAGAAAAATCTGGGCAAAAATTTGACTTTGGGTGGTGGATATACAATGCAATATACAGATCACGTATCATAGAAATTTATACTTGAAACCTATATGATTCTATTAACCAACATCTCCCCAGTAAATTTAATTTTAAAGAATCTAGAGGAATTTGTCTTTATTGGAATAGGAATATATACTATAAAGTTAAAATACTTACATCAGGTATACACAATAGAAATAGGTTTGGTGTGTTTAGGATCTAATCTGTGGCCATTGTAATTCAAGTGGTCAAAAATGCAAAAGTAGTACATGTATCAGTCCAATAATGTTATCAGTGCATTATTTGATCCTAAAATAGAATTTTAAAAAGTTAAGCTAGCAACCAAATAAAAATTTGGCATGTAGAGCCAATTAAACTGGGAGAAAAGGCATCTCTCTGCTCTTCAGATGCTATGTTGTAGAAATAAGACATAAACCTAAAAAACAAATCCAACACTAATAGTGTTACTAAAAGATACCAAAAGGGTGCTGATAACAATTAGGCTTTGGGAAGCTGAAAAAAAAAGAGTTGTATGACCTGAATAATATTCTGACACTCTGCATTTGAACCCATAAACTTTGAGGTGGAAAAAGTGGGGGCACACCTTCATGTGAATCAAATGAAAACTATGGGTTCTGTCTACAGAAAAATGTATATAAAGTATGCAGCAAAATGTTCACATACAATCAATTTTATTATGATGAGCACTGATTTTCCTTACATAACAAACATTACAAAAATCTTTACTAAGATTTATGTCTTCCTTGTTTCTTCACACAAAAACTAAAGCTTCATTCTGAAAACAAAGCAAAACAAAACAAAAACCTGTCAATTGTTTGGAGAAAACAAAAAGTTAGCTTTAATCTTGTTCAAAAGAAAATTTCATGAAGGTTCTGTTTGTCTGGATTGTGAAGCTGACATTGAGGGGTAATGGTCTTTGCCATAGCAACATACATCATCCACAACATTTGTTAACAACTTTTAAGGTGATCAGAGTAAGTAGTTTTATTAAACCCCCCAGTACCTCCTCATCGCTACCCCCAAAACTTAAGTTGTGGAAGCGCTTTCTCCATCAGTGGACAGTTTACATGGTTATTTCTCTCAAATCTCCTAACAACCTTAAACAACATTTACACATTTACCTCAGTAATTTACCAAAGAAGACATGAATGAGCTTTGTTCTGTCATACTGTTCTTAGAATGGGCTTTGTTTTCTTTCTAAAAACACTATCAAAAGTAAAACTTCCGTCCCTAATTCAATCAAGTTCTCCCAAGATTGTTCTTGGGGAAAGTCAGCCAATTGTAGTCGAGGAGTGTCACACTTCTCGACAAAATTACTTTAAGGGGCTCGCTGGCTTTCCTAGCAACAGGCAAGGCTTCTTATAGGACTGTCAACTGAGGCTTTGATGACAAAACATCAATGAGATTCACTGATGCGTGAAGCTTTTTTCTTCACCAAACACCACATAGATTCTAGAGTATATCCTAGCCTGAATGAGTTAGAGGTGCTACAACGCATTGATCCTCTCTGTGTTTGGAGCAACTGGATGGGGAGTGTCTCCTCTGCGAGCAACCAGCTGTGTTTGTCCCATTTTACCATACAAAGGTTATAATTTTCAGCACGTGCCCTGGACATGATGGAAAGGGTTGAGAAGCATAATTGAAGTTTTATTTGACAAAGAAGTTTTTCACCATTTCAAAGATATTGATGGCTTTTAAAGTTTCTAAAAAGGGTTCTTAAAATAGACTCTTTTTTTGGATGCCATGGTATGCACATAATAGATGGACACCGGGAGCCGGCTGCCCTCAGACCTGTCAGTAGTTTCATTCAGTGGCAGGCTAAAGAAACTGCAGTAGCCGAAATTCCTTCATGGCCTGCTTTCAAGTAGCCAGACAACAAACAAACAAACAAAAAACCACACCAGTAATTCTAGAGTGGATGACATCATTCAACAGAGATATTACTTAGATTTTCTTCCTGTGCTTCAAATCACAAACTAGATGTATTATATCCAGGGCACATGGCTTCTACAAAGTTTCTGCAATTGTGTGGCTTCTTTTGTTTCAAATCGTGTTGATCCTTCAGGGAACGTCTTTGTTCAGAGTACAAACCAAATTTGATGTCTTTCCTCATTCCTTTTTAGTTTCTCTTTAAAAATAAACTTACCAATAGTTCTTTATAGTTCTGTTTTGTGAGGGCTCTGATAAGAGCATTTTCAAGCAGTAACACGTTAACAGTTAATGCTTAGCTAATTAGAGAACTGTAGAACTTATTATTTTGATTTAAGCTGAGGCATAAAAAGGTAATGATGATTTAAAAAAAAAAAAAAAGAAGAATAAATGCCCTGGCCGGTTTGGCTTAGCGGTTGGAGTGTCGTCCCATGGACCAAAGAGTCACGGGTTCAATTCTGGTCACGGGTGTGTACCTTGGTTGTGGGTCAGTCCCGGCCCTGGTCGTGCGGGAGGCAACCAATTGATGTGTCTCTCTCACATCGGTCTTTCTTTCTCTCTCTCTCCCTTCCTCCCTCCCACTCTATCTGAAGATAAATGAAAAAATATCCTCGGGTGAGGATTAAAAAAAAAAAAAGGTAATGATGACTTGTCCAAAGTAATAGTTATTGGCAAATATTTATGGAGTGCCTCTGATTTTAGCATTCTGTTTGGTACCATACTGATGTTTTCTGCTTTCTTAGCCAGGTCTTTATTTAGAGACTAGTCTGTCTCTCTCTTTTGCAAATTAAGAATATCTTTATGATCAATGAGATGATATATTACTTTAACTTACTGAGTGTCAATACTGGTTTTTAAAATTTTTTTCCAGCTTTATTGAGATATATTGATAAAACATATATATTTAAGATGTACATCTGATTCTTTGATATACATATACATTGTGAAGTAATCACCACAATCAAGCTAATTAGTATATTAATCAAGCATATTACCATCACCTCATTAGTTACCATTTTCTCTTTTAAAAATTTTTTATAGGAGTTTATTTGAGCTAAACTGATGACATATGTCAGAGAGCAAGATCTCAAATGCTCCAGTTACTATTTTCTTTTTTAAAACCGTTTTTTGGTGATTAACACTTAAGTTCCATCCAGTTAGCAAATTTCAAGTATACAATACAGTATAGTTAACAATGGTCATATTATTGTACATCATATCTTCAGAACTTATTCATCTTGCATAACTGAAATTTTGAACCCCTTGACCAACATCTGTCCCTTTCCCCTATACCCCAGCAACTGGCGACCATCATCATTTTACTCTCTGCTTCCATGAGTCCAACTTTTTAGATTCCACATATAGTGAGATTATGCAGTATTTGTCTTTCTGTGCCTGATTTATTTCACTTAGCATAGTGTCCTTTGGGTTCATCCCTGGTGTTGCAAGTGGCTGGATTTCCTTTTTTAAAACTGGATAAGGTGTGGCTGGTTTGGCTCAGTGGTTAGAGTGTCGGCCCCTGAACCAAAGAATCAAGGGTTGGATTCCAGTCAAGGGCACGTACCTCGGTTGCAGTTTGGTCCTCGGCCCTGGTTGGGGTCCTGCAGGAGGCAACCAATTGATATGCCCCTCTCACATCGATGTTTCTCTCTCTCTCTCCCACCCTCCCTCCCTCTCTATCTGAAGATAAATGGAAAAACATCCTCAGGGGAGAATTTTTTTAAAAAGCTGGATAATATTCCATTCCGTGATACATATATGTTACATTATATTTTTTCAGTTTCATTGAGACATAATTACATACAACACAATTTATGTTGAGTGTACAAGTTTAAGGTGTACAGTATATTACTTGACTTATGAAATGATTATCACAATAAGTTTAGTTAGCATTTATCACCTCATACAGTTACAAAAAAGTTTTTTTCCTTGTGGTGAGAACTTTGAGGATCAACTCTATTAGCTACTTCGAATGCACCACACAGCAGAGTTAACTATAGTCATTGTGTTGCACACGACATCCCCAGGACTTACTTATCTTACAACTGGAAGCTTGTACTTCTTGACCACTTTCATCCAATCCCCACCCCACCCACCCCCTCAATACTGTTCATTGCAAGCACAATATGCAGGATGGGGCAAAGTAGGTTTACAGTTATTCCTATGGAAAATAATACAATAATTAATAAATAATAATACAAGAATAAACTCTCACAACTGTAAACCTACTTTTATCACACCCTATATACTATCACAGATCTGACATTCAGAAGGCTTAAAGGGGTTTTTTCCAAGGAGTTGTCCAGGTGCCCAAATAATAGCTACAGTGCCTGCAATTTGAAAGAGAATCCACTTCATTCCTTGAACATAGCTGCCCTATACCCATCTTTTTAAAAAAATGTTTTTATTGATTTTTTTTTTTTTTTTGAGAGAGAGAGAGCAAGGGAGAAAGAGATAGAAACATCAATGTTAGAGAGAAATATCGATTGGCTGCCTCCTGCATGTCCCCCACTGGGGATCAAGTCCGAAACCCAGGCATGTGCCCTGGCTGGGAGTCGAACTGGGACCTCCCAGTCCATGGGACGATGCTCAATCCACTGAGCTACACCGACCGGGCCCATCTTTTATTTTTTATTTTTTCTGTCTACTGTCAATTTCCTGCTTGTTAAATTCTTTAGCCTCTTACTGTTACCACTAGAGCATTGACCTTAACCTGGATTCTTCTTTGATAATGCTAGCATAAGACTGTCCCATAATATAGTATCAGATGTCCTGTGTAGGCACCCTGTCACCACAAAACATCTCCAGGTGTCATATTCAAATGAAAGAGTCACTTTATATGAGATAAAAACTATCTTTGTGTATTTGTATTTCTCCTTCCTGCTGAGATATACATGTAACTTTAGTGATAAAAACCAGGAGGAACATTTTTAGATTCTTCCTTACATTTTTACAATCCTTTGAAAAAAGGTATCCTGCAGAAAAGTCTAGCACGTGCCCAATTCAAGTTCCAGCTGAGTAAGCAAAACAGTTTTTGCTACCACAAAGAATTATCTAAACATATTAAGAAGAGATAAATAGCTAAGTGTTTTGCTAATACCAAAACCATTGCTTATCTCAAATGGAGTGTCTATTACATTTTTCAAATGAAATTTTGAATGTAGCTATCCTGACTCTATTAGGACAAATCTGAAATAATTTTCTTGAGTTTACTTTTGGAACCAGACTATACAATTTGCTTAGTGTCCTACAGAATTAATGTTCTACTCCCCCCCACACACACACATTTGAAAGACTACATTTTCAATGGTCTAATACACAAACAGAGATATTTAAGAGAGAACAAATACTAAAGCCTCCCCAAAGAGGCATGTGCTAGAATAACTGTAGTAGGGATAAACAGCGAAGTGTTGTAGGGAACATGTGTCCTGCACAACAGTTTCCTCTTCTTTTCTATTTCACCATGGTTTTTAAAAACTAGAATAGTTCTGAACTTTCTAGCTGGTATTGTTACAACTGAATCATTACTTCCTTAAGGACTCTCAAATTTGAACTTGCAGTTATTTGAAAAGGACAGTTTAATTTTTAAACATTTTATTTTCTTGCCCATAAATAAAGGAGACATGCAGACACATACATGTTTTATATTTTGTATATTTTATGCTTAGAACTTTGAAATTATAGTATCAAAGTTAGACAACCTATAGAAGGAAACACCAAACTAATTTGTGGCACCCATTTTTAGTTGGTTCATTTTGTTATTTTTACATTCAATGTTTAAATTTATGTACATGCATACTAATTTCTCTAGATGTCTTTCTTGCAACTCACACTTTCTTCCTGAAATGTATCCTTTTATAATTTTCTTAGTAGGATTTCTTGGTCATAAAGTCTATGTTTTTGTTTATCTAGAAACATCCTTACTCATCTTTCATTTTTGAAAGAGTTTTATCCTCTGGTTTCTATTGTTGCTGTTGAGAAGTCTTCTGTTGATCTAATTGTTGCCCCTTTGAAGGTGATCTTTTCTCTGGCTTGCTACAAATGTATCTGTTTGTTTTAGGGTAATGCAATTTCACTAGGATGAGTCTAAGTGTGCATTTCTTATTATTTATTCTGCTTGGGATTCACTTGGCTCCTTAATTTGAGGAATGATGTTTTCCTTAATTCTGGAAGATTTATGGCATATATATAATTATATATACATAATTTTCCTCTCTTCATTTTCTCTGTCCTCTTTCTCATTTTACCCTTCATGTCTCTTTTATGATCACATTTTCCATCTGCTTAAAATTCTGATTCATTCTGGGCAAAACTTTCAGACCTATCTTCCAGTTCATTAATTCTCTTCTAGTATGCCTTTTTTTTTTTTTTAAATCCTCACCCGAGGACATTTTTGCATTTTCTTCAGATAGAGCAGGAGGGAGAGAGGGAGGAAGAGAGAGAGAGAGAAACATCGATGTGAGAGAGACACATCAACTGGTTGCCACCCACACAACCCCAACTGGGGCCGGGGACAAACTGCAACCGAGGTATGTACCCTTAGCAGGAACCGAACCCAGGACTCTCTGGTCCGCAGGCTGACGCTCTAACTGCTGAGCCAAACCGGCCAGGGCTCTTCTAGTATGCCTAATCCACTGTTTAACCTATGTATTGCTATTGCTTAAAAAAAATTTTTTTTTCCTTTATTGATTTTTTTTTAGAGAGAGAAGAAGGGAGAGGGAGAGAGAGATGCATCGATGAGAGAGAGCATCGATTGGCTGCCTCCTGCATGCCCCCCACCAGGGACCTGGCCCACAACCTGGGCATGTGCCCTGACCAGGAATCGAACCGGTGACCTCCTGGTGCATGGGTTGATGCTCAACCACTGAGCCACAACAGCCGGGCTGCTATTGTTTTTTAAATGACAATGATTATATTTTTCTTCCTAGCATTTGAATTTGGTTACTTTAAAAATTTGCCTGGTGATATATTGATAGTCCCTTTTTTTTAACTCATTTTTTTTTCTTTTTTTCTTTTTTTTTTTTGGTTTGTTAATCCTCATGCGAGGATACCTTTCCATCAATTTTTAGATAGAGTGGAAGGGAAGGCGAGAGAAAGAGAATCATCAATGTGAGAGAGACACATCTATTGGTTGCCTCCCAAAGGACCCTGACCTGGGCCAGGGATCGAACCTGCAACTCAGGCACAGGCCCTTGACTGGGAATCAAACCCACAGCCCTTTGGTCTGGGGGCTAAAGCTCTAACTGCTGAGCCATACCAGCAAGGGCCTTACTCATGTTTTCAATTCCATCTCTTAACTAAACATTTCACATTTAGTTACTTTATATTCTGCATCTCATAATGATACTATCTGAAGTCCTCACAGGTCTAAATATATTGGTCACTGTTTTTTATTTCTTGTGCATTTCAAATTTTTTTTTTTACTGTGAATTCATATTTGGCTGCATTTATTTTGAGGAAATCCTGAGGGGCTTAAAGAATGCTTTTCTGCAGAAATGACTTCTGATTATTTCTGCTGGGTGTCAGGAGGTGCTACCAATCTGGGATCATTTTAATTTCTTGGCCCTGGCCATAAGATGTGTGTAAACTTCACCCCTAGACCCATGTGGTAATAGATAATATATTCTGTTATGTTTATTATTTCTCCTTGAAGCTATTAATAAACACATTTTCTTATTTACTCATCACTGCAGGTGATTTTTTTTTTCCAGGTCACCCATTCACTGAGGCTGTAGCCTCCTCAAGTTGTCTGTTTATTCAATGTGTGTGTGTGTGTGTGTGTGTGTGTTGGGGGGAGGGGGGCTGTCTCAGAATTAGCCCCGCCCCCAATTTCTATGGGCCTTAGGACCTAGTTTCTTGGACCTCTGCATTCTACATAATACCAAAAACTCTAGTTTCTGATCTTAGCATAAGTCCCCAAAGTAGCCACAGTTCCTCATTTAATTACCTCTCTGATTTCAGCTTGGTGTTTTATTTTGCTTATTTTTGTTGGGGGTGAGTGGGATTCACGGGTACTTTCCATTTTTCTTGCAAGCTTCTCAATATATTTAAAAGTATTTTGTTTATTGTGCTTTATCCTATGCCTAGGTGTTTAGCTGTGGGAGAGCCTTTTTGAAAACATCTAGCTTGTTATGCTGCCAGTAAAAAAGTCATAACTAGTTTAATTTTCAAACTTTTTTGTTGTTGTTGTAAATAAAAGACAGAGATCTTACCAAGTGGAAAATCCTTAGTGTTAGTGATCTGTAAAATGTAATGATAACCTCAATAATGGCAGGTAAAATTTACTGTGTATCTAACTATATGCCAGGCATTTTACGTATGTTGTCTCATTTACTCTAAGAATGAGGTAGGTAACATTATCTCTAAGCTACAGGTGAAGGACTTGAGACTTTCCCAAAGTTACATAATAAATAGCAGAGATAGGGTTTGTCTGATTACAGATTTTTGTGTGCTTCCCCGCCCCGCTCACCCTCCCGCCCAGCCCACTGAGCTGGATTGCCTCTCTATTCAAGCTCTGCAATCACAGAAGTTATAACCATTTTTAAAAAATGTTATCAGCTATATTTTGTTTAAATGTGGCAGACTGATCACAGATCAACATGGAAGTGTAGTATCTTCATCTCTCTTTTTTTTTAAGTATTCTTTTTTTTTTTTTTAAATGTTTTCGATTTTTTAGAGAGAGAGGAAGGGAGAGATAGAAACATCAATGGTAGACAGAAACATTGATCGGCTGCCTCCTGCATGCCCCCTATTGGGAATCAAGCCTGCAACCTGGGCATGTGCCCTGACCGGGAATCAAACCGGGACCTCTCAGTCCATGGGACGACACTCAATCCACCGCCAGGCAGTATCTTCATCTCACTAATGTAACAAATGTGGTCAAAATCTAACAATCTCTTCAAAATTTATCATGGATCAAAGACACAGACAAAAGTGGGAAACAGTCAAGCTAAAAAAGAGCTATTTTTCAGTCATTCAAAATTATCAGATTAGTTCTAGAAGCAATATATTTGTTTGTTTTGTGCTTCAAAAACAGTGTTCTCTGCCTTATCTCAAAAAAATTTAAGATAGCTAACAAGGATGTAAGTACAAAATTCAAGATATAAAGTAGAAACAGATGAGGGAAAAAAGAAGCAAGAATTAAATACAAAGAAGTGAGATTAAAATAAAAATGTATAGCATTAAGCTTGTTATACATTTATTTATTTATACAGGTGACAAATTTGGCCCTAAATTTTCTAATGTCAATTTAAAAAGGGATACCTGAGTAGTTAAGAGTCACCATTTGGCCCTGGCCGGTTTGGCTCAGTAGTTAAGAGTGTTGGCCGGTGGACCAGAGAGTTCTGGGTTAGGTTCCCGCTAAGGGCACGTACCTCGGTTGCAGTTTGTCCCCAGCACCAGTTGGGGTCGTGTGGGTGGCAACCACTCGATGTGTGTCTCTCACATCAATGTTTCCCTCTCTCTCCCTCTTCCTCCCGCTCTTTCTGAAGATAAATGTAAAAATGTCCTCGGTGAGGATAAAAAAAAAGAGTCACCATTTGTGTGTGTGTATGTGGGGAGGGGAGGTATGGCAACTCAGTTGCTCAGAATAACCATAGATATGACTAATCCCTGAAAACAAGATAAAAAAAGTATCAAAAAGCACCTCACAGAGAGCACATCGTATAATGAAAAGACAATATACTGATTTGTGGCATTTAAAAAAATATGTTTTTACTGATTTTAGAGAGAGAAAAAGGGAGAGGAAGAGAGAGAGAGAAATAGAAACATCAATGAGAGAGAAACATCAATCGGTTGCCTCCTGCAAGACCCCTACTGGGGATTGAGCCAGAAACCTGGGCAAGTGCCCTCTTGGTGCACTGGGCAACAACGCTCAACCAACTGAGCTACACTGGCTGGGCTGTGGCATTTTTTTGAGAGTGAAAGGGGAACTATTAAACATTATTCTGGGACACATAGTAATAAATTGGGATTGCCCCCCAAAATAAAAATGTACGCTGTCACCCTACTTACAGTAATCACAACTCATAACAAATGATATATTTTATGGAGATATTTTATTATTGCATCCCTCAGTACAAGCTGATGACTGCACACAAAATAGCAATTCAGTAAAAGCAGTTCTGTTTGAGGTTGATACAAGGATTCCCTATAATTTCCAACAGATCTAGTTAAATGGTAGACTTGAGAGCATAGTGGAGCAGAATAGCAAACTCATATGGGCTTAGTGGTGAGGAAATTAACATTAAGTGTCAAGTGGCCAGGTGCAGGATAATGGAGAATGGTGAATAAATAAAACATTTTATTTTATTATATTTTTAATCCTCACCCGAGGACATTTTTGCATTTATCTTCAGATAGAGCGGGAGGGAGAGAGGGGGGAAGAGAGAGAGAGAAACATCGATGTGAGAGAGACACATTGACTGGTTGCCACCCACACGACCCCAACCGGGGCCAGGGACAAACTGCAACTGAGGTATGTGCCCTTATCGGGAACCGAACCTGGGATTCTCTGGTCTGCAGGCCTACACTATAACCGCTGAGCCTAACCAGCCAGGGCTAAATAAAACATTTTAAAACAATGTTCTAGAAAAAAATATCCATCTATGGCTGAATTTAGTTTCCAACTAAGTCACTGAGAGTTGGAAATAATAGCATATCCATATAGAATGCTTATTGAATTTCTATTTAATCTGCATTCAACATTCAGTAGACACATAAAACATTAACTGGGTGTTCATATTTTCAACTAATTCTTGTTTGTGTTTGTCACTAGGTTGAAAATGTTTGTCACTATGTTGAAAATGTTTAGGGAGTTTTCCAATTAAATTTGAACAACAATTTCTGAATTAATTCTTGACTTTTATAAGTAGCTCATTATTTTAAACAGTAATAATTACTCAAATTTTCCTCTGACTCTGGCTTCTGTAGAAATGCTTTTTCTTGGTCTTTCAGTATGAAAGAGATGTTAAAAAATAGCTTATCCGGAAGCTATATTAGTAAAATTATAAGATTCCAAACAAGGGAACTAACAGTTGGAGGGAGACAGCAGTCTCACTTTACATCGTGCTGGTTAGACCCCATTTAGTGCAGCTCAACATGGGTGTCTCCGTTACCAAAGGGAGATGTTGACAAAGCATAGGGCCCCAAGTGGCCATGCTGCCATTTCCCATGATTTACAGGTTTCTCCTCCTTTTTTTTTTTTTTTTTGGTCAATCCTCTCCCAAAAATATTTTACATTGATTTTTAGGGGTGGGGGGGTGAGACATCGATTGGCTGCCTCCCACACAATCCCAACTAGGACCAGGGATTGAACCTGCAACCCAGGTAGATGTCCTTGACCAGGCATGAAACCCGAGACCCTTCAGTCTGCAGGCTGATGCTCTAACTGCTGAGCCAAACCGGCCAGGGCAAGTTTCTTCTCTTTTTTAAGGGACACTTTCAGGGTTCTGCACCTCAGTCCCTCCCCCATTCACTTTATCAACTCTCAAAAGTTAGCTTGGCTTCAGACATCAGCAAGCAATTCAAGTCTTCTCTCCCCTTTAGATGTACCTATGTCCACACAGCTCTAGTTAACGAAGAGGTGTCCCTTCTCCTTCCTGTTCAAGACACATTCCTCCACAAAATATCACCTCTTCTGTCTTCTCAGGAATCCTTTTTTATTATTTATTTACATCTATTCTACATCTTCAGCTCTCCCTTTCTCCAGGTTCTTTTCTGTGGACCAAGAAAAAGGTCAAATCTCCTTGGTCCACCCTTCCCACTCTAGCTTCTACACTCTTTCCTCTACTCTTCACAGCTTCTGAAGAGGGAGCCTTCAGGCATGTCTTCTTCATCCACTTCCTATCTTAACTTGAAAAAATCTGGCAATCTGGATTCTGGTCCCTTCATAACTCTGAAATAGCTCTTGCCCAATGACTTCCAAGTTGCTTAATCCAAAGAACAATTTTTTCTGATCATTGGAGAATTTGTGACTGTTGACTTATTTTAAAACTCTCTTCTTAGTTTTGGGGATAGTGCTGTTTCTCAGTTTTCCTCTAACATGCCTGGACATTCATTCTCAATCAACATTATGAGATTTCTCATCACCTCTTAATGTTGGCCCTCCTCCATACATATACATGGAGGCTTCAATTTACACTTGTCCACAAATCCCAGATCTGCAGCTCTAGACCAGTTCTAAACTCCTGATGTGAATAGTCAAGTGCCCAGCCTTTCACAAACTCAACATGTCTATAGTTGAACTTACTTGCCCCCCTCCATTCTCCCTTGAACCAATGTCATCAGCTTTTATTCATTCAAGGCAGTCATTTAAGATTTATCTTTGACACTTCCTCTTCCTTTCCTCTTACATCTACATTTAATTGGTCATTAAGCTCTAATTCCCTTTCATCAGTTTTCTTCTCCTCTACATCACTGCTTTATTTAGAACGTTTCTCAATAGTAACACAGCAATAGCATCCTAGCTGGGTTTCCTACCTTCTCTTGCCCACTTTATCTATACTACTGCCAGGGAGATTTTACCAAGTTGGAAGTTTAATTGTGCAGCATGCTTTCAATAGTTCCCCATTACCTTCATGTCACATCTCTAGTTACCTAGCATGGCATCCAAGGCCATTTATATGTTAGCTGTCCTGAAAGTAGCCAGTCTGAACAACACGAATGCTCTGTGCTCTCTCACCTCTTTCCCTGTTAGGTGTGCACTTTCCAACTCCACTGTTTAGCCCTGCACCACTGAGTTCAAATGTTTCCTCCTGCAGAGTGTTTCCCTAGCCTCTCTAGCTAAGATTAGGTGTTTCTCTGGTATACTCATATAGCACTCTGTTTACTTCTGTTAGGGTATTCATATCAACCCTACAACTGCTAATTTATGAAGCAGGATCCCTCTTTAAACACAGGGATATAATAATAGCTAGAATTTGTTGAAAGCTGTATATCAGGCCTTGTAGTAAGTGCTTTGCATGTATTATTCATTTAATCCTCAAAACAATTCTAGGAAGTAGGTACTAATACTACCCTCGATTCCCAGGGGAGGAAACACAACTTAGAGAGGTTAAGCAACTTTCTCAATGTTGCAGAATTATATCCTAACCCTTTTGAAAGCAAGGATCATGTCCTATATGTCTATGAAGAGAGCTTGATGATGTATGGTACATGGTAGTTCCCCAATTGATATTTATGGGTTAGACAAATGAAGAGGAAAAAATTGGGACCAACAAAATTATATAGAGATGGATTTTAGTTTAGTCTAGAAAAAGGACTTTAAATTAGCTAGGGCTGTCTAATGGAAGAGTACTTATACATTTGCATTTATCCTCCTAGTGAGTAAGGGCTATATCTTATCTGCTTTCATTCCTCAGAATCTAGCCAAGGGCTAGAGATGCAAGGCAGTTATTTGTTGACTAAACTGAATGGAATTTAAAGGCCCTGAAAACTAAAAAGTGGTTATTTACCCTTAATATAGTCCATTGGAAGTTTAACTCCTATTGTTCTTTATTTCTTCCCATTATTCTGTATTTTCTTTCCAAGGAGCTTTGAGAATAAAGAGAGGAAAGAATTTAGAGATTTCATTTGTTGTTTGTATAATTCCACCAGACTGTAAGCCCTGTGAGGGCTGGAACATATCTTTTATCATGTTATATCCTTAGCTAGGACATAATAGCTGTTTAATAAATATTTGTTGGAACACACACACACACACACACACACACACACACACACACACACACCAACCACCAACAGTGTGCTCTTTACTCCTAGAAGGGTATCATGGAGTTATATGTCATATAAGGAATTCCTTCATTATATGGGATATTGGACCAGATCAATATTGTTATGCTGGAAAAGTAGTTAAATTATACACTTTGCATCCCCAAAGTGAGAGAAATAGAGAAGGGAAGAGAGGAGAAAAGCACTACATCACCATTGCCATTTCTAAGACTGAGGCAAGATTCAGAGTTGGAAAACATCTTCCTCAATGACCCACAGATAGGTAGTAAAGAAACAGAGGGCTGCACGACCTCTGAAGTCCCTGACAAACTTAAGATCATTTTATTTTCATTTATTGATCCTAAATATCAATTGAGAGGCTGTATTTAAAGACACTGATAGTTAGATCTAGAATTCATTTATTAAACACTATTGTAGGCGCTGAGGATACAGCTGTACCTCAAAAGAGACAGGAACATTCTTAACCTAATGGAGTTTACATTCTAATGGAGTGTGGGTATGGGAGAAAAAAGAGAAACAAGATATTTTAGATAAAAGTGTCCAAACAGGTAGTGAGACACAAGGAAGTGGCAAAATTAATGGGATAGCATTATAGAGGTTATATTTCGAAGTGCTGGGCTCTTTGGCCATTGGTATTACTCAACAGGCCAGGCCCTAGAACAATTTTTGACAGTAACCCCTTAACACTTAAAGTTCCATTCCTTTCTCAATGTCCTATTATCTATATTCCCCATTTAAGTTGTTAGCAATATAAGGCTTCCAGCTTTTCCTCTCCTCCGTGCATATAAACTAACTAAAATTTTCTCTTGGATATCATACCAATTTTTAATTTAAAAATCTTTAACAAATCTGTACAGAAGCATATGTCAATTTTATCATCTCTAATTTTCTTTCCTGCTTTTTCCTTTCTCAAGTCTATTGGCAAACTCTTCTAACTCTTCATTAGTTTTTCCCTCTCCATTCCTTCAATAAACCAAAATAATCTCCTTTCAAATTTACCAAGCACTCTTCATCTCATTTTAAATATCCTAATTTTCTTTTTCTTCCACAAAACTTTTCCTAACCTAGTGTGAATAACGTTTCACACTATGTATTAGCAATTTTACAATTATAGCCAAGATTTGAAACCTAAGTCATAAAACACACCAAAATATGTAGAAAAGAATTATAACTGAATTTTGCTTTATATTTAAATTGGCTTATCAATGTTTATTTTTCTCTTTAACTTCAGTGCAAAACCTCTAGAATCAGTCTATTTTTTGAGCTATGTTCTATGCTTTTTAACACAGGAACACAAAGGCCCCAATTAACATTTGATGTCTCAACAGGTTCATATCCAAATAGAGATAATTTGTCTACCATTGTGGAGTCAATACATGGGAATCATAAAGAAACGCCTGTGTTTTTATTTTCTCTCAAAGAATTATAAAGACCAATAAAAATACAGTTCTTAAATACTTATCATTCCTAGGAAAAGAGTATTTTTTTAAAAGTCCAATGAGGCTGTGTATTTTTTGTGATCATCCTATGTATATCTTTCAACCTAAACCTGTACCCTCTAGGGCAGTGGTTCTCAACCTTCCTAATGCCGCGACCCTTTAATACAGTTCCTCATGTCGTGGTGACCCCCAACCATAAAATTATTTTTGTTGCTACTTCATACTGTAATTTTGCTACTGTTATGAATTGCCATTGGAAATATGTTTTCCGATGGTCTTAGGCAACCCCTGTGAAAGAGGGTCGTTCGACCCCCAAAGGGGTCGTGACCCACAGGTTGAGAACTGCTGCTCTAGGGTATATTTTCAGCAGTTATCACTTCAAACTTATACAGCACCTTGTACCCAGGGTTCTCAAACAATCTATCAGATTCCGTAGAAAATCTTTTCCCTATTTAAAAGAGAAATGAAGTAGAAATATAAAATTGAACACTCAATATTTTAAAGTAAACTAGTGCTGGAGCTGGTAAGATCCAGAACTCTTAGTTTTGTTTTGGGTTATTCTTGTATATTTAAATATTTACTATTATTAGAATTATTATAAATTCTAATAATTACAAAAGAAAGCATTTAAACTCTAAGGTTTGATCATATTGAAAGAAATATTAATTTGTTCACTTTACACAAGAAGCATGAGGAATATCCAAATGTTTAATTTAACATTTCCTTTTAACTGTAATAAATGACTATGTTGGAAAAATAATTATTTTATAGTGCTAGGTCTCAGGGAATTAATCTCATGTCAAGTAAAATCACTTTAACTTTTTAGAGCTGATTCCATCATTTAGGAGTGTCTGAATGAAATCTCACACATGAGTGTGCCTGGCAAAGGGTAGGTACTTGGTGCACATGGTCAGATCTGAATCCAGATTCTATTAAGTGAGTGTACATGATCCAGGATTTCCTCTGCTCAGATATCCAGATGCCATGACTGAATCAGGTAGTTCGAGTGAGCTATCAAGTCAATAAACACCCAACGGTTTTCAATGTTTCTCACCACTGCATGTGTCAGACCCAATTCTAAGAAATATATCCTTTTACTTATATATTTTTTTTCTTTTGAGTGATATCTGGTTGCAGTTAGTGTTGCAATACCTACATTTTATCTGGCTCTTATGGTTTTTTTTTTTGTTGTTGTTTTTTTTTAAGTAGCTGTTAAGACTGACATTCTTTTTTTAATCCTCATCTGAGGATATGTTTCTATTAAAGTTTTAGAGAGAGAGGAAGGAGGAGAGGGAGAGAGAGAAATATGTGAGATAAACATTGATTGGTTGCCTCCCATATGTGCTCCAATCAGGATCAAACCAGAAACCTAGGTATGTACCCTGACCAGGAATCAAACCTGCAACCTTATGGTATATGGGATGATGCTCCCACCAACGTAGCCACCCAGCCAGGACACGACTGACATTTTAACTTTAAGCTAAGCCTTAAGCTTACATAAATTAAAAAATAGTTGGGATCTCAGTTATAATGCTTAGACATTCCAGTTATGGTCACCTGAAGTGGAATTTTAGTCTTGTCAAAATACTAAAGCTAAACAAACACTGAATTTAACTAATGACATGAAAGAGTTTCTATGATGTATTTAAAATTGTTTTCCTATGCTATTCAGGTCTTCCAAGTAATGAGATAGAAAACAGAATGAATGATTCCTTATACATCTTTAATGGCACTTGTTATTTGATATTAGTTGTCTTTGTACATTTTTAACTTTTATAAGTGTAAACTTCTTGAAGACAGTACGTAATGGGCACTTAATATTCATTGAATAAATAAATGGACAAACATCCAATGATGCTATAGGAAAGGACGGATAAGTGGCAGATTTATGAGCGCAAAGTAAGGCACACATTTATAAAAAGTAATCCAACAATGCTTACATAATGGATACATTTAAAAATTTATTAGTGACAAAAACACACCATTTAGGTAACACACACGCACACATGCATATAAATTATATAAGCAAATGCAGAGAAAAATGAGAGGTACGATTAGCTGAACTCTAAGCTCTATGTTTTATGATGAACTGTGAATTGTTGATTATTATAAATCATTGCCTGAAAGCACTAGGCCAATGTGATATTAAAATCTAAATACCAGCCAAATTGCTTAGCATTAAGAATAGAAGAACAGAAAGCTTCATTTTACTCTTGTATCAAAGCAAGGTGTTGTACCCTTGAAAGATAACACAGAACTAGAATAATTCTATAAAAGGAATATTAGAAGAATCCAGATGAAAAATGGAGCTCTGAATGAGAAAAAAAAATCATACTCATTTGTTTGGAAAAGAAAATGTTAGTGAAGAAGTATACAACATTCTGAAGTACCTTTTTGATGCAAGGGACATTGTGAAGATACTAAAATGTTATGGATTTTTAATTTTTTAAATAATTTATTTTTTTATCCTCATCCGAGGATACTTTTTCACTTTTGTTCAGATAGAGTGGGAGGGAGAGAGAGAGAGAAACATCAATGTGAAAGGAACACATTGACTGGCTGCCTCCCCCACAACCCCAGCCAGGACGAAGATGAATCACAACTGAGGTTTGTGCCCTTGACCGGAATCGAACCCGCAACTCATTGGTCTGCGGGCCGACACTCTTAACAGCTGAGCCAAACCGGCCAGGGCTGGATTTTTTTTTTTTTTAAACCAAGTATACCAACTAATATGTGCATCAGACACTCTTACTCCTCCTACTTCTCTAAGTTGTACCTACTTCATCTTTTAATTCAGAGACAGAGGGAAGGATGAGATAATCAAAGATAAGAAATATGAGGGCCAGGACATACGTTGCATACTTGCTAATTTTTTTTAAAGTGTTTTTAAGTAGCCATTCCATGTCAAAACAGCTACAGGAAAATGTCTTGTTCTATTTAAAATTATTTCTAATAAAAAAAAAGAAAAAATATATCCCGTTTTAAAGATGAATGGTGGTGATAAAACCACAGCAGTGTGGAGGCAAGCAGAGGCAGCAGATGTGGTGTGTGTGTGTGTGTGTGTGTGTGTGTGTGTGTGTGTGTGTGTGAGAGAGAGAGAGAGAGAGAGAGAGAGAGAGCGCACTGAGGAAGCAATATTAGTAGAATTGAACCATACGGTTTGGGTGAGTCTTGGAAAGTAGTCTAGCCTTCACAGTTGTATATCTGCGCTATTTCTTGCATCCATCCTCTCTCCTCTCATTTTATTAATAAAGCCCTCACTTTCAGTCTCCTGTTATGCTGTGATAGTGGTTTATCTATATTCCTTAGTATAGTCACCTCCTGTTAATCTATGTCAAGACAACCGTTTTCACTAGTTGTGTACAAATAATAATTTAAGAAGTCAAACATGTTTAAATAGTTAAACATATGCCTATCTGTAATTATAATTTTCTTCCTTGTATTTCTATATGCTTAAATTGAATGGAAATGACTGCAGAAAAAGCTAGGGCCTAGGAATTGCACATATCCTTGCATATATGTTCATTTATGTGGCAAAAGAAAAATGGCTGAGAAACACAGCCTTCTGTAAGTAAGTCCAAATTCCATAACATTATAAATGTATCTTCCAGACTGGCCACAATATAGCTTTCTGGCCTCTATTTTTTTTTCATCTCCACCCCTGTAAAATGGGCTCTTCCATAGTGGGCTAATCATCATTGCCAAAACATACCATACCCTTTCATACCTCTGAAACTTTTAATACCCTAGTCCTACCTTCCCCACCACTGACTATGAACATTATTATTTTAAGATACACTCAAATACCCCTATTCTATAAAGCTCCCAGACCTCCCCAGGAACAGCCAACACCTCCATCATCCTCCTTGGTTATACTGTAGTACAATTATTTCTATGTCCACTGCTCCCTCCCATCACTATAAACTCCAAAACTTTAAAAAAGGTCCTGCAGCCCTGGCTGGTTTAGCTCAGTAGTTGGAGTGTCAGCCAGGGGACTGAAGGGTTGCAGGTTCGATTCCCAGTCAAGGGCATGTAACTGGGTTGTGGGTTCAATTCTCGGCCCTGGTTGAGGTCGTGCAGGAGGCAGCCAATTGACAATTCTCTCTCTTTCCCTCCCTTCCACTCTATCTAAAATCAGTGGAAAAGTATCCTCGGGTGAAGATTAACAAAATAAATAAATAAGTATAAAGTAAAAAGGGTCCTGCACTTTCTTCAAACAACTTCTGGTCTCAGCACAAGCTGCCTGGCTGACAGCCTTCAATCAATGGTAGTTTGAATGGAGACAGAAGAAAACAGCAACAAAACATCTGGTTTTAAGGGTCATAAGGAACTCTTCTGTTACTTAAAAGATAAAACATTCATTTAAGCGACTCCATGAATATCTATTTTAAAAGGCCTTCAAGTGTTATTAGTAACACTTTTCTGTATCAGATAGCTCTTGTTCAAGTTCTCTCTTACATAGGAAATTCTTACAAAATTCTGCAAAAAATGATGCCGAAATTGTCAAAATATGAATTTCACACTACTTATTAAGGGGGCCCTCTAAAGAGCATTATAATCCAATTAAGAAAAAGATGTTTAAATTACACATTTCAAATGTGTCTATCTTGAAACTCATTTAATGACTGGATAAGAGTATTCTTTCCTGTTTTCTCTTTTTTTAAATTCAAATAATCTGTTCATATATTTTTCCTTTTCCTATTTGCTCCTGACACTATATCATGACTATGGTCTTTAATATCAATTAGATCTCAAATTTACAAAACTCTTTGATCACTTTCAAAGCCTATAAATCTTCAAGGAACCCGAAATTTCCCTTTCCCCTAATAAGGAAGGTGCAAAGTTCACTAGACATCCTATAAATTTGCGTCATACATTGTAACTGAGACTTTCCAGTGTCCTCCTTTCATAGGTCTGAGGGCTTATTACTACTTACAAAGCAATGAAGTCCCTTCGGTTTGGTAAATGTCTACTTTTAAAAAAATCCTCACCTGAGGATATTTTTTCCATTGAGAGTGGAAAGGAGGGACGGGGAGAGAGAGACAAGAGAAAAACGTCAATGTGAGAGACACACGTGGATTGGTTGCCTCTCACACATGCCCCAACCAGGGCCAGGGATCTAACCTGCAACCCAGGTACTGCCCTTGACCTGGAATCAAACCCATGACCTTTCAGTGAGCAGGCTGACACTTTATCCACTGAGCAACACTGGCCAGAGCAGTAAATGTATACTTAATACCCTTTAACACATCCAGGAAATCCTCAAGAACGCTAAGAAGTCTCTGGCAAATTAAGCAGGAAATCTATGGGAAAACACTAGCAGAAGATCTATAATATGGGGCTAAAGGAAATGAATTGAAGATTCCATGAATTCTGGGAACTATATGGATTCCAGATAGAAACGGGAACATAAATAGACAAATTGTCTTCTTGGGAGTTAGGAGTTAAGAGTGAAGAAGGATATAAAAAAAATTTCAGACTCCTAGGGGAGTAAGTGTTAGGGTGAAATGAAATGAAGTTGCCAGTGAATTTTCTGATTTCTGTAGCCAGCAACATTGAAGTGCTTCATAGGCTATAAACAGATCTCATATGTGGTCAGGTCTACACCTCTTCAACAGACATAAAAATAGGTGGTTACCATCCTAAACATAAAACTACAAAATAGAACATTTAAAGAAATTCTAGTTCTTCTAAATATTTAAAAAAAAAAAAAATACACAAGTTATTTTATAACTTTAGCAAATCAGAAGCTTAATTAGGCTCACATTTAGAAAAAGACTTTCAAGTTACTAGATTTATATTAACTTATTCAATAATATATGCTGAGAATTATATTGGTTACATGTAATATGGGATTACAAAGAATGAACAGGGGTCCTTGTCCTCTAGCTCACATGCTAGTGAAGTATCAGGCAATTTTTGTTTCAGAAACTGTATATGTATTCAAAACAAGGGTGGGAAAAAGTAGGTTTACAGTTGTAATACAAATAAATAATGCAACATGCCCAGCTGGTGTGGCTCAGTGGTTGTACATCGACCCATACACCAAGAGGCTGCAGGTTCGATTCCCGGTCAGGGCACATGCCCAGGATGTGGGCCCAATCCCCACTGGGGGGCATGTAGGAGGCAGCCAATCGATGTTCTCTTTCATCATGTGTCTATCTCTCTTTCTCCCTCTCCCTTCCTCTCTCTAAAATCAATAAAGAAAAAACATTAAAAATAAATAATTAAATAAATAATAACAATTAATTATACAATAAACTGTTTTACATACTCACAATTGTAAACCTACTTTTGCCCACCCCTGTATTAAGACCAGCACTGCTCAGTATTTTCTATTGGAACACAAATTAGAAGGCCAGGTATGTTTGGAAAATAGGATATAGCCAGAGGATAACACAGGAGGATGCTGAAGGCCCTGAGAAGTTCCGTAGAAAAAAAATTTTAACTTTGCATTTTCCAAATTACATAACTTGCATTTTTTTTTTTTTTTTTTTTTTTAAATCTTGACACACTTTGAGAAATGCTGACTTGGGCACACAGTTTTAAAAATGTATTCTTGTTTCCAAAGGCAATAAAAACACAAACTTTTAACACTCTTCACATTTTCAAAAAATACATGAAAGATACAGCAAGTTTGCAAATTCTTGGGAAAGTATTATAAAAATAATTAAAGGGATGGGATTAAGTGATTGGGGGAAAATAACAAATAGAATAGCTTTCTCAAACCACAGACAACTATTTGTAATGATAAATAATGTTTTATAAAGACTAGAAAAATACGTTAAATTTTAAAAACAGGTGATTTAAATATATGATCCTTTTACTAAAAATCTACTCTTGTGAATACAGACGGTTTAAAACAAACATTTAATCTGTGATAAGTTTTACTTACATCCATGATTACTTGTAGACGTGAGATATTACATGCTCTATATTCATTACCTTTCTGCCCTGTTATGAATTTTAAGTTTGTACCTGCTCTTTTCTCTTGATGATAGCTAATGGAATTTTAGTATTAGGCATTTATAATTGTGGGTTAAAGAAAAAAAGAAATCTAACAAGATTAAAAGGGGGGAAATGTATCTTTTTCCTTATAGCTGCTGAAAAGCAGACAGAATTCTATTCTATATCATAAAACTTGCAAATATTATTTCAAAAGAAGTAGTTTTGTTAAGACAAATAGATTTCAGTGTTGCTATATCCTGTGAAAATAACTTTTATAGTCTGTAATTCTGATTGGTTGTCTGATGTAGTAATTTGTAGTCTTGATAATATAACATTATGATTTCTGAAGTTTCTTTGCAAATTTATTTAAGATTAGGGGGAAAAATCATTGGCACATCCCTTTTCTTACATATAAATGGTCATACACACATACATACTTCTTTGATTATGTATGATTTATTTAAAGAAAAAGCTTTGACTACCTCATCTTGTTTATATTAATAATAAGTGCTATGACCAAAACAAAACAAACATTTGTGTATAACACTGAAGAGGGAACTGGTAGCTCAGAGAAAAAATAATCTGGTCTCTGGTATGCAGTCTGTTTTCAACACAAGGTAATAAAAAGCTTTGCTTTCTCCATATTCTTCCTAGGTGGCAGAAAGTACTGTCCTCACCTGAGATTATACTTCTATGTCTCAGAAGTCACAACTGATTGATTCTCAAGCTTTTGGTTAGTTCTTGAAGACAATTATAAAAACAATAAAGAAGGTTCATCACTTCTGGAAGAGTTAAAATAGTCCTTACAGTTTCCTGAGCTGTGGCTATTACAATATGTTATTAATCTTACTAAACCAAGGCTGTGGTGATTTCTTGTTCAACAGGCATTGTTGTTCTTATCTTTATTAACAAACTTGTTTCCTCTGCTCACTCATTCAGATGTTATTCTTTTTCAAAATCAGGCCACCAACTAAATAAAAAAATAGAATACATAAATAAAATAAGTAAAATCATTCCCCCCTGGAAACCTTCAGCAAATATTCAGGTTAACATTATATCTCAGCTATTTTCAAACTTTTCGTCTCAGAGAGCACACATAAACTAATTACTAAAATTCTGCAGCAAACGAAACAATATATATTTTTGCTGGTCTGACAAAAAAATAGGTATAATTTTGATTTACAATAATAATAATAACCACCTACCCTTTTTGCTCTAAAGTGACTTTTTAAAAAATCAGGTGCCCATACTTGTATATAAGGATTTCTGGTACCAAGAATTAACCAATCGGACACAAACTTATTATATGATGTGACCAATAAGACACAACTCTATTATGTGACCTATACATTCAAGATAGAGCATTCACAACGGATGGTTATTGTTGTGTTGGCTGCTGTCATTTTTTAATTTGACAATCTAAGGGAAAAGAGGTCAGTGCCCGACTAAATATTATCAGGTACTGTAGGTTTTAAAAATTCTTTCAGCACAGCAGTGTGCTGCAGCGCACCAGCTGAAAATTGCTGTTATATATGTGTTGTTCAAAGAAAGTTTTAGTGATTATGTGTACCTTTGCAGAATAGACAGAAACATATTTATATGCAAAAGCTGACATAATGATTGTTGTCTTTATTGTTAAAACCTCACAAAAGCACGTTTATTGATAATAATCAGGGAATACACTTTAATATAGATGTAAACGGAGTTTATAAAGTCCTGCAGACTTTTCAAAAAGTCTTTCCTGTTCCTCCATCTAGAAACAATAATATCTAAATGGGATTCTAAAGAAACAGAACCAAAGTGGCCAGGCACACTGCCCATGTTTTTAAGAAATCTTTAGCAATCACCTGGATTTTTTTTTTAACTCATAAAATATTAATAGCCTATGAGATTTCCAGGTATCCTCTCCACCCCATCCCTATCTAAGTTCATTAGTGGAAAATACAGCTGAACCTCACATAAGGGGGCTTATTCAAGTCGTCTTGATTACCTGTCAGGTGCAAAGTTCTTCTGTTTTGGATCTATGCTTCATGTTTAAGAAGATGAACATCTCATCTATCAAACAATTTATTATTAATTTTTGGTTTCTTCTAGATACAGCGTCTAGAAGAAAGTCTTTTGGACCCTTACCACTTGAATCACAGATTACTGGTGGCAGCTTACAGATAGCTCCTGGTAGTGCTGGGTCGGTCGGTTGGTCGGTCTGTCTGTCTGTCTGTCTGTCTGTCTGTCTGTCTGTCTGTCTGTCTATCTATCTATTGTTAATCCTATCCATCTATCTATCTATCTATCTATCTATCTATCTATCTATCTATCTATCTATCTATCTATCATCTATCTATCTATCTATTGTTAATCCTCACCCGAGGATATTTTCCACTGATTTTTAGAGAGAGTGGAAGGGAGGCAGGGAGAAAGATAAACATCTTTGTGAGAGAGACACATTGATTGGTTGCCTCCCGCACGACCTCGACTTGGGCTCAAATCTGCAACCCAGGTATGTGCCCCTGACCAGGAATCGAACCTGCAGAACGAAGAGTCGTGGGCCAGGGCTCTAACTACTAAGCCAAATGGGTCAGGACAGTGCTGGGTCTATTTAGACAACTAGTGGATTTTCTGCTCTAACTTTGGCCTTCCAGTCAAGAAAATTCAACCTGTTTCAAACATTCTAGACTTGTTGCAAGAAAATTGCTGTTATATATGTGTTGTTCCATCATGAAACAACTAAAATCTACAGAAGATAGCACTTAACTGGCTTGTCAATAGTAAGGTCTTGCCTTTGACTGTATTTGATGGTTCTTAACAAGATTATAATTTGTTTCCCTTAAATACAGCCCAGCTTTTGCTTTCATGCTTTGAGGTTTGGCTCTGGCCACTTCTGAACAGGATTCAAAGACTACATAACTTTTAAGGTAGATCTACTGCTCTGAAAATCTTTCCATATGGAACCTATTTAATCACTCTTCCTCGTGGAAAAGATATTCTTACTTGACACTTATCAGTCAATACAAGAGAAAGAAAAACTGCTAACCTCTCATAGAAGAAGACTGGCAAATGACCACCACTAGAATGACAAGTGCATGAAATTGGGCAAGGACTGTGAAGGTTGTTTTTCACTGGACTACCTTTCCTGAACTTTCTAGTTTTGTTATTGAGTCTCAATTATAAGGTGAGGAGCATCTATTACCAAAGATTAAGTAAAACTAACTTTACTAAAAATAACGGACCTATACATAGTTATTGATTTTATATTCTTTGCTATGGTAACTCAAAAGATACATAACTCCTTAAATGTAGGTTTGTTCTCAATTACCACAACACTAGTGGAGAAACTCCTATACCAGTGTCTTTTTTTTTTTTAATCCTTACCCAAGGACATTTTTGCATTTTCAGATAGAGTGGGAGGGAGAGAGGGAGGAGGAGAGAGAGAGAAACATCGATGTGAGAGAGACACATCAACTGGTTGCCACCCGCAAGACCCGGTTGGGGCCAGGGACAAACCACAACCTAGGTACCTGCCATGCCCTTAGCGGGAACCGAACCCAGGACTCTCTGGTCCGCGGGTGACGCTTTAACCGCTGAGCCAAACTGGCCAGGGCCATCCCAGTGTCTTTTGCCTCAATATGTACAATGTTTGGATAACTGAAGGTAAATATCGTCTTTAATGTTCAGAGTATGGCACTAGTTTCTCACAATAAAATTTGTGGGAAAATATGGAGGTACCTGATGGAGGCAGCGATTGATGTCCCTGAATTCTTATACTTTGTTGATGGGAAATGAGCTGAATAAAAAATGCTACAGCCCTGGCCGATTTGGCTCAGTGGTTGGAGTGTCAGCCCAGGGACCAAAGAGTTGCGGGTTTGATTCCGGTCAAGGGCACGTATGTACCTCAGTTACGGTTCGGTTCCTGGCCCTAGTCTGGGTCGTGTGGGAGGCAGCCAATCGATGTGTCTCTCTCACATCAATGTCTCTCTCTCTCTCTCTCTCTCCCCCCCTCCCTCCCTCCCAGTCTATCTGAAGATAAATGGAAAAAATATTCTTGGGTGAGGATTAAAAAAAAAAAAAAATGCTACCTGGCACTTTGATTCTGGGTGAAACCTCCAACTATAACACGTGACTTTAGGAAAGAGTATGGTAACTTGCAAAGACACACCCTTTTCATTTGTTGAGCTCATGTGCACTCATAGTTGTAGACCTTTGGCCAGGCTTTGTATCTTCTAATACTTCCCAGGGTGAAATAGTCACATCTATGAAACACAATGGTTTAGGGAAATAATATTACCAAGTGAGGTTATACCCAATCTCAGAAAGATAAAAAACTATTAAAATAAAGTAACAATAAGACTACTTCTCCATATCTGCTCACTTGAGAGGATGTCTATTGCAATAAGGTCCTATAGAATCACATGGCTCAGATTTCATCTTAGCCAGAAAAGAAAGGGTGTGTACTCTCACTACTAAGGAATGATGCCCATATGTTTCTGGCAATTCAAGCTATGTCACAAAGAATTTGCCAACTTGAACCAGATCGAGAGCTGGGACCTATTTACATGGGCTGGTAGCCTTTTACAGGACATTGAGCAGTTATAAAATTGTACAAGGTTTTGTAGTGAGGAAAAAAAAAGTTAGCCCATATATAGCAGTAATATTTATAAATATGTTATATAAGTTGTAGCCTTAAAAGACTCATTTCAGGTGATCTCACCTGGTTGCTAAACAAGTAGTGCACATTGGAAAAGAAAGTCTAAGAAGTGATAAGGGAGTTCCTACAGGTTCTAATTTAAGATAAAGTATTACCTAAGAAGACCCAGACCTCATATTTGATGTTTTCCAAATAATTCCCTAAAGAAAGGCCTTTTAGCTTATTCTACTATAATTCTATTTTAATTTTCCTTATTTTCTGTCACTTTCACTGAAAAATGACTTCTGTTTAAACTTTTATATACTCTTTAAATAATAAATGATTTGGATAAATTTATGGTTTTATGCATATCTGCTTAGCAACTAACTGCGGTTCTGGAAATTGGTTTTATTAGTAAGACAGAAAGAATGTTTAGTAGAAAAAGCACTAATTTGTAAGCCAGGAGGCATATTGTAAAATGTTTACTTTTAAGAATGAGCTCAATGTATAATATAAATCAAGAGCATCAGCCTAATTATTGGAGTCTGAGTAAAACACATGTTTTCTCTCAAATATGCCCTTTCCCTTTGGTTCAGTGGGGAGCGGGCCAAGATCTTAATGTTAACATATATGTAAAACATGAACAGGTGCTAACTGTCCCCTCCTTCAAACACTGCATGGAATTGTGGAGTTTAAATAACAACAATTATGCATATACAAATCTACATATGAAAAGAGGGCACAGAAATAATTAATGTATTAATAATATCCACTGAGTAATTTGGAATATGTATAGTTCCGGACTGAAGTAGTTAGCATTTTTTAAAAAGGCTATGCTGAACTGCAGTCTGATATAGTATCCTTTAAATTCCAATTATCATACATTGGGCCCACAAATAAGCTACAGGAACCTGCTGTGGGATAAAGCAGCCCTGTTGACAGATCTCTACAAAAGCATGGTCTGGGTCAATTCCTAGGTACATTCCTCAGAAACTGCATCAAAGAGCAGCACAGCAAGTGAGCACAAAGGAGAACAGGAAGATGGCAGTGTGTTTTGGATACTCCATTGGAAACATTCTGATCAGTGTCACTCATGAACACAAAGTACACACAACTATGCACACAACCGCAATAAATTCACATAAATCCTTAGGCATTCCTAATTAGTTAGCTGAAGAATTATATTTGGGGATTATTTTGAATAAACTGAATCCCTTATCTATACATTTTCAATAAAGGGCAAATTGAAAAATGGTTAAATGCAATTTGTAAACTTAATTTATTGTAGTTCTATAAAAATAAAAATATATTTTTCCTTGTTTCCTGTAATTCTTACAATTTCATGAACTACAGTGTTATTCCTTAACTAAAGTTTCAAGCCCAGAGGCCAACAACATGCAAAATAAAAAGCAATAAAAAGATGATCCTGGAAACTTTGTTTTTGGGTGTAACAGGGTCCTTTAAGATGCCCATGCCTGCTGAGACCTCCCTAGAAAAATGCAATAAACATATCTTGTTTCACAGGGTTTGTGAACTCCTTAAACACCATAAATAGACCACAAGTTGACTTATTTGGCTGGAAATACACTAATACTATTATTTCAAAAGTCTCTTCAGAAACTGACATTGAGAACAGGATAGGTGAGGAAGGAGAGTATCTGCGGTAGGCACAAGCCCACTCAGGATGATGTAGTCTTGGTATTACTACTATTTAACGGAGTAGAAAAACAATTGAGGTTGGCAAATGGCAATGTAAAGGATAAATTTAGTCCAGTGGGAAGACAGCAAATTCCTGCATACCCTAAAGAGAGGGAAGCTTCTTTTCTGTTTCCAGAGGAACAGGAAGATCATCATTTAATCCCTGATTAGCCCTGAGGAAATCTGTCTTTAAATGTAGTTAAAAGTAATAGACATTAGAACAGGACCTAAGCTCATATTTATTTAGGCTATCAATAATCACTAATGGCTAACTGCTACTAATATCAGTATTGCTAAAAAGAGGGAAATTTGATTATAAAAATGTAGCACAATACTCAAATTTTCGTCTTTATTTAAAATACCTAGAAGCATTGTAGTTAATGGTAAAATTTTAAGTCACTTATTTTGTACCCCTAAAAAACTGTTTATTTCTCATGTACATTATCACACAAAGATTATTCTAGATTGCTTTTAATTTACTTCTTCATACTACAAATTTTGTTAAAGAACCATAGCATTTAAAAAAAATTGTTGCCACTGAATCATTGGTTAGAATTTCCCCTAATGTATAGCAATAAGCTTCAACAATTTATACTGGCCCTGGTTGACTTTCGATTTTGATGCTATATATGAACAGTTTGTGGTATAGTTTCAGAGAAAAAAAAAATTAAATAAATTATTAGTAAGTCAATACAACTCTGACTCGTGTAGTTAGGAAGAAAAAAAACTACACATAGTTTTATGAAACCTAATTATTACATAGTTTTGCATTTCAGTTTAATTCCTATTTTATTGTTTTGCCAACAAGACTGCCAACTCTTTAAGTTTTACAGCTACTCAAGAATAAATTCTGCATTAAATACAGAATTAATGTGTCTTTGGGGTTTAATGTTTTAAATTAATAGTAAAATGCAATGTCAGAAGAGTCAATGTACCAAAAAATTGAAACAGAAAATCAAAATTCATGAAAACAATTCCTGTTTGTTTGCTCAGTAGTATATTTTTTACATTCACTAACCATCCCTTTGCCTTTCCCATAATTAAAAAGTTAATTATTGGAATCAGATTTTTTGTGGATCTGTGTTTTCAAATAATGTGATTTAAATGTTGTTAATAATATTTTACAGCACTTCAAATAAAATTAACATTGATCCTAACATTAATGTAATGTTGTTTTGCACATAATTATATTTAGTTGTCTCTATTTAAAACAGAATTTTGAATTCAACTTGGTGTTATTCTGCTTACATATTAAAAATTAAGAATCCTATGGTCTGAATATTTCATTATAATCTTTTAAAGCTAGCAGTTAAGAAAAATCTAGTACTGCAGTATAATTTCCTTGAGGGTCAATTCAATTTCTCCTCCCTCACCTTTTGCCCAAGGTAGGCATTCAATACATACAGGGGTGGGCAAAAGTGGGCTTACAGTTGTAATACAAATAAATAATAAAATAATAATAAAAATAAATATTTCCTGCCCTGGCCGGTTTGGCTCAGCGGTTAGAGCGTCGGCCTGCGGTCCAGAGAGATCTGGGTTCGGTTCCCGCTAAGGGCATGTACCTCGGTTGCAGTTTGTCCCCGGCCCTGTTTGGGTTGTGCAGGTGGCAGCCACTCGATGTGTCCCTTTCATGTCGATGTTTCTCTCTCTCTCTCTCTTCCTCTCTCTCCCTCCCACTCTATCTGAACAAAAAATAAAAAAATGAAAAAATGTCCTCGGGTGAGGATAAAAAATAAATATTTCCTATTTAGGCTCTCCTAGTTTTTAAAGTTATTAAATACTATAAATAAAGTATTAAACTGCTATAAACTGTTATAATACTATAATGAGCACCTTTAGTTTGGGGCCTACTTTTCAGTGATCAAAAGAGATGAAATAAATAAAGACGCACAAATGTAGCACCTTAAACCTATAACAATTTAAAACAGTCAGGGTTAGGTAACTGACCCCAACAACTGATGAGACCAACTCCCAGTCAAAAGCAAATTTGGGAATGCCTCTCCAAAGAATATAATAATTGACTAAAATTTAATTTTTTAGTTATTTAGTCTTATTAAAAAGTCTTTTTTATGGTAAATTATCTCTTTTTTAAAAATTGCACTGGATTTACGTACAAAGCATAACCTCTAACATCTATTGAAAAGAAACGAGCTTATCAGATGCTTTTGGGACAAATCATTCAGAAAGGTAGCCTACATAAAAAAAAGTACAGCAGTAAACACAGTAAGAGCAGCAAGTGGTGAAAATGTTCTTACCTTTCTTCTTAAGATCATCTTTAAAAAAACACAAATTTAAGTTCAATAGTCTTGTTCAACCAATTCTTTTAAACTTCAGAGTAACCTAAAATCCAAAAATTTTTCCAATGAATTGACATACCATTTCTCAATTAAGTTTTTTTAGTTGTTGTAATCATATACTTGAGTTGCTTGATTTGAAATTTGGTACGGTTTTCTTAATGTTTACTTGAATGAGGGAATTCTAAACATCACAATTTCTTGGTTAAAAAATAGTAAAACGGATAAAGATCAGAGATTCATATAAAATAACAGAAACTTCTAATTGTGGAGTTTAGGGTTTGCAGTTACTGTTGAAAACGCTTTGCATTTTTCACATCAAATGGCTTTGTCAACATTTTTCATCAGAACAGTAAATTATACAAATTAAGTTTCAACAATTTTCACTGTTATTGGTAATTTTTACAAGAATACTTTCCATTAATGTTTGAAAATGACTAAGTACATTTTATTTATATCTTATCAAATTAAAGAGTATCTATTGTAAAACTGTGGGACATCTCAACATTCTTTTCCAGGCTCCACCTGCTCTATGCTGCCCACTACAGGAAATGGATTGTTACAAAGAAATGTAATACTCAGCACTAGGGTTACTTTTAGTGCAATCCCATAAAAAAAATTCTATAGGTACCTGGGTGGTAAGATAAGGTCTTCTTGTAAGAGGCACAGACTGATTAGTGGTACCAAATTTATTAAATATAAAGAACATCAGTAGAAACAGACTTGGCCAGAAACTGTATCTTAGTAATCCACACACAAGGAGTAGCAACTAGGGTGCGGCAGAGGATGGGGCATGGAATTTAGGGATTTGAGGCGCAGCGTGTAGAAAAACACAGTTCTGCATTAGAGAGAAAATATGAGGGTCAAAATCAACAGAGACAAAACATCTCAAAAAAAAAAAAGTATAAAAATACACATGATTGCTTCAACTGGAAAAAAACACATTGGAAGTAAATTATTCCTGTAATTCATATTTAAGTTTCATCAGATGAATCTCCTTTTTCTTTGAACCATTACATACATTACTCTTACAAGCAAATTCCGTTAATATTAGGCTTGCTTTTGCCTTACATTTTTCTAGTCCTCGGGAAGTTGAACCACACAGTAATGTGATAAACATCAGTTTTTTTTCTTTGACTAGAGCATATCCAAAGTGTTATGAATTTAAATTCTATCCTTCAGACATACTTTAGGAATCCATTTTGTAGATGGCAGCTCCTTCTGCAGAAAGGGAATTTTGTTTCAGAGTCAATTCTCCAGTTACCTGTCACATCTTAAATTTTTAAGAAAGGCGTTAAAACATTAGTATCACACTCCAGGTCTTTAGCCTTGATATTAGTACTGAAAAGGAAAACACAGTACTGTACATGCATGTATGTATGTATACACACAAACACACACTAATAGCCAGCAGTCAGTGCCTTAAAAGTGGCAAGCTCTCCTTGAAAAATAAAAATATAAAATGTCACCCTTCCATTCTGCCCTACGATGAGAAATAAGATAAACCAGGTTTGCCCACTGCAGAGTGGAATACTAGGAAAGATGTTCTAACGTCTAACCTGAGACATTAACACACAATCCCAGGTCCTGAATAGGACGACCTAAATTTCAGTGTACGAGCGAGCCTTCGTTCCCACTTCTGCCCCATCGACACCATCCCGGGCCCGGGTCCGCGCCGCGACCACCCAGGACTCCTGGGCTGCGGGATCCGCGAGTCCGCCGCTCCGGGCAACACGGCTCCCCGGCTCCCGGAGCAGGGACCTCCGGGGCTCCAAAGCCCACGACTCAGACGAGAGGTACCGACAGGTGAACTCTGGCATTTAAAAACTACCGAAAAGTCTCGCTGCACAAGCGGCGCGGCACAGAACGCCGGGGCCACTCCGCGTCGCCCAGTCCCCGTCCCGGTCCCCGTCCCCTCGGACAGGGCCGGCGGCCCAGGACCCTCCGCGGCATCGCGCTCAGCTCCCGGGAGCGTGGAAGAGTAACCAAAGCCACCACAAAGACGCCGCGGCAAGTCCCCGAAGAAGTCAGCCGCAGCCTTCCCTTCTCCCTTTAGTTACAATTACCCCGAGGCTTCTGGCGTTTCCTTCGAGAAAATGGGAAAAAAGAGCGTGGGGGTGCTAGAAGTCGCTGACATTTTCCGTCGAACGAGATCCCCTCGACTCCATCCCTTAAGCAGGCTTTCCAAACTCCGATGCATCCTCAGCGGAGGTTTTCCATGTTGACAGATCTCTCGCCTCCCACAAAATGGGGCCGAGGAGGCGGCCGCTGTCTCCTCTATGGGGGCCGCCATTTTGTGAGGCGGCGGCGGCGCGGCGCGGCGGCAGAAGCCCGGGGTGTGTGTAATGGTTGAATAGAATGACCCCCTCTAGGGAATCCCCGGCGCTGACAGTTACGTAAGGGGCTGTGCGCAAGTGCGGCATTCAGGGAATCCGCGCAGCCAGGCCACGCAGCTCTGCGGCCCACATCTCCACTACCCCTAGGAGGACCGGTTAGGGAAGGGACAGACGACCGGTCTCCCTGCTACCCCGCCCCCCTCGCCTCCGGCCCGGGCCTGCAGTCTCCACTCCCCCGCCTGGGTCTCCGCCCCTCACAGCCTTCCGAGACATTCACTGGCCCATGGGTGTCAGGAACCTCCTAGCCACTGCCTTATTTCGACCCCACTTGAGAGACTAACTTTACTTGGGAAATAAATCCGTTTCCTAGAGTGAGCACCGGAAGCATGCTGGACTATATTACATAATTTCTTTCACCACCAAATAAATGTTGCCATTAGAACCACTACCTGAAATAATAACCCACCCAGACGTTTACTAGCCTGTGACCTTGGTTTAGTCAGTGACTTTGCCCGTAGTGGCCATCACTAAAATGGGAATATTGCTATGCTTCTCATATTGTGAAGCTTAATTAACATTTGTAGCTAAGGGTAGAGTCAAGCTAACCTCGTAGGATTTGTTGAGATGTTGGGTCTTAAATGTCAGCCCCCCCCCTTTTTTACCTTCAAAAATATTTAAACGGGGATCGCATTTAAGACATTTGAGAGAAAGCAAGGAAAAACAGGGTTTTATTCAGTATTTAAGCGCATTCATCTTTATCTTAGTATAAAAATATACACGTTAATTATTGTCAAAGTTCAAAAGATTGCTTCCCAGCCAGTTTAATTACCGTTTGCATAGCTCGGCATAGCATAGTCCAGTTGGATACGCGAAACCAGCCAAAGGCAAGATGAATTAGGAGCATCCACAGAACTAGGGCAGTTCACCCTGCATTTAATTCACAGTTTGCTAAAGTTAGTTTGTGGATAATTCCTGGCAAAGGTGCTAACCAGACCCCCAAAATACTACCACCAGGCTCAAAAAAGGCGATTCCTTTAGACAAAAAAAAAAAAAAAAGGGAACTTGACTTTATTCCGATTTGTGAACGATGCGTAGCGCGAGGAGCTGCCCGAGCCTGGTCTTCCTCCCGAGCGCCACACGGGCTCAGTGGGGCGGGCGGGGGCCGCCCTGGCCGCCCTCCCAGCAGCCGGGCCGGGAGGCTCGCCTCGCCTCCACCCCTAACCCTGAAACAACCGGTAGTGGCCGTTTCCCCGCGCCGCCCCCCTTTCCGCCGGCTTTGTGTGCGTGTGAAATGTGCGGCACATTGCAGATGAACCCTAAACCCGGCGAGCCGAGTCTATTGTTCCCCGCGAGGAGCTGCCGGGCGGCGCGGAGCCAGGCGCAGTGCCGCGGCCGGCCCTCGGGGGTCGCTGTGCGGCGCTACCTGCCCGGCCGTGGCGGCGCCGGCGGCGGCAGAGACGGAGGCTGACGGGGAGGGAAGCGAGCGGGCGGCGCGGAGCGGCTCGGCTGCCGCCGGTGCCTGGTGCTCCAGACGCCCCGGCCGAGACGGCCGAGGCCGCGCGTGAATGTGTGCGAGGGCCCCGCGGAGCTGCGGCCGGAATACACGCTGTCACCCCGCTTTCCACAAACCACCACACAGACCTCCCCCTCCCCACCCCCAGCCCCGCCTGCCCCAGCCCCGCCGCCGCCGCCGCGGCCGCCGAAACTCCCGGGCCTCCAGCCTGCCCGACCCCTCACCGCCGGCTCGCCTGCCCCTCCGCTCGCTCGTTCGCTCGCGCGCCCCCGGCAGCAGCACCATGTTGAATCGCGTCCCCAGGCCGAGCCGCCGGGGCCGGCGGCACTGAGAGGCGGGCGAGAGCCGGGCCGCGGGGAGGGAGGGAAGGAAGGGGTGGGGGCCGCGCTCGCCCCGCGGCTTCGCGCGGATCCGGCAGTCGCCTGCCCCTCTAGTTTCGCTCCGATTTCTTTAAACTTTTTTAGAAATTCCCCTCCCTCCTTCCCTCCTGTCCCCCAGGCCTCCCGCTCCCTCCTTCCCCTCCTCCTCCTCCTCCTCCCCCTCCCTCCCTCCCTCCCTGCGCCGCCGCCGCCGCCGCCGCCGCCGCCACCGCCGGCCCATGACTGAGCCCCGCCGCCGCCGGCCGAGGAATGGGCTCCGGGCTCTGGTAGGAAGCGCAGGGAGCGGGGGGCGCTTTTAAAACACCGATCTGGGTTTTTTTTAAACCTCCTTTGAAAAAATAATGGCAAACTCGACGGGGAAGGCGCCTCCGGACGAGCGGAGAAAGGGACTCGCTTTCCTGGACGAGCTGCGGCAGTTCCACCACAGCAGAGGGTGAGAGCAGAACCGGGGGGGCACGCCGGGGCGAGCCGGGGCGAACGGGCTCCCGCCGGCGGCGCGGGGTCCCGGTGACAAGTGCGGGGCTTTCTCTCTCCCGCAGGTCGCCTTTTAAAAAAATCCCTGCGGTGGGTGGGAAGGAGCTGGATCTTCACGGTCTCTACACCAGAGTCACTACTTTAGGCGGATTCGCGAAGGTGAGTGGAAGTTTTAATTTGTATTTCCCTCTCGCTGGCCTCCTCCGAAAAGTCTCCTTTGACCCCGGAGTGGGCGCCTGGGGCCGGGAGGGCGGCCCGCGGGGGCAAAAGGCGTTCTTTTCGCTCGCAGCCGGTGGCACGGAGGCGGACGGCGGCGGGGCTGTTTTTGGCCTGGTGGCTCGCGTGCGCGCGGCGGGCGCGGGGCTCGGGCGGGCGGGCGGCCCGGCGCCGGCTCGCGCCCTGCCCGCTGCCCGGCCGGCCCGGCGGGGTCTGAGCGCCGCGGCGGGGAGTGCGGGCGTGCGGGGCGCCCGCCGAAGCCCCGCGCCCGCCCCGTGCCCGCGCCCGCCCGCTCGCTCGCGAGTCAGCTCTGCCGCCGCTGCCGCTCTAGCACAGGCGGAGACACAGAGACACACAGACTCTGAGAGCAGTTTTCGTGCAACTCAAAATTAGCGCGGGCAGGTTTAACATCGATAATCCGCGGCGAAATGATCCCGGCAGCCGGGGGCACAGCCTCGGCCCCGTCGCCCTCGGTTTCTACAGCTAACAAAAGAAACCAGGACCTGTCTCCAAATAGCCATCTTAGGCTTCAAGGCTAGGCAGAAGCTGTAGGCCTCAAAGAAGGGCCTATGGAGATGGATAGATCTGGGAGAGGGATCGGAATCGGCTCCGGCCCCGGCCCCCCCAGAACCTGCGGACGTCGCTGTCCGGAACAGTATTGATCCTTTTGAACTTTTTTTTTTTTTTTTTTTTTAGTGTAAACGGACCGCGTTGAGATTTAAAAGGGGGCGACAGAGGGACTTGCGATTGGTTATTGTCCGGGCTTCAAAAACAAAACAAACCCACCAGACCCCCTCTCCCGCCCCCCAAACAAAACAAGTGCTATTAAATACAGGGCTCTCGGGTGAAAACACAGTGATTCAAGCAGTCTTTGCTTAGTAACTCTCAAGGATCGATCCGCAACACCCATTGATGCCTAGGTATCTGCAGATCTCTGTAGAATGGGTATTTATTTCATAGTTAGGTTAGACTTTTCTTGGATTGTGCATTTTCAGACAAGCGTGGCTGTGTTTTTAACAGGTTTCTGAGAAGAATCAGTGGGGAGAAATTGTTGAAGAGTTCAACTTTCCCAGAAGTTGTTCTAACGCTGCCTTTGCTTTAAAACAGTATTACTTGCGGTGAGTAGTAGTGATTCTTACATAGTATTTGAAAATAAGGGACTTAATGGGAAGATTTGTTTTTAGCAAAAAACAAAACAAAAAAAACCACACACACACACACACACACACACACACACACACACACAACAATCCTTGCATACCAGTTTCTAAACTGTTAATTTCAGTCTGGGAAACATTAAATATCCACAAAGTGAGATTGAAGGATGGTGGAAGTTTTTCTCACCTATTATAGGATTGTTTACATTTTTTATACAGAATCATTACAGGTGACATCCTAACCCCCCATTCTGATAAACATTCTTTTGTGACATTGTTATTGATTGCTTGATATCCAAAGAGGAGCAGAAAGGTGATGCTTAGTAAAAGAGTTAAGATAGTTAATGAAACTTTGTATCCCTTGGGAAAATTTTTTCTTTGTTTTGGAAACTTCTTTGTCTTTTAATATTCTGACTTTAAGGTTTTTATAAAATGAAACCTCTTGTGTGGAGCCGTGTCACTGAGTAGTTTTTCAGTAGAATATTTCTATGTAGCATAACATGTTGGTGCCTTAGGTGACCAGGATTGTTTTTAGAATATGTATATTTTAAAATTTTCAGGTCACTTAAAAACATTCAAGATGATTATTATGTATTTAGGAAAATTAGGGATACTATGAAAGGAAATACTATGGTTTGGATTTTTCTTTCATTCTCCCTTTATTTTGACTCTTTATTTGACAAGGTAAATTTCTTATTCAGTTAGTATGTGATAAGTTTAGGTTATATATTTTGTAATTCAGCTTTATTTTTTTCTCCCAGTTCTTTTCCTGAGAATATTTTTACATTGTAATTTATTATGAACGCATCTTTTATTTTTAATGTTTACTTACCCATAGAAGGTCCTTAGTTGGTGGTTGTTATTTAAAACTAAAGTACTGCTCTTCATACTTATTACTTTTTAATAATGATATTATAGGATGGCCTTTTGTAAATAATGTGGCTTCTGCATAATTTGAGTTTGGCATTTATCATTGCTTTAAATGTAATATCCCAGTGTGGATAGTCTGTGTTATGTTTAGCATTCTGAAATGGGAATGTAGTAATTGCACAGGTGTACTTCCTATTGGCTATCATAGATTGACTTCAGGCTTGAAACTGAACAATTCACAGAACTTTGTGGGTACTTACTGAGCTACACAGAAGTCTAGAAAATATTAAATATGGTTAGTTGTTATCTATTGTGTATCTGTGATAGCATGTGTGTTAGAATACATTTTTAGATAAAGAGCTAAAACAAAAAGCAAAGTAAAACAAAATTAACCTCCAAAACATTGACTTAGTAATGGGGTAAGCAGTGGATACTTTTATATTGATAGTGATATTCACTTGCTCATTTCCATTTATAATATTGAGAGGAATACTGTTAATACAAGTCCTGGCTTTCTGGTAATCAGTTTGAACCATTTGGATTATAGACTGTTCAGAGTTATTTAAAGTTATGCCTGATACTTACTGGATTGATTGATTGAAATTTAATATCCATAAAGTACTGTATGATATATATGGTTCATGAGGTAGATGTGTGTTTTTCTGAAGAATTTACATGCATCCTAACAGGGTTTTAGACTTGCAATTTTTTACAAGTTACATAAATACTGTTTTTCCAGTTTTGATTTCTATCTTGAGATTATATCATCCACTGGTTATGTTTATAGGTACTATTTTTAACTATATAGTTTCAAGGTTGTTTGCAACTTTTTACATTGTTCTCTGATCAGTTTGAGCTTTATGCTCTTATTAGAAGCTGCTTTTGGATCTATGTCTTTAACTAAACTTGTTTTTCCTCCATATGTCACTCTCTAGGTTTGTTTTTGTAGGTTTGTAGCTAGGCTACTAGGAAAAAAGTTGAGCATTTGTTTTGGAAAATAAAACCATGTGAAGATTTGCATGGCTTATAAAGAAATACAAAAGAAACATGCTGGTCAAAAATTGGGTACTACCAACCTTGAAAGATTTTTTTTTTCATAGTGGTGTAATATTGCACAGTTAGAGGACATGTATTATGCTGGGTTTTACACCTTCCTCTGAAAAATCTTAACTGGCAGACAGGATGCCAAGCTTTCACAGTGATTCTGTTACTTAACCATAAAAGTGCCTCTTCATAGTAAGTAATAGTAATCAAGTGACTTTGTAAGTTCCCTCTTTCATATATCAAATTGAATATCATGGTTTCAGATGAGCACATAATGTGTTTTATAAATCATAGGTGGAATAATTTCTTTAATATGAACTGCTTTTACATTTGACCTATTGTAGTACTGTCCTTACATGTGGTAGTTCTCATTTACACGTTTAATATTTGCTAACATTGTGCTGTAATTTTATTATTAATTAGATGATGGCTGTTAGACTAGTATTCTATCATATATCTTCATGATATTACAGACATTAAAATAAATAGGAGCAAACTAGTATGCTGGCCATGTATATATTCTAACATTTTTATGTTTGTTTTGATACAAACACAGACAGTCATTTAATATAGAGACTTGAGTTTAGTGGGCTGCCAGAAGTTAGTTTGATTCTATCAAGCATATATTTGTTCAGTGTAGATTGTCTACAAAGATTTCTCAAAGTCTAAAATTGAAAATGCAATTGATTATTTGTTTCAACATTGGCATTTAATTTTTTTAAATGTGTTTACTGATGATGTGTAAACTACTCTTTAAAAATTGAATGTTAATTATTTATGATGTCTACGGATTTTGTTTGCACTTAGTTCCTTTCTTGACATGTATACCTCAATATATTCTACAGATGCTTATTATTAGATTATTTCTAAAATATAAAAGGATAAGGTATAATTTTACACATGTCATAAATGGAGAAATTAAAGTGCAAAAAATTCAAAATGGCTTTAGGGGCATTCATTAATTGGACAAAAAATTGTATTCCTGACATGTGTTTAGTAATGTTTAATCAATCTATTATGAATTCAGTGTGTTAGTCATAAATGATTTTAAGAAATTAAAATATTATTGGAAATTACATACGGTTAAATTTATGCCCTAGTGTATCTATACCCAGTGTGTTCCTTATTTACTCTGAATTTTTTTGTTGTTCTGTTATGATAGTAAGATTGGGGGGGGGATATTACTCTTATTTCCATTAAGAATTTGAAGCCTTGGTATGAAGATTTAGGTAAATATTTCAAATACTTACTTGAAGAATTTTGTTTAATTTACTCTAGTAATACAGCTGTAGTCGAGGTTAACTTGATGTTTCATTATAAAACTTGATTTTTTTGGAAAGGAAGTAAAGTATTTTAGACATTAAAAATTTTATCGTACAAAACTGTATGTCACTGGTTTTCTTATAACATTAAATGATTAAAAAAATTTTTTTTTCTTTATTGATTTTAGAGAGAGAGGAAGGGAGAGGGAAGGAGAGAGAGAAACATCGATGAGCGAGAACATCATTTGGCCGCCTTCTGCATGCCCCTCACTGGGGCTTTGGCCCACAACCTGTGCGTGTGCCCTGACTGGGAATCAGACTGGTAACCTCTTGGTGCATGGGTCGACACTTAACCACTGAGCCACACCAGCTGGGCCATTAAATGATTTTTTTACACTTACCTACCTTTAGAATAGGCAGAAACTGAATTGTGAGAGTTCCACTCACCATAGCGAATTTTCAGTTGCATTGTGAGTTTATTCTGTTTCCTTTGGTGGATAAAGCCCTCCCTAAGTTACACCAATAGAGTTGACATTTATCAGTTAAATAGAATGGATACACTCATGTGTTCTGTAGTTAATATCCACCATGTAGATCACTTCTTTTAAGAGAAAGCCTTTTATGAATTGTTTGGGGTTAAGTGAAAGAATGCTTCAAAATTGTAATAAATGCGCAAATAAAGTAATACATTGAGTTTGTCATTTGCTAAACAGAATTGATAAGTAGAGATTGCTCTCCTTATTCAAGTAAGGAAAATAAAAGTAATATGGAGACTGGAAGAAAAACTGTATCTAAATAAATTATTCATATATGCATTTTAAATTTAATTTTAAACTGTATCCTTTCATTTTGAACAAACATGATTTTGATATCTCCTGATATTCTGTTACATTGTTAAAAGGAAGAGTAGAAAGAGGAAAAAGTTGAAAGACTGACCAGAGCACAGCTCAATTAGTGTTGTGTCCTACCATATTTTAAGCAGCTTAGATTTGCCCCAAAGTAGAAATAAAATCTCTTTCCGAGATAGTTTACTGAAGATAAAAATCTCACTGAGGCCTGGCTGGTGTGGTTCAGTGGATTGAGCGTTGTTGTGTGGACTGAGAGGTCCTGGTTGGATTTCCAGTTCCATTCCCTGTCAGGGCACATGCCTGGGTTTCTGGCTTGATCCCCAGTAGGGGGCGTGCAGGAGGCAGCTGATGGATGTTTCTCTCGTTGTTATCTGTCTCTCCTTTCCTCTCTCTCTAAAAAAATCAATAATAAAAACATTTTTAAAAATTTCACTGAGGATTCAAACTAAGAACTCTTAACTCTCAAAAATATCTATATGCTTTTTTGCATTTATGTTTTTGCCTCAGGTGTTAACTAAACATGTCTTTTTCTAAAAAGGAGTACTCTTTTATAATCCCACCTCTATTCTGTTGTAGATTCAGTATTTTCACAGTTGGTCATTTGTGAAATCCACTATAACTTTGATAGATAAGTGTATCTCTTCTTTGACTCTTATATTCCCAAACTGAATGATACTGGAAGTTGGAAAGGAAGGAAAAACAAACACTTTAATTCATTGGAATTTAGGTGCATTAGTCAGCAGGCAAGTACTCAATACATATTTTTAGGTAAAGTATTTAAGAGTATTTATTATTATTTGGTAAAGGCTGTCTATTGGGCGTTTCCCAGAGTAGTATAGACCCTATTAAAGTTTACTGGTAAAAATGGTGTTTGTCGGAATTGGGACTTAGACTTATGGAGCAGGGTTGGGGGATTCTCTGTCTCTGCTTCTTTGATCTGCCATCACCATTATCACCACATTCTTTGTTATTTGGGATCAATTTCAGTAGAAATTCCCAATTTGTGTTGTACTGAAAACTCATTTTCCTGAAATGTTAATATATTTCCTTGAAAAAAGGCCAAATAAATTTGAGCAATAATGTTAAACTTGGTTACTGTATTGCAGGACTTCTTAGAGACTTCAGTTTGTTAATGTGCATTATGGGACTACAGACAATTTGAAGAAACACTATTTATTACCTCCCTCACCCTACCCATTGTAAATGGTGTTTCCCAAACACCCACTGCACATCACATGTGGTGTAAAACCCCATATTTGAGGAACATCTACTGAGTTCTGTGGAGTACAGTTTGGGAAATATAACAATATTTTTTCTACTCTTTAAATTGTAATGTGACAAAAACATGTGTGACCATGATAAAGATTTTTTAAAATTTATTTGTTTAAGAGAGAGAGACATCGATTTGTTGTTCCATTTACTTTATTTATTTATTTAAAATATGTTTTTATTGATATTTTTAGAGGGAGAGAGAGAAAGAGAAACACCCATGAGAGAGAAACATCTATCGACTGCCTCCTGCATGCCCCCTACTGGAGATCAAGCCTGAAACCTAAGCATGTGCCCTGACCCAGAATCGAACCAATGACCTCTTGGTGCATGGGACGATGCTCAACCAACTGAGCCACACCAACTGGGTGTTGTTCCACTTATTTATGTATTTGTTGGTTGCCTCTTGTGTGCCCTGACTGGAGATTGAACCTGCAATTTGGCATATCTGGATGACGCTCCAACCAACAGAGCTACCTGGCCAAGGCCAAAGATTTTTAAGTCTTAAGCAATGGTTTATATATTGGCATGATATTCTTTACGGTGAAACAATTTACAATTAATTTTATTTGATTGGTTAACCTTCTTTTAACTTAAGATTCTTATTTGAAACAGCAGCCTCCAAAAGGCAAGTAACCGCTCTTTATTTCCCCTGTTGTCTATCATTCTAACTAGAGGCTTCTTTCTTTAACAGGATATTTATATTTAAATATTTGTTTTTTAAACTTGTCTAAACAGCCTCTCTAAAGAATTGTAGCAGAATCATTTAATCACATTGTTTTAGAGCATTGTATTTTTGAGTAGTAATTACTTCTGTTGAAATATGATGACAGTGATAATCCTCCTAAAAGTTTGTATTTACTTCAGTTCCACAACTTTAAAAACTGAGAAGTCATATCATGAATTTTGATATTAGGGAAACTGTTTAGAAGTAGATATTGATTCAAGGACCAAACTTATTGTAGTTAAAAATGGAAATGTTAATATTAAAGATTATCTTCAAATATTTTATGACTTGATATTATAAGCGTTTTTATGAAAAGCAAAAGTATTGGCTTTTGAATTTAAAATAAATATAAATAACATCATTAGTTCAGTTATCCATGGTAGAGCCAAGGAAATAGATTGATTCTCTCTATTCAGAAGTACACAAAAAGCCCAGATGGTGTGGCTCAGTAGTTGAGCATCGACCCATGCACCAGGAGGTCGCCGGTTCGATTCCTGGTCAGGGCAGGTGCCCAGGTTGTGGGCCAAATTCCCAGTGGGGGGCAGGCCTGAGGCCGCCAAATCAATGTTCTGCCTCATCGATGTTTCTGTCTCTCTCTCCCTCTCCCTTCCTCTCTCTCTCTCTCAAAAAAATCAATAAAGAAAAAAAAATGTTTAAAAAAAAAGAACTACACAAAATGCATAAATGCTGATTGATACTGGTATTGGTTACCTATCATAAAATTTATTAATTCATCCACTTACTAAATAAAACTTTTGTGGGACCTGGAATAAAGAGATGGTTTAGAGTAAATTGTCACTCTCAGTACTATTCAGATTATCTATGAATTTCATTACGCTTTCCAGGGATTATGTTATTAAAATAGAGTCTAACATATATTTTTCTGTTTCAAAACAAAGAAATTTCACTTGTGCTTGGATACTTTTTGCATATTCATTATGTTGTAAATTGGAAATGAATGCCTTTCTACAAAATACATACCCTGTTGATGGAGTACATTGCAATAACCTATTGCTGGAACTGAGATCTCTTACTGATATCTAGGGATAACTTCCACATTCTGAATTGTTGGCTAAAAATGATGGGTCCATAGTTCTGTTAATATCTAAGTCATTGTTTGCAGGGTCCTCCTCATCTTACTGTAAGAGAATTTTGTAGTGGGGCTGAATCTGTTGTTTTGGCTGTTTTATCTTATTAGTTCTTAATAGTTCCTTTTCCTTTTCCAGTTATGCCCTTGATTTGTTGAAGTAATGGGGTCATTTGTCCTTTAGAACGTCCCAAATTCTGGATTTGGTTAATCCCTTCCTTCTAGTGTCAATTAACCTGTTCCTCTATTTCCTGTATTTATTTCCTGAAAACTGATAGTTAGATCTAAAAATTGATAACATTCAAGTTCAATATTTTTGGCCTACTTAATAGGTAGTGCTGTGTTCTTTAGATAATGAGGTGCATAATGTTTAGTTGTCCTGCTTTAGTGGTGCAAAGATTGATCAGTGGTTTTAGATATTAATAGTCTAAAACTGTATTTTAAAAAGTGTGCCCCAGGTGATTCTTAAGTGTGCTGAAGTTTGAGAACAGCTGACCTAAGTATTGTATTGAAACCAATTTAGTTGCTGAGATAACTGGTTTAACTTGGCATCAACATGTTGGCCAGGGCTACATCCAACAGAACTTCTAGGTGACATCTGGTCTAGGGCACCTGCTCAAGCTGCACCTGTCATCCCTAAGCAGAGCCTAGACACACCCTATACTTTGTCTCTGGGCTCAAGAGACATAACAAGGGCTCCACTCCAGTTAAGGGAAAAAAAGGGTAAATGAAACTACTAATTCGAACTTATCCTAACTGTATTTGTATTGTTTGGATTTTAACAAATTAATTAAAAATAAGTTTTCCTTAATATCTAGGGATATATATATATATAATATTACACATATATATTATATATATTTATAATATATTTATATATATTTATAATATTCTCCACAAGTGGAATACCATTTGTTTTATTGAATTTACTGAATGCTTTTTTTCTCTTGAGGTTTTTGTTGATCTTAGTACTGCTGAGGGAAGTTAACTTATATTGTATAAATGCCTATAAAAATAACTATACTAACAATAGCCTGTTTAATGCATTTCGTCTTCATTTTTTAAACCATATTCATACGTGAGATTTTATTTTTCAAATCTCAGAAGTAATTGCCATTATTCAGTCTTAGAAAAATAACACTTAGAAAATAATTTCTTTACACTACTCAAACTTTTCTTCTGAAGCATATGAATTACTTATTTTTAAAAAAAGGTTGTAGGTTATATCCAGTTCTCAAGCTTAAGTGTCAGCATAACTGCCACTTAGGAAAGTATATTCTACATCTTTTCAGGCCACACTTTCTCCCCTTCACCTTTGCATTCTTTTCCCTGGTGGTAGACCTGCTTTACATTTTACAAAGCATTGTTTTATACATAATCCTCCATTATCTATAGTTGTTAAATATCTTCAGGTAGTATTTCATGTTCTAGGTATGTTTACCTTTTGTTTCTTATTAGTAAATGATTTTTTTTATTACCATATAATGGGGCAACTAAAATGTTGCTTTTTATGAAGCAGTATTCTAATAAAGTTATATAAGAATCCATTGTTTGAATATACGTCTTATTGTGAAATATGGAAAGTATATAATTCTTGTCTTTCTGAGTTTTTGCTATTTGGTCAATTCTTATTTTTAGTGTTTAATGGTCAGTTGCTATGTGCACTAAGATGATATTTATTATGTAATCATGACATACACATCTTTCATGGTTTTGGATGAAATTTTATTTTGTCCATTGGTTAATTTTAGATAAGTAAAATATTAACTTAAACATACATGTGGTCAGTAGGAACATTCTTTTAAAATAGGACAAACAAGAGACCAAGTTAGGGCCCTATTCAGAAAATACATAACCTGTAATTCTTTAGAGGTGGGGCTGAATTTAAATTTGTCAGTAACAATGCCCAGGTTGATCACAGTTTCCATAATGTTTATAGATTAAGTGAATTTTCAGTGTACTTGAGTTCAGATCAGACCACTTAGTGTTTCATAAACAGTAGTTAGTACCTTAGCAGGCTGTACCTCCAAGTGCACTCACAAGTAATAGGTCAAGAGTGCTTAAGTGCTTTGATATAATCTTTTTCGTTTACACCATTAGAAAGGCAAACTTCTGAATTTCTGAGTAGTTTTTCCAGGTAGTCCCATATTGCAATGTATTAATTCATTCTAGTAGTAAAAAATCTGTTTGTGAGAGAAATGGTGAGCCTTTTTTCCTTGCCATGTTTTTTTCTTTTCTCTTTGTTAATCCTCACCTGAGGATATTTTTCCATTGATTTTTAGATAGAGAAGAAGAGAGGGAGGGAAGGGGAGAGAGAGAAAGAGAAACATCGATGTGAGAGAGACACATGATTGGTTGTCTCTTAGACACATGATTGGTTGTCTCTTGCACCACCCCGACTGGGGCCAGGGATTAAACCTGCAACCCAGGTATGTGTCCTTGACTGGGAATCAAACCTTTGACCCTTCGGTCCTCTGGCTGACCCTCCAACTGCTGAGCCAAACTGGCCAGGGTGCCATGTTTTGTTTTGTTTTTTAATTTAAGTGTTTTTGGGCTATCTGTATGTGAGTTGTTTACACTTTATTAATATCAACCAGTTATTATTTTGCCACATTTGCTTTATATTTTTCTCTCTTTATGTGATGGTGTGTATATATGCACATTTATTATTATTAGTGTTAAGAGAAATATATTTTTATTGATTTCAGAGAGAGGGAGGGAGAGGGAGATAGAAACATTGATGAGAGAAAAACATCCATCGGCTGCGTCCTTCACACCCCTTATTGGGGATCGAGCCCACAACTTGGGCATGTGCCCTGACCCAGAATCGAACAAGTGGCCTTCTGGTGCATGGGAGGATGCTCAACCAACTAAGTGACACTGGCCAGACTATTATTACTCTTTAATCCTTTGATATTGTAGATTAATACCCTTTACTCGGAATATAAATGTGTATCACCTTAGAATAAAAACATTCTCTTATGTGACAATAGTACAGTTAATCAAATTTAGAAAACTTAACATGGATATAATTGTATTATCTAATATACAGAGCTTATTCAAATATTACCAATTGTCCCAAAGATGTCTTTTTTAGCAGTCATACCCACCTTCCCAATCCATGATCTTGTATTACATATCTTTAGTTCTGCAGCCTTTCATGATACTACCATTTTTTAACAGTGTAGGCCAATGACTGTATTATAAAATTTGGACTTGTCAGATGTTTTTTCAGGATTAGATTTAGGTTAGGTATTTTTGGCAGGAGGCTTGTGATGTCACTTTGTCCCATTAGTGCTGATGTTAACTTTGGTTAAGGTGGTGTCCTCTTGGTTTCTCCACTGAAGTTTCTATTTTCTCTTTTATAATTAATAAGTAACCTGTGGGGACATACTTTGAGACCGTGTAAATATCTTGCTCACCATCAACCTTTCACCCAGTAGTTTTAACATCCATTGATGTTTCTTGACTGTGTCAGTTATTATGAAGTATGTACGATTCTTACTTATTTTCTATTATTCCTTCTACATTTATTAGTTAGCAGTCTATGATAAGAAAAGTATTTTCATTCTTATTTATTTATTAGATTTTTAATTTATACAGTGGATTAAAATCCATTATGTTATGCATTTTGCTGCTTAAATTTGGCCACCAAGAGCCCTTTCAAGATGGCTTCTGTGTCTTTTTAACATGTTCCCATTATTTTTAGCTGTTTCTTGCTTTCTGACAAGGTAAGATCTTCCAGGTTCAACTTGTGTTTTGCTTATCCAGCTCTCTAGTATCAGCTATGTCTCCAAGGAGTCCTGATTCCTTATTATATGGAATGGTATATAGAAACCAAGATCTGGGTAGTAGGTATGCTCATTGGGTTATCTTTTCTTTCAGGCCCTTTCAGAGGACAGAGCTAGGAAGTTTGTTTATTTTAAATATAAATATACATATTTTGAAACTCATAAGGCTGTACTGATATCCCTAATTATTAGTCCACGGAAGTTTCTTTTTGCCTTCTTCCATTCCATGTATCTCCCTTCACCTGCATTGAGAATCCTAGTTCCCAGTATATTGACTCATTTTGTCAGTTCTATAATACATAGAGAATACTTTGAGAATTGTATACGTATACCACTGCAAACAGTAAACCTGCTAAGGAGAAGTTAAAGATTTGTTTGCAGTTCTTTTTTGATTGGATTCTTTTTTTCCCCCCTGGATATGGTTATTTAAAATACAGTAAAATTAATATTTTTTTCCATTTGTATTCAATTTTGCATTTTTCCCCATTCTTGTTCCTTTAATTTATGAATATGTAAAACACTCACTATGATTCTAAAATTAAAGTTTAAGAGACGATATACTTGGAGGTTACCCTCTTCTTCCCTTCCCTTTCTCTTCTACACCATTCCCAACCCATGCTCTCTTGGTGACCAGTTTCTATAGTTTCTGGTTATTTTTCCAATGGCTTTTTTTTTTTTTTTTTTTTAAGTCCTTCTTAAAATGAAGAGTGTACACTTTCCTTTCTTTTTTTCTTTCTTTCTTTTCTTTCTTTTTTTTCTTTCTTTCTTTCTTTCTTTCCTTCTTTCTTTCTTTCTTTCTTTCTTTCTTTCTTTCTTTCTTTCTTTCTTTCTTTCTTCCTTCCTTCCTTCCTTCCTTCCTTCCTTCCTTCCTTCCTTTCCTTTCCTTTCCTTTCTTCCTTTCTTCCTTTCTTCCTTTCTTTCCTTTCTTTCCTTTCTTTCCTTTCTTTCCTTTCTTTCCTTTCTTTCCTTTCTTTCCTTTCTTTCCTTTCTTTCCTTTCTTTCCTTTCTTTCCTTTCTTTCCTTTCTTTCCTTTCTTTCCTTTCTTTCCTTTCTTTCCTTTCTTTCTTTCTTTCTTTCTTTCTTTCTTTCTTTCTTTCTTTCTTTCTTTCTTCTTTCCTTTTCTTTTGTAATTTGCCTTTCTAGGCTTAATATAGCTTGAATATTACTCTAAATAAATTCATAGAGTCCTATTTTTATTTTTTACAGCTGCATATTATTTCTGTGTGGATATATCCTAGTTTATTTAACCATTCTCCTATATAATGGCACTTAGATTGTTTCCAATATTTCTAATAGCAAATAATGCCATATGAGTAATCTTTTGCAAATCTAGTAACCTTATGCAGACCTATTTTTCAAATTTTTGGAGATGAGTCAGAATAAATTACTCAAGTAGAATTCATGCAGTAATTCACTTTGTAGGAGAGAACTATATTTTATTTCCACAAGCAGTATATGAAAGTACTTGTTTCCCATAGCCTTGTCATGTGTTGTCTAGCTTTTTGTTTTACCAATCTTGTGGGTTAAGAAATGGTATCTTACTATATTTTAATTATTGTGATTTTATATTTGTTAGTGCCATTCCCATCTCATAGTTCCCTTTTTTTTTTTTTATAAGGTTTTGTTGGGTATTCTTTTATATTTATTTTTCCATATGATCTTTAATGTTAGCTCTAGTTTCAGAAAAATTCTTTTTTATGGGAATCACATTAAATTTATAAATTACCTTAAAAGAACTAGCATCATGATACTATTGAGTTGACCGATCCAAAAACAATGAAAGTCTTTCTATTCAAATTTTTTATCATTCAAGAGTCTAAAATTTTTCTTTTATAGAGTTTGAACATTTCTTAAGTTGATTCTTAATTATGTTATCATTTTTGTTGCTATTGTAAATGTAGTTTTCTCTTCCAGTATGTCTCCTGATTGGTTATCATTTATTTATATGAAAGATTGTTTTTTTAGATTATAATCTGCCATGCCTGTTTTACTGTTTGTGTGAGTTTTATTATTGATTTTAAAAGTTTAGAAATACTAGCATATCATCTGAAATAAGGGTAGTTTTACTTCTTTTCTAAATTTTATTTATTTATTTATTTTTGGTCTAATTGTGTTGGCCACTGCTTAACAGTTGAGAAGATGAGGGCATCTTTTCCTTGCCTTGATGCTGATCTTAGTTTGATATATCTAGCATTTTCTCATTAAGACACTGCCTGCCTTGTGTTCTTGATTCAGTCTTAATTCTACATATCTTACTAATATAGTATTTCTATATTTGTCTATTGAATGAACAATACTATTGGACTTAGAAATCAGATTTAGTGATATTTTTCATGTTTTATATACTAGCATTTGGTTTTAATTTTTAAAATCTGTAATTATTTCTTTATTATCTGAATTCAAGAGAGGAGCTAATGTCAAATGTTAAAAATTTTAAATCCCATTGTTTGGGTTATATTTGAATGTGAATATTTCCTCTCTTCTAGGAATTTAACATATAAATAAAATTAGCTAAAATGCTAAATGATAACTGGAGGAAAATTATCTTTCCTGTTCTAGCTATCCATTAAACAGTCTTTGCTGTTTCGTTCTTTGCTGGCCATTGCAAGGCTCGTTATACAAAAACAAGGCAATAATTTAATTTGTTGCTTGATTTTTTATATTAAGACTATTGTAAACTATGATTTGATCATTGCTTAATTTTTTTATATTCTAAAGGTGAGATGTAATTATTTTAGTTAAAAAGTCTTCTTTATAGGGTATCCACCCTGTGGAAATGAAAAGCAAATTTATACTTTAGTTACAATTAGAAATCTTATATGCCTGTTTGGGTGTGTTATATTTTTACATTGTATTGATCCTCAGAATTAGATATAATTTGGATACTGAAGTCTTTCTAGTTTTGAGAATTGGTTAGAACATCTCTTCATCTTTATCCCACTCTTTATAAACTTTATAAACTATAGGGGTTAGCTTAAGTGGATGTGTGTATGTGTACACGTGCATGCATGCAGCACTATTTATTAGCTTTAAGCAAATTACTTGGTAGTTTCTTGGTCAGTTCCTGGGCATACCAAATCTTATCTGTATTTATCAAGTCTTACACATTTAAGGGGCTAAGTTGAGGTAGATAATAGTATTATATGCAAATTAATCTTTTGTAGAGGCCTAGTAGTAGAGTTTTCTGAGCCTGAAATTTAGATTACTAAGATAGGAGCAAAAAGTATGTAGTTAGCAATAATTGGATATGGCTACTGAACCTATTAATTCATAGCATCATTGTTCTTAGAACTGAAGGGATTTTAAGAAGGTGGGCTAGCCTCATGCTTTCTGGTAGGCTGTAAATAAGGATATTTTTTCTGGTAGGCCTACATAAGGATAATTGACTTGCCTAAGATTACTATTACTGAATGAGGGGAGGGGAAACTAAAAGTCAGTATAGAGCTGCCTTTAGTACTCTAGCCACTCAATTCTGATTTAAAAAGGATAGATGTAGAAGAGTGTCAGAGATTTCTTTGCTACTATAAAATGTGACCTTTACTTTTACATTAAGATGGTTATACTGACTTACACCATCTGTGATGAATAGGTATTAAATTGTTGTCTAGTAACGGTGATAAATACACCCTTGATTTATCATTTATATCCAATAGTCTTATCTCTTCCCCTTCCTGTCCAAAGGATTATGTTTATATAAGACAGGTGAGTTTTATTGGAGAATCCATAGCAAAACATATAACAATCATTGGGGAAAAACCCTTTTTACTTCATATATTCCTTATTTTAAATGTTTTGCTTAGAAAAACTTAAACTTGTGTATTTGATAAAGCGGGACACTAATTTGTATGTGTGTTTTTTTAATAACCAGGAATACTAATTTTTAAAGTTTTCAGTCTGTTACATTATTTTTTAGATGGAGACCTCTACTGGAAGTATGAAGCAATAGATGGATTCTATTATACATTATAAAATATCTGGACAAAGGATGGCAGGGAGATTTATTTAAAAAAATAGTCAATATAAAGTATGCAAGAGCCTTTTAAAATAATCTTATGATACTTTAGATAATAGTGTACTTTTGGTTTATGACACATCATATTAAATTTTTTAAAAAGCAGAATACAAAGTTTATATTTAGATTTTTGTTTTTTAGCTGTTTATTGAATTCACCATGTGCCAAGCACTGTAATAAATGGTTTACAATAACTAATTTCTTCTTCATACCTCCCTGTACTGTTGTTATTATCCCGATGTTATACAGGACAAATAGGGTTAAGAATATTGCCCGAAGACTTTCAGTAAGTTCAGGAGCTAGTATTTTAACCTGGGCCATATAGCTCTAGAAAAATCGTGCTGTATTGTCTTCCCCCAAGTGCACAGGATTACAATTTCTTTAAAAAGTAAATGAAGGCAGGACTTGAAGGAAATAAGCAAAATATGGATATTGTTGGAGGTAGTTGTGGAATTGTAGCTTTTTATTTAAAAAAATTCTGTAATGTATCTTTTTGCAATAAAACTTGTGTGCTACAGTACAGTTTGTAGTATAGTTTATTTCTGCAAATGTTCATTTTATTGGATTTTTACAACAACTCTTCAAGATAGGTATAATCCTGTCTTACAGATGAGGAAAAAAGCCTCTGAGTATTGTTGCTAATAAGTAGTGCTGTCGAGATTATAGTTTAGTTTTGTGAATTATAATTCATTACTCTTATTTTATTACTAAAGTCTTGGGGTCAGGGACTTATTTTTAAAAATGTTTATTTATCTCTTAAATCCCCTAATTTAACATTTGATACATTGTAGTTGACCTGAATCAGAGAATTCCCCTGTCACTGGGAAGGTGTTTATAAGCTCAGGTGGATATGGTGGGCCTCACAGCAATGGAAAATCTAATTTGGGAAACTCTGAAAGAACTGAAAAATTCTAAAATACAGAGTTGGTAGTATAGCATTACATTGATCTGGCCCTAAGCTTACTTAACTTTTTCTTGTGTGGTTTTATGAAACAGCACCAAGAGTTAGTTTTAGTAGTAGAATATGTATTAACATTGTGATAAATATAGCATTTTGTGCAATTTTATATAGCACTTAATGTTTTTTAGGTAAAATAGACACTAATGTCTCCCCATCTCTCTTTACAAGCCACAATAGAATAGAATCTTGTGTAAAGTGAGAGTTGATCCAGAGTAATACTGATTTTGTTTCAAACTAGAATGTGAAGTATTTTGCAGGGTAACTACTATTTCTGAAAGAAAAAAAAATGGGTACTGGGAATGATGTGATAACTCAGTGGAGGCATTTTGGCAATTAGGAATGTTTATTATCACCATAGAAATAGCTAATATTTATTGAACACCTATTATTTGTCAGGCACTGTGGTCAACCTGCATTATTCTAATCCTCAAAACCATCCTTTAAGATTGATACCATCACCATCATTTTATAGATGAGGAAACAGATTTAGAGAGGTTAAGTAACTTGCAGTAGCTACAAAGTGGAGGACCTATAATTTAATCCAGGTCTTCTGCCTCCAGAGACCAACTTTTTTTTTAATTTTTTTTTTTTAATCCTCACCTGAGGACATTCCTGCTTCAGATAGAGCAGGAGGGAGAGAGGAAGGAAGAGAGAGAGAGAAACATCGATGTGAGAGAGACACATTGAGTGGCTGCCACCCACACGACCCCAACCGGGACCGGGGACGAACTGCAACCGAGGTATGTGCCCTTAGCGGGAACTGAACCCGGACTCTTTGGTCCACAGGCCGATGCTCTAACCGCTGGGCCAAACCGGCCAGGGCTGGAGAGAGAGAGAGAGAGAGACCAACTTTTTAACTATGATGCAGAATACTGCTTTTTATTCATTCATTCAGTGAATAATGACTGATCATTTTTCATTTGCCAGACAATATTCTATGCAATGGACACACATGAATGATGAAAACAGAAAATATTTTCCTGTTTGGAGCTAGGGAAAGGAGACAGATATAAAAAAATATAAGTAAAACACAGTATATATCAGATAATAATATGTGTAAGGAGAAAAATAAAGCAGATAAAGGAGATAGGTTTCCAATGGGAGAGTGTTATATTTTTAGACAGAGTGAATAGGAAAAGTCTTTCTCATATGGTGACATTTGAGTAAAGACTCAAAGGAGATGAAGGAGCAGACCAGGTAGATAACTGGGTAAGAGTGAACAAACAACAATGGAGCATGCCTGGTATGTTCAAGAAACAGTAAGGAGAGGTCATAGTGGCTAGGGTTAGTGAGCAGAGAGGAGAGAAGTTGGAAATTAGAATCAGAGAGATAAGAGAGTGCTGCTTCCACATTTTGGTAGGGCCCTTATAAGGTCTTTGCCTTTTACTGAAGTCACTGGAGGATTTTGAGCAGTGAATTGCCATATCTGGATCTTTCTGGATGTTTTGTTGTAAATAGGTGAAGGTGTGTGTGTGCGTGTGTTTGTGGTGGGGAGTGGGGGATCAGGGGCAGAAACAAGGAGACATGTTAGAGGGCTAATAAAATAATCCAGGTGGCCCAGCCTGTGTGGCTTATTGGTTGATCATTGACCCATGCGCCGAGAGGTCGCTGGTTCGATTTCCAGTCAGGGCACATGCCCAGGTTGTGGGACAGACCCCCGGTGGGGGGCATGCAGGAGGCGGCCAGTCGATGTCCTCTCTCATCAATATTTCTATCTCTCTCTCCCTCTCCCTTCTGCTCTCTCTAGAATCAATAAAGAAAAATAAAAAAGTAAAATAATCCAGGTGAAAAAAATGATATGATGGTGGTTTGTACTAGTGAGGTTTGTAGCTCTTGAGATAGCGATAAGTATTAGCCATATTTTGGATATCTAAAGTTTCAAATCTAAAACTTTTAAGACTTTAATTATCAGAGACTACTTAGATACTGAGAACCCATCAGGTGTCAAGTTTTATACTTTTTCAACTATAAACTTTATATTCCTTGATTATCAAAGTATATTAACACATGCTCATTGTACACAATTTAGAGAATACAAAAAAGGGGAAATAATGAGCAATATTAATAACCTAGGATGTTTTTTTCCAAGTCTTTTATTATAAAGATTAAACCTTAAAATCTTTCTGTCTCTCCTGCTAAAATGTTAGCTCCTTCAGAGCAGGTGCTGTGCTTTTTATTTCTTTATCTTTGGTACCTATCTTGGGTATCTGGTTCAGAATAAATGCTCAGCAGTGCTTGTTTTGTTTGAATTAATTGTGCCAATCAACTGGGTGCCATATCTTTGCACATTCTTTGAGGACAGATAACATGGATTTTTTTTTTTAATTAATTTTAAGGCTTGGTAAATGGGCAGTCAGTAAGTGTTGGTAGACTTAATGTACTCTGAACTCCAGCCATGCTTGTCTATTTATAGTTCTCTAAACATGCCAAGTTTTCCTTGCCTCTCTGTCTTTGCATGTGCTGTTTTCTCTGCCTGGAATTCCTTTCTCTTCTTCCTTGCCTGATATACTCCTACCTATCTTTGAAACTTAACATAAATGTCACCTTCTCTAAAAAGCCTTTTCTTATCTCCTGAAACAGCTTGAAGTGATCCTTTATGATCCCACTTTTCCCTCATTTAAACCTCTATTATAGACCCTGCTATAACGACTTTTTTTCATGTCTCTCTCCCTTATTGTACTGTGAGCCCAAGGAAGTAAGGACTTAGTTTTATGTATCTTTATAGCCCCTTCATCATAGTCATCATAATACAGTGCGTATTAGTGCATGCATAGAAGTTGATGTGTGGCTAAAGGAATCAATGAATGATTGCTGGAAAGGGTCATTGGAAGCAAGAAAAGAAGGAAATCACTGTGGTCTGAGAGTAGAGAGGAGTTGATGGAAGAGGCCTTGAGCTTTGCATCCAAAGACTGGTGGGATTTAGATAGAAAAAAGAGGGGTGGGGTGGAGATGGTCGCTTTGGGTATGAGGAAAGGGGGAAATTGAGGGTATGTACAAGGTGTTTTAGTTATGTAAATGAAGGTAAGATAGGACCAAAGATTGGTACCAGATTGTGGAGGATTTTGAAAATCAGGTCAAGGTGTTTGACCTTTATCATTCTATACATAGTGGGGATGTAATGTTTGTGGTGTTTATTTTTTAGGAAAACAATTTGATGAAAATGATGTTTGGGAAACATCATTCTTACATTTTCACTATATTTGGGTAAACACCAAGGAGTGAAATTGCTGGGTTATACAGTAAATATATATTTAATTATATAAAAAACTGCTCAGCTGTTTTAGAGAAGGGCTGGACAAGTTTGTAATTTTCATCAATAATGTACGAGAGTTTCAGTTGCCTCTCATCCTTGTTAGTTTTTTAATTTTAGCTATGCTAAAAGTTGTGTAGTATGTCATTGCATTTCTCTAAGTGACTAATGATGTTAGGCATCTTTTATGTTTATTTGCTATCTATCTGTCTTCTTTGGTAAAGTATCTGTTTAAATCTTCTGTCCATTTGTTTTCTTCTTTGTTTATGTATTTTAATTTATTTTATTTTAATATGTTTTTATTGATTTTCAGAGAAAGGAAGGGAGAGGGAGAGAAACATCAATCTCAGTTGCCTCCTGCACGCCCCCTACTGGGGGTCAAGCCCTCAACCTGGGCATGTGCCCTGACTGGGACTTGAACTGGTAACCTCCTGGTACATGGGCCCAAGCCCTTCAACTGAACCACACCGGTTGAGTGATTGTTTTCTTATTGAATTTTGTGAGTTCTTTAAATATTCTGGATAAATTCTTTATCAGATATATGATTTACAAATAGTTTCTCAGACACTATTGCTTGTCTTTTTGTTCTCTCCTCTGTGTGTTTATTAAAACAGCTTTAGCCCTGGCTGGTTTGGCTCAGCGGTTAGAGCGTCGGCCTGTGGTCCGGAGAGACCCGGGTTCGGTTCCCACTAAGGGCATGTACCTCGGTTGCAGTTTGTCCCTGGCCCTGGTTGGTCGTGCGGGTGGCAACCACTCGATGTGGCCCTTTCACATCGATGTTTCTCTCTCTCTCTCCCTCGTACTCTGAACAAAAATGAAAAAATGTCCTCGGGTGAGGATAAATAAATAAATAAATAAATAAATAAAACAGCTTTATAGCCCGGCCGGTGTGGCTCAGTGGTTGAGCGTTGACCCATGCACTGAGAGGTCACCGGTTCAACTTCCAGTCAGGGCACATGCCCAGGTTGTGGGCCAAATTCCCAGTGAGGGCATGCAGGAGGAGGCCAGTTAATGTTCTCTCTCATTGATGTTTCTATCTCTCTCCATCTCCCTTCCTTTCTCTCTAGAATCAATAAAGGGAAAAAAACAGCTTTAAATTGATATACAATAAACTGAACATTTATAAAGTATACAATTTGGTAAATTTTGACATACCTATACACCTGTGAAATCATTACCACAATCAAGATAATGAACATATTCATTACCCTCAAAAGTCTCTTCCTGCTCCTTTGTATTTCTTTCCTCTTCCCACCTATCCCCAGGCAAGCACTAGTTTTTTTCTCTCTATTGATTTTAGAGAGAGAGGAAGGGATAAGGAGAGAGAGATAGAAAAATCGATGAGAGACAGCATTAATTGGCCTCCTCCTACACAACCCCCACTGGGGATTTGGCCCACAACCTGGCCATGTGCCCTGACCAGGAATCCAACTGGCGACCTCTTGGTGCATGGGTGGATGCTCAACCACTGAGCCACACCAACTGGGCACAAGCACTAATTTTTTTTATTGCAAATTAGTTTCCATTTTCTAAAATTTTATATAAATTAAATATTAAAATATGTACTCTTTTTTTTTTTTTTTTGTCCGTTGTCTTCCACTCAGGAAAATTGTTTTGACATCCATCTCTGTTGCATGTCTCAAAGTTCATTAGGTTCATTCTTGTTTTCTTGCTGAGTAGTAGCATTCTGTTGTATAGATAATACCACAGTTGGGTTATTTCTTGATTGTTGGCCATTACTGAAGCCACTATGAACATTTGTATACTATCCTTTTAATAGATTTATACTTCCATTTCCATAGGAGTGAAATGGCTCAGTAATATGGGAAGTGTATTTTTAATTTTTTAAGAAGCTGCCAAACTGTTTTCCAGAGTGATTATAACATTTTACATCCCCCCAATAGTGTTTTAAGAGTTATAGTTGAGCCCTGGATGGTTTGGCTTAGCACTTAGAGCTTTGGCCCAGGGACTGAGGGGTTATGGGTTCAATTCCTAGTTGAGGGCACGTGCCAAGGTTGCAGGTTCAATCTCTGGCCCAGGTTGGTTGGGGTCCTGCGGGAGGTAACCAGTTGATGTCTCTCTGTCACATCAGTGTTTCTCTGTCTCTTTCTCTCCCTCCCTCCCTTACACTCTCTCTAAAAATCAATGGAAAAATATCCTTGGGTGATGATTAACAACAACAAAAAATATGTAGTTGATCCACATTTTCACCAACACTTGATGGTCAGTCTTTCATTTTAGCTATGATAGTAGGTATGTAATGATATTTTACTGTCATTAGAATTTGCTTTTCCCTCATGACGAATGAAGCTTCAGTTCAAATTTTCTGTACACTTTTAAAATTGGGCCCTGGCTGGTTTGGCTCAGCAGTTAGAGCATCGGCCTGCAGTCCAGAGAGACCCGGGTTCGGTTCCCGCTAAGGGCATGTACTTCGGTTGCAGTTTGTCCCCGGCCCTGGTTGGTCGTGCGGGTGGCAGCCACTCGATGTGTCCCTTTCACGCCGATGTTTCTCTCTCTCTCTTCCTCTCTCTCCCTCCCACTCTATCTGAACAAAAAACGAAAAAATGTCCTCGGGTGAGGATAAAAAATAAAAAAATAAAATAAAATTGGGTTGTTGGTTTTCCTTATATTCAACTTTGAGAGTTTTTAAATATATTCTGAATATTATCAGATATGTGACTTATAAATTTTTTTTTTTCATTCTGTGGCTTATCCTTTTTTTATGAGAAGAAGAGGAGTTTTCTTTGTTTGTTTGTTAATCCTCACCCGTGGATATTTTTCCGTTGATTTTTAGATAGAGTGTGAGGGAGGGGAAGGATGGGGGGCGGGGGGAGAGACATCGATGTGAGAGAGACACCGATATGAGAGAGACACATCAATTGGTTGGTTGCCTTCTACATGACCCCGACCAGGGCCAGGGATCAAACCTGCAACCCAGGTCCATGCCCTTGACTGGGAATTGAACCCACAACCCTTCTGGCCTCAGAATGATGCTTTAACCATTGAGCCAAACTGACTAGGGTGAAGAGGAGTTTTTTAATTTGATAAATTTATCTTTTTTTTTTTTTCCCAAGATTCATACTTTTTATGTTATATCTAAGGAATCTTTGCTTAACCCAAGGTCACAAATATTTTTTCCTATTATCTTCCTCTAGGTGTTTTATAGTTTTAGGTTTTCTTAAACTTTACTGAAGAATAATTGACATATATAATTGTATATATTTAAATTGTACAATGTGATTATTTGATATCCTGTAAAATGGTATACAGTTTTAGTTTTACATTTAAATGTATGATCATCTTGACTTAAATTTTGCATATGGTGACACATATGGATTATTTAATACTATCATTGTCCTTCTAATAAATGTCTTAGTGACATCCCACAAATTTTGATATTTTGTATTTTTATTTTTATTCTATTCAACATACTTTTTAATTTCCCTTTATTAGTTCTTTGACCCATGGGTTATTTAGAAGTATTTAGTTTCCAAATATTTAGGAATTTTGCCAGATATCTTTTCATTATTGATTATTGATAGTTACTGAATATTAATTTCATTTTATTGTTATCAGAGAGCATTTTTTAGTTAAAAATGTTTAATGTTGACATTATTGCAGGTGTACCCCTTAATTCCCCCTTTTTCCCACCACCACCCACCCCCAAGAGAGCATATTTTTATGCCTTGAATCCCTTTAAATTTATTGAGAGTTGATTTGTGGCCTGGAATGTGGTCTCTCTTGGTAAATGTTCTGTGTGCACTTGAGAAGAAAGTATGTTCTGTTGCTGTTTGTTGAAGTATTCTATAAATATCAATCAGGTCAAATATGTTGATGGTGTTGTTAAAGTCTAATATATCTTTCCTGATTTTCTGTCTACTTGTTCTATCAGTTATTGAGAGAGGAGTATTTAAATTTCTGACTATAATTGTAGATTTGTCTATTTCACCTTGTAGTTTATTAGTTTTGCCTGATGTATTTTTTTAAGCTCTGTTAATTTTATACATAAACATTTAGGATCATATGTGCTCTTGGTAAAATGACCCTTTTGTGACCAAGAAATGACCTTTTTCATCTTTGGTAATATTTTATTTAAAATCTACTTTACCTAATATTGAAACCAAGTGGCGGTGATCCGGTTCCTTGTCTCTCAAAATCGAAGAATGAGTTCATTGCCAAGGGTAATCAAAAGAAAGTTTATTTGAAAGACTCCTTGCAGTAGGGAGGGGACCCGAGTGGGTTGCTGGTGGGGCTCTGTTGTCTAGGGGTAGATATATGTCTTGCTAGCCTCTGATTGGTCCTTTCAAGGAATTCTGCCTTAGCAACACCCTTGGAGCAACCCTATGATTGCTTTTGGTTTCTTTTCTAAGTCCAATTTTGGTTTTCTATAATCCTTTTTAAGGTGACCTGAGTTTCTACAATAGGAACACACTCTATAGTTTTGCAGAACTCATTTGGCAATCCTGTTGCCTTGCTTGAAACCAGTCTTTCTGGGTTTTTTTGATGTTGTTGTTGTTGTTATGTATTTGACCTGTGTTCCTTCCAGAAGCTTCTAATTTGCATTTCTGGGGGCTGGAAGTTTCTGGCCTTGGGAGCATAATGCCCATGTTGATTTTGGTTTTATTTTGAGATATGTAAAGTCTGAATAAACCTCCAGATATACTGTGTACTGAGTTGCCTGCCTGTGTGCTGAGCTCCACATCTTCTCAAACTTCCTGCATGTCTCAGCCTTCCCTTCCCACAGTCCCTAACTGCCTAACCTGCCTCTGTCTCCTCAATATCAATATAGCTAGCCACTCTAGCATTCTTCTAGCATTCTTCTAGCATTCTTTTGACTAATATCAGCATGGCATTTTTTCCCCATTCTTTTACTTTTAACATATTTATGTCCTTATATTTAAAGTGCATTTCTTGTAGGCACCATTAGTTGGGTTTTCTTTTTTCCCCTGTAATCTGACAATCTCTGTCTTTTAATTGGGGTGTTTAGACCATGTACATTTAAAGTGACTAATGATCTGGTTAAGTTTTTTTTTTTTTTAATCCTTACCAGAGGCCATTTTTGTTCAGATGTTCAGATAGAGTGGGAGAGAGAGAGAGAGAAACATCGACGTGAAAGGGACACATCGAGTTGCTGCCTCCCGCACGACCCCAATCAGGGCCGGGGACAAACTGCAACCGAGACACGTGCCCTTAGCAGGAACTGAACCCAGGTCTCTCTGGACCGCAGGCCAATGCTCTAACCTCTGAGCCAAACTGGCCAGGGCTGATCTGGTTAAGTTTAAATCCACCATCTTGCTGTTGTTTTCTATTTGTCTTTTCCTTTGTTTATTTTTCCTCTCCTGCCTTCTTTTGGGTTGAGTATTTTTATAGTTCAATTTTATCTCCTTTGTGTATTAGTTAGAACTCTTTGTTTTAGTAGTTGCTTTAACTTACTGTAGTTTACCATTTAATGATATTACATATATGATGTATACCTTATTGTAGAATACTAAAATTTCTCTTTTTGACCTTTGTACTGTTATGTTCTTATATTTTACTTTTACATATGTTGTAAACTAAGCACTACATGGTAGTTAATTTTTTAAAAGTTATTTTTAAAAGTGATTTAAATATTAAGAAAATATCTTATGTATTTTTTTCATTGTTACCATTTCCAGTTCTTTTATTGTTTTGTTGCACATCCAAATTTAAATAAAATTTTATCACGATATTCTGTCCTGGCTGAAAGTAGAAGTCTTACTTTTTCCTTTTAACCTCTATCTATACCTGTTCTCTTTGCTTTGGGGATTTATGATTTATAAATTAATTCATTGGTTCCAGTTGATATACTTTTAGATGCCTTAACTTCATGCTTTTGTTTTTTAATTTTTTTTCCTTCAGTTTTTACATCACACATTTAAAGATAGTTTTCATTCTTGCCTGGCCAGTGTGGCTCGGTGGTTGAGCGTTGACATGTGCACCAAAAAGTCACAGGTTCAAGTCCCGGTCAGAGCACATGCCCAGGTTGTGGGCCTGAACCCCAGTGGGGGGCATACAGGAGGTGGCCAATCGATGTTTCTCTCTCTCTCTCTCTCTCTCTCTCTCTCTCTCTCTCTCTCTCTCCCCCTCCCTCCCTCCCTCTCTAAAATCAATAAACAAAAAAATATATAGTTTTCATTCTTTAAAGATAGTGTAAGTAAATGAGATATATTCCTTCTTGTATAGACTTATCTACTGCTAACCCAGAGATTTCAGTATTGAATTTAGTTAGTGCTTATAGATAACCCAATAGTTCAACTAACTCTAGTATTCTACTATAAGACTATTTGTCATTTCAGCTTTGAAATAACATGCTTGTTATTTTTCTTTCCCTTCTTACCAATACAGAAAAATAATCCTGTTGAATATATTTTTACTGATCATTTAGGTCCTTTTGATAACTTGGAATTTCCAGTAGTAATGAATATTACTTTATTGTAGAAAGTGTAGTTTTAAATGTTTGGGATTTCCCTTAGTAGTTAAATTCAAATAATTGTCTCCTAAATGGCTTAAAGCCAAACTTTAAGTCTGGTTTCAATAAATGGATATTTTTTTCTTTGGGAAAATCAGGTGGGTAAAAATCTGTTTTTACAAAAAAGGTCTATTTAGGGGAGTATAACTTGCAATTTTTGTTTAAATGGCTCCTTATAGAGTTAATTTAAAATAACTAGTTTTTTCCCCATGCTTTAAATAGTTCAGTAAATGGGGAAATCTCTAATGCCTGTACAGAAATGGCAAGTCTCTAAAAACATGGACAAACTCTAGGTTCTGGGGAGGGTGGTAGTATGTGATATGGGATATATCTGTGGAAATAGAGTTCATCCATCTTTGTCGTTGAGGGTAGGAGGAGAAAACATTTTTACCTCTTATTACTGGTAGTCATCTCCTATTTGGGGGGGGGGTGCATTAAGAAGTCATTAAAAGACAATTGAGGTATAACATTTTGTTGGAACAGCCCACTTCTGGCAGGTCAGCATGAGGTTCTTTATCGACCTACTTCCCAGTGAAACTGGTATAAATTAATTTTTAAAAAGCCATTATTTAAAGTCTTCCTAAGGGCATACAGCACATGAAGAAAGAAAATCTACTAAAAATGGCAAGAACAGCCAAAGTTTGTGGTATTTGAATCAAGACTTGCTTCCTCTCTCCCTTTTCCTAGCTCAGTAAGATGAAAACTTCACTCCAGACTTGCACAGCCAAGAACACGGGATTCCCTCCGTCTGCATCTCCTACATAGTTGGAGGGTATCTTCCTGAGAGGAGCAGGAAATCAGCATTTCTCATTTTGTCCCCAGCTACCTGTTGCTGAGGCTAAGTTCTAGGCAAATGGGGCTGAGAGACAGGGGCTCAATTTTTCTACCTGGTTTTCACTCCTGATACTAAGACTCTACTTGTGCGCAGTGCCACTGAAAATACTGGTATTCCAATCACCCATGCCCCAGCTCTTAAGGGAGCAGTTCCACTTAGGCTACTGCTCGCCATTCCACCAAGTGTTCAGAGCCCAAAGCTGGGTTGTCACTCAGAAGTGCACTACTGTCCCCACCCTCAGCTCCAAAGCCATGGCTCAGAGACTTTGCCTGGGGAAGAACCATGCTATAAAATAGAGAATTCTGAATTTTTTCCAAAGGAAGTAAATTCATTTGCAACAGTATGTGGAGAAGTTCAAGCATAAGGGTGCTCTCAAAAACAGTGGAGTTTGTGAAAGGCAATTAGGAAGAGATTGGTGGATGCATTGGAGATAAATAAACCATAGGCTGGCTAGTTTGTTTGAGAGAACCAGGGAAATAAAGAGCTGCTAGGAGATCTCTTGGGGTTAGAATAAATCTCAAACACTAAAGCACTAACCTTGGAAACTATCCCTTCAAAGGAGCCCAGATTTGTTTGGATCAGTCTATGGAACATTTTATGCTTCAGGGCATTGCTGAAAACAGTAGAGCAATCAGCTGGCAAATAGTGGTGCTTAACAGCTGGGTTTGACCAGGGGAAGAGACAGGGAGTCCTGCCAAAACCACTGTCATCTTATGGTAATTTTGGGAATACCCAAGGCTGTGCTTCCTGAAGAGGAATATTAGGGGCTTCACACTGAGGGAATATGGGGGAATAGACTTCACCGAAATAATCCAGTCATTTACTAAGTAAACAAGTGAATAACAATAACAAACCCCAAACAGAGGCAACTAGTGTCCAGAGTTGCTATAATATAGTATCTAAAATGTCCAGATGTAAACAAAATATTATGAGAGATGCAAAGGAACAGGGAAGTATGACCAGAAAAAAGGCAGGCAACAGAAACTGCCAGTGAAATTGACCAGATGTTGGTTTAACAAAGATTTCAGAGTAGCCATTATAAATATGTTATAATGCTCGGCTGGTGTTGCTCAGTGGATTGAGCGTCATCCCATGGCCTGAGAGGTCCCAGTTTGATTCCCGCTAAGGGCCATGCCCAGGTTTTGAGCTCGATCCCCAGTAGGGGACGTGCAGGAGGCAGCCCATCCATGTATCTCTCTCTCACATTGATATTTCTAGCTCTCCTTTTCTCTTCTTTAAAAAAAATAAAATAAAAACATTTAAAAAATAAATATGTTATAATGAGAGAACTCACTCTTAAGAGAATTCACTTAGCGTGAACTCAGAGAATCTACTCTTTAAGAGAATATAAGAAAGGAAATCATGATTAAAGAAATAAAGTATGATGATAATTTATATCAGAGACCATCAATAAAGAGATAGAAATTATAAAAAACTAAATGGGAAATTCTGGGTTTGAAAAGTACTAAATGAAATGAAAAAAATCAGTAGAGGGGCTTAATTATAGATTTGAACTGAGAAGAATTAGCCAATTTGAAGATAGATTGATAGAGATTATGTAATATGAAGAACAAAGAGGAAAAAAATGAATAATGAACTGAGTCTCAGAGCAATGTAGGACACCATTGAGTGTCCCAACATACACATAATGGGAGTATGAGGAAAGAAAGGAACAGAATAATATTTGAAGAAATAATAGCTCAAAAGTTCCCAAATTTATTGAAAAACGTAAGTCTACATATTTTGGAACCTCAGTGAACTCCAAGTAGGATAAACCCTAAGAGATCTACAAATAGACACATCTTAGTAAAACTTATGAAAGTCACTAGATTAGGAGAATCTATTAAAATCAGCAAGAGGAAAACAAATTGTTGCCCTGGCTGGTTTTGCTCAGCAGTTAGAGCATTGGCCCATGGACCAAAGAGTTGCAGGTTCGATTCTGGTCAAGGGCACATACCTCGGTTGCAGTTCGTCTCTAGCCCTGGTTGGGGTTGTGTGGGAGGAAACCAGTGTCTCTCTCACATTGATGTTTCTCTCTCTCTCCCTCTCTCCTTCCCTCCCACTCTATCTGAAGAAAAATGGAAAAACATCCTCAGGTGAGGATTAAAAACAAACAAAAAAAAAACAAATTGTCACTTACAGGGGAACCCCGATAAAATTAACAGACTTTTCATCAGGCAGAGGCCAGAATACAGTGGGATAACACATTTAAAGTACTTAAAAAGAAAAAAACACCTGCCAACCAAGAATCCTATGTTCAAGAAGTTGTCTTTCAAAAATGACATTAAATGTAAATGAATTAAACAATCCAAAGTCAGATGTCAGACTGGATAAAAAGTATATATAGGCTCCAGCCATATGGTCTCTATAGGAGACAGTTTAGATGCAATGATACAAATAGAAAGGAAAATGATGGTGAATGATACATCATGCAAACAGAAAGCATAAGAAAATTGTAGTGGCTATACAAATACCAGACAAAGTAGATGACTAAATGATAAAAAAAAAATGTTGCTGGAGATAAAAAGAGATAACTTTTATGTTGATAAAAGTGTCAATTCATCAGGAAGATATAACAATTATATATATATATATATGCTTCTAACAACAAAGCACCAAAGTACATGAAGCAAAAACTGGCAAATAAAAGGAGAATTAGACAGTTAAACAATAATAGTTACAGACTTCAGTCTGCAACTTCCAAACTTAGAAGAACTTTGCAAAAGATTAACAAGAAAATATGTCTTGAACAGCAGTGTAAATGAACTGTTCTTAACAGACATCTATATAACACTCTACCCAACAGTAGCAAAATATGTACTCTTCTGAAGTACACATGGAACATTTTCCAAGGAACACCATATGCTAAGCTGTATGAAACAAACCTTAGTACATTTTAAAAGATAGAATTAACACAAAGCATGGCTTCAAACCACAATGGAATGAAATTATAAATCAACTAAACTTGGGAAACCCAGAAATATGTAAAAATTAAGCAACATATTCCTAAATAACCAGTGGATCAGAGAAGAAATCAAAAGTGAGGTTAGGAAATAATTTGAGATGAATGAAAATGAAGACATAACATGCAGAAATATGGCTGCAGCTAATGCAGTATTTAGAGGGAAATTTATAAGTAAATGTATATTTAAAATGAACAAAGATCTCAAGTTAATAACTTAATCTAACTTAAGATACTGGAAAAGGAGCAAACTCTAAACTTAAAGCAGCAAGGAAAATAAAGATTAAAGTGGAAATTAAATGAAGAATAGTGAAACAGTAGAGAAAGTCAATAAAATCAAAAGCTGGTTCTTTGAGAATATCAACTAAATTGACAGAACGTTTAGCTAGAAAAGTTTCTTTTATTGATCAAGAAAAATGAATGATTATTAGAATTACTGGGATCAGAAATGAAAGATGGGACATTACTATCATTCTTTTTTTTTTTTTTTTTATCCTCACCTGAGGACATGATTAGGAGAAGGGGGAGAGAGAGAGAAAGAGAAAGAAACCTTGATCTGTTGTCTTCCGTACGTGTCCTGACCAGGAATCAGACTGGCAACCTTTCTGTGCATGGGGTGATGCTCAACCACCTGAGCCACTCCGGCCGGACATTACTGTCATTCTTAAAGAAATAAAAAAGATAAAGGAATAATAACAATTATATGCCAATAAAATTGATAATTTAGATGACATGGAGAAATTCTAAGAAAGATACAAATGACCAAAATTGGCTCAAGAAAAGTAGACAGTCCAAATAGATTTCTATATAACAAGTAAAATGATTGAATTAGTAGTTAAAACCCTATCCACAAAGAAAAGCCCGGGCCTGGATGGTTTCACTAGTCCTACCAAACATTAAAAAAAAAAATTGATACCAATTCTTCACAAATTTGCAAAACAGTAGACTTAGTTGGGGACATGTGTACCCTGCACACTGGTGGAGTGGAGTGGAGTAGACAGAACCATCAGGGGAAGGCAGTAAAGTATTTATCTTCCCCTATGACTGGAGAATTAGGGACCCCCTGCTTTAAATAGAAACTTCTTTTCATGTAATGGCTTCCTGGATTTATTAACCTGTATTTAGTTTATAAGACTTCAGTTTATACATGTCCTTAAAAAATAGTGTATTATCTGAGTGAGGTAAACCCTTAAAGATAGATCCACTGATGATTGAATCTGAATTTATTTCAACATAGTGATGGTTTTGAGTTTACAAGAGAATATTCGTTATATTAATTAGTTCTAATAATATTGTCAGTCTGAAAGCATTAGTAAATTCTCTGTTTTCGGGTTTTTAATTTTCTAATTTTTAGTGTTATGGTCTAATATAAGAATAAGCATCCTTACATGTTCCTTGCATTATTTTGGTTAAGGTTAGAGTATAAGCAAGGGTTGAATTTGCTGATTCTGTTTTCATTTATATTTTAAAGATATATTAAGTTTATTGGTCCAACCAATTTTTTTTCAACCCTGTAAATATTTTAGTAGACTGTTAAATAATTATATTGACACCACAGTGGATGGGTACTGAATTTCTTAAGTGATAATGTGAATGCTGCTAGTTTTATTTTCTAATCCAGGTTTTCTGTCCTGGTTAATAAAATGTTTAATATTTTTTCTGATACATTTTTTAAAATTTACCTTTATTGTTGAAAGTATTATAGATGTCCCCCCATTTTCCCTAATTGATCCCCTCCACCCTGCTCCTCCCCACCCCACGTTCCCTCCCCTACCCCCACCCTCCAGCCCTGGCCTCCCCCACACTATTGTCTGTGTCCATGGGTTATGCATATATGCATATAAGTTCTTTGGTTAATCTCTTCCCATCCACCCCCTATATTTTTTGTTTCATTTATGTGTTTTTTCTTCTTCTTTACATCTTAACTAACATTTTTTCTAGGGGACTCTATTTACATTTATATAGCATGTTTGTCAAAGATCATTTGTATAGATCTCAAATATTTGAGTCTCACAAATTTTTGAGGTTGGTAGGTTAGCTGTTATCCTCTTTTTCTTTGTATGTATGTATATACTCATATGTGTGCATGGGTTTTTGAGTGTGTGTGTGTGGTGAATATATGAATTGTGGCATACTTTTTTACTATTTGGGTAATAAACAATGGCTTCCCATTAGTGTCCCAATAGACAACACCAGTGGAACTCAGTAGATTGAGATGAGGCCCATCCCTTCCAATTTCCTAAACCTTTTTGTTAACTATTATAGGAAGCTGGTTGTTCAGATTGCTGTTATTGCAAGTGCACACACCACCATATATCCATACAAAATGATTATAGTAATAGCTAACATTTATTGAGTACATATCAGTAAATGTGACCAGAAAATTGTTCTACCTAAAATCTAGAGTTATTTGATGACATAATTTACTGCTGTTCTTGATCTTAAACTAGGAGAGTGGTTCTCAACAAAGAAGGGCAGTTTTGACCCCCAGGGAACATCTGGCAATGTCTGGAACATTTTTGATGGCCTTAACTGGGAAATACTACTGTCATCTAGGTGGTAGAGACTAGGGATGCTGCTAGACATCTTACAGTGCACAGGATGGCCTTCCACAAATTATCTGGCCCAAAATATTCATAATGCTGAGGTTGAGAATCTCTGGGTTAAGGTGATTTTGGCCTCATCCTATGAAGAGTGACCAAAATTTGAGGGAAAATGTTTTATTTTAGTGTTTGGTTCAACTATATGATATTTCCATGCCAATATTTCTCAGAACATAAGTTGGCCACTAGAATATTTAACTCTGGAAAGGTTTAGGTGTGTGCCATCTCAGGGAAAACCTGGAACAACTATTTTTGCATGACTGCTCTATATTGCCTGACCCAGCCTACTAAAATGTCTGTTTCTACCCTGTCAGTGGCTTTATTCAAGTGATCTCAGGGCTGTTTTTTTGCCCTTTGGTTTTGGTTTAAGGCACCCTCATTCCACCTGATAGGATTCAATCATTGAATCCAAGTGAGAAAAAAATTTTAATTTCAGTTCCTTCTCTCCTAGAGGTTTCTGACTCCTTATGAAAATTTATTCATTCCTATTTTTATAACTTGATGCTCTGAACATCAGTAAATTCATGGAAGGAAAGAAGACATTATGAACTATTATAACTCTGCCATATTGGAACTCTCTACATTAAAGGAAGGAGGCAGATATTAAGTCATGTTAGCTCAGCCAGCGTCACATGAGCTGAGTGTTTGGTGAAGCCATGATTCACCCTTACCTATGTCTGATATAAAAGCATACTGTGTTTCTTCTACTGCCACTCAGATACAAATAGAGCTTATTTAAAATATTTTAAGGAACAGATCTTTATGTTATTCAGAACTCTTTTTTCCTGACTGCTTGAAATACTTTATTGCTGACATTTATTTCAGTAATTTTTAGCAGGTAAACTGTTAACCTTTTGAAGAATGTCATTAACCTCTGTTTATTGTAGTGATGATTGGTAAAAATCCAAATGGTACATTTTTCTCTGAAAGAATTTATTTCTGGTAACTAATTAATACACTGTGAGACAAGAGAGTATTTACTGACAAATATTTAGATTTGTGTTTTATTTCTAATTAGAGATCTTCTGAAATAAGTGAAAATTTTTATTTAAGACAGTATATAATTCACTATATTCTAGTGGTTCTCTAAGTGAGGCCCCTAGACCAGCAACATCAACATCATCTAGGGGCTTGTTAGAATACAAATTTTCAGATCTACTCAGACCATTTCAGACCTACAGAATTAGAAACTCTGGGGTTAGGGCTGAGCAGTCTGTGTTTTAAGTTCTCCAGGTGATTCTGGTGCTTGGTAAAATTTAAGCACTCTACAGAGGAGGTCTTGTTGAATTGACTTCTCTTGATTTTAATGCAGTGCACTTACTCTCTTTTTGGTCTTGCCACATTTTAAAACTGTGTTATTTATGGGGAGATACATTGTCCAGATTAGTTACTGAAATCAAATAGCATGTATAAAGTGTTCAAAGAAATGCTTCTTAGGCAGATTTGAGAAATACTATTTCAAGGAATCAGGATAGGTATTTGTATATCATAATAAAATAAAGCCCTCAAGAGGTTTAATTCAAAATCCTGCATTGTGGAAATATAATTGTTTGGTACTCAGGAGCTGCTGAGTTAAACAGACTTCTGAGGCATGAAATCAAGAAATATTGCAAAACACACTAACATGCTCCCATAGTAACTTTAAAAATGGAAATTAGGATATTGAAGAGAAGGGAGTATGCTGAAAACTGTAATTGTATTTTAAAATTTTCTTAAACTAAAAGGTCATGGTGTAGTAAATATATATTATGTAGAGATGGTATTGTAAATAGTGGTAAAAAAGAATTCCAGCTTTGGTTACCTATAATACCATGTTAGCCTATTTGAAGATGGTTAATTTTAAATTGTAGTTTAATTAGTATTAATGCTTTAATTACAGCATTTATAATGACTGAATTACCATTGAAAAGTCTGTTACCTATAATATGTAGGAGATATAATAACATTACATTTATAAAGCTGTGCTATCTATAGCTTCCAAATCTTTGGGTCTTGCTTCTTATTGCACAAGCAGTGCATGAATGTTGAGGTATTTCAACCTTGATGTTTCTCTCTGTAAGTTATATTTTTTCATAAGCAGGTTATACTACTAAACTCCAACCTGTGTCTGGTCCCTAATTTGCTTTTAATATGTGTATATGTTATATTTATTTTTGTTGGACTGATTGATATTTAATTTTAATTTTTTTTTTCTTTATTGATTTTTAGAGAGAGAGGAAGGGAGAAGGAGAGATAGAAACATCGATGAGAGAGAACATCGATTGGCCACCTCCTGCATGCCCCCCACTGGGGATCGGGCCCACAACCTGGGCATGTGCCCTGACCAGGAATTGAACCGTGACCTCTTGGTGCATGGGTTGACGCCCAACCAGTGAGCCACACCGGCCAGACTGGACTGATTTATATTTTAAAGTTAGTTAGCTATGTGTTAGGGTTAGGTTAGCTCATACATTTGTGATGTCTTAGATTGTAAAGTCCTAGATCCAGGGACTATTATCTCTAAGGCCTATGTTGTACTCATCAAGTAAGATTTCAACAAATTGGACTGTTTAGTTATTTTGCTAATAAGAATGATTAAGACCCCAGATAATGCCTGACTTGCTGCCTTTTTTTTTTTTTTTTTTTTTTTTTTTAAGAGAACACCTTATTATAGATTCAGGATATACCTGGTAGAGTGGGGTAACCTCATATGTTGTTAATAATCTGTTTTTGTTTTACTTCTAACTTTGGGGCATCTAACTTCCATAACTCTGAGTAGATCCAAGGGGTATTTGCTTTTATTATAACAAAGAATGTTCATAAGTTGGATGCCTGTTAGTACTTAGTACTGTTTTTTATACTAGTGTGTATATAGACAGAAGGCAGAGAGAGGTGGAGAAATGGGGGAGGCAGAGCAGGTAGAGAGGGAGAGAAAAAAATACTACAGGGTCTGGATTGATCTTTGTTTGCTCTGAAGTTATATACAGTAAATATAGTGTATTATTTTTATTTAGCTCAGTAAGAAAATCAGTCTTTTCAGAACTTCTACTTAATACTTTTAAGTTTAAATTAATTAAAAATTTTAAATAAATTACTTCATTTACAAAATAATGATTTGTTGTGCTATAAAATTAAAGTACTCTTATTTAATCATTCAAATTAAGCACTTTGGAAAATAATGAGCTTTTTAAAATCTTAACACTAACACTTGCTAATTATAGAAAATATGAAAAAAAATTTATTAAATTTATTGGGGTGACATTTAATAAAATTATATAGGTTTCAAGTGTACATTTCTATGATACATCATCTGTATATTTCATTGTGTTTATCACCCAAAGTCAAATCTTCTTCGGTCACCATACATTTGACTCATTTTACCCTTTACTGCCCCCCACCCCGCTTCCCTCTGGTAACCACCATACTGTTTTCTGTGTCTATGAGTTTTTGTTTTGTTGTTTGTCTTGTTTGTTCATTTGTTGCTTTCAGTTTTATATCCCACATATGAATGAAATCATGTGATTTTTTTACTTTTTCTGTCTGACTTATATTAGCATGATATTCTCGAGATCTAACCATCTTGGCACAACTAGCAGTATCATCTTTTTTATGGCTGATTAGTATTCCACTGTATATATGTATCTCATCTTTTTTATCCAATCATCTATCAAGGGATACGTTGGTTGTCTTGGCCACTGTGAACAATGCTGCAATGAACATAGGGGTGCTCTGTGCTCGGTCATATGGTAACTCTAGTCTTAATTTTTTGAGGAACCTCCATACTATTTTCCATATAAACTGGCACTACCAGTTTATATTCCCACCAGCAGTGAATGAGGGTTTCTTTTTCTCCACAACCTCTACCACACTTGTTATTACTTGTCTTGTTGGTAATAGCCATTCTAACAGGTGTGAGATGGTATCTCATTGTAGTTTTGATTTGCACTTCGCTGCTAGCTAGTGGAGTTGAGCATCTTTTCATATATTTGTTGGCCATTTGTATATCTTCTTGGGAGAAGTGTCTGTTCAGGTCCTTTGCCCATTTTTTTTTTTTTTTTTTTTTGTCCTCATCTGAGGATATTTTCCCTTGCTTTTCAGATAGAGTGGGAGGGAGGGAGAGAGAGAAAAAGAGAGAGAAACATTGATGTGAGAAAGACACATCGATTGGTTGCTTCCCACACGTGCTGCGACTAGGGCTAGGGATGAACCTGCAACCCAGGTATGTGCCCTTGACTGGGAATCAAACCTGTGACCCTTCAGTGCACAGGCAGACTCTCTAACCACTGGACTACACTGGCCAGGCCTCTTTTTTCCTTTTATTTTTTTAATATGTTTTTATTGTTTGTTTGTTTTTTAGAGAGAGAGGAAAGGGGAGAGAGATAGAAACATCGATGAGAGAGAAACATCGATCGGCTGCCTCCTTCATGCCCCCTACTGGGGATCGAGCCCCCAACCTGGGCATGTGCCCTGACCAGGAATTGAACTGGGACCTCTCAGTCCATGGGATGGCGCTCAATCCACTGAGCCACACTGACCGGGTCTCTTTTTTCTTAAAAAAAAAAATTTTTTTTTAAATTTTTTGATTGTTGAAAGTATTACAGATATTCCCCCTTTTTACTCCCATTGACCCCCCCCCACGCTCCCACCCCCCCCTCCTGCTTTCCCCAAACTATTGTCTGTGTCTATTGGTTGTGCGTATATGCATATAAATTCTATGGTTTATCTCTTCCCAAGCTCTCCACTCCATTCCCTCTGAGATTATTGATTGATTTGAGAGAGAGAGAAAGAAACATCGGTTTGTTGTTTCACTTATTTGTGCATTCATTGGTTGCTTCTTGTATGTACTGTGACTGGAGATTGAACCTACAACTTTATCATATCAGGACCATGCTCTAACCAACTAAGCTATCCTGTCAGGGCTAGGGACATGTTTGTTTGTCTCTTCATTTTGGCAGCCTCCCTGTGTTTGTTTTTATGTATTATGTGGAGGTATTATGTCTTCCAGGCTTGATAGGGTGGTGTAATGTAGTAGCTGTCTTGTAGGGTCCAGTGGCACAGCCTCCCCGTTCACCTGAGCTGGGCACGCCAGGTGTGCCACTCCTGTGTGGGCTGTATACACTTTCCTGTTAGAGTTGAACCTTGATTCCTGTTGGCACATCAGTGGGAGGGATTTACCCCCAGGCCTGTCGGCTGCAAGGACTGGCTGAGACTACCATGGAGGATCAGCTATGCAGGGACCCACCCCATGGAGCAGGACTTACTTCAGCAGGGTTCTGGTGCATGCCGAATCTGCCCCTTGAATGTGTCACTTGTGGAGTGGTTGGGTGTTGCTTTGACTTGGTCTGAAGCTGTCCACAGGGTGTGCCAGCTCTGAGGCCTCCCAGGAGTTGCAAGCCAAGGTCAGCCACTGCCTGTGTTCTGCCCTGGGCCACCTGGTGTGAGCTACAAAGCGATCTGTAGGTGGCTGCCAGTGGTACTGGGCTTGGAGCTGCCCAGGAGAGGCCAAGATGGTCACAAAGGCCAGCTGTCCCTAGTGCTGGGCCTGGGGCCACTTAGCAAGAGATATGGAGCACACTGAGGCGAGACGCTGCTTGTTTGAGAGATTTTAGAAAAGTCTAAAGCGTGAGCCAAGAACAGAACATTTGTATGGAGAAGCGACTGGAAACTGCTTGGGTGGGTCCACAAGTTTGTGGGGCGGGATCTCAGGGAATCAACAAGGTGGAGCAACAGTGTTAGCCAGGTTGATGGAGACTCAGATATGGCACCTGTCTTCGGGCTCATAGGGGGAGGGGCTCAGAAAAGGAACAATAGTCTCTGCCAGCACTTCTGTCTTGGAGAATGCCTGATGCCAGGCAGTACAGTTCCTCCCGTAAGTCCCTGGTTCCTTTCTTTCTTTTTTTTTTTTTTTTTTGCATTTATCTTCAGATAGAACAGGAGGGAGAGAGGGAGGAAGAGAGAGAGAGAAACATCAATGTGAGAGACACATCGAGTGGTTGCCTCCCACACTACCCCAACCGGGGCCGGGGACAAACTGCAACCGAGGTACGTGCCCTTTAGCAGGAACCGAACCTGGAACTCTCTGGTCTGCAGGCCGACGCTCTAACTGCTGAGCCAAACCGGCCAGGGCGTCCCTGGTTCCTTTCGAACTGCTGCCTCAGTGCTGGAACTCAGAGGGCATGAGTCCAAGTGAGTTCATGTGCGGGATCCTTTAAGAGGAATTGCCTTGGATTCCAGCAACTCTCTGTCTCACTCAGTCACAATCCCTGCTGGTTTTTACAGCCAGAAGTTTTGGGGACTTCTCTTCCCAGCACTGAAACTCTAGGCTGGGGGCCTGGTGTGAGGCCGGGCCCCCTCACTTTTCAGTGGGGACCTCCACAATTGAGATATCCCTCCCAATTTTTATCCACCACACATGGGTGTGGAACCAGCTCGTTCTGCATCTCTTCCCCTCCTACCAGTCTCAGTGTGGCTTCTTCTTTGTATCTTTAGTTGTAAGATTCCCATTCAGCTAGATTTTAGGTGGTTGGTTCTGAATGATAGTTGTTCTGACATTTAGTTGTATTTTTTATGTGGTTGTGGGAGGATGCAAGTACTGTATTAACGTATGCTGCCATCTTGACCGGAAGTTTTAGAGTTTTTTATATAAAGAATCATGTCACCTGCAAAAAGTGACAGTTTTACTTCTTCATTCCCAATTTGGATGCCTTTTATTTCTTTCTCTTGCTTGATTGGTCTGGCTAAGACTTGCAGTACTATGTTCAATAACATTGATGAGAGTGGACATTCTTGTCCTGTTCCTGATCTTAGAGGAAAAGCTTTTAGTTTTTTACCATTGAGTAAGAAATTAGCTGAGCATTTGTCATATATGGCCTTTATTATGTTGAGGTACTTTCCTTCTATACCCAATTTATTGAGTGTTTTCATCACAAATGGATATTGTATCTTGTCAAATGCTTTTTCTGCATCTATTGATGTGATCATATGATTTTTATCCTTCATTTTGTTAATGTGGTGTATCACATTGATCGATTTGCACATGTTGAACCATCCTTTTGCCCCTGTATCTGTGTCTGATTATTTCCTTCTAGATTCCTGGATGGGAAATTACTGAGTCAGAAATTATAAATGTTATCAAGATTCTTAATAAAATGGCCAAATTACCATCTAAAAACACTGATCCAGTTTAACTTCCACCAGCAGTATGTAAGATGCCTATTAAGGAATACCTTTGTCAACACTAGGCATCATTATTGTATTTAAAAATCATTGTCACTTTCCTTCATGAAAAATTATGTCTCATTCTATCAAATATTGTCAGATATTAAAATTACTGTTATTTTACATTATAGTTTCAAATGGATTAATTGGACTTTTGAAAAATCATACCTGGACTTACCAGTTTAAATTATAATGTAATTTAATAGAAAAATATCAACAATATGGAAATTTGGAAATATTTGGTTATTGTAATGCTCTGAGGGTCTATGGAAATAATCTTATTATTACTATTGGAACAATGCAGCTAAAAGCAAGAGAAAATACATACTAAGAAGATATTTTTCTACTATAGAAAAATAAGTGCTTGCTGTATTTTTATCAAGTTTTAGGAATGGCAGTTACAGGATAGGAGTTTAAGAGAATTGCTTTGAAATTAGACTCATTACTGTCTTATTAAGATTATGCCTCTTTATTATTGTGTTTATATTGGATAAATTATCTAGTTTCTAGACCTCGTTTCCTTCTCTATTAAATGAATATTAAAAAAGAGTTTTTTCTAAGATTTATGAAATACATATAAAGTACTTAACAGAGTGTCTGGAAGTTGATTAATGCCAAATGAATGCTAGTTATTATTTGGCAAATTTTGATAGATATTTTTACTCAACAGATATTTACTTAGCACTTATAGTGTGCTCCACACTTTCTAGATATAGAGAAGAAAGCCAAGAAACAAACTAAAAAATATTCCCCTACTGGAACTTATGTTGTAAGTAGGGACAAGAGGGTGATGATATTATCTTGCAAAATAGAGTAACCACAAATAAGAGTTTTTAAAATTTACAATAAATTACTTCATGTGAAAAATGGCTTTATATGTAAGATAAAGAATGACTTCTGACTTTTGAGGGAGGAATGTCTTTGCACTGTTTTTTTTTTTGTTGTTTAATTTTTAAAAAAATGTATTTTTATTGATTGTTTTAGAGAGAGGAAGGGAGAGAGAGAGAGAGAGAAACATTGATGTGAGAGAGATACATTGATCAGCTGCCTCCTGCACACCCCCTACTGGGGATTGAGCCCAAAACCTGGGCATGTGCCCTGACTGGGAATCGAACCGGGACCTCTCAGTCCATGGGACAATGCTTAATCCACTGAGCCACACTGGCCGGGCTGTTTAATTTTTATTCATTTGAAAAGTGATATGAGTCCGGCTGGTGTGGCTCAGTGGTTGAGCATTGACCCATGCACCAAGAGGTTGCCAGTTTGATTCCTGGTCAGGGCACATGCCCAGGTTGTGGGCCCAATCCCCAGTGGGGGCATGCAGGAGGTGGCCAATTGATGTTCTCTGTCATCAATGTTTCTATCTGTCTCTCCCTTTCCCTTCCTCTCTCTCTAAAATCAATAAAGAAAAAAAATTAAAAGAAGAAAAGTGATATGATTAGTATCTGCTCTTCTTTATATTAATAGAAAATATTAGTTTTCGTTGCATAACTAATAGCAAAATGTTATAAAATTGGTCTTAAAATGAGAGAGAAATGTAATATTTATTTTTAAGGCTAACATTTGTTTTTAAAATTACTTGAGATAGTTTTGAATCTCTCTAAATACTCCATCCCCATAAAAACAAAGCTGCAAGAGAAAGTAGTAGCTATCTATGGCTACATAACAAATCCAAAAACCTAGTACTTAAAACAACAAACATTTATTATCTTTTTTTTTTCCAAAATTTTTTTTCTTTATTGATTTTAGAGAGAGAGAGAGAGAGAGAGAGAGAGAGAGAGAGAAATAGAAACATCAAAGAGAGAGAACATCGATTGGCCACCTCCTGCATGCCCCGCACTGGGCATTTGGCCCACAACCTGGGCATGGGTCAGTGCTCATCCACTGAGCCACACCGGCTGGGCAACATTTATTATCTTAAAGTTTCTGTGAGTTTTGAATCTGGGGACAATTTAGCTGTGTATTCTGGCTGAGAATCTCCTAGTCAATCTGTGGCAGTCAAGATAACAGTCAAGATGTTGGCCTGGGCTACAGTCCTCTCAAGGTTTGGAAAAATATCTGCTTCCTGACTTAGTGAAGTGGCAGAATTCAGTTCTTCATGGGCTATTGAACTGAGGGGCCTTAGTTCCTTGCTGTCTGTTGGCTAGAGATCTCCCTCAGTTCTTGCTTCTCCATAGGACAGCTTGTAGTAGGGCAACTGGCTTTCATTAGAGCAAGTAGGTAGGAGAGCAAAAGAAGGTAAACAAGCCCTGACCAGTGTGGCTCAGTGGATGGAGCATTGGCCTGTGCACTGAAGGGTCACTGGTTCGATCCCTGGCCCAGTCAGGGTGCATGCGGGAGGTAGCCAATTGATGTGTCCATCTCGCATCAATACTTCTCTCTGTCTCTCTCTCTCCCCTTCCTTCCCTTCCACTCTCTCTAAGATTCAATGGGGGAAAAAAATCCTCAGGTGAGGATTTAAAAAAAAAGAAGTTAAACAAGATGGAAGCCAGCATCTTTATGTAACCTAATCTCAGAAGTGACTTCCCATCACTTCTATTGTATTCTGATTTTAGAAGCAAATCAGTAGGTTCAGTTCACACTTGAGGAAATCATCTAGAGACATGACTAGCTGTCAGGAGTCAGGAATCATTGAGGGCCTTCTTAGAAGCTGCCTACCACAGAGAGCAAAGCAAAATACTCATGGACAACATCTATGAAAAACTAAGTGAAAAGATATTCACATGAACCCTAAATACAAGAGGCTGGGGGCACATCACAGCTGTAAGACCTGAGCAGTCTGTGAGGAAGTAAGCACAGAGAAACAATGGATCACCTGACAGAATAGAAAATAGGAAAACCCTGAAAAACTCTGTAAACCAAAATACTGTACAAGTACTTACTAGAAATATGAGAAAAGTAAGTGGAACTAGAGTAGGTGCAAATGATATGTATTAAAATTGAAGGGGTTGGATCATCTGGATATTATGAACTCTCAAAACTGCAGCCAAAGCTCCCTTCTAGAACAAATCCACACTGAGAGGAAATTGTTGAAATAATGTCCAAATGAGCAGTACAGAGACAATAGAGAGAAGGGAGTGGGGGAGGAGGAGTGAGGGAGGAGGACCTAGCCAGGATGTCTCAGAAAACAAGCTGCTTTTTGAGAACCTCACAAAACCATCAGGATGAGCTCTGAGATGTTAGAAAAGCTTTGCTGAACCATGTCTCCTTCTAAAAATTCAGGAAAAGTAATTTCATTTAAAAATGAATAACAGAAAAGAAAAGAAGAAAAATTCCAAACAAAATTTATTATAAAGGAAAAAGAGACTAAGAAGCAACTTCTTAAAAACCGTGAATACAAGTCAGGAAGATGTGCCCACCAAACAGATGAGTGCTATAATCATTTTTAAGACACCATTGCACTCAGACCAGCCAGTATAATCATTTTTAAAACAACCTGAAATAAATTAAGAAAGTGAAATTATATATGAAAGAAAAACATAAATTAGAATTAGACAAACTCTAAAATTAGGTCATAGAACTTGAGAAAAATAGAAAAAAAGTTTAAAATTTCAAAAATGAACACTAATCTTAGAAGAAATTAAAAAGTAAATAAGCATCATGAGTAATGTGTGAAGAGATACAAGGTGAAAAAAGAAAAATAAATTTTAATCAAAGAAGAAATGAAGAGAGTGATAAAAGATTCAAGGGGGAGCAACAAATATTAAAAACAAAACCAGTCCAATGTGTGGATAATGCAAGTCCCAGTAGTCCTGTAGAAGATAACAAAAGCAAGGAAACTGAACAGATATTAAAAACTATAATTAAAAAAAAAAGATTTGAAATAACATATAAAAAGGGCACATTATGTACGTGAGGATTTTGACCCAGAAAAATGACAACTGATACAATGCTAGTAATGCCAATGAACTTTAAGGGAACAAAAAGTTGTTTGGGCACCAGGTAAAAAGACTAAATGATTTATAAAGGAAAGAAAATAAGATTGTCATCAGAACTTTTAGCAGCAATACTTTATGCCAGAGGAAAATATGGCTGAGTAACTTATTTAAGCTATTAAAGGAAAGAAAATGTGAGCCAAAGGGTAATATGTGGATTTATCCAGCATAATGACTTTCAAGTATGAAAGCTGTGAAAAATCTTTATTGATGTATAAAAAAACTCAGGAAATGTTTTTCCCATGGGTATTCCCTAAAGAACTTTGCTAGAGAATAAGCTGCATACAAAATCAGTAGCAAGGTATGGACATAAGGATTGGTGCTAACTTTAATTTTCTTCTCGTCTTAAAGATTCCTACCTCAGAGGCACCTTCATTGGCTCAAATTATTTCAAGTATTGTGCTATAAATGTTTAGAATTTTGTTACATTTTTTAATATAGCAGCATTGAATAGAAAGAGTAATAGGTCTTTTTTTTTTTTTTTTTTTGGTACGTGCCCCTAGCGAGAACCGAACCCGGAACTCTCTGGTCTGCAGGCTGACACTCCAACCGCTGAGCCAAACTGGCCAGGGCAGGTCTTTTTATTTAGAGTATTTCTTGTATAATGGTGTAACTATGGCTCCTTTTAAGAATGGATGTACTACTTTGCTATATAGAGCAGGGTTTCTCAATTTTGGCATTTTTGACATTTTGAGGCTGGATAATTATTTGTTGTGGGGGCTCTCCTGTACATTGTAGGATATGTAGCCACAACCCTGTTCTCTATGTACTAGAGGCCAGTAGCAACCCATCTCTGTGACAACCAAAAATTGCCACATGTAGCTTAGATGGCAGAATCAGCTCTAGTGGAGAACCACTGCTACCGAGAAGTGTTGAATAGAACTTACTAGTACCCATTGCACTTGATCAACCATGAAGACCCACCTCAAAGTGTAATAGAAGAAAGACCTAATAAAAGAAGTTAATCAGCTAGGATAATGCCATTATATGTTTCATAAACTTTACTTTTGAAATGGGAGATTCTATATATATACATATGTATGTGTGTATATATATATATAATATATGCATTTTTGTATGTTTATTATGTATGTGTGTATATTCTATAATTAAATTACGCTTTTATTGGATTAATCCTGAAATTAGGTTAGGTGCAATATGCCAGTTTCAGAGAAAGTAAAGTGTCAGTGTAGGATATAACAAAAATTTAATTAGTAGAATTTAAAAATTAAACATAATTTTTGTCCCATTTTCATATTTTATCATTTATGTTAAATTTATCAAATTATTTTCAGTATTGTACATGTTAACCTGTATATTTTCAACATATTAAATCTTTTTAAACAAATGTCTTTCTAATTGTACTACTTCTGTGGAAGGACTTGTTGGTATATAGGAAAGGTACCTTTTAAGGCAGTGATTCTCAACCTGTGGGTTGTGACCCCTTTGGGGGTCGAATGACCCTTTCACAGGGGTCACCTAAGACATAACAGTAGAAAAATTACAGTTATGAAGTAGCAATGAAAATAATTTTATGGTTGGGGGTCACCACAACATGAGGAACTGTATTAAAGGGTCATGGCATTAGGAAGGTTGAGAACCACTGTTTTAAGGTATATCTACTTGTAAGTATATAAGAAAATTACTCACTTATGAACGCCTGCTTATCTGAAGGTATGTAGAAAAGGCACTCTTCTAGGCATAAAACTGAAATAAAGAGATAGAAAATTTAGGGGTGAGTATTGTCCAACCCCTCAATGTCTGCGTGACATTTTCTGGAGCTTTTATACCTGAGTACCAAAATCACAAATTATGCCACTCCTAGGTGAGAATGTTTCATCTGAGGTGTCATTGATTTCCTAATGAACACATTATATAATAAAATTTATATAGTTGAAATTTACTGTACCTGATTTTTCTCTGGAATTTTTTTTTTTTTCCAGTTAAGGATAACTGTCAGATCTCAAATTTTATCAAAATTGAATATTTTGCTCCATAAAACTAAACTTTTAAAGTATAAAATGTTTATTATATTTTGGATAAAGTTCAGATTATCAACAATCATTATTTGTGCTAGCTTTCCATTTAAATATCTATCACAAAATTAAGGGATATAGTTTCAGACAAGATAGATAAGTTACCTTCACTTCAGCTGTTGTAAGCTGATTTTTCTTAGAAGTGCTTCTATACCTTGGGTTGGTTTGAAGGGCCTCACCATAATCCTGGTTTTCAGTTTTTTTTAAATAGTGGTGATCTCTGCTGACTGAGTATGATTCATCATCTTCAGGCCTTGAATTTCCTAGGGCAGTATTTCACAAGTTGTCCCATAAATTGGTTTAGGGGTGGGGATTTTCAGAAGGATCTGTGAATCTGAGAAAAGCTGTATATTGTATCCTACTCAGAAATTCAGTATACACCTTAACATATTGTGTTCTTAGCTAAAGAAAACTGTTTAATCCAGTATTTCTCAAAGTTAATTGACAGCAGAATCCTTTTTGTAGAGTATCTATTAAGATCTTCAGGATCACCCAGCCAGTGTGACTCAGTGGTTGAGCGTCGTCGACCCATGCACCAAGAGGTCGCCTGTTCGATTCCAGTCAGGGCACATGCCCAGGTTGTGGGCCCGATCCCCAGTGGGGGGCATGCAGGAGGCGGCCAATGATGTTCTCTTTCATCGATGTTTCTCTCTCCCTCTCCCTTCCTCTCTCTAAAAATCAATAAAGAAAAAAAATTTTTTTTTTTAAAGAAAAGATCTTGAGGATTTTGAGGAGCAAATGTTTTGTGGACTAGCTTTGGAAGCACTGCTGCTTCCTCAGCAACTTTTAAATGACTAGTGGCCAGGAGGTGTAAAAATACCATACAACTAGTTATTTTAAAAGCTGGAATCTTGATTTTTCGATTATAATTAATTACCTAATTATAAGTAAACTGCTGAAATTTGTAATGAGCATAAGAAAGGAAAACCTTGTTATGACCAGAGTATTTCCTATAAGTCTTTCAGGCTGTTAAGAAGCCCACCTTCTGTGTTTTTTCTTTCTTGATTTCCTTGGCTAGAATGGAGATAATGGAAAATGAGATGAAGGCAGTAAACCATAGTGATAAGAGCACTAGAGTGCTCTGAAGTTAAACAAGTTTAAGCTCTGATTCTGTTACTTAACTAGTTTTTACCTTGGACAAATTATTTAACTTTAATCCTCAGTTTTCTAACTTATTAAATGCTTTTAGTTATACCTGCCTCATAGTGTTTCATAGTTGGTAAATAGTGTCATTGTCATCATCATGAATTACACTAAGTGAGAGGATTCAGTTAGAATTGAGTTACTTTGTCAGAGGCACAGGCCTTTTCCCCTGGCATGATCATAACCTGCTAATTTATGTTATAGCAAAGATAAATGATCTGTGATTCATAAGGCCTAAGTGCAAGGGCCTTGTTAGTGGAAAAAAACTTTAATGGATTATAACTAGGTAGGGCTTATGTTTTATTATCATTAAACTAGAAATATCCTAATATGAAGTTCCAATGAGATAATAGATGATAATATACTGTGTATAAGTGTATGAAAATAAAGCCTATTTCAAAGAAACATTGAATGCCTAATATCACATAGCTCTGTGGAGGAATACTGTTGAGCCCTGAGTCACCATAAAGGTTGGTCAGTTATAATCCTTTATAACTGTACTGTTATACAATTCATATTTATAAATATAATTTTTTAATCCTCACCTGAGGATATTTTTTTATTTATCTTCAGATAGAATGGGAGGGAGGGAGGGAGAGGAAGAGAGAAGGAGAGAGAGAGAAACATTGATGTGAGAGTGACACATCGACTGGTTACCTCCTGCATGACCCCGACCAGGGCCAGGAACGAACCACAACCAAGGTACGTGCCCTTGACCAGAATCGAACCTGCGACTCTTTGATCCGCGGGCCAGCGCTCATCCATTGAGCCAAACTGGCCAGGGCTATAAATATAATTTAAATTATAGTTTGTTCTCTACAAAATATAGCTTTTCTATTTCTAGTTCATCACCAATGAAAAATAAAAGTAATAAACAAGTGTGTGATCCTTTTGGTTAAAGTAAGAAGAATCTAGCTTGAAATAAAGAATCCTTGAGAAAGCTGCACAGAAGGGTTAGGCTGTGGATTAATCCATCAAGTATGGTGACCATATTCTTTAAACCATATCTTGTATTCCAAGATACATATTCTGATACAGTATGACAGTATGATTTAACATTGGAAGATATAATCACTGTAAATATATATGATATTAGCAAGGATAGTACTTCTCAGATCTTTTATTTCATAGGATATGTTCAAGTTTGGTGAAAGATAGTTATGTTACGGAAAAGACTTGTTATGAAAGGGAGAAGAGGGGAAGGTTGTAGTGTGGGCAACAGTCTTTCCAAGTGAAGATAGTAAGTAATGCCTTTAGTTTATACAGTGCTTAAGAGTTTAGCAAATGATTATTTTTTCATACTTTGTCTCATTTAATTCTTAGAGCACTGTATGGTACTCAGAGTACTCCTAGCCATGTTCCTTGTTGGGTAATTTAAACTTAATTTTTTAAAAGATGTGCAAAATTTGTTTATAAACCTATAATTATAATTATAGAAAAGAATTGCTTTCATATAGATTCTATTTCTGATCTAGATAGTATTCACATACTATAATTATAATATTGCTCTAATACTTTTGCGCAATCTTCAGTTAAAAATTTTTTCAAACTGCCTAAAGTTCATTTTTCTCTTTAAACTGGAAAACTTTTAAATGGATTGACATAATACAAAGCTAGGCTTTTAGGATATACAGGTGGGGCAAAAGTAGGTTTACAGTTGTGAGTACGTGAAACACAGTTTATTCTTGATTCTTGTATTATTATTAATTATTGTATTAGATATAAACAACTATAAACCTACTTTTACCCCACCCTGTATTATCCTGATTAATCTTCCTAATCATGAGGGTATAGATTATTATACCCACTTTACCTGTGCACCCAAAGTCATATAACTCTTAAGAGACAAACCTAGAATTTGAAACAAGATTTAACTTATTCCAAAATTTTCTATTTTTGTTTCTCTACCCTATTAAAATTATTTTCATTCACCTTGCCTTTTGAATCCAATCAAGCATTTATAGTGTACACTCAGCATTTAAATTTGAAACTTTAGCGAGAGTGTGTGGTTTTGATTCTATTAACATTACTTTATTAGATAACACTGAGAACATTAACATAATATTAGCAGCCACTACTTATATGCAGAACACCATGTACTTAGCTGAATACACAGTCTCCTTTGCAACAATGCTATGTAATAGGTAGATACTATATATATTTTACATATAAGAAAACTGAGGATGAGATAAATTACATACCTCAAGTTCATATATCTAATAATTGGCAGCATTGGGATTCAGATCTAGGTTTAATTTTATAACTCATCGTATACTGTATTTAAGCATTTTTTTGGCACTAGTATGTCTATTTTATACAGAAATTTATTAAATGTTTCATAAGATAAGCTATATGAAAATTTCTTTTTTCTCTCAGCTGTGTCTTCCTGGGTAATATTATAAATTAATCCTCCAAATAATTAATGATTTTGTGTGTATGTGTGTGTGTGTATTTATTTATTTTTTAAATATTATATATATGCACACCAGGGAAACAAACTAGAGTTTGATTAAACAATGAACTACTAGAAAAAGGATTATAGTCCTTAGGAGTTGGAGCAGTAGATAAAACCTCATATAAATCTTTCATGTGAAATTTTTCTGTTCTTGATTAAGGGCTATAAAATTGAGCACTAAGTCCATTTACACTATATTTTAGTGCTTGAGTTTATTTAGTTTAATAAGTTAATAAAGCTACTTTGTGATCTACTATTTGAAGTTAAATTTGTTTGACTTAGGGAAAAAGACTAAACTTAAAGCTTACATTTGCCTGCTTGATTATTAATGTACAGGAATGTGATCATTGCATCACTGTGGTTCCTTTGGAAGAAAAGTCTCATCAGCTTCAGAGACATTTTATATTACTGAAAATCAACAGTAGTTTCCTTAAGAGTTCCTTAGTATTTGTTTATGTAATAAAATATAATAATATGAAACCTGTGTTTATGCTCTAGAATGGCGTAGGTATCATTAATGGCATTCATGAGGATCAAGCATTGACTGACTACAGATAGATCTCTAATGGATGTTTTAATGCCTAGAATTCTTTTTCCAGTAATACCTGGAAAGAAGAAGATTGTATTGATTCATGCCATGCGTAGCATCTTACAGAAATTTCTTTCTATCACAATACTGCTATTGGACAAATACCAAAATTCATGCTTTTATCTAGTTGTCTTCCCCTTTCTTTTAAACAGGTCTTTTACTTTGTTATCAGGAATAATAAACTAACCTTAGAACTGCTGAAAAGTTTCAAGAAAAGACATAAAGATGAAACTCTTATTGATAAATATGTTTTTAATTCTCACCCGAGGATATTTTTCCATTGATTTTCAGATAAAGTGGGGGGGGGGGGAGAGGGAGGGAGGGAGAGAGAGAGAGAGAGAGAGAGAGACATCGATGTGAGAGAGACACATCATTTGGCTGCCTCCTGCATGACCCCAACCAGGGCCGGGGATCAAACCACAGCTGAGGTATGTGCCCCTGAATGGAATTGAACCCTCGACTCTTGGGTCCATGGGCCAATGCTCTAACCACTGAGCCAGACTGGCCAGGGCTTATTAATATTTTTTATTGGGAACTTCTCTTTTTTATTTTTTCTCCTTTAGAGTATGTAGTCCCATTTGTTTACTTTTGCCTTTGTTTCTCTTGCCCTATGCATTGTATCCGTGAAAATTCTGCTAATATCTTTCCATTTGTTTATGTGATGTATCACATTTATTGATTTGTGAATGTTGTACCAGCCTTGAATCTGGGGAATAAATCCCACTTGGTCATGATGTATAATCTCTTTAACATATTGCTGGATCCTTTTCATTGAGGATTTTAGCATCTGTGTTCAGCAAGGATATTGGCCTGTAATTATTTCTTTGTAGTTTCTTTATCTGTTTGGAATTAGGATAATGCTGGCCTTTTAGAAAGAGCTTGGAAGTGTTCCTTCCTCTTGGATATTTTGGAATAGTTTGAAGAGGATAGGTGTTAGCTTTTCTTTGAATGTTTTTAAAACTCCCCTGTAAGCAGTCCAGACCAGGGCTTTTGTTTGTTGGGAGTTTTTTTATTACTGCTTCAATTTCATCAGTTGTTATTGGCCTATTCAGGTTTTCTGATTCTTCCTTATTTAGTTTTGGAAGATTGTGTTTTTCTAGAAATTTGTCCATTTTTGTCTAGGTTGTCCAGCTTGTCGGCATATAGTTTTTCATAGTATTTTCTTAAAATCCTTTGTATTTCTGTGGTGTCAGTTGTTACTTCACCTCTTTCTTTCTTTTTTTTTTTTTTAATCTTCACCCGAGGACATTTTTCCATTTTTTGTTCAGATACAGTGGGAGGGAGAGAGAGGAAGAGAGAGAGAGAGAAACATCCACGTGAAAGGGACACATCGAGTGGCTGCCTCCCGCACGACCAACCAGGGCCGGGGACAAACTGCAACGGAGGTACATGCCCCTAGCGGGAACCGAACCCGGGTCTCTCTGGATCGCAGGCCGACGCTCCAACCGCTGAGCCAAACCGGCCAGGGCAACTTCACCTCTTTCATTTATGATTTTATTTATTTGGGTCCTCTCTCTGTTTCTTTGTGAGTCAGGCTAAAGGTCCATCAATCTTGTTTATCCTTTCAAAGAACGAGCTCTTGGTTTCATCAGTCTTTTGTGTATATATATATATATATATATATATATATATATATATATATATATATTAGTCTCTATATAATTTATTTCCACTCTGATCTTTATTATTTCCTTCCTTTTACTTACTCTGGGCTTTTCTTGTTGTTCTCTATATAGTTCTTTAAGTTGTAGGGTTTGTTATGAGAAATTTTTCTTGTTTCTTGAGGTATACCTGTAGTGCTATGAACTTCCATTGCAGGGCTGTGTTTGCTATGTCCCATAGATTTTGGGTTATTGTGTGTTTATTTTCATTTGTTTCCAGGAAATTTTTAATCTCTTCCTTGATCTCCTTGGTAACCCATTCATTGTTTAATAACATGCTATTTAGCCTCCATGTGTTTGAATGTTTTTGAGTGTTTTTATTGTACAGTTGTCCCTCGCCATTTCGTGCTTCGACTTTCACGGCTTCACTCTATTGCGGTTTTTTCAAATATATTCATTAAAAAGTTGATCGAGATAGTGAAAATGATGCAGCACGCGCTCGGTTGTCTGAGTCAATTATACATCCCTGTATTACAATTAAAATTAAAATTACTGTACGTATGGACTGTAGGCCTATGTATTTGAGCACCCCAGGAATCCTTCAACGCCAGGTGCAACCGCTAGAGTCTGAAACAGATTAACCGCAATAAATGAGGGATGACTATAATTGATTTGTGGTTTTATGCCATTGTGATCTGAAATATGCTTGATATGATTTCAGTCTTCTTGAACTTGTAGAGACTTACTTTGTGTCCTAACATGTGATCTATCTTTAAGAATGTCCCATGTGTACTTCAGAAGAATGTATATTTTGCTGCTTTTGGGTGAAATATTCTGTAAATGTCAATTAAATCCATCTGATCTAGTGTGTCATTTAGGGCTGCTGTTTTCTTGTTGATTTTTTTTATCTAGAAGATCTATCCAGTGACGTCAGTGTGGTGTTAAAGTCCCTTACTATGATTGTATTGCTGTCAATCTCTCCCTTAAAGTCCTCTAGAAGTTTTTTTTATATATTTGGGTGTGCCTGTATTAGGTACATGTATATTGACCAGGGTTATATCCTCTTGTTGTAGCAATCCTTTTAGTATTATGAAGTGGCCTTCATTTTGAAGTCTATTTTGTCAGATATGCTACCCCAGCTTTTTTTTTTTTTTTCATTTCCATTTGCATGGAAAATATTTTCCTGTCTCTTCACTTTCATCCTGTGTGGGTCTTTTGTTCTGACATGGACCTCTTGGAGGCAGCATATATATTGGTCATATTTTCTTATTCAATCAGCTACCCTATGTCTTTTAATTGGAGCATGTAAACCATTTACATTTAAGGTTATTATTGATAGGTACTTATTTGTTGCCATTTTTATTATTTATGCCTGTGTTCCTCTCTCTCTATATTTCTTCTTCTTACAGCAGTCCCTTTATCATTTCTTGCAGTGCTGTTTTGGTGGTAGTAAACTCCTTTAGCCTTTTTTTTGTCTTCGAAGCACTTTATTTCACCTTCAGTTTTTAATGACAGCCTTGCTGGATAGAGTAGTCTTGGGTTCAGTTCCTTGCTTTTCATTACTTTGTATACTTCATGCCACTCCCTTCTGGTCTGAAGTGTTCTTATTGAGAAGTGTTTGCTATTTTAATTATGATGTGTCTAGGTGTGGGTCCGTTTCATGTTGTCCCAAAGCTACCTTAAACTCTCCTCCTTCTTTTTAATTGTTTCCCCAGTTGCTGCTCTGACTGAGTGTTTCTTTCTACCTTGTCTTCTAACTCACTGATTTGGTTCTCAGCTTCTTCTAATCGACTATTGATTCCTTCTTGGGTGTTCTGTATTTCAGCTATGTCGTTCTTTCTTTCCTTATTTTTTCTAATCCTCACCCAAGAATATTTTTCTATTTATCTTTAAATAGAGTGGGAGGGAGAGAGAGGGAGAGAAAGGGAGAGAGGAAGAAACATCGACATGAGAGGGACACATCAGCTGGTTGCCTCCCACATGACTCCCACCAGGGCCTGGGATGAACTGCAACCGAGGTACATGGTCTTGGCCGGAATTGAACCCTCAACTTACTGGTCCATGGGCCCAATGCTCTACTGCTGAGCCAAACCGGCCAGGGCTTGTTCTTCATTTTCTATTGATTCTTATTCATGGCTTCTACCTATTTTTTCATGCTAATATAGTTCCCACCGAGTTCCTTATAGTTCTCATTAAGTTGCTCGTAGTTTTCACTAAGTTGTTTAAGCACCCTTAATACCGTTACTTTGAATTCTTTATCTGACAAATTGCTTGCCTCCATTTTCTTTTAGTTCCTTTTCTGGTGATTCCTCCTTTTCTTTCATCTGGGGGTTATTTGCCTCACCATTTTAGTAGTCTGGTAGTCCAGGCCCAGATGAGGCACACTGGGTTGTGATGGCAGGTCAGGGTGTCGAGTGATGGCAGGGCCAGATCTTGGATCCAGTCCTGTTGTCTGGTGGTCTAGCAGCTTTTGGCAGCTGCGGGACCAGTGGCTCTCAGTGGCAGTGGTGTCTCTCAGGGGCAGTGGGCAGCAGGAGCCTGCAGTGGGGTCTGTGGTGCCGGCAGCTGTTGTGTACAGGTCTCACAAGGGTGGGGCTGGTGTGCATGGGTCCCATAGGGGCCAGGCTGGCATGCGCAGGTCTCCGGTGTGTGCAGCTGGCATATTTATTAATTTTTTTGTTTGCCCGAACTATCAATAAGTCAAGAGATGTGTTAAAGTCTTCTGCAACAGTTGTGGATTTGTAAATTTCTGTTTGATGATTTATAAATGCTAACAACTATTGCTTTAATTATTTTGAGATTATTTCATAATGCATACAAGTTTAGAACTATCATACCTTTCTGGTAAATTGAAATTTTTATTGTTATATAGTGACCCTCTTTAAACCAAATAATATTGGTTGTTTTAAACTATTTTTTCTCTTATTGATATAGCAACTCTCAATTTATGTGATTAGAATATAACTGCTATAACTTTTGAACCCTTCTCTATAATTAAGAATTAGCTATCTTATAAATAACAGTATCATTCTATTTTGTTTTTAATCCAATATAATTATCTGGCTGTAAACTTTGAGTTCATTAATAATCATTTTTGTTGTTCGTGATTACTGTTATATTTGGACTGGTTTTTACTACCTTTCTTTAAATTGTTCATTTTTCCTGGTTTAGATGATGACTTTAAACAAATATTTGAATGTATGTTTTGGTTAATCTTTTTTTATTCCATTTATAAACACCTAACTTAGAAATTGTATGCTCTTATTTCTGTTATTTTTAGTCTTCCCCGGAAATGTTGCCATACGTATTAACAGTCTTAAGTTATAGCTTCATCTCCTGTTGAACGATAAAAGGAACTTAGCACATTTTCACTCTTAAATCTCCTTTTAGATATTTGATTATAGCTTCATTTTTATGGATCTTAATGCTGTTATTTTGGACAGTTCTCTCTCTCTCTCCTTTTAAAAGACATCATTATCTTCATTATTTTATTTGTACAATGTGGGATTTGGGGAAATATTTAATCATTTGAGCAAAACATTTGTTAAGAAACATTTTATAAACAAACATACACAAAGCATAAGTGTACAACTTAATGAATTATTATCAGGTGTAACCATTACTCAGGTGTCCCCATTTATTTTTATTTGAGCATTTGATGTTTTTAATATTTATTTGCAGTTTTATCGATTTAATTTTTCACCATTTATTGGCCCTCTAAGACCTTTCTCCTGTTACTATTTTCTTTCTTCCTGAAGTACATCCTTTAGCATATCCTTTAGTGTAAGTCCTTTTGTGATAAACTATTTTTGCTTGTCCGAAAATCCTTTTTTTTTTCCATGTTATTGTAAGATAGTTTTGCTGAGGACGTGATTTTCTATGACTGGTTTTGTTTTCTAATAGAACTTTGATGACATTATTCCACATCTTCTGACTTAAGTTATTGGTGATGAGTCAGCTTCGGTCTAATTGTCATTCCTATGTTGTTGATAAGCATTTTGTCTTTGGCTGCTTTTAAGATTTTCTCTTTTTCTTTGGCTTTGTGGGGTTTTATTACAATGTACTTGGTATACATTTTTTATTATTTATCTTTGTATCATTTGAGTGTTTCATCAGTGCTGGAAAATTTATATTCATTATCTTTTCAAATCTCTGTCATATTATTTATTACTTCCTTTGAGGAGCTAATGGCATATATATATATAGCATATATTAGATACTATTATATCTTTCTTGTTGCTTACTCAGTTTTTTGACTCCACATTTGATTTCTTTTTTTCTTTATTGATTTTAAAGAAAGAGGAAGGGAGAGGGAGGGAGATAGAAACATTGATGAGAGAGAACGTCGATTGGCCGCCAACTGCATGCCCCCCACTGGGGATTTGGCCCACAACCTGGGCATGTGCCCTGACAGGGAATCGAATCAGCGACCTCTTGGTGCATTGGTCGACGCTTAACCACTGAGCCACACCAACCGGGTGGCATTTGATTTCTTTAAGTGTTTTCTACATGTTTATTTTATATTTTATGTCTGATGAATTGGTTATTGTTTATGTTGTTAAGCACTCATGATGATTTGTTTCCATATGTGTTTGGTGATCTTTGCTTATAACATCATCATCGTTATCACCATTATTTTGCTATTCAGAAAACCTGGGTGCCCAAACTGGGCATTTTCTTGGAAAAAGATTTGTGTTGCCTTACTACTAATCTAGAACTACTTCAGCTATCTTTCAGAGTTCCTAGCTTAATATTCTTATGATATCATAACTTAGCTCAACATTAAAAATCATAGTACTTCAGCCTTGAAGTAATTCTTAGACATTTCAAAATATTAAATGTATCACACAAGATACGATACTTGAACAGTGTGTAAAACCACAGAAATGATTTTTTATAGATACAATTATGAAATTTAAATAATTGTTCACTATTTCAAAAACCTTATGTATTTTCCCTTGACAGCTATATTATATTGAAGTGTAGAAAAGCAAATTCTTTTATTCAATAACATTTTATTAAAGCAGTTCTGGCATGATGTGTACTGAGTAGTCACAATTGATCAGATTTACTATTTTCACTGTTTTCTTCAGCAGTGATTTGAGATCAAGAAGCATATTGTTCAGTCACTATAGAAAAAGTTTTCTAGTTCCTCAAAAATTAAACATAGAATTACCCAATGACTCAGCAGTCTCACTCCTAGGTAGTACCCATAACAATTGAAAACAAGTATTTTGCAAAGCAGCACTATTCACAACAGCCAGGAGGTGGAAATAACCCAAATGTCCATGAACTGATGAATGCATAAACAGAGTATGGTAAAATTATACAATTGAATATTATTAGACCATCATATGGTATGTGCTGATAACACGCTGCAACATGAATGAACCTTGGAAACATTATGCTAAGTAAAAGAAGCCAGTCACAAATGGTCATGCATTGTATGATTCAAGTTATATTAAGTATCCAGAATAGGCAAACCCGTAGAGACAAAAAGCAGATTAGTGGTTGTAGTGACTGTTTAATGAGTATGGAGTTTCCTTTATAGTAATAAAAATATTTCTGAACTAGATAGAAGCAATAGCGCATAGTGTTGGGAATGTTCTAAATATCACTGCATTGTACACTTAAAATGGTTAATTTTATATTATATGAATTTTACATTAATAATTTTTAAAAGGCATATGAAAGAGAGTAGATTGTGGAATTGAATTCATGTGTGGTCTCCTTGATGCACTTGAGAATAATGTTCCATTAAAACTGCTTTTAGCTTACTAACGAAAGTAAATAATATTCAACGATAAATAGAATTGAAATTTGTTCAATATTTCTCTGTTATATATTGTTCTCTGTGTATGCAGAGTTAATTCATACTTTGTGTATCAATGTGAACTGTCTACAGATAGGCATTTGGGATTAAAACTGCTTTTAGCTTACTAATGAAAGTAAATAATATTCAACGATAAATAGAATTGAAATTTGTTCAATATTTCTCTGTTATATACCGTTCTCTGTGTATGCTGAGTTAATTCATACTTTGTGTATCAATATGAACTATCTACAGATAGGCATTTGGGATAGTAGTTGCTCTTCCAAATCATGTCACTGATACTGTATGACACTGTGCATTGTAATTTGATAGACTTTGCCCATAGTTTCTTCTGACTTTTCTCCAATCATGGTATTTGTCAAGAGGTCTGTGCTTAGTTTGTAAGCTTCTTGGCAATTGTGTAAATTGTGCTTGTTTCTCTGGTGAGGAGTATAACTTAAAGATCTTAAATCTTGGTTTGTCCTCAGTTTTTTGGACAAAATTTGCTAATTTCCATCTGGAAAGGATTTGGGTGGGAAGTTGTTTTGTTGAAATTCATTTGATTTATAAGAGGTCACTATTTTGTTTGAAAGTGACTGAAGGCTTTAGCAGCCTTATATCAGTATTTGTTAAAATCTTATTATTGACCACACAGTGAGCTCTAGGGGCATATGGATAGTCAGTTAAATATGATCTAATGCATAAAAGTGATCGTACTTTTCTGTTTTGTGCTCTTCTTTTTTGATGTGTGTGAAATCGTCACACAGGTTTGTTTGTCTCAACAGTATTTATTCTCTATCACTGGAACCATTCACTATTGATATTAATTATCTCAATCTGTGTGGTGGTGTTTGGTACTATCCAGAAACATTTTTACACTTCAGAGAATTATTTTTCAGATGGCAATTTAGTTTTGTGAATTGAGGATATGATAAAACAGTAGGAAAAATTTAAAAATACAAATTTAACCAAGTAAATAATGATTTTTTTTTTAAATCCTCACCCGGAGATATTTTTCCATTGATTATCAGACAGAGTGGGGGAGGGGAGGAGGAGAGAGAGAGAGAGAGAGAGAGAGAGAGAGAGAGACATCGATGTGAGAGAGACACATTAATTGGTTGCTTCCTGCACGACCTTGACTGGGCCCGGGGATTGAACTGCAACCAAGGCACGTGCCCTTGACTGGAATTGAACCTGCAACTCTGGTCCGCAGCGTGACGCTCTAACCACTGAGCCAAACCAGCCAGAGCTGTAAATATTCATAGTAATTTTTAAACTCTGAATATAGTCAAGATGAACTGAATGTTAGTCCTTGTAACGTGTTCAGCCTTTAAGAACTATAATATGATTTCTGTGGAAATAATTTTACATTTCAAATTTTGATGTTTATGTACAAATCTGCTTTTTCCACTCAAACTGCTAAAGATTTGTGGAGCACTTGATAAATGCTAGGGACCAACAGTAATTCATCCTGAGCACTCTAAGTGCTTTCGTTTATTTTTTTCCAACTTCAATCATTCACATACCATTTTTGACAGTATTTTTCATATTTCATATTTTACAGTTAGGGTTAGATTTGGATTAAAATAACAGAGACCTCCAACAACAGTGACTTAAAGAGTATAGTTTAGCCCTGGCCGGTTTGACTCAGTGGTTAGAGCGTCGGCCTGCAGACTGGAGAGTCCCGGGTTCGGTTCCCGCTAAGGGCATGTACCTCGGTTGCAGTTTGTCCCCCGTCCTGGCTGCGGTCATGTGGGTGGCAACCACTCGATGTGTCTCTCTCACGTAGATGTTTCTCTCTCTCTCTTCCTCCCTGTCTCCCTCCCGCTCTATCTGAAGATAAATGCAAAAATGTCCTCAGGTGAGGATTAAAAAAAAAGAGTATAGTTTATTTTGTCATCACCTAAAAGTCTGGAAGTAGGTGAAAAAGGACTAGTAGTATAGTACTGTAGTAGTAGCTCTATTAAACAGAGTACTCAGGGATCCAGATTCCTTTTATCTCTTTACTCTGCCATGCATAGCCTCCATTGCCAAAGTCACCTTATAAATCTAGATGGCTTATTTAGTTTCAACCATCATCTGTATTCTAGCCAGCCAGAAGTAGAAAGTATTAATAGAAAGGAAATTTCCTGGAAGCTGCCATAGGTAGCTTTGTTTAGATCTTAAACTGTCCAAAATTTAGGCACATGGCCACACCTAGATATGAGAAGCCTATGAAATGTATTATTTTTTTCTGATAGCATGTGCCCAGTGAAAATTTGAGGGTTTTATTACTGTGGAAGATTTTTGTCTGCTTTATTATATCACTTCTACTCCTATTTCCTAAATACTTTTCTTTATGTTAGATCCTTTGTTACTTAGAAAACTGTATTTAAAACGTAATACATTCTCACAGTAAAAACATAGTAAAACCTACCAGGAAAAGAATAGAACTTTATAAATCAGTAGAGTGAAAAGCTAGCAATGATCCCATTCTTTGTTAAATAGAGAGATTAGCGTTAGAAAGGTACCAAAGAAATACAAGCATAAAACTGAGATTTTGGTTTTGTTATAAAAATTGACTATTTAATATGAAGTTCTTCTAGAATGAAACGACTTAAAATTGTTTTATAGTTTAGCATTTGGTGGTTTATGAACAAATTCTTTAGACTTACTATTGAAAAGCAGTTTCATTTGAAAATGAAAATATTATTTTGTATGCTGTATTTGTATATTTTATATTATTGCTGGTCACTTTTACTAGCCACCTTGCCGAGTGATCTTAAGGAAGAGAAAAGGAATTATGCTTATGACTGGGTTGTAGAAGAACATTGTCATGTTTCTATAACTAATATTCTGTGTAATTTTATCATTTTGTATCTTGATTTTAAAAGCTTAAAAATAAGTATATCAAGAGTGTTAGTCCATCAAAGCTCAAAATATACTAGAAAATGTGAACTATCATAATAATTATATAGTCACCATCTTTAATTAAAATAGAACTGGATTATTGTTACCTGGTCAGCCTCAAAGAAAGTATAAAGCAAATGAAATTCAGTACTTTATTTCTAATTGTATGTATTGTTAGGCAGTGGATTACACTGTCTGACAGTATTCAGTTTATAGAATTATTTATGGATTTCTCTATAGTATTTATATTCAATGGAGAATAAAAATACCAGAATTTCTCAGTACATTTATCTTTTGTTGTTAGTATCTTATATTTAGATCCCCCAGGGCTGGTACCTGGTCTAATTTGGGGAGAACTAAAATGTTATCGGAGGAGTTACAAATGAATCCAAAAAGTATCAAAGTTTGGATAATAGACCATATGAGGAAAAACTAGAAAAATGAGATTTTTAAATCTAGAAAATAAACTTAAAACATGATTTGTGTACTCAGCAGGCATTTATTGACTACAAACTGTGTTTAGAATGTTACTGCCCTTCCCCATTGTTACCATAGAGCAGCAATTTTCAACCAAATCTCATGACACACATAAACGAATTACTGAAATTCTGTGCCACACCAGAAGATACATTTTTTGCCGATCTGACTAAAAATTAGGTATAATTTTGATTCATTCACACTGGACGACTATTGTTGTGTTGGCTGTTGTTATTTTTTTATTTGACAATCTAAGGGGGAAAAGAATCAGTGCCCCTGACTAAATAGTCAGGTGTTGCATGTTTTAAAATTCTTGTGGCACAAAGGTTGAAAATCGCTGCCATAGAATATCAGTAAGGTATAAACTTTGGTGATATACACAGGAAAAATTTCTGACTGGCTGAATTCAGTTTAGCGGAGTTAACATTTTCCCCTAATCTAAACAACCACCATATTTGTTTTGAAGCAGTAAGATAGACATTGCAAAAGAGATGGACTCCAGATAATTGCTTCTGCTTTTTTTCTGTCTTATGGTTCCATAACTTTGTTTGATTATTGAATTTACATTTTTGTGTGTGTCAAAATGATTCATCTTGTCATATTTTTTTAGTTCGAAGAAGATGTTGGAATTTTGATTTGGATTATATTTGGTGTTTAAGCTCAAAATTCTTCTCTTTCCCCCATTTTTTTTTTTTTTGCATTTATCTTGAGATAGAGCAGGAAGGAGAGAGGGAGGAAAAGAGAGAAACATCGATGTGAGAGAGACACATTGACTGGTTGCCACCCACACAACCCTAACTGGGGCCAGGGACAAACTGCAACTGAGGTACATGCTCTCAGCGGGAACCGAACCCGGCCGGCCCTCTCTGGTCCACGGGCCGACGTTCTAACTGCTGAGCCAAACTGGCCAGGGCTCCCCTAATTTTCATACAGGTGAACATAAGATAATATTATTGTATAATTCACCTCTGCTATTCAGAGTAATATGACTGGCAAGAGTTGATGGAAATTTATAAATAAAATTATTATTAAACTTAAAATTAGTTTTTGGTTATCAGATAACATTCTATTTTTGAATGATACATTCTCTGGAAATCAAATTTTAAATTTGCAGCTATTTTCTTAAAGTACAGCAAAAATATAATTTCATTACCTCTGCTTTCCATTGTTTCTAGTGAGTGCTTAAATGTCTTTTCTATCTTGGTACTTTGAAGAAAATCTGTCCTATTTTTCTTCTGACTGCCTTTACTAATTCTTTTTTGTCTTTGGTTTTCAATAATCTTACATATGATAATCAAGTATGGGTTTTTAAAAATATTCTCTGTGTTGATCCAATATCTGGAACTCCTTGGACTGTATTGTTTTTGTAGGTTCTTGTATCTCTTGCTTCCTGATTTTTCTGGTTGTCTCTTGATTGTATACTGGATTGTACTTGAAAACCATTTAGACTTAATTTGAGACCTAGAATTATATTTTCTTTCTTGAGAGTTTATTTTTAATAGTTTGGTTGTGATGGGACTCTGAGGGCATTAGCAGTCTAGGATCACTTTAATCCAATTTCAAGGATTAGAATTTTCTGACCACCCTAGATGACTTCAAATCAGTCTGCAGTCTCTCTGGGGCTCTTTTACTTCTTGTTCACCTTACTACTGAAGTGGAATTTTTCAGGGTCACAATAAAAAAATGGTTGTTTTTGTTTGTTTCTCCCTAGGCTGTAGGTTATCAAACATACTTCTCAGTCTCAAATCACCTTTTCCACAATTTCCTCAGAGCAAACATGACCCCAAATGCTAAATTTCCCTTTCTGAATTTCTATCTTTTCTCTTGGTCCAGTAAGTCTTCACTACATTCTCATTCTTTAATGCCTTTGGGCAACTTAAAAAATGAATATATTTTTCAGCTTTTCTGGTTCTCAGTAGGAGCATTGGTCTAAATGACCTATTCTGCCATTTCTGGAAATAAAATACCCATTTCAGAACTGGTGTTTCTTTAAAAACACACACAAACACAAAAACCATTCAAGTTTTTTCATTGACATTTCAATTAACGTATTTTCTGGAACAGAAGCCGCAGCGAGAGGCTCAGAACTGTGGCCCAGCAGCAGGCAACACGGGCAAGGGACTCAGGCTGTGGTGGGGTGGGAGCCAGGGCCATGGAACTGCTGCTGCTGGGCTAGGAGGGCCAGCGCCCCCCGTGCTGCCCAGGTGTCACCCCGCTGGCCCCAGCCAGCAGCCTTGTCGTTCCACACGATTTTTTCTATGGAAAGGTGAAGTGCACTAAGCAAGGTCCATTGGGGACCCAGGAGACACATTTTGGAGATGATAAACTTGGAGATCTAGAAGAGGCAAATCCATTCTCCTTTAAAGAGTTTCTGAACACCAAGAACCTCAGCCTGTTGAAAGAGGACACACAGCCAACAGCAGACTTCATTCAAAGGAAGCCACAAGGCACTCACTGGGACTTGACTACAGCTCCCCGACCTCTCTCATACCAGCAGCCGTTTTTCGAAGACCCGACGGGGGCTGACCATCTCCTGAACAAAAACGGTGATGAGGACAGGTGGAATGGGGCCTGTCTGTCATCCGCTATAGAGCAGACCCACTCCTCAAGGGTCGTGGCCAGCGTGTTGCCCTGCAGCACATACATCTTCTTATCCAGCCCATCAGAGCTGGTGGGTGGAGTCCCTGTCCCCGAGGACTGTTGAATGACTCCAACTCTCCTGTCTCGCCGGCGGGGAGCCCCAGCACAGACTTTGCAGCCCACGGAGAACCTCTGGAGGGGACAGGCACCTTTGGACACTGCAGTTAAGTTAGGAAGCACTGAAAGATGAAAATTCTAAGCTAAGAAGAAAAAGCTGACAGATTCAGAGCTTCTGTGAGTCACAAACTGAAATGGTGAGGATACTTGATTGGAAATTAGAAGTAGAAATGATCAAGGAGGAGAGTGACTACCATGACCTAGAATCCGTGGTTCAGCAGGTGAAGCACAACCTAGAGCTGATGACCAAACATACTGAAAAGGCAGAAAATCATGTCATGAAACAAACAAGAAATAAGCTTGCTCCATGCCTAGGTCTCAAACTTCAAGCATGAGAACTAGACCCTGCCCCGGCCAGGGCAGCAACCTGACAATGGGAAAGCAGAACACAGATGTGGCCTTGCAGAACCTCTGTTTGGTCAGGAACAACACGCATGCCTCCATAAAGCAGCTGGTTTATGGAGCTGAAATTTGTTGAAGTCCTTTAATCTATAGACAGAATTTCTGAAATTAAGGAGGACAAGGAGGAGTCTTGAGAAGCTTCTAGCTCGAAGCTCTGTTTGCATCCTGAAAGCACTACTCACTGGATTTTAAAATGTTATTGTCTTTAAATATGCAGCCTTCACAGTAAAAATATTTATCATGAGATACTAATTTTATAACCTAGATCAGTATTATTAGCCAACCTCAACGATGAGCCAGCTCTATAGTGAGAGTCACATCTGAAGTTTCTATGCAGCCCTTCCTTCTTGGTGAACTCTCTGCTGTTATAGAGACTTGATGATCTGCTGGAAGACATTTTTATAAAAGCCACCGATTTTTTAGTTACTGATCATGAAAACAGCAATTCTGTGTGCGTGTCTTCCATTCTTATTCCAAAATGTTTATTCTCAAATAAGTTCAATCAGTCGTCCTTGATTTTACAAGTAAAGAAAAACACTGAATGAGCCAAAACTCAAATGATTACCTTGGACAGGGACGCCTGCCTTTTTGCATATTGCTCAGTGCCCCCCTCTGGCTCAGTCTACTCCTGCAGCCTTCACAGGGGTGGCTCCTGTGATTGGTGGCCTGAATGTGAATGCCCCATGTGGCAGATGCTGCTATCTTCCCGCAGGGACTAAGGTTTGCACAGATTCCACACTGTGAAGCGGTCCAAATACACATTTTTTAGGGGCCTTCAGGTTTGAAAAAAAATTTTTGATGGAGGGTTTTGATACAAGTTCCAAGTGTCCTTTTGTGTAATGAAGTTTAGAATTCAGAGGATGGGCAGAGCCTTCCTGGGTTAGCACGAGGTCTCCTAGGTTGCATTTCCAGCTGCTTTCTGATGTAGGTGGGCATAACGTGCACTCTGCCTTTTTGGCTGTTTTCCTGTAGATTTTTTTTTTAAATAAAATTTCCCTCCTGTTCAAATTGACAGCTTTCTTAATAAATTCTAAAATTAAAAAACAAACACATATTTTCTGATAAAATAATAATCTGAAATTTACAGTTTGATATGTCCTTTCATTATCTTATTTGAAAGAAGACTAATGTGTAGAACAATAATAGTAAAATATCATATGTTCATTTTAGTGGTTTCTTTTACCAAACCCTACTATAATTCTGAAAAATTGTAAACTAATTCTAATAGTAAAAATATCATATGTTTATTTTAGTGGTTTCTTTTATTAAACCCTACGATAATTCTGAAAAATTGTAAATTAATTCTAATAGTAAAAATATCATATGTTCATTTTAGTGGTTTCTTTTATTAAACCCTACGATAATTCTGAAAAATTGTAAATTAATTCTAATAGTAAAAATATCATATGTTCATTTTAGTAGTTTCTTTTATCAAACCCTACTATAATTCTGAAAAATTGTAAAATAATTCACTAATATGACTATATGGCAATATGTATCCAAATTTTTAGCAGAGTGCAGTCTTTTCTAATGATTTAACAGTTCTTCAGTAGTTTTTGTTTGTCACTTCTTGTAAGGAAACATGGGGATTTAATTTTTTTAATACTTTGAAGTAATCAAGTTGATACTATTTTTTAATACCAATACAAACATCTCTTCCTTCCTTTATTCTTTATGGATGTTTTGGGTTTTTTTGTTTTGTTGTCTTGTTTGCTTTGTTTTATTTGTTGGTTGGGTTGACAAGAGATACATCTGGGAAGCAGCATCTTGTTAAACTCTGCATAAAAGAGTGAATGGTCATTTTCTAGATGGTATGATTCAGTTATTCTAGGACTTTTATTTCCATTGGAGACAGGGCCTCTGGACTCTTCAGTCCTTATGTCCTTTGTGTTGAATGAGTGAACTATTCATTGAGAGTTTCCCAATTCATTGGAAATTTATTGAAAATACTTAATATTTACTTTTATAGTTGAATTAGATCAGTGTCTCTCAATGGAAGTCCTGTTGGCATTTGGGATGGTACAAATCTTTGTGCATTGTAGCAAGTTTAGCATCCCTGGCTCCTGCTTCCTGATTAGCAGTAGGGTTCTTCTGGTCATTGTGACAAACAAAAATGGCTCACACTTCTCCAAACTATCCCTGGCATGGTACTGCCATCAATTGAGAATCATCATATTAGATCAGCAACTTTCTTACAATAGCTTTTGACCACTTAACAGAAATTTAATTCTTAGATTTAAGGTTAAGAATATGGACATGTATATTGCTTTTCAGCACTACATGCTTAGTCATCTTTGATTTTAATTTATTCTAATTTATTAAATAATAATACTTTATATCAATAAGCTTAAAATGTTTTGTTCTTAAAGCAGTAGTTTTCAGGCTGCTCTATAGAGCTGCTAAGTGTTCTGAAAGATACCTTAGGCCACAAAGGAGATGGTATTAGGATGGGAGAAATGGACAGGATTCTCTAGTAGGTGCAGTTTCCTTTTACTTGTCACAAACTGTGCTTTCAGGCAAGAAAGACTTCTGTTGTCCTAAGTTATATCTTCTTTCCTCTGTCTTAACAGGAACATATGATTAAAAATAAGAAACATAGTTTAGTGATAAAAATATCCAAAACTGTTCTGACATACAATTTTTAGATCACTAGGTAGTATGAGAAGTATTAATCTTAACTATTTTTAGACAAATAGATTCCCAACAATTGGCTACCTGAATGAATGTCTCAGATTAAGCTCTATATGAGAGGAATCATCTTTTTCTTTTATTTTATTTATTTCTTTGTTTTTGTTATAGATGTTTCTCCTTTTTCCCCCATTGACACCCTTCTCCCTGTTCCTGTCTCCGCCTCCCACCTTCGCAGTATTGTTGTCTGTGTCCATTGGTTTTGCATATATGCATATAAGTTCTTTGGTTTATCTCTTCCCACCCTCCTACCCCCTTTTCCTCTGTGGTTTGTCAATCTGTTCCCTACTTCCATGTCTCTGGGTCTGTATTGTTCTTCAGCTTATTTTGTTCATTATGTTCCACAAATAAGTCTTTCTCTGATTGGTTCATTTCACTTAGCATAACACTCTCCAGGTCCCTCCATGTCATCTCAAAGCATAAAAGATCTTTCTTCTTTCCAGCTACATAGTATTCCATTGTGTAAATGTACCACAACTTTTTTTATCCACTCATCTATTGATGAACACGTGGGCTATTTCCAGATAGTAGCGATTGTAAATAGTGTTGTTATGAACATAGGAGTGCATATGTTCTTTCTGATTGATGTTTCAGGCTTCTCAGGATATATTCCTGGAAGTGGGATCACTGGGTCAAATGGCAGTTCTATTTTTAATTTTTTGAGGAAACACCATATTGTTTTCCACAGTGGCTGCACCAGTCTGCCTTCCCACCAGCAGTGTGCTAGAGTCCCCTTTTCTCCACATCCTCACCAGCACTTGTTATTTGATGATTTGTTGATGGCAGCCATTCAGGTAGTTGTGAGGTGATACCTCACAGTAGTTTTAATCTGCATCTCTCTGATGATTAGTGACGATGAGCATTTTTTCCTATGTCCCTTGGCCATTTGTATGTCCTCTTTGGAGAAGTGTCTATTCAGGTCCTCTGCCCATTTTTAAATTGGGTTCTTTGTCTTCCTTTTGTTGAGTTGTATGAGTACCTGATATATTTTGGAAATTAACCTCTTGTCTGATGTATCATTGGCAATTATGTTTTCCCATACAGTAGGTTCCCTTTTCATTTTGATGCTGGTTTCTTTTGTGGTGCATAAGCTTTTTTAGTTTGATGTAGTCCCATTTATTATTTTTAGCCTTTGTTTCTCTTGCCCTATGTGATTTATCGGTGAAAATTCTATTACATGTGATGTCTTGAGAATTTGTTGCCTACATTTTCTTCTACGATTTTTATGGTTTCACAAGTGACATTTAAGCCTTTTTTCCATTTTGAGTTTATTCTTGTGTATGGTGTAAGTTGGTGGTCTAGCTTCATTTTTTTTGCATGTAGCTGTCCAATTTCCCCAACACCATTTATTTATTTATTTATTTTTAATTTTTTTTTCTTTATTGATTTTAGAGATTAGAGGAAGGGAGAGGGAGAGAGAGATAGAAACATCGATTGGCCGCCTCCTACATGCCCCCCACTGGTGATTTGGCCCACAACCTGGGCATGTGCCCTGACTGGGAATCGAACCAGTGACCTCTTGGTGCATTGGTTGATGCTCAACCACTGAGCCACACCAGCTGTGCACCAACACTATTTATTAAAGAGACTGTCTTTACTCCATTGTTTGCTCTTGCCACCTTTGTTCTTATGCCAGTACCAGGCTGTTTTTATTATAATGGCTTTGTAATATAACCTGATATCCAGAATAATGATCCTTCCAACTTTGTTCTTCTTCAAGATTGCTGTGGCTATTTGGGGTCTTTGGTTCCATATAAACTTTTGGGGTATTTGTTCTAGATCTGTGAAATGTGTTGTTGATATTTTAATGGGGATTGCATTGAATCTATAGATTACTTTGGGTAGTATGGATATTTTAATGATATTAATTCTTCCAATTTATATTCTTTCACTTTTTTATATCTTCCTCTATTTCTTTTTTCAATGTCCTGTAGTTTTCTGAGAACAAGTCCTTTATTTCTTTGGTTCAGTTTATTCCTAGGTGTCTTAAATTTTTTTTTTTTTGTTGCGATGGTAAATGGGATTTTTTTTTTTTTTAGCTTCTCTGTGTGTGTGTTCATTATTGGTGTATAAAATTGCCAGCTATTTCTGGATGTTGATTTTGTATCCTGCTACTTTGCCTATTTTATTTATTAAATCTAGTAGGTTTTTGGTGGATTCTTTAGGATTTTTTATGTACAATATCATTTCATCTGAGAATAATGACAGTTTCACGTCCTACTTTCCAGTTTGGATGCCTTTTATTTTTCCTTCTTGTCTGATTTCTGTGGCTAAGACTTCCAGTACTATGTTGAGTAAGAGTGGTGTAAGCAGACATCCCTGTCTTGTTCCTGTTCTTAAGAAAAATGGTTTTAGTTTTTTCCCATTGAGTATGATGTTGGCTGTAGGTTTGTCATAGATGGCTTTTATTATGTTGAGGTATGATGCTTCTATTCCCACTTTGCTGAGAATTTTTATAAAAAATGAGTGCTGAGTTTTGTCAAATGCTTTTTCGGCATCTATTGATATGATCATATGATTTTTATCTTTCATGTTTAGGTGGTGTATCACATTTATTGATTTGTGAGTATTGTACCAGCCTTGCATCCCTGGGATAAATCCCACTTGGTCTTGGTGTATACTTTTTTTAATATATTGCTGGATCTGATTTGCTAAAATTTTGTTGAGGATTTTGGCATCTATGTTCATCAGTGACATTGGCCTATAGTTTTTTTTCTTTGTAGTGTCTTTATCTGATTTTGGGATTAGGATCATCTGGCCTCATAAAAGGAGCTTGGAAATCTTCCTTCCTCTTGAATTTTCTGGAATAGTTTGAGGAGAATAGATGTTAGTTCTTTTTTGAATGTTTGGTTAGACTCTCCTGTGAATCGGTTTGGACCAGGTCTTTTGTTTGAGTACTGCTTCTATTTCCTTAGTTGTTATTGGTCTGTTCAGGTATTCTGACTTTTCCTAGTTGACTTTTGCAAGACTGCATTGGAATCATCTCTTTCAAAGGACCAACCAGTTCAGAGGAAAATTAAATCACTTAACAGTGCATTTGAACTAAAATGATACGTTTGATGAGAATTCTTTGTTTCTGTTATACTGAAGCAGTCCTTTCTAAACTTGTTCATATTTGTTTCCATAGTAAACTTAACAGTTTTATTAATGTTTTCATTTGATAATCTTTATTAGAATCATGGTATTTGTTGGAATGCATAAGTCATTCAGACGAAGTTTTATATTACAGTACCTTTTTAAAAAAATTTTTTTAAATAGGTTTTCATTGATTTTTTTAAAGAGAGAGGGAGAGAGAAAAACATCAATATGAGAGAGAAATATTGATCTGCTACCTCCTGCACGCCCCCTACTGTGTATCGAGCCCCCAACCCAGGCATGTGCCCTGACTGGAAATCGAACCAGGACCTCTCAGTCCATGGGAAGACACTCAATCCACTGAGCTACACCAGCTGGGCTACAGTGCAGTATCTTCATTCTTTGTGGGTTTTACTTTAGTTGCACATTCTGGGTAAGTGCATCAGAAAAGTACCCTTTATTCCCCCTACTGCCAAAATAAATAGTAGCCATTTTCTAAATTCAAAACATTTACTCTTGGTGATTTCAGCACTGTGATTTAAGGAATTCTGGTTATCCTTTTTAGTTCATGGTAGCCGCTTAGATTCTGGAAGGATTCCTAATATGAGTTTTTTAAAAGATGTATATATAATAAAATGTATACTATTTAGGCAGTGGAATAATTTTTGTCTATTAATTATAGATCAGAAAGGGGAGAAAAACAACTAAAGATTTACAAATTTTATAAGAGTTGATAAAGCAATAAAACGAAGTAAGCTTAATGGTGAATATTTTTTCTAGGAAGATTAATTTCTAGATATTTGATAACTGACCAATATAACATATGATATATAACATATAACCAATATAAACATATGATAACATATGATTAATCTAGTGCTTTGTGTGTGTGTGTGTGTGTGTGTGTGTGTACACACATACACTTGTATTTGGATTCTTTGGTATTATGCTTTTATTTTTTGGTTATTTATTACTTTTTAAAATTATTGGGAAATATAAAGAAAACGTCTTTATACAAATGACCTAGAATAGATAGACCCTTTGCTCTATCTCTATATTTTATTCATTTCCTAATAAAGTTTGAAAGAATACACTTACAGAAGCATAGGTTAATGTGTAGTTTGCTGAAATAAGGCTAATGAGAATTCAGGCAGATTGGTCAGCAAATAAATAGTAAACTTGGATTCATGATTAGAAAAACGAGTCTTAAAGTTAGGTCTCAGACAGTCTGGGCCAATTGCAGCACCAGGGAGAGCTCCAAGTGTGCTCTTTGTTCTGATGATGTTATTCTAATGATGGAGGGCATTTGTCTTTTGTACTTGAACTGGTTAAACAAGAGCAGCTCCCCTGAAGGTCATAGATTTTTCTTCCTCATTTGGCCAGAGCCTTCAGTTTCACTCTCTGAGGTCAGAAGACAAAGTGCAGCTTATTCAGTAATGAAACTAATTTATATATTATGTGGTAGAACTGATTCTGAAAAGGAATTCCATAATGTTCTGCTTACTTAGCTATTATTTTTGTCTTGAATAATATAGCATGATAATACTTACCCTCTCTTTTCTCAGCTTTCCAGAAGACTTTTTATCACAAGTGCCCCCCCTTTTCTATTTCAGCTTGAAGCCTAACTTTCTTATAATTTTAGACCCCTGTCCTTTTTCCTTTGTGTTTTTATATTTTATTAGGTTTTAAAACCTGGAAGAGTTCTTAGATTATTTAAGAAATGTAAGTAAATGTTATCTTTTATAATCCACATATGAAATAAATCCACACACGTGTGAAGGATGTATTTTAGTATATAAGGATATTACATCTTGTGGACCCTCCATGTGCCAGTATCAGAATTCCATCTAGAACCTTCATGCTATAAAAGATAATACATTTCTACTCACTGTACAACCACCTCAAGTCTACTCTTCTCATGCAGTCACTGCTTTCTAGCTAACCACAATATTCCACTGCAGTCTCTAGATAACCCATTTTTTGGTAATAAACTGTTTTATATTCTCAATATTTTATTAGAGCACTCTGCCCTACTTTCTGCTTCCCCAGTCTTCCTTTTCATCTTTCCTTCCCCTTTACTCCCCCTCTTCTTTCATACTTCCCAGTTTGTTTCCTTTCTACCCATTTTCCTTCATCTCACGCATATCCTCTTTGCTTTCCTCTTCCTTCTTCCCTTTAAATTCTTCCTGTTCCCTTTCTGTCCTTCCTATCTACTTCCTGTCTCCCCCAATTTTCTTCCTTCCAACTTAAACTAAAATCTCTCTTTCTCCAGATAACACTGCTACTACCTGGGTACCATCTCCAGAAATGACTACATTCTTCTTCTCTAAAAAAGCAGTTCTAAAATTCTCTCACTTTGCTGAAATTCCCCTATTTCCACTCCTGCCTTTTGCACTCTTTTTAGATATCCTTCTAATACACTAAGAGGATAGAAACTGTCATATGTAATTTCTTATTACACTACTTTTCCTTCCACTTCAAAATTATCTGTATCTTAACTCTTTTTTATTACTCCAGACTCAGAAGGAATAACTGCTCTACCTATACTCTTAATTTTTTCTTGATAAAATAAAAACAAAACATAGTTACTGTAGAAAATAAGTAACTAAATTTAAACAATTTAAAATTACATTCTACTTACACTAATTACTTTCAGCATTTTTATAACTGTAAGACTGTCTTTTTTGCATCTATATACTTATGAAATGTATATTATAAATTAATAGAATCATATGCCATTTAAATATTTGTATTATCTCAAAAATCCTTATATGTTCTTAAGTATTCTTTTAAAACATCAACTTTTTAATTTTATTTTTAAATTAGTAACTCACCTGGAAATTTATTTGGTCTGTATAATATGTGGTAAAATTTTAATTTTTTGTTTATCAATAATGAATCGGTTATCCCAGAATTGATTATTGAATATGCAATTTGTTTCCCACACTTATTTGAAATGCTGCCTTTTTATATTGGATAATGGCTTTCTCTATTCTATTCCATTAATTCATCTCTGCATTCCACTTTAAATCTTGTATCCTTTAATAGATTTATTTATAATTAGCCTTTAAAAAATGCTTTTATTGGTTTCTTTTTTTTTGGAGAGAGATAGAGATAGAAACATTGATATGACAGAGAAACATCGATTGGCTGCCTCCTGCATGCCCCCTACTGGGGATCAAGCACCCAATGTGGGCATGTGCCCAGACTAGGAAGTGAACCGGGACCTCTCAGTCCATGGACGATGCTCAGTATACTGAGCCACACCGGCTGGGCTATAATTAACCTTTTTTAAATTTAAGTAATCAAGAGCACTGTTTAAAAAAAAATTTAAATAACATAAAGGGTGAGAAAGTTTCCCCTATGAAGGCAATCACTATTACAATTTATAAATCTCATTCCAGAAATACTTTGTTCATATAGCTGATCTTCTTTTTTATTACATAGGTAGACATATACCGTATATACCAGTGTTCTACATTCTCTTTTATTACATATCAGCAAATACAGATCTAGCTCACTTTTTACAATTATATAGTAATCCAATTTAAAAGTCTATATCAAGCCTGGCTGGTGTGGCTCAGTGGTTGAGTGTTGACCCGTGCCCCAAGAGGTCACTGGTTTGATTCCCGGTCAGGGCACATGCCCAGGTTGTGGGTCCGATCCCCAGTGTGGGGCATGTAGGAGGCAGCCAATAGATGTTTCTATCTCTCTCTCCCTCTCCCTTCCTCTCTCTCTAAAAAATGAATAAAGAAAAAAGTAAGAGTCTATATCAATAGTTTCCTATTGTTTCAACATGTAGATTGTTTTCCTGTCATTTGTTGTTACAAACTATTGTAATGTTACACATCCTTATCCTATTTGCCAACTTGCAATATAGGGTAAATTTCTAAAAGTGGAATTACTTTTATAAATTGTAACTATTTGCAAACAACATAATTCACCCCTGGCTAATTTCTGAAGAAAATGAATTTACAGGAATTCTATAAAACCAAGTTTCTCAACTCCTGCTACTACTATAAATCATCTATTTTTGTTATCCCCTAAACATTCAAAGTTTTATGCAGTGTTCCATTTGGACAAAACTGATTTGTATGTTCAGGTTGTGGCTACCATGAAGTGGAGAGAAGGCTTTTCTACTCTTTTATTTTCTTTACTGTAGCCAGACTCAGCTAATTATCACTTTGGGAAGTTCCCTAAATACTAGGGTCCGTGAATGCTGATATCAGCCAACAAACATTTAAGGCAGTTTTCATTTTTGGCTGCTTAATGTCTATATGCAGCCCTTCTCACATGTATACTTGATGCGAACAAATAAAAACCTAATATATTGGAATGATTCCTTTTACACCTGTAAATGTACTTATTATGCAATCTCTAAGATGAGACAACCCAACGTTTCATAAACTATTCCATCTAGCTCTAAGTCCAGGATCTCTTGATGATGTCCTCTAGACATCTGTGTTCCACAGATTGTAATTATAGTCCTAACAATGGAAAATTGGAGGCATACTCCCCAATATATAACTGAAGAATAGTTAGATAGAAATACACAAAAGGAAATTTTTGATGTGATAAAAAAATGAAATGAATCACATTTTAAGTTTTATTATTAACCATATAAAAGGCTTTTGTGATCTTTTTAAAAAGTACATTATTAGTTTCATTGTATTCTCCCATGAGAATGTTAGCCTCATTTGGATAGGGATATTTGTCTGCTTTCAAGACAAATATCTAACAAATGTCTATATTCTAAGCATCTAGAATGATAACCTGACACAAAGTAAATGCTTAATAAATTTTTGTTGGATTAATGACTGAATAATATTTTATGAGAACAGTAAGCTTCAATTTTTTTTAAATGTCAGTTTAATAGTTTGTTATACATGAATTCAAAAGTCTGTTTCTGTATTCTGTTTATTTTGATATTTGCTTTTCTATTGTGGAAAAATGATATGTGGATGAAAATGAAACAATTTCATTACTGTGTACATTTAATAAGTCATGAGCCTCTTTTTTTTAAATTGATTTTTAGAGAGAGGGTGGAAGGGAGAGGAAGAGAGAGAAACATCAATGTGAGACAGAAACATCAATGTGAGAGCAAAACATTGATTTGGCTGCCTGCTGTACCTCCCCCTACCAGGGGATCTAGACTGCAGCCTTTTGGTGTACAGGATGACACCCAACCAACTGAGCCATACTGGCAAGGTCATGATCCTCCTTTTTAAAATTCCTTCTTTTAGCTATGCGGTGTTTTTCTGTTGAAATTTATTTAACATTTTTTCATCTTGCCCGAGGTCAGTTTTTCTTGCAAATTTTGGGACACTGTCACATTTTTACATTTCTTGCCAAAGGACTCAAATCAGTTTCTGGGCAAGTATGGATAATGATAGGTAAGGATAAATTCAAGTCTCTCCATAAATTCTCCAAAATTAGTAAAGATCAACAAGAAGAATAAATAAAACTGCAGAATCCATAACCTCAACAAAGCTAGAAGACAGAATACTACAAACTTCAATTTTCCTGGAAGTGGAAAAGTAAGCACCAAATTCCAGCAGAGATATTTCCCTCTCCTGATGAAACCAAGCGGAGGTGTTCCGGTTCATTGTCTCTTGAAATTGAAGAATGAGTTCACGGACCAAGAGTAAAAGATAGCAAAGTTTATTTGAGAGATAGACAGACTCCCCGATGCGGGAGGGGACCCAAGTGGATTGCCAGTGTGGCTCCTTTGTCTAGGGGTAGATATATGTCTTCCTAGCCTCTCATTGGTCCTTTCAAGGAATTCTGCCTTAGCAACATCCATACATTTTAAAGCTTGTGTTACCTGCCTGACTTCAGCCCTAGGTCATCTATAGGGACCTTAGTAACTTTCCTTTTTTAATAATTTCGACTCCTCCCAGACTGTTAGTGAGGAGGAGAGGAAAAGCCCTTGGAGCAATCCTATGCTTGCTTTTGGTTTCTTTTCTAAGTCCAGTTTTGGTTTTTTATAATCCTTTTTAAGGTGACTTGGCTTTCTGTAGTAGGAACACACTCTATAGTTGCCCAGAACTCATTCAGCAATCTTGTTTCCTTGCTTGAAACCAGACTTTCTGGGGTTTTTTGTTATGTAATTGACCTGTGCTCCTTCCAGGAGCTCCTAATTTGCATTTCTATAAATGGGGGCTGGGAGTTTCTGGCCTGGGAGCACAATGCCCTTGTTGATTTTAGGGTTTAAAAATCTTTTTTCCCCTTTATTGATTTTAGAGAGAGAGGAAGGGAGAGGGAGAGAGAGATAGAAACATCAATGAGAGAGAACATCAATTGGCCGCCTCCTGCATGCACCCCACTGGGGATTGGACCCACAACCTGGGCATGTGCCCTGACCAGGAATTGAACTGGTGACCTCTTGGTGCATGGGTCGACGCTCAACCACTGAGCCATACTGGCCGGACTGATTTTAGTTTTATTTTGAGATATAGAGTCCGAATAAACCTCCAGATACACTGTGTACTCAGTTGCCTGCCTGTGTGCTGAGCTCCAGGTCATCTCAAACTTCCTGCATGTCTCAGCGTTCCCTTCACATGGACCCATCCCTCACTGTCTAACCTGCCTCTGTCTCCTCACTGACACAAGCATTTATGGACAACAAGGGAAGTTCTGAAAAATTGTGGAGGAAAGTAGGATTGCTCTAAAGTCACCATCAGAAAAAGAAGCTATAGCATAAGTACAAAAGAGTCCTGGTTTATCAGAGCACTGGTTATAGGTTTTGGGCTTAAATTTTTGTGTGATTTGAGGTGGCAGTCTTTGAAATATGTTTTTTCTGAGGGTGAAGAAAGTTAAAGAAAAGGGAAGGCACCCTTTAGAGATTGGATGGTGGAAGAAAAAGAAGCTAAGGGGAAAATTTAAGGTCTTCCAAGATAAAATAGAAACCCTTCCCCCAAATTAGAAAACACACAATCATCCTCCTTATCATTGCCACCAAAAAAAAAAAAATGTCATCCATTAAAGAAATCATACTTTGCTACACTAACAAAAGAGGAGGCTCTTGAAACAGGAATCTTGTGAACCACCCCAAATTCAAAGTCACAATAGATGAAATCTTTCTAAATTTATGGAATACTACCACAAGAAGAAAACATATTATGAGAATTAAAATATCTCAGGAAATGAAACCCTCCTCCCCAAAAGAAAACAGCCACATAGCAGAAGAAAATTATAATATATCTTTCCAGATTATGAAATAATCTCAAACAAGCATTTGGAGATATGAAAAACCAGCTAGAATTATAAATTTTAAAACAAAAGAAACAAGAAATTATCTTTTAAAAACCCCCACAAAATTAGAATGAAACTAGGGTGAAATAGGGGAAGAGTTGACTGAACCCAAGTGAGATATGGAAGGCAAAGATAAAAATCATCTTAGAAATAAATTCTAAATTTCAGGATGCCCAAGGGGGAATGTGCCCTGACCAGGGATCAGTCCTGCAACCTTGGCATATCAGGACGATGCTCTAACCAACTGAGCTATTTTTTTAATTTAAATTATTTTTTATTTTTCAACTATAGTTGACATACAACATTATATTAGTTTCAACTGTACATCCAGTGATTAGATATTATATAACTTACTAAGTGATCCCCTTGTTAAATTTCTTACCCATCTGACATCATACACAGTTATTAGAATATTATTATTTTTTAATCCTCACTTGAGGATATTTTTCCATTTATCTCAGATAGAGTGGGAGGGAGGGAGAGAGAGAAATCGGTGTGAGAGTGATACATCAACTGGTTGCCTCCCGCACAACCCTGACCAGGGCCTGGGACAAACTGCAACCAAGGTATATGCCCTTGACTGGAATCGAACCCACGACTCTTTGGTCTGCAGGCTGACGCACTAACCGCTGAGTCAAACGAGCCAGCGTGTAGAATATTATTGACTATATTCCTGTGCTGTACTTTACATCCTCATGACTATTCCATAACAACCAATTTGTACTTTTGTACTTTTTAAAATATATGTTTTTATTGATTTTTTTTTTGAGAGAGAGAAGAAAGGAGAGGGAGAGAGAGATAAACCTCAATGTGAGAACATAACATCGATAGGCTGCCTCCTGCCTGCCCCCTCCCAGGGATTGAGCTCACAACCCAGGCAAGTGCCCTGACCAGGAATCAAACTGGCAACCTTTTGGTGCACTGGATAATGCCAAACCAACTGAGCAGCGCTGGCCAGGGCCTGATTTGTATTTGTTAATCCCTTCACCTTTTTCATCCATCCCCCTTAAACCCTTTCCCATCTGGCAACCATCAAAATGTTCTCTGTATCTATGAGTCTGTTTCTGTTCTACTTGTTTGCTTATTTTGTTTTTTAGATTCAATTGTTGATAAATATGTATTTATTGTCATTTTATTGTTCGTATTTTTTATCTTTTTTTCTTTTTCTTCTTCTTAAAGAAGACCATTTAGCATTTCATGTAATACTGGTTTGGTGATAATTAACTCCTTTAGCTTTTTCTTGTCTGGGAAACTTTATGTGTCCTTCAATTCTAAATGATAGCTTTGCTGGATAGAGTAATCTTAGTTGTAGGTCTTGGCTTTTCATCACTTTGAATATTTCTTGCCAATCCTTTCTGGCCTGCAAAATTTCTATTGATAAATCAGCTGACAGTCTTATGGGCACTCCCTTGTAGATAAGTAACCGCTTTTCTCTTGCTGCTTTTAACATTCTCTCTTTGTTTTTAAGCTTTGGCATTTTAATTATTATGTTTCTTGGTGTGGGCCTCTTTGGGTTCATCTTGTTTGAGGCTCTCTGTGCTTCCTGCACTGATGTGTGTGTTTCCTTCACCAGATTAGGAAAGTGTTCTGTCATAGTTTTTTCAAAAAGGTTTTCAATTTCTTGCTCTCTCTCTCCTTCTGGCAATGCAAACATGGCTATGCTTGAAGTTGTCCCAGAGGTTCCTTACACTGTCCTAATTTTTTTTTAATTCTTTTTTCTTTTTGCTGTTCTGATTGGGTGTTTTTGCTTCTTTATATTTCAAATCTCTGATTTCATTCTCAGCTTTATCTACTGTACTTTTGATTAACTGTAAATTATTCTTTATTTCAGTTAGTGTATCTTTCATTTCTGACTGGTTCTTTTTTATGGTTTCCATGTCTTTTTTTTTTTTTATGCTCTTGAAGGTCTCACTAAGTTCATTGAGCATCCTATCCTTATAACCAATGTTTTGAACTCTGCATTTAGATTGTTTGTCTACATTTTCTTTTTTTTTTTAAACCTCACCTGAGGACATTTTTTCATTTTTTGTCCAGATAGAGTGGGAGGGAGAGAGAGAGAGAGAAACATCGATGTGAAAGGGACACATCGAGCGGCTGCCACCCGCACAACCAACCAGGGCTGGGGACAAACTGCAACCGAAGTACATGCCCTTAGCGGGAACCGAACCCGGGTCTCTCTGGACCGCAGGCCGACGCTCTAACCGCTGAGCCAAACCGGCCAGGGCTGTCTACATTGTCTTTAGTTCTTTTTCTGGAGTTTTGTACGGGCTTTTATTTGGGGGGGGGCGGTTTGTCTCCTTATTTTGGAATCTTCCCTTTATTTGTTTCTATGTATTGATTAGATAGAGCTGAAATGGTTCAGAACAAACTCTATGTGTGTTTATGTGTGTGTGTGTGTGTGTGTGTGTGTGTGTATAGAAAGAGAAGGAGAGATTGAGAAAGTGAGAATATGATAAAGCAAATGAGCAACATAAAAACTATTGCTGTATCTGAATTGAGGACATATGAGTTCTTTGTACTATTCTTGTAATGTTAATTATGAAACTATCAATATAAAAAAAAATGTAAAGGGTTCAAAGTCCACAGAATTTTCAGGAGATTTTAAAATACATCTGAGTCGAGACAGTCTTTTCTATAAATGGTGTTGGGAAAATTGGACAGCTAAATTGAAAAAAGTGGAACTAGACCACCAACTTACACCATACACAAAAATAAACTCAAAATGGATAAAAGGCTTAAATGTAACTCATGAAACCATAAAAATCATAGAAGAAAGTATAAGCGGCAAAATCTGACATCACACGTAGCAGAATTTTCACTGATATATTGCCTAGGGCAAGAGAAACAAAGGAAAAACTTAATAAATGGAACTACATCAAACTAAAAAGCTTCTTCTGCACAGCAAACGGAACTAGCATCAAAATGAAAAGGGAACTGTATGGGAGAATATACTTGCCAATGATACATCGGATAAGGGGTTAATTTCCAGAATATATAGAGTACTCATACAACTCAACAAAAGGAAGACAAAGAATCCAATTTAAAAGTGGGCAGAGGACCTGAATAGACACTTCTCCAAAGAGGACATACAAATGGCCAAGAGACATAGGAAAAAATGCTCATCGTCACTAATCATCAGAGATGCAGATTAAAACGACTGTGGGGTATCACCTCACACCTGCCCGAATGGCTACCATCAACAAATCATCAAATAACAAGTGCTGGTGAGGATGTGGAGAAAAGGGGACTCTGGTACACTACTGGTGGGAATGCAGACTGGTGCAGCCATTGTGGAAAACAATGTGATGTTTCCTCAAAAAATTAAAAATAGAACTGCCATTTGATCCAGTGATGCCACTCTAGGAATATATCCTAAGAAGCCTAAAACATCAATCAGAAAGAATATATACACCCCTATGTTCATAGCAGCACTATTTACAATAGCTGAGATCTGGAAACAGCCCAAGTGTCCATCAGTAGATGAGTGGATAAAAAAGTTGTGGTATATTTACACAATGGAATACTATGTAGCTGTAAGAAAGAAAGATCTCTTATCCTTTGAAATGACATGGAGGGACCTGGAGCGTATTATGGTAAGCAAAATAAGCCAGTCAGAGAAATACAAGTATCACATGATCTCACTTATATGTGTAATCTAATGAACAAATTAAATAGATGTACAAAATAGATCCAGAGACATGGAAATAGGGATCAGACTAACAAACCTCGGAGGGAAGGGAGGGAGTATGTGGGCGGAAAGAGATAAACCAAAGAACTTAAATGCATATATGCACAACCAGTGGACACAGACAATAGTGTAGTGAAGGCACGGGGTGCGGGAGTGTGGAGGAGGGTGTCACTAGGGGAAAAAAGTGACATCTGTAATTCTTTCAACAATAAAATTATATATTTTTTAAAAGTATGAAATTGTATCAAAATAAAAGGTTTTTAAAGGGTTCAAAGTCCACAGAGTTTTCAGGAAATTTTTAAATAGTTTGGAAAATTATTTTTCCTACTTCAGTGTGAACATGGAAATTTTAGTGTACAACACATGCACAATATTTTCAGCAACAAAATCACATAATGGAAGGAAAATCTTTTTTAAAAAACATTTAAAAGTAATGCTCTCTCTATAGCCCAAGTTTTTTTTTTGTTTTTTTTTTTAAGCATTTACTTTCTATTCATTGTGAAAATGTGAACTTTACTTGTCAGTTTTGTTTCAGTTTTGTTTTGTTTTCTAAATTATCTGTTAGGTAAGATATTGCTCATCACCTAATGTTATCATGTGAAAAGTCAGCTGATTTGGGCCTTTTGAAAACTAAAGTATGTAATTTACCAAGATTGCCAGAACTTCTAAGTACTCTTTACTATGATAATTATTCAACCCCTGTGGTACAAAACATTTTTTTAGTCATTTCACATTTAATTATGATATGTTTCAAGATTTTACTGTATTTCAAAGATCTTGTTTTTATATAATTGACATTGAAATTATCTTGTATCATTTTTGGCATATCTGTCTTTAACTTCTTTGCTGCGTTACCCTGTCTGTTAATGATGCAGTCATGATTTTCTCATGTCTAAACTTACCTTATAGCCTTCCCTTCCCTCCTCCTTACCACTTTCCCTTTTTTAAGCACCTCTATCCTCTTTCTCTTTCCCCTCCTCCATGTCTTTGCCTTCTCAGTTTAAAGCAGCTGCTGCTTCATTGCGGCTTTAAGTAGAATTAACTTTTTTTTTTGAAAAAAATTATTTCTAAAAAAGCAACTTGCACCCTGGCTGGTGGTGCTCAGTTGGTTGAGCATCATCCCGTGCACCAAGGGTCACCAGTTTGATTCCCAGTCAGGGCACATATGCAGGTTTTAAGTTTGATCCCTGGTCAGGGTGCATGAGGGTGTGTGTGGGAGGCAACCAGCTGATGTTTTTCTCTTTCTCCCCCTTCCTCTTTCTCTGTATAATCTGTGTTGCTGTTTTTATTGTTGTTAATCCTCACCTGAGGATAATTTTCCATTGATATTTTTTTTTTTGATAGAGTGGATGGGATGGAGGGAGGAAGGGGTGGGGAGAGAGGGAAACATCGATGTGAGAGAGACACATCAATTGGTTGCCTCCTGCACATCCCGTGCCAGGGCTGGGGATTGAACCTACATCTGAGTTACCTGCCCTTGACCTGGAATTAAACCCATGACTGTGGTCCACAGGTGGAGGTTCTAACCACTGATCCTAACTGGCCAGGGCTAAAAAAAGAAAATTTTTTTTGTTTTAAGCCATTTGCTTCTCTGGTACAGTTTTCCTTTAATGACGCACCAAAACTAGTTTTTCATGAATTTAATTTTCAAACGAGAATCTGTCTAGTAAATACTATAAACTGGGTTATCTTAGAAACATCAGTACTTGAGTTCAGCCATATAGAAAATCTCCCATGCAATATAATGTGCTTGAATCCTTGTTTCTTCAGTTCTCAGTAGTGTCTTCTTACCATTTGGCAGCAGTATTTTGTTTTGTTGGCATATTTTTCCATGTTTTTTAGCCATTTTCACCATGAGAATCTTCAGTGATGCTGAAGTTGGCCTTGGAAAGGTTCCTATAAATATTCATTAATACATTTATTTGAAATCTGTATCTTTAAACTTTATGAAGTTTTGATTAAGTTTCAATGACTTGAAAAATATTGATGAGAGCCCAGCCGGTGTGGCTCAGTGGATTGAGTGTCGTCCCATGGACTGAGAGGTCCGGGTTTGATTCTTGGTCAGGGCATATGGTTTGGTTTTGGGCTCGATCCCCACTAGGGTGCGTGCAGGATGCAGCCAATTGATGTTCCTCTCTCACATTGATGTTTCTGTTTCTCCCTTCCTCTGTCATTAAAAAAACCAATAAAAAACATATTTAAAAAGTTATATATAGATGAGAAAAATGTAGAGGTTTTTCTTCACATTCTGGGTGCTTAGAGCATCTTGCAAATCTTCACTAACATAAGTAATATAACATTAGCCTAGGACAAAGTTCCTCAGTGTCAGGGCATGTAAATTCACAATTCAGATAGTTGTTTTGATAATTTAGAAATATTTTGGCTTACTTCTTTCTTATCTGATTCCATTGCCATTGTTGTTACTTCATAGTATTGTTGATAAAGAGCTCAGGTGAGACATGTAAGCTCTGCCATTTTCCTGTTTATTTTTGCTTGCATTATTCAAACTGTGGTTTCTTTGAAAGAATTTAAGTTTCTTATCCTTTCTATGAGAGATAATTTAGGTAAATTAGATATTATCTTTAAATCCAGTAAAGTTGGACATACACTGACATTAGCTCATGAAATGTAAGGAATGATTAAGGTTCCACTGGTCAAATGGTAATGGATGAATGAGAGGATTCCACTGTTTGCTCCCTCACATTGTCTTACCTGTAACTGCCTGATATATTGAGCGAGGGAGGAAATGGTGTCAAGCCATAAAATAAATCTGTTCCTATTGGACTATCTTGTGTGTGTGTGCCCCAGTTTGAAGGTTAGTCTTCTGCAGAAACAGGAACCCTGGGTCAAGTTGAAGTGTAATATTCTGAGAAAGCCTGTACTGGTAAAAGAGGTAGATTGGAAATTTTTTGTTTTGTATGGCATAACAAAGGGGCCATGTGAGAGATCCAAAAGTAGAAATATTCTGGAATTCTTTATTGATTAATTTTTTTCACTTTAGCATTGGATGCTTCATTTTATTAAGTAGCTGTTATTAAATAACATTTGGTATCTTTGATTAGATAATACCATTTTTTTCTTCATTCTACAGGTGAGTTTAATGTTACGAACAATTTCAGTATTGAACTATCATTGGATTTCTGCAATAAAATCTTTAATCTTGTGTGTATGTGTTTAAGATATATTAAGAGATTTTTTTTTAGTATTTATATATGTAGTCTTTTTTAAATGCAGTTTTAATGAAGTTTGTCAGAGTTTTGCCTAATTAGTTTTGAGGGAACTTCTAATATTTCTCTGTATTTGGAAACATTTTACATAGCAATGGAAATTGTCTGTTTGTTTGGTTTTTTTTAATTTCTTTTTTTTAAATCCTCACCCGATGATATTTTTCCATTGATTTTCAGATAGAGTGGGAGGGAGGGAGGGAGAGAGGAAGCGAGAGAGAGAGAAAGAAATATCAATGTGAGAGAGACATATTGATTGGTTGCCACCCGCATGACCCCAATTGGGGCCAGGAATCGAACCACAACCGAGGTACATGCCCTTGACCAGAATCGAACCTGCGACTCTTTGGTCTGCAGGCCGACATTCTAACCACTGAGCCAAACCAGCCAGGGTAAAAATGTCTGTTTTTTGAAAATTTGAAATAACTCACTACTTATATTTGTTTAAAAATTTTTACATTATGAAATATACATATAACAAAAGCTTAATATATACAAGTCTACAACAAAAAAGAAAGAAAAATATAACTCTACTAATACCTTTAAAGCCCTTTATGTTTCTTTTTTTTTAAATCCTCACCCAAGGAAATGCTTATTGATTTTAGAGAGAAGGGAAGGGAGAAAGAGAGAAACATCAATTGGTTGCCTTCTTGTACACACCCCAACCAACCAGGGATCAAACCTACAAACCCATCATTTATAACTCATCCCACCTGAATCTGTTTCTAGTGTTGAACTAGAGAAACTAATTTTCTTTGTGCCTGATGAGAGAGTTACCACCATCTGGATTTCAGTATTTTACCCGTCTTAACATATATATATAGTGTTCTAGGCAGATTACTGTAAGAGCTCAGTAAATACTTGTTTGATTATTATATTAACTATTAAAAGTGATGTTATTGACTTCGAGAAGAAAGAGAAATGATCAGTCTAATATTTGTAGTTTACTGAATGAACATACTCTATCAGTGTGTAAATTCAAGGTCATGATAGAGACTTGACTTTAAATTTTAATTTTGTAGTTTAGCTATTTTATCTGTTAATACTTTTTAGTTTTTACAAGTATAACTCTTTGGAAACAAAACAAAACAAAAAGTGACTGCTTATTTATTAAGAGGGAAGAGAGATCAAAACTGGATGTGAAACCTTAGTTGAACTAAGAAAGGTTGAGTCTCAGTTGGAAATATTTAATCATGACAATGAGAACAAGTACTGGCCCTCAAGCCAGGGAAATAAAAATTTCACAAATCATAACAATTTTCTTAAACCATAAATTTCTGGGGATTAGACTTACATAAAAAATCTGCTTGGAGGAATAAGGTTAGACTGCTCCAAGGGAGCAGAAGTCATATATTTTAAAACCTTATGAAAATTTGAATTATAAAGGGTTTTTTGCATATAATATATACTATTTATTGTGATTATGTAGTACTTGGGTTGCTGTCAGTTACTCCATATTACGCTACATTTGGGGTATACTGGGAGAGAAAATATTATATTTATGGTCTTTCTTGTCTAGTAATATTGTTTTCTCCCTTAGCTGTAATAAAAGACAAATTTTAAATCTGTGCTCAATTGTGAGTAACAGATTTATAAAGAGAACATCTTAAAAATATTATTAGTGTAAGATTTTTATTTTAAAATTCTGTATCTTCATTGTTATTTTTATTCTGTTTGGCTAAAAGTTATGTAATAAAGATGATCTTTAGTTTGTTTTTTAACCATTGCACAGTGAGTTAAATCAGCTTTGAAACACCATACTCTAAAGTACCTCTATCAGTACTATTGCCTGAGTGACTTCATGTGATCCCTCATTTGCATAAAACATGTCACATAATTTTTGATCATCTATTTTTGTCTAAATTTTATATACTCTTCTTTTTATGATACCTGCATTAGAAATTCAAAAAGAATAGGCCTGGTTTATTTACCTGTTTAAGTCTGTTGTGGGTCTATACTGGAGAGAGTCTGCCTCTTTTCAGTCATCCTTCTGTTTGATGTTTTTGAATTGTAAATGCTATCTGATGGGGGACATCCCAAGGATCAGGGTGAAATGTGTGCAGCTACATACTCTTTTTAATGCTCAAGGATTATATTTGTGTATATGTCCCTGCTTTAGTATGCTGTAGCTCTTAACAGTAAAGAAAAATGTTAGATTCATTAGCTATCAAGCTGCCAGCTAGGAAAGAGTTACTTGCTCTAATTGAGCTTATATGTAGAACTGGGAAAGAATGGAAAGGGTGGTTTAATTTTTTTCCAGGTTTCAAAGATGTGAATTATTGTGCCTTGTAAAACTGAAAGGGGATAATGAAGAATGGTAATGATTTTCCTTGTCATTAGTTTTTATATTTGTAAAGCTTTAGCTTCCATTCATTGCACCTTGAAAGTTAAGGTTTGATACTAAAAACAAAGTAATACTTCTGAGATCATCCTGTGTGTTCATTGATACACCCCTCGCTCATCTCAGCTGTCTGTAACTAAAAAAGCAAAGACGTGGGTAGCTCTAGGACTTTTAACAATATAGCTACTAATGGACTTAGTACCTGCCTAGATCAGGAATGGTAGAAGGGTTGATCTGTAAAATTACCACATAACTTTTCTATGATAACTATAAGAAATTGTATTAATCAACTTATATGTGAAGTGCAATAACAACTTCGTTAGTTAACAGTGTTCTCTTTGACAGAGATTTGACCAGTTGTTACCTCTCCCTTTTTTTTTTTTTTTTTTTTAATGCTAACCTGAGGACATTTTTCCAAATATCTTCAGATAGAGCGGGAGGTGGAGGGGTAGGGGGAGAGAAAAACATTGATGCAAGAGAGACACATCGAGTGGCTGCCTCCTGCACTACTCTGACCAGGGCTGGGGACGAACTGCAACCGAGGTATGTGCCCTTGGCCGGAATTGAACCCACAACTCTTTGTTCCGCGGGCAGAAGCAGGGCGGTTGTTTCCTCATTTTAAAATTTTACTTGAGAACTTATTATAAACTGGTAGATGATAAATTGTAAATTTGGAAATTTAATTCTAATTAATATTAGGAAGATTGATCATTACTCAGAAATGGTAATACAGTGGGGGATATAAGAACTATCTCATAAATTGGTCAAAATATATTAGGCACATGAATTTTTTATGGGAATTTGGCTCTATTGCTATTTAAAATGAGCATTCCATTTCCAATGTCTATTCAGAGAAGAACAAATGCACAGATTAAGCTTATTGCTACATGATTTGTAATAGCAAAAAACAAAACTGAAAATAGCTAAATGTATCTCTAGAGAGCTAATTAAATTATGATATATCAATATAATTAAGTATTATAGAGCTGCTTAAAAAGACTGAACTGGTACTGTATGTATTTACATCTGCTTAGATCTCTAAAATATGTTGTTAAATAAAAGTATGCACAGCCCTGCCCAGATGGCACAGTTGGTTGGAGTGTTTGCAAGTTTGATCCCCAAAAGTTTGCAGGTTTGATCCCCAGTCGGGGCACATACAGGAGGCAACTGATCAATGATTCTCTCTCTCTCCCCCTCCCCTGCCCCCTTCCCTTCTTCCTTCCTCTCTCTAAAATCAATTTTTTAAAAAGCACCAAACTACTTTTAGAATCATTGTATTGATTTTGTCTGCAGTATTATTGCTGAAGTGACTATTCAACCAATATAAGAGGTTTGTCGTATCCTAATACTTTTTAAAAATGTAGGACCTCTAGAAAAGGAAAACATGTGGTAGGGGTTAAAATAAATAAGATTTATATCTATTTTTTAAATATCTGCTGTTTTTCTATTTCAGTTACCTAGAAAAGTACGAGAAAGTTCATCATTTTGGGGAGGATGATGATGAAGTACCACCAGGCAATCCAAAGCCACAACTTCCTATTGGTGCAATTCCATCTTCCTACAATTACCAGCAGCACAGTGTATCAGGTAAATATTGTTGGAAATTGACATAGGTCCACAGTTTTGAATTAGGAAAACAGACATCATCCAATGAATTAGTCCCTTACTTTGCTCATGAGAATACTTAATTAAAGCCTTAATACAACTTTCAAAGATCAACATCTAATTGGTATCAGGGCCTTTCTATCATAGGCTGCATAAGATTTATAGTTGTAGCAATTTTCCAGACTTACAAATACCTATACTTTAAAAAAAAATGTTTTTATTGAGTTTTTTAGAGAGAGAGGAAGGTAGAGGGAGAGAGAGATAGAAACATCAATGTGGGAGAGAAACATTGATCTGCTGCCTCTTCCATGCCCCCTGCTGGGGATGGAGCCTACAACCTTGGCATGTGCCCTGACCAGGAATTGAACTGGTGACCTCTTGGTGTATGGGATGACGTTCAATCCACTAAGCCACATTGGCCAGGCCAAATACCTATACTTTTAAGTGAAGTTTTATTCTTATTTCTCTGGCTAAAGATCAGTTTAACCTTAATAGTAACTAACATGAGAAGAGAAAGGTTCTGTTAGGATTAGAGAAGTCAAGAATACTTAGATAGCATCTACTAGATTTCCTACAATTATTGGAATTCCTAGCACCAGAATTCCTCAAAAATATTTATAACTATTGGACTATTTTCTCGCTGTGGTACCAGGAAGATTTTTCTTTCTTTTTTTTTTTCTTTTTTCATTTAAGTCATTCTTATAATAGTTATAGAGGACTATGCAGCTAAAAAGAACAGGACTCAAATTGGAAATAATCAAGTTGAGAGTCTAATAAAGAGGTTCTTGAGACAGAGTAGATGGAGGTTCCAGTGTTTGGTACCTCTAGGGGCAGGGGATGTGATGACTAGGAAGAGAGCTCTGAAGAGATAAACATTGCTTTTCTTTAATCACCAACATTTGGCCTAAAAGAGAGTAAATGTCTTTTTCAAGACTATATTCTTTATAAAATATACAGTGATCTAGATACTTATTATTCTTCATTGGTGCTGATTCCAGTCTCTTACAGGTAATCCTTAAACTCTCTCATTTGTGCTTTTTATTAATTTTTTATTTACAGGGTTTTCTTTTTTATAGAAACAGCATTATACAATACACATTATTCTTTAACTTCCTTTTTTAAAATATGTTTTATTGATTTTTTTTTTTTTTTTTAGAGAGAGGGGAAAGGAGAGGGAGAGAGAAATAGAAACATCAATCAGAGAGAAACATCAATCGGCCTCCTCCTGCACACCCCTGCTGGGGATCCAGCTCACAACCCAGGAATATGCCCTGACCTAGAATCTAACTGTCGACCTCTTGGTCCATGGGTTGACACTCAACCACTGAGCCACACCGGCTGGGCTCCTTTTCAAACTTTATAGTATATCATTGGCACCCCTTCCTCTAATTTAATCTTTTTAATAGATGTATGTTATTCCGTAGTAAAGATGTACCTTATTTTCTTCCTTCCTTTCTTTTTACTTTATTTTTATTGTTGACACTTCATTTGTACTTTTTTTTAGTTAACCCTCACCTGAGGATGTTTTTCCATTGATATTTAGATACAGTGGAAAATACTCTAGAAACAATTCTTCTATTCCTCCAAACTGAAAACAAAAAGACGTGATTGCCTCAGATTAAATTAAGTTTGTCAGCAGTGATCCATTTATATAAACTTTGAGTCAAGAGTGTTGAAAATAAATTTCAAATCCCATTCTGAGTATAAAATTGTAACTCCTTGGAAGGGGGAGTCTTTTCAAATCTTATAAGCATTTTTTCCTACATTATCTTAGAAATCTTTACCAAGCCTGATTTTCATAATTATCATATTTATTTTGTTTTGATTGGAGATGTCTTTGGCAAAGATATTCAGGTGAGGATGTATTGAATTGAATATCTGATGTAGCAAACAGGAACACTTCTAAGTCATTTTGAAAGCACTTAAGACTTGACAGACATTGAATGTTGGTTCCAACTTTTTTTCTGTTGAAGAGGTTTGTTTAAAAGTTTCATGGAATCTAAAAACTCCGCTGAGACTTGGGTTCTTATGATCATTACCATATACAGTATAGAAATAACAAAAACTATTCCTGTATTCACAGAAGCGTTGTTACTTTTTCATAGATATTTATTTTCTGCTATTTATGAGATATTTCATTTCAAGATTATTAAAATTAACAATGCTGTTGTTCAACTTTAAATATGGTAAAGAATCTGTTCATAGTCCTTTATAACTGTATTGTGGTACTTCTTATACTATTGGAGAAACTCCTAGAATATTTTAGAATTGAAGAAGTGTCTCCTCAAAAAAAAAATTTACACATTGTTTATCTGAAATACAAATTTAACTGGACATTCTATATTTTGAGTTGCTAAATCTGGAAACCCTAAATCTTAAATAATATGTACAGATTAACCTTCAATATGGGACAGAGTACTTCCATTGTAAGAGTAGAGGATGAATTTTTTAATAAATGTGGTGTAATTTGTTCAAGTTAAAAAAAAAAAAAAGAGGTGTCTCCTCAAATGTCTAAATTGGGAAATGAAGTAATTTCTTACCTACATGATTTTCTTCTGTGGTATGTTGTGGCAATTGATTCCTACTTTGCATTCTAATTTTTTTTTTCCGTATGTTTCTTACATGTTTCATCTAGAAGTATTTTAACTTTTGTTTTCTTGCTTCTTCCATTAAACTAGTTGTATTTTTATGTGAAACAGTGTACTTGGGGTATATGTCTCAGGACATAGCTTCCAAGGCCTAAACTGCCCCAATTAAGAGTCAGTATTTCTAGAAATATGACATTTTCTTATATGTATATGTTATGATGAAATATCAGTGTTCTGTAACCCCATTTTCCTACCTTTGAAATCTTGAAAATGTTTTAAATTCTGCAGATTTTAGTTACCTTGGGTTATGAAAAAAAATTTTAGGACACAAAAGAATGAACTATAAAGATAAAAATGTATAAATCAGACTCATAAAACTTCTGCTCTGAAGACACTGTTAAGAAAATGAAAAGACAAGCCACTATCTGGGAAAAAATATTTACAAAACAAATATTAGATAAGTGACTCATCATAATATTTAAAACTGACAATATCAAGTGCTGACAAGGATGCAGAGCAACAGAAACTCTGTACATTGGTGGTGGAAAGGCATGATGTTACAACCAACATATACTTATGTATGACTCAGCAATCTAAGAGAATTTTTTTTTTTAAAGTCTGTACAAGGTCCTGTATGAGGATGTTTATATTATAGCAATTGTATTCGTAAGTGTCAAAAACTGGACAGAGTACAAATGTCCCTTATCTAGGGAATGGATAAACAGATTTTGTTATAGCCATACTGTAGCAATAAAAAGGAACAAACTACTGATACACATATCAACATGGATATTAACCTCAAAAGCATTTTCCTAAATAAAAGAAATAGACACAAAAGGCTACATACTTTCTGCATGATTTCATTTATTTGGTATTCTGAAATAAAGTTACAGGAACAGAAAGGAGATTAGTGATTGTCTATGGGTAGAAGAAGGATTTGACTACAAAGGAGCATAAAAAGAAACTTTTGGGATGATAGAATTACTATATCTTCATTGTAATTGTGGTTAAAAGACAATATCAAACTCATATAAGAACTAAAAATTATTAATTTTACTATGTAAACTATGTCATAAAAAATGTAACCTAAAAAATGAATAATTCTACAATTCGGTAAAGATGGTAGGCAATGTGTCTAGAAACTTGATATTGTTCAAAATTTCAAAGGAACTAGTCTCCATAGCTTTATAATATATAAAAATCAGAATAAGTCCCTTGAAATGCAAGAGTAAAATGTATAGAATAGATCAATTAAAATAATGACACAGTAATAATTTGCCAGTTATATCCAAGAGGGCATGTATATTTTTCTATTTTAAATATTTCTGAAAAATATAATTTTAGCTTAATGAAGTTTAGAAAGTTTAACTCTTTAAAAAAATGTTGAATGCTTTAAATTTCCACTTTGTTTATATTTTATAAAAGAAAACAAGCTCCTGTCCTGTATTCAGCGGATATTAACAACAATGGTTTCTATTACTTGATAAATTTAAGGTGTTTTTGTCTTTATCTTTGTTAGATTATCTTCGTCAAAGTTATGGGCTATCTATGGACTTCAATTCGCCAAATGATTATAATAAATTGGTGCTTTCACTGTTATCTGGACTCCCAAATGAAGTGGATTTTGCTATTAATGTATGCACTCTCCTATCAAATGAAAGCAAACACGTCATGCAACTTGAAAAAGACCCTAAAATCATCACTTTATTACTTGCTAATGCTGGGGTGTTTGACGACAGTAAGTTTTAAGCTGATCACATTGAATGATCATTCTATAAATGTGTTATAGATTTTTTTAAAGTTATTAAAGGAGAAAAGTACTTTTTATTGGTTAGTATAATAGCATTCTTTATTTGCTTTTATTACATTAAATGTATTATTTAAAATAATGGATTTTTAACTAAACAGTTTAATGCATTTGAAAATTTGCTGCCTAAATAATCAAAATAAGATTTATCAAATATTTCCTATCCTTTTTACTTGTAGTGTTTACTAGGTATAGGTATAAATCAGATTTTTTATTTTCTGTGAAATTCTCTCTTACTAAATCTAGGTTTTCTTCAGACCAAATTGCTCAGTTCTCTAATTGTTGTGTAATAGTTTAATAGAGAGTTAGAAAAAATATTTTATTGCTTGTAGTTTTTCTTTTTAAAATATCCATGTTAGTTGAATGTTATTGATACAATTTTTTTTTTGCTTCTCAACCCTCCTGCCCCAACACCATTGTAACTTCTTTTTCCAGTAGTATATTCTATTAAAGGATAAGGTATTCATATATATTGAAATTATTTTACCATATAGGAAATATATATATAGCACAGTAGACACACCCTAATAATTTCTTATAATATTTTATAGATTTTTAATTTTTTTTAAACTGTAAATAGCAATATATTTGCAGATTAGTTTATTTCTGCTATTTGATTAGTGTACTTTCAAACAAATTTATTAGGGATCATCTTAGTAGGGTTCCTTAAAATTTGACATGTACTTATTTTATATGAAGTCAATTTTGAAATTAGTTTAAACAAAAGTGAGAATTAGTTTCTTATACTACCTGAAACTTCTTATTCTTGGGTACATGGGGAAGGAACAAAGATCAGTACTTCTCAGTTTGTATCGTAACTTTTAAGATCGAAATTTGGTGATTTCCATCTCAGTTTTACGTTCTTTGGTTCCTAATATTTTATTTATTATTATTTTAATTTTATTTTTCATTTATAGTGTGCATTCAACATGATTTTATATTAGTTATTTTGATATTTTAAAGACATATTTCAGCATTTAATATAGAGTGGAGTTTAAAATTGTTTCACATTTCTAGAAACCTTAAAATGAAGTTTTTAGAAAGAATATTCTCAAACCAGAATAATTTTTTTTGAAATCTTATCATTTAATCGTTGAATAAGGATTATACATGTATATTTGATATAAGTAATATTACTAGTTTTGGTTCACTGAAGCATGATATTTTTTAGACCCAGTTAATCTTCTTGCATTCTTAAGCATTTTTATTTATCTAAAAGAATAAATTATTATACAGTGTAGCAATCTAAAACATTAATAATTTAGCAAATGCTATTTAAGTATGTCAGAAGTCTAGAATTCCAGTAGTGCAGAGACTTTATGAAGACCCCATACTTAAAACATTGATTTTACATTATGAAAATAATTTCTTTGAATTCTTGAGGATTATGGATATGTTTAATTTGGTAAGGCTTTTGAGAAGTTTTGATTTAATTTTTAATGGAATTTTAATTAAGAGATAAATACAGATGCCACATCCTTTGAAAAATATGGATTGTTTATACATTTTGTGTTTGAAGAAGTATAATAAAAGTGACAAAATATTTAACTTTCCATCTTATATTTCCATCCACTATTTGTTTCCATAATTTGAAAAACTATTTCAAAAGAGATAATCATGACTTTCTGTCATTTACTATGAAACAGTTTTTAGTGAACAAGATATCTTAAAATGTATTTACTGTTTTTCTACACCTACCTATTTTTAAGGAATTAAGTGAAAGAAATAATTCTGTGTTATTGAATCTGCTGTTCTTTCAGCTTTAGGATCCTTTTCTACTGTATTTGGAGAAGAATGGAAGGAGAAGACTGATAGAGATTTTGTTAAGGTAATTTGAATAAATTTTTTAAAATATTGAATCATTGTATTCATGTAGCCAAGGGTCAAGGTTCAATGAATGGTTGCTCGTTTTATATACATGATACTACCTATACTTTAATCTTTATCATAATACATAAAGATACCTATTTAAAAGTTGTGATTAAGTTGCATAAAGTGCTTTTAGAATAGTTAATAAACAGAAATAAAGTTCATATTTTATTATATATTGATTTCTAAAAATGATAAATATCTAACAAAAGCTATAAATCTGAGAAAACCTAGATTCTGAGCAGCAGTCTGAGGAATTTCCTTAGGGTAGCTTTTCAGTTCATTTAATCACTGTTTAGCTGTGTCTAATATTCCACGTGACTTATTTGTTAAGTTTTATTTCAGTGACTGTTTTAATTTCTGGAAATTCACTTTGTAGTTTTTCAAAGTAGCCCTTTTTGGTCTCCTTTTATGCTTTTAATAATTCTTAAAATATATATTTAAAGTATATTAAAAAGATAAAATTTAATATAGTTTAAATTATATATAGTATATAAACAAATGTAAATATATATTATATATAAGTATATAAACATAAATGTAAATATAATATATATTATTGAAATCTGTAAATTATAAATTAGATAACTATACATGCAAACACATACACCTGATAATTCTAACATCTAAGCCTCTTGCAACTCTGATTATACTTACTCTGACTCAAAGACTATTCTTTTGTGTTTTATAATGTTTGTTTATAAATTTCAACAGACTTGTTTGTTGTGAATTTTTTTTTTTTTTAAGATTAGATGGAGAGTTTATTTCTCCATTTCTGTGATATTTGCCAAAAACCTGAAAGGAAATACTGATTAGAATTACTTTATATTAATTTCTTTATTGGAGATTTTCCAGTAACTCTGAGAGTAAAATGAAACCCATGGAAGTTGCAGAGCAGGCTAGTGGTGAAATATTTAGGGGATTGTTTTTAATGCAAAGCTCAAATAGAGACAATCCCTTTTATCTCCTTTTTTTTTTTTTTGAGGTTATTAGACCTTCAAATATGGAATTGCATTTCAAATTCCCCACTTCACAAGCCGACCCAAAGTTTTATATCCTGCCCTCACCCCACGCATAAAAGCCAAGCCTCTTGGTTGTAGTTAGGCAGGTGATTTTCTTAACTCCAGAATATTGGTAATTAAGTGTAAGATGCACAAAATATGTAAATATTTACATATGCAATCACAAAGGGGAGTGGGTGCTGTCAGTATAATCACTAATCACGTGAAATCAAGAAGACACAAATAGCCCAGCCAGTGTGGCTCAGTGGATTGAGCATCTCCCATGGACTGAGAGGTCCTGGTTTGATTCCCAGTCCGGGCACATGCTCCGGTTGCAGGCTCCATCTCCAGTGCAGGGTGTGCAGGAGGCAGCCGGTTTATATTTCTCTTTCACATTGTAGTTTCTACCTCTCTCTCCCTTCCTCTCTCTAAAAAATCAATAAAAACATATTAAGAACAACAACAAATAAGTTAAGGATGATTAGATGATCCACCTCTGTTGTATGTTTTCATTAATTTCTGCTCTTTATATTTTTTCTATATGTTGTATTCTTTGGGTTTAATTTGCTGCACAATTTCTAACTTCTTAATCTTGTGCTTACATCATTGAATTTTGCTTTTATTTTTTCTAATACATTTAAATCCATAGAATTCCCTACAAGCACATGTTTGATTTTATTCTTTCCATTTTGATATTTCATGTTTTTATTATAACTCAGTTTAAAATATCTTCTAGTTTCCATTATGCTTTCCTCTTTGGTACATGGATTATTTGAAGGGAATTTTCTTGATTTCCAAAAATATATGATGTTTTTATAGTTTTCTTATTAATATCTAGTTGAATTTTACTACAGTTGTTATAGCTTTCTGGTCCATTGAACATTTATAAAGTATCTTTTTTTTCCTTTAATTCTATGTTTTTTTTGGTCTGATATCAGTATAATTAACAGCTTCCATTTGGTGGGTGTTTATATGGTTCATATCTTAGTTTCAACTGTTCTTAATCCTTGATTTTTTAGATGACTTTTGTAAACAACATATATTTGGGCTTTTCTTTTTCCAGTGTGAAAAACTTTGTTTTTAAATTAGTACATTTATTCCATTTACATTAAATGTAATTTTTATATAATTGTGTTACTGTATTTACATTTACTATGTTTTGAGTTGGTTTCTATATGTCCTGCCTATTTAGTTTTGTGTTTTCTTTCTTACCTTTTTAAAAAATTTATTTGACCGAGTATTGTTTATTATTTAATTTTCCATCCACTTAGTTTGGTATTTATACACTTATTCTGTTCTCTCATTGATTGCACTAGCGATTATAATTTTACTGCTTACTAATTTAGTAAATTAGTACTTTTTCTAATTACTAATGTACACTTCTTAGATAATGCAGGGACAGTACAATGACTCCATATCCATTTACTCACTTTGACTTATATACTACTTTTTTATGTATTACTTTGCTCTTTTTCAGGCTTCTTAAAATAGAATCTTAGGCTACTGGTTTTAAACTTCTCTTCATATCAGCATTTAAGCTGTAAATTCTCTCTACAAACTGCTTTAGCTCTTTCCCAACAATTTTGTTATGTTGAATTTTTATTATCATTTAATTCAGGATACTATCTTACTTTCCTTGTGATTTTATCTTTGATCTATGAGTTATATAGAAGTATGCTGTTTAATTTCTGACTGTTCATTTTCAAAATAGCTTTTATTATTAGTATTACTGTCATTATTGTTACTGATTTTTAATCACATTCCATTATTGTCAGAGAACATATTCTGTATGTTTTCAGTTCTTTTAAACTTATCAAGACTTGTTTCAGGGTTCAGTATATGGTTGTCTTTGGTGAATGTTTTGTGCAACTTGAAAAAAATGTATGTTTTATTGTTGGATGTAATATTTAATAGTATCAATTAAGTCAAGGTAGTTGACAGTGTTCAAGATTTCTCTATTATTATTGCTTTTCTATATAATTATTCTATGATTTCCTGAGAGATGAGTGTTGAAATTATCAACTATAATAATGAATGTTTATATCTCCTTTCAGTTCCTCTCTCTCTCTAACATCAATAAAGAAAAAAAATTAAATTTCATGTTTGATGTCTTTTTTTTTTTTTTTTTTTTTTTTTACATATTTTTATTGAATTTAGAGGGAGAGGAAGGGAGAGTGAGAGAGAGGTAGAAACATCGATGAGAGAGAAACATCTTCAGTTGGCTGCCTCCTGCACACCCCTGCTGGAGATGGAGCCAGCCACCCGGGCATGTGCCCTGACTGGGAATCAAACCAGGGACCTCTTGGTACATGGGTTGACACTCAACCACTGAGCCACACTGGCCAGGCTCATGTTTGCTATCTTTTTTTTTTTTTCTTTATTGCTTTGAGAGAGAGAGGAAGGGAGAGAGAGATAGAAACATTGATGAGAGAGAACATAGATTGGCCCCCTCCTGCATGCCCCCACTAGGGATTGGGCCCACAACCTGGGCATGTGCTCTGACCGGGAATCGAACCGGCGACCTCTTGGTGCATGGGTCGATGCTCAACCACTGAGCCACACCGGCCGGGCATGTTTGCTATCTTTATTTGAATTCCCTGTGGTCCTTTTTTTCTTAGTTATTGAACATTGTCTTTTTTCTTCATATACCTAGTTCTTTTTTTATTGTTGCTAAAACATTTTTTATCCTGAGTTTTTTTCGCAGTGAGTCCTTTTGGTGGTGGACTTTCTCTCAGCTTAGTGACTTACCTGCAAAAGAACCTAATTCTCAAAGTAAAATACAATTACTTCAAAGTATACATACCAGAAGATTTAGAAATAAAAAGTGAACTAATAGCCCTGGCCGGTTTGGCTCAGAGGTTAGAGCATCCACCGACAGAACAGAGAGTCGTGAGTTAGATTCTGGTTAAGGGCACATACCTCAGTTGCAGTTCGTCCCTGGCCCTGGTCAGGGTCATGTGGGAGGCAACCAATTGATGTGTCTCTCTCACATCGATGTTTTTCTCTCTCTCTCTCTACCCCTCTCCCACTCTGTCTGAAAATAAATGGAGAAATATCCTCGGGTAATAATTAAAAAAATAAAAATAGGTGAACTAATAGCCCATGTGCTTCTTTGAGTACAGAAATAACAAGATAATGCAGTTAAATGGCATAGGCAAGTTGAAGTTAAAGTTAATTTTGTATAGACATATTAGTACAAAGGCATTTGTTTCTTAGCCTGAAGAAGAACATTAAACAAGAGATTTTGACTCATCTCCTCTCACATATTGATAAAAAAAACAGTGTGTAGATGTGGAATACTGGAAAGCAAGTTAAATATTGGGTTGTCAATTCAGTAACACATAACTTCACCACTTGCTGTTTGATTTCCTTTTATTTTTTAAAAATTTATCTTTATCATTGAAAGTATTACGGATGTCCCCCACTTTTTCCCCATTGAACCCCTGCCCCCCCTGCCTTCACCACACTGTTGTCTATGTCCATTAGTTATGCATATATGCATATAAGTTCTTTGGTTTATCTACCCACCACCCCACCCCAGTCCCTCTGAGATTTGTCAGTCTGTTTTCATTTAGATATAGATTTACTCAGTAGCTGTGTGTCTTGGGAGTGTCTATAAACAGGAATACTATGATTATGTGCAATTTACTAGTGGGATTAATGACTGTTACAATTTTGATGAGCATAAACACTACTTCTAGATATTTTTCATAGCTTTAAAGTGATCTGAAAATATCTGATTCATATTGTTGACAGTGTCACAGATACTGCTAATATTACTGTTGTTTGTTGTTTGAGTTGAAGATAAGGAAACGCTAAATTTTAGTTAGAGGTTAATGAACATAAGGATGTCATTCCCCCCCCCCCCTCATTCAAGTTCATATATGCCCTAATTTCTTTCACAAACCTTTTAAGAATCTGTGGACCCCAAGCTAAGAAGCCCTGGTCCAGAGTGATACGTTATTGTATAAGTTCCTTAATTATAGAACATCAAGCATTTATGTCAGTGAGTTAAATACACAGAATATAGTGATATCTATGTGAACTAAAAAGAATAGAAACATTTTATTGTATGTGTAACTGCTTTTAAAGTAATGGAATCATTGTTTCAAATTGTCAGAATTAAGCATAATAATTTCTCATTATAGTTTTGGAAAGACATTGTTGATGATAATGAAGTACGTGACCTTATTTCTGACAGAAACAAGTCTCATGGTAAGTCAATGACAAAAAATATTAAGTAACTTTGAAATATTAATAATAATAAATTAAATATTAATAAGTATACTATATATTTTCTGTTGTAGAAGGTACATCAGGAGAATGGATTTGGGAGTCTTTATTTCATCCACCTCGAAAGCTGGGCATTAATGATATTGAAGGACAGCGGGTACTTCAGATTGCAGTGATTTTGCGAAATCTTTCTTTTGAGGAGGGCAATGTTAAGCTCTTGGCAGCTAATCGTACCTGTCTTCGTTTCCTATTACTTTCTGCACATAGTCATTTTATTTCTCTAAGGCAATTAGGCCTTGACACATTAGGAAATATTGCAGCTGAGGTAAGCATGTAACAGTAACTTAAAACAGTTTTAATAGTGACAATATTTATTTTAAAATTTTAGGATGTGGTATTATATTTCCCATATTTATAGCGTATTCAATGTTTACATTTAGTTTTTGCATGAAATGATATTATAGAAGTATCACACACGTTTGTGGGGAAAAAGTATTTGAAATGATGCTCCAAATTTAGTAGTGGCTTTGCTCACAGTAATTACTTTTTAAAAAGTTATGCAATATTATTGTGTTCATTTTTATTAAATGTAAAATATACTACACTGGAAGAAGCCTACCTCAATAATAGTATCCTTTCTTTTTCCAGCTTTTATTGGACCCTGTTGATTTCAAAACCACTCATTTGATGTTTCATACAGTTACAAAATGCCTAATGTCAAGAGATAGATTTTTAAAGATGAGGGGTAAGTACACAAACTTTTTCTTATCTGTTAAAAAACAAATACAGCCCTAGCTGGGTAGCTCAGTGGGTTGGAGCATTGTCCAGTACACCAAAAGGTTATGGGTTTGATCCCTGGTTGGGTGCGATGGGAAGCAGTTGATCGATGCTTCTCTCTCACGATGAGATCCCTCTCTCTCTCTTTCCCCCAACACTTTCCCCTCTCTCTAAGGTTAATTTAAAAAAACAAAAAACACATTCTCAGGTGAGGAGTAAAAAACTATTTTTTTAAAAAACAAATACATTTTTTTTATGTGTATGCTTTTCAGGCATGGAAATTTTGGGAAATCTTTGCAAAGCAGAAGATAATGGTGTTTTGATTTGTGAATATGTCGATCAGGACTCATACAGAGAGATCATTTGTCATCTCACTTTACCTGATGTGCTGCTTGTAATCTCAACACTCGAGGTGCTATATATGCTCACAGAAATGGGAGATGTAGCTTGCACAAAAATTGCAAAAGTAGAAAAGAGCATAGGTAAGAAAAGAAACATTTAAGTTATTGTTTGTATTGAGGCAAAAATACGTAATGTGGTGCTATGTGAAATCCCAACTGATATTTTGGGTTTACTATTTATTTTGAGGAGTCATTATCTTTTCATACATATTTGTTTGTATTATTCTTTCTGCTTATTTTAGATGAGCAAGAAACTTCTATCATAATAGAGACCAAGATGTATATGACTATTAGTAATCCCTATTCCTTCTCTTTATTTCTATTACTATATATGAAATTTGAAATCAACAAAACTGCTATATTTGACTCTCTGGGGAGTAGGTCTTTCTGTTTCAGATGGTCAGCTGCTACTATTAAGCAACTAAAACTGAGCGAAACAAGCTTCCTTCTATTCCTAGAAGTTGATGATAGTGGTACTATCCTTAAAACCAGTGAACTCACCTCCACAGTGGGTTGTGAGTTTTAAATATACTTACTAAAGTATGTCATGTTAACATTTATGATTCAAATGCTTTCTTTCTTTCATATAAATATTAAAATTAGAGTTCATAAATATTTAGAATGAGAAGTGTTATTTTTGAGAAATTAAGATGTCACTTTCCATATAAGTAGTTCCTGAATCTGGCTACACATCAGAATCACTTGGGAAGCTCTTAAAAAAAGAAGATACGTAACCCCAACTTCAGAGCTACTAAATCATTCTTCAGAGATTGAGCCTAAAAATTTTTTTTTAAAGATCCACAGATAATTCTGATGCACGATTCATAGACTGTATTTGAGAAGCAGTATTCTGTACAGCATGTGTTTTTAAGTAGTAGGATTTTTTAAATAATATTATTGATAACTATTGGTATTTTAATTTATTTTAGACATGTTAGTGTGTCTGGTTTCTATGGATATTCAGATGTTTGGCCCTGATGCACTAGCTGCAGTAAAACTCGTCGAACATCCAAGTTCCAGTCATCAAGTTTTATCTGAAATTAGGACACAAGCTGTAGAGCAAGTTCAAACCCAGATCCATGTAGCATCTGCCCCAGGTTAGTGTTTTTACATATTCTTTTTCAGTATGGTTATTAGTGTGTGAGATTTAATTCTAATAAATAAATTTAGATATGTACTTTGGGGACCTGAGATTTTATAGTAGTGTAGGCTAAAGGAGAACTTCAGTATGTGCTTTAATTTCTTAGATATTATACATTCTAGGAGCAGCAGGAACGAGGTGAGCATAGAGAAAGAACAGTATAATAGAGAAATGAAGTTAAGCAGAATTTTGAGGAGTGTGAAGTATTAGATTCACATCTGTGAGAACAATAAGTGCTCCAAGAGTAGGTTTCTTATTTGTGATTTTGGTCATTGGAAATTGATAAGCCAGGAATAGGTTAATCATGTATTATGTTAAAATTTTCTCAGGTGGTCATCAGAATACATCAGTACAATACCCCCCTAATACTTCTAAATCTTAGCCCAAATACCACAGAAGCAGAGCCTAGGATCACTCACATGTGCATATGTACACAAACACATATACAAACATGTATACTGGCACTTTGCACCCTTCCTAGAGTCCCTTGGGTCAATTCTGTTTAACTCAAATATCTTTAATTAGAATTCAGACCTGACTAATAACCAACATTCTCTTCAGTCCTTGGACTTCTTTCTTCTGGCTGAGTCATTATTTTTATATTTTAGCACTCTCAGCCTCTTTGTAGAGTGCTTTCTCCACCTTTATTTATCCTATCAGAAACACTCCATCTTTTACCTCACCTGCTCGTCCACCTCTCACTGTTCCCAAGACATTTCTCTTTCCTTGTATTTTCTTTTTAATGGAGGATGCTCATTTTTCTCTGTTGATCTTAACCTCTCACTTTGTAGGTAATGTGGATGCTGTGTGGCATAAATGTCTTCAGACTTCTTAATCCTTCACTTACAAACTTATTGTCATCTGAACTTCATTCTCTTTCATTTTCCACTTATCTCAGGAAAAGATAATTAACTTTTTCTGAATCTGTGCTCTAAATATCAGTCTTTCCCATTTCCTCATTCCTATGTCTTAACTTCTCTTTTTTACCTGCTTCTTCCTTTCAGCCTAGAAATACATTCAGATCTTTCTCAACCTTCCACATTAGCCTTAAAACAAAAATTTCATTATCTTTAATCTTTAACTACCACATTCATTTTATCACCAAATCTTGTTGAGTCTTCCTAAATACCCAGGCCTCTTCAATTGCCAGTGCTTATAACTCAGTTCAGACTCTCATCATCTCTCTCCAGCTGTCTTGTTCTCTTTCCATTTAATCATGGTCCCAATCTCTCTTCTACTCTAATTCAAGGAATCAAAATTATATACTCTATTTACTTAAAAGTATGTAATATGTCACATATTTCATTGATTTCTATTATGTCCTTCAAAAGTATATGGTGGAGTTGTATTATATGTGCATGTAACTTACTTGAATTCAACCAACGGACTGGACAAATAATAGAAGACATGAAAAAACAGGTAGCTTTGACTACCAATCTATTCAGTGAGCTTTCACCCACAGGCAATAGATGTCAAACAACCAGTGCATATTGGGGAATCAATGGTTAGAATATTAATGGTTTCTCATCCTTAAAAAAGAAATGAAAGAGTTCATATTGCCAGTTAAGTGAGTGGTAGAGGTATATGTTTATCCTCAAAGAAACTGAAGATTAAATTAATTGAGGGCCATAGAGAAACTGTCCAACCAAGAGAGGAATTAATAAATTATCAGTGATACACTGAACCATAATGGGCTGTTTGAAGAATATTCTAGGGCATTTTCGATGAAAGCTGCTGTTTTTTGCCTTGTCACTAACCTGTGACCTTAATGAACTCTTCACACCTAAGATTTGGTCCTCATTTGACAAATGGACAAAATTAAATATTGAGTTTGTGGCTTGCTTATTTATGTTGTCATTCATAGGTCTCTAAGGATTAAAAGTTCATTTTGATCTGATGAGCACTATTACTTGCTCATTATGAATGACAGTTTTTAAATTATTTGATTAGTTACCATTTATAATTTAGCTCTCCACTCCACCCCTTTTTCCCCCCTTAGTTTCTTTAATAATACTTTCTTAGGAAATGGTGATCTTCAAGCTTTTTTCCTTGCTTTCTCTCATCACTATGAAAACTTATGTAATCTTCCACCCATTTTTAGGTTGACATCTAAATTTCTTCATCAGTGTTTAAATAGGTACAAGTAATATGTTTTTTATGTATATTAAATTGACATTTTAAAATAAAAGTTAAACTGTGTATCCAGTGGAATCTTGACATCATTAGCATCTATTAAAAAAAATACACAAACTTGCCCTGGCCGGTTTGGCTTAGCAGTTAAGAATGTCGCCCACAAACCAAAGAGTCTCGGGTTTGATTCGGGTCAAGGGCCGTACCTCTCGGTTATGGTTCGGTCCCAGCCCTGGTCAGTGTTGTGCAAGAGGCAACCAATCGATTCTCTCTCTCTCTCTCTCTCTCTCTCTCTCTCTCTCTCTCTCTCTCTCTCTCTCTCTTTCCTCTCCCTCCCTCCCACTCTATCTGAAGATAAATGGAAAAGTGTCCTCAGGTGAGAATTTAAAAAACAACAACAAAAAAAAACCAAAAAACACAAACTGGCCCAGCTGGTGTGGCGAAGTGCTTAAACGTCAACCCATGCACCAAGAAGTCACCGGTTCAATTCCCAGTCAGGGTATATGCCTGGGTTTCCGGCTAGATCCCCAGTTGAGGGCATGCAGGAGGCAGCCGATTGATGTTTATCTTTCTCTCTCCCTCGGCCTTCTCTCTCTAAAAATCAATAAAAACATATATTAAAAAAAATACACAAACTCTTAGTATCAGAAATTTTATGAATGTCCCTCTTACTCCTTGAACTCATGGCCATCACCCTATCAATACTTCTCAGCTATAAATGTAGACATTTTAATTAAAATTTTTCCATTTCCTGTTACTTTATTAAACTCTGTTTAAAAGTTTATTATTACAAGTTTTAGAAATACATGGTACATCAAACAATAGTAAATACATTACAAATTTTTATAAATATTAAATAAAAAGTAAAATTATTGGAAGTGCATCTCTTAATGAGATGGACAAGATTTTTTTCCCCTAGTTCTCTGGAAATTATTACTCTGGTGTATCTAGGAATGAATATTTTTATTGAGCTCAGCATCAGTTTTATCTCTCTTTTTTCTTTTTCTAGATGTAAGTTGGAAACCTAGTTCATGTCAATAAATAGATGAAGGCAGAACTTAAAATTCTTTGAATTTCTTCAAAATTATTAAAATTATATTTAAGATCTTCTGACAACTTTAGTTCTCCTATGAGTTTGTTGAAATCAAAGAAATAACAATACTTGACTCACAAAAGTATTTGTTGCCCAGTCATTAGAGACATTTATTTTTGTTTATTGAAAACATATCAAAAATATATTAACAAGATATGTCTGTAAATTTTACTTGCTACTCTTTTACTTAGATGTCCCTTATTTAACCTAATATATTCAAGAAGTGTTAGCACAGTGGTTTTCAACTTTAGTGTGCATCAGAATCACCTGGGTCTGGCCGGTGTGGTTCAGTGGTTGAGCATTGACCCATGCGGTCGCCGGTTCGATTCCTGATCAGGACACATGCCCAGGTAATGGGTCAAATCCCCAGTGGGGGGCATGCAGGAGGCAGCCAATCGATGTTCTCTCTCATCAATGTTTCTATCTCTCTCTCCCTCTCCCTTTCTCTCTAAAATCAATAAAGAAAAAAATAAAATAAAAAAGAATCACCTGGTGGGCTTAAACACTGATTTTTAGGCTCCATAACCTGACTTTTTGATTCAGGTGGACCTGAGAATTTTCATTTCTTACAAGTTCCCATGAGGTGCTGATGCTACTGCTCAGGAGACTACACTTTTAACCACTCAGGAAATTTAAAATATTGTTCATTTCAAGGCCAATACATTGTTTTTTGATAAAGTGCTTTTACCATGTGCTTTGAATACATTTTTGTAAAAGCTATGTTTGGCATTTCAGATTTACCTTATTAGATTATGAAAAATGTCTGCCACATAACCTACCTGATAAAAGGTAGTGTTATTATTAAAAGTATGTTTACTTTTTGTTACTTACTTAGCCTTACTTTCTGTTACTCAGAAAAAGTCCATTATTTTTCAATCCAAGAAAGTATGTTAATATATGTTTCCGCCTTCCTTACTTCAGAATTCTATGATAGTTAAAGTTGCCATGAGATTGTCATATGAATGAAACAATATGCCACCACCTTCAATATTTCCTTGAAATGTTCTCTGTGCTTTACTTACACAAGATTCTGCCTCAGAAGTAATGCTTTCTTCGACAATACTTGAGGGATAGTGGAGGAAAGGACATTAAGCAAAAATTGTCATCACTCTATAATGTAGCTGAATTCAGAACACAACAAAGGGCCAAAATACTCAATTTCCAATGCCCAACATTGCACTTAACTATAATAAATAAAACACTGGGATAGATTCGAAGCCCTTAATACTTTGGTGGCTTTGTGGACACTAATGTTTCTAATTTTCCCTTTGGTGTTCCAGAGGTTTTTAAATAATAATAAATATAATAATAATAATAATAATAATAATAATAATAATAATAATGGCTACCATTTATAGTGCTTACTATGTGCCAGGCATTGTTTTAGTGGCTCACATCTAAACTCTAATCCTCATGATCTATGAGGTCAGTATATTATTATTTTACCCCATTTTAAAGACAGAGGGATTAAGTAATTTGCCCATAGTTACACAACTAGTGCTGAGTGATGGAACTCTAGAGCCAGCCTCTCTGGCTCCAGAGTCATACATTAACCATAATCCTGCTGTACTGTTAAGGATGGGTGATATTTAAAACTTTCTGTTCTAAAATGGGAGAAGAGCAATTATCAGAGAGGAGGTGATGTGCTCAGGCAACACAATTTTAGGAAGGAATATATGCAAAAGTTGAGTATCTGGAAATTGATTCCTTTTAAAGTATAAGTGCCTTACTGCCCTGGCCAGGTTGCTCATTGGTTGGAGCATCATCCCTGGTTGGAGCATTGCTCAGTTGTCCCATTGTGCTGGGGTTTCAGGTTCAGTTCCGGTCAGGACTCATGCAAGGGTCAACCTGTGGATGCATAGATAGGTGGAGCAGCTGGTCAATGTTTCTCTCCCCCCTCCCCCTCCCCCTCTCTCCTTCACTCCCCTCTCTCTCTCTCAAATCAATAAAGAAAAAAATTTGTGCCCTGGCCAGTTTGGCTCAGCGTTTAGAGCATCAGGCCACGGACCAGAGTCCTGGGTTTGGTTCCCACTAAGGGCACGTACCTTGGTTGCAGTTTGTCCTCGGCCCCAGTTGGGGTCGTGTGGGTGGCAACCAATCTATGTATCTCTCTCACATCGATGTTTCTCTCTCTTCCCCCCCAACTCCCTCCAGCACTATCTGAAGATAAATGGCAAAAATGTCCTTGGGTGAGGATTAAAAAAAAAAATTTGCAAAAAAATACTTGTAAGTGCCTTTGTATCTTTTGGAAGGTCTTCTGGGTATCCTGAGGAAACTGCTTCTCAGTTTATATCCACTTTCATAGTAATTATGTTTCCAGTTTATTCTTAATTTAACTGTGGCTGAATCATTCTTCCTTATGTTTGTAAAGTTTCTCATGATATCAGCATAATTTTTAATGTTTCATGCAATTGATTGTTAATTGATTCAGTAGATTTTAGTCTAAATAGGGTATACTCTCATAGTACAATTGATGAAGAAAAGGCAAGATTTCTACATGGGTTCAGGCCCTAGAAAGGTATTTTCTATAACAGTGTTTTCAAGTTAGGAGGAGAAGAAAGATGAGCTGAAGTAGCACCAGTAAAATAATTTTGGTTTTAATTATGTTCTGTTAAGAAGCAGCATATCACTCTGGCGGGGCAGCTCAGTTGGTTAGAGCATTGTCCCCATGCACCACCGTTGCAGGTTCAGTCAAGGCACATACTAGAATCACCCAATGAGTGCATAAGTAAGTGAAACAACAAATAGATGTTCTCTCTCTCTCTCTCTCTCTCTCTCTCTCTTTTTCTCTTTCTTAAATCAACCAATCAATTTTTAAAAAGCAGCAGTAGTATATCACAGTATGGCCTCTGAAATGTAATAATCCTGGATTCAGATCCACCACTCCTAAAAGAAGTCTTTTCAGCTACACTAGCTCTGCTGTTTCCATCATGTATTCCTTTGTGAACTTAAACTCTGAGCTTTAATTTTTTTCATCTGCAAAATGGGAATAATTAAATTTAGACCTATATATAATATTAAAACAAATAGTGTAAATGTAATGGCTTAATGCAAAGTAAATGTTCATTAAATGACTGCTGTTAGCTGCTATCCCAATGGGGGTTGGAGGGCTGATCAAACAAAGGTCAGAATTGCTTCCAATTATTCACAGATTTGACTGCTGTAGAAAGAATCTAGTTCCAGTAGCTTAGAAATGCATTTGTTCTATTTGAGGGTTCTGAGAAGTTTTGCTAAAATGTCACCAGCAGAAAAGTAGGTACATTTTATAAGTTTAAAAATTATAAAATCAAGCTGATTCAGTGGTGAAATAGTATAATTTTAAATTTTAATATAAATATATAAGATTCATATTTATAACATAAGTTTAAGTTAACTCATATTTAATGTTTTTGTTAGTTCCTTTGTTATATAGCATAGCATTTCAGCTTTTTGTTCATCTTATCTCAGAAATTTTATATATACCACTTAGAGTCAATATTCATCTTTTAAATTCAGAAGAGTTGTAATTTCTGATACAATCTGCTTCTGTAACTAAAGTGAGAGGTGTTTATTTACTGATATGTTGAGCTGTATGACCTTAGGCTAGTTATTTTAATCACTTTGAGTCTCAGTTTCCTTATCTGTACCCATCTCACAAAAGAATTAAGACAATGTATGTAAAGTATCCAACGTGTCTGACCCATGGGAAAAAAAGTTTATATTAGCAATATAATCATATTATTGTTATTATTTGAATGATTGTGAGGTTAAAAATATAGTTCATATAAAGCATCTAAGACAGTACCTGGTATAATATGTGCTCCATTATAAGTTTCTTTCTCAAATTTGTACATTTTCATTATTTACCTTTTTAAAAGGAATTCATTGTGAATATTAATTGGTTTAGTATCCATGAACTAAATATGGCATATAGTGACTAAATTTTTTTAAATGATGTAGCTAATGTATTTTTTTCTTTAGTTTCCAGAGCAGTTGTAGCACAGCATGTTGCTCCACCTCCAGGAATAGTGGAAATAGATAGTGAGAAGTTTGCTTGTCAGTGGTAAGTGGTTTCTTTCTATTAAGGCTTTATCTTTGGGAAGAATAAAGCAAAAGAGAAAAGGAAATGTATTTCAATAGTCATCCAGAATGTTTTATTCTGTATTTCTTTTTAGTTAGATTAGAACATCATTTATACAAAGAATGGACAATGTAAAACCACTTCACCTGTATTTTGGAATTATTTAAAAGAAAAATATTTAAAGTTATCTTTGACTTTGTAGAAAGTAAGTTTTGTCAGATTATAGAAGTTGTTTTTCTTAAGGTTTTATTAAAACTGAATTGGACTGACTTTAAGCAAATAAAACAAGATTTTGTTTTAAATGTCTCCTCTTTTCCATCAAAAGCAAAACTTCTTATTCATTGCTAGTTAATTTTTTCTTTTTGTGAATTAGGGAAAACTAATCAAATGATAGACTAGCCAGTTTGTCTATAATGAAATAAGCAACTTTGAAAATAATATTTTCTTGAGAAGATTGAGTAGTTATATATCTCAGCCATTTTCTGGGGGGGAAAAAGGTTCGATTTTGTCTTGGATAGTTGCCTCTACATTATTTATGTATTTTAACTTAAATTCTTTAGAAGATTAACAGATTGAAATAAAGGTTATTTTCCGGTTATGTATTATTACTTTTAAAACTTTCTTTCCTTGATCTCTTTCTCCCATTCTCCAACATTATTTGTTTCCCATTCCATGCTTGTGTCGCTCTGTGTTACATGTATTTGGTGCTTTAGTATCTTTGTTTCTATGACAATTCTCTCTAGACTTTTCCACTTAAATCAGGTTTATGGCTTTAAATATCTCTAATTATTTGCTTTCCTCACATTCTATATATTGTTACACCGTGACTCTTCATACTTGATAAATCTCTTCCAATAATGTTTGAAAAGATTTATCTTCTACATTAAAACCAAAAGCAGTTTTTTGCATCTAATCATTTTAAAAACTCTGTACTCAAAGGGGTATGAAAGTTGAAAAAAGTATTCACTACATCCACTGTAAAATGTGTGGTGTTGGGTATAGATTTGGTCTTATAAATCTCAGTTGCACATTTCTGCCATTTCTGGGGGGAGGAGGGGAGGCTCAATTTACAATTATTTTATCATACTTATTATTTGATGCAGTTTATAAGAAACATCTGTAAGTTGGTCTTACGTGTATATTGGGTCCTAGAAAGAGTCCTGTGGATAACTAAGTCGCCAATCCTAACTTATAGATGGAAGTCTCTATGAAAAAGACAAACTGGAGTTTGAATTAATTTGTACAGGATAAAGAATAGAAGTCTCTGACGTGGGGAATGGGAGTGTGTAGCAATAGCTCATAATTGAGAACTTCTGTTATATTTTGATTATTACAAGAGAAGAACCTGAGTAGGTATTCACTAAATAAAACTATTTGTTATAGCATATTTCTTTCCAACAGACCAAACCTGCTCTTGCTGGGATGTAAACACAGTTTTTATTTTGTTGTTAATGATGTTTTACACTAAAATAAGTATGGTTAAATAGTTAATCTCTTTATTTGCTTTCATCTGTCTAAAACCTATCATGTTTTTGCTAATTATGTATGAAACAGTAAAATTTGACTAGGCATAATTATTAGGTTATAATACATTGCCTTCAAATGGTTTTAGCATACTCAAGTATAGACTCTCCTATAGTGTATTGCATAATGCCATTTATTTTTCTCCTCTATTAGGCTAAATGCTCATTTCGAAGTAAATCCAGATTGTTCTGTCTCTCGAGCAGAAATGTATTCTGAGTACCTCTCAACTTGCAGTAAATTAGCTCGTGGTGGAATCCTAACATCAACTGGATTTTATAAATGTCTTAGGTAGGATACATAGTTCTAAACTTTAAGTAAAGTTAATTTATATCACTTACAATACCTCTTGTTCTGGAGAAAATACCATCTATATCGTTTTAAATATCTCTACTACTTAAAATTTCATATGGTTAAGTTGTAGTATGGTGGAAGTTTAAATACAGCGGAATTTTGGACATCACATCTGGTGTTTATGTTTGAACCTTATGAGGTTTATCAAAAAAAAAGAAGGAAGAAATTGTTTGCTTTTTTCTTGCCTACTTTTTATGTTAAAGACATGACTTTTACCCTTTTTAATTTGAATAATAGTCTATAACTCTCTCCAAATATTAAGGCTCCTTGACATTTTCCAAAGTTCATAAAATAGGCATTGCCTGGATGCAGCTTTTTTTGTTAATTATATATGCAGTAGAATTGTTTAAAACCCAACAATGTTAATAAATGATGATTTTTAAAACTGTAGAATTGATCTTTTATATTTCTTTCTCTGCTTTCCACCCTTACAGAATATAGCTGTATGAATCATATTGGTTCATCTATAAGTAGCATATAAATAAGTAGCATATATACTTATATGCTACTTATAGAATATACTGCTGCTGTTTGTGTAAACATTGTTAGAAGTTAGTGTTTTTTGCTAGTGTGCTACTTATCAAAACTGAGTATTGTGTACTTTACAGAACAGTGTTTCCAAATCATTCAGTGAAGAGAGTGGAGGATTCCAGTAACAGCGGGCAGGCGCATATTCATGTCGTAGGAGTAAAACGGCGGACTCTACCACTTCCCATTCAGATGTACTATCAGCAGCAACCAGTTTCTACTCCTGTTGTTCGTGTTGATTCTGTTCCTGATATATCTTCAAGTCCTTCACCTGCAGGTATTAATTTTTACTTTAAATATTACCAAGTTAATAAAATGTACATTGTGTACATTGAAATGTATAACTTTTCCTTATTTTTCCAGTAGCATTTTCTATTATTTAATCATACTCATATGATGCAAAGTTGTTAGATATTAATTTCTTTCAACTGTTTTCTCTTGTATTAAGTAAAAGAATTCCTACATGCAGCTTTTCGTTCATTTCATTATGAATTTTGACTTTTCCCCTATATTTTCAGGAATCCCTCATGGACCACACACTGTAGGAAACCATTTTCAAAGGACTCCTGTTACCAACCAATCTTCAAATTTGACTGCAACACAAATGTCTTTTCCAGTACAAGGTGTTCATACTATGGCACAGACTGTTTCAAGAATCCCACCAAATCCTTCAGTTCATACCCACCAGCAGCAAAATGCTCCGGTGACTGTCATTCAAAATAAAGCTCCAATTCCTTGTGAAGTCGTTAAGGCTACAGTAATCCAGAATTCTATACCCCAGACAGCAGTTCCTGTTAGTATTGCTGTGGGAGGAGGAGCTGCACAGAGTTCTGTGGTTCAGAATCATAGTACAGGGCCACAGCCTGTTACAGTTGTGAATTCCCAGACATTGCTTCACCATCCATCTGTGATTCCACAGCAGTCTCCATTACACACAGTGGTACCAGGTCAGATACCTTCTGGCACTCCTGTTACTGTAATTCAACAAGCTGTCCCACAGAGTCATATATTTGGCAGAGTACAGACCATACCAGCATGTACTTCTACAGTTTCACAGGGTCAACAGTTAATCACCACATCACCCCAACCTGTGCAAACTTCATCTCAACAGACATCAGCTGGTAGCCAGCCACAAGACACTGTTATCATAGCACCTCCACAGTATGTAACAACTTCTGCATCTAATATTGTCTCAGCAACTTCAGTACAGAATTTTCAGGTAGCTACAGGACAAATGGTTACTATTGCTGGTGTCCCAAGTCCACAACCCTCAAGGGTTGGGTTTCAGAACATTGCACCAAAACCTCTCCCTTCTCAGCAAGTTTCATCAACAGTGGTACAACAGCCTATTCAACAACCACAACAGCCGACCCAACAAAGTGTAGTAATTGTGAGCCAGCCAGCTCAACAAGGTCAGACTTATGCACCAGCCATTCACCAAATTGTTCTTGCTAATCCAGCAGCTCTTCCACCTGGTCAGACAGTTCAGCTAACTGGACAACCAAACATAACTCCATCTTCCTCACCATCACCTGTCCCAGCTTCTAATAACCAAGTCCCTACTGCCATGTCATCTTCCACCCCTCAATCACAGGGACCACCTCCTACTGTCAGTCAAATGCTATCTGTGAAAAGACAGCAGCAGCAGCAGCATTCACCAGCACCTCCACCTCAGCAGGTACAAGTACAAGTTCAGCAGCCACAAGTACAAATGCAAGTTCAACCACAGCAAACAAATGCAGGAGTTGGGCAGCCTGCTTCTGGTGAGTCAAGCCTGATAAAACAGTTGCTACTTCCAAAGCGTGGTCCTTCAACTCCGGGTGGTAAGCTTATTCTCCCAGCTCCACAGGTTCCTCCCCCTAATAATGCAAGAGCTCCTAGCCCTCAGGTGGTATACCAGGTGGCCAATAACCAAGCAGCAGGTTTTGGAATGCAGGGGCAAACTCCAGCACAGCAGCTATTGGTTGGGCAGCAAAATGTTCAATTGGTCCAAAGTGCAATGCCATCCACAGGGGGAGTGCAAACCGTGCCCATCTCGAACTTACAAATATTGCCAGGCCCACTGATCTCAAATAGCCCAGCAACCATTTTCCAAGGGACTTCTGGCAACCAGGTAACCATAACAGTTGTGCCAAATACAAGTTTTGCAACTGCAACTGTGAGTCAGGGAAATGCAACTCAGCTCATTGCTCCAGCAGGAATTACCATGAGTGGGACCCAGGCAGGAGTTGGACTTCAGGTGCAAACACTTCCAGCCAATCAAGCATCTCCATCTGGACAATCATCTTGTACTATTGCTACTCCCCCATTCAAAGGTGATAAAATAATTTGCCAAAAGGAGGAGGAAGCAAAAGAAGCAACAGGTTTACATGTTCATGAACGTAAAATTGAAGTCATGGAGAACCCGTCCTGCCGACGAGGAACCATGAACACCAGCAATGGGGATACAAAGGAAAATGAAATGCAGGTGGGAAGTCTTTTAAATGGAAGAAAGTACAGTGACTCAAGTCTACCTCCTTCAAACTCAGGGAAAATTCAAAGTGAGGCTAATCAGTGCTCACTAATTAGTAATGGGCCATCATTAGAATTAGGTGAGAATGGAGCATCTGGAAAACAGAACTCAGAACAAATGGACATGCAGGATATCAAAAGTGATTTGAGAAAACCTCTGGTTAATGGAATCTGTGATTTTGATAAAGGAGATGGTTCTCATTTAAGCAAAAACATTCCAAATCACAAAACTTCCAATCATGTAGGAAATGGTGAGATATCTCCAATGGAACCACAAGGGACTTTAGATGCCACTCAGCAAGATACTGCCAAAGGTGATCAACTAGAAAGAATTTCTAATGGACCTGTATTAACTTTGGGTGGTTCACCATCTGTGAGCAGTATACAGGAGGCTTCAAATGTGGCAACACAGCAATTTAGTGGTACTGATTTGCCTAATGGACCTCTAACTTCAAGTTTGAATTCAGATGTGCCTCAGCAACGCCCAAGTGTAGTTGTCTCACCACATTCTACAACCTCTGTTATACAGGGGCATCAAATCATAGTTCCCCACTCAGGATCAAGAGTGTCCCATTCTCCTACCCTATCATCTGACCTTCGGTCTACAAATGGCACAGCAGAATGCAAAACTGTAAAGAGGCCAGCAGAGGATAACGACAGGGAAACAGTCACAGGAATTCCAAATAAAGTAGGCGTTAGAATTGTTACAATCAGTGACCCCAACAATGCTGGCTGCAGTGCAACAATGGTTGCCGTGCCAGCAGGAGCAGATCCAAGCACTGTAGCTAAAGTAGCAATAGAAAGTGCTGTTCAGCAAAAGCAGCAGCATCCACCTTCGTATATACAGAATGTGGTCCCACAGGTAAGTCATTCTATTACCACGTTATTTTTAAAATTCTGATTTGAAAATATTATTTTAAGGGGAAATGTACTGTTTTTCCATGTCTCACCTTGAAATTAAGTCAGCTCACCAATGTACTCAAGCTGTTGTGCTCTTTTACTTTTCTCTGTTTTTGTAATGTTAAACAGTTTTCAGTTGTTAACTTGGAACAGCAATTTTCAACCTGTGTGCCATAAGAAGAACACCGGTGGTGCCGCAAGAATTATTAAAACATGCAATACGTGACTATATTATAGTCAGGGGCACTGACCTCTTTTCCCTTAGATTGTCAAATGAAAAATGACAACAACCAACACAACAGCAGCCGTCTGGTGTGAATGAATCAAATTTATACCTATTTTTTGTGTGTCAGATGGGCAAAAAATATATTTTTTGGTGTGCCACAGAATTTTAATAATTAGTTTGTGTGCCATGAGATGAAAGAGGTTGAAAATCGCTGACTTCGCATATAGTTTAGAGACTCTATTTTGTTATAAATCCAAATCAGTAATTCTAGAGACCCAAGGTAGAGAAGCACTTGTGATCTAATCTTTTGGAGAATTTTTGAAATGTAATTTAGTCTCCTTTTGGATTTTGGGATGGGGTAGTGTTGTTGCTAAGAGTATTCCAAAAGGGAATTTCTGTATTTGATTTTGACATGTGTGGGGTTTTTTGGTTCTTTTCACAGTACTTCTGTAAAAAAAGATGAATCCCATAAGAATTTTTATCATGTGTTCTTGTTATATTTCTGTATTGAATCAGTAGCCTTTTTTTTTTTTAAAAAGTATTATTATAATTTCAATTTGTTTCAGCTATTTGGTATTTTAAATTTTGTGTCTTACTCCTTTGCTTTACTGTCATATTTCTGCTCTTCCCTTTTTAATATTTACTATTCCATCTGCATGCCTTTGTAAAGAAGTGTGTTTTCTAGGTTAGTGCTACTATATTGAGGATTCAGTTAGCCTGTAAAAATTTTAAGGACAATCCTATATGCTATTTCTACTGAAACGAGGGATTTACTTAACAGTCATCTCTCACCTATTTCCTGGATTACTTCTTCACTCTTTCTTTCCTAATTATTACATAGCCAGAACCTTCTGTGACTCTTGCCAACTCTGCTAGCACTCTTCTGGCTTGGGTTTCTTCTCTGTATTTATGGTGATGATAGCAAATCTGTGGCCATTGTTGGCATTGGTACCAAATCTGAGTGGTGGGGAAAGGGGAGGAAACAAATAAAAGATGAAAGAACAAAGAATCCCTTGCTTCAGAATGGTTCATCCATAATGTACATGTTTGTTCATGTGAATGGATAAAGTTGGACAGTGCTGCTCTGAGGGCTTAATGGGATTGTAATCCATATGTTAGTATTGCTTAGATCTATTTCAGGGTACATAAATAAGTTAAGTATTCTTTAGTGGATGTTATGAACATGACAATAATTAATATTGGTGGAAAATACTACATTTACTCAAACTTCTACAAGTTGAGTTTTTATTTATTAAACACTAAAAAAAAGTTAAATAGTGTAATATCTAGCATATAGTAAACATTCAATTAATTGGGTTTTTATAATTTTTCTTATATTTATAATCTCCCAATTCATCTTGATTATGCGCCTGCTGTTTTTTTCCTTTTATATTCCTTTATAATCCTAAAAACAATAGAGCGAGCCAAATTAGAGAAAAACTCCATTACTATGAAATTGTTTCATCAACTCATTTTTTTTGTTTTTTGTTTTTTTGTATCTTTAATATTTCACCTATATAACACCTAAATAACAAAAACAATAATACTATAATGACACCTAAATAACAAAAACAATAATACTAGCTAAGACTAGGACCTGTACTAGGAACTTTACACTAAAGCATTTTCTCATTTAATCCTCACAACTCTGTAGGTAAAAATTTTAATTATATTTTAGACATGAGGCCTCAAAATGCTAAATAATTCACTCAAGGTCACTAATATGATGGCCTCATATTGGTCATCACAAATATGAAGTAGTGCAAGGACTGAAACCTGGGGGTGTGTGTGTCTGAAACCAGAACTCATGCTTTTAACCCATTTCTCCACTATTCTAAACGGCTCCTTTGTTAAATTCTAGAAAGCCCTTTTATATCTAACATACTGATTACTTGAACTATAAATTAAAGGGTGTGAGTGCCACTAATTTTAGGGTATTAATGCTAAAACTTTTAATACATTAGACTTATATGCATCTGATTCAAGCCATAAAATTAATCCATTTTATTCCTAATCTGAAAAGTGGGTACTATTTGTAGTCTATTTAAAATAGCTACATTTGCCCTGGCAGGTTTGGCTCAGCGGTTAGAGCATCGGCCTGCGGACCAGAGAGTCCTGGGTTCGGTTTCCGCTAAGGGCACGTACCTCGGTTGCAGTTGGTCCCCAGCCCTGGTTGGGGTCGTGTGGGTGGCAACCAGTCGATGTGTCTCTCTCACATTGATGTTTCTCACTCTCTCTTCCCCCTCTCTCCCTCCCACTCTATCTAAAGATAAATGCAAAAATGTCCTCAGGTGAGGATAAAAAAATAAATAAAATAGCTACATTCTTTCTTTATAAAGTTGGTATTTGGTTGGCATATAGAAATTTAAAATTTTGCAAGGAAAAAGAGACGTATACATGGTGTCTATGAGGATTGAAATAAAAAAAAACCAGCAGTATTATACTTGGCACAGGGCCTGCTACATAGTTAGGCACTCAGTAATGAATGACGCAAGCATATTTTATCTTCCTGTATAGGATAAAGTACCTATAAATGCTAAAAAATGATCAACTGTTCTAGATGACATCATAAGTTTCTTTGAAGGGTAGACTGTTGTTGTAAGAACCTGCTAATAGCTCTGCCTGGTAGCTCAGATGGTTAGAATATCATTCTGATACACCCAGGTTGTGAGTTTGATCCCTGGTCAGGTCACATACGAGAAACAACCAATTAATGCATGAGTAAGTGGAACAACAAATCGATGTTTCTCTCTCTCTCTCTCTCCCCTCCCCCTTCCTCTCTCTCTCTAAAATCAATAAATAAAAATTAAAAAACAAAAAAGAGAGCCTGCTAATAGAAAACCATTTTCATTGTTGCCCAGATTCTTTAAATTTCCTTATATACTCTTTTTTTTCTTAATTGATTTTTGAGAGACAGAGGAAGGGAGAGAGAGATAGAAACATCAATGTGAGAGAGAAACATCGATTGGCTGCCTCCTGCACAGCCCGCACTGGGGATCAAGCCTGAAACCTGGGCATGTGCCCTGACTGGGAATCGAACCGGGACCTCTCAGTCCATGAGGCGATGCTCAATCCACTAAGCCACACTGGCTGAGCTCCTTGTATACTTTTAAACTTGCATTTTAGACCTTGGTTTAACACCATTTTACATTTGAATTGGTACCTTAGGAGGGAGAGATGAAATAGAGGATTTTAACTGTGATTTTTTTTTTTTTTTTTAGCCAAACCTTGTTATTTCCACCATTTTGAGGAGTCTGGGGATGTTAAGGAGGCACCTGAATCCCAAGAAGGGACTTCCAGACTTGAAAAATGCTCAGGGGTAGAAAGACTGCAGGGAAATGTCCCTGCTGAGAATGGCCAACAGATAGTCCTTCCTCATACGATTGTTACTTCATTTTTATTTTGTCAGGTTTATTCCTTCTTATTCTCATTAATCAGCTATATTAACTTAATTTCAGAAAAACATTGCAATAAAGGAGAACAATATATGAAAGTAAATGATATGACCATAGCTTTTGTATTTCAGTAGTATTTAGATGGGTAGTATATATAAAGATAAAATAAATTATACTTACTGCAAGGCAAATTTTTTTATTCGTAGTTACTTATTTTCATTCCGTTATATTTGCAAGTTAAAGTGCAACAAACAGGATACTGTTTCTCAAAGTCCTTCCACTGTTCATGAATTGATACCTTCTGGAAGTGTAAAGCTAGATTGGGATATAAAAAAAGGAAAAACTAATTGAAAAATTGAAACAAATTTTAGTTGGCAAATACTTACCTAAAGATTATCTTTTTTAGGAGCATGTAAAATACATGTTGAACATACCTGTATCTATTAATTCCATGGTCTGATGACATGCCAAATTCTTGTATTTAGTTTACTTAAGAATGTGCCTATTTAAAGTATTTTTAAAATGTTTTTATTAATTTTAGAGAGAGAGAAACATTGATATAAGAGAGAAACATCTATTGGTTGCCTCCCATATGCACCCCAAGTTGGGATCAAACTTGCAACCTGGCTATGTGCCCTGACTGGAAATTGAACCCATGACCTTTTGGTACACAGGACAATGCTCAGCCAACTGAGCCACACAGGCCAGGGCTAAAGTATTTTTTATATGCTGTTCCCAGTTTCCTGTACTTCACACATGAATCATTCCTAAAATGGTACTGTGTAAAACTGAATATTGGTATCTTCGTGGTCCCTTCCTTTCTTTGTGTACTAAACTTCTATGTATTCTCCCCAGGAATGTAATTTATTTAGAATAGCAACATTCTTTATTTCTAAAACTGGTATTTGGTTGGCATATAGAAATTTGAACTTAAAACATTGCTCAACCCATCAGCAAGCAGATCTGTAGCCTTAAGGGGGCAGCATTTAGTCACAGCCATAGAAGATCGTTTTAGCAAGAGCCATGAGAATAAGATTTCAGTGCGGTTTTTTAAAAAACGTTTGTATTAATATTTAAGAGAGAGAGGAAGGGGGAGAGAGACAGAAACATCGATGTGAGAGAGATGCATCGATCGGCTGCCTCCTGCACGCCCCACTACTAGGGATCAAGCCCGCATCCTGGGCATGTGCCCTGACCGGGACTCAAACCATAACCTTTCAGTCCATGAGACAACACTCATACCGGCTGGGCTCATGTTGGTGTTTTTTTTCAATCCTTACCCGAGGACATTTCTCCACTTTTGTTCAGATAGAGTGGGAGGGAGAGAGAGGAAGAGAGAAAGAGAGAGAAACATCGATGTAAAAGGGACACATTGAGTGGCTGCCTCCCGCACTACCCCAACCAGGGCTGGGGACAAATCCAACCAAGGTACGTGCCCTTGACCGGAATTGACCCTGCAACTCATTGGTCCGCGGGCTGACGCTCTAACTGCTGAGCCAAACCGGCCAGGGCTCATTTTGGTTATTTTAAGAGTACTAGTTTTCAAATTTGTAGACTACAAATACAATGTAATAACTAAGAAAGGCATTACCATTAAACAGGTTTTTTTTTGTTTACATTTCAATTTGTTCTTGTAAGAGAGGCTTGGAATGTATTGATTATCTAGACTTATATTTGTAATAACTCCATTCTGACCCTCAGTTACTGCACATACACACCCTGGCAGATTCTTTTTTGTAAACATAAGGGCCTTGAGACACCCAAAGAAAACTGTAAAGATAAGGGGTTGAGGATGGCCTTGGGAAACTCATAGAAACCTTGAGATAAAAGAGATTAATAGTTGCCCTGCTCCTCTCCCCCACTTCTCTGTATCAGCCCCCCCCCCTTAACAGTGCCAAAAGCTGTGCCAAAAGAATGTAGTTTTTTTTCTCTGTAGTTTGTGCCTTTAAAAGCGGGCAACAAAGAAGGCTCGGGCTGAGGATTTGGGGAAGCCATACCCCCCCCAGCCCACCGGTGTAACAGCCCACTGGTGTAATGAAGCGCTCCTTTACAATTAGGCTGTGCGTCTCTGGTTATCTCACTGACACGTTACAACAATATTTAATAAGAGAAAAAACTTCGTAGTACAGTCGTCCCTCGCCACTTCGTGCTTCGACGTTCATGGCTTCATTCACTCTATCGCGTATTTTGAAAAAACTGCGATAGAGTGAAGCCGCGAATGTCGAAGCGCAAAGTGGCGAGAGACGACTGTATATAAATAAAGAATCCTACTTTGCGGAAATTCATTTATCGCGGTGGAGTCTGGAACTGATTAACCGTGATAAATGAGGGCCGACTGTACAAGAAAATGAGGGAATGTTATAGAGCAAAAAGAGCCTTAGAGATTATCTTGTGCAAAACTTTCATTGTTCGTTATTGAAGTACATTTCTTACCCATACAAAGATCATCTGTTTTCTGGTGATTTCTGTTATTGTCTTAATTCTGTTCTCTAAAAATCTGCATATTTAGACAAAGTTAGAGTAAATCTTTTTCTTGTTCCCTGCAAGCATTTAAAACTCTCTCTTCTTACTTACCTCTTCATTAGAATACAGTTTCCCAGTTCCTTCAGTTAGACCTTAAGGTATCATGATGTCCTGGTTTATTCATCATCTTATTTACCTCAACCTGTTTCATTTTATAAGTGGCTTTCAAAATGTGTACCTAGAAGTAAACACAGAATTTTCTTACTATTTAGTAAAGAATTTATTTTGAGAAAAATAGATTATGGCTATAGTTTTTCTAATAGATTGAAATGTGTAAATTTTAGAATAAATTAAATTTATTTTAAGATTTAATAAGAAAGTAAGGATGTAAGAGCCTTAGATCCCAAGTTTTATATCAGGAAATGTTAGTGTAATCTAGAATTTTCAGCCATAATTTACTATTGAAAAGGTAATAAAGGAAAGCAAGACTATAATTTCTTATTTTAGTCCGGCTGGTGTTGCTCAGTGGATTGAGCATGGTTCCCTGGACTAAGAGGTCTTGGTTCCATTCCCAGTCCTGCACATGTCTGGGTTTCCGGCTCCGTCCCCAGTAGGGGGCATGCAGGAGGTAGCCGATGGATGTTTCTATCTCTCTCTCCCTTCCTCTCTCTCTAAAAACAAAAAATCAGTAATTTTTTATTTTAACAAAGCGATATCATTGTCAAAACAAACCCCATAATACTGCTACATTAACTAACATTTTAAGTTAATTTTACATACAAAAGAAATCACAGAATTGTTTCATATCTTTTGTGTAACTTTACTTTTCTGGTCACTCACTATGGGAGTTGTGCCTTTTCTGCCTTGATTAAAAAAGGAAACTAATAGGAGGAGGGTGTCAGTAGGGAAAAAGGAGGGACATCTGTAATAAAAATAATTAATATAAAAAAAATGAAACTAATAGTAAAAATTAGCTCTTAATATAGTACAGCAGTGATATAGAGTATTCCTGAAGAGTGACCGTTCCAAAAAACATCACTTTGAAATCTGCTTGATATTTACATTTCAGTTAGGGTTATGGTTAATGATTTGGCAAGTCACAGCAAACAATAATGTAAAGAAAGAGTAAACTTTTATGTCCTGAAAGAAATATATTTTGCATTCTTATGTAAAAGACCTACTTTTTAAAACATAATTGAAAGACATACAGTACTGTACAACCTATTTAAAAATTAATTTTGTTGAAAGGTATAAATTTTTTGGAGGAAACCTAAAAATAGTATCTCATATGGTCAAAGAAAATATGAGTCTTGGAATTTCTCAAGATGTTCTATAACTACTTTAATTCCTTTTGTTTCATTGATGTATTTAGCTCTATTTCTTTTTCTGTTCACTTTTCATTGTGAAACTTTTCAAACACAAAAGTAGAGCCAGTAAGCCCCTACATGTATGTACCACCTAGCTTCAAATATTATCACCATTTTGCCTTTCTAGTTTCTTGTACTCCCACCACCATCACTTTATTTTTTCCTGGAATACTTTACAGTCGTCCCTCGTTCATCGCAGTTAATTCGTTCCAGACTCTAGCGATTGCACCTGGCATTGAAGGATTCCTGGGGTGCTCGAATACATAGGCCTACAGTCCATACGTACTGTAATTTTAATTTCAATTGTAATACAGGGGGTGTATAATTGACTCAGACAACCGAGCGTGCGCTGTACCATTTTCACTGTCTCAATCAACTTCTTTTTCTTTTTTTTATTAATTTATTTTTGTTACAGATGTTTCTCCTTTTTTCCCCATTGACACCCTCCTCCCCATCCCCTCACCCCGTCCCCAGCTTTGTTGTCCATGTCCATCAGTTATGCATACATGCATACAAGTTCTGTGGTTTATCTCTTCCCTCCTCCCCACTCCCTCTTCTGAGGGTTGTCAGTCTGTACCCTAATTCCACATCTCTGAGTCTACCCTGTTCCTCAGACTATTATGTTCACTATATTCCACAAATAAGTGAGATCATGTGATATTTCTCTTTCTCTGTTTGACTTGTTTCACTTAGGATAATACTCTCTAGGTCCCTCCATGTCGTCTCAAAGGATAAGAGATCTTTCTTACAGCCGCATAGTATTCCATTGTGTATATGTACCACAGCTTTTTTTATCCATTCGTCCACTGATGGACACTTGAGCTGTTTCCAGATCTTAGCTATTATAAATAGTGCTGCTATGAACATGAGGGTACATATATTCTTTCTGATTGGTGTTTCAGGCTTCTTAGGGTATATTCCTAGAAGTGGGAACACTGGGTCAAATGGCAGTTCCATTTTTAGTTTTTTGAGGTAACTCCATAGTGTTTTCCATAGTGGCTGCACCAGTCTGCATTCCTACCAGCAGTGTATTAGAGTCCCCTTTTCTTCACACCCTCGCCGACACTTGTTGTTTGATGATTTGTTGATGGCGGCCATTCTGACAGGTGTGAGGTGATACCTCATAGTTGTTTTAATTTGCATCTCTCTGATGATTAGTGATGTTGAGCATTTTCTTCATATGTCTCTTAGCCCTTTGTATGTCCTGTTTGGAGAGGTGTCTGTTTAGTTCCTCTGCCCATTTTTTAATTGGATTCTTTGTCTTTCTTTTGTTGAGTTGTATGAGCACTCTATATATTTTGCAGATTAACCCCTTATCTGATGTATCACTGGCAATTATGCTCTCCTATACAGTGGGTGCCCTTTCCATTTTGATGGTTGTTTCTTTTGCTATGCAGAAGCTTTTGAGTTTGATGTAGTCCCATGTGTTCATTTTTTCCTTTGTTTCTGTTGCCTTAGGTGATGTATCAGTGAAAATTCTGCTGCGTATGATGTCTGAAATTTTGTTGCCTACATTTTCTTCTAGGATTTTTATGGATTCACGAGTCATATTTAAGTCTTATATCCATTTTGAGTTTATTTTTGTGTATGATGTAAATTGATGGTCTAGTTACATTTTTTTGCATGTAGCTGTCCTATTTTCCCACCACCACTTATTAAAGAGGCTATCTTTGCTCCATTGTATGCTCTTACCACCTTTGTCAAATATTAATTGAGCATAATATCTTGGGTCAATTTCCGGATTCTTTGTTCTGTTCCACTGGTCTATATGCCTGTTCTTGTGCCAGTACCAGGCTGTTTTGATTACAATAGCTTTGTAGTATAACCTGATATACGGTATTGTGATCCCACCTACTTTGTCCTTCTTTTTCAAGATTGCTGTGGCCATTCGGGGTCTTTTTTGGTTCCATATGAACTTTTGAAGTATTTGTTCTAGTTCTGTGAAATATGTCGTTGGTATGTTGATGAGGATTGCATTGACTCTCTAGATTGCTTTGGGTAGTATGGACATTTTAATGATGTTAATTCTTCCAATCCATGAACAAGGTATGTGCTTCCACTTTTTTAGATCTTCCTCTATTTCTTTTTTCAATGTCCTGTAGTTTTCTGCAAATAGGTCCTTCTTTTGTTAAGTTTATTCCTAGGTATTCTAATTTTTTTGCCGTGATGGTAAATAGGATTGTTTTTTTAGTTTCTCTTTCTGTGAGATCATCATTGGTGTATGAGAATGCCATCGATTTCTTGATGTTAATTTTGTATCCTGCTACTTTGCCAAATTCATTTATTAAGTCTAGTAGATTGTTGATGGAGTCTTTAGGGTTTTCTATGTATAATATCATGTCATCTGCGAATAATGACAGTTTCATTTCCTCCTTACCAATTTGGATCCCTTTTATTTTTTCTTCATGTCTGATTGCTGTGGCTAAGCCTTCCAAACTATGTTAAATAAGAGTGGCGAAAGTGGGCATCCCTGTCTTGTTCCTATTATTAAAGGAAATGTTTTTAGTTTTTGCCCACTGAGTATGATGTTGGCTGTAGGTCTTTCATATATGGCCTTTATTATGTCGAGATATGATCCCTCTATTCCCAAATTGCTGAACGTTTTTATCAGAAATGGGTGCTAGATTTTGTCAAATGCTTTTTCAGCGTCTGTTGATATGATCATATGATTTTTCTCTTTCATTTTGTTTATGTGGTGTATCACATTTATTGATTTGCAAATATTGTACCAGCCTTGCATCCCTGGGATGAATCCCACTTGGTCATGGTGAATAATTTTTTTGATGTATTGCTGGATCCCACTTGCTAGTATTTTGTTGAGGATTTTGGCATATATGTTCATCAGGGATATTGGCCTGTCGTTTTCTTTCTTTGTAGTGTCTTTTTCTGGTTTTGGAATTAGAATTATGCTGGCCTCATAAAACGAGTTTGGAAGTCTTCCTTCTTGAATTTTTTGAAATAGTTTGAAGAGAATGGGTGTTAGATCTACTTTGAATGTGCGCTAAAACTCCCCTGTGACACCGTCCAGGCCTGGGCTTTTGTATGCTGGGAGAGTCTTGATTACATCTTCAATTTCCTTCGTTGTTATTGGTCTGTTCAAGTTTTCTATCTCTTCCCGGTCCAGTTTTGGGAGACTATGTGTTTCTAGAAATGCGTCCATTTCACTTAGATTGTCGAATTTGTTGCCATATAAATGTTCATAGTATTTGTTGACAATCCTTTGTATTTCTGTGGTGTCAGTTGTTACTTCTCCTCTTTCGTTTCTGATTTTGTGTATTTGGGTTCTCTCTCTTTGTTTCTTGGTTAGTCTAGCTAAGGGTCCATCAATCTGGTTTATCTTTTCAAAAAAAACCAGCTCTTTGTTTCATTGATCCTTTGAATTGTTTTTTTGGTCTCTATGTCATTTATTTCTGCTCTGATCTTTACTATTTCCTTCCTTCTACTTGCTCTGGGTTTTTCTTTTTCTTTGCTTTCTAGTTCTTTACGTTGTGAAGTTAGATAGTCAATTAGAAATTTTTCTTGTTTCTTGAGGTAGGCCTGTAGTGCTATGAACTTCCCTCTCAGAACTGCTTTCGCTGCATCCCATAGATTTTGTGTTGTTGTGTGTTCATTTTCATTGTTTTCCAGGAAATTTTTAATTTCTTCCTTGATCTCCATGGTAACCCATTCATTGTTTAATAACATGCTATTTAGCCTCCATGTGTTCAAATGTCTTTGCATGTTCTTGTTGCAATTGATTTCTAGTTTCATGCCATTGTGATCTGAGAAGATGCTTGATATGATTTCAATCTTCTTGAACTTGTAGAGACTTCGTTTGTGTCCTAACATGTGGTCTATCTTTGAGAATGTCCCATGTGCACTTGAGAAGAATGTGAATTCTGTAGTTTTGGGGTGTAATTCTCTGTAGATATCTATTAAATCCATTGGGTCTAGTGCTTTATTTAGAGTCTCTGTTTCCTTGTTAATTTTTTGTCTAGAGGATCTATCCAGTGATGTCAGCGGGGTGTTGAAGTCCCCTGCTATGATTGTATTGCTGTCGATTTCTCCTTTGAAGTCCTCCAGAAGATTTTTAATATATTTTGGTGCTCCTATATTGGGTGCATATATGTTTACCAAGGTTATATCTTCCTGTTGGATAGATCCTTTCAATATTATGTAGTGACCTTCTTTGTCTCTAGTTATGGCCTTCATTTTGAAATCTATTTTATCAGATATGAGTATTGCTACCCCAGCTTTTTTTTCCTTTCTGTTTGCTGGGAAGATTTTTTTCCATCCCTTCACTTTCAACCTATGTGAGTCTTTTGTTGTGAGGTGGGTCTCTTGTAAACAACATATATATGGGTCGTGCTTTCTTATCCTATCCGCTACTTTGTGTCTTTTTATGGGAGCATTCAATCCATTTACATTTAAGGTGATTATTGATATGTAATTATTTATTGCCATTTTTGTTTAGTGTGGTTCTGTTTTCCTTCCTATTTCTTCTACTAATTACAGCAGTCCTTTTAATATTTCTTGCGGTGCTGGTTTGGTGCTAATGCATTCCCTTAGCCTTTTTTTGTCTGGGAAGCTCTTTATTTGACCTTCTATTTTGAATGATAGCCTTGCTGGGTAGAGTAGTCTTGGATTCAGATCCTTGTTTTTCATGACCTTGATTACTTCATGCCATTACCTTATGGCCTGTAGTGTTTCTGTTGAGAAGTCAGTTGATAGCCTTATGGGGGTTCCTTTGTAGGTAACCTGTTGCTTATCTCTTTGTTAGAATTCTCACTTAGTCTTTAATTTTTGGCATTTTAATTACTATGTGTCTTGGTATGGGCCTGTTTGGGTTCTTCTTACTTGGGGCTCTCTGTGCTTCTTGAACTTGAATGCCTTCTTCCTTCACCAAATTAGGGAAGTTTTCTGTCACTATTTCTTCAAATATATTCTCTAACCCCTGCTCATTTTCTTTTTCTTCGGGGACTCCTATGATGTGAATATTATTACGTTTCCAGTTGTCCCACAGTTCTCTTAAGTTGTCTGCCTGTTTTTTCGTTGTTTTTTCCTTTTGGTTTTCTGATTGGTTGATTTTTTTTCTACCCTGTCTTCTAATTCACTGATCTGGTCCTCAGCTTCCTCTACTGTGCTGTTTAGTCCTTCCAATGTGTTCTTCACTTCTGCTGTCATTCTTCATTTCTTCTTGGTGCTTCTTCATTTCCAGTGGGTTGATTTTCAATGTTTCTATGTTTTTACTCATGGTGTTGATGTCCTTACTCATGCTGTTGAGCTTCCTCAAGATCATGGCTCTGAATTCTAGCTCTGTTAACTTGCTTAACTGCATTTCATTTAATGCATTTCGGTAGAGGTCTCTTGTTTTTTCATTTGGGGTTTGTTTCTTTGTTTCACCATTTTGACTATCTCAGTGGGTTTTGGAGCCTGCCAAATTTTCCCTGTGGGTGTTGGTGTTCTGCTGTTTGTGGCTCCCTCTACTGGGTTTGGATGGCCGTGGGAGGACCCACGTTAAACACCACTGTCAAGTCTTACTTTCCTGAGTAGATTTTCAAGCCCAAGAAAGGTTCAGTTATCCTCTAGCTTTTTGCCTAGAGGCTATTAGTCGTGGTTACTTGAAGAGCCTTGGGTTCTCAGTTGAATGAAAACCTCCCTCAGGTGTTCAGCATAAGAGGATTTCCCGAGGGTGGGGCAGGTTCTGGTAGTTAATGAGCTTCAATTTGCATTTCAATGGCCCATCTGGGTGAGGTTGACTCTCCGAGGGAGGGGCTGCCACTTCTCCCCAGAGCCCTGGGAAGGAGTAAGATGGCCACTGTCCTGTATGGTACCAACTCAGCAAAAGCTCTGAGCACCCTCCAAATCCCGAGTGTCCCCACACAGTTCCAGTCCAGTCCACCCTCCCTCTACTGGAGCCCAAGGTGAGTGGCTGTGGCTATTTTAGCGCTCTGTCCCCGGCCCTCTGCGCTGTGGAGTGGGCTTGGGAATTTAACCCCAAGGGCGCTGCTCACAGCTAAGACCGCTGCTGTCTGTGGGCTCCCAGCCCCCCTCTCGCACCTCTGCAATTTTATCAGGATCGATTCTGTGTCCCTGGTTATGTGGTCCTCGCAAGCTGCTTTTCTGTTGCTTTTTCCTGACGATTTGTCTTTGTTTTAGTTGTAATTCCAGTTTGGTCCTGGGAGATGGTCTGTGTAGCTTCCATTCACTCCACTGCCATTTTGGAATCTCCCAACTGTTGTGAGCCAGTGGTCTCGATCAACTTTTTCATCAATATATTTGAAAAAACCGTGATAGAGTGAAGCCGCGAAAGTCAAAGTACGAAGTGGCGAGGGACCACTGTAAAGCAAATCCCATACATTTTTTAAATTTACCAATAAATCAGTATATATTTCTCTAATAGTTAAGTCCCCCTTTTTTATATTAAATAAATGTTTATTTAAAAAGACAATCTTTTAAATATACATTTCCACAATAACAAACCCTACTTAACAAAAATAGTAATTTCTTAATATTCTCTGACACCCAGTTCATGTTTTAAACAACTTGCTCAAATTAGGATTTACAAGTTTTATGTACTTTGCATTTGGTAAATATGTTTGTTATTTATTCTTAATTTAATACCTTAGGTTAACTTCAGTAATCCTTACCACATCTCTCATTTTAGGTTAAAATACCCCATGATTCCTTGTTATTAAATTTTCTATGTGACGCCCTGGATGCTTTGGCTCAGTGGTTTGAGCATCAACCTGAGGACCAAAGATTGGGCAGGTTCGATTCTGGTCACGGGCATGTATCTCAGTTGCAGTTCAGTCCCTGGCCCTGGTTGGGGTCATTCAGGAGGCAACCGATCCATGTGTCTCTCTCACACCAATGTTTCTCTCTCTCTCTCTCTCCCCCTCCCACTCTATCTGAACATAAATGGAAAAATATCCTCGAGTGAGGATTAAAAAAAAAATTTGTGTGACGCCAATAAGAGTTCCACAATTTTAAAAAATAGGATAGTCTGGCCTGTGTAGCTCAGTGGTTGAGCGTCGACCCATGTACCAAGAGGTCGCCAGTTAGATTCCCGGTCAGGACACATGCCCAGGTTGTGGGCCCAATCCCCAGTGTGGGGCATGCAGGAGGCGGCCAATTGATGTTCTCTCTCATTGATGTTTCCATCTCTCTTTTCCTCTCACTTCCTCTCTCTCTAAAATCAATAAAGGAAGAAAAAAAATAGGATAAAGATTTGTTAGCACTTATCAAAATAGAAATAAGATTAATTTACAAATATATGGCAAGATAGTCAATAAAATACCTAATTTGCCTTTAAGAATATGCAGGTGAATGATTGTCAGGTGCAAGTTTCCAGCATTAACTTCTATTGATGGACATTTGTAGTTGGTCACTGTCCCCAAAACAAAATCAATTATCTTTCCTCCAAAATTTTGTTTCCCTTCTGGATTTCTCTATTAGAATAATAATAATAACACTTGCCATTTATTGAGAATTTAGAGCTAGATTCTGCGTGTGTAATTTCTCTAGTCTTCTGATCATCCCATAAGACAGATTTTATTACTTACACTTTATAGATGAGGGAATTAAAGGTTAGAAAGGGATATAAGTAGGTTGCCCAAGGTTACAGAACTAGTTAAAAGGCATGTTGCAATTTGAATCGTGGTCTGTCAAGCTGGAAAGTTCACATCTTATCCATAACACCTATGCTACCGTAAAATGCGTGTTTTTCATGCATGTATATATGTTTTCTCCATAACCGTATTGTAAAATTTTAAGGGTGGGATCCTAGCAGCGGTGGGGAACCTTTTTTCTGCCGAGGGCCATTTGGATATTTATAACATCATTCAAGGGCCATACAAAATTATTAACTTAAAAATTAGCCTGCTATATTTGGTCAGGCTAATTTGGTGAGTCATGTGATATCAGCTATTGATTTGGCCTGTGGACCAGACGTTCCCACCCCTGTAGGTACAAAGAATTTCATTGTATCCCAAAAGTAGAGGTTTTTTTTCTTAGAGCTTGGAACTTTTCAAAAGCTTTTAAGACTTCATATTCTGAGAACTTTTTCAGCATTTTATTCTTTTTTTACTTCACTTTTATGCTGTAGCCTTATATGTTTGTTTTTGTCTATTTTTTTAAGTTATTATGGCTTTTAATCTGAGACTTTCAGAAATTTTTAACTAAGTTTTGCCCAACTATTTCCAATATTTCCTTATAAATGAACAAGTATATTTTCTCAAAGTTTAAATTTATTGCCTTTAAAGAATGCTTTGAAAATGTTGTGCCACCATTTCTATGAGAAATTCAGTATTATTTTTCCCTTTGTTATATGTTATGAATGAAATCTGAGTTAAGGATTCAAAGAAGATGTATTGCCTCAGATTGTTTTAAGCTACATTCTAATTATTTATGTGTTTTTCAGAGAGAAAGGGATGGCATATAGAAGGGGGAAAAACAGGTTATATTTGAAAGGCTTACCTACAATTAGAATCCTTTTACTTGTATTATTCATCAAAAGTTATAACTGAGCAACTTTAAAAACTAAAGCTGTTACTTAAAACAGCTTACTGCAAATAATATTTACAACATTTTACTTGTGTTACATTATTTTTTCTTTCTTTTTTTTTCTTTTTTGCATTTATCTTCAGACAGAGTGGGAGGGAGAGAGGGAGGAAGAGAGAGAGAAACATCGATGTGAGACAGACACATCGAGTGGCTGCCACCCACGCGACCCCAACCGGGGCCAGGGACAAACTGCAACCGAGGTACGTGCCCTTAGCGGGAACCGAACCCGGGACTCTCTGGTCCGCGGGCCGTCGTTCTAACCGCTGAGCCAAACCGGCCAGGGCTACATTATTTTTTTAACTCAGAAATTTTCTTTGCTTTTTGCTATATACTGTTTTATGATACATTTATTACAAAATCTAAAAGATAATATGCAAAGAAATAATAATTTGCAATTGATTTGTTCTTGTGAAGAATATATGTAAGCAAATCAAATGGGTGCATTTATATTAGATTTATTTCTCATTTTAATTTATAATTGTGTGTTCCTAGCTTAAGTCTAAATAATGTATATTCTGTTGCAGTAACAACAATGTGATCTTGCCTCTGTGGTTATATGAAATAAAAGAATCTGACTTCCTAAATATTTTTGTAAAAATAGTTTTCTTCTTAAATCATGTTTTAAATTTTTAAAAATAATTTTTAAAAGATAGTCATTAAAACTACAAAAGTAAATTTCATGTTAGAAGTGCACAGTTATTAACAAAATCAAACTTATAAGCTTATACTATAAAATATGAATGTTTTCTAATATCATCTCACAAATTATTTGGTTCTGCTTTTCCACAGAACACTCCTATGACGCCTTCACCAGCTGCACAAGTGCAGAGCCAGCCTAACACTTCTCAGCCTTCTCCGTTCAGTGCATCTAGTCAACATGGGGATTCAGTGAGAAAACCTGGACACAACTTCATGTGTCTGTGGCAGTCTTGTAAAAAGTAAATGGCAATTTTATTTGATATACATAAATGTTCTTTGTTCTAGAATGTTTTTTATATTCAGATTTCTGTCATCTATAGTTTTATAAAAATTTCTTTTTGAACCATTTCTACCAAAAATATTTTATGTTAATTTAAGAATGATGTTTACATAGATCCAGTGGCACCTAAACTGAGAAATTTATATAAATGTTGGAAAGAGCTTCATTGCCCAATGGTAGGATGTTAGGGAATGTATTTCGGGATTAGTTTTTTGTTTGTTTGTTTTGATTTTTTTGGTCCTAGCATCTGACATATATTAGTACCAGAGATGAGTCATGTTGCATCCCAGGTTCTAAAAAAGTAGTTAGCAGGAAGTAATTAGTATATCTTTTTCGTTTGTTTGTTTTTTAATTCATTTTATTTATTACACTTTTAATATTTTTTATTTTTGAATTACAGTTGACATACAATATTACATTAGTTTCAGATGTACAACCCTGTGAGTAGACATTTATATAACTTATGAAGTGATCACCCCAGTAAATCTGGTGCTCATTTGACACCATATATAGTTATTACAATATTATTCACTATATTCCCTATGCTATACTTTATATCCCCATGACTATTCTGTACCAATTTGTACTTCTAAATCCCTTTACTCTTTTCACCCATCCCCTAAGCTCCCTCACCTTTGGCAACCTTCAGAATGTTCTCTGTATCCATGAGTCTGTTTCTGTTCTGCTTGTTTATTTGTGTTTTAGATTCCACATATAAGTGAAATCATCTGGCATTTGTCTTTCTTTGTATGATTTTATTTCACTCAGCACAATACCCTCCGGTTCATCCATGTTGTGGATGGCAAGATTTCATTCTTTTTTATGGCTGAATCATATTTGATAAAGCAGAGTAGGGCAAAAGTAGGTTTACAGTTGTGAGTATGAAAAACAGAGTTTATTCTTACGTTATTTTTTATTAATTTATTGTATTATTTTCCATATGAACAACTGTAAAGCTACTTTCGCCCCACCCTGTATATATGCACCACTTCTTTATTCATTCATCTATTGATAGATACATACGTTGCTTCCATATTTTGGCTATTGTAAATAATGCTGCAAAAACATATGGATGTATATGTCTTTTCAATTTAGTGTTTTGGGTTTCTTTGAATAATTAATCAGAAGTATAATTGCTGAGACCTTTGTCTCTTGTTACAGTCTTTGTTTAAAGTCTATTTTGCCTGGTATAAGTTTTGCTACCCCAGCTTTTTTTTTTTTTTTCATTTCCATTTTCATGAAATAACTTTTTCCATCCCTTTGCTTTCAGTCTGTGTCTTTCCATCTGAAGTGAGTCTCTTGTAGACAGCATATGTAAGGGTCATGTTTTCTTATCCATTCAGTCATCCTATGTCTTTGGAGCATTTAATGTATTTGCATTTAAAGTAATTGTTGTCCTGGCTGGGTAGTTCAGTTGGTTAGAGCATCATCCTGATACACCAAATTTTCAGGTTTGATCCCCAGTCAGGGCATATACAAGAAGCAATCAGTTAATGCATAAATAAGTGAAACAACAAATCAGTGTTTCCCTCTCCCTCTCTTTCTCCCTCCCTCTCTTTCTTTCTCTCTCCATTCTTCTCTCTAAAATCAATAAATAAAAAATTATTAAAGTAATTGTTGATAGATATGTATTCATTGCCATTTTATTATTCATATTTTTTACCCTTCTTCTTCTTAAAAAAGACCCTTTAATATATCTTATAATACTGCTTTGGTGGTGATGAACTTCCCCTTTATCTTTAGATTCTTATCTAGGAAGCTCTTTATCTGTCCTTTGATCCTAAATGATAGCTTTGCTGGGTAGCTTGGTTGTAGGTCTTTGCTTTTCATCATTTGGAGTATTTCTTACTGCAAAATTTCTGTTGATAAATCAGCTGACAGTCTTATGGGAGCTTGCTTGTAGGTAACTAACTGCTTGCTATTCCTTGCTGCTTCGAAGAGTCTATCTTTGTTTTTAACCTTTGGCATTTTAATTATGATGTGTCTTGGTGTGGGCCTCTTTGGGTTCATCTTGTTTGGGACTCTCTGCTTCCTGGGCTTGTATGTAATGTCTGTTTCTTTCACCAGGTTAGGAAAGTTTTCTGTCATTATTTTTTCAAATATGTTTTTCAGTTCCTTGCTCTTTCTCTTCTTCTGCCACCCCCATGATGTGAATGTTGGTACACTTGAAGTTGTCTCAGAGGCTCCTTATACTATCCTCATATTTTTAAAATCTTTTTTTCTTTTTGCTGTTCTAATTGGATGTTTTTTGCTTCCTTATCTTCCAAAGCACTGATTTGATTCTCTGATTCATCTGCTCTACTGTTGATTCCCTGTAATGTATTCTTCATTTCAGTTAGTGTATTCTTCATTTCTGAAGAGTGCTTTTTTATGTTTTCTATCTCCAATTTTATGTTTCCTATCTCTTTGTTGAAGTTCTCACTAAGTTCATCTACTCTTCCCCTACTTTCATTGAGCATCTTTATAACCAGTGTTTTGAGCTCTGCATCTGGTAGATTCCTTGTCTCCATTTTGTTTACTTCTTTTTCTGGAGTTTTGTATTGTTCTTTCATTTGAGACATGTTTCTTTGTCTCCTCACTTTGGTTGCTGTCTGGTGTTTGTTTCTATGTATTAGGTAGAGCTGCTACATCTCCTGGTCTTCATACAGTGACCCTAAGTAGTAGGTGTCCTATAGGTCCCAGTAGCTGAGTCTCCACATCACCTGAGCTGGGTGCTCCAAGTGTGTCCCCCCATGTGGGCTGTGTGCACCCACCTGTTGTAGTTGAGCCTTGATTTCTGTTAGCATATCAATGGGAGGGATTTACCCCCAGGGGTTTTGGCTGTGAGGACTGGCTGCAACTGCCAAGGAAGACCTGCAGTACAGAGGTTGACCCCTCAGAGCAGGACTTACTTCAGAAGGTCTCAGGTACCCGATGAGTCCACTCATTGAGTTTGTCACTCATGGAGGTGGTGGGTGGTGCTTCAGTATGGTCCAGCATGGTCTGAAGCTGTCCATTGGGTGTACTGGATTTGGCACCTCCTGGAAGGTGCAGGCCAATATCAGCTATCACCTGTGCCTTGCCTGGGGCCACTGGGCATAAGTTTCAAAATGATCTGCAGATGGCTGCTACTTGTGCTAGGCTTAGAGGTGCCCGGGAAAGGCTAAGCTGGGAACCAAGGCTGCTAGTGCCAGGCCTGGGGCTACTTAGCAAAGGGTACAGGGCATGCACAGGACAGATGCTGCTTGTTTGAGAGATTTTAGACAAGTCGGCAGCATGAGCCAAGACAGGCCTTTTGTATGGAAAAGTTGAAAGGGCTTGGGTTCTGCCTGGCTGGGGTGGCTCAGTGGATTGCACATCATCTCATGGACTGAGAGGTCCCGGTTTGATTCCTGGTCAGGGCACATGCCCAGGTTGCAGGCTCAGTCTCCAGTAGGGGTGTGCAGGAGGCAGCTGATGGATGTTTCTTTCTCACATCAATGTTTCTCTCTCTCTCACCCTTCCTCTCTCTCTAAAAAAATCAATAAAAAGATATTTTTTTTAAGAAAAGAAATAAAGGGCTTGGGTGGGCCTGAAAGTTGGGTGGGGCTAACAGTGTCAGCATGGTTGATGGACACTCAGATATGATGCCTGCCTTTGAGCTCTTTGCAGGGAGTGCTCAGAAAAGGAATAGTGGTCTCTGCCAGCACTATGTCTGGGAGAAAGATGCCCCTCCAGCTCTCGACCTGATGCCAGACAATTCTGTTTCTTCCCGTATGTCCCCGGTGGCTTTTGAGCTGTTTTCCCAGTGGTGGAGCTCAGAGGGAGAGAGTCCAAGTAAATCTGTGTGTACCCTTTAAAAGGAACACGTAGGACTCCAGCAGCCCTTTGTCTCACTCAACCACAATCTCTGCTGGTTTTTGCAGCCAAAAGTTATGGGGACTTCTCATCCTAGCACTGGAACCCTGGCCTGGAACCCCTGGCTCCCAGGAAGGCCCTCCACTGCTTAGATATCCCTTCCAGTTTTTAACCACCACATGTGGGTGAGGCACCAGCCCATTCTACATCTCTGTCCCTCCTACCAGTCTCACTGTGACCGTTCTTTATATTTTAAATGAGTACTTCTGTTCAGCTAGATTTCAAGCAGTTCCAAAATGGTTGTTCTATACTTTAGTTGTAATTTTGATATGGTTGTGGGAAGTTATGAATACCGCGTTTACCTACGTCACCATCTTGACTGGAAGCCCAGTGTTAGTTTTTAACAAAAGTATTCTATTTTATATTTGGCTATAAAAGAGACTAGTTTTGTTGTTGTTTTGTTTTGTTTTGTTTGTTGTTATTGTTGATCTTCACCTGAGGATATTTTGCCACTGATTTTTTAGATAGAGTGGAAGGGAGGGCGGGGGGAGAGAGACAGGCAGACAGACAGACAGACAGACAGACAGACATCGATGTGAGGGAGAAACATCGATTAGTTGCCTTCCACACAACCTGGGTTAGGGATCAAACCTGTAACCCTTCAGTCCATGAGCCAACGCTCTAACTGCTGAGCCAACCTGGTCAGGGCTAAAGAGATAGGGTTTTTAAAGTGACTTTACATTAGTGGGCTCTGCAGAATTTCTATATATTTGAAACAAAGGTAATAATTGGTTAGGAAGAATGGCTTGTCTTAAATTTGAGTTTGGGACTGAACACCTCATGAAACTTCTTTTTCAAGCCTTATCTCACAGTTTAATAAATAAGATGAACAATGAGTGGAACTGAACTTCTTAAACAAGGCTTTCTTAGACTTGAAGGAAAACTTGAGAATATTATCAGTTAAAATAAAATCTTAGTTCCTTTAACAGTACTCAGCCAAGACCCTTTGCCTTATCACATTTTAGAGTTCTAGGACTAAGGCACTTGTCTTAAAGTACTAATACTCTCATCTTTTAGATATCAAAGATTCTGTTTCACTTGTCCTAACTAACTGATAGCAGAAATTACCAGATCCTTTTTGAAATTACATTTGCTATTCATAATTTTTATATTTAGATTTTGTTTTTCACTGTGAACTTCAAATACAAATTTGTTGTAGGATTGTGGCTATCAATATAGCCTAGAGATTGTTAACAGTATACAAAATTTCTTGGGACAGTTTCTCAAACTTGAAATCTCAACCTAGTTTTGGGGTTATGAGATTGTTTTGTCAAGTCTCTACCAGTGGGTTTTTGCTTCTTTTTTTGCAATGAATAAAATATATCAAAGTCTATCATGTTAGTAAGGGTAATTATTGTTTCTAGTTATATATGTATATTATATATGTATGTGTGTGCTACATCATAATGTATAATCTGTTTGTCAAAAACGTTGTTTAGACCTGGCCAGTGTGACTCAGTTTGTTGGAGTGTCGTCCCATGCACTGAAAGGTTGCAGATTAGATCCCCAGTAGGAGCGTGTATAGAAGGCAATCGACTGATGTTTCTCTCTCTCCCTTCCTCTAAAAAAAAATTTTATTTTTAAAGTTGTTTAGCCCTCACTGGTTTGGCTCAGCAGTTAGCGCGTTGGCCTGCGGACTGAAGGGTTTCAGGCTCAGTTCCTGGTCAAGGGTGCGTACCTGAGTTGCAGGTTTGATCCCCGGCCACAGTCGGGGTCATGCAGGAGGCAACCAATTCATATGCCTATCTTGCATCAAAGTTTCTCTCTCCTTCCCTCCCTTCCATTCTCTCTAAGAAACAATGGGAAAATATCTTTGGGTAAGAATTAACAGCAACAACAAAAAAAAGTTGTTTAAAAATTAGTGCATTAGGGGAGCCTGGAGAACATGGCAGCGGGCAGGACTGGAGCAAGGTTGAGTGTGTGAGAGTGTGGGCAAGTGTGAGTGAATGTGAGTGTGGATGAGCAACCGCACAGCAGTGCAGAAACTTAGAGCAAATGGTTCCAGTGCTATAGAGGGGGAGCAGCCAGCTACCGCTGTGCCCTTTTTGGCAGGGTATTTCTTCCTACTCAGGGCTGAAAGGCCCTGCCATTTTGGAAGATTCACTGGGTCATCTCTGGGAGGAGGCATCAGGGAGTGACTAGGGCCCAGTGACCTCTGGCTACCAGTGTGCCTTGCACCATTGAACCAGCGGCCCCCATTGTGCCAATACAGGCCAGCACACAGTAGTCACACTGTCAAGGCACCTGCTCCTGGCAAAGGTGGCAGGGCTAGGGAGCCTAGCACTGCCCCCAGCAGCAGCAGCCAGCTCAGGAGTGGAGCGTTAGCCCCAGAAGCAGTGAGGCTCAGGAGCCGAGACCTGCCCCCAGCAGCAGTGAAGCTCCAGTGAAGTAGCAGCAGTACCTGGAGACCCACACACCCCAGCAGCACCTACGATGACAGATGAACATGAACTACCAGCCATCAATCCTCCTGGACCCGCAGCAGATGAGAGCTGCCAGCCAGAGGGCCAAGCACCAAATAGACTGGGAGGCATTGCAGTCTTATCTGATAACACACTGACCTGACTACACATCCCAACATGCCTCACCTGGCCCTGAACTACCAGACTGCTAACATGGTGAGACAAATAAACAACCCCCAAATGAAAGAAGTGGAGGAATCACCAGAAAAGGAACTACATGACATGGAGGCAAGCAGTTTGTCAGATAAAGAACTCAAAGCATTGGTTTTAAGGGTGCTCAAACAACTTAGTGAGAACTACAGGCAATTTAATGAGAACTACACCAGCATAAAAAAAGAGGTAGAAGCTATGAATAAAAATAAAGTGGAAATGACAAATGACATAGCTGATATAAAAAATAACTAGCAAGGATTCAATAGTAGATTAGAAGCTGAAGACAGAATCAGTGTGTTAGAAGATAAGGTAGAAAAAACACCCAATTAGAAGAGCAGCAAATGGAAAAAAAAAAATGAGAAGCAGGAGGAGAGTTTAAGGGAGCTTTGGGACAATACGAAACGTAACAATATTTGCATCATAGGGATACTACAAGGAGAAAAAGCGGAGAAAGTAATAAAGAACATGTTTGAAGAAATGACAGAAAACTTCCCTAACCTGGTGAAGGAAAAGGTCACAGAAGTCCAGGAAACACAGAGTCCCAATCAGAATGAACCCAAAAAGACCCACATCTAGACACATCATAGTTAAAATGGCATATGTTAAAAGACAAAGAATCTTAAAGGAAGCAAGAGAGAGTCATAAAGTTACCTACAAGGGAGCTCCCATTAGACTGTCAGCTGATTTCTCAATAGAAACACTGCAGGCCAGAAGAGAATGGCATGAAGTATACAAAGTAATGAAGAAGCAAGGGTCTCAGTCCAAGACTACTCTGTCCAGTAAGGCTATCATTAAAAATTGAAGGTGAAATAAAGAGCTTTGCAGACCAAAAAAAAAAAAAGTCGAAAGGAATTTACTACCACCACCAGCACTGCAAGAAATGCTAAAGGGACTTTTGTAAGAAGAAGCAGTGTGGGGTGGGGGGAGGATGACACAGGCATAAGGAATAAAAATGGCAACAAATAAGTACCTAGCAATAATAACCTTAAATGTAAATGGCTTACATGCTCCAATCAAAAGACATAGGGTAGCTGATGGGATAAGAAAACATTGCCCATATATATTAATATGCTGTCTAGAAGGCACCCACCTCAGAACAAAAGACTCACAAAAGATGAAAGTAAAGGGATGGGGAAAATTTTTTCCGTGCAAATGGAAATGAAAAAAAAGCTGGTGTAGCAGTATTCATATCTGATAAGATAGACTTCAAAATGAAGGCCATAGCCTGGCTAGTATGGCTCAGTGGTTGAGCATCAAACCATGCAGCAAGAGGGTGCTGGTTCGATTCCTGGTTGGTAAACATGCCCTGGTTGAGGGCTCAATCCCCAGTAGGTAGGGGATGTGCAGGAGGCAGCCGATCGATATTCTTGTCTAATTGATGTTTCTACCTCTCTCTCCCTCTCCCTTCCTTTTTCTAAAAAACATGTTAAAAAAATATAAAGGCCATAGTAAAAGACAAAGAAGTTCACTACATAATATTAAAGGGATCGATCCAACAAGAGGATATAACCCTGGTAAACATCTATGCACCAAATACAGGAACCAAAATATATTTAAAAACTTCTGGAGGACTTCAAGGGAGAGATCAACAGCAATGCAATCATAGTAGGAGATTTGAACACCTCACTGACATCACTGGATAGATCTTCTAGACAAAAAATTAACAAGGAAACACGAGACCCTAAATGATGCACTAGACCAGCTGAATTTAATTAATATTTATAGAACATTTCATCCTAGAGCTGCAGAACATACATTCTTCTCAAGTGCATGTGGGACATTCTCAAAGATAGACCACATCTTAGGACACAAACTTAAGTCTCTACAAGTTCAAGGAGATTGAAATCATATCAAGCATCTTCTTGGATCAGAGTGGCATGAAACTAGAAATCAATTACAATAAAAACACTCAAAAACATTCAAACACGTGGAGGCTATAAATAGCATGTTATTAAACAATGAATGGGTTACCAATAAGATCAAGAAAGAAATTTTAAAATGCCTGGAAACTAATGAAAATGAACACAACAACAACACAAAATTTATGGGACACAGTGAAAGCAGTCCTGAGAGGGAAGTTCATAGCAATACAGGCCTAACTCAAGACACAAGAAACATTTCTAATAAACTATCTAACCCTACAACTTAAAGATTTAGAAAGAGAACCAAAAGAAAAACCCTGAGTTAATAGAAGGAAAAAAATAATAAAGATCAGAGTGGAAATAAATGACATAAAGACTAAAAAAAAAAAAAAAAAACAATACAAAAGATCAATGAAACCAAGAGCTGGAAAATTGGACAGCTAGATGCAAAAAAAAAAAATGAAACTAGACCACCAACTTAGATCACACACAAAAATAAACTCAAAATAGATAAAAGACTTTAATGTCACTTGTGAAACCATAAAAGTCCTAGAAGAAAATATAGGCAGCAAAATCTCAAACATCAGCCTGGCTGATGTGGCTCGGTGGTTGAGCATCGACCCATGCACCAAGAGGTCGCCAGTTCAATTCCCGGTCATAGCACATGCCCAGGTTGTGGGCCAAATCCCCAGTGGGGGGCATGCAGAAGGTGGCCAATCAATGTTCTCTCTCATTGATGTTTATATCTCTCTTTCCCTCTCCCATCCTCTCTAAAATCAATAAAGAAAAAAAATTTTGAAAAAAAAAATCTCAAACATCACATGTAGCAGAATTTTCAGGGATACATGACCTAGGTCAAGAGAACCAAAGGAAAAATTTAATAAATGTGACTACATCAAACTAAAAAGCTTCTGCACATTAAAAGAAACTAGCATCAAAATGAAAAGGACCCTGGCCGGTTTGGCACAGCAGTTACAGCGTCGGCCCGTGGACCAAAGAGGCCCAGGTTCGATTCTGGTCAAGGGCACGTACCTCGGTTGCGGTTCGGTCCCCAGTGCTGTTTGGGGTCATATGGGAGGCAACCAATCGATGTGTCTCTAACATGTTGATGTTTCTCTCTCTCTTTCTCCCTCCCTCCCTCCCTCTCACTCTATCTGAAGATAAATGGAAAAGTATCCTCGAGTGAGGATTTAAAAAAAAAAAAGAAAAGGGAACCCACTGTATGGGAGAACATATTTGCCAATGATACATCAGATAAGGGGTTAATTTCCAAAATATATAGAGTACTTATACCACTCAACAAAAAGAAGACAAACAATCCAATTAAAAAATGGGCAGAGGACCTGAACAGACACTTCTCCAAAGAGGACATACAAATGGCCAAGAGATGGGTGAAAAAATGCTCATCGTCACTAATCATCAGAGAGATGTGAATTAAAGTGACACTGAGGTATCACCTCACACCTGCCAGATTGCCTGCCATCAACAATTCATCAAACAACAAGTGCTGGCAAGGATGTGGAGAAAAGGGGACTCTAGTACACTGCAGACTGGTGCAGCCACTATGTAGTACAATATGGTGTTTCCTCAAAAAAATTAAAAATGGAACTGCCATTTGATCCAGTGATCCCACTTCTAGGAATATATCCTAAGAAGCCTGAAACACTAATCAGAAAGAATGTATGCACCCCTATGTTCATAGCAGCGCTATTTATAATAGCTAACAGCTGAAAACAGCACAAGTGTCCATCAGTAGATGAATGGATTAAAAAGCTGTGGTACATTTACACAATGGAATACTATGCAGTTGTAAGAAAGATTTCTTACCCTTTGAGACAACATGGAGGGACCTGGACAGTATTATACTAAGCGAAATAAGCCAATCAGAAAGACAAATATCACCTGCTCTCACTTATTTGTGGAATATAATGAACAAAATAAGCTCATGAACAAAATAGATCCAGAGACATGGAAGTAGGGAACAGACTAATAAACCTCAAAGGGAAGGGGGGTGAGGGGGGCAGGAAGAGATAAACCAAAAAACTTACATGCATATATGCATAGCCAATGGACACAGGCAACAGTACCGTGAAGGTTGGGGGAGGGGTGGCATGAGCAGGGAGGAGAGTGTCAAAGTGGGGGAAAAAAGGGATGTGTAATAAAAAAATTAAGTATTAAAAAATTAGTGCATTAAGTTGTCTCTTATTCATTTAATTCAACCATATCTCTTTTTTGTGTGTGTATCTGATGGAGTAGGTAGTCAACTAATGCTATTTGTTGACTAAAATGTTTAAAAATAGCTGCTTTACATGACGTGTTTAGAGTATTTTAAGAAATCCCCCTGGCTGGGTTGCTCAGTTGGTTAGAGTGCCGTCCTTATACACCAAGGTTGCGGGTTCAATCCCCAGTCAGGGCACATACAAGAATCAACCAATGAATGTGTAAGTAAGTGGAATAACAAATCGGTATTTCTCTCTCTGTCTCTCTCTTTCTCCTTTCCTCTTTCTCTCTAAAATCAATAAAACTTTTTTTTTTTTTTAATTTGCTGGGAGAATAAATGTGCAGCCCAGTTTTCCATCTTGCTAGTAGGATCAATATTATAAAATGTGATGATATACCTTTTCTTTCTAAGCCTTTTCTGAATAATACAGACTCAACAAGCCTTCTCAGAGCCATTTTTTAAAGCAATTTTTAGATACTCCATTAATAATAAGTTCAGTTTGATTTTGTAAATATTTATGGAGTACCCTCTGGGAGAGCACATGTGCAATGAGCTAGAAACATGAAGATCACTCTCATTCCTTAAGGAAGCAGATCCAGAAAACCCCAAACAAATAAAGTACAGTATAAATAAGCATAGTGTGCAGTTAAATGTAATTCTGGGATGGTTAGGAAAGTTTCACTACACACATTACTTTTGAGTTGGGTCTTGAAGAATGAGTAGGAGTTTGTTATAAAAATAATTCTAGTCAGAATAGCAAATGTAGGGAATTATTTAAGGAACTAGTATGCCCGGGGACCTATGAGAAACATAGGATACCAAGAGCATAATAACATGAAAAGAGTGAGACATGACTTTTATTATTCATATTTAGTTTCAATTCCAAGTGGGAAAATACATGTCATAGCTATTGTCCACTAAGTGGCCATGCTTGAATTTCTTCAGTATCAGATCAAAAATATTCCCCAGCCGGTGTGGCTTAGTGGTTGAGCATCAACCCATGCACCAAGAGGTCACTGGTTCGATTTCCTGGTCAGGGCACATGCCCAGGTTGTGGGTCTGGTCGCCACTGGGGGCCATGCAGGAGGCGGCCAATTGATGTTCTCTCTCATTGATGTTTGTCTCTCCCTCTCCCTCTCTAACATCAATAAAAAAGAAAAAAAATTTAAAAAACAAAAACATTAACAACCTTCCTTGTTCCCATAAGAGTTAGAACTAAAATTGTTTCCTTCATTGATACATTATTGTGAAAATCTTAATATTTAAAGACGAAACAACCATGTGCTTTACTCCTTTCATAGAATTAAAGTGGCTTTGAATATACATTTAATCTTTTTTTAGTTCTATGGTACAATCATACTTTACATGGTCTCTTTGTATTTGTCATTCGTCTTTTCTATATATTATATAGATTCTTTTCATTGAGCCATCCACACTTACATCAGTGCATATTACTAACTGTATTTTTAATCTGCTAGCATGTATCTCTGAAAAATGGAGATTCCGCCCCCCCCCCCACACACACACACACACACACACACACACACACTCTTTAAACATAATCTAGCCTGGCCCGTGTGGTTCAGTGGTTGAGCATTTGAGCATTGCCGGTTCTATTCCCATTCAGGGCACATGCCCAGGTTGTGGGCCCCATCCCCAGTGTGAGGGTGTGTAGGAGGCAGCCACTTGATGTTCTCTCTTATCGATGTTTCTCTCTCCCCCTCTCCCTTCCTCTCTCTCTAAAATCAATAAAGAAAAAAAATGTTTTAAAAATATAAAGAAACAAAAAACATAATCTATAGCTCTGCTGAAAAAGAACATTAATTCCTTCAATACAGGGTGGGCCAAAAGTAGGTTGTTTGTATGGAAAATAATACAATAATTAATAAATTATAATACAATAATAAGCTCTGTGTTTCACATTCTCACAACTATAAATCTAGTTTTGCCCCACCCTGTGTTGAGTTCTTTCAATAATCTAGTCAGTATTTACGTTTCTCCTTTTTTTTATTTTTACTTTTTTTTTTTTTTTTTTTTTTTTTGCATTTATCTTCAGATAGAGCGGGAGGAAGAGAGGGAAGGAGAGAGAGAAACATCGACATGAGAGAGACACATCGAGTGGCCGGGGACAAACTGCAACCAAAATACATGCCCTTAGCCGGAACCGAACTCAGGACTCTCCAGTCAGTGGGCCGATGCTCTAACTGTTGAGCCAAACCGGCCAGGGCTCCTTATTTTAATTTTTTAATTTAGAGTTTGAATTGGTATAGAAAATTGCCTCTGGTTGAGAAGTTCTTTAAATGTCTTTTCATCTGTAGATTACCCCTCCATCTCTCTTAATTGTTTTCCTTGCCATTTTTTGTTTATAAAAGTAGGTCATTTGTCTTGGAGAACATCACATTCTGGATTTTGTTGGTATTTGGCATGTTACTCTGACCCTGTATTTTCTGTCAGTTGGTGGTTAGGTCTAGATGTTTGATCAGATTCTGGTTTGATTTTTATAATGACCATTTTAGAAATGGCATTGGGGTACTTTCATCAGGAGTTATATAATATCTTGTCTCACTTCTTGTGAGATAAATAGCAACTGAGAATCATTGCCCAGATCCATTATTCTATTAAGGGTTTTAAAATGTAGAAGTTCTCTTTTATCAACACTTTGATTTCTCTGAGGAATAGTTAGTTCCTAGAGAAAAGGGTAGCTAGGTTTTTTATTATTTGTCTCATTTTACCAATCTTCAAAATAATGAGTTACTTACTAGCACTACACAGGGGTGACCAGGAGGTTTGATTGTTTATTTTTTATTTTAGTATCATTATAAAAAAAACTTGTGAATTTAAACATATTTGAGGTATTTCAATCCATTGCAGTTATTATGTACTTCTTCTTCCAGTTGTCCTACCTTTGGCCAGTGAAGGCCTATTCAAGCCGGTTTCCAAGTCCTTTGGTTGTGATCCTGATACAATTTTCTGATGGCCCCCTTGCTTTCTGTTAGAGAAAATGTTCTAGGCTTTTCTTGTAAATTTCCTGCTCCATACCTGTGTCTTTTAATGGGAAATGGTATTTAGGCTCCAGGGCAGACTCATTACTTCTAAGTTGGTTGTTGACAGAATAAAAAAATATATGGTTTTTATCTCATGTTTAGAAAGACCTTCTCAACTCTCAGATCATAAAATACACATTTTATTGCCTTCTACTACTATAACATTTTAACTTTCTCTTCCATCTGTAGTTTAGCTTGTTTTCCAAATGGCTAACATTAACTAGTTCATCTTTCCCTTAGGCATTTGAATTGCCACCTTTGATATGTACTAAATTCTTATGTGCTTTTTTTTTTCTGGATTACTGGTTATCCCACTGGTTTCTGTCCATATCACACCTTCACTTTAAATTCTAATGTTGGATATGGCAAGTTCCCTCTCCTAATTTTTTTTTTTTTCAGAGTGTTTCTCATTATCTGTTCAAGCACTTAACCTTGTAACCAGGCACTATAGTACTTATACTGTTTTGAAATTAGAATGATGTATAATTCAGAGTTGGTACCTGCACAGATATTTATTCTTTCAAATAAACTTTATCATGTTTTTAGAGATCCTCTAAAAAAGCATGTTGCTATTTTCATTTTAATTATTTTTGGTGTTTTAAATGTTTTTATTAATTTTTTAGAGAGAGAGGAAGGGAGAGATAGAAGCATCAATGTGAGAAAGACACATCGATTGGCTACCTCCTGCATGCTCCCTATTGGGGATGAGCCCACAACCTAGGCCTGTGCCCTGACTGGGAATTGAACCAGGACCTCTCAGTCCATGCGATGATACTGAATTCACTGAGCCACACTGACTGGGCTCATTTTAATTGCTTTTAATTAATAGATATTTTTGTTTGTGCTTGATAGTGAACATTTTCAAATATTGATTCTTTCCTTATAAGAAAAAGGTATCAATCCATGGTATTATAGTCCTTTTTATCCCAGTAGAGCTTTAATGTTTTTTTACATAAACTCTGAAACTTTATTAAGGTTATTGCTAGTTGCAGTTCTTATTTCTTGTTGCTATCATAAATTATCTTAGCTTCTATTATATTTTCCAACTGATGGTTGTTTTCTATATTTATACTGCTTATCCTCTCATCCAATTGTAATATCTAATATTTCCAAACAGTTATATAATAGTAGTGAAATTTTTATCCTTATATTTAAAAAAAAATAATGGACTATTTTTTAGAGCAGTTTTAGATTTATGGAAAAATTGAACAAATAGTGCAGAGTTCCCATATACTTCCTCTTCCCTGCATAATTTCCTCTGATATTGACATCTTGAATTATTGTCATACATGTGGTATGATTGATGAGTAATATTTATATATTATTTTTAACTAAAGTCCATAGTTTCCATTAGGTTTCAATCTTTATGTTAAATAGTTCTTTGGATTTTGATAATACATAGTGTCATGTAGCCACCATTACAGAATCACACAGAATAGTTTTACCACCCTGAAAATCTTCTCACTACCTCCCCTTTGACTCTCTATATAGTTTTGCCTTTTCCAGAATGTCATATTGTTGGAATCATACAATATGTAGCTTTTTTAGACTGGGTTCTTTCACTAAGCAATACAGGTGTGAGTGCACAAAACACGGAGTTCTATTCTTATATTATTATTTATTAATTATTGTATTATTTTCCATACAAACAACTATAAACCTACTTTTGCCCCATCCTGTATATATTTAAGGTTTCTGTGTTTTCTGGCTTAAAGCTCATTTCTTTTTCTTGCTGAATAATATTCATTCCATTGTATGGATATAGCAGTTTGTTTATCTATTCACCTATTGAAGGTCATTTTGGCTGCTTCTGGGTTTGGCAATAATAAATAAAACTGCTATAAAAGTTTGTGTGCAGGTTTAGTGTGGACACACTTTGTCAACTCATTTGGGCAAATACCTAGTATTACAATTGCTTAATTGTATGGTAAGACTATGTTTAGCGTTGTAAGAAACTGCCAAACTATTTTCCAAAGCGGCTGTACCATTTTGCATTTCTACCAACAATGAAAGATTTCCTGGTGCTCCACATCCTCATCAGCATTTGGTATTGCCAGTTTTTCAGATGTTAGCCATTCTAATAGATGTGCACAGTATCTGTTTTTATTTTGTTTTATTTAATTTTTTATTGATTTTTGAGAAAGAGAGGAAGGGAGAGAGAGATAGAAACATCGATGTGAGAGAGAAACATCCATTGGCTACCTCCTGCATGCCCCCTACTGGGGATCGAGCCCGCAACCTGGGGATGTGCCCTGACCAGGAATCGAACTGAGACTTCTCAGTCCATGGGATGATGCTCAGTCCACTGAGTCACACCAGCCGAGTGTATGTTTTTAATTTGTATTTCCCTATTGCTAAAAGATCTTGAGCTTCTTTTCATTTGCTTATTTACGTTTGGTGGGGTGATATAACCCATTTTTTGCTGAGTACTTAAAAGCATTTGTCAAATGTTTTTTCTGTATCTACTAATAAGTTCATATGATTTTTCTTTTAGCCTGTTGATATGCTGGATTACTGATTAAAATCAGTTAATTTTTTGAGTGTTGAAACAATCTTGAATACTTGGAATAAATAAATACATGTTTAGCTTAGCTTAAGATATTTATTCAATGCTCTCACAGCCTCAGTGGCTCAGCAAAGGGGTAGAGCAGGGTAGGGGCACACAGAGACACAGTGCATTCCTCATTTTTCATTGTTACATAGCAGTTTTCGTACATTTTTTGCTTCAATTTGCTAATTTTTTTGTGTGTGGAATTTTACACCTATGTTCATGAGTGATAATGGTCTGTAGTTTTCCTGACTTTGGTTTTGGTATTAGGGTAATGCTGACTTCATACAATGAGTTAGGAAATGTTCACTGTGCTATTTTCTGGCAGGAATGACAGAGAATTAGTATCATTTCTTCCTTAAATGTTTGGTAGAAGTCACCAGTAAAACCATCTTGTCCTGGTGCACTTTTTTGGAAGGTTATTAATCATTGATACATTTCCTTTATAATAGTCATGGGCTTATTCAGATTATCTATTTTCCTTGTGTGTGTTTTGGCAGATTGTATCTTTCAGAGAATTTGGTCTATTACATCTATGTTACCAAATTTGTGGCATATAGTTACTAATTATATTCTTTTATTATATTTTTAATGTCTGTGGGCTCAATAACAAGGGCTACTGATATTAATAATTTGTGACTTTTCCCATTTTTTCTTGGTTAAGCTGGCTAGAGCTTGATCTATTTTATTGATCTTTTCATAGAACCAGTTTTTGATCTGGTTGATTTTTTTTTTTCCTATTGATTCCCTGTTATTTAATTGATTCCTGCTCTAAATTTTATTATTACTTTTCTTTTGCTTACTTTGAGTTGATATTGTTCTTCCTCTCTAGTTTCTTGAGGTAGAAGCTTAAGTTATTGATTTTAGGTCTTTTCTAATACATGCAGTTAATGCTATAACTTGCCCTCTAGATACTGCTTTAGCTGTATTCCACAAATTTTGATCAATTGTATTTTCATTTTCACTTAATTCAAAATATTTTAGAAGTGAATTGTTTAATCTCCAAAAATTTTAGGATATTCTAGGTATCATTTCTTAGTGACTTCTATTTTAATTCCATTGTGATCTAAGAGTATACTTTATATGATTTTTTAAATGTTTTTTTTATTGATTTTAGAGTGAGGAAGGGAGAGGGAGATAGACAGAGAGAGAAACATCGATGTGAGAGCACAACATCTATCAGCTGCTGCCTCCTGCATGCCCCCAACTGGGGATTGAGCCCATAACCTAGGCATGTGCCCTTGACCAGGAATCGAACTGGCAACCTCCTGCTGCACAAGACAATGCTCAACAGAGCCACACTAGCCAGGGATGCTTAAGTATTTCTACTAGTCACTAACTGTACCAATTATTTGTGATTTTCTGTATTCTATTATTTATCTAGTTTTTAGGGAGACAGTTTGCCTTGTGATTATAGAAGAGTTGTTAGTTTTCAGTTTGTTCAGCTTTTTCTGGTTCTGAGAATGGGAGGGACAACTTTCAAGTTCTTTATATGTCGAGCTAAAACTTATTATTTTTTTTTTTAATCCTCATGCAAGGGTATTTTTCTATTTTATCTTCAGATAGAGTAGGAGGGAGGAAGACAGAAGGAGAGAGAGAAAGAAACATCAATGTGAGAGAGACACATCAACTAGTTGCCTACCGCATGACCCTGACCAGGAATATAAGAGTTTATTACTTTTACTACACAAACCTGAATAATATTTTTCTATAAAGATAAGGTTTGAATAATGGTTGGTCTGATGGGAAGTAACAGAAAACAGCAACAATTATCAACCTTACTATATGTTACAAATGAATAAAAACTTATAGGTAGCTAGAATTTATATTCTCAATAAAGGTGCTTCTATTTCTTCCAGAAGTATCATGAAAAATTCATGGTAAATCTTTAGTTTCTTCTAATAACTGAAATTTCAGAAATAAGGTAGTCATTTTAAACAGTTAAATATAAAAATTGAAATTGATGGCACTCTTATACATTTTATTTTAATGTAAAGAAATATCTAAAAACCAGTTGAGTGTGATATATAAAACTGCCGTCCTGGTAATCTGTAAATTTTTTATAAAATATCCAGAGTGGACATTTGTAATTCATGATAGTGGGCCTTCATCAGTGATTGTTTAATACTAGTTAAGTTGCCAGTTTAAGCTGAAACTTATCAAAAGTTAGATTGACAAACAGCTTGGATTACTTGACAGTAGAAGAATAAAATTGAAATCATTTTGTAGCATCTTTTGTCTGAATTTTGTGGTCATAAAATCAGAAGATATCTTCAGAGGGTTGATGCTTTGCCCTCTGAAAGTTTTATTGCATAGCACAATGTCTGATACACAAAAGGCTTTTAATTAATATTTATTATTGAGTGAATTAAATGAATGAAGATTAACTAGCTTGATTCTATATTCATCAGTTATTTGCTGACCTACCTTGTTGGCTTCTTGCCATTTAAAGTGTCAAGATAACATTCTATCATCTTGCTGTTTTTACATTTAGAAAAGATTTTTATGTCAAAGCTCTAGAATCACTGAGTATTTTGCTAATATTACTATACTTAGAATTTGAACTAATAAGCCTTTGTAAATGTGAGATTAATTTCATGTAATATTTTTGTTAGCTTTAGTTTGAGAAATATATATTCCTTAGGCTTTAACCACTAATCAGCCATAAATAAAAAGAATATTATTAGGAAAACCCATAGTTTCTTCTGTAGTTGATAGTAGAGTTCTTTGTTAACCTTACTTCCTTTTTTTTTTTTTTCCCCAAACACTGGATACCAACGAATACTTAAAAGATGGTACCCAAAACAAAAAAGTTATATATCAGGAGACAAACTAGCCAAATTTTGTAGAAGTCCCTTTCAGTGCTATTTAAAATATTTGGGAAAAGAATATCCTAGGTTGTGAATCTAGCCTGTAGTTCACTAATAAATATTATTTATTCTTTGGGAACTATGCAGAATAAGGGGAATGATGTACCAATGCTTATTAGCATTTTTTAAAAAGAAAAATATGCATTATAGATACTGTGTATAAAAGTATACCTCAGTTTTTACTTAGTAATAAATTTATGCATATTATCCAAATAAACAATCATGTGTTATAGTATAATAGGAAAAAAGTCAGGGATTTAGTGGCAGACATATCTGGTTTCAAATCCCAGCTCTTGCTAGGCAGTTGTGTGGCTCTGAAAAGTTCCAGAAAGCTTAAAAGCTTGTTTCCTCAGCAATAAAGTTGGGATAATTTTACCTTCTTCAAAGAGCCATCCTAAAAATCAAATAAGATGATGTTTGTGATTATGCCAGATACACAGTTAAGTACTGAGCAAATGGAAGTTCAGGTAGGGAGGTACTTTATGCATGTGCAGCTTTGTCAAGAACTGTGTGAGGTGATATACTGCCATGTCTTTCAAGGAGTCCCAGTGAGTATCCAGAGTCTCAAATACATTTGTATGCTTTATTTATCTCATTAAAAACACATAAATACATATATCACTACTCAGTTTTTATCTCCCAAGCTTATGTGTAGTTTATTAAGTATATTATAATGTCTAAATTGTGAAAATCCATTTCCATACTACTTTTCAAATGTGTGCTATTCATCCTCATATTCAGATTTAATGGAGAGTATACATTTTAAAGGCATATTTAAACAAATGCCTGAGAATACATTTTCTATTTTGCTATGTAATAGCTTCACAGACCAGTAGATTAGTAGGAATTGGTGCTGGAAGTTCAAAAGAGCAAATACAGAAATCCTTCCCTTTGTTATTTGTTATTAATATTATTAATTTGTTATTACTGTTATCAATTATTAGAAGGAAAGGAGGTAAAGCCAAAGACAGTTGGTTTTGACTGTCTTCCATTGGAACCCCTTTCCTGTGTTTAAGATATATTTCATAATTTGAGTCTTACTTGCCTTCTCCCTCATTGCCTTTTAACAGATAAACCAATCAGTTGTTCCTATCTGTGCCTTTGAATCTGAACTGACTGGCAAAGAAGCTGAGAGTGGAGAATTCATTCCTGTAGCAACAGTAACATTTAGTTTACAAGAACACCAGTACTGATTTGGGACTGACCTTTGCATGTATAACTTTTAGCCCTATATTAAGGCAATGAATTGGATTATTTTAATAGTGAACTTAGTTGCCTTTTTTTTTCCTCTCCATTTTGCACTTTTACAACTGGATATAATAAAATTACATTAGTCTCCCAGCAAGGTTGTTGGTTTGGGCTCCCCCACTCCCCAGATTTTAGAAGCTTGTTATTAAATCTCATTTGAATATAAAAATAATGCATACCTTTGATATTTCTTTTGCCATAGAATATTATCTATGTAAAACAATTAGAAGTCGGGGTTGAGGTAAAAGTTAATTGTTCTATAACTAATAATATAGCTTATTTTTAAACTCAAATATGTTGCCAGTGTAGTTTTTTTTAATATATAGTATTATTTGTGTTCATTTATTAACATTTAAATGCACATCTTTTAAACTAAATTTTTTTCTGCAGAAAATATATTCCATGTGTTTTAGGTCAAATTAATTTTTTTTTGGCACCAAGAGGGCTATTAAGAGGGACATAGAACACATTTTGGTCATTAAAGAAAAATAGCCTGCCAAGAACTTGAGCAATTAAAGAAAACTCTAAAAAAGGTATTTGAACTAAAGTACTATTATCAGCCCTTTTATTTATGTTTTTAAAACAAAAGAAACAATCTTTGCTTTATAGACACAGGTGTTTGTTTTTAATTCTTTTTAATATGGTGAATTATTAAATATTATAACATATATCCTACATAGATTGCAGGCTTTTAGTTTACTTATTTATTTATTTTTTTGTTAAACCTCACCAGAGGATATTTTTCCATTTATTTTTTTAAATAGAGTAGAAGGGAGGGAGGGAGGGAAAGAGAAAGAAACATCAATGTGAGAGAGACACATCGATTGGATGCCTCCCGCACGACCTTGACCAGGGCGGGGATCGAACCTGCAACCCAGGCACATACCCTTGACTGGTCTCAGACCCATGACACTCTAACTGCTGAGCCAACTGGCCAGGACTAGATTGCAGGCTTTTAAATAATAAAATTATAAGGTAGTAGGAAAATGTGCTTTATTTACTTCACTTATGTGTTTATGATGCCTAATATTGATGTATGAAAAGTGATAATAATTATAGTATAAATTACTCTACGAAAGTAATAGTATTTGGCTTTATTTTAGTTCGGGTAGAAAGTATTTTAACCTTAACTGGCTGCTTAGGGTAGCTAGAATCGGGAAACTTGCACCTGGTAGCTTTATGTGACTAATTTGTTCAGTTGAACCAAACAGCTTTTCACTAGGATAAAAAAGAATTTGACTGAAAGGGATTAAATGAAAGAATAAAGGCTAATCCTGATCTTTAGCTGCAATTATATAAGTAATGAGAAGGGGACTAGCCATTTTAAATTGTGTAGATAATATAATTGAAAATAATATATATCTTTGAAAGATGCCCAATAACTGAGAAAAGTGTCACATATAGTTACTGTAATTAATGTATTAAATATTAATTACATTTTGCATTGCTTTGCCAGATATTTTAAATCTAGTTCCTGTCTTTTGAGAAAGTAACAGGATCAAAGAAAAAGTATTGTTTTTATTGTCTTTAGTTGGATTAGCATATATATTGTTACACGTAAACATAAGCTTCAAAAGGGGATAGGTTATGATGGACATAACAGAATCAGTGTTTAAGTGAAGGAGTTAACCCTGGAAATAGTTGCAACTTCTCACTAAGATCCAAGGGAAGGAAAGGATGACAGAAGATTTAACAGAAAAAAAGGAAGTTAAGGAAGCTCTATTAGAATAAACTTAAGTTCTTTCAGTAATAAGCCTTTTTTTCCCCAAAGACATAAAAGTAAGACATTGCCCCTAAATTCACAAACTTTCACTAATATAGGGGAAGACCAGTTCTTAAAATAATAAGGTTAAAGTTCAGTGTTTAACCAAAGGTAAAAAAAAAAAGTTTGAAGCAGTTTCTAGGGGGAATGTTTTCAGAAGCAGAAATTAATACATAGTTGTGAGTGATGGTGAGAGACACTTGACAATGGAAGCATTAACTTGGAGGTAGACTAAACTTTATTGAGCAAGGCTTGGAAATTTTGGAATAATTGTGGAAAAGGTGTCAGGGTAGATGATTGGTAAGATGGGCAAAGTGAAAAGAGGTTACTAGTGCCACTACGATGACTACTACTACTACTGCTGCTGCTACTACTAATGATCACGATGGTAGTAGCTCTCATTCATTTTTGGACTAGTATTTGCCAAATAATTTTACATGTGTCATTAAATTTAAGCCTCACAACCGCCCTGAAAGCTAGAATACCAAATAACTAAAATGAGTTTCAGACAAATGTTATTTAGTCAGTGCTTTCCCCCACGATTGTACACATGCAGGAGGAGCACCATTCACATTGGACAAGTCAGAAAGTGTATATTTATTACAACAGTTTTTCAGCAGATAGAAGCAAAGTATCATAAGGTAGGGCATTCTTTTAATTTGTACAAAGACAGCATATAGCTGTACAGTGGCAGCAATATATAAAATTCTATCAGTAACAGCCCCAGTTTTTGTTTTTAAAAAGATATACAGCCCTGACTGGTGTGGCTCAGTTGGTTGGAGTATCATCCCATACACCAAAAGGTGGCGGGTTCCATCCTTGGTTGGGCGTGTACAGGAGGCAACCGATTGTTTCTCTTCTCTCCCTTCCTTTCTCTCTCAAGTTAATAAAAACATATCCTCAGTGAGTATTTTTTAAAAATTATAAAAAGAGCCCTGACAGGTTTGGCTCAGCAGTAGAGCGTCAGCCCACAGATCAAAGAGTCGCGGGTTCATTTCCAGTCAAGGGCATGTACTTCGGTTGCCATTCATCCCAGCCCTGGTCAAGGTCGTGCGGGAGACAACCAGTCAATGTGTCCCTCTCATGTTGATGTGCCCCTCTCATGTCGATGTTTCTCTCTCTCCCTCTCTCTCTCCCTCCCTCTCACTCTATCTGAAGATAAATAGAAAAATATCCTCAAGTGAGGATTAAAAAAAATTATAAAAAGACATATATACACACACACATACAGAGAGAAGAGAGGCTTAAGAAAAAAGTAATGAGTACTTTTCAATTCCTGTTGTCTTAGTCATATGCACACAGTTGTGTATATTTAGTAATTAAAATTGATTTTTTTTTTTTTATCCTCACCGAGGACATTTTTTCATTTTTTGTTCAGATAGAGTGGGAGGGAGAGAGAGGAAGAGAGAGAGAGAGAAACATCGATGTGAAAGTGACACATCGAGTGGCTGCCACCCATACGACCAACCAGGGCCGGGGACAAACTGCAACCGAAATACATGCCCCTAGCGGGAACCGAACCTGGGTCTCTCTGGACCGCAGGCCAACACTCTAACCACTGAGCCAAACCGGCCAGGGCTAAAATTAATTTAAACAAACACAAACTTTATCCTTTTTTTCTTGTGTCTGGTAAATTCATAATTGTTGTGTATTATAAATAAACTTGATTAATTTTATATATTGTGACATAGTTTAGAAATAGCTGTCATTTGGACTAGTGACTAGTAGTAGTACATTTGGGTTTTGGTTTATGTGTGTGTGAGTGTAAACAGCATTACCCTTTTAATTAATAATCTAATAACATTTAGGTAAAAGTCTTTTAAAAACCCAATAAGAAATGCCTTCTTGTGACAGTTTTTAGCCTATATAACACAACTCCAGAAATATTTATTTCATATAAATGAAAAAGCATTGTGAGTAGAATAGTAACCCTCCCCTTATCCACAGGGAATATGTTCCAAGACCTCCAGTTGATGCCTGCAGCCACAGATATTACCAAACCCTATATATTGATTGCACCAATTTACATTCCACCAACAGTGCACAAGTGTTCCCATTCCACCACATCCTCGCCAACACTTGTTATTTCTAGTCTTTTTCAGAAAATCATTCTAACAGGTGTGAGGTGGTATCTCATTGTGGTTTTGATTTCCATTTCCCTGATGATTTGTGATGTTGAGCATCTATCTTTTCATGTACCTGCTGGCTCTCTGTATGTCTTCTTTGTTTTTATCTTTTCCCCACCCCACCCCCTTCCCTTTGAGGTTCATCAGTCTAACAACAAATTTGTACTTAATCCCTTCACCTTTTTTGCCCATCCCCCAGTCACCCCTCCCATCTGGCAACCAACAAAAAATTCTCTGTACCTGAGTCTGTTTCTGTTCTGCTTGTGCATTTTGTTTGTAGATTCAGTTGCTGACAGATATGTATTTATTGCCATTTTTTGTTCATATTTTGTCCCTTTGTTTTTAATTTTTGTTACAGATGTTTCTCCTTTCTCCCCACTAGACATCCTCCTCCCCATCCCCCCCCCCCCCCAGCATTGTTGTCTGTCTATTGGTTACACATACATGCATATAAGTTCTTTGGTTTATCTCATCTATCCCCTCCGCCCCCCTCCTCTGAGGTTTGTCAGTCTGAACCATACCCCTTTCTATGTCTCTGGGTCTGTTTTGTTCATCAGCTTATTTTGTTCATTATATTCCACAAATAAGTGAGATCATGTGGTATTTGTCTTATTTTGCTTAGCATCATGCTCTCCAGTTCCCTCCAGGTCGTCTCAAAAGATAATTGATCTCTCTTTCTTCCAGCTGCATTAGTGTTCCATTGTGTATATGTACCACAGCTTTTTTATCCACTCATCTATTGATGGACACTTTGGCTGTTTCCAGATCTTAGCAATTGTAAATAGTGCTGCTATGAACATAGGGGTACATATATTCTTTCTGATTGGTCTTTCAGGCTTCTTAGGATATATTCCTTGAAGTGGGATCACTGGGTCAAATGGCAGTTCCATTTTTAGTTTTTTTATTCTTTTTTTTTCATCCTCACCCGAGGACATTTTTTGTTCAGATAGAGTGGGAGGGAGAGAGAGGAAGAGAAAGAGAGAAACATCGACGTGAAAGGGACATATCGAGTGGCCGCCACCCGCACGACCATCCAGGGCCAGGGACAAACTGCAACCGAGGTACATGTCCTTAGCGGGAACCGAACCCAGGTCTCTCTGGACCGTAGTCCGACGCTCTAACCGCTGAGCCAAACTAGCCAGGGCCATTTTTAGTATTTTGAGGTAACATCATATTGTTTTCCAGAGTGGCTGCACCAGTCTGCATTCCCACCAGCAGTATACTAAAGTCCCCTTTTCTCCACACCCTCGCCAGCACTTGTTGTTTGATGATTTGTTGATGGCAGCCATTGTGACACGTGTGAGGTGATACCTCATAGTTGTTTTAAGTTGCATCTCTCTGATGATTAGTGATGTTGAGCATTTTTTTATATGTCTCTTGGCCATTTGTATGTCCTTTTTGGAGAGGTGTCTATTTAGGTCCTCTGCCCTGAATGTCGTCTTCTATTCAGATTCTTTGCACATGTATTTATTTAACTTTTTAATAGTTTTTTTTATTGATTTTTTTTTTTTTTCCCAAGAGAAAAGGGATAGGGAGAGAGAGATAGAAACATTTGTGAGAGAGAAACATCCATTGGTAGCCTCTGATTTTTGTTCTTCTTTCTCAAGATTGCTTTGGCTCTTTGGGGTCTTTTATGGTTCAATACAAATTTTAGGATGGTTTGTTCTATTTCTGTGAAAAATACCACTGGAATTTGACAGGGATTGTATTGAATTTGTAGATTGCTTTGGGTACTATGGACATTTTAGCAATATTAATTTTTCCAATCCATGATAGTTTCACAATAAACTTTTGGTAAGTATTTATATAGATGAATATGAATGGTATGAAATATGTAAACTGTAATGATTTTTTACATTATCTTTTATAATTCAGTAGTTACTTTTGATTAAAATTTATTTTAATGTCAATTATTTCCTAAAGGAATATTGTTTTAAAATATTGTATATACACTGCATATCAAAAATTGGTTCACATATGTTTATGTGATATTTATAAAAGAAATAAAATTCTAAGGGAGCACTGCTATAAACTTTAAAGATATTATATAAATATTTGAGTTACTAATTAGTAATTGAAGCCGTTCAATGTATTCTTTGCTGTCTGGATTCCAGTATTCTCTCTCATTACTATGTATTCTCATTAATAAGAGAAAATAGTATCTGACATTCTTCATGTTTGTGTACTTGTCCACTTATCCACTGGGACATTTGTATTGTTAAGCCCCAGGGTGTATGAGTGAGTAGAGTATGATGTTGGAGAAATTCAAGACATGGACAAACATACAAAATGTGAATTCAGCTAAAAGCTAGACTTACCAAATATTTAGCAGTTAGATTGTTAGATTGAATATGCTAGATTTTATTAAATGTAATATGAAATCTAGTAAATGTTTGAGCAGCTTCTAAAAGTACAATGGAGGTATTTGTTTATAAAAGAATGTTCTATTGTGTTTTAAAATTATATTTACTTTTAAGAGATTCTTAGCTGACCTTCATTTAAGGTAGGGAATTGAGAATGAAACATATTAAACTGAAAACAAATTACGAAAAGTATTCAGTACAATTGAATAATTTAATATGGACATATATGCAGAGAAATTTGTTTCAAAATAGTTTCAAAATATTCTTTGAAATGAAATGAACTCGAAATTTGCTTGCACTATTTTGCTTAACGTTTCTGTGTATTGATCTGGAGCTTTTGTATTAGAAGAGCAAGTTTTCTATTTTAAAGACTAATCCAGTGTCAGAAAAATTTTACTTTTATTTTTTCTAGGTGGTTTCAGACACCCTCGCAGGTTTTCTACCATGCAGCAACTGAACATGGAGGAAAAGATGTATATCCAGGGCAGTGTCTATGGGAAGGTTGTGAGCCTTTTCAACGACAGAGGTTTTCTTTTATTACCCACTTACAGGTACACTTTCTTAATACTATTTATTTGGTCAGTAACTTTTTTGCATTAAAGGTCTTGATGCATATTCTTTTACTTCTTCTTTCTCAAAAGGATAAGCACTGTTCAAAGGATGCCCTGCTTGCAGGATTAAAACAAGATGAACCAGGACAAGCAGGAAGTCAAAAACCTTCTACCAAGTAAGGAACATGAGTTTACTTACTGTAGTATATACAAAAAGAAAAATCAGGAAACTAGGCAAAGCATAGTAATAAGGAAAGTCAACTTAGCATAGTAGGAAACTGGAAACCTGTGTTCTGGTCCACCTCTACCATTAACCAGCAATGTGACTCTGTTCAAATTGCTTAAATTTTCTAGGCATCGCTTTTCATATTGTATATGAGAAGTATTTTATAAACTGGAGTTATATACAGTGGTTGGGAAAGTAGGTTTACAGTTGTTTGTGTGGAAAATGATGCAATAATTAATACATAATAAAAGAATAAACTGTTTTGCATACTCACAACTATAAACCTACTTGTTTGTTGTTGTTAAACCTTGCCGGAGGATATTTTTCCATTGATTTTCAGTTAGAGTGGAAGGGAAGGAGGGAGAGAAAGAGAGAGATGTGAGATATGTGAGAGAGGCACATTGACTGGTTGCTTCCTGCACAACCCCAGCTGGGGCCGGGGATTGAACTTGCAACCCAGGTACATGCCCTTGACTGGGAATTGAACCCACGATCCTTTAGTCCATGAGCCGACACTCTTAACGCTCAGCCAAACCAGCCAGGGCTGTAAAACACTTTTGCCCACCCCTGTTTCTTTGTCCTTTGAGAGAGTAATTGAACCATGTTTTTGATAATGGCAAAGAGATTTTCTCTTACAACTCCTCCTTGAGGGGAGGCCAAGGTGGAATGTAAAGGTCCTATATAAGAGTATACATATCACATTTACTGAATGGCTTTCATTTACCTGTTATTTCATGAACACATATGCAGTGAATGTAGTCAAATTCTGAGTTGGTTGTAGACTCCTGTAATTTATTTATTAGATTTATATGGTATCTCCTATTCTGTTTCTAACTGAGGCCCTTAGTTGTAGATTCTGTAACCTGAATAATATTTTTAACTCTGAAAATGTGAAAATTAATTTGTCACTACTTATTAAGATACTGCAAGGTACTGGGCATTGTGCCAGACCTAGGGAATTCTAAGAATAAGACAGTTTCTGATTCCGCAGAGCTGTCGAAGGAGAACTAGAAATATGGGAATGCAGAGTCTGCTTACATACTTTATTTATTCATTTTCTATTAATAGGCATCTACTATGTGTTAGACACTAAGGTATAGTATGAGGTATATATGACCAAGATACAATAGCTGTTATGTGTCTGAAGATCCAGACACATAAAGTATAAGTAATTTTTACTATACAGTGTAAAAGTACTAAAATGAAGAGATGCACAAGATGCTGTGAAAGCTCACCTAAACCAATCCAGGAGACCAGGGAAGGCGTTCTAATAGAAAGTACATCCAAACTGAGACCCAAAGAACAAGGAGTAAATAGCGGACGGTCTCATAAGCTATAATCATGAGTTTGAATTTTATTCCTACAGGTAACAGAAAATCATTTTTCTGCCAAATATTTTTTTCTATAATTTTTACTGTTATCTAATTTGTATATATTATGTAGCTTATAAGAATATGTTGGAATATGTTTGATTTTGGTCAAGTTTGGAGGAAGAGATATTTGGTTTATCAGTTACAATCAATCAAAAATCTAGTAACAGTTAATATGTAGATATCCTTTTCTGTTGACACCTATATATAGATATAAACTGGTTTACAATTTAAAGATTGCTTTTTCATTAACTTATTTAATATTCAGAATTAGTTTACTCATGTAAAAAAGTACCAGAGCCCAGCTGTTGTGGCTCAGTGGATTGAGTGTCATCCCATGGACTGAGAGGTCCCGGTTCGATTCCCAGTCAGGGCACATGCCCGGGTTTCGGGCTCGATCCCAGTGGGGTTTGTGTAGGAGGCAACCGATGGATGTTTCTCTCTCACATCAATGTTTTTCTCCCCCCAAAAATCAACAAAAACATAGTTTTTTTAAAAAGTACAGAAATATCCCCACTTTACATATGTGAAACCTGAAGCATAGAGGGGCAAACTGAACTATTCAAAGACATACATACAGCTAGTTATAATGTCAGAAATAGGGTTTCCTCATATGCAAGTCAGTGCTCTTTCCACCATGGTCTCACCAGAATACAACAAGGAAATCTAGAGTAGTTTGAATCTAATTTTAGGTAAAATCTATTCCTCCATTCTGTGTTTTATAAGGGACAGTGGAACTATACTGAAAGCGTTGATTAAAGTTATTAAATAATGATGAAAATAAGATTATGTAACAAATAGTTTGAAGTGTAGTATTTAGCATAATTTCATATTATATTAGGTTATCTTTTTCTGAATGAGCTATACCTATATCAATACATTCTTAGGTAATATTATTTTAGTCCTAGGTACTGTTTAGCCAAAATAATTTGCAGCTCAAATTGTAGACAGTTTTCTTCTCATCTTCACATTACATTCAATGACGTAACTTTGGTACTATATTGTAATTTTAAATTAAATTTATTGGAGTAACGTTGGTTAATAACATTATATAGTTTCAGGTGTGCTGCAATTTTATAATACATCATCTGTATATTACATTGTGTGCTCACTATCCAAAGTCTACTCTTCTTCTGTCACTATATATTTAACCCCCTTCATCCTCTTTATCCCCCCCCCACTTCCCTTCCCCTCTGGCTACTACCATACTGTTGTCTGTGTCTATGAGTTTGTTTTTTTATTGTTGTTTTTCATTTGTTGCTTTCTGTTTTATATCCCACATATGAGAACAATCATATGGTTTTTGTTCTTTTCTATCTGACTTATGTTGTATTTATTTTGATTGCATGTTTACTAGCACAGTGACTTTAAAGATGAACTATACTGGAACATATGTTGTTTTCTTTACAGTTGGTAAATTGGAAAATAAAACACTTGAAAGTTCACCTGTTACCAAGAGCCTCTTTGCCTAAGCTGACACACAATAAATATTAATGCTGGGCCATGGGAGATTTTATTCATCCTGTATCCAAAGTTCCACAGTAACTAACTTGGGTTGGCAGGTTGGTCAGTCCGTCTGTCTACAGCATCATGGTAACAATCTCTTTTTCTGTCTGATCAATTTAGGCAGCCAGCTGTAGGGGGCACAAGCTCAACTCCTAGAGCACAAAAGGCCATTGTGAATCATCCCAGTGCTGCCCTTATGGCTCTTAGGAGAGGATCAAGAAACCTTGTCTTTCGAGATTTTACGGTAAGCAAGCCTTGAAAAGCCTTTCCTGTAAAGATGTGAGCACTATATGATTTAGATCTTTATTCTTTCTCTTTTCCTTTCTTTTTAAGGATGAAAAAGAGGGACCAATAACTAAACACATCCGACTAACAGCTGCCTTAATATTAAAAAATATTGGTAAATATTCAGAATGTGGTCGCAGGTGAGTAATCTGTTTTCCATAGCCAAAGTGAATTTAGATTATTTTACTTTTCATATATGGTAATAAGATAAGATATCTATATGTTATTCACTGTTTTTGTCAGGAATTTTGTGAATATGTCCAAAAGGTTAAGCCAAGGTCAGGCCATCATGATCTCTTTAAAGCCAAAAAATAGAAGTTGAAACTACAAAAAGATGTTCCTTTAACTTCTTTTATTAGGTTAATTTTCTTGCTAGCCATAGAATTTAGAGTAAAAAGTAGATCTGCTAAAGAAAAAACTTAGGACTTCTTGCGGGGAGGAAGGAAAGAATTGATCATTTGAATTGTGTGGAATTAGAATCAAGTTCAGTTTGTTAATTGGCATTTTAATGAACCTATCAAAGTTAACATTCACTACAATACACTGAAGTTTTAAGTTACTTTGTAATGAACTTAACCAAAAGAAGACTCAGGATTTTGTATATCTATAGAAACTAAAAACAATAACTCTAATCCTTGAGAGAGCAAATGTTCTATTAATGCCTTTTGTACCTTGTCTCCCTTGAAGCTTAAATTACTTCTCTAGTATTCCTACTGTATCTCAAGCTCCCTTGTTGAAAAGTTGTCCTTTGAGGTATCTTGTCTTCCCGATGAAGATAGTGACTTTCTCTCTGAGTCTCTCTTCTCTCATATACTATTATTAGTAATCCTATTCCCTAAATATATCTTTAATCTACCTTAGTTCTCCTCCCCTCCCCTCATTTTACCTTTTATGATATTTCTTTCAGTAATCTTCCAGCTGGATTTTCTGAACATAGAAATAGTGGTATCAATTTTTTTTTTAATCCTCACCCGAGGATATTTTTCTATTTATCTTCAGAAAGAGTGGGAAGGAGGAGGAGAGAGAGACAGAGAGAAAAATTCTTAATACTCAAGTTTTTAAAAAAATTTTTTTTCCCCGAAAAAAAGGAAGTAAGAAGGTTTAGTAACTGTATAAGAGCACTGGCGTTTTCCTGCTTCATTTATAACATGATTTCTTCCTACCGTTCTTACTGTATTGCCCTCCCCACCCTTCTTTTTGCTTCATAGCCGACATTTCAATTTCAGCCAAACTAAATCATATGCAGATTCTAATCATGCTAGACTTCCATGTCATAGTTTTGTACATTTCTTCCAATGTTCATACTATTTTCCTTGCCTAGAATGCCCTTCTCCTTGTGTTACCTGCCTATTTGATATCTGCAAACTTTTCATAATTCAGCTCAGACATTAGCTTCTGTGTGCCGCCTTTCCTATGCTGTGTTCCCCTTCCCCACCAATTTTGTTCTTCTCTATTTTTATAACATGTCTGTCTTATTATATTTAACATTATTTTGTAAATAGTTTTGATATGGCTTTTTCCCCCTACTGACCTATGTTCTAACTTTCTCTGATTAATCTTTGTAGCCCAAACACCTAGCACAGTACCCAATACATTATAGATCATCTCTACTTCCTATTCATCTTTAGGATTCAACTCAGGGATGACCTCTTCCTTTCCTGACATCTTCCTTACTACCTACCCCTGACCTAGGGTGCAGTAAGCACTCTTTACCACTGCACACATTGCATGTGGCCACCTTAGATAGTGAGATCTTTGAAAGCAGGGATTGAATATTTATTTTTATTTGTGTGTCCTCAGTGCCTAGTGTAATGTTGGGAATGTAATAGTGATTCAATAAGTATTTGATTGATAATGGAAGGAAAAAAGTCTCACAAATTAATTTTTTTGTAGAGCCTGTCTGGAGTTTGTGTAGGCAATTGTAATTGGTAGTCATTTTATAACTTTTTCTTAGGACTTTTCCCTCACATTCACATTGCACATTCTTAAGCTTATAGCAAAGACACTTGGCTGGGTTGAATTATTGGGCCAAAAGTTTTCATTTTACTGCTTTTGTGGTGGTGTTGATTTTGTTATTTTGTTTAACTATAAACCTCCCAAATGTCTTCTGGCATCTTCAGTTCCTATGATCTTAATCTAGCAGAAGCAAAAGAATTAAAACAATCCATTAAATTCTTCCCGTTCATCCTCCCAGTCCTGGTTGAAATCCCTGTCTTGAACCTCTATTGAACATCTCCAGTGATGGGGCGTTTTGCATGAGTAAAAATACTGGCAGAGAATCTGGCAAAACCCATATATGTGGGGAAGAGAGTGTAGTAAATCAGATAGCTGCAAAAGATAATTCTCTGTTGATATTTCTGCTCTCTGGTGGAATAAGTTACAGGGTGTGATTTTTTATTTTTTATTTTATTTAGACTAAAGCAGATTCTGTTTGCAGTAAAAAAACTACAGCTCAGTAGGTAGATACATGGATATTTATCTTCATTCTTAGAGTAAATCATACTGAACAGTATGAAATGTCAGCATTTTTAAAATTTGAAATTCAGAATGATTGTTTAAAATAGTGTAAGATGTTTTAATGTAGTTTATCTCCATTCTAGTGAAGCCTAAGCACTGGAGAATTGCAATATATTTCTTCTCCTTTTGATGTTATTTACCTTTTATCAATATAATACTTGGGTCTTATTTAAAAATCAAATGGTACTTTTCTATACACTAATAATGAACAATCTGAAAAAGAAATTAAGAAAATAATTCCATTTACAATAAATCAAAGAATAACATATTTAGAAATCATATTAACAAGGATATAAGACTTAAAATATCCTTTGTCATGGATTGGGAGACTTAATAGAGTTAAAATGTCAGTACTACCCAAAGCAATCTACAGATTCAGTGCAACTCTTATAATCTCAATAATGCTGTTTTCAGAAATAGAAAAATCCATTCTAAAATTTATATGGAATCTCAGGGTACCCTGAATAGCCAAAACTATCTTAAAAAAGAAAATTGGAGGACTCGCACATCCTGATTTCAAAATTTACTCAAAGCTACAGTAATCAAAACAGTGTGGTACTGGGAAAAAGACAGACATACCAACCAACAGAACAGAATAGAGAGCCCAGACATCAGATCTCATATACGGTCAAATGATTTTCAATAAGGGTGCCAATTCTCCATTTAAGAATGAGCCCTGGCTAGTTTTTCTCAGTGGTTAGAGCATTGCCCCGTGGACCAAAGGGTCATGGGTTTGACTCTGGTCAAGGGCACATACCTGGGTTGCAGGTTCGATCCCCAGCCCTGGTTGGGGTTGTGCAGGAGGCAACCCATTTCATGTATCTCTCTCACATCGATGTTTCTCTCTCCCTCCCCCCCCCCCACACCTGTCTCCTTCGTTCTGTCTTCCACTCTATCTAAAAAATCAATGCAAAAATATCCTCAAGTGAGGATTAACAAAAGGAACACAATCTTTTCAACAAATGGAGTTGGGAAAACTGTATAGTCACATGCAAAAGAATGAAGTTTAACCCTTTACCAAGCACCAATATACAAAAATTAGGTAAACATGGATCAAAGACCTAAAAGTAAGAGTTAAAATTGTGTAGCTTCATGCTCGGCTGGTGTGGCTCGGTGGATTGAACATCATCCCATGGACTGAGAGGTCCTAGTTTGATTCCCAGTCAGGGCACATGCCCGGGTTGTGAGCTTGATCCCCAGTTGGGGGTGTGTAGGAGTCAGCCGATTGATGTTTCTCTCTCACATCGATTTTTCTATTTCTCTCTCTCTAAAAAGAAAAAGAAAAAAAACTACAGCCCGGCGAGTGTGGCTTAGTGGTTGAGCGTCGACCCATGTACCAAGAGGTTGCCGGTTCGATTCTTGGTCAGGGCACATGCGCAGGTTGTGGGCCAACCCCAGTGAGGGGCATGTAGGAGGCAGCCAAAACATGTTCTCTCTCATCGATGTTTTTATCTCTCTCTCCCTCTCTCTAAAAAATCAATAAAGAAAAAATAAAAACAAAAAAAAACTATGTAGCTTCATGACATTGGATTTGGCAATAATTTTTTGGATATGAGACCAAAAGCACAGGCAACAAAAGAAAAACAAGTTGAACTTCATCAGAATTGGAAAATTGTGCATCAAAGGATATTATCAACAAAATAAAAAGGCAACCCCCAGAATGGAAGAAAGTAATTGTAAATCACATATCTGATTAAGGGGTTAATATCCAAAAAAATATAAAGAACTCCTAAAACTCAACAACAAAGAAACTGAATTAAAAATGAGCAAACGACTTGAACAGACATTTCTCCAAAGATGATAAACAAATGGCCAATAAGCACATGAAAAGGTGTTCAAAATTACTAGTCATAACGGAAATGCAAATCAAAACTATGATGAAATACCACTTCATACCCAGAAGGATAACTATTATTAAAACACAAAACAAAATGTCTTTGAATGGATGTGGAAGAATTAGAACCCTTGTTTATTGCTGGTGGAAATATAAAAAGATACAGCCACGGTGAAAATGGTAAGGCAGTCCTCTAAAAATTAAACATAGGATTACCTATGCAATTCCACTTCTGGGTATATACACAACAGAACTGAAAGCAGGTAGTTGAACAGATACTTACGCACCACTGTTCATAGCAGCATGGCTGGAAGGTGAAAGCAACCCAACTGTCCATCAACAGATGAATGAATAACTGAAACGTGGTTTGTGTATATATACAATGGAATATTTTTCAGCCTTAAAAAAAGAGTGAGAGCTTCTGGTCAAGATGGAGTAGGTAAACACATTATTGGCATCCTCCCACGACCACATCAAAATAACAGCTAATGTACAGAACAGCCATCATTGAGAACCACCCCTGAACAGAAGTCCTATAACTGGATATACAGAAGAAGTCACTTAAGAACTGGTAGGAGGGTCCGGCCAGTGTGGCTCAGTGGTTGAGCATCGACCCATGTACCAAGAGGTCACCAGTTTGATTCACGGTCAGGACACATGCCCAGGTTGTGGGCCCAGTCCCTGGTAGGGGGCATGCAGGAGGCAGCCAATTGATGATGTTCTCTCTCATTGATGTTTCTATCTCTCCCTCTCCCTTCCTCTCTCTGTAAAATCAATAAAGAAAAAATATTAAAAAAAAAAAAAAAAAAAAAAAAGAACTAGTAGGAGGGACAGAAATGCAGAACATGTGGTGGTTAAACATTGTGAGGGATATTTCAGCTGTGGAGGTCCCTCCTGAGAAGTCAGGAGTCCTAGCCCCATACCAGGCTCTTCAGTCCAGAGTTTCAGTGCCAGAGAGAAGTCCCCATAACTTCTAGCTGTGAAAACTAAAAGAGATTGTGGCTGAGTGAGACAGAGGGTTGCTTGAGTCCCAGGCGTTCCACTTAAAGGACCAATACAGGGATTTACTCATATTCATTCATGCTGAGCTCCAGCGCTGGGACAGCAGCTTGAGAGGTACCAACAACATATGGGGAAGAAGTGACTTATCTGGCTTTGGGTGAGGGCTAGAGGAGCAGCTTTCTCCCAGACAGAAATGCTGGCAGAAGCCAATGTGCCCTTTCTGGACACCAGATCTGAGTCTGCATCAATCTGGCTAATACCTTTTTGCACTGGCCTTGTGATTCCCGGAGACCTATGTCACACAACTTGCAGGCCTACCCAAGCCATTATTCTAATGGCTTTTCCATACAAATGGCCTGTCTTGGCTTATGCTGCAGGCATTCCTAAATTCTCTCAAAGGTTCAGAAATCCCAAACAAGCAGCATCTGGCCTCAGCGTGCCACATACCTCTTGCTAAGTGGCCCCAGGCCTGGCACTAGCAGCATCCAGCCTCGATTTTCAGCTTAGACTCCCCCAGGCACCTCCAATCCCAGCACAAGTAATTGCCATCTGCCGATCACTCTGTAGCTCATGCCAGATGGCCCTGGGAAGGACACCATCAGCGGCTTTGACCTGCACCTCCCAGGAGGCCCCAGAGTCAGCACACGTAGTGGCCAGCTTCAGACCATGCTGGAGCACCACCCAACCACCTCCACAAGTGACATTGAAGTGAGTCCTGCTCTGTGGTTTGGCCCCTATATAGGAGCTCCTCTGCTATGGTCACAGCCAGTCCTCATAGCTCGTTGAAGTGCCAATAGCAACCAAGGCTTAACTACAACAGGAGGTTGCACAGTCTACACCTCTGGTTGGGGGCGGGGGGCACCTAGAGCACCAGGCTCGGATGACCCAGGAGTCTGTGCCACTGGGCCCCTCAAGACACCTACTACATAAAACCAACTCACAAGGATTGGGAGGCATAGCACATCTTCCTAATACATAGAAACAGACACAAAGAAGCATCCAAAATGAGGAGACAAAGAAACATGTCCCAAATGAAAGAATAGGAGAAATCTCCAGAAAATGAATTAAATGAAATGGAGGCAAGCAAACTACCAGATACAGAGTTCAGAACAGTGGTTGTAAGGATGATCAAGAAACTTAGTGAGAACTACAACACCATAATAAAAGGACATAGAAACCATAAAAAAAGAGACCAGTCAAAAATGAAGAATAACTGAAATAAAGAATACACAAGAAAGCCCAGCTGTTGTGGCTCAGTTGGTTGAGCGTCGTCCCAAGAGGTCATCGGTTCAATTCCTGGTCAGGGCACATGCCAGGGTTGTGGGCTTGATCTCTAATAGGGAGCGTGCAGGAAGCAGCTAATCCATGTTTCTCTCTTATCAATGTTTCTATCTCCCTCTCCCTTTCTCTCGCTCTCAAAAAAAATAAAAATAAAAAAAAAACATGGATCAGAGCAGCAATTTGGAAGACAAGGTAGTAGAAAACACCCAGTTGGAATAGCAAAAGGAAAAAAGAATCCAGAAAAATAAGGATATTTTAAGGGATCTCTGGGAAATCATCAAGCCTAACAACATCATAGGTCCACCAGAAAGAGGAGAGAGAGAGCATGGGATTGAGAACCTATTTGGAGAAATAAGGAGTGAAATTTTTCCTAACCTGGTGAAGGCAACAGACATAAAAGTCCAGAAAACAGAGTCCCAAACAAGATGAACCCAAAGAGGCCCACACCAAGACACATCATAATTAAGATGCCAAAAATTAAAGACAAAGAAAGAATCTTAAAAGCAGCAAGAGAAAAGCAGTTAGTTACCTACAAGAGAACCCCCATAAGATTGTCAGTTATTTATCAACAGAAACTTTGCAGGCCAGAAGGGAGTGGCAAGAAATAATTCAAAAATGATGAAAAGCAAGGATCTACAACCAAGATTACCCAGCAGAGCTATCATTTAAAATCAAAGGACAGATAAAGGTATTCCCAGATAAAAATCTAAAGCTAAAGGAGTTTGCCCTGGCTGGTTTGGCTCAGCAGTTAGAACATCAGCCTGCTGACCAAAGAGTTGTGGGTTCGGTTCCAGTCAAGGGCATGTACCTCAGTTGCGGTTCATCCCTGGCCCTGGTCGGGGTCGTGCAGGAAGCAGCCTGTCTGTGTGTTCCTCTTACGTTGATGTTTCTCTCTTTCTTCCTCTCTCTCCCTCCCACTCTATCTGATGATAAATGGAAAAATATCCTCGGGTGAGGATTAAAAAATAAAGCTGAAGAGGTTCATCAACACCAAACCAGTATTATTATAAGACATTAAAGAATCTTTTAAGAAGAAGGGGAAAACAGATTTAAAAAATAGTAATAAAATGTCAATAAATACGTATCTATTAGCTATTACTTAAAATGCAAATGAGCCCTGGCCGGGTTTGGCTCAGCGGTTAGAGCGTCGGCCTGCAGTCCAGAGAGACCTGGGTTCGGTTCCCGCTAAGGGCATGTGCTTCGGTTGCAGTTTGTCCCCGGCCCTGGTTGGTCGTGCGGGTGGCAGCCACTCAATGTGTCCCTTTCACGTCGATGTTTCTCTCTCTCTCTTCCTCTCTCTCCCTCCCACTCTATCTGAACAGAAAATGAAAAAATGTCCTCAGGTGAGGATTAAAAAATAAAATAAAATGCAAATGAATTAAATGCTCCAAAGACATAGGGTGACTGAAGGGATAAGAAAACATGACCCTTACATATGCTGTCTACAGGAGACTCACTTCAGATGGAAAGACACAGACTGAAAGCAAAGGGATGGAACAAGTTATTTCATGAAAATGGAAACAAAAAAAGCTGGGGTAGCAAAACTTGTAACAGGCAAAATAGACTTTAAAACAAAAGGCAAGCCCTGGCTGGTTTGCTCAGTGGTTAGAGCATCAGCCTGCAGACCAAAGAGTCGCAGGTTCAGTTCTGGTCAAGGTTGAGGTTGAGTCCCCAGCCCTGGTGGGGTCGTGCCGAAGGCGACCAGTGTGTCTCTCTCACATCTGTGTTTCTCTCTCTCTTTCTCTCTCTCTCTCTCTCTCTCTGTCTCTGTCTCTCTCTCTGTCTCTCCCCCCTCCTTCCTCCCTCCCTCACACTGTATCTGAAGATAAATGGGAAAATATCCTCAGGTGAGGATTAAAAACAAAAAACAGAAGTCTATATAACAAGAGACAAAGAAGGATCCAGCATTTCCACTTCTGGGTATTTATTAGAAAAAAACACTAAATCAAAAAGACATATACATCCTAATGTTCATTGCAGCATTATTTATAGTAGCTAAAATATTGAAGCAATCTGTGTCCATCAGTGGATGAGTGGGTAAAGGAGTGATGCATATGTACAGTGGAATATGACTCAGCCTGTAAAAACGAATGGAATCTTGCCATCTGCAGCAACATGGATGGACCCAGAGGGTATTGTGCTGAGTGAAATAAGTCAGACAAGAAAGACAAATGCCAGATGATTTCACTTATATGTGGAATCTGAAGAACAAAATAAATGAACAAGCAGAACAGAAATAGACTCATAGATACAAAAACATTTTGATGATTGCCAAAGGGGAAGTGGTTGAGGGGATGGGTGAAAAAGTGAAAGGATTAAGAAGTATAAGTGGATAGTTGCAGAACAGTGATGGGGATGTAAATTACCGCATAGGGAATGTATTGTATCAGATGGGTGCTAGTTTTATTAGGGTGGTCATGTCTGAAATTATGTCAATATCTAACCACTGGGTTGTAAACCTGAAACTAATATAATATTGGCTATCAAGTGTGATTGAAAAATGAAAAAAAAAATTTGTTTTAATGCAATCAAAGCTTAAATAAATTAGGGGTGGGTGGACCTGGAAACTGTTAATACACGGATTAAATTGGGCCAAAACACCTGGAACATTTCCTATGACTACTCATTTAAAAAATAACCTGTTTTGCCCTGGTCTGTTTGCTCAGTGGTTAGAGCATCAGCCCGCCCACCGAAGGGTTTCGGGTTTGATTCCCAGTCAAGGTCACATACCTGGGTTGCAAGTTCAATCCCCAGCCCCCATCAGAGCTCATGCAGGAGGCAACATTATGACTGCATTGCATGGTAATTGTTTTGTTGTTGCGTGGTGTGGCTTTATGCAGCAGGGTTTTTTGTTTTTTTTGGGGGGGGGTTGTTGTTAATCCTCACCCGAGGATATTTTTTCTGTTGATTTTTAGAGAGAGAGGAAGGGGGGGGAGAGAGAGAGAGAGAGAGAAACATCAATGTGAGATCAATGTGAGAGAGATACATCGATTGGTTGCCTCCTGCACGACCCTGACCGGGGCCAGGAATCAAACCTGCAACCCAACCATCTGCCCTTGACCAGAAATCGAACACTTGACTCTTCGGTCCACAGACCTATGCTCTAAACGCTGAGCCACACCGGCCAGGGCATGAATCTGTATTTTTTTATAGTTGTTTTGCTTTGCTTTGCTTTGCTATGGTAAAAATGGCTATAGGGTCCCACATGTTAAATTTTGGCTTTTAATTTCTATGTCTTTTCCCATTTACTGCTTCCATATAATGTTTTTCATTCAAAATTTAGAAGTCATCTCCTTCATTTCACTTTCAGTTTCTTTTACCCAGGATTTTTTTTTTTTTTTTCAAATCCTCACCCGAGGCCCATGGCTCAGTGATTGAGTGTCAACCCATGCACCAAGAGGTCACTGGTTCGATTCCGGTCAGGGCACATGCCCAGGTTGTGGGCCAAATCCCCAGTGGGGGGCATGCAGCAGGCACCCAATCGATGTTCTCTCTCATCAATGTTTCTATCTCTCCCTCTCCCTTTTTCTCTCTCTAAAAATCAATAAAGAAAAACAAAAATTTTTTTTAAATGAAAAATAAAAATAACTCCTCACCTGAAGATATTTTTCCATTTATCTTCAGATAGATTGGGAGGGAGGGAGAGAGAGAGAAACATCAATGTGAGAGAGACATGTTGATTGGTTGCCTCCTGCACGACCTGGACCAGCTCCGGGAACCGAACCGAAACCAAGGTATGTGCCCTTGACTGGAATTGAACCTGTGACTCTTTGATCTGTAGGCCGATGCTCTAACCGCTGAGCCAAACTGGTCAGGACTACCCAGGGTTATTTTGTTTTGTTTTATTTTATTTTATTTTATTTTATGTCATTTTTTTTTCCAGTTTTTATTAATATATTTTTGTTATAGATGTTTCTCCCTTTTCCCCCCTAGACACCCTCCTCCCCGCCCCCCCCAACCCCCCCACCCCACAGCATTGTCTGTGTCCATTGGTTATGCATACATGCATATAAGTTCTTTGGTTCATCACATCCATCACTCCCGACCCCAGGATTATTTTAATGAAGGCACTATGGTTTTTGGATAATCTCATGCTGTTTGATTTTTATTTTTTTTTCTTTTCCTAACATGAAAATTTCCACACATGAGGCAAACTTGGAATAATTTTGCAGTGAACACTTACATAACCAATCACCTAGCAGCTTACCATTGATAGTTTAGTAATATAGTTGACCCTTGAACAACGTGGGGGTTAGGAACTTTGACTCCCCAACTCTCCTACCTCCCCATCCCCCTACCCTGTGCAGTCAAAAATTGGCATATAAACTTCGGACTTTCTCAAAATCTAACTAATATTCTACTGTTTGTTGAACAGAAGCCTTACATAAACAGTTGATTAACACATATTTTGTGTGTTATATGTATTATATACAGTATTCCTATAATAAAGCTGAGAAAAGAACATTTTGTTAAAATAATAAGGAAGAAAAAATACATTTACAGTTTTTATTGGGGGGAAAAACCTGCATGTAAGTGGGACCATGCATTTCAAACCTGTTTTGTTCAAGGGGCAGCTGCATTTTTCTTCACATACCTATCCATCCTTCCATTTCTGGCTGATATACTGTTTTTCTCCTCAACCTTAAGTATCACTTTGCTAGACAGTGCTCACTCTTACAATCTCTTTTTTTATATACACAGCCACATCAATACTATAATTTCTTTTTAAGTTTATAAATTTTTTAAAAACCAGTTTCTTTTATGGAATATTGTGGCATTCAAATAATAGTTAAGCCAAGTGTTGCCTAGTTTTACTTAATGAAGGAAAGGAAACTTTATTATACATAGGACATAATTTTTATTTTCAAGTCATCTCTTAAAAGCAACCATTTTGGCTCAGTGGTTAGAGCGTGGGCCAGCAGACCAATGAGTCGTGGGTTCGATTCCGGTCAAGGGCATGTACCTTGGTTGCGGTTCAGTCCCCGGCCCTGGTCGGGTCGTGCAGGAGGCAACCAGTCGATGTGTGTCTCTCACATCGAGGTCTCTCTCTGTCTCTCCTTCCCTCTCCCTCTCTCCCACTCTATCTGATAATAAATGGAAAAATGTCCTCGGGTGAGGATTAAAAAAAGTAAAGCACCCTGGCCGGTTTGGCTCAGCGCTTAGAGGGTCGGCCCGCGGTCTGGAGAGACCCGGGTTCGGTTCCCGCTAAGGGCACATACCTGGGTTGCAGTTTGTCCCCGGCCCGGTTGGGGTTGTGTGGGTGGCGGCCAGTCGATGTGTCTCTCTCACATCGATGTTTCTTCGCTCTCTGTCTTCCTCCCTCTCTCCCTCTCGTTCTATGAATGCAAAAAGTGTCCTCAGGTGAGGATTTAAAAAATCTCTACAGCTGCTTTTTGACAGGATCTGAATTTTTTAATTTTTATTGAGCCAAGCACACTTGTCATGAGAACTGCCCTCCTAACAAGGTGTGCATGCACACTGCATGGCTGCCGGCCCGGGTGCCCTGTGCACAGTGGGTCGGAGCTGCTTCCTCCTGCTCCACTGGGACCTCATGCCATCGGCCAGCGCTCCGCGCGCCACCGTCCCAGTCCCTGGCAACCACTCTTCCACCCCTTGAGTCTATGAATTTCACTATTTTAGAGACATTACCTGAATTTTCTAGAAGCATGAATGAAGATAATTACAAAATCATGCTGGGCAGTTTCCTGTATTTAGAAGGGTACCACGGAGAAAAGGCAGACAATCAGAGATCTTGCCTAATTCTGCCACTACTGTTTAAGTAGCTAGAAGTCATTTGTTGGAGATGTCTCAGTTTATCCGCTTGTAAATTGAACAGGTTAAACTGGTTGTTTCCCAGATCCCCTTTTCTCCTCTAGCAATGCTATATTAACACTTACTGTGGGACTTACCTTTTTAAACTTGAAAAATCCATAGGGAATCATCCCCAGGACCTTGGATACTGATGAACTTCTGTGTTTTTTTCCAGATTATTAAAGAGACATGAAAACAACTTATCAGTGCTAGCCATCAGTAACATGGAAGCCTCCTCCACCCTCGCCAAATGCCTTTATGAACTTAACTTTACAGTTCAGAGTAAAGAACAAGAAAAAGACTCCGAAATGCTGCAGTGAAAAATAACCCCACTTCTACAGTGGGGAACGCGAAGTCAGACACATTTCACATGTTGTTACTGAAGAAAGCACCGAGTCTTAATGGAGCAGAGACCATGCAGAGAATGGATTATCTTATCTCCTCCAGTGATGCTGAGAGGAAGCTTCGTATTCTGATCTCTGAGTGAATCCCTTTGTTCTCTGTTTTAAAAAATCTAAAAAGGAAAAGAAAAAAAGAACTGCTGTGGGATTGTCAACCAGCTTATCTGCAGGATGTCTCTCAGATCTGATAAATCCTGATGGAAACTGGTATGATCAGAATTCAGTACCATCCACATTGGAATATACATGGAATATTGTAAAACCTACATGAGCAGATGAAATAGAAGCATTAAATATTTTTATCTATATCCAAAAAGGAGCACATTTTTATATTTACAAAACCGTTTAAGCTGGTTTGAATAATTAAAAAGTTTCAGCACACCTATACCCCTGATCTCCGAGGGGAACACCAATATCTAGCTATGGATTGTGTGTTTTGTTTAGAAATCAGTAGCTTGGTTTTCTTACTTGAGCCAATATATTTTCACTTATTTATTATCATAAAAATTTACCAGTCTGAATAGATCTTGTAAATATTTGTGAATAGAATGAACACCCTCCTGCCACTGCAGCCACTGGAAGTACGTCCTGTGGTGCCCGAGAAGCATTACTGGTAGGCTCTGAAGTTCCCAGACTTTCCTGTCGATTGTAAGTAATTGTGACATATTCCACGCAGTGGATGGGTGTTCTTTAGATCTGTGTAAATACTTCTGCAAAGGTACTGATGCTGTAAAGTCAAAACAGTTGTGGAACTGTGATTTTTCTTTTCTCTCTCTCTCTCTCTTTTTTTTTTTTTTTTTTTTTGTATTATACACCTTGTAGAACTCATTTTGCTGGCTGAAAGAGTATGGAATAATATATCTCATGTCATTTTTGTAGAAGAAAACTATTTGAAGGTATTTTTTGGTTTCCCCTAACATGTATCCACTGTAAACGTTTGTCATGTGCAAGCTCAGAGCTTGGACAGAATTTTTTGTATTTGTAAATTGGTTTAAATACATGGAATTTTATACAGGTTTTCTCCTGTGTTATATATGCATTATGTGCAGGTATGATATTTTCTTCACTACTTTTTCTATCTTAATATAGTGTGGAATTTTATTGTATTATTCTTCCATTCTTAATACTGTACCACATTCCTGCTCAGAAACTGCTCACTTCCTTAAATTGTCTTTTTCCCTCAGCGTGACATGTATCCATTTATAACTGCCTATTGCCTGTTCTATTAGCATCCAAAAGTGTGGAAGGCCTCCCAGCCACCATTTCTGCTGTGTCCTTAGGATGTGCAGTAAAAATAGAGACCTAACAGTTATGTTATAGAATGGCTTTATTTACTTTGGTGACTGTTTATAGTTTTTAAATAAAAGACTGAACATTTTCTTGAGTCTTTCATTTCTGAGTATGGTTAAGACATTCTTTAAAAATATAGAGAGAATCTTAAATTCAGCTGAAGGCAAGGGCCAGTCACCTATTTGATGTATGTTTGTTTCTAATACATTAAACAGAGAAGAGCTAAGAGAGGTCCTTTACATGACAAACGTGCATGAGAGAGCGGGAGATTGAGAGTATTTTCCATTTGTTAGACTGCAAAGAAAACCCAGATTATTGTTTGGTACTGTGTCTTTGACAGTTTCAGATCCACAGTGCATCCAAATATTCAACTTGAATTTGGAAGCAGCTTCTTAGAATAAAAGGGCCTTACTTTGGATGTAAATTTTTTTTTTACTATTTTGATTCAACTATAGATGTAGCAAAGGAAAATCTAATCTCTCCCTTAAGGGAGCTCCCAGGCACAGCACTCTGCCATGTATTAATGAATGCTTATGAAACTTTTTATCCAGCATTAGCCATGATTATTTCCTAGGGTTGTGAGGTTTATTCTTGGCCCACCTCCCAACTTTTAGGGCTGCAAACAGACGCACCAGAGATGCTGTGGTTAACACTACAATGATTCTCAAACCCTCAAAACTCACCAGGCTCCCAATGGTTGACATCAGTTGGAGAATTTTCTATTCATTGTATTTACCTAAAAATCTCTTGAATTTTTCTAACATAATTGCGTGTAACATCAGTAATTTTGTGTAACATCGATGTTTGTTTTAAAGGTACATGTTTCTTTGCAAACTAAGAAACTGCTATGGTGATCAAATTAATAGAAAAAGAAGAAAATTCAGGTTTAGAAAAATGATTTTCATATTCTCCATTCTTCCACCTCATTGGAATGCATGCCATAGTTCTAGCTTTTGTGCTCTATAATGTGTAAATATGTCTGTAGTCTCCTTGAAGCATTGGTCTCAGCTGAGAATTTTCTAAATATGTATCTGACCTAATGAAACCAAGTACGGCTTCCCACTTAGGTGTTTCTCCTTATAGCTTTATAGAACTGTGTAACGAAATACCGTGGACTGGCTGGGTCATGGAGTTACCGTGCTCACGCACACGGCCTGCAGAACCTCCCACTCATGAAAAGGTGCTCCTCGCTAGACAGAAACGTGCTGATTTCCAGTATTGTTATTTTTGTCTAAAGTTCTGTAAATACATGCTTTAATGTTATCTTTAAGAAATCTATGTAAATAATATAGTCTACAACATAGAGACTGTACAATTCTGTGTTATATATGTGCCTAGTGCTCTGTTGGCACTCAATAAATTTTAAGTAACAAAATTGATAATCATATAGCCAAGGCATATTTTTCTTCCAAGCTTGAGACAGGAAGTGACTATATACTAATGAGACTTGGTAGTTCAAGCCACACATGAAAACTTGTCTCATTACTTTATAGTCATGCCATGTATGTTTTTTTAAACCATAAAATGACAATAAAAATGATTTTTTAAATGAGAATGTTTTGGATAAGTGACTTCTGTCATGATCTTGATCACTGTGATTGAAGTTAGTAAACATCAAAGGAAGCATGATTTTTATCACAAAACAGAAGCTGTGAAGAAGCAGGAGCACAGCCACGGGATAACCACGTGGCACCTGCCCTTGATGCTGGGTCATTTTGATCAAGTAGTAATAAGTTAAAGGAGAAAAAAAATCCATTATCTATCCAAGGAAAAATTTTAGCTTATCACTCACTCATACGACTTTCACTCTCTTCAGAGTACATAAAACAGTCCCTGGGATACTGGGGAACTGCTTTCTCCTAAGGAAGCTAACTGAGCAAATGAAGACAGTGCTGCTTTCTAGTCACAGCCATTGTTAACTTTCCCACCACCTTGATGTTTGCGAATCTAGCTGCATTCGTGTACTCTCATTTACTGAGAGAAGGAGCAAAGGCTTCTACGGGTAAAATTGAGTTCCAGGATTGCGCTACGGAGAATAAGAAAGGCTGAGGCACATTGTCACATACGTGGTGATCAGACTCATTTCCTCTGATAAGACTACAGTAAGTCCTCACTTAACGTCCTCAGTAGGTTCTTGGAACTCTGGTGAGACGATGTGCATGACGAAACCAGTTTTACCCTAGGCTCATACAGAACGTTCCATTCCTGCGGCGTCTCAGCATACCAAAACTTTGAACAAAGCGACGGTACTCGAGGACCTGCTGTACACTTAAATATTAGAGAACGCTGCTGTTAAGTCCTGGTCCCTATGGATTTCAGTCTGAAAAGACGTCCACATTGGATACATGTGCATATTCAAAAAATAACTGACTTTTAAAATAATTTTTGTGAATAGGTAATACAACCATGCAATTCAAGAATCAAAAGGTTCAAAGGTATTCAGTGAAAAGGAGTTCCCCTCACACTCCTCTCCCATCTGCAGGATCCCACCCCCACTTGCCAGATAACCACTGCTGATGTTTCTGAAGTACATCTCTGGTACTGATTACATATGAGCAAATAGGAATATTTTCTCATTTTTACACACAATATTCCATACCATAAATACTGCTGCACTTCTTTAAAAACTGAAGATCGTAAGATCTTTCCATGTGGATATCAAAAGAGCTCCATTTTACGGGTGTACCATGATTTAACTAGACCCTCTATTGATGGACGTTTTAGTTTTCAAGCTTTAAGTATGCTGGTCACTAACATTTGTTAAGCATTTGCCTGTCAGTTACTGTGTTAAGCCTTTTACATGTATCATTTTAATCACAACAACCCAATGTAGTAGTTAATGTTTTGTAAGTGGGATAAAGAGGGTTTAGAATAGTAAGTACCTTGACTAAGGTCATATGGCAAGTAAGGGGAGCTATTTCACCAGAATAATTAGGAGAATTCTTTCCATAGGGAGTCAGACTGCTAGCACATACACACAGACACTTATTTTGGGTGCTAATCTTCATTGTTTCTAGTATTTTCTTCCTGTGCATTGTATTGTCTTGAGGTATTGCAAAATTCCTCAGATGTATTTTCCAAGTATTTCATTTATTAATTTGATATCACTTAACTCAGAGCCAGCAAAACTTTCTCAGAATTCCCCCAACAAAGGTACATTTCTTAGGAGTTTATAGAAACCACGGTTTCCAATCAACAACTATCCATTCTGGGTATAGTGTGAACAACTATTAGCTGACTCTTCTGGTCAGAGTTGTTCTCTTCAACATTTTCAGGATGTTAATAGGATTTTCCCCTCTTTACACCTCAATGAAATCTCATTCAGCTCACAGCACTGATGGACGACCTCCACTGCTCGTGTGGAAGGTTAAGGAGACAGCCCTGCTCTGAGGCTAAGCTTACAAATGCTACCCAATCAGACAAAAAGCAAAACAAGGGCCGTGAAAATTATTCAAGTGTTTGGTGAGTTCAAAATTTGACAGGCTTCATTTGATTGATGGGTGGGGAAGGCAAAACAGGAAGGACTTTGTTCAGAAAGAAAAACGTCTTGTAGAATTTAAAGGCCAATGGAAATTTGACCGATGTAGTAGTGGCAGGGGACTGAGTTTGGAGAAAACTTGCTCAGAAAGTTGTTTATAATTTAGCTGGTACAGGGGTAAAATAACTAGTGAGAGATCAAAGCTATAAACACTCTCCATACACATAAAACTCCCAGAAATAAAACTCCTGGACAATTCCAGAGAGAAGCAGAGTGAGTTAGGTGTTGCTAAAGCACAGAAATGACTCAGCCGCCAAAAGAACCTAAAGGGTTCCACCAAGTGTGGTCTGGGAATCAAAGGTAACTAATAAATAGGTTGAACCAGATCTTGTCGAGAGGAGCTCCAGAACCCCTCGACTAGACTGCGTGACCTCCCTACACAGCCGCTGAAAATTAGACTTTGCTTAAGAGAGGATTTATTGATTTGAATTTTCAGATATGATGCCCTCTTTACAGCTAAACTGAAAGATAACACTAATTTTGAGGCTCTCAAATTCCCTCCTTCAGGGCAACAGGGCACCCTTGCCTGAGAACAGGCAACTTTCTGAAAGTTGAAAATTGGCATGGTTTGTTAAAATCATAGCTTAGTGGGAAAGAAAAAAAAAAAAGCTGAGAGCAGCCACCATTTAATAGAGACAGCACAATTTTAAGTGCACACACACTAACTTCATGTACTCTGGAGAGGAGCAATGGATATAGGCACAGGGACAGGCCACTTCCGGTGCCCGGACAGCCTAGGTGGGCTGTGAGGAGCAGCAACCGGGGCACGTGCGCCAGTGGACCTCGTGGGGAGCCGAGCGCGGACTGAGACTGGTTAGGGAACAGGCTCTGGACGCGCCGTCTGTGAGGTCTGACTTGTCCTGCCGACCAGCTGTGATCTTGGATAACTTCACTCATTTCTTCAGTTGTGAAACGAGGTAGTTAGGACCTACATTCAGGGTTGTTATGAGTGCTTACTTCATGTGAAAAATGGCCTTATAAGTTGTTAGATAAAGAAAGACTGCTGACTTTTGAGGGAGGAATGAATGCCTTTGCACAGCTTTTTAGTTTAATTTTTTTAAGAATATGTTTTTTATATATTTTTTAGAGAGCTAGATAGAAACATTGATGAGAGGCATACATCGATCAGCTGCCTCCTGCAAGCACACCCCCTATTGGGGACTGAGCCCACAACCCGGGCATGTGCCCTGACCAGGAATCCAACCGGGGACCTCTCACACCCTGGGCTGATGCTCAATCCACTGAGGTACACCAGCCGGGCCAGTTCTTCATCATCTTTTGGCTCAGTGTAAGCATCAGTTCTCCCAGGGACAGCTCTTAGGTGCTATTACCCTATCACAGATTTTTGGAGCACCTTGTAGTCATCTCTGTTGTTCACTGTGATCAGTTATATACATATACAGCAGTCCTCGAATAATGTCCTTCCATGTCACTTTATGTTGACGAGAAAAAAATCAATTGTGTAAGTGGGGTTTGCACGTTCTCCCCATGTCTGCGTGGGTTTCCCCTGGAAGTCTCTTTCCTCCCGCGGCCCACAGATGTGCAGTTAGTCTCTTCTAAACTGTCCCCGTCTGAGTGAAGGTGTGTGACATGCAGGGAAGGCATCCTGTCCAGGGTGGGTTGGAAAATCATTATCTTGTTCATCTTTCTTAAATGTATATATATAGCTCATGTGTATTTCAATGTTTAATATTAATATTTGGGGTCTTTATTTAGAAGTTTGGTGATCTCATGACAACAAATATGCCATAGAAACTTAACTATTTTTATGAGTCTAGGGTGAAATTTGTTACCTTATGTATTATTTTGCTTAAACACAGTTTCTAAGAACCTATCCCGTGATGTTGAGGACTTAATGGATAGCTGTTTTTCCTACCATCTTACATTGCTCCACGAGGGCAAGAACCATATTTTTGCTCACTCTTCCCTAGTGTGTAACACACACAGGCTGGCACTGTATGTTGAATAAATAAATGATGGTAGAATAGCGATTTTCAACTGGTGTGCTGTGGCAGGCACACCCATGTGCTGCAAGAATTTTAAAAACATCAGATACCTATTTGGTCAGGGGCACTGATCTCTTTTTTCTTAGATTGTCAAATAAAACAATGACAGCATTGCCTGTCCGGTGTGGCTCAGTGGACTGAGCATCCTCCCATGGACTGAGAGGTCCCGGTTGGATTCCCAGTCAGGGCATGTGCCCGGGTTGCCGGCTCGATCCCCAGTAGGGGGCGTGCAGGAGGCAGCTGATGGTTGTTTCTCACAGTGATGTTTCTCTCTCTCCCTTTCACTCTCTCTAAAAAATTAATGAAAACATTTAAAAAAATGACAACAGCCAACACAATAGCCATCTGGTGTGAAACAAAACTCTACCTAATGTTTTTGTCAGATCAGCAAAAATGTTTGGTGTGCAGAATTTTAGTAATTAGTTTGTGTGTGCCAAGAAATGGAAAGGGTTGAAATCGCTCACGCAGAATAGTATGAGCGGAGCTGTGCTGCTGGAAGGTTAGTCTGGTGTCTGAGATGAACGGGTGTGTACACGATCTAAATAACAGTTGAGACTATTCAGAGATTAGACAGTAACATTGCTGGGAACCTTAAAAGAGGTAGAGTTTATTGCAAAGGAAGATGACAGAGGAAACAGCAATTGTTTGAGACCATGGAGATGGGGTGACTAGAGCCAGGGTTTCGTGAAAGGTGGCATCAACATTTTAGGCTTAATCTCTCTAAGATAGGAAAAACGGGAGTATTAAAACGGCAAAAATGAGCTCTAGTTAAGACAGGACGAATACTCTTTCCTCACTACCTCCCCCAAGCAAAGTTGGCTGCGCCCCCTTCTGTGCTCCCAGTATGTCACTTTTTAGGTCAAGAACTGACTTTGGCATTTACCAAATCCTAGGTCCGAATCCTAGTTATCAACAGGTAGCTGTGTAACTAATTAACTCAGTTCATGCTTTATGCATCTCAGTTTTCTCATCAGTAGAACAAAGATAATTACTAGATTTGGTTTTATAGATCAAACGAGGTAACACATAAATTGAGTGCCTGGCACATATTACAAATTTATAAATGTTAATTTTGTACTGTTCTGTTTGAAGACTGTGGCATGAATAAACTTGATATGTGAAGAAACCAATAATTCCTGACACATAGTAGGTATGCATTGTTTGATGAAATGAATGTCCATCCATTAAGACATTATAAACAAGAACAATCTTATATGAATCTTATATGTTCAATCATAGTATCAAAGGTGGAATTAAAGATTAATTATCAAGCTGAGGAACTGTGGTGGGATTATAAATTAGTATACTCTTTTTAAAGCAATTTGGCAACATCTATCCAAATTAAAATGTGCATATCCTGAAATCCAATGTAACCTCATACACAAAAAAGTTCATAGAGATGTCACAAAGTTCATTAAACATTGTTTCTAATAGCCACAAGGTTACCCATGAACAGAACATGACAGCCATTATAAAATACAACATGGACGACAGAACACATCTTCAATTTCTTAAGGGGACAAGAGATGCAGAACAGTTTACAGAATATAATTTATGTGCTGGGGAAACCTATTATCCTGGAACCTCAAAAAGCATTTTTGTGACTTCCGGTCAAGACAGCGGTGTAGGTAAACGCGATACCCACAACCACATCAAAGTTACAGCTAAACTACAGAACAACCATCATTCAGAACCGCCTGAAATCGAGCTGAATGGAAGTCCTGCAACTACGGAATTAAAGAGGAGGCCGCATCGAGACTGGTAGGAGGGGCGGAGGCGCTGATGGGCTGGTCCCACACCCATGTGTGGCGGATAAAAATTAGGAGGATACCTCGGCTGGGAAGGTCCTCCCTGAGGACTGAGGGGTCCCCGTCCCACACCAGGCGCCCAGCTCAGGGTTCCAGTGCCAGGAAGAGAATCCCCATCACTTCTGGCTGGAAAAACCAGCGGGAACTGAGGCTGCGGCTGCTGGAGCCCCCGGCAGCTCCTCTTAAAGGGCCCACGCACGGACACACTTGGACTCGCACCCTCCAGGCTCCTGAAAGGCACCAGAGACCTACAGGGAAAAACTGAGCTGTTTGGCCTTGGGATGAGGGCTGGAGAAGCAGCTTTCTCCTGGACAGACATGCTGTGGGAGGCCCTTGTTCCTTTGGTGAGCCCTTCCCTGGGACAGTAGACAGCAGCCATATCTGGGACTCCAGCAACCTGGCTCACACTGTTTGCCCCGCCCTGGTGATTCCCTGAGGCACCGCCCCAGCCAACTTTCAGGCCCACCCAAGCTGTTTCCAATGGTTTTACCATAGGATTGGCCTGTCTTGGATCCTACTTCAGATTTTCCTAAATTCTCTCAAACAAGCAGCATCTGGTCTCAGCAAGCCCCATACCTCTCGTTAAGTGGCCCCAGGCCTGGCACTAGAAGCAGTCAGCCTTGGTTCACAACTTGGCTTTGCCTGGAAACCTCCAAGCCCAGCACAAGAAGCAGCTGTCTGCAATTCACTTTGTAGCTTAAGCCTGGTGGCCCCGGGTAGAACACAGGCAGTGGCTGACCTTGCCCCAGAGCCAGCACACCCAGTGGATAGCTTCAGAACACATCGAAGCACCACCACCCAACCACCTCCACAAGTGACACTCAATGAGCGGACTCCGTGGGTACCAGAGCCCTGCTGAAGTAAGTCTCTGTGTGTTGGGCCCCTGCACAGCTAATCCTCCAAGGTAGTCAGAGGTCAGTGGTCAGTGGGCGCAGCCAGTCCTTGCAGCTGATCAGCCTGAGTAAAACCCTCTCATTGATGTGCCACGGCAACCAAGACTCAATTACAACAGAAGGGTGTACAGTCCACACAAGGGGTGCACCTCGAGGGCCCAGCTGGGAGACCAGGGAGGCTGTGCCACTGGACCTTATAGGACATCTACTACAACAGGCCACCCTAGGAAGCCTACAAGACATAGCAACTGTACCTAATACATAGAAACAATCACAGGGAAGCAGCCAAAATGAGGAGACAAAGAAACAGGTACCAAATGAAAGAACAGAACAAAACTCCAGGAAAAGAACTAAACGAAAAAGAGATAAGCAATCTAACAGATGCAGAGTTTAAAACACTGCTTATAAGGATGCTCAATGAACTTGGTGAGAACTTAAATGAACTTAGTGAGGGTCTCAAGAGCATAAAAAAGGACCAGTCAGAAATGAAGGAGGCACAGTCAGAAATGAAGGAGGCACTAACTGAAATAAAGAATAATTTACAGAGATTCAATAGTAAAGTAGGCAAAGCCAAGAAGCAAACCATCGATTTGGAATATAAGGAAGCAAAAAACACCCATCAGAACAGCAAATAGAAAAAAGAATCCAACAAAATAAGGATAGTGTAAGGAGCCTCTGGGACAACTTCAAGTGTGCCAACATTTGCATCACAGGGGTGCCAGGAGGAGAGAGAGAACAAGAAATTGAAAACCTATTTGAAACAATAATGACAGAAAACTTCCCTAACTTGGTGAAGGAAACAGACATACAAGTCCAGGAAGCACAGAGAGTCCCAAACAAGATGAACCCCAAGAGGCCCACACCAAGACACATCATCATCAAAATGCAAAAGGTTCAAGACAAAGAATCTTAAAAGCAGCAAGAGAAAAGAAGTTAGTTACCTACAAGGGAGTTCCCATAAGACTGTCAGCTGATTTCTCAAAAGAAACTTTGCAGGCCAGAAGGGAGTGGCAAGAAATATTCAGAGTGATGAAAAGCAAGAACCTACAACCAAGATTACTCTATCCTGCAAAGCTATCATTTAGAATCGATGGACATATCAAGAGTTTCCCAGACAAGAAAAAGCTAAAGGAGTTCATCACCACCAAACCAGTATTATATGAAATGTTGAAGGGTCTTCTTAAAGAAGATAAAAAATATGATCAAACAAAATGGCAATACATACATATCTATCGACAACTGAATCTACAAACAAAATGAACAAGCAGAACAGAAACATTCTCATAGATACAGAAAACATTTTGTTGGTTGCCAGATGTGAGGGGGATTGGGGGAATGGGTGAAAAAGGGGAAGGGATTAAGAAATACAAATTGGTTGTTAGACTGACAAACCTCAAAGGGAAGGGGGTGGAAAGAAACAAACCAAAGAACTTATATGCATATATGCATAACCAATAGACACAGACAACAGTGTGGGGAAAGGCAGGAGGGGGACAGGAGTGGTGAGGAGGGAGTCAATAGGGGGAAAAAAGAGGAGCATCTGCAATACATTCAACAATAAAGTTTAAAAAAAAGCATTTTTGTAAATGCACTGAAGAGTGTGAAAACAAAGAAAAAGATCTTTCTGATAGTTCTCTAGATAGAAAAGTCAGCTTAGGAAAATGATGGGATTTTTACACTAACTATAATTGAATTTGAAAAAATTATATATCAAGTGATGTATATAATCACAATTTAAAATTTATGGGGAAATAAAAACTGACTGACCAAGGTATCCTACTTCTAGGAATTAATTCCCAGAAAACAATCTGACATGAGCACAATTTATGTAATCGGATGTTTATATCAGTCTTATTTATATTAGTACAATTTATATTTACTAATATACTTACATTAGTAAAAACAACTCACAATCCAACAGAAGGTTGTTTTAAGGACTATCTATGTAATAGAATACTATATAGCCATTAAAAATCATACTATAGAATAATTTTTATTAAAAGGACAACTTCTCACCCGGCTGGTGTGGCTCAGTGGTTGAGCAACGACCCATGCATGCACCAAGAGGTCACCAGTTCGATTCCTGGTCAGGGCACATGCCCAGGTTGTGGGCCCAATCCCCAAGTGGGGGGCATGCAGGAGGCGGCCAATCAATGTTCTCTCTCATTGATGTTTCTCTCTCTCCCTTCCTCTCTCTCTCTAAAATCAATAAAGAAAATAAAAATAAAATGACAACTTCTCAATACATCAAGTGAAAAGGATGAATTACAATTACGTGCAATTTGATCTGAGTTAATAGTTGTTACCTTTAAATGGTAGAATTACAGGTGATTTTTCTCCTTTTGTTATTCCATTTCTTCCCTCTTTACTAATTTTTTTATTTACTAAAGTTTCTCTAACTTTCTACAATCATTATGTAATTAGGGGAGAAAAAGGTATTAAAATTGATGCTTATAGCTAACTCTGTGCTTTACAACTTGGATATTAATTTAACTATGACGCTAGCTACTTTGGTACAGATCCAAGAAATACTTCAACAAATGTTTGGAAAGAGTATAATGAGGTTAAAGTCCATTTCCCTTAACAAAATGTTAAAGACACTACTTTGTTTATCAAAAGATTTATTAGAAAATATTACATACTACATATCTGTTTAAGAGCATTGTTTCAGTAGACAGCACTCCATCCTCAGATTACAAACAATGTCTCATGGACCATGGGCAACCCCTGTGCTTCCGAAGCTACATCTTTTGGATAGAACATTCAAGCAGTACACACTGTGGCCATTTAAAGGTAGATGATGAAGAAAATGTGTTAATTACCAGGAAAAAAAATCACAAAACTTTTGGAATGTTCAAATAATAATTACTTTCAGTCTCAAAATTCTAGGCATCACTATAGCCTAAAACATTGGTCAATGTGACTAGTAAGTTAAAGGGACCAAGGTTTCAAAGGTCAAGTTAATACTGAATCTTTATAAATAACAAAAGAAATCTATAACCCCACAAAATGTTTTTGATTAAGTTTGCACACATGCAAAATTATATAAATTTCTGAAAAAGCAAGAATGGGGAATGTTAAAGCAATGTATGTTTTAACATAAAGCATGCACTTTCTAAAACATTCTTAAATTTCAAAGTTTTAAAAGTTTGAATTCTAATCCAGTAACATTCTTCATTAGCTATTTTAAATGCAGTCTAACCAGTACACCAACCCGATATGGAATACACACTTGTTATTTTCAGGAAAGGTGGAAATAATTCATGACAGTGCTACCAAAGATCTGAGACTTGACTACTACCTAGTTTTTCTTCAAAACTTATTTTAAACAGGTTTGCAAAAGATAAATGGTGTAAAGCAAATTTTAAAATGTCACCCAACTCCCAAACGTCACTGAAAGAAAACAGGAAAAGTAGGCATTATATGATTAATCAATCGGCTTAGGCAATTTGCTACAAAATTTTCAAAGTGTGACCAGCTTTAACTAAAAATAGATTTAAAGTTCACACAATTGTTTCTATAGCTCAAAACTGAAACAAGTGAGGACCTGTGCATTGATATTTAAAATACTGTCTTAATATTTTATTAGAAGAAATATACTTCTAAACTTCTTTCCCCATAATCTAAACACAAACTTTAATTAAAAATATATATAAGTCAGTAGAATACCATATTACAAATGCCCAGAAATGCAGAATAAAGATCAAAAACTGCTTGGAAATAGCTCTAATACTTCTTGGGATTACACTCATAATCTAATAAAGATTATGAACTAGTAAAACGATTATTGGGGCCATCATTCCAAAATATTTTGCCTATCAAAGCTAGCACCAGGAGTGTATTGTGCACATAAAATTGAGAAACATAATCTTTACTTCAGAAAAGCACAGTCCTACAGAGTATTGCTCTTGCTAGTTTAGCTAGTAAAAGGGTCAGTCTGTCTCATTGAGGCATATACCTATCTTTGAGCCATTAACATCTTACCTGAATAGCTTTCCTGTTATTTGGTATCTACTGAAAATTGTTACTAGAATAAAAGACAGATTATCATGGACACAGTTTTCTTCCAAAATGCCAATTAAAATAATGATACTATAACACTTTAAACTTACCTTTTATAAAAGTTAACATTCTAGTACTAAAAGAAAAACAAATCCCTAGTCCCTGAAGGCCTAACCAAAACTCCATTAATTTATAATTCTTCTTCCTTTCCAAAACACAGATTTCAATGTCTAGATGTTTGCATCATGCTTAATGGCCATCACATGGTCACCAAATTAACACTTTATTCATTGTAAAGCATTTGGAGATTTCTCAAGCGTGAAAAGAATCTCATTAGTGATTGGACAGATGAACAACTACCCGAAAGCCACTGAAGTGAGTCTCAGAATTCTACCTTAATCCCAGGGAAGGGAGGGTCACCACCACTGAACAGCAGTTCTCCAGTTGGCACAGATAATTTATCATCTCTGATAGGTAGGAAATATTATGAAAGAACACGACTTTTGCAAAGTCAACACTTTTCCAAACTGGTCTTCTAAATTCAACAAAGAATTTAGACTGCCAAAGTTGTAAATCTAGCAAATGAAACTGCTTCATCTCAATTGGGGTGAGGGGTGGGGGTGGAAAAAGGCACAAAGAAAAACAAGCAGCATACCTTTTATTTGGTGATACAATAGATCAACAGTGTTCCAAAGTTTTGAACACTGAATTTTATTTATGTGATAATCTGTTTTCTATCTAAGCAATTTATTCAGATGTGTGCTTTAAAAATACAAATTAGGAACCCTGCAATTGGTATGTTCTGTTATTAGAAATATTTCTCACAGTAATACATTACTTAACTTTCTATAATTAGAGGGAAAAAAATCATATAGATCATACTTTATTTTTAGCCTGACAGAATAAACGTATTATATATATATATATATATTTTCCAAAACCAGTGCACTTAGAAATTTCTAATTTATGCACTCCATTGTTCAAATCAAAAAGCTGTACATCTTTCAATATCCACACTGTAACACAGTCCTAGTAAAAATGCACATTCCTTTAACCCCTTTACTTTCCCATGAATTTGCTTTTATTTGGGGGCAGTGGGTGGGAGGAAAGGATATGGAAGTTGCAGTGCAGAACTATTATTTATTTTGAACAAAACATTATATCCTACATTAAAAAAAATAATTTTATCAAAACCAAATTTCAATCACAGTTATGTATGATTTTCAGTTAAAGGTACATGTTGAAATTGCACTTTGCAGAAATCTTGACAGTGTCCTTTATAGTGCTCTCCATCTCAGCCTATGTTTTTTTCAGTAGACACAGGTTCTTCCAGAGTTTTCTTTTGGCTTCCCTTCCGTGAATATTTGTATTTGTCTACATAGGCTTTAACCAAATTTGCCACTTTAGTAGAATTGACTTCTCCACTCTTACTATGACAAACCTATGAAAAAATAAGGGAAAATTTTTTTCATAGTTAAAGGAAACAAAATGGAAAGTTTTGTGAAAAACTAACCCCAAACCAGACATTTTTCCATTTTTCATAACTCGTATGAACTTATTCAAAAGTTAAAAAAGCAGACAAGAGCCCGGCTGGTGTGGCTCAGTGCTTGAGCATCAACCCATGCATCAAGAGGTCGCAGGTTCAATTCCCGGTCGGAGCACATGCCCAGGTTGTGGGCCAAATCCCCAGTGGGGGGTATGCAGGAGGCGGCCAATCGATGTTCTCTCTCATCGATGTTTCTATCTCTCTCCCTCTCCCTTCCTCTCTCTAAAATCAATGACAGGAAAAAAAAAAAAAAAGGAAGACAAGAATTAGAAGGCAGCTCTTATTATTTTAATTAGACTTAAGCATTCCTTTATTAAAATAGCGATGGTTCAAAACAATACATACAGAACTCCACTAAAGCTATAACTTACTTTATCTACTGCTTTTCGTACAATCTCTTTATATTCTTCCTTGGTGATATCTTTATTTTGGTAAAATGGCTTAATGGCTAGTTTTACCTCCTGGGCTGCTTTCTCTTGAATTTGCAATTTCTGATAAGAGGAAAATGTATAATTATTATTTGCCCAATCGCATACTTCCAAAATATTTCTTTAAAAATATAAAATTAAAAACACTATGCATTTGCATTATTAGAAGGAGCTCTTCAAATATTAATGTTGTAAACAAAATTTATTTACTTACATATAAAGCATTTCTAAAAATAATTATGAAATTTTACTAGTAACACATTGGGCATCAGCACATCTAGATAGGACCCTTCAAATAATATTAGAATTTAAAACCATCAATAAATTCCCTTTACCACTTATACAAAAGAAAGCTGTTATTTTTTTCAACTTTATCAGATACAAAATTATGTAGGTTGCTCTCAACCTTGAACTTGCCTTGTCTGTCTTCGAGCTATCTGCGCTGGCTTCCACTGTAACACTTACTTTGCTTTCTGCCAATTTTACAGCAGCATTAGAGGCTTTGCTGTGACTGGATGACGAAGTATTACCAGAACTTGGTCCCTGAATTGTTTCCATATTTCCTGGGGCTGCTGCTGGAGCAGGCAAGACTGGTGTACTCATGCTATTACTTACATGAGAAGCACCAGGAATACCCTGTTTTAAAGAGTTATCGTCAATAATTAATGAATTCTTGTACTCAATATAAGTCTTTTAGTCACACATTAGAAATAACACTTAAAAAATTCAAAGCAATTCAACCTTAGTACTTAAGAGAGATGCATATTTCAGGTCATTTATATCTAAAGGATTCTGAAGAAAAATAGGTAACTTTCTTAAACAGAGCCTTATTTAAGTATGTCAACATGACTTTTAAATTATGTATGTATATTGTAATATTCTGACATCAACACTAAAATAAAAAAGAACAGCATTTAAAGAACAGTATCGTTCCTGCAAGGCTCTTTATGGAAATTAACTAATGCAAGTGCCCCACTTTAAAGATGGGAGAAAATGAGGCAGTGAAGTCAAATGGCCTGCAGTGAGTTGATAGCAGAAAAAGACTTAAGATCCCATATTCTGGAATCCCATTCCCCTGTTCTTCCAACTATATTTTGCTGTCAGAATTCTAGAATTTCTGAAACGCAGACATAAAACTATAAACAATACATTTATAAATTATTATTCAAGTTATCTAGATGCCTTAGGGGCACCTCTTTTTTTTTTTTTTAGCATGGTCAATTCATGAAAATGAAACAGACAGTAATGGATAGTGAACACTTTAACTGGCATCTGTCCAAACAAGACAACACAAGCAGAACTTTATCACAAGTTCCCACCCCCTAAAAAGTCCAATAAATTAGGGAAAAATTTTAAAGCATCCACAATGATTCTAGTCTGGCTCATTATTATCTGGTCTCCTTAATCTTAAAACACCTGTTTGGATATCAATAACAGCATTCAATTCAGTTTCTTACTTGGGGTGTTTAGGGGAAGAACTGTGAAAGAGGAGTTATGAAGATTTACCATAAACCCAGCGATTTTCAACCAGTGTGCCAAAAGAATTTTTAAAACATGCAATACCTGACAATTTAATCAGGGGCACTGACCTCTCTTCCCTTAGACTGTCAAATAAAAAAATGATAACAGTTGACACAACAACAGCTGTCTGGTGTAAATGAATCAAAAAATGTATTTTTTGGCATGCCACAAAATTTTAGTAATTAGTTAGTGTGCCATGAGATGAACAAGGTTAAAAATCACTGCATAAACCTAATCAAATAAATAATCGTTTTGGATGCCAGGAAGCCCTTTCTTGAACATCTACCCCTAATAGCTAAATGTTTACAATGGCTATGTTGATTAAACTTGAGTTGCTTAAGTAGATTAAACTTAAACACATACCTGCAATTGCTTTCCATCTGGCTGTGAAGCAATGTAGTGGACTTGTTGGGATGGCGGGGGAGGGGGCGGTGGTGGTGGTAGTCCCTGAGATACACTGGTAGGAGCAGCTACCTGTATGAGAGGTACTCCTGTGTGTAGATGCAAGGGTAGCTGAGGATGAATATTAAATGGATTGCGTTGGATGTTCATCAAAGGAGCATGAACACCCGGTACTGGATATGGGAAGAGATTCATAGGCTGGTGTTGTGCATTCATTTGTTGAGGCATTACATTCATTTGTGGTTGCATCATATTTATAGGTAGCTGAGAACCATCAACTTGCTGGTTTGTTTGGTCTTTTAGGTTAGAATCTATCAAAAGAAAAAAGGCTTGTGAAAAATATCACATTACAAATGTCCTTAGACAAGAAGCAAACAACTGCTGGTTACAGTAAAATTAAATAGCAATTAACAGACTCACAACACCTAAACCTATCTCCAATTATTTGGCTTAATCATGTGATTTCTAAATAATGTAGGCTGATTTTCTAAAAGTAAACATTCAACTAAAATACTTTTTAAGAATAAGGTTAACCCTGGCCAGTTTGGCTCAGCAGTTAGAGCGTCAGCCTGCAGACCAAATAGTCGTGGGATCAATTCTGGTTAAGGGCACGTATGTCAGTTGCAATTCGATCCCCACCCCTGGTCAGAGTCGTGCAGGAGGCAACAAATCAATGCGTGACACATTGATGTTTTTCTCTCTCTCTCCCTCTCTCCCACTCTATCTGAAAATCAATGGAAAAATATCCTCAGGTGAGGATTAAAAATAAATAAATAAAAGAATAAGATGACATGATAATGTCCATCAATATTAGCAAAGAATCAGTGGCTCAAGAAACTTACTAACTAGTTACAAAAATAAATACAAAATTTATTTAGGTTACTAAATTAGAAGTAAAGTTAATTAATTTTAATCTTTAACAGCTTTTTTCTTGCACTGTTAGCAAAAAAAGCCAAGGAAAGATAAATCTTTAGTAGTAAGAGTGACTTATTTATGCGAACAATGATAAAAATAATTCAAGTGCACACATCTGAAATAAAAGAAATAGAAGTTAATCCTGCATAGAAACATCCCAAATTCTTCTACTGTAACAAATTGTGCTTAAAATACTAAAGTCTTGGCCAAAGTTTGGGGCAGGGGTGGGATGAAAGAAGAAAATAAAATATTGATGTGTATATATATTTTAAAAATGTAAAGTGACCTGTAAACAACTGGGATTCAATTTAATTTTATAGAACTATAAAGATGGATCATTTCAATTCATACAAATAAGGTATTAAACTTATAACATTTCCTCAAATAAAAGTGTTAATAAATAAAGAGAATACATTACCCTGTTCAGTTGTTTCTTCTTCCTGTCTCATCCATCCAGACTGTGAGCCTGAAGAATTCCTCCCTCGTCGTGAATAATAGTTTTGTACATCTGCTGGTAGAGTCTTTCTCACAGCCCAACTAGATGCAGATGTCCACCCGGATCTGTCTGCTGGCGTGTCAAATGAGAACTCTTGCTCACCTTTCCGTTTATAAGGTTGCTGTTCCACAAACTTGAAAGACTCATTCCCTGAACCATTTGAATTCCCTGAGAGGGGTTTCCGGTTTTGCCACCGATTTTCACTTTGATCTACATAGGCAAAACTACCTCTGTAAGTGCCTCTGCCACGGTTACCTCTACCACGGTTAGACATCCAACCTGAACCAAAGTTTTTATTCCAAGAATTCCCTGAATTTTCATTTCTATTTTCTTCCCAATGGGAATCTTTTAACTTTTCTGGATTTCTGGTCCTTGGATCAGGCCCAGAATTTATTTTTTCTGTTACCCAACTGGGACAGTCAATTATATGTTTGTCAGCAGAATTTGGATCATCAGTATCTGGACTGATATCATTTTTTTCTTTTCTTGTATTTTCATTCTGTTTCTCTGGGTCACTTTTTCTGTACCGATCATTTCCTCGTGGACATCTCCAACCATCATTTGCCCATCTTTCCTTCCACCGAGGAGAGTAACTGTCTCTGTCATTTCTACCAAATGATGAACTCTTACTTTTTGTTCTAGATCTTGATGGTGACCTAGAACGAGATCTGGACCTAGACCACCTTCTGTTTCTCCTTTCTCTGTCTCTCTCTCTCCTCGGCCCATCTCTATCACTTTCTCTTTCTCTGCTCTGGGACCTGGATTTTTCTCTTGGTGAGTAATCTTTTACTCTTGACTGAGAACTTCTGTTCTCTCTAGAAGTGTCTCTCTTTGGAGAGAGTGATTCTGATCTTTTGCCATCCCTAGTGCTATCTTTTTTTGGAGATCGAGACTGTGATTGCCTTCTTTCTCTTGCAATATCCTTTTTAGGAGACTGAGAACGAGATTTTCTCCGTCCTCTTGCAGATTCTTTCTTGGGAGACGGTGATTGAGACTTCCTGCTTTCTTTTCCAGTTTCTCTTTTGGGAGATGGAGACTGAGACCGCTTCTTTTCTTGTGCAGTGTCTTTGTTGGGAGACCAAGTTGTAGATGGGGAATGAAATCTAGATCTTCGAGTACGAGGCTTTTTGACTTTATCTATCATATCTGTTGGGCTTTCAAATGGTTGAGATAGGGTTTCTACCTTTTCACTTACAGAATCAGAAGATGGCATATTATTTTGAGAACTGTGCTCTGCAGAATTTCTGTTCAACTGTTTAGCATCAGCATTTACAGACAGTTCAATTCCAGATTCATTCTGGTCACTGCAAAATGAATCACATTCCATAGGTATCATTTCATTATTGTCTTCACTAAAATGCTTCTGAATCTGTTCAATGTGTGTGTTAGGCAATTCTGTAGATCTGGAATGTTCAACCAGAGAGTCAATCTTTTCTTCTAAAGATGTGTCTAACTTGGTGTTAAGATTAATTTTTAATACATTATTTTCAGAGTCTTGAATACTATTGAAATTTTCATTCCCTGAAGTATCACACATTGTAATTATTTCTGCATCTTCAGTTTCAACATGCCCAGGCAACTGAATCTCTGAGCTCTCAATAGACATTTTGTCCACTGTTTGTATAATTCCACCCTCAGACAATTCTAATTTTGGGCTGTCTACAAGCTGGTCTGCTTTTACTGTAGAATCTTTATGATCAATAATTTCTACTGTACTACTCTCTCTAACCTCTTCATCATTAACATCTATAACTTTTTCTTCATTAACCTCTACAACTTTTTCTTCATTAACCACTACCTCTGCATTCTCAGATAACTCATCTAGGTTTGGTATAGGTTGGTGTACTTCCATTTCAGATGCTGAACATGTAAGAGAATCATTTGGAGGATGGTCTGTACATATATCTACTTTTACTTCTGATTCTGAAGGTCCAGATACTTGGTCTTGATTTTCTAATGGATCATCATTTTTTTCAGAAATATTTTTAGAAATCTCACTTTCTAAACAAAAAACATAAGCCTCATTATCTGTACTCTCAACTTTCTGAATTTCCTCATTATCTGTATTCTCAACTTTTTGAATTTCCTCAGTACCTGTATTCTCAATTTTTTTAATTTCCTCAATACCTGTATTCTCAATTTTTTGAATTTCCTCAATATCTGTATTCTCAACTTTTTGAATTTCCTCAATACCTGTATTCTCAACTTTTTGAATTTCCTCAATACCTGTATTCTCAACTTTTTGAATTTCCTCAATACCTGTATTCTCAACTTTTTGAATTTCCTCAATACCTGTAGTCTCAACTTTTTGAATTTCCTCAATACCTGTAGTCTCAACTTTTTGAATTTCCTCAATACCTGTAGTCTCAACTTTTTGAATGTCCTCGATACCTATATTCTCAACTTTTTGAATGTCCTCAATAACTGTATTCTCAACTTTTTGAATGTCCTCGATACCTGTATTCTCAACTTTTTGAATGTCCTCGATACCTGTATTCTCAACTTTTTGAACTTCCTCCTCCTCTTCAACCAGAACAGGAGGATTTTGGATACAAGACTCAGAATATGAAGACTCTACTTTTTCCTCTGCATCATGGTTCTCAATGTGTTCCTCACTTTCTTCTATTTGCTCACTGCAACTTTTCAAGCCATTAGCAGACTTATTTTCTACATCTGTCTGCACAGTACAAGTGTTACTACTTTCTTCATCTGATTGGTGCTCTTTCTCTAACACAGGTGGTGTGTCAGATTCTGCTGTTTCTTCATCTATTGAATCACTGGAAGATGATTTTTCAGGGGGAGGTGCAGAGCTCCGAAGTTTCTTTTTCAGTAAAGGTGGTTTTCTTCCTCTTCTTACAGACTTCCGTTTTGGGGCCTGTCTTGTTTGCTTTTCGGACTCAGCTGAAGAAGAAACACTTACAGATGGGTTATTGTTCTCTGGGGCATCACACCCAGAATTATTTGATACTGGGGATCTCTGAGACTGAGTGACTGTTTCAGCTCTCGTGTTACGTGTAGATCTTCTTGTAGGAGTTGTAGCTGCAGGTTTTCGTCTTGATCCTCTGGTGTTTGATGTACCAGAAGTTTGCTTCTTCTCTTCTCCTTCTTGAGTATGTGCTAATGCATATCCCTTGCAAGAAGTACCTAATAATATATTTTTTAAAGAGTAAAAAGTGTATGTTTTAATAAATGAGAATAGTTTGGCTTCAGTGATTTTAGCATAAAATAAACATCTATAAGAGAGTGAAACAAAATCTACTTATGAATCAAACTGTGAATAAATGTATAGCTACTAATATCTGAGTAATATCAGGTATTTATCAGCTTCTTTTAACGCTACTGAAATAAGTTACCACAAGATTTGAATCCATGTGGGCAATTTTATAGGAAAAATCAAAACAAAAGAAAATACATTTGGCCCTGGACAGTTTGGCTCAGCGGTTGGAGCGCTGGCCTGCGGACCAGAGAGTTCCGGGTTCGGTTTCCGCTGGGGGCATGTAAAAAAAAAAAAGAAAAGAAAAGAAAAAAAAGAAAATACGTTTGGTCTAGTAACTGCCATTTGCTTTATGAATTGGTATTACTTAGGCAAAATGCATAGAAAACCAGTTATCCATAAATACTCAAATTATTTGTTCATAATTAACAGGAGATAGGAGATGTTTCTTCTAAAGGTCTATGGTTTAGACACTGAAGCCCTAAATAGAAGGGAAGACTTTTAATCAGTTCTCACAAACATTAACTTGTAATTTCTCAAAGCAAAGGGATTTTCTAGTTTGAACAATTTTAAAGTCAAGTCAATGACCAAATAAATATTTACAGAAATATTTAGGACTTACTATTTAAACCTAATTATTTAACAGCTTTTCTAAGTCATCAACACTTACTTTTTATGGGACCCATAAGCAGCTCATAATTTTTTTAAAAGTAGAAAAAAAAAATTCACAAACTTTACCAAAATTCTCTAAGGATATGGTACTTGTTGGAAAAATAGTTCTCGGCAACACAGAAGGGACGGGAGGAAGGACTTCTGTTTCAATATTCCAGGGTATAAAACCAATTCTGAAAATTCAAAACAAAGACATTTTTGTTTAAATCGTTTCAAAAGTTAAACCAGCAACTTTCCAAATCAGGTTAGCAATATGAAAATACAGTGTGCTTAAATTTTTTTTGCCCAGATAGTTAAAAATGTAAATTCAAAGTTACTCATTGTTCAAGGATGGCTACCAATTGGCTGTGAAGGAAAACAAAACAAAACATTTAAAACATGTTTTTCAGAAAAATTAATGGCAGAGGGATCAAGGTAAACTTAAATATATAATAGTTTTTTTTCTCTTTTAAGTAATTTAATATTTTATCAAGATACTTTAGCTGTGCCCTGGCTGGCGTGGCTCAGTGGTTAGAGTGTCGGCCAGCGCACTGAAGGGTCCCAGGTTCGATTCCCCGTCAAAGGCATATACCTGGGTTGCAGTTTCCATCCCCAGCCCCAGTTGGGGTGCATGCAGGAGGCAACCAATCAATGTATCCCTCTCACATTGATGTCTGTCTGTTTGTCTATCTCTCTTTCCCCGTCCCCCCTCCCCTACACTCTCTCTAAAACTAAAAATCAATGGAAAAAACATCCTCGGGTGAGGATTAACAACAACAATGAAAATATTTTTTAGCTGTTATTCTTTATTTTTTATCCTCACCCGAGGACACCTTTCCATTCATCTTCAGATAAGGCCGGGGGGGGGGGGGGACATCTATGTGAACGAGACACATTGATTGGTTGCCTCCCTCATGACCCCAACTAGGGTGGGGGACCCAACCGCAAACGAGGTACACGCCCTTGACCAGAATCGAACCCACGACTCTTTGGTCCACAGGCCAACAGTCTACCGCTGAGCCAAACTGGCTAGGGCTTAGCTATTATTCTTTATTTGCTATTCTAAAAAAAAGTCACTTGAATAATAAAATGCACAGATTTTAAGTGTACAGTTTGATGACTCTTGATCACTTTATGTATTTGTATGACCACCACCCCAGTAAAAATAGATCATTCCCACCACTCTAGAAAGCACTTTCATCCCCTTGTACCCCATTTTTTCTCCAGACAACCAAAAAGATAATTTTGTCAAATTAATCAAATCAAAGTTTTAAAGAAATTAGCGAGGTCAAAGGGAAATCAGTCCATGAATTAATAAAAACTTAAATATTGAAAATAAAACTATATTATTTGAATTCTGAAGCATTTCATAGATATCACAGTTTTTGTTACATGTTTTTGTTTTACAGCATATATCAAGGCACCAAACATCAAAATATGTAAAATTTTTAAAAACCTGATTTCTATTGCTATATTTTGAAATTCCTCCATTTAAAGATGATATAGTTCTTCAAAGTTCCCTGTGTCCCTACAGACCTGTTAAGACCCTAAAGTTTCTGCATCCTAACCCAATCCACTCTCAGCTTCTACTTTTCTGATTCCTATTTGTTCATCAGTTCAGGTCTCCTAATAAGACTATCTTATCCAGTATAAGGTGAGATTCTGGAGTGGGGGGGGGGAGGGGGGGAGGTAGAAGCTTGAAAATAAAAAAGTGCAATATGTACATGTACAGAAATGTATAACTAAGAAAAAGTTTCATATTAAACATATCTGGACTTCCTAATTTAACTTCTATTTGTGTTCCACTGTCATTCCTAGAGTGTGAAAGGCCCTATGCAGAACTACATTACAGTGATATATAAAATAAAATTCCAGTTACAGGCAACAACCTTGATCTTTACATACAAGCTTGACCGAAGTATATATCATGTACCTAGCAATGTGCTAGCAGCTTCAGGACTTAAACTAAGAAAAGGCTAGATTACAGAAAGTCACGAATGCCAGGGCAGAGTAGGGGCTTGATCAAATAGTTATTTAAAAGAACATTTTGGAGGGAAAATATCATGATAAAAGCAGTGGTTCAGCTAACAGCACATAAGTAAGATTGGAATGAGGAAAAGAGTAGAGGGAGAATGACATATGAATGCTATAACTAATAATGAATCTTATCATTTAGGCACTATCCCTGCTAAATGAATCAAATATCTACATTTATTAAACAGATAAAAAATCCTTTTAAGCGTTCATGAAATAGCGATGTTTGTTAGGCATATGAAGCACCAAAGTATAATTTGCACAAAACTTTCTTAGAAACATAATTACTAAATAAGATGCATTTTTACTTAAATATTAATGTTATCTTATGCTCAAATTGGTATTTAAACACTTCAGTAAACAATTTTTTTTACCTTCCAATTCCAGGTAATGTATCAGGAAACCATGATAATTCCAGTTCTTGTCTCTTCTGCCTAATTAATGCACTGATTTCATTGACTTCTATAAATTCTGTACTAAAAGATAAATTTTACACCTTCATCAGAATTCCAAAGATTTAAGTTTGGAGTAACAATTGGGTTCATTATATACGCAGTTCTTTTCATCCCTAGCATTATATATCACATTTAAAAGACTAAGAACCTTGTTCTATTTAAACACTTTAAAAATGAACTCATTCCTAAAGTCAGTACAATATTTATATTACAAACCAAAATTATATTTGATTCATTAAAAAAATGCTTGAGCCCTGGCCGGTTTGGCTCAGCGGTTAGAGCGTCGGCCTGCGGTCCAGAGAGACCCGGGTTCGGTTCCCGCTAAGGGCATGTACCTCGGTTACGATTTGTCCCCAGCCCTGGTTGGTCGTGCGGGAGGCGAGGCGGCCACTCGATGTGTCTCTTTCACGTTGATGTTTCTCTCTCTCTTCCTCTCTCTCTCTCTCTCTCTCTCTCTCTTCCTCTCTCTCCCTCCCATTCTGTCTGAACAAAAAATGGAAAAATGTTCTCAGGTGAGGATAAAAAAAAAAAAAAGCTTGAATTTCTATTTAAGTGATAAAAATTTTAAAAAGTCAGTTCAGACTAATATCCTTATTATTGAGAGAAAACAACCCAACACTATTTCTATCCCATGAACCAAAGCCACAGCAAGCAGTTCCAGCAATAATTGTAGGTTCAATAGTTTCCAACTGAAACTAAGCAAAGGACAAAAGAAAATCAAAGAAAGTACAGTTACTGTAACAAAAAAAGAGGGGGGGGTATAGCTTAGCTTTTCAAAGGCTACTCAGATGTAAGTGCTTTCTTTGGTGCCTTGCCAAGCTCATAAATGAAATTACACAATCATAATCTGTCTTGTTAGTTCAACCAACTCTGTGTGATTTTAAAACACCAACTTAGTTTTCAAATTCCACCTATATCTACTTAGTATCTACTCGCCAGTCACTATGATTCAAAGATGACTGGTCTACTCTGAAAGGGCTCTGCTTTTTAGGCACTACTGCCACAATGTAAAAAGTAACCTACTTTTCTACCACATAAAAAGCCTGTGTAGAATAACTTATTATTAATGAAAACAAAGCCCACTAGAATAGGCAAGTCTTTGCATAATAGAGAATGTCACAAAATGACAAGTTTTCTCTTTGCTAAAACTAGTTTATTTTCTGAAAGAAACCAAAACTAAAATCAGGGTGTGCTTTCATAATATTTGTTGAGCCTGAGTTTAAATTTCTACCAAAAGTCAATTACAACTAAAACGTCAAGTATAAAAAGTATAAATTAAAAGTAGAAAATACTAACCAGTATGCTCTACAGGTAAAAGAAGATTCTCCAGTGTGACTACTAGAAGAAAACATATTGGAGAAAAAATTTCTGAAGTATTGACTTGTGCAGCGATTTGATCTTCGAGGCTAGAAAAATAAAAAGAGGTTAGTGAAACAACAAACAAAAACCCTCCATAATAGTAGGTAACAGTTGTATTTAAATATTTTGATATACCTAAGGCACTAGCATTACGTACTTAAAACCATAAAGCATTATCTAAGAAAAAGATTTTCAACAAACCTTCTTTATCTTTATTGTTGTATTTTTCTTTCCTCCCATTTCACTGTGTTTAGTTTTTCCTGTAACAAAGACACAAAAAGACTTGGTTACCTTGTCTTAATGTTTATTTTAAAAGGTTGTAAAACCTGTATTGACACTGATATATTGACAAAAGAAAGTTAAAATATGTAGAAAAGTTGCATTTAAAATAATCGCACTTGTATTTACATAATTTTTCCAAATGCTAATTTTATCTTATTTTGTTAAGCCACAGACACAAGAAAAACATAAAAGGCCACAAAAGAGAAAACTGGTAAAGCATGTAATACTGCTGTGTTTAGAGCATGAGTATTAAAGTTCGAGTTGACATTTTCTGGTACCCTGTGAAAATTTAAACCAACCTGTAACAAAAAGTATATATAAAAAGTCTAATTATTTAACATAATAATGCACTTCATATGTCCTTTTTCAGCTATGACCTAAGAAACAGGTACTGACTGACAAGGGAACTGGGTCCATCAGCTCTTGTCAACCATAAATAACCATTTAACCACTGGCACCATCTTCAAATAAGTACCCTCTTTCCTCCTCAAACTTTGTATTTACAATTAGGAAAAGAAGTGCTAATTAAAACAGCTTTCTGTTACAGAAATGTTTCTGGCTACACTGCTTATGACTTATTTTTTGGCGTTACCTGTCGCATCTGGGAATTTATTTCTATGGGTAAGTACTTCCAGATTAAGGAAGATAAAGGACAGTTTCCGCTAACCACAAAAATTGTGTTAGTATCTTTATAGATTACTGCTCTTAGTTTTTCTTTACCATCAGCTCTATGCTACTAGCCATCTATAACTATCAATACACTTGTTGTCTGCAATAAACTGTGGCTGGTACTGTCATTGCTCTCTCTGCAAAATTCTGGAGAAAGTCTACAGTGCAAATGACAACTGGTCTTTCACTCTTCAGCCTTGCTTGCCTAACAAAGGGCTTACTGACTTTGTTCAAAATAAATCACCCTAACTAGGAGCCCTGTTTCCTGCTATTAGAAGAACATATGTATTTGGGGTTTCTTCTGACAGTCTAGTTGTTTATAGCCTACTTTCTACTTAATAACATACTAATTTCCTTTTAAGTTACTATACAACAACTGTCTGGCTTCGTGCTATTATCCATCCTTCACACATGTCCCACCCAGGACTGTTGTAACAAATACAATTTCAACATTGGGGAGAGGGGTGCTGGCTGAGTTCTAGGAATTTACATTTCTACCCTTTGATGTATAAAGATACCGATTTTTTAAGTTGCTTAAAGAAGCCAGAAATAAGAATGTGTGATAGGTACCCAGACACTTTCTTAGAAATAACTATTTCTTTAGACAGAGAATTGCAGTGCTGTAGCTAGCTATATAGTGTCTCTTATGCCCTAAGGGTGCTGAATTGTTTTCATTCATTCAATACCTTAATGAGTATATACTGTTTACACAGCGTTTCTTCACTTGGAAACTTATCTTAGGAAGCCAGCATTAGACAAAATGCTTTCTATGGGAAGAACTGTTAGTTTTCTGACCAATGCTAAGTGTGAAAATCTAGTCCAAAAGATATTTCATATATTTCTGTGTAATTCTGAGGTAATAACTGAGCATTTCCAATAACAAAAATCAAAAGTGATCAATACTGAAGATTTGTCTAAATTGTGGTTTCCTGGAGATCATTTCACAAATCTACCCTACTAATCTATCTGCCTTTGGATAGCAGTGATACATATTTTCATTTAATTTTTATCCAAGTAATGCACACATATACTTTAAGAAGTCAAAAAGCACTTCTAGACTTATAAAGAAAAACTACAGAAATCTCCACTTTTGATTTTGTTCCCAAAATCACTCATCAAATCCTTCAGCTATTTCTTCTAATATTTATCTCTTTAGTTTTAAATAGCATGCTTATACTATTCTACCTTGGTGTTTTTTGGTTTCATATATTTTCTAATTTTTTAAAAATTTAGAACCGCAATTTTTTACCTTTTTCATCTCACGGCACCCATAAACTAATTACTAAAATTCTGTGGCACTCCAAAAAATATGTATTTTGCCGATCTGATAAAAACAAACAAACGAACAAACAAAAAACAGCTATAATTTTGATTCATTCACACCTGGCAGCTGTTGTGTTGGCTGTCATTTTTTTTATTTGACAATCTAAGTAAGGGAAAAGAGGTCAGTGCTCCTGACTAGTCAGGTATTACATGTTTTAAAAATTCTTGTGGCACACTGGTTGAAAATCACTGCTATAGAAGGTAGAGATTTTTCTCTTAAACCACTGACCTACCTATCTCCTTTTCTGCCCCCATCCTAATGTTCTTTTTGATATACCAACATTTGATATAAGCAATATTACATTGTAACAATATAAACATTATTCACAGCTGAGCCATATACTGAATTATGACCACTGTTTTTGTACAACTTCTTGATTTTCCTAGGGTTAACTGCTTTGTCTTCTCTTTTCCTTGCTATATTTTCTATCATGAATTTAGCTAACTCTACAACAAAAGAATACATTTCTTAATAAACTCAAACACATCAATTCATCCATCAAATTTGTTGCCCACTCTCCTAGAAATACTCTTACTTTTTCTTGCTCTTATATGAACCGTAACTCTCTAAAAGCTGCTGTTCAACTGTCATTCCAGGACTCCTCTATCATCATCCTGTTATCTCCATTATCTTTTTTCTGGGTTGGAACTCATTTTCTGAATCTCATTTTTCCTTCATTACTTTCTCATTTAGTGAAGCATACACAACATTCAGTAGAATTCTCAGAAAAGGTGCATGAGAATGAATTTTTGAGCTATTATGTGTTTGAGAATGTCTTTATTCTGTCCTAACACTTGATTGATAGTTTGATAGGGTATAGAATTATCTAGGTTAGATTTCCCCTAGAATTTTCAAGGCCTTGTTTCACTGCCCCATCTGTTGTTGATAACATTCTTTTATACATGGTCTGTTTTCTCTCTCTAGAGGTTCTTAGGACATTATGATCTGCAGAGTTCTAGAACTTTATGAAGCACTTAGTGTAGTTCTCTCCTCATTTATTAGGTGTTAGGTTAATTCTTTATCTGAATACTCACACCCTACTAATCTGAGAAATTTTCCTTTGTAGTATTTTTCTTGATAACGTTCTTTTATTTTTCCTTACTGAAATTTATTATTTAGTACTGACCCTCATGGACTACTACCCTACCATCTCTTTGACTTTTTGTCCCACTTTGAGATTTCTCAGGTTATTGTCTATTCCTGTTGAATTTTTAAAATTTCTGCTTAATATTAATTTCAATAAGTTTCTTCTTTTATTCTTGTTTCATTGATGAAATGTCCTTTCTTTTCTCTCTGAGGATATTAATTTTTAAGTTCTTCCCTGTTTCCCAGCATTGGGTTGTTCTCTCAGGTTCCTTTTGTTTCTGTTTTGATCTCTATTATATTAGACCAGGGTTTCCCTCAAATATTTGGTGATCCTTGACTGTTTGTGGGACACTAAAATACTGATTGATAATGTTGTGGATGGGTGGTCATAGCTTTCCAACTAGTGGGTTTCAATGTAGAGTGATCAAGCAGAGATCTGGCTATTTCATTGAGACTCCCAACTGTCACTATCTCTAAGTCTTTTCTCTTAGGCAACAGAGTATCCCAAAAGATGCCTCCTATCTCCCACAGTGGGAACAAGCAAGACTGTCAGTGCTTTGAAAAATAACCACAGGTAGAGAATTAGAGGCCTCAACAATTAATTCCCCTCTCTTTACTCTGTTGTTTCCTCTATTATCATTTGTGCTAGAGTCTAATCTGGTTCAACCACTCACTCTAGAAAGTAAATCTCCAGTCTTTGCCTGGGTAGTCTTCTTCCCCTACCCTGTTCAGCCAGGAATCTGCAGGATAAACAGTTTTAAAGTTTAATCCTGTTTTTTTGACACCATCTTATATCCCAGCCTTCAGAGATAATGGAGACCTATAGACCCAAGACAGTCTAAGGTTCTACTGTATGTGAACTGATTTAATTCTTAACTCCATTCTCCCCATGAAAGGTTTAGGTTTCAGCTTTCTGTTAAGAGAGTTTACCATTGTACACTCACTTTCAAGCTTCTACTTTGTGGATTCTCTTATCTGCTGTCTCTTCTCTCCAGTTCTCTTAAAATTTTTCTTTTCATTCCTTTGTCATTTTAGTAGGGTTTTTGGGAGGGATTGGAGAATTGAACAGGTGCTCAATATGCTATGCTTATCTGAAAACTTGTCTTATTTGTCTGAATTCGGTATATCTCAAACATGCTTCATGAACCACTAATCCCAAAAGATGTTTCATGAAAACATCTGTTTTCTATAATATAACCCTGCACAGTACAGGTTCTGAGCTCAGAGCCCAGTACTTGGCAGGCACCCAATTAAAGTTTGATTAATTTCAAAGTTAATAAAGCTATAATTAAATGGATCTAGCATGTACTTAAAGTACTCTATTAAGAAATGCATGAAAAAGGGATACTTTTATATACTGCACCAATTATAAACTCAGCTCAAAGAACAAAGTACATAAAGAAGGTTAAAAATTTTAAAGTAGTATGATAATTCAGTTATCTAGTTTCACTGAAGAATGAAAGTGACATTTTCTTAACAAATTTGCCCAAAAGTGTGGCACTTTTACATTACTACTAGTAAGGCAACACCATCTTCATTAAGTGAAAAAACTAAATAGTTTATACAGTTTTCCGAGAGTCATAGATGATTTAATGGAAAAACCAGAACAAAACCCAAAGGGCCAACTTCCAAAAGATTGTCTAGTAGACCTGCTAAGTTTTAACTAATGTTTTACTAATAATTTCTAATCCAGATAAAAGAAGTTCATATGATATATGTTCTATTCATTAGTTTGTATATGACATAAATAACTTCAGGGAGAAAGTCACACATAAATGTTCAAAGAACAGCTCCTTTCTGCTTCAAAAATCTTTAAGGAATTAAAAAAGCTAAAACTGAGTTCTTCTAAAATCTAGCCAAGCAATCCTAGATAAAGAGACAGAGAACATTTTCTCAAGATGTTATTTTACAAAAAGAAATTTAAATTATCCTTAGTACACCATAATTCCTGTTCAGTGTAACTGAGTAAATACAGATGTACTTCCCACTAACTCCACCTTCACCTTAACTATGTGTCTCATTTCTTGCTCAGTCATGTCATGATAGGTTCATTACTGCCCCTAAACTTTGAGACAATTACAAGTAACATTTATAGGTTCTCTTAGTAACAATTACAAGTTTCTCAATCTTCTAATAAGGCCATTTGTTAATAATATATATAAGAAATCTCATAAGAAGTGTGAAAATTAAAAGTTAAAATTCTTAAAGGTTCTGTGGCTTATGAACTTTAGCCTAAAAAACAAAAAAAAAAGACTGCTATCACATTTCTGAAAGATAAGGCAAAATAAACAAGGTCAGGGAGCAGACACTGTGCTATCAAAATGATAATTTTATATTAAGAATTATTTTTTAGCTCAAAACTGCTTCCAAACAAAGCCATAAGAATAAGGCAATAATTTGAGTTATAAAGGTTGCAGACAACCATAAAGTGAGGGGCTTAACTATCATGCTTATGCTTTAGTATTATTCTGTAGTGAGAAGAGGCATTGGATATGTTCTGTGTGATCTTGGCCAAGGTATTTAGCCTTTTAAAATTCGCTTAAATTTTATAATTATGAATGATTTTGAATATTCCATAAAGTATATAAACATGAGACCTACAGAGTAGATTTAATTAATGTTAACATTTAGCCATTTTTACTTTACATTAATCACTTTGTCTCCTTCCTTCACTAAAGGAAGTTACTTTCCTGAAATTAGTGGTAGCATTCTCATACACATTTTTATTACTTAAGCTTTCCAAGTCTCAGTTCCAGTTTGTTATATCCATTGATGAGTTAGTTACCTTTCATTATCAGAACTGTAGCCAAGGGCAATCAAATAATGAGTAATTGATAAGCATTACCACTTGAAAATGTTACATAGATAACACAATTACTACCCACAAGAAACTTAAAACCTTAAGAGAAAAAAAAAAAAAAACAGAAAAACTACAAAACAAGACAGCATACTGTGTGTTTCACTGAAGTTAAATAAACTCTTTTTAAGAACCGTAATTTAAAATTAGCTATTCAATGTTAAATTAGTACAACAAATTCTCAAATCCAAATAAATCATAGATTCTTATAAATGATCTTCACTACAATGAAGCACTTTAGGTTAGATTTGCCTATGTCTTCCTCTCTAAAAGTAAATCCAGGCAAGAGATATATACTTTAAGAAAATTGTAGTAGACTTAAAACTAAGATCAATATAGTGAGAGCAGGCCAAATTATCTAGAGAAAATCTATAACATCATTTAATCTTCCTCAGCAGTAAATTTTATATCAGATCCCAGAGTTACCAATCAATGTCTGTCCATTAAAAAAGGATGCTAACCACAGCAATGACATAGAAAAACAAAGAAGTGTGATATCTAAGGTTTGTTAACAAAAGAAAAATGCTCATCTAATCATTAAGTTCTTTTAATGCCATCTCACTTTTTTTTTTTTAATCCTCACCCGAGGACACTTTTCCATTTTTTGTTCAGATAGTGTGGGAGGGAGAGAGAGGAAGAGAGAGAAAGAGAGAAAGATCGACATGAAAGGTGCACATTGAGTGGCTGCCTCCTGCATGACCCAACCAGGGCCGGGCACAAACTGCAACCGAGATACGTGCCCTTAGCGGGAACCGAACCCAAGTCTCTCTGGACCGCAGGCTGACGCTCTAACCGCTGAGCCAAACCGGCCAGGGCCCATCTCACTTTAATAGTAAATTATCAAAGGCAGAACATTTATTAACCTGTAAATCTGGGACTTACAAACCTGAGAGATTATGTTAATTTAAATCAGAAATAACAATAACAACCACCACTAAACTTGTATTCATAATGTAAAAAAATGAAGTTGATTATCATTTACTTTTAAGAACAATTAATTCATTAATTCTTTATATCTATAAATTATAGAGAAATTCACTGTAACTTAGCCTGGAAATTAAATGCTCACCTTGCTTACAAACAGTTAATAGTAAATTGTTCTTTAGAACAGAATACAGAGCCTGAGCTCCAAGGAGGAATCACAAGGCACTATAGTACCATTTTCTCAGGCCTTGCCCCAAACCTTTCCTGTATGGAGAACTATATACTAGATAAGAAAAGGTAAGAATATTTAACTGCTTATGTAGATAAATATGTAGATAAATATTTAAGAGGTGCTTCATTTCCAAACAATGTTTCAAATTAGAAGTGTGGCTAGAAGCCAAACTACTACTTTCTCTGGGAAGTGTGAATTCACTTCTCACTGTCACAAACTTGCCTTGCTACAGCTTGCCACACGTTATCCCATCTCGCCTAAGTTCTTCTGCACTAACGAGTGGAATAAGACCTTAATGTAGGTTGCTAACGATCAAGTAATTGAAAAATAACCCTTTCTTCTTTTCCTTTCCACACACACACACTCCTCTTCCCTTCCTCCAAGCTGAGCATTAAAAAAACAACAACAAAGAAAATGGGCAGGAAACAGCATAAATGACTGCATGAAAGCAGTTTATATGATTTAACAGAATGTACAGAGCTCAGTAGAGTTCTGTGCACAACTCTTTCCCAAACCAAATTGTTATTAATAAGAACTTTGGCACATGCACTAAAGAAACAAACAAAAGGTAGAAAAAAGTAAAAAGCCACTTACTACGCATCTTCAAGTCATAAAGCTTTGGACTTAATAGATCGTCTCCTATGATGTGTTTTCTGTAAACATCAAAAAAGAGGTGATATAATTAAGATAAAACTGTCATTTTGCTCATTTATTTTCAATTCCTTGCCCACCAAAATGAAATGTATTAGGCACTGAGTTTTAAATTCTAGCAAAGTATAACTAGTTGCCCCTCCCCATTTCAGTGACTGACAATGGAAGTTTACTACCAAGAAACAAAATATTAATACCACTGCAATCCCTTTCTCTAGAACTGGCAGAAATTATCAGAAAGAAAGGGTGTCTGTCACGGTTATAGTGCTTTATAAGGGAGAGGCAACACTGAATGGACATTGTTGAAGTGCGGAAGAGACTAGGCATATGCAGTGAATATAAGACTGAATGGGAGGGCCCAGCCCGTGTGGCTCCGTGGTTGGGCGTTGACCCTTGCACCAAGAGGTCACCAGTTCGATGCCTGGTCAGGGCATGTGCCCGTGTTGTGGGCTCAATCCCCAGTGGGGGGTGTGTAGGAGGCAGCCAATCCGATGTTTCTCTCTCATCCATGTTTCTCGCTCTCTCTCTCAAAAAAAGACAGAGGTCCTGGCCGGTTTTGCTCAGTGGTTAGAGCATTGGCCTGTCCCGCTAAGGGCATGTTTGTCCTCGCCCCGGTTGGGGTCATGTGGATGGCAACTAGTTGATGTGTCTCTCTCACATGGATGTTTCTCTCTCTTCCCTCTCTCTTTCTCCCGCTCTATCTGAAGATAAATGCAAAAATGTCCTTGGGTGAGGATAAAAAAAAAAAGAGCTCAAATTATATTCTCAGATTTCCGCTGGTCCTTCCTAAAATTATCAAGTATATGCTTTAAAAGAAGTAATTAAATACATTTAAACCCCACATCACTTAAAAAGAAAAAGAATTCATTTTCATTACTAGCTACCTTCTGGTTCTATATATTTGGATTCCACTTCTAAAGTGCATTACTAACCTCATACAGCTTTTAGAAATTTCATGACAGGAGAGCTGTTTCTTAAAAGAGGTTTCACTTATCTTGTCTTTTGTTTCTCTCAACTGTCTTTTTACTTGAACCTATGAGAAAAACAAAATCACCTATTTAGAGTGATAATCCAGTATCACAAATGTTAACGCATCAATTCTCCCTTGGAAAAATAAAAAATTAAAGAAACAAACTGTCTGAATGATACTCTAGCCCAAACACATATGCTTATTCATTCGAGCATGCTAAACCATAAATTTAATACATGTGCTAAGCTCTGGGGAAACAAAATAGTGGGAGATAGGCACGTAAACAGCTTAAGTGCTCATAACAGAGATATAAGCACAGATCAGCATATACATTGACTGAAAATTAACTCTAGAAGAGACTTTAATGAGTAGATGATTTATAAGTTGGTCTTAAAGAGTAAAATCTAAGGAAAAAATTACTCTAAATTAAGGAAAGAACATAGATGCCAATGCAGATGGGGAAGCTGATGTAAATTATTAGGACCAGACTATAAAGGGACTTGAGTAATAAAACAATTCTGTGGGAATCAGAGAATAAGTGAAGTTTTTAAGTAAGTAAATGAGATAATCAAAAATTTGTTTAGGATTAACTTTGGCAGTAATGTGAAGAATGACGCAGTTAAGGAGAGGCTATAAAAGCCAGGAAATCAGAAGAAAGCTCCTACGATACACAGTCTAGACTTACTCTGGACTATGAAAATAGTCTACTAGCCACCTATGGCTATTGAGCATTTGAAATGTGGCTAGTCTGAATGGAGATGTATTCTAAGTGAAATTGACAAAGATTCAGGACAACAACAAAAAGAAAATCAATAATAATTATTTTAAAATATTACATGTTGAAATAGATATGTTGGATTAAATAAATTATAAAAATTTGTTTTTGCTTTTTACTCTTTTCACATGGCTATTAAGATTTTTAAATTACAGAGTAGTTTGTATATTTCTATTGGCAGAACTGGTCTAGATGGCAGCTTGAGAGCCTATGAAGAGTTTATAGCGCAGGCATGAAGAAGAAACAAATTTAAGACATTGAGCGCAAGGAAGAGGCAAAGATGGATGGAGCAGAGAGGAAAAAGTGGAAAACTCCCTGATGATTTTTGGATTTGTTAATGTTTAGATTTCTTCTGTATTACAGATGGAGATATCCAACAAGCAGTTGAAAATACAAGTCTGGTTCTAAGGAAAAAGATCTAGGCTAGTGACAGAATTTGGAAGCTATACAAATATAGGTAGTACTAATAGCTACAGAAGTAGTTGAGAAGACATAGGGGTAAAGTATACCTACAGAATTGAAAAGAAGATTCTATGAGGAGTCCCAATGGTTTAAGAAAAGGTAAGAAGGGCAGAGAGATGGCAAAGAAGATTGTAAAAGGTCAGATAAGTAAAAGAAACAAACATACACACCCGTAAGAGAAGTATAACCTAGAAGCCAAAAGAAATAAAGATACTCAACAGCATTATATGCAGAAACAATGGCATTAGCCAGCCACAGATTATTCAGGCTCTTAGTGAAGACAGTTTTAATAAAAGAAAATGACAGAGGTGAATGTCCAATGGAACTGGGAATTGAGAAAATGGAGTAAGCAAGAGTAAATGTTTCATTCAAGTTCAGCTGTAAAAGGAAAAGGATAGTAAGTGAAGATTCAAAAGAAGCAAAGGTCAAAGGAAAACAATGAGAGTACATGGATAATATCACATATAAGAAATACCTTTTTAAGTTTGACAAAACTAGATTAACAGTGCACCAAACTTTTAATTTAAGTACAAGCCTCATTAAACCAGACAAATTTGCCCTGGCCAGTGTGGCTCAGTGGTTAAGAGTGTTGGCTCACACATGGAATGGTAGCATGTTCTATTCCCAGTCAAGGGCACATATCTACCTGGGTTGCAGGTTGGACCCCCGGCCCTGGTCGGGCACACGCGGGAGGCAACTAATCAATGTGTTGCTCTCTCATCTCTCTCTCTCTCTCTCTGTTTTCCCCTCCCTCCTTCCCTTCCACTCTCTCTAAAAATCAATGGAAAAAAATCCTCAGGTGAGAATTAATAAAAAAATTAATGAAACAAATTTTTATTCCAAGCAACAGAATAAAATTTTACAAGAAAACTAGCTCATGCTAATGAATCGTTAGCAACATTACTGAGAGTCCACAAAAATAGAGAACGTGTCAGAGAAGTCATGCTTTAATTCTGCTTATATCACACATTTATATCTTTTCTCCAAGATATATACTAATTTGCACAGATATCCAGACTTACACAATTACAACAAGCAAAATCATTTTTCATGTCTTTTTATTTGAACTGCAGTCTTACTTATGTATCGAGATTCATCTGTTAAAAATGTTATCAAAACAGCCCTAGCTGGTTTGGCTCAGCGGTTAGAGCATCGGTGTGTGGACCAAAGAGTCGCAGGTTCGATTCCAGTCAAGGGCACGACCTCAGTTGCAGTTCAGTCCCTGGCCCTGGTCAGGGTCGTGCAGGAGGCAACCAATCGATGTGTCTCTCTCACATCGATGTTTCTCTCTCCCTCTCTATCTGAAGATAAATGGAGAAAATATCCTTGGGTGAGGATTAAAAAAAAAAAAAGTATCAAAACAAATGATAAATACCTACAATGAGAACATCTAATGCTTAAATAGTTGTATTTTGCCTCCATATCCCTTCCTACTCACACAGACAGCAACCAAGCTATCATGGACTTACAGTGCTACCTGGGAACAATTTGTTTTTCCCATCAATGGCATCATAAATGTATACATTGAATATTCCCATTTTAAGCTATATATCATTTGTGACTTGTTAGAGATACCTCAAGAAATCTCTTTCTTAAACACAAACACCATATGACTTCACTTATATGTAGAATCTAATGAACAAAACAAATTAACAAAATAAAAATAAGACTCATAGATACAGAGAACAGACTGACAGCTGTTAGGCAGGAGGGAGGTTGTGGGTTGGGTGAAATAGATGAAGGGATTAAGCAAAAAAAAAAAAAACACATACACATACAAACTCAATAGACACAGACCACAGTATGGTGATTACTAGAGGGAAAGAGCGGTGGGGCAGGTAGAAGAGGGTAAAGGGGGTGTAAATGATGACTTTGGGTGGTGAACACACAACACAATATACAGCTGATGTATTATAGAATTGCACACTTGAAACCTACATGATTTTATTAATCACTGTCACCCCAATAAACTCAATAAAAATTTAATGAATAATGCCCTGACCAGTTTGGCTCAGCGGTTAGAGCATCGGCCCACAGTCCAGAGAGACCAGGGTTCAGTTCCCGCTAAGGGCATGTACCTCGGTTGTAGTTTGTCCCTGGCCCTGGTTGGGTCGTGCAGGAGGCAGCCACTTGATGTGTACCTTTCATGTCGATGCTTCTCGCTCTTTCTCTCTCTCTCTCTCTTCCTCTCTCTCCCTCCCACTCTATCCGAACAAAAAATGGAAAAATGTCCTCAGGTGAGGATTAAAAAAAAAAAATTAATAAACACCTAAAATACTTTTCTCTTAAAAACAGTCAAGGTCATGGGGAAAAAAGGCTGAGAAAACATTCCAGATTAAAAGAGATGAGACATAACAACTGATTGCAACACATGATCAAAGACTTTCTTTTGCTGTAAGGGACATTGACACAAATGGCAACATCCGATTAAAATATATAAATTATTTTTTAAAAAAAGAAATCTCTTTCTTATACATTTTACTTAACTATTTACTGTCCTTTTCTCTTTTCATCTTTTCCTCATTAACTCAGAAATATGCTCCTAATTCTTTTTTCTTTTATTTGTAAACAAAAAATGTGAATACAAATCATAATCATGGTTCATAGTAATTAACATCAATAAGGTATGTATAGCGCATGCAACTCAGGGATGTGATTAAGATTAAGCATTATAGTAAAACTATACTTAATAAAAGAATAAAGTCCTTTGCCTACGCTAACCTTGAAACTGTGAGAAGTCCCTCTCGAGATCTCCTTGGACAAACCCCCCTTCTTCTCCGATTAAACTCATTTTTCTTCAAGCACCAGAATTTAAAAACAAAGACATCATTTTATATTTAATTTTACTTGCTTAATCTTTTCAATGCTGTTTTTTGTTATGAAAACATACTTCTCAGATATTTTGGACTTAAGTTTTTGTGGGGGTTGATCTTTGAATCTAATAGTCCATTTCAAATATTTTTTCAGTTAAAAAATGTATTCAAAGCACTATCCAATCAATCAATAAATGTTTTGAAGTACAGAAGTCCTCACACTAAGAATATTCTAAATTGAAATATCCCATAACTAAAACTTAATGTGAAACTTCTTTTAGAAACATAAAAGAAAAACATATTGTGAAAAACATATCGTGACTATGTCCTCTTTAGGGGGCAAAGAAAAAAAAAAGTCAGAATTTCTGAATCCCTGTAGAAAAGTCTGGGCTTGTCATGCTTAGGAGGAATGATAATCACTTATTAAACCTAAAATTGAACAAGTCACAAATTTATTTAAAACTGGAAATCTTTTAAAACAAAATTGGATTAAGTTTTTATTTATACTGTTCATGTTGCAAGATAAAATCTAAGCCTTACCTTAACACAACCTTCCAATGCATTGACTTTAAACACTGCCTGAAAAGGTTTTCGGTCAATAGGACATGAAGCCAGTGTCTGAAAAATGATTAACAATTTGTAACTTTAGAAACGTTTCCTTAGAATAAATCAAAATTAATCTATAACAGTTATGATAAGTTTTCTATCAGAACAGGAAACAGAAAAAATACTTTTTTCTTCTTTCAAAAGTGAAGATGAAATACTTTGTCAGTATCATGCCACAAAATAACAAACACCTTAAATTTGTTTAATTCATTCAAATATTTATTGAACATCTACTTGTATGCTAAGCAAGTGGAATACAATGACGAAGAGAGATAAGATCTCTGTTATCAAGATAAGACCTGCTTGTCCAGTTGAGAACTACTGGTATAAAGAAAGGAGAGCTGGGCTGAAATCAATAGCTCTGTGATCTAAAAGCTCTTAGGCAACTCTAAATCAGCTGTAAAAGGAATGGCATGTGCAGGTCCCTTACAGATTTTAATATTCTATGACAATAGTGTCTCCAATAATTGATTATTTTGAATAGGCAGTTAAACCGGCAATAACAATTTTTTAAAGATATGAAGAAAATGAAAGATTCTTCCACTCCTCCCCCCAGTCACCTAGATGCCGCCCTTTCCAGAAGTAGTGTCTTATATATCTTTTTGGAAATAACCAATGCATATATATATAAATGTTATCTTTTTAATATAAAATATAATTAATTCATATGAACAGAATTTTGTTTTTCTTAATTATGTACCTTAGATTAGTTCCTGTACTATTCCAGAGCTGCCTCATTCTTAACAGCATGGTATGCCATAATAGTTTTAACTTCACATTTCTTTTTATGAATTAGGTTGAGCATACTTTCATATTTTTAAGGGCTATTCAAATTGCTTTAAAAAAACACAACTATCTATTCATGCCTTTTGCATAGCTTTTTTATTAGGTTGTTGGTCTTTTTCAATGGAATCTTTAGACATTCTTTATAGATTAAGAAAAACTGTCCTTTAATCACTCTATGATTCGATCAACTTTATTTTGATGTATATTTCCTGTACCTTAAAAATTAATGTGCATCAACTATAATTAAGAGTTTCTGACAATACTATTAAATATTTGTATAGGAATGGGTTTATGTTATCTAAACAATTTAAGATGGAGTTGTCTACTAAAGAAGGGTAGATATGTACCCTTCTTCTGTAGCCTATGAAGAAAATACTAAAAGGTGATATTACTGATACCTGTGGTTTAATAACAATTTAAAAATAATTAAAAAAAAAAAGATTTTAACAATTTAATAGTAACACTCTAAAAGACCACAGATTGTAAGAGAATTCTGATAAATTATCTGATATTTCCTAGTCAAAAATGTTGTGATTTTTACCATTCTGGACTTGGGCACACATCAAGATATGCTTGTACAAGTACAGGTAGGTCAGACTATGCGCAGCCCTTGATTATATAGCACATTTTCACAAAGCTCGAGACTCACTTTGGAAGCAGTCAAAATATAAACTGAGTTACTTTTAATATTCATTTAAAATTAAGTAAGTAGGTCTTGATAAAATGCTTTACCACATTATGAATTAGGAAATGTGACCTTACTATATTAAATAGGTTGCAGGTTCAATCCCCAGCCCTGGTTAGGGTCGCTGGGGAGGCAACCAATTGATGTGTCTCTATCACATGGATGTTTCTCTCTCTCTCTCTCTCTCTCTCTCTCTCTCTCTCCCTTCCTCCCTCCCACTCTATATAAAAATCAATTGAAAGATATCCTCTGGCCTGGCCGGTGTGGCTCAGTGGGTGAACGTTGACCCATGCACCAAGAGGTCATCGGTTCATTTCACAGTCAGGGCACATGCCCAGGTTGTGGGCCAAATCCCCAGTGGGGGGCATGCAGGAAGCGGCCAATCGGTGTTCTCTCTCATTGATGTTTCTATCTCTCTCTCCCTCTCCCTTTCTCTCTCTCTGAAATAAAGAAAAAAAAAAGAAGAAAGATATCCTCTGGTGAGGATTAAAAACAAAACAAAACAAAAAAAGAAGCTTCACTACAAGTAATGACAAAGCTGTCCACATATTTTTAATAATGCACTGCAAGTAGCAATCATAGTTCAAAGAACTCAACATCATGAATATGTGACTGTTTAACCACATTAGCATTTACTGTATGTAATTCTTAGTCTAGAGGAGATATTAGTGCATTTATAATTCAAAAGAATATTTATAAGTAAAAATTTTCAAGTACTTATTTTTACCAAAGTTTCAAAATATATTTTTATTTCTATTTTTAAGGTAAATTTTGATAAACATTCCTAAAAAGATAAAATAATAAATCAAAATGTGTTTCCTTCAATTTTTTAAAAAAACTATTAAGACATATGTAGAGTCTCTGGATTTATATACTACTTTTATAGCTTATCCTTGGGTATAACCTTGAGCAAGTTACACAGCCTCTCTGTGTGGGTCTCAGGTATCTTATTATTGAAAATGGGGATAATAACAGAACTTATTTCTAAGGTATTTATGAGAAAAAAGGAATGAATAATCTTAGAATAGTGTGTGGCATATATTAAGTATTGTATAAGTCCACCAGCTAGCTTCACTGGACTAACAATAAAAAAGCCTGGTCCACTAATAAAAAGATAACCCACAGTATGATATATATATACATGTGAAAGACGTGTGTTCTTAATGACTTTCTTTTGTTGGAATTTGCAAAGCTCATGATGTATGAAAATTAAAGTTTATCATTTTATTATATACTTTTCAATATGTAACACTAAGACCCAAAGAAAGCCACCCTCTGTATTCAAAAAATTTATCTATATCAGATGCATTGAATCTTTCAAAAACTCTGAAATTACACAATCTCATTTTCTTCTTTATTAAATTTCCTCTGTTGAAATCAACTAAATGGCACTTTTTCCTTTATAATGTTCAAATTGACAGTTTTAGCCTGAATCACTCCATTTTGATCTGTTTTAAATTATTGGATTCTGAGTAAGATTTTATTTTTTGTTTTTTAAATAATTTTTCTTTATTGATTTGAGAGAGGGAGAGGGAGAGATAGAAACATCAATGAGAGGGAACATCAATTGGCCACCTCCTGCATGCCCCCCCTCCCCCCACTGAGGACTGGGCCCACAACCCAGCAATGTACCCTGACCGGAATTCGAACCAGTGACCTCTTGGTGCATGGGTCAACGCTCAACCACTGAGCCACAACAGCAGGGCAAGATTTTGTTTTTATTCTTTTTTCCTTCAGCATAATTGCCATGGATTTGTCTAAAGTTTCATTTGAAGGGTTCCACTGCTATTATAAGAACAAAACGAGCCTGGCCGGTGTGGCTCAGTGGTTGACCATCAATCCATGCACCAGGGGGTTGCCGGTTTGATTCCAGGTGAGGGCACATGCCCAGGTTGTGGGCCCAATCCCCTAGAGGGAGGCATGCAGGCGGCGGCCAACCGATGTTCTCTCATTGATGTTTCTCTCTCTCTCTCTCCCTCTCCCTTCCTCTCTCTAAAAATCAAAGAAAACAAAACAAGACAGATAAAAAAGTAGTAGTAGTTGAAAAACCACTGCTATCTGTTATCACAATCTGCATATATTACATTTCCTAAAAATAATCTAGTTAACACTAGAAAATAAATTAACAGATTTTCTTTGGCTCAGGCTCAGTCATCAGAAAAATTTCTTAAAATCAAGTTATCCTCTCCAAGTTATCAAAAGCATAGCTCAGAAAACAAGCTATCTCAAGTAGACAAAATATCTCTGCTATGGCCACTGAAAAATGATGATATCCATTTCTGACCTTTGAACAGTTTAGCAAAGCATTTCATAGCGGAAATAGAAAAGAAATTCAGTTATTCTGAGTTAAGTCCTCATAGCATACTTCAATAAGTTAAAACATTTAAAAAATTAAGATCTTCAATTTTTTTTAATGTATACTGTAAGAAAAGTATAAACAGCTTCTTCAACACATACCAAAGTTCAAAGACATCATCATTAGTAGATATTAAGGCATAAAATTACACATAATGTGATAATCAAATAGCTGTAATAGAAGAGTTTTACAAATATTTTAAAAAGTGTTTGCACTGCCCTAACTTTAAGGCATTTCTAAAGGTACTTCACCCTTAGATCCAGAAATAGCCACTGGGAAAATCCAAAAACATTTTAATCTTAGTTTTCAGAGTTTGTGTCATTAAACTAATTTAGTTTTTAAGTTGTTTGGTTTTAAAAATTCACATTTAAAACTACTGTAGAAAATTTTTAACTAACATACCTACCTATTCTGCTTAAGATAATTTTAGTTTTGGAGGAAATTATCCCAAAATTTGTCTTACTTATATACAATAAAAATAAATACCCCTTGATTATTTATCATTTTGATTCCTTATGTACAACAAAAAATATCTTTAATTATTCACCTATTTAAATCAACATGGCTTTCACTTCAATATATATATATTTTTTAATCCTCACCTGAGGATATTTTTCCCATTTATCTTCAGATAGAGTGGGAGGAAGGGAGGGAGGGGAAAAGGGAGGGAGGGGGGGGAGAGAGAGAGAGAGAGAGAGAGAGAGAGAGGGAGAGAGATCAATGTGAGAGAGACACATCGACTGGTTGCCTCCCGCACGCCCTGACCAGGGCGAGGGACCGAACCACAACCAAGGTACATGCCCTTGACCGGAATCGAACCCGCAACCCTGTCCGCGGGCCAACGCTCCAAGCGCTGAGTCAAACTGGCCAGGGCCACTTTAATAATTTTTAAAGTATTAATATCTAATTTAATTATTTCATAATCAAGGCAGTCCCATATAACCATTCAACTTTGTGATACAGCTACAAAATATAAAATTTGATCACTGCTTTACATTGTAATATGTATATAAAAACAGGGCTTACATTTTACTGTGAATGCTCTGTACTAAGATTGTATCAGTTAAGGAGGCAATTTTGATAGAAAAAACAATCTTCCTAATGATTTCAGTAAAACATACCCTAGTATTCTGAAGCGTTGTAAATTCCCAGCTCAGACAAACCCATATTTAAATATAAGAACAGGAAACCTTCCTTATTTGGGAATTCAGGATTCTTGATTTCTAATATTTCTTGCTTCCTGCTGCTGCTCTATCCTCAATCACAAAGGCTGCCTACAGATAGCCCCTCCTAGAGAGAGAGAAGCAAGTGTTAAAGGTAAGTGCTTAAAGACTAAAGCTCAGTACCAATGCTTATATCAAGGTTTGTCTGTTCATGGGAATCTCTAGAACATCTATCTCTCCTACTAACAAATACAGCACATTATATAAAACTTCAGTTCAAAATAAAATAAAGATTATTTAGAAATGCACACCATTAGAGGTTGATGCTTATTTTAAAGCTATTCACCAGACCTATCCTTTCAAGTTGGTGGTTCCTAGATACCTAGCCTGGACCTCCAAAAAAAGTGCTCACCTGTAGTCAGCCTACATGTTCCCTATCACACTTAACCAGTTCTTTCAAGACAGTCCTTGTCAATCCATATTAGTGAAACTGATTCTTTATAACAGCTTTCAGGAATGTATTCCTAAAGGACAAATGGCTATGAGTAAAAATTAACACCAAGAAAGTATTTTATCTAACTACTCAATGGGAACCCTTTCAGGTTCTCAAAGATACATTACAACAGTTGGGTAGAATTACTTTTAATCTTAATTTCTTTTGACATTTAATAGTTAAGACCGTCTTTTTCTAATGTAACAACAGAAAATTCTGTAAACTACCTGTATAAATCAGTTTACAAAATGATATTTTAAATTAGGCTATACACAAATATACATTAATTTAATCAACTGATAAAAATAGACTACTAAATGAAAGTCTGTTACATATATGCTTTAGGTAATGAGTGTTCACAATGTAAAAATTTTCTTTGTAATACCAAAGGTTTTACCAGAGGATTAATCTACAAGGTAAAACAATGGGGGCTATGGAAATATTAGTCACAAATTCAAGTTCTGGCAAAATCAGAACTAGCTATCTCTCTAACCCACTTTAAGGATAAAGATAAACAGCCCTAAATCACCTATTGCACAGGGTGTAATAATTAAATGAAATAATGTATTTGACAATGCTTGATAAATGATAAAGGTAAGGACTAACAGTAGCACTACTCATAACAGAGAGATTTGGTTTAGTTCAGGAATAAAAAATATAAATTTTAGGAAAAACTGATCGAAAAAATCCAGACAATAAAAGTTTGCTTAATTATGTAATTGAAAAACAGTCTAATCACCAGAATTATGCATAGAAATGTAATCACTGCATAAAGGAACATCTGTATATAAAATACATCAGTAGTGAAGATATAATTCAGTTAGTCGTATTTTGATTTTTGGTATGTATTAATTCAAAAACATACTCCTCACCTGTCTGCATTGAACAATGTTGTCTGATTTCTTCAAGAACTGTACGTCACCATAGTAAGACTCTCTTCATTTCTAGTCTCATAAGAGAAAACATACCTTTGCCACCTGTCCAATTTTGATTTCATTAACCTTACTTTCTCAAACTGAAGCTGTCAGCATTTGATATGAAATGAAGACTGAGATAATAAATAAATTGAGGGAGGATAATTTGCTTATATTAAGAAAGTTAATGACATTTCAAAAATTACCTAAAAGATAAGAAAAATATTTTCTATGACTTATAAAAGAACCCTGGTGTATATCAAGAACGAACCTCATAATCACATATATTATTGCATGTCCCTTTAAATAGAGTGAAACTCTTGAACACTTTGAGGATGAAATGTTTCCAAGTTCTCAAACTTTAACGTTTTAAGGGCCAAAATTTTAACTTCTTGGCAACCTGCCAAATCATAAATCCTATTTTCTTAACCAGTGTGTGTGTGTGAAGGGGGTATCTTCTTGTCTATAGGGGATCTTAATTGTGATCAGTTGTCACTACTACAGCCACGTGTCAGACTTTGCCTTTCTAATTATTAACAGTTACGGGCTGTTTAACAATGAATGGGGACACGTTCTGAAAAGTGTGTCATTATGTGATTGCATCAGTAGACTACACTGTTGTGCAAACATCATAGAGTGCACTTACACATACCTACACTATATGGTACAGCCTACTGCTTCCAGGCTATAAGCCTGAACAGCATGTTACTATAAAAAACAACAGAGACTAAATCAAGCACAAGAGAAAATAATGCACTCAAGAGACATGGTACTCACAAGATGTATGAGACTGCTGCCAGATTAACACAGCATACTGTTTTATAGCAAACTTTTTTTAATAGGTAGAAAGAGTATATTCTAAAATAACAATAAAAAGTGTAGCACATATAGCACAATCATAAACCAGTAACATAGTCATTCATTTTATAGTTATTAAGTATTATGTACATAACAGTATGTGCCATCCTTTTATACAACTGGCAGTGCAGTGGGTTTGTTTACATGAGCATCACCACAAACATGAAGTAATGCAAGGTTCTATGACACTATGATGGCTATGACTTCAAGGCAACAGAGATTTTTTTTAGCTCCATTATCTTATGGGACCACTGTTGTATACACGGTCTGTAGTTGACAGAAATGTCATTATGCAGTGCATGACTGTACCTAAAAATGTGCAAATTCAGATGACCAAAGTTAAACTGTATGAAAGTTAAAAACTCTCAGTATGTTTTGACTGTGTTTTGGCTCACAGTATGGGTAAAATAAATAACTTAAGTGGCAGATAAACTAGCGTATTGGCTCTACACATATTTCATCAGTTTAAAGGCTTTCTTTTGTTTAATTTCAGATTCTCAGCTCTAATATTGATGCTTTGACAAATATTTCAACTTTCCTTAAGTGTCAATTACTATGTCTTTGTTTAGTTCAATATTTTACTTCTACACTTTCATAAACCAATAGGCTTACTTACCTATTATGAGTTCCTTGAAACTAAACATAGTTATAGTGGACATGCTTAACCTGTCCTCAAGGGCAAGGCAATTAGGCTATGGGCCATTTAGGCCACCACAGGTTCCATTATCTTGGATCTTTCTGACCTATGTAAAGTGGATTCTATGAAATACTACCTAAAGACTAAGTTCAGTTACTTAATCACTTTTAAGTCCTTACATGGCTTTTGTTTTAAATAACCAAGGAGCCAAAATTTTAGAGCTTGAACTTTGACTTTGGATATAGATACCTGAAGAGTATAAGAAAGTTCAGAAATGTGTCCAAATATACTAGATTATTATATACCTTAACTTTACTTGTTCCTTACAGAGCAGAATTCTTCAATGCCTAACATGTTAAGGTGAAGATAAATAAATGAGTCCTTCTTTTTGGTTCTCGATATCCATTCTGAATCATATTTCAGTGAATCTTATGTACAAATTTTCAGATAACTCAGCTGAATTTCTCTGAAAGACATATAAGACTAGGAAAATGATCCTGAATACATTTTGTGCTATTTTCTTACTATGTATATTTCCAACTGCTGTAAATCTCACTTTGATTTCTACCTTCCTACTAGAAGTGAACATTAGTAAAATTTTAAACTATGACTCAATTTTTAAAAATTATTTTAATTTTAGGCTATTCCTTGAGGTATTTAGAAACAAATCAGCATTCAGAATCTTATCCTTAAGTATCAAATAAACACTGACATAGTGATTTATTTATTTTTTAAATGTTTTTATTTATTTCCGAGAGAGGAAGGGAAAGGGAGAGAGATATAGAAACATCGATGAGAGAAAAACATCCACCAGCTGCATCCTGCACGCCCCCTACTGGACATCGAGCCCGCAACCCAGGCATGTGCCCGGAAATGGGACAACGCTCAACCAACTGAGCCACCCCTGGGTGACAGAGTGATTTAAATGAAAGAATCTATAAGAAAGCCTTAGCATAGGGCCTGGCCAATTAGGAAGCTCTGAATATAGACATTTATTTCCCAATCCTGAAATCCAAAGTAAACTGCATGCCTCCTCTTTAAAAACAGGAGCAGTTTGAGGAAAATGAGAGGGAAGAGCTTAATACCTAAAAGCCATGAAAAAAAAAAAAAAAACTACTAGTGAATTTAAAATCTGATTCTAGCCCTGGCCGATTTTGTTCAGTGGTTAGAGCATTGGCCCACGGACCAAAGGGTTTCTGGTTTGATTCCCGGTCAAGGGCACTACCTGGGTTGTAGGTTCAATCCCCAGCCCTGGTCAGGGTCGTGCAGGAGGCAACCAATCAATGTGTCTCTCTCACATCGATGTTTCTTTCGCTCCCTCCCTTCCACTCTATCTAAAAATCAATGGAAAAATATCCTCAGGTGAGAATTAACGAAAAAAGTAAATACAATCTGATTCTATTTGTCAAAGTATATATACATACTTCAAAACACATCTAATTTTTATCATACCAATAAAAGATTCAAACTAAAGATTTAGTTCAAAGACTAAGTGATTTTGTTAACCAATATTCATTTATTGTATGTAATGATCAATTTATTAGTAGATTGTGCTCTTCTTACTGCTTTATTTAATGGTTTAACTGATTTGATGGCTGCTATACCCATTAGAGATAATAAAACAATTCAGAAATACTCTGTTTATGCTCTACTTTCATGGTTAATTACTTTTGTTTAAATAATACCACAACACCCCCACCCAACCCCATCACAATTTAGGTAATACAGCAGACAAGTACTGTATTTTAAAAGCAATCTGGCTTCAAAACATTTATATCCAAAGGAGTAACACAAAAGAAAATATTACATGTAAGAAAGGTGTCAATTGCAACACTACGTATTAGTGATCATTACTTTCAACTTGAAAATATTGAAGAGTTAAAAACATACATAAGTTTAGCACTGTCTAGTAGGGTTAAATAAGTACATAATATACAACTTAGTAGTTCCACTTCCAGATACATATCCTAGCGAAACTTAGAACATGTACACCATAATAAAGCTTATGGTTTTGTGAAAGATGCATGTAGAGTGTAAGGAAGGATGGAGAATTGTATCTATTTTATAAATTCTAATTTTCATAGAGAAAAACACATACACAGATTATGCTGTTGAACCTCACAATTATGTAGCCACTGAATACAATTTTATGAAAAGCAATGAACTGGAGGAACCTTGCACCCATCCGGTAATACTGCTGCTTCTCCACTGGAAGCAGAATTTCTGTTTTAAAAATATTTAATCACAAAGCAAACCAAGATGCACTAAATTCATCACAGATGAAATCTTTAGTTGAGTGGCAGAGAAAAATAAGCATTCTTTTTTTCATTAGTCAATGCTCCTGCAAACACAGAGATTTATAATTATATTTAAAAATTAAACTCAAAACACTTTTTCCCAAAATATATTTCACCTATCCTTAGTCCCTTTCTGCCAAAGACCAGTCTAGGTTTTAATCAAAATAGAACTGTTTCCAAGTATGCTATCATGAATTCAATTGGTACAAATCTTTTTTTCCTTCTCCCAAACCTCAGCCATAGTCAGTATACAGTTATGTTCTCCTTTCTACACTATTAATGAAAATATAAGTAAATCATAGAACTCCAAAACCCCAATTATGTAATAAGTGATTAATTCCAATGTGTTTAGGGACATCAAACAATTTGAATGTAACTGTTAAAATATTTTTGAGATTTGCCTCCTATACTAGTATTTTCACACACTGACAAATGACTAATTCTGAACATATAGCATGACTAGTATGACAATGTTTATTTCACAACCCATAACAATGGGCCTTATGATGAATATTCAATATACCAGTACCATGACCTACAATGATCTACTTAAGTAGGCCCAAATTGAGTCAACATAATAAATACATTAAGGTCTGAAATGTTCTGTTTTTTAATCATTTACAATCTATGAAGAAATTCAGTAATATCTCTAACGCAGACTCTGAAATTAGTTCACACTAAATTAGAAAGGCAGTTCTAAATTCTTTTCTGCCTCTTAAGCTATGAAACCTAGGCCAAGTTAGAGAATGCAAAAATCCAAATGTCCTCATCTGTAAAATGGAAGGACACTACTACATCTGCTCTGGTTATCCCACAAGGCTGATATAAAGAAAAAAATCAAATCTTTGTAAAAATTCTCTGAAAAATATAAAACACAAAGAAGACAGAAGGTGTGATTATTAGTAGTAAACAGATATCTCAAGAAGGTCAAGTACACTGCAGATGAATTACTGTATTTCTACCAGAAAAAAATACTTCATCTATTATGTCTATAAAGTTATTAACTTTTTTTAAAGCTATGTGTTTAGATTTTTTAATAAAAGAACAAAAAGCTGAATACAAGAAAATATACTGACAGAATTAGAATAATACAGGGAAATTTTTCCAAAGTAAGGGGAACACATATTACTGTGAAATAATTTGTGAAAGGCAGTGTCAACTCTTTCGACTAGGTGGAATGAAATCATGGTAGGAAACTAAAATACAATAATATTTAATACTTATATTTAAAACTCACCTCTGCCCATTTAAGAATACAGGTCACACAGAAGACATGATTACAGCTTTCTGGAAAACCAATTTCCTTCTCTAATAGGCAATTAAGACATATTGGACATCTGTCAGCTTCACTGTACAACAGACCAGTGGTAGCAGTATTATCTTTGTCTTCTTCACCTATAAAGTAAAGCAGCCATATATACTTTCATCTGTGGCAATATCATGGACTAGGTACTATAAAGGGATTTTCTACTACAAAGTAATTAGATCTAGATACCTTACAACAAACATACTCATTAAGCACAATACCCTCAATGTTAATTTATATTGTTTTAATGGGGGCATGAAAAGAATTTTTCATGAATTTAATTTAAAAATAACAGTCACACGGTTCAAACATTTAGAAGTTAAGAAAAGGTTATACTGACAAACCTCCCATTTATATCTATCTATACCTATCCATCCAGTTCCACCCAACATTTCACAACTGTTAAGTTTCTTCTCTGTTCTTCCAAAGATTTTTTAATGCATAGACAAGCAAATCCTAATTCATGTTCTTTCAAATCTCCTTCACACATGAATACTGGAACACTATACATACTAGTTTGCTTTTGCTTGTTTGTTTGTTTGACCTATTGATAAACATTCAACCTTTGGCTATTACAACAATACTGCAGTGGAAAACTTTGTTATTTCACATTTTTAATAGTATATTTATAGGATTAAATTCCTAAAAATGAAATTGTTAGATCAACTAGTAGTACATTTCTAATTTGAACAGATACACCAAATTATACCCCTTAGGGTTTGCACTAATTTAAACACCCACCAGCAATGCAACATACAAAGTTATGCATTGCTAACTCAAAAGTACATAAAGGGCCCTGCCGGTTTGGCTCAGTGGTTAGAGCGTCGGCCTGCGGTCCACAGAGACCTGGGTTCAGTTCCCGCTAGGGGCACATACCTCGGTTGCAATTTGTCCCCGGCCCTGGTTGGTTGTGCGGCAGGCAGCCACTCGATGTGTCCCTTTCACATCAATGTTTCTCTCTCTCTCTCTCTCTCTCTCTCTCTCTTTCTCTCTCTCTCTCTCTCCCCCTCCCACTCTATCTGAACAAAAAATGGAAAAATGTCCTCGGATGAGGATAAAAAAAAAAAAAAAAAGTACATAAAGGAAACACCAAGATTCAACATAAAATAAAACAAAAATAAATGGTCAGCTGCCCTGGCTGGTTTGGCTCAGCAGTTAGAGCGTTGGCCTGTGGACCAGAGAGTCCCTAAGGGCACGTACCTCAGTTGCAGTTTGTCCCCGGCCCGGTTGGGGTCGTGTGGGTGGCAACCACTCGATGTGTTTCTCTCACATCAATGTTTCTTTCTCTCTCCTCCTCCCTCTCTCCCTCTCCATCTGAAGATAAATGCAAAAATGTCCTCTGGTGAGGATGAAAAAAAAAACAACCAAATGGTCAGCTGAAATGTGAACACCACACAAATAGAAAATTTGGGATCGTGCTGGGAGCAAATGTCCACATTAGTGTTCAGATCTGGAGACTAACCCTTAGGACCAACCCAGGTGGGGTCACTGTTTTTGAGAGACTCCCATGTTAAGCCAAGACACCCAAATGGTGCCAGCGGTTCCAGCATGGGTTCGGGGGAAAACAAAAACAAATCCCCTGGAGGAAAGCATCTGTAATTTAGTCCCCTAGGATTCCACAGATTAAATTTTTCAAATATAAGCTCATAATCAAACATTACCAAACCTGCGAAAATCAACTGCCTTGAGTAAGAATCAGCAGAAACAGTAATTTATTTTTCTATTTATATATTATCTTTATTTATTATAAATTTATTTAGATACACATTGGCTTTAAATATAAGAATTATAGAATGACTAAACAGCAGACTAGACCCAGAAGAAAAAAATATTTATGAACTGGAAGAGAGATTTAAGGAAACTACCTAGATTGTAAGAGACAGATAAGGTGATGTAACCTGTGAAAGAGAGGTTGGGAAATGAGGTCAGACCAAAGTCTAACATACTAATTGAAGTCCAGAAGAAAAGAATAAAGGACAGGAAATGGTTAAAGCAGTAATGACTGAGAAATGATAAAATAAACAAACAAAAAACCCTACAAAATCCAACAGATAAAGGATACAAAAGGTATGCTACACAGGAGAAATGAAAATAATCTGTGCCTAGAAACAATGCAGCAAAACTGTACAACATTAAAGATGAAAATGATATTAAAAGTGAAAGAGGAAAAAGACAGGTTTATCGAAAAAGGAATGACAATTAAGGCTGAAAAGAGATTTCTTGACAGCAAGAAAGAAAACCAAAAAATGCCTAAATAAGTGATTGGGGGGGGGGGGGGCACAACTATCAATCCAGAATTGTATATCTATCTTTGAATAGTTCTGAAGAGGAGAAAATAAATACAAAAACTTAAGAATTTATCACCAATAGACTTTCCAGTAAAGGAACTTAAGATTTTTTTTCAGAAGAAAAGGAATAGAAAAAAATAACCCTCTTAAATACTACCTGTATCAAATATCACTTAATTTGTGGTGTTCGGAGGGGAAAAAAACACACACCAAAACATGGATGACTATAACCTATAAATCTATAGTAGGATGATCAGAGTTAAAGTGTTTTTAAGGTTCTTCTACTGTTGACAGTGAAGATTAAAATATTAACTTTAGAAACAGAGAAAAATATCAATGCTATTTTTAAAACAAAACAAAATACAACATAAGTAGAGAAAGTAGGAAGCAAAAATTTAAAAAGGAAAAAGCTCATGGCCCTGGCCAGTTTAGCTCAGCGGTTAGAGCGTCGGCACGTGGACCAGAGAGTCCCGGGTTCGGTTCCCGCTAAGGGCACGTACCTCGGTTGCAGTTTGTCCCCGGCCCCGGTCGGGGTCATGTGGGTGGCAGCTACTTGGTGTGTCTCTCTCACATTGGTGTTTGTTTCTCTCTCTTCCTCCCCCTCTCCCTCCCGCTCTATCTGAACAAAAAATGGAAAAATGTCCTTGGGTGAGGATAAAAAAAAAAAAAGAACAAAAATAAGTAAAATAAAAACTCCTTGTGTATTTTGAAATGTTTACAAATGAACAGTTTGAAAACACTAAGTTTTGCTTTCAACATACAAGCTTTATAAATATGAAAAGTTACCTTCCATATCTTCATACTCCTCATCGCCCAAATTTAGGGTATAGAGAGTTTTCTTCTTCATTTCTCCTTGAAAAGGGGTTTCCTATAGGATGAATTATAACAGAGGTCTTTAATGTATGCCTTTTCCCAATAATATAAAAAAAGACTCAAAACTGTAAGAAATTATTTTACACATGACAGAACACAGTACAAGCCCTTAAATTTTGTGGATAATCCAGTACACTTTTATACTCCTTGCCATCAAGCACATAGTCTTACTGAAAGGAAAAGCCTTACATAAGTATTAAGCAACAAAGACTAAATGATAAATTGTGTGGTCAGACATAAATCCAATTGGAGCTTAGAAAAAAAGATCAGTTTGGACTAGATTTTTCTTTCAGCCTCATCCAAAGATATTTTTCCATTGATTTTCAGATAGAGTGGGAGGGAGAGAGAGACATAGAGAGAAACATTAATGTGAGAGAGACACATCGAATGGTTGCCTTCTGCAAGACCCGACCAGGATCGGTGATCTAACCACAACGGAGGTACATGCCCTTGACCAGAATGGAGCCCGAGACTCTTTGGTCCAGGGCCGATGCTCTAACCACTGAGCCAAACTGGTCAGGGCTGGACTAAATTTTCCAATGAAGGTGACAGATTATATATGTTGATGAGTTCAAGGCAACAAAGGAGCAACATAGTATAAAAAAAACCACAGCATTTAGCTAGGCCAATCTGACAAGAACAAGAGTGAGTGCAAGTGGGAGAGAGAGAGAACCAACTGAGGAAGGATCAGCATGTATGCCAAGAAGTTCATCTGAAAGATTACAATGAGGGGTAACAAAAGCAATCAGCACAGCAATGTAAATTACGTAGAGTTAGATTATAGAGGTATCTCTAATGGTTGATTGAGAAGTTTAAATTCAATCTTATAGATCCCCCTGAGGAAGACTGACATGACAAAAGTGATGTAAATGATTCTTTTAATAGAATGATCTGCCAGCATAGCACAGAATGAATTACAGTTGGGGAGATATTAGAAGCCCGAGATTTGCATAGTAGGATAACTGTCTGTAAAGTGAACAGAAAAGCAAGAAATTAAAGAGCTGAAGAATTTCTGAGATTTGATGACTAAATAAATAGGGAGAAGGAATCAAAGATTATTCTGACCTACAGAACTAGAAATCTTCATTTTTCAATAAAGGTGAAAAGAGGTAAGTGAGAAACATGGGAACAGGAATTAATCGGTTAGTCAAGGGGAACAAATGCTTGAGGTAAAATTGTTTTTTAAATCAACTCTTAGAATTCTTTCTCGAATTGAAGCAAGACATGATTGCAGTGAACTATTCAAATACCTTTTGGATTATTTAGGCATAAGAAATCACTAATTTCATCCGTTATTCTCCCATAAGTATATTAAGTAATTTTTTTTTATTAGTTTCCTAAATAATTTACACATGCTAGTTTCTACATTAAAGAAATCTACTGGCCAGGAAAATTCTCTATTAGCTTAAATAAGAAGAAATGCAAAGGCCTGACTTTGATTCAAAAACCAACTGCAAAGTAGAAGATAAAAAATTTAGTAGCATATATAAGAATAATTTAAAGGTTTTAGTGGACTAAAAATTTGAAATGAGTCAGGATTAGTTACTTAAAAAGAGTCAATTCAATCACAGCCTACCCTTAATAAAAGTAGAATGTCAAAAACAAGATATTGCACTCAGCCAACATGTGCAACATCTGTTTTAGTGCTACTACTGTTCTTTAGAGACAAAATAATGAATGTCCAGGGAAGATGTCTAAATTAGTGACAGTCTTGGAAACATATCATATGCAGAAAGGTAAGGCAGTAAGAATGTTTAGCCTGGAAGAACCTAAAGATTAGGGAGAAGGTTAGCAGTTATCTTAAAATGGAATGGGCTGTTCTGAAGGAAGGTAGAATAATCTATCAATGAAGGTATTCAAAAAGAGGCTTAATGACATATTGCGGGATTTTTTTTAATTCAAAGATTTTATTGAGTGCTACAGAGATACTATGAGGCAATGCCCTAAGTACATAACTGATTAAGATAGAAATTCCTGCCTTTATATTCTAGTGGGGGAGATAAAATAAACAAAGTAAAATATCTGGTGTGTTAGATGTTGAGAAGTGCTGTGGAGAAAAATAACACAACACAATTATTTTTAAAAGCCACACACAACACAATTATTTTTAAAAGCCACACAATTAGCATGGCTAAAAAGTGAGAAAGTGGAGACGCTATTATTTAACACACAGTGTTTAGAAAAAAGCCTTTCTGATAAAATGACATGTGAATTAACTATCTGAAAGCAGCAAGGGAGAGTTATATGGGTATCTAGAAGAACTGTATTCTAGGCAAAAATAACAGCCAATATGAAAGTCCAAAGGCAGAGTAGAGGAGCAAGGAACAAAAGAATTTAATGTAGTTAGAACAGAGTGCAAGAGAAGAAAAGTAGATAAGAACAGAGAGGTAATAGAATTTAAAATCATGCAACACCTTAAGGACTAAGGTAAATACACTTGCTTCTTTGAATGAGACAGGCCTGTAGAAGATTTTAAGCAGAAGTGGAAAAGGGAAAAGTAGAGGCCAGCACAGAGATTACTGCAATAATCCAGAGGGGACATCACAATGGCTTTTATACCAGTAGCAAGGGTGATGAAAAGTACTGAGATTCCAGCTGTGTTTTCAAACTACAGCTATAAAGATTTCCTGACAAGATCAAATGTGGGATATGTGTTAAGAGAGCAAGAGTCCAGGATAATTCTGAAGTATTCTGATCTGAGCAACTAGAAATGATAGACTTGCTGGGACAGAAGATTACTTTAAAAATATTCAAATAGTCAGCCCTGGCCAGTTTGGCTCAGCGGTTAGAGCTTTGGCCCGCGGACCGGAGAGTCCCGGGTTCGGTTCCCGCTAAGGGCACGTACCTCGGTTGCAGTTTGTCCCTGGCCCCGGTTGGGGTCGTGTGGGTGGCAGCCACTTGATGTGTCTCTCTCGCATCGATGTTTCTCTCTCTCACTTCCTCCTTCTCTCCCTCCCGCTCTATCTGAAGATAAATGCAAAAAAAAAAAAGTGTCCTCTGGTGAGGATTAAAAAATATATATATATATTCAAATAGTCATAGGTTACTCTACTTGATATTCACTCAGAAAGACAGTATCAGTATCACCTGGGAACTTGTTACAAATACAGGTACCACCCCAGACCTAGTGAATAAGAATCTGCATTTTATCAAGATCTATATATGACTCATATGTACATTGAAGCCTAGGAAACACTGCTCTAGAAAACTTCTCAATTTAATTGATTTTAGAGTCATATTATGTTCCTGTAATGATCTATAATTGAGCTAATTCTTTATTTGGGGAAAGTCTATAAATGAGTGTAATTCTTTATCTGGGGAAAGCCATACAATAACCTCTCCCCCATTATCCCATCTAAAAATAATATATTTAAGTTGGAGTTAATTCAATGTGGTAAAATGTCAATCTGAAAATTAACAATATTTTTTATTTCTAGAAAGTTTTCAGAAGATGTGATATACCACCTTTTCATATAGCTAAATAATTTATGTCTTATTGACTAGTTTAATCTATACATTTTTCACATTTCTTCCCTTAAGAATATTAACATTAGCCCTGGCTGGGTGCCTCAGTTGGTAAGCATCATCCAGATACACCAAAGTCGTGGGTTCAATCCCTGGTCAGGGCACAAACAAGAATCAACAAATAAATGCAAAAATAAGTGGAACAACAAACTGGTGTTTGTCTCTCTCTCTCACCCTCTTTCCCCCTTCCTCTCTCTCTCTAAAATAAATAAAATTTTTAAAGGAAAAATTTGTCCGGCTGGTGTGGCTCAGTGGATTGAGCGTTGTCCCATGGACTGAGAGGTCCTGCTTCGATTCCCAATCAGGGCACATGCCTGGGTTGCAGGCTTGATCCCTGGCAGGGGGTGTGCAGGAGGCAGCCAATCGATGTTAGATCTCTCTCACATTGATGTTTCTCTTTCTTTCCCTTCCTCTCTCTCTAAAAAAAAAAAAGAAAGAAAAAAATCAATACAACATATTAAAAAAATAAAAGGAAAAACTTAATGTACTCTAAAAAAAGAATTTTAACCGTATAGTATTTATACATTAATATATAAATTAATTTATAATATATATTTTACAATAAATAGTGTCTTCTCTATTTTAACTCATGTGATGAAATACATAAGTAATGGTTTATCACTGAGAAGCTAGGAGACCTCAATCAAGTTACATCTGCCTTTCCTTATCTGTTAGAAATCTGCTTAAAAACCTGTTCGAGTATTTCAAATTTTTAGAAATTGTGTGCTTCTTCCGGAACATTTCATGCATTAACTGTTTCCAGCCCTAAAAATAATTATGCCACATTATCAGTTTATTCATTCAAAATGTTAGGGTCTTAGCATTTCATTAGATTAAAGTCGTAAGTTTCAGTTCTACAACTTGCAACTTGTTCATGTTTATCTGTTCTAGCTACCTGGACTCCACTTTATAATCTAAGAATCCAGGGTTTTTAATACCAGTTTTACTTTGAACTTCCAGTAACAGAAACATAGGAATACAATACAGATTCATGGTTTTAGGCAGTAATTTGTGGTCAATAAAAGACCTAAGAAATAAGCTTTGCATGGCAAGGACTATCCTTCCTTGTGGTTTCTGGAAAAGTTAGTTATAACCTGATTTCATGATTAACTATTTATGATTCTATTACTAGAAGTCATAGTCTACGTAGACTACTTATTAACCCTACTAATAAGTTCTGTAAGTTAATTATCAGTCAAACTGAATTTTCTTTTAATTTTGGTTTACCACAAATAAATTTCTAAGAACAGATGTTCACTGTAGATTTTAGGTAAACTCTGTTTACTTTTCAGATGATTAAATTTGCAAATTTCAATCTTTAATGTCTCTTCCCAGGTTCTACCTTTTCAAGCTGAAATATCTTTTAAATCTATTATCCCTAATATAATGATCTTAAAGTACTTCTACCTTCCAGGTTGCCCTTTTCCATTGCCTCTGTTATGTATTGGAAATACTATTTCAAATATATTCATAAAACAGTTTGGGAAGAATGAATGACCTAACCTTAAAATTTTATCACAAAAGTTACCAACTTTTAGAATGTGAAATGAAAAAAAACCATTGACATAAAATGGTTTTCAGGACCTAACACTCATTTTCTCACACAAACCCTGGAATACATGGAAGTGAGAGTCCCAGGCCAGCCATTACAGTGCATTCAAGTAACAGTAGTATATTAAGACAGTTCAGTTCTCCAGAGCAGTGCTGCCCAATAGAGAACTGTTCTATCAAGCACTTGAAATATGGCAAGTGAAGAATTAAATTTTTAATTTTATTTAAGTTTTAAGTAATTTAAGTAGACCAATGTGGCTACACTGTGTTGGACAACACAGCTCTAGGATGTAACTACCATCCTCTATAAAAGAAAGTTCCTTCAAGTTATACCAGTGATGCTAACAATGTATTTTCTAGTAATATTTTGACAAAAGGGTTCAATCAGATCCTTTGGATACAAAGAAAGAAGAGGGACATATGACTGGCCAGGAGGAAGTTTAATTCTATTTCCCACCCCATTCCCAAACCCAATTCTGTCATTACAGACTCTACCAGAGAAAGGCACTGATGTGATAAATGGGAGCCAGGGTTGAATGAAAGGGATACTGGTAAAAAGAGCCATCTGTCACTATACTGGAAACAGTTAAGCCAATAACAAAGCACACTTCATAAACATGCTAAATACTGTATTGATTTGTATGGCTAAAGTACCCAGAGAATCCACAGTGACTCTCAGAACCTCTCATAGACAATCTACTCCTCTTATGCTGCTGCTTCTACTTTTTTTAATCCTCACCTGAGGATATTCTTTCCATTGAATTGTAGATAGAGTGGAAGGGAAGAAGGGGGAGAGGGGGAGAGGGGGAGAGAGAGAAACATCGATGTGAGAGAGACATCAATTGGTTGCCTCCCACACAACTGAATCTGAAACCCAGGTATATGCTCTTGACCAGGAATCAAACCTGACTCTACTGTTCAAGGGCTGATGCTCTAACTGCTGAGCCAAACCGGCCAGGGCTATTCTTCTTTATTCTTCTTTCCCTTTCTTTCTTTCTCTCTCTCTCTCTTTCTTTCTCTCTCTCTCTCTCTCTCTCTTCCTCTCTCTCTCTCTTTCTCTCTCTCTCTCTCTTTTTCCTTTATTGATTTAAGAGAGAGAGGAAGGGAGAGGGAGAGAGAGATAGAAATATTGATGAGAGAGAACATCGACTGGCCGCCTCCTGCATGCCCCCACTGGGGATCGGGCCCACAACCTGGGCATGTGTCCTGACTGGGAATCAAACCAGCGACCTCTTGGTGCATGGATCAATGCTCAGCCGTTGAGCCATACCAGCCAGACTCCTCTTTATTCTTTATTTCCAATCCTCTATACAAGATAAATCAGTCCCCAAATTTAACCCTCTGTACAAAAAAATTCAATTAACAAAGAGGGGGCATTCAGTAAGGTATCCTGAGTGATGTATTTCAGTGATTAGTGACTTGGGCACTGGTGTAAGGCAAACTTGTGCTTATGACATTGTCTAGCAATAACAACCATTCAAATGTTAACCATTACTATTAATGTAGGATCTTCCATCCCAACCACAGTTTTAAAATAAAACCCTTGGAGAAACCATAAACAAGGCTATTTTTTTAATGATGTATAGGGAGGGATTCTATCCATTATTACAGGCTAATGGTCAAAAAACTGGCTGAGTATTTTTTTTTAATGTGTTTTATTGATTTTTTTAGAGAGTGACAGAAATATCGATGTGAAGAGAGAGAAACATCGATCCACTGCTTCCTGCACGCCCCCCACTGGGGATCCAGCCCGCAACCCAGGCATGCGCCCTGACTGGGAAATGACCCAGGACCTCTCAGTCCATGGGACAACGCTTGATCCACTGAGCCACACCAGCTGGGCTGGCTGTTTTATAAATAAAATTTTGTTGAAGCACAGCCATGCTTATTGCCTATGGCTGCTTTTGCACTACAATGACAAAACTGAACAAATGCAACAGAAACCATATACTCTGCAAAGTCTAAAATAATTACAATCTGGCCCATCTTAGAAAAAGTTTGCCAACCCTATTAAAGACGATAGAAGATTCCCTAGTTTGCTGATATGGTTCAGTCTCTCATTACAGAGGGCTCCTCAACCTTTCTTAAATACAGGCATTTATCTACATTTATATTCAACCTGTACTCTGGCACAACAGCTACTTATTACACACCTGAGTCAATGGTTTTGCAATGTTGGCTTTGATTTCCTTTACAATTCCCTTGAAGGCTATGTAGTTTTGTTGATTTATCTACATTTATTTTATCATTCTGGATTAAACTATCATGAATATTTGCTCTACTGCCATCAACTTGTTCACTTAAGGTTAAGGCAATTAACTCCTTCAGCTTGATAGTTATTTCCTTTCCAGCTTCTTTGCTACATAAATCAACTGATTACTGCTTCTGATATGTCACTGCTGATTTTTTAATCCCTTGCAGAATGCTCCCAAAGTATGTTTTCTTACCTTTTCCACCTTAGAACAATTTTGTCAGACTTTGTATGTAGACTTCTTTGCTTTAAGTGGGCTATTCTGACATGTTTTGGTTTAGAATATCCTTCATCTTCAGGTTTGGTGCTGGAGCTTTAATACTAGTAACTTTTCATACAGAGACGAGAATGTTCCTTTAGCACAGGGTTTAGAAAAACTCTCTAGGTTCAAACCTCACCTAGTCTGTCACTAGTTGTGACGTTAATCTCTTTAAAGCCTGTATAAAATGGAGATTTTCTCATGTATAAAATGGAGATATAGTAGTAACCACTTCAGTCATTATAAAAGTTAAACTACATAATCACATAATCCATTTAAAGTGCTTAACACAAAAGAAGCACTCAACTAGCACACATGCACAAACACATGAAAACTTACCCACCCCCAATGGATTTTAGGTATTATGATCAATCTATATGACTCCAAGAATAGGTTTGCATTATTTAAAAAAAAAAAACAAACGCCTATATTTCAAAGAATATCCACATGTAGAAAAAACGGTCTGAGTAAAGAGTTCACAGCCCGGCCGGTGTGGCTCAGTGGTTGAGCGTAGACCCATGCACCAAGAGGTCGCCGGTTCAATTCCCAGTCAGGACACATGTCTAGGTTGTGGGCCCGATCCCCAGTGGGGGGCATGCAAGAGGCGGCCAATCGATGTTCTCTCTCATCGATGTTTCTATCTCTCTCTCCCTCTCCCTTCCTCTCTCTCTAAAAGCAATAAAGAAAAAGAAAAATAAAATTAATAAAAAGAGTTCACAAAATTTAAACTATCAAATAGATTTTCAAACAGATCTTATAATACAAACATAAATAAGTTCTTTATTTTACACGGATAATATTTATCAAGATTCTGGTTTATCTAGAAATAAAAATGTTGAACCAAGACACAAAATCTAGGACTGAAAAGTAAATAATACTAGGATTTTTGTATCCTATTTTCTACTTTATAAAAAGTTATAGGAGATAAATTGGTATATAGCTGTAATATATGGCAACTGCAGCAAAAAAAAAAGAGAGAGAGAGAGAGAGGTTATGGTTAAGCTATAACCACAATACTGTAGGTGGTACCTAAGAGTGTCATTCATTCATTCATTCATTCATTCATTCATTCATTCATTCATTCATTCATTCATTTTCTAAGAGTATCATGTAAAAAGTAAAATAAGTATACAAATATTCAGAAGCCTTCTTACCCTTAAGATTCTTCAGGATGAGCTGTCAGGTAGTCAGTTTCCATCAAACTATTTTGGGGAGGGAATTAGGAAAATTAGTCCCATTTCACTTCACTTTCACTCAGCTACTCCTGTATTTAACTTGAGTTCAGAAGAAAACGAGAACAGGAAAGTATAAAGAAATGACTTATTCCAGAAAGCCCCTGGATGTGAGAACAATTTATTTAGAATGTAAGACATTTTGACAGAGTAACTATATGCCTTCAAATATTAATACACACATAAGTGCTGAAGGCCAACAATAATAAAAACACTTTATTCAGTGAGGGAGAAGCACAAGAAGTCACTTTCAGCATATAGGAAAAAGTCAACTGAAAACAAACTAACATAAAATTAGAAAAAAATCTATCCCAACAAATAGATCGGTACATAGCACCTAAGAAGGCAATTAAAAAAACACACACACACAAAAAGACAAACACTCCAGAAATTCAACAACTGCTAGAATTTAAATGATTTCCTGAACTAAAGTTTTTTGTTTTGTTTTTTTTTTATCCTCACCTGAGGACATATTTTGCATTTACCTTCAGATAGAGCAGGAGGGAGGGAGAAACATCGATATGAGAGAGACCTATTGAGTAGTTGCCACCCACACGACCCCAACCAGGGCCTGGGACAAACTGCAACCGAGGTATGTGCCCTCAGCGGGAACCGAACCCGGGACTCTCTGGTCCGCGGGCCAATGCTCTAACTGCTGAGCCAAACCAGCCAGGGCTGAACTAAAGATCTTAAGTATCCTTAACCAGTCATCACTTTTCTTTATCCAAATAGGCTCTACACCAGACTCCCCGTATTTCTACAGCCTGTTTCTTATTTAGTCATTCAATAAATATTTAGTCTGTTTCCCTATTTTCTAGGTACCACTAGGCCTTAAGCACTGACAAACCTGACAAAAACAAAAACCAACAATTACATTACAGTATAGCAGGTACAGTAATGGGGTTAAGCACAAGATATCACAAAAGTACACAATGAGTACCAAATCCTTTCAAGATATGTTTATTAAAAAAGGCCAAATGGATTAAAAATGTGTTTTTCGCCTAGCCGGTGTGGCTCAGTGGTTGAGCACTGACCCACGCACCAAGAGGTCACTGGCTCGATTCCCAGTCAGGGCACATGCCCAGGTTGTAGGCCAAATCCCCAGTGAGGGGCATGCAGGAGGCGGCCAACTGATGTTCTCTCTCATCAATGTTTCTATCTCCCTCCCTCTCTCTCTAAAAATTAATAAAATAAAAAAAAAGTGTTTTTCTAACTACATCCCCCCATCCCATTAATGCATTTCCAGCTTTAAAAGACTCAGAACTGGAACTGTCAATTTTAACATGATAGTGAGGATTTTAATTTTCAAAACAAAGGAAAGGAAGGATACATGTAAATGACAGCACACAGATCAATTGATTTTCTGGCCATTTTAGACCTCCTCTATGCAAATGACCAGTAGACAAATGTGTCTGACTCCACATCATAAAGGCCTATGGACAGAAAAAGCTTTTCAGACTAATCGGTGAACATATTTATTGGTGGAGAGAAGTATCTTACCTCTTTATTCAAGTTTTATAAAATAGTATATTTTCACAAAGTATCTGAGTATATTATCTAACTGAACATCATGAATAAAAAAAAAACCACATAGGTCTTATAATAAACAAAATGTCCTTTTAAGACGCCAAGTTCTCTCTATTCATGATCACAGAAGTTACATATTTTTCAACATCACATTTTTTCAGTTAAAAATAAAGTTCTTAATCAGGAAATAAAATGGAGAACCAGTAAATTAGGATATCTATTTATAAAAACAGCAAGAAAATTTTTACTTCTACCAATAGTTTCATTACACCCAATTTTATAACTACCAAGCAACAATAAAAGTGAAATGGGTATGAAACTCAGAATTTTATTTTTTGTTTTAATGGAATCATTTACATGCTGCTAAGGTCTCAATATTTGTATCCTCCCACCCACCCAATTCTACAATGAAATCCTAAACCATAACGGTAATAGTAAGTGGGGCCTTTGGGAAGTGCTTAAAAGTCATGTGGGTGGAACCCTCATAAATGGGATTCATGCCTTATAAAAGAAGCCCCAGAGATCCCTAGCCATGCCCCTTCCACCATGTGAAGATGCAAGGGAAAGTCAGCGACCCACAAGACAGCTTTCACCCAACCATGCTGGCACCCTGATCTTGAACTTCCATCTTCCAAAACTGTGACAAATCCTTTTCTGTTGTTTATAAGCTACCCAGTTTGCAGTCCTTTTTATAGCAGCCCAAACAGACTAAGACACATGAGCTGTTTTCAGTTACTATTGCAGTCCCTGGAAATACTTTCTAGTTCCGTTTTTACAAAGATTATCAGTGATTTGATCGCCTGTCAGCAGCTGATCAACAGAAATTTCTAGGAATCTTTCATATTCAATTGCTTCATTCTGGAGCTATTCAGAAAAAGGCTTGTTTTCCAAGCACCATTCACTGATAAAGAAATAATCTTATATATTGTTCCTTACCAGGTAAACTGAAAACAAAGGAAATGAAGTCACCCACACTTACAGGTCTTATAATAAAATCAGCCTCACATGCTTCAGATGGTCTCTAAAATTCTTGCGTAATGTCTGCAACAGCAACTGAGTACCAAGAGTCCACAAAGCATGTCACCTCATACTATGCTCTATGATGACCAATAATAACCTAATTATTGAAACAAATCATTTTTTAAAGGTTAAAATTAATAAAAAATAAAAAATTTCCAAAGTAAAAGGCAAGCCTCAGGCAGAAATAAGCAATTAAACTGAAAAAAAAAAAAAGTTTTTCAAATGTAATATAATTATGGAAAATTAGAGTTCATAAAAATTATGCTCTAAAGGCAAAATTAATTTTCCTAATGTAGCATCATCTCAACAAGGCTTGCACTGTTACACATGGCAGGATCACATATACAGTGTGGCACAAAAGTAGCTTTATAGTTGTTTGTATGGGAAATAATACAATAATTAATAAATAATAATACAAGAATAAACTGTTTCACGTACTCAAAACTGTAAACCTACTCTTGCCACACCCTGTATGTCGAAAAAAGGATAGAATATAATTGGCAAGCCATATTTAACTATGAAAAAAGAAGATTCAAGTTGCCATTACATTATAAAATTGACTGTAATATTGAATAAGTGAGACTGCGGAGTTCTAGTTCTGGGTAAAGTAAACACATTCCACCTTGTTATCCTCACTGAAAATATAAAAAAACTAGACAGAATAAATGGAGCAGCTAATTGAAAATTCAGAAGTTAATAATAGCAGGTGGATTGGGGAAGAGCCCAGAATCTGATATTTTATCAAACTGGCAGTGGTTTTCTAATTTTTTCCCATCCAGTTGTGCCCCAGCTTGGGCTTAATGGAGCTCAAAACCTGGAAAGCAGCCACTGATAACAACAAAGATAGAGTGAGAGCTCTAACAAAAGCCTTCTGGCTCTATCCAAGGTGTGGGAAAGGGGACTTCTAATACTCAGAAAAAGTGAGGGAAATCTCTCTTTTTCCTCTGTTCTTCATTCCACATGTCCCAGTTCCCAAGTAAGCCTATGATGGTGATGGCTAGAAGAGTGGCAACAGCAGGGTCAGCAGGAGCCTAAAATTCCAAGGGAGAGGGAGGGACCATCCTCACTGACTGAAGCAACTCTTCTGGCCTAATCTCACTGATTTTTTTCTCCTGCTCTGTCACTTGGCTCCATATGCAGTTGTGCAAAGTACACACCACAGTGGAGTAAATGAAGATCAAGCTTTCTAGTCAGGGGACAGAAAAGAGGGCCCCAGCAATCCGGAAAATACCATGGATATAACAGAGAGGAAAGAGCTTAAGAAAGTAACTCCTAGCCTAAACTCCTAGCTTACCCCTGAACTGTGCATATATAAATTTAACCATAAGCAACATACCACAGATTCTGAAAACTAAAATATAGGAATAACCTCATGCAGGTTACAGATTGGCTGCTGGGTAGCGCACATATGGAAAAAATCCAAACAGCAATGCAAAAGTTTTGAAAACAGAACTAAGATTAAAACCACAACCTACAGAAAGATGTTAGAGCTTGTAGCCTCAAACTGCATGTCAAGACAAAAATATGATTATTCAGCCCTGGCCAGTTTGGCTCAGCGGTTGGAGCGTTGGCCTGAAGACCAATGAGTCACGGGTTCGGTTCCAGTCAAGGGCACGTGCCTCAGTTGTGGTTCGTCCCTGGCCATGGTCAGGTCATGCAGGAGGCAACCGGTCGATGTGGCTCTATCACAATGATGTTTCTCTCTGTGTGTCTCTCTCTCCCTCCCCTCCTACTCTATCTAATGATAAATAGAAAAATATCCTCGGGTGAGGAATTAAAAAAAAAATCATTCATAGCATTTACACAACACACTAAGTTTCATAATATAATGCTTAAAACGTCCAAAACACAATCCAAAATTGCTTGGCATAGAGAGAACAAGGAAAATCTCAAACTCATGGAGGAAAATACAACCAAAAGAAACCAACACCAAGATGACACAGGTAATTAGAGCACTAGGTGAATTATCTGACAAAGATTTTAAAGCAGGTATAAAAATGCTCCAACAAGAGCAAATACTCCTAAAACAAGTGGAAAGCTAGAAAAATCACAACAAAGAAATCGAAGATAAAAGGAATTACCAAATAGACATTTTAAAACTGAAAAATAAAAGATGTGAAATAGAAAACATACTAACAGACTCAATAGCAGAACAAAGTCAGTGAACTCGAAGACAGATTAATATTTCTACTGCCCAATCTGAAGAGTAGAGAGAAGAAATATTTCTTAAAAATTATTAGTGCCTGGCCAGAGTGGCTCAGTGGATTGAGCTTTGTCCTATGGACCGAGAGGTCCCAGTTCAATTCCTGGTCAGATTGCCAGACCCAGATTGCAGGCTCGATCCCCAGTAGGGGGCTTGCAGGAGGCAGCCAATCTATGTTTCTCTCTCACATCGACGTTTCTATCTCTCTCTCCCTTAAAAATCAATAAAAACATATTTAAAAAAATTATTAGTGCTCTAGCTGGCATGGCTCAGTTGGCTGAGCATCACCCAGTGCACTGGAAGGTTGCCAGTTTGATTCCCTGTCTGGGTACATGTATGGGCTGCAGCCTCAATCTGCAGTAGGAGGTGTGTAAGAGACTGCTGATCAAGGTTTCTCTTTATGTTGACGTTTCTCTCTCTCAAATCAATTTTAAAAATAAGCATAAATAAATAAAAAATAATGGAAATAATTATTAGTGCCCCCAGGGATACCAAAATCCTACCATTCATGTCAAGAATCCAAGGAGACAAAAATGAGTAGAGTGGGGGGGGGGGGCAGGAGGAAGAGGAGGAGGAAACAATAACAACGACGATGACGGCCAGAAATGTCACAAATTTTGTGTAAGCATAAGCCTATAGATTCAAGAAGCTCACAAACCCCAAACAGGGTATTGTCAGTGAAATCCATGCCTAGACACATCACAAACTGCTGAAAATTAAAAAAGAAAAATCTTGCAAGCAGACTGAAAAAACAATGTATTATACTTATGAGGGGGAAGGCAGGTTAATTATCTGAATAACTCCTGATTTCTCATCATAAACTATGTATGCCAGAAGAAAGTGGAACAACATTCTTAAGTGCTAAAACAGAAAAGAACTATAACCTAGAATCCTAAATTTAGTGAAATTATCTTTAAGGAATAAATATGAAATAAAAGACATTCTCAGTTGAAGGAAAACCATAAGATTAGTTGCCAGCTCTAAAAGAACTGCTAAATGAGTTCTTTTGTAAGAGGAAATGGTACACGAAAAATAATGCAAGAGCAACAGAAGCGGTAAATACGTGGGTAAATATAATTAACTATTCTGCTCTTGAATTCTTTAAAATATGATTAAAAGCAAATTAAAAGCAAATATTTTAACACTTTCTAATAAGGTTTCCAATACATGCATATATAACACAAGACAATTACAACATAAAGGGGGAGGGGAAAGGGACCTATATAGTGATAAGATTTCTATATTTCACTTAAAATTGTCAAATATTAATTTTAAAATGGAAAAAATATATATATATATAAAATAATCCCTAGGGCAACCACTAAAATGTTATTATATACAGACAAAAAAACAACTAAAATGGAATATTAAAAAAATGTTCAAATAACCCAAAGAAAGAGGTTACAGAACAAAACCAGAGGGAACAAACAGAAAATAAAATGGTAAATCTAGTCCTGGCCGGTTTGGCTCAGCGGTTACAGCGTCGACCCGTGGACCAAAGAGTCTCGAGTTCAATTCCAGTCAAGGCCATGTACCTGTACCCTGGTTGTGGTTCAATCCCCAGCCTTGGTCGAGGTTGTGCGGGAGGCAGCCAATAGATGTGTCTTTTTCACATCGATGTTTCTCCCTCTTTCTTTCTTTCTCTCTCTCTCTCTACCTTCCTCCTCCTCCCTCCCTCCTTCCCACTCTATCTGAAAATTCAATGGAAAAATATCCTCAGGTGAGGATTAAAAAAAAGGTAAATCTAAACCCAGAAGTATCAATAATTAAAATATATGAGTCGCAGTGAAAGCATTATAGCACTACAGAACTTACATCAGAAAAAGTCTCAAATGAATGACCTGAACTTCTACCTTCAGAAACCAAAAAGCAAAATGCATACAAAGCAGCAGAAGAAAACAGAGCAGAAATCAATGAAACCAAAAGCTCTTTCTTTGAATGGATCAATAAAATGTAAACTTCTAACAAGACTGATTAAGTAGAATACCACTGAACAGCCCTAGCAGTATTTAAAGAAACTGAATTTATAGTGAGAAGTCTTCCAAGATGAAAATTTCCAGGCCCAAATAATTTCCCTGGTGAATTTTACTAAACATTTAAAGAAGAAATAACACCTGTTCAATACAATCTCTTCCAGAAAATGGAAGATAAATAATTCCCAACTCATTTTGAGTCTAACATTACCCTGATACCAAAACCAGATGAAGACAGTACAAGAAAAGAACAAACTGATATACTAGACTTCATAAAAATAAATAAACTATGGTAACACAAACTGTCAGTTATAGAATTAAGTCACGGGAATGTAATGTACAGCATATAAGATTATAGTCAATAATATCATAACAACTTTGTAGGGTGAGCACAACATAAAGTATATAAATGTCTAATAACTATATTGTACTTATGAAATGAGTGTAGTATTTTATGTCATCTATAACAACAAATATTTTTTAAACCTATAGTACATTCATTCATACAGTGGAATACCACTCAGTCATAAAAAGGAATGAACTAGTGTTTCACTCAACAACTTAGACAAATTTTAAAGGCAATATACCGAGACCTTCTGAGTCTGTGAACACATGGAGATGTGGGAAGAGTGGTATGCACCTGGAGAGGTCATGGAAGCTCCAAGACCCTTCCCACATACCTTGCCCTATGGCTCTCTTCCATCTGGCTATTCCAGAGTTACATCCTTTCACAATAAATCAGTGATGTAGTCTTGACAAATTTCACAAATAAGACTTTGGATCTTTGTAGGATTAAATCAAGGTGCCCATATTTGTGCATGTATATTATAAGAAAAATCCTCCCACTTTCTTCAAAGAGAGCCAATGGATCCCTCAGTCAGGAACCCCAAACCAATGAAATGAAATTCAATTTAAAAAGGCATGGAATTTCCTCAAAAAATAAAAAATTGAATTGCCATTTGACTTAGTGATCCCACTTCGAGGAATATATCCAAAGAATCCTGAAACACCAATCAGAAAGAATAAATGCACCCCTATGTTCATAGCAGCGCAATTCACAATCGTTAAGATCTGGAAACAGCGCAAGTGCCTATCAGTAGATGAATGGATAAAAAAATCTGTAGTACATTTACACAATGGAATACTAGGCAGCTGTAAGAAAGAAAGATCTCTTACCCTTTGAGACAGCATGGAGGGACCTGGAGAGTATTATGCTAAATGAAATAAGCCAGTCAGAAAAAGATAAGTATCACATGATCTCACTTATATGTGAAATCTAATTAACAATATAATCTGATGAATAAAATAGAACCAGAGGCATGGAAACACGGAATAGACTGATGAATCTCAGAGGGAAGGGGGAGGGAGGAGAGATTAACCAAAGAACTTATATGCATATATTCACTGCCCATGGACACAAACAATAGGGTAGTAAAGGCCTGGGGCAGGGCGGGAAAACAGGAAGAAAGGGGAAATGGGGGATAAGGTGGGGGCATCTGTAACGCTCTCAATAAAGAAAAAAAATGACATGTACTGAGTAAAAGATATGACAAAATAAAGGCAATATATTGAGTGAGAGAAGCCAGTTTCAAAAGATTTCAGACTATACCAACTGCATTTATATGACATTCTCTAAAGGTTAAAACTGTAGTGATGAAGGACTATTATCAATGGTTGCCTGGGATAGGAGAAATTTTGACTACAAAGAGAGCATGAGGGAATTTGGGGGGAGGGGGTGATGCAACCAATTCTAAATTCTACCTCTGGTGGTGGTAATACAAATCTATATATGTATTAAAATTCACAAAACTACACACCCCAAAAAGGTCAATTTTACTGTATGTTAATAAAATTTTTTAATTTTTTTAAAAGTAAAGATTAATATGAGATTAATTATGGACTATAATATAAATTGTTAATGTTTTCAACAAAGGTACTTTTTTTTTAAACATTTTATTTATTTTTGTTGCAGATGTTTCTTTTTTCCCCCATTGACACCCTCCTCCCCCCCTCCCTCCCTGGCCCGTCCCCAGTTTTGTTGTCCATGTCCATTGATTATGCGTACATGCATATAAGTTCTGTGGTTTATTGCTCCCCCCACCCCCTCTTCTGGCGATTGTCAGTCTGTACCCTACTTCCACGTCTCTGGGACTACCCTGTTCCTCAGACTATTATGTTCATTATATTCCAGAAGTAATTGAGATCATATGATATTTGTCTTTCTCTGCTTGGCTTGCTTTGCTTAGGATAATAGTTTCCAGGTCCTTCCATGTCGTTTCAAAGGATAAGAGATCTTTCTTTCTTACAGCTGCATAGTACTCCATTGTGTATATGTACTACAGTGTTTTTATCCATTCGTCTACTGATGGATACTTGGGCTGTTTCCAGATTTTAGCTATTGTAAATAGTGCTGCTATGAACATTAATCCCTTATCTGATGTATCATTGGCAATTATGCTCTCCCATACAGTGGGCTGCCTTTCCGTTTTGATGGTTGTTTCTTTTGCTGTGCAGAAGCTTTTGAGTTTGATGTAGTCCCATGTGTTCATTTTTTCCTTTGTTTCTGTTGCCTTAGGTGATGAATCAGTGAAAATTCTCCTGCGTATGATGTCTGAAATTTTGTTGCCTACATTTTCTTCTAGGATTTTTATGGATTCATGAGTCACATTTAAGTCTTTTATCCATTTTGAGTTTATTCTTGTGTATGGTGTAAGTTGATGGTCTAGTTACATTTTTTTGCATGTAGCTGTCCAATTTTCCCAACACCATTTATAAAGAGGCTGTCTTTACTCCATTGTATGCTCTTGCCACCTTTGTCAAATATTAATTGAGCAAAATGTTTTGGGTCAATTTCTGGGTTCTCTGTTCTATTCCACTGATCTATGTGCCTGTTCTTGTGCCAGTACCAGGCTGTTTTGATTACAGTAGCTTTGTAGTATTAATATAACCTGATATTCGGTATTGTGATGCAGCCTACTTTGTCCTTCTTTTTCAAGATTGCTGTGGCTATTCGGGGTCGTTTTCGGTTCCATATGAACTTCTGAAGCATTTGCTCTAGTTCTGTGAAATATGTCGTTGGTATTTTGATAGGGATTGCATTGAATCTATAGATTGTTTTGGGTTGTATGGACATTTTAATGATGTTAATTCTTCCAATCCATGAACAAGATATGTGCTTCCACTTTTTTAGATCTTCTTCTATTTCTTTTTTCAATGTCCTGTAGTTTTCTGCAAATAGGTCCTTTACTTCTTTGGTAGGTATCTTAATTTTTTTGCCGCGATGGTAAATGGGATTGGTTTTTTTAGTTTCTCTTTCTGTGAGTTCATCATTGGTGTATAAGAATGCCATCGATTTCTTGACGTTAATTTTGTATCCTGCTACTTTGCCATATTCATTTATTAGATCTACCAGATTTCTGATGGAGTCTTTAGGGTTTTCTATGTATAAATATCATGTCATCTGTGAATAATGACAGTTTCACTTCCTCCTTTCCAATTTGGATCCCTTTTTTCTTCATGTCTGATTGCTGTAGCTAAGACTTCCAGTACTATGTTAAGTAAGAGTGGTGAAAGTGGGCATCCTTGTCTTGTTTCCGTTCTTAAGGGAAATGCTTTTAGTTTTTGTCCATTGAGTATGATGTTGGCTGTAGATCTTTCATATATGGCCTTTATTATGTCGAGATATGATCCCTCTATTCCCACATTGCTGAGTGTTTTTATCAGAAATGGGTGCTGGATTTTGTCGAATGCTTTTTCAGCGTCTATTGATATGATCATATGGTTTTTATCTTTCATTTTGTTCATGTGGTGTATCACATTTATTGATTTGTGAATATTGTACCAGCCTTGCATCCCTGGGATGAATCCCATTTGGTCATGGTGAATAATTTTTTTGATGTATTGCTGGATCCGATTTGCTAGTATTCTGTTAAGGATTTTGGCATATATGTTCATCAGGGATATTGGCCTGTAGTTTTCTTTCTTTACAGTGTCTTTTTCTGGTTTTGGAATTAGAATTATGCTGGCTTCATAAAATGAGTTTGGAAGTCTTCCTTCTTCTTGAATTTTTAGAAATAGTTTGAGGAGAATGGGTATTAGTTTTTTTTTGAATGTTCAGGAAAACTCCCCCGTGAAGCCATCTGGGCCTGGGCTTTTGTTTGCTGGGAGAGTCTTGATTACATCTTCAATTTCCTTAGTTGTTATTGGTCTGTTCAAGGTTTCTATCTCTTCCGGGTCCAGTTTTGGGAGACTATGTGTTTCTAGAAATTTGTCCATTTCACTTAGATTGTCGAATTTGTTGCCATATAACTGTTCACAGTATTTGTTAACGATCCTTTGTATTTCTGTGGTGTCAGTTGTTACTTCCCCTCTTTCATGTCTGATTTTGTGTATTTGGGCTCTCTCTCTTTGTTTCTTGGTGAGTCTAGCTAAGGGTCCATTAATCTTGTTTATCTTTTCAAAAAACCAGCTCTTTGTTTCACTGATCCTTTGAATTGTTTTTTTTGGTCTCCATGTCATTTATTTCTGCTCTGATCTTTACTATTTCCTTCCTTCTACTTGCTTAAAGGTACTTTTTGACGGATAATTTCATAGTCTCAGTCTTTCCAATGGTTCTATGCCAACAGCCTGTGGAGGCCACCCAAATTACATCACCACAAAAAAGATTAAGCGGAGATATTTGAATTTTCTCTCTCTGGTTCCTACATTTCTATAGCATTAAAAGGTCTGACAGACAACACCTATCAACAACCTGTAGAGACAAAGAAATTAAAAGCACCAGGAACAATTCCACAACCCCACTATGTTCTAAGCCAGAGTTGTTGAAATAGATCAGTTATGAGACTCTAGTGATGGTATGAAGCTGGCCAGTTTTTCACTGTATGGAGGAAGCAAGGCACTACAGCTGGCTCCCATTTGGGTTACACTCTTATGTAACAGTTGTCCATTCTATGAGAAGAACATACCTACAATGCAACATTTCATTAAAAAAAAAAAAAAGTGTACCTTTTATATTCCTGATCATTACCAGAGTTTGATAAATCATAATATATAACAGGTGTCCACTATTCCTCCAAATGGAACAATTATAGAACAACATGTTATATGTCCTCCAATAATTTCAATATATATATTTATGCAATTCTTCTCTAATAACCCCACTCCTGCTTAAGGTATGGAGGACGGAATAGATGATTACATCATCTTCATCTATCCTTGTGATTCTCATCTTCATTTTTTCATCCGCATTTACTAAAGCACTTTGACATAACTAATTTAAACCTAAAGCTCTAACATTTTAGTTTCTTTCCATCAGAAATTTCTCAATGCCTATTACAGGTCACTCGAAGGGAAGAGTTACAAGTGTGGAAAAGTAAAGTGTACATTTAGAAGATTAAGCCTACGCCTGTTAGAAACAAAAAGCAAAAGAACAGTAAGGTGCCAGAGATTCATCTCACAACCAAATCCCCTTGGGATCAAAAGCACTGTACTCTCATATCTGGAATAGCCAATAGAAAAAAGGCATCCATGATGGAAGTATGGAAGTAGGAAAAAGAACTGAAGTCTTTTTATTCTTTTCTTCTAACCCAAAAGAGAAAAACTGTCAACTCTGTCTTTAATTTCACCCTGGTCTACCTTGGGAAGACTCTTGAACTGAAATGGCAATCCCTATCTACCAACCTTCCCAAAAAGGAGATAGGGAAATTAGGCAAGAAACACTTGCAAATAAACAAATCCTAAGAATTAAAGGAGAGGAATTAGTGACAATAAATGACCACATGCAAATACTTATTATAGAGAAATAGATTTTTATCTATGACAGCAGCGAAAAAAGAACAATATTCAAAACACTGCTTCTGAAATATTGCTGTTCTATTTAAACAAGTTTTTAAAAACCCTACATTACAGAATTTCAACTCCAGAAATTAGTCTTTTTTGCACAGATGCTAAATGTCACTCTGACTGGTATCTCAAGAAATGTTACTTTCCTGGTACTAATCCCTTCTAGATTGGTACAAATTGCCATAGCAAAACTAATATTGAAAATAAAAAGCAACTGTGTTGTATAGTAAACAGGGCTTCTACTCTGTTTACTCCAGCTATGCCTATTATCAGAATTTCTTAAACCCATCCTAGGTAGTTATCTCAGATAGAGATAAATACAATTTTGTTACATAAGTATATAATTAATGTGTTCTCAAGTGAATATTTCACAATTTAAATAGGTATTTGATAATTCTACTCCTATGAAACCTTAGTACATATTCTAATCTGGAAATACATTATTACATAGTATGAAATTTCTTTTTTTAAAAAAAAAAACACACTCACTTTTCTACATTAGCATTAGGCATGGGCAGATATTGGATTCGCTCCTAAATGTAATCTTTATTACAAATGCTTTGAACACCCCAAGAGCTGAATTTTTGGTTATGCTTTTCATACTAATTTTAGCTATTACTTCTGACATATTATACGTTCTCTAATTTAGCTCCTACAATGTTTTATGAGATTATCTCCATTTTATATACAATGAAACTAAGTAATTTGTCTAAAGTCACAAAGCCAGTGGTAAGTATCCCTTTGCCAGAAAATAAAAACTATTAATTTAAGTCACTAGATATTAAACAATTAGGCATTCAAACAATTAGAAGTGGTAACACTCTTAATGATTCAATGACTGCAGAGTTATTAAGCTGTTATCTGTCTTGGTCACTGTATTACCAGGATCCAGCACCATGTCTTCAAATGAGTGCCTAATAAAAAGTTCTGAATGAATGATTTGTGTATAACAACCATAAGTAACATTTACTCAGCAAATTTTATTTGTCATGTTCTAAACTACACACACACACACACACACACACACACGCAAGCACGCACTCCATGGGGGAAAAATTAACACTTCTGCAATGAATGGAAAGACAGAGAGGTTCTCAGCAGAGAAACAGTAACTATAAAAAAAGAAACAAATGGAAATTTTAGAACTGAAAAATACCATGTCTGAAATAAGATCTCAATACAGAATGCAAAGGAAAGAGTTAGTGAATGTGAAGATACATCAATAGAAATTATCTAATCTGAAGAACAGAGAAATAAATGACTGATGAAAATGAAGAGTCTCGGGGTCCTTTGGACAACATCCAAAGTTCTATTCATGTCATTTGAGTTCCAGAAAAAGAGGAGAAAAAGGCTGGTACAGACAAAATATTTGAAGAAATAAGGCCCCAAAATCTCCCAAACTTGGTGAAAGGCACAAATTTAAAAATTCACAAAGTTCAATACATATCAAATATGATTAACTAAAAAATAAATAAATAAACATGCCCTGAAAAATCATAATCAATTGCAGAAAAGCCAAGATAAAGAAAAAAAAAAACTAAAAACCTTAAAAGGTAGATAAACACAACAAACAGGAAATTAATGATTCAAGTTACTGCAAACTACTCATCAGAAACAACAGAATTCAAGAAGACAGCAGGGCATCTTTAGTGCTAAAGAAAAGAACTGTTAACCCAGAATTCTACATCCAGTGAAGCAATCCATCAGAAATGAAAGCAGAAAAGACATTTCCAGTTAAGAAAAACAAAGAACTTATCAGTAGTGTTACTTTAAAAGATATGCTAAAGGAACTTGGGCTGAAGAGAAATGATACCAGAGAGAAATATGAAATTTCATTAACAAAAAACAAGAAAAATAATAAACAGCTAGGTATATATGAGACTATTTTTCTCCTCTTAAGTTCTTTTAAAAAGGTATGATTACTAGAAGCAAAAATTAAATAATTGTTGATGGGGTTTTCTTTGCATGTATATGTAGTACATGTGACAACTATTACAAAAGTCACTGGGGGGAGTTGTAGGGCTTCTACACATACTTCAAGTAGTAAATATTAAGTAGACTGAATGTTTAGGCATATATATTATAATTCCCACAGCAGTAATTAAAAGAGAGATTGTCAGATTGGATTTTTTAAAAGACTGAATTACATGCTGTCTACAAGAAACTCACTTTAAATATAAAGACATAGACAGATTAAAGTAAAAGTATGGAAAAGATATGCCATGCAAATAATAATACAAAGAAGCTGAAGTGCCTGTATTAACATGAAATATATTTTAAGCTTCTCTTAAGGACTTGATTGGATTTGTTTTCAGACCTTCAATTTTAGTTTTATCTAGTTCTATAGCAGTTCTGAAACAATGAAATTATTTTGTTTCATGCATCTCCCTGGTATTACTCATAAGTTGGTGTCTAAGTAATTGGACACGTACAACAGTTCCTAAAGAAATATGGCTTAATGCATTAGAGCTATCCTATCTGAAGGTTTTTTTATGACAAGGTTTTCAGGTGAATGATACCTTACAAATTTTTTAAGTTATTAATATTTTATTCCCCATTAGAACAGTAGTTTAAAGAAACAATTTTCTTGACAGGCCATTTAGGCATACAAAATAGTGTTACAATTATATTTACGTTAACAGATCATGTATCATTTGTAAGCTGTTTCACTGAAAACAGCTTTCAAAGCAGTGCTACTGTGGCTGTTCTCTTTAATGTCTATATTCCTGTTTTTGTTTACTTTAAGCTGCTATACTACTAGTGTGGTCAGGATATTAAGCCTGGCAGGCAGCAAAGTCTACACAAGACTGCAGGAAAGTAGACCCCATGATGACTGCAGTATATCATCAAGCAGACATTGGGGAATAAGTGCTATATGAAGAGACAATGACTTAAAAAGAAATCATCTCAAGGACTTATGGCTACGTGGAAGGGCCTAGCTTTGTTTCCTGTGTATGTGTAGGATCCACCATCATGTTGAATTCTGCCAACATTGTGACCTCTCCAGGGACTTCTTAGTTTAATATTCTCGCTATCATGGACAAATGCAGGCTGGATTCTTATTAAACAGGAATGGCTCGAAAAATTAAGTTTCAGATGTTTGTGTTTGTTACTAAATAGAATATTGTGTTTTATATTTCAATCAAAGGGCTTCTTATTTTCAGTAAAAGGTTCTAAATAATTGGAATTGAGGACAAGAATAGCTTATTATTTTTATCTGTGATAATACTGTTTTCCAAACTCATAATAAGAATACAACAGATTTTATTACTATGAAATATAGATATTGCTGTATCAGAAATAGTAGGCCATGTCTGGAATTTTACAAATAAAATTTGGATAAAATACTCCGAGCAATTTATTCTGCTAAGTTTCCTTATGGTAGGTGCTGTGTGGTATGGAATGAAACTTGGATTCTAAACCTATTTCTAATACCTACCAGCTCTATAATGCTTTAGGTAACTCATTACACTTTAATGAGCTTCATTTTCTTCTGTTTAAAAAAAAACAGCTTTTACCATGATTGTAAAGTACCCTAGAACAGTGTCTGGCAAATGACAGCTGTTGCATAAATGACAAGAATTATTTTTTTTTCTTTATTGATTTTGGAGAGGAAGGGAGGAGAGAGAAACATTGATGAGAGAGAACATCAACTGGCCGCCTCCTGCACGCCATCCACTGGGGATCGGGCCCACAACCTGGGCATGCACCCTGACCTGGAATCGAACTTCTTGTTGCATGGGTCAACGCGCAACCACTGAGCCACACCAGCCGGGCAATAAGATTTATTTTTATGTTGCATACACTTAGTGTTTCTACTACTAAGAGTAGGATCTAATAAGTACAATTTAATCATATTACTCTGGTTTTTCCAAGCTGTTTTCTCAATCTTTCTTTTTCCTGGATGGTGTGATCTCAGGCTGAATGTGTTTTCTTCATCACCTTGGTTTCCTAAAACATTTTCCTTATGAATCTTTACATCTAACTGGACTGAACAAAAAGCACTAATAAGGAACCCTGAAATAATTTACTGCCTTCATTCTTCCCCATGCTTCCCATAATCATTTTTAGAATTACTAAAATATTTTTAAATGAAAACCATTTCACAGAGAAATACTTATAAAACAACCTATATTTTTAAACAATTTCTCTAATGAATATACTGCTTACTTTAAATTCCAAGGGTGACATCTCTAAAATATAAAACACCTTTTTAACTAAAAAAAAAAAAAGACTTATTAAGATACTATACTCCTTCCTGGTGCAAAAAGTAGAGTTGGAGAAATAGGATACAAAAGATGAACAGTAAGATAGCATATGCTAAGTGCCAAATATGAGGTACAAGCATTTTTCAGGATTAATTTAGTCAGAATAAATTCATTTAGGACAGCAATAGGAGATAAAGCTAAAGACATAATTATAAGCCTGAATGTAAAGGGACTTTAAGCGCAAGGTAGGACTTAAATTTTGTTTTGTAAAAAACAGAAAATCACTAAGAAAAAGTCTCTCTCTCCCCCATTTATCTATTTTGAGAGGGGTTTCTGAGATGTTTACAGTGGGGGTTTTGAAGATAATGCAGCAGCACAAAGTGGGGAGAAAGAGGAAAGTATACAAAATGAGCTAGGAAAACGTGGAAAGAACACTTGGGAGCAATAAAGAAGGCCTGATTAGGACTAAGCTTCCCAAGAACAAAGGCCATGTTTCATCTCAGACCCAACAGACACAGATAATCAACAAACCCAGAGCACAGAATTATGGGTAGGGAGAGTGCCTACTTCATATCAGGCAATGACTAAATACTCTGGCATGCCTTTGTATGTCAAAATACCACACCACAGTATATTTCAAAAACTGTAACATCACCAACACTGAACCCTAGAACACTGCATTAAAAAGGCTTGAAAATTGCCCTGGCCAATTTAGCTCAGGGGTTGGAGCGTCACCTGAGGACCAAAGACTTGCAGGTTGGATTCTGGTCAAGGGCAGGTACCTCGGTTGCAGTTCGGTCCCAGGCCCTGGTCGCAGTTGTGCTAGAGGCAACCAGTCATTGTCTCTCTCTCTCACATTGATGTCTCTCTCTCTCCCCCTTCCTCTCTCCCACTCTATCTAAAGATAAATGGAAAAATATCCTCAGGTGAGGATTAAAAAAAAAGGCTTGAAAATCACTCACTAAATGGAGCTAACTTAAGGATGTGAAACATAGAGACAGACTTAGCTGCTATTGCCATTGGACTTAGGTAAATGCTACTTAGTTAAAATAGGTGAGAATTCTGGGATACTAATTAAGTCACCTATGAAAGGTGACAATCAGTATATGGGACAATCAGAATTCAAAGACAGGTCTGACCGACTCCAAAGCCTACATATAAAAAAGTGAACTAATTTTTATTTTATTGTCAAAATTATATTAAAAAGACTCCCCTAAAAGTACATCTGAGAACTCCAAGGATAAAAGGGAGAATAGTCTTATCACATTAGAGATGTGAATCTCAAGGTTTAAATAAAAAAGTTGAGAACATATTTCATCACCAATTTTCACTAAAATTTTTGGTGTAATAACCTTTTATAAGAAACAAGTTAGTATAATTTTTTAAGAAATGTCTCTATATGCTGCTATTCTGCCTGGAAGTGTTAGAGCCCAAGTTGGTGAGCAAAACGTCATAATAACGATGGTGAGGAAGCCGAGTGAGGTACTGGAACTCAAGCAGAAAGATGAGATCCTTAGCAGGAAGTATGAGAAGTCTGGAGTGAGATATGTATCCTGGCACAAGGTATCAGAGCCTAGAGTGAAAATGTTATGTAACACAGGGAGGGAGCAGCAGTGGCAATGGAAAATAGCTACAGAGGACCGATCATATAAGTAAATAAACTAAGGATAATGGGAGCCAGGTTTCTCCTTGTAAGAGAAGGGAGTTATAAATTTGGAAAGGGAGAAAACTATAAACACTATGGATTGAAATTGGTACCAATTCATGGTTTTCCTATACACAGATATACAAATGAATATAGCACTCAAATCTTGGTTTCTAACTACCTTTCTCCATTAAAAACAAAAACAAAAACCTCCTTGGAGAAACAGTTGACTCTAGGGTAGTAGTGACAGGGAAAGTACTGGTGAGCCTGGAACATTTTCTTGTGTGAAAAATAAGGAAGTGCTCAAAGCAAGTCAAAAGAACACAGAAACTACCTTGAAAGGGCTTTCACTGGCCAACGCTGAGACAATTTGAGAATGAATAAATAGCAAGTTTGATAAGGAATGGATTTATACAGTCTCAAAATACTTCCCCACACTATTTAATTACTAAGGGGGGGGGGGACTTTACAGTTAAGAAGCTTGGGAGACTTTACCTTAATCAAGTGATCAAAGTGCACATCATCAGCAATGAGACAAACAGAAATTGTATGCCATCTGATAGAAAGCAATGAGAACACAGCATCATTACTGTAATACTCTTGCCAAAAAATGCACAATCTGAATCCAACCATAAGAAATTATCAGGCAAATCCAAACTGAGAGACATTTTACAACAAAACTAACCTGTAATATTTTTAAATGTCAAGGTAAGGAAAATCAAGAAAAGACAGGGATTGTCCTACGTTGAAGGAGTGTAAAAAGATACAATAAAAATTAATAAGAATTCTGAACTAGATCCTTTTGTTACAAAGGAAATTACTGTGGAAACTGGCACAACTTGAATGAAGCCTTAGGGTTAGGTGGTAATCATACAGCAATGTTAATTTCCTGATTTTGATATAGTTTATGTGACAGAAAGGCCTTGTTCAAATGCATCTGCAATTTCCTCTCAAGTGGTTGGAAGGGGGAGTTCTTTGTACTTACACTTGGAACTTCAGCAGGATGTTGTCTGCAACTTACTCTCAAATGATCCAGGGGGAAAAGTTGTTTTTTTAATATGTTTTTATTGATTTTTAGAGAGAAAGGAAGAGAGAGGGAGAGAGAGAAATATCGATGAGAGAGACACATTGATTGGCTGCCTCCTGCACGCCTCCCCCCCCACCCCTACTTGGTTGGGATCAAGCCCGAAACCTGAGCATGTGCCCTGACTGGGAATCGAACCAGGACCTTTCAGTCCATGGGAGACACTCAATCCACTGAGCCACACCAGCTGGGCATGAGCCACAACAGCCAGGCAGGAAAAGTTCTTTGTATTATACTTGGAACTTTTCTAAAAGCTGGAGATAAGAAGGAAAGAAAGAAAAAGATTACCTACAACATTCACTTATAGCACATAAAACTAGCATATAAGCAAAACAGTACTCCTTTCAAATGAAGAATATGTTTCTTCTTGTTGTTATAGTAGTCACCTATTCCAAGATCCCCAGTGGATTCCTGAGACCATGCATAGTACAGAACCCTATACATACTGTTTTTTCCTATACACACATACCCATGATAAAGTTTAATTTAGACATTAGGCACAGTCGGAGATTAACAATAACTAATAATAAAATAGAACAATTACAACAATATACTGTAATAAAAGTTATGTAAATGTGGTTTCTCTCTTAGCAAAACAGCACTAATTTCTTTTTCCTTCTTCACAATTTCACAAATAGAAGATTCATTCTTACTATAGACCTTAGCATACAATTTTTTTTTCTTACCTTAGTTGAGAACTTTCACATTTTTGCTTAAAGAAAGCACTTTATGGCTTCTCTTTCATATTCTTTGGCATATCTGAATTGCCAGCATCACTACTCTTGCATTTTGGGGCCATTATTAAGTAAAATACTTGAACACAAGCACTATGATACTGGGACTGATCTGATAACCAAGCCAGCTACTAAGTGACTAACTGCTGGTAGTGCATATACAGTGTGAAAACGTTGGGATGATTCATGTCCTAGGTGGGCCGGAGAGGGATGGCATGAGATTTAAAACTTATGAGTTGTTTACTTCTGGAATTTTCCACTTAATATTTTTGGACCACAGTTGACTATAGGTAACTGAAACTGCAGAAAGCAAAACCATGGATAAGAGGGGAATATTGTATAAGAAAATATTAGTTTATTATGTACAGGTTTCTTAATGATTTTTTTATCTATATCTGCACTGTCCAAAACAGTAACCATTATTCTGGTTGCACTGGACATATTTCAAGTGCTCAACAGCCACCCATCGTTGTCAGCTACTGTATTAGGCAGTACAGATATAGAATACTTCCAACATCACAGAAAGGTCTACTACTAGATACCACTGATATGGAGTTTGGGAGGCCAACTGATATGATGAATAACCAAGAGGCCAAAGAGTCATATAAACTTGGGTATAGATTCTTAGGAAGTCATTTAACTTTAGAGCCTCGGACTCCTTTCTGTAAAATGGACTAATACATCCAATATCGCAAAGCTGGTGAAAAGAAAATAAAAATGTATGTAAACTGTCTAGGACAGAGTGTTTGGCACATAGTAAATATCTGATAAACATTAGGTCTCTTCTGTAATGTGGGTGGATAATTTCTTAATCTTACTATCTTGCTTATTCAAAAGGCCAATGAGTTCCATGTTGTTAAATTCATCAACGCTGACCCTACTGACCACATTGTTAAATTCATCAATACTGACCCTGTTGACTACTCTCCCCTTGAAATACAGGCATACCTCAGAGGTAGGGTGGGTTTGGTTCCAGACCACAGCAACAAAGCAAGTTGTACGCTTTCTGCTGGTAGAGGGTCTTTCCTTCAATTTTATTTTTTATCCTCACCCGAGGACATTTGTGTGTGTGTGTGTGTGTGTGTGTGTGTGTATTTATCTTCAGATAGAGCGGGAGGGAGACCGGGAGGAAGAAAGAGAGAGAGAAACGTCGATATGAGAGAGACACATCGAGTGGTTGCCACCCACACGACCCCAACCAGGGCCAGGAACAAACTGCAATCGAGATACGTGCCCTTAGCGGAAACTGAACCCGGGACTCCCTGGTCTGTGGGCCAACGCTCTAACCGCTGAGCCAAACCGGCCAGGGCATTTTCTTCAATTTATAAGAAAAAACTGTGAAGTGTGATAAAGCAAAGCACAATAAAATGAAATATGCCTATACTCTATCCTTTGGTTTCTGTAATAACACACTCATCTCCTACTTCTCTTTCACCATATTCTTGGGGACCTCATATCCTCCAGTAAACTTTTTTTTTTTTTTAATATTAGAGGCCAGCCCAGCCAGCGTGGCTCAGTGGTTGAGTGCTGACCCATGCACCAAGATGTCGCCAGTTCAATTCCCAGTCAGGGCTCATGCCCAGGTTGTGGGCCCAATCCCCAGTTGGGGGCATGCAGAAGGCAGCCAATCGATGTTCTCTCTCATCGATGTTTCTATCTCTCTCTCTCCCTCCCTTCCTCTCTCTCTAAAAATCAATAAAGAAAATAAAATTAAAAAAAAATATTAGAGGCCATTATGATTTCATTCTAGCATCTCTTTTTTCCAAGTTAGATTCCCTTCCCTAGGCAATTCCACCTAAACTTTCAGCTACCTATGTAAGTGACTTCAATTTTGTATTTCCATAACACACTTCTCTTTTGAATTTTAGAACCATATGTCTAATTGCCTACAATCATTTCACCCTGAAAATTCCAAAGGTATGGTCAAACCCAATGTCAGAATCGAAAGAATCATAGTTCTTGTTTGGTACAACCATCAACCCAGTTGTTTAACTCAGAAGTCATCTTTAAAATTTTTCTCTCCCTCACTTCAATCCATCAACTGAGACCTATTGATCACAAATCGTATTCACTGTTGTCCATCTCCACATTTCTCATCCTAATTCAAGCTATTCTCATCTATTCTGGACTACTAGGGCAAAGCCTTAACTAATTTTTCCACATCCATTCTTACTGCCTCTCCTCCCTTTCAATACACATCACAATACAATACTAGTTTTGCCTTCTGGGACTATCAAAACTCAGTCTACTTTGGCTTCTAAACATTTTAAACAGTAAGATAGTTATATCACTCTTAGTTAAGCATTCTTAGTTCCTTCTATATTCTGACAAATCTGTTTCCAGGTCACATTCTATCATACTCTCCTCTAAACATGTGGAGCCTTCCACCGAACATACTGCATGGATAAAAGTAACTTAGCAGTTTATGCAAAAACTGAGACTTGCACAGATAGTCTAAAGTTTCAAACCATAATTACTATTTTTAATGTTTTTAAAATGTTCCAGCTGAAAGTGCGTTTATCCATTAAATATATATGAAGTACCTACTATGTGTCAGGCATTGTTCAGATATTTGGGGACAAAAGAGTAATCAAAACTAACAAACCCTATTGTCACAGAACTTGCATTAGAGTGAAGAATACAATAAACTTCAGTTAGTAAATTACAGTAATGTTGGAAAGTGATAAATGCTTAAAAAGGGTTAGGAAACATGGGAAGAGGGCCTGCTGTTTTATACAGAGTAGTCAAAGAAAACCTCAGTAGCAGAGAAGTGTGGCTGGAGAAAGAGGGAGGTAACGAAGTCAGAGAGGAAGAAAAGGCTCAAAACACTCAAAGTCTGGTAAATTATAACAGGACTATGAATTTTACTACGGCTGGGAAAGGAAGCCATTTGAGAAGTGACAAGACCTGACAAAGTTTAACAGGATCACTCTGGTTGTTGAGACTATAGGTAAACAAAGGTCAGTGAGACTTTCTAGGAAGCTATTTTGCAAGTGAAAGATGATGGTGTTTTCACATTTTATATTGAAACTTTATGTGCTTAAGTACTAGGAATTAACAAAGCCACAACTTAAAAAAAAAAGACTATGAGGACAATGCAAAGATGAGTTAGTTCTTGGGAATAGTAACAAATGATATTGGATATTTTATTTTTGTTTTGTTTTTTGTTAATCCTGAACTGAGGATATTTTTCCATTTATTTTTAGATAGAATAAAAGGAAGGGAGAGAGAGAGAAACATCGATGTGAGAAAGACACATCGATTTGTTGCTTCCTGCATGACCCAACCGGGGCCGAAGATCAAACATGCAACCCAGGTACATGCCCTTGACCTGGAATCGAACCCAAGACCCTTTAGTCTGCAGGCCAAAGCTCTAACCACTGAGCCAAACCAGGCAGGGCAATACTGGGTATTTTAACTTTGGGCTCTACTCTGTGCTAGTAAGAGTTATCACCATTCAGATGCAAGAAAAGGTGCAAGGCTATTAATTTATTCTTTGGAACTGATAACATAATTAAGAATTCAGGTTTTAAGCTTCTTTATTTCATGAGTCAAGATCCAATTTACATCACTAAAAGACAAGGGTGAGGATGACAAAGTTTGTTAAAAAAGTTACAATGAATACTGTAGAGATAGATGACTTTGTATTACTTTTATGCCTGCCACTCTCTTTAGTTAGGTTTTACAACTCTCTCTTTGATGTGCCTATAAAGTTCAGTATTAAGTTGACGAGTAGTATAATATTGAACACTCTTATTTACTACTAAAAGATGCTACTGATGATGAATCAATATCATATAACAGCACTGCTTTTCAAGAAAATTGCCTAAGCAGTGGTTAGTGCCCAAAGAATGATGGGGAAGTGAGTGATCCCTGAAGAGTTTCATTCAGTCTTAATCCATGGACCTCATTACCACCACCAAAGGACATACCAAAAAAAAAAAAAAATTCCCCTTAAAAATTTTCCCCAACACGTTTCAGGTAGCATATTTAGAAGTAATTTTTTATTTTCTCCCCCCAATGACAAAGTGATTAATATACTTGCAAGCACCAAAAAAATGTAGTGAAAAATGCAGCAACAATAAGAATTGCTAATTAAAAAAAATACTCATAGTGCATAAACACAATATAAAGTAAATTCAGATTATCTTTGGTATGGCAGTATAAAACAAAAAAATCCAAAGACAATTTCAAAATTTCATTTCTTCTGCCCAGTAAGTTAAAACAACCAAAACAAAAGCCCCACAAACATTTTACTGCAGCTGTTAACCAATAACAAAAAAGTGAAATGATGAAGTCAACTACCAAAGAAAGAGGAAAGAGAAAGCAATGGTCTGGAAAGAAACTTCATTACATATAAAAATTTTAATACTATTACCAGTAAAACAGAAAAGCCACCTGTTATTTAAGAATATTTTGCCCTTAATATTCTGCTGCCAAGCTAAGGAGTCATTTGCATTAACTAACTTTTCTTTTAAAAAGAAAAAAATATATATTTTAACATGCTTTTTCCAAAATTCAATGAAAAGTCCCAAACTGGGAAATTTTAAGATCAGCATCTACAACGCATTAGAGTAAAAACTTTTTAAAAAAATCATTTTTGCTTAAATATCTCAGTTCACTGGTAGTATGATAAAGATGTTAGTTAAAATGTAATCCAAAATGAAGGAAACACGCTCAACTCGTAGACACTGTACGTAATTCGGTCCAGAAATATAATGGGCGTATTTTAAAATTATACACTTGAATCTGTGAATGTTTTAATCGACTCCTCGAACTCGGGCGTTTACTTTTAAAACAAGTTTTCAAAATGTGTGTAGGTGGCAAGCCCGCCAGCAATCTGAATGCCTCTAATGGTTCAAAACCCCTAATCCGAGGAGCGGCGACTGATGAAGCTAAATTCAGATCTCCTGGCCCTTTTGTTGTCGGCCCAGGGTGTAAACTCGGGGGCCGGGGAGCAGTTTGAAATGCAGAGCACGGGGCAGACGCGGCGTGGAGGAGGAAGCGCCGGCTCTCCCCCCATTCGCGCACCGGAGGTCACGGCGCAGTAAAGTTTGGTTTCACAGGCGGGCTCGGACGCAATTGACAAAAGCAAAGTCTCCCAAGTAAAGCGGCCACGGGGGTCGGGAGCTCCCGGAAGCCCAGCAGGACACGTTTCCACCGCGGGGAGGGGCTGTCTGAGTGGGGACTGGGTCGCGGAGCCTCCTTCCCGAACACCCCCACCCTCTCCCGCACCCGGGCGGCGACAGGCTCCGCGGCTGAGGCGGCGGGAGGCGGGTAGGCCACAAGGAGGAAATGGGACGGGGTGCGACAGGGAGGCGGCGGCGGCCGGAGCCGGGCCTCCCTCGCGGGGTAGCGAGAACGAAGGGGGACCCTTCCCGCCGCGGCTGCCCCTGCCTGGAGAGGCGGCTCCAACTTTCCTCCAAGCGCAGGACGCCGCCTGGGCCGCGCGCGATTCCCAAACTTTGTCCGCCCTCCGTCGCAGCCTGTAAGCCCCGGCTCGCGCCGGCAGCTGCGCCAGCCCATCCGCCCCAGAGGTCGGCCGTGTTTACCTCAGGCCGAGGTCGAGGCGCTGGCTCCGGCGGTCCCGAGGTCCCCGTCACGCCGCCGCCAAGTTCCCCAACATGGACTCCTTCGTCCGCTTTGAGATGTTCCGGGGGCCGCCGGGGCGCCGGTTCTGCCGGCCGGGTCGGGAGGCGGCGGCAGTGAAGGGAGCGGACCCGAGCTGCGCTGCTCCGCGCGGCTTGCGCCACCGCTGCTCCTCCTCCCCCCGCCTGGTCTGGCCTCCTCCCTCCCCTCGGGTCTCCTCTCCCCCTCCCTCCCTCCGTTCCGCTCAGCCGCGCCGCCACTAGTCGACACGCTACGGTGACGACGGCAGCGGCTGCACCCGCCGCGCTCTCCTTACTCGCTTGCTTTGGCTCCACTTGCACCGCTGCAGAGCTACATGGCTCCGCAGGGCGGCGCTAGCAAACCGCCGTTTACGGCAGAGGAACGTGGCGGGCGGAGTCACATCACGCGGCCTGTGAGCGGGAGGGAGATGGCAGCGAGAGGCGAGGACTTCTGGGAAACATTCTCCGGGTCCCGCCCTCCTCACGCCGCGGACTGTGCGCATGCGCCTTGCGTGGAGCCCTGGCGTAGGCTCGGCTTCCGCGGCGGTTCCGATTAGTGGCGGAAGACAATGAAGTCGGCTTTAGGGGACCTGAGTGTGAGGGGGTTTGCGCGGCATTTGCTGTCCTATTTTAATGGTAATCTGATATTAAAAGAGTGTTAATATGTTGTGTGGCGGTGGATTGAGTTTCTACCCGGCATTGCCCACCTGAAAGACATCCTGCGGGGAGGTTGAAGTGTCCGCAACTTGTAAGCCGATCTCGTTCTTCCCAGCTGGAGGGCATTTAAAAAATTCCCCAGTGGAGGTTAGATAGTGATTTAGGGTTATTCATTAAACATGGAACGTGTGTGCCCTTGCCTCCCGCCGCCCCGTCGGGCTGTCACATCTTGTGTCTTACCTCCAAAGTACCTGTACAGACTTTTCCAGAGTCACTGACTCTAACCTCACGTCCTCTCTTCCGGACTGCTCTTCCTGCCCTCGGTGTCCACGCCTTCTACGGGGTGGTCCTCTCAGCCCCAGCCCACGCCATCGGCCAGCTCACAGCCCCCACGGCGACCCCGGGCCGCCGGCCGGCGTGGCTCAGCCAGGGCTCGGTCACAGCCTTGCCGCGCGCACCTGTTCGTGTCGCCGGTCCCCTGACTGTCCGTGCGCGCTCTCCGAGCCTCGCTGAGCCCTGCCCAGGATGACTTTCCGCCCACTTTCTCCAGACCCCGCCGACTGGCCACCTCTGTGCCGCACTTGCCCAGACTGGGCTGGTTGCTCTGTTCCCTAATCCCTGAACTGTGAGGTGGCTTCTCTGGCACTTTCATCCTACGCTGGGGGTTGGGTCTGCTCAGTGTCTGCCTCACACTGTGAGCACGGGGGCAGTGTCATCCCTTTTGTAACAACAGCACCTGGCACAGTGCCTGTCGCTCAATAAGGACTTAGTAAATAATTGCTGGAGGAATATATGAATGGCAGTCTTGTTTCTCCCTAGCTCAAAGTCTTTGGAGTTTTGCAATATGTACTTTTTGATATGAAGTTTGGGCATGTAGATGGGCTTTAGTGTGTTTGGGATATTTGAAGGAACAATGATCTAGAGGAATTAAAATGCTTTCTTCTGATAGCAGAAGGAAATTCTTATAAAGGGCCTTTCCCTGTCACTACGAAAGCAAGCAGTACATTGTAAGTATGATTTCAAGGTGTCTAATACAATCTCTGAAAACTTTGTTCAAAGAATTATATGATAGAACCAGATTGAAAAGAGACAGTTATGAGCTATCCAGCACACTAAGGTGTAGCTTTGTTATGGATACATGTATGCCTTCACCCTAGGGAATCAGACCTTTAGGAGGGTAACTCCAGATAGAGACTTCTGTTCAAACATTCTTCTGTGTGTATTTGATATAAAAATATATTTGTTGGGGGGAGGGGGGAATGTTTCTCTTAAAATTTAATTAAAGATCAAATGATAACATTTGCCAAATAGAAAACTATAATTTTGAAATTGACAATAGCAGTATACCATTTCAGTAAAACTGAACAATACAAATCTTTTTATACATTTATTCACTGGCAGATCATAAATGTTTCACTTTTTACAGTTGGCCTCCTAAGTATTATGTTAGCATGTTTTAAAAGAAAAATGTTCAATGGTAATGTGCTAATAGTTTCCACTTTCATGTGCAAATAGAAGAGGGTGGTGGTTTGTAATAGGCCATCTCTTGCCTCCCCGGGGAAAAGACCATATATATTTCTGTACATGCAGCATCCTTCTAATCATGTTTGCATGATGAAGATTTGTTATTCTCACTGTGGTTTCAATATTTTTTATTTATAATAAGGAGATACAGAGTTTTAAATAAATAAAATATGAACCATAAAAATGCAGGAGTAAAGATTGATATACCAATCATCACCATCACCATTTTAGATTTGATTATAACCATTAAAAAACACAAATGATATGCATCATAAAACAACATTCAACTGACTGCCCAGTTGGTGTTTTGTACTCTAACCGACACTTATAATATCAAACCTGTCATAGAACAGCAGAAACTTATAGTGGCATCTTTAAAAATGAAGGGTAATCAGTGTATTTTGATTTTGACAGAGGTTTATCAGAGATAACTGCTATTATTAATTTACCATTATGAATTGAATAAAAAGTAAAATTCAAATTAAGAGGGGAATCACCGTATAAAGACATTGGATTGAGTGGGAAACATGTTTCTAATATGGACTCTATCATTTCATTTAAGACCTTTGCAGTTTTGAACAAATCACCAATTTTTCTAGTCCTCAGTTTCTATATCTAGTACAATGGAAGTTTTTATTTTAATGATCTTTATAGAATTTTTATAGCAGAAGTGTATGAATTCAAAGGGTGTATAGTTTAAGACTCTTATAAGCAAAACATAACCAAATATACAATATCTTAGTAAGGAATGAAAAATGCATGCTATTAGAAAAAGTTAATTTATAGGAATTTTAAAAAGCCAATGGTTTCTGTTTTTACAAGTATGAAGAATTTTAATCAGGACACTATTATTATCCAGTTGTTTTCTATGTGGAGTTAAATTTATTTCAGCAACAATCAATTGGGTGCCTACTATCTAGGAGGTGCTGTGAAGTGATTATAGATGAATGAACATTGTTTCAAAGACAGTTTAGTGGGTACAGATTCGACAAGAACAAAAACAAACTAAGGATGATATAAATGTTATAAAAGGAATAAAAACAAAGTGCTGAGTGGGGTAGGGGATGTCAAATGAGGAAGAGACTATAAAAAGGACAAAAGACAATTTCATAAAAGCAAATCTGAACAAAATACCGTTGACCCTTGAACAACACAGGTCCATTTATACACAGATTTTTTTTCAACATATATATAGTACTATAAATGTATTTTCCTTATGATTTTCCTAATATTTTCTTTTCTCTACCTTACTTTATTATAAGAAGACAGTATATAATACATATAACATACAAAATATGTGTTAATTGACTGTTCCAGTCAACAGTAAGCTATTAGCAGTTAAATTTGGGGGGAAGTCAAAACTTATACACAGGTTTTCTACTTCCAGGGGTAAGGGTGTGGTGGGGGTGGTGCCTCTAACCTGTCAAGTTGTTCAAGAGTCAACTACATACTTAGGTATTATTCCACATTTGAAAATCCCAATTTTCTCAGATTGGTCTCCCATTCCCCACAGCACCTCTTCCACATTTTTACCACTCCCTTCAAGTCTCAACCTAGCAATCACTCCTGCCAGGCCCTTCAACCCTGACTCCTGCAAAAGATCTTTAGTACACAGCCTTTATAGGAAATAACTTCCTCAACTTCTTTCCCTATTCCTGCGAAGTCTGTCTATAACTGTCTATACCCACACACACTTGTTTTCCTCCATCACAAGGAAGAACTAACTCTCCTCTCACTAATGTTTGGCTTTTTACTTGTACTGTAAATCTGTTTCTTCCAGACTGTGGGATTTATGGACCATTAACATTTCTAAGAGTTTGGGAACTGACATAGGGCTGCTAGATTGTTTACCTTGACAGATAATAGTGTACATTTTACAGTCCTCCCTTTTCTTATTACAATGATTTCCTAAATGAAATGCATTTGCAGTACCAAAATCTAAATTTTATGAACTACTCTCTTTGCATTTCCCTGTGGAACAGTGAGGCTATCACAGCCCTGGTACATTTGGGACTGTGCTTGAAACAGATCTCTTTCATCCCCTCAGGGCCTGCTCCATGGGTTATGCTGTTTTTAATATTTTCAATATCTTCTTTACTGAAGATTAATTTATCTTTCTTCTTGCCAAATCTAAAAATAGTTTACATTTTAAGACTGCTTCCTCATTTCACTTTCTGTTCACTTTTTAAAAAGGTAATAAGCATTTTACCTATTCAACACAGAAGTAATATAAAGTATATTCAAAAGTACATAAAGAAAAATAGGTTTCTGCTCCCCATTCTAATCCTAAATAGAACTCATGTTAAAAAATTGATGTTTCTCTCCATACTTTTTCCAATGGTTATAGAAACACATAAATAAAGATTCCGAATTTAATTTTACAAATAACAAATCACACCATATATATTTTTCTGCAACTTTCTTATTCTTACTCAACAGTTTATTATGGATACTTTTATCCAGCTCAATCTTTTAACTAGCTGCACAATACTATATAGTACTAATGTACCATAATTTTTAAGCCATCTCTTTATTGATTGATAATGCAGATTTATCCAGATTTTGTGCCATTATAAATAATGCTGGAATAACTTTTCTTATACATGTATCTTTTTTATAACAATTTTTTGAAAAATTTTTATTGATTTTTTAGAGGGAGAGGAAGGGAGAGATAGAAACATCGATGTCAGAAACATAGATCAACTGCCTCCTGCACGCCCCCTACTGAGGATCAAGCCTGCAACCCCGGGCAGGAATCCAACGGGGACCTCTCAGTCCATGGGATGACACTCAATCCACTGAGCCACACGAAGCCGGGCCACGTATCTTTTTTAAATTGTGCAATTATTTTTCTATAGAATTGAATCCTTAAAATGGGATTATTGAGCCAAAAGATATGTACTTTTTTTTTCTTTTTAATTTTAATAGGTGCTTCCTTCAGAGGATATATATTGGTTTGTTTGGTTTGGTTTTGCCACCCACCATTCATCTCCTCTTTTTCTGGGTAACATCATCTCAGTTTTCTTTAGATGAATTAGACTCCCTTCTCTCTTAATCCATGGGGTTACAATGGCATTAACTCCTCCAAAGGCTTCTGTATTTGGTCAATAAGAGCATAATATCCCACTAGTTATAATTTTCTACAGTTCAGGGATGGATACATGACTCAATGCAGGCTAATTCAGATTAGATCAAGGACTTTTCTTCTCTTCTGGACTTGTTGCTGTAAGGATGTTAGGTCTTTTCATGAAGAGAGACCTTTACTGAAAATGACTTTCTTCAGAGGAAGGCAGAACTAAGACAAGGAAAGACACTAGATTCTAATGATAATTTGTAGGTAGATTTGATTCAGCTATGTCTATATTTTCAGTTGTTTGACTCTATAAATGACTTTTGGAGAGGAGGGTTGAGTTGGGTTTTCTGTTGCTTGTAACCAAAGATGTCTTGAGTGACACACTGCCAGATGACCTCTAGAATCATTGCAGTTTACACTAATTAAAGGTAGAAGAATGTCTTTATCTCTTTCCAGGACTGAAGCATGAATATTAAATTTTTGTTAGTGTAATATGCATTAAATGCTATCTCACTGTTATTTCAATTAGTGTTTCCCTGACTGCTGGTGGGGTTGAACTTCTTTCCATATATTTTTGGGTTATTTATAGCTTTTGTATGTTTATATATTGTTTGTCTTCATCTTTTTCTGATCTTTTCATAGGATTCCTTTTATGTTAGAGCTCTTAACTCTTTCTGTTCCATATATGTAGGTACTCTTTTTCATAATCATGTCTTGAGTTTGCTTACAGTGGCTTTTGTCATAAGAAAGTTTTAATTTTTATATTGTAAAATCTGTCCATTCATTCTTAAACCCACCACCATTAGACTTATGTTGCTACCACTTTATTGAAACTACTCCTGGAAACAGTCACCAGTGACCTCATGCTTGCCAAATACAGTGAACTTTTTACAGTCCTCAAGAAGCTGTTGTTATCTTGTATTGACTGCCTACTGTGTACCAGAACCTGTGCTAGGCCCTGATGGTATAAAGCTAAATAAAATATTGTCCTTGCCCTTAAAGCATTTACAATTTAGTGCAAGTCAAGCAGATGAACATAATTTTAATATGTATTAGATGCTGATGTTGAGTTTGTGTTATGGACGGAATTGTGTCCCCCTCCCCCAAATTCATGTGTTGAAGCCCTAACCCCCCCAATCACCTCAGAATGTAATATTTGGAGATAAGGGCTTTAAAAGGGTGATTAAATTCAAATACAGTTTTTAGGATAGGCCCTAATCCAATATGATTGGTGTCCTTATAACAAGAGGAGATTAGGACACAGACATGTGTGCACACACAGGGAAGACCATGTGAGGACAACTGAAAAGGTGACTATATACAAGCCAAGGAGAGAGGCCTCAGAAGAAACAACCCTGCCAACACCTTGATCTCAGACTTCTAGCCCCCAGCACTGTGAGAAAGTAGATTTCTCTTGGTTTGGCACCCAGCCTGTAGTACTTTATTAGAGCAGCCCTAGAAAATTGATACAGTTTGTCTCCACAACATCCCTTCTATCCCTCCCCCTTGTGTAGCATCCACGTGGTTGTGAAAGTCAAGAATTAAAACATACAACCAATTCCAGGAATTAACTTTGATTATTTTAAACCATTCAAGATAATCTCATACTTCTTGCCACAGGGACTGGTTTAAGAAACCCAGACTTTGGCCAGTTTGTGTCAGTGAAACTTGAGGAGCTAGTAACTCTGAGAAAGATTTTTCCTTGTTCTTCAAACAAAGCTACTAAAAGCCTGCTCTCTTTCCATTTGGGTGGTGAAGGTTGAGAATATAAACTATGGCGTTACTGCAGCTACTGTCATTGTGAAACAGAGGTAGCTTTAGAACAATGCTGCTTCAGTGGAAGACAGAGCAGAGAAATGGAGCAAAATTGGGTCCTTGAAATTGTTAAGCCACTGAAACAAATCAGTCCTGATACTTGCCCAGTTATGAGAGCCAATAAATCCCCTTCCTTATTTAAGCAATTTTGATTTTTTTAAAACTTAAAATACAAAATATCCTAACAGTTATAAGAAACACAGGGAAGGGAACCTATCACAGATAGAGTTCCATGGGAAATGCACTGTGAGATGAAGATTGGGGTGCAGAAATTTCACTGGGGAGTGCTCTTGGGATTCACCTGTGGAAAGAGTAACGGAAGCAGGATTAAGCAGAGGAAGAAGTTGAACTGTGATGCAGCCCAACAAAGACCCCAGCCACTCCCAAAGAAAATCTGAAGACTATGCTACCTCAATGACCAGTCAGTTTGGCTGAATCCAGAAAGGTAAGAGGGCCATCTTGAGCCAAGGGTAAGTTGTGGAAAAGAAGTCGGTTGAAATGCTTCCAGTGGCTGGTAGAGTGACTGCTTCAGTCCTGCATGGGAAGATCTCTGCAGTGCACCATGTATCCGTAACGGTCCACCCAGGTCTAAGAGAAGTTCCTTTAAAATCCTTTTGGACCTCTTTTCCTGGAAAAACTTACTAGAAAATTAACTATAGCACTTGAAGCTGCTCTTGGGGCTATAACTGAAGCTGATGATATCCTACCTGTGCCACTAATCCTAGTTTCCCCTCATCCTCTGCTGATCTAGGTAGCTTGGTGCAGTGACTCAGACCCTCTTCACTGAGGGGACTGAGCCCTTCATCCACAGGTGCTTCTCAAGCTGTGGCTGCTTAACTTGTTCGTGTACCATTTAAACTGGGCAATTGGAAAACGAGATACCTAAATGGATTACTGAGTATCAAACATATTCTTTCTTGTCCCTACTGTGTAACAGCTACCCTATTGAAAATCAGGGTCAATTATCCTTTCCTGCTGGTTTCTTGGGATCAGGAGCCTGAAGTGACCAGGCAGCAGCTGGGGTTTAATGGGTCTCTTCCTGTGTCCCCCAGTGGAAGCAAGTCCTCTTTAGTAGCCAAAACCTCTAACCTCTGTGGAAAGAAGTTTAAAAATTCATTTGGAATCAGTATACAGATACTCCTACTTCTACCCTTCAGCTCCTGGACCCAGGTATTCTCTCTATTAGGGGTCCTGTACCATACAATGAATATCAATTCAGAGTGTACCTGAGACCTAAAGGATGGTGCCCTTCTCATATCCTTTGCAACATAGCACCTCAGCTGAATCTTCAACAGGTCATTCCTATGCTCTACCAGCCTACCAGTTCGTCTAGGTGGTATAGTATATGAACTGATCACTGGATCTTATGGTCATGTGCCCATTGCTGCACCAATTCCCTGGTTGGTGGATTAAACACTTTAATCCCTCAGTGACTGGCTAAGACCTTTCAGGCAGGAGGTCTAACTTGGAATATGTTTAAATTCCAGTCAAAATAGATTGATACTACTTCCAGATGGAATGAGTACACTGTAGACATTTTGCAACCAAGTAGACAGTAGATCTTCTAAAGGTTTGGTGCCATACTGGGGGCCAACCATTGGTCTCTGGAAGGTAGGATATTTGACAGTGGCAGTCGAAAAATTAACCTTGGTAAGTGGGATCCCACGCCATTGGTCCCAAGTATAACCTCCATTCCTGTCTCCATTTAAAAAAATATGTTTTTATTGATTTTTAGAGACTGAGGAAGGGAGAGAGAAACACCAATGTGAGAGAGAAATATCGATTGGTTCCCTCTAGCACCCCTATTGGGGATTGAGCCTGAAACCTGGGCATCGAACTGGTGACCTTTCGGTGCACGGGGCGATGCTCAACCAACAGAGCCACACCAGCCAGGGCCCTACCCCATTTTATCACATGCCTATTGGGCTAACACTGGTGTAGCCAATGGCAGAAACTGGTGTATGTTCTAAGGCAAGTTTTCTAGTTGTTTAATGCCTCTTCTATGATGGATGCTCTCTGTTGGGCATTAACACGTGAAACTAACATCATAACATTTCATGTCCACTTTTTCAGATTCATTCACATGCCTCTTTTCCAGACCTCTTTCTCCCCTTTTCTCCCTCCAGACTCTGACCAAGCAGACAAACCTTTTGCCAGTACCCATACTTGCCACACAAAGTAAATGGCCAGATGTATAAGCCAAAACTCTGCCCTCTTAAAGGTATTCTCCTCACTGATGTTTTTCAGGGCCAGTCCTAAGTGGCTACCTGTGGCACTTGGACATTGGGACTGCCTCCTTTTGGTCTGGAAGAAGGAAAGGCCAGGCCAAGCATGAGAAATAAAGTCTTTATTAGACTCAGACCAGGAATCCATGGATCTTGAGTGGTAGAGCTCACAGAATGAGTTGGTGTGTTTGTGGAAGACCAGGTACTACAACTTGTTTCTGTAGAAACTGCCAGAGATATGGATGCCCTTGAAGCACATACCCACCATCCTCTTGCCTAGCAGTACTACTTGGCTACTATCATCACCCAGCGACTCATGAGATGGCCTCGGCTATCTGAGTACCTCCACCATCTTTGGCAGCTGCCTTGGAAAGGCCAGGAACTATTCTATAAAAGGTATATATGTCTCCATTACAGATGACATAATCGCACTCCAGAACCCTAGGAATCTGTGTTGTGATTCTCCCATTTGGGACTTGCTATGAACTTTTAAATGTTTACATAGAAACAAGAAAATTCAAATAAATACATTTTTTAAAAAGCAAAAAATCTTTACAAATCTCATAATTAGGGACAATTCCTGTCAAATCATCAACATCCTAGTGAGCATCTTTTTAGACCTTTTTCTATTTATTTACATAAATAAAGCTATCAATGTAATGCTGTTTTACAACCTGCTTTTTGATTCAATGATATGTTAATGAATCTAGACTTCTATCATTCCTTTGTTTGGATATATCATAAATTATTTAACCAGTTTGCTGTAGATAGTTCTTAACTGTATGGTACTGCCCCCTAGAGTATGTTTTGTGTCTAGAGTATTTATATATTGAAATAGATATTTTGTTACAAATTACTTTTATTTCTCTCTTACATTACAGTTAGGTATATTTTGTATTAGGTATCTATGATTTTCATTTCAAGGCTGTACAGGGAATGTTACAAAATTATTATAAAAAGGGGACAGAGTTGGTTAAGGTTGAGAAGCTTTGCTTATAGATGGAGATAGAGTATTTCCAATTTTCAATATTACAAAATATGCTCTGATGAACATCTTTATGCATTTATCCTTTGGAGTGGGTTTGCTACATTAAAGGGTATGCATGTTTAACATGTTGACACATTGCATCAGTGTACCCATACACTACAGGGCATGAGAGGGCCAATTCCCTCATATGCTCACCACCAACAACACAATCCTGGTTTTATAGAGGTTGCTCTTCCCCTAAAAACTAGATAAGATTTTCTTAAAATTAATATTTTATGTCCTGGGGGTAAATCTAGAATCCTTCCCATGATTCTGAAAGTTCCAGGAACTTACTTTATTTCTAGTCACTTCTGGGTTTAATTTCTAACATTCTAACTTCAACTGATTTCTCTTTGTCTTTTCTTTTTCTAAATAACAGCTACATTGAGATATATATCATATACCATACAATTCACCCACTGTATGATACTTTGTATTTCTGTGGTATTAGTTGCAATGTCTCATCTTTTATTTCTGATTTCATTTAGAGTCTTATTTCTTATTTTTGTCTAGCTAAGGGTTTATCTTTTCACAAAAACAGATCTTAGTTTTGTTTATCTTTTCTATTGTTTTTCTGGTCTCTATTTCATTTATTTCTGCTCTGTTCATAGTTATTTCCTTCCTTCTGCTACTTTTGGGCTTATTTTGTACTTTTTCTTCTAGTTCCTTGAAGTGTAAAGTTAGGTTGTTTATTTGAGATCCTTCCCCAATGTAGGGTTTTTTTGTTTGTTTTATTTTTTGCTGTAAACTTCCCTCTTGGAACGGTTTTTGCTGCATTCCATAACTTTAGGTATATTTTGTTTCCATTTTTTTTAAAAATATATGTTTTTATTGATTTTTTAGAGAGAGAGGAAGGGAGAGAGAGAGATGGAAACATCGATGTGAGAAAGAAACATTGATCGGCTCCCTCCTGCACGCCCCCTACTGGGGATCGAGGCCACAACCCAGGCACGTGCCCTGACAGAATCAAACTGGGACCTCTCAGTCCATGGGATGCTGCTCAATCCACTGCACCACACCAGCCGGCTTTATTTCCATTTTTATATGTTACAAGATTTTTTGTTGTTGTTGTTAATCCTCACCTGGGGATATTTTTCCTTTTATCTTAAGATAGAGTGGGAGGGAGGGAGGGAGGAAGGAGGGAGGAAGAGAGAGAGAGAGAAACATTGATGTGAGAGAGACTCATCGACTGGTTGCCTCCTGCATATCCCCAACCAGGGCTGGGGACAAACCGAAAATGAGGTAAGTGCCCTTGGCCGGAATATAACCCTCCACTCTTTCGTCTGCGGGCGGATGCTCTAACCGCTGAGCCAAACCGGCCAGGGCTATATGTTACAAAATTTTGACTTCTCTTTGAACTGGTTATTCAGAGGTGTGTTGTTTAACTTTTACATATTTGTGAATTTTCAGGTTTTTTTCTTGTAATTGAATACTAGTTTCATATCATTGTGGTTGAGAAAGATAGTTGGTATGATTTCAATCTTAAATTTGCTAGAACTTGCCTTACGACAAATCATATGCTCTGTCCTTGAGAATGTTCCATGTGTGCTTGAGAAGAATGTATATTCTGCTGATGATAGATGGAATGTTCTGTGCATGTCTGTTAGGCTCATGTGGTTTAATGTGAATATATACAGGGTGGGGCAAAAGTAGGTTTACAGTGTTTGTATGGAAAATAATGAATAAAGAATAATACAAGAATAAAGTCTGTTTTTCCTGTACTCACAACTGCAAACCTACTTTTGTCCCACCCTGCATACAATATATCAGTGTAGTTTATGCTGAGAACTTTGATCGCATACAAAACTCCACCCTGTAACTCCTCCCCCTTTTATGTTTCTGACATCACATTATACCTTTTTGTATTGCATATTTATTAACAAAATATTGTATATTTTATTAACAAAATATTATATATATACACATATATTTTATCCTCACCTGAGGACATTTTTTTTTTTTTTTTTTTGCATTTATCCTCAGATAGAGCGGGAGGGAGAGAGGGAGGAAGAGAGAGCGAAACATCGATGCGGGAGAGACGCATCGACTGGCCGCCACCCACACGACCCCAACTGGGCCGGGGAAAACTGCAACCGAGGTACGTGCCCCTAGCGGGAACCGAACCCAGGTCTCTCCAGTCCGCGGGCCAACGCTCCAACTGCTGAGCCAAACCAGCCAGGGCTATTTTTAATATTTTTGTCATTTAATCTTTATACTACAGTTAAGTGGTTGACACACCAACATATTACAATATTAAAGTAGTCTGAATTTTACTATATCTTTACTTTTACCAGATTGTATAATTTCATGGTACTAATTAGTATCCTTTCATTTCATCTTGAAAAGCTCCTTTCAGCACTTCTCGTAAGGCAGGTCCAGTCATCATTTTTTGTGTGGGAAAGTTTTATTTCTCCCTTACTGAAAGACAACTTTACAATAGAATGTTTTCGGTTGGCATTTTTGTTTTTGTTTTTCCTTTTGGCACTTTGAATAGATTATCTCACTCGCTTATGGACCGTAAAGTTTCTACTGAGAAATCAGCTGGTACCCTTATGGGGTTACTACCTTATAAGTTACTAGCTTTTTTTTTCTTTTTTTGTTGCTGCTTGTAATATTCTCTTTGTCTTTGATTTCTTTCTTTCTTTTAAATTTTCTGCACATTTTTTTAAATCCTCACCTGAGAATATGTCCCCATTGATTTCAGAGGGGGATGGGGGTGGGAATAGAGAGAAGGAGAGAGAGAGAGACATCAATGAGAGAGAAACATTGATTTGTTGCCTTCCACACACACCCTGACCAGGGGATTGAACCTGCAACCTGGGTATGTGCCCTAATGGGGAATTGAACCTGCAACATTTTGGTCTATAGGATGATGCTCCAACCAACTGAGACATACCAGCCAGGGCTGTCTTTGATTTTTGATAGTTTATTTATAATGTGCCTTAAATATCTCTTTAAGTTGAGTTTGGGGATCTCTGAAATTCAGGAACTGGGATGTCTAAATCTCTCCCCTGATTTAGAAAGTTTGCAGCAATTATTTCTTTAAATAAATTTTCTTTCCTCTTCTCTTTTTCTAGGACTCCAATAATTTATAGATTGCTCTGTGTGTGTGTGTGTGTGTGTGTGTGTGTGTGTGTGATCCCATAGATCACAATGTTTCTTTACTTCTTCTCATTCTCTTTTCTTTTATTCTCTTCTGACTGGACAATATCAAAGATCTTGTCTTTTAATTCACAGACTCTTTCTTCTGCTTCATCTGCTATTGATGTTCTCTATTACATTTTTAATTTATTTATTGTATTCTTCAGCTTCAGAATTTCTGTTTGGTTCTTTTTAATGATTTCTATCTCTTTGTTAAACTTTGCATTCTTTTCCCAATTTCATTGAGTTGTCTTTGTTTTTTTATACCTTATTCAGCTTCCTTAAAACAGCTCTTTTGAATTCTTTATCAGATAAAGCATCCATCTCAATGTCTTTGGGGTTGGTTACTTGCAGATCATTGTTATCCTTTGGTGGTGTTATGTTTCCTTGATTTTTCATGTTCCTTGAAGTCTTGCATTATCTTCACACACCTCCTTCAGTCTTGACTGAGTGACTTTGAGAAATACCTTCCATCAGCTCTGTTAGAGATTCTGAAGCTTTCTCATACCTTCTGTGAATATACTCCACACTTCCTTCTCCCTCTCGTGGTAGGATTCTTAGGCTTGTATGCCTTCTCTCTCTCTCACTCTTTTTTTTTTTTAATCCTCACCTGAGGACACTTTTGTATTCATCTTCAGATAGAGGGAAAGGGAGAGAGGGAGGAAGAGAGAGAGAGAAACATCGGTGTGAGAGAAACACATCGACTGGTTGCCACCCACATGACCCCAACCGGGGCTGGGGACAAACTGTAACAGAGGTACGTGGCCTTAGTGGGAACCGAAACTGGGACTCTGGTCCACGGGCTGATGCTCCAACCGCTGAGCCAAACCGGCCAGGACTTGTATGCTTTCTCTTGATACTGCAACACACGAGGCCAGGTGCTGTAGCCTCTCTTTTACTTTCCCAAAGGCTGTGTGAAAGCTGAAGTTTGTAGTTTTATCTTGTCTTGAAGATTCAGTCTGACTTTCTGTGTATACTCACTAGCCATCTGCCAAAGAAGAGTACACTACCATGAAGAGTTCACACAAGGAGCCAGCCACGGGGGGGGGGGGGGGGGGGGCTATGTGTGAGGCAGGCAGAGTTCTGGGCATAGTTGTGGGCAGTTGGAGTGATCTGTGGGCAAGGTATCTCTGGTTACTTACGAGTGGGCTTCTTGACGGAGTCCATGATACAGTTAGTGGGATCTTCATCTACATCTTTTTAATGCCCTCCAAGATACCTATCTACTGCTTTCCCAGTCTCCCACTTGGCCAGTTGTGTAGTTCATGACTTATGCCAGAGGAAGGGTAGCATGTGTAAAATCAAACTGTTCCTCTTACCCTCTCCAATGTGTCCAAACTTGTGAATATTTTTTTGCTCTAACAGTGTGCTGGGACTTCTCTGCTGAACTCTTGGACTTCCACAAAGGCTCTCTCATCTGTGGCTGATTGTCTAAGACAGTGGTCTCCAGGGACTTCCAGATCACAGCCAAGAAGGATTGGAGCTGGTTTATAGGCCACTGCAGGGTCCATGGCCAGCATCAAGGTCTGTTTGCCTATTACCTTACACATGAGTGGCCTAGACTCCTCCCAGGCCCCTTCATGTATGGTGCTGAATCCCACAACTCCCACAGAGGCAATTTTTTTCTGTGGATGGATACCAAATTGTTGTTGGGGGGCATATAAGTGAGGGACATCTTATTCAGCTATTTGGCTGATGTCACACCCCACTGTCTTCTTGCTTACATGGTTTCAGAGAAGTCAGATGTAATTCTTACCTTTGCTCCTTTGGTGTTTTTTTCTCCGGCTTCTTTCAAGGTTTCTTCTTTGTCTTTGATTTTCTACAGTTTTAATATAATATGCCTAGGCATGAATTTTGTTTGTTTGTTTTGTTTTCTGCATGTATCCTGTTTAGTGTTCTCTAAGCTTCCTAGATCTGTGGTTTGGTGTTTGGTATTAATTTAGGGAAATTCTCAGTCATTTTTTTTCCCTTAATTTTTTTTATTTTTCCTTCCTCATCTTCCCCTTCTCCCTCCCTTTCTTCTTTCTTTCTCCCTCTTCTGCCTTTCTCCCTCTCTCCTTTCTTTTTTCCTTCCTCCCTTTCCCTTTACTTTCTTCCTTCCTTTCCTTCTGGTATTCTAATTACATGTATGTTACACTTTTGGTAGTTGTGTAGGACAAAATACTCCCTGGCTTTTCTTTACTATCACACTACTACCACACCTTACTTCACTTCTGACACCAAATATGTGGGGTTTCCCCTACACTGAGCAATTCTCTGCAGCACCACTTGGGTGTCCTGCAATTCAGTTTAATCCTGACACCAACTGGAGTTAGTGCAGACCCCACAGGTTAAGGGTTTGGTCCCAGAATACAACCCTCCCCATCTCAAACATTAGTTACAAGTCTCAGGTTGTCACCTTTTCTTCTGACCAACAAACTATAAATTGGAGGTTCCCATGACCCCCTCCTCAGGTTTTATCATTCGCTAGAACCGCTCACCAAACTCAGGGAAACACTTAATTATGTGTTTCTTATATAATAAAGGATAAGAGAAAGGGTACGGGTGAACAGCCAGGTAAAGGGAAACACTGGGAGAGGTCTTGAAGAATCCTGAGGAAAGGAACTCTGTCTTCATGGAGTTGAGATGTACCACCTTGCTGGCATATGGAGGTGTTCACCTGGAAGCTCTATGAACTTGGGGATTTTTACTGTGGGGATTTTTATGGAGGCTTCATCATTACTCAGTCTCCAGTCCCTCTCCTCTTCCTGGAAAGTTCCAAGCTTCTAATCATGGTTTGATGCTTCCTCTGACCAGCTCCCATCCTGAAACTCTCCAGGAACCCACCAAGAGTCACCTTATTAGAACAAAAGACACTCCTATTACCCAAGGGGTTTAGGAGCTCTGTGTCAGTGACTGGGATCAAAGGCCAAATATTAGAAAAAAGATGCTCCTGATACTCTTATCACTTAGGAAAACACGAGGGTTTTGGAGTTCTGTGCCAGAAACTGAAGGCAGGGACCAGTTATTACTTCACAGTAGTTGTCCCACAATTCTTAGATATTCTATTCTGCTCTTTTCAGTTGTTGTTGTTTTGTTTTTTTTTCCCCTCTTTGCTTTTCTGTTTTGGAAGTTTCTATTGAGATATCCTCAAGCTCATCTATTCTTTCCCCAGCTGTGTCTTCATTTCTATTACAGTGCTTTTGACCACTAGCATTTCTTTTTGGTTCTTTCTTATAATTTTCATCTCACTGCTTACATTACTCATTTGTTCTTGCATGTGGTCTACTTTATGCATTAGAGCCCTTAGCATTTTAATCATGGTTATTTTAAATTCCCAGTGAGATAATTCTAATAACCGTGCCACATCTGAGTCTGGTTCTGATGCTTGCTCTGTCATTTGAAAGTGTGTTTTTTGCATCTTAGTTCCTTTGCAATTATTTTCTTTATAACTATTTGTGATGTATTGTGCTATAGACTGAATGTTAGTGTCTTCCAAAATTCAAAATTCCCCCCCAAAATGTTGAAACCTAATCCCAATGTGATGGTACCAGAAGTGGGGCCTTTGGGAGGTGATTAAATCATCAGGGACTAGTGCCCCTATAAAATGGGACTAGTGCCCTTATAAGAGAGACCTCAGAAGGCTCCCATGCCTCTTCTGCCATGTGAGGACACAACCAGAAGATGGCTGTCCATAACCAGGAAGTGGGCTCTCATGAGACACCAAATCTGCAACCACCTTGACCTTGGACTTTCCAGCATCCAGAACTGTGAGAAATACATTTATGTTGTTTATAAGCCATCCATCCTATGGTATTTTTGTTATAGTAGCCTGAATGGAATAGGATACCTTGGGTGAAAGTAACTGTTTTAAATAGGCCTTTGGTAATTGGATGGTCCATTCTAGGGAGAGGGGGAATGTTTCATAGTCCTATGGTTATATCTCAGTATTTTAGTGAACCTGCGCCTCAATGTGGACTTCACAGGTGCTTCTCTGTACCCCCACTTCCTCCTTAGGTGGGACAGTATGGCTAGTGTGGGCTGAGTTGGGTATTTCCTTTTACCCAAGTGAGTTAGGCTGTGATAAAACTCCAATAGTTTATGTTTTGCTAAAATAGTTTCTCTTGAAGGTAGGCCTTGTTAAGAACAGAATGCTCTGGAATATTTCAAAATGGTTCCTTTTCCTCTCCCCCTACTGGAAGCATGAGCGTATTTTCTCCAATATTAGTTATGAGGACCTGGTAGAGCTCCTGGAGTTAAACCTCAGTAAAGTATGGGGGTCCCGTCTATGACTGGGTCTCCCTGGTGTTTTTAACTGTTAGAATTGTCCACACTGAAATCCAGAAATTCATCAGTGACAGGTTAGGTTTTCCTACCCTGGCCCTGGTTCGCATTGTGGGTCCCTGCTCTAGTAAGTTGTGATCCTTTGTATTTGTCAGTGTCTCTCCAATTTGGGGAACAGTGGTTTGCCCTATGACCTCACTTCTTTGACAGACCTATGAAGAGTTTTTGATATTTCAATTTGTTTAACTTTTTGCTTTTCAGAATACAGTGGAGACTTCTAAACTCCTATGGAAACTTTAAGTACCATGATGTCATTTTAACGACCAAAAAAAAAGCTATAATAAGAAAGAATTGTTTCATCAAAAAAATAATTTAAAATTCAAATATTATCCCTCTGTACACTTCAAATTATTATCAATATTCAATTAAAATATTATTCCTCTGTATATTTAGTAAGAAAAAACAATTTGTTCATGCTTCTTTCTAATTGAGCATAGAAGATTCTCAGCTTGAGATCTGGCCACATTTTCTGCTGGTGGAATAAGGATTCTGAATACAGCTCAGTGATTATTACTCAATCTGTCTTGGGTCTAGTCCCCTAGACACAATTTGGGTCCCAGGGAGGGAAAACCAAATGGCTTAAAATAAAAACCAAAAGAGCTGTTTGACTAAAATCTTTAACCCCCTGGGGTCCCAAATGCCTGTGGCACTACGTTCACAGAGTAAGTTAGAAATCTGAGGGAGCCATTTGCCCACCGCTGCTATGGCCAACAGTGCAGTTCCGGCACCTCGAGATCTAAGTGTGGTTGTTTCTGGAAAACTGCTGCACCTGGCAAAGCTGCAGGAGGGACGATGGAATGCAGAGGAACAGCAGGTGATGGTGTTAAGTTCCCACCAGTGCTCAATAGAGCAGCAGTAATCATCAGCCAAGAATTGCTTTGGTAGATGGGACAGTAGGAGAGATTTCCCTTTTTTGTAGTCCAGATATAGTAGGAGGTTAGGACACGTGAGACATCCTAGGAATACTTAGGGGGTACTACTCTGCAAGGGATCATCATCAATAGGAAGTAACTGGGAAGTAAAATTTGGGCCTTAATAAAAATGGGACATAATTCATGATGTCAAGTGATATTTGGATACATTATATTAATATCCATTGACACATAACACCTTTTTACCTTTGTTACTATTAGTTTAAATAAGCAGATTTTTGTTGTTGTTTGCCTGAAGTTATCAATGAGTGAATTAGACAAAAAAGTAAAAGGACTTCTGCTAAACTGACATTTACTCAGCTGCTAAGAGGATAAAGTGAAAGTCATGTTGGCTTACAGATAGTGTCAAAACGGGCAAAGCAAGCCAATATTTATTATCTGTAAGTCACAATATACCACTTTCAAACTGAGTTTTGTGTTAATCTGTATTAAAGAAAGGACTCATCCTAGTTTATTTTAAGGAAATTGAAGACTGACTCAAACATTCCAGTCGCAAACATTTTAAAATAAATGCAGTCCTAATTTAGAGACCACCAGCACGAACACTGTTCCTCCCCAATTAAAACACGGAAAAAGAAATTTTAATAGCATCCAACAGAAAAAATACTCTTATTATAGCATGTTTAAGAAAGAGTTCCTGTGTTTTGGAGGAACAGGAAATGAGATGTTAGATAATTGAAGGGATACTGCTATTTTGCCATATTGTCTCCTGACGAAGAGATTGAACAGATGCTGATCCTTAAGTAGAGACCAAGTTATTTCAAGTGGAATCCCCACTGATTAATTTTAATATCATATTGTTTTAGTTCTAACATTTCACATTTCCTGAACACTCTGAAACAGTACCAAAGAGAAGACACTAAAATTTATATTACTCAGGGGAAGAAATGAGCATTAATTTCTTTTTAAATGGTGATAAAAAGTAAAATTCCTTGAGCTTGCTTGTTTGAAAATCTATCATTCTGAGTACTTTGACTCATTTGGAAGCAGGAACAGGAACATTCATTCTGGGCAGCCTTGAATGACTCCTTACACCAAGGAAACTCTCACAGTCCTTTGGAAGAATCAGTGTCACAATGGCGCTCAGACTTATTCAAGTTTTCCAGAGATATCAGAAATAAGTATAGGGCACTTGTTTATCTTAGCAACAAATTCATTTTAAACTTTCTTCATTGGAAAAACTAGTATGGAATGTGGCAGACTACCTCTTATATGATTTTTGTCACAGATATTACTTTTAGGTAAAAATTCTAACACTTTTAGTTATTCTCTTTTTAAAGGATAGGCTTCTTTGGAAGATTTTGTATTAATTCTAGTAAAATTCTTTGTCATGATTAAGGTATTATAAGTGGTTTTGGTGATAGTGAGTCAAGTCACAAACTCAAGCATTGACCCAACTAAATCTTTTGACTGATGATAATATATGGAAACTAGGGATCTAGGAGGATAGTATTTAATTCCACATTTTCCATGGTTTAGAATAGCAAGCCTCATAAATTGTCTGCCCTTCCTTATGTATTTTAACAAATCTCCCTGTTGTTTTTTATGATTTCCTAGCAAGGGATCCTTGAAACACCTTCATTCCCCTTTCTCAAACACATTTACCTAATATTACACGTGTTAAGACATTTTTTTTTCTTTATTGATTTTAGAGAAAGAAGAAGGGAGAGGGAGAGAGAGATGGAAACATCGATGAGAGAGAACATTGATTGGCCGCCTCCCGCATGCATCCAACTGGGGATCTGGCCCACAACCTGGACATGTGCCCTGACTGGGAATCGAACTGGTGACCTCTTGGTGCATGGATCGACGCTCAACCAGTGAGCCACACCAGCTGGACTAATATTACAGGCATTAAAGATCACATTGCTTGGCAGTTGTTCTGTTATGATGTGTTTGAATAAAGTAATTAAAGTAAAAAAAATAATACAAGTCTAAGCATAGAATAACCAACACAAAACAGAAAGAGAAGAATAAAATTGGAGGACTCACACTGTTCTATTTCAAAACTTACTGTGAAGCTATGATAATCAAGTATCATGGTATTGGCAAATAATAGACACATAGATCAATGAAACAGAATAGGGAACCCAGAAGTAGAGTGACACAAATATAGTCAAATGATTTTTGACAAAAGGTACAAAGCCAATTCAATGAAGAAAGAAGAGTCTTTTCAACAAATATTGCTTGAATTATTGATATTGCAGGTCTCTGGCATCTCTATCAGATTAGGCTCATCCTTATGACCTTATTTATTCTCTCACTAAAATGAAGCATTTTTTTTCTTTATTAAGAGTTGCTGCCCTGGCTGGCATGGCTCAGTGGTTGGAGCATCGGCCCGTGAACTAAAGGGTCACAGGTTCGATTCCCAGTCAAGGGCATGTACCTGGGTTTTGGGTTAATTCCCTGGCCCTGGTTGGGGCAAGTGTGGGATGCAAACAATCGATGTGCACACATTGATGTTTCTCTCTGTCTCTCCGTCTCTCCCTTCCTTCCTTTCCATTCTCTCTCTAAAAATCAATGGAAAAAATATCCTCGGATGAGGATTAACAACAACAACAACAAAAAGTTACTCTGCTTGGTATAAGCTTTTCTTTATATTCCAGAAACGCTCCATAAAGTTTATTCTTACAGTTTTGCCAAGGATCCTTGGAGAGATGGCTGATTCTGGAGCTGGGGTAAGGAATATACATGATGATCTGTAGTATTTTGTAATTTCAGAAGGTAAGGAAGTACTCAAAAACCACACCAGTGTGGGTATGTGAAAGGGACACAGAAGCCAATTGAAAGAGCTCCCGAGCAAAAAACTCCCAGTGCCCTCCAAATCCCAAGTCTCTCCACACAGTTCCAGACCAGTCCACCCTCCCTCTGCCAGAGCCCAAGTACCTACTAGAAATGAAAAGCTTAATCCTACCCCCAGAACATATCCTGAAGAGAGGGGACAGTGAAGCAATAGCATATGCATTCTTTCATCTGGCACACTGGAAGAGGGTGGAAGGGGCTTTGAATCTTTTGCATTGTACGTGGGAAGGCATCTTTTGAATGATCCCTTATCCCTCAGAAAAGGGGCATCTGTTTTATCCTTACCCAATCTGTACAGAAACAGCAGACTGAGAACTGCTCCCATCTTTCCATGAAGTCTCAGTTTACCCAAAGAAGGAGCTTCCTTTCTTTATTCTCTTTACTGCTGGCTTGTGTTCCTTCACAGCCATGCTGGCCCTCCTGACACATCAGTTCCCAGAACTTATGGGGGTCTTCACAAAAGCTATGATTGACATTTTCTGCTCGGCAGAGTTCAGGGACTGGAATTGCAAGAGTATTTTCATGCGTGTTGAAGATGAACTGGAAATCCCACCGGCACCTCAATCTCAACATTTCCAAAACTGAACTCATCACCCTTCTTCCTCCACCACCAAAACCACTCTCCTCCTGTATTCCTGACCTCCGCCAGTGGCACTCATTTACTCAAGCCAGAAACTCAGCAGTCCTGCTCAACTCTTCCCTCTTTTACTCCCCACATCTCATCTGTCTCAGCCTCCAAAATCTGTTGGGTGTAACCTCCTAAGCCACTAGACATTCAATCAATGTAATTCACATCTTCTCCTCCCCCCCCCCATACACACACACACTCTCTCTCTTAGTTTCTTAGTTTAGGTCTTCCTTCTTTCTTTTTTCTTTTTTTTTAAAATTTTTTATCCTCACCTGAGGATACATTTTTTTGCATTTATCTTCAGATAGAGCGGGAGGGAGAGAGGGAGGAAGAGAGAGAGAGAGAGAAACATCGATGTGAGAGAGACACACCGAGTGGCCACCACCACATGACTGCAACCAGGGCCAGGGACAAACTGCAACCTTGGTCCGTGCCCTTAGCGGGAACCCAACCTGGGACTCTCTGGTCTGTGGGCCGACGCTCTAACCGCTGAGTCAAACCGGCCAGGGCCTTCCTTATTTCTTGCCTGGAATCCTACAAAAGTCTTAACTGGACTCCTTGCTTCCTTTGCCAGTCTTTCTTTCATACTGACAAAAATGATCTTCCTAAATTGCAAGTCTGAGCATGTTACTTCCTTGCTTGACTTTCTCCAATGGTTTCCCACCATCTTCAAGATAAAGTACCAACTCTTTAGCATGGCAAGCAAGGTCATTTATGATCTGGCCCTTGTTTGCCTCTTCAGCTTCATCTCTCCCAGCTCTTGCACAAACACTGCTATTTGGCCATAGTGAATTACTCACCTGTCCCAGATGCACACATCAGTACCTTTGCACTTTCTCTGCAGGGAATGTTCTTTCCCATCACCTCCCCCACTTATCCACCCTACTAATGCCTCTTTATTCTTTTATATTCAGCTTTCTTTCCAAATTTTGTCTAAGCTGAGTTAGCTCTCTCCTCGATGATCCCACAGTATTCCTTGAATACCTACCTATATTATCACATTTATTGTAATATTATATAATTGTTGAAAACTTGTCTGTTTTCCTTTTAGAATAGAAGCTCCTTGAGAGCAGGACTTTGTCTTCCTCATCTCTGTATCCCCAAAGCTTTACACAGTGCCTTGCACATCATAGGTTTTCAATAAATGATTATTAAATAAATAAAAAGAAAAAGAAAGAGCTCCCAATGGCCAAAGCTGGGACAATTTTAGCAACAAAACAAATATGTAGTACTAGATTATAACTCAAAGTATAAAATAAATATCCATGAGTCTATACTGATATGTAGAAATGATTGAGCAAAAAAATAAATAAGAGAGAATATACAAATTTCCTATTCAGGAGCATTCCAAGTTATGTATGTAGATACTTTGCTGTCAAGGAGGTGGAGCATATCTCCTACCCCTTATATGTGGGCTGTGCACAGTGACTTCCTTCCAGAGAATACAGTGTAGAAAGGAGGAAAAAGGAGGTGATCCAGGCCAACACCAACAGTGATGTCATGTTGATAGTATGTACCCTTGATATAATGTGATGAGAATGGTACTTTAGCCCGTGGTCTTTCTCTCCAAAATGCATAAACCCCAGTCAAATCACAAGAAAAACATGAGACAAACACCACTTGAAGGACATTCTACAAAATGCCTGACCAATACTCCTCAAAACTGTGAAGGTCACTAAAAACAAGAAAAGTCTGAGACTGTCACTGTTGAGAAGAGCCGAAGGAGACATGATGAGTAAATGTAGTATGACATCCTGGATGGAATCCTGGAACAAACAACAAAAAAGAACATTAGGTAAAAACTAAGGAAATTGAGATAAAATATGAACTTTTGTTAATAATTATATATCTATTGGTTTATTAGTTGTGACAAATGTACCATACGAGCGTAAGATGTTAGCAAAAGGGGAAAGTGGGTGGGAAGATATGGAAACTCTTGTTCTATATTTTCAACTATTTTGTAAGTCTAAAACTCTTCTGCAATGAAAATTAATTTTTCAGAAAGATACAAAATTTCCTTATCACATAAAGATGATTCAGACAAGCAAATGTAGGTAGATGAGGTCTTCCAGCTGTCTCCTTTTGGACCTAGACATCAGTGGGTCCACGGGACAGCACCCACTGAGTCAGAGGAGACTTCACAGTGGTGAGTGCTGTGGGCTTAGAGCCCTGCCCTCAGCAGTCTTTATAGATTTTGTTATTAATAACTTACTGAACACAAACGGGAAACAGCTGTGACTACAGACACCCACGCAAAGGCATTCACGTGACCTGGAGGTATAGCTTGTCAGCTCTCCTTTGCTCCCTCTGCAGCTACATCTCATACCACTCTTCCCTTGATTGCTGCACTACAGCCATAACTAGATATTTTTTAGTTCTTCATAGATATCATACTCTCTCTCACCTCTGGGTCTTTTCCTTCTGCTTGCAATTCTCTCCAAGCCCCAAACTCCACCCCTGTTTGCTTAGTTAATTTTACCTCATCCTTCAGTGGAAATGCTTTTTTTTTTTTTTTCTTCCAGAATGGCCTTCCCTGGTGTCCTAGACAACCCACTATACTTCTCCATTTGTGTCATGCATCCTTTGTAATTGCTTGTGTAATCTGACTTCCCCACTAGATGATAAGCAGCCTAGCACAGGGCCTGCAACATCAGAGGTGTTGCTGAATAAAAACAATGAAAGAAGGTTTAGAACTGAACATGATGTTCAGTAGAGCAAGAGCTCTGGAACAAGTGGTCCCAGATAAGAATGAAAAGGCAGGCAGAAGAGAGACTGTGAACGAATTCGTAAAGGCTGACCATAGAGTTTAGACTTTAACCCACAGTCTAAAGCAGGGAAATGATACAAACTGGTACTGAATTTCCTGAAATATTACATACTGTATACATTTCTCATTACCTTTATACTTATAGGACAATGCAGCTTGTTATCAGTTTTTCATATTACACTTTTTGTGTTCCACATTACAGCACCATCATCTACCATTAAGTTTCGTTATAGTGAAGTTTGAGACCAATTCGATATTTTCCCTTGTCTGTGACCTGCTTTTTCCACTTGGATGCTCCCATCATTCTTTATCCTTTTATTTTAGTCACTATACCAAGAGATGAACTAGTGTTACTTATCCCAAACCAGATGTTCCTGGATAAGATATGCTTTATAGATCTGCAGTTTCAAGACTTTCCTGATTTTAGAAATGCTTTGTGTGTTTAAGAGTAAAGATTGTTAAATCAGGCTCCCTAGTTTTAAATTCTGACTCTACCACTAACTATGTGACTTTAAGGAAGTTACTTAACTTCTCTCTGCTTCAATTTTCTCACTTGTGAAATGGGGAGGATAATAGTACCCAGTAGGACTGTTATGAGGATTAAATGAGATAATCCTCAGAACTTTTAGAATAGTAGTAAGTGCTCAATAAATAGCTCTTATTATAATTGTCATTGTTATGGTTATTAGATTAAATTTTTTCCATTTGTTTTGTTTTCTTCTTCAGACACACAAATAATAACTACTTTGTACTGCTGTTTCTACCACTTATAACATATTCAAGAACTATCCCTGTAATTTGTTCTATTTTGTTTTATTTCCTTATACATGCTATCCACCAGAATTGTGTTTAAATTTTTTAAAATTCTGTTTCCAATGCTTCCGCTGTGGCTTTTTCCTCCGTGACATTTTTCTTCCCCTCTCCTTTCCTTCCTAAGCTTTGCTGGCTCACTTTTTATCTCCTTCTATTGCTTTATAAGCTCCTCTTTGAATTGTTTTACTTCTTTTTTTTACAGCTCTTTCTACTGAAAAGTTATGTTTGTAATTTATTTGAAACAATTTCCTTAACTTTTAAAAATCTGGTTCCCTGGAATTTTTTGTTTTTCTTTTTTAGATACGTGCTTTCTGTTTTTCTGTTTCTCTTTCTGTCTCCTTCTTCTTTCTTCCCCTGGCTTTCCTTCTTTTCTTCCCTCTTTCTTCTCCTCCTTCACTTCTTCCTGTCTACCTTCATGACTATCACTCCCGTTTGCTGAATAACGGGAGATGGCAGGGGTGGAGTAGGGTAAGGTGTGGAGGGGCGAGCCAGAGCAGACGAGTTACCTCTCCTAGACAGGACTGATAGACGTAGCAATAAAAATAACAGGGTGCCCAGTTAAATTTGAATTTCAGATAAACAAGGAATAATTTCTTAGTATAAGAACATCATGAATATTGCATACTATATTTTATCTGGCAACCCTATACCTAGGGTTGTTTCTTCCAGCATCTTCTCTCTAAATCTGATTTTTCATTTTCCCTGGGGGCCCATTATACCTCAGTTTCTGGCTTTCTAGAGATTGATGGGCCTCACAGTAGAGGCTCCAAGGATCTTCCTCCTTCATTCTACCACATTTCAGCGGCGAACGTAAGGTGGATCAGACTTGGGTATTGGAAATAACATGGTCTCTCCTTCTGCTTCTCCATGCTTCTTTGTGGTCTTGGGTAGGATAGCACCCTGTTCTCGTGGATGGCTGACACCACTACATTTTATCATCTCCTTGATCAGGACTAACCAGCTAGTCCTTAGCAGACCCGTCCTGTGCAAAGTGCACACATGGAGGCTCGTGGCTCTGCTCTGTCACTCAAGGGGGTGACACATATGTGTATGGGTCCCTTTCTTGTCTAAGCTCCTTTCCTCCCCACTTCCCTGAAGCCACCTGGGGGCCACCCTGTAGGCCTAAAGGTGCACACCCCAAGCAAGAGGGAGTGGGAAGGAGAAGTCAGCTCTGCTCTCAGCAGGACAGGTGAGGGGAAGAGACGTATAGACTCCAGAAGATGGCTTGGATAGCTGAAGAGAATTCTGGAGCCTTAGGTCCCTGAAGGTGGGCAGGATGGAACAGTGCAGTCGGCATGGACTTCAGATGGCCATGCAGCCCTGACCCCATGGCCAGGGCCAGAGTGAGCCTAAGCTGTGAGCAGATTTCTAGCTCTAGGGTGGAGCTGCCATTCAGAACAGCAATACTGCTTTTGGGAAATTTTCAGTCATTTGAAGTTCTAGAAGGTACCTGTAAGCTTTTTAGCTCTTTCCTTTTGTGCATCCAGAGCCCTTAGCGATTGGCACCACCACATCAAGTCTCTTGCCTGCATCTGTGCCCAATACACTCCCTTCTCTCCAGGTACTGTGGCTGAACTGTGCTCCCGGCAAAGCCAACATTCCCCATCCAGTGTTGCCGGCTCAGTGACATCCCTTCAGCAACTTTCCTCTTTCTCTCTCCTGCACTGATCAGTTTACCTTCTCTACTGTATCTTTCTCATGAGGATTAATTCTCCAATCTTAGCAACAAAAAATAAACTAAACCAAACCATCCAAACAAACCAACCCGCTCTGGATCCTACCCTCCCCTTCAGCTACAGTCCCATTTCTTTCACTTTTCAGCACACTGCAGAAGGAATGCCTTGACAACGGTCCTTTCCTCTCTCCAATCAGACTTTTGCCTTCGCCTGGCCAATGAAGCTGCTCTGATCAGCATCATCAGTGGCTTCCATGTTGCTTAATCCAATGGTCTGTTCTCAGTCCTTGTCTTTCTTAACCTATCAGCAGATTTTGACACAGCTAACACCCCTTTTTATTGAAACAATTTCTTGACAATATATCTCCAACCCAAACATCTCCCCTGAACTCCTGATGCCATAAATCTAGATGTCTCCTTGTCATTTCACTTGGATGTATAATAAGCATCACAAACTTAACATGTGCAAATTGAACTCTTATTGTTCCCTACCCTACCTTCTCCCCTAACCTGCTCCTCCTGTGGTCTTCTCCATCTCAAACTTCCCTTACTCACAACTAAAGCCCTGGAGTCATCCTTGTCTTTCCTCTTTCTCACGTTCCCACTTCCAGTCCATCAGTAACTCCTGCCGGGTTTACCTTCAAGATAAATTTAGAATTCAGCCATTTCTCACCTTCCCTCCTGTCATCTTGGTTCAAGCCACCACCCTGTCATAGCCCAGGTTCCAGGACAGAGATAGCAAATAGGTTCTACTTCAAATTTCAGTAACCTTCTGATTGGTCTCCTGGATTTTACTCTTGTTTCCCCATCAGTGTAGTCTCAACACAGCAGTCAGGGTGATTCTGTTAAACCAGAAGTCGGACTGTGTCCTGCAATGGCTCCCTGTTTCTCTCAAAGTAAAAGCCGAAGCCCTGTCAATGGCCTGGAAAACTCCACACACTGACTCCCACCTGTTTCCCTTCCGATGCTACCTAACAGCACTCTCTCCTTTTCTTACTAAGGCCCATCCACGTGGCCTGTCTGCTCTTTGAATATGGCAGGGACCGCCTTTCAGGTCCTTTACACTCACCTGGAATGCTCTCCGCCAGGTATTTGCACACTGAACCCAGATAGTTTATCCTGGAAAAGCAAAGCAAGTGCTTACTTCTTTCCCTTGATGCCTCAGTTTTCAGAATAATGAGCTGGTGCCCTAGCAACCTAAAAATATGTGAGATGAACATTTTAAAAATAAAATAATTAAAATGAAGTCATGATTTTAAATACATTTTATGTGCTTCAACTTATGGTAGGCATTATTGTTTCTGATGCTCAAGTTGCCTCCTCTTTGGCATAAGAGCCCTGGCAAGTGGGGTCCTAAGTCCTTAGGACATGATCTGGTAGTTCTTTGATACCTTGTTTCTTTTTTTGTTTGTTTTGTTAATCCTCACCAGAGGTTATATATTTCCACTGATTTTTAGATAGAGTGGAAGGGAGGGAGGGAGGGAGGGAGAGAGAGAGAGAGAGAGAGAGAGAGAGAGAGAGAGAGAGAGAGAGAGAGAGAGAGAAACATCAATGTGAGATGTGAGAGAGACATATAGATTGGTTGCCCCCTGCAGGACCCCAGCTGGGGTGAGGATTGAACCTGCAACCCAGGTACATGCCCATGACCGGGAATAGAACCTTTGACCCTTCAGTCCGCAGGCCGACGCTCTAACTGCTGAGCCAAACCGGCCAGGGCAATACTTTGTGTTTTTAATTTGAAATAAGAATTAAAACCTATTTGCCCTCTCTGCCCTAGAACATGGGCTATGAAATCAGACATTCTGGATTTAATTCGGGTTTAAAGTTACAATTTTTGCAACCCTGGGAGAGTTACTTAACTTCTAGTTCAGGGTCCTAACTTATAAAGTGAGAATGATAATACATATCCAGTGGGGTCCTTTGAGAATTAAATGAGATGCAGTATATGAGGTACCTGGAATATAGTAGATACTTAATAAATTGTAGTGTCTATTATTAAAATTAGAGACAAAACCCTGTTGTCACGCAAAAGCAAAAAGTTGCTTCATCATTACCTTTTATTTATTTATTCTATTTTATTATTTTGAATCCTCACCTGAGGATATTTTTCCATTGATTTTTAGGTAGAGTGGAAAGGAGGGAGAGAGAGAGAGAGAAACATCAATGTGAGAGAGACACACATTGATTGGTTGCCTCCTGCACTACCCCAGGGGACCGAACCCGAAACTCAGGTAGTTGCCCTTAACTTGGAATTGAATCCACAGCCCTCTGGTCCACAGGCTGATGCTCCAACCACTGAGCCAAACCGGCCAGGGCTTCATCATTACCCTTTAAAGCTGAGGTTGTAAGAAAAGCGAAACTAATCATAATTTACATTTATTGTATACTTATTGTGTGCAAATATGATGGTAAACATTATTGCTTTACTTCAGTTATCCCTTAAATAATTCTATAAGGCAGGTATTAATATATATTATGTATTTTCATGTGACATTATAATATCACCCTGTATTATAGATTATGAGTCTGATGCTTAGAAAGGTTAACTCTCTAGTTAGAAAGTGAACTAGGAAGTGGCAGAATTCCAAATAAACCCTCTGACCCCAAAGTGTGAGCACTTAACTCTTGTGCTATGTGAATTTGTTCTATTTAGGTGTGTTGTATTGTTCTGAAATAATAGCCTGGGTAAAATTTCTTCTAAATACTCTCAGATTCCCATAGATTGTCTTGGCACTTAGTATTTACTTTCCTTATCTGACTACTTTTCTACTCCCACCCCCTCCCCCCAAAATTGTGTTTTAAGCGATAGCCAAACTAGAACGATAAACAAGTGGACCAGAGACCAGGAGCTTCACTGACAGCCTCTACGAGGAAGGAGCATCCATGTGAATCACTCAGTGCTGGAGGAGGCCGGGACAGAAAGAGCATCAAGAGGGGCCCAGTGTTAGCTCTCTTTTTGTTTTTTATGCATAGATTGTTTCTATTTTTAAATTTCTTTCCCTCTTTCAGTATGATGTTTCTGATACACATCTAAAGTGTTTATGTTTTTATGTTAAAAATTGCTCCTGAAATAATGATTTTTAAGTCATTTGGAGTCTTTTACATCTTCGTAGTTTAGGTGTTCTGAAAGTCTGAATCTGATCCTAGTTACTGCTTCTAGTTTAGCATTGGATATCTATGGGCATCATTGGCTTTTTGTGGCTAAAAATCTCAGAAAGTCTTCTCATCTTATAGACTCTTAGAGATAACATCATTTAAAAAATATTTTGAAAGCGTAAGTTCTGTAATAGGAAGTTAATGAACTAAGAGTAGTATAAGAAATTTAAGGGTGATAAGAGAAAATTAAACATGTATGAAAATTTAGGGACTTACCCACAAATTCGTGCTGTGCAACTATTTTACAACAATGAATTGTCACTTTAAAAAGCCCGTCTATGTCTATTACAAAGATATATGCTGCTATTTAACCATTCTTGTAGAAAAATTTATCCATCCTAAATGGAAATGTAAAAGATGAAAATAGACGCTTCTTTCCACTACAGCTCACTTCATCGAAGTCTTCAACTCAGAGTTTAATTTAGACCTTATAATTGCTAGTCCATTCACACACTGAAGATGAGTTCTGAGTAGTAGTATAAACAGAACTATATGTCAAATTCAAGTAATAAAATAAAGTGATTTTTATTTTGCAATGTGCTTCCTTTGAAACAATGTTAACTTCATGGTTTTCCCCTTTCCTGTAGTAAACAGATTTGTTCATGAAACTTTTTAGGGCAGAAATAATAGCTTATCTTCTGATATAACTTCATAGGAATAATCATGTAGCCTTCTTGTCTTTGGAAATTATGACAACTTCCTTTCCTTAATAACATGGATCATATCAGTTAATTTCAATCTAAAGGAAATGCATGGCAAGGAGCCCAGAGGTGTCTGGGCAGAAGTGTTATTAAAGGGGATTAGGAGCAGACTTATTAGCTTGAAGAGTTCCCCAGTGATTTCTACCAACGAATTTATACAATGATGTCCATTAATCTCAAACTGCTTACCTCCTGTCTCCATCCCTTTGCTCTGTGTCCATAATCTGTCAGGCACTAAGCTGTGTTTTAAAGATGCTAGTGGGAAGAAAAAGTAAATTTACCTACAGGATCATCTAGTTAAGGTTACCAGTTGGCAAACCAGGTGACTCTCAGTAATGTTCCTATGTCCTGTGGACATAGGCTCTTAGTGTCTCATGACTTCATTTTGCTGTGGCTTTGGCCTCGATGTCCGTGCCTCTTTGATCGCAGCCTGTCTGCTGCCCTCTGCCACTGTCCCCAGCATGCCACCAGTAACCACTTCTTCCTCTTCTTAGATGTTCCTTACATCCAGCCCTCAATGGTTGTTCCTCACCACTGGTCTCCCCATCTCAGAATTCCCTCTCATTCAGGCCTTCCTTCCCACTGATGCCATGCTAAATATCTAGAATGTACTGCATTGATCCTGGCATCAACTTTAAAGGCTCCCTGTGGCCTAATGGATTAAATCCAAAATCTTCAGTTAGGGCCTTCACAATGTGAATTCACCTTCATTCTCTGACAGGCTCTAGTACACATTCTTTGCACCATCCAATTGGGCTCCTGAAGTCTGTGATGAACTAGAAGGCATGGATCTTCTAGGAGAGAAAAAGCAAGCTTTTTCTGTGAAGGGCCGGATAGTAAACATCCTCAGCTGTGTGGGCAATACCGTCTCTGTCGCAACTACTCACCGTGGCCCTTGTGACATGAAGGCCGCCATAAGCAATATGTAAACAAACGTGCATGGCTGTGTTCCAATAAAACCTTATTTATGGACATGGCAGCTTTAATTTCATGTAATTTTTGTGTGCCATGAAATATTATTATTCTTTTAATCTTTTTCTAAACCATTTAAAAATGTAAACGGCATTCTTTGCTGGTAGGCTATACACAAATGTGGCAGGCCGGATTTAATCCATGGGCCATACTTTGTCAACTGCTGTCCCAGGAAACCACTGATCGTGGACTTTTAGGTAAGCAAGGCCAAGGACCACAGGGTGACAAGAACAGCCCCTCCTCTCCCCACGACAGTGTCCTCAGTCACCCATTGTCGGTGTTCTTCCAGCACAGGTGGGCAATGTCTGCCCCTGGGCTGTATAAGGCCTGAGAAATCAATACCAGCTAACAAACATCACACACTTCACCAAATTAGCCTGACCAAATCCAGCAGGGTAATTTTTGAGTTGCTAATTTTGTATGGCCCAAGAATGATGTTATAAATATTCAAATGGCCCTTGGCAGAAAAAAGGATCCCCACCCCTGATAGTGTGTAGCCTCCTGTCACAGGATGTGCAGACCTGCCCAATATTTCTGAGTCTCTACTTACCCACTGAGAAGAAGGCCCCCCACTGACCACACTGACAAGAGAAGGTGGAATATCGCTACATGTGGCTGGAGTGCTGGACAAAGGTCAGGGCGGGTCCTTTGGAGGGAAGGCAAGTCCAAACTGCTGGCAATATATATTACCTCCTCTCCCTCAGTCCCCCTGGAGTTCTTCTACGAAGTAAAACCTCATGACTGAATCGTTCCCTTTCAACTTTAGTGAAGTGTCTCTCTTGTAGGTTGAGTTCGCCGACAGATTACTGGCAAAGTCTGCTGATACTATCCGTGGTCGTATCACTAGGTAGGGATGTTGAACCTGTAGCTTAATGCTACTAAAAAGCCAGAGGAGTTTTCTGGATGTTTACTGCCAAAGAGAGGTGCTGCTGACCTTCAGATATCCCCTCAGTTTTGAGAACCAGAAGACAAACCTCTATGCCTTGCCTGAAAACCACAGATAAGCACTTCTAAGAAAAGAGGAAGACAGAGGGACTCCAAGCTCTCTGTCAATTTCTTCAGAAGGAGTGGTAGCAGGAGTGAGGCAATGTTGGAGGTGATGGTAGGAGAATGTGCTGAGTTCACCTTTTCAATTCCTACCCTTGCTCTGGTAGTTAGTTGGATTGCTACCCCTGGAAGGTGATGCCTTTGAACAGCTGGGAAGCAAGTCTAGAACTCAGCACTGACATTGCAAGCCTGTCAGTGGCCACTAGAGGGTGTCAGAGCCTGTGGCTAAAGAGCTGAAGCGTCATCTCCCCAGTGATCTGGAGAATTATTAACCAACTAAGAAGCAAAGGCCATAAGCCATAGGATACTGATCTGCCTGACCATGTGAGGCAAGACAAGCAGGGTCTCAAAAAAAAAAATTCAGAGCCTTAGAGGACAATACACCAAGTGATTTCCAACTTTGTCTGGGGCAGTGACAGGCTGGTATCTCATGCAGTTAGGTTGGGGTGGGAACTGCTTCATGGCTACAGTGAAACAGGAAAACTCCCGTCACGGATCCTGTGTTGCAATCATGAAGGACTTTTTTATTAAACACTAAGAATTACAATAAAGATTAAGAACGGGGTAGAGGTGTAGGGGCTTGACTAGAGAATGGTCAGGACCATGTTTAGGTGAGAGTAGGTCAGGAAACAAGGGAAGGTAAAGAGGCTCTGTCCAAGGGCACAGTAGGGCAAGGACTAGGAGCTAAGGCTCAGCCACAGAGGTCTACCACTCTGCTCTCTGCCTCTCCAGTGACGACTATCACAATTTGCTTTTAGAAAGTCTTCAAAGCAAAGTATGTGGAATCCAGAGGAAGATGGTTGTTTGCTCAAGAATCTGTTTAGAAGGTGACATTATAAAATTGGTCTGATAATCTGGAAACTGGCATAAGTTGCAAAAGATTAATAACAATCTGTAATTAAAATCCAAGGAGAAGATTTAAATCAACATGGGTGATGGGAGGCAGAGTTGGTTGAGTGCAGAGGACATCTTGTTATGGTTCTTATATTGATTGTTTAGGGGATATAGATTCTGATTAATGCTAGACATTGTTAGGAAAAATTTAATATGTATGTTAATAAGGGAAATCATTAAAAAAGAAATAAACTATACAATTTTCAAAACTTTTGAGGAAAAAAAAATGAGCAACAAAAAAACCCTCAATTCATCCAAAGCCCACCCAAAAAGAAGAAGATAGGAGAGACGCAATAACCAGAAAGCATAAAAAACAGAAAAAGATAAGATGGCAGAAATAAATTCTACATCGCAATGAACGAGTTAAATGTGCCTGATTAAAATACAGAGACTTATGCATTAGGTTTTAAAAAAATCAATTGACTGCCTATAAGAGACACATCTAAAACAAAATGACACAGGGAAGTTGAAAAAGGGATAGAAAAGATACACTAACAAAAAGAAGGCAGGAGTAGCAGTACAACTATAAGAGGACGTTGAAGCGTTTCTGCGTCTCAGTTTTGGTTGAGGGCCCGACACTAAACACAACACAAATGGGCCCCAGGCTCTACATACCAGACATGCTAAGAAATGGTAAGACTTCACCCTAGCTCCCAAAAGTGTAGGGGAGTGAAAGGCATATGTCTGGAGAGAGTTGTTGGACCCTGTGTGCTTCTTCCACTTGATGGGGAAGAGTCTGCTTCACCTCATGCCCGGTGAGGAGGGCTTCATTTAGAGAGTTGGTTTGGAGTCCCTGGAGTTCAGGGTGCCTATGTGCTGTATACGAATCCGTGGCTTGAAGAATCAGAGGAGAGAGAAGCAAGGCTGCTTGGGGAGCAACCCACAGTTGTTGGCGATGGAGTGACAGCTGGGGCAACGTTCGTGTTTCCCGTGCTGTGGGGTGGGGCGGGCGAGCCGCCCTGAGGTGTAGAAGAGTGATCTGCCTGTAAAGGACTGCCGGCAGGGCTGATGGCCGCCAGCTCAGTGCTAATCCCCCGGAGCCTGGGGCCGAGGGACGAGTGGAAAGCAGCCCGCTGGTAACAAGGGTCAACAGTGGAATGTTTCCACTGGAGGAATCTCTGATAAACCCACAACATTGCTCCAGAAGAGAAAGAGTCAGCTTGGGACGTGCAGACCTCAGTAGTACCAGTGGTGATAAATACTCTTCCCCAGGCCCAACCCTGGAGGAAGGAGGTGAGCAAAGGAGAGAGAAGTTGGTGACATCCCTCTGCCCTGTGGTGGACTTCCACAGCCGGAGCAGACCCAAGCCTACATAAGGGATAAACTGGGTAAAAGGGAGTTGGGAATTCTCATGATCACACTGGATTGATCCTCTACATATCAAAACAAAAAGATATAATTTATACATTAAAAAAGAGTGATCCAAAGAACTGCAGGACCTGTCCAAGATTCGTCCAAGGACAGAAAATGGATTGTTTGATGGAGCAAGTTTAACAAGGAGTGGTGGGAAAGAATAAATATGTTTTATAACACATTAATAAAGGAATTTATAACACTAGTAATCTCAGCTCATTCAACATAACTGTTGAATTAAAATATGATGAATTAGAGTTCAAGGTGAAACGTGTTAAATAAAATTGAGGAGGATATTTTATATTAATGAAATGAAGACTCTATGACCATGTTACTCTTTCCTGTATCCCTCCTTGCTCTTTCCATCAGTCCACTTAGGAGACGTTCCTTTCTCCCTCCTCCCTGAGCCTCTGATCTGCCTCAGACTCTACCTTCTATAAACGTGACTTGGGCTCAGCTCCCTTCTTCCTTCCTCTTGTGGTCAGAAATCCCTCTGTTCCTACATATCACTTACCCACAGGAATTAAAAGGTGGCCCCGTCAATGCATTTCTGTGTGACCTTGAACAATTTACCTACCCTCACTGAATTTTAATTTGTTATTTCTTACATGTAGATAAAAGTTCCTACCTTGAGGATTAAATAAAATAATTCTTATAGATTGCTTAACTCGGCATCTGGAAGATAATAATAAATGGTAGTTATCAGTAAAACAAGGTTAGTGATGGGAGAAATCTAGACAGACATTTCCTCTTCTCTCAAGAGCAGAAAACAGCCTTCTCTGTGATGTGTGCCAGTCTAGCTCGAGTAAAAGCCCAGGATATGTTGCCTGCCTGCTGATGGTGATTATAACGACAATGAAATGGTAACAACAGCAGTAAGGACTCACAACAGGATACTCCAGGAATGTAACAACTGAAAGCAAGTGGCCCAGGAGAAAGACCAGTGTGGCTAATGGAGCCTAGATTATTACTAGGAATTGGCAGTAGCAGGCAGATTAAGCTGAGGTACTGTAATTGGAGACTTGAGTGGCTCAAGTCCAGCATAAATTCTACGCAAACTCCAGAGCAAAAATATCTTCCAGGATAAATATCCTCTGTGTAACGTTTCGATAACCCTGCAGATCACCTTGAGCCTTTTCAGCTGCTCCTATACACAGACTAGAGTATCATCACATTTAAATATGAAGGACAGCAATACATCTGTTTAATTTAATGTCTGCACCGTCACATACTGTCAGAAACATTAAAAGAAAATGCAAATATCTAAAGGCTACGGGTATTATGATTTGGAGTAAGCAATGGGTTCTATAAAACAAATTGCTTCTGACAAAACCAATTGCAGTTTTGATAGAATTATGAAATCATTGCCTTATGGGATGGCAGTTAGATTTGAACATTATCAAATCAATGGCCAGTTCCTCATGCAAATTTAAATAATTCAGATTAGACTTAAACACGGGCAATCACAAAATGGAACGATTCAATGAGAACTGGCTGAGGGTCTGCAGATAAAGAGGTCACGGTAATAACAGGCCATGAAGCGCCAGGTGCAGTTTGAGAGGGATTGCTCTCTCCACGTTTACGATCTTGATTAATAGAGTGGGTGATGGAGTAGCAAAACAAAACGCTGCGTTAGGTCCTTTTCAGGGGAGTGTTTGAATATAAAGAAAAAAGAACAACAGGAAGAGAGACCTAGAGAATTAAAAATTGCAGCAGAAAGTAAAAAGCTGCCCTTTAGGTTGTAAAATTCAATGGATTCTGATACACAGGGCTTATTAAGACTGTCCAGTGATGCCTGAGAGGTGATTGGATAATGGCAGGCAAACACTGAAATAAATTCATGATGACAGTTTCTCTTTGCATTCTAATCCTCTCATCCAAAAGAGTTCAAGCTGATGCCTATATGCTGCATAAAATAGGCAAAACTAGGAACTAAAAGTTAAAATAGTAGCTGAAAAACAATACTGTTATAACTTGTAAATATGGCTCCATATAAGTTAATCGAGAAAACGGAATTTAACTTTCCAAAAGACAGTGCTTTGTTTTATTTATTTGTTTGGATAGCAATTTAAAAAATAAGTACCAGAGATACAGGATTGAAATTAAGTACAGCAACATTTTGGGGGGAAATAGTAGGAAAATAATAAAATCCACCAAAAGCAGGGTCTAGGATGCAGAAGAGCCTATTTGGTTCTATAAACTTCAGACATAGTTCATTAGAGACGAAGTTGGGAAAATATGCTTGAATCTTAGAAATTGATTACATGTGTGCTAATCATCAACATCACATCAAAATTGTTATTGATTAAGTTAGATGTTTTTCACCTGGAAAATACCTTAGAGATCTGGTTTTCATGGATGAGAAATGGAAACTCAGTGACTTAGTAACTTGCTCAGATGACAGCCATCTGAGGGAGAGTCATCCTCTGCTCAAAGGCTTTTTCCACTGGCCCTCAAGTGGCCGCAGGGTGAAGGACGATACCAATGCTGTGGCTGATATCTCCTTGCTGAGTACTGAAGGCCAAGCTACTTGGGTTCAAATCCTTTACTAGTAGTGTGACCTTAATCTCTCTGTTTCCCAATCAGTAAAATGGGCATGGTCATAATAGTTCTTGCTTCATAGCGTTGGTGAAAGGATAAAATGAGTTAACTTGTGTAAAATGCCTGTAACAGTTTTCTGGCACATGGTAAATGTTAAATAAACGTGAATATTATTATATTTGTAATTAAAAGTCTGGATTTTATGTTGCTAAATTTAATAAAAAACACTATGGAGTTTTTTTGAGAAATGTTTAAGGAATAATTTATTTCCCAATAAAGCTGTTTGTCATTTAGTATGTCCTAAATGTAACAGAAACCCCTACTTTTATAAGATTTTTTCTGCATTATTTTATTTGGGGGACTATCATAAACAGATATCCCCAAAGTTTATTTTTATCTTGGAAACTGTGTATAATTTCTTCGTAGTTCGTAGTGAAATGCCTGTGAAGGTAGTTTATAATCATCATTGCCTAAATCAGATACATTCTAAGGTCAGGTGTTCAAAGCCACATGGAAGATCAGAGATTTATATGTGTATCTAGGTACACACACACACACGCGTATATATTTAAAATATTATTTCACTCTCATCCCTATCTTTTAGGAGAAAGCAAGAGCCAAGATACTTAAATGATTGAGAACAGACTTGAGTACAAAGCAACACTTAACAACTGAAAAAATTGCTACTTTTTTTTTGCCTTAGGTGTGTAATGTGGTCTATTTTCTGAAGGAAGGAAAGCTAATAATTTCATCTAGAAATGTTTTATTATGGAGAACAAAATAAATTTCAAACATACAGGATAAGGTAATGAAGTTGCTTATACCCACCAGTGAGATGAAAATCTTATCAACTCTTGGCCAACCTTGTGTAGCCTACACAACCTCCAGTGGTATGTGGGAACCAGCTCAGATGCCCTAGATTTGGACTGTGAGCATCTCTTCACAGTCCAAGCTCTGTCTTGCAGCTCGAGGACTGGAAATCAGTCGTGCTGTGAGCATTTACACCATGGCAAGGCAGCAAACCAAACAAATGCCGCAGACCAGGCCTTCCCCACACCACCCACCCCCGAGCCGGTTAAGCATTTACCAGCACACCACCACCCTTCTCACTTTTCCCTCCCATGTTATTTGGAGGCAAATTCAAGACATAATATTATTTTATTTATAAATATTTCACCCTGGTAAAAGGACTCTTTTGATTTAAACATAATCATACTATATAAAAATAATAATTCTTTAATATCAAATTGCCAGTCAGTGATCTAATTTCCAGTTATCTCTCTTTTTTATTACAGTTTGTTGTTGGTTTGAATTAGGATTCAAATGAGGTCCTCCCATCGTAATAGTTAGATATGTCTCTCTTGATTCTCTTTTAATATATAGATCCCAACTCCATCTTTTCTCTTATACCTTGAAAAGGTTGAACAAACCGGTTTGTTTCTCTGGTAGTTCCCCAGAGTGTGGATTTTGCTGATTACATTTCCATGTTATGTAACGTGTTTCTTTGAATTTCCTGTAAATTGGCTGTTGGATTCAGAGTTTTAATCAGACTCAAGTTCAATTTATTTTTGGCCAGCCTACTTCATAAGGTGGTATGCAATTTCATTAGGAGGCACATAATATTGGTTATCTAGTTTAGTGATGGCTGTTGGCTATGGATGATGACTGCCACATCTATGATTGCATGGTGGTGTTCCCATTCTAATTTACTACAGAATACTTCTATAAATAGAGATTGTTCTTCATCTTCTACTTGGTAACCCAATAGTACAATTTGTATATATAAAAAAAACCCAGAATAAGTGTTTGAATCCTTTTTATTGAACGGTTTTTGTTTAAAATAATGAGTTGATTCACTAGCATGTCTTAATGATGACTAATTCTTCCCTTTCTCTCTCTCTTTCCTCCCTTCCTCCCTTCCTCTCTTTCTCCCTTCCTTCCTCCCTCCCTCCCTCCCTCCCTTTCTTCCTTCCCTTCTTGTTATGGGTGGAGATGCTTACTGTCAGTCACACCTGGGAACAGGTCATTGGCCAGAAGAGGCCATGTGGGCAAATGCAGGAAGCAGGAGCAGGAGTGTCCTGCAAGCCAGCAGTCAAGCACAACATGCCAAGAGCAAGAGATTGGACTCCTTTGTTTAGGGGATAAAACATCTCAAATCCTCCCACAGTGACCACGCCTATTCTGGCCAATAACCTGTTCCCAGGTGTGACTGACAGTAAGCATCTTCGCTAGACCCCAAACTTAACTGGGCATGCATCTGTTCTCCTCTCTGTCCAGTCCCTTCCCCCAGGGATCTGCAGAGAATGGACCGATGTCCCCCCGGGGAATGTAAAGCTGCAACTTCCTGGCAAAGGTGCCCAAATGACATGCCTATAATATTTGGCCTTCCCTTTGCTTTTCCCCCTGTTATTAATAACGGTGTCATTTTGAGTTCTCTTTTTCATGACCCAGGTGTTTCGTGGGTTTCCTTGAGACCTGGTACGTTTCCTGACTCTGACCTGGAATTAGCCATTTTTCCAAGGAGCCCTGTTTCCCTTAGTGGGAAATGGAATTTAGAGACCACAATCTGGGTGGCCTTTTTAGAGAAGAGAGCTAAGAAATGTTTTATTTTGTGTTGTTTCCTAAAAGATAAACTATGAGTTGATACGGATATTTCAAATTCAAGAATACAGTGTTTGCACATAAAGTCTTCTTATATTTGTGTCTCTTTTCTCCCATGTCAAGGACACTGTTTATGAATTGCAATTAATTAATGATAGATTTAAAATATTTTAAAATCTTATAATTATTAACATTCTTCATTATATAGAATAGTCTCTGAATAACAATACCTATACTATTGCTAACAGTATGATTACTGAAAATAGTAGGAAATTTTATTTTATTTTTTTGCACATCTTTTGTCAGGCATTCCATTAGGGCTATATAGTCACATAACTGTTTTTGTTTTTTGATTTTTTAAAATAAATCATTTGGAATTACCTTTTCTATGTAGTTCGGCCACTAACTAGATACACATGTAGGTCCATTTGTTTCATATTATTTTTTATTTTTAGGGATTTTATTAAAATTTATTTTGCTTTATTATTAACTAAAATATTTACATTCTTTCAAAGTAAAACCTATAGAATAAGATTTAGACCAAGAATTCTAACTCCATTCTAATTCATCTCCCATAGATATAACCACTCTAAAAATTTTTATGGTCTATCTTTTTTTTAATATATATGTTTTTGTTGATTATTTAGAGACAGAGGACGGGAGAGAGATAGAAACATCTATTGGCAGCCTCCTGCCCGCCCCCTACTGGGGATCGAGCCTGCACCTGGGCATGTGCCCTGACCAGGAATCCAATGGGGACCTCTCAGTCCATGGGATGACCCTCAATCCACTGAGCCACACCGGCTGGGCTATGGTCTACCTTTTTAATGTAAGCAAATACATGTATATTTATATGTCCCCTTTCTTAGGTAAGAAGTAGTATACAACGCATGGTTTTTTCTATTTGGCTTATTTTCACTAAAAACTAGAACGCAAAGATGACTCCATAGTAATACATAGAGATACCCTTCCTTCCTTGTTACAGTTGCAAAGTATCTCATTGTGTGGACATACTAAGCCATGGTTCTCAAAGTATGGCACCTGGACCAGCAGCATCACCAACCATCATCTAGAAACTTGGTAAAAATACACATTCTTGGGCTCCACCTCAGACCTACTGAATCAGAAACTCGTGTGTTAATAAGATCTCCAGGTGATTCAGTTACATGTAAAGTTTGAGAATCACTGGATCAGAGTTTATTCAATCAGTCCCCTTTGATGAACAATAGGGCTACTTTCAGTATTTTTCTATTTCCAATAACCTCACAATGAATTCCTTGTACATGTATTTCATAATGTTACTAGTGTTATCTTTAGGATAGATTTCTAGATGTGGGATTCTTGGATAAAGTATAAATTCATTGTAACTTGGCTAGATATTGCCATGTATGAGTGTTATTTCCTTAGGCCTTTCCAGAAGACAACCTTTTTAGAGTTTGGGGTATTTAGGAAATTATATCTCAGTGAAGTTTTCATTTGCATTTTTGTTATGGTTGAGAACCATCTGCATTTTTTTCTAGGCTCTTGGCCATTTTTCTCTAGGGTTAATGGAGCTTTTGTTCTGTATTTTTAGAACTTTCTTTAAATTTTTTTCTGTGATATATGTTGCAATGATTTTCTCCCAATTTGTCATTTTATTCTTACTTTGCTTATAGCGTCTCTTTCCAAGCAAAAGGTTTTTATTATTATGTAATTAAATTTTCTTCAACTCATAGCCCGATTTATTGAGCCTGGTTACTTTTCAGTTTTAGCCCATTTTAAATCTCTGAAAGTCTTGTAGGGGGAGATACGGTTTTTTCAAGGTTAATTCTTTAAGTGAGCGAGTTTAGCCATGGAAATCTCAGGAAAAAATAAATCAACACTGCTGAGAATGAGATTTAGTGCAATGTGCTTAGATTCTCAATATTCTCTGTAACTTCTTCATGATTGCTAACAGGTGTTCAATGGTGTTGGCTGGGAAAAAGTTCAAGCTGGGCACATTAAATTCTCTCTAAGCTGAGCTCTTATTCTCTTCTTGGCTTCTAAACAAGTTGGTGCATTAATGCGGTTTTTATAAAGCACTGATGCTTCCCACTGTGTTTATTTGTAAAGCAATTCATGTAATAAAAATAGAAAGATTCCTGGCACTTTGGAAACCTCTGGAAAGGGGGCGAGTGGATTATACATATTTACTCTCTTGGGGTAAGCTAATTAAGAAAATCCTGTGAAAATTCTGTTACCAACTTAAATATTCTGTTTCCATCTCCTGATCTACAGGTGGGAAGTAATCATGGCATGACTCGTATGGCCCCATTGCTCTTTTGTGACGATTCCTTAACCCAGCTTCCATGAGGAGATTCTCAATGCAGATGTTGCAGTTTCCTTTTATAGAGACTTTGTGCATGGACTGAAAAGAGGGAGATACTTTATTCTGGAAGTCAATATCTAATTTCCTGTTTAGGAGGCAGTTTTAGAAATTTGGATGCCTCCAAACTCTTAACATCAGTGTTAATAACAAAATTTTATATATATATATTTTTTTTAATAAAAAAAATTTTTTTTCTTTATTGATTTCAGAGAGAGAGGAAGGGAGAGGGAGATAGAAACATTGATGAGAGAGAACATCGATTGGCCACTTCCTGCATGCCCCCCACTGGGGATCGGGCCCACAATCTGGGCATGTGCCCTGACTGGGAATCAAACCGGCGACTTCTTGGTGCATGGGTTCACTCTCAACCACTGAGTCACACTGGCAGGGCTGTATTTGTTTTATACTTTTAATATTTGTAGATTATTTTCACATAAATGGTCTTGTTTGAGCCTCATAATAATTGCACGAGATAGGTGGGACAATTTTGTACCCAATTCCATTGTGGTGGGTTTCGCCCCCCCATATCACCGAGCAATTCTTGGACACCAGCTGGGTGTCTTAACAGTTAATTCTGACACTATGTACCCAGAAACAGCACCAGATACCACAGATTAAGGGATCAGTCCTACAAGATTGCTCACCACTTCAGGTGTCAACTGCAAGTCCAGATTGTTGCCTGGGTTCAATTAATTTGTAAGAGTTTTGAGAGAAGGAGAGATGAGAGAGAGGAGAGGAGAGGAGAGGAGAGGAGAGGAGAGGAGAGGAGAGGAGAGGAGAGGAGAGGAGAGGAGAGGAGAGGAGAGGAGAGGAGAGGAGAGGAGAGGAGAGGAGAGGAGAGGAGAGGAGAGGAGAGGAGAGGAGAGGAGAGGAGAGGAGAGGAGAGGAGAGGAGAAGAGAAGAGAAGAGAAGAGAAGAGAAGAGAAGAGAAGAGAAGAGAAGAGAAGAGAAGAGAAGAGAAGAGAAGAGAAATTTACAGTGAAAAATGCACAAAATGAATTTCTTTAAAGGTCTGCAATTCTGGACTTAAATTTTTAATATGAAATGTGGCCAGGGAAATAATAAACATTTATAGGAAATTTTAGTTCCTTCATTGAAAGACAAAGCATTATGTATCCATATTTTGTATAAACACAAACATAACACATTTGATGAGAACAATGACTAAAATCAATGTGAAGAAATCTACATGAAGAAGATAGCCTTTTGGTTAACAATCAGTTTAAAGGATAAACATTGGCTACGTTGCTCAAAGTTTCACACAAACTGAACATACTTCACATCATAAGAGATGCTATGCTATGCTATCCAAGGCATTTGCTTAAATATACCTTCTTCATCATAATTTGTACTGAAAGATTTTATTTTTGTATTTTTTTTATAATTTATTTTATTATTAATTTGTTTTTGTTACAGATGTTTTTCCTTTTTTTCCCCCATTGACACCCTCCTCCCCCTCCCCTTCTCCTCGTCCCCATCCCTGTTGTCCATGTCCACTGGTTATGCACCCATGCACATAGGCTCTGTGATTTATCTCTTTCCCCCGCCTCCCCCCCTCCTCTGAGGCCGGTCATCCCGTACTCCACCCTCCATGTCTCTGGGTCAATTTCGTTGTTCAGTTTGCTCAGTTCTCCTGTGTGTTGCCGGCTTCCTCCGTTGGTGTGGGGGTCGCCCGGCTCCCTCGCTGCTCTGCCTGGGTTCCTCCGTGGTGGGGGGGTTCGCTCGGCTCCCTCACTCCTGGGTTCCTCCGTGGTGGGGGGGTCGCTCAGCTTCCGCAGGTGCCCCTGGCTGCAGGATCTCGTTTCCTTTCAGGAGACAAGGAGGGTCCTGGAGGGCAGTATGCCGTCTCCATTCTGCTGCTTCTTTAATTTCGTAGTTGAAGGGCTTCCATTCAGCTTGATTTCATGCGGTCTTTGAGTGATAGTTATTCTGTGATTTAGTTGTAACTTTGATGTGGTTGTGGGAGGATGCGTTTCCGCGTCCACCTAGGCCGCCATCTTGACTGGAAGTCTGTGTACTGAAAGATTTTAAATGCTCAGCTCTGCAGAGTTAAGAGTGAGTACAAGTTTATTAGCTAATTTTCAGGGTGAAATAAAGTATTAGTGACACACAAAGTGATCCTGGTATTAACAGAAGAGGTAAGAGAAGTCAGTATTAATGGCAACATTATTTGTTGATGATATGAATAGTATTTGCTTGATCTGACTGCTTCGTTCATTCATTTATTTATTCCATGACTCAAAGCAGTGGTTCCACAGCTGGATGGACACAACCTGAACCCTCTGCTGGCACCTCATGTCATTTTCAACGTGCCTGATGGTAAACTCATCATCTCTCCCACAAGTGAAACGCTCTTCTCAGGTCTCTATTTCTGCTACTGTATCCACATTCTCCCAGACACACAGGCTTGAGATCCCAGTGTTTTACTCACCTCTCTTGGCCTTATTCAGTCAGTTTCTAAAGGCACTTAATTTCTTCATCCTTTTTGTTTCACACCATAGCTTATAATCACTAAATTTATATTTTAAAAAAATCTAAATGTTCAGTTTTAGGTGAAATATAGGAGATTTGGAAAGTAGAGGGCAACCTAGTCTTGATAAAAATCACTACTAGAGCAATAGCTTTAAAGTAATGTAATCTAGCAAATGTGAGATGCAAAATGAAGCCCAAAAACTACATCTAATTCTGAAAGCACCATGAACATCAAACTCCAACCTAGTGCTGAATATCAAAGAGAAATTAAAGTGCCATAATTTTTTAAAACTTATCTTTATTGTTGAATGTATTACAGATGTACCCCCTTTCCCCTCTCATTGACCCCCTTCTCCCCAATCCCACCCCCCTCCTGCCTTCCTCACACTATTTTCAGTGTCCATTGGTTATGCATATATGCATAGAAGTTCTTTGGTTTATCTCATTCCACCCTCCCTCTACCCTTCCCTTTGAAGTTCATCAGTCTCACAACCAATTTGTACTTTTTTTTTTTATCCTCATCCGAGGACATTTTTTCATTTTTTGTTCAGATAGAGTGGGAGGGAGAGAGGGGAAGAGAGAGAGAGAGAAACATCGACGTGAAAGGGACACATTGAGTGGCTGCCACCCGCATGACCAACCAGGGCTGGGGACAAACTGCAACCGAGGTACATGCCCTTAGCGGGAACCGAACCCGGGTGTCTCTGGACCGCAGTCCAACGCTCTAACCACTGAGCCAAACCGGCCAGGGCCCAATTTGTACTTCTTAATTCCTTCATCTTTTTCACCCATTCCTCCAGCCCCCGCCTATCTGGCAAGCAACAAAAAGTTATCTGTATCTATGAGTCTGTTTCTGTTCTGCTTGCTCATTTTGTTTGTAGATCCAATTGTTAATAGATATGTATTAATTGCCATTTTATTGTTCATATTTTTGTTCTTCTCCTTCAAGAAGACCCTTCAACATTTCATATAATACAGGTTTGGTGGTGATGAACTCCTTTAGCTTTTTCTTGTCTGGGAAACTCTTGATATGTCCATCAATTCTAAATGATAGCTTTGCAAGATAGAGTAATCTTGGTTGTAGGTCATTGCTTTTCATTACCTTGAATATCTTTTGCCGCTCCTTTCTGGCCTGCAAAGTTTCTTTTGAGAAATCAGCTGACAGTCTTATGAGAGCTCCTTTGTAGGTAATGAACTGCTTTTCTCTTGCTGCTTTTAAGATTCTCTCTTTGTCTTTAACCTTTGGCATTTTAATGATGATGTGTCTTGGTGTGGACCTCTTTGGGTTCCTCTTGTTTGGGACTCTCTGCACTTCCTGAACTTCAATGTCTGTTTTCTTCACCAAGTTAGGGAAGTTTTCTGTCATTACTTTTTCAAATAGGTTTTCAAATTCTTGCTCGCTCTCTTCTCCTTCTGACACCCCCATGATGCGAATGTTGGCATGCTTGAAGTTGTCCCAGAGGCTCCTTACACTATTCTAATTTTTTGGATTCTTTTTTCTTTTTGCTGTTCTGATTGGACGTTTTTTGCTTTCTTATATTCTAAATCAATGGTTTGTGTCTTGGTTTTACCTACTCTACTATTGGTTCCCTGTAAATTATTCTTTATTTCAGTTAGTGCATCCTTCATTTCTGACTGGTTCTCTTTTATGTTGTTGATGTTCTCACTAAGTTACTTTGAGTTCTCCTTAAGATCCTTGAAGGTCTCATGAAGTTCCTTGAAGGTCTCACGAAGTTCCTTGAGCATCCTTATAACCAGTGCTTTGAACTCTGCATCTGATTGATTGCTTATCTCCATTTTGTTTAGTTCTTTTTCTGGAGTTTTGTTCTTTTCTTTCATTTGGGACATGTTTCTTTGTCTCTTCATTTTGGCTGCTTCCCTGTGATTGTTCCTATGTATTAGATAGGGTTGCTATGTCTCCTAGGCTTCGTAGGGTGGCCTATTGTTATAGGTGTCCTGTAGGATCCAGTGAAAGTGCCATAATTTTTGGATTCATCTGTTAAAGGAGAATTTATCTAAATTCAGAAATATGGTTTGATAAGTAGTCTATTTTAACAATATCTAAATCTATTCATTCTGTGTTTAGTGTGAATGTTCTATCAACAAGAACGTGGTGATCCTTTTGTCTTTTTACACTGCAATTTAAATCTTATTCTTTAATTTTCTGAAATGCATCAAATACCAATAGCCTCTGGCTGCTTATAAAATATTTATTTTAAGAATTATTGGATAAAAATCCAAACAGCAGCTGAGCTCATAAATAATTTAACAAATGGCAAACTGACTTTTATCCATATGCATAGGCCAGAGCACAGAGATGCTGCTGCCCCGAACCCTGAAGGCAAATGTAGTGTGAGAGAATTCTGGCTGAGCAAGAGGGGAGAAGAGCCAGAATAAAATACAAACAGCCCTACTCTCCTTTCCATCAAATTTGCACTTGGGGCAAGCATTGGTGTCTGTCTTTATTATTATTCCCATAAAATGGGACATGTCTCAGCTACTTAGGTCTTTTAAACCTCTTTCAGGTAGACAAGCAGTGTTTTTCTTTTTTTTTTAGTTTTAGTTTACATTTCTCTAATCATTAATGACATTGTGGACCTTTCTGTGTGATTATTGGCCATTTGTGTAACTCTTCAAGTCTTTAGCCTGTTTTTTGAGTTGTGGGAGTTTTTTTTATAAATTCTGCACACACATACATTGTCATATATGTGTGTTGGGAATCTTTTCTCCACCTTATTTTCTTAATGGTGACTTTTATGAACAGGAGCTTTTAAGTTTTTTTTTTTTTAAGTTCAATTAATCATTTTTTTCCCTTTATAATTAGTTCTTTCTATGTCCTCTCTAATAAATCTTTACTTATCCTATAGTCACGAACATATCCTTCTATATTTTTTCCTTTCCTAGAATCTTAATTTTAGTTTTTTTTTTGAGAACTATATTTTTATTCATTTATTTTTATTACAGATATTTCTCCTTTTTTCCCCATTGACACCTTCCTCCCCAACCCTTCACCCCTTCCCCAGCTGTGTTGTCCATGTCCATCAGTTATGCATACATGCGTATAAGTTCTGTGGTTTATCTCTTCCCTCCCCCCCACCCCCTCTTCTGAGGGGGTGTCAGTCTGTAACCTACATTCACATTTCTGGGTCTACCCTGTTCCCCAGACTATTATGTTTATTATATTCCACAAATGAGTGAGATCATGTGATATTTGTCTTTCTCTGCTTGGCTTGTTTCACTTAGGATAATACTCTCGAGGTCCCTCCATGTCTTCTCAAAGGATAAGAGATTTTTCTTTCTTACAGCTGCATAGTACTCCATTGTGTATATGTACCACAGCTTCTTTATCCATTCATCCACTGATGGGCATTTGGGCTGTTTCCAGATCTTAGCTACTGTAAATAGTGCTGCTATGAAGATGGGAGTACATGTATTCTTTCTGATTGGTGTTTCAGGTTTCTTAGGGTATATTCCTAGAAGTGGGATCACTGGGTCAAATGGCAATTCAATTTTTAATTTTTTGAGGTAACACCATAGTGTTTTCCACAGTGGCTGCACCAGTCTGCATTCCCACCAGCAGTGTACTAGAGTCCCCTTTTCTCCACACCCACGCCAACAATTGTTTGATGATTTGTTGATGGCAGCCATTCTGACAGGTGTGAGGTGATACCTCATTGTTGTTTTAATTTGCATCTCTCTGACGATTAGTGATGTTGAGCATTTCTTCATATGTCTCTTAGCCATTTGTATGTCCTGTTTGGAGAGGTGTCTATTTAGTTCCTCTGCCCATTTTTTAATTGGGTTCTTTGTCTTCCTTTTGTTGAGTAGTATGAGCACTCTACATATTTTGGAGATTAATCCCTTATCTGATGTATCATTGGCAATTATACTCTCCCATACAGTGGGTTCCCTTTCCATTTTGATGGTTGTTTCTTTTGCTGTACAGAAGCTTTTGAGTTTGATGTAGTCCCATGTGTTCATTTTTTCCTTTGTTTCTGTTGCCTTAGGTGATGTATCAGTGAAGATTCTGCTGCTTATGATGGCTGAAATTTTGTTGCAAACATTTTCTTCTAGGATTTTTATGGATTCACGAGTCACATTTAAGTCTTTTACCCATTTTGAGTTTATTTTTGTGTATGGTGTAAGTTGATGGTCTAGTTTCATTTTTTGCATGTAGCTGTCCAATTTTCCCAACACTATTTATTAAAGAGGCTGTCTTTGCTCCATTGTATGCTCTTGCCACCTCTGTCAAATATTAATTGAGCATAATGTCTTGGGTCAATTTCCAGATTCTCTGTTCTATTCCACTGGTCTATATGCCTGTTTTTGTGCCAGTAGTATAATCTGATATCCGGTATTGTGATCCCACCTACTTTGTCCTTCTTTTTCAAGATTGCTGTGACTATTCGGGGTCTTTTTTGGTTCCATATGAACTTTTTTTTTTTTTTAATCCTCACCCGAGGACATTTTTTCATTTTTTGTTCAGATAGAGTGGGAGGGAGAGAGAGGAAGAGAGAGAGAGAGAGAAACATCGACGTGAAAGGGGCACATCGAGTGGCTGCCACCCGAAAGACCAACCAGGGCCAGGGACAAACTGCAACCGAGGTACATGCCCTTAGCGGGAACCGAACCCGGGTCTCTCTGGACCACAGGCCCATGCTCTAACTGCTGAGCCAAACCGGCCAGGGCCATATGAACTTTTGAAGTATTTGTTCTAGTTCTGTGAAATATGTCACTGGTATTTTGATGGGGATTGCGTTGAATCTATAGATTGCTTTGGGTAATATGGACATTTTAATGATGTTAATTCTTCCAATCCATGAACAAGGTATGTGCTTCCACTTTTTTATATCTTCCTCTATTTCTTTTTTCAATGTCCTGTAGTTTTCTGCAAATAGATCCTTTACTTCTTTGGTTAAGTTTATTCCTAGGTATCTTAATTTTTTTGCCATGATGGTAAATGGGATTTTTTTTTAGTTTCTCTTTCTGTGAGTTCATCATTGGTGTATAAGAATGTCGTCGATTTCTTGATGTTAATTTTGTATCCTGCTACTTTGCCAAATTCATTTATTAGGTATAGTAGATTTTTGATGGAGTCTTTAGGGTTTTCTATATATAATATCATGTCATCTGTGAATAATGACAGTTTCACTTCCTCCTTTCCAATTTGGATTCCTTTTATTTTTTCTTCACGTCTGATTGCTGTGGCTAAGACTTCCAGTACTATGTAAATAAGAGTGGTGAAAGTGGGCATCCCTGTCTTGTTCCTGTTCTTAAGGGAAATGTTTTTAGTTTTTGCCCATTGAATATGATGTTGGCTGTAGGTCTTTCATATATGGCCTTTATAATGTTGATATATGATCCCTCTATTCCCAAATTGCTGAGTGTTTTTATCAGAAATGGGTGCTGAATTTTGTCGAATGCTTTTTCAGCGTCTATTGATATGGTCATGTGGTTTTTACCTTTCATTTTGTTTATGTGGTGTATCACATTTATTGATTTGCGAATATTGAACCAGCCTTGCATCCCTGGGATGAATCCCACTTGGTCATGGTGGATAATTTTTTTGAAGTATTGCTGGATCCGATTTGCTAGTATTTTGTTTAGGATTTTGGCATCTATGTTCATCAGGGATATTGGCCTGTAGTTTTCTTTCTTTGTAGTGTCTTTTTCTGGTTTTGGAATTAGAATTATGCTGGCCTCATAAAACGAGTTTGGAAGTCTTCCTTCTTGAATTTTTAGAAATAGTTTGAGAAGAATGGGTGTTAGTTCTTCTTTGAATGTTTGGTAAAACTCCCCCGTGAAGCCGTCCGGGCCTGGACTTTTATTTGCTGGCAGAGTCTTGATTACATCTTCAATTTCCTTCGTTGTTATTGGTCTGTTCAAGTTTTCTATCTCTTCCCGGTCCAGTTTTGGGAGACTATGTGTTTCTAGAAGTGTGTCCATTTCACTTAGATTGTCGAATTTGTTGCCATATAAATGTTGATAGTATTTGTTAACAATCCTTTGTATTTCTGTGGTGTCAGTTGTTACTTCTCCTCTTTCGTTTCTGATTTTGTGTATTTGGGTTCTCTCTCTTTGTTTCTTGGTGAGTCTAGTTAAGGGTCCATCAAACAAACAGCTCTTTGTTTCATGGATCCTTTGAATTGTATTTTTGGTCTCTATGTCATTTATTTCTGCTCTGATCTTTACTATTTCCTTCCTTCTACTTGCTCTGGGGTTTTCCTTTTGTTTTCTTCCTAGTTCTTCAAGTTGTGAGGTTAGAAAGTCTATTAGAAATTTTTCTTGTTTCTTGAGGTAGGCCTGTAGTGCTATGAACTTCCCTCTCAGAACTGCTTTTGCTGCATCCCATAGATTTTGAGTTGTTGTGTGTTCATTTTCATTGGTTTCCAGGAAGTTTTTAATTTCTTCCTTGATCTCCGTGGTAGCTCATGCATTGTTTAATAACATGCTATTTAGCCTCCATGTGTTCATATGTCTTTGCATGTTCTTGTTGCAACTGATTTCTAGTTTCATGCCATTGTGATCTGAGAAGATGCTTGATATGATTTCAATCTTTTTGAACTTGTAGAGACTTCATTTGTGTCCTAACATGTGGTCTATCTTTGAGAATGTCCCTTGTGCACTTGAGAAGAATGTGAATTCTGTAGTTTTGGGGTGTAATTCTCTGTATATATCTATTAAATTCATTTGATCTAGTGCTTCATTTAGAATTTCTGTTTCCTTGTTAATTTTTTGTCTAGAGGATCTATCCAGTGTTGTCAGTGTGGTGTTGAAGTCTCCTGCTGTGATTGTATTGCTGTTGATTTCTCCTTTGAAGTCCTACAGAAGATTTTTTATGTATTTTGGTGCTCCTATATTGGGTGCATATATGTTTACCAAGGTTATATCTTCCTGTTGGATAGACCCTTTCAATATTATGTAGTGACCTTCTTTGTCTCTAGTTATAGCTTTCATTTTGAAATCTATTTTTATCACATATGAGTATTGCAACCCCAGCTTTTTTTTCCTTTCTGTTTGCTTGGAAGATTTTTTTCCATCCCTTCACTTTCAACCTATGTGAGTCTTTTGTTGTGAGGTGGGTCTCTTGTAAACAACATATATATGGATCATGCTTTCTTATCCAATCCGCTACTCTGTGTCTTTTGATCGGGGCGTTCAGTCCATTTACATTTAAGGTGATTATTGATATGTACTTATTTATTGCCATTTTTGTTTAGTGTGGTTCTATTTTCCTTTCTATTTCTTCTACTAATTACAGCAGTCCTTTTAACATTTCTTGCAGTGCTGATTTGGTGCTAATGTATTCCCTTAGCCTTTTTTTGTCTGGGAAGCTCTTTATTTGACCTTCTATTTTGAATGATAGTCTTGCTGGATAGAGCAGTCTTGGATTCAGATCCTTGTTTTTCATGACCTTGATTATTTCATGCCATTCCCTTCTGGCCTGTAGTGTTTCTATTGAGAAGTCAGCTGATAGCCTTATGGGGGTTCCTTTGTAGGTAACCTGTTGCTTAGCTCTTACTGCCTTTAGGATTCTCTCTTTGTCTTTAATTTTTGGCATTTTAATTACTATGGGTCTTGGTGTGGACCTGTTTGGGTTCTTCTTACTTGGGACTCTCTGTGCTTCTTGAACTTGAATGCCTTCTTCCTCCACCAAATTAGGGAAATTTTCTGTCACTATTTCTTCAAATATATTCTCTAACCCTTTCTCATTTTCTTCTTCTTCGGGGACTCCTATGATGCGAATATTATTACTTTTCCAGTTGTCCCACAGTTCTCTTAAGCTGTCTTCCTGTTTTTTCATTGTTTTTTCCTTTTGGTTTTCTGATTGGTTGATTTTTTCTACCCTGTCTTCTAATTCACTGATCCGGTCCTCAGCTTCTTCTACTCTGCTGTTTAGTCCTTCCAATGTGTTCTTCATTTCTGCTATGTCATTCTTCATTTCCAATTGGTTTATTTTCAATATTTCTATGTCTTTGCTCATGGTGTTGATGTCCTTACACATGCTGTTGAGCTTCCTCAAGATCATGGCTCTGAATTCTAGTTCTGTTAACTTGCTTAACTCCATTTCATTTATCTCATCTTCGGTGGAGATCTCTTGTTCTTTCATTTGGCATCTGTTTCTTTGTTTCACCATTTTGGCTATCTCCGTGGTTTAGGTAGCCTGCCAAATTTTCCCTGTGGATGTTGGTGTTCTGCTGTCTGTGGCTCCCTGTACTGGGTTTGGATTAGTGTGGGAGGACCCATGTTATACACCACTGTTGAGTCTTACTTTCCTGGGTAGATTTGCAAGCCCAGAAAAGGTTCAGTTATCCTCTAGCTTTTTGCCTAGAGGATATTAGTCCCGGTTACTTGAAGAGCCTTGGGTTCTCAGTTGGATCAGACAAGCAGTGTTTTTAGAGTGGCAATGGAAGGGTGATTTTTTGGAGTGGCAATGAGTTTCCTTTGGACATAGGCTGATAGGCAGTCAGTCTGGTGTATGTGATTTCACCCTAAAGCTTTGGGTGGCATCACTAGGTGGATTTTTATGGTACCTGGAGCTGATTCTTTTAACTACTGACTCTAGGCTTGAAATTCAATTTTATTCACTAATAGGAAGGCACAATTTCTGTGAAGCTATAATTCAGTGTGTGTGACTCTATCCCTCTATCCACAGCAGAAATAATGGGCTCTAATGCCATCAACAAATCATCAAACAACAAGTGGTGAGGGTGTAGAGAAAAGGGGACTGTAGTATACAGCTGGTGGGAATGCAGACTGGTGCAGCCACTATGGAAATCAATATGATGTTTCCTCAAAAAATTAAGAATTGAACTGCCATTTGACCCAGTGATCCCACTTCTAAGAATATACCCTAAGAAGCCTTAAACACTAATCAGAAAGAATATATGTACCCCTATGTTCATAGCAGTACTATTGACAATTGCTAAGATCTGGAAACAGCCCAAGTGTCATCAATAGATGAGTGGATAAAAAAGCTGTGGTACATGTACACAATGGAACACTATGCATCTGTAAGAAAGATCTCCTATCCTTTGAGACGACATGGAGGGACCAGCAGCGTATTATGCTAAGCGAAATAAGACAATCAGAGAAAGACAAATACCACATGATCCCAATTATTTGTGGAATACAATGAACAAAAAAAGCTTATGAACAAAATAGACCCAGAGACATAAAAAGGAGTATGGTTCAGACTGACAAACTTCAGAGGAGGGGGGTGGGGGGGGGAGGAGAAGATCAACCACAGAAGTTACATGCATGTATGCGTAACCAATGGACATAGACAACAATGCTTGCGGGTTGGGGGTGGGGGGCGGGATAGGGAGGAGGGTGTCTGGGGGAAAAAGGAGAAACATCTGTAACAAAAATAAGTTAATTAATTTAAAAAATAAAAATAAAAATAAATAAATAAATAAAATAAAAAGAAATAATGGGCTCTAATGGACTACTCTTGCCAGACGCTCTGATGGCGCATTCTATCCACAAAATCAGTGTCCCTCCACTGTGTTTTTCTTCCCTTATAGACCAGAGTGGGTCACTCTTTCGAGATGTCTAAAGACCCAGGGAAACCATGAAGTGTATTATCAGTGATTAGATAACAGGTACACAAATATACTATGGCCTACCTGTTCTGTACTTCAACAGAGATTTTGTTTTTAACATTTCGTGACTAACTTTAAAAATTTTGATGGCAGTGTTAGTTGTAAAAATAAGTGAAATCTTATTTATTTATTACAAAGATGAATAACTTTGAAATATAAGACAGCCTCTAATGGCCAGGTTTATAATGACTTGGTTGTATATTTCATTGATCACTGTAACATAAAAGGTAAGACAATGCATAATATTGGCTATAGGAAACTCTAGAACAATATCTCTATCTTCTTCTTTAAAGAAATGTATGTATATTTAATAAAAACGAAATGTTACAAAAGGTTAGCTTGTAACTGCTTCCTGTTTTTTCCTGTATTCTTTCTTTTTGACTTTTGTTTTCCTGGGACATAAGGTTATGAAAATACAATAGTTACAGGCTCTTGCTCAGAACTCAAATGTCATAGGTTAAAAGCATATATTTGGCTTTTATAAAATATAGTTAATGTCCTCCAGGGATTATATTTTGTGTATTATACAGTCTTTAATATGAGAAAAGGGAGACTATTTCTACCTTCCTTCCATATCAATCAAATCATATTTCTGCCTTTCTGCACCCCCAGAAGGGATGCCTCACCTCAAATGTCGGGTAATTAAATTTGATGACAAATACTATTTTTATTAATATTATTGTTTGACTTTATTACCAAAAGAGTATAAATGGGAGTGTTTGGTGTCTCTACAGAACCAGGCATATACTTTTCCCTTTTCTTTTGAGAGACCATTTTTTTTTCTTTTTCTTTTTTAAAGAGAGGTACTGTGGAATTCTTGTGGTTCCACAAACATGCCAGGTTCTCTCCTGCCTCAAGCTCTTTGCACTCATTCCAGATACCACATAGACTACCTTACTTACTTTCATAGGTTTTTTCTTAAACTTTTCCTACCAGAGAGGGCTTTTGATCAAGTTATCCAAATAGAAACCCTCCCCAAACCCCATACTTTCTATTCTGCTGATCATTTTTTCCCCTTTTTTCATCCTCACCTGAGGACATGCTCACTAATGAGAGAGAGAAGGAGAGAGAGAGAGAGAAAGAGAGAGAGAGAGAGCGAGCAGTGAGAGAGAGAAACACTGATCACCTGCCTCTCACACGCCCCTGACCTAGGGTGGAGCCAACAACCCTTTTGGTGTACGGGATGATGCTCCAACCACCTGAGCCACCTTGCCAGGGCTCTGCTTATCCTTTTTTATGTTTCTTCATATAATTACTTGACATATTATGTTTCTCAGTCATTGTTTCTACACACACATACATATACAATTATGTATCCCCATTGTCTAACAGAAAGTCTGGCACATAGTAGAGGCTGAATAAATATTTTATGGATGAGTGATTGAATAATGTTTATTGAGTATTTACTGTGTGTCAGAGACTATGACAGATTCTGGGGAACATAACTGAGAACACATAGCCCTGCTCCCTCTCTCTGTGGTATGTACGGCCCTGTGGGTAGGAGCAGTGACCCGCTGCACTGTCTCCTGAGTGTGGGGCAGATGCATTCCTGTCAACTCTCATATTCCAACAGGAATAGTTCCAAATCTCCAGAAACCCAATCTTTTACAATCACCCTGCCTAGTGGTCCTCTGAGCCTTGATAAAACTTATCATCAGTTCTTGTTATTTACAGTAGTTATGTTCTATAGAGTTACCAGAAACACTTTTTAGTGAAGACTGAACCATTGCTCCTAGGGGGGACAAGCCTTGGATCAACTGATCAACACACAACCTTGTTTTATGTATGTTTCTGTTAAAAGACATCTTATTTAGTATATACTGTTGATTCAATAACATTGTACTCACAGCCAGCAGCACTGTAGCTCATGCTTGAACAAAGCTTATCTAACACAGATACTTTCTCCCTAAGGCACATCACTTCCTTGTTGTGCTAGGAGCTCAAGACAGCACTTCAGCACTTGGGTTCATTTTCAACATGTTTGAAATCACCAAACAAAGCACAAAAAATGAGTTCAAAATGGCACTAAATAGAACACAAGAAGGACACTTGAGTGTGAGAGAAGGTAGAGCATCACATTGTTTGACCTCAGTTGGGAGCGTGTGAGTGGGGGACTCACATTTTTTGCTGCCCAGCATATGCTTGCAAAGGACCACAAGGGCACTAGGGGTTACAAATACATTTTAGCAAGTAGGCAAATTTGCAAATACAGAATCTGCAAATAATTAGGATAGACTGGATTTTAAAGGGTAAAGGAAAGGGAGGAATCTAAGACAGTTCGTAAATATCTGAGCTGGATGGTGGAGGAGTAGCAATGGGAGTTTTGAAAGAAAATAATGGTTGGAGCTCTGGCTACTTCCCTACTTGAGTTACTGAAACTTCAGCAAGAATCAATGCTTTTAAAAAAAAATGTTATTATTGATATTTTAGAGAGAGGAAGGGAGAGGAAAAGAGAAATAGAAACATTGATGGGCTGCCCCATAGTACACCCCCAACCAGGGATCGAGCCTGCCACCCAGGCATGTGCCCTGACTGGGAATCAAACCAGTCACCTCTTGGTGCATGGGATGATGCTCAATCCACTGAGCCACTGGGCCAGACAAGAATCAATGCTTTTGTATCTTAACAACACAACTGAGGCTACAGAAAAAGAAAAGAAAAAAATTGAAGTATATTCTGCAAAGAAAAAGGAGACCTAATGTTCAGGGACTTCATTAATTCATTTAATTTTGGCAAGACAGCTGATCACTGTGCTCTTGACTCCATCACATCTGGCCTTCTGACTAGTGTCATTCTTCTTCAGAAAATCTTACGTATTTATTTCTCTATTTTTTTTTCTTAAAATTTAAAATAAATCTAAGTATAAGTCATCTTAAACGTCAAGTACAGAAAAGAGTATAACTATTCATGTGCTCTTCTGGTCATCTATTGCTACCTAAAAAACCATCTTTAAAGTCAGTGACTTACAACAGTAACTATGCTGATGAGGTGGTGGACCGGGAACACTGGCAGAGCACAGTGGGATTGGCTGGTTTAACAGGGCTTCAGCCTATTTGATGGTGGCTCCAACTGCTTTAGAAGGCTGGAATTGTTTAGCTGGGGCCATATGTTTATCTTTCATCTGGGTTCTTCATTTCTTCTCATGTTGCACTTGCTGGGCCTGTTATTTCCCAGATGGCTTCTTCACTAACTCACTTGGTGCCTGAAGGAGGATGGTTGAGAACTGGTAGGACTGGATGGACATCTCTTTCTCTCCTTTTGTCTATCCACATGATCTCCACATGACTAGCTGAGGGCCCCCTCACAACATGGTGATCTCGGGGCAAACTTCGGGTTTTCCCCAAAGGGAACATTCCAAGAGACAAAAGTGGAAACTACCTGTAAAGAGATACAATGACGTGTCCAAATATTCTGTTGGTCAAAGCAATCACAGAGCTCACCTCTCAGAGTTCAGGGAGGGGGACAGAGAACCCCATCTCCTGAAGGCAGGAGTGTCAAAGAATTCATGGCCATTTTAATCCACCGCATGTAATCCCTACTGAGACTGAATAGATGTCAGCATTTTGCCCTTATTTTCTTTAGACCTTTCTCCTAGAGAAATAAAAAATGACAGAGCAAAAGTTCTATTTCCCCATCTCATCAATCCCAGCAATCATGTTCCTGAAGTTATTGTGCATCAATCCCGTGCATTGATACGATAACTTCATCTAGCCACAAATAATATATACTAGTTTTAAATTTATATTTAAATACATGATGCTTTACGGTTCAAATCTATTGGCAACTTTTTCTTTCACTAATCATTATGTTTTTAGGTGTATCTATATTTGTACATGTGTTTTAACTGTTGAATAGTATTACTTTGTATGAATAAACAGATCGTCGTTTATCCATTTCTCATACACACATACTTTCTTTATTAAAAAAAAAAAAGTTGCTGCAAACACCTTGAGTACAAGTCTAAGAATTTCATCAGGACTCCTCTGTCCGGTGTGGGAGCCACTAGCTACATGTGGCTATTGAGCACTTGAAGTTCAAACTGAGTGTGCTCTAATTATAAAATACATAACAGATTTTGACGATTTAGTACTATATATATATATATATTTATATTTATATATATAAATATACATTTTATATATACTATATTTATATATATATAAAATGCCTCAATACTTTAAAATATTGATTACAATGAAATGATAATGTTTTGAACATGTTGAGTGAATTAAAAATATTATTTAAAAACGCACGGCTGGTGTGGCTCAGTGGATTGAGCGTCCTCTCATGGACTGAGAGGTCCCAGTTCGATTCCTGGTCAAGGCACATGCCTGGATTGTGGGCTTGATCCCCAGCAGGGGGTCTGCAGGAGGCAGTCAATCGATGTTTCTCTCTCACACCGATGTTTCTGTCTCTCTCTCTAAAAAAAAAAAAAAAAAAAAAAACAATAAAAGCATATTAAAAATATTATCAAAAAGCCCTGGCTGGTTTGGCTCAGTGGTTAGAGCATCTGCCTGCGGACCACAGAGTCCCGGGTTCAGTTCCCGCTAAGGGCACGTTCCTCAGTTGCAGTTTGTCCCTGGCCCTGGTTGGGGTCATGTGGGTGGCAACCAGTTCATGTGTCTCTCTCTCACATCGATGTTTCTCTCTCTTTCTTTCTCCCTCTCTCCCTCCTGCTCTATCTGAATATAAATGCAAAAATGTCCTCGGGTGAGAATAAATAAAATAAAAATAAAAAATAAAAAAATATTATCAAAATTAATTTCACTTGTTTCTCTTTAACCTTTTTAATGTGGCTGCTAGAACATTTAAAATAGTATATGTGATTTGTGTTATATTTCTACTGGATGTAATTTCTCAGAGGGGTTTCACCTCCAGCTTTACTAGATGTTGCCAAATCGTTCTCTCCAGCGGTTGCTGCAACGCACTTCTCCCTGGCGGTGTGTTATAAGAGCGCCCATGTCCTATATCCTCTCCAATCCTTATTTTCAGACATCACTTTTTGCCAGTCTGATAAGGTATGAAAAATGGTATCTAGTCATTGTTTTCATTAGCATTTCCATGATTACTAGTGAAGTTAAGAACTTTTCCTATGCTTATTGACCATTTGTCTAATGATGGTTTTGCCTTAAAGACCATTTTTATCTGGTTTTAATAGAGCAGTGCTATGTTTTTTTGGATTACTGTTTGCCAGGCTTACCGTCTGCTTTTCCATGAATTTATATTTTGAGTTATCTTATTTAATTCTTAGACCAGCCAGAAGAACCTAGAAAGATAAAGAAAAATTCTTTCCTCCTTCCAGATGCATAAAACTTTATTAGAGAAACTAGATATACCAAAATGTTATCTTGAATGTTCTGAAGAAATATTATCAAGTTTCTGCACTCCTCTTTAAATTTAATAATCGTATTTTTATCTTTTTACCTTGGAATTTTAACAGTATGATAGTTTATTTTGACATTCTATGAACTTATAGAGATTCTAAAATCCTCTGAGAGAAAAATTAATATGATCAATAAAAGCATTGTTCTCCAAAACAAACAAAATACATGAGGGCAGAGATTTAGGGTAGAGATAGTGGATTCATTCTCTGTTGCTACTATAACATATTACCACAGACTTAGTGGCTTAAAACAACATGAATTTATTATTTTACAGTTCTGTAGGTTAGAAATCTGACATGGGTCTTACGAGGCTAAACTCAAGGTGTCAGCAGGGCTGTGTTCCTTTTTGGAGGCTCGAGAGGGAATTCACTCCCTTGCCTTTTCCATTTTCTAGGGTCTGCCCACATTCCTTAGCTCCTGTCCCCCACTTCCTCCCTTCTCAAAGCCAATAACTTTGCATTTCTGACCATTCTCCCCTAGTCATATCTCCCTCTAACTCTCTTCTGAGCTTCCCTTTTCCACCTTTAAGGAAACATGTGATTCCAGTGGGCTCATCTGGACAACCCAGGATAGTCTCTCTAGTTTAAGCTCAGTTGATTAGCAATGTTAATCCCATCTGCAACCTTAACTCCCTTTTACCTTGCAATCTAATATATTCGCAGGATCTGCAGATTAGGATGTGGACATTGTGGAGGGGCCATTATTCTGCCTACCATAGACGCCAAGTTCCATTTGGGACATGTTGAACTTACAGTCTCTGTGGTGTATCAAAGTGGATTTTCTTATATGTAGCTGTGGAGATGAATTTGGAGCTCAGTAAAAAAAATATATATCTGGTAATACAGATGTAAGGAGGCACCAATATATTTGTAGTCGAAGCTGTGAATATGGAAGAGCTCGTGATGGAATAGTGGATAGAATGAGAAGAGAAGGGGAAGGACTGGACCTAAGGAGTAGTGCAGAGAGGTGAAAAGTCAAGGATAGAGGGTGGGGTGGATGAAATTTAAAAGAAGGGCAATATGTATATTTTGGGGGACATGCCCAGGGATTCATTGATGGTTTTTATTTGGAGGGATTCATTGATGGTTTTTATTTGATCAGAAAAGTGATGGTTCAAGTCATTTGCTACCAGGGACAGTGGCAAGGGTCTTAAGGAGACTGATGAAGGTTTGAAATGGTCACTGAGGCCCTGGCTGGTTTGGCTCAGTGGTTAGAGTGTGGTCGGCCTTCGGACCAAAGGGTCTCAGGTTCGATTCCCAGTCAAGGGCACATACCTGGGTTGCAGGTTTGATCACCAGCCCCAGTCAGGGTCGTGTGGGAGGCAAGCAATCAATGTGTCTCTCTCATATCGATGTTTGTCTCTCTTTCTCTCTCTCTCTCCCTCCCTCCCTTCACTCTGTCTAAAAATCAATGGAAAAAATATCCTCGGGTGAGTTGTAAAAAAAAAGAAATGGTTATTGAGGACTGAAGGAAGGGGAGCTGACTAAAGATTGGCTAAAAGGACTGCTGACCTCTTCCTGGGGTTTAACCAAACTTATTTCAATATTCTTCTGAGAGGCTGATGGTTGGACCTATCTATTCACTTTGTGAAGAAAGGAATGTGTGTATTAGGGCTAGTCATGAGTTAGATCACAGCTCCTAGCCTTGTTTCAGATGAAAAATACATAAGAATTCTAAACAACAATCTAAAAAACAAACTCTGGCACTTGATCCACTGATGAATCCTCTGTCTTTTAATATTCTTTATTACCCGGTCCCACTTATTATCTAACTGCATTTTTTACTCTACCCCATGTCTCCCCTGGTCTAGTTACCCAGTTTCTTCAGGGACTCAGAACTTTATTTTACCTCTTGGCTCTCACTTATGAGCTTCCTCTTCCCCCTGCTGCGCAGGCGACCGCTTCCCAGTGCTTCTGCCATTAGCACTTAGCCTGCAAGTTTGCTGCGTGCTGGTTGCAATGACGGCTCTCTCCTCTGAATTCCTCATAGGATCTCTCATAGCTGCATCATTTACAGGAGCCACTAGCTGTGAATTAACTTGTGTCATTCTTTTTTCTTTTTAAATATGTTTTTATTGATTTAGAGAGAGAGAGAGAGAGAGAGAGAGAGAAACATCGATGTGAGAGAGAAACATTGATCAGCTGCCTCTGATCGACTGACTTCTGTACACACCCCACCTGGGATCGAACCCACAACCTGGGTATGTGCCCTGACCGGAAATTGAACCCACGACCTTTCAGTGCATGGAATCATGCTCAACCAACTGAGCCACACCAGCCAGGGCTTGTATCATTCTTTATAGATTCTCATGTGTTAGTTTTCTCAGAGCTCCTATTTACTCATTCAATTAAGATTTTTACTGTTTCTTATGTGCCAGAGCCTACAAAGGGGCTGGGTATAAAGTCATTTTCAAAACAGATGTGGTCCTTATTTCTACTTCTGAATTTCCCACGTCACCTAAAGTAGTGCAGAGCCCATAATAGGCGCCTAATCACACATGCTATTGATTATGATATGAGGCAAGATACCTGTCAGGCTACACTTGATGCTGGTGTTGCAGTCTGGCGTGAGAATCCAGGGCTCTTCTATAGCAGATATATCATAACATGTGCATAATCTTGAAAATCCATTGGTTGGACCCAGATGCTTTCCAGAGAACAAAGAGATGCCGAGTAGAGGACTGACTTTAGACTTGGAATGTAAATGCTTCAGGTGATAACAGACATTTGTCAGACTAATGAATGAGCAGGGAAACCAAAATACAGGCTTCAGAATATTCTGAAATTATAGGTCACCCTACGGAGAGAGTACAGAAAGAAGCATTCTGACTTTCCTGGAAACTGAAAGACACTTTAAATTCGTAGCAATTTATGGTAAATTCGAAGGCGCCTTATTGAACTGTCTTGTAAGTAGAAATAATATAATTTATGGAGGTCCTCGGACACACTCAGGGTGAAATTAAGGAGATTCAAAATCTACTTGCATAGAATTTGGTGTCTAAGATGGGGGAGGGGATAACAGACCGATGAACCAACTGACTCACATTGGGATCTTTGGGATCTCCTTATCCCATGGCCAAGGACTGGATAACAGCTGTTCTGAGTTAAATAGCTCTTTTTTTTTTTTTTTAAGAAACAAAATACCTTTGTTTCATGTATATGTGTGAGTGTATGTGTGTGGTACATATAAGGGTTTGGGGAATACTAACTTTGCATTGGGGTTAGGGTTAACAGGCAAATAAGTAATTATAGGGCTGATAAGCTAAGATTAGATATGACTGGGATGAAAAAATTGATAATGAAATGAAAAAGGAGAGGAAAAAAATGAAAAAGAAGAGAATGCGGGAGGAAGTTAAAGGAATGAACTTTTGCAGTTGGTGAGAGCATCTGAATCTGTGGGAGTGTGGTGAGGCTGAGGTCTGCAGACAGAGGGCTGGAGGAGGAGAGGCTGGTGTAGCAGTCTGTAGAATTTGACCAAGGCTTGGAAGGTTTGGGGGATATGGGTTCAAGTGTTTACTGTGTGCACAGGAGTATGTAGGAACAAGCCCAGAGCATCAGGGACCTTCAGGAAGAGCAATTTTATCTCGCACCTGTGGATGATCACGTTGAACTGGCCAGAAAGAGACCGGGATCTCACTTGATATTCAGAATAATTGTGAGAAAAGTATTAGCATTGCTTTTATTTTCCAGATGAGGACTCTGATTCCTGAAGTGACATGTGTCTAGTAGATGGAAAATTCAGGAGTTGAACCTCACTTTAAAAAATATGCAAGCCCATTTCTCTTTTCACTGATGGATATGAACACATGTGATACCCACAGGTAGACAGAACAAGGAATTGTGAGTCAAGTGGTTTGACCTCGGCAACCTTTTAATCCCCACTGATATTATCTCCATCCAAGGCTTCACTTTTACCTCTAAATTAAAGATAATTAACCCAAGTTTTACTTCTCTTCTGAGGTCAATATGTACAGTGTGACTGCCTATTGGAATCTCCAACTGGGTAGCTTTGCCCTCAACCACGTTGTCCTCATATCTCTGTTTATTCTCACTAATGCTTTTTTAGTACCCAGGTCCCAAAGCTCAGAGTTGTTTTTGACTCCTCTCCCTCCTTCCACATCACACTCAGTCCTATCAATTACTTTTCTCAAAGTTTTTCAAAATCGTCCTTTCTTTTCTGCTCCTCTTCCTATCTTCTGCCACCTTACCTATACTTTTTATTCTCATTATGTCTCCCCTGGACTGTTGTAAAATCTCCCTATGTGGTATCCTTAATCATAGCTTCTTCATCTTCCTTTAATTTACACTAAGTCTCATTGATAAATTAATTCCTCTGAAGTTTCAGCTTCAGACATCCAGCTCTTCTGCTCGGAAACGTCTGCTAGCTCCCTGTTGTCTAGTAAATCAAGTACAAACTTGCCAAATAATAGCTAACATTTATTGCGCAGTTACTATATTCCCGGCACTGATTGTAGGATGTGAATTCTTTCGTTTAATCCTGGAAACAGCTCTTTGAGTTAGGCCTTACCATTGCCCTCATTTTACAGGAAAGGCAATTGAGGACCAGGGATGCAAAACAACTTGCTCCAGGTTACAGGGCAAACAAGTGATGGGGCCAGGGCTTGACCCAGGCACCCGGTCTCAGAGCCTGTGCATCATGTTGCCATCCCAACTTAGTTACCACTTTTTGGCAGTGAAGATCAGTAGCCAAGTTGAACACATCCTGTTCATAAACACATTCGGTGTCTCCTAAATGTCATTTGTGACTTTTTCTCCCCGCCCAAATCCCGAACTATTCAAGTAACCTACCTCCTTCATGATGTCACTCACAATCCCCCCAACCAGATGTGATCTTGCCCACCTTTGAGTCTTATGAAGTTTCAGATATCACAATCACTTGCTCAGTTTATCTTTGCCACCAGTTAGATTTTCCTCTCTTCTAAAACAGGGGCCCTTTTCTTACTCAAATGTTGTGAAGTACTTTAAATTGGGTGGTTTGACACAATGTTCCCGGCAAAGTTGTGATAGTTCCAGGTGTTAGACTCCATGCCCATGTGTATGCAGATCTTCCTAATCAATGCACAGTTTAGATCTGAGGATTCTGAACAGGGTAGACCTCCAGACCACAATCTGTTAGGTTATGTAAGCAAGTGATTACTGGGGGATGAAGTTAATGCAAAATTGCTTGGCCCCTCCCTGGTGCTGGTTATATGAGTCTAGTTTTGGTGGACTGAAAAAGAGAAAGTGCCTCCCCAAATGAAATAATTTTCTTTTCATCAGGAAGGCTAAGCTGATTGTTTTCAAACTCCTTTCTAACCCTAATTAGGTACAGGCTCTTCACCTTGCTTCCTGGGTTTTGTCCCCTGGATGGCACATTGGAAGTTAACCTTTAGCACCGAGCCAAGCTTTACATTTCAGTTGACTATTTACTAAAAACTTAATTGATAAATAAGCTTGACTGAGTGCACAATTGAGGAGTTCTCTTAGTGATTCAGGCCCAAACAAGTTTTTCACCACAAATATCCAAATAATCATGGCAAAATATAAACAGATCATGCAGATTCTGATGCATTCCTTGGAGCTCAAACACAGAAAATTGAAGAGAAATAGAAAGAGGCTCACTTGTTTATTTTAAATTCAACTAATATTGGTAAAGAACCCTACCATGCACACACAGACAGAAATATATCAGTGACTATGCAAGTTCAGGTCCTTGCTGTCCTCTATCTGCATTATTCATTGTGTGTTGATTGGGAAACTGCTCACCCAAAGAATGGGCCACCTGGAAACACGCTTTCAAGAAGGGTGTAGATTCATTTCATAGATATGCATAGGGTCATTGAGGGGGAAAATAGGACTGTTCGAGAACACATGCCTCTCCCTGTAAGGGATAGCAAATGATCATACCCCTCCTGCACAGAATTCCTCGGTGACACACTATTGTACTGACTGGACCTCCTCCAATATAGCTTAGCATAGACATGCTTATGTCCCTTTGTCTCTTTTTCTTGTTAATGGAATGATTCAACTGCTACTTCAATCTTCCAATGAAGTATGCAACTTAGCTTTCTAATCTTTAAATTCACACACATGCATTGATTTTCTTTTTCAATGATATCAAGTTGCATGATGGTTATGCCCCCCCCAAAGTTAAGTCTTGTAGGTGTTAATTCCTATGTTTAAAATAAAAAATATATAAACACCTATTCTGAAGTTTTAAACAGTTTTTAAAAAATTAAATACTTTTAATGTGTTTCAATCGACACTTTCATTCAGTTGTCAGTAGGTGGCAGCATATTATTTTTTGCTCACTTGAAGGAGAGGGGGGAAATAGGTGTTTCAATGAACCCTGTTTTATAAAGACAACCCTTGACTAGAACAAAGGCAAATGATTTCCATAGATAATCCTCATTATCTCCTAAAGGTATTCCTTTAAGTCTATACATTATTTTGTGTATGTAGTGCCTTTATTTAAAATTCTATTCTCATTATCTCATCACGAACACACCATATATATACAAAATTGGCTTTATTTGAGTTTTGGGAAATGTAGCTTTTTGTGATTAAGAGCCCAGCTAAGAGATGAAAACCCTGAGTAATATGAACTCATTTTGGAAAGCGTTCTCTGAGCCGACGTTGAATGTTAGTGATCAGGGAACTAGGGAGAAATTATCTTCCCTGTGTCCATTTCCAGGATTGTTGTACCTCCTCAGGGTGAAACAGATGGAAATAAAAATCACTAATCTAGTCTTTATCTATTTGGACCTTATAGCTTTCTGAGGATTTTGATCCATATCAGTGTTTTTAGAGAAAGGGGGCATATTAGCTCTTTAGAAAAACTCAATTACAAAGGTATGTATACCACTTGGCTTTTAAAGCTAAAAGACTTCCAAACTTAAAAAAAAAACTATGTATAAGGACAAAGTAATCAGTAATTTGCAAACAAATACATGTAAGACACCTGTGTCTGTTCAATAAACATGTATTAAATGAATGAATTGGTGTAAATAGTTGTTAAAATGTGCTATGAGGCTTCAAAGGAGGAAATCAGATAGATAGGTTGGGAAAAAGCACGAGTAAGAACTGGTTTCTGCCACGGCTTTGGAGGAAAGATACGACTGAGGGGTCAGGAGGTGCAAGGTACTGGAGGTGCCTGGACCACCAGGAACAAAGTCATACAGGGAAATAACAGGTAGTCCAGTTTGGCAGGAGGGTAGCTAAGGCATCAGCCTACCACGTAAAGAATTTGCAAGGTACACTTTGGTACATCATCGCCCCTGGCGGCGCGTTTACTAACTCAGGAGTTCGTGCGGGGACTCAGACTACAGAGCTTTATCAGGACCTCCAGGGTGGCCTTCGGCATTCGGAGCCCAGACAGACCCCTGTGAGGTGAGGACAAATCCCTTGTTCTTCTGTCAGCCAAGGCAACAAATGGTAACAATTTTCTTTCTTTATTTAGAACAATGACTTTAAAAAAATAATATATACTTATTTAACAATTCAAGCACTTCTGAGAAATATGAATAAGATGAAAATGCCCCAAATTTTGATCACCTAGGAAATAAGCATTGTTGACATTAGGTATCACTTCACACCTCCTTCTTCGCGTATGTACAGATGGAGGGCTGCCCGTCTGTCTAGGAATACTTCTGCAAAACTGGGACCATATTGTGCATGTTAATTTACATTAAAGTATTAAATGTAATTCTACTTGAATTTTAGAAGAAGAAAAAGAAACTGATTAAAAAATGAAGGAATTATGGATCCTTGGGTAAATGTTTCTTTAATTTTACTTGCTTTTTTTTTTTAAAAAAAAAAGGTAATATATTCACATTGTACAAATTTTAAAAACTAAATGTTGGTGAAAAGCCAGTGATAATTTTCCTTCTCTCTCTGCCTCCCATCTACTAGTGTCCTTCCCCAGAGGTGTTCATGTTATCAGTTTCTTGTCCACCTTTCCAGAGAGTTCAGTGTTTTAAAAACCTCTTTAAACACCGGAAAACTTCTTTAAACACTTAAAACGTCTTTACCACAGAGGTATTAGTTTCTTAGAATAAGGGAGGAAAAGGTTATAAAGGATCATATAAAGCCTAAAAAATTTGGAGGCTTAGAAATTATATGTTCTTATAATTACACGTTTTAATATTTTTAATAGTAGTATCCAATGCTGGGTTCTGTGCTAAGAACTTCACGTGGATTATTTCATTTGACACCCACAATCTTCTTCATCTTACCAGCAAGGGAATCAAGGCAGGTTAAATAATTTGTCTGAGGCCAGAAATGAGAATTGGCAGAGCCAAGATTAAACTCAAGTAGTCTAAATCCTGAACTACCGGCTACCTACACTGCCTCCTTTTACGACCGGATATAATTCCAGTGCTTTCCCCCGAGTGAGACCGCTCATTTCTCGTGTAGCTTGATTTCGTCTCTGATAGTTTTTCCCAAGAAGGGCTTTATCTGCTCAGGCCTTCCATGTTTGAGAATGTGTACCTATCGCCTTTATTCTCAAACAAGAAAACTCGATATTCTGAAGTCATACTTTCTTTCTTTTTTTTTTTTTTAACTTATCTTTATTGTTGAATGTATTACAGATGTTCCTCATTTTTCCCCCATTGCCCCCCTCCTCCCCATTCCCGCCCCCCTCCTGCTTTTCCCCACACTGTTGTCTGTGTCCATTGGTTATGCATATATACATATAAGTTCTTTGGTTTATTTCTTCCCATCCCCCAACCCCCCTTCCCTTTGAGGTTTGTCAGTCTAACAACCAATTTGTACTTCTTAATCCCTTCACCTTTCTCAGCCCTCCCCTCAGCCCCCACCCATCTGGTACCCAACAAAAGTTCTCTGTATCTATGAGAATGTTTCTGTTCTGCTTGTTCATTTTGTTTGTAGATTCAATTGTTGATAGATATGTATTTATTGCCATTTTGTTTGTTCATATTTTTTTATCTTTTTCTTCAAGAAGACCCTTCAACATTTCATATAATAATGGTTTGGTGGTGATGAACTCCTTCAGCTTTTCCTTGTCTGGGAAACTCTTTATATGGCCATCAATTCTAAATGACAGCTTTGCCGGATAGAGTAATCTTGGTTGTAGGTTCTTGCTTTTCATCACCCTGAATATTTCTTGCCACTCCCTTCTGGCCTGCAAAGTTTCTTTTGAGAAATCAGCTGACAGTCTGATGGGAACTCCCTTGTAGGTAACTACCTGCTTTTCTCTTGCTGCTTTTAAGATTCTCTCTTTGTCTTGAACCTTTTGCATTTTGATGATGATGTGTCTTGGTGTGGGCCTCTTGGGGTTCATCTTGTTTGGGACTCTCTGTGCTTCCTGGACTTCTATGTCTGTTTCTTTCACCAAGTTAGGGAAGTTTTCTGCCATTATTATTTCAAATAGGTTTTCGATTTCTTGTTCTCTCTCTTCTCCTTCTGGCACCCCCAAGATGCGAATGTTGGTACGCTTGAAGTTATCCCAGAGGCTCCTTACACTATCCTCATTTTTTTGGATTCTTTTTTCTATTTGCTGTTCTGATTGGGTGTTTTTTGCTTCCTTATATTCCAAATCGATGGTTTGCTTCTTGGATTTACCTACTCTACTATTGCATCTGTGTAAACTATTCTTTATTTCAGTGCCTCCTTCATTTCTGACTGGTCCTTTTTTTATGCTCTTGAGGCCCTCACTAAGTTCACTGAGGTTCTCACTAAGTCCATTGAGCATCCTTATAAGCAGTATTTTGAACTCAGCATCTGTTTCACTTAGTTCTTTTCCTGGAGTTTTGTTCTGTTCTTTCATTTGGGACCTGTTTCTTTGTCTCCTCATTTTGGCTGCCTCCCTGTGTTTGTTTCTATGTATTATTTAGCGAGAGGTATAGGGTTAGCTGAGACCAGATGCTGCTTGATTGAAAGAATTGAGGAAAAGCTGAAGCAGGATCCAAGACAGGCCAATCCTATGGTAAAGCAACTGGCAACAGCTTGGGTGGGCCTGAAAGTTGGGTGGGGCGGGGCCTCAGGGAATCACCAGGGCAGGGCAAACAGTATGAGCTAGGTTGCTGGAATACCAGATATGGCGGCGTCTGCAGGGAAGGGCTCACCTAAGGAACAAAAGCCTCTGATAGCATGTCTGTCCAGGAGAAAGCTGCCTCTCCAGCCCTCGCTCCAACGCCAAACAGCTCAGTTCTTCCCCTTATGACTCTGGTGCCGCACGCTGGAGCCTGGAGGGTGGGAGTCCGAGTAAGTCTGTACACAGGCCCTTTAAGAGGAGCTGCCGGGGGCTCCAGCCGCCTTAGCCTCAGTTCCCACTGGTTTTTCCAGCCAGAAGTTATGGGGATTCTCTTCCTGGCACTGGAACCCTGAGCTGGGCGCCTGGTGTGGGACTGGGACCCCGCAGTCCTCAGGGAGGACCTTCCCAGCCCTGGTGTCCTCCTGATTTTTATCCGCCACACGTGGGTGTGGGACCAGCCCGTCGTGCCTCCGCCCTCCTACCAGTCTAGATGTGGCTTCTTCTTTAATTTCGTAGTTGTCAGAATTCCATTCAGCTTGATTTTAGGCGTTTTTGAATGATGGTTGTGCTGTAGTTTAGTTGTAACTTTGATGTGGTTGTGGGAGGACGCGATACCGCGTTTACCTACGCCGCCATCTTGACCGGAAGTTCCGCTTTATGAAGTCACACTTTCTTTCCCTGGGAGTTTTGTGGACGGAGCTCCGTTATCTTGTGACATTGATTGTTGTGGAGAACTCTAACCCTGTCTAACTGTGTTCTCCATGTAGGTAACTTGTGCTTTTATGTTAGTTTGTGATTTTGTTTTGTTTTACCTTGATTCCTCTGACTCTTCCTTTTGTGTCTCAGGTTTAATTATTCTGTATCAGTTTTTCCTGGGACACGAACTGCCTGTTTTACATGCAAAATTATCTTTTTGTTAATTTTAGGGAAATTTTCTTTTAAAAATACTCTTTATGTTTTATTTTCTTGGTTCTCCACTTCAGAGACACCAATTATCCTTGTTTCTCTTCTATGTGACTTCCTCTCTGACTGTCAAATCCTTTACTCCTTCTCCTGAAGGTGCAGTGACAGTGGTCAGCCTCCCCCTGTCAGTATTGCAGTTCTACTCCCAGCCTGTTTGACCTTTGATCTTGCTCATTGATTAGTTCTCTCACCGTATTGTGCTGGTCCCAAAGTGTAGTCTTTGCTCAGCTGTTTCCCTTTTACCTCTGTTGTTTCATCCTTTTGTCTTTGAGATCCTAGTACGTTCTTCTATAATGTAAAACATTAGCAAGGAATTTTTTTCTAATTTTTGAGTCATATATTCTTTTTTTAAAAATTTTTTTTCTTTATTGATTTTTAGAGAGAGAGGAAGGGAGAGGGAGAGAGAGCTAGAAACATCGATGAGAGAGAACATCGATTGGCTGCCTCCTGCATGCCCCCCACTGGGGATTGGGCCCACAACCTGGGCATGTACCCTGACTGGGAATCAAACTGGCGACTTCTTGGTGCATGGGTCGACCCTCAAGCACTGAGCCACACCGGCTGGGCGAGTCATATATTCTTTCAATAGAGCCCTTCATCTGTCTTTTATATGCTTGTTCTTATCTGCCCTCCCTTTAAATGTTTTACTGTAGTATATTTGCATAATCACCATATCATTTATTTTCCTCTTGCTTATGCTTAACAGAGAAAACATTGGCCATGACTTTTTACTTACTTTGATGTATTATGTGTACATTCTTCTTGATTTTCTTCCCGTACTAAGTAGGATATGTTGTTGTTCCCTCTGAGATGCAGATGGGGACCAGGAAGCTGTATTTATTAATTCTCTGTTGCCTGAGGGGTATACAGTGGGGGAGGGGGTGGCAATAGACACCAGCTGGGGCTATGTACAGCCTTTGAGGGAAAATCAATGCATTCCTGTTGAATCACACACACACGCACACACACACACACACACACACACACACACACACAGAGCAATGATATACTTTTAATTCCCAGAGATAGTAAAATCTACATTTACATTTAAAAAGAAAAACATTGTCCTAACTACAATGTAAACTACACATCTCTGGAAACACAGAGATGTTTCTCTCGTTATCATATAGGAGGCAGTATAAAGTGGTGGTTAGAGCTAGGTTCAAATCCTAGCTCTGCCTCTTGACTGGCTGTGTAACCATGAACAAGGCACATCATTTCTAAGCCTCAGCTTCCAAACTGGAGGTGATAATAGAACCTACCCATAGAGCTGTTGTGAGTAATTAATGGATTTGTTCATAGGAAGCCTTTAGCACAATGCCTGGCATACAGTAAACAATTAATATCAGTTTTTATTATCCAGAAGAGGAGCAGTTTCCTTTGGTTCATCCTCCTGATTTCAGAGTTTGACCAGGGAATTTCATGAATGAGGGGCATTAAAGAGCCACCTACCTTCTGATAAAAATGTGGATCACACATACATTGATGATGGGAAGGTAAATGATACAGTCACTCTGGAAAGCAGTTTGGCATTAAAAAACAAACAAGCTAAACATGCAATTACTATTCAACCCAGCAATTGTACTCTTGGGCATTTACCCCAGAAAAAATGAAAACATGTGCATGAATGTTCATGGAAATTTTATTTGTAGGAGCTAAACAATATAGTACATACATCATGGAATATTACTGAGCAATAAAAAGGATCAAGCTGTGGATACATGTAACAACTTGAACCTCAAGGGAATTATGCTGAGCCAAAAAGCCAATCCCCAAAGGTTACCTGCAGTATGATCCATTTACATAACATTTATGAAAGGCAAAATTTTACAAATAGAGAACAGACTAGTGGTTGGCAATGTACTAGTTAGGATATTATTCTATAGTTTCCCAAAATGTTACCATTGGTAGAAACTGTACAAGGGATATTTCTTGTAACTGCATGGGCAGCTATAGTTTTTTTCAATAAAAATTTCAATTAAAAAATGAAAGGGAAAAAGATTGCCCCCCCACCCTAAAAAAAAAACAGTGAACATCTTTCTCCACTTTTGGAGCATTAACAGATTCTCAAGCAGAAAATTATTCTGTAATCTCTGTATAGGAAGGGAAGAGCCTGAGAATGTATTATATTCTCTGGTCCTAACAACTCCCCACCCCAGTGGTGTGGATGGGACCCTGGCCAAGAGTGTTCTGCTAGTTGAAGGACGGTAGGATGGGAGCAGAAGAGCCTCTAAGTGATTTTGAGCCAAGGAGTAATGTGATGTGTTTGGAGCTGTGATTTAGAAAGAATGAACCCTGGTAGAACTACGTTAACTAGAGTAGGGGATAATTTGTCAGGAAATGTGAGCTAGACCTAGGAGCTCAGGGTACCACTTCCTGGTATAATTTTGGAGGGGCTCAACAGTTCCCTCAGTGTAGTAACCATCTCTTTCTGGTCTTGGTGTTTGACAGTTGCTTGTTCGCCAACTGTTGTATTAAGGTTTGGAATATCCCACGTGCAATGCACTTATGTTATCTGGGATGCTGATGTATCTCATTTTTGGCATTAGTTTATCTAGCTCAAGTCTCTCCAGCTAGATTAAGATGGGAAAGTAAAGAGATGCATAAGAGATTATGAAGTTTGGTGGCAGAGGGGAGGCTCAGGAAATGATCAAAACATTTTCAGCTGCCCAGGAGAGCTGTATGATGGGGTGCACTAGTAGGGGTTCTAGGCCACTTGAGGGCACTAGAGGACTAGGGGAGAACATGGGAACCACTGTGTGCAGTCTCACACATCCTTTGCATATATTATTTATTTCATGAAATATTACAACCTTCTGTGAGCTAAGTGTTGTTATCATTATTTTAAAGAGAAGTAAGCTGAGGCTCAGATGACTTAAGTAATTTGTCCATAGTTAGAAAGTGGCAGAGCCGGGACATCATTGATGAGCTTCTGAATACAGGCCCACGGCTTTCCCACTGTACCACACCACCTTCCACTGGCAATTTGACTTTTCCAGAATTATATTTAAAGAAAAATTCAACTTACGGATGCACCAGTGAAAATCCTGCACATTTTGTAAATAGCCAAAGATGAAAAACCAAACCCACCTCTAGTTACCATTCAGTATCTCTGATCCCCTCAACCATGTTTCTGGAAGGAATTTCCTCCATATTTGGTCATCACTTCCTCCATCTCATTCACTCTTCCACTCCTTTCCATAGGGCTTCAGCCCCACCTTGAAAGTGCTAGTGCTTGGGCCACCAAGGACCTTCCACCAATGACAGGAGTTTTACTCGGACTTTCAACAAGGTAGGCCAGTACTTTTCTTTTATTTATTTATTTATTTATTTATTTATTTATTTATTTATTTATTTTTTAAACTTATCTTTATTGTTTAATGTATTACAGATGTTCCTCATTTTTCCCCCATTGCCCCCCTCCTCCCCATTCCCGCCCCCCTCCTGCCTTTCCCCACACTGTTGTCTGTGTCCATTGGTTATGCATATATACATATAAGTTCTTTGGTTTATTTGTTCCCACCCCCCAACCCCCCTTCCCTTTGAAGTTTGTCAGTCTAACAACCAATTTGTACTTCTTAATCCCCTTACTTTTTTCACCCGTCCCCACAGCCCCCACCCATCTGGTATCCAACAAAAGTTCTCTGTATCTATGAGAATGTTTCTGTTCTGCTTGTTCATTTTGTTTGTAGATTCAATTGTTGATAGATATGTATTTATTGCCATTTTGTTTGTTCATATTTTTTTATCTTTCTCTTCAAGAAGACCCTTCAACATTTCATATAATAATGGTTTGGTGGTGATGAACTCCTTTAGCTTTTCCTTGTCTGGGAAACTCTTTATATGGCCATCTATTCTAAATGACAGCTTTGCAGGATAGAGTAATCTTGGTTGTAGGTTTTTGCTTTTCATCACTCTGAATATTTCTTGCCACTCCCTTCTGGCCTGCAAAGTTTCTTTTGAGAAATCAGCTGACAGTCTTATGGGAACTCCCTTGTAGGTAACTAAGTGCTTTTCTCTTGCTGCTTTTAAGATTCTCTCTTTGTCTTGAACCTTTTGCATTTTGATGATGATGTGTCTTGGTGTGGGCCTCTTGGGGTTCATCTTGTTTGGCACTCTCTGTGCCTCCTGGACTTGTATGTCTGTTTCCTTCACCAAGTTAGGGAAGTTTTCTGCCATTATTGTTTCAAATAGGTTTTTGATTTCTTGTTCTCTCTCTTCTCCTTCTGGAACCCCCAAGATGCGAATGTTGGCACGCTTAAAGTTGTCCCAGAGGCTCCTTACACTATCCTCATTTTTTTGGATTCTTTTTTCTTTTTGCTGTTCTGATTGGGTGTTTTTTGCTTCCTTATATTCCAAATCAATGGTTTGCTTCTTGGCTTTACGTACTCTACTATTAAATCTGTGTAAATTATTCTTTAGTTCAGTTAGTGCCTCCTTCATTTCTGACTGGTCCTTTTTTATGCTCTTGAGGCCCTCACTAAGTTCACTGAGGTTCTCACTAGGGCCAGTACTTTTCAATGATAGCTGCATATTAGAGTCACCCAGGAATTATTATTATTTTTTAAAACATCTAGGCCTGAGCTCAATCCCCTGAGATAGTGGTTTAATTGGTCCAGGGTGGGACTTCATCATTAGCACAATGGGCAGTACTCAGGGGCTTTATGTGAGATAGTAACAGAATTTGATTATGGCAACTTCAACTAGGATTGTAGCATTGAAGCTGGAGGAAAGGAGAAACATTTGAGAACGGATTCAATGGGATTCAGTGACCGATGGGACATAGCACATGGTTGGCTATTTGGATCTGGAGCTCACAAGGGAATCAGAGGTTGTCAGCATTGTTAAAAACAAGACAACAGGCTTAAAATGGAGTCACTTATGCTAAGTCCCATGTTACCAAACCAAGATTTAACTAAATTACAGTTTCGGTCCTCCCAGTAATGGAATCTTAAACCAACCAGTCAGGAATCACCTGATAGGCCCCTGTCATCCCCTAAAGGGAAGTTACCTTGCAATAACTAATCTGCTTTTTGCCTAGTATAACTTCCTTGTTCCAACTCCCTTCTGCCAATAAGTCTTTCATTTTGTACAGCTCCTTGAATCTCCTTTCTATCTGCTAGATTGGATGCTGCTTGATTTATGAATCGTTAAATAAAGCCAACAAGATCTTTAAAAATTATTCAGCTGAATTTTGTTTTTGAACAGCATGTAGATTGTATTTAAGGCCAAGAGTGGATGAAATCACCAATGGAGAGGAAAGAGGGGGAGAGAGAGCGTGAGAGAAGGGAACCGGGTAAATCCTGTAAGGCTCTATCATGTTGAGACCAGTAGAGAAGGTAGAGCCAGCAAAAGAAACCATGAAAAGAAGTGGCTGGTGAAGTAAAAGGAAAACGGAGAGAACATGGAGGCCTAGAGACCAAGGGAAGAGAAATCAAGGAGGAGGAGATTATCTATGTAGTGATTGTCAGCCTACCTGGACAATAGCATTAACCAGGGAGCTTAAAAAAAATACTGAAAGCTCTTTCTCCTGCCTTCCCCCATCCCCTCACTTACCTCCTGGCTGACACTCTTAATCCTTACAGTCTCAAATTAAAGGTCATGCTCTCTGAGCCCCAATATAAAAATAGCCCTCCTATAGCCTAGCCAGTGTGGCTCAGTGGTTGAGCATCGACCCATGCACCAAGAGGTCGCCAGTTCGATTCCTGGTCAGGGCACATGCCTAGGTAGGCCAAATCTCCAGTAGGGGGGCATGCAGGAGGCAGCCAATTGATATCCTCTCTCATCGATGTTTCTATCTCTCTCTCCCTCTTTCTTCCTCCCTCTCTAAAATCAATAAAGAAAAGAAAAAAAAAATAGCCCTCCTGTCTATGTGCATACTGTTTGTACTTTCTCTTCTCAGCACTAGACAGGATTTGTAACAATGAATTTACTCATGTTGTATTTATTTAAAGAGGTTTTCTTTATCAGACTTTAAACTCTATATGAAAGAGCAGGGACCTTGTTGTTTTATTCACCTCGTTGTTTTATTCACCTCTCTAGTCTCAGGGTCTTGTATATATCTGGCATGTAAGAGGTGCTTAATTCCAGAAATTGACACAAGACGATATGCTCAATTAATATTAATATTTGACAAAGGTGGCAAGAGCATACAGTGGAATCAAGACAGCCTCTTCAATAAATGGTGTTGGGAAAATTGGACAGCTACATGCAAAAAAAATGAAACTAGACCACCAACTTACACCATACACAAGAATAAACTCAAAATGGATAAAAAACTTAAATGTGACTTGTGAATCCAAAAAATTCTAGAAGAAAATGTAGGCAACAAAATTTCAGATATCACATGCAGCAGAATTTTCACTGATATAACGCCTAAGGCAAGAGAAACAAAGGAAAAAATGATCACATAGAACTTCATCAAACTAAAAAGTTTCTGCATAGCAAAAGAAACAACCATCAAAATGGAAAGGGAACCCACTATATGGGAAACCATAATTGCCAACAATACATCAGATAAGGGGTTAACTTCCAAAATATATAGAGTGCTCATGCAAATCAACAAAAGGAAGACAAAGAACCCAATTAAAAAATGGACAAAGGACATAAATAAACACCTCTCCAAAAAGGAAATACAAATGGCCAAGAGATATATGAAGAAATGCTCAAAGTCACTAATCATCAGAGAGATGCAAATTAAAACAACAATGAGGTAACACCTCACACCTGTCAGAATGGCTGCCATCAACAAAACATCAACCAACAAGTGCTGGCGAGGGTGTGGAGAAAAGGGGACTCTAGTACACTGCTGGTGGGAATGCAGACTGGTGCAGCCACTATGGAAAACACTGTGGTGTTACCTCAAAAAGTTAAAAATTGAGCTGCCATTTGACCCAGTGATCCCACTTCTAGGAATATACCCCCAGAAGCCTGAAACACCAATCAGAAAGAATATATGTACCCCTATGTTCATAATAGCACTATTTACAGTTGCTAAGATCTAGAAACAGTCCAAGTGTCCATCAATAGATGAGTGGATAAAAAAGCTGGGGTACATATACACAATGGAATAATAGGCAGCTGTAAGAAAGAAAGAACTCTTATCCTTTGAGACAACATGGAGGGACGTGGAGAGTATTATCCTAAGCCAAACAAGCCAATCAGAGAAAGACAAATATCACATGATCTCACTTATTTGTGGAATATAATGAACAAAACAAATTGATGAACAAAATAGACCCAGATACATAGAAGTAGAGTACAGACTGACAAACCTCAGAAGAGGGGGTGGGAGAAAGGGAGGTAAGAGATAAACCACAGAACTTATATGCATGTATGCATAACCAATGGACATAGACTACAATGCTGGGGACGGGGCGGTGGGTGGAGGGGATCGGGAGGAGGGTGTCAATGGCGGGAAAAGGAGAAACATCTGTAACAAAAATAAATTAATAAAAAATAAAAAAATAAAAATATCACCCACCAATGTAACTCCAATTTCTTGCTGCACTGGGACTAGTTCTGGCTTTGATAAACAAATACATCTCTGTGTGACATCAGCAGTCACATCACTTACATGGAAGAGAGCTGTTTCTTTCATGGAACATCTCCATTTTGTTTTCCAGTGGTTACATAGATTACATGACATTATTTAGGGAGCAAAATTCCATAAATCCATACATTGTATATTTGATTACCAGCATAATCGATCCTAATGGAATCAATCCTAATGCCCAAAGCATTCCATGGATAAGGGTTCTTCCACTACAAACAGTATTGATATGTTTGCCTGGAGGTCTGTCTTTAGATGATGCTTACAAGGAAATTTGACCAGATTATCTTTCTTTTATCTTTCCCATGGACATTTCCTCATTAAAGGGAGACATTGTGTTATAGGCTTGCTGCTCCCCACCTTTCCAGTAAATATCAACATTATCATTCAGATTCCTCTCTGTCTCACTTAGAAGCCCATTCTTTCCAATACACTATACTCTCTCCAAACTTTAGGAGGACCTAGATAGGGGGTTTCATAAGTATTAATGCCTCTAAATGTGTCTCAGCTTTTAATTTTAGTGAACACTGTTATCAACGTCTCTCTAATTGCTGTGACTAGTCCTTCAAGGGGTTGTTTCTCCTGCCACTACAGACAGCCAGTCTGATTTGTAGAAGAAGAAAGAGAGAAGGCAAAAAGAAAAAAAAAAGAAAGGAAAACAGGAAAGATGATTCAGCTGGATGTTGAGGTGGGTCAATCTTCTTGCACAGATAGCTGGATAATAAGTATTGTAGTCACTTCTTAGTTTCAGTAGATGATCAAGTAGTAGTTTGTTTATAACAGTGGCACAATAATCCTTGGAATTTAATTTCAGGAAGTGACAGAAATTCTACATGCTTTATAGATAGTGGTGTGCACTAGCCAGTTACTAACAGCTAACGAGAGCCCATCATGAGCCTCTCTTACCCCCTTTGCAGCAGTGATGTCACTCACATTGGTGGCCTGAAATTGACCACGGTAGCAGTATTTACACCACAGAGATGACCAAATACTACAAACCAGCATTTTTTCTTCCCAGAAAGCTGGTTGTTGATGTTCACTAACGCATCAATATTTGCAGATAAGATACTCAAAACTTCACCATTCCTGCATTTAATTTTAATCTGATGCCAAAATTAGAAAGTCAAATAAAGAATCAAAATATTAACTACAATAGACAATTAGAGTTTTAAAGATAATATGTTTTCTGAGAGGGGCAATAAATAACATCCCTGTCTTTCTCTTCTGAGTTTGCAATCAACAGAAATGCAATTAAGGGTCACAGCACAGCTCTGCAACCAAGTGGGCTTCCTAATTCCTTGCCCCTGAAGTGGGTTCATCCATCTGTTGCTGGTAGAGCTGGACCCTCACAGGGGCAGGTTGGAGAGAGAATGTGTTTGTCCTGAGCTCAGGCCATTCTGAGTAACAGAGAGACTAAGAGAAAGAAACACACAGAGAGAGGCTGCACCCTGCGCACTCAGGTCCTGCTTCCTAGGCATCACAATCTCACTATTTGGGTAGGTCATTTCTCTCCCCTGAGGCAGGGACACGGACAGGAATGGGAGAGAGGGATGAAGACCCTAGTTTATGGGCCATGGTAGGAACTTGAGTTGTGGAAGAGAATGATTTGCTCTACAATCTATTTTATTTTAGTCCACTTTCTTATGACTTACTAAAATCAGATGTTACTCCTATAGCTCCAGATATTTTGCTCTGTCGTGCTGTTGAATTGAACAGTTGAAGTGCAAGGGTAGAAGACATTCAAGGAACTTAGTGAGACCTTCAAGGAACTTAAGGAGACCTCCAAGGAACTTAGTGAGAACATCAACAACATAAAAAATGGATCAGTCAGAAATGACGGATGCACTAACTGAAATAAAGAATAATTTACAGGGAATCAATAGTAGAGTAGGTAAAGCCAAGAAGCAAATCATTGATTTGCAATATAAGGAAGCAAAAAACACCCAATCAGAACAGCAAAAAGGAAAAAGAATATAAAAAAAAAATGAGGATAGTGTAAGGAGCCTCTGGGACAACTTCAAGGGTGCCAACATTTGCATCATAGGGGTGCCAGAAGGACAAGAGAGAAACAAGAAATTGAAAACCTATTTGAAACAATAATGACAGAAAACTTCCCTAACTTGGGGAAGGAAACAGACATACAAGTCCAGGAAGCACAGAGAGTCCCAAACAAGATGAACCCCAAGAGGTCCACACCAAGACACATCATCATCAAAATGCCAAAGGTTAAAGACAAAGAGAGAATCTTAAAAGCAACAAGAGAAAAGCAGTTCATTACCTACAAAGGAGCTCCCATAAGACTGTCATCTGATTTCTCAAAAGAAACTTTGCATGCCAGAAAGGAGTGGCAAGAGATATCCAAGGTAATGAAAAGCAACGACCTACAACCAAGATTACTCTGTCTTGCAAAGCTATCCTTTAGGATTGATAGACATATCAAGAGTTTCCCAGACAAGAAAAAGCTAAAGGAGTTCATCATCACCAAACCTGTATTATATGAAATGTTGAAGGGTCTTCTTGAAGGAGAAGAAGAACAAAAATATGAACAATAAAATGGCTATTAATACATATCTATCAACAATTGAATCTACAAACAAAATGAGCAAGCAAAACAGAAACAGACTCATAGATACAGATAATTTTTGTTGCTTGCCACATGGGTAGGGGCTGGGGGGATGCGTGAAAAAGATGAAGGAATTAAGAAGTACAAATTGGTTGTGAGACTGATGAACCTCAAAGGGAAGGGGAGAGGGAGGACAGGATGAGATAAACCAAAGAACTTCTATGGATATATGCATAACCAATGGACTCCGGCAATAGTGTGGGGAAGGCAGGAGGGGGGCGGGATTGGGGCCAAGGGGGTCAGTGGGGAAGAAAAAAGGAGGACCTCTGTAATACATGCAACAATAAAGATGAGTTAAAAAAAAAAAAAAGTGAAAGGGTGGGAAAACTTGCCAATCTTTTTATGGGGAGGGCTGGTGGTTGTGGTGGTGCATTTTACCTACAGAGGCACCTGAACTATAGGTTAGGCGTTTCTGATTTCACTTTGTCTTTAAAAAAATTGTCAGACTTATTTTTTTTAATCTTCATCAAGGACATTTTTGCATTTATCTTCAGATAGAGCGGGAGGGAGACAGGGAGGAAAAGAGAGAGAGAAACATTGATGTGAGAGACACATTGACTGATTGCCACCCAAACAACCCCAACTAGGGCCGGGGACAAACTGCAATCGAGGTACGTGCCCTTAGCGGAAACCGAACCTGGAACTCTCCGGTCCACGGGCTGACGCTCTAACCACTGAGTCAAACTGGCCAGGGCTGTCGAAGACTTTTGACTTGTATCTGCCAATGTTAGAATATCAACCCCTTGGAGCATTTTCATCAGGCAAGCAGTTAACTGAGAAAGAGATAAGGAGACCAAGCATTTCCTTGAGTGACTCACTGTTGAGCTAGCTGCTTAAAGAACTGACATCAGTCCCGCAGTGTTGTTGGTGCAGCAGCCCCGAAGATGCACACAGCCTCGCTCTCTGTCAAACCGGCATAATCAAGTTTTGTCTCCATTTCTAGTTTCACACGGAAATGTTGAAAAGAATGCACAATCCAAATATTTGTGTTTAAATTGTAAATATGACACATTATCTCTTGTACTGAGCATTGTATTTTCCTTTGGAGGCCAAAATAATCTCAGGCTTTTGTGTGCCTTGTGGCTTTTCCTTAAGGCTCAAATACCAAGTAGAAAATCTTTATGCTGGACTCCTCTAACGAATGCGTCCTTCGAAGGATGGCTGTTATCTAAGCAGCATGCTCTCGGAAAGGCTGACTTTGGAGATCTCTACATTTTGTCAAAATCCAGCCCAGGTTGATGGTGATTGGAATGTGGACATTTGCACAGTCTTCCACGGAAAATGAGGTGTTCCTTCTCGGCACCACAGGGCCTCAGAGCTGGTACCAAGTGGCACCATTGTTGGCAAGCCCAGCAGAAGGCCAGGGACAGGAGAGTCATCGCTAGGCTCTGTCTCTGGGCCGGGTGAAGAATTGCTGGTGTGCTGTTGCAAGGAGGCTGGTTGCCCTGTGCACGTGGCACCCAAATGAACAGTACCAAGGACCTCAGCTCTGGAGTGGACTGCTTGCCGTGTTCACAAACTCAAGCCCACACATTTCTTGGGAGAATCAGTGCATCTTGCCTTTCATTTGTTGAATGTTGTTTTAGGGAATGCCTCATTCCCCAAGTCCCACTGAAAAAAGAATCCCATTGATTACGATTTTGGCATGGAGTATTATTACAACTGTTGTTATTTTGCTACAACAGTCCTATTAGAGAAAGCACTTTTATAGGATGTTTACTGGAAATAATAGACTCTGGTTTGCATGTAACTTGCATTCAATTTGCATGTTGTACATTTACAGTAAAAAATCATGGATGCCTCTTCACACCCTAATGCTCCTTCCCCTCCAGAGACCTTGGACACTATTTCTTTTATTTATTTTTGAAAGTTTTTTTTAAATCCTCACCCGAGAATATGTTTTTATTGATTTTAGAGAGAGAGAAGAAGGGAGAGAGATAGAGAGACAGAGACAGAGAGAGAGAGAAACATTGATGTGAGAGAAACATCTATTAGTTGCCTCCTGTATGTCCCAACAGGGAATTGAACCTGCAACCTAGGTATGTGCCCTGGCTGGGAAAAGAACCTACAACCTTTTGGTGTACGGGACAATGCTCCAACCAACTGAGCCACCCGGCCAGGGCCAGACTGATTCTTAAGTGTGTGTAAGACCCTCCTTGGGGACTCCCAAGGGCTCCTAAAGGACCTCACAGGGAAGTTCCTTTATGAACTAACTAGGGGGTGCTTAGCACTATTAAGATTTAGTCTGAATATTAATGAATCTTCTATTCCCAAATCCTGAATTAAATCTTTATTTTAGTTACTCTATTTTTCCAATCCCATCTCAAATCTGCTTAGATGCCCTTCATGCTGGATCCACTAGTTGCTTGGCTGTTTCAACTCTCCTTCAAACCGGAATCCTAAACAGATGAAGCCGGTACACAGTGTTGTGCCGTGCACACTACCATTGTCTGTGGAGAGCAAGGGGGATCACACCAGTGACGTTCCTAAAGAGGGCCATCCTCAGCCCGCCTCTGAGATGGAGACACAATTCCTCTTTGGTGTGTAACATGAGGCATTTCTCTCTTGTGTGTTTTTAGCTTGTACAACATCTGACAGTGCTAATCATGAAAGCAAACCCCACATCCAGAAACACGACTTGGAATCCACTCCAGTGATAAAGGTAAGAAATAAATCACTTAACAAACCAATGGGAGCAAAAGAGAAAGAGACTAAGGTTCCAAATTTTAAAATGTTTTCTCTATAATTATATAGTATATATCTTCATTTTCAGGGTAATAAAAGGGAAAGAAAGCACATATATGCACACACACACACACACATGCACACATACACACTCATACTCTAGTTTGTGTTTTGCCAAATGTAAAGAAAACATGAATTGTGAAATATTATTTCATTTGTGTTATTACCTAATCATTCTTTATTGAAAATTAGGTAAAATTATTTTCAAATTGTCAGGGGTACTTAAATAAATATGTTACTGTATATTTAAATATATAAATATATTTTAAAATAAAAAAGAAATCTGAGGCCAAGTTTACCTTTAACACATTTTTACCAACAATTGACACATATAAATAAATAGGTACTAGGAGAGTTCAGAAATCCTTTGCCTAGTTAGGGCAACTGCCCTTTTCCTACAACCAAACATCTATAAAGGCCCCTTTGTTTAGGAGCAAAAATACGTAGAATGAACAAGCTCTGTGCTTTGGTATATGTGCTCCTATCCTCCAATGGATTCCATCCCTGAGGCAGTTTTAAAATAAGGCCTCAAATTCTTTGACCCACTTTCTATGAAGAGGTGGCACCTATGTTCCCCTCCCCAAATCTGGGAAGATTTGTGACTCTCCAACCAACAGAGTAGGATATATGTGTGTGACCTCTTACTGGAGGCCTGAGATGTCACATAAAAAGCCTCACTTCCTGTGATCACCATCCTGGCAAGGCAATATGTGGGTGCTCTGGTGGATAGTCCCACTGAGTCTAGTCTTCCTGACATCCCTGCATGGCACCAGACATGGGAATGAGCCATCTTGAATTCTCCAAACCCACCACCTGCCAGCTGACCACTGAGTGACCTCCTGCAGCACCATGAGCAACAGACAAACCACCCAGAGTACCTCAAAATATTGTTTCCATGCCATGTCATTTATCATAGCTCATATTTAAAAACCTCATTTTCAATGAAAAGTTTTCAAGTAGGAACTGTATAAGTGAAGAAAAGTTACTTCTTCAAATCTGTTCAAACCTATACAATCATGATAGAACAAAATGACTGTTGGTTTGAGCCACTGTGTTTTGGAATAGTTTGTTACCCAGCAATAGAATAGATAAGTGGAACAATCCCTGTAGGAGCCACATTTTAGGAAGCCTGTTTTGCTCTGAAATGACGTGTTCTCGTTTTTGGAGTTCAGAATTGCATTTTGTACAATGTTGAATGTATGGCGTTAAACAATGTGAAAACAGTCTTATTAGTACTATATCTCTGTTATCTTGTGGCTTGAATTGGCTTTTGTTGGCTGGTCTGGGCACCTCATCACCAACTGGGAATCATGCCCGGGTTCTGAGTACCCAACACCTAAATAATGAATGAATTTCTGGAGTTTAACTGTTTGTTTATTGGGAACTGTTTCTATGGAAAGCAGCTGTAGCTCTGGGAATCAACTCAGCTGCACAGGTCAGGGCTGTCTGCAAACTAAGTGAGCCTCGCTGCAGAGGATGGCAGGGCAAGCGCATCAGCCTTTCTCCTCAGCGCTCACCTCCACTCTCTGCTCTGAGTTAACCGGAGCGTCACCCCATGGCCCTTAGATGCTCAGTAACATTTTGTTTATATCTCTTCCATGGTGCTTCCTACACTCTGCCTTGAATTTTATTTATTTCTACATATTTATAGTCCTGTCTTCTATTAAATTGTAAGCTCCTTGGGAGTGAGAGTTATGCTGTATTAATTTTCTATCATTGGACAGTGCATGCTGCCTTATGAGACAGATAAATATTTGACTAAATGGATGTTTCCTAAAATGATGTAAATGGCCAGTGGATGATGTTCTGGCCTTACATTGCCAGCCTGTGGAAGTTCTCTCCTCTCCCTTCATGACTGGGAATCACAGACTATCAGTGCTGGCTGGGAACTTAGACATCATTTACAGATGGAGGAACTGAGAACAAGGACTGCTGAGCAAGTGTGAGAGCTGGGCCTGGAGCCCGGGTCTCCTGACTCCAGCCAGAACTGCTTCCATCAAACTAAGCAGCCTCTTTGTGTCACTGCTTTGCCTGTTATCTTCATCCTGGCAATGCTGACAATGTACCATAAAGTAGCTGCTCTGCAGATCTCTTGCTAGTCAGTTTACATCTCTAACCATTTTCCTCAGTTTTGCTTTTCCATCCCATCTCAATTATTATGGTTACATCATTTTAACAACTCATTTTCAAGTATCAGTTTTTAAATAGGAACTTGGTAAGGGGAAGGTCTCCCAATAAATATTTTCCTAATGCTCTCAGAACCACATTATATATATTCATTGATTCAGTAGTTACTCATCACATATTTATCACCAGTATTGCAACAGATTGCTCCTTGTCTTTTCTATGTATCATGCTATCATTAATTTCTTTTTCATATACTCAGCATTATCATTTGCTTTCATTTCTTACTCAGAATATTTATTGTTGTTTTGGATGTGTCATTCATTCATTCATTCACTCACTTATTCATTCATTCATCCAGCAAATATTTCTTGGAGCCACTGTGTAAACTGTCCTAGACCTGTCCTAGAATGTTGAACGGGACAAGTAAGGTCTTAGTTCTTCACAGAGATTACAGTCTGGCCTTGTCTTGGCCAGCTTGGTTCTGCCTTTCCCTCTGCCCTATTCTGAAATTCCCTGGGGCAGGAAAAAAAGGACATTTTGCATCTCAGCACGTTCTGTCTTACATCTAAAGACTTGGCTCTGGTTTCTGCTCATGGTCCATACTTCTCTTTTCTACCCCCATTTCTAGAACCTGGGGCTCTACTGCTCATATGCAGTTCCTACCTCTGGGTCTTTATGCAAGGCTGTTCCCAAACTCTGGAATGTCCCTGCCACTCTTCTCTGGCAGTAAGACACCCATTCATCCTTCAAGGTCTAGACCACATGCTCCTTTCTCATGAAACTTCCCATTCCTCAGCCACACTAACCACCTTTCATGTGCTCAATAGCACCCAGATTCTTGTTTATGAACACAAACCAGTCTAGAATATATATGAGTGCAATTCAAAATAGTACAATAAGATGTTATTAAAAAGGAAAATTCCAAGGAGATTTTTGTTTTATTTTTTAAAGTAATATATGCACATGTTAAAAATTCAGTTGTGTGAAGTTCCAACTTACTCCTTTCTGTAGAGGAAACTATGGTTAGAAGTCTGTTGTAATCTCTTCCAGATACAAACTCTCTGCATATATGAATAGGAATTCTAAGAATTTTGCAGGGGAACTGGACAGAATTATTTTGAGTTCATTTAGAAAAATAAAAACCAGAGAAGAAGCAAGAAAATGATGTATAAAAATAGTGAAAGAAGAGGGGAAGGAACACGTTTTCCTCAGCCCTCCTAGGGTCTCTGGCTGGGGCTGAAAATTGAACTGACAAAGACAGATTTACAGGAAAAAAAGCATACAGATTTATTTAATGTTTCATGTGACAAGGGGGTCTTCATAAGGAAAATGAAGACTGTAAGAAACAGTTAGACCTCAGTATTTTCATGCTGGGTTGCTGAAGGGTGGACAGTCATGGAGGAATATGTCAGGTCAGAGAGTATGGAGTAAGTGTAGGAAACTGGGGGAAACTGAGCAAGGCCTGTTTGCTAGGATTCCTCTGTGTCTCTTTGTCTTCAGAGATGAGGATGCTCCTTTACTTTGGGTATAGGGCACCTCTCACATGAGGGTTTTATGACTTCTTTCAGGGGAGAAGGGCTGGGGGAAGGTCAGAGTGACCTTTTTGCTTCTGCTGTTTTCTCAAACTCCTTCAGCTTCAAATATTCAATATGCCATGGTACCATATATTGGGGTAGCATGTCCTGAACCCCATCAATGACATGCCTTATCAGTGGTTCCTATAATCACAGCTAATACTTACTGACCACTTACCCCATGCCAGGCACTGGTGTAAACACTACATGCATTAGTCATTTAATCCTCACAACAACCCCATGAGTTAAGTATCATTATTATCTCCTTCTTATACATGAAGATATTGAGGTAATTTGCCCAAGATCACAAAGCTGATGGACTCTGATCTAAACACAGATATTTGGTTTCAAGAGCCCACATGCTTACGCATGATTACATCCTGTTCAAGATTACTAAGGCAGTCATTAAAACTGCAGCAATAAAAAGTATAATGTTGACACAGGAATGGATAAATAGATCACTGGAATAGAACAGAAAGTCTAGAAATAGATTCAGGGTAAAGGTGACATTCCAATTTAGTGGGAAATGGTGGGATATTTAATAAATGATGCTGACATGATGTGCTATGCCTTTAGAATAAATTAAATTTAGATCCTTTCCTCATACAAAAAATCTAGATGAACTGAAAGCCTCAAATCAAAAGACAAAATTTAAAAATTCAAGAGAAACTCAGATGTCATACAGGAAAAGACAGACATTTTTAGCTACATGAAATAAATTAAAATAAAAAGAAAGACTGTAGACTGGGAGAGATATTTGCATTACATATAAGATCCAAAGGACTTCTACAAAAATGTTAAGACAAAAAACAAAGCAAAACAAAACAAAAAACTAATAGGAAAATTAGCAAGGGACATGAATAGAAAATGCACAGAACAGGAACTCTATATGTCCAATAAATGTATGAAAAGCTTTTCAATTTCCCAAGTAACCAGGGACATTTAAATAAATTGTATTATTTTCCATTCATCAGATTGGCAAAACCTAAAAATTAAAATAAATAAATAAATAAACCTAAGCAAAAGTTCTAGAAAAAAATTATTATCTAATATATTTTTATATGCCAGACATTGCTCTGGGTGTTGGTTATACAAAAGTGAATGAAATTCAATTTCTGCCTATACTAAATGCCTAATCAAATTGGAAATTTTATACACACACACACACACACACACACACACATATATGCAGATATTTTATAAAGAAATTTGGCAGATGAAAATCTAAGGACTAATACTTTTTTTATTCCATTGAATAATTTCAGTTCTCCCCATTTGAACTCCTAAATATTGATGTTTTATGACTGAACGTTTTTATATATTTTTCATTGTTTAAGGATTTCTAAGGGCAAACATGATACATTAATAAATAATATTTACGTTATATAAAAAATGTAATAGCATTTAATGCTAGAGAAACTCTCAAGGAGTTCACTGTCTAAAGAGAGAGATAGATATTTTTAACAAATAAAGCTGACTAAAGCTTGAGCCCTCATGCATTGCTGATTTGTAAATTACTAGAAGCTTTTTGAAAGAAAGTTGATGTATCTATTAAGATTTGAAATCCACATTGTCTTTGACTCGGCAAATACATACTCAGAAGCTCATCCCATACAAATAAATACACAAGAAAGTGTTAGCATACACACCAAAGGGTGGTCATCAAAGCATTGTTTGTATTGGAAGGGAAAAAAGAAAAAAAGGAAATGAAAACAAGCTGAATGTTTAACAATAGGAAAATGATTGAATATTGCATAGTCTGCAATATGAGGCAGTTATTTAAAAAATGTATCAGTTCTATACTCATTGACCAAGAGAGATATCCTTAGGTAGGTTGTTAAATCAATTTTAAAAAGAAAACTGCAGAATAATGTGGGCAGTGTGATTCCATATCTGCCAAAGTAAAGCAAACCAAAAGCAAACAAATTAAACCTTTGTAGGTGCGTTTATGTATTTTATGGAGAAAGTGTAAAAGTAGTCACTTCAGGCTGTTAACTCTATTACCTTAGGAGGTGAGAATGGAGGGATGGGATGGAGAAAGTAATGAATGTTCTCAATTTTTTAATTAGATGTTTTCTATTGTTTAATTTGTTACAAGGACATATTGCTTTGTAAATTTTAAAAAACTCTTCTTTGAATATTCCAATAAGGATGTATTTTTCATCTTTTTTTTAAATAAAGGCTTATCATTATAATTTCTTCAGTTCTTTTAAAGGCTGTGCAAAAAAGGACTTTATTTTTAATTTCTTTCCATTTGCATGTGTTTTTCATTCTTATTTGTGATCAATAGATAATAGACCAAAAAATCTGTTTAACTGTACTTTGCAAAGAGGCGAAATCTCTAGCAAGCATGGGACTATTGGTTGAGCAAAAGTGTTTCGGGGTGTTTTGGGTCAGAAGAAGGTTTTATGAAGTCCTTCGGGTCCTCCTTGGTGTAACGTTGCAGCTCGGCTCGGGGAGATAGGGGATGAGAGGGAGCTGTGCTGAGTGTCGCCTCCTCCGGGTAAACCGTGCTGCTTGCTGGAGATATTTTTCTTGGGAAAAATTATGTGACTAAACAATTTGCTTACTTATTCTAAGTTAGTTACCTTCAGGAAAAAGATGTAAGAGGCTGCCATGAATCTTTTTCTTTTAATTTCCTGTTAAAAGTACTCAACTAATATTGAGCTTCTGTAAGTGCCAGGAAGTGGTGTAGGTGCCAAGAACATAGTGTTAAATAAGACAAAGTCTCTGCCCTTATGAAGATTAGTTTCTCCAAAAAAGTCTCTTGGAGATCGTAGGCTTTTCCTGTCATTTATTCACTTATTTCCTTCCTTTTTTGTTTTGTGAATATTGAGATTTGAGGAGGAAGTGGACAAATGAATCTCACCTCATCTTTCTTCCCTTTTATTGAGAGGCTTCTGGCTACAGAAAACACATTTCATACTGTATGTTTAAGGGGCAGAGCCCATGGGTGAAGAACTGGGGTTATTTCATGCTGCCTGCGGGGAGTGGCAAATCTAATTCTGGGTTTCAGTACTAGGAAACCCATTTCTGCTGCGTGTCTTAGCCATGTGTTATGGTCATGACTTTACTGATGATGTTAATATCTTGGTCTTTATCTGTTGTCTTTAAAAAAATGTTTTGGGCCCAGCCCGTGTGGCTCAGCGGTTGAGTGTGGACTCATGCACCAAGAGGTCACCGGTTCGATTCCTGGTCAGGGCACATGCCCAGGTTGTGGGCCCAATCCCCAGTGCGGGGCATGCAGGAGGCGGCCAATCGATGTTCTCTCTCATCAGTGTTTCTATCTCTCTCTCCCTCTCCCTTCTTCTCTCTCTAAAATCAATAAAGAAAAAAAATTAAAAAACAATGTTTGGGGGGGTTCTTATTTCTCAAGTGATTTAGAACTTGGGCAGGGAAAATGGAGGCTATTTATTGAAACCCTAACTTCTTATGACTATGTCAGGAATTTTGAGAGAGAGATAAAACCTGCCTTTTGATGAGCAAAATAACTTTGACGAGGTCATTTTCAGTTTGATGACACTTCCATCCTTCTTTCACTGTGCCTTGGATGCTACTGGTGTTCTGTCCTTGTTCCCTTTCTCCACTGAGGAAGACGAACACCTCCACCTCTCCAGGCCCAGCTCCGGAGCGTCCCCATTAGAAGCTTTTTCACTTGCTGCCCATGTGGACCCTTCGTACCTGCGTGTTCCTGTTGCTGTAGCACCTGTCAGAGTTCGTTGTGTTTTAGGGTTACTTCTCTGTCTGCCCTCTGCTGCCAAGGAAACCTTCCAAGGCTAGAGACTGTGTTTCACAAAGTAACCTCGGGCTCAGCCAGGGCTTAGTAAGTGTTTCTTGAGTGGAGAGGCTCAGTCTTTGAAGGAGAGACTTACCTTGTCTGGTGGAGTTCATGAGCCTATTTTTGGTGCTGTTCAAAAATATCATTGTTCCAGTCAGCAACCTTATAAAAAACCTGATGATTAAGGAAATTATAAACTGTCTTCTGCTGAACCTTAGTGGGAAAAAAAATCCCTAGGATGGTTATATTTAAATTAGCCTTGAGAGGTTAAGCCCCTATATCAAGTATTTGTATTTGTCATAAAAACGGATCTTCTCCCTAGTTTTCATTCACTCTTCCGCCCACCAAACACATACAGACATTGCTGACAGACCTAAACGATGATAGGAAGCGGGTATATCATACTCACCTTTCCAGATTTAATTCTGTTTCGATTTCCCCAATGGAAAGTATCATTTACAAAAAATTGCTATAAAAGTAATACCTGATTATTAAAAAAAAAAAAAAATACATACAATGCAGCCCTGGCCAGTTTGGCTCAGTGGTAGAGCATCGGCCTGCGGACCAGAGTCGTGTGTTCGATTCTGGTCAAGGGCACGTACCTCGGTTGCGGATCCTCCCTGACCCTGGTTGGAGTCATGCGGGAGGCAGCCAGTCGATGTGTCTCTGTCACGTCCACGTTTCTCTCTCTTCCTCTCTCTCTACCTGAAGATAAATAGAAAAATATCCTCGGGAGAGGATTAAAAAAAATATATACAATGCAGAAATTTATAAAGAAGAAAGTGAAAATCATCTGGAATCCTATTATCTAGTAATTATACAGTTAGCTTTTTAATTTTCAGGTTTTTTTCTGCACCCATACCCACAAACATTTTTACAAAAGAATCACATTCATCATGCTATTTTGCAATCTGGTTTTTTCACTTAAAATAAATCTGATCATTTTCCATATTAATAAATATAGATCTTCATTATCACTTTCAGTGGTATTTTTTATCTGGATGTATCATAAGTTATTGAACAAATTTCCTATTGGTGGACATTTTAAATTACTTCTAATTTTTCACTGGTATAAAAACATGTGTTGGGATTGCTATCTTGGATTCTGCAGTTGTCTGATTATTTTCCTAGGATAAATTCCTTATTGTGGAATTGCTAGGCCAAAGGGCACATGCTTTTAAAAGTTTTGGAAACATAATGCCAAATTTTTCTCCAGAAAAACATTTTCCAGTTTCTACTCTGGTCAATGCTGGGGACAAGTGCCTGTTTTGCCACATTTATCTGCAGCATTGAGTATTGTCATTCTTGTTAATCTGCATTTTTTTTTTTTATCACTAATGAGGTCATCTATTCTTCATTGTTTCTCTTTGGACTTTGTTACTGAGGTTTGTGCGTATGGGTTAAAGAAGTTTTAAAATTTTTATGTGTTCCATCTATCATTTTTTAAGGTGTTGGCTTTTAGGATCATATTTAGAAAGTTTTCTTTCATGACTAAGATAATAAATCAATACACCTATGTTTTCTATTATACCATATCATTTTGTTTTTTTCATGTTAAAATCTTTGATCCACCTTCCAATTATTTTTGGGTAAGGTAAAAAATAGAGTTCTAGTTTAATCACTCCCACCACCACCATTTTAATTGGTTATACTTCGTTTTAAAATGTATTTATCTTTTCTCTGTTCAATTAAATTATAATAGCACATATTGAAATAGTGATTTGTGTGCCAGGCTCTGTCCCATGCGCTTTCTGTATATGAACTCATTTAAAGCTCGCCACCACAAGATGAGCAGGTACTATTCTTGTCCTCAATTTATTAATAAGGAAACTGGGGACAGAAGAGCTACATAATTTGGCAAAGGTCATTTGGCAAATTATTCTGGAGCCAGATTGGAATCCAAGGAACTCAGGTCCAGAATCCTCTCTCCCAAGCCCTACCTGCCTCAGCAAAACACCCCAATCCAGTTCTAAGGCCGCTCCGTGAACATACACCTCCTCTGCTCACTCCGGTGAGACGTGCTGTCCCTCTCTACCTGACACCTGCGCATACTCAGGGCTCCAGGTCCTGCCTGGAAGGAGGCCTGCATGAGCACGTGGTTCCTCTTCCATAACAAGCCCGTTTCCTTGGTTGCAGGGACAGGGGATTAAGTATATTTGCTCCACATACGGTGCTTTGCTCATAGAAGCATACGTTTTTCTTTTCTCTATCATTAGTCTCTGTTTTCATTGAAAAATAACATATGAACATAGCAAGCATTTATACAGCACAAGAGTAAACACCAAAATATGTCTGTTCCTACAATTTCCTTCCAGGGCCATTTACTAGGACATTTTCTATTTATATATAAATGTATGTGTATGCTGTTTGCTTCACAGAAATAGGAATAATCTAAGTATCTCTTCATCTTTTTCAAAATTATGCTTTTATTGATTTGAGAGAGAGAGAGAGAGAGGAAGGGAGAGACATTAATGTGAGAGAGAACCATCGATTGGGTTGCCTTCTGCATGCACCCCGACCAGGGATCAAACCCGATGACATTTTGGTGCATGGGAGGATGCTCAACCCACTGAGACACACTGGCCAAGGTCTTCATCTTTTTTCAATTCATATATCTCAAACCTAGTTCCATATGAATACATACAGATCTAGTTCATTTTTTTTAATTTAAAATTTTTATTGTTGACACTATTACAAATGTTCCCCATTTTCGCTCACTTTGCCTACCTCCACCCAGTCCTGACACCCTCCCTTGGTCCACACCACACTGTTGTCTGCGTCTATGGGCTATGCATATTGTTCTTTAGCTAATCCCTTCACCCTTCTTTATCCAGGCCCTCCCACGCCCCTCCCCTCTGACATTTGTCAATCTGTTCCATGTATCCATGCCTCTGGTTCTATTTTGTTCATCAGTTTATTTTGTTCATTAGATTCCACATATTAGTGAGATCATGTGGTATTTGTCTTTCTCTGACTGGCTTATTTCTCTTAGCATATTGCTCTCCAGGTCCATCCATGCTGTCACAAAGGGTAAGAGTTTCTAGCTCTTTCTTTTTAATGACATTATAAAAATTGCAAGGATGGGTCATAATTTATTTAACAAGTTCCCTATGGTTGAGTGGGCATTTAGATTGTTTCCAACCATTTGCTTTTACTGTGATGAAATGAACATCCTTGTACATTAGTCTTTAAGACCACATGGGAGAATATATATACAAGATCAAATGATAGCACTGGACTTGCTAGTTCAGAATTTTAATAGACAATGCCAAATTGAACCATGGTTTTTTTTTAAAAAAAAAGACAGCTGTGGTGTGCATTTATTGAGCATTTAGTTTCTCAGCTCTTAAATGTGTAAAATATCACCTACTTCCCAAAGCTATACCATGCATTAAATGAGATAATGGAAGTGAACATGTTTTATAAATTGCTAATTACTAAGGTATCATCATCCATATTATTATGTAAGGATGTTATTTTGAGTAGGTATTCGTGTTTTACTGCTGGTGAGGTTTTGAAAGGGAAGAAGCAGCCACATTTAATACCTACAATACTAACTAAAAATACCTCTTTTTTTTTCTAAGTACAAAAGTCATACAGGGCCTCACAATGTAAAACAAAGAACCCAGCAGTAAATAGGGGGAAAATTCCCCTTTATCTTCTGCCATAAATCCTACTCCTCTGTTAGCATATAGAACCATAGATTTTTTAAGTTAGATAATACAGCATTTTATAAATTACATAGTTGAAATTCAATAAATAGTTATTGACTACTTACTTTTGAAGAGAGCAAATTAAACATGTGTAGACAAAAATAAATACTAATAAGTATGGAAAAAAGCTTACAAATTGATTTGACATTTATTCCAAAATAAGATAAATTTGGATTAAATTTAAAAATGGACGTGGTATTGAAAGTCAAAGACCACTGAGGGCCCTGCCGCCATACCCTGGTTGAGAAGCAGCATTAGGGCGGTTAAAGCTAGGGCACTGGAAACCAGACTTCCTGGGTTGGAATCCATGATATGCCTCTTCTTAGTTGTGTGACTTTGGGCAAATTTACTTTTAACTTCTCTGGACCACATCTTCCTCTTCTTTAAAAATGGGGGAAGTAATAGTGTCTACTTCATAAAATTATAATGAGAATAAATGAATACATATGAAACTCTCAGAGCAGGGTTGGTACAATGTAAGTGCTTAGTAATTGTTAGCTACTGGGTAAAGTATGGTTAGAATGATAGTGGTAAAGGAGAAAATATTATCAAATGTGCTGATTGGTAACATATTCACAGATTAGAGAATTGAAATGCAGAACTGCAATTAGGAATAGATATCAAACCATGTTTATCCCTGGTGCTCATCTGACATAGCTGGAGAATCTTTGCCTTTGTTTTCCAGGAAACACAGTTGTTCTTGGCTCCACTTTAGAGGATACACATGGCTCAGTGCAGGATGAGACCGAGTTTGGCAACTGAATGGAACATTGGAGTGTTCAGTTTAAGGCTGATTTATGAAAAAACAATGGCAGTAAAGCCATTGATTTAAACATCCGAAAACAACGATACAATAAAATCATTGTTTAGAGTGTTGGACATGATTTTTGACTCTTGAACAAATTGCTTTGTTCCATTCATGAGGAGAGCAGAAATTTTAACAAATATTATATAGTGTTCTCCATTTTTGAAGAACTTTAAGTTTGCGTAATTTTATATACTGTTGAGTAAAATTTATACAGAGCTATATTTGATCCACATGTGTATACTTATAGATACCATACTATTAATAGTCCCTTGAATTTATATAATAATGATAATAATAATTCTGTATACTTGTATAGTGCTTAACATTCTTTTACAAATTTTTCTATTTTTGAGTATTGGTTTTGTTATTATTATTTTTCATCATGTGCCCTAATTAATTTCTACTCTTGAAAAAAAAATAAGAAATTGGAACATCAAACTTATTTAATATCAGGTTAAAGGAAAAAGTATTTTTCTATTGTGGAGAAAATGCATAGTCAGAGGGCATATAAAATTGATCTTTGTTGAAAAGTTAATTTATAATAACATTAGCTATAAAAGAAATTATGTAAGAGTCTGATACCATTAGTAAATTAAAATTAGTTGATTTCTTTAGGACACAAACTACATGAATCCCTTGTGGTGGGGTGAAGAGATGAATACACTATTTTTTAATTTGATTTTTTAAATGTTGTTTCTGCATTATTTTAACCTGTAAAACCTCTCAGGAAGAGAAAAATTACTTCTCTACCAGCAAACACAAAACAAAATGAAACCTTGCAATTTGATTCTTTCATTGCACAAACTGTAGGGTTCCAGATGGTGGTGCTGTTTTCATGAAGGAAAACATCCACATTCTATAAATCAGTTTTATTTTTTAAGAGGTAAATTATTATAATTGCTCTTTTATTTGCAAATTAAGCTGTTAAAACAACACAATATGGATAAAATTCCATTAACCTTTAAAAACTACCATCTTTCAATTTGGGATTATTTTTATCTATAGTGACTAATCAGCAATGTATTTAGCAAAAAGACAGTGGCATGTATATTTACTTACGGGAGTAGCATTGTAAAAGTGTACATTGCCATTCTTTGTAGTATTTGAAAAGCCAAATGTCCAGAGAATGCCCTTATCTTTGCAAAACACAATGCTGCATTTATGAAGTTTTTAAACTATTTTCTGTTTTTAGAGGAGTAGGCAAAAGAATGAAAGAACTTGGATTCCAGAATCTCATCAACTATCAACTTTTGACCTTGGGCAAAGTGCCTCACTTGTCTAAGCTGTTCCTTATAAATAAATGAGAGGGTTGAACTGGTAGAATATAGATGACCTCTAAGGCTACTTCTAAATCTATAACAATGATTCTAAATCAAAGATATTAATAAAGATGAAAATATATATTGTAATAGCTATGTAAGTCAATATGAATATATATAATTATATATTAAACATATATTTAAACAATAAACAAAAATATATTATTTCACAAAACAGGCAAGCGGATAGGGTGATTACAGGGTTGCTTAATTTATCAGTCAATGATATTATCAAGGATGTAGTTCTTTTCTGTCTGTCCTGTTATCTTGACTGTCTTGGCTTTTGCCCTTAGGCTTATCTCCACATGATTGCAAGATGACTGCTGTAGTTCCAGGTGTTCCATGTAGACATGACCTCATCAAATAGAGGAAGAGGAGACATTTTGTTCTGTGGGTCTCTTGCTATTAGGAAGGAAAATCTTTCCTTGAAGCCCCTCTACCCTGACCCCAGCAGACCTGCTTTCACATGTCATGTATTATTAGTCAGAATTATACATCATATGCTCATGCCTAAACTGAAACTGGCTTAGACCAATAAAAATTCACCTCCTGCGAGTAGAAAGGATCCAGATATCCATATCTCAATGAAATTGGGGTTCTATTAGCAAGAAAGAATAAGAGAAAGGAATGACAGCTGAGTAGGCAACCAACAGGCCAGCTCCACTGCTAAGTAAGTGATTATTTGATATCACCATGCCCTTAGGTTAGGAGCAGAAATATATTGCATGGGTACTAACATCCTGCACCCATAATAGATGTCATTAATCAATGATGGCGTGACTCTCTTGTGAGTCACTTGTTCAACATAGGATATTAAATGGGGGGGGGGGGCAGGGATAACTCATTACCACCACCATTCAGGCTTAAGTTGCTAACATGGTGCCCCATTTCTCACAAATACTTTAGAGTGTAATTTCTACAAACATGGACATTCTCCTACATAACTACAATACATCTACCAAAATCAGGAAATTGCCACTGATACATTACTACCACCTCATTCTCAGAAACTGTTCAAATTTACCTGGTGTCCCAATTATAGGATCCAACAACGAAAGATCAAATGTTGCATTTAGTGTGTCCTTCAATCTGGAACAATATTCCTCAGTCTTCTCTTGACTTTCATGACCTTGACACTTTTAAAGATTACAGGCCAGGCCCTGGCCAGTGTGGCTCAGTGGGTTGAGTGTTGGCCCATGTACTGAGAGTTCACCGCTTTGATTCCTGGTCAAGGCACATACCGGGGTTATAGGCTCGATCCCCAGTAGGGGGTGTGCAGGAGGCAGCCAATCGACATTTCTTTTCCTCCCTCTCCCTTCCTCTCTCTCTCTCTCTCTAAAAATCAATAAAAATATAAAGAAAACCTTAATAAAGATTACAGGCCAGTTATTTTGTAGGATACTCCTCAATTTGGATTTGTCTCATGTTTCCTTTAATTGGATTCTGGTAATGCATTTTTGGCAGAATCATCACAGAAATGATGCTATTATATATACATATATTTATAGAAAGCCTTGATTATAGACAATCCTTAAAGTTTTAATATAATTGTGTACCCAAAGTTTTTTTAAAGCAGTTGCTCATGAATTGTGCCTGTATTAGTGGTATAGATTCCATCCCTTGTGGGCCAGAATTTCTGAGCTGCCTAGGAGACAAAATTGGGTAGCAAGAGAAGTAAAAATTATGTCAAGTCTCTTCTTTGAGCAGATTGTGACACATACCTTGTTCAAAGGGGAAGGATCTAGTTGAAGTGGTGAGAAGTTAAAAGTATGTTGAGAAGTAATATAGCCATATGCAGATTTTTTTCAGTGAGTAATACTTTGCATGCAGTAGATTCTCAGTAAATATTTGTTAAATAATATTGAATTCTAGTGTAGAACACAATGAAAAACATCTGGTGCGCATCAAATCAAAAGAAACAAGAATAGAAAATTGTTGTGGCAGAAGACCAAGGAGTTACCAGCCAGATGGAAGGAATAGAGGATGTTTTCCTACTATAAATTACAAAACCCAAACTAAAACACAATATTACGGAAATGAAGAGAATAGGGTGCATTTTTTACTTCCTTTGCTAATCAGTTTTTTGCAGGCCCCAAAGACTATCCTGGCTTGAATTCTGACCTGCAAAAAGGAACCTATCTGTTACAGTGACACAGCAGGAAACTTGTGAGAAAGCAGTTATGTCATCTCAGTGTTTCAATGACCAAATAAGGGCTCGCTGGGCATAGATAAAATGCACATGAAGCTTGAAAAAAGCAGATGTCAGAAGTTCCGAGATAACAATTCATCATCTGAGACATGCCAGAAACAAGGTAGAACTCTGACCATTTGGAATGTTCCCCAGGAGTGTTTGATGCTGAGTTTCATAGAAGGGTGTCAAACTGGTGGTATATAGAGACATTGGGCCAAGTGACTGGGGTGAGTTACTACGGAGAGCAGATGTGGAGTTATATATAGAATCTAGCAGAACAAGAGCCCACAAAGGAGCAGGCCTCTGGTTAGCAACAGAGTTCTACAGGGAAAGAAGAGAACAAATACCACAATTACTCTTCAGACTCCAGGTCAGGTTCTGCTTTGGAATGCAGCGTGATTTACTCATAGAATGAGATGTGTAGAAAGAAGGAAAGCTAATTTTCTTCTATGAGGAACATATTACAGAAGAAATTTTTATCAGTTAGAAAACCGACTGGTCTTCAGCAAAGAATGAGTAAAACCTGGGGTATGGAATTATTGTGACTGAGTTCATTTCCCAAAGCCTAAGATATCTGACTTTTGTAGTGAGGTACTGTATTAAAAATCACAACAACAAGGTTTGTCCATGTGTCGGTCACTACCTCACCTTCTTTCACAGCTTCCTAATCTTTCCAATTGGAGCTGGAAGAAAGCGAATGGGCCGCAGCTGACCAACATCGTGTCACCCCACTGAAACCTAATTGGCCCTTTTCCCAAATCCCAAGCTGTCTGTGTGGCAACACTTAGAATATAAACTCTAGAATAAAAATCTCTCTCTTTATATGTATATATACACACACACATATATACCAGATGTATATATATTATATATTAATAGTTATACATGTATACAATTACTTTTTATTTCTGAACCATTTGAGAGTACATTACAAAGATTATATCCCTTTATTCCTATATACTTCAGTGTGAATATTCTAAGAAAAAGAAAATTATCTTACATGACCACAGTACCATCATTGAAATCAGGATATTTAACATTGTGGTGATATTATTGTCTAAGCAACAATCCATATTTAAATTTTTTCCAGTAATATGGTTTACAACACTTTTTTCCCATCTCTGTATCTAGTCCAGGATTGTGCATTGCATTTAGTTCATGCTTCTTTAGTATCCTTTACTTTGGAACATTTTAAACTATTTTTTTTACCCTTTCTATTATTTTCATGATTTTGAAAATTTTGAAAAGTATAAGTCAGTTATGTCATAGAATGAACCTCAATTAGAATTTCCTATCATCCTGTTGTGTATTTTTCATTACTTTTTCCTTCTCTTCCTGGTCTTTTGCTCAATTGAAGCTTTTTGTTTATTTGTTTTGTTTTGGTTACATTTAGTTTCTCTAGTTGCTTGGAAGTTACACAATCCAGTTCTACTTTTCTAATGATTATTCTTATATGTTTACTATACATAATAAACATATTTTTCTATCTCTGTCTAGAATTATCTAGCATTTAGTTTGACCCTAAAACAAGGTGAGTTTGGGCACACTTTCATTTACCAGCTCCTTCTGCTTCTGCTGAAGATCATCTGGGATTTTCATTTTTTTTTTTTTTATTCCTCACCTGAGGATATTTTCCCATTTATCATCAGATAGAGTGGGAGTGAGGGAGAGCGAGAGAGAGAGAGAAACATCGATGTGATAGAGCCACATAGACTGGTTGCCTCCCGCACGACCCGACCAGGGCCAGGGACAAACCGCAACCAAGGAACGTGCCCTTGACTGGAATCGAACCTGTGACTCATTGGTCCATGGGCGGATGCTCTTACCTCTGAACCAAACCAGCCAGGACAGATTTGCATTTTTAACTGTTATTCTTTTATCAGTCTCCCAACAATTAGGTTTAACTATAATTTATTCTGGTTTCTTTACCACCCCCCCTCCCGTTTTTTCTATCCTATATCTTTTAATTGGGTTTATTTTTCATTACGTTCTTTACTAATCTTCCCAGAGATGATTCATGAAATTGATAACTTCTTTAAGTCCTTACATTTACAAAAATGTCTTTGCTTTCACACTTGTGTTGTAGCTTAGCTAGGTCAAAATTTTAGGGTTGATTTTCTTTTCCCTCAGAACTTTGGAGATGTTGTTCTAATTTTTTCTTCATGTCAGTATTATTGATGAGGTCTGATGTGAATATGATTTTTGTTCCTCTGTAGGTCATCCAGTTTTTACTCTCGAGAAGCCTGCAGAATACCCTCTTTATTCGTTTTGTTCTGAAATTTCACAAGAATGCATCAGCTTGGAACCTGGTGAATACCAATGTGAATATTTTCTCTCTCTAAGAATTTTATTTTACTAATTCCTAATCATTTCCTCTCTTACATTCTCTCTTTCTGGAATCCTTATTAAATGGTATCAGAATTTCTGAGTCAGTTCTTCATGTTTCTTAACTCTTCTCGTATTCTCTTTGTCTTTTCCCACTGTTTTGAGAGAATTCCTCAGCTTGGTATTTCAAAATGCTATTCATGTGTGTCCATTTTACTATTTAGTTCTCAAATTGATCTTTTTATTTCAATGATCAAAGTTTTAATTTCTACAATATTCAGTAATGTTTTACTTACAGTATCCTACATCCTTCCAGATACATTTTTATACTTACTCTGAAGCCTTGTGAGCTCTTTTAACTCTGATTCTTCCATGTATTTTATTGGTTGAGTTTTGGCCTTTGTAACAAGGTGTTAGTTTTCCTCAGTCTTAGTTGTTTGTTTACCTTTTGAGAATCAGTAAGTTTTTCCATTGTGTATTTAAATACTGTCTATGTGGGAGAGGTGAGATGTGCTCAGGGTTCAGGTGGTACTGGTAGTTTGTCTTCTCCTGGAATAGCTTCCCCAGCCCTTAGAGGGCACTCTTGATTTCTCACTCGGCTTCCCTGGGCCCAGGGCATAGCTTCTCTGATTTAGCCTGTGGGTTAATACTGCTGCTTTTCTATATCTCTCTGTCTTTCAGTCTTACTTGGCTTGCCTATTGCCCCCTTCCTATGGTGGGCTGTAATTTCCTGAGTAAAGGGGGGAATAAGATGGTGAGGTCTTTGTTATTCTCGAATTGTATTGTTTTGTTTTTAGCCATGCTTTAGGAATTCCATGAATTATAAATTTTGAGGGGGAGGAGGAAAGAATGTTTGACCAAAAAGTTGACATCCCTGCCTTAGACTATATACTGCTAATTTCTTTAGCTTCAAATGCTACTTAAAACGTGAGACATGAGCCCTGGCCGGTTTGGCTCAGCAGTTAGAACTGGCCCACGGACCAAAGAGTCTCGGGTTTGATTCTGGTCAAGGGCACGTACCTTGGTTGTGGTTCTGTCCCCGGCCCTGGTCAGGGTCATGCGGGAGGCAACCAATTGATGTGTCTCTCTCACATTGATTTTCTCTCTCTCTTTCTCTCCCACTCTGTCTGATAAATGGAAAAATATCCTTGGGTAAGAATTTAAAAAACAACAACATGAGACATGAGATTACGAAAGCTAATGTTTGAGTTCTGGTTCTAAGTTGAGAACAGTAAGAATATCTGCTGCATATGTTCTGTAATGATGAAACACAATGGGAGTGTCACGTGAGTGTCAAAGCACAACTCAAAACCATTATTCAACCCCGGCCAGGTAGCTAAGTTGGTTGGAGCATCAACCTGATACTCCAAGGTTGCAGGTCTGATCCCCAGTTGGGGTGCATGTAGGAATCCACCAGTGGGTACATGGATGGGTGGAACAGTGGGTCGATGTTTCTCTCTCTCTCTCTCTCCTTTACTCTCTCTCTAAAATCAATCAATAAAAAAATTTTAAAGCCATTATTCATCATACTACATAATGCTTCTTCAGACCTTAGGTATATGTGGGGTTGGGGTGGGAAGAGTAGTAGGAAGTAGGAGAACTTAGGATGGGGAGAAGGAGACTGCCACAAGCTCTTGCCCAGACTTCTATTTTATAATCACTGCTCTCAATTCCATAGCATTCATATCACCAAGATTTTGCATGTATCAAATGCAGAAACCCTGCTTTCCTTATGGCATAAAACCTAGTCAAAAGAATCAATGTGAAGGTTCCCATTTAACCACAGCAAATCATTGGTTCTGGGGGAGGAGAGTAAGGGATGGCTATTGATACTCAGCAGACAGGATTGTAAAATTATATTAACTTTTTTCTAGAACTTCATCAGAGTAACAGTTTATATGCATCTTGTCCTCTGTGTAAAAGAACGTGGAGTTATCTAAAATAGGAATCTGAAAATATCTTCTATAAAGAGAGGACTTTGTAGGTCTTTTTTCTCAATGATGAAAATCTGAATAGAACTGTAAACAATTCAAAGGATCTGAAATCCATGTGGGCTGGAGTCCCAGCCAGAATCCCTCTCCTCAGAGGATTCTCATGTTTTTCCTTTTTTTAGGGAATACAATTTCCCAGCCAATTCAGCTCAAGCTGTACTCTACTTACAGGCACTCACTTTGGGGTTTAATATTAAGAGGTTCAGTGGAGTATCAATAATACTATAAGGCAATGGACCAGATTTCCTTCCAATGCACTTTCACAGAGGTTATAACAGATGGCCTTCGCTAAGCTTGGAATTCTGTGTTTTATTCTTGGTTAAGTAATCCTTTGCCAGAATGTTTTCTCAGTAGTGTGAAACTGTCTAGCTGAATGAAAATGCTGCTGCCTGACTACAGATTTCTATGTGGGTGATCATCATGTTTTAGAGAGTCAAGAATACTTGTTTCCCTCCATTTTCACTCTTCAGGATTATTCTATCATGCAGGATTCGACATGGTGTACCCACCACTCACTCACTCTTGTTGGGTTCAAATAAAGGTTGAGTTTGGTCCAAGGTTTTCCATATTTTAAAATGGAGCCGCCTTGCGATGGTCAGGATTTGGGGAGGGAGAGGATTTCAGAGATCAGGAGAAGGATAAGAGACCACATCATCGGGGCTGTTTGCAGCTAGCTCAGCCAGACTGTTATTGACCTGAAGTCGGCAGCTTTTCCGTGGCCTGCACAATAGGAATAGAGCGAGCTCAGGCAGTTCTCAGCTGACAGGCTATCATATTTCCAGACATTCCAGTAGTGGTTCCCAGAAAGTGGTGCTCATGGACAAGTACAATTAAACATAAAAGAAATATGGAGATACATCAAAGACCAAAAATCTTAGAATAAAGATCAGCTCTTTAAATGGAATAATGTGTCCTTAATTTTGTCGTTTTTTTTCCCTTGACAATTGAAAATCAGATCCTGGGCCAGCACTAGGTCACACACCTAGATGTCTGAGAACCACTGTCCCTAGTCCGTGGAGGAGTCTGCAACTTTTTGATCTGCAAATCCACTTCAAACATTTAGAGAGTACCTACTACGTGGGAATAAAAAAGTGAGCAAAAGTTCTCTGCTGTAGACAAACCTGGCAACTAATTGTTCAGAACACTTCACCAATAAGTTCTTACTTGAGTTCACTGTTGCTTTTAAATAAAATATGTACTTGTGCAAATTATAGTCACTCAGATAGCCATTTTTGGCTTTTGCTTCAATCACAAATCTGAATGGTGCCGAGGTGAGGAAAAGGCTAACATTTAAATATCAAGAGTGTTTTTGTATTTGCACTGATGATTTTGAACCTCTGCTCGCTGAAAAAGCGAGAAAGTATGAAAAGCTTGTGCATCTAGGTATGCCAATTTCCTTGGTGTTATGTTTGTGTAACTAAGAAGCCAGAGCTTAGATAAGTGAATTGCGATGTTAACAACACGCTCCAGGAAGGTCAAAACTACATTTCTCTTTCGCCAGGACTGGGTATATGCAAATTGTTGCCAATTAAGGAAAGGTTGACTGAAGATGAGGAAGGTTGTACTGTTCCTGCCCTTATTGCTCATCAAGCTTGTTGAGCAGGCTAACTAGGAGTAGGGCAGGGTTCTGGGGGTGGGCAAGGGACTACTTCTCTCCAAGTATTATTGGGCAGCTGCCAAAGACAGTTAAAAAAAATAAAATGAAATAAAATTGCTCAAGCGTCTAATGCCACGAAGTACAAGACTGATGTGTCGGTCAGTTTTAGTTACAGCAAACTAATGACCACACATGTGGCTTCTTGTTATGGATAAGGAGCCATTTGTGCAGCATCTAGTACTTTTCATATTATCTCACCCTGGAATCTGAAAATTAATAGAGGTGATATATTATTACGGAAAAAGATTGAATCTGGCAATGATCTCAGACACTGAAGGAACTAGCTGTCCCACAGCACATGTGATTTTTCATGCTCCTTGGGAACCGGTGTTGTTCAGCTTTCACTGGTATTAGTTTTAGCAGTAAGCTTTGCCCTGCTGGCCTTATGTGGAGTGGCAGCCCACCAATCTGACGTCACAACTAACGCTCTGCCCTCTGCCCTCTGCTAGGAGTCTCTGTTGTGGGCACACTTTCCTGATGGCAGTCTACCCTGCTTTGACTCTTGACTGCAGCAGTACCTGCAATTACTCTTGTGAAAAACAAACAAACAAACAAACAAAAACCTTATTTTTAAAGCATGCAGTGTGTTTGGTTTTTATACAATGGTCTAGTCACAAACTCTGGGACAGCTCTACCTTGAGTAGCCCCTTTGGGAATTCAAAGGAGCTAGGATTGCATTTGGACTCTCTTTTAACTACAGCATTCTATTGGCAAATTTACTGGCCTCAAACCTGGTGTAAACAGTGATTTTTTTTAATCCCCACCCAAGGTTATTTTTCCATTTATCTTCAGACAGAGTGGGAGGGAGGTAGAGAGAGAAACATCGACTGATTGCCTCCCGCACGACCAGGGCTGGGGATGAACCGCAACGGAGGTACGTGCCCTTGACCGGGATTGAACCTGTGACTCATTGGTCCGAGGGCCGACACTCTAATCCCTGAGCCAAACCGGCCAGGGCTAAACAGTGATTTTTGTACTTGCTGGTAGTGTTTCCTCACCCGTTTCTGTCATCAGCTCAAAGGAAACATGGAATCTGGGCCCACAAATAAGATCATCACTATGGGACTTTTATTGTGGGCTTCCCATGTGACAGATACTGTGCTAAGCAATGTGCTGTCCCATTTTGTGTACAGTGGTGAGTATATGAAACAGAGTTTATTCTTGTATTATTATTTATTAATTAATGTATTATTTTCCATATAAACAACTGTAAACCTACTTTTGCCCCAGTATTCATCCCTCTCCCCTAAAACTGGGAAAATTGGAAAAGCAGCCATTTTTACAGTACTTTTTTGAGAACATAAAACTAAAAAATAACAGATTAAATAGGAATTCCAAAATGATAAACAGGTTCTTTGAGGTAGACTTCCTCTATAAGTTCTGACCTGGCCCAGTTCCTGACCCCATTTTTTCTGAGTCAAGCAGGATGTGAACAGATTTAGATTCCTACCCCAAACCAGCAGGATTTAAAGTTTAAACCACCTTCCATTTATTCAACAACATTTGAGTGCATGTTATGTGCCAGGCATGGCTCTAAGCACTTGGGCTACATCAGTGAGCACAGCAGAAAGACCCCTGATTTATAGAGCTTCTATTCCAGCGGGGTAGGCAGACAGACAACAAACTATAAATATTATTAAGCAGTAATTGCTATGAGAAAATGAAAAAGTAGAGCAGGGAATGTGTGTGTGTGTGTGTGTGTGTGTGTGTGTGTGTGTGTAAGTTGTGGTATTACATAGAGTGGCCAGGATAAGCCTTACTAAGAAAGTGAGCATTGTGCAAGGATTTAAAGTGGGGGAGGGAGTCAGACAGAGGATGTTTGTGGGAGCATTCTGGCCAGAGGGGTAAACGAGAGCAAACACCCAGTGGCAGGGATGTGCCTTGCATGTCCAAAGAACAGTCAGGAAGCCAGTGTAGCTGGAACAGATTGAGCAAGAGGATAATAGAAGGAGATAAAATAGGAGATAGTGGTGGGAAAAGTCAAGAGTAGTTTTACATTTTTGTGTGTGAGTTACTAGGAGATTGGAGTTGACATCAGCTGAAGGAGGGAGGACCATAGATGGAGAATGTTTACAGAATGGGGGAAATCAAGAGGTTTGTTTTGGAAATGTCAGATATCTAGGTAGAGATGTTGGGTAGGCATTTGAGTATATGAGCTTGGAGTTCAAGAGAGATATAAATATGGGAATTATCAGCATATAGATTTTGTTTAACGACATGGGACTGCTTGAGATTATCAGGATGTAAATAATGGAGAGGTGGGAGAAGTTTCCTGGTTGGTGTGTGCAGTCATTGTGAACTGGGAATCATTGCTGATTTCCTGTTGCAGAGTTTCACTGCTAGGAGGAACCTGACCACTTTCCTCTTGGACTCTGTAGCTTTACAGATGGCTGATCATGACGGAAACTGGTGTGACACTGCCTCCGGGCCTCCCTCACCTCTCTACACCTTCAAATTCAGCCTAGGTGGCTGGGTGGATTCCCACAAGCACCTGTCCTCATGCAGAATCTTCCTCCCTCCCTATTTGGTCATGCTGCTATGGGGCCATTACACCTGGAGCCAGGGGACTGAGTTATGAAAATGCTGCTGAAGGGAGGATCTATAAACAGACACAGTAAAGTGACAGGTACTAGTCACATAGCAGCCTTTTCAAAAGTAATCTTAATGTCCAACTCCAGATCCTGCATACCTAGACTTTCTTCTCATAAATATTTGCAAAATACTTTTTTCGGTTCATAGTCAAACACTAAGCACTATATTAAACTTTCTGGCAAAGGAAAATCATGAGTTAAATATAAAGCACATGATATAAAGTAGAAATAGCTTTCCAAACATATTGTAATTTTTTAAGACTAGAGTAATGGCAAATTTTAAAAGAAAGGAGAATGCCAGTAATACTTTGACAATGGTGGGAATGAAGTACTTCTACCTGACATAATGAAATAAAGAATCTGGAGTCTGCTAATAATTAGTTAGAAATGGAAAAATGTTCAGTTTATAATAGTGACACAAGTTATAAAATTCTTAGGAATGACTTTTTAAAGGAAGGTACAGGACCTATATGAAACAGACTGTAAAATCTCCCTGAAGGATATCAAATAAGACCTACATAAAATGAAAGGCATTTTTGTTCTGGATAGGAAGAAGACTCAACATAAAAAAAGTGTCTATTCCTTCCAAGTAAATAAGGTTAATGTACTTCTATTCCAATGTGAATCCTAAAAGTCTTTTTTAAAAAAATAGGAAAAATTATTTTAGAGTCAAGATAGAAGATTAAATATCTAAATGTGACCAGTAATTATTTTAATAAGAAGGATTGAGAGGGCCTTGACTTAGCAAGTATTAAGACATAAAACAGATGTGGATATAGTTGATAGCACTGTGTTGTATAATTGAAATTTGCTAAGAGAGTAGAACTTACATGTTCTCACACCACACAAAAAAAGGAATAAGTATGTGAGGTGGTGGATGTGTTAATTAAGTAGGAGGAATCCTTTCACAATGTATACATATACCAAATCATTATGATGTACATTTTAAATATCTCCCAATTTTATTTGTCAATTATACCTCAGAAAAATCTGGGGGGAAAAAAAAAAAAGACAATGCATTAAGTAAATTGAAATGTTTTGGAAACCAAAAAATAAAAATAGCCCTGGCCAGTTTGGCTCAGCAGTAGAGCGTCGGCCCGTGGACCAATGAGTCTCAGGTTCGATTCTGGTCAAAGGCATGTATCTCAGTTGCAGTTCATCCCCAGCCCTGGTCGGGATCGTGCAGGAGGCAGCCAGTCGATGTGTCCCTCTCAGGTCGATGTTTCTCTCTCTCTCCCTCCTACTCTATCTGAAGATAAATAGAAAAATATCCTCAGGTGAGGATTAAAAAAAAAATTAAATGACTGTCCCTGCCAGGTGGTTCAGTTGGTTCGACATTATCCTGTACACCAAAAAGGTTTTGTATTCAATTCCTGGTCAGGGCACATACCTAGGTTGTGAGTTCCATCCCCTGTCGAGGTATGTACGTCAGGCAACCGATAGATGTTTCTCTCTCTCTCTCTCTTCCTTCCTCTCTGTCTCTTCTTTCCTCTTTCTTCCTTCCTCTCTCTCTAAAATCAATAAACATATCCTTGGGTGAGGATTAAAAAATATTAAATGACTGTAATTCCAATGGTTTTAGCACAGGAATAGAAAAATTTATAGGAAGGACAGAATAGGGAGCTCAGAAACAGATCAACATGTACTTGAGAACTTAATAAAAATAAACAAAGCGTGCTTTATATAATAAATGGTGCTGACTTAACTACATTCATCTATAGGAAAGTCTATACTCTTGTCTCACATACACACACAACTGTACTTCAGATGGATTGTAGATCTTAAATATTATAAATAAAATAAGAAACAGAGATGAATTTTAAGAAGATATTTTTATTACCAGGTACTAAGAGAATTTCTTTATAAAGACTGTAAATATGGGAACATGTAAAACCATATAGTAAACATAGTGATATTTGCCTATATAAAAACAGAAAATAAAAGGATGCAAGATATGATAAAGTCCCAAAACAAATATAATAGACTAAGAAAAAAATGAATATTTTATAACACATGTAATACACAAGGTGTTCCTTTGTCCCTTTTATATGTATTGATAAGAAAAACAAATAATCCTATTGAACAGTGGATAAAGAATATGAACAGACATTTTATAGGAAAGGAAAAGAAAACTGTCAATAAATATATCTAAGAATGATCAATTTCATTAATAGTTTAGATATTTAAAATAAAAACAAGATCCCATTTTTTGGTAAACACTTGGAACGTGTCACAGCATCCAGTTCTGGTGAAGATGCAGAAAGAAGAGGCAGATATATATTATTTGTGGGTGTGTGGATTTTATTGCTAATAGTTTATAAAATAATTTTAAAATTTCTATTAGAATTAAATAAGCACAGACCTTTTGGCCCAGCTAGCTCACTTTTAGAAAAAAAATTTTTAAATCCTCACCTGAGGATATATATATATATCTATATCTATATATATATAGATATATATATAGATATATAAAATAAGAAACACAGATGAATTTTAAGAAGATATTTTTATCTTAAAAATAATTATATATATTAATTATATATATAATTAATTATATATATTAATTATATATTATCATATATATTATATATTATTATATAATTATAATTAATCATATATATTAATTATATATAATTAATTATATATAATTATATATAATTATTTATATATAATTATATATATAATTAATTATATATATAATTAATTATATATATAATTATTATTATTATTATTTTCTTTTTTTTAGGGAGAGAGAGAGACAGAAACGTTGATCGATTGCCTCCTGGATTGAACCAGCAACCTAGGTATGTGCTCTGACTGGGAATCAAACCCAAAACCCTTTGGTGTATGGGACGATAGTCCAATAAACTGAGCCACTGGGCCAAGGCTCACTTTTAGAGTTTTTATCCTAGAGAAATAATACATACATTTACAAAGATCTGCAGTCATGGATATTTATTGTAGCGCTATATGTACTGGTAAAACCTATAAAAATCTGTACGTCTATCAATAGGGGAAAGATTGAAAAAACATTCCATCCTTGGCTTACCATATTAGGAAATGCTATGCAACTATTCATTGAATGAGTTGAATCTATAGGTACTATGTTGGAGGGATAGCCAAGATCTATTGTTAAGTGGGAAAAATATTAGATAATTGATTTTGTGCCCACAGTACAACATATACTATTCCAGCTTTTGTTGTTTTAATTAAGTCACTTAATCCTCACAGCAAGTCTATGAAAAGGTCCTGTTATTAGTTCCATTTTACAAAGGCAAAACCAGGCATCAAGATATTAAGGAACATGTCTGAGCTTGCCAGGCTGCTTTGAATCCACACTGTCTGGCTTTCGAATCCATGTGTGTACCCCCCCCCCATGCTGAAACTTACATTTCTGATGTTTAATATCAACTACTAATCCAAAAAAGAAAGCCAGCCCTACATCTATGTAGATCTGTATGTACATAAGGAAAAACAGGTGTTTATTGTGGCTACTTCAAGGTGTTGGATTATAAGAGAAGATTATTAACCATTTCTTAATACATCTCTGTAATATTTGACTTGCTGCAAAGAGGAGCTTATAATTTTTAAAAAATACCTACAAAGAAAAATATTTTTATTTATTTATTTTATTCCTCACCTGAAGATATCTTTCTACTTATCATCAGATAGAGTGTGAGGGAGGGAGGGAGAGAGAGAGACAGAGAGAAACATTGACGTGATAGAGCCACATCAACTGGTTGCCTCCTACATGACCCAACCAGGGCCGGAGACAAACCGCAACCGAAGTACGTGCCCTTGACTGGAATCAAACCCATGACTCATTGGTCTGTGGGCCGATGTTCTAACTGCTGAGCCAAACCGGCCAGGACAAGAGAAATATTTTTAAATTAAAATTTAAAAATTGTAAAGGAGGAGAAAATCAAATCTGGGAACATAATATTGAATAATGTGTCTGATTATTACACTTCAGAAGGGAAAGTGACTTAATGTAAACTCTTTAGCTTATTCATTCACTCATTTAACAGGTAATTTATTGAATGCCTACCATGTCCCTGGTGCTGGGGGATACAGTAGGGAACAGAATGGACATAGACCCTGTCTTCATGAAATTACATTCTAGATAAGGATAGACAGACGAGAAACAAGGAAACGAAAGTATTTCTGATGAACATATGGGTTTTAGCAATAAACAAACAAGCAAGCTAAAGAATATAGGGAGTGAGGTCTGAGTGTTATGAGTAGGTGGACTGATATTTTTATAGAATGGTCAGAGAAGGTCTTAGGGATGAGGTGACATTTGAGAAGAGACCTAAAGGCAATAAGGATAGCTGCCATGTGGATAACTGTGGGAAGAGTGTAACAGCAGAAGAAATAGCAAGTTCAAAGGCCCTGAGGTCAGAGTATGCTTGGTATGTTCAAGGAACAAGAAGGCCAGTTTAGGGTGGGTGGGTAGGGAGGAAGAGATCCTGAAGACCATGTAGAGAAAGACTTTAGCTTTTTCTGTGAGTGATAAGGGAAGACATTGAAAGATTTTGAATAGACAGTGACTTGCTATGACTTCACCTATAATTTGAAGAATATTTAGTTGGCCATTTCAAATCTGAAGGTAGTACAGTACTTGCCATTCACTCCACATAAGATATACAAACACTGTGGTGAGTGTCCCCGAGAGCATTATTTGAAAATGTCTGGGGAGAGTTTTCAGAGAAGTCTGAGAGGGGGACTGAGTGTGACTACTGAGAAAGTTTGAAATCCCATCCCATTTTAATGGACCCTGCTTACAGAGTATGCCATTCCATATGGTTTGTGTTGTGGCTATCCCACTTGGAGAAAGAACCTTGGAAAATTGATAAGGACATTTTATTCCAGAGGGAGTATTGTTTGTTTGAGTTTGAATGAGGTGAAGAAGGTCCATAGGACCTAGCCAAGGCCTGATCTCCTATTCCCCCAAAAACAAAAAAACCAAACCCTCAGGATTTTGATTTGTCAAGAAAGCTAAAAAAGTTTAGATCATTTAACATATATTGTATACATTGTGGGCTGAAGCAAACTTAGTATCTTAGGTCGGGTTCCCCAGAGGCAAATCCTGAGACAGAATTTGTGTAAAAGAGATTTTTTAGGAAGTGTTTCTAAGAAGAATCCACAAGGGGTCAGGGAGTGGGACTTGGAATGGAAGGGACCCAGCGAGGAATTGTGCAATATCAGGAAAGTGCATCCCACAGGGGAGCTCTGCAGATAGTGGACTCCCTTCCAGAGCCAGGTATCAGGACAAGGTTGCCGCAATATCTCTGCACCACACCTGTCAGTCATTGGTCAAGTGCTGGGGGAAGGCGAGTGGGGACACTACATCCTCAGGCATGTAGGTCACAGAGTGGGCTCCACTGAAAATCTCTAAGGGAAAAGATCCAGGAATAAGGATGTAGCTTGACTGCCAAAGGGGTCTTTGTAAACTCTAGTCTAAGGGAAAGTAGATCTCACACTTTGCTTCACGCTCTTTCAGATCATCACGCTGCTCCATAGGAAAACAATCCTTTACCTCAAATATACACTTTGATGTTTGAAAAGTGAAAGCAAGCTGCTCCCCCAGCCACAAAAGAACTACTTCTAAACTACTTAGAAGAGACATCTTTTCAAAAGGTAGGGACAGTACATAATCCTTCCTCTGATGCTCAGTTTCTAAGCACTGAGCTGTCATTGGAGACCTAGTTTGCTTCCAACGGCCTGAGGACAAAGGGATCAGTGGTGGCTGGGAACCTATCTTGCTCTCAGACATATTTTGTTTGGCCTGCATAATATGTTTAAAAATTGGAATTGCAATATTTGTCTGCAAATAAGGTGTATTTTGCTCACAAAGAATGTATCAAAAATTATTCCGTGTCCAGAGTGTTCATATTATGAATAAAAGGCTGGTGTTCATATTATGAATAAAAGGCTGATAATCAAATATTAAAAATAATAGCATATGCTAGGGGGACAATGAGTATGACAACATAAAATATCATAACAGAGATAGGAATTTCACATCTATAGGGAAAAAATTTTTTTCTTTTTAAAAATAATACACCAAAGGTAACACACAACCAATCTGAAGTAAAATGGTAAAACCAGTGCAAAGGGCATTTTGAGGAACTGGTTTTTACCTGATATTTAAAAAGGAATGATAGAATAGGACTGCTAAATTAGATACAATGTTTTTGAGGTTTTATTTCTACTGGAAATAAATCATTTGCATCTCAACCAGACAAAAATCTATAAGTTAACACTTAACATATAATGTTTACATTTTACAATATGTAAATTACGTTTAAATATTATGATATGTAATATTTACATATTACAACTTATAGATTTATTACAAAATCTGGGCTTTTAGTAAATAGTAAACAGCGCATCAAACAAAAGTATATTCTTCTAGATGATTAAACAATCCATGATTGGCATTGATAAATAATGTCCCAATCCAATATTAGGTCCTGATTTATTTCTAAGTTTTGGATAATTTTATATATATATTTTTTTCTTTATTGATTTTAGAGAGAGGAAAGGAGAGAGAGAGAGACAGACAGACAGACAGACATCGATGAGAGAGAACATTGATTGGCTGCCTCCTACATGCCCCCCACTGGGGATTTGGCCCACCGGGCATGTGCCCTGACTGGGAATTGAACCGGTGACCTCTTGGTGCATGGGTTGATGCTCAGCCAGTGAGCCACACCGGCTGAGAGTTTTGGATAATTTTTAAAACATCTCTGGCTGTGCCATGATGGATTACGATTTAATTGGCCCGAAGAAGGAACATGGCATAATTATTTTTTAAAGCTATCATAAATTCATAAAATACATAAATTCTACTGACCACCATCCTACCACCATTTTGGAACTAGCTATGAAGAACCAAGTTGTGATTGAACAGGGATCTATCAATTAATGTTTTCTGATGAAAAACATCAAAACATGTCTCTAGTTTCTATCTGTGATATGGAGCAAGGCTAACTGGGAGCCTGTATGTGGAAAATAGGGACTGGGTTTGAATTTAGTTGGGAGGAGTGTTAACATAAAGACTGTTCAAGAGCTTATTAAGAAAAGAGAAGAGATGAAGAAACAGCACAAAGGACAACAGAAACAGTAAGCAAAGAGAGGCCCGTCCGAATTTAGATGAAGAGGTAAGAAGAGAATCTGACAGGGTGTCCCAAAAAATGTATAAGGGTGTCTGTAGATTCTATTACATTTTAAAATGAAATGTATTTTAATAAACATTGAATTTATGATTATTCAAAGTTATGTATACATAGTTTGGGGACACCCTATATTTCTGTACCTTCTTGTGAGTTAGAAAACTTCACAGACATGGACTTGCTGGGGCAAAAGTGAAGAGCATTTATAATATTAGTAGATATTGCCAAATTTCTCTCCAAAAAAGTTGCAACAATTTATACTCTCATCAGCTGCATATGAAAATGGCTGTTTCTTACATTTCTACCAGAACTATAATCTTTGCCAATATGAAAGGAAAAAAATATAAAGGTATACATAGATGTTCTAATTTGCATTTATATACTTATGAGTTAGATTTTTGTTAGATTGAACATCTTTCTATGTGTTTGTTTCTTTTTCTGGTAGATCCCTTTATATTTTTGAAACCCATTTTTCTATGGGGTTTTCCGTTTCTTTCTTAGTAATTTTTAAAAGCTCTTAATTTGTTAAGGAGATTAGCTCTATGCTATGTAGCCAAGGACTGTGTAGGCAGAACTTGAAGAAGCTTCTAGGTGCTTCTTTGAAAAGACAATTTAGTCACTTTTAAACAAGGAAACGTCAATCAAATGGCCCCTCTTAAGTTCTAAATAGGAGCCAAGCAGGCAGGCATCACCCCAAGGGAAGGATATAACTAGAACATTTTTGTGGTTTAATGACTGTCCAAAGCCAAACAGACTTTGGATTATTGCAACAATGGCTGTTGAAAGGGTTCGGCGAATTGACAGAGGCATCAGGGACGTAGTATAAAGTCTCCCATCCATTCCTTCCCTTTGAGTCTTACTAGTTTTAGAACCTCTTGTAGATTCAGATGATCTCAGAAAGGGGCAGGAACAATCCTATGAGATGCAAAGAGGAACTCAGAATGAGGGGCATCTAAAGTCCAGAACCGGGATCAGTGTCAGTTAAAGGCCCCGGTGTGCAGCCGTCCTTGGAACCCCTTGTGAGCCAGGCAGCCTGGAGCGCGGCGGTGGGAACAACCCGGCAGCATGCCGAGGTGCTATTCCTTGCTGGGGCTCCTGAGGTGACAGCCACCAAGCACTGTGTGGATTAGGGTCATTTTTCCTCCTTCACTTCTGTTACAGAGCTGTGGGCCTGTGAGGGCAGGATTGCAGCCCTGGACACAGACGTAACAGATCGTGCAGAGCTAGTGTCCAGCAGTGGCCCTGCGCGGCAGGCAGCGCTGCGGGAGAGGAGCCCGCTGGGGACTGATGAATCCACCAGCTGGCTCTCCTTTGCCTGGAGTTCGGGAGCAGGCATCTCCGAGTCAAATGCCTTAAGAGTTCATGGGCAATTTGGACATGGGCATCTTGGTAATTTGACGCAGGAATACTTTGAATAATTTTGACCTAAACTCGAGAGTCAGGTCGTACCAGTTGCAACATATGTGTGGCAAATGTTAGTTTTGGTTTGCCCTGGCAGGTTTGGTTCAGTGTTTAGAGCGTCGGCCCGCCGACCAATGGTTCAATTCTGGTCAAGAGCATGTATCCCTGGCCCTGGCCGGAGTCCTGCGGGAGGCAACCAGTCGATGTGTCTCTCACATCCATATTTCTCTCTCTCCCTCTTTCTCTTTCCCTCTCTCCCTCCCTCCCACTCTATCTGATGATAAATAGAAAAATATCCTCAGATGAGGATAAAAAAAATGTTAGTTTTGTTTCTTTTTGGATTTTTTTTTTTTTTTGCACTTTGGCACTTTAATAAGTCATAGAGTATTAAAATATTTATTGATCAATTACTTCCCTTGTGACTCCTGTGTTTCATACCAAGAAAGGCCTTCCCTTCTCCAAGACAGTATACACAGGGTGGGACAAAAGTAGGTTTACAGTTGTTTGTATGAAAAATAATGCCATAATGAATAAATAATAGTACAAGAGTAAACTCTGTGCTTTGTGTACTCACAACTTGAAACCTACTTTTGCCCTACCCTGTATGTGAGATATTGATATACAGCGAATGACAGCAACATTGTGAAAGACTCTCATAGAAAAGGACTGTGCCAAGTACATTCAACTATGGACATTTCAAAGAATAGACTCTTTGGTACAAGCTTCTGAGCTGACATTACTTAGACAACTGTCAGGCTGTACCTGTGGAGTGTGGATTTACAGAACTCTTTTTAGTCCAGAAACAGAAAACTTGATGAAAGCAGAATGCTAACCCAAGATCTAGCAGAACAGAATTACACAGGAGGGAATGAGCAGATAAAGAAAATTTTACTGTGGTTGTGTTGGGGCTGTTTTAATGTTCTATTTTCTGGATATTTAGGAGGCCATTTCTTTTTCTTCTTAGGTATTTTTAACCTACAATTCAGTGGACTCTACTTCTGTAAAGTGAAGTTAAACTTTTTTTTCTGCTTCTTACTGAATTTCCCTTCAGCCCCCCAAATTTAAAAAATCTGTGTTTCCTTACCTTTTTACAGCAATATTGTTATTTGCATAGGTTCAACCAGAACTTTTTATTTCTACCAGTATATAATAAAAAACAAAACAAACAAAACAAGGAAGACTATAGGTTAATTAGCACTTGTTGAGACTATGCAAATAACCAGGCCAGACTTAATGAGACCAGCCTTTTTTTTTTTTTCTATGACCAAGAATAATCTTAGAAGCTTTATGTTGACAAAGGGGGAAAATGGAAAACATTTTGAAAGGCAAAAAAGATTACTGGGAGTATTTTCTATGCAATACTAGATGTCCCTTCTGGATTATCTGATTCTATACAAATTTTGCCAATCCCTCTGATCCCCCTCACCCCCCCCCCCCCGCCACTTTTTTTGGTTTTTGAGCTATTTTGTAATTCTGTAAATTGTAGGAAAATAATAGAGATTGAAATTATTATTTCCCAGAAAACAAACAGATTCTGTCTGGCAAGATGCAATTAATTACCCCCTGTGAAGAAGGGCAGTTTTGCATCTGTTAGGAAATTCATTTCCGCCTCCCTGATTGCTCATTTATGTGCCTGTTCTTTGAATTCTCCTTTGAACCATTTTAAACATCTTATTTGTTCCTTCATTAATAATGAGCTAAATAAAATTTTTGACACATGACTACATTATACGAGAGTAATAGCTATACATTTGTAAAAAAAATATATATATTTACCTGTGTCATGTTTAAAGTCTTTAACATAGTTGAGCTCTCTCTAGATATAAGGGATAAAATAGGAATCTAACTTTATTTTCTTCAAAAAGCTAGTCATTTTTTTCACCATTCATTGAGGAACGCTTATTTTCCCTATTGATTTGAAAGACCACTTTTCTGGTGTTATCTGGGCCATTTATGCATGTGTTCTCTATTATGTCCTATTTATTTCCACATCTGTATAAATTTGTTTTAAGTGCTATAGCTTTATCATACATTTTGATAATTTGACCGGTTATTCTGATGTTGCACTGACCCTACTGAAGCACAGATTGCCCTGCCAATTTGGATTAGTCTAAAATTGAAACTCATGAAAGGTAAAATGTTGGAAAGGAAAACAAAAAATTGGCCTCGTTATTTGGGCCTCATCAACCCCTCCCAGACTATCCTAATCAGGCAGAACACAATTATAAATCTAGAAGGTAAGTGAACAGGTTCTCTGAGTTGCAAAGTTATCAATAAGTCCATGGTTTGTTCCCTAGGGGAGGAGGAGAAAACCCTCATCCAGACAATTACTTGTGAAACAGGGCAGAGTAGAACAGTGTTAACAGACACTCATGGAAGCCTTAGTGGGAGAAGTCAGAGCCATCAAAAGCATAGCCGGACTGGGGACCTTTTGATTCAGAGCAAAACCCACAGTAGCCTTTGGATGTATGCACTTTTACAACTGCTTGGGTTTGAAAGTGATAATGACTCACACCTTTTACCCCTGGAGTTTTGGTCAATTAAAAATACAAACAGGAGGCACATAAGGATAAAAAATATCAGCTGTATTACTAATGAAACTAGATTGGAGTACACAGCTTGGACTCCTGTGCCCCAAATTTCCACCTGGAGATCCATGTATGCACCCATGTTGCCCTGCAGAATGGGTTGTCACCTGGGCAGCTCAGGGAGAGTCAAGACAGGCTGCATGCCTAGTCATGCTGCGAAGGCCCAGTTGTTCCTGCACTAACACTGTCCACAAGAGGAATCTGGATATAGACTCAGCCATCTTGCTGGTCTGATGAAACTTCCCTAAGATCCTGGGATGGAGCTGGTGATGGACAAGAAAAGGCCCGGCTGCAGGAGCTTCCCCCTCAGTCACTCCTGGATGAATAGAAATGGGGATAGAATTTCCTATCGTGTGGTTGGCTTTCATGTGGGTAGAGGAAGACTAGCGTCCCTCCTACAACACAGCACAGAAAATGATATTTGTAAAGATGACCCTGAGTTTCAAATGTTATGTTCAACCTACTCTGATTATGAACGAGAAATATGTGATATGTTTCAGACCAGACAGATTACTATCAGAAGTAAATTTTAAATATAAGCTTCCATGAGCTCCCAGTGTCCTGGAAGACTAACAAATGTGTGCGAATCTGTCTCCAAAAATCCTGAATAGTGTGTATGGTAAGTGCTCAAATGACCCCCTCTTTGAGTACTGCATCCCAAAAGAATGAACACAAAATTCATAAATACTTTTAGTTCATGTTTTTAATGTTTAAAAACTATGTTAATAGAGCAGTTATAGAACAGAACCTCTTACATTTCTTTATTTACACCACATCCTGGGGGTTGGGGGGACCTCTATTTGATTAACCATGAGTAGCAAAGACTTGTGACTCACGTAAGTCATTCCTCTAAAATCCATGTACAGTTTTACATGAATAAAACAGTGGTGTGCCGCATGTACTGGACTTAGATGAAGTCTGAAATACACTGGACTCCAGCGAGTGGATTACATACCAATGGTGAAGATTGAAGTGTTTGGGGGAAAAGTGACTTAAACAGTCTATGTTGGCGTCAACACTGAAAAAAAGGCAAACATGCAAGACTTTCAAAAGCTTGATAAAATCATGTTTTTTTCCTTCTTCAAATTTGTGCTCCTAGTTTATGTTCAGATTCTTTCCCCTTTTCAAAGATCCCAAAGTTTGGGAAATGCAGCAATTCAGTTTTGAAAAGAAACCCCACATTCTCCTCCCCAACTTCTGTTTTTATAAACACTGTGCAGTGGTATCAGTATTAACAGTGAAAGAGCATTATGAAGAAACAGTTTGTCATTTGGGTATATCTATTTCTATATGACAATAATTTGGGTCTAAATATTCCTTAGTTGTAGCTCAGTGGACTATTTTTTAAATAATTGATCTTAATATCTTTTAAATGATTGATCTTAATGAAATCAACACACGTATTTCTCAGACTTCTCTTTCTAAACAACTAAGTAAGATTTTTAGGTTCCAAGTTTACATTGAGAGTATGTTACCTGGCAGAGAATGTAAAACTTTCTAATTCCCAAACAAAACCACTAATATCTAAGAAAACTTTTATTCTTGATATGCAGATGCTAGAGACTTCTATTTCAGTGTGGATCAACAACTGCAAAAATATACAGCCTCCTATTTATTTACAGTATTATTTACATACAAATGAAGTATTTCCTACAATAAGCCTCAGCTGCATAGATACTTCCTTTTGCAAACACAAATTCAAGCCTGTATACAGACGCACCCAGTTTCACAGCCCTTCCTCAGAGAAAACCCCAAAGGAGAATGTCTAAGCCTTGTGAATTTTACTTATTTTCCAAGAACATTCTCTTTTAGATTTGGTGATATTTTTCTGTTGTTAGCCACCCCACGCCCAATGTGCACCTGAAAGCCTTATATCATGAATAATTCACTGTATTTTAGAGGAAGTATGTTCTATTGCTAAAGGATTCTCAGATCTGCCATCCCTACGGACATCACTTGTTAGCATTGCTAAATGTTGTAGTCTGTATCTTCTTTATTTTGAAAGTGGCTAGAAGTTTACTGTGAACTGGAATGGAGGAATTATATCCTTTAAGGCTTATGTTATGCCCTTTCTAAACCTCAAGCTCTTTACAATGATAAACTGAGAGAAACTAATGGCTTTTCCTCTAAGGCATAAAATCAAATATCTGATCATATCACTGACCTCCTCCCCACCCCACTTAACGGTGCTGTCCAGCATTCTGATAGACTGAAATGGAGCCGAGCTCTACATCCTTTTCAAAGCAGTGTGGAGCTCCTTAGTCAGTGCAGACCTTTCAGTAGAGAATTCACTTTAAAAAGAGGGCAGGATTGATCACCACACAATAAACCCAAACATTCTGCAGAATTTACTCCCGACTTGAACTCAGTATTTCCTCAAAGGTAGCATTTACAAAGGGTATATTCTTTTAATTCCCCTTAAAAACAAAACAAAACCCAAAACCAAAAAAACAGTAACACTTTACTTTCTTAACAGCTCTAAAAAATGTGAACTTATTGTGGCTCAGCCCAAAGCTGGACCAGAGTGCAGGCAGCCTCCTCTTACCACTGAGCACCTGCAGCAGACGGAGCACCTGCCTCAGCCGGGCCAGTGGGAAGGGGGAGGGGGCTCTGCTGCTGAGGCCATTTCCTCCGCTCCCCAAGTCCTGCTTCCTATTTCTCATCCCAGGAGTCCTGTGAACCATCCTCTGGGTAGGACTAATGGGGAGAACAAAGGAGAGACTGACTGGCTCAGAGTGGTGCTCAAACTTAATGTGCATCAAGATCCCCTGGAGGGCTTGTTAAAACACCTTTTGCTCCTCCAACCCCCCCAGCATCTGATTTCACTGGGTCTGGGGTAGGGCCTGAGAACGTGCATTCCAACATGTTCCCAGGTAATGCTGATGCTGCTGGTCTGGGGGCCACACTTTGAGAACCACTGGCTTAGGGGCTTGAGTCCAACTCCAGAAAAAAGTCAGTTCTGGGGTAACTGTCTGTGCTGTCCTCTGAAATACCGAGGAATCCTACCAGTCCTTTGCCCACCCCAAGCCCTGTGACCATCCCATTGCCCATGTGCACCTTTCTCTACAGGGTGTGCAAATGTAAGAAACACGACTACTGGGCAGTGAAGCCACCGTTTGTTAGCTCTAAACCCATTATATGTGCTGTATGCTGGCTCCAATGACTGGCATATGGGATAGGCTATGAAGCAACCTCCTTTTGTGGGTGTGTAGTGGGCAGGGAAGGAGATGAACTATAGGAGCAAAATGTCCTACAAATAGGAGCAGGCAGGCCAAGCCTGTGACCTCCAGAGAAAAGAAGGCATCAGCTGAGGGAGGTCCCTGGCGGTTTACAACTCACAAGAGGCCCCCTGATCCTCCTTCACACTCCTCCTACCACTAGGTTCTCTGGTAGCCCCACACTTACTCTTCCCCTCCTCTGCTGGGAACCCTGCTGCAGGCCACTCTGGTCACCTATAACTGGTGGCGAGGGTAGGCCCACCATCCAGCAGGCGTGTGGGGCTGCAGTGGGCAATCCAGATTCCACCAACAACAGGAATGGCATATTCTTGGCAACTCTGAACAAATACCCCTAGAAACAATATTATATTTAGTGGTTAGATTCTTTAACAATCTTGGAATAGTATCCAATTTCAGCTAAACTATGGGTTTGACATCTTTCCTAGCCGATCTGGGGGTTTAACCACCATGTATAACCTGGTTTACAACAGAAAATACATTCCAGGTTGCATAGAATCAACTGACAGTTTTGCAACATGATCAGCTTATAAATTGGGGGTTTCCTCTGCTTAACAAGATGGAATTTCTTTCCTGTACACACTTTACTACCCCCACTTCCAATAGGTCACCTTAAGGAAATCAGGGATTTACACTATTCTTTATTGCAATAACCAGAGAACAGCTCTAAGTCCAAAGCAGGAAACTGGCACTGTTCACTAGTGTGGAGACCTAGCTACCAAAGGAAAACGTGCTGCTCCCAGTGGCTAAGGTATAACATTCTTTAGTCTACAAATTTAGCAGAAAAACTTCTATAGCGCTTGACTGCATTGTTTAAATACTACCTAACATTTGTGATACATGTGTTTTTTGGCTACCAGTTCGCTATTCTGAACAAGAAGATTAAGAGCAGTATACGTTACAGCTAATCCCACACAAACGATGTAATTAATTAATCAGCAATATTTGACAAACTACAGTAGGGTCTACTATATTCAGTCAACAACAAACTTACATAAACATACAAAGAACATTTTAAAAACCTGTGGTATCACAGACATCTACAACAATGTGCCTCCTCTAAATAAATATATTTTAAATGATAATCATTCCTTGTACTGACACATAAAATCCAGAGATCCAAAAATATCACTACATATCCTTCTTCCCCCAAGAGTTAATGATAAATTTCTCAGTTGACTTTGGGAGTGTAAAATTAATTGTTATAAATTGAGGAAAATAGCAAGTAGCAAAATATAGCTGGAAACAATGACTATTATTATTAATGGAGGGCCATCCCACTTTCTGGCTATTTCATTACTTGGTTCTCTAGACAAGCCTCCAAGGGCCAACTAGTTTCTCTCCCTGCTCATCTGACATGGAAGACACTGCTGAAAAGGGGTGTCATCCATATTATTGGGTTAGGTATTCATATCTAAATACCCGAACTCTGACCTAATGTGACTATAATTCTGGAACATCACATTAAAAGCGATAATGACCCTACCAAGAAATGCAGGAAATCACCCTTCCTTCTCCCCCAAGAGGATTACGACAAGGGGCTCTGATGCCCACCTTTCCTATAGGGCAGTGGTCTGTAGAGAGGAGGGGACGGCTCCATGGTTCTCCCAGGGAGTGTGGAGGCCTCTAGGAATTTGAGTGGACGAGGAACAGAACCCAGAGCTCAGTGCCTGGAAACCCTGCCAGGAGTCTGCGGTTAGATTCTACTTATCGCAGGATAAGAAATCTGTGCTCGGTAAACTTCTGTGTTTGAGAAATTCAGCCAGAATATAGATTAACACCCAAGGCCTGTTTCAAGAGACCAGCTCCCAGAGCACACACATTTCTCACTGTGTGATACGGACAATCCGACCACAGGTGACGGCTCAGCTTAGAGGTAATGCAGTTCTGGGTTTCTGTTCCCCATGGCTCTCCAAGCTACCTTGTGCCAAACTCTCTTCTTTCTCAGTCTCTGTGTAGCTTCCATGCCCCCTCCCCCCAGGAGAAGGCTGGGGTAAGAGTGGGAGGCAGTTCTGTCCTGTGTGGGGCTCGTGGGGTTGGCAGCAATGGCCCAGCCCTTAGCTAGGAGCGAGAAGGAACAGCACAGACTCCAAGGTCCTCATCTGGGGGAAGGAAGGTCCTCAATGATTTTGTCACAAGTTCTCCTCAAAGACTATCTCTGAGGGTTCTCTTTCTTTCTCTAACACTCTGGATGGATTGTTAATGGAGAAGAAATAGGAATGAGGCTTATTTAAGATACAAAAATCTTGTATTTGTAATAACCTAAATTTATAGATAGATATAAAACCCCACCCCCACCCCCAAAGTACCCAATATATAAAACAGGAATTACTTAGATCATCCTTGGTTAGCTATACCATATTCTCTGTGCAAAAAGCTGGTGGACATGAGGAAAAGCTGCTGGAGTTGTAATTTAAGAGAATGTTTTCCCCTTCAACAATACAGTGTAGAGTGCAGGGTTGAAGGCTGTCTGCATCAGAGGAATATTTTCTTAGGTGTTTTGGACAATCTTTTTGCACTATTCTTGCTCTTCAATTTGTTATAAAGGTGTCACGGACTCCCCCCGTAGAAATGGAGTCAGGTCAGAATAACTTTGACACAAGTTGCCAAGAGGGAACAAAACTTCATTTGCTAGATTACCCAAATGTGTAGTTCAATATATTTACCAAGGTAAGTGTCATTTCCACCCCCTTCCCAGCTGAGAACACTTCACCAGAGAACGTCTGCGTGGAGCGGACGTCGTACCAGGGAGATCGGAGCCACCTCAAAGATCACATGCTTCCTGCGACCCTCATATGATTACCCCCGTGTGCTATGTTAACCAAAATAGGCAAATTATTTATGAAATCATTTTTTCTGTAAAGCAAAATAAATATATACAATTCAAGATTCTTTTCTCTTCTAAAAAGGTACAGATAGTGTGAGCTGAACATCAGTAGGAAAATTATTTCAGAATCTGAATCTATAATAAACATGATTGACGATGTTTTCAAAGTTCTTACAGACCATGAAGTCACAAATAATTGAGTTAGGAGAGTGGAAAATAACTGACTATGGAAAATACTAGGAAATATGATTGCATGAAATTTGGAAAAAAAAAAAACAATCCATGATCCTTAAATTGATCCCAAATCTTGGAGGGACATGAACCATTATAGAAATAGGTCTCTGCTTTGCTACCAAAATGTGATTCCATTTTAAGTATCTTGTAAATTTCTGTTTGCTTCTGTAAACTCGAAAAAGAAGTGATGACGGTTGCTGATGTGTGGTGACTTGACTGAGCAGCAGATGGAACGCCTCCTTTTCTCAGCCGATCTCAGTGGCCTTCGTCACTACCCGATGAGCAGGCCCAGTCGTAGATGACCAAGGGAATGCTGACCAGGGAAAACAACACCCCCAGACCCAAGAAAAGGGCAGCCTAGAGCAACAGAAAGGCATGAGTTATTTTCAGCAAAGCAAGCATTTCCCACATGTACCTGGGCAATAAATAGAAATGCTTTCCCTCTCCTTGTCTACCCGTGCATTTGGAGTGTGTCACAACCATTGCTGAGCTGTGAGAATCTTTCTGACACAGTGTGTGAACCTGGTTCTCCAAAGATGGGACAATAACAGCAAACTCCACAGAGCAGTCCTCTGCAGCCTGTTTCGATCTTATGGTCACTGCAGAGTGAAACTGTTCTACAGCTGACTGGGTATCCTTACAACTTCTTTCAAACTAAGATTACAACTTAAAAAAAAGTGACTTTGGAAAACATACAGGTCATTCCACCGCTCTTCACCAACCAACCTAATTTATCACCGGCAGGCAAACATTTCTGTTTGAAAAGTGGAAGAAGATATAAAAGCAAAGTAAATTTGATCAAGTGAGACAGGAAACGGGTGTCAAAAACTAAGTCACTTCAGTAATAACTATGTACGGTGCCAAGTGGGTACTTGAAATATCGGGGGGACCACTTTGTAAAGTATATGATTGTTTAACTATTATGTTGTACACCTGAAACTAATACAGAATAGTATTAAATATAAAAAAAGAAAACAACTAAGTTACTTCAAGGGTTGATGAAGGCCACAGGTAGCCAGATCATTAAATCCAGAATCTGGAGAACACAGGATTATAAATTGTTTGGCCTTGAGACTATCCATTGAGAGTTCTGCAGGGAGAAGGATGAAGCATCGTGAGAGCCAAGGGGGCTGGACTAGGACCTGGAGGATAGAGCTAAGGGAAGGAGAGGAGGCGGATGGTGGGGTTCAGAGGGATGCACATGGGTTTACCATCATGGGTCTGGTCTAACTCCCAGTAGGTACTCAAACGGATAGGAGCCCTTGTCTAATGTTATTCAGTAGTTCCTACTACCAGTTTTATTATGAGAGCCAGGCTGGGGAAGTTAAGAGAATTCATGGGCAACAGACCTCTATCATTTTGGGATCTTAGTATATTTTACTGCTGTGCAGAGTGCCTGGTCTTTCCTCTCTGTCCTTGTGAAGCAACCCCTGGTAAGGGTTAGAAGAATTTGGGATTTATGGCTTCAGGGATAATCCTGTTGATGTCCAGCATCAATGCACAAGGGTGATCCTTCCTGCCTGTCTCTTATCTGGGTCCGCTGCTCGGGTAATATGTGCGATTGGAGTCTTACACCGTCTGGGAGGGTAGCTGGGAAGCCCTCTCCGAGAGCAAACCAAGTGGTGCTCCGGAAGGTACTCACGCGGCAGCCACTTCACCCCTGCTTCCCTCACTGTCTCCAAGTGCATCACCCTGAAGATGCCCTTGAACTTCACCAGACCTGGAAACAAGAATCCCAGTATAGAAAGGTAGTTTCTGAATCCAGGTCTGTTGCTCCAGAGCATTCCTGTCAAATCATAAAGAGACTCTAAGCTAACTCAACCATTTAAATTAGGCATCACATGTTCCCTGAGCTGCAGGAAGGACTTACTTGACTAGGAACTGTACAGAAACCATGGACTGCATAAACTCTGAGTCCCTCTCCACTACACTGTGTGGCTGAAGATAAGGTATCACCTTACAGAGACAGGATGATAAACATCCCGTCTCCCAGCTAGTCCTGCTCTAGCTCAGAGCAAAAGCGAAGGCACAGTAAGAGCAATACCTGAAGAGATATTGTGAGGAAATAGAGAGGATTCTCATGAGATATGCAAACCTCCCACAGGGGAAAACTACAGCACTGCTGCCTCCCTTCGAGGCTGCTAAAAGTAGTGTTAGATGGTAGAGATGGGCTACTTATTGGGTAAATTTAAACAAAAAAACTAATCAGACAAATGAGGGGGGCTGGCATAAGACATACCCAAATTCTTTGAGTTCCTTTATCTCCATCCTGGTTTGTGATTTTTAAATAAAGAGATGAAGGGAGAATGAAAATAAGCATATTAGCAGATGTAACTCCTGTAAAATAAGAAAAAAAAGTTTGAAGTTGTTACTGTGAAATTTTAGTTTCCTAACTAGCTGCTGTAGAATAAATGTCAAGTCATAAAGCCATACCTACGACTCCAAAAATGTCCTTCATGGAGGGTATGAAGATCACCAACAAGTTGATAATAACCAAGAGTATGATGGTAACAAAGATATGACGACAAAGATTAAACTTTGTTTTCTTAGCCAGTTCAAATAAAGAGGAACGAACCTGCGGGAAAAGAAAAGGAAGACTCTGTCAGGGTCTGCAGCGAGCCAACTTCACCCTTCTCAGCAGGAACTGACGTGCTGGTGCCAGGGATCTGTCACAGGTTTTGCGATGTATAGATAGCTTAACCGTTTAGGAAGCAGGGGGCTTGATTTAAGATGGAAAAGTGTTTTTATTTATGGATAATTTTCTTTTAGGGGGGGTAATTTCTGTTTTTGTTTGATCTATGGCTCAGGGTTCTCTCCTGGTCCTTCTACATTCTCTCATTGTGTTTGATGGAGATTCGAACATCCTATCTGCATTTCTCTATAAAGAAGAGGGACAGATTAATTAGAATTAAGAGTCCTTCCATCAGAGTCTAACCCTATCTCACTGATCCCACTTTCTTTCTGAAGAGTCTTTTTTTTTTTTATCCTCACCTGAGGACATTTTTCCAGTTTTTGTTCAGATAGAGTGGGAGGGAGAGAGAGAGAGAGAGAGAAACATCGATGTGAAAGGGACACATCGAGTGGCTGCCTCCCGCACAACCAACCAGGGCCGGGGACAAACTGCAACCAAGGTACATGCCCTTAGCGGGAACCGAACCCGGGTCTCTGTGGACCGCAGGCCGACGCTCTAACCGCTGAGCCAAACCGGCCAGAGCCTGAAGAGTCTTAACTGAGTCTTGGGATCCTTCCTGGATGCGGTTTCAGTGACACAGGGAAGTTACCTGCAACAGGCTTTCTCTGGAACGGGCTCTTGAGACAGAAGGGAAGGCGAGACCTCAACCTTTCTCAGATTACACGGAGGATTTACTCACCGTGAAAAACAACACTGGCACCGTGAGGATGACAGCAACAATGACCGCCAGCCTCACCGTCAGCACGAGAATGTCATTTTTACTCTGGTACTTGTGAAGGAGGTCGGACTGCACATTTTCTAAAACGAGGGAAAAGAAGGTATTGAAAAGAAACAAAGCACAACACCGAATGGCAGTTTTTCTGAACAACAAAGAACTTGTCAACTAAAGGGCAAGGAAAACAATGATCTGGGCCGTCAGTTAAAACAATTTATAGAGTTGAAAAGAAAAATTCCCTGGTGTGAGACTTGCTCCACCTGCCCATTGTAACTTCAACTAGAAGGCATTTATAGTAATCACGAGAAGAGGCCACACAGAGGGGCTATGCTTAATTTATACGAAATTAATCCTAGGAGTAAACTGGGATTAAAAATAACACAGGTTGAAGCACAGAACTGCTCTTAATTTAGATTTTCTCAAACTCGGTGCCGCTCATCAAGCAATGTGAAGCCAGTCTTGCCGAGTGGGTGGGTGGACGGTGGCAGAGCCTCCTTCAAACTGTCCTCTTACTACTCAACTTTCAGTGGCTAAGCAGCGAGGGTGCCAGTGGAATTTAACTACCAGCAAGAAATAATTCTTCTCTTCCATGTATGTTTTTCTTATTTTAAAAAAAAAAGTATTTTGCTTATGTACCACTGAACTTTCTCTCGACTCTGAACGTCAGAAAGTGTTATTTCAAAGACAACCACAGCTAGAATGGCAGTCCCGTGGAGAGAGCATGAAACTGCTCGGTCCTTTGACAAGAGATCCCTCCCTTCCCCCATGTCTCCTTTCCGAGGCTTCTCACTGCACCTCAGATTTCATTCCCTTTAACTTTACATGTCCTTCCTTCACATCTTTGCGAGGCTCCAACTTCCAGGGGAAAACCAGGCATTTTATTTTTAATTACTGCGAAGTGTCACGAGTGTGGCGCTCTGCTCTTTCTCACTTTCAACATCTCTCTGTCTTCTCTTTTCTATTAATGGAATCTGACTCCATTCGCAACAGCAATTAGGAAATTCTGACATAGTTTTCACTTTCCTCAGTACAGGTGGTATGCTGATAAAGTGCTTTCTCTCTCCTTTTTTAATTTTAAAGGATGTTTATTAAAGCTGGGTACAATGACACACAGAAGGGCCGGGGAAATGAGCCCTAAAATGCTCTTTTTTAAAAAAATTTGATTTAATTATTTTATTTTTTGTTAATCCTCACCTGAAGATATTTTTCCACTGATTTTTAAAAAAATAAAATGTCTTTTTATTGATTTTAGAGAGAGAGGAAGGGAGAAGGAGAGAGAGACATCAGTGAGAGAGAGAACGTCGACTGGCCGCCTCCTGCATGCCCCCCACTGGGGATCAGGTCCACAACCTGGGCATGTGCCCTGACTGGGAATCGAACTGGTGACCTCTTGGTGCATGGGTCAATGCTCAACCACTGAGCCACACCAGCTGGGCTCCATTGATTTTCAGATAGAGTGGAAGGGAGGAAGGAGGGAGGGAGGGAGAAAGAGAGAGAGACATCAATGTGAGAGAGACACATCAATTGGTTGCCTCCCTTATGACCCAGGTACGTGCCTTGACCTGCCCTTGACCTGGAATCAAACCCGAATCAAACCGGAGACCCTTCGGTCTGCAGGCAGATGCTCTAACCACTGAGCAAAACCTGTCAGGGCTCTTTTTTTTTTTTTTTTAAAAGAACAGTATTAGGAGAAAAAAATGACAGTATATTGTTTCAGTAATTATTCTATTGTGCAGTCTATGTGAATATGGATAGGAACCACTGTCCTGTACTTTGAATAGAAGACCAGCAAAATCAATGGATAGATGTGTTGCTTTTTAAGTATCATGTTAAAAGTTATTTTGATATTGATTTTTACTAATTCATTTACAATGGCCTACATTTATGTGCTGACAGAAGTTACTTACCATAGAATGTCAGGTAGCCAAAAATGGCAGTCAAGAAGTACATAACAAACATGGCAAAAAAGGAGATATTTGAGACCATCTGCATCCTTTTCTGTGATCGACTGAAAACAAAGATAAAAGAGTGTGAAAAATTAAAAACCATGTTATCAAATCTAAACACCAGTGTTCACACAGAAGTGTTAATACTAACTTAACTTTCTATCAGGGTAGAGCAGCTCTGACCAGCTGAAATTACCCAGGCGATTATGCTGATCCAGAATACTTATGTTATACCTAACAGGCACTGTGAGGGAGAGATCCATGAACAAACAATTCCTTGAGTTCTCTTACCCATTCTTTAAAAAAGAACATCAGGTTCTCATCTGAAGGGCAGAGAGTATTTCTTAATATTTGTGTTTGATATTATCTCCACTGTCAGCTTCACAGGAAAAAGGCAGAATAAATTCAAGCACTGTTCTCTCAGCCCCAGAGACCAGGGGCAGAGCTGGAACTGGACCTCAGGTGTTCTGTTGCTAAAGCAGTTATTTAGGCTCCAGTTTTCCCACTGAGTAGCCCCAGAGATGCACCTGGGAGTCTGTATGTCTCCACAGCAATAACTACTACAGAAGGGGGATGATGAAGGACTCTTAGGTCAAGTTTACTCTGGCAGTTTGCATGAGCCTTTAAGTTTCTTTAACTGCCCAAATAATCTATAAGACTTGTACTCAATAACAGACTAGTAATAGTTGGTTGTGTCATAACAGGGAGTATGAAAGACAAGTAAAATTGAGAAGTACACACATGAGAAAACTACAAACTAAAAGCTGGACTATAAAATGTAAAAGATGCCAAAGACATATTTAAGTACCCTAAATACAGGATCATAAAGTTAGCATTGATGTACCTATAGATAGGTAGATGTAAATATTTCAAAATGTATCTACATCAATTAAATACGAAAGAGAAAGAATCATGAGTTAATTCAATGCTAAATGACATCCACTGTATTTTTGTTTCAAATGGTAATAGCTATATTATATATCTTTTCTGAGCTTAAGACTATGCCACAATGACTTTTTATATAGAAAGTCTGATAACAGTAAGCTAAAAAGAGAACCTATGAGGAAATTTATAAATAGGCCTTTAGTTTTCTCTAGAATAATGATAAAAAACAAATCCATACAATCATGTTAATAATTTTAAATGAACAACAATATTTTTTTGTCTAGTGTGTGGTCTTAACATTAATTTCTCTCTGCCTGTTTTACCAGCCTTTTCCATACTTGGCAAATCAGGTATGATGTATTTAGCAGTTTTCAGATGAATCTGAAGACCATTATATGTGACCTGCCGAGTAAGTATAAGTAACATAAAGCAACACATATACCTGAACTCTCCTAAGTAACATAGTATTTGAAAAACCAGATTAACAACAACAAAAAAAAACCAATAGTGTGCACTTTATATATTTACATCCAAAATATACTGCAGGTTTCTGATTCTTCTTTGTTGTTGTTTTTTCTTAAAATACAGTACTTGCTCAAGAATGGCAGAAAGTAAATGCTAAGGCTGGGTGACAAGTCCGTGGGGGTTCATTACATGAGTCTGTTAATTCTAAGACAGTGCTTGTCTATTGATGAGGACCTATAAAATGGTTAAGATGAAAAACACGTACTCTTTAAGCTCGCTGTAAATTGGCAGGACTGATGGGTGGCAGACAAATGCAAACGCAATCGTTGGTAGAGCATACACGGTCTATTTGAAAGGAAAAAAAATAAACATTAAAAAAGGTATTTTTACCATAAAATTATACAGTATTTCTGAGCTGTCATTTTATCTGACAGCTCTTCAGGATCCCTAGATTATTTGGTTGTTGGGAGGGCTTTGATACCCAAAATAGGAGCAGCTTTCTGAAGAAAGCTTATCCAGCTTGGTCATCGGGCACTTGCACAGAGGGGTGTTAGATTCAGCTTACCCACAGCATATTTTACACACTCCAGACATAGCATAACCCGTCTTTATACGGCGCTGACCAGTTACATAGCACTTTTCATACATTATCTCTGAGTCCCTACAACAACCCTGAGCGGTAGATAGACCGCTGCTGTCCTCCCGACTCCTTCCGACAGGTTAGGTGACATGCCCAGGACTTCCACCTCTATTTTACTACTCTTTGCTATATATAGGGTGCAGCTAATCAGACTTAAAAGATGGCATCTAAAAAGAAAATTAGGCCCTGGCCGGTTTGGCTCAGCAGTTAGAGCATCAGCCTGTGGACCAAAGGGTCGTGGGTTCCATTCCCAGTCAAGGGCATGAACCTGGGTTATAGGTTCAATCCTCGGCCCTGGTCAGGGTAATGCGGGAGGTAACCAATCAATGTGTCTCTCTCACATCAATGTTTCTCTCTCCCTCCCTCCCTTCTACTCTATCTAAAAAAAAAAAAAAAAAAAAAAAAAACAATGGAAAAAGATCCTCAGGTGAGGATTAACAAAACAATAATCATTAAAAGAAAATTAGTTCCACATTCACTACTTTGGCTGCATCCTTAGATTTAGAGAAAGAGAGTTTTCTATTTAGTTTTCTTTGATATGACCTTTTAAAACTTTCAAACTCAACATAACTTCTCATGCAAAAAGAAGCTGGCAGAGATGGAAGGAAAGTAGCATTTCTCATGCTCTAATTCTGCCCAAGCACTGTACCAGGCACAGTCTTAAAACAAAACAAAACAGAAAACCCATTAAGACACAGAACAGAATACTCGTTTTTACAAGTGGGGTTGGGTAACTTGCTTGAGGATTCAAGTCCAAGCCAAACTGGTCCCACAGTCCACTGTTCCCTATACTATTAACAATCTCTCCATAGTGTGAAAGTTTCTAACTGCCATTTTGTGGTGGCATCTGTATTTCAACTGTGCAAGCTGGGGAAGTTTGAGGGATCCCTTTTTGTCACCACCAGATAGGAAGCAGTGGGCTAAGGATGTTATTAATCTATTTTTAAAGAAGAGCTGAGACAATTATCGAGAAAGAAATTGTCACAGAAATGCTTAAGTTTGTCCTACATGTCAACTGGGTCAAGAGGCAGCATGAAATATAGTATTTGTATATTTCTCAAAGGTCTCTAAATGGACTGTGGAATCTGGAAGCAGGGGTACTGTGTCCCTTTGAGATAGAATACATTCAAAACAGTTTAATTACTATAAGAATAAGAAATATAATGCCCTTAATAAAAATGCTCTTTTTTATATTTAAAGGATAAGGAAACTTACCTTTGAATTGAAGGTAACATATTTTGGCGTACACATGTCAGCATTTGTTGAATTAGCACTCATTGTTGAATTTAGCTCTGAAACAATGCAGGGAATTTGAAATTTCTTGTAGATAACCTAGTATTAAAAAATATAGGAGAAACAATATAGACTTAATCAAATAAAGCCAAATAAAGAATAATTGTTACATGGCATTATACTACGGCAAAACCAAACCAACCATTCCAACCAGCACTTACCACTATTAGGAAAAAAACCATACAGCTCAAGGAAAATCCACTAGTATAGCCAAGATACCCTAAAAAAAGTTTTAAAAATTATTATTAAAAATTATTATTATTATTTCATCCATCACCTTATTTCTTTTAATGCATTTTTAAAAATGTATTTTTATTGATTTTGGAGAGAGAGGAAGGGAGAAGGAGAGAGAGAGAGAAACATCAGTGGGTTGCCTCCCATATGCACCCGGACTGGGCACAGAACCCATAGCCTGGGCATGTGCCCTGACTGGGAATCAAACTGGTGACCCTTTGGTGCATGGGATGATGCTCAACCGACTGAGCCATACTGGCCAGGGCAATGCATTTTTTCAAGCATAGTTTGGGGTTCCAATACTATACATACATGCCAATGTGAATAAAAGATTTATTATTTGATAGTGCTACTTTATTTGGCAAAAATGTGACTTTAAATAAAAGCATTATAGTATGTGTTTTGATTCCAGTTCTCCCTGACACACTAGAGAACACAGATTCCCAGGAGTCAGGGAAAAGGAGCCCCCCGAATTTAGTCATAGGTTTCTGCTGCTGTACTCTGATGGACACCTATAGCCAAATCTATTCTTCTTTATTATGCACTTATTGTGTGCATAATGGCTGTAGCCACAGTACTTCCCATCCCAAATTAGAGGCATGAACAGAGGACATGATGTGATTGAGCATCTGGGGATCTTTACCTCACTCCCCTTAGAATGCCTGGCAGATCTCCAACCACTGTAACCTCCAGAAAGGCAGAATTAAGTGGCCTCTGGGGGGTTGCACTATTCTCATCCCTGGGGGAGAAGAGCCCTTCTCTACTTATTTTTTTTTCCCCTTCTCTACTTAAACTGAAAAGAGTTATGTGTGTATACACAGAAAAGCCTAGACACAGACCCAGAAACCAGAAAATCAAATAGTTGTTTTTTTTTAAGTCTACTTATAGATCTTGTAGAACAGCTACAGAGGCTCGATATTTTTCATACAAAACAAAACAAAAAACTATGGTTAGCAATCATTTTGGGGACAACTTTAAATGTCTGCCTAGAATTAGCCCAGAATGAAAGGAGATGCATTTTAGGAGCTTTAGACTGGATGGCAGTGTGGCCACATTATTCGATGTATGAAATTCCCATGACATCAGGCACACTTGTCTCTGATTATGAGCACACAAAAAAGTAAAAACCAAATGGATATAATCTAGTGGTTGTTTACCACTTTTGACTTTGCACATCTCTCCCTTTAATGAGGCAAATAATTGAGACTGGTCAGTCTTTGATAATTTAAGAGTAATACACTATACTTTTGGGTATAAATATAAGCAACTTTCTGTCTTGATATTAGATTTAAAAATCTAATTGTCTAAATAATCATGGTATTTAAGACTTTGTGTGAGTAGAATTCCAATATTTGGACTTTTCTCAGAACAGCCTATAAGTTGTGCTATTGGAAATAACCACTGTCTGTTGCTGGCCCCAGAACTGCCCTTCTCCCCTCCATAGCTTAGCAGAATGATTGCTTAGGAAGTCACATATTGACTAGTGTTTTGTTTTTTTTAAAATTTTGAAATTGATTTTAGAGAGAGGATGGGAGAAGAAGAGAGAGGGAGTGAAAGAGAGGGAGAGAGAGAGAAAGAAAGAGAGAGAGAGAAACATCAATGTGAGAGTGAAACATCTATTGGCTGCCTCCTGCACGCCCCCTATGGGGGATCGAGCCCAAAACCCGGGCATGTGCCCTTATTGGGAATTGAACCAGCAACCTTTTGGTGCATGGAATGACATTCAACCAACTAAGCCACACCTGCCAGGGCCTGACTGGTGTTTTTATCCCATATTAAAGTCGAGACTGATTAATACTTGTAATTTATCAGTTACTTAATCTTTATCGTACAAGCGAAAGTAGAGGGCAAAGTTGTTTATTTTGTTAGGTTTCTGATTCATCTGGGCACTGCAGAAACTATGATAAAAGCAAAATCTTTCCTTACCTAAATTCTTCAAGAGACACAGAGGGAGAATGATGCCAAAGGTAACTATCACCACCAGAACACGGCCATCCACATACCAGGCTCTGAAAGACATTTCAGCGGGTAGGTCATATTTCCTTAGAAAGAGACTTTTTTTTCCTCTTAAGTGTCAAATTTCACAATATATTTTAACTAATTTGTTTACTATTATACATTTTTATCATTTTCAGTTTTATCCAAACACTTTTGACGCAACCACTACTCATTTACTATTGTCTTTCTCCCGTGAGATGAAGAAGGGATATTGTTTTCTTTTCCTCCCCTATTGGCTAGATACTGCATTCCTTCCAATTATTTATGTGGTTTCAAGGCCGAATGCACACATTGCATTCTGTCGGATTACAACTTGTATCATCAATTATTTAAAGAGAAAGGTCCTTTTTGTTTTGCTTGGCTAATATCCTCGAAAAACAAGTCACCACAGGTAGGCATTGCTCTCTCCTTTATCTCTTGTATTTGACCTTGAATCCTGATTATTGAACACTAGGAACTATGGCTAAGATTACCCCTTGAAAAAAACTGAGAAACTAAGATGGACAAGAACTGTTAAACAGGAGAGAGTCACGACATAACGATGTGTCAAATGTAGCTGGAACATTTTCCAGGGTCAACTACATCTTTAATATGGGTGGCTCATGTAAAGTTTGCTACCAAAATCTGTGTCCCTTCTCTAAAAAACAGATTCTTTTTTTCTTTTTCGCATGTTCCAATTCTGTGTTAAAAACTACTCCATATATGTTCTATTTCACAGAAACTAGACGTCGATTTCAGGCTCTTGAGAAAATGCAGCATCCACTGTTTGCAGCCTGACAGGTGAATCTACCTTTTAAATGCATATTCAAGTGGTTCTCTCTGCTTCTTTTATTTATATAACTCCAGAGAAATTTGTTGTTGAAACAACAAACTAACAAACAAAAAACAGCCTGGGGATAACTTTGTTTTGGCAATTTTCATAAAACAAAAACGTTGGTTAGCCCACATTTAAATTAAAAACATTTTAGTTATCTTACAGAAAAATGGGGAGGGGGTATAACTTACGAAAATGTCTCTTCCTTTCCCATTAGAAACTTTATGGCAGAGGGTAGTTCATTTTTTACTATGAAGAGGTAGCTCAGCATTGCTAGAGGAAAATGAGAACATTTTAGAAAGACGATACCAAGGCTCACATTGCAAGCTATATAAAAGGTTACCAGCCTGCTCTTAGACTAACCTTCAATAAGACACAAAGACAGCTGTAGGTACTCTTGCACTATCCTTGGGTTTAAATAAGTGACTGCTGTCTCTGCTTTACTTTCCTTGTTCCGTTTTAGCAAGGAGAATAACTTCTTGAATTATGTTAAAATTCATGTGGCCACCCAACCGCCAGAATTAGAAAACATAATAATGTTCAGCTACTGTAACGCTACGTATGAAAAAGCGTGTTTGGTTGTTCTTACCTCCCGTGTTCTGTAGCGAGGTGGCCCCAAAGATGACAAGCTTCCCCGTGGTGCCGAAGACCTGTTCTCCCAGCTTTTCATACACCATGCAGCCTATTTAGAAATCGTATTTGAGAACACAAGAAATGACAGGGCTCTAAAAATTAAAACTAGCCAAGATTTCATCATATTATTGACTGATCCCCAAGTTACTTCATGTCTTTCTCAAAATCACCCAAATGGCCTTCTTGGCTTTACAAGGGTTAAGGCATTCTCATTAAAAAACGATCTCGTGACATTTTAAAATGTCAAACATGACCACAGTTTCTTCTTCTTCAGGTTGGCTACAAAAGCATTACAATTAAACTGTTAGGTCATAGGGCTTATTTTTGACTACCTCAAATAGTCCTTTTACTTTACTAGGGGGAAATTCCAACTGATGATATTCTCAAGTCTGGTGAATCTCATTAAAATAAAGATTTGATTTAAAAATAAAAATCCCGATGGTTGCGATAAAAGGTTCTTTTTGAATTAATAACCTGAATGTTTAGGCTAACAAAGAATCATCTTAATCATGTTCCATCAATGCCTTGTGTGTCCTAAATATAATAACAAGTTTAGAAACATGGAAGAGTCATGACATCAGCATTCTGACTGTTTGTAAAATTTAGTTCAAAGATCAGCAACTCACAAAAGGGAGCAGTAGAGAAGTCTATCTAAAGAATAATTTGGCTGTAACAAAATGCTAAAGTGTTCAACCAGCCTATCTCAATAAATACTAAGACTAAACTATTCATTTTTTTAAAAAATGTTTAGATTTCTTTATGACAGTTCAGCACACATTTTCACAAGGTTCACAGAAAGTAATATGGGTCAGGCTAAATTAAACTTTTGTTTAATCTCTCATTAGGCTGGTGTTTAAACCAGACAATGGTTAGATCCTCAATTTATTACAAAATGTTCCAGTTAAATGGAATCGTCTATATACAATAATAGTTGGCCAACGTGGTTTTAGCTAATGTAAAAGTCAAAGTATTACAAACATAATCCAGTATCCCAGGAATAGAAAGTAAACACTTCAGGCATTACACTGCCCAGGGTACTTGAAGTCTTTTCATAGCACACTCACTCCCACATTGCCTCGGGAGTAACCTTTTCTCCTTGGAATATGCACAAAAGAGAATGAAAGCTCTGTGTACTTTCAAAACTTGGAGGCCATAATATAAAAAACATGGGATCCTTGTTTTGATTTTATAAAGACCCAAGGAAAAACCAAAGTCTTGAAAATGAAGTCATCTTCAACTAGAAATAAAAAGTATAATTGAGGGTTTACTTTAAATGACAGCACTATTGTTCATGGTTCATGACAATTTAATTTATAGTTGCTGCATCTATTTCTCCTGGTAAATACAACTACAGGTCTTCCGGTGACTCTAGGTCAAAGTTTCTGAACAGGGAGAGTGTCATTGTTTACAATTTCACCATCAAAATTATTCATCCTGGCTTTAACAAAATTAGACCTATTATCAGCTTACCTGTTTCCTTTGAACAGATCAACAGAAGGTTTATTGAATATATAGACAGCAGTGTCACTGAAGACAAAAGTACCCTAAAGCAAAGAAAATAAATGCATTAACTATAAAAGAATATACTCTGACCTTACATTTTAGAAGGGAAAAAAAGTTTATTTATATAGTTTACACTATTTGTAAATTCTGGAACCTATTAGCCACACCTTCTTTACTGAAAAAAAAATTTTTTTTTATTGATTTTTAGAGAGAGAGGAAAGGAAAGAGGAAGAGAGGGAGAGAAACATCAATATGAGAGCAAAACATCAACCAGCTGCCCCCTGCATACCCCCTACCAGGGATTGAGCCCACAACTAATGCATGTGCCCTGACCTGAAATCAAACCAGCATCCTTTCAGTGCACAGGATGATGCCCAACCAACTGAGCCACACCAGCCAGGGCTAGTCACACCTTCTTTATAATCCTCGATAAAAATGTTCTACCAAATAAAGAACTGCCCATTAGAATCTGAGTAACTAACAGTTGAAATCCTTTATGTAATTCAAAGCCTAAATAGCAATCTGAGATCATTTCAGTTGGGATGACTCTAAAACAATATTCTGAAAGAAAGCTTTTGCGGTCTATGGTGCCCTGTTCCATCCGAGTATGCAAGTGTGAGGAAGGGGTGTGGGGATTGGGGAGGCTGGAGGGAAGGCTTGCAGTGACCTTTAGGTCAGTGACCATGTGACTTTGGACAACTGGCCCAATTTCTCCCATCCCTAGATTCCTCACCTATAATATAAAGATACAAGTCAAATAATGTCTAAAGTTCTTTTCATCTTATTATTCTACGGCTACTTATGTACCTATACGTTGGACCACTGAGATAGTTTACTTTCTTTACATCTGGTTCCTCTTGAAAGAATAAGCACCACTTTTAATAGATGGGAAAATTTTGACAAGAACAATGAAAATGCTTTTTTGAATGATGAACTCATGTTTCTGTTTTAGTACATCTGGCTCATTATGAAACCCTCCTCAAGAAAAAGCACAGTTAAAATGATGTGGCATATTACATAGATTATTTCTGAATCATTTGGTTAAAACAGACATAATAATTGAAACTAAAGCCTACTTATTAAAAAGAAAAATTTTCCAGTCCCCCAGATGAAACCACTCACTTCCTGATGTAGGGAAATATATCCCTAGAATAATACATTACTGTAATAGAGTCTCTGAGTAATTAAGGCCATTGTTTTTCTAGCAAGTGCTATTGACAGGTACTTGACACATCATGGGTTCTCCCCTTCTCAAACCCTTCGTCACCTCTCACACCTGGTGAACCGCTGCCTTGGGGCTCAGCTCACATGTCACCTCCTCAGGAGCCTTCCCTTGCTCCAGCCAGAAAGACCGCTCCTTAACTCTCTTAGGTCTTATGGCATTTTGCTTCCCCTGTGTGCAGTGGGAGGACAGAATGGTCAACTGCAGAGCAGGAGGGCTGCCAGAGATGGCCAGAAAACACAAGAGGGACAGAGCTCAGCAGAAGTAAAACAAACACTGGGAGAAAGAAGAGAAACCCTAGTACTTTGGACGAAGGGTAATACATAAAGGAGAATTTAGATAAAGATATGACTGTATGCAAGTGCATTCAGATATATACTGACTTAACCAAGATCCTTGAACAGGAGGGTGATTAAGAGGGTAAGTCCCTTATTATCTATTCTGGTTGAGGGACAGAAGAAACTGAGAACAAGCATTTATTAACTAGTCCAGTAGTTTTGAGATGTGTAAGGGAACCTGATTTGATAGGCTCTGCCACAGTGTAAGATATAGGACACAGTTGTGTGATTTTTCTTTCATCTTATAAGATAAACACTATTTATGTTGAAGAAATGAGCTTTGAGTCTTACTCAGAGTTCACACATGATTTTAGGGGCACTGAACATTAAGCGGCAACTTCTACGTGTGACAGGCCATCAAGGATTTCTGTGTGGCACAGAATTGCATGGGCTTCCCAGCTGGGGTAGGATGGAGGCAGTTTTAGGATTAGCTATGTGCTATTCCAGAGTGACCATGTACCCAGTTGAAGCAATTCTCTTGGGCCTGACCGGGGAAAGAGGGGATTTACCACCGGGCCCCAGACTAATGAGTAAAGAGTATGACCTTGTGGGAGCTAGATGCCTAGCAGAACGGATAATTACTAACATCTGCATAATGATTAACCAAAGGCCTTACGTGTGGGAGAATTGGTTACTTATTAGCAAAAGAAATATTCTAAGGAAACGCCTGTACCCTGAGCTAATAGCCCTGGGACCACGTGGCTCTTGCACTTGGTCACCTAGCGCATTCCATTAGGCTGCATCTCTTTGTAGCTTCCCTGGCCTGTGGCCCTTGGCAGCAGGTGAAGGATTTCTTCATAAACTCCTATAACTTCTTTTTCTTTTTCAAGTAAGAGAAGTGTTGATCAGGGAAGATTTTAGTAGGGAGTTCACCTTTCTTCTTCCCCACACTTAACAGTAGAATGAGGTCCTCCCACAGTGATGAAAACAACTCCCATGTTCCCGTATTTAAGAGACATAACATTGCACCCAGACAAAAGGACCTGTATAGCTTAGTGAGAGCACAGCCTTTGCCTTTGGCCACCCAATCTCTGAAGACTCTCCTCCCCTTTCCCAAAATATAGATCTTTCTTCCAAAGACTAAAAACTAGTAAAAACAAAAATATTTTTCTATCAGGTCACTAAGAGGCAAATTCTGTATGTAAAAGTCTAAGACTGCTTTAGGTTACAACAGATTCTTAGAAGGAAGCAATACATTGTCTAACTGGCTATAACAGATCCTAGAGAAGTTTAAGAGGATCCAGTCAGAGATGTCAGAGACACAGACAACATGACATCTAAAAGAAAGTAACCTCGAAGACACAGACAACAGGAGGGTGGTTACCAGAGGGGAAGAGGGATGAGGGAGGATGAAGAGAGTAGAGGGGGTCAAATATATCATGACGGAGGGAGACTAGACATTGGGTGGTGAGCACATAATGCAATATACAGATGATGGATTATAGAATTGTACACCTGAAACTTATATAATTTTATTAACCAATGTCACCCCAATAAATTCAATAAAAAAAGAAGAAAAAGCCTAGCTATAAAATGAGAGGTCATATGACGTACTCCCCACCCAGCAGCAGAGCCCTTGGAAGAGCTGGAGGTAAAGCAGCAGTCACAGCTGCAGATCCAGAAATAGCTCCGATGAGGGTGTTCTGGTCTGCAACACAGGTGAGTGCTCTTAACTGCCCCAGAACCCATTCCTCTCATAATACAGAACCCTTACCAACCCTCCTCAGCACGACTCTCCCTGTCCTCTCCCTTGCCCACGTTTGAAGCAGCCCTTCTCAGACTTTGATGTGTGTATATGAATTATGCCAGGATCTCGTCACAATGAAGATTCTAATTCAGTAGGTCTGGGGTGGGACCCGAGATTCTGCATTTTTAACAAGCTCCCAGGTAATGCCGATGCTGCTGGTCCATGGATCACACCTGGAGCAGCAGGGATTTAAACCTGGGGATTTACAAATCTCAGTGTTTCTGATCCTCACAACCGCTGAGTTAGCGCCAACTCCCCTGCCACAGCTGTGCAGGTGCGACCGCAGTGCAGGGCAGCATTTACAGCTGAATTATCACCACTCCCGCGTCACCCACGGCCCTCAGCGTGAAAGCAAGGTCTCATCCACTTCCTTTGGTCTACTTCTTCAGGGCATTAGGGTCCTGAGGCATGTGTTCACCAAGGTATATATTTTTCACCCACTCCTGTCTGCCTCATCCCTGCCCCCTTTCTTTCCTGGGGCCCTCTAGGCCAGAGAACCTGTGGCGCCAAAGGCCTAGAGTAACCTCGGTCCTCAGTCCCCAGTCCCCAGTCCTGGGAGGCTCTGAGGAGCAGAGAGCTGGGCCCTCTGATGGGGCTGGCAGGTTGGCCTCTCCACCATGCCACCCCCCATGGCAAGGCCCTGGGACACAGGGCACCAGGCCAAAGAGAGTCTTCTTTTTGTCCTTCACGGCCTCTGGCCAGTTTTTTTATAGTCTTAATAGCATCTAGCTTTGTACTTAGAAATAAAAAACATTTTCACCAAGGTATATATTTTTAAATTATTTTCAACTCCACACCCCTCTTCCCCCTGCCATGTCTCTACCCTTCCAAAAGGGATGGGGGGCTCACCTCATTATATAACTCTTCCTCTTCTAAACCTGGTTAAAAGCATAAAAACTTTACCTTCCTCAATTAAATGAGCAGAAAGTCCGCATAAAAACGGCTGCCCTGGAGGAAAAGTGGTCTTTATCACTAGGTCCTGCCTTTACCTGTCAGCATCTCCCACCAACCTTCAGGCCCTTACCCTAAAACTCATGGGCGTGTATGCTGAGTGAGGCAAAATACCTACAGGGAAATTTAAAACTTCAGTACAAGGAAATTGGACAAATCGTAGGAAACATTGTTTACTGGCCAACTGTCCTTCTCTGGTCCCTCCCCCCCATGGTGGCCTCTCCCTCACTCTTCTCCCTTTCACCTTTCTTCCTCATTTCCAAACTGCCTCCCACCCTGCACTTCTTTTTTTTTTTTTTATCCTCACCTGAGGACATTTTTTGCACTTAACTTCAGATAGAGCAGGAGGGAGAGAGGAAGGAAGAGAGAGAAACACCGACATGAGAGGGTCACATCGACTGGTTGCCTCCTGCACGACCCCAACCAGGGCCAGGGACCAACCGCCACCGAAGTACGTGCCCTTGACCGGAATCGAACCCGTGACTCATGGGTCCATGGGCTGCCACTCTAACCACTGAGCCAAACCGGCCAGTGCTCTTTATTAGTCTTTTATCACCACTCACTCTTCCTGCTCTTCCATTCCACCTCCAGCTCTTCCTAAGGGAAGTATCTATAGGAAGTGAGCCCTAGCCGGGGAAGAAGGAAGCGCTGAGCATCCTGGACACCCAGCTGCGATGTCAGGTTCAGGAGCTTCCCTGGCTCCGTGACCGAGAGCCGGTGGAGAAAGGAGATGTATCATGTGGGAAGGGGCTTTAGGTGAGGGCCGTGACATCTAAGCTGAGCAGGGAAACACAGACTGCAGGTTCCCAGTGACATTCAAGGACAAGGACAGTGGGAGTATCCAAGGCAGGACCCTGGAAGTAGAAGAGGCTGTGGGCCCAAGAACAGTCAAGGCGAGGTGTGCTGGAGCAGCGTGTTTCCTGGCTCAGGGACGCCGAGGTGGTAGGAGGCTTAAGGGGAGAGGACAGGGGACACAGAGGAAGAATTGTTTATTTAATGAGAGTTCAAGTGGAAGGAAACATGTGAGATAAGGGGTCAGGGGTGCCTAATTCATGTGACAATTTTAAATATTTTGAAAAATTCAAAATTATCTTTTACATACAAATACATTTCCTAGAGCTTTAGTTTAATGGGGATTCAATATAATCAACAAAACACTTTCTTGATCTTTACTAAAATTAAATTTAGGGGTATTCGCGATGTCAGGCCCATGCTAAGCACTTTAAAAAAATTTTTCACTTATGAGTCGTACAATTACTATCTATTTTACAGATAAGGAAATTGAAGGGAGGTTAAATATTTTGTCTAAGGTCACACAGCATCAGAGCCCTCAAGGCCTGGGAGTCAGACTCCAAAGTCCTTACCACCACGCTATGTTGTCTGCCAAAGGCAAGTGTGCAGAGAGAATGTGCGGGAATGACATCAGAAGACAAAAACTTAGAATAAAATACATCAAAATATTAACAGAGCTCATGTTTTAACAGTGAGACTTTGGATGATTTATTTATACTTTTCAATTTTATTTTATGCATTTTCAAAAAGGTCTTTAATGATTATCTTACTTTTACAATGAAAACATTGAAATGAAAACTATAAATAGCCTTTCAAATGACAGCATTATTATTCCAAACCCTTTTGGGGGGTTATGTCTCAAGCTCATTAATATAGCCCCTATTTCATGTAAAGAGCTCACAAAATAGTTATGAAAAGGAGCAGAAACAAATACTCATTCAGTTCGGAAGAAGACTTCTTAGTCATTAAACCCTGATTAAATTTCAACATTCAGAGCGTCAGAGGACCAACACACTAGGATCTGATAGCATGTGATTATTTGTAATATTTACAAATGGAACTAGGGAACAAAAGGGATAGTTTTAAAAGGTTGGGCAGGGAACAGGTGGTGGTCAGTTTTCTGTACAATTCCTTCTATGTGTTTCTTTGTAGGTAAATCTAAATTTTTGGTGCAAAGCTGCTCTTAAAATAGCCTCACTGTTGGTTAGGTATTTTGTTTTGTCTAGAGAAAGAAATATGTATCTCTCATGACCAAATCAAATAGTATCTAATAAAATCCTAAAAAGAAATAAGTATTTAAAAGAGGTACGCAGATAGAAATAGAATTTGTCAGTTTAGTTGACAGTCTGTGTGAGGTTAAAGAAGTTAGGAGGAGGCTTGAGTTTATAATGAGGAAGTTATACTAGTAAGAAAGAAAGTCATATACCACCACAACTTCCTGTTTTTTGCCTGTAGTCGTTAGTAGACAGCTGTGGCCTTTTTGTTTCTCCACTTATAACTCTTGACATGTTCTCCCTCCTCTTCTTCTATTCCACAAGGATAACTGGTTTTCCTTCTCCTCAAACCTAGAACTTTATCTTTTAAAATGATGCCCCTTTGCCCTGGCCGGTTTGGCTCAGCGGTTAGAGCGTCGGCCTGCAGACCAGAGAATCCTGGGTTCGGTTCCCACTAAGGGTGTTACCTCAGTTGCAGTTTGTCCCCCACCCCGGGTGGGGTTGTGTGGGTGGCAACCAGTCGATGTGTCCCTCTCACATGGATATTTCTCTCTTCCTCCCCCTCTCCCTCCCACTCTATCTGAAGATAAATGCAAAAGTGTCCTCAGGTGAGGATTAAAAAATAAATAAATAAATAAAATGATGTCCCTTTATCATACTGTAAATATGTAACTCCTCGGTGACAGAAAACTCCATATAACCATTAAATAAAGGAATGTGCTGCATTTGGTGAGTATTTTGGACTTCCATTCCATTAGGAATGATGGATTTGGGGCTTCATTCATACTTTCCTACTGTTTCCATGGTGACAGTGCACATTTAAGGACAGATGGGAGAGTTAAGAGGAATACTCCCTGGGTTTGTTATCCTCCCTTCCTCCTTCCCGCCACCAGTCAGTGTCCTCTAGGGCAAATTACTCAGCCTCTGTGAACCTTCCTTTAACTATAGAATGAGGGTGATAAATAGGTTGTTATAAAGATCCCAAGAAACAATGTATACTTTACAGCTATCTTCTTTTATTAATCTTAAAAAATAAATAAATAAGTAACAGCCATTCTCAGCTAGCAAGTTATACAAAAAGAGACTGCAGGTGGCTTTGCTCTGTAGGCTGTAGTTTGCTGATACAGATGTAGATAGGTGATACCATGTACCTGATGTAAAGTGAAGCATGTGGCCATAGAACAAAGCAAAATTAGCTGGCTCACACGGGGGCAGTGTTTTCAGTCTACTAAACCATCTACCACTCTGTGAGTAATAAAGTTCAAGTTAACTTTGAAAAGCCAAACTTCTGCACCCTACTGACCTATTGTGCTGATACACACTACGCCTACTATAACCCGGAACAGAGAACAGAAAAGGCATCCTGTGCATCATGGAGGCGAGTAATACTATTAAAGCCTTAGTATAATTAAGTTGCTTCTTGCAAGCTAAGAAAAACACAGAGCTCCGAAATTCACCAGATGCAACTCCACATCGATTGGACTGAGCTCGCACACACTCTCTGCGCATGCGTGTGCAGACACACGTTCCTACCTCTGCGGGGCCCAGAGAATTGACTTCTTGGAACACCTTATCAGACACATCTTAGGTGACTCACCAACCAAGCATAACTGCTCAACTTTTAAAAACAATAGGTGGGACTCATCTCCTACTATTGCCACCTCTTTCTGTTTACAAATTAAGCACTCATTTTTTAGAACATCACTCACCACTTCCTTGTTTCCCTATTTCTGAAAAGCTTCTTATTCCAATGCATTTCAATAGAGTTCAGTGGCACTGCTACTGTCCTTTTCACATGTATTTCAAATGTTGGCAAGACTGAATGTGCCATTCTCCTCTCCCAGTATTATTATTCCCCCCAAAAAGATTCTAATGCCTATGATTTTTGCTGCCAGCTGAAGGACAATTTTCTCTTCAGATCATTTCTAAGGAGCATTGACTATAACTCAAAGAATTTTAAAAACAAGTAAGTGATTGACAAGACAGAAAACGACTGTAACTAACCCACGGACCTCCTAGGATCATCCGGAAGAGCAGGGTTTCCTTAACGACTTCCTCTTTTGCCCCGTTTTTATATCACAAGACCCAAATGGGACTTTCCTTGGGAGGCAAAGAACTTCTGCCTTAGGGGTGCATAGAAAAGACAACTTAACATTTACAAGGAATAACTTGAGAAATATCACACAGACCATATTTGTTACTGATAAGAGCAAAATTATCATCTTGGCAGGTGTGATTCTAACTCTTTGGAATATAAGTAAGATAATAAAGCAAAGGCAGCTCACAGGAACATGTAGAATATTTACAAAGGTACACTGCAATTTCACTCCAGTTTAGTAGAATTTGCTGAAAAAGATTTACAGACTTCAGAGAGTATATTGATGCAGCTATTTAAGAACACAAACCTCCTGAAAATGAGAAGCCCATTTCTGCAACACAACAGTGATGATCAAATCCCTATAATAAACAAACAGTACTTAGGGCAATGCATTGATGGGTCTACAGTTCTAGTTCCACTTCTGTCTATCCGTCACGTAGGCTCAATTGTAAAACACTGAATTTAAAGTGAGAAGGCACCTGATAGTCTGATCTTAGTTTACAGTCACTCTTATTTTTTAAGTTTACCCTTACTGGCATGGCTATTTACTGGTTTGTTTTATAAACATTGTAATTATAGACAACACAATGCTGCATCTTTTTGGTGGTAGGATAATGATAAATGGTCCACAAAGGTAAATATTGAGAGAAAGAGAGAAGGGTTAGGGTGAGGGGAGAATTCACCTACAACCGAAGCAAACAATCAACAGAGTGAAGGTAATTGCTGTAAACTGACAATGACAACAGCTATCCTCTCTGCAAATAGTAATTTAACAACAAATGCCCCTTTAGGAATGCAATACTAACCTCGAACAGTATTTCTTAACAGTGTCTGAACTATTTTGAATTTTCAAATGAAAGAGGCATTCCCAGGAAAGTAATCTTGTGATTAGTATCATTACATCTCTATAGCCTACTTAAAATTTGAACTAAACCTTTCAGTTCATTTTTTTCCCTCTGATAAGTTTGCAACAACTAGGAGAACCACTGTTTTGCCCCAAAGCCTTGTTTTTGGTTTTGCAAAATCTAATTCTCATTCATTCATCATTTCAGTGAAACATCTGAGAATCAGCTACATGCAAACACTGTTCTAGATCTTGTTGGGAGGAAAGGGATGAATTGAACAAGGAAGAATTAGACATTAATCCTGCCTTTGTAGGGCTCAGAGGTAAAATATATGCCTAAATAATGCCTGTCATCTGGAAGAATCAGAGAAACATTTTTGGAGACGTCCTCTGGCCTGGGCCTTCCAGGACCATCACGACATTCCTTGGGAATGAACATCCCATGGCGTGGGAGTGGGGTGGTGGAAAGGCCGAGGTGAGAGGCGTGGTGCGGGCAGCCTCTACAGAGAAGAGGGAAGTTAAGCGTGTCAGGTGCAGAGGCAATCTGAAGGGGGATAGGGCTGAAATATAGTTTAGAATAGATGGTGCAGCACCAATTTCTCATTCTAGCTCTTCCTAAATATTCACATTGAAAATGCCTTTTTCTCAAGTTTTCTGTGGGTAAGAGGAAAAGGAAAATGTCTCATTGCACTGGTTTTAAGTGCTCTTTAAAACAGTTCTTTTCAATAGCTTCTTTTCCTAAAAGCACCCAGTGAAAAAGGCAATTTAAAGACTGTAAACCTTCCACTCCCACTGCATCCCCAGACCCTGAGTCACTCGCTGTCAACTGTTCTCTTGTGCTCCCACTACCTCACTCCATGCTCACGTCACCAGTGTTGAGTTTCTACATAATAATATTCCTGGGAATTTTCCCCATACCAGTACAGATAAGTCTATTTTACTCTTTTATTTTATTGTATTAAAAAATTTTGTTGTTGTTGTTAATCCTTACCTGAGGATATTTTTCCATTGATTTTTTTTTTTTCCAGATAGAGTGGAAGGAAGGGAGGGAGAGGGAGAGAGAGAGAGAGAAAGAGAAATATGGAAGTGAGAAAGACACATTGATTGGTTGCCTCCCGCATGACCCCGACCAGGGTTGGGAATTGAACCTGAGACCCTTTGGTCAGCCGGCCAACGCTCTAACCATTGAACCGCACCAGCCAGGGCTATTTTACTCTTTTAAATATTCTAGTTTATGGAACTACTATGGTTATAGAACCAATTTCCTAATAATGAACTTGGCTTTATTTGACTTTGGTATTACTTGGTTTTTAATTCTTAAATACAACAAGTTTAGTTAAACCCTTAGAAGGAATTACATCCAAGGGCCCCTGAAGGCAGTGGGAAATCTTAAATAACACATAAGGCAAAGTCAGGCACAACTATGAGAAATATGAAGCAATTCAGAAAGTTGACTGGTTTTGCAATATACTTACTTGCCATGACCGGGAATTTGACCACCCCCATCTACAATTTGGTACACTTGATATTGCAAAACTTCTTTCATTACAATAAAGGCAATGGTTCTTGGTGGAACAGTAGTAAAATAATTCAGGAATACTGACTGATTTTGTAAGGTGATTTAAAAGCGAAAATATCAATTTGCAAGTTTCCATTGATAAGAATAAAATTTTTTCTCATGATATACATTAATAATGCATGTTTGGTTTCTGAAGAAGACATTACTAAAAGGAAGTAGTGTCTTAGACCACACAGGTTCTGGAGTCGAGAAAGCCTGGGTAGAACCGTGGCTCCCCTACTTTCCAAGTCATTATCAAGACTCAGTTACTCCATCTGTAAAATGGCACTGATATTCACAGTGCTGTTGTTGGGGATTAAATGAGATAACATGATGCCATATTAAGGTGGGGCAAAAGGAGATTTACAATTGTTTGTATGAAAAATAAAACAATAATAAATAATAATATAAGAATAAACTGTTTCACATGCTCACAACTGTAAACCTACTTTTGCCTCACCCTGTATACTAACTGTTCCTAAATTTTAACAATTATAGTGACTACCTAATTAGTACTTTTAACAAGCACTTACTATACAGTGTTCCTATGTAACAGGCACTACTGGTACTCTCCTTTTCTCTCTCATACACACACCCTAAGGGACTGATATTAATAAATAAATGTCTTCTTGCATGCCACTTTTCAAAGTGTGCTTTTAGACTTTATCTTTTTTATTCTTACAAACACTACCCAAGTGAGATATAAAATGGAAAACAAGACCCACAAAAGTCTGGGATTATAATAAACCAAAATAAAATTTAAACTATTGTTTTATACAGATGGTGTTTCACAATTATCATTTCAAACAGATTGCTCACAAACTCAGTGTTTACAATAAACTATGATCTCTCTTTGAGCTCTCAAAAGCATAATGAATTACATTCTCCTTTTTCATGGTTTTAGACTTAAGGGTTATATTATTAAAATAGTAATAAATAATAATACATGCTAAGAAGTTATGACAAAATATAAAGCATTTATTGCATAACAGATTCTGTATAGTGCAATAAACCTCTCCTTTACCTAGCACTCTGAGGAGATGATATATTCTAAAGAGATTCATTTTCTATAAAACGCATGACTTCTATAGAAATCTTTAGAAACTGTAGCTTTCCTGTTTGGGGCTGGGGGTAAGGGAGACAGTATTGTAAAACAAAATAAAACCCACTATTCTTCTATGCCAATATGTACTTTCACGCCAATCCCTACTTTTGCTTTGATGGGATTATGAGGAAGTGGTGTAAAATAATCAGCGGTAGAAGGGGCAGTTACAGTGGAAGGAATGTCTTCAGAACCCATTGTCTTTTGCTGCTCCAGGATACTGCCTCACTTGTTTCGAACAGAGAACCTATACCTTCAGAACAACTGTGCACTGAGATTCTCCACTACCATGCTTCCTGTCTTCGGAGAGAATGAAGGCCCCCGAATTCAGGCAAACACAAAATCTCACAGCATTCTTACAACAGGGCAGAATTCCCTGAATCTGCCCTAATTGAATCAAATGTGTGTTGAACAGGAATGACAGCCATTATGGTTAGGTGAAAAAAATGAGCCCCAAGCTCATCCAAGAAAAAGAAATCACCCCAGCAAGTTTCCAGATGAGCCCAGTGAAGAGCCCGTAGCCAGACTCAGTGAGACACAGAGGAGCCTTCCCAGCTGCTTTTCTAAAGAAGCCTGGACAGGCTTGGACTCTTTTTCCATGTTGGCCAATATGAGTCTGGAACAGGGCCCTGAACCAGATGAAATATCTTGATCCTGCCAACTGCTTCTTGGCTTTGAGCAGCTGTAGGAGCAGCTGGTTTTACAACACACAGAGTGAGTCCTTGTTCTGAAGTAAGAGAGGTCTACATTTTGTGAAAAACATAAAAGTTTGGGTCTTTATATACAACTACCTTCATGAGTTTTAATCTGATGATTCGGTGTGTTGTGCTTGCTATTCATGCATCTTACAAATAATCAAATGATCTATAGTAGTTTTATCCAGAAGCAATCGTCCTGCAACTATAAAGGTCAAGTTTATCCAATTCTTTGCTTTCAAAATTGAAGAGTCATGAAATCAATTATCCCTGAAATCAATTATCCCTGAACCAGTATAATTAGAAATCAACCGAGGTCCAGGAATCATAGATTGAATATAAGAATTTACTCCTGCTCCTTCCTGATATTCCAGTAGAGGGATTTTTTTAAAAAGGTATAAAACCACTAGGATAGTAAGAACACGAGAGGAGACAACAATAACAAAACTTCAGAAGCTGAAAAGTAGCAGAGCTGAATCTTAAACTGGCAATGGAGAAAGCCAAGACTAATCCAATTTATTCCACAGAATTCCCAAAAGGCCCTGGTGGCATTACTGGAAGTAGGTAACAGTGGAAGGGCTAAAGTAAAGAGGATCTGTTTACTTCTTTTAAGAAATAGCTAGATTCCCCAGACTAGGCACCTACTCCGTAAAGCCGAGTGACTTGACTACACCTCTCCCATCCTGGCAAAAGATACGTATCTCAAGATACATTCTCTGGAAAGTATAAAATATGTCTCTGGGTGAGGGGACTCAGCACAGCTTGTGGGGGAAGGGGTACTATAATGAGAACAGGGATTGGGTGAACACATGCACACTGAGATAGTCACCCCCACCCTTTTCCACCACTTGGTTTCCAGAAAGATGGCAGCAATGCCCACACTCTCCAGGCAGGTGATTGGAAGATCTCTGGGCGATCTGAACAGCCAAAGGGAAACCGACACTGGTGGTTCCACAGGTAATGAGCCATTCACAGCACCTCCAGTAGAGCCATTGCCAACAAGCCCCACTTATGTGTACCAGGCTTAAATCAACGTTGACAAAGAAGGATCACCTGACATCAGAGGAAAGATTCTAAAATGAAAGATCGAGTCCAAATCAAACAAAAATGTCAGTTTCCAGCACAGGAATATAATAAGCAGAATTCAAATAGTTGGAAACTCTATATGACAAATGCCCCCGTTTCTTCAACAAATAAACTGCATGTAAAAAAAGAAGAGAGAGCCCGGCTTTTGTGGTTAGTGGTTTGAGCAGCGTCCCATGGACTGAGAGGTCCCAGTTCGATTCCCAGTCAGGGCACCTGTCTGGGTTTTAGGCTCGATCCCCAGTGGGGGGGCATGCAGGAGGCAGCTAATAGATGTATCTCTCTCACATCAATGTTTCTGTCTCTCTCCCTTCCTCTCTCTCTAAAAAAAATCAATAAAAACATATTTTTTTTTTAAAAGGAGAGAGAAATGAGGGAACCTATAGATTAAAAGAGACTTAAAACACATATCAACCAATTTCACTATATGGACCCTATTTGAGTATTGACTTGAAAAATCCAAATTGTTTTTTTTTAATGAGATAATCAGAGCAATTTAAATATTGGTTGGATGTTTGATGATACTAAGAAACTATTGTTAATTTTGTTTTTTATCCTCACCAGAGGACATTTTTGCATTTTTATCTTGAGATAGAGCGAGAGGGAGAGAGGGAGGAAGAGAGAGAAACATCGACGTGAGAGAGACACATCAACTGGTTGTCACCCACATGACCCCAACCGGGGCCGGGGACAAACTGCAACCGAGGTACGTGCCCTTAGCAGGAACCGAACCCGGGCCTCTCTGGTCCGCAGGCCGACACTCTGACCACTGAGCTAAACCAGCCAGGGCTATTGTTAATTTTTTAGATGTGACATATTATGGTGGTTTTAACAGTCTTTATATGTTAGAGAAATATACTGAAATATTTATGGATGAAATTATATGATAGCTAGGATTTGCTTCAAGACAGTCTGGGTGAGGAAAACTGACTAAACGTGGGCTCACGGGAGGAAGGAAACATGGAAATCTTTTATAATATTATCTTTACTATATGTTTGAAAGTTTCTATAACAAACTATCATTAGAATCCTCAGAGAAGACAATTAAATCATAAAACAGAAACAAACTAATATAAAAAGGAACATTCAAATAATTTTCAAAAGCTCCTGTAAATAAAGAATAACAGAAATAAAACATTCAGTAAAGATTTGAAGAAAAAAATGAGGGCATATCCCAGAGGGTACAGTGAAAAATTACAGAAATGAAAATAAAGAAAATAATAAAAATTAGAGGACTAGTCCAGAATGTTTAAAATCTTGGTAACAGTTCCAGAAAGAGTGAAGAGAGAAAGAGAAAGAAGGAATTCATTAACACAATAATGTAAGAAAATGTCCCAAAACTGAAGACCATAAATTCTTAAAAGAAAATAATGCACCAACTTCCTGACTCGATGGATGAAACAGACTCACATCGAGACACATCATTGGAAACTGCAGAACATTGGGAGCAGAGATTTGACAAGTTTCTAGAAAAAGCAAAACAAAAAACAAAAACCCTGGCTATATTTGAAAGGTCAGGAGTCAGAAGCATATAGGACTTCACAACAAGAGAAAGCAATGAAGTAATACTTTCAAAATTCTGAAGGAAAATTATTGCCAATTTAGAGTTTATGTATCCAACCAAACTACCAATCAAAGGTGAAGGCAGAATAAAAACATTTTTCAGACATGAAGTCCTCAAAACTTTTATTTCTATTCATCCTTTCTCAACAACAAAAACAAGGAAGTACAGAAAGAGGTAGAAATGGAATACAGGGAACAAGGGGTCTAGCAGAGAAGAGAAGTGAAGGGAATTTCCAGAATAGTGACAAATAAAGATTTCAAAATAAAAGTTACTCTCATACCTCAGTTTCCTTTTCTGTGAAACAGGGAGCTAACAGTAGTACCTGTCTCATAGACTTGTTAGGATTCAGCATAAAACACTTAGAATAGTACTTGGCACAAAGTAAGAGCTACAAGAGTGTATTATTATTATTATCAAAGAGTTGACTCTACCTTATGTTAACATATAACTGTTTCATATATTACAATAACTAAAAAAAAAAAAAAAAATCAATGTAAAACACATTTCCAGCTTTGGAATGACTAAAAATAGTCATAGAGTTTTGGAGGTTGGCAGGGCTCTGAGATTTTTCTAGTGTCATTTTCTTGTTTTAAAGAGTAGGAAACTGAAGTCCAGAGTGGCGAACTCGCCTACGTCTACACAGGCATTCAGAAGAGGAGCTGGATTGGCAGTCAGCTGTTTCATGTCAATGCACTGAAAATCAGAAGTGCAGCTATCCTCAGAGGGTCAGAGTGTCACACAAAAAAATCACAACGGAAATATTTTGTCCAGTTCAGTGTTTTTACCCTAAAACCTGGCACTTGACTCAATATATACATAAGCGGAAAGGCCACAAAGAAAGACCTATTCAGAGCAAAAAAGAGAAGAAGCTACAGTTGGGTTTCCTGCTGAGTTAGGTGGACAATAAGGAAGAAAATGTATTCAATTCACTGCACAGAATGGACACCTCTGGTGGGTTTACACACCAAAGTGAGAATATTAATCCCTAGTACACTGGGCCAATATGAGGCAGCACGGATGGGCATTGCTGATCCCTGACACAGTTTTCTAAGTCTTTCTAAAGGAATACACACCATTTTTAGGATTAGTAGCATTTTTGGTGTCTGCTACCAAGGAAATGATGCTCTCATCAAAATGACCTGACAGTGAGGACTACTGAGCAAGGCCAATGAAGTGAGTGAGTATAGTCAGGGGAGAAAAGGCAAGATCCTAGGAGAAGAGAATTTCTTCCATGATTTATCAGGCAAAGCACCACTAATACTCCTTTGAGGTTTGAGAGGGTGAGAATTTTCCTGGTAGTAATTCTATGATCTGTCTTCATCTTGTTCCAACTGAAAATAAGCCCTCTGTACATTGGCACAAAGTCCATTCAACAGTTTGAGATGAACTTATTTTAAAAGAAAACTGCCCATTTGCTTTTCACAGAATCTCAGAGGAAAATACATGCTACTTTCTCTTCTTTCAAACACTGGCAACTTCTATGCTTCTATAATATATATTACAAATTTGTAATTACTTTTGGATATAGTAAATGTTCCAAAGCAATCCAAATACTATGATGGTGACTGGTTGGATTAAACACCTCTTAATATTTTGATCATTTAGCTGAGATTTAAAGTGACAGGTAAAGGGTTCAAAAATACAAAACAATGCTTTTAATACTTTTTATAAAAGCCTACTTTGGTATTTTTTATTAATAAGATTTTCTCCTTCCACTTTCTTATAAACATTAGGTACATCTTGGAAAATCATTCAAATAAACAATACAAAAGTATATACTGGTAACTTAGCCAAGTTAGTAAAAACATAAGAAATAAAAACTATTTAGAAATATTTCCAATTTCTTCTGTGTTTGAACAGAAACATACAGAAAACACAGTTTAAAATGGAAAAATACTGCAATGTCAACACTCACAGAAAAAGTAGGATTCCGGTGTTTGCCAGGGCGAAGGCGAGTCCCAAAATCCCACTTCCCATAATGGCGTTGCTTAGGTTAAAAACAGACATGCCTAAGGAGGTTGTTCCTGGAATCTGAACAAAAAGACAAACATTCACACTAAGCAAAACAGTCCCCAATTCTGTTCATCACACCAAAGCCTTTAAAACACTATTAGAAACCAACACAAATTAAATTCAACAAATCCGTCCTTAGTGGTTTAGTTATTTTTTTAAATGGGTTTCCAGAGAAAATACATAGAATCTGAGGACTATCTTGGTGAATATAGATAGCTATACCTTTGGTACTATGCTGCATGAATCAAAAACATCTGTCTCCATTAATGTGATTAAAAAATAAGCGTACTTATTACAATGACACTTACATATTCATCGCATTTCTTTTTTTCCAAATGGCTGTTTGTGAGACTTCTTCTACTTTCACGATCAGAAATAAACTTGCTGGAAAGACATGTATAATACATTTAACTTTGTGGTAATGATTTGAAGCTTCACATTATATCTAAGTGATTTATTACTTACCAAAACATATTACACATGAAAAGTATCAATCTAACTCAAATCATTTTAATACTAATAAAATAAAACACTGCACGCAATGTGAGTTAACATTTACGTAAATTTTTCTCTACAAATTAGATAATGTCAAACATACTATAAAGCTGTCATGTAAAAGAATTTCGGAGGCAGGATTCTTTCTGAGCTCACATTCCTGGAGTACAAAGTTATTAAATAGGAATTCCCTCTCCTCTGCAAAAAAGGAAACAACTCTTTCCCCTTCAATTATTGCTTCAGCACCTGCCATATGCAAGTCGCCAGACAAGGTGATGAAGGAGACCTGAGAGTATGTAACACAAGATGCAGACACTGAGCTATAGGAGTTCAGAAGAGGAAACCGGTGGGGGAGGCAGGGCATTAGTCCATGATTAGGGGCAGAGCTAAGACTTTAAGAAAAGCATGGGATTTAGAACGTGAGTTCAAATCCTCTCTAGCTGTGATGGCCTGTGTGTGCTACCTCAGTTTCCTCTGTGAAATTAGAATAACATGATTACATTATCTCATGGTGCTATTGGGAGAATTAAATCATCAGTACAGCTCCAGACACAGAGTAAGAGCAACAGATGTGAATCATTCCACTCCGCGGGGCATGGGACTTGAGCTGGGATGGGAAAGGTTCAGACAGGCAAAGTGGAATAAACTGTCTGCAAATACACAGAAGAAGGAATTCAGAATGCTCTAGGAACCATATTCAGCATTAATATCAGAACGTTATGGCCTAAATTTTGAATTTTTAAAAAATTCACCATTAAAAAAATTAGTGATATTGTCCAAGAAAAGTCCATTTGTTGGTAAATGGCTACTTGTATTAGTAAAACATGTTAGGTATGCTTTTTAGCTCCTCTTCCAGAAATTTAATTATCTGGTCTTAGTAAGAACTAATCACAGTAAGTTTTTCACTAATGAATGTAAAGCTGCTTTAACTGAACTGTTTTAAGGAAGCATACATCTTCAAACTGTACATTATATTTTCATATGCTTTTTTGAATAATGCCATGTTTCACGACAAAACCATTATCGATGAAAAATATACATAATCAATATTGGCTTTATTTACCTATCTTTTTCATCTTTAATCCAAGGGGGTCTGGCTTCTCCCTGGCATTACTTCTCCAAGTTTGCATTATTTTGCCAAGATAAACCAAAGACAGGCAGTATACATACTACAAACTTCCTCTGAGATCATCCCCTGGTATAAGCAGCACAATCTGTGGTTTATTCCCTTCAGCATCTGCCTTTGCCTAGGACCTGGACAGTTACTGTGAGAGATCAAAAGGAAGGTGAAGAAAACCTTGGTCTCTGAAACAGGAAAGACTACACCGGCTAACACCAGAATAGGAATGCCAGGCTCTGTAAAATGGAGATGAAATAAGGAATCCAGAGAAGGAAAAACCATTATTGGGAGGGATTAGCCAGAGGAAACTTAAGGCCAAAGGCCTGAGAAGTGGTATTACAGGAGAATGACATAATGAAAGCAGTATCTTTGGAGACCAATCTGGCAGGTGTAGAGAGTTTGGCCCTTCTTCAGCCCTTAACATTTTACGTCTTTCCACAGACTTGAGGTTCACTAATCTGGCTAGAGAGGGGTAAAGAAAAGCAGCCTTCCATTTCACACAGGCAGCCTGAGGAAATGCGGGGAGCGGACTCACCAAAATGAAATTGATTTCTAAAATAAAATGACCACTAAATAAAAGCCTGTTTTTAATCAGGCTAATTTTAATAATCAACTCAAATCTATCAAATCTTTATCCAGAAGGGACCCCCATTTGTCTTTCTGGTGGAGGGACTTCTTTTCCAAAGAGAATTTCCATTATTTTTAAATTAAGGGAAAAGCCTAAACATTTTCTTTTTCTTTTTTTTTTTTTGTACGTGCCCCTAGCGGGAACCGAACCCGGGACTCTCTGGTCCACAGGCTGACACTCTAACCGCTGAGCCAAACCGGCCAGGGCAAGCCTAAATGTTTTCAAACAAACTAAACACTAGCAAACCGCCCACCGCAGATCGAAGTTCCCTGCCTGGCTGTGTGCCCGAGATTGGTGGCAGAGGATGGGTGGGCAGAGAAGAAAGGGATTCAGGCATTGTAAAATGAGGGGCATTCAGGAGGGTCAAACACTGTGCAACTAAAGGGAAAGAAGAATAAGGGCCCCACATGACTGCTGGCTCTTTCCTGCAGAACTTCGCTGGATGGGACTGAAGAAACTGACGCACACAGCTGCTGGAATCAGTAGCCATTAAGAAGCACATGAAAACACATTGTGTGTCAAGGGCCTCTCTGATTCTGCTTCTTCTGGTGTACTTTCTGCAGCCAGACTTAATAGGTTTTCCCAAAAATCTTCATTGGCTCCCCAGTGAAAAAGTTTCAAGTATAAATTTCTCACCCTGCAATTCCAAATGCTGCTGAATTTGACTTTGCCTCAGTGTGCCAATCTCAGCTCCCCCTGCTCCTCAAAATGATCTTCCCAAGAGGAGGTCAAGTCTGAGACAAGATCATAGCATTCTGAGAGTAGAGACCGAAAAACAAGGCAGCAGTGGGAATCCACTCTCCACTCGGGAGACCCTCTACCCTATATTCAGCCAGTGCCTTCCTGCCAGTTTAAAGCTTCATCTTCCATGAATCTTCTGCTACTCTGGCTTGAACAGAGTTTTCTGACTCTGGTCTACTTACTACCTTTCCTACGGCACACACTGTGCTACTGAACTCATGTCGCGTGCAGAGTGGTGGCAGTGCTCTGTCCCTCAGCTCCTTCTCAGATGTACCTGGCCATGCATTAGCAACTCCAAAGAACCCTCTATAAACTGAATATGCATCTTCTATTTAGGAATTAGAGAGTAGCTTAGGCTGCAGGGAAATCAAGCTCAGTAAGAATAAAGTACTTAAAGAAATCCTCTTTATTCTCTTTACGATGTTTCCATTTTTTTCTTCTCTTTAGTCTTTAAATCTTTGCTTTGTATTTCTGTAAACTTTTTAAAAAAACAAAATAAAACCAACCTTTTTAGTCATGGAAAAGTCCATTCAAAATAACTAGGTCAAGCAGCTTTTCACAAGTTTCTGCTAGCTTACCATTTAAAAAATGCAATTGTGAGATAAAAAGCACTGATCTCTGGTAAAGAAATTGAGTTAAATTTTCTCTTTATTCACTTAAAAATGGGCTATAGGAGAAGGTTCCTTTGACATGTAGTTTCGGGATGATAAAATTATTATTAAAAAAGAGTTCCACTGCATCAGCCTATACCCATAAAGAAGAATTCAATCAACTATTAGGTAGCCAATTGTTCTGAGAACAGAACCAAACAAAAAATCGCAGTGGCTGTCATGGTGACCTTCAGTAGACAAAGCCTCTAAAAGGAGTAGGCGTTCTACTGAGGTAGTGTGAAAGGAGGCTGAGCAACAAAGAGCAGTTATTTAAAACCAAAAATAAATCAGCATCAACAACAATCAAACAAGGATGGGTTGTACAACAGGAAGATAATCTTCCTATTTTAATCTCTACCAATCAGAGTCTTACTAGATTATAGTGTTTCTTTTTTTTTTTTTTAACTTATTGTTGAATGTATTACAGATGTTCCTCATTTTTCCCCCATTGCCCCCCTCCTCCCCATTTAGATTATAGTGTTTCATGTGAGGAGTCACAACATAAAAGAGATAAATGGTTGAACTTAGATAACCTTTCTTTCCCTGAAATTCTAACATTCTATAAAAAAGTAAAAGAGAACAGGAGGAAAGAAAGAAATAACAAAGAGGCTGGAGAACATGCGAGAATTAAAGAAACAGCAGGCGTTTAAAGAGAAGACTAAGAGGTAAGCAAAGCCTTACGTGGTGAATAAACGCTACTGAAAATAGGAGAAAACCAGACTTTAATTGTAACAGGAGCTAGTAAAGCAAGGAAGGAATTTTCTGACATAGAAACTGATTATAGGAAGAAGTGATGGAATCTTCTTTTTTAAGGTATAGAAAAGATATTAGAAGAAGGGATAACTTTTCAAGGATCCTCCCAAGTGTTATAAAGTGAGTTCATGAACTCTGAAGGATATACAAGGACAGAAAAAAAAAAAAAAAGGCTGAGGCAGGGTGTAGTGACAAGAGTTGCCCCAAATTCTTTTAAGAAAATTTTAATGAGGGACTCTCAAACTTTGTTAGATGCTGCCTGGGTCACAACAACAATACCTATGCATAGAGATGAGAACAGTAAATAAATATTAAAATATGTGAATATTTGCCTCGATAATAAGGTAGGATAATCTACTAATATTCCAACAAACTTTAAAGTAACAACAGTCGGCAATCATCCAAAACCTAAAGTGATATTATTATTCCTTGGGGTAGACAAGAAAGAAGTGCTTGCCAAAGAAAGATGATACACTTTTATTGATAAAGACTCATCTCACACTAAAAGGCTTACTATTGCCGGACACTGTGCCAAGTACTTCTCATCTATTTTCACAATAATTGCCTGTGGTCGGTACTATTACTAGCTCCATTTTAGAGAAATCAAGTAACTTGACCAAAGTAACATTATTAATAACTAGACCATTGAGCCAGGATTTGAACCTAAGTGGGCCCATTGCAGAGCCTGAGGACTTAACCTACAAACAGTAATACGTTTAATATTCCCCAACACTGCCATGAGGTAAGGTATTATTACTATCCCTGTCTTACCGGGATGGAACTGAAGCTCAAGAGCACACAAGACCTATCGATTGAGCCAGAATTCAATACAAGTCTAAATTCAGACCACTTAACTGCTCTCTCTCCTGTATCTATCTTTGTTTTTCTCTCTCATTTAACAAATATTTTGTCATGTCCACTCTGTACCAGGCACTATTATTTATTATTTCAAGGTAAAAGAGATAGAAAGATGATTAAGATGATTCCTTCTCTCAAGAAGATCACATCTACAGGAAGAGTCCAGTGATGGCTACTCGAAGGGTGATCCATGGACCAGCAGTATGGGCATTACCTGGAAGCTTGCTAGACATGAGAATCTCAGGCCCCATGAAATCTCATGCACATGAAAATGTTAACAGTACTGGTCTCGTGGACATTTTGAAAGGCTTTGTTAGTCCAGGTATAGATTTCTATGACTATAAACCAAAAATTAGGGCATGAAATAAAACAACTAAACTGGAATAAAGGCCAGTGTTCTAATGCCCAAATGGCTCTACTCTATTTTTACCTAAACTTTAAAAAATGATTCTTATTATATCCTAATGGATAGTTTCCAGGCAGAGCTATAAGCTAGATGCCAGGTAATCAGAGATCAATATTTGTTTTCAACATATTCTCCAGCTTCCTAAGACGAGGAACTGTTACATAGAAGTTCACTGTTTTGAGGGATGGTTCTCTTAGATGCGTATAATTGAGCCTACCTTCCTCCTGACAATGTGAAAAAGCTGCAAGAAGAATGAAAGGTATTTAGGTGTAGCTTTTGCAGCAATCACGGTGGGGATCTTTTTTTATTTTTATTTACCTTTTTGGTTTCATGCCATAATACATTGTTTTTAATTTTACTTGTCCTAGGGCCAAAAATAAAGGTTCATGAACTGTGTCAGTGAAAGAGGGAGGTAAGATAAATGAAGGAATAAATGCATCATATCCATCTGCAATAATGAAATCAATTTCTGCAAAACAAGTGGTCAACACCCAACAGCAGACCACTGGACCAGCTCATTGCCTTAGTCATAGTCTCAGGGGAAGTTAGCTCACTGGGCAAGGTGCCCAAGTGCCCAAGTCAGGGGTAAGGATGGATACTTCCACCTACTGCAAGTGGTCATCACCTCAAAAACTTAATATTTTTAGTAAGTAAAACTTTTTAAGATCAAGTTCAGACTCTAAACTGAATACTATAAGTGACTCTCATTTTAAGGTCTTCAAGGTTTGCATTGCTTTGGGAATGAAGCTCCATTATAAAACCAAAGTGTCCTACTTGTGAACTGGTGGGCATCCCATGCACCAGTAAGTGGAGCTTGGCAGTGACTACAGAACACTCCAGGAGTACAAAGCATAAATTAGTACTGGTAGAGTTTACTAGAACTAGCTAACACCTGAGAATTATAATTGGAGGCAGCAGGATAGAGTAGAAAGACTAGGATTTCAGATGGATCTGTGTATGCCCTTGAGCAAGTTATTGTATTTCTCTGGGCCTCAGTTTCCTTACTATAATTTAAAACTTTTCTTATTTGCAAAATAATATTTTGCATGTTGCTCTACGGATAAATGGCAATATATGGAAACACAACTGGCAGTCAAGAAATGTTAGTTATTATTAATAATTTGACTCAGAAAAGGTAAAAGAAGTAAACTTGAGTCCAACAACAAGAAATATCACAACACAGCAAATGAAACTTGGATTATAATGAGGAAGTGTCTGGTTGCAGACTTAACCTCTAAGAACATTTGAGGAAGAGAAAAATGAGAAGAGGCGGGGCTGAAACTTCTGAGTGCATGTAAATGATGGCAGCTAATTTCATTTATTTATGTATCCACTATATCAGAATATAGAGCAGACTATCAGAAATTGTTTATTTGAAGATGCCTAGTTAGGTGATGTAATGTTTCCATCTCCTTCTACCCCAATTTCCTTCTGACAACCCCCTCCCCTCAAGAAAAAAGTGTTGCATCATTGCTGTTCTAAAAAGGAGTCCTGGATATTCCACTCTCTCCCAGCCTTCTAGGAGGCTCATGCTTCAAACATGCCACACCACTAACTCCCAAGCTGGAGACCTTCCTGCTAAGGGATCCACACGAACTGGCTTTAAAATCAGTAGGTCAGAGAACGCCCACATCATTAAAAACATAAAGACATTTGGCCCAATCCTTGTAACTTAAGAAACACAGAGCCCAAGAGTTGGAAAGACATGCTGAGGTCACTGCTGAGACCAAGAGCTTCGAGGCCAGCCCGCGTCCCACCTGCCTCTCTAACTCCTCTCACTCATGGCATCTTTCTCATACAGCCACTTGGACTCAACTATAGTTACTATTATTTAAAATTCATGTTGCAAATGATGCTTGTAATTATGTCTTTGTAGTTTAAACACGGGAACATCGACAAATGCAACTTTGACCATTTCTTGATTAAAGTTCGAGGGGAGAGGGTCAGATGACGGTAGTACCCGTTCAGATATGGGATGCATGGAAATGCCAATAGTCTGTCTAACTCACAAGCACAGGGCTTTTAAAAAGTTAGAGCTGGTTGGGATCCAATGTATTTACACATTTTTAATAGACTCAATTAAAGATTGGACAGGATGAATAAATTACTTTCCTATTTGCTTCATCTGCTATTGCAGACTATGCCCGACAGATGTCACATAAGAAATTCAAATTACATCTTCAAATGGAGCATAACGTTAGTAATGAATAATTCAAGGGAATAACTGAAAATCAGAATATTTTAGAGACATTTCTTTTACTGGATAGAAAGCGTTAGTAGAAAAACACTCACCTATTTATTTGACCATTTTCTACTTCAGTGAAATCATTGGAATCATTGCTAATGTTGTCATCTTCGGGCACTGTCATGTTTTGCAACTCAGTTAATTCGAGTCCACTTTTGAAATGCATCATGTTTAGAAAGTACCTGTGGTCAAAAAATTCATCCAAATTCTCCTGTTCTGAGTGTATTTACAAGTGGATAGCAGCACAAATATAAGCTTGACACCCCTAAAATGCGACACAATGAAATATGGTTAAACATATGAATATAACCAACTGATTAAAAATAGTTTAAGTAAGCAAATAGTTAATTTACTGATAATGTAACTTTTACATTTTGTTACTTGATACATTAAAAGTAATCTTTGTACAAGTTATAAAGGCTCTAAATGTTATAACTTTCATAAATCTTCCTCCGGTTTTAACTATAAAATGAGTTATGTCGAACAATCTTTATGCTCACATTTATAGGAATACCATGTCAGCTGCAGGCAATATAGACACCCTTTTATAAATCAATATGTTGAAAATGAAAGCGAGTTGCTTACTTTAATGCGTCACCTTGCAAGACACACATATAGCTGGGTACAGACCACAGAGCCACAAAAGCACCTCTGATTTGGCATTCCCAGTTGAATAAAAGTGCAAATCTTGAATAAATGGCATCATGAGAGATCAACCACTCAACCCAGAGGTCAAGTAGCAAAGGACAAATCTGTGTTTTGAAATTTAGCAAACAGTTTATCCACCAACTGCAAGAGATTAATTCAATCTCTTCAATGAAATCACTCCATGTCAGGGAATTAGAGAATTAAAAATTCATACTCAGGGGATTTAGGTCAATCTATCTGAAACTACATTTCCTCATCAGAAACAAAAGATTTGCAGAGGTCACATTTTCCCCCACGTGGATGACTGTGATTTAAATTTCTAAGGGGTCAACAACAGTATAGAAGTAGGGGACTGAGTTTTGGATACACAGCATCGCAAATCCAAAAGCAGGTGGCAAAAGGGGTGAATGCAGTTTCAAAAGTAAGGCAGGAACCTCACTGGGAGAGCTTCAGTGTGGTGATGGGGACCATGGAATGTAGCAGAGTGTCAATGAAATTGTTTTTGTTTTTCTTTTTTACCTCCAATGGTAATTGGATGACATTTTGATATTTTTTCTGGTCCTGAATTCCATAAGATGATTGCAACCTAGTTAGTCACAACAGCAATGTGCCAATCTAAGCATTCTAGTATATCTCAAGAAGCATTTGGCTAATTGATAACATTTTTCAGGACCCATAGAAAGTACCCTACAATGACACTTCTTCCAGAATTGTCTTCTTCTCCTCCTCCCCATAGCCAGGCCACACATTATTCCTATCTAGAATGAAACCTTCCCAGTTCCAAGATCCTTTACAACTTCCACCACATAAATACTCTCTAATACCTCAGGTTCCAGGAGCTTCCCCACTCCTGCAGGGCAGGGTCTCTCCTGGAAAACAGAAAGCCAGGGCTGATTCTTCTAGCCAGGGTGGTAGTACTAGAGATGGGCACTTCTAACGGCTTTTAGTGCCTTCACACAGTAGCAATGTTTACACACTTGTCTTTACTTTGCAGAAGTTGAATTTCATTAAAACAGTTGAATACCACCTTATCCCTTGCTCCCCACCCCGCCGCCCCTGATGGAAGTTGCACAAATGGACTAGGCGGGGTCTTTTTTTTAATCCTCACCTGAGGACACTTTTGCATTTATCTTCAGATAGAGAGGAAAGGAGAGAGGGAGGAAGACAGAGACAGAAACATCGATGTGAGAGAGACACATCGACTGGCTGCCACCCACATGACCCCAAACGGGGCCGGGGACAAATTGCAACGGAGGTACGTGCCCTTAGCGGGAACCGAACCTGGGACTCTCTGGTCCGCGGGCGGACGCTCTAACCGCTGAGCCAAACCAGCCAGGGCAACGGGGTCATTTCTAAGAGTCTTGCCACACTGGCTCTCTCCTGTTGGCTCCCTCAGAGGCTACTGAAGTGATATGACAGGGCTGGCAGAAAGGTGATTCAGTGGATGGCATTTCCCATCTGGATGAAAGAGTCCTTTTCTCTCCACAAACTGGTAGGAAACAGGGCACTAGACAAAAGCTTTCTCAGGAGAGGAAAGTTTAACTAACAATAGATCAGGAGTCTGCTGTTTGAATTTAATCTTTCCTATCAATATATGTGTGTGTGCACGTGTGTGTGTGTGTTTACACAAATAAACTTATGTACATAAAACTAGTCATTTGAAAAATGGACACAAAGGGAAAAGAATAAAAAGAACATAGGAAGTCCTGGCCACTAAAATTATGTCAGTATTAAGTAAATACCAGTACTAAGTTAATCACATAGAACAATATTTTTTCCTTTGGCTTAATGAGAAATTTATTTTTTCATAGTTTGGGAAGCTAGGAGTCCAAGATCAAGTCCAAGCCTCCTCCTAAGGCTCCTCTCTTTGGCTTGCAGGTGGCTGCCTCCTTACTGTGTTCTCACGTGGCCTCTCTGTCCATGTGTTGTCCTAATCTCTCCCTTTTTTCAGAATACATTATTATTGTTGTGAAATAACCTATCTGAAATCTAACTGTTCTTGAAAATGAAGGCTGGAAAATGGGAAAAATTAACTAAGTTAGTGACACCTGTTAGAGGCCACACTCAGAAAACACTGTCCATTCAATGTACATATTTATTGAGTGCCAGGTGATGAAGGGATGAGAAAAATTTGGAAAAAGTCAGACTCAGGGGTCTGAGGCAGCAACATAGAAAAGTCACATGTGCACTGGCTCTTGAAAAAGAAAAAAAGTTTTTTGTTTTTTTCTGATTCTAAAACTAATACACACTCACTGTAGAATCCTTAGAACAAACATTGTAAATGAAATCCCACCACCCAAAATTGGCCACTGTTGGATTTTCATGTCTTTCCTCTTTTCTTCATTTTCTTTTTTGTTTCTTCTCTCTAGCTTCCCTCCTCCTGTCTCTCTTTTATTTATAATTAGGATTTTAGACTGGTTTAACCTACTTTTGAAATGTAGCATTATAATGTAAGCATTTTGAGTTCCTTATTAATAAATAATATAGGTTTTTGTAGAAAAATTGTAAAAAACAAGTTTGCAAATGAAGGAGGAAACAAGTAAAATGAAGAAAGTCACCTGTTATCTCAGCAAGCAGAGACAATCACTGTATATATACTGCAGTACGACCTTCCAGGGTTTTTGTATGCACATAGATATAACGCCTGGTACACAGTGGGTACTCAATAAATATCTGTTAAATGAAAAGAATGAGTACAAATAAAAAATACGTATATATTTCTAAAAATGGAAATCATACCGTAGAGTTTTTAAAACATATTTTTTACTTAACAAGATATGGTCTCCTATATTGAGTTATGTCAGTAAACACAGGTCTACACCATTACTTCTAATGAGTGCTCAACTGCTCAACTGCTACAAAATGACATCCAACCTGTTACTACTGGACAGTCATCCTGCTTGGTGGACAAGAGACTGACAGGTGGAGATGGGGCCTGAGCCGAGACTTCACAGTGAAGGAGAACTTAATCAATGGCACAGAGGCAGGAGGTGCAGGTGGAGTTCAAGATACAAATTATAGTTTCACTGAAAGACCAAAGCAATTATCAGACTATACAATTAATAAAAAAGCCAAATAGGGTCATCATGTGAAGATCTTGATGTTAACACAACCATAATTACTATATCTTAACGTTTATATTAGGTAAGAAATTATAGTTTACCCAGCACACAGCATTTCTGATCCTTTACTGCATTATGTTGGTATGCTTATTGGTACATTTTATTAATAGTACCAATGTAAAATACATAAACTTATTCTCTGCTCTTCATGGTGTTAGGTAGCAAAGGAGAGGATTTGCAGACAAACTTACACTGCTTAGAGCCTATTTAAACAAGAAACATCATCCTACATAAAGTGACAATATACCGTAAAACATTTGCATGATAGAACCAAACTATACAGTAGAACAAAGATTAAGTCCAGAAAGATTTCAGGGACATACATACATACATACATACATACATACATATATACATGCGGGAAGGAAGAATGGAAAGTAAATGGGGCCTTGAGAAATCAGGTAAGGTTTTACAAAGTGTTAGAAACTGCACAATGTCTAAAACCAGGTAGGCTTTAGACCAGGGGATAGAAAAGGCATTACTTGAACTAGGAACAGCACAGGCAAAGACATGGAGGCCAGATGTGCACAGAACAGCCTCATATGACCATTCAGATGAGCTCCGCTAGAGTAAGGGGTGCAAGGTATTGTGCATGTTTCTTGAGGAATAGCAGGTTTTATAGGTTTGATTAAAGGTGATTTAAAGATTGTACAGGGAAAACCAAACGAAAGACTGTAGTATAACTTAAACACTGTCCAAAATTACTTTTTTGGAGTAAATAAGCAAAAATACAATTTCAGTTGCTAATACACTTTGGTGGATTGGCCCGCTCAGTATTTTTTCCCATTTCGTTGCAGTCCAGTTCTACAAAGGATGAAGAGTGGAAAACTATATTTCCCACATCCCTTTTCACCGGGGGTTCTAGATATGATTTAGATCCCACCAATCAGAGAGCAAGGTGTGAGGGCTAGGCATCCGTTTGGCTGGTCCCATTCTGTCAGGTGAAGAGACAGCAATGGAGCCAACAATTGTGTCTATGAATTCCTGATAATCAGATTTGCCTCAAGTGCCGTGTTCCTGGAACATGCAGTCAAGACAATGAGAAACCAGTTCCTGATGGAGGCCCAGGTAGCAGTTCCCTCAGCAGGCCAGGTGAATGGTAGTATTCTGGAAATCACTCCCTGAGGCCCAGAGAGACCTGCTGAGTGATCTCTTCTAACAATTTCACAGGCACTTAATTCCCTGCATTAAATCTCTGTTGTTTCACATACATAGGAAGATTTCTATTATTCTAAACCCTGACTAACATTCTTAATTTTATTTTTCTTCCCTTTAAAATGGTTTATTACGGGAACTTTTAAACATATATGAATGTGAACAGAATAGAAGAATGAACCTCCATGTACCAACTTCAACTATGATCAATTCAAGCCAGTCTTGTTCAAATTTTACCCCCACCATCACATAGAATTGTTTTAAAACAGATCCCAGATAACCTATCATTTGTAAATATTTCAGCACATATCTCTAAAAGGTAAAAACTCTTTTTTCAGGCAATACCGCCATATCACTGTCAAACCTAAAAAATACCGAGTTCCTTAATATCACTGAATATCCAGTAACATTCACTTAATTTTTAAATTATTATGAATCACTGTTGATTGTTGCTGTTGTTTTTATTCTGAAGAACTAATAAAATCACACTTCTCCTAGCTCAACTCCTGCGAAGTAATCATAATAGCCAGGTCAGTGGTTTTCAGAGAGTGTTAGGCCTCAGGCTAATGATGGTCCTGTTCTTCCTGCCATCTCTTCCAATAACTGACCGAGCCTGTTTACCCACTTGGGATCTTTGAATCACTGGGCTCTTAAATAGTAATAATATGGATCTATGAGTTGCTTTTCTGTATTTCGAAAGACCTCAAACAAGCTAAACAGATTAACTAAATTGTCAGGTATCCAGGTCTCCTTGCTTTTGGCTAGATTGCATTAATTTGGTGTGATAATCCTAGATTATAACTGGCAATTTTACGTATCTATGAGTAATAAAAAGGAAAAATGAATTAATAAATTAAAGTTGTAGTCAAAACTCATTAAACAGTATAGTTAAGATCTGGATGCTGCATTGCATATAAATTATACTTCAATTAAAATAAAAGCTTAAAATTAATACTCAAAATCTTTGAAAACCTGAGGTCCTTGGGAGGTAGGGAATAATAAAAATGGCCTTTGGTAGTGAGCAGGCTGGGAGCCAGTCAGCAATCTCAGAAGAAACGGTGTTTTCTCTGTCCTTACTCAAACCTCACCACTTCACCAGTGCTGATGATCTCAGCTCTGCTGGGACCCGGTATCGCCATTTCCTCTCCTCTGGCTTCTCTGATTTCTGTCAGTCACCCTCAGCTCTGGATCTGGACAGTAACCTTGTCTAGAACCATGAACTACCACCTGCCACTCCTCTCTTTATTGCCAATAGTCTGAACAACTTGCTCCTGTCCTTATCCCTCCCCTGAAATCATGCCCCATTGGCAAATTCTGGGTCCATCATTTAGGAGCTGTGTGACCCTGGGCAAGTAGGTTAACTCCTCTTCGCCTCAGTTTCCTCTTCTGGAAAAGAGAGATAAAGTAACACCCACCTCATATAGTCGTTACGATGATTCCACGGTTGGGTCCATGTGCAGTACTTATAGCAGTGCCTGGCCTGGTTCTTGTAAGCTATGGTGACTATGATTGCTACTATTGCTCCTACTTCCTAATCAAGACAAAAGGCCTTTTTTTCTCAGTCCTCATTCTCTTCAACTCCTTCCAGAGCATGCAGCACTGTTCGTTGACCTCCACCAACTTGTTCCTCACCGCATCCTCCTAAGTGCTGCTTCTTGGCCTCCTTTGCCAACTCCCTTCCTCTCCCCTTCCTCACCCTTAGTGAAGAGGTGGCTCTTCTGCCCTCCACTCTTCCCTCTATGCACACCAAATTCTTTCCTTTGTACGGTTTCAGACCTGTAGTGTCATGTGCATCCCACAGGGCATCTTTCAGATGTTTTTCCCCAGGCATTTTCATTTCATAAAACTAGAATACCTTTGTATTATGAAATAAGATCTCCTTCATAAATGCTACCTGATAATAATCATGGCACTTAACATGCCATGTTTCTTCATCTGCAAAATGAGAAGGCTGGAGGGAGATGATCTCTCAAGTTCCTTCCTGCTCAGAAGAATTTCCACAAATTCTCTTAGACTGCAGCTGCCCTCTGGACTTCCCCACATGGATGTCTTCCAACAATCTCGAACTACACGTGCTTAACTGAACACATCGCCTGACCTCACACATCAGCTTTTCTATTTCTGTTAAAGATAATGTTCATTCTCTTCATCACTTAGACTTGGAATCCAGCCGGATATCACTTCAATGCTACCTCATATCTAATCAGTCACCAAGTCTTATCAACATTCTTTCATGGTGTCTGTCCCTTCCCTTCCTCTCATTCCTTTCAGCTCTACAATCCTGACTCTGCCCGTGGCTTTCCTCCACGCTACCTACTGATCCCTCCTCTCTCCCCCCTCTCCAGACACAGATTCTATCTGAAAATATGTCTTGCACATTCCTCTCCCCTCCGCCCCACCAGTCATAATTGTTCCTAATGTCTACAGGATAAAGTCTAATCTCTGGAATCTCAAATTCAAAACCCAGATTGCTCACGATGATCTCTTTAATTTTTCTGTCTCATGACTTTCTTTCTGAACCTTCCAATCCTGCAATGGATCTCCTCTTATGTAGTTTTCTGCTCTGTTCACATCATGCCTTTGGTCCTGAAATTACTGCCCCACACCCCTTCCCATCAAGCCCACGCTTATATTTCTTTCAAAGCCCAATTTGCTTACTTACGGGCTTTTGTATTTTTCAATTTCAAACCAAACTTCTCTGTGATGTCTTTCTCCAATTATCAACCCGTGATTGAATATTTACCTGTGATGAAGTATTACATTGAAGCATTTATGAGGGGGTGCTGCCAGCTTCTAGTGGAAAGAGATCAGGGATGGTGCTAAACATTCAATGCACAGGACAGCTGTCTACAACAAACAGTTATCTGGCCCCACATGTCAGTAGTGCCGAGGGTGAGAAGCCATGTGTTAAAAAGAAAGCTCACCAGGGGATAAGTATTAACCATGTTTGGGGCAAGGAGATGAGCTGCTCACTTCCTTGGACAGATTGTCCCCTACAACCTAGGTTGTTCACCATATCCCAACACCTGCTCCTACAGCTCCATAATTCCTCTTCTGTTCAGGTGTCCACATGATCTTTTATTTTTCTTTTATTTAAAAAAAAATTTTTTTTATTGATTTAGGAGAGAGAGGAAGGGAGAGGGAGAGAGAGATAGAAACATCAATGAGAGAGAACATCGGCTGGCCGCCTCCTGCGTGGCCCCCACCGGGGATTGGGCCCACAACCTGGGCATGTGCCCTGATCGGGAATCGAACCGGTGACCTCTTGGTGCATGGGTTGATACTCAACCACTGAGCCACACCGGCCTGGCTCCACATGATCTTTTAAATGTCTGTTATCAGTATGCCCAGCCTACATTGTCTGGGAACTAACCTACTCATATTCAGATGTTTTGAAAGTATTGTGATTTCTCTATAACAGAAAATACTGATGAACTCTAGAAGTTAATGAATTTAACGTGTAACTCTGAATATAGGAGAATGGACTATATATTACTTTTTTCTTTTTTAAATTGAAGTTTAAATTCATTAGAATAGTGAGTGTGTCTGAGCAGTATAAATACCACAAAGTTAAAAATATCTTTCTCGTCACCCAGCTGGTATGGCTAAGTGATTGAGCATTAACCCATGCAGCGAGAGGTCGCCAGTTTGATTCCTGGTCAGGGCACATGCCCAGGTTGTGGGTCAAATCCCCAGTGGGGGGCGTGTAGGAGGCAGCTAATCGATGTTCTCTCTCATTGATGTTTCTATCTCTCTCTTCCTCTCCTCTCCCTTCCTCTTTCTCTAAAATCAATAAAAAAAAAAAATTAAAACAAAAAAAAACTTGCTATCAAAAAAATATATATATATCTTTCTCATCTTCCTCTGGCCCCCAAGGTTCAGTAGGATCTGGTCCTGCCCACTTCTCCACCCATATCCCTTCCCTTCCCACCCCTACCCCACCCCAGCTCACCAAGCTCCAGACACATCAACATCCCTTGCTGCTCCTGAAACATATCAACCTTTGTTCTGCTTCAGGGCTTCTGTACATGCTGTTCCCTTTACCAGGAATGCTTTTCCCTGGGCTAGCTCCTTGTCATTCTTCAGTCCTCAGCTCCATAGGGGGCCTTTTCCTGACTACCTCATCTTCTGTATCCTCCAACATCACCAGTTTATTTCCTCCATGGCATCTAGCATAGTGTATAACTGTTATAGGCAGTTAGACAGATGTGAGCAGAGCAAGGACAATGGGCCAGGTACAGAAACTCACCAGGGCATAAAGCCCTGGAATGCCTAGCAATGGGGAAAACAAAAACTTCGCCCCCAGGGTAACCTTTCCTCCCCTTGCATAGCAGTTTAGACCCCTGACCTTTTCCTCCCTAAAGATAACATCTAGGCCTCAGTTGTATTTCAGCTCCAGGTCCAGAAAAGCAGGAAAAAAAAATCTTTCTCATCAACAAAAAATTCATGGATTTAAATAATTACTAAAAAAGTACTGAGTTGAAAACAGCCTGGAAAGTTCAGCCTTTGAGAAAATTCTTTTTATTTGCACATGTATGTTTTTGCTCAATTGATATCTGTGATCAAAGGTTGCTATTGAATTAAAAACAATGAATGGGAGTTTGTTTTTAAGTCCTGGCTAAGCTATGACATTTAACTCCCAACAAAATATTCTTTTTTTTTTTTTTATCCTCACCTGAGGACATTTTTTCATTTTTTGTTCAGATAGAGTGGGAGGGAGAGAGAGGAAGAGAGAGAGAGAGAGAGAAACATCGACGTGAAAGGGACACATCGAGTGGCTGCCACCTGCATGACCAACCAGGGCCAGGGACAAACTGCAACCAAGGTACATGCCCTTAGCGGGAACCGAACCCGGGTCTCTCTGTACCGCAGGCTGACGCTCTAAACGCTGAGCCAAACTGGCCAGGGCAAAATATTCTTTAAAAAACAAAAACCTAAAACCAAACAAAACCAAACCAAAAAAACAGAAGTAAGAATTTTGAAGCACCACAAAATGGTGTACGTAAAGAAGATCATTTATAAGAAGAAACATTTAAAAATATGCCTTTATTTCAAAAGAGAAAACATGCTATAATCCAATACTAGATGATATTATCGTCTTTGAACAAGTTTTTTCCTTCTCTCTGGGCCTCTGTATTCTCACCTTAAATTAGGAAAGCCAGGTTAACTGATACACTCTCAAAGATCTCCCAGTTCTAAAATCCTCTGAATTTATGATTCGATAGACTATTTCTTAATGGATCATAATCAGAAATAAGATGACGGACTTGTGGACAAATTCTTCTAAATAGGTGACTTAGTCTAGTAGTCCTCAGTTCTGACTAGAAATAGGATCACCTCAGGAGCTTTAAAAAAGTAATAGTGGAGACTAAGTTGTGTGACTCTAGGACAGGGGTCATTTTTCCCTCGCTTGAGTGGTGTAGAACCCTCCTTTCATGCAGCCAAATCCTGGTCTATTTGGTCCTGATAAATTCTGCTGGCCTCATCCTGATGATTCCCTGAGAACCTGCACCACCACAAAGGTCTGCCAGCACCCGGCGGGTGGCAGCTACATTTGGTATACCCTGAGACATTTGCTGAGTAGCCTCAGACCTGGCACTGGCACTGAGTTTGAACCTCAGTTTGGTGAACAGTGCTCACCCCAACCTGGCAACTCACTGAGAACCTACCTCATGCAACTCAAGTACTGCCAGAGGCTCGTTCAGTGACTAAGCCTGTCAGGCAGGCAGCAGGTAGAGGCAGGTGAAGGCGGACTTGGGGTGCTTTGGGACTTTCGCTGACTTGCCCCTGGGCCCAGTGCTGGTAAAAACTGGATTGGTGTGCAGCTTCACCCAGCAGAGGCAGCAAAACTGTAGATCACTTTGTACCTCCAAACAGGTTGCCCAGGGCCAGTCACAGGGAGTGTCTGACATTGGCATGCACCAGAATCCCTCCCAAGAGGCCCCAGAACCAACACACCCAGTGGCCAGCTTCTGAAAACATCAGAGCAGAATCCAATTAGCTTCACAGGCAGCATATCCAAAGGGAGATCTAGGCAGGCACCAGACCCTGCTGAGGCAAATTCCACTTTGTGTGGTCAGCACCTGCACAGCAGCTCGTACACTGTAGTCAGGGGCAATCGTCACAATCAGACAGCCTGAAGGTCAACCCCACACATAAACAGGCCCATAGCAATCAACACTCAATTACAACAGGAGGGCCCACATAACCTACACAGGGACATTCCTGGAGCACCCAGATCAGGTGATCAAGGAGACTGTGCCACTGGGTCTCAAAGGACACTTATTGTATAAGGCCACCCTACCAAGACTAGGAGTCATAGCAGATCTACCTAACACACAGAAACAAACACAAAGAAGCAGCCAAAACAGGAAGACAAAGGAACATGCCCGAGATGAAAGAACAGGAGAAATCTCCAGAAAAAGAGTTAATGAAATAGAGGCAACCAGTTTTCAAAAAAAAAAAAAGGTTATAAGGATGCTCAAGAAACTTAGTGAGAACTTCAACAAAGAGATAGCAAGCATAAAAAGGGACACAAAAACCATAAAAAAGAAACAGTCAAAAATGAAGAATACAATATCTAAAATGCAGAATACAATAGAAGGAATAAACAGTAGTTTGGATGAAGCAGAGGACTGAATCCACAATTTGAAGACAAGGTAGCAGAAAATACCCAATCAGAGCAGAAAAAGAATTTTTTTAGTGAGGATAGTGTAACGGACCTTTGGAACAACATGAATCATAAAAACATCCACATCATGAGGTACCAGAAAGTGAAGAGAAAGAGCAAGGGATCGAGAACCTATTTGAAGAAATAATGACTGAAAACTTCCCTAACCTGGTAAGAGACAAACACAAAAGTCCAGGAAGCACAGAGAGTCCCAAACAGGATGAACCCAAAGAGGCCCACACCAAGAAATAACCTAATTAAAATGGCAAAGGTTAAAAAAAAGAGAGAGAGAGAGAATCTTAAAAGCATCACAAAAAAGACAGTTACCTATAAGGGAGCTTTCATAAGACTGACAGCTGATTTCTCAACAGAAACATTCAGGCCAGAAGGAATTGGCATGAAATATTCAAAGTAATGAAAAGCAAGGACCTACAACCAAGACTTCTTTACCCAGCAAGGCTATCATTTAAAATTGAAGGAGAAATAAAGAGCTTCTCAGGCAAGAAAAAGCTAAAGAAGTTCATTACCACCAAACCAGTATTACAAGAAATGTTAATGGGTCTTCTCTAAGAAGAAGAAGAAAACAAAACAAAGCAAAACAAACTAACCAAGAAAAAAAAAACCAGAGCAACATAGTTATAAAGAATAAAATGGCAATATATACATACCTATCAACAATCACTTTAAATGTAAATGGCTTAAATGCTCCAATCAAAAGACATAGGGTAGCTGAATGAATAAGAAAACAAGACCCATATATATGCAGTCTACAAGAGACCCACCTCAGAATGAAAGATACACACAGACTAAAAGTAAAGGGACAGAAAAAGATATTTCATGCAAATAAAAAAGAAAGAAAAGCTGGGGCAGAAAATACATATATCTGACAAAATAGACTTCAAAACAAAGGCCATAACAAGAGACACAGAAGGACACTACATAATGTTAAATGGATCAATCCAACAAGAGGATGTAACCCTCGTTAACATATATGCACCCAACATAAGAGCACCTAAATATATAAAGCAAATTGATGGACATAAAGGGAGAGATCAACAGTAATACGGTCATAGTAGGGGATTTAAAAACCCCATTGACATCAACGGATAGATTTTCTACAGAGAAAATAAACAAGGAAACAGCAGCCTTAAATGACACACCAGATCATTGGATTTAATTGATATTTTCAGAGCATTTCACCCCAAAGCAGCAGAATATATATTCTTTTCAAGTGCACATGGGACATATTCTAGGACAGACCACATGTTAGGACACAAAACAAATCTCAATAAATTTAAGAAGATTGAAATATCAAGCATGTTCTCTGGCCATAATGGTATGAAACTAGAAATCAATCACAAGAAAAAAAACTGAAATACACACAAAGACAAATAACATGTTATTTAGTTTCTAAATAACATTACCAAACAATGAATAGGTTAACAATAAGATCAAGGAAGAACTCAAAAGATACCTTGATACAAATGAAAATAAGAACACAATATCCCAAAATATATTGGGCACAGTGACAGCAGTCCTAAGAGGGAAATTCATAGCATTACAGGCCTACCTCAAGAAACAAGAAAAATCTCAAATAAACAATCTAAATTTACACTTAATCTAGAAAAACAACAACAAACAAAGCCCAAAGTGAGTAAAAGAAAAGAAATAATAAATATCAGAACAGAAATAAATGAAATAGAGTCTAAAAAAACAACACAAAAGCTCAATGAAACCAGGAGCTGGTTCTTTGAAGAGATAAACAAGATTGACAAATCTTTAAGCAGACTTATCAAAAAAAAAGAGAGGATCCAAATAAATACAATCAGAAATGAAAATGGAGAAATAACTCACTCCACAGAAATAAAAGGACTTATAAGAAAATATTATGAGCAACTATAGGCCAACATATTGGACAATATGGGCAAAATGGATACATTCCTAGAAACATAACTTCCAAAACTAAATCAGGAAAAATCAGAAAATCTGGATAGACCAATTACAACTACTTAAATTGAGGTAGCAATAAAAAACAACAACAACAAAAACTCTCAACAAACAAAAGTCCTGGACTTAATAGCTTCAGAGGTGAATTTTACCAAACATTCAAAGAAGAACTAATACCTATCCTTCTCAAACTATTCCAAAAATTCAAGAGGAGAGAAGACTCCCAGGCTTATTTTACAAGGCCAGCATTATCCGATTCCAAAATCAGATACAGTCATGACAAAGAAAGGAAATAATAGGCTAATCTCCCTGATGGATATAGATGCTAAAATCCTCAATGAAATATTAGCAAACTGGATCCAGCAATACATTAAAAAGATCATATACCATGATCAAGTGGAATTTATTCTTGGAATGCAAGGTTGATACAATATGTGCAAATTAATAAATGGCATACACCATATAAATAAAATGAAGGATTAAAATCAGATGATCATATCAATAAATGCAGAAAAAGCATTTGATAAAATCCAGTGCCCATTTATGATAAAATCTCTCAGCAAAATGGGAATAGAGGAAACATACCTCAACATAATAGGGTCATATATGACAAATCCTCAAACAACATCATACTCAATGGGCAAAAATGAAAAGCATCTCCCTTGAGATCAGGAAAAAGACAGATGTCTGCTTTCACCACTCTTACTCAGCATAGTACTGAAAGTCCTTGCCACAGCAATCAGACAAGAAGAAGAAATAAAAGGCATCCAAATTGGAAAGAAAAAAGTAAAACTGTTATTATTTACAGATGACATGATATTATAAACAGAGAACCCTAAAGATTCCATCAAAAAACTATTAGTACTAAAAAAGAAATTCAGCACACCTACCAGAATGGCTGCCATCAACAAATCATCAAACAAGTGCTGGTGAGGGTGTGGAGAAAAGGGGACTCTAGTACATTGCTGGTGGGAATGCAGACTGGTGCAGCCACTATGGAAAACAACATGATGTTTCCTAAAAAAATTAAAAATTGAACTGCCATTTGATCCAGTGATCCCACTTCTAGGAATATACCCTAAGAAGCCTGAAATACCAATCAGAAAGAATACATGTACTCCTATGTTCATAGCAGCACTATTTACAATCGCTAAGATCTGGAAACAGCCCAAGTGTCCATCAATAGATGAGTGGATACAAAAACTGTGGTACATATACACAATGGAATTCTATGCAGCCATAAGAAAGAAAGATCTCTTATCCATTGAGACGACATGGAAGGACCTGGAGAGTATTATCCTAAGCAAAACAAGTCAATCAGAGAAAGACAAATATCACATGATCTCACTTATTTGTGGAATATAATGAACAAAACAAGCTGAGGAACAAAACAGACCCAGAGACATGGAAGTGGGGTGCAGACTGACAAACCACAAAAGGGGTGGATGTGAAGCAAGGGAAGAGATAAACCACAGAACTTGTACACATATATGTGTAAACAAGAACATAGACAATCATGCTGGGGGGGGGGCAGGAGTGGGAGAAGGGTGTCAATGGGGGAAAAAAAGAGAAACATCTGTAATGAAAATAAATAAATTAAAAACAAACAAGCAAAAAATAAAATAAAATAAAAAATAAATTCAGTAAAGTAGCAGGATACAAAATAAATATCCAGAAATCAGTTGCATTTTTATATACCAATAATGAACTATCAGAAAGGGAAATAAGAAAATAATCCCACTTACAGTTGCAGTTAAAAAACGCACTTTGGAATAAATTTAACCAAGGATGTAAAAGAACTGTACTTGGAAAATTATAAGACACTGAAGAAATAAATTGAAGTAGATACAAATATGTGGAAGCATATACCATGTTCATAGATAGGAAGAATTAACATCATTAAAATGTCCATACTACCCAAAGCAATCTATAGATTCAACACAATTCCTATCAAGATACTAATGGCATATTTCACAGAACTAGAACAAATATTCCGTAAATTTATATGGAACCACAAAAGACCCTGAATAGCCACAGCAACCTTGAGAAAGACAAACAAAGTTAGAGGTATTGCACTATATTACAAGGCCATAGTAATCAAAGCAGTATGGTACTGGCATAAAAACAGACATATGGATCAATGGAACACAATAGAGAGCCCAGAAATAAACTCACACCTTTATGGCCAATTACTATTTGACAAAGAAGGCAAGAATATACAATGGGGTCAAGATAGTCTATTAAATAAATGGTGCTGGGAAAATTGGACAGATACATGAAAACAACAACAACAACAACAACTAGACTACCTTCTTACAACACACACAAGAATAAACTCAAAAAGGATTAAAGATTTAAATGTAAGACTCAAAACCATAAAAATCCTGGGAGAAAACATAGGCAGTAAAATCAAGGGCATTTCTTGTAGCAATGTTTTTTCTGATTTGTTTGCTTGGGCAAGGGAAACAAAAGAAAAAAATAAACAAATGGGACTACTACATCAAACTAAAAAGTTTTTGCATAGCAAAAGAAACCATCAATAAAATGAAAAGACAACCTACTGAATGGGAGAACATATTTGCCGATATATCTGATAAGGGGTTAATACACAAAATTTCTAAAGAACTTATACAACTTAACACACAAAAAAAATCCAATTAAAAAAATGGACAAAAGACCTGAATAGACACTTTTCCAAAGAGGATGCACAGATTGCCAACAGACATATGAAAAGATGCTCAGTGTCACTAGTTATCAGAAAAATGCAAGTTAACACCATAATGAGATATCACCTCACAACTGTCAGAATAGCTATCATCAATAAATCAACAAACAACAAGTGTTGGCAAGGATGTGAAGAAAATGGAACCGTCGTGCACTTTTGGTAGGAATGCAAATTGGTGCAGCCACTGCGGAAAGCAGTATGGAGTTACCTCAAGGAATGAAAAATGGAACCTCCTTATGACCCAGTGATTCCACTTCTGGGAATATATCCGAAGAAACCCAAAACACTAACTTGAAAGAATATACGCACCCCTATGTTCATTGCAGCGTTATTTACAACAGCCAAGATTTGGAAGTAGCCCAAGTACCCATCAGTTGATGAGCGGATAAAAAAGATGTGATACCTTTACACAATGGAATACTATTCAACAGTAAAAAAAGAAGGAAATCTTACCTTTTGCAACAGTATGTATGGACCTGAAGAGTATTATGCTAAATGAATTAAGCAAGTCAGAGAAAAACAAATATCATATGATTTCACTTATATGTGGAATATAATGAAAAAAATAAAATCAAAACAGACTCATAGATACAGAAAACAGACTGACAGCTGTTAGAGGGGAGGGGGAGTTAGAGGGCTGAGTGAACAAGTAAAGGGATTAAGCAAAACAACAACAACAACAAATCCCATAGACAAAGACAACAGGACAACAGCATGGTGATTATCAGAGGTAAGGGGGTGGAGGGAGGTAGAAGAGGGTAAAAGGGGGATAAATTTTGACAGGAGACTTGACTTGTGATGGTGAACATACAATACAATATACAGATGATGTATTATAGAATTGTACACCTGAAATCTATATAATTTATTGACCAATGTCATTTCAATAAATTCAATAAAAATAAAAAGATTTAAAATAATAACAATAATAGTAGTGATAACCTGCCCCCCCAACACACCCCAGTTTCTGGTTAAATTGACCTAGGATTGTATCCAAGCATGGATATTTTAAATGCTCTCCAGGGGATTCTAATGTGCATTAAGATCTACAGATTTAGACTCAGGGTTAAAAATAAATGCAGCCAGGGCCCAGGTAGGCAGGATAAATGAGCAAAGCAAGATCAGGCATAAGGAGCTGGAGAACATGAGTCCCATCTATTTCAGTAGGAAAAAGACAGGTCTTTTTATTTTTATTTTATTTTTCAAGAAATGCCAGAAATTCAGATTTTAAATGAAATTCTGACATTTAAATGTTGACAACTAATTCCAAACCATTTAAAAAGAAACTGTAGGTCACCCAGCTGGTGAGACTCAGTGGACTGAGCATCATCCCAGTCAGGGCACATGCCTAGGTTGTGGGCTCGATCCCCAGTGTGGGACGTGCAAGAGGCAGCAGATTGATGTTTCTCTCTCACATTGATGTTTCTATCTCTCTTCTCCTAGCTCTCTCTCTAAAAAAATCACTAAAAACATATTTAAAAATAAATAAAAGATACTGTAGGTCACACAAACTACAGCCACAGGGTTCACTTGGTTCTATAGCCACTAGTTTGCAACCTAAACAAAACCAGTTCAGTAAAGCAAACACAACTTCCCTGCACTCTGTCCTCTCTCCCACTCAGAGTCTCTTCCCCCCATACCTTGGGCCATAGCCTATCCATTTCCTTTTGCTTTCCATTGTCTCTGTCTTTTTCAATCTTCTTTGTCACTCCTAAGAAATGGAAACTGAGATCCACACATTAAATCTTTATGTGGCCCTGGCTGTATCACTCACTGGACAGGCGTCTAATGCCTGGGGAAATTCAGGTTATAAATTGTAACCTGAGGCTGTGGCTCCATGATGTCAACAATTGGTCAAGTCAAGGGAAAAGTCATCATGCTTTTACATTACTAAGACTTTATCAAATAACATATGGAGGTCTTCATTTAATTTCTGATTTTGTTTCATCTACTTTTAATTCTAAACCACTGCATATTAAACTTATTCCTGGTGTTCGTTGTGGTGTGTGTGTGTGTGTGTGTGTGTGTGTGTGTGTGTGTGTATTTAATTCCCATATCTGGGCTCTACCCCAGGCCAACTAAATCTAAATCTCTGGAAATGGAGTCTGGGCATTCATAATTTTAAAGAACTCCAGGTAAGATCAATGTGAAGTCAGAGTTGAGAATCACTAATCTAAACCCATCTTCCAAACATTAGCAGTATGTTTAACCTCAAATGGTTATCATCGTGAATAGTTCCTTTAACTCGTTCAAGGATTTTCTAGATTCCGTTCTCATTGTATCCTCACATCTCTGTGAATTAGGCAGCTCAGACACAATTATTACCATAAGACCAATGAGAAATGAGGTATAAAAATGTTAAATGAGTTGCCCCAGTGTATTGGCAAAGACACACTGTAACTTCACTTGAGGCAGTTCCTTGATTACAACCCCAGTGCCTGCACTTTCCCCAAACCATGGGGCATTCCTAATCATTAAATTCCTTTACTATTAGTGAGTAACCTAACACACAGGTGGTCACTAGAAAACCAGTTAATATAATGTGATCAACTTTAGAAGTATAACAATGATTCCGTTTAGGGTCAGTGTTCCCAGATGTGTTTTTCTGAAGGTTATGATGTGATTTGGATGTGTTTATTTCCATGCACATACTTCCCCCTCTTGCACACCACCTTTCACAGATACATATTCTTCCAGAGACTGAAAAGATTCAGGTAGTTTCCATCAAGATATTATTTTTAGAAAAGTATTTTTAAATGATTAAATAGCCATAGAATATCAGAGGTAAGGGGAACTTTACTGATCAACTTTCCCCACTCCCTATGATAGATGAGAAACCTGAAGTTCCTTTTAATTCGATATATATGGAGTGCTAACACCATGCCAAGCACTTCACATCCATTATCTTAATTAAATCGTCAGGATAACTCAATAAGATGGGTACCACTACTGCCGCCATCATCACCATTATCATCATTATTCTTATTAACAAATGAAAAAAACAAAACACAAAAACCCTGAGGTTTAGAGATGCTAATCAACTTACCCAAAGTCCCTAGGCTGGTAAGTTAAGACCTGATACAGTCATCCCTTGGTATCCTAGGAGGATTGGTTCCAGGACCCCTGTGGATACTAAAATCCAAGGAAGCTCAAGTCCCTTATATAAATGGCATATATAACCTAAGCACATCTTCCCATATACTTTAAGTCATCTTTAGATTACTTACAATGCCTAAAACAATGTAAGTGATATGTAAATAGTTGTTATACTGTATTGTTGAGGAAATAATGACAAGAAATAAAAGTCTGTACATGTTCAATACAGATGCAACCATGGTAGGCTTAACTAACATCAGCAACAACATAACATTTTTAAAAAGTATTTTTTTCCGGCCAGTGTGGCTCAGTGGTTGAGCATCGACCCATCCACCAAGAGGTCGCCAGTTGGATTCCGGTCAGGGCACATGCCCAGGCTGTGGGCCCAATCCCCAGTGGGGGGCATGCAGGAGTCAGCCAGTCGATGTTTTCTTTCATCGATGTTTCTATCTCTCTCTCCCTCTCTCTCTAAAATAATAAATAAAAATAAATAAAAAGTATATTTTTATCTGCAGTTGGTTGAATAGAGGGATGCAGAACCCCCAGATACTGAGGGCTGACTATATTTACATTTGACTCAAAGCTTGTGGTCCTATCCCCCACATTCCATCACCTGGAGTGACAACAGTGCAACCAGTAAAATGTAACAAATCTTTAAGAAAAAGCTAAAAGGTGACCAGTGAACACTTATTCAAAGAGGTAGAAAACTGGCATTTGGGCTAGGACTTCACAAATATATAGAATTTTAGTAGGCATTCCAGTCTGGAATCAACACTGACATTGAGGCAGAAAAGTGACAGGGAGGGCAGCAGGTGAATTGGGACAGAGATGGAGAGAGGTGAGGAGTTGGATTGTGGAGGGTGCTGAGTGTCTGGTTAAGGAATTTATACTTTAATTGTAAGCAATGGGAATCCACTGAAGGTTTTTAGAAGCAAAGTCATTAAAAAATACAAAATGAGTTTTAGATATACAGATCTCATGTAAGTGTTGAGATTGCATTAGGGGAGCTTGGTATGGAGAAGACCAGCTAGAAAGCTGTTACGCCTCATCAATTCGCTATTTCACTCTTAAGTGTTGCACTTGCATCTTCCTCTCCTGAGTGTTGGTCTCTTCAGGGCACCTCCATATCTGTTTCATGATTCTTGTATCCCAACACCCTACTTGAATTGCCATGTCTAGGTCAGGTGACAGGGACTTGAACTTGGACAGTGGGATTGGGGATGAGAAGATAGGTTTCAGGGGCATTTGTAAGGGCCTGGCAACTGCTCAGAAGTGAGGAGAGGGTAAGAGAGAAAGAAGCAAAGTAGACAAAGATGAGTGTTTCAACTTAGAAGAAGGGGAACAAATAATGAGATGTAGAAAGGGGATGGTCAACAATAGCATAAAGAAGTTAATGAGATGGATGTTGGCCAAGATCTCAATGCAAAAAGCATTTTATTAAGCAGCTACTCTGCTGAACATTAGGGGAACAGTTATGGGAAATATTGGTTTTGCCTCCAAGTATCATCCAGAGTGAGGAAAAGACAAGTCTAGCAATAGCCTGATACCTGGCCTCCTAGTCTCAGGACAAATGTCACCCTCTCACACAGGCACTCCTAGAGGGTCATCTACCTCAAACACTCTCCCCCACCACATGACCCTGTTTTATTTCTTCATCTAATATCTGATATTCATTTATCCTTGCATTTATTGCCTGTTTCCCCATGTGAATAGAAGCCTCACAGAAGCAGGAACTGTATCTTGTTAGTTGCTGCCTGCCACAAAATAAGCCCCCTCCCCTGGAAATATTTACTGAATATGTTTTTTTTTTTTTTTTTTAAGTGAATAAACCTCATCAAGGTTAAGACCTCAAACTAAACTAGGCGGGTTTCCAGATGCCTAAGGCAACATACTGAGAAAAGAAATGACTGAAGAGCAAAGCCATATGAGGTTAGGGTTGAACCAAAATCCAGGGGGCCCACAAGGGATCAGTGCCTCGACCTGTTCACATAGATTTCATGCGTCCCAAACCTGCGTGAGATGTTTAACAATGAGGGCAGCCAGCCACCTAGCTCAGGTTTTCTTTCCGTTGTCTGACGTCAGAACAAGCACGAGTTGCTGCACAGTTTCTTCCATCAAGGTGACAAATTACAGCCTTGCTGGGCCCTGCAGTCTGCAAACCATAGATTTAGTCTCTCCTCCTCCTTATATTAACAACAACAAAAAATTAAACCCACCGCAGAGATGTCAAATCCATAGACACGTTTCCTAGCTCTGGGGGTCTTTTCTTCTCTTAGTACATACATCACCATGGATTCGTCTGAGAAAGTACGTGAACCTGGCGGCAGTTATGTTTCCACTCGGGAAACAGTGCGATAAAAACGGTCTGCGCCGCAGAGCGAGACACAAAGGACTCTCAATTGTAGCACCACCCTCCCCAGCCCAAGACAGCCTGTGAAAGGCACCGGAAACGCCGTGACGCTGTTACCGCGAAATTCCTTTTGCCGCCATAAGCACTTCTACAGTCTCTGACTACAGTTCTGCCCAAACACAAGGGCGGGAGATTCTGCGGGCAGCCCAGGCAGCCCCATATCGTGCAGGATCCCAGGGGTGCCGAGGAGCTCGACGCTCTGGGAGATGGATGGGGGGGGGGTCGCCCCAGGACTCACACTAGGGCCGTGGAGCGCTTTCTCCCCGCACCGACGCGGCCAGTTTAAAGGCCTTTTGTGCCAACATTTTTAGGGACGCGAGCGAGGTGCCGGGATGGGGCGAGGAGGTGATGTGGAAGGGAGACAGTCCGAGCCCGGGCCCCAAGCAAGCGGTGGCCCTTTGTTTGCCAGTTCCAGCAATCCCAGCTCCCAAAACAGCACTTTTCTCTTTCTCCCCTTCTTGATTTTGGAAAGAACCTCTTCAGGGCGGGAAAGGACAGTAAGTCACTGCCAGCATCCTTTAGTAATTTACCCCTGGCATCCTCCTACTCCTCTCCGTTACTGAGATAGGGGCAGAGCTCGAGGAAGGGGCGGCAAACGTGCTCGGGTTTACTCGGGCTCGGCGGCCACTCCTTGAAACCCAGCCGGTCGCACGCACACCCTCGGGGGCATCACACAGTCCTCTGGGCCCTACGGACACGGAATTACCCCAAATGCCCAGGATGCAATCACTCCTCGGGTATGCAGTCGCACCCTCACATCGGCTGCGCTCTCCCTGCACGCCCCTGACCCGAGTACAATTTAACCAGGTCGGGTGCCACACGCTGCCACTATGAAAAGAGAACCAAAAAGTAAGCCACAGCTAGGTGAAATCAGGAACCTCTGCGCCTGCTTACGCTGCCACGTGCATTCGGAACAACAGGAGACCTAGTCTTTTCCTTTCCCCAAAGCAAAATCCGAACGCATTCGGTACAGCCGCACACCCCTTCCTTTCCGACCCGCACGGATGAGTTCTACGTTACCGCCTCCCCCTCGCACATCTCCAACATCCCTTTCCTCCCGCTGCCGCTCCCTCAGCTCTCCCGAGTCAGGAAAATCACCCTACCTCGGGCAATAAAGGGGAAAGTGTCAAAAGGTGAGACGTCAAGGTGTCCGCCCTGCCGGATTTTACTCCCGGCGGTGTGATGTCCTTTGTGTCAAGGTCTAGCTGCCTCAGCCGGGAAAACGTGGCCTCTGTCTGCGAGCGCTGGGCGGGGAGGCTTGGCGTGGCGTGGCGGATTTCCTAGGAAGGTGAAGGGCGGAGGTTCCCGGCGACCTTCAGACAGAGCGCGTGGCTACCTCAGCCTGAGCTCTCCTGGCTCTCCTCCTCTTTTAGGGGCGGATTGCATCAGAGTCCCCCCCCACCCCACCCCACCCCCTACCCCACCCTCCCCACACACACTGCTCGCCAGCCTCGCACTTACTGCGACACGCTTGGGCGCTGAAGGTCTCGAATCGTAGTCATTCTCCTACTGGGGGCCGCGTCGCCCGTGCGCATCCATGGTTTGTGATGGTTTAACAGGGAAAGTCAAGCCATTCCTCCTCGTCCGGCGCGCCGTCACCTCCCCTACCGCGCGCCCGCTCTTTAACCAGAGCTCGTGTCACTGTGCAGTGCCGGTCACATGGTGTCTCTGCTGGCGGCCGCGCCTGCTGTCCCCCTCTCGCCGCTCGCTGAGAATGCAGCGATCGCGGCTGGCGGAGACTGAACATCGGGAAAGTGGTGAGGGAGGGGTTGCGGGGTACGCATAAGCCCGGCGCACTGACGGTGGCAGCGGGAGCGGAGGCTGCGCGCAGCCTGGACACCTGCCCCACGCCCTCCTGGGGCCAGGCAGCGAGCCCAAAACCGGGCTGTGGCGGCGGCTGGAGAATGGGAACCCTTGGGGATGGATGTGGGGAGCCTAGGGGGCGCAGGAGGAGGAGAAGGAGGTGGTGCAGTTGGGGGGCGCGTTTTGGGGTACGCCAGAGTCCTGCCAAGCCGCTGGAGGGAGGGGAGTTGCATTGTGGGAAGGACGCAGAGTGAGGATGGCCGCAGGAGTGGCTGGTCCTCGCGGGGCCCCCGAGCCCCTGTACCGCCTGGAGCTGCGGGCGGCGACGAAGCGGTGTGTTGGCTCCGCGTACAGCACCGAGACCGCCTAGGTTGGCGGGAAGGGGGCCGAAGTGGCTGGGGCAGCGGGGCGCGCGGGCACCTTTGGAAAGCCTTTGTCTCTAACCCGCAGTGGGAGGGGCCTCCCCTCTTCCGGAACCTGCAGCCGCAGATCCTGAGATCTGTGCTGAGAGCTCTGTATTGGGGACCGGGTGTGACACCACCCGAAGGACTTGCTGAGCTTGGAGCGCGCACCTGTCTAGGCGCGAAGAGGCCGGCCCATCCCCAGCCTGGGTGCCCCACGTGATTCCGCCCCACGAGCTGGGCACGTTGGGGTTAACTGAGCAGGGACGCTCCAAATTGGGGGGCAGTGCGAGCAGAGGAGCAGGATGGAGGGGACTGGACAGCTGGGCCCGTTTCCCTTTTGCTTACTCTTTGTTTCAGCCCTTTTAATGGACCGGGCACTTCCTTGCAGGGGAGTTGTGTTTCCTTAAAATGGCGACAGGAAATCCCACCTGCGCGCCAGCCGTGCAGACTGTCATTCTCGCACGGATCTGCGGGGTGGAAACTCGAGCGTCTTTATTGACAGGAATGGTTCATTCTCCGTGTTCCATCAAAACAGGAAAGGGAAGGTGAATCATAATTCAAAAATTAATCTACCTGGAGTGTTTCAAGCGGGCAGACTGAATGGGTAGTCACTGTGATGGAGTGGCTATCGCTTTTTTTTTTTTTTTAAATCACCGCTGGAAAAGTGAGAGGACAGCCAAATTTCAGAATCCTCATAACGGACAGAAATCCTGTTCCGTTGAATGGCAGTAAATGCTCTTTAGTTCAACAACGGCTTCCTGAGAACCCTGTTTAGGAGGAATGATCTTGAATAAACCTGAGAAACGGAAGTCAGTGCCAACAGAAAGGGGTAAAATGATGGACAGCCCAGCTCAGACAGACCTGCCATGACATTCTGTCTCTGACCGTTGTTGCTTCTCTTACCCACTTTTGTCCTAGTCTTGTTTCACCACTTTGTTAAAAAAAGAGGGTTAATAGTACCCACACCATAGTAATATTCTACAGGTTATCAAAAAGTTGGTTCTTTCCCCCTGTTTCCTTCCTAGAAGCAGCTCATTTAGTATAAAATGATTCATTTTAAGTAGTGTGCATCTTGCCTGGCTGGCACTATAATTCTTATGAAAAAAGGTAAGTCTGAAAAGCCCAAGTAGGTGAACTGTGAGCACAGCTCCGTAAGCCTGTTGAAATGTTTACCTTATTAAGCAGAATGTATATTCACCAATGTTTGTTTGCAGAGCTTATCTTTTGATTACAATTTCAAAAACTTGCTAGTTTCAATGCAGCAAAAAGACTGCAGTTATCTTGCATTTTTTAAATTGGACTCAATAGTGATGAACTGAGCTTCTACTCTTTGCTAGGGACTGTGCTAAGAACTTCAGATATAAATATTATCTCATTTAATCCTTTCAACCACTCATTTAGGTATTAATCTCTTTGTGTAAATGAGAAAGCAGGTTCAACTGGCTAAATTGGCCATGTAACTTAAGACTAAGTGGTGAAAGGGGAAGTAAGGGAAGTGATTCCTCTTCAGGTCTCAGTTCAAAAAGTACATGTGTAGTCTTAACCATGATACTATAACCATTTGCAACTAGACACTCTTGGGCCTAGAATTTACAAGGATCTTCACCCTCCATCTGGATTTGAGTTGGCATCCTGTATCTGGAGAGCAAAGGTCAACATGGAGGCTGAAATGAAGGACTGTTGCTGAGCAGAGAATTGGGGGGAAGGAGGAAAGAGGTAGTGTTTTGGACAAGTAACTTCAATGTGAGTTTTTCTGCAGGACTAGTTGTAGGTGAAACTTCTTTTCAGAATGAGTAGCTCAGCATTTAAACCCAATTGCTGTGGTCTCAAATGGGGACAAAGGGTGTCATGGTGACAACTGTTCACTGTGTGCTTACTGAGAGATGGGTAACAGAATAAGCATTTTACCAATGGTCTCTCATTTATTTTTTATTTTATTGAATTTATTAGGGTAAAATTGGTTAATAAAATTATATAGTTTTAAGGTGTACAGTTCTATAATACATCATCTGTATATTGTTTGTTTGTTCACAAACACATTTTCAGTCAATTAATATTTGACAAAGGAGTCCAGAACATACAATGGAATAAAGACAGTCTATTCAATAAATGGTGTTGGGAAAATTGGACAGATATGTGCAAAAAAATTAAAGTAGACCACCTTCTTACACCATACACAAGAATAAACTCAAAATGGATTAAAGACTTAAATGTTACACTCAAAACCATAAAAATTCTAGAAAAAGACATAGGCAGTAAAATCTCGGACATTTCCTATAGCAATATTTTTTCTGATGTGTTTCCTCGGGCAAGGGAAACAAAATGGGACTATATCAAACTAAAACGTTTCTGCACATCAAAGGAAACCATCAACAAAATGGAAGGACAACCCATTGAATGGCAGAACATATTCACCGATACATCTGATAAAAAATATCCCAAATTTATAAAGCACTTATAAAACTCAACACCAAAAATACCAACATTCCAATTAAAAAATGAGCAAAGGACGTGAATAGACACTTCTCCAAAGAGAACATGCAGGTGGCAGACGATCTCTCATTTAATCCTTACAACATTCCTCAGAGGTGCAGACCATCCTAATCCCTAAATCAGAGGTTAAGGAATTTATCTCAAGTTCACACAGCTCTAATTGAAGCATCCAGGTCTTGAATCCAGAGCTGACTCCAAAACTGATTCTCTATGCCTGGCTGTAAAATGTTCCCTGATGCTGAGTGAAAAAGGTGAAGGGATTAAGAAGTACAAATTAGTAATTACAAAATAATCATGTAAAGTACAGCATGGGGAATATAGTCAATAATATTGTAATAACTATGTGTGGTGCCAAATAGGTACTTGAATATTAAGGGGATCACTTTGTAGAGTATATGATTGTCCAACCACTATGTGGTACACATGAAAGTAATACAAAATAATATTGAACATAAACTGTTAATTGAAAAATAAAATGTTCCCTGATGCTGGAACAACCCTCTTTGGAGGGCTAGGAGGTGGGACAGGTCTCAAACCACTCTGCCTTCAGATGGGAACCACTGTCCTATTTTAAAAAGTCCAGGGAATCAGTTTTCTCTTTAATAGGTTTGTAAACTCCAAGGGCACTGTTGATAGATCTAATGTTCCCAAAATGGTACTGAGGTAGTCGGGATACATTGACAGGTGGTATTGTAGGCTGCCCTGTGGAACTGAGAAAATAAAATTTCTGTATCTGCTCTGAAAGTGAGGCTGGAGAAGGAATTGGTAGTAAAAGGAGAACTGAATCACCTCAGATCACCTGGGAGTTTCTAGTAGCCCAATAGGTCCTGTCGGTATGGTTCCAGGAAGGAGGGACAGCTTAGTGAAGAGAGACCAATCACATCCCAAAGAAGATTCAGCCTGAACTTGGGCCTCATCTGCTGTCAACCCAGCGTCACCCGTACACACCCGGGTTGCACTGGCTCCCTGTCTGAGTTGCCCAATAGGGCAGTGAAGCATTACCAACAGCTTACAGAGAAAACGAACTGTCCTCTGTGGGTTTTCAAAGCTTTCCAAGTAATCTGGTCTGACCAGCAGACTTCTCGTGTATGAGTTTCAGTAATAGGACCAAAACTATCTTCTGAGTAAGTATAAAAAACTTATAAAAGAAGCAGTAGAACATCTATGAACAAATCTTACCTTGTTAGAAAGTAAGTTACTTATTCTGAAATCAGCTTTCTATTCCTATTGATAGGGTCTGCCCTGAAGCAACAGATGGTCTTTAAAATTATTGGGTTCTCTTCTGACTTGAAGTAATCACATTTCCTTGCCTGATTAACCTTTTTTTTTTTTTTTTTAAACTATCCTTAATGTTCCTTGGGTCTCATCCATAGATGACAATATTTTTATACTAGGAGTTAGTTAAGCAGCCACAGCAAAAAGTAATTTGGTCATCATTCTACAGATACATGGCACTGTGTGTCCTAACCCCCCTCGGTAGCACTGTGACAGGACCTACTGTCGCCTCTTCCAGCATCCTGATGAACATTCTACCGCACCAGATTTGTAATTGGCTCGGACAGGAGATCGACATGCCCTCCGCCACACACACACTGACTCTAAACTGAATTTAAATAAAAATCCCAGAGCCAGCCTCTTAAAAAATACCTATTGTCTCTGATTTTGGCCTGGGTAAGCTTTGTAGGGTCACTTATATTTTGTCTCAGCGGAGTCGGGAATGGGGTTCATTAGATATTATAACTTGTTGGCAATACAGTCTTATACACCCAAACCAAACTAAGGAACCAGGGCCAGTGATCAGCCCTGGAAGTTTAATGCCTAATTTACTGACATTTATGCATCATTATGCAGCTCAACTGTGTGTGCATCTTCCCAGCTTGTTGCCAAATCGAGTAATGATACCAATCTGATGATTAAATGACTCAGTGTCCACAGAATACTTACCACATAATAGGTGCTCAATAATGCTATCTGTTAATATTTTGCACACTTTGCAGAAATGAGCTCTGGGCAATTGATTTTCAAAGCCCAAGTTGATAGGCACAAAGTGTTTTATTATACTCACCTACACTGAAGCAGCTATCAGGCCCTCACCTCTATTCCCATTCCTCTCACTGTGGGAATGAGTAGACAGGTGGTATTTCAAAAATCATAATTAACAGCTAATTTTCCATTTAAAATTTTTTTTTGTTTTGCCCTTTACTTTTTTATGTTCAGAAGTTTAAAATGTTTATGTTAATGAACTATCAGGGAGCGCTGAGCCCGTGAGGCCCGTTGGAGCTGCTGTTCGAGTTAGGGTGAGAGGCCAGATATTTTACCCCCATATTGACCAGTCATTGGATGCAGGCTGCTATGGGAAGAGAGTATGACCTTGGGTGAATCAACTTCCTGTAGCGATACTCCATCAGAGGGCAGATGAACAAGGGCATCTGCCAGCAGCCTTTCTTTTTTTTTTTTTATATTAATTTATTTTTGTTACAGCTGTTTCTCCTTTTCCCCCCATTAACTCCCTCCTCCCCCTCCCTCCCTGTCCAGTCCCCAGTTTTGTTGTCCTTGTCCATTGGTTATGCTTACATGCGTACAAGTTCTGTGGTTCATCGCTCCCCTCCCCCACCCCCTCTTCTGGCAATTGTCAGTCTGTACCCTACTTCCACTTCTCTGGGACTACCCTGTTCCTCAGACTGTTATGATCATTATATTCCAGAAATAAGTGAGATCATATGATATTTGTCTTTCTCTGCTTGGCTTGTTTCGCTTAGGATAATACTCTCTAGGTCCCTCCATGTCATCTCAAAGGATAAGAGATCTTTCTTTCTTACAGCTGCATAGTACTCCATTGTGTATATGTACCACTGCTTTTTAATCTATTCGTCTGCTGATGGACACTTGGGCTGTTTCCAGATCTTAGCTATTGTAAATAGCGCTTCTGCCAGCAGCCTTTCTAGCTGCAGTCCTAAAAGGTGCCACAGACTGTCCCACAGTGACTTCTGTCTTATAAACTTCAAGTTGTCCTTATAATTTTCACGCAATGTATCAATGTATACTCAATAAATGTAAACTTAAAAGTAGGAAATTCTTGAGAGGATTATTTTAAAATACACACAGCCTCGTGTACTTCATGACATAAACCGATAAGAAATAGAAAAGAAAGGATTCTATGGTTCTCAAGGTTCTGACTTCTCTGACTCTTGGACATGAAAAACTAGGATGAAAGAATTTAAATCTCATTTCCTTTGCTTTCCATTCCCTTCTTCGTGAAGCAGTAAAGTTAAAAGAAGCCAGGGGGAATAGCAAGGGACCGAGGTCACCATACATTCTTGACTAGGGAAGAGTTGTTTGTTAATAGTAACCTACCCATATAAAGAAAAATAACTAATTTTTCTCACCTTTATGAAGTGAGGTGGGGGGTGTGGAGATGAAGCAGGTAGAGGTGGAGGGGATAATGGAGACTTAGGGAGGGATGCCTGCTGAGGAAGATCGCAGGGGAGGGGACAGAAGGACAGTGACTGAGCACCTGTTTGTGCCCAGCTCTGGGTCACGTGTTTGCGTGCTGCCTGTTTCGTCTTCACAACAGCCTTTGAGATAGATACTATTATCCTAAATTTTCAGAGGGAGGATTTGAAGGGCAGAGAGGAGATGTAACTTAGTCAAGATTTCACAGGCAGTAGCTACACTAGAATTTAAACTCAGATCTGTCTGCTCTCAATGACTGTGTTTCAGTTACGTGCTGTATATATGAGGGATAGAATGGGACAAAACAATTGGTATTATTCCTCTATTTTAGCATAACTCACTTTTATCATTCAGTAGTTAATGAACATTTGTTGAGTGCTTACCAGGCACTTTACTATTTGTGGGGATTAAAAAGAGATGAGTTTTAGTTATGAAGATCGACTTATCAGTCCCATTAATTATTAGGGTGTTGGTTTTGCCATTTTGCTCCTATACGAGTGTCACAATAACTGGAATTGTTATGCAATTGATGCCTTTGATAGCTTGACCAGGTTATCTCAGTGCATGTCCAGCTGGCATTTGGAAGACATTAGAAGCATAGGGTATGCCCTGATGGATTCCTGAAGATGAAAGGCAGATACGCTGGCGAGGACTGACAACCCATTTTTCTAATGGCGGCAAAGTAAAAGAATGTAATATGAGGGCAGTAAATATGTGAGTTAAGAGAGATATTTCTGAGTTATTTGTTGACTTTAATGAAGAACCTAAAATGGTAAGTTAGTTGCCATTCATTTTTTCTTTCGTTATAAGGTCCTGGTTACAAGCATGGGCTTAGCTACTAAATATACCCAATTCTAATTTGTCCACATGCAAGATGCATGTGTGGGCAAGTGACTTAGCCTCCTGAATCTTGGGTATCTTCAGTTGCAAAACAGTGGTAATAATAGTGCCTATCTCATCGGATTGTTGTATGGACTACATGAGATACAAGCTTAAACAGAACCTGACAGCGCTTGCCACTTATTAGCTCTTGTTAAGAACTACTCTTCTTTACCTGAACATGAGGGATAGAATGGGACAAAACAATTGGTATTATTCCTCTATTTTAGCATAACTCACTTTTATCATTCAGTAGTTAATGAACATTTGTTGAGTGCTTACCAGGCACTTTACCATTTGTGGGGATTAAAAAGAGATGAGTTTTACTTATGAAGATCGACTTATCAGTCCCATTAATTATTAGGGTGTAAGCACTTAACTCTGTCTTATATTTAATATGGGAGACAGTAGAGTCTGGTTATTTTAAAAATGGTCTCTGGCCCTGGCCGGTTTGGCTCAGTGGTTGGAGCGTCAGCCCGCGGACCAAAGAGTCCCAGGTTCGGTTCCCGCTAGGGGCACGTACTAAAAAAAAAAAAAAAATGGCCTCTGGAACTAGGCAGTCTGAGTTCAAACTTAGGCTCTGCCATATGCTGACTGTGTGAGTCTGGGCAGTTTACTTAACCACATTGTCCCTCAATTCCCTTCTACAGAGTGGAGACTATAACAGTTCCTACCACCCTGGCCGGTTTGGCTCAGCGATTAGCCTGGGGACCCGAATGGTCATGTGTTCAATTCCTGGTCAAGGGCACAAACCTGGGTTGCAGGTTCAACTCCTGGCCCCAGTTGGGGCTGTGTGGGAGGCAACCAATCAAAGTGTCTCACATCGATATTTCTCTCTCTTTCTCTCCCCCCCTTACTCCCTTCTACTCTAAAAAAATCAATGGAAAAATATCCTCGGGGGAGAATTAACAACAATAACAACAAAAACAGTTCCTATTCATGGTGTTGTTGTGAAGGTTGAGTTTGTGTATGTAAAGCTTCTAGAACAGCATCATATAGGAAGAGCCATGAGACTGTTTGCTATCTTCATCATCATCATCATCACTACTAGGATTGTGAAGACATGTGCTCCTCTAGATCAGTTGACATAACAAAACACACAAGCCCTCAGATATACACAAACACACTGGTATTTTCACACACACACACACACACACACACACACACCAACTACACACAGTCCAAGCTACTACAGACCTTCTCGGGAGACTAGCAATGCACTCTTCCCCTGCTGGATTTCCCTGGGAAAGGGAGTCGACTTCTGTAACAAAAGCTAAGGGCAAGATAAGACAGGACGAATGAGCAGCCTGTGGCACAGCCAGCCCAGGGACAAAAGGTAACCCCGGTGCCCTCCTCACCTCCCTTATCAGCTTACTTTTCTTCTTTCTGCTACTCCCACCCAACTCTGCGCCCAGGGCTTGTCCTATGTCTGGTCCCTGACTTCAGTGAATTTTAACAATGAGCCCTGCTAAAGTATGAACTCTAATTAAGGTATTTGCTGATAGCTTTAGGCGTGAAACCTCCCAGGGCGTCTTTTCACTTTTTATGGGAGGAAAGAGCAATGCCTGCTTTGTTGCTTCCCCTCTTCTGCCCTCCCCCTTCTCCTTACCACCTGTGGGGGGCATGGTGAGAGCCCACAGCAGGTGGAGCACTGGGACCCATCTCCTCTACCTGCTGCTTCCCTGGGGGTGTGAGGGTATGTGTGCAAGGTGTGCTGGGCACAGTCCGTATCAACTGTTCTGACCCCTTACCGGACTATGAGTCAAATCAGGGGTTTGATTTTTTTTGTTTAGAAAGTGTTGTCACCAGGTATCTGGTCAGTCTCTTTGACTTTTCTCCCATAAGAAACTTTCACACTTTTAGTTGAAGAAAAGAAGGGAGCCAGCCACCTTAAAAAGAGGAAGGAGAAGTTTAAGTGAGGGCTTTGACCAGGTCCCTGAAGAGACTAAACATGCCTGGAGCATGCCAGTGTCAATGCAAGTGTCCAAAGAATGCCCAGAAAGACCTTGAAAGCATTGTAGAAACTCTGCATTCCGAGCCGGGAAGCTGAAATTTCCTCCATAACGTCCCTGATAAGTGGTCTTCTAGCTTCTTGGGGCTATTCATTTTGTTTTCAGGTTATTTTGTTTATCCTCCCTCTGTCCTTCACCACCCCACCCTCCCCTTCCCTCTGCCATGTGACAGACACTCCAGATATTTCGGAGAAGCTTCTCATGTATTTTCTCTGTAGCCAGCCGCATGTCCCCCACCCCAGTCTGTCTTGTCTTCTCTTCCTTGGCATAAGTATTTCTAGTTCCCTATCTGTCTATTGACAATATGTCCTGCACTTAGAAATTTCAAATACGCGACTGTGAGACCATGTGTCCCACATTTGGTTTAGAGAAGCTGTTGCTCTGAACTGCCGGGCTATTCCTTCCACTTCTCCAGTTCTGCCCCCCTGACATTGCTGTCTTTCTCTCCCTTCAACGCACGACAGATTTCTAACTACTTTCCATGGGTGTCTGTAAAGGTTGCTGATCTCTAAGGAACCCTAAAGGCTCCTCCAAGGTGCTTCAGAGCGACCAGAATGTGTTGGGAGGGGGTACAAGCAATAACCTTTATGTGGTGAAGGGCAGTACAGAAGAAGGGTCTAAAGTTAATGAAAGAGAGGAAAGGTATATCCAGTCACATTTATACCTGAGATCCCTTAAAACTTTGGGTCTTTCTGTTCCTTGATCAGTATTTGTCTTCTGTAGATTACTTTTGCTTTTCTAACTCTTTATTAATTAATATTTTTACAGTCCTCAATTCTTCAATTTCTTCCTAGAGAACATCGAGGACCAGCAGCATCAGCATCACATGGGAGCTTGTTAGAAATGCAGAATCTGAGGCCCTACCTCGGGCCCACAGAATCAGAATCTGCGTTCACCCAGATCCCTGGGTGAATACCATGCACCCTGAGAAGCACTGCACTACACCATCACAACCACCTGCAAATACACCAGGCTTCTGTGTCGGTGGCTGGAAAAGTCTTAAAATAATGATCCTTTGGCCCTGGCCGGTTTGGCTCAGCGGTTAGAGTGTTGGCCCCAGGACCAGAGAGACCTGGGTTTGGTTGGTTCCCACTAAGGGCACGTACCTCGGTTGCAGTTTGTCCCCAGCCTCGGTTGGGGTTGTGTGGGTGGTGACCAATCTCTCTCTCTCTCTCTCTCTCTCTCTCTCTCTCTCTCTCTCTCTCGTCAATGTTTCTCTCTTCCTCCCTCTCTCCCTCCTGCTCTGTCTGCAAAAATGTCCTCAGGTGAGGATAAAAAAATAATAATAATAATGATGCTTTGTTCCAAAATTCCACCAATATATATCAATCATTTTATCCTTGACTGCATGCATTAGTTTTGTTTTTTAAAAGGTGGGTGCAGTTAAATTCAGAGATGTTCAAGACGCAGGCGATGTGATTCTAGAAGTACAGGGATAGAGCATGTCACTGTACTTCTAGAAGATGGAGACATAAATCTTTGTCTTATGACGTAAATGGTAATGAAGAAAGGAAGGGGCATGAGCAGAATCAAAAGTGACCTCAGGACTTGAGCTGAACAGACAGAATAGACTTGGAATGGCCCTATTGTTGCAGTGAGAATGAGTTGACAGGCATGACCCAATACCCATGATTGGAAAGCTGAAGTAATGTGTGGGCAAGTCACAGAATATCTGGTGGACATTTGAGCTAAGAAATAATGTGGCCACAAAGGATGTTGCAATTAAAAAAAAAAAAAGTTGTAAAGGATGGACTTGAACTTCTCCAAGCCTCAGTTCTCCCATCTGTGTGTAACTTCAAATCTGGCGCTCTCCACCGTCAGACTATCCCATGACAGCTGTCCCTGTGAAGACAGGAGGAGATGCGTGATGGGAGAAATAGAAAAGAAAGGGAGGAGCAAAAACCCATGCACGAGGTAGAGATGCAGCGTGTGAGCAAACAGCCCTGGATGAATAGACAAAGTTCAAAATAACAGCGCCAGGAGGAAATGGCACGGACGCCAGGATGGAGGCTTGTTTTGTTTTTGGCTTATCACCCTTGAAATGTTTAAGGTTTGATCAGAATCCCTTGGATCATGTTGGAGCTGTAAAAAATTGTTTTTGAAAAATAGGATTGCTTTTGTTTTTTGAACAAAGAACAGTCAGAACCGGTCATTCACCTGAAGCCTGTGTTTTCAGTGATTAGTTCTGTACATAGGTGAGCGTTTCTCTCAAGTAGCACATATTTAAAGAGCATAAGTGGCTTTTTTTCACACCCCATTTAATTTACACTGGTTTTACCTTCCTGCACAGATGGCCTGCTTTTCCTCTTCCTGTGCTTAATTCTCACTGAAGCCAGAGTGTTAGATGCCCATGAGGATACAGCAGAGGTAAGGGACACAGGAAGAGGAGTCAGATGGTGCTAATATTAAACAAAACTGCAGGGAACGCTTCCTAAAGTTATGACATTATGCATAAAGCACTTACAACATATTTTTGCAGCATATTTAAGAAAATGAGGGGGTAAGGAGGGGAAATGGTAATACTGTAATACATCTGCAATACTGTCAAAAATAAAATAAAAAAAGAAAATGGGATGATGCAAGCAATGTCAGCTGAAAATAAAATAGGAAACTAAATAGTATATGCAATATAATTTTCAAATGGTGACATTTTAAAGGTGTATATAAATGTGTTTTACATATACATATCACATATTTTTTAAAAACCAGGAATTTATTTTAAAATGTTATTAGTGGTTATTCTGAGAGAAAGGACTTGGGTGATTTTGTTTTCGTCTTTAAATTTATTTTCATTTTTCTATACTGAGTACCTATTAATTTTATAATCAGAAAAATACCATACATTTAAAAAAGAAAAGCAACATTTATAATCTCTGTTTTTGTTGTTGTTGGGTGTTTTCTTGTTTGTTTGTTTTTTTGGTTAGGAGTTTAAATCTGAATTAAAGCTGCAGTTTCTGCTTAGTTTTTTGCCGGGCGGGGGCGGTAGTCCCCAAGATTTCTGCAGTTGCTACGTCACCGGCAAGTTTGGGAGAGCCTCAAGGGCAGGAAAGAGTGAGGCTTCTCATCTTTCAGCACCTGTGAATTGTTTAGCAAGGCTAAAGAGACTTGCTCTTCCTATTAAGTGGAAATGTCAGCCTAGAGGGACAGAGGAGGGGTGGTGGAGAAGGAAGAACCTGCGGAAGAGCCTTCCTCTTCAGCATTTTTCAGTGATGACTACTCCAGGGACTCAGCCAGCTGCAGCCTGCAGCTGTGCTTCCAGCTGTGCCCAGTGGGGCTGGACGCTGCGGATGTCAAGGGCCCTAGTGGCCCTTTTCCAGGGCATGTAGACTAGCGGGTAAATATGGTAGGGCTGTGGTTACACTGAAACTCTAGGGAATGGGCTTTCTGACAATTTTCAGAAAGTTGAAATGCTACCTTCCAGGTGTCAGAAAGATCAAGTGAGCCAATGTACATAAAATTGAAACCTATAGCCCTGGCCTGTGTGGCTCAGTTGGTTGAGCATCGTCTCATGCACGGAGAGGTCGCTGGTTGGATTCCTGGTCAGGGCACATACCCAGGTTTCAGGTTAGATCCCCAGTTGTGGTGCGTGTGGGAGATAACCGATGGATGAAATGCTTCTCTCTTCCTCTCCCTCTCCTTTCCTCTCTCTCTAAAATCAATAAAAAAGTATTTTTTTAAAAGAATTGAAACCTACAAAGCAGTATATTGTTGTTTGTGTGAGATTACATTTCTCTCCTTAAGTAGCAAAACTTTAAAGATTAATCACCATTACTTTCATAAGCGAAGTCAACAACATTTTTATTGCTTATCATATTGTATAATTCCTAAAACAACAATACAATCACCATAAAGAATGCTTTAGAACAAGAAAACCATTATTTCCATTTTGGGGGCTTTAGAATGTTTATGCTTGTAAGAATAATTAAATTATATTTGGAGGAAAAAGTATCAACACTCTAAAATTCCACTACCCAAAACAACTGTCATCAAGTCTGTGTATTCTCTTACAAGTTTTTTTTCTAGAGGCAAATCTTTAAAGTTTAAATGGTGGTGGATAGAATAATTTTTAAAATCTGATTTCCTTTTTTTTTCTTTTTAACACCATATAAAATAGGAGACAGTTTAGGGTAAGGTTTAAAAAAAAACTAGAGTCAGGTTGGAGCTCTTCTAAGGAGCCCTCTTCCTGTAAGTGGAAAAGGGAAGTCAACCTGGAGAGAGCTGGAGCGATGAAAGAAAAACTTTCAAAAGAATGTTAAGTGGGGCAATACCTGCTTCACAGAATTATTGTGAGACAGAAATGAAATAATGTCCACAACATGGCTAATATGGCCTGAGACATAGTAAGCATTCACTGAATGGTAGCTTATTGTACCATACATATGTCGTTCATAGCCTTTATACAGGGTGGGGCAAAAGTACACTTACAGTTGGGAGTATGCAAAATACAGAGTGTATTCTTATATTATTATTTATAATTATCATATTATTTTCCATATGAAGAGCTGTGAACCTACTATAGCCCCACCCTGTACTAATTATTTTAACATCAATATAAAATTCCATCAGATAAATGAACTCTAATATCTTTATTGTTTACCATTCATTTTCTTATACTTCTTCAGCATTATAAACAAAGCAGGACATGAATGTTGCCAGCTTTTACTTTATTTATTTTAAAAAAAATTTTTCATTTATTGATTTTAGAGAGAGATGAAGTGAGAGGGAGAGAGAGCTAGAAACATCAATGAGAGAGAACATCAATTGGCCGCCTCCTGCATGCCCCCCACTGGGGATTCAGGCCCACAACCTGGGCATGTGTCCTGACCAGGAAATCAAACCAGCAACCTCTTGGTGCATGGGTTGACGCTCAACCACTGAGCCACACCGGCCAGACTCTTGCCACATTTTAGATTCTCTCTTGAGATTATGTATACTTTATAGAATAATTGTGTCCATGAACATTTTATGGTTCTTATATAGCAAAAGTATATGTCAAAATAAGGGGATATTAAATTATTCCCAGATAAACAAAATCTAAGGGAGTTTGGTAACACTAGACCTTCCCTACAACAAATACTAAAGTGAGTCCTGCAGATTGAAATGAAAGGACAATAGACAATAACTCAAAGCCAAATGAAGAAATAAAAAGCTCAATAAAGATACATATACGGGCAATTACAACATCTAGTACTATCATAACAATGGTTTGTAATTCCACTTTTTGTTCTCTACATGATTTAAGAGACTAATACATTAAAAATAATTATTTGTCTAAAAGCTAGTATTATTGCAACTTTGGTTTATAACTCTACATTTTGTTTTTTACATTAATTAAGAGACTAATGCACTTTTAAAAACTATTCATTTATGTTTTGGGACACACAATGTATAATGATTTAATTTTATGACGACAAAGGAAAGGTTTGGGGGCAGAAATATTGAGGAGCATAGTTTTTGTTTGTTATTGAAGTTAAGGTGGTATAAACCCAAATTAGACTGTTATAACTTTAGGATATTAAATGTAATCCCCATGGCAACCACAGAGAAAATAACAACCCAATTCAAAAATGGGTAAAGGACCTGAATAGATATTTCTCCAAAGAATATATTCAAATGGCCAACAAGCACATGAGAAAATACTCAACATCACTAATCATTGGGGAAATGCAAATCGAAACAAAAATGAGATACCACCTCACACCCATTACAATGATTACTATGAAAAACAAAACAAACAAAGAAAAAAAATCCAGAAAATAACAAGCGTTGTGAGGATGTGGAAAAACTGGAAACTTTGTGCACTGGCGGTGAGAATGTAAAATGGTAAAGCTGCTGTGAAAATAGTGTGGAGCCCGGCCGGTTTGGCTCAGTGGTTAGAGCGTCCGCCAGCGGACCGAAGAGTTGTGGGTTTGATTCTAGCCAAGGGCACGTACCTTGGTTGCGGTTCGTCCCAGCCCTGGCCGGTGTCGTGCAGGAGGCAACCAATCGATGTGTCTCTCTCACGACGATATTTCCCCCCCCCCTCTCTCTTTCTCCCTTCCTCCCTCCCACTCTATCTGAAGATAAATGGAGAAGTATTCCCTGGTGAGGATTTTAAAAAGTACTATGGCAATTTCTCAAAAATTACAAATAAAATTTCAATATGACCCAGCAAACTCCATTTCTGGATATATACACACAAAAAATTGAAAACAGGGTCTGGGGCGGGGGTGGTTTCTATACACATGTTCATAGCAGCATTGTGTATAATAGCTCAATCGTGGAAGCAAGCCAGGTGTCTATTGATAGATGAATTGATAATCAGAATGTGATACATACATACAATGGACTTTATTCATCCTTGAAAAAGAAAGAAATTCTGCAATATGCTACAACACTGATGAACTTTGAGGCTATTATGCTAACTGATATAAACCAGTCATTGAAAAGACAAATAATGTATGATTCCACGTGCATGAAGTTTTGTTTCTTTCTTGATATTCATCTCAGTTTTATTGAAAGAAGTTTGTCTAATAGCTGAGTTCTATAGGTGAAATCCTTCGGCAAAAATTTTAATGGGTTTCTTTGCCCTCATGAAGGTTCATAACATATAACGGCATTATAATAGAATGGTTAAAAATTTAGGCTCTGGAGTCAGAAAAAGTAAAAAAAGACCTGGGTTTGAATGTGAGCTCTGGAAGTAACTACCTCTGTGACCCTGAGAAGTTACACAACCTCTCTAAGTCTCGGTTTATTTATCTGTGAAATGGAGGTAATAAGTTACCTTTGGGGTCTTCTGTGAGAACGAGAGACAAAATGCATGTGTAATGATAATGTACTATGCGTGACACCAGTAAGAGCCTGTTATCATTATGCTGAGAAGCCCCAGCAGAATGGTGAGAGGATTCACTCTTTCTCATTCTACTTGACCACATCAGCTGGTTCACTTTGCAATATGTGGTGGGAATTATATGCAGATCAGTGCTTTATTAATTATTACATAATGTCAACAAAATGGGAGTTTGTAATGGATTCTATAAAAAGTAATGATTTTTCAATCAAATTTAGGAAATAGGCAAGCAGAAAAAAACTTATTTTACTTGAGTTTATCCTATAATCACAAAGTGGACCTGAGTGAACATATGGCTTCTTGGAACAAAAGTTAAATAAAATCTTTCACGACCTACCTGTGCAAATTTGGTTTTCCCTAAAAGACCTAGAGGTCAGGTATTCAAAAGAGGCCATTAATATTTACATTTAAAAGTCTTCTTTCTTGCCTAGCCAGTGTGGTTCAGTGGTTGAGCATCGACCCATGCACCAAGAGGTTGCCAGTTTGATACCCAGTCAGGGCACGTGCCCAGATTGTGGGCCAAATCCCCAGTGAGGGGTATGCAGGAGGCAGCCAATCGATGTTCTCTCTCATCGATGTTTCTATCTCTCTCCCTTTCCCTTCCTCTCTTTCTAAAAATCAATAAAGAAAAAAAAAATTCTTAAATAAAAATAAAAGTCTTCTTTCTTAGGCTTTTGCCCTTGGCTTCTGGGAGGTTAGTCTCTAAACCTCTGGAATGTAATGCTTGATAAAAAGTGTTTTTGCTTACCTGGGGACCTCAGTCCATGTCAGACAGACTATACTAACAATGTGATTTATTTGGCAGTCGAGGAGGATGGAGATTAGGCCACCTCTGAAGGAGGTGGATGGAGAATAAGGCCAGACAATGTACAGTCAATCTTATCTAAGCAACACTTCTTCCCTTGGCTGATTTTCAAATATATCCTTTCATTATAATAAACCATAATATTAAGCAAACTTTTTTTTGAGTGCTGAGAGCCCTTCTAAAAAATTATGAAATGAGAGTGGTTTTGGGGACCCCCAATCTTACAAATGTCATAAATGAGGATGGTGTTGGAGACTTCCAAACTTGGAAGTTGTGTCAGAAACAAGAGTTGTCTTGGGAACTCCTAAACTCTAATTCATTACCGGGATAAGCAGAACACCTAATGTTCAAATTATTAATGGTAGTGGTCGAGATGGGATATCAATAACCATAATGATCATGCCCTGACCAGTGTGGCTCAGTTGGTTGGGTGTTGTCCCATGCAGCAAAGGTTGCTGGTTCAATGCCAGGTCAGGGCACATGCCCAGGTTGTGGGCTGAGCCAGGTAGGGGGTGTGCAGGAGGTAGCTGATAGATGTTTCACTCTCACATAGATGTTTTTCTTTCTCTCGCCCTCTCCTTTCCTCTCTCTCTAAAAATCAATAAAAATATTTTTAAAAAATAATAATGATGAATGTTAAAAATTAAAATAAACACACCGACCAGAATAACTAACATGAAAAATCTGATGACTATATATAGTCATCAAGGCAAGTATATATATAGCAAGGCAAGTAGATGTGTGCGTGTGTGTGTGTGTGTGTGTGTGTGTACACATCAGTGAGGATATAGACCATGTTGTTGCTGAGAATGTAAAATGATACAACCACTTTGAGAAAAAAAATCTGGTTATTTCTATATAACTTATGGATTAAAAAAAGGGGGGGGGGTCTGTGGTAAATCTAACCAAAAATAACCTCACAAGGTGACCTAATCATAAATTCCTAACTGGGCAGGTCATGCAAATGGTGGGTAGTCACACCCAGGCTTGTAAAAGGTTTATCTTCAATTTAAGCAAGCCCTGCCCATTGTTCCTGTGTATCTAGGTTAACATAACCTTGAAATGCCTCTTTTACAGACCCCTCAGAGGTGTAACCACCCTCAAGGGAGCACATAATCTGCTAACTATGCTATAATCCAAGCACAGATTTCCCCACCTTGCTTTCTCCCATTTTCATGTAATCTTCCTTATGGTCCCTCCTTAGTTTCAAATGTATAAAAGAAACTTCAAAACTGTCCTTCTCCAAAGCATCTGAGATCTTGCTTCCCAGCATGTCCATCAATTTGACTCAAATAAACTCTTATAGAAATTCTTTACAGGTTTGAACATTTCTCCGTCAACAAATTAAACATAAATCTACCTTGATATAGTAATTCTAATGCTAGATCAAGCTAGATAATCTATCTAATGCTAGATAATGCTAGATAATCTATCTAGTGCTAGATAATGCTAGACACCAAGAGAAATGAAAACATATGCTACAAAAACAGTTGACAAAAATATTTATAGCACCTTTATTCAAAAAACAGGCAAAAACAAGAAACAGTCCAGCTGTCCATCAGTGGGATAACAGATCAACAAATGGTGATAAAACTCAGCAATAAAAACAAATGAACTATAAGATGACCACCACATGCTTACTACCTTGAGTCAGCTGACCTCTGTTATTTTACAAATGATAATGTTCAAATATAACTAATATTAAAATATAAAAAAATATTTTTTTGGCATGGACAGGGAAACTGGGGTAAGAGAACTAGTGCTTATATTACAGCACATTGAAGCTCTTTTATAAAGAAATTTTATAATTTTGTTCTGGAATGCAATGGCTAATTTTGGAGGTATTACAGCAAATATATCAAAAGCATTAAAATGATGACATGAGAAAACAAATTATTTTTCTCTTAAACAAAGCAAGTAGAATGAACAACTGAAGCTATATACGTCTGGCAGAGAAGCAATTATTTGGCTCCTAATAAAGAATATTAATAAATAATTTACCAACAAAAAATAAATAAATGAAAGTCTCCTTTCTCGATTACTTTTTATTTACCTACTGGATAAAGGCTTCACACACACACACACACACACACACATACACACACACACATTCATAGGTTTATGTGAATGTGTGTGTATATTCATAGTTTGCTTTCTTACATTTTTTTTCACAGAAAAAAAGAAACATAAAATTGCAAGATAATCTTGTTGAACACATCCCTTCATTTTGTATCAGGAAAGGGGATTTTGGGGTTCCAGGTCACCCTCCCTTTTACCTCCCTCACCGACTCTCATCCCCTCTCAGGCTTAAAGAGAATGTGAGGGTGTAATTAATTATAAAGTATCTTTCTCTCAGAAGAAGGCATACAGAAGGAAAATGCACATGTCAATAAGTTATACAGGTATGTATTTGAAACATGACTGGGATGGAAAACATATGTCTAAAGACTTTTACATGAATGTTCATAAGCAGCATTATTCATAATAGCCAAAGAAGTTTGACACAACCCAAATGTCCATCTCCTGATGACTAAACAAAATGTGGTGCAATGAAATATACTTTCTATAAATGTATACATATTTGAAGTTAGTATGTTCAACTCTGTTTTATACTTAAAACCCACTGAGTTACATGCTTTCTAAGGGTGAATTCTATAGTGTGTGGATTATATTTCAATAAAGCTGATAAAAGGGGGGTGGGAGAGCATGATTAGGTTCTAACAGAACTATACTTGTTTCACTACGTCTATATATAATTTCACCATAGCAGAGTTATAGCATTTTCATAAATAACTTGAAGTTTATTTACATAAAGCCATTTTTTTTTCTGAAAACATCTTTTCTTTGGAAATCAGACTTTTCCAGAAAAAGCAGGGAACATTAATAGTAAATTTGCTTGAACCCTCTTGGGGGATTATGGAAATGTTTGCACTCTCCATTCACATTCACCGATTGAAGCTTCTGGGGCAATGTTTGTTTCTGAACATTTAAAGCTTCCCGGAGAGGTGGAGGAATTCTTATTATTAAGAGGAATTCTAAAACAGCATATGCATTTGACATGAAGAATTAGAGAATGACTAATGAAGTTTTAGCAAAGCTACTTTAAATTCTACCCCTGTTCTCTACTAGCATGTATGAGTCTTGTTTTCCTATGCCCAATTTATTTAAGCAATGAATTTCTTCCAGAAATTGAGAAACCAGCAAGCAATGATAAAGTCCACTCTAAAAACAAAGCTAAGTTTTTTATTTCTTTGCCATTTGATCTTCTTTAAGGATTAAAATGGACAATGTCATCAGTATGCTAAACTAAGGAATTAGATTGAAATAACATTACAGGCTTCATGTTATGCAATGTTTTTATTTCAGGGCTAGGGATCATTTCTCAATAGAAAAATTCCCACACAGCCCAGCTGCTGTGGCTGAGTGGTTGAGCATCCCCCCATGGACTGAGAGGTCTTGGTTTGATTCCTGGTCAGAGCAACTGCCCGGGTTGCCAGCTCGATCCCCAGTAGGGGGCGTGCAGGAGGCAGCCGATCCATGTTTGTCTCTCACACTGATGTTTCTTTTTATTTTTTTAAATTTTTTTATTAATTTATTTTTGTTACAGATGTTTCTCCTTTTTTCCCCATTGACACCCTCCTCCCCATCCCCCCACCCCATCCCCAGCTTTGTTGTCCATGACCATCAGTTATGCATACATGCCCATAAGTTCTGTGGTTTATCTCTTCCCTCCTCCCACACCCCCTCTTCTGAGGGGTGTCAGTCTATACCCTACTTCCACATCTCTGGGTCTACCCTGTTCCTCAGACTGTTATGTTCATTATATTCCATAAATAAGTGAGATCATGTGATATTTGTCTTTCTCTGCTTGGCTTGTTTTGCTTAGGATATTACTCTCCAGGTCCCTCCATGTTGTCTCAAAGGATACGAGATCTTTCTTTCTTACAGCTGCATAGTACTCCATTGTGTATATGTACCACTGCTTTTTTATCCATTCATCCATTGATGGGCACTTGGGCTGTTTCCAGATCTTAGCTGTTGTCAGTAGTGCTGCTATGAACATGGGGGTACATGTATTCTTTCTGATTGGTGTTTCAGGTGTCTTAGGGTATATTCCTAGAAGTGGGATCACTGGGTCAAATGGCAATTAAATTTTTAATTTTTTGAGGTAACACCATAGTGTTTTCCACAGTGGCTGTACCAGTCTGCATTCCAACCAGCAGTGTACTAGAGTCCCCTTTTCTCCACACCCTCGCCAACACTTGTTGTTTGATGATTTGTTAATGGTGGCCATTCTAACAGGTGTGAAGTGATACCTCATTGTTGTTTTAATTTGCATCTCTCTGATGATTAGTGATGTTGAGCATTTCTTCATACGTCTCTTAGCCATTTGTATGTCCTTTTTGGAGAGGTGTCTAGTTCCTCTGCCCATTTTTTAATTGAGTTCTTTGTCTTCCTTTTGTTGAGTTGTATGAACACTCTATATATTTTGGAGATTAACCCCTTATCTGATGTATCACTGGCAATTATGCTCTCCCATAGAGTGGGTTCCCTATCTGTTTTCATGGTTGTTTCTTTTGCTGTGAAGAAGCTTTTGAGTATGATGTAGTCCCATGTGTTCATTTTTCCCTTTGTTTCTGTTGCCTTAGGTGATGTATCAGTGAAGACTCTGCTGCGTATGATGTCCGAAATTTTGTTGCCTACATTTTCTTCTAGGATTTTTATGGATTCACGAGTCACATTTAAGTCTTTTACCCATTTTGAGTTTATTCTTGTGTATGGTGTAAGTTGATGGTCTAGTTTCATTTTTTTGCATGTAGCTGTCCAATTTTCCCAACACCATTTATTAAAGAGGCTATCTTTACTCCATTGTATGCTCTTGCCACCTTTGTCAAATATTAATTGAGTATAATGTCTTGGGTCAATTTCCGGATTCTCTGTTCTGTTCCACTGGTCTATATACCTGTTCTTATGCTGTTTTGATTACAGTAGCTTTGTAGTATAACCTGATGTCTGGTATTGCGATCCCGCCTACTTTGTTCTTCTTTTTCAAGATTGCTGTAGCTATTCGGGGTCTTTTTTGGTTCCATATGAACTTTTGAAGTATTTGTTCTAGTTCTGTGAAACATGTCACTGGTATTTTGATGGGGATTGCATTGAATCTATAGATTGCTTTGGGTAATATGGACATTTTAATGATGTTAATTCTTCCAATCTATGAACAAGGTATGTGCTTCCACTTTTTTAGATCTTCCTCTATTTCTTTTTTCAATGTCCTGTAGTTTTCTGCAAATAGGTCCTTTACTTCTTTGGTTAAGTTTATTCCAAGTTTCTTAATTTTTTTGCCGCGATGGTAAATGGAATTGTTTTTTTAGTTTCTCTTTGAGTTCATCATTGGTGTATAAGAATGCCGTTGATTTCTTGACGTTAATTTTGTATCCTGCTACTTTGCCAAACTCATTTTTAAGTCTAGCAGATTTTTGATGGAGTCTTTAGGGTTTTCTATATATAATATCATGTCGTCTGCGAATAATGACAGTTTCACTTCCTCCTTTCTGATTTGGATTCCTTTTATTTTTTCTTCACGTCTGATTGCTGTGGCTAAGACTTCCAGTACTATGTTAAATAAGAGTGGTGAAAGTGGGCATCCCTGTCTTGTTCCTGTTCTTAAGGGAAATGTTTTTAGTTTTTGCCCATTGAGTATGATGTTGGCTGTAGGTCTTTCATATATGACCTTTATTATATCAAGATATGATCCCTCTATTCCCAAATTGCTGAGCGTTTTTATCAGAAATGGGTGCTGGATTTTGTCGAATGCTTTTTCAGCATCTATTGATATGATCACGTGGTTTTTATCTTTCATTTTGTTTATGTGGTGTATCACATTTATTGATTTGTGAATATTGAACCAGTCTTGCATCCCTGGGATGAATCCCACTTGGTCATGGTGAATAATTTTTTTGATGTATTGCTGGATCCAATTTGCTAGTATTTTGTTTAGGATTTTGGCATCTACGTTCATCAGGGATATTGGCCTGTAGTTTTCTTTCTTTGTAGTGTCTTTTTCTGGTTTTGGAATTAGGATTATGCTGGCTTCATAAAACGAGTTTGGAAGTCTTCCTTGTTCTTGAATTTTTTGAAATAGTTTGAGGAGAATGGGTGTTAGTTCTTCTTTGAATGTTTGGTAAAACTCCCCCATGAAGCCATCTGGGCCTGGGCTTTTGTTTGCTGGGAGAGTCTTGATTACATCTTCAATTTCCTTAGCTGTTATTGGTCTGTTCAAGTTTTCTATCTCTTCCCGGTCCAGTTATGGGAGTCTATGTGTTTCTAGAAATGTGTCCATTTTGCTTAGATTGTTGAATTTGTTGCCATATAAATGTTCATAGTATTTGCTAAAGATCCTTTGTATTTCTGTGGTTTCAGTTGTTACTTCTCCTCTTTCATTTCTGATTTTGTGTATTTGGGTTCTCTCTCTTTGTTTCTTGGTGAGTCTCGCTAAGGGTCCATCCATCTTGTTTATCTTTTCAAAAAACCAGCTCTTTGTTTCATTGATCCTTTGAATTGTTTTTCTGGTCTCTATGTCATTTATTTCTGCTCTGATCTTTACTATTTCCTTCCTTCTATTTGCTCTGGGGTTTTCTTTTTGTTTGCTTTCTAGTTCTTTAAGTTGTGAGGTTAGATAGTCAATTAGAAATTTTTCTTGTTTCTTGAGGTAGGCCTGTAGTGCTATGAACTTCCCTCTCAGAACTGCTTTTGCTGCATCCCATAGATTTTGTGTTGTTGTGTGTTCATTTTCATTGGTTTCCAGGAAGTTTTTAATTTCTTCCTTGATCTCTGTGGTAACCCATTCATTGTTTAATAACATGCTATTTAGCCTCCATGTATTCAAATGTCTTTGCATGTTCTTGTTGCAATTGATTTCTAGTTTCATGCCATTGTGATCTGAGAAGATGCTTGATATGATTTCAATCCTTTTGAACTTGTAGAGACTTCGTTTGTGTCCTAACATGTGGTCTATCTTTGAGAATGTCCCATGTGCACTTGAGAAGAATGTGAATTCTATAGTTTTGGGGTGTAATTCTCTGTAAATATCTATTAAATCCATTTGGTCTAGTGCTTCGTTTAGAGTCTCTATTTCCTTGTTAATTTTTTGTCTAGAGGATCTATCCAGTGATGTCAGCGGGGTGTTGAAGTCCCCTGCTATAATTGTATTGCTATCGATTTCTCCTTTGAAGTCCCCCAGAGAGTTTTAATATATTTTGGTGCTCCTATATTGGGTGCATATATGTTTACCAAGGTTATATCTTCCTGTTGGATAGACCCTTTCAATATTATGTAGTGACTTTCTTTGTCTCTAGTTATGGCTTTCATTTTAAAATCTATTTTATCAGATATGAGTATTGCTACCCCAGCTTTTTTTTCCTTTCCATTTGCTTGGAAGATTTTTTTCCATCCCTTCACTTTCAGCCTATGTGAGTCTTTTGTTGTGAGGTGGGTCTCTTGTAAACAACATATATATGGGTCATGCTTTTTTATCCAATCTGCTACTCTGTGTCTTTTTATCGGAGCATTCAATCCATTTACATTTAAGGTGATTATTGATATGTACTTATTTATTGCCATTTTTGTTTAGTGTGGTTCTACTTTCCTTCCTATTTCTTCTACTAATTACAGCAGTCCTTTTAACATTTCTTGCAGTGCTGGTTTGGTGTTAATGTATTCCCTTAGCCTTTTTTTTTGTCTGAGAAGCTCTTTATTTGACCTTCTATTTTGAATGACAGCCTTGCTGGGTAGAGTAGTCTTGGATTCAGATCCTTGTTTTTCATGACCTTGATTACTTCATGCCGTTCCCTTCTGGCCTGTAGTGTTTCTGTTGAGAAGTCAGCTGATAGCCTTATGGGGGTTCCTTTGTAGGTAACCTGTTGCTTAGCTCTTACTGCCTTTAGGATTCTCTCTTTGTCTTTAATTTTTGGCATTTTAATTACTATGCGTCTTGGTGTGGGCCTGTTTGGGTTCTTCTTACTTGGGATTCTCTGTGCTTCTTGAACTTGAATGCCTTCTTTCTTCACCAAATTAGGGAAGTTTTCTGTCACTATTTCTTCAAATATATTCTCTAACCCTTTCTCATTTTCTTCTTCTTTGGCGACTCCTATGATGCGAATATTATTACGTTTCCAGTTGTCCCACAGTTCTCTTAAGCTGTCTTCCTGTTTTTTCATTGTTTTTTCCTTTCGGTTTTCTGATTGGTTGATTTTTTCTACCCTGTCTTCTAATTCACTGATCCGGTCCTCAGCTTCTTCTACTCTGCTGTTTAGTCCTTCCAATGTGTTCTTCATTTCTGCTATGTCATTCTTCATTTCTTCTTGATGCTTCTTAATTTCTACTTGGTTGGTTTTCAGTGTTTCTATGTCTTTGCTCATGGTGTGGATGTCTTTACTCAAGGTGTTGATGTCCTTACTCATGCTGTTGAGCTTCCTCCAGATCATGGCTCTGAATTCTAGCTCTGTTAACTTGCTTAACTGCATTTCATTTATCTCATCTTCGGTAGAGGTCTCTTGTTCTTTCATTTGGGATCTGTTTCTTTGTTTCACCATTTTGGCTATCTCAGTGGTTTTTGGAGCCTGCCAAATTTTCCTGTGGATGTTGGTGTTCTGTTGTTTGTGTCTCCCTCTACTGGGTTTGGATGGCCGTGGGAGGACCCAGGTTAAACACCACTGTCAAGTCTTACTTTCCTGGGTAGATTTGCAAGCCTAGCAAAGGTTAAGTTACCCTCTAGCTTTTTGCCTAGAGGCTATTAGTTGTGGTTGCTTGAAGAGCCTTGGGTTTTCAGTTGAATGAAAACCTCCCTCAGGTGTTCATCGTGAGAGGATTTCCAGAGGGTAGGGCAGATGCTAGTAGTTAATGAGCCTCAGTTTGCATTTCAATGGCCCACTAGAGTGTGGCTGGATCTCCGAGGGAGGGGCTGCCGCCTCTCCCCAGAGCCCTGGAATGGAATAAGAGGGCCAGGCCACAGTCCTGTGTGGCCGCAACTCAGCAAAAGCTCTGAGCGCCCTCCAAATCCCGAGTGTCCCCACACAGTTCCAGTCCAGTCCGCCCTCCCTCTGCTGAGCCCAGGTGAGTGGCTGTGGCTATTTTAGCGCTCTGTCCCAGCCCTCTGCGCTGTGGAGCCGGCTGGGGCTTTAACCCCGAGGGCGGAGCACTGCTCTCAGCTAAGGCCGCTGCTGTCCGTGGCCTCCCAGCCCCCCTCTCATGCCTCCGCAATCCTACCAGGATTGATTCAGTGTCCCTGGTTGTCTGGTCCTTGCAAGCTGCTTTTCTGTTGCTTTTTCCCGATGATTTGTCTTTATTTTAGTTGTAATTCCAGTTTGGTCCTGGGAGATGGTCTGTGTAGCTTCCAGTCACTCTGCTGCCATTTTGGAATCTCCTCACATTGATGTTTCTATCTCTCCCTCCCTTCCTCTCTCTAAGTAATCAATAAAAACATTTTTAAAAAAGAAAGAAAAAAAAATTCCTACACAGAAAAAAATACATTATGCAATTAGATTCAGAGCTTATTTGGATCATACACTTAATTATACTAATTGAGAAAAATAAATTCTAATCCATAAAACATTAGAAATGACCATACAAGTCTCCTTAGCCTGCCAACCAGTATTGTTATCCATTATTATCAGAAATTATTTATAATATTTAATGAGTTAATCCACTACTAGCTCCCCTAAGAACATAGCTTTGAGAATAAAACAAAAATAAATTAAAAGAGATGTAGAGACAGAGTCAATCCTTTGCAATCTCTTTAAAATCAAATAGATGACTCCTTCCTGGGTCTAAACAGCTTTCTTTTCAGCTGATGTCAGTGAAGAATTCCACACCCAGCAATGTCTGAAGGCTATAGTGGAAGTTAAGGGCCAGAAAAAGATGTCCCAAATGTCCATCAGCTGACAAATGGTTGAACAAAATGTGGTATATCCATACAATGAAATATTATTCAGTCATCAAAAGGAATGAAGTACTGATACATGCTACAACATGGATGAACCTTGAAAACATTATGCTAAATGAAAGAAGCCAGTCACAAAAGACCACATATCATAGGGTTCCATTTATATGAAATGTCTGACAGAAACTAGGTTAGTAGTTGCCTAGGTCTAGGGGGAGGAAGGAATGAGAAATGACTGCTCATGGACATGAGCTTTCTTTTGGGAGTGATGAAAATATTCTAAAATTAGATAGTGGTGATGGTTGTATAACCTTATAAATATACTATAAATCACTTCATTTTATACTTCAAAAGGATGAATTTTATAGTGCGTGAATTATATCTTGATTTTTAAAAAGAAACGAGACTGCTGGTAAAATGTTGTTCAGCTCTAGCACCTGGCTCATTGAGAAGAATATAGGCCGAAAGAAATGGGGATGGATCTCCTTCCTCAGGAAAGTCTTAGAATGAACTAAGACTGTCCACCCATAACTGGATGACCCAGAAAAACATCAGCCCAGACAAGGCAGAGGTTGCATCCCTGTAAAAGCCAGTGATGGGCAATAGCTCCTATCTCATGTATTTGCCCAAGTCCCCTTCCCTTTTGTTTCCTCAACCCACCTGTGCTGGTTAGTCTCCATTTGCCCCACTCCTAACCCCAGCCCATTATCTGTACTTTTCTACCTGTGCTGTGCCTCTAGAGGCCGACCTTCACCAATGCATCTTTTGGGTTCTCTTGCTTTTTGGAGTCCAGTTGGGTCTGGCCAATAGGAGGCACAGAGGTAAGACTGGAAGGTGAAAGTGAAAGATTGGGACATTTATTCCTCTGGTCTTCCTTTCCACCTCACTCCCACCCCTCGCCTCCTTGTGATCTTAGCAACAGCTATAGCACCTGTCAGGTGATCCCTTCTGCCACATCTCCAGATCCCAATAGGATCTACATTTCTCTCCTTTCAGCTTTCCCGACCAAATGGTGACAATGGCTTCCTGTATTGCTTGTCCTACTAGATGCTTCATCTGCCCTTGTTAGCTTCTTTAATCCGCTCACATCTATTTGTTGGGACAACAACTGAGAGCCTCCCCCTTCCCCTGTGTATCTCCCTGATTTCTAACTCTGAGGCTTCTTGGTGTGACTCCCAGTGACTGCTTCTGAACTCTTTCCTTGTTCTCTAGGGATAACCACATTGATGGGAAGTGGAGAAAGGATTTTATATGTACAATTCCTTTCCTTCTATTTCATTCTTTAAATGTTATTGAGAGATGGCTACTACTAGGACACAGTGCAGGGCTTCCCTCTGTACAGAGGTTTAAAGGGACAGAGACAGAAAGGGGCTCAGTGGGCAGCCTGGCTGTGCACCAGTGGAATTTTAAGAGACCACCTGGTACCCAAGTTGCCCTAAAGTATTTAGGGCTTCAGCTATTGTCATTTCTAACCCTCATAACATTTGTGAGTGAGGGCTTGTGTTATGTAAGCTATCTGGCTTCATTTTTCTGGAAGAGAAGTAATTATGAGAAAGCTAACATAGTTTAGGGTCAAGGCAGGGCCTGACAAGAATTTAAAATTATTTCAGTACACAAAATGCAGATACTCCAAGGTCAAAAGTTTATAATGAGTCGAATGCCATGTCTTAGCCCAGTCACCCCAAACTAATAAAAGCAAACCTTTTGTTAGGCAAAATCAGATTTATTGACCCATTATTATGGGAGAGACCACACACTAGAGAAACTGTGGGGTATCTCACTGAAGGGAAATAGAGTTAGGACAGATGGAATTCTGGGGTAGAGTTGAAGTGAAATTTAGATAAATCAGTGTTTTGATAGGCTCCAAGGCCATGCAAAGTGGTGAACATGACATTCAAACTGCAAAGTAGACCCAGGGTCGTGTTTCCTTAGAAAAAAGGAAGTGTACACTGATGTGGAATGTTGCGCCCAGAAACCCTTATCTGAAGCTTTGCACCTGGGCTACAGATTGCTGCTCTGTCACAGTAACTCAGATCCCCCCAGGCAAGGGCGGGTGGTGTCACCCTTACTGATACCATTTCAAACAACAATTTAAATCAAATTACTTAAATTTATGATAGGCTCTGATTTTAGAGAACAGTTTCTCAGTGAGTGAAAGCAATAGTCGCCTCAGGAAAGGGGTTGTTATGACACTTTACAGCTGCAGTGTGTCCTTGGGGGGAAAAAATGTTTCCTGTTAACTTTGCAGCTGGCTTTATCAGTGTCTTTTATTCCAATCTGATGAATGGTGGGGCAGACTTCTACAGTCCAAGCTATTTTTACTTTCTCATTACCTTGATGAACTTCACTGGACACGTAGCATAAGCAAGAAATAAACCTTTGTTAGATTGAGCTGCTGATATTCTGGGTTTTTGTTTGTTTGTTTCTTACCAGAACACAACCTAGGCTATCCTGGATGTCATATAAATTTTTGTTTTAATTAAATTCCCATAAAATGAGGTACTGGCTCAGGGGCTGGTAGCAGGTGGCAGAAACTGTTATTACCAGGGGCTGGAAGGATGGAGAGCCATATTATGCAGGGGTAAAACATTTAGTAAAATTGGCATCTGAGATCATTTGGAAGGCACATCAAGTTCCTAATATTTTGTAGCCTTAGAAGAAGAGGTTGGAAAATAGAATGTTTGTAGCCTATGTTGGTTGCTGATGACTATGTTTGGCAAGGTATAGGAAATAAATGAGCTCAGAAAAAAATTGGCCAGTTTGTAAGCAGGAAAGGAAATACAGAGTGTCCACAAATTTGGGACATGGTTGTAAAAAGCAACCATTTCTGAGCCTCAAACAGGAAAAAGTAGCACTGGAAAGGTAGCCCTGCAGCGAGGATCAAATCAAGGCAAAGCCATCAGACATATTGTAAAAATGTATCTTTTTTTTCTTTCTTTCTTTCTTTCTAGAGAGGGAGGGAAGGTGAGAGGGAGCAGGGGAAGGAGAGAGGGAGGGTGGGAGGGAGAGAGCGGCAGTAGAGCCAAGCAATGTAGAAAATTCAGGAAGTATGATTAAACAGAAATGAAAACACGTTCATTCAAAAACATGTAAACAAATGTTTATAGCAGCGTTATTCATAATAGCCAAAATATGGAAACAACCCAAAAGTCTATCATTGGATGGATAAATGAAATACAATATATCTGCCCTGGCCGATTTGGCTCAGCGGTTAGAGCATCAGCCCGCAGACCAATGAGTGGAGGGTTCAATTCCGGTCAAGGGCATGTACCTCAGTTGCAGTTGGTCCTTGAGTTGGGTCGTGCCAGAGGCAACCAGTTGATGTGGCTCTATCACATTCATGTTTCTCTCTCTCTCTCTCTCTCTCTCTCCCCCCCCCACTCTATCTAACGATAAATAGAAAAGTACCCTTGGGTGAGGAAGAAAAAAAAATACAATATATCCATATAATGGAATATTATTTGTCAATAAAAAGAAATTAAGTACAGATACCTGCTGCAACATAGATAAACCTTGAAAACATTATATTAAGTCAAAGAAGACAGTGACAAAGGGCCTAATATTGTATGATTCAATTTGTATGAAATGTTCAGAATAGGCAAATCTGTGGAGACAGAAAGCAGATTTTTGTATTTGCCTATTGCTGGGAGTACAGTGGGTGTGGTGGGAGAAAATGGGGGAGGGGGCGGGAGGAATAGAGAGTGACCATTGCTGGGTGTGGGGTTTCTTTTTAGGATGATGAAAATGTTCTGTGATTAGTGGTGATGGTTGTACAACTTTGTGATATATTAATTATGTTTCAAAATATAAACTTGGATTAAAAAAAGGTTATGTCCAGAAAAGAACCATGGTTGTGACTATTGGCATATAAAATTCACTGGAATCAGATGAGAATATTACTAAATTTTTGAGAGAGTTAAACTGTTAAAAGGACCACTCGTTTAAAAAAAAATAGAAAATTTGGCTTCTCAGGATTTAAAACAACCCTTGGCCCCAACCTTCTCTGAGTAGGGAGTGGGCTAGGAAAATGTTTGACCTCTAAGGAAGATGTGTTCACTAATTCCCAATTTTGGTGAGGCTCGAGAGGATATCAGAAAAAGAAGAATCTTACAAAGGGTTCATTCAAGGGCTATGGAGACAATGGATTGAGGAGTGAGTCCCTTCCAGGGGAAAGAACAAAAGCCTAATTAAAGAATTTATCCCATCCCAGGATTGGAACCTTCCTCAGGTTGACCGAGCAGGATTTTAGAGTTGCTACAGACCCAGACTTCCAAATGGGAGAATTTAGTGCATTTATCCCTCCCCTGATCCCCAGTGTAGAGTTAAGTATATTGAGAGCTGATAACTTACCTTTTTAGTATATAGGACTTGTGGCAAGAAGAGTCCCATCTAGATCCAATGTAGACATAGTGGAGCATCACGCCCAATGAAGAGACCACCACACACCTGCCAAAAGTCCTAGACTTTTAAGTTGGATGCTGTGGGTGAGATTTTTGGTTTGTCTGCTCAGGGCAAGTGTATTTTAAGTGCAGGTGGGAGAGAAAACCAAAAAATTTGGAGAAGAGCGAACTGTGGTGTCACCAGTGATTTTCAACAAATGCTTCTGGTTCTCTGATTCTAGCCACATGTTGGGATCACAGTTCTCTCCCACCTTGTGTAAGACCATGTGATTTACTTTGGCCAGTGAGATACACGCACAAGAGGTGCATGAACTTCTGGACAGAAGTTTTAAGCCCTAGTGCACAATTCGTGTCATTCTCTTCTTCTTGCTAAGATATCAAGCGTGTGCTGAGATGGAGCTTCAGTAAACGTGGGCCCACCATGTTGACCCACATTGGATATATAGCATGAATGAGTTAAGCCAGTGAGATCTATGGTGTTCTGTTACCGCAGCATAACTTTTCACACCGAGTAAAATCAAATGCCTTAGATAAGCAAAATGCACGCTGCCATTTGTGCCCTATATTATTAATATTAGTAATTAAGCCATTTCCAAGAGAGGGTCTTTCATTTTGTCCCACCAGAATTGTCTAAGTTTTCCTCTAGGCTGACTCAGTAAAGAGAAGGTCATTTATATACATTAAAAAACCCTCATTAGCAATTAAATATTTGTTCGTGGTTCTCCCCTGTGCTACTTGTGCCTTCGGGTAATCCAGGAACTCATGTTTCCATTTTCTCCAATGCTTGTAGAATTAATTTGTACATTGTAATTGTTTGAAAGTGGAGAGAAGAAACAAAATATCAATCTAATTGTGTATCAGTTAGTTCTGAAGATGAATTCATTACATTTAATAAATGTTTATAGCCCAGTCGGTGTGGCTCAGTGGTTGAGTGTTGACCCATGCACCAAGAGGTCACCAGTTTGATTCCCAGTCAGAGCACATGCCCAGGTTGTGGGCCAAATTCCCGGGTGGGGGGGGGCATGCAGGAGGCAGTCAGTCAATGTTCTCTCTCATTGATGTTTCTCTCTCTCTCTTTCTCTCTCTCTCTCTCTCTCTCTTTCTCTCCCTTCCTCTCTCTAAAATCAATAAAGAATAAACAAACAAACGTTTATAGAGTATTTAATATGGGCTGCTACCAAGACCTCTCTAAATATGAATTTATGCTTACTAGTGTCATTTAAAAGAAAAGAAAAAAAAACACCTTTAGATGATTTTCTAAGTACTTCAGCAAGATGTGTTTTATTAGTAGTACAGAATTTTGCATCTTGGAGTCCAGTTATAAAAGTATTTGCAAAATTTCGTGTATTTGGATTTTTTTGGGAAGAGGATACAGAACACATGAGATTATCAGCTCTAACACCTCTCTGGGAAACCTCTCCAGATCCTTTAACTGACATAGGTACCCTCTTTCACACACCCTTAGAACACTATGCTTCCCTCTATCACAGTTTCTATCACACTGTATAGCAACTGATGGTCCATCTACTTATCAGCTATACTCACAGAACGTGAGTTTTTAAAGGATTATATCTTTGTATTCCCAGCTCCTGCAAATAATAAGTAATCCATAAATAATAAAGACAACAAGTATAACTTATTTAAGGCTTACCACATATCAGTGCTACGCTAACAGCTTTACAAACAATATCTCTTTAATCCTGATGGAGAACAGGTAGATCTGTTTAAGGCAAATGTTAGCTGAATGAGCCTCCCCAAGTCTGCTGGCTTCTGGGATCTCCCTGTCCTTTCGCATACACATCAAAGGCGTGTGAGCCTTACCACAAATACTGCCTTCCCCAAGATTTCTGCAAATTTCTTAGGGCTGTTTTGCTTTCATAGTCTCTTCTTGCTTTTATTTTTCTGTTCCTCCTAAGTTCTTGACCTCACTTGGGTCTTTTCTCCCCTGTGTCATCTCTTAGCTCTGTATTAAACATGAAACACAGGCCTTTTCTTTCTTTCTTCTTATTGATTTTTAGAGAGAGAGGAAGGAAGAGGGAGAGAGAGATAGAAACATTGATGAGAGAGAAACATCGATTGGCTGCCTCCAGCATGCCCCCTAGTGGGGACTGAGCCTGCAACCCAGGCATGTGCCCTGACCGGAAATTGAACCTGAGACCTCTTGGTGCATAGATCAACACTCAACCACTGAGCCACACTGGCTGGGTCACAGGCCTTTTCTTTAACTTCATCACTGTATCACCAGTTTAAGGCACTTGTAGGTAGCAGATTTCTACCCAAGTCTTGAGGGAAACAAGGTAGCATGTTGCATTGCAGCAGAGTAAGCAATATAAAATTGAACATTAAACCAAATTTCTATGAGAGAATGAACAAGAAACTGCTAATAGTAGATGCCTAAGGAGAAGGGAATTGGAGGGTTAGGGGCTCAGGATTAGAAGATGGGCTTTTAATTTATACCATGGGCTTATATCATCTTTTCAAGAAAACAAAATAATAAACAATTTATAAAATTGTTTTGAAAATTATTACTTTGCTCTTCTTAAAAGTTCCTTGCCCATTCTCATCCTCAGAACATGTCCTGTGGCTGCCTCTTGTAACTGGACTCCTTCCTTCCCTCCTGTTCCCTTTACTCAACCTTTATGCTCCACTTTCTCCACTCTCTTTTTGGTTCTCCTTTAATTATACCCTTTTTTCTTCCATTTTTCAAGACTGTGCCCAGAAGGAGAGAGAAGGGGGAGCTTTATCTTTCATGCCCCAAAAGGCCATCCTTCTTATCTATGAATGATGCCAGCAAGTATAGGAAGCTGCAGTTAGTTCTTAATTTTAAATCACGCCTACTAGAATGACTGTAATAAAAAAATGAAAAATAACAAATGTTGGTGAGGATGTAGAGAAAGTGGAACCCTCGTGCATTAGCTTGTAGCCATGGATGATGATACAGCTGCTGGGGAGAACAGTTTGGCAGTTCCTCAAAAGGTTAAGCACAGAATTACCACATAACCCAGCAATTCCTCTCCTAGGTATATATCCAGAAGAACTGAAAACAGGGACTCAGATGTTTGTATACCCATGTTCAATGCACAATAGCCAAATTATTATTCACAATAACCAAAGGGTGGAATCAACCAGTGTCCATCAACAGATGAGTGGATAAACAAAATGTGAGATCCATAAACAATAAAATATTATTGACCCATAAAAAAGAATGAAATTTTATTGCATGCTACAACATAAATGGACTTGAAAAACATTATGCTTAGTGAACTAAGCCAGACACAGAAGGACAAACACTATATGGTTCCACTCATACGAGGTATCTGGCATGGGCAAATTTACAGACAGAAAGTAAAGTGGAGATTCCTGAGGACTGAGGGGAAGGAGTTAGGGAGAGCTATTGTTTAATGGTACAGGGTTTTTTCCTGGGGATATTGAAAAAGTTTCGGGTAGAGAGTGGTGATGGTTACCCAACATGTATTTAATGCCACTGGATTGTACACTTGTGAATAGTTAAAATGTTAAATATTGTTATGTAAATTTTATTGTGATAACCCCTCCCTCCAAATACCATGCTTTCTCTACCAACTGTTTGATTTCCTCCATTGCAGAGATGTACACTCAGGCTTTGGAAAATAACATTCTCAAGATCACACATCTAGGACGTGCAGCCTTGGAATTCCAATCTAGGTATGGATTCAAGCCTTTTCTTAACCCTGTGCCACAGGAAATCGTTATTCCCTTATTTGCTGTACCACCTGAGGACAGCACTTCTGATGTTAGATTGTAGTTAGCTGTTGGTCTGTTCCCCAGGCTTGACTGTGAACTTAAAAGAAGGGAAAACTCTCTCTGTCACTGAATGCTTGATGATTCTCTCAGGGTGTGACACGCGGAATGTGTCCAGGCACTGTTGGATGTTGGGGCGCAGGGACAAGAGCACACTGTCTCTACTCTCAGGGAACATCAGTCTAGTGGGCCAGGTGGACAGTAGGACAGAGTCTTCAAAAACAGTCAGATCTGTGCTCAGAGATACACACAGGTGTAGCGGAGGAAGTGGTGTTCGATTTGAGTCTTGATTTACAAAAATATTGTGGGGGCATTATCTAGCAGAAGAAGAGCCGTAAACAGAGTTTCAAGCAGAGGACAAAACATATATGAAGGCACAGAGGTAGGCAAGTGTGGTGGGCTCTGGGGACAGTTCTTTGTGGTTGGGACATGGAGTAAAAAGACAGGTGGGGTGGAGTGGGAAGATGTGCTGGGGAGGTAAGAAAAATCCTGATCATGAAGGGCCATAGAAATTTGGGACTTCATGCTGATAGGAAGCCATTGTAGGACTTTAAAAAGAGAACCTGTAGCACAGATGGCCAGAAATAGGGACTGAAAGCCAAGTCACACAGTCTAAGGGAGCTGCTGTCCGAGAACCACAGCCGAGGAGCCAGGCTCAGTCAGAGGCGGAAAGTAGATGCTCGCATAGGTGGGATCCTGCAGAGCCTGTGATATCACAGAGGAAACCTCAAAGCAGCAATGTATGTCCCCTTACTGCAAGAGGCAGGACAAGAAGGATCCAACCATTTGGTCCCTAAGATCTTTTCTGATGTACTTCTTTGTGCCCGATCCTCTGTACCTATTCTGCACCCAATGTAATCTTTTTCTTCTCTCACTGAACTATATTGAGATTTTGAGGGACCATTGATTCAACAGTTATTCACCATCCGAGATGAACCTGTCACTTTGATAGAATTCTTGAGATAGAGACCAACAATTGGTATTGGGACGGAGGCACCTGTCTTCCTCGTAGCCTGGGCTGGGGGACCCTGGCAAGTTTAGGGTGTTGTGGGATTGTGTAGGCACCTTGTCTTATCAAGCAAATTAAAAAAAAAGGTAAATAGAAGAAACCAATATTTATTGATTACATATTCTTTTAAAACATATTACATTTCTCAGACATTTGGTGTATGTGCTTGGCTGCGGAGCCAATGAGGCAAAGCTACCATCTGTGGGATTATAACTAAATGTCTCTCAGTCAGAATCCTGCCCAGGCAGAATGATACAATAGCAGGTTGGCCTCGGATAACTGGTCCACCACCATGCCCAACAGTGGGCCTTCGCTCACACACGCCTCTCCTGGTGTGGTGTGCCCGCCATGCATCGGGACTGGGTCCAGTGTGGAGATCCCCTTGTCCCAGGAAACAGGGTGCACCTGGAAAGTCAATGAATATTCTGTTAAGATCCTCCCCTAAGACCTCCCCTAAGATTCCTGCCAGCTGAAGAAAGATAAAAAGCCTCAAGACAAAGGACCCAGTGTGCGCTCTAGCTAGAGCATGCCCACGCTTTGCATCTCAGCTCTGTTTCTCCTAAACAATAAGGGTCCCCACAAGACTTGCAACCAGGGGAGCAGTGGGCAGCAGCAGCTCGTCCTGGGCTAACCCCCTGAACCTGTCTCCAAGGCCCCCTTTTTTCTCTGACTTCCAGTGAGCTAACAGCAGCCCCACCTCGGTTCACTTCTGTCACTAACTTTTACTTCTTGATGAGTTCATGCAGCCCAGCGTGGCCCAGTTCTTTCCTATAATATTTCTAAAGAGCCAAAGCACCCCCGCCTAGGCTCTGTCCTGTTGTTCCGTTTCACTGTCCCCAGCTTTAATGAATATACTCTGATAATCACCTGGACTCATATTGTGAAATCTTTCCTGCAGGAAGAACCCACACACTACCACCAGCCTGGGGCAGACCCATGCTGAGCCCAGTCCCTGTTCAGTAACACTTTCCTAATTCCACAGAATTGGGGAGAAGGAATCATTAGGCATTTGATTAGCCTCCATTCCTTGGCCAAGGAATGAAGTTTCTGACTTGCTTTTTCAAATACTGTCCCATTCTATTGATAGGCACAACATCCTATTGATAAAAGGACCATGATTTGGGGTCTCTGACCTGCAGGGCTCGGTGACAAAACAGTTGCCTAGAGTATTCAATACAGTAACATGCCATGCATGTTTGTGTTCTAGGAGTTATAGGGGAACAGAATTTTTCAACCCAAAATATGTCTATCTGGCATAAGCATTATTTTAGACTGGTTAATTTTAAGAAACAGCAGACACCCTGGTTGGTGTGGCTCAGTTGGTTGAGCATTGTCCGGTGCACCTAGAGGTGGCTGGTTCGAGTCCCAGTGAAGGCATGTGCCTGGGTTTCGGGCTTGATCCCGAGTGGGGGGCGTGTAGGAAGCAGCCAATTGATGGTTCTCTCTCTCCCTTCCTTTCTCTAAAATCAATAAAAATATATTTTTTTTTAAAAAAGAAAAGAAACAGCAGACATGGAGAAGATCTGAAAACCAAGTAGAAGTTACCCTTTGTGGGAGACATTTGCATTTGTAAGGGACATCTCCATTTGTTTTTTTTTTTTTGTTTTTTTTTATCCTCACCCGAGGACATTTTTCCATTTTTGTTCAGATAGAGTGGGAGGGAGAGAGAGGAAGAGAGAGAGAGAGAAACATCGACGTGAAAGGGACACATCGAGTAGCTGCCTCCCGCACGACCCAACCAGGGCCGGGGGACAAACTGCAACCGAGGTACATGTCCTTAGCGGAAACCGAACCCGGGTCTCTCTGGACCGCAGTCCGATGCTCTAACCGCTGAGCCAAACCAGCCAGGGTGGGACATCTCCATTTGTAAGTTGTCTCTCTAGCTGTACCAGGAAGAGGGAGATAACTTTATCCCTAGAAACTCTTTTTTTAAAAAAATATGTTTTTATTGATTTTTTTTGGAGAGATAGAAACATCCACGTGAGAGAGAAACATTGATAAGCTGCCTCCCGCATACCCCCTACTGGGGATTGAGCCCGAAACCCCGGGCATGTGCCCTGACCGGGAGTCAAACCCAGACCTCTCAGTCCATGAGATGATGCTCAATCCACTGAACCACACTGCTGGGCTCTAGAAATTCTTATCAGTGCAGAAGACAATGATTTAAATCTGAATAACAACCTTATGTGGGCTTTTCTTGGTAACCTCCCATAACTGACCCCCCCGCAGCCCCACCATCTTTTCATGTCTTCAATGAGGATGGTCTTTACAGTGGTGGCTTCAGCCATTTTGGTGAGTTAGTTTTCCTGGGTCGCTCCCATGTATACAGGAGGTATACATGCTATTAAACTTTTGTTTGTTTTTCTCCTGTTAATCTGTTTTTTATTACAGGAGTGTTTTAGCCAAGAATCCAGAAAGGTAGAGGGGAAATTATTTTTCCTCCCCTGTGTAGCAATCAGCTATATTATATAGCTTGGGTGTGTAGTAGACTATGTCATCTAGGTTTGTGTAAGTGCACTCTGTGATGTTCACACGGCGACTAAACTGCCTAACAATGTGTTTCTCAATCCCATCGTTAAGTGTCCGAAGACTATAGTGCCAACCAGAACTTGAACTTATCTCTGCACAGCTACAAGGTCATGCTTTCCCCCCATACCAGGGGAGCTTTCCATAACAGTGTGGCATAGTAATGACCAGTGTGGAGCAATTACTGGTACCGTTGATTATTAACTCCTCTTCAACAAATATTGTAGTAAAATCTGTGCTAGATTTTTAAATGTATTGTTGTTTTCTTATGTTACTGGAAGGAGACTGGGCCCAGAGTGGGTCTGCCCAGGGTTGGGCTGGCTGGTATTGTGTGGGTTCTTGACTTTGTGCAGGAAACATCTCACAAAACGAGTCCAGGTGATTTTGAGAGTATGTTTATTAAAGCTGGGGACAGAGAAACAAGGATGGACCTAGGATAGAAGAAGCAACAAGAAAGCCCCCCTGCTTTGGTTCACTGGAAAGTCAGAGAAAAGGGGGACTTGGAACAGGTTCAAGGGGTTAGTCCAGGGTGAGCTGCTGCTGCCCATTGCTCCCCTAATTGCAAGTGTCATGAGGACCCTTAGAGTTTAGGAGATACTGGCCTGAGAGGGAAGAATGGTGTGGGCGTGCTCTTGGGATGGAGAGCACCCCGGGTCCTTCTTCTTGAGGGTTTTAAAGACTGGGAGTTTAGGGGAGGTTTTAGAGGAGGATCTCAATAGAATATTTGTCAGCTTTATGCTGATGAACCAAAATAAGATTTATTTGGGTGTGGTTGGCACAAATAGTACTAATTTGATTTCTGCTGTCTCCCTGAGTAGGGTAATTTAAGCTATTTACCCTCTGGTTGGGGAGGAGAAGTGTAAACCATTTACTCTTTTAAGTGTCCTTGGTTACAGAAGTTAGGATTTTGTGATTTATTAGATGGCTGTAAACTGCTTGACCATTTAACTATCTGTCCCAGTTTTCCTATTCCACTTGTCCTGGCTTACTGGCCCGTCTCACTTGTGTGTGTGTGTGTGTGTGTGTGTATGTGTGTGTGTGTTTTAAGAAGAAAGAATTCTGGTTAAAATACAATTCACCAGCCTCTCCTTCAAAAACAAGAAGGAATGTTCTCTTGTTTGCCTCTAATACAGGTAGTAAGTACTGAACATTTCTTTTTGGAGCAATTTATGAGAGAAAAATGTTTTCAAATTTATGAGGCTCTCATGCATTTTGAGGAGAGATTTTTATACTCCACATATTTCCTTTTTTGGTTCTTTCTATTTAGGGATTGGCTTAAAAATACAGCCTCTCTATCTGGAGCAGAAGGGTTGTGAACCATAAGTTCCACATCTCTCGAGACTCTCAGTCTCTTTCAAGGGAAAATACAAAGAAAACAAAAGGAAATAAAAAAGAAATATAGCTTATTTTTGGCTTGGAACACATGATTCCATGATAGGCTACAGTAGATTGTAGATACTGGAAGAAAATCCATCATTTACCAAAACTTAAGGGATGCTTTTCCCCTCCAGAAAAATACACAGTTGGTTGCTGAAACTGCATCCTTGAAATAGGCATCTTAATATTATTTGGTTCCTTTTATTGCCTATTGACCAGATACTTCACTTTTAAAAATTATATTGATGTGTGATTTTGCCTAATTTTCAGTAAGAATGTATGTAGCTTTGGAAGTTTAAAGTTATACAGTTAGGACCTAGGAATAATTCTCCAATTCCCCAAGAAACATGATTCAGTGGATTGATTTATGATCACTTGTTCTTTTAAAATTAAATACCTCCAGAACTAGAGCTAAAAAGGTCAATATTTTTTTAAGGTTTATTCCCCTACCAATTTATAAGGACTATACTTTCTGCAAAACCTAAGGCAATTCTCAGCAATGGCATCATTGTTGATGAGGGGACAGGAAATGAATTTTTTGATATCCGTGTCTATTTTTCACTTTGATTTCTTTACCTATTCCACCTCAGACTATCTGGAAGAACTCGAGTATCTCCTCAGCAATACATTCACAGTCAAGGAGACTTGACCGCTATGTGAATTGAGTGTCAATCTTTTGGTTATTGGGTTGTAGAGAGGAGGCTGAGGCCACCGTTTTGTCAATAAGGCGAGAAAGAGGCTGTTTTCAGAAAACAACGACTCAGTAGCTGAGCTTCAGGTTGGCAGGATTGTTGTTATCTTGGGGTCTTGATGTCCTGAAGGAATTTAGAGCCATCTTTTTCAAACCATGTTGCAGAGAGCCCTGGTTTAAGGCAGCATCTCGTGGCCATTGTGGAGAGATGGAGCAGGTGGAAAGAGGTCGTGAGGATCAGCCCTTAAACTCTAGATCTCACCCCTGAATGTTTCAACCAGCACAGCTCTGTTTTTATCTCCTTTATGGACTGGGCTCCACATCAGATGTTTTTTATATAATCAGATGAAGAAATTGAACTTACCAGCACTCCTTTCAGGGAAAGTACTGTAAGTGGTTAGAAAGAATACTAAGACTGGCTGGTGTGGCTCAGCGGTTGAGCATCGACCCATGCACCAAGAGGTCGCTGGTTTGATTCCTGGGGGGCACATGCCCAGGTTGTGGTCCAAACCCCCAGTAGGGGATGTGCAGGAGGCAGCCATTCAATGTTCTCTCTCATCGATGTTTCTCTCTCTCTCCTTCTCCCTCTCCCTTTCTCTCTCTCTCTCTCAAATCAATTTAAAAAAAGAAAGAATACTAAGATAAGTCCTTTTGGAAGGGTGAGAGTGGAAGTGAGATCTTCAAAAGCAACAATGAAATGAAAATAAATGGCCAGTAAAATGTCATCTCAAGAAAGTGAGTCCTAATGACTTGAAAACATTTTTTACCTAAGAAGGATAGGCAGATTGAGGACAGAGTTGAACTAATCACGAAGATAGGGGATAGGCTGTGTATGGTGTGGGAGAAAGGGCGGACAGAGAGAATCTTTAGTTCACAGCACAGCCAGAGGGACTTAGGAGAGGGAATATGTCCAATGGGATTTTATGAAGTTGAACATAGTGGGATGTGTGATATAAAAAATTCTCTTTGCTTTTTAACCCTCCCAACACCCTACACCCAAGACAATATTGAGTAAAACTTGCTCAATAATGCCTTAAGGGCTTAGTTGTGAGTAGATTCTTCCTGGTGAAAGCAAAAGGTACTACTAATGTTTGCAAACTGATGGTGTAAAGAAAAACGAAAACATTACATGTTTCATTTGGTGATTCACCAGAAGGACTTTCAACACTCAATAGCAGGTAATACTTGCTGCTAAAATTTATTACAGCAAAGGGTACAGAGCAAAAGCAACAGGAAAAAGATGCAACAGTGGAATCCAGAGAGGCCCAGCACAGGTTTCTAAGAGAGCTTCCTTGTCTGAGGCCACAAAAGAGTGCTCTTTTTCTAGCTGTGAACTATGGGGACGTGTGTGGAATGTCTGCCCAGGGAAGCCCAAATGAGTTTCAAGGTCCAAGGCTTTTAGTGGGATCTGTCACGTAGACACATTCTGCTTTGCAACCAGCCTTAGCAACCAAAAAACAAGGACTCCAACAATGAAACCAGGTAGACATCATTAATCTTGGTGTTTGTGTAAAGCAAGCTCAAAGCCAGTCTAGCATGGCCCATTGCTTCAGGTGTATATAACAAAATCATCAATCACTAACATAAAAAGCCTTCTGAGGGCCACATTCCCAGGAGTTGGCCAAGGTTCACTCATGGTTCCCTTGAAGACAGAAGTAGAAACCAACCAGACTTGCTGGGCCAGTGTTTTTCCTCATGGTATGTGGAGGACAACCAAATCTGGCTAGGATTTGAAAAAGGATTTCACAACTACAAAATCACTTACATGCTGTAGAGGTTAAAGATGCTTCTGCCACCTGGAGGCAGATCATAAGCTGGGCAAGAAGGCCTTTCTCTTGTAGGTAGGCCTCTGGTTGAAGAGAAATGAACTACCTTTTAAGGCAAGTGTTTAATGTCATGATATTTGCTGTATTTATTTTATAAGCATTCAGTAAATTCTTGCTTAAAATTTTGAGCCTCATTTCAACTATGTTATAGGAAATGAAGGGCATATTTATTCACTCAACAAATTACATTCAGGATTTATGCACTATTTTCTAGAGACTGTTATGACTGTTGGGGATAAATTAATGAAAAGACAGATGCCTGCTCTTACAAAGCTTACAACTCTGGTGCAGGGAAACAGAAAAAAATGGCATTTGAGGAAGCTATAATCTGTAGAGTTGGGGCAAAGTCATAACAGAAGACTGGTGTTCTACCTGGACATATAGAAAAAGGAAATCCAAAGAAAATGAGTTTATTGGTATCTCCTGGCTATTTTATTAGACACTCTTTTTTGTGTGTCTTCCTAACTAGGGTGACCAACCACCCCAGTTTGGTTGGACTGAGGGGTTTCCCAGGACACACTTTCAGTGCTAAAACTGCGACAGTTGGTGACCCATTTTGCAGCCCATGACTCTCTCTCCTCTGAGAACTGTTCTCCCACCCCTGGGGTGGGTCCTGGCAGCCACATCCATGTGCTATATTATCACCCATTATGAACCAATGTTTATCTTGAGAAATTGGCTGAAGAAATTGCTCAGAATCTAACTGCAGAGCTCCACAGTGAAGTCTCGAGTAGGACAAATCTAGTGTTTGACCTTTTGGAGGCCTATTTAACTTTTCTCCGAGATTCCCCAATATCCTTCTAAGTTCTCTCCCTCTGACACCATTTTTGGTTAAGCTAATTTAAATGAACTTTCTTTACTTTGTTACCAGAAACTTAAGTAAGCCAATTTTCCAGGTAAGAGTATTTCCAAGTCAAGAAAAACAGATTTGGTTTTGTTAGAAATGTTCCTAGATGATTCCTCAGGCTTACTGGAAATCTCTCTTAGAAATAGCTGCCTGCCTGGTTATAGAACTGTATTTTCATCTCCTGAGTGGACCTACTCATTAAATACATTTCTAATTTTAGATTAATAAACTGGCTTTCTGTTTAATATCATTTTAAAAAAAATGGTTTAATTGAAAGTGTACAGATTCTGTTAAAACCCAAGTCTGACACGTAACCCTATCCTCTTTCCCATGGGCATCTTAGTTGCACATGGTAGGTGTTCAGTTAAAACTTCTCAGATGAGTGACTTTGTTGCCCAAATTCTGCTGCATTTTCTACTCACAAATTTCTTCCCACTTGACCATTGTTAATAAGGGGTATATGTTCTTGCAGAATTCCCTTGCCTTTACCTGTTCTGTGGTTAACACTCTTTTTGTTTCAGTGTTGGATAACTCACTTTAGGAGCCCTAAGCTTTTAAGGCTAGCAGTAGGCCATACCTAAACCATCCTGTGTATTTCAGTAATCCTTTCACACCTACTGTCACTCAGGTACACCTTCAAACCCATCAGCTGTTAATTCCTCTGGAGCACTTCCTCTGCTGTGCTGATTCACCAAAGTGGAACTAATCTGACTTCTTCCCAGGCTAGTTTCAGCAACCTTTAATTTAAACTGCATGAGATATCATCACCTGGGTAGCTTTGGCGTTGGGGGGGGGGGGGGGGGGGCTCTGGGCGGCCCTCCAGACCTATGGAATCAAACCACTGTAGGCACGTGCTCCAGAAAGTTGCATTTTTAGTTTCTGACACAATATTGGCCTCCTCACAGTAGGTCCAAGCCTGGATCCCTGAGATGACTTTTAGTGTTTTTCATTCCTCCTCACTTTGTAATTTATAATTTTTAGGAACTTAGAAGCAGGATTTTTCCCTGAGCACTTTTTTTTCTTCATTATAATCACTAACATAAGGATCTAAAAGCTAGGTGCTGCCCTTACAAAATACATCAGACACATTGATCCCATTACCCCAAAGAAAACACTGCTACTTAGGATTAAGCATGTATTTATTTTAGTTCAGTTAAAACGTACATTGTTTCATTGAAACGGTGTAGCACTCTTTGCCAACAATTCATACTGGAATTGTTGACCTCTAACAGTACAGGGGACATTTTTACACTATATACATAAGATTAACACACCTAGGTTCTCAAAGGTCTTTCCTTATACTAGATCACATTTGATTTCCTTACACTAGATCACATTTTGATAACTACTGCATTTTGAAAATTTAGACCTTCCTAAATTTAAATAAGAGATCTGAACTTGCACCACGTTTTCATGAAAAAAAAAAAAAAAAAAAAAAAGGCCAACCAGTCTGTTTATTGCAAATACAATTTAAACAATATTTAAAAATTTTAGTGTTTACACAATTTATCAATTTGTTCATATCGACATCTCTGTACAGGTAATTTTGGGACAATTCTTAGATATACATAATGTGAATTCATCAAAATGCAGTTAAGAAAGTTAAGGAATATATACACTTGAACCCAAGACCCAAACCTGACCTATGGAATTATATACAACCTATTTACAAATACATATGGACAGACAATGTATGTACATAGATTATCATAAATATTGAAAAATAGGTTAGCTTTAATGGATTAATGCTGTTCTATAAATAACATTACAGTTATAACTGAAACATCCACGGAAGACAGTAATGCAAAATGAGGTGACAAGACAGTGGTTTTAATACTGAAGACTGCTTATTAATGGGAATTCATTGTTCAGGAACCTCAAGACAGACAAGATAGCTCCAAGAAAACCATGTGATAGAATTTACCCTAGCCAGCTGATTTTGAACCTCAAACAGCCAAAAAAAGATTGGATGAGCCTCCCCACATCGATTTGCTCTGAGGACTTTTTTCCCTTCTTTCCTGGTTGACAGGGCATTTTCTCCCATACGAAGAAAAGATGTAAACCGATGTAAACCGTAGAAAACAGCTCTTGGTATTCTCTGATGGGCCTTAGATACAAAATCAGCCATTCTTCCAGGAACTCAAGCAGAAGTGCCAATTCTTGGTCTGAACTAGAGGTGAGGTTCTGGATTCGAAGGGAGTGCCAAAAGCCCAATTAAATTAAAGCAGTGCTGTAGAATCCGCCTTCTCACTGCCTTTCTAGATGGTCCCCAATTCCTTTATTTTTGTAGAAACAAACAAAAATGGACCATTGGTTTCACCAATGTAGCACTACAAGATGTCTTCCAGTTCCACAAGGGTCGTTAAGTACAGACAGACACATCTGGTCTACAAACTAGTCACATATAATATAAGAATGTGTAACAAAAACCATGTCTGCCACATTTCTGGCCCTTGCCTAGAACTAAAAATGTTTAGTTCAAGAGAAAACCTTAACAGCCAGATGACCAATTGACGATTCCATTATTTGCTTCCCTCAACCACTAATGGAATTATGTATATTAGATTTTAGACATTATGCCTGATGAGCAAAGTACCACATTATTTAATAATATATTCACCATACATCGTAACGTACAATAAATGTGCTCTTAAAAGCCAAGTAATTTTTTCAGTTCTAACTGGAATTTACATGGAAGGGTGAACATGCAGTTGGACCAACTACTTACACTCATGTTGCACTGTTTTCCCTAGCTAACCATTTGTTGAATGTAAACAAATAATTCTATGTTGTACAAGAATGAGATGACAATCCAGTGCAAGTAAGTTTTTTAGAAAGCTTACTGCATGAGAAACCCAGTGGCCTATATGTAGAGAACTTATACCAAATATCGGTGTAACCTGTGGATTAGACCTCTACTGTAGACAAAACATGAACATGACTAAGCCACATATTATCAAGTAATTCACACTTCCAGTAGTAGATGAGCATTTTGGAAAGTTGAACTCTGGATAGAACAGTTTTGGCCTATAGCCATCAAATGCCTATTTTCCACTGCTGGAAGCAATGTCAAAAAAGGGCTGGCCCAAAAACCCAGAGCTGTAACTCTGGAAACAGATGCAACTGAATAAACCCTGTTTTAGCCAATTGCACTATTTGGTACCTCAAAATTATTTATTTTACTTCCCACAGAAATATCTGCATCATCTTCCATTCTAATAGATTGAAACCATAAATATTTGTCTGAATGAACTAAATTATTTGGGAATAGAGAAGAAAAATGATGAACGGAGTTCATCTGATTTGGTATAACAATAAGCAATCAATTATTCTTGAATGGTAAAGTCTGAATGGCAAAAAAACTATGCTCCTACTCATAGTACAATTTTTCATTACATCATTTTGTCTAAAAATCATTTTGTCTAAAAAAAGTATTTGGCTTAATATGCCTACAAAAAGGCAATTCATTTCATAATACTCATGTTTGTTTTAAACACCAATGAAAATTTTTTTTACGGAATTTATTGACAACTGTTTTTGGACAATGTTAAAAAAAAGCATTTTTTAAAAGTAAAATAGTGCTTCTGAGGTCTTTAAATATTTTTGGTACAAAAAATAATAGTGTTTTTCTCAATGGTTATTTCAATACTTTGCTGTAAATTAAGAATTATTTCTCACATCAAATGGTTCCATTAGGCACATTCAAGTAAAACCATAAAATTATCCAAGTTAAACAATGACACAGCCAAACATGTGGCTTGATAAAAGTTAAGAGTTCGTCCATTCTCTGGAATGGAATAAAATTGTCACTTCCATTAACCCGAGACTCGTGGTTTTGTTGTTCATGTCCATTTCTATCATACAGAATAGTTTCTTTAAAAACAAAACAAAAAAAAAAACAAACAAACAACAAAAAAAAAAGAGTTCACTTATTCTGCACTCAGAAGAACCAGCGAGGAATCTGCACTTCAAAAGGAAGTGAAACTGAAAACGTTAGGTGAAATTTCATAGTAGTTGAGAGTTGACTCAACACTGGCATCAAATGGACTACTGAAGTTTTAGTGGTGACAGTTAATGGCCACCTCTATGGGCATTGTGTATCCAATCCAGAACAATCAAGACCATGCTTCCGATCATCACCACTATGCCACTGAACAGGAAGAGCAAAGCCTGCAATGAGCACACAGAGAACACTGATCAGCAAGAGACAAAATATGTATGTTTAATATTGCTTTCTACTTTTAAAAAATAGGCTTATAATTACTAAAATTACATCAATAATATTTTATAGAAATATAAAGGTATTTAAATGGTCTTAATCAAAAGGTCACCTATAATACAAAATATCTACCTCTGAAACCTTCCAAAATTTCACTTTTAAATTTCTTTCTCTCAAATGAAAAGGTAAAGAATTTTCTTTGCTGAATAAACTAATTCGTAAAGTAAAACTGGGCTGGTTTTTATTTTGTATTTTTTTAAAGCAAAAATTGAAGTCACAAAATCAAACCCAAGTCACCCTAAAATGCAGCCCGTGTCAAAGTCAAAGGTCTTTCTAAGAGACAGAAGTTGACTTCCAATCTTACCCTTCAATTACTGCCACCATATACTTTGCTTTTTGGTCCTTATTCTCTACTACCATTCTAGTCTGAAAAGTACTAGAATTATTATAAGCCAACAACTTGCTTTACTCAGTCTTTTTCCTAAATAGATCCACCAGAATCATTTACGCTTAACATATCATACCCTTTGAAAAATTAGTTATTGCACTTTAAGAGTTTATAATAGTATTTTAAAGTGTAATAACAGCCCCACCAAGCTTTGCTCTCTCGACTAAACACCCCATCTTTTTCTCTTTTTTATACTCAAGGCCCATGTAAGTGCCTGCCACACGACAGGCAGTCCAAAAAACACTGGTTCAACAAATGTTGAAAGTTAAGTAAGTATCTTTACACTTTATACTCTATAATATCTAATAACTTTCTTGCAATTAACTTAAGCATGTATTAGATGGCAAACCTCCTTACCCCCAATCTTTCATCAGTGAAGTACACTGTTATAGAAACTTAAATGATAGCTAAGAGACTAAAATTAAAATTGGTTGAGGAATTTCTAATATTGGAAGATTATTACTGTTTCTGTAGTCATAATCTCTTACTCACCCCAATCTTTTGCACAGATTTCATAGATTCTTTCTTAACTAACTTGATATAGAAGGCAGACGGAAGAATAAAAATCAACATAGCAGCTGCAGATGCACCTGTAAAAGAACATTCACCATTTCTTAAGAATTCAATAAGTCACTTGTCATTCATTATTTAAACCTTAAAAAATATTTAAATCAACCTTGATACTTTCTAAAACTTACCAATGAAACCAAAGATATCTCTAATAGTTGGGACAAAGATGACAAGCAAATTGGTAAATGCCAAGATGGATACTGTAATGAGAGTATGACGCCACCAACTGAAATCTTTTGTTGGACAAAACAAGTGAGTTATGGAACCCCGGATCTGTAAAAATAGATAAATAAACAAATTAAAGTTCCAGCTTTAATTAATTAAAAAAAACCCATATAGAGAATCTATCTAAAACAAACAGTTTTAAAATAAAATTGTGTCCTCTCCTCTATTGCTGTTTTCTAAACATCTGAACGCTGAAAATTATTTAATATCTCCAATTATGGAAAACATGCTCTAGGATGTCTTGAAAATTTATGAAGTATTTTTTAAAGTCCCCTCAAAACAACCATCAACTCAGTATTGCTCTAGTGGTATTTCCCTTCTCCCAGAAAAGATAAATATCTCACGAATCTTCACATTTAAACCCATTCCTACTGAAAAGAGAGCAAGTGATTACTTACCGGGAAAATAACGACGGGAACTGTCAGGGTGACAGCCACTAACACAGCCAAACGGACAATGAGAAGAAGAATGTCACTTCCCAGGACTTTAGAGTAGGTATGAAGCAATTCTGACTCAACATGTTCTGTGGAGAAAGAAAAACAAACAAAACTTTAGGTGTGCTGCTTTCTCTGGAGATTAGGCAGAAAATCTAACTGGTAACAAAATTTGCACCAAAGTTACTAGCTACTCACAAAATGACTACCAACTAAGAGGCTAATAAGATTAATTTGGAATTAGGGTTAATGCAATTAAAATAATATTGAAGGAAAATTTTTCTAAATACCAAAGTAGAGATTTAGCCACATGACCCCCAATAAAAACAACAGGAGCTAAATAGCTAAATCCCATATTTGGCTTTCTGTTTGTGTGTGTTGTATAATTTGAAAGTGATGGGAGGGGATAGGTAGGATAAACTTGGATGTAAGCACATCATATAAAAATGGCATCAAGTGACTAATGGTACACTCTTGAAGCTGTATTCTAGAAATTACTCATTATGCTACAGGAAATTCTAAGCTCTAAATTCAATTTCTCATCACAAATGAAATATACTTGAACAGATTAAAATTTTAAAGTGATAGAACTATACATTATCAAAGTATCAATTTCATTTCACAATGTGTGTGTGTTTTTTTTTTTTTTTTGGTAAACCAGACAATATTTACCATAAAATGTCAAGTATCCAAAGAGGGCAGCAAGTAGGTACATGAGAAACATAGCAAAAAATGAAATCTTGGACACGTTCATCATTCTTCTACGGCTGCGACTATGTAAATTCAAAGAAAAATACAAAAATATATATTAGTAGTAGTTATAGCAGTAATCAAATAATATTTTCCCAATAAATCTATATGAAAATAGGTACAGTACTCACTCTTTCAGCTCTTCGTAAATCGGAAGAATAGCAGGATGACAGACAAATGAAAAGGTCAGAATTGGCACAGCATAGACGGTCTGCCAAAGACATAAAAAAAATTTCTCAATATCCTAATGTAACAAACTCATGTGTTATCACAGTTCTGCAACATATATTTTATATTAACTTACTTTATATCAACTAATTAAAATAATTAGACTTTGATTCTAAGATAATCTTCTAACTTGTTCACGTGTGATCAGTATCCTAACTTCGAAATGTGTCAATTATTAACATCATTATTACTTCATTTTTGAAACTATTTTAAGACACAAAGCAGTGCTTTCTTCTCAGTCCTCAATAATAAACTAATCATGTTTTCTAAAGAGCAGCTCTTACCCCTCTCCTCCCTTTACCTTGGGAGTTATTTTAAAATTTCCAGTGGTATCCCTCTTTTCTTCCTTAAAATCTTCCTTTCAGAAAACGAAGATTATATTTAGTTACCTGTGAGTTGAAGGTAAAATAACGCGGTCTGCAGGAATCATCGGTCGCGTTAAATGCTATATGAGGTAACAGCGTTGATGGTACGAAGGTGCTGTTTATTGCCTCACTTATTATTGATGGGTCTTCAAAAGGACAAGCAATCTCAAATTTCTTGCAAATCACCTGAAAATATATTATTTTTCATTTGTCAAACTGAATAATGTGACAGGGCTTATAAAGGAAAAATCTCTAGCTTTTAAGAAGTTATACCTACCACAATCAGAAAGAACAACATACACAACAAGGAAAGGCCACTGGTATATCCCAAATATCCTGGAGGACAGGGTAGGGGAGAGAATAAATGTTAATTTAATGAAATGGGTTTAAGGCAAATATATTTTCTCTACTAAATAACGCAATTCTGCTTGGAAGACTTCTGTGTAGCTATAATATTAAGTTTCTAATTCTTATATACTAAGCTATAGAATTACTTTAAAATAGTTAGCTATAGAATTACTTTAAAATAGTTGCTAGTAACTGAAATAACGACTTTCATTCATTTTATATTATTATTTACAAACATACAACATATTTTGGTGCCCTGATAGTCATATCATGCTAGGATTTTGAAAGACCTACAGAGGTTTGTATGCTGTAACTCCCAAAGATGTTTTTAGGGCTTTTTAGCTCTCAATGTCTATTACGAGAAAGCCAATTAGCTGGTAAGAGGAGCATTTCAATTCTCTTTAAAGATGGGTTTGCTCACCTAAATTTCTCAGCAGTGACAAAGGAAGAATGAGCACCAACGACACCAGCAAAACCAAATAGTCACCGTTCAGATACCACAGTCTGAATTAAAAAAAAAAAAAGAAAGAAAAACAAGGTCAAAACCAGTCACAAATATTCTCAGAATATACACATCTTCTCACAGGACTCATTTTATACAAATACTATAAAATTACACACAAAAAAGATAGGTTTGGAAGTATCGCTTATTCAAAAAGCCTACAAACGGGAATAAATGTCTAACTTTGTGTGCTAGATGAACATTCACTCAGGTTAGAAATGAGGTATGAAACAGTGTAACTTTTGTCCCACTGTTTGCTCTGGGAAGGCTGCCAGCTGATTCATAACATAAAATACTTCTTAAATGCTTGCTACTAATACAGGGAACAAAGAGGCACTGTTATAAGCCAGCAATCTTATCTTTGAGCATTTTTAGAAAAACTGTACACCAACTTTGTCATAGCTTTAGCTTGCAATTTTTAATGTTAGAAACAAGGAAATTTCTGTCAGAAATTTGTTAGTAAATGTACATGTGAAATACTTCAACAAGGAAATTTTTTCATACTTAGAACAAAACACATAGGCAAAAACAAAACAAAAAACCCCAGTCCCCAAACCAGGACTTATTCCAGGTTGTCAAGAGTATGTTTTAATAACCTGATCCACCTTAACTCCTAAACAGTCAAAAGATGCCTTCTGAAGTTAAGAGAAAATATTACCCATGTGTCCTAAGAGTTCTAGCAATATTTTTTTCCTTTTTAGGTAATCAGCTATACCCTCTTTCTTTTATTATTTATTTTTTAAAATATATAGAAACCTTCACAAATTTGCTTGTCATCCTTGCTCAGGGGACATGCTAATCTTCTCTGTATGGTTCCAATTTTAGTACATGTGCTGCGGAAGCCAGCACTACCCTCTCTTTTAAATCACTATTTCAAATTCTGGTTGCCCTGTGAATTCTACTCCACTCAATTCAGCAACAAAGACCTCACAGAAAACTAATATCTAAAGATCAGATTACTAAAATAAATTTCTAAAGCACAGAGATAACTATACCTCTCTATTTTGAGATAAGTGGGGAAGTAAATCCCCCCCCCCCCACGTTTACTTTAGATAACAACCTGTTAGTCGCCTGGGATGAATAACTTTGCTAGAAGGATAAAATTTCTACAGTATGGCCATACATTTTCTGGTATTACACATTTTAAATAGATTAAGTTTTAAGAATTTATAATTTACAAAAAGCAGACAGAATTGATATAATTCAAAGCAGGAGGTCTAACATAGGTTGGAGTACGTGTTATTCAGCTGTAATTTCTTAAAGAGTAAATATAAAAAGAAAAGTTTAGAAAACCTGTTTTTACATGTAGATTAGAAATTAGTTATCCAGAGTTACACAACTAGCTACCATCTTTGGTCTTTCATTCTCAAAAGTTCTGTTTCAATAACATTTACAATAATTTACTGATAATCATTTTGTATCCAACTTTGATAAAATGTATCTAAACCATTTTAGACTAGAATGGTTTCTTATGAGTAACCTTACTTAGCACCTACCCAGCTGGATCTTCAATGTTCATTAATGCCTTGATCACCAAAGGTAACTCATATTTCACTATGAAGAGGTAGCTTGACATAGCTGGAGGAAAAAAAATTATACCATTACAAGTGCAAAATGTGTCACGTGACACCAAAAGTAACGTGTTACCACTCTGTGCTACACAAAGCAAAGTCTACTCAGATCACTTTTTAAAAAATTCTTACCTCCAATGTTCTGCATTGTAATCGATCCAGAGGCTGCAAGCTTCCCAACCAATCCAAATGCCTTCTGTCCCAACTGTTCATATAATAAAGACCCTATAATTTGAAGAACACAGAAGCATGAAGCAAGTATTTTATATGGGAAACAAAATCATGACAGGCATACTTGTTTAAGAAATACCAAGAATGCTACCCTACCTCCTTCGTTGGCAGTCTTCAAGAGGAGATGAACAGAATACAGAGAAAATATTGACACAAATGTCAAGAGAATTCTGATGAGAGAAAGAAAAGGTGCAGGGTTATAAACAAGCACAACTCTATTTAAATTCTTTTGGGTTATTTCAACATTAAATATGAAACTTGTCCTAATATTTCTTGTGCTAAATATAATACCCTCAAGAATGACACTCTTCTGCCTATTTAGAGTGTCAACATACTCTCTTACCTGGTCCTAAAAACTTGCATCATGTCTCAGGTAATAAATAGGTTCTACAGTATTGGTAAGAGCAGGGGTTTACCCACGGAATCAAATATGCAGGGAGACACCAGAAAGCCAAACTGTAAAGTGATGGAGTTATGAGACTTATAATTTGATTCTGGCACCATAATTAGCTGCATACTTGCCATTTGCCTGCACTTAACAGTTCATTTTACCTGTAGAATGGTGGTTAATACCTGCCAGGAAGCCCAGCCTACAAGGTACTTTTGAAATCCAATTGAGATAGCACAAATCAAAGAAGCAACCAATGTGACAATATATATTGCACCCCATGGTGTGGAGTACAGGCCCAGCACTGTCAAAATTAAACAATGCCTGTGCTAGATTAACAAGTAGGCTTATCAGTTCAACTGTCTAAGCTATCTCCTCCCTGAAACAGGGTGGGGGCAAAAAAGAATAGAAAGGGACTAAGATCTCCTAAAGTTTTCCTTTAGGGCACAGGTTCTCTCTCATTCCAGCTTTATTTTCCTCCCCAGGGCAAGCCAAGAAAAATATAAATTTCTTTGTAGTATAAGGAACCACAAATTGATACCAGGAAAACTCACAGAAAACTCTGCAAACAAGAAGACAGTCACATTTTTTGATTCTGTATTAGCAAACGGAATACAGTACCATATAAGGTCTGGCAAAGAAACTGATGTCTGTTAGTTAAACATAGGTGGTGACATCAAACTGCTCTTCTAATGCCAAAAGTTTTATGGGATCTAATCTGAGGTGGGAAATGACATCATCAGCCTCACCTCTAACTAGACAATGCTGTTGGTTTAATTAAAAGCAATTTTCGAAGTGTGCTGACAAATTCAGCCCTCCTTTTTCTTACACTGAAATTACAAAGACGGATGAATGGACTTCATAACCTTTGAGGTCTCTTTCAACCTCAAGACTGAGTCTACTTGATAAGGTTAGCTACAGAGAAAAATAACTGATGGATTAAACTCACTTTAGCACTTTTGATACTATTTAACCATAATTAAACACAGAGACCCTACTGAAGTAGAAATAATTTCCAAAGTGCAAGGCTAATATATCAGAACTGTGGTTTCACTTATGAAACAGAGATGCCATGTAAATATTGCACTAGAACCTCACTTAAAAACGGCCTCTGGTTTTTATAGTGAGAGTTAGGAAGGCTTTCAAATATTTAACAAAGATGCTATTCAATTTTCCCACTAAAAACTTTGAAACTCTAGGGTCCCTTCTGTGTAAATTCCTGATCCTTCACTTCAGCAAGGTCTCAAAAGTCTCATGTTAATGAAGCAAGCTGACTGAATCCTGGCTTCCAAAGCTCAAATAGTGCTTAACTTCAGCATGGAATTTCACCAAAAAGCAGTGCTTTGCAAAGGTCTGCTTTTCTTTTCATGAACATTCTATTCTGCTGGAGAAAACAACTTGAATAGAAGGCACCAGTCAGCTAAAGAAAAAGTATATCGGTCACAAAGGGACAATTCCATGTTTCTTCATCTGTACAACAAAATCACACATCTTCCGCAGAAATTGACTTAGCCAAAAGCCCAAAGGTACTTAAACTTAATACTTATGACATAAACATCATTGAAAATATATGCTCAACTTTACAGTATTTTTGTTTGTGCTTTTTTCCTGGAAATAAGGTCCATACTTCCTACTATATTCTCTAAGTGTCAGTGACCCTACAATGGTTAAAAACCACTGCTCAAAAGTCTTCTATAGCTCCAAAATTCTATTCTAGGTATACATGCTGGAAAGCATAGGAGTAACTAATTCTAACTCGACAACTAAGGGAAAAAAACCATTTAAAGGCAGGTATTTATTAAAATATTAATATTTTGCTATGGCATATGGCAATCACACAGATCTGGAATATAAAAAACAAAACAAAACAAAACACATACTGCCGGGCCCATGTGGCTCAGTGGATTGGGTGTCTGTCCCATGGACTGAGATGAGAGGTCCCAGTTCAATTCCTGGTCAGGGCACATGCCCAGGTTGTGGGGTCCATCCCCAGTAGGGGGCGTGCAGGAGGCAGCCTATCAGTGTTTCTCACATGGATGTTTCTCTCTCTCCCTTCATCTCTCTTAAAAAAAAAAAAAAAAAAAATCAATAAAAACTTAAAAAAAAAAAAAGACAAAAAATAAAGGTTGCTTTTCAGTTGCTTTATGACTTACATTTCTTAAAACAAACATATTTCATGTTAGGCTAATACCACCACATCGCATATATTTTTTAAAAAGTGTTTTCCTTATACACACAATGGCCACAGGTCCCTGGAGAGACTATGTTAATTTACCAAACTGGTTTGGAAGTACTATGCTGCTAAATATGTTTTGCTTCAGATTTTGTCAGAACAAAATTTCTAACTACCTGAGATTTATCAATAGTTCCTTTAAAACATCCACCCGTTAAAACCGACTTAACTATTCCCACTGACTTAAAGACTTTTGGCTTAATTATGTTTTAATTGTTGTCCTATTTTTCCTATCTAATTGGCTTTCTCGATATCATACAATTATATACCATAAGATATTTTTTTATTTCTCATTTTAAATTTTAAGCAAATGAATTTCAAGTCAGTTTTTGGAGCCAAAACACGCTGTATCATCATATTAACTGCCCTGCATGGCAGACTCACTACTTACACATACTTACATAAAAAGAGCAATTCCAGTATTAGCCATGGCATAAGAAAGCCCAAGGATTCCACTGCCCACAATCGCATTGCTCAGATTAAATACTGACATTCCAAAGGAAGTAGTACCTGGATGCTACATAGAGGGAAAACGATAACCAAACATATAACAATAATTAAATGGAGAAAACCAGCTTTGGGCAAGTTAGATTTGAAATCTAAAAGTAAAACTATTATTTTACTCCATAAAGCCACAGACACACAAATTACTATTAACTTACAAAGTCTGTTTCATACTTCTTTTTCCCCAAATTTGATTCAAGTAAAAAGTTCTGGTTTTCAGGATCTACGTCTGCATAATGGCTGCAAAAGAAAAAAGAAAAGAAAAATCTTATATTGCATCGAAATATACAATGCAATGCTTTAACACAAAACTGCCGTTTAGTTGCCACACACCTTTATTTAAATACCTAAGTTTTAAGTAGGAGTCGACTTTCACGCTAGATACTGTCATTGCAATAAGACAACGGGATACTCTTTTAGACATCACTCTCCAAATGCTACAGTAAATTAAAGAAACAGAAACAACTTCCCCCACCTTTTCAGAGCTGCTTGCTTGGTGGGGTAGGAGTAGTTGAAGTCGCTGTTGGAACTGTAACTGCTGCTGTCCTCATCCGGGGAAATATTGAATCTTCCCACTTCGGCTTTCTTCATGCTGGGCACCGGGAGGGATCAGATGCTTCAAGTAACACTGGACTCCTTTTGTCCTTTGCGGTGCACCGGCTGGCGCGTCTGCCTGCGAAGGTAGAGGCGGCGCGTCAGGACCCGCAGCGCCCGCCCTGGTCACGTGACATCTCCGGGCGGCGCAGCGCGGCTGATTCATCCCCCGCCAGGCGAGTGGAAAAGTACCAGCCGAGCGCTAGGGGCGGGGGCGCGCCGAGGGGCGGAAAAGTACAGACGGCGGAGCCGCGGAGAACAAAGATGGTCCCATAGCGGCGCCGCGGCTGCCGAGGCCCAGCACCTTTCGGACCCCGAAGCCCCTCAGAGCGGGTTTTAGTATTTCACCCTCTTCGCGATCCCAAGTCTGAGGAAGGGGTGCGGGGAAGTCTGTTGTTTTACCCCACAGCCTCTTTGGTCGTGCGCTGGCACGCAGGGCACACAGCCCACCCAGGCATTGGCTAGGTGTGCATGCCTCCCAGGCGCACAGCTCCCTGCTTCTAGCATTTGCAACAGCAGTGCCTCATAACCCGTCCTTTCATGCCCGGAGCCCCCAGAGGGGGAAATGCCTCTGCCGCAGTTAGCCCACCCGAGGGGGCGGAAAGGCTGACAGAACCCTCCTTCGAATAGGGGAGAACACCGGTTCCCAGGAGCACAGCGGGTTTGTTTACACGCGCACGCCCGTGCCCTCGAGCACTCTCGTCCAGTGGCATTTGGCTGACGAGGAGCGCTTCGCCCCGTCGGCCTCTCCTATGCCGGGAAAGAAAACTGATGCAATATCGATTGCTGATTGTCAAACGTCCTCGGCCCCTCTTCCCCAATCGTGGCCTCTGCTAGCTACACTAAAAAGCCCGAACCCACCTCCGCGCCCTCAAATTCTAGACACCCTGGATTTAATTATTTTTATTGATGCAAATCAGTCACAAGACTTGCCGCAGCGGAGCCGCCGGCCGGGCTGCCTCCCCTCCCCCTAACGGGAGAATGCGGTTCGGCTCCGGGCGGGCACGCGGCCCCCGCGCCGCGCGCCCCTCCGCAGCCTGAAGGAGGGCGGCGACACCCCCGCTAAGGGCCGAGGGTCTGAGACCGACCCCGCCAACCGCAATCGACAGTCTGGGGAGGAAACGACCCCGGCAGCTGTCTCCCCGCTGCGGCCCCTCCCGGGTGCCCCTCCCCCACTCCCTCCCCGGCCGCGCGCCCTTTGCAGACACCCCCCGCGCTGTTACCTCGGTGGTCTCGGCTCCTGAATCCCGGAATGTCACTCAGACGCCTTCGGTGGGTTTTGCTCAAACAAAAATCGTAAACAAACAAAACAAAACAAAAAACTCCAATAAGCAGGAAAAATAATTTTAATAAAAAAAGGAAATGGCAAGTTGCCCCCCAATCGTCCGGCGTCCGCCGTCTCAAGGGAAAGGCGCCAGTGTGCGAGAACGCGTGGTCGGGCTACTGGGGGTGGCACAGGGCAGGGCGCTCCGGGACGGCGACGTCGCACGACTCCTGAGCAGCACCGACAGCGGCGGGTTATAGCGGCCACCCCGAGGACGCGTCAGTGGGCGGGGCCGATGCCTCCGGGTGCTTTTTCTTTGTGTATCAACACCACCTGGGCCCCGCCCCCGGCCCGCCGGGGCCCGCAGGCCCCGCCCACTTCCCCACTCGGGCCCCTCCCCTCGTGGTGGACTCAAGCGCCCCGCCCCGCCCACTGGCGCCCCCCACCCTCCCGGAATGCCAAACACTACTCTCTCTAGTTCCCTGATCAGCCTGAAAAGATACCCCTCACCCCGTGCTTCCCTATTCTTTTCAGCCCGGATTGGTGCCCAATTTATGCGGTTGTCTTTAAGGAGTCTTCTCCTTCAAATTCCCTTCGCTCCGTGTTACCAGCAGTCTGCTTTCTACTCAAGGCTTTTTGGAGACACATTCCACCCACTCAACCCTTTCCTGCCTGTTATTTTTGTGATTTACATGTTTGTTTGTTTGTTTTTCCTCTCGCAAACTTGGGCTAACGCGGCAACGTTGTTTCCACGGACAGTTTCTGTTCTCGTTCTTTCTTCTTCATCTAGACCTGCTTTCACTCTTAAGCACTAGCCCGATTAGGTGGGTGGGCAGCTCCGTATCGGGATATCCTTTATGTATAAACATGGAAAACCCTGCTGGGGGAAAAGCTACATCCTGAACAGCAAGCCAAACCCCTTGATAGGGGGCCCCAGTTGGGCCTCCGGTTGGGGGGACCGGCTCTTCTAAAGAGGTCGTAGGAGTCTCCAGTTTTTACTTCGCAGACACGTTTCACTCATCCCCCGCACCCCCTTTTGAGAGCACTTCTCCGCGCCTTTCTTTCCCTGTATTTACCGAGGCGCTGCCTCCGTTGGAATGCTGGTCTGAGAGACTTCCGAGCCTGATCCTTCCTTTCCAGTCGTGATGTGGTCTTGCTGAGCCAGGCAACTAGGGGGCCCCTCCGCTGTGGAATGCTCGGTGCTGCCGGAAAGGCAGGATCCGTCCTTTGCTGGAAACAAAAGGCCTCTGATGAGAGATAAATGTTTTTTCGATGAATGAATCAACAAACGACTTTGACCTACTGCTCTCTTCCTTTTGGGAATGTGGGAGAGGATTGGGCAGGGCATAGAGGAAAGGGTTGGGTGTGATCACAATTTTTGCTTTCAATGTTTTCCTGAGGAAATCTGTACAACTGTCTATTTCCGTGGCACGTGAGGCTGCGGGTGCCTTGGGCCTGCACCAGTATTCGTGATTGACAAGTAATTTCCCTACACTCCTTTGTTTCCCACCCCTTCTACTGGTCAGACGAGTCTCACCTAAACAATATCCTTTCTTGCTTTAGTGCCCAACTTCCCCTCACCATCACTCAGGCCCTACTCATTGAACCTCAGGAAATCCCTCCGCCTTAATCCCTCCCTTCTCACCCCCCTTTTTGCCGATACTATTTTCTAAACCATGTAGTGCAGGACTTTTTTGAAATCCGTGTTGTCTTGTACGCAAAATTGCTCAGATTTGTTTGTGATCTTGTCCCCCCAGGAAGACTGTGAACTCCCAAAAGGCAGGTTTGGCATGTCACATAATTAGGGCTGAAAAAACTTAACCTTCCACGTACATTCCCTAGTAACACCAATCAACTCTTCTTGTCAGGAGAGCAATCTTAATGGTGGGTTAGACAGCACTCCCTGAAAATTCCTTTTAATAAGAGTTGCAACTGTTAAAAATCAAAAGGTCTAAAATGACTTTTTCATCCAGTTGAGTTCCTTGCCCAGTCAGACGTGTTAAGGAAGCCCTCAGCATTGGTAGTTATGGTAGATCTCTTGTCCTTTCAATTTTTTGGTGATTTGTATAGCAACACATACTTAGGACTTATAAAATTCAGTGTGTGTGTGTGTGTGTGTGTGTGTGTGTGTGTGTTGGGGAGAGGGGCTGTAATGTTGTTCTGACCTCTGTATGATAAAAACTTGAACAGTAAATGACGAAAAAAAAGAAAGAAAAAAGAGGGGGAGGCACTGAAGTATCTTTTTCTAATGCTGGTTTGATTCATGCTTTCAAAGGCCAAGCTAAGGCATATTTGCTAACTCAAGTGGCTTCCAACTGAGACCTGATGTGCTTGGGTTTTTACTGTTATGCTTTGGGCTAAAATGCGTGGGACACAGTGCCCTTACCCACTTTTTGCAAAAGTGTACCATCAAATGCTTGTTGGTCAGAAGTATTACAATTTTGCTTTGTTTCCAAGTTAGTGTTTTAGAAGAATAGCATTTTTCAAACTGCAAAATGGGACTCAGTGGTAGTGATGAATTCAGTGGATTACCATGAACTTTTTTTCTTTAATGCATAGAATTAAAAATATCAGTATGCCATACATGGTAATGCTAATTACTATTTTATAAACTTTAATTTGATCATGTATACATATGTATATACTCTGAGTTATGATATAAAATGTATTTCTTATGGGTTAGGATCAAAGAATTTGTTGTTGTTGTTAATCCTCAATTGAAGATATCTATATATTTTTTTCCATCGATTTTTAGATAGAATGGAAAGGAGGGAGGGAGAGAGAAAGAGATAAACATCAATGTGAGAGAGACACATGTGAAAGAGATGCATCAACTGGTTGCTCCCGGCACTCGGGCCAGGGATGGAACCTACACAGGCCAATGCTCTAACCATTGAACAAAACCAGCCAGGGTGGGATCAAAGAATTTTGAAAGCTACTGAGAGCAAATCTATTGTAAGACAGAAGAATAATCACAAATACCAGCAGTCAACTCTGAATTTTCAGGAATGCATTGTCAAGATAGGCTGTTAGAAGTTTTTATGGGGTAGATAGTTATCTTCTATAGAATTAGTTGACTGTTACCACCTGATAAAATAGAGTGGTTTTGTTTCCTAGGGGCTATAATGAGTCCAGTGGACCTTCTCAACTTGTTAAACTGCTGGTCTTTAAGATGATCCTCAAAATTCTATTTACCCAACATCTCAATTTCCCTGAAGTGGGCTTAAACATTAAATTTGATTCTCTCTACTCTCCATTTCTACCCAAATAGTTTTGTTCTCAGGTTGGCTTTCATGGCTCTCTTTGATATGGCCCTAGCCTATATTTCTACCTTTATCCCTCATTATTCCTTGTGGTAGCCAGCTTCTAAGATCGCTTCTAAGGTATCCCATCTCCTGGTATTCATGCACATTTCTAATCCCCTCTCCTTGAATATGTGTTGGACCTAGTGATGTTCTTCTATTAAGCAAAAGTGATGGCATGTCACTTCTGAGATTAGGTTACAAAAAAACTCTGGCTTGCATCTTGCTCTCTCTTGCTCTCTTCCTCATTCACTTGGAGGGAAAACAGCTGCCATCCTGTGAACTGTCCTATGGAGAGGGCCATGTGACAAGGAACTGATGTCTCTGGCAATAGCCAACGGAGAACCTGAGTGTTGCCCACAGTCACACGAGTAAGCTTGGAAGCTGACCTTGCCCAGTTGAACCTCAAGATGACTGCAGCCCTAGCTAATACCTTAATGAGAGGACCCAGCTAAGACCAGCCTGGAATCCTGACCCAAAGAACTGATTATAAAAGTTTGTTGTTTTAAGCTGCTAAGTTTTAGCATAGTTTATTACTCAGCCATAGATAACTAATACATTCCTTTTTATATACCCTATGCTTTTGCCAAAATGTATTGCTCAGCGTTCTCAATACAAACCATTTCCCATTCAAACTGGTCCCATCGCTTAGAGTGTTCTTCATACCTTCTCTTCTCTGCCATTATTGTATATCTAAACTCCATCTTGCCTTTGAAGCCCTGCTTAAACACTACACCTTTCATTGATTTTACTTTATTTGATGTTCCCATTAGAAACCAATCTCATTTTATTTTTTAAAAAAGTTTTTTTCCTTTATTGATTTTTAGAGAGAGAGGAAGTGTGAAGGAGAGAGAGATAGAAACATCGATGTTCATCGATTGGCTGCCTTCTGCATGCCCCCCACTGGGGATTGGGCCCACAACCTGGGCATGTGCCCTGACTGGGAATCTAACTGGCGACCTCTTGGTGCATGGGTCGATGCTCAACCACTGAGCCACACTGGCTGGACAGTCTTATTCTATTTTGAACTCAGTGCTTTATAAGTATCTTTTTGTGGCACCTTTTTTTTAATCCTTACCTGAGGACACGCTTTCCTTTAATTTTAGAGAGAGAGGAAGAGAGAAGGAGAGAGAGCGAGAGAGAAACATCGATGTGAGAGAGAAACAATTATTGGTTGCCTCCCATAGGCACTGCAACTGGAATTGAACCCATGACCCTTTGGTGCTCTGGAGATGCTTCAACCAACTGAGCCACACGGGCCAGAGGTGTGGCACTTCTTTTTGTGTTGTCTGTGTACTAAATTTTATGTTAGGGTCTTTTCAGGGTAAAATATGGTTAATCACATCCAGCCTAGTCACTTGTTAAAAGAAGGTACTTTTTCAGTATATGGATGAATTAAATTGGTTTTTTTCCTTATAGTACCTATCACCACCTAAATTATATTTATTTATTTGTTTATTCTTGGTCTTTCTCACTAGAATGTAAGCTCCATGAGGGCAGAAACTTAATCTGCTTTGATCACTGTCAGCTCCAGCACCTAGAGCAGTGCCTGACAATATATTGCAGGAGTAGATAGTTTTGCGTTTCTCTAGGACCAGGAGAAAACACATTATTTAATACAGGTTTCCACCCCCCTCACTCCTCCCATTAGAATGTAAAGCATACCTATGAAACTTTTGTAAGCCATTATGGCTTAAAGCAAAGAAGCAATTACCATTAATTTATATGCTGGTGATGAGTGTAGTTCCCAGGGAAGGAGCTTCTGGTGCCACTCTTGCATCTCGGGGTGTGTAATGCCTCTGTAACAGCTTGCTGCAAAAGAAATGCTGAAAGCTATTTTCACTTTTTTTTCCGTAGAAGTGAAATCCTCTTTGGATTTCTTTCTGTTAGCGAAAACAGTTACTACTATAGGTCTTTCATTAAAGCGAAGCAGTGTAAGGTGAACTTTTGAAAAGCTAGGATACCTGTATGTCTAAAGGACATCTATTATATCCTTTATTGGCCAAAGCAGAGCTCTTCATTTCCCTAGCAAAATGGTTCTCCTAATGTTACAGTTTAAAAGACTAGCCCTGGCCGGTTTGGCTCAACGGTTAGAGCGTCGGCCTGCGGTACAGAGAGACCCGGGTTTGGTTCCCGCTGGGGGCACGTACCTCGGTTGCGGTTTGTCCCCAGCCCTGGTTGGTCGTGCGGGTGGCAGCCACTCGATGTGTCCCTTTCACGAAATAAATAAATAAATAAATAAATAAATAAATAAAAGACTAACACGACCATTCATCAAAGAGTTCAGGCCCTAGACCAGGAGTCATCTTGAGCTCTCTCTTTCCCCCCCCCCCCCTCAAATATCCAGTCTATTAGCAAGTCTTGAGGGATCTGCCTTCAAAAAATCCAGGAGCTTGCCACTTCTCACCATCTCCTAATGCAAGCAGCTACCACCTTGCTCCTGGATTATTGCAAAAAGCAACAACTTAACTCATCTCCGGGTTTCCATACTTGGTGCTCAGGGTCCATTCTCCGCCCAACAGTCCAAAAGATCTTCTTAGACATAAATCCAATCCCTGGGTTAAAGGGACACATTATTTCCCTTATCTAAAGCCCTCCAGTGCCTTCTAATCGCAATCAGAATAAAATCCATATTCCTCATTCACCATGGCCTTCCTTGGTTGTGTCCTTGCCTACCTCCTCAAACCTCATCTCCTACCATTCTTGTCCTTTTCACCATGAGCTAGCCATGTTGATCTTCCTTCTGTCCCCAAACACTTTAAGTTATTCCCTTTACAGGGCTCTGCACTTGCTGTTTCTTCCACCTAGAAATCTCTTTGCCTATAGCTTTGTGTGGTTGCCTTCTCATCACTTAAATATTACCTCCTCCAAAAAAATCTTCCTTGACTATCCCAGCAAAAGTTGCCCCTTCCATGCCTTTCCTCATTGTCCTATTATATTTTTTATTGCATTTTTTTTCAAGATGTGAAAACATATTATTTAATCCTTATTTCTTTGCCTGTGATCTCCTCCCCTTTCCTGCATCTTCCTTCCCAAAACTCTTTCTGGAATGTTAACTTCATAAGGAAAAGTCTTTAGTTTGGCTCATCACTGAATCTTTAGTGCCTAGAACAGCGCCTGATATACAGAAGGAGTTAAATAAGTGTTAGCTGAAAGAGTACATTTAACTTTATCCCTCAGTGCCTAGCACATAATAAACTGAATAAATACCTGCTGCAATTGCTTGATGGTGGAAAAGGACAAGTTTTTCTTGAGCCCAGTCTTCTGTAAACCACAAGCTTGAGAACTGATTCTAAGACTTGCTTTCTAATGGCTTATTACCTAATTAATATGAGCTTTTGCTATGTACACAGCCTGACATTATCATCCAGACAGTGTTATTCAATATTCAAGTATGGACACTGACATTATGAAGAAATAATGAAATTCTACCACCCTACTCTCATCCCTCTTCAAAACGCACTTTTCCCTTTATTCCAATGACTTTCATATTTTCTTAGTATTAATATCTCCCAAGTTCCTCAATAAATTCTTCTCTTTACTCCCTTTTATTATTCTTATAATTTTGTATATTTTATTCTTAGGATCATGTTTATTAGGCACTCAAAAAAATGAAGGATTGTATTTTATCTTTGTAAGGCAGCTCCCAAGCCCCAAGCAATAGTATTAACTCTGTGAGCACCCTGGCAACTTTGGCATATTTTTCTGGTGTTGAAGGATACTCAAGTAGGTAGCAATTGCTGTGTAACAAATTATTCCAAAACTTAGTGGTTGAAACTCTCAAAGCTTCTCTGAGTCAGAAATTCAAGAGTTGTGTGTTTTGGTCTCTTATGAGGTTGCAGTCAGCTGACAACGATTCTGTAGTTATCTAATGGCCTGACTGGGGCTGGAAGACCTGTTTCTAAGGAAACTCACTCACATGCTGGGGAGTTGGTGCTGCCCAGTTGGTTCCAATCCAAGAAGGCTTTTCCACAAGCCTGCTTTAGTGCCGCACAACCTGGCAGCTGGTTTATCCCAGAGCAAGTGATCCAAGAGAGATCAAGGCAGAAGCTGTAATGCCTTTATAAACTAGCCTGAGAAGGCACGCTTATTATGTCTGCCATATTCTATTAGCCACAAAGGCAAGCCTGGATTCAACGTAGGCAGGAACTCTACAAGACCTGAGTACCAGCAGGTGAGACTGTTTGGGGGGGATTTCTGGAAGCTGGTTGTCAGCAGCAAACTCTTTATTGCAAAGAAACACTATATGCAATTAAAAGTGGTTTAAAAAACATGGACACTTTCTATCTCATCTAATAGGAAGTCTACATATAGGACAGTTCTAGGGTTAATTCTTGGCCTTGATAATCTCTTTAAAGACTAAGAGCTTACCATTTTTTCACTCTGACACCTTCGGCCTGCTGGAGATGTCTCCTGTCAGGGTCACGTGCTGGATGCAATGGTTTCAGGGGTCATATGTAAATAGGACTACATCCACTGAAAAAGAAAGGAATGTCAATTCTGTGAGTCAATTTTATTATAAGAGATATGTTCAGGAAGTACTGCTGTAGATGTCTCAGATCCTATTGGCCAGAATTAGGTAATATAGTCCTATATAACAAGCACATTATATTGTGAATCCAGATGTTTTCAAGCATTAATGTGCACACCTCACTTCTCATCCAGAAAAAGAAAATTATGGTGCCCACAGAAAATCAAAATTAAAAAACAAACAAACACATTTAGATAGTTTTACATTTTAGTATAAACATATTCAATTCTGTCAGGACTGTAGAACTTCCCAGACTACTACTATTCTGTTTCTCTCATCTCTTCCCCAAATAAAGGGGAAAGGAATGGTTTGACTAATGATGACCTTTGTGGTATTTACCCATTGGCCTTTTCATGTGACCCTAGAATGGTCCATTTTGCTAGGTGTGGAATATACTAATGAATATGAACAAAACAGTGTTAGAAAGATGAATTTATTGATCATGGTTCTTTCACTGGGTAAACTGACACCTGCTGATTAGCAGTAAGTGGCTTGGAAATGAAATGTAAAGGCAAAATCACACATATAAGTTCTCACATATGTGCTAACAGGTTGTTAAGAATGTGCTAAGATTATACTAAGGATCAAGAATTAAGCTAGAAAACAAGATGTATGTATACTTACTAAAGATTTATATGTTTTACTGAATAGTATACTATACTTTCTTTTGGAAAATTAAAAATTTCAAACTCTTACAGTTTTCCAAAGTAGGGAGATTCAAAAAACCTTTATTTTTATGCTACTTAATTGTTAATGGTATCTTTTCTTGCCGAAAGAAATGACTGTGCCTGAATAATGTGTTCTACTCAAAATACTCTTAGGCCACAATGGACTTACATTCCTGGCTTTCAGTTTCCAGCTCTTTCTTTGCCCAAGACGAAGATACGAAATAGGAACTTATTAAACTAACATACCTGGAATTCTAGTTCTTAGATGGAAAGCATTTTAATATCTGGGCTTGTTTCTGGGATCTTTACTCAGGTAAAACTCCCACTGTTTTGGTTGAAATTTTTGGCATCTTGTGTTTGATTAAGACACCTGCATCCAATTCCAAGTCACCTCATTTTGGGACACCTGGCGCCAATGCCACTTTTCAGCACCCTCTCTCCACTCAGTGACACCCACCAGAAAGGACCGGCCAGAACCAACCCATCCTGAAACTGCTCCATGTGTTTTTCTTGAGGTGAACCACGTGCATAACACATCCATTTTGAGTGAAATAATGTCATTGTGTAGCCATTTGTCACCCCTGGGTGAAGTCAACAAAGTTGCTGTCTCAGGAATAAATTTTATTCGTGGTTGGAAAAACTAAGTGAGGAATGTTACGGGATAGGGAAAATAACTTGTTTATTTTCCTGGCGGTTAAGTGGGGGGTAAGTAAATGACAACTGGGCCGTGTACATGCTTTGAACCACGACGCAGTGCGTTCAATGAGTGGAAGCCCCGACGTCTATCGGGACCGTCTTCCCACTCTGTCTACAGCCCACCGGGAGGTGTGGGGACGCCGGCGTGGGGACACCCGCGTCGGGCTGCTCCGAGGGGCGGGGCGAGGGGGCTGCGGCGTCCCGGAGGCGAAGGCGGAGGCGCCAGGACGCCGCTCCTCGCCTCAGGATGCCAGCCGGCTCCAGGCAAAGTCGGAGGCAAGGCCGCAGGGCGGCTCGGAGCTCCAAGGAGGGGCGCGAAGGAAGCGAGGGCCGCAGGCTCGAGGACGAGCGGCGCGAGCGGCGCCAGCCTAGGCGACTGCAGCGGGCGGGGCGTGCGCCGACCATCTCCCAGGGGAGAAAGGAACCTCCGCAGTGGCGGGGCTGGCCTTGGCCTGACGGCGCGGGGTAGGGGGCCCAAGGGGATAAGGGGGTGGGCGGGGCCTCCGGCGCGCAGCCTCAGTAGGTCTCCGGAAATTTCCACTAAGGCTCGGCGCTCCGGGGCCCACGTGACGGTGATTCACCACGCGCCGCCCCTCGAGCCCGGGGCGGGAAGAGGAGGGAGTGGGAAGAAGGGGCGGGGAGGGGGAGAGGAGGGAAGTGGTAGGGGGGAGGGGAGGGGAGGCTGGAGAGAAGTGGGGGGTGCCTAGAGGAGCGGAAGCGGGGGCCTTTATTTCTGCCCGCAGCCCGGAGCGGGGTCCCTGCAGACGCCGAGCCTCGGCCAGCTGGGAGGCTGCCAAGTGCGCGCCAGCCACGCTCGCCGCGGGCGCGCCGACTACTCGCCCGCGATATGGAAAACCTAGAGAGTCCTCAAACATCAGGGCTAATTCCGAGGTGTTTTGAGGAAAGCCGCACCACGTCCTCGTGGGCCGGCGCAGGGATGCCCTGAACCGGAGATCGCAGTCCGGGAAACGAGCACGCCCTGTTGGCGTCGGTCCGCGCCTGTGTACGTGGCTCCTGACGTGGAGAACCGACTGTGGAGCGTGCCCCGCGGGAGGGACGAAAGGGCGACGCCTGGCCCGTCCTCCGCCTCGGGCGCCCGGAGGCACCAGCGGCCGTCAGATTCAACCCCCAGGCCCCGAGGAAATCCTTGAGGCTTCGGGGAACGTGATTTGTGCAGCTGGTTCCAGGGGTTCCCCGTTAGGAAGCCCCGAAACCAAAGATGTCCCCTGCTGCTGTGCTGAGGAGATGTTACACAAACACCCGCCCCTATCTCTCTGCTCTTGTAAAGAAACATTTACTGCAGTAGTCCGACTGTTTAATCTCTCGTGTCTTTTTAGGTTCTTTCTAGTAATAGTGACTTTTTCCTCAAGTCATTCCATCAAAGTCTTGGAAGCGAATTAAAGAAAAAAAAAATGCTAGCCTGAACTGGCTAGTTCAGATCTTTGTCTACCAGCCACGTTACCAGGGGAGACAGATGTGGGTTTGCTTTTTCGGGTTTCCTAACGGCCTCTGCTGGGGCCGTTTTCTCTCATTCCCACCTTGAGGCAAAAGTCTAGACTAGGGAATGCTGCCGAACCTGCCAGATGTCCCTTCTTTTCTGCATTGGTTTTCCCTATGAGTTAGAACTATTTGTATTGTGTTCTTATGGGTTTCTGCAATTAGAATTAGTGTAATAAATAAGAATAGCTAATATGCTTGTAGTGGTTGAGCCAGGCACTATTTTAAGTGGTTTATAAATATGTGAATATTCAATGGTTATCAACTGCGTGAGGTAGGGGCTATTATTGTCCCATTATCTACCTGACCTCATTCCTTACAGATAAGGAAATTGAAGCGTGGACAAGTTAGGTAAAGCCCAAGGCCATCCAGCCTGTAAATGGAGGAAGTGGAATTTGAAACCAGAGTGCCAGAGGTAAATTCCATGCTATGATCTCTATGCTATAGAAATTCCCTATTAACAAACGTTATTGTATTGAAATATTAAATTCATATTTTGGTGGAATTTTTTTTTTATTTACTTAGCCTTCCTGAAATTTATTTTGGAGAGGTGTATAAATTTAGTTTGGATAGAAAACCACACACAATTTGAAAAAGAAACTCTTGTGATGAAATCATGCATTCCAAGCCAGTATTACATTTTTCTTACATGTAAGATTATTAAATATTTGCCCTGGGAACTTAATTTTTTCAGGAGAAATTTTTGTTGTCATATACCTTTATCACCTAGTGTAGGATGAACCTGCCAGGAAAATGACAATGAGGCTCCTCAGTTGTCAGTGTTCAATAAATACGTATTGATTGAAATGTACCCAAGAAGTGAACACCCTTGAAAATGTCGACATCATGCTAGATGAAAAGAGTTTTCAAAAGAAACAAATATTGGAGAGATTCACTAGGCAGATACCATGCTTTTTCTTTCTTTCTGGAACCTTTTCTGTCCTTGAAACTGTTCCCCCACCCTCCAAGACTGAGTTAGAAGCCTCTTCTGTGGCACCCATAGTCTATTCCTGGGGGGTGGGGGGGGAGCGTTATCATACTGGATTCTTAACTGCTCGTTCCCCTGGCTCTACCTCCTAGGAGATTCTTAAGTTTCTTGAAGGGCAGGCGTTCTGTCCTGCTCCATAGTGTGTCCCCAGAGCTCAGCACAGTTGTTTGCCCTAAATTAGGAGCTCAGCAATACTGTGTGGTTAAAAGGATGAGTTTATTGGTCAGCCTTAATCTTGTTAGGATGTACTGAGCTGAGATTTAACAAAAACCATGAGATCATTGTACCCATCCGGAACAGAATCTCTGTGCAGTCTTGGTCAGCCGGTTGGCCTATCTCTATCTATCTATCATCTATCTATCTATCATCTATATCTATCTATCTATCTATCTATCTATCTATCTATCTATCTATCTATCTATCTATCTATCTATCTATCTTTACCACTAGCCAGAGGCCAGGGATATATATTTTGAGTGTGTATATATCCCATTGACCATTTATTATTTTGCACATAGTAGTTTTTTGATGTTTATTAAATAAGAACAAAACAACCTGAAAAATTTTGTCTTAGTTAGCTAACTTTATTTCAGCACCCAATTAATGGTCAGAGACTTAAAAACCACAGCTTTAATCAATCCTGACTTCATAGTTTGGGGGTCTTTAGAATGATAGAATCATGGGATTTTTTTTTATTACTAAAGGAGACCTTATAATTGCTCTGTCTACTACATAACCACTAGGCACAGAGAGCTATTTAAATGAATAAAAACTGATGTGACTAGTAGCTACTCTATTGAACAGCACTGACATAGACATTTCCATTATTGTAGAAAGTTCTATTGTACAAAGCTGATAAGTTATCAAAAAAAAAAAAAAAAAAGGTAAGAGGGCACAGTTTTATTAGCTTAAATATATCACTATTATTAAAAAATATTTCAGATTGCTTAGTACTTTTATATACAAAGAACAACATTTATATTTCATATAGGATACAATTTTCTTCCTCAACGGTTGTGTTTAAATTAACACACATTTAAACATACTCAGAAGAAGAACTGATGGCTCAAAAGGAATCCTCTTTGTATTCCCTTAAAGTGAATATTCACACCAATTGATCAGTTGTGAATCTTGATTTTTTCTCTTCAAAAATACTCTAATCAATTTGCGTCACTGCACAAGTTTGACATTCTTTAGATATCTCTGTGCATTTGAAGCTTGCATGATTGAAAAACTAAAACACTCAGTAATGTTGGTAAAGGACAAATGCCAGATAGTTTTGGACTGACCAAATATATATTTAATGACATCACACATGCAATACAGATAGTTCTCAGTTTACAAACACTCTCTTCAGAAGCAGCCCAAATATAAAACATACTGGTGTACTTTCTTTAAACTCCCCATTAGAACAGTGTCACCAAGGTAGCCATTGTACAAACAAATTAGCAAATAAAAAAAAATATTCTTGGAATTCTTAGGGAATGTATAGCTCGAGTTGTGGAGGCAATAAAGAAGTTGTGAAAAACCTGGGGGAATTAATAGAGGTTATTTCCACAGTAAGAGCAGATTTGCTTAAGTGGTAATCCCCTGACAGAAATAGTCTAGTTCCACTTTTCCGCACCAGGCCCGCCCCTTTCTGCTGAGCTTCTTTCCCATTCCCCCAGTCTCTTAAAATTCTCCAATTTCATTTGTACTCCAGTTTCAGTCCTGTCAGTTCAGAGTTTTATGATCTTGGGCAAGTTTGGCAGCTTCTCTGAGCCTCAGTTTCCTAAATTGTAAAATAGGAATAATATCATGCTGGTTGTCAAGAATTAAAAGAAAATTTATTTGAAAATACTTCATAGATTAGACAATGAATATAAAAACAAAGGATTATGATTGTGTGTATTAATAAAACTCAAGAATACCCCCACCCCCAAGGTCAAATGGCCATCAGTCTTGTGCATATGATGGGAATCTGGTTTGTCAGAATATTTAAGCCAGCCCTGGCCAGTTTGGCTCAGCGGTTAGAGCGTCGGCCTGTGGTCCAGAGAGACCCGGGTTCAGTTCCTGCTAAGGGCACGTACCTCGATTGCAGTTTGTCCCCAGCCCTGGTTGGGTTGTGCGGGAGGCAGCCACTCGACGTGTCCCTTTCATGTCGATGTTTCTTTCTCTTCCTCTCTCTCCCTCCCACTCTATCTGAACAAAAATGGAAAAATGTCCTTGGGTGAGGATAAAAAAAAAAAAAAAAGACTATTTAAGCCAATTGATGGTTTGAAGGTTCTTGGTGGGGTGGGGGATAGATGTTTGGGGAGGCGGAAGAAAGATTTTAAAAAGAAGATGGAGCACTGGCTGGTTTGGCTCAGCGGTTAGAGCGTCAGCCCGAGGACCAATGAGTCTCGGGTTTGATTCTGGTCAAGGACATGTACCTAGGTTGCAGTTCGTCCCTGCCCCTGGTTGGGATTGTGAGGGAGGCAACCAGTCAATGTGTCTCTCTCACATTGATGTTTCTCGCTCTCTCTCCCTCTCTTCCTCTCTCTCCCTCCCTCCCACTCTATCTGAACAAAAATGGAAAAATATCCTCAGGTGAGGATTGAAAAAAAAAAAAAGGAGATGGAAGGCTATGAAAAAAAATAGTTGAAAATTTGGAAGGAGATTGGGTATATACCAACTTTTCTTTCAGGAATGTAATTTCTTGCATTTTCTACTTCTTCTGTTTCATTGATTATTCTTAAGGCTAAAGTTTCTGCTTTACGTTCTAATTCATCTGACATAAGGTGCTTTTCAAAACTTAGCACTGCTGACTTTGATTTTCCAGTAGTCTTTTGCTGATGAAGATTCTGTGAAGGACAAATTCAAAGTGCAGCTAGCTGCCACAGGCCAGGGGTGGGAAAGTGATGGCTGTGGTTATAGGATAGGGGCTGGGCAGTTATGCCCTTAGCCCTCAGAGAAGCAGTGCCAGTCGCAAACACTTGCTGACCTTAGGCAGAGGCAGCAGTAGTTAGACCAGACCAAATCAAACCCAACCAAGCAAAAACAAACAAACAAAAATGGAGGAAGAGGCCCTGGCCGGTTTGGCTCAGCGGTTAGAGCGTTGCCCTGCGGTCCAGAGAGACCCGGGTTCCCGGGTTTGGTTCCCGCTAGGGGCACGTACCTCGGTTGTGATTTGTCCCCGGCTCTGGTTGGTCGTGTGTGAGGCAGCCACTTGATGTGTCCCTTTCACGTCGATGTTTCTCTCTCTCTCTCTTCCTCTCTCTCCCTCCCACTCTATCTGAACAAAAAATGGAAAAATGTCCTCGGCTGAGGATGAAAAAAAAAAATGGAAGAAGAGGGAGAAAGAGAGAAAAAGAGAGGGAAGGAGGGAGAGAGAGAGAGAGAGAGAGAGAGAGAGAGAGAGAGAGAGAGAGAGAGAAGGAACAGGGGAGTGGAAGTGCATAAAGAAGAAGGGAAGGACACCAAAGAAAATGATAAGATCATAATTCTATTTTTTTATTTTTTATTTATTTTTTATCCTCGCTTGAGGACATTTTTACATTCATCTTCAGGTAGAGTGAGAGGGAGAGAGGGAGGGAGAGAGAGAGAAACATCGATCAGAGAGGGAGACATCAACTGACTGCCACCCACACGACCCCAACCGGGGCCAGGGACAAACTGCAACTGAGGTACGTGCAGTACATGTATTAACTCATCTAAGCCTCATGACAACCCTGTGAGGTAAGCACTATTATTATTATTACCCCGACTTGATACATGAGCGAGTGAATTGGGGCCCAGAGATGTTGAGCAATTCTTCCCAATGTCACATAGCTCCTAAGTGGTAGAAGTGGGACTTGAACTCAGCCATTCTGGCCCTGGAGTTTGTGATTTTTTTTTTTTTAAACTCTTCTCCCCCACCCTTTATTAATTGTAGAGAGAGAGGAAGGGAGAGGGAGAGAGAGATAGAAACATGGATGAGAGAGAACATTGATTGGCTGCCTCCTGCATGCCCCCTGACTGGGGATCAGGCCCACCACCTGGACATGTGCCCTGACCAGGAATTGAACCAGCGACCTCTTGGTGCATGGGTCAACACTCAACCACTGAGCCACACCAGCCAGGCAAGAAATCTGTGTTCTTAACCACTACACTAGTAGTTCTCAAACTTCCTGGTCTTAGGACCCACCCCCACCCCACCTTACACTTTTATTTTATTATTATTTTTTAAAAATATGTTTTTATTGATTTTTTAGAGAGAGAAGAAGGGACAGAGAGATAGAAATATTGATGTGAGAGAGAAACATCAATCAGCTGCCTCCTGCACACCCCCTACTGGGGATGGAGCCCACAACCCAGGCATGTGCCCTGACCAGGAATTGAACCAGGACTTCTCAGTCCACGGGACAATGCTCAATCCATTGAGTGACACCAGTGGGGCCCACCTGGCACTTAAAAAATTTTTTGAGGGCCACAAAGAGTTTTGTTTAGGTGGGTTACAGCTATTGATATTTATCATATTAGAAATTAAAACAGATTTAACTCATTTAAAAATAGCAAACCCATAGTATGCTAACATAACATTTTATGTATTTATTATTTATTATTATTTTAAATGAATTTATTGGGATGACATTGGTTAATAAAATTATACAAGTTTCAGATGTACAGTTCTAAAATACATCATCTGTATATTGTATTGTGTGTTTACCACCCCAAGTCAAGTAAAGGGGGATAAATGGCAATGGAAGGAGACTTGACTTGGGCTAACATAACATTTTAAAGTGAAAATAGTTATATTTCTCAAGGTGAAAAAAGTTAGGGAGAAGAATGGCATTGTTTTAAAGTTTTGTAAATCTCTGCACTATGCTAAACCTTTTTGGTGTGACAGTGATTACAAAAAGGGAAGGAAATGAGAGAGACTGAGGGCATAAATGATGGGCACTCCAGGCCTGTCTCAGTGAGTGCCCCAATGTGGCCTGAATGAGGAAGACTTGATAACTTAAGACTTGTTTCTGAATGATATAGAGCAGCACCTGGATTTTCATGCCTACTTTAATCCTCAATAGGTTGTTTGGATTCTGCCTATGTACTTATAAACATATATATTTATACACAGAGATATGTATAATTATATAGATAGATTTGTAATTATATTTGAAGGTCAGTAAAAAAAACCTTGAGTCTAGGAAAGAGTCTGAATTGGAAGGGATTTTTGAGATTATCTGGCTAATTTTATGGAGAGAAGTAGCTGAGGCCGGGCAGGAAAATGACTTATTGCTGGTTGAACTGCTGGTTAATGGCAAGACTGCTGGTAGAACCCAGGTCACCTGTCTCCTCATTCCACTTCAGAGTGTCATGTCATAGGAATCAATAAATCTAATTATTCAACCATTAGGTAAATCTGTTTCCACCAAAAAACTTCTGAATTGACAACCATATAATCTATGGTGAATTCACATGCTTCATCAATGCCATTGTGAGAAATTGTCCTTCTCCTCCCAAATTGCCTCTGCCAAATGTCTTGGTCTCTTTGGTATTTTGTTAGGACTCGTTACAACTTCTTGCTTATTGCCTTTTGTTTCACAAGTACTGTTGAAGAGAATATGGGATTGATATTGGAAAGAGTGTAAGAATATGAGAAGCAGCAGTTCTGAGACATCTGAGAACTCTGATTGGCCAGTCCCTGTTATCGGCAGGATCTGCTTTTCTTAAGGATGAGCATATTTTGGTCCACAGGTCTCCAAGACAAGCACATTCCTGCCAACGTAATCCTTGGACAAGCCGTTCTGGAATTTGAACTTGCTACTGAAAAGGAGTTAAGTCCAGGACACACACACTCATTTCAGTGGGGGGTGAGCCATAGTTGGCTATGTTAGCACCTCATTATACAACCGTTCCAGGATAAAGTGGTTCCAGATGTGCTCTCAGCAAGTACCTAGTACTTATGTGTTTAACCCATTAGGCTAAAGTTCACTTTCTGAATTTTGGAGAAGGCAGAAATTAGCTAACTAACTAGTCATTCCTAGTTACTTTATAAAGTGGATTCTAAATTGCCTGTAATTTGCAGTGTGCTTCACGTTAGGAGATTATAACCACATTAAACCTATATAGGGTGTCCCCCCAAAATGTATACACACTTTGAATAATTATAAATTCCAATGGGTTAAATCTGAAAAGGAAGAAACCTCAATTGAGTTATCAGCTGTTAAGTGTATATATACTTTTTTTTGGACACCTTGTATATTCATATATACATATATTCACACATACCTATGTTTTTTATCAGAAGTTCATTTTTGGGTACTGGTTCAGTAATCATTAAGTTCCTTTTTTTTGGAAATTTCATTTAGAAAAATTGAGAGAACGTGTATCTGAGAAGTAGTCTAGTTTCTGTCCTCTGATCAGTGGCCTCATATGTACTAAATCAAGCTGCTTGTGATTCTGAAAAGTAAATGTAATGGAGAAGTCCTGGTTAAAGACCTCCACCCCCCAGATCTTTTAAAACACTATTTGAAAAGTTTTATTTCATAAGCTTTGTAACATGAATTTACAAAGAAGAGTTGAAGAGAAAAGGTGCTGAATGCTTTCTCTGACAAGTCAGATTATTATTAAGAGTATGGGATTTTGCATCACTTGGCCCTGGAAGGTAGAGAGCTGAGGTGAGCACTTCATTTTGCTTTAAAATATTTCAGATTTGTCAGAAGAAATTATGTTTTCTGTTGAATACAAAGGAAAACTTCTTAGCTGGTCTTTGCTTACTTTAGTTGAGAACATTGCATCCTAATATGCTCCTCTGATATGATATTAAAAAGTATTTTAAAAAATTTAGGTATTATGTCTGGCCTCAAGGACCACGGCACTTATTTGCCAAAGACTTTAACCTAGGGCAGTGATTTTCAACTGATGTGCCACAGAATTTTAAAAACATTCACTACCTGACTATTTAGTTAGGGGCACTGACCTCTTTTCCCTTAAATTGTCAAATAAAAAAATGACAACAGCCAACACAACAATAGCTGTCTGGTGTGAATTAATCAAAATTATACCTTTTTTTTTCCTGTCAGATGGGCAAAAAAATTTTTTTTGGTGTGCCATAGAATTTTAGTAATCAGTTTATGTGCCATGAGATGAAAAAGGTTGAAAATCATTGAACTAGGGCAGTATTCACTGAGCGGGAATATTAGAAAACACATTCTTCAGAGGTACCTGCTTTGTTGCAACGAGCGTGGCAATGACAGCAAGGCAATCTAGATATGAGCATGGACTCTAGATCCAGACTGTCCAATTTGATACCTAGTTCTGCCTTTGACTAGCTGTGTGCTTCAGTTTTCACAAATGTAAAGGATGAATAATAACTGGTAAGGATTTTATGAGTCTGTACTTGTAAAGAAAGTACTTAGAACCATGGGTAGCATATATAAGCACTATGCAAGTGTTAGCTTAAACAAATAAAAAATCTCAGAATTTGTCTTTGCCATGTCAAGTGGCAGCTTAAGCAACATATGACTAGTTAAAATGAAAAGAAAAATGATCCTTAGGATTAATCCTCTCTTGTGAAACATCATCTAGGAGCTTCCATCCAGAGGGGGCTAAAGTTAGAGAATAAGAAGGTGAGGAAAGTATAGATAGCAGAGTGGTGTGAATGCCCTTGCTTAAAGCCTCCGCCTGGGGCCTTGCTAGATAACGATTTGTTTATATTATTTCCAATTGGAGATAAAAACCATTGGTGTTACCCATCAGCCAGAGGTGGACTATAGTCTGCGTGTGGATTGTCAAGTATTGTAGTTAAATAATGTGAAAGGCTTACTCTGGAGGAAATGAAAAAGTTGTGGTGTTCCCTAAGCCATTTAGGGAGTCAGTACTGAGTCACCCAAGTAGGGCTACTGGTCATTATGACAATTAGTCTTGTGCTATTGTAGCCCTTCAGACTCACTTCACCTTTTACCTGGAGAAGGCTTTTCCTCCTGGCTTACAGTCCCATTCCAGGGTGTAAGGCTTGACAAATAGACTACAGACTGGTTTTCAGCACCTCCCCCCACCTCCTTCACCCATGATTTGGTGCACTATGCAAACTGTACATTGAATATGGTAGCTCTGAAGACAGGTTTTTGAATGTTATTCTGCGCTTTGGCTCAGGAGATAGGTTGTTCATTCCGTTTAGTCAGTCTATTTAAATAGTTGGAATTGGGTCCGGCAGGTGTGGCTCAGTGGTTGAGCGTTGACCCATGCACCAGGAGGTCACTGGTTCGATTCCCAGTCAGGACACATGTCCAGGTTGTGGGCCAAATCCCCAGTGGGGGTCATGCAGGAGGCAGCCAGTTGATGTTCTCTCTCACCGATGTTTCTATCTCTCTCTCCTTCTCACTTTCTCTCTCTAAAATCAATAAAAGAAAAAAAAAACTAATTAAAAAAAAAGTTGGAATTAGGGAAGAGATAGTTCAGTGATTTTGGTCATTGAATCCAATAGGCAATTGCTAATTACTACTAAAATAATCCACATGCATCTGGCTGGTAGTCCAAGACTGTTTTTTAGCAGAGGTTTTATTAAGGCACTTAATTTAGGATTAAGGTCCTAGTGAACTTTATATGAGTTTAAAATGAGGAGAAAGGCACTAGAATATTAGATCCTTTTAGGCATAAATCTTATTTCTGCAATGCCATTGGTCCTTTTTTCTACATGCACTTATGATTTAAGATGATGCATTTTATTTCCAGTGGTTTGCAAACTGTAACTGAAAGACCGAGTGCTCTGAAAAGGCCCTGGCTAAAAAAAACTGTCAGTCTGTTGACATAGAATCATGTGAGGAATGGCCTCACAAGATTTGTGGGTTTGGCCTCTCTTCTTTTTCATTCAATATTTCTTTTCAATATTATCCACAGTTAAATCCCTTATTGGACATGCAATAGATTAAAATCACATTACAATGTGGACTTCAACCAAACATAGCAGAAAGTTTTGATTCTTTGACATTACCTCCCCAGATTCTTAGTGGTCTGAACTTTGGAAGGTGTGAATCAGGTATAGCTCTACTATCCCCCACAAAGAGAGTGCCATCTGCAAACAGGCACTTCGAAGTTTTATTGTTTCAAATCTATTTACTCTTGTTCTCAGGGAAACTTGAAATAACATCTATTGTTCTATTCTTATCCCTTTGCATTTAGAAACATTTCATTTCCATTCCCATCTCCTGCCTTGAGTCTTTTCCATTCTGAAATGAGTAGGAACTTTGCTTTTTAGTTCACTCATGGTATAATAGCTCTAGAAACAGTTGTTCTGATTATCAAACATCTATCTAATAATAAGCAATGTACTCGACACATTACAGTTTCTAAAGTACTTTTCAAATGCTTTATCACATTTAACCAACCTGAGCTTTTGAGATGGCTGCTATGATTTTCTCCATTTTTATAAACTAGAAAACTGAAGCTCTGCCCTGGCCGGGTAGTTCAGTTGGTTAGAGCATCATCCCAATACACCAAGGTTGGGGATTCGATCCTGGTCAGGACATATACAGGAATCAACCAATGAATGCACAAATAAGTGGAATAACAAATTGATGTTTCTCTCTCTCTCTCTCCTTTCTTCTCTCTCTTAAATCAATCAATAAATAAAAAATTAAAAACAAAAGAAAACTGAAGCTCTGACATACACATACTATGCTATGCAAAGGGTATAGGAAGAAAAGCAGGCTTTTCACCTTTTATTGGTTAAAAGAGAGATTTATCCATGGGATTAACTAGTAGTACAATTTATTTATTTAATTAATTTATTTTTTAAATCTTCATTGTTAAAAGTATAACGGATAACTCCTTTTTTTCCTCCATTGACCCCTTTCTCCCCACTCCCACCTACCTCCTGCTTTCCTCAAACTATTGTCTGTGTCCATTGGTTATGCATATATGCATATAACTAGTAGTACAATTTAATAACTTCATGTGCTTGCTTAATTATGTGTAGCATAGCTCATGTGGTGGAAAATGTCTACATTGTAGCTAGCCTGTGAATTTGTCTCAACGTGTTTAGGTAATCTTTTGTAATGATTTAAAATTCTTAGGGTATTCAACTCAGGATAGACAAAAGGACAATAAACAAGTCTTGGGAAAAAAAATTGTAGTAGTTAGCATATCTGCAGCCTTTCAAAGTAATCAGTCAAAGAACCTTGCATTTTTGTTTTGTTTTGCTTATTGTGTGTCCCAGAAAATTTGAAATTTTCACTTTTTCTAACTTTTTTCAGGGTGTGTTGATGCTCAAATTAAGCTTGAACTGCTTTTAAAAGTATCCAGTGCCTAGTATATAAGAGGCATTTAATACATTTCAAAGGAATGATTGAATTATTCACCATATGGGCAAATGACAATTTGTAAGTAAATATTTCTAAATGCAAATAGTCATATTATATTTACTGTTTTAAATGAGAAAGTTTTGACATAGTCTGAAGTGGTATAGGAAAAGGAGCAAGGACTTTGGAATCTGAAAAGATCTGGGTTTGAATCTTCACCCTAGTGCTCAGTGCTAGTCACTATACCTTACTTAGGTAATAATTTCTCTGATCTTCAGTCTCCTCACCTGCAAATTTGGGATTATATTATCTACCTTGCAAGATTACTGTATGGATCATCTGAAATAATGTATACAAAGTATCTGGCACTGTGCTTGATGCATAGAATGTACTCGAAGTTCATGTCCAGCATTTTAAGAAAACAGACATAGGCAGCTATTGTGGCTCTAAATTATTGTAACTTAAAAAAGGTATTTCTGAGTGCCCAGTATATAGTAAACAGGTGAGAAGAATACGAAGATACATATAACATTATCCTAGCTCTGCAGGATTCCTACATTTGCTGTTGAGGCAGTGACAAGCCTGAAGTTTCTGAAGATGTGCAAAGACTAATTTAAGTCCTATCCCAGAAGTGCAGTTAATCTTGAGGACTCTGAGGGGCAAGCCGCTTGGAGGTGCTAGGGAAGCAGTGTAGATGAGGTGGGGCATTTTTCTTTTCTTTATTTTTGTTACAGATGTTTCTCCCCCCCCCCCCATTGATACCCTCCTCTCAATCCCGCCCCCCCCCCACCGCATTATTATCTATGTCCATATCTATGCATACATGCATATAAGTTCTGTGGTTTATCTCTTTCCTCCCCCCATCTCCCTCTTCTGAGGTTTGTCATTCTGTAAGGTGGGACATTTTTCAATCTCACCTTGCACACCCGCCAGTCAACCAGTGGTAGGACTTCCTTCTGTGTCTTCAGGAACCACAGAAGTTGCTACAGCTACTATTACTGATCCGGAGGGGAAATTATTATTAGCCATTGATTATTGATGGTAGAATTATTCAAAGCAGAGTGAAATGGCCAAGTCTGTTACTGAGGAAAGTCCCAGTCTGCCCATATCCATAATCAACCAAAGTCATATAGCAACCATTTTTTTGGTATGATTTGGGGATATGGCATTTAAAAATTTTGTATATATAACTTAACAGTTAAACTCTAGATGATCACATTATATATTGTCTGATTAACCTTTGTGTGTAAAAATCAACTGCATAATCCATAGCATAAAATACTCATGATGACAATAGCAGTTCAGCAAACTATTCTAAATTTTAGGTAGAAGAGCAAAGGACCAAAAATAGTTAGATAATTTTTGAAGAACTTTAATAGATATCAAACCTTATTATGAAGCTTTGGTAATCCAAGCAGGATAGTAACGGCAAAAGCTTAGACATATATGCTGATGGGACAGAATGGAAAGTTTGGAAACAGATTTACACATATATGAAAACTTGATGTATATGAGAGATCATATAGGGGAAAAGCTCGATGATTCAGTAGTGGATTTTGGTGCAATAGGAAAAATGTAAAATTAGATCCCTACATCACACCATACAAAAAATCAATTACAGATAGATTAAAGACCTAAATATCAAGAGCATAATTTTGAAATACCTAAAACAAGATATTGACCTTGGGATAGGTAGGGATTTCATAAACAATGTACAAAAAACCCCTCAAAAAACAAAAACAAACGAAAAAAGAAAACCATGGATAAATAAACCTGACTATGTTAAAATATGCAACTTCTGTATTTAAAAGATACTTAAACAAATGAAAGACAAGTGAGCAAGTAAGAAAGAGATTTAAACATGCAAAAATTCATGCACAGAATATATAAAAATTCTTGTAAATCAATAAGAAAAAGACAACCCTGTAGAAAAATGGGTGAAAGATACGAATAGGAAGTGCACAGAAAAGAAAACCCAAATCGTCAATATTCATGAGAACATAGTGATCAGGGCAATGCAAAATTAAAACCATCAGGAGATAGGATTTACATCCACCAGAGAGCAAGTGTTGGTGAGGATGCAGAACAAGGAGAAATCTTATGCATTGTTCAAGGGAGAATTTCACTGGTACTACCACGTTGGAAAACAATTTGACAAAATTTAGTCCAGTTGAAGATAATTCTACCATACAACCTACACCTCCACTGCTGGGTTTAATCCCTAGAGAAACTCTCACAGCACCTGCCAGTGTCCTCATGCAAAGTAGGAGCTCAGTAAATATATTTTAAAAGAAGGAAGGGAGGGAGGAAGGAATGAAGAAAAAGAAAGGAAGGAAAAGGAAGGGAGGGATGGAGAGATGGAGGAAGGAAGGAGAGAAGGAAGGAAAGAAGGAAGGAAGGAAGAATATTTGTATCATTGGCTTTTTGCTTTGTTCTGGGTGTTGTGGGACCTCTTCTTCCATGCCATGGTGGTCCCAAATTACCCCACAGGTCTGCCAATTCTGTTGTAAGTTTGGGAATTTCAGAAGATTAGCTTCTATATCTGAGAGATTCTACAGTGAATGGAAGTAATGATTTTCATTAACTGATGCATTGAATACATTCTGTAAATGTACTTCCTTACATAATCCACAGTGATATAAATACTAAGCTCTAATTGCATATGTAAAATGAGATGCACCAGTACATTATGGGTAGCATACAATATTAGTTATTACTGGATCTTTACAATTCTATTGGAAAAGAAACTTGAGACCTGATGCTCTGAAGAGATAAAATGTCTTTTCAGACATATTCCAGTGGTTTATGAAGAAATGGGTGTTCTTTTAGTAAATATTCATATGCACCAAGCCAATCCTTTTATAACTATATTCCTAAGATCATTGAAAACATGGCAGTTCTTCCAATAGCTGGAAGAATGTGTGGTTACCCTGGCAACAGCATCTTAGTTCCTGCTTCCAAGTACCACCTGGTGATTTCAAGTGTAACAGCTGTGCAGCATCTACATTTCCATTGAGGAAATAAAATGCATTCATGCATCATCTCATGGAGCATTTAAGAAGAAACGAGCTTGCAAATTTGGGTAAGAAGGGAAAGAAAGCACTGCATACTAGCAGAACCAGTGAGGTTCAAAAGCCCTAACTGCAGTCTTGGAAGGATGCCCGAAGCAGCCAAAGCCACCGCATTAGGGCCATCGGCTCTCAAGATAGATTTTCCATCAGAACTCTGACATTCATATAGGCCCAGTAGCCCAAGAATATTGCTACCCCTTACTAAAAATGTGTACTTTTAAGTGGAATTGGCACTCTCCATCCTAACATTTTGTTTAAATGGTTGTATACCCATCACTGTGTGATAGAGGAATACGCCCTTAGTTTGATGCTTGTTTCTCAGTGCTCCTAATTTTACCTGAAGTCTTGGGACCTTCCTGAGATCTACTCATATTTAAAAGCCAAATCCTATGGTAATTTCCAATAAAATGAGTTTTATGGGAACTTCTGAATTAGGTAGTTGAGTGCTAGAGGGAAAGAATAACATTGCTAGGCTGCAGGGGCACAGTGGGCTAGGGAATAATTTCCTGTCCTCTAAAAAAGAGATTATGAACAAAAAATTTATGATATATATATTTTTCTTTTCCTTTTCCCCCTGATTATTGCGATTCTACACATACATTATAGAAAATTTAGAAAAAGCAAAAAGTATATAGAGCAAGAAAAAATTCACTGAGGACCCTAACATTGTTCATATATTGGAAAGTTTCTTTTATTCTTGTTGATGCATTTTTCACCTTTGTGCTGCATGTTATTCATCCATGCTACAGCTGATTTTCTGCGGTGTCAATTATGATTATTACTGCTTCAAAGGAATATTTTAATTTTGATGTGCCATTTTGAGTTTCCTTGTATTTTTTCTTACTCTAGTGGCTTCATACTCTTTTCTCCTTTCATCTTAGTCTATTTATTTTTGAATTTCCTTCTTTTTTTCACAGAGAGCATGTCTTCATACACCTCCGGTTATGAAGTGTATACCAAACAGGACATCAAAATTTTCTTTGGTGCTATAGAATCTTTTCAAAGGCATCCGGTTGCTTTTGTCCTGCCTCACCCTTGGACAGGGAATGATCTCCCAACCACGACCACCTTTCAGTTAACACTGAAGGCTTGTTAAGTGTACTGTCTCTGTCCAGTTTTCAGGACTTAGGATTCCTTCACTCAGTCAATCCACAGATACCCGAATCCTTGCTATATGTAGCCACTGTTGTACGTACTGAGGGATAGGGCAGAGAACAAAACAAGCTTATAGAAAAGAAGTAAGTCTATAATTGTACAATGTAGATTATAATATTAAGCTTCTGGTAAGGGAGATAGGAGGTTAGGGAGGCAATTACTTTACTTTGGGTGCCAGGGAAAGACCCGCAGATTGTACAAAGTAATATTTGGGCTGAATGGAGGGAACGAGTTCTCTGGTTATCTGGAAGAAGAATATTCCCAGAGGAGGAATCAGAGAGGGCCTTTTAAGCCATTCTAAGGCTTTGGCTTTCATTCTGAGTGGGATGGGATGCATTCTAGGATTCTGAGCAGACTGAAGTCTCAGAAGCCAAGTGAATCAAGTGTTTTCAGAAAGAGGGAGTGATCAAGTGTTGCTGACAGGCTGAGTGAGAGGAGAGCTGAGAACTGACTGTTGGGTGTAGCAACATGGAGGTCATTGGTAACTTTGACAGGAGCTATTTCAATGAAGTCGTGAGGGTGAAAGCTGTTTGGAATGGATTCCAGAAGGAATTGGAGGAGCTGGACAAGAGGCAGACTATAGGCTACTCTTTAGAGGAGTTTTACTCTTAAAAGGAAGAGAAATGGAGTGATAGCTGGAGGAGGATGTGGGACCAAGAAAATAAAAAAAAATTTTTTTAATGGAAAAAATTATTACAGCACATTTGTTTGCTGGAAATGATCCAGTAGAGAATAACAACTCAATGATGCAAGAGTGAGTGGACAATTGCTGGAGCAATATCTTGGAGGAGGGGAGAGGGGATGAGCTCCAGGGCTCAAGTGGCAGGAGTATGAAAGTTCAGTTATGGCTACAGGAGGGAGGCTTGGATGTGGGCACAGAGGGACCTACGTGGGTGGGGGCATACACGTCCACTCAGCGTGGCTCAGCTGGACACTCACCAGCAGTTAGCGTATTTGACAGACTAAGGTGCCATCTGCCATTCTTCGTAGCGTGTGCACCAGTGCAGTCCATGAAAGGCCAGGCTTCACTTCTCCCCACATAGGCACACATGTACAGGGGCTGTTCCCAGGCCTGCTCTTGTCCTCCTCACCTCATGTTGGTACAGCAAGCACTACATTAATGTCCATTTTTCAGTTCAAACAAACTTGGGTTAGGCTGGTTTAGCCACTAACTTAAGGTCACACACTGATAAATGATAGAGCATGGAATTGAACTCAGACATTTTCAGTTTCTGGGTTCTTCCACACTGCTATCAGGTTGGACCCAGGAAACAGGAAAGGGATATTTTACTTCCAAAGACTTGGAGACTCGATGTCCTTCTCCCACCCTTGTCTACACAGGAGGCTGCCACAGGGCTGATTGTGTGAATGCACACTCCATCAGGCACAGAGGGTTGCCTTCACCAGGTGGAGGGGATCTCCAGGTGCATGTACTTACAGATTTCCTCGTTACCCCGCTCACTGAGCAGACCTGAGAGCACACAGGAGCTTGTTCCTCTCACCACAGCCTTTGTGAGAATGCTCTTGGACTGCACCTTCCTGCCTAGTCATCCCCCAACCACGACCACCTTTCAGTTAACACTTCATCCTTTCCTTTTGCTCTTTAGATCTTGGGTGAAGCAGGGTTTTGCCCTGATTCAATTGCCCCTAACCAGAGAATAATAGAATTTTGAACTTGGAAGGAATCAGTCCAGGGCCTCTGGTTTAATCCTCTCCATATGCACCCCACTTTCTTCACCTGCTATGTTGGCATCTCAGGCACCACCTAACACCTACTTCTAGAACTTTCTACCCTCAGTGCAGGAAAACACACACACACACACACACACACACACACACACACATGTATATATGTATGTGCTCATGTACATGTGTGCTTTGTTCTCTTTTGGAAGAAACTCTAAGAAAAAAGATGTGAGGGGTTAGCCTGAAAACTCTCTCTGCTATTCCAAGGACTGCCATTGCAATCATTATGTGGGGCCACTGGAGGTGGGGCTTTAACATGTCTCTGGCAGTTTCCTCAAAAATCTGTTGCTTTGTATTAAGTGAGCTGTACATTCCAAGTGGCAGGTGTTTTCTATTACTACACAAAAATGATGTGTATTCAGTCTCCATAAACTATTGTGTCGTGTCATGTCATGGCTGATCAATTCAAACTCCGAATTATAATGAGGTGTTATTGAAAAGTTCAGAAGTATTGATGAATGAAAAGGGTGCTTTAAGTATGAAAATAGGACACACGTAACCAAGAAGTATATTTAGATGATAAACATGCCTTAAGATTAAAAAGTATTTAGAAAAATACTTTTGAAAAGTATTTAGAAAAAATAATAAAGTTTGCATATATACATCTGCATATGTAAAATACAATTACATGCATAAATAAAATATTTTTGGAGCCACACATTGATGTTCCTATGGCTCAGAAGCATACCCACTAGAAAACATCTTAGAATGAAAGAAAGATGTTTAATTCTGCCCCCTCACAGAAAGTCTTGCAGGGGTTCTCACTTTCGTTTGCTGCCCTTTGCAAAATCTTGCCTTGAAAGTCCCCCTTTCTTTGTGGAAAAGCTCAGGCATGGGTGTGAGCAGAATCAGTCATTTTGAAGAGAATAAGATGATGGCTTTACTAACATTTCCATATATGTTGATCGTGTGGGGGTGGAGATGGAGGATTAGGCAAAAGCTGGAATTAGTCATATGAATTATGTACTTGTTTGGACACTGGGCCACTCCTGCCCCAATCAGCGCCAGTAAACCCTGCAGACAGCTTCAACACCACCACTCTGTTTCTATCCCACTCCTATAAAGTTCCATGCCAAGGTACAAACCACAGTCCTCCCTTTCTTGGTTTTTCATGCAAAAACTATTTTAGAATAAATTTAAATGTCAAACCTTTAAGAACTCTGAACAGAAGAGACTTCAGCTCACTCAGTTCACAACAGGGCTAAAAAATTAAAAAAAAATTCTGATGAAAGCACTAACTAAAGTTTTAGAGGTCTATATTTTTCACTGAATTTAAGTTCCAGAGAGAGACAAAATTGCTATGTTGGAGGAATATGATAAAAGAAGAAACACCGAGGAAAGCATAGCTATCAACAGCAACACGTTCATGCCGAGGAGAGGCCCCGAGGCCCCATCTGTGAATAACATGGCAATGGCTGCTTTATGCAGTATGTCAATAAATGGTCCCCACACCATTTAAAATATTCAACATTGACCTAAACAGACATAGACATAGAATGCCAGTCCAAGCATACATTCATGAATATACACATAGAACACATTGCAGGAAGAACTTGGTGCTTTCCCCCCTCCAAATATTTTATGCACACATTTCAGTAAGTGCACATTCAGTGTTCATAGTCTGAGTAATAGAAAACACATTTTAAAAATCAGTCCTAGACAGCAGGAAATAACTCGTGCAGGAGTTCTAGGAGGTACAGTCTTCATTTAACAGATGCTTGTTCGTAATAGAAGGCAGGAAGTTATATGACATGTCTCTAGCTCAAAGAGCTTAAATAGTGGTAAAGATCTTTCGGGAGGGAGTCTGGTCATCAGGCAATTAAAGAGAACTTTTGTATAGCTACATGAGAAGGTATAAAACCACAAAGAGGAAAGAGAAGGTCAGAGTTTTGATATCAAAATTAGAAACTAAGAAAGAATTGTCCAGGCAATCTTGAAAAGCCTTGAGATAGAAACAATTGAACCAATCACAGTCCTATGCATTATCGAATCCAGTGCTAGAGTCTGAGTCTATGGGGTTTATAGTTTAAACCTAACACAGTTACATTTACCATGGTTAATGTGTTAGAACTATTTATTTACATTCCATTGCCTCCACTATACTATAAGCATTTCTAGGACGAGATTGCACTATATTTTATCTTTTGTTCAGACGCCTCTGCGTTTAGCATTGTGTTATTGTGTAGAAGACACTTGACTGTCTCCTGCCTTTCTCAATGTTTTGTGTTAGGTTAATGTAGCATCTTCCAAATGTCAGTCATTTGAGTAACTTCCACACAATTTTTGCCATAGCTGTTTACCACCAGTATTATTATCTTTTTTTTTTTTTTTATCCTCACCCGAGGACATTTTTTCATTTTCTGTTCAGATAGAGTGGGAGGGAGAGAGAGAGAGAGAGAAACATCGACATGAAAGGGACACATCGAGTAGCTGCCACCCGCACGACCAACCAGGGCCGGGGACAAACTGCAACTGAGGTACATGCCCTTAGCGGGAACCGAACCCAGGTCTCTCTGGACCTCAGGCCGACGCTCTAACTGCTGAGCCAAACTGGCCAGGGCACCACCAGTATTATTATTTACTGCAAGAAAATGATTTTTATTGATAGACGGAGAACTAAAGAATATCACATTTCAGAATGAGTTTCTTTCAGTCCAGCTTACACCAAGGAGAGAGTTCCAGTGTACTTCTGGAGTACCTTTAATAACTCTCTGACATTTGGAGATCTTCCTTTGGAACTAATACAGAGGCTTCTGTAGGCAGCAGTATCTGGCTAGAAGTGAACAACATTGCTTTGTTTTCCTTTTGTTGTGTTTAGTTTTATGGAAAGTGATACTAATTTTCTACTTAATGGAAGTGACGAAAAAGTTCTTCTAACATATACTTAAGTTAAAAACTTAATTGATTTAGAGAAAAGTAGTGTATCAGTTATCTATTGCTATATAATTACCCTTAAAAAGAGTAGCTTGCAAAACTGAAGACTTATTAGGATTCTGTGGGTTGGCTGGGCTCAGCTGGGCAATTCTCCATGTGATGTCTGCTGGGGATATTTCTGTGGCTTGAGAACTTGGTGGGAGCTGGAAGGTCCAAGATGGCTTCACTCACATGTCTAGCAGCCCAGCTGGAGTGGCCAGAGTGGCTGCACCTGGCTGAACTTCTCTCTCGCCATGAGGTCTCTCATCAGTCAGTAGTCTGGCCTGGCCCTTTTTATATAGTGGATGGATCCCAAGAGAGTGAAAAAGAGAGCTACAAATCTCTCAAGGCCTAGACCCGGAACATTTTGTTAGTCAAAGCAAGTGACACGACAAGTCTAGATCCATGGGGAGGAGAAACAGACTTCACATCTGTTTGGGAGATTAATGGCATCCATGATTAGAGGTGGGAGAAATCTGGCCATCATTTTGCAAATAATCTACCATAAATGGTAAGTAAGTAAGAAGGCAAATTGTAATAGATACGGCAAAAATTGTGAGGTTGTTACTCAAATGATGGGTATTTAGAAGATGCAATATTCACCTAATATCTAAATATTGTGTGGGGTTGGGGCCGGAGGAAGACTGGGAGAGAGACAGTTAGATTCACACAGTCACTTCATTGACATTTGTCAGCACTTGGTGCATAATAAGCAATAAGTACTATGCAAACATGGATTAAAGGAAAAAGATAAAATATGATACAATCTTGTCCTAGAACTGCTTATTCTAGTGAGACAGGTGTGTAAATAAATAATTATAAAAAATCACCACGATGCATGTTACACTAAGAAGTTTAAAATATAAAGTACTGACATTTTATGTAAAAGTTTGAGAGAATGTGAATTTCTTGGGCCCATGACTTTTATCAGATTCTTGAGGAAGTGTGAGACTCTGAAAGGATCTAAAAAGCACTGAATGAATAAAAAACCACAATAGTGTGATCACAGGGATGACAGCTGCTGACTGTGGCGGTGAGACTTATCAGAGGTGGTAACACTTACAGATGGAAAAGAGGGATAATTGAGGAGGAAGAATTGGCTTGAGTTGGAAACCAGTTAGATGGGGAAGGGGGTGAGATGGGCCTAGGAGAAGAGGAGGAAAATGGTGAAAGAGGATAGGAATGTTGGGAATTGGAGAAAGATGAAGTGGGGGTGGGGAGTAAATTTCAGAATGACTGAATTTTCTAGCTGGGTAGATATTAGGAAATATAGAAGGAAGAGTGGGTTTTCTGGGAGTATCTTCCCAGAATTCAGTTTTTTTCCAAGTTGTAATTGAGGTACCCATGTAACAAACCAGTTCACAATTGGAGATGCAGATCTAGAACTTACTGCCTGTGCCAAGCACCTTTATAGGAACTGGATATAAAGCAATGACTATCCTAAGAGAAGTGATGCCCATGTTCCCGTGGAGCTTACATTCTAGTGGGGTTGGGGCCGGAGGAAGACAGGGAGAGAGACAGATTCACACAGATTTTACCTAGTATTAAATGCCAAGAATAAAATAAATCTCATTGATAGGACACAGAGGGTTCGGACAACTACTTTAGGGTGGAAATGTAACTGGAGGCAGCCTTTTAAGATATAACTCAAAACTAGGAAGAAGGAGTACTCTCTTTTACTTGACAAGGTAGTAAATTGTACTAATAGGAGATTAATCTTTGCAATGGAAGGTGTTCTCACCCAGAGACAGATCATTGTGAGAGACTCTTCCCCAACCACCTCCCCCACCCCTGACATCTGAATCTTTCCTATCTGATGGCTAGGACACCAGAGAAGTGGAAACTGCTAGGAGAGAGGGGGAGAGAATGTATGAAAGAGTGGCAAGAGAGAGTCACTCACTAACCACTGATGGGATGTCCCTATCAGGCTCTCAAAATTAGGGGATTGTGTTTCACTCCCACAGTCTGTGCCTAGGAATAAGTTAACAAGTCTAGCGATGCCTCTCTCAGTCCCTCACCACACTTTGAATGTTGTGTAGGATGGATTACCTCACTGTATGAGATGGATTACATCACTCAGACTTCAGTAAAGAACTGATTGTACAGTCTGCTGGGTTTGGGTGTGTTGATTTGAGGAAGTGGTAGGACCATCCACGGGCAGTTGTCTGGACCCCTTCAGTGAGAACGGTGAGTTGAGAACAGAGATGCCTTTGAATCAAACTACCACCAGGGAGACTTTGTCTTCAGACCAGTCCATCCACCCCAAGGTAAGGACGTATTTAATTTTTAAGAAAATTGTATATTGTAAGATTATCCTAGTTTTTCAGTCACTCACTTCTGAACACATCTCCCCACTGCCACAAAGAACGTATAGGAGGAAGAACGTGTACAATGTTAAGTAAATGAGTCTATGTCAGTAATTTTGACCATATCCACTTTGACTCGTGCCAGCATGTCCCTCTAGATTTAAGGTGAACAAGGATAAATTAGTTTGTGACATGTGTTGAGGTGATAGGATTCCATAAAATAAAACCTTTAGTGATTAGAACATATTTTAAAGCTTATGAAGATTTCAAATATTGGATGGGCAGAAAACAATTTAAATGATTGGGTCTCTTATCATTATTTTCTAACCTTAGGTAAAATATCATTTCAAAACCACAGTCTTTGAGTGTTACTAGATACTGTGGGCAGAAATGGCGAGCAATGTGCCAGTCTACCTGCCGTGGCTTGAGACCTCATTCTGAGGGAAGAGGTTTGGGTTTGGGAATTATTTTAGACAATTATTTTTCTGTCATTTGCTATTGTCACCTTGGTTTAATCCATAGACTGTGTTGTTCAAAATACAAAAATTTATCAGGAAAGAAAGACTCCATAAAACACAGGCACTATATAGGACTCTAAAATCCTAAAAAGCACACATTACAGAGAAGTAATTTGGGCTTAGTATCATGGAACCTCTGTCTTCCTTTATGCCATTGTCTGTGACCTTGCCTATTTTAGTCATGACGTAAACCGATAGAATCGAATCACTGACATGTTTAGTCACATCTGGTAGTTATTAATACTATAGAGGTGGCACGGACACTTTCAACAGACAGTGCCTCCTGTCAAGAGAAAATGCAAACCTTCCGGCAAAGTCCCCAGAATGCTGGCAGTAGGCTTTGTCCAAAGCCTGTTTACTGACACAGACTCTTAATGTGGGGATCTGAACTATTCACCTGAAACTTAATATGAGGAGGGAAAGATAACAGTGTTGGTATCCCTTGTGTTGGTGGTAGAGAATACTACCCTTACTTACTACTATGACTACTACTGCTACTACTACCAGTAATAATAATACAATCCATAACAATTACCTGCTACTTACTATGTCCTCAGAGCCATTCTAAGCACCTTCATACATTAACCAGTTCTCACAATAGCAAAAGATATCATTACTACCCTTCTTTTACAGATGAGGAAACTGGGGCCCAGAGAAGTCGTCACACATCTGTGAAGTGGAGGAACTTGGATAGGAGTTTGTGTTGAAGGGTGAATCAGACAGAGAGTAAAAGTGAAGAAGATATGATTTTTCTGTAAGGTGGAGCGGTCATTTGGGAGCAAGCTGCTCCATCTTTGGAGCCACTACTAACCCTGAGGAGAGGGAGCCCTGTCAACCTCCCAGTCCCAGCCCTTCGCAGCTGCCCAAGTTTCACCCCACCACCTGAGAAGGGGCCAAGGACCAGGATAGAGGCTGTGTGAGGTTTCTGCTGAGACTCTTCTCATCTAAAGCCATGCATCTCAGCAACATGAAGGGTTTGAGCTGGAAGGATGGCTGAGGATACACCAAACTCCCCCATTTTACAGAGACTTAGTGTTGGGTCCAGGGACACCTTTTCTTTGGTCCTAGGAAAACAGACTTTTTCAGGGGGTGGGAAGTGGGGCAGTTAACTGAGCAGGAATTTGGAGCCCAATTTATTTGTTTCTTTCTTTACCTCCTGCCCTTGACAAACGGGCATGACAAGAGTAAAGGTTAGGATAAGAGGGAGGAGATCCTACCAAATTTTATGGAGAATCATGTGAACAGGAAGGAGACCTTCAGGCGGATTTATTTTTAGCTCTGTGGGATGTACAGATTTGTGTTTATGGATACGAGCATTCAGGAACTGTGAAGTTTAAATTCCTTTAATGTTCTTAGAAGTTTAAATTCTTTTAATGTTCTTAGTGCCCCAGAGGTATTCATTATTTTGGTTTTCATACTGATGCTATTAGGAAAAGTCAGAAAAATCTCATTTCCTCACAGAAATTCCTGCTGGCCCCCCTTCATGAGTGCTTCTAAGCTGGGCATTCTTTGGTGCTCCGCATTTTGGACATGGGATCATCACTGTTGCCTGGACCCTTTGGTGTGGACTGGTGTTCCACTCAGGTATGTGGGAGAGAAGGTATCTTCCACTGCTGCTGTGTTTGATCCCAGACCTCTTATTAATATGCCCAGAGAATCATTCCCTTCCTACCTCCTAATTATGCCTGTGGGTACATTATGGTAAGGATGACATTTTTCTATTGACAGGCACTATTACAGTACAGAACTATTCTTGTCACTCTTTATCACTTTCAATAACTAGGAAATCTCTTACATGATATCTAGAGCTTCATAAACATATGTTGATGGCACTATTTTATCAGCCCTCCAACAGTCAAGGTCACAGACAACGTGCCAGAGGAAGGAAGACAGTGAACATAATATTATAAATAGATGTGTAGCTGCAAATGACCCTCTTTGGTGTGGGGACATTAGTTGGCAATGAGAAGTGATGAAATGCGATAATTTTATTTTACTTAGGGAAGTCTCCAGGTGCATGCCAAATGCTTGCTATATTTAATCTGATTGGTGTCTTAGCATGTCAGAGGTTTAAACAATTATCATAGTTATTTCATAACAATGAAAAATGAATGAAAAGATAAGAATAGAGCAAAACTGAAGTTTGGATAGTGAAAAGTTAGCATATGATGCATACTTTTAATTTGGGAAATCTAAGTGAGACATGTAAGAACCATATACCTTATATTTTGTCATTCTGAAGTTTGAAGCATAAGCATTGGGGACCAGTTAGGTATTAAGTTGAAATACTAGTACTAATCCCATTTCCTTGCCTCTTGACCTCTCATTCATCCTCAACAGGTATATTTTAACAATGAAATATCTAAAAGGTATATTAATTTTGTTACTTGGTGGTCAAAAATGTCCCCAAGTAATTGGTTTAGGCTTGCCAGTGCATGGACTGATGATTTGTGCTTAAATGACCTCAGAACTCTTGGGGAGAGAGAAAATCACCAAAAACAATATCACCATCAACAGCAACAGCACCTAAAATAATGACAATAGCATTAATTGGTGTCTATATACATTGATATTAACCCTTTCAATACCCTGTTTAGACAGGTATTATGACAATAGTATAAGAAGTCAAGAGTTCAGGCAGTGAGGTAAGTTAATTAACTCCTCTCAGAATTGCAATTTCTTCATCTGTAAAGGAGGAATTATTATTATTACTTATAATAATGATTATTTTTAATACTATCTTAAATTTTTTTTCCTGACAATTAAATAAATAATGCACGTAAAGCACTTAGCATAGTGCCTGTTTTATGATCACTAGTTTATTATCATAACTCTCCCCATTTTTCAGATGAAGAAGTACGGGCTCAGAGATTCAACAAGCTGGGAAATGGAAGGCAGGAAAAGGAGGCACCTGACTCCCAAACCCCTGCTGGTCATGGACAGCCCACTACTATGTTGCATTAGGGAAGGTTGCTTTGTGGAAAAGGAGGGCAGGGGAGTGAGGGTCAGGCTTTGGCTAAGAATCTAACTCTAGCTTTGGGAAGAGCTGACAGGGAAGTAGGGACAGCAGTTATTTACAGCTGGAGCCTCAGATGCCATCTTTAATTGCTACTCTTGTCCCTGCTGCCTTCTGCCTTCTCCCAGTGGTGTTGCCCTTTCCATTGTCATGATTGCCTAGCTCTAGAAAAATGTTTAATTAGGCCATTCATCCAGGCCCACTGTCTCTGAACTCGCTCGAGTCCCTGGATAACTAAAAGAAGGGAAGGGGGATAACCTACCAGTCAGATATTACATCTACTCCACCCTGTTATGTTTTGTAGATCTGGATGCTTGGCTTGTCTGCACAACCCCGTCAATTTGCGGAGCTTCATTTGTAGCATCTTGCAGGAAAGGCAAAATAAGGGCTATTCTTGACTGAGTCATCACAGATGGAAACAAACCTTATGAGCAGTTACTCTGGTTTTTTATCTATGCAGTTCCTTTTCTGCTAAAGATTAGCATTTGTACTGTGCAACTTCCCACCCCTTGCAAAAATTTTGGAGTAGAGATGCTATTTGAAGTTGAAGATTTCTTTGTGTGACATCCGATATCACTTGACTTTGCACTCTTGTCTTTTTAAGTAATTTTAGAAAAAAAAAATCCTGTAGTATAATCTGATAAGGACTGGTGACATCACCATTCATTGGTGTTAGTCACTTTTCCCTCTGTGTTTCCATCTCCAGGATTCTCCCTTGCATTAGATTTAGTTGTTTGCATGTTTGTTTTTTCTCGGTTGGAGTTTAGGCTTCTTGCAGGAAAGGACAAGGCGTCCTCATCTTTGTTTGCACCACACCTGGTACAGAGCACTGTTCAGTAAGCATCAGAGCAGGTAGAGCTAGTGAATCACTGTGTACTAATTTGGGTGGAATCTTCTTGCTAGCCATTAACCTGACAAATGAGTGAGAAAGAGGAGGGAGCTCGTAGATAGGAGTCAGAAATAATTTTAGCAAGTTGGGTGCCTTTGGCGGTTGCTAACTGACACCAGCATAGGGTGAGAAAAAAGGAGAGGGAAGAAAGATGCAGAAGAAATGGCCTGAAGATAAAAAAATAGGCTAGGATAGGGAACTTATTTTACATCACCAATACTTCTCCCTGTTCCCAACCCCTGTTTTGGGCCAATGTGCTCTACCATTGTCCCAGCTGCAAACATCTTCACTTATTTTTCTTTAAAGCTTAATCCAGAGAATAGATTTTATTGGGCTCTCAAATCAGAAAGAGGTGGGGGCTGAAACTATTTAGGCAGTGAAAAGTGTGTCACCATTTTTCTTCATCTAGCCAGGTAAGAGTTCTGGCATTAGCAGGTGAGTGGAGATGGTACATCTGAACATCTGATCTCTTGGGCTCAGGACAACTGATAGTGATGATTGGGAGAGGAAGTGCAGGAGGTAGGATCAGCTGTGTAATTAGGGGTAATTGTGTGACAGGTCATACATTGGTTTGGGGAATTAAACATATTTAGTCCAGAACTAGACTGGGGTAGACCTACTGCATGGGTAAATGTGAATCCTCCAGTGACTTCAAATGGTCAGGCTCTTGCCTGTGCACTGCTTTGAAAGAAATGGCTTTCCATTTTCTGTTTTCTTAAACCTTTTTTTCTTCTTTTATTCTCCTCTGATGTTTTCCTGGACTAATAGTAAGAAAGAAGGAAAACAGGAAGTAAGGGACTACTTGGTTGTAAAAAGAATAAGCAGTTTCCTGAAGGCAGACACCATAGTGGGGGCCCTAGGTACTTTCACTCTAGAACAAAAATAGGTCTCAGACCTTGTTTTGCCATTCCCGATACTTGTATCATACTTCTATGTAAACTTAAGGCGGTTTTTACCAATCACCATGATAGGCTGCATTTAGTCTCCTGAACGTTACTGTAAACAAAATAACTATTTCAAACAATTCTGCGGAATTTGTGTCAACTGGTTGAGGGCTGTGTATTTTCCTTCTGGAGGTATCTCTGAAGAGAAAAGGAGGCACAGGAAAAGAGAAGGAAAAAGAGTGGACAATGAGTAACGTTAAGAGGAACTATTTTTAAAGAAGTGAAACACTGATGGCAATGGATAGATTTGATTTTTGTTGTAATGAAAGTACAGGAGCATCTTCTTATTGTCAAAGATGACTGCATTTCAGTTGGCTTGTTCTGCATACACATGGTAATAGTCAGCTCGAGTCCACTGCCAGAGTCGACTCCGTTCCTGGATGCTGGGGATGACGAGCAATGCAGCTTTTCCCTCCTGTTCCCAGTGTGTTCCATCTGTGACACTTTCTGTCATTTAGTTTCCAATTTGAAGTAGTTTTATTTGCTCTAAAGTAGGATGGTGCTATGTTGCCAGCGACAGGCTCTGTGCTCCATCATCACAAAAAATGCTGTCAGCATAGTATTAGAGAATAAAACGCTAACAGGTGGAAGTCAGATAAAGCAAGCCAGCAGCATGCACAGATGGCAGTGCAAAACCTTAACTTTATTCTGCTTCAGGCATGCTTTGAATTTCCATACTCTTGCTAATGTGGCACAAAACTACTATATATAAGGCTCGTTTTATCCATACTCATGGGAGAGGCAATCCTAGAATTTCATTTTAGTGACTTGGTTTCAGCATTTTTTTTTCATCCTCCCAAGAAATCCGCTACCCACTTTGCTAAAGAGTAACACAATAGGTACTAAAGATTAGTGAACTGGTCCAAAGGCTCAGTTCAGTTCATGCTTATTGCCTTTCCTTATAATGTTTCTACACTGGGGTTATAAAGATGATAAAAGCATGGTTCCTGACCTCACTAGCTTACAAGGTAGCCAAGAGAGACAGAGGCATAGGAAGCATGGGCTCAGGTTGAGACGCTGTGCTTCATAATATTTTTAGAAGAAACAAGTCAAGTGCTAGATTTCTTGAACAGTACTAACAATTCATTTTGGCAAGAAAGATGGAGATGGAAAGCCAAATGGATAAGTAGCAGGGAGGGGAAATTTGATGATGGTGTTGTGTTAGAATTACAGGAGAGTGAAGGTAATCTTTTCCTTTCAGTGTTTTTATATTGCAAAGTTCCAGACTAATGGAAACAGTAGAAAAATAATGCAATGAGTACCCATGTACCTTTTACATAGATGTAAAAATAGTTAAGATTTTGTCACATTCATTTTTACTTATCTCTGTGTGTACTTTTTTGAACTATAAATGTAAGTAGCAGACCTCCCTGGGTGGGAGGCTTGGACTGGTTGGAGCGTCATCCTGTATACCAAAATGTTGTGGGTTCAATTCCCGGTCAGGGCACATACCTAGGTTGTGGGTTCATTCCCTAGTTGGGACATGTATGGGGGGCAACCGATCAATGTTTCTCTCTCACACCAATGTTTCTCTCTCCCTTCCTCTCTCTAAAATCAATAAAAACATATTCTGAGGATTAAAAAAAAAAGTGGCAGACCTCATGACATTTTACCCCTAAGTTGTTTAATAGGCATGGTCACACCCTTAAAATAAACAATAATTTCATAATATTATCTAATATTGAACCCATATTCAAATTTCCCTAATTGTCCCAAATGTATATATTTTATAGATGTTTTTCCTCCCTCATTCATGATTTGATCAAGGTTTACACATTGCATTTAGTTGTTGTGTATCTCTTAGTCTCTTTGGATTTATATTTTTGTTTTGCTTTGTTTCATAACGCTGAATCTTGAAGCATTTAGGCTGGTTAAATTTGACAAATGTCTCATATGTTGGATTTATCTGATAATATCTTCAGGAATAGACTTAGGTTAAATATTTTGGGGGGAAAATCCAGCAGATAGATGTTGTTGTAGTATAATAGCTTTAAATCTAGGATTCATAAATTTCATGTATATAGGGGGCAGGTTTTAGTTTTTATCACATTTTCAAAGATTCTGTGAGTCCTCAAAAGTTAAGAATTGGGTTAGAGGAGTAAGTCATTATTAGCAGGAGGTTAATAGGTTTTAATCAACACTTAAATTTTCTTAATCCATCAGCTGTTCTATGCGTTTTTATTTTATTTTTTTAATCTTCTCCTGAGGATATATTATTGATTCTAGAGAGAGGAAAGAGGGGGGAGAGAGAGAGAGAGAGAGAGAGAGAGAGAGAGAGAGAGAGAGAGAGAACGTCAATATGAGAAACATGGATCGGTTGCCTCTGTACGCACCCCAACCTGAGATCAAACCGCAACCTAGGTATGTGCCACTGACAAGGAATTAAATCCACAAACTTTTCGTGTATAGCTCGACGCTCCAGCCAACTGAGGTGAGCTACCTGGCCAGGGCTGTTGTGTGCATTTCAAAAAAATAAATAAATAAATTGATTTTACAAAGAGAGGAAGGGAGAAAGAAACAGCGATTTGTTATTCCACTTATTTATGCATTCATTGGTTGATTTTTTAAAAAATTGAATTTATTGGGGTTATAAGCGTTAATAAAACTATATAGGTCTAAGGAGTACAGTTTTATAATATATCATTTGTATACTGCACTGTGTGTTCACCACCCCAAGTCATGTCTCTTTCCATCACCACTATCGTCCCTCTGTCTTCTCCTACCTCCCCCCATGGTCATTTGCTGATTCTTGTATGTGCCCTGACTGGGGATGGAACCTGAAATCTTGGTATTGGTCGACACTTCAACCAACTGAGCTACCTGGCCAGGGCTGTTGTATGCAGTTTTAAACATAGTATTTTTACTTGTATATTTTGACAAAAGTAATGTTATACATGGTAGAATGTTTAAATAATACAAAAATATTACAGAATGAAAAGTGTCCTTCTAACTATAGTTCTCCAGGTGATCCCCTATCTTTGGCAAAAAGTAAACTGCATTCTCAGTTTCTTGAGTAGAATAGTGAGTGCCCTTTTACCCAGAAGGTTGTGCTTTCTGCAGTTTCAGTTACCTGTGGTCAACGAAGGTCCAAAAATATTAGATGGAAAATTCCAGAAATAATTCACAAGTTTTAAATTGAAGGCCATTCTGAGTAGCGTAATGAAATTTCTTGGGTTTCATTCCATCTTGCCCCGGATGTGAATCATCTTTTCCCAGCATATCCACCCTGTTTACGCCACCCTCCCGTTAGTCACTTAGTGGCCGTCTGGGTTATCAGTTCAACTGTCTAGGTATCTCAGTGCTGTGTTCATGCAACCCTTATTTTACTAATAATGGCCCCAAAGCGCAAGAGTAGGGATGCTGGCAATTTGGATAATGCCGAAGAGAAGCCGTAAAGTTTATCATAGGTATATATCGGAAAAACATGGCATGTATAGTGTTCAGTACTCTCTGTGGTTTCAGGCATCCATTGGGGGGTCTTGGAATGTATGCCCCGAGGATAAGGAGGGACTACTCTATCCTTCCAGATAGTCTATGTACAGGTAAATATATATGTGGATAAGTGTACTTTCATTTAATTATTTTGCGCAAGTAGGAGAATTTTACAGAGGAGACATGGCATACGTGAATTTGACTTATGAAATCAACTGCAAATATTTGAAGTGAAAAAAATCATCTGCTTATACTTGGCAAACCAAAAATATTAAAAAAAAACAAAGAACCCAAAGCAGGAGAGAATCAGTGCTGGTGACCCCACATTCCATTCTACTCAACCAGTGTAGTGCAGTGCCCAGGAGGTGGACACACCAGGCTGTTCCTTCAGCCGGACTCATCCCCAGCCTATGCATGACCCTGAGCTGGGGATGAGGCTAACTGTATATTACTGTCGTAAGAACACTTAACATGAGAATGCAGGCTGACAGCTGTCCGGGGGGTGGGTGGGGGGGGCAGTCATCCTGGGGGGGTGGTGGTGGAGGGATAGAGCAAAAAAAAAAAAAAGAGAGAGAAAACTCATGGACATGGATAACAGTGTGGTGATTACTGGGGGGGAACGGGGGTTGGGGGGATAGAGGAGGGTGTGGGGGGATAAATGGTGATGGACGGAAACTTGACTTGGGGTGGTGAACACACAATACAGTGTACAGATGATGTAGAATTGTGCATCTGAAACCTGTATAATTGTGTTAACCAGTGTCTCTCCAATAAATTTGATAAAAAGGAAAAAAAATCGCACTGTATCTATCACACAACATTGTCCCTAAATGAAAGCCAGCTTCATCTGATGAGCAACTGAAGAACTGGAAATGCCTTTCAATGCCAAAGACAATGCGGTGCAGCATTTACCCAGAAAGGGTTTGTGAGCCTCCAGACTGGCCTTGCTCTCAGGGATCTTCTAGGGGCATTTGAATTGTGTGCAGTTCCATCTGGCCTTATACACTGACTTGGAGCAATGGAGCCCATAAAGTGGGCTCCATTGCTCCTTGTTCAGCGATGTGCTTTTTAAATTGTTAACAGGATATCTTGGTTATTCCACATCAGCCCATAGAGAATTACTTTATTCTTTTAAATAGCTACATAATATTTTATTACATAAATGTACCATAATTTGTTCAAAACCAGTCCTCTATTAGTGGATATTTAGATTGTTTTTAGACTTTTGCTACTGTTATAATGCTGCAAGGAATGATATGTCTTTTTGTAAAAATACATTTTGGGGATTTTGTAAGACCAAGTGACCATAGGAGAACAATTAGAATACTTTTGCTATATTTATTTGAAAATATGGGTTTTGTTTTTTTTTCTTGCTACTTTTATATTGAAACAATTTTGGTCCTAATTCCTATGATTTTAACTTTTCAAAATTGAGTTAAGAATATTAATTACTCTTTAAAAATTCTAGTTAGCATAGTTTTTAAATCCATTTAATAGCATTAGGTTCCCAGAAAACAACTTACCAAATATCTCTACTAGTTAGTGTTAATTCAACAAATATTTATTGAGTGACTCAATGTACCAGGGATAATATTAAAGGTTTTAGTATATTTTATGCTTCTGGTATCATTGAAATTCTGCTTAAATTTAAGACTAAGAACTATTTATTAGATAATTGCTCATTTATCCCAGTAGACTTATAACAGGACATTTATATTCCAGTGAGGTGGAATTGAGGAGAAAGGTAATATATTTGGATTAAAAATTTTATTTTAATATATTTCCTAGGTTGCAGTTCCTTCCTTCCTTCCTTCCTTCCTCCTTTTCTTTTTCTCTTTCTTTCTTTTTTATTAAATGACTATACTGAATGTTATGGCTTAATGATAAATGATTTTGGAAGACTGGACTGTCCTAGATTCTAGGATAAAGTTTTCAAAATAAACAACATTATAAGCTATTTTCTATTACAGAGATATTGCTAATAATCCCTGGTTAAGATGATAAACCTAATACACATAAATGGAATCCAGATAGCATTTAAATGCAATTGCTAAGCTTCCCTTAATTTTATAGAGCAGAAAATTATAATCTTTATCCAATTAATGTCTATATATTAAAATTATTTTTCAATTTTTGAATGAATTATATATGTATATGATATAAAATTTAAAAATAAGACAAAAGGCCCTGGCCAGTTTGGCTCAGCGGTTAGAGCATTGGCCTGTGGTCCAGAGAGACCCGGGTTCGGTTCCCGCTAAGGGCATGTACCTCGGTTGCAGTTTGTCCCTGGCCCTGGTTGGTTGTGCGGGTGGCAGCCACTCGATGTGGCCCTTTCACATCGATGTTTCTCTCTCTCTCTCTTCCTCTCTCTCCCTCCTACTCTATCTGAACAAAAAATGGAAAAGTGTCCTCGGGTGAGGATAAAAAAACAAAAAACAAACAAAAAAATAGGACAAAAGGCTTTGTTCCACGGAGCTAACCAAGATAGCCAGTTTCCTCTGAGATGTTCATTGCAGACACAAGCAATTATATAGATTTACATTTGCTCTCTCCCCTTTTTCCTTCCTTCTCTCCCTCCAGTTTTAATAACTGGTATGATCAGTTCTTCCTCATTCTTCTTTTTACTTTTCCCTAGATGCTTTTTCCTGGCTCTTGCTGCTTATTTAGTTTTATACAGGAACTTTAAAATCAAATTGTGTAGTTTGAAAAAAAAATCTACTAATAATTTTAGGACTAGGATGTCCAATATTTATAAATTAACTTTGAAAGAAGTGACATCTTACGATGCTGAGTCTTTCTTTTTAATTTAATTTTTCAATTGCAGTTTACATTCAATATTATATTGTATTTGTTTCAGGTATACAGCATAGTGGTTAGACAATCATATAGTTTACAAATAGTTTTTCCCAATATTTCAAGTACCCACCTGCACCATACATAGTTATTATAATATTATTGATTATATTTCCTATGCTGTACTTTACATTCTTCTGACTATTTTGTAACTACCAGTTTGTACTTCTTAATCCCTTCATCTTTTCAATCCAGTTCCCCACACCTCCTCTGCTCTGGCAACCATCAGTCTGTTCACTGTATTTATGAGTCTGTTTCTATTTTGTTATTTTGTTCTCGAGATTCCATATATGTGTGAAATCATATGATATTTGCATTTCTCTGTCTGATTTATTTTACTTAGCATAATACCCTCCAGGTCCATCCATGCTATCACAAATGGTAAGATTTTGTTCTTTTTTATGGCTGAATAAATATTCCATGTATATATGTACCACAACTTAAAAAAAATGTTTTTATTGATTTCCTAGAGAAAGAGGAAGAGAGAGAAAGATAGAAACATCGATGTGAGAGAAACACATCGATTGGCTGCCTCCTGCACACTTCCCACTGGGGACTGAGCCCGCAACCTGGGTATGTGCCCTGACCAGGAATCCAACCGGGACCTCTCAGTCCGTAGGATGATGCTCAATGCACTGAACCACACCGGCCAGGCTGTACCACAATTTTTTAATCCACCTGTTTATTGATGGGCACTCAGGCTACTTCCATATCTTGTCTATTGTAAAGAACACTGCAGTGAATGTAAGGGTGCATATATTCTTTTGAAATAGTGTTTTGGGTTTCTTTGGATATATACCCAACAGTGGAATTGCTGGGTTATAAGGCAGTTCCACTTTTAATTTTTTGAGGACCCTCCATACTGTTTTCCATAGTGGCTACACCAATCTGCTTTCCCACCAACAATGCAGGAGGATTCCCATTTCTTCACATCCTTGCCAACACTTGTTATTTGTTGATTTATTGATGGTAGCCATTCTGACAGATGTGATGTGATATCTCATTGTGTTTTTAATTTACATTCCTCTGATGATTAGAGACATTGAGCATTAAGATGCTGACTTTTTTTTTCTTTATTAATTTTAGAGAGAGAGGAAGGGGGGTAGAGAAAGAGAGAGAGAGAGAGAAAGAGAAGCATCAATGAGAGAGAACATCAATTGGTCACCTCCTGCATGTGCCCCACTGGGGATTTGGCCCACAACCTGGACGTGTGCCCTTACCAGGAATCAAACCAGCGACCTCTTGGTGCACACACCGGCCGGGCAAGATGCTGAGTCTTTTACACCAAAAACATGATATGCCTTCCCATTTTTTTCAGTCTTTAAAAAAATAACTTTTAATTTATCTTGAGAAATGTTTGTTTTGTGTGTGTGTGTGTGTTTGGTAGAGTGATTCCTTCTATTATATAGTCTAGTGTTACTTATATACATGAAGGCTACTAATTTTTCTATGTTACGTGTGTTTTTTTTAAACTACACTGGGGTCTTTCATGTTTGTAATAGTTTTCAGCTGATTCCCTTGAGTTCCCCAGCTAATCAATTATTTTCTTTGCATGTACCTCCAGAATATTAAATTATGGTGATATTAAGTTTTATGGTTAGGTTAACTTATTGATGTGCACATTTTCGAACACAGTCTCTCTGGCTAGCTGTTTAACTGAAAAGCAATATAAGCTATTAAATATAAACAAAAACAAAACATCCAAACCTACAGTCACCTCAAAAACGAAACAATCAACAAAAAGTGTTTTCATATGCAATTGCTTGTGAATCAGACTTGTCTCAATTTAGTGAAAACAAAACAAAAATGAAATATTTGGATTCTGAGGTTAAGAGTTATATAACTATTATGAGTAACCTTTAATTTCAATTATTTTTGTGTTTCTTAAAACTCATTGTTTTCATTTATTAATCTTATAATAAATACACGTAACAAATTTGAGCAGATAAAACATTGCTTTTATTATCTATTTTTATGCTGTATATCCACATAAGATTTCATTTGACAACTGAGTTTAGGTGATAAGAAAAATTGGAAACACTGGATTTACTCCTCTTGCCTCTCACTTTCCTGGCATAGAACTTGTCATTGTAGATCCAGTGTCAGTAGGTCAATGGCCAACAGTCCCTGTCTTTGTGCTGGAAATATCTACAGAAAGGGAATCTTACACTCCTATAAGTGAAATTATTAACAATACTAATTGTTTGATTACCTGCAACATATGGATTGTTAAGATAAGGCTGTGTGGGAACCTGAACTCCAAGGCTTATCTTTCATCATAATATGAAGGAAATGATTCATTGACACTCAACCCTAAAGAGCTTGCCTGGAAAACACAGCTCAGTATTGCATCATCAAGCATTTGAAAACAAAGTGTCTGAAGAAATAGTTTGGAAATCAATTCCCGTCACTTTCTCTTATGAGTTCAACTGTTTGTTTGTTTGTGTTAATAGTAGTAATTGCCAGTGTGTTTGTTTAGCAGTTTATTAAGTGTATTTGTAGTAACCTTGTGAGGCATCTTCTCTCCTTTCAGCAATGAGGAACGTGAGGCTCCCAGAGGTTCAGGGACTTGCCCACGGTTGCATAGGCAGAAAGCGTTGGATCCAGGAATGACTAAATCTAGATCTGCCTAGGAAGTGGGAGGGCATGAATTATATAACTTCATCTTTTAGAAATTCAGTTTTCTGATCTATAGAATGAGCATAATAGTTATTTTGCAGTATTGTCATAAAAATGAAATGAGATAATGTTAAGTAAAATGTCTAGGTCAGTATTTCACATATGCATGAAGTTCAATACATAATTTGCTTCATTTATTTTTTAGCTCTTTACGTTCACTGCCATGTTAATAGTTCTACAGCTATAGCCTTAATCAGTACTTTAAAATTTCCATTGCCTAATTCTGTATACACAATAATTAATAGTAAATTAGAGTATTATTATATTGAATCCTCAGTATAATACTCTTCCTGGGACTGATTTATACCAAATTTCTTTGGTATTTTAGTTACTAATCTCTTCCTCCCACTTTTGGGCAAAGAGTATTTTGAGGGGAATAAGATGAATCTAGAATTTATTGAATCATACCATTAAAAGTCAAAGTGAAGTTATAATACATTTACAAGGTGACATATCTAAAGGGTCAATAAGCAGCGAGTGTAAGCAAAATCATAAAAATCCATTCATCTGCCAACACATTTATGTAAGAGATTACACTACTGGTCAGGAATTTCCTGCCGTAGGTCTTTTTTTTTCCTATGGAACTTTTCAGTGGCTTGTAATGGGCTGTTGTGCTTCCTCTTCTTGCCTGTTATCAGTTCCACTCAGCTATTCCTTCCTATTCAGCTTGGAGTGTTTTGTGACACTTACGAATGAGTGCATCTATTTTTTAACAATTACAATGTTGATTTATATCATAGGAGGCTCATCATTCCTGCTTCCCCACACACAGGACTGTTGTAAGGATTTACTCTCTTCTAACATACATTAATTATTGGAACCTTCAGGAAAAGGGTGCCATAAAATCAAAAGCTACATGTGAATTTTACAAGAAGTAATTTTCTGCTAAAATAATATGCAAAGGTAGCAATTGAGAAAACTTTCTAGGTAGGTGAGGAAACACATTTCATTGTTTCCAATTACATAAATAAAGACAAGTAAAAGACAGAGCACTGTGGAAATAATATTTTATGTGCAACAGCAGAAAACCAGAGTTTGAGTCTGGGCTCTGCAATTACTGTGTGAGCATGGGCAAGACCCTTGGGGCTGCCTAGTCTCATTTTCTTCAGCTGTGAAAATGGCACCATATCATTGCTCTTAATCTCTGTTTTAATTTTATTAGGACAAATGTAACTCCCTAGAAAATCCTAGTTTACAGATGTGGTGTAAAACATGACACATTACTCATGCAACCTTATTTCAATGTGGTTGAATATACAAATTAAATCTTTAACAATTTCAGTGTTTGTACAAGTAATAGGTAAATAGAAAATAATATTAAAGAAAGATGTAGATTTAATGCTTTCTAACTTTCAATGGAAGAACCTGGTTTTATGTTTTATTTTAAAAAATTAATTAGTTTCAGCAGGAACTGATTCAATTACTTACTTAACCTCCTAAACATAAACCAACTTCAATCTTCTTTTTGTTATGTAGCTTTTACATCAACAGTCTGGCAAGTAAAGAGAAAAAAATTAATATTTTTTCAAAGTGACTTTTGCATCAGTTGCATACAACTGATGTCAATTGTATCATATCAGATATTTTGGTTCACCTAAATTAAAATATCTAGTATGTTACACAGCCCTAAAGATTAAAAAAATTTTTTTATGACTTTTCTCCTTGACTATATGAATAGAACTAATTTCAAGAAATTCAAGAGTGGGTAATACACGGACTCTGTTGGAAAATTCCACTGTGATAATGGATAGGAGAAAGTAAACTACAGGAGTAAACCTTTGGAAAGGGGATGGCAAAATTATCAGCATTGGCAGGTGATGTGATTGTTTGGTAAAACTAGAAAATCAGTTACAATACTTTTAGAAACAATAAGATAATTTAGTAAGAAGATAGATTAAAGTAAATACACAAAACCCAATAGTTTTCTTATATACCAAAATAAATAAATAAATAAATAAATAAAAAGTATCAGAATGACTAGGAACAATCAAAATATGAAGTATGTAGGGCCTTTGTAGAGAAAATCCATAAACTATACTGAGGGATATAAAAGAAGACTTGACTTGAAAAAAATAGAAGAATAGGTAGTTCTTACTTGGAAGTATTCAATTCTATAAAGTTGTTAATTCTTCCTAAAATAATCTCTTTATTAAGCAGTAGCCCTATTAAAATCTTACCTTTTTCTTTCTTTTTTTTTTTTTTTGTTTTTTTACTTTGGTCAAATTAATTTTATATTTCATGGTAGGATGGTTCTTTAAAAAGAACTGGTGACTTGTTGAAAAAGGAGAGTGGCTATATGTAGGATGATTTTCTCTACCAGATAGTCATTCATCAGATGTCATTCATTCAACAAATATTTTTCAGAACCTATTTTGTGCTTGACAGTGTTCTAGTCACTGGGGATACAAAAGTCAGTAAAACAGGCCAAAGTCTCTGTTCTCATGGAACCTAGTTTACAGATACAGACAATATGCAAGTAAATAAAATATATAAGATGCCAGATAGTGACATGTATTAAGGAGAAGAATAAAGCAAAGAAAGAGATAGATAGTGGGGTGCAGGGTGGGGATGGGGATAAACACAGTTGCGGCTGTAAATAGGGTGCTCAGGAGAGATCTCAGAGAAGGTGATGTTTGAGCAAAGACCTGCAGGAGATGAGTCATGAGGTTATCTGGCATATTAAAAGCTACAGTAATTGAAACTGTCATCTTAGCTCCACAGAAAAATGGAGCAAAATATTCAGTTCAGAGACTGGCTCAAATATATATGAAGATTTAACATGTGATAAAGTGGCCCAAAAGATGGACTGTTTATAAATGGTGTGGGAATAACTTACTGGCCATTTCAGGGAAAAAATTAAAAAGTTGGGATTCTACCTTATATAGACAAAAATTACAAATGGATAAAAGATTTTAATGTTAAAAACACATTAAACTTCTAAGTGAATATTTAAGTAAATATTTTTATACTCATACTCTGACTAGAGCAGGCCTGTTAAAGCATGATAACAAAGCCAAAAAACAAATGAATCCGCCCACAAATTTGACCATAAAAATAATATGTCACAAAAACTAACAAAAATATCAAAATTGCCCTGCTGGTGTGGCTTAGTGGAGTGAGCATTGTCCCATGGATTGAGAGGTCCTGCTTTGATGCCTGGTTGGGGCATGTGCCCGGGTTGTGGGCTCAATCCCCAGGGGGGGGGCGTGTAGGAGGCAGCCAATTGATGTTTCTCTCTCACATCAATGTTTCTATCTTTCCCTTCCTCTCTCTCTAAAAAAATTAATAAAAACATAAAAAAAAGAAAATTACCTCCCCGTAAGAGTTAATTAAAAAAAAAAAGAAAGCACATATCACAGAAACACTATATTTCCTTATTCTAATTTTACTCTTTCTGAAGTTAGTGTGTACGTTTAATGTGGTAATGTCTTTTTCCTCTTACCTGTAAGAGCCCTGATACTTCAAGTACCTACCTGGCACGATACATAGTTATTACAATATTATTGACACATTACTCCCTATCCTGTACTTTTACATCCCTGTGACTACCAATTTGTACTTCTTTTTTTTTTTTTTGTTAATCCTCACCCGAGGATATTTTTCCAATGATTTTTAGATAGAAAGGAAGGAAGGGAGGAGAAGAGAGAGAAACATCAATGTGAGAGAGACACATCAATCAGTTGCTTCCTGCATGCACCCTGACCAGAGTCAGGGATCTAACCTGCAACCCAGGTATGTGCCCTTAACCGGGAATTGAACCCACGACCCTCCAGTCCTCGGGCTGCTCTAACCACTGAATCAAACCTGCTAGGGTGAATTTGTACTTCTTATCCCTTCACCTTTTTAACCCAGTCTCCAACCCCTGTCCCCTCTGGCAACTTTCAGTCTGTGGAAATAATCTTGATGCCCACTAATAGGGGAATGGTTAAATAAACTACAGAGTATGGAATACTATACAATTATAATTTTTTTTATATGGAAAGACATCTACAATAAAAAATTAAAAACAGTGCTTTTGGAAGACAGTGTGACGATTTCTTACAAAGCCAAATGTAGTGTTACCATATGATTAAGCAGATGCACTTCTAGGTATTTACCCAAAGGAGTTGAAAACATATCCACACAAAAACCTGCAGATTAGTATTTATAGCAGTTTTATTCATAATTGCCCCAAATTGGATGCAGCCAACCCTCCGGTAAGTGAATGGATAAGTAAAGTGGTACATCCAGATAATGGGATATTATTCAGCAATAAAAGGAAATGAGCTATTGCATCAGGAAAAGACATAAAATACATGGAAGAACCTTAAATGTATATTGCTAAGTGAGAGGGAGTTTTAAAGGTTACATGCTGTTTGATTCCAACTACATGACATTCTAGAAAAGGTAAAACCATGGACACAGTAAAAAGATCAGTGATTGCTGGGGGTCGGGGAAGTGAGGTTGGAGCACAGGGGACTTCTAGGGTAGTGAAAGTGTTTTGTATGGTACTTTAATGGTGATACATGACATTGTGCATTTGGTAAAACCCACAGAAGAGTAAATCCTAATGTGAACTTTAGTTAGTAATAGTATATCAGTATTGGCTCGTCAGTTGTAACAGATGTACCACACCAGTGAAAGACCGTAACTATAGGAGGAATGGGGGAGGGAGGATTAGTATACAGGAACTCTCTGTACTTTCTGTTCAGTGTTTCTGTAAACCTAAAACTGCTCTAAGAAATGAAGTCTATTAGTTAAAAAAAACAAAACAAATAGACTACAAAGAACATGTATGTATTATTATCTTTTTGGTGTGTGTGTGTGTGTGTGTGTGTGTGTGTATAAGTGTGTGTGTAGGGGGACATGTGTAAAAATAAATTCAGAAGGATTATATAAAATGTTAACAGTGGAATCTTCTAGTGGTGGAACTGTGACTTATTTTTGCTTTTTAACTAATGCTTTTCTGTACTATTTTGCAGTTGTTTTTATAGTTGAAAATAAAAAGTATTTTTGTTACCAGAAAAAAGACAACAGCAACAAAAAGAGAAAACCAATAAAAAGAAAAAAAAAACGTAAGATAAAAATATCCATAATCCCACCATCTAGAGATAATCACTAATAATATTTTGGTATACATCCTTTCAGGTTAGTTATAATAAAACATGTAATGTGTGTATATACAGATATACATATTACATGTAATTTTACAACATAATTATACTTTATATATAATTTTCTTCCCCTTGTATTAAGCTTACTTTACTACTATTAACATTTACCATGTTGTTCATGTTGTTAAAATCCTTTGAAAGCATAATTTAAAAATATGTGTATGGTATTCCATTCTAGGATATACTATCACTGAATATTTAGGGTTTTTTTTTTTCTTCAAATATCTTGAAGCTATAAAAAACATTGTGGTGAACATCATAAATAAAAGTTTGTATTATATCCTTATTATTTCAGGACCAAGAATATTTCTAAGGTGATTCACAGGGAACACTTCAAACTGTGACAAACAAGGTAACTAAGTCCTTAAGATGGAAAGGGAGTTTAAGAAACCATTTAATCCCATTTCTGTTTGAACAGAAGCATTGCAACCGACCAGTTTAGAGTCAAGTTTTCCTTCTAACCTTAAAATTTTCCAAAATTTTCCAAATATACGTGGTGATGCCTTTATGAAAAAGTCCCAAAATGGAAATCTGAACTTATAAGCATATTCATTAGAAGTGGCTATTCAATTTACAAATCAAGATATCAACATTTTTTTTTAGCATGACTGCACTTAACTTTTTGGAGGGTAGTGAGGAGGAAGAGAAGAACCAAAGATCCTTTGAGGATTCTCATGAAAACTATAGCTCCTCCACTCAGAAAAATGTCCGTGCATGGACTCACATATTTTTGCATACCATAGTCCATCAGTACATTTTAGCTGAAGGCCTCTGCTGTGCACTTGAGCATGGCTCAGGACTTCGGTTCACTCAGGCACTTCCAACAAAATCACTTCCTATTTAAATATGGTTTTACAAAATCCTTTCCAAGGTTTCATTTAAGCACCCCAACCTACTGAAATAAGTAAAGATATAATATTTTTAGTAACTGAGAATACTAAGAGCTGAGAGAGAGGTTAAATGATTTGTTCAAGGCCTCTCTGTCACAGAGAGTTTGACTCTTTTGACTTTAAATCTGATTCTTTTTCTCCTCTATTCTGAAGGACCACTCTACTCTGCAGGCTTTGGACTCTCTAGAGTCTAATAAAATAGTATTTACCTGGGCCTTTCTTGTCTCAGATTTTGGTATCACTGTAGCACACCATTAGTCTATACAGAGTAGGCACTCAGCTGATGTTGGTTGATAATATTTAAACTTCGTTTAGCAGCAAATTCTGGTGTTGTTAAAAACTATCATTACTTTACTTACCTACGTAACTCTATGCAAAGTCAAGATCTTAGTGATTATCTGGTTATTTTGATCAAGGCAGGTACCTGGTAAATGTTGCTTTAAGGCATCAGTTTTTCTCCTTGAGTTGTCAGACAGTGAAATCATGGGAAATTAAGCAGCAACAACATAAAATATGAATATTTTAAGATAATTATATTTTTTATACCTTTACGATGAAATTTTTTCTTGTCAAATATTATTTATGAAGAATGTTGAGGGCAACTGGAGAGGAAAAATGTCACAGAGAACAGTTCTTTTGGGTTGAGTCTAGGAGGGTCATGTTATAATAAGGTGCCTCATCAGAATTTTTTTTCAGTAAAATATTTTTTACCGAATTTACACCATTTTTTTCTTTATTTTATTTTATTTTATTATTTATTTATTTATTTATTTATTTATTATTATTTTTTATTAATTTATTTTTGTTACAGATGTTTCTCCTTTTTTCCCCATTGACACCCTCCTCCCCATCCCTCTACCCCTTCCCCAGCTTTGTTGTCCATGTCCATCAGTTATGCATACATGCGTATAAGTTCTGTAGTTTATCTCTTCCCTCCTCCCCCACCCCCTCTTCTGAGGGTTGTCAGTCTGTATCGTTCCAATTTTAGTATATGTGCTGCCGAAGCGAGCACCTGAGTGTTGTCAGTCTGTACCCTACTTTCACATCTCTGGGTCTACCCTGTTCCCCAGACTGTTATGTTTATTATATTCCACAAATGAGTGAGATCATGTGATATTTGTCTTTCTCTGCTTGGTTTGTTTCGCTTAGGATAATACTCTCGAGGTCCCTCCATGTCGTCTCAAAGGATAAGAGATCTTTCTTTCTTACAGCTGCATAGTACTCCATTGTGTATATGTACCACAGCTTTTTTATCCATTCATCCACTGATGGGCACTTGGGCTGTTTCCAGATCTTAGCTATTGTGAATAGTGCTGCTATGAACATGGGAGTACAAGTATTCTTTCTGATTGGTGTTTCAGGAATTTTTTTTCTTTTTTCAGTAAAATAAGCAAGGACTCAATACATTTGACATGTTTGAGTTACTTACTGATATCAGAGAGGGCATCCTTGATGTACATTTGTTTACACCTTTTCAAAGTATATAAAGTTATCTGTTCCTGAAAATACTGTTCCAGAGAAGCCCAAGGAATGAGGGTATTTCTTTTTTTTTTTTTTTAAATCCTCACCTGTGGATATGTTTTTATTGCTTTTAAAGAGAGAGAGAGAGAGAGAGAGAGAGAGAGAGAGAGAGAGAGAGAGAGAGAGAGAAACATCAACCTGAGAAAGAAACATGGATGGGTTGCCTCCCGTATGTGCTCCTACCAGGGATCGAACCCGCAACCTTTTGGTGAACGGGACGACGCTCCAACCAACTGAGCCACCTGGCCAGGGCTACAGTATTTCTTATTTAATAATATTTTATTGACTATTGTGGATAGAGGATTAACCCAGTTTATACCTAAAGATTAATTTGGAGGAGGGGACGAGACGAATAGAATACGGTGGGTAGAGGCAGAGGAGAGAGTGATGGGCTATTTGGGAATTAGGACATTAGAGCCCCTGGAAGGCTGTGAAGGCTGCTCCTGAGGCTTCCTGTGCTTTTCACACTCTGTGCTGAGTGCTCTGCACACATTTTCTCATTATTCTCCGTAACAAGCCTATGAGGTGGCAGATAGTAATATCCATACTTAAAAACTGAGGAAACCGGCTCAGAGAGGTTTAAGTAAAAGACGCAGGTTCTCCCCGCCAGTTCATGGCAGAGTGGAGATTGGAACTCAGAAGTGTTTGGACCCCAAGCCGGTGCTGTAATCATGGTGCATAGGCACCTCTAAGCAATACTGACGTCACAATAATTTTTCCCAATTTGTTTTTTGGTTAACGGCCTAGAAGTTTTGTTTTTTTTTTTTTTTTAACACAAGTGGCACATGCTCCAGTCTATTTTTATTCAAAGATAAGAGCATATAGAGTGATGTAGGTCCTTTTATGACTTGTTAAAGTTTATCTGTATTTAGTCCTTGCTGTGCATCAGAATGACCTTATTAGTTGAAAATAGCTACTTAATTCCTGTACAGGATCATAAAAATGTACTCTGCAAATTTCTTATTTTTCCTTTTCCTATAGTGTAGTAATTTGCATTTGTCTGGCCTCTTCCTGTGCTTTTGGCAGTAGCCAGAGACTTCAGGTATTAAACACCAGTGAACTACTGCCTAAAATCTTCTATATTGTATGGGAGGAAAAAAGTGAATCTGGGGGACAGATCCTGATGACGTGAGGTTTCAGCTGGAGTCTCGTGTTCCTCTGGGCAGAGTCACAGCAGTTCGAAGCCATTTACGACGGTACTCTGCTGCAGTGAGTTTACTTGGCAATATTTGGCAAAGACCACAGGAGGAACAATATAGCCAGATTGATTTTTTTTTTTCCTGCAGGAGAAAAAAATTTCACAGAGTTGGAAATTTTATGGAACTACTCCCATGTCTGATAATCATCAAATATTTGTTGGGTAGTAGATGCAGAAATACAATGATAAATTAGTCATTGTTCCTGCTTTCAAGGAACCCACAGACCAGAAAGGAAGACAATCTATAAATAAATTGTAGTACAGGGTATCAAGGGCTGTAAACGCAGGGCCTTTCTGAGAGCACCTAGGAGAGGCTCTGATTTTCCTGAAGGTGTCAGAGAAATTGTTCAGGAGACAGAACGTCTATTCCGAGTAGGACTGGCTACATAATTTGTGAAGTCCAGTGCAAAACAAAAATGCAGATCATTTATTCAAAACTGTTAAGAATGTCAACATGTTGACAACACAGCATTAAATAAAGCATAGGCACGTCTAATTGAATTTCCTTCCACTTAGACTGTGACACCCATAACCGAAAAATTCCAAGCCATCGTTTAACAAAATCAATCCAGTCTGGGCACTTATGCCATTTGTTTCTTTTGAAATATTACTATTACACAACTAATATCTGTGGATCTAAGAATATATTTAAATCAACTTGGTGTGGCCATAACAATTTTTGGAAGAATCATAGGATATTAGAATGGGTCATGAATGTTTATTATTTCTTTTATTTTGATATCTAAATATAGTTTATTATACATATACTATATTGCATATATTATATACATATATGCACATATTACATATATACTTAGTACATATTATATTATATATGATATAGTAATAATAAATAACATAGTATATACTTATTAGTATATACATATTATAACTATATTAGTATACATTGTATTGGATATATATACATAAATTAAAATATACATATAACCATATTCTTTACATAGGGCAGATTTAAGATACCTATTAAAGAATTAGTAAAATACTACCTTTTCTTTAAAAAATAATGGTAGGAAAAGCATTTTCTCCCTATGAAGTTTTTATTTCTTTCATATCATTTGCCAGTTTTTTCTAATTGTCCCTATGGGTTGGACTCTGTACTAGGAACTGGGGACAAAGAAGGGAACAGGATAGAAATAGACTTGTCTTCTTTGCGTTTCCTCTTGGAGGGAGAAGGTAGAAAATAAACAATTAGGCAAATACATAAACAATAACAGGCCAACAGACAGACTATTGATGAATGTGTAAGAATGATGGTTAACTTATAGCTGTTTCAAGAAAAGGAAGTAACATTTAGTGACCACCTAAGTATCAGTTAGTTTATCTGTCATTTCATCTAAATCTCATGATAACCTTGTGAGTAGGTTTACCTTCCTAATGCTGTGACCCTTTAATACAGTTCCTCATGTTGTGGTGACCCCCAACCATAAAATTATTTTCATTGCTACTTCATAACTGTAATTTTGCTATGGTTATGTGGGTGACCCCTGTGAAAGGGTCATTCGACCCCCAAAGGGGTCACGCCCCACAGGTTGAGAACCGCTGGTAGAAGAAAAATATCCACAGAAGTCAACTAAGTTTTCCAAGATTATCCAGCTGGTGAATTGAAGAGTGGACTTTGAATTCTTACCTCCTACTTCTTCTTCATGCTAATGATTTTTTTAAAGTAGGAAAACCATGTATCTTTCTGTCTATAGAGAGAAAGTAGGACCACACTTCTGCTACTTGATAGTTGTGTGATTCCTGGCCAGTCACTTAACCTCTCTCAGCCTCTGTTTCCTCATCTGTACAAGGAGACAGTGCCACCTTTCAGGTTTTGTCATCTCAAATTTTGAATCAGAGGGGTCCAACTTAATGAATTTATTAGACTTTGCACACTGATACTACGCACTGATACAGAGTCTCTCTCTGGTGATGTGCACAGGTTCACATAACTCAGGTTCTTCCTCAGGGGTAGCTCAGAGGCCTTGGAGAACTAAAGGCCTGAATCCCTGCGTCTGTAGAAGGCTCTCCCTTTCCTCTGCATCTCACCCTCAACATTTTTACAGGCTGGGGAAGTGTTTGCCTGTGGTGCACTTTGGTGTACTTTCCCCTTGAGGGTAAAGGGGGCCCAGGGTGACTTTAAAGTCTCAACGAAGGCAGAAGCACCAGGGGGTTGTCATTTTCTTTGGCTGTCTGGATGTGTGTAGCTGTAACAAAGTAAAGTTCAGGAGGGCAAAAACCACTTTGGAAGAAGCCCTGAAAGTGATTCAGTTTCAAGTCACAAGATCAATTATGGAAGGTTCTGGAACTACTGACACTGAGTATTACAGCAGATCCATGGCACAGGTTCAGAAGGTGATTCAGGATGTCTCCTTCTTTGGACATTAAAGCTCATTACCTGAAAATTACTCAGCCTTGGCCCTTCGGGGGATCTTAAGTGCCCAGCCCAAATAGCACAATCCTATTTAAAATACCAAGATCTCCTGATAATGAACAGTGTAGAAAGAGAAAGGGCACTTGTCTGGGTTAGACCTCATCAATTTGATAATTTCCAACTGAGAGGACACATCTCTAGAAAACTATATGCCTATCATATAAGGGATCTGTGGACTTTTAGTTGTGTGCTTAGAGTAAAATATCTAGGCAGCAGGTAGAAAAAGGGGAATAAATTCTCACTTTTTAAAGTTCCTGCCTATAAACAGTCTCTGACAGAATGAACTTCATTTGGTGATAATTTCTATCCATGCCTGTAAATTGGTAATACTAAATCCTACCTTGCAGGGGAGTGGTGTGGGTAGCATGAGATAGTGTGACTAAAGCTTCACATGGTGTCTGGCGCCGAGGAGGTGTGGAGTGGATGCCAGTTCTCCCGTGCACTCTGCTCGTCACATACCTCCCTGATGTCTGTGCTGGGCTCCGTGCCTCACAAACCATAGAGGGAGATGTGAGAACTTGCCCTCTACAAGCATGTGCTCTAGGAAGAAAGATGAGATGCATAAGTAGATAACTACTGTGGGGTTTGAGGGAGCCCGAGAAATGGCACCCCTTTTCCCTGGCTGAGTTGGGAACTAGGAGAGTGAGAGGGGGACCCAGGTGTTCCGTGGATTCTGGAGAATGTGGCATGAATCTGTTAGTCCAAGGCACCTGATAGTTCTTCAATCAGTAAGGGGCGGATATCCCCAGCTGCAGCCACTGGCAGCCTAAAGAACCACAGTCCTCCTGTGGAGGAGCAGAATGGTGCAGGTGGCTGCCCCACAGAGGGTGGGTGGAGGGGCTGCATGACGTGGGCTCATCGAGAGGGGTGCATTCCTGCCACGGAGCCTTCTTTGCGTGGAAGCATGAGACAGAAGAAAGGTATAAGAAGAAATTCTAATAAAGTTTGTTTTCAATTTAAATTGAACAACTAAGAATAACTGACATTAATACTAATTCCTCATTACTGGTTGATTTATTTGGTTCCCAAATCCTGGCTCTGAGTCAGAATCATCTGTGGAGATTAAAAAAGTTACCAATACCTGGCTCTACCTGTGAGGAGTCTAAATTGGAGGATTTGGGATGGGATCCAGACATCTCTATTTAAAAAACCTTCTGCAGGTCATTGTGACGGGCATCCAGGGTTTTGACTCACACCGTTGAGCTATGGTGGGCTTGGTTAATCTTAAAAAAAAAAAAAATATATATATATATATATATATATATATATATATATATATATATATAAAATCTTAAAAGAGGACCAGTGATAATTACATTACAATTCTGTGAGAATAATTCCTTCAGCTATATTTGTTTGCCAAAACAGGTGAGAAGTTCAAGGGAGCAGACAGATAAACAGGTAAGTCCTTCTTCTGTATAGTTTTTTTGTTTTGTAGAAACGACCCTGCAGATATATTTTTGCTTATTTTGTTCTATACTTTGTATGAACAAAGCCAACATTTCCAAAGGTGGTCTCCCTAGAAACATAAATCAGAACATAATAGATTCAGTTGCAGATTTTCCTAAATTTTAGTGAGTGTCGATTATGTGCTAGGAACTGTGCTACATAATCGTATATATGTTTTCTTGGGTGAGAGAGTCAGGCTATAAATGTAATAGGAGTAATGAAGGCACTGTGAACTGCTGAGAATGTTTAGAGACCATGACTTAATAAAAGTTTATCTGCATGTCATACTTAGTGCCAATGAAGACATGCGATGCTGTGACATGTATACATCACTAGAGACACTGAAAACTAGTATACCTGTTTAAAAATTAAATTTATTGTGGTAACATTGGTTAATAATATTATATAAATTTGAGGTGTACAACTTCATAATACAAATTCTGCATACTCCACTGTGTGCTCACCACCCAAGTCTAGCTTCCTTCCGTCACCATATATTTGACCCCCTTAACCCTATTCATCCTCCCTCCACCCACCTTCCCTTTGGTAACCAACAATTTTTTGAATACACATTTGCTTATATATATTAAGAACTATACCTATGTAAGTGTTCTTATCATTTCACTTACTAACCCAATTTCTGAGAATTATCTTAAGGAAATCCTTTTTTTAAAGTGGCATGCTGCAGGTAAAAAGAGAATAATTACTATATTTTAAATTATAGCAGCATCTGGAAATTTTGTAAACAGTAACCGTTAGGGAAATGATAAGTCATTAGCATAATGACTAATGACTTAATTAAATGTTATACAGACACTTAAAGCTGATCATTATAAAGTCTATGTAGCAACAGGTAAAATGCTTATGACAAAATAGATGAAAAAATATGTGCTGGAATACTATGTAACAGCACTGGAAGGGGACATGAGGCTGGAACGTGATTTGTGTTGTAGTAGAAGAATTTGGAATGTTTTTTCCTTTTTGGATGTGGTGGATAGATATTGTTTGGGCTATCCAGTATTTCTCTCCACCCTATATAGACCCAAGAGGAAAAAGGAACTCCACAATGCCAATGAACTGAGATGATGTATGCCTGGAGTTTTAGTGGCCTTGTGTGTTTTTTTTTTTTGTTGTTGTTGTTTTCTTCTGCCAAATGTTGAAAACTTGCCTGCAGTAAGAGATAACCAAAAGGTAGAGAGATAGATCAAGAGTCAGAGAGATGGGTGGATGGGGGTGATTGTACACATGGATTAGTGAACCCATCTGATGACAGTGCATAAGCCCCCGAGACACACCTCTGCATTTGTCACTTATGTGAGCCCACACACTTCCTTTCTATACCAGTAGACTTCATGGGAATCACTTGAGATTGAAAAAATTCTGAGAATAGAATTGATTTAATTTTAAAAAGTTTTTATTCTATATTAGAATTTACCAAGGTTTTTACTTGGTTGTTTGTTTCTAAATATATCTCCTTTACTTTCAGAAGTTCCCTGGGACATTTTGTACTTGTGTGTAAATCCTGCATTTGTGAATCATTTCTCGCTAAATTACCCATAGATTTTTGGTCCCTATTGAACTTTAATTTCCTCCCATGTCTCTTTCTCAGATTTTCCTGCAACATCATCTACATTAACTTTTCCCACATCCTGCTTTTGACAATAGCCACCATGAGAATGCTTTCAAAAGGGTGGTCAGGTCTGAACCACAATGTGAATTCAAATCTGAACAAGGCAGGAGTGGATGGAGAATTTTGAAATAAATTGACAAATATTGAGCACTTACTATATGCCAGGCACCGGGGCTGCAACAGTGAAAATAAAAGTAGATAGAGCCCCTGCCCTTAAGGTGTTTCTATCTGTGGGTACGTGTGTATATTCACTGGAGGTACTGGATGGGAATCAAGTCTGGGAGTTTAACACTTACTACTGATGGGTTTAATATCTCTGTACAAGGCAATAGGATAACAGCCAACATTTATTGAAAGTTTACTCTGTGCCACACCTATATTTATCACCTATTATTTTCCTCATTTACCAGATGAAGAAACTGAGATGCAAGAGGATATTTATTTATTTTTTTTTGCAAGAGGATATTTAATGTGTCCAAGTGGCAGAGATGGATTTAACTTGAGGCAGTCTGGCTCCTTACCTCTGGACAATGCTGTTTACACAATATTGTAAGGAAAATCTGCTCAGAAATGCCGAATCTTAAATCAACTTTTAAAATATTTTGAAAAAATTTATTAAATTAAATCTTGGTGGTGGGGATACAGATAGCTGGCTAGGGTGAAATGAAGGGAGATACTCTTTTCAACTTGTTACACTTTTAGCCATAGAGGAAAGTTATCTGAAAAAAATGAATTCATTTATACTTTATCTAGTCAACAGATGTTTACTGACTATTTGCTACTGAGAAAAATTTTTAGGAAGCCCTAAATTTGGTAAAGGTAGACAAAGAACAAACAAATCCTTAAAATATACTATAGTGTTGTAAGTCCTATAATAAAGGAATTAAAAAGGCACCGTGAGAGCATTGAGGGGAGAAAAGAGGGGAAGGAGAGGGGGAAAGGTCATGAAATGGTTGACAAATATGAGTAAGAATTCTTCAGTGGACCCTTCGGGGCTGGGCTGGGGTGTGGAAGGATAGGGGTGATGCTGGAAGAAAGGCCTTCTGGGGAGGGTCTGCTTCTAAGGGCACTCAGGAGTGTTGTGAGCATTGCAAGTGGCTCTAAGTGCAGGACTAGAAAGATGGTGGGAACTGGGCAAACTAAGGAAAAGCATTTGGATTTATCTTTGAGGTCAGGGCCATATAAACCTTTTCAGAGGCACACCTAACAGTAAAAATAACTTGGGCATAGACTCATCAAATATGTAGTTATTTAATAATTTATAGAATTATTTACTTATATATATATATACACTATAATACTAGTCTATTATATCTTTTACAAAATACACAGAGGTTATATAGACATTATTTAGATGGTCTGTATAATAGACGGTCCCACAAAATTATTATTAAATATAAATGGGCAATGTGTTTGAAAACTTTGGTTTAATACTTGTAATAGGGTAATTTAAAGGGTTGGTTCTAAGTTCAGTTTATTTTAATTTCTAGTTTTAATGAAAAGAAAATACTTCACAAAGAGACAGAGTTCCAACTGAAGAAGTGTTTGTTGGCAGAATTAATCAAATCATGGTGGTATTTTTTTTCAATCTCAAGCACTATGCTTAGGTTTTTCTTGAAATTTAGTTAATAACTTTCCATCTTTTCTGATGTCAATGATTCTTGTATACTGTTTGGAAGGTGTGGCATTGCCTTTTTGTATTGTTAGCAATTGGTTCACACTCATGGATAGTTTTATGTGAAATATTTAAAAATAGGCCAGGATAATCTGTTTCTAGTATATTTTTTTAATGTTCAGATGGCAGAGTTTTTCCTAGAAGACAATCCTGGGTGTAGCTCACATTCAGTGGACGGGATTACATAAGAGCATGGATATCAGGAAGAGGGGAGGGGCTGGGGGGCAGCAATCGCTTTGTGGGCCATGAAAATCAGCATGTTCCATAACCAAAGGAGTCATTAAGGCACTACTTGAGCATGTATTCATAAAGGCAGTTTAGAAAGAAGTGTACTCAAAAGGGAATTCTGAAATCAGAATTCAGAGATAAAAACATTTCAAGTGCTCTGCCCCCACCCCCTTTTTAAATTTCCTCTCCTTTTATGTTGTTGTTGTTGTTATTATTATTATTATTATTATTGTTATTATTTTCCCTGGACATTCAAGTTGGGTAAGGGGGAGAGATTCAGAAAAATGAGTTATTAATATTTAAAAAAAAATCTAGCAACTCAGTAATAGAAGAAGGGTATGTGGAATGATATTGGAGCCCCCAAGTTAATTTGCAGTCTGATAAAAATTTTCAGGATTGGAAAAATTAATTGATTTGAATTCCACAGCTGTGTCTTCTTTAAGAAGGGTGGGGTGTTTTATTTTCTCCTTGCTTCTAGATTTTTAATTCCTTTCTATTGTGATGAACATCACTATGGTTTTTGTCTCAGTTGAACCGTATTTCCTGGCCATTCTCTTACCTCTCTCAAACAATAAAGTCACATTTCTCTATTGCTTTGCACCTCATTCCACCTCTCACCTACACTTTGGTGTTTAACTAGTTCTTTAGGCAGTGCTTGGAGGGTCCATTTGAGCTGAAAATGTTATCTCCAGGGTGTTGTCACAGTGGATTCTCAAGGTGTTTTCCTGGGGTCCAGATAAGACAATGAGTGGGGTGCAGGAGCACTGGGCATGATGCTTGAAGTCGTGTGGGACAGAGAGAGGCAGCTACGTTTCAACAAGGGCCTCTTTCAGTCCTTGCATGGCCTCATGTTTCCCGAGCCCCAGCTTGCTAACTGATCCAGAAACAACAATTTGAACACCCTGGCCTTTCCCCCACTGCCTCTGTAGAGGCTGATGTTATTCCTGCACCCCGGCCAGGACACCCTCCCCAGGAACGTGGAGCCAGTGTGCTGCAGGAGTCCAGGCTGGTGTTGAAGTTGGCGGCTCCTCTCCACCCACAGGCAATTTCCCTTGCAAGTGGAGCCTGGGCCTGAGGGTGGGCAGGCCAGTGGCTGTGCAAGAGCCATCTCTCTGAGTGGCTAGTGTCCACAGGACATCATGGATTGTTTCCTATGAGATTATCTTCCTAGTAAGATTTATTTTGCCTGTCAGTGGTAATTAAATGAGACCTCAGACTACAATTATTTTCAACCTGGCTGGTGTTAGACCTCAACAACTGAACTCTTGGCACATGGATGGAGGTGCTTAGGGAGGCTGAGGAAATCTGACCTTCCTTTCATCGCTGCTTCTTGGGAAAAGAGCTCTTGGTTGGCTTAAGAATGTGGTTCCAATCGTGTGTGGTGTCTTTTGGGATTTATTTACTGGGTATTTAATTTAAATTGCTATTTGAAAAACTATTTAAAGGTCTACAATGGTAGTGTTTTATTTAAAGTTAAGGCATGGGTTTAAGAGAGTCTTTGTGTAATCTGTCTGATACTTGAGTAAGACCCCATGTGGTCTTAGATAGTGTGGAGATAGATAGAGTTGGCTTATAGTCTCCTTTAGCAACTTATTAATTATGTAACTTTGGAACATTGTTTTTTCTTCTCTAAGCTCCTTTTTTCTCACCTGTAATGCTGTCTACTTTATCATGGGGTGAGATTCCTTATTCATCAAGGATGGGAAATGATGAGTAGACACTAGAATAGTGCCTGCTCTATAGTGTGCTCATTAAGGGAGAGTTATTATTTTACTGTATAAATTGTCACCCACATAGCCTTTGTGGGAGATTGAATCAAAGTTTCTTGAAAGGGATATGCGTGTGAGTCTTATGACCTGAGTAAAGAACATGACCGGCTTAGTCAACGAGTATTTATAAAAACGTATCCACTGACAACATGGGGCTGCTGGATTAGACGTCGTTGTCCAAAAAGCAGAAATAATAAACTTTCTAGTCATGAAAAACTTGCAATCATATGTGGCAAGATACAGTAAAAAAATTTTAGTTTTTAAAACTGTAGGTAGTTCTCTATTTCCTCTTCTTATACATTTAAAGAAAATATGTTTTTATTGATTTTTTTTAGAGAGAGGAAGGGAGAGGGAGAGAGAGAGATAGAAACATTGATCAGTTGCCTCCTGCATACCGTCTACTGGGGGTCGAGCCTGCAACCCAGGCATGTGCCCTGACTGGGAATCAAACCAGTGATCTCTTAGAGCATGGAGTGACATTCAACCAACTGAGCCACACAGGCTGACCTCTTCTTATACTTTTAAGAGTAAAATAAAGTTCTGCTATTACTCCTATATGTCTCTACTTTTCAGTGATCAGTATGAGGTCAGTAATTCACTTCTGGGGTTGTGAAGTTACTGTTTTGCTTTGGGTTTGGGGCATTCATATCCCTACTGCGATAAATGTAAGTAGAAGACTGATTCCTGACCTGATTAATACAGATAAACATGAGAGGGAGGAGTATACAACATAATTTACATTTGCCTTCTCATCAGATTTATTCAGCTCTCTGGTTCTCTTTGGCTGTGGGGTTCCAAAGTGTTCTGGAGAAGTTTGCAAATTCCTTCACTCTTGTGCTCATCACTCTTCTGCTATCTCCTACCATCTCTGCTTTGCTCTGTCTTGTTAACTCTGAAGTCTGCCCATCACCCCACTGCCCTTCAGAACTCTTTTCCTTGAAGCCTTTCCAAACAGGTGCTTTCTTGCTTCACTTTTGACAGTCATTCTGTTAAGCCCTGTGTCTTATGGATGTTCTCCCTCCTGAACACTGACGTGCCTGTCTTTATATAGCCCCAACTGCCTTTGTGTTTCCATGTCTGTCGCTTGGCGTTTACCAGTATTCATCCTGTCTCCTCCAGGAGAGCTCATAAGGATAGAGATCCTGTGTTGCTTTTCATGTAATGTCCTACATTTATGGATTACATGAATTATAGAGACAGGGAATAAAGGGTGTGTTGGGGAAAGCTCTCAATACACTTTTTGTGTTTTAGCTTAGCAGTTCTCATCTTAGTCTGATATCTTATTATTAAATACTTATGAGGCACAGTTCTAAATTTTTTCTCATAGGAATGCGCACAAGTTTGGACTGGTAGATGATTCATAGAGTCTAAGGAATTTAAAAGCCATGGTTTACTGAGAAAGTCAGCCTAAGAAAGAGAGAAAAAGAGGGGGTTAGAAAGTCCTGCAGACGGAACCTACTAAGTGTGACCTTACAAGGCCCCTTGTAACTTACCAATAATTCTGCCCATTGATGTGGCATAGATGGCTCGAGGTGAGCGCTCTGAGGTTATCTGGTGGAAGAATGAAGAAAAAGGGACTATCAGTAGTTCTCCCATTCCCAGCCCAATTTAGTCAGTAGTAGTGGTAATCGCTATCATTTATTGAGCTCCTTACTATGTCCAGACACTATGTAATTTAAGGAAAAAAACAAACACAATCTCACTTAATCCTCATAAAACACCTCTGAGGAATTTTCAGTTTTACACAGAGGAGACAGAAGCACAAGGTCACATAGTAAAGGGTAGAGTTTGTCTAATCTTAAAGCTTGTGCTAAGGCTTGTTCTCACCTCTGTACCTGTTCGTTTTGATGTTTGCTGCTTTTTTCCCCCGCATTGGGAGGGAAGGGAGGAACCTAACATTTTTTTTTTAGAAGATGCGAATTTGCCTTATACGTGAGGCTTAGCTCAGCTATGTGGTCTTGGGCAAGTCGTTTAAACTCTGTGGGCCTCAGAGCGTTATCTATAAAATAAAAGGGGCTAAAGGACAAGCAGTGTGACCTCTCCAATGCTGATTCTTGTGAGGCATGGGGAAAGGCTGCTAGAGTCCCCTGTGGGCATGTGTGTCACAGTAAAAGAGGGGAGATGGAGCTATTTGTTCATGCCTGGGGTTCAGGCATTCTGCTCTCTCTTTTTCCTCAGTAACTTGTATTTATGATTTATGGTAAACTTCTCCATTTTCCTGTGCCATTTCTTCCACATGACAAGGAGATATAGCAAGATATGCATCTTTCCTTCCTTAATATATTTGTTATGATCCTCAAAGTTTTATAGATGAAAGTTTAGTAATTATATGATAAGGCTTAATGACCATAAAAAGTCCATAAATATCATCTAATGAAAACCCAGCTATAGCATCTTCCTCAACCAGGAAAATGCTAAATTGGAATGGCATTTAATGTTCTGGTTTAACTACCAGTGTTTTAATATCATGAAAATATTTGTGCTTGTAGCAGTTGAAGAAAAGCATCAAGAAACCCACAGATTATTCAAACATGATACATAATTACCCCAAGTCTACATTATAATTGAACTCACTGACCATTCCTAAATTGAAATAATCCTTAATCACAAAATTATTCTTGTTCCATAAATTCTTTTAGTGAGAGACTAGACTTCAGAGAGATATGAATATTATTAACATTATATAAGTACTTGTAAAAGGCTGCCTTTGAATTTGATGGTCATGCTTATTTCATGGTCTTTGGAATTTGGATGATCAGAGTACACACACACACACACATTCTAGAAACAAAAAGTGCTTAGGGGTTGACATGAAAGCTTTAGTATGAATGACCAGATGCAGGAGAAGAAAGACTGTATGTTCACTGTTGGATCCCTTGGTATTTAGAGTGCATCAAGAGGAAGACATTGGCAGATCTTATGACGAAGAAAGCAGGCAGAGAGCAGTTGAGTTACTAACACAAGACCACACAGATAGCAAGTGGCAAAGCAAAATAAAACCCCAGGTCTTTTGAGCTTCTCTGTAAGTACTTGGTTATTCTACCACACACTGATATTTCCCCCTGTGTCAATGAGAGCTGACAACCATTTCTTGGATTTGTAAGATTAAAGTAGAAGAGAACTGATAGAACTCTTTTATTGTTTAGTTATTAATCATTTCATCCGCTCATGAGAGATGGCTGAAAAGGGGTAGTGCTTTTGAGAAGCTGAGTGTGGCGAAAAGCTCTGCTGGGGGAAATCTATTCCTGGCATTATATTCAGGAATATAGCAATTAATCTACAAATTGGGCAGTGGTGGGGTTTGCATGGAGGGCAAGGATGAGGGGACCTAAGGGAAGAGTATTTCAAGATAGCGAAGGAGGATTTTGTCTCCTCTTCTCTCAAATGTGCTTCATTTGGCAGATACCTGTTTCCTTCTAGAGAATTCGAGTGCAGTTACCCTTGAACAATGTGGGGGTTAGGGGTGCTGATCCACCCAATTAAAAATCTGCAAATAACTTTGACTCCCCAAAACGTAACTACTAATAGCCAGCCTGTTGTTAACCAAAAACCTCACTGATAACATAAACAGTCCATTAACACATATTTTGTATATTATATGTATTATATACTGTCTTTTTACAATAAAGGAAGCTAGAGAAAAGAAAATGTTACTAAGAAAATCGTAAGGAATAGAAACTACATTTATAGTGCTACATATATTTATTGAAAAAAAAAAAAAAGTCTTCTCCTAAGTGGACCCACGAAGTTCAAACCCCTGTCGTTCAAGGGTCAACTGTGTTATGAAGACGTGTGACGGATCTTGCTTCCAGGTGTCTGCTTCAGAGATCTACGTAGTCTATTCTGTCTCCTCCCTTGTGAGCTCTAAGGAGATCAGAAGGTCTTTAATGTATCTGACCTACACCAATTCTGTTGTAATTTAAGAACGGATCCCTCACTCAACACTGGTTAACCCCAGGAACACCCTCTTTGGCCTAATTGTCTTCATATTTCCTATAGTAGGGAACAGGTTATCTTGGTTTCTCTAGCAATTGGTTTAGAAACCTGCTCAGCTGCCCCTGTCGCTCATTTTTCAAGGGTCACTTTTGTTGTCAACCAAATATTGAAACAGGTGGAACCTGCCGTGAGTAATGTGACCCACTGTAGAAAGAAAGTGACTCAGTTCTGGCAGCTCCCGTCAGGTTGGAAGAGGGGACCATGGGAATCCAAATGCCTCCTTGTGACTTTGACAGCAAAGAGCCTTTGAGTGGCTTCACTCCTGAAGATTGTGATGTTCCAATGTCATAAATGTGACTAGTTCAGTGCCACTGGACATACTCCTTTGCAGACTCCGTGCACAAAGCCACCTGCCCCGAGTCAGCGTGGCGTGAGGGTGCAGGCACAACACTCAGTGCTGGAGCAGTGGGAGTTTCAAGTGAAACCATTGAAGAAGTCTGTTATAAAGCACTCCTCTTATACAACTTCACTTTGCTTATCTGTTAGCAGTCACTTACATGCAGCTCCCTGCATGTCACAATACATGCACAGTTCTCTCAGCCTCACTTCTTTCTCTTCCCAGTCTGAGAGCCACTGCAGGGCCAGGTTAACCCAACCTCTAAAATTCTTGGAATTTGCCCAGGTCTATTCTTCCCAGCTGTCCACTGTGACTGCTTAAATTTGTGGAAAGAAGAATAATCTAGCGGGAAAACACCCTACTGTCTCAAAAGAAGGCATGAGTTCTAAGCCAGGTTTTATAAGTTAAGAGTTATGAGACTGTCTCATTTGGGCAAGTCATTTCATCTCCTGTACCCCTTGTTTTAATTTTGTATGATGAAGATAAAATGCTAGTCACATGCTTATGTACAGTGATGGTATGAAAATGAATAAACCAATGCATGACAGCCCAAGAACTCCTTTGAAGTAAATCCTATGTAAAGTCAGTAAATTGAGGTTATTGTTACAGTGATGTAAGTGGGTGTACATGCTCAGCAAGTCTTAACTACATAAATATAGGGAAGTGGAAGAGATTTGTTTTTGTGCCAAAAAGAATAAACGCCAACATCCTCCCCCCCTTTTTTTCTTATTTTCAGGGTGTATATACATTACCATTTTTTAATTGCCCAATTCCTTTTTGTGATGCTTTTGCTAAAAACAGTAAGTTTAGACTGCTGAAAAACCATATCCTCTTGTTTGATGTTTTAAAACATTTAGGTATTTTGACCTAAATGCTAAAGAACAAAGTCAATTGTTTAACTAAAAAATGCAGAATGTAAATATTTAGCTTAGGTATTCGGAGTATCTATTTTCACAATCACAGTACTTCCTTGCAAATATTTGAGAAAGAGTTATAATATGGCTCTTTGAAAAGCGTGGGAAATTAGGATGAAATAAAAACCTGGCCATAGACTTCCTTCCTCACTTTTGAGTGAGATCTCAATAAATTTCTCTTATAACTGGATATGGACTTTGTTACCTTTTATGTGACTTCATACTACTTATTTTTGGAAAAATGTTTCATTGCATTTAACAGAGATGTGGCTTACAGTGAATTAAGTGAAATGCAATTCTTGGGAAATAAAAATGTGCTTTTCATTTTATTCCTCTTTGGATTCATTTATTCCCAGGTTGTGAAGACCAGTTTAAACCTCATAATTTTGTTTATTAGTCATTCACTTCTTGTTTGAGCATTTGATCATTTATCAAAAGTCCATTTATTTATTTATTGTCACATATTCAATGACCTAATGATATGTGCCTGTCACTATTCTAAGGGCATTTAGATTTTATAAAGGCATGGATTTTCATTTAGGCATATATATTTTTTATATTTGGCAAAACAATTTGTTATAAAGTACATCCTGAACATTGGAGAGACATGACTAATAAGTGAAGGTCTGTAACTCAGGTTCTCGACCGTGTGGGGAAGGCCGGCCGCCCGCCGGTGACAATGAGGACCACAGCTCACACCAGCAGAACTCTGCCATGTGCACTCAGTGCGAATTATAAGTGTTCTCCATGAACAAAGTAGTTTAATCCTCACACTAACCATTCATGTTCTCATTTTAGAGAGGAGGAAACTGAGGCAGGGAGCCTCGGCATAAGTAATGTTCTAAAAAGTGACTGAGTTTATTAAGTACTTGACCCAGAAGAATAGTATTACAAATCTCAAAGTACTTTTGTGAAAATTAAAGGAGAAAAGTCATGTTTATATCTCAATAACCATTAAAGAAACAGACTACAGAATAATTGTTTTTGTTACTGTACATAATGACTAATTTAAAATGTGACTTCTGTGGGCAGATTTGACTCTGCCACCTTCCAGCTATGTGACCTGGAGTCAATGTTTCACTTCTCTGTGCCTCCATTTTTTTCATTTGTAATTTGAGGAGAGTGATTATGAGGATTAAATTAAATAATGTATATAAGTAATTTAGCATGTGTCTAGCACATGATAAACATTTAATAAATATTGGCTATTATTATTTTTAATTAATTAATTAAAAAAAATCCTCACCCAAGAATATTTTTTTCCATTTATCTTCAGATAGAGTGTGAGAGGGAGAGAGAGAGATAGAAACATTGATGTGAGAGAGACACATCGACTGGTTGCCTCCCGCAAGACCCCAACCAGGGCCAGGGACCAAACCACAACTGAGGTACGTACCCTTGACCAGGATTGAACCCGTGACTCTTTGGTCCACGGACTGACGCTCTAACCGCCGAGCCTAACCGGCCAGGGCTTATTTTATTTTTTTAAATTTTTACCGGAGGATATTTTTTCATTGATTTTTAGAGAGAGTGGAAGGGAGGGAGGGAGAGAGAGAGAGAGAAAGAAAGAGGGAGAGAGAGAGAAACATCCATGTAATAGAGAAACATCGATTGGTTGCCTCCCATACGCACCCCTGACTGGGGATTGAACCCACAATCTAGGTATATACCCTGACTGGGAATCAAACCTGCAATCTTTTGGTGTATGGATGATGCTCCAACCAACTGAGCCACCTGGCCAGGGCAGCAGTGTCTGTTTTTAAAGGTCCTACCCTTTGCTAGCCACACCCGCCCTCCACTTCAAAAACATGTGTAGCCTAAATGGTATATGTATGTGTAGTAATTTTTTTTTTTCCATTAAACACTTCTGGGTTCTTGGTAATTCTTTTGTAAACCACTTCCTTTTGTTGAAATCTTGAACTAGTCTTGATGTAGAAACTGGCTGTTGGGGCAATGGTTAATAAACCAGTTTATCAAAATCATCATCTGGTCTTTGGAGAGTGGTGGTCTCTTCTGGTTCTTTGTCATAGATTGCAACTCCCAATTGTAGAAACTCATCCCTGAATACTTTGAATTGACCACATCTTGCTGCTCTGTAATTCTAGCTTGCAAAATAAGCTCTCCTAAATATATCATCTGATGACTACTCCAGCTTGCTATGCTTTCAATTTCTCACATCTTGTGTTATTTGAAGACGTTTATATTTACCTAATCCCCCAAGGGAAAGCAGGCTGCCACCAGGCTCCATGCATGCTGTCTGCACTCACTGGTTGGAAGGGACAAGATTCACTTCCCTTTGTTTTTCACAAAAGTCATGACATTTTTGACTCAGCCACACATCCCTTTCTTTGTTATACTCTTATTTGAATTGTTGCTACTATTGATACGTAAATACTGGGTTAGTTTTACTTGCCTGTGTTCTCCCCCCCCCCCATTCATTAAGAAATCTAATACCTTGCCACTTTCTGTTCCCCACAAAGAGTAAAACCTAATATCAACTGATCTTCAGATCTATGACTGTAGATTTTATTAGTACAATTCGTATTATTTCACGTGGCTGGGGGATTGGAGGAGGGAAGAAAAGTGTTATAAAATTGTAGTATATGTTTAAAAACAAAGTTATACTTTTATCTTTTTCCTATTCTTCAAAGCAATGTGTCTTGTACTTAAGGATAAAATGTACCTTCCTCTCCTGAAATCTTGGATACAAACCCTTGCTCCATACTTCTCTGTTCTTTTCCAGGACACTTTGCAGCCAGAACAGAATTTGGGTTGGTCAGCATAGGTTAGGAACCCTTTGCTATTGAAGGAAGATCTTGATGATTTGATCGAGGGATTACAGTTTTAATTGTGCTGTTATGTTGATCCATCCTCTCTTTTTCCTCTTTCCCCTGTTCCGATTTTTAACGCTCTTCAAACACCTTCTCCCCTGGCCCAGTAGGATCTAGAACTCCAACATGGCACCCTGCAGTGCCCTCCCCAGTGCCCTGTCAGCCTTGGGTGAAGTAGCCTGGAGCTGGAGGTCTCTGGCTAAGCAGTCAGGCTGCTGTGAGCGCCATGTTTTGGTGAGTTTGCATCAGCTTCCTGTTGCAGAGTCTGGGAAGTGAATCTAGTAACTGTCTGAGCTGAAACACTTCCTCTTACTCTCTACATCAAAGAGAAGTTACCGGAAATAGATGCTAACTTTTAGGAGTATGAACAAAACACTGTTTTTTATTTTTCTTGTTGAAAGTATTACAGATGTTCCTCTCTTTTCCCCCTACCTCCCCCTCCTCCCTACTCCCACCCCCCTCCTGCCTTCCCTACACTATTGTCTGTGTCTATTAGTAATACATATATGCATATAAGTTCTTTGGTTTATTTCTCCCCACCTCCCATTCCCCTTCCCTCTGAGGTTTGTAATTCTGTTCCCTACTTCCATGTCTCTGGGTCTATTTTGATCCACAGCTTATTTTGTTCATTATATTCCATGAATAAGTGAGATCATGTGGTACTTGTCTTTCTCTGACTGGTTTACTTCGCTCAGCATAATACTCTCCTGGTCCCTCCATGTTGTCTCAAATGGTAAGAGGCCTTTCTTTGTTACAGCTGCATAGTATTCCATTGTGTAAATGTACCACAGCTTTTTTATCCACTGATCTACTGATGGGTACTTGGGCTGTTTCCAGATCTTAGCTATTATAAATAGTGCTGCTATGAACATAGGGGTGTATATATTCTTTCTGATTGGTGTTTCGGGCTTCTTAGGTTATATTCCGAGAAGTAGAATCACTGGATCAAATGGCAGTTTCATTTTTAATTTTTTGAGGAAACACCATATTTTTCATAGTGGCTGCACCAAAACACTGTATTTTAAAGGGGGGTCATATGAATAGGGAAAGGACCTCTCCTTCACCAGCTATACCTGGTTACACAGCTTAGCCTCAGTTTCCTCTTTGTCAGATGAAGTGATGTTATCTCCCTTGTATAATTGTCATGAGAAGGTGATGACATCATTTAAATGAAGTGCCAGGTACTTGAGTGCCACTCATTAAGTAGCCATTTTTCTTATGCAGAATATGTTCTGTTTTATAAACATGCTGTGGATTGTGCCTCCTGAAGTTTGTTTTTTAAGTTACAGTCACGTGACTCATATTTGTAGCATAGCCCCTATACTTGGAGTAGGCGTTTATCTCCACCGTCCACAGTGCAGTAAGAGCCCCAGGAGGGAGGAGCTTGGTGTGCTCATCATTGTGCCCCACAAGAGAGGTATGAGAAGTAGGGCCTAAGAGCTCAGGCTGGAGCTGGGCTGTCTGAGTTTGAATGCTGCTCCTCAATGACTAGCTGTGTGACGATGGACAAGTTACTCAGCCTCTCTGTGTTTCAGTTTCCTCATCTGTAGAATAGGGATCACAGTGTATACTGCCTCTTAGAAAGGTTGTAAGAATTAAAAGAAAAAATTCACGAATATATGTAAAAGGCTTAAGACAGAACCTGGCTCAGGGTTTGCTTTTACTATTTTTTTTTTTTTATCCTCACCTGAGGACATTTTTGCATTTATCTTCAGATAGAGCGGGAGGGAAAGAGGGAAGAAGAAAGAGAGAGAAACATCGATGTGAGACAGACACATCGAGTTGTTGCCACCCACACGACCCCAACCAGGGCTGGGGACAAACTGCAACCGAGGTACGTGCCCTTAGCGGAAACCGAACCCGGGTCTCTCTGGTCCGCGGGCTGATGCTCTAACCGCTGAGCCAAACCGGCCAGGGCTGCTTTTACTATTTATAATGCACACCGACTGCCCTCTGTACATAGTGAGTGCTCCCCAAATGCAAGCTTGCATATGAGCAGGCTGTAGAGACAGCCCTCCCTCGGGGGCCCCCAATAAAAGTGCGAACTACATGTGCTGATAAGAGATAAAGAGTACTAAGCTGAATTTAGGTTCCTGTGTTTGGGGGAGCACTCTTGGAGGTGGGACTGCAGAGTCTAACTCAGCACAGTGTGCCTCCGCACATTTACCGTGGACATGATTCATATTTTAACCAAGACTGCCACTGGCAAATGGGCATTCGGGACATGCTGAAAGCTCAGCCAGGCCACGCAGCCTCTTCTGCCAGAAAAGTTCGGTTTCTCTCGTGCTCCTCCTTCAGCTGGTGAATGCCTGCTCACCCTTCTAGTCTCAGCCTAGATGGAACTTCTCCCAGAAAACCTTCCCTGGACCCTCTGTTCCCCTCCCAGTTGGTACCCCAGGGTTCCTGCCATATCCATTTTTGGCAGTCAGTTCCATGGGGACGGGACTATGTCCAGTGTGTTTAATGCTATATCTGTAACTCCTGGCCTCTGGCATAACAGTTTCTAAAAATATGTTTCACAAATGATACATGGAACACTAGAAAGTGCTATGGGACATAAGCAGTTTCCAAGAGTCGTTACCCTGGCACTCAGTAAGGTCACGGTCCTGGGGGGGGGAGAAGGGAGAAGGGACATTGCATGAGAACACAGCTTTAATGGGAACATACTCATACATTTACAAGTACAGGAAAAAACAAATAGGTAAACTCATAATGCCCGATTTAGAAAATAGTCCTATTATAGTAGTGTTAACCCAAAACCTCAGTGTTCAGTTTAGGGTAGAATTTGGGGATACAATTTGAATGGGATATTCAGCACAGAAAAATCACACAATAAGGAATGATTAAATATTGTACATTTTTTCCTCAAAGCCATCTTATAATAGCTGTTTCTCGCTTATTAATTGATGGTTTAGCATCTAAAGGAAACAGGACCAGGAAAGCTATCCTGTTGTATTTTTAGAAATACGTAAGTGAACTCTAACAACTCCTTGAGAATTATGGCAATGTCCAGGATGTTCCATATCTTCCTAGGCATGTGATATATTACTGCCTGCCGGGCCCAGTTTCTTTTAAGGAATTCTGCAGATCAAGTTCCAGGCCACAACAGGAGACTTGTTCTACAACAATCATCAGTCAGATTGAAACAACATTAAAAATATTTCTGAGTTTGCTAAGAGTGTTGTTCACAGGTCCTCACCCCAGAGTCCTTTTCCTTTGCATCCTGGAGTTGTTTTCAAAGAAACAGTACACCTGACACCTGACAGGACAGGCACATCAGGTTGAATGGTCTACCTGGAAGCCTTTCTCCTTTGGGGAGAAAATTTAAAAAGAAAAATCCTTCTTCATCTTTGACTCTGGGTTCATATAATTTTTTATACCCAAAAGAATTTATATGTTTCAGATAAAATGTGAGTTGCATTGGAAAAAAAACAAAAACAAACAAAAAATACAAGCCATGTATATCAAGTATTAAAGCATACTGGGACTTCGGAGCCATTGTGAGACCTTATGTAATTGTATATAGTTTTATCATTTTAACAAATGACATGAACTTTCATCCTTACTAATGAAATCCCCAATTCTTGTTTTTCTTTCTTAACTAGAGGAAACTAGAAAAAGAAAGACTATTTTTACTTTGGGATGAGATTTATTTCTGGCTTATTTGTTGATTTTGGGGCATGTTACAAGCCCCTGTGGGGAGAGGAAGGTCCTGGAGTCTGCAGGCCCAGGCTTCCAGCCCTGCCTCTGTCCCAGACACACACGCTGGCTCAGCCACCCGTCTTTCTGACGGGCAGTTTCCTCATCTGAGAGGTAGGACGACATACCGATGTGTCTGCCTCACTTTGTTGATATCAATGTCCAGCACATACTGTGCAACAAGAATTTAAAAATCTGAAACTAGTTTGCTTTTCTCACACACATAGAAAGAAAACTGGGTTTGAATCATAAAACCGGGGTCTCGGTCCTGCTACTTCTTCGTTTTTAACAAGTTAACTCAGAAACTAAAACTTAAACCCCAGCCATACTGTCTGGTAAAGACCTATGTAGCTGTGTTGTGATATAATCATCTTTTTTCAGTGTCAACCTAATTTAACATTCTGAATGTAAAAAACCCTGCTTTAGATCAAAAGAGGAAAATGGCAACCATGACTATTTGACCAAGAGAGAATTACAGAGCTGAGAGCCTTAGGGTTCAGATAGCCCAGAAAACTGATGCTCAGAGAGGTACATACCAGCCTGGACTCACACACGGACACACAGGGCCAGAGCTCCTGGTTCCCCGACTCTCCCCACATCACAGCACCATGTGTTATGTGTTGCTGGAAACCTTCACAGTGGCTGGTACAGTGCTTTGCACCCCACAAGGCTCCCTAGATACCTTGTAAATTATATGAATGGTGAAAAACTGCTACCAGAATTTTTGGTATAGAATGTGTTTTTTTTTTTTTTTTAATCCTCACCCGAGGACATTTTTGCATTTATCTTCAGATAGAGCAGGAGGGAGAGAGGGGGGAAGAGAGAAAGAGAAACATCCACGTGAGAGAGACACATAGACTGGTTGCCACCCACACAACCCCAACCGGGGCCGGGGACAAACTGCAACTGAGGTACCTGCCCTTAGCGGGAACCGAACCCGGGACTCTCTGGTCCACAGGCCGACGCTCTAACTGCTGAGTCAAAGAGGCCAGGGCGGGTATAGAATGTTGAGTGGGATTTCCAAACTGAGCACATCCATGTAATCAGCATTCTGATCCAGACACAGAACATTATCTTCATTCCAGAGCACCCTGCATGCCCACAGCCAGGGCTACCTCCATCCCCACTTCTAGCAGCATCAATTAGCTTTCTTCTGTTTTTGTAGTTTAAGTCTACATGGAATAAAACAGTACATACTCATTTGTGTCTCCCTTGTTTTGGGGAATATTTTGATGTTGGCTTAGATCCACAAGAAGGATGTCAAACTGGGGGGCCTAGCAGAGGAAAAACATCTTTTGCATATTGTGGTTTCATTTTCATGATGGAAGGCTGGTATCAATATAGCAGTTGATTAGTAAGAGTGTGTAGGTGTAATTGAGCTCAAACTTGTCCTTTTATTGCCAAGATTTTTGTACCTTAAGTGATTCATTTTACATTAAATTGAAAATGTTACTCAGGCCAAATTGATGTAAATATTACACAACTGAGGAAAGTGAAAAATGAAATTCTTTCTCTGTGTGCTTAGCCTGAATTTACTTTTTTAAAACAAGTTTTTGGCCCTGGCCGGTTTGGCTCAGCGGTTAGAGCGTCGGCCTGCGGTCCAGAGAGACCCAGGTTCGGTTCCCGCTAAGGGCATGTACTTTGGTTGCAGTTTGTCCCCAGCCCTGGTTGGTCGTGTGGGTGGCAGCCACTCGATGTGTCCCTTTCACGTCGATGTTTCTCTCTCTCTCTTCCTCTCTCTCCCTCCCACTCTATCTGAACAAAAAATGAAAAAATGTCCTCGGGTGAGGATAAAAAAAAAAAAAATAAAAATAAATAAATAAAACAAGTTTTTGGTTTTATGGTATATACAGAAGAGAAGATGAATTTTCTAAGTAACTAATCCAAATAAATAGAAAATCTTGAATAAAGATTCCAGATGATTCTGTCTTAGTTATCTTTGTATTCCTACCGTCTAACTAAATATCTGGCATGTAGTAAGTATTCAATAAACGACGGCTGCTAGAATAAACAAAGAAACGAATGACTGAGTTAAAACAGGATGAGAAACAAAGTGTCACAACTTTCTTATTCTGGAGCATATGTACCGCAGAGTGAAGAGCAACAGTAGGAGGCTTGTCTTTACAGATGTTGGAAGACAGTTTTGGAAGTAGTTTGCTTCGGGATCTGGAGTCAGGCAGTTGGACTCCTCCAGTCCTCATGGTGGTAGAGACTCCAGGGTCCCTTTTCCTCTGCTTCTTCTAGTAATGGAATTCCTGAGTGCTAGCATGTCACACAGCTTACTCAGCTAGAAAGGATATTTCACAGCATCCTTTATAGCTACACAACTACCTTCTTGCCAATGGGAAGTCACCAGAAGTGATGTGGCACTTTAAAAAAACAATTTCTGCTGGCTGGGAAAAGATAACACTAGGGCTGCTAAAGAGAGCCCAGAGAGGAAAGTCATTTTGGTAGCAGAGTCTCCCTGCTCAGACGCTGCACTGTTAGGGAAAAGAGAAACAATCTCCTATGTTATGAAGACATTATATTTCTGGGGGATTTTTCTTTAAAAAAGAAAGACCTAGCATGTATCCTAATTAATGGAGAAATTGATGCCAGAAGTGGGGTGTTACCATAACAAAAACCTAAATTTTGTTGGCGTTGGATAGCAACAGGCAGAGGGTGACATGGGCACAATATTCTAGCTAGAAATATTGGTAACACTTGTTATTCTGTGACATATCATTTGGTAAAACAGTTACCTACCATAAGTAGGAAGACAGGCCATGTGACTACTGACCTTTAGCTCAAGAAGAACAACTCAGAATATAGGTATATGTTAGCTAGTCCTCAGTACTTTTAACATATTGTTGACCGGCAATTTTACACAGAAGTTATCTCATGTCACCAGCTATTTTTTTGTAATTGAGTATGAAAGTGAAACAATATAAATAAACTTCAGTATAGGTTATTTATACATAATGCATTTAAATGGAACTTTGTACATATCTGCTACATGTTATATTTTATACATATTATATATTTTAGTAATCTTTTTTGGTGTGGTATACTGTATAGCAATCACCTAATTGTAATGGTACCCAACATGTTTTGCAAATATATCTGGTTTCGCTGCGCTTTCCTTTTGAAACACACACTTTACACGTTCTAGTTGGATATATATTTTTTTATACCAGTGACTATTTTTCCTAAAATGTTGTCTTTTAGTTGCCCTGAAAGCCTAAAAGGTGAATTAATGTAAGGAACTCTTTCAGAAGTACCAGAAGAAGTGTTAGGTTCTGAGCTGCACTCATTTGAACCAGCAGATAATCCATTCCTTAGCTACTTCAAGCAGAAATTTTTTGTATCTTATTTTACTTTGTCTAATTACAGTAAATTTTGAATGCATTGAATAAAGCACAACTGATCAGAAAGAATGCTACTTTGTTTAGACTATTTTATACTTTTTCGAAAGATACTGCTGTTCGATCGACTCCTTTCACGTATTTGTTGTAGTCTAATATGCACGCAGGTTTAACTCTATCTTCCATAGAATTTCTTTTTCGCTTTCCAGTTGTTTTCATAGAGGCATCGTGGATAGTTGATATCATATTCACTAGTCTTTTATCTTTCCATGATATAAGGACAATGGGACATTTCCGTAAAAACGCCATTTCCCCTCTCTGAAGATTCTTGGACTTTTCTTTTAGTACCTTTGGCAAGCCACGGTTTTCTCTTATGGTACCACAGATTAACGTTTTCTTTTCTAATAATATTTCAGCTGTAGAAACGCTGTTGTAGTAATTATCTTGGTATACATGATGCCAAGAATCAAGATATGGCTCTGAGACAGATAATATAGTTTCTTGCAGCCTTTTTCTTTCACCTGAATAAATCTCGAAGTTGCAAATGTATCCACTCTCGCTTTCATAAAGCATTCTCACTAAAATTCCATATTTTATTATTTTTGCCGGATTATATGTTCTGAAGCTGATATGTCCTCTATATGGTATCATTGCTTCATGTAGGGATAACTCCTGCTTAGGTACATATAAAGACTGAAATTTTGGAAGAAAGTAATCCAAAAGAGGCCTAATTTTATACAGTCTGTCTTCATTAGATGTATTTTGTGAATTATCACTAAGATGGAAAAATGTAAGAATTTGTTTGAACCTCATTCTGCTCATAGTTTTAGGAAATATTGGAGCTTCAGTCAAAGGGTCCGTTGACCAGTAATCCCTCCAATGTGATTTTTTTCATTTGTCCCATCAATATCAACAAACCGAGAAACTTCTTTAAATCGGTATTGGTAACTTTCGTCCATGGTAGTTTTAGTAGATTTTTGTAAAATTGTTCCATTTGGTGGTGGTATAAATTGGTGTGAGAAACAACTAAATAAAAAAAGTCATCACTAAAAAGTAATTCCGTCACTTCCCGGATGCTCCGTGGATCACTAAGGTCGGCAGTTACACCTGAAATATTTGAATAATCCTCCAAAGTTGGTGTAATATCATTTTCAATCCATTCTTCTTCAAAATCACTTTCACTGTCAGATCTTATTACATTTCTTTTTTGTCGTTTTGGTGGTCTAATATCCGACTCATTACTGTCTTCCAACAAACTATCAATTTCTACATCACTACAATATATTTCAAAATCACTCGGACAATCAGATAAAGTGTCCTCATACAATTCATTGACAAGTTCTTCACTTTCACGATCCGTCATGGTTGAAACTTTTGTGATACTATAATTGCGATATAAACCTAAACATCGAGAAAAGTCACTTTTTTTATAATAAACTGAACACGATGAAGAAAACCTTTACAATATCCTTGATATGTATGTTCAAACTGCGAGTAGTTAGAAGATAGTCCAAGTGTAGAAAGCTCGACACTGTGATTGTTTTTGTTTACCGTACCTTCGATTTTTTTGCAGTCTCACTCCCGGAGTAGTGGGAAGAAAAGGAGTCCGCATGAGAATATAGAACGGTGTGCTGTTTTTTGAACTTTGACCCTCAGGGCGAAGAGTCACAAATACAATAATCCTATATTACCCTGAGTTTCAAAAATTGAAATAGCTAATGCAAATGCAAACACGAGTTAACTCGTGATAGGTCAACAACGTTTGGGCTATCTCGTGAAAACACGAGTTAACTTGTGAGCAGTCAACAATGTGTAATACTGTATTATAAGGGGAAAGGGAAATCATGTAATTATTAGCCAGTAAGCAGAGATAGAAAGGAATATAGCTCTGATAAGAGAGGTTCCTCACTTATGGTTTGCAATCTAATGTGACTCAGAGATTAAAAGTTTGGGCCATGCAAGTTTGGAAAATGTTTGTATCCCCAAACAGCAGTAGGTAAATTTGATGATAGAGTTCTCTCTGGTGAGCCTTCTGTTAAGTATTCTCCTTGGCAGACAATGGAAATCAGCCCAGAGCTAAGATTGGGTTAAAGACATCGCCTTCCCAACTGTTTTATTTATTTTTTACTTTTTAATTTTATTTTTAAAAAATATAACAGCGCTTGTCTTTATTTTATTTATTTATTTTTAAATGTTTTTATTGATTTTTTTTTTTAGAGAGAGAGAAAGGAAGGGAGAGAGAGATAGAAACTTGGATATGAGAGAGAAACATCGATCAGATGCCTCCTGCACTCCTTCTACTGGGAATTGAGCCTGCAACCCAGGCATGTGCTCTGACCTCTCAGTCCATGGGAAGATGCTCAGTTCACTGAACCATACTGGCCGGGTGCCTTCCCAACTGTTTTTAGATAGCTGCTACTAAAGGTTGCCAACATTAAACTGAAAGAGAGAGGGAAAGGATAGTAAATAAAAGAGGAGACCTGACTCAAGAACTGTGACCAGAGACACCTTTGCTATTGTTACTTTTGAATGGAAGCCAATAGGTTAGAATCTTACTTAAGGATGGGAGCGAGTGTGGTCTATTTGTGGCAAGAAGAGTGTTCGTGGATATTGTGCAGAGGAATGATGTTACCCTAATAACCATTTTTCTTTCTTTTTCTAACAAAACATTCAGATTCTTCCCACTCACCCCATAGCGCCCTCCTCCCCCCCCAGCCTAACTATCAGTAGGACACATGGTTGCATACCTAGGTGACTCATTTCCAGCCAATGATATATGAAAGGGAGCTTAGTATATGTTTGAAAATCAAGGGTAATTTACTCCCCCTCAACCCCCATCTTCCCCATTGGCTGAGAAATAGCCAAAAGCTGGAGCTTCTTTGGGCCAAAGAGAAAAGCGTCATATTGATGACCATAAGGCACCCCACTTGTGTGATATCACCCACTTCTGGACTGTTACATGGAAGAAAAAGAAACTTTGGTGTTATTTAAGCCACTCTGTTTTTTGTGTGTGTTTGTTTCAGTGGCTTAACCTGTAGTCTAATGAACACATACGCTTTTGCACATTGTCAGTTTCAATACAAGAAAAGAGAAACCACTTTATTTTAAACAGGAAGGGATTTAATAGAGAGGATTAGGCACTTACAAAGCATTTGAAGGGTTGAAGGAGCAGGTTTTAGGTGCTTCCAAAGTCATCCAGGAATGAACACAAAACTTTGCAAAACTGACTTACCAGGGAGTTACTACCTCAGGCCAGCAAGGGAACTCTGCCAGGATCAAGAACTTGTTGCTACTGCTATTGCTGCCACAGCCTCTGGACACCAAGGCAGCTATAGAATGGACCCTGGATATGGTGCCAAGGAGCCTTAACTTACTTGCCAGCAGAAATAGTTAAGAAGGGATAAGAAGGTCTTTCTGCCTCACTTCTACTTTCTATATCTCCATGTCTCACTGTGTGTATCCACCTTTTACAACCCAATTTTCTTCTAGAACCCTAGCTGCAAGGGAATCTGGGAGATGTAGTTTTTGTCTCTGGAGCCTCTCCAGTGAGAATGAATAGACATTGAATGAGCAAGTCCAGTCCTAGCACTCAGTTATCTCAACTCTAGAATAGAGATAGTATGTTACCGACTTCAAAGGGCTAGTGGGAGAATTAGATGAGATTTAATATATGTGAAGCATATATATGTCTGGCAATACTAAAAACTAAAAAAAATTGTAGCTGTTATAAAATCATCTAGTTATTTAAAATTTCATGCCTGTTTACCACATTCATGTACCTTTCTCCAGAATGATTGGTGAAGGATTGATATGCTTGATTAAAATGACTTTTTCTGTATAATAATATGAAAGTAGTCATCTCTCTATTATTACAAAAGCTAGCTGCTACCAGAACATAAAATTTCTTTAGGGGATGCTCCAGAGAGTGGGAACACTGTGGTTTGACAGCAGGGAGAGGCATAAGGCTGGAGAAGGCAGCAGGAACCCAATCATTTCCAGACCATCTTCAAGAGTCAACATTCTATATTAGAGCAATGGGAATCGACGGAAGGGTTTCATGTTGGTGAGGGTGGGATGAGCAGTTAGTGGGCAGTTGCAGTAATTTATCTGAGGATGACAGCAGGTTGAACCATGGCAGTGGCACTGGGAAGGCAAAGAAGCAGGACTTGGTCATTGCTCCCCTATGATCCTCTCAGGGGAATTGTAGGGTAATATGAGTTTATGTATTTCAGTTAAGTTATGCAAAATGTCTGTAGGTACATTTGGATACTTATTACCTGGTGTGAATTAAAAGCCTGATTCTGATTCATATAATTAAATAAGAGGAAAGGAAGATGATGTCATCTTCTGTTGGTTTACAATTATGAAGGAAGCAGGTATTATATAAAAATTTCTATGAACTGAGTCCAAAGTTATCCAGCAGTTATTTAATGGCTGTGAATAAAAGACTTTCAAAGCATAATTATGGGGCACTGTCACCTAATAGTGACCAAAATGTCAGTTGTTTTCTGTTATATGACCAGACATTTGAATGATTTAGACATTTTACTCAGGTTATCCTTATAAGATCTCTGTACAGGGAGGCCTGACAATGCATGGAGAATGGTCTAGCTGTATATGCTGAGGACAGTCTTGCTAGACTGTGATTTCATTAATCTGTTTAGATCTTCAGTGAAGGATAACAAAACGATGATAGCATTCTTACTGTTTCTTTAAAAAAGAGAGTAGATGATAAATATAAAGTGAGGTATACTCTGTTTTAAGGTCATTGGTGTCTGAAGTAATTATAGGACATTACAGAACTGCAGGGATAGATATCAGGTCAAATGAAAAGAAACTATTCAGTTATCTAGCCTAGAGTTCCTGTTAGCTCTGTTCCCACGTCACTGGTGGCAAATGTCAGCGTTACTGGTATCATTACAGGTAAAAGGTCAGTCACTTTCCCACTTCCTTGGTCTTGAGTGTTTCCTGCAGTCTAAAAATACACTGGGATAAAATAGGCTGAGTTCACAGGGTAGGAGCAATCTATTTTTTTCTAAGGACAGGCTGGATTTTGTTCATTAAATGTCTAACTGTGGAATATTAAAAGATATTAAGTCATTTAAACAACTCCCAGCCTGTTTGCTTCAATTAAAAAAGCAGTTATGGGATTTGGTGCCTACTAAGATGTTCCTGGTTCTTTTTCTTCTACTCTGATAATCCAAGAGTCAGTTTCCATCCTCCTAAGCCTTCTTGAATTAGGTGAAAAAAGTACAGTCCAGAATGTGTGGCTTTCTGAATTAGTATCTTTGAACTCTTATGATTTTTAGAAGTTTAATTCCTAAAGATGCCATATTGTCTGTGAGAGTGGTAAGTAATTTTACCAATTTGATCTATTTACTGAATGCCTACTATGTGTGGGACTCTCTTGAGCAAAGTTTTTCAAGTACACACTGTACTGGGGATACATTTCCCTGAATCCGCACAGCCCCCACATCACAGATATGGAAAATGACTGCTGCCCAGCCAGGAAAAATGAATTACTCCGTGGTGACAGCGAGGGTCACCTGACTGCAGTTCCATGGGTGAGCCAGATGAAGCATTAACCAACCTATCCCTTCTTCATTAGTCATCTTCATGTCATGCTTACATGATGTGGAATAACTAGCTACACATGATGATAACTTGTTTAGGTATATGGGAACTCTAATTAATTTGCAGGAGTAACAAGTTTGTTTCCACGTTCTTTTTAAGAAGAAAAAGTATCATTTTAATGAAGGCTATGAGTATGTTAACATACTTATTTTTGATAAAGACTCACTTTTCTTAAAAAATCTTTTATATTTTACTGAATTGTTTTATATGTAAGCTCATCTTTTGTTTTTCATTAATTTCCTAGTTTTTTTGTATTTTTTAGCATAAAACATTGAGTGCTATCTGCTCTAGAATTTTAATGTTTTCTAATGTGTTTATTTTCATTTTTGTTAATGTTATTTCACCTACTTCTATTTTCCTTTGGATGATTCTTTTGTTATTTCCCCCATATGAAATTCAATGGATGTTTAATTTAATTATTTTCTCATTTTCATTCCCAATAACAATGAAATTGTATTTCTAAAAAATAACCAAAAAACTCTAATAGAAAAAAAATGTATCATTAGGATAATGTTTTAATTCTTCTAAGTGCCTTTCTATCTACCTTCTCATTTGATTCTTAGATTACCCCTGAAGTTGGAGTTTATAACTACTATTTATCTCCACATGTCAAATGAAGACACCCAGAACCCAAATAAGTTAATAAAATGACTTGTTTGAGGTAGAATAGCTCATCAGTGACAAAGTAAATCTCACAACAAATTTCAAAATTAAAATACTATAATAATAATGCAAAAACCTACTTTGGGAAGGCTGGCCAAAATTATAATGGATCTACTTTTTGATCTAAAGGTGTTCTCAAGCCTTTACCAGCCACATGCTGACAACTCCCACATTTCTCTTCGTGTTCTGACCTCTCCCCTGAGCTTCAGGCTCGTATATCCAAGTGTTTACTCCAAACTCTTCTTGGGTGGCTTATAGGCATCATAACTAGAACAGAACCAAACTCCAATTCCATCCCATCCCAAAATGTTCTTCCTGCAGAGGTATCCATGACACTAAATGGCAACTTGATTCTTTCAGTTGTCTAAGATAAAAATCTTGGTGTTCTCACTGCTTCTCTTCTTTGTCACATACCCTACAGCGTATCCATCAGCAAATCCTGTTGGTTCTACCTTCAAGACATATTTAGACTCATTCTGTTGTAGGTTGGGATCCTAGAACACTGATGCCAGAATTTTTTAGTGGGTAGGAAGTTATTAAGGAGTGCTCTCTGACCCTGACCGGTTTGGCTCAGTGGTTACAGCATCACCCCCAAGGACTAAAGGGTCTCAAGTTCTGTTTTCAGTCAAGAGCACATACCTGGGTTGCATGTTGGATCCCTGGCCCTGGTTGGAGTTATGCAGGAGGCAACCAATCAATAAGTCTCTCTTATATCGATGTTTCTCTCTCTCTCTCTCCCTCCCTCCCTTCCACTCTATCTAAAAAAAAAAAAAAAAAATCAATAGAAAAATATCCCTGAGTATTTCGGATAAAGACTTCTAAGCAAAAAAAATCCTTGAATGAGGATTAACAACAACAACAAAAAGGAGTGTGCTCTGGATAACCCATCTATCAATAGGAAGGGGCAGAAGCAGGACAGGGCAGAGAGGGAAGATGGGCTGCAGTGTCGTCTCAGGGAAGGTCTCAGCTGACTCCATGGGAGCTCTGAGACTGGAATGACTTTTCAGAGATGCCCTCATTGTGGAGAATGGGCCTTCCTTTATACTGTTGCATGGATCAAACAGTGCATACAAACTTACCCCAAGAAGGAGGTGTAGCCTTGTGTTAGGCAGCTCTCTCCAGCCAAGGAAAGTAAAAGGAATGATTACTAGTATGGAGGAATTAATCAGGGTGATGTGAAAAAAGTTTTAGAAACTTTAGAAAGAATGGTCAAGAAATGCTACCTTAGAAAAAGTGGTCAGGCCCGGCTGGTGTGGCTCAGTGGATTGAGCGTTGTCCCATGGACTGAGAGATCCAGGTTCACTTCCTGGTCAAGGGCACATGCCTGGGTTGTGGGCTTGATCCCCAGTAGGGGATGTGCAGGAGGCAGCTGATCAATGTTTCTCTGTCATATTGATGTTTCTATCTCTCTTTCTCCCTACCTTTCTCGCTCTAAAAAAAATAAATGAATAAATAAATAAAAACATATTAAAAAAAAAAAAGAAAGAAGAAGTGGTCAGGAAATGGTGCTGATTGAGTTGAGACCTGGAAAGAAATGAATGATGAGCAGGATCCAGCCCCTCCAAGAGCTGATGGAAGAGAGTAGGGAATGAGCTTGGTGGGTTGAAGGGTTGGAATGAAAGCCAAAGTGTCTGGAGGGTCCAGAGAGAGGGAGAATGATAAGAAATATTGTTGGAGATATAGACATGGGCTTGATTGTGAAAGGCCAGGCTAAAGAGTCTGGATTTTATCCTGTGTGCAAAGGAAAACCATAGGAAGTTTGACTTATGTAACAACTGCCCTCATTGCTTTTGGAAAATGGCTTTGAATAGGGCAGGAAGGGAAGTAGAGAAACAATTTGGCAGCTATTGCAGTGGTCTAGGAGGGAGATGATTTTGGTCAGACTAGAGTGGTGGCCAGAGAATTGGGAAAGGTGGAAAAATATAGGATATAATTTGTGTTAGAGCTAACGGTGGATTAGATATGGGACTGAGGGAAAGAAAGGAGCAAAGGAGACTATTAAATTTTGGGTCTGAGCAACAGAATGAAGGGTTATTTGATGGAAGGATTAGAGACCATGCATATAAATGTATGTTAATAGAGTATATTATCACTAGCATTTATTTTAATAAAAATAATAATTAGTACATATTTTTTACAGTTTCAGATATTGATGTCTCTTATGCAACTTAAAAAAATTGGTGGAAATTCATTTACATTAGATTTATTTCTCCAGATCTGGAGGCCAGAGAGAATAGATTCTAGCTGTTTATCTTTAGATCTCACATATAGTAACTGCTTGACTTCCTTACTTTGTCTCGGATCAAGTTCACACTTCTACATTAACTGAAAAACTGTATGGAAAATTTGCCTAAACAATATGGATTATAGCCATAATAAACATTTCAGATATATTTACATTCCAAGATATGCACTTCTCACTAAGTTCTGCCCCTCTTTTGAATTTTTTTTCTTTATTAATTTTTAGAGAGAGAGGAAGGGAGAGGGCGAAAGAGATAGAAACATGGATGAGAGAGAACATCGATTGGCTGCCTCCTGCATGCCCCCCATTGAGGATCGGGTCCACATCCTGGGCATGTACCCTGACCAGGAATCGAACTAGCAACCTCTTGGTGCATGGGTTGACGCTCAGTCACTGAGCCACACCGGCCAGGCGGGTTCTGCCTTTCTTAAGGGAGTGGGGAGTGAATACACACCCATTTACAGTAGGTTCTGAGAATAGTGTGGTTTAATGTGGAAAAAAAGGAGGGAATTCTGTTTACTATTTTATATGAAGAATCTCAAGGACAGGAGCAGAAATTGACGCAAGCCACCAAAGGAACCTACAAAAGGGCTATAAGAATCCCCTTCCTGTGGCACTTCCACTGGCTCTTCTCACCTCAATTCTGGATGTGGTCACTATTGTTCATAGATACGGGAAGATTGTAGTATGAAAGTGTGGTATCAAGGAATTCTGGATTATGTCCAAAGCTTGTTCAAAGATCTGACTTCGCAGTGCCAAGATGATTAATGTTTATTGCAACCCTCATGTAAGGAGGTTTGCCCGACTGCTCTGAAGATCAAAGTCTTTTCTGTAGAGAGCTATCTAGCATGCATGACAGCATTGGAAGTGTCCTCGAGAACAGGTCAATGTTTGGGCTTTGTATCAATTTTTTAGGGATTTGAGGGCATATCAACAGTTATGCTCTTTTTTGCTGTTATTAATCCTCACCCAAGGATATTTTTCCATTGATATTTAGAGAGAGTGGAAGGGAAGGAGGGAGAGAGAAACATCGATGTGAGAGAGACACATCAATTGGTTGCCTCCCACATGACCCTGACCAGGGCCAGGGAGCGAAACTGCAACCCAGGTATGTTCCCTTGACCAGGAATCAAATCTGCAACACTTTGGTCTGTGGGCCGATGAGCTCTTTTGATCTTTGGCTCTTTTGCTGGATTCGTAATTAAATTTGCAGTACACATTAACAGCAATGGAAAGGTGACTTGACCAGGAGGGCTATTACACATGGGTTCATGTTGCCAAGATAGGTAGCACAATCCATTTTTCTGATGGTTTTGGCACAATTCTTCTTGGCATCTCAGAGATGGTCAATGCAGTGTACGTCTGCTCATGAGCCTGGTTATAAATCAGGGTGATTTGGGTGGACACAAAGTAGAACATGGAGAAGGACCACTGTGGGGGAGATGCATTGTGGGGAAGGTGAGGGGCAAATCATACATTAACTTCCCATCAATAGAGATTCACCAAAGGAAAAGTTTTGGTCCTGAAAGAAAACTAATCTAATTTAAGTCTCATGAAGATTCCCATTCATCATTAAAATATTAATTTCTTGCCAAATGTAAAAATTTAGCAAAATATAATCAAATGAAACTGAATGTAAAAAACTTTTATGAAATTCCACATGGTATTTATTTAGACTTGGATATGAACTCTTTTATAGGACGCTATTTACCTATTTTGAAGGGAGCCATTATTTCTTTTTCATATTTTAATAAACACAAATGTCTAGTTTCAGTGTTCTTTTGCCTGTGAATTGGAATTGTGGAACACTCTAGGTTTTGCTTTCTGGATCCTTTGCAGCCTTCATCTCTGACATTCTTACTCCCATCTGTTCAGTAAAGGCAATGATTCACTAAGAGTCACAAAACAATCAGAGGCAAAAATTGAAATTCTTCCTTTTCAAAGCCAGTTAGTCAGTCAGCAAACAATACCAAGTACCCTGTAAGCACCGAGCTAAAACCTGGAAATGCAGAGGCAGAAACAGTTGTGACTGTGCCAGAGCAATTACTATTTACATGAGGTTATTTGGTTGGTAGCAAAGGAGACAGAATGAGAGGAGGCAGAGAATTTTACATAACTGCAATTTTCAGTTAGACTTTTTAAAATGTACATTTGAGGTTTGGAATTTAGTATCCCCAATCTAGAATAAGGGACCAGGCAGGCTTCTGCTTGCTTTATTAAGATCACTGATAGAGTGTTGTGGGTAGAAAAGGATGAGCAGCAAAGGAAAAACCACACAAAAAAAGAAAAGAGAAAAAAAATGTCCCCACAGCATGTATATGACTGCTGTTTTGCATGTTTATGAAATTATTTATGCAGCGTAGGTATGTTTAAAAAAGATTAATGATTAATAGAGCCGGAAATGACTTTAGAGATTGTTAGGTTTAGTTTCCTATTTTACAGAGGAGGAAACTGGCATCCTGAGGGGTTAGTGTGCTTGCCCAACATCATATCAACTCCCTCCCTGGTTTAATCTGTATTGGCTGTGTGCCTAGGCAAGAAAAAATTACACCCACTTTGGGAAGTATCCAGAGATAATTTTTTTTTTCTGTTTTATGGTAGAAAAGAATGGGAATGAGCAAGCAAATTAGAAAAAAATGGCTACATATGTATTCGTGAGTATAGTTGAATAAATATCTTTTATAGCTATAAAAGTTTGTGATAGATGAAACTACATATTTTCTGCTTTCTCATTTTTGCCTATAATTTAAAAAAAAGTATTTAATTCACAAGCTGCTCTTACCAGAGCTTATTTGGTGTTAGGCACAGTCAGCTGAATTTCACCACAACCCTAATATTGGTAGGCCAGACTTTCTTTTTAGATGAGGAAACAGAGAAGATATGTCCTACGTAGCACAGCCAGATAAATTATTAGAATTATAATGGAAATAGCAAGTTCACGTGTGTGCTGGGTGCTGGGCCCATAGCCTCATTGTTCACACAAGACCCAGAGTCCAAGGTACCAAATTTTATCAAAGGAAGTTTGGATTTAAGTTCATCAACCTACCTGTATTCTACATGTACATTTCTGGTAATGATTAACATGTGTTTAACGCATGGTCTAAAGTATGTTTTTTAAACTTTCCTACCAAACAGAAGTTCTTTTTTTGTAATGAGCCTGTGCTGCAGGTGATATTGTAGCACAGGGAATCGCTTCTCCAGTGGTAGAGATATGGAGCCCAGCTGCCAGGGGAAAGAGCCACTTCCTAATGTTACTACCCAGAAGTGCTGGAGGAGAAAATGTAAGAAAAGAAATTGCTTCCCTGTCTTATAAACAGTTAACTGTGTTTTACAACAGTGAACCAGGCTCCAAATCATTCATCAACTCGAGGGTTGAATTTCACTGTTAGGTATACTTGGGAATGACATTAATCTTTCTCTTCTACGTAATGTGCCAGATTTTTTTGGTGACAAGCTGTCCACCATGGGGCCTAAGTACAGTCTTGGGAAGAAGGTTTTAATCAGTCTCAAATTTAACTTAGAGGCCATTGTGACTTCTCTTTGAGTGGGCTCAGAGGAAATGCTCCTCTAGGATTCACTCAGGACAATTTAGGATTTTTTTTTCTTCGACTGTTTTAATTTTTGTGATAACATCAATACAGCTATTGAAAAATTAACTAAGATTGGAGCCCAAGCCAGAGTCACATAATAGTGTCTGGCAAGAAAGCTTCCTTGACCCATACGTAGGCTACCTGAATTGTTCTGTTCTGCTTACCAGAAGCAGTGAGGTTACTGGCCACTGCCTGTGTGTTTTCTGTGTCCACAGAATAGTAAGCTGTAATGCTAAGCCAGAATTTATATTTAGAAAACTTCAGGATTCTATATTTTGGGCTCTAATATCTCAGAAGTGATTCCAACTGATCACTGATTGGACTTCCTATAGTTTTATATATATTGTACAAGTATACAAGTGAGATTTTTGCTTATATGAGTTGATGGTATCCTTGTTTAGTTTGCTAGACTTTGATATTTTTAACTGATTAGTTAAAAATTAGTGTCTGTTAAAAATAAAAAATAAAAAATCTACATAGAGTATGTTGAATAGCAAATCTTCTTTCTTCTCTTATCTTCCAGCCATCTAATTCCTCTCCCAATCACTGTTACTGGTTTCTTATATATGTCTTCCTAAGGGTCTGTTACATATTTACAAACATATACATATGTACACACACACACATGTGTACATACATTTATTTCCATACAAATCTTAAGTATATGTTTATGTATATATATTTTCTTTTTATACACATGGTATCATATTCTACACACTGTTCCGAACTATACTATTTTCCCTTAACTATATATTGGAGATCTACCCATCTGAATATGTAATAACATTGTCTCAGTCTTTCATGGAAGGGCATTTAGGTTGTTTCCAATCTTTTGCTATTACAAAAAAGGTGTATTTTCACCTGTGGGAATATATTTATGGGATAAATATCCACAAGTCAACTGCTGGTTTGAACAGCGTGTGTTCTTTCAGTTTTAGTGGTTATTGAGAAATGGCCTTGCAAGAGGTTATGCTAAGCTGTATTCCTACCTGCAATGTAGAAATGTGCCTGTGTCTATATACTTGCCAACAGGGCATTTTCAAATATTTTGATCTTTGCCAATCTGATTATTGAAAGCTGGTCTCTCATTGTAGATTAAATTTATATTTCTTTTATTATGAATGGTATAGTACATCTTTTTATACATCTAAATCATTTTTTCCCATGGACTGTATATTCCTATACTTTGCCCTTAAAAATTTTTTTTTCTAATTGATTTGTAAGAGCTCTTTATTCATGGAAGAAATTAATTCTTAATCTGTGATGTAAAGTAAAATTCCTTTTGAGCTTGTCCATGATATTTTGAAATACACAGAAATTTAAAAATTTATATAGTTGTCAATCATTGCTTTTGGGTTTTATGGCAACTTAAAATGCCTTCTCTACTTTGAGGTTATTAAAATATTCTCTCATTGTTTCCCTCTTGTTCTTTTTTGTTTTTACAATGTTTTTATTGAATTTTTAGAGAAAAAGGAAGAGAGAAAGAGATAGAAACATCAATATGAGAGAGAAACATCAATTGGCTGCCTCCTGCATGCCCCCTACTGGGGACGGAGCCCACAACCTGGGCATGTGCCCTGATTGGGAATTGATCTGATCTCTCAGTCCATGAGAGGATGCTCAATCCACTGAGCCACACCAGCTGGGCCCCTCTTGTTCTTTTACAGTTTTATTTTGCTCATTTAAATCTTAACCTATCTGTAATTTTTTTGTGGGTATGTGGTGTGAGGTAGGGATCCAACTTTCCCCAGGTAGTTAGTTATGAGGGCCTTTTGAAACTCACTGAGCTCTATGTTTTGGGCAGCCCTGGGCTAGGCAGGCTGTGGCTGCAGCATGGAGCCCTTATAGAACAATACTGGACTCTGGAGGGCACAAAGTAGTGTGCCATTCCATTGCCACATGTCTGCAATAAAGACTCAGGAGGGCTCTGCAAACAGAATGTTGTCTTATGGGAAGAGGAGAATATTGTCTCACTGGAAGAGAGGGAGCTGGGGTGAGAGGCTATGAGGGTGGTAGTGTAAGTGGAACAGAAAAACATTTTAGATAAAGAGAAACAGCAAGGTCGGTTTTTACCATTGGGAATGGAATTCATTTTCATATTTTATAGTCCTATTGCATCACCATACAAAGATAGAGGAGGTTTTAAAAATTTGATTTAGTACAACTCTGAACAAGTTTTTGAGGGTGTAAGATAATAGAACAAGTATATATTGGTCCGTGCCTCCAGTTCCTGACAGAGAGTTCCCTTGTAATTTCTTTTTGTTTTGTTTTGTTTTTATAGTGTTTTTATTTATTTATTTATTTATTTATTTATTTATTTATTTATTTATTTAAAATCATTTTTTATTTTTCAATTACAGTTGACATACAATATTGTATTAGTTTCAGGTGCACACCCCAGTGATTAGACATTATAAAACTTATTAAGTGAACATTCCGAAAAATCTCATACCCAGCTGACACCATACATAGTTATTAGAATATTATTGACTATATTCCCTATGCTGTACTTTACACCCCCATGACTACACTATAACTACTATTTTGTACTTCTAAATCCCTTCACCTTTTTCATTCATCTCCCCAACCCCCCTCCCATCTGGCTACCATAAAAATGTTCTCTTTATCTATGAGTATGTTTCTGTTCTGCTTGTTTATTTTGATTTTTAGATTCAATTATTGATATGTATCTGTTGCCATTTTATTGTTCATATTTTTTATCTTTTTTTTCTTTTCCTTCTTAAAGAAGACCCTTTAACATTTCATGTAATACCGGTTTGACCCTTTAACATTTTATGTAATACTGGTGATGAACTCTTTTAGCTTTTTCTTGTCTGGGAAGCTCTTTATCTGACCTTCAATTATAAAGGATAGCTTTACTGGATAAAGAATCTTGGTTGTAGGTCTTTGCTTTTCATCACTTTGAATATTTCTTGCCACTCCCTCTGGCCTGCAGAGTTTCTGTTGAGAAATCAGCTGACAGTCTTATGGGAGCTCCTTTGTAGGTAACTAACTGCTTTTCTCTTGCTGCTTTTAAGATTTTCTCTTTGTCTTTAACCTTTGGCATTTTGGTTATGATGTGTCTTGATGTGGGCCTCTTTGGATTCATCTTGTTTGGCACTCACTGGGCTTCCTGGACTTGTAAGTCTATTTCTTTCACCAGAGAAGGGAAGTTTTCTGTCATTATTTTTTCAAACAGGTTTTCAATTTATTGTTCCCTCTCTTCTCCTTCTGTCACCCCCATGATGTGAATGTTGGCATGCTTGAATTGTCTCAGAATCTCCTTACACTATCTTCATATTTTTGAATTCTTTTTTCTTTTTGCTGTTATGATTGAGTGTTTTTGTTTCCTCATATTCCAAATATTTGATTTGGTTCTCAGTGTCCTCTACTCTACTGTTGATTCCCTGTGAATTATTCTTCATTTTAGTTAGTGTATCCTTTATTTTTGACTGGTCGTTTTTTATGTTGTTGATGTTCTCACTAAGTTCCTCGAAGGTCTCATTAAGTTCCTGAAGTTGTCACTAAGTTTTTTGAGGATCCTTATAACCATTGTTTTAAACTTTGTATCTGATAGTTTGCTTGCTTCCATTTCATTTAGTTATTTTTTCTGGAGATTTCTCCTTTTCTTTAATGTGTGACATGCTTCTTTGTGTCTGCATTTTGGCTGCTTCCCCATGTTTGTTTCTATGTATTAGATAAAGCTGCTATGTCTCCCAGACTTGGTAGAGTGGCCTTGTGTAGTAGGTTTCCTGTAGGGCCCAGTGGGTCAGCCTCCTCAGTCACCTGAGCTGGGCACACCAGGTGCACTCCATGTGTGGACTGTGTGCACTGTCCTGTTGTAGTTGAGCCTTGATTGTTATTGAAATCACTGGGAGGGATTGACCTCCAGGCCAAGTGGCCGTGAGGACCAGCTGCAATTACAGCTGAAGAGCTACTGTGTAGGAGCCAACCCTATGGAGCAGGACTTGCTTCAGAGGGGCTTTGGTGCTCACCAAGTCTGCCCCTCAAGTATGTTTCTTATGGATGTGTTAAGGTTGTAATCTGGCATGGTCTGAAGCTGACCACCAGATGCACTGGTTGTGGGCCTCCTGGGAGGTGCAAAGTCAGCCGCTGCCTGTGCCTTGCCTGCAGCCACCTGGCACAAGCTACAGAGCAATCTGCAGATGGCCCAGAGAGACCAAGCTGTGAATCAAGGCAGCCTGCTGCTAGTGCCAGGCCTGGGGCTGCTTATTGAGAGGTATGGGGCACACTGATGGAGACTCAGATGTGGTACCTGCCTGTTGGTTCTGTGGCTGGGAGGGCTCAGCAAGGGAACAATGGTCTCTGCCAGCACTATTTTCTGGGAGAAATCTGCCCCCCCCCCCAACCAGCTCTTGCCCTGATGCCAGAGAAATTAGTTCCTCCCTGTATGTCCCTGGTTCCTTTCAAGCTGCTGCCCCAATGCTGGAGCTCAGAGGGAGTGAGTCTGAGTAATTCTGTACACCGACCCTTCGAGGGGAACTGCCTGGGACTCCAGAAGCCTCCATGTCACTCAGCCATAATCCCCATTGGTTTTTACAGCCCAAAGATACAGGGAGTTCTCTTCCTGGCACTGGAACCCTGGGCTGAAGGGTCTGGTGTGGGGCTGGGACTACTCACTCCTCATGGGGGACTTCCACAGCCAAGATATCCTTCCTGACCAAAAACGGCCACATGTGGGTGTGGGATCAGCCCAAGTTCCATGCCTCCACCCCTCCTACTAGTCTTGATGTGGCTTCTTCTTTAATTCCCTAATTGTAGGACTTCCATTCAGTCAGATTTCAGATGGTTCTGAAGGATGGTTGTTCTGTAGTTTAGTTGTAATTTTGATGTGCTTGTGGGAAGAGCTGAGTACTGCTTAAACCTATGCCACCATCTTGACCCTCATAAAGTGTAGTGTTTTTATTTTTTATTGAATTTATTAGAGTGACATTGATTCACAAACCATACAGGTTTCAAGTATACAGCTCAACAAAACGTCATCTGCACACTCCACCATGCACCCATTGCCCCAAAGCAAAGTCTTTTTCCATGCCCGTTTATCCCCCCTTTACCCATCGCCACCTACCCCTACCCCTTTCCCTCTGGCTATCACCACACTGTCTATGTCTGTGTGATATATATCTACATCTATCTATATCTATATCTATATCTATATCTATATCTATATCTATATCTATATCTATATCTATATCTATATCTATATATAATTTTGCTTAACCTTTCACTTTCTTTCATCCAGCCCCCCAACACGCTTCCCCTCTGATAGCTGTCAGTCTGTTCCATGTATCCATGCCTCTGTTTCTATTTTGTTTGTCAGTTTATTTTGTTCATTAATTCCACATATTATTTGTTAATTAGATTCCACATATTATTTTGTTCATTAGATTCCACATATGAGTGAGATCATATGGTATTTGTCTTTCTCTGACTGGCTTATTTCACTTAGCATAATAATCTCCAGGTCCATCCATGCAGTTGCAAAAGGTAAGATTTCCTTCTTTTTTTAACGTCTGAGTAGTATTCCACTGTCTGCTGATGGGCACTTGGGCTGTTTCCTGATCTTGGCTACTGTAATGCTGCAATGAAAAACCCTTATAATTTCTAAGTGATAAGAACACTACGAGCATCTCTTGTTCTAATGAGGCAACTCTGGGTGGGATAGGGGCTGGTTACCAGAAAGATCAAGCCATGATTAGAGGCTTGGCATTTTCAGCTCCAATTCCCACCTTCCAGAGAGGGGAAAGGGCCTGGAAATGGAGTTAATAATTGATCATGCCTACATGAGGAAGCCTCCACAAAATTCTAATAGTAGTGGGTTCAGAGAACTTCCAGGTTGGTGAACAGGTGGAGATGCAGGGAGCGTGGCATGCCCCTTCCTACGTACCTTGCTTTATGCATCTCTTCCATCCTGGATATTCATCTGTATCCTTTAGCATATTCTTTTATCGATAAACATCAGAAAACTGTTTTCCTGAGTTCTGTGAGCTGTTCTAGCAACTTATTAGAATCCAGGGAGGGGGTTGTGGAAACCTTTGATTTATAGCCAGTTGGTTAGAAGCACAGGTGACAACCTGGACTTGAGATTGGCATCTAGGTGGGGGACAGTCTCGTGGGACTAAGCCCCTAACCTGTGGTATCTGATGCTATCTCTTGGGTAGATAGTATCAGGATTGAGTTAAATTGTAGGACACCCAGCTGGTGTTGTGAAGAACTGCTTGGTAAAAAACTTCCACATATTTAACCCTGGCCAGTTTGGCTCAGCAGTTAGAGTGACAGCCCATGGACCAAAGAGTTGTGGGTTGGATTCCAGTCAAGGGCAGGTACCTCGGTTGATCCCCGGCCCTGGTTGGGATCGTGCGGGTGGCAACCAGTTGGTGTGTCTCTCTCACATTAATGTTTCTCTCTCTCCCTCCCTCCCACTCTATCTGAAAATCAATGGAAAAATATCCTTGGGTGAGGATTAAAAAACAAACAAGCAAACAAAACACCTCCACACATTCAAAACACCTCCACACATTTGGTGACAGAAGCTAAGTGTGCTATGGGAATAGTAAAGGAGACAGACAGGAAAGAACACATAGTGGAGAAGAAACTGGGTTTGTCCCTGCTCAGGAGGTAGACTGAACTGCATTTTTATAACACAGAAGGTTTATGTTTATTTAACTTTCTTTTTTCTTTTTTTTATCCTCACCTGAGGACATTTTTTTATTTTGCATTTATCTTCAGATAGAGCCAGAGAGAGGGAGGAAGAGAGAGAGAGAAACATCAATGTGAGAGAGACACATCGAGTGGTTGCCACCCTCATGACCCCAACCGGGACTGGGGACAAACTGCAACCGAGGTACGTGCCCTTAGTGGGAACCGAACCCGGGACTCTCTGGTCCACGGGCCGATGCTCTAACCGCTGAGCCAAACCGGCCAGGGCTGTTTATTTAACTTTAAAGGAACCTTATAATACTAACATCATCTTATGCACCTATAAGTACAAGATTGGGAACTTTCAATGAATGCATAAGGCAGAAAGGAGGGTGCAAAAAGGGTACAACTTTAGTTTAGATTTTTATGTACTTGAGGGACTGATAAGTCCCACCAAATGGCTACATTTATTATATTTTTCTTCTACTCTTGGCTAGAGTTTGTTTCTTTCAGCTTTTAGTGTTCACAGGAGGGATGAGGTCAGGTTCTTATTGCTAAAGGTCTGATGTGTTCAACAGCTCAATTAGAATAAGAGATTATCCAGGCATTTTCAGGAAGTTTGGTGACTAGTGTCACTAAAAGTTCACAGGCTCCAGCTTCCGCTGGTCTCTCCATGCTGCCCCCCAGCCCTGCTTTCTAGGGCAGCTCCGTTTCCATTTCCCCCTGATTAGAGGACACTTCTACGAATACGTTGTATCTCCACTCCTGCAGTGCCTGGGGACCGAGGGAAGTTTTGGCTTTCTGATTTAAGAGAACTACGAAAGGTTTTGGAGGGTTTATGCATGCCTGAATGTCGATAAAGCCTTGTTGTTGTTGTTTTTAAACTACCTTTTTCCCCCCCATTCTGCTCTCCATGCACAGCACATAGTCTCTCCTTCTACTTCCCAGGTTGAAATAGACCATTGGAGAGGAGCTCCTGCCAAGTCCTGCCTCTAGTTTATCTCTATCTGCATTTCTGTCTCCCATTTCCTCCTTGTTGAAGAAGAGGAGGCATTCCTCCTTTTTTCCAAGGCCAATCTCTTCATCTCTTATCCGGCTTTTATCACCTGCCATCTGCTTAGGAACTCTGTCGCATTAATCATCCTCTCTTTATGTCAGCCTCTCCCTTCATATCGATGTATAACCGTGCTCAGAATGTCCTATTTTGAAAGAGCATAAATAAACAGAGATTCTGCTTCGATCGCATCTCATTGCCTCCCATTCACAGCTGTCCTTTTGGGAGGTCGTCTGCATTCGCCTCCCATGTCCCCTTCAGCCTTCGTGGTAGGTTCTGAACTGATCACTTCACTGAAACTACTCTTGCCAAAGATTTTAAAAACCTCCTCAGTGCTAACGTGACTGAAATGTCCAGTCTTTATTTTCCTTAGAGTCTGGACCTGTTTGTAGCCACTCCCTCCTTCCTGACTGCTCCTCCTTCCTGGGGCTCCGGCATGGCTGCTCCTCTCTGTTTTTGAGATTTTTTTTTCCTTTGCCCATCTTCCAAAGCTAGAGTTCCTCACAGTTCTTTGCAAAGTTCTCATCTCTTCTCAATTATGTGAGCCAGCCACATCTGGCACTTTAAGAACAACTCATTCATGGTCAAGATCATAGCAGTTTATTAGTCAGACCCGGATTTGACTCTTAGTTCCAAGCCCTTTAGATTTTGTCATCTGGGCAAATCACTTAGCTCTCATAACCTTAGTTTTCTTACTTCTAAAATTAGACCAGGTAAACTCTATAAAACATTTCATTTATTTATTGATTTAAAAAACGTTTTGAGCTCATACTATAAGTACTGTGTACACATTAAACAAATTTTTTTTTCTTTATTGATTTTAGAGAGAGAGGAAGGGAGAGGGAGAGAGAGATAGAAACATCGATGAGAGAGAACATCAACTGGCCGCCTCCTGCATGCCCCCCACTGGGGATCAGGCCCACAACCTGGGCATGTGCCCTGACCGGGAATTGAACCGACGACCTCTTGGTGCATGGGTCAACACTCAACTACTGAGCCACACTGGCCGGGCTGTGTACACATTTTTTTGACTGTGACATACAAAAAGTACAATTTATAATGCCACCTAGGACACACATACCTATAAATATATTTTCCTTAAGAAATTCTACTCTCCCTATGTTTAATGGGATACACTATGTTATTTTCTCTTCTATTTAACTAATACTAGTCAGAATCTACTAAATTTCCCAATCCACGAATGAAACATGGTCTATATGGTTTGGAAAACATTCTTCTAGGCTCTGGGGATATAGAAGTTTCTGCTGCATGGAACTTCCCTTTGAAAGCTGAGCTGTCTGTTAGCATTTCATGTGGTGATGTACATGTTCTATATCCGTGCTGCCCAATAGGACAGCCACACATGGCTCTTACGCTCTTGAAGTGTGGCTAGTGCAACTGAGGAACTGAATGTTAAAATCTTATTTAGTTTTAATTTATTTAAATTTACAAAGCCATGTGTAGCTAGTGACTATGGTATTAGACAACACAATTCTAGAGCATGAGTGACAAACAAGAAAAAAGTAAATGACTAAAAGTAAAAGGTAATTTCCTATAGTGATAAGGGCAGTGAAAATGCTATATAGGGTGATTGAGAGTGGCACTGGGGGGGGGGGCATTTAGGTTGGATGGTTAAAGAAGACCCCGCTGTGGAGGTAATGTCTGACTTGACATCTGAATTACACAGAGTTGGGCAACTGGCCATCTGCAGGAAGAGGATCCCCAGTAGAGAGAACAGCAGATGCAAAGGCTTAGAGGCAGAAATGAACTTGGTGAATTTGAGGAAGAGAAGTCGTGTGTGGCTGGATCATGGTGGAGTTAGTAAGTACTAGAGGAAGGTGCCTATGACGATGATGATTCAGGCCTGATTGATCAACTTATTGTTGATATTTCCACCCAAGAGTTCCACAGGCATTTCAAATTCAGTGTATTATATACTGAACAGTTAAAATGATTTCTCCTCTGTGCTTCCTGTCTCAGTAAGTGGCACCACCATTTAACCTGGCATTCATCTTCCTCCTTCCCTCCTCCTTTACTCCACCTTTCTGTCAATTGCCAAGTCCTATCATTGCCTCATCTAAATAGTTCTAGAATATGTCTACCTCTCCACATCCTTATGCAATTTTTAAAAATAATTTTTTATTTTTCAATTACAGTTGACATACAATATTATATTATTTTCAGGTGTACAACCCAGTGATTAGACATTTATATAACTTATGAAGTGATCACCCTGATAAATCTAGTACATCATACATAGATCTAGTACATCATACAATCATCTGACATCATACATAGTTATTACAATATTATTGATCATGTATTCCCTATGCAGTACTTAACATTTCCATGACTATTCTGTAACTACCAATTTGTACTTCTTTTTAAAAAAATATGTCTTTATTGATTTTTTTGGAGAGAGAGGAAGGGAGAGATAGAAACATCGATGTGAGAGAGAAACATTGATTGACTGCCTCCTGCTCTCCCCCTACTGGGGATCAAGCCCACAACCCAGGCATGTGCCCTGACTGGGAATTGAACTGGGACCTGTCAGTCCATGGGATGTTACTTAATTCAGTGAGCCACATTGGCTGGGCCCAATTTGAACTTCTCAATCCCTTCACCTTTTTCTCCCATCTCCCTATCCCCCTCCCATCTGGCAAATGTCAAAATGTTTCTGTGTCTGTGAGTCTGTTTCTGGTCCACTTGTTTGTTTAATTTGTTTTTCAGATTTTACATATAAGTGAAATCATATGGCATTTGTCTTTCTCTATCTGACTTATTTCACTCAGCACAATATCCTCTTGGTCCATCCGTATTGTTGCAGATGGCAAGATTTTATCTGCACCACTTCTTTATCCACTCATCTATTGATGGACATGTAGGTTGGTTCCATATCTTGGCTACTGTAAATATTGCTGCAATGAACATACGGATGCATATGTCTTTTCAATTTAGTGTTCTGGGTTTCTTTGGATAAATACCCAGAAGTAGAATTGTTGGGTTCTTCGTTATCTCTTGTTATAGCCATTGTTTTATTTGTTTATTTTTTAATCTTTATTTTTATTTATTTATGTCACATATACATATACTTCTGTATTATATATTGTAAAACTTCCAAAGAGGCTTTTAAACTTTTATCATTAATTTTTAGTGATATTAATTTCTACATCACTGAAAACTTCACAGAAGTTTTTCTTTATATTCTCATTGAAAACGTGGCTTGCTAATTGTGATGGATTTATACAGTGAATTATCTCCCCCCCCACCCATTACTTTATTATTTATTTTGTATTGAATTTATTGGGATGATATTATATGAATTATATGGGTTTCAGGTATATAATTCTATAATACATTATCTGTATATTGTATTGGGGTGGTGTACATATAATTTAGCTATTGTTTTAAAGTCTATTTGTCTGGGTGTATTGCTACCCAAACTTTTTTTGCATTTCCATTTTCATGAAATATCTCTTTCCATCCCTTTACTTTCAGTTTGTGTGTATCTTTCTATATGAAGTGAGCCTCTTGTAAACAGCATGTGTATAAGTTTTTTATTTTTTTAATCCATTCAGCCACCATATGTCTTGATCAGAACATTTAATACATTTGCATTTAAAGTAATTGTTGATAGATATGTGTATATTGCCATTTTATTCATATTTTTGATGTTTTTTCTTCTTCTTAAAGAAGATCCTTTAGTCCTGGCCAGTGTGTCTCAGTTGGTTGAGAGTCATCCCATGCGTAGAGAGGTTGCTAATTTGATTCCTGGTCAGGGCACATGCCTGGGTTTCTTGTTCCCAGCACCTAGCAGAATGCTGAGTGAGCATCAAGTAGATACTTAAATATTTACTGGATGACTAAAAATGAAATAACTTGGATTCAGGTATTATTATTGACAATTACTTATTACCTATTGATTTAAAAAACAGCTAGCATTTATTGAGCATACTTACATTTTACTCTATCTCCTTTACCATAGTCCACTAAGGTAAGCATTATTATCCTCCTTTTACAAATTAAAAACCGAAGCCTCTGATTGCTTAGAATAACTTGTCCAGTCACACAACTGGGAACTGACCAAGTCAAGAAAAATCCTGGGCCACCTAAGTAAAGATCCATTTTAAACCCTACACCAGATATGCTGAGCTTTCTAGATTCCCTTGTGCTAATGGAGACTTCACAGAGGTCAATGGTTATGTAACTACAAAGAAATTCTGCTAAAGTCAGTTACCCAGAACTGAATTATTATCCTACACTTAGAAAGCTGGCTTTCATTTGCCAGGCCTGAAATGAAACTCAAACTAAGCTATTTTCTTCAGTTTGGTTAATATATATTTCAATATGGTTTTCTGAGAGTAAGCCTCCTTGGCGGTGCTGACTGAATGCTCCAGCAGTGGGTTCCCTTATACCAGAGGGGCACTGATGGGTGGAGTCCATGAAGAGGTGGAAGTCAGGAGCCTGGGAACAGAGTTGTTGACCATGCTATGGCAAAGGCATTTGCATTTTCTTTGTGATCACTACTCCTAGGGAGTGGCCTTGTTTTTCATTATATTTCAGAAACTACCACACTGAATTGTGATACTGGGGTTTACATTATCACGGCAGCTTGGTGGAAATTCTGATAGACAATGGAAATTCTGATAGACAATTGAAATTCTGTTAGACTGTTGTTTCAGGGCCATTTTGGGATTTGTGTCCAGTGATTTGATGTGACTTTGGGGAATTTGATTATGCTGTTTTGGCCTGTGCCTGTCATCTTTATGGTGGGTTGAACAGTTAAGTAGAGTGTCTTCCTCTTGTAAAACTCCAGGCATTTGCCAGATTTCATCTTGCTTATTCTTCACTACATCCGTCTTCAGCAGGAGAGTGGCAATTGTTGGCTCTTTTATTATGAGAAGGACAATGGAGGCCAGAGAGGTTAATTGGCTTACCTCAGTGAAACATCCAGGTTAGAGTCATTCAACATCATGGGATTATGTTTCTGAGTTAGACTCTTCCATCTTGCTGGGGAAGAAATGCTTTCCTTATATTTAAGGATCTATATACTTCCATGTTTATGCATTTATTCAACAGTTACTTATGGTGATTGTACTATGTGCCAGGCACTGGGGATATAGTAGGGAACAAGACAGATAAGCTGTCAAGAAATTGACATTCTATTTAAAGCGGGAGATCAGATAAAAAAATGTAAACATATACATGGCTTTTTTTGTTTCAAATGCTAATATTCTATGAACAAAATAAAAACAGAGTTAACAGTATATGGAGAATGCCTGAGGTGGATGAAGAAAGAATAACCACAAGGCTTCTATAAGATGGTATCATGTAAGATAAAAGCAGAAGGATGAAAGACAGCCAACCTTGAAACTGTGGGGAAGAGCACTCCAGGCAGAGGGAACAGCAAGTGGAGAGGTCCTGAGGCTAGAACAAGATTGGCATGCTCGAGGAATGGAATGCTGAGTTCTTAGAGGTGTTTTTGTTTTTGTTTTAATTATCTTCATTATTGTAAGTATTACAGATGTTCCCCCTTTTCTCTCCCATCCTTAAGAGGTTTTTAAGCAGAGGAGTAATGAGAATCTCAATTTTGTTATAACAAGATCTCTCTGATTACCATGCAGAGGTGAATTGAACGAGGCAAAGGATGAAACGGAGAACAGGAAGAGTATATTGCAGTGGTCCAAGGACAGATACTGTTTTTGAGCTATTACTATGTTTATGACACTGTGAGTGCTTTCTGTACACAATTCATATTTAATATTCACAAAAATCCTATAATGTAATTACTATCTTCCTCTTTCAGATAAAGAAACTAGAGGCTCAAAAATTTAAATATCTTATCTAAGGCCACTCAAACTAAGTGGTAGAACCAGGGTTTAATTTCAAAATTTGTACTGTTAAATACTTTTTTCTAGCACTGGCATATATTAATGGCCTGGTGAGATGTTCCCCATGGAAGTTCCCCAGACACTTCAGTTATATCTAAAACCGAACTCACTGTCTCCTCTCCCAAACCTTTCCTTTTGGTTCCTCAGTTATATTAATGGCATCACCACTAACTCAGTAATCTAGGTCAGAAGCTTTCGTGTGTTCTTAACTTTGTCTTTACAGTGTGCTTTATTCATTAACCTGCCTCAAATTTGTTGCATCACTTTATTCATTTTAACTCTGTTATCTATCTGATTTCTATGCCTATCATCATTGTCCTGGTTTGGGCCAATTCAACTACTCCAGTAGCTTCCTATTCCCCAATTCCAGCCAATCTCTACCCTCTCCAGTTTATTTTCATCCAGTCTCTAGGTTTAGTTCTCATCTTAAACCTAGGTTACATTATCCCTGGTCTCAAAAATCATTCCATGGTCCCCATTGCCCCCAGAATCAAGTTCATTATCTTTAGTATGCAATTAATTTACCAGTATTGAGTAGTTCATTTGTTGTTCAGCTGATTGCTTGTTATTATAGTATTGGACTTACTTGTTTTTGCAGTTGATAACTCTTCCCACATATAACCTTTCATGTGAGGGAGGAAGGTTAGGGACACACAGTTTGGCAGATTCCTGATTGAACTGTTTGGAAGTCCAGCATGAACTGTGTTAGCTAACCAATGGGTGAGACACAACATTCAAAGGCCAATAATGTGTTTCCATAGCCTCCTGGTAGAGCTTGTTGACTCAACAGCTCTGGGAAGTCACTCAGCTGGATACATTTCTGTTGGATTGAATTTCATGGATGGGACACAAGGAAAGGCCTGACCTCTAAGGCAGATACAGTCCAAACCAGCCACAAACTCTCTTAATCTCTTAACAGGACTCCAGAGGGAAAAGGCAGCCAATTATTATGGATAGTAATCACTTAATTAAAAAGTAAATGGAGCTCTGGCTGGTTTGGCTCAGCAGTAGAGTGTCGTCCTGTGGACCAATGAGTCGTGGGTTCGATTCTGGCCAAGGGCACGTACCTCGGTTGTGGTTTGTCCCTGGCTCTGGTCAGGGTCGTGCAGGAGGCAACCAGTCGATGTGTCTCTTTCATGTTGATGTTTCTCTCTCTCTCTCTCTCTCTCTCTCTCTCGCTTTCTCCCACCCACTCTATCTGCAGATAAATAGAAAAATATCCTCGGGTGAGGATTAAAAAAAAAAAAAGTAAATGGAGCCCTGGCTGGGTGGCTACGTTTGTTAGAGTGTCGTCCCTTACACCAAAAAGTTGCAGGTTCAATTCCAGTTCAGGGCACATACCTAGGTTGCTGTTTCGATCCCCTGTCGGGTCACATACGGGAGACAACTGATTGATGTTTCTCTCTCTCTCTCTAAAAATCAGTAGAAACATATCCTTGGGTGAGATTTTTCCTAACCCTGTATTGTGCTGTCTACAGACAACAAACAGGTACTGTGGGTGAAGCACTGCAGAAACAGAAGGCTGAGAAACGGGAGAACTGCGTGGTTATTTTCTGAGTTGAATTTGTAGACCTGTAATTCAGTGATTCAAATCTGGCTGTTAGCACCCAGCTAGCATTCTGTCTTTAAGCATTCCCAGTTAGGAGAGGAATGAATGCTGAAGCATTTCTGACCTGGCCCTACTAAGGATTCCTTAAATGTATGGTAGTTTTTCCAGAAAGATTTTCTGGTCTACTAGATAATCAGAAAAAGTTAATGAAAAATATTTTGCTTTATCATTCCTCATTAAAGAAAATAAAATTTTTGAGGCTAATGTCAGTGATGCCAAGAGAGAAATTAAATTCATTTCTGTCAATTTTAAGAACTATGCTAGTTGTTTCCTGTTTTACTTTATAGAATAAATAATAATTTTTAAAGATAATAGCTCCATATTTTCCATAATCAATTTTAAGGTGGAATATGATTATTAATGTCTGTACTACAAGTGAATTATTATTTTCCACAATATTTTAAGCATAATATATATGTTTTGCTGACAACCTTGTATTTTACAAATAATACTATAACAACAATAACAGAAATCAAGAATGAAAAAAAGAATCCATATTCTAAACTTGCCATCCCAAAACCCAGCTATTGTAACATTTCCTTCAAGTTACTGTCGATATGTTTTCTAATTTCCATATAGTTATAATCTTAGCATAGACATAACTTTGTTATCTAATTTTCATATAGTTATAATCTTAGCATAGACATAACTTTACAATCAGTTTTTTTTTACTTCTAATGTCACATAAACCTTTTTCCTCAGCCACTTTACATTTTGAAATCCTAATGTGCTTTTATCGTAGACTTGCCAGGCAATAGTAGATTTCTTCAAAGAGGTTCACTAAGTTCTGGAAGCAAAAGGTTTTCATTGCTAGTCTCAACATTATCATCTTGTGGTTAATCGTACTTTTACTGTTTCAACTAAGACAACAGTCTGCCAGGGCCCAAATCAAGCTCCTAAGATAAACTGTCCTAGGAGACCAAGAGACATGCCACAGTCTGTGAGTGCTAAAGTGACTATAATTCTCCTTTCTTGTTCTATAAGGAATACAAAGCTCTTAGATTTTACCCTCAAGGCATTGAAACTACTGCTTAATTTAATAACCAGCAAAGGTGAGGCACCTAGGGCCTTGTGGTTTGCTACCTTTACTAGGTACTTAATAAAAGAAAGACCATTGATAATAGTATAAATTCTAGTGACAATACAGAACGTACTGTCCACTCAGTCATTCCAAAGTTGCCAAGCTGATCCACCAAGGGAAAGAACATTGTTATTAGAAGCAAAAGGAGGCGTTAAGGAAAGGGTCTACATGCTGCTGTAAAGGCAATCTTTAGGGAGTTATAGGGATCTTTCGTCTGCTTTTCCTCATATTAGTCCAAGATTACATAGCATTTCTTATGATTTAGTATTTTCCCATTAGCAGACACCAAGGGAATTATTCAGAAAACATTCCTAGAACAAAATGTGAGCCGACTCAGTGGCCCTCCTTGGAAGAGACCATGTGGCCTGCCCCATGAGCCTGTACATCACAGATCATGGTCAGAAGATTATGGAAGGTCACATCTCTGTGAGCGGTCCAGTTAGACATCTGTGTGTGTATCTATGACACAGAAAATTAAAATGGCCCATAGGGATCAAGGGAGATGGCTCTCTCTCAATGTTTCTCATTTGACACATGAGACGACCTTGAAGAGCTTCTGTTCTGTACTTTCCACTTACTAGTCCACCGTGTTCTGGGACTTAATGTGCTAATATTCATAAGCCTTGTTAATTATAAGATTATCATCATTGCCATCATCATCTTCATCAGTCTCAACTAAATGTCCTTGGTTAATGAGGCCTGCATGAATATGAATTTTACCCCAGACTCAACTAGTTTTTAAAAAATAAATAGTGCTATAGCAATTTACTGGTATTCATAGATGAGATGACACATTGCTAGTCTGGTCCCCACTAAAGCACAAATGAAATGTCTAAATTAAAAAATACTGGGTTGTTGCATAGAAGACAAGGTGGATATGCTAACCCTTATGTACTTTAACCACAGCTGGGCTGCTCCTGTTTCCTTGTTCATTCATTCGTTTATTGGACAAATATTGGTTGGGTGTCTACTCTGTGCCAGGCATTGTGCTAGGGCTGTATCTATGAGCAAAGCAGGCAAAGTCCTGCTCTCAAGGAAACTTCAACCTAGTGAAGAAGACAGATGTAATCTAAAAATCTTGTAATAAATGCAAAATTAAATCTGTGATGGGTGTAAGGAAGGAGACTACAAGGGGGCTGAGAGTAGATGGAAGGGCAATGTCCTGTCAGGGAAGGCTTCTCCAGGAGGTGATGATTGACCCAATGCTGGAAAGAAGAAGAATAAGAAATAGCTGACATTTACCAAGTGCTTATTATGTGCCAGGCTCAGATTTGAGTGCTTTACATGAATTATCTGTGAGGTATGAACTCATGTTAACACATAGGTGAGAAAACTTAGGCTTGGGGACATAAGTAACTTGTTTAGCATCATCCAGCTGGTGAGTAGAGGAGTGGGGATTAAAACTCAGTTTGATTCCAAAGCCTGGAGTCCTAACCACTCAGCTACACTATCTCCCATCTTGCCTGAAATAGAAGTTAACCAGGTGAAGAGGATGGAGGGAAAAGTGTACTGGGCGGTTGGAACAGCATGTGCAGAGCACAGATGTGGAGGAGAGTTGGCAGTATCTGAGGAAGTGAAGGGAGGGCAGGGTGGCTGGGGCTGCAGGTGGGTTGAAGGTGTGATGTGAGGCTGGAGGGGCACAGGGCCAGGCCATGAAAGGTCTGGACAGTCATGTCAGACTTTGGCCCTGCCAAGAAGAAGCCACTGGAGGCCTCTAAGCAGGGGTGGACACGATCAGACTTGAGTTTTGAAATGGTCACTCTAGCTGTAGTACAGAGCTTAGAAGGGGGCAAAGGCAGATTTTGGGAGGTGAATTAAAACCCTTTGGTGGTGGGTGGGGTTTGAGAGCAATAGGGGTGATAAGCCCTAACTTTCTGACTTCGGCAAACTGGTGGATAATAATACCATTTTTTGAGGAGGGAACAGTGGCAGATGACATTGTTTGGAGGAAAATGTACTGAATTTGACTTGGGCAGGTTGAGTTTAAGGTGCCTTTCGGACATCCAGGTGGAGTTGTTTAGCAGATTGTTTTATATATAGACGAAGAGCTCAGGAAGAGGTTAGGGTAGGAGATAGAAATGTGTGAGTCATCTAAAGGAGAGGTGGTAATTGTGTCCATAGGCGTGGGCTAGACGGTAGGGAGAGAGCCTTTATATTTTCACCACCCTGTCCCACACTTTCTTCTTTCGAACCTGTCTCTGAGGAGTATGCACCCTCTCCTTGCCATGTTAACCCCTCTATCTGCAAACCTGATTTCCTTCCTCCCCTTCCCACTCAGTCCTTCCTTCCAATCCTTCCTTCTTCATTTACATCTTCATTCCACTTCCCTCCATCAACTCCCTGAAGTCTGCTTCTTTGCCGTGCTCTCGCTCACCCTTTACTCTCTTAACTGCTGACTTTTCTGTTCTTGACCTCACTGAAGTTTCTTTTTCAAAGGCAACCAGTGACCCCTCCCTAAGCACTAGATCCATTGGCTCATTTAATCTCTGTCTACACCTTCAGGCTTCTGCTTGGCATCTGACAAGTTGATACTTCCTCCACATGGTCTCCTCCTCTGAGTTCCCTGGCACTGTGCTGTCTTGACCCCCAACTCTTTTCTCATTTTTTCTGTCTTCTTCACATGCTCCTCTCTCTACTTCTACCATAGAAATGTAAATATTCTCCAGGAGTGTTTTCTTCTTCCTCTTTCTATAACTACACTTGCTATCTCAGCTATCTTATTTATTCCCAATGGCCTTAACAACCACCCTCCTTGTGGACAGCACCCAAAATTGATCTTTCTTGCCAGCACCTGAATACTCCAGACCCGAAAGTCCAACTACAGGCTAAATGCCTTCCCTCTACATCCTGCTGGCATCCCAAGTCAGCGTGGCCTATAGCAAACATTTTCTTTTCCTTTCAAACAAGTCAATGTCCTACACGATCTATTTTAATTGAGTTCTTCTTCTTCTTCTATTGATTTTTCTTAGAGAGAGAGAGGAAGGGAGAGATAGAAACATCAATGTGAGAGAGAAACATCGATCAACTGCCTCCTGCACGCCTCCTATTGGGGATCAAGCCCGTAACCCAGGCATGTGCCCTGACCAGTAATCAAACTGGGACCTCTCGGTCCATGGGATGGTGCTCAATCCACTGAGCCACACTGGCTAGGCTTCTTTTCATTCTCTCTAATCTTCTTTAGTGCTTCCATTAGAGCCCTATTATCTCTGGGACTTTTGCATTTGACTCCTAGGCAGTTTTTCTTCCCCATTTCTTCTTGCACTGGATGAATCCTCTTCATTCGCTCTAAATGAATCATCTATTCAACCCAAATCACATGTCCTCAGCCCAAAATCTTTAATAATCCCCTGTTGTCACTGAATTAAGTACTGCACATTAGCCTAGTTTTTAACTTAACATGGTCCTGGCATAGCTTACCATCTTTATCTCGTACTTCTACCTGACTATAACTTCTTTAAAATTTATTTTTATTTTTATTGAATTTATTGGGGTTTTATTAATTAATTAAATTAATTAATAAAATTATATAGGTTTAAGGTATATGACATATAACTTCTGAGCCAACTATGTCTGCCTGTCTTGCAGGATGCATGACACTTGCAGACAGACATCTGTACCCCCTGAGCCCTTGTATCGTCTATATAAGTCACATCTGGAACATAGTAGGTGATCACTTAAGTTTTGTTGTGCTCATGAAAAAGTATTTACAAGTTTCTACAAATGTCCAGTGCTTCCCAGTCCTTGCCTTTGCTCATGGTGCACTTCCTACTTGGAGGGACCTTCTCTTTTTGTCTTAAGAAGTAAGATGACTATGTAATAGTGCCATTTAAAATTGTGTATTATATATTTTTTGTTATTATTTTGCCTGTTTATTAAAAATCTATTCAACCTTTTGGACTCAATTCCAATGCCACTTCCTTCATGAAATAATTTCTTATCCCCTTAATTTAAGAACTGTCCCTTTTTGGAATCTTCAATATCTTTCTTTCCTTTCATTTAAAAAATTATTTTAAATACCAGAGCAGGATACAAGGCAATTTCAAGGGAGATATGGTCCCTAGACTTATATCTGTGTTGTGTTTGATCCAGTAGGTGCATTTAAAAAATAAACCCTTTGATTCTAAACAGTAATTTGAAGACCTGCCATCTCTCCCTGTCCCCAGTCCCCAGTTCCCCCAAATCCCTTTCCTGCACTCACTCACTTGATTTAACTTTTTGAGAAATGGGGCTGTATCTTGCTCAGATTTAGGTCCCTGAAGCCCCTAACACGATGCCTTGCCCACAGTGGGTTCTTACTATCTGTGGACCCGAATTAGGAGAAATGATGCAGACGGCTGCCCGTATCTTCCATCACGAGTAAAAAACGAGCCACAAATGTGGAGCTGTGCTTATTTTGCTTCCGTAGCCAGAGGAAAGCAACAATGCTCCTCTCACAGAACCAGCAAAAGGAGCAATATAACCATATGTCCCACAATGAGTAGCTGTCTCTGCCACTCAGTTTGGGGAATAGATGAAATTAAGCCATTATGAAGGTGGAAACATGAGTATTATGCAAACATAAGCATGTTTCTTGTGGAGCTAATCTCTGTGTGATCTTTCATTTCCAACCCGCTGGCTCTGCTGAATTCCAGTGCCAACCAAGCCCAGGGCAGGCACTTCAAACATATCACAGCCCTGCTTCTACCACAGGGGCTGGAGAGCGAGTTACATAAAATTAAACTTTGTATTCAGAACCCTGTCTTTGTGATTTGAAGTTGGTCCACCCCTCAGTCAGCTAACAGAGAGGGGTATAATTCTATAATCCTCCTAATTATCCCTGTGGACATACAATGTTTAGGACCTGGTAGGAGTTTTCTCTCTAGGACATGATCCATCCCTTCTCCTTTTAAAAAATAAACAGAGAGAGTTGGCCAAAATCTTAGGATGAAAAAAATAACCCTGATGAAAGAGTTCTGGACAGCTCTCCCAAAGCAGCCTCTGAATTACGGGAAAAACATTTATGGGGAGAAACCACAAGGCATGGGAAGCGGGGCCTAATTCAGTCATCAATAAGTCCATTGTTTCTATCTGGGAATTTTATTTCTCCATAGAAGTCTTCTGAAAGGGCTAAGGCATTCAGAGCACTACTTCAGTGCTGTACGGGGTGCCAGACAGTGACTTGGGCAGTGGGTGGGAGGAGAGCTTTTGTTCTTGACGGGAGGGGAGCCAGTCATTGAGCCGAGGGGCTGATCTGCAGGATTGCAGCAGGTGGACTACAGGCCACCCCTTGACTAGGTTTTGTTTGAGAGTCAGGATATCCAAGAGTGAGTACCATCAACTCTAAGTGGGAAACCTGTTATTTTTTTCTTTGTCCCCAGGATATTTGTAAAATAGACACAATAATTCCTGGGCCCAGTCTACTTCACAAAGTTGTTTCATAGATCAAATCAGAAATGAGAAGAAAAAAAAGTGAAGCTAAAACTGTTATCAAAGCATTCTGAGATACTGAAAATGTTCTAGGAATAAAACGTGCTCTCAGGCTTTCATTTCAGTTTGAAAGAGGCAATACCATTTTCTGTTTATTAAGCATGCCCACCCCCCCAAAAAAAAAATTTCATGAAAGACATTCAAGTGCTCTGAGCCCGCAGGGCAGAGTGAGTGTGAACCCGTGAACTGACAGCCTGGATGCCTGTCTTCTGTGAATTGCAAATGGTGGTGAAAAGAAGCCCCATTCCAAGATGTTCTTCTTGGGTTTGAAGTCTTTGCCTAAACATGATTATGCAATGTTTTGAGAGTCCGTTCCAAAATCTTTTGAATTGCTTATGAGATATTTTGTTTATTAAATGATTTTCTGAAATATACCAGGTTTTAGTGACTCATAGATTCATGCAAACATATGTATGACATTTAGAATTATAGAATTAGATGGGGAGAGATCATCTAATGCATCCTGTGTTTCACAGGAAAGGAAGGTGGGTGCCAGGAAGTCTAAATGATGTGCTCGGAGCTTTATGATGTGTCCATGGGAAAACGGGGGCTAAAACCCAAGCCTCCAAGCTTCCCAGCTCAGGGTTTTTTCTTTTGAACACATTTTTCATAACTATTCTAACTACGTACTCTATTTTCATGGTCAATGCTAAATCCTTGGAAAAAAGCAGGAATGATTTTTTTTCCTGTGATTTCAAAACAAGAGAAACATTTTGTAATTGTAATGCATTGTGCTCTTAAGAATGTATAATTCTCTGTAAAATGTATAGGCCACAAAGTGCTTTCAAATACATTTAATCTTTACAACAATTCAGTTGAAGACTGTTATTAACACCATATATGGAAAACACCAAGTAGGAGGAAGTGGCTTGGTCGAGGTTTCTAAAAATCAAAACTGGGGACTCAAGAAAGGTTGGCTTTTCAATTCTATTTTTGGAGTTTTTTATGCTACATGAATGTTGTTACCTAAGTGTTTTTAAATATAAGTGACTATTAGTCATGGAAATGAGACTTCCCTCTCCACATCTTTGCTTCTAAACTGGAGCTAGGCTGAGCTCCAGTGCATCCTTAAACGTTGACATCATGCCATGTGACATGCTGATCCACAGTAGATTGAGTTTTCCAGTTCATCAACAAAACCTCGCTTACTTGAGAAAGACCTAACGAAGTGATTGATAGTAGTGATAATAATAATAGTAAGTTTTGTTTATCAAATACTTATTGTTTCTAGGTGCTTTATAAATATTAACTGATTTAGTTTTCCCAGCAAGCCTGTGAAGTAGTCACCATTATTATCTCAATTTCATAGGTGATGAAACTGAGGCACAGGAAGGTGAAGTTACTTGCTCCAGGTAACACAGCAAGCAAAAAGCCAGTATGTGAAATTTGCATGTTTATTTTTCTTACTAAAAATATTTACAGTTATTATTTTCACATAGTAACCCTAGCTGTTCAATTCCTTGTCTTTGGGCAAAGATCCTCCCTTCTTTGAAGCTCAGCTTCTCAGTTCTAAAACAGTTGGACTGAACCAGTTATATTGAGAGTTTGCTCTAGTTGTACATGTCTAGCGGCCTGTCACATCCTCTTACATCCTACCTTATGCTCTTTGGACCCAGGCGGTCCTATTATACCCTATTCTACCCTTTCCTGCTCCATCTTACCCTATTTCCAGGGATAAACAGAATTCATGTAACATTGTCATTTTTATTTATATATAAATGTCAGGTGTGCTAACCCTTCAAAACATTTTAACTTGGGAAAAACAAGGAAAGGAAATAACCATTCCTTCTCTCCTCTCTCCCACTTTACTTCTTAAAATATTCATTTTAGCAAACCCTTTCCTCCTAGGGAACACAAAATCCCCCACTAACAAATATAGAGTAAAAAATCCTATGGTTCTTTCCCTTGCCCCAACATGTTTATAGAGACAAAAATGAACATAAGGGCAACCTGAGATGGAGAAATGGGAAGGTGACATCACCAAATAAACATTAAGGTTTGTGTGCCAGCCTTTGCAGAGGGGATAGGGCTCTCCACTTGCGTGATGTTGGAGTGTGTTCTGGGTGCGCTGAACTATTTGAATTTAAGGTCTTGTTCAACATCAGCTCCTGCATGGCCACCTTCCTTGCCACCCGTGAAGTATGACATCCCAGGAATCGTCCCCATCTGTCATTTGAGATGCCTAACTGTGAGTTCAATGGTATACTTAAGTGTGGCTGAGAACTGAATTATCACATGATAACTTCCTTGATTTAGAATCAATGAGTTAAAAAAAAATTGAAGATATTGAAAGTTACACCTTTTTATATGTAAGTTTTATGAGATGCCTTTACCAAACTTTGAAATCTACCTAAGTATTAGGGCAAAAGAAGATTTCAAACCATATAGAGTGGGTTGATGCTGAAAGGAATAGAAATAGTTGTTTACCTGTGTATTTGATATTCCAACCAGAAGGGGTTAACTTCCTGCTGGAGCGGATGCATTTTCTTCCTTATGAATTAAGCACTAAAGTATGTTCACTTCATCATTTTCCTCACACACCTAGCTCTTCCTTTATTATGCCTTGTCTCCACTTGCCTCCAGACAGATCTGTCCGTATTTTGCTTCTCATTCTAAATAACCATGATCACTCATGATGAGAGAGCATTGGTTAATGAGATGGCTATAAGATGTTGAGAAAGTTCTCTTTTGCTTATAAAGCCATGACTGTCTCTTTTATAAAGTAGCTTTTATGTTCTGACGAAGAGCTTGAATCTCACATCTCTTTTTGCTCTGTGTTTTCTTTTTTCTTTTTTTTTTTAATTAATTTATTTTTGTTACAGATGTTTCTCCTTTCCCCCCCATTGTCACCCTCCTCCCCCTCCCTCCCAGCCCCGTCCCCAGTTTTGTTGTCCATGTCCATTGGTTATGAGTACATGCGTACAAGTTCTGTGGTTCATCGCTCCCCTCCCCTACCCCCTCTTCTGACAATTGTCAGTCTGTACCCTACTTCCACATCTCTGGGACTACCCTGTTCCTCAGACTGTTATGTTTATTATATTCTAGAAATAAGTGAGATCATATGATATTTGTCTTTCTCTGCTTGGCTTGTTTCACTTAGGATAATAGTTTCCAGGTCCTCCCATGTCGTCTCAAAGGATAAGAGATCTTTCTTTCTCACAGCTGCATAGTACTCCATTGTGTATATGTACCACAGCTTTTTTATCCATTCGTCTACTGATGGACACTTGGGCTGTTTCCAGATCTTAGCTATTGTAAATAGCGCTGCTATGAACATGGGGGTACATATATTCTTTCTGTTTGGTGTTTCAGGCTTCTTAGGGTATATTCCTAGGAGTGGGATCACTGGGTCAAATGGCAATTCAATTTTTAATTTTTTTGAGATAACACCATAGTGTTTTCCATAGTGGCTGCACCAGTCTGAATTCCCACCAGCAGTGTACTAGAGTCCCCTTTTCTCCACACCCTCGCCAACACTTGTTGTTTGATGCTTTGTTGATGGCGGCTATTCTGACAGGTGTGAGATGATACCTCATTGTTGTTTTAATTTGCATATCTCTCATGATTAGTGATGTTGAGCATTTCTTCATATGTCTCTTGGCCATTTGTATGTCCTGTTTGGAGAGGTGTCTATTTAGTTCCTCTGCCCATTTTTTAAATTGGGTTTTTTGTCTTCCTTTTGTTGAGATGTATGAGCACTCTATATATTTTGGAAATTAATCCCTTATCTGATATATCATTGGCAATTATGCTCTCCCATACAGTGGGTTGCCTTTCCACTTTGATGGTTGTTTCTTTTGCTGTGCAGAAGCTTTTGAGTTTGATGTAGTCCCATGTGTTCATTTTTTCCTTTGTTTCTCTTGCCTTAGGCATTGTATCAGTGAAAATTCTGCTGCATATGATGTCCGAAATTTTGTTGCCTACATTTTCTTCTAGGATTTTTATGGATTCATGAGTCACATTTAAGTCTTTTATCCATTTTGAGTTTATTCTTGTGTATGGTGTAAGATGGTGGTCTAGTTTCATTTTTTTGCATGTATCTGTCCAATTTTCCCAACACCATTTATTAAAGAGGCTGTCTTTACTCCATTGTATGCTCTTGCCACCTTTGTCAAATATTAATTGAGCATAATGTTTTGGGTCATTTTCTGGGTTCTCTGTTCTATTCCATTGATCTATGTGCCTGTTCTTGTGCCAGTACCAGGCTGTTTTGATTACAGTAGCTTTGTAGTATGACCTGATGTCTGGTATTGTGATCCCGCCTATATTGTTCTTCTTTTTCAAGATTGCTGTAGCTATTTGGGGTCTTTTTTGGTTCCGTATGAACTTCTGAAGCATTTGTTCTTGTTCTATGAAATATGTCATTGGTATTTTGATAGGGATTGCGTTAAATCTATAGATTGCTTTGGGTAGTATGGACATTTTAATGATGTTAATTCTTCCAATCCATGAACAAGTTATGTGCTTCCACTTTTTTATATCTTCCTCTATTTCTTTTTTCAATGTCCTGTAGTTTTCTGCAAATAGGTCCTTTACTTCTTTCGTTAAGTTTATTCCTAGGTATCTTAATTATTTTGCTGTGATGGTAAATGGGATTGTTTTTTTAGTTTCTCTTTCTGTGAGTTCATCATTGGTGTATAAGAATGCCGTCGATTTCTTGACATTAATTTTGTATCCTGCTACTTGGCCAAATTCATTTATTAAGTCTAGTAGATTTTTGATGGAGTCTTTAGGGCTTTCTATGTATAATATCATGTCATCTGCGAATAATGACAGTTTCACTTCCTCCTTTCCAATTTGGATCCCTTTCATTTTTTCTTCATGTCTGATTGCTGTGGCTAAGACTTCCAGTACTATGTTAAATAAGAGTGGTGAGAGTGGGCATCCTTGTCTTGTTCCTGTTCTTAAGGGAAATGCTTTTAGTTTTTGTCCATTGAGTATTATGTTGGCTATAGGTCTTTCATAGATGGCCTTTATAATGTTGAGATACGATCCCTCTATTCCCAAATTTCTGAGCATTTTTATCAGAAATGGGTGCTGGATTTTGTCAAATGCTTTTTCAGCATTTATTGATATGATCATATGGTTTTTATCTTTCATTTTGTTTATGTGATGTATCACATTTATTGATTTGCGAATATTGTACCAGCCTTGCATCCCTGGGATGAATCCAACTTGGTCATGGTGAATAATTTTTTTGATGTATTGCTGGATCCGATTTCCTAGTATTTTGTCAAGGATTTTGGCATCTATGTTCATCAAAGATATTGGCCTGTAGTTTTCTTTCTTTGTAGTGTCTTTTTCTGGTTTTGGATCTGTGTTTTCATTAATGGTTGATGGTTACTATTCAAGGATTTAATTCTTTAGGCATGGAGAGCTGGGTTGAAGATGGAGACACAAGTGGGCATTTCTCCCTTCTTTTCTGTAAGTGTCCCCCATAGCCCTTTTATAGAACAGGGTGGTAAGCTGTCTCCTGGAGGAGAGAAAGTTTTATCCTTACATCATATAATGAACTTACTGTTGTGGCAAATGCACAAGGCTTCTATACACCCCAGTGCCAATGCTAGCATCATTTTCTTCCTTCTTCTCATACAAGATTTTTGTGATTCAGAACTGGCTTCTGTCACACAGAAAGGTGTGTGTGTGTGTCAAGTTTGTAACAAGTCATTTCCTGTAGCGGCAGAAGGGCCTGCTGAGGTCATGATGACCTTAACCTGGGTTTCTAGTTCAGTCAATAATCCAGAGACAAAGGTAATTACTTTATGTTTAATCACCACTTGAATTTTCTGCTCCACTGTATTTGCAGTTAGAGGAAATCAAATCCTGCAATATGTACAGGCTTTCTATCAAGGATGTAGCACAAATGTCAACAAAGTGTCCTTTTAAGTCAATATTTGCTAGGAAAAGCATAGGGTGTTCTTGGTATTATTATGGTGCAAAGGCTTCACAAACTAGTAAAGCTCTGAATTTGCTACGTATTACTATGACGCATAACAGTAAAAAGCAGGCCTATATTTTAATAGAGTCATATTCATACATGCTCTGAGAGGCAAGAACTTTTGTACTTACATAGCTCATGGGTGGAGTTTTCGGCCCAGTTTCTTGTGGGGAAAAAGCAGCTTAAAATATTTCATTGAAAGTAAAATTGTGTCTTTATTGGATTTCCTTCAGATGAAATGGAATAGATGAATAATGTATATGTCTTATGCCAATAAAAAAAGTCCTGTGATTTGTACAGCTGTGACTTAAGGAGCCAATTGACACTTGAAGGCAAAGAAGATGGAAAACGAAAGAATAAAGGGGTGGAAAATTCCACAACTCAAAATCCCAAGGCTCTCTCAAGGACAAGATTGTTACTTGAGAAGGCTCTCTGGAATTTTTGTCATTCTTGCATTATCTCACTTTGACGATGGAATGAAAACCATGATTTTTAGCCAGTGTCATTGTTCTCTGAAGGAGACTCAATTTGCAGCCTCATCTTTGGGAAGTCTATGGCAAATTTTCTTTCCATGGGACTTTTAATGTTAACCCATTAAGCGACCCACTCCTATCTGCAAAGACTTTGATGAGAATTTTAGCTACTTGTATATTCTACTGCTAATCCTATGGAGTTTTGTTAAGAGTTCATTTGCTATGGAAGGCATAAGAACTGCCAACAGGTGAGCTTGGTGGAGGCTGGACAGTTGCTGGGTGCTGGTGATAAGGATATGCTTCTCTGTCTTTCACTGTGTGCAGAACAGTTTCATGGATAAGCTGGGCACCGCAATAACATGCAAAGTCTGCGAGTATAAAGTTACTTTTATTATTTTCTGCTGCCAAGTACAGTTTGATAATTTTCTAAGTGTCTGAAGCATGTTTGAAGCAAAACTTAAATTATCAAAGAAAACATATAATAAAACATAATCTCTTCTTACTTGCATATATATTAAAAAAAATTAAAAAAAGAAATAGAAGAATTTTTAGAGGGTATTTGTTTTTAAAATAAAATATTCACTCAGACATCTGGAATTTCAGTTTCTCTTCCTCAACTAATTAGAGATTTTGTGTCTGATGCAAAAGGTCAGTTTTAAGGACACTTCAAAGATCCTTTTGCATAAATAGCATAATAGTATCAATAGCAGCACATAGAATTATGAATTAATAGGGACTTATTACTCCTTTAGCATTTAGGAATATTTCTTATTGGCTTATTACTGTGATTTTCAATGCCTGCTATAAATTATAAAATTGAGTTTGCGTTAATGTTTTCCAATATGTAAAGGATTCAAAATATACTTGGTTGTTGCTGGAAGAAATGAGTGAACTGTACATGGTCTCTTCACCTAGGACTAGATTGTGTGTTCGGGATGCTATGTTAAGGATTGCTGCACTGGCATGGAGACTCCTGTACATCTTCCAGGCCAGGTTCTTTTAGGCTTGCATTAGATCCCACAGCATGAGCATTCAAATGAGGCTTTGGAGTGGAAGGCATTTTCCTTTAAAAATGGCTGAGAAAGATTTTCTCATAAAGTTGTCTCTTCTTGAAATGTAGACTTCTAACAAGATGCAATCAAATTATCTCCCATTTATCTCATAAAGCCTTCTATAACTCATGAAATGAAATAATAGAGAATATAGCCGTTGAGAAATTTGAACCAAGAAGAAAAGTATAGTGTTGATCATTTTTAGTAATATTTCTGCTTCATTAGTTAGGAAGTTTCTCTTGATGAGAAGTCATAGGAAATGACTTAAAAATAGAGAAACTATTAAAATGATCCTGAAGACTCTTGTAGGATCTAAGAGTTGAACAGGTAGGCTTTGGGAAGGTGAGACACCATGGAAATTTAGAGATCATGTCAAATGACTCAGCTCTGGAAATACTAGATTAGCACCAAATTCCCAATTCTTGGGAGAAAGAATCTTATTGGGCTAGTGTGGGACATTGTCCATCTTGGATCAAAGAGTGAGAGGGGTGAGAGGGGCAGGATCACACAGCACAGACCTGGCTTCTAGGGGGCAGGGCCCCAAGAGGGAGAGCACATGTGACTTAATGTAGCTGGGCATCCCACACCATGAGAGGTGTTGAATTTAGAAATGACAGCTTCCAAGTTCTACATAAAATGTTGTGAATATATACATGTGTGTAATAAAAAATCAGGTGGTTTCTTATTTACACTTTGTAGCTGTAGTTAGCAGAGTTGTAGGGAGAATTATTGCAATACCAGGTAATTAGTTTCAAGGAATATCATCTTCCCTAGCATAGCCTAATCCTCCTGTTGGACACTTAACACAAGGCCACTGGAATAGAAATGTCATGAGTGGGAAATAGCATATAATACATATTTACAGAATAAACATTCAAGCTGAAACACCTTGTGCTATCAAAATCCCAATCTGTGTTTGTCCTTCATCTGCCAGTACTTAAGAGTCTTTGTTAACTCATTCACTGGTTTGTATCATCTTTCTTGATGTCCTGTTCTGTGCCAACCTGTGTATTAATCTTCATGAACTCAACAAAAAACTTGTCATTGTTCTGGCTCCCAAAGAGTTTAAAGTCTAGAAGGTAATTCAGTTCAATGGGTTTGAGCTACAGTTTAGGATAAGTCAAGCACCCTATGAAAGCACATTTCCGAGACACCAATACAGATGTAGGATATCGGAAAACTTCCTGGAAGAGGAAGGGAAAGGTCAGGAAACTGAAGGAATGTGGAGGTGGGAAAGAGGAGAAACAGAAGGCAATGGAAGAACATTTCAGCCAGAATGTGCAAAATCTCAAAACAATATTGGGCATGTTTTCATTTGGAGAACTGCAATCAGAACAGTATGGATTATGGAGACTAAGGTGGAGAGTTGTCACTATGTAAAGCTAGAAGGTAAGCAGAGGTCAGCTAATGAAAGGCATGGTGAGTAGCATTAGGACTTTATTTTGGGGATAGTGAAGTCTTATTAAAGTGTTTTAAATGGGGGATACATGATTATAGTTTTGAATTATAAAAATTACTGTGGAGACTGGACTAGAGCAAGTAAGACTGGAGGTGGGGACACTAGTTAAGAGAATAACAGGAATCCGAGAGTTAGAGAGAGCGAGTGAGCAGTGGACTGAGTCAAAGTGCTGCTAGTGGTGATGGAAAGAAGTGAATGAAGACAAGAGATCCATAGGATGTTTTGTTTGATAGGATATGGGGAGTGGTGTATAGAGTGAAGGAGAGGATAAAATACCGCTTCTGGCTTGGCCAACCCAGTAGACAACAAGGCCAGTCAATGAGATGTGGAAGAGCTGGGGGCGGGGGGTGGGGTGTGTGTGGGGGTGTGTGTGTATAGAAATAGTGAGTTCTGTTTATGGCATGGTGTACTTTAAATGCTCATGTTAGAGACAAGTAGAGGTGTCTAGTAGTTGTTACAGGTCTGGTAATTAGGGAAAGGATCTGGGATAGAGATATATATTAGGGAATCAATGAGAGTAGACAGAAGTGTACAGAGAGAAGTATTTAAAAAAGCTGTTCATTCTTAGTCTGTTTTTATTGAGGTAAAGTTGGCATATAACACTATTAAGTTTCAGGTATGCAACATAATTTGGCATCTGTATACACTGCAAAGTGATCATCACCAAAATTTCTTAGTCTTGGTGAGGCCACTAAATGGTGACACCACAAAGATACAGGATCTCATAGTCTCTTTAAGGGAAGAGTTTTGGAAGCTTCTAATATTGCCACCTTTGGGAACAATCACTGGTGAGACTGAAGCAAACCGAAACCACATAGGGAACCCTCCATGTTTCAAGGTGATGAAAAGGCAAAAAAGAGATTTCTCTTTCCTTACACAGTACTGTGTGTGCTCAAATGAGTTGTAAGTAAACAAACAAACAAACAAAAAACCCTTGTGCTTGCTTTCCTTCCATGCGTGCAACCTTGATTATCTGAACACACTGCTTCTCCTCACAATGGCTAGAGCAGGCGTAGCTGGAATGCTGATCAGGCCTGATATAGTGTCATGTAAGCCTCATGAACTCCTGATGTCACAGATTATATTTTATCATCATCTCTGTAGACTTAGTTCCCTGACCAGAGCCTGGCAAGTGGGAGGTGCTCATGGATTCTACCAAAGTTCTTGGACAGAAGGATACCTCATATTCTAAGGATTCCTTCTTGTGCTGTCCAGTCACTTCTTATTTCTCAGAGTGGAGGGAGGACATCCAGTGGGGTGCATTGGAAACCAGGTCCAGATCTTCTTGAAGCTTATGTTTATCTTGTATGGACTGCTTGGAAGTTGTCTTGTATGTGGAACTCCAGAACTGTGAAAAAGATCCCTAAAATTCTATCAACAAAATCTGCACCCTCAATTTTTGTTTGATGTCTTCCTTATGGTAAACTAATTTTAAAACTTACAGTTAAAGGGTATAGCCAGAGGAGGAAATAACATTAATGGCTATATTACATAGGATTCTTCTGGTTGCTAGTAGTAGAATAGCTAACCCAAACTAGCTTAAGCAAAGCAAAAATATGGCGTCAGGCCTGCCTTTAAATAGGGCTCAATGATATGGCCATGGAGAGTTATTCTTGTCAACGTTGGTTCTATTTCCTCTGGGTTGATTACATTCTCAGCCTGTGAGTTTGGTTCCACTTTTTCTGGGTTGATTCCAGTTTTCTTTTATGATTGCAAAATAGTTACTAGGAGTTGTACAATCCTTCCAAGCTGAAATCTTGACAGAAAAAGTCAGAGTCATTGTTGTGGCACACTCTGCCAAAGTCTCATTGGCTCTGATCGGGTCATTTGACTATCCATAAACCTATCGTTATGATTTAGAGCAGCGGTTCTCAACCTGTGGGTCACAACCCCTTTGGGCATCGAACAACCCTTTCACAGGGGTCGCCTAAGACATAACAGTAGCAAAATTAGTTATGAAGTAGCAATGGAAATAATTTTATGGTTGAGGGTCACCACAACATGAGGAACTGTATTAAAGTGTTGCAGCATTAGGAAGGTTGAGAATCATTCTCTAGAGAATGAGAAATGCTGATTAGTTTAGTTTAGACCTGGTCTTATTCTCTATTATGAACCCAAAGTACATGGGCTGGCTTGAAAGGATGGGTTGCAAATCTGGGTTCAGTTACCAGGAGAAGAGTGAATGAATACCCAGTGGAAAAGCCAATTGTTGGCACCATGGCCCACTATTTTCTCCGTCTGCCCCCATGGCAGACGTTGATAATAATCATTGTGCCTTTTCTCACGTCTTTGGCAACCTTGCGAATGCAGTGCTGTAGTCAGCCACTGACAGACCATCAGAGTGGGCAAGCAAGATGAACGTTAACCTTGATGGAGGAAATACTTGGACATTCTTAGAGAGAGCCAGGCTTTTACTCACCAGCAAATCAAGGCAGAAGCAGAGTAACATAATTCTAGAGTGAGATAAAAATTGAACATTGATGATCATTTGTGGTTGCCCCCTTTTTTGTTTCTCTCTCTGAGTTTATATATGAGAAATATTTTTAATAGGTTTGGATAAACTCTCTGGGGTTGTGCAATAGTAATGTTTTCTTTGTAGGGTGGACATTAAAAGCATTGGAAAACATTCTGTGATTTAAGTGGGCACAGTGTGGCCCACATAACTTCATATTTCACTACAAGAAAAATGCAAAACATAAACAAACGAAATCAGATTCAAGCAGATGAGCTTACTTCTGGGGACCAGTGGTCAGGATTTCAGGAATTCTGAGTTGGGACCCTGACTGTACCACTGTCACCCAGAACTGGCACGTAAGTGACCACCCGAGTGACCACGGAAGTCCCAGGAGCCCCTGCCTTCCTGTACCATCATCCCAAATGTTTCTAGCACTGACTCACTTAGGCCAGAAATTCTAGAACTGAACATTCATTTTGTGATTTTAAAGCTTTTCTTCCTTTGTCTCCTCTTAAAATGCCCTTAGAAGGGCCCTATGAAGAACAGACCATTAAGTTCCACTGGCCCTTTACAACTCTCTAGCCAGGAGTGTTGGATTGTCCTTTGAAAGCAGGTTTTATTATATGGGAAGTGGGAAAAGCACTGGGGGGCAAGGCAGGTGCCAAAAAAGAATAAAAGTGTCCATAAAGAGGAGGCTGAGAAAGCCACAGACAAATGTTACTTCTCACCTTATTATAGGGTCTTAGCTGTAGCCTTGAGGATGCAATTTGGGACTCTCCAAATTTCACTGTGTTTATTCCATCTATCCATCTCATATTAATTTAAATTTATTGAGTATCTACTATATCCATGGCACTGAAGGGAATAGAAAGATGTAATTTCTGACTAAGGAATCTTAATTACATAGTTATATAAGGTAGAAAAATAGTAATGTTGCCCTGTTTTGCATAGTGTTTCAAAGGTTTTCAAGGTCATTATGTTATGATTATTTGTACCCTCTAATCCAGAAAAGTATGTTATTTTCTCAATCACACAATGTAGTACTTTCTGAAAATTCTTTGGGGGGGGGGGGGTTTAGCAAGTAAGCCAACATGATAATGCTGAAACATTTCACGTTGTCTATAGTATATTCATATAGGTGTCCTCCGTAATCTCTCTTTCCCCTTCCCTTTTTCCTCTCTCTCTCTCAAACCCACTCACCTCTTTTCTTCCCTATCTCCTTTTTATTACCCCCTTTCTCTTATTTCTTCTCTATAACCCTCCCTCTGTCTCTCTCTCTGTTTATATAACCTCCTCATTCTCTCCCTCTTTAAACCTCCTCCTCCTCTTCCCCTTCCTCTTCCCACCTCAACACCTCTTTCCTCTCTCCCTCTCCCTGTCAGTCTTTGCATCTCTTCTTCATTCTCCTTCCCTCAGCTTTGCTTCTTTTGGGATTTGACCTCATTTCTCCCACTGCACATAGGCCTCCATGTGGTGGTGAGGAGGAGTTGACTTTAGATAGATCTAAGTTCACAGCCTTGGCCCCGCAAAGGAAGAAGAGGAACTTGGCTCTTCCAATATCCATCTATGAATTGTTTCAGTTAACCTAGCTTGGGTTGTGTCTACATTCCTGGGTCAGTGACCCAGGCTGAGAGGATGAGCACCATGATGTAGCCCATCTGAACTGTGGGCTCACCTTGAGGCCAGGGCCATAGTTACCGTGATTGGCAGTTCCACAAAACTAAGTGGGGGTAGGGAGAGTGGTTCCCTCGAAAAATGGTAGTGAACCACTTTACTGTCAGAAGAAACTGGGGAAGAGATACTAAACAGGAAAAAGCAAAACAAAATAAAAGGCAATATTTACCCCCTCTCCCATGTCCAGAAGACAGTTATGTTTAAGATTATATATCATTAGAACTACCTTAGGGTTTTTAGTAACATTTTCAGGATGACATTTACTAAAGATAAGCTAAAGTCATGAATGTTTATTTTCATGCAGCCCTGATATATGGATATTGAGTTCAAGTCATTATCTCCTAGCAAAGGGAGAAGTTAACATGTTATCTAACAACTAGTGGCTAAATCATTCACTCTGACATAAAGAACAGGATGTTGCAGTATCATAAAAAATCAGTTTGTGAAAGCGATCACAAAGCATCTAGCAACCAATAGAATAAATAATCAAAGGATCAACTCAATTCAATTCAACTGTATTTATCGAGTGTATATTTTGTGCCAGGATCACCCAATTAAATTATAAATATACCAGGGGGAAAATAATAAAGTGACTAACTGATATAAATTTGAAAAGGTGGGGATCTGCTAAATATATCTTCAGCATAAGTACTGAGAGTGGGGTGGTGATGTTGGGGAGCAGGGAGCTGACCTTACCAGGGTGGATGGGCTCTGCACACCGTCAGTGTCTGGAGGAGGTGGTGGTGGTGCCTGGTGGTCACCATTGTACATGCTTCCTCCTAGCCTTTCATGTGGCATGATAATAACACCTTACGGTTCCTAGGGCCATTCAGCCAATGAAGTGTTTTCTTGTGCACTTTCTCACTTGATTCTATGTAACTGCTCTGTGAGGTGGGCCAGGAGAATCAGCATGCCCCATGAGCAGGGAGGTCCAGGGAAGTGAGGTGACCTGTTCAACATCACACAGGTCATCAAAGAGAGAGCTAGGACTCCAGTTGAGCTTTCTGAGTGTAAGGTGGGCACTTTCCCCCACAGCATCGCTGCGTTGCCCTCCTCAGCAGAGGACAGTGGAGACCAACTCTCTTGTTCCTGGGTGCCCTTCTGCCTGGGCCAACACTGGATTTGGTTTGCCCAGGTCTCTTCTTACTGGTTCCTGATCTTTCCTGCTTTTCATGTGCAGGTGCCGTGCAAGGCAGCTGAGTCTAAAGTTCATCATTCATTACAGTTTCCTTGGGGAACTTTGAAACCCCTTGTACCACTCCCTCACTTCCCTTAACACACACACACACACACACACACACACACACACAGTCCTAGTCCCAACACTTTCTTGATTTCTGTTAACATTTTGACATTGTTGCAGGCTAGGCTATGTCTCTAAGACATAGTTAGGATTGCAAATGTTTATTGAGGAGTGACCACTGTGAAAGGGAAGGAAAGGAAGGTGGGGTTGGGCATGAGGAGCCATCACACTGCGTGCAGACCTAACGGTCTCTGCCAGCCCAGTGGAGAGTTCTGGAGCAAACACAGCTGGTCCGAGGACATTCATTGGATGGAAATGGCCAGGCCTTGTACTACTGCCTTGCTCAGTTGTGGTCTGGGGACTCTTGAGAAGAGCATGAGCTTTGCTTGAAAGCTAACAGCTGGAGACTGTCGGCTCAGTGCAGACCTTGCAGCTGGGTGGTAAGTCCCCTTTCTTGAAGGGGGATCTCTATCTGTGTCAACAACATCTTTTAGTATGCTGATTTGTATTGGTCATTTAATTGTTTTTTGTCTTTAGGTCTTACTTCACTAACTGGAGTATAATCTTATTAAGAGTCAGGGCCTTATGACATCGACAAACACCCCAAAGAAATATATGATAAAAACAAACAAACAAACAAAAAAGGGCCATTTTATGGATTTTTAAAACCCCTTCTGCAGAGCAGCACATTAGATTTCCTATTAGATCATTGATTGGATTGGGGAACAAAACAACTGTGTGCCTCTGTAATAAAAAGGATGATAAATCTTCAAAACATCCATAGAAGAGAGATAAACATTACCTCTGGGAAAAACTTGACAAGTTGGAACTAAGAACAAATGATAAACATGGGCTTTATTTTAAATTTTATTTAGCTTCAGACTTTTTGTGTGTTAGACTGCAAATGTTTAATGTACCAGGGGAAACAAATTCTTGAGGTTTATCCTTGGGAAGATGAATCTGTGCAGGCCAGTCACAACTCCTGGACTTAGACTCCATTCACGCAGTGGCACAGCTTCTCCAAAGGAGAGGGCTTTCTGATCTGGGGTGATGGGCTGGCCCTTGAGAACTGCCTGTACACACTTCTGCAGTGCTCCGTAGCTCAGAGAATGAATTTAGTGACTAATCAGTGCCATCAGGAACACCTCTCAGCAGGAGGAGATGCAAATGGGAACATGTGTGTGCCCTGACTTTTTATGTCATGCCTGCACGACATAGCTGCCTTTTCCATGTTTAAAGCTTCCTCGTCTAGGAGTAACACTACAGCAATCATTCCTACTCACTTCATTTTGACAGTGCAAAAGCTTTCAAAAGTGTTTCCCCGGTGGCAAAATACACTTGACGAACACAAAGGACTATCCTTTTTAGAGCTCAAACAGTTGTCTTCCGTTTTTGGCACAGAAAGGGAACAACTAAAATGACTAATCTCACTAAGTATTACAATAATAGTGCTGACGAGACCTTAACTACATACTTCACGTGTTTAGTAGCCCTGTAATTATAGTTCTAGTTTATAAAAACAACAACTTCTAGGGCACATTTAATTGCTATCTGCCTTTATCATTGCCATCCTTCCCACAGAAATGTTCTACTCATGCACCGAGTAGACATTGAGCCCCAATGTCAGTCTTTTATCAGCCTTGAAAGGGTAAATGTGGTTTTGAATAAAACATCCTTATTTAATGCCATTTCTATTATCCTAGAAGATACTCTGGAGAAACGGTCAATAGTGGTTGATCAGAACTGGAGCTTGACTATCTTAGGACACATTATGCTGCCATCTGTACTTCATTAAACAGTCAACCTGCATTTATTCTTCATCCATTCCTACATGAATTAACAAGTCCATGGGTTGTATGTATATCAATGAAAAAGAAGCCTAACAATAGAAGTCTTACCGAGGAAATTATTTTAGGAAATGTTTAATTTAATTGTTTTTATTAAAAAAAATTTTTTTTGTTAATCCTCACCAGAGGATATTTTTCCATTGATTTTTAGAAAGAGTGAAGGGAGGGAGGGAGAGAGAGAAAGAAACATCTATGTGAGAGAGATACATCAATTGGTTGCCCCTCGCAAGACCCCGACTGGAGCTAGGGGTCAAACCTGCAACCCAGGTATGTGTCCTGACTGGGAATCGAACCTGCAACCCATCAGTTCGTGAGTCAATGCTCTAACCACTGAGCCAAACTGGCCAGGGCAAGGAGATGTTAATTTTAAACAATGTTTAGGGTAAACAAGGATAAATTGGGGGAAGATTTTTAAAAATATCAAATTGATCTGTCTGTTATTCAATATATTTGAAAATGGTTCCTCAAAAGGTCATCAGTGCTATAGGTAATTTTGAAGGCATAGCTGCCTTTCCTAATGATTTTAACTCCACATTTCCTTTCAAAAGCCTGCTGTGAGCTGGAGATGGAGCTTTGACATGTCTGATGTCCTGCAGGACTCACCCGAAAGACACCAGGAAGTTATGAGCAGTGTCTGTGGTTGTTTCCATAATTCTCCCTCTCACCTTGGGCATCCCTGTTGGCGTGTAGCACTGGCATGTTGGCCATTCCCAGAAGCCTCTGGAGGCTTGTGACTGCATGTTTGCAGGTAGCAGTGACGTGGCTTCATCCTGCTTTGTCACATTAGGTAGGAGACCACATCCTGGGATGGAGAAGAGTGCAAACTTGGAATCATACCAAGTAGATTTAGATGCTGGGTCTGCTACTTTGAACGTGCGTGATCTTGGGCAGTCTTACTTAACTTCTTTAACTGGTTTCTTACATGTGAAATGGATAATAACAGCACATCATAGGGCTTCTATGATAAGACCTGAAGTAATATGTGAGAAGCCCTTAGCTCACTGCCTGGCACAAAGGACACGGTTCAGTAAGTGATAGCTATGCTTATTATTATAGACAAACTAGCAGGAGACTCAAACTACAGTGCAACATGTCTAGAAGAAGTTTTTCAGACATGGCATCTATCAGGGGGAAACTATGTTTCAGTTGAGATTCTTTTAGTTGCAAAGAAACCAAATCTGTTGGAGCTAGCTCCAGTCAGAAAGAGCTTGAATGAAAGTTTATAAAAGAATCTCACAGGATAAAGATGAAAGGTCGAGTCAGGCTCAGAGGTGTTGATGGGAGCTGGGACCCACAACTGGGGTTACTCTCTGTCCCTCAGGCCCCACATGGCCTTCCTATCTGTGCTTCTGTCCACATTTCTGCTCCCTTCTCCTCTGTCTTGGTACGATTCTTCTGCTTATTTATCTTGCATATGGCTCGAGTGGTCTCCTAATCACCACTGATAGCAATAGGCTGGTGCATCTCTTGACAGACAATTGGTGAGAAATATGATTGGCCCAGTTTGTCTGAGCCAGGCCATGTGTGTCACAGGCCATTGCTTAGCCAATGCATTGGCTTGCTTTTGGTCAACTGTTTGTGATCCAATCAGTAGTGGCTCATGTAGTTAGGGTCACATAGGAGGTTAGCACTGCCTCTTTCAGGCCAGTGCACAGAGCAGGTTTTCTAGAAAAAGAGTAGGAATATCTAGTAAAGTCTGCCTGAGACTTGACCATGGTACTGCTAGCGGCTTTGCTAATTGAGTACTAATGATAAGGGCTCAATCACAGAGAAGTTGGAAAGACCTGAAAACTGGTGGTCCTTCCTCCCCTCTTCCCAAATGCAGTTGGAATCAAGGTGGTCGCTCAGTGAAGACATCTCTCCACCTGTGCCTTTCAGGGCAGTAGGTCAGAATGGGAAGGACTATGTGAGATTTTTCCATGCAGAGGGAAGAGCAAGTAAGAGACTGGGGGTGGGAGTGGGATGGACAAAGGGGCTCAATCAGTGTGGGCCAGCCCATTGAGGAGCTGTGACTCCTCTGAGAAGGCAGAGGAAAGACCCAGGGGAGGTCCTTTGGGCTCAGGGAAATGGCTGACTTAATGGACAGAAGGCTTTCTAAATTCCTCTGGCCCAGAGCCCCAGGGGCCTGGTTTTCCTCTCTGTTCTGGCAAGGGAGGTGGCTTTTTCTGAAGAGCTGCTTCCTGCAGCTGCAGCCATGCTCTCCCCCCCCCCCCCGGGGCACTGAGTTCTCTGGAGAATTAGACCACAGCAGCAGGTTAGTGAGGGCAAGTTTCCTCAGTAGGGCCTAGACCTTGAAATAACTGATAAGCACCTGAAGTCTTCACTCCCAGTGGTGGCAAAACTCTCTGTATTTCCCCTTTGGTCAGGAGAGGTAGTAGCTTGATTATGTGACCATCTCCCAGTCTCATTTAGTTGTAATTGCATTTCAGTAAATAATGTGACCCATGGGTCAAGTGGATGGGATAAAGAGAACTCTCTTCAGCAACCAAATGGCCTTGGCCAAAGGAAACAGCAGTTGGAGTTTGGATCTGTGCCCTGATGCCCCTAACAGAGAAGGGAGAGGGTGATGAACAGGAACATGGTGAGGGGAAATCCAGGGAAAGGGATCACCAGAAGATTGAAATGATAATAATTAAAGTAACAACAATAGAATAATAGGTTCCATTTATTTAGCACCACTTAAGTATCACACACTTCGCATACATTTGCTTCTCCTCAAGCCCTGAAAAGGAGCTATTGAAATATCTGTTGTACAGATGAGGGAACCAAAGCTCAGAGAGAGTCAATAACTTGCCCAAGTCCATACAGAGGCTGATTTGAAATCTGATTCCAAGGCCTAGGAAAATTCTATTTCCTGCATCTCCATTTTGAGACAGGTGGTGGTGGTGGTGGTGTTGGGGGTGGGGGTTGAGGAGGACTAGTGGGAATTTCACCCTAAAAGTAATACAGATCGTGCAAACAATAACAAAGGAAAGGTGTTTTACTGAGATCTATATGGAGAGGAAGAAGTAGCCAAGTCAGCTAGAACAGAAGAGGAAGGCGAAGGGTGGTGGCCATGGTCAAGGATGTGGACATAACAGGTTCACCAAATGAAAAGTCAGGTCATCTGGGTTGGCTGGATAGAAGGGTCAAAGATAGAGGGGGTTTAGGAGCCCTTTGCTGGGAAAAAAAAGGTTGTTTGTTATCCCACAGTACAACAAAATTTTTATGAAATCAGAGATTTTTACTTGTTTTTGCTCTCTTTTCACTGCTTCACTCCTAGAGAAGTACCTGACAAATGATAGGTGTTCTATGCATTTTTGATGAATGAATGGATACACATAAACATACCAGCCTTCCACATATGTGTGGATCTGTTCCAGTTGTTTATCCCACACAAATATGACACTGTCTGGATTATTGTACCTTTGATGTAAAACGTCTTCATATCTGCTCCTTCTGCCCTAACACTATATCTTGACTTTCTTCAAAGCTTTTTGTCTATTAATGTTTTTTTTGCTGGTTCATATTACATTTTAGAGTCAGTTTATCAAAACCATATTGGGATTTTGATTTGGAATTTATGGATTAATTTGGGGAGCATTCACCTCTTCACAGTGCTGGGTCTTCTAATCTGTGACTGTGTGGCGAGTAGTTCAGGAAGTGAAAGAGCTTGGAGGAGAATCCACGTAGGTCAGCCTTCCACACCAGCTCTGTTTCCTTTTGCTGAACTTTGTGTACCTGATTACACATGCGGCAGGGCTCTGGAACTCACTCTGCTTAGTGTCATAGTCACATCCCAAACTGCTGGCTGATTACCCTCCTTCCCTGGCGATGTGCTCTGCATGTGACTCGGGGGGCTGCTGTCATCCTGTGGTCAAGTGCAGTCAGCTGTGCATCTTCTCCGACTGCGGCAATGACCTACATCAGTGGGAAACTCCTCTCAGTCATCCTGGGAGGAAGGTTTTTGGCTCACTTTTAAATCAATTGCCTTGGGAATAAAAGTGAAAATTTAAAAGAAGTTGATAGCAGATCGCACCCAGGCTCCTTTTATTTCACTTTGCTAACGTGTTCCTTATTAACGAGAGTTCATGAGGCAATAACTAGAGTGCTTGAGCAATCCCTTGAAGGATCACAGCTCCTCACAAGCTGTGTACTGTGTGCTGCTTCTCTCCTGTCCCATGTCAGCCACAGACTCTGTAGCCAAACAGCACCTTTTCCGGTGAGCTTACGGATCTTGGAATCCTTTCAACATGGCGCTCCAGTAAGATCTACTAATTGATGGACTTCGGTAAAGAGAGGAAACCTATTTACTATCCTTTTTCTATTTTGATCTGGTAAGTTTAGAAGCACTTAAAACTGGGATGAGGCCAAAATCTGGGACCCTCTGTGGCTTAACACACCGGGGGCGTGCTAAGGGAGTGTCAGCTCCTTTGTCTAAAGGCTGGAAACCTTGAGTAGAGGAGCCATCTGAATATTTAATAACAGAGGTTTGGTTTTGATGATGGGCTAGGTACAAAGTACTTGTAGGTGCCCAGAGGCTGTAGAAAGAGCTGGGCTTCCTAGCAAAAGGAGCTGACTAGGAAACAGGCAGATGACCCAGCAGTTACATGAAGAAAGCTTTTCTCCAATAGTAATGGACACTGCAACCATTTTTGCGTTGAGATGTAGAATAATTGTCATGTTAATTTAAGATAATATACCTGCATGTCAGTAAAGTCATATTTAGCACCAAAAATATAAGAATTACTTTGCTATTGTGGATCCAGGTTGCCTGTTATCCCGCATTTCTGTGGATCTAAAATTGCTGCTGAGTGGGGTAATGGTTGAACACAGCTGAGCTCTGCTGGAGTCAGGCGTGGGTTTCAAGATCTGTGACCTGGGACAAAATATAAAACCTCTCTGAAACTCAGTTTTCTCCTCTGTAAACTAGGGGTAATAATAGAAGTTATCTAAAAGGGTTGCTTAGAGATTGAGCTAATGCATTTAGAGTGCTTAGCTTGGCACAGGAAGCACTCAACACTATACTAGCATTAAAACCTTCTCCCTCTGTTTGTCTAACTCTCATAGGCAGTGGGCGTAAATGCAAGAGAGTTTGGGGCTTATCAGGGGCAATTTTTTGGTGTCTGAGTCAATATAAGTGTAACCTGATCTTTGGTGCTAGAGGTCATATTTGACCCACAAATTATATCTACACATTTTGGAGAATAAAATTTGGACTCTAAGTTACAATTTACCATTGGATTTATTAAAAAAAATCTTTTTGGTTTTTAAAGTCATCATTTTAGAATCATGAATTCTGAAATAATTTCAGATATATGGGTAAAAATCCCTCTTGCCTGAAATATTAAAATTAAATCTTGCTGAAGGTATAGATGTCTATATTTTACTTTTAGACTTTTGGGCTGTTTATAAAATAAACTGTTGATATCTGACAGAGCCTAGAAAAAAATTAAGAAAAATGCAGAGGTTAAGAATTTCTAAAGATTCTGTGATTAAAGAAACATATAAAAATGGGAATATTTCATACATGTTTTTGACAGAAACCATTTCTAGATCTCTAGTAAGGGTATAGAAAATGTAGCCTTTGACTTAGTTCTTTGGAGAAGCGTTTTGAGTGATTGCTGGATAGAGCTCGTATGTGTGTGCATTGTGCTAATAGGGACTTAGGACATCATTCCTACCATATTCTCACAGAAACCTTTGTATCCATCAAATGAATAATTAGAGATGTGGATGCAGATGTTCATCTCAGCATTATTTAAGATAACGAAGAAATTGGAAACAGATCAAACATTCAAATTAATACTTAATTAAATCATGGTGTAACCGTTCTATAGAATGTGATTTTTAAAAATCACCTTTTATTTTTTTATAAAATTAAAAGATTTAAAGAAAAAGTCAAATAGTGCTAAAAGGCTCATCACTAGAAGAGTATCCCCATGACTCAACCCTCCTAATTCCCAGTTTGTCTTCCCAGAAGCAACAATTTCCACCTCTTACGTGTTTATTTTGTTATTTGCCTTTCCCCCTTCCCAAATAATATATGACCCATAATAACACTTCTTAATTTGTTTATTTTATATATTATCTATTCTCTTTCAAATGGAGCAGACTTTAGAGCAAGAAAAGTTATCAGGGATAAAGATCGAAATTACATGAAGATAAAGGGATCAATTCTCCAAGAAGACATAACAATTCTTAATGTATATGTGCCTGACAACAGAGTGTCCAAATATGTGGGCAAAAACTGGTAGAATTGCTAAGATAAATAGATGAATTCACTGTCATAGTTGGAGATTTCAACACCCCTCTATCAGAAATGGACAGACCCAGCAGGCAGAAAATCAGTAAGTACACAGTTGAACTTAACAGCACCATTAATCAACTGTATATAATTGACATTTATAGACTACTTCTTCATCCAACAACAGCAAAATACACATTCTTCTCAAACTCATATGGAACATTCACCCAGATAGCTGATATTCAGGGCCATAGTGCGTACTTTACCAAATTTAAAAGAATAGAAGTCATACAGTGCCTTCTCTCACAGCACACGAAATTAAACTAGAAACCAAGAAAGATATCTGGAAATTCCCCAAATATGTGGAGATTAAATAATACACTTATAAATGACATGTGAATCAAAGGAGATATTTCAAGGGAAATTTAAAAATATTTTGAATTAAATGAGAATGAAATACAATTTATCAAAATTTGTGGAATTCAGTGAAAACAGTGCATAGAGGGAAATTTATAATATTAAATACATATATTAGAAGATAAAAAAGTTCTAAAATAATTAATCTAAGTTTCCACCATAGAAAACTAGAAAAAGAAGAGCAGATTAAATCCAAAGTAAGCAGAAGAAAAGAAATAATATAAATTAGAGTAGAAATAGATGAAATTGAAAATAAAATATCAGAAGAAAGTCAATGAAATGAAAAGTTGATTCCTAAAAAGATTAATAAAATTGGTAAACCCCTAGAAGGCTAACTAAAAAAAAAGGAAGACACACATTACTAATATCAGAAATGAATGCAGGGACACCACACCAGATCCAATGGACATTAATGGAATAATAAAGAAATGTTGTGGACAACTCTGTGCCCACAGATTCAATAACTTAGATGAAATGGATGAATTCCTTGAAAGACCCATCTAACAAAGCTCACACAAAAAGAAACACAATTTGAATAAACCTATATCTACTAAAGAAATTTAATCAACAATAGCTTTCCAAAAGAGAAAGCAACAGGCCCAGATGGGTTCACTGTTGAATTCTATGAAACATTTAAGAAGGAAATTATATAAATTTTTTATAATCTCTTCTAGAAAATAGAAGCAGAGGAATTACTTCCTAACATCCCATGAGGCCAGCATTACCCTAATAACAAAACCAGACAAAGACATCACAAGAAAACTGCAGACCAATATCACCCATGAACATATTGCAAACATTTTCAACAAAATATTAGCAACTTAAATTTAACAATGTATAAAAGTAATTAAACATAAGACCAAATGGGATTTATTCCAAATATGCAAGGCTGGTTCAACATTTGAAAACCAATTAATGTAATCCATCATGTTAACAAGTTAAAGAATAAAAATCATATGACCATTCGTCTACTGATGGACACTTGGGCTGTTTCCAGATCTTAGCTATTGTAAATAGCGCTGCTATGAACATGGGGGTGCATGTATTCTTTCTGATTGGTGTTTCAGGCTTCTTAGGGTATATTCCTAGGAGTGGGATCACTGGGTCAAATGGTAATTCAATTTTTAATTTTTTGAGGTAACACCATAGTGTTTTCCATAGTGGCTGCACCAGTCTGCACTCCCACCAGCAATGTACTAGAGTCCCCTTTTCTCTACACCCTCGCCAACACTTGTTGTTTGATGCTTTGTTGATGGCGGCTATTCTGACAGGTACATATACACAATGGAGTACTATGCAGCTATAAGAAAGAAAGATCTCTTATCCTTTGCGATGACATGGGAGGACCTGGAAACTATTATCCTAAGTGAAAGAAGCCAAGCAGAGAAAGACAAATATCATATGATCTCACTTATTTCTGGAATATAATGAACATAACAGTGTGAGGAACAGGGTAGTCCCAGAGACGTGGAAGTAGGGTACAGACTGACATTTGCCAGAAGAGGGGGTGGGGAAGGGAGCGATGAACACAGAACTTGTACGCATGTACTCATAACCAATGGACATGGACAACAAAACTGGGGATGGGGCAGGGAGGGAGAGGGAGGAGGGTGTCAATGGGGGAAAAAAGGAGAAACATCTGTAACAAAAGTAAATTAATAAAAAATAAAAAAAAATACAGATGAATGAAAAAAAAAAATCATATGACCATATCAATAGATGCAAAAAAGCATCTGACAAAATCCAACACCCATTCATGATAAAAACTCTCAGAAAACTTTGGAGCGGAAATCCCCCAACTTGATAAAGAATGTCTACAAATACCTATAACTAACATCATACTCAGTAGTCAGCCACTGAAGCTATTCCACTAAGTTCAGGAACAAGGCAAGATGTCCTTTCTCACAGTGCTTTTCAGTTTCATACTGGAAATAATGCAACAAGACAAAAAAGTGATAAAGGTGTACTGATTGAGAGTGAAGACATAAAACTGTCTTTGTTGCATATGATGTGGTTGTCTATGCAGAAAATCTGAAAAAATCAACAACAACAACAAAAAACCCTGCTGGAACTAATAAGTGACTATAGCAAGTTACAAGGATACAAGGTTAATACACACAACTCAATCTCTTTCCTATACTAGCAATGAACAAGTGGAAACTTGAAATTAAAAGCACAATACCATCTGACCAGGTGGCTCAGTGGGTTGGAATGTTGTCCTGTATACCAAAAGTTTGCAGGTTCGATTCCTGGTCAGCGAGCACATGCCTAGGTTGTGGATTCTATCCCTGTTGGGGTGTGTGCAGGAGGCAATCAATCAATGTTTCTCTCTCACATTGTTGTTTCTCTCTCATCTGTCTATCTCTCTCTTTTTTCCTCTGTCTCTAAAAATTAAGAAAAACATATCCTTGGGTGAGGATTAAAAAAAGTAGAAAAAACACAATACTATTCACATTATTACCTGAAAGAATGAAATACTTCAGTATAAATCTAACAAAAATATGTAGAAGATCTATGAGGAAAACTATAAAACACTGTTGAAAGAAATAAAAAAACTAAATAAATGGTGAGATATTTCATGTTCATATATAAGAAGACTCAATATTGTGAAGTTGTCAGATCTTTTCAACATGATCTACAGATTCAACAAAATCTCAATCAAACTCTAGGCAAGTTATTTCATGGATATTGACAAACTGATTCCAAAATGTATGTGGAGAGGCAAAAGACCCAGAATAGCCAAAACAACATTGAAGGAAAAGCATAAAGCTGGAGGATTGACACTACCTGACTTTAGGACTTACTACAAATCTATAGTAATCAAGACGGTGTTGTTTTGACAAAAGTATAGACAAATAGATCAATGTAACATAATAGAGAACCCAGAAATAAACCTATATCAATATAGTCAATTGATCTTTGACAAAAGAGCAAAGGCAATACAATGGAGCAATGTAATTATTTCAATAAATTATGTTGGAACAACTGGACAGCCACATGCAAAAAAATGAATCTAGACCTAGATCTTAACCCCCTTCACAAAAATTAACTCAAAATAGATCACATACCTAAATGTGAAACACAAAACTATAAAATTTCTAGAAGATGACAGGAAAAAATCTAGATGGCTTTAGGTAAGGTGATGACTTTTTAAATATAACACCAAAGGCATAATTCGTGAAAGAAGTAATTGATAAACTGAACTCCATTGAAATGAAAACTTCTGCTTTGGGAAAGACACTGTCAAGAGAATAAGAAGAAAAGCCAGACTGGGAGAAATATTTGCAAAAGACACAACTGATAAGGGACTGGTATCCAAAATAAACATAGAACTCTTTTTTTTTTTTTTTTAAATATGTTTTCATTGATTTTTCAGAGAGAGAGGAAGGGAGAGAGAGAAACATCGGGGTTCAAGCCCACAACCTGGGCATGTGCCCTGACCGGGAATTGAATCTGGACCTTTCAGTCCATGGGACGACACTCAATCCACTGAGCCACACCGGCCAGGCAAAATACACAAGAACTCTTAAAATTCAACAATAATAAAACAAACAACTTGATTAAGAAGTGGTCAGAAGACCTGAACAGACACCTCACCAAAGAAGATATATAGATAGCAAATAAACATGAGATGATGTTCAACATCATAGGCAATTAGGGAAGTGCAAATTAAAACAACAATGAGATACCAGTATACACTAATTAAAACAGCCTAAATTCAAAATATTAACAATGCTAAATGTTGACAAGGTTGTGGAGCAACAGGAACTCTCATTCATTGTTGGTGGGAATGCAAAATGGTACCTCCACTTTGGAAGACTGTTTGGCAGTTTCTTACAAAGCTAAACTTACTCTTACTATATAATCCAGCAATCTCACTCCTTGGTATTTACCTCAAGGAACTGAAAACTTATGTCCACATAAAAACCTGCACACAAATGTTTAGAGCAGTTTTATTCATAATTGCCCAGTCTTAGGCACAACCAAGATGTCTTTCAATTGGTGAATGGATATACAAACTGATACATTCAGACAATGGCATATTCAGCATTAAGAAGAAATGAACTATCAAGTCATGAAAAGACATGGAGGAAACTTAGATGCATATTACTAAGCAAAACTATGGAGACTGTAAAAGGAATCATCAGTGGTTGCCAGAGTTAGGGAGGAGGGAAGGAAGAACGGACAGAACATAGAGGATATTTTAAGGCAGGGACACCACTCTGCATGATACTGTAATGGTGGGTACATGTTATTAAACATTTGCCAGTATTCAGTGAAAGTACAATGCCAAGAATGAACCCTAATGTAAAGTATGAACTTTAGGTGATAATGATGTGTCAATATAGGCTAATTGATTATAACAAATGTACCACTGTGTTGAGGGATGTTGACAGTGGGAGAAGCTGTGCATGTGTGGGGGCATTGGTTATATGGGAACTATGTATTTTATGCTCAATACTGTTATAACATAAAACTGCTCTAAAATAGTCTATTTAAAAAACTAGTTACCTAAAAATATAATATTCTCTCTCTCACACAGTACCTGTCCTGTTTTCCCTTATTTTTTTCTTGGCATTCTTACTAGTTAGATGTTGAACTTCTTAGTTTATCTTTCTAATTTCGTTCCTTTTTCCTTCAGTTAGCTATGCTTTTTGTTTTGTTTGTTCTACTTTCTGAGAAATTTCTTCATTATATTCCAAACTTTCTATTGACTTTTATTTCTGCTTTGGTATTTTAAAATTTCCAGGGGATTCCAAAATGGCGGCAGAATGAATGGAAGCTACACAGACCATCTCCTAGGACCAAACTGGAATTACAACTAAAATAAAAACAAATTGTCAGGAAAAAGCAACAGAAAAGCAGCTTGCGAGGACCATACAACCAGGGACACTGAACTGATCCTGGTAGGATTGCGGAGGTGTGAGAGGGGGGTTGGAGCCCACAGACAGCAGTGGTCTTAGCTGTGAGCAGTGCCCTCGGGGTTAAAGCCCAAGCTGGCTCCACAGTGCAGAGGGCTGGGACAGAGCACTAAAATAGCCACAGCCACTCATCTTGGGCTCCAGCAGAAGGAGGGCAGACTGGTCTGGAACTGTGTGGGGACACTCAGGATTTGGACGGTGCTCAGAGCTTTTGCTGAGTTGCAGCCATGAAGGACGGTGGCCATCTTACCCCTTCCCAGGGCTCTGGGGAGAGGCGGCAGCCCCTCACTCAGAGATTCAGCCCCACCCAGGTGGGCCATTGAAATGAAAATTGTGGCTCATTAACAACCAGCATCTGCCCCACCCTGTGGAAATCCTCTCATGCTAAACACCTGAGGGAGGTTTTCATTCAAATGAGAACCCAAGGCTCTTCAAGTAACCATGACTAATAGCCTCTAGGCAAAAAACTAGAGGATAACTGAACCTTTCCTGAGCTTGCAAATCTACTCAGGAAAGAAAGACTTGACAGTGGTGTTTAACGTGGGTCCTCCCTGCTCATCCAAACCTAGTAGAAGGAGCCACAAATAGCAGAACACCAACATCCACAGGGAAAATTTGGCAGGCTCCAAAACCCACTGAGATAGCCAAAATGGTGAAACAAAGAAACAAATCCCAAATGAAAGAACAAGAGACCTCTACTGAAGATGAGATAAATGAAATGCAGTTAAGCAAGTTAACAGAACTAGAATTCAGAGCCATGATCTTCAGGAAGCTCAACACCATGAGTAAAGACATAGAAATATTGAAAATTAACCAGTTGGAAATGAAGAAACACCAAGAAAAAAAGAAGAACGACATAGCAGAAATAAAGGACACATTGGAAGGACTAAACAGCAGAGTAGAGGAAGCTGAGGACCGGATCAGTGAATTAGAAGACAGGGTAGAAAAAAAATCAACCAATCAGAAAACCAAACGGAAAAAACACTTAAAAAAAAGGAAGACAGCTTAAGAGAACTGTGGGAAAACAGGAAATGTAATAATATTCACATCATAGGAGTCCCAGAAGAAGAAGAAAATGAACAAGGGTTAAAGAATATATTTGAAGAAATAGTGACAGAAAACTTCCCTAATTTGGTGAAGGAAGAAGGCATTCAAGTTCAAGAAGCACAGAGAACCCCAAGTAACAAGAACCCAAACAGACTCACAGCAAGACACATAGTAATTAAAATGCCAAAAATTAAAGACAAAGAGAGAATCCTAAAGGCAGCAAGAGCTAAGCAACAGGTTACCTACAAAGGAACCCCCATAACGCTATCAGCTGACTTCTCAATAGAAACACTACAGGCCAGAAGGGAATGGCATGAAATAATCAAGGTCATGAAAAACAAGGATCTGAACCCAAGACTACTCTAACCAGCAAGGCTATCATTCAAAATAGAAGGTCAAATAAAGAGCTTCCCAGACAAAAAAAAGCTAAGGGAATACATTAGCATCAAACCAGCACTGCAAGAAAAGTTAAAAGGACTGCTGTAATTAGTAGAAGAAATAGAAAGGAAAATAGAAACACACTAAACAAAAATGGCAATAAATAAGTACATATCAGTAATCACCTTAAATGTAAATGGACTGAACGCCCCAATCAAAAGACACAGAGTAGTGGATTGGATAAGAAAGCATGACCAATATATATGTTGTTTACAAGAGACCCACCTCACAACAAAAGACTCACATAGGCTGAAAGTGAAGGGATGGAAAAAAACCTTCCATGCAAAACAGAAAGGAAAAAAAAGCTGGGGTAGCAATACTCATATCTGATAAAAAATATTTCAAAATGAAGGCCATAACTAGAGACAAAGAAGGGCACTACATAATATTGACAGGATCCATCCAACAGGAAGATATAACCTTGGTAAACATATATGCACCCAATATAGGAGCACCAAAATATATTAAAAATCTTCTGGAGGACTTCAAAGGAGAAATCAACAGCAATACAATTATAGCAGGGGACTTCAACACCCCGCTGACATCACTGGATAGATCCTCTAGACAAAAAATTAACAAGGAAACAGAGACTCTAAATGAAGCACTAGACCAAATGGATTTAATAGATATCTACAGAGAATTACACACCCAAAAATACAGAATTCACATTCTTCTCAAGTGCACATGGGACATTCTCAAAGACAGACCACATGTTAGGACACAAACGAAGTCTCTACAAGTTCAAGAAGATTGAAATCATTTTAAGCATCTTCTCAGATCACAATGGCATGAAACTAGAAATCAATTTCAACAAGAACATGCAAAGACATTCGAAAACATGGAGGCTAAATAGCATGTTATTAAACAATGAATGGGTTACCGAGGAGATCAAGGAAGAAATTAAAAACTTCCTGAAAGCCAATGAAAGTGAACACACAATACAAAATCTCTGGGAGGCAGCGAAAGCAGTTCTGAGAGAGAAGTTCGTATCACTACAGGCCTACCTCAAGAAACAAGAAAAATTTCTAATACACTATCTAACCTCACAACTTAAAGAGCTAGAAAGCAAACAAAAAGAAAACCCCAGAGCAAGTAGAAGGAAGGAAATAATAAAGATCAGAGCAGAAATAAATGACATAGAGACCAAAAATACAATTCAAAGGATCAATGAAACAAAGAGCTGGTTTTTCGAAAAGATAAACAAGATGGATGGACCCTTAGCTAGACTCACCAAGAAACAAAGAGAGAGAACCCAAATACACAAAATCAAAAATGAAAGAGGAGAAGTAACAACTGACACCACAGAAATACAAAGGATCATTAACAAATACTATGAACATTTATATGGCAACAAATTCAACAATCTAAGTGAAATGAACGCATTTCTAGAAACACATAGTCTCCCAAAACTGGACCCGGAAGAGATAGAAAACTTGAACAGACCAATAACAGCTAAGGACATTGAGGATGTAATCAAGACACTCCCAGCAAACAAAAGCTCAGGCTCGGACTGTTTCACGGGGGAGTTTTACCGAACATTCAAAGAAGAACTAACACCCATTCTCCTCAAATTATTTCTAAAAATTCAAGAAGAAGGAACACTTCCAAACTCGTTTTATGAGGCCAGCATAATTCTAATTCCAAAACCAGAAAAAGACACTACAAAGAAAGAAAACTACAGGCCAATATCTTTGATGAACATAGATGCCAAAATCCTTAACAAAATACTAGCAAATCAGATCCAGCAATGCATCAAAAAATTATTCACCATGACCAAGTGGGATTCATCCCAGGGATGCAAGGCTGGTTCAATATTTGCAAATCAATAAATGTGATACACCACATAAACAAAATGAAAGATAAAAACCACATGATCATATCAATGGATGCTGAAAAAACATTCAACAAAATTCAGCACCCATTTCTGATAAAAATGCTCAGCAATGTGGGAATAGAAGGATCATATATCAACATAGTAAAAGCCATATATGAAATACCTACAGCCAACATCATACTCAATGGGCAAAAACTAAAAAAATTTCCCTTAAGAACAAGAACAAGACAGGGATGCCCACTTTCGCCACTCTTATTTACATAGTATTGGAAGTCTTAGCCGCAGCAATTAGACATGAAGAAAAAATAAAAGGGATCCAAATTGGAAAGGAGGAAGTGAAACTGTTATTATTCGCAGATGACATGATATTATATACAGATAACCCTAAAGACTCCATCAAAAATCTACTAGACTTAATAAATGAATTTGGCAAAGTAGCAGGATACAAAATTAATGTCAAGAAATCGACGGCATTCTTATACACCAATGATGAATTCACAGACAGAGAAACTAAAAAAACAATCCCATTTACCATCACGGCAAAAAAATTAAGATACCTAGGAATAAACTTAAACAAAGAAGTAAAGGACCTATTTGCAGAAAACTAGAGGACATTGAAAAAAGAAATAGAGGAAGATATAAAAAAGTGGAAGCACATACCTTGTTCATGGATTGGAAGAATTAACATCATTAAAATGTCCATATTACCCAAAGCAATTTATAGATTCAATGCAATCCCCATCAAAATACCAACGACATATTTCACAGAACTAGAACAAATACTCCAAAAGTTCATATGGAACCAAAAAAGACCCCGAATAGCCACAGCAATCTTAAAAAAGAAGGACAAAGTAGGTGGGATCACAATACCGGATATCAGGTTATACTACAAAGCTACTGTAATCAAAACAGCCTGGTACTGGCACAAGAACAGGCATATAGACCAGTGGAACAGAACAGAGGATCTGGAAATTGACCCAAGACATTATGCTCAATTAATATTTGACAAAGGTGGTAAGGGAATACAATGGAGTAAAGACAGTTTCTTTAATAAATGGTGTTGGGAAAATAGGACAGCTGCATGCAAAAAAATGAAACTAGACCATCAGCTTACACCATACACAAGAATAAACTCAAAATGGATAAAAGACTTAAATGTGACTCGTGAATCCATAAAAATCCTAGAAGAAAATGTAGGCAACAAAATTTCAGACATAATATGCAGCAGAATTTTCACTGATACATCACCTAGGACAATAGAAACAAAGGAAAAAATGAACATATGGTACTACATCAAACTAAAAAGCTTCTGCACAGCAAAAGAAACAACCATCAAAATGGAAAGGGAACCCACTGTATGGGAGAGCATAATTGCCAATCATACATCAGATAAGGGGTTAATCTCCAAAATGTATAGAGTGCTCATACAACTCAACAAAAAGAAGACAAAGAACCCAATTAAAAAATGGGCAGAGGAACTAAATAGACACCTCAAGGACATACAAATGGCCAAGAGACATATGAAGAAATGCTCAACATCACTAATCATTAGAGAGATGCAAATTAAAACCACAATGAGGTATCACCTCACACCTGTCAGAATGGCCACCATCAAATCATCAAGTAAGTGTTGGCAAGGGTGTGGAGAAAAGGGGACTCTAGTACACTGCTGGTGGGAATGCAAACTGGTGCAGCCACTATGGAAAACACTATGGTGTTACCTCAAAAAATTAAAAATTGAATTACCATTTGACCCAGTGATCCCACTTCTAGGAATATACCCTAAGAAGCCTGAAACACCAATCAGAAAGAATACATGTACCCCTATGTTCATAGAAGCACTATTTACAATAGCTAAGTTCCGGAAACAGCCTAAGTGTCCATCAGAAGATGAATGGATAAAAAAGCAGTGGTACATGTACACAATGGAGTACTATGCAGCTGTAAGAAAGAAAGATCTCTTATCCTTTGAGACGAAATGGAGGGACCTGGAGAGTATTATACTAAGTGAAACAAGCCAAGCAGAGAAAGACAAATATCTCATGTTCTCATTTATTTGTGGAATATAATGAACATAGTCAGAGGAACAGGGTAGACCCAGAGATGTGGAAGTAGGGTATAGACTGACACCCCTCAGAAGAGGGGGTGGGGGAGAGGGAAGAGATAAACCAGAGAACTTATGGGCATGTATGTGTAACTGATGGTCATGGACAACAAAGCTGGGGACGGGGAGGAGGGTGTGAATGGTGAAAAAAGGAGAAACATCTGTAACAAAAATAAATTAATAAAAAATAATAATAAAATAAAATAAAATACAGAGGGGACTAGAAAAAAAATAAAAATAAAATAAAAAAGGAAACATATCAAAGTTTATCCCTAAGTCGTGGAATTGCTGTTTTATTTAAAAACATCTTTTCTGGCCCGGCTGGTATGGCTCAGTGGTTGAATGTCAACCCATGCACCAAGAGGTAGCCAGTTCAATTCCCAGTCAGGGCACATGCCCAGATTGTGGGCCAAATCCCCAGTGGGGGAATGCAGAAGACGACCAATCGATGTTCTCTCTCATAGATGTTTCTATCTCTCTCTCCCTCTCCCTTCCTCTCTCTCTCTCTCTATAAAATCAATAAGAAATATAATAAATGAATAAAAACATCTTTTCTGGATGTGCCGAATTTTCTATAGTAAGCATACAACACTTTCATAATAAGATAATTTTTAAAACATGTTTAAAAATTCATACTAATGATAATGTTAGCTCAATACGGACAACTTTGATTGCAGTGAGCATTAATGATCTGGAGAAGAAAAAAAAATTATTTTCTCTATTCAAATGTTAAAGGTTTAATAATAAATTAAATGTAGGCAGTGGAGAAACAAGCTTCCTGGTAAGAATTGGTTTTCCCTTCACTGCCAATGTAAACACTATTCCTGTGGATAATGGTTAACAATGTATATTTTAAGATTATATAACTGGTAGGTATTAAAGATTTAATATAAGAATATGCTGCATAAAATATAGTTACTCTAGTATTAGAAGGTGCTTTTAAATACCTGACTGTAATCTAAATCAAACTATTCTAAAATGAGTTCCATGGAAAGCAGCTCTAATTGATTCTCTGCAAAGAAATAAATTTGCAAATTGCTGCATATTATTTTGCTTTCTAGGAGAAACAGTTCACATCAGGGAAGACTTTGAGGGCACCACAATAAAGAAACTTGGTTGTTTTATTGGTTTAACTTTGTTTGAATAAAAGTTTTTGTATTTTTAAATTATAGTTTATATTTCAAGTACCCACCCAGCCCCATTCATAGTTATTACAATACTATGACTACATACCCTAGCTGTACTTTACATCCCTGTAACTATTTTGAAACTACCAATCTGTACTTCTTAATCCCTTCATCTTTTTCACCCAGTCCCCCAAATCTCCTCCCCTTGGTCAACCGTCAGTCTGTTCTCTGAATCTATTTTTTTTATTTTTTTAATTTTGTTCTTTAGATTTCACATATAAATGAAATCATATGATATTTGTCTTTCTCTTTTTGATTTATTTCACTTGGCATAATACAGTCTAGGTCCATCCATATTTGTCACAAAAGGTAAGATTTTATTCTTTTTATGGTTGAGTAGTATTCCATTATATAAATGTACCACAACTTTTTATCTACTTGTCTATTGATGGGTACTTAGGTTGCTTCCATATCTTGGCTATTTTAAATAATGCTGCAATGTACTTATTTTGACCATAGAACTCTTTTTTTTTTTTTAACAAAATCTCTCTGTGTGATCCTGACCATTATCGTTGTTACTTAAATCAAATGTCCAGTGTTTGATTTCTTTCAAGTCATAATCATGAGGCTAGGGGGCCATACTCAATTTTGTGGTGTCGTAGAATCAAACCATTCAATTTATTTGATCATAGAGTAAAGTAAAATGAACCATGCTAGATATGCCCTGCATTGCTTTAGGAGAGAGAAATTTTACTGTTTAGTTGGGCGGGGGGGGGGGGGGGCGGGGACCGAGTAGAGCACTTTACTTGTTTCGTTTTTGGATAAGGCTCAGAGGTTGTGGTTCCCAGCTGTTTTCCAGCAGCTGTGGCGTTTTGTAAAGCCTGGAGCATCATGTGGGAGTATCTTTGTTAAAATATATCTGTAGGTGCTGGCTATTGTCAAATTCTACAGCTGGAGCCCTCAGATATGAAGGTTTATTGTCTAACTTTCAAGCAAATACAATTTTAATGAAAGTAATCATTCAGGGATTTTCTTTACCACATTTTCTTTTTACGTCTGGACTCCTTTTATAAAAGGAAATAGGAAAAATAATTTGGGAATCTAAAATAATTTAAACTTTATCTGTTCATATTCTTAAACTTCTATCTGAACATATAAATGGTGGCATTTACAATAAAATAAATTGCTTGGAAAAAATCGGCTCTTTTAAAACAGTTTTTCAAAGCCTCCCACTCTAGATAGTTTTTCCAGTCTTATTGGAAAGATTGAGAGTGGAGAATGCAGGTTCTAGTCCCAGCCCTGCCACCAAACAGCTCCAAGGTATTACTGTTAGTACTATTAATAACAACTTTTATTGAGGGCTTAGTATATGCCAATTATTGTGCTACAGACTCTACATGCAGGAGTTCTTTTCATCTTCACTACATTCCATCAGAGGGTTGGACTGAATAACTACTCATCCCTTTTCCATGCTAAAATGATCCCAGGAGATATGTCTCTGCTGCCAGACCTTTGTTCTACTCTGGGGGCAGGGAGATCAGGAAGCAAAGGAATCTCATCCTCACTGAAAGCAGTGGGTAGACAAGCTCTTAGGAGCCTGAGATGGAACTCAGAACCATTTTCTATTCTAAACCAATATATAATCTAGTAAAACATTGTTTTCTTAGCTCACAACCGGTTTAAGTTGGGCAGGGGAGAGGTGGCTTTTATTGACTTGCCCACCAGTGTGAGGTCCTGTGTTTGACAATTTAGCCATCAACTCTACCAGTTAGGTGGTATTATGTATCTTCACCATAGTAACTCCACCACCTGATATTTATAAAGTGTCTTGGGGTTTTAAATGTATCTCTACACCCATGATCTTATTTGATTTCTAGTGCTTAATACTGTATCATATTGTTACATGTCTGAAAGAGAAGACCCTCTAGAATATTAATTTTACTGCCTTATTCTCAGTTCTGACTCAACAACCGAAAACTTTCACTGCCTAATGGCCAGATGATTTCTAATCAGCTGCTCTGCTTTGGTAGTGTGGCCTTGGTCCAAGGGGCCATTCTGGCATGGGGATGGTTTGGCAGGCAGAATCTTATTCATCTGTTTTAACACAAATACCCCAGTGTACAGAAATTGGAGAGTGTGTATCACTTGCATGTAGATTATGCCATTTTGATGTATGGGCTTGGTAGAACTCACCATCCATCCTTTTTTTTTTTCCCTAAAAGGATGGTTCATATTACTTTACTCAGAATTCCTAGGAAACCGAACTGGATGTTTATTGGACTCTTACTCTTCTGCACTCGTCTTTCTTGCTGTTTACCTTTTAACTTATCTGCTGAGGGATAACAGGAGAAAAGTTTCTCTCTGCTCAGTTCTTATTAGGATTTTAATGATTTTATTCCCCCTTTCCCCATTAGGAAATAACCGCATGTTAAATTGTTCACCACATAAGAAATATAAAATTAATTAGTATTTAAATCAGATTGCTGAGTTTAAATCTTATAGTAGGTAAAGCCTTCCTTGTTTTTAAAATGTGGAGCCGTATTTTTTTTTAAAAACCTGAAATCTGAATTTTTTCAAGCAGCCTCAATAATTTTGTAGTTCTAAAAGAATTGCTGGACCATTCCGTTTGAGGCAGACTGATTTCCTAGGGCCCCAGATCACATAGTCAAGAGTTTACAGAGATTTTGGTGCCAATAACAATCATGAACAGGCAACTCCTACACAAAATGCCACAGTGTGGTTGCAGGAACAGTGAGAGAGCCTCTGACCAGGCTTAAGTCCCACAATTAGAGATTTATTACTTTGGCTCAAGATTTTGTCACCTGGAAAATTATAAAAACCCCATGTGAGGGTTGACATGGTCAGCCTTATGCATTTATCAAGATCTTTAATGAAAGCAGTTTTCGATATTGATGGCTGAGACAAAACGGACAGCTAAGGTTGAAGAGAGGGTTGACAGTGGCAGGGAAGTGGGTGCAGGGGGAAGGGAAGGCTGAGAAAAGGCAGCTAGCTGGTAATGGGGGAAGGGTAGAAGAAGTCAAAAGATAAATTTCACCTGTTTTGTTCATTTATTTATTCAACAACTGTTTACTGAGAATCCCATTTATTGACTGAGAACTCACTGTGTTAAGGCTGTGGAAGAAATAATCATGCCCTCTGGGAGTTCAGGTGTAGGGTGAGAGGCAGCCATGTGAACAGGTAGTGACAGCACAGTGTACAAAGTGTCATTAGATGGGGCAGGCAGAGAGGATGGTGCAGTTGCAGAGGAAGGGTGTGGGGGGAGGAGTGACAGAGAGCCATCTCAGAAAGACTGATATTTGAATTTGGTCTTAGGAGACAAATAGAGGGGATCCAAGATGGCAGTGGAGTGGGTAGAAGTTATATTCACCTTGTCACAAGGCCAAACTGGAATTACAACTAAAATATAGAACAATCAACCTGAATTACCAAATGAAGACTAGTGAATAGAAGTCTTATAACCAAGGATTTACAGAAGAAGCCACATCAAGACTGGTAGGAAGGGTGAAGACACCAAAAGGGCTGGCCCCCACTCCCACGGGCAGTGGCTGAGATTCCAGAGGGAAATCTTAGCTGCAAACATTCCCTCTGAGAAACATGGGGTCTCAACCCCATGCAGGGCTACCCAGCTCAGAGCACCAGAGTGGGGAAGAGGTGCCTACATAACATCTGGCTCTGAAAATCAGTGAGGGTTCTGTCCACCAGGGAGACATGAGAGTCTGCTAGAAACCCAGGCTCCCTCTTAAAGGGGAAGTGCACAAAATCTCATGTACAGCCACTCACCCTGGGCTCCAATGACGGGAGGGAGCCTCAGAACAGAATAGAGTCATGTGAAGACTGACTGGGTTGTGTAGCTCTGGGGATAGAGCTGAAGGGACAGCCACCAGGGTCTCTGTGCTGAGTTCTTCTCCCACACTGCAGATGCCTTCTTTCTTGGGTGGAGCACTCTCCTCCATACGGCATCAGTCTGGAAGAATGCAATAGCCCCACCCTCTTGACTCCCTGTCGCCCACCTTGCAGAGGAGCTGGCTGCCAGGGCTTGGGGTGTAGAGGTCTGGCACACTCAGGAGGTGTCAAAACTGAGTTATGTAGCTCTGGGGAGGGGGCCATTCCTCCCACCTTCCCATGAGCCTGACTGGTGCTACCCCCTCATGGAGATCCACTAACCCCACCCTCCCGACTCCCAGAAGTCCTGCCCTATTGGGCTTGGGCTCTCCAGGAGGTTGAGGCACAATCTGGGACAGTTGTGTGGCTGTAGGAAGGGGATCATTTTTCCCTCACATACCTGATTGGCACAGAAATTTCCCTTCTCATGATCAAATCTTGATCTGTTTGGGCCTGATAAACTCTGTTGACCTCACCCTGATGACTCCCTGAGACCTCACCCCACCACGAAGGTCTGCGGGCACCCAGCGAGTGGCAGCTAGACTTGGTATACCCTAGGACTTTGCTGAGTGGACTCAGACCCAGCACTGGCACCAAGTTTGAGTTTGTATCAATCTAGTGAACACCACTCGCCCCTACCTGGTAACTCACTGAGAACATACCTCATGCAACTCGCCTACTGCCAGAGGCTCTTTCAGTGACTGAGCCTAACAGAAAGCCAGAAGGTGGAGACAGGTGAAGGCAGATCTCAGGGTGCCTTGGGCCTTTTGCTGACCTGCCCCTGGGCTTAGTACTGGTGGAAATAACCTTCGGTGCACATCTTGGTCCTTCCAACACACATCCAGGCCCAGCAGAGGCTCTCGCAAACTGTGGATTACCTTGTAGCTCCAAACAGGTTGCCCAACACCATTCATAGGCAGTGTCTAACATTGACCTATACTAGAGTCCCTCCCAAGAGGCCCCAGAACCAACACACCCAGTGACAAGCATCAGACAATTTAGAGCAGGATCCAATTAGCTGCACTGTGGTAGAGGGATATCTTGGCAGGCACCAGACCCTGCTCAGGCAAATTCTACTTCATGTGGTCAGTACTCGCATAGCAGCTCGTACACTGTGTTGGGGGCTGATCCTCACAGTCAACCAGCCTGAGGTTGACCCCATGCCTGGGCAGGCATACAGCAATTGAGATTCAACTACAACCGGAAAGCTCACATAACCCACACAAGGAACATTCCTGGAGCACCTAGCTCAGGTGATCAAGGAGACTGTGCCACTGGGTCCCACAGAACACCTACTACATAAGGCCACCCTACTGAGACTGGGAGACATAACAGACCTGCCTAATACCCAGAAACAAAGCAGAGAGGCAGACAAAATGGGGAGACAAAGAAACATGCCCAAAACAAAAGAAGAGGAGAAATCTCCAGAAAAAGGAACTAAACAATCTACCAGATACATTGTTCAAAACAATGGTTATAAGGATGCTCACTTAACTTAAGGGTGGAATGGATGAACTCAGTGAGAACATAAAGAGATAGTAAACATCAAAGAGGACATAGAGACCATAAAAAAGAACAAGACATAAATGAAGAATACAATCTAAAATGAAGAACACACAAAAAGGATTCAACAATAAGATAGATGAGGCAGAGAAATGAATCAATGATTAGGAAAAAAAAGGTAGCAGAAAACACCCAATCAGGGCATCAAAAAGAAATAAGGATTTTTAAAAGTGAGGATAGTTTAAGGGACCTTTGGGACAACATAAAGTGTAACAACATCATAGGAGTGCTAGAAGGAGAAGAAAGAGAACAGAGGATTGAGGACCTGTTTGAAGAAATAATGACTGAAAATTTCCCTAACCTGGTGAAGGAATAACATACACAAGTCCTAGAACTGCAGAGATGAACCCAAAGAGACCCATACCAAGACACATTCTAATTAAAATGCCAAATTAAAGACAAAAATATTTTTTTGGCATAGTTTTAAAAATTAAATTAATTTATTTATTGTTACAGACATCCTTTTTTTCCCCTTTGACATCCTCCTCTCCCCTTCCATCTCCCCCCGCCCACCTTCATCCTTCACCATATTGTTGTCTGTGTCCACTGATTATGCATATATGTATATTAGTTCTTTGGTTTATCACTTCCTACCCTCCCACCCCCACCCCCTCTGAGGTTTGTCAGCCTGTTCCCTACTTCCATGTCTTTGGATCTATTTTGTTCATCAGCATATTTTGTTCATTATATTCCAGAAATAAGTGAGATCATGTGATATTTGTCTTTCCAAAGAGACAATCTTAAAAGCAGCAAGAGATAAGCAGTTAGTTATCTACAAAGGAGCTTCCATAAGACTGTCAGTTGATTTTTCAACAGAAACACTTCAGGCCAGAAGGGATTGGCACAAAATATTCAAAGTGATGTAAAACAAGGATGTACAACTAGATTACTCTACCTAGCAAAGCTATTATTTAGAATTGAAGGACAGATAAAGAGTTTCCCAGGCAAGAAAAAGCTAGAGAAATTTACCACCACCAAAACTATATTATAAGAAATGTTAAAGGGTCTTTTTTCAGAATAAGAAAGAAAAAAAAGAGGAACATAGTTATAGAAAATAAAATGGCAATAAATGCATACTCATCAATAATAACTTTATTTTTATTTCACTTTTTACTTTAATTTAATTTAATTTTTTTATTAATTTATTTTTGTTACAGATGTTTCTCCTATTTTCGCCATTGACACCCTCCTCCCCATCCCCTCCACCCTGTCCCCAGCTTTGTTGTCCATGCCAATAGGTTATGCGTACATGCATATAAGTTCTGTGGTTTATCTCTTCCCTCCCCCCCAACCCCCTCTTCTGAGGGTTGTCGTCTGTACCCTACTTCCACATCTCTAGGTCTACCCCGTTCATCAAACTGTTGTGTTCATTATATTCCACAAATAAGTGAGATCATGTGATATTTGTCTTTCTCTGCTTGGCTTGTTTCGCTTAGGATAATACTCTCCAGGTCCCTCCATGTCGTCTCAAAGGATAAGAGATCTTTCTTTCTTAGAGCTGCATAGTACTCCATTGTGTACATGTACCACTGCTTTTTTATCCATTCGTCTACTGATGGACACTTGGGCTGATTCCAGATCTTAGCTATTGTAAATAGCACTGCTATGAACATGGGGGTACATATATTCTTTCTGATTGGTGTTTCAGGCTTCTTAGGGTATATTCCCAGGGGTGGGATCACTGGGTCAAATGGCAATTCAATTTTTAATTTTTTGAGGTAACACCATAGTGTTTTCCATAGTGACTGCAGCAGTCTGCATTCCCACCAGCAGGTACTAGAGTCCCCTTTTCTCCACACCCACGCCAACACTTGTTTGATGATTTGTTGATGGCAGCCATTCTGACAGGTGTGAGGTGATACCTCATTGTGGTTTTAATTTGCATCTCTCTGATGATTAGTGATGTTGAGCATTTCTTCATATGTCTCTTAGCCATTTGTATGTTTTGTTTGGAGAGGTGTCTATTTAGTTCCTCTGCCCTTTTTTAATTGGGTTCTTTGTCTTCTTTTTGTTGAGTTGTATGAGTACTCTATATATTTTGGAAATTAACCCCTTATCTGATGTATCATTGGCAATTATGCTCTCCCATACAGTGGGTTCCCTTTCCATTTTGATGGTTGTTTCTTTTGCTGTGCAGAAGCTTTTTAGTTTGATGTAGTCCCATGTGTTCATTTTTTCCTTTGTTTCTGTTGTCCTAGGTGATGTATCAGTGAAAATTCTGCTGCATATGATGTCTGAAATTTTGTTGCCTACATTTTCTTCTAGGATTTTTATAGATTCACGAGTCACATTTAAGTCTTTTATCCATTTTGAGTTTATTCTTGTGTATGGTGTAAGCTGATGGTCTAGTTTCATTTTTTTGCATGCAGCTGTCCAACTTTCCCAACACCATTTATTAAAGAGGCTGTCTTTACTCTATTGTATGCTCTTGCCACCTTTGTCAAATATTAATTGAGCATAATGTCTTGAGTCAATTTCCAGATTCTCTGTTCTGTTCCACTGGTCTATATGCCTGTTCTTGTGCCAGTACCAGGCTGTTTTGATTACAGTAGCTTTGTAGTATAACCTAATGTCCGGTATTGTGATCCCCCTACTTTGTCCTTCTTTTTCAAGATTGCTGTGGCTATTCGAGGTCGCTTTTGGTTCCATATGAACTTTTGAAGTTTTTGTTCTAGTTCTGTGAAATATGTCATTGGTATTTTGATGGGGATTGCATTGAATCTATAGATTGCTTTGGGTAATATGGACATTTTAATGATGTTAATTCTTGCAATCCATGAACAAGGTGTGTGCTTCCACTTTTTTATATCTTCCTCTATTTCTTTTTTCAATGTCCTGTAGTTTTCTGCAAATAGGTCCTTTACTTCTTTGGTTAAGTTTATTCCTAGGTATCTTAATTTTTTTGCTGTGATGGTAAATGGGATTGTTTTTTTAGTTTCTCCTTCTGTGAGTTCATCATTGGTGTATAAGAATGCCATCGATTTCTTGACATTAATTTTGTATCCTGCTACTTTGTCAAATTCATTTATTAAGTCTAGTAGATTTTTGATGGGGTCTTTAGGGTTTTCTATGTATAATATCATGTCATCTGCGAATAATGACAGTTTCACTTCCTCCTTTCCAATTTGGATTCCTTTTATTTTTTCTTCATGTCTGTTTGCTGTGGCTAAGACTTCCAGTACTATGTTAAATAAGAGTGGTGAAAGTGGGCATATCTGTCTTGTTCCTGTTCTTAAGGAAAATGTTTTAGTTTTTCCCATTGAATATGATGTTGGCTGTAGATTTTTCATATATGGCCTTTATTATGTTGAGATATGATCCAACTATTCCCACATTGCTGAGCATTTTGATCAGAAATGGGTGCTGGATATGTCGAATCCTTTTTCAGCATCTATTGATATGATCATGTGGTTTTTATCTTTTATTTTGTTTATGTGGTGTATCACATTTATTGGTTTGCAAATATTGTACCAGCCTTGCATCCCTGGGATGAGTCCCACTTGGTCATGGTGAATACTTTTTTTGATGTATTGCTGGATCCGATTTGCTGGTATTTTGTTTAGGATTTTGGCATCTATGTTCATCAGGGATATTGGCCTGTAGTTTTCTTTTTTTGTAGTGTCTTTTTCTGGTTTTGGAATTAGAATTATGCTGGCCTCATAAAACGAGTTTGGAAGTGTTCCTTCTTCTTGAATTTTTTGGAATAGTTTGAGGAGAATGGGTGTTAGTTCTTCTTTGAATGTTCGGTAAAACTCCCCCGTGAAACTGTCCGAGCCTGGGCTTTTGTTTGCTGGGAGAGTCTTGATTACATCCTCAATTTCCTTAGCTGTTATTGGTCTGTTCAAGTTTTCTATCTCTTCCGGGTCCAGTTTTGGGAGACTATGTGTTTCTAGAAATGTGTCCATTTCACTTAGATTGTTGAATTTGTTGCCATATAAATGTTCATAGTATTTGTTAATGATCCTTTGTATTTCTGTGGTGTCAGTTGTTACTTCTCCTCTTTCATTTCTGATTTTGTGTATTTGGGTTCTCTCTCTTTGTTTCTTGGGGAGTCAAGCTAAGGGTCCACCCATCTTGCTTATCTTTTTGAAAAACCAGCTCTTTGTTTCATTGTTTCTTTGAATTGTATTTCTGGTCTCTATGTCATTTATTTCTGCTCTGATCTTTACTATTTCCTTCCTTCTACTTGCTCTGGGGTTTTCTTTTTGTTTGCTTTCTAGTTCTTTAAGTTGTGAGGTAAGATAGTGTGTTAGAAATTTTTCTTGTTTCTTGAGGTAGGCCTGTAGTACTATGAACTTCCCTCTCAGAACTGCCTTCGCTGGATCACATAGATTTTGTGTTGTTGTGTGTTCATTTTCATTGGTTTCCAGGAAGTTTATAATTTCTTCCTTGATCTCCTTGGTAACCCATTCATTGTTTAATAACATGCTATTTAGCCTCCATGTTTTCGAATGTCTTTGCATGTTCTTGTTGAAATTGATTTCTAGTTTCATGCCATTGTGATCTGAGAAGATGTTTGATATGATTTCAATCTTCTTGTACTTGTAGAGACTTCGTTTGTGTCCTAACATGTGGTCTATCTTTGAGAATGTCCCATGTGCACTTGAGAAGAATGTGAATTCTGTATTTTTGGTTTGTAATTCTCTGTAGATATCTATTAAATCCATTTGGTCTAGTGCTTCATTTAGAGTCTCTGTTTCCTTGTTAATTTTTTGTCTAGAGGATCTATCCAGTGATGTCAGCGGGGTGTTGAAGTCCCCTGCTATGATTGTATTGCTGTCGATTTCTCCTTTGAAGTCCTCCAGAAGATTTTTAATATATTTTGGTGCTCCTATATTGGGTGCATATATGTTTACCAAGGTTATATCTTCCTGTTGGATAGATCCTTTCAATACTATGTAGTGGCCTTCTTTGTCTCTAGTTATGGCCTTCATTTTGAAATCTATTTGATCAGATATGAGTATTGCTACCCCAGCTTTTTTTTCCTTTCTGTTTACTTGGAAGATTTTTTTCCATCCCTTCACTTTCAACCTATGTGAGTCTTTTGTTGTGAGATGGGTCACTTGTAAACAACATATATATGGATCATGCTTTCTTATCCAATCCGCTACTCTGTGTCTTTTTATCAGAGCATTCAATCCATTTACATTTAAGGTGATTATTGATATGTAATTATTTATTGCTATTTTTGTTTAGTGTGGTTCTATTTTCCTTCCTATTTCTTCCACTAATTACTGTAGTCCTTTTAACATTTCTTGCAGTGCTGGTTTGGTGCTAATGTATTCCCTTAGCCTTTTTTTGTCTGGGAAGTTCTTTATTTGACCTTCTATTTTGAATGATAGCCTTGCTGGGTAGAGTAGTCTTGGATTCAGATCCTTGTTTTTCATGACCTTGATTACTTCATGCCATTCACCTCTGTCCTGTAGTGTTTCTGTTGAGAAGTCAGCTGATAGCCTTATGGGGGTTCCTTTGTAGGTAACCTGTTGCTTATCTCTTGATGCCTTTAGGCTTCTCTCTTGGTCTTTAATTTTTGGCATTTTAATTACTATGTGTCTTGCTGTGGGTCTGTTTGGGTTCTTGTTACTTGGGGTTCTCTGTGCTTCTTGAACTTGAATGCCTTCTTCCTTCACCAAATTAGGGAAGTTTTCTGTCACTATTTCTTCAAATATAATCTCTAACCCTTGCTCTTTTCTTCTTCTTTGGGGACTCCTATGATGTGAATATTATTATGTTTCCAGTTGTCCCACAGTTCTCTTAAGCTGTCTTCCTTTTTTTTAATTGTTTTTTCCGTTTGGTTCTCTGATTGGTTGATTTTTTTCTACCCTGTGTTTTAATTCACTGATCCAGTCTCCAGCTTCCTCTATTCTGCTATTTAGTCCTTCCAATTTATTTCTTTATTTCTGCTATGTCATTCTTCATTTCTTCTTGGTGCTTTTTCATTTCCAATTGGTTGATTTTCAATGTTTCTATGTCTTTACTCATGGCTTTGATGTCCTTACTCATGGTGTTGATCTTCCTCAATATCATGGCTCTGAATTCTAGCTCTGTTAACTTGCTTAACTGCATTTTATTTATCTCATTTTTGGTAGAGGTCTCTTGTTCTTTCATTTGGGATTTGTTTCTTTGTTTCACCATTTTGGCTATCTTAGTGGGTGTTGGGGCCTGCCAAATTTTTCCTGTGGATGTTGGTGTGCTGCTGTTTGTGGCTTCCTTTATTGGGTTTGGATGAGCGTGGTAGGACCCACGTTAACTACCACTGTCAAGTCTTACTTTCCTGAGTAGATTTGCAAGCTCAGGAACGGTTCAGTTATCCTCTAGTTTTTTGCCAGAGGCTATTAGTTGAGGTTATTTGAAGAGCCTTGGGTTCTCAGTTGAATGAAAACCTCCCTCAGGTGTTCAGCGTAGGAGGATTTCCACAGGGTGGGGCAGATGCTGGTTGTTTATGAGGCACAATTTGCATTTCAATGGCCCACCTGGGTGGGGCTGAATATCCAAGGGAGGGGCTGCCGCCTCTACCCAGAGCCCTGGGAAGGAGTAAGATGGCCACCGTCCTGTGTGGCACAACTCAGCAAAAGCTCTGAGCACCCTCCAAATCCCAAGTGTCCCCACAGAGTTCCCATCCAGTCCACCTTCCCTCTGCTGGAGCCGAATGTGAGTGGCTGCGGCTATTTTAGCTCTCTGTCCTGGCCCTGTGTGCTGTGGAGCGGGCTTGGGAATTTAACCCCAAGGGTGCTGCTCACAGGTAAGACCGCTGCTGTTCGTGGGCTCCCAGCCCTCCTCTCGCACCTCCACAATCCTACCAGGATCGATTCAGTGTCCTTGGTTATATGGTTTTCGCAAGCTGCTTTTCTGATGCTTTTTCCCAATGATTTGTCTTTATTTTAGTTGTAATTCCAGGTTGGTCCTGGGAGATGATCTGTGTAGCTTCCATTCACTCCGCCGCCATTTTGGAAATCTAATAACTTTAAATGTAAATGCCTTAAATGCTCCAGTCAAAAGACAGAGGGTAGCTGAATAGATAAGAAAACAAAGACCCACATATATGCTGTCTACAAGAGACCCACTTCAGGTTGAAAGACACACACATACTAAGAGTAAAGGGATGGAAAAAGATATTTCATGTGAATGAAAATGAAAATAAAATAAAAGCTGGGGTAGTAATATTTGTATTAGACAAAATAGGCTTTAAAACAAGGCTATAATAAGAGACAAAGAAGGACACTATATAATGCTAAAGAAAGCAATCCAACAAGAGGAAACATTTATGTACCCAACATCGGAGCACCTAAATATCTAATGCAATCTTGATGGACATAAAAGGAGAGATCAATAGTAGTACAGTCATAGTAGGGGATTAAAAAACCCCATTGGCATCAATGAATAGATATTCCTGACAGAAAATCAACAAGGAAACAGCAGCCTTAAATGACACACTAGATGAGATGGATTTAATTGATATCTTTAGAGACATTTCCCCCTAAAACAGCAGAATATACACTCTTTTTAAGTGCACATGGAATGTTTTCTAAGATAGACCACACGTTAGGACACAATACAAGTCTCAACAAATTTAAGAAGATTGAAATCATATCAAGCATCTTCTCCAACCACAGTGATATGAAACTAGAAATCAACCAGAAGAAGAAAAAAAAAACTGAAAAATACACAAATACATGGAGGCTAAATAATGTTACTAAACAGTGAATGGGTTAACAATGAGATCAAGGAAGAAATCAAAAGACCTTGAAACAAATGAAAATGAGAACACAACCCAAATTCTATGTGACATAGCAAAAGCAGTCCTAAGGGAAATTCATAGCATTACTGGCCTAGTAAAGAAACAAGAAAAATTTCAAACAATTTAACCTTACACTTAAAAGATCTTGAAAAATAACAACAAAGAAAGCCCAAAGTGAGTAGAAAAAAGGAAATAGTAAAGATTACAGCAGAAATAAACTAAACAGAGTCTAAAACAATACAAAAGTTCAATGAAACCAAGAGCTGTTTTGCTGAAAAGATATATAAAATTCATAAACCTTTAACTAGACTCATTAAGGAAAAAACAGAGAAGATCCAAATAAAAAACATCAGAAATGAAAGTAGGGAAATAACAACTGACACCATAGAAATTCAAAGGGTAATATGAAAATATTACTAACAACTATATGCCAATAAATTGGACATTCTGGAAGAAATGGATACATTTCTAGAACCATACAATTTCCCGAAATTGAATCAAGAAGAAACAGAAAATCTGAACAAACCAATTACAACTAATGAAATTAAAGCAGTAATAAAAACAAACAAACAAACAAACAAAAAACTTCCATTAAACAAAAGTCCTGGACCGGATTACTTCACAGGTGAATTTTACCAAACAGTCAAAGGAAAACTAACAGCTATCGTTCCCAAACTATTCCAACAACTTCAAGAGGAGGGAGGACTCCCAAGCTCATTTTATGAGGTGAGCAGTATCCTAAATCCAAAACCAGATAAAAGCAATACAAAGAAGAAAAATGATATGTCAATATCCCTGATGAACATAGATGCAAAAATCCTCAACAAAATATTAGCAAACTAAATCCAGCAATTCATTAAAAAGATCAAATAGATTTGTTCCTGGGTTGCAAGGTTTGTTCAATATTCACAAACCAATCAATGTGATACATCACATAAACAAAATGGAGAATAAAAATCACATGATCATATCAATAGATGCAGAAAAAGCATTTGACAAAATCCAGCACCCATTTATGATAAAAACTCTTAGCAAAATGTGAATAAAGGGACCATATCTCAACATAATAAAGGCCGTGTATGACAAACCCACAGCCAACATCATACTCAATGGGCAAAAACTAAAAGTGTTTCCCATAAGATCAAAACAAAGATATCAGTTTTCACCACTCTTATTCAACATAGTACTGGAAGGCCTAGCCACAGCAATAAGAGAAGATGAAGGAAAAAAAGGCATCCAAATTGGAAAGGAAGAAGTAAAACTGTCATCATTTGCAGATGACATGATGCCGTATATAGAGAACCTTACAGATTCCACCAAAGAACTACTAGAACTGACAAATAAATTCAATAAAGTAGTAGGCCACAAATCTCCAGAAATTGGTTGTGTTTTTATACACTAATAATGAACTATCAGAAAGGAACACTAAGAAAATCCCACTTAAATTACATTAAAGAAAATGACTATGAATAAATTTAACAAAGGAGTACAAGAAGTTAAAGCCCTGTACTTGGAAAACTATAAGACACTGAAAAAAGAAATTTAAGATACAAATAAGTGGGCATATACTGTTCTCATGGATAGGAAGACTCAACATTGTTAAACTGTCCATACTACCTAAAACAATCTATAAATTCAGTGCAATTTCTATCAAAATACCAATGGCGTATTTCACAAACCTAGAACTAATAATCCAAAAATTTATGTGGAACCATAAAATACCTGAATAACCACAACAATCTTGTGAAAGAAGAACAAATTTGGAGGAATTATGCTACCTGATAGCAAACTACACTATAAGTCCTTAGTAATAAAAACAACATGGTACTGGCATAAATACAGACATATATATCCATGGAACAGAATAGAGAGCCCAAAATAAACCCACACCTATATGATCAATTAATATTTGACAAAGGAGGCAAAAAACATTCAGTGGGGGTAAAGACAAGTCTATTAATAAATGGTGTTGGAAAAATTGGACAAACACATGCAAAAAAATGAAACTAGACCACCTTCTTACACCATACACAAGAATAAACTCAAAATGGATTAAAGACTTAAATGTTAGACTTGAAATCATAAAACTTTTAGAAGAAAACATAGGCAGTAAAACTTTGGACATTTCTAGTAGCAATATTTTTTTCTGATATATCTCCTCAGACAAAGGAAACAAAGGAAAAAATAAACAAATGGGACTACATCAACCTAAAAAGTTTTTGCACAACAAAGGAAACCATCAACAAAATGAAAAGACAACCCACTGAATGGGAGAACATATTCACCAATGATACATCTCATAAGGGGTTAATATCCAACATTTATAAAGAACTCTTAAAACTCAAGACCAAAGAAACACACAATCCAATGAAAAAGTAGGCAAAGAACCTAACTAGACACTTCTCCAAAAAAGACATACAGATGGCCAGTAGACGTATGAAAAGATGCTCAATGTCATTAATCATTAGAGAAATTCAAATTAAAATTACAATGAGATATTACCACATACCTGTCAGAATGGCTATTATCAGTAAATCAACAAACAAATGTTGGTGAGGATGTGGAGAAAAAAGAACCCTTGTGCACTATTGGGAATGCAGATTGGTTCAGCCACTATGGAAAACAGTATGGAGTTTTCTCAAAAATCTAATAATGGAACTACATTTTGAGCCAGTGATTCCACTTCTGGGTATATATCTGAAGAAATCCAAAGCACTAATTCAAAAGAATATATGCACTTTTATGTTTATTGCAGCATTATTTACAATAGGCAAGCTATGGAAGCAACTCAAGTGCCCATCAATAGATGAGTGTATAAAAAAACTGTGGTACATATATACAATGGAATATTACTCAGCTTTTGAAAAAAATGAAATCTTATAATTTGCGACAGCAATGGATAGACCTAGAGGGTATTGCTAAGTGAAATAAATCAGAGAAAGACAAATGCCATATGATTTCACTTAGATGTGGAATCTAAAGAAAGGTATAAATGAACAAGCAAAACAGAAATAGACTCACAGATAACAGAGAACAGACTGATGATTGTCAGAGAGGAGGAGTATTGGGGAATGAGTGAAAAAGGTGAAAGAGTTGAGCCCCTGGCTGGTGGTTCAGTTGGTTAGAGCATTGTCCTGTACACCAAAATGGTTGTGGGTTGAATTCCTGGTCAGGGCACATACGTAGGTGTGGGTTTGATCCATTGTCAGGGCGCATACAGGAGACAACCAATCGAGGTATTTCTCTCACATTGATGTTTCTCTCTCTCTCAAATCAATAAAAGCATATCTTCAGGTGAGGATAAAAAATAAGGTGAAGGTGAGTGCATTGAGAAGTATAGATTGGCAGTTACAAAACAATCATGGGGATATAAAGTACAGCACAGGGAATATAGTCAATAATATTGTAATAACTATGTATGGTGCTAGGTGGATGCTGGAAATATTGGGGGAAATACTTTGTAAAGTATATGGTTTTCTAACCACTATGTTGTACACTGAAATGAATACAAAATAATATTAAATGTAAATTGTAATAGAAAAAAATAAAATAAAAACCAAACAAAAATAACAAATACAAATAAAACTCATCCTCTGTATCTTTTGTTTTGTTAATCCTCACCCGAGGATATTTTTTCCATTGATTTTTAGACAGAGTGGAAGGGAGGGAGGTAGGGAAGGAGGAAAACAAACATTGATGTGAGAGAGACACATCAATTGGTTGCCTCCTGAATGGCCTGGGATCAAGCCTGCAACCTAGGTACATGCCTTTGACTGGAAATTTAACCCAAGAAACTTTGGTCCATGGGCTGACTCTAACCGCTGAGCCAAAATGGCCAGGGCTCATCTTCTGTATGTTAAAAAAAGAAAAAGAAAAATAAGAGAAAAATAGAAATGTTTGCCTGTAGGACTACAGTGAAACCCTTTATCCATGGTTATCCTTCCCTTGGTTTCAGATGCCCTTGGTTAACTGAGGTATGAAAATACTGAATGGTAAATCCCAGAAATAAACAATTCATAAATTTACAGTTGTGAGCCATTCTGAATAGCATGATGAAGTCTGTCAACGTCCCTCCTGGGATGTGAGTCATCCATTTGTTCACTGTCTCCATGCTGTAGTTGCTCCCCACCCATTAGTCACTTAGTAAACATCTTGGTTATCAGTTTGACTGCCAAGGTATTGCAGTAGCCTTTATCTTCATGTAACCCTTATTGCACTTGGCCCCAAAGCACAAGAATAGTGATGCTGGAGATTCTGATATGCCAAGGAGAAGCCTCAAAGGGCTTTGTTTAAGTGAAAAGGTGGAAATGTTTCATTTTATGTGGAAAGAAAAAAATTGTATGCTGAGGTTGCTGAGATCTACAGTAAGAACAGATATTCTATTTGTAAAATGGTCTAATTTATATATTGAACTTTATAACAGATATTCATAGGAAAAAACATAGTCTATATAGGGTTCAGTACTCTCTATGGTTTCAGACACCCACTAGGAGTCTTGTGGGGAATGACTTGTATGGGGAGGAATGGCCACTCTCACACAGGGTGAAGGGGTAGCCTTGGGCATAGGGCAAGAGGCAAGGAAGAGCTTGTGTAGGGGAGTGAGATGAAATATTCCAGGAGGCTGGAAACTATGAGGTGCATTGGGATGGCTGGTGAAACTGAGGCTGAAATATTGTGGCAGAACTTCATCCTCCTTTTGAAGGTTGAATTTGATTCTGTAAGTGATGGGAAGCTTGTGATTGTACAGAGGGCTCAAACAGATTTGCATGATAGAGAAAAGGGTCTGGCAGCCTTGAAGTGGATGGATCGGTAGCAGGGGATGCATAGAGACAGAGGACAAGGGGAGCAGTGCACAGTCTTGACCATATCAAGTGCTTTTGGCATGTTCTATAGCTCAAGGGTACTCTAAAAAGGCAAATAGGACTTCAGAAAAGCCGTGTCTCTGTAGCCTGTAAAACATATGCAAACCTGAAGCAGGTGGGTGCTTGTGTCTGAGTTTAGAGTTTGTTTTTTAAGCTATATAACACAAAGCCTCACAAAACTGGCAAGATCTATTAGCACAAGGAAATTGAATAGTTTGTTTATTTAAACATTTTTTTAAAATTTATTTTTCAATTACAATTGACATACAGTATTAGTTTCAGATGTACAATGTAGCAATTAGACATTTATGTACCTTAAAAAATTATCACCCCGTTAAGTCTAAAACCCATCTGAGGGAAATGTAATGATTTAAATCTTGGACAAGTTATATAGATTTATGCACAGGTATTATTATTTATATATTCATACCAGTCTTTTTCATGTTGTTATTAATCCATTTGAATAGTCCATCAACACAAGAACTAACAATGAGATGACATTTTGTTAAACCCAACTCAAAAGTGAATGTAATCCTAAGACCAAGACTTAATGTTGGTGTTTTTAAGGGATACTTTCAAATGTGCCAAAAGAAATGCTTTAACTTTTAGTAAAAACTTGATCTTGATATAAAACATGCTGTTTAGATATAGTTTTACAAAATGACATGATGTCTTAATCCAAAAGACACACTCTGATTTGAGGTCCTCCTGTCCTCAAACCCCTGTGGAAGCCAGGAGCTCTTTCCATCTCTCCCACCCTCACTTGGAATGTTTCTGTGGCTCAGCCATGGCAGTCACACCATATCAAGGGTTAGAGGCAGATCATGGGAAAATAAACTTTTAAAAGGGAATCACCTTGCGAAAATGAAGAGAGGAAGGCAAGCCATATCCTCAGACTTTGATTGTGAGATAAAGTCACAACAGGTGCTGGGACTTAGGTCAGAAATATAAATAGAATGTAAATTCTAATGAAAATGGCAAAGTGATTCTGGAGCTAAGAACTAAGACAAGGTTACGGAGGCCTGTGCGATCTCAGGTAACACCTTCTCACATGGCTTTCCTTAGTCCCCAGTTCTACTTTCTACTTTGTTCATACTTCATTTCAGGCAATGATGTACTCTCCTTAGCACCATAGTTTTGTATTAATTTTAGCCTGACTAGTCCATTGAGTCTGCCCATTCTCTTGTCCGAGCCAGAACTTAAGTTGGAGCTACATGGTAAGCATCCTGGTTTCCTGATAGTCCAGGGCTTTATATGTAGTAGGTGTTCTGTACAGAATGGCTGAAGAGAACTTGGCTTATGATAGGTTTCATTTCCTGCTCTGCTGCTTACAGCATATGACCCACATCAAGGAGTTTAACCCCACTAAATCTCAGATTTCTCACTGGGTTCTTCTATTAAGTGAAATAATGTATTTTTAAAAACCCCATTACCTAACACATAGTATGAGCTTAATAATTGCTCATTATTATTATAATTGTCAATAGCTTCAAGATTATAATAAACAGTAAAAACAATTTTATTTCATTATACCATACTGATAAGTGTATTATCTCATTTTTACCTAGTGACACCAAAATATACTAGCTGACAGAATTAACAACACACTAGTTTTAGTGAGTGTTCAAGAGACTACAAAGTCATGGTTATATTACCCCAAGAAGTGAAGAAAGAGGAAATGATTTGTAGATAACTTGACAAGTTCACTGGCATCATGGGGTCCCAACATAGACGTTTAGTTTGAAAACAATATCATCTATATGTGTTTGTCAAAGGACTCACATTTTACAAAGTCTCAACACTTGATGGCTGACAAGACCTGAATTCTCTAGGGAATATCTATTCTGTAGTTGGCACACAGGCAATTTCCTTGGCGTCTTTGGTTGCTAGAAACAAGAGCATCTATTTGGGCCTCAGGTTCCCTGTGCAACTTAAGATAGAATCTACTTTTTTTCTTCTTAGTTCCAACCTTCTTCAGAAAGTAAGGACCACAGAGTGATTAAAAATGTGGCCTCTGGAATGATTTTGGGTCCCTGGGATCTTACTAGGCTCTGGTACGGAAAGCTTATATTCAGTTTTTAATTTGGATTTCATACAACCTTGTGAGGTAGATAGATATTATTTTTCCCTCTAACAACTGAGGCCTGAGGTGAAGTAATTTCTGTAAGGCCACACAGCTCATATATGGAAAGGCTGGGCTTTAAACCCAGGTTGGTCTTAACTCCAAAAACTAGATTATAATCACTACACAACACTTCCTCCCATATTACCAGGTATGCCAATCACCAGCTTGTCAACATTGGACAAGCTACATTAAATTTCCCACAGCTTTGGGTTTCTTATTTGTAAAACTTAGATGATATCGTACAGAATTTTTTGAGAATATAGATGACATTTGTACAAGAATATATCTACCAAGGAGCAGCTATTGCGGTTTGAGTGGGAATTTTGAAGAGGGAGATCTTAAGTAGTCAAATCCTGCAGACACTTTCCTATAGCACCAATGGTCACAAAAGCACAAGGAACTGTGCAGTGATAGAGAGCAAATGTGTGTCTAGCTCGTAGCTCAGTGCTTGGCACAGATGGGTCCTCGGTAAATGTTTGCTGAATAAATGGATTCAACATGCATGTTTGTTGCTTGCAATGCAGGATGCAGAAAGGTGCACAATTCCTCACCTCAAGAAACTTATTTCTAAAGAGGAGGAGACAGACAAGTACAGGCATACCTTGGAGATGGTGTGGGTTCGATTTCAGACTGCCACAATAAAGCAAATATTGCAAAAAAGGGAGTCACACAAACTTTTTGACTTCCCAGTGCATATAAAAGTTATGCTCACAGTACACTATAGTTTATTAAGTGTGCAATAGCATTATGTCTAAAAAACAATGTACATACCTTAATTTAAAAACACTTATTGCTAAAAAATGCTAACCATCATCTGAGCCTGTTGAAAAAATGGCACCGATAGACTTACTCTATGCACGGTTGCCACAAACCTTTAATTTGTAAAAAATGCAGTATCCTTGAAATGCAGTAAAGCAAAGCACAATAAAAAGAGGTATGCCTGTAAACAGAAAGTAAAATAGTGTAATATATGAATGAAGAGTCAGGAAGATTTCTTGGTGAAGAACATTGGGCCCTGAGTCTTGCAGGATTCATGGGAGTCCATCGTGTGAAGAAAGGAACAAGAAACATGCTGGGAACAGTATGTAAGGCACTTGGACACAGAGGTTGTTGTAAGAAGTACAGATTGTTCTGGGAGGAAGGAGTGTATAGTGAGCAGTGAGATTGGTCCTAGGTCTTGAATGCTATGCTGAGGAATTGGGATTGCATACTGAAGGTAGTGTGTGGAGTGCCTGAAAGAACTTCATTAAGGGAGTGTCATGAAAACATTTCTATTTTAGAAAATTCACTGTTGGGAAATGTGCAGAATGGTTGAAATAAAAGAGGGTAGATATAGAAGTAGAGTTAAAAGGTTATAATGATAGAAAAGAAAATAGTGGTAGAAAAGATGTTTAGCTATTATAGCAAATATGGGGAGGAGGAAATGGATTTCAACTGTATTTAGGAGGTAGAATTAATTGGACGTAAGGTCAGGTTAGCTACAGAGAAAAAAGGGAAGAAATGCTATCTAAGTAACCAGATATATAATGGTTCCATTAATAATATTAGCTACCTTTTACTGAGTACTTCTTATGTACCTGCTTTGCATGCATAATTCCATTTCATCCTCATGTCAATCTGCAAAGTAGTTCTTCATTTTATGGAGGAAGAAGGTGAAGCTCAGAGTAATTAGGAAGCTTGTCCACTATCTCATATGGAGTAAGTGGTGGAGTTGGGATTTCAACCCCAGTACCTGTCTCCCAAGCCCATGCCATCAGTCACTGTGGCATGACAGAACCTTGCTGTGCTGAGGGACCACAGTTAGAGAAGGTTGGGAAAGGGAAGGGAGGAGATGATGATCACATGGTATAAGTAAATCCAATCTGTTAAGTTTTATGCTGAGTTTTACTTGCATAGAAGCAACATTGCTCTCATCTGGGTGTGTTGGTAGGTGAGGGATGGAAAAGGGTGCCAAGAAGGGGCCCTCTACCAGCTTCCTGCTAAAATCATGGTGCTCCCTCTTTCCTCCTCCAGAATTGGGGTTGGTCAAGGAGAGATTAAGGAGCAGAGGTCTTCAGGCCAATGTTTCCAGCTTTAGTGAGAGGCCCAGCAGAAAGGGGGTCCAGACTCTGAAGCTAAAAACAAGGAATGGCTCAGGGCTCCAGAGATGTAGACACACTCCAGGGATGTATACCATTGAGACACCCCATCTCATGATTAAGGACAGTACCCCCATAAGCTCCTTTCAATACTGAACTCACAGCAAGTAAACACACTCCCACAATGACCATACATAATATTGGTGGAAATAATGCAAATGAAATACAAGTGAGGAGCTGCTATTTAGCTCTCCTGGCAATTGGCATCTGAGCCAGTTCAAGAATATGTGTGAATCCTTGGGTAAGGCAGGTATGATTTCAGAAGCTCCAAATGGATCCTTCCTCTGTCCCTGCCCTTTTAAAATGCAGCTCTTCATTCTAAAGACGGGCCCAATAAAGCCTCTTTAGTCATTTCTCCTGGAAGAAGAATCAATCTCTTGTGAATACGTTTTGAGGGTAGGGCAGGAAAGGACTCAGTGTATGTCGGCAGGGAGATGAAGGCAGCCTGGCCTGGAAATGCAGAAAAACACAAACTACCCAATTAGGGTTAACCATTATACTACATTTTTAGTGAGGTAACAGTGGTTAAAAACGTACGAGTTTCAGGTGTACAACAGTATTCGGTATCTCTATAGATTATAGTGTGCTCACTACTAAAAATCTAGTTTCTATCCCTCACCACACATTTGACCCCCTTTACTCATTTTGGACACTGAACCCCCCTCCCCTCCGGTAACCACCAGTCTGTTGTCTGTATCTATGAGTTTTGTTTTGTTTGTTTCTTTTTTTATATTCCACATATGAGTGAAATCATATGGTTTTTTAACCTTTTCTATCTGATTTATTTCACTTGACATACTACCCTCAAAGTTCATTCATGTTGTTGCAAATGGCAATATTTAATCTTTTTATGGATGAGTAGTATTCCATTGTATAAATATGTACCACATCTTTATTCATTCATCAGTCGATGTAAGAATGGTTATTATCAAAAACACAAGACATAACAAGTGTTGGAGAGGATATGGAGAAAAGGGAACCCTCATGCACTGTTGGTGGGATTGTAAATTGGTGCAGCCACTATGAAACACAGTATGAAGGTTCTTTAAAAAATAGACCTATCATATAACCCAGCTATTCCACTCCTGGGTATTTATACGAAGAATATGAAAGCACTGATTTGAAAAGGTATTCACTGCAGCATTATTTACAATAGTCAGGATATAGAAACAACCATGATTTCATTTTTAAACCAATTCAGTAGAGGTTGCTCATTAAATTACGGGCTAATAGAAATTTATTTCATGACCATATCTGGAGTCATGACTTCTCAGTGTCCTGTGCTTGACATTTAGCACAGTCACTCCTTGGGAGGATAATTCATAAATAAACCACTGAGACTCCATCATCTTTGAAGATATACTATTGTTAAATGCACACATTAGCACTTTTGCTCTCTCATCTTTTGGCATGTGTTTCAAGGGGTGTTGAGCAAGGTGGGAAATGGGGAGTGTCAAGAATTAATGGGCATTGCCCAATAAAATGGATCAATTGACTTTTGTTGTTGAAATGGTAAGATTTTATTCTGTTTATGGCTGAGTAATATACTATTGTTCATATGTACAACATCAATTTTTTTCTTTTGTTTAGTTTTAAAAATTTATCTTTATTGTTGAAAGTATTACAGATGTCCCCCCATCTCCACCCTGCTCCCCCCCAAGACTCCTACTACACTATTGTCTGTGTCAATGGGGTGGGGGAGGGAAGGGGGAGGGAGATTAACCAAGAGATTAATCAGTTGATTTTTTAATAGCCATGATATACCTGGAAGTAAAAATAACTGTAGAGCAGAAAAATATTATTATTATTATGCATGTTGTAATTACTATCTGGGTCATGAAATGACAAGAATGTATGTTATGCCCATCTGGCTACTGATTTTCCTATACCTTGCCCTCAAGCATCCCAGGAGAACTCTCATTCTCTTCCCTTACAAAAGTGACAGGGTTTCTGCTTCAAGAATGATTGAGGGGTTCTCCCACCTTGTTGCTTTACTAACCACCTTCCCTTATCCACACACCCACAGCAAATGACTCTCTTCCTCCAATCCGAGGAGACAGGCAGAGTCTGAATCTTTCTTTCGTATTTCCAGGAGCTGGAACACAAAGAATGAGTCCATCAGATTATCAACATCAGGCCAAATTTTCCCTCTCCCCCAGTCCTTTTTAATTGGGGAAAATATTTATTTTACAGTCTAGCAAATATATAAATTAGAGTTCCAACATCTGTGAAAATAATAATTTAAAAAATCAGTATTTTTGCTCAAAGTTTACAGAAAATCAATATAGCTCCTTTTCTTAAGAATTATTTTTCTTGCCCTGGCCGGTTTGGCTCAGCGGTTAGAGCGTCGGCCCACAGACCAAAGAGGCCCAAGTTCGGTTCCCGCTACAGGCACCTACCTCGGTTGCAGTTTGTCCCCAGCCCCAGTTGGGGTCGTGTGGGTGGCAACCAGTTGATGTGTCTCTTTCACATCGATGTTTCTGTCTCTCTCTTCCTCCCTCTCTCCTTCCCGCTCTATCTGAAGATAATATTAAAAAAAAAAAAAGAATTATTTTTCCTTAAACTACTTAAAATAAATTAGTAATTAAGGATAAAACAACCATGACCACAATCTTGGTATTAAAGTTTAAGCAACCTTCCACTGCCCTTGTTTATTGTTTTTATCATCAGTTCAGCTTTGCATTTCTTCAAAGTCCTGTAGAAATGGCTGGCAATATTCAACCATCAAATCAAAGCCCTTTGTTGGAATTGTTTCTTTGGTGTAGTGGAAGATATGCTGTGAGTAATTTGATCAGTTCAGCCATTTCCATAATTAGAACAAGAGCTAGACTTCCTGAAGTATGTGCTCATACCATGGTCTGAAGTCACATAAAAGTAAATGCACAAAGCCCTTATGTTATGTGGTCCTAAAATAGCAGCTATTTTAAAGAGTAAATACATCTAGCAGTTTGTCCACCACCCCAGTTAGACACAGAGATCTGCTCTACATTCGCTTATCTGTTGATGACTAATGAAAAGCAAGTCAGAGCATTTCACTTGAAATGCATTCTTTCTCTGTTTAATGGGTGTGTCATAGATACCCACTCCCATGAGATTTACTCAACATTTCCCTGGATTTCTCAAGGGCAGGGGAAAAGCAACATTTAAATACACTGAGTATTTCCTATTCATGTTATTTACATGCCTATAGAATTTTATGTGTGATCACCTTGGTGTGATGTGGTAAAAGCCTCATGGGATCGCTGAAATTGCAGGTGCTCTAGACTTCATTTTAAAGAAGTGGAAACATGTTCAGTGGGTATAATTATCTGAGGCTGTTTGGTGGGGTAGTTTAGATTCTATGCCCCAAGACTCAGGGAAGACAAGGGAGCTCAAACCACTTCAAACGTTCTTCTCATTCCACTGGCTTCTGGTGACCTCCCCGCCCTCCCCTCTCAACTGGTGCAGAATAGAAGTTCATCCACCAGGTGCTAGCAGAGCCAAACACTAGACGCCAAGAATTGCAGTGGACAAATATTGGCTATTTTATTATGAATGGCGCCACCCAGGAGAACTGGAAGTTAATGCTTAAAAGCCCAAACTCCCTAATGGTGTGTAGGTTACAGATTATATATGGCAAAGTCACAAGACACCATGGATTAGGGGTTCAGGGTCGTGTTGGGAGCTGATTGGTCGGAGGTGAACTGAGATGATGAATAATTTTTTCACGTCTTGAGGATATCTCTGAGATCTTTCTCAGCATCCCTGTGTCTGGTCTCATGGGAAAGTAACCAGGGAGTCAGTCCACGTTAGGGTTCAGGAACTGAAACATAACTAAGTCAAGATGTTGTCTTTAGTCCTGGCCGGTTTGGCTCAGCGGTTGGAGCGTCAGCCTGAGGACCAGAGAGTCCCGGGTTTGGTTCCGCTAGGGGCACATACCAAAAAAAAAAAAAAAGATGTCTTTAGCCTGCCAGAGGTCCAGATCCTGTAACCATTAGTCAGGTCTGGGTTAATGTCTCCTGCTGCCTTGATCCTGTAACCATTAGTCAGGTCTGGGTTAATGTCTCCTGCTGCCTTGGGGGTTGCTGATTATCCAGAGAGAGGGAGAGAGAGAGAGACAAGAGACAGAGAGAGAGAGAGATGATTTGTAGAGCTCGGATTTAAAACTGAATCTAATCAAAATAATTAAGGAGTCTTGGTTTCACAACTGTTCTCCACACAGAAGTTAGAATAAAGTTCCTCATACCCTGTTATTGTGTTACTCCTTATTTTCTAGCTTGTAAAATTCAGACATCTCAGCTTACCATTCCTGACAATGTCCCTGTGTCATAGCAGCCTTGTTTTAATAGTCTATACCTTTGAATCTGCGGAATCAACAGCCTTGTCACTGCTCTGGCAACGTCTTTATCCTTTTGGCTAACATGAGACTCTCTCATCCTCCGAAATCGTAATGAAAATTCCCAGTAGCCCTGTGATCTTCCCTGGTGGTTTTACCTGATTCTAAACACCCTTCTCAGAGCATACTCATTTAGAGAAGTACATATTTAATTTTGCAACAATATAGAGAGAAAAGTTTTAAGAAAATGTCCTCCATAATCTTACTACCATAACACAACTTTTCAAATTTCTTTGTGTTTCCTTCTCATTCTTTCTTACCTGAGTATAAACTTTTACATGGTTGTGATATATACAACTTGTATTATATTTTCATTAAACATTATTTTGTAACTATTTCTTCATGTTCCTGTACTACCTTTATTTTTAATAATAGTAGTATAGTACTTTATCTATGAGTAGTGAGTGATGGTAGAGAGAGAGAGAGAGTAGGATATGTAACCAACCTAAGTGTTACCTTGGGCAAGGCATATAAGCCCTTTTGAGCCTCAGTTTGTTCATCTGTGAAATGGGGATAGATGTATGTAAAGCACATAGTACAGTGCCTGACATCTGAAAAAAACTGGCTGTGATTTATTACCCAGTTTGAGCCATAAAAACTTGTTTTTATGGTTTGTTGCTTTGAAAATTTTTGTGGCTGTTTTATGAGCAGTTCCCAGACAATTGTTAAGCTTCTCAGGAGTATGAAACTTTTATTTATTTTGTACCACTTTCTAGGTCTCCTGTTAAGAGACAGATGTCTGCCTCAAAGAACTTTCAAAAATATGGTATAGAGGCTGGCTTCATTTCATTCTAAATAATTATGCTCTTCAAACTGAAACCTGGTCACTAGGTTTTGATGTCCTAAGAACCCTAAGTTTAGTTAAAAGTCAAAAAAGAAGCTTTGGCTAGGTCCCTTTATTTCCTAAATAATTTCTAGCTGAAAAAGCTGAGTTCAACCAGTGTTTCACATTCCCACCTCAGTTCCTTAACTCTAAAATCTAGGTCATCTCAGGCCAGCAGCTTAGCTTTTGTCTGAAATGAGTGTGTCCACTGCTGTGTGTATCTTGCTCAGAACATTCTAATTTATTTATGGACTAAAGAGAGGAATGAAGATAATGAAAGGTGATCTGTAGCTCTAACCTATGTGAAGACACTTTTTTAAAAAAATATGTTTTTTTTTAATTGATTTTAGAGAGAGAAAAAGGTTGAGGGAGAGATAGAAACATTGATGAGAGCAAAACATCGATTGGCTGCTCCCTGCACCCCCCCCCCCCCACCAGGGATCAAGCCCACAACCTCAGGCATGTGCCCTGACTGGGGATGGAACTGGTGACCTCTTAGTGCACAGGACAGGACGATGCCCAACTAACTGAGCCACACCCACTAGGCGAGGCACTTAATTAATTACTTACTTTTTATTGTTGAGAGTATTACAGATGTCTCTCATTTGTCTCCCTTTTCCCCCCTCCACCTGGCTCCTGCCCCACCCTAGACCTTCACCTCATTATTGTCTGTGTCCATAGGCTATACATATATTCACGTAAGTTCTTTGGTTAATCTCTTCCCACCGCCCCCACCCCCTTTTCTCTGAGATCTGTCAGTCTGTTCCATGCTTCCATGTCTCTGGACCTATTTTGTTCATTAGATTCCACATATAAGTTATATCCTGTGATATTTGTCTTTCTCTGACTGGACTGGCTTATTTAACTTAGCATAATAATCTCTAGGTCCATCCATGTTGTCTGGAAGGGTAAGAGATCCTTCTTTTTTATAGCTGTATAGTATTCCATTTTGTAAATGTACCACAGCTATCTTATCAAGGCACTTATTTTTAACATGATAATGGGATAGAGAAGCAGAGAGCTTGCCCCTCTTTTTTATTCTTCTCATTTACATTTGGCCTCCTGACAGCCAATGACCAATTGTTTACTTTGAGCCCCCCCTCCCCATTTCCTGAGAAAGATGCATCTGCTTAAAGCTAACATTTTCATGACAAGTTTAGGAGATTCAAGTTGGAGTTTTACATTAAGGAATGACTGAGTACCCACATATTCTGGTATATTCTTTTTCTTAATTATTAGCTTGTCATTTTAGAGCTAAACTCTTTCCCCTATTTACAAAATGAGGACAATCACTGCACACCAAATATTTCATGGACTCAGTTGAGAAGAAAAGTGTTTTTAAAAATTCTAGTGTTACTTTTATTTCAGTTGTTTACATTATCTTAACAACTATATGCAACTTTCTATGTTCTCAATTTTCTGTCTAGTTGTAAAACTCTTGTTCTCTAACACATCGTGATGGCAGATGCCCCAAAGATTCCTGTTTTGTCTTGTAAGCAGTATCAGCTTATCCAATGGTTAGTCATGTTTGTAGTTTCTTTATTTCAACATGGGCTTCTGATACTTTAAGTGCAAAAAAGTAGTCTCTGTGCTAATTCTCAAGTCAAATGAGGAGGCTCATTTCTGATGATTGCTTAATCTTCATTCCCAAAAGAATCCTTCCGCTTAAAAAAAAAAAAAAAAAGTCAAAAGGCATTCTGCTCACCAACTTGCCTGAACATGCCTCCTTCGCTCTGTGCTTTTCCCCCTCTGCTGTTGAAATCCTCTGGCATGACTGAAGCCTGGCAAGCAGCATGATTGGAGATGAAAAGTTTGTAGTCATTAACACACCTTTTGCAGATGCATTTCCAGCCACAAAATTATGTGGAGATAGAATGTAGTCAATTCAGGTCTGGCTTTTCCATCTTACTTTAGACTCTAAAGCTTAGACTAATGGCACCATTTCACGTTATGTTGTACTGAATCTTAGGAGAAACATTTCCTTCACGTTAGAACTTCTGTCAAACCTGTGCAGGTTGCTCTGTAATAGTTATGGGAGAAGACATTTTGCTAAAGCATGAGGAACTGAGCCTCTTGTTTTTAAAAAATAATTAGGAAATCACCTTTTTTCTCTTTTATTTCAGTAGATCAAATTTCTCATTGAAGAGAATTGAATTTTGTTTTGCTTTGTTTTAAATGTGACTTCCACAGAGAATTACCAAGTGGCATTTATTCTTTGGATGTGAGAAGGATAAAGTCACTAGAAGAACATGTGAGGAGGCAGAGATAGTTTTTCAACATACTGTCTAAGTTATTGAACAAAACCCCCTACAGTTTTCAATATGCTTCAGCAGATCTACTGTATGAACAAGAGACAGTACACCAAGGTGAATAAGAGCACAGACTGGGTTTGAATTTTGGCTCTACTGACTGGCTGTGTGACAGCAGGTGAGTTACTTAACCCCTCCGAGCCTCAGTTTCCTCATATGTAGAATGGAGATGATATCACTACCACCACAAATACCTACCTCAGAGGGTTATTGTGGTGATTAAATGAGTTAATATTTACAAAGTGCTTAAAATAGTACCTTGGCACATAGTAAATGTGATGTGTTAGCTGTACTATCACCAGAGACATAGGATATTTATATTATAAAGACTGAAAGATGGCTTTTCTACAGACATGCCCCATGTCCTTCTAGGGAAGGTCCCTTAGGTCTTGACTTCCTATTTTATGGTTTTAAATTTATACCAACATTTCTTCTGTTTCACTAAATGAATACTAGATTCCATTTAAAAACCTCAATTCTAAGCATTATCTAAAAACCTTAACTGATAAATAGCACACTATGTTAGAAAAGTGTTTTTAAAGAATCACTTGATGATTAAAGTTGACTGATAAACACATTGGAGGACAAAGAGGAATATTCAATAGTTAAAATACATTATTTTCTGGATAACGATAAGTATGTGTTGTAATGCTATATATGCCAGTTTGTTATTCTCTGTGTATGTGAGTATTTGATCAGTTCCTGTTTTCCTAATTAGACTTTAACTCCATGAGGATAGGTACTGTGCTTTGCTCCAGCACCCAGTGTCTGATATATAAGAGACATTCAAAAGTAGTTGTTGAATGAATTAATGATTAAATGCACGCATGGCTTGGTAATAAAAAAAGATACCTTTGAAAGTCATTGTGTTTATATAGTAGCCTTTTAAAAAGTTCATTTGTAGATCATAGGATTTTTTTTTATGCTCTTACTATTTCTATTAAGAAAATAGAAGGCTGACAGAAACTGAGGTACAGAGAGATTCATTAGCTTAGCAAAGAGACAGGCTTGAGGATGAGCTTTTGGTCTTCCGAGTCCCAGTCTGGGTCTATTTCCAGGAAGATGGAAAGGAGAATCAAGAAATGCCACCTTACTTCCCTCTTTAATATTTTCCTTTCTTCTCCCCCAAGTAGTTCCATGCTTACATTCTATAGATGCAGAACAGAGAAAGGAGAGAATCTTCAGACATTTGTTTAGTATTCTTCTAAAAGGAAAGTGGACATCAAAGCACAGAATTGCTACATACCCATAACTCAGAACCCTAGCTCTCAGGTGCCAGTTCTGGTGACAGTTTCTGACATGCTGATAAAGTCAGAGTGTGCTGCTGGCCTCCATACAGATGTCTTGAACATCAAAGGTTTAATATCAACAATGAAAATGTAAAATGAATGTGGCATGTTGCTAAAAAAATACCATGTAGGCAAATGGATGACTTTTTATTTAGCTCCTGAAAATACCTTACATAGAAAGACATTCTTAACTATCTGGAAACTATTTTGAGGAAATTAAAGTTTTGGAGTTCAACTCTATAATGATTCCCTATTGCCATTATTATTATTATTATTATTATTATTATTATTATTATTATTATTTCCCTATTGCCTTGCCCTCAAATCAGATCCTAAAGCTTGGTTCCTATGAAACAACTCCCAACAAATTTGCAAGTTAGAATCTGTGCCCTCCGTTCTTTTTGACTTTCAGATATTTCTCTGCTTTTGCTCTAAGTTATGCATACATATCACAGACATAAATGTTCTTGGGTTGTTTTCTTTTAGACTCTTAGCACATGTGGAGATGATTTAGTTCCTGAAAGAGGATTCTTTGAACATTCTATTTTTTACAAAATCCAATCCTATGGAATGAGAGAGAAGTTTTTTTTCTTGTCTCCTTAAAGTGTAAACCAGAAGCACAATAAAATCAAATTAAAAATGATCAAATCAGGCCATTAGAATAATGTTCTGCATCACTGGTATGAGAATTTAATGCTAGACGACCTACAGTTACTATTACTCTGTGCACCATGATATTAGTCACGTAGATGGATATGTAATTATCTGCTGGACTTGCTGGCTCTCTTGTTTCATTTTAGCCTCCATGATGATTAAGGTTTCATAAAACCATGATTAACTAAAATGCTTGAGGAATGAGGACTTTTGTTTCATTTCATTTTTTGGTTAACTGAAGTTTAACCAGAAAACTCTTGGCTTTAATCATTGTTGAAATATTTCTAAAATAATTTCATTTTTCTTGTATCAAAAGGATAACACTGTGGAAGAGTCTGTCATTGGTAGTTAAGAATTTTATAAGTCCCTTGGGATCATTTTATGACTATTATAAAATGTTACAGATGGAGGGAGGGTGAGAGGTTGAAATGAATATGGAAACTAGTTGAAAACTAGATCCCTGGGGTCAAACAGCCAGGTACTTATATCTTTTAACAGTGAACCATAAATTAGTATTTATTGAGCATCTACTACTTGCTAGGCATTAGACTCTTCCCTTAAGGAGCCCAATTCTGGTGGAGGAGAGAGATGCGTTTGCTTATAATGACTGTACAATGCAGTAAGTGGTTAAGAAGGTATGCAGTAAGTGTTATTACAGCTCAGACCAGGAAACTACCAGTGGCCTGAGGAAGTCAAAGACCTCACCTGGGGTGGTCTTGACACATGCATAGGAGTTAAGTGGAGAAGAGGAGGTAGGATATCCTTGGCTGAGGTCACAGACTTTGAAATACAAGAGATGTAAATGAGGGCTACATGTCTAGGAACCTGGTGTGTATGTCTGTGTCAGGGCAGAGACTATTGGCAGATGAGTCTGGACAGCAGGCTGGGGCAGACTGTAAATGGCCATTTACATAGAGTTTAAGTACTATTTTGTAAGTAACATTTAACAATGGAGTTAAACAATCTGATTTGTGTTCCATAAAGATTACTCTGGCTATGATGGGAAAGAATCACTGGCAGAGGAAGAGACTATTTTGATCAACTAGTTAAATTAAAAAAATATTTTACTGTTTTATTGGCCTGCATTATAGTGTATACTATTATTTTACCTTTAAATAGGAAAACATTTTCATTTTCCTTTCTCATTTAGCTGCAATATTATTTTCATTTTGAATACTGGGACTGAGGCACAGTGGGCATGTGACTTCCCCAAGGTTCTGAATGGAATCCATTGAAAAACTGACTTAAAGCCAGGTCTCGAAGTTTCTTCCAGCAATTGCTAGACCACACTCCCCACTATTACAGCATATTTATGATATAATTAACTTTCAGAAAGCCATATGGCTTTTGTTACAGAGACTAAAGGAATGTGCTTTTCATAACAAATGGCATATGGCCTCCAATAACTCTTTGCTTGCATGTTTTAACAAAATGAACTTGTACATAAATTAGATGCCTCAGGTCAGTTAGCAAACCGAAGTTGATTTTCTCCTGCTCTCCCTAATTACAACAGCATTTCTGACAAATATCAAGGAGTTTTTTGGCAACCTGCAGGTGCAAACATTCATAGTGTAGCTCAGAGGATCCTTGCTCCTATGGTGCTGCCTCTTGAACACATCGGCATTTGTCTCTTATTCACAGGGGAGTGTGTGGCTCATGGAAACGGGCATTTCTGATGAAGCTGCATGCTTTTAGAATGGTGGGAAAATTAGTTGATTTACATGATACAATAACAAAAGAAACAACTGAATGAGAAGCCCTGAGCTGAAAGTTGACCTTTATCTTTGGTCACTTAAATATGATGCAGGGTTGATGGATACATGATAGATGCTCACATGCTGAACTAATTTAATAGCAGTTAAGCACGAGGGCTCACACTTAATCTCTCAGAGTTATTTAGAAACCTTTCTATTTTAGGTAACATGCCTCAAAGGTTCTGCTCTCTTAGTTCACACTGTGTCTCATCCTATTGTTGAAGTTTGTTTTCTGATAGAGACTGCGAATGAGCTTCCTGCAACTTCACATTATCATATTACAATATTTACCACCAATTATTTGTACTCAAGGTCAATGACATGATCTCATTGGAATTCCCTGGACTCTGAATTCATGAGATAGTCCAAAATGGTCTTGTCTGTGATGGAAAAATACAGCACAATTACTGTAAGTCAGTTGGTTCATAAAGGATCTGAGTTTCAAATTTCACTCATCACATTGGCAAATCGCTTGCCTTGTTTAATGCTTGTGTTTATATTACACTAATAATAAAATTTTAAAAAATTAAGTGGAACTGTATCAACTGCACAAGGTAATTTAAAATATACATGTTTCTTAAATAACTAAAGTAAAAACTTAAAAATACATTTTAATGAATATTAAAATATTTAAAGCTTTCTATTCACAAGTTTAATTTCCCAAGAACAAATTTAGGATAATTTATTCATGAAGAATAAACTCAAATGTTTTAAATAATAAATTAAATTTCAGTCTGTCTTTTTCCCATCTAAAATGACTCATTCAAATCCTGTTCACACAAAAGGAAAGTATTTGTCAACTTGTTTTATAATTCATCTTATATTTACTATAATCTATATTTCTTTTTTGGACAAGTCATAGCTTCTCCTTTCATAAAATAATATCTTCCATTATGTTATAATTACAAACTGTGGACTCATAGGATCGATGACTCATAGGGCTGGATGGAATAAGATTTCAGCAATCATCTCTGCCTCCAGGGCATCACTAAACCATGAATTGAAAAACAAGGTAAGAGACACCTTTAGCCAGAAATATAGTTTTGACTAGATGAAGAAAAAGGTAAACCTAGAAACTCTTTTTCTCTTTAGCAAAAATACTTTATGCTTTTTTTCCCCAAAGTGAAACTCACCCCAAACTGATATTAGAATAATAACCCATCCAGAAAGCCTGTTGTATGTGAAAATGTAAAACCATTTAGACTCACTTTGTATTTGAGAATTGAATTCTAGGCTCTGCAAGACTACAGATGAGCAGCATTTGAGAATAAAAGACTCTGCCCTCATCTATTTAAGCATCATCTATTACATGACTGCAAAATACAAGAACAGTATATAAGTACAGGATTTGTAAACAAACTAGTGCTGCATAATCTATAGAAAGCCAGAAAACAATTTGAAAGAAAAAGTAATTAGGGTACATTTATGTACTAACTAAAGTCAGTTGGAAGTTGGAATAAAATGTTATTTTCTTACGGGTCACAATTCCCTCGTGTTAAGACCACTCCCATCTTGCTGATAGGCTCCTTTTCACTTAGGGATAGTTGTATGAGAGGATGTGCCTCAGGATACTGAGCCAGTACGGCTAGCTGTGTAGAGAAGTCAGGTCAACATTTCAAGCAAACTCAATCCCCTGACTGTTCATAAGATGGTCCTTTCAGGACTGAACAAACATAGACACAAAAAGAGAGATTGGGCTCACTAAAATTACTTTGAGTACAGGGTGGGACAAGAGTAGGTTTACAGTTGTTAATATGGAAAATAATACAATAATAAATTAATGATAGAAGAATAAACTCTGTGTTTTGTGTACTCACAGCTGTAAGCCACACCCTGTATTGGTTTAATTCAAATTTAATATTAAAAAAAATTTATGATATACAAAGACAAAAACAACTTGTTTCTCTAGAATTTCAAATCCTGCACCAAATTACTTTAGCAAACAAATATTATGATGTGAATAGGGGAAATGGCTAAGACCAAATGCAATTGGCTTCGAAGGAAGATCGATCCTGTTACTCAAAGATATATTTTGTACTGCTGAGCCCCATATTAGGTCTGAATGTTGTACAGTGGTCTTAGTACTAATTTTGGAGGTTGGACGTGCAGAGAGCTGAGCTGGAGATGGGCAGATATAGTAAAAGAAGGGTAGAGGAGGAGAGTAGCCAGGGAGAGAGATGATGCTGGGAAACCACAGAGAGTAGAGGCAGTGAGTAAATATCCCAGGTGCTGGGTGAGAATGCTAAATATTTAATGAAGTTATTTCTGTTTCTGCAACTGTAAATTGTTCCAACTCCTCAGCCATTAGTAAGGTCTGTTGTAAACATTCATGCTTTAAGGGCTTCCTTTTTTGTTTTGGATTGGAAATCATGGGAAAGACCTTATTCCATGTAGGATGGATAGGGTTGGCACGAACAGGAAGAGGCATACGATGAACAAATTAGGCAAAAGCAGAGCTAAGGAAGCCCTGCAAACAGACTAGCTCCCCTTCCTCCATCCCTGCAAATGTCTAGGACTTTTGGAGTGGACTCTGGTCTTCTATAGCCTATGGGATGGATGTTTGAATCAAGGAAAATGCAGATCACAGCTGATATTTGGGTTATATCAATAGAGTTTGAAAATATTATAATTTATTAAGGATGGAAATTTTTGATCTCTAGGGCTCCACTCTCTATCATTGTGTTAATTATCTACAGCGCACGATACTGTTGGCATTTTCTTCTGTAAACATACCAAGAATGTAGCATTTATTTTTATTTTTAAGTCAAGTCCAAGCTAGTCAATTATGTGCCTGGTAAACCAAAAGATATTGCTGAAATGTGTGGCGATGGTTTTGAAACTATTTTGTGCATTTGCATTTATTGAAAGTGTAATTATAGGTTGCCTGTCTCTGTAGCATTCCCTGTGGCACGCAGGGGAATTTGTTTGTATGTGGAAATCTTTATAGGAAGTAGGGTTGTTGTGTGAGACTTGCCGACTGGTACTGACATGTTTGAAGGTGCCCACAATTTTTGGGCTTATCATCACTTATGAATAATGGTCATGAACTACAGTGAAAAAAGTATCAATGATCCATTTCTTGAATTTCTCTTTTAAAAGGGTAAATTTCAAATGTATGTGTAATATAAAGATGAATTTGAGGTTTAATGTGTTTATATTAAGCTCCAGTTTTTATGTACATACCTCTGTTGTATTCTGCCGCATCGTTAGTGGCAAAATATGCACATTTATAAATAGATGAGAGAGAGAGAGAAAGACAAAGAAAAGCAGAGATGTTTTAAGACGTAATATAAGCAGCATGCTTAATTTTATTTACGAAATCTCTCTTTTTTTGTTTTTTAAAATATGTTTTTATAGATTTTTTTTTTTTTTTTTTAGAGAGAGAGATAGAAACATCTATGTGAGAGACAACATCAACTGGCTGCCTCCTGCATGCCCCCTACTAGGGATTGAGCCCACAACCTGGGCATGTGCCCTGACCAGGAATCCAACGGGACTTCTCAGTCTATGGAACGACACTCAATCCACTGAGCCACACTGGCTGGGCTCTCATATTCTTTTTTAAAAATAGGTATGCCTTGCATTGTCACATCTTGATGTTCGGGTAGAATCTTCTGGGAAAATTTGTTTGGTGAAGAAATTTTTGTATAGAAACTTGAGAATCTTCCAGAAAACACTGAAGTGTATAAACCAAACAAGTGCCTTGACTACTTATGTACATTTAGCCACAACTATGCTGTTCTCATAGTTATGGGAAAGGCTGAGGGTCAAGTTCTTTTCTGGCTTTGAATCTGAAGCTTTGGTGCAAAGTTTCATTTTCCCAAGACTTGTAGAGCCTACTGTTTAGTGATACAAAAGTATATTTCTGATCAGAAAAAAATGACATAGTCAGACTGATTCCATGGAAATCTGAGATAGAAGCCAAATGTTAGGTGATTTTAATCCAAACAAAATATAACCCATAAAAACCTGAAGATTGTTATTAAATTTGGAAACACTATGTCTTCTGTTGCTTTGTGAACTGAGTCTAGAACCATTTAGAGCCCATAGAGTCAACTTGTTCCAGAGTTTGGAGACCACCTCACTCTTTGGTTTCAAGATCCCACTGTGTTCCCCAAAATTTGTTCTTGTCTTGTGTTCTCCAACCTTAATTCATAGAGGGCTGTATGTATGTGTGCTATTTAATAGTTGCCCGTTCCGAACTTCTTGAATTGGGCCTATTTTTCCAGCTTATCAGGATTTGGGAACATTCTGATTCCTGCCAGCTTATTATTTATTCTTCTTAGACTTGCCATTCACAAAATAATAAGTGTACCATGTACAAATTCATTTAATTATTGACAAAAATGGTGATGAGGGCAGGGCAAAGAGAAGCCTATAGCATGGCACTGGTGCCACCCTGTAAGGTGATTAGGGTCTGTTACTCATCACTCTGTGGGTGTGGTTGTTTAACCAGTTTAAAAATTGTGTGTATTCTTATTTAGAACCATGATATATCTCTTATTTAATTCCCATATATTTTAAAAAGATGATTTTTACATGTTATGTTTTTTTGTTGCTCTTGAGAGTAAGGCTTTTTCCATACCTTATAAATATGTTTTATGGGTTTTCAAGAAAGCTATTAGTCTTGATTAATTGTTTCTGGTAGTTTCTCAGGTGACTCAATTGAGTATTATAAACCAAAAGTCATTATGTGTAGGTAATGATAATTTACTTCCTCTTTTAAAACCTCCTATTTGGTTATGTATTTCATCACGGTTTTGATCTTTTCAAATATGGTAATATAAAAATATTGACTTTAGCCCGGCTGGTGTGGCTCAGTGGTTGAGCATTGGCCCATGCACCAAGAGGTCTCCAGTTCAATTCCCAGTCAGGGCCCATGCCCAGATTGTGAGCCAAATCCCCAGTGGGGGGCATGCAGGAGGAGGCCAATCAATATTCTCTCTCATCAATATTTCTATCTCTCTCTCCCTCTCCCTTCCTCTCTCTCTAAAATCAATAAAGAAAAAATATTTTTAAATATTGACTTCAGTTTCATCCTCTTGCATTTCAAACAACTACAGTCCAGCTTTCTAGGACACCAGCAGACTTAAATTTAGCAGGAAGTAGATACAGGCAGTATCACCTACTCACATCCCATAGAAATGCAACTTCCTCTCTTTTTCAAGATGTACTCACTTCACTGCTTCACGATATGATGGATACTGTTGTCATCTTTTAAAAAATATGTAAGAAATAAAATTGAAAATAAAAATATGGAAATTAAGAATAGAATTAAGAGTGAGAAAAAATGTGTAAGAATATGGAGGGACTCTTCCATAAAACCTGTTTATGACAGAGGTGATTCAAATTATGAATGCTTTTTTAGGGGATAATATGTATAAATGTTAGCAGAGTTATGTAATTTTTAAAAATCCTCACCCAAGGATATGTTTTTATTGATTTTAGAGAGAGAAGAAGAGAGAGAGAGAGAGACATCGATTGGTTGCTTCCCAAACATGCCCCAACCAGGGATCAAACCCGCAAACTTGGTGCACAGGATGATCTTCCAACCAAAGGAGCCACCTGGCCAGGGCAGAGCTATGTAATCTTGATCAACAGATATTGCATGTGGTTCGGTTCCTATTGTATATCCTTTCAATCTATGTTCCTATATCCTGAAATAGGAATTGCTGTAATGGCAGCTGCAACCATCCTTATTTTAGTTTTTCAAACATGGAAGGCATATGTGCATATTTGCATTTCAGGAAGGTCACTCTGATGACATGGTGAAGGATGAATTGAGGAAGACAAAACTGACAACAGACTAGCTGGGAATTAAAGTAATATTGCAAAATAAGAAGAAACAGGGCAGATTTGTGAGGTGTGAGGAGGTAGAATCCATTTTTCATGATGAATTAGATGCAGGGTTGAGTAAAGGAGAAGTCAAAGACAGAGCCCAGGTTTTTTGATTGGGTGACAGAGAGGATCATGATGCTAATATTGGCAATAGAAGAGGAACAGCAGGCATGGAAAAGAAGACAATGAGTTTAGTTGTGCACGCTTTGGTTTTGAGAAGCCTGTGTGATATCAGGCAGAGATGGAAGCTAATACATAAATTCGACGCACAGAAAAGAAGGCAGCTCCACCAGGCTTCCTATCAGTCTTTCTTTTTTCTCTGAGGCTCAAGGAAATGATAAAATAACAAATGTAAACACATTGGATTACAGCAGCAATTTTCAGCCTTTTTCATCTCATGGCACATATAAACTAATGACTAAAATCCCGTGGCACACCAAAACATATATATTTTTTTGCTGATGTGACAAAAAAAAGTAGGTATAATTTTTATTCATTCACACCAGACGGCTGTTGTTGTGTTGGCTGTTGTCATTTTTTTATTTGACTTTCCAGAGAAAAGAGTCAGTACTCCTGACAAAATAGGCAGGTATTGCTTGTTTTAAAAATTCTTGCGGTACACCAGTTGAAAATCACTGGATTACAGCAAGAACATAAACAGAATACAATAAATTACTGTGTATATGCTCATGTGAACTCTTCTAAAGCCATTTTTCTTTTTATTGTGGTAAGATAACATAACATAAAATTGACCATTTTAATCATTTTAAGTGACATTAAGTTCATTCACACTGTTACACAATCATCATTACCATCCATCTCCAGAACTTGCAGTACCCATTAAACAATAACTCTCCATTTCCCCCTCCCCCCAGACCCTAGTAACCACCATTTTACTTTCTGTTTCTATGAACTTGACTCCCCTAAATACCTCATGTAAGTGGAATCATATAGCATTTGGCTTTTTATGTCTGGCTTACATCACCAGGCATAATGCTTTCAAGGTTCATCTATGTTGTGGCATTTGCAGAATTTCCTTCCTTTTTTAGGTGGAATAATATTACATTGTATGCATCTATCACGTTTTGCTTATTAATTCATCTGTTGATGGGCACTTGGATTGCTTACACATTTTGGTGATATGTGAAATAATGCTACTATAAACATGGTGTACAAATATCTGTTTGAATCTACTTTCAATTCTTTTGGGTATATACCCAGAAGTAGAATTGCTGGATCATATGGCATTCTTTGTTTAATTTCTTGAGGAACCACTATATTGTTTTCCATAGCAATTGTATCATTTTACATTCCTACTACCAATGCATAAGGGTTCCAATTTCTCCGCATTCTAACCAACACTTATTTTGTGTTTAAACACTTTTCTTTTATAATTACCATCCTAAGGAGTATGAACTGGTATCTCATAGTGATTTTAGTTTACATTTCTCTAAGAATTAGTGATACTGAGCATCTTTTCATGTCATGTCAACATCTTTTACTGGCTATTTGTATATCTTCTTTGTAGAAATGTCCATTCAAATCCTTTGCCCATTTTTTAATTAGGTTTTTTGGGTTTTTTTTTGCTGTTGAGTGTAAAGAAGGGTTTTAAACCCTAAAGGCAGGGGTCAAATTTGACCATTTACAGAATTCTGATTTCCGTTATTTGCAATTGATAACTTTATTTCTTTAGTAAACAGCATATAAAGCATTGACTTAAAATGTGATGAAGTGGAACTCATTTCAGGTACATTTGGCACAGACCTGACATTTCTAGCTATCTTTGCCTAGCTAGCTTAGCCGGATGCATGAGATATTTTTCCCATGTGATGAATCAATGCGTATTTCTGTTTTGCGCACATTCACAACTATTTCTGAACTCAGTCAAAAGTTCTACGAACTGCTCTCAGACTCCTGTCTTGCCTACAAAAATACCAGATAAATATATACAAATGACAATGTTTTTCCATTTTCGGGATATATTTGGCATTAAATGCAGGACAAAAGAAGACATAAACTTTAGCTTGTGGTTTGGATCCCCCAACCCTCATGAAGGTGTTTGCTCCCACCCATGGCCTCACAAAGGTGACATTGCTCTTGCACATATGAATCTGTTTATAATTTGAGAATAGAGGTGAGAAAGAATGTTGGTTTTCTATTTTGTGACATTTTTGTGGTGACACAGATATTTTTATGAAATCCAGCCATAAAATTTTCCTTTTCTGAAAAGATAACACATGAGGAATTATTTTGAAAGAGTAAACTATTTAACTAACTACTCTTAAGTGCTCCAAATAAACCTGCATTCAATTGTTTGTAATTGGTTTAGTTGGCTGATTTAGGGGCAGTAAATTTTTAATAGATTTCTATGATATTCAGCTATTTCTACATCAACAAAGGGAGCTGTATTATTTTAAAATGCCCGAGAGTATAAAGTACTGTTTATAGAGGCACTCAGTAAAATGTTGCTTTGTAAATGTCCTGAAATTGTTTTCATATGTTATCATTTATTTATTCCCAAACAGATTGTAAGCAACTCAAAGGAGCTGTTTTTAATCCCCTTTTATTGCATAATATAATGGTCTTTGTGCAATGCTAGCTAAATAAATGTTGCTGACTGATTGATCTGGCACTCGATAGAACTTTTTTATTGGTTATTCAAAAGTTGTTTTAAATTTTGGGTGGAAGAAAAAGAGCCTTTAAAAATTATAGTCGTTCTGTTAGATAACCAGTTTTAATATATTCTGAGGATTTCAAATGTAATGGGTGAGTTAGACCCATGTGTTCTATGTTGCAAGCATTAAATCGCTCTCTGGCCATGTCCTGTTCAATTTCATTTACCATTCCATTAATGAAATCAACATTCATCAGCCCATGGCAGACAACTCTATTTTAAAAATCCATTTGGTCCTCACATGCAATACTTTGAGTTTTCCCTAGGGGCCTCCTCAACTTTGTCCCTGCTGTAACACTTGTTTAGCACTAGGAAAATCTTTAGTATGAAGTTGGGAGATCACTTTTCTCACGTCTTGTAAATTTGAAAGAACCAGCTCTTTCTATATTAAAAAAGTGAACCATATATTTATATATGTATGATATATATATGTTACCTCTAGAAACTACATTTTCCAGTATGGTAGCCACTAGTCACACATGACTGCTCAGTATCTGAAATGTATTGGACAGTATTGCTCTAGAACAGCATTTCTCAGCTCCAGCAGTATTGACATTTTGGGTCAGATAATTTTTGTTGTTGTAAGGGTTGTCCAGTGCATCGTAAGATGTTTAGCAGCATCTATGGCCTGTACTCACTAATGACAGTAAACTGCACTCCCTTCAGCTATAACAACCAAAAGTGTTTCTAGACATTGCCAAATATTTCCAGAAGGGCCAAATGGACACTGGTTGAGAAACATCCTTGAGAGTATAAAATTGTGTTTGTAGAGGCATCTGCTAGGATGTTGTTTTATACACGCTCTAAGGTCGTTTTCACAGGTTTAAAGATTTTTTGACCAAATAATCATACACAATTCATGAGACCTATTTTTAACCTCACTTTGGTGCATAATATATAGTATTCTGTATATGTGGGAAGACAATAATTGCTTACATTTTCAACATTTTCAGTCCAAATTTTCACCACTTTTTTTTCTAGGCAGTTAATTCACAAAGTAGAAGGACTTGTTGGTCATACATTACTCTTTTCAAACCTTGGCGTTTAGTGATCACTGCCAACAGTGTTATTTTTACATACATGAGCAGTGCTGTGAGTCAATTAATTAGACCAGACTTACAGCAGTGACGACGTCTGCATAATCGTCATTATTCTAACTGTCTGGGGCAGTATTGAAGAACAGCCAGGGCTCCTGCAAGAATCCAAAGATACTATAATGGAAGCTCACCAATATTAGAAGAACTGATTTTTATTTTGGTAACAGCTGTCGGCATTCCAAAAGGCTCTCATTCTATTCATTGAAATGAGGAGACTCTGTTAGAGATTTGGTTCTGTCTGAGGAATTGGTAACATCATTTAGAGAATTATTAGGCTGCCAGTGAATATGTTTTATGTATAGTGGATAACTATTTAAAACTGGTTTATAAGGACAGGGATGGGATTCTAAAAGTTGACTGGGGGTTAGGTTTTAGAGGAAATACCTAATTTATGAGATCATTGTTCTAAATTCAAGTGGAGAGATTGCTTTTCAGGACAACAGCTAATGTCACTGGCCACTCATATAGGAACTTGCTGAGGACTCCAGCAAGATTTGCTGGCCCCATAACTATAACTCCAACCTTTTCTTCTTCAAATTTCAAGCATTTGAGTAACTTACTAACAATGTATATAATTACAGTGATGGCATTGTCTTTTGAGTATCATAGTTGTAATATAGTTGTAGCTTAAGAAAGCCCCTCCATCCATTGCCACAAAATTTGTAGATCTCATGTGGCTTTTTGCAGGGCCCTGATATTTCTGTCCCATATTGGACAGAAATTTATCTCTGGATATGTTCAGAAGCCACTCTGAATGCCAACTGTGATCATTGCCTATTTGTTTATCATCATCAAATCTATGGGTAACTGGTTGAATTCAGTTAAATTTAGCATATATATATATATATATATATATATATATATATATATATATATACATTTTTTTTTAAAGACCAGTTTTTAGAGTCACTGGCTTAGACCTTTTTTTTTAAAAAAAAAAAAAATGTGTGCTACTTTCCTTTTTGTTAATTTGCAAGATGGATTTCATAGGCCAGTATTTATTACCAGTCCTTTAAGTATGATTTTTTCACTATTGACGCCTAATGTACAATTAATTTCCTTGTGGAGAAAAGTGTTTAGGAGAAACTCTACCCAGAGTAAAATCATTTTGACTTAGAATTTAGAGGCTGGATAGTTTCAAATCAAATCACCTAGCAGTTGTTCTTTTGATTATGATCTTAAATCATTAGTGTACTTGTTTCTGCCAATAGCCATGAGTACAATAAATGAGGGAACCATGTCTTCAAAGAATATAATATGCTCAAATGTGTTTAAAACAAACCTTTTAACATATCAGAAGGCAAAACATTTTTCAGGGTATTGGAAAAGAGGAAAACCAGAGATATCATGTATTTAAAATATTCTACTTCCTACATTTGTTGATAATAAACCATATTGCCATCACTCAGACCTGGGTTTTAAGAAATGCAGGAAGCAAAATAGCAAGCCCTGTCCACTTGCCTCGGTCATTAGAATTTGGCTCCTGACTGTGTGTCTTTTTTAAAAAATAAATCTTGGAAATGGTTTATTTTTTTTAACCAAATCCCTCTCTCCCCCTGCAACCCCAACAATCCATTCATACCCCATTTTTTCCCCCAAACACACTGTCATCATTGCTTTTTGAACTACGTGAATAAAGCAGTACAGAGACCATCACTGGAAAACACTGAGACTGGGAAATATAATCAAGTAAGTTTAGTGTCAGTAATTCTACAAATGGGCAATGGTCTAAACTTGGACATAAATCCAACACATTTGGAAGTCACTTAAACTTGGCTACCTAAAATACAATTTTGTGTAATTTGAATGCTTTGGCCAATATTAATCTGTAACTGCCAATACGAGTTTAAATAATAGGGTTACAACAAAGTTTCAGGATCCACAAAGTGCTATTTTACTCTAAATTTTAATAAATTATAGAGTGCCCTTCTTTGAGCAAGCAAATGAGATGAGCGATAATAGAACTTGTTCTATTTTGACCACTCTATTTTGATTCTACCATTTTTTTCAGTACTTCTCAAGTTTTAAAAAATCATTTTTTAATCAAAACATTTGCTTTCTCTAAGAAAGATGATCAAATGTGCCTACTAAGTACAAAGCACACTCAGGATTTTTGAACTCTGATTGCTTGAGCCACTTGTTTGGCCTTAAACTCTGTTTAGTATTGCTTTGCCTTACATTGCAGTGAGCCCCTTCACAGGCATAAGTTTTATTTTCATTTCACCCTCATGGCTAGCCACGATATAAAACAGCAGCAGATCAATACTCAGTAGCTTTTATATAGTTTGTATTCCCAATGGCACTGAAAAGAGTGTTCTAAGCACAGAGCAGACCCAATGATACTGAATTGCCAATTTTGATTTTATAGGGACAGGGATTTTTGTTGGTTTTGTTCCCTGTCATATCTTTTATAACTGTAACAGTACCTGACGTATTATAAGTGCTCAGTAAACATTTTTTGAATGAATGAGTGAATTAACCCACAGTGATTATCCATACTAGTTAGGCCTTTCTTAAAAATGCAGAGATAGTTCATTCTAGCATTATTGGAAAGTATTTCTAGACTTTTGAGGTGTATTCACCTCCTTTTACCACAGTGATTTGGTGAGCTTTTCAAATCAATACTATGTCAATTACCTGAGAGACCCGCCATGTTTATTTTTGCATTAGTGTAGACCTGGCTTTAGTATCCTCACTCCAAAGAGCTTTGGCAAAGAAGGAACAAGGAAACACCTTACCACAGGGAGCAGTCATATGTCAGCACTATCCCAGTCAGGGAGGTGGGAAAAGGAAGACAGGCACAAGCTCTAAGTAAAAGGAATCCCGTTTTTCTTGATGTGAGAATGAGAGGTAATTCTCTCCTTAAGCTCTATTAAGAGGAAGAAAGCTGGTTTAGATATTTTCTTTTTTTATCTATCATATCTATCTATCATCTATCTATCTATCTATCTATCTATCTATCTATCTATCTATCTATCTATCTATCATCTATCATTCATCTATCTATCTATCTAACTTTCATCTGTCTATCTAGAGAGGGCCAAAGACTGAACTGGTTCACCAGTTGTGGGGCCTTCCCTTTAAGCCACCTGATATGTATATAACTTTGTTCATGCCACTCATTATGTAATGATAGCTACTTTTACTGAATTCTTACCTTGAACTACCCATTTTGACTTACATTGAAAAAATTTCATTTACCCCTTAAAATAATTCATGAAATTGGTACTTTTTTTTTTAACCATTTCTATTTTCACAGGTGAGGAATCAAGCTCAGAGCAATGTAATTGCCCACATGACCAAAGCAAGATTTAAAACTCGGAGGTATGACTCCATAGTGTGAACTTTTAATGCTAGTATAAGCTGCCTTAATGGTACTTATATTGTTATTTATGCTGTTTTTCCCTCTCTTTCTTGATTGTAATATTCTTGAGGGCACAAACTAAGTCTTGTGTATCTTTGTAGTCTTCACAATGTCTTTCATAGAGCAGTACCTTGCAACACAGTGGGTAAATAGCAAATGTATCAGATGAAAGACAAGGCTTAGAGTTGAAACTTGGAAATACATGTGCCATAGCAATTAACAAGTGATCTTAATGACACATAATTTCACTGGCCTAGATGCACTTATGCATATATTTTTTATTTTTGAAAAATTTTAAAAATATAGAAGTAAGAGGAAGAAAACAACTAGCATGCTAAAAAATTCTATGATTTGGTTTCAAGCTATCATCTTAATCAACCTTCCACTTGCTTTTGATCTTCTTTTCTTCATAGCATGGACCATGAAACCAGCTTGAGGGTAGTGGTTTTCCAGGAATATTTGATCAGGACTGTGGGATTTGTTTGCTTTTGACTTGGAGAATAGAATCTGCTGCAAGTGGTTAACTTAAGTGTTCTGTTGAAAGATGAGCTTTGATTTGAGGGTATTCAAAAGGAAAGAATATTGTGGCTGTTGTTCCAGAGGTGGTGAAAATATCCTCCCCAAACTTTGGGTGAGCTGGACTTAGGAACATTTTCTCCTTCACAGTGGAGTCAGGCATGTAGAAATTGACTAAGAAGGTTTGTGCTTAGTAGCCTTCTCCAATCTGGGCCTCTGCCAGTGAGGTCCTGAGGCAGTCTTAAGTTCTTATATGGACTTCAAATTCCCCATATCTTGCACCATAGTTATACTATATGGCTGTGAGCACCAGCAGCAGGTCTGATGATGGTGATCATCAGAGGAGCTGCTGAAGTGATTGGTGATAGTCCAAGACGTTGACTAATCCATGTTCACTGGTAGAGCTGCTGCGTTAAAAGGCAATGCATATCCATGCATACGCTCTTCTATTCTGCCTCTGTTCTCTCTCTCTTGGTGAGTGAGTTAAGAAAGGTCTTTTATAAAGATTCAATCTCTTTCCCCACAGGCATGCCTGAACATGCTGGTTCTCTGATTTTCATTAGTAATAGGAAGTAGGATACCCTATTTTGGCTGCTGAGGTAGATCCCCAAATCTAAGACTGAGAGCTCTTTCTTCATATATAAGGCTCTTTATCAACTGCCAGTAGCATGGGTTCACTGAGCATAGGCGTCCTCAGGAGCGTGCAGGCCAGAGGGATGTTTGGTAGAACAGGATTTGGGTACAATTTTATCTTAACCTCTACCAATGTTGTCAAAGTTTATAACATTCTGGACACTTCACAGCTAATGAAATATAGTTAAGTTTCTATCTGAACATATGTTGATAAGCAATGGTGGGAGTTATGTAATCACATGGTGGTACTTTGGCAAGTACAGACTACAAATACATAGGTTTTTGGTGGATGGACTTATATCAACAGAATTCATGTGTTGTAAAGCCCAGGGTATTTCTCCTCCATTCCCAAAGTTCTGGTTCATGGAAAAAGATAGAAAGGTTCCCAGTATAAGATGCATTTCAGGATCAGAATTCTGTATTGATTATGGAATGTGGTAAGAAGGAAAGAAAACAGGTCTGAGAGCCAAGAGACCTGGATTTCTCATGAGCTTCTTTGGAGACCTGGAACAATGGACAACATGTTTGAGCTTCACTGTCCCCATCTGCAAAATGGAGTGATCGGCTATGTTTTCTGTTTTGCTTTCCCCTCCAGTGCTCTATGCTTGATGAGTCCCTGTTTGGAGAGAAGCCCATCTTAGACCTAAATACACTCCCTGGAGACAAGTTTGGATTTCAGAAATGGAAACATTTCAAATTGCTCCTGACATTCCCTTGTCTCTCCTTCTTTCCCCCATTTAGTGAAATGTTGATGGCATAGTCAGGAAACTGTGATTCAAGAGATTAATGTTCTTAGTAAAAATCATTCCTCTTTTTTCCCCCCGGTCAGCTACAGGTCTGTGCTATTTGCTTGCTTATCACACTCCCCCTTCCATTCCTCAGCCTTCCCTTAATTAAGGTTTCAGTAATAAGCTAGTTCATTGTAAAAATATCCCAGAAACGGCCTGATGTTAGATGTAGCACCCTGCATGGGTGACAATGACAGCTCCTGGTGCCTGTTTCCAGGGCCAAGCAGCCATGACAAACAGATTGCATTACTGGTATAAGGCCCAACACAACACGGACAGAAATGTTCAGGGTATGTTCTGTTGAAGGCACACGAGTCTCTCCAGAAATAAGTGCATGTGGCCGCATTAACTAGGTGTGTGCTTCCGAGGTTTGTGGGAGCACCTAGGTGGAAATGCTGGACACTTAAAGTGACTGAGCCTTATATTCTGACTCCTTCCTCTCTCATTCTGTGATCAAAAATAGCCTGAGACCTGGCAATGATCTCAGTCAGTCCTTGTGTGTCCTTTCTCTCCTTCTATGAGCTATTGTTTATTCTGTAGAATTTTAAAAAAGTCTCTTGTAAACAGGGACCTGATGAAGTTTTATTTTAAAACTGCCACACTGACAAACTTTACAGGAATTTGTATCCACATTTAAATCTGGCCCAGCATATACCCCTTCTCCCACCTCTGCAAAGATTCCCCCCGCTTCCACCTTCTGTTATATTCGTAGGAGAGGAAAACTCCTGAAGTGTTTGGCAGTGTAGCATGCAAGCACAGTGAACATCTCCAATTTTGGAAAAGTTGGAACTTCTGATTTATTTCTCAATTAGATTCAAGCTAACAGATCAAAACACACAGATTTTTTTTTTTTTTTCATGAGGAGAAGGTGTTGAAATGAGAGGGCTTTTTTTTTTTTTTTTCTTTTTTTTTTTTCGTTTTCAAACCCCCACAAAATAGACTGTTCCATCTCCATCAGATTTTAAGTTCTGCAGAGGAAGTAACCGTGTTTTCCCGTTTGTTGAGTGGGCTGTCCATGGTTACCTGCTGACTCCAGTTCGAGGATGATGTTCCCGTGGTGACATCAGTCGACAGTTACAAGCATGTCTGGCCCTAGCCTAAGGCTTACAAGACTTCTGGAGGTTTTGAGGGAACAGCAAGACCACAGTTGAAAGCACATAAAAGTGAGAAAGTTCTTGAGATTCTCTAGACAGCCAAATATTTACCATGTGTCTTTCTGGATTTGGTGTTGGGCTTGCAGCAAAGTAAACACCTCAAGGCAGGCTTGCACTAACCTGAGAGAATGGAGCGTTTTCCTGGTGATTCAGTTCAGTTCAACATAGATTTATTGAGCTATCCAACACTGTTTGCTATGGAAAATACAAAAGAAGTCCAGCAATTGAGGGTATGATTGTAGCCCTTGAGCGAATTTAGATTTGCTTGGGAAAACAAAATTTAACAATGGAAAGTACAATAGAGTATTTAATTAATTTTGAAAGGCAGATACTTTCCAACTTCTTTTTTTATTATTATTAATTTATTTTTGTTACAGATGTTTCTCCTTTTTCCCCTGTTGACACCCCCCCACCATTGTTGTCTAAGTCCATTGTTTACCCATACATGCATATAAGTTCTGTACTCTATCTCTTCCCTTCCCTCCCCCTCGCCCCCTCTTCCGAGGTTTATCAGTCTGTACCCACATCCATGTCTCTGGGTCCATTCTGTTCATCAGTTAGTTTTGTTCATTATATTCCACAAATAAGTGAGATCATGTGATGTTTGTCTTTCTCTGATTGGCTTATTTCGCTTCGCATAATACTCTCCAGGTCCTTCCATGTCATCTCAAAGGATAAGAGATCTTTCATTCTTACAGTTGCATAGTATTCCATTGGGCATATGTACCATGGCTATTTTTTTTAAATTTTTTTAAGTTTTGTTTTTCTTTATTAATTTATTTTTGTTACAGATGTTTCTCCTTTTTCCCCCATTGACTCCCTCCTCCCTCTTTCTCCCTGCCCCGTCCCCAGTTTTGTTGTCCATGTCCATTGGTTATGCATACATGTGTACAAGTTCTGTGGTTCATCGCTCCCCTCCCCCACTCCCTCTTCTGGCAATTGTCAGTCTGTACCCTACTTCCACGTCTCTGGGACTACCCTGTTCCTCAGACTGTTATGTTCATTATATTCCACAAATAAGTGAGATCATATGATATTTGTCTTTCTCTGCTTGGCTTGTTTCGCTTAGGATAATAGTTTCCAGGTCCTCCCATGTCGTCTCAAAGGATAAGAGATCTTTCTTTCTTACAGCTGCATAATACTCCATTGTGTATATGTACCACAGCTTTTTTATCCATTCGTCTACTGATGGACACTTGGGCTGTTTCCAGATCTTAGCTATTGTAAATAACGCTGCTATGAACATGGGGGTACATATATTCTTTCTGATTGGTGTTTCAGGCTTCTTAGGGTATATTCCTAGAAGTGGGATCACTGGGTCAAATGGTAATTCAATTTTTAGTTTTTTGAGATAACACCATAGTGTTTTCCATAGTGGCTGCACCAGTCTGCATTCTCACCAGCAGTGTACTAGAGTCCCGTTTTCTCCACACCCTCGCCAACACTTGTTGTTTGATGATTTGTTGATGGCGGCCATTCTGACAGGTGTGAGGTGATACCTCATTGTGGTTTTAATTTGCATCTCTCTGATGATTAGTGATGTTGAGCATTTCTTCATATTTCTCTTAGCCATTTGTGTGTCCTGTTTGGAGAGGTGTCTATTTAGTTCCTCTGCCCATTTTTTAATTGGGTTCTTTGTCTTCTTTTGTTGAGTTGTATGAGCACTCTATATATTTTGGAAATTAATCCCTTATCCGATGTATCATTGGCAATTAAGCTCTCCCATACAGTGGGTTGCCTTTCCGCTTTGATGGTTGTTTCTTTTGCTGTGCAGAAGCTTTTGAGTTTGATGTAGTCCCATGTGTTCATTTTTTCCTTTGTTTCTCTTGCCTTAGGTGATATATCAGTGAAAATTCTGCTGCATATGATGTCTGAAATTTTGTTGCCTACATTTTCTTCTAGGATTTTTATGGATTCATGGGTCACATTTAAGTCTTTTATCCATTTTGAGTTTATTCTTGTGTATGGTGTAAGTTGATGGTCTAGTATCATTTTTTTGCATGTAGCTGTCCAATTTTCCCAACACCATTTATTAAAGAGGCTGTCTTTACTCCATTGTATGCTCTTGCCACCTTTGTCGACTATTAATTGAGTATAATGTTTTGGGTCAATTTTTGGGTTCTCTGTTCTATTCCATTGATCTATGTGCCTGTTCTTGTGCCAGTACCAGGCTGTTTTGATTACAGTAGTTTTGTAGTATAACCTGATGTCCGGTATTGTGATCCCACCTACTTTGTCCTTCTTTTTCAAGATTGCTGTGGCTCTTTTGGTTCCATATGAACTTCTGAAGCATTTGTTCTAGTTCTGTGAAATATGTCATTGGTATTTTGATGGGGATTGCATTGAATCTCTAGATTGCTTTAGGTAGTATAGACATTTTAATGATGTTAATTCTTCCAATCCATGAACAAGGTGTGTGCTTCCACTTTTTTAGATCTTCCTCTATTTCTTTTTTCAATGTCCTGTAGTTTTCTGCAAATAGGTCCTTTACTTCTTTGTTTAAGTTTATTCCTAGGTATCTTAATTTTTTTGCCGTGATGGTAAATGGGATTGTTTTTTTAGTTTCTCTTTCTGTGAGTTCATCATTGGTGTATAAGAATGCTGTAGATTTCTTGATGTTAATTTTGTATCCTGCTACTTTGCCAAATTCATTTATTAAGTCTAGTAGATTTTTGATGGAGTCTTTAGGGTTTTCTATGTATAATATCATGTCATCTGCGAATAATGACAGTTTCACTTCCTCCTTTCCAATTTGAGTCCCTTTTATTTTTTCTTCATGTCTGATTGCTGTGGCTAAGACTTCCAGTACTATGTTAAATAGTACTTCAATTTCCTTAGTTGTTCTTGGCCTGTTCAAGTTTTCTGTCTCTTCCCGGTTCAGTTTTGGGACACTATGTGTTTCTAGAAATTTGTCCATTTCACTTAGATTGTCGAATTTGTTGCCATATAAATGTTCATAGTATTTCTTAACGATCCTTTGTATTTCTGTGGTGTCTGTTGTTACTTCTCCTCTTTCATTTCTGATTTTGTGTATTTGGGTTCTCTCTCTTTGTTTCTTGGTGAGTCTAGCTAAGGGTCCATCCATCTTGTTTATCTTTTCAAAAAACCAGCTCTTTGGTTCATTGATCCTTTGAATTGTTTTTTTGTTCTCCATGTCATTTATTTCTGCTCTGATCTTTACTATTTCATTCCTTCTACTTGCTCTGGGATTTTCTTTTTGTTTGCTTTCTAGTTCTTTAAGTTGTGAGGTTAGGTATTCAATTAGAAATTTTTCTTGTTTCTTGAGGTGGGCCTGTAGGGCTATGAACTTCCCTCTCAGAACTGCTTTCGCTGCATCCCATAGATTTTGTGTTGTTGTGTGTTCATTTTCATTGGTTTCCAGGAAGTTTTTAATATCTTCCTTGATCTCCATGGTAACCCATTCATTGTTCAATAACATGCTATTCAGCCTCCATGTGTTCAAATGTCTTTGCATGTTCTCATTGCAATTGATTTCTAATTTCATGCCATTGTGATCTGAGAAGATGCTTGATATGATTTCAATCTTCTTGAACTTGTAGAGACTTCGTTTGTGCCCTAACATGTGGTCTATCTTTGAGAATGTCCCATGTGCACTTGAGAAGAATGTGAATTCTGTAGTTTTGGGGTGTAATTCTCTGTATATATCTATTAAATTCATTTGATCTAGTGCTTCATTTAGAATTTCTGTTTCCTTGTTAATTTTTTGTCCTAGATTATCTATCCAGTGATGTTAGTGTGGTGTTGAAGTCTCCTGCTGTGATTGTATTGCTGTCAGTTTCTCCTTTGAAGTCCTCCAGAAGATTTTTAATATATTTTGGTGTTCCTATATTGGGTGCATATATGTTTACCAAGGTTATATCTTCCTGTTGGATAGACCCTTTCAGTATTATGTAGTGGCCTTCTTTGTCTCTAGTTATGGTCTTCAATTTGAAATCTAATTTATCAGATATGAGTATTGCTACCCCAGCTTTTTTTTCCTTTCCATTTGCTTGGAAGATTTTTTTCATCCCTTTATTTTCAACCTATGTGAGTCTTTTGTTGTGAGGTGGGTCTCTTGTAAACAACGGATATGTGAATCATGCTTTCTTATCCAGTCAGCTACTCTGTGTCTTTTTATCGGAGCATTCAATCCATTTACATTTGAGGTGATTATTGATATGTACTTATTTATTGCCATTTTTGTTCCGTGTGGTTCTATTTTTCTTCCTATTTCTTCTACCATTTACAACAGTCCTTTTAACATTTCTTGCAGTGCTGGTTTGGTGCTAATATATTCCCTTATTTTTTTTGTGTGTGTGTGTGTGTGTGTGGGAAGCTCTTTATTTGACCTTCTATTTTGAATGATAGCCTTGCTGGGTAGGGTAGTTTTGGATTCAGATCTTTGTTTTTCATTACCTTGATTACTTCATGCCATTCCCTTCTGGCCTGTAGTGTTTCTGTTGAGAAGTCAGCTGATAGCCTTATGGGGGTTCCTTTGTAGGTAACCTGTTGCTTATCTCTTGCTGCCTTTAGGATTCTCTCTTTGTCTTTAATTTTTGGCATTTTAATTGTTATGTGTCTTGGTGAGGGCCTGTTTGGGTTCTTTTTACTTGGGGCTCTGTGCTTCTTGTACTTGAATGCCTTCTTCCTTCACCAAGTTAGGAAAGTTTTCTGTCACTATTTCTTCAAATATATTCTTAACCCTTGCTCATTTTCTTCTTCTTCAGGGACTCCTATGATGTGAATGTTATTACATTTCCAGTTGTCCCACAGTTCTTTTAAGCTATCTTCCTGTTTTTTAATTGTTCTTTCCTTTTGGTTTTCTGATTGATTGATTTTTTTCTACTTTGTCTTCTAATTCCCTGATTCCATCCTCCGCTTCCTCTACTCTGCTTGTCAGTCCTTCCAATGTGTTCTTTATTTCTGCTATGTCATTCTTCATTTCCACTTGGTTGGTTTTCAGTGTTTCTATATCTTTACTCATGGTGTTGATGTCCTTACTCATGCTGTTTAGTTTCCTCACGATCATGGCTCTGAACTCTACCTCTGATAATTTGCTTAACTGCATTTCATTTATCTCATCTTCGGTAGAGTTCTCTTGTTCTTTCATTTGGGATTTGTTTCTTTGTTTCACCAGTTTGGCTATCTCAGTGGGTTTCGGAGCCTGCCAAATTTTCCCTGTGGGTGTTGGTGTTCTGCTATTTGTGTCTCCCTCTACTGGGTTTGGATGAGCGCGGAGGGCCCTCCTTAAACACCACTGTCAAATCTCACTTTCCTGGGTAGATTTGCAAGCTCAGGAAAAGTTCAGTTATCCTCTAGTTTTTTGCTTGGAATCTATTAGCCTCAGTCACTTGAAAAGCCTTAGGTTCTCAGTTGAATTGGAAACTCCCTCAGGTGTTTATAGTGTAAGAGGATTTCCTGAGGGTGAGGCTGATGCTGGTTGTTAATGAGCCTCAATTTGCATTTCTTTGCTAGCCTGGTTTGGGTCGATTCTCCACGAGAGGGGCTGCCACAGCTCTGGGAAGGAGCAAGCTGGCCACAGTTCTGTGTGACCGGGAAGGAGCAAGCTGGCCACTGTCCTTTGTGGCCATGACTCAGCACAAACTCTGAGTGCCCTCCAAATACTGGGTGTCCCTACAGAGTTCCAGTCCAGTCCGCCCTCCCTCTGCTGGAGCCCCAGGTGAGTGGCTTTGGCTATTTAGCGCTCTGTCCCGGCCCTCTGTGCTGTGGAGCAGCTTGGGATCTTAACCCCAAAGGCGAGCGTGCTGCTCACAGCTAAGGCCGCTGCTGTCCGTTGGCTCCCAGCCCACCACCCTCTTGCACCTCTGCATTCCTACCAGATGCATTCAGTGTCCCTGGTTGTATGGTCCTCTCCCACTGCTTTTCTGTTGCTTTTTCCCGACAATTTGTCTTTATTTTGGTTGTAATTCCCGTTTGGTCCTGGGAAATCGTCTGTGTAGCTTCCATTCACTCCGCCGCAATTTTCTCTCTCCTGTACCATGGCTTTTTTATCCACTCATCTACTGATGGACACTTGGGCTGTTCCCAGATCTTAGTGATTGTAAATAGTGCTGCTGTGAACATAGGGGTGCATATATTCTTTCTGATTGGTGTTTCAGGCTTCTTAGGATATATTCCTAGTAGTGGTATCACTGAGTCAAATGACAGTTCAATTTTTAATTCTTTGAGGAAACACCATATTGTTTTCCATAGTGGCTGCACCAGTCTGCATTCCCACCATCAGTGTATTAGAGTCCCCTTTACTCTACACCCTCGCCAGCACTTGTTGTTTGATGATTTGTTGATGGCAGCCATTCTGGCAGGTGTGAGGTGATACTTCAGAGTCATTTTAATTTTCATCTCTCTGATGATTAGTGACTTTGAGCATTTTTTCATGTTTCTTGGCCATTTGTATGTCCTGTTTGGAGAGGTGTCTGTTTAGGTCCTCTGCCCATTTTTAATTGGATTGTTTGTCTTCCTTTTGTAGAGTTGTATGAGTACTCTATATATTTTGGAAATTAACCCCTTATCTGATGTATCGTTGGCAATTATGGTATCCCATGTAGTGGGTTCCCTTTCCATTTTGATGTTTTTTTTTTTTTTTTTTTTTTTGCTGTGCAGAAGCCTTTTAGTTTGATGTAGTCCCATGTGTTCATTTTTTCCTTTGTTTCTCTTTTCTTAGGCATTGTATCAGTGAAAATTCTGCTGCGTGTCATGTCTGAAATTTTGTTGCCTACATTTTCTTCTAGGATTTTTATGGATTGACGAGTGAAATTTAAGTCTTCTATCCATTTTGAGTTTATTCTTGTATATGGTGTAATTTGGTGGTGTAGCTTCAATTTTTTGCATGTAGCTGTCCAAGTTTCCCAAAGCATTTATTAAAGAGGCTATCTTTACTTCACTGTATGCTCTTGCCACCTTTGTCAAATATTAATTGAGCATAATATCTTGGGTCAACTTCTGGGTTATCTGTTCTGTTCCATTGTTATATATGCCTGTTCTTATGACAGTACCAGGCTGTTTTGATTACAATGGCTTTGTATTATAGTATAACCTGATATCCAGTATTGTGATCCCTCCTACTTTGTCCTTCTTTTTCAAGATTGCTGTGGCTATTCGGGGTCTTTTTTGGTTCCATATAAACTTTTGGAGTATTTGGTTTAGTTCCATGAAGTATGTCATTGGTATTTTAATGGGGATTGCATTGAATCTATAGATTGCTTTGGGTAGAATGAATACTTTAATGATGGTGATTCTTCTGATCCATGAACAAGATATACGCTTCCACTTTTTTATATCTTCCTCTATTTCTTTTTTCAATGTCCTATAGTTTTCTGAGAACAGGTCCTTTACTTCTTTGGTTAAGTTTATTCCTAGGTATCTTAATTTTTTTGCTGCAGTGGTAAATGGGATTGGTTTTTTTAGTATCTCTTTCTGTGAGTTCCGTGTTGGTGTATAAGAATGCCACTGATTTCTTTATGTTAATTTTGTATCCTGCTACTTTGCTAAATTCATTTATTAGCTCTAGTAGATTTTTGATGGAATCTTTAGGGTTTTCTATGTATGATATCATGTCACCTGCAAATAATGACAGTTTCACTTTCTCCTTTCCAATTGAATCTCTTTTATTTTCCCTCTTGTCTAATTGCTGTGGCTAAGACTTCCAGTACTATGTTAAACAAGAGTGGTGAAAGTGGACATCGTTGTCTTGTTCCTGTTCTTAAAGGAAATGCTTTTCGTTTTTGCCCATTGAGTATGATGTTGGCTGTAGGTTTTCATATATGGCCTTTATTATGTCGAGACATGATCCCTCTATTCCCACATTGCTGAGCGTTTTTATCAGAAATGGGTGCTGGATTTTGTCGAATGCTTTTTCAGTGTCTATTGATATGATCATATGGTTTTTATCTTTCATTTCGTTTATGTGGTGTATTACATTTATTGATTTGTAAATATTGTACCATCCTTGCATCCCTGGGATGAATCCCACTTGGTTATGGTAAATAATTTTTTTGATATATTGTTGGATCCCATTTGCTAGTATTTTGTTAAGGATTTTGACATCTATGTTCATCAGGGATATTGGCCTGTAGCTTTCTTTCTTTGTAGTGTCTTTATCTGGTTTTGGAATTAGAATTATGCTGGCCTCATTAAACAGGTTTGGAAGACTTCCTTCTTCTTGGATTTTTTGGAATAGTTTGAGGAGAATGGGTGTTAAATTTTATTTGAATGTTCAGTAAAACACCACCGGGAAGACTTCTGGGCCTGGGCTTTTGTTTGCTGCGAGTTTCTTGATTACATTTTCAATTTCCTTAATTGTTGGTCTGTTCAAGTTTTCTATCTCTTCCCAGTTCAGTTTTGGGAGACTGTGTTTCTAGAAATTTATCCATTTTGCCTAGATTGTCCAATTTGTTGATGTATAATTGTTCATAATATTTCTTAATGATCCTTTGTATTTCTGTAATGTCAGTTGTTACTTCTCCTCTTTCATTTCTGATTTTGTTTATTTGGGTCCTCTCTTTTAGTTTCTTGGTGAATCTGGCTAAGGGTCTATCAATCTTGTTTATCTTTTCAAAGAACCAGCTCTTTGTTTCATTGATCTTTTGAATTGTTTTTTTTTTTTTTTAGTTTCTATGTCGTTTATTTCTGCTCTGACTTTTACTATTTCTTTCCTTCTACTTGTTCTGGGTTTTTCTTTTTTGTTTGTTTACTTTCTAGTACTTTAAGTTGTAGGGTTAGAAAGTCATTTAAATTTTTTTTCTTGTTTCTTGAGGTAGGCCCATAGTGCTATGAACTTCCCTCTCAGGACTGCTTTCACTGCATTCTGTAGATTTTGTGTTGTTGTGTGTTCATTTTCATTGGTTTCCAGAAAATTTTAAATGTCTTCCTTCATCTGCTTGATAATCCATTCATTGTTTAATAACATGCTATTTAGCCTCCATGTGTTTGAATGTTTTTGTTGTAATTGATTTCTAGTTTCATGCTATTGTGATCTGAGAAGATGCTTGATATGATTTCAATCTTCTTGAACTTGTAGAGACTTAGTTTGTGTTCTAACATGTGGTCTATCTTTGAGAATGTCCAATGTGCACTTGAGAAGAATGTGAATTCTGCAGTTTTGGGGTGTAATTCTCTGTAGATATCTATTAAATCCATTTAATCTAGTGCATCATTTAGAATCTCTGTTTCCTTGTTAATTTTTTGTCCAGAGGATCTATCCAGTGATGTCAGCAGGGTGTTGAAGTCTCCTGCTATGATAGTATTGCTGTTGATTTCTCCTTTGAAGTCTTCCAGAATTTTTAAAATGTATTGTGCTACTCCTATGTTGGGTGCATATATGTTTGCCAAGGTTATATTTTTCTGTTGGATAGATCCTTTCAATATTATGTAGTGGCCTTCTTTTTCTCTAGTTATGGCCTTCATTTTGAAGTCTATATTATTGGATATGAGTATTGCTATCCCAGCTTTTTTTTCCTTTCTGTTTGCTTGGAAATTTTTTTCCATCCCTTCACTTTCAACCTATGTGAGTCTTTTGTTGTGAGGTGGGTCTCTTGTATACAACATATATATGAGTCATCCTTTCTTATCCATTCAGCTCCTCTGTGTCTTTTCATCGGAGTGTTTAATCCATTTACATTTAAGGTGATTACTGATATGTACTTATTTATTGCCATTTTTGTTTATTCTGGTTATGTTTCTCTTCCTATTTCTTGTGCTTATTACAGCAGTCCTTTTACATTTCTTGGAGTGCTGATTTGGTACTAATATATTCCCTTAGCCTTTTTTTTTATTGTTTGGGAAGCTTTTTATTTGACCTTGTATTTTGAATGATAGCCTTGCTGGATAGAGTGGTCTCAGATTCAGATCCTTGTTTTTCATTACCTTGATTACTTCATGCCATTCCCTTCTGGCCTGTAGTGTTTCTATTGAGAAGTCAGCTGATAGCCTTATGGGGGTTCCTTTGTAGGTAACCTGTTGCTTATCTCTTGCTGCCTTTAGGAGTCTCTCTTTGTCTTTGATTTTTGGCATTTTAATTATAATGTGTCTTGGTATGGGCCTGTTTGGGTTCTTGTTACTTGGGGCTCTCTGTGCTTCTTGAACTTGTATACCTTTTTCCTTCACCAAATTAGGAAAGTTTTCTGTCTCTATTTCTTCAAATATATTATCTAACCATTGCTCATTTTCTTCTCCTTGCATGCCTATGATGAGGATGTTGTTACATTTAATGTTGTCCCACAGTTCTCTTAGGCTATCTTCCTGTTTTTTAATTGTTTTTTCTTTTTGGTTCTCTGATTGGGTGATTTTTTTCTACCCTGTCTTCTAATTCACTGATCTGGTCCTTGGCTTCCTCTACTCTGCTGGTTATTCCTTCCAATGTGTTCTTTATTTCTGTTATGTTATTCTTCATTTCCAATTGGTTGGTTTTCAATGCTTCTGTATCTTTACTCATGCTGTTGAGCTTCCTCATGATTATTACTCTGAACTCTCACCCTGATATGTTTGTTCATTTCCCTTTCATTTATTTCATCTTCTGTCAAATTATCTTGTTCTTTCATTTGGGCTTTGTTTCATTGTTTCACCATTTTGGCTATCTCAGTGGGTTTTGAGCCTGACAAATTTTTCCTGTGGGTGTTGTTGTTCTGCTGGTTGTGATTCCCTCTACTGGGTTTGGATGAGTGTGGGGGGACCCACGTTAAATACCACTGTCAAGTCTTACTTTCCTGGGTAGATTTGCAAGCCAAAGAAAGGTTCAGTTATCCTCTAGCTTTTTGCCTGAAGGCTATTAGTTTCAGTTACTTGATGAGCCTCAGGTAGGGCTCTTGCTTGCTTATTAAATTGAGATGTTAATGGGCCTCAATTTGCATTTCTCTGGCCTGGCCTGGTGGTGTTAGGTTCTTGTGGGAGTGGCAGTTGCTTCTCCCCAGGGCTCTGGGAAGGGGCTCTTTGAGTAAGATGGCTACTGTCCTCTGAGGGAGTGATTCAGTACAGAACTTCCAGCATCCACCCCTCTGGAGCCAGGAGCCCTGGACTCTTTCCACTCAGTTCCAGTCCAGTCTGCTGTCCCTCTGCCAGAGCCCAAGGTGAGTGGTTGTAGGTGGTTGGGTGCTTTTTAAAACCCCCCACTTTCTCCATGGGAAGTGCACACTGCTAATACAGCTCTCCACTGCTCTCCATGGGCTCCCAGCCCACCCCCACATGCCTCTGCAATTCCTACCAGGCTTGATTTGGCATCCCTGGTTGTACTGGTTCTGTTCAGCTGCTCTTCAGTTGACTTTTCCCGATGATTTGTCTTTATTTTAGTTATAATTCCAGTTTCGTCCTGGAAGATGAAACTTCCATTCACTCCACCACCATTTTTCCAATCCCAGCTTCTTAACATTTGTTACATCATGGTACACATAGAAAAAAATATTTAAATAGTAAATTTGGAAGTAATTAAGAGTTCCCTATATGGAATTCGGTTAAAAAAAGGTTTAAACATTTTATCTTGTATAATTATGATAAAAATGTAATGCATACTATTATAAGATATGTAGGATATATTAAATATATATAGGAGATTTTAAATACTGAATTTGTTAAAAAAAAATTTCCAAAAAAATCTTTTCAAATATTTTAAGAAGAAACTTGAAATTGCTTTTATGAATATGTATTTTTGTTTTGTTTTTATTGATTTTTTGAGAGAGAGGAAGGGAGAGGGGGAGAGAAAGAGAAACATTGATGTGAGAGTGAAACATTGATGGGCTGCTTCCTGCAATGGCCCCCACCAGGGATCGAGCCTGTAACTTGAGCATGTGCTCTAACTGGGAATCAAACCAGCAACTTTTAGTGCATAGGATGACACCCAACCAACTGAGCTATGCCAGCCATGGTTAATGTAGTGTTATTTTTACACTTATATTTTAAATGGGTACATGTAGTTCTTGATCAGGACATTCTAATGATGATGACTTCAGTCTTGAGAATCACCTTTAATGATAAAACTTGTTCAAACATATATGTAATACAAAATGTAAAACAAATTTCAACATGGTTGAAATGTTAACGGTAGTTGAAATTACATTTAAAGACTCTATCAGCCTTTTTTTTCCTTTTACTGACAAATGAAATGTAATTTTTCAAACAATGTTGAAGCTCTGATTTATAGAATTCACATGATTTTTTTTCTTATTGAGGAGAAATGCATATAACACACAACCAAATAAAGCGTGTAATTTGTACATTCACAATGTTGTGGAACAACCACCTCTTTCTAGTTTCAAAACTTTTTGTCACCCAAGAATAACACTTCATACCCATTAAGTAATCATTCTCCATTTCCCTCTTCCTCCATCTCCTGGAAACCATAATTTGCTTTCTGTTTCTATGGATTTTCCTATTCTGGATATTTTATACAAAAAGAACCATATAATATGTGATCTTTGTGTCTAGTTTCTTTCACTTAACATAATGTTTTTGAGGTTCAACCATATTGTAGCATATATCAATACTCCATTTTATTTTATGGCCAATAATATTGTAATATATATATATATATATATATATATATATATATATATATATATATATATACCACTCTTTATTTATCCATTTATTTATTGTTGGACATTTGAGTTATTTTCACCTTTTGGCTACTGTAAATGTTATGAACATGCATAAACAAATTTAGTTTGAGTATGTTTTCAATTCTTTTAGGTATATGCCTAAGAGTGGAATTTCAGGATCAAATGGTAACTCTACAGTAGTTATCATTTTTTAGAAACTGCCAAAGTGTTTTCCACAGAAGCTGCCCCATTTTACATTTCCACCAACAATTTATGAGGGTTCTTACATCTCCATATCCTCAACAACCTTATTTTCTGTTTTGTTTTGTTTTATTTTATTTTATTTTGTTTTTATAGCCATTCTAATGTGTGTGAAGTGGTATCTCGTTGTGTTTTTAAATTTTATTTATTTATTTATTTATTTATTTATTTATTTATTTATTTATTTTATTGTGATAAGAACAGATAACATGAGATCTACCCTCTTAAACTTTTAAGTGTAAAATATTGTTAAGTTATAGGCATAATTTTGTATAGCAAGTGTCTAGAACTTATTCATCTTACATAACAAAATTTTTACCTGTTGAATAGCAACTCTCCATTTCCCATTCCTCATTCTACTTTCTGTTTCAATGAATTTGACTATTTTAGATACCTTGTGTAAGTGGAATTATGTAGTATTTGTCTTTCTGTGACTGGCTTATTTAACTTAGCATAATGTCTTCAAGGTTCGTCATGTTGTCATGTATAGCAGGAGTTCCTTCTTTTTATGGCTGAATAATATTCTCTTGTATGTATATATATCACATTTTCTTTATCTATTCATCTGTTGATGGACATTTAGTTTGTTTCCACATTTTGGCTATTGTGAATAATGGTGTAATACATTTGGGAGTGTGTATATCTCATTGAAATCCTTATTTCAATTCTTTGGATAAATACTCAAAGTGGGATTGCTGAATTATATGGAAGTTCTGTTTTTAACTTTTTGTGAAATCTCTGTAGTGTTTTCCATGGTGGCTGCATCATTTTATATTCCCACCAACAGTGTACAAGGGTTCTAATTTTTCCACATCTTTGCTAACATTTATCTTTTTTTTTAATAATGGCCAACCTAAAAGGTATGAAATAGTACCTCATGGTTTTGATCTGCATTTCCCTGATAATTAATGATTTTAAGCTTTTTCCCACATTTGTTAGCCATTTGTATTCTTCTTTGAAGAATATTCAATTTCTTTGTCCATTTTTTATGGCTGAGTAGTACCATAGATGTTTCATCAACTCACCTACTAATGGACACTTGGGCTACTTCCAAATCTTGGCTATTGTAAATGCAGTGGACATAGGGGTGCATATATTCTTTCAAATTAGTGTTTCAGGTTTCTTCAGATATATTTCCAGAAGTGAAATTGCTGGGTCAGAAGGCAGTTCCATTTTTAATTTTTTTGAGATAACTCCATACTGCTTTCCACAGTGGCTGAACCACCCTGCATTTCCACCAACAGTGCACAAGGGTTCCCTTTTCTCCACATCCTCTCCAACACTTGTTTGTTTATTTATTCATGATAGCCATTTGACAGGAGTGAGGTGATATCACATTGTGGTTTAATTTTCATTTCTCTGATGATTAGTGATGTTGAGCATCTTTTCATGTCTATTGGCCATCTGTATGTCCTCTTTGGAGAAGTGTCTATTTAGGTCCTTTGCCCATTTTTTAATTGGATTGTTTATTATTTTGTGTTGAGTTTTATAACTTCTTTATAAATTTTGGATGTTAACCCCTTATCAGATGTGTCAGTGAATATGTTCTCTCATTCAGTGGGTCATCTTCTCATTTTCTTGATTGTTTCCTTTGCTATGCAAAACCTTTTTATTTTGATGTAATCCCATTTGTTAATTTTTTCTTTTGTTTCCCTTCCCCAAGGAGATATATCAGAAAAAATATTGCTACAAGAAATGTCCAAGATTTTATTGCCTATGTTTTCCTCTAGGATTTGTATGGTTTCAAGTCTAACAATTTAGTCCTTAAGCCATTTTGAATTAATTCTTGTGTATGATGTAAAAAAGTCGTCTATTTTCTTTTTTGCAACTATCTGTCCAATTTTCCCAGCACCATTTATTGAATAAACTATCTTTAGTCCATTGTATCTTTTTGCCTCCTTTGTCAAATATTAATTGACTATAAAGGCATGGGTTTATTTCTGGGCTCTCCTTTCTGTTCCATTGATCTATATGTCTGTTTTTATGCAAGTACCATGCTGTTTTGATCACTAAGGTCTTGTAGTATGGTTTGATATCAGATGGTGTGACACCTCCAACTTTGTTCTTCTTTCTCAAGATCACTGTTGCTATTCGGGTTTTTTTGTGGTTCCATTTATTTGTTCTAGTTCTGTGAAATATGCCATTGGTATCTTGATAGGAATTGCATTTAATCTGTAGATTGCTTTAGGTAGTATGAATATTTTAATTATGTTAATTTTTTCTATCTATGAACATGGTATATTCTTCCATTTCCTTGTATCTTCTTTAATTTCTTCCTTCAGTGTCTTATAATTTTCTAAGTACAGGTCTTTTACATCCTTGGTTAAATTTATTCCTAGGTATTTTATTCTTTTTGAAGCACCTGTGAATGGAATTATTTTTAGATTTCTTTTCTGATAGTTCATTATTGGTGTATAAAAATGCAACTGATTTCTGGATGTTTATTTTGTATCTTACTTTATTGAATTCATTTATCAGTTCTAGTTTTTTGGTGGAATTTTTAGGGTTCTCTATATACAATATCATGTCATCTGCAAATAATGACAGTTTTACTTTTTTCTTTCCAATTTGGATGCCTTTTATTTCTTCTTGTCTCATTGCTGTGGCTAGGACTTTTGCTGCTATGTTGAATAAGAGTGGTGAAAACAGACAACCTTGTTTTGTTCCCAATTTAAGAGGAACATTTGTAGTTTTTGCCCATTGAGTATGATGTTGGCTGTGGGTTTGTCATATATGGCCTTTATTACATTGAGACATGGTCCCTCAATTCTCACTTTGCTGAGAATTTTCACTATAAATGAGTACTGGATTTTATACAATGCATTTTCTGCATCTATTGATTTGATCATGTGGTTTTTATCCTTCATTTTGTTTATGTGGTGTATCACATTTATTGTTTTGCAGGTATTGAACCAAACTTGCATCCCCAGAATAAATCCCACTTGATCATGGTGTATGGTCTTTTTAATGTATTGCTGGATTCAGTTTACTAATATTTTGTTGAAGATTTTAGCATCTATGTTCTTCAGGGAATTTGGCCTATAATTGTCCTTCTTTGTCATGTCTTTATTTGGTTTTGAAATTAGAATAATGCTGGCCTCATAAAATGAGCTTGGGAGTCTTCTCTCAAATTTTTTGGAATAGTTTGAGAAAGACAGGTATTAGTTCTTCTTTGAATGTTTGGTAAAATTCACCTGTGAAGCCATCCAGTCCAGGGCTTTTGTTTGTTGGGAGTTTTTTTATTACTGCTTCAATATCACTAGTTATAATCTGTCTATTCAGATTCTCTGATTCTTTCTGAATTAATTTTGGAAGATTATATGTTTCTAGGTATTTATCCATTTCATCCAGATTGCCCAATTTGATGGCATATAGTTGTTTGTAATATTTTGTTACAATCATTTGTATTTCTTTGGTGTCAGTTGTTGTTTCTCTTTCATTTCTAATTTTTATTTATTTAGATCCCCTCTCTTTTTTTCTTGATGAGTCTGGTTAAAGGTTTTTCAATCTTGTTTATCTTTTCAAAAATCCAGCTCCTGGTTTCATTGATCTTTTGTATTGGTTTTTAAGAGCCTATCTCATTTATTTCTGCTCTAATCTTATTATTTTCTTCCTTCTACTTACTCTAGGCTTTGTTCGTTGTACTTTTTCAAGTTCCCTTAAGTGTAAAGTTAGATTGTTTATTTGAACTTTTTTCTTGTTTCTTTTTTAAAAAGTTATCTTTATTGTTGAAAGTATTTCAGATGTCTCCCTCTTTTTCCCCCAGTTGAACCCTTCCACCTCATTCCCATTCCCCACACCTTCACTGCACTATTGCCTGTTGAGATAGGCCTGTAATGCTATGCATTTTCCTCTTAGGACTGCTTTTTCTGTGTCCCGCAGATTTTAGGTTGTTGTGTTCTCATTTTCATTTGTTTCAAGGTATCTTTTAGTTTCTTCCTTGATCTCATTGTTAACACACTCATCGTTTAGTAACATGTTATTTAACCTCCATGTCTTTGTGTGTTTTTCAGATTTCTTCTTGTGATTGATTTCATATTTCATAGCATTATGGTCAGAGAAGATGCTTGATATGATTTCAGTCTTCTTAAATTTATTGAGACTTGTTTTGTGTCCTAAAATGTGGTCTATTATAGAAAACATTCCATGTGCCCTTGAAAAGAATGTATGTTCTGCTGCTTTGGGGTGGAATGCTCTGAAGGTATCAATTAAATTCATCTGATCTAGCATGTCATTAAAGCTGCCATCTCCTTGATGATTTTCTGTCTGGAAGATCTATCCCTTGATACCAATGGGATGTTAAAATCTCCTACTATAACTGTATTTACTGTCAATCTCTCCCTTTATGTCCATCAAGATAGGCTTTATATATTTAGGTGCTCCTATGTTAGGTGCGTAAATGTTTACAAGGTTCACATCCTTTTGTTGGATTGCTCCTTTTATCATTATGTAGTGTCCTTCCTTCTCCCTCACTATAGCCTTGGTTTTAAAGTCTATTTTGTCAGATATAAGTATTGCTACCCCAGCTTTGTTTTTCCTTTCCATTTGCATGAAATGTTTTTTTTTTCATCCTTTAACTTTTAGTCTGTGTGTATTTTTCATTCTAAGGTGTGTCTCTTGAAGATAGAATATACATGGGTCTTGTTTTCTTATGCATTCAGCTACCTTATGTCTTTGGATTAGAGCATTTAAGCCATTTACATTTAAAGTGATTATTGATAGGTATGAATTTATTGCCATTTTATTTTTAAACTATGTTTTTCTGTTTTCTCTCCTCCCCTGCCTCCCTCCCCTTCTCCTTCTTCATCTTGTTCAAGTACATCCTTTGACATTTCTTGTAATACTGGTTTGGTGGTAACAAACTCCTTTAGCTTTTTCTTGTCTGGGAAGCTCTTTATTTCTCCTTTAATTTTAAATGATAGCATTGCTCAGTAATGTAGCCTTGATTGTAGGTCCTTGCTTTACATCACTTTAAGTATTTTATGTCAGTCTCTTCTGGCCTGAAATGTTTCTGTTGAGAAATTAACTGAGTCTTGTGGGAGCTCCCTTGTAGGTAACTCACTGCCTTTGTCTTATAGCCTTTTTGGTTTGTTTGATTTTAATCCTGACCTGAGGGTATTTTTTCTATTGACTTTTAGAGAGAATGGAAAGGAGGGAGGGAGGGAGGGAGGGAGGGGGAGAGAGAGAGAGAGAGAGAGAGAGAGAGAGAGAGAGAGAGAGAGAGAGAAACATCAATATGAGAGAGACACATCAATTGTTTGCCTTCCACACACACCCAACCGGGGCTGGGGATCAAACCTGCAACCCAGGTACATGCCTTTGACTGGGATTTGAACCCCCAACATTTGGTGTGTGGGCTGATGCTCTAACCACTGAAACACACCAGCCAGGGCCAGTCATTATTTCTTCAGGTAGGTTCTCAATTCTTTGCTCTCTCTCTCTCTTCTCCTTTTGGTACCTCTTTGACACAGATGTTGTTACACTTCATGTTGTTCCAAAGGGCCCTTAAACTATCCTCATTTTTTTTTTTTAAGTCTTTTTTCTTTCTTTTGCTCTGACTGAGTGCTTTTTTCTACCTTGTCTTCCAATTGCTGATTCGATCCTCTGCTTCATCAAGCCTACTGTTTATTCCTTCTAGTGTATTCTTTATTTCAGATACGGCAATCTTCAGTTCTGACTGGTCCTTTTTTGGTTTCTATGTTCTTTTTCATGCTGTTAAGCATCCTTAAAATCATTACTCTGAGCTCTATACCTAATAAATTGCTTGCCTCCATTTCATTTAGTACTTCTTCTGGAGAATTCTCTTGTTCCTCCATTTGGGGCCTGTTGCTTTGTCTCCCCATTTTGGCTGCTTTTTTTGGTTTGTTTTTATGTGTTAGGTAGATTTGCTATGACTCCCAGTCTCGGTAGGGTGGTCTTATGTAGGTAAGTGACCTGTGGGATACAGTGGCACAGTCTGCCTGACTACCTGAACTGGGTGCTCTAAGCATGTCCCTTGTGTACATTATGTGGACCCTCCTGTTGTAATTGAGTCTTTATTGCTATCGGCCCCCTTTTTTTTTTTTTTTTTGCATGGGAATGACCCTCAGACTGGCTGACAGTGAGGCTCAACCCTAAACACAGCATGCAAGCTGTTCTGCAGGTGCTGATCACATGAAGCAGAATTTGCCTCAGCAGGGTTTGGTGCTTGCCAATATCTACCTGTGAGTATGCTGCTTATAAAGCTTACTGAATCCTGCTCTGTTGTTGTCTAAAGCTGGTCACTGGGTATATTGATTCTGGGCTCTTCAGAGGGACTCTGATGCATACCGATGTCAGGTGCTGCTGTCTGTTATTGGCTCTGGGAACCTGTTTGGAGCTATCAGCAATCCACAGCTTGTGGTTTTCTCTGCTGGGCCTGGGTGTGTATGGAAAGGACCAAGCTGCACACCAAGTTCTGCTTTTACTAGCATGGGACCCAGGAGCAGGTTAGTAAAAGTCTCAAAGCACCCAGGGATCTGCCTCTGCCTGCAGGCTATCTGTTAGGCTCAGTCACTTAAAGAGCCTCCGGTTGCGGTCCTCAGAAGGATGTAAGCTCCATTGGGTAGACGAGAGGGATTCCAATGGGTAGGGCTATTGGTTCCCCCCAGGCTGATGGCGCATGAGGGGAATGCTCTGCCTGAGAAAGATGGCTTCTGCAGTGTGGTAGAATGACTCAGCACAGAGGTCCTGGTGGCAAGTCTCTCAGCTCTCCCCAGAGCCACCAACCCCAGACTTTCTTCACATAGCTCTAGTCTGCTCTGCCCTCCCTCCACCAGAGCCCAGGGTGAGTGTCTGTGTGAACAAAATTTTTTGTCTTGGCACTGTTAGAGGGTGCCCGTATTTCCATCTCTCTCTGGCAGACAGAAACCCTGCTGCTTTTCACAGCCAGATGTTTTGTGGGCACCTTTTCCAGTTCTGGTGCTCTGGGCTGGGGAACCTAGTTTGGGGTTTAGACCCCAGACTTCTCAGGGGGAACTCCCCACAGCTGAGATATCCCCCTGGAGCTTCAACTGCTGCCTGTGGGAGCCCAGCCAGCCCTCTTGCATCTTGGCACTTTCTACCAGTCTCAATTTGGCCTCTTCTGTATTCCTTGGTTATAAGGCTTCTCTCCAGCTAGTCTTCAGTTGGTTATTCAGGATAAATTACTTTAGCTGTAATTCTAGTTTGGTCCTGGGAGGAGGAAAGGGTAGCTTCCACCTAATCTGCCACCATCTTGGATCTCTCAGTCCTTTGCCTATTTTTAAACCAGGCTATTTGTTTTTTGTTTGTTTGATTTTTTGCTATTGAGTTGTAGGAGTTTATTTTTATATTTTGGATATTAACCCCTTATCAGATATATTGCATGCAATTATTTTCTCCCATTCCATAGGTTGCCTTTTCACACTGTTAATTGTTTCCTTTGCTGTAGGAGCTTTTTTGTTTAATATAATCCCATTTGTTTGTTTTTACATTTGTTATATGTGCTTTTGGTGTCATAGTCAAAAGAAATCATTACTAAGACCTATGTCATGATGGTTTTTTCCTATGTTTTCTTACAGGAGGTTTACAGTTTCTAGTCTTACGTGTAAGTCCTTCTTGAGTTGATTTTTGTGTATAATAGAAGATAAGGGTCCCATTACATTATTTTTCATGTGTATATTGTTTTCCCAGCATTATTTGTGGAAGAGACTATTCTTTACCTATTGAGTATTCTTGGCACCCTTGTTGAAGATCAGTTGACCATATATGCATGGATTTATTTCTGTGCTCTCTGTTCCATTCCATGTGTCCACTATTATGCCAGTACCATATTGTTTTTTCTCTATATATTTTTTACTTTTTTATTGAATTTATTGGGGTGACATTGGTTAATAAAATTATATAGGTTGTAGGTATACAGTTCTATAATACATTATCTATATATTGTATTCTGTGTTCACCACCTCAAGTTAAGTCTCCTCCCATCACCATTTATCCCCCCTATACCCTCTTCTACCTCCTCTTACCCCCTTTCCCTCTGGTAATCACTGAACTGTGTCTATGAGGTTGTTGTTTTTTTTTTTCTTTCTTTCTTTCTTTTTTTTTTGCTAATCCCTTCACCTTTTCCACCCAGTCCTCCTAGTTTTTTTTCAATTACATTTTACATTCAATATTATTTTGTATTAGTTTCAGATGAACAGCATAGTGGTTAGGCCATTATATATTTTACAAAGTGTCCCCCCTGATGCTGGCACCATATATATTTATCACAATATTATTGACTATATTTCCTATGCTCTATTTTACATCCCTGTGACTGTTTTGTAACTACCAATCGGTACTTCTCAATTCCTTCACCTTTTTCACCTAGTCCCCCAAATCTTCTCCCCTCTGGCAATCATCAGTCTGATCTCTGTATCTATGAGTCTGTTTCTATTTTGTTTGTTTGTTTATATTGTTCTTTGGATTCCACATATAAGTAAAATCATATGGTATTTGTCTTTCTCTGACTGACTTATTTCACTTAGCTTAATACCTTCTAGGTCTGTTCATGCTGCCACAAATGGTAAGGTTTTGTTCCTTTTTATGGCTGAGTAATATTCCATTGTATATATGTACCACAGCTTCTTTATTCTCTCATTTATTGCTGGGCACATGGGTTGCTTCCATAGTTTGGTTATTGTAATAATGCTGCTATTAATATAGGGGTGCATATATTCTTTTGAATTAGTGTTTTGGGTTCCTTCAGATATATACCTAGAAGTGGAATTGCTGGGTTATAAGGCAGTTCCACTTTAAATTTTTTGAGAAACCTCCATACTGTTTTCCATACTGATTGCACCAACCTGCATTCCTATCAAGAGTACATGAGGGTTTCCTTTTTTTCATATCCTCACCAACACTTATTAATACTGTTTTAACTTCTGTGGCTTTGTAATATATTTTGAAATAAAAGGTTGGGGTCTCTAGCTCTGTTCTTCTTTCTTAAGAATGTTTTGGCTATTAAGGGTCCTTTTGGTTTCATATGATTTTTAGTATTATTTCTATTTCTGAAAAATAATACTTTGGGAACTATGAATATTTTAATAATATTAAGTGTTTTAATTCATGTACATGGACATCTTTCTATTTATTTTTGTCCTGTTTAATTTCTTTCATTAATGTTTTACAGTTTTTAGCAAATATTTTACCTCTTTGGTTAAGTTTATACCTATATGTTGTATTCTTTCTGATGGTATTGCAAATATGATTGTTCTTTTAATTTCCTTTTCATGTAGTTTATTGTTAGTGTATAGAAACACAACTGATTTTTGCATGATGGTTTTGTATTCTGTGACTTTACTGAATTTCTTTATCAGTTTTAAAGGTTCGTAAAGGTTTTCTACATGTAAGATTATGTCATCTGCAAACAGAAATCACTTTACATCTTCCTAATTTATATGCCTTTTTTTTTATTTTTGTCTAGTTACTCTGGCTAGGACTTCCAGTACTATGTTGTGTAGAAGTGTAGAGAATGGGCATCCTTGCTTTGTTCCTGACCTTAGAGGAAAGCTTTCCACCGTATGATTTCAGCTGTGGGCTTTTTATATGTGACCTTTATTACATTGAGGTAATTTCCTTCTATTTCTAGTTTTTTAGAGCTTTTATTCAATCATGAAAGGGTATTGAATTCTGTCAAGTGCTTTTTCTGCATTTACTGAGGTGACCATGTGGTTTTTATCTTTCATTCTGTTAATGTGGTGCATCATTGATTGCTTTTTATATGTTCAATCATCCTTGCATTCCAGTGATGAAACCCACTTGGTTGTAGTGTATGATCTTTTTAATGTGCTGTTCAATTCAGTTTGTTTGTAATTTATTAAGGATTTTTGCATCAGTGTTCATCAGCTATATTGGCCTGTGATATTCTTTTTCTATAGTGCTTTGGCTTTGGTATCAGGGTAATGTTAGCCTCATAAATAAGTTTGAAAGGATTACTTCCTCTTCAATTTCTTGGAAGAGCTTGAGAAGGGTTGGCATTGATTCTTATTTAAATGTTTGGTAGAATCCATCACTGAAGGCATCTTTCCTGGGCTTTTCTTTGTTGGGAGTGTTTTTATTGATTCAGTCTTAGGTCTGTTTAGATTTTCAATTTCTCCATGATTCAGTCTTAGTAGGTTGTATGTTTCTAGGAATTTATACATTTCTTCTACATCATCTGATTTGTTGGTGTGTAATTGTTTATAACAGTTTCCTCTAATTCTATTTATTTATATGGCATCAGTTGTAATGTCTCCTCTTTCATTTCTAATTTTATTTATTTGAGCCTTCTCTTTTTTTCTCTCTGTCTAGCTAAAAGTTTGTCAATTTTATTGATCTTTTAAAAAACCATCTCTTAATTTTGTTGATTTTTAAAATTGTTTTCCTATTTCATTTATTTCTACTCTAATCTTAATTATTTCTTTTCTTTTGCTAACTTTGAATTTAATTTTTTCATCTTTTTTCTAGATCTTTGAGGTATAAAATTAGATTACTTATTTAGGATCTGTCTTCTTTTTAAAATGTAGCTGTATCTCATAAGATTAAGTATGTTGTGTTTTCTTTTGTCTCAAGATATTTTCTAATTTTCCTTTTGATTTCTTTTGACCCATTAATTGTTTAAGAGTGTGTTATTTAATTTCCACATATTTTTTAACTTTCCAGTTTTTTTTTCTAACATTGATTTCTAGTTTCTTTCCATTGTAATTAGAAAGAATACTTGGTATGATTTAAGTCTTGTTAAATTCGTTACAACTTGTTTTGTGACCTAACATGTGGTATATCCTAAAGAATTTTTCATGTGTACTTGAGGGAAAAAAAAGTGTATCCTGTTGCTATTGGTGCAATATTCTGTATATGTCTCTTAGGTTCATTTGATCTATAGTGCTGTTCAAGTCCTCTGTTTCTTTATTGACCTTCTATATGGATGTTCTATCCATTATTGAAAGTGGCAATTGGATGATATATTTAAAGTGCTGAAAGAAAAAAAAAAAAACAACACCTGTCAACCAAGAATTCTATATCTGGCAAAAACTATCCTTCAAAAATGAAGGCAAAATTAAGACATTTCCAGACAAACCAAAGCTAAGGGAGTCTGTCATTACCTTATAGATTTTCCCTACAAGATATGTTAGAGGGCATCCTTCAGGCTAAAACAAAAGGACACCAGACAGGAACATGAAGTCATACAAATAAATTAATGTCAATGGTAAAGCTAATTACATAGGTAAATACAAAAGCTAGTATTTTATATTTTTGTTTCCTGTATGATTTAAACTAAATGGATTAAAAGTAACTATAAATTTATGTCACATTGGTACACAAAATATAAAAGCTACATTTTGTAGTTTTTTAGTATACAGGTCTTTTACTTCCTAGATTGAATTTCTTGGATAGTTTATTCTTTCTTTCCTTTGTTTGTTTATTTATGATGTAGGTGTTGGTTTTACATAAATGTTGAGGTTTATATTATGTTGAATAAGTTCCCTTCTATTCCTAGTTTTCTGGGTATATTTTATTATGGAATGGTATTGAATTTTGTCAAATTATTTTTCTGTACCTAATAAAATGATTATGTGTTTTTTACCTTTGCTCTATCCATGAGGTGTATTATGTTGATTTTTAAAAACAATTGAACTGTCATTTGCATTTCTGGGCTAAATTTCACTTGATAATGGTATATAACCATTTTAATGTGTTGTTGGATTTGGTTTGCTAGTCCTTTGTTGAGGGTTTTCACATCTATATTCATAAGGGATATTGGTCTATGTTTTTCCTTTTCTTTTCTCTTGAGTCTGTTTGGCTTTGGTGTCATGGTAAAGCTGGTTTCAGAATATGTTAGGAAGTGTTCCTTCCTTCTCTATTTTTGTGAAAGAGTTTAGCAGAATTTGTATTGACTCTTCTCTAAATATTTGTTAGAATTCATTCATGAAGCTATTTGGTTCTGGAATTTACTTTGTTTGGGAGGTTTTGATTACTAATTCAATGTCTTTACTTGTTATAGGTTTGTTAAGATTTTTTTTACTATTTTTGAGTCAGCTTTGGTAATATTTCTGCACATAAGAATTTGTCCATTTTATTTAGATGACCTAGTTTATTGGTGTACAATTGTTTATAGTGTTCTCTTGTAATCCTTTCCTTTTCTATAAAGTTAAGAGTAATGTCCCCATTTTCATTTCTGCTTTTAGTTGTTAACATCTTTTCTCTTTTGTTTAAAAATATGTTTTATTGAGTTTTTAGAGAGAGAGAGGGAAGGAGAGAGAGATGGAAACATTGATGTGAGAGAGAAACATCAATCGGCTGCCTCCTGCACGCCCCCTACTGGGGATCGAGCCCGCAACCTGAGCTTGGAACCAGGACCTCTCAGTCCATGGGACATGCTCAATCCACTGGGCTACACCAGTGGGGCACATCTTTTCTCTATTTTTCTTAGTCTAGCTAAAGTTTGTCTATTTGTTTGTTTTTATCAAAGAGACAACTTTTTTTATCTCTTGATTTTTTAAATTCTCTATTTTATTTATCTTTATCCTTTATTATTACCTTTTTCTCTTAGTTTTGGGTTGATTTTGTCTTCTTTTCCTAGATACTTAAGATACAGAGTTAAGTTAAATGTAACTTAAGATACATTGTTGATTTGTGATCATTTTTTCTTTTATAATACGGGAATTTACAGCTATACATTTTTTTTTAAATCACTGCTTTAGCTACATTAATGTTTTAGCATATTTACATTTTTCATTTCAAAGTATTTTATAATTTCTCTAGTAATTTATTCTTTGATCTATTGGATGGTTAAGTGTATATTATTTAATTTCTGCATATTTGTGAATTTTTCAGTTTCCTTTGATTGTTGGCTTCTAGCTTCATTCTGGGTGGTCAGAGAACATACTTTGCATGATTTCAACCTTTTAAATTTGTTGAGAATTGTTTTATGGCCTAACATGTGATTTATACTAGAGAATGTTTCATGTGTATTCTGGTCCATGGGTTGACGCTCAACCACTGAGCCACACCAGCTGGACTCCATGTGTATTCTGAAGACTGTGTATTCTGTTGTTGTTAGATGCTGTGCTCTATATATGTCTGTTAGATTTAGTTGGTTTCACAGGGGTGGGGAACATCCAGCCTGTGGGCCATATAAGGCCCTTGAAATCAATACCAGCTAATGTCACACACCTCACCAAATTAGTCTGACCCAACCTAGCAGGCTAATTTTTAAGTTGATAATTTTGTATGGCCTGTGAATGATGTTATAAATATCCAAATGGCCCTTGGCAGAAAAAAGGTTTCCCACCCCTGGACTCACTTTATAGTATTGCTTAAGTCCTCTCTTTTCTTATCTTCTGTCAAAATGTTCTATCTATTATTGAAAGTGGGGTATTGAAATCTCCAACTATTATTGTAGAACTGTCTATTTCCTCCTCAATTCTGTCAGTGTTTCCTTATATATTTTGTGGCTCTTTTGTTTGATGTATACAGGGTGGGGCAAAAGTAGGTTTACAGTTGTGAGTATGTGAAAGAGTTTATTCTTGTATTATAATTTATTAATTATTGTATTATTTTCCATATGAACAACTCTAAACCTACTTTGCCATACCCTTCTTATATCTTCTTAGTGAGTTGACCCTTTTCTCAATATATAATGTCCTCTTTATCTCTTGAAGCAATTTTTGACTTAATATCTATGTTATTTGGTATTAGTATGGCCACCCCAGATCTTTATTTGTTACTATTTGCATGGAATATTTTTTTCCCATTTTTCACTTTCAATCTATTTGTGTCTTTGAGTTTAAATTTATAACAATATAGTTGAATTGGTACCAAGTTAGCTTTAATAACATATGTTAACTCTTCTCTTTCCTTGTTCTGTTTCCCCCATCTTATGTTGTTAACGTTACAAATTACATCCTTATGCATTGTGTACCAACTGACATACATGTATAGTTGCTTTTAGTCGATTTAGTTTTAAATCACATAGAAAATAAACAGAGGAAGTATAAACAAAAATATAAAATACTAGCTTTTATAAAAGGTTTCTTTTTGCTTTTTGCTTTTATCACTTTAAATAAACATATCATCCAGTTGCCTTCTGGTCTCTATTGTTTCTACTGAGGATTCCTTGTACATGACAAGGTACTTCTCTCTTGTTGCTTTCAAGATTCTATCTTTGTCTTTGTTTTTAACAGTTTGATTTAATATGTCTCAGTGTAGGTCTCTTTGAGTTCAACCTGCTTGGAGTTTGTTGAGCTTGGAATTGTAGGTTTATGTTTTCCACTAATTTGGGAAGATTTTAGCCATTATTTCTTTTAATAATCTATCTGCTCCCTTCTTTCTTTCTGTTCTCATTCTGAGATTCTCATAATGTGCACATTGGTCTGCTTGATGGTGTCCCACAGGTCCCTTATGCTCTGTTCACTTTTATTCTTTTTTTCTTTTTACTACTCAGACTGGCTAATTTCAATTGCCCTACCTTTGGGTTCTCCAATTCTTCCTTCTGCCTGCTGAAGCCTGTTGTTGAACCCTCCTAGTGAATTTTTCATTCTAACTATTATAGTTTTTATTTATATCTGATTACTTTTTATAATTTTGATCTCTTTTATTGATAGTCTCTCCTTGATATATGATAGTTGATATATCATTGTCCTGCTTTCCTGTAGTTCTTTATCTCTGGTTCACTTCAGCTTTTTTTTTTTTTTATCATATTTAAGATAATTAATTTAAAATTGTTGTCTAGTAAGTTCAATATCTTGATTTCCTTATGGATTTTTTTTTTGTCCACTTATTTTTCTGTGAATGGGCCATATTATCCTGTTTCTTTGTATGCTTTGTAGTTTTTAATTGAGAACTGACATTTTGAATATTGTATGTGGTGACTCTGGAAATCATATTCTTTTCCCCCACAGGGATTGCAGTTATTGCTTATTGAAACAATATTTCTTGTCATGTGTAGTCACTGAATTCTCTGTTCTATTATCTCTATGGCCAGCTGGTGACCTGACAGAGATTTACTGTAATGCCTGGACCTAGTAAGAAAAGGGATGGGGAAAAGTTTCTGTTTTGTTAAATCCTTTTGACAGAATCCATCAGGAAAGCTGACTTCAACCCAAGAGAATTGAAACAATGGCCACCTTCTGTGCTAGTCCCTCAGGCAGATCAACATACATAACCCACCAATATTTAGAGGACAAAATTTTATATTCCACCCTATCACCAGCAAGCACACCAGGAAAGCAGGCCATTGCCCTCATAGATGCTTGCTGCAGGGCTGGGTGGGACCTAGTAGTTGCTATGCAAAATGCCAAAATGCACTGAAATTTTATAGCTTCTTTCTTAATCAAGCCTTCCTTGGACACTATAAGTATGTGACTAGATTCCAGAAGTAAAAAATAGTTGATTCTGACAGTTCTTGTCAGCTCAATAGTTCCTTTGGGGAGGTACTAATTCCTAAACACTCTTCACTGTGCTCAGCATGTTGAGTGGAACAGCCAGTGGTAGAACCAACTCACCATGTTGTCTCTTATGGGAACCAAGGAGCCTGAATGTAGCTGCTCATGGCCAGAGGTGGTGAGCCTGGCACACTCTGGCCACCCTAGTTGCCTCAAGCTCTCTCTGGCTGTCCCAAATATTGATGAGATTGATATTGACCATTGTGATCCATTCTTAGGCCACAGGTGTGCTTGGCTTACTGTTTGGAAAGTTCTAGGTTAGACAATAAATGCTAAAAAGGTTTTGTTTTGTTTTTAAACTAAACATGATATGAGAAAAACATATGGTCTTACCTCGTGGATATGTAATACAGGGTGATCAAAGAGAGCTTTCTAGAGAAGTATTGCAGGGCTCATACTGAGCTTTGATGGCCAAATAGATTTGGAGAAATAGACAGCAGGGAGAGTGTACTTCATGTAAAAAGAGCTGCAGATATTTCCAAATGTACTAGAATGGAATTTAAAAATAAATTTGGGGAAGAACAGTGAAGATGGCATCTCAATGTGTGGTTATCCTTCTCAGTTTGAGTGGGTGTTTTCAGCTAATGATGATATCTCATAACATTTTGTTCCTCAGTGAGTTGATGTATCTGTTCTTTAAAACAGAAAGTCTAAACAATGGAAGGGAAAGTTCCCTGGCAGAGTCAGAGGACCACCTTCCTGACTTGGCTGTGAGATCTTGGGGAACTCATACTTCTCTCTTGCAACATCCCTTTGACACACTCAAATCTGGTTCATCTACTTCTCAGAGTAATAGACCCAAAGCAGGCCTCGAAATTCTTTTGATTCACTGCTAGGACAGTTCGTCCTATCAATCACAGTTCTTTCACCCTTGGATGTGTAAAGTAAACTAAGCCAATCAAGGCTACAGATGAGAACAATAGACCTATCTAACATTTATCTTATTCTTTCAAAAGCCCTACAAATAATCTTCCTCTTTTAAATAATCTGTTGATTATTTAAAATTATGTTGGTGTGGTTAGCAATTAAAGTGTCTACAAACAAAACCATTATTGTTTTAAAAGACACCATTCTTAATCATTCAGGATATGGAATATTCTCTCTAAATTCTTCTGGTGTCTCACCTTTAAGTAGCTCTCCGATGGCTCCTCCTCAGGAAGAGCAGAGAGTTTTCAGTGTGGAACAGTTTGAAAAACGACAGTTACGAGAGTCCACCCATTTTGTCTGTTGTTCTTGCCTTTTGTCTCCAAGGACTATAGCTCCAAAGGACCAAGAGGCCTTCTTAGCACTGGTAAGGGCACTGGACTGACAGGCATGGAATTGCTGGCAGGCCTCAGCTTTATGAAAGTTCTTGGCCACAGGCGGAAGCTCCATTCTTTTTATTGCTTGTTTTAGGCGAATTATTATGATAAGTGCAATGAATAGTTATGGTTGGAGTAGGAAGCTGGGAAGAGTATGTTTAAATTAGAATCAGATGACTAAGGGCAAGTGAGTACACATATTTCACACACTTCCTGCAGTGAGATGGAGCAGATTATACATATGAGTTTAGGGAAGTCAAAATAATTTCTAGAAATTGATCAAAGCTCAATATTTGAGTAGAATCACATGAAGGGTGCTGCTTAGGGAGCAAGAATGTTGCTGATTCTTGATTCCTTCATAAGTCAGTAGCTGCTTTTCTGCTTCCTGTAGATTGCTCCTGCCACTGGATTCTCCCTGCCATCCCCCTTGTACTGGCTTTTGGGCCCTTTACCTGCTTATTATCAACTCTATGAAACCAGGTCTATGTAACCAGGTCTGGGAGGAAGGGCAGGGAGAGCAAAGCCCAATTAGAAATTTTGTTTCTCGTTTTCAGTTCTGGCAGAGGTTCATGGTAAAGGAAACTGATGCTTATAACCATAACATATGGTTTGGGGGCTATCAGTAGATTTAATATATCCATGCTACTCTTCTTTCTCCCCTGCCCCCCACCCCCACTCTCTGACCACATACAACCAGGAACTGACCACATAGCATTTCTCTTATGCTCTGGGAAGAGGCTGTTTGAGGGTGTGTGGAGAGGGGGTAGAGGGCTGCTTTCCCAGGCTTTCTTGATATGAATCCAGCTCTTTAAGTGTACAATGTTTTCTTGACTGGGCTGAGTCATTATCAGAGGACCAGAAACTTTCCTCTTTCATAATTGTGATGGAAACAGCTTCAGGGAGAACAGGTTACAATTTGGAAAGTTGTTATTGAATTTAGTTGCAAATGGTAGCTGTTTTAGGAGATGAAAACACTGTTTCTAATATTGACCTAGTAGTAAACTTTGGCTCCAGAGTTATGAGTTATGACTTTGCCCCTGACCAGAGTTGTTTATTCTGATTCTGTCTAAGGGAAGTACTTTTAAAAGTATTTTCACTGAAATACGTCTTCCTGTCTATCAGTATAAACAGGTACATGCCAGTGACTTGGGGGTTTGTAGATAAATAGGTCATTGAGTCACAACTTTGTAGATTGTTTTTAAATATCATGGTCATGTGAATGGCAATGGTAAAGGTGATGCAGATAATGAAATCTACAGCCCAAACTAACCTGTCCTTGCAGTCTCACATTCAATGGAAGCTGTTGAGCCTGAAGGAAGTAGAGTATTATTGGGCTCAGACAAACTAACTTGGCCATATGCCATCTCTCTGACCTTGGGCAAGTTATTTAACCTTGATAAAGTTCAGGTTCCTGACCTGCAAAATAGGAATTATAATAGTGAAATACTTAGAGTGGACATTTGTCTTTTTTTTTTTTTTTTTATTGTGTATCATGTAGATTCTGCTTCCTACGTGGAATACAGTCACAATATGTATAATGCCAGCTACTTGCTCTTCCAGCCTTCCTTGCAACTAAGGAGCAGGCACCTGTCCCAGAATTGCAGGTCCAAAGGGATTTCTCACAGGGGGTGGTAACAGAAGGACCAAGTGCCCCAGGAGCGGTGGCAGCAGGGATGGTAGTGCCTATGGTGACATTTGGTGTCCACGATTAGGAGTGTCAGCAGGACAGGCTGTGCTAGCCACTTTCCAGAGCAGCACTACCTGTCCTGATTGGGCTAATACCTCAGAGAGGTTGATATAAAATGAGATAATACAAGGAAAGTGCTTGGCACAGGGCATGACATATTGTAGGGGCTGAATAAATACTATGTTAATACTAGAAATAGTAACAGGAAGAGTAACCAGAGATTAGACTCTGGAAACACACCTTGGGTGTTGTGAAATTTTTAGGGAGATACTTTGAAGGTAATCTGTAGAAGAAATCCATAAATGCAATCTTGATTTTCATAGAATTAACTCAATGGAATGGGACTTAGTCCAGCTTTCTCCTTTACAGATAAGGGATGCTCAGGGACGTTGAGGGAATTACCCAATGCCACCAGCTAGAGAGCGGCAGAGGTGAGCTGGCACTCCAGTTTTCTAACTTCCACACATTGCTTCATGTTATTTCGATTTAAGAATTTAACAAGCATATGTGTCTGGTGTGGGTTAGGTTCTATGAGCAACTGTAAAAGAACTATGAGTTGTACTTTGGATTTTTCAATGCTGTTTCTCATTATGATAGCTGACTCTGGTGAGGCACATAACCAGAACCAATAAAGATCAGAGTAAAAGAGCACAGCACACACTGATCCCTGTGGCTTATGGAACCATGGACAGGGCAGTGACAATGAGCTAAAGTCAAGGAAGGTCTCATGGAGAAAGTAAGAATTTGAAGTGGGTGGTAGGGATGATTTTTGCCATCTGGATAAGGTGGGGCTATTTTTAAAAAATGTTAAGGTAAAGCCACAGCAAGACATTTATTTGTGGTTTTATTTGTTTGTTTTTGAGAGAGCATCAGGGTAGAACTTTTAAAAATACCACAGAAATTATAGGATATGAATTATGATGCCTAAATAAAACAAAGTTTTAAAATCTCTGCCCTAAACCCTTAGGGAGCTGTTCTGTTGATTGTTTGTCTTAACCATCTTTGGAAATTTAAGTCATATTCATAATAAGTTGAAAACATTAATGAAAATATCTTTGTGGCATTTTTATATCATTTGGTGGTTTTTAAAGAACATTTATGTGCATAAAAAGAATCACTATGACAATGATGAAACACATTTTCCTTTAAATTTAAAGATGAGGAAACTGAAACTCAGGATGATTAAATGGCTTGCCCACAAGTAAGTTGGTTTATTTAATAAAACTAAGTTCAGGTGTCGGGACTTCTAGTCTCAGATTTTATCTGCTAATAAAATCCAAAAATATTCATGTGTCAAAAAGGAACTTTGGAAAAATTGTATATAGTGGTAATAGCCTCTATTTTTGTTCGATTGGATATGTTTCTATTCCTATCTCAAAGCTGATTTACCCCTGAGCATAAAGGAATTTCGCCAGTTCTGAGTTGTCTAAAATGATGGTTACGAAATAAATCCACTGGGTTACTGAGTGCTAACTGACTTGGGAGCTCCAGGCTGGAGAGATGTCGTGGACTGGATCTCATGGGGGAGTCAGGAGGCTCACTGAGCCTGACATTTCCTCCTGGAGTACGTTGATGTAGGTGGTGAAAGGTTTTTTGTTTTTTTTTTTAAGCCAGAAAAATTCCACATCTAGAATTCTTCTCAAGGGAGAACACTGACAATTCTAATCTGTCAAAAGGTGAAGAAACGTATTTTCTGCTTGCTGGCCAAAGAAGATAATTTGAAGAGGAATCTGAAATTTGGCTTCTTCAATCCATAGGTAGAGAGTGCCAAGAATCATGCCTCTAGTTTTTTTTTCCCCTTAAAAAAATTATCTCCCTTTCTTCATCAAGTCCTTCTCCCCTCCCTCCTTTCTTTCCTCCCTTTCTTCATTCCCTTTCCCTTTCAGTAACAAGATTCTCCTTAGCTGGAAACTATATCCAGTTATGAAATAGTTTGCCAATCCCGTTCTCATTTTACTTGCCTTCAGCAGCATTTAACCCTGTAGAACCCCTCTCCCCACCAGCCTTCTTGAAACACTCTTTTCTTCTGGCTTCTGCTCGTTATTGGTTTTCCAATTAATTTTCTCTCCATTCTTTCTTAATTCCCTTTTAGGTTCATGCTCCTCTACATGGCCATTAAATGTTAGAATTCCTAAAGGCTCAGTCCTGGGCCTATTTGTTCTCTTCTTGCTCTATAGTTTTTTTCTCAGTCAAGCTCCAGGACCAAGCTTGAATTTCCCTCTCCATAGCTGTGACTTGAAAATTTATCTCTGTAGCCCAGATCTTTCCTTTGAATACCAGGGCATGTAATGTCCTTATATATTTCCCCTGGTGGTCTCAAAAACACCTTAAATTCAACATGAATATGACACATTAAGAACAATTAATGATGTTCCCCACCAATCCTATCACCTGTTGTTTTTCATATATGGCCTTTATTATGTTGAGATACGATCTCTCTCTTCCCACTTTGCTGAGCATTTTTATCAGAAATCGGTGCTGGATTTTGTCAAATGCTTTTTCAGCTTTTATTGATATGATCATATGATTTTTATCTTTCATTTTGTTTATGTGGTGTATCACATTTATGGATTTGTGAATCTTGTACCAGCCTTGCTTCCCTGGGATGAATCCCACTTGATCATGGTGAATAATATGTATTTTTAATATATTCCTGGATCCGATTTGCTAATATTTTGTTGAGGATTTTGACATCTATGTCCATCAGGGACATTGGCCTGTAGTTTTCTTTTTTTGTAGTGTCTTTATCTGGTTTTGGAATTAGGATTATGCTGGCCTCATAAAAAGAGCTTGGAAGTCTTCCTTCCTCTTGAATTTTTTGGAATAGTTTGAGGAGAATGGGTGTTAGTTCTTCTTTGAATGTTTGGTAAAACTCCCTTGTGAAGCTATCCAGACCAGGGTTTTTGTTTGTTGGGAGTTTATTGATTACAGCTTCAATTTCCTTAGTTGTTATTGGTCTGTTCATGTTTTCTGACTCTTCCTGGTTCAGTTTTGGGAGACTGTGTGATTCTAGAAATTTGTAACCAGTAGTAACCAAGAGTGACCAAAGCAGATCAGTTTTTGCCTTGGGCTATGGGTACAGGGAACAACAGAGTACAGAGGAACATGAGGAATCTTTGGGGGCAGGTGGAAATGTTCTGTATCTTGATTTTGGGGTGATTTCAAGAGTGTATACATCTGTCAACACTATTGATTTGTATACCTTAAATGGATGAAGTTTTCTGAATTTAAGTATATATCAATAAAGTTGACTTGAAAATTTTGCATCTTTTTTTCTGTTATTGTTAATTCTCATCCAAGAATATTTTTTCCATTGATTTTTAGAGAGACTAGAAGGGAGGGAGGGAGGGGAAGAGACAGAAAGAGAGAAACATCGATGTGAGAGAGACACATCGATTGGTTGCCCCCTGCATATGCCCCAACCTGGAAGGAATTGAACCTGCAATACAGGTGTGTGCTCGTGACTGGGAATTGAATCCATAACCCTTTGATGTGGGGCCAACACTCTAACCACTGAGCCACACTGGCCAGGGCATATCTTTTTTATTAAAAATTTTTAATATTGACATTATTGCAGGTGTCCCTTTTCCCCCCTTTTGTGGGTTTGTACCCATGTGTGGTAGGCAACCAATCAATGTTTCTCTCTCTTTCTCTTCCTCTCTCTAAAAATCAGTAATTTTTTAAAAATTTTGCATCTTTAAAACTGTTAAATATCACTTTGTATGAGTACATTCCCAATTTGCATGACTTGTGGCTTGGCAAAACATTTTAATGATCTGATTCCCAGTGTTCTTGTCTGAAATGTGTGTATCTGGCAGAGTTGTAAGCAAATGGGAGAAGGGGGGAGGGCTTGCTGTGTTGGATTAGGTGATTTCTGAGGCCCCTCCAGTTCTTGCATAATCCTGCCTCTTGTCCCTTTGTGGGCAAGAGCCCAGGCCTTGGAATTCAACAGACCTGGATTTGATTCTGGCTCTGCTATTTCTAGCAGTGTCACCATGGGCCAGTTACTAAACTTCAGTTTCCTCAGAGGTAAAATAAGGATAATATACTTACATTGAAATGAGTCGACATATAAAGCACACAAAGAAGACATCCAACCCATGAAGAAGGCCCAGAGAAGTTGTACCATAAATATTCATTTTCTCCCTTCCCTTTCCAGAAAAGTATTAACACTATCAAGTTAAGAGCGTTAAAATGCCAGCAAAATCTGTATCATTTGTCTGTGTAGACAAAGTATAAATGACAACCTGATTACTAAACACACATTTAAAAGAGGAAAGCTAAATAAGGGCTAACTCTTTTCTTTATTTGTTTTAAATTAATACTTCAGATTCCAAGATTCCAAAGAGTTATAATCACCTCTTCAAAACAAGAAAATGCACTTTAAGTTATATATATATATATATATATATATATATATATATATATATATATCTCACCACATTATTAACAAGCCTAATTTGACAGATGGAATCTGTGGGCCAGTTGATGAGTAGTGCCCTCACCCCTAAAACTATACAAGGGAACCTAAAAAATATGCCTGTTGCTAGGCTCAAAATAAAACAGAAGCTCAATAACAGTATTAGATTGTCTATTTTATCTCCGTTGATGTTTCTAAGGTTTTTTCTTTGTTTGTTTTTATTTTGTTTGTTTGTTTTTGGTCAAATTGGTGAATATTTTCTATGCCTTTTTTGGTCTAAAATCAATATGAGCTATGTAATGTTCATATTGGAAAAGCAAGTATTGGATATAGAGTGAAAAATAATTTAAAAAATAGACAGTTATTATCTCTCTGCCTGGTTTAACAGAGGAGTTGAAAACAGAGTTAATTTGCTTGTAGGTATTTGAATTTTTTTCATTGCTTTTATTACAGTTTGTTGACTATTTCATTTCACTCAAGAATTTCAAATGTTAATTAGAAATGTTGTTGTTTTTTCATCTCATCAATCAGAGCAGGCAGCCAGAAGTTTGTTTTTGCTAGCTGGTGCAATAGCTTATTGTCAGTTATATTAAGACTCATTTAAACCAACTAAATGGGAGTAAATGTTCCTTAAAAACAAATTAAGCTTTCAACAAATAATTCAGTTCAGCAAGTAGATACTGAATGCCTACTTTGTGTGGTGTGCTGCTGACTGGATGGCTCCATTTCTACTCCATCCCTTTTATGTCATTTCCTTTTGTTCCACCTTTCGTTTTATATATTACATGCCCTCTGCTGGGGAGCAGGTTGGGACTTATATTGCCAATGGACCCACACCTGTGACTGCTCTGTACACAAGGGCGCTCAGTGTGGAGTGGCAGCAAGCTGGAAGTCCAGCTCCCTTCCATGTGGAATGTTCAGAGTATATCATGTCTCATATCTTCTTGACACCTAGATGGGCGAGAAATGTTGGAAATGGATGTGGGTGGAGTTTAGGACCCTGACTAGGGCACACAAACAGATAATGAATACATATCACCCAAGCCTTCAAATGCTTAGAATTTCTGTGCTGGTAAGCACAGCCATAGTGGTGAGTGCCACCATGCCAGAGGCCCCTTCCTTGTAGGCCCCTTCCGGGAAGCTGCTTCTCTGACTTTATAACAGAAAAAATTTATTTTCACACGAAACCACCTTTTCCTTTCCAGTTTTTCCATTAGAGTGAATGGAAATTATATCCAGGCCCAATCATCTAAAACAGTGAGAGGGAATTCAGCAGCTCAGCTCTGCAAAGATGTAAATATTCCCTTCTGAGGTAGAAAATGTAGTGAGCAGGCTGTACATTTGAGCTCTGTGATGTTTGCCTCAGCCTCTAAGAAACATGCAATAAATCTGTGTAAATAGAAGCTGATTAGCTTGTTTTGTCTGGGATGACTTACATGCCGGGCTGCCTAGAAATGAGAGAAGTAGACCAGATGACCCTTCAAATTCTCCCAGGAGCCATTTATTTATGAGTCCTTGGCAAGACATTCCTGGTTCTCCCCAATTGTCTCCAAACTGTCTGCCCAAATTCATAAACCTGATTCCCTTAGGTAAAATTTCTATTTCTATTTGAAATTTTAATAATAGCCCATTCATCAACCCCTTACTGTTCCATACAACTTATTTATTCAACAAACATTTACTGAGTGCTTACTCTGTGCCAGGCCCTGTTCTAGGCCCTGTTTTATCTACTAGTAAACAAAACAAACAAAATTCCCTCCTTTGTGGAGTTTACATTCTAGTGGAAGAAACAAAGAGCAAGATAAATAATTAAAATATAAAGTAGGTTATAGTGATAAGTACTGAAGAGAAAATCTAAAGCAGGGAAAGGTAATCAAACTTTAGAGGTGTCAGGGATTGACATTTTAGATAAGGTAGTCAGGGAAGACCACAATGAGAAGGTAGATTTTGAGTAAAGATCTGAAGAAAGTGAGGGGGTGAACCACTTGCATATCTAAGGGAAGCATTCCAAGGAGAGGGAACAGCATGTGCAAAGTCCCTGAGATGGGAGCATGTAGTTTGACTCTGTGCCTTTGCCCTCCACATATTTTTTTCCTGTCATGTCTGTTTCTCTTCCAGTTTGTACTTCCTTCAACACTTCTCTCTCTGCTTCTTCCATAGAGTCTTCTCCATTCAGTATTTGATCTCTTCCTACTCCAGATTCTTGAAACAATGTTTGCTTTGTGCAATTCTGCAACATGTAGGACAGGCTGCCTTCTAAATTTAATAGTGTTTGTATGTATGTATGTATATATGTATATATGTATGTATGTATGCATGCATGTATGTATGTATATGTATGTCTAACCAAATGAAGTGTAAGTCCATGAAGGATTGGGGCCATGTGTCCTGAAAAGGGCAGGAGCTCAACATGTTTCTTTCTTTCTTTCTTTTTTTTTTTTCTTTATTGATTTCAGAGAGAGAAGGAGAAAGAGATAGAAACATCGATGAGAGAGAACATTGATTGGCCACCTCCTGCATGCCCCCAACTGACTAGAAATCGAACTGGCGACCTCTTGGGCATGGGTCCGATGCTCAACCACTGAGCCCCACCAACTGGGCTCAACATGTTTCTTGATACCATTGCTGCTTTCAAATTATAAAGATATGGAGTTTTACCTACATTTAGAATTATGGTTGGACTACATTTAATAATTAGCCTCTTTTAGAGTTTGCATCAATGTGTCCAAAGGTCCTAGATCATTGTCTTGGGAATCTTTTCTCCATTATCATCTGGAAAACTTTAAACAATGATTGGAAGCTAAAATCTGGATAATTTTAACCCAGAAACAGTCTTGACTTGGCTATTACTTTTCAAACACATATTTTCAAAGATTGGGCAAGCATTTTAATGTGGAAGGTTTTTATGAAAGAAGTATGCCATTAGGGTTTGTTTATCTAATATAAGTGCCATTCTACTCTTCCCTGATACATATATTACATATATACACACATAAATGCACATATATAGCTTTATATATATTACATGTGTGTTTATATTACGTGTAATGACATCATGAATATAATGACAAATTATTTTGGAATTCATAAATATTAGTGGCATATTGGTATATAAAAATCAGTGACAAACAGATTGAACTCAAGTAACCATCAAGCAAGCATTGTTAGATACACCATTAAACTATGCAAACTATAATGAAACTTTAGATATATTTTTCATAGCTTTATTTTATTCTTAACAAAAGGAAACTTTAGGTTTATGAAGAAGTCTTTTCTTTTAAATCCTCAGCCAAGGATATTTTTCCATTGATTTCAGATAGAGTGGGAGGAAGGGAGGGAGGGAGGGGGGAGAGAGAGAGAGAGAGAGAGAGAGAGAGAGAGAGAGAGAGAGAGAGAAACATCGATGTCTCTCTCACATTGACTGGTTGCTTCCTGCATGATCCCAAACAGGGTCAGTGACTGAATCACAACCAAGGTACGTGCCCACGACCAGAATTGAACCCTCAACTCTTTGGTCCATGGGCCAATACTCTAACCACTGAGCCAAACTGACCAAGGCTGAAAAAGTCTTTTTTTAGATTTTAGACACAGACGTTGATGGTTGAAGTCTTAATTCTGCGCTTTGCATGCCTTCAGATCAGCTTCAGAACTTCTCTTTCAATCCAGCCATTGCTTGCATTTTTCCCTCCATGTGGCCTTTGTGAGCAGTCATCCTCATGGAGGCTCCTCTCATCCATGCAGCTGTGAGCTAAAGCTCCACCAGGAGAATTCCTTTCAAGAGCCACAAGGAAAGAGGCCTATTGGAACTTTAAAAAATGTGTCATAGCACCAAAAAAATATTTGGATTGGTAAAGACATCATTCACTAAATGATTCCTAGAACTGGATGTCCAATGGCATCATGTCAGGAAATGATGCATATCTGGTTCAGCCTTGTGTTTAGGACTGCTGCATTCCTTATACATGGGATTCCTGGAGCATTATCTCACACCAAACACTATGACTTTATTGTTTCTTCAGTTCCCTCTCTAGTTATGTTTGAATTTTCTCTTGCCTTTCCTGGAGTGAAGGGCTCACCTGACCCCTAGTCACTTCATCCATTTATTTAACTAATATTCATTTGCGTCTATGATGTGCACTGGGACTATGGCAAAATTGAAATGACAGTTTTTGCTCTCAAAAATTCATAGGCATGCTGGCCGAGTGGCTCAGTTGGTTGGAGCATCATCCCATACACCAGAAAGTTGTGGGTTTGAATCCTGGTCAGGGCACATACCTAGGGTTTGGGTTCAGGCCCCAGTCAAGGCACGATCAATGTTTCTTTCTCTCTCTTCCTCCCTTTCCACTCTCTCTAAAAATATCAATAAAAACATATCATTGGGTGAGAATTTTTAAAAAGGATCCCTTAAGCTTATGTAGGAGGGACCCAAGGAAGACTTCCCTAAAGGAAGCGATGATTTAGTCAAAACTGAAAGTAAGTAGGAATTTTCCAAGTGAGAGAGGATTGGATGGTAGGGAGTTCCAGTCAAGGAGATGGCTTAATCAAAGTCAGCCTGGCTTAATTAAAGAATAGTAAGCTGTTTGGGAATGGCTGTGGCTCAGTTCACTAGGAAAGAATGGTAGAAGTTGAAGCACGATGAGTAAGTGAAAACTTCTTTGTGAATGGCAAAGTATGCTTAGATTTTATCTTACAGGAAAGGGACAGTGGAAGAATTTTAAGGAGGATACTGACCAATAAAAAATTTGCATATGAAAGAGAATTATTTTAGGATGGATTATCCGGAAAGAGTGAGATTAGAGGCCAGGAGACCAGTTCATAGATAACTACTACTAGTAAGTGGCAGAGCTGGATTCAAATACAGAGGACCTGGCTCCAGAGTGAGCACTCTGAACCACTCTCTGGGCTGAACCACTCCCTGGGCTGCCTCTCTTGCAGAGTTCAGGAGTGAAGGTTCAGGCCATCTACTTGGGTTGAAAACCCTAGTCTGACCTTTAGGAGTGGTGGGATTATTGGCAGAGAACTTCATCTCTCTTTGCCTCAGTTTTCTCATTTGTAAAACAGGAGAATACAAATATGGTAGTACCAACCTTATGATTTGTGTGTGTGTGTTTGAAGATTAAGAGGACAAATGTTTATAAAGTTCTATGAACAGTGCCAGACACCTAGTAAGCACAATGTAGATGTTGCAGTGATGATGATGAAGGTGATGATGAAGGTGATGGTGATGATGCTGGTGTGTTTCATAGCAGTTCCCATTGGAGGCAGCTCAGCTGGAGTTGACACTTTGCCTCATCAGTTTCCAGTACAGAATGAATTTCTGGAAATTGTTGGAATTGATCTGTTACTCTGGATAGGAAAGTGTAATCATTTCTCAAATTCTCCTGAGTATGACCTTGACAATGTGTTTATTGGCAGTGAGTTTCCAGAACACTAGGGACACCCATATCCAGAAGCAAGTTGAACTTTTCCAAGAAGCAATACAAATCGTCATGATTATCCTCTGTGGTAAGGTTCTCAAACATCGGCGTGCATCACAATCACCTGGAGGATTTCTTAAAACAGATTGCCGGGTCCCACTTCCAGAACGTGTCATTCAATAGCTCTGAGGTAGGCTCCACGAATTTGCTTTTCTGACAAGTTCCCGGGTAATGCTGATCCTGCTGGCCCGGGGTCCAGGCTTGGAGAACCACTGCCCTGTTAGGTGCTCTGCTGCCTTGCATTGGAGACAGGGCAGCAGACATAGCCTCCCTGGTTTCCTGTCGCTTCCAGGCCCACCTGTTGAGGAGCTCTGCATTCCCTCACTGTGTGAGACTCTCTGGCTCTGCCGCTCCCAGGCTGTGTGCACTGCCTGGATCTTGTCTTCATCTGTATAACTGACAGGTTGGACCAAATCCCCAGACTACAGAATCAGAACTCAGAATTTCTGTGGGTGGGGGCTAGGACTGTGCACATTTTTTGTTGTTGTTAATCCTCACTGGAGGATATGTTTTCATTGATTTTTAGAGAGAGTGGAAGGGGGGTAGGGAGGGAGGGAGAGAGAGAGAAAGAGAAACATCAATGTGAGAGAGATACATCTATTGGTTGCCTCCTGCAATACCCCTTGCAGCTCTAACCCTGCAGGATTCCAGACTCCCCCCATGGGCAGCTCCCACACAGCCTCTGAGGCCAGGGGCTGCCTTCTGACGATGAGAGGTGGAGGTCCCAGCACAGTGCTGCCCCTTCTGACCTTGCTTATACCTGTGGCCCAGGCCCCTCCCACTCAAGGGGCAAAAAACCATCAGCTAACTCTGCTGGAGTCTCCTTTTAGGCATCCCTCTTGATAACGCCCTGTCTCACCCCCATGCTCTGATGCCACCACCTTCCTGCTCATCGACCATATCTTTGGCCTCCACGCTTGTTTGCCTGACCTGCTCCATCTGCCTCCAGTTTGGGTCATGTACTCTTTTGTAGCAGGCAATCGGGGCAGGACCACCTCCACGCCCCAAGGAGGCTAGCAAACCTCCCTCACCTGGTGATTCGTGCTGGCTGCTTGGTTGGCAGTTTGGGGCAGGGCCAGCTGAGTTCTAGGCAATGGGGACAGAGCACTAGAAAGACATATACTGCACCTTCAAGGAACTTATATTCAAGTGGGGCAGAAGTCAGAAAACAAATATGTAAACATCTAATAAAAATGAGGGTTTCAGATAGTGCTCACCAGGAGGTAATCTGTGAGTCCTGCTCTACAAATGGCTTCTCACTTACGTACTCCGCGAGCCTGCGAAAGTGGTGTCATTATCTTTATTTTGCAGAGAAGGGACCAGAACTGAAGCTCAGAGGTTAAATAACTTACTGAGGGAATACATAAATACTGGCAATGCATATTGTTCCCATAAGCAGGGAACTCCAAAGCATGTTGTTAGGTGAATAGGGTCCAAATAGTGTTTACAAAATGATTTGACATATGCATACATACCTACATATACATGTAGGTATGTATGTATATATATGTATAAATGTTTTGTATACACACACACTAAAAGGACCCGAATGGCTCTGGCAGGTTTGGTTCAGTGGTTAGAGTGTTGGCCCTCAGACGGAAGGATTTCGGGTTCAATTCTTGGTCAAGGGCATGTACCTGGGTGGCAGGTTTAATCCCTGGCCCCAGTCAGGGTAGTGTGGGAGGCAACCGATCCACATGTCTCTCTCATATTGATCTCTCTCTCTCCTTCCCTCCCTTCCACTCTCTCTAAAAATCAGTGGAAGAATGTCCTCAAGTGAGGATTAACAAATAAAAAGAAAACAAGAAAAAGACCTGAATAGACGTTCACCAAAAGTTCCATTGGGGCCCCTGGCCCGTGTATTGGAACATCGTCCTGTACACCGAAACGCTGCGAGTTCTATTCCTGGTCAGGGCACATACCTAAGTTGTGGGTTTGATCCCTGGTTGGGGTGTGTGTGGGAGGCAACTGATCAATGTTTCTCTCTCACATCAATGTGTCTCTGTCTCTCTTCCCTTCTCTCTAAAAATCAATGAATATGTCCTTGGGTAAGTATAAAAAAATTTTAAAAAGTTCCGTTGGGAATATCTCTGAAGAGGAGAGTGGGATTGGCGGGAATAAGGGAGAACTAACTCTTTTTCTTATATCATTCTGTATTATTTGAGTTGTTTAAAATGAGCATGTATTCCTGTATTACTTAAGAAAAATAAATAAAAAATTTAAGAAACATTCTTTTTGTCAACATCCTTATATAGTCAGTGTGCTGAAGAGGGGTTTGAGTGACTCTGGTGTGCTTTTAACCACACTACCTGCCATTTCCAGGCAGACGTGGGGGCACCGTCATGCTCAGTCTGGGGCGGATAGAACATCCAGCAGGAGAGGGGAGGACACCAGAAGCCGATCTGCATGGTCCTGCCACTCATTTCCCTATCGCCCTCGAGGGCCAGGTGCCCTGTGGCGCTTTGGTTTTGACGAAAACAGGTAACTCTTTCTGACATTTTTTTATCTGTGATTTTGATTTTCCATCCCCTACTTCACTAAAGGATCCCAAGCCAAAGTTTGTCAACATCACCAGTGAATCTGGGTAATGAATGAGAAAGGAACTGTTTTGGCAACTCGGTGGTTGTGATAACTGAGGTCAGCCTGGGAATGGCGGGTTTGTGTGTCATTCTGTAACTCGTATTTCCAGGGCTTCGTTCCTGCCAGTTGGCATGCTTGCTGTCTGCACCTGTCTGCAATGCTGGGCTGCAGGATGAGTCCCTGGAATGAAATCCTGATGAAAATGACGGGGCAATTCTTAGAATGAGATAGGAGAAACTTAAGCCTCCCTGAACAGCCTCCATACCACTAAACACTTAATATTTGAGGTGGGGCCAGTAGGATTTCAAAGGCGTGTTACCTAACCATCCTCCAAAGGGACAGAACGTCCGTTTCAGTGGCAAGAAAAGAAACTCACTCTGTTCTACCGTAGTTAGTTGTTATTAATAATTTAAACGTTGCCTTATCATATTACATACCTCTGCTTGCATCCGGTTACCTACATGAGGAAATCCTTAAGTGCTAGCTTTTGGAACTAAATAATCTTTTCTTTAAAAAAAACACAAAAGCTCATACAAGATACAGATAATGTATTATAGAAGTGTGTACTTGAAACCTATATAATTTTATTAACCAATGTCACCTCAATAAATTCAATAAAAAAAGAAATGAAAAAAAAAATAAAAGCTTAAATTGAATCCCAACTCAAATAGTTTTTTTCACTAGAGTCTATTAGAATGTCTCTTTTTGAAGCTTTCAAATATTTTAGAATAATAGACATAAACATCAGCCTTAGCAGCATACCAGTAATTGGTGACAGACCTAGCGTGTTGGTTCCATTCAGTGTCACAAATACTTACTGAGTTAATGCGAGATCTGGGCACAGCTCTAGGTGCTTGGGATGTTAAAAAAAAATGCTCTTGCCATTTTATCATTTAATAAGGAAATTAAACAATCACACATTTATAATGTAAACTGAATATTTAAAATATAGGCAGTACAAAATGCAATGGAGGCTGAGCAGAGGGAGGTTTTCGTGTGGTTGTGGGGGTTTGAAGGGGTGTTAAGAGAAGGATGGGGAGGATAGAATTCTGACAGGTGTGGCTGAGGGAGGGGCCGTCTGTGCTGGAGCCAGGGAAGGTGAATGCTTTGACTCCATGCAAAGTCACTGCGGGACAACTACGATGAGGTTGGTCTTGGAACTTCTCATCTCCATTCAGAGCCTGCTGACTCCCACACCCATCCTGTATAGAGGAAACTGGGAGACCTCGGAACTCACTGTACGTGAAATGCTGGAGAGGCTGTCACAAACGCCAACCTTTAAGATGGTTTCATTTCTTTCATTCTCTTGTGCCCTCCTCAAACCATCCCAGAGTTGGAGTTTTGGGAAGAATGGACATGTCAGTTGGTAGCTTATAGAAACCAGCTTTGGGTCGTTCAACCCACTAGTGCTGCACATCTGCTGGGGTTAAAATAAACCGAGAGAAGCTGGGCTTCTGCCATCCCTTGAAGTGAGAGCCAGGTGAGGTGGTGGGTGTGACAGGAAAGTTTGCACTGAGAGTGGGAAAGGCATCGGTCACTCAGTGTGAGGGTAATGGTAGTGAAAGGAAGTGAAGGTCAGGGTCATCGGAGGTGAAATTGAAATGTCATTGGTTGATCTCTAGAAGTGAGCAAGCATTCATAAATGACAAACATCTTTGCATGCAGAATAAAGTTTAGGAGAAGGCTTTCCTCCCTGGTATGTGAGTGAGAACACTACAGAAGTAACTCAGGAAATTCTGTTTCCCATAAAAATGGGCACCGAGATTGCTTTTGTCCATTATCCAAGTAGGTGCAAAGCAGTTTACATGAGAAATGGTTCTCAGGGTGAATGTCAATCCCCGACCAGCTTGCTGTTTTCACCCATATCACCAAGAAGACACTAAACAGGACGTTTCTGCCTTTGAACAAATTCCTAGGGGAGCTAGGAGGTTAAAAAGCACCAGATTGTTGGACACCATGTCAAGAAAGGTGGTTAAACTTTTACTCTGGGGTTGAGATGGGAGCAGGAGATAAATATGCAGAAAAGAACCCAGGGGTCATCTGGAAGGAGAAAAGTTATGGGTCATGCTTTATGACCTCAGGTCATGGATGTTTCTCGTATTTATGGGATAAAGTATCTATATCTATATTGGCCTCTTTGTTTTTTTAAAACAAACAAGGATAAAAAATGTATTATAATTAGTCTAATCTTAGCTATTAAAAAGTACCTTAGGTGTCCTCCATGGAACAGAATGACTAAGGAATGAGGTGTACCAGAGCCCAGTGTGTTCCCATTAGCTTCTCCTATACGTCACATTAAAGCTTAACCATATTCTTTACGCTTTTTTTCATTTTCTGTGCAAATATCTATTCTTGGTCTTCTCTTTTTATTACCTTTATTGATTTACTTTTACTAATATTGTTAGTGACTTTAGAAATTATTTTGTATCACAGTAAGATGCTGGGTTTTAAAAGTAAATTAAAATTTTTTTATTTAAAAAAGTTTTATTTCCAAAGATAGGTAATTTTATGCAAAGGTTCTTGACAAAAATACGTAACTCTCTGATATTTTTCAGTTGTTATTTTGATTTCCACTCCACAGTTCACTGATTGAAAGGATCACAAACCAAAGTTTGTCAACATCACTAGTTAATCTGGATAATGGATACAAGACTATTTTGACAACTGAGTGATTCAGATGATTATGTAACTCCAAAATTAAGCACTTTAGTCAGTGGGCAGGAGAAAGCCAACATGGACAGTTTGGTGAAGTGAAAATGTTAAATTATTTTTTACCACTAAAATTGTTCTTCCATTAACCAGCTCTGGCCCTTATAGCAACCCTTTCTTTATATCTTCAAAATCATACTATCTGAGTTCTGTAGTTTCTTCTAGGGAAATAATTTAATCTCTCTCTTTTTCTTAAGCCAAATCAGAATGCCATCAGTTACCTTTATTTACCGGAATTAACAGGCATGTGAAATTGAACCCCACGAGCTGCTCGCACAACCTTGTGACATTTATTATCTTGCTCAAAGGTGAGCAGAGAAGCTGCTTTGCTATTGTCCCCATGATTTTAGGGATTACCTCCAGTGGACAACTGGCTTAGGCCCTAATGCTTTTTTAGGTGGTTGTGTTTGTCTAGACAGGACCAGGCAGAGATAGCATCATTCCCATTGTGCCTGATTTGACTTGGCCTTGGATGATGTCACAGACAGGGTTGGAATCTTTCACAGTCGATTCCATCAATTTAACCATTATTTTGAGATTTTATCTTTTTGTTTTAATAGCTTAGGTCCAGAGATAACATTTTATAGACCCATGCTCCTTCTAAACAAATGAATTTTGCTGAGTCATCTTTGGTCTGGTGTTTCCTGATCCTCCCTGGGTTATTTGTGATAGAGTTGGGGCCACCAGTGAAATCTCTGGTTCTCGGCCACTGATTTTATCTGTGCAGAGCAAACCAGAATAGACAGGGATGAAACTGTTTATAGAACCTCTTCACCACCATGCTGGGGAGCACAGGCTTAGACTGCATTAAGATGGTTAATGTATAGGGCAAGGGGGTCATGTTGGTATTTAGTATGATCCTGATTACATGGTTAGGCTCATATGATGTGAGTAGGATAAAATCTCCAAAGTAACGTCTGTGGAAGTAAATAGCTGGTGGATAAATCAGTTTTGGCTAGGCATTCCAGCCAGATCTCTGAAAAAAATCCAAGGGTACAGGCTAGGATAGGCCATGCTACTTGGGTTCCTGGTACTAGGGTGCCAGCATTTCATTCTTGGGATTGTGTCCATTCCCCACTTCTTCTTTGGCAGCAGAGAATAACTCCCTTGGGTCAGTAGAGCCAGAGCAGTTTGGAAGGTCAAAATTTAATATATTTAGAGCTAGAAGAGCCAATTTAGACAATTTAAGCAAAAGATTATTATCTTTGAGTATAGACTGTCTGTCCAAGAAGACTCAAATTCTGTGTGTGGCTACGCTATTTTGTTTTGCCTGGCTGACTTATAGGTTCTGTTTTATCCCCCCGCTCCAAAGTACAAATATTGACACATATGAATTCAATGAAATGATTAGGGAAAAGGTTGGGTGGGATGATAGCAAGCAGATTCTGAGATTCTATAAACAGCTCGCTGCTTTGGAAGAACCTGGGCACGATTTGAGGTCTTTTGATGGGAGAGGGAAACATCCTGGGCAGCCAGTGGACTCTCCACTCCTGTTCTTCTCTGCTGCCCCTCTCCTCCGAGAGCTGAGGGCTATGCCAATGCCACCTCAGCACAAAGTGTCACATGCTGGCCAGCAGTGCACTCTGGTTCTCATGAGGACTTCTCACGAGGACTTCCCTGTGATGCCTCCTCTTCCAAATCTAGGTGGGACTAGAAGATATGCCAGGACGTCCTCCGCACCATCCAGCACAACTCAGTTCTCTATAATAACACGAGCTTAAAAGAGGGGAAGCCCTCTGTGAAACAGCAGACTATACACTTGTATAGGAATTAAGAAACCTTTGTTCCTTCTCAAATTTGTTCTGGATTGGGGCTCTCTGCTTTCAGAGTGCTGGTTAATTATTTGTTAGATTGTGTGGCTTATTATGAAGCGACCCCTTTTTCTTACAACAAACCTCCAGCCTCACTAATTCAAGAACACTGAGTTATAGGTACTGAGATGAGAGCAGGCACTTGGAACCTCCTTGGCCTGGGCTTCCTATTTCGCCGTGAAAAGACTTCCATTAGTCACTTTCCCGGGGCTCTCCACTTGACAAGGTGGAGATCATCAGGGGCTGGTCAGCCAGGTGTAGATCTGTCCTGTCCCTCTCTCTATGCATTCTGATCTGCTCCTCCAAGCACTGGAGTGCAAGCCTGAGATTTCCCAACACTGGCCATGACTGGGAGAGTCAGTATGGCTAATTCTGGGGTTTGGCACGAGGAAGCCCACCGTTCCTATACACTGAGCCACCTTCTCCAGCCTGTTCTTTCTCCGTCGTGAAGCTGATAATTTTATCTATATCCACCTTACTCTTGTGCTTTACCTTTCATTAGGTTTAGAACTCAGGTGGGGGAAAACAGAGGTATACTTTATTGGACCCCTGCTGCTGTGCTTGAAATACAGTCCTACTCTCAGGAAACTCACAGAGCAGTGGGGGCAGATGGGATAAATGTAGAAGCAAACAGTTGTGAACTAGTGTAACTGGAGGGCAGGGTAGAGTGGAATTTAAGAGCTCCAGTTCTAGACTCATTCAACCTTGCCTGAGTTCCCAGATGTGCCACTTACTAGATGAGTGACGCTGAGGAAGTTACTTTACTTCAATGCCTCAGTTTTCTCATCTGTAAAATGGAAATAATAATAACTAGCTCACAGGGTTGTTGTAAAGTTCCAATGAGAGGGTATATGTAAGTTATTTGGCACAGTGCCGAACACATAGAACATACCATACTTTTGGGCCACCATTATTATTAGAAGTATGATGGATATATTATGGAATCGCATCAAGGCACCTGACTTCATGTGAGGAACATTATCCACAAAGAGGTAGAAAATGTGGAGTGTTGATAAGCAAAGCAACCCCACTCTGTACCTAATATATTATGGGGGCACATGACTCTCTAGGTTGTAATTTGCTTTCATTGATAATAGTTTGTATTAATTGGGTGGTAGTGATTGTCCAGACTGGCGCTGGGCAACAGACAGAAGGGCAGTCACTGAGTATGTATGGCAATAGTCTAGTTCCCAAGTGACAGAGAAGAAAAGAGGAGAAGAGAAGGAAAAAGTATGATTCATTTTCTTCCCCAAAATATGGCTGTGAAATATTTTATATTAATATCATCAAAGTAGTGAAATTAATTTATGGACGCATGGTGTAATAATTCAAAACTGATATAAGGAAGTCACATTTCAGATTAGGAAGGACAGAATACAGGTAGAAATGAGTATGCATAAGAGAGAAAAGACCCTCATTAAGAAAAATAGAAAGGTAATAGAGAACTCGCCTACCAATCTCCTTTATTGTCCACTTCTAAGATATACATCATCTTACACTCTCATCATGGAATTATAAAGGTCACAGATACACTTTTTCATTGTCCATATCATCTCTAGGAGAGACCCAGTCTTACCAGATGACTTGTTTCATATTCAGATCTTGCTTTTATTTCAATGTTCTGGTACTTTCATGACTTGTGGGAAAAAGGAGGCCCTGCTATTAATCCCGGCATCCAATCATCTGCCTATGACCCCACCCCGGCCGTCCTCTGGCTGCTCTATTCCAGCCTCCTCCTTGCTCTTCAACCATGACAATCACTCCTGTTCCTCCATGTGTGAGGTTCCCTCACCAGGAATGTTCATCCCCAGCCTTCTGCACTTCTCACCCCTTCCCTTCCTTTAGGTCTCTGCCAATGTCATCTTATTGGATTGGAGAAGCTTTCCCTAGCCATTTTATCCAAAATGGTAGTCTCATCTCTCCCAGTACACCCTTTCCTCTTTCCCTTGATGTGTTATTCTCCAAAATAGTAATCACCATCTGACATAGTATACATTTACACTTTTACTTACTTATGGTCTTCCCTTCTGTGTAAAGCTGGGTTCCCTAGAAGCAGAAGCTGGGAGGATTCAAAGGCATATTGAGGGAATGTTCTTCAGGGAAAACCTTTAAGAGAGGGAGTGAAGCAGAATACCATAGAGGGAAGCAGCCAGGCAAAGATGTGGTTTCAGGGAAAGGCTAGCCTTGGGAAAGAATTTTTTGGTCCATCAATTGTACCTGGAGACAAGGGGCTGGCCCTTTGTACCCTATCAGTCAGTCACTGGCTGTAGACTGAGGAGAGGGCATTGTGCCTTCCTGGCTGAGGCAGTGCCCATCAGGTAAGGATGGTTCTCTTGGGAACAGGGGCAGCTGGGAGCCAATACAACATAGGAACTGGGAAAGGGTGTGCTGGCAGGGTACAGGGAGCTTGAAACAGGCAACTGAATGACATCTTGCACACTTCCACTACAGTATGGTCTCCCTGAGACCTGGGACTTGATCTTTTTTGTTCCGTGCTGTATCTTCAGCACACAGAAGAGAGCCTGGTACATAGTAGGTTTTCAATCAATATTTATTGAACTTATTGAACTGTCAAAGTGCTAGGTACAGGGATACAATAGTGAATAAGATAATTTCCTGCCCTCGTGAAACTTATGGTCTAATAGGAATCCAGATACAGGCAATTAAAACAGAGTTTGATAAGTGCTGTTATAGGAAAGGCAGAGGGCAGCTAAAAGCACGCAGTAGGGACACTTAAAATCCAAAGCTTAGGAGGGGCAGGTATTACAAACCCTGTGTATAGTCAAGGGCTGTGTTTTCCAGGGTAATTATTCACAGTAAATGGAGTGCTTATTGATAAAGTTGGGGAAATATCTGCAAGATTGTAGCATTACTTTGAAGATTCAAATCCAGTGGTGTTTTACCTTAGTTTGTGTCTCAAATGCAGTGATTACAGGGGGAACAGTCTGAGCCAGGACCTCTCCCATCTGTCCCAGGTGTTTTCTCACCTGCAAACTGAGAGGGTTGAATTGTCAGTTTCCTTTGGAAATGACCTTCCTCAAGCCTGTTAAGGGTCATGGGCACTGGACTCTGCTCATTCTGTGATAGGAAGCCAGGCACTGCCAGGCAGTCTTTTAGTGCCACCAACCAACAGTCTGCCCTGGGATTGAGGGAGTCCCTTGGATGTTCGGAAATTGGCTTTTGTTTTTCTCTAAAGGCATGAGTGTGGTATTTAGGTTTAGATGTGTTTTTAAAAAAGAGCTCACATGTCCTGAAGAAGACAGCTACCAAAGTGATACCTTGGCCCCCGCTGGTGCTCTGTCAACCCTGCGATTGGTCTGATCTACCCGATGGATTCTACACTGGATGAACACAAACTGCCTTCCCCAGTTTTCTTCCAATTTGTTTCTTTTTGTTGTGAGTAAGGTTCCACATATTTTGGGGAATGGAGTATGTGTGTGTGGGTATGTGTGTGTCTATAGGTGTATGAATTTTCTTGTAGTTGAGGAAAAGGTGGTAGAAGTTGGCTTGGGTATTGTCTTCAGTTAAAACATGACTTTTAATGTTTGAGTCATGTGCCCTAAGATGCTTTTATAATTCACCTTGGAAAATGGGGGAAAAAATAGATTTTGGTGAAATTAAAAAAGGTCACTTAAATGTCACAGAGTAGTTATGTAACCGTGGATTATATAATGCCTGAGGGTAGGGATTGGAGAGGAGGCATCGTTCAGAAATATCTAGTAATTTGAAGACAACAATGTTCTCAGGCATTATCGTACTTGTTGCTAAATTTTTGCAGAGTTATTTTGAGGGTTGTTAGCCCTCCCTATGCTGGGTAGTGAATCTGAGTACATGTTTGGTTCTCTGGCTCTGAATATCTCACCTCTGCTCCATTCTTGCCCGTTTCACGCCCCTTAATGGGCAATCCTGATTGGCTGCTCTCTTACCCACTCCTTGAAACAATAGCCTTGAGGCCAGACCTGTTTAATGGGGCCCACCTACTAATTAATTTTTCCGGCTTTGTGCTTGAATTTCTTCTAGATTTAGAGCTTTGATTGAAGGGATATATATCAGAAAACTAGGGGTTTCATTTACCAAATATTAATTTTTTGCAAGATGATAGTTCCCTGCATGCTAGTTGGTTATTAGATATGTTTTACAAAAGTTCATTGAATGTTAGCATATTTGTGAAAATAAAGTGTGGGTGCATATTGCTATTGTTCATTAATCGAACACCACCCTAAATTATGATCATATGGTGTAATGAGAGGAGGCAGGAGAGACTGGTCCTTGGTATTATTTGATTGTAAGCTTTGGCAAGTTGCTTGACCTCTCTTGGCCTCAGTTTCTCCATAGGAGTGGATAAACTTTAAGGATCCTTTTAACACTGTGGAGAGTAGTACCAGGTCAGTGTAGCTGGAAAGTTTACAAAATCAGCAAGGAAGTGTGTTTTCATTCAAGTATCTTAAATTAATCTCCTAGACTTTGGGTTAAATTTGGACTTGTGAAGAATGAAACCAAGCAATGAAGGCTCCAGCCTATCCGACACCCTAACTTAATTCTGACCAAATGTTTTTTTAATGAAATAGATGACTACAATAATAATATGCTTGAGTGAAAAGTATTGGCTCCAGACAAAGGGATTGTTTTTATAGCTCTCCCAGTTCTTGCAAGGGAAAGTGACCTTTTAATCAGAACTGGGATATCTTCTCTTGGGAAAGCCTACGCTGTAGAAGCCAGTACATATATTGCCCTGAGGCTTAAAGGGAAATTCTATACTGGAGACAATCAGAAATGTTCACATGTTTCTTTTTTTATGAGCACACAAAAGTCTTCACCAACAAATTTGGAAAAGTTGTCATATTTGAATCATTTTCTTTCAGGTGGAGAGAGGTATATAATACTGGACAGGGACAGAAAAACTTTTCTAGAAAGTGTTTGGGGTCTTTTTGTTTGTGGGGATTTTTTGTTTTTTGGCACGGAAGAACTCACTTTTGAGGCACAACTGTCATGAAATGTCATTTCTATTATGACCCATATATGGAAACTCTGTCTTGTTACAGATAGGCAGGCCTGTTAAATGATGGCCAGTTATACTTAATATCTCATTATAGCCAGAGACACCCTTAGGGCCATTAGCTGCTATGTGCACTAAGCAGAATAAACAGTAAATTGGAAAATTACGATCAAATAGGATTGTCAATTTTTGCCTTCTGTAGTCATTAAAGGAAAGTCCTATAGGGGCTCAAAGATGAGTGTTTTGGTTTTGGGGTTATTCCATCAATGCTAGATCAGAATTACCTTCACACCGTCTTTGCCCTTCCGATGTGCCAGGCACCTCAGTAGGAGGGGGCAGTGCTAGGCTGGTCTACACGGAGGGAAACTACCCCCAGTCAAATAGACATCTCTAGGCAAGGGCTTACACTAGACATAAAGACATTACATACAGTTTCAGGTTTTTTCCCCAACGTGATAAATACGATAAAAAGAATTGCATTAACTTTAAATATTGTAGTTAACTTAGTGGTGTAAGGTGAGCCTAACTGCACGTCTAGCCCTTCTTTTGGACAGGACTACTGCAACGTGAGATGGCATTGGCAAGCTGAGGGAGCAACAGTCCTCTCACCTCCGAAGGAGGGAAAGACTCAGTCATGGGCTTTTACTGCCCTCCTTGACTTTTTAGCTATCACTGGAAATTTACGTGGTATGTCCTTTGTGTCAGATCACTGAATGAGGGTATTTCACTTTGAGGGAATCCTATACACTAACAGATGAATTTAGCAATTCACTTAGCAATTTTAGGAGGATAAAATTCACACCACTAGCAAAAGTTTTCATTATTTCACAAAAGGCTCTTTTAGTGAGCCACCCCCAGCACTTTAAAAAGAACATGCTAAGGAGGAACACAAGACTTTCCCTGAGTAATGGCGTCAGGTAAATGGATGCATTGCGGCCAAACATTCTTTATGCCCAGCAGGACCCGGGAGAAATCAGCTAATTTATAATTATAATGCCTTGGCATCAAACCTTCTACAATTTTGGATGCAAAATTGTATTTTGGTGCTCCGAAAATGTTTTTTTTTTTTTTTCTTTTCTTGACCACCTCTGTGCCTCTAAATAAGAGGCTTTTATGGGTAACACCTTTTTATTTATGAGAAAAACATTTGCCAATCTTTTATTTATTATTTTTTTGTTTAACTTTGTTTTCACCAGAAAAGAAGGGGGGCCGTGTATGGTGTATTCATAGAGATCAAATTGACTAACAGGGTTTAACTGTGGGTTGAGTGTTCTAAGTGAGTGTTTTGGAGCTGAACTTACAAACAGAAGTGCAGTGTTCGGAGTCCCTGGAGAAACAGCGACAGGTCCTGCTCACTGAACATTTTGTACCTTGGGCAAGCTGAATGTGGTGGAAGAGGGGAACCCAGAGGCCGAGTGTGTGTACAGGTTACCCCGATGTTTTGACCAACCTGATTGTTGGGTATTTTTTTTAAACAATGATATAGACAAGTTGTTATTTGAACAACCGATGAAATCATATAATACATGTATTTGTGGATGGTCGGTGTTGGCAGTGAAAGAGGAATCCGGGGCTGTTTTGAAACAAGCCTTGCAGACGGCTGGACTCCTGCTGAACGCTGGTTGCAGGCCGCTCACAGCACAGCTGCCGCCTAATTGAAGCTCTTTTTATCTTGGAGCTGGTGACCTCGGAGCATTTTTTTTTAAAGTTGTTGTTGTGTGAGAACCTTCTATTTTGAAGAAACAAGCAAGTGAGAACAAAAGTAGAAATGTCTCTGGCTCTAAAGAGAAGACATAGCTTAGAAAACCATAAAACACTTTTTTTTTTTAAAGTACAGGAGGTTTTATTTTTATTCTTTACTTTTCTGTTGCACACCTATATCACCTCCCACCTGAAGTGATCGGGGAGGAGTTTAAAGAATCCAGGCGATTTTTATAAGAAACATTCTAAGTTCCGTGTACTGCATGCCCAGGAGGCAGAGAGAGTGCAGCATGGCCCTCGTGTCTGGTCTTCTCCGCCCCCCTTTGCCCCATCACTTCCCTCTACTTCCTCATTTAGCCATCAGGATGTCGGTATATAACACTGAAGTGCGCTCACGATGCCCCTTCCTTTCAGTGGGATATTCCGGTAAACATACTGACCATACTGTTCACAGGAAATCACCCACTTGGTGGTGAGCACTTACATGACTTTACATATATCTGTGACCAGGGCCATCTTCTTCTCTTCTCCAGCAGCCAGGTCTACCTATTCAACACACCATCTCTGCCTCTGTTTCTGTGTTCATATTAAACAAGCAAAGGCAACGTTTTCCTTTCTAGGGGACATTAATTGAGTAATTGGTATGTAATTTTCATTCTTACAAAAATAGTTTATAAGTGTTGTTTAGAATAGGAAACTAGTAAAAACATTTTTTTTTAAAAAAAAAAATAACTAACATAGAACAATTTTAAAGCAGTTACAGAGAGAAGATAAGCATAGTTGTGTAGAATTTGCCTGGGCGGTGGGGTGTGTTAGAGGGGGAAGCCTTTAGAAGAAATGTGGCCACCACAGAGATCCTACTTAAGCAGAGGGCTGTCAGGACTAGGTGAGGGGGTAGGGGGGAGGGGGGAGAGGGGAGGGGGGAAGGAGAGAGAGACAGAGAGACAGAGAGACACAGATATTCCACCTATCTTCAAAGAGGCAGATACCACTTGCCCTCGGAACCAAGGCAGTCTTGTTTATATAGAATAAACACAAACGATTTTTATGTAAAGAAATTTTCCAAGGATTTTTTTTTCAAGTTAAATGTTTTAGTTGGATAGTTTCTAAACACAAGCACAAAATGATCACAAACTCATCAGTTTATGCCTGTTGTCTGTCATAATTACTACTAACACCCCCTTTCTCTCTAAAGAATGTCTCAGCTTGTGTAATAAATTATATAGTCACACTAATGCTAATTAGGATCAACCTTTGGAAATGAGACCTTTTTGTTAGATCATAGAATTGTTAGATCATAGAATCCCATCTTTGCTGTTAAAGATTTTGCAATCTAAAACAGAAAGTTCTAGAAATAGTATTCAGTCAGAGGGAGAGTGAGTACTTCTGTCTGTGTCAAGGACATATACAGTGGGTGACCTCAAGTTCTCGTTTCTGACTTTCTTTCCTGGTAATGCCTGGCCAATATCTCTAAGAGAGTTCATCTTCCTTTTTACATGGGTCAGGAAAGGAACAGGGGACAAGCCTTTGTATGACATATATGATATATATATATAGCTTTTACATGAGCAAAGCAAATAAAACTCACTTTTTTACAATGAGGCTGCCAGAAGTTTCCATGTCAGGATATTAGTAAAAACACTGAGAGAGATCTTTGATCATTGTGATTAAAACCTAGAACCCAATATCACTAGAAAATTCAGGAGGAGAGCTTTGTTATCTTCCTGTGGCTGTTGCAAGGACGATGAGACACACTCGTAAACGCTGATGCTGCCACCTAACCACAGCGCTGAAACAGAATTCTTTCCTTGGACTGCTTAGTAATCCTCAGAGGACTCTGTTCTCTCAAAGCCTCCCCCACAGAAGAGGGTATGATGGCAACTGCAGTTCAACAATGTAGCCAGTAGGGAGAAGTCACTAGCTCAAACACTAGTATCTTAGTCTCCTTCAGCCTAGTCCTAAATTCCCTGCAGTTTCAGGGTCTTCTATTAATGGAATAATGTGCTTATTAGGGTATCATTAATGAACAAGCTGGCAGCAAATCGATGGTGAGATCCATACAGATTATGGTCTTTTCATTAGTGTTTATAATGAATACAAAATCTGAGGGCCTACTAAGTGCCAGGTGGTATGTCCTCTCAGTAACTCTCTGAGTAAGATACCAGTAACTCCATTGCATAGATTTAAAAAACTGAGGTTCAGAGAGCTTAGGGGGCATGTTGTAAGAGTCAGAGGCATGGTTTGAAACTAGAATTCCTGAGCATTTGTCCTGAAGTTTTTGTTTTAGGTTTTAACTATGTGCGACCTTGTCACAACTTTAAGAATATAGACATATTCTAGCTACAAATGAAGCACAGAGGCAGTCCGGTAAGGAGCCTCCAGAAGGTTGGTGTATTCTGCCTCACTTCAGTTACCTCTGACCTTCCTGACTATGTGAGTACTGGGAGGCCACAAGGTAGAGTGAAAAAAGAACTGGCTTTGGACTCAGACACACCTGGATTTAAACCCTAGCTCCACCACTCTACCATCCACTCATCAAATATTTACTGAGTACCTAGTATATTCTAGGCCCTAGAGATACAGTTTTGTACCAGAGAGAAAATATGCTTGGTCAAGATTGTTATTCTTGCTGATTCTCAGTTTTGTCATCTCTAAAATAGTGGTGGGTGTAGCCCTAAACATTTGTGGAAGGCAAATATTTAAAGTTATTCAACATATTAGGGAAGGAAGGTAACATGGTAATTGAGGTCAAAATGGTGATGGCAGTGACTCGAGGCAAAGCAAGCCTCACAGGCTGAGGACAGGCGGACTGGTCCACCACTCTTAGAACCTTTGTTTGGGCTGGCTGGCTGCAGATACAAGGACATGCGTCATCACATACTTCAACTGGCCAAGTCCTGAATTCTTTTTGTGACATTAAAGGACTGAGTTGTCTCTTCCCTTACTTTATATTGACTGAACATGTGCTCCCTCCCCCCAATTCATGTGGAAACCTGACCCCCTAGTGTTATGGTATTAGGGGGTGGGGACTTTAGAAGTCAATAAGTTCCACAGGTGAATGAGGTTAATGCCTTCTGAAAGAGACCCCAGAGAGCTCCCTTGCCTCTTCCTTAATGTGAGAGCACAAGGGGAAGTCGGCCACCTATGAGGCAGGAAGTAGACCTTGACCAGACGCCAAACCTGCTAGTGCCTTCATCTTGGACTTCCACCTTCAGAGCTGTGCGAAGTAAACTTCGGTTCTTTAGAAGCAGCCAGTCTATGGTATTTTTGTTCACACAGCCTGCGAGGACTAAGACATGCTCCAAACTCTGGACTCTCACGAGAGTCTCCAAAATAAAGATGGTTTGTGATTCCATATCTTGGCTATTGTAAATAATGCTGCAATGAACATAGGGGCACATGTCTTTTCAAATAGCGCTTTGTATTTCTTTGGATAAATACCCCAAAGTGGGATTGTTGGGTCATATGGTAGCTCTGTTTTTAATTTTTTGAGGAACCTCCACACTGTTTCCCATGTAATATTGTATGTCAAATGTTATTGAAAAAGAATTTTTTTAAAGATGTCTTGTGATTGTAGCATTGGATGTCAAAGAGTTTCCATCAAGGCAATGGAAACATTCTCACTTTCCCAGAAAAAGGTTGGTATCTAGATATCTGATATATATATGCATATTTATTTATTTATTTATTTTATTAATTAATTTGTTTTTGTTACAGATGTTTCTCACCCCCCCCAGCATTGTTGTCTGTGTCCATTGGTTATGCATACATGCATATAAGTTTTTTGTTTTATCTCATCCCTCCCCCCCGCATCCCTTCTCTGAGGTTTGACAGTCTGAATGGTACTCTTTTCTATGTCTCTGGGTCTATTTTGTTCATCAGCCCACCTTGTTCATTATATTCCACAAATAAGTGAGATCATGTGGAATTTGTCTTTCTCTGATTGTCTTATTTAGCTTAGCATAATACTCTCCAGGTTTGAGGGATATATTTAAAATACCAAATGGGAACAGATTTTTTTCTATAAGCAACACTAAGTTCATATTTATTTAGAACTTTTGGTCTCTCAGAAGCACATTATTCCATAAGGAACTTTTTCTATTCTCATTCTAATATAATGATTGGGAACACTAGCTTAGGAAACTAAAGAATTGTAGAATGTTAGAGCATGAAGAGACATTAAGGATTTTCTAATCCAACCTCTTCATTTTATAGATTGAAACACAAGTGGGATTATGTGTCTTGTTCAAGGTCGTTCTTTAATTAACTAATTCATTCATGCAATATATTTATTGCATGCCTATCATGTGCTGGGTATTGTTCTTTAAGTTGGGATGATAGCAAAGAGCAAACCAGATGTGGTCACTGCTTCCATGGATTTATATTCTAATGGAAAGGGGGATATTGAATAAAAAAATATATATTAGGTCAGGTAATGGTATGTGTTAGTTTAGGTAATTATATATTAGGTTAGGTAATTATGTGTTAAAAACCATAATTAAGCCCGGCCAGTGTGGCTCAGTGGTTGAGAATCGACCAATGCACAAAGAGGTCACCGTTTCGATTCCTGGTGAGGGCACATGCCCAGGTTGTGGGCCAAATCCCCAGTGGGGGCATGCAGGAGGCGGCTAACCAATGTTCTCTCTCATTGATGTTTCTCTCTCTCTCTCTCCCTTTCCCTTCCTCTCTCTCTAAAAATCAATTGAAAAAAAAACATAATTAAGCAAGGTAAGGGATAAAGGGTGGTGAAGGAGAGTGCTCTTTTAAATCCTCACCCGAGGACATTTTTTTCATTTTTTGTTCAGATAGAGTGAGAGGGAGAGAGAGGAAGAGAGAGAGAAACATCAATGTGAAAGGGACACATCGAGTGGCTGCCACCCGCACGACCAGCCAGGGCCGGGGACAAACTGCAACCAAGGTACATGCTCTTAGCGGGAACCGAACCCGTGTCTGTCTGGACCTCAGGCTGACGCTCTAACCCCTAAGCCAAACCGGCCAGGGTGAGAATGCTCTTTTACGTAGAATGTTCAATGAAGGTGACTTGAGCAGAGATCTGAATGAGGTGAGGGAGTGAACCATATGGGTGGATACCTGGGGAAAGAGCATTCCAGGCAGAGAGAGAACAGCAAGTGCGAAGGCCCTGAACTCATACTTCAAGTTCAAAGTGGCCAGAATGTACAGGTGGAGGGAAGAGTGGCAGGGAATGTGATCTGGGAGTAGCGAGAATACCCTGTTTCCACTGCAGGCTAGCTTTCGGTCCACGCCAGGCCAGGCAGTGATCAACTGAGAATCTCCATTAATTAGAGTGATTTAATGGAGTTAAGATATCAAGTGTGCCTCACATTCAGCTGCTTGTAAGTTCTTGTTTTAGAGTAAAGGAATCACAGAATTCAGGTTGGAAGCGACGTTATAGGTCATTTAGTTCACACTCCCTATTGATTCCTGTAAAAACCTTGTCAGGTCGTTTCCCCCACTGGCCGTGCTGGTCTCCTCCAGTGACATGACAATCCTAAGGCAACATCCCCATCACTGGGCTACTTTGAATATTATGAAGTTCTCCCTTACACTGAGTCAATATCAGCCTCTCTTTCAGCTTTGAAGCATGTAGCACGGAGCCTGCCATGTCTTGGAAGACAGTATTCATGTTCCCATTTGGATTTCTATACTAGATTACATGTTTACTTGATATTTTTTTCTCTCATATGATTAGTTTGAGGTCAGATTTCCATCCTGCTTAATTTCTTCTACACGTTTGATTTGGTCTCTCTCCCTTTTAATAAGGGACATCCAGGGCCTAAGACAGTCCCTTGGTTGGATTAGACCCTGTGTCTGCACTGAGGGTAAGGTCATGTTGCTGTGGACTCATGCTGAGGGTACTGCGACTCAAGCCCTGCCATCTACTTAACCCACGTCACTGCTAACAAAACACATCTTCCTCCTCCTGTGCTAGAACACTTTTCAGTCCTGTTTGCCAGCATTTATCTTTACTCAGTTGCTTTCATGAGATCAGGTCATTGCTCAAAATTATCAGGATATTTTGAATTCTTATTTCAAGACAGATAAACCTTATTTATAAGAAAATCACTTTGCTTCACAATTTTTTATTCTATTTTTTTTTGCTTGATGTCACTTATTTTCACTATACAAATTATGTTTTCTAGCATAGACGGAAATGTGTGTGTGCATTGTTTTAAAGTTGTGGGAAATGCCAGGCTATCTTCGCAGTGAGTAGACTGCACATAGGGGTCTAGGATGTGCCTTCTGTTCCCTGGCAGACCAGTCTGCAGCAATTTGGCACCTTGATTTTGACCTGCAGCAAAATGTTGAACGTGGAGAAACTTGGCATCTCAAAGGAGAGGTGAAATTCTTAAGAACTTTGCCAATGTCCCATCCCACAGTGAGTTTTTCTAAACTTTCAGCTATTTAGAACAAGGGCCCTGGCTGGTTTGGCTCAGCAGTTAGAGCTCTGGCCCATGGACCAAAGAGTCAGGGGTTCAATTCTGGTCAAGGGCATGTGCCTGGGTTGCAGGTTCCATCCCTGGCCAGTCGATGTCTCTCTCACATAGATGTTTCTCTCTCTCTCTCTCTCCCTTCCTTCTACTCTCTCTGAAAATCAATGGAAAAATATTCTTGGGTAAGGATTAATAAAAAATAAAAAATATTTAGAACAAGGATGGAAATGGAGCTTTGCTTATCTGCAACACAAAATGATGAAGTTTTCTAGTAAATGAATTATGACTTTATAGTAAAGGTAGAATGAGAATAGATAACACACATTACCTACAACTGAGGTTTAACCATTGACAAATGTACAATTACCAAGGCCCCAGGGTAGGCAAATTTAGGTCCAATTGGTTGTTCCAGAATGGGGAAAGATATTCATAACACCTTTACATCCATCACCAAACAAATCTTGTACAGGGTGATATTCTCTTTTCTGTATTATTTATTATTACCAGCAACATTTTAGATATACATGTCTAGAATAAAAGTGCACCAGCAGTTACCATTTTGTTATCTAGGTATCAGCTCAAATATTTTCTGAAAATATTATACAATTGAAAACTTCTCAGGATAACGAATAAGAAAGAAGTCTGGTAAATGGCGGCAGTACTTAAGCTAAAGAAAGATAAAAACTGTAGGTTGAAGGAACTAACAACTTCTAGTCAGTAACTTAGGTCTATAAAGCAAAGTAGTATTGGCAAAAATTACAAAATAAAAGCTATCCTCAAGTTTATCCATTGCATTTGTAATGGATTTTGAGCATTTCCCAAGTGACTCTATTAAGAGCTACAAAGGAACATATCTTTCTATTGCTTTATTTCTACATCATTACTATTGTTTTTATTATTATAGATTTATAGTATATATTGCAGTGAACTAATATTATATGACAATGGTACTTTCTCCATTATTCTTTCCCTTTAAAAATCTAGTTACTTATTTTTTTTTCCAGATGAAATTTATAGTTACTTTTATCAAATTTCTAAAAAAAATCCTTATTAAGAAACTGAATAGAATATCATTAAACATATACATTTTAATAATTTTAATCTGAAAGAATTGACCACTCTACAATATAAACCTTATCATAAAGTTAAATTGAATTTACTTACAATTATTTTTAGTTTGTTTTATGTTCTTTGGTAAATTTTTGAAGTTTGCTTCAAAAAAAATTACACACTTCTGTTAAAGTGAATTGCTATGTAAGGTCTTACTTCTATTATGAAAACCATCTTTTCCATTATGTATTCTAAATTTTATTGGCATATAAAAAAGCACTTTATTTCTTTGATAAGTGATCACCTTTGTTAACTACTATATAATTTTCTAGTTAATTCTCTGGGGGTTTTCTGTGTGTGGTATTGTTGTCTAATCTACTGGTAATCACAATTTGGGCTCTTCTTTAATCATAGTTCACAATATCTTGTCTGAAATTCAGTTTGAAAATGGAAAATTTGTAAGTTTGACCTTAAAATCTGACTTGAACGGATGTGACTCTGTTTATATCTGTATGTTTTCACTTTGTGTTAATAGTCATACATTCTAATATAGAAATATTGTTTATTACAGAAATCTGGGTCAGTTTCTGTTATTACACGATACATAATAAACTTCCTTTTCTAAAATACGAAAACCTCAGAGTCAAAAAAAGAATGTGGACTATATTCATATCTCCTTTTCTTTTACTCTTTATATTGAGTTGGCTAGAATTTTCAGTGATAGTAAGTAATAACTTGTATTTTATATTGTGTTTTAATTTAATGAAAATGTAATGATCTAGTGTCTTAGAATTGAGTGTGATAATGGCTACAATCAAGATCAACATTCTTTATCATTATGGGAAAAAGTATCTTTATTAGTTTGCTAAGAGAGATTTTTTCCCCCTTCAAATACATATTTTGTATTTATTGAGGTGATTATATTATTTTTCTCTTTTAACTTTGTGGTAGTTTGTATCAATTCTTCACACCTCACACAACTTTACAATCCTCCCACTAAAAGAAAAGAGTATTATTTCTCCAGCCCTTGACTTTGGATTCAGTCATGTAACTGGTTTGGGTTAATAGAATGAGGCAGGAGCGACAGTGCGCCGCTCAGGAACGTGCCTCAAGAGGCGTAGATGTTTCCATTTGCTCTCCTGTACCCGGGCCGCCACTGTGAGAAGATGCCTCTGCTAGTCAGCTGGTCCGAAGAAGACGAGAGACATGTGACTATGGAGTAATAAGAGCTAATTCCAATAATCCATCTAGGAAGATGAATCTCATTAATTTAATGGTATATCATATAACCTAATCTTTTAAAAAAAAGTCTTTGGAAATAAAGACACCATCCACACGACAGCTAGTCAAAGCTGGAACATTTGGCAGTGATTGAGAGGGAATGGCGGAGGCGTATTTTTGAATGGCATCCTGTTAGACGTGCTGGCTTAAGGAGCGATATGGTGTTTAGGTTTCTGCATCTGCATGTCTTGTAGCCTTATGCTTATACCTGGACTCATCTGAAGTAAGGAGGCTGGCTGTGTGCCACACACAGTAAGAAAATGCCAAAAAAATAAAAAATAAAAATGCCAGAAACCCCTTGAAAGAGGGGTTAGTGATTGACTGGTTAAGCTCTGAGTCAGTCATTATCTGTATATTTAAGGGCTATTGATTCAACTAATTTAGGTGACAGTTTGGTGACACCAAAGAAAGTCTTCGTTAAAAAGTTCACATGATCTCACTTATTTGTGGAATATAATGAATTAAACAAACTGATGAACAAAATTGACCCAGAGACAGAGAGGTGGGGTACAGACTGACAAGCTTCAGAGGAGGGGGTTGGGAGGGGGAAGAGATAAACCACAGAACTTATATGCATGTATGCATGACCAAAGGACATAGACAACAGGGCTGGGGATGGGGTGGGGGGGATGGGGAGGAGGGTGTTAATGGGGGGAAAAGGAGAAACATCGGTAACAAAAACAAATTAATAATAATAATAATAAAATCTCCGTTTAAAAAAAAAAGTTCCAAAGAGACTTCTCTCCAGGGACTCCATCAAGTCCAACGGAGAGGCAATTTTCACATCAACAAATGCATTTTTGGGACTTGTCTCTAAGCCCAGCTACCAGAGGGTGAATACCCACATACTGTTGTGAAAAGGGTACAGAGTGAAGATTGCAAAGGCTGTTTCTCTAAATTCTAAGACATTAGTGAACTGGCAGTTTGGCCTGAATAGTTCTTTAACACAATATGACCCCAAAGGAGACAGAGAGATGATCTGTGCCCTTTCCAAGGTCACACTCTGAAACGTAGGTATCTCTTCTCTGAGAGAGAGAGCAGTTCCCACTGTGAAAATGCATAAACAGACAGCTCATTTAAAGGGGAATTGGGAGGCTAGAAGAGAGAACTCTCATGCACAGTCACCGGATCCACACACTGACCCCAAGGGGATGTCACTACTTTGAACTTTCAGTTTCTTCCAACGGACTCTTCCTTTACAATAGCTCCTCCTAAGTCCATAAAAGAATGTTCCTCTTCTTTCTTTCTCTGGACTTGTATGTGGTTTGCCTTTAGACCCATGTCCTGAACTGCAATTCTCTGTCTCCCTGCGGGGAAACAGAAGGGCAGTAGCAGGCAGAAGGACTGGATTTGTTACTAAGCATAGGTGAGCCCCCTACTGGAGATGCTCAGAAATACTTGTGTGATGGTAGGAATTTGGTAAGAGACTGGAAGTCCTCCTATATTAGCAGTTGAAGCCAAGAGTCGATAAAATATGAACTAAACTACAGCTTTACCCCAGCCATACCTATAAACTGGGAAGATATGTTTCAGCTAGGTATTACAGGAAAATAATTGTGATACTTAGAATCGATAAAGGTGAATTAAAATTAGGAGCTATTGATGTTCCTCTTGAGATCTTTGGCAAAACACTGCTTGAATCATAGTTATTTGAATTTAGAGGTTGCAATGCAGAATTATTTACTCAGGGGATATTTATTGACTGACTATTATCTTTCAGCACTCGCTGGGTGCTATAGAAAATGCAAAAGAAACATCTATCTCTGCCCTTTGGGGCTTATGGTCTAGTAGGGGAAACAACACAGGTGCATCAAAAAAACTTAGAAATAAAGTGAAAGTGAGAGTTAGAAGTACACAGATATTTGGTTGATTCTCATAACTAGTACTTGCAGTTGGCCCCAATTGGTGGACTTGAGGTGAGCCATTCCCCTAGGCTAACTTGAAATGAAAAAACAAAGCAGGTGTTCAGCTTTCATTCAATCCATCTTCTAAACTCCTTTTCTCTTTGCTTGGATTTTATGCTTAACTGTCACTTTGCTTAATCACCATACAAGAGGAAACTTGCTGGACTTATACTATCTGTGGCTCACATTGACTCAACTTTACACATATGTTTCCACTGCTTAGACATTTCTTTATGTTTGCACCAACTCCATAATTTCATTGCATTTAAACCCTTCTCATTGGATAAATTAAATTTATAAACAACCACCTTCATAATATATTTAATCTAATTTAGGAAGCCCTTGATTGTAAATGTACCATTATTTTATGTACCACTAAGGGAAAGAATAGCCAATTAAACTATACCACTATGCTTTCTTATCATTTAGAATTTTAAATTGATGTTTATTAAAAGAGCTCTTTAAACATTATTTATAAGGAGAATTTTATCATATACCCCTCTTTTGCTTACATAAAAAGGAATATATGAGCAATATAAATTGCTTAAGATAGTCCTAAAACTTTACATTTTACAGTTAAACTCTTCTAAATCACTTTTTTAAAAATTTGAGATTTTTTGAAATGGTGGGGGTTGGAATCTATTTTTGTTTTTCTCTTTGATGATCAGTTGTTCTGATAGCATTTTTAAAAATCCATGCTTTCCTTCACATCTGCAGTCCAGTTCTGTCGTATATCAGGTTTCCATAAATGAATGGGTCTGATTATGGGATCTCTGTTCTTTCCCATTGGTTTGTTTTTCTGTCCCCATGCTTACATGTTAAATTACATAATGACTGAGTCTTGTTATTTGATAGAGCAAGTCCCCCAGCCCAGTTCTTCTCTAAGCCTGTCTTGACCTCTCTTTCTCGGCTGTTTGCTCTTCTCTGTACATTTTAGAATAAGCTCATCAAGGTCCTTGAAAAATCCTATTGAAATTTTGATTAAAATCTTATTGACTATGTAGCTCAATTATTGGATCATTGACATATTTACAATAGTGAGTCTTTCTATCCATGCATACATGTTGTCTCTCAATTTATATCTTCTTTAAGCTCTTTCAATAAAGTTCTATACTTTTTTTCTCACCTATCCCTCCACTCCTCTTCCCTCTAGCAACCATAAGTTTGTTTTCTGTATTTGGGAGTCTGTCTCAGTTTTGTTTGGTTTATTCATTTGTTTCATTTTTTAGATTCCACAAATAAGGGAAATCATATGGTATTTGTCTTTCTCTGTCTGACTTATTTTACTTAGCTTGATACCCTCTAGGTCCATTCATGTTGTTACAAATGGCATGATTTCATTCTTTTTTATTGCTGAGTAATATTCCATATTCTTTATCTATTCATTTATTGATGGACACCTAGATTGCCTCCATATATTGCTTATTTTATCTTTTAAAATATAATATATATTTTATTTTATTTAGAGCACTTAGCCTCCTCTCACTCTGAGTGGTTTTCATTATTCTTTCATTTGTCCAGTAAATATTTATGTTGAGCACCTACTATAAAACCAAGAAGCTAGCTCAATATTTTCACCTTCTTTTAGCTTCTTTAAAGTATTTTAATATGGCAATATGGCTTTTTTTCTTGTTCTTCTTAGTCCTATGAATTCTCTTTGTAATCAGTTTTGTGACAAATGACCTTGAAATCTGGAGGCTTTGAGTTCATATAGTATTTTTATTCCTACTCATTTAGTTTCATCTCTCTTCTGCATTAATTATAAAACAATGAAAACTAGATCAATAAGTTTAGTCTCTAGGCAACAACAACAAGAAAAACACCAATCAATTTAGCCTTAGACAGAGCCTTTTGCAGACCTGATTCTTTACAACCGCTGGACTTACAAAAAAAAAAATTGATAAATGTAACCAGTTTTAAAACATTTGATTTTCTTTGATATTGTTTTATACTTCAGAAATGAGATCTTAGGAATATAAAACACTTAATAAACAAGTTAAATCAATCAGTGTTAAACATTTGTTGAAGAGAACTAAACATTTTCATCTTCCTTGTCTCTTAACAAAAGGAAACTAAACATGTAAATGTCATGAAAGACAAAGACAGACTAAGGATTCATTCCACTTTAAAACAGGCTAAGGAGATCTGACAGCTAAATGCAGAGTGGATCCTGAAGTCGATCTTGGATCAGGAAAATATATTCTATAAAGGGCATTATTGGGACAATAGAAGAAATTTGAATAAGGACTAAATTAGAAAATAGTATTGTATTATGTTAAATTTCCTGATATTCTTAGAAAATATACTCTGAAGTGTTTCGGGGTAAAGAAAAGAGAATGATAAATAAGTACGACAAATAGTCACACTTAAATGGCAAAATTGGGTGATGGGTGTCAAAGAGTTCTTTATACTAGTTCTGTGAAATTTTCTGTAAATTTTAAAGTATTTCAAAATCAAAAAGTAAAAACAAACAAAAAATATAACAAAGTTATAAAGATGGTACCAGAGAGAAGTCCTTTGGTGGAAATCAGAACTCAGAACTGTTAAGTGAAATTTGTGTTTTATTGATCTATGCTTCTTATTGTGAAATCAATATGTTATATTATCCTGGACTCAATGCAGCATAAAAACTAATTTAGCTTTTTTATAGTTAATGGTGATTGTAAGTTTTAGAAGTTTAAATTGAATTAGGGTAACATGTAAAAGAGCCTAACACGTATAAGGCTTGCAGGAAATCCCAGCACCTTTTCCTCCCTTCCTCCCTTTTGCAACAGATCTCAACTGGAAGCTGGACACATAAAGATGATATGATCAGTTGTGCTCTCTGGTAAGTGATGGAGGAAAATTATGCATGATGCTCAAATGCAACTCAGAAGCATCTACATCAGTTTCCATGCTCATGAAAGTGTCTCATACACGAATCTGAGTTGAGATGAGAAAAAGCTTGACGACAGCTTCCTCAGAACATTGATAAGTGTTCAGTCATATTCCATTTTCTGGAATAATTTCCTACAAATGCCCCATCTTAAAGCTAGTTGTGAAGGAAATGAAATTGTTTCTGGTGATTTTAGCTGGTTTTCTTTTATATTCTGTTATGATTTCCTTTATTTTATTTACATATTTTCAAGCCTTTTCTGGAATATAAGTTAAAAATGAGTAAGAGCAGAATCAATGTTTTCTCTCAAAGTAGAACACAGGTTATCTGAATAAAGTGAGTGACTGTTTTCTAAATAGAGGAACAAGAGATGTGCCCTAACAACACATTGTTTAAAACACAGTCTAGGAGATATAGTCAAACTTTAAAATGTTGGGAGCTTCAGGACATTTCAAAGGTACAGGGAGACAATGGGAAGAATATTTGAAATTAGGATTTATCTGGAGAATCTGGGCTCTATTTACTTCATTCAACAAGTATGTCCCAAAGATAATTCAATTTTCTTTTGTTATTTCTCTGTTTACTAAATAGTAAAGACAGTGGGGATGCATTTACTTTTCATTTGTGAAGAAACAATTTATGGATTTATTTTTAAGGTCTATATAAATATTTCTTTAAGTGTTATGATATGATATTTTAACCCAGAATATTGTTCCTACAATCTGTGTTAATGACAAATTTGCATCACATTCTATAGGTTTTATGCATTCAATAAGTCATTTGGTGCAAATTAGACATAACTCCAGATCCCTTAGGACAATATTTAAGAGAAGGAAAATGTAGTGCTCTTCTTACAAGTGGCCACGTGCTGGATTTGTTGGTGGCACATGTAGAGGTGACCTCCTATTCAGCAGAGCTGAAGGTGGGGCCACAGAGGAGACCCCATTAGTATTATCTAACTCTGGCATGGTCACCAGTTTTAAAATACTTCCCAGAAGGTTCTGATTATCTCTTAACTTTGGGTAAAATCTTCCTATCTTTTAAAATACTTTTGGTTGCTATATTTATTTAAGACACTATGTTAAACCTGATATCTGGGGGAAATTTTTATGAATTTAGTTCAATAAATATTAAATATCTACATTGCTAGGAAGTTTAATGTAAGATGTCATGATATTCAATATAATGGTGTTCACTAAAATGAAACAAGTCTGAATGGATTTAAATAGATTAAAATTATTCAAAGTGTATTCTTTGATCACAGTGCAATAAAATTAGAAATCAGTAACAGAAAGTAGTTTAGGAAATTCACAAAGATGTGTAATTTAACACATGGCTAAACAACTGAGTCAAAGAAGATATCACAAGAAAAATATACTTTGAAATGAATAAAAATGAAAATACAACATGCCAAAATTTAGGGGATACAGCTAAAGCAATGAGTGGAGGGAAAAGTATAACTATAGATAGCTATATTATAAAAGAAGAAAGACAAACCAATACCTTAAACTATGACCTTAAGAAACTAAAAAGAGAAAACTAAACTGAAAATAAGTAGAAGGAAGAAAACAGTAAAGATTAGAGCAGAAGTAGATGAAATAGAAAAACAACAGAGAAAATAAACAAAACCAAAAGTTGGTCCTTTGAAAAGATGAACAAAATTCACAAACCTTTGGCTAGACTCACCAAGATAAAAAAAAATAAGACTCAAATTAATAAAGTTAGTAACAAAAAAGAGGACATACTGACCTTGTGGAAATAAAAATGATTATAAGGGAATAATTGTAGGCCTGTAAATTAGTCAACAGATGAAATTGACAAATTCCTAGAACACAAACAAACACAAGAGAAATAGAAAATCTGACTAGATCTTATTAATTAAAGAGATTAAACTAGTAAGCAAAAACCTTCCAAAAGAAATGTCTAGGCCCAGATGACTTCATCAGTGAATTTTATCAAATGTTTAAAGAAAATTAACAGCAAACTTCCACAGCGTTTCTAAAAATTAGAAGAGGAGGGAAAACTTTCCAGCTCAGTCTGTGGAGCCACCCTCATACCAAAACCAGTAGAGATATCTCAAGAAAAGAAAACAATAGACCAATATCTCTTTTGAATATAGACACAAAAATCCTCAACAGAATACTAGCAGACCAGATTTTAAAATGTTTAAAAAAGATTAGACACCATGCCCAAGTGAACCTGATCCCAGGAATGGAGAATTGGTTCAGTATGTGAAAATCAGTCATGGTAATACACCATATTAATAGAGAAAATGGACAAAAACATAATAATTGTAATAAATGCAGGGAAAGCATTCAACAAAATCAAATACTCATTCATGATAAAAGCAATCAACAAACTAGGAATAGAAAGGAACTTTCTTAACATGATAAAGAGCATGTACAAAACCCCACAGCTCACATAACACTTGTAAGTGAAAGACTGAAACCTTTCCCCTAAGATCAAGAAAAGACAAAGATGTCTGCTCCCACTGCTTCTGCTCAACACTGTACTGAAGGTTCCAGCCAGGATGATTATTCAAGAAAAAGAAATAAAGGCATAAACATTAGAAAGAAAGAAATAAAACGATTCCTACTCACAGGTGACATTATCTTGTATATAGAAAATGCTAATAAATCCACAAGAAAACTATTGAAGTTAATAAACAAGTTCAGTAAGGTCGCAGTCTATATACAAAAATTAATTGTATTTTTATACAGTAACAATGATAAATCTGAAAATGAAATTAAGGAAATAATTCTATTTATAATATTGTCAAAAGAATAAAATATTTAAAATAAATTTAATAAAGAAGTGCAAGACTTTTAAACTGAAAACTACAAAACAGTATTGAAAGCAACTAAAGAAGACCTAAATAAATGGTAAGACATTCCATACCAATAGATTGAATAATTAATATTGCTAAGATGGCAATACTCCCAAACTGATCTACAGATTCAGCATAATCCCCATCAAATCTTTTTTTAAAGAAATTGACACACTGTAAAATTGATGTGGAAATGCAAAGGATTAAGAGTAATCAAAATAATCTTTAAAAAGAAAGGGCAAAGTTTTGAAAGCCTGAAATTTTAAAACTTACTATAAGTCTACAGTAATCAAAACAGTGTGGTATTTGCATAAGTATAGACATATAGATCCACAAATAATAAAGTTTTAAGAGAAAACATGAAAGTAAATTTTTATGCTTTGATTAGACAATGATTTTTTACACCTGACATCCAAAGCAGGAGCAATGAGAGAAAAGTTGATAAATTGGGCTTCATAAAAATTAAAAACATTTGTGCTTCAAAGAATATCATCAAGAAAGTAAAAAGACAAGCCACAAAATGAGATAAATATTTTCACATTATATATCTCATAAGGGAATTGTATCCAGAATACATAAAGAACTCTTTCAACTTAATAAAAATATGACCCAATTTTAAAACATAAACAAAGGATCTGAATAGATGTTTTCCCAAAGAAGATATACAAATTGCCAATAAGCATATAAAAAGATGTTCAACGTCATTTGTCATCAGCAAATGCATATCAAAATCCTTTGAGATACCACTTTACACTGGGATGACTATAATTTTTTTTAAAAAAAGTAAAATGTGAGGCAACAAGTGTTGAAGAGGATATGGAGAAATTGGAGCTCTCATACTTTTCTGGTGGGATTCTAAAATGATGCAACTGCTTTGTTAAATAGTTGGACAGCTCCTCAGAATGTTGAACATTGAGTTACCATATATCCTTGGGATTCCAATCCTAGTTATAGTCCCAAGAGAATTGAAACATATGTTTATACAAAATGTGTACATGAATGTTCACGTCAGCATTGTATTCATAATAGCCAAAAAGTGGAGACAACATAAATGCCCATGAACTAATGAATAAATAAACAAAATATGGTCAATCCATGTGATGAATTATTTAGCCATAAGTGGAATGAAGTATGGATACATGCTATAATGTGAATGAGCCTTCAAAACATTAAGCTAAATGAAGAAGCCAGTCACAAAAGGCCACATAACATATGATTCCATTTATATGGAATGTTCAAAATAGGCAAAATCATAGAGCAGAAAATGGTTTCCAGGGTTGAGGGAGAAGGGGAAAGAGGAACATTTGCTGGGGAGTATGGTTTTTTGAGGGGGTGATGAGTATTTTTGGAGTTAGATAGTGGTGTTTCACCACTTTGTGAATATTCTCAAAACCACTGAATTGCATACTTTTATGGACACAGACAATAGTGTGGTGAAGGCCAAGGGAGGGGGAGGGGGAGGGTGGGTGGAGGTGGCCAAAGGTGGGGGGAAAGAGGACACCTGCAATATGTCAACATTAAAATTTTTAAATAAAAAAATGGATGTTATAGTATTTGAATTACATCTCATTTTTTTTAAAAAGGTTCTTAGATTTTGCTTTGTGTCCTGAGCACTTTGTCCAGTTGGATACCCTCTGAGTAAGCCATTTAACTTTTGCTCAGAGAAAAGAATTAGAATAATAGGATAAACATTACAAGATGAAATATTTCATGTCAGTACCATTCAATCATTCAAAAAATACTTAGTGGTGGATTCTCTCTTTCTAGACACTAAGGATGTAGTTTGAGCAAGATAAAAATGCACCCTGCTTTTAAGTAGCATAGAGTTTACTCAGAGAACTTTGTACATTTAGAGTTGTCCAATAATAATATGGCCTTCCTCCAGAGGTGTTAAAACACCCTCCCATCACTGAGCTGTTTAAGTGGAGGCTGGATGACCAGCTGTTGGGATATTGTAGGTGGAATTCGAGTCCTGCTTAATTGTCCAAAGCCTCTAGGACTCCATTAGAACTGAAATTCTGATCCTCTGCCAAACGTTATCAGTGTGCCAGTGGTTGCTAGTTTGGTTTATAGTATAAAAAAAGTTAAAAAGTACTTCTGGATTTTAATCCTATATTTCAAAATACTTATTGCATAATTGAAGGCATTAAAAAGAGAATGCACATGGTCTCTACTGCCATTGTACCTACCTACCCCTCATACATTCTCTGCTTGTTCCCAGCCTTCTTAATCTCTGTCTAGGTTTTATTGTTTTGTTTGTCCCTGTATGATTTGCTAGTTCTTTAAAATTCTTTGCAGCAGTCTGCATGAGAGAAAGAGTGGTCAGGCTTCATGGATCTCTTCCAAAAGAAATGGGACCCTTATGATGTTACGTTTGAAGAGTTTTTGAGTCAGATAGACTTGAGTTTAAATCATGGCTCTTCCTTTTAATAAATGGATGATCTTTGTCAAGTTATTTTATTTATCTGAAACTCAGTGTCTTCACCTGTAAAAATATTTGACTTGCAAGTTTTTTAAAAGCTTTAAAAAGTATTTACAATCTTGGTACACAAGAATGGCAGCTATTGTCATCAAGATTATTTTGACAGCATAAAGATGAATGAATAATATCTAAGGATGGTCTCTTATTTTTTTTTACAAGATTTGTATCAAAATGTACCTCCAATTTTTAATATAAAAACCAACCAAATTATTTTTCCTGGAATAAAGAAGAAGCATTTAAGTACAGAGAAGCCATGCATGATATTAGAAAGAATGTTGTATCTGGATTTGGAGATTTGAGTTCCATCTGTAACTAGTACAAGTAATCATGAGATCTTAAATAAGTAGTTTATATTTTTGAACATTAATTCTCTCATCTCCATAATGTGGGGACTACCCTAGGTCAACATTTTCCAACAGTGTTCTTTGATTAAGTCAATTTGGGAAACTAAGTTGAACTAAATAATCCTTAAAGAAAAAAAACACTGCATGCCCAGTCAGTGTAGCTCAGTGGACTGAGCATCGCCCCATGGACTGACAGGTCCTGGTTCAATTCCTGGTCAGGGCACATGCCCAGGCTGCAGGCTCGATCCCCAGTAGGGGGCATGCAGGAGGCAGCCGATTGATGTATCTCTCTCACATTGATGTTTCTATCTCTCTCTCCCTCTCTCTTAAAAAATAATAAAAACATTTAAAAAAGGAAAAAAAACACTGCAATACTTCTCTGAGACTACTTATTATGATATATATTGTAATTCTCAATATGGGAATATAATATACAGTGTTACTTAAATTTATTGGCGTACTGAATCACTTTTTATAAAAGAGCATCTCACAAGTCCAGTGTGGTACAGAACACACGCTGGGAAATAATGCCTTACACAATATCTAAGGAAGGCCCTTCCAGTTCCAATGTGAGCTGCCTCCTGCACCTAAGAGTTGTCCAACCTTAAGTGCATCTTAACCTCTCTGAGTTTCAGTTTTATGTCTATAAAATGGGGCCAATTGCTATCTGCTTACCTCACAACTTGGTGAGAGGATTAAAGAATGTGTTTGAAAGCGCCTTAAAACTACAAGGCACTCCACAAATTCAAGGGTCTCTTCATATCATTATAATATTTTTTTAAAACATGAAGGTTTGCTGAGAATATTCAAGAAAATATAAACAACAGATGTATGCACATGTTTATACCAAATTCAAAACAGAAAAGTGTGCAAAATTTCTTTCTCCCACACCCAGGGAATTTCCTGCTTATTGCTTGGGCTTGGGTTTAATTAATATGATGCATTTTTAAAGTATTTGTGATTTCCCATATGCTCAAAATGCCTACTGGTATAATTAATTAACAAGTAATTAAACTGCAAAGGCCCACTGGGCTCTGTAATTGCTGAGGGACAGAGAACACTCACAGAGATTGTGTTTCTCATATCTGTTCTCATAGAATAGATCCAATGCCTTTTGTATGTGGGAAATAGAATGGTTATGGGAGGTTGATGGGTAAAGATACAGATATGTGACAAAATGGAAAGAATGTGTTTGGAGCCAGAAGAACTGAGAGTGTGGTTCTGATTATTCCTTTCACTGGCTGAGTGATTCTGGGCAAGCTGTACCCCTCTGACAATGAGATCCTTCCTCTATAAAAAAAAAAAAATACACACACACACGCACATGTACACACACACACACACACACACACACACACATTTTAAAAAAACATTACATGGCTGTTTTGAAGAAAATTGAGAAAATCCTTTGTAATTCTAATTTGCTATAAATATACTATCTTTATGGCTTTGATAAGCTCTTTGAAATATATCAATTTTCTCTGCAACATTAAGTAATATACATATGGAAAAGGCATTATGTTAGAGTGGAAGCTGGCATGCTCAAATAGATATGATTAATATGGTTTGTTAAAAACTAGTATGAGCAGTTGATTGTACAAGAATCAAGAAAACAAAACAGATAAACAAGGCTCTAAAACATGTGAGAGCCTTAATTGCAACTTGAGAAAACGGGTGACTCAGACTATACTGTACCATGGGTCTATGCATCTGGATCCCTTGGCAGAGTTCCTTGTGCAATTACAGCATCACTAAAGTTACGTGATCAACTAGAGGAAAAGCCCAAAGATAACGATAGATTAGATGAATATACTGGAATCCTTTCTATAGTCTTAGGCTCTAAGTATGGAGGTGACACATATTCTTAGACTCGAATTGAGAAAACTTGCCATGTATTTCTGAAATGAGGGTAACTGCAATGCAGTGAAATTTTCAAAGTTTATTAATGGGAGAGAGATGTTCCAAATCCCTTTGGAAGATAGGTTTCTTGATGTTCAGGCCAAATTTATTTTTGTGATTTCAGGATCATGTTTATATATGCTTTCTTATTTTTGCAAATACTATATATTTTTAGACACTTATAGAAACTCCACTTACTATTTCTTATCCAAATGACATATTTTTGCTCATCCAGCCTTCCTCTTTAAAGCAGCCATCTAATTCCTTAACTTTTTCTTCTATGAACTCTTTTCAATTTATTTATAACTGCTTAATAATGCCTAGGCTGTTCATCTCTTTTTTGAGGGGAAATAGAAGAAAAAAAGGAAAGGCTATTAATTATTATTTTGTCTTGTTTTTAATTAAAATAACCACGAATTCTTCCCCTTGTAATATGTGACATTGAAGATCTTCCCACTAAGGTGCTAGTCTTTTTCCTCATCCTTTGAATATGGGTTAGCCATGTGACTTGCTTTGGCCAATGGAATATTAGTAAACCTAATGCAAACAGAGACTTGAAAAGTACTTGCATAGTGGGGATTGCCTTCTTGCTGGGCTTAGAACCTTGAAACAGACCACCAGGTGAACAACCGGAACTAACCTGATAGAAGATGGAAGAGAAATGGAGATTCCTAGCCAATGGCTTGCCAACCATTAGATGTGAGTGAGGACATCCAACATCATGCATTCATCATTGAATGCACCAACTTACCACAGATGCATGACAAAGCCCAGGAAAGATTAGATGAATTGTCCAGTCCCAAAGAACTATCCAGCTGACTCATAGGTCATAAGCTAAATAATGAGGATTAAATGAAATTCCCATACTGTATGGCTTTTCTATTGCTGTGTAATAAACCATCCTCAAATTTAGCAGCTTAAAACAACACACATCTATTATCTCACAGTTTCTGTAGGGCAGACATCCAGGCACAGCTTAACTGGGTGCCTCTGACTTGAGGTCTCTCATAAGACTCAGGTCAAGGTGTCAGCTGAGACCACCCATGGTCATCTCAAAACTTAACTAGGGAAGGATCCACTCACTCAAATGTGTGTTGACAAACCTCAGGTCCTCACTGGTTGTTGGCTTCAGGTATCAGTTTCTTGTCACATGGACCTCTCATCAGGGCTGCTCACAACATGACAGCAGAGTGAGAGATCCAAGTGAAAAAGACCCTGAGGCAGAAGCCACAGTCTTTTTTTAACCTAATCTTGGAAGTGACATTTCATTACTTCTGCCACTTTGTTTGTTAACAGCAACTCACTAAATCCAGCCCACCTTCCAGGGAGGGAATTACACAAGAGCATGATAGTAAGAGGTGGGGACCATGGGAAGTCATCTTTGAGGTTTCCTACTTCACATACTCTTATAAAAAGATAATTTCTTTTTTCTGTAGCCATGGAAATGAATAGTCACCATACCAATTTTTAACCCATTTAATAGATCAACTCTGACTTCCCTCTTTAGCTTCTCACTCCTGTAAATCAATATGACCCTGAAAATTCACTGGTCTTTGAACTCCATGAGTCCCCCAGGCCCTCTATCAGACTGGTAGTCTACTCTTTTTGGAGAGGCTATGCCTGATCAGCCTAGTTCTCCCCTATCATGTCAGCAATAAATTCAGCTTGTATTTTGTTTGTTTAAAATATTAATTGATGGTTTATCACCCTCTGACAATTCAATAGATGTCATTTCAAGCCACTAAGTTTGGGTAGTAAGTTGCTAGGCAGCAAAAGTTAATTCATTCACTCTGGCAAATAGCAGATCCATCACAAGTCACTCTGTTTTTTATAGTCAAAGAGTAGGATCCTGGTTCATTTGACAGGGAAGTTGGAGAGTATAGATTGTCAATTATTCATGGGAATTATGGCCTTTGAAAGTGGTTAAGAGTCAAAAGCATTATTGTTATGAATTCTGATTAATTTATGATTCAATGCATTTTATTTTGTCATTCCTCTTAAAATCTAGAATTTCAGAGGTCTTAAATGTTTCTGAAGGAGTTTTCTACTTGGCTTTTAAATGCATCCAAGGGCTTGCTCTTTTTTTCTTGAAGATCGAGGATGCTATGTTGATCTTGTGAAAGCACACACTCTCACATGGTGCAGAATGATTTATGAAAGCTGTTATCTGGAAGCTATGATTTATTTAAAAGCTATGATTTATTTTTATGGTGAAAGAGGAATTATTAGGAAAATCTTAGAAATGGGCTATGGCTGGGTTTTTTCCCCCCCACACACATACAGGCTTTCATGTGAAGTTCCCTTAGTGCAACATTGGTTAAAACATGTTCCATGGTATCTTGTGTTCATTTTTCTGAAGAACAGCACATTTTTTGAAATTCTGAGGTTTGTCATATGCTGGTCAACAACCAAATGATCAGCAAACCCTACAAAGGAGGAATATTGCAAGAAATAGTATGAAAAAATTAAATGGTTATTCCCACAACCAACTGTATTAAATACACATATAACATAATACTTTGGTATATAAAATGAACCGAGTTGAGGGCTGGAATTGGAGATAAAACTAAGAAGGTTGAATCTTAAATGCTATAACAAAGGATTCTAAGTATATTTTTAAAGAGCCCAGGGAGCTTTGGAAATGGCTTTCATACAGCAATAACATAATCAGAGTTGTGTTTTAGGTATATCATATGGTATGTGGGTAGGATAAATAGTATTGGGGAAATAATAGATGGAAGGAGACCAGTTAGGAAACCATTACAGTACAGTATTCCCCTCTTATCCATGGTTTCACTTTCCATGGTTTCAGTTACCTACTGTCAACTGTGATCCAAAAGTTCAACGTAGAAATTTCAATAAATAAACAATTCCTAAGTTTTAAATTGCTCACTGTTCGTAATGGTGTGATGAAATCTCACATTGTCTGCTCCATCACACCCAGATGTGAGTCATTGCTTTGTCCAGTGTATTCACACTGTATACACTGCCTGCCCGTTAGTCACTTAGTAGCCATCTATGTTATCAGATAACTGTCTTGGTATCACAGTACTTGTATTCAAGTAACCTTCATTTTACTTAATTATGGTCCCAAAGCTATTCACATGTCTTTTATTATAGTATAGTGTTATAATTTTCTATTTTATTATTATTGTTGTTAACCTCTTACTGTGTCTAATTTATAAATTAAACTTTATCATAAGTGTGCATATTTAGAAAAAATAACAGTTTTTATAGGGTTCAGTACTATCCACAGTTTCAGGCATCCACTGGGGATCTTGGAATCTATCCCCCATGGATAAGGTGAAATGAGCATACTCCAGGTCATGGGTTCATGTCCCTGTTCTATCATTTACCAACCATGTAACCTTAGAAGCCACCTAACAGTGGCACCTTAGTCTCTCCATCAGTAAAATGAGGGGAAGTTGATTTATATGACCCCTAAGCTCCTTTGTAGAACCTGAATAAAACTAAAGCAAAACTCTAACACTCTGGGTTCTATGAAGCAAAATGAAAGCAATGTCAGAGTTGGGTCATTGAAAGAGCAGAAACAGCCTTGGTAAGTGTCGGTCAAGGGTAAGCTTCCTTTGTTTACTTCAATCACCTCCCAGTGCAGAAATGCTGCCTACATAATACTTGACAGATAGCCCCCAGTCTCTGCCTCAATACCTCCAGCGACAGGGAACTCACTCTTCTGGAGGATTCCATTTCATCCATTGCTGGGCAGCTGTAATTGTGTTTTCATTTGCTTTTATGTTGAAGTAAAATTTGCTCATTATTTTCAGGTCTACTGTCTGGAGTAACACTGAATAAGTCCACTTTCTTCTGCATGACTGTAAAACTTGAGTCTTGTCCCTGTCAGCTAAACATCCTAAAGTATTTTAACTGTTTTCTGAGGGTGTGATTTTTGTAGCCGTCTTCATCTTGACTATCTAGAGCACAATGGGTGCAGTTTACATTAATATCTGAATGTTGCTGGGACAGCCCAGGCTCTTCCTTCTCAGGCTACCCTTCCATTGCTGTTGGAGTGAACGCACAACTCAAACTCTTAACTCCTTGATCAAAACTTGTGGTTCTTCAGGGATGAGGCCTATGGAATCACCCAGGAGCTCTCTGTGGATTGTTAACAACGAGCTGGCTGGAACTGAAGGTCCCACTTTCCCAGTGGGAGGGGCTGCACCTGAACCCAACTTGCCAAGGACATGGGGGTCTCTCAACTGGTGGTTTCTTTCCCACAGTAGGAGGGGCAGCTAATTCCCATAGGCCCTCAAGGTCTCTCAGTCCTGGGCAGCTAGCATTTGTCAGTATTCCCCTAATCAGCAAGCACTTAAGTTCAGTTGGCTCAATACTGGAGTGCAAAATTGATTGTCTCCTCCACTAAAAAGTCCACTTTCCAGCTTATACCATAAGGAGAGCAGGGGTCTTCAAACTCCCTGAGATTACTTGTTTCCCTAGTAAATCTTACACCTGATGCCTATTCTGAAGTTGTATTATAGAATTCACCTTCACCCACTTTACCACAGAGCTACACACACACACACACACACACACACACACACACACACACACACACCACGGTTCCCCTCCTAACTTCTTCCCTTTGCTGTGGGATTAGGTCCAACTTTTAGCATTGGATGTAAATTCTCTTCTTCAAGCCATGTGGATTTAATTTTTCACTTAATGGGCTTTCTGAAAACAGAAGTATTCGTTCCAACCTTACTCAAGAGCTGATACATGTTCTTAACCCAAAGGACACAATGTTATCCCTAAGTATGCCTGCCAGCTGAAGATGGGGACTGGGGGAAGGAGGCTCAGGGGCCTCCCAGGGCCTCCAGAATGTTTCCTCTTTGGGCGGCTCTTCCATCCATCAGCCTTTGGAGCGCAGCCAAGCAGGGATCAGGGGTTTGTGCTTGTCTAGGCAGATTTTAATCTGTGAAAACCTAAGGGCTCTGGTAGTTTCTTTGTGGAGGTGAGGCTTTTTGTTCCTAAGAACCTGAACTATTGTTACTCAAGCTGGTCTCTGGCCACTTAGTCATCCTTCTGTCCACCAAAATACAAATGATCCTCCAGTCACCGGCAAGCAAGAAGGGATGATGCGTTTTTGGCTAGAGGTTCCAGGGTAGCAGCTGGCAGTCTTCCTCTGGGGGCAGAACTAGGGAACCTCATGGAGATGAGGGGCATACAGGTATCATCCAAAGTACAGGAAGTCTAAGGGAATAGTTCACACCTCTTCTTTGTCATTTGCTAAGAAAACTCTGTATTATCTCATTCAGGTAATGAGGCAGAGCCCTTTCTCAGATCAGAATGCCTCATCTACCTTACTAAAGGCAGATCATATTTCCTCTGAAATGTAATAATTGAGCATGTCTTCCGGCTAAGGTACTTCATGCTGACTATGTCAGCTTGCTAATAGGAACTCTTACTGTATATTGGGTTTTTACTGTGTGTAGGCATAGTTCTAATTGCTTTACAAATTTTAACCCCTTTAATCCACAGAACAGGACTACTGTATGGCAAAGGCACTTGTATTAACTCTGTTTTATAGATGAAGGAACAGGGGCACCAGGAATTAGCATCCTGCTCTGGGTCACACGGTGACTAGGTATGGCAGAACCAGGAATGGGACCTAAATAATTTGACTCCAAAGCCCAAACCTAACCACTGTCCCACCCTGCCTTCCAGATCCTGCCACACCTTCATGGTGGCCCCAACCTACCTTTCTAAGTCCGTCTCTTTACTTTCCTGTAACAAAACTGGAGCACTCTCTGTTTTCTGAAAAAAAAAATCCATTCTTTTTGTTCTTTCATGATTTTTTTCTCTGCCTAAAATGCCCATTTCTATGCTCCATCTCTGCCTGTAAATCTCATTTTTAGGAAGAGTTCATCTCAAGGGTACCATCAAAGCAAAAGAAATGAACATTTGCTTAGTTCCTACTGTCTTTTGAGTACTGTAGTAAGGACATTAACATAAAATGTTTGAATTAATCCTGAATCGAACCCTTGGACATAGGATAGATAAGCAGTGGCTCTGAGATGAGCCCCAGGCTCCGCCAGCAGAGGGCAGAGCTGCTCGGACCACAGCACGTGCCGGGGCGTTGTGGGCCCTCCGTGTGCCCTGTCTTTTCCTCATTGCTCTCACATAGAACTCTGTGCATCTCCCGGGAAACTCGACCATACCTTATGGTGTAGGTTTTGTGCAATACCCTTATAATAAGACTTCCGATAGGAGACATTGTATCATGTTTTTTCCCTTCCTTGGGTGTCCAGCTTGACCCATTGTACCTAAGGCAATTAATACATATTTGTGTAATTGAATGACACTGAATCGAGGCTCAGGGAGGCAGCCTTCGTGGGGAGGACAGGCTCACGCTTGCCAGCTCCAACACTTTGTCCAAGTTCCGAAGTAATGAGCTGTCAGTTCCCTTGCGTTGCTAAGCCTTTTGGGAAGGAAGACCTGAGCCGAAACAAGCAAGTACGTGCCCCAGTCCACCAGGAGAGGAAGCTCCTGCTTTCAGACATGACGCGCTCCCCAAATATGTGGTGTTAACTCCAGCAGGGTGCCTGTAGCTCAACTCGACTGTGCAGGCGTGTGCGAACCAGCTCTTAGCAAAGAGGCACCCTAACCCCAATGTGCCAAAATGCATTCAAGCACCACAAAAGCAGCTTAACTTGACTATTAGGTGGCTCCTGTAAAAGAAAATAATTTGCTTGGTAACTCTCTTTTATCATATGCCATGTTTTTACTTAAATGTGTCGAATTAGCCCACGTTTGTTGTGTGCCAGGTGTGTAAGTAATTAGATAAGGAGCCCAGGGAACCATGTTGAGTCCACCATTGCTGGACCCTGAGTTCCAGAAAAAGAAAAAAAAAGCCTAAAAAAATATGTTCCTCTTCAATTCCTGCTATTTCCTCTCCTATTCTAAAGCAGATAGCCATAAAGATAATCTATTTTTTTTTATTTTTCAATTACAGTGTACATTCAATATTACTCTGTGTTAGTTTCCGATATACAGCAAAGTGGTTAGAAAATCTGTACTTTACAGAGTGGTCCCCCCCGCTGCTTCAAGTACCCACCTGGCCCCACACATAATTATCTTGATATTATTGACTATATTCCCTGTGCTGTAATCTACTGTAATTGAAAAATTAAAGTAAAAAAAAAATGTGATTGTAGATGTATAGATTCATTTCTGGACTCTCATTTCTATCCCATTGATTTATATGGCTGTATTTATGCTAGTACTACACTGCTTTAATTACTGTAGCTTTGTAGTAAGTTTTGAAATCAATAAATGTGAGTCCTCCAGATATTTTTGGGAAAAAAATAAAAGGATGATCTAGCCATTCAGGGCCTGCAAAAGAGTTTCAAGATGCCAGTCCTCTTTATCTTGCCCTGATTCCACCTGGATGAAACACAAGTGGTTTTACATATTGGTGATGATACAATCACCAATAAAGTACTGGAGGTAGACAAGAAGGAGTTTGGTTTACTTTTTATCCTATATATGAGAACACAGGGAAGTCAAAGCAGTGGTGGTAGGAATTGGATTTAAAATCAATCAAGAAGGCTATATTTGGAGGGAGAAAAAAACTAATGTAGGGTGACCCAGAGAAAATGATTGCAGTTGTTTTCTGAAAGATGATAAGGACATCATAGGTCAGTGTTAGAAGGAATGAGGGAATGGGAAATTGTTGGTAATGATAAGGATTGGAGAGGGGTGAAGGATGATCACCTTTCTGCAGGCTGAAATACAGAATACAGGAGCAGCAGGAGGTGTGAGAAGGAGATGCTGTAGAAGCTGTAGCAGTGTAAGGGTGTTACCCCACTTTTCTGGGTAAAGTAGGAAGCGATGCCATCTGCTAATAATGAGAGGAGAGGGAGTGTAGTGAGGATGGTGAAGGTTCACAATGGTAACTGAATATAGAGAAGATGCTGACCGAAGGTAACAGAAAGTGAAGGGCAGAACTGAGGATTCATCAGAGCCTGGAGAACACAGACTGGCAGAATAGTACGATTTCCTCTAGCAGTGCCAACTGCCCGACTGTTGGAGGAGAGAGCAGAGTGTGGCACCAATAGACATATGAGACATTCTGTAAGGCATGATGATTACTTGGTTTAGCATACTCTGATCACCAAGTCTTGAGTGAGAAAGTCAGGTCATATCTACCCAGGCCAAATACTGATCCCAACAATTTGTGTTTTAAACTAATTGTTACTGGTGGAAATGGGGTTCTTGGGGTACCGCTGGAATAAGAATTTCCCCAGGCCCCCATAGGAGGATGAGATATTGTAGAAAGCTTTATTTCTGTGGAGTTACATCCCTGAGTCTCCAAGGTCCCATTTCTCTTTGGCCTGCTAAGGAAGAAGTGTAGCTGGGGCTTCAATAGGAATAAAATCAAAGCCAGTGTCCAGAGTTTCTGTTCCACATCAGAGCAGTGTCCAGTACATCATCAGGCTGGCTTAATTTGTGTTTCCCCTCTGCAGTCCATCAGTCCATTGCATGCGAGGTCTGCAGGACCACATAGCTGTGGAGGAGACATGGGTGAACACAAAAACATCAAGAAAGCCAAGAGAGAGCCAAGAGCCAAGAGAGAGAATTCTTTTGTTTAGGGGATTATGTATTCCCCAATTTTTGTGTGCTTGCAGTGGCTCTACTCACTCTGGCCATGAGCTCTTTTCCCAGATTTGACTGGCAGGTACCTTACCTAGTCACCCCAACTTCACTGTGCATGTGTCTATCTCCCTTTGTTGGACCCCTTCCCCCAGAGTCCTGCAGGAAATGGGCCAGTGATTCCCTGGGGAGTGCAAAGTTGCAGCTTCCTGGTGAAGCTGCCCTAATGACGTGCCTATAACATCTGGCCTTCCCATTGCTCCTTTCCTATTATTAATAACTAGCTAATTACAGTGGTATCATAATCATTGTATAAAACAATATACTTAGAGTAATCATTGTGAGGAAGATTTAAGGGAGTTATGACTGGAAGAAGGCAGACTAGCCAGGAGAACAGTCTTTGCTGAAGATAAATTTCTGGTCTCAGGCAGCATTAGCTGAGATATAACTCAAGACTTTATGACATCAACAGAAAGATAGATTTATTTGTAGTTTTTTTGTTTATTTGTCTGTCTGCCTTAATGTATGATTGAATCCCTAAAAAAGAAAGAATGCAGATGTATCATTTTTAGGAGACTGTATATTTGGGCGGTAAAACCACAGGTGCTGGTAAATCAGCTCCCTGGGTTCAAATCCCAAGTCTGCTGAGTTGATATTGTGTGATCTTCAACAAGTTACCTAACCCTTATCTATAAAGTGGAAATAATGATTTTACTTAGTTATATAGCTGTTGTAAGAATTAAATAGGTAATACACTAAAGGGCTTGGGAAAACTTCCTGGTACATATTAAAAATTCAATAAATATTGGTATTATTCTCATATATATATTAAACCCAAATGTCATCATCTCAAAGAATCATCTTATTCTTGATATTAAAATTAAATATCAAGGATCTTTAATTGGTGGCCAAGGACCTGGTCCTGTCTACAGTGCCCTGTACATGTGTGTACACTCCTGTGGGTTACAGCAGGTCACGCACTTAACTCTTCGACTCGTTTCTCACATCCTGTGGTTGTTCTCTTTTTTTTCCTACCTCGTTGGTCCAGGTGTAGACCACGATCTCTGGTCCTAGATTTCCCCAAAATTTCATCATAAGGCAAGGTAGAAGAATGTTATCCAAGGCTTAAAGGGTCATAGAGCAGCAGCCTACGCCACAGTGCTGCGACTTGCTGTGCGCAGACCACATGGAGTGCCTGTGTTTTTGAAGGTCCAGTGGATATTCCTATTGCCAGGAATGTGTTCCTGGCCACTGCTTTGCCGCGCGTGGCCAAGTTACTGAGCCTCTTCCTCTCTCTTTCAGCTTATACATCTTCATCTCTCTTCCTTTTTAGCCTCGTCTCCTCACGTCCTCTTTCCTGGGCTGCCAAAGAAACGCCATCTGTTTAAAAAGTTATTCACAGCCATTAATTGTCTCTTTGTTTCAGATCTCCACTTTCCACTACCATGGCCTATCAGGGTGTTTTGTCAAACAAAACAAAAAATAATTCTCTTACTAAAAAAATAAAAAAAAAATGCTGCTGTTGACTTTTAAAATAAGTTTTCCTCATTAAATGTACCATGTTATTGATGAACAAATCTACACAGTGCTGTTCTAATATAAATATCTGCCTCTGTATGTCAATAATTCATAAACTCTAGTGAAAAGTGTTCTTTTATACAGATTGCTACTATTTTGTGGAGAATCACATCATTGTTTGTGAGAGAAATTAATTTACAATTTTCTTTTATTGTAATATTCTTGACAGTCTTTTGTGTCAAGGTTATACTGGCCTAAGAAAATGAGTTGGTCAACAAAAACAAATTAATAAAAAATAATAATGCAGAAAAAATAAAATAAAATGTATTTTGGATATTAAAAAAAAGAAAATGAGTTGGGAATGCTTATTCTTTTTCTCCTCTCTGGAAGACTTTGTGTAAAAGTCTTGTTATTTCTTCTTTAATGCTTAGAAGAGTTCACAGGTGAAACATTGAAACTGGATTTGGAATGTGTGTGTGTGTGTAAAAGTTTGTTGATGGGAAGAGAAATTGTTTTTATTTTAATGTTTCTTATATATAGAAAAAGAAAAAATTAGTTATAAAGTCCTATAGCTTATAATTCTATACAAACATGAGAACAAAATCAATTTATATGCTAAAAATCAACAATAATATTTAAAATTAACGATATTGTTTCAGTGTGATGGATAATTGTTTTCCTTGGCTACGTTGTGATTTAAAATGTGAATGCGGTGTGGCTTAGGTCTTCTGAGATGCTCTACCTAAGCTCTCTTGTGCCAGAGGATTACTCAAGTTTCCCATCCCTTTTCTTCATTCAAAATATGAGAAAATTTTCTTATAAGGTACACAGTGACATCATTTGGCCTTCATTTAGCAGAAATGCCTCAACTATGTATTAAATCCTCGCATTGTTTTCTTTTAGCTACCAGTGTAGTGCTCTTAATAAAAGGCTTTCTCCAAATATCAGTGCTGGAAGGGGGTTAGTTTTTGATGAGTAACTTTTCATATTGTCTGTTATCATTAACTCTCTTTATCACCTCCCCTATTGAAAGAAGTTCCACTTTCTGTTTCTCAATTCCCTGGTCTCCTTCCCCTCTTTCTTGTCCTTCCCTTCCCTCTTTGTCTCCCGTTTCTGCCTTAAGAATAGGATTTTTATATTAGAAACATTTCATATCATTCTTTTCTAGAGTAAAGCCCTTTTGACTTCACTATAAAGTAAGCATTGTTTGATATTCATTTTCATTTATTTACTAATTTAAAAATATGGACATATTTAGGCACACTCTGGGACCTATCTTGCTTTACAGTGATTCAAACACACACACACACACACACACACACACACAAACTTCAGGAATCAAACCACTCTGGATGGGATCCAAGATGGACCTATTTCCCCCCAGTTTTATTGAGATATAATTGACATAAAACATTGTATTGGTTTAAGGTGTACAACAAAGTGATTTCATATATGTATACATTGGGAAATGCTTGCCACAATTTTAGTCAACATGTATCATCTCACATAGTTACAAAATTTTTCTTGTGATGAGAGCTTTTAAGATTTACCCTTCTAGCAATTTTCAAGTGTGCAACACAGTGTTATTAGCTATGGTGAAAAACATTAGACGGTGATTTCAGTACTGTACATTACCTCTCCAGGACTTACTTATGTTATGTGTAAAGTTTCTACCTTTTGACCCCCTTCACCCATTTTGCCTATCCTCGACTCCCTGCCTCTACCAACCACCAATATGTTCCCTGTATCTGCAAGTTCTGTTTTTCAGATTACACACATAAGTGAGATCATACAGTATTTGTCTTTCTCTGTCTGACTTATTTCACTTAGCATAATGCCCTCAAGATTCATCCATGTTGTTGCAAATGTTGCTAGATGGACTTATTTTATGCTAAATCTTGCTCTTGTGTGAAAAACATTAGAGGGTGATTTCAGTACTGTCATCGGTGAGATGATGAGACCTCGGTTCTTATCTTCTTGAAGGAAAGATTTCAGTCAAAAGACAAAGTGCAGCAAAGGAAGCAAGAATGTATTGGCTGCAGCAAAAACACTCAGGACAGTGAAACAAGGAAGGGCATAGAAGAAGCAGCAGGGGAGCCTAGGTGGGGCTGCTTTGGCTCACTGAGGAGTCAGAGGAAAGGGGGCCTTGGAGACAGGTTCAGGGGGTTAACCTGGGGGCGAGCTGCTGCTGCCCATTGCTCCCCTGGTTGCAAGCCTCCTGGAGTCCCTTAGAGTTTAGGAGATATGAGATCTGTGGGAAGAGGGGGGGCGAGGGAATGGCACAGGCATGCGTGCTCCCCAGAGGTTGAGTGCTGTATGGGTCCTTCCTCCTGAGGGTATTTATCTCTCTTGCAGGAAACCTTAGGGGAGGTCTCAGGGGAGGCTCTCAATAGAATATTCATCAGCTTTCCAGGTGTGCTTTTTCAGGGTCATGGTCTCCACTGATTGGTCAGTGCCAGGACAGGGGTTCATTAGTCCATGCAGCTGGTTCTGAGGCAGTCACAGGGTCGCTTGTCTGGTTTTGCTGCTTTTCTGACCCTGGAGCTGAAATACAACTGAGGCCCATATGTTATTTTTAGGAAGGAAAAGTCAGGGAGTCTAAACCTCATGAGCAGTGACATGAAAGGTCAAGGATCCAAACTGCATGACCAGTGATATGCTAGAGAAGGAAAAGTCACCCTGGGGCCAAGGTCTTATTTTCCCAGTTTTGTCCATTGCTAGGTACCTGGGGCTTTCCACCCTGATGACTTTCTGTATGGGGCCCACCGTCCTTGCTCTGCTCATGTCTGTTTAACTGCCTGTTCCAGTACTACCATGACAAAGATCCTAAACATCATTAATGCTGTAGCTGATACATGCAGGGAGAATAAACTGATGCAGAACACTATGTCTAATTTCATGTGATTAAACTTAAATATGATGCATGAGATTAACCCAGTTGTTTTAGATGCTTAATTTTGCATTTCTTTTAACACCTGATTTCACACTTGCACTTCTGCTTAACAAGATTGGATATTGGTTTTCCAGAAAAAGTAAGGAATAATTGAAAGGGAACTACACACCTATTTATCATGCACATGTATGTATTTGGGACAATTTTAATTATAACATAAGTGTGAGTTTTTTTAAAAGGACCTTAAAGACAGTAAGAGCGTAAGAATCAACACCTCCAAGTCAGAGAGGGTGTACCGGAACATGCGTTCACGGCCCACATCCTGGAAGCATATAACTGGGAAAGCCTCACCCATAAAGACATCCTTTAAGACTTGCAGGACTGTGAGTGGGAAACCCTGACTTTGACTCACCTGGGCCTTTACAGCTCTTAGCTGCTTTGTTTTCCTGCACTTCAAGCACAGTTGGGTTTAATACGTTTGTTTGATGGTCTTTTCATCTACACTTGCTTCCTAATGTTCTCCTGAGCTATGACCAGCCCATATGGATATTATGTGCAGAGCTCTCAGCTGCCAGATAGCAATTTACCTCTTAAGTCCCTTCAAAGGAGCATTTTACAACCTCTGCCTCTGAGGAAATGATCATTTTAAACAAGGGTTGCAATAGACCTCAAATTTGGCACCTTCTTTGTTAGAGTGAACCATTTTAGGAGTAGACAGGATGGCAGAGTGGGAACTCTCATCAAGAACAGACATTAGCAGAGCTTAATTCAAGAACTAACAGATCCTGATGTTTGCAAACCATCCTTTACATGCAAGTACATACTTTGTAATGTAAATTATTCAGCAGTGCTGATGAAAACCCATACATGATTTGTGGCCAAGCAAGGACCCAGCTGTTTCCTCCAGCCTGACAGGGCTCAATCCAGCATAGTGAGGGTGACTGACAGGTGACTACCTTACAGGTTGGATGACCACATAACCCCATTTTCTAGGACAGTCCTGGTTTATGCAAATTGTTTCTGCATCTGTCCAGTTATTAGCCCATTCACTCTCAAGCATGTCCAGATTTGGACAATAAACTTAATGAACAACTTATTTATAAACAAACGAGGTCAAGAAAAAGTTAAATCAGGATATGTAGCATCTGGTCTTATCCTATAGGATTTCTGGAGTTCTGATAAATTGTGATTTCTGCTAATTGAATTAGGAACTTAATGGAAACTTTAAGAACAATAGGTGGAAGGTCCTTCCCACCAACTGTACCCTCCTGAGCACTGTGTCCTCCCTCCAACCTTCCCTTACAGCTATACAAAACAAGACCGTTCTCATTATTTTGCTCCCTTACCCCTTCTCACCTTTACCTCTCCTCCTCCCCCTCCTCCTTCTTTTCAAACGAATGTTCCAGATTGCTTTTATTTTTATTTATTTAATTTTTGTATTAAATTGATTGGGGTGATATTGATTAATAGGATCATACAGATTTCAAGTGTATATTCTGATACAAGATCTGTGTATTGCACTGTGTGCCCACCACCCAAAGTCAAACCATCTTCCATCACCATATATTAAGCCCCCTCCACCCACTACCACCCTACCACCCCCTTCCCTCTGGCAACCACCACACTGTTGTTTGTGTCCATGAGTTTCAGTCTTTTTATTTTTTTAATCCTCACCTGAGGATATTTTTCCATTTATCTTCAGATAGAGTAGGAAGGAGAGAGAGAGAGAGAGAGAGAGAGAGAGAGAGAGAGAGAGAGAGAGAGAAAGAGAAACATCGATATGAGAGACACACATCGACTGGTTGCCTCCCGCATGACCTCAACCAGGGCTGGGGACTAAACTGCAACTGAGGTACATGCCCTTGACTGGAATCCAACCCACAACTCTTTGGTCTGTGAGCTGATGCTCTAACTGCTGAGCCAAATGGCCAGGGCTCAGTCTTTTTTTTTTTTTTTTAAATGTTTTTATTTATTTTTTAGAGAGAGAGGAAGGGGGAGAGATAGAAACATCAATGTGAGAGAGAAACATCAATTGGCTGCCTCCTGCAGGCCCCCCACTGGGGATCAAGCCTGCAACCCAGGCATGTGCTCTGACTGGGGATTGAACCAGGACCTCTCAATCCATGGGACAACAATCATTCCACTGAGCCACACCAGCCGGGCGAGTTTCAGTCTTATATCCCATATGTGAGTGAAATACGGTTCTTAGATTTTTCTGACTGACTTATTTCACTTAGCACAATATTTCAAGGTCTACCCATGTTGTCGCAAATGGCAGTATTTCATCTTTTCTTATGGCTGAGTAGTATTCCATTGTATATATGTACCACATCTTGTTTATCCAATGCTCTATTACAGGACACTGGTTGTCTCCATGTCTTGGCCATCAAGAGTAATCGTGTAATGAACATAGGGGTGCATATATCTTTGTAAATATGTATTTTGGAGTTTTTTAGATACCCAGGAGAGGGATTGCTGGGTCATATGGTAACTCTATTCTTAATTTTTTGAGGAACTGCCAGACTGTTTTTCATAGGGCTGTACCAGTCTATATTCCCACCAGCAGTGAATGAGGGTTCCCTTTTCTCCATAACCTCTCCAGTAGTTGTCATTACCTATCTTGTTGATAACAGCCATTCTAACAGGTGTGAGGTGGTATCTCATTGTAGTTTTGATTTGCATTTCCCTAATAGCTAGTGAAGTTGAACATATTTTCATATTACTGTTGGCCATTTGTATGTCTTCTTGGGAGAGGTGTCTGTTCAGGTCCTCTGCCCATTTTTAAATTGGATTGTTTGTTTGTCTGGTTTTGAGTTTTATGCGTTCTTTATATATTTTGGATATTAAACCTTTGTCAGAGCTGTTGTTTGCAAATATCATCTCCCGTTTGGTCAGTTGATTTTTGTTTTGTTGTCGGTTTCTTTTGCTGTGCAGAAGCTTTTTAGTTTGACATAATTCTATTCATTTATTTTTGCCTTTACTTCCCTTGCCTTTGGGGTCACATTCATAAAATGTTCTCTATGACCAAGGTCCATAAGTTTAGTATCTATGTTTTCTTCTATGTAATTTATTGTTTCAGATCTAGTATTTAGGTCTTTGATCCATTTTGAATTAATTTTGGTACATGGGGACAAACTCTAATCTAATTTCACTCTTTTGCATGTGGCTTTCCAGTTTTCCCAGCACCACTTATTTAAGAGGCTTTCTTTTTTCCATTGTGTATTTTTAGCTCCTTTGTCAAAAATTATCTGCCCATTTATACACATGTGGTTTTTATTTCTAGGCTCTCAATTCGGTTCCATTGGTCTGTGTGTCTGTTTTTCTGCCAGTACCATGATATTTTGATTATCATAGCTCTGTAGTATAATTTGAAATCAGGTAGTATGATACTTCCAGCTTTGTTATTTTTCTCAGGATTGCTTTGGCTATTCGGGGTTTTTTATAGTTCCATATAAATCTGATGATTTTTTTTGTTTGTTCTATTTCTTTAAAAAATGACATTGGGATTTTGATGGGGATTGCATTTATTCTGTATATTGCTCTGGGTAATATGGCCATTTTAACTATGTTGATTCTTCCAATCCATGAACACAGAATATCTTTCCATTTTGTTGTGTCTTTTTCAATCTCTTTTAATAATGCTTAATAGTTTTCAATATATAGGTCTTTCACATCCTTTAAGTTTATTCCTAGGTATTTTATTCTTCTGGTTGAAATTGCAAAAGGAATTGTGTTTTTTTTTTAATTTTTCATTTCTTTTTCTGTAGTTTCATTGTTAGTATATAGGAAAGCAGTGGATTTTTATACATTGATTTTGTATACTGCAACTTTACTGTATTTGTTTATTATTGCTAATAGTTTTTTGGTGAAGTCTTCAGGGTTTTCTATGAACAGAATCATGTCATCTGCAAAAAGTGACACTTTTACTTCTTCCTTCCCAATTTGGATGCCTTTTATTTCTTTCTCTTGTCCAATTGTTCTGGCTAGGACTTTCAGAACTATGTTGGATGAGAGTGGTGAGAATGGACATCCTTGTCTTGTTCCTGATTTTAGAGGAAAAGCTTTCAGTTTTCACCATTGAGTATAATATTGGCTGAGGGTTTGTCATATATGGCCTTTATTATGTTGAGGTACTTTCCTTGTATTCCCATTTTATTGAGTGTTTTAGTCATAAATGGATATTGTATCTTATCATATGCTTTTTCTGCATCTATTGATAAGATCATGACTTTTATCCTTTCTTTTGTTACAGTGGTGTATTACATTGATTGATTTGAATATGTTGAACCATCCTTGTGCCCCTGAAATAAACTATACTTGATCCGGATGTATTATTTTTTAACGTATTGTCACATCTGTATTCATCAAAGATATTGGTCTGTAATTTTCTTTTTTGTGTTATCCTTGCCAGATTTTGGTATCAGGGTTATTGTTGACCTCATAAAATATGTTAGGAAATATTGCCTCTTCTTCAATTTTTTGGAAGAGTTTGAGAAGAATCTTGTTTGAATGTTTGGTAGAATTCACTAGTTAAGCTATCTGGTCTAGACTTTTGTTTTTTCAGAGGTTTTTGAGGGTTGTTTCAATTTCCTCACTGCTCATCAGTCCATTTAGATTTTCCAATTCTTCATGATTCAGTCTAGGAAGGTTATTTATTTCTAGAAACTTATTGATTTCTTTTAGGTTATTAAATGTGGTGGAATATAATCTTTCTTAGTATTCTGGTATGATCCTGTGTATATCTGTGATGTATGTGGTAACTTCTCCTCTTTCATTTCTGATTTTGTTTACATGGATCTTTTCTCTTTTTTCCTTAGTGAGTTTAGCCAGGGGTTTGTCAGTTTTATTAATCTTTTCAAAGAATCAGCTCTTTGTTGTACTAATTTTTTATATAGTATTTTTTTTCTCTATTTCATTCAATTCTGCTCTAATTTTTATTATCTCCTCTCTTCTGCTGACTTTGGGTTGCTTTTGTTCTTCTTTTTCTAGTTCTTTAAGATGTAACACTAGGTTCCTAACTTGGGATTTCTTTTGTTTCTTGAAATAGGCCTGTAATTATATAAATTTCCCTATTGTTACTGCTTTTGCTGCACCCCAGAAGTTTTGATATGTTGTATTGTCATTCTCATTTGTTTTTATATATCTTTTTTAAAAATCTTCACCTGAGGATATATTTATTGATTTTAAAGAGAGGAAGGGAGAGAGAGAGAGAGAGAGAGAGAGAGAGAGAGAGAGAGAGAGAAACATCGATGTGGTAAAGAAACATCTACTGGTTGTCTCCATACATGCATACATGCCCTGACTGGAGAGTGAACCCACAACCTAGGTATGTCCCCCAACCAGGAATCGAACCCACAACTTTTTTGGTGTACAGGACAGTGCTTCAACCAATTTAGTCACTCAGCTGGGCTGTCTCTGTATATCTTTTGATCTTACCTTTTCTTTGACACAGTCAATTTTTTAGTAGTTTGTTGTTTTATCTCCACATATTTGTGGGTTTCTTTACTTTCTTTTTGCAGTTGATTTCTAATTTCAAGGCATTGTGCTCAGAGAATATGCTTGGTATAATTTAAATCTTCTTTAATTTGTTGAGGCTAGTTTTGTGACCCAATATATGGTTTATCCTTGAGGATGTTCCATGTGCACTGGAGAAGAATGTATAATCTGATATTCTGGGATGAAAGGCTCTGTAAATGTCAATTATGTCCATTTGGTCTAATGTGTCATTTAATGCCAATATTTCTTTATTGATTTTTCTCTTTGGATGATCTATCTAGAGATGTCAATGGAGTATTAAGGTCCCCAAATACGATTGTGTTTCGGTCTGTTTCTCCCTTTAGTTTTGTGAGTAGTTGCTTTATATATTTTTGTGCTCCCTAATTGGGTGCATATGTATTAAGAAGTGTTATGTTTTCTTGATGTAGTGTCCCCTTTATCATTATATAATGTCCATCTTTGTCTCTTGCTACCTCTGCTATCTTGAAATCAATTTTGTCAGATATAAGTATGGCCACACCTGCTTTTCTGTGGATGTTATTAGCTTGGAGAATCATTTTCCACCTTTTCACTTTGAATCTACCTTTGTCTTTGCAGGTTAGATGTGTCTTCTGAAGGAAGCATTTGATTGGGTTTTTGTTTTTGTTTTTTGCATTTATCTTCAGATAGAGCGGGAGGGAGAGAGAGAGGAAGAGAGAGAGAAACGTCGATGTGAGAGAGACACATCAAGAGGTTGCTACCCACACTACCCCAATCAGGGCCGAGGACAAACTGCAACTGAGATACGTGCCCTTAGTGGGAAGTGAACCTAGGACTCTCTGGTCCGTGGGCCTACGCTCTAACTGCTGAGCCAAACCGGCCAGGGCAGGTTTTTGTTTTTTGATTCAGTCTGCTACTCTGTGCCTCTTTATTGGTAAATTCAGTCCATTTACATTTAGGGTAATTATTGATGTATGGGGATTTCCTATAGCCATTTTATCTTTTGTTTTCTGGTAGCTCTGTGCCTTCATTGGTTCTTTTCCTTCGTGTTTCCATCTATTGTTTCTGTTTGGTGATATTCCATACTTCTTTCCTGTTTCCTCTTTTTTAAAAAAGCTGTGTGTGTGTGTGGTTACCATTAGGTTTATGAAAAAGAAAGTGTTATATATACAGTAGTTCATTTTTCCTTTTGAATGCATCTGATCGCCATCCTCCTTTGCAAATTCAGACCTTTACCACCTTCCCTGTTATGTTTTTGTTGTCACAAATTATCCCTGTTTATACTGTAAGTTTGTTGGTGATCTTACCCATAGTGTTGTCACCTTTTGTTCTTTGTTTCAGGTGGAATAACCTTCTTGAGTATTTCCCTCAATGGAGGTCTTCTGGTGATGAATTCCCTCAGCTTCTGTATGTTTGGAAAATCCTTTATTTCTTCTTAATTTTTAAGGATAAGTTTGCTGGCTATATTATTTTTGGCTGGTAATTTCTTTCTTTTAGTAGTTTGAATATTTGACTCCACTGTCTTCTGGCTTGTAGAGTTTCTGCTGAGAAGTCTAATGATAACCTAATGTACTTTCCTTTATAGGTTACTCTCTTCTTTTCCCTGGCTGCCTTGAGAATTATTTTCTTGTCATTAATTTTTGACAGTTTTAATACAATGTGCCTTGAAGAAGACGTCTTTAGATTGAGGTAACTAGGTGTTCTGTTTGCTTCTTGGATTTGAGGATCTAGCTCTTTCCATAGGTTTGGGAAGTTCTCATCTGCTATTTGTTTGTATAGGCTCTCTGTTCCTTTCTCCCTCTCTTTTTCTTCTGGTATGCCTATTATTCTTATATTGCTTTTTCTAATGGAGTCAGATAGTTCTTTTTTAAATCCCCCATCTGAGGATATTTTTCCATTGATTTTTTTTTTTTTTTTTTTTTTTAGATAGGATGGGAAGGAGGGAGGGAGAGAAAGAGAGAGAGAGAAACATCAATGTGAGAGAGACACATTGATTGGTTGCCTCCCATGTGACCCCAACCAGGGCTGGGGATCAAACCCACAACTGAGGTATGTACCCTTGACCAGGAATTGAACCTGTGACTCTTTGGTCCATGGGCCAACACTGTAACCTCTGAGCCAAACTGGCCAGGATGAGTCAGATAGTTCTTGTAGAGTTCTTTCACTTTTTTATGCTCAAGTCTCTCTCTTCTTTCCTCTGCATCATTTCTAGATTTTTATCTTTGATACCATTAATTGTTTCCTCCATCTGGCCGACTCTATTTCCTATGCTTGCTAGATCCTTGCTGATCTCTTTTACTGAATGCTTTATCTCCCGAAATTCTTTTTGGTTCTTTATTAAAGTTTCACTCTCTTTGGTAAAGAACTTATTTTGTTCATTAATTTGTTTTCTGAGTGCATTAAATTACCTGTCTGTATTTTCTCACATCTCATTGAGTATTTTAAGAACTGCAATCTTGAATTCTCTATCATTCGTATCACATGTTTCCATGTGTTAAAGTTTGCTTTCTGGAGATTTTCTTTTTCTTTCTGAGCTGTCTTGTTACCTTGCTTATTCATGGTATTTGATGAGTTCTTTCTCTGTCTAAGCATCTATATATGAGTGGCACAACTCTAGCAGATTACTACAAGAGGTCTTTCCATTTTTTTCCAACAGGTGGCCTTGAATCACAAGTTTTTGGCTCTGTGAAGTTCCAAAGCTGGCTCTTGCAGCTGCCATCAGTATAGCCAGTGATGCTTGGGGGTAGGGTTGTCTGGGTGAACAAGGCTGCCTTCTTTGTTTTACCCTCTCAGTAATGGTGACCCTGGACTTCTGTGGGGTCTCCCCACAATGTGCCCCAACTGGAGATCAGTCACAGAGTGCACCCTTTGCTCTAGGGGAAATAGTGATTCTGTAGTAACAGTTATCAGATTTGTAAATAATGTGCTCTGTAACCTAATGTCAAGGGTGATAGGAAGTGAGTTTGAGAGTCTACTGGGTGACAGGGTTCCATGGCTTTCTTTCTTTGTCTGGAATGCCAACCACCTGACAGCTGCAGCAGAACCCCTGTGATGTGTCCTTGCCCAGGTAACTCGTCTCATCTACATTTCACACTGTTCACTCCTGCAGGAACACCCACCAAGTCTCTCTGCTCCTCCTGGCTGAAGGAAGCACCAGCCACAACTGACTTCCTCCCCTCTCCAGGCTGAGCCCTTCCATGGCTAGTCTGAGCCATCCTCCCTTCTCATCTCCTCTGTTTGTTCCTGCTTGCCCATCTTTAGACGCTTCAATGCATGGACCTCTCAGGTGTGCCTGTGTGTTGAGCAGGGAATCCTTTGTTGAGTTATAGCTGTTCAGATTGTTGAAATTTTAGGGTGAGAGAGCAAGGGAATTTCTCACGCCACCATTCCTTTGACATAGTTCTCAGATTGTTTTTAAATTGCATTTTCTATTTTAGGAATCTTTGTTCAACAGTTGGAATACGTATTACAGCTGCAGGATAAAATATTATGTCTTAATTATATGCTTTGCCTGTTACTTGTTCTATTTCTTCTATTCTCGTTCTATTTCTTATATCCCATGTCATTCTATTTCTTGGATTTTATTTTTATTTTGAGGTATATTTTCAGAAGGTTATGTGGGTGGCAAAATTTCTAAATTGCTTGCATGTTTGAAATTATCTTCATTTTGCCTTCATACTTGAATGGTAATTTGGCTGGGAAAAGTTTCCAAATGCATTTTGCTCAGAATATTTTGGCTGTTTTGCCATGGCTTTCTAGTTTCTCCACTTGCCAATCAGAAGTCTGGTGCCAGATTCATTTTAACTCTTAATTTTCCTTTTCTTTCACCCTCTTTGTTTTAGAAAGTTTGTGGCATTTCCTCTTTATCCTTGGAAATCATAAAAATCACTAAAATGCATTGTTTCTTAATACTTGGAAAAAGCACATTCTGCGCGCTTTTAATCTGAACCAGCATGTCTTTCTTCAGCATATGGAAATGTCTTCCATTTTTTTATTTGATTTTACTTTTTCCTCCGTGTTCTCTGTTCTCTCATTTTATTGGGTAACTATTAGATCTTTGGATATAGCTCCATGTTTATTAACTTTCTTTCATAGTTTTCATTTTTTTCTTGTTCTGTGTTCTTAGAAAAGTCCTTTTCTTAAGCTTCCAGGTTGCTAAGTATGCCTCTAGTCCTCTCCAATTCTATTCAATCCTTCTATTGAATTTTCATTTTAGCAACCAGATTTTTAATTTTCAAGAATTATTTAGTGTTCTCATGCTTGAATTTCATACTATTTTCTTATTATATAATAGATATGATTTTCTTGAATTCTCAGAAGACATTTCTGTAAATAATTTAGGATTTACTTAGTTTCTTCCCTTGAAAATAATTCCTCTACTTATTCCATTCATTGGCTTTCTTTTTTCTCAAATGTCGAGGCCTGGCTCTATAGAGGGTGGTCTTGTGTGATGGGTGGGCTTCTTCAGAAGGCCAGAGAAGTTTATCATCTGAGTATGGGAATCCATGTCCACAGTGATGCCAGAAGTGACCTGGGATATTACCCTACTTTTATCTCCAGCCCCAGGGATCATGCTGGTATTCCCTAGAAGTAAACTCTATTATTTGGAGAAGTACTCTTAGGACTTTTGACTGGGGGCAAATGCTATAGACAATTGCCTGGAAAGCAGATTCCCACAATCTGTTAGGTTTTGCCAACGTCCACGTTCAGCCCATTTGCTTTGTATCATTCAGAAATTCCTCATGGACATGGACAACAGTGTGGTGATTGCTTTGGAGGGAGGTGGAAGAGGATATAGGGGGATAAATGGTGATGGACGGAGATTTGACTTGGGGTAGTGAACACACAATACAGTGTACAGATTATGTGTTGTAGAACTGTGCACCTGAAACCTGTATAATTTTATCAACCAGTTTCACCCCAATAAATTCAATAAAAAGAAAAAGAAAAGAAATTCCTAATATTCTGGTCTGCTAATGTCAGCTTTTTGGTTGTCTAGTGCTTCTAAGGACTTGGTATTTTTTCCTTCCATGATATTCAGGAGAAAGAAATGAGTAGTCCATCCATTCTGAGCTTTAAGACACACCAATACTCTGACTATTCTAATCCCAGGGAAGGTTTGCCCAATTTGAACTGTATGGGCTTTATGGTTGATAAAGTTGACCATAAAACAGCTCTTACTATGTGCTTCCATTTATTCCTTTCTAATTGTGTCTCTAATTTTATAGTTTTTAAAATTTTCTACCAAGCAAAACAGACGGACTCATAGAAAGAGAGCAGGCAGACAGCTCGGGGGTGGGGGGGCACGTATTGAGGGGGACTGGAGAAATCGAGCAAAAAAGAAAAAAAGAGAGAGAGAACTCATGGACATGGATAACAGTGTGGTGATTTTGGGGGGGAAGGGGTGGGTGAAGGTGGAAGAAGGCATAGAGAGGATAAGTAGTGATGGGAAAAAATAAAGTAAAATGAATAAACATTTTATTTAGTCCTAAACAAAACAAAATAAAATAAATTTTTAAAAAATTCTGATTAATTCAAGTTGAAGGAAATCCTGTCATATGTCACAACATGGATGAACCTTAAGGACAGTGTGGTGAATGAAGTAAGCCAGTCACAGAAGGACAAATACAGCATGATTCCACTTATATGAACTATCTAAAGGAATCAAATTCTTATAATCAAAAAGTGGAATGGTGGTTGCCAGGGACCACAGAGAGGGGAGAAAGTGTTGTTCAATGTGTGCAGAGTTTCAGTTTTGCAAGATGATCAAGTTCTTGAGATCTGTTCTACAAGAAGGTACTTGGAGTTAACGCTGTACCTTAAAAATGGTTTAGACGGTAAATTTTATTATGTGTTTTTTTTTTACCATAATAAAAAGTCAGAGCTTTAAATCTAATTTAAGAGAAGCTTTGTATGTAAACACTCCAGAAAGAGGAAAACAATTGGTTTACATTCAACCATCACTATACATGACCTGTGTCGGACCCTATTCAAACAGTGGGTTTTCATAGAAGACGAATGGTTGAGAGCTTGAATCTGTGGAGTTTCTGCAGGGGCAGGGGGGAGCACAAAGTGATGCTAAAGGTGAGAAAAAGTTGACACTGCTCTGATAGTGGGGGGCACATTTAGGGGTTCAGCAGTACAAGTTTGACTAGTAGATCATGTTCCTACAAAATTCTTTCAAGGAGTCAAAGAATGTTTGGAAAATGAATTTCCTGTGGAATCCTGTATGTAGTTCATGAAGTTACAAGCGTATGCAGATTACATTGTACATGTGGATGTACTGTGAAGAGCTAAAAATATACAAGGAAGGTATTAATCATGATGAAAGCAGCAAAAAGGAATTCTGACCTGCTTTTCTTTTTTTCAATCCTCACCCAAGGATATTTATCCACCCATCTTCAGACAGAGTGGGAGGGGGGGAGAGAGAGAGAGAGAGAAACATCGATATGAGAGAGACACATCGATTGATTGCCTCCCATATGACCCCGACCAGGGCTGGGACCAAACCGCAACTGAGGTAGGTGCCCTTGACTGGAATCAAACTTGACTCTCTGGTCCACGGGCCGACGCTCCAGCCGCTAAGCCAAACCGGCCAGGGCCTGCTTTTCTTTTTTATATCCTCAGTCACCTAACTTTCTAAAGCTGAATTTTAATAAAAAAGCAAAAAAACACTTCCATATTGTAGGATAACTTCATACTGTTGTCCTGAGTGTATGCTTTCAAGTTCATGACAGTAACATTACTGGAAGCATTAAGGAAAATATATAAAATATCAGAATTCCAAATAAACTCACTAATGTATGAAAATTGAGAAACACTAATATTATCATTTGATGGGAGATTATGAAAACTAAAGAGAACATTCAAAATAAATTTTTAAGCTGTAACTTTATTTGGAGCAGATTTATTTTTACAAAACGTTAACAGTTTTAAATACCTCATAACAAACTATTCAAAAAGTAACATTTTATTTCAAAAGGGTCTTGCTTATGTGCTTTTCAGCCCTATCATTTCATTATTATGTGTATTTGCTTTATAAATATATCCTCCCTTGTAATCAAATCAGATGACTGAATTGCCACCTGTACTGAGATAGCTGATATCAGAAGACCTTATTCAGGTCATTTAGGATTTCCATTAGCACAATGTCTTTAAGAAATGGATAGTACATATTGACGTGGGGGAAAAAGAAACATCGAACCAAAAAATGGGCAAATAATGTAAGCAAACAACTTTCCAGTGATGAAACAGTGGTTATAAACATATTGCTAAATAGGTAGTCAGATTTATGCTAATTAAAATAATGAAATGCTGTATTTCCTCACATAAAGGTAATTATTAAATAATGAGAATATCAAGGGGTTATCAATTTGTAGGAAAAGGAATACTCTCATATGGTACTAGAGAGAATAAATTGATGCACTGATTTTTAGAATAATGTGACAGTTTCTATTAAATTAAAGATGTACAGGCTGTATGACCCAGTAGAAAAACATTTGCATGTGCATATAGGAAGATGTGAAGGATGGCCTGCATAATTCACTGCAGCATTTTTGTAATAATAAAACAATTAGAAACAGCAAATGACTGTTACTTGAGAAGTAGTTAAAAAAAAGTGGTGTATTGATACAATGGAGTTACCATAGTTAAAGCAATAAATGAAATCTTTATACGAATCCACAAAAATACATCTCAAAAATGATATTGAGTAAGAAAAAGAAAGTTATAGGGTAAATATACCATATAAACTTACATTTAAAAATGACACTAAGCAATTTTATATTTTTATTTATGATATAAAAATATAAAAAATGTTCTGGAAGGATGCGCAGAGAATATGAAAGTAGAAGCTTCCAGGTGTCTTAAGTGCCCAGAACTGGCACTACATTCTATTGGTCAAAGAAAATCTCAAGGCCAGCCAAGATTCAGGGGACTTCAGCTCCTGATGGGAAGAGCGGGAGGCCCATGGGCAGTGATGGTGGAGATGGAATTGATGGGGACCATCTTTGGAGTCTCTCTATTATATTTTCCTTTCCCTGATTTAAGCAGTTAACATCCTCCAGCTCTTGGCTCTCGTATTCTTCCCTATATCTCCATTAAAGCTAGCTTTTAAGAAGATTTTAAAATTATTCTTTTACTTTAATTGTGAACTTGAAACAAGATAAGCCATTCTAATGGAACATTTACACTTTATATCTCTCTGTTTGTGGCAAGAAATAATTTATCTCTCTTAAGGCAAGTTCAGGCATTAACAAGAGGGGAAAGTGCTTTTCAGAGTTTTGTTTTTGAGTCATACCTCATGGTTTTCTAAGTGCTTCACCTCCTCCACCTTCTTAAAAGCTGGCCGGGGATAAAAGGATAGTGTCACCGGGAGGGACTCGGTTCTCCATTCATAGATGCTGCCCAGACCTTGGCTCTGAGCTTCTGAAAGGTGTTCATTGTTACCTAAAACAGAAGTGTTCTGTAACCATTTTCCCATGGCTTTCTGGGCCACAGTTAGTTAGTTATTGGCCATGTCAGATATCAAATAGGAGGAGAGGGACAAGAAGTCATTGAGTCATCTACTCGAAAATATATGTGAGGTCAATGTAGCTGGATACTATAGAGAGCACTGGGTGTACGAGGAGTGAACAAGACAGGCAGGGTCTGCCCTCACAGAGCTTATAGTCTCATGAGCTATATAGACAAGGAGACAAGAGTATTATGTATTAAGTACAGACAAAGGGAAATTAAAAGGTGCCATCAGAGGACCGCCAAGGCATCTAAACAGTGATGTGCTGGTAAGTGTTTAACAACTGGCTCTATCAAAAAGACAAAACAACACAAATGTGCCCCCATTTGTAGTGTTTGTCAGTTTCCATGGTCAAAAGACTCCAACCAGTTTCAAGCTACCAACATGATGTCACTGATGGAGTTGTATAGACATGCAGATCTTGAAAGCCAGTACAAGGTAACTGCAGTACTCCACTGGAGGTAAATCCGTTGGGGTAGGGAAGAGGGATGTCAGGTGTCAGAAAGGCTTTCTGGAGGTAGAGCCATCTAAGGTGAGAACTGAAGGATGAAGGAGAATGAGCCAGATGACGAGGGTCACAGAGAAATGTTCCATAGAGAGGAAACAGCATGTGTCGAGGCCTGAAAGGTGAGAGAGGGCATGGCATACTCAGAGAGTTACAGAGGATCAGTGTGGATCACGGGCATAGTACTGAGTGGTATGTATGTGTGGGTCAGGGAGAGAAGGGGCATGTGTGCATGTGTTGTGAGTAACATGGTGTGTATACATTCATGGTGTGGTGTGTACAGGTATGTATCTGTATGTATGTGTATGTATACATGTGTACGTGTGGGTGTTGTGTGGCAAGTATACGTGTACATGATACAGTAAGGCAGGTATGTGTGGTATGTGTGGTGTGTGTGTGTGTGTGTGTGTGTGTGTGTGTGTGTGTGTCTTGCTCTAGCTGCCGTAACAAAATACCATTGAATGGATGGTTTAAACAGTAGACATTTATTTCTCACAGTTCTAGAAGTTGGAAAGTCCAAGATCAAGGTGCCTGCAAATTTGGTATCTGTTGAGGGCCCTCTTCCTGGCTTGCAGAAGGCTGCCTTCTTGCTTGGCGCTCACATGTAAGAAGGAGAGAAAGAGCCCTGCTCTCTACCTCCTCTTTCAAGGGCACTAAACTCTTTATGGTGTAATGAGGTCATCATGACCTCATGTAGTGTAAGCCCTGACAGTTGTTATTTTTTTTGTTTGTTTGCTTTGTAATGTAAGTGGCTGACTTAAAACTTTGATTGCCAAAGCATCTATTTCAAGGAAGTATCCACTTCTAAGACAACTATCTTAAATAAATGCATGGCCAGACACACAAAAAGAGCCAGGCCGCCTCCCCCCACGGAGGATCCTTTGTTTAAGAGATCTTGGTCGAGTTCAATAACTCACCATATGGAGTACTTGTTGTTTTTTCTCTTTCCACACTTTATATTCCCACTCTTATGTTTTAAATTTACCAGTACAAAGTGACCTCACATAACCTTAGTCCCTCACCCTTGACTGTAATAAAAGCAGAACTCCAGGCTCATGCTATCTATCTATCTATCTATCTATCTATCTATCTATCTATCTATCTATCTATCATCTATCTGGCTATCTATCATCTAGCTGTCTCACTCTCCTTCCTCCCCATCACCTCACTGTGTGGCCCCAGGTGTGCTATGTAATTTCCAGGTCCTGTGAGTAATAAACCTTTATTTTTTTTTTCAAAGTTTGCTGATGGTTATTGCTGAAGGGCATCTTGCAATCATAATAAGAACCACAAGGGCTGGCCCAGCCACTGCTTTGGTTATTGATAGGCTGAGATCAATACAAAACACCTCATCTAAACCTAATTACCTCCTAAAGATCTTACCTCCAAATACCATCAACTTGGGAGTTAGCGTTTCAACATGTGAACTTGGCAGGGATAGATTCAGTCCGCAGCAGTGTGTGTGTGTGTGTGTGTGTGTGTGTGTGTGTGTGTGTGTTACTGATAAGAGAAACATGGGACTGGGATGTGAAGAGTTGTATAAACCAGGAAGTTATATCCTGACCCTCGACTTTAACAGACATTCTGCCAAAACTGTGGCGCAATCTGTCTTTCAGGGAGATTTTGATAATATCACAAGAATCCAGCATTTTACAACTCTCACATGGCAAATTTTCCTCAAGCTGAAGCCTCCTTTGTAGACTCAGAGGGTCTCTAGGGTAGATCCATTTCAGCTCATTTGTGTTTTCTGTGAGTAGGGCTTTGATGCAGGGAGGGGCTTTCCCAGGTCACCTGGCAGGGAGAGGTAACTAGACCTCAGGCCTTCAAACTCAGTTCTCAAGCTTGCAACTCTCCCATCAGAGTTGGAGTTGGAAGTAAAATAATTTAATTGCGTTTACTCATGCTAAATAAATAGCCAAAATCCTTACATAAAACTCTACTACACAGTACTTCATTTCATAACGTTGTTAAATAGAAAATGATCTTTGTGATAAGTATCCTTCATAGCTAAATAAGTATTTGATGACGTAGTCTGTCTTATCCTTTCTTTCCTGCCAGGCAAGGTGAGGACTACTGTCATCTTGGAAGCTATACCCTTTCAGCAAACCATCAGTGGCTGACCAAAATCTGTACCTTTAGAAAAGGAGATAAATGCAAAATGGCAGCTATTTTTGGCCCTCTTGAAATTGCTGAGTTAGCACAGCCTGAAAAAAATGCTGATTATACATCTGGGAACAGAGATTTGGGCTGCAGACCAGGTTTAGACAACTTCTTACTCACCAAGTTAAAAGCTGATAATAATGGAAGAAATGTGGCCATCACTTTATGGAGAACAGTCAAGTTTTCCTCTGAGATGATAATACCAGGAACCAGACTATAAAGTAATCAATCTCAAGTGATTTATTCACAAATAATCCTGATAAAAGACTCCATGACCCTGTGCCAGGGAAGCTGGGTTAGGCTCAACAAGAAAGAATTGGGTTTCTGTTTTTCTCCTTGCAGGGCTGATGGCAAAGCTCCATCTTAGTGACACTTAAACTTAATGTCAAACTGAGGCAGGGCAGTAGGAAGCTAGGGAAATTCCTTGACAAGTGGACTAAGGGAAACTGAGACAAAATAATTAAACAAGGCCAGACAATCTGAACATTTTACAGCCAGCTAATGAATCACAAGGTTTTATCTTCCCTAACCAAGGACACTGAGGAGCAAATGGTTTACACATTCCAGATGGTCCCAGGGCAGACAGGGGTCGATCCTGGTCCCTCTTCAATGATGTTCTTTAAAAATGAAGCTAACCAGAAAACAACCCTCACTCCTCTATAAGCACATTTTGATGAATCAACATATTGAAGGACACTCCTGGAAAGCTCATGACTATTCTCTTAAAACCTCCCCTGAGACCTTCTGTAGGATTCTGTCTGGCTAAAGAAGGATAAAAAGCCTCAAGACAGAGGACCCAGTGTGTGCTCTTGCTAGAGCTCACCCACACCTTTTCCCCTTAGCTGTGTATCTCTGCTGTCTTTCTCCTAAACTCTAAGGGTCCCCATGAGACTTGCAACCAAGGAAGCAGTGGGCAGCGGCAGCTTTTCTGAGTCCAACCCCCTGAACCTGTCTCCAATGCCCCCTGTTCTCTCCCATATCCTTTGACCAGCAGGCTGACAGCAGCCCCCCCTTGGCTCACTTCTTCCACTGTGACTTTTACTTCTCAGTGAATCCGTGTAGTCCCTCCTAGGCTCATTTCTGTCCTGTAACATTTCTAGAGAGCCAAAGCAGCCCAGCCTAGCCTCTCTCCTGTGTTGCTTCTTTCTTAAGCCCTTCCTTGTTTCACTGTCCCCAGCTTTAATAACCATACTCTCAAAATCACCTGGACTCATAATGTGAAATCTCTCCTGCACGAAGTCAAGAACCCATACATTACCAGCCGGCCCAAGGCAGACCCATTCTGGGTCTGGTCTCTGTCATGTAACAAAACCAAGAGTAAAGATTGCTTCCCAGGAACCTGTTGCTGGAGCTACCCACTGCCCTGGCCAGGCTTGAATTTAGGGGACCAGGAGGCCAATTGCAGTGTGGTGACCATTTTGCTATTGCTTCTTTATTCCTGGAACCTCTATTTCCCTTTAGTAAAATGGATATATTTTCTTCCTGTATGTCTACTAAGCTAATCAATTAAATTAAAATCAGATTGATTTGGGAAAAAATTCAGATTGCAGTAAATTCATATTTTATTTGGTTACCTTCTGTAACCCTCCTTTGGTCTGGCCTGGCCCCCTTAATTCCACCTCCAAAACACACATACACACACACAACCATCCTAGAATTAGAGTGGCACATGGTGATGGTTACCATACTATTTTGTACTGCTGTGCACAGAAACTCTAGAAAAAATGAGCCCCATATCTGTTTGACCACAGAAGATTAATAAGGTTTTTTGTTTGTTTTTTGTTTTTTGATTTTACAAAAAGCACATTTTATTGCATTTGAGATTTTTTAGTTTTAAGATGACCATTATTTTATACACTACTAGAAGAGGACACTGCTGCCAATTAAAACGAGACCCAATGCTGCCTTTTCTCTTTTTATTTTTGTTGGTCTTGCTAGAGGTTTATCAATTTTATTAAGTTTTCCAAAGAAAACTTTTGCCTCATTGATTTTCTCGGTTGTTTTCTTATTTTCTGTTTCATTGATATATGCTCTTATCTTTATTAACCTTTTCTTCTGCTTGCCTTGGGTTTATCTTGTTCTTCTTTTTCTAGTTTCTTAATGTAGGAATTTAAATTATGGATCTGAGAACTTTTCTCTTTTCTAATGTAAGCATTTAGTGCTGTAAGATTCCCTCTCAACACTGCAATAAATGCATCCTACATATTTTGATATGTTGTTTCTTTCATTTTTATTCAGGTCTATGTATTTAAAATTTTCCTTTGATAATTTTTTAAATCCTTTTTCTTTCACCTATGGATTATATAGAAGTATGTTGTTTAAATTCCACACCTTTCTGCTACTGACATCTAGTTGATTCCATTATAGTTAGAAAACATACTCCCTATCATTTCAGTTCTCTTAAGTTTGTTGAGGTTTGTTTTATGGCCCAGGATGTGGTCTGTCTTGGTGAATGTGCCATGGTGCTTGAAAAAACTTTGTGTTCTGCTGGTGGTGGTGGAGTGTTCTATATCTGTCAACTAGAATCTGTTGATTGTGTTGTTCAGATATTCTGTATCATTGCTGATTTTCTGTCTGGTAGTGCTATCAGTTTCTGAGAGATGAGTGTGGAAGTCTGCAACTATAACTGTGGATTCATCTTTCTCCTTCAACTCTGTCAGCTTTTGCTTCATGTATTTTGAGGCTGTGCTGTTTGGTGTATGCACGCTTAAGATTGGTATGTCTTTCTGCTGGATTAATTCTTTTATTGTTGTGTACATAAGAGGGATACATCTTTGTCTCTAATAATTTTTTCTCTAAAGTCTACTTTATCAGATATTAATATAGCCATTCCTGTTTTTCTATTACTATTATTTTTGCATGTATATTTTCTACACTTTCACTTTCAATCTACCTGTGTCACTGAATTTGAAATTTCTTGCAGTCATTATATATTCATGATTTTTATTCATTTCCCAACTTCTGTTTTCTGATTGATGTACTTACACATTTATATTAAAGTAATTATTGATAGGTTATTGTTTAAGTCTGCCATTCTATTATTTGTTTTCTCTTTTTTTCTTCTAGTTCTCATTTCTTGGCTTCCAGTGGGTTACTTAAACATTCTGAGAAATTTATCTTGCTTTATATATAGTGCTTTTGGGTGTATCTCTGTACATAGTTTTTGTAGCAGTTCTGAGTATTATAGCATACATATGTGATTTAGTCTACTGGTGTCAACATTTTACCACCTGAGCAAATTGTGAAAACCTCACTTCTATTTAGGTCCCCTTTACCCTCCCCATTTAAAAAAAATCATTGCATTGAGTATCATATGACATTCTAACTTTTGTTTTGATCAGGAAATATATTTATAAAACTCATGAAGAAAATGATAGTCTATTGTATGTACCCATATTTCTGGACTGGTTGGTTGTTTCTTCTTTCCTGATGCTCCAATATTTGTTCTTTTATCATTCACTTTCTGTTCAAAGATTGTTCTTTAGTCAATCTTTAAGGATAGGTCTGCAACAATTATTTTAATTTTCCCTTTTCTAGAAATGTTGTTTTTCCCCTTTATTCCTAAACAATAGTTTTGCTGAATATAAATTTTCAGTTGACAATTCTTTTCTCTCAGCATTTCAAAAATATGCCACTTCTTTCTCATCTCCACATGTTTAGGTAAAAAATACTCTGACATTCAAATTAGTATTCCCCTATAGGCAATGTTTTGTTTCTCTCAGGATGCTTTCACGATTTTTCCTTGTCCTTAGTTTTCAGAAGTTTGATTATTATTTGGTGTGGATTTCTTTGGATTTATTTTATTTAGGATTCACTAAGTTCTTCAAATAGGTAGCTTAGTGATTTTCACCAAATTTGGAAAATTTTCAGCCATTATTTTTTCAATTTATCTTTTAGTTCTAATCTCTTTTTCTTTTCCTTCTGGGACTCTGACTTTTTTACTTTTTGTCCCACAGGTCCACAGCCCAGTTCTCTCTCCCTCCCTCCTTTCCCCTCCCTCCCTCCCTCCCTCCTTTCCCCTCCCTCCCTCCCTCCCTCCCTCCTTTCCCCTCCCTCCCTCCCTCCCTCCTTTCCCCTCCCTCCCTCCCTCCTTCCTTCCCTCCTTCCCTCCTTCCCTCCCTCCCTCCCTCCCTCCCTCCCTCTTTCTTTCTTTCTTTCTTTCTTTCTTTCTTTCTTTCTTTCTTTCTTTCTTTCTTTCTTTCTTTCTTCTTTCCCCTAGTATCTCTCCTGTCTGTTGTTCAGATTAGGGAAATTCTACTGATATTTACTCAAGTTTACTGATTCTATCCTCTGTCATCCCCATTCTACTACTGAGGACATCCAATGAATTTTTCTTTAAATTCCTGTTATTATATTTTTCAGTTTATAATTTCCAGTTGGTTGGTTCTTTTCTAAAACTTTAGCTTGTTTTTGTTGTTGTTGTGTTTTTTTGTTTGTTTGTTTGTGGGGTGTTTTTTTTTTTTCTGACATGGTCAATTTTTTCATTTGTCAAAAGATAATTTGTAATTGATTGTTGAAATATTTTTATAATGGCTGCTTTAAAATCTTTATCAGATAATTCAAATATCTGATTTGTGTCAGTGTTAACATCTGTTGATTGTCTTTTCTCATTCAGATTTTAATTTTCTTAGTTCTTGGTATAATGGGTAGTTTTCAACTGTGTGTCAGACATTCTATTTAAATCTTTTATAGTAGCAAGCAGTCACTCTGTTTAGGTTTGGCACACAGGTCCTGGCTTACTTTGTGGTTGTAATGCTAATCAATTTAATTGTAAGAATCTTTGTTGTTCTACTTGGTATGTTTGGTTTACATGGTTCTGCTGGGACTTCTACTAATTCTTCCTGGTGCTAATTGTAAGATAATAAAATGTATTCTTTTAAGCCACCAAGTGTGTGGTAATTTGTTATAGCAGAAAAAGGACTCTAATATAGAGTGTCTGGAAGATTCATGTATATATGTGTTTTAGTGTATTGGGGGTTGGGGGGTTCAATGAGAGTAATCATGTTTTTGTGCATGCTACTCACTCTGCTTCTCCCTCTCTTTGCCTGATAACTCCAGTGTGTCCTTCAGGATTCAGTTTAGAGGGCATCTTCTGTCAGAAGCCTCTGACTAGTCCTCTCTCCCAAAGACCAACTTGGGCACTCCCCTTAAAGGCTCCATAGAATCCTGAATATATATGACATTTCCCATTATATTGTAAGTATATACATATGCCCATCCTCTAGATTGTGAGCACCTTAAAGATGAGGACTACTCTGTGTTCTTGTGCCTAGGGCTGTATCTGGCAGATGGTCTTCATCAATGTTTATATATTAAATTACTCAGTCTGAGTGGCAAGGCAGAATATTCCTCAGAAACATTTGATTTCTCTACTCACTTTCAGGACCAAGCTACAAAAATCTGTACTGCAAGGTATTCTTTGTAGCTCTCTGACAATGCCTTATTTATGACTATGGCTAAGCATTTGTATTAGAGATATGACTATGTTGTAAGGACCTTCTGATATTTCCTATGATCCAAAACTAAATGATATTAGGAAATGTGTTGCACAAGAATTATTCCAACAAAAATGAGGAAACTAAAGCTCAATAAAATTAAATGACTTGTTCATATCATGGGTCTGAGACTCAAATCCTTGTCGACTGGCTATTCCACACCATTTTTATCAGCAAGCCATTTTTTTCTCTTTCCAACCCCACCTCTGGTGAGGGCCTGCCCCAGCCTTTCACCTTCTGCTTTAGTCGTTGGTGATGGTTCCCTAATTGAGAATTGCACTTTCATCCCATTCTGCCTTTAGACTGAGCTTAAAAATATATAGGAATTGGCAGCATACTTTAGTTATTTTTCCAGAAAATATAAATTGGTGGAAAAATTTTCTCTTTCCTGAAAGTTTTTACTAACTAGAAAAGGAATATATATAGTCTTTGTAGAAAATTTAGAAAATAACAGAAATGTATGAAGATGAAAACTAGTATCACTCATTATTTTGCTATCTACAAGTATCTCCTCCATTCCCCAGTTTTACTGGGAACTAATTGACATACATCACTGTATAGGTTTAAGGTGTACAGCATGATGATTTGATTGACATATATTATGAAGTGATTACCACAATAGGTTCAACAAACATTCATCATTTCATATAGATACATTAGAAGAACAAACATCTACTGTTAATATTTTAGATTTATTTCCTTTTTGCCTATTCCTGTTTTTCTATTCTATACATTTTTAATCTGTGAAATGGGATAAGAAAGCATTTATTCTTTTTTTAACCTAATATTATATCATAGTTTTTCATTTCATTAGTGAGTATTCAAAAACGTTTTATTCCAGCCAATGAAGATCCTAGAACATATTCAGTCATTCCACAATTTTGGACATTTGCAGTATTTCCAAACTGTAACCTCTTATACGTTAAAAAGAATGTATTAGTACATAAAAGTCAAATCACTTTTCTGATTATTTCCTAAGACTCCATTCTTAGAAAAGAAATTAGTGGATCAAAGGAGATGAACACTATATTTCATAGTTTTTCTATTTCTACTCTGCTTAGGGTTTCTCAAACCTCACATCAAGGTGTTGGTACTCTGGGCTCCTATTTGGAGGCTCAGGAGAATCATCTTGGCTCATTTAAATTATTGGCAGAATTCATTTCCTTCTCAGTTTCCATGTGGTCTTCTCCATCTTCGAGGCAGTAATTGCAGATGGAGTCCCTCTCATGCTTTGAATCATTTTAAGTTTGGCTGAAGAAAGTTCTTGGATTTTACAGGCCCATGTGATTAGATTATTCAGAATAATCTCCCTATTTTAAGATCAGTACTTCAATTACATCTGTAAAGTCCCATTGCTATGTAAAGATTCTAAGGATTCTAGTGTGAACATCTTTGTGGAGGGCCGTTCTGCCTGCTACAAACATTTTTAGGGTTCTTTATAAGTATTGTCAGAATGCTGTCCAGATAAGCTGAGCCAAGATTTCTGCCACCAGCACTGAATGAGAGTGCTCAATCCCCACACTTCACTAGCACAGAATATTATCTTTTCTTTATTTTAGTAATATGACAGACAAAACAATTGCATTTGTGCTTTTACTTGCATGTCTTTGACTCATAGTGAGGTCAAACTATTTGATGCTTTTTTTTTCTTTACTGATTTGAGAGAGAAAGAGGGAGAAAGAGAGGGAAACATTGATGAGAGAGAACATTGATTGGCTGCATCCTGCATGCCCCCCACTGGGGATTTGACCCACAACCTGGGCATGTGCCCTGACTGGGAATCGTACCAGGAACCTCTTGGTGCATGGGTTGATGCTCAACCACTGAGTCACACCAGTCGGGTGAGGTCAAACTATTTGAAAATACTCATTAGCCAACTATTTTTCTTCTGTGATTTCATGTCCATTACCCATTCTTCTATTAGATTCTTAGTATTTCCCTTACTGGTTATTTTCTCTTCATACATTAAAGATATATTGGTCTTATTTTATAGTAGCTAGTTTTAAAAAATGATTTATTCTCTAACGGACAGGATTATTTTTTACTGTTGTGCAGTTATGTGTATGCATCATTGCTTGGTGATTTCGTCTACTGTGTTTTACTTTCACCGGCAACTATCAAAAAGTTCTTTCTAAAACGTCTGTTGGTTATGTTTTGGCTTTCATATTGAATTTTTTCATTTTGGTGTTTAATGTGAAGAAAGTCTTTAAACTTATTTCTTTTTCAATCAGTTTCTTCAATACTTTCCATTAAATAATTAGTGCAAAATTTTTATTGGGAAAAGACAGTCATGAGGGTGCATGCTACAGAAGCAAAGGCTACTGTACATACTGTTTTTGCACATAAAGCAAAATGCAGAGTCCAGAGAAAATGGCAGAAGTTCCAATCTGGTAAATAAGAACCATATGAAGTAATTTCTCCTGTGTCATTTATATGTGTTTGTAACAAAGGCTGAAAAAACTGATAAAGTTGATTACAAGTAGCCAGTAAAGGTCTTTGATATCCTGGGCCTATCTATGTAATATTGGGTCCCAACTAAGATTCAAAGTGATTTAGAAAAAGTTATTTTTAATGAAATATCTGTATAACACAAGAGCTAGATTAACATACATTAATAAAGACAAAACCAAAAAACAAAAAAAAGAGGACTCTTACCCTCCACATTTGAAAATCTAAACATTGATTATGACAATATCATTCCAATTAATCTTATCCTAGCAAAACAGGAATTGCAGAACTTCAAGTTATAAAGACCCGGCCCCAGAAAGATGTAATTAAGACACCTTTAGGAAAATGAGTAGGCATACCATATGCTGAGAAAATATATTTGCAATCTGACAAAGGACATATATCCAGATACATAAAGAACTTTGACAAATCAACAATAAAAAGACAAACAACCTAATTTTAAATAAACAAAATATCCAAACAGATACTTTACAAAAGGAGACACAAGTGGACATGAGACACATGGAGGTTTCCAACACCAGTCATCAGGGAAATGAAAGGGAAAATCACAACGAGATACCATTTAACACTCATTTGTACAAAATACGATGCCACATGTTGTGAAGGATGTGGAGTAACTGGAACTTGTATATATTACTGGGGAAAATAAAAATGGTAGAATCACGTTGGAGAACTGTTTGTAAGTTTCTTAGAAAATTAAGCAAACACTTCACCACGTGACCCATCATTCCCACTAACAGTACATTCTACCCAGGCTGCAACACTCACATTGCTTTCCTTTCTCCCAAATCTTCCATGTCTTTATTTTATTATTCTCATGTTTCTTCTAGTCCCTCTTGTTCCATTTCAAATGAATTCTCCCTAATTACCCATCAAGAGACTAATTTCTTCCACATTTATTCTAGGAGGTATACATGTGATGACATTAAATAAAGATGATTTAGGATTAGCTGTGTATTTTGCCTAAATAAGATGGTAACTATTTTTGACAGCTATAGATGTTAGTTACATGTCAAGAGTAACAATGAAAAATCAGAAAAGAGGAAGTGAAACTGTCATTATTTGCAGATGACATGATATTGTACATAAAAAACCCTAAAGACTCCATCAAAAATCTACTAGATTTAATCAACAAAAATGGCAAAGTAGCAAGATACAAAATTAACATCAAGAAATCGACGGCATTCTTATACACCAATAATGAACTCACAGAAAGAAAAACTAAAAAACAATCCCATTAACCATTGCGGCAAAAAAATTAAGATACCTAGGAATAAACTTAACCAAAGAAGTAAAGGACCTCTTCACAGAAAACTACAGGACATTGAAAAAAGAAATAGAGGAAGATATAAAAAAGTGGAAGCATATACCTTGTTCATGGATTGGAAGAATTAACATCATTAAAATGTCTATACTACCCAAAGCAATCTATAGATTCAATGCAATCCCCATTAAAATACCAATGATACATTTCACAAAACTAGAATGAAAAGTTCAAACGTTTATGTGGAACCAAAAATGACCCCGAATAGCCACAGCAGTCTTGAAAAAGAAGAACAAAGTAGAGGGATCACAATACCGGATATCAGGTTATACTACAAAACCATTGTAATCAAAAGAGCCTGGTACTGGCACAAGAACAGGCATATAGATCAATGGAACAGAACAGAGAACCCAAAAATTGACCCAAGACATTATGCTCAATCAATATTTGACAAAGGTAACAAGAGCATACAATGGAGTAAAGACAGCCTCTTTAATAAATGGTGTTGGGAAAATTGGATAGCTACATGCAAAAAAAAAAAAAAAAATGAAACTAGACCATCAACTTACACCATACATAAGAATAAACTCAAAATGGATAAAAGACTTAAATGTGACTCATGAATCCATAAAAATCATAGAAGAAAATGTAGGCAACAAAATTTCAGACATCATACGCAGCAGAATTTTCACTGATACAATGCCTAAGGCAAGAGAAACACAGGAAAAAATGAATAGATGGGACTATATCAAACTAAAAAGCTTCTGCACAGCAAAAGAAACAACCATCAAAATGGAAAGGGAACCCACTGTATGGGAGAGCATAATTGCCAACGATACATCAGATAAGGGGTTAATTTCCAAAATATATAGAGTACTTATACAACTCAACAAAAGGAAGACAAAGAACCCAATTAAAAAATGGGCAGAGGACCTAAATAGACACCTCTCCAAAATGGACATACAAATGGCCAAGAGACATATATGAAAAAATGTTCAATGTCACTAATCATCAGAGAGATGCAAATTAAAACTACTGTGAGGTATCACCTCACACCTGCCAGAATGGCTGCCATCAACAAATCATCAAACAACAAGTGCTGGCAAGGGTGTGGAGAAAAAGGAACTCTAGTACACTGTTGGTGGGAATGCAGACTGGTGCAGCCATTATGGAAATCAATATGGTGTTTCCTCAAAAAATTAAGAATTGAACTGCCATTTGACCCAGTGATCCGACTTCTAGGACTATATCCTTAGAAGCCTGAAACACCAATCAGAAAGAATATATGTACCCCTATGTTCACAGCAGCACTATTTACAATTGCTAAGATCTGGAAACAGCCTAAGTGTCCATTAGTAGATGAGTGGATAAAAAAGCTGTGGTACATATACACAAGGGAACACTATGCAGCTGTAAGAAAGAAAGATCTCTTATCCTTTGAGACATGGAGGGACCTGGAGAGTATTATTGGAAGTGAAATAAGCCAATCAGAGAATGACAAATACCACATGATCTCACTTATTTGTGGAATATAATGAACATAAAAATCTACCCAGAGACATAGAAAGGAGTATGGTTCAGACTAACAAACTTCAGAGGAGGGGGGAAGTGGGGAGGGATGAGATAAACCAAAGAACTTATATGCATGTATATGTAACCAATGGACATAGACAGCAATGCTTGACGGAAGGGTTGGGGTGAGGAGAAGGATAGGGAGGAAGGTGTCTGGGGGGGAAAAAGGAGAAACATCTATAACAAACAAAAAAAGAAGAGTAACATTGAAAATAGAATATATACCAATTTAAGAAAGACAATATTTAGATTTAAATTTTTTTCTTGTATAAATAATTCACAGTCTTTAACAATTGAAAGAAAATAACATCATAGTCATTTGAAAAGTTCATTTATTATATACTAATATACACTTTCTGTAATAAAAAAGCCTCCCAATACACTGAACCATCTTATAAATGAAATAAGAAAATAAAAATTTCATCTGTTTATAAATGGGGTTAAATTAACCAGTACAAGATATCATATGTATGTCTGCCCTGCAGTCTCTGTGAATTCATCATGAAAATGGCCATGAGAAGGAAATGGTGCTTTATCATTTGTCACTGTAGTATTGCTCTTGAATATTTATATAATTACACGTGTTGATATTTTCAAGTTAGTCATTTTAAATGTAAAATATTCAAAATATATACAGATTTTACAGTTTTCCATTTTTTTGATTAATCATTGATATTTACATTTAAAAACATTCAGATTAAACAATTTTTAACACTCAGGAAGTACCTTTTCCACTTGCTATCCCTTTAGATGAATGAAAATATATCTTAAAAATGCTATTTGGCATTTTTTCCCCAATGATAGTAACTTAAAAGTTATGCTAGTTTCTAAGTAATGTTCAATTTCTATAACAAAGTACACCATTTTACAGTATTGTGCCTCTAGAAAATAATACATAAAACAAATACATATTTTTAAAGCATGTTCCAGAAAAACAATTGAAATATGATTTAATATTATCATATTTATATGATACTTATATTTCATACTTGGCTTTACTAAAACATAAAATATAGAACAAATGTTCTTGCTACTGATTTGAAAAAAAAAAAAGTAGCAAACTCCAGAAATTCTAGACAGTAAGTACTAATTTTTAAATCCATTTCATGTATGTTGTAGAAGTGAGCGAGAATAATAGTTTGCTTCTCTTTGTAGTGTTAGCACTCTTATTTTTATGGAGAACCACTCAACATTGTATTAAATGGCAAATAAATGTCAGCAAACACCTGTGTAAGATAAAATGAACTCAATGCTATTTTAGATATGCTAAATTAAATGAAGATTATTATTAATTATTTGCAAATAAGAACTCATTTTCTTGTAGATGATTATGATATTATTTTGAAGAGCGTTACTAAGCTATATATAACTTAGGTTTCAAATTTAAAGTATTCCCAATAGACAGATACATACAAATGGATTTTTGAGCCCATCAACCTAATTCCCTGCCCCCACCCCAAATAATATAAATGTTTTGACTGTAATGAGAGAAAAACTACACATGTAAAAAATAAAAATCAAATGTACCATACATTAAAATTCTGATGACTACAGAATACGATTATATACACAAACATATAGCAATCACAGTTTCCTGCACTGAATGTTTATCAAATAAAAATGTATCAAACAATACTGGGTAGTGTACCTCCACATGAATTGTGGCTGTCTAAAAATTCTGAATGAGAATGGAAGACGAGAGGGAGAACATTGTTCAATGATAAAAGCATGAGAAGAGGACTAGGAATAACAGTAAAAAGCAAATGCTTCTAGAACAGGCAGTTTAGCTCTAAGCATTATTTTTGTTGTTGCTCTAGAATTTAAATAAAACCCCTCTCTTAACGTTTACAAAAAAGTCTAAATGAAGAAATCACTAATTCAATTTCACAAACAGGGTGGGCAAGCTATTCTTTTACTGTTGACAATAAGATATTCTTGCCTGGTGTCTGATCCTTCATGTACCTTACAGGGACAGTTCGTAAGACATGCCTTTTGTCGCTGTTATAAAATAGACCCAGAGTATATGGTGCAAGATTAGGGGAAGGCATTAAGTGGTGATAGTTTTGCCACCAGGGTATTTTGTTTGATGTTCTGAGAATACAAGTATTGGGTACTTTGGGGAGGGGGAGGGGGCTATCTGATGACTATTACACTCAGCTACCCTTAGTCTGCTTGTACAGCAGCAAACATATATCATCTTATACTCCTCTAGCGAAACCTGGGTAGAAATGTACACCACAGATTTTTAAACACATAAACAGCCATTCTTGACCAAAATGATGATTTTTCTCTTCTGAAGGTGCCTGGTGATGTTACTAGTAAATGTCTTTGGAATCTTCTTGTCATTTTCTATGAACAACATTCCAATCATTGGGGTAAAACAGCTCACATGTCCTTTGGAGCATGATTTGCAACCACTTCCAGTAGAAAAAGAAAGTATTTTTCCTTTGGGTTAGTGATGCTTGGCGTATGGAGGGTTGTGAATCCAGTCAATGATAATGAGTCCCAGGCTTCCACTCATGAAGATGATGCCCACCACAAGGAAAATTAAAGCCTGTAAATCAGAGAGAACGTGTTAGGGAACACAGAAACCACACTTACTTAGCAAAGCTTGTACTAAGTCAGTAAACAGTCAATTGTTTACCTAAGCCAGCAGTCTGATTTGCATATTGAATTATATTATTCTTATAACTCAGATATCCATGCCTAGCAATTCAGTCAATTTAGAACCCTAGTTGGGGAAAGTGGGTGAGTGTATTGGAGAGATGTAATCCAAATGTTCAAAATATAGTAATGGTTTCTCGATTTGGTACATCAAAATGAAGCAATACACTGTGATCATTAAAAATCAAGTAACAGAAAACAATTTAATGACCTAGGGAAAGCTCACAATCTTTTCGGTGAAAAAAGGCAGGTCATAAAACAGTAGTATGTGTGATATAATGAAAATTTATAAAGCAAACAAATAAAAATAAAAGTCTAATATATGTTGTATATTCCTTGGGAAAAAAACCTAGAGAGAGAGAGAGTGTAACACAATGCTTTAGAAAAGTAACACTAGAAACAGACTTATATAGTACCACACAGATCAACCTCCTACTTCTATGTATGAGGAAGTAGCTGCAAAAAAATTTTTTTTACTAGAAAATATCTAGGATATAATTTTACTTATTTTTACATCTGATAAGATGGAAAATGGGTCACAAATAGGACAAGTAACTTGCCAAGGTCGCACTGCTATAAAGCCCAAGCAAGATGGACTATATAGAGTAGAAATTTTGGGGTGAGAGGATGGGAGGAGCTTTTGATACCAAACTGTCCTGAAATCCCTGAACAACCCCAAGAGGTGAATGACTCCCAGGCAAAATTCAGGGTAATTAAGTAAGAGGCATTCTTTTTGAGCCTTCATATAAGGCTTTATTAAGCAGTCACTGATAATATTTAATTATTGGAAAAACAATTATTTCTAGTATATTTTCTATTATGAAAAACAACTACATACTCTCTAGTTTAATAAAACTACATTTTATATCTAAAGAGGTGAACTGGAAAACGAATGCTTCTGTTCTGGATCTCAGCCCACACCAGAGGACAACAAGGTCCTATGGAGGGGAAAACAAAAGCAACATCTTTTCTTTTGGCCTTATAAAAAACGCATATGGCCAAAATGTTTAAATTATTCCATAACACTGCTAGGGAGCCTAATTTCTTCCTGCGTAATTTCCCATACATAGTGAGCCAAAGCTCAGTGGTGGAAGCCAGTATACATGTGTGCCGGTGGGAAAACTCCATTAGCCTTTGACAGATAGGAAGAACTCAACACAAGATATTTGATATTTGAAGAGAAGAAATCCTGGAATCAGCTGAGTGCCAGAACTCCAACCCCTTTCTCTCCACCAGGGAATTCCAGCTCATCTTTGATTATTCGTTCTTGTTCATCAATTCTTTTTTTTTTTTAACCATGTGTATTTTCTGGTTTATTCTAAGTAGTCAAAGAACAACTTATAATGGGGGAAAGTGCAAGCCTTACTTACCCCAACCTTTTGGGGTGACCGAAGAGGTTCTTTCTTGACAAGTTTAAGATAAAAAGCTGCCGGGAGAATGAAAATCAGCATAGTGGCAGAAGAAGCCCCTGAGGAGGGAATCACGGACAGGTCAATGTCTTGAACAGCAGGTCTGGCTCAGCAAGGCAGAGGCCGAGGGCACGCACCTTAAAGACACCAAATCTAAAGCTACCCTAATCTGCACTAAATCCGCTATAAGACCCTCTGGGTTGCTTATTCAAAAAAGATATGTTTATAAAGAAAATTAAAATGTACCTAACATCATAGCTGCATACCAAGTATACATAGCCTGTAATCAATACTAGAATAACCTGCCGTGGCCGGTTTGGCTCAGCAGTTAGAGCGTCGGCCTGTGGTCCAGAGAGACCCAGGTTCGGTTCCCGCTAAGGGCACATACCACAGTTGCAGTTTGTCCCCAGCCCTGGTTGGGTCATGCAGGAGGCAGCCACTCAATGTGTCCCTTTCACATCGATGTTTCTCTCTCTCTTCCTCTTTCTTCCTCCCACTCTATCTGAACAAAAAATGGAAAAATGTCCTCGGGTGAGGATGAAAAAGAAAAAAAAATACTAAAACAACCTAATGTTACACATTAACAGAAAATTAGTAATACTATAAACATCTCTTAAGGAGGCTGAACTCATCACACACCCTTCCTATCTACTTCTAACTTGCAAGTTGCTTACACTTAAGTTTTAGAAGTTTTTTACAGTATTGTATTTAAAATTGGAGTAATTCCTCAAATCAGTAGAATAAAAAAATTAAGTATATTAACAGGCCACACAGGAAAAGGAAATAACATGCTTTACAAAATCAATCTCCTCCTCCTCTGAAGATACCCTAATGCAGGGCTAATACAGACCTGAGAGAGTGTCCTGTAGGCAAAATCTATCTTCTTTATTTTCTGATGCAGAGTTAGGACCTAAGTGCAAATTTGGGGTGCATTGCAAGGCCTATGACTTGACTTCTATGGGGCTCAGTTTCCTCCTCTGTCAGAAAAGGCAGCTGACCTATAGATGACCTATAAGGTAGCTTTTGACACTAACATTTTCTGATCCCATGAGTAATTTCCAGTGTCACCTGAGAGGAAGGGAAGGTGACAGCTGGACCCCACTGGACTAATAGGAAGCCTGTGAGCCTGAGACAGATGGGGATCTGTGACCTCCCAGCAGAGGCTCCCTTTTGCCATTTAAGGAGCTTTCAGCTTGAGTTGACTAAATAAAAAGGTGAAGGGATTAAGAAGTACAAATTGGTGGTTACAAAATAGTCACAGATTGGATGTAAAGTACAGCATGGGGAATATAGTCAATAATATTGTGATAACTATGTATGGTTTCAGATGGGTACTGGAAATTTCAGAGGAACAGTTCGTAAAGTATATGGTTGTCTAACCACTATGCTGTACACCTGAAATTAATACAAAATAATATTGAATGTAAACTGTAATTGAAAAATAAAATAGATGGAAAAAAATGAAAGCCTTTCTAAAACTTACCTATGAATCCAAAGATGTATTTTATAGTTGGCACAAGGATGACCAAAACATTATTAAGCACAACAAGAATGGTTGCAATCAGGATATGTCTTATCCAGCTGAAGGGTCTTCTGGGAAATAACAATGTGGTCACTGATGTACGAATCTGCAACAAGAAAGTTCAAAGTCAAGGTCACTGCTTTGTTTTTTACTTTATCTATCATTTCAAATATTCCCATTGCTCTGGAGCATTTTCTTTGTTTCTCCTTATTCTCCCAGAAAAGACCTTGATGCTGATTTTTGATTTTTTTTTAATCCTCTCTCGAGCATACTTTTCCATTTATCTTCAGATAGAGTGGGAGGGAGAGAGAGAGAGAGAAACATCGATGTCAGAGAGACACATTGACTGGTTGCCTCCTGCACAACCCCGACCTAGGCCGGGGACTGAACTGTAACTGAGGTATGTACCCTTGACTGGAATCACACCTGTGACTCTGGTCCACAGGCCAATGCTCTAACCACTGAGCAAAACCAGCCAGGGTGATGCTGATTTTTTTTTAATAAATTTTTTATTGTAGTAAAATACACATAATATAAAATTCACCATCTTCACCATTTTTAAGTGTACAGTTCGGTGGTATTAAGTAAGTGCAACCTTGATGCTGATTTTTGATGTGTTATTTTTCCTTGGTGATATATTTATCTTGTGCTCACTTTCTCAGCTTTCAGGATTTTTTCTTAAAAATAATCTCAGTCAGAAAGAGATAAAATAACAGATAAGAGATATAATTTAGAGACACAGTAAAATCTTTGCTGATTTCTGTGTCTCATCAGACTGGATCAAGTATTAAGGGCAAGCACTGAATTGATTCACATGGGATTGCAAATGGTTTTCCTTAATTTTCTTTGTATGTAACATTTTTTCCACCTGATATCTTTTTTAAAATGCTATTCTTTGTGTTTACTCCTTTCTCTTTCTCCCCTTTAATTCTCCCCATCCCCAGTTACAGATTATAAATGCATAAGAGACAAAGAACAGGACCTAATAATGCTAACTTTCCTCCAAGTTTCTAGCTTAGAGTCTTGCACACAGCAGGCACTCGATAAATGTAGAATTAAATAGAACAGAAGGAATCTTTCCCCTCCCTTCAGGATCCTTGACAGATTTCAGCCCTATTTTAGGGACTGAAATAAGTAGGTGAAGGGTCAAGAGAGGCTCTTTTTGCAGCGGCTGCTCAAGTTACTCTGATGTAACTGGATGAAAAGATCCTTGTGAGTAGCGGGAGGGAGTGCCAGTTATGTCTGAACAGCTTAACAACGTTGAAAATACTCTTATCTTTGGAATCTTTTAGAAGACACTTTTGACTTAGTGGAATTAGTCTATCAGCTTTTCAATAAATGAGCACTTTATTTAAGCTGGGCTTCACATTTTTAGAAATGCAGGGATTGACTTCACTTTAAAATGTTACTTCTGAAATCTCTTAATGGCACAGAGATGGGAATTTACTTAAAAGAGAAAACGTAAAATATAGTATTTTGAAAACACATGTATGAACGACAAAAATTTCTAACTGAATTGCTTGCAGTTTCCAATGTGACATTCCTTTCATACCACTCCACCAAAATTAAAGCCATCTGTTCAGGTTTAAAAAGCAATTTCATTTCCAGAATGGCAAACCAGATAGGCTCTGGAAATGGTTTAAGAGCGAGTTGGTTGCAGATTTTTAAAATTGGATTAGCAAAAATTATGAAAGTCATTGTGAAAAAGACTGAGGAAAGCACATACCTTGATTTCATTTTCCCCAGAAGCTTATAAATTCTGCATTATGTCCTACAGCTACTCCTTACTCAATATTGTCCAAACTGGTCTAATTGGTAGACTTAAAATGCACTTTCTATGGTATATACACAGTGCTTAAGGATTTATTTGTCTGAAAGTGCTAAATGTATAGAATAAACAACTAGAATATAGGTTATTTTTGGGCAGAGGTCACATCTATGTGATTTTTAATCCTTTATTAAAAGAATGCATTTAACTTAATAAGCTGAGTTAGAGGCAATCCTATATATACAATATAAATGGCTTCTTAAGGTCATATGACTCCCAGAAAGATGAAGGGTTAGCCCAATGACATGGAACACAGAAGGTTCACAAGAATAATGGTTGGAGTAAACGGTGAAAGCTTGCTCTTCGTAGTGAGTAAGGAATAACAAAACCCCAAACAGAACTGGAGATATATCGAGTTGCCCATGTATTCCTGAAGAGGGCAACAGGGCAAACAGGGAGACAGCAGGCTGCTGGTGATGGTAGGTGGTGGTGGAAAAGGACAGAAGGAAACCTGCTGGCCATTCCATGTTAAAATGCTGCCTTGAGAAGTGAGCCTGGGATCAAAAGATCCTCAGCAATTTTGTTTACCTATATCAGGAAAGAGAGCACTCTGGCTTATTACCCACAAAGCATTGCCTGCTGCTCCACTTATCTAAGTGCCCTTTTCTCTACAGACACAAACTGATAAGAACCTGGAAATGTGGGTCAGATGCTGTGGGTGGGGGAATTCCCCAGCAACAGCCATAGCTTTTGACTCTGAATGATTCCAGAAAAGTTCTAGAGCTCTAGAGAAAGCCTCTGTCATTTCCAGAGAGAGTGTTCTGACAGGGGCCTCTTAGGGGGTGCTATGTTCTAAAGTCAGAAATGCAGAGGGAAGAGTAGAAAGTGGGAGCCTTAGGTCTGAATTCTAAAAAAAAAAAAAAGTGAATTCTCTTGCTTAGGACTAAATCACAGTTTCACTTTGTAGGATTGCTTAGGACAATACCTATGATCACAGTTCTCTTCCGGTTTCCATAGCAACATTTGCCATATTTCTATGCCTATATCTATATACACTTAAAAATAGGAGATCTGAAGGCAACATACATGAAAAGAATTGTACTATGGTAAAATGAAGTAGAAGTAGCTAGAGAATCTGAGACATAATCTCTTTTTTGTAAGGTGTGGCAGGTGGAATCTGAGTCTCTGTGCTCTTGATAAACCTGTTATAATTATTTGTTTTTCTGGTTTTCATGGTGTTGTGTGAATTTTACTACGTAAAGGGAAGCATAAGCTAATATGGCATTATTAGTCCTTGGGGAGGAGGTACAGCCCCATAATACATACCCCTGCCCCTTATCATCTCCCTCCTACTACGAAGAAAGAGAAGGGACATGTTGGACTGCTAGTGAAAAAGCCAGAGTCTTGATTCACTTCATTTATTCATTTGTTCAACAAACATTTCAGGCTGTCACTATGTGCCTTTTACTAAGAAGGAAAAACTAACCTCAGTGGAGAAAAGAAAGATAATAAATGCATTAATCAAAGGAAAAATCATCCAACCATCCAACAGCTACAAAAGCCTTCTTATGTCTTCCTGGGCTTCTAAGAAAGAGAGCCCAGTTATATGTTGAAAGAAAAAGAATATAAAAACCCCCCACAAAAAACCTAAAACTGACATATTTTAATTCAGCTTTGGTTTTATTTGCTTGTTTTATTAGTTGCCTGGGGATATCAAGGCAAAGTAAATACACTTATTTATTAGTCAAGAGTTTCTTGATACAACGAAACCTGTCTGGAGAACCATGCTGTGGCTCAGCATTTGACACACTGAAAATCCTGACTCTGAATTGTAAGAAACAAACACCACCAACTTTCTCTGTCACTTTGGGGGAAAAGTGTTTGAATGTACCCTTGTGGCACTTGACTGGGATAAGGAGGCTGGTCTCGTTTTTATGTCATCCTTGGTTCATTGAGCCCAGATCCTCACCCAAAACGGAATTCGTGACAAATGTCAGCAAGGGGAATGGCCTATGCCTTTGCCAGAAAAGGGAGTTTATACATCTCAGGAAAAGGCAACATTCATTTGGAGACCGTTGTTCTTAGCCAACATTGCTGAGATTGTCCTATTCCAGTCCCTGTGTACATTCACTAATCTCCAGGGATTTGCAACCCAGGAGAAAGGTGGACAAGAATACAGATCATCTCAATGTAATGTTGTAAGGGCAAAACAGAACTACATGCACAATGTTTCATAAATGCTAAGGTTGAGTGAAAATACATAATGAAGGATAGCAGTTCGTTATTTTTCTGAAATTTGTTTCTAATGGTCAATTTTGGTTCTAATGGACATTTAATGGGGGATATTTCCAACCTACTGCCTGCCATTCCTGATGGTAGTAGTGCCTTGTCTATCACATAGGGGAAGAATTTCTATGGGGATGTCAGGTTTATTAATGTCAAGGTGAAATGGTCACCAGTAATGAAACAGACTTTTACTTTGCATTACCACAACCCACCCATCAGAGTCTCGCTACAGACGCTGCATTAGCTCAACTGGTACCAACAAGCTGTGTGACCACAGCCAAGTCTGTCAGCCTCCTGGGACTGTGACTTGAAAGCACTGTATTCAGTGTTTATGAATAAAGCAATACAGAAGCACATGCCAGATTTCTTTTACAAAATACTTTGATTCAACAATGATGTACCTATTGTGTACCGCAATTTAGTTAGTGATATCTTCACATACAAAAAAGAGCTCCCGATGTTCTTTTGCCAGTGACATTGTTTGCTTAGAAATTTTACCCTATAGTACACTTTCTGTCTACAGCTGTCTTCTGCCTTGTACCCACGATGGAGCTGATTTTAGGCTAAAGCCGTGTGCATGTCATTTGAAATACTTTCAGATATATGAGAGGCAAGACATTATTTAACAGTAAATATTAGCCAACATAGTAATAAGGATCTGATTTCATGCACTCATGAAAAAGGAATGTGCCAAAAAATATTTCAGCACACAAACTGCATTTAAAGTGACCACAGAGTCATTATATGGGTCGTCCTCATATGCTTGGCCCTGTATGGAACATTCTGTACGGGATGGTGCTGGTTACTGTGCCACTTATTTTTTTCCCCTAAAATGAATGAGTAAGTTCAGTGTTTATGAAGGGAGAAGAGTTGGCAGGAGAGTGCAGACCTATGTTTATCCATAGGTGGGGTTTTAACTCATGCAGCCCAAATCCCCACAACCAGCCCTCCTCTGTGATCCCAGAAAAACTGACGCCAATGGCAAATGCCAGGAAGGGGTGCTATAGTGAGGAGATGTGTCAGTTTTGGGGGCAGTAGAAGAGATATATGATGCATAATGTAACTTTTTCAAGGAATTTGGTTTTAGGATGTAATTTACTTCATATGAATCCCCTTTTCATTAGTCCTCAAAGAATTAGGTTAAATAAGGCAACTTTTGGATGTTACTGTGGCACAATAAACTCGGGTGCGGGGGATGAAATACCTTCAAAACTGTGGTGAAATGTAATAGGACTTGAAAGTTATTGTGGTTTTGGCTTTCAAATTTCAGAAGTTTTATGAACTCCTACTCATTTCTACTAATCCAAAAGATAGAAGCTCAAGATATGTTTTTTGAATTTTAATTTAAAAATAAATTTCATCCTCAATAAAGCTGGAAAATATTAAAATAAATTTCATGATTTTCCCCCTACACTTCAAGTATACCTAACATTTGAAAATACTTGCTCTATCTACATATTAAATAGTCAGTTGTAAGTGGCTCTGAAGTGCTATATAAAAATAATAATGTTCTCAGGCATTGCCATTGCAAACTCACATTATAATTAGGTCCATATCAAGTCAGAACTAATGTATGGAATCAAGCAGGATTCTTTCATCAAAGCTCCATGTACTTACTGGGAACAGGACGATGGGCACAGTTAGTGTCACTGCCACAAGGACTGCCAAGCGTACCATGAGGAGGGTGGTGTCAAATGTGTACACTTTGATGTAAGCATGAAGTAATTCATCTTCAACTTCTCCTACAAAGAGTAAGAACAGAAAGAGTCCGCCTGGTGTTGTCAAGTTGGTGCTGGTCACCTATGACAACATTTTACAGAGGGAACATTGTACAGTAGATAAAACCCGTACAGAATCCAGACACTTCTGTTTTTACCATGTCTGTAAGATTATTAGCTGTGTGACCATTGAACAAAGGGGCCCTGAAGCTTATAAGTTGTAGAAGCTAATATGAAATTGCTGAGGGGCTTCCATAGCTCATTTGCATGCTGATAAACCTATCTCTGCTGTATAGAAGCATCACAAAGCAGATGTTAGATTGAGGTGCTCTGGTTGAAGGGCATGAAAGGCCCAAGCCCCAACCAGTTGACCCTCATATCCTGTCTCCCTCCCTCTGCCCCCACCTGCCCAGCCAGCGTTGAGGCAGCTTCTCCTAACCCAGTATGGAAACCCTAGGACAAATGATCTCTAACATTTTTTCAAGCTCAACAATTATGTCTCCATGACAACACTGATACACACATATTTGGGCCTTTTCAAGTTTTTGCTTGTCTTATGAAACTCAGAGTCAGTATAAGTAACATGCAGAATGAGTTAATGTGAGTTGTAGGGTCTCCCAATGAATGTTGCTCTAAGATTAAGATGCTGCCCTCCTGGAAAACACAGTCATTCAGAATTTCAGGCACAAATGACAAGGAGATGCTGATAGAATCAAATGTAGTTTAGAGTTTTCCATTACTCCCCTCAAAATCAGACAAAGGGGGTAAAAAATACCTTCAATGGTATTGACCTTTCATGAACTCACAACAAGCAAGGAGTTAATGCCCAGTCTAAAGCAAGTACTTGGTTAATAGCCAAATATTGGCCAAACAGAATAAAACTCAACCAAATGGTTCTCCCCCTCTCCCAGTCTTTCCCCTCAACTTGTCTTGCAACTAATTTAATTTACCAAGTCACTCAGAAAAATGCAAAGAGTTAAGTTTATAGAAAAATATATTTATGTTGGTCACACTGATTAGTGTGAACAAGTGCTAGCAGGTCAATGATTGACTCCCTGAAATGTGTCTATAGGGCCATGCTTCATGGAAGGGAATAACAATCCTTCTCCTTTTGTGTCCTGTTAAGATGCCACAGAGAAAATGTTTTAGGCATAAACTAAGTGGCCTTGTCACATTTTGTTTTGATAGTACATTCCCAGATTGAAGGAAATTCTGTCATGTACTTTTCTTTCTTTAGGAAACCATTAACCATAACAGAATAGAATGCGATGAGCAAAACAAATTTACCTAATGCTCCAAGCCCTCAGATTCGACTTAACTGGTAAATAAGAAGTAGGTTCCAACTCAGCAATGTTGTATTTTTCTCTGCCATTTGCTTGGTAGTTAGTTATTTTACCATAGAACTTTACAACATGCAATTGGATTCACTCTCATTGCTTCTGGCCTGAGAAGAACTAGGAAGTCAAGCCAAAGAAATACCATCTATCCCAGAAGGAACATAATTAAATGTGAGGGATTCTTAAAAATAAAATATATGAGAATTTGCAAATTGTTGTAACCTGTTAAGCCAAGCTGGTTCAGGTCCCATGTTCTTAGGTCAAGTGACATGGCTAAGATAGCATGTTAACTGAGTACTTGTGTCTACAGTTCATGCTGCTTAAGAGAGTAACTAAAAGAATGATATCTACCTGGGTTAATGATCAGTTCAGCCAGGATTTGCACAAAGAGAATGACTTTGACAGAGCGACCTACCATAAAAGGTCAGGTAACCAAAGAGGGCAGCGAGCAGGTACATGATGAGCATCCCCGTGATGGAAATATTTGACACTCTTTGCATCTTCTTCCGGGACCGACTGAAAAGAAAAAGAACACTGAGTTTTGTTGTTTACGTCTGTGAACAGATACCTTATCTAAATTAAAATAAGAAAATAATGAAAGAATGTGTGTCTATGCTGCTGCTCATTATAAAACCTCATTTCTAATGCAGAAGCACAGCTTATTGAAATCTGTCTTAGGGAGTCGTGAAGGATTCGTTTCCATTTTTCTAAAACATTACTCCTTCAGTCTTAGAAACAACCACTCTCCTAGAAGAGGATCAGTTTATTTCGTGTTGACAAGTAAGTTTGTCTACTGAGTATTTAAGAATGTAATTAACATGAAAGCCTTACTATTTCATAGTGAGATGGGTTTAATGAGGACAAATACCTACTAGAATCAGCAAAGCCCTACTTCCAGGAGTTCTGATATTATTACCAGGATGCTTGATATTATTACCTGGACATCGTCTAGAAACCATTCTAGAAGGCATTCCAGTGGTTTGAAGTCAATTGTCAGACCTCTAGAGTAACTGCTACATGTGATTTTCCAAGTAAATCAAAGACATTAAAATAATTTAAAATTCCAAAAATTTTTCATGAGGTAAATCAGAATTTATGGGGAAAGTTATTGCTATTTAGTATAAACAAAGACTGAGATCATTGATGTCTGGATTAAAGAAGTTGAAAATGATTATATGACATTGTCCCTTAAGGGTAAAGAGGGAAACCGCTATAGTGGGCTCAGAGCCAGTTCATCCTCAAGTAGATGTCGCCAACCTCAAAGGGCAAAGAGTATTCATGACTCACTGAATATCAGCTGAAAGAAACAGGATTGTCTAGACAGTGTCTCCATTGTGCAGATAAGACAATGAAGGTCAGATACTGGCACATCTCTGTGGTGAATATCTTCTAGACAAGGTTAGGGACTGACCATAAGTCACCTCAGTAAGGTCACCCTAACCATGATTTTTGGTCTTTATTAGTGTAGTAGTTTCCAGTTCAGGTGACATCACTTCTTTCCACCAAAATTCAATTTCGAATTCTCCATGCCTGCTCAAATCCTACAGCTGTTGGCTCCTCCTCCCCCTGGCCTGAACCCCTAGCCTGGACCATTAGGATGGAGGAATAGAAGAGAAGGAAGCAGATAAGGCAGTGCAGTGAGGGGTCTGATGCACACCCCTTGGGTTAAAGCACATTACTGAAGAGTGGTTGTAGCACAAACTTTCTCTGAAAAGAAAGCTATAAACTATGCTTCTGAATAAAGCACCTTTGAACATATGAGCCCATTTTCAAAGCAAATTAGAATGCTAAAATGATGGCTGCCTTACTCTTTAAGTTCACTGTAGATGGGAAGGACCTCAGGGTGGCATACAAAAGCAAATGCTAGGATAGGAATTGCATAGGCCGTCTGAAAAACAAAGACAACACCGCATGTTTAGCATTCCAACACAGATAGCGATCCCAGCTCATCTCAGCATATGAAATAAAAACTCAGAGGCCACATTGCCAGGCTCATTAGAGGCTCAGGACTCGCACTTACCCGGGAGTTAAATACAAAGAATTTGGGTTGACACTTGTCATCACTGTGTGCTTCATACTCTATTCCGCTGCCATGAAGAGAGCCCTTGGCCTGGTTCTCGTCTAGCCCTGTAGGACTCTGGTGGGTGTAAACCATCATGAAGTTCACACCACTGCTCTCAGAGTTGTTGGGGAGCATTACCATGTGCATTGGAAGTGTACTGTTGAATGTCAGATTTCCAACATTGTGATCCAGAACCGGCAGAGGGCAGGGTATTTGGAATTTCTTGTAAATCACCTAGACCCAGTCATTAAAAAAAAAAAAGTTAGCCTTTGAAGAAAACATTGAAATGAAAATCTATATGTGTGCCTTATGGGATGAAGGAGCGGGGCCTCTGCTGAGGATTCCTTTTGGACTAATGGACAGTGGAGACTCCCTCTAGCCTCTGTCCTCAGGAAAGAGTTGGAACTATGGTTGGCAGCCCTGCCCTGCAGAGTCAACAGGACAGTATGTGGCATGAATACATACTAAGCTGTATTCATGCTCTTCCATGAGAAAGATGATCATTTCCTTGCTCCATTTCATATCTTTTATTTCTTCAAACTAATACTATTATGGGTTATTAAAAAGTCCCCTCTCCTCCTTTACCTCTTTGGAGAAATGCTGTATAAAAGTTCACATACATGATACTATAAGAAATTCCCTTTGTCAGGGAGTGGGGGGAGGCGAGGAGAGGGATTTCTTCTTTAATCTCACTGTGGTTGCCCCTCTTCATGGGTAGAATAAGTAAGAGAAAATGGCTGATTCATGTGGATATGGCTAATTCTGTAGCCTACTCATTTCTCTTCTGGGACTCTTATCTTCTTCCTCCACCTTTCTAAATACTAGGCTATTGTCACGTTCCTGCTTGATGTGCTTTTGGTCCAAATATATGTTGTGTGCCTAAAACATACTTTTAGCAACGGTCTTGACATTTTAACTCAACTATTTTTAAACTCATGACTGTTCTTTTCTCATTCCAAATTAGATACAAAAAAAAAAATTGCTTGTGGTGCAAGAACTATTTCATGCTAGTGAGGTGCTTGAACAAAAACAAAACAAAACAATAAAAGCATGAATTTAGGCACTAAACACATCTCATGCTCCCCAAGCTACAAAAATCATATTAATAAATTACTTACCACACTGACAAAAAACATCATGCAGGTAAGAGAAAATCCACTGGTATAACCAAGGTAACCTAGGAGTTAGTAGAGAAATTAGGGAAGGTGAATACGGCATCTACAATCAGCTTACTATTACAATAAAAAAATAAAATAAAATAAAAATGACATTACCTAAGTTTTTAAGAAGAGAAAGTGGGAGAATGATTCCAACAGACACAAGTATGACGAGGTAGTTGCCATTGAGGTACCATTCTCTAGAAGAGAAAGACCAACCAGAATATTGGGATTGGAAAAGACCAGCTACAATGAGTCACTTGACATTACAGAGAGAACATAAGACATACCCAGTATTTTCTTCAAGTCCCATAAATGCTTTGATTACTTCAGGTAGTTCGTATTTAATGATGAAGAGGTAGCTTGACATTGCTAAAATGAAAAACATGGCAGCTCAATAGGGCTCATAGCACTAAAGTCACAGGCAAGTCATGAGAAGTCCATGCATCTGAGATACATGTTCTTCCCAGTAGAATGAGCATTTAATCCCCCAAACGGCAAGAAAAGTCACCCACTGTGTATTCTGTACTGCTTCCAAGTTCTTTCCAAAAATAGACATTTGGCCCTCTGGCTCTTGCATACAGAACTTCACTAACAGTATCAATGATGATTCTGTGTTAAATCCTGCTCTGAGGCTTCCAGTGAAGCTGCACTTTGAAAATTTCTCCCTCGTTAGTTATAAGTCATCACGGACTGTACTGAGTGTGCCTGTCTTAGCGTCTATAACTTGAGGAGGTATCTGGCAACAAAAGGCATGGGCCAGAAAGGACAGGCCAGAATTGCAGGGTGAAGCAGGGTAGACTGCATGCTACTCTGGCTCTCTCCAGGTGGGTGCCAGTCTAGCCCTCTGTCATCTCCCTGAGGGGCACCCAAAGCCTCAGACCACTGCTTGTCTAAACTGGAGTCATACTGGATTGATAAAAGAACACAGGAGAGGATAGCTTCTCTCCCCTTTGCCAATGACGTTTTCTCCTCCTCTACATCCTGGTCTCCCTTTGGCCAAATAAGAAATTATACAGAATAGCAACATTTCTTGAGCATCTAGATAAGTGACAGGTGTGTGATCATGTGCTTGTCTGAAAACCTGATGAAATCTGTAAACTCAATCCCTGGAAAAATGTAAATGTATATATATGCATAATATACAATTTGCCTACAATTGTAGGGATTTAAGCAACATCCCTTTCTCACGTCCACCCACTCAGTGAAGTGTAAGACTGATTTCTTATTTGACATGCAGTCAAAGGACTCAATGAAAAATAAACTGACAAGTTTTGCATTGGCAGCTTTAACTGTATGCTACATCCTTCTGGTGCATTTTTGCATTTTAAAGCAAATACTAAGTTGTAAATTGAACTGTTAATATTAAATTAATGAATATTAAAGATATGTCCTTAACCTCAACAGAAGTAATAATGGTGATAGTAATTCCCCACATTGTGTAGTTCTGCACATTACTCCATTCAAACAGCAAGAGGTATGTATTATTGTCATTCCACAGCTGAGGACATAAAGCTTACACGGCATGTTCGAGATCACATAGCTTGAAAATGACAGACCACATCCGAAATAGAAGTTCTCTGATTTCGGACCAGTGCTTCTTCTCTATTGTGAAGTAAAATGATTCTTACAATACCTGATGTATCTTCTGCAAACATTTGGTTAATCTTTACAAAGACCTTAGCTAAAGTTAAATCTTACAGAGAGTAAACAGAGGAGATATTTCTGATTAACTGGCTCCATGAGGTACCATTCAATTTTAGAGAGCTATTATTGCTGACTTTCAGTGATGTTACCACTGATAATGTGTTTGGTCTTCAAAAATTCAGAATGATCCAGACCTGTCTGGGCAATGTCAACATTATTCTGCCAGTGTTGAAACATCCATGGTAAATGTTCATTTTCAGGGGACTGAGAAAATTAACCGTTCTAAATGTGGAGTTGCTAAATACAGAAGCACAAGTGATTTCCCTGAGGGCAAAATAACCACTAACCAAATAGAGAAACCAAAGTGAGAGCATTTTCAGGGACGATATATAACATTTTATCTTCCTTCCTTAAAGCCACACTTCTTGTTGTGTGTGTGGCTTGATCAAGAGGCCACTTTATAGTTTATGCCATTATTTAGAAGCATAATAGTAGCTATCCTTTGAACAACAGACGGCGCTATTGTCACTCAGCCTGTTGGAGTCAGGGCTGAATATGTGTATGGTTATTTCAGTCGTCCAAACAAGTAAAATAGATAAACCATGAGGTGATCCTATGAAATGCTTGATACTTTAAATCCTGATAAGGCTGAAAATTTGAACCAAAGATAGTGCAGTCTATTTGGTGGCGGATAGGGGCTTAAATGCTTATGACTCCAAACCAGTAAAATGAATGAAGCAATCCTGGCATGACTGCCAAATTCTGTTCAAGATTGTACTCTTAATATATAAAACTATGAGAAGAAACAAATACAAATCAATATATGCTTGGATTTTATTTGCTTAGCAATTATCCATTATCGGGAGCAGGTATAGTTAGATAAAGGTCATTAAAAGAATTGCTGCATTCCAGAAATCCTAGATAATTCCAGTGATTTTATTTGTCAGAAAGGGTTACCTATTTGCAAGATCTCTGTGCAAGTTCATTTACTGCAGCCCTGTCTGTAAAAGTGAAACCCTGGAAACAATCCAACTGTCCATCAATAAGGGATTCAGTAAGCCAATTCTGCTACATTTGCACAATGGAAAGCTCAAAAGCCATTAAAAAGAATAGTATGCAAATACATTGAGGGAATATTGTTAAATAAAAAAAGCAAACTGCAAATCAGTATTATAAGAAGATCCAATTTTAACAGAAATAATATATTTATTAAATTTGGCATAGAGAAAAACCTGGAGTTGTTATTTCTAAGGGTGACTTACATAAACATTTCTTTGTCTTTTATATTTTATGTAATTTTTTAGTTTTTCACAGTTAGCATTTATTTGTCTCATAATTATAAAATGCCCATTTAAAACAATAATCAGAAAGGCTCCAGAGACATGGATATTGAATCTGAGAACCAGGGAGGAAGAAAGCATGTACTGAACGCTTATTATGTGCCATATGTTGTTTTGTTTCATCCTTACAATGACCTTGTGAGGATGAAATATTACTATCATTTTCATAGAGTAAATTAGACTCAGGAACAAAGTGATTTTCCCAAGGTCGCAGATAGTGACAGAAACAGACTCAAATTCAGTTGGATTAGAATCCAGAAGTCTATTATCTATGTGCAAGGGTTTTAAAATACCTTTTAAAAATAGTAACAAATGAGATACCTACAAAGAGGGCTCAGGGAGCCCAGAGGAACTAGGGAACACTAGTTCCTAAAAACCTAGAGAAGCGATGGATTGTGGTAGGAGAGAGAGAGAGAGAGAGAACGAATCTGTGTGATTGTGTGTTTGTGTGTGTTAGGGTGGAGGACTACAAGAATAGGGGAATTGAATATAGTTTGCTATGTTATGACACAGGACACACAGGGGATGGATAGGTAGATGATAGATAGATAGATAGATAGATAGATAGATAGATAGATAGATAGATAGATAGATAGATAGATGATAGATAGATAGATGATAGATTGATTTGAGGGTTGATAGGAAAAGTATCAGAAAGTAGGTGGAGGAAAGATGATGAAGACCCTTATGTGTCAGGCCAAACAGTTTACATTTTACCTTGAAAATAAAGAGGAAGAATTTTATGCACAGGAGCAGCAAGAATAGATTTGATTTCAGAAAGTGAGTCTGAAGGATGACTTAGAGATGGGAGCAGGGGAAACTCAAGTTCAGGTGATCACTGTGGTGGTGAGAACAGAATGAGAGGAAGGACTGAAGAGGTAAGTGAGAGAGAACGATTGGTACTGGTTGGTATTTGATTGATCGCTCAGGGTTAGGGAGAGAGGGGAAAATGTAGGCGGACACCCAGATTTCAAGGAAGGTTTTACTCTATATTTTAATTCTAGAATTCAATTGGTAGGGTTTTATATAGTATTTCATTCTTAAATATTGCTTTTTTTGTTTGGTGATCTTCACCTGAGGATATTTTTTTCCACTGACTTTTAGGAAGAGTGGAAGGGAGGGAGGGGAGGAAGGAGGGGAGAGGGAGGGAGAGAGAGAGAAACATTAATGTGTCTCTCACACTGACTGGTTGCCTCCTGCATGTGTCCAAGGATAGAACCTGCAACCCAGGCTCTTATCCTTGACTGGGAATCCAAACCTGCCACCCTTCGGTGTGTGGGTCGACACGCTAACCACTGACCACAGCAGGCACAGCACATTTTTAATTAAAGAGGGACAGCAAGTCTGTTTGGAAAACTTATTTTTTCAATTTAAAAACTACAAAGCAACTATTTTTCTGTATTTAAAGTGCTTGTGTATTGCCATAGATGTTTTCTTATATATTAAACATTCTTTAGAAAGTTTAAGTAGCCTATTGAAGGCTGTATCTCCTTACCTCCAATGTTCTGCATTGTAATGGAAATAAAAGCTGCGATTTTTCCAGGCCATCCAAATGCCTTTTCCCCTAATTTTTCATAAATTAAAGACCCTACAATCAAAGATAAAATAACCTTGTTAAAAAAAGATTGTTTTAATGACTAAAATATGTCTATAATATAATTCTACACTAGTCTCACACCTATGAATAATCACCATATAGAAATTATAAACGCAAAAGACAGAATCTCAAAAACCAATGCAAAATGTTTTAAAATATTCCCCACACAGGTGGCAATGGATTCATTCATCCATGCAGCAAGTCGAAACTCTTATTTGCATTATTCACCAAAAATCTATCTATTTAGCTTCAATTTGTCTTCATTCCTCTCAGTTGCTCAAATAACTAAAAACATTGAGAGGCCATGTCATGGGGTCAGAATCAATGAAATATGAAATTGAGCAAAATCATCTTTTAGTTGTGGAGCTACGGACTGACATGCCCTTTAAAGAGAATCAAAATGGGACATTTTGGACTTAACAGGTAGCATACCTCCTTCCTTTGAAGTCTTTAATAAGAGGTGAACTGAATAGAGTGATAATATTGCCACCGCAAACAGCATGGTTCTGTGAGGGGAACAGAAAGTAGAAAATAAGTTTTTATAATAAATAAGATATAACAGATATTGCAATAAATTATTACATTGGTCTTTTCAATCATTAACTTTCCAAAAGTATGTGGATTTGGGGGAAGCTGAGAAATTATTTCGGAGCTCCACACACATTCTTTAATGTCACAGAACTGGAATTTGCTATGTACCAAAACCTATTACCTGAAGTTCCTAACATACCTTTTTTTTGTAAGTGTTACCGAGAAATAAAATCTGGTTCGTACCTTAAATGCTAAATGTATAGCAAAATTAGCAAATACCACATCTACTTATTCAGCACATGGGCCTATATAAATCATATTTGCATGATAGTTGTACCAACATTTATAATTTAAGGGCTATTCAATAGTCTGACTGAACCTTAATCTGAAATCTGGAAATAGAGAAGCCTAAGCATGCAGAGTCTGCGTTCCATCACTACTGATCCAGCACCTTGGGGGTCAAGTGGGGGTCAGGCAACAGCCTGTGTAATAGAGAAACAGAGAAAAGTAAGTATAGGCTGCAGTGGAATTGCTTTTTATATTCAGAAAAAATCATTTCTGGTTCAGGACCCTCCACATGTCTACATGCATGCATGATTTCTTTATGTAGAGAGTGATCAGTGTTTCTCCAAAAATAAGAATTGAAAATCAAAAATAAGATAGATAGAGGCACTTATATAATAATTTGAAGAGCAATACTAAACTTTACCTGATATTTAAAAATATTCGTATTCTTTGTCTGTTTTTAGATGAGGAGAGTGCACTAAACATTTCCTCCACAGTGGATCATAGTCTTTGGTAACTCCTGCTGAAGTCAGTGTTGCAAGTGTACATTTGTGCCATGAGTTATTAATTTTATAACTACTCTAGGTTTACTGTGCCAGAAATGACTAATCAAGGACTTGTTCATATATCCTACTGTATGCCTTACGATCTTACTGTTTTTAAAGAATTATGTAATTCAGATTACATAATTTTGTTCCTTGGAAAAATACTGAATTCCCAGTATTCTAAACACAGGCTTGCTTTGGCAGAAAATACTAAGAGTAAAACCAATGAAATCCTGTGTCACTTGCTGTGAGTTAAGGGAGAGAGCTGAATCCAGTCCATGCTGTGGAGACACACAAAACATACCCACAGTGTCCAGCAATTTAATTCCTCTGGCCAAATTAATTTGCTACATGTTTGTACGCCTGTAATGAGGCCCTTGGTTTTAAAAGTGGAATATTCTCCTCCCATGAGAATGATCTGTGCCTCTAGCATTGGGGGAAATGTTTATTTTTCTGTCCATCAGTGATCTATGCTAACTTCCTAATTATTTTATTAGTATATGTAATTAATGAGAAGACATTCTATATACAACTATATATATGAATACATCTCTAGCCATTAAGATTCAGAGAATTACAGAAATGAGTTTATTTCAAACATGGTTTATAAAAGTAAAGTTGATATATAAAAACTAATTCAACTAAAAAATAAATAACTAAAAAAATAAATAACTAAAACACGTCAGTGAAAGCACTAACTCAATATAAATATTTATAGTCCTGCCTGATCCTTAGACCTCAAATAGCTGTGTGATTATCTAACCATAGTGATGCTCAGAACATAAATAGCATATATTTGTAATACAAATGTTGCATTCTTAGACAGTTATTTAATGCTCTAGCGTTGTATTAGAGATTGTGATCTGCATTCACACTGATGGCTGACTAACATTAGACTTTATTTCTGTGAAGAATTCCAGGGCTGCCAACTGTGTCTTGGAAAATACCAGGCAGTACGTAATACACGCAGACATCTGTGGCTGTCTGTCACAGACAATGCAGTATCCATCCTCCAGGTCAGCTATGTGACATTACTAATCTTAGGCAGCATTTGACCACGTTTGATTAAGTGCATAGGTTTAGGAATAAACTTGGGCTATTCCACAAATACTTCCTGCACCAAGCCTGTTCTAGGTCTTGAGGATACAGACAGACATGTGATGAATGAAAACAGATATGGGCTCAACTCTGGAGATTATAGTGTAGCAAGGGAGATAGACATCAATCAAATAGATCATACAACTGCACCGAAATATTAAAACTGGCGAGTGTATAATAAGGTAGTTTGTCCCAGTCATGGAGGTCAGGGAAGGCAGCATGGGTGTTAGGCTGAGCTGAGATATCAGGAGTCAACTACATGAAAAGGAAAAGGAAAGAGGATTCCAAGAGCATGTGTGAAGGCCCTGTGGTGAGAGGAAACGGTGCCTTCATGGGATGGAGAGAAGGCTAGTGTGCCCAGCATATCTGGCCCCAGGGACATGAGGGATAAGATGTGACACAGACCAGGGTATGCAGGGCCCTGGTTTAAAGTGGGTCTTTTTCCCCAGAGTCTTATAAAGTTAGATTTGCTTCTGAGAAAGATCTTTTGAGTACTAAACACCAAATTATTATTATTTTAAAATTTTTCTTTTTCTTTATTGAGTTTTAGAGAGAGAGAGGAAAGGAGAGGGAAAGAGAGATGGAAACACCGATGAGAGAGAAGATCGATTGGCCTCCTCCTGCATGTCCCCCACCCCTGAGGATTTGGCCCACAACCTGGGCATGTGCCCTGACCAGGAATTGAACTGGCAACCTCTTGGTGCATGGGTCAACAATCAACCACTGAGCCATACCGGCCAGGCAACACCAAATTATTTTAAGCATCTGCTGAATAATGAATTGCTTTATAAAATGGTCCTATAGACTGGGGTGGGGGAGCTTCACCACCGCTTTGGTTGGTTGAACACATGAAGTTTCTGCCATTTGTTTAGGGACAGGTGGTTGGACCAGTACTATGATTAGACTGCTCTGATTATTCCTCAGGTTGCTGTTTTATCTAAAAGCAAGAGGAAGATGCTAATAATTTCTCAGATTATTTCTGTTCACAAAGATCAAACTTCAGACTGTTAATTAAAAGAACACCAGGTATGTATGGACTTTAAACCAAATGGAAACATGTCCATTCACTTACATGAAAAGTATGATCCCTGTGTTGGCCATGGCATAGGACAGGCCCAAGATCCCACTGCCCATGATGGCATTGCTCAGGTTAAACGAAGACATTCCGAATGAGGTGGTTCCAGGATGCTTGAAGAAAAAGGGACACGTTATAAGCACGTATTTACCAGAGGATGAATCGCTTCTGGATTTTTCTAATTTTCACATTGTCTTTACTGGAGGAGATTATAGTCTAAGAGTGAAGACTAAGATAACATCCCAGTGAATAAAGGCTTTTTGATGGATTTGACTGTAATTTACAATGGAATGCAGAGCTTAGTTTTAGCCAGGGTCTCAGTAAAGATAAAATATACAGTTTGAGTAACATAAAGAAGGGAAAGCATGTATGACTGCAGATTACATTTGAGTTAGAATGATTTCTCCAAAAAACAAATAAATTTCATAAATGATTTATGCAGCCATATGGCGAACAGGAAAAACAAGCCCTTATTCCAGTAAGGGCCTGAATAAACAGAGAATGTGCTGATCAAGGCTTGGAAAATTTCAGTCACACTGTTTTCCCACAGAGACCTGGGTAGATCAGACACCCTCAAGTCCTGTTTATTACCTGAAAGCAGAGATTCACTTACATGTTCATCATCATAATCTGCCAGCTTCTTTTTCCCCAAAAATCCATTTGTCAGGAATTTCTGACTTTCATCATCTTCATGAGCAAATTGACTGAACACAAATATAAAAAGGAAAATAAGAAAGTAAACACATCTAAGTAAATGCTCTGAATTACATCTATGTTTCAGGTGATCTAAGTAACTGAATAAGGGGAGGAAAAACAAGACACCTGAAACTCTTTTTTCTCTTTTCCTGCATACGAGTGTTCCTTCCAAACCCATGCTGAGCTCCAGGTAGGAGAGGGAGGAAATTATGAAGAAAGAAAATGTTGGTTTTTTAGTGAGAAGTTTTAAAGCCACATTTCTTCTCCCCACATTAACGATGCAAGAAAGAGAAAAATTAGAGCTCATTGTGTTCCCATTTAGAGCCCATCCAAAGGAAGGGTCAGGAGTCGTAACTGAGGTTTCTCAACTGCTACCACACTATACTCAGATGATTTCATTAATTCAATAAATACTGATTAAGTGCCTAGGCACTGTGGTCCTGATCTCATCTGATGCTCAAACATCCCTATGAGAGGGCTTTTCATGCCCCTAGTCTAAGGATGAGGGGCTGTTACTCAGATAAGTGAAGTAGCATGCCTACCCCCACCAGACTCCCAGCCCAGCATCTTCTACATGCCGTCCCTGGCGGGCCTGGAGCTGATATTTTCCTCTTTTATGTCTCCACCTGTTTGTTCATAGAGCCCTTGCTGGAAGGTAGTTCAGTGTTAGCTTGGTGTTGTGTTTGGTTGTTTTCCTCGTGTGAGTTTGTATATTTTAATTACTCTGAAAATATGCTTGGGTTATTAGACAGTGGATGAAATTAAGAAAACCATTAAAGAAACCCAATGAATTAGTAGAAGAGTTGAGAGGGAAGCAGGGCATTAAAAAGTCACTCTTGACGGAACATGGTGATTGTGGTCTCCTTGGGCACAGGCTGGAGGCTGCACACCCTGTGACTGTGCCAGCCGACTCCTGCAGTTACGTGCCAGGGGCTTGGAGGGTCTGAATCTAGTACCAGCCGCATCTCCAGAGGGTTTGACTAACGACTACAGCTGCCACCACTGCATTTTGACACTGCGGAGTATCACACAGGCTTTCTTTTGGTCATATGAAATGCTCAACTATGCGTGCTTCTTAAATATGCTTGATAATTAGATAGACTGCTGATTTTAGGGCCATAAAGATAAAATAATTGGAGAATAGTCTATTAAAATAAACCTTAGAAGTAAAAAAGGGGGAAATAATTATTATGGGAGCTCTGTGCAAATTATATTTAATAATAGGAGCTAATCCTAAAAATAATCTTATGAGGAAGAGGGATAATGAGATCACTTTTTGAGACTAGAGAACAATGATCAGGTGTTGATAGAACCAGCAGACAAAATCACAAAGTTTTATGTGCTTTCTAAAACGTAGGGTGTGGGTTTTCAAGAACCTCAAGTACACATACAGTTAGGAACATTTCCTGGCATTCCCCTCCTGGTTCTCAGAGGGAGCACAGTGCCCTCGGAAGCTGCCTTCTTCCATCTCTACACTCCCCCACTGTGAGTTTACTTAGTCTGTAATTAATGATCTTGCCCTGTGGAGACTGGTATATAATATTCATAATTGGAATCTGAGACAATAAGATGAAATGGGGCCTAAAAGGGTCCTAAGGATAAAAACAAAAGTGATTTAAACTGGAATATCCAACATTCTATTTTTTACCTTAATCAATAAACAAGAATCCTTTAGTCCATGAGTAGATTTCGAAATTTAGAATGTGGAAGTAATGAGATTCTCTTTTCCAAGACATTTGCATGCTCTTATTCTGGCACAGAATGAGCTGTGCTCATAAAACATGCCAAGATTGTATAAAATATATGAGAAATGTCCCCAGTGTCTTAAATGTTTTGATACTGAACCCAGCATGTATTAAAAACACAAGTATAATGATTCCAAATAAATACATTATGTTGAATTTCTCAAAAAAAAATTACATCTAAGGGATCAATTGAAACCAAACAGAAACAAAACCCATTTTAAGGTGATTATAAAATTGCAAAACGATGACCCATGTTTGGTCAGAGGTGAAGAGGTAAGGTACTGTGAGCAGTCCAGAACATGGTGTACGAAGCTTAGCGAAAGCATCCTTGCTCATTCCATTATGGCTTTTAGAGGACCAAATGGAATGGTTCTATAGAACTGCTCTTGGGATGGTGTCTCCTTCAGCTTGGCCGCCTCTGCAGAGCTCTGTCTGTGTGCATCCTTCTCAGAAACAAAGAGCCCTCAGATTTGGATAAATTTACCAAGGGTGATGAAGTGGAGGAGGAAGCCCAAATTTACTGAGTATCAGCTATGTTCTAGGCACTCATTTTATCCTCAGAAAAGTGGGTGCTGGTTTGCCATTCTGCATTTTCCACAGACGCTCAGAGAGATACATATCCTCTCCAGTGCTAGACAAGTACTATGCAAATCCTCAGCCCCATGTTTACCACACTGTTTTTCCTGCTCTAGAACATGCCATGATTTACATCTCAAGGGCCTTTCTAGTCCAGCAACCCTACACTTCACTGCACTGACTCCTTGCAGCGGTTCTCAACCTGTGGGTAGCGACCCCTTTGGGGGTCAAACGACCCTTTCACAGGGGTCGCCTAAGACATAACAGTAGCAAAATTACTGTTATGAAGTGGCAACAAAAATAATTTTACGGTTGGGGGTCACCACAACATGAGGAACTGTATTAAAGGGTCACAGCATTAGTAAGGCTTATAGGAACAGTGCTTCCTCCTGATGGCCCTTTCCTGAACGTTGTGAATAAAATGAGACATCCTTGTTTGAGGATAATACTCTCTACTTCAAAAATTTCCTTCTGGGTGTCTTAATTCATGCATAATTTATATTATATAACATTTTTTGAGAAATTAATTTGCTTATCAAATAACTACTGTGCACCTACCATGTACCAGGCAGTGTGATACATGGTGGGACCACTGAGGCCATATGCCTGCTGTAGTGGCATGATGAATATCTATCTGGATAGGGGGAGGGTACACCAAGGAGGGGTGGCCACTTATACCTGGGAGAAGCCTTCATAAGAAAGTTGTTATTGATCTGAATCTTGAAGGCTGAGTGGAGGAGAGGAAGGGGAAGGTGGGTAGGTGACACTAAAAGAGGGCATTCCAGACAGATGGAGCAGCATGAGTGAAGGCACAGGGAGCTGTGAGTGGCTCAACAAGGCTAGACAGGACAGTAACACAGGGAGCAGGCAAGAGATAGGACAGAAGAGCTAGGCAAGGGACAGATCATGAAGGGGCTTACATGCCAAGCAATGCATACTCTCATCTTTATCTTATAGTTTGTGGGGGGCCACTGAAAGACTTGACCTAGGGATGAACATGAGGCAGTTTGCAATTGTAAAAGATTACTTTTGCCAAAAGGTAGAGGGTTAGTTGGAGAAGAGCAAAATGTATGACAGGGAGACAAATGAGGGCTGTTCTAATAGACAGGTGAGCAAGGATGAGGGCCTAAAGTAGACAGCAATAGAGTGGATACAGAGAAGAGGGTGGATTTGAAACATTAATGAGGTAGAACCAACTGGATGTGTCGTTTAGGGTAGCAGATATGTGGTTTGACCACTGGGGTCTTCTGGTTGAGTTGTTGAATGATAGTGGGGACTTTAACCAACATGGGAATTCCTGGAAGAGGAGCAGGGTTTAAAGGGAATTATAGGAGTTCCCTTTTAGACATTACAACTTTGACTTTATAAATGAGGCAGTTCAGAGACATGAGTCATCCAGCAGAGATGTGTAATAGACAGGGGATTTAACTATTTGGAATTCAGTTGAGAAGTCTAACAAGCTAGAGATATGACATATATTTAGTGGGTGAAACCATGATAGTTATGAATAAGCTTGCTGACAGGGCATTTTTAGTGAGAAAAGAATCCTACAGAACTCTGGAGATGGAGCAAATTTTAAAAGGTGGTCAAAGGAAGAGTAATCTAAGACAGAATGGTCCAATAGGTGAGAGAAGTGATAAGCTAATATTATTTAAGTTATTCTATATTATTAATGGGGATAGGACACTGTAATTTCAATTCTAAATTAGTCACACCAAGGATTGACATATAAAATTGGTATATTAATATGTACTTCTGGGTCAGGGAGTTGATGTGTTAAGATCAATATCGTTATTATCTCTCAAATAGGTAATACATCCAATTCTTCCTGACAAGCACCTTGTTTTCCATGACCATAAACCTAGGTTTCCCATGGAACCTGGTCATTTTTAACCTCATACCTGCTCATGGCTGCCTTTTCTAAAATTCCCATTCCAGTGTAGCTATCTTGAGCACTTTCTCCACTGCTGCTCTCATCGTTGGGTCCCATGTTGACATTTGTCAGTTCCACAGGATCCATTGGAGCTGTCAGCGCTTTCTTGTCCACACACGAGCTCCTTCGGTGTAAACAATATACTGTACCTTCAGCTTAAGGTTCTTCCACTTTGTGTTAATGTTCAGCACACTGTTCTGCAAACAGAACACAAAATAAATCATTATCATTTTCTTTAAATGAGATAAATGAATATGAATCACCTATTTTGTGTATGTTCTCTATAAAAACATAGAAAGGAAATGAACTACTGAAAACTTCACATAAATGTGTCCAGAAAGATTGAATTGTAGGAAGAAAATGCCAAATTCGCACATGTCTATAGCGTGCCTGTGGATGTGACCGTGGCAGGTGCTTTGCTGGTCACCATGGGAAGAAGAAACAAGAGTTCTTAAGATGTAGAAACAATCTTCAAGAAGCTCTACATATTTGTGGGTTTTGTTTGTTTGTTTTGTTTTTTATTGTTATTAAATTTATTGGGATGACACTGGTTAATAGAATTATATAGGTTTTAAGTGTACAGTTGTATAATACATCATATGTATATTGCATTGGGTGTTCACTACCCAAAGTCAAGTCTCCTTTTGTCACCATTTATCCCCTCTATACCGTCTTCTACCTCCAAGAAGTTTTAGGTATTTGTAAGCAGATTTCATGACTTAAAAGAAAGGGAGAGAAAAGTACATTGTTGACAGAGGAAGAGCTACCAATGCAGAATTTATCAGTGTCTCTACTAGCAGTAACATCCCCAAATTACCACTTTAACTTGCTAATTGTGCATGAAAGAATTAACACCACCAAAATGCTTGATAACATGCAACACAGGGTAGGATCAGGCTCAGAGAGCCACTTTCCAGGCACTTGGATCATGAAGCCAAAGTTAAGAATAGTAACAAAAGGAAGTACAGGTTTATCTTTGAATCAGCATCAGTCACCATCTACATAAAATTAAAATACATTTTAACAACAAAGAGATTCAGCTTTTAGACCCTGCTCCACCTTTAATTCACTAGATTTCAGCATAAGTTACTTAAATATTTGCCCCTTATTTTCCTCAATTGTAACTGAAAATGGGTGGACTGGCATTATGTGAAAAAAGTAAAATGCTACAAATCCATCATGTTGTTGATACAATTTCTTCTGAAATTTTTACTACTAGAATCATTCAATCCTTGTTGAACTATTACATTGGGAGAAATACTATCATTCTTGGAAGATGTGGTTCTGAGATGTGCACTACTCAATTGGTAAGGAAATCCTGAGCAGAGAAAGTAACATAAAAATTGCTTCAGAACTCATGAACTCCATAAGTCCCCTAACAAATACACACACACACACACACACACGGAAATGCTTACACAATCCAGTGCTGTAGCATATCTGTGGAAGGCAATTCACACTCCAAATTACAAAAGTTACAAAACACATATGGAAACTCACTGGGACGAGGGTCAGTAGCCATAAGAAACGACAAGATTCACACCTGAGTAACTGCAGATAGCAAAGCAATTTAAAAGGGACTTTAAAATTAATATAATAAAAATAACAAAAAGATTCAAAATAAGAAATAGTATCTGTAGAATAAGAACATTATAAAAGAAGATCAGCCTGGTTTTTAAAAAAGCCAAAAGAGAATTCTAAAAATAAAAAATACAGTCATTAAAATAAAGGAAAATCCGCTGAAGGGAGAGTAGTGAAACTGGAAGATAGATCTGTGGAAATCACTCAAATTATATCACCAGGAGATAAAGAAAAATATGAAGTTAAGAGACATGAGGGGAAAACAGGAATAATAATTTTAAACATACTCTAATAGTTATTCTAATATGAGAGAATTGTGAGACTAGGGAGACACAAAATAAAAAGACATAATGGCAGAGAACTGTCCAGAACTGAAAAAAAGATGGTAGTTCTCAGGGTTTAAAAAAAGCACACAGTACTTCAAGCAGGAGGAGTAAAAATGAATATATTCATTAATATGAGGTAGTGTAAGATGTCAAAGATAAAGAGAAAAATCTTAAAAGCCACTAGAGAGAAAAGTCAGACATACATATGGTTAAGAGAAAAAATAGAATCTTGTATTAAATGAGTACAAAGATTTCTCTCACCTATCACACAGATCAGCTTCACTTCTCAGCAGCAACCACTAATGACAGTTTCTGTTTTTAGTTCTTCATTTAAATTTAGTCATTCTAAATTTAAATTATTCACCAAAGCCTCTCTGACCTGGTTAATCAACTCTGGACTGGTACCTATGAAAGATAAGGAAATTACATACTTCTTTCTATCCTTCCCCTTATCACATATTTCTGTTTTAGTTAATGAAATTCTTTTACAAAGTTGAGATTCATATTTTCACACTGTTCTATAAAACAATTAAATCTCTTATAGTTTTCTATACATTGTTTCTACACTGTAAAAACCAATAATCAGGATTCACAACATTGTGATTGTGTTAATAGTGTGCCCCCAAAGAACGGACTGGTATATTTGACTATATAATAAATGAAAAATGATCCTCTATTACTCAAATTTTGAAAGTGAATCTGTCACACTTTTTACTTTCTGAATGGTTTTCTCCTCCACCCTTTGGGTCTCATTCAGCTGCCAATGTTTCCTGATGGCCATTCCATCTTCTTTCTTCAATTGGTTTTGCATTGTGGCGAAATACTACCTTGAATAATTTTTTTCCCCACACAATGTGTCCATGTTTGTAAACAAAATTCCTGGTTTGTTTCATGTTGGAAAATGACTTTACTTTGCCCCCAAACTTAGTTGATTGAATTCTGGATTCAAAATAATTTCTCTTCATAACATTGAAGACATATGTCTCTTCTGTCTTCCACTGATGTGTCTTATTTCTTTTCCCATCTGAATGACTTTAGAATTTTTCTCATTATTATCTGAAATTTCTCCATTATGCAGCTAGAGGTGAATAGCTTTAAAATTCATCTTATTCTGTACATGGAGAGCCCACTTAATTAAAAGATGTGTATCTTTCTTCTGATCAGAAAAATATTGTATTATTTTAAAACTGTTTCTTTCCCTGTATCTACCCCTTTAAGACTTTTATTAGTTAATATTAGACCTTTTAATCTATATTGCTAAATTTTTCTCTTTATTTTCTATCTCTTAGTCTTACTACTCAGTGTTCAGGGATATATCTGCCATGTCATATCCAAAATAATAAATTTGACCTTCTGCTGCGTGATATTATGATATAGTGAGAAATATTTGATCTTCTTCCCAGGTCCCCAGGCACAGAGCTCCTAATGTAATACAATACATTAATATTTGGTTTTTGTCCCCAGTTCCTGAAATAGTTCTGAAATGATAAAGGTGAAAGGAACATCTTTTGTTATTCATAACAAGCCCCTGTGAATCACATTTGCATTTAAGTTAAGGAGGTGACTTTGGGAAAGCCCCTAAGATGGGGGCTGGTTGCCAGGGGAATCAACCATGTGATTGGAGGGTGGGAACTTTCAGCACCACACGCCCAGCCTCCTGGGTGTGGGGAGGGGCTGGAGGTTGACTTAATCACCAATGGTCAATGATTTAATCAATCATGCCTAAGTGAGGGAGCCTCCATAGAAATCCTAACAGAATTGGTGAACACATGGAATTGTTGGGAGGGTAGCACGCCAGCAGAGGGCACGGGAACTCTGTATCCCTTCCTTCATGCCTTGCCCTGTGCATCTCTGCCATCTGTCTGTTCCTGAGTTATATCTTTTATAATACACCTGTAATCTAGTAAGTAAACTGTTTTCCGGAGTTCTGTGAGCAATTCTAGCCAATTATCAAATTCAATTTATAGCTGGTTTGACAGAAATACAGGATGTCTGGACTTGCAGTTGCATCTGGGGGGCAGTCTTGTGGGACTGAGCCTCTAACCTGCAGGATCCGACACCAACTCCTGGTGGATAGTCTCAGAATTTAACTGAATTGTAGGATACTCAGCTGGGGTTGGAGAATTGGTGAGTGTGGGAAAACACACAAGCGCGCACATACACACACATATTGGTATCGGAAGGAAGTATTGAGAGTAGAGTAGATAAACATTGTTTACTGTTAAACTGTATCCATTTTATTTTTCAGCCTGCCCACTATTTTTCACAATCATGTTTTTAACTTCTAATGATTTGTTCCTATCCACTTCCTCTTTTTTCATATTACCTTTTTTTGTTTGTTTGTTTTCAGATGCAACTCTTTCTCAGGATATTGATGGGAGTTTTCAAGAGTTCCTTTTGTTCCTTAAATTACATATTTTTTCTGGAGTTAGTTATTCTGTTTGTTCATTTTGGTTCTTCTCTTTCATGCTGTTGATTTTCCTTAAATTCTTAGCGATCCTTGGTTGTCTATTCATATTCATGAATGAAGAGTACATGTTAAGTTAGACAACTAGTACTCAGGGCTTCTCTGAAATCGTGCAGGCCTGGCACTGGTGGGTGGCTCCCTCGGAGGTCCTGTGTGTGGAGCACCCTCGGAGGAGCCCATCTCATTCACAGCTGGCCCTCTGGGAGGCAGAGGTTCCTGTGGGAGGAGAATGCTGTGATGTATTTTCCTCTTGGTGGAGCTTCCAGTCCTGCTTGTGACCCCTCTTTGTCAGCAGTGGAGGCCCTTATACTTATTCTGGAGTCCATTCTCAGATGTTCTTTACAGACTAGATCACAGCCTTATTCTATGGGCAAAAGTGGCAGCCCAAACTGACCAAGATGTCCAAACTGATGTTGCTTCGTGAATATGTGGTCACTGGTGGCCCATGATCCAGTCCTCCTTGTATATACTAACGTGACTTGAACTGTTACCAGGCTCCCTCTGGTCCCTCCTTCTGTGTACCCTGGTTAACCCCGGTTCTTCCTCCTTTTCACAGATTTTCCAGCCCCATCTGCTTTCTGGCTTCTAGGAAGTCTTCAAAACTTCTGTTTGTTAATAACACCGCTATTCTTTTTCAGAGCCCCCTTCTCCGATCTGCTCCCAAGATGATGTACAACAAAGATTCCTCAAGTTCATTTTTAGCCCAGGCCTCTACTCCGGTCTCCAGTTCCACGTGTCCCACGGCCTAACTGATGTACAGTTGTCCCTCGCCACTTCGCGCGTCGACTTTCGCGGCTTCACTCTGTTGTGGTTTTTTCGAATAGTAGTGTAGAAAAACCCGCGATAGAGTGAAGCCCCAAAAGTCGAAGCTCGAAGTGGCAAGGGACGACTGTATATAAATAAAGAATCCTACTTCGCAGAAATTCGTTTATCGCGTTAGAGTCTAGAACTGATTAACCGCGATACACGAGGGCCAGACTGTATAGCATACCTGTAAGGTAGTTTAAATTCAGTGTGTCCAAAATCAAACTTGTGACACTTCTCTCTTCTTCCAGTGATTCCTATCCAAAGAATGTTGTCACCCCTTACCCAGCTACTCAAACCAGAAATATCAGTCTTCTGTTATACTGTTTTCTTTCTTCCCCCTGACATCCAGTCCTTTACAAAGTCTGGTTGATTTTACAAGTAACTAAAGTGTTTCTCAAATTAGTCTACTTCCATTTCTTCCACCATCACTCCTGTCCAGGCTGCCATCATCTCTTACATTGTCAATTGTAACAATCCTAATTAGTGTCCTTGAATCCTCTCTTGCCCACCTATTCAGTTTTCACACAACAGCCAGAGTGGTCTGTTAAAAACAAAATTGACATTATTCATTTGCCTAAAACCCTTTAATGTCTTCCCTTTACTCTTAGAATAAAATCTAAAATTCTCAACATGCCCACAAGGTTCTATGTGGTCCACTTACTTCTCTGGCTTTATCTCCTTCCACACCCTCCCCTCCTTGGTGTTCTAGCTACCTCTCCTTCAGGAACTCACTTTGTTCTCTACCACCTCAGGCCATTTGCACATTCGGGTCATGGTGCTTGGAATGTTCTACCCCTCTGGTATTCCATGTTTCAGTCAACCCCTCTAGGGGGTTATAGAAGCTGGCTGTCCTGGAAACTTCAGTTAAAGTCTCTTTCACTTTGTACTTATTCATAGAAACCTCACTGATTTCATTCACATTAAGCCATGCAAATCCAGAATTTAAAAAAAGAGAGAATATTAAACACTCATGTGGCACTTATTATACACCAGACACTGTGATGAGGGAGGGCTTCATGTCTATCAACTCATTTAATTCTCACAGTAGCCCTCCGATGTAGGTGCTATTTTTGTCCTCATTCCCATTTTACAGATGAGGTAATGGAGGCACAGAGAGGTTAAGTAGCCTCCAAGCTGTGCCACTATTGTACTGCTTGCTGTCTCTGCTGCAGAGGACTCAAGCCCAGATAGGGAACAGAAACTCTGGCTTTGGTGATAAATAAAAATGGGTATAAGTCCTGGTCAAATAAACTAACTTCTTACTTGTTTGTCTTCCCATATGTAAAATGAGGAAAATATTTACCACAAAGCAGTACTGTGAGGATTTAAATGATATTATGTGTGTGAAAGTTTGGTGTGTAGTAGGACTTTAATAAATTTAAATCCCTTTTCACTCTTCTAGTAATCAGTATTTTAAATGCATATCTACACATGCATATACGTTTACCTTAGGCAGTTAAAAAAGAGGACTTTACAGTTCTCAAAACTCTCACAAACATCGGAAAAAAAGGTAGGTACCCCTTTACAAATAAGGAAATTGAGACCTAAACTTATGCTACTTTACCATATATAACATACTTATTCCACTCTCTTTTGAGGTAGTATAACAGGATAATATGCCCCATGTAGTGATTTAAGACCTCGGTCCCTAATCCTAATTTTGGCCCCAGTCAAGAGACATCTTTTCACAAAAGTTGGAACACATTTTCAGAACTCATATCTTTAGCTCTGAAGATTCTATTACTGATCTATTTTAAAAGAACAACAGCTAAAAGCAAAATTTAAAACAATAGAACATTAGTAGAACCTAGATATTCTGAATCATGTGCCTGCAGCACAAATTACATACTCTGAAAGCCTTTACACTACATTAGAATTGTTAAAATTTAATCTCATGATTGATCACACTATTCTACCTCAGTGTAGAAGTATTTTACACATGGTATTTATTTATTCATTAAACAAACACTGAGAATGAAACATGAGTCAGAAACTGTGAAAGATAAAGCTTGAATAAGACAGAATCCTTGCCCCTGATGAACTCTATCTAGTAGAGAAAATATTTTTGAACAAACTATTATAGCATAATTTACACTTACTTTTTCTCTTAATAAATACTTATTGAACTAAACAGTGATTCACTGCATGGGTAGGCCAGAAAAGAATGATATTGGCAAACACTGTGATTGAAAAATATACTAATAGAAAAAAAACATAATATGTATATATATTCCATAATATAATTTCCATGGGCATAGATTCCTCTGCTGCTCCCCATCTCAGTACATGGAACCTCCATTCACCCATTGCTCATGAGAGGAATCTGACTGTCAGCACTGACACCTCTCATTCTCTATCCTGAATCCCCCTACCCAAACCCAGTCTATCACCAAAAGCTATCAATTCTTCTTTCAGTATTTATTTAGAATTTATTTTCTTCTCTCGCCGTGACCATTATTGTTATGCCAAATGACTACCTCCTAAAGGCTCTAAAATGATTCACCAATAACTTTTGAAAATATAGTCAAATATCCTAATATGCTCTAAGGCTCTACACACTTTAACACAGGCAAAGCTCTTCAGTCCCATTTGAATGGCACCTCTCTGCTCACTCACTGGATACTCCACTGCCACCTCAGAACCTTTCAGCATGCTGCTTCCTCTGCCTGGGATGCTCTTCCCCACGTTCTGAACCCAGGTTTCTCCCAAATTTAACTAAAAGAACCTGAAAAATCTTTAAACACCACGTGGTCAGAGAGGCCCCACATTGAAACGAACTCCTCCACAGCACGTTCTCCTCGGCCTCACAGTACTTGTCACACTTTGCACTTAACATTTTTGGTTGTGATTATTTGATAAGTAATTGTTCCTTCGCTAGGCAGAAAGCTTCATGAGGGTGGAAACGATGCCGGGTTTGTAGACTACACATTCCCAACATCTAGCACAATGCCTGGTGTTATAGTCTATTAAGACCAACACATCTTTATATTATTGTCTTTATAGATTCAAGTATGTATAGGCTAATATTTCAGAGTGAAATGGAAAGCTTTTCTCTGATTACCAGAAGAACAGCTTTGTTGCCCAATGAACGTTCAAAATTATTCTAAAAGAAAAATCTAATTTGCTTTGACAGAACATTGTGCGGTCTAGCTTTTCTTTCCAATGAAGTTAAGTTGCTCTGTGATACAAAGGTATTGTGCAGGTACAGACTGGATACTCCAGAGCAGAATTATTGCTTCGGTTTACTCATTCATGAAGATGCATAATAAAAATTTGAAAGAAAAGTATTTAGAAGATTACCAGCATTAGAAGACTTTGTTTCATCACATTTATTAAGGGATGTCTAAATATCCTGACTAGCTGATTCCTTATATCCAAATTCTTATTTTTAAACACTGTAATGTCATGTTCTTTGAATAGGTACCTAAGAAACGCAGCATAGACGATTCTCCAAAAAGCAAATTTCTCAAATTTTTATTTATGCTGTTCAAAGAAGAACATCAAATCTGGAAAACAAAACTGTCCTTGAGTCAAGAGGCAAAGTTATGACCTTCCCGAGTTACTGCAAACATTTATTTTACCTGATAAGTGAAAGCGAATGTGGTCAGAGCATTTCCCACCATCCCTATCTGTTTTGTCTTTCATGCCAACCCAGTTCTGAAGAAGCTACTCTGAAATCTAGATGAAGGGGACAGATAGCCTCACATGCCATTTACCCTTTGGTTGAGCAAGCAGGATGTAGCTGGTCATGCCACTTCTAAGAAAATGATTTAAATCCACCTACACAATGTATCTGAGATAAAGGGACATAGCTTTGACAATGAAATCAATCTAATATCATTTTTATATTAAATTCTCTTAACCAATTTCCCAAACAATGCCATTCTAGTCACACATTGATAGTCAGATGGCTTGTTAGTCTTGGACATGATTTCTCACAGAAATGAACTTCCACAAAAGCATTCACTCCAGTCATTCTGAGGTACATCTTAGAAAAGGAACTGCCAGTAACCACAGAACTGTGTTTACTTGACTTCTCCCTGTATCTGGCATTAATATTATAGCATGCTCATTCCTTTCCTCTACTTAGACATAGCTTAGAAATAATATCTAAGGAGAACTAGAAAAGTTAAAATAAATACCCTCATATTGAGGTATTTTCCCTTTGCTAAGAAGATTACATGCTTGCTAATATAAGAATTAAGCAACCATTTGATGAGGTATAAAGAACTAGTATATAATCTGAATATGTTATTTGTTTACAAATTTTCTAGCTCTGCTCTTAGAAGACATGGATTCTTTAGTCATCCTAAATATTTAAAAAATCTTAAATTCCTGCCTAATTTTAGTTCCTGTTTCCCCAAACAGCAGTTTCCATAAATGTACAGGGATGTGTAGCATATCCCTGTACATATGATATTAACATAGTGAAGTCTTTATGCTACACATGTTCATGCATGATATTTAATAACCTATAATGAATTGTGGATACAGTGAATTCCAAAATGTGTATATTCTATATAATTGATAGTGAACCACCCCTAGAGGTACTTTGTCTTTCTAGAAGTAAATTAAATAACATGGTTAAAGAAAACTCAAGAGTTTTTCCCCAAAGGGGTATGTCTCAATACTTAAATATTACTAATATACTTCTTAAAAGTATAAATATAAAGACTTTCAAGAAAATACCAAAAAATTATCTAAATGTAAATTTAAACGACTAGATGAGGTTGATCTGTAGAATAAATGTCAATCTCTTCTAGAACACACACCTACATTTCTTTAGTTTGTCCAAAATAAAACTTCGTTCAGCCAACTGTCCTGTATCGTCAGTCAAATATTTTTTTCACTGAGTTATAAAACACTGTTAGTTTTATCACCTGATCATTTAATTGAAACCATCACCATGTGCTCTGTAAGATGCCCCAAATGCAAGGATACCTAAATCCACAGAGAATTCTCCCCCTGTCTAATTAATAAATTTGAGTATAGCTCAATTTTTAGATAACTGATTTCAGTCCTTCAAAATCTAAAGCTATGCTTATATTCTATTTAATTTCTCAGTTTCTTCTAGTAAATTTGCTCCAAGAATACTCCATTAAAATGGTCACATAAAAAGAGTTGAGACACAATTCTTTCTTTTTCATTTGACAGTGACGCAGCCCAAACCCTTAGCCTTTCCCACCTGCTGCATGTCATGTTCCTTCTTTAATTACTCCTTTTGTTTTCAAGATAAAGAAAATCTTCAATGTTATAAATTGAGAATGTACTTCTAAAACTTTGTATTTTTCCATAAGACTGATTATGTCGACCCTTCACTCTATTCAGTGATTAACCAAGAGACGTAAATAACTAAACCCTTGTTACCTGCTGGGTTTGTGCTGTTTTCCTTTCCTATTATCCACTGTCCTGATTTTATGCTCAAACCTAAGATTATCTGCGAAAGAAAACTGCAATCAGGATCTGGGTAAATAATTTCAATGTCTGACATTATGTTAAATTGATCTTTTTTCAAATTGAGAAAAAAGTTACTCATATCATATTTTCAAACTTTTAGATTTGTAATAAACAAAAACACCATAAAAATAAGAAAGGAAGAACTATTTTAACACTGCATACATTCATGTACAAAGAATTTTTTACCTTAATCATTCATCCAGTCCTGGGCAGCCTTTCCAGAATTGTTTGGAATGCAGAACCCTGAAACGGAGTTGACTTATATGAACCTTTGGGCATCTAGACAATGATTTAAAGACCAGTGGGCGTAAAGGAGACAAGCCAATCACCACCACCACCTTGCCCCAACAGCCACCCCCCCATCCAACTTGCGTCAGATCTAAAAAAAAAAAAGAAAAGCTAAATCAGTTTACTGTTTTTCATTTTGATTAAACATCAGTTACACCAATTTCTATTTGCTTTTAGAAGTTTGGCTTTTATTCAACAAAATACTCAATTACTGAAAGTTCTACCTTGATCAGTGTCATTCTGTATCAAGATTCTATACTCTGGTTGACTGATACACCTAGAAATGTTAATTTTTCAAACGGTTTACTAACTGAAGTCAAAAGTAAAACAACCTACTAATTATAGTTATGGAGTTAGACTGTTAAATGACATTATAATCAGAATGCATGGAAAATATTAATTATACAGAAAAATACTTATTTTCTTTTCACTTGTTGACTTATTTAGAGAAAATATTAAGGATGACAGGCACTTTCAAAGGGCACCAGGTTACTCAAGGTGTGTGAGGTTGGAAATCATAGGCCCGATCACCACTGCTACCATTGCAAAGGAAGTGTGCTGAATAAGCAAAACTCTATTTGGAGTTTTTAAAGAATATTTCAACAGACATTTTCCCCCTTTCAAAAAAAAAATCTACTGGGCTTTCTATATATGAGAGAAAGAATAAAAATGTGTTGGTAAATAATTTATTCTGTTATGCAAAAGTATCAAATAGACTTATTCTGAAAATGAAGTGAGAGAAATATATTAAGAATCATCCAGAAGTAAGGGTTGTTTACCTTTTCAATACATCTTTACACAAGGAGGGGCAAAAGTAGGTTTACAGTTGTGAGTATACAAAACCCAGAGTTTATCCTTGTATTATTAGTTATTAATTATTGTATATTTGTATTACAACTGTGAACGTACTTTTGCCCAGTCCTGTATATTGAAAAATGTTGTATATTTTTTCAATTTTTAAAATTGAAAATTTATAGACTAAAAATCAATTTTAAAAAATTGTTGTTAATCCCTCACTGGAGGATATTTTTTGCATTGATTTTTAGGACAGTGGAAGGGAGGGAGGGAAAGAGAGAGGGAGAGCGAGAAAAAGAGAAACATCCATGTGAGACACACATCGATTGGTTGCCTCCCGCATGTGTCCCAACCAGTCAGGGAATGAACCTGCAACCCAGGTACGTGCCCTTGACTGGGAATTGAACCTGCAACCCTTTGGTGTGTGGGCCAATGCTCTAACCACTGATTCACACCAGCCAGGGCTGAATATCAATATTTATAACATGAATGAACAATCTGATAAGCTATCAGAAGAAGTGCTAGAGGACAATAGTTGTGTTAATTCCCTATTTCTAGAAAACACAACTAAACATTGTTCTTAGAGTAAGAAATTCTTAAGTTAATGTAAGACATTAAACATTAAACAAAATATCCAGTTACCCATTGCTCTTTTCCTTATTAAATATGCCCATTTGGTCTGTTAACTTTAATATAGTATATTTTCTTTTATTTGTCTTTTAGTTAACTTGTTCTTTATTTTTCAGAGTTATCCTGTAGTTTTGTCCTTTCAGAAGAAAATTATTATGGTCTAGAGAAAAATAATAACAAATACACAGTTTTAATTTCAGAGAAATTTGAATAATATTTCTTTTCAAATATTTTTTGTCATTTAATTGTGATCTTTGCCATTTAAAATTTCCTTCTGTTTACAAAGTTACCAGATGAGTATAAGATTAAGCAAGCAAAAGCCTGAAATTATTGTTAGAAAATTAAATACTTGTATCCCAGTAAAATCCCACTTGATAGTGGGTCAACTGAAAAAGAATGAATGTACTACAAAATGTGAATTTCATTCTATAATACATTCATATGAAATAGGGTGGAAATACATGTATAAATACCTAAAGTTTTACCTCTTTAAAATTTTAAAGTTTTGTATTCCTAATTCTGATCTTCATTTGTACTAAATAATTACAGTAAATGAGTAGTTTGGATTAAAATAAAAAGCACACGTAGAGACTTCTATGAAGGGTCTTATATTTCTTTGAACCCTACTCTAATTGCAAAATTCTTATTGTAAAACTTTCCTAACACTGACTCAAAAGTCAAATATACACATATGAGAACTAACTTGACAAAAGTTAGCTGAATTAAAATAGCTTAAAAATTTGTTTGTTTAGACATGCCAAAATTAATGAAGAAATATATGGTCTTGCCCAGCAGGTGTGGCTCAGTGGATTGAGCGCAGTGTCATGGACTGAGAGGTCCCTGTTCCATTCCTAATCAGGGCACATGCCTGGGTTTGGGGCTCGATCCCCAGTAGGGGGCATGCAGGAGTTATGGATGTTTCTCTCTCCCTCTCCTCTCTCTCTAAAATCAATAAAAACATATTTTTAAGAAATGTTGACAAAACTCACAGTAACTTTCCTTTCATAAGGAAAACAGATTTAAACATTATAGTTTAATGTTCTGAATATTTCTTAAAATCATGCCATAATGTAATTTCATATATGTTTGGTAATAGGTGTGTGCTCTTCTGATATTTAAAACATGGTAAATGCAACATATTTCACTGGGCTCTGATTTGGTTTAAGTGTCACTGTAGAAATAGATAATGGACCGGAATATGTATAGACTTTACAAAATGAAAACTATGTGGGTAGAGAATAATGAAGGAAGTCTGATCAATGAGATGACAAACACTTGAATTGATCCTTCAGATAAGAAATTCATATAAGTGCCACCAAGAACAGGTATATGAGTCTTGGTCTAGAGAGGGGCACAAGGGGGTTGCAGGGGGTAAGAGATATCCACATAAAGGGATAGCTGGCTTTCCAGACTACAGCATAATTAATGTTAGCAGAATTGCACAATATGCTCCAGGACTCCAAAAGAGTCCCCAGGGGCTGAGGCCATCCAAGAAGCCTTCAGAGAGCCCATGTACCTTGAGGAGGACCTTAAAGTCCAGGTGAGATTCCAATAGGTAGAGAGGAAAAGGAGAGGCATCCCAGATGAAAAGTGCAGCCATACTGAAAACATATTCTGGTAACAAAGAGAACCAGTCTGGCTGTAGTGGAGACTTTCTGGAGCAGAACAGAAGAACAGAATGGAATAGTCCAGACTGTAAAAGGCATTAAGTCTAGGACACCCAGATTTTAAGTGATGAGGATCTCTTGAAAACTTCTAAAGAAAATCAGTAGAGGAGGATTGCTAGTGGGATGACGGGGTAGAGATGGAGGCAAGGCCGGGACAAGGTGCACAGTGAGGAGGTTGACTGATAGTTTGGCCTTGGCGATGTCTGCCTGTCTGAGAATGATGGCAGAGAAAAGGCAGATGGAAAGAATTTGAATTGGGGTCAACGGTAGTTTGACTCTTTCTTGTACTATTGTTTCTGTTTATCACTTGCACTAGCTAATGCTACATGCTATAAAAAATTTTATAATTTTATAATAATTATAATGCAATAATTCAATGAGAAACAGAAACTTGCAATAAAATCTTCATTTGTTATTTATGCAGAGAAAGAGAATATATGGTGAGAATTCACGCACTTCAGCATCCCTTTCATTAATCTGTGGCTATTATTTTCAAATAGAACAGAGATGGTCCTAGAATATACATCCCAGCATATTATCTAGTGAATGTACAACATTGTTGGCTCAAAATAAATTAAATGATTCAGATCATACCTATGCTCATATTTAAAAATCATTGATCATCTTGTTTAAAATTTCTACCTTCAATGATGTCCTCAAAGAGAAAGTGCCAGCTGGATCAAGTCAAAATTAGTCAACAATTAAAAAAAGAACCCCTTAGCCAGACCATCATGGCATTTTGCAATGACACAGGGAAAGATAACCTCTTGTTCTAATCATGACTCTACCCAAATTTCTAATTTTAGTGCTAGGACAAAATAATACTTGGAAATAGAATCTAGTTATAGCCAAATGAGAAGAAAATGGGTAGAAATAGCAATAACTAAGAAACCAAATTACCTAATTTTATATATGTGTATATATATATTGCTCCCACTTTAAATTCCTTTTAGGTCACACTTTCTTTTTCCTTGTTTCTGTTTCTTTTTAACTTTTCTATACTACACTGTTTATTTGATAAGAGTTAGTAATCTTTTATTATTTTCAGCCTTCAGATTTGTAAACTCAAAATCTAAGAAAGTAGATAAAGTCCCAAGATTATATATCTGTCTTCATCTTGCAGCCAACATTAGTGCTTCCAAATATAAAAAACACCTACATTAATGCAACTATTTTTATAGTATTGTAGGTAAATATCTACCTGATCTACCAAGTCATTTCGAAAAATGAAAGACACTAGCACAACTGCAGTTAAGAACAAGATTTTGATTACTTCTTTTTAACCTAGGATTTACCTTCTGGCTTTTGGGTTTCAGGCTTACAGTGAGGAAGAGAATTTGTGACCTTTTTTGATGCGATGCTTTGGCACTCTGGATCCTTTATTTTATCTCTCTTAATACAAATACATATAAAAAAGAGGAGGAGGAGGAGAAAATCCATACAGAAATGTTATAGAAATCTTCTTAAATCATCAGCCCAGCTGGTGTGGCTCAATGGTTGAGCTTCAACCCATGCACCAACAGGCTGCTGGTTCAATCCCAGGTCAGGGCACATGCCCATGTTTTGGGCAGATCCCCATTGGGGGGCATGCAGAAAGCAGCCAATTGATGTTGTTTCATCTTCCTAAATCATTCAAATGGCAGAATCCTGTGTTATTCTGAAAGTGAATGGAATACTTACATACTTGTGTTACTATATCATTTGCAGAGTAATGAAAGCTTAGCTATGATAATAGGTATCTCTCTTCATGATTATGTAATCATTAACCCCAATTTACATAATAAAAAATCCAAAACAGGATTACTAAATTGTATTACACTTTCAATGTTCCTATTTCACAAACAACACCTTAACACACATATGATACAAATGACTTTATGAATAACCTCATTTGATGATACCTCCAAAAAGTCTAAATTTGGGACCCTCCTGAAGATGAAGCTCCCAAAGGGCTTCCCTGCCCAGGCAGGCCCCTGGGAGAGGCCCTGCTTTTCTGTTCTAAAAACTTCCCTTAGAGAAATGCGATGACCCAGGTGTGCTGAGGACATTGCTTTTGGTTGATGGCATCCCCCTCTGTTTAGCCCAGTCTACACCATTACAGTTATACAATGGTGCATTGGGGAAATGTTTGAATAGTGAATTGCAATGTTGCAAAATTAGCAAACAACTTTGGTGCGGGTTGATAAACTAACTGACTTTGCCACAGATCTAAATAGAAAATTCCTTTTAGCCTCAGCTGACAAACAAAACAAAACAGAAGACAGCTCATGTTGTTGATGACATTTTATTCCCTGCCTTTCCCTTTTCAAGCAACTCAGATCCTTCTGGTCAATTTCATTTCTTGATCCCACATTGAAAGGATGCGGAGGAAAGAGTATCACAAGTTCATTCCCAGCTTCTGCCTAAGCAGATAGATCATGATGAAGAAGGAAAACAAGGTCTGTAAGGCTTACGGCTGAGTGCAACTTAAGTAATGTACTGATTCTAAATGTTAAATTAGAGCTTTTAGAAGCTTACTTTAAAGAATGATTCCTACCATTTAAAATGCCTGCTTGAGAAAATAGCGCCTCTAAGAGATGTATAATGATAATAACTATAACAAAAGTTCCTAAACAACTAAATCACCTTATTAATTTAAGTACTTCATATAAAATGCAGTATTAATACAGGTTGAGTTGGCTGCCTTTCAAATTCATAATAGCAATTGATGATTTTTAAAAATTACATTCTTTTGGGACCACAGCACATTAATTTCTATTGCTCTCTTTTATATTGCTACCCATCCCTTCCTTTAAAAACAAATTCCCTAACAGAGCAATGTCTATGCATTTTGATTTTGTAGTTTCATCAGTGATTGCACTTTGTAAACCTGTCATCTTGCTTGAATTTAGACCCCCCAACAGTATCTTGAGCTGTGACCCAATAGGCTGAGTGCCTAGACTGGGGTGAGACAGAGCACAAGAGAGGAAGAAGAGCACTCAGCAGGACGTGTAACAGGAGGGTTCTCCCAGAAGGTGATAATACAGACCTATGCTGTGAAAGGATCGGTATCCCTAATAATGAATGGTATGCTAGGCTGGCCTTTTCAGTATCCTACTCAGAATGTTGAAATAAGGAATGGGTGTCCACCATAAAGTGGTCTTCAAAGGAATTTGAGCAGAGTGAGATATATAATAGTATATATGTGTGTGTGTGTGTGTGTGTGTGTATATGTATATGAATATGTATATGTATATGTCTGTGTGTGTGTGTGTGTGTGTGTGTATGTATGTGTATGTATATATATATGATAGCCATTAACATTTCCTAATGGACTTTTTGTGGTGACCAAAAAGAAGGGTTTCCTGAGTCAGGTCTCCTCAGTTAATGAGGAGGCAGGTTTTTGCCTAGGGTGCTCACCTCTCCTGCTGGGCTGTAAGCAACCCCAGGGCTGGGCCATGGAGTAGTAAGAGGTCCTCCCAGGGCATTTGCTACAAGGGTTAGCAGTGCCCAGCAGGGCAAGATTAACTGAGCCTGTTGTTCTTTATGGGTTGCATGAGTTAGGAATTATAATTCCTGGAGGGCTGGGTATAAAGTTGGTAGCACCACTCTTTCTTTAAATATAGGAAAGCTGACTCAGAAAAGGTAAATGTCTTGACCTCATTCAGGAGGACAACATTTGGGAAGATGGTATATTTAGTAGGTTTGGATAGATTCAGTATTCCAGACAGCGGATTTCGATTAGTGGTGAACAATTTCTTTTGTCTGTTTACCTTGATTAATATTTGGCCATGCCTGGTTCATAGTAGGTACTGTATATGTGTTGAATAAATGAAAGTCTTTATTAAAGGTACTGATTCAATCTGTACCTCTGAAACAATTCTTTAGAACTTATTTAAGGGTTTCAACAAGAAACATTCTAGTGAATATTCTAATTGATGGGTCCTGCCTTGTATTGATACAGTAGTTCCTTTCTATGCTCAGAGCCAGCTGGGAGATGGTAAATTGAATGCTTATGCCATATCCAAGGATCCATCAGTCCCTTTAGAGAGCTGCCTTCCTGGAATGCTAAGCAGTAATTACCAATCATGTGTTCAAAGAATACTCAAAGAATAACTAGGGCATGGCAAAATTACAATTATGATAAGGTTTTAAAAGCAAGATACAAAAAATCTAATAGAAATATGATCCCTGTGCTGTTTTTTAAATTATTCATATGCTATATTAAAACATTTGCAGAGGAAAAATGCCTGAAAGAACACATATCAAAATATGAATAGTGGTTATTTCCAGATTGTGAAAATGTGGATCATTTTTCTTTTTCTTCTCATCTATATTTGCCAGCTAACCCTTAAAAAGTATGAATTACATTCCCTCTGAGAAAATCAATAAATTTTATTTTTTTAAAAACAAAAGCAACAAAATCAACGAGTTCCTGTCTTAGGTTTTGTAACAATTGTTAATCAATCCCAGACATGAGCCACTAGCTAACTCTCTATTTTTAGTGAGAATGTTTCAGTGCTTGACCAGCAACAATCAACTCTCTTAAACATCTTCAATTCTAACTGGGCACTTAGGAGTTATTTAGAGTCTAGATAAAATTATATATGTCCAGTTTGCTATGGAAGAATGATTGTTTTTCCCCCATCAGCAAGAGGTACTCTAATAGATCTCAAAATATTGTTGAGAAAAATGGAGATTTAAAATTATATTTAAAGCCTCAATATATTTTTCATAATGCTGTGATAGCCAATTTTTATTATAGCATAATAAGGAGTCATCTTCATTTATTCATCCAATGAATATTATTGGTATGGGCTTTATGGTAGGGGCTAAGGCAAGAGACACAATAAACAAATAAGACATGGTCTCTGCTCTCAAGAAGCTCTGGTCTCTCAAGGGATTCCATTGCTTCAGTAGGTCACACTGCTATAATGTGGTGGGTGAAATGCCTGTGGGAACTGAGGGGTAGGAGGTGTGGCACCCAACACAGAGTGTACGGGGCAGAGAAGACTTACTGGAAAAGGTCGCAGCTGGGCTCAGACTGAAAGAATAAACAGAGCCGGCCAGAAGCAAAGGGGTGGGGAGCAGATCAAAAGTTAGAGGGACAGTATGAGCAAAGGCCAGGAAGAAGGAGGCAGCTCCTGGCCACCTAGTGTTCCCGGAATGCTGAGAAATTCCACTGCAGTGGCTACTGGAGGGATCACAGGGCTTTGGGGTGCATCGCCTTGTCTTTGTTCTGTTAGTTCAAATGCATTCATGAAAAAGACCAGCCCAGTGGTGCCACATAGAGCTCAAAATTTCAGTATGTGAAGAAGATGTACTTTGTAGCAACTGTGATAATAAAGAGTACCGTGAATAGTAAAATCACCAGGGTAGCAAGCGGCAATTCTTGCCTGCATTGAGTCCTTTGAGAGAGTATTTATGTGGGCTGGGGTCTCTACTTTGTGCTTGGACCATTAGGATTGTTGTATTATAATTTAGCTATGGACATAAAAGTTCAGGTTCATGAGGTATTTTGCTTCAAATAATGTAAAAACAATATATATATAAAGGAGCTAATTACAAGACTTACAAGAATTGAATTTTTAAAATATGTTCTTATTGATTTTTTAGAGAGCAAGGAAGGGAGAAAGAGATAGAAACATAGATGTGAGAGAGAAACATCGATCAGCTGCCTCCTGCACGCCCCCACTGGGGACTGAGCCCACAACCTGGGCATGTGCCCCGACTGGGAATCCAACCGGGACCTCTCAGTCCATGGGATGACGCTCAACCCACTGAGCTACACCTGCTGGGCAAGAATTGAATTTTTAACTATAAAAATCTCGGTTTTTTCTCTAGACCTTCCTACATATTTGAAGATTATTTTTAAGTTAGACTCTAAGGTTCAACATATTTAAAGTTGTCTTAGTTATTTAAAAATACATCTAAGTAAAGATTGATGCCTAAGTAAATTATGAGTAATTTACTGAGTAATATTGTCTTAATTTGCAAGCTCTATAGTCTCTAATTCTTTTTCGTAATGTCTAGTGTAGCGTGATCATCACAATTGGAAAATCGGTATTTGCTTTATAATGATGTATGATTTTTACATGTACATAAAGCAATCTTATTGGTGCACATAATTTTGCTTATGTCCTCACCTAGAGTTTAAAAGGCTGATGGCATGTCCTTTGAAGCTTGCTCAAGATTTTTAACATTAGCTTTTTCAGGGGAATCCTGAGAGCTCACTGTTTCATCTTGAAAGTGTCTCTGTTCATCCTTTCTAATCTATATCTTCCAACACCCAAAGGATCTAAATAGCTGAACCCGGTCTTCTTCCTTTGTTATGATGACATTTCATATTAGATTTCAATTCCACAGATTTGAGGTCAATTTCTAACTCCATCACTCACTAGCTATGGAACTATCAATACTTCGGTAAACTTTCTGGGCCTTCATTTTCTCATTTATAAAGAGTATATAATCCCTGGGTAAAAACAGAACTATTGGGAGGAAGAAATGAAGTTCACTCATCCATTTATTGAGGTCCTACTATCTGCCAAAAATACACTTATAAACACTATATAGTTCAAACTGGCAAAATGGTTATTTCCTTATTAATATGGAGCTTCCTTTACCACTGTTTGGACTACAAAACTTAGAAATGTAAATAGGTGGTAGGTGCACTTAATAGCAGTCAAAGAAACAGCAAAGTGGTTGTCCAACAGAGGCACGTTGGACATACAGTTCTGATACGTTGTCATAAAATTCTGATTCTAAACATTTCAATTTAACTAATTCTCTTCATCAGTATTTTCACCAAAGTTAAAAGGTGAACAATGGACTGAAATGTCTTTAGTCTTTTTTTCTTTCCCTTTCCTGTTTTAATCAGTCAATCAAGCAAGTAATCACTGCAGCTAATCACTGAACATCTAGTACGTGTCCAGAATGATGGTCACCAGTGTTTCCATGTCTTCAGGCTTTCCTTCTACTTGCAAATGTCTGACTGTTTTTTTTTTTTTCTGACTGGTCACGAGCTTTAGAATAACTGGGGAGCTTTACAGTTGATTTGACACACACACGAGTTCTATCAATATCTACATATATATTACATTGCATATTACATGTTACATATGTGAAGAGAGAGATCTGTATACCTGTATAGATGTCTACATCTGTATCTATTAGGAGTCATAGGGTCTTTTTTCCCATTCAAAGAAGCTCAGCTTTTATCCTTTGGTTTATATACCATGTTCCTATAAGTGCATTTTTGTTTTTTCTCTGTAATTCCAATTTTTTTTAAATCCAATATGGGGCTGCCCCATGAAATGGAGAGCACATTGGAGTTCAAATTCAAGGATATAGATGTGATCCTCATTCTGCTGTCTACTCTCTAAAAGACTTTAGACAAGATGGAGTGAATACCTCCCTCCCCTGTTGTGCTTACATGTTGAACTAACATATTTGCCTATAGGTCTGCCTTCTAGACGTTGAAGTCCTCAGGAGCAGACACTGTGTCTTATTCAGTATAGCACAGGGTCAACTAGTATAGATTCTGGAGCTCAAGTGACTAGACTTTTTTTTTATTATTATTAGTTTACTTTTGTTACAGATGTTTCTCCTTTTTTCCCCCATTGGGACCCTCCTCCCCCTCCCTCCCTGCCCCGTCCCCAGCTTTGTCCATTGGTTATGAGTACATGCATACAAGTTCTGTGGTTCATCGCTCCCCTCCCCCACCCCCTCTTCTGGCAATTGTCAAGTGACTAGACTTAAATCTGATCCCCATCATTTATTAGTTGTCTGACTTTGGGCAAGTTGGTTGCCATCTCCGTGCCTCAGTTTCCTCATCTGTAAAAAGAAGATAATAACAGTGCTTACCTCACACTGCTATTATGAGGATTAACTAGATTAATATTTGTAGAATTTTTTTTTTTTTTTGGTACGTGCCCCTAGCAGGAATCGAACCCGGGATTCTCTGGTCCACAGGCCGATGCTCCAACTGCTGAGCCAAACCAGCCAGGGCTTTGTAGAGCTTTTAGAAGAATATCTGGCACATAGTAAATATTATGTAAGTATTTGTTACATGTATATATTTAAAGAATTGTCTCTAACTTCAAAACTCAATATGGTACCGATTTAGTAAGTCTTTGTTGAGTAAGTCAAGTCATGTAAATATTCTGGAACTCGGTTTTCTCTTTTAAAACCATTATACACAGTTACTGTGTGGGTTAAATGAGATAATGGATATTTAAGCATTATAAATGTAAAAGGTATTTTTATTACCATTCATTCATAAGGGCAATGTGACATTAGCAAAATTGGTCATGGAATTAAATTAGTTTCAATGCCTTTTGCTTTGGAAGTGTATTGTCACTGTTCATTAGACCATTATTTCACTTGTTAAACTATTGATTAGTGCTGTAGAAGAGCTAGAAAAATGACAGATTTTGACCCTGACCCATGGAATCTCAGAAAACAACCATGTAATAAGACTTGGTTTGCAATATGTGTTTGTTTAACGTTAACCAAACGGTGAAGTTGAACAGCACCGTGGTGCATATTTACCCCTGAACCTGTCCTCAGAGCCAGTGTTTAAACATGCAAATGTACTGGTAGATTTTGGGGGATTTGGTCAAACTTTCTGTGGGTTATTTTTCTTTTCGGTCAAACTGACAAAACATGAAGACCCAAAGATGTACCAAGGCACATTTTCCAAATGCCAAAGTAAGTGACCTACATTTTGCTTACATTCTAGGATTTCAGACTGCTGGACCTTTTAGTACTTATTTTCAAATTGGCCAGCCACATAATTTTGATCTAATCATAGTTGATTCAAATGTAAGATCTTTTAAGTCATCATGAATTAGTGCATGGATAAACTGGAAATATGAATGGATGACTGGCTCTCTTTGGGTAGCCTGTTGATCAAATAGGACTGTATAATTGATGGGTGTCTTCCATCTTTACATTTCTTAAACATAAGGAAGTCTTGCAAGCATGCATATATGCTACTTTTCATTAATTTGAGGTTAACCTGGATAACATTGCTTAGAATTTGAGCTGACATCTGAAAATCTGCTGTGTTAAATCCTTTATTAGATCCAGCACAATTCATTCTTAAAGGTTTAGAAATGAGGAAACACATATGCAGGTGTTTTCAAATAGAAAGCTTTATAGAAATTAAAAATAACATTAATTAAAAACCTTTAGTGTTCTTATAAAATATTCTTATGCTATTTGAGAAATATACCAGTTTATTTACCTATTAGGTGGTATAGGTACAAATGGGAATAAATATAATGCTGATGGAAATAAGTGTTGTCCACTCTGATATTTTACATTCTTTCCATCTCTTCCCCTTTCAAGTAGTTGGTCTTCTAGTTGCTGACATATTGACTTATTCTCACACAAGTGTAAATATACTGACATGGATAAGTGCCTGTTTTCCTCCTAAACAGAATAATATTGAAATATATTTATTACATAGATATAGATGTCTTTAGGCTTAGTACCTATCCAGAGTAATAAGATTCATGGTCTCAACAACCCAGTTTAATTTTTATAAGGCAAATTTAGTTTTTAAAAAATCAGTCAGGCTGGTGTGGCTCAGTGGTTGAGTGTCGACCTATGCACCAAGAGGTTGCAGCTTCCATTCCCAGTCAGGGCACATGCCCAGGTTGTGGGCCTGATCCCCAGTGAGGGGCGTGTAGGAGGCGGCCAATAGATGTTTTCACTCATCAGTGTTTCTATCTCTCTCTCGCTTTCACTCTCTCTAAAATCAATAAAGAAAAAATATTTTTTAATAATCAGTAGCACTATTTGGTGGTAGAATAATAATAATTAGTCTACTGAATTATTCAGTTGTCCAATGTGCAGTCATCTAGACTAGTTTTCCTGGGACAATTGTTAAGTAAACAGGATTTTTATCACTCTCATGCCCAATTATGAAAAGAATCAACAGGAGCAAGAACTGCAACATGGAATAGAGAAAATGAGCTTCAGTGAGCTGTTGAAAGACCCCCTAGGATTTTACTCAGTGTTTTCTGGTCATAGTTTGGTCACAGGAAATATTATTTAAATATTTCTTTAATAGTCAGCATAACTTATTTTTATCACACTAATATAAGGATTTAGAAATATGTGGTAAAAAGATGAAACACATTTTTAGATGTCATCTCAACAGAGAAACCCCAGCTATAGTGAAAATTTTGAGGCTCTGTTTATTCTTTTTCCCTTAGGACTTCAGCAAATAAAAGTACTCATGTGCAATATAAATGTTTAGATATGTCCATGAGAAATACATATATATATTTTTTTCTTGTTTTCAATATGTAGAAATAGATGAAGTCATGTGGCTTTGTGGCACATGAGTTTTCACCTAAAATGTTTAAGAAATAACTTTCTCTCAAAGCTTTGCATTATCTAATCACACTAGATATTCTATATTGCAACTGCTGAAATTATTTGACAATAATTGACACAAGATGTACATGAGATAGCATGCCTGCATTGAGTATATTTGGGTAAGGGGGAGATAAATTTTCAAGAATTCTAAGTGGTTAGAAGGTACCTATTTCGATCTCTCTCTGTATAGCTCTATGAATCATAAGGAGATGACTTTCTTTTATATCTTGAGTAGGCTGATAATTAAGAGCTATTTTTATTTTTTATTCTATTTTTCTTTTCTTCTCCCCACCCCTCTCCTTCCCTTCCTCCCTTCCTTTCTTTCTTATTTTTGCACGGAAAGGTACCATATTAAAGAAGGCAAGTGTATTCTTTATTTCCTTTTCTGTAAGTCAGATAGTACATATAAAGACCTTACAACAGGGCATGGGATATAGTAAGAACTAAATGATATTAGTTGTTGTTGTTGGTTGTATGTATATTTTTAAATCAGTGAACCGCATAAAATAGCCTAGGTATTTAATATTTTTATGAGAACCTATTCTTAAAAGGATATTATTTTTTATTCAGAAGAATAATTATCATATATTAACTAAACCCCAATTCAAAAATTTCATTCCACATTCTTGGCTGAAAACCAGATGGCAAACTTACTTCCTAGGCAAACATTCCAGGAATGGTTCCCAAACTTCTGTTATTTGCAATATTCACAGATTCCCTGGGAGATATAGCTTCCTTTAGTGGGCCCTTTAAAATATCCATCCACATGGACATTAGCATGTTGCCTTGTATTAATTTGTTATGAAGTTAACATTTCATGTATAGGGAACTCTGTACATATACATATTTTTAACAGGAATAATGACACGGTCTTGATGCCTCCAGCATTACCTCAGTCTGACGCAATGTCTGTTTACTCTGGTCTGGTATTTAATAAAATATACAAACTTGCCATAGCAACCATGCAACATGAAGCATATATGTGTTTCTAAGATAAGGATAACTTTTTTTTTAAAGAAATATACAGAAATATGTCAGTTGTACAGATACAGATTAGATATCCTGCAAAATGGAAATGTGTATGGTAATAACATTTTCATATGAAACCGTAAGAATATTTCTAAAGACTTGCAATACTTCTAAGTACTTATTATTATTTACAAAAGGAATCTTAACAGTGACTCTGGCAAAGAACACACAACCACATACAAGTAAGAATTTGGGTTAATGACCATCATTTTATTTTAAAAACATGATATGTAAATAGAATGCCTTATTTTTATTTTGCTTAACATTTTCTGAATATGTTTGTTAAAAGTGAACCTTGAGGAACCTGAAACAGAACCACTCTGAGACACCTATTTCTAAAGAACAAGTATGAAACATTCCTTCTATTTTTATTGTATGGAAATGATTTGTGCTCTGTGGTCAGGTGGACAGGTGCCTAGGTCCCTTGGTCTCAGTATTTGGTATATTTGGTGGCTTAAGTCCCATGGAATTTGAAGTCCATCACAATGGACTATTTCCTTACTTTCTCTATTCAAAGAGTTGTGCCTTTATTTATTTTTCTCAGTTAATTTTGGTGGAGAACTCACATGGGTTTTTGAATTGTTTTTCTAAATTTTTTGCAAAACTTAAAATATTTACAAATTTAGGAACTCAGAAATATCTACATATATAATATTAGTTTTATTTTTAAAATTACAAAGGAGCACCAAGTGGCTTTTTATTTCAACTCTGATAAAAATTTTTAAAAAGTGTGGCAGAAATAATAGCTCAGAGGGATTGGGGAATAAAGAATAACCTCCCACCAGTTGAGAGACTAAAATTCCTGAAAAGCCCATGACAAGAGAATTCCAGGTTGAGTCACTTGACAGCTTATGGGGAGGATATGGTTATAGGGTTGGGGCCAAGCTTGTGTGAATCTGTAAACTATTTTTATATTTATAGAAGGAAAAATGTCACCAGTGATTTTGCTACATATTTTAAATTGGTAATAAAAAATACAATTCAATTTCAACTTTCTATCTTTTGCGAAAATGTTTCTAGAGTCTTAAATTTTGCTGTTGCATAGCTAATTGCATTTAAAATTAATAATTACTATTAACTAAATGACTTAAATATAATACTAACGAAGTAATAGAAAATTATTCACAAAGCTAAAGGTCCTTAACAATTATTTTCTAGTATATATGGCTAGTGTAAGTATAAGTCATTAAATTCTCCTATCTTTTCAATAGTTGAACAGAATAAAGAGAACTCAGACTAAAGTGAAAAGCTGGTAGGCTTTTGGAAAGGTTTGCTATTGACATTCACCTTTGACAACAGGACCTGCATGTTCATCTGGCGTAGTAGCAGGAAACGCTTGTAGGTGTGACCTTCATAATCCATCCTAGCATCTTTTCTTAGGAGATAATCGAATGGTTTGGGTCATTCCTCTTCTAGGAGTCTTGTGTCAGCTATTGGTAGACTACAGGGACATGTCGATGAGTTTTACCACCCGAGAGCCTTAAAGGCAGCTTGGCTAGATAGCAAACCTATGGAGCACCTCTAAACGACTCATACTTTTAATCACTCCAAACCATTTTCCTGAATATTTAATAGTTAATATAAAATAATAGGAATATTATAAAATAATGAAAATGATATTTAATATAAAATATTATTTATATGCTGAATTTATTTTTACTTTAAAATGGACTTGTTTTTAGGCAAACCAAACCTGCAGAATGAGGAAAGCAAGTGCTTTTTTGTTCCTTAGACATTACTTTTTTCTTTTTTATTGAATTTATTGGGGTGACATTCGTTAATAAAATTATATAGGTTTCAAGTATACAATTTATAACATATCATCTGTATATTGTATTGTGAGTTCACCACCTCTGACATGAAATTTTGATGATCTTTGGCAAAAGTGTTACAATATAGACCCCCAAAATGAAATGTTTCATTGCTTAGCTTAGGTAGAATGGTAAATTTCCTTTTATTTCTTATTATAGAAATTTTCAAATTTATATAAATGTAGATGGAATAATATAGTGAAATCTCATATATGCATTATCTAGTTTCAAAATTATTAACTATGGCCAATCTTACTACATCTAAACAACTTCTCCTCCCACCCATTATTTTAAAGCAAATTCCAAATATATAATTTCCTAGTAAATATACCTGTATATACGAGGAACAGAAAAGTATTTTTTAAAATGTAGTCACATGGCACAATTGTTAAAATCAAAACAACCTTTACTGTTTACTGGTAATGACTTGCAATCTTAGAGAAAGCTGAGTAAGCACCAGGTGAGTAGACCGGTACATGTTTTGAAACCTGATTGAAGGGGCACTCCAGGTCAGTTAGGTTTGATCAGGAAGAAATGTTAGGTTAATCATGGAAGAAATGTTAGGTAAGTCATGGAAAATTTACTTAGGAGGAAGGTTATTTGGACAAAATTGAGCAAAATGTAGGCTGGAACATCCTCAAGGAAATGAGCAAAGGAATGAAAATAAGGTGTAATTTTTCTTTAAAAGAGAAGAAATTTTATGAGATTGAAGAAACAGAATACTGAAGTTTGAGAATGACATTTTAAAGGTGTGTAAATTGACAAAATCCAGAATATGGAAAATTCTATAGGACACACGACTTGGTTTCATCATCAAATAAGTTGTCAAAGGAAAAAAGGAGAGATGAGGGGTGGTTGAACCTATGGATTAAGACAGACTTAAGAGACATATCAACCAACAAGTGTATGAACACTGTTTGGACTCTGATTTAAACAAACTAAGGGTAAAACAAAAGATAGGCAATCGGAAATATTTGAATACTGCCAGGAAATGTTATAATATTAAGGAAATGTTAGTCTATTTAAGGTGTAATAATATTTTAGTTTTTCTTAAAGACTTCTTTACCTTTTTGAGATACATACAAATTGTGTATGGATCAAATTATACAGTGACTTGGATTTGCTTGGAAATAATCTAGTAATGATTGTAGTAGGGGTAGCAGGGAAGAGAGGTATGGGTATAGATGAAACACAACAGACAAGTATTGATAATTGTGGAAGCTGAGTGAAGATGGAGTCTCATTATACTATTCTCTACTTTGGAATATGTTAGAAAGTTTTCAGATTTTAAAAGTCTAAGCTTCATAGTTTAGAACTACTACATATTTCTTGATATTCCTCCAAAAAGTTTGAAAGCAGAAGGAAGATCCTATAAATTCCTCCAGACAACTAGAAATTTCTATTAACTAGCACTTTTGAGTTTTGCCATTATAGTTGAAGTCAACAATGGTGAGCCTAAGGCACTATGAAACATGAAAAGATTAAATCAGAGTCAATAAAATTTTAATTTTAAAAAGGCTCTTGCTATATTCTAATTCTTTGAAAACTGACAATCCATGGCAGGTATAATTTCTTCTTAACCAGAATATTGTATTTCCTAATTATGTAACAAAGAGTTTTTCTATATATCCTTAGCTAGACAAATGAGATTTTGAGCAGAATTTCACTCTTCTGTGCCTGTGAAATTTATACTTATCCATGTGCATGTGTGCACCTCACCTAAGTTTTGAGGACATCTTCAAAAATTTGAAACACTTGCGTACATAAAGCTCCAATCACCGAAGAGTAATTGTTCAAGGTGAGGCCTCAGGAAGGTTAAAATCAGAATCTGCATGGGACTCCATGCCTTATCCCAAACCCAATCTACCTTCCTATTTATTTAAAGTATTGCCCGTTCTGTTTGTCATGGCATGCTGTGGTCTAAACAATCATTTTTAGATCTGCAATTCAAAACACAAAAGGGGGTTTGTTCAGACATCAGTGTAACCAAAAAAAGTGCTGCTAATGGTTATGCCCTTGATTTGACTGAAACCATGCTTCAGTGAAACATCAACCAATTTTAGGGAAATTTCAGAAAACTTAATGATTTTGCATTTGTAGATCTAACAACCAGTTACTAGGTAGAAATTTTCACTTTTCTAAGCCTATAGGTTGTGTTTCTAAATACTTCAAAGATCGATGACTCATCATGAGGCTATTTTAATTACTCTTTGAAGCTAATATCTAGCACTTGTTCCCCTTTTTACAGAAATGCATTCATCATTTGATTACCTCTTACTAAAATAAAATCTCAGCCAAGCCCCACATGTGTCTATTCGATCTAAGAAGGAAAGAATCATTCTGTTTGAATTTGTTTGTGTCCAATCTTAGGAGATTCTCTGGTTGATAGTCATAGAGTAACCCTGCCCCTTCTTATGACAGCAGTTAGGGTTGAGAGACACAGAGAAGCCTAAATAATCAAGTTTTATGATCTGTATCCTCCACTCCGGCCATAATTCTGTTAATTTTATAAAGTCTGAAATCTCATTTTTTTTAAAGTTCTCATTAGTGATAGTCATATTCATGACAGCCCAACACTGTGCCAAGCACTTCACATGTATCAAATCAGTAATACCCTCACCTTATGGGTAGGTATTATTATTATCCCCATTTTACAAGTGAGGCAACTAATGCTTAAAATGATTGAGTAACTTACCTGACGACCAAAGCTAGCGAATGAATGGCTGAGCCAGGACTCACACCCCCATGTCTGACTGCAGAGCCTGGCTCCTAATGATATCCCATCACCACTGGGAACCCTCTTTGTGTTGGACATTGTTCCTAACAGGATCACCATCTTTGAGACACATGGAAGCAAACTGGAGAGCTCAGCATGAGAGCTGGGAAAATACAGCAGGTTTTATGGAAGAAGAATGGTATGACGTCAGAGAGAGGAGAGGGTTCCAGGCAAGAGAAATGGAGTCAGAAGTTTGGCCACAAAACAACTAGAGTCTGCTTTAGCTCCAATGGCTGTGTGTGGAGAGTCCGGCTGAGGTGGGCCTGGATAGCCAGGTTAACAAGTTTAAACTTTGTGGAATTCTGGTATAAAAAATAATGTAAAGCATTGTGTTTGGTTTCATTCTTCCAAGTGTGGATACTGCTATAAATTACGCAATTGTTTGAAAGTAAAGCTGGTACTTACTTGATTTTTGTCTACATTGATATAGTACATGAGGCATTTCTCTTTTCTTTCAGAAAAACTCTTTCTTCTCTTTAAAGAAAAAGTTCAAAAAGCAAACATACCTTCCCATCACCCCTTAAAAAAACAATGCCTGCGAAGTTGAACTACAGCCTATGTGTTTACATTTCTTGTCACACCCCCTATTGACTGTCATCATTAGTCAAATAACTAAGCAACATGACATCAGAGAAGTCCACACAATTCAGTGGGTCTTTTGTTCACTCTCCCAATTTACAGCGAACTGTTCCTCCCTCAAGATTACAGGGCTGAGTCCCCTGCTCTGCCACTCGCTGTGGGACCTTCCAGTCCACACACAGGAGATAGGACCTAGAAGAACAGCTTGCAGAGTGATGCGAGGCGTCTAATGTTTACACAAAATAAGTCATAAAGACAGCACATGCGCCACTATTCCATTTTCAAAGATTCAGAGAAGCAGATTTGCCTATGACAGGAGTTAGAAATCATTTGAGCTATGTCAACTCTTTGCATGGTTAGGCTTTGGAGTCAGCATCCTCTACCTGCCCTCTGTCCTCTGGTAGGGTTTGGGATAAGGAACATTTTTGGATAACAGACATCACTAAAATGAAGACCTAGGGCAGTGCCTTCAGTTAGACTTCGGTCTAGCCAGGGCTCCGAATGGAGAGCCTGTGTTATTTTGTGAATTGACAATATGTCTCTGAAAGCCCGAAATGTGAAATTCTAAAAACTCAAAGGGGTATTTACACTTGCTGATAGCAGTGGATATTTTGTTCTCTCCTCTGTTTGGGGGGAGAGCTCTCCAATGGGTGCTGGCTGAAGCTGGGGTTGCACCTAACCATTCTAGGTAGTGTTCAGAGGCGAGGCACTTCCCTGAGCTAGTTACAGCCTCCAGTGTCCAGGTTCCCCATGCTGCGAGAATTCAGGTGAAGAATAACATTCCCATTTAAAAATCCGACTTAAGCCACCTCGGGGAGAGGCTTCTCCCACTGGCAGGTGGGTCGAAAGGACAGAAAAGTATAACACTGACAGTTTCTGGACCCTTGATAGTTGCCCTGAGACCAAAGATGCTGTTTTGACTGTGACCTGTGTCAAACTGAGCAGTCACTTGCTGTCATTCCTCTGTCCCTGACTTACCATCTATGTGACTGAATGCAGACTGGCAGGGAATTTCCTATAGCAGAGGCATTACTTTTTTAGTTTCAAGAAATCTGAGTTGTCTTAACTAAAGGTAAAATCACAAAACAGATTATCATATGGGTGTGGAAATTTTCAAAGGTGTCAGACTTTATACCTTATTGTCTAAATATATACTTATCTGCTCTGTTCTGTTTCTTCTTTCCAATCCTCCAGTGGCCTCTGTTTTAAATGAAGATGGAGTTTATACATCCTTTTGCCCTAGCACACACTAATTGTCATTTTGAAGAGAAAAATGTATTCAAACTTTGTCCTCATCCTTTTTACCTCAACAAGCGGCCTCAGCACCTCTTTAATCCAACTGAAGTGTTAACTATGTATATCAATTGAGAGAAAAAAATATATACCACTAAATATATAGTCAAGCAACTGGAATACTACTAGACAATAAAAAGGACCCAACTATTGATACAACTTGAATGAATCTCAACAGCATTATGAGTAATGGAAAAAAATCTCAAAAACATCACATATAGTATGATACCATTTATGTAACATTCTCAAAATGATTAAAAAAAAATACAGAGATGGAAAACATCTGGTTGCCAGGGGTAGGGAGGAGGAAGTGGTTGTGACTAAATCTCTGTATGTGATAAAATGGCATAGAAACTATACATACCTATTGTGCCAATGTCAATTTCCTGGTATTATGGTAAGAAAATTATGTCTGAGTAATCATTAGAAGAAACTGGGTGAAAGGTATTTGGAGTCTCTCTGAGATACCTTTGCAACTTCCTATGAATCTGTAATTACTTCAACATAAAAAGGTTGAATATATATGTCAACCAACAGCATGGGCTCCTCTGCACAGCAAGTGTGGATACAGCACAGCGACGCATGCCAAAAAGTGTCAGGTGTGTTTTAAGTGTGCTCTTACTGAAGGATTGCTTCAAAACACTGAAAGGAATAATGACGAAAGGTGTTCTCAGGACTATAATCGCCCCATTTATGGAGCGCTCTGAACCACCTGATTGCTTCCAGGGGTTCACGAGGCTGGGCTTGAAACACTTTAACCATCGAGGTCAGTTTGGTCACAGAGTTTACAGGAGCAATCTCATCCATATACCACGTCCCTCCTATATGGAAAAATTCCAGAAAATAAGCCTACAGCCTGTGCAGCCACGCAGGAAACGTTTTTGAAAACAGAAAAGGCCACCACAGTCTCCTTAATGAATCTCTCCCTCTTCCCTCCTTTTTTAGTTCCTCGCTCCTTCTCCTTTCAGGTTCATCTCATTCACTTGCCTGGTCTCTCTAGCAAAGTCAAGCAAAATCAGACAAACCTGTGAGCAGTGCTGTGAGCCCGAGGCGTTGTCCTCCCGCGGTCCTCCCTGCGCGCCACGACCCAGCTCATGCTCCGGGCGCCCCGTGCCCGCCCCGGTGGGCCCGCCCCGGTGGCTGCGCAGGACGCGCGGCACCCCAGAGCCAGGCGCCACTGGCCACCAGCCACCGCGGAGATGCTGCTGGGCGGGAGTACCAACACTGCAAACAGAACAGCAGCCCGACCAGCTGTCAGCCGCAGTGGCCTCTTGGTCAGTTACATCTTTTTTCTTTTTCTTCTTTAACATTTTTATAGTACCGTGAGTGTACCCAATGTTATACAATTATGCCAAAACAAAGAGCAAAGTCCTTGTCATGAAGAGTATGCAAATGTAAAAGGTGCCAATGACGCAAGGCAAAATGACAGGACAAACACAGGGTATAAGTGTGAAAGGTAAGATAGAATCAATAAGATTTAAATGGACCCAAAAAATGAAAAGGCTAAGTCAGAGCCCCAACTCCTCATAGCAGAAAATAGAAATAAATATTTGCAACAATAGCAATAGTAAAGTGACAGTTTTTGAGTGTTTATTATGTGCCATGCAGTATCATTGAACCAGTTCTGTAAGGTAGGTGCTATTAGGATATCTAACTGGAAAACCGGGGTTTTAAAAAACTGTTTAATTTAGCAGACACCTCTAAATGCTCACAAAGTGCCAAATATGAACCTTTACACATATTAATTCATCGAATCCTCAGAAAATCCTTATGAAATAGGAACTATTTCCCTCATTTTACAGATGAAGAGAATGAAGCAGTCAGGTTCAGTGACTTGCTTAAGGTCACTCAGGAGGAATGTGGGAGAGCCCAGATCTGAATCCAGGAAGCCCAACTCTATGCTGACCCTCGGGTTCACGGCCATACACCCTGACACCCAACACTGCATGCTTAATCTTGTGCAACAATGCACACTGAATACATAATTTAATTTAAAAATATTTATATTGACTATCAACAATGCACAAATTCCGTTTGCAAAGACCTTATATATTGCAATAACAAAGTGTTTAGTTGAAGAATAAATACTGTTAGGGAAAAAAAATGAACCAGGTTTTCCTTCCTTCCTTCATTCAACAAATGTGCATGAGTGTTTGTTTATGCCAGGCACTGTGTGAGGCACCAGGTGACAGCAGTGACCAGAAGAGACAAAATGAGAGAAAACAAGGAAATGATGGAGATGATGTTCATTTTAATGATGGATACACATTAGACTTATCTGGAGCAATAGGGGCAAATAGCCAGCAGGAAATAAGGGAACATTTCAATCTTATTTAGGAAATGACATTATTCTGGGCTGGACTGTTCTCCACATGTATTATGTAGCCCTTTTTTCATTTCTTCTCTTCTGTTTCCTTCATTTTAGTTACAACAGTTAGAGGAAAACACAATATCAAAGAACATTTAGTATGGACATATGTTAACATGTCAGATAATGCCATGGGTGGCAGAAGTAATAACATGAATAATAACAGCTATCACATATTGAGTGCTTACTGTGTATCAGACATTAGTCTAAGCATTTTATGCTGTGTCAACTCATTGAATACTTATAACAATCTCATGCGGTAGATGCTATTATGATCCTGATTTTATAGATGAAGAGACTGAAGCTCAGAAAGATTAAGAAACTTGGATATAATAGCAAGGATATAATGCTAAAAAGTGGAGGATTTAATCTACAAACTGAAATTAGGTTTGAGGTTATTTATAGATTACATTCACCCTTTGTATTCCCTTCCTAATAACAAGATGACTAACAGTATTTTGCGAGTGTGAAAAAGGGGACAAGGCATGCAGACCCCTGAGCCCAGAATGAAAAACTGGTATGAAAGATTCCTAAAGAAAAAGGAGACATTGAGAGTTTTAAGTTTTCAAAGTCTGTTATCAAAAGCCAGAATCTTAACTGGCATAAACATCTATCCGTTATTCCTTCCCCACCTCATTTTATCTTTTTAAATATGTTTTTACTTCTTGACTCCTCTATAAGATACTGAAAAAAAAAAAAAAAGCCAGTGAAAACTAGAATAGAGAAATCCTCCCCCTCTTTCAGTTACCCTTCCCCCAAGAAAAACACAGAAGAGCATTTGTTTTTTTGTAATTGTGTGGGATGTATCTCTGCTAAAACAGAATATCCCCTTGAGAACCAGAAAAATAATTTGGTTTTTCCATACAGGGGACAACAAAGTCTAGTCTTTCCATTTGAGTATGGGTTTTAAAACACTAACATTATAAGGAGTCTAAATAACTATGGTTCTCTGTTATAGGGCCATAATAAAATGATAAAATAATAAAATGTATTGCTAATTCCTGTACAGCAGGAACTCAAATAATGTCCTTTGTTCAACGTTGTTTTGGAGGAGCTTAACTTTTGTTATATCAACTAGCCTATGGTAAAATTGGTTTTGTTATATGTCCTTCTGTTTAAAGTTGCAGAACCTATTGACCACCTTAAGTGAGGATGTATTATATTCAGTCATTTTGTTCCCTATAGCACAGTTCACTTCAGAACGACAAGGGAGGGGCAGAACAAGGGGACAGTTGCAGAGAGAATGTGCAAAACACCTCCTAAGACCACACCTCCCTCCCTGCCCCTCCCTTGCATTCTCCACTTTCCAGTACTGAACTCCTATGTTCCCAGAGTGGCTCCCACCATCTCCTTTCTCTGTTCAGACTGATCTCTCTGTTGAGAATCCTCTCCCACTTCCTTTGCCTGGCTAACTTTTATTTCTGCTTCCAAACCTAGCTCAGGCATCACCTAGTCTTGAAATGTTCTCTGACCCCTTTTCTCAGCCAGATTCAGTGGCAGAGTACTCAAGGCTGATTCTTCCCTGGCCCTCAACATGCTGTTAGTGCAACTGTTTATTTATTCTTTCCCCCAATAGACTAATTCATTTATTTAACCAACATTTCTTGAGCACCTAGTGTTTGCCCAGGACAGTGGTAGGTGTTAGGGAGACGGGGATAAAAGAAACTCCCTAATACACTTTCTGAAAGATAATGATACTCAATGACTGTTTGTGGAATGAATGAATGGAATTAGGTCATTACAAAAAACAGTGGAAGGAAGACCAGAGGAAGATCAGCAGTCACATGAAAGTGATTCGGTTTTTCCATTCTCCCATCTCTCACATCCGACTCTGTTGTGTAACACCTTTCTGACCCTCTTCTTTCCTCATGTGTCCATTCCCCTAATAGTCTTTCTCTTAACTGCGGTCTTATTGGAAGCAGGAACTTGGACTAGGAAGGACATGGCTCTGATGTCAGCACTGTCACTTACTAGCTGTGTGACCCTTGGCTCTTTCCTTAATTTCTCTGAGCTTCAACTTCCTCCTCTGTAAAATGGAGATAACCAATATCTATAGCATGGAGTATCGTGTGATGATTAAATGTGATTCCCATATGCAAAGGGCTTAGTGCCAAGTCTGACTTAGAGAATCCTCCTTTCCTTTCTTTTGTCTCTCCCCTATGTCTACCCCTTACCCTTGCTACAAGATGTCATCAAGGCAGTAGTGGCGTGGGAGACGATTTCAGGAGATATACATGGAAGCACATTTTTTAAAACTATTATTTTGATATATATTAAAATATGTAAATAGTCATTAAACCCCATCAAATCTTTGATTTTTATAGAAATCATTGCATTGGATATGTAAAAAGTAAATAATAAAAAAAGAGGGATTTAGGTTTTTAAAAATAATTAGAAAATATCAGTAAGTCAGTACGAAGGATAGGGAAAAAATGAATAGATGCCTGAAAAACACTGATAAAAATGAACAAAGGCAATGACATAAAAGAAGAAAAACATTTAACACAGAGTCCACAAGCTGCTATGTTTATTAGGCTTGCCTTCAGCATTTGATAATCTGACAGGTAACCATAGTTATATTATGCATTTCTCAAATATCACTTGCTAAAAAATAATCCAGTCCTGGGGCTGTAAAGATTTCGTCTTTAGCTGCATGGTTATGTCATTGGCTTTCTTAGGCTAAGATAAGTTGTAATAGACCAAGAAGTCAGCTTTGGGTCCCTAAGAAGTCACCTGTCCAGTTCTGCCCATGGTAAAGTACAAAGTGAAAGAGAATTGTTCATTTATATTTAAGAATAATTAATGTCCAAAAAGAACTTCCAAAATTGTTCTATGTTCCCCACACTGTGAATCTCCATTTCCTGATCTTTAAATTGGGTATAATAATGGAATCTATCTCTTAAGGCTGTTATGAGAGTAAATGCTAACGTATAAGAAGCACCTAGTAATATATAAGGAACACTATACACGCACTCTGATCACTAATCTGGCAGAGAGGAACCTCCCTGGAGCACTGGGTACTGCATACTCCCCAGAAGAGCTCACTTCCAGTCCCCAAAGCCCCAAAAGTTCTTTATCCCCTGATGCCAGTCTTCCTGCTTTTTTATGTTTGTGATAAAGTCAGCTTAATAAAAGCTTCTGTCTCTGAACTCACTCACATGGTATTTGGTGATTTGGGAAGATCAGATGTGTTTTGTTTGTTTGTTTGTTTTTGATGTTTTTTATTGATTTTTTAGAGAGAGAGGAAGGGAGAGAGAGAGATAGAAACATCCATGTGAGAGAGAAACATTGATTGGCTGCCTCTTGTACGCCCTCTATTGGGGATCCAGCCCTGACTGGGAATCAAACCGAGACCTCCCAGTCCATGGGATGTTGCTCAATCCACTGAGCCACACCAATAGGGCAAGATCAGATGTTTTCTTCAGTGTCTTTGTCCTTATAAACTTCTACCAAGAACATAGATTGTTTCTGTAGCTTCATTTGTTAGGATTTGAGAGACTTGTCACACACACCCTTCTTATGTTCCATAGGAGAGAGTCCACAAATCTCACTGACTCTTTAGAGACTTGTTTGGGGGAGGAGGGGGAATAAAACCCATGGGCTAATTTCCCCACTCCCACAAAAAAAGTTAAGGCCTACAAAAGGCTATAACCAAAGATGAAACAAGCCCAAGCTATAACTAACTACCAGGCCCTGGAAATTATGATCTAGGTGTAGGACACTCTTTACAACGTAAGACATTTATGCATACTAATTGCGCTGCGCGGAAGCAACTAAAGGTGAACATAGGGAACCAGGGCTGGGAAACAGGCTGTCCACCGCTGAAGGCCTGGCGGCCGGCTCTCCTTCCCTAATTACCGGTGAGAAGCAGCACCTCTCCCAAGTGAAGAACAAAGAACGCAGGTCGGGAGCCTTTGGGGGCAGGGGCGCCAGGCCAGGGGGGCAGCCCGGAGAAGTGCGTGGCCTCGGTCTGCTTACAGCTCAGGGCCGCAGCTCCCACTTCACCTCCATTCTCGGGATGTAAGATCCCCCCGAGACAGGTAGAGATGCACCTTTTGCACTGAGAAACAGACAGCAAGAGTCACCCCTTCCTACTCCAGCGAAACCAGCCTCAGGTTTCTAAAGGCTCTGCGGAGGACTGCGGCTGGGGATCTCCCCGGTCCTCGCCTAGACTCTCAAGGCCCCCAGCTACGTACCCCTCACTTCCCCGCGCACGCCCTGACACACCAGCGACAAAATCTCCCTGGCCTGGCTTCCCTGGGTCAGTTCACCCCTTTCCTCTAACCAAGTCAACAGCTCGCTGTGCAGTTCCTGGGCTGGTCCCGGCGCGCACCTTAGGGACACCCTTTCCACCTCTCTCTGCTGAATTACTAAGAGGCACAGGAGGAGTGCGGGTCCTTCCCCACTGTGCGCCTCCATCCCCAGCCGGCGCCCACGCAGGGCGCAGAGCCCACCTGCACCTGGCACAGGAGAAGAGCCCCCTTGCCTCCTGCTGTCTCCCGCCAAGGGTGGCTGGTCCCGCCCTCATCTATGTGGTCTCCCGGACTGGGAGCTTCTCCCCACCCACTCTCCAGGGGGCTCCCTAAATCCGTGCTTCCTTCTCTCTTCTCCCCATTCATTTTTTTCTTCCATTTTCCTCCCACTCCCAACCTCTTGGGTTTGGACTCTTATCACTCTTGCCTTCTCCCCTCCTCCCTGGACTTCTCCACTCTTCCCCGACGTCCTCTCTCCGTTCACAGACTTCATCACGGTTCGCGCTCCCATTTCTGCACCGCCCCCGCCTTCTTTCCAGCAAGACCCCTACCCCAGCCCGCTTCCGATTCCACGGCGCGCACTGGCTGCGCACGACCAGGATCCTCAGCCCAGCTCTGCTCTGGCTTTCCTCCTCCCTCGAAGGAGACTCCTCCCGGGCTCCTGGTGCCGAGCCTCCCCTCCCCCGCCCCCGGGGAACCCCTCTGGCCTCAGAGGTGGCCCAGCTGTCAGGGACGACAGATCTATTTTAAGCCCTGCACCCAGTGCTCCCACCCCGAGGACGCGGGCACTGGTCCCGAGACGCGGGCAACACCTTGCCAGCTCCATCCTGAGCTGATGTGGAACCAGCTCCCGCAGGAGGTCGGACCCCTCCGCTAGGCAGGCAGCGCGGCCACCGGCCACCGAACTCAAAATCCCAGCACTGAGGGAATCCCGGGGCCCAGCGCCGCACGCCCGGCCGCTCCCTTCCCGCCCCGGGAACAGGCTGCCTTGGCACAGCCACCTCTTCTCGCAAAGGGTGTCATTCGAGCCCTCCCAGCCAGACTCCTTTACCTCCGTGTGCCCCGGTTACTTAATTTCTATTCAGCCCGGTCATTAGCCTGCAATAACCCAGAGTGTGGTCCTTTGGAAAATAATAAGAATTTGGGACTATCAACAAGTTATGAAGAGCAACAACGCCTAACCTAAGCCCCAGATGGTTGAGAGACGGACTGCACACGTGTGCGTGTTCCCACGTGCGCGCGCGCGGACACACACACACACACACACACACACACACACCGGCTGGGACCCAGCCACAAGTTTGCATACTGACAAGTCTCTAAGTGTAACAGAAAATATAAAAACTTTCACTCACCTGCTTCTCTTTCTACCCTCTCCGGACCGGAATCTAGGGAAGTATCGTAAAAGAGTGGATTGAGAGACCCTTCTTCCTTTTCTTTTCGTCTTTCTAAGAGTGGAAATTTCCATCATGTGATAGGGGGCAGCATCCCCAGTGTCGCGTTTCCTGCGGACCCTCCCTTCCAGCTCAGCCACCAATCGTCAGGCGGCAACCTGAGATGCAAACAAAAGCATCCTCCCAGGTGGGGCTGAGTTGTCCCTTGTCCCCCAAGAGCAAAACCTGGGAGCTGGGAGTCCCTGCTCCCTCTTTCCTGGTCCCCCCAACAGAGAAGATCTTTGTGTGATTGGGTTTTTTTGTTTGGTTTTTGGACGATTAAGTTTCTTCATTAGTCAAGGTTGCATTTATTGGATCTGTTCTATATGCGGAAATACATGTTGCTCTTCATTTTGAAGTCTGTAAAAGAATCTTTCTGGTAGGTGACTAAACTTCCTCGGGGTTTGGAAAAAATAAATAAGCAAATGGGGAAGGGATACAAATGAAACATCTGTCATTCACAGTTAAAGTCACCTTATGCAACAGGAAGGTGGAGGATAACTTGCTAACACTTAACTATAAGTAGGGGGCTTTTGTAGGGGTAAATTTTTCTTCTGGGAGTCCAATATAAGCATAATCCTCAATGTATATGAAGAAGAAATTAGGATATAATAAATGACATTTTAATTTCAATTCTGTTTATTAAAGGCACTACCTGCCATTTTAAGAAAAACTATTTATATTAAAACCATTTTCTGATGTTAACCAAACGTCTTGTTTCAAAGAAAGCCCATGTAACAAATATGGTCACAATCTCCTGTTTATTTATTATTTATTTGTCATTCTTTAGGGGAAATAATATTCTCCTATGGAGACCTGATCCCACACTTTAGCAAACTCACCGGGCAACACAAATTACTTTTGGAATTCTCCAATGTCCAATTTAACTTTGTTCAGAAGGGTCTCACTGTTCATAAAATGAATATTTAGAACTCTATCATTTTACAGTGCCCATTAACTAACATTCCAGCAGCACCTTAACATTTTAAGAAACAGGGTATTAATAACAAAAACCCACCCAGATAATGCATAATATTAAGGAACATTAAAAACACAATTAATACACACACACACACACACACACACACATCAAGTTGTACTAAAACTATTTAACAATGCAAATTTGATAGAAGGATGAGGTAATAAATATTTTCACTGGAGTTACCATTTGGAACCTTAAAAATTGATTAATTATTAAATGGAGCATATAAGAAATATTTGTTTTTTGAAAGCTGATTATTCCTCATCTGACCAAACATGGTATACCTCTTTAGTTTGTCAAAACATTTCCATTTCGTAAAATTAGAATACATCAGAATAATTTTGAAAGTTCTTTAAGCTTGTTGAAACTAGATTGTTTTTACACTTCTCTATTTGAGTCTTAATAAATAAATATAAGCATCTTTTCTAAAGCGACTAAAATGTAAAAATTGGTAGTCTTGGGAAAGGATTAGTGAGAGATCAAGGCAGATAGGTATTTCTCTCTGTCTAACCTGAGATTTAGTAAAAGTAAAACAAAGATTTCTAAAAACCCTTCCAGAAAAAAAAAAAAAAAAAAGATGGATTGATGCAATTCTAAGACAGATACTAGTTTACTACCCAACCCCTCAAGTTTTGAACCACAGTTTATTTGATCTGTTCTTGGCATCTCTATCCTAGCTAGTCCAGAAAAGATAAATAAAACAGGGGTTCATTGCCTAATTTCCCAGAGGACTATGGGTTACTCATCTATATATGCTGTTAATATTAATTATTAACAGGTTGTGGGGTGAGCTGAAATGAGTTGCATTCATCCATAAAGCAATGGAGTGTTGAGCAAAGTTCAAATTCATCATATTTTGTAACTGCATCATTGGAGTTTTAGAAGAGCTCAAGCAATGTCTGGGTGGTGTGAGACTCCTGGTCGTCTGTTATCGTCTGTGCTACAATACAAAACATGAGCCATTAATGACTATGCTGAATCTACCCAACAATCCTCAAGGGTTTGTTTTAAACTGGCATTTGAAAGAATGCGAAGCAGCCCTAACCAGCAACATGATTATCCATGCTGGACCACAATGTAAAACACATTTTGATTGATCATCAGATCATTCTCTGGCTCTGAAGCAAATAGCTTGAGTTTGGATCTCATAGCCACCACCTTGGCCAAATCACTTAAGTTCTAGGTGACTCCATTTCTTAGTACATTCTTTTCCTGGCTTATTTTTAGAGAGTACTACGAACTCACACAGTCATGGAGGAACATAAACTGTTTGCAATTGAGAAAAAAAAGTCTTACAGAGCAGTTAGAATTTGTTACCCTTTTGACGAAGCTGAATTGATCAAGGCTCTCCACTCTAAAATTATATTAATACACTAGTCCTAGAATTGGTTATTGGTTCTATTATGGATGATTTTGTTTTAAGAAAAGTCTATATTAAAAATGTTCCCAAAATATATTCTTTTCAACTAAAGCTAATACTTGAAAGCAGAGCTCTATGCTCCAAGAAGTTTGGAAAACATTGTATTAAAAGTTATTGTGGGGTTCCCCAGAGATTTCAATCAGTCTCTCTAAGTTGAGTTGGAGTGTGCAGTATTTCTCTAAGGTCTAATGATCTAGAGAACAGCCATTACTAATTTTAATATAAACAAATACTATAGAAAGGAAGTAGATCACAATTATTATTCAAACACCATACGTATGAAAGTTCCTTGGTTTATGGATTATCATCACGAAGTTTGATATCAGTGATTTTAGTAGGTTTTTGTATATTTTTTCTTTGATATGAGAATTTTAACATGGATTATTTTTCTAATTAATAATTATTATAATTAGTAAAATGGCTTTAGGTTACAAAGCACCTTAACATATACTATGCTACTTGGTACTAAAATGAGCCAACCATGGAGGTATTATTATTTTCCCTATTCAATGGGAGAAGTAAATGAGGTTCAGAGAAATTAAGTGACTTCTCCAAAGACACAGAGCCAATAAATGACAGACTGGAGCATGAACCAGTTTTCCTGGCTTCAAATTCAATGTCTCCACTTCCATAGCTCACCTCTCTTTTTCTGAGCATTTTCTTTACTAAGACTGATCACTCTTTTCTGCCTACGATGTAGCCAACCCTAAATGGCATGCTTAGCTATAAAATCATAATTTTTAAAATAACTACTATACTATAAAAGCAATGATCTTCAAGTCATAATTACACAAGTCTCTATGAACTATTAATGTCAGTATGGTGATTTCCTTTTCTATGAATTTGAATTTGATTTATGTGAGGAACTGGGCAACACCCTGACTTACAGGTTCTCTAAATGGGCCACTGTTTCTTACTGGCACCAGGACAAGGATTCTCGACTAGATCCCTCACTGTCTCAGTTTCACACATGATGTAACAACTAGACACTGGATCTCAAACAAAAGTATGAAAGCAGATTTAGGATCTTAGAAGACTCAACGGTAGTGTCCAAGATTGGGATGTCAGGGCCCAGACACTGAGGTCCCATCCAGGAGGTGACAAGGGAAAGCAGAGCCATGCTGCACCTAGATACAGCCCCGGGAAAACGTGCCTCCTGTGCAACACCCAGCAACATCCAGCCTCCGGGAGGTCGGCTCATGTTCCTCTGGAAACGGCACTACATGCAGTCGGCTGATCAGTCCTGCCCACCTTTCCTTTCCATCTTGGTGCTCATGGCACCAGTCAACTGCACCCCCTCATCCAGCCCATATTTTAAACCACTCACCATCCCCTATTCCCCAGAATCACGCCGGTCCATGCCTTATTGCTTCTGAACACACTGTCCCCACTTCCTGGAAGCTCTTGCTACTGGCTCTGCCTGTCAACATTACCTGTTGCTCATCTTTCAAGCCCCAGCTCACATGTCACCACTTAAGTGAACAAAACCTTCCCCAACTCCTCCAGCCTTTTTTTTTTTTTTTTTTTCTTGGTAGGCTGGGGACATAGAGTGGTGGAGAAGGTTGAAGAAGGGTGAAAAAGAGAAGTAATTCCACTGGACATGGAATTTAGAACTTACAACTACCCTGTGAGGTGGGTATTTTTAGGTTCACTTTTCAGTTGAGAAAACAAAGAGTGAATGAGGTAAGTGGCTTGCAAGAGGGGACTCAGAATCAGGACTTAGGTGTATGTGATTCCAGAGCTCTCCCCGTTCTGTCCTGTTATCGGACTTGCCCTTGTTTGTGCCCCGGAAGCATATCAAAATACACTATTTTGGCCCCCACTTGACCGCAAGCCCCTCAGCAGCCAGTTCTCTGTCATTATGTGTTCCTGGCATTTGCCATAGCATTTGGCACATAGGTACTCCATAGACACTTGTTGAATGAATGCGTGAATGAACAAATGAAGAACATCCCTGTGATGTGCATATTGTAACAAGTGCTGTGTCTGAGTTATTTGTTAAATAAAGTTACCTTTGATTCATCCCCAAGGATGTTTTGTATCTCCTATTTTTCTCTTGAAGGTTAAGAGGCACCATGATTAGGTGCCAAGTTATCATTTTGGTGCCCAGGGAGATAACCCATGGTTGAGTCTGCCAGCTCAGCTACTCTGACATGCTTTGCACAACTGGCACTTGAACAGAAACTGACCCTGATTTGATGTTGCCAGGCAACACATAGCACGGCAGCTTTCAGAAAATACCAAATTACTCGAAAGGCAAGTTTTACCCTTTGTGACATTCCTCTGAGAGTAAGACACTTACTGTTGTTGATATTGACTTTATATTTCCCTTATCTGAAAAAATAAAATAAAATAAAATAAAAGGACTTAGCACCAAAACTAGACATGCTTAATGAGAATTACCTGTGTGTGTGTGTGTGTGTGTGTGTGTGTGTGTATCCAAATGCATAAGACATAGAACATGTGAAGTTAAACACTTGGTTTCTGATTTCTGGAACCAGTTTTCCTGAGTTTGAATTCTAGTTCTGATAGTTACTAGCTCATAACTAGTTATTAGTTATATAATAATTAGGCAAATGATTACCTCTCTATGCCCCAATTTTCTCATCTGTAATTTGGGGATAACCACTATAACCTATTTATAGATTTGTTTAAAAAATTAAATGAATAACTTAAGGCATATATTCTTTTTCAAATGGAAAATGCTGATTACAGATACTTTATTTATTAGTGATAAGTTCAATTATCCCCCAAATTTCATTCTATTCCCCTGGGCCTGTGTTCTCATTCTTAGACAAGAGGGGAGACTATCTGATCCTGTGTCCTGTGTGGTTTTGACCATCTGCAAGTGCACAGCTCTGAGTTTCTACTTCCGTCAATCCCTTGTTCCCACACCAAACCCCCTTTTCCTATTTTTTGTATTTTGAAGAGATGGGGAACAGAAAACTATTCTTAATCTATTTCTTGATTTTCACAAGACTGAATCTAAAATAAAACAAAACCTTCAAAGTTCCATGAAAACATTTAACTTTTAGCCTTCAAATGTAGGAGATGGATGGTGTAAGAGGTCAGAATTACATGCTTATTTCTCCATCGTGCCCAGATCGGGCAGTTCCAAAGCTGCAGGGCTGTTTCATTCTCCTCACTGTGCAATAGGTTGCGTGGTTCCTCTTGAGACTGTAAGTTCTGTAGATGCTTTTTCAAAATGTATTTTCTGAATAAATAAATGAATGAATGGGTAAATCAGTTGATGTTTCTCTGTTTTTCAAGAAGTTGAAAAGCTGAGTAATCATTTTCTTAAAGATGAGGGCGGAATTTAATCGAACAAAAACCATTTCAGATTGAAATACTACTGTGAAGAAGATTTTGGAATGTATTGACTTAAAAATGATAGCTTGGTTTACTAGGGCACTAATATTACTTCGGTCTGGAGGGGGATCGTGGAGAAGTTGAGACCTCTTGGGGTCTTCTGTGCCACTCCAAGCGGCCGCCACTGACAGTGGGGAATTCCACCTTCCATTGCACCTAGGAGGCCAGGACTCTTCCAGCCTCCTCTCTGGGGAGGCTCCCAGCACAGTGGGAGGTCCAGGCCCTTCTCTTTCACACCATCCTGCTTGGTCAGCCTTCAAACGCCCACAAATGCTGGGCCATGGAGATATGCCAAGTTCTGAAGAGTGAGGCACATCTCAGAAGGGTATTCCAAGGTGGAAGATTCAAAGGTGAAATTCTGAGCATGCTGCTTCATTTGAAACATTCTCCCCTCCAGACTCCGCATGCCCACAGTTAGCCCCCATGCGAATCTGGTGATGCCATCTCCTCCCTCAGAAAACCCAGTTCTGTCCACATGTGTGCATTCTCGGATTTCACAGACATTTTCACAGACATTTTTGGGGTGCCTTCTAAGTGCTGGGTGCTAGGGACAGAACCATGAGCAAAAACAGACACAATCCCTATCCTTGCGGAGTTTATAATTAGGTAGGAGGAAATATTTTAATCAAAGTGTGACACTAATAAACAAAGTGACAAAGACTGCAGAGAAGGAAGGATGCACTGGGGCTAGGCAAACACCTCCCTGGGGAAACGACTTTTGAAGATGAGTGAGAGGAAAGTTTTGTTTCTTAAGGCAGTAGCGACTTTAGCATATTTATACGCCTATGGAAAGCCCAGGACTGTGTTTGAGGCAGAACACACTGGTGCTCTGAGATGCTAGGAGGGGTGGGTCTGTCTCAGGTGGAGCAGTTGCCTTAGGTAGCAAGCCCTCTTCCCTGCTCAGTGTTCTCTACTCATGCTCTCCCGATGGGATAAATACCAGACCTGATTCTAGTTCTGTCTCCCACCAGTGAGAGCTGTGGGCTGGCTGGTCTGTGTGACTATGTCCCCTGTCAATCAAAAGGCATGCAGAGATAGGCTTTACTCATCTAGAGGTAACCAGAGTCCCTCCCCCCGAATACAGTGCTTTTGTCTCTTTCTGTCCTGCTCTAGGCCAGCCACGTAGTACTAGATATCATAGTGCTCTAGTTGTTAGAGTTTGCTCCCTTTGCTGTCTGGAAGGAATGATCTAGCTTGATGGAATCTTTTTGATACAGGATCTTCTGCTAATGAGCGAGGTCAGGAGAGAGGAATCTGTTAGTTGCACTTGCCACGAATAGTTCAGTGGGGTAAAAGGATCTGGTTCTTATAATAAGCCAGATGGTAAACTGGAGACAGGATCTGAGTGAGTCAGTAAGGAATAGCCTCACACGCAAGGACATTGAGTACCATCATTTTGAGGAGGATCTGGTACATGGAACACAGAGAGGTTCCTTTAAACCTTGAACAAACAAACAAAAAGTGGGAAAGACCATCTGAAACTGAAATTTACAGTCAGTCCCCTCATTTCTTCTTAAACTTTGCTGACATTGCAGCATGTAGTATATTAGGAAAGATGTATTACAATATTCTGAAGTATTTAATGTGTAAAGGACAAAGTCACACCTCAATCCCAGGTTCTGAGTTGTGTGTGTGTGTGTGTGTGTATTCAATGTAACCAGTGTCACACTAGCAGTTTAACTTATAGCACAAAGGGGAAATCCTTCCACATACACTTGGTCATTCTTATTCAAAGGTATGCGGTAGTGCACACATTTGGCAACATGATCAAGACATTTGGTTTCCAGCCCTGGCCAGTTTGGCTCAGCGGTTGGAGCATCGGCCTATGGACCGGAAAGTCCCGTGTTCAGTTCCCGCTAGGGGCATGTACCTCGGTTGCAGTTTGTCCCCAGCCCCGGTTGGGGTTGTGCGGGTGGTGGCTGGTCAATGTGTCTCTCTCACATTGATGTTTCTGTCTCTCTCTTCCTCCTTCTCTCCCTCCCACTCTGTCTGAGGATAGATGCAAGAATCTTCTTGGGTGAGGATAAAAAAAAAAAAAGACATTTGGTTTCCAAATATACATTCCACATATCCTTATCAAATGGAGTCTTCTGCACATAGGCCTAGTGTTTTGCTTGCTCTCATTTTAAAATCACCCCACTTCCCAGGGCCCCACTCTTCACCTAAGCACATCCCTCTTTAAGCTGGCCTTAGACAGAAGAGTGAGTTGGATGGAATGTGACTTTGGCTCACTGGCCCAGTTCCCCTCCGAGTGTCCTCTGGTCCCTGCATGCCTATTCATTGCCCTGTCCCTATTTGTGCAGGACTAGGAAGAGCATGCTGTCCATATAGGAAGACCAACTCCCTACTTTGCTCCCTGGTGTAGTGTCCCAATCTCTGGAGACCTCATCAAACTTAATGTATTTTTTCTCACTTTACCAGAAGATTGTTCTTATTTAGATATCATCAGACTGAATATTTAGGGCGAGCAAGCTTTTAAGTACAACCTAAACCCAAACCCACAGAGAGGTACTCCCTCTGCTTGCTTGAAGAGCAAGCCCTGAAGAGAGCGTTATTAGGGTAGCCTATGTCAGGGTGTCCTGACACGGGGGAGGCACCAGCCTTCCTCACACGACCTCAGCACAGAAGACAACCATTCGATGTGTCTAATGTGTCCTCGGCTTTCTCTTGCCCCATGGTGTGTGTGCATGTGTGTGTGTGGGGGGGGTGAGGGGGTCCCAGTGTCATATTCTCACCCTTCTCCATATCCAAACCTGCTCAGAGGGAAAAGCCTGATAAACTCACTGTCATTGGGTGTAAGAATTTAAGGTAACTATCTCGTGTTCATTTAGCAACAGCTTTGAACTTTTACCTGCTAGACAATGTCTGAGATACAGAGACAAATTAGGCATTCTGTGTTCTTAAGCATTTGCAGTGCAGTGGCCAGGAGCATACATGTAAACCATAATTATTCTTAATGACAGTAATTGTTGGGATGGGGTGGAGGACAGTGTTGAGGAGCATGGACAAAGAAATGTAGAACTAAGTAGCCTCTTTGTTCCAGCTGGGACATTATTGGAACATATCTCAACATCCTCTTCAAAGTACCTTGGCAGTGTTTAATGTTTATTATTTCTATTATTTAGCACTTAAAGGAGTCCTTTTTCCTAGAGATGTTTAATATTAGCAGAATAATGAAACTACCTTTAGGCCAAAGGGATGCATCTCTGACTGTGGAATTTCAGGTGCCAGGAGAAACGTGCCCTGTCCCGTGGCCCCTACTCACTGACAGGTCGACGCACAGGTTTGGACCCGATTCACCTGGAGCAGTGGTCAAACAGAAACTCCCAGCCTCCATTCTGGAGACGCTGATGCAGTCACGTTGGGCTGTGGCCCTTGAATCCATACTTTAATCACATACCCAAGGTCATTTTCATGTGTGAGCAAGTTTGGAAACTATTGTGCTATCTCTTGAAATGCCTGAAATTCTACTAGGTCAGGCATGTGTGTTTGGAAGGCCAGCTCTCGGCCTTTCCTGGGACCACCGCTTAGTGCCAGAGTAGGATTTAGGCCCCAAGCAGACTGGGTTCTTGTGATTCAGTGTCTGCACCTATTTCATGGATGCTGCTTGCTCCGGAATCCTGGTCCATGGACTCCAGGATGGAGCCAACCAGCATGGGCCTCGGACCAAATCGACGTTTTGCAAAGCAGGGTCCCTGGGTAGCCACCTGAATGAGAATTCCTCAGGGTGCTTTGTGAAAAATTCCCTAATCTTCGCCCCAGGCCTACTGAATCAGAATCTCTGGACTGAGCAGGAATCCACGTTAACAGATTCCTCCAGTGGTTCTTGCTGCTGCTGAGACTGGGAACATCTAGTCCAGGCAGGAGCCGGGTTTGAGGGCTGTGCTGCCAGGGCGGCGGGTCCCGCAGGCCAAACATCGTACCTAAAAGGTTTGGTGATAACTCGCTGTAGTGCCAGGGAGCAAGAGGGCCAAGCGGGGGGCATAGCTGCGGAGGAACAGGGTGGTGTGGGCAGGGTGGAGAGGCCCTGAGGCAGGAGATTCAGGAAGCACTTTGTCACGGGGTTCTCTGAGCAGAAGGACCTTGCTTATGGAACTGGAAGGTGAAGGCAGGACACCAGTCTCTCAAGGAAACTGGAGTCCGAGGAAGAGTTTAGATGGAAGAAAGAATGTAGGAACGCACTGGCAGCTCTGGGTACACCAATGACTGGATATAAGATTCCTGAATAGAAGATTCCTCTGAACTGGGTCAACCTTGATTCTGCAGCCGGAAAATCAGGCGGCCACTGTGAGCGGAGCAGTGGGACAGTGGGAGGCGAGGAGCGCGCTGTGTGACGGCGCTGTCGCCGCCAAGACCCCCGCAGCGCGGCACGCAGCCTCCTACCCGCTGGCAGGGTCGGGTACCTGAACTCCGGGCTGTCATTCCAGCTTACCATTTTTCCATAATATTTCAGTCCTACAAGAAAATGATAAGAAAATAGAACCCTGAGGAGTTGCTAAAAAGCATTCATTTCTATTTTCACTTATGAAAAGTACTGCTTTATATAGACAATGAAATTAATTTGCATAATTTTTGCTCATTTTGATAACAAAAGGAAATTAAATAAAAGAATGAAAGGCGAGTGCATAACTAAGAGAAGTACACAAATAGGCTTTTTGTTAAAAACAATCCCATTCTGGAGGTGCTTTCTAAGAAAATAATACTTTACCAATAATTTGTGTTATGTGAATTGGAACAAATAAATTTTTTAAATGTAAAATTAGGCAAAAGGATAAACTCACCCACGGTCTCTTTCTGCATGTCTATGTAGTGTATAAAGGCATTATACAGAACTTTAATATCCTAAAAATGTATGTTTTATCAGTCATAAATATTCATTGCCTGTTTATTCTAAGATACAAAGTTCTATTCCTATATAAGCCTAATTTTAATGGAGAGTAATATAATGCCATATGACACAATGTATGATATCATATGTAATAAAACATCACATCACATAATACAGTACTATATTTGTTATTTATACATAAATACACATACACACTCATATACGCAAATGTATAATCTCCCACCAAAATTATGTGAGGATCTGAGGTCTGGTTCTTCTCCTTCAAAGTGCTCCTAGTTTTTTCCAAGTCTGTCCAAAGGGGGCACCTCACACATGCCCACATGCCAGTGATTATGGTCAGCTGCAGTCACCACCCTGTTCCTCCTCCCCTGCTCCACCACAGTTGTCCAAGGAGTCACTTGGGAAAGTTCAGAGAAGGACATCCTGGTCCACACCCACACTTTGGTCTCCAGAATGCCCTAGCATCCACCAGGGCCTGGATGGGCTGCAACAGTGGGGAGAAGGGACTTCTCTGATCCTTGGGTCTCTGGGCCACACTGGCTTCTGCATCCTCCTCCTCCTCTTGGCTCAGCCTCCAACCCTCCTGCCATGAGAGCCCTAACTGCATGTTAATGGCAGGAAATGAGTTGGGGGCAGGGGAGAGAAAGGAGATAGGGCTGGCAGCTCCTAGACTGGTAGCAAGGAAGCCCGAAGCCCGAATCATGAGTTTCTCAGCTGCTGAGCCCACGCCTGGGCTATGCTTTAGCAGTGGAGAGGAGAATCATGTTTTCTAAGACTTAGGATAGCTACCAAGTGCACAGCTCTCATTCCTATGGTCTTTGAGCCCAACTTTGCTTTTATGCAAATGTTTTACCTCTGTATGGGATAGTAAAAGAGGTAAGTGTTTTGGAAATGTTCAGAATGCTAATACTTAATTAAATAAATTTAGCTTTTCTGGTAAATTATATTTTTATTGCTTTGGGAAACACAAACACATATAAAATCTGATATTAAAATCTCAAAGTCACAGGGACAGTGGTAATATTGCTTATTGACACCTCACAAATAAGTGCCATAACTAGTGACTTACTCTGATAAAGTCAATGGGACACTTGTTGGGGTACAGTCTGTTCAATGTTGAGAGAGGGCTGGACAGAAAGTCATCAGCAGGCTTCAGGCCTTCACTTGCCCAGGAGAGAAAGTTGCCCTCCCCTTCCAGTTGCCAGAATGTTAAAGGCACAGGGGAGATGCAGAAGGGAAGGGATGCTGGGAGAGATAGGACAGAGGAGAGAAGATGGGAGGAGCTGCTTCTGCTTCCCTGGCCTCACACCTTGAGGCCACTGTGGCCTTGCACCAGCCGAGACCTCAGTCTCTGGCTCTCCAGGATGATCAGCGACAGGCCCTCATGCTGCATCTCCAAGAATGGTCACTGTTCTCTATACCCAGAAGCCCAAAGTGAGATATCATTTCACACGTTAGAATGGCCATCCTGAAGAGGGAAAGCTGGTGAGGATGTAGAAGAAGGGATTGGTGGGATTGTAAATTGGCGAAGCCACCAGGGAGAACAGCATGGAAGATCCTCAAAAACTTCGAAATAGAATTACCATATCACCCAACAATTTCACTTCTGGGGAAATATCCAAAGGAAAAAAACTAACTTGAAAAGGTATCTGCACCCCCATGTTCATAGCAACATTATTTACAATAACAAAGACATGGAAACAACCTAAGTGTCCATGATAGATGATGGATAAAGAAAATGTGTGTGTGTGTGTGTGTGTGTGTGTGTGTGTGTGTGTGTGTGTGTAGTGGAATAGTATTTAGCCAAAACAAATGAGGAAATGCTTCCATTTTAAATGACAACGTGGATGGACTTGAAGGCTTACTCCAAGTGAAATGAGTCAGACAGAGAAAAGTACTGGAAAATCTCACTTATGTGTGGAATCTAAAGAAATCCCAAACTTATAGAAAAAGTGACAGGAGGGGAAATCGGAGGAAGTAGGTTGGTCAAAGGTATAATTCCACAGTTATAAGATAAACGGTACCAAGGATGTAATGTACAACATGATGACTATGTTGTATGATACATAGGAAACTTGTCAAGAATAAATCCTGAGTTCTCATCACAAGAAGAATATTATTTACTTTTTCTTTTCTTTTTGTTGTATCCAGAGATGGTGGATGTTAGCCTAACTATTTGGGGGAGGACTTCACAATATATGTGAAGCAAACCATCATGCTGTGTGCTTTAAACTTACACAATGATGCTTGTCAATGATTTCTCAGTAAAACCGGAAAAAAATGATTGTGGTTATTGTTGCACAAGTGTGTGAGTATACCCCAAACCATGGAATTGTACACTTTAAGTGAATTGTTTGGCATGTGAATTATATCTCAATAAAGCTGGTTTTTTTTAAGTAAAAAAAAAAAAAAAGCTTAACTTGATAGCTCATTCTCTGACAATACCCAACACATTTTGTGTGCCATTCATTGACGTTTAAGCTTGCTGTATCCCAGATGGTCTAAATCTGCAGGACATGACAGATGAGGGTGAGACGTGCAGCTCTGCCGAGCACAGAGTCTGGAGGTCGTCAGAAAAGGAGGGAAGGGGATCAGGCTACCAGGGGCATCCTGCTATGTGAGGGGAGAGTGTAATGGAAGCCATGCCTCAGGCTTTTCTCCTCCTGGTGTGGTTGCAAAGTGGAGGAGTTGCCACGTGTCTGTTGTCTGTCTGTTTCTAAGTGGTCTACTTGACTCCTCCTCTCACGTCCCCTGCTCTGCTCCGGGACTCAGGCTACTGCTCTCAACGCTGCTCTTTCCAGTCCAACTCAAGGGTTCCAGTGACTCTCAAGAAATGCTGCCACCTTCACAAGGGTGTGGAAATGAATTCGTTTTTCAGGGCTGCTGTAGCAAATTAACACAAACAGGGTGGCTTAAAACAACAGACTTTTTTTTTTTTCTGGCACAGTTTGAGAGGCAAGAAGTCTGAAATAAGGAGTCAGCAGGTCTCCTCCTGGAGGCATGGAATCCATCCCAGGCTTCTCTCTGATTTCTGGTGATGCTGACAATCCTTAATGTTCCTTGTTGGCTCCTTGGTCTCTCTAATCTCTGCCTCTGCCTTCACCTGGCCTTTCCTCTTCATCTCTGTCTTCCTCTTTTCTGTCCCTCATAAAGGACAGTGGTCTGAATTTAGGACGTACCCTAGTTTGTTACAATCTCATCTAGAGATCTTTACCTTGATTCTATCTACAGAGACTCACTCAAAATGAGCTCAGATTCTGAGGTTTCAGGTGCACATGAGTTATTGGAGGACACTTTTCAACCCACTAGGAGGTGAATGAATACTTCCATTGTTAGCCTATACTTCATCCCCTCTACAAGCTACCACACAAAATTACATGGGTTAATCAGACTTTGCTGAAGTTTGGCGAAAATGCAAAGGAACTACAGCATATGAGGGGAAAAAAACTATACGCTAAGCATACTTTTCTTGCACCAAATAAAAGAGCCTCAAGAAATTAAGCCTTTTATAGCCATCACCTTGTGAATAACAGGACTTCCGCTTCAAGCCCATGAGCCCCAAGGAGGACAACCTTCTTTGAAACTTCACAGAGCAACTGTCTCTTTAACCCACCAGGAACCCATTTGCTACCGAGTCATCATTAACCATTTCCCTAAGGCTGATTATTCACTACTAGAGTGACATGACAAGGACGGGTCCCAAAGGATGGTTCAAGGTGGGCTTTGGGAGTCCCCAGCACAGTAGAAAAATCCGGGCTAGGTGTAGCACTCCACACTGTTCCTTTTGAAATAACACCTCCACTGTGAGTTACAGCCGTGCCCCTTTCTTTACCTGTCCCCATATCTCCACATGAGGGTAGTTTCTCAAAGCAATGGAGTTTGTATTCTTTTACTTATGATGAGAAAATGAGTCCATTACTGAGCCATAATCCCTTAGTATAAGGGCTAGAGCCAGTAGTTAGATAAAGCACACTTCTAAAACCATTCCTGACCCTCTCTTGGGGGGAGAGGGGAGGAAGGCTGATGGTGGTTGTAATAGCAGGTAGCACTGGGAGGGAGACTAGTTCCATTATTCTCCTATACGAACTACCCAAACCATTTCTGGTTGGAGCACTTGCACATCACTACTCTTGTTTCAGACATAGTTTGCTTCCAATTTTCAAATAATACTTCTGTTTATGTTGTCTCACAGGGGTAATCTCCATTCATTAAGCCAGATGAATAACTTTTATGTGTGGCCAAGGCAAATGATATTGGTCAACTTCTTGCTTCTCATTATTCTGAAATATAAATAGAGCCAAGATTTTATTTGTTATTGTCTCTACAATATTAGAAATTCCTACAAAATAGCAGCAGACTCTTTCAGGGTGCATCTTATTAGGCTGAGCCTATAACCTTTCCTGTTGGGGCCAAGGGGCTCCTTGGCAATATCTCTGCTCTTTTACTGCTTCTGGTATTTAATTTTCTGACCTGACTTTTTATTGACTTAGATTTGATTTCCTGGAACATTTTATTTTGCTTCATTATAAAATATTTCATTCATACAAAAAAATACAGAGACATATAACAAACACCTGTGTATCCACCCCTAGACTTAAATAAATGCCAATATCTTGTATGCTTTGGCATTTTTAAAAAAATAAGTAAAACATTACAAATTTATTTGGGGACAAATAGGTGCAGGGTTTTTTGTTTGTTTGTTTATTTGTTTTTAACCTTCTTATTGATGTTAATATTTTAAAATTTGGTTAAGATAAATGTTATTTTAAGAAGTGCATAAATTTCTTCAGAAAACGTTTTTCCTTTGAAATGACTGTAAAGCTAGTTCTTTATGTCTGTGTGGCCCTGGACCCTCTCACGTGGTCTTGCGTTGCATTTCCATTCTTGACCTGCTGCATCCCCTCGACCTTTTTACTTCACCTCTTCTTTTCTTTAGCCTGCACTCACCCTTAAGATCTGATGACTCATTTAGCTTCTCTGGCACCCGGCCACTGTTCTCCTTGGCCATAATTCTGCCCTCACCCTTGGCTGTTGCAACTCTTTGGCCACTCTAAGGAAGCACTCCACAGAGCCCCACTCCCTGACTTGTTCACATGGAGAAGTGGTCCCTAGAAGAAATCACAGAGGATGAAATCTGGGACTCTGGGAGGATTTGCTTCTGGGGCTGGAGAGAAGAAGGTGAGGAAGGGAGCTAGTGGAATTTACCCAGGAAGGCGACTTTAACATTTCCTTCAATATAATTCAGTACTATATATTTTTTTTAACCATAATACGTTATCATGGTAAAAAAAAAAAAAAAAACTTATAAGGAGAATGAAGTATGTTTATTCATTTATGCAACAGATTCTCTGGAGCCCCTGGGTGCTAGGGACACTAGTGAACAGGCTCTATCCCTGATCTCACAGAGCAGGAAACATTTGCAGACATTAAGCAAATAATTACACACCTATTTACGTCAGTACAAAAGTTGGGACTCGAGGGCGAGTTCGACCTTCTGTTTTCACTGAAAGGTAGGAGGCAAGGTCACTTGCTGAGAGAGGAAATGGAAGTGAGCAGGGGCTTAAAAGGAATGACAAAGACCAGGACAGGAGTTGTAGGGAAGGAGGAAACAGACCAGGAATATGTATACAAGAGCAGAGCTGCGCCTAACTTTTTACTTATTGCTCTAAATTCAAGTCCCAGAACTTGATTTTAAGCTGGCTGTGTGTGTCACATGTTTGCTTTAAAAAAGCAAATCCTTTTTCTTTCAGAATCTGTTAGTTACTGCTGTCTTTTTAATGTTACCAACAACCTCCTTTTGTAGAAGTATCTTCAATTTACAGCAATTGTACCAGGAGTAGATAACCCATTTTTTCAGGACAGTTAAGTAACAAGATAGATGTTTAGATTAAAAGCAATACAACTGTGTCATTATTAGGTTCTTAATTAGATTTTAACACACTATTCTTGAGTCATTCAGCCACCTTCCCCTGGGCTTTGCAAGGGGGGAAGCACAGGCACTATAGCCTTACTTAAGTTTCAAAGTACTGCTAATAAAAGGACTCCAACTGTATCTAGCATTTTTAACAGTTATATCTAATTAAATTATTGTAAATTATAAGTGCCTCAGAACATTTTTCTCCATATTAAATGCACATTTCTTAATATCATTTACTAATTTATGAGAAAATATTTACTGAATACTGGAAAAGAGACTAGAAAATAAGATAGACATCTCTAACATTTTCCTCTGGCATGAATAGTATAAAATAGCTTACTTTAAATTTATCCATCACAGGTTTTATCTTCTATGCAGTGAATTTCTAAGTATATATAGAGCTTGCTTTTCAATGGTTGTGCTAAAATCAGGTGTTTTCAGATATTAAATAATAAAAACAAAAAAGTTGTGACAAAGAGAAGTGTTTTACTGATATACTGATATTTTATGGATAACTGATTCATTTGTTTTCTGTGTATCTTTTCTGTGTTCCCTTCATTCATCTCATTTGTTTTTCTAGGGTATCTATCTGGGGCGGCTTGATGTGTTAGGAGCTGTGAGGGGGAAGACAAAGAGAGAAAAGATATGCTGCTGAATTTCTAATAACATCTGTATATGTTGCACATAGTAGACAAATATTTATTCAATTGAATTAATTGAACCAGGATCAAGTACGGGTGGCTGATGGCTGAGATACATGTTGTTTTTGGTATCAGGTTGAATCAATAGTTCTGGGGTGGGGGAGGGAGAAAGGAAGGAGGTAAAATACAAGACACAAACTTAAAAACTCACAAGTATACAGACTGATACATATATACATTATACATTATATATTATATAATATAATATGTTATATGTTATATATATATACACACTGTTACACACACACATGCATAATACATATTGCTATATCTAAGTATATATGTATAATGTTGTGCTCTCCATCCTTATGTGTGTGTGTCTGTGTGTGTGTGTATAGCAATAACATTACAAAGTCAAACTTTAATAAATAAGAAATTGTGTTAACCTTAATCATATCTAGTCCTTTCATTTTAAACTAACACCTAAATTGCTCCATCCCCTTATGTCACACAATGATCCATGTAGATGGAATGAATCTCAGTAGCCTGAAGGACAGTGTAATTGTTAGAAAAAAAATTGTTTTTCAGTTAAGGTCCTCACTTATCCATGGGCTGACTTTCAACTGATTTCCTGTAGTCTTCTATTGTATAATATTTAGGCACCATCTCACTTGTCTCTGCTTTAGAATGCCAGAAAGTCCAAACAAAGGTTGAAAAAGAAACAGAGAGCGGAAGCAACAACAAATACGTGTTGTGGCATCCTTTGTAGCTGCCTAGCCTCCAAACCCCCTCTCTGTTTGGGGAATTCCTCACCTTTTGAGTCTTGGTGGGTGGTTCAGACCCTGCTCATTATTAACGCGGCAAATGTCAGGGACTCGCTCCCCCACCTCCTTTGAAGTGAGAGCCAAACGTAACTCAGGTGTTGCCAGCACTCTCTCCCTGGCAGCGGTGACTGGAGTGCCTGTGGTGTGGGCAGGCCCCGTGCTTGCTGTCACCCTGCAGGCTGCTCTGCTCAGGGAGGTGGCAGCGATGGCCTCCTGAGGCCAACCCTCTGGTGTGATAGAGGCATTTTCCAGATCTGTCACCCTATATCAAATTGTCCACCCAAGGCCTCCGTGAGCCTATTGACTGAGGCCTTTGTGTGAAAACGAAACAGGTGCCCCCTCCTGGCAGGTGCAGGGCTCTGCCAGCATATTTGATTTTTATTTCCAGCAATTTTGCTAAACTCTTCTTCTTTCTACTAATTTTCTGAAGCTTCTTTTGAAGTGTTTATGCCCAAAATAATATCTTTTGCAAATAATTTTGTTTCTTCCTTTCTAATTCTTATAGTTTTACTTTTCCCCTCTTGTCTTCTTTGCAGATAGCCGTGCTCCATGAGGAAACACAATGTGTTACACGGATTCCACCGTTACTTGTATTCATCTGCAATAGCTCATTGGTAGTAAGTAAATTGGAAGATGTAAATTATAATGAAGAATGTTCAACAAAACTATTAAATGTCATGTTGATGAAGACTTCGAAGATGTTGCAATGCTATATCATCTTGATGCCAGTAAGTAATCTTTACAGAACTATCAAATTGTGCCTCATTAAAAGTTCCATTTCAAGGTTGTCCATTGGCCAAGTTTGACTAATATGCTGTCTGATTATCTTGAACTAGCAAGCAAAGCTTTGATGTTAGTAATATCACTTTTTACAACACATTTGAAAACAGGCAATTGTGTTTATATTGTTGAGGGTAAAAAATAAGTAAAGAGAGACTGCATCTTTCAACTACTAAATCAAGCTTTGGCAATGTAGTTTTCACAAAAGAACATGTTCTATAATAGTGTATTAATATTCTAAATTTGATTTATATTTTTCCTAGTGTTTAATTTATAAATTGATTTGGTTTTATAGTACTATAAGAACTATAATTATACATTGTTTATGCCTAGTTTTGCATATTTAAGTAACATTGTCATTAAAATAGGTTTAATAAATCCTAGTCGCCCATGAGAGTTTTTTCTTTTGAAACAGTGTATCATCTTTTCACTTACATTTGAGAAATTCTGTTCTAACAATCTAGGAGACTCTTTAGTCTCACTTGGGGGGACCCTGCCTTTGCTGGTCTACCTAAATGTGTAAGTTACCTACTCAGGTTGGTTGTATGTACCTTGCTATATCCGTTTCACCACTGTGAGGGCTCTTGAACGCTTCTTTGAAAATACAAATCGCCCAGCCAGTGTGGCTCAGTGGATTGAGCATCGTCCCATGCACTGAAAGGTCCTGGTTTGATTCCCAGTCAGGACATATGCCCTGGTTGCCGGCTTGATCCTGAGTGGGGGGCGTGCAGAAGGCAGCTAATCAATGTTTTCTCTCTCACATTGATGTTTCTCTCTCTCCCTTCCTCTCTCTAAAAAAATAAATTAAAACATATTAAAAAAAAAAACACAAATCTAGTTCTAAGCTTTGCCTACTTAAAAGTATTCATTAATTATACTTTATTTCTGAGATATTATTCAAAATTCTTAACATAACTTAGAAAACTGTATTATTTGGTTCCTATTTACCTCTCTAAATTCATCTTTGCAAACTGCTCCTCCCATGGTGGACTCTGTTTCAGTGGAAACTCCGTTCTTTTCATTGGAGTGACTGACAGCTCCTCCCAGTCATACCACATTAGCAAATGGCTCAGGCTCTTCCTTCCAAATATATACAGGACCTGACCATTTCTCATCAATCACTTCCACACTGTTGCCTGGACCAGGCCATCAACATCTCTTGCTGAAATTTTGCAGTGTTTCCTTGTTAGTGTCCATGCCCTTACTCCTGTATTAGTTTGCTGTTGCTGCTGTAACAAATGATCAAAACTTAGCATCTTAAAGAACACTAACAATAATCACACATTTCCGCAGCAATCCAGCAGGGCTGGCTGGCTTTCTGACCTGGGACCTACAAAGCTGAAAGTGTCAGCAAGGCTGCATACCATTCTGGAGGCACTGGGGATGGACCCACTTTCAAGCACGTTCAAGTGGTTGGCAGGTTCAGCTCCAGGTGGATGTGGGCAGCACAGTGTTGCTGTCCTGAGGAAGGCATGCAGGCTGAGGGGCCTTGCAGGGAGGTGCCTGATGCCCAGTGGATGAGTTGGCTCTTGCTGAGCATGGAGGAAACACACGTGCCCACACTGCACTGCAATAGAGTGTTTTACATGTAATGTGCTCTGTGTGTGTGTGTGTGTGTGTGTGTGTGTCTTTTAAGGGAAATGTTTCCACTTAAATAGTGTATAACAAATCAGTGCTGCATACATAGGCTGGCTTTAAAAGAGGTGCATGTGCATTTGTATGACTTTATTTAAAAAAAATTTTTTTTCCTTTATTGATTTTACAGAGAGGAAGGGAGAGGGAGAGAGAGATGGAAACATTGATGAGAGAGAACATCGATTGGCCACCTTTTGCATGCCCCCCACTGGGGATTGGGCCCACAACCTGGGCATGTGTCCTGACCAGAAATCGAACCGGTGACCTCTTGGTGCATGGGTCGTTGCTCAACCATTGAGCCACACCGGCCGGGCTGTATAACTTTAATATAAGGTTCTTTCCCTGTTAGACTATAAACTTCAAGAAGGCAGAGGCCCTGCTTATGTTGTTCGCCCCTCTATTCTCAGTGCCAAACACAGTGCCTGGCACAGAGGACATTCTCAGTAAGTATATGTTGAATAAATAAATACTAAATAAATCACAGTTTTATGTTGGTCAGTGAAACCAGACTACAAAAATGTTTTAAATCCCCAGTATTAGCTAAATGTTACCTTCATAGGCAAGGTAAAACCACTGAGCCTGTAGTCTGTTTCTGAGTGAGTTTAGGAGAAAATAAGTCTGTGGAAAGTATACTTCTTCGCCTGGTGCAATAGCACTGGGGCAGATCAACCAGAAATGAGCAGGCCCTGTTCGGATGGACGGATGTGGGGTGAGGCCTGAGCCCTGCACAGGCTGGGGCTGCTGTTGTACCCTGCTTACTAGTTCAGGCGATGGTGGGAGACTGGCCTGTTCCCTGTGTCTTCTTCCTCGGGGCAAGAAGGCAAGAATGGAGATCCAGCAGCAATCAAGCCTTGGTCTGAGAAGGAGCCCTAATACTACGTTTGTCCCTACCACAGCTGCCCAAGGCAACTATATAGACTCAGAATATACTACCTTAGAACTAAAAGAGCAGGCTATATGGGGATGGGCTGGCCAGGCTTCCGGAATGTTCTTTATTGTGTACTATTCCCTTTGAGTAGGCCCTTCTTTCTTTTACAAGGGCCCAGTATTGAAGGCTCAGGTTGATCTGATAATGTGGGTGGGTTATAACAGATGTTTTTAGTTTTGCTCAACTACTAGAGAAGATGAAACTTTGCAAAATAAAGAGAATGAACCAGTGCCATTTATGAATGTTTTTCTCTACTCGTAATATTACAGAAGCTGTAGGAATGGTTGTACTGCTCTCTGGAGTCCATTCCACAAACCAGAAACTATTCGGCAAGCTAATGATGAGCCGGCCTCATAATGAGCCTGACTCTTTAAACAAGAACATTAGTTCCACATTTAAAAAGTAAGCACATATTTGTTCAATTCACACATTCAACAGACATTTAAAATAATCATCATTTAATTTTTGTTAATGGTCCAAAAAGAAAATCTATTGGCTAATCCCTGCAGGTGTCCCTGAGTGCAGAGGACTTCCCCAGCACAGTGAGCCACTAACTCAGGGTCAAAGCCAAGGAGACAGGCACTTCGTGGTGAGGGCTAATGATTCACCACATGACTTTGGATGCAGTTTTCTGATCTCTCTGGGCTCAGTTCCCCAATCTCTGAGAGAGGGTGAACATTTCTCCTTAAGCGTCTTGAGAAATAATCAACAAGCTAATTATAAAACACTTTGCCAAAACCCTATGCCACATAAGTGCTCAATGACAAACGTCTCTGTAATTGCAGAATGTTTTGAAAGCAGATCAGAGATGATGAGGGTGATGTTCATTTTGGAGCTAAAGTTTTGGTTAAATTCATTCTTGTCTTGTGGGATGGTCCCCTGAGGAGGGCTGCAGATCAGGGTCGCTGTGCCCTGGGTCTCCACAGCTGTGTGCGGGCGTTTCCACCAGCACAGCAGAGACAGCGATGGATAAATCGGTCTTGCTTCTCGGGGCTTAGAGAACAGGGAAAACAGAAATGTTCCAGGTGGGGAGTGCTTCGGGAGTGTAAATGTTAGTGCTATGAAATATATAGAGGGGGGCCGAAGCAAGGCAGCTAAGACCTGAAGGAATTGCAGAGGGGAGGAGGGGACAGAAGGTGGTCTCAGAAGACCAGATGTCTTAGAACTAAAAGTGCTCCTGTTGGCAGAAGGGCAGAGCAGAGCGGCCTTCCCGTGGGACCCTGCAGGGCGTCAATCCACGTAGGGGATGTAGACTTCATCTGAAGGAAAACAGGTAACTATTCAAAGGTTTTAGACAGGGAGGCAACACAATCAGATTGGTGTTTTAAAAGGTCACTGTAGAAAGGCATTTTAAAAGGTCGCTATGTTATGTCTATTTTACCACAGTATATATATATATTTTTAAAAAGGTCACTATGGATAACTTTTCCATAAATGAAAAAAATTGGGCCTCATCAAAATTAAAGCTTTTGCTCTATAAAAGCCTATGTGAAGGGGATGAAAAGACAGGCTACAGACCAGGAGAAAATGTCTCCACATTACATATCTAAAAAAAATTAGTATATAGAATATGTAAAGAACTCTCAAAGCTTAGCAGTAAAACAGTAGCAACAACAAAACAATGCGATTAGAAAATGGACAAGAGATGAGAAATCATTTCCCCGAGGAGGAGATACAGTTAGCAAAGAAGCACACGGAAAGGTGTTCAATGTCACTTGCCATCAGGAAAATGTACATTAAAACCCCGTGAGATATCACTGCACACCTGTCAGAATGGCCAAAACAAAAAACAGTGGGAAAACCAATTGCTGGCCAGGATGTGGAGAAATTCATTCATTCTTTGCTGTGGGGATGGTATAGCCACTCTGAAAAATAGTTTGGGAGTTTCTTACAAAACTAAACATGCAACTACATGCCACCTAGCAATTTCATCCTGGATATTTACCCACAGAGAAATGAAAACTCATGCTCATATGAACCCTGTACGTGAATGTCCATAGCCAATTTATTTGTAGCAGCCCAAAATGGAGAGTAATCTAGATGTCCTTCAACAGGAATGATTAAACAAGCTGTGGTACATACGCACCATAGAAAATGCTCAGCAATAAAAAGGAGCTAACTATTGATACACAGAATTTGGATGAGTCTCCAGGGAATTATGCTCAGCAACAAAAGCCAATTCCAAGAGGATGCATACGGTATGATTCCATTTTTGAAATGACAGAGTTTTAGAAATGGAGAACAGATTAGTGGATGCCAGGGTTAGGTGGGGCTGTGCAGGAGGGAGGTGGTATAGTTATAAAAGATCTTCATGGTGTTGGAACTTGGCTGTGGTGGTGGATGCATGAAGGTATATAGGTGGTAAAACTGCATAGAGCTTAATACACACACACACACACACACACACACAAGTGACTACAAGTAAAACTGGAAATCTGAATAAAATAGGTGCTTTAGTACAGCATAGGAAATATAGTTAGTCATTTGGAGAACACTTTGTAAAGTATGTGATTGTCTAGCCACTATGCTGTAACCTGAAACTAATACAGAATAATATTGAATATGAACTGTAATTGAAAAAATAGGTGCATTATATCAATGTTAAAAGCCTTGTTATGTCGTTATACTATAGTTTTGCAAAATGTTACCATTGAGGGGAACTGGGCAAAGTATGCAAGGAGACTTCCCATATTATTTCTTGCAACTGCATGTGAATCTACAATTATCAAGTAAGATTTCAATGAAAAAAAGTTCACTCTATATTTCTTATGCTGTAGTAATGCACTGATGCACCTATAGGACACTACAGAACAAGACCACTCATCTTATTTCAGGCCCTGGGTCACTTCTGATCCACGAGATTCCCATTGGGCAAAGCAAACCAAGTGTGCAGGCCTCAAGGCAAAGCACATGAAAGTATACTTTACCTAACAGAAGTCAAAGAAAGGTCACATGACAAAGCTCGGTGCTCATGGTCTGGGGAACATACTCTTCCGTGGAGGTGCATGTGTGTGCATGTCCCATGGGGCTAGGAAGTGGATATTACCTGAGCAGTAATAGGGCAAACCTAATCTCAGGAGCAGAATCTTTACTGTATTTGTCAGATGAGGTTTACTGAAGGTTTCCTCTGTCAAAACCCAGAGAGATTCCTTTATCTCATATTTTATAAGAACAGAAACATTTTGTTGTACGTGTAAGTATGACATTTGCTATAATGGTAACTTTAAAAAGCATACTTGTGATGTGCTAGACATCATATGCCGGCCGCCCGACATCCAAGACAGCCTCATTTTCATTTGCCTTCCTCTAATTCTCACTCTCTCAAACTTTCTTTTTGCTAGGATGACTATATTATATGATTCTAATCAACAAACATTTGACTCATTTTGCAATGACTTTTTAAAAACCTAACCAGGAAGCATTACCCTTTTTCCTTAGCTATACCTTTCCTTCTGTCTTCACCTAATTCAAATGTCATGCTTGAGAAATCAATAACCATCTCTCAGCGAGGAAGCTGAAGGCTGCAGGCCAAAAGTGATTGAGCTACTATCAAAGGGGTCTGAATATTCATGACATCTTAGAGTTATCAGACTATCTGACTCCAGACTTCTTATACACAAGAAACACATAACTCTACATGGTTAAGCTGTTGAAAGTTGGACTATTACCTGCAGCCTAATGTAGTTGTATGTAATAAACTGCAAGTGAAAAACAGAGGATTTCCATGATAAATGTCTGATTTTTTTTTTTAAGTCACGTTGACTGCCTTGTAGAAAATAGATTCAAAGCAGTGGTGAAATAAGCCAGAGAAAGACAAGTATCACATTATATGTGGAATCTAATGAACAAAATAAACTGATGAACAAAATAGATCCAGAGACATGGAAGCAGGGAACAGACTGATGAATCTCAGAGGGAAGGGGAGGGGCGGGAAGAGATTAACGAAGGAATTAATATGCACATATGCATAACCAATGGACACAGACCTGGGTGGGGGCAGGAGAGGGGTGGAGAGGGTCAATGGGGAAAAAGGGGGGGACATCTGTAATTCTCTCAACAATAAAGATAGTAATAATAATAATAAAAAGGCGGTGGTTCTCCACGTCAGTGCCTGGGGGCTTGTAAAGCAGGTTGCTGGGCTCCAGCTCCAGAATTTCTGATTCAGCTGGTCTGGGTGGAGCCTCAGAATGTGCATTCCTAACAATTCCCAGGGGATGCTGGTACTTCTGTTTGGGGAACCACACTTTGAGAACCGCTAAATCAGAGGGTCATTGTGGCTTTCCCCCATTTCTATTCATTTCAAAGGGAAAAACAGAGAGTTTTGCTTTTCCTCAGTGTTTCTTTCCATAAAGCCCTGGTCTCCGTGCTGGCATCTGCAAGGCCCAGGCCTCTGTCTTCTAGGACAGCCTTGAGATATTGGTTAGAGCAGGTGTTGCTCAGTGTCCCTGCCCCTCTGCTGGTAGCATCAGCGTCACATGGGAACCTGGCAGAAATGCAAATTTAGGGGCTGCATCCTACACCTGGTGCATAAGAAGCGCTCAGGGTGGGGCCCTGCGGTCTGTGGTTTAACAAGCCCACCAGGTGATTCTGATGCAGCCGAAGTTTGAGGCCCACTCGGCTAGAGGGCAGGGAGAGAGGATGTTGAGAAGCCATTTCGGACCTTTTCAGTTAAAACTAACAAGTGTGAAAGGCCTTCCGGATATACATAACTTCAAAACAAGATGTGGCCAAGAGAAAATCGAGGTGTGGCTTCCCCAGGAGAGTGTAGGACGTCTAGTGCTTTCTGAGCTGCTGCGGACGCAAGGCTGACTCCCCGCTGGCGCACCTGCCCTCAGCCGGCGCTGGTCTGATGGACCAGTTCAGGGATCCCGAAGCACACAGAAGAAATCAAGCCCAAGGTTAGCACTAAGTGGCAATTAGTGGTATTAGGCAGTGCCCCGTATATGCTCATAAACATATCAACAAGTTGCTCTTTAAAGGGAATACAGCCAGATAGTGTTCATGAAGTGCGGGGCTCTCAGGGGTCTGTTCACAGCGAGCCACGGGTTGCGCGGCCCTCGAACAATTACCTTCCAGGTTGTTTAATTCTGCCATGACGCAGCTTGGTCTTTCAGCTGCCTGAGGAAGGCCTCCTTTGGTTTCTGCATTATGTGCTGTGAGGGTTCTGGAAGTGGAGAGCAGTATCTGGTTCCGTTCTATTCCCAGCTGTGATTTTGGATGTGGCTGACTGTCCACATTCAGAGGCACGGGAAGTCCCTGGGGACCACAGGTCAGGGTGCGTGTGCCAGTGAGAGGGGTTAATACCGGTCGGTGCACATGAGTCACCACTGCTTGTTTCTGGAACGAAGGCCAAGATCGCCAGGCCATCTCCCGGCCTGACTGGGCTCGGCGGCTCTCTGAGGGACGTGAAGTTAAATGAACTCCACTCCTTTACTGCTCTGCTTGCAAATTAACCAGTAAAATGTCTAAAACTTTTAACACTTTTTCAACACGTGTTAGGGGGAAATTGACAGCTCTCAAAATGCTCCTTTCTTGAGAACTTTCCTAAGTGTCTCGCCAACTTTGACTCCATAAAGAGACAGTACGGCATAGAGGAAAGAACCCGAGAGCTGGAATCAAACAGATTTGTGTTTGAAAAACAGAGCTGCCACTCACTAGCTCTTTGACCGGCCAGGTGACTTCAGTTCTCTAAGCCTAGGTTTCCAGCCACAACAGGAGCTAAACCGCCTGCTTTATGGGGTTGATTTGAGGCAAACAAAGCAATACGTGCACTGTGCCCGGCATGTATCCGACAAAGAGCCTCCTGGTTTCTTTCTCCGAGTATTGAAGATGGTTCCTTGATCTTGATATGAGTTTTCCACCACAAGTTTAACAGTGTATGAAAAATTCCGGTGATTTATGACAGCTGGCGCTCCCTTTTTCCCCTCCACTGCCTCAGTCAGCATAAAGTCAGTCCCGAGGTCCAGGCAGTTCTAGTCCATTTGCCAAGGATCCTATCACTCCTTTTATGGCCTGAAAAGTGATATTCCTATCTGGAAAGCATCCAAATTATGATGATACTTCAGCTCATGTTTGTCAGACAGGACTCCAAAATAACAGACTATAAAATATTAAAAGGAACAGAATTCTTTTCCCATACCCTCAAAAGAACCAAACAAAAAACCAACTAAATACTTAAACCAGTAGGACCCAAATCATACTATGATATATGATTATAACAATGATAAAGCAGGATACAAATTGCTATTAGTCAACTCGATGAATAATAATAAGCTCACTCTCTGTGGAGTACATTAGGCCTTTAATAAATTAAAATGTGTTCCTTTAAAATAAATATTTAAAATATTTTGGAGAAGTGAAAACCAACAGACATAGAATCTAGCTGAAAATCAGTTTTGTTAGGCAGGATAATATTTTGTAAAAATTAAATCTAAGTGTCTTTTGGCCAGGCATGCATTCTCCAACTAGCCACAGTTTCTGACCTTGTAATCTCATGCCCAGTGGCCCACCTGCTTCACATATTATGGGGCTTGCCAAGCCCCTGGAGGTATTTAAGTTTGTGGGCCCCGATCCCAACCATTTAGATGCAGTGACTGAGTTCCTGCTCAGGCAACTGGGCTCCAACAGCAGGAGCCTCAGCAGCACATCTGACCTGGCCTTTGGGTCAAGTTTTCCCTCTTCAGCACAGAGATGGTAGCGGTTTCCTGTAGTTATTAATCTTTGTGTAAGTTGACCTTACTGTCTTTTGCTCCTCCAGAATTTTCACTAACCTTGTAAAGAATCTCTATATTAAATTTGATCAGTATTAATGTTTCAAATACCTAGTGTGATTTCTGCCTTCTGTTTGGACTCTGACGGACACAGAGCTAGTCTGAACACAACTATAAAGGAAACCCAGGCTCAGCGTGTGCACTTTCCAATGTTCACAGACTTAAGCAGGAGTCGAGGGTCACCAGGCATGTGAAGAAAACACCGTGAAAGAGAAAGACCAAGATGGACGGAAGAAATACTAACCCTAGAGAAAAGGAGGTAACTTGGTGAACAAACAAGAACTAACACTTTAAAAAAAAAATAAAATGAAAATTAAGGTGATTTTGCAGCCAAAATAAGAACAAGCTGCTATGAAAATGGAGAAATCAGAAAATGGGAAAGACTTTATCGCCATTAAAAATACAATTGCCCCATCCAGCCAAAGTTCAGTTGGTTGAGCGTTGTCCTGTGCACCGAAAGGTTGCTGGTTCGATTCCTGGTTCCCAGTCAGTGCATTTACCTGGGTTTTGGGTTTGATCCCCTGTCGGGACACGTACAGAAGGCAACCAATTGATGTTTCTCTCTCTCTCTCTCTCTCTCTCTCCCCCCCCTCCCCCAGCATGTACTCAGAGAGGATTAAAAAGATATATACAATTGCCCCAGTGAAAAACATTAATGAATGTTTTGAATAATAAATTGGACAACTAGAAAAGTTGATGATATGGAAGGAGATTCAAGGAACTCTTTAGAAAATATAAAGAATCAATGAGGTGGGAAAAAATGCTAGTACTTAATATATGCCATACTGTCCTGAGTGCTTTAGTTATAATAGCTTATTTAATTTTCATAACAACTCTCTGCTGAGAACTATTATTATATACAGAGAGGTTAAGTAACATACCCCAAGTCATACAGCTAATGACGTAGCAGAGCTAAAATTTAAATCCAGGGAATTTGACCCCAGAGACCTTACTTTTAACTAGTATTCCATTGTCTATTTAAAAAATAGGATGTAAGAGATATGGACGATCTATTCAGGAAGTCTAATAGCCACCTAACTGGAGTTTCAATAGAAACAAACAGGATGAATGAAAGGAAGGAAATAATTGAGAAACAATAATTGAAAATGTACTGAGCTGAAGAAAGATTTGAAAGGTGCTGAGAATAATAATTTTAAATATAAATAACATATAAATATAAATAATTTAAAAATAAATAAAATATCTAGACACACACTTGTAAATTTTAGAACTCCAGGATAAAGAGAACACTGCCTTCGGTGAAAACCAGCGAGCTACAAACTACTGTAAATCAGGTTAACATCAGATGTTTTACATGTAGCAATGGAATGATGGTTTGTAAATTCTGAAGTTGTATATTTAGAACTGTATATGCAGACAGATATTAATCAAAGAGGCAGGCAAAATAAAGACATTTTTGGACATGCAAGAATTCAGATGTCTATCATCCACTGCTATTTAAACTGACAAACCAGCAAAGTATGAAATGTGCCTTGGTCAGTTTGGCGATGGCACAGTACCATTGGCTGGGTGGCTGATAAACAACAGGCATTTCTTCTTCCAACCTGGAGGTGAGGTCTGCGAGCAGGGTGCCAGCAGATTAGTTGTCTGGTGAGCCTTGGTGACCTCGTATGAGCCTGACTGCTGGTTCATAGAGAGCTGTCTCCTCACTGTGTCCTCACACGGCAGAAGGAGGGTGGGAGCTCTGTGGGGTCCCTTTTATAAGAGCACCAATCCCATTCATGAGTGCTCCACCCTCGTGACCTGATCACCTCCCAAAGGCCCCACCTCCACATGCTATCACATTGTGGGTTAGGTTTCAACATATTAATTTTGGGAGGACAAAAACATTCAGTCTATGGCAAACTAATTCTAAGAAAAAGGAGGACTCAAGATACAAGAAACATCAGTAGTTAAGTATGATTCAAAAATGAAAAACTCTAGAAAAAAATTTAAAGTGAATTCATTTAGCTGGGGCTTGTGAAAGGTTCTCTTTAAAAAAAAAAAAAAAATGGCTCAGCCAGTGTGGCTCAGTGGATTGAGTGTTGTCCCATGGACTGAGAGGTCCCAATCAGGACACATGCCCGGGTTTCAGACTTGGTCCCTAGTAGGGGGCATGCAGGAGGCAGCTGGTCGATGTTTCTCTCTCACATCTATGTTTCTATCTCTCTCTCCCTTCCTCTCTCTCTAAAATATCAATAAAAACATATTTTTAAAAAGATGACAATAATATATTTACTTCTCTGATCAGTAGTCGATGCTACCAGCAAAATATTTACATAATCATACTAAGTAATATTATATAAATGACTTTTCAAATTATTATTTGAGATTTTAAAAAATGATGGTCATATCATTTTTAAAATACCTAATGAAGAACAACCAAAAAAAAAAAATCACTGAGTACCATTAGTTATCAAAAGATTTAAGACAAAACACAAAACAAATTAGAATTATCAAGCAGAATTTGATTGAGGTCAAACAACCTTACCCCATTTTGTCAGGGGGGAGGAGGGAACACTTTGCTTCTATATTTTTATAAAATAATGGGAACATGTTTTTTCAAGGACAGTATCTCAACTATACTTGAAAAGACAAGCAATAACACCTTCCAGCCATCACAAGGAAATTGCTAGTAATCCAAGACATGGGTTGAGACTGACCTAACAATTTAGATGTGCTGTATCTAAAAGTTACCTGGAACCTCTCAGCAAACTAAGCATTTTGAGAAGTCAAATCACCAGCACCTTCTGTTTTGTATTTTGCATTTCCAGAGTTTACAAACAGATTAAATTAAGATGTAGTCAATACGTAAACTAAAACCATATAAAATTATAAACATATATTATAATGTTCTCTGCTTATTTTTCTCCTGCTTCCTGAACTTCAAATAACTTATTTACAGCTATCATGGTATCTTGACAACCTCATACAAGAAAAATATTAAACTCAGAGCAAATATTTCCAGGTGGTATGAATCTTCACAATAAAATGAAACCAACTCTCACGCAAAAGAAAATATTTTTCATCTCTTATATGTCACAATAAGCTTATAAAGATAAATAATTTTAAAATAGCATGGGAATATGCTAGTATCCTGTTCAAATTTAGTTATCTTTTTATAACCACCAAAGTGCATTGAACTTATTAATTCAATTTCACAATTGTATTGGAGAACAATATATCTTAGTCTTCTGGAGTTGGTAGGAGGGAAAATGTGGGAAGATTGATTTAAGAGTAAGTTTAACTTGCTTTGAAGTCAGATTTCTTTGAACTAAGAGTATGTTCTTATACCTCATATGTCTGTGTTGACCCTTAAGAGTAAAATGCAGCTTAGCTTTGGAGCTATAGCTGAGAAACGAATGTAGAGTACTTCATCTGCCTCCCCCAGGTCAGGACGGAAAAGTCAGTCGAAATCAGTGCTGTAAGTGCTGAAGAAAATCACTATATAACAGAAGGCTGCTAACAGTAATTGGAAACTTTGATGCGTGTCATGTGGTTACTCATTAATCCTTCCATTCATTCACAAACATGTATTGAGAGCTCCCTGTGAACTGAACACTGTTAAACTCTGAGAAATCAATGGTGAAACAAAAAGACATGGTACATCAAGGGAGATTAAACTTGTCCGTTAGATGGCATCTAAGGCAGAATATAGACTCTAATTTAGGAAGATTATTCTCTGTCACTCTCTCTCTTTTTAACTGTAAATTTATATTGGTTAAATCAGATTCTCCTACTGAAATTAGCTATACTCTGATGTGAAATGAAGTTCTCTTGAAAGCTGTGCAGAGTCAGAACTGAAGAGAAATCCCTGTTAACCGTGCATACTTACCACTTGGTTATCTTCTTCTGCTCCTGAACCACTAAATGATAGATAGCCAAAACAAGAAAGGGAGACGAGCCATCAGCAGACAAAGGCTTCCAGTAGATTTTCAGATGATAGAATTGAAGAAGCATGACCATGACTCAGCAGAGTGGAAGAAGCTACAATTGAAGTGCCTGCTGAAAGGGATCCTGATGAAGAATGAGTCAATTTGCTCCATCGAAACACATACAAAGTCTCAAGACTTGGAGACACCAAGATGTGAATATAGCAAAAGGTTAAAATCAGCAGAATAAGTTGGAAGTCTGTATCTGAAGTGGTTGAACACCCACAGACCTTCTCCTCCAACCCACACTGCACAACTGACAACCTTCTCCTATCCACCTACTCATCACCTCTCTGTAAGTGACCACAGGCTAATTCTTAAGAAATTAAGCAAGAGCTGTTCTGGACTGGAAAGTAGCAGGTGCAATGGGATAAGGTGCAGAGTTGAGGACAGAATGAAATATGTCTGATTATTACCTTTGTAGGGAATTCAGCGAAAAGGCCAACTCACTGCACAGTAACCCTAGAGTAAAGTTTGCCAGGGGATTACCCCCTCTCATGCACACAGAGCTCCCAATTAGCCTTTTAGTATTTCACTCTTCAATACAGACCAACAAGTCTTTTCAGCAAATGGTGTTGGGACAATTTATATCAAATGCAAACAAATGAAATTGGATTGTTTCTTCATATCACACACACACAAAATAACTCAAAATGGATTGTAGACCTAAATGTAAGAAGTAAAACTATAAAACTGAGAGAAGAAAATATAGGATTAAATTTTTGTGACCCTGAGTTAGGCAAAACCTTCTTATATGAGAGCAAATGTATAAGACATAAAATAAAATAAATACATTTGACTTCATTAACATTAAAAACGTTTGTGCTTCAAAGGATGCCATTAAGAAAGTATAAAAGACAACCCACAGAATGGGGAAAAAAGTTGCAAATTATATATTTGGTAAGGGACTTACTTCTACAATATATAATAAAATTTTACAACCCAATAATAGGAAGACAAATAACCCAATTGAAAATGAACAAAGGAACTCAAGAGACATTTCTCCAAAGAAAACATACACATGTCCAATAAACCCAGAAGATGCTCCATATCATTAGCAATTAGAGAAATGCAAGTCAAAACCATGAGATACCACTTCATACCCACTAGAATGGCTACACTCAAAAGGACAGAAAATAACAACTATTGGCGAGGATATAGAGAAATGGAAACCTTCATACATGCTGGTAGTGATGTAAAATGGTGCAGCACTTTGGAATTGTTTCTGGCAGTTCCTTAAGCAATGACTCTCAGAGTTATCATACGATCCAGCAGTTCTACTCCTAGATATAAATTCAAGAGAAATGAAAACATATATCCACACAAAAGCTTGTACATGAATGTTTATACCAGCTTTGTTCATAATAGTTAAAAGTGGAGAGAACCCAAATGTCCATAAACTGATGAATTGGTAAAGAAAATATGGTATAGCCCTGGCCAGTTTGGCTCAACAGTTAGAGCGTCATCCTGCAGACCAAAGAGTTGCAGGTTCGATTCTGGTCTAGGGCAGGTACCTCGGTTGTGGTATGGTCCCTGGCCTTGGTCAGGATTGTGCAGGAGGCAACCAGTTGACGTGTCTCTCTCACATAGATGTTTCTCTCCCCCGCCTCTTTCTCCCTCCCTCCCTCCCTCCCACTCTATCTGAAGATAAATGGAAAAATATCCTTGGGTGAGGATTAAAAAGAAAAAGAAAAAATATATGGTATATCCATATGATGAAACACTATTCAGCAATAAAAAGGAATGACGTACTATTATAGGCTGCAACATGGATGAATCTTAAAAACATTATAAGAGGAAGAAGTCACTCACTAAAGGCCACATATTGTGTGATTCCATCTATATGATATGTCCAGAATAGGTAAATATATAGAAATGAAAAGTAAATGAGTGGTTTCCTAGCACTGAACTTGGAGCGAGCAGGGGAGAGCAGATTGAGAGAAAATGTAAATGACTACTAATGGGTGTAGGGTTTCTTTTGGGGTGATGAAATGTTCTAAAGCGCATTGTGGTGATGTAGTCACACTACACTACAAAGCATCGAAGCACACTTCACATGGGTGACTTGTATGGTGTGTGATGTGTAGCTCAATAAGCTGCTAGGAAAGTGTGAATGGACAGCCACAGATTCCCAAACATCTGTGGAAAGACTGCAACACAAAAGACGGGAACAAAAACAAACCACACCATGAACTTGGAGGAAGAAGGTACAATAGAAGAAATAGAAGAAAAGGTCAAATTAAACATATTTTATTAGTATCCTCAGAAATATATGAGAGAATGCTGCATCTCAATATTTTCATAGCAGACCAAGCTGCCATGGGAAAATAAAGAAAACACTCCTGAAAATAAAAGTACAATTCCAACCAAATCAAAGGAACTATCCCAGAAAATGAAACAAAAAGACAAAGAATTGCAACCCAATACAGATAATAAAATCAGAGGATCAACCCAGGAATTTCAATAATAAAATGTCTAGAAAAAAAAAGAGCAGAGAATATGGAGTAAAGGAAGGTAAAATAGAAATAGCAATAATAATAATAATAATGCTTATGACTAAAGGACATGAGCTTCCAGATTTAAAAACATCACAGAGCACTTTGAATAACATGTTATTAAACATTTTATTTCAAGGCATTTTGATATTTAAGAACACCAAATATATATAGAGAGAATTATATATATATATGTATTAGAGAAGATTTAAACACCCTGAACACACACATATATATATTAACATATGTACATATATGAAGATACATACATATCTATGAATATATATATAAAATCAATGGCATGTCATCAGACCTTTCAGTTGTAACACTGGAAACTATAAGACAATAAATCAATGTCTTCAAAATCTGAGGGGGAAAAAAAGACTTTTGGCCAAAATATCTATATTCATCAATATGAGGGTAAAATACATTTTTAGATATGCTAGGACTTAGAAAAATAACCGCCCATACACCCACCCTTTCTTAGGAATGTTCTGGAGAATATGCTTTCAAAATGAGGAAATAAGCCAAGAAAAAGTTGTGACCCAGGAAACGGGGCCCCAACATAGGAAAACAGCCAAGGGGCAGGTCAAGATGAGAATTGTACTCAACACCAGGACGGATTCATGTAAAGTAGTTCAGAGAGAAGACTCGGGTGGAGATCGGGGTGGTGGTGAGGGGCTCAATAAGTATCTGCTGTAGGCAATGGGCAATCTAATAAGTATATTACAGATCTCGTGGAGCGGTTGAATAGACATGTGAAACTACAAACAAGGGGAAGGAAAACCGAAGAGCTATTTATACAAGAATGGAAACTTATCAGAACTGTGATGTTTGACTCAGCAGTGGCCAATGTATAAATAGCTGTAATAGTGCAACTGTGAACTAATCATTTAATTTTAGAAACTGTGCTGGGAGGACAGGCAAGGGAAAGTGGCAAAGGAGTGGGGCTTTAAGAGAGCTGAATAATCTCAATGATAAATGTTGGCAAAAGTTGAAAAATATCAAGATGGAGAAATTACTATTTTAAAACATAAAGATAAAACCTATAAGAAACAGTTAAAGAAATTGACATTTGTTTGAGAGAGTGATGGAAAGAAGTGGGTTAACCAACTGCTGATTTTTAATGAAACTATTTACAGTACAGCTTGGTTTTTTAAACCATGTACATGTATTAATTTGACTAAATGTTGTTGTTTTTTTCTTTATTGATTTTTTAGAGAGAGAGGAAGGGAGAGGGAGAGAGAACAGAAACATCCATGTGAGAGAGAAACATTGATTGGCTGCCTCCTGCATGCCCCCCACCGGGGATGGACCTGAAACCCAGGCATGTGCCCTGACTGGGAATTGAACCGGCGACCTCTTGGTGCATGGGTAGATGCTCAACCATTGAGCCACACCGTTTGGGCTGATTAAACATTTTTTAATCCATTCTTTTTGTTGTTGTTGTTAATCCTCACCCGGAGATATTTTTTCATTGATTTTTAGAGAGAGTGGAAGGGAGGGAGAAAGAGAGAGAAATAAACCTCAGTGCGAGAGAGATACATTGATTGGTTGCCTCCCGCACATGCCCTGATGGGGGCCAGGGATCAAACCTGCAATCAAGGTATGTGCCCTTGACTGGGAATCGAACCTGTGACCCTTCAGTCCTCGGGCTGACGTTCTAACCATTGAGCCAAACCAGCCAGGCCTTTTAATCCATTCTTAATGATAGCACTGAAAAAGCACTGTGAGTTATAGACAGCGTCTGTCAGAAATTGTAGAGTGTAGAAAAGATACATTCTTCTCTTGGAAAGACAACCGTCAAACTGCAATAGTCTAAGTTTTAATTCTGAGCTCTCTTGGGAAAACTCCTTAACCAAAGATATATAGACCTTTTCCTGACTTCTTTGCCATCCAAGGAAAGTAGTTCTACCTTGCAAGAAAAAATGTTCCTTGAGAAATAAGAACTCCCCTAATACTGGCTTTCCGAATATGTCTACGACCAGGAAAAGACTCCCCATAACCAGCCAGCATACCTTGAAAGGAAACCCAGGAAGAAAGACAGGAGGCCAATGCTCTTGTGCCATCAAAGCCTGGAGCTGCCCCGGGGAAAGGTATACCCAACCGAGCAAGAGTATTCTGGGGCCAATCTGGAGAATCTGCTGAAGGTTGTACACTAAAGACACCAAGGCATCAGGACAGAGCCTGGCCTCGTCCCCTCCGAACCTCGCAAGGACACCATCCAAGGGAAAATAGGACTCTCCTCTTTAAACCAAATCTTTGAGCCCACCTTTAATCAGCAGTCATGTCCATCCTTTCAGTCCCTGCTTTTATTCTACACATGGACAGAGCAAGCAATCAGCTAGACTCACAATGAGGAAGTCTATGGTACAACCCACACCCAGCTAAGCAAAGCACAGGACGAGAAGTTGGTGTTGAAGTGAGCTAACACTTTTATCTGCCCCTGCCAAGCCATGCCAGCCAGTTCTCATAGTTCTAGAACTTGAAGATGCCAAGTCCATTCTGCCTTGGCAGAAGAGGTGGTCGTGGGTTCTTCCACAGCTCCCAAACTAGGAGGGGGTTTTTCTCATTCCCGTTCCTGGGTACCCTGGATGCCACACTCTTGAAGACCCCTATCTACTACCCTTGTCAGAGTCATAGCTCATCCTTCTTAGGGCTTCCTATGTTCTTAGTCTCATGCACTTATTATTAATCTCTTGTGATCATGTGATCACAGTGAGCTTCTCAGACCAGGTTCCCACTTTCCACTTTCTGGGGCTCCCAAGCTCCCTTTTTCAGATAACTAAAGTTTACTACATTATTAACAGATGTCAAAACGCCCATGTCCATGGAACCTCGTGGCATGGTCTTGTCTAAAGGAAAGGGCAGAATTGTAGCATACATGTCATTATCCAGCTAAGCAGAACACAGGGTTGTTAAGAATCTGACCTAGGGGATACAATTCAGAAATGGACTTTTAAAAATATACCTCTTTTGGACTGTGAACGCTGTGACAGGAGGAAATGATGTCCACACCCATTCACTTCAACACAATCATTGCTTGTACGCAGGTTTTCTGAGTTGTGAATCCAATAAGGCCCCTAATGTGAAGGAATTGATAAACTGTGGGGAGAGACTAGACAAGGGTGAGAGATTAAAATGGTAGAAAAAGGGTTAAAGTTGTTGTATAAGAGAAGCGCTAAATGTGTAAGAGAAGGTGGCTGGAGGAGACATAACATATCTAGTTGGAGAAGGTATGTTCAGAGTTTATTAAATGATGTTATGCAGGACTTGTGGAGCATCTGCTGTGTGCTATGTCAAAGGTTGTATCACAGGAAACTGAAAGCATAAAGACCAGGTTCTGCTACAAGGAAGAAAAGGTGCTGGGAGATCGAAGACCAGGGCATCACTCATTCTCCTGGGGGTGGGAGTCAGGGTGCAGGTGACAGGAAAAGCTTTACTGAGAATATTGATTTTTGAATGTGACCTTGAAAATAAGTGGGATATTGACAGGGAAAATGCTACAATAGAGCCTTATAGGCACGTGTAACAGCATGAGCATGAGCTCAGCCATTTACCAGAGCTGTGTAGCTTGAGGCACTTATATAGCCTATCTGTGTCTAACAGGGATAATAATAACACCAAACGCTTTGGCTTTTGTGAGAATTAAATGAGCTAGTACGTGTGAACTGACTAGAATAATACCTGTCACACAGTAAGTGCTCAGTCCACGATGGCTATTATTGTTGTTGATTTTCTGTACATCTGAAAATGTACAATGTCAGTGCTGACAAACTTAGTGACTGGCATGTATTTTAGGGAGAGAAGCAGAACACTTCCAGAGCAAGTTTCAGTACAACAATCCAATATGTCTTTAAAATGTCACTCCAAAAATTGGGACTTCTTTGTGAATAATAACTCATATAACTGATGCAGCAGTTCACATTAGTTTAAGCAAGCATGTTTTCAAAGTTATAGACAAATTTAAAGGGACTTGATGTTGTAGACTTTAAGGACGTTTCCATTGGTTGAGGTGTCTTAAGATCTGCAGGATACTTTGGCCTTTGGAAGTGGCACTATATAGGTCTAGTCTATTATTATCTGCTTTGTATAGTTTTACATGTGACAGAAGTATTACATTTTTAGCATCTGAAGCTATTTATTAAACATTTCATTATTTAATTTTTTCTTTTTTTTATTAATTTATTTTTGTTACAAATGTTTCTCCTTTTTTCCCCATTGACACCATCTTCCTCATCCCCCCACCCCGTCCCCAGCTTTGTTGTCCATGTCCATCAGTTATGCGTACATGCGTATAAGTTCTGTGGTTTATCTCTTCCCTCCCCCTGCCCACCCCCTCTTCTGAGGGTTGTCAGTCTGTACCCTACTTCTACATCTCTGGGTCTACCGTGTTACTCAGACTGTTATGTTTATTATATTCCACAAAAAAGTGAGATCATGTGATATTTGTCTTTCTCTGCTTGGTTTGTTTCGCTTAGGATAATACTCTCAAGGTCCCTCCATGTCGTCTCAAAGGATAAAAGATATTTCTTTCTTACTGCTGCATAGTACTCCATTGTGTATATGTATCATAGCTTTTTTATCCATTCATCCACTGATGGACACTTGGGCTGTTTCCAAATCTTAGCTATTGTAAATAGTGCTGCTATGAACATGGGGGTACATGTATTCTTTCTGATTGGTGTTTCAAGCTTCTTAGGGTATATTCCTAGAAGTGGGATCACTGGGTCAAATAGCAATTCAATTTTTAATTTTTTGAGGTAACACCATAGTGTTTTCCACAGTGGCTGCACCAGTCTGCATTCCCACCAGCAGTGTACTAGAGTCCCCTTTTCTCCACACCCTCGCCAACACTTGTTGTTTGATGATTTGTTGATGGCGGCCATTCTGACAGGTGTGAGGTGATACCTCATTGTTGTTTTAATTTGCATCTCTCTGATGATTAGTGATGTTGAGCATTTCTTCATATTTCTCTTAGCCATTTGTATGTCCTGTTTGGAGAGGTGTCTATTTAGTTCCTCTGCCCATTATTTTAATTGGGTTCTTTGCCTTCCTCTTGTTGAGTTGTATGAGCACTCAATATATTTTGGAAATTAACCCCTTATCTGATGTATGATTGGCAATTATGCTCTCCCATACAGTGGGTTCCCTTTCCGTTTTGATGGTTGTTTCTTTTGCTGTGCAGAAGCTTTTGAGTTTGATGTAGTCCCATGTGTTCATTTTTTTCCTGTTTCTGTTGCCTTAGGTGATGTATCAGTGAAGAGTCTGCTGCATATGATGTCAGAAATTTTGTTGCCTACAGTTTCTTCTAGGATTTTTATGGTATCACGAGTCATATTTAAGTCTTTTATCCATTTTGAGTTTATTCTTGTGTATGGTGTAAGATGATGGTCTAGTTTCATTTTTTTGCATGCAGCTGTCCAATGTTCCCAACACCATTTATTAAAGAGGCTGTCTTTACTCCATTGTATGCTCTTGCCACCTTTGTCAAATATTAATTGAGCATAATGTCTTGGGTCAATTTCTGGATTCTCTGTTCTGTTCCACTGATCTATATGCCTGTTCTTGTGCCAGTACCAGGCTGTATTGATTACAGTAGCTTTGTAGTAGAACCTGATATCTGGTATTGTGATCCCACCTACTTTGCCCTTCTTTTTCAAGATTGCTGTAGCTATTCGGGGTCTTTTTTGATTCCATATGAACTTTTGAAGTATTTGTTCTAGTTCTGTGAAATATGTCACTGGTATTTTGATGGGGATTGCATTGAATCTATAGATTGCCTTGGGTAATATGGACATTTTAATGATGTTAATTCTTCCAATCCATGAACAAGGTATGTGCTTCCACTTTTTTATATCTTCCTCTATTTTTTATTTTTTTTTTTCAATGTCCTGTAGTTTTCTGCAAATAGGTCCTTTACTTCTTTGGTTAAGTTTATTCCCAGGTATCTTAATTTTTTTTTGCGATGGTAAATGGGATTGTTTTTTTAGTTTCTCTTTCTGTGATTTCATCATTGATGTAGAAGAATGCCGTTGATTTCTTGACATTAATTTTGTATCCTGCTACTTGGCCAAATTCATTTATTAAGTCTAGTAGATTTTTGATGGAGTCTTTAGGGTTTTCTATGTATAATATCATGTCATCTGCGAATAATGACAGTTTCACTTCCTCCTTTCCAATTTGGATTCCTTTTATTTTTTCTTCATGTCTGATTGCTGTGGCTAAGACTTCCAGTACTATGTTATATAAAAGTGGTGAAAGTGGGCATCCCTGTCTTGTTCCTGTTCTTAAGGGAAATGTTTTTAGTTTTTGTCCATTGAGTATGATGTTGGCTGTAGGTCTTTCACATATGGCCTTTGTTATAGCAAGATATGATCCCTCTATTCCCAAATTGTTGAGTGTTTTTATCAGAAATAGGTGCTGGATTTTGTCGAATGCTTTTTCAGCATCTATTGATATAATCATGTGGTTTTTATCTTTCATTTTGTTTATGTGGTGTATCACATTTATTGATTTGCGAATATTGAACCAACCTTGCATCCCTGGGAAGAATCCAACTTGGTCATGGTGAATAATTTTTTTGATGTATTGCTGGATCTGATTTGCTAGTATTTTGTTTAGGATTTTGGCATCTATGTTCATCAGGGATATTGGCCTGTAGTTTTCTTTCTTTGTAGTGTCTTTTTCTGGTTTTGGAATTAGAATTATGCTGGTCTCATAACACGAGTTTGGAAGTCTTCCTTCTTCTTGAATTTTTTGAAATAGTTTGAGGAGAATGGGTGTTAGTTCTTCTTTGAATGTTCAGTAAAACTCCCCCGTGAAGCCGCCCGGGCCTGGGCTGTTGTTTGCTGGGAGAGTCTTGATTACATCTTCAATTTCCTTCGTTGTTATTGGTCTGTTCAAGTTTTCTATCTCTTCCCGGTCCAGTTTTGGGAGAATATGTGTTTCTAGAAATTTGTCCATTTCACTTATATTGTCAAATTTGTTGCCATATAAATGTTCATAGTATTTGTTAATATCCTTTTTATTTCTGTGGTGTCAGTTGTTACTTCTCCTGTTTCATTTCTGATTTTGTGTATTTGGGTTCTCTCTCTTTGTTTCTTGGTGAGTCTAGCTAAGGGTCCATCAATCTTGTTTATCTTTTCAAAAAACCAGCTCTTTGTTTCATTGATCCTTTGAATTGTTTTTCTGGTCTCTATGTCATTTATTTCTGCTCTGATCTTTACTATTTCCTTCCTTCTACTTGCTCTGGGGTTTTCTTTTTGTTTGCTTTCTAGTTCTTTAAGTTGTGAGGTTAGATAGTCCATTAGAAATTTTTCTTGTTTCTTGAGGTAGGCCTGGCGTGCTATGAACTTCCCTCTCAGAACTGCTTTCACTGCATCCCATAGATTTTGTGTTGTTGTGTGTTCATTTTCATTGGTTTCCAGGAAGTTTTTGATTTCTTCCTTGATCTCCTCGGTAACCCATTCATTGTTTAATAACATGCTATTTAGCCTCCATGTGTTCAAGTGTCTTTGCATATTCTTGTTGCAATTGATTTCTAGTTTCATGCCATTGTGATCTGAGAAGATGCTTGATATGATTTCAATCTTCTTGAACTTGTAGAGACTTAGTTTGTGTCCTAACATGTGGTCTATTTTTGAGAATGTCCCATGTGCACTTGAGAGAATGTGAATTCTGTAGTTTGGGGGTGTAATTCTCTGTAAATATCTATTACATCCATTTGGTCTAGTGCTTCATTTAGAGTCTCTGTTTCCTTGTTAATTTTTTGTCTAGATGATCTATCCAGTGATATCAGCGGGGTGTTGAAGTCCCCTACTATGATTGTATTGCTGTCGATATCTCCTTTGAAATCCTCTAGAAGATTTTTAATATATTTTGGTGCTCCTATATTGGGTGCATTTATGTTTACCAAGGTTATATCTTCCTGTTGGATAGATCCTTTCAGTATTATGTAGTGACCTTCTTTGTCTCTAGTTATGGCCTTCATTTTGAATTCTATTTTATCAGATATGAGTATTGCTACCCCAGCTTTTTTTTCCCTTTCCATTTGCTTGGAAGATTTTTTTCCATCCCTTCACTTCCAACCTATGTGAGCCTTTTGTTGTGAGGTGTGTCTCTTGTAAACAACATATATATGGGTCATGCTTTCTTATCCAATCCGCTACTCTGTGTCTTTTTATCGGAGCATTCAATCCATTTACATTTAAGGTGATTATTGATATGTACTAATTTATTGCCATTTTTGTTTAGTGTGGTTCTATTTTCCTTTCTATTTCTTCTACTAATTTCAGCAGTCCTTTTAACATTTCTTGCAGTGCTGGTTTGGTGCTAATGTATTCCCTTAGCCTTTTTTTTTGTCTGGGAAGCTCTTTATTTGACCTTCTATTTTGAATGATAGCCTTGCTGGTTAGAGTAGTCTTGGGTTCAGATCCTTGTTTTTCATGACCTTGATTACTTCATGCCATTCCCTTCTGGCCTGTAGTGTTTCTATTGAGAAGTCAGCTGATAGCCTTATGGGGGGGGGTGTTCCTTTGTAGGTAACCTGTTGCTTATCTCTTGCTGCCTTTAGGATTCTCTCTTTGTCTTTAATTTTTGGCATTTTAATTATTATGTGTCTTGGTGTGGGCCTGTTTGGGTTCTTCTTACTTGGGACTCTCTGTGCTTCTTGAACTTGAATGCCTTCTCCCTTCACCAAATTAGGGAAGTTTTCTGTCACTATTTCTTCAAATATATTCTCTAACCCTTGCTCATTTGCTTCTTCGGGGACTGCTATGATGCGAATATTATTATGTTTCCAGTTGTCCCACAGTTCTCTTAAGCTGTCTTCCTGTTTTTTCAGTTGTTTTTTCCTTTTGGTTTTCTGATTGGTTGATTTTTTTCTACCCTGTCTTCTAATTCACTGATCCAGTCCTCAGCCTCTTCTACTCTGCTGTTTAGTCCTTCCAATGTGTTCTTCATTTCTGCTTTGTCATTCTTCATTTCTTCTTGGTACTTCTTCATTTCCAATTGGTTGATTATCAATGTTTCTATGTCTTTACTCATGGTATTGATGTCCTTACTCATGCTGTTGACCTTCCTCAAGATCATGGCTCTGAATTCTAGCTCTGTTAACTTGCTTAACTGCATTTCGTTTTATCTCATCTTTGGTAGAGGTCTCTTGTTCTTTCATTTGGGATCTGTTTCCTTGTTTCACCATTTTGGCTATCTTAGTGGGTTTTGGAGACTGCCAAATTTTCCCTGTGGATGTTGGTATTCTGCTGTTTGTGGCTCTCTCTACTGGGTTTGAATGTGCATGGGAGGACCCACGTTAAACACCACTGTAGAGTCTTACTTTCCTGGGTAGATTTTCAAGCCCAGAAAAGGTTCAGTTATCCTCTAGCTTTTTGCCTAGAGGCTATTAGTCGTGGTTACTTGAAGAGCCTTGGGTTCTCAGTTGAATGAAAACCTCCCTCAGGTGTTCAGCGTGAGAGGATTTCCCGAGGGTGGAGCAGATGCTGGTAGTTAATGAGCCTCGATTTGCATTTCAATGGCCCACCTGGGTGTGGCTGAATCTCCGAGGGAGGGGCTGCCGCCTCTCACCAGAGCCCTGGGAAGGAGTAAGATGGTCACTGTCCTGTGTGGCCGCATCTCAGCAAAAGCTCTGAGCACCCTCCAAATCCCAAGTGTCCCCACACAGTTCCAATGCAGTCCACCCTTCCTCTGCCGGAGCCCAAGGTGAATGGCTGTGGCTATTTTAGCGCTCTGTCCCGGCCCTCTGTGCTGTGGAGCCGGCTTGGGCTTTAACCCTAAAGGCGCTGCTCACAGCTAAGACCGCTGCTATCCATGGGCTCCCAGCCCTGCTCTCACGCCTCCACAATCCTACCAGGATCAATTCATTGTCCCTGGTTGTATGGTCCTCGCGAGTTGCTTTTCTGTTGCTTTTGCCCAACGATTTGTCTTTATTTTAGTTGTAATTCCAGTTTGGTCCTGGGAGATGGTCTGTGTAGCTTCCATTCACTCTGCCGCCATTTTGAAATCTCCTCATTATTTAATTTTTTTCAATACGTTGGACAAAAGGTGGTAACAAAAATATTGTACTTCATGTGAACTGGAAAGACAGGTTTTCCTTCCAGCACTTTTTGTACTGGCCCATTACAACAGGGCTTACGGCCTGGTGGTTTTCTCATTCCAGAACACTGTAGATTTCAACCAGAGTCCTGCCGGTGTGACTCTGTTAGAGGTTTTGCCTGGAAAGTGTTCCCTATTCCCCTTTCCGAGTGCGTCTCCTTCTTTATTTCTCTTTGTGTATCTTCCTAACTCCCTTTCCTTATCTCCTCTCACCACCTCAATTTGCTCATATTACCAAATAGTTTGACTGCTCTACTTCTATGAACGCTGCCTGCCAAAGACCCTTCCACATTGCAATTCATGTTTCCAGCTGTTTGTTTCCTGCCAGCCACAAACAACGAGGCAGAGTTGGGTGAGAAGGAACCTTGTCTGCCTTTCTTCTTGGTACTTTACAAATGCTCTCCTCTCTGCTTCTTTACCTCTATTTTCACATGTTCCTTTTCCCCTCATCTATTTCCACTCTCAAAACTGAAGAAATATTTCCTTAGTCCAACTGTATATATTGTGGTTATGAGGATGATGTTAATGATAGTAACATTACCGAAATATACCTTTTATTTCAGACCTTTTTATTATGGTTGATAATATCTGCCAGACTATATTAAGATTGATACAAAGACTCCCAGAAATGAAATATTTCCTATGGAAATATTACTTAGCTATCCTAACCATTAAAGCGTTCCTGACCACCACTGATAAAACATACTTGTAATGCTCCAAGAGTAAGTATCTTGAAGATCTTGAATTTGAAATACAGCTTTCATATGATCATTATCCCATTTGTCAGTCCCTAAGCTAATGTCCATTAAAATTTTTAAAGCTTTATTAATAAAACCAATAGTAACATAAAGTAGATTTTAAAATAAGACAAGGTTTATAAATGTCATTGAAAGTGCAGATTATTAGACTCTCTGACATGTAAACATGATGAGTAACATTTTAACAATTGATTTGGTTTAAATTAAGGAAGATGAGGATAATAATGTTTAAACAAGAGAAATGACTGGGCTAGAGATATAAATTGGAGAAGCATTAGTGTGAAGATGGGGGTTGGAGCGGTGGGAATACATGAAATCATTCAGTTAAAGTAAATCCAGGGAGAAGAAAGTAGAGGTGAGGATGGAACCCTAGAGAATATCAACATTAGGGAGTGGAGAGGAGAGCAGTGAATGAGCCTGAGCTGGAGCAGCAGAGAGGGGAAGAAGCAGAGAGAGGAACTAGAAGAGTGTCCACATTCTCTTGGAGTCAAGGGACAAGACAGATGTCACTTATGCCTCTTCTAACCTCCAAGTACAAGAAGTTACAAGAAGAAATAAATACCAAATAAATAAAATGAAAACTGCCCGTTGCACTGTCAACTGAGGATTAAAAAAAGAAACGTTTCTGCTAACTTAGTATTGATGAGATGGATTGAGAAATGGAGTAAGCAGAATTTGAAGTTGGCTGCTAAGATTCCTGCTCATTGGTGTACACACCCTGCATAATCTCCTCCCCTTGAGTGTGGATGGGACCTGGGAGCAAGATGGATCTCACTCCTGTGACTAGGTTATGTAACATGGCAATGATAATAGTCATTACAATTTTTCTTTTAGATAAAATATCTCTATGGATAGTAAGTCTGTTTTCAATGAAGTCAGTGAATATTCCATCTGATTTATATACAGATGTATGAACATAATTTTTATAGAGAAAAAAAATCTTGAGATATAGTATTTAATAATCCTGGCCCATAATATGCCAAGAATATCAAGTAAAGAGATTCAGTAAATCTGAAGTAAGGCATAGACAATATTGTTATAAAACTCTATACATAAGTCCGATCCACATCCTCAATTGAGAGCAGCTGACTCAGAAGGTACTCCATTGAAATTAAATTAATTATAGTCCAATAAAAGTTGAAACAGTAACTGAAATTATAACAGGTAACACCCTTGTGGCTGCCTAACATCATTAGGTCATCAGGCAAACAATAACAGGACTCACAAATACAGGAAAATCTGCCACAACTATTTCTTAGAGTTTGGTCAGTGTTATCCCTGAAGTTAGAATATATGTGGACAGTAGAGATACTGACAAATCTCCAGGGATTTCCATTACAGCATTCAATTTCTGATAAATGTATATTAACAAAATGAACCTATAACAAAGTTAACTTAGGAATGGCTGGGCATCTCTTCTGATTCTACATTTCTGCCCATGCAACTCATCAAACAAACCTAGTTATTTCTATCACCTCTATTTTCATAAGGTGAAAGAACAAATATTTGTAATTTTTCAGGGACCATCTTGGAAATCTCAAAAATACTTTTAGGTATAAAAGATAGTTTAAAATTTTTGGTGTATTTTTTAGATATTTAGGACCCAATGTTTAGAAAGCAAATTAAGAGGAAATTGTCAGAGGAAATTTGGACACTTGGTTAGACAGCCATGGGTGTCTTAGAAGCAACACTTGGTTGTCTATTTAATCATAGTGACATAAAATATTTAAAACATAAACTTAGATGGTAACATTATTAAAAAGAACCTTAGCTGTTTCAAAAGTGAGAGTGAAGAATCTTTGTTCTTTGTCCCCCCTTTCCCCATACAATCAAGGATTCAGATAGGAGGAGACTTTGGGAGGTTGGGTTGGGAAAGAGAAAACCAAGAGCAGTTTGGGGTGGAGTAAGGAAGGAGATAGATGACCACAGGTCTTGCAGTCTGGGCAGTGACCCAGCATGTGAGGCTGGGTAGGATTAGCTGGACACAAAATTCCAGATGGAACTCTGGTGTTGAGTTGCTCTGGTAGAAGCGAGAATGAACAGTGAAATCAGGGTGTCAGATATTTGAGGACCTGGACAGTTAAAGCCAAATTAGAACATTGCTGAGAGGTTGTGTTATCAACACTTAATGTGTTGATACTAGAAAACTTAATTTGCAATAGCCTGTACATTTTTTTCCTTAGGACTATTGTAATCTCTTTTTTAAATTCTGACCTGATATATACCATTTGTTTTTAAGAATACAATTTTTGTTTATTTCTGTAGCAATTTCTAAGAATCAATCTTTTTTCTCTCTTCTGACTAAACTGAATAAGTATTAAAAGTCATAAATATAATTCCTGCTTGAGGAGTACCCTAGGAAAAGAAAATGCAAATCTTTAGGACACGGAAAACTCTTTCCAGAGTGTCAACCTAATAACTTTGGATAGAAAATGTCGTTTTGGCTCTGAAACTCGGCGAATCAGCTGCAACTGTACCCTGCCAAGATATCAAGAGCAAAATGAAAAAAATTGTTACTGGATGTTTCCACAGATTGGAATATTTGGCGTTATATATTTGGAACATCTGCACAATTGATTAAATTCTTCATTTGGGTATTTTGGCATCATGACACCAACAACTTTGGAATCCTTCCTTTACACTGCTAATTTGGACAGAAATCACACACACACACACACACACACACACACACACACACACAGACATGTTTAGTGCTTGATGGGTGAAAGATATGAGGGGCTGCAATCCCATTTCTTTTCCCACTGAAATCTTTTTCAGAAATTAGGCACAGTGTGAATAAATTAATACACTTTCACATTTCTCTATATGAAAAAAATATCCAAACCATCCCATTTCCTCCATCTTGTCACTTTAATTCTTCCAAAGATTCTGTCGTCTTGGTGATATAGGCCTGGGATGTTGGAGGGTGGGAGGAGGAGAGAGTGGGGAATACATAGGGTCACCAGACCATCCCAAATATAGCATGTTTGTCTGTAATGGAAGAAGAGACCTTTGTGACTGCACCAGAGTGTTAGTTAGCTTAGGTGGAGAAGACAGTAGGGTTTTCTAGAAGAACCCTCAGGATCTTTTTCTATTCTCTTGCATGAACATGATTCTGAACTGCAAAACACTTAGGTGATACTAAGTCCATCAGTGTTTAGGGCGCTCCTGCTATGAGCTCCTTTTGGAGTTTATAATCCAGTGGATAGTCAGGACTTACAACAGGATCCAGCAAACAGCACAAAGCTCAAGCTCTGTGACAGACTGCAAATTCTGAGTGTTCAAAGATGATGAATAATGGTGAAAACCTAGGACTTTTGGAGGGGCTCATGGAGAAAAAAGTTGGGGCTGAAGGATGACCAGGATTTGAGAATGTGGAGAGTATTCTGAAATGGACTCCTCAGAAGCATAGAAATGGTTTATTGATGAGCTTGACTGAAGAAGAGTGAAGAGAGGAAGGGAGGAGGTTCTTAGAGGCCAGATTAGAACATTTTACCCTGACACCATATGGCACAGGGAACCATACTGGATGGCTCAGCAGAACGCCAAGACTGTCACACCTGTGTCTTCTACCACATCTACCCTTAGGACGTGTTTAGTACACATTTCTTGAAGTGTGGCACAATGATGGAGGCTTTCAAAGACTTAAATACCACAGTTAGGACCTCAAATTAACCATTTCAACTACATGTTCTGCTAACCTTTGAGAAAGGAGGGAAAGAATATGGCCTAATTCAAATATAAAAGCTACAACACTGGTGAATGTACCTCACTGAGTAAATAAATTATACAGATAATATTATTGCACATTTACTGCAGGCCAGGCACTGCTCTAGGCTCCTGGGATTCCACTATGAACAAGAGAAGCAGGAGCCCTGCAAGATCATTTCACCCAGGGACGCTGGCTTTGAAGACAACAGCCACAGGTGATAGGAGAGGGACTGGGCACAGATAAGCTGGTCATTACGAAGGGGCTCTCTGAGGATGTGAGACCTGAGCAGAGTCTTAAATATTTGTAAGATTGGGAGAGGATGGAAGTGCAATGACACGTAAAACAGAGGGAGGAAGGATGTGGAGGGTGAGGGCAGCAGCCAAGGAGAGCGAAGAGAATCGCTCTGCCACACAGAGGCACAGCGGCTAGCCTTGTACACGTGCCATGACTGCACTGTCAGCAACCCAAATTCCCTTCTCTCCTCCCTTCCTCCTGGGAAAAGAACCTGGAGATAAATGTAAAAGGTGGGTTGGGGTCAATAGCAGGACCCTGAAACTGGCTCAAAAGGACTTTAAGGAGATCAGCATGCGTAGATAGAAAGCAAGTCTGGATTTGAAGAGAAAAGAATATGGCCGGAGCTAGAGAAAAATATTCCACTGCAGGAAGAGAAGTTCATGGTATTGGTGGTTTGGTGATGACTTTTCAAATATGACAGGCTTGAAGATGTTGAGATGTCAATGAAAAGTATTAGTGAAAGGGACCTCCCTAACCAGTGTTCCTCCTTCCAGGTTTCCCTCTCTTTGTCTGTCTTGGTTAAGCTTAGCTAACACTGGACAGTTTCCTGCAGCTCCTTAGTAGGGACCCTAACTTGCTGTTGTCACACCTGTACTCATGCCCTTTAGGTATTTAAAATCCTGGAAACGCCAGGGTGCATATCAATGCAGCCTTCTCTTACATTTTCCTTGAGGACAAGCACTTGAACTTTCTCTTTTTGTTTTTATTTCATACTTTGGCCACCTAATAGAATTCAGTGAGCCTTTGTTGATTCTTCCTCCCCAAAGCTTATCACTTTTCCTAGTGTCATTTGTTGAATAGTCATCCACGTCCTCACTTCCCACTCACTGTATTCTGGCAGCTGCACCCAGCACACCCAGGGAAATGCTGTTTGGAAGCTCTCTCATAAGTTCTTCGCGTTAATTCAGAGAACACTTTTCAGGCATTTTACCCTAAATCAGATTTCAGCAGGATTTGACCCTACAGACTACAACTTCTTCTTGAATTCTCTCTCCTCTTGACTTCAATAACATGTCATTTTCCTTGCTTTCTTCTGACCTGTTTCTTTTCAGTTGAATTTTCAGGATTTTCCCCCCTTGCCTTCCCTTCGATGTCATACTCATGGCTCTAGACCAGCTTTTCTTCTTTTCTTATTCTGCCTGCTCTATCTGAATGTGCTCATCCATGTCAATATCACCAACTCCCCTTTCTCTCCAGCCTGGATCTCTCTCCTGAGTACCAGACCAACAAGTAAAATTGTCTCCCTGACACCATCTTGGACATCACAATCACACTTCAAATTGAATATGTCTAAGGCCCTGGCCAGGTGGCTCAGTTGGCTGAGCGTTGTCCTGAACACCAAAAGGTTGCAGGCTTGATTCCCAGTTAGAGCACATACCTAAATTGCTGTTAGATCCCCAGTTGGAGTATATGTGGGAGGCAACCAATCAATGTTTCTCTCATATCAATGTTTTTCTCCCCCCTACCCCTCTCTATAAAAATCAATAAAAACATATCCTCGGGTGAGGATTAAAAAACAACAAGAACACATTAAAAAATGTTTTTAATATGTCCAAAACTAAACTCATCACTGGTACTCTACTCCTTCTCCACCACCCCTACCATCACAAACCACTTTATTCTCCACTCTTTCCTATCTCAGTGAGCTAAACTGCTAGCCATCTATTTCTTAAGTCAGATTTTCTTCTGGGCACTATCCTTTATTATCAAAAGATAAGTCAACTTGTATACCCTGGAGAGTAGTGGTGCCCTTAACAGTGACTGACACTTTCAGGAAAAGTTTTACATTGTTTTGTTTATTTCTTTGGAATGAATAAGGGAAGGATGATTTATCTGGATTACATAGGTTGAGTTTGAAGTTACTGGGATATCTATGGAAAAAATGTTGATTGGGCATTTGGAAATGTAGGTACTGGAGTTACAAAGAGAGTTTAGAACTGAAGTTAGGTATTTGAGAATTATCTCTAATACGTAGAGACAATAATCGAAACCATGTGAAAAGCTGAGGTCATTATGGAAGAGCACATAGGAACAGGGATATGTGGAAACAAGCTGTGAGAGCAGGTCATAACTCTCAAAGCTGATAGGTCCCTACAGATCATCTGGCACAGAATTTTTTCACCTGAAAATTATATTAAGACTAAGAGAGGAAAAGAGAAATTAGCTTCTAAAAGAATATTTACTTAGAAGATCTTTGATGTCAAGTTACTTTAAAGTTTCAATCTCAGACCAAGAAAAGTTTCAGAGTGAGTTGACTCTACTAAAGTTAAGAGCCTCAGATTCAAACCAATATTTTTGTTGGCAGCACAGAGCCTGAAAGAACTTGGATCTTTTATGAGTCCCATGAACCAATAGATAAGAAAGCCCTAACTCTCACCCTACCTCCAGACTTCTTGTAATGTAAACCAATATCCCCCTTATGGTGCAGTTTGATTTGTTACCAGTAAGGGCTGGAGCCAGCTCATGTGGGCTTGTGGGCTTACTAGAGCTGACAGTGCACATCTCTTCCCAACTCTGCATTCAGTGATGTCATGTTGTTAGCTTGAAATTAGCTGTGAAGAAACTATGTACAACTTGGAAATTGGCAAATGCTATGAACTGGGGTTTTTTTTCCTCCACTGGAAACCTGGTTGTTAAACATTTTCCATCACATCACTGATTACAACCAAAAGTACTCTTACTGATACACATGTTGAATTAAAAAACTGCTGGTCAGTGTTTGTCACTTAATAATTCATTTGGAAAAGTATCAGTCAATGTCATGTAGCTGTAAATCCTTTTACTACAAAGATACCTATCTATACTTTATAATAGAATGTTTAGAATTGATTGGGAGGTTGGAAATCTGGGAGTTTGCATTTCCTTGGAGGGGTTGTTGGTATAAGGACAGTCCTCTTCATGGGGGTGCAGGTGGGGGTGTTACCCTTCTACCTCAAGTCAAATGAGAGGTTTCATGAGACCCACTTGGAGAACCTTATGTAAGTCCCACAGAGATTGAAGGACATAGAGACTCACACTGGAAAGTTCAGAGTGAAGACACTGTGTGCCTGAAATTTCAGAGAAGCAAAAGATAGTCATTTTGGATAGGCACACGTTCAGGAGCATTCCCATGGGCCAGAGTAGATCCTTCAGAAGGGAGCTGAATGGATCATCTTGAGAAGAATTCTGGCTACAAGAATGGTGTGGAGGGCCAAGGTTGCCCAACATGTGGGCTGCCTGGGATCCAGGGGGCTGCTGGATCCAAGTGGCCAGCCAAGGAAGCATCTTCATCCACTTCAAATAACCATAGGTGAGAAACTCCTCAGAATGATGTTGGGGTGTTGGATAAAGGGAAGATCACATCACAAGAGTCCAGAATTATGCATCTGACACACCCAGAGAACACTAGTACCAGATTATGATGGTACTAGTACAGTTAGAATAGATTCCCACCACTATTTCTCCCTTTCCCCATATACTCCAACCTTAAGGGGTCCAAAAGGGCAGCTAGTGAGTGGGTAAGAAGGGACCCGAAGGAGCAAAGAAGAAGAAACTCAGATGGGTCTCCAAACCCCAAAGGTTTCCCAGTCACAGACAGGGCTTGATGGGAGAGGTAGAGGCTTTAAAGGATAAAAGATGGACATTTCAAGGTTAGGTTTGGAATCTGTGGTTGGGAATGCAAAAATACTGTTTTCCATCGTGGTTGGGAATCTGAGGCTGGGAAGCCAAGTTTGGGAACGTAAAAGTAGTACTTTCTACCTGTGTTTGGTTGAATCACCAAAGGCAAAACTGCAGATAGGTAGGATTGACTGTATTTATTGAAAAAAAATCTGCCTATACGTGGACCATGCATACGTGCAGTTCAAACCATGTTGTTCAAGGGTCAACTGTACAAGTAAAATCTGGTAAGCTTTTCTCTTTTGCACACATCCATTTTTTTTTTAACCTTCAGCAAATAAGACTTAGTTTTTGCTGACCACAGATTTAAAGGGTGACCTTGGTTTAAGATAGCTAAATTGAAATTCACAAAATACTGTTTTAGGTCTGACTTTGGTTGAATCTGCAGATGTAAAAGGCCAGCTATATATAGCCCGCCCAGTGTGGCTCAGTGGTTGAGCATCGACCCATGCACTAAGAGATTGCCGGTTCGATTCCCAGTCAGGGCACACGCCCAGGTTGTGGGCCTAATCCCCAGTGGGGGGCATGCAGGAGGCAGCCAATCGATGTTCTCTCTCATCAATGTCTCTATCTCTCTCTTTCTTTCCCTTCCTCTCTCTTTAAAATGAATAAAGAAAAAAAAATTTTTTTAAAGGCCAAATATAGAGTCAAAAGTTATACGCAACTTTTGACTGGGGTAGGGGAGGGTCGTCACCTCTAATTCCCACAATGTTCAAGGGTCTACCACTTTCAAAGTATTATATCTTTTAAAACTGCTTACGCATTTCACTTATTAGATATAATGATTTGAAGGTAGACAAGTTCAGCCAGGAGACAAAAATAATTTGCTCATTGTTACCCTACAGCATAGGAACCTGGAATAAATATAATTACATGTGCATAGTGGAATAGTATATTGAAATATAAACAATTTTTTCTCCTGGTCTTTATGACTATTAATTATCCTCCCACCCAATGAGAAAGGCACTCCACTGCCTTGGGACATAACATGACAGAATGGAAAACCAAAGGAGGAGACAATGTGCAGGAATGCAGGCGTGGTAGATGGTGGTCTGTGGGGCTGGGGGAAGTATGAGAGCAGAGCGTAGGAAGAACCAGAATGGCTGAGAGAAAGAAGGCTTCCCTGGAAACAAAAAGTTCTTTCAGGTAGAAGATAGAAGGAGAGAAGAGGGGCTGTAGTTTCCAGGAAAGAGGAGACCAAACTCTGGCTCCTGGAGGTGCCTCCCAGAGACTTAGCAAGACAGCTGAGAGCAAGGGATGAAGCCTGAGAGCAAAGGATGAAAGTCACATGTCTTCAGGAGCACGAAGGTAATGCAAATGTGCAAAATGATATGTAAGCAGCAAGGTGTGGTGGCACCTGGGACTAACTAGAGAACACATGACCTGACTGAAGGCAAGAATGGTTTTTGTTTTTGTTTTTGGAGGATAGGGGTGTAAAAAGCTTTGCTTGTCATAAAAATATTTGTGAACCAAACCTGTCTCTCCTGGGCTTTGGGGACAATACAGAGACCTAATTTGCTTTACAATGAAATCCTGTGGTATGAAAGCCACCAAGAACCATCAGACCTGTTCAGACCATGGGAACAAGATCACTGTCATCTCAGCAGTAAGGTACAGACAAGAAACAATCTGTGCAAAAGAAGAAGCTCATCACCCCTTGTTCCCGCCTCTAGTTACACATCCTTGGCCATTTATAATCCTCAGTTTTTGATATGAACCCAGGCAAGGGGTAGGAAATCCCATGAATGCCTGCAGTTAGGTTTCTCGGTTGTCTCCGTATTAACTTGAAGGTGGTGGGGCAGGATCCTTCCGTGATACAGTTTAAGACTAAGAGGCACACACCACTTAGTAAACTAATGGACGCTTATTGTGAATTATCAATGAGGCAGATCAGATTCCAAATGGACAGGTAGCCAAACAATGAAACAGAGACCCTACACAGGTGGGAATGGAGGCTGAAGATGCAGTTGGTGTGTTCCAGCAGCAGACAGGTGTCCACTAAAAAAGGAAGCTGCTAATTTACTCCAGGACTTTGTTCCTACAGACCAAGGAGACGTTCTCAATTAGAAAATTATAATTTGGGTCCACCACATCCTGACAACCGCAGTACAGTTTTCTCTATTCTTTCATTTGCTCCCTCCTCATCCTTTTACTGTACATAGAACGATTTGTGTACATGCACAAGCATAATGGTTGTTGTTTTTTTCCCAACCAAATGGCCAATGGTATGTTTAGATCAACATCAAATGGAGATGGGAGGGAGAAAAATACTGGTTCTGTGAAAATGCCCCCTTTCTCCATCAGTGGGCACACTCATTCAGCTCTTATCTTTATATTCCAGTAAGTTATTTTGCTCTCAGAGTTTAACAACAACAACAAAACAACGTAAAAATTATTGCGTGCTATATTTGATTGGAGAATGTTAATATTTTTCATTTATCATTATAATACCAAGGACAATTTTGTAACTTTTTTGTATGTAACTGTTACATGTAGGGCAATCTGTATGTAAATAGGATAAATTACTCTAAAAGAAATGAATCCTAGCCAGTTTTCCCCTCAAGTGTTCTGTTGTTTAAATAAACTTCTTGTTTCAATGAAAACAAAAAGAAAATGTGAACTAGCAACTCGTGTAATCTACCTTAGCAAGCATTCATCGAATGTCAAGTAATCTAACAATCTAACAGTCATCTATATGGTGGAGGGGATAAAATTTTAGTAAGATGAAAATTTTACACGCAGGAAACTTGTGCACTAGTGGGAAAAACAGGTTAGTACAGTAAATACAAGGAAACGTATGATAAGTACAACTTGAAAGGGCACAGTCCTATGGGAACACAGGAGGGAAGGGTTTTATCAGTGTGGAAGAACTTAAGATGATTGAGGGAAGGACCCAAAGGTACTTCAGCACATTCGGTGAATGTAATGTATTCGGTAATGGTTTAAGAACCAGATTGAAAGTGGATAGAACATGAAGACAGTTCATGCTCCTCCATCCCTTATCTTTCCTTCAGTCTTGTCACCAACCTTCCCCACGTTTTGACATCACCCTTTGACTTGTTGGTTTGACTTGCCCCTTGCAGAGGTAAAAGATTCTTTCCTGGTTGGTCTCTGGTCCCACCTGTTAAAAGGTTATTCAGCTTAAAAAATAAAGGTCTATATATGCATGGCTAAAATGAGTAGTTCTCAACCTTGGGCCCATGTTGGAATCACATGGGGAAACTTTAAAAATGTGATGCCTGTCATGTGCCTCCTAGTGGTGATGCACTGAGAACAAAGCATTCCTCGGGGGGATTTCTGCCAAAAATTCAGAACCTGAATTTAATCATAAGAAAGCGCATGAAAAACCCACATTGAGTGAGATTCTCCAAAATGACTATTGGTAGTTACAAAATAGTCACAGGGATGTAAAGTACAGCATAGAAAATACCGTCAATAATACTGTAATAGCTATGTATGGTGCCAGGTGGGTACTGGAAATATCAGGGGAAATATTTTGTAAAGTAAATGATTGTCTATCACTATGCTGTACACCTGAAACTAATACAAAATAATATTGAATGTAAATTGTAATTGAAAAAAACTTTTTAAATTAAAAAATAACTAATTTGTTATTAAACATTTTTCAGGTCATAAAAAATACGAGAAATGGTTTCATATAAAAAGAGACTAGAGAGACATGATAACTAAATGCAATGGTGATCTTGAATTGCATCCTAGACTAGAAAATGACATCAGTGGGACATTTGAAGAAATCTGAATAAGTTTTGTGGATTATATAATTTAATTATATCACTGTAGATTTCTTGACTTTGATAATAGTATTATGATTATGTAAGAGAATGTTCTTGTTTTTTAGGAAATGCGCACTGAAATACATACTAGAATGTTTTGAAGTAGAGAGGAGTCATGTCCTCAACTTACTTTCAGATGTTTCAGGAAAAAATATGTATTTATAGAAAGAAATATATATATTTAGAGAGATATAGACAGAGAAGAGAGAGAATATTAAGGTACTGTAGAAAACCCAAATTGATGGTATACAGGAAATCTTTATACTCCTTTTGCAACTTTTTTGCAACTATTATAGTATTTTAAAATGAAAAATATATTTTTAAGTTTAAAAGAAAAAGCACTGACGCCTGGTTCCCACCCCCAGGGATTCTGACTTACTTCATCTAGGGCGTGGGCGTCAGGACCCGAAACTCTCCCCACTGATTCTGACGTGCTGTCAGGGCCCAGCCGCTGGCTCACGCAGACGCTGGTGTCTAGAGATACAGAACCTCTGAGCTACCCATCACTTATGTAACTTGTTGGAGGGAAGGGCATTGGGGTTAGAGATTTTTTTAAAGCATCTCTGAGAAAAGCACTTTATTAGAGTCGAAAATACAGATACCTCAAGGGCCCAGCAAGTCATGTAAATTTGTAAAGCAGCAGAGCACAAGGTAATAGGGACTGGCGGGAGTATGTCTGGATTAAAGTCATATAATTCAGATTTTAGAATATTCTCCTGGACAATCCAAAATTGGCAGGTTGATTTTAGGGCAGTGGGTCATCAGATTGGAACCTGGAAGAACGGAGAACTATGGTTGTGATTTTCAGGCATAAAAATTAGGCAGTGCTTAGAATGCTCTGAAAATAGCCCTACTGTGGACCTGACACGATAGTTAGGCATTAGGTTTATAGTAAATTTAAGAAAAGTATATATTTAAGATAAATTTGAAAATAAAATAGTAGACATTTGGTAATTGTTTTATTAGGCTAACTTTGCTGGCAAATTACAGAAAACCTCAACATAAACTGGTTTAAACAATAAGGCAATTCCGTATCTAACATAACAGGAAGCCTAGCAGCTTACCAATGTCCTCCAGGAACCGGTGTTTCCATCTCCCTGTCCCCCCTTCATTAGCGGGTCACCTTTGCCCTCTGGCTGGTGCTCCTTATCTGCACACAAGGGCAGCAGAGGCTCTGGGCCTCACGTTCAGATGTGGCAACCATCCTTCCTTATTCTTACCTCCAGGAATAAGGAGATCTTTTCCAGAAACCTCTTCCCCTGTGTCCCAGTGCCCTAAATTGGGTCACACGTTCATTCCTAAGCTTCACATTGGAAAGAAAATAGGACTTCCAGATTAGGCTTAGATGAAACAGTATCTGCCTTGAGGACAGGGTCACTGTCCTCTGAGACACGGGGAGACAGAGTGGATGCAGTCGAGACGCTGGGCGGAGGTGGGGAATGAGCAGTCAGTAATCACACAGTAGAGTCTGCAATAACACACTGTGTTTAATCAGACATTTCTCTGAGATTAAGTCAGACTTTTACATAAAACAGTGGACTGTGTAAACACTCGATCTAAGTAGAAAGAATGGTGAATAAAGTAATTTAAAAATTGAGAGATGTGGAATGTAGTTTTAAAAGCATAAGACCAACGAGAGATTTGGCTCTGCATTGACCAGCTGAATGACCTTGATGAAGTAACTTAATTTTTCTAGACCTCATTTATTTTTTTCACCTAAAACAATAAGAACTGAACTAGATGGTTTCTAAGATCACTTCCAATATTAATAATCTATTAGCCTGTAATCACTGTTCATTAAGCTCTCTACAAAATAAATAAAATGAAAACTTGGTATTTGGAAGGATGCCTCTCAGAGTAAATAATTCTAAAGACACAAAGTAGGAGAAAGGCAAATGTTTTAAAAGCATAATTAGAACTCCCCAGTTTTTGTCAGGCATGTAAAGAGCCCAGAAGTTGCCACTCCATTCTGATAACAAGTAAAAAACCGAACAAACTGAAAAATCAACAACCCTTCTTGTATTTGTCAGCAGTGAGATCAAGGGCAAACTGCTGCACCTAAAATTGGAGAGACAGACAGGTGGGTACAGAGAATCACAACTTTCTGGAACAAAAGTAACACCTCTGAATAGAGAGCAGAAACCTGGGAACCAGTGCCAGGGTAGGAAAACTTAGATTGCAACTGACAAATGTTCGAAGGCTCCAGGAGGAGGGCTCCAGCGGAAGGGCCAGTCAGAGGGGAGTTACTGCCATGCACACACACTTTTCTGCATCTTATCTGCAAGAGCTCGACCAGGTTCTCACAGTGAAGATCAGAGAACACCCACCTGCCCCCGCTTCCTGCAGATGGAGGGGAAATACTCCAGAGTTGTTTTTTTTTTTTCTTCATAAGTCTGTCCTTGAGAGAAACGATTTTACCAGAGCATAAACTATTGAGATTTTGTCAGAGCCTGGCTGACCTGAGGGAAGAGAAACACCTAACTCTAGCCTTCCCTGTGCGAGAAGGAAAATACCCAACTCCAGCCAACTCTCTCCATCCTCTGCCTCCCAAGGGGGTAACCGAGATGCACTGTGGCATTCACAGTTCGGGCGCACAGGCTCACTGAAAGACTGAGGCCTAATCATAAGATGAAAGAACATTCCTCCTCCCGCCACGCTTTACCACCATACCACTGAAGGCCCATTTACCAGAATACCAGTATGTCATGGCAGCTTTCAACAGAAAAGTACAAGAAATACTAAAAGGCACACATACAAAAAAATGCAGTTTGAATAGACAGAGCAAGCATTTGAACCAGACTGAGATATGACAGGAATGTTGTACTTATCACAACTAGAATTTAAAACAACTATGATTAATACTCTAAGGGCTGTAATGGATAAAGTAGATAGCATGCGAGAACAGATGGGCAGTGTAAGCAGAGGGATAAAAATCCAAAAAAGAATAAAAAAAAGATAGAGATAAAAAACACTAACAAAAGAGTGTTTTTGATGGGTTCATTTGTAGACTGGACACAGCTGAGGAAAGAATCTTTGAGCTTAAGAATACGTCAAAATAGACTTCCAAAATGGTAAACCAAGGAGAAAAAAAGACTGAAAAAAAAGAAGAACAGGATATCCAAGAAATATGGGACAACTGCTCATACTTGTACTGGGAATACCAGAAGGAAAAGAAAGAGAAAGGAACAGAAAGTATTTTAAGCAATAATGACTGATAATTTCTCCCTAACAAATGTCAGATATCAAACCAGATCCAGGAAACTTAGAACACCAAGAAAATAAATTTCTAAAACGCTATGCCTAGATGTATCTTATTCAAATGCAGAAAAATCAAAATAAAAGAAAAACTCTTAAAACAATCCAGAGAGGAAAATATCTTATATATTGTGGAGCAAAGATAAAATTACACCTGATTTCTCAGAAATCATGCAAGCAAGAAAAAAGTGGAGTAAAATTTTTATTTATTTTTATTTTTGAATTGAATTTATTGGGGTGACATTAGTTAAGAAAATCATATAGATTTCAATTGTACAATTCTGTAATACATAATCTTTGTATTGTATTGTGTGTTCACCAGCCCAAGTCAAGTCTCCTTCTAAATTGGAGTAAAATTTTTAAAGTGTTGGGTTAGAAAAATACCAACCTAGAATTCTAAACCCTACAAAATTATCCTTCAAAAATAAAGGAGAAATAAAGACTTTCTAAGACAAACAAAAATTGTTGCCAGTAAGCCTGCATTGCAAGAAATGATTTTAAAAGTTTGTTAGAGGGAAAGAAAATTATATAGGTCAGAAACTCAGATCTGCATAAAGAAAGGAAGAGCACTGGAGAAGAAATAAGTGAAAATAAAGTAAAAACTTTTATTTTTCTTACTCTTGGTAACATTCACAATCTTCGTTGATCTGATAACAATGTGTTCAAAATAATAATATCAACAATGTATTTAAATACGTATATTTCTATATAAGTGAAATGGATGACAGCAATCTTACAAGACAAGAGAGGGAGGAATTAGTATTATATTGTTATTATAAGGTACTGATGTACCCATGAAGTGGTACAGTATAGTGTTATTTTTAAGTGGGCTTGGATTAATTGTAAATGTATATTGCAAACTCTAGGGCAGCCACTTAAAAAAGTAAAAAAAAAAAAAAAAGAAAAGAAATATAATTGATATGCTAAGATAGAAGAGAAAATGGAATCATGTAAAGTGTTCATTTAAAACCATGCCCGGCTAGTGTGGCTCAGTGGTTGAGCATCGACCCATGCACCAAGAGGTTGCCAGTTCGATTCCCGGTCAGGGCACATGCCCAGGTTGTGGGCTGGATCCCCAGTGGGGGGCATGCTGGAGGCGGCCAATTTATGTTCTTTCTCATCAATGTTTCTATCTCTCTCCCTCTCCCTTCCTCTCTCTCTAAAAATCAATAAAGAAAAAAATTTTTTTTTAAATAAAACCGCAATGGGCAGAAAAAAGTGAAAGAAAATATAGGAATAAAGAACAAAGACAATGCATAGAAAACAGTAACAAATATGGTAGATATTAATCTAACTATATCAATAGTCACTTTAAACATCATTATCTAAATACACTTATTAAAAGACAGAGGTTGTCAGAATGAACAAAAAAACAAGACCTACCTATATGTTGTCTACAAGAAGCTCATTTTAAGTATAGAGATACATATAGACTAAAAATAAAGAGAGGGAGAAGATATACCATGCTAACATTAATCAAAAGAAAGAAGAAATAGCTGCATTCATTTTAAACAGAGCAGATTTCAGAGCAAGGAAAGTTATGAGGGATAAAGAAGACATAACAGTCCTTAATGTACATGCACCAAACAACAGAGTCAAAATACATAGGACAAAAAACAATAGAACTGTAAGGAGAAATAAATGAGTATTGTTGGAGACTTCAAAATTCCTCTATCAAAAATAGACAGATCACCCTGGCCTGTTTGGCTCAGTGGTTAGAGGGTCAGCCCATGGACCAAAGGGTTTTGGGTTCAATTTCTGGTCAAGGGCACGTACGTGGGTTGCAGGTTTGATCCCCAGCCCCATTTGGGGTTGTGCGGGAGGCAACCAATCGACATGTCTCTCTCACATAAATACTTCTCTCTTTCCCTCTCTCCCTGCCACTCTATCTAAAAATCAATGGAAAAATATCCATGGGTGAAGATTAACAAAAAAACAACAACAACAAAAAGGACAATCTAGCAGGTAGGAAATCAGTAAGGACATAGTTAAGCTCAACAATACATCAATCAGCTGGATCTAATTAATGTGTATAGGCTACTTCATCTAAGAGCAGTAGAATACACATTCTTCTAAAACTCACATGAAACAGTTGCCAAGATAGACCACATTTTGTTACAAACCATAACAAATTTTTTCCAGTTTTATTAAGATATAATTTACATATATCATTGTATATGTTTAAGGTGTACAGTACAATGGTTTGACTTACATGTACCGCAAAATGATTGCTACCGAAAAAAGTTAACATCTATAATCTCATATAGATACACACAAAAAAGAGAAATGAAAAAAATTGTTCTTTTTTTGTGATGAGAACTCTTAGGATCTACTCTCTTAGTAACTTTCATATATCATACAGCAGTGTTAACTATAGTCATCATTTTGTCATTATATGCATAGCACTTATTTATCCTATAACTGGAAGTTTATACCTTTTGACCACCTTCCTCCAATTTTCCCACCCCCCACCCTTACGTCTGGTAACCAAAAATCTGATGTCTTTTTCAATGAGATTTATTGTTTGTTTAAGATTCCATAATAAGTAAGATCATACAGTATTTGTCTTTCTCTGACTTATTTCACTTAGCATAATGTCCTCAAGGTCCATCCATGTTGTCACAAATGGCAGATTTTCTAATTGTCAGTTTTTATTTTTGAATCTTTACCCGAGGATATGTTTTACTGATTTTTTGAAGAGGACAGGAGTGAGAGAAACATCAGCGTGAGAGAGAAATGTTGATTGGTTGCCTCTCGTACATGCCCCGACTTGGGATTGAACCCACAACCTGGGTATGTGCCCTGACTGGGAATCAAACCCTCAACCTTTTTGGTGCAGGGGATGACACTCTAACCAACTGAGCCACCCAGCTAGGGCTGGATTTCCTAGTTTTTTTTGTGTGTGTGTGGCAACAAATTTTAAATAGAAATAATTACAATGTCTCCTCTCAGACCACAGTGGAATTAAACTAAAAAACAATAACAGAAAGATAACTGGAAAATCCCAAAATACTTAGAGATTAAACAATATACTTCTAAATTAAGGCTGTTTCAACATTCAAAAAGTAATCTAAGTCATCACGCCAATAGTCTACAGAAAAGAAATCATGTGATCACATTAATAAATGCAAAAGTATTTGATAAAATTCAGTACCCCTTCATGATAAAAACTCTAAGCTAACTAGGAATAGAGGAGAACTTCCTCAGCTTAATAAAGAATATCTACCAAGAAAATCTACAGTTGGCATAATACTTAATGTTGAAAAACTAGAACCATTCCCACTAAGATTAGGAGCAAGGCAAGGATGTCCCCTCTCACCATTCCTTTTCAACATCATATTGGAAGTCCTAGCTAATGCAACAAGACCAGAAAATAAAATAAAAACTATACTGGTTGGGAAGAAAGGAATAAAACTGTCTTTGTTTGCAGATGACATGTTCATCGATGTAGAAAATCCAACAGAACTGACTAAAAACAAAATAAAACTGGAATTAGTAAGCAATTATAGCAAGGTTGTAGGATACAGAACTAATGTACAGAAGTCATTTGTTTTCCTATATATCATCAATAATCAAGCGAAATTTGACATTAAAAACACAGTACTATTTACATTAGCAAATCCCCAAAATGAAATTCTTAGGTATAAATCTATATATGTACATGATCTATATGAGAAAAACTATAAAACTCTGATGAAAGAAATCAAAGAACTAAATAAATGGAGAGTTACTATCTGCTCATTGATAGGAAGACTTAATATTGTCAAGATTTTATTCCTTCCTAACTTGACTATAGATTCAACACAGTCCCAAACTCTAGGCAAGTTATTTTGTGAACATTGACAAACTGATTTTAAAGTTTATGTGGAGAGGCAAAAGACCCACAATAGCCAATACAATATTGAAGGAGAAAAACAAAGTTGAAGGACAGATGCTACCTGACTTTAAGACTTACCATAAATCTACAGTAATCAAGACAGTGGTAATGGTGAAATAGGCAAATAAATGTATAGAACAGAGTAGAGACCCCAGACATAGACCCACATAAATATAGTAAATTGGTTTTAGACAAAGGAGCAAAGACAATACAATGGACCAAATATAGTCTTTTCAACAAACAGTGTTGGAACAACTGAATATCCACATGCAAAAAATAAATCTAGACACAGACTACATCCTTCACAAAAATTAACTCAAACAGATCACAGGCTTAAATATAAAATACAAACTATTAAACTGCCAGAAGATAACATAGGAGAAAATCTAAATGATGTAGATATGGCAGTGACTTTTTACATATGGTATCAGTGATTCATAAAAGAAAGAATTTATAAGCTAGACGTCATTAAAATTAAAAACTTCTGCTTTGCAAAAGACATTGTAAAAAGAAAGCCACAGACTGGGAGAAAATATTTATTAAAGACATATCTGATAAAGAACTGTTATCCACAATTTACAAAGAACTCTTAAAAGTCAAGAATAAGAAAACACACAACTCAATTTTAAAATGAGCAAAAGACCTAAACAGACACTTCACCAAAAAAGACCTATAGGTGGCAAATAAGCATATGAAAAGATGTTCAACATCATGTACTATTAGGAACTGCAAATTAAACAATAATGAGATACCACTACATACCTATCAGAATGGCCAAAATCCAAAACACCAACAGCAAATGCTGGTGAGGCTGTGGATCAACAGGAATTCTCACTATTGCTGGTAGAAGTGAAAAATTGTACAACCACTTTGGAAGATACTTTGTAAAACTAACTTTTGGAAGTTTAGTTTTCCTACAAAACTAAAGATATTCTTACCATATGATCCATCAATTGTGCTCCTTGAATTGAAAACTTATGTCCACACAAAAATCTGCACTCAAATGTTAATCGCAGCTTTATTAATAATTGCCAAAACTTGGAAGCAATCAGGATGTCCTTCAGTAGGTGAATAGGTAAATAAACTGTGATACATACAAACAATGTAATATTATTCAGGGCTTTAAAATAAAATGAGTAATCAAGCCATGAAAAGACATGGAGGAAACTTAAATGCATATTACTAAGTGAAAGAGTCCAGTTTCCAACTATATGACCATCTGGAAAAAGCAAAACTATAAAGACAGTAAAAGGATTAGTGGTTGCCAGGGCTGGGGAAAGGAGGTGTAAGTAAGTGGGGCTGAAGGGATTTTGGGGGCAGTGAAACTACTCTTTAGAATGCTGTAATGGGGGATACATGTCATTTTATACTTGTCAAAACCCATAAAATACACGGCATCAAGAGTGAACCCTATGGACTCCGGGTGACAGTGACATGCCAGTGTAACTTCATTCATTATAACAAAGGCTCCTCTCGGGAACAGGATGCTGACCGCAGGGGAGGCTGTGTCAGGGCAGGGGACATTGGGGAATCTCTGTACCTTCAACTCAATTTTTCTGTGAACCTAACACTGCTTTTTAAAAAGGATCTGCTTAAAACAGCATAATTAAAGCTAACTCTGTCAGACTCTGAGATATAAATTTTATATACTAAAATGGGAATTTTTCTCTTTTTGACTCCAAGCCCTGTCTGTTACTTTCTTCAGGAAGGTCATAACAAACAGATGTGTCCAGGAGTTTGATGGGCAAGGAAAGCTGCCTGGAAGTAGGCAAGGTTTCATTTGCATTTCAAGTGCCTCCATGAATGTGGGTAAATTCTCCAACCTCTCTCTCCTCAAGAGGACATTTGGGTTTTTCTTTAAAGTAAGCATCGAATTACCTATTTTCTTTAAAAAGAACAATTTAGATATTTCTCGTCCTTAAAGATGTTACCACTGAACAAATAGCAACATGATTTCTGCGTGTTCGAATATATGCAAAAGTAAATGAGCAAGGTTAGTGCTGACATCTACTGTTAAAACGGGAGTGTGAATTACTTGGCCACAGCGCGCTTTGTCAGGAGGTGGGCGTTGGCAGCAATAGTTGTGGATGGAGGAGTGACCGCAGGACAACAGTGCCCAAAGCTCCATTATGCTGGAAAAGGGAGCAAGGGAATCTCTTAACATTTCGTCAGCTAAACTGTTACAGATGCTGGAGGCAGAAGATAGATGAATGTCCAGAGGTATTTCTTCGTTCTCATCCGGGAGGCTTCCTAAGGCTCTGGCAACTTCAACAAAGCTCCCACCCTGTTTCTCTTGTAGTGTTTCTGTCCCTGGGCTTTTAAAGAAAAGGCAGATATGGCTCCTTGGTTTCAGAGCAATATTTAGGGGAGGGAGAGCGAAACGGAGAATAGAAAACTTCCATGACCTTGGTCGTTCTCCTGCTCTGGGGCTTTGCTCTAGATTATAAATGGGCGATCTACCTTTTGTTTTAGTTATCTTTATCTTCCTCTGGAAGTATTTTCCACCTCAGTCTGGGAAATAGCTATTGAGTGATGTCACTATGCCCATTATAAAAGGTGTGCATTCTGTGAGGTCTCACACTCGATCACCTCACAGTCACTTACTTATGTGTCTCATGAATAGCTCTTACCTAGACTGGTGAGAAAAGACACAGGATGAAAATTCTTACAGTTGAAGAGAAACACACTTACCCTGACTATGTGCAAAAGAAGCCAGCTGTGTGTTGCAGTTGTTGTTAGGCAAGGAATTCTGTAAAAATCGAGAAGCAACATCGGTACCTGATGTCTGTCCATCATAGTTGTCAACCCAGGGGAAGGGCAGACAGGTATGAGAAGGTGGACAAGAGGACTCAGGAGCTCCTTAAGGAAGATTATCAAACCCCTCCCAACATACATCTGATGGTTCTCTCGGTCTTGCTCTCACATTTTTGTCCTTTGCTATTGCTTATCTGACAGATACATTCTCACTAAGAACAGTAGACTTGTTCCTAAGTACTGTGAAGAATTACCCCCCCAACCCCCGTGGAGAACACAAAAAAATCAGCTATAATTTTGCCCCCTCATTCACTTGTTTTCAAGACAGTTCAAATAGGCCAATTTAAGTGCCATTTTTTTTCTATGTTTACTGTTATTTGAATATTTAGAATGAGATTTATGTTTTTAAAAATTGTTGGTGGTAGCCAACATTCTTTGTGGAAGATCTAAATAAGTTAAAGGATTTGTGTTCTTTTGGGCAAAAGTATAAAAATGCTTCCTTTATTCATACAGATATACTCAAAGCACCCTTCATACAACTGCTCCTATATGGTTGGCACTTTGGAACCCATAGTCTGCTATAACACTTCTTAAGTCTGTGTCATAGAAAACACTTTGTTATTCGTTGAAATAAAAAGCTTGACAAAACGTGACAGAAGTAGGCTTCCTTACTGAGCATGTGCAGAGCAGGAACGTGGAATTGTTTGGCCATCAGCAGTGATCCCTTTCCTGAAGAGGAAACGGGCGGGGAAGAGAAGCCATGCCAGTTGACATTAGAATGACTACATATGACCCCTGAGCATGTCTCCTTCATAAACAATTTTAGTAAGAGGAAACTCAAAAAGGATTTTGGCATTAAGAGAGAAAACTGTTAACAAATCAGAAAGTAGAATAACCAGATTATCCCATTCAGTTCTCCCACACTTGGCTATACTTCTCAGTACGTATGGAGAATACATGACCTCCCACAGACTGTTCCAGCCTAACTCTCAAGTCAGTGAGCACTGAGCCGGTTCCTACGGAGCCAGAGAGCCTCAGCAGCCAACTTTCCTCCTTGACCCCCTCTGCCCCCATGGTTATCCTGAGTATCGCTAATCAGAGAGATCATTCTAGGCCCCAGAGTTCATTAAGAGAGCTGACAAAGAAAAAGGAGCTGACTGCAGTGCTCCTCGAGCTCCCAAGCTAAATCTTGCTGGCACCTCTCCCTGGGACCCAGGACGAGCACCTACATTTTCTGTGTCCTGTGGTTAACATTTTTAATTTATTCCCTCAGCCGTTTTCTCTTCTTTAAAGTATGGGTAAGCACATGTCAACTCACTCTAGAAGAAAGTTAGGAACACGCGTGTGCACCCTTTCCCCTCCCCAGTCGTTAGCCATCCTTTGTCACCACCAATGGGCATGTAGCTCTTCTCTCCTCTGCCCAAACCAGCACTTTGTCTTTCCTGAGCTTCCTCTTACTTTACTACACGTTTTTCCTCCTTTCTTTTTTGACTTCCTAACCAAAGCTCATTACATTGAGGGCTACATTGGATTCTTTTTGGAGCACATTGAGACACACATGTGGCCTTTTTCTGGTAAAAAGATCCCAAATGCATTGACACAGCTGACAGCAGTTTGTCCAGGCTTATTGGATACTTACCATGTAAGTCAGCTTCATGCCCTTCAATGATGTGAAGAAAACAAGATAAGATTAACTGGGAGGAGGGTTCCGTGTTACTCCGCCGTCACTGTCAGTGACCTTACTCCATAGACTGGCACTTCTGATGTCCTGGGTGGCTCAGAAAAAAGTCCAACACAATCCACTGCATTGTTTCTAATGTATCTTTATTTTCCCAGCCATGAATGGGCCCAAATTATTCCTTAGTATTAAAAACATATCTCCTGTAGTCACACTCAACTTGAAACCAAGTATTTGCTTGGAAACAAAGAGATCCCACTATTTCATTGTCTGTGCAAAATGAGATGACTTGTAACATTTTCTTGGACAAAAATTTCCCTCAAATGATCTGTTCCAAAAGCCTAAGTCAGATGTCATCAACAGCAAGGGATTCCTTCAGAAACTGCTGCCACTCTGAAATATCAAAGGCCTTAAAAATATTATAGCCTTTGAACCAGTACTTTCATGTCTAGTTATTTGTCATAAGAGAACCATTATTCCTAAGGAAACAAATATTTAGCTGAAGATGTTTATGGCAGTGCTATTTATAATAGAGAATTACTGAGAACAAGACTGTCAAATGTAGAATAACAGTTAAATGTTCACGGTACCTGTATTTAAAGGAATTCCATGCCACCATTAAAAATGATGTTGTAAAAGAATATTTCTTGACATGAATAAATTGTTAAGTGCATGAACTGTGCTAAAGGTATCTGTATGGAGTATGAATAATATGCTTTCATCTCTTAAAAATCTATCCATATGCATAGAAAAAGTCTGAAAAGCTTCCAGACAAAATGCCTATAGTGGTTAGTTCTTGAGTAGTGGGATTACAAGAATTTTAATTTTCTTCTATTTCTTCATTTGTACTTAGTTTATAATAAATAAATAGTAATCACATATTTTTAAAGATTTCCAAAAAATCACCACTGCTCTCATGAGAACCACCAATAGATAATCTTTCCCGTCCTTCTGCTCAGAGAAGTGTGCAAGGTGTTGTCATAGAAACTGTGTGGAACACGGGAGAAGTGCACATAAAGGTCATCAGTGGGTTCCGGCATATAAAGCACCAGCATAACCTTGTTACAAACAGGTTTAATCTTATTAAATGAATCTATCTAGGTGGGTTCATACCTGACAAAATATTTTCCTATTGATAGAGCTTCACACAACAAGGTTTAATGGCTCTGTGTAATTTTTATTAAGCCCTACAACACCCTGCTACCCAGTTCTTCAATCCATAACAACACTTGAACTTGAGGTGGTGTTCTCAAGGAAGACAACATGGAATTTTTGGACAGGTTCATCTAGAGAGCATGGTGGTTAAAGAGGCTCTGTCAGGTCCGAGCCTGTGTAGAAATTAGGAGGCAAACTCTAGGTAATGAAAGAAGTGTGATGTGGCAGAATGGGGGAAGGCCATTCTAGTCTCCAGCCACAGACGTTAATAAGTGTCTCTTGTCCTGCCCCATTCTTGGCATATGGGGAACAGAACCCCAAAGAGCTGGATTCAGGTCAAGCCATATGAATGTTAAACCTGTAAATAAAATCTGGAGCCTCTCTATAGGTTATTTCATTTTTAAGGTAATCATTTATATAGAGAGCATTAAATTAAACAAGCACACTCTTTATCTAAAACAAATACACAAGAAAAAAAAAAAAAAAACTCCCAACGATTTATTTTCTTGCTATAGAATTTCCATTTCTCAGGGATTTTGGTACACCTATTGCATGTTCATCTATGTAGGAATTTTACTTAAAGACACACATAGAATTTAAGCTGTAAATGGACTATTAGGAGAATAGCTGATAGTCATTTACAAAATTGGAATGAGCCCAAGATAGAGGATGAAAAGGCCCAAGCTTCAGTAGATGTTTTCCAAAATTGTTCAAGTTCAGACTCATCTTGTTTAATTCCGAAAGCAGCAATTCCTAGCAACATAGGATCCTTGAAATATGCAGAGGAAATGATTCCTCTACAAACAATCAGAATTAAGCCTGATGTCAGGAGGTAACATGTATACATTCATGTATTTGACAAGTGTTTATTGAGCTCCTGCCTAATAAATCATGGGGTCCTAACAATTTCCTAGATGTATCTGTGACTCAAAACTACTCATTCAGTATGCATCCTCTGTAGCACATAAGCACTCTGTGTGCAACGTCCAGTTTGAATGAACACCAAGGGCAGCAGTGAGAAAAAGTGACAAAGGTATGACATACAGTGTGAGGTGTGTGTGTGTGTGTGTGTGTGTGTGTGTGTGTGTGTGTGTGTGATGGAAGGCGAGGTGCCAGCAAGATTTAGCTTGGGGAGCACTGCAGTCAGCTCCTCTTTCTTTTCTTTTCTTTTTTTAAATCCTCAACTGAGGATGTTTTTTTCCATTTATCTTCAGATAGAGTGGGAGGGAGGGAGGAAGAGAGAGAGGATGAGAGAGAGAAAGAAAGATATATCGACCCAAGAGAGGTGCATCGACTGTTTGCTTCCTGCATGACCCTGACCAGGGCTAGGGACCGAACTGCAACAGAGATACGTGACCTTGACTGGAACTGAACCCATGACTTTTTGGTCCGCGGGCCAACACTCTAACCATTGAGCCAAACTGGCCAGGGCTACCAGCTTCTTTTTCTTTGTCAGCTCTCTTAAATGAACTCTGGGGCCTAGAATGATTTCTCCGATTAGTGATACTCAGGATAACCATGGGAGCAGAGGGGGCATAGGAGGAAAGTTGGCTGCTGAGGCTCTCTGGCTCCATAGGAACCGGCTCAGTGATCACTGACTTGAGAGTTAGGCTGGAACAGTCTGTGGAGTCATGTATTCTCCATATATACTGAGAAATATAGCCAAGTGTGGGAGAACTGAATGGGATAATCTGGTTATTCTACTTTCTGATTTGTTAACAGTTTTTCTCTTAATGCAAAAATCCTTTCTGAGTCTCCTCTTATTAAAATTATTTATGAAATATATAATTTTATTTCTTGCCTTAGCAAACAGTGTTCTGAATATATCCAAAGTGTGTTATATTTCAATAACACAATTTTCAACCGTAAACAAATGTCCAAAAATATTAAAATCACCATAGAAGTTGTCATGACTGCTTGTTTGTAATCCCCCCCTAAAATTAGTGCTGACTTTGAAAGACAAAAATCTGATTATTTGAAGGTTTCTATTATTGAGGTTATTATTAGTCTAGGTTCCCTGCCCTGTTCAGGAACTTGAGGTAAACTTGAAGTATAAGTGTTTTCTGAAATTAAAACAATGACTAATTCCTAGATAAAGAGAGCCTCAAAATGTTTTTGCTTTTACAGGTCAGATTTCTTTGCATTACATTAGATCATGGAAAAATATTCCAAACAAGTTATAAAGGGAAAAACAACCTGGAAAAATATGAAGGAAGTCTGATCATCAAAATGGCATTTTCTCATAAATTTCATAAAAGAAATCATCAGGCCAGAGTGGTTTTATGTGGATCAAACTGTGCTCCCTAAACTACCAGGGGTTTAAAAAAAGAAAAAGACAGCTCGAACTAAGGAGGAATGGGTCAAAAAGAAGTTACGTAATTTATCTCAGGTTTGAAAATAAGCCAGACGACAATCCAAGATTCTTGTATTGCAGATGGTATTTTTCACTGCTTCCCTTGCCTCCCGGGTGCTTTGCATTTCACATCCTTTGGAGAGCAGTCCATTCCCAGAGGGTCTGGATGTACAGTCATTTTGGTCTGGACGAATCCCTGTGTGCGCATGTATTCTCGCACATCGTCTCTCTTTAACGTTCACTGATGAGGCAGGAGCTGTGCTCAGCACATTCTTCACATGCTCTCTGGGCGGTGTTGCAAGAACACTGTGCGCTGTTGTTCGTTTCACCCAGTCTCCGGGCTGAGAGCTGTGGAAACTACTATTTCTGAGGACAACATCTGTTCTCATTAAAGAAAGTAAAGTGTTCCTAAAACCAAGCTAGGTGTTTCATTAAATTTGATCTATACTGTAAGGTATACGGTGTATCATTTATTCACCTTGAGATGTTATTATGAATGTGCATTTGTGTGATGTCTACTACATGTAATATAAGGCACTAAAACATGGTCCTTTGATGTAAGAGATATTTTATTATGAGTTTGGGGAAAGTTACATTTCTCAGGAAATGTTTAGCTTCAATGGCTTTTTCTCTCTTTTAAAAATATGACAGTATATTTTAAATACATATGTGTTGGGGAGGTGTTTATAGATATAATAGGTGCATAGAATAAAACAAGATAGGTATTATGAATACCTGGAGATCAAGCCACAATGAGGATTCTTCCAAGAAGTAAGAGGTAAAATTGCCTCTGGCAGTTAAATTTTCAATCAACACATTACCAAGATGTGCAGCTAGTCTCCTTAAAGAGAAAGGGGGGTTCCCAGGCTGTGGCATATGGGCCCCGAAAAGATCTCCAACTACAGGGTGCATAATTGACCAAGAGCTGAACTTTTGTGTTTCAAAATCCTTCACCATGTCAACATGGAGGCCCAGCCCCCCAGAGCTGCTCTCAGCCAATGACTGAGTGCAGCAGGAATCCTAAGGCAGATCCATTTCTGGGAGTTGGGGGACGCCTCCTACAGCCCACTTTGACTCTAGCCACACCCCCACCTTATCTCTGTGCCCAGTCAGCCTTGATGAAACTTCCTTAGATTGTGTGGCAGTCTGGGACACTTCCACTCTCCCTTGTCACCCTTTCTCCTTCACTAAGGATGAGACTTGCATCATGGTGCAATGGCCCCCCCAGCCTTCCCTGTCTCCCTCCCCGATAAAATCCATGCATGTTTAATCCCATCTTGACATCTGCTTCCTGGACTAATTAATATATTAATTATTAACTTGACTAATTAGTATATTAATATAAGGAAGTAAAAATGTTACTCTCAACAAAAGGTTGGTCAGCTTAGGGAGCTCTCTGCAAAGTGTGCTGTTGGGGAGGAAGAAATTTTTCTCTACCCTTCTAGGTTCTTCTGGCTGGTCTAAGAATTAAATTGACATGAGGCAGATTAACATACAAAATTACCAAATTTAATTATGTATATACATATGGGGCTTTCATAAAGATGTGGGGCTGGAGGGCAAGGTAGGTAGTTAGAACTTATATGCCATCTTGAGTTAAAGAGAAGTGGGTGGTGGTTGGGACTTCATAGAGGAGGAAGGCAATTTATATGAAGATGGAAAAGCAAATGTTTGGTAAACAAATGTTTGCTGGACCATGCAGAGACAATGGACACAGATGAGCTCTAGGCCCTGCTGAATCTCCCCTACTACACCGACTTCATATTATACTATAGTTATCTATGGTGATAGCTTCCTTCCTGAAATAGGCACTCTATCTAAATTATTTTAGGCAGTAAGGGGGAAGGTCAAAGCTTCTTCCTGAGTCTTTTGTTCTTTGAAAATAAAATAATCCTAGCCTTGGCCAGGGTGGCTCTGTTGGTTGGAGCATCTTCCAGTATACGAAAGTGTGGCAGGTTCGATTCCTGGTCAGGGTACATACCCAGGTTGTGGGTTTGATCCCTGGTCAGGGCATGTGTGGGAGGTGGCCAATCAATGTCTCTCTCTCTCTTTCCCCCTCCCTTCTCTCTAAAAAAATCAATAAAATAAAATATAAAAATAAAGTTTAAAAGTAATCTTAATGCCAAAATACATATTTTAGGGCAGCAAATTTTGCTTCCCAGTGCCAACGTAATGCTGAACAATTTCTCTGACCAGAGGAGAGAATGGCAACATTCCATCCCAAAGACTGTCATCATTGTTAAGTGGGTATGTCTGGGGCCATTAAATTTTCCATTTATCTGACTAACACATCTTGCTCTGAATTGATGCTCCCCAACTGATGTTCAGTTGACTATTTAACTTCCCAGTGGTCTATCTTTAGTGGGAAAATGTGTACATAGACTGGAGTTGACAAGGAAATTCTTGGGGATTTTGAAAACTGCGTTCAGGAGACTATGAACTATGACTGCTGAGTAGACCATCTGTGGCCAAGAGCAAGATCACTGTATACTTGAATAGTGGTGAAGGGCATCCTGGTTTCTGTAGGGGTGATCAGGCAGGCTCTGTGGAGAAGCCCTGATGGTATCTGGCATGTATTCAACAAGAAGTAACTGTTAACAGTCATTCTTTTTATTGGGCAATGGGTAGAATTTTCATGTAGAGAGAGAAACTTTAAGGGTTCTTCCAAATATTAGTGTATTACCTTCCTAGGGCTGCCATTAAAAAAAAAAAAAAAAAAAGTGCCATAAACTGGGTGGCTTAACAGAACAGAAAGTTATTGACTCAGAGTACTGGTGGCTAGAAGTCTAAAATCAAGGTGTTGGCAAGGCTGGTTCCTTCTGAGGACACTGAGGGAAAATCTGTTCCATGCCTCTCTCCTACGTTTTGGTGACAGTCTTGGCATTCCTTGGCTTGTAGATGCATCATTCCAATCTCTGCTTCTGTCTTCACATGGCATTCTCCTTGTGCATCTCTGTGTCTTCTTGTGGCCATCTTCTTATAAGTACACCAGTCATATTGGTTTAGGGGCTCACTCTACTCCAGTATGACCTCATCTTGACTTATTATAGCTGCAACTGTCCTATTTCCAAAAGAGGTCATATTCTGAGATACTGGGGATTAGAAATTCAACATACCTTTTTGGGGGGACACAGTTCCATAATGGTTAAAATATATATATAAATTAGTACATACTTATGATTAAGAAAATTACTGATTTTATAGTTTGTATTTGTTCAAATTGGTTAAAGGAAGGGGTAGGGCATAGAAGAGAGGAAGAGGGGCAACTTATAGAAATGGAACTCAGAGAAAGAAGGGAACTCAGAAAGCACCTGGCTAATTTCCACACAACAAACGATTTCATTTGCTGTTCTTGAGCTTCTGATAGATTTAGGTTGAGGACTGTGCCCTAAGTCATTCTCTCACCCAACACCCGTGCCCAGCTGTATACACATATTTTGTCCAACTCCAGTCTCCACACACTTTCTTCTGACCCCTTTGCCATATATCCTTTGTCCCTCTAGTCCTTCTGGGAGGCTAACGCAAATAAAATACAGTTACTATTCTGCAATGTGTGAGTGATGAAAAAGCAGTTCTAGTCTACACCTTTAAATCTTCTTGCAATGTTACATAGCTTGCTCTATTTTAGCCTATTAACTATGGGCAAAATACATTAACTATGTTTTACTTCTCTATTTTGTAACATTAACATTTGACTTTCAAATAATCATTTAAATGTGTACCTCTGGAAAATAAGGCTCATAATTACCTTAGTATTTACGTTCCTCAGGGTTGAAGTATAGAAATTTGAACGGATGCTGTTTAAGAATTAATATGGATAGATGAAAATGACAGAGAATTCTAAAAAGGCCCAATGGTTTGGGGAGCTATTCTCCAGAAATCCCTTATGTTTGATTTAAAAAAAAAGAAGAAAAAAAAAAAGCAGGGCAGCTGTTGAGTGCTCTTAGGCTACTCTTGCATCTATGGAATTTTCCACTGGCTATATGTATTCAGGTCACATACACTATGAGATTTCCTGCAGTGAAGTACAGATAAAAAGGTTGTGCAACTTAGTGATAATTGTGCTCCATTTAGACAAACCATCAACTGGTGCACTTTTTATTGTCTCAGAAGCATAGACGATGCTTTTGTGTGCATGTCTTCAATATGAATTTATTAGCACCCAAATAACAATATGATGTGTTTTGAAATGTATTTTTAATATGTTTTTATTGATTTGAGAGAAAGAGAGAGAGGAAGGGAAAGGGAGAAAGAGAAACATGGATGAGAAAAATTCGATTGGCTGCTTCCTGCACGCCCCCTACCGGGGACCAAACCCACAACCTGGGCATGTGTCCTGACTTGGAATTGAGCAGGTGACCTCTCAGTGCATGGGACAATGCCCAACCAACTGAGCCACACTGGCCAGGGCTTGAAATGTATTTTAATGAGAAATAAGCATCAATGGGCCTTCAGAGTCCATGTTTCTGTATCACTTTAAGGCCATTAATCAATTAGTGTTTATTTCCTCTGTCAAATTTAGAAGTAAATAAAACTTTTCTTCCCATTTTCTAGAAGTGGCTTTCCCAAAGCCTGATAACATATTTTGAAAATCCATAATTTCTATTATTATATTATTAGGTTAGAACAGAAGATTTAGTATCTCCTAACCATAGAAGATATTAAGATAATCTCACTCTTATGGCATATCTTATGGCATAATCTTATGGCATATCTGCTGGACTTTTTAAATATTTCTAGAAGATAATCTCCATGATGTACAATAGTGTGCTGGTAACAACTGTTGGTTTTTGACTCACTGCATATCAGCAAACTACCTTGAGGGCTACTCAAAGATTTGGAAACTAGTACAGATATGCTTGGATTGGTGCAGCAAGAAGTCAGCCATTGCAAGGATGGGCATAAGACTGAAGCTATGAAGGGTTTAAGATGTTTCTTGTGGTACACGAGATAGAAAATGTCTAACAGAATTGAAAATGTCTAACTCTAATTTCCAAAGCAACTATTGATAAGCTAGACAACTCCCTGGAAAGATGCTTCTGCAAATAAAATAATTATTAAAATATTATGTAAATTCCCAAAGCTGAAGCAAGTCTAAAAGGGTGACTTTTTATAAACAGGTTCTCTTAGGAGAGAGACTGTCTCTCTCTTCTCTCAATACCTCATGGCATCTTCAGTTCTTTCTTTACATCTATATCATTCTCTGGCTCTCTACAGGGTAGGGCAAAAATAGGTTTACAGTAGTGAATATGCAAAACAAAGTTTATTCTTGTATTATTATTTATTAATTATTGTATTATTTTCCATACAAACAACTGTAAACCTACGTTTGCCCCACCCTGTATATAGCTGTGCTCTCTAACACAGTAAACACAAAGCACATGTGATTATTTAATTATAAATGTAAATTAATTAAAATTAAATAAAAGTTAAAATTCAGTTCCTCAGCTGCACCAGCTTCATTACAAGTGCTCAGTAGCCGTATGTGACTAGTAGATACTGTATTGGACAACACCCATCACAGAACATCTCCATCCTGAAGAATGACTTGCCTTCCACTCTCTAACCATTTCTCAACAATAGGATGGTAGGCAGGTCCTATCACTCCACTTTACTGATTATAAAACTGAGGCTCAGAAAAGCAAAATTTCATGTTTAATTTTACATAATTAATAAGTAGAAGAACACTCAATCTTAGATCAATTGTCTCCAAATTAATTCTTTTTTTTTACTTCCATATCAAATCTACTGTACATCAGTAACAAGCTTTTTTTCCTTATTGGAAATTAAGAATAAATAGTCAAAATTGCACAATTTAAAATAAACACTTCAAAATTAGAATTAAATACTTGGTTTAACTAATCAGAGAAAATCAGTGTCATCAATCAAGTTATCAGTGGATTAATAACCTCAATTTGTGTTCAAAATGACTATTGCCTTTTTGGCCTTGGACTTCGTTTGATCTGATGGTCAAAGAATGGCATTTTTTGGTTTAATTTTCTCCCTAGAATATTCAGTATGATGTAAAGAGTAGAGGATTAGGAGGTAAGAGATCTGGGAATGTAGCCCAGACTGTGCAACTAACTAACTGGATATGACTTTGAACAAATCAGTTACCTTCTGAGTCAGCTTCCCTGGTAGTCAAAGATAAGTTAATGAGTTTCTATATTCCAGACAGATATTTACTTGGTATGCTCCACTTGGCCACACTGTTTTATTAAATTATGAAATCATCCCATACTAGTTGGTAAACAGCACCCTTTTTCCGGTCACCCCAGATCCTCCCCACAAATCCTCCCATGTCCCTCTGATATAAAAACTGAAGGATCAATTGCTAGAACAATATGGGCCTCACAGGACCCTGCTCTAGCCCACAGCTGGCATTCATTCTGATTGTTGATTTTCATGCCATCATGGTTATTACATATTTTGGATATAAATGCATCCCGTGTGCATCCAAATATATGTGCATAACATTTCCATTTATTGTGTGTGGATTGTCTGGTTCAGTTTAAGTCTGAAGTATAGACTCAAAGTTGTTAAATTATTTAAGGAGTCTATCTGGCTTTCAGCAAATGAGTCAAAAAGCTTCATCTCTCTGAGGAGACAAAAGGCAGGAAAATGAGGGCAAGGTTGCAGTGTTCACATTCTGAATTACTCTCTGTACATCAATAACTCTAAGTTCTGCAAGCAAATTCATGTTGTCTGAATCACTCTACATCAATAGCCAGTTTTGCCTTTTAAATGTATTGAGATAATGGGTCCCCGCCCCCCCCCCAAAAAAACTAGAAAGAAGAGTTTAAATTATTATCTTTGACATTTAATATATTTCAAGATCATGAACATAAATTCTCTTCCTATGACTCACTTTATACTTTCCAAATCAACATTAATTTACCTCTCAAAACACCTGACAACTTTAGGGAAAGAATTACAGAGCATCTGATAATTTATTCATAAGGTTCCAGTCACTGCTGATTTTAAAAGACATACCTGTTAACTTATTCAAAGGTTCCCCTCTCCACCTTCCTTTTAAAATTAAAAATGCAATTCTTTTACAGAACTAAGAAGGAACAATTTTTAGATTATATTTCGATCTAAATTCTCAAGTTCCCAACTGATTTTCAGAACTTGTGCTATTAGCCTTCCAAATATTGCTTTGACAGATAATTTGGGGTTCCTTTCTTTTTTTGTGTGCTGACATACTCAGCTTACCTGCTAAGTTTCCTCATGGTAGCAAGATGGCTGCAGAAGCTCTTGACATCACATCTCATAGACCAATATGAAGAAAAACATTTCCCCGAGTTATTCTAGTAGGCTTATCCTACATCTCATCATCCAGTACTGGGTCTCTCCTAAGTCAGTTATTAAAATAGAAGAAATCACCATGATTGGCTAAGATAAATCAAGATCTACTAAGTGTGTCCAAGGCTAGGCCCAACCTTCTCAGAATATTCGTGGAGGATTGTGCTCTGTTAGTAAGGAAGAAGATATGAATGGCTGTTGGGCGAGCATTGTTATCATGTACTACATGGAATGGCCCTGTGGGATAATTGAGTAGACTGTAATTTGACATGGTAAGCAAGGTGCCCACAGACGAGAAGTGGTCAGTGATAGAGCTGTGATTTGAACCAAAATCTGTCTGGCACTAATGCAGGTGCACCTGACCACTATGCCCTATCATCTCATGGAGATGTCGTATGTTCACTAAAGATTTTGGGCTCTAGTTTATAGTCTTCCTCTTCGCCTCAATCTTTCTCATTGTCCTAGGCGACCCATCTAATCCTACCACAACATGTCCTGACCCAAACTGCAACAGTCTTTGTTTCCACTTCACTGTAGCCTCTTAATCCCTTGGCCTTATCTCCAAAAATTAGTCCAATGTTGAATCTTAAATTCTAAGAAGAGAAGGCAAGCCTCTCTTCCCTTCCTTACTACCACTACATCTGTCCTTTAAGCACCTAGAGTCCTCCATTATCCCTTCTATCTGGAATGCCTATCAGAATTATAAACTTGAAGGTTCTCTTAGCCCCAGTCAAAACCCTTTGATGGGTCCCAAAATATGGCACCTTGGCATATTGACTATTTTAAACTGAATGAGTTTGAGAAAACAGGAGAAGCAGGAAGACCACTATGACCTTTCCTCCCCTTTCTCCCATGAAGCAAGTCATAAAATCCTCATGTGAGAAGTGCCCTTCCTATAACCCAGAAGAAAGGTGTATACTTATCTCATAGACAAAGGGACACAGAGAAGAATCCTAACAAATAGGTCATGCTAAGTTCTCCCAGTTTACTACACTCATATTCTTTAACCTATCATATTCCTCCACAACTGTCCACTCTTCATCAACCCAGCATAAAAATACTCAGGTCTAACTGTTTCTTCAGATCTTCACCTCCTTTTAAAGGCTCCCATGTCATGTATAACTTATATTAAATAAATTTTCTCCTGTTGATCGCTGTTTGTCAGTTTAATTTTTAGACTCAGCCAGGGACCCTAAGAGTCAAAGAAAACTTTTCCCTCCCCTACACTCTCATCTAGAAGAGAAGAAAAAGGAGGCTCAGATTGCTGACATGAGCGCTATGATGGAAACACTGCCCCTTTCTTGTTCCAAGTTCAGGTCAATATTTTACTTTGCTTTGTTTTCCCCACTCTGTCCCAGGTTGAGTCCTTCTTCCAAATAAAGAATTAAGGAGGATCTATCCAACAGGATGATATAACCTTGGTAAACATATATACACCCAATATAGGCGCACCAAAATATATTAAAATCTTCGGGAGGAATTCAAAGGAGAAATCGACAGCAGTACAATGATAGCAGGGGACTTCAACACCCCACTGACATCACTGGATAGATCCTCTAGACAAAAAATTAACAAGGAAACAGAGATTTTCAATGAAGCACTAGATCAAATGAATTTAATAGATATATACAGAGAATTGCACCCTAAAACTGTAGAATTCACATTCTTCTCAAGTGCACATGGGACATTCTCAAAGATAGACCATATGTTAGGGCACAAATGAAGTCTCTACAAGTTCAAGAAGATTGAAATCATATCAAGCATCTTCTCAGATCACAATGGCATGAAACTAGAAATCAATTGCAACAAGAACATGCAAAGACATTTGAACACATGGAGGCTAAATAGCATGTTATTAAACAATGAATGGGTTACCGAGGAGAGCAAGGAAGAAATTAAAAACTTCCTAGAAACCAATGAAAATGAACACACAACAAAAAAAATCTATGGGATGCAGTGAAAGCAGTTCTGAGAGGGAAGTTCATAGCACTAAAGGGCCATCTCGGAAACAAGAAAAATTTCTAATTGACTACCTAATCTCACAACTTAAAGAACTAGAAAGCAAACAAAAAGAAAACCCCAGAGCAAGTAGAAGGAAGGATATAGTAAAGATCAGAGCAGAAAAAAATGACCTGGAGACCAGAAAAACAATTCAAAGGATCAATGGACCCTTAGCTAGACTCACCAAGAAACAAAGAGAGAGAACCCAAATACACAAAATCAGAAATAAAACAGGAGAAGTAACAACTGACACCACAGAAATAAAAAGGATCGTTAACAAATACTATGAACATTTATATGGCAACAAATTTGACAATCTAAGCGAAATGGACAAATTTCTAGAAACACATAGACTCCCAAAACTGAACCGGGAAGAGATAGAAAACTTGAACAGACCAATAACAACGAAAGAAATTGAAGATGTAATCAAGACTCTCCCAGCAAACAAAAGCCCAGGCCCAGATGGCTTCACGGGAGAGTTTTACCGAACATTCAAAGAAGAACTAACACCCATTCTCCTCAAACTATTTCAAAATATTCAAGAAGAAGGAAGACTTGCAAACTCATTTTATGAGGCCAGCACAATTCTAATTCCAAAACCAGAAATAGACACCAAAAAGAAAGAAAACTATAGGCCAATATCCTTGATGAACATAGATGCCAAAATCCTAAACAAAATACTAGCAAATCAGATTCAGCAATACAGCAAAAAAATTATTCACCATGACCAAGTGAGATTCATCCCAGGGATGCAAGGCTGGTACAATATTCGCAAATCAATAAATGTGATACACCACATAAACAAAATGAAAGATAAAAACCATATGATCATAACAATAGACACTGATAAAGCATTTGACAAAATCCAGCACCCATTTCTGATAAAAACGCTCAGCAATTTGGGAATAGAGGGATCATATCTCGACATAATAAAGGCCATATATGAAAGACCTACAGCCAACATCATACTCAATGGACAAAAACAAAAAGCATTTCCCTTAAAAACAGGAACAAGACAGGGATGCCCACTTTTGCCACTCTTATTTAACATAATACTGGAAGTCTTAGCCACAGCAATCAGACATAAAGAAAAAATAAAAGGGACTCAAATTGGAAAGGAGGAAGTGAAACTGTCATTATTTGCAGATGACATGATATTATACATAGAAAACCCTAAAGACTCCATCAAAAATCTACTAGACTTAATAAATGAATTTGGCAAAGTAGCAGGATACAAAATTAACATCAAGAAATAGACAGCATTCTTCTACACCAATGATGAAATCACAGAAAGAGAAACTAAAAAAAAATCCCATTTACCATCGCAGAAAAAAAATTAAGATACCTAGGAATAAACTTAATCAAAGAAATAAAGGATCTATTTGCAGCAAACTACAGGACAATGAAAAAAGAAATAGAGGAAGATCTAAAAAAGTGGAAGCACATACCTTGTTCATGGATTGGAAGAATTAACATCATTAAAATGTCTATACTACCCAAAGCAATCTAGAGATTCAATGCAATCCTCATCAAAATACTAATGACATATTTCACAGAACTAGAATAAATGTTTTAAAAGTTCTTATGGAACCAAAAAAGACCCCGAATAGCCACAGCAATCTTGAAAAAGAAGGACAAAGTAGGCGGGATCACAATATCGGATTCTACTACAGGTTCTACTACAAAGCTACTGTAATCAAAACAGCCTGGTACTGGCACAAGAACAGGCACATACATCAATGGAATAGAACAGAGAACCCAGAAATTGACCCAACACATTATGCTCAATTAATATTCAACAAAGGTGGCAAGAGCATACAATAAAGACAGCCTCTTTAATAAATGGTGTTGGGAAAATTGGACAGCTATATGCAAAAAAATGAAACTAGACCATCAACTTACACCATATACAAGAATAAACTCAAAGTGGATAAAAGACTTAAATGTCACTCATGAATCCATAAAAATCCTAGAAGAAAATGTACGCAACAAAATTTCAGACATCATATGCAGCAGAATTTTCACTGATACATCACCTAAGGCAAGAGAAACAAAGGAAAAAATGAACACATGAGACTACATCAAACTCAAAAGCTGCTGCACTGCAAAAGAAATAGCAATCAAAATGGAAAGGGAACCCACTGTATGGGAGAGCATAATTTCCAATGATACATCAGATAAGGGATTAATTTCCAAAATATATAGAGTGCTCATACCACTCAACAAAAGGAAGACAAAGAACCCAATTAAAAAATAGGCAGAGGAACTAAATAGATACCTCTCCAAACAGGACATACAAATAGCCAAGAGACATATGAAGAAACGCTCAACATCACTAATCATCAGAGAGATACAAATTAAAACAACAATGAGGTATCACCTCACACCTGTCAGGATAGCCACCATCAACAAAGCATCGAACAACAAGTGTTGGCGAGGGTGTGGAGAAAAGGGGACCCTAGTACACTGCTGGTGGGAATGCAGACTGGTGCAGCCACTATGGAAAACACTATGGTGTTACCTCAAAAAGTTAAAAATTGAACTGCCATTTGACCCAGTGATCCCACTCCTAGGAATATACCCTAAGAAGCCTGAAACACCAATCAGAAAGAATATATGTACCCCTACGTTCATAGCAGCACTATTTACAATAGCTAAGATCTGGAAACAGCCCAAGTGTCCATCAGTAGATGAGTGGATAAAAAAGCTGTGGTACATATACACAATGGAATACTATGCAGCTGTAAGAAAGAAAGATGTCTTATCCTTTGAGACGACTTGGAAGGATCTGGAAACTATTACCCTAAACGAAACAAGCCAAGCAGAGAAAGACAAATATCATATGATCTCACTTATTTGTGGAATATAATGAACATAACAGTCTGAGGAACAGGGTAGACCCAGAGACGTGGAAGTAGGGTACAGACTGACAATCGCCAGAAGAGGGGGTGGGCGGGGGAGAGATAAACCACAGAACTTATACGCATGTACACATAACCAATGGACATGGACAACAAAGCTGGGGATGGGGAGGGGAGGGAGGGGGCGGAGGGTGTCAATGAGGGAAAACGAAGAAACATCTGTAACAAAAAATAAATAAATAGGATAAAATAAAATATTTTAAAAAAAGAATTAAGGATATACTAGGTTAGAACAATATTTTAGGGTATTAATCATTTATATTTTATGTTTATTTTATTTATTGTTCAATTACAGTTTACATCCAATATTATTTTGTATTAGTGTCAGATGTATAACATAGTGGTTAGACAATCACTATTGCCACCCCCCCACCCTGATGTTTCAAGTACCTACCTGGCTTCATACATAGTTATTATAATAGTATTGACTATATTCCCCAAGCTATAATCTACATCTCTATGACTATTCTGTAACTACTAGTTTGTCCTTCTTAATCCCTTCACCTTTTTCATGCAGCCACCAACACCCTTCCCCTCTGACAACTGTCAATCTATTCTCTGTATTTATGAGTCTGTTTCTATTTTGTTTGTTTATTTTGTTCATTAGATTCCACAGATAAGTAAGATCATATGGTATTTGCCTTTCTCTGTCTGACTTATTGTATTTAGCATAATACCCTCTAGGTCCATCCATACTGTTGTAAAGGGTATGATTTCATTCTTTTTTATGGCTAAATAGTATTCCATTGTATTCCATATGTACTACAGATTTTTTATTCACTTATCTATTGGTGGGCACATAGGTTGCTTCTATATCTTGGCTATTGTAAATAATTCTGCAGTGAAGTGCATAGATTCTTTCAAATTAGTGTTTTGTTTTAAAAAAGGATTTTACAATATATTTTGGTAAAGTCAGGAAAATGATATAGTGATGAGAGCCTCCAAAAATTTAAAAGAAAAAGACTTCCAGTCAATATGGCAGCATAGGTAAATGCGATACTTGCCTCCTCCACAAGCACATCAAAATTACAACTAAACTACAAAACAACCATCATTTAGAACCACCTGAAATCAAGCTGAATGGAAGTCCTACAACTACAAAATTAAAGAAGAAGCCACATCGAGACTGGTAGGAGGGGCGGAGGTGCAGACAGGCTGGTCCCACAGCCATGTGTGGCAGATAACAATCAGGAGGGACACCTCAGCTGGGAAGGTCCTCCCTGAGGAGTGAGGGATCCCTGTCCAACACCAGACCCCCAGATCAGGGTTCCAGTGCCAGGAAGAGAAGACCCCATAACTTCTGGCTGCGAAAACCAGTGGGGATTGTGGCTGAGGGGTTGATGCTGCTGAAGTCCCAGGCAGTTCCTCTTAAGGGGCCTGTGCACAGGCTTACTCGGACTCTCTCCTTCTGGGCTCCAGTGTTGGGGAGGCAGCTTAAAAGGCACCAGAGACATACAGGGAGGAACTGAGTTGTTTGTCATCAGGGAAAGAGCTGAAGGGGCAGCTTTCTCCCAGACAGATGTGCTGGCAGAGGGTGTTGTTTCTTTGGTGAGCCCTTCCTCCATGGGGCCAAAAGATGTGTGCTATATCTGGGACTCCAGCAACCTGACTCACATTGTTAGCCTCGCCCAGTGATTCCCTGAGGCCTTGTCCCACCCAACTTTCAGGCCCACCCAAGCTGTTTCCAGTGGCTTTACCATAGGATTGGCCTGTCTTGGCTCCTGATTCAGATTTTCCTAAATTCTCTCAAACAAGCAGCATCTGGCCTCAGCAAGCCCCATACCTCTCACTAATTGGCTCCAGGCCTGGCACTAGAAGCAGCCATCCTCAGTTCACAGCTTGACTTTGCCTGGGCACCTCCACACCCAGCACAAGAAGCAGCCATCTGCAGATCACTTTGTAGCTCATGCCAGGTGGCCCCAGGTAGAATGCAGGCACTGACTGACCTTGCCCCAGAGCCAGCACACCCAGTGGACAGCTTCAGACCATGTCAAAGCACCACCACCCAAACACCTCCACAAGCAACACACTCAAGGAGTGGACTAAGTGGATACCAGAGCCCTGGTGAAGTAAGTCTTGCTCTGTGTGGTAGGCCTCTGCACAGCTGATCCTCCAAGGTAGTCAGAGGCCAGTGGTCAGTGGGCATAGCCAGTCCTTGCAGCTGATCAACCTGAGTAAATCCCTCCCACTGACATGCCAATAACAATCAAGACTCAATAACAACAGAAAGGTATACAGTGCACATGAGGTGTACATTTTGAGGGCCCAGCTAGGATGATCAGGGAGGCTGTGCCACTGGACCCTACAGGACACCTACTACAAAGACCACTCTACCAAGCCTAGGAGACATAGCAATTCTGCCTAATACATGGAAACAAACACAGGGAGGCAGCCAAAATAAGAAGACAAAGAAACATGTCCCAAATGAAAGGACAGAACAAAACTCCAGGAAAATAACTAAATGAAACAGAAATAAGCAATCTAACAAATGCAGAATTCAAAACACTGGTTATAAGAATGCTCAAGGAACTTAGTGAGGACCTCAAGAGCATAAAAAAGGACTAGTCAGAAATGAAGGATGCACAGTCAGAAATGAAAGATGTACTATGTGAAATAAATAATAATTTACAAGAAATTAATAGTAGAGTTGGTAAAGCCAATAAGTAAACCATCGATTTGGAATATAAGGAAGCAAAAAACACCCAATCAGAACAAAGAATCAAAAAAAAAAAATGAGGATAGTGTAAGGAGCCTCTGGGACAACTTCATGCATATCAACATTCTCATCATGGGGGTGCCAGAGGGGAAGAGAGAGAGCAAGAAATTGAAAACCTATTTGAAAAAATAATGACAGAAAACTTACCTAACTTGGTAAAGGAAATAGACATACAAAATCAGGAAGCACAGAGAGTCCCAAACAAGATGAACCCAAAGAGGCCCACACCAAGACACAGCATAAACAAAATGCAAAAGGTTAAAGACAAAGAGAGGATCTTAAAAGCAGCAAGAGAAAAGCAGTTAGTTACTTACAAGGGAGCTTTCATAAGACTGTCAGCTGATTTCTCAAAAGAAACTTTGCAGACCAGAGGGAGTGGCAAGAAATATTCAAAGTGGTGAAAAGCAAGAACCTACAACCAAGATTACTCTACCCTACAAAGCTATCATTTAGCATTGAGTTACCCAGACAAGAAAAAGCTAAAGGACTTCATCACCACCAAACCAGTATTATATGAAATGTTGAAGGGTTTTCTTGAAGAAGATAAAAAATATGAACTATATAATGGCAATAAATACATATCTATCAACAATTGAACTCACAAACAAAATGAACACACAGAACAGAAACATTCTCATAGATACAGAGAACTTTTTGTTGGTTTCCAGATGAGAGGGGGTTGGGAGATGGGCAAAAAAGGTGAAGGGATTAAGAAATACAAATTAGTTGTTAGATTTAGGAACTTCAAAGGGAAGGGGGGAGGTGGGAAGAGATAAACCAAAGAACTTATATGCATATATGTGTAACCAATGGACACGGACAGTAGTGTGGGGAAGGCAGGAGGGGGGCAGGAGTGGGGAGCAGGAGGAAAAAGGGGGGGACATCTTAGTATTTCCAACAATAAAGATAAAAAAAACAAAAACTTTTTGCAGATTTCCCCACTGACAGCAAGTAGGTGATTGAATAGTCAGACAGACATGTGCTCATGCTTAGAGAATTTCAGGCAAATAGTAAAAAGGTAGCTGAAGTTCTCTAAAGTTCTCTGGAAGGCATTGCTTAGATTCCTACTTTGATTTTTTTTTTTTAAGCATAAATTACAATATGAAAATATCCAGTGCTGCTCTAGTTCCTGCAAAATAGGATTTCCTGGGTTGTAACTGTTTAATTTGATTGATCTGAAATTACAGATTTAGATAATCTGGAGATGAGACCTTTGTATTTTCAAACATATGCAAATGTTGCTCTTTCATAATTCACTAGATGGCTCTTCTAAGTTATATTTACTGCCTCACACAATGTTAAACACTTAAACTGAAATTAGCTTAAAGAAAACACAAGAGTGTTGATTAACAAGAGTGATAAGGTGTTGAGAGACCAAAAAATTCCCAGCTTTGGTTTAATTTATACTGACTATGGCACATCTTCTGGGACAAATTTTACCTGTGTAATCAACAGTCTTTCAACTTGGTATGAGGTGATATTGAACAATTTTAGAAGATTTTTGTGTGTGTGTGTTTAAGAAACATCATAAGTACCCATTGCAGTTAGTTCATAGTTAGGCTAGGAACAAAGAGAATCCTGATCATTTGTTTAGATAAAGTACTGTATTTGTTTGAATTTTATCTAGTTACAATGGCCTGGGAACAGATTTCCAACCTGGCCTCAGTTACCAACCCCCCACTCTACCCCATTAAACTAAAGGGAAAGGACAGAAGGAAGGATAGGGGTACAAAAAAAATTCTGTGTTTAACTGTGTCTGTAAATGCCAGCAAGTGACTCAATATCTGATGAAAGGTTGCACTGTGGATCAAAGGATAGAATATAGAGAAACTATTTGCAAGACCTCCCTACTCCTGGAGAATTTCCTCAGTTGGTAGGCATGCCAAAAGTGGCCATCAGTCTTAGACCAAGGACATATGTGCTGTCCAGCACACTGGTCTGTGGTCACTGCTGATCTCTTCAGGGCCTGCTGCTATTTTAGTTGTGCCTTTTGACTGTGTGGACTTCAGACACATTTCACTGCTGCTGGGTTCCAGAATTGGTCTACCTTTTGATCAGGTGTCTTGCAGACTGTTGTAGAGACTCGGAACAAGTCATCCCAAGATATGCCTCTATGATATGTGAATTATTCTTAGCTGAAGGCTATGAGACCCTGCTGGCTCTAGAGAAACTTTTACAGCTCCCTTAAAGAATTTAAACTGGGAGACTTGACCATAATAAGAGTACCAGAGGTAACTTTTTTTTTTCTTTAAGGGAGAGAGAGAGAGAGAGAGAGAGAGAGAGAGAGAGAGAGAGAGAGAAACATCGATGAGAGAGAACAACGATTGGCCACCTCCTGCATGTCCCTTACTGGGGATTGGTCCCACAACCTGGGCATGTACCCTGACCGGAAATCGAACTAGCAACCTCTTGGTGCTTGGGTCAACGCTCAACCACTGAGCCACACTGGCCGGGCCAGAGATAACTATTTTATGACCTATCTATATGGGAGGGCAAACATCAAATTACTGAATATATTTTTATTATCCTGTGGATTACCCTCCTCTCCTCTGAAACCTCAGACCTCTTGGCTCATTCCTTCGCTCAGAATGTCCTAGATATCTCATTCTAACTTTCTGTCTCTGAACCTCACATGTGTCTGGGGTTCCTGTATGTACGCATATAATTAAATTTGTTTATTTTTTTCTTGTTAATCTGCCTCATGTTGACTTAATTATTAGACCAGCCAAAAGAACAAGGAAAGGTAGAAAAAAGTTTTTCTTCCCAGCACAGTCCCTGGGGGAGACAGAGGAATGGATCTCAAAACTCTGGAAATAAGGGAAATAAGATTGTTTTTCAAGAATTTAAGAACTAAGTCCATCATAATTTGGAGTAAAGAGAGATATGTAAAGTTCCATTGAAATCATGGGCAAATCTGAATTGCACAGGTCCAGACAATGGCAACAAGTGGATTTATCCAGTCTACCTGGCCCGTATGTTCATATTACAGAGAGAGCCATGGCAGGCTGTCAGAGTCACCCATTCTGTTCACATAACTAACTCCCTTTGTTCTGTCTCCTTTTCCCCAACATAAATTTCTCATGTATTTTGCACTGATAGACTGACTTGAATGTGAGGTCTCCTTGACAGTTAAATTTCTCTTTAAAATTTAATCGATTGGCATTCTGTGTTTGTACCACACAATCAATTTGTTAGCATAAGGTACCCTTCTAAGTTCAAAGAATTCTGGGTTACTGATGAGTTTCAGAGCCCACAGTCTGAGGTCATTCTCTGGAAAGTGGTGGATTCACTCACTGTGTCTCTTTATGAGCACATGTCTTGGCAACTAGCCAGCCCTCTTCAGACAATGCCCCACCTGCCTCCTTCATGCACCTGCTTCATTGCCTCTCAATCAGCCTTGGGAGAGATGCCATTGTGACCATGTTCTTTTCCTCAGGGAGTTCTTCAAACACTTCATTTGGAAGTCATTTTTCTTCCAGTAAGGTCTTGAGGTGCCCAACTCCATGAATGGATGATGGCCTCACCCTACAACAGAAGAGGACATATAACTGTATCTAAATCAGAGAGAAGAAAGTAACCAGTCAACATAACAGACAATCCATCGCTCTTATGCTGTATAGAAATAAATGATCATAATACTTTTTCCTGGAATTTTTGCATGAATGGATAAGATGGAGACTTTTCTTCCTTCATAAAATGCTTTATTTCAAAGAACTCATCAACCTCAACATTTCTCATTTAACCCTCAGGCTTTCTTGGCTAATCCAATTCCATAGTTGTCACACCAAATTCATCTTTAGAGTTAAGAAATGCTCTAAAGACAAATATTCTGATAGGGACCTCTGTGAATTGTCTTTATTTCATCAGATTTGTCACCTGAATTTCAGTTTTTGTATGTAATCAGAAAATATTTCAAAATACAGCCCTGCACCACATAACAACATTTCAGCCAACAACAAACCACATATATGATGGTGGTTTGCCTTCTAACATAGTAGCTGTCATGACATCATAGCATAACACATTACTTACGTGTTTGTGGTGAGTCTGGTTTAAACACTCCTGCTATAATGTCAGTTATATAAAAGTATAGCAATACAAGTATTTATAGTACATAATACTTGATAGTGAAAATAAATGACTATGTTACTGGTTTGTGTATTCACTGCACTATACCTTTTATCATTATTTTAGAGTGTGCTCTTTCTACTTAATAAAACAAGTTTGCTATGAAACAGTATGCTGTGTTACAGCAGCAGCAGCCTCAGACATCTTGCGTTTACAGCATGTTTTGGTTTCATCATTTCTCTTGTGATTGATTTAACTTCATGTTGTTTTATAAATCTAGTGTAGCCTAAGCATACAGTTGTTTATAAAGTCCACAGTAGTGCATGGTAATGTCCTCGGTCTTCACATTCACTCACCACTCACTCACTGACTCACCCAGAGCACCTTCCAGTCCTGCAGGCTCCACTCATAGTACATGCCCTCTACAGTTGTACCATTTTTTATCTTTCATATCACACTTTTAATGTACCTTTTCTATATTTAGATACACTAGTACTTACTATTGTGTTATAATTGCCTACAGTATTCAATGCAGTAACATGCTGTACAGGTTTGTAGCCTAGGAGCACTCGGCTATCCCAGATAGCCTAGATGTGTAGTAGGCTAAACCATCTAGGTTTATGTAAGAAAATTCTATGATACTCGCACAATGACAAAATTGTCAAATGATGTGTTTCGCAGAATGCATCCCCATTGTTAAGTAACACATGACTGTATTAAATACTCAAATTAGACCAGCTGGTGTGGCTCAGTGGTTGAGCATCGACCCATGCACCAAGAGATCACCAGTTCGATTCCCAGTCAGGGCACATGCCCAGGTTGTGGGCCAAATCCCCAGGGGGGGCATGCAGAAGGCGGCCAGTTGATGTTCTCTCTCATCGATGTTTCTGTCTCTCTCTTCCTCTCCTTTCCTCTCTCTAAAAATCAATAAAAGAAAAAAAAATTTTTAAATAACAATTAAAAAATAAATAAATGCTCAAATTAGCGTCAGATTTTCAAATGTAAAGTAGCAAGTTTATACCACTTGTAACTTGTGTTAATGTTACCTTAATAATAAGACTTAGAGCAATATGCTTTTTTAAGACTAAAAATATTTTTAAAATAAGGCTGCCTAGGTGTGTATGTCACCTGGAGCATAGTTCCCTTGGGGATCACACTCTCTGATTTCAAAATTTCAGAACCTCTCCTGATCTATCTGTCAATCATTAACTGTTGTCCTTTCAGCTCCTGAGAACACTGTTATTTAACAGGCTGTCCCTGACTGCTAGAATGATTAATTTGGGGTTGGTAAGTGGGAAAGATTTCAGTAGATTATATATTTACTTAATTCCAGTAAAGTTATGTTGTAACATTGCAAGGTCTAGTGTCTCATAAACCAACTAAGTCTGTGTGAATTCATTTAATAAGCAGGAAAAGAGAAACGGGTGGTCACTAAACCAATGGAGCTCAAGCAGCATTCGGGTCATCAGCCATGTGCCCAGCCTTGTGTGATACACAGAAGAGCTTCAAGCATTTTACAGAAAAGGGGCTCATAGAAGAGATGGGACGATGGGGGCACTGCCAGGTCTAAGTGCCTGCCCATCATTGCACTTCATTTTTAAAATTTCTTTTCTCTAGAGATGTGTGTCCTAGGCAATAGGACTTGAATTCATTTATATTTTCACTACCCTCAGCTCCCCTCCACCTTAATTCTCCATTACCTGTCAGCACAGTGATTGCTGTGAATAAATAGAAAAATAAGAAATGAAGGGAAGCATAAAGACTTCAAACGATGGTAATTCCATTTTCTTCTGCAAAATAGATGGCAGAAATAAGTCTTCAGGAATTAGAATCTTTTCGTATTTTTTTTCCTCAAAAGAGTGCCTGAGTAATCAATGATTTTTCAGTTCTTGGAAGTTATAATTCAGTGGCCTCTCCACAGCTCAGCTTGGCACTACCCTCTTCCCCTCTCCCCATCTTGTGCCTGTGGAGTGACCAGTCCACTTCTGTTCTGGATGGGCTAGGCAATTCGAACAACCCAGTGATACAGGTTATAAAAACAGCCACACTGGGCTTGTCGGCAAGGTCTAGATTTCAAGGAAGCTGAGTAGTGGTCTGAGTCAGCTGCTCTTGAAATTCAAGCAGGCAGGCAGGGTGATAAGAAAGAAAGAGAGTAGATGGTGGCCAGTATGTCCCCAGATAGCACATCACCCCACTGAAAAATGGAGACAGAAATAAACAAGTGAGCAGAGAAATGTGCCAGTGAATCTTTAACAAAAATAATTTCAGCTGATATGGTATTTTAAAAGATTATGTTGACCTGCATTTATTGAAACATAAATAGAACAATTAATTTTATGACTTCTAATCTGAGACGTAACATGGTGATTAGAAGAGTATAAGTTGTCTTCAAAAATTCTCACTATTACCAGAATTTAATTTTGTAATAATAAATCCCATAGGCCTTTGGGAGAGTCTACAGTTGGACCAATGTATAGATTCAATTCTAAAGCCAGAAAAAAACTTTTATTTTCTGTCAGGGTTTCTGGCTAGCCAGTATATTAAATCACAATTCATGTGTGATGATCATTAGTTATCTTTCATCTATTTAACACTCATTTGGCTCAAAGACCAAAATATTGTATCTGTAAGAAATTAAAAGGAGCCCTGGCCAGTGAAGCTCTGTGGTTAGAGTGTCATCCCATGCACTGAAGGATCATGGGTTGGATTCTTGGTCAGGGCACATACCCAGGTGCAGGTTAGATCCCCAGTCGGAGCATGAGAGTGAGGCAACCAATCGATGTTTCTCTCTCACATTGATGCTTCTCTCTCGCCCTTCCTCTCTCTCTCTCTCTAGAATCAATGAAAAACATATCCTCAGGTGAGGATTAAAAAAAAAAAGGAATGAAAAGAGTCAATTTTGTTGAATACTACTGGTTATTTTTTCTACAGCTGAGTATGTAAATCATGCATACCTGTGGCTGGTGTATACCCAATTTTCTTATTAGTACTCAACCAAAACTGTTAATGATTAAACCAATATTTTTTAAAATGGCTTGCATAAAAGTAGAATACTCATTACTAATCGTGGCTAAAAAATGTTTGCACATTTATACCAAAGGCTCTTCAGACTCTCTGATTAGCTTCGATAAGTAATTGGTCAGTGGGTGATGTTAATGCTTTTTAGTGATTTTTTAATACATGTAAGATTAGATACTTGTAATAAATACTTTAAAGTCCATAAAATCTGCTGTAGAAGTGGGGGGAGCGTGCCTCAACTTCTTTACTCTCAGAGATACACCCCACTGCCCCATGGCATGCCTTCTCAAACCAGTGCTTCACAGAAAATTAACATACCTGACACTCACCCATGGTGTTCTGCAGAGGAGGAAACCGAGCCACCGAGATCTGAAGTGCCTCTCCCAGGAGAACACAGCAAGAGATACAGACTGGGTTTAAATCCAAGTCTTCTCCAGACCCCAAGCCCACTGCATGGTGTCACATGACAAATCTCAAGCTGATAGCACTCATTTCTGAACAGAAAGAAATGAGACAATGTGTAATCTTGGAATATAAATGAAGCCTTTCTCCTAAGGGTTGTAGGCATCTTAATTGATGAGGCCTCTTAAAATTCAGAAAATAATGTCTTAAAGCTGCCAGTTATTATTCACAGAGCATTAAAAAACTTTCAGATTTACATGAAAAAATAAAAAACAACAACAATATTCATCCTAGAATAACTTAAGAAAATTGTAGGCCCGATCCCCAATGGGGGACATGCAGGAGGCAGCCAATCGATGTTATCTCTCATCGATGTTTCTATCTCTCTTTCCCTCTTCCGTCCTCTCTCTCTAAAATCAATAAAGAAAAAAAAATTAAAAAAAAAAGAAAGATGCTTTTGGAACAAGAAGGGCATAAGAATATTAACAAAATAAAGTTTGAAAAGACCAAAGATTTTGTAGTTTCTTTAGAATTACACTTAGGCTAAATAACTGGAAGAGCATGATGGTAATCATATCACAGTAGTGTCCAGTCTCCTCACACCTGACAACATCAGCCAGGGCCAAAGCTTTGTGTGTCTGTGTGCCACAGGCTCTTGTTGGAGTAGTCTTCTAAATGACTGGGAAAAAAAAAATTGTAGTCTTCAGAGGAGAAGAAAGCAAACTAATGTCAAGTTTTCTCCTAGAGGGACTCACATACACATACTCCACACACTCTTACTCATTGATCCTATGAGGATACATTTGGTAGAGAGACCACCCCTTTATGTCAATTCAATGGGATTTTTTCTTTTCTTTTTAAATTTATCTTTATTGTTGAAAGTGTTACAGATGTCCCTCCTTTTTTCCGCATTGACATCCTCCTCCCCGCTGCCTCCCCCCCCCACCCCCAGCCTTCACCACACTGTTGTCTGTGTCCAGTGGTTATGCATATATGCGTATAAGTTTTGTGGTTTATCTCTTCCTGCTTCCCCCTTCCCTCTGAGGTTTGTCAGTCTGTTCCCTACTTCCATGTCTCTGGATCTATTTTGTTTGTCAGCTTGTTTTCTTCATTAGATCCCACAAATAAGTGAGATCATGTGGTACTTGTCTTTCTCTGACTGGCTTATTTCACTTAGCATAATACTCTCCAGGTCCCTCCATACTGTCTCAAAGGGTAAGAGATCTTTCTTTCTTACAGCTGCATAATATTCCATTGTATATATGTACCACAGCTTTTTATCCACGCATCTACTGATGGGCACATGGACTGTTTCCTGATCTTAGCTATTGTAACTAATGCTGCTATGAACATAGGGGTGCATATATTCTTTCTGACTGGCATTTCAGGATTCTTAGGATATATTCCTAGAAGTGGGATCAATGGGTCCGATGGCAGTTCCATTTTTAATTTTTTGAGGAAACACTATATTATTTTCCATAATGGCTACACCAGTCTGCATTCCCACCAGCAGTGTACTAGAGTCCCCTTTTCTCCACACCCTCACCAGCACTTGTTGTTTGATGATTTGTTGATGGCAGCCATTCTGGCAGGTGTGAAGTGATACCTCATAGGTGTTTTAATTTGCATCTCTCTGATTATTAGTGACGTTGAGCATTTTTTCATATTTCTCTTTGTCATTTGTATGTCCATTTTGGAGAGGTGTCTATTCAGGCCCTCTGCCCATATTTTAATTGGATTGTTTGTCTTCCTTTTGTTGAGTTGTATGAGTACTTTATATATTTTGGAAATTAATCCCTTACCTAACGTATCCTTGGCAAATGTGTTCTCCCATACAGTGGATTCCCTTTTCATTTTGATGCGCATTTCTTTTGCTGTGCAGAAGCTTTTTGATTTGGTGTAATTCTGTTTATTAATTTTTTTCCTCGTTTCTCTTGCCCTAGGCAATGTATTGGTAAAAATTCGGTTACATGAGATGTCTGAAATTTTACTGCCTATATTTTCTTCTAGGATTTTTATAGTTTCATGACTTACATTTAAGTCTTTTATCCATTTTGAGCTTATTCTCATGTATGGTGTAAGTTGGTGGTTTAATTTATAGTCACAGCAATCTTGAAAAAGAAGAACAAAATAAGAGGGATCACAATACTGGATATCAGGCATACTACAAAGCCATTGTAATCAAAACAGCCTGATTCTGACACAAGAACAGGCATATAGATCAATGAAATAGAACAGAGAACCCAGAAATTGACCCAAACCATTATGCTGAATTAATATTTGACAAAGGAGGCAAGAGCATACAATGGAGTAAAGACAATCTCTTCAATAAATGGTATTAGGAAAGTTGGACAGATACATGCAAAAAATGAAACTAGACCAAAAAGAAAAAAAAAAACTAGATCAATGGGTATTTTTAAAAGCCCTTTATCTCTAAAGATTCCTGTAATCGTGTTTGAAAGGGTTGTAAAAATATGCCCAGCATATAGTATATGACCATTACATATTTTTTGGCTAAGTGATTGATGCAGGATGGATTGAAGAGTGGAGAGAAGGGAGGCAGGGAGGCCAATTAGGTGACTCTCTTGATAGTCCAGCAAAAGGTGATGACTTATTTGGAGGCAGTGGGAAGAAGAGGACAGACACCAGGGCCACTATATAGGTAGAGTTGACTTCCTTATTGAATATTCCATAGCATTCCACTAAGGGTTGCTATTGAAGACTATCTACTAACTTCCTTTATTTATCTGACCTTACTCATTCACTATTAAAATGTTTGTTCTCTTCTAATCCTCTGGGAAGTAAACAAAGCTAAAACATTTAAATAATTAAAATCAGTTCTATTCCCAGGGAGGAGGAGAGGGTTAATGGGGGGAAAAGGGCAGGGGGACATCTGTAATACTTTCAACAATAAAGATTAAAAAAAAAAAAAGACAAATCTGCATAACAACCTTTAAAAAAATCAATTCTATTCCAATTACATTGGAGGCAAATTGCAATACTCTTCTTGATATATTTTACAGATAAAACATTCATTTAACATAGTCAGGTCGGTATAGGTTAAAAATATAGTTAAAAGAGGCATTCATCGTCAGGAAATAGAAAAATAAAAAAGGAAAGAAAATATCAGACGACCACCTATATGTGTTTGCCCATTACATTTTGCTACTTTGAGCACTTAGAGAGACTCCTAAGGAGTCTGAGCCCTTTTGTTGAGAGTGGTTCTTAGATGAACCAAACGGATCTCTCAGAAAGAGAAGTTTCTTCTATAAACAGTGCAGTCGGTTCCCCTCAACTAGTGGACAAATGTGAAACAGAGCCCTTGGTTTTCTCTGCAGTCTCACTCCTATATGCAGAATTCATGAGTGTAGAATTTGTCCTCGAAAAATTGCATGGCTTCAGGTGTTAATGGTGCTTGTGGCCTACTTTTGGTTGGGGAGATAGAGGACAAAAAGAAAAGAGGTCACCTGACATCTAGTACAGACTCTAAGGAGTTCAGAGAGAAATTAAGAAATTGAAACAAATGTTAGTTACTTCAATCCAATGATTGTGTATCAAGTGCCTGCTATGTGTTTACTGATGGGCCTTACCAAAGTTCTTGCATTAAATTGTCACAAGATTTTTTAAATGTCTGTTTTGTGCATTTGATTTGCTTTCCACATTCCTTCTTTTGATGCACTCCAAGTTAATAAGTTAGAAAAAGAACTCGCGTTCTTGTTCCCTGTTATCTCTTATGTGTATCTTATTAGCAGCTGGTTAGAGCTGCTAAGAAAGTGCCAATCTAGAGACAGGATTTGGTATCAGGCAGAAGTGTTTGGTGGAGAACCAATCACACATGCTTGGGTTATGGTTTGATGAAAGAAACCAAAGGACAGTTAAGTCTACATGAGGGTATTTTAAATGTATGGCTCATGTGCAGCAGCTGAAAAACTCTCAGTGTTCCTACCACTCGTGAGACCTGATACTTATGTCATTCATTTCAAAGTTGCAAATGACCTTATCAGTTGCTTTTATTTTGAGGATTTCAACTTGTTCTTTTCCCATTTACCCATATAAATGAGTCACAGCTGTTGGGATTGATGGAGGGCTGTGGAAGGGGAGATGGACTCACCACGTGTGGAAATAAAGCATTTGAAATATACTCCAATGTAGTATCTGGACAGGTCATGTGGAGTCAAAGATTGCAAACAATTCCTCTAGAGTACACTAAGGACAAGCCAGACTGACTCCCTGGTGCCTCTGAAACCCACGTGCACTCCAAGTTCTAGAAATAGAAAAGTTTTCAACAAGTTCTGCCAGATGCCTTGTCCTGGCAGGTCTTCCTCTTATTATTCCCCTTGACTGCCAAGGAGCAACTCCCTCACTGCCATGTGCAGGTCAGCGGCTCTGCAATCAACAAATCAATCAAATAGGCAGCAATTGGCTTTTAGGAACTGGCTCCATGTCCACGGTAAGGCTCCTGTGGGGATTACGCTCGGCCAAAACTGCCAAGGGCACATTGAGAAGGATCTATACTGGGACATTGTATTGTTTTTTTTTTAGCTCCCAGGCATTTCTCTATGAAATATAAGGGTTGTTTTTGACAAGGAAGTATGAATTTGGGATGGTCGGTGTGAACTCATCATCTCTGCATTTCTCAAGGTTGAAATGATGAAAGCCCATATAGAGTAACTTTGTTCTGGATTGGGAAGTGATCAGAGCAAGGGTGGATACCCAACGTTGGTGCTCTGATTCCCCATCTGCATTATGGTGGCTACCATGCATCCATCATGACATTCCCACCAAACAGACCACAAAGCTTTCTCAATCCAACACTCCAGGAATTCTGCTTTCCTTGGTCAGTGAAATGCATCCTATTGGCCTAGATTAGGGAGCTCCAGTTCAGAGCTGCCCCAGAGAACTAATTCTAAGAAAGTTGTATTTAGGACAAGATTTCTCAGCTGACCCCTGGCTTACCCTGGAGAAGAAATCAAACCTCAGAGTGGTCCAAAAACGCACCCAGGCTTTCAGAACATGTCAGGATAAGCATTGCTGACTGTCTTGGTCTCATCCTAGTTTGTATTCATCATAAATCTGGATTTATTTCCAGAGAAGAAAAATGCCAACCTTGCCTTTATTCAGGTTTCACTGTCTCATTTTAGGCTGTGCTATAATAGAGTCCATAATTTTTTGTTTTAGTGGGGGGGGAAAAATGGTTCTTTGTGACTAGTAATATTCTTCAGTAATCAGATGAAAATTGCTTTAGGAGGTCTCCCCTCTTCTCTGGAAATACTCAGATTCATTTAAGCAGGAGTGAGTGGTAAAAGGAAAAATTATGTGCATAAAGTATTTCTGTTGAGGTAACAACATTCATTTAACCAATACTTATTAAGTGCCAGGCATTGTTCTAGTTGAAGGTCAACAGAGAAGAACAGCACAAGGGCTTTGCTTTCCAGAGAATGGAAGGTGAGCCCTAGCCAATGGCTGCACCAGTGTGGAACTCTCATGCAATATGCACTACACTCACGGTAAGAAAACCATGCACCAGGTGCTATGAGAACACAAAGAGGGAGTGCCTGACACCTGGGGATCTCAGGGAGACTTCTCAGAGGAGGGGAGTCATTTACTATTCACTATCATTTTACATTAGACATTCTCGGGGGCATGAAAGGAACATCTAATAGTTCAAAGAACTCAACCTGTGCATAACGAAACTGATGACTTTTAAAGTTTGCCACTTGGTTCTGTAAAAGCTTAGAGCTGAAGAGCTCAGAGGAGAGTTACAAGGAGTGCACATTGTGATCCTGATTTAATACTACATTGAACCGTCTTGACAACCTCTGGATCAGGTTTGATTTCTGGTTTTGGCTTTGGCTTTTAGTATGTGGGGTATTCTCCTTCAAGTATCACATACTCAGGTCATGCCATGGCCTGGTCCAAGAAAGAGGGCACCCCTGGTTTTGTAAATGGTTGAAGCATTACTCAGAACCTCCAGGGAATAAGCCAGAGAGCTGTCTCATTTGGCCTTTACCCTTGAGATGGCTTGGCTTCTCCTCATTGAAGCTATGCAGGATAAGACTTGGCAGTCAAATCTGGAAAGCCTCATGAGCCATTGAGATGATCTTTGTAGAGCTCCCACTGGTGCAGCCAAGGGGAGGATCCTGATTTAGTAGTCTCTACTTTGGGTAAAGACACATCATCTTGATCAAACGTCCACTGTAGCAATGCACTGAGTTATGTGAAGCAAGCGCTGGCAGGTGCTCCCACACAAGCCCAGCTACCATCCAAGGATTCCACCAAGCAGCCCAGGCTGCCCCATGGCCAAGGGCATCTGGCAAGGTGTTATTTTGAGGCTTTTACCAATCACACAATTTGAAACACTTACTTTTTCTCTCTTAGAACAATGCACAGTTTGGAGGGCTTCTTAGTTATTGCCACAGCCTTAAGGAATTCCTGTTGCCTGGCTCCATTTATCTGTAGGCTTCCCTTTGTTCAGAATGATGTAGCTCTGTAGGTGGGTTGATTTGATGATTCTTACTTCAGGGTTGAAAGAAGACTAGTATTTGTGTTTTATCATTTGTCAAGGCCCACCAGTGTGGGAGCCACTTAGCAGGCCTGTTTTGTAGTGTATGCTGGAAAAGCTTTGTACTCTTGCAGCCCCTGCATAGTTATGGAAAAGCCAGAGACCAGGGAACCCTGACCCAGTGACTTGTGGAAGTAGATTAAACTTTCTCTTTTTTAAGATAGAGAAGAAAAGGAAGTTCTGTTTCTTTAGAAAATCTTGACCTTCTTTGTAAAGGCAAATTGTGTTCTCACATATTATACACAGATAAGAATTTTTCAGTTATATCCTATGTAAAGTTGATTCACTTTACTGACCCTGACAAATACCAATTCATTTAATACTCTCCTACTAGTAGAGTTTACAGGTGTTTATAACTGAGAAAATTGGATTGGAATAAAATCTCACAGAACCCAAGGAGAATTTCTTATTATTCTTTAGCTGTGTCCATGTCAAATTCTGTGAAGCATAATTCTAAAATGGCTTTCCAGAGTCCAGACTCCCAGAATAATCTCCTGTATAATCTCTTTCTCTTTGTGTGTGTGGAATTTATGAATATAATGAGAGTTCATTCCCATGATTAGGTTACATTATATGACAAAAGTGAAAGGATTGCACAAATGTGATTAAAGCCTCTAATTAGTTGACTTTGAATTCATAAAAGCATGAAAGCCAAACAATCCAATCAAAAACTGGGCAAAGGACTTGAATAGACATTTTTTAAAAGACAATACAAATGTTCAATAAACATATGAAAAGATGCTCAACATCGCTATTCATTAAGGAAACGCAAATCAAAACCACAATGAGATAAAAAGTCACATTCATTATGATGGCTATTATTTAAAAAACAGCAAATGTTGGTGTCAATTTGTACTGTTGGTGGTAAAATGGTACAACCACTGTGAAAGTTCCTCAAAAAAGTAAACGTTAATTTATCGTACCATTCAGCAATTCCACTTCTGGGTATACACACAAAAGAATTAAAAGCAAAGAACTCTGGATGAATGGATAGACAAAATGTAATATATACATAAAATGGAAGATCAGTCTTTAAAAAAGGAATGAACTTCTAATACGTGCTACAACATGGATAAACCTTGAGGACATGAAGCTAAGTGAAATAAACCAGACACAAAGGACAAATACTACATGGTTCCACTTACATAAGGCACCTAGAATAGTCAAATTCATACAGACACAAAGTAGAACAGTGGCTACCAGAGGCTGGGAGGTGAGGGAAGTGAGGACTTACAGTTTAAAAGGTACAGAGTTCCAGCAGAGGAGATTGAAAAACTTCTGGAGACTAATAGCAGTGGTGGTTGCACAACAATGAATGTACTTAATGCCACTGAACTGTACACTTAAAAATGGTTAAAAGGGAGGAAGCAGGGATTATGTTGGGTAGACCTGACCTAATCAGGTGAGCTCTTTATAAGAGAACTCAGGCCTTCCCTGAGAGATTTGGAGCAGCAAAGATGCTTTCCTATTGGATTTGAAGGAATAAACTGCTGTTGGGAAGGGCCATGTGGCAGGAAACAGCAGGTGGCCTCTAGAAATGTAGAGTCTCAGTCTTACAACCATCTGGAACTGAATTCTGCCAACAACCAAGGAGCTTGGATGAGGACTTCAAGTCTCAGGTGAAATTGTAACATCAGCCAACACATTGATTTCAGCCTGTGAGGTCCTGAACAGAAGACAGAGCTAAGCCATAAATGGACTCCTGATCAAGAGAAACTATAAAATAGTAAATATGTGTTGTTTGAAGTGGCTCAATTAGTGGTGATTTGTTATGCAGAAATAGAAAATGAATGGACAAACACTGCTATGTTTATCAGTTTTCCCCATTAATTATGCTACTCTCACTTTCATGCCTATCAGGAAGGCAGGGTGCTGTAATAAGGAACTACTTGTATGTCTGTGTACCTCAAATCTGAGATGCATATTTTTCAATCAAATGCTCTACCCCTGAGCTATCCCCTCATTAGATGAACATTTTGATTAATTATGATCGTCCTTGATCTAAGAGATCCTGCGATATTCCACTACCCCATCCATCATTCCTCACACACCGAAATCATCTCGAAATGATTTGCAACATTCCCCCTGTGCCCTGCTCACGGTGGTCAAAGGTCTTTGGTACCTGCAGTCTCTCACTCACAGGACAATTTTTCCTATTGTGATAACAAGTGTGAGCAGAGAGTCAAAGTGGTAGCTAATGTATTGCTGCAGTTGAGGCCCTGTATTCTGCTGCTGCCCCCCACACCGACCTGATGCCCATTTAGACAAAATGTCCCCTGCTTCCATTTATAGATTCAGTTCTCTTTCAGATTCAAGGTGGTCTCAGCATCCACCACTCGCAGAACCAGTGCCTTCCCCTTTCAGTGGCTCCTATTTTTAGATCCTCAAACACAAAATGTTGTTCATTCACCTTTTGGGGATCATAATTTTGTAAAGGAAAACTATGGTGGTGATGGACAGGGGTAAAGAGCTGGTGTAACTTTTCACACTTTAAAGATATATACCAACCTTAGGATGATCAAGATCACACACACACACACTTACACACTTATCCTCTGGAAGACCATCTCATCACAGATTTACAAACCTGTGGTAACCCTCGAATGAACCCAGTCTCCAGGAGGTATTTGGAAAAGCAATGAGGGAGGAGTTAGATTGTTCATTCTGTCACATGTGTCACTGAACTGGGACAATTACTAATCCCCATGATAGGAACATGTTCATATTTCCATGTTTGTACAACTCTTCACTCTACTTAAATGAATATCCAAGGACACTATTAGTCAATATACAACTTAGTAGTTTTATTTTTTTAAAAGACAGTAACAAAATAAACTTGAATCAAATAGATGGTCTCATATTAATGGTATCTTCAATACATTTAGTAAACAGGAATATGATAAATGATGCTATTGTAGTTTTCTTTAAAAGGAGCACCAAAGCAGATGAAGATCTCTAACACCCTACATAATATTGCTAAGTAAAAACTGATATAATTATATCCCCACTGGGTATTCAACAGCTCATTTCTTACCTTAGACAAATTATCCTTATTTCACAGTTAAAAAAAAAAAATACTTTGCTTGAAACTGAAGTCTAACCAACACACTAGAGCAGGGATAATTCTTTTGTGTTATTAGAGTTCTTTGGAAGTTTATCCACATATAACCAGTGCAATTTCACTTGAATATAGAATATAGTCACAGAGAAAAAGAGAATGCAAATGAGATGGCAGTCAGAAGCACCATATTTCTTATTTTAAAAAAAGGTTTTTGGAAGTGCTTTGTTTTTCAAAACAGCCAAATAAGGACATCAACACATATAAACAAAGAAGACTTCCTTTGTGACTGTTAATTAATTTTCTCTCTAGTATAACAAGTTCCAACCTGTATATTTGAGGACTGAAACAAAAACCAGGGCAGAAAAAAGTAAGGACTTGTGTAGAGAAGGTCCTGCCTTCCTCCCTAGATGAGGGAGAAACCTTGAGGTGATTAAGGATGGAAGCATCATCTGGAATCTGAGCTATGACGCACCAGCAGTGTTTGGACTTGACTTATCCCACACCACTAGCACGCTCATTATCCCCATTTCCCAGCTCTGCCAGCTGCCTGGGATTCCAGGCTCTGTGTCTCGGCTGTCTGGGAGTGCCTGGCTGGTGCCTCCTTGCTTTCCAGGCCTTGGCTTCATCCTCCTGGGAGCCCTACCTGATGCCTTGCCAACAGAGCCATGCCATGCTGCATGACCACAAGGCCTATGTCATGTCTGTGAAAGTGAGAGGACATGGCTTTCCCAGTGGAGGCAGAGGAGGCTGGGAGGGAACATGTGGGCAGCTGGTGGAGGAGACAAGGAACTGACCGATGTCTTCCCTCTCTGTGTTCGGGGGTTCGGCCTCCACCCCCATTACTGGCTTGCTGGTCTATTTGCAACTAGAAGCACACAATATACTCAAATGTTTGTTGAATGAATGAACTGGTGGGAAGGAACCAGAAGGCAGAGGGGAGTCTGAAAGCCCTGGATCCCAGTGTTCTGTTCTATAAAATGGGCTTTCAACTGTGCTGCTGGAGATTTCAAGGGGATGATGAGGGTCTAGCCTGGTGTGGAGTCTGCTCTTCCCTCAGGGCTTGGCTGAGGCATTTCCTGCCCAGGATGCCTTCCTTAACCTTTCATTCCCTTTACAGAGCCTCCACAGGCCCTGGTGGCTTAGGGCAGTGAGCTGGAGGTTATACATAAACTTGGTTGGAGAGTGAGAGTGATTATTGGTGTGTTTTTCTCAAATAAGATAATAATTGTAGAAATGCAAAATGCCCCCCAGGTGCATTACCTTTGTCTTTCTCTCTCCTAAGCTCCAAGGGCCCTTCTTTTGCCTCTATAGCTTGTTTTCTGAGCCCACACAGCCCAGCTGGCTCACCTTTCCAACCTCTGTGACTTTCTAAATAAACTTTCTCTTATAATTGGAAAAATAATAACAAAATAAAATATAAAATAAAATAAAATGTCAGCTGAAGTTAATTCCCAAAGAACTTGTTCTGCGTCAGTTCTGGATTTAATTAAGAGAAGAAGAGGTGAGCTCATGGTGTACATGATACAAGGCATTCACTCACCTAAAGGAAGAGTCTTGGGCAAGATGATGTCCTAAGGTCTCTTCTAGAGCTGTGGGTTCATGATTAACACAGAGAAAGTGACTTTAACTCATCCCACCACTTAATTACATTGCCACAATAATCTAGGTGGCGAATATAGGGGTGGGATAATAAAAGTGCCTGCTAAAATTTTGGAAAGAAACTAAGTAAGGTCATCCTGTAGGAGGGTAAAGTGGTCTAATCCACATATAATGAATGAGATTAATCACCATGGTGGTAAATCTGGAGACTGTAAATATTTGCTTGAAGAGCTTTGGCAACAACCAAAACTCCAATCAAGGGCACTTTGTAATCTCAGAGAAGCAGAACTATAATGTAAGGGGAAATCTAGTCAATTTTGCTCTACCCTGTCTTATGAAAGACCATGAGAACCAAAGGGAGTGGCCAGTGTGAAGCATAGAAAAGCAAAGCCCAAGAGCCATAAGATGACACCCTACAAGGAATTTGGCTGAATGCAGATATAATTATTTAAATGTGTGTGTTCTGTTGAGGTAGGGAATAGTTCACAGAGCCTCAGCTCCCAATAAAATAGTCCCCCAATTTACAAAGTGACTTTCTGCTTACTAATTCAGGTCCCCAGTTACCTCAATATTAATAGGTGGTACCCTGGATAGAAACACGAATAGTCTTGTGATTAAAAAATAAGATCCATTACTTTTTGTTTTTTACTTTCTCAGATAAGTGTCCAACAGTCAAAGACTCTGCATGTTTCAGACTGATCCTTAGAGGGTCATTATGATCTGTTTGGTCTGAGGTCCAATTATTCTGCTCAATTGATCTTTCTTAATAATAAACAAAAACAAATAACTTAGACAAACTTTCAGGTTAATGTGGCAGCAAATTAACAGTACCTAACAGACCTTCTCTCAATTTTTTGTTAAAATACCCATGAAAATATACAAAAGGATAAGAATCTGGCATCAGCATGGTAAACTAAAGATAAGAGAAGATCTGTCAAAGTTCAGAGGGACTTTTCCACTAATGGCATCATTAATGGGCAGGGATTGAGAAACATTCTAGAATGGCACAAACACTACCCTTTGAACCAGAACAGCCACAACAACTCCAAAGCAAGAAGACTTTGACTCTCCCCACCACCTGCCCTAAACTCCAGGACAAGGGGTTGCATTCACCCGAAAAGGTAGAATTGTCATCTGAGCCAGCCAAAGTCATAACCTCTCTTTTTCCCCCATCAGCAATTCTATTTTTATATCCATTCAGAGACTATATTTCCCCAAGTGCAACTCAGCCTGTCTTTTATGTACTATACTTTCATAGGAATTATATTTCAATCACTGCCAGAAATCTCAACTCCTTCCAAAAGTTGTATGTTGTGCCTATAAGGTATCATGTACAGGACCCTTAACCCTCTCTGGCTAGATCAGGGAAGGAGAAAGCTTTCAATCCCTGAGCAAGCAGTGAGGTAAACTAAGACCAACTGAGTCACCACATCTATTGGTAACCCAATATTGAGCTCTAAGAAATTATTCAGTAACATCAGAGAAAGGGATATTTATACTAAAGAGTCAAAGGAGAGCTTTTTTTTTATTTTAAAGATAGCTACAAAAACAAATAGATGATTCTTTTTTTTTTTTTAAACAATCACTTCAGTGTGTTTACTAGCTAAATAGTCTCAGGCTTTTTTAGTGTTTGGGAGCCATTTCCTGGTTGATTCCACTCACATGGGTTGTTTTGATCACAGTTTTTTTCAAGAATTAGCCAAGATAATGGATTAACTAGCATAACTATATCACTTTTAATGGTTCTGTCAACTGGAATATAGCAGATGGAATTCGTCAACTCTATGATTAAATGTATTCTTCATTTGAAAATAAAAACCGAATGGAAATCCCTGTAGTATTCAATAATGCGTTAGACACAGTACAGACTGTTACCAGAAGGATTTTGTGCTGCTTTCTCTTCAATAGGTCATGTTGAAAGAATGACTGTAATATTCTAAAATGTTATATTATTGCAATCAAACTGGTGCTGGAAAGTGTTAGAATCTAGATATTTCCTTATAAAATGACAACCTGAATAAATGAAAGGCAATGAAGAACTTGTCCACTTGCCACTTTGCCATCAGGGTAGCAGATAGCTATTTTAGATCCTTTCTTTCTCCCCCTAAATTTAGATAATGTACTGTTTTAGGAATACATTAATGATGAAAAGATTTCTCCTTTTTTCCATACCTTTAATGCTTTCCCCGTAAGCACCTAGAGGTGACAGCCGCAATAGCAGCGGCCATAGCTAGCTGGCACTTGCTGAGCCCACTCTGCTCGTGGGACCATGTGCCACATGCTGTGCTTAACATTTCATACATTATCTCAGATAATCTTGATAATCATTGTAGGGCATAGGTGCATGATTTCCCCCATTCTGCAAATAAAGGATGCAAATATCAAACATCTGGAGAACATGCTTCAAGAAAGAAAATGTATAAGGGTGGAAAGGTATTGTTTCATAGAATGCTGTGTTAAATGAAATCTTATGTGTAACTAAGAGAGTTTCTAAATTTTATTAAAAATTTAATAAATATTTATTGTGTGCCAACTATGACAATTTTCTAGGCAGTTAGGGATATACAATGAACAAAATAGGTACTATAATCACAATAAATATGGGTAATGGGTAGGCACAGGCCATAAACAGATGAACAAGTTATAGGTTCTATGAAGAAAAATGAAACATGACAAGGGATTTGACAGTGACGGGAAACATTCAAGGACATGAAGGGCGTGGAAATGGTGGCTACAGATGGTCTTTCTGAGGAGATAGCTTTTAAGCTGAGAACTCAATGATGTGAGAGAGTGAGACAAGTAAAAATCTGGGCAAGAAGGTTCCAGATAGAACAAAGAACAGTTACAAAGACCCTGGGGTGAAACAGACTTTGTAAGTTCAAGGACAAGAAAGAGGGCCAATGAGGCCAGATCAAATCATCAGGAAGAAGATTGAAGGAGTTTTGGAGATACAGCCATGGGCCAGATTTTATAAGGGTTTTAAGTCTGGTAAAGACTTTGAATTTGATTCTGTTGTAAGGTGGTCATCCAAATCTCACTTTTCTTTCCACTGGCCATATACCCTGACCAAATTTCACAGTATATATTGCACTTAGGTATGGTCATATGAATGAGAAATAGCCAGTGGAATGTGAGTGGAGGTGATATGCACCATTTCCAGCACTGGCCAAGTCATCCACACATGCATCCCTAAGCCATTTCTCTGCTCTCTGGGATGGAAATATTGATGGCAACCTTCAAATCCAGATGTTGAAGATGACAGAGCCTCTATCACCTGGAACCTGAATAACCACATTGAGAAATTTTGGCCAGCAACCAGTTCACTCACCCAAAATTATTATGTGAGAAAAAATTAACTTCCATTTTGGTGAATGTTTCAGTATTTCAATCTGTGTCTTACCACAACCTAATCTACCATAATATCCCAGAAAATCCTTTCTCCCTTTTTGCTATTGTAATAGAACCCCTTATTTCCAGCTCAGGATATGACTGCATGGAATAAAGGTAATATGTCTAAGCCTCTCTTGCAGTTAAGTATGACAACACAACTAATTTCTGACCAATAAATGTGAGTGGAAGTGATATGCAGATTTTCAAGGTTGTATCCTTCAAGAAGGGGCATGCCCTCCTCTTTTCCACTTCTTACCGGCCTGAAAACAGATGTGGTGGCATTGATCCATCTTAGACCAGATAGATGAAGGTTACACACTATAGTGCATAGTAAAAGAATAAGATATGAGTAGCCTGGGTCCCTCACCTATGAAGGCATCAATAACAGCCCCTTGATCTAGTTAAAGCTGCAGTTATTTGGGGTCTCAATTTCAACAATTACCTATATGCTAAGTAAACCAGAGTCTTTGCAAGGTATAAGTAGGAAAGACATAATTAAATATAGCCTGGTTTATATTTTAAAATTCTGGTTGCTGGGTAGAGAATAAACTATGGGGGCCAGAGTGGAAACAGGGAGACCAGTTGAAAGGCTGTTGCAGTAATCTAGGTCACCGATGGTCAAGCAAGTTGAGGAGGAGAGAAGTGAAGGGATTCAGGATGTTTTTGGAAGATTGAGCCAATCTTATTTGATGTACCTGTGAGGTAAGGTGGTTGCCAGAAAGAGAAAAAAAGAGAATGATTCTGTAATTTCCTACCTGAGCAATTGGGCAAGTGGTGGTGTCACTAACTGAGATAAGGAACATTGAGAAAAATATAAGATTGGGGGAGGGGGCATCAAAAGTTATTTTTTGGCCACTTATCCAAGCATGGATGTCAAGTGAGTTTAGGAGTGTCCAGTCTGTAATTTGTGGAGGACAGTGGGACTATAAATATAAATTTAAGGAAATCAAATTAATAAATTTCTAACACAATGTACTAGTATAATCTCAAGAGATTCTTTCATAGCCAAGAAGCCAGGTAAAATAGAGGCAATATCATGTTAGATTAGCCCAACATAATGCTGGATTGTTCCCTAATTGGCAATAAAATGGGACTTAACATAGTATTTTTGTTTGATTAATTGACATGGAGAACAGTAATTGATATCCAGCTCTGAGTCCTTCAAAAGATGACATAATATTTAAAAACATTACGAGAGGGAAAAGAATTATTGGCCTGATACCCAAGAAGACCATAGTTAATTGTCCTCTACTTGTTTTTAATCATGTTAACCACAGAAGTGTTGCTGTCTTATATTGTCCGCCAAAGAGTGAGAAAGCCTTCATCACTAGGAGCTATACCTCCTGGAGAACAGCCGGAAATTCCATCTGCACCTCCAGAGGCACAGAGTAAAAGAGGAACCTCTCTCTGTTTTCCTTCCCCTTACCCTTCCAGCCTCCTAGTGGATACGTGTTCCCTGGGTAGTTGTCTATGTTCCTGTTTTATTATATTAATTTTACCACTACTCACCTAGGAAAGCATTAAATTATAATTGTAATCAAATTCTAATGCTTTCCTAAGGCTCTAGGACTCCTAAAGTCTACATGCACAATGGGTTTAAAGACAGACTTGAATGACCTTTCCCAGTTTATGTAAATATAATTTACAAGAGTCTGCTCAATGCATTTGAAGTGGTGAAAGATGTATAGATGGAGCTTTGAATGGTGGAACACTAAAATCAAAATAGCCCATTAAATATGAGTATTCCTGAGTGGCAAAAGATGTCCTATATTATTTCCAATTATATTCTCTCTCACTCCCACATTCAATCCTGCCTGAATTACTCTTGCTACTTTATGTCACCTAAAACAGGAGGTCCTTGTATTAGTTTCCTAGGGATGCTATAACCAATTACCACAGACTTGGTGGCTTAAACAACAGAAATGTATTCTCTCCTAGTTCTAGAGGCCAGAAGTCAGAAATCGGGTGTTGGCAAAGCTACACTCCCCCCAGAGTTTCTAGGGGAGGATCCTTCCTGCCTCTTCCAGCTTCTAGTGGCTCTAGGCATTCCTTGACTCCTAACTACATAACTAATCTCTGCCTCCACCTTCATATGGCCTTCCATTCTCCTCTGTGTCACTTGGTAAGGATACTTGTCATTGGATTTAGGGCCCACCTAGATGATCCAGGATGATCTCATCTAGGGATCCTTAACTTAATTACATTTGCAAAGACTCTTTCCAAATGAAGTCACGTCCACAGTTTCCAGAGACTAGGATGTGGACATATCTTTGGGAGGTTACCATTCACCCACTTCAGTCCCAAATTTGGCCAACCACTGGAATCACTTAGGTAACTTTATAAAATAGAAGTCCCTATGCCCCATCCTTAAAGATTCTGATTGCATGGACCTGGTCTGTGTGCATGTTTGTGTTTTGTGGTAGGAAATGAAAACTACGTTGGGGCTTAAAAAAAAAAAAAAATCCTCTGGTAGTTTTGAAGGTTGTTATCCCCATCCTTTTAAGATCTTGATTTTTGGAAATGTCCTTTTTTATCTGTTACATCATCAATGCAAAGAAATAAAATATAATATCAAGAATGTCAAGATGGTACAGGAAATTATCCAAGCCAGAGTTTGAAATCTGGCTCAGTCTTGTACAATTACCTAAATTCTCCAAGCTTCAGTGATCTCATCTGTGAAATGGAGATCTGTACATCACAGTGTTACCATGAAGACTAATGAGGTAACACGTGTAAAACTCTAGTATATGTGGTACAGCCAAAGATAGGTTGGGCAGCCTACTTTATTCCATGTAATTATAGTACCTCTATCTGAAAGTAACTCTTTAATCCTGTGCCAGGATTTTCAGAATTTTAATACATAAAAAGAATAGCCTTTATCAGTTTTCGGATTATGGGAAAGTTCTACAGAATAGTGAGAAAATGCGGTATATTACCTTCTTACCTTCCACAGTGATGATTTTACAACTTCCACATAGTTCCTCAAATCCCAGGTAAGCGAAAAATCTCCAATGTCCAGTTGAGTCAATGGCTGCACTTAACCGCCTGCTGTGAACTGATTGTGTTCACATCCCACCCGCAAAATCCATATATTGAAGCTCTAACCCCCAGTGTGACTATATCTGGAGAGAGGGCCTTTAGGAGGTAACTAAAGTCAAAGGAAGTCATAACAGTGGGCCCTAATCCGATAGGACTATAGCTTTATAAGAAGAGAAAGAGCACTCTGTCTCTCTCTCTCTCTCTGCCATGTGAGGATATACATCAAGAAGGCAGTCACCTGCAAGCTAGGAAGAGGGACCTCACCAGACACTGAATTGGCTAACACCTTAATCTTGGACTTCCCAGCCACCAGAACTGTACAAAATTCCTGGTATTTTGTTATGGCAGCCAGAACAGACTACGACAACCCCCGTCTAGCTTCACTCTTTTTTATGAGCATTCCCCTGGCCTGCTACTTCTTATTTCTGATGTGTGTCAGGGAACAGGACATGTTTCCTAGAAATCAGTTTGTAAGAAGCATGGCTCATTGAGCATAAATGAAGTCATTATTATAAATTTCTTTCATTGGAATATCAGATCCATAGTTCCTCTTAAATCAGAACCAATCTTTTTCCTTGAGTACATTTCTTGATGACTGGGTGGGTTTATTGTTTATGCCCTTGCTCACAAAGCTTTGATAGTCATCATTCCTTTCAGAATAGTCCAGACTGGTCAACTCATGGTTGCCTTATCTCCTACTTCTCTTTCTGTGAACTTCTATCTGGTCAGATTGGTACAACTGGTATCCTACTGACCGGCTTTGTTTTCCCACCTCCACACACTTTTACATCGCATTCCCTCTGCCTCACATGTCTTCCAGCACAGCCACCCAGATCCCACCAAACAGCTCTGCCTACTTCAGCTCCTACCTCTGCAGGCTGAGCACACCGGCGGACTCAGTGTGAGGGAGCTTTATTCCTTTACATCACACCACTGCCCTCCCTGCACAGGGTCGATGTTAAAAAAATACATGTTGATTTAAATATATCTGTGATAAAATGGGAGATAGAAGGACAGAGCTAAATGACCCTGCAAGGCCTCTTCTGACTCGAGATGCCCTGATTCTGTGAACTTTAAAGTACATCAAACACACTGCACAGAGGCGTCTCCGAGCTGAACAGCGACGCCTTTTAGAGCAGCTGCCGAATTCCCCACATTTCTTCCATTGTCCAGAGGGAGGCTTGATAAGCCCACGAAACCATTTGGAATTCATCCAGAGCTTGTGAGTCCATTGTTTGCAATTTTCTAATTGGCATTTTACAGTTATTGGACCCAAAAGAGACAGACTGAAAACTTGTTGGAAGTGACGGAATTTTCCAGTCGCGGAGAAGAATGCTAATAATTCAGACGTCTCACTCCCGTAGATGCCCCTATAAAAATGTTAATGTGAATGTAATTGCCTGTCACAGTTTTCCAAGTTGCCTTCTTATGAAGACAGCTGAAAGCAGTTGTATATAGACTCAAAATAATGTTCCATTCAGATGATTTTTACCAAAAAATGAAGCCCAAAGGAATCTGCTCTCTTGGTTTAAATTGGAATATTATACTCCTTTGATTCTCATTTCCATATGTTGGCTCAGTGCATGGGAGGTTAGTTCCTTTGCGGGACAGTGACATGCTGGGGGTGTCTGTGCTCTCAGCACCGGGGACACAAAGGCTGAGTGGTTTCAGGGACACCAAGATCCCATTGTTCCCAAATATAAACTCTCTGGTTTTCGCTGAGCCTGAAATTTCTACTTTTGGAATTGTATTTATGGAAAAGTCAGTTTTATACCTGGTTAAAAAGAATACACATATGCACATATATACATGTGTGCGCACACACAGGAGTGAAATGCAGAAACTTTAGAGCACATGGAGGTACAAAAGGTCTACAAAGTAGTGCTGAAAAGAAAAAGAAAAACAAAATTTTGAAATCTTATTTGAAAATTTAATCTGACATGACCCCATGTAAAAACCAAAATCTTTTATGCCAAAAATCTTAAAAACCCAAAGCATGGATCTATGCAGCACTATGCTCAGGGTCATACCAACAGCTGCCGTGCTCATGGGCGATTCTGCCTTCGCAGAATCTCTCCATTCCCTCCTCTTCACTGCTAGGCCCAGTGTTTCGGTTCAGCCCAGAATCCTGTCAGAGTTTTAAAAACAACTTTCTCATCTCCCAGCCTCTACTGTCTCTCTGTTTCCATCCAGAGCCAAACCAAGTGCTCTGCTCTGCTTAGCAACCCCCAGAGCTCTGTGTTTCTGCAGTGGAAAGTCTCAGTTCTTTGAGTGGTCTTAATGGCCCTTGTGTACAGTCCTTGCAGACTCATCCCCTGCCCCTCTCCCCAAGCACACTGTCCTCCAACCACACCCTTAGTCTTTTCCTCCCACAAACAACTTCCAAACACTTAAGCATTCTGCAAACATATTCAGGCCTTTCCACACACTCCCCAATGCCCTCCCCCTTCTCTGCCTGGGCAAAGCATTCTAATCCCTCCTGGCCTTGCTCAGCTGCCACACAGATGTGATAGGCAGAATCGGGCTATAACCTAGACGCAGATGGGTTTAGAGTCCCAAGCTCTTCCTCCAAACCATGTTACCCTGACTGGATTATGGAGCACAAGTCATGACTCTGAGGCAAGTGTCAGTGTCCCAGGGAGCACAGGTTTCTCCTCCCCCCACCTTGTCCAACTGAGCAAACCACAGCAGCCATAAGGAGCCCCTGCTCATCCCCACTATCTCTGGCATCGTCTTTCTGCGTTTCTCAAAAGGGCCAAAGACTGGGAGATCAGACTTTAATGTAGACTTCTCCAGCAGTTTGAAGCCCTCACTGGAATGTTAAGGAGCCACACCCCGTCTCTATCTGTCCAGTGTCATGAGAGGCCTCAGGCACACGGATACAGCAGCATGCGTGTCCAGACTCAGTGTGCACCACTCCTATGCACCATCCCTTGGAAGACGAGCCTATTTAGGCAAAGAATTCCAGAGTCATGAGTACCTAGAATATGTAAAGGGAGGGCATGGGCTGCAGGTCACCATATAACTGTAGTCCCATGACCTCTTGCATTATGGGAGGAGTATAGCCACCTCCACCTGGGCCTCCTGATGAAAGCAGTGGGTGGGGATGGGAATAAGAACCAAGGACAGGGGCTTCTCTTGTCCTGATATAAGAGGATGAGGCAGTGATGTGTCTCCAAATACAAATAATTAAAGACAAGTCTCACCTGGTGAACTGTTTATTTCTCTAAAGCAGTGGGTCTCGGCCTTTGCTGATTTTGCTCCCTGTGGGATACCTGGCAATGTCTGGACATAGTTTTGTTTGTCACAATTTGAGGAAGGTGAGAGTTGCTACTTTATTTAGTTGGTAGAGACCCAAGATGCTGCTAAAGATCCTACATTGCACAGGACAACCCCATCACACACACGCACAACATGTTTCTCTAAAAGGTGATGTATAAGTTGGCTACATATAATATTACTGCTAAATAAATGTTCTTAAAGTAGAGACTGGTTCATGTCACTTGACTGCACAAAAATTTTAATAACACCCTTTCCCCCATTACCTATAGACCGAAGTCTAAAGTTCAAATGTCATAGCTTGGCATTCAGTATCATTCTTGATCTGGAACCTACCATAATCTCCTATGCAGCCCAAAGCCTGTGTCTACACTACAGGCAGACTTAAATATTTTACAATGTCATGTGGCCATGTGTCATATTTTCCACATCAGTCTTTGGCTTACTCAATCCCATTCCCAGTAATGAATTAAGTCCCCAGCTGGACCCTCTAATGTAAAATGTTCACAAGTCAGAGACTATCTACACTTAAAGAGAGTTACCCTTATCCAATAGCATATGTCAAGGCTGTGCCAATAATATAATAATAACTAGCTCTTGGGGCTGGGAACATTTAAAATTGATACCATGCATAAATCACTATGAAGATGTTACCATTATGATGTCCTTAGTCCTTAGCACATAATAGGTACTCAGTAAATATTCTCTGTCTCCCCCTATATTGGAAAAGGTATTAAAGACAGTAAAATAGCATTTGCAAATAAATTACTTAAGGTAAGGCTACACGCTGTTAAAACACACACACACACACACACACACACACACACAACATAATGGCTTAGTACAGTAGAAGTTTATTTCTCACTCACATAAAATCCAAAATAGACATTCCTGGTTGGAAAAGGAAGATGTAGAGTGGAAGAAGGCCCTGCTTCACACACAGAGCCCTAAGCTGATGGGGTGTTCACCACCTTCCACCTGCAGATTCCAGCATCATTTTGTTTGTTAGTATCCACCTGGTAGATCAGGAGAGAGAAAGCACAGAGAAGGCTCTGCCACTTCTTAGTCACCTTGGCCAAGACGTGACACACATCATTTCTGCTCATATCCCAATGGCAGGAACTAGTCACATGGTTCCATTTGGACACAAGGGAGGCTGGGGCTGGGCAATGTGGGGCCTGGCGGTCAGGACTTCTCAGCAGCACTGTGGGAGAGGAGTTCACCATCTTTGCCACAGAAAACCAGAGGGGAGAGAGGAGATGAAGCAATAGGCAGAACAGAATTCTAGACTTGCCTGCCTAGAATGTGACCTGGAGCTTCATGGCAGACGAGAACAGTTAAGCAAGGGCAGAGAGCCAGATGGTAGGGGAACTGTGACCCCATCATTATGAATTTTTACTTTGATTTAAGAGACAGCTATAAATCATAACTTGAAGAAGAGTTATTAAACAATGATGAGTTTCTTGATAAACAATGATGATTAAGTCAAATACTATAGCTTCAGAAAAATGTTTACTTCATTAGAAAATGAACCTTGTTTTCATTCATACCTTCATAATTTAACAAAACTATCATTGCAGGAGACATGAAAAACTGCTCAACATGTCTAATCACCAGAGAGATGCAAATTAAAATGACTATGAGCTATCACCTCACACCTGCCAGAATGGCGGCCATCAACACATCCTCAAACAAGTGCTGACGAAGATGTGGAGAAAAGGGGACTCTAGTACACTGCTGATGGGAATGCAGACTGGTGCAGCCACTACGGAAAACACTATGATGTTTCCTCAAAAAATTAAAAATGGAACTGCCATTTGACCAAGTGATCCCACTTCTAGGAATATACCCTAAGAAGCCTGAAACACCAGTCAGAAAGAATATATGTACCCCTATTTTCATAGCAGCACTATTTACAATTGCTAAGATCTGGAAATAGCCCAAGTGCCCATCAGTAGATGAGTGGATAAAAAAGCTGTGGTACATATACACAATGGTGTACTATGTAGATGTAAGAAAGAGAGATCTGTTATCCTTTGAGCCAACATGGAGGGACTTGGAGAGTATTATGGCTAAGCAAAATAAGCCAGTCAGAGAAAGACAAATACCACATGATCTCACCTATTTGTGGAACATAATGAACAAAATAAGCTGTCCACCAAAAGAGATCCAGAGTCATGGAAGTAGGGAACAGACTGACAAACCTCAGAGGGATGGGAGGTGGGAAGGGTGGGAAAAGATAAAACCAAAGAACTTATATGCATCTATGCACAACCAATTGACATGGACACTAGGCTGCGGAAGGCAGGAGGGGGGTGGGAGCGGGAAGGAGGGCATCAAAGGGAAAAAAAGGGGGACATCTGTAGTACTTTCAACAATAAAAAAAAAAGGAATCATTGTATCACTAAGGACTCTAGTCACAGAATTCTCACATCCTTCCAATTATCTATTTTAACCAGGGTATGTTCCCATTGCTCCAGCTACTCCTATGGACTTTCAGGACCCGCTGCTGCATTGGTTCATCTGCTGTTCCACTTAACGGCTGCCTCTGTGTGTTTCATTCTCTTGCTTTCATTTGGTCCCAACTATTTACTTCTAAAACTCATCAGCATCCAGCGAATATTAGGAACCACTTCAGAGAGCCTCAAAGGTATTATGGATGGGAAGTTTAGCCCCATGTATTTGGTGCAGTTAAAATGTCATTTATTTTTCTAGACTTATAGGATGTTGTGTCAAACATGAAATTAAACTTAACTATACAGCATTAGAATTTTGACATTTTAATACCTTTATTAAAGTGTTAAAATATAATTTTTCTTTACATATGTCCATATAAAAGATGTTGCTTTCCTACATGATAATTTATATCTCCCACATTAACTTTCATTATCCAGAGAGACATATCTTTGATTTTATAATAGAAGTCAATGGGAAAAGGAAATTTATTATATAGAAATTCATATTCACACTCAACTTTTTGATGTTCACAACCATCCAATAATATATAATGTCCTCCATGTAATCTAGTTATACCCATATAATTTCAACTGTAGATTTCAAAAATGTCATTTTCCTCCTGATGCTAAAGTACCATCAATGCTATTACTGTGCCATCTAGTGGCTCATGTGTTATTTTCTATTCTTTGTTGAGGTAGAAGATACCTTAAATGCCATATGGAAAGGTCCAATGAAAGTCTTTATTTGGTAAAATGGAGGGATAAGACTGTCATATAAAATAGCCAATGACAAAATGTTGAGTCATTGAAAAATTTACAGTAGATCATGTATAAATTCTTATTTAGCCAACATAATTAAGAAATGAAGTTTTCAGGACGATTGAATACATTTGTTAACTTATTATATCGCAACACACAAACCACATGCACTTTGGCAGTTTATCAAAACCCAGAATGCAACAAAATAAACTTAACCCTAAATTTAAATTAGCTTTAATTTCACTCTTGTTATTGATATACTTTAGGATCCAGTAGGTGTATACTTAAATATTTTTTTAAATATATATTTGAGTTTCCTACTTGGGTTTAAAGTTAAATATGATTATCTGTAAAGGACCAAACCTGTAGGAATCAATGTGAGTGGTGGCAAGTCCACTATTTTAAATGATCCTTTATAAAATTATAACCATATGATCTTACATATTGCCTTATTTCTAATGAGTATTAAATAAACATTGAGAGATAACAATCGTGGTTTTTGTCTTTTAGTTATAGAAATACCTCCAGATGCTTTGTTTTTCAATGATTCCTTTCATTGCTACATACTTTTTCAAAGGTAAGTTATGAGAGAATGAGTGGTTTTACTGTTAAAGATAAAAGGACAAAAAGCAAAAATCATATTCTCCAAATATATACAGATGATATTGAAACAAAGTATAAGAATTAGTCATTGCATGCTGGCCCTTGGAAACAGCAGTTATTACAATAAAACACATGTTTATTATTATTAAGGGGACAGTTATGAATACAGTCATTTCTGAAGAACTTTCTTTGAATCAGACAAAGAAATACAAGAATGACAACTTCTATTTATTCTTATTAAGTTCTTAATATATGCTAAGCTCTTCACTTGCTTTGTGTCATTTCACCCAATGGCCTGACAAAGTATCATTGTACAAACAAAGAAACTGAGGCTTGAATTATTAAGTAACCTGCTCCAGGTCACAACCTCATCTGGATAGAACCTAAGTGTGTCAGATTCTGGGCCTTCTGCTCATAAATGTGATAGAAAGTATTTTATAGCCATGCTATGAAAGCCTGCATTGTCCACACTTCTCAACAACCCCAAGCCAAAATGCACAGCAGCTATGCACTCTCCTAGCTTCCAAAAGCAAATCACTGGGACAGCAAAGCATAAACAGTACTTAAAACTCAGACTGGCATACTACTTGGGGTTTCATGGTAGCCAACCTGCCATTATTGCAGAAGCAAGGCAACCAATCATTTGAGTAATGTGATTCTTAACTATCAAGGTAGGTCAATGCAACATTAGACTTTTTAAAGGATATAATCATGACCACAGAAGAGTGTACTTTTTTTTTCTGGCTTTCTCAAAATGACTAGCATTAGGATTTTTTATTCAGAAAGATTTATATTATAACACTTGTTATATCATTATCTTCTTTCAACTATCTCTTAGACCAAGGCGCCAGGTCACTGATTCCTACCTTAAATCGAAGTCCCCCTTAATCTTCTTTTTGTTTAAAGCACAAAACTTGAAGCCGTAAACAGACCACTGTGCCACATATACACCAAAGTATGAAGGCTGAGCTTTCAAGAATGAATTCTAAGATTGCGATCATATAAACATGCAACACTGAACTGAATGTACTGAATAGGTTTTTGAGCTGCATGCTAATTAGGCGCAATGCTAAGCAACCCGTGTAAAAGATTATATATAACTCATAACACTTTATACATTTACACCAGCAATGGAAAAGCTTGCCAGAGTTTGTTAAAAAGCTGAAGATGTCTGAATTAATAACGACAAGAGAGTTGTGATAGATAACATTGGTTGCCCTCCCTATATCCACCCCCTCTCTACTTTACCCAACCAATGGAACCTCAGTTTGCTCAGGTGGCGGCTGAGATCTCTACCTCTCAGAGAGAATAGACTCCTACCCAGTGCCAGGGATGAATCATGCTTGGTCTACATCTCTCTTAGTAATCGCATTCTCCTTTGTCTGGATGACCATGTGACAGGTTCTGGCCAAGGAGTTTAAATGGAAATTTTTGAGTGGAGTTTCAGGGAAAAGTTTTGTCCTAATTAACACGAACAAACTTGGCGGGCAAAGCCTCTGTCTTTCTCTGCTCGTCTTCCTGGGATGCTGGCATGGTCCCAGTAGACATGTATGACCACGAGATGACAAACATGAGGACAAAAATCAACTTTCTAAGGATGGTAGGGAAGAAATGTAGAAAGATCCTTGGTCTCTGACAGTATCTTAAATAGCTATATCATCCCATGGCCACTTTGGGTTTCTCAAGAGATAAACCTTTATTTGTTTACGCCACGGCTTGTTGAGTTTTCTGTTACCTGCAACCTTGCATGTGTATTAGGTTGAACCATATGAAATTGCCATTATTGTCGGTCAGAAATCGTTAAAATCAGATACAGGTCAACCAATATAATGAACTGATTTGGAATTAAGGGCCATTTCACTTCTTCAAAGGTCAAACCTCTTATTTCCCTCTCTCCTGGCACCTGGAGTCACCCAATATAGATTTCAGTATTTATGATATTTAATCTTTAGTTTACTGGTAAACCAGCTCGTTGAGAGTGTGGGGAGGCCTGATTTGTAGCAGTTGCTGATTCCTGTGGTGGAAGTACCTCAACATTGTCGTTTCAAGCTGCTAAGTCGAGGCCACTCAACAAGGAATTGGAAAGAGACGTGCACAGTCAGCTCTTGAGCCCGAAGCACAGCCGAGTCCGGCACCGAGACCTGCGCTCGGGCCGCAGCTCCTTGCTAGGAGAATGGGCTGCACTGACCTTTTAAAAAGTGTCTTATTATTCCCATTGTTGTTTCTGTTTGTGGGGTTGAAACAAAGATATGAGGAAAAGGATATAATTAGAACTTGGGAAAATTGGGCAATAGAAATATATGTTTTATTTTTGTTGTTCTTTAAATTTTTTTTTCTTTATTGATTTTAGAGAGAGAAGAAAGGAGAAGGAGAGAGAGATGGAAACATCAATTGGCTGCCTCCTGCATGCCCCATACTGGGGATTTGGCCCACAACCTGTGCATGTGCCCCAACCAGAACCGAACCAGTGACCTCCTGGTGCATGGGTCGACGCTCAACCACTGAGCCACACTGGCTGGGCGAAAATATATGTTTTTATCCTTCTATCCATTTAGATTTTATGAGAAAGAATAAAGAAAATATATAAGGCCGTAGCCACTAGGGAAACAAAAAAATACTTAACATTTTTTTTGTTTTTTACCAACTAGCACTTCTGTTGCCTAAGTCTATTGGTTGTCTCTAAAAGAGCAGGTAAGAAACAAAAATATGATATCTTCATTTTGGTATTCACTTTTTTTAAAGCAGTATTTTTGTGACAACGAAAGATGAAGAATTTGGCTTCCATTTGGGGGAGTGACCTTTATAAAATCACAACTAAACTCATTGCCTCTGGCTGTTAGATGCCAAATAACTCTAGTTTCCAAACATTGACTTTTTCACTAGTTTTAGGTAACTGAGCCAAGGGATAATTAAAGTTCTTCCTACCCTGGCCGGTGTGGCTCAGTGGTTGAGCGTCAACCCATGCACCAAGAGGTTGCCAGTTCAATTCCTGGTCAGGACACATGCCCAGGTTGTAGGCCCGATCCCCAATGGGGGACATGCAGGAGGCAGCCAATCGAAGTTATCTCTCATCGATGTTTCTATCTCTCTCTCCCTCTCCCTTCCTCTCTCTTTCTAACATAAATAAAGAAAAAAAATTTTTTTTAATTCTTCCTAGTTTAAGCCTGACCACAGCCTAAGTTGCTTGTCAAACACAAGGTCTTTGCATTATTTGTCATGTGTCCTCGACCCAGACGGAGAGATCATCTCCAGAACCGCACACAGAATCGGGTGTTACTAGCTTGGCTTTGCCTTTAGACCCAAGTAGCTCAGCCTTGAGGAGTGAGAGAGCAGAAGCTCTGTTCCTGCGGGGGGTCGACACTCAAAACTGACACAACAAGGGGTCTCCTTTAGCTGATTCACACTGGCCTGGGCAGAAACCAAAATGCCTTCCAGTCCTGAAAATATTTATTAAATATCTTCACTTTTATGTGAAAGTTAAGCATGTGTGTGTTGTAAATTGACTTGTTTTCTTTAGAAAAATATCTGATACTAATTGCTATAAGACATACTTATAAGAGGAGAAAGACAATAAATTAGAGGAAAGTAAAATTAACGTGGATTGCGGGCAGGAAAGTCTTAGTAAAGAAGCAGGTGTTTAACCAGGGCTTTGAAGAATGGGGAGAGATGTAGAGACTGATGAAGTGAAGAGCAGAGAGAAGAGAAAGCGGGGGATGGAGAGCTCGTGTTTTCTCCTTCATGGCTTTCTATACTTACGAGCATCATCTGTTTCAAGAAAGACACACCACAATGACTTCTGAAACACATCCATCTTCTCTATTATTCATAGCCATGACTTAAGATTCTAATCTCTGAGACAAATTTGTTGTGCTGAAGTTCTTGAGAGTAGGGACCATTTGGGAGTGATTGCTTATTCCAGAAATGTCGTGGGTAGATGGGCCTGTCAGATGTCTGTCTCCACATTGCCTTGAATACATAAATTGAGCATCTCCTTTACTTCTGTTTAAATACTGCTTAAAAACAGAAAACCTTTGATTTCCTTTTAAGTTGATGTGTTGTTCAACGTGTAATAGTGCATTTTTTGTTTAGAAAAGACTTAGCAGAATGATAATAATATCAAGCCTGCGAAGCTTAGAGAAAGAGGTTCTACGGTCGTGTCCATTCAGACTGCTCTTCTGTTATGTTCCCTTGAGGTTCAAGTGAGGGTACATCTCTCCTAACACCCTTGGGCCCTTAGAGTCTCCAACCCTAGTAAGGCAGTGAAAATAGCAGAGAGCTAAGGGCCCTTTATGTATTGTTTCATTAAATCCCCACAATAATCCAGTGTGGTAAGTTACTATCCCCATTTCACAGGTGAGGAAACTGAGACACCAAGAAGTTAACTTACCCAAAGTCATGTCACAGTGACAGAGCTTGTAGAATTGGAACCCAGGGAGTCTGTCTCCAATGTTTACCATCTTTATGGCCACATTCTACTAATTTGTTGGTAGAATTATAATAGATTCTCTTGCTTGATTACCTCTCAAATACATGTTTACTTTCCTTGATTTACCCACTGACTTAACACTAGTTTAGATCATCATTAGTTCTTGCCTAGATTTATTATACTAGCCTCCTCATTGGCCTCCCCGTCTCTGGTCTCTTTCCTACTCTCTGGTGCAACCCCTGTTCAGCTGACAGAGTACTTTTCCCAAACTGATCAAGCTCCTTCCTGTGGCTTTCAGGAGAAAGCTGAGACTTCACCTCTCAGCAACTCTGGGTCTATGTGCTGTGAACCCAGACTTCTATCCCCATTCCCTACACATCCCAACAGCCCAGTCCTACTAAACCACCTAAATCTTCCCAAACATGTCATGCTTTTGCTTTCTACCTGGAATGTGCTGACTCCCTCCTTACGTAGTTAATTTCTACTAGTTCTTCCAAGGGGCATCTCTCAGCCCTGTGCTATCTATCACAGTATCTGGGCATGGGCTCCAGCACAGCTGTCCTCAGGGGCTCCTACTCAGTTCAGGAGGCAGACAACTACACCAGGTAATGGGCAATTCAAATCTCAGATCTTAAAATTCCATAATGCATAGTCTTATTGTCTTCACAGGTAAACAAGCGCTCATACAGTATTCACACAGAAGAACACTATTCTTTGGATTGCTGCATTTTAAATATGAAAGATACGTTGACTAGTCACAGAGTCCTAGCCATGATGTCTGTTTCTAGATGCACCTTACGCCTCTCCTCAGTTGTCAGGTCTCCTGGGAAATGAACTGTAAGGTATTTTTACAACACAATTAATATTTTTTAGTTTTATTTTCTTTGGCAGTTGTGGCTTTTGGTTTATTTATTTCTTGATTTCTTTAATTTCCTAAAAAGGCTGGAGATACAAAAATAACAACAACAAAAAACTACCAAAAGACATTTTAGTTTTGAAAAGAACTAAGCACCACCTGTCACTCTGAAAGTTACTGAGCTTGGACACTTCGTGCATTGGCGGTGCTGGGCTGAGATCAACGTGTCACTGACAGAGGGGTAAGAAAGAGCACCTGGAAGCAGTGTGCCAGGTCAGTCCATACTCCTAGGCTACACTCTGGCAGATTGTGAGCCTTCCCCTCAGTAACCATTTTGATATTTGATCTTTCAGGCAGCTGATCAATTGATTAATGCTGTGTTTGTACAGATGGAAAGCCAGAGGAAAGAGGTGCACTATACCACTACCATAGTCTATTTGGAAGGCACTTAGATTTCAATTGTCCAAAATGTTTTTACTTAGAGTACATTAATAGAGGGTTGAGTAAAAGACGTTATACTTGACAAAGAGGTGGGGATTCTTTGGAAGCCAAGCAGGGAATAAAAGCAGAAGAGCCATCGGCCTTCGCCACTGCCCCACAGCAGAAATGTCACTATGTGGGAAGTACTGCAGAAGTTGCAGGTCTTAGAAAATGAAGCTTTATAGCCTTTTACAAAACTTGCAACACTCTGAACACATTTGGGCTGCTTATCAGCTGGTCTTTTTTTTTTTAATTTTTTAACTTATTTTTATTGTTGAATGTATTACAGATGTTCCTCATTTTCCCTCATTGCCCCCCTTCTCCCCATTCCTGCCCCCCTCCTGCCTTTCCCTACACTGTTGTCTGTGTCCATTGGTTATGCATATATACATATAAGTTCTTTGGTTTATTTCTTCCCACCTCCCAACCCCGCTTCCCTTTGAGGTTTGTCAGTCTAACAACCAATTTGTACTTCTTAATCCCGTCACCTTTTTCACCCATTCCCCCAGCCCCTACCCATCTAGTAACCAACAAAAGTTCTCTGTGTCTATGAGAATGTTTCTGTTCTGCTTGTTCATTTTGTTTGTAGATTCAATTGTTGATAGATATGTATTTATTGCCATTTTGTTTGTTCATATTTTTTTTATCTTTTTCTTCAAGAAGACCCTTCAACATTTCATATAATAATGGTTTGGTGGTGATGAAATCCTTTAGCTTTTCCTTGTCTGGGAAACTCTTTATATGGCTATCAATTCTAAATGACAGCTTTGCAGGATAGAGTAATCTTGGTTGTAGGTTCTTACTTTTCATCACTGAATATTTCTTGCCACTCCCTTCTGGCCTGCAAAGTTTCTTTTGAGAAATCAGCTGACAGTCTTATGGGAACTCCCTTGTAGGTAACTAACTGCTTTTCTCTTGCTGCTTTTAAGATTCTCTCTTTGTCTTGAACCTTTTGCATTTTGATGATGTGTCTTGGTGTGGGCCTCTTGGGGTTCATCTTGTTTGGAACTCTCTGTGCTTCCTAGACTTGTATATCTGTTTCCTTCACCAAGTTAGGGAAGTTTTCTGCCATTATTGTTTCAAATAGGTTTTCGATTTCTTGTTCTCTCTCTTCTCCTTCTGGCACCCCCAAGATGCGAATGTTGGCACGCTTGAAGTTGTCCCAGAGGCTCCTTACATTATCCTCATTTTTTTGGATTCTTTTTTCTTTTTGCTGTTCTGATTGCTTCCTTATATTCCAAATCGATGGTTTGCTTCTTGGTTTTACCTAGTCTACTATTGAATCTATGTAAACTATTCTTTATTTCAGTTAGTGCCTCCTTCATTTCTAACTGTGCATCCAGAATTTCTGACTGGTCCTTTTTTATGCTCTTGAGGCTCTAAGTTCACTGAGGTTCTCACTAAGTCCATTGAGCATTCTTATAAGCAGTATTTTGAACTCTGCATCTGTTAGGTTGCTTAACTCCATTTCACTTAGTTCTTTTCCTGGAGTTTTGTTCTGTTCTTTCATTTGGGACCTGTTTCTTTGTCTCCTCATTTTGGCTGCCTCCCTGTGGTTGTTTCTATGTATTACTTAGCGAGAGGTATGGGGCTAGCTGAGACCAGATGCTGCTCATTTGAAAGAATTTAGGAAAAGCTGAAGCAGGCTCCAAGACAGGCCAATCCTATGGTAAAGCAACCAGCAACAGCTTGGGTGGGCCTGGAAGTTGGGTGGGGCGGGGCCTCAGGGAATCACCAGGGTGGGGCAGACAGTGTGAGCCAGGTGGCTGGAGTCCCAGATATGGCGGCATCTGCAGGCCCAGGGAAGGGCTCACCAAAGGAACAAAAGCCTCTGATAGCACGTCTGTCCAGGAGAAAGCTGCCTCTCCAGCCCTCGCTCCAATGCCAAACAGCTCAGTTCTTCCCCATATGACTCTGGTGCCTTTCAAGCTGCCTCCCCCACGCTGGAGCCTGGAGGGAGCGAGTCCAAGTAAGTCCATGCGCGGGCCCTTTAAGAGGAGCTGCTGGGGGCTCCAGCCGCCTCAGCCTCAGTTCCCACTGTTTTTCCAGCCAGAAGTGATGAGGACTTCTCTTCCTGGCACTGGAACCCTGAGCTGGGCGCCTGGTGTGGGACGGGGACCCCTCAGTCCTCAGGGAGGACCTTCCCAGCTGAGGTGTCCCTCCTAATTTTTATCCGCCACACGTGGGTGTGGGACCAGCCCGTGGCGCCTCCGCCCCTCCTACCAGTCTCAATGTGGCTTCTTCTTTAATTTTGTAGTTGTAAGACTTCCATTCAGCTTGATTTCAGGCAGCTTTGAATGATGGTTGTTCTGTAGTTTAGTGGTAACTTTGATGTGGTTGTGAGAGGACGCGATACCGCGTTTACCTACGCCGCCATCTTGACCGGAAGTCTCTCAGCTGGTCTTATTTGGAATCGAACCTCACCTTCTTTTGTATGCCCTCTGAATTTTAAGGGTTAGATGTCTAAAAAGTACATTTTCCAGAATCCCTTGGAGCTTAGTTTTAAATGTGACTTGGGTCTGGCTAATGACATATCCTCATGGAGAGATAGAAAGTAGAATTTCAGGGAAGCCCACCTTTGTGGCGTTAAGATGGCAAGCAAGTCCCTCAGCCGTAAGTGTGTGCGGGAGCTGGACTCTTCTCCGTGTAGGTCTCGGCATTGTGGGTGTGGGTGAGTGGTGGCGGCAGTGGTGACAGCAGCTGTGACGGCAATGGCAGTAGTAGCAGTGATCATGAGCCCTGGAAACCAGTAGTCCAGTGGCAGCCCCGTAACCTTCCAGCAAGTTGGTGAGAGCCTAATGGCCTATATTAAATTCCCTCCTAATTGAAACATCTGAACTGGTTTCTATTTCATGCGCTGAACTCTGATGTCACATCTGAACAGCAACTCGAAGGAGCCTGATTTATTAATGAAAACACGTGTGATTCAGCATCGACGACTAACTCTGTTGTTCCTCCACTGTAGGTCAGAAAATAGATCCCAGAACTGGGGTAAGGGTTACCGTAGGGCGTTTATGAGTGTGGTACTTCCGAATTTGTCCTGTGTTTTTAAAGTATGTGAGGCAGAAACTGAGGAACTGACAGGTATAGGACAGATCTCTGTGAAAAGAGTGACCTCTGGACTAGTGAAGGGTCATTAATGAAAAGTGTTTTTTACAGTCATTAGTAGTTCTCCTTCTCCTCTGTCTTCATCATCTCTTCTGCTGGATTCTCCTTTTCTAGACCTCAGATGTTGAAGCATCCCAGGGCCCACGCCTTGGACTTCTCTCTGCACCAGTACTCACTCCTAAGTGATCACATCTGGTCGTACGACTTTAAATGCCATCATTATAATGATAGCTCTAGGTCCTTACGTCAGACTCTTTCCAGTTCGCCACATGGTGAAGTTTGTTCATGGACAGGTTGGGGAGAAGATTGTGGGAAGGCGTGAATAATTGACTAATACACAAATGTTAGGGTTCTTTGGTATCCATATGATTGATGAACGGTCTTCCAGAAACGACCCACAAAAGGTCTGAGACTGAGGGGTGCAGACTGCTCACATTACATTGAGGCTCCTGGTATATTAAACAGAGAAAGGATAAAACAATGTTACAATACTGTGGTATATGTTTACATTCAATACATTAATGCATTTACAGTACACACAAATACAATGACTACTGACAGCCTCACTTGGCATGGGCCTAATGGCCTCTTGCTCCTTGTGCCACCGGTACTGCCCCCTGAAAACTCCTAACACCAAGCTAGACCTCGGGGAGGTGGGGGCACTTACATCACAGGCTGAGCTTCCTTTGAACAAAGGGAGCTGGATTCCATACAACCAGAATCCCCATGCTGACCCTCTCACTACAACGTCATTATCTTCAAATATTCCCGTCTTTGACGAGGACTATCTCCTCGATCTACCTTTAGTCAGGCTCTTCTAACTGTTCTCCTCGACTATGCCTCAGCCTTGGCCTCCTCAGCCATTGTAACTGCAGGCCTTTCTCTAGTTCGGGATGCCACAAAAACAAACATTTATGAAGGGAGTCCCACCATCCTTGATATCTAGTCATGTTTCTTTCCCCATACCTTTGATAGCTAATCAAGTCTCTCTTATTAAATTCCATCCACTGACCCCTCAACCCACCCTTGGCTGTAAATCCCCAGCAGCCCTGCGGTGTCTGGAGCTGAGCTCAGTTCCGTACCGAGGTCTCTCTCCTCTACTGCGGTAGCTCAAGTGAAGTCTGTCTTGCCATGTTTAACAAATGTTTGGTTCAATCTCTTTGACACATTGCACCCTTCCTCGCTCAAAAGCACAGCTTAGTCAAGACTGGAAAAAGCATGTTAACTTCAGAAATGGGGCTGATGGGAGTAGCATGAAGTCCTCATACTAGATGCCAGGTGGGAACCCGCTAGCTGCAAGCACTCACATGTGAATGGGCCACTTGCGAAGGTAAGATGGGTCCTACAAAGTGTGGTGCACTAGTGGAGCATGCTAAGTCCAAATAGGAAAGAAGCAGATCTTCGCATTGTAAGATGTTCTCAAGCAAGGAATTATTTTCATATCTAACTCTTATGGTAATACAAATATGGCAACATATTCATTTTGGAAGATGAGAAATGATATATATGAGCTAGCACAATTTTCTAATATCTGTCTTTAAAGCTTTAAAGAGCTGATATGTAGAAAATTTAAAGAGAGAATATTTGGGGTTGTTTTTTTTTTCTCTTATTCAGCTTAATGGTGATTTTTAGTATTTTATATTCAAAGAACCACTAGAGGGCCCTAAAGCCCACATTAAATCCAGAAGATGTTTGGTTCAAAGGCAGTGATCAACACACACAGTTTTATATAAACTGGCAAGACGCAGAAGAAAAAAATCTAGTAGACTATTCCTGAGTAAAAGTAGAAAAAAAAACACAACACAAACAAAGGCTTAAGGTCAATCCTGTGTTTACTTTATTTAAGAGAATCAAGTGTTTTCCTCTGGTATAGTAGCATGTTTCTGGGAACATACAGGTACATACCATAAAAACCAACTGTCTTCAACATGAGTGATTTTTGCAGGTGCTAATGTACAAGTCGTTTCTTCTCCAGTTTTGACCTGATTATTAGAGCTTCTAAGCAGGAATTTTATAGTAAAGAAATTCAATTCATAAGAAACAGTGAAATTAAGTGAGGCTGCAACTCAATTGAGTGGATCAGCACACGAAACAAGAAATGATGCTACACAGAGTCTCTTACAAACATGTGCGTGCACAGGGTGCCCAGCACGTCCCTGCCTCTCGGGTCCCATGATACTCTCCCACGTCACTCCCATGCCTCACTGGTATTCCCACTGGCCTGTCTGCCGCCCTGCAGGGGCAAGGACTGTGGCTCTCTTGTTCGGTTACTTTCCCATCACCTACCTGATGGGTCATTAAAGTGTCCCTGGCATGAGAGTGCCAGACACAGGATAGGTGCTTACTACATACGTGCTAAGGAAGTTATACATGTTACTTAGGAAGAAGTCACAGTCAGTGCTATAAATTAGTTGGCTTATTCACAACAGAAATACAAATTAAGGAAAGGTCCTGAGTCCCATGGTTGTTTGATGCCAAAGCAGAGATGAGGAATTAGCACAAGTAGAGAGTGGGAAACACCAGTTGCTTGGGGGTAGGAAGTAAGAGCCAGAGTGTCCATGAGCCTCCTGGGAACCAGGGGAAATCTTGGAGAACGTATTAGATGTCCCATAGGGAATGAAGTGAGTATTGAAGCCAATTTGATTAAAATCTTCAAGAGCTGCCCTGGCCGGGTAGCTCAGTTGGTTGGAGCATCGCCCTGATGCACCAGGGTTGCAGGTTCAATCCCCTGTCAAGGCACATGCAAGAGTCAACCACATGCATAAATAGGTGGAACAACAGGTCGCTCTCTCTCTCTCTTTCTCTCCCCCTTCCTCCCTCTCTCTCTAAAATCAATAAATTAAAAACAAAAAATCTTCAAGAGCCGAAAGACCCCAGCAGACCCAAAGTTGTTACATAAGCCTTTTAAAATAGAAGCTATGCAGAGAACTGGGCAGCTGACATGCAGACAACAGAAAAGCTCAGGGAAAATTGGCTCAGGAGCTCATGATGCTGAAGGAAATTAAATCTGCCTCGGGCAAAGGAGAAGGCAGATGGGGCAAGACAGAGTCCTGAGAAATAACCTTTTGCAAGCACATCTATGTCCTGAGGCAGCCTCCTGAATATTCCCTGAATGAAGCTGTTAAGGTCAAGTGGCCATTTCTTAATGTCATGGCTCCAGATTCTTTAAAATACAAATGCTTAGATTTTTCAGGTAAAACAGAGGTCCAGTCCAGGAGTGAGCAGCCACATTTGTGAGGGGAGAAAGGATATTCTGCCCGTTGTTCCTCTCACTCCTTCTCCCATGGAGGTTCATTCTGTTTCTGAGATGAATGTATGTTTTCATTAGCAGGGAAAATATCTGAATTTTTCTACTTATAAGCATATCTTATTCGCTTTTTGTCATAATACATCCAGAAATCGGGGAAACCACGAAAGTTCATTTGCCGGTCACGAGCCTTCATTTCTCTTGAGGTGCCCCTGGTTTCCTAAGAGGCATTACCCTTCTCCAGGTTAGACCAGAAACCTGGGGAAATCTTTCCATGGAACCCAGTCCTGATTTGCAAGCTCAGTAATCACAATACAGCCAATGAAATAGACTCATTTATCAAACATCTACTGAGTGTCTACTGGAAGCTGCAGATAGAGAAATAAGTAAGGCCAGCTCCCCACCCTCAAAGAACTCAGGTCTAGTAGGAGTGAAAGAAAACTAGTGATTGTAAGATGCTAAGGTAAGTACTGCAGTTGAGGGTCATCTGATCTGAAGCTTTGGGCTGCAGGTACATTTATTAGCCAGGAGTTCATGCAAAGGCAAGAAAACCCAACCAACATTCATCTGAACAAAAAGGAGTTTGTCTTAGACAACCACAAGGGCAGAGGTGAGCGGTCCGGGGCTGGCACAGGAGCTCCATGATGCCACCAGGAACCCAGACTCTACTATCTTTCCATCCACCGTCCTTAGCTTGAAGGTATTTGCTTTCATGATCATTACCTTATGGTTATAAAATGGCTGCTACACCTCAAGACATCACATCTCTCCATGTTCTGGCATTGAGAAGGGGGGAGAACAAAGGGTAAGTGAGACATGCTAGCTCATTCTGTCTCTTTTTTAATCAGAAAAGCAAAAAGGCCCAAGAGCATAGCTATTCTCTTATATCTGGTTTGTCAGAGCCCTGCCCACCCCTGGCAGAGGTGGCTGATGAGAAGAGGGCGTGGGTTAGAAAACAGTGTAGGGCACACTAATGCATCCCACAGCTCTCCATTGTTCTCTCACTCAAGCAAGTACTATCCTCTCTCATCTGAACACTCACAGGGAAAGGCTAGGGGCTGATCCCAGATATGTTCATGGTTATTGCTCTTTCAAAACACTGCCCTTGCAGTAAAATGATGAACAAGGAAGCTCACCTTTTTGAGCATTTCTCCCTTGCGCATCTCATCTTTCAATGCTGAACTGCAAATTTAAAGAAAAGTCACTGTGTTTCCCCAAAATCCCTTCCCCTCTTTGGAGCTCAGTATCTGTTTTACACTGCAGGGAACTCAATAGCTCCAACTCAATTTCCAGGTGTGGTGACTGACACTCCACCTTTTCACTGGTGTCCCCACTACCTCTTTACAAGAAAACCGAATATTTCCTCCCCAGTGGGATCCTCTTCCTCCCTTTCTGAGGATGCCAGGCACTCCAACAATCCCCTGACTTGCTGTCAAATACAGGAATGGTGTTCATTGGGTTCTCAATATGTACCAGGCACTGTGTTATGCACCAGTTGTGTGAGTTGGTTGGAGGACAGTGAGCAAGTGACACATTGTTCTGCTAAACGCTGGAGATAGAGTGTAAGGTGTGCCCCTACATAAGGATGATGGGGGATGGGTAAGAAGGCAGAGCTGCCTTTGTGAGAAACCAAAAGAGAAGGAGATATGATCCTTGAGTTGTTTGGGTATATGCTCTCTAGAAAATGGGGTTAATGTAGTGCCTAATCCTGAGGAGATGTGACTCTGTGCAGCCAGGAGAAATAGCCCCACCCCAGGTAACCAGGGGTGCAGGGCTCCCTATTCACAGGCAGAGTCATAGAGGACAATACAATCCTGAGGGATTCATTCATTCATTCATTCATTCATTCATTCATTCATTTATTCAACAAATATGACATGGGAACACAGCATTGAATAAAACAGACAAAGGCCCTGCCTTCATGAAGCTTATATTCTAGTGCTACTGATAGAATCCAGTAACATATAAAAAGAATATTTTATGAACATATTGGGTTTATTCCAACAATGCAATTTTGAATTTTGGTCTTATGTAAAAAACATTAATCAATGAAATCCACTGTTAACAAAAAAAGAAAAATCACATATCATGACAATAATTGCAGTAATGGTCCTGGGCAGGTAGCTCAATTAGTTAGAGCATTGTCCCAATTCACCAAGGTTGCAGGTTTGATCCCTGGTCAGGGCATATACAAGAATCTACTAATGAATGCATAACTAAGTGCAGCAATAAATCAACGTCTCTCTCTCCCTCTCTCTCTCTCTCTCTCTCTCTCTCTCTCTCTCTCTCTCTCTCGCTGTCTGTCAAATGAAAAAAATAAAATAAAAAACCTTTGGTAAACTTCAATATCCATTCATGATTTTAAAATACAAATACTCCTAGCACACTTGCACTACAAGGGAACTTTCTTAACCTAATAAAGGATATTTATAAAGCAACTTTTGATGAAAGTCATACTTCATAGTAAAATGTTGAAAGCTTTTTTCTTGAGACCTAGAACAAGATAAGGATTTATTACCACTTTAATTCAACTTACACCATTGTAGGACCTGAAGGTCCTAACCAGTGCAAAATGAAAAATAAATAAATAAATTGCATAATTATTAGAAATGAAGAAATGAAACACCATTATTCACAGATGATGTGATTATGTAAGTGAAAAATTAAAAAGGACCTATGGCCAAGTTAAAAAATTTAATGAGGTTAGCTATAAGCAAAGTTATACTAGAAATAATATTTTAAAATTTGCTTAAATTTCTATATACTAGTAATAGAAAGTCAAATGAAGAGATACTATTCATAGTAACTAAAAAAAATCAAGTATCAAAGAATAAATCTAACAATGGATATGAAAGACCTTGATGCAAAAACTATAAAACATTACTAATACAAATAAAATAATATCTAAATAATTAATGGGAAATACTATATTCATGGATTAGAGGAATCAAAATTATAAAGAATAATTCTCCCCAGATGGATAAATATATTCAATGCAAGCTCCTTGCATTCTTCTTCTTCTTCTTCTTCTTTTTTTTTAATGAAACTTGACAAACTGATTCTAAATTTAGTTAGAAAAATCCAAGGGCCAAGAATAGTCAAGACAATTTTTTAAGAAAAAGTGTAAAGCTGGATTTCTGATTATCAAGACTATGAGCTACTACAGTTGTTAAGACATTAGCACAAGTTGAAAGAATGGCACAAAAAGGAAAAACTAAACCAGTGAAACAGAAAGACAGCCAAAACAGACCCCCACACATGGACACTTGATTTATGAGAAAGATGACATTGTAGAGCAGAGGGGAAAAGAGGATCTCTTTAATAAATAATGTTGGGACAATTAAATATCCATATGGTAATAAAAGAAACTTGATCTCTACCATACACCATAAACAGATATTAATTCCAGATTTTTTTAAGACATAAATGTGAATAAATAAAAGAACTTCAAGAGGATATGGTAAGAGAATATCATCATGGTTTTAGAGTGTAAAACACTTGTAAAATAGGACATTAAAAAGCTAACCATAAAGGAACTATAAAAGCACAAATCACTTATTTAATTAAATTGCAATGAATAACTTCTGTTCACCAAAGACACCTTTAAGAATGAAAAAGGAAGCCCAAAGTAGAAGAATATTTATAACACAAACAACATTTAAAAGGTTATCCCAAACATATAAATATCATCTACAAATTAATAAGAAAATAGGTAAGCAATTCCATAGAGAAATGAATAAGAGCAAATCACAAAAGAGGCTACTCAAATGGGCAATAAATTCTTCTCTCACATTAAAATTTCTCAGGAAAAAGAACAACGAAAAGCAAAAGACGAGACAGAAAAATGAAGGCCTTGTGGCTAATTGGCAAACAGGGAGAGTGGAAGGTGGGAGGCAGGGTATGCCAGCCCTTGGGCTAAAATAACTTGGGAGGTAGTCAATAAAGCTCCACTATGATTAACTGGGATTCTTGGGACCAGCCACTGTCCTTGAAAAATCTATCAGTTTTCTGTGGGCCTTAGAATTATTATTAAATCTTTCCCTATTTCCATTTACCAACTCTGCCCTCTCTGTTAGTGACTAAGTGTGATCATCCTGAAGGAGGTTTAAGGCTGTTCCTTTTCCCATTAAAGGTGCCTTTGGGGGCTGAACGGAGGTCTGTAGTTGATTTGTTAGCTGATGGAAAGGAAGTGTGGAAAATGTAAATTGCAAATTGGATTTTTCTTGAAGGGACAGCTGTTGGCTGAGTTTTTAGGTAATCGGTTATCACTCATAGGACTGGCCACCTAATAATAGCAGATGCAGATTACCTCGTACACTCTTTTAACTTCTTAAAAACACTTGCTTGAGGCTTCAGCTAGAAGATCTGCAGTGAGAAAAGCTTGCAAAAAGATTTTACCTGAAACCAGGGATGAAATCCTCTGCAGCATTTTGAGAGTAACTTGTGTAACAACAATCATAGTCATTCATTGAATCAAGAAAACAATCATAATCATTCATTTAATTACTTCTCTGAAAGTGAGCTGAATTCTTCATTTGGGGTAAAAGAATCTATTTGAAAATTTTATTCTGCAATAGAATTTACCCTAAATGGCCCCAGAAGCAACATCTTAGTGTAAGAAACTACCATGAATATATAAATATTTTAACTCCAACTATAACTTTATATAGTCTGATGATGAAATGGAAGCATTATGCATATTATAGTAATAAATAAGACAACCAATAAGTCTTTGTAAGATTAAAATTAATATAGTAGAAGCTTCATACATTTATATATTTTAAAATATCTTCTTTAACTTAGACCAGATTTTTTAAAAAAATTATAAAGACCAATTTTGAGTATGGTTCCACTGTATTCCATTCCAGAAAATCAATTTTTATGCATTACTAATTATTCACATTAATATATCATAATCGCTATAACTTTGGACATTGATTTATTCATTTTATTTGACAGTAAAAAATAACCTAAAATAAAATGTGTTGCCTTGGTAAAATGTTTATTAATCTTTCAAGTTGAAAATGAATGCCACAGGAAAATGCCAAATAGAACACTTATTCAGGTAATGGAAGAAAATTTAAGTATTCTTCTAAATGCTCAGAACTGGGCTATGCCCCTGCAACTGACTTTGAATGGAAAACTTTAAATGAGGTATTGAGTTACAAGTGAGTGTGAGTTAACGTAACTTGAGAAAATGTGGAAAATTATTTGCCCTAATTTCAGGGTTTATTGAGTATAGTTGGGAGTGAAAACACTGACATAAAATAACACATTTTTCATTTTAGTTGACACCCACAGTTTATAGCAATGTATATATGATTCATAATAGTCCATTAGTCAGACCCTGCACTGCAGGGAGACCTGTAAGGATTATTCTTTGGTAAGGCTGCCTTTCTAGGCATATCACATATGCAGTTACACTGGACCTCACACTTAGAAGAACCTCACATTGGTTTAATGTTCTGCTGTTGCCATCTTGAAACTATTAATTTTTTAACAAGAGGCCCTGCACTTTCATGTTGCAATGGGCCTCACTAATTGTGTAAGCGAAGTCCTCTCCCTTAGTGTGAAAACTGAACTGTGACTTGTCACACTTGATGTCCCCCATTCCTTAATAGTTTTGGCCTTGGTCAGATGTATACAAAGACCAATACTTCTTTCAAATATTTCCCCTTCCTTTCTCCCTCTTCCTCCCTGGATCTTCTCCCTTGACTATTGTCTACAATATGCAAGTCTGTTATTACTGGGCACTGTAGACTGTTCCACTGTAGACTGTTCCACACTATGCTTTACCTGCTACAGCTTTATAATACATCTTGATATTTGATTCTGCTGGACCCCATCATCTTCAGGAGTGTCTTGGTTATTCTTGGTTCTATGTTATTCCATGTAAATTTTAAAATCAGCTTGCATTGTTGGGATTTTAGGAGAATTAAAATAATTTGATTGATTTGATGATTTTAGGGCAGAAGCACACAGGGAAGAGTCCAGGAGATACCAAGCACAGAGTTCATGTTGTCCTCATCCATGGAGTCATGGATGTATCACCTTCCCAGTTTCAGTGTGTGACAATATGCACAAAGTAACAAAGTTTGTTAACCAAAGAAGCCCACCAGAACCTGCTGTCCAGACTTGTTACTAGGGCTCCATGGCTTACGAATGATTGAATGTCCATGTGGCTGATTTCCATCTCCCATCTCCAGTCCTTCCAAGCATGACCCAAAGTCTCCACCCTAAATCACATTGTTGGTCTTTCTGGTATAGCCAGTCTCCATCCTAAATCATATTGTTAGACTGTCCAGTGATCCAAAGCTCCCAGACAAACAAGAACACTCCAATCAGGTATGGCATTCCAAAGATGTAGAGATTACCTCCTAGAAGCCAAGGACAAAGGCCAGAACTCTTTTCGGTCAAGGTGAATATCTTTACCACATACGAGGTGAATAGTATACTTTTACCTTCTAACATTAAATCAGCTTTGTATTCCTGGAATGAATTCAACCCGATCATAACTTATTTACTTTTTTATGCAATTATGGAATTTGGTTTTTTATAAGATTTTTATTTAGAATTTTTACACCTATACTAATGAATGAAATTAGTCTGTACATTTATTATTTAATATTATTGTAGGGGAGGCAGAACTTTACCTCTACCCTCTTAGAGTCTCTGGTTGGGCCTGAAAATTAAATTGACATAAGAGAGAGTAACAGAAAAAAAGTATACAGATTTTTACATGTACATGGGTGGCCCCTAGGAAAATAAAAACCAAAAGGAGTGACTAGGACTAAGTGTTTATATACTAGGGCAAACAAAGAGTAGCCACTGTGGAAAAGTAACTAAAATATATGGGGAGACTAAAGGAAGATAAATTTGATGTTTTTCAAGTGTATTTAGCGCAAAATAATCCTTAAACTAAAGTGGCATATTATGAGGTGGCATATTCTGCCACCTTTCACTGTCCTTGTCTAATTTTGGTATCAAGATTATGCTAACATAAAATGAACTGGGGGACGTTCCCTCTTTTTCTGGAACCTAAAAGGATTTTTGTAAAATTGGAATTACCATTTATTAAATATTTGGTAGAACTTGTACTTAATATTTGATAGAAAATGTTTTTCTTAAAACTCAAAAATGGCCCAGCTGGTGTGACTCAGTGGTTGAGCATCAACCCATGCACCAAGAGGTTGCCGGTTCAATTCCAAGTCAGGGCACATGCCCAAGTTGTGGGCCCAATCCCCAGTGGGAGGCATGCAGGAGGCAGCCAAATGATGTTCTCTCTCATCAATGTTTCTATCTCTCACTCCCTCTCCTTTCCTCTCTCTTTAAACTCAATAAAGAAAAAAAAAATTTTTTTAAGAGATGTCCTCATGTCTCATATTAAAAAAAAAAACAAAACTCAAAAATGAGTATTGAATTTCATCTAATACTTTTTTCTTACATCTATTAAAATTAGCATATAATTTTTCTCTTTACAATGTTCATATAACTTATAGTAATAGGTTTCTAATGTTGAACATTTAATATTTTTTGGTTTTGTATATTGATGGCTTTGATTAACAAATATTTTTATGAAAAAAATATCAAATATCTGTATGAAATAAAGTTCATAAGTATTTTGACATAAGAACTTCCAAACCTGTAGAGAATTTTTATAAATATTATTTGAGCCAAACAGGATACACCTGGAAGCAAGATCTCAACAGATGCAGAAAATGATTACAGGATAGTTAAGGTTATGTGCTCTCTTGAAGGTGGTTACGGTTTATTTCAAAAGTATATTGACTTTGGTGCACAAAAAATATGGACAGGGCTTGCTTAAGGCAAAGATAAACCTTTAAGTAAAGAAATTATATGTCCCCCCAAAAGAAGTTATATGCCTAGGCCATAACTACCCACCATGACCCGCCCAGTTAGGAATTTATGATCAGATCACCTTGTGAGGTTACTTTCTGTAGAACCCCTTTTTTGTCCACAAGTATAGTTGGCCTACAACTTTTATCTTCAATTAATCTTATATTATTATCAGGAATATACTACATGTATAAAATAAATTGATTTCCCTCTTTTTCTATAAGACTTTATATAAAATAGAAATTATTTGTTCCTTTAAGGTTTGGTACAATTCACTTATAAAACTTTCTGGATCTGATGCCTTTTGGAGAGAAAGCTTTGACTACCAATCCATCATCAATGGATAGTGCTATTTTTGCATTTCAAAAATATATTTCTTGAGTCACCTGTGGGTTATTTATATTTTTCTTAAAAATACCTATTTCATCTATGTTTTCATCAAAATTATTGTCATAACTTGCTTATTTTATTCTTCTATAATTTAAAATTCCCTAATAGAGCTTACACTTCTTCATGCCTAATACTGTATTGTTTACTTATACTTTCTGTCTTTTTCTTGATTAAAATTGTCACAATTTTTAGTCTTTTCAAATAACCACTTTTGTGTTGATCAACTCTAAAAGTTTTTTATTTTATTAATTTATCATTATTATTTTCTTTATTCTTACTGCTTGGGCAAAAAAAAAAAAAAAGGTGCTATAATAAATTCCTAACTGGGCAGGTCATTGTGGGTAATCATACCCCCAACTTCTTTAGGAAAAAGTTTATCTTTGCCTTAAGCAAGCCCTGTCCATTGTTTCTGTGCATCTAGGTTAACACACCTTTAAAATGCCTCTTTTCAGCCCTCCTTCTAAAGCAGACCATCCTCAAGAGAGTGTATAATCTTAACTATCCTATAATCCAATTCCCACCTTGCTTTCTCCCACCCTCAAATAATCTTCCTTATGTCCCTCCTTAATCTCGAATGCATACAGTGAGCTGCAACTGTTACTCTCCAGAGCATTTCAGATTTCGCTCCTTGGCAGATATCATCAGTTTAGCTCAAGTAAACTCTTACAAAAATTATCTACAGGCCCTGGCCAGTTTGGCTCAGCAGGTAGAGCATCAGCCTGTGGATTGAAGGGTCCCAGGTTCCATTCCCAGTCAAGAGCTCATACCTGGGTTGCAGGTTCGATCCCCAGCCCCCGTCGGGGTTGTGCGGAAGGCAACTGACCTATGTGTCTCTCTCACATTGATGCCTCTCTCTCTCTCTCTCTCTCTCTCTCTCTCTCCCTCCCTCCCCCACCCCTTTCACTCTGTCTAAAAATCAATGGAAAAATATCCTTGGGTGAGGATTAACCCAAACAAATAAACAAAATTCTCTGCAGGTTTGGACCTTTCTACTTTGACATCTTCTTTGGGATTATTGGTGGGTTTGTTCCAGCTAATTGAGTTTTAACCTTAGGTCATTAATTTTCTATCTTCTTGTTTCTATTATAGATATGTTTCTGTCTATTAATACCAAAATACTACTTTTAAAAACTATATCCCACAAATTTGACACCTGTTTGTGGGCAACAAGTGCAAATTCCCAGCCTCAGAAGCACACGTGTGCTTGAGCATCAGCAAAGGGGGCGGTGGGACTAGACTAGGCATTGGGATCAGGGAGGAAATGGGTCCGATCATGGAGGGGCTTCTGGCCATCGTAAGGACTTTGACTATTATTCTGAGTAGTATGGGAAGGCACGGAAGGATTTTGAGAAGCAAAAGGATGTGATTGGATTCACTTTAACAGTCTCACTCTGGATGTATTAATTCCATATATGAATTTTACAATAAAAACTAATAAAGATGGGGAAAAATTAGATCTTTCATTTTGTCAAATAAACTCATCACAGGATTTCCAAAATCATGTCCTTTATACATGCAGTGAGCATATATTGACAGTATGACTATATAACTTTTCATCCAAATGGGATACTTCTGAAGGTGAAAGAGGACACCATTAATAATTATAAGAAACAGGTGCAAACAAGGACAGTTCTAGGAAAATCTATATACATGGTCACCCTATCTATTTAGCATTGGTTGCCATCAACATGTTCTAGTCCCTCTGTTAGGACACAGATCATCCTGTGAGAATAAGAAAGCATCCTTGGGGAAGACACATGGTTTCAGTACAATGTGGTCAGTGATATGGAGAATAACAGAGAGAACAAGCCAAGCAGTCCCTTTGTCTTCACAGGCTATTGATGAAGAATAATGTTTTTAATTAAGGAAATACTAGCAGCAGCATATTTTTAGATCTACTGACATCTTCCAGCCAATCGTTTTACTTTTCTCATGTATCTTGTTTGATTAGTATACCACTTATTGATAAATACTTAAGCTTTTTCTGTTTTAAATTGTTGTTATATTGCTGTATTCGTTTCCCAGGACTGCCGAAACAAATCGCTACCAGCTTGGTGGTTTTAAATAACAGAGACTTATTCTCTCATAGTCTTGGAGGCTAGAGGTCCAAAATCAAGGTGTCAGCAGGGTGGGTTCCTTCCTGAGGCTCTGAGGGAAAAATCATTCTCTGCGTCTTTCCTACCTTCTGGTGACTGCTGGCAATCCCGGGCATTCCTTTGCTTGTAGACACTTATCTCTGATCCCTGCTTCTGTAGTCACGTCTTTTCTGTGTGCCTCCTTGTGTCCTCTTCTTTTTCTTCTTTTCTTTTTTTTGTTAATCCTCACTCAAGGGTATTTTTCCATTGATTTTTAGATAGAGTGAAAGGGAGGGAGAGAAAGAAAGAGAACAACATCGATGTGAGAGGGACACATTGATTGGTTGCCTCCTGCCCAACCCTGACCAGGGCCAGGGATCAAACCTGCAACACAGGTACATGCCCTTGACCAGGACTCGAACCTGAAATCCTTTGGATCTCGGGCCAGCACTCTAACTGCTGAGCCAAATCGGCCAAGGCTCCTCTCCTCTTCTTAAAAGGACAACAGTCATAGGATTCAGGGCACAGTCTGAATCCAAGATGATTTTATCTTGAAATCCTTAACTAATAACATCTATAAATTTCCAAAAGGGTCACATTCCGAGGTTCTGGATGAACTGAATTTTTAAGGGACACTATGCAATCCAGCACAATTGCCAAAAAAAGAAGAAAAAGACAAACCCAGAAAACCCTGATATAATTCTAAAATGCAGTTACCCTTGAACAACACAGGAGTTGGGGCTGCTGACTGCCCTGTAGTCAAAAATTCCATTTTTAAGTTGGCCTTCCACATACCTGGATTCCCAACCATGGATCGAAAATAGTATGAAAAAATAGCTCTCCTAAATGAGACTTTTGTATTTCTTCATACTTTGTCCTGAATCTGAGATAATGAAGTATATTTGAGGTAGGATTGCTTTAATTTTTTTTTTTTTAATCCTCATCCAAGGACATTTTTTTTATTTGTTTTTGTTACAGATGTTTCTCCTTTTTCCCCCATTGACACCCTCCTCCTCATCCCCCCCGCCCCATCCCCAGCATTGTTGTCCATGTCCATCAGTTATGCATACATGCATATAAGTTCTGTGGTTTATCTCTTCCCTCCCTCCCCCACCCCCTCTTCTGAGGGGTGTCAGTTTATACCCTACTTCCACATCTCTGGGTCTACCCTGTTCCTCAGACTGTTATGTTCATTATATTCCACAAATAAGTGAGATCATGTGATATTTGTCTTTCTCTGCTTGGCTTGTTTCGCTTAGCATAATACTCTCCAGGTCCCTCCATGTTGTCTCAAAGGATAAGAGATCTTTCTTTCTTACAGCTGCATAGTACTCCATTGTGTATATGTACCACAGCTTTTTTATCCATTCGTCTACTGATGGACACTTGGGCTGTTTCCAGAACTTAGCTATTGTAAATAGTGCTGCTATGAACATATGGGTACATATTCTTTCTGATTGGTGTTTCAGGTTTCTTAGGGTATATTCCTAGAAGTGGGATCACTGGGTCAAATGGAAGTTCAAATTTTAACTTTTTGAGGTAACACCATAGTGTTTTCCACAGTGGCTGCACCAGTCTGCATTCCCACCAGCAGTGTACTAGAGTCCCCTTTTCTCCACACCCTTGGCAACACTTGTTTGATGATTTGTTGATGGCAGCTATTCTGACAGGTGTGAGGTGATACCTCATAGTTGTTTTGATTTGCATTTATCTTGAGATAGAGCAGGAGGGAGAGAGAGAGAGAGAAACATCGATGTGAGAGAGACACATCGACTGGTCACCACCCGCGCAACCCCAACCGGGGCTGGGGACAAACTGCAACCGAGGTACATGCCCTTAGTGGGAACTGAACCCGGGCCTCTCTGGTCCACAGGTCGACGTTCTAACTGCTGAGACAAACTGGCCAGAGCAGAGGTAGGATTGCTTTAAAAAGCACTCCATTGAGAAAAATAGATGGGTCAGAGTCTAAAGGTCACAGATGAGAGATTGTTAACAGCTATAGGTGGTAGCTTGGTGGCTTTTGGAGAGGACAATCACAGATCATCTATCAAGTCTGCTAGATAGTTTACTATATACAGGTAAATAAGAATGATAAAGTCTCCATGAGGCATTTAAAAATGTTTCCTCAACATTCATTCAATCTTGGGGTTCTGCTGAAATTACAAACTTTAATAACGTTTTGTTAGATGCATAATAGAAAATGGATTAGCACCAATAAGCATTTCGCTAAAGTCGGTCCCACATCCTTTCAGTTGCTAATGACTTTAGAGTGATTTATTAGCATGATTCCACCGTAATCAGTGCTTGGGAGTGGCTATATTCTAATGTTTAGGGTATGTTTAAAGATAGAACTACGCTGACCTCCTAGATTGTTGCCTCTTGCTCAGCAGGCTTCTCTAGGGACACTTCTCTTGGATTCCATGAGAGATCTTTCTAGAAGGGGAAGGAGATTTAAGAGCAGATGAAGAACAATGTGTGCAAATTACAAAGTGGCAGAGAGAGCAACATTTAAAAAGCAACATTCCAACAAAGGAAGCAATGAAGTGAAAAACAGATGGACCGCCATTGAGGATGCTGTAGAATGGAGACTCTTGGGATCCCTTCCACCTCTAAGACTCTGTAAAGTTCCTGAGCTATGGGGCAGTAAGCACTGCTGAAAATGCCAGCCAGCATGCTCCAGTGAAGAGAACTAAGGCAGCTGACTTAGCAACACAGAGGATGATGCTTCAAGATCTTGGAAATCCATACCCCAAGCCAAGGGTGGCCCAGGTAACAATAAGGCAGAGTAATGTAACAGAACTGTACCAACTTTCCAGGCAGGCAGTTTTGAGTCCTGGCTCCTCTATCTCTAGCTGTGTGTGTCTGTTTTCCTTCATACACCCCAATTAAATTTCAAATGGGATAAAATATGCAAAATACCTGGCTATTAGGCGCATGATAAGGGGTCATTGGTATTATACACAACTAGGAAAGAGAAAAGAAATTGTTACATGAAGGCAAAAATTCTAGTCATAAATTTGAACCATTTACATAGACTGTATAAACTTTTAAAATTAGGATGGTATGTTTTATTTTATCATGCAAAATAATTCTATCAACATAAACAGTTATCGTAACATGGACATTATTTACACAGATCAGCATAGAAACACCACCCCGTGCTGCTCATGCCGCTGCTGAGACATTGGGTTATCGCTGGCCCTTCCTCCTCCATATCACTTCCCAAACCAGGAAATACGTAATGTGTACTTGTGTGTTAAATAAAGGATTTTTTCTTTCTTTGGAAGACAGAAATACTTAGAAAAGAATCTATTTCCATAATTTAAAAAAAAATTATCAGAATGATCTCATTAGTATTGAATTATTTTTGCTGGAGTGGGTTAAAAAAATCAGTTTTCTTACTGCAAGGCTTTATTGGAACGATATGAAATTGATGTCTGATATCAAGTAATTCAGTTACTTCAGGCACTTTAAAAATAGCCTAGCATTCGGTGACTTGAATAGGACCAGTTTTCATAGATTCATGCTGTTGAGTGGCAACTCTCCATGGATCTCAAGCCTGCTAGATAGTCTCTCAATAACTCTGCACATCTTGCAAACAGAAGCACTTACTGCCTTTTGTTACAGACTATCTTTTCAGGAATGTTTGTGTCGAGAAAAATCTTGACCGATAAAGAAGGTGTTTCCCACTGGAGAAAAGAACAGGCATGTCTGCTCTCCAGTGTAATAAATATGTCTGTCTTTGGAGCAAAAAACAGGTGTGATTCCTGTCCATTCTAAAAAGTTCCGGTCAGAGCTTCTGTTCTGTAATACTACCCATTGCATGTGCAGGTATCATCTGGCCTTTTCAGGTTGCCCTTTGGAGTTGGAATTTAGGAAATCAGTGCATAAATGCTAATATTCTGGATACTACTGTTCCTGTTAATAATAAACTGTCCTTAATCTCTGACCCAAGAGACTTGTGTCTTCTACCAGTATCCTTGAGACTGTGGCAGATGAACTGGTTAGCTTGCAGGTTGGTAAAATCTCAGGCACATTGCCATTCTTGACACATATCTAAAACTTTTATTTGCTCACTAACAGAAGGAACTAAGGAAAGGCACCTCAGGAAGTTCCTTTGTTCATTTTACTAAGTTCACACTGAAAGACATCTCAATTATTTCTCTCTATATAATATTAAAGGCCCTGGAAGAGGGCCAAGAAGAATGAGAAATTTGTTGTAAAGGGGGGAAAGCTTTGTTAAAGGAATGTCTGCACTTCAAACTGGGGATTTCAGTTTCTTGGATTCAAATCCTGACTCTGCTAGTGGAGTCTCGGACAAGTCACTGAGCTTCTCAGAGGTTGACTAAGGTCACCTTTTAGGTCCTTTTTCAAGTTCTAAAGTTTATGATCATCTACTCAAAAGCTGGCATAATTCCTTTAAAATAAGTTCAGCCACACAGTTTCAGCTCTGTGGAAAGCTATGCTTCTGTCAGTTGCAGTTATGGTACCTAAGTTGTTAGTGCCTATATGGCCCATCAGACTTTGCTACTTACACAATGCCAAATACTAGGAAGCTTTTTGGTGACCTGAAAAGAACCCATGCCTTCAGTAGGAAGCCATGTACAGAGTTAGGTACAAAACTGCCCCAGTAATTTAACTGCAATAATGAGATTTGGGGAAAGCCTTCATTGCAGAAGGGTAGTGTAGTTCAGTGGTTAAGAGTACACATTTTGAAGCCAAACCATAGAGCTCCCTAACAGACTCTGGCTGGGCAAATTACCTAACCTCCCAGTGCTTTAATTTCCTGATGTATGAAGTGGAGATAATCATCATAGCTACCTCACATAAAGCATCAAGAACAGGTCCTGGTACAGAGCAATCACTGAATTAGTGTTAGTTATTTTTATGAGATTCATTAGTTATTCATTATGTCACAGGAGATAATGAATCCTAAAATGTTACAGGAAATAAAGGCACAAATCAATACTTCTATTATGGTAGACTGTTGAGCTTACTCAAAAGCTGATTAGCCTAAGGGGATGAAGAAATACACTTTTGCTGCAGCCCCATCTGTAGCTGGCGGGTGTGGGGAGAGCAATGGGACCCAGATGCTACCAAGTCTGACCTCTTCCTTTCCCATTTTTTCAGCCATCTTCTATAAGTAGAGACAAAGTTAAATCTGGGGACTCTTACAGAGTATTGAGAACAAAATCCTTTTAATGAGCTTTGGATAAACTGAGACAGTGGTTCTCAACCTTCCTAATGCCGCAATGCTTTAATACAGTTCCTCATGTTGTGGTGACCCCCAACCATAAAATTATTTTTGTTGCTACTTCATAACTGTAATTTTGCTACTGTTATGTCTTAGGCGACCCCTGTGAAAGGGTCGTTTGACCCCCAAAGGGCACAGGCTGAGAGATCCAGTAAGTGCCTTTCCTTTCCCATCTGAAACATGCCCATCAAGCTCATTTCAGAACAGTGGAGTGGAGCTGCTGCCTTCCCGTGGTTCTGTCAACCATTACGACCTAGGATAGCAGGATATGAGGCCACCTCCCATGCCTACGACAGTGTGATAAAAATAGAGGCATAGCTGGTTTGCAAAGCTCTTTCACAGGTTTCGCATTTGAGCCTCACAACAACACTGTAAGGGTAGAAAGCGGGAAGAGCGCGTAATTGATATCAGAATTCACTTGTTTGGTAACTCACCAAAAATGCTAAGCACCCACCGTGTGCCAGGTACTGCCCAGATCTCCCAGTGGCCTCAGCTCCTCAGGTTTTAATTAAGCCTCATTATAAGCAAGTCTGTCTTGTTCCTAATCCTTTTTGGCCAAATTGTTTTGTTTGAGAGGAGGATGAGGGTTGGGTGGCTCCAAGCATGGGTGGGACGGAGGCTTTCTGTAGCATTCTAATTATGATTCTTTCCTGCTGGGCTTGACATTAGCAGTATGAGACTAGAGATGCATACTCAGTGACTCACATGCTAGCATGCCTAGAGCAGACCATTTGTAAAGTTGTGTGTGTGTGTAATCCATTACATTTGTTGGAAACCAAAGGGATGCTTAACCCTTCCTAGAACATGGGATGTTTTTGAAACAAGGTATTAGTGAAGTGACATTTCATATGAACTCGCACATTCAAAGAAATCAAAACCATGGCAAATGATATTTAGACTAATGATGACCAGAGTGTTATACCTGAAATAACGTGGAAGATTGGCTCTAAAATCAGCTCATAAAGTGATAATCGCGTAAAAATGTATCTTGAAAATAAGTGTAATTACCTATAAACTATACTGATCATACTGATTTTTTTAAAAACAAATAATGCATTTTGTTTCTTTGTCAGTGGTTGAGAAACCTTTAAAATCACCTGTGTGTTCTTTCCTTGGGGTTCAGGACTCTTGCAGACGGTTTTCTGACTTGACAGCATCCACTGTGTGAGTCGTGGGATTGGGAACACTGAGGGAACAGACATTTAAGGGTTTTCAATGAACAAACTTTAAATGTATGCATGACATGATTTCATTGTACCCTTAAATACTTTCATCACTAAACAAGGGAAGATGAAAAATGAGCCTCCGTATATAATTTAATAAACAGCAACAAAACAAACTTAAGGAAAGGAGGAACAAGGAAACAGTATGGCTAAGAGAGATATAAAGAGTTAGAAAACAGAAAAGCAATTGAATTGATAAATCCAAGAGGTGGCTTTTGAAATAATCAAATACAATGAAAAAACTCCCTAGAGCTCACAAACGAACTAGAATGTGCCTGCCATATAGTGGGCACATAAAAAATGTTTAAATTAACAAATGGATTAAGAAATTTTGAAATTGAAAAACAAGTTGGCTTTGTGTGTGTGTGTGTGTGTGTGTGTGTGTAATATTGACATTTGCTTAGTCTTTGCACAAATAGCGGGGAGAGAGAAAGAAAATGGGAACCAGTGGGATATCTCAGAGCCACAATTAATGGTGGCATACATCACTCTGCCCACATTCCATGGGCCAGAGCCATTACTTGATTCTTCCTAGAGGCATTGGGGGCTGGAAAAAGCAGTGTCCCTGTGCCCAGGAAGAATTTGAAATGGTTTGGTTTCTCTGCCACAGACAATGCCTGGAGATTATCTTCTCTCCCTCTCAACATGGTCTGTCCCTCTGTTGGGCCTTTGCCAGCTGATGCTGGGTGCATCTTTTCATGACTTATCTTTCCCAACCAGATGGTAAGATCCAGAAGAAAAGATATCACATCTTAAACTTCTTGCCCTAAACAACACCTAGCATGAGACCCTATGTGCTCAGAAATTCCTCACTCCTACAGAGTGCATTTCACTGTACAGAGTGTCTTCACAGATGCATTTCAGTGTTGATTGCTGAAGTGCAGGACCGATGTTTCTGACTTTCTGACATATGAATGTTCCCATTCCATGCAGTTCCTCCAGGCCCACATAGACATAACCTCTCTCTTTCACTCCTAAAGTAAACTCTACTGAATCATACTGTATTTTTCTTTTATTACTGCTGACATTTTATTTGAATGTTCATATCCATATTTATAAGTGAGATAGTGGTGTCCTTTTTTGTGTGCTATCTTTTCTGTTTGGTATCAGGGTTATACCAGTTAGAAACGAATGACCCCAGATGGTAGAGCCACACATAGGAAGCCCTATTTCTGAATTTTTAAAAAATTCATTGATTTGAGAGAGAAACATCGATTTGTTGGTCCACCAATTTATGCATTCATTGATTGATTCTCGTACATGCCCTCACCGGGGATCAACTCAAAACCTTGGCATATCAAGACGGTGCTCTAACCAACTGATCTACCCGGCCAGGGCTTGGAGTCCCTATTTCTGAGTCTCTGCTTAGAGGACAGCTACCAGGAAAGCTGCCTGACCCAAACTGGACTGTGACATGAGAGGGACATAAGCTTTTATTCTGGTAAGCCACTGAAATTTGGGGGTTCTTGTTACACAGCAGCAAGCATTGCTTTTCCTGGCTCATACAACCTTTTCACTTCGGGTCCTGCCATCATCCTAGATGATTTCTTTGTCCACATGAATGACCTTTCAAACCCTTAGTCTCACAGTTCCTCTTAACCCCATTAACCTACATAGCCCCGTTTCCTTTAATGCCATTTGTTGACAATCCTAGAGCTTATCATTCCCTAGAGCTTCTGTTCCTCAACAGTGGCAAGTCCAGGAGCACTCTACCACAGCGGCCTTTCCCTGTAGTGCACCACCTACTTGCTCTTCAATGCCCCAAGGTCTCCGGCCCACTCTTCTGTTATATATTCCCTTCCTGCCTTCACATCCCTCTCTGCCTATCTGTGTTAGTCAGCTCGGGCCGCCACAGCAAAATGCCATAGACTGGGTGGCTTCAACAAAGAAATTTATTTCTCACAGTCCTGAAGGCTAGAAGTCATATATCAAGGTTGTGGCTGATTCAGTTTCTGATGAGAGCTCTCTTTCTGCCTTGTGGACAAGTACCTTCTTGCTCCGTCCTCCGATGGCTTTTCCTTAGTACACATGTGTGGAGAGAGGGAGAGCTCTCTCGTGTCTCTTCCTATAAGGACCCCAATCCTGTCAGATCAGGGCCCTGCCCTTATGACTGCATTAAACCTTAACTGCTTCTGTAGAGGCCCCATCTCCAACACAGCCGGGTTCGGGGTGGGGCTTCAAATGTACATTTTAAGGTGGCACAAACATTCAGTCATAACACCATCTTATTATCAATGACCCATAAATTCACTCTTGAGCTCCCCTGACTCCCTTGACTATTTGTCCTTCCATTACACCAGTTTGGAGAAGCTAAACATGGATCAATCCTAGGACCCACTTTCTCTGCTCCCACACCTACCCTGCTGGGTACTGCTAGGGGGCGGAAAATCACACAAATGTGTAGATATGATGTTGTTTTTAACTGGAAAACCCTTTACATTTCCCTAGTTTACATTTCCCTTGTCTTGTCATCTCTTTCTCTTATTTCCCGTGAAGGGGTCTAGAATATGCCACTGTGGCATAAACATCATTCTGAGGCAAAGGCATTTGAAGAATTCTCCTGAATTATTCAATGAAATCTTCCTGAAAGAAGAGCCTCTCCATTGAAAATTAATTCAAATTTTAGAAATTTTCAAAATAAAAGTTTTCAATTAAAACGAAGAAGAGCCTCTCAAAAGAACTCAACTGTCTTAACTTCCTTTCCTGGGGATGAACTTGACTTTTATCATGGGAGAGGAGTGAGGAGCAGCACCAGGATAAGAGATCACCTACACAGACATTGTCACAAGCTGTTATAGCTCCCATCGATGACCTGGGGGGTAATTTCTCTTTCCTAAAAGCCCTTTGTTTTCCCCTAAGTGCCTTCTCTCCTGCCCTTTTAGCTGTTAGGATGGCATCGAAGCCTCAAATTCTAATCAACTCCTTGAGTCACATTTCTCTGTGAACTATGTATATATGTGAATAAAAGTCTGTTTTTTCTTTTGCTAATCTGTCTTTTGTCAACTTAATTCACAAGACTCAATCCATAGAATCTAAGAGGGTAAAGGAAACGTTTTTCCTCCCTGATGCCCACAACCACTATTTCAAATTTTCTCCACTTTCTTTAAGCTCCTCCCCAATCTATCACTTCTCCTCACTCTCATCAAATGACCTCCTTTTCTATTTACAGAGAACTTGAGATCTTCAGACAAAGATTTTCTCAACTTCCTACCCAGTCTTCCAAATCCAGTATGTGTCCACACACATCCTTTTCTCCTTCCCTTTCTCTAAATGGAAGAGATGTCCCTCCTATAGCCCAGTCTCATATATTCCCTCCCTCCCTCCTTTCCTTCCTTTGGTCTCATGCCTTTGCTTCATTCTTTATGCCTTGTCTTTATGCCTCTATCTTCCTTCTCTCCTCTACTGGCTTTTTCACCCCTGTGTTTAAATATGCCCAAACCTTCCAAATTTTAACAGCTCTCTCTGGGTTCTGCATTTCCCCTGCATAGTTCAGGCTCTATCTTTTGTTATCCTTCATTCACATCCAAACTTCTTGAAAGAAATGTCTGCACTTCCTTATTTCTTACGCATTCCTCAACCCACAGCCATATGTCTTCCTCCTCTACTTAACTACTTGTGCCAAGGTCACCTGTTTCTAAATCCAGCGAACATTTGCAGGCTTTCTCTTCCTTGATCTACTGCATTTGGCCCTGCTGGACGCCGCCTCCTGTTCCTCATTTGGCTTCAGCGATTCTATCATCCTGCTCTGCTTTGACTTCGCCTCTTTGACACCTCCTTTTCTAGCTCCTACTCTTCCAATTACTTCGAGATTGCTGTCTCCACTACTCCATCATCTAATCTTGCTACATAGTCTCTGATTTGTTTTATCTACTCCCGGAGCTTGAACCACTAACTAAATGCTGACTAACCACCAAAATTTAAATCTCTAGCTCAGTTCTTTCTTCTGAGATCCAAGCATCTTCATCTATCTTTGTACTAGATATTTCTTCTTTGGTGCCCTACAGGCTACTCAAATTCATTTTCTTCTTCCTCAAATATATTCTCCATCTTGGAGAACAGCACCATCCTTTACTGAACCACCTAAACTGTACATCAGAAAGCAAGTCCTGATCTTCTCTTCTACCTTCCTCCGTCTAATCAGGCAGCAATCTTGTCCACCCCAGCATCTTAACCTCTCCCAACTGACTTCCTTCTCCATCTCCCTTACCATATCTCAGTTCTGGCTTTTGTCATCTCTTCCTTGGATTACTCTTACAGTACACTAACTAGTCTGCTACTCTCTCCTCACTGCAGCCAGAAATCTCTCTCTATATTATGTAGGGGAAGAAAAAATTTTTTCCTTCTACCCATGTTAGGTTCATTGTCTAGGGCCCTGCAAATCAGAGTAACAAAAGACAGGTTAAGAAGAGGAAAACAAACACAAGTATATTAACACGTGCAGCAGGCACACATGGGAGCACTCAGTGACTGACTCAAAGGGGTAGTTAGAATTTGGACTTATAGAGCATCTTAATAAAAGAGCAATACATTTTTAGAGAAGTAACAAGATAAAGGAAAAGGACTTTGAGTTCCTAGGGTAGTAAATCGTGGTAAGTGAAAACTAGTGGGAGATAAGGGCTAGTTGGTCAAGTTTGTTATGTAGATTCCTCTGGTGCTGTTTCTGGGCTGAGAAGGATCCAGAGTTGTCTCTGGTGATTTACTTCTGTCTTTAGGAACAGAAAGGGGAATGGGGACACTCTTACAAGTTTATGTCCCGCTTTTAGGCAAATGGGGAAGGGTAGAGAGCTTTTTTGGTATCTGCTTCTTCTCAATTGCCTTCAGCTCAAAATAATCTTTATTCCAAAGTAGAATTTTTGAGGGGACCTATCTGCAACACTTCTATTACAAATCTGCTCCTATCACACTAACTGCTAAAACCATTCATAGGCTGACCTCAAAGCTCCCAGAATAAGGTTGAATTGACTTGGGGTGGCACACAGGACCCTTCATGATTTGAGTTTCACCTACTTTCTAGCTTCTCCCCCATAGAGTTCCTGCCTCCACCCACCCTCCGCTATAGTTCTGGCAAAACCAAACCACTTGCCATTCACTGGATGTACCACATTCTCTCTAGTCTCTCAGGCTTTTCCCATGTTATTCTCTGCTCTGGACTGGAATCCCCTTCCTCCAAGTCTACTTCACCCATTTTTCAGGGCTGGTTTTGGAGTATCAAGTCCTTAGGAAAACTTTCGCGGACATAGCACCACCACCCTTCTTTGTTCTCCTATAATGCTTTAAGCATGTTTTTATTATTACCCTTATGTAAGTCTGAAATGATTTGTCTGTCTAATTTCAATCAATGAAGTCCTAAAAATTATACCTCTTTAATCTCTTCAACACCCTGTCCTATAGCTCCTGGGCCACTATAAAGGCCTCTGTGTGGTTTCCCTGCTTCTATTCCTGTCTTCTCCACACCCAACTCATCTCAACATCACTACCAGAAGGATCTTCTTCAGATGCAAATTGAATGAACTTCCCTACCCTGCTTCAAAAGGATCTTCTAAGGAGGGCTTAAATCAGAATTGGTTCGGAAAGTGTTGCTTTAACATGTGAAGAAATGAATGAGGTCAAAAATGTCTTCATAGACGTGGGATTTCTTGCTAGATCTTTTAGGATCCATACACTGTCAGTCAGTGGAAAATGCGAGGGAGAACATTTGACTACCTCTTTAAGGACCTGAATGGGCCAGATTGGAACGCATCATGTAGAGAGAAGAGTTGTGGTAGTGAACACTGGGGAAATTGCCTGGAGCCAGTGTAAGGAGAATTTTGAATGCAGTCCTAAAGAGTTGCACCATTAAATGTGTATGCAAGACAAAATTGAGTTCTTCATCTCATTTCCCTACCTCAGGCTAACGCAGGTTAGGAAACTTAAATGTGAAATGAAAGGAATATTTTAAAATTATAATTATTAAGTGACAGGTCATACACAGGGTCCCAAAAGACTGAAAACAGTGTCACAGCGACACCAGAGCGAAGCCAGGAGAGGTGCTGGGACGGGAACGACTGAGGGGGCAGATAGAAATCATTTTTAAGAACTGCAATTTTAATATCCTGTTACAAAAATTACTGAATATACACCGACCTAGGAAAATTTTTTGAAAAGAAAACCATTAGTTACAATAATATTTCACCAAAGCCAGTACCTATTTAAATGCTTGATATTTAAATGTATATCAATGCTATTCTTAATCATATTCTCCAAAAATAATTTATTAATTTAACCAATAAGAATAAGAAAAATTTAGGAAAAAAAGAGTGCCATGATTTAAAGCGAGAGAAAAAAGCATTACAAAATGTTTTTGTCTTCAGAGAAAATGATAGGTTGTTTAAGAGGATGCTCTGTTATGTAAAAGCTGGGTTACCAAATTAAAATGCTTCAGAGAAAGCCCTTATTCTGTGCACCACAAAATAAATAGCCGTGCATTAGGGAACGGTACCTTCACTAGTGTGAATCATCTTTGACTGGCTAATAATGAAACCAGTGGTTTTTAATTTTTTAAACTACTTGACGACTAGAAAATGTTGAATTAATATGGTTTATGTTATTAGTTATAAAGGCTTTTTTAAACAATAGATTGAGAATGGGAACCTCTGGATCAAATTCCCAGATCTATAGTGATTGAAGAACTTCACGCTGTTGCATTATGTCAATCAGTCAACAAATGTCTTGCCATTAAAATAAATCTGAATATCCACATGCTGATGATCTATTATTTTTTGCAGAATGAGTTTAGGTTATATGATTATTTCTCAGAAACATATTAAATATTAGCTATCGTGATTCTGAATGTGAGTTGTGACAATGCTGGGGGGTATTTCATGAACCTAAGAGGACATTTAAGGTAAAATGGAGCGGGTGGACTGAGTGTGACTACGTCCCTCCTCCCTCGTTGGAGTGACATTTACTGAAGGTGCAGCAGCCTTTGGGAGCAGCACAGAAAGGTAGTCTGCTCTGGCAACACGCCACTTAGAAAGACTGGTGATAGCAATGATTTCATGTCAGACACTGAGGGGGGTGATGAAACAGAATGTCTTCAGACTATAAATGGCATATATCAGCAGACTCCCATCTGGGGAGATTCTAAAGAATATAATTGTCTGGGAGAGTAGTACTAAAGCTTTTCTCAGCTGGAACTAAAATTATTATAAAATAAGTAGTGATTTCATTAAAGAGAGAAAAATTGAGAGAGAGACAGAGGGAGAAAAAGAAAGGCAGGAAAAAGATATGTGGGAAAGGAAGAGATAAAAATGAAAAAGAACGTAATACCTGGAGCCAAACGCAGTGGACTTTTTCTGTGAGAACAAAACCAAACATAAGACTATAAACATGAATAACATGTATGAACACAAATTCCATAATCACTGTCAAAATGAAAATACTGCTCCTCTTTTCGGAAATATTGCAGTTGGACACATTCAGTTAATTTTGTCCAGCTGTCAGTAAATACTTTCTGGAAGTTGCCAGAAGGTGAATTGAATGTGAACATTTCAATAGTGAATAGCCCTGGCTGGTGTGGCTCAGTGGTTAGAGTGTCAGCCTGCACAAAAAAGCGTCTTGGGTTCGATTCCCAGTCAAGGGCATGTACCTGGGTTGCAGGTTTGATTCCCGGCCCTGATGTTTCTCTCTCCCCACACCCCCACCCACTCCCTCCTTCCAAACTCTAAAAATCAAAGGAAAAAATATCTTTGGGTGAGGATTAACAACAAAATAAATAAATAAAAGAATGAATAAATCATCTTAATACAACTATTAAGCATAAAGAAGAGCATGTGGGCTAAACAGCTTCAGTGTCTATTTTTTGGCACAGGTATCAAGGTCCTACTAGACCTGGTATGTGTAGGCTATGCTCTCAGAATTGTTTTTCCAACAGGAGGGTTAGGTTTATGATAAGTATCTTCAATCCTAAAGGGTCTTCCTGGGGCTAAGGTAGAATCTGTTCCTGAGATGGCTGGCAGGACCTGAGAACCAGTCTGCTGTCTGTGGCGGATTGATTCAGACAAGCTCAGAGAAAGATTTAGCCTTTGAGCTCACACATGGCAAGTTCCCCAATGCAACAGGCAAGCATTCTTAATTCTTTCATCACAAGGGGGAAATGGTATGGCTAAGTTGTCTAGGTACCTGGTAGCACATGACCTTGGCACTGACCGCTGGTATATGGAAGATGGTAGGCCACCATACATAGGCTTTGGATCAAGGGACATTGAATCACATTCCATGGGGGTATTTACTAGCTGTGTTATATAACCTCGGGCAATTTTTCCCATCTGAAAATAGATCTCTTGATGCTTACCTCACAAAGATGGCATACTTCTTTCCAGTCACGTAAGCCACACCCTGGCACTGTGCCAAGCACACAGACCACAGTCACCAGAGCCCACAGCAGTTGCTCTTCTCAACTAATACATTGCTGCTCAGATTTTGATGATTGGCTATTTTTTTAATGAAGCTAAAACGTATAAGATCTTTATTTAACACCTAGTGATGTCTGGATGCCTACTTCCAGGAAAAGTTATGCTAATACCAAATTTAGAATATTAATAATGCATAAAAAAATGTAAGCGATACCCAAGAAGCCAATTAAAACACAGCCAAGGACTTTGAAAGCAGACAAACTTGGGTTCTGATCTTAAGATCCCACTTAATAGCCACAAGGCCTTGGGTGGAGTTACTAATTTCTTTCAGTTTTCTCCTTTGTGAAATGGAGCAACAGCACTTATCTCAGTTGTTTTTGTCTAGACTAAAGGAAACAATCTGTGTGAATACTGGCTCTGCTGTTGACCAGCTGGGTGATCTTGGGCTAGTTTCTAAATCTCTCTGTGCTTCAGTTTGCTCGAAAGTCAAGTGGTTTTCACAGTAACCCCAACTCAGAGGCTGTCATGAGGATTAGCTCATGGAGAGCCCTTAAGACAGTGGCTAGCACGTGGTTAAGTGTTCATTTTTAGAAACATTAATGGGCTGCCTCCGGCACGCCCCCTGCTGGGGACAGAGCCCACAATCCCAGAATGTGCTCTGTCTGGGAATTGAACCAGGACCTCTCAGTCCATGGAATGACGCTCAATCCAGAGCCACACTGGCCAGGTAAGTGTTCATTTTCCATTGTCACTTCTTATTCATCAATGTCATCATTAATAGCCAGAAATTGGGTCCATGAGAGAACAATGGCACAGAGCTGAAAACATGTTCTAACAACATAAAGCATAATATGTTGAGAGGACCTACAGACAGCGTGTGTTGACCCTTGTTCTCTTGCATTTACATGGACTTTCAGTGGAACAGAAACAGGGGTCCAGGTGGAGGAGAGGAGCAATAGCTGTTCTAGAAAACACTAATGGAGGTGAGAGGGCCACTGAACGGGTGTGACCCACCTGGGAGCCACTGAAACTGGCCTGGCTGCCATTTTTAATAACCATTATCATTTTTCTAGAGGGGGGAGGACAGGGAGAGAGAGAAACATCAATGTGAAAGTGGAACATCAATGGGCTGCCTCCTGCACACCCCCTACTGGGGATCCAGCTTGAAACCTGGGCATGTGCCCTGACTGGGAATCAGACCAGAAGCCTTTCAGTGCACGAGGCGACACCCAACCAACTGAGCCACACCGGCCAGGGCAATAACCATTGTCATCTTGCTTTTCACAGTTCACAAAGCACTTCACATCCTCTATCCCCACTTGGCTCTCACCTGGAGCAGGTGGACATTCTGAGTGGCCAACCCTCATGGTGTGCATCCCACCCCCTGCAGGGTTCTTCTCCTGCCTGGTTTTCTGTGCAGTAATGTGATGTTTTCCTCGTACAGGGAACCAATTCAGAAAAGACGTTGTCATGGAGGTTGCTGGAAGTTTCCACGTATTGGCGAGGAGAACAGCTAATTGGCCTGTCAGACCACACGACCTCCACAGGGGTCATCATTGACTGCACTCAGACGTCACTGAGTAAACAGCATTTCTGCTGTTTATCCACTAAAGCAGTCAGGCTTCCTCTTGACAGACTAGACTCCAAAATAACCTGCTCCAAAGGTAGGAGGCAGCTTATTAAATTTGTATCAGGCCTATGGCTGGTAACCTTTCAAGCCCAGTGTGATTCCTTTCAGGCCCTTGACACGTGCTAATTGGCATTACTCTGTTAGCAGATGCTGCGAGGAGACAGACACCAGCCCCCCCGCTTCTCGGGTACTCAGCAGGACATCTTTTCATAAACACCAAACAGGAAGCCGTAAACAAGGGGCAACTAAATGAGAAATGGGCACGTCGGTGTATTTAGACAGTTTATTCATCAGTGAAGATGACCAGTCCCTGCTCATGCTCTTCTGAGGGGTGAAGAACAGCGTCACAAACGGTGGGCAAAGCAGAACTTGGAAACCACGTTGTGGCCTGTCCTTGGCTCCTGCTCCTTGCAGTGGACAGTCCTCCAGCTCCTTCCCGAGTGTGTTACATTCACTGGATAAATGTTTATTTGCCGGGCCAGCTTCTGTTCTCAGCACTGAGAACACAACATCAAATAAAACTGATACACATGCCTGCCCTTGTGGAACTGCCTAGTGAGTAAAATATACAGAATATCAGATGGCGATGACTGCGATAGAAAATAAAACAGGGAAGGGGATAGGGACGGTGGATTTGGGGCGGGGCCTGGGAATGTTGCTGAAATCTCCATGAGTGCCTCCAGAGAGTAGTCGGGTTGAGGGGCACAGAGTCTGAAGGTTCTGAGCAGAGGAAGGGCATGAGCTGGCTTATGAATAGGGTCATGGTGGCTGCAGTTTTAAGAACAGAGCTAGGGCCCTGGCTGGTTTGGCTCAGCGGTTAGAACGTCAGCCCATGGACCAATGAGTCTGGGGTTCGATTCCGGTCAAGGGCATATACCTCAGTTGCGATTTGTCCCTGGCCCTGGTCGGGCGTGCAGGAGGCAGCCAATTGATGTGTCTCTCTCACATCGATGTTTCTCTCCCTCTCTCTCTCTCTCTCTCCCCCCCCTCCCACTCTATCTGATGATAAATGGAAAAATATCCTTGGGTGAGGATTTAAAATGTAATAATAATAAATAAATAAACTTTATAAAAAAATAAAAAAAAGAACAGACCTAGGAGGGCCAGGGTGGAAGCAGGGAGACCAGCGAGGCCACTGCAATAATCCAGTGAGGGATGCTGGTGGCTTGGATGGGGATGGGGTGCAGGTAGTGAGAAACCATCAGACTCCAAATATATTTTGAAGGTAGGGCCAAGGGAATTTCCCCACAGATCAAATACAGGGTGTGACATCAAGGTTTGGGGCCTGAGCAGTTAGAAAGATAGAGTTGCCATTTGACTGAGATAAAAAACACCATGGGAAGAACCACATTTATGCAACAATCCAGAGGCATTTCTAGGTCAAACACAAACACGTTGCATGGAGATGCCCATAGATAGTAAAGTGCTTGGCACCTGGCACTTTCCAGGGGTTAATAAGCTCTTAAGAGAAAGAGTGTGCACCAGAGGGCAAGTTTCTGCGCTGAATATCTTTAAGGTGGTTTTCTAGGAAATAACAAACACACGTTCCAAGCATTTTCCAGAAATAAGTAGAGGAGACGAAGACATAGCCAGAAAAAACTTCCCATAATGCCTCCGCCTCCATCTCTAAATTTTAGACCCTGTGGGAAGAGGCTTGGTTACCTGGCAGGACTCCTGGCAACTGCCCCCAAATGAAGAGATGTACGGGGTGTTCGCCACTGGTAAATGGCTCTCCCATGTCCCGGACTGTGCGGTACTGAAAACAGTTAGAAAATACCCTGCGTGGCAAACAGCAGGGGACTTAGTCAGCCACCTCATCATTATGAGTACAGAAATCCCTGAACAGCCATGCTTTAGCCCAGTTCTTCAGGATAATCTCAGACTCGGTATGGGGCTGCGTATGATTTTACTTTGAAAAGCCCTGCCAAGTTCCTAAGGTGGTTGTTGTTGACCCCTTAAACAAGAAAAAAAATGTAATTAACATATGTCATTCAAATCATTACATACCATATTGCTAATTAAGGTCCTTATTATACATTTTTTGCTACAATCAATGATGCGATTTTTCAATTGAATCCTTTTATGAATGAGATTTATTAACACAAATAGTTCCTGACAAACTTGACCTGGGATCAAGAACTACATTGCCTCTAGGTTTTAGGAAAAAGCCAAAGTTGTTATAAATGGTTGTTTAGGAGAGATGTTTTCTATGTTTTCCACTGATTTGAAGTAGGTCAGATTGAGAGCTGAAGCCTTCCCTAAGGTTGTAACTAAGTATGAATATTAAAAAACTGAGAACAAATTTAAAAAGTAAACTTCTTTTACGCTTTCACATCACAGGCCTTTCATTATGTTTCTACCTCAGGCGAGATGCTTTTCTTTGGAAAAAGTGATACAGTTTTTTGTAAAAGTAGAATGAGAAAAAAGACTGTGCGATAACTCTGTAAGTCTAGACTTTGAGAGAAATTCACTTAAGCATGAATGCTATGAAGAAATATTTAACCAAGCAGAGTTGGGGCTAAAATATATACAAATGCCCACTAAGCTGCCTGAACTATAGTAATTTAATTCTGCAGGTCACTCTGATGTGTTTTCTTTCCCCTTGAAAATCACCTTTCTGTCTCTCCCCACCCAAATCATTCACTCTTATAAAATTGGCTTAGTCAAATCAATATCTAGGCTAGCAATATAAACTTAATTACAGTGAGGCTTAGATAAACATTAGCTCCAAGACATTTCTTGGTCTACAGAGCGATAACTGAATTAAGTAGGATTATTTCATCATTACGGTATTAAGCTCACGTTGTTACACAAGAGAAGCTAATATTTCTAACTCTTTTTAACCTATAAAACATGCTATAAGCTTTTGCACGAGTCAATTTAGTATGTTTCCTCCTTGAAGAGCTCCGAAATAGGACTACACTGCAGCTGTGTTTTCAGTGCAGAGCGGAGTGTGAAGTGATGAAGGTTCACACGGGACCCCACGCACAGGGTCTAGGGATCAAGCTACCGAAGGGGCCCATTATAAGGCAGTTCCACAGGCACCAGCCCCGTTTCCTACAGCCACGTTAGTTACATCTCCACAGAGCCAGGGCACATTTGCTGTCTTGCCTTCCATCACGTCTGCATGTCCCACTGCAGAAAACAAACTAGACCTCTGCAAACATAAAGACCTCCCTGGAGCCTCCGCTCAGGCAGTCGTTCTTCCAGGCGTCTTTCCCTGGCCTCCCCGTCTTTGGGCATTTCTAGATCAGCACACTTGCCTCATGAAAAAACTATGTCTGCCTCCCTTCAAAGCCTGGGAGTAGTTTGAAGGTCTTTGGTCTCCAGGTCAAGTTCAGAGACTGGCACACGTTAGATAGGCAATACTGTGTGTTGAATAAATGAATGAATGTAGTTGAAAAGCTAAGACATACAGACACGTGCGATGTGCTGGGTGCTGGATAAAGAGACAGAAGACATAGTCTCTGGTAGCTGAGGATCTGGTCACAGAGGTAGGGAATGTAAAGAGAGGTGGAACATTCCAAGCCAGCACTGATTGGTTAAGGGCGAAAGGCGTGAGCTGCCAGGGTTACAGGGGAACTGTTAGAGGCAAGGGTATGGAGCAGAATCTTGAAAGCAGAGCCAGACTACTGAAGGAAGGGTAGCTTAAAGCCAGATACAAGAAGGCGAGAGGACAAAGAGGGCATGATGAGCAGAGCCCTCTTAGGGAGCTGAAAAGCATTCCAGTTTAGTGTACTATAGCGTAGACATTAAGGAACTGGATCTGATGTATCCAGACAAAACTGGATTCAAATCCTGACTACTTTACTACATGTTCCTTGGGCAAATCACTTAATATTCCTAAGCCTTGACACAATGTATAAAGCCTGAGCATGGAGCTTACATATAAAAGTGTTATTATTATTGTTATTGTTATTGTTATGATTCTCATTCCTCAAGACATGGCTAGGACACATTTAGAAGGCTTCATCCTAACTGTGATGGAGGTGGGGTTTGTAGCTGTGAGTGTAGATAGAAGATCACTGTAAAATTTTAAGGTCTCTTTCTCCTCTAGACTTGATTGCAAATGATAATAGATCAGCTATAGAATTTTAAATAGCATCTCTGACATTCATATCAGAGTGCTATTAACTAGCTTGCATCACCTCCCTATGATATCAGCTTTCTGAGGGTAAGGATCCCAGCTAATGTAGCATTCAAGGTATCTACTGGATGGCTATCCAGTGTTCAAGTCTGTGCCATTAGCCCAGTTGGTTAAAGCAAGGTCTCTGCCAATTATCTTCCTCGTGTAACTTCCTATTTGCCAATATAGTTACTAGTGGACAAATCAATTCTTACTCTTGAATTATTTTAGGTTTATCTGTTTCCTCTCCCAGTTGTGCTATGATCTCCTTTATAGGAAGAGAGTAGTTATTACACATCATTTATGGCCTCCATAGTATCTTAGCAAAGCTCAATCACCTTTTCTCTTGGTTACCACTGGCTATTCATTGCCAGGGGTTTGACCCTTGATCCTATGATACTTGACTCCATGACACTAAGATCCTATAGACACTACATAATTCCCTGAGAGTATGATATTTGATATTCTGCTGACATATTATCTAATAGAGAAATTTAATCAGGCAAGCTAGTAAGGCTACCTTGTGAAATAATTTAAAAATCTAATTTTAAGATTGGTTGGAAAAATCCCCCATGGGGTCTGAATTGTCCCTACCACTGTTCTGGAAACTTAGAACAAATTCTTAGATACCCCTCCAATAGAACTATTTACCCTGTAAATTTAGGTCATTATTAATATAAAAAATATTGAATTTATTCATTTAAATATACTGAATATGTAGCTTATAATGATAAAGCAGACATTTGTTTTGCATTTTAAGCAATGTCATGTGTAAAGGGCAACCAGACTAAGAGCCAGTATACTGACTGGAGGCCTTCTCAGGATTTCCAAATTTCACTACTTGTGATGCATTGTGTTTTACAAAGGAAAAAAAAAAAAAGCCTTTCTACCTTTATGATGGTTGGATGACTTATGATCCCCTGATTTTCCATTCCTCTTCTCCCAGATTTGCTGTGAGCATTCATACTCTGACATTATCTATGACCGACCCATGCTTTACAAAGTCATGCTATCAGTAGAACACCTGTAAGAGGACAGAGAATTATTTTAATGATTATCGGGATAAAAACAACTTATTAGCTGAGTCACCTGGGAAAATTATTTATCCCTATTGAACCTCTTCTCCCTATCTGTAACTGGGGATAATATTTCCTATCTTTCAGGGCTGCTGTGATGAGAAATAATAATAATTATCACAGTGTGTTTGACACTTAGTAGGTACTTAATAAATTAAAGCCAGTATAAATGTCGCATGGGTCACACTTATAATTTGCAAAGGGTCTGCTTTTCTGTACTCTGCTGATTCTGTTCCTCACTGTGAATGCTCCCCTCCCTGGAATCTACCCACAAGCAACAGTGGTCCCGTGAGCAGTTCTCTCAATTATTCAGTAAGTTATTATACGAGTTCTTAGTTCTACTTTTTATATATTACCATCCAATAATGCTCACGAGGGCAAACTAGTCATCACCTTTCTACACTAACTTTCACATTATAAAAAAGAAAATAAAAATGGGTTTGGGGGCTGGCCCTTGGGCTGAAATGAGAGAACCATGAAAAGAATCCTAGTACTCTCTTTTAAAAAATATTATTCTCATATATTTAAAAAAACAAAGGAGCTTGGTTCTCAGTAGCAGAACTCTACATCCAAACATCCTTGGATAATGCCATCACTTTGATCTAATCAAATTTGAAAGCTCCAAAGTTGTTTGAGCTGCTTTCAAAGCAAAAAATAGCTTAGAGAATGAACGAATCAGAGATTTAGTCATCTCAAAGTAATTATTCCATATTTCACAATTTAGAAAAATATAAATCATAACTTACAGCCGACAATTTACTCGAGTTCATTTAGTGCCAGAAAATCAAACTTTCATTTTCCCAACATATTAGAAGTGTTTGAAAGAGAGCACCGAAATCACAGAACTCTTCCTAATGACTTAAATGGCAGTAACTGGAAGAAAATGTTTGCCTGTACCATCTTTGAGTCTGAAGGATCTTATCTAACAGGTGAGGTCTGTGTTGAAAAGGCAGAGGCAGTACTTTTTTAACACTATGCAGTAGAGAATTTTCCACGCTACTGAGCAGTGGCTCTGCATTCTGTTCCCCAGGGCACATGTCCTGGCACCTACTTCTTAATACCCTGCTGACCAGTCTGCCACTGGGAGCTGGCTTGGCACTTACTGAGCTGTCACCAAGTGTCCACTGTTCCCCCAAAACCACCATTGCCAAAATCAGTCTACCCTCCTCATCTACTTCCCTGTGGTACTTGTCACTGCTGCCTACTTCCAGCTTTTAAAAACCCTCTTTTCTGCCCGGCCGGTGTGGCTCAGTAGTTGAGCATCACCCATGCACCAAGAGGTCACCGGTTTAATTCCCGGTCAGAGCACATGCCCAGGTTGTGGGCCAAATCCCCAGTGGGGGGCATGCAGGAGGCGGCCAATTGATGTTCTCACTCATCAATGTTTCTATCTCTCCCTCTCCCTTCTTCTCTAAAATTAATACAGAAAAAAAATTTTTAATCCTCTTTTCTTAGCCCATAACAACACATCTCTGAACCTCATTTACCATTTTCTGACCACTCTTTTGTCTTATTCTTTGGCTCCTTCCCCATGCCTACTGTTAAAAATGACCATTCTTTGACTCCCTTATCTTCGCCAGGAAGAAGCTTAACCCCGAGCTCTCCTGTCACTGTGTGGCCTTAGACAACCGACAACCCTCTCTGGGCCTCATTTGTCCCTGAGAAAGAGAAGGAGGTGGACAGCGATCCAAGGTGTCCCTTCGAGCTCTGCAGTGTTATGCCAGTCTATCCTAATCTCTATCAGTATGTGTACAGTTTCAGAGAGCCAGTGCAAGTCTGTGATGGAGCTAAGGCCACCAGGAAATCATCACTTCCAGTGTGGGAAGGAACCTTAAACATCACCTCGTCTGAAACTCTCATTTCATAACTGAGGAAACCTAGGTCCAGAGTGAGTACTCTATTACCTCATAGCAGGTGATGGACAGAAATTACTCTCCTGGGCTCTCACGTGTTGCAAAATCGGAGCTCACATGACATTCAAACCTGGTTGAAGTGCATAACAGTATCAAAATAAAATGTGATATAGAAGGTATAAAACTGAGCCCCTTTTCCCCTTAAAAAAAAATAAACTCTATACTGTAACTCCAAGAATTCTGGAGAGATATTTGCTATAGCAGGTGCTTTTCACAAAGTAGAACAATCTGATCACATAAAACATCTTAGATTTATGTTTTTAAATAGCCAAATAAAACAGACAAGTCACACAATACATATACTTACATTAATTCAAATGTCCAAAGCACAATACAGTATGATCAATGTAATAGTTTATATAATTTAAGATTTACATACACACAAGCATATAAACAAATATTAGTCTACTAGAACAAAAGTTTAAGAAGTTACTCAGACATTTTGGTATTGACACCTACATATCTGTGGCAACAAATAATGATGACTTTAAACTTCCAATAAGACCTTTTTTACAAGGATAGGAAATTTACAGAATGGAAAGAAGACAAACAAATGTACCTTTATTGCACTATTTATCTAACATCATATGGGATGTGGCAGTACCCAGTAAATTTTATTAGTGAAGTCTGTTTACTCTGGTCTAAAATGATGAATTTAGCTGAATTATTCCCAAATCTAACTTTATTTTGTGCTGTGTAAATAATGGCTGTTTGGCTCTTTCAAATGAAATAGGACACGAACACTTGTCTTCAAAATAATTCAACTTTGGTCCTAAGTTAGTAAAGTCTCTTTTTAAAGAACACTAATACACAGTTTGTTTGTTTTTCTTTCAAAAATCCTGAATTAAAGGACAATGTCTGTCAAACCACCTCCAGGCCAGCTTTGAAATGATCAGTGGTGCTAAGACTAAGATTTCGTTATCTAGAACCAAAACTTTGGAAAACAGCTCCATCTTTCTCTGGCACATGGAGGACCCAAAGTGCTTTACCACATCAACCATTTAAAAACACCATTTGGTTATATTTCAAAGACCAAAATTATTTCAGTCCTGCCGTTTATTTTGCAGACCACACACAAAGTTAAAGATGGAGAGATCCAACTACCACATCATATAAATACAGGCACAAAATCAACTGGACGCCACAAAGGGTGTATCTGAAAACACTGAATTGACTGAATCTGAGTCGGATTTCACCCTCGTGGACTTTAGGATGCCCTCGGCTATGACTGTTTCACTGGGAAAGAGCCTGACTTTCCCATTCTGCCCTGCTGCAGTATCCTTCAGGGGTTCCAAAAACACCACTCTTTTACCAGCACCTGCCTTCCGTTCATCGGCTGCGACATCACTAGCCAGGCCAGGACTGAGAATAGATGAATGGGCATTGCTTTGGTTTAACATACTTTTTTGTCTCTTGGCTTTACACCTGCAGGGACATGGCGTCAGATAGAGGTACAAAAGTACCAGAATGATACTGGCTACACAGGCTGCAAGGGTGGTAAAAGCTGTGTTAAATGCCTCATGGGCATGGGATCTGTTTATGGTAGAATTGCTCACGTTTATTGTGACATCCACAGTTTCATTTAACAGGCGTTGCCTGTTCATTGCAATACAAGAATACACTCCCGCGTCCTCAAAACGAGGACTTTCTATAACCAGGCTTCCATTGTGAAACACGTGGAAGTTTTTCACCTCTCTGTCTGGCTCTAGGAGTCTGTTATCTGGTGCCACCCACATGAAATCAGTATTTGAACTACCAGTCTTGCTGTCACAGTGAACAATCAGCCTTTCCCCGACGTGAGCCTCATGAATAAAGCCGAGTGCATGGAAGGAGCCATTGATGATACTGTCAGAGCAATTCATAAAGCTATCCTGGAGCAGCAGTACCTGATGGGAGTGCCCAGAATCAGACCGCAGGCGACAGGTATAATCATTCTTAAAATCCATCACTGAGCTAAAGTGCCTACGATACCAAAAGATCAGCAATGAGTAAAGGGAACAGTCGCAGACAAATGGGTTTCCATGAAGGTGGATGCCTCTCAGCTGCTTTCCTGGCACTAAATTTATATGGTGTGTTGGCAGGAAGGGGATCCGGTTATAAGAAACATCTAGAAACATCAGTTCGGTCAGCTTGAACCTTCCAATGTACAAATCCATGGGAAACTGTGTGAGAAAGTTTCCACTTAAGTAGAGTTTCTGCAGTTGGAAGAGCCCTCCAAATGCTGAAGGATCGAGATAGGAAATGTGATTGTTGTAAAGCAGGAGCACTTCCAGGACCTTCAATTCTTGGAACACTGCACTTTTCACGGTCTTCAGCTTATTGGAGGATAAGTCAAGACACTTCAGATTTGGAGTTGTGGAAAAACTGCCCATGGAAATGCTGGTGATGTTGTTATGACGAATAATCAGGGTGTTCAGCTTTCCAAACGATACTGGAATCCACTCAGAATCCAGAAGGCCAATTCTGTTGTAACTCAGATCCAGTCTCTTAATCAGCCTGAAAAGGTTCCCAGGCACCTTGGACAGGTTTTTGTTGGTGCAGCTCACTATGTCAGTGGCACAGATGCAAGCGGTGGGGCACACCCCGGAGGCGCCAGGGCTCACCGTCACGGTTATCACTAACAAACACAGCAGTTCCCTGCAGCCCGGTCTGACAACTCCAGGCAGGGTGGGCAGTGTGTGTAAACGCAAAGACATTATGGTCGCCGCTCAGTCTCTTCCAGGCGTCTTTGCCACAAGCTCGGCCTCCCACCAGTGAATCTGGTAAACAATATTGAAAGATGCGTTTAAAAAAAAAGGCAAGTTACCACCAATTAAACCGTAACAGTTACACCTTGCTTTCTTTCTAGTAACTTTGGAAATGGAGGTTTTATTTCACACTGGGGAGCCTACGTTGCCTTTTTACTGTTAAAGGCATTTTTTTCCTGGGTTACTCTTGCTTTTGGACATTTACAGCCACAATCTATCAATACAACCATCTCAACATCAGAAATTCAATAGTGTTTTAAGGTGCATCCTGCTTTGTTTTTTTAACTCCCTCCAACAGACTCAAAAATACACAAACGCATGCTATAAACAATTAAACGGAAATACTTAGCGAGCCACCCATCCAGAACACAACTCACAGAGCTGAGAAGCCTCACGGACTCTGGGGATGGATAGGTGGCCTACGGTGGTGTCTGCTGAAGGTCTGTGCGTCTGTCTGTCTGTCCGTCACTCTCGCCTCTTCCGAGTTCCTTTCCCTCTCGCTCCCGGCGGGCGGCAGCCTCTCGCTGGCTCTCAACTTTGGGAGTTTTAAGGAGCCGCGGCGGCAGCAGCAACCCCGGGCGCAGGAAACCTCTCCGCCGGCTCCGGTGAGTTCTCCCGGGCTCTCGTCATCGCTCGGCTGAAGGTACCGTCTTTGTGCTCCGACCGCCTTGTGCCCGCGCGCCGGGAGCCCAGCTCCCGGAGCCCGGTCCGAGGGGCGGGGGCGCGGGCAGCCGGAGGGACCCGGCCCCGCCTCTCCGCGCTCGGGAGGCTCCCCGACCCGGGGTTCCCGCGCGCCGCCGCCCGGGTTTTATCCCTGTGCGCTCGGGGTCGGATGCGGGGCGGGGAGACGGGTCCCGCCCCTGCGCACCCTCCCTCCTGCGGGAACCAGCTCCGAGGCTGAGGGCGGGAGCGGGCTGGGCGCGTGGCGGGGGGCACGCGGCGCGGGAAGGGACCACAGCGCAGCCAATCGGAGCGGCGGCCGCCGCCCACTCCGCGTCCCGCCACCGCCCGCCTTCCCCCTCCGCCTCTTCCCCCACGCGGGAGAGCGGGCGAGCGGGCGCGCGGGAGGGGCGGAGGTCTACGTGGAGGCCGGGGCTGAGGTTCTTCGATCGAAGACGCGCTCACCCACTCCCACCCATTGCGTCCGTTTGTCCAATCCAGAATCAGGTGGCGGTGGGATGGTGGGAGATTAGGGGGACATGCTCAGAGCGAGAGGGAAAGGTGGCACCCTTGAAGACCCCACTTGGTCGCGGCGCGTCATGTCCTGTGCGCTCCCCGACTTCTTGCGTCTTTCTTTGGGCGAGGGCCAAGCGGGCTTCCACGCCGCTGAGAGCAGTTGGTTTTAAAGGTTTGCAAAATAAACACTAAAGCAGCCTTCCGCCTTAGCCCACATTTGGGGAGGGATGGGGCAGGGAGATCGGGCTTGTTCCCTGTAGGGATCTCTACTTGAGGAACCGGGAAGGCTCAGCGGGGACACTACGAACCTCCCCGGAAAAGTTCTATCCCTCTCCTAACTCGGGAAATGGCATCAGGGATGGTGCCCAGTTCTCGAAGGAGGAGCGCCGGAAAAAAGGGTTGAAGGCGACCTTCCGGCTGAAATGCACAGATAAGGGTATTAAGCTGTAAAATATATCCGCTCCCTCCGGACAGGGGCTGATCCCAGGCGTGGCTGCTCAGAGATTCTTCATCTCTTCCTGAGACGCTGGGGGACAGGGGCGCCCAACCCAAGCGTGCTTTGGTCTAGTCCAGCGGGCAAGGAAAGGTGCAAGCCCGGGTAGACAAACAAAACAAAACAAAACAAACAAAAAAAGGGGGTGGGGTGGACAAATATGAGATGAAGGGCATGGGGCTGATGAGCTTTTAGATTAAATATCATTTTTGTTTAATTCCAAGGTCGGTTTTAGGGATGGGATTTGACTAAACCAAATGGCCCATTTATCTGTTTTATCCGGATTAAAAGAAATAAATTACTGCCCAGACAAGAGAAACTCACCAAAGCAGAAGAGACAGAAAGTCTGAAAAGAGGACCAAGTTAGAAAACAATTGGGGACGGGGCGTATAAGGTAATATTACTTAAAGAATAAAAATGACAAGGACAACCAACTTTCCTCCCCACACAGCTGAGCAACCTGAATTGAATGAGAGTTGGCCCCTACTTTGTCCATGAATGGATTCACATGGTAGCACAGATCTCCAGTGCCATATTTTAAAGAGAATTGTGTGCATTGTTAATTGAGCCTGTTTGTTTAATAAATCTGGCCTAGCCCTGGTAAATCACGATTTTTCAGGTGAGAACAGCTTCATTCAGATGAGTTTCAGTTTCTTGAAAAGTTGAATTTTACCCTAAAAAGATTACAGCCTGAAATGCTTCATGAAAGCCTTCCTCACTGGGAGCTCCCAGGGGAGAGGCAGAGGTTTGAGATTTTTCTAAAGTCAGGAAACACTTCCTGGGATTCTCAAAGAGCTTGATCTTTAAACCTTCATTTTTACAGTTAGAATGGTTAACACAGGGAAATAGAATTAAGGTTACTCAGAGGAATATGACTAGTAAATAACCAGGTTTTCGCAGTGTTTTACTAAATAACTATCATCCTATTCAAAGGAAACCATACATGTGGAAGAAAGATCTGCATTTAATACAAAAATAGTGTAAGAAGAATAAATGGCTTTCAAAATGGAAACAGAAGGTTATGTTGTTATAGCTACAGGCACACCACAGAAACATATGCAAACATACACAGCATAAATAAACTAAATGCACTCAAAATCCACAGACAGGTTTATTTCTCTATTTGAATACCTGATTTGGGGGATTCTGCACATTTGTCGAGGGGAAAGGAGTTGTGAAAAGCATGAGTTCACTTAGTTTGGAAAAGAGAAAGCTAAGAGTGAACCTTAATAATGGTATAAGGTGTGGCCTTATTTTGTGGAGAATAACTTTTTATCTTTCTAGCATCTCCTCACCTTCTTCTACCCAGTCCACTCTTTCAACTAGAAGGTAAATTCCACAAGGGCAGAAATTCTGTCTTAGTCACTGCTCTTTTCTTACCTTCTAGAACCCTGCTTGACACTTGGTTGGCATTCAAAGTTTTTGATGAATGAACTCATAAATGGGGAACCTTTTCTAGGCTTACCCTACCTGGGCCTGCTGCTCCCTGTACTTCAAAAGCGAGTGCGAAAGGTGAAGGGGAAGAGAGGGAAAGAGGGGCCCTGCAAACATTATTTGAGTCCTGGATCCAGTAGTGCCTGAAGGCCATAGCACATAATACTTCCTTTTTTATTTTATTGTATGTTTTTATTGATTTTTTTAGAGAGAGAGGGAGGGGAGATGGAAACATCAATGTGAGAGAGAATCAGTCGGCTGCCTCCTGCACCCGCTACTGGGGATGGAGACCACAGCCCGGGCATGTGCCCTGACTGGGAATCAAACCGGGACCTCTCAGTCCATGGGACGACACTCAATCCACTGAGCCACGATGAGAATGTAATGAGACTAACTTAGTTTGGGGCTTCACTTGAAGGATTTAGATTAAACAGAAGAAAGACGTTTCTGACAGGGTGGTTCTAGCCTGGAATGGATTGCCAAGACAGTTGAGTTGCCTTCTCAGGAGTTTAAAATAGGACAGATAGGTATCCCTCTGGCCTTTCCCACATAACACAATCTATTGGTATTTTTGACCATTCAGTAATGACTCCAACAGACAGTAGAAAGTAGATTGACATTTGACATGATTGTGAATCTAGTGTGCTGAGGTGGATGTGGTCACAAGAGTGTCTGGCTGAGTTTGGAAGTAACTGCTACCTGGGAGCAGGGATTTGAGTAGATGAAATCACTGGAGTCCTTCTGGCCCTGTGATTTTCAAAATTTCTCAGGTTGCAATGAAGAAGTTGAGAAGTTAGGCCTGATGTGCCCTGCCCACTGCGTGAGGTGTCGGGATCAGGACAGAGGACTAAGCACATGGACTGGAAATTGGAAGGGAGTGCTCAGAAAACAGATTCACGCGTGCTGCGGGAGCAGGGAGTCATCCTAGAGGACACAGGCGAAGATGGCATCTCGGAAAGCTTCCAGCTTCTACAGATTGACGTGGAATGTGAGCATCAGGAGAGAGAGACCCCGCCCACGGGCAGTGCAATGTGGTGCTTGAAAAATTTCCAAAGAAAACAGAGTCACTGAGAAAAGATATTTGCAGCAAAGAAGAGCAGAAGAAAACAAGAAAGAGAAAGAAGAAAAGCCAATCGTGTAGAAAATTCAGGCATCTGTCCCCAGCACAGCACACTTTTTCTGAGATCCTTAACCAAGAAGAAACTTTTGGAAGCCAAACATTCAGGACCAAGACTCTGCATTGATTTAAGAACAAAGTAGACTGGCCGGACAGATCCGAAGGTTGTATGGTTTGAATAAAAAAAGCTGACAGGCCATTTTGGATCTGCCTCACTGGATTCACAACAGACAGTCCTCTGTATGAAGAGCGTTTGAGGATGAAGGATGGATTTTCTAGTTACCTGGTAGACATAACAGAAGAAGACTGCTTTAGTTGATCCCCCCTGGAAACCCTTGTGTACCTGACTCCTGACTCAGAACATACTCTTGAAGATGTTGATCTAAACAAAGTTTATATCCTTGGTGGACTTTGTGGATGAAAGCATTCAGAAAAAGGTGACATTTCAAAAGGCCCGAGAACACTCTGTCAAGACAGCGCTTGCCAATCCAGGAATACATGATCAGACACCAGAATGGGAAAAACGATCTTTCAGAGGTATTGGCCATCAATCAAGTATTTGATATCTTGTTCACTTACTTTGAGACTCAGAACTGATCTGAATCATTGAAGGAAGGAGTTTCTTCCGGAAAAGGCTATGTTCTTCATAACTCAGTGGAATGCTGGACAGCCTGAGATTGTACCTGCAGGAGGCGAAATTGCTGGAGGGGCCTTGACCAAGGAGTAGAGCAAATGGTGGTGATGACACACACTTGCCTGTGCTTGATGTCTTGGATCTTCATTAGAATATAGGTTACTAATAACAGGGATCACATTTTATGCTTTTCTGTGTCTCCCATAATGCCTGGCACACAGGAAGTGCCCAGTATACCCTGACTAAGTAAAAAGTTTACATAACAAGGAATTCACCCTTAAACTACATGGCTTTCGGTGTGTTAATTCATTTTTGTACATCTATTTGTGAAAAACCTACTCTTTAGAGATAGCTTAAATAATTAAATATTGTGCTATCAAGAAAAAAAGTTAGAGATGTGAGACAAGAAATTGTTACAGCACTAGCTTGATAATTCGGAGTCCTGTTTACTAATAATGAACACTTTAATAACACTTTATATCCTATGAGGGGCTTTTATATGTCCTATCATTTGATTACAGCATGCATTCTGTAATCAGGTGTAGTTGGGACACCAGCACATCTCCAATGTGGCTTCTTCTTTAACCTGGGGGCACATCGGTGTTCAGAGACCGTGCTCACTGGGGTCTCTAGCTGTGCAGAAGCCTGACGGTTGTGCACTGGAGCTCTCTGTTGAGGTGTCCTCACCCTGGGGCTGGCCCTCTTGGTAGGGTTTTTACAATGTGACAGGAGCCTTGGCCCATAGGAAACACACACTTTGCCCACTCTGCTCCTGCAGCATCCCCTTCTTTGGGTTTGCTCCAGCTGATTTATTAAGTTGCCCAAGACACATGGTAGAACCAGCTCTCACCCAGCACTGTTTCTCACTGTTTGGAGACCTGAGCTCTAGCCCCTGTGCTCTCTGAACTTCAGGAGGCATATAGCAACTTGTAACCTCGTTCTCTGGAAGCTCCATAGACTAGAAATGGAGGGGACTGGGTCAGGGCGGAGTCGGGGGAGGATTCAGGGGCAAGACCCACATGCTCTCCCCAAGGACTTCATTGATAGGTTCTTTAAAAAAAAAAATCAGTTCAGATAAAATTCACCATTTGATCATTTTAAATTATACTATTCAGTGACTTTAATATACTCACATTATTGTGCAACTATCACCACTATCTAATTCCAGAATAATGTCATCACCTCCAAAAGAAGCCCTGTGTCATTAAGCAGTCACTCCCATTCCCCCCTCTTCTCAGCCCCTGGCAACCACTAACCTACTTTCTGTCACTATGGATGTGCTATTCTGGACATTTCATGTAAATGGAATCATACAATATGTGGCCTTTGTGTCTGGCTTCTTTCACTTAGCATAATGTTTTCAAGGTTTGGATGGTGTTCTTTGGCAAAAGGTTGCAGAACCAGCTGGGATCATCCCTTTGAACGTCCTGCATAGTTGGTGTAGCTGCACTTGAGTTTAGAATGTGGGGCAGCTGCCCCTATCATGGTCAGTCTTGGCCCAAAGTCCCATTCACCTAGAATCTTCACTGAGAAGAGTATTAAACCCCTGTGTGATTACAGAAACCCAGCAGTTTTGTGAGCTGAGGAGATCTAAGTTCTAGTCTTGGGACATAAATTGCTTTTATCTCTCCATATACCCCAAGAAACAATTAAGGATATAACAATAAATGATTTCTTAAGTTCCTTTCAACTTAAAAAAAAAATCAATCTGATTCTCTGATAATGTGTCTACTGTTGCCCAGGCCCAGGAACACGAAGTGTCAGAACATAGGTTTGATCCCTCACCCGGGGCAGTTATCGCTGCCCTGGGGGATACCTGCTCCCCCTGCCGCTCCCCAGTGAGTGGTGTCAGTCCCTCTGCTGCTTCAGGAAAAACAACGCAGGGCAAGTTCTCTATAGGTGAGATATCGCTTTACTCTATTAAATATTTGATTATGATGGGGGAGCACACGTTCATTGCAGCATTATTTCTAACAGAAAAATATATGATCCACTTTTAATGTGCATGAATAAATGTGGGTGAATAAATTAGTATACATCCATCTGTGTCAGACTATATTGTCATTAAAAACAATGTGTCAGAGGAATATCTGGTGACATAGGTAAAAGTTACTAAAAGGTACTACTGCAGTTTTTGTAAAAAAAAAAATATATATATATATATATATATAAAATATATATATATTCATAGAAGATCATCTGAAAGAGTATGTCATAACAGTGGTTTAAAATTATTTCTTCTCTTTCCTTATCTGTATTTCTATTTTCTACAATACTTTTGTGATAAGAAGAAGCACAATGAGAACTTATAACTGTTTAAAGTTACCTAGGACTGTCATATGCATCAATGTTGCTGCTTTATTGTGATTCCTACTTAATATGCAGCAACTGTAGTTTCAGAGAGCAAAACCCTCTTCTGACTTCTCAGTCAGGAAGTGACTGATTTCCCCTGATTTGAGCTGCAGTAATTGCTGTTCCCTCTTAGCAATAGAGTCATTTATTTGGCAAATATTTACTGAGCATCTACTATGTGCTAGGCACTATTCTTTAGTCTGAGAATTATAGCAACATAATGCTACGCTAGCCACACAAGTCTCACTAGAATGAGGCATGTATAGTCACATATTTTTTTTGTTGGCGAGCTGTCCACATTACCGGGCTTCGGACTCAACCTCCTCGTTGGGGTCACCTCCCAGCAGCTGTGAATTCTCTCCCACAACACATTCTTAGACTAGCCTTTGTGAAAGTAGCATGGTCCCCGGCCCTGCACCACCATTTGTTCTTCAGTGAGAAACAAAAGTAAAAATAACAACTGAAAGCTCTTTTTCCTAATCCTAAAAATCCTATGTGCTCACTGTAGAAAATTGGAAGATACAGAAAAAAATGTAAAGAACCCGAGAATGCCATTCATCTTACTGGTAAATTACATTTCTGCTCAAAGAATAAATCCGTTGCAGTGAGGGACCTGAGAAGTTTGCAAAAGGATGATTTTCTCTTTGTCATAATTATGTAATGAGAGAAACAAGCTGACCTTTATTTTTTAATACTCTGAAATTCTCAGCCTTCTGAATGAAATAAGCAGAGGAAATTTTCCTTTATAAAATTCGGTGTGTCAAAGCTATGCATCTAGCATTATAGTTATTTCTTGCAATTTTGGTTATAAATGGTAGGTGCTCTAATTTTTAGTTTGCTCATTATTAGCCTGAAGGGATCATCTAATTGAATTCCTAACTGCTATTGTATCTCTCAAAACTGAGGCTAATTTTATCTCTCTGATAAATACAGATAATATTTAACAAGCCCAGCTTAGAGAACCATATGCAGCATTTGACTCCTATTTTATGTCCTTTAAAAAAGATGCTTTTCAGCCCTGGACAGTGTGGCTCAGTTGGTTGGAGCATCGTCCCACGCACCAAAGGTCTAGGGTTCAGTTCCCAGTCAGAGCACAGACCTAGGTTTCCGGTTCAATCCCTGGTCAGGACGTGTATGGGAGGCAACCAATTCGTGTATCTCTCACATCATGTTTCTCTCTTTCTCTCTCTCCCTTCCTCCCTCTCACTCAAAAATCAATTAAAAAAAAATTGCTTTCCTGTAGCAGTAATTAGTTTATCATACCTTTGTAAAGGTGATACCTGATTATTCAAAGAAATATCTGATTTGAAACCATCATTAATTTCTAGCCAACATTAACATGAAATAAAGTAAAATAAAATTGAGAAAGAAAATAATAAACTCTTTCTATTATATGCCAGCACTATCGCAAATACTTATTCAATTATTTTCAGCAAATACAAGGCCCTTTGTAGTAGATGTTCCATGAGTAATTGGCTCTGGAACTCTGACCTTTCTTTCAGTTTGTGATAGTGAAAAGGAACATCACATTCAAATAGGGAAAGGCAGAAGGACCTCTGGAAAGATCCGAGAAACTGGACTTGGTGATCAGACCCAACATTTATTACATTCTCACTATACCAGGCTTCTCGTTTAATTCTTACAAGGGCTCAAAGAGATGGCCATTAACTTCCCCGTTTTCTAATGAGGGCAGTGAGCTTAGTTGGTGTCGGTAACTTGCCCAAGATCAGAGGTAGAACCAGATCTCTCACTCAAGTCTGTCTCACTCTGATCTCATACTGAATGATTAGCTCTAATGCTTTCCATTAGGGAGTAGAAGGGTCAGCCATAATTTAAATTCCATTCAGCAAATATTGTTAGTTCTGGCCATATGCCCAGAGCCATGATAGGGTTGCTCTTCTCTAGGAATTTGTAGTCTTATTTGAAATAATTATAGGATATAAGTATATAATTCAATTTCAAATTGGATATAACCAAGAACCAAAATATTTGCAGCAGAAAATATGTACTTTGGGTATTCAAAAATTCCAATACAAGCAGAATTTTAGATCTTACTCTTTTCTTGTCGACCAAGTATCTGATTCAACAAAGTGAATTGTATACAAGTGAAAATATAACCTGGGAGAAACCATTTGAATGGTCAGGGATGAAAATAAACTTCAGAATTAAATAATGATAATATGAACCCTATGGCTCATTTTTTCTATGGCTTTCACAAGGAAGAACTGTAAGAAAAGGAAGTAGTACTTCTTTCCCGGCATATACAAAGGGTCTAAAACATCCTCTGATTATATGCCAAATGGCAATGTATTAAAAAAGAAATAGAACATTGAGTAAAGAATCAAATCTTGTGTTCTGGTGCCAGAACTTTCATTTATTAACTGCATGTATGATTTTGGGTAAGTGACCTGGTCTTTCAGATTATCAGCTTCCCCACTGGTAAAATGGAAATGCAGTACCGATATATGCACTGTTTGATTTCACAAAGTTAACTGGGATGACACATGTGAAAAGTGCTTTGGGAACTATAAAGCCGTAAAAGAGTATTACAGTGAGTCCCCATCATGTGTTATTCATCTTTATTGCCCTGTGCCTTGGACATGTTCTGACACAGCACAGATGTTTAACAAATGTTTGTTGAACTTAATGGAACTGGAGCTCGGTTTATGTACAAAATAAACAGAGCTGGAGAAGTGTCTCCACAATGATGTTTGTACTAATAACGTGGCTCTCCGGAGCCTGGTTGTACCAGAGTACAGCAGCTTCTCCGTCCTCATTTGGAGGACTCCTGTTGGCTCGGCCCTGCCTTACTCTCCATGAGCTCTCAGGGGCTGCAGGCTGGAGTGAGACACCGGTCTGTGTGCCTGGGCTTCTCAAAGCCTTTCCCTGAAACTGGCATGTTGTGGGGAAACATCCTGGGTGGAGACCTTTAGTTAGGAATGATGATTGGCAATCTCAACATACACTGGAGAGTACCCAGAGGGGTTTTGAACTATAGGGAAAGGCTAAATAAATAAATAAAACTAATAATTGCTCTCTTCAGAGAACAGCTTTGACATGCTGAGACTTGCCTCTTGCATTGTGATAAAAATGCATGATAGGAAACCAAGGAAGGTTTCCTTGGAAGCTGTTGTGCAGAAGAGGTCAGGTGCAAATCTAAACAAGTTGCTAGAGGATGAGTCTGCTCGGTGACATTTCCTACTTCACAGAAACAACAGAATGATGGAAAGAAAATATGCTGTTGTGGCAGTTGTCCACATTTATCTCAAAGTAGAAATTTTCATTGACTCAATTATATTTATTAAAACTATTGCACATCTAAACTCCTTTTTTCTAAATTCCCTTTGCTGGGAAGGCACTGAGAATCTTAGTTATGTTTTCACAAGCAGAATATGAGTTGACCCAGTGAGTATCAAAATGTGTTTGCTTGTTTGTTTGTTTGCTTGCTTGTTTGTTTGTTTGTTTGTTTGTTTGTTTGTAGGGTATGTCTGGGACAAGGCTGAATGGTGGGCTCACCAGACAGGATCATCTTGATAACATCAATATAGCCCTGCTTGGCAGGTCCAGAAACTTGATATTTTTGATGTCCCAGAGTTGATGCATATAGAATGATTTATAATATAAACCAAAAGAATACCTACTTATCAATTTAAAGCAAAAATAAAGTGGATCGGAACTTGATATCAACCTAATCGTATTCTCTGCCTATCAGAAAGGTTTGGGAAGCCAAGTTTATGATCATAAATGTTTGGTGAGTGGGAAATACTGGGAAGAGAATACAATTAGTTTGATTAGTTTAATGTTTAGGCATCAAGCTATTATAGCATGGCAAACCCATTGCCGCAAAAGAGGAATGCCTGCCAGTAAGACCACATATTCAGGTTGGTTGGATATGACACTGTCATCCCTGGGCAGAAGGTGCCAAGCAGTTATTCAGTGAAATCTTAAGTTATACAAGAAATACAGTGGCATCATGATTCTTCCCCAATCAGAAAATTACTCTTTCTATTAAAGACAGTCTCTCCCTCTTCCTTCATCAGTACATAATATAAAATGCAAAAGCCGAACAACATCATAATTAAGGTCAAATGCTGATCATGCAGAAGAGGGGCAGGTGGACAGAGAACACAGAACTCTTATTAGAAAGAGATATCAGAAAGCTGCAGAGCCTTCTGGAGAGAAAAGCCAGTCCTAAGAAGCAGGCAGTTTGTAGAACTTCAATAAAGCATAATGATAAATATGTATATTGAAAGTAAACAGAATTATTACACAAGCAGAAATTGAGTTCTGTCCAACCATTCTGATTTTAAAAAATTCCACCAAAGACCGTCATGAGAGAAAAATCATGTAATATGCACAGAATAGGATTAGCAGAACAAGGGCGATGTCACCCAAGTAAAGGAACAGAACCTTTACCAGCACTTCAAAGTTCCTGTGTGCCCTTCCCGTCACTAACCTCCCAGTGGTAACTGCGCTCCTGACTTCTACTGGCACAGATTAGTTCTGCCTGTATTTATACTTTATATAAATAAAATATATACTCTTTGTGTCTAGCTTCTATTGCTCAACTTTATGCTTGAGAGATCCATCCATGTTTGCATGTAGTTGTAGATCATTCTCACTGCTATACAGTATTCCACTGTGTGACTAAAGAAATCACAATTTATTTGTTCATTTTATTGTTTTTTTTTAATATATATATATATATATATATTTTTTTTTTTAGAGAGAGGCGAAGGGAGAGAGAGATAGAAACATAGATGTGAGAGAGAAATATCAATTGCTGCCTCCTGCACGCCCCCTACTGGGGATCGAGCCTGCCCCTGGGCATGTGCTCTGACTGGGAATCGAACCGGGTCCTCTCAGTCCGTGGACGATGCTCAATCCACTGAGCCACACCGGCCTGGCTGTTCATTTTATTGTTGATGTTCATGTGAGTAATTTCCAGTTTTTGTCTATTACAAGTACTGTTGCCAATGAACATTCTAATATCTGTCTTTTGAAGAACGTATGACACATTTCCATTGGATATGTAGCTAGAAATGTAGTTGCTGGGTCCCAGGCTATGCACGTGTTCAACTTAATAGCTGCCAGTTTTCCAAAGTGGTTGTACCAATTTATTTTCCTGCAAGAAGTATACAAGAATTCCTTTTCCTCCACGTCCTTGTCAGCACCTAATGTTTTCCATCTTTTTTATTTTAACAATTTTGGTAAGTAGGTGGTGGTAGTCCATTGTGCTTTTAACTTGTATTTCACTAATGACTATAGTAGCCACCCCACCCCTCCACAGTTTTGCTTTTTGAAATTTCAGTCACCCACTGTCAGCCACGGTCATATTAAATGGCAGATTCCAGAAATAAACAATTCACAAATTTTAAATTGCCTGCCATTCTGAGTATCACGAAATCTCGCAGTCAGCTGCCTCCGACCCCACACGAGACTCATCCCTTTGTCCAGCTGTAGAGGCTCCTGTCCCAGCCATCTGGGTTATCAGTTTGTCTGTGGAGGGGGATCTCAGTGCTGTGCTCAGGTAACCCTTATTTTACTCAATAATGGCCCCAAGGTGCAAGAGTAGTGATGCTGACAATTTGGATATGCCAAAGAGAAGCCGTCAAGTGCTTTCTTAAAGTGAAAAGGTGAAAGTTCTGGACTTAATAAGAAAGAAAAAAATCATATGCTGAGGTTGGTAAGATCTACAGTAAGGACGAGACTTCTATCTGACATTGTGAAGAAGGAAAAAGAAATTCGTGCTAGTTTTGCTGCTGCGCCTCAAACTGCAAAAGTTACAGCCACAGTGCGTGATAAATGCTTAATTAAGATGGAAAGGTGTTACATTTGCGGGTGGAAGACATGAACAGAAAATGTGTATATATTATATATGGATAGAGAGTTCAGTACTATCCATGGTTTCAGGCATCCACTGAGGGTCTTGGAATGACTCCCCCACAGATAAAGGGGGGCTGCTGTAATAAACTGGGGCAATTTTTCATGTTTATTGGCCATTTACATATCTTCTTTTATGAATCTTTTGCTCAACTTGCTGTTGAGCTTTTTTTTCTTATTGATTTTTAGGACATCTTTATATATTTTGAATTTGTCTTTTTATCATATATATTATGTGTGTATAAATATATATCACTTAGTAAGTTATGTAATGTCTAATTACTGGGTTGTACACCTGAAACTAATATAATCGTTTATGTTAACTGTTGAAAAATAAAAAATAATATTTTAAAAATTGTATATGTATATATTTTTAATTAATTAATTATTTTATCCCACCCTGTGGTATGCCTTTTTATTCACTTTTGATGAACAGAATTTCTTAGTTTCAATATATTCAAGTTTCTCACATTTTTTTCTCTTTTGTATTTCTTATTTTTAAAAAAGCATTACCTGCTCCAAGGTCATGAAGGTATTTTCCTTTAAAAGCTTTATTGTTTTACCTATCAATTTGTATCTTCAATCCATTTTACTATGGTCTGAATGTTTGTGTCCCCGCTCCCTCAATTCATATACTGAAATACTAACCCCTTCCGCGATGGTGTCAGGAGATGGAGCATTTGGGAGAGATTCCTTGTCCCCTTCTACCGTGTGAGGACACAGCAGAAGTAGTCCCTCACCAGACTCCAGCGTTTATGGCATTTCTCTTACATCAGTGTAAATGGACTAAGACACATTTGGAATTGATTCAAGTGTGTAATGTGAGGTGGAAGTCATATGGCTATCCAGTTTGTTCCATGTGGATATCAGTTGACCTGACACATTTTATTGAAAAGACCACCCTTTTCCTTCCTGTATTGCACAGTCACTTTTGTCATAAATCATGTGATCATATATGTGTGGGCCTATTCACTGCACAATTATCTGTTCTTGCACCAATGCCACACAGTTTTTATTATCATAGCTTTATAATAACAGCTCCTGACATCTCATAGTGTTAGGTCTTCCATATTTGTTCTTCTTCAAGAATGCCTTTGCTATTCTTGGCCTTTTGCATACTCATATGAATTTTAGAATTGACTGTAAATTTCTGGTAAAAACATACAAACAAAAAAAAACAATGGCTTGGATTTTGATTGAGAGTGCATAAAAGTATGTATTAATTTGGAGAGAACTTACTTCTTTACAATATTGAGTCATCCAGTCCATAATAATGTGCATACTTCCATTTATTTGGCTCTTTTAAATGTTTTTCTCAATAATATTTTGTCATTTTCAGGAGATCTTGCACATTTTTAATTAGATTTATTTCTAGGTGTGTGAGTTTGTGGGTGCTATTAAAAATGTTTTATTTTCCATTTGTTTATTGCCGGTATATACAAATACAGTCAACTCAGGTTGCTATAACAGAATACCATAAACTGGGTGGCTTATTGACAACTGAAATTTGTATCTCAGTTCTGGAATCTGGGAAATCCAAGATCAGGGTTTGGCAGATTTGGTGTCTGATAAGTGTCCTCTTCTTCATTCATAGACAATGGCTTTTTTAAGAGCAGTAATCCCACTCATGAGAGCTCCACCCTCATGAACTAATCATCACCCAGATGCCCCCTTTCCTAATACCATCACTTTGGGGAGTTGGATTTCAAAATATGAACTTTAGATGGCACACAACATCCAATCTATGCAAATAATTTTGGTATGTTGACTTTATATCCAGTGTCCTTCCTACATTCTCTTATTAATTCTAGGAATTTGCCTATAGATTCTTTAGAAATTTTCTGTGAGCACAATCTCATTCTCTGGAAGTGACAGTTTTGTTTCTTTCGTTTCAATCTCCATGACCTTTATTTCTTTCCCTTGCCTTTTGCATTGGCTAGTCCTCCAGTTACAATGTTGAATAGAAAAGGTTACAGGAACCATACTTGACTCAATCCCAACATGATGCGGACATTTTTAGTATTCTACCAATGAGAATGGTGTTTGCTGTGTGTATTTTGTATATATTCTTTATCACGTTAAGGAAGTTCTGGTCTTAGTTGGCTAAAAATGTTCATCATGAATGAATCGAATACTTTTTTCTGCATTTAAGATGATCATGTGATTTTACTCTTTCTGTGAATGTGACCAAGAGTTTATGATTTTTTAATGTTAAACCACACACTTGCACACCTGTATTAAACTGCATTCAGTTTACTGTATCACTGGATTTGATTTTCAAAATATTTTGTTAATAAGAACTTCTTAATAAGGTTTATGAGAAAGGTGGGTTTTCAATTTTCTTTCTCAGAATGCTTGTCAGATTTTAAAAATCAAGTTTATGCTGCTTTCATTTTTTTATTCATTTATTTTTATTAATTGCATTTTCTTTCTTTTTTTTATTAATTTATTTTTGTTACAGATATTTATCCTTTTCTTCCCCATTGACACCCTCCTCCCCGACCCTCCACCCCTTCCCCAGCTTTGTTATCCATGTCCATCAGTTATGCACACATTCGTATAAATTCTGTGGTTTATCTCTTCCCTCCCCCCAACCCCCTCTTCTGAGGGTTGTCAGTCTGTACCCTACTTTCACATCTCTGGGTCTACCCTGTTCCCCAGACTGTTATGTTTATTATATTCCACAAATGAGTGAGATCATGTGATATTTGTCTTTCTCTGCTTGGCTTGTTTCACTTAGGATAATACTCTCGAGGTCCCCCCATGTCGTCTCAAAGGATAAGAGATTTTTCTTTCTTACAGCTGCATAGTACTCCATTGTGTATATGTACCACATCTTTTTTATCCATTCATCCGTTGATGGACACTTGGGCTGTTTCCAGATCTTAGCTATTGTAAATAGTGCTGCTATGAACACGGGAGTACATGTATTCTTTCTGATTGGAGTTTCAGGTTTCTTAGGGTATATTCCTAGAAATGGGATCACTGGGTCAAACGGCAATTCAATTTTTAATTTTTTGAGGTAACACCATAGTGTTTTCCATAGTGGCTGCACCAGTCTGCATTCCCACCAGCAGTGTACTGGAGTCCCCTTTTCTCCACACCCTTGCCAACACTGTTGTTTGACGATTTGTTGATGGCGGCCATTCTGACAGGTGTGAGGTGATACCTCATTGTTGTTTGAATTTGCATCTCTCTGATGATTAGTGATGTTGAGCATTTCTTCATATGTCTCTTAGCCATTTGTATGTCCTTTTTGGAGAGGTGTCTATTTAGTTCCTCTGCCCATTTTTTAATTGGGTTCTTTGTCTTCCTTTTGTTGAGTTGTATGAGCACTCTATATATTTTGGAGATTAACCCCTTATCTGATGTATCATTGGCAATTATGCTCTCCCATACAGTGGGTTCCCTTTCCATTTTGATGGTTGTTTCTTTTGCTGTGCAGAAGCTTTTGAGTTTGATGTAGTCCCATGTGTTCATTTTGTCCTTTGTTTCTGTTGCCTTAGGTGATGTATCAGTGAAGATTCTGCTGCATATGATGTTTGAAATTTTGTTGCCTACATTTTCTTCAAGGATTTTTATGGATTCACGAGTCACATTTAAGTCTTTTACCCATTTTGAGTTTATTCTTGTGTGTATGGTGTAAGTTGATGGTCTAGTTTCATTTTTTTGCATGTAGCTGTCCAATTTTCCCAACACCATTTATTAAAGAGGCTGTCTTTGCTCCATTGTATGCTCTTGCCACCTTTGTCAAATATTAATTGAGCATAATGTCTTGGGTCAATTTCCAGATTCTCTGTTCTGTTCCACTGGTCGATATGCCTGTTCTTGTGCCAGTACCAGGCTGTTTTGATTATAGTAGCTTTGTAGTATAATCTGATATCCAGTATTGTGATCCCACCTACTTTGTCCTTCTTTTTCAAGATTGCTGTGGCTATTCGGGGTCTTTTTTGGTTCCATATGAACTTTTGGAGTATTTGTTCTAGTTCTGTGAAATATGTCGCTGGTATTTTGATGAGGATTGCATTGAATCTATAGATTGCTTTGGGTAATATGGACATTTTAATGATATTAATTCTTCCAATCCATGAACAAGGTATGTGCTTCCACTTTTTTATATCTTCCTCTAATTCTTTTTCAATGTCCTGTAGTTTTCTGCAAATAGATCCTTTACTTGTTTGGTTAAGTTTATTCCTAGGTATCTTAATTTTTTTTCTGCGATGGTAAATGGGATTGTTTTTTTAGTTTCTCTTTCTGTGAATTCATCATTGGTGTATAAGAATGCCATTGATTTCTTGACATTAATTTTGTATCCTGCTACTTTGCCAAATTCATTTATTAGGTCTAGTAGATTTTTGATGGAGTCTTTAGGGTTTTCTATGTATAATATCATGTCATCTGCAAATAATGACAGTTTTACTTCTTCTTTTCCAATTTGGATTCCTTTTATTTTTTCTTCATGTCTGATTGCTGTGGCTAAGACTTCCAGTACTATGTTAAATAAGAGTGGCGAAAGTGGGCATCCCTGTCTTGTTCCTGTTCTTAAGGGAAATGTTTTTAGTTTTTGCCCATTGAGTATGATGTTGGCTGTAGGTCTTTCATATATGGCCTTTATTATGTTGAGATATGATCCCTCTATTCCCAAATTGCTGAGCGTTTTTATCAGAAATGGGTGCTGAATTTTGTTGAATGCTTTTTCAGCGTCTATTGATATGATCATGTGGTTTTTATCTTTCATTTTGTTTATGTGGTGTATCACATTTATTGATTTGCGAATATTGAACCAGCCTTGCATCCCTGGGATGAATCCCACTTGGTCATGATGAATAATTTTTTTGATGTATTGCTGGATCCGATTTGCTAGTATTTTGTTTAGGATTTTGGCATCTATGGTCATCAGGGATATTGGCCTGTAGTTTTCTTTCTTTGTAGTGTCTTTTTCTGGTTTTGGAATTAGAATTATGCTGGCCTCATAAAATGAGTTTAGAAGTCTTCCTTCTTCTTGAATTTTTAGAAGTAGTTTGAGAAGAATGGGTGTTAGTTTTTCTTTGAATGTTCGGTAAAACTCCCCCGTGAAGCTGTCTGGGCCTGACTTTTGTTTGCTGGGAGAGTCTTGACTACATCTTCAATTTCCTTAGCTGTTATTGGTCTGTTCAAGTTTTCTATCTCTTCCTGATCCAGTTTTGGGAGACTATGTGTTTCTAGAAATTTGTCCATTTCACTTAGATTGTCGAATTTGTTGCCATATAAATGTTCATAGTATTTGTTAAAGATCTTTTGTATTTCTGTGGTGTCAGTTGTTACTTCTCCTCTTTCGCTTCTGATTTTGTGTATTTGGGTTCTCTCTCTTTGTTTCTTGGTGAGTCTAGCCAAGGGTCCATCAATCTTGTTAATCTTTTCAAAAAACCAGCTTTTTGTTTCATTGATCCTTTGAATTGTTTTCTGGTCTCTATGTCATTTATTTCTGCTCTGATCTTTACTGTTTCCTTCCTTCTACTTGCTCTGGGGTTTTCCTTTTGTTTACTTTCTAGTTCTTCAAGTTGTGAGGTTAGAAAGTCTATTAGAAATTTTTCTTGTTTCTTGAGGTAGGCCTGTAGTGCTATGAACTTCCTTCTCAGAACTGCTTTTGCTGCATCCCATAGATTTTGTGTTGTTGTGTGTTCATTTTCATTGGTTTCCAGAAAGTTTTTAATTTCTTCCTTGATCTCCTCAGTAACCCATTCATTGTTTAATAACATGCTATTTAGCCTCCATTTATTCAAATGTCTTTGCATGTTCTTGTTGCAATTGATTTCTAGTTTCATGCCATTGTGATCTGAGAAGATGCTTGATATGATTTCAAACTTCTTGAACTTGTAGAGACTTCGTTTGTGTCCTAACATGTGGTCTATCTTTGAGAATGTCCCATGTGCACTTGAGAAGAATGTGAATTCTCTAGTTTTAGGGTGTAATTCTCTGTAAATATCTATTACATCAATTTGGTCTAGTGCTTCATTTAGACTCTCTGTTTCCTTGTTACTTTTTTGTCTAGAGGATCTATCCAATGATGTCAGCGGGGTGTTGAAGTCCCCTGCTATGATTGTATTGCTGTCGATTTCTCCTTTGAAGTCCTCCAGAAGATTTTTAATGTATTTTGGTGCTCCTATATTGGGTGCATATATGTTTACCAAGGTTATATCTTCCTGTTGGATAGATCCTTTCAATATTATGTAGTGGCCTTCCTTGTCTCTAGTTATGGCCTTCATTTTGAAATCTATTTTATCAGATATGAGTATTGCTACCCTAGCTTTTTTTTCCTTTCTGTTTGCTTGGAAGGTTTTTTTCCATCCCTTCACTTTGAGCCTATGTGAGTCTTTTGTTGTTAGGTGGGTCTCTTGTAAGCAACATATATATGGGTCATGCTTTCTTATCCAATCCGCTACTCTGTGTCTTTTGATTGGGGGGTTCAGTCCATTTACATTTAAGGTGATTACTGATATGTACTTATTTATTGCCATTTTTGTTTAGTGTGGTTCTATTTTCCTTTCTATTTCTTCTACTAATTACAGCAGTCCTTTTAACATTTCTTGCAGTGCTGGTTTGGTGCTAATGTATTCCCTTAGCCTTTTTTTTTTTGTCTGGGAAGCTCTTTATTTGACCTTCTATTTTGAATGATAGCCTTGCTGGGTAGAGTAGTCTTGGGTTCAGATTCTTGTTTTTCATGACCTTGATTACTTCATGCCATTCCCTTCTGGCCTGTAGTGTTTCTATTGAGAAGTCAGCTGATAGCCTTATGGGGGTTCCTTTGTAGGTAACCTGTTGCTTAGCTCTTGCTGCCTTTAGGATTCTCTCTTTGTCTTTAATTTTTGGCATTTTAATTACTATGTGTCTTGGTGTGGGCCTGTTTGGGTTCTTCTTACTTGGGACTCTCTGTGCTTCTTAAACTTGAATGCCTTCTTCCTTCACCTAATTAGGGAAATTTTCTGTCACTATTTCTTCAAATATATTCTCTAACCCTTTCTCATTTTCTTCTTCTTCGGCGACTCCTATGATGCGAATATTATTACGTATCCAGTTGTTCCACAGTTCTCTTAAGCTGTCTTCCTGTTTTTTCATTGTTTTTTCCTTTTGGTTTTCTGATTGGTTGATTTTTTCTACCCTGTCTTCTAATTCACTGATCCGGTCCTCAGCTTCCTCTACTCTGCTGTTTAGTCCTTCCAATATGTTCTTCTTTTCTGCTATGTCATTCTTCATTTCCAGTTGGTTTATTTTCAATATTTCTATGTCTTTGCTCATGGTGTTGATGTCCTTACACATGCTGTTGAGCTTCCTCAAGATCATGGCTCTGAATTCTAGTTCTGTTAACTTGCTTAACTCCATTTCTTTTATTTCATCTTCAGTGGAGGTCTCTTGTTCTTTCATTTGGCATCTGTTTCTTTGTGTTACCATTTTGGCTATCTCAGTGGTTTTTGGAGCCTGCCAAATTTTCCCTGTGGATGTTGGTGTTCTGCTGTTTGTGGCTCCCTGTACTGGGTTTGGATGAGCGTGGGAGGTCCCACGTTATACACCACTGTTGAGTCTTACTTTCCTGGGTAGATTTGCAAGCCCAGAAAAGGTTCAGTTATCCTCTAGCTTTTTGCCTAGAGGCTATTAGTCCCGGTTACTTGAAGAGCCTTGGGTTCTCAGTTGAATGAAAACCTCCCTCAGGTGTTCATTGTGAGAGGATTTCCAGAGGGTGGGGATGATGCTGGTAGTTAAAGAGCCTGGATTTGCATTTCAATGGCCCAACTGGGTGTGGCTGAATCTCTGAGGGAGGGGCCACCACCTCTCCCCAGAGCCCTGGGATGGAGTAAGACAGCCAGGCCACAGTCCTATGTGGCCACAACTCAGCAAAAGCTCTGAGGGCCCTCCAAATCCTGAGTGTCCCCACACAGTTCCAGTCCAGTCTGCTCTCCCTCTGCCAGAGCCCAGGTGAGTGGCTGTGGCTGTTTTAGCGCTCTGTCCCAGCCCTCTGCGCTGTGGAGCAGCTTGGGCTTTAACCCCGAGGGTGGAGCGCTGCTCACGGCTAAGGCTGCTGCTGTCCGTGGGCTCCCAGCCCCGCTCTCGCGCTCAGTGTCCCTGGTTGTATGGTCCTTGCAAGCTGCTTTTCCGTTGCTTTTTCCCGATGATTTGTCTTTATTTTAGTTGTATTTCCTGTTTGGTCCTGGGAGATGGTCTGTGTAGCTTCCGTTCATTCCACCGCCATTTTGGAATTCTGCTTTTATTTTTTTAAATGTCTGGAGCTCTGCTTCTCTTTCTATCTTCTTGAAGAATTGTAATAATTCATTAATAAGTTCTCTGGACCTGGGCTTTTCTTTGGGGACAGATTTTTGAATATAGATTTAAATTTTTAATACATATAGAAATATTAATATCATTTTTCTTCTTCTGTCAGCTTTGGTAAGTTGTGTTTTTCAAATAATTTGTTTATTTCATTCAAATTGCAAATTTATCTGTATAACTGATTTTAGAATACTTTTATTATGCAATCTACAGTGATATTCTCTCTTTCAATGTTGTTGTTGCTAATTTGTATTTTTTCTACTTTTTTAAAAAAATCATTCTTGTTAGGGTTTTATCAATCTTATCAAAGGCACAACTTTTAGGCTTATTGATTTATTTCTTTAAGTTTGATTGCTGTTCTTTTTCTTCCTCCTTGAGATCAACACTTAATTGTTGATTTTTAGACTTTTCTTTTCTAATATATGCATTTAAATCATATATTTCCTTTAAAGCATTATTTTAGTTTTTTTTCCCATAAGCTTTGAAATACATTTTTTAATTATTCAGTTTAAAATGTGTTCTAATTTTGTTTTGTTTTTTCTTTATCCCATGGATTATTTAGAGTGTGTTGTTTAATTTTTAGGCATTTGGGTTTTTTCTATTTTTGTTATTGATCTCTAGCTTAATTCCAAGGTGGTCAGAGAAGATATTCTGAAAGATTTCAATATTTTGAAATTATTGAGACTTTCTTTATATATTACAATATATTGATTTTAATAAATGTTCTACGAAATGAATGTGAGTTGGTTGGTCATTAGCAGGTACAATTTTACGTGCATGGCAATTAGATCAGATCTGTGGATTGTGCTGTTAATATCTTGTATAGCCTTACTGATTTTTTTTTATGTGTTCTACCAGCTATTGAGAAAGATATGTTAATGACTCCCGCTGTGATAGTAGACTTGTACATTTTTTCTTTTTGCTCTGTCCACTTTTTGCTTAGTGTATTTTGAGCAATGCTTTTGGGTACATAGAGATTTAGGATTGTACTATCTTCTTATTGGATTATCCCATTTATAATTATGAACTCTCTCTTTTTATCTCCAATAAAATTTCTTGCCTTAAAGTTCACACATTGCCTGATATTGGTAGAGTTACACAAGCTTTTTTGTTGTGGTTAGTGTTTGCATGGTATATTTGTCTTTCCTTTTACATTAAACATTTCTTTATCATTACAGTTAAAGCATATAGTTGGGTTTGTTTTAATCTGCTCTAACAATAACAGTTTTTCACTTAAGATTTAGTTCACTGTATTCAATGTAACTACATACATTATTGAGTTTCTAGCTACCATCTTATTTTTCATTTTCTATTAGGTTCTTCTCTTTTATAGTCCTTTTTTCTATGTTTTTTTCTTCCTTTTTGCCTCTAAAAATTATTAAAAATTTTTATTATGTAATGTTTTTATTTAATAACTTGCAAATTATATATTAGTTTATTATTCTGATAGTAGTTATCTTAGAGATTACAACATATATCCTTGACTTATTACAGAATTATACAAATTATTATTTTTACCACTTCTCTGATATTCTTACACCCTTAAACCTTTTATACTATTTAACTCTCATGATTTTTGTGTTCTCTTGCTTTGCATTTTAGTTCTACATAGCTTTTCTACTACAAAGGACATTACAATTATTGTTTTGTACAGCCAATAATGATTTATAAATATCCATATATTTATCTTCTCCAGTGTCCTTTTCCTTCCTGTATTTTCTTAGGAAATAAACTTGCAACACAGCCACTGTGTAAGTTAAGTGTGCTAGTTTAAATATATTTGAGATGAAATTTTGATTAAATAATCACCAAAAATAGAGAAGTTTGTGCAAAATAACTTCAGTATCAAGGTCAGGCAATAATTCTGATTTTTCAATCAAATACTGAATTTACTCAGTCAAGTTAAAACACCTCCCATATGGTATTTGCAGTTTTCAAAGAGCATTAACATTCAGCCTTCAGTTGATCCATTAATAACTTGATGGATAAGCCAAAAAGACAAGAAGCAGAGATGATGGGAGGAAAGGGATTTGCCCACATTCACACACCTTACATTGAGCTCAAGTCCCTCATGCCTCATTCAGTCCTCTATCTGTATCAACTAAAAATACCTAAAAATAACTTGTGTCTATAAAGATAAATGTGCCTATAGAAAATACATCCCACCCGGCCGGTGTAGCTCAGTGATTGAGCATCAACCCTTGCACCAAGAGGTCGCAAGTTGGAATCCTGGTCAGGGCACATGCCCAGGTTGTGGGCCCAATCCCCAGTGGGGGGCGTGCAGGAGGTGGCCAATCAATGTTCTCTCTCATCGATGTTTCTATCTCTCTCCCTCTTCCTTCCTCTCTCTCTAAAATCAACAAAGAAAAAAAAATTTTTTTAAAGAAAATACATCCCTCAAAATACATAGTTTAATTCCAACTTCTTAAATGATCACCCTCTTTCTTCTTCCTGTAGCTCCTTGTCACTGAATTTTTAAAAATCAAAACATACATAAACATCTGCCTGTAGCAAACATAGAAAGTTTCCTCACGACTAGAAATGCACATTGAGGCCATGCGTAAGTGGGGAAGGGAAAATGAGGCTGATAACACAATGTTTATTTTAGTCTTTCTGCTTAGTTTTCCTTTTCAGGCACTGGACTGAACTTAGTTTTCAGAGCCAGAAATGATGATTGTTTATGTATCTAAATTTATTAATACTCTGCTCATAGAAATTTTTAGGTACAATTGATTCCAAGATTATTTTGGGAACTTCTCACTGGTGAAATCTGGACTGTATTCAGTGGAAAGCCAATAGCCTCATACCACAAAGAGCCATTAATAATATAAACTTATGCTGTACATAATACTCTTCTCATCTAGCACCAGGCAGAGGAGGTGCTTACTAAGGTAATTAAATAAATGAGAAGTACCTCAGTATCTAGCTCTGTCTCCTCAGTTTACCCAAAGTACAGACACAAAGCAAAGTGGGATAGTGTTTGGATAAAAATTTGGTGTCTGATTCTCCACCTTCTCCCCCTACTACAAATTTAACAGAGGGTAAACTGTTGCTCCAATGATGTTATAGCAGACAGGGTTCTGCCCCTCCCCAAGGAAGGAGGAGAAAGCATTTGGTTTGGGGTCATAGTTGGCATGCTTTGGGACATCTGTGCCACCTCCCCACTCTTGTCTCTGAGAATTCCTGCAGCTCACAGTCTCTGCTATAAAGGACAGGCTTAAGTGGCCCTGATCCTACCCTGTGTCCACCTCACCCCATTCTGAATAGACCAGGAACAGACTCACGGACAACAATCAGAGTCTCTCAAGAATTTGAGCCAAATTACAGAAACTACAATCAGTGGTTATGGGCTACCGCCGAGGGCTCACATCCAGCGAGGGCTGAGGTTGGCGTCAGAGCTCGCCCAAGTCGAGTACAACCAAAGTTACTTGAGAATAAAATGATAATCAGAGGAAGTCAAGTTTCTAGAGAAAAGAAATTAGACATGCTTTAAAAAGCAAGGAGAAGAGTAAAAAAAGAAGAAATAAAGAATCAGAGTCCAACCGACTTGAGTTTCTGACTTTCTATTTCCCAGCTTCGGTCCCTACGAAGTCCATCTGGACTGTTTCCTGCCTCTGGACGTCTGTCAGATTGCTGGCTTTATCTGCACAGACAACTCCTCTTTTTAACTTAAGTTAATTCCAGCAAGACTTTTAGCAACCAACAAATAATCTCTTTTTTCTCTTTTTAAATTTAAAAAAAATTATTGATTTGAGAGAGAGAGAAACATCAATTTGTGTTCCACTTATTTATGCATTCATTGGTTGATTCTTGTATGTGCCCTGACCGGGGTCAAACCTGCAAACTTGGTGTATCGGCCGATGGTTTAACCAACTGAGCTACCCAGCCAAGGCCACAATCTCTTGACTAATGGGTTTCCCTTCTCCCCTAGTACCCAGTGCCTGGTGCAGCCCTCTCTCCTGTGAAGAAGGAGAGTGATCTGAAAACCTTTCACACTAGCACATACTTGGTTTGCTAACTTTTCCAGTAACATTTGAGAAAAGCACTGCAGTGAGACGACAACATTAGATACTAAGGAATAACGATTCATGACACTATTTTTGGCATCAGTTGGAATATACTTTAGGAGGAGTCTTCCCGGAATACCTTCTATGATCTTGGTAGCTGACCACTTATTCTGCCTAAAAGGGCTACTTCTCATTACAGATAAACCTCTCCCTGTCCCCCAAACTCCACACAATACCATATCAGCTCTTCTATCAAATAGGGCTTATATTTCCACCCTCTTTGCATACTTAGCACCTTAGGACAGTGTCCAACAACTGGAGTGTCCATTTGAATGGATACATGTTGTATACGTAATTTGAACAAATATTTCTTCTCCACCTCTCATGAATATTTTGAGAACATCGGGGCCTGATATTCAGATATCACTTTTTCAGAAACCCTCCTTTTCCCTTTACCATTCCTTCTGGACTTCCATCTATCCTTGGACTTATGTGAGCTCTGCTAGAATTGTTTAAAGAGCATGGGGAAAAGAGGAAAGCAGTATTAGTCTTTACTTAGCCCAGAAAAAGACGACTTAGTGATGGCCCAGCCACATTCATAAAGTCATAATGAAAGGAGCCAGTACAGGCCATTGAAAGGGATTTTCCGAGCCAACAGCACAAGTTCTCATTCCATCTGGGCACTCCCAACATCGGCCCGCAAATTCACAAGCTCACAACCATTACATGCCAGCTGGAAAACTGGCTTTCTGATGAAGACACAGCAGGCATACAGCACATCTGCCTCCATGCAGGTATCAGTGTGTAAGCCCAGTGGCTCCAAAGGGCTACACCATGCCATGTTTAACTCTTTTTTTTTTTTTTCTTTATTGATTTTAGAGAGAGGAAGGGAGAAGGAGAGAGAGATAGAAACATTGATGAGAGAAAACATCGATTGGCCGCCTCCTGCATGCCCCCCACTGGGGATCTGGCCCACAACTTGGGCATGTGCCCTGACCGGGAATCAAACCGGTGACCACTTGGTGCATGGGTCGACGCTCAACCACTGAGCCACACCGGCCGGGCTTTAACTCTTTCCTCAGAAAAAAGAACATTCTCACAGATTTGATTTAAAGCCAATGAGGGTATATTAATATAAACTCTTTTTTTTTAATTTAATTAATTTATTTTTGTTACAGATGTTTCTCCTTTTTCCCCCACTGACACCTTCCTCCTGTTCCTGCTCCTCCCTCCCCCGCCCCAGCATTGCTGTCTGTGTCCATTGGTTATGCTTATATGCATAAGTTCTTTGGTTTATCTCTTCCCTCCTCCCCCGCCCACTCCTCTGAAGTTTGTCAGTCTGAACCCTACTTCTATGTCTCTGGGTCTATTTTGTTCATCATCTTATTTTGTTCATTATTTTCCACAAATAAGTGAGATCACGTGGTATTTGTCTTTCTCTGATTGGCTTATTTTGCTTAGCATAATACTCTCCAGGTCCCTCCATGTCGTCTCAAAGGATAAGAGATCTTTCTTTCTTACAGCTGCATAGTATTCCATGGTGTATATGTACCAAGCTTTTTTATCCACTCATCTACTGATGGACACTTGGGCTGTTTCCAGATCTTAGCTATTGTAAATAGTGCTGCTATGAATACAAGTGAATACAGGACTATTCATAAATACTGTTTTAGAAAAATTATCTTCATGCATGAAGGACTTTTTCTGAGAGATAACATTTTATTTCCCTTTTCTATGTCATTAAAGGCAAGAGTAATATTCAGAACCCTCAAAAGTCATATATGGGAATAAAAGAAAATTATGTTTTGAGCATGTTTGGTTCTCTAGCATATTATGTATTTATCTTTTCTGGTACAATAGTATCATTTATTTTCTAAACATTTCAATTTTTACAGAATGAGTCATTGTTAATGTAGAAACCAGCTGAATCATCCATCCATCAATCAATATAGTTGTTTTTCTTTTTCTTGTATGTGTTTATCATTTTACTAAAAAACGTATTAGGAATTTTTTCATTTGAAGTACTTTTCCCCTTTGGTTGTTTTGTTTGGATTGCAAGCAATATGGTAAAGCTATCATTAACTGTGTTTGTTCAGACTCCTGTTCATAATATTGAGTCAGAAACAGGTTGTGTGCAATCCTCCAGCATCGCCAACGTGATGCCTTCCAGGTAGGAGATGAACAGAGAGTCTAGAAAGGCAGGATAAAAGGGACAATTTTTTCTGGTCTGAGAAAAGCCCATTACACTTTAGATTCTGGTAATAAATCTAGAACAGTTGACGGTGATTGTTATTTGATCATCTCGTTTCAATGCATCTGAAGAATCTTAAATATAATCACCTAGGATATTGAGTTCATTTTAATGTATTAACTTGTGGGCCATATCTTTTAGTATAGGTTCCAGATGGCTCCAAAGAAAAACAAAATGTAGGTAGAAAGGAACAAAATATTACTTAGAACCAAACAATGATTTTGGTGGGGGATAACACCAGCCTGGGAGTCAAGAGAACTTCATGCTAGTCACTGTGGTATCACCAATGTGTTGAATACCGTCTGTAATTTATTTGGCTTTCTTGTACCTCAGTTTCCCCTTTAGTAAAATGAGGTTCTTCCCGTGGCTGAAATCTCATTCTAAGACTCATTGTCCCTTTTCTTTTTATTTATCTTTTGACCCACACTTGTGACACTACATTTTCCTAATTATTATGCACTTAATAATCAACTGTTCAGTAGCCATTACATATTAAATGTGATAATATTTAATAGCTACCTTAATATTTCCTATTCTAACTATATCAATGGGAAAAAAAACTGAATTAAAAGGAAGGTTTGGGTTTATTGTGCATTATTTCTAAGAAAAGAACTCAGAGAATTAATTTGTTATAGACAATAGCTTCTATCTAAAACCACTACACTATTGACTTCCAGGTAATTCCCAAGAAGCTAAATTGCTCTTACCAAATTATCTTCCTAATATATCCATATTATAGACTCATAGACTACCTGCTCATTAAAACACGTGGTCTACCAAAATCATATTTTAATATCATTAGCTTTTAAACATGAGAAACAATTCCAATGCTTGAATAAGTCTGGTAAGCATGATTACATGTGGAGATTTTCAGGCGTAATGTATCAGGGAATATAAGTAGATTAAAGCATGTGACATGTTTCACCATTTTTTGTGCTGTTTTCATTGTCTTGTAATAATAATAAATGGTGCAAAGACAATAGATGGTTTTACCCTTTCTCCCCACTGCTCCCCTCAGGGCTGCACTGTACAATTCCCCAGCCAGCACACTGCTAGTCTGCAGGTGGTCCTTGTGCTGTCGGGAGGCCACTCTGGGTTTCCTTTCAGGGCCAGTGCGTTGTAGTAGTTGGCTGAAGCATGAAATCACCATTATCGGTCAGAAACGATTGCCTCCTGGAAGTTTCATATGACTCATGCTGAAGAGCTGTGAGTTTGAATTCTAGCCCCAAGAGTCACCAGCACGCCTTGGTTTGTGAAATGGGAACAGTACCCACTTTGTAGGGTTGATGTGAGGCTTAGCAATGACGTATAGAAGCACTGTGTCTGGCAATTGTAAATATTCAACAAATAGTTAATAATGCAGCGTTATTATCAATGTAAGTGATTTAGGGAGTGTCTTCACTTTCTCTGTAGTAATTTCTGCATATATGGCAAAGGTGACGGTTGCTATGATTGAGAGAGATGGAAAATGTTAGGCCAGCATAATTTTTAAAGCTCCAATAGCTTTAAAGGCCTTCTATTCTTGTCCTGTATGCTCTGGTGTGTCCTAGTAAGGTCACAGATAAAGTTTGACACATACTGGGTGGAATATCTAAATAGGAAATGCACTGAAGCAAATCAAGAACAGAGCTGTTGTTGTGTTTTTTTTTTTAATCAAAGCACCCAGCAAACATTCTGAACTTTTGGCAGACGAATTGGGCTGCCTGAATCCCCACGACTCTGAGTTATTAATAGTGACTCATTTTGCCATATTTTGGGCAGTTACATATTTATATATCATACAGGCTTTCAAGGCTCGATGGCTTTTTGAAAAATGTGTTCCTCTAGAATACACAGGGCAAGGAGGGTGCCATTCCGTCATCTGTGTGGCACCTACCACACTGCGCGCAGTAAATGCTAAGGAGAAGTTGGGGGCTGCAGCAGTGCCTGGAGCGTGGCTCCCATCTGCTCTGCCAGAAGCCACGATGCAGTCACGAGTTGCACAACAGTAGTAATTCGCAGCTATTTATGACCATTTTAATAGCGAAGCTCGATTAGAAGGCTGTGTTTACATGCCGTGCAGCAGAATGGTCCCATGAATCATTCCCACAGTAACTTTTGGTCACACCAACCAGCCAATTAATGAAAAACCAACCAGTTGGTCTTGAAGCTGTGATTAACAAACAGGTCTCCAAGTTAGCCTTCACTTTCCTGATGCTCCCCTGCATGGAGACCAGACTGACTGCCCCTGCACACAGCCCCCCTCCCCCGCCCCCCTGCAACTCTCTCCGCCCACATGCAAAACCAGAGGACCCCAGGTAGGTCAAAAGAGTTCTGGAAACTCCTGAAGACCATCTGTGAACATAAATAAGAAAGCATGTTTATTTTTAGCACGTTATTTTCGCATTGCCATGGCTCCATTTTGTGACTTCAGTCCGGGATACTGATAGCCCCTTTGCGTCAAGATCAGTAAAACACTTGCATTATCCATTTAAACTAACATGAGGTTTTAGTTAATTATCACATCCTGACAGCCTGAAGGTCGGGACTATTTCCTTTTGTTTCACATGACAGTTAATCCCCTCATTAAGGGTGATGGAAAATGAATAATAAACTTGTGCCATTTTCATATTTCAGATAATGAGACTACCTAAGATCCTGGAGGTGCCATGTGAGAAAACGGGAAAGTATTGAAGATTCTACTTCCTGCGAGCAGGTAAGTGTCTCTCCTCTGGCCTCAGGGGAAAGAAGGTTCGGCTAAGACTCTTCCATGACATTGATACAAAACAACATGAAAGTAAAAACAGTTACTGGGCTCATCTTTGCCATTCACTGGCTTGTGACTTGGGGAAAGGCAGTTAACCTTTACACAGGAAAGGTTTTCTTTTTTGTAAAATGAAAACAATAATAACCAGCTAAGAGAATTGTTTGCATTAACCTGACTCACTTTGTGGGTCACTTTGACCCACTGAGGAGAGGATTTAGGTTAAATTGTATTAGGCCCTGGAGAGAAAATACCCAGGTAGCCATACCTCTGGGGCCTCAGGGAATTCAAATTACTCTGAAAAAAGTTTTTGGAGGGTGGAGGCAGTAGAAAGACACCGTGGATGGTACTCAGAAGAGCACCCTTTGTGAGGGAAGATGCCTCTGCCCTTCCTGGTTCCCCATCTCCCGAAGCCGCTCACCCTACGCCTCCCAGTCTTGTTCCATTGAGACTAGTCAGGGGGCCTCCTTTGTACTGTGACTCCTGTCTCACCTATTTCAGGGGGACCCAAAGCTCATGCTGACCAAAGTGGGCTCAGCCCTACTAAGGAAGTCCTGGCCCCTTGAGAGAATCTCTCCAAGTCTAGTGTGGTCGTTTCCTTTGCTGTGCCGAACAGTGGACTGTACACAGTAGGGACAGCGCCCTGCAAGGTGCAGACTTCAGGAAAGCTCTGTAGAGGAAGGGGGATCGCGACTGGGTTTTGAAGAACCAGTAGCATTGAGATTTCCAGAGAGAAGGAGGGGAGACATTCCGAGTCAGTAGGAGAGAGCAAAGTGGGAAGGGTCTGGGAAGAGCCTCAGACAGGGAGTCTCCCCAGAGGCTGGACCATAGACTGTGAGGGAGGAATGGTAGCTGGGTGGCTGAGGCAGGGCGAAGGCCTTCGGTTTTATCCTGTAGTCAGTACTGACACTGGAGGGTGGAGGCGGTATTTTAGGGGGAAAAACGTGTAGTGTTGCGCATGTGGAATTGGTGGGGATAGACTTGGTAAGAGGGCCTGGAGCCTGAAGTAATGCAGACCTGGGAATAAAAAAAGGAAAATAAGATGCTCTGGGGTGGCCGTATGACTGCGTGCATTCACTATATGCAAAGGGAGTGGAAAGCATTGCTCAAAACTAAATTTTAAAATGTATTTTGTCAGTGCTTTACCCAAAACTGTCATTCAGTAAATCTTGATTGGTTTTTGTGGCGACAATATTTTTCCCCTTTAAAAATGGTACTAGTGAGAAGCAGCTTGAAAACTGCTTCTGAAAGAAAAGAAGCCACAGGGGAAAGTGAGTGGAGCATGAGTGACTGAAAGAGTGACCAAGTGCTGGCATCTCTCCAAGGAACACACCATGAGCGACGCTTCATGGGAAGGTACTGTCTCGTAGCTATTTTGTCCCCTCATCAATAGTGGAAAACACGTTCTATATCTTCCCACAAAGTGTGGGAAAATGTACTAATAATGATACAGTTAGCAAGCTTTATCATTTTTAATTGAAAAACGTATATGACAGAAAATTAAATCTGGAAGGGAACTTAGATATCCTGTCCTCCTCTTACAGAGGAGGAAACAGGACAAGAGCGTGAACACCCACCCAAGCTGCCCAGCCAGTGTGTGCGAGACCCACTGCTGGAAGGCAGTTGCTTTGACTCCTGGTCTCGCGCTCTTTCTGCTTTGCCCCAAGAATCCCCAAAGACCACGTTATTGTGACTTAGAAGAGTTGGCGTTTTCCACTTTCTCTTTCTAAAATCAAGAACTGTTTTATCGGACACAGTCCTCACATTTCTCCCTACTGCCTAGTCTTTTCCTGTTTAATTAAATAATTAAATTTCCTGTTTAGTTGGAATTAAATAATGGCGAGGTAATCTTTGTGTTAAAGATATCTTAACGGGGGAGGGGGGTGGACATAGAGGGAAGGAAAGGGGATGCGTATAGGAAAGCACTCTGCCCAGCCAGCTCAGCTGGGGTTCAAGGTGAGGTGAATTCACAAAGCATCAGCAGATGACTGGCTCTGAAACTCACATGTGCCCGTGTGGACTGTCATCCCAGGCCTCAAAGCAGAGACATGGAGCCCCAGCCAGGGGCCACTCCTGCACTCTTCCCTCTATGTGAGTCTCTTCTCTGTTCTCGGAGGGGTTCTAAGATGATTTTAGTACCAATTGCAACGTGGGGCAGGGCTCTCCACACCAGCAACCAATTCTCCAACACCTGCTGGGTATGCTACAATCCAACTCAATTCTTGGAGACGCAGCAAATCCCACTGGTTGAGGGCTCAGCCCTGTAAGACTGCCTCCCGCCTCCATTCTAAATGCCAATCACAAGTCCGGTTGTCACCTGAGCTTCTGACCCACCGACTGTAGATCGGAGGTTGCAACCACCCCCTCCTTGGGTTTGTTTAATGTGCTAAAGCAGCCCCCAGAAATCAGAGAAACATTTTACTTGTTAGATTATTGGTTTATTGTAAAAGGATATAACTCAGGAGCAGCCAGGTGGAAGAGATGCATAGAGCAAAGTGTGTGGGAAGGGGTGCAGAGCGTCCATGGCCTCCCCAAGCGCTTCACTCTCCCCGAATCTCCACAGGTTCACCCACCTGGGAGCTCTCCAACCCCACCCCCACCCCATACTTTTGGGATTTTATAGAGGCTTTCTCACATAAGCATGATCAATTATTCAATTATTAACTCCCTTTCCAGCTCCTCTCCCCTCCCTGGAGGATGGAGGGTGAAGCTAAAAATTCCAAGTCTCTAATCATGACCTGGTCTTTCTGGTACCCAGCCCTCATCCAGGAGCCTGCCCAGAGTCACCTCATTAAACAAGTGCTCCTCGTCCTCCCACCACTTAGGAATTTACACGGGTTTTAGGAGCCCTGTGTCAGGGACTGGGGATGAAAACCAAATACATGTTTCTTATTATTAATCCCAATATCATAGAGCCCCTCCCCTTGACCTGGCAGTAGTGTCTGCTTCCTACAGGGCACCCATCAGCCTCAATTCCCTGTTGTCCACCTTTCCTAGAAAAAGTTTAAAGAAAAAATAAATTCATCCTGTCAGAGCATGCTTGTTTTCTTTTCCCTCCAACCTTTTTCATTTCTCAGGCCCCGCTGCTCACCCAAGTGAAAGTGCATTCTCCACCACAGGCATGCACTCTCAGGGCCCTGATTCCTCAGCCTCCTCTCGAAGGCACCTTCTCCCACCTGGTTCTGTATATTAAGAGCCTTTGTTGGGCCTGGCTGGTGTAGCACAGTGGATTGAGCGTCGTCCCATAGACTGAGGTCGCGGTTCGATTCCCGTCCAGGGCACATGCCTGGGTTGCAGGCTCGATCCCTGGTGGGGGACGTGCAGGAGGCAGCCAATTGATGTTTCTCTCTCACATCGATGTTTCTATCTCTCTCTCCCTTCCTCTCTCTAAAAAAACCAATGAAAACATTTTTTTTTAAAAAAAGAGCCTTTGCTGGGAAGGGGGTCCCCCAAGAACCTTCACAGGTAACTGCTGCTGTCTCCCACCATCTCAGTGACCTGGCCCGGGATCAGGCACAGGGAGTCCTGGTCAAGGGGAGCTGTGGGTTTAATTAACAGAAACTCAAATAGTTGTATTATATTAAAGTGTTCATAGGGCAAGAATCTGTGCAGTTGAGGTCTTTGAAAGGCCATGATTGTTAGCACAACCCAGTGAAGTACTCAGGTGATATCTTTTCTTCAGTGTTGTTTTGTTATAGCTGATGAGATGCTGTAGGAACTCAGCTCTTGTTTACATCAATGAGCCTGTGGTAAAACTGATTGCATTGTGCGTTGTTCCACTGCAGTTCCAAGGATCTGTCAGTGACGTTATGGGAGGACTTACTGGAGTGCGTTTCCTTAGGATGCTGTTCCATTAAACACAGGCCAATGAAGAGAGCTATCTGGATGTCTGGCTTTATGATATTTCCATTTCAAAATTGGGTCAGAAAGATATAGTGACAGGTGGTTACGTTTCTTATGTTTAGATCTGTCCTTCACATATTATAAATGTCAGCTCTTTCTGTAAACTTTTAAATTTTCGGAATTAGCTAGAACTTTGAATCTTTTTCTTTGATGGCCATCTTCCGTTTTTGATGTTTAATTCGTCAGACACTTATTCTTTGGTATTACCATGTCTCTGTTCTACAGATTCCTGTCAAGCCATGAATGGTGAGGATAGTTGGAGCTTCTGCTTTGAGGCATTCATCTCATTTCCTCTTTCTTTCTGTCAGGCTTCCTTAACTTACGATTGTTTAACTTTGGACTCATCTGGTGCTGTCTTATATTAAATCTAGCATCCAAGTTGAGTTGATGCTTCATTCAATCATTCACAGAATGTGTTGGATGCAAATTATATGCCTAGAATGTTATAAGAGCTGAGGAAATCATGGTGAATAAAAATACTTGTGATTCCTGCCCTTATGGAGTTTACCGTCCAGTTAATTAAGCAGACAAGCAAAAATCAAATGATCATGCAATAAATATATAATTAAAATTGTGATAAATGGGATAGAGGAAAAATAAGTTAGGACACTTTCCAATGATTACAATTTTATCCATTGGAATTCTTTCTGTGGAAACTTATTTAAACTTTAAAAAAATTTTATGATGAAAATTAAGACAAATGTATACTTTAGAAATACTGATTCATTATGTGGAATTGTCATGGCCATTTTTCATTTTCTGCCCAGCACTCCTTCCTCTTTCTTACTGTAACAAAGCCCCTTCCAGTCATCACAGGTGGTCATGTGATTCAAAAAAGGACTATTTGAATCTTTGTCCAGGATTTTTCTCAGTGGAGCTTCTGGCAAGGTTTCCCCTTGTTGGTAGTGGAGCAGAGGGAATGTGACTGGGCTGCTGTTGTCCATGCCCATCCCCCTCTCCCCTCAAACTTCCACTGGTATCTTTGGTTCAGATACAGGAGACTTTAAACTCCTATTTCCAGCTCAAGTGAGTTTGAGTCCATTTCTGTCACTTGCTAATGATGAGTCCACATTAATAATACAGAAAGCAAGTACTTCAGGTTGTGAATATTTCTCAGGATGGATTATTACATGCTGCTGGGCTGCCTGGGCATATCTTCAAATGAATTCCTTGAAGTTCTGATTTAGCTGCTTAATCTCCTCGAAGCAAAATTTCCTTACAACTAATTCTCTGTTCTGAGTCATGTGGGGAGGAGGGTGGCATCAGTCCCGATATTCTTCATTATTGATTCATATTCATGAAAGTTGCCCAAAGTTCAGTTTGGCGAATGCCTGTGCAGGTATCACAGATCAAAGGAGTCACCGAGCTACATCCTGTGAAGAGGCTGCGGAACTTTGCAGTGTTTATTGGCCATTTGCATTTCCTCTTCGCTTTCCATTACTTGACTTCCACAATAGAGTGGCATCATCTTTAGAATCAGCCCTGTTATTTCAGTTCAGCTTGCTTCTCTTCTTCAAACTTTATGTCTCTGATTACTCTATTTGATTTTAGACGTGTATAACAGCTCAGGGCTCACACTTTGTCTTCCTTTGGCAAATTTCTGATTATAGGTAGAATTCTTTAAAATTTGGTTTCATCACGATTCAGACGTTGAAATGAAAACTAAAATAAACTTTCCAGCATGCCTTTAATCTCCATTTAGATCGGTCTAGGTTGAATAAAAATGACCTATTTGATAATACTTTAGTTTTGCACTTTCTAAAGAACAGAATTAGAGGCAAAAATACTGTAAAAAGTTTCAGGAAGTTAGTGTACTACATTTGGGATTTTAAAACTGCTTGCATTTATTTTAACCATTATTTCTGTCACTTTGAACAAATTATTTCCCTCTTCTCTCTCTAAATGGGAATGAAGAGGGGAGGGTTAAGCTATATCAGTGATTCTCAACCGTGGCTGCACATTAGAACTACCTGAAAAACTTAAAAAAAAAAAAAAATACTGGTGCCCACCTCAGGCCAGTTGAATCAGGCTCTCTAGAAGGGGGTCTATGAATCAGGATTTTTTAAAGAGCCCCAGGTGATTTAATGTGCAAGTGAAAATGGCAATCACAAACCTGATGGTCTCTAATATCCCTTACAGCAAACATCGCTATGATTCTAAAACATACTGAGATTTGGGCAGTGTGCCAAACCCTTCAGTGACTTTTAATCTAGTAAAATGGAGATTCTACTTTAATTTTCCACATAATCAATGGTATTTAGAACTGGCTAAAATAGATGGCTTGTAGGGTGTTTGCTGGTGGCTGAAGCCATTCATGAGCCCTCTGCTTTTCCCACTCCTCCTGTGGTGTTCATGTCTCTAAATGATACATTCTTATGGGCTTTTGTTGAACTAAAAAGTAAATGAACATAAACTCATATTCATAGCAGCATTATTCACAATAGCTAAAACGTGGAAGCAACCCAAGTGTCTATTAACAGATGAAGGGATAAGCAAAATGTAGTGTGTGTGTATGTATATATATATATATATATATATATATATATATATATATATATGTGATGGAATATTATTCAGCCTTAAAAAGGAAGGAAATTCTGACAAACTACAACATGGAGTAACCTTGAGGATGTTATATGTGAAGTAAGTCAGTCACAAATAAACCAGCACGGTATGATTCCCGCATATGAGGTACACAGACTAGTCAAAATCACAGAGCCCAGCAGTGGAATTGTGGTTGTCAGGGACTCATGGCAGGGGGCCCAGGATAAGAAGTTACTGTTTAATGGGTAAAGAGTTTCAGTTTTACAAGATGAAAAGGGTTCTGTGGATGGATGGTGAGGATGGTTGCGCAATAATATATGTTTCATGCCTCTCAACTGTACACTGAAAAATGGTTAAGATGGAACGGCCACAGATAAATATTCCTCCATGTCAAAAAAAAAAAAGGTCAAGATGACATGTTATATGTTATGTGTATTTTATCACAGTAAAAACAAAATTTCTTTTTAAGTAGATAAACAAAGGGGGATAAATAAATGGTCAATCTGTCATATAAATCACTAATCTAGAGGACAGCCAACATCACTTCTCTGTCACCACTTTGAGATTAAAAAGAAAAACATTGGGTTTGGTGTATAATGTGAGTTTTGCAGACATGGTTGTCAAGGCAGAGGAACGTACGGAGATTCAGGTAAGACTCACTTCAATAAAAAAATTGTATGCAACCCATAGCCACTCACTCAACCAAACAGTTATGACTTACAAGCATATTTCCCCCAGGAAGTGTTCAGTGACAGTTTGTGGTTGACAAAGACAATGTGTCCAGCACAGGGTCCAGCCCAAACTTACTAACAAAATATGGTATCTCTGCTGCACAAGGAACTATATTACTGGCAGGACAAAACCTTTAAGACACACAAAGATACTCCATGACACTCTCCTTTATTTCATGACAGCGACCACGAGTGCAAAAGGAGCAGGCTTACCTTGAGCTTCAGGTGAGAAATGTTTCGGGAGCCCTCTGAGTCACCATTTGAGCATCATCAGTGAAAGGGTCTGAGGTTCCCTGAGAAGCTGCTTTGATCACAAAAACAGGAGCTTTGTGTTTAGATCAAACTACCATTTTCTTTCAGGTAGTTATTGACCAGGCTCTTCTCTGATGGGTCAATAACCAACCGATACTTAGCAGAGGTTGGTCGACGTGAAGCTCGATCTCCCAGGCTGCAGATGCAGGGAACGTGACATCAGAGCACGAACGGGTCGAGAGCTTCCGTTCCAAAGCCAAGTGCAGCATGAGGGAATGTGCTGCTGTTCTTTGAAGTGACTTATATAACTTCAGATTTCAACGAGAAATACATTTCTCCTCCCACTGAATTCAGTTGCTTCAGAAGCAGTCTGATTTTTTTTTTTTTAATTAATTTTGGGTAGACCTGATGAGTATATTTAACATTCAAGTTGTCTTAATACTATAAGCCCAGGGACACTGGGAACCTCCTGTTTTGAGTCACAAGGACACAGATGAAAGACCCTGTCCTGGAAGAGCTCACACCCTAGGGGCAGCCAGCACCTACGGGAAAGAGGAAGACCACTTTTAAAATGCTTCAAAATGCTTCTGCTCTCATTTCAGGAGAGGAGGAATATCTTCATGGTTTTCACTGGCCCTCAGAAGAAGTAAATGCTTATTCGATTTTTATTTATAGGTTTACTGTACATTTTTTTAAATTGTGGTAAAATACACATGACATGAAATGTACCATCTTAACCATTTTTAAGTGTACAATTTAGTGGCCTTAAGTGCATGCACATTATTGTGCTACTACCATCACCACCCTCCACCCACAGACCTCTTCATCTTGTGAAACTGAAACTACAGCCACCAAACCATACCCCCCACGCCCCTCCCTAGCCGCCGGCAACCCCCATTCTGCTCTCTGTCTCCCCGAACTGGACTGTTCTCGACCTCATATAAGTGGAATCATCCGGTATTTGTTCTTTTGTCACTCAGTCTAATGTCCTCAAGGTAGAGTTGTTTATTTTACTTTTTTAAAAAGAGCTAATTCTTTCAAGTGTCTCATAAATAACCAACTGCACTTATTCTGCCTGAGGTGTCCCAGTTTATGTACAGGGCTTATTAGAAGGTCACTTCTCTTGGTGCTCAAGGAGCTGCGAAGATGTCCTTTTGCACATACTTGAGGGAAATCGGCATCCTCCAGGAATTGTGTGGACACAGCCAAGGCTCCGTGAGCTCTGAGAAGCACCGGCTCTGGTAGCTGCGGAGGGTGAGGCTCTTCCCCAGGGAGAGCAGGCAGCGGCCTGACTCAGCGCTGCCTCCCAGCCCCCGGCCCACACCGTCCGCACTTGATAACGGGAGTGTAGAACCATCTGGTCTGTGGGCTTAGCAGTAAGAATGAGAGACTCAGGCTCCATGGCACATGTTGCTATTATTTTATTTAACGCTTGTTAAATGGCCAACAGTGCACCAAGCACAGCATAAACCTGGAATTCTTCAATACAGCCTCCGTGACACAAGAGGCACTTGGGCCAAACTTGCTTCAGGGGATTGGAGCCCATTCCTAATGCCTTTCAAATACAGAGCCTTGATTGTTTAAACTCTAAAAGCAGTGATATAAAAAAAATTTTAAGTAAGTGCTGTTTCAGTAACAGTTTCTAGGCAAATTTCACTATACTTCATTAGGTTTCTGTCTTGGAGGAAAATGTGTTCCTCCATATTCCATGTCAGGAAATGAAGTAACCATTTCCACTCACTATCGTGCTCTGTTTCTGTTTAACAAAATAGTAATTTCACCTAAAGGGCTGTTTGTGATCTTGATCACAATCTATGTATTGGACTTTGGCAAATAGAAATTTGTGTTTTCGTCATAGGAAAGCCACTTCCAAGGTACATTGTGTTGCCATAATGCCTTCCAGTGTTGTAATCCTTTAACAAAAGTTTGTAAAGTCACATTATTTGCTAATGTTCCTAACAGACATACTTGCCTTTCTCTTATGCCCTTTAATAGAGTGCCCAATTCTCCCCTGGGCTCCAGGCACTACTGAGCTATTCCAGTGCGTCTCCCTTCAACTAGGAGACTGAAATTCCATTTCTACAGTAAAGAGTCTCAATCTGCAGCGAATTTCTTGGTTGTACAAGAGATCGTTTTTGCTCCGCCCTTGGCATATCCCTCTGCCCTACTGGGTGCAAAACCAAATAGAAATTTCTTTCTTCTTTCTCTCTTGAAAAAAATATTTAATTATAGTTGACATCCAATATTATATTAGTTTCAGGTGTACAACATAGTGATTAAACATTGATATACTTTATGCAGTGATTGCCATGAAAAATCTAGTCACCATCTGTCATCAGACATAGTTATTACAATATTATGACTATACCCCTTTTATTGTACTTTACATCCACATGACTTATTTTATAACTGGCAGTTTGTGCTTCCTAATTCCGTTCACCCTTTTTGCCTGTGCCTCCACTCCCCTCCCCTCCTCTCTGGCTGGCAACCATCAGTTTGTTCTCTGTATCTGTGAGTTTGTTTCTGTTTCGTTTTTTAGATTCTACATGTAAGTGAGATTATACAGTATTTGTCTTTTTCTGTCTTATTTCACTTAGCATAGAACTCCCTACACCTATCTTTGTTATCTCAAATGGCAAGGTGTTATTCCTTTTTGTGGCTAAGTAATATTCCATTGTGTGTGTATGTATGTGTGTGTACATCTTTAGTCATTCATTTATCAATGGACACTTAGCTTGCTTCCATATATTGTTTATTGTAAATAATGCTGCAGTGAACATAAGGGCACATGTATCTTTTCAAATTACTGTTTTCGATTTCTTAATCTCTTAGGATAAATACCCAGAAGTGTGTGTGTGTGTGTGTGTCTGTGTATGTGTGTGTATCCCTTAATTATTTATTGTAGTTACACATGATTGTATTAATTTTGTCTTTTAACCCTCATATTAGCTTTATAATTAGTTGATCCACTACTTTTACTAAACATTTGTCTTTACCAATGAGATTTTTTTCTTTCTTATATTTTCTTATTTTTAGTTTTAGCTTTTTCTTTTCTGCTCAAAAAAGACCCTTTAACATTTCTTGCAGGGTTATGTAGTGATAATAAATTCCTTTAGCTTTTGCGTGTCTAGAAATTCTTTATCTGTCTTTCAGTCTGGATAAAGTAATCTTGGTTATAGATTCCCCTTTCATCACTTTGAATATACCACACTGTTCCCTTCTGTCCTGCAAAGTTTCTGCGGCAAACTCCGCTGGTAATCTTATGGAGGAGTCCTTGTACATACTAGATGCTTTTCTCTTGCTGCTTTTAAGATTCTCTCTTTGTCTTTAACCTTTGGCATTTTAATTGTGGCGTGTCTTGCTTTGAGTCTCTTTGGGTTCATCTTGTTTGAGTCTCTGTGCTTTCTGGACTTGGATGTCTGTTTCCTAACCAGGTTAGGGAAGTTTTCTGCCATTATTTCTTCATATAGGTTTTCTGTCCCTTTCTCTCTCTCTTCTCCTTCTGAGACCCCTATGACCCAAATGTTGGTACACTTAATATTGTCCTAGGGGTCCCTTAAACTACACTTATTTTTTTAAATGTTGTTCTTTTTGCTGTTCTGACTGGGTGATTTTCACTACCTTAACTTCTGGATTGATGATCCGTTCTTCTACATCATCGAATCTGTTGTTGATTCTCTCTAGTGCTTTTCATTTCTGTTATTGTATTCTTTAGTTCTGAATGGTTATTTTTTATGTTTTCTGTACCTTTGTTGCATTTCTCTCTGAGTTTATCTATTTCCGAATTTGTTGAGCATTTTTATAACCATTGTTTCAAATTTTGTATCTGATAGATTGTCTGTCTGTTTTGTTTAGTTATTTCTCTGGGTTTTGTCCTGTTCTTTTGTTTGGAACATATTCCTCATTTGGCTGTTTCTCTGTTTGTTTGTATGTGTTAGGTAGATCCTCTACATCTTCCAGTCTTGAAGAAGTGGCCTTATAAAGCAGTTGTCCTATGGGGTCCAGTGGAACAATCCCCCCTGGTCACCAGAGCCAGGTACTCCAGGGGTGTCCCCTGTGTGGGTTGTGTGTGCCCTCCTGTTATAGTTGGGCTTTAATTGCTGCAGGCATGCTGGTGTGTGGGGTTGACCCTCAGGTGCCTGGCTGTGAGGACCAGCCAAGACTATTTTGGATGATCTGCTGTGCGAGGGCTGACCCCACAGAGTGGGAATTGCTTTGGAGGGGCTCCAGTGCTGGCCCCAGCTGCCTGTTGGGTGTGTCTTGTAGAGCCCTGGGTGGGGCTCTGGTGCTGGCCTAGGCTGCCATTGCTTATGCTGGTCTTGTGATCACTTGGTAGTTGCTATGATTCAACCTGAGGCCCGTGCTGCTTGTGTGGAGGGTCTGGAACACACTGGGGAATGGTCTGGCCAGGGCTGCAGGTTGGGTGGGGCAGGATCTCAGGAATGCTGGTGCAGGGTGAACAGTGTTAGCCAGGGTAATGGAGTGTGACAGGTTTTACACCTGCCTTCTCCAGGTCAGCCAGGTGGAAGGAGAGAACAAAAGACACAAAGGAACAATAGCACCCACCAGTACTTCCCTCCCCAGAGAGAGTTGCCACCAACCCCTGGCCCTCCAGACCTCCCCATAATAGTCAATTCAATTCCTCCCCATTGGACCCAGGCACTTCTTAAACTGCTGCCTCCGTGCTGGAGCTTAAAGCAATGACTTTGTGCATGAGTCTTTTAAGAGCAGTGTCTCGGTCTCCCACAGCCCTTTGTCTCTCTCAGACATAATCCCTGTTGGTTTTCAAAGCTAGATGGTATGGAGACTCCTCTTCCCAGCACAGGTGCCCTGTGCTGGGGAGCCTGGTGTAGGGCTGGGACCCCTCACTCCTCAGGGGGGACCCCTGCAGCTGTGTTATCCCTCCCGTTTGTGAATTGCTACACCTGACCAGGCTGTGTCTCTCTCCCTCCTATCTTTATCGTGGCTTCTTTTTTATATCCTTAGTTATAGGAGTTCTGTTCAGCCAGTTTTCAGGTGGTTCATAGGAGTGGTTGTTCTATATTTAGTTGTAATTTTGATACGTTTGTGGGAGGAGGTGAGTTTAAGATCTACTTGCTCTGCCATCCTGACCCTGCATCTCAAGACTTTCCCTTTCTCTCCCCTACTCATGGTAGGTTTGTTTTTATAGTCTATCACCAGAAACTGGCTAATAGAACCAGCTTTCTTTTTTTTTTTTTTCTTTATTGATTTTAGAGAGAGAGGAAGGTAGAGGGAGAAAGAGATAGAAACATCATTGAGAAAGAACATCGATTGGCCGCCTCCTGCATGCCCCCCTCTGGGGATCAGGCCCACAACCTGGCATGCTTGTGCCCTGAACAGGAGTCAAACTGGCAACCTCTTGGTGCATGGGTCGACTCTCAACCACTGAACCACACTGGCTGGGCGAGAACTAGCCTTCTATGCTATCACACACAGTCTCCTCCCGAGTAAATGAGATGTCTTATTCATCCCATAAGTGAATGCTGGGTACTGAGTTAGTTCTCTGGGATGTACTAAAATGAATCAGATGGAGTCCTCATTCTAAGGGAACAGGGCGAGGGTTTACATTTCATTACTGTAATACAAGTCAGGGTATAATATGTATTATAAGGGTAGGCTATGGTGATTCAAAAGATGAGGAATGAAAATGACCGATTTTCCTTGAACATATACTAAGTATCAGGCACTGTGTTAGGCAGCTTACATATATTATCTAGGTCGTTCCTCACAACCATTAAGCATTTTTACCTCCAACTGAGAAATGAGTACACTGAGGCTGGTCCAGGTGTGATTGCTCAGTTTTTTTGCTTTTTACTGCACTGTTCCAGGCTGGTGACACTTCTTGCTTCCTGTCCTGTCATTGACCCCAATTCCACCCTTTACCAGAAAAAAATAAAGGAGAATAAAGATTGGAAGGCTTCAGATAACTCTTACCAGGTCTGAACTGCCTTCTAGTTTGCATCAGGAATTTGTGAGGCATGTATGCAGAGAAATATATGTGCAAAAAAGAGTAGCCAAAATGTGTGGTGTTTTGTTTTGTTTTTTACAAAAGAATGTGGTTTTGAGAGTCGCATATTTTATTTTGAGAAGCACATTGGTGAAGCCCTTTCTTTGTGTGTGCATAATTCTTTCTTCGTCCTGTGATTCCAATTAGAAAAGAAAAGTCTAAGTTTGGGACTTTGATTCATTTACTAAAGACTTTCTGGGAATAAGAAGATAAAAAGCCATGGTAAACGGAGAGGCACACATGCAGAGAGAACAGCGATCAGAATTCGGATTCAGCCCACCTTCTTGAGTGTCCACTATGCACCCTAGACTACAGGCTTATCTTTTACTATTTATCGTCATAGCAAACCTGGGAGCTAGATGCTAACCCACACACACATTGACAAATGAGGAAACTGAGGCCCTGATAGATGGTAAGTGATGGAACTTAGATTCAAACTCAGTGCAGCTTATGCCTTAAGAGCAGACACATTTGAGATCTCGCAGAGGCTTTTCAGCCAGATACAGCCTGGCCCTTCAAAGCTGGTGATACAGCCTTCTCCACACTCTGGTTTGTTGCATTAGCACACCAGACAAGAGACAGAGAGACCATTATCCCGGAGAACGGATCTGTGTCTGGCATAGCACATATGCACGTTCTAGCTCAAAATTAGGTTGCCCTGGGTTAGCCGAGGCTGCCCCCTGCTACTTCTGCTATGGCTTGACATGTAGGGCTTCCTCAAGAAAAAAAAAAAGTTCCTATTCCAGTAGTGTTAGGTGTCTGCCACCATGCCTCCAGCTAGAGCGGGAATGGAGGCTCCTACTACCAGGGACTGCCACTAAGGGACAGGCCTCGGGGTAAGCTTTCAAGAATCAGATGATGCCAGCACCCGGTGTTCCAGCATGATCATCATCGTACTCCAAGACACAGCAAGTTTTTTTCAGAGATTCTTCTTTCATGTTTCCTGCTGTCCATTACGCAAGGTTTAACAATATAGTCTGGAGATGCAGGTGGGAAGGTTTGGGAGCTGAGACTGTGTGCAAATTTAAGACTATAACTTTTGCTTGAATTGCTTCAAAGTTAATATCTTTCCCCAAAAGAAAAAAAAATACAGCAAATTAAGTTAATTCTAGTCTAATTTACTGTGGTCTGAATATAGCGTGATGTTCAAAGCCTGTCATACAGGTCATCAGTAAATGTTTGCATGAGTCAACGGATAGTGCTTTTAGGACTTCGCTGTGCCTGCTTCGGCAGCACATACACTAAAATAGGACTTTGCCAAAACCAAGAGTGACAATGCTCTCTGGATTGGGCCTAATTTGGAATCTTTATAATAATAGTGGAGGAAATTTTAGGCACAAGAATCAGAGAGCCGTTAAAAGCCTCTTTGCTCCTTTATTTTCTGCCCAAACCAATATTAAACCACCTTCCCATGGTATCTGCACTCCATTCTGGCTCTGCTGGTGTGGTTTCTGCCCCCACCCCCTCCTCCTGCAATGTCTGCCACTATCTGGATCTTCCATTTCGCACTTTTTAAGGGGCAAACACGAAAGGTTTTGTCTTAAAGCCATAGCCACACTCCCAAGGTACAACTGCGAGCTGTTTTCAGGAGGAAGGTATTGTGAATACTGGATCGCCTCCTCTTGGGTAGAATTCTTCACCTCATTGGAGGGAGGTTCGATGAGCAGGTCCCTCACTTGGACACTAAGGGAGTTTTCACAGGAATTTTAAAGCCATCATAAATTCTCTATGTTGCGGTAATTGTTAATATCCTCTGGAAACGTGTTAGTGAATCTTTAATGCAATCACAGTGGCCCCATTTGTTAAGTCTCACTTATTTCTCACAAGGGGAAAGATAACAGTTATTGGGTCATATGTGTTAGGGGAGTCAGGCCTATAAAAGGGGATTTGACCAGGAGTCTCCCAGAACAAACTGATAAATGAATGGACTAACAGATGAATGAACTGAGCAGTCAAGCAAGGTATGTACGATGGCTTTATCCAGTGGGCTGGCAGTCTTCCGCCTCCTTCGACACATCTTGACTGGGGATTTTAAAATGTTTAATATTTTAAAGAATTTTTCAATGGCTTTTTAGCTCTCACAGTTTTGATTATTAAGATTCTTCCTTGGATTGCATTATTTCAAATACATTGTTGTAGTTCCAGAAATAGCTTCCCTTTTTAAGATGAAAATTCCTTTTCTTAGTGTTGATTAAATTTCCTTAAAAATATTCAATAATCTTGGGGCTCTTTGTTTCAGCCACGCATGAGCTCACGTGGAATATTGAAGTTCTCAGCCTAAGTTTATACACAGCACTCATATTATTGAGTCAGCTCTCCTACATTGGTGTTTAAATACTGTAATGTACTTTCTAACTTTTTCAAAGGCATAGCCATCTGATGCCTGTAAACAAATAGGAAAAAAGTTATTTATTGTCCTCCTTTTTCTTCTTGGTCTCCACCTCCTTCTCCTCCTCTTCTTCTTCCTCTTCCCCTCCTTCTAGAGAGATTTCAGTTAGAAAATAATGTTTTGTTGCTGTTTAAAAAAAAAAAATGTGGTATGGATTGAATCTCCTTATTCATCTTAGAGGTCAAGTCTTATATGCATCCATTGAGAAATGATGTATTCACTCATGATGTGGTGGTTATCAACAGCAGATTGAAAGCACCCTTTCTGATCTATACCTCTTACATCTTTATATAATGCCTTTATGTGCAACTACAATGAAAGACGACTGAACTGCTGTGCTATGTTCTGATCCAGAGAAACTGTATAAATTGTGTGTTTTATTGCATCTAAGAGCATGTATTAGTCAGCTTAGGCTGCCATAACAAAATACCTTAGACTGGTTGGCTTAAACAACAGCAATCTGTCTTGCAGTTCTGGAGGCTGGGAAGTGCCTATCTTGTTGCTGGCCGATTCAGTTTCAGGTGAGGAATCTCTTCTTGACTTGCTGATGGCTGCCTTCTTGCTGTGTCCTCACATTGCAAAAGAGAGCTTGGTGCTGCTTCTTCTTATATTATTGGATTAGAGCTTCACCTTAATGACCTCATTTAACTTTTATCACCTCCTCACAGACCCCATCTCCAAATTATAGTCACACTGGGGGTTAGTGTTACAACATAAGAATTTTGGAGACACAATTCAGGCCATAGCAGAGCACTTGAGCTCTTGTTGAACATCAGTTGAAACATATACCCTTGCCTGGCCGGTGTGGCTCAGTGGATTGACCGCCGTCCCATGGACTGTGAGGTCCCGGTTTGATATCTGGTCAGGGCACATGTCCAGGTTGTGGGCTTGACCCCCGGTAGGGGGTGTCCAGGAGGCAGCCAGTGATGTATCTCTCTCACATCGATATTTCTATCTCTCTCTCCCTTCCTGTCTCTCTAAAAAAAAATCAATAAAAACATATTTTAAAAACAAGTTTAAAAAAACATGCACCCTTAAATTAACACACTAGAAATGTATATTAAATACACTAATGAAACATTTAAATATACAAAGTATAGAGAAGAAGGAAATGTTCCTGAATCAATCACTCCATGATTTCTATTAATTTCTGTCTTTAGTGTTTTGTTTCAGAATATGACAATTATTTTCTCAATATGTTTCTATTTTAAAATTACCTTTACTAATAAGATTTATTTTTGTGGGTCTACATGGTACCAGGTATCCAGAAGACAAATACAGAGTTCTATCATCTAAATATTTGCTAACACCTCTTTTATGTGATGGGTCTTGACTACAAAAGAGATGTTGATAAGCTCTCTACACACCAATAATTGTTTGTTCCCTTTAGAGAGGTACACAGTCTGTCAAAATGCCTGAATTGGTTCTAGTATGCAAATAAATGTAATGGAGGAAATACTTTTTTAGGTCACAGTTTGGGAGAAGATGGCATTTTTATTATGAAAAGTGTCAAGGTCTGTTTTTCAACCTGTAAAAAACAAGACCAAAAACAAATAGATTGGCCTAGATAATGTTTAAGTTTTTTTCCGGTTTTAAAACTGTATAATTTACTTTATTTTGAAATTTTTATTTTCAAAAAGCACAATCAAATAAGAAAATTTGACTTACTTGTGTCATATAAACTTTATCCTAAACACAGTAGATAGCAGGCAGTTTAAACAGTTTACTACTGATACAGTGTAAGACTTTAATAGGCAGTTGGATAATTTGAGCCAAATTATTTGCCAATCTAAATGCCATTTAATCGTTTATTGAAAATATTGGAGTTGTGAGGTCACGAATGTTTGTAAAATCTTATTCTTTACACAACAATAGTACTGGGGCTGGCAAAGGGTAGATATAAGGATCAATGAAACAGAACTTAGAGTCTAGATGTAAACCAATGTGTTTATGGTCAACTTAATTTTTTTTTTGGTACATGCCCCTAGTGGGAACCGAACCCGGGACTCTCTGGTCTGCAGGCCGACGCTCCAGCCGCTGAGCCAAACCGGCCAGGGCTCAACTTATTTTTAACAAGGGTACCAAGATCATTCAAGGAGAAAGAATAATCTTTTTAACAAATGGTCCTAGGGTACATGAAATTGTACCCTCATCTTGTATGGTATATAAAAATGAATTCAAAACAGATCAAAGAGTTAAACCAAAAAGCTAAAACTATAAAGTTCTCAGAAGAAAAAATAGGGTTAAATGTTATGTTCTCATAGTTGACAATGGGTTCTTAGATATAGCACCCAAAGCATAAGCAATAAAATAAATAAATAAATAAATAAATAAATAAATAAATTGGATTTCATCAAAACTAAAAACTTTTGTGCAACAAAGGATACCATCAAGAAAGCAAAAAGACAACCTACAGAATGGGAGAAATATTTGCAAATCATATATCTGATAAAGGACTTGTGTCCATAATATATAAAAACTCTAATGACTCAATAATAAAATGACAAATAACCAATTACAGAATAGGCAAAGGATCTGAATAGACATTTCTCTAAGGAAGATATACAGTGGCCAACATCAATAGTGAAAAGATGCTCAACATCAATAGTCAATCATAAGAGAAATGCAAGTCAAAACTTTAATGAAATAGTACTTCAACACCCACTAGGATGGCTAGAGTAAAGATGTCAGATAGTAACAAATGTTGACAACTATATGGAGAAATCAGAACCCTCACACACGTCTGATGGGATGTAAAATGATGCAGCCACTTTGGAGAACAATCTGGCAGTTCCTCAAACGTTTAAACATAAAGTTACCACATGGCCCAGTAATTCTACTCCCAGGTATATACTGAAGAAAAATTAAAATGTATGTCCACACAACAGCTTGCATGTGAATGTTTACAGCAGCATTATTCATAATAGCCAAAAGGTGCAAACAACCCAAACGTCCATCAACTGATGAATGGTTAAACAAAATGTGGTATATTTATTCAGTGGAATAGTATGTGGCATAAAAAGGGAATGAAGTACTCATATATGCTACAACATGAATGAACCTTGAAAAATTATACTGACTCAAAGAAGCCAGTCACAAAGACCACATATTACATGACTCATTCCATTTATATGAAACGTCCAGAATGGGCAACTCTATAAAGACAGAAAATAGATTAGAAGTGGCTTAGGGCTGGGAAAAATAGAGTCATATAAGGGGAGATTGTTAAAGGGTACAAGGTGTCCTTTTTAAGAATGAGAAATATTCTAAAATTGTGATAGTTTCACATATTGTGACTATCGTAAAACCTACTAAATTGTACAGTTTAGATAGATAAACTGCATGCTATGTGAACTATATCTCAGCAAAGCTGTGAAAAAAAATTGTATTCTTTAAACACTGGGAAAGAAACTATTGTGGTGGTACATTGTGGGGGAGGTTTATAGATGAAGCTTTGGCAAAAAGGGGCTCTACCATGGTTTCCAAGGTTCTTTTCATGGCTGCAAAATTATATTCTTAGTGGGTACTGATTGTCCTGTGAGATGGAACATACTCCAAAACCACTGACTCTTCAAACAATTTCCAGATCTTATTAAAATTCCAAGTAAAATGAAGCCCATAGTAAATTGTTTTTCAATTAATTTAAAATATTGGAGTTTTTTTTTAAAAGAAACCTTCCTTTGTCATTTTTATCAATGTTCAAGAACAAGAATATATGTTTAACATGTTCTAATACATCAAAAATTTAATCTAATTAAGAGAATTGTTAAGATGTTAAGTTCGCTGATTTGCTTATAGGGGGCAGTAGAGAAGTGGTTAAGAGATCCATGGATTTAGGCTTCTGTTCTGGCTCTGTCAAAATAAGCTGTAAAATGATGTTCTCAACTTTCCTTTCTTCATCTGTAAAATGGGTATAATTGTAGTCCAGTCCACATGAAGTTATAAAAACATTAATTGGAAAAGCAAAATGGATACATTTTGTATATAGTAAGAATTTTAAATGCCTCTCTTCATCATCATTATATATACTATATATACACACACACATATATTTATTTACTTATTTTTATTAATTTATTTTTGTTACAGATGTTTCTCCTTTTTTCTCCATTGACATCCTCCTCCCCCCGCCCCATCCCCAGTTTTGTTGTCCATGTCCATTGGTTATGCGTACATGCATACAAGTTCTGTGGTTTATCTCTTCCCTCCCCACCTCACCTCCTCTTCTGAGGGTTGTCAGTCTGTACCCTACTTCCATATCTCTGGGTCTATCCTGTTCCTCAGACTGTTATGTTCATTATATTCCACAAATAAGTGAGATCATGTGATATTTGTCTTTCTCTGCTTGGCTTGTTTCGCTTAGGACAATACTCTCCAGGTCCCTCCATGTCGCCTCAAAGGATAAGAGATCTTTCTTTCTTACAGCTGCATAGTACTCCATTGTGTATATGTACCACAGCTTTTTTATCCATTCATCTACTGATGGACACTTGGGCTGTTTCCAGATCTTAGCTATTGTAAATAGTGCTGCTATGAACATGGGGGTACATATATTCTTTCTGATTGGAGTTTCAGGCTTCTTAGGGTATATTCCTAGAAGTAGGATCACTGGGTCAAATGGCAATTCAATTTTTAATTTTTTGAAGTAACACCATAGTGTTTTCCATAGTGGCTGCACCAGTCTGCATTCCCATCAGCAGTGTACTAGAGTCCCCTTTTCTCCACACCCTCGCCAACACTTGTTTGATGATTTGTTGATGGCGGCCACTCTGACAGGTGTGAGGTGATACCTCATTGTTGTTTGAATTTGCATCTCTCTGATGATTAGTGATGTTGAGCATTTCTTCATATGTCTCTTGGCCATTTGTATGTCCTGTTTGGAGAGGTGTCTATTTACGTCCTCTGCCCATTTTTTAATTGGGTTCTTTATCTTCCTTTTGTTGAGTTGTATGAGCACTCTACATATTTTGGAAATTAACCCCCTATCTGATGTATCATTGGCAACTATGCTCTCCCATACAGTGGGTTCCCTTTCCATTTTGATGGTTGTATCTTTTGCTGTGCGGAAGCTTTTTAGTTTGGTGTAGTCCCATGTGTTCCTTTTTTCCTTTGTTTCTCGTGCCTTAGGTGATGTATCAGTGAAAATTCTGCTGCGTATGATGTTTGAAATTTTGTTGCCTACATTTTCTTCTAGGATTTTTATGGATTCATGAGTCACATTTAAGTCTTTTATCCATTTTGAGTTTATTCTTGTGTATGGTGTAAGTTGATGGTCTAGTTTCATTTTTTTGCATGTAGCTGTCCAATTTTCCCAACACCATTTATTAAAGAGGCTGTCTTTACTCCATTGTATGCTCTTGCCACCTTTGTCCAATATTAATTGAGCATAATGTCTTGGGTCAATTTCTGGATTCTCTGTTCTGTTCCACTGGTCGATATGCCTGTTCTTGTGCCAGTACCAGGCTGTTGTGATTATAGTAGCTTTGTAGTATAATCTGATATCCAGTATTGTGATCCCACCTACTTTGTCCTTCTTTTTCAAGATTGCTGTGGCTATTCGGGGTCTTTTTTGGTTCCATATGAACTTTTGAAGTATTTGTTCTAGTTCTGTGAAATATGTCACTGGTATTTTGATGGGGATTGCATTGAATCTATAGATTGCTTTGGGTAATATGGACATTTTAATGATATTAATTCTTCCAATCCATGAACAAGGTATGTGCTTCCACTTTTTAAAATCTTCCTCTATTTCTTTTTTCAATGTCCTGTAGTTTTCTGCAAATAGGTCCTTTACTTCTTTGGTTAAGTTTATTCCTAGGTATCTTAATTTTTTTGCCACGATGGAAATGGGATTGTTTTTTTAGTTTCTCTTTCTGTGAGTTCATCATTGGTGTATAAGAATGCCATCGATTTCTTGACATTAACTTTATATCCTGCTACTTTGCCAAATTCATTTATTAAGTCTAGTAGATTTTTGATGGAGTCTTTAGGGTTTTCTATGTATAATATCATATCCTCTGAGAATAATGACAGTTTCACTTCCTCCTTTCCAATTTGGATCCCTTTTATTTTTTCTTCATGTCTGATTGCTGTGGCTAAGACTTCCAGTACTATGTTATATAAGAGTGGCGAAAGTGGGCATCCCTGTCTTGTTCCTGTTCTTAAGGGAAATGTTTTTAGTTTTTGCCCATTGAGTATGATGTTGGCTTTAGGTCTTTCATATATGGCCTTTATTATGTCAAGATATGATCCCTCTATTCCCACATTGCTGAGCGTTTTTATCAGAAATGGGTGCTAGATTTTGTCGAATGCTTTTTCAGTGTATATTGATATGATCATGTGGTTTTTATCTTTCATTTTGTTTATGTGGTGTATCACATTTATTGATTTGTGAATATTGTACCAGCCTTGCATTCCTGGGATGAATCCCACATGGTCATGGTGAATAATATTTTTGATGTATTGCTGGATCCGATACGCTGGTATTTTGTTAAGGATTTTGGTATCTATGTTCATCAGGGATATTGGCCTGTAGTTTTCTTTCTTTGTAGTGTCTTTTTCTGGTTTTGGAATTAGAATTATGCTGGCCTCATAAAATGAGTTTGGAAGTCTTCCTTCTTCTTGAATTTTTTGAAATAGTTTGAGGAGAATGGGTGTTAGTTCATCTTTGAATGTTCGGTAGAACTCCCCGTGAAGCCATCCGAGCCTGGGCTTTTGTTTGCTGGGAGAGACTTGATTACAGCTTCAATTTCCTTAGTTGTTATTGGTCTGTTCAAGTATTCTGTCTCTTCCCGGTCCAGTTTTAGGGGACTATGTGTTTCTAGAAATTTGTCTATTTTGCTTAGATTGTCAAATTTGTTGCCATATTATTGTTCATAGTATTTGTTAACGATCCTTTTTATTTCTGTGGTGTCAGTTGTTACTTCTCCTCTTTCATTTCTGATTTTGTGTATTTGGGTTCTCTCTCTTTGTTTCTTGATTTCTCTAGCTAAGGGTCCATCAATCTTGTTAATCTTTTCAAAAAACCAGCTCTTTGTTTCATTGATCCTTTGAATTGTTGTTTTTTTTTTTTTTTTTTTTTTTTTTTTTTTTTGGTGTCCAGGTCATTTATTTCTGCTCTGATCTTTGCTATTTCCTTCCTTCTACTTGCTCTGGGGTTTTCTTTTTGTTTGCTTTCTAGTTCTTTAAGTTGTGAGGTTAGATAGTCCATTAGAAATTTTTCTTGTTTCTTTAGGTAGGCCTGGCGTGCTATGAACTTCCCTCTCAGAACTGCTTTCGCTGCATCCCATAGATGTTGTGTTGTTGTGTGTTCATTTTCATTGGTTTCCAGAAAATTTTTAATTTCTTCCGTGATCTCCTCGGTAACCCATTCATTGTTTAATAACATGCTATTTCGCCTCCATGTGTTCAAATGTCTTTGCATGTTCTTCTTGCAATTGATTTCTAGTTTCATGCCATTGTGATCAAGAAGATGCTTGATATGATTTCAATCTTCTTGAACTTGTAGAGACTTCGTTTGTGTCCTAACATGTGGTCTATCTTTGAGAATGTCCCATGTGCACTTGAGAAGAATGTGAATTCTGTAGTTTGGGGGTGTACTTCTCTGTAGATATCTATTAAATCCATTTGGTCTAGTGCTTCATTTAGAGTCTCTGTTCCTTGTTAATTTTTTGTCTAGAGGATCTATCCAGTGATGTCACTGGAGTGTTGAAATCCCCTGCTATGAGTGTATTGCTATCAATTTCTCCTTTGAAGTCCTCCAGAAGATTTTTAATATATTTTGGATCTCCTATATCAGGTGCATATATGTTTACCAAGGTTATATCTTCCTCTTGGATAGATCCTTTCAATATTATGTAGTGACCGTCTTTATCTCTAGTTATGGCCTTCATTTTGAAATCTATTTTATCAGATATGATAATTGCTACCCCAGCTTTTTTTTTCCTTTCCATTTGCTTGGAAGATTTTTTTCCATCCCTTCACTTTCAACCTGTGTGAGTCTTTTGTTGTGAGGTAGGTCTCTTGTAAACAACATATATATGAGTCATGCGTTCTTATCCAATCAGCCACTCTGTGTCTTTTTATTGGAGCATTCAATCTATTAAAATTTAAGGTGATTACCTGAAAGGCACCAGAGTCATATGGGGAAGAACTGAGCTGTTTGGCATTGGAGCAAGGGCTGGAGAGGAAGCTTTCTCCTGGACAGACGTGCTATCAGAGGCCATTGTTCCTTTGGTGAGCCCTTCCCTGAGCTGGCAGACCCTGCCATATCTGGGACTCCAGCAACCTTGCTCACACTGTTGGCCCTGCCCTGGTGATTCCCTGAGGCCCCGCCCCAGCCAACTTCCAGGCCCACCCAAGCTGTTGCCAGTTGCTTTACCATAGGATTGGCTTGTCTTGGAGCCTGCTTCAGCTTTTCCTAAATTCTTTCAAACAAGCAGCATCTGGTCTCAGCTAGCCCCATACCTCTCGCTAAGTAATACATCGAAACAAACACAGGGAGGCAGCCAAAATGAGGAGACAAAGAAACAGGTCCCAAATGAAAGAACAGAACAAAACTCCAGGAAAAGAACTAAGTGAAATGGAGTTAAGCAACCTAACAGATGCTGAGTTCAAAACACTGCTTATAAGGTTGCTCAATGGACTTAGTGAGAACCTCAGTGAACTTAGAGAGGGCATCAAGGGCATAAAAATAGACCAGTCAGAAATGATGGAATCACAGTCAGAAATGAAGGAGGCACTAACTGAAATAAAGAATAGTTTACACAGATTCAATAGTAGAGTAGGCAAAGCCAAGAAGCAAACCATCGATTTGGAATATAAGGAAGCAAAAAATACCCAATCAGAACAGCAAAATGAAAAAAGAATCCAAAAAAATGAGGATAGTGTAAGGAGCCTCTGGGACAACTTCAAGCATGCCAACATTCGCATCTTGGGGGTGCCAGAAGGAGAAGAGAGAGAACAAGAAATCGAAAACCTATTTGAAACAATAATGGCAGAAAACTTCCCAAACTTGGGGAAGGAAACAGACATACAAGTCCAGGAAGCACAGAGAGTCCCAAACAAGATGAACCCCAAGAGGCCCACACCAAGACACATCATCATCAAAATGCAAAAGGTTCAAGACAAAGAGAGAATCTTAAAAGCAGCAAGAGAAATCAGTTAGTTACCTACAAGGGAGTTCCCATCAGACTATCAGCTGATTTCTCAAAAGAAACTTTGCAGGCCAGAAGGGAGTGGCAAGAAATATTCAGAGTGATGAAAAGCAAGAACCTACAACCAAGATTACTCTATCCTGCAAAGCTGTCATTTAGAATCGATGGCCATATAAAGAGTTTCCCAGACAAGGAAAAGCTAAAGGAGTTCATCACCACCAAACCATTATTATATGATATGTTGAAGGGTCTTCTTGAAGAAAAAGATAAAAAAATATGAACAAACAAAATGGCAATAAATACATATCTATCAACAATTGAATCTACAAACAAAATGAACAAGCAGAACAGAAACATTCTCATAGATACAGAGAACTTTTGTTGGGTACCAGATGGGTGGGGGCTGGGAGGAGGGGTGAAAAAGGTGAAGGGATTAAGAAGTACAAATTGGTTTTTAGAATGACAAATCTCAAAGGGAAGGGGGTTCGGGGGTGGGAAGAAATAAACCAAAGAAATTATATGTATATATGCATAACCAATGGACACTGACAACAGTGTGGGGGAAAAGCAGGAGGGGGGCAGGAATGGGGAGGAGGGGGGCAATGGGGGAAAAATGAGGAACATCTGTAATACATTCAACAATAAAGATAAGTTAAAAAAAAATTTAAGGTGATTATTGATATGTACTTATTTATTGCCATTTTTGTTTAATATGGTTATATTTTTCTTCTATTTCTTCTACAAATTACAGCAGTCCTTTTAACATTTCTTACAGTGCTGGTTTGGTGCTAATGTATTCCCTTAGCCTTTTTTTTTGTCTGGGAAGCTCTTTATTTGACCTTCTATTTTGAATGATAGCCTTGCTGGATAGAGTAGTCTTGGATTCAGATCATTGTTTTTCATTACCTTGATTACTTCATGCCATTCCCTTCTGGCCTGTAGTGTTACTGTTGAGAAGTCAGCTGATAGCCTTATGGGGGTTCCTTTGTAGGTAACCTGTTGCTTATCTCTTGCTGCCTTTAGGATTCTCTCTTTGTCTTTAATTTTTGGCATTTTAATTACTATGTGTCTTGGTGTGGGCCTGTTTGCGTTCTTCTTACTTGGGGCTCTCTGTGCTTCTTGAACTTGAATGCCTTCTTCCTTCTCCAAATTAGGGAAGCTTTCTGTCACTATTTCTTCAAATATATTCTCTAACCCTTGCTCATTTTCTTCTTCTTCGGGGACTCCTATGATGCGGATATTATTACGTTTCCAGTTGTCCCACAGTTCTCTTAAGCTGTCTTCCTGTTTTTTCATTGTTTTTTCCTTTTGGTTTTCTGATTGGTTGATTTTCCCTACCTTGTCTTCTAATTCACTGATCCGGTCCTCAGCTTCCTCTACTCTGCTGTTTAGTCCTTCCAATGTGTTTTTTTATTTCTTCTATGTCATTCTTCATTTCTACTTGGTGGTTTTTCATTTCCAATTGGTTGATTTTCAATGTTTCTATGTCTTTATTCATGGTGTTGATGTCCTTACTCATGCTGTTGAGCTTCCTCAAGATCATGGCTCTGAATTCTACCTCTGATAGCTTGCTTAACTGCATTTCATTTATCTCATCTTTGCTACAGGTCTCTTGTTCTTTCATTTGGGATTTGTTTTTTTTTGTTTCACCATTTTGGCTATCTCAATGGGTTTTGGAGTGTGACAAATTTTTCCTGTGGGTGTTGGTGTTCTTCTGTTTGTGGCTCCCTGTATTGGGTTTGGATGAGCATGGGAGGACCCACGTTAAACACCACTTTCAAATCATACTTTTCTGGGTAGATTTTCAAGCCCAGGAACGGTTTAGTTATCCTCTAGCTTTTTGCCTGGAGGCTATTAGTCAGGGTTACTTGAAGAGCCTTGGGTTCTCAGTTGAATGAAAACCTCCCTCAGGTGTTCAGGGTAAGAGGATTTCCCGAGGGTGGGGCAGATGCTTGTTGTTAATGAGCCTCAATTTGCATTTCAATGGCCCACCTGGGTGGGGTTGAATCTCCGAGGGAGGGGCTGCCGCCTCTCCCCAGAGCCCTGGGAAAGAGTAAGATGTCCAACATCCTGTGTGGCCACAACTCAGCAAAAGCTCTGAGCACCCTCCAAATCCTGAGTGTCCCCACACAGTTCCAGTCCTTCTCCCTTCCCTCTGCTGGAGCCCAAGGTGAGTGGGTGTGACTGTTTTAGCGTTCTGTCCCAGCCCTCTGCGCTGTGGAGCAGGCTTGGGAATTTAACCCCGAGGGCGCTGCTCATAGCTAAGACCGATGCTGTCGGTGGGCTCCCAGCCCCCCTCTTGCATCTCTGCAATCCTACCAGGATTGATTCAGTGTCCCTGGTTATATGGTCCTCACAAGCTGCTTTTCTGTTGCTTTTTCCTGACGATTTGTCTTTATTTGAGTTGTAATTCCAGTTTGGTCCTGGGAGATGGTCTGTGTAGCTTCCATTCACTCTGCCACTATTTTGGACTCTCACTATTATTTTTTTTTAATTTGAGAGAGAGCAGAATGGAGAGGGAGAAAGAGCGAGACATTGATCAGTTGCTTCCCAGATGAAACCTCCCCGGGGGTCGAAACTGCAACCTGGGTATGTACACTGACCAGGAATCAAATCAGTTACCCTTTGGTGCATGCGATGATGTCATCCAACTGAGCCACACTGCCTAGGGCTCATCGTTATAATTTTTAATTAGGCGTTTATCACTTGGCCTCATATATATTCTGTTGGAGAAAAATATACAATCAAGTGATTCACTCTGCCTTTTTTCTTTTTTTAAGCTCATTGGTAGATTTTCCACTGACTTCAGTGTTTACACCATAGACAATTTGCTTCACTTGTAATTTGAGCTAATTTTTCCCTAAAGATGGGCAGAAAACCAGTCACATACACTTGGATCCCAAACTTGGTATTTCACTTTGTCAAGGTGTGACTTCCATAAGTTCTCAAACTATATTGTGTTAAGTGTGAAAAACACATGCTTTCCTTATGTTCTCATTAATACAAAGTCACTAAACATTTTGCATCTGCTTAATCTTTTAGTCAAGATGTATAGTATGGAAAGCTAGATCGATGGGGTCTCTCTCCTTCCAACTTTTGCTCTTAACAACTGCCATTCTTATTTAGAAAATGAACTTTTCCCAAAGGCATTGAGCAGCTTCTCTGTAGGCTATAGTTAAGTCCCTCAAATCTGGAAAATGAGAACTTGGAGACAGGTACAATTCTTGGCACTTGGATGATAAATGATTTACAAGTTTAGCTTGCTTCCACTTACAGAGCTTGGCAGTACAGTGCAAATCTTGTCAAAAACTTGTTCAGTGATTAAAGATTTATTTAAGAGCTCTGCAATGTCCTGTCCATTTTGGGAAGTCACAAAAGAATTAGTCACTGACTTCCTGGAGATTATAACCTCCTAAATAAAAAACAAATACCATATGCCCATTTTCTTTTGTTATTTTCTCAGAGTGGGCAACATCTGAGTTTCAAGGAAAGCATACCATAGCATGGGAAACAGAAAGCAGAAAATAAAGTTATTGGAATAGAATGAAGAATTTAACATTTGTTGATTGAAAATCCTACTTTCTAGGATAATTACACAGTTATGTCATACCTAGATTATTTGACCAAATATGGAGCTAATTAGTTTTCCTAAAAACAAGGTGCTACCTTAGATAGCAGTCACATTAAAGAGATTTATATTCAGTTATAATTTAGTGGTCAAAAAAACTTTCCCACAACTTTCATTAGGTAAAAAAAATGTTTTCATGTTTCTGAATACTAAAGATATAACAGTATTATTTGAGCTTTAGAATGTCCCTCCTAAATGGTGTATAAACACAACCTCGTATATATCTAAGTCTGCCCAGGCATAGTTGGATTTTATTCACGTTCTTAACTTTTTATGACACCAATTATCTATGAACAGAGATTGCAAAAACATTGCCCTTTAAAGTTCCTGTTTGATCTATGGTTAAGATACACATATTTTTATTAAAATCAATAAAACAATGCACTGAAGTTCTGTAATAAGTCCACCAGGATATTCTGATAGTGTACAGTAGTATTACAGTATAATTTTAATTTGCATTTTGCTAAAGATGTTGAACAATGTTTTATGTCCTTATTTGCCATCTGTCTATCATTTTTGGTGATATGCTTATATAAATCTCTCCCATCCCCATTTTTATTGTGTTGTTTGTTTTGTTGTTATTGAATTTTGGGAGTTCTTTATATATTCTGGATACAGATCCTTTCTCAGATAGATGATTTGCAAATATTTTCCCCCAGTCTTTGGCTTGTCTTTTCAGTCAAACAAAAGAGTATTTTTTAAGTAGTAGATATTTTTGATTTTGTTGAAGTTTAATTCATCAAGCTTTATTGTGTGGATCATATTTTTGGTGTCATACTTGGGAAACTCAAATTTGCCTAGATCAGGGTCACTGTGTTGTCTTTTAGAAGTTTTATATTTTAGGTTTGACAGTTGGGTCAATGATCCTTTTTAAAAAATTTTGCACAATGTACAAGGTATAGAATGAAGTTTTTTGTTGTTCTTCTGCATGAGGATTTCAAATTATTCCATTACCATTTGTTGAAAAGACTATTTTTTCTCTAGCAAATTACTTTTGTACCTTTGTAAAAAATCAATTGACCATGTATGTGTGAGTATGGACTTTCTGGCCTTGCTCTTCTGTTCCATTGATCTGTTTGTCTATCTTGATGGCAATTCTATGATAGTTTGATTACTGTAGCTTTATAATATGCCTTACTATCAGGTAATGCTAGCCCTTTGCATCTGTTTTGGTTTCTTTTTTTTTCACTTTTTTCGCTAGGTCCTTCACATTTCCATAAGAAGTTTATAATCAGCTTGTCAATTTTGACAAAAAAAATTTAAAAGCCTGCTTAGATTTTTATTTACATTGTGTTGACTCTATAGATGAATTTGAGGATAAGTAACACCTCACTAGTATTGAGTTTTGTGACAATTAAACATAGTCTATCTCTCCATCTATTTACATCTTTAATTTTTCTCAGCAGTGTTTTGTAGTTTTCAGTGTACAGGTCTTACACATCTTTAATCAGATTTATCCCTAAGTAGCTGATATTTTTTATGCTATTATAAGTGAAACTGCATTTTTAATTTTAATTTCTGATTGTTTGTGGCTACTATGTTGAAATACAATTGACTTTTACATTTCAATCTTGTATTCTACAACTTTGCTAAACTCAGTTATTAGTTCTGGTAGTTTTCTAATAGATTACATAAGATTTTCTCATCTGCAACTAAAGACAGTTTTATTTTTTCTTTCTAATTTTTTCTAAAAATGCCTTTTATTTCTTTTTCTTTTCTTATTGCATTGTTTGTACCTCTAGTGCAGTGTTGAGTAGAAGCAGTGAGAATGGATATCCTTGCCTTGTTTTTAATCTTATAGGGAAAACATTCAGTTAGTCTTTCATTATTAGGTATGATGTTATCTGTAAGTTGGGTTTTTTTGTTGTTGTTGTGGTTAAAACCATTTTTTAGGTTGTATAAGATATTATTTTTTGCATGGCTTAAATCCTTTTAAACTTATTTAAATATGTTTTATGGCTAAGAATATTGTCTATTTTGGTAAATGTTCCTTATATACCCAAGAAAAATGTATATTCTTCTGTTGTTGGGTGACGTGTTTTGTAAGTTACAATTAAATCAAATTGGTTGATAGTGTTGTTCAAGTTTTCTATATACAGCTGACTCTTGAACAACATGGGTTTGAACTGCCCGGGTCCACTTATATGCAAATTTTTTTCAGTAAATATGTGTACTATTTTTGACCTGCAGTTAGGAGTCTACAGATGCAAAGGTTTAACTGTATGAATTGATCCATGCCATTTTATACAGGGGACTTGAGCATCCACACATTTTGGTATCCATGAAGGGTGCTGGAACCAATCCCCCATGGGTACCCAGGGACAACTTAAGTTTTGGGGGAGTCAAAATTGTACACAGTTTTTCGACTGCACAGGGGGCAGTGCTCCTAATCTCCATATTGTCAACTGTACTTATTTTCTGTCTGTTGGGTCTATCAATTATTGAGAGAGTGGATGTACATTTTTCCTTTTGATATCTTTTTATGCTTCATTAATGCTTAGAAAGAGAACGATGCTGTGAATGCCATATGGAAGATCTTGGTATCATTCAGCTATGAAAACATATTTCGTTAATTAGAAAAACTGAAAATAGTACTTAAAAACATTGTTCTGCAGATTTAGATCTTGAAATGAGAATTTTAGATAGTTGGCTGATTATGCAAGTTGACAATGTCAATCAGATCGTCTGTGAAATAATGCAGTGCTGTGAACACTGTGACCCAAATGCTGACGATGTAACAGTTTCGTGATTTCAGTTTTTTTTCTTAGCTGTAGAGACCTTTCCTCAAATAAAACTTTACTAAGAACTTCAATACATATAGCTGATAAGAGTGGAGGTATTTCACTTTTATCTGGGCTCCAGTGCTCAGCCTCACTCTGAGCTTTACTGTCCTTCCCACAGAGGCAATCTCTGATGTACCTTAGCTGAAGCTTTTAGACACCATGGGAAATGTTGAAAACCATGGACCTACCCAAACACTGTGCTAAACAAGAAAAGAAAACAGAATGCCATTCAAAATACTAAAGTGGAGTGGTAAACAGATTTCAACTTTTGCATCAACAATATGAGTTAGTAAACTGCCCAGTGAGCTGTTTGACAACATTTCTAAAATTGATTTCTGTCTCTGCAGTAACATAAAGGTTCGTGCTCAGGTACTGATGTCTGCTGGGGAATAGGTATGGGAACTAGAAGAGCACATGCCATGCATTTGATATTTTTGGTCTTGAGATATCAACACATCTGGTGTCTAAACCTGGTTTCATGTGATTATCTCCTGAGCTGAATTATATGTTTGGTAAAGTAGAAAAAGTATGCAGTGGAGTTAGTTAGGTTTTTCAAAATTGAAATCCACAGGGAATGCTTAGGTAACCTTGTAGAATGGAGATTTTTATAAGGATATAAAAGGAAGTGCAGGAGCCATCTCAGTATTTTCCTTTATGGCATGTGAGTCGTCCCAGGGGCCTGGCAGGGGAGCCCTGAAACAGCATCCATGCTCTCTTCTCTGTGCTCTGGCTTCATAAAAACTTAGTTGCCCTCTCCTTTTCTTTCACTGCTCCCGCCATAGCAAACTAACTCTAATTCACTTTGCCTCAAATCTTCTGCTTTCTGCCACCTTTTTGTGTATCTCCTTGCTACATCCCTCTCTGTACATCTCAAGTTCAAAATCCCCACAAAGAGATAGGTTAAGGAGTGATCTTCTAGAATGGCTGCCCCCTTGGGCAGTATTCTCATGCCAGGTTACTGAAATGTCACTGGACAGCCTATAGGTAGCTGTCCGTAGATCAGGTACCCATCCCTAGTCTAATCACCTGTGGCTAAGGTGGCAGAATCACAAGGTACACAGGATAAAGAAGGGACCGTGTGTCTGGCAGAATCTCTGAAGAATCCCAGCAGGGGGCAGTGTACCGCCCAGGCATGGAACATAGCCTGTCCATTACAGCCATCTTCAACAGTAGGATGTACATTGATTGGACTTACTTGATGTCAAATGAAGAACAAATTTCCTTATGATGGAATAAAACAATGGATTTCAGACTATGTTTGACAGAAAGTCTTAAATTTTCCCCTAAGGAGAAACTTACTAGGTGGAACTCTAACCTCCCTATGCCCTATTTTAACCAGAGCAGTTTCATATTACTCACTTTTACATTTTGGATTTTCAAATAAAATTTTATTTGAAGATAAGATTCCACTCTTCACAAATAGTGAACTGAGAGTCACTAAGCTATAGCAGTACAAAAACTTTTGTTTGGATGATATTTTTAAAGTAGTGAGACTTTAAGTTTTAAAGACTAATAAGAGTTAATAATATATACATGAAATAAAGACGTCACTTTTTACAGAAAACTTGGTAATTTTTACCCAGGTTTTCTCTCAAAAGCTTCTGGAAAGGATGAACAGGAAAATAGAATAAGATTATTTAGCAACATTATATTCTTCATCTCAATTGTTTTTATGTCTTGGATGTTATCATGGGAAATTGTTTAATTATAACTGTCAATATATTTGATGAGTAGGATAAAAATGTTGATACCAATGAACGGATTACAAATTCACAGTGTTAAAAATGACATATTATTACAGCTATCTTGTTTGATTGTGTTTACAGATACAGAACGGCCACATCAGGGTAAAAGTTTATATTAATTGCTAGTTACATTGTAAGTTAATTTTTTTTTTTATCCTCACCCAAGGACATTTTTCCATTTTTTTGTTCAGATAGAGTAGGAGGGAGAGAGGAAGAGAGAGAGAGAGAGAGAGAAACATCGACGTGAAAGGGACACATCAAGTGGCTGCCTCCCGCACGACCCAACCAGGGCCGGGGACAAACCACAACTGAGGTACATGCCCTTAGCGGAAACCGAACCCGGGTCTCTCTGGACTGCAGGCCGATTCACTAACCGCTGAGCCAAACTGGCCAGGGCGTAAGTTAACTATTTATAGTGAATTGGAATACACACATGACTTATATTTTATTTTATTTACTTTTCTATTAATCCTCACCCAAGGATATTTTTTCCATTGGTTTTTTTTTTTTTTTAGAGAGAGTGAAAGGGAGGGAAGGAGGGAAGGACAGGGAGAGAGAAGAGGAGAAAGAGAGAGAAACATCGATGTGAGAGAGATACATCCATTGGTTGCCTCCCACATGTACCCTGACTGGGGCCGGGGATCGAACCTGCAACCCAGGTATGTGCCCTTGACTGGAACTCAAACTTGAGACCCTTTGGTCCACTGGCTGACGCTCTAACCTGAGCCATACCAGCCAGGGCTTTAACTTATATTTTAGATCAATGCATATATCATATTTTATTATAGAAATCATATTTGTTATGCTCAGTCTTTAGCACATCTAAGAACTTTTTTAAAAAATATTTTTATTTATTTTTAGAGAGAGGATGGGTGAGAGAGAGAAAGAGAGAAACATCGCTGTGACAGTAAAGCGTCAATTGGCTGCCTCCTGCACAGCCTCCTACCGGGGATCGAGACGCCAACCTGGGCATGTGCTCTGACTGGGAATCAAACCCAGCAATCTTTCAGTGCATGGGACAACACCCAACCAACTGAGCCACGCTGGCCAGGGCAAGAACTTTTCTTTTTTACTCGAAGGCATCTTGATGATATTTATAAAGATGAATTACTCTTTTAAATGACGTGCCATGTCCTTATTCTTTGAGTTGGGACATCCCAATACCTGTCACTTCTTTCAAAGATAACTCATCCGATTAAAATGTCAAGCCACGGTTACTTGTTGACATGGCAAATAAAACTATCTGAAACTCTCTTCTAAGTCTTCTACTCCTTAGGCTGAGCAAATATATCCCCAGATCCCTCTCCTTAGAATACCCCCCAAATTCCCTTTTTTACCAACGCAAGGCCACAACCTTCCTTTTCCTCGTCTTAGAATCTTAGTGTATCTCTAGTTTAAGCAGAAAATTATCCAACTAGTCTTATTTCTTAGAAACTTGTCAGAGTGAATGGTTAATGTGAAGTCATTAGGCTAAGGGGCAGATACCAGTGAAATCGGACAGTAAAGTCAGTTTAGCCATTGAACTGTGTTATAAGTCAATGACCTTAACTGAACTCTTAACCCTACTGAACTACCTCAGAAACTGTGCTGTGAGTTCGAAGGGAGTCTGGAGAGGATACTGTACATGCCTCAACCCAAATGTATCACTGTTACTGGAATAAAACCCAAATCATGACCTTCTGAGGCTAGCAAGTAGCATCCTGTCCGAGTTGAATAACAGCGTTGCCACCAAAGGAGAACCAACATCCAGCTGGTGCCCAGTCAACATCTGTGCGATTTAAGTTAGAAGTTCTTTTTGTTCATGATTATCATTAGAAATGGATTAGTATTCAGGGGAAAAATATAGTACATTCACAGGGAGAGAATGAAAGAATGTGACAGTATGCTAATCATGTAACACTGATAGGTAGATAGCAGTTCAATATACTATTCTACTTTTATATATGTTTAAAAGTTTTCATATTTAAAGCTTAAAAACACAATTTAAAAAGTAATTTCCCTCTCTTATGAAGGAGGATCTAGAGAATATTTCTATATATGTCATTCTATAAAATAATAAAGTTGATTTAAATCACTGAGACACAAATATTATTTGCTGACTATTCTCATGTTTTTAAATCCACACAACAAGTTGTGGAAGTCAGTCCTTGTTAAGCTAAACTCAGAAGGCAACACGCATCAGCAAACACATTTTCAAGTGCCTCAGGTCCGGGATTTCTGGAGCACTAACAGGTGAAGGAGGACTCTATCCCTGTCCCAAAAGGACTGACTTTGATGGCGGCCCTGATGGTGGCATCCCTTGTACAGGTCCTGAAATAACAGAAACAAAATGGGTAGATGATTGGACCAAAAGCAGTTATGTAATTTTCAATTCATTAATAATGGCTTGGGTTTAATTATGGGAATGGATTGGTGAAAGGCGGGGCGGGGGGGTTGTCCATCATGCCACTGAGTTTTGGAAGAATGACTGTGAGAGTTCTGGATTCAGGCTGGATGACCTGATGATTTACTGAGACCTGTTGTTAAAGATAAACAAAGCCAGACATCAGTTAAAACAGTGAGAATAGGGTTTATTCACTATTAATCTCTCACAGTAGGGAAGAGGGCCCAGCGTGAACTGAACTCAACTTTGCCAAAACAAAAGGTTGGGGCTTGCGAAGGGAAAGGACTAAAGGGTGTTGAGGGGGCTGGCCCACTGTTGTTCATGAAGAAGAGAAACCAGTGTCTCCTGTCCCCATGACAGTAGGGTTCAAGCAAGGCACCCCCAGAAGTTAGGCCCAGATCATCCTACAAAACTGTGGGCGAGTTGTCTTCCTGAACGTTTGCATTTCACAGACCCTCGGGTCTTTGAAAATAACTGCTTGGGTGGTAGCATTACATCTCAAAGACAGAGAAAGTGTTTGTAATTGGAAGCTTTCTAAGATGTCTGTTTGAAGAGTGGGTTCAGGGGCCTCGCCACCTGTCACCAAGTTTTGGCCTGGAACAGACAGTAAATTCTCTTGGCAGTTTGTCCTTTTTCAGGCAGGTACCTTAAGAGGGGCTGGAGTCATCTTAGAAGCACAGCCTTGAGCTGTTAGAAACTGTGCTGGTGTTTGTTCAAGGAGGGCAGGAGTGGATGAAATCATTGTGCTAAGAGTCTGCGTTTTTGTAGCCAAAGTTGAGGTCTGGTCAAGAAGACAGCTCAGAGGAGCCTGACTAGAATGGGCCAAGGAAGGATTCTTTGTTATGGCTCAGAATATGCACTAATAAAACCTTGTTGCATATTAAGTACATCACAGCTCCTTGAAGATCAGTATCACAGGACAAGCATGAGGTGCATGACAGCAGGCATCTTACTTGTCAGGACAAGGGAGAGAGGAAATCCTAGTGCTGACGGCGTCACGATGTGACTAGTCAATCCGGATGTGAGAGCATCTTCAGATACTCGAGAATGTACCCCATAACATAATGAGCACTTTGTGCCACACTGAACAATAAAGAGGAGATCTCGAAAAGGCAAGGCCTTTATTAGATTAGGACAGGCAGTTTTGTGAATTTACTTTGTAGATATGATAGTTTATGTGTTTGTTTTCCTTATCAACATGAGGCCCTTTCCTCCCTCCCTTCCCCACTTTCTTCAACTCAGTAAAAGGTAGAGAAGACATCCCTTATTAACACTTAAAGCAAACAGAAAATATTCATGTATATGGTTAGAAAATAGAAAATAAAAACAGCAAGAACCATACAAAATGGAGATTACAAGCCACTCTCCCTTCTGGAATTGACTCCTTCCCATCCCATCTCTCACCTCACAGGTAACTTCCATTTAAGAGTGTCTTGTGACTCATCCATGACACAAAAGTATGCATGAATGCATATACGCATGTATATGTGTTCATGTGTATTTTAAATTTATTTTCTTCTTTTTAATCTATAGAATAGGGATCATACTATATCACTCTTATATTTTTACCTATCACCAAATATTGAAAATTGTTCCATATACAGATTTACATTTTCTTTTAGGCACCAGTATTGGCATTATGGATTTATTTATCTTTCTTTTATTTCTCCAATACCCAACTGATAGAAATTGGTTATTTGTAGTTTGTTTCTGTTACAAATAAAATGAAGTTTGATGTCTAGAGATCTAGGTGAACTTCTGTCAATGTATCCATGTAGTAAGATCCATGCAATTGGATTACTCCTTCAAAGAATATGTGCAATTAAAAGTTTTGTGGATAATGACATTGCCCCTCAGAAGAATGTTCAAATTTATGCTTCCACCAATAGAATACAAGAGATATTTTTGTCTCGTACCTTCACTAGGAGTGAGCACCGTTCAACATTTTTTTCAGAGTTAATAAGTATTTTATTATTTTACTATTCATTTCTTTTATCATAGCATCTTTCATATATTTATTAGCCATATGCATTTTTGTATTATAAAATTCATGATAGTGTCTTTTGCCCATTTGTCTATTGATTTGATCATCTTTTCATTTATTTGAATAAGCTCTTTGTAAATAAAAAATATTAGCCTGTCCATTTGTCAAAAGTTTCTAATGGTAATAATAAATCATCTTTCTTCATCATAGCAGGTGGAATTATTAAGTCTTCTTATAAAAAAATTCAGCCTGACTCCATTTAAAATGATATATAGGAGATGACAAACGCCAAACTATTACTTGAGGGCAAGTAGGCAGTGAGAAGGCAGCATGATGTACCCAAGGGAAATTTGATCCAGCAGAGTTGGGAAAGCAACCAAATATTCATGCCTTTATAATCTGCATGAATCTTGCACACAAGGACTTCAACGAGCTGACTCTTTCATGTAACTCTTTTTTTTTCCCCAAATACTTCTTTATTTATATAATTTTTAATTTTTTAAATTACAGTTCACATTCAGTATTATTCTGTATTAGTTTCAGGTGTACAGCATAGTGGTTAGACAATCATATACTTTACAAAGTGTTCTCCCTGAGTCCTGGCTGGTTAGCTCAGTTGGTTAGAGCATCATCCAGATACAGCAAGTTTGTGGGTTTGATCCTAGGTCAGGGCACATACAAGAATCAACCAATGAATGCATAAATAAGTAGAACAACAAATTGATGTTTCTCTCTTTCTCCCTCTCTCTCTCAAATCAATTAAAAAATAAATAAAAATAAAGTGTTCTCCCTGATATTTCTAGTACCCAATTGGCACCATACATAGTTATTACAATATTATTGACTATATTTCCTATACGGTATTTTATCAAGTAACTTTTCAATATCTTTCAGAATCCTGAATCTTCCAAATTGTAAGTGATGCTGCTGACAAATTTTAATTGCATTTTGAACGTCTCAGCATCACTACAATAGCATTAAGAAACTTTTTAAGTTAAAATGACATCACCTTACATGGAAGGTGAGGCATAATATAGCAAGAGAAGCGTGCTGTAGAAAGGTCATCACGACTGGGGTTGACAGACTTGGATTCTAGACTTGTCTCTGGCACTTTCCTGCCATGTCACCCTCGGGCAACTCCCTCGGGTTCTCTGCGTCTCGGTTTTCTCAGTTACAAAATCAAAATAATATTTCTACCTATCAAATAGGTTGTTTTGTGAATTAAACGAACTCATGGTAAAGCATTTTGTAAAATGTATAGCACTCACAATTACTTTAATTGTTGGAAGGTAACATATCTGTTATGTTCAGCAAATTCTTACTGGCTTCCTGGTTGTTCTCTAACTTGTGAAATTGTGATACTGATTACCAAACGTACTATAAACATTTCTCATGAAGTGGGTATGAACATTGCCTTAGTTTGTTCATCTGTTTTTTTTTATTGTATCAAGGTGTTTTGTTTGTTTGGTTGGTTGGTTGGTTTTTGTTTTCCTTTTTTTAGTTGAATTTATTGGCATTGTATTGGTTAATAAAATTATACAGGTTTCAGGTATACAATTTTATTATACATCATCTGTATATTGTATTGTGTGTTCACCACCCCAAGTTAAGTCTCCTTCCAGCACCATTTATCCCCCCTTTACCATCTACCTTTCCTACCCTGCCTTCCTTCTGGCAATCACCATACTCTTGTCTGTGTCCAAGAGTTTTTCTTTTTTTAATTTGCTTAATCCCTTCACCCTTTTCACCCAGCTTCCAACCCCTCCCCTCCAACAGCTGTTGGTCTGTTCTCTGTATCCATAGCCTTAGTTTCATTTTATTTTATTCATATTTAAACAATGACATATTTTGATTAAATGTGCACATTTTAGCTTTTATCATGGTTAATATATTTCTTAAATATAGGAATGATTAGAATTGGAATCATAACAAATCCAAAGCAGCCCTTTGCAAAAATAATTTATATGTTATAGGAAATAAAATATTTAATTTATATAAAGTAAGACCTATAAGAATGATATTAGATAGATTTCCATACAAGAAATACTTCTAAAATGTTCCTATTCTAATCTCTAAACATTTAGGGCAAGTTTTTTTGTCTTTCAAAAAAAGGGATCTTTTTTATTGCTTAAAATGATAAGGATTGGATAGTCCCCAAATCTACCTTGTACGCAGAGATGTTTATATTGAAACTGAGAGGTTTGGGCACTTTAGAGATTTGAAACTTTACTCAGAAACACTTAACCTGTCACTGAAGAGGGCCTTGTTTTTTAAGTGCAAATGGTCTATTTTGTTGAAATTGCCAGTGAACAGTCCTGGTGATCTGAGAAATAACCCTCATCCTGGAGGCTCAATGGCATGAAAACCCAGGCTACCATTCCTAAGAGAATTTTCTTAAAAAGATGAAGAGTTAAATGTATCAGACATGATAGACAGAACATATCATTAAACATGTAGGGACTACCCCCAAAATATGTCTACTCTTTTATATTTATACACACACACACGCTTGCACGCAGATGTTTCTACCTCAAGCATGAGGAGATAAAAGGCGCCTCTGAGCTCCTGGTAGGTTATTTTCTCAGGAGTCATTGCTTCTTGGTCTCTTTTTTTTTTCAGATCTGGTCTGCCTTTCTTCTCTTTTAAATTACTGGGTCTCGTCTCCTGATGGCACCAGCGACCTTTTATCTTAGAGTAAGTATAGATTGGGACATTTCTAGATGAGTAGTCTGATTTCGGTCTTGGCTTGTGCATGACCACCTTTGACCTCCCAAGTTTCAGTAGCCCGACTTCTACTTTTAGAGCATTATTTTCCCTGAAGATTCTGTGTGTTCCTGGATTTCAAGTTGTCTCTAGACACTGCCAGTAACTGATATTATCTAGACTCTAAGATGGTTCATTATGCACAATATTTTGAATGTATTCAGTCCAGATTTCACCATTTATCTTAAGTGCAGTTATTGCTACAGGGAAAGTCTTTATACCATCTAAGGTCTTTTTATGCTCTTCTTGCCTTGGCCAACATTCAGAAGCTGTCCTCCTTTGCAAATCCAAAGAAACCCCTTGCTAAACCTTCTGCATTCACAAGTTAGCCTGCCACCTTGAAAGGACAGATGTTTTAACATCTGGATAATCTGGATAATGTCCAACGGACTATACCTCCACGTGCCCTTGGGATAATGTTCCTTAACTATTCCTGGCCTTTTCTTACTTCTGGCTCTTTTTTTGAAGCATTAATCACTGTGTATTTATTTGTCTATTACCTGTCTCCCTGAATAGAATCTAAGTCTCCTTGCCCCCTTTTTACCCTTCCAATACCTAGTATCTAGAATAGTGTCTGGCACAAAGGAGCTGACTAAACATTTGCTGAATGGGTTTCCATTTTGTTGTCTGCAAAATAAGAACATTAGACTTGATTCGATGATTTCTAAGGACCATTCACATCTTGTGGTTGGGATTTAGAGTACAGATAACTCAGACCAGTCTGGAGAGCGAGGGGGACAGGCGGATAACACAGAGAGTGAGTGATCTGCATGCTACCCAGGAGAGAAAGCTGAGAAGCCATGTGCCTATCCAGGGAAAGAGAAATTCAGCGTAGGGAGCTACAGATGCAAAGACAGGAGTGTGTTGGGCGTGTTCAAGCGATGGCAAGGAAGAGGGTGTAGCTGAAGTAGTAAACAAGGGAGAGTGGTTGGAAATTATGTTGGGAGGTAGCCAGTGGCCAGATCATGTTTGTGGGGTGTGAAGAAGAGGGAGTGTATGTGTGCTTGGTCTGAGAGGGGATATGTGTGTGTGTGGTGTGTGGTGCGCGTGTGGTAAAATCTGTGTTTAGTGTGTGGTATGATGTGTGTGTATTTGTATGTTTAATGTGAGATACATATAAGTGTGTGTGTTGTGGTGTGTCTGCTATGATGTGGTGTGTGTATGTAGTATGTTTATCTGTGCTTGGTAGGGAGGGGAGTGTATCTGTGGTGTAGTATGTGTAGTGAGTGTGTGGTATGCTGTGTGGCATGTGTTATGTGTGTGATGTGTAGTTTGTGCATGTGTGTTTGGTGTGGGTGGGGAGTATATGTGGAGTAGGGGGCAGAAATGTCCCTCCTAGTTTTTCTGGCTGGTCTAATCATTAAACTGACATGAGGCAGATTAACAGGAGAAAATAATAACAGTTTAGTTATGTATGTACATATAGCAGTTCCATGAGAAAATGGGTTCCACAGCAAGGCGGTTGAGATTTATGTGCCCCCTTGAGCATATGAAGGAGAGAGGTAATGGTTTGGATTTCAAAGGGGAGGAAGGCAATTCGCAGATAGATGAGAAAGAGCAAACGCTTGATAAACAAATTCTTGCTAGGCCACCCAGAAACAGTGGGACACAGAGGTGAGTCTAACAAGCAGACTCCACCAGGTGCCTTGCTGTCTGTCACATGCTTTCAGATTCTGCTAAGGTGATAGCGCCCTTCCTGGAACAGGTTTTTCATCTGAATTCCTTCAGGCAGGTAAGGGGGTGGTAAAAAGCTCTTCTTGAATTTGTTGGGCTTTAATTGTCTTTAGTTCAAAATAATCTGCATGCCAGGGTGGCATATTCTGGGGAGACTCATGCTGAACCCCTACAGTTTCTTAAAAATAATCAGCCTAAAATAATCACTATCCCACCAAAAAGACATATTTTGGGTAGCAAATACCCTCAGCGCATTTGTGTGTGTGTGTGTGTGTGTGTGTGTGGTGGTGGTGTACACGTTAGGCTGACATACCTGTGTATTAAAGTTACAACTCTTGTTACAACAAAAGATGGTCCAAATTCAAATTCATCCTGCCAGGATGTTTGGAAACCTCAGCTGGAAAAGAAAACAAGCATTCCATTTCTGATTGTTTCCTTCTGAAAAAGCTCACAGGGTTAAAAGACCACCTTGCATATGTTAGTACATACTAATAAGGAATTTTGCTTATTGAAATAATCCAAATTTAAGATAATGCACTGATGTTTTCTGAGATAGAACACTGGTTTGCTTCTGCTACATCATCACGACCTTTGGAATCTAATACCTTACAACGCTGTAAACACACTGCAGCAAAGCTCAGATTCAAAATCAAATCCAGACTATATTTTAAACAAGTACAGAGTTTTAAGATTCATTTGTGTATAATTCTGGTAAAAGTGTGGGTTTGAAAGCCCAAGTTTTCTTGACCTATATTATTAAGTCTCTTACGCCCCTAGCATCTTGGGCTGCCAAGAAATGTGTATCAATCAAAGTGTCAAGGGCAGCAGAATATGTTGTCACTTTCAGCTGTTTGAGGCATTAATATCTGCACCAAAACCTCTCTCTTCATTTAATCACTGAAATGAAATGATATACTGTCTCCATCTTGACCCACATAGAAAAACACAATGGAGATATCAGTTATCTCAGAAGACTGTGAAAAATGCTTCACATATTTGACAGATGACATAAGAGATCCTCCCTCCCCACCCACCATCATGATTGTGAGGGTTGTATGCAAAAAGGAAAATCTGCCCAAGATACACAGAACAAGCAGGGAGAGTGAGCAAGGGCAGCGAAGCCCCCTCCTCTTTATGTAAATGGTGTGTCTGAGCATGCCAAGATGTGTTTACTTTCTGAATATCCTGACCCAAAACAAAACAAAACCTTCTTAGGTAAAACTGGTGTATTTCCTAATGTGGTCTTGATCTAGGGATAGTTTCTAAGACGTTCTTGGTACATTCAGATGACGGACTGCACACCTTGAAGGTGTTTCATACTTGGGAGGCTGAGTCACTGGAGGTACTTGGGATGGAACTGCGTTGCGCAATGGTTGGTTGCTTGACGCCGCGATGAGGAGTCTGTGGCTCGAGCCCTGATAATGCTCTTTGCTAGTTATAGGGCCTTGGGAAGGCTGTTTCATTTCCTCCTCACAAAGTTTCTGCGTAAGATATGAGGCGGATGAGAGAGTGGAAATTAAATGAGCCTGTACATGTAAAGTAACTGGCACAGATTCACACTCAGTGTTAGCTATTAATATTCCACTTTTGTGTAAAGTTTTAAAGTATATAATACCTAATAATTAAAAATCCCTATAGTTTTCAAAGTGTTTTCACATACATTTTCTGATGTGCTTCACATAACCCATTGGGCAAAGAGGACAGGTTAAAGATCTGTGACCTCCCCAAGTCCCCCCACCACCGTGTCATGTATCCGTGATTTGAATCCAAATCTTCCGAGACCCGGGGCTCCTTCCAGTGGGCTGACTGGCCCAGTGCAATATTGAGTTGGTATGTGACTATAGAAAGAATAAAAGAGATTCCAACCAAGTCTTAGGTTTCTGTGTGATGGGAGTGCTGGGGATCCCCCGGATCACCCTCAGGTGCAGTGATTCACTGGAAGACTCATGGAACTCAGAAAACCTGTTGTACACATGGTGACAGTTTATTACAGTGAACAGTTATAGGTTAAAATCAGTAAAGGCAAAGAGGCATAGGCACAAGCTCCCAGCTGTCCTCTCCCGGAGCTGTACGGGCCGTGCTTAATTCTCCCAGCAGCCATGTGTGATAACTCATACAAAGTGGTATTGCCCATCAGAGCGCTCCCCTGAGTCTTGGTGTCCTGGGTGGTTTGGTCATGGGGGCATGGGACACCACAGGGCTGACCTTAACTACTCAGTCTCCAGGACTGCAGAAGTCAAACTGATACTTGTGTGGCCTAGGGCCCCAGGCAAACAAAACATGTATTCTCCTACATCACACTGCTAGCATAAATTATCTGACGTGGGCCAAGGTCTCAGTTTTACAAAGACACTCTTATCAGGAAGGACATTCCAAGGGCTTTAGGATGAGTAAGGCTTGGTGCCTCTAGTCTGCCGAGCTGACCCTGCACTGCACAGCAGAGGAGTGGTGTCTGGGCAGCCTGAGGCTGTCAGAGCTCAGCAAGAGGTGCCCAGAGGCAGACCAAGCCCAGTGTCAGCCTGAGAACCGAGTTCTAAATTTGATCCATGTATCAGTCCTCTGAGCTAATGGGCGTTTTCAGCTATTGCAGTGGGTTACTAGAACCTGGAAAGTCTGCCTTTGATTCGAGCTATGATGGGAGCCTCACGTCTCTACTTTGGGCCCTTTAGCATTCTGGGGGTGTCACCCTCTCCTCACTCTGGGAAACCTCCCATGGAGTGAAAGGGAAAGGGGCTTTACTACCACTCAATAATCTACTCTGAAGTAAGGATTTGTTGGCACATTTGCCCTGGCCAGTTTTGCTCAGTGGTTAGAGCATCGGCCCGCGGACCAATGAGTCACAGGTTTGATTCCGGTTCAGGTCAAGGGCACGTACCTCGGTTACGATTCGTCCCTGTCCCTGGTTGGGGTCATGCGGGAGGCAGCCACTTGATGTGTCCCTTTCACATCGATGTTTCTCTCTCTCTCTCTCTCTCTCTCTCTCCCCCTCCCACTCTGTCTGAACAAAAATGGAAAAATGTCCTCGGGTGAGGATAAAAAATATATATGTATATATTGTTAGCACATTCAAAAATTCATTTCAAGAGTAAGAAAATGAAATAGATAGGACTCAGGTAACAGAAAACTCAACCCAGCCCTGGCCGGTGTGGCTCAGTTACTTGGGCATCGTCCCATGCACCCAGGTTGCGGGCTCAATTGCCGGCAGGGGGCGTGCAAGGGGCAGCCGATGGATGTTTCCCTCTCACATTGATATTTCTTTCTCTCTCCCTTCCTCTGTCTCTAAAAAAAAAAAATCAATACAAATATTTTTAAATGTATTTAAAAAATAAAAGAAAACTCAACTCAGAATGGCTGAAATAGGTAATGGATTTATTATACAGAACAAGAAGCCCCAAGGTTGTACAGTCCCAGGGTTGTTCATTTAAGCACCTTGACAACATCATCAAAAACTCAAGTTCTTTCTTCTGCTCTTAAATCCCAAGTGCGTTGGTTAGCTTTCCTCATCATTACAAAATGCCTGCAGCAGGTCCAGGCATCACATCTTCACACTCCATTATACAGACACAAAAATGGGACTTTCCTTGTCTCTCCTTCAAAGAGCTTAAGAAACCTTTTGCTACCAGCCTCTCTTCATGTCCCTGTGGGCAAAACTGCTTCTTCCTAAGCCCGTCACTGGCAAAGAATGATTCTTTTTTTTCCATTGGGTTAGTGTAATCAAACTTCAACACCTGGGACTGGGAATGGGGCCAACATTTCCTAAAGCCCATGGTTTCCTGGAAAAGTGTAAATGCTAGAACAACGTCAGGGACTGTGAGAAGAGAAGGAGGAGGGAATTGCTATTGGGTAGGCAGCCAAAGGTATCTGCTGCAAATTGACAGGTAGAAAAGGACACATCAGAGGCCGTCCCCCACAGCTTCTGTCATCTCTAGTCCTCATGGGAGACTCCAGGTGTCCTTTGTTGCCTCAGTTTCTTGGAATTAATTGATTATTAGCTGAAACAAACAAAGGCCTAACGAGCCATGTTTGATGCTACTCTGAGCTTTATTTTCCCACTTTTTGTCCAGGTGTCCTCCACAAAGGAAAGCTCTCTAGGAAGGAACCACCCTTTATTTCGCAAATGTATTCATCGTTCATTCAGATGTGCCTACCACACTGGCCAGATTCTGGAGTCTGCTGCCTGGAGTCTCATAACTCTGACACGTCTGTTACCAAAGGTACCACAGCTGTTTTCAACATGCGTCACCCTGGAGAGTCTTGCCCACATCCCATGAGATTTTATCAAATTAGGACTCTCTGTCCTTTTTTTCTCTCCCCCTCACCCGTTTCATTTTCCGTTGTCCACATACCTTCAGGTCTGCTAACATTCCAGTGGGAGATTCCAGGGATCTAGCGATCTCGTGGGCTCTTCCCAGGCTTTTTAATTTACAGAAATAAATCTGTGCTCTCAACTGGTGGGAACAACTTTCTAACTATTATTTCTCAGTTTATAAATCACTCAGTGGCTTTCATAATTTACTGTTTGGTATCTGGCTTTCAAACACTCTAACCTAGAACTGATAATACATACTACTTAAATCTTAAGTGTTTTCCCTGGGAGCTTTTCCACCCCCACGGCCTTCATTGTGTTTCAGTGCAGGAAGAGACACTGACATCCTCACCCCCATGAGAGCTTAGTTTTGTTTTTCCTTCACGCGCCCTCTCCCTTTGTCAAGTTCCCTGAGCACTAGTACAATATTTGCCTCACACTTTCTGCTTTCTGCTATTTCCCCATTCTGCCTCTCCTTCTTAAATTCTTTGGGATAGCTGCCTTTTTATAGGCTGGCTCACACCATGGTAGGTGGTTTATCTGTAGGTGCAGAAGAGCCTCACGATCGTTTTTGAAGACAGAGGCTCTAACAGTTGCTCCCGGAGCCTGTCAGCATGAAAGATTTCTCAGGAGGAGAGTGAGGAAGGCATCACGATAATTCTGTGTCGGACTTAACGCCTTAGTAGCTAGTAGTTTTCATAGCTTTTGATTTTTTTCTGATTATATAGATAATAAATGTTTATTATAGAGAGTTTAGGAGAAAAGGGCAGCTATCGGAAGAGATGTGGAGGAGTATGTTGAAGGCAAACATTTAATGAACAAGGCTGAATCACATACTGCACTTGCACAGTTATTATCATATGCATTCGAGGCAAAAATACAGATTGTCAGTCCTTATGCTGGCAACTGGTCAGCAAACTGATACATCTCACTGACATCTAAAACACGGACAAGGAAGCCCTGGCCAGTGTGGCTCACTGTTAGAGCGTCGGCCCGCATACCGAAGAGTCGTGGGTTTGATTCCCAGTCAAGGGCACGGACCTCGGTTGCAGGTTTGATCCCCGGCCCCAGTCAGGGTCGTGCAGGAGGCAACCAGTTGGTGTGCCTCTCCCACATCGATGTTCTCTCTTTCTCTCTCTCACTCCTTTTCTCCCTCCCACTCTATCTAAAAATCAATGGAAAAAATATCCTCAGGTGAGGGTTAAAAAAATAATAAAACATAGACAATATTTTCATAAAGAAATATGAGGCAGGTTAATTCAACAAATGTTCAACAACCAATATATACAAGTTCCTGCTAAGGTCCAGGTACTCAGCTCGGTCAGGGCAGTGAACAAAACAAAGCCCCCACAGAACTCAGACAAAGAAATGAATATGTGAGGCACCTCTTGAGCAGAAGCCTGAAGGAAGTGAGGGCCTCACCCTTGCTGATATCTGAGAAAGAGAAGGGCAGAGGCACTGAAGTGGACACGGGGTGGAATAGGAAGGATCGCGAGGAGGCCAGCATGACTGGACTGGGGTAAGCGAGGGGTCGCATGGCGAGGAACAAGGTCCGCGAGGCATAAGGGGTCCAGCTGATGTAGGGCTGAGACTGTGGACGGACTTCTAATGTGACTTCCAGTAAGATGAAAAGTGCTGGAGGGTTTTGTGCAGATGCGATCTGACTTAATTTTTAAAAGGAATGTGAATGGTAACAAATGGACAATTACAAATGAACAACATGGCTAAAATAGAGTGAATACAGAAGAAAAGCATTAGCCTAAGTAATTTTGGAAAACAGTATTTTGACTACATATTGTGTATTAATAGTCTGGATTCTCCAGAGAAACAGAACCAATAAGATAGATGATATAGATAGAGATAGAGAGATAGGGATAGAGATAGAGACATAGATATATGTTGTGTGGTATCTGTCTGTCTATGATTTATTACAAGGAATTGACTCATAGTTATGGAGGCTGAGAAGTCCCAGGATCTGCAGTTGACAAGTTGGAGACTCAGGAGAGCCTGTGGTACAGTTCCGGTCTGAATCCAAAGGCCTGAGACCCAGGAGAATTGATGGAATACGTTCTGGTTGGAATCTATGTCAAAAGGAAGGAGAAAAGCAACGTGCCAGCTCAAAGACAGTCAATAAGAGAGGAAGAATTCTTTCTTACTCAGCCTTTTATTCTGTTCAAGCCTTCAGCAGATTGCATTTGACCTCCACAATGGGGAGGGCAACCTGCCTTATTCAATCTACTGATTCAAAGGTTAATCACATCCAGAAACACCCTCTCAGACACACATAGGAACGATGTTTAGCCAAACATCTGGGCACCTCATGGCCCAGTCAAGTTGACGCATAAAATTAACCATCACATACTGTAAGGCAAAAAAATAAAAGAACTATACAGAAATATTTTATTTGAATTGGTAAGTTTGTTTTTCACAGAGGTGTGGGTTAGCAACTCTGAAACTACTTTATGTGCATTATAGATCTGTGTAAATAAATAAGTAATTGTGGATCATGAGAGCTAGGTGTCTTGATAAAGGAGAACGAAATTACAGAAAAGGAAAAGGGGAGAGACTACAGTGAACCCTGTCACGTATTGGATTAAAATCAGAGATATCAATGTGAATCACAGTGATAGATAGGTAGACAGGTAGATAAATAGATAGAAATGTGTGTGTGTGTGTGTGTGTGTGTGTGTGTCTGTGTATGTGCCTCCTGTTCCCAAGCAGGTGACACCAACCACTCTAGGGTCCCAACCACTCTAGGGTCCCTTAGAGCTCTGGTTTTGTTATCAGTGCAGTGTTCTCTGTGTCCCCATTTGTTCCTGGTGGAAGGGGAGCTTTTGGGGTGCTGCAGGAACAAGAACTTCCTGAGGCCCCCACAGGAGGATGAGGTGATGTGGAAAGGCTTATTTCTGTGGAATTAAACCCCTGGATTTTCAAGGTCCCATTGATACCGTTGTACTAACCCAGTTATTAAATAACTGGAAAGGAGCAAAGGGAAGGCCAAATATTATGGGCATGCCATTTGTGCAGCTTTGCCAGGAAGCTACAGTGTAACACTCCCCAGGAAACCACTGGTCTATTCCCCATGGATCGCTGGGGGAAGGGACTGGACAGGGGGAGAATAGACACATGCCCAGTAAAGTCTGGGTGACATAGGGAAGATACTTACCTGTCAGTCACATCTGGGAACAGGTCATTGACCAGAGTAGGCATGGCCACTGCAAGCTTGGGAAGATTGGAGATATTTAATCCCCTGAACAAAGAAATTCGCTCTTGTGTTTTCAGGACTCTTGGGACTCTTGCAGGGAGCGTGCTCTCTTGATTTCCCTGCATTTGCCCACATGGGCCACAGACATGTGGTCCCCACACACAATGGACTAATGGACTGCAACTAGCTTACTCAGACCTGCCTGCAATATGGAACAGAAACGTTGGGCACTGGCTTTACTTCTAGCTCCACTGAATCCCTACCTGCGCATCTTCCAGGACTGGATTAAGGGAAAGGGGACATTGCAAACCCAAGGATGTGATTCCATGAAAATAAAGCTTTCTACCGCATCTCATTCTCCTGTGGGGGCCTCTAGAAATGCTTATTCCAGTGGCACCCCAAGAACCCCATTCCCACTAGCAAAGGAGAAAGGCAATACATGCATTTCTCCGATAACACCATCTCCCTCTGTCCCACCTTGGAAAAGCCCCACTGCCTTCAGCAGAGCTGATATTGAAGCTACTGCCCAGAGCCTCCATTCCACGGACTGGTGGTTCCCTGTGGAGCGTGAAACTGCAGCTTCCTGGTGAAGCTGCCCAGATGGCCATACTTATAAAGTCTGGCCTTCCCTTCGCTTTCTTCCTATTATTAATATTAATAACTAGCTAGTGGCAACGGTGACAGTTTCGGGGTCATATGAAGACTTAAGGCAGAGCTCTCCACAGTATGTGACAGAGAGGTGTGTATGTGTATGTTTGCATCTCCCACCTCCTCCACCAACAGTAAGCTTTGCTGCTGTGATCAACATGTTTCTGCAAGCCCAGAAAATGACTTTCATGACACTCTTGCTTGGTTTCATTTTAGAAGCAGCTTTGAAAATCTCAGACTAAGTCTTTTTTGCTTTGTTTCGTTTTTAGCCACAGCATGTGTGGCGGGGCAAGGGCAGCAGAGGAGCTAGGAAAGGTGGCACAAGATGGCATGGGTCACATAGGAGGCTGAGGGGATGGCTGACTCTGATGTTCTTCTCCTAGGGACAGATGTGTTGCCAGGTTGCAATAGCTCAGGAAGATGAGATGCATAGTTGCCATGAATCTTATCTTTACTGTCAGAGATTTATTGAATAAGAGGAGGGCTTGGCTCCTTCTTTTATCTGTTGGCCTGTAACCAAAGTAAAATGCTCTGTATGCTGGAAGGGACTACCCTATTCCATCTAGCCTAAGATTGCCACCACCATGAGATGCTCCATTATTTTATGATCTACAAAGAAGGGAAAATCATTGCCAATTGAACTATGACACATTCTGTATTATAAGACACATCCCAATTTCAGAGATGTGAAAATGCAAAAAAATAACAAGACAGTGTGTCTAGGAATAGATGAAATATGATACCTAAGCTGGGGGTTGCAAACTTTTTGCTTAGACCGTTTCCCAGTGTTTTGTTATCTGACTTACCATTTGAGCTTGTGACCCTGAATAAATAATGATAACTACCAGTTACTGAACGCATAGTATGTGCCTGCCACATTTACGTTCATCATCTCCAGACCTTTCGGCTGTGTTTCAGAGACGAGTATAAACCCCATTTACAAAGGCAGGAAACGGCACTCCTGGAAGTTAGGTAAGATGGGAAGGGGAAGCTGCTAGGAATGGGAGCTGAGGGTTGAATCCAGCTGAGTCTCCTTTCCAAGCTGAGGAGCTTTCTGTTACTAAGGCATTGTCTCTTGAAGAAGCTGCCTGAGTTAAGAGTGGCTTTGAGAACGGTACCAAATCTAAATATTTGTAGATTGTTTTAGAAACAAGATCCCACCCATCACACGGCTGTCACGCAGCAGTAATTGGGAGACTCGGCTCCTCTGTTCACTCGGGTAGGAAGTGAGAGGAGGGGTGAGCGGGTGGCTGTTCACCTGCACAGAAATCACTGCAGACAGAATGGGGCTAATGCTCCGCGAAGCCGGGAAGCGCGGCGTCATTGTTTACCTCTGGCGAGTCTCCCCACTCAGGAAGGAGAGGGCCTCTCACAGCTCTCACTGCTGTCGGGGTTTTGGCCTTTTCAAGGGCTTGAAGTATAAAGGGCTTCAAATTCTTAAAGCATCTACCTTAAGTATTTCTAGTACGTTATTTAGAATGTACCTTATTTTGGGGTGTAGGTGTTTGATTTGAAGAAGTCTTTGCTATAGCCATGAACAGAATTTTAACTGATGGCAAAAATATAAAGCCTTGAGGTACTATATTATCACTGTTTATTATTGTATCCCAAGGAGAGGCCTTGAAAAGTGTTAGCTGCTGCTGGGTTACCATGGCAGTGATCAGTCAAACAGGAATAGGATTTTTATAGCCTGCTTAACCCTTTTTCTTACCCAACAGTGCGAAACTGAAAGAAAAAATTTTGTTTTGCGCAATAGCGTTGGATGCGACAAGCATGTCCCTCGGTAATGAGGTCCCAGCCTTGCTCCCTGGGCCATCAAGCCTCCTCCCACCCTTGTCCCAGCCCTAGGAACCACATGCATGGCCTAAGTTTCCGATGTGGCCCAGGCCTCGGAGCACAGGCACACGTGGCTTCTCCTGCCTGGAACACCTGGTACCACCTGTCCTCGGCCCAACCCCTGTTCACATTCTATACTGTGAAGATGGCACCTCCTCCAGAAAGCCTTCCCCATCCTTTCCTCCACTCAGTATGGGTCAGAAACGTGTCCTTAGTGTCCCCAAAACACTGTATTTACCACCATCTTAGCACATGCCCTCTTGATGATAGTGTTGGTGACAGTCTCGATGAAGAGTCTAGAGCTGGTCTGCTTGGATCTGAAGCTCCTTCACTGCGTACTGACTGTGGTCGTGGGCAGATCACTCAACTTCTCGGGGCCTCAGTTTCCTGCTCTGTGAAAGGAGAAGAACATCTACTTCCTGGAATTACTGTGGGGATTGAATGAGAGAATATCAGTAAAATCCTTAGCATGAGTGAAGATTCGATATGCATTAGAGTAAAACCTTGTCTTCTGATAGAATCTAAGCTCCACGAGGGCAGGGACCATGTCTTGTATTTTGAATATTCAGGACCTAGCAAACACCAGCATGTGGCGGGCATTTCCTGACAGTGTAACACAGTATGGTCAAGGAATGTGTTCCTCTACATAAATGAACTTGGCATATAACTAAAGCTTACCCCCGAACACACACACAGAAAGGCTCTTCTTGTTTTTGGTTATAAAATTAATTTATAATTGTTGGTGAAAATTTGGAAAACACAGAATTATAAAGAGCAAAATAAAACCCACCAGTGATGCTACCATCCACTGTTTATTTGTTAGTGTATCTCCTTCACACACACTTGCATCCTCTTTTTAAGCACGTGTATGCATCTATATTATACTGAACTATTGTAATTGAACTTTAAAAAATATTTGTTGGACGATATTTATGGATGGGCAGTTTTTCATAGTGAGTGTCAATACTGCAATAACATCTTTGTGTCATACATCTTTGCAAGCGTCTTGCACTGTTCTTAAAACCTTTCTCTAGGACTGTTCCCATCATCCAACTGTTTATAAGATACTCATGTTACTGTGCCCTTATCAGCACTGTATTTTATTTTAAGAAAGCATCTTTGTCAATTTGATAGATGGAAAATAGCTCATTTCCCCACCCCACCCCCTTCTGTAAACTGATCACATAGCTCTTCATTTAAACCAGATGACTCGATGTGGTCGTTCTGAGCATCAAGCACTACATCCCTCTGAATCTCCTTGCCGTTCCCTGGGGCTCACGAGGTGTGTTCAGCTCTCTGTCCCTACACTGAATGGCCCTAGATGGCTCAGACTTCTCATGGATTGGTCCTTCCATTTTAGTTTTCTTTCTACACTGTCAACCGCCATATGTGACTTGGAGCTGCGTCCAACAAGACACCAACTCTTCTAATTCTCTATTTTTGATTCACTGTGTTTAATGAGCATTTATTGTATGCCTACAGTGTGTAAAGTTTTTGGAAAGATTTTGAAGGAAAGAGGAATACAAATACTTTTAAAATATGTTTTTATTGATTTTTTTAGAGAGAAAGGAAGGGAGAGAGAAACATCAATCAGCTGCTTCTTGCTCACCCCCTCCCTGGCATGTGCCATGACCGGGAATCGAACTGAGACCTCTTGGTCCATGGGGTGATGCTCAATCCACTGAGCCACACCGGTGGGGCAGGAATACAAATATTAATTGGACATAGGATGTACCTACTCTGAAAGAGAAGATAGGTCTGTAAACAATTATACAAAAGAATCAACTGAGGAGAGAGGAAGAAGTCCTGAAATGGGTCTGAGGATAAAAGTAAACAGCTTTCAAAGCAGAATCTAATATTTCTTAAAGCATGATTGCTTTAAAATTTTACTCAGGAAATTAACATTGTGTAAAAACCTTCTAATCTGTTGGCATAGAAACCAGATAAACAAAATTATTTAAGTCCTGTGCTAAATGAGATTAAATAAGCTTTGATTTGAGGCTCAGGGTGTTTCTTCCGTGATAGGGCCTCCAACCCTGCTGGCTCGGACTCCAGGAGCCTCAGCTGGGTCTTCAGAAGGCATTCTTGCTTCTTTCTTGGGTCTCAGCTATGTTTCTTAGAAGGGAGATTTGGTGCTGGGAGCATCCAATTATGTTGAACGCTCCTTTGAGCAGTGAGAAAGGATGATGTTGACAATATGGCTTCTTTGTAACTAAACATTGTCAGCTTCTTTACCTTTGTCATCTCTTTTAAAAAGATGCTTATACGGGGGCGGGGGGTGGGGATCCAACCAGATGAAATGTAAGTATTGCTCAATGTCTTAGATATTTTAGGTACAGGTGGCCGAAACACACATTTTGAAAACTCCACCTAACGCTTATTTCTTGAATGCCTACTGTGTTCCAAGCACTAAATATTTGACTAGAGGTTTGCAAATTCCTAACTAGAACTGTTTTCTTTAATTTTCACCTAGATCTGCTGGCATCATCTAAGCCCAAATGTGATCTATAATAAGATGACTTTATTTTTCTTGTTGGACCTTGTGTGTACAGTATAGAACCAACCTCACCAGGGGGAATATCTGATTTATTGAAACATTTATTTAATTTCCCTATAGCTTATTATACCATGTAGTGCTTCTTGTGATTGCAATGATAAAACAATTTCATAACCAATAATGAATGAATCCTGGGCAATTTCTCTAGAATTGCTTTTCATTTTTGTCAGCTTTATGAAAGTGTTCATATTTTCACATACATATTTCCAAAGAGTGTGTGTGTATTGGGAAAACATTCTGATAACTAATTTGGCACATAATTTTTTACATCTCCAGAGAGAACATAGATCATTTATTGTTAGTTGTTTCAGTAATTTTTCTACATTGAATGAATTCATGAGGCTAAAAACTTCCACCCTATATTTACTTTTCAAGTGCCTATGTATATAGGCTTTTGTGACTTAATTCTTTGATTTTCTATCACCACTTAAAGTTCGTGGGCAAAAGTTGACCATTTGAGTTATATACTACAAAACCATTTTTAGAAAGTTGTTTAGGTAGCTGATTCAGGACTATCCTTTGGAGCTTGTTATGTACATCTTATGCTGTTACTTAGCAATGTCTTCAGAAGCTACTGAGGCATAATGTGTAGTTGGTCCTTGACTCAATTAAAAAGTTCAATATGTAGTCATTTGACTTTATATTAGTAAATGGAATTATAAATTTAATGACAAAGAGGAATCATATGGTAATAATTGTACATATTAAGATCATTATCATAGCATGATTTCTGTAGGTTACATATTTAAGAACTGTCCTTTATTCTCATCACTAATAATTTCATCCATCCCCTACTCTTCTGCATTAAGATCTTGAACAAACGCCATCATGACTTCTAACAGCTCAAGGCCAAGTCCCTGGGACAACTCCGTCCCCTTAGGTCTCTGTCTGGGAAAGTTCAAGACTGACAAGATAGGGTCCTCATTTCTGGTCTCTGTGGGAGGGTAGAAGCCTAACTTCCATAAGCGCCAGTTAACACACCCAGATGGCCTAATCACATTGGCCAACGCCCCCTACCTGCTTTTTGTAGTTTTCCAGTTCCCTTTGCTCAAGCCTCTACTTGGTCTCTTATCTCTGCATGGATTGGAGTTGAGCTCAGTTCCATATGGAAGTTTTTTCCCCTATTGCAGTAGTTACCCAAGAAAGTCTGTTTTTACCATCTTTAACTAATGTCCAGCTTTGTTTTTCTTTAACATATCCAGCCCCAAACTAAACCAATTAAAATATGGATGCATAGAACTTATAGTTCACCTCAGAAACACGTCAATAGCAACTATCTCTGAATTAATTATAGTAGAATGGCATCTGGCCACAGTCATGACAACAGGTGATATATAATCCATTAGTAAGATAATTGGAAACATTCATCTCAATCATTCCCACCATAAAATGAAAGAATCTAAGAGGGAAGTCTTTCTGCAAACAAGTAACTAATTAAGAGGAACTGCAGTAAAAAATAAAGGCATCTCCGTTATCAAAAGGGTTCATTTTACTCTTGGTGATGATGTTATTACTGTTGGGCATTCCTGGTTGGGGGGGGGGGGTGTTGTGCTGTAATGGGGGAGATAAGTAGGGGCTGAAGTGAACACTGTGGCTGGCTCTTCAACAGTCCCTCCTCAGATGATTTGTCAAAGCCATTCCCCTTACCTTTGACTGTGCCAATGAGGTGTCGTTTGCTGGAGTTGTCTGAGGAACAAGCCAGTGCGTGTGCATCCTGCACATGGACAAGGACACATATGGACCCAGTTGTGCTGGTAGCCGTATTGTGACAATCAGGCAACCCACCTTAGCATGAAGTTAGCGGCATAAATAGCCCAGGTGGAGAAATACAAGGACACTGGATTCCAGATTATATTCTGAGACCCTAAATCAACCACCCCTACAACCTGCCCCTGCTGAAAGTTGCATAAGATAACACATTTACTTATTGTTTATGACATTCAGAGTTGGTGTTCTGTTCCTGCAAGCCAGAAACATCTTAATTGAGACAGGAATCCACATGAGTTCTGCAAGGTTTCCCTCTCTGTTAGCAGAAGCCCTGCCCACTGGGAAGCAGTGTTCTCCAGGGAGGAAAGAGGGGCCTTCTAGCTCAAGGGCGCAACTGTCCATGGGATCTGAACAGGGGAAGGTGGGCCACCTAAGACTCAGCCAGAGCACACAGACATGTTGATGAGGGGAGGTAGTTGGGGAGGGAACAAGGAGTAATTTTAAAACCAGCAATTCTGTGAAGGCAGCTAAATGTGTACATGGGTCTGGGTTGAGAGGTGAGGCAGCTTTGGGTGAGCTAGCAGAAAAGATGAACATTAAAGAGAGGAAAAATGCTGAAGAGGGTAATGTAACAGGGTACTAAAGAGGTCTTTTTTTATATTCTGGAAAAGTATGTTACCTTTGAATCACTTGGTTTCTTTGTTTAGATTTAGAGATTAGCTAGAACTTAGCTCTGAATGCATCTGGTCCTGGTGATTTTTTAAATACTAGCTCTTTTTTTTTAATTCTTGAAAGTATTACAGATATCCTCCTTTTTTTCCCCATTGACTCCATCCCCCCCTCTCCCCACCTCCTACTTTCCCCAACCTAATGGGTGCTAGATTTTGTCAAGTGCTTTTTCAGCATCTATTGATATGATCATATGATTTTTATCTTTCATTTTGTTTATGTGGTATATCACATTTATTGATTTGTGAATATTGTACCAGCCTTGCATCCCTGGGATGAATCCCACTTGGTCATGATTAATAATTTTTTTAACATATTGCTGGATCCAATTTGCTAATATTTTGTTGAGGGTTTTGGCATCTATGTTCATTAGGGATATTGGCCTGTAGTTTTCTTTCTTTGTAGTATCTTTATCTTTATCTGGTTTTGGAATTAGGATTTCAACACCCTGCTGACATCACTGGATAGATCCTCTAGAAAAAATTTAACAAGTATACAGAGACTCTAAATGAGGTACTAGATCAAATGGATTTAATAAATATTTATAGATAATTACACCCCAAAACTGCAATACACATTCTTCTCAATTGCACATGGGACTTTCTCAAAGATAGACCACATGTTAGGACACAAACTAAGTCTCTACAAGTTCAAATAGATTGAAATCATATCAAGCATCTTCTCAGGTCAATGACTTGAAAATAGAAATTAATTACAATAAAAACACGCAAAAACATTCAAACACATGGAGGCTAAATAGCATGTTAGTAAACAATGAATGGGTTGCCAAGGAGATCAAGGAAGAAATAAAAAAACTGCCTGGAAATCAATGAAAATGAACATACAACAACACAAAATCTATGGGACACAGTGAACGCAGTTTTGAGAGGAAAGTTCATAGCATTACAAGACCTGCCTCAAGAAACAAGAAAAATTTCTAATAGACTATCTAACCCTACAACTTAAAGAACTAGAAAGTAAACAAAAAGAAAAACCCAGAGCAAATAGAAGGAAAGAAATAGTAAAGATCAGAGCAGAAATAAATGATATAGAGACTAAAAAACAATTCAAACGATCAATGAAACAAAGAGCTGGTTCTTTGAAAAGATAAACAAGATTGATGAACCTTTAGCCAGACTCACCAAGAAACAAAGAAAGAGGACCCAAATAAACAAAATCAGACATGAAAAAGGAGAAGTAACAACTGATATGGCAGAAATACAAAGGATTGTTAGAAAATACTATGAACATTTATACGCCAACAGATTGGACAACCTAAGCGAAATGGACAAATTTCCAGAATCACAGTCTCCCAAAACTGAACCGGGAAGAGTCAGAAAACTTGAACAGACCAATAACAACCAAGGAAATTGAAGCTGTAATCAATAAACTCCCAGACAACAAAAGCCCGGGACTGGACCGGACAGCTTCACAGGGGAGTTTTGCCAAACATTCAAAAAACTAACACCCATTCTCCTCAAACTATTCCAAAAAATTCAAGAGGAAGGAAGACTTCCAAGCTCTTTTATAAACACTATAAATACTAGCTATTTTAAATCTCTTCCAGTCTCTTCTGTGGCATTTTGTCTTCCATGAATATTCTATGGTATAGTTAAGTTTTGGGTCAATTTTGTCAGTTTATATTTTGCGAGAAAATTATTTATTTCCTCTAATTTTTTTTTAATGTTGTCATTGAAGCTAATATTCTGCTACAAAGTTTTAATGTCTTATCTGTGACTGTATCTTTCTCATTCCTTAGCTTTTATGCATTTTCCTTAATTAAACTCCCGTTGATCTACCTTATTAAATAGCCTTTCTACTACTTTTACTTATTTCTTTGCTTTTTTGTTCATTATTTTAATTACTTATTATTTTTCTACCTTTGTTTGGTTTTGTTTATTTTTCTTTTCCTAATTTTTAAACAATGAGTATGACTGTCTTTTACTTTTCAGTCTTTAATCTTTAATAACAAAGGCATTTAAATCTACAAATATTCCTTGCAGAGATTTCCTTGTCTTATTGGTTTGACATGAATAGTGTTCCTTGTAATTGATTTCTAAATAATTAATTTCGGTTTTTAGTTTCTCCTTGACCCAGAGTTATTAAAGTGGGTGTTTTTTTTGTTTGCTTTTTTTTATTCTTAGGCATTTGGGATTTTTTTTTTTTTTTGGTCAACTTTTTTTATTTCTGAGTTTTATCAGAGAATGTAGCCTATACAATCTCATTTAAAAAATTATTAAAGTTGTTCTTATAAACAAGAACATAACCAAATATTGTAAATGTTCCATGAAGAGAGATATTAATATTTTCTATGTAATGCAGTCCACCAAGGGATATACAATTTAATAATTTTACTGTTTAATTTCTATTTGTCATTACTACTAATTTTTTTTGTCCACTGGATCTGGAAAAAGTATATTAAAATATTAATTTTTAATCGTATTGTTAATGAGATTTTCCCTGTACTTTTTTTAAAAATAAAGAGTAATTTTTTTAATTATTATTCATTTAAGAGAGAGGAAGGGAGAAAGAAACATCGATCAATTGCCCCTTATGCACCGCCTAACTGGGGATCAAACCCACAACATAACTATGTGCCCTGACTGGGTATCAAACCCACCACCTTCTAATGTATGGGATTAAGTTCCAACCACTGAGCAACACTGGCCAGGGCTCCTTGTAGTTCTAATATTTTGCTTCATGTATTTAGCTACTATATTATCTAACACATACAGGGCTATGACTGGCATCTTTTTATGTACATTGTACTTTCTGTTATATTATAACTCTCATCTTTATCTTCATTTGTGCTTTTAAACTTAAATTCTGCCTTATTTGATATTAATATTTGCTGCTTTCTCTTTGTGATATTTCTTTATTTATCCCTTTATTTTTGAGTCTTTTAAAAAATCACTTTTTTTGAACACTAAAAAAAACCAAAAGCAATATATTGCTGAGTTTTGTTATTTAACCCAACCTGCCAGTCTCAGTTTTTCAACAGAAAAAAATTAGCCCATTCATATTAAGTGTAACAACTATTTTATTCATGCTCTCTTTCTTAATGTTTCTTCTTGGTCTTACTTTATGTTTCCTCTTTTTTCCTAATTTATTTTTCCTGGTTTGTTCAACTTACTCCACATTCCCCAGTTTCCCCTAGTTTTTGGAAGTTTTACTGACCTCTTCCATTTTACTGGTAGTTATCTTCCCTTTCTTATCATACACAGGCTTCTGAACTATCCTATAAAATCCACATACTATTTTCTCCCAACCAAATCACTCTTTTCTCATTATTCTCACCAATAAATGAAACCTCTGAAACATTTGCTTCTCCATGGTTCCTACCATGTTATCTTTAAAATGTTTTTATTCTACAGGGTAGAATCTGTTTTACTCCCAAATGCCTGTTTTGATAATATGGCTTAATACTTTGGGTTTCAGGCCATTATTAGACTTACCTTGCAGTAAATTCCTCCTGTCACAGACGGCCTATGGGGCCAGCGACCAGAGCTCAGTGGGTGATCGGAGGCTCTAGGTTCCTGGGGCAGCACACGGTGGAGCAGTTGCTGGCAAGAGGCTACTCCGTCAATGTATTTGACATGTGGCAGGGGTTCCACAATCCGCAGGTGCAGTTCTTTCTAGGCGACCTCTGCAGCCAACAGGAACACTGCAATGAACACAGTGGTGCATATATTCTTTCAAATTAGAGTTTTGGACTTCTTCAGATATATACCCAGAGGTGGAATCACTGGGTCATGAGGCAATTTCATTTTTTATTTTTTGAAGAAACTCCATAATATTTTCCATAGTGGTTGTACCAGTCTGCATCCCCACCAATAGTGCACAAGAGTTCTCTGTTCTCCACATCTTCACCAACACCTGTTGTTTTATTGCTGAAGCCATTATGACAGGTATGAAATGATATCTCATTGTGGTTTAATTTGCATTTCTCTGATGATCAGTGACATTGAGTGTGTTTCTGTATATCTATTGGCCATCTGTATGTCCTCTTTGGAGAAGTGTCTATTTAGATTCTCTGCCCATTTTTTAATTGGATTGTTTTTTGTGTGTGTGTGTTGAGTTGTAGGAACTTTTTATAAATTTTGGATTTTAGTCCCTTATCGGATGTATCACTGGTGAATATCTTCTCCCATTCAGTAGGTTGTCTTTTTGTTTTGTTGATGGTTTCCTTTGTTGTACAAAACCTTTTAGTTTGATATAGTTCCATTTGTTTATTTTTTCTTTTGTTTCCCTTGCCCAATGAGATATATCAGAAAAAATGTTGCTGAGCAAGTTGTCAGAGATTTTACTGCCTATGTTTTCTTCTAGTTTTATGATGTTGAGTCTTACATTTAAGTCTTTAATCCATTTTCAGTTTATTCTTGTATCTGGTGTAAAAAGGTAGTCTAGTTCCTTTTTTTTTTCATGTATCTGTCCAATTTTCTGTGAGGATCTTTTTTAAAAAGCATTTGGCCAGTTTTATTGTGACATAATTGACACACAGCACTGTGTAAGTTTAAGATGTACAGCATAATGATTTGACTTGCATATATAATGAAATGGTTACCACAATAACTGGTTCATGTTCATCAGCTCATAAAGATACAAAAAAAAAAAAAAAAAAAGAAAAGAAAAGAAAAAGGATTTATTCTCCTAACAACTTCCATATATATATATAATACAGTAGTGTTAACTATAGTCACCATGTTGTATATTATATCCCTAGTACTTATTTATCTTATAAATGGCAGTTTGTACCTTCCGATCACCTTCATCCATTCGTTGCATTTTTGAATGAAGGCCACCCATGTACAAGACACAGAAAGTGGCACAGAATGACCCATTAGGAGTTAAATTGAATGATTTAAACTATGGCAAGTCGTAGAAAGAAGAGACCAACCATCAAAAGAGGTGTAAAGAAATCTCCCCAGAGCTAATATATAACTTATAGTACCCTTTGGGAAGTTCAGAATTATTTATTATTTCTTTAGCTTTGCACACAAACAAGTAAATTTTCCCTTGAACATGATGGGGGCGGGGGGGCGGAACAGAATGTCTATATTTATAATGAAATTTGGGACATATTGTCAAAGATTCATAATCACTAATTTTTAGGATGAATATTATTAAACTCTGAGATAATAGAAGAAAAATGTAATGCCTGCATAAGAGATTATTTTCATCAATTGTTGGACTATTACTCATCTAAAAAGAAAGAGTACAGATCTTAGAAAAATTATAAGAGCCTCACAAATACTTCTGAGGTTTTTCATGTTTTGAAACACTGAGGGCATCATCTGCAGGAAATGCAGCAGATGCATTAAAAGTATTCTTACTGAAACAAATTAAAATAAATATATGTATGGAAATGTTTAGCATGATGTCCAGCCAAAAAACAAGGTCAGTAAATGTTAGGGGAATTCAATTAATTCCTTTATCCAAATTTAATCCAGTGTACTATCAGACAAACTTTGCTCTACAGCAGATTTGTGTCCAAAAATATGGCTGGGGTAAGCCTCAGAGGTAACCAATGCTCATTCAAAGCTTCTAGAGACAGCCTGACGATTATTTGAAATCCATTCCATTTTCAACGTACAGTCTAATGGGTAACAAGGAGAACGTTTCTGTTGCTCCTTTTAGAAGTCCACGATTACCTGAAGGCAGGTTGATTGGAAAGCTGTCAGGATAAAGATGGCATTTCTGGTCATGGAACAATGCGGTGATCTATCCACAGAAGAAGGGATTCCACAGCCTCCTCTTCACTGAAGTCTTGGTTGGCTATAAGATGTATTAACTAGAGATCATATTTTTTTGTGGACACATTCCCATTTATTGAGTTATTATATGCCATCTACTTGGCAGACATAGTCTCATTTAATCCTCATCACCCTATGAGATAAGAACTATTATCACCTTCATTTTACATAAGAGGAAACACAGTCAGGATTAAAAGCAGTACAGTGTCAGTAGTTGAGCAGAATTTGGAATCAAACTGACCTCAATTTAATATCTTGGCCCATGACTTTGTCATTTCTTACCTTTACTGGGCCTCAGTTTACTAATTCTACATTTTGTAGAATAATTCTTAAAAGACTAGAATCAGAAATTGGATACCAAATGCTCAACATGTGACATTTGGGAGTAACTGTCTCAAATTTGTTTCATTCATCAGGTGGTTTGAAGACCTAATTTGAATCTACTCTGCACCATGGTATCATGCTAGAATTAAATTTTCAGGAGCTAGTAATCTCTAATGGAGTCAGTGACTTTCCCCTTATTTCTTAAAAAAATTCCTTCCCTATCATTATCTACCTCCATAATGTAATAATTTTATATTCTACCTGCTCTCATTAAGATAAAGGGAAAACTGAGGAAATGTATACATGTGCATTATATTTCCCTTCATATTTACCAATTTCCTTGCTCGTTTTCTTCCTGAAGATCCAGGTTCCCATCTAGTAGTGTGTCTTAGTGCAGGTCTTCTGGCAATGAACTCTCTGTCTTCATTTATCTGAAAACATTTTTGTTTTACCTTCATCTTTTAAGTGCTTTAATTAAAAAATAATTTACCTTCAGTAAAATGCACAAGTCTCAATGTACACCTCGATGAATTTTTACACACGTATTCACCCATGTAGCTACCACTCCAATAAAGATCCAAACATTTCTGACACCCCAAAAAGTTATCCAGTGCTCTTTGTAGTCAGTTTCCTTCCCTATACCCAGCCCTTGGCAATCTGTTCTCTGTGACCATAGTTTTGCCTTTTCCAAAATGTCATATAAATAGACTCATGTAGTATGTACCCTTTTGAGTCTGGCTTCCTTCACTTAGCATAATATATTTGAGATACATCCGAGTCATTGCCTGTATCAGTAGTTCATTCCTTTTCATTGCTGAGTAGTATTCCATTGTATGGATATACTGTTTGTTTATCCATTTACCCCTAAGGACACCTGGGTTGTTTCCAGTTTCTGGCAATTTTGAATAGAGCTGCTATAAAATTAGGGTACATGTTTTGGTGTAAATATGATTTTCATTCATCCAGGGTGCCAAACTGTTTTTCAAAGTGCTATCAATTTTTTTATTTCCACCAAGAGTGTGAGTTTCAGCTGTTTTGCAACCTCCCTAGCATATAGTATTGTCGGTCTCATCTTATTTTAGCCATTATAATAGTTGGTATCACATTATGGTTTAATTTGCATTTCTCTAGATAATAACAGTATCGAGCATCTTTTCATGTGATTATTTGATATCTGTATATCTTCTTTGATGGTCTTCAAATCTTTTGCCCATATTTTACTGTTTTGTTTGAAAGTTCTTTGTATACTCCAGCTACAAGCCCTTGATTAGACATGTGTTCTACAAATATTCTCTCAGTCTGTAACTAGCCTTTTTATTTTCTTAACAGTGTCTTTCAAAGAGAAGAGGCTTTTAATTGTGATAAAGTCCAATTTATCATTTTTGTTTTATGGTGTGTGCTTTTGTGTCATATCTAAGAAATCCTGTGACCTTGGGTTAATCCAAGTTCATTTTTTTAATATGGTTCAAAATATAGTTGAGTTCTCTTTTTTTGCATAGGAATGCCCAACTGTTCCAGCACCATATTTCTTTCTTTCTTTTTTTTTTTTTTTTTTTCCTTTATTGATTTTTAGAGAGAGAAAGGAAGGGAGAGGGAGAAAGATAAAAACATCAATGAGAGAGAACATCGATTGGCCGCCTCCTGCATGTCCCCCACTGGGGATCAGGCCCACAACCTGGGCATGTGCCCTGCCCGGGAATCGAACCAGTGACCTCTTGGTGCATGGGTTGACGCTCATCCACTGAGCCACACCAGTCGGGCTCCAGCACCATATTTCAATTCCTCACTCCATTTATTCTATTGGCTCTCTGTAACAGTTCATTTTATCTTTATTATATCTTTCAGGAATTTTATTTCACACTTACATTGGCTAAGAACTGAGTTTTGAGCTTTAGTAATAAAACACTTGAATGATTTAGAGAGCAAAGGGAGGGGGAAGGAAATAAAAAGCAAAACCAACAGAGATTTAATTGAAAATCTTTGGGCCACTATCCCTGGTGTGCCTCCTGGCTGGGGGGACACCAACCTTACACACAACCCAGGCTGAAGGGAAGGGCTGAGCCTGGGGTCCCGCCTGGGGAAGGCACACTTACGGTACCTGCCTAAGGACCAGGGGCCGCGGGCAACCCTGGTAGGGTGGCATAAGGCTCTCCTGGGAAGAGGGTGTCAAAAGAGAAAAGAAGGCTGTGAATGGGGGGCTAGAGGTTATAAAAGAACTGTCTCCCCCTTTCAGTTATATTCAGGTTTGACTCATTAGTTTTGGTGTAATGAGCCTCCAACACCTAAGTAGGTGATCTCTTTTTCTTGCTAAGACTCAGATTAGTTTATGTGAACAAGGCCAATGTAAATTTGGCAGCCTAATAAAAAAACCCTTAAGAGCAGAAAGGTTTCCTCTTCCTGCTCTTCCTCCTCTTCCTCCTCCTTCTATTTGGAAAGCAAGGTAAAGGAACAATTAGTCAACCACCCAAATCATTCTTTTAGCTTCAGCTGCCAAAAATTGTGTGGCCATGCATGGTGGCTGGCTACAGGATGCAGAAATCTAGAGATGCGGCCTATCTAAGTTGTCACCGGGACTGGAAAGCAGTTCGTGAGCCCCCTCGCCATTGCTGCATCCATCCTGGCAGAAGGAAGCCCCGTTGTGCCCTGGTGCTTCCTTGTGACCTTTGCTTTCTGGAAGAGACAGCATATGTTAGATGACTCCGTGTGCATTGTCTTTCACATTGTCGTGATCTTAAAGTTAAGATCACACTAAGAGATATTCGTGTATTTCTAATGTATTGGTCATGTCCACCAACTTCTTAATAAAATTGAATTCACATTCTGCAGTGATCAGCACGTGTGATACAAAATCCTCAGCCAGTCCACCGGTCCAGTTGTTCTAGGCAGACCTAGCTTCAGGTTGAATTGATACCATACCCACCAATCAGAAATTTTAAAACAGAGAGATTCAGTGAAGATTATATACATAAGAAACTAAAACTACTAAAGCAATTCAGTAAGTTGCTAAATGTTCTATGCTTTCATAAAACTTTACTCATATATTCAGCTGTATTCACACCTGTTTCCCCTATGTGCCATGAGCCCCTTAGGGACTAGTTATGTCTAGTTCATCCAAACATCATCAATACATGTCATTCATCCTCACATTCAGAAGAGTGGCTAACTCAGCATGTGGGCTCAATAAGTATTTGTTGACTTTGATTGAAAATTGTTTAATTCACTGGAGACATAGGAGGAGATTCATCATACCTGCAGCTATCACAGAGCCAGAAGAGTTGACACCATTGATGTCGATGACTATTCAGCAGGCTGGAATTCAACCTTGACCTTGCAACTTGAAAAGCTGAGCCATAACGCCACAAAGAAATTAATAGGAATCCAGGCCAAGACCCATGTAAACGTTATTTTTAACTGGGTTTTCATAAATATAGGATGGCTGTCTGGCTTGATAGCTGCCCTTCAAGTGGAAAGATGCAGCAGTTTTTTTGTGGCCACTTATGATGCTAATGAAATCTAAATGATAAGCAAGAAAAGCTTAGGGTGCAGTTTAGGGAAGGAGCACTGTGCTTCCTGCTGGTCAAGCCACATGTAGAATGAAAACATGCAACTTCCAGTACAACATTCTACGGGGAGAATTGGCAATTAAAGCATGTCCTGTAAGATGGGAACAGATGAGGGTTAGCCGGTGGTATGTATATAATTTGTGACTCACTGAATTCAACCAGTGACAGGGGGCCTGTAATTTACCATGTAGCTAGGAAAATGTTTTCCTTGTGGGTTCGGATTGAACCATCTCTGTGAGCTGATTTTTGCCCTTGAGAGACACGTGGGCATAATCTATTAGAAGGAGTGAGCATCAGGGGTTGAAGAAGCAAAATGCCCTGAATGTCGTATGTCCTAGTACTTATCTACCTGGTATGTTGTAAATGCAGCCTTTAGCCAAGACCTTCTTGTGCACAGATGCTGTGGATCCTTCTTCTGCCTCAGCATAGGGCCTCAAACTGCCTGATCCCACTCCAATGCCAGAAGCTTAGACAGATCATGCTGGGACTGGCTACTGACAGGCATTTACTCTTAGAAAATGTAGATGCACAGACAGGACAGCCACTGTCAAGCTTCTCTGGCACATGCTTCTGCTCTGGCTAATCCTGACACCTTCTCATCTTCTGCCACCCCTCTCACCCCGATCTTGTGCGTGACTGTCCCCTAGCAGCATCCTCTGCCCTCCTTAACCTCTTGCATTGATTCCTGACTTGCCCAGATTCTGACTCCCCTGCATTCTGTGGGTTGCTCATTGGCATGCTCCACCCACTGGTCTCAGCAAACACCAGACCCCCTTACTCTCAGCTCCTTCATCTTTTCTAACATTTATTTTTTCAGACATGTAGCTAATTTGAAGGAATGTGACAATTTTATGAGGATAGAAAAATAATTTACATACACTTATACTTTATATAATATTATAAAGCAATACTTTATATACACTTAATCTCTCCCCTTTTTTTAAGTGGCTTCCGGGGCTTTCTGTCTCATAGCATAGGGGTTAAGGGCATAGCCTCTGCAGTCAGACATGTGCAGGTTCTAATGCTGGGCCTGCCACTAACAGACTGTATTAATTTGGGCAAGTTCTTTAGTATCACTGAGGATTAGTTTTTTCATCTGTAAAATGGGAATTAAAACAATCTAATGCATAGATTAAATGAGGTAATGTAAGTAAAGTTCTGAAAAGGTATCAGGTATATAGTAAGCCTAAATAAATGATACTTATTATTGTTACTTATAGCACTTATAATTATAAACTTTTTTATATACCTTGTATATAAAACTATATAATTTTATATATCCAGACACTATAACAGTTATAATTATTTTAAAATATCCCTTTAACAACTCTGATCAAATTCCTCCAGTTCTGAATTTTTTATGACAAATGGAGGACAGTGAATCACAAATTGTGGAAAAATTGAATTGCTAGTTGAACAGAATATTTATAGTTAACATATGGTACTGGCTTTGTCTTAGGAATCTGATCTTAGAAATTTAATTTGATTTTTCTCTCTTTTGTTAACATTACATTATCCTAGAAGCAAAGTGGCCAAGTGCCCATAATATCTGGGCAACAAAACCAAGTTCAATGTAAAAGTATTTATTTACTCTTGGGCCCTCATATTATTTGAGTTGGTAAATCGATATTAACTTGCACAATATTCTCATATCCATGAATTAAATTAATTCAAGGCTTTTTTCCAAAGGAGCCAAACCTCATAAATAATTTTATTTGGTCATTATCTAGACTATTAAAATGATTTTTAAATGCTGGGTCATAGACATGTCTAATGCACAGAAATCCCATTTGGGAATTCAGAAACCTATCTGCTTGTTCCTTTTAATATTGGTGTGTCTAGCCACTGGCTCTCTAAATATTATTGCCCAGTACTTTTCCTTTTTAAGAAGTGTCTGGATTTCAGGCCAGCTAAAATCAGAAAAACATAAGGAAGAGAAATCAGGGCTATCCCCAATGGGGACAGCGAAAAGATACAGTTAAAGCTGAGTAAAGAAAGAAGTGAAGGAGAGAAAACCAATAAAAGGAGCATCCGTTTGGCACAGCTTGAGCAGTCTGAGACGCAGTATCAGCTGTGAACTCCGAAAAGAATTTCCAAAGGCCCTTTAGATTGAACAAAGCTATGACCAGCCCCGAGCCCTGGGAGGGACGGTGGGCAGTGCCTACCTGAACGGTGCACTGAAGCAGACTGCATTGTGTGTGGAGCCCCAGATGGTCAAGCTTTGTTCCATCACTGCAGAAGCAGGAGAGATTTCCTTTCGTAGGAAGCACTGGGCCGACTGCCGCTGTTACTTTCACCTCACTGTGCGCCCGTCACCCTCACACTAAACCCAGATGTGCCAAGTGATGTCCGTGGAGCCTTCCACTTCGTGACTGAGTTTGGTAGGAAAGATTGCCAATGGAGAAAGGAGAGACGAAGATTGTGGCATCTTTGCCCCAGCTGATGCCTTAGCCCAACCGGGGTGGGGGTGGGGGTGGGGAGCAGGCAACTGGAAACTTAGGGAATGTTTCCAAAAGAGTGTTTGAGACTCTGATCAAGGAATGAGTGCCAGATACTGACAGAACTGTTTTCACAGGAGGCTTTGTGAGATTCCAAGTGAAGGTAAATGTCGAAAGCAGGAAGACTAGAAAGGACTCTGGATGCAATGAGATCTGCTGAAGGGCCGCGGGACCACGTGTGCAGGGAGCTAGAGAGGGCCTTTCTCCCCTCCTCTGCATACAGCGCAGCACCACTCACACCCAAGCACATGGCCTCTTTGGATGAGCACTGACATTCTTGTTGCGCACAAGGGTACCCGGCAGTGGGAGGTAAATCAAAGGGCAGGCAGGCAGAGCCATGCAGAAGTGCAGGCAGCAGAAGGTAGACGCCACGGAGCAACTGTGTCTGACAAGTCTGTGGGCAATGTTGAAGCACCTCTTTGGGGAGTCTCCAAAATAAATAGGGACAATTGGCTGGGGTGGGGTGCTGAGTTACTATCTGATAAGATGGAGGACTGCCACAGGAAATCCATGAGCTGGTGAGGCCAGAGAACATCAAGTTTGCACTTCCAAATCATGGAATGACAGCAGTCGAATATCTCATATGGCTATGGCTCTTGCTACCATCTTAAAAAAGAAAAAGGAAAGGGAGACGATGTATCAGTATTAGAAATTTAATGTAAGACAGACTCTTCACGCTGAATGATATAAAAATTCATTACTGTTGTTTACAAAAGCCCCCGAGGCAGTTGCCTATCATTTAAAACTTGCAATTATTATCATTGTAAAAAAAGGATTAATGATATAAATTTTTACCTAGGAGATACAAATTACAAACTGAAGCATTGACATAATTTGCTTTATGAAGTACCCAGTTACCTACCATGTGGTTGCAAACACTATTTAGACCCTAACAACTGATCTCCATTTTTCCTTCTCTGCCTCTGATTTTCTCCGCCTCTGAAAGGCTCATACAGGACCTTCTGTGCCAACGTTAGTCGCAATTAAATGCAAGAAAATTAATATGGCGTTTAATATGGAGTAGCCTCTCTTCAAAGATGAATCAAGGGACTATAAAAGCTCATCAGAACATTTGGGAATGCCAGCTGAGGGAGAGATTTTCATAAAGTTTTATTATCAAATGCACAGTTTGCACTAATTATAGTAATTCATAATCTCAGCGCCTACACCTTCATTCTTTAAAAAAAAGCCTCAATTAATTGGAGTTGGTGGACCATTCTGATGAAATAGTAGTTCTGATTATTTTTCTTAAGTCAGCACGTTGTCAGCATCTTTCTAAATATTTTACAAGTCAACTGCTTTGCTTTAAGAGGGAAAGTTCCGTTCTGACATGACTGATGTTCTGTTGATCATCACAGACCTTCCCGTGCCTCTGCTGCACAATTCTGAACTATCACTTCCCACTTTCCCAGGACCAAACATATTGTTTTCACTCGTTCATCAATCAGTTTGACAAGTATTGACTGACAGGTACTCTTCTAGAGGCTGAAGACATAACAAGGAACAGACAAAAATCTCTTCCTTGGAGATTAAATCCTAGAACAATGTCACATGTATAAGTAATAAGGCTGGGCTGACTTATATGAGGACACACCCTAGTAGCTGATTCTTTTATTAATCACTGAGGTCAGCTAGCTTGATGTTATTTGATGTTTTCTACTGAAATATATATTTCTAATCTATTTAAGTCATGACTCCAGGGAGCTGGGTTCCGTCTGTTGAAGGTATTTTCTACTGTATTTCTCTTGAGGGAGTACAATGATATAGAAAAGTCATATTTAGTGGGGGGAAAATGTTGGATCTCTGAATTCTTTCAAATCTAGAACTTTTTTTTACTGCCTCGGTCTAATTTACCCCCTCTACTGAAAAATAAAATAAAAGATCTCAGCTTTTTGTCAGTGCTGACAGAGGACAGAACATCATTACCAACCGTTACAACCCTTCTGCGATCTCAGTCCAGTCACAAGAAACATCCTGTAATTTCCTCCCTTCAAAACGAGAACGAAACCCAAGATCAGGCAGAACTGGATGCTAATAATAGTGCACTCCCACTGATAACGGAAAGGCTGAAGTCTTCACAAACCTTTTCAAAGAACACTGTGATGTAATTTGGAAGTCACAAATGGTTCTGTTTCTCTAAGCAGGCATTTTTCAGAGGACTGAGCTCAGTTAGAAATCCTCAAAAGTGAAGAGAGCTAGTTAAACTTGAATCTAGTTCAGAAAAGAGCAGCTGAAGTGGCTGAAAGCTTGGGAGATCCTCCCAGTGAGGAGCTGCTAGAGGAACTGGATTTATTTCTCTGAATTGGTAGGGTAAGAAAGAGAGTGGACATCAGAAGAATTCGAACGTGCCTGGCAGGGCTCACTGTAAACAATAGACCTACAGTGTGGAGAGAGCTAAACTTATAATAATGCTTCACATTGAGTGTTTTATATGTATTATCCTTTTTAAGCCTTGCAATAACTCAGGAGGCAGATGTTATTGCTGTTATTCCCATTGCACAGTTTAAGAAAACTGAGGCTTAAGTAACTTGCACAAGGCCACATAGCTGGTAACGGAAGAGCTGGACTTGAACCCAAGCTGGCTCCAGAGCCCCAGCTCTCAGTAACTGCACTGTACCGCCTTAAGAGCAGAAACAGCCAACTGCCCATAAGAATACAGAACGATGAGGACATATAAAGAAACAAGACTTCAATACTCATCACCTCAGAGATGGTGATGTCTTTTTTTCCTTTGAATAAAGGATATCAAACTTGATACTAAATTGTTTTGGTTTTGTCAGTTGACGCCTGAAATGTGCTCTGTGGAACACTCTTATAGGTAAAGCACTCAAAAATGGATTCCATGGTCAAAGTAGAGATTCACTAGCACATCAGATCACACAAAAGCCTCTGAGAAGTTTAGCAATAAATAACTTGTTTTAACCATCATTTCCCAAATGTGTTGGCTGTCAAACCATTTCATTTTTTTAACACCTATAAACCATCTCAGTAAAACTAGTGTAGTAAAGCTAATGTTTTGCTGAGCACACTGCAGTGATTTGTTTAAAACTCACACCGAGGTTATTTTCACTCTGTGAAATTGCATTGTACTTTTGTTGCTTTCATATTCTGACTCAGCCAGCCATCTGAGCATGTGTACCTCGTGAGGACAGGGCTCACCGTCTACAGACTTTCCTCATTGGTGAATACCCTAAAATTATGACGGCATTTGCTCCCCTAGACATTCTGATGACTGTGGATCTCTGACCATGACTCCTAGGAAGACTGGGGCCCCTGTGCCCACCCCATGCTGACAGGCAGTGGGGATATTGTGTGAGTGGAACAGACATGGTTCCTGCCGAGGCGGAGCTAATATTTTAGTGAGGGAAATGGGCCATCTGATCATTAAACAAGCAATGAGAGAATATTTTTCACTGTAAAAATTTACATTAGTTGACAAAGTCCATGTCAGCTTCGTGTGTGCTTTAGTTGGTGTGAGTTGTGCCTCGTGTGATTACCCCTGGACACTTGCAAGAGGCAAGGTCATGGCAGTGGTGTGCTGGAAAACAACCAGCTGGGGGAAGAGGGGGGTGATTTATAGCATTGGCAGGTTTCCATGGTATAAATACTCTCAATATGTCTATTTCAAGCTACAAAGGTGATGTGGAGCGACTTCCTGGGAATTTAACCATCTGCTCTCATGAGCCGGTGCCAGAGACCCCAGAGCACACCACTAATTCTAGGTCTTCAGGGCAGGTTCAGCCAGCACTCTTCACCTCACAGACTTTTGGATTTCACAAGCTTAAAAATAATAATGATGATGATGTTTGAAAATTAGACGAAGACTAACTTCCTAAAATCGTTTCCTTCCTTCTTTCCTTTGTCCCTCCCCCCTTCATTCCCACCCTCTCTCTCTTCTTTCTTTCCTTTCTTTTCTTCCTTCCTTTTTTCCATCCTTTACCATCAAAGACACTGAAAAACAAATGGCAGTCAACAATCACCGTCATTTCATAAATGAAAGATATTTTAATAACAAAAAAGTGAGAAAGACATAACTTTGGAATAAAGAATGCCCTTTAAATTTAATGAATCTAGATCTATGAAAATTTTATTATTACCTTACTTATTTTTCTAATTTTGTTATGAACTAGGGAAATTCATTAGGATGTTTTCAAGTACAAGTGACAGAAAACTTGGCAGTGGCTCGATGGCACAGGGTTATTTTCTTGTTATCGAGGTCTGGAGGTCTGTGGGTGCTGGCAGACGCCCTTCCCCTGGCTTCCCTTTCTACCATCGTTAGATAGATAGACTTTCTCCTCATGTGTGTAGCCTCATAGTCATAAGATGGCTGCTGTATTTCCAGGAAGATAAAAGGAAATGAGCAAAAGGCCTTGTTGGGGGTTGAATTGTCCCCAAAAAAGATACGATGAAGTCCTAACCCCAGGCACCTGTGAATATGACTATGTTGGAAAATTAGGTCTTTGCAGATGGAATTAGTTCAGATGAAGTCATACTGAATTAGAGTGGGCCCTAATCCAAGAGCTGGTATTCTATTAAGAATAGAAAACAGCCCAGCCAGTGTGGCTCAGTGGTTGAGCATCGACCCATGCACCAAGAGGTCACTGGTTGGATACATGGTCAGGGCACATGCCCAGGTTGTGGGCCCGATCCCCAGTGGGGGGCATGCAGGAGGCAGCCAGTCAATGTTCCCTCTCATCGATGTTTCTGTCTCTCTCTCCCTCTTCCTTCCTCTCTCTCTAAAATCAATAAAATAAATAAATAAATAAGAATAGAAAACAAACAGACACAGAGAGAACACCATGTGAAGATGGAGGCAGAAACTGAAGTAAAGAAGCTGCAAGCCAAGGAACGTCAGGGATTGCTGTCAATCATCAGTGACAAGGAAAAGGCAAGGAAGGATTCTTCCTTAGAGGTTTCAGAGGGAGCATAGACTGCAACACTTGGATTTCAGACTTATAACCTCCAGAATTGTGAAGGAATACATGTATGTTGTTTTAAGCCACCCAGATTGTGGTTCTTTGTTATGACAGCCCTAGCGAACTAATATAGCCCTCTTCATCAAAAGCCTTCTTTCAAGGTCTCCAGATTTCCCTTTATGCCCCATTGGCCAGAACTGGGTCAGATGCTCAAGATTAGAACAATCAGTGGCCAAAGGGAAGGAGATTTCCATGACTGGTTTAGACCTATCCTGATTTATCCTTGGGCTTGGGGTAGGGACCATGCTCCCTGTGGTCAAGGGATCTGCCCTCACCATCTGAACACACTAGAAGAAGGAAAGTGGCCTTGGGGAGGCAATGAATGAAAGTGACTGTTATAAAGATGGACTATTTTGCTGCTCTGCAGGCGATACTTTAGAAATGCTGCCCTATTTAACAGTGTTTGAGATTTATCCCAAAACAAATCCTCACATTCTCCAGAAGCACTCAGAAATGGGGAAGGATCCAAGTAGATGGTTCCAGGGTAAGAGTTAGAAAAGTAAGGGTATCTGAAAGGTACTATTCACCAGAAGACACCATGGGGGTCTCATCTAAAACCCAGAGAGGGATGGTAAATTTAAAGAAAATGAAGTGTCAGGAAACTGGAAGTCTCGGGAGGGAGAAAAGGCAGATGAAATGATCTGGTACTGATAAAAGTCCTCCAATCCTACTCCAAGGGAATTATCAACCCAGTTTCAGAGAAGAGAGAAATAAGGATGTTGTTTTAACTATAGACAGCAACATGTAGTAAGACATGCAGTTTCAATCTTTACTCAGTGACAGGCTCAGTTAAACCCAGCACTAAACAGTAAGCATATCCATGTTGTTAAATATATTTTTCACAGCTAAGATGGGGACTAAACATGCTCATGAATTCAGCTCTGAGGACCAGAGGTGACAGGGGGAGTAGCTGTCTGAGCATTTCATCTCCCAGGCACCTCTACACATTCTGGAATTCCTCTTTGAACATTAAATTGGCTTTGTTGAGGACATAGCTAGAAACTATAGACTCGTCCTATGGAGGCCAAGTCTTGTTGAGTCTGTGTGTGGCTTTATGGATTAAAGTTACACTACCACTGGAGTTCTTCTGAATGTATCAGCCAGGTCCCATCTGCCATCTCTTCTACCTGGACCTATCCTTTATCCCACCTGCTCTGAGTACAGGGTTTTAATAGGCCAACTGATCTACCTGTATCTTCCTGACCGCAACAAACTCTTGGACCCATGGCTGCTTTATTCCCAGTTTGCCCTGCTTGGGAGCACCTCCTCCTCCTGGTGTCCCCCGTACCCCCATACATTCATTATAGCACCATAACATGTTACAGCATTAATTAAATTACATGACTGTCTCCCCTTACTAAGGACTTTGAAGGCAGTAGCCATCCCTTAGTTATCTCTGTTCCCAGCATCTAACACAGCGAGGGGTCAATCAAACGTAGGATGAATAATTAAAGGCTAATTCCAAGGGAAACAGATCATGTTATAAATCCCTCAGCTGGAATTCATAGGGGTCAGTGATTCCCACACAAAAGTCTCATAGGGACAATAAGTCAGGAAGGGTATTGGCCATAGATCTTCCTGGTCTGTGGAAAAGTGTGGGATACAGTAGGAGCCACAAGGCAAAAAAAATCCTTTGAACTTATCTGATTTATTTCTACAAAATTCTATGCTTAGGTGTTGTGATCCCTATTTCTAATGTGAAAATTCTGTTTTCCTTAGAAATTAGGAACTTGAGTCATTTCTTAGGTAGTTTCAAGACCAAACTGCTTCTCAGAGTTAAGGACCTTCTTCTCCGAGAGTTAGCAGCTAGGAGTATGAGATGAACATAATATGGAACCTTCATCATCTAAATTGAAATGTGAGACATAAACTGTTGCCTTCAGTTCTCCTGTGGGGCTGGTGTGGGCAGAGGGGGAAGGGAGTTTGGAGGAAAGTGCAGACCTGTTGCTGGTAAAATGGACTTTTTTCCAGCCCTGGTTATAAAATGGATGGGTTTAGGTGCCAGACTCAAGTTGCTTCTTACTGCAGAATGCCTCTGCGTTGCCTTTTGACCCGTTTTGATTTCTGCCATTGAGTAGGTCACTGTGAACTTTCTCCCCATGTTTACTCTCAATACCAGAAATGGGGAAGGGGGACCTCCAACTATCATAGTCCCTCCTACCGGTCCTCGTGAGTCACCTCTCTTTGCTGTTCTTTTTCATTTCTTCTACCTTATATTTTGATCATTTTTGTCTTCACCCCCCCCCACACACACACACACACACACACACTTCATTGCTCACATCATTGGTTTCCTACCCCAGAATCTGGAAGTGACCTTAAAGTTATTGAAGAAGAGCATGCATGCACTGTGTTTTCAGACCTTCAGAGCTGGGCTGCCACTACTCTATGGGGTGCCTTTGTGTGAAACAGGAAGAGGCATCCCTCCTGGGTAGATGCACTCGGTGAGCAGAGAGCAGACTGATTTCAGGACCAGGTCTATTGTTCACTCTTGCGCCATGAGCGACCATCCCAACCAGAGTGTGCAGTTGAAAGGGAGCAGAAAATGCCACCCCAAAACATGCCACTTTGACATAGCGATTATTTTTAATTAAAGTTACTTAAGAAACAGTCAGTGCAAGGACACTGACCCTCCTTTGTCCTCCTGAAACAGAAAATATATCTCCCGTGTGAAGGGACCCACCCTGTACCAAGAGGGTAGAAGGCTTCCTTTTCACCAGAGATAGGAAATTCAGGGCCAAGAAGGTCATATAAATAAACCTTGTTACTTCTCATTGATTTACTACCCAAGGCCTAAGCCCCCTTTTCTTGTCAGTTCTTCACAAGTGTTTTGTTTCTTTGTCCAGAAGTCACAAGCTGCCTGCTTTGGTCACTTCCTTGAGTCTCATGTGTCTATGGACTCCCTTGTGTAGGAAATTACGTTTTTTTAGTTAGTCTGTGTTATGTAGATTTAGTTAATAGACCAAAGAACCCAGCACAGAAGAGGGGAAACGCTTTCCTCCCCTACACAGTCCTGTTCAGAAAAGAAAAGTCCATAATCTTGCTTAAATAAATTGTTATAGCAACCACTGTTCTCATGATGAACATCTTCTTTTTAAAGTCCATTTAATGGGTGGGTGACCTGGGACGCATTTACTTCTTCAGTTTTCACAGTTTACAGGGCCTAAAGCACCACTCAGGGCTGCAGTAGAGAGGCTTTCTGCTGCCAGTAACACCAAATCCAAACTCCATGGACGTGTTTGCTAGGCCACCTCTTCTTTTCAGGCTACACCACCAGAGCACAGTCTGTCTTCATTTCAGCCAACAGTGAACGAGCCTGAACTATGAGCCAGACTCTTGAATCCTATCTTTTGTTTCTCTCCAGCTTGGCATTTTTACTTCAAGTACCCCTTTGACAAAATGGGCATCCTTAAAATTTCCAAACAGGAGGCTCCCAAGGTGTTTGGCAAGCCCTCGAGGTAACTTTCTGTGGCTCCAGGCCTGGGATCCAGACAAGACCTCCTGGGTCAGTGCCTCCAGCCCCGCTGGGCACTCCTTTCAGCCACTCTGACCCTCCGCCCCGCAAGCCCACATCCCCACCTCAATAGGGTGTGCTCAGAAACCTGCTTGAAGTGAACAAACTAGTTCAATATCATTTGAGGAAATCTCCACGTATAAGCTCCACACAGAGAACCAAGGATAAGACTTTATTCACACAGTATTTTGTTATTTAGAAAATACTTTCACAAGCATTAGTTCATGTGCTCCTGAGTTGAAATTATCATCCGAAAAGCAACAATGCATGAACACAAACTAGTAAAATGCAGTTATCTTTCAAGCTCTCTGTCCCAGCCTGTCCTTTTATAAAGTGTGGGTTGGTTTGTAAAAGGGCACAAGAGAAAGCCCTGGCCCTGTGTGGCCCCAGTGTCTGAGTCTCAGCCTCCAAAATGGGAGCAGATCTCATGCCAGTTCCATCTGTTCTGACCCACTTCCTCCTTGCCCTGGTCTCGGAGACTGCAGCCCCCACACCTTCACTCTGGTTGACCCTGGAACCTGTCTCCAAGACCCCCTTGTCTCTGACTTTTCAGCGAGACAACAGCAGCCCCTCCTAGGCTCATTTCTTTCCTGTAATATTTCCAGAGAGCCACAACAGCCCCCCCGAGGCTCTCTCCTGTTGCTTGTTCTGTCTTGGGCCCTCCCTTGTTTCACTGTCGCCAGCTTTAATAAACGTGCTCTCAAAATCACCTGGACGTGTGTTGTGAAATCTCTCCTGCATGAAGTCAAGAACCCACACACTGCACGCCAGCCCAAGGCAGACCCGCTCTGGGCCCAGTTCCTGTCCAGTAACAATTTCTCCCAACTCCCTTTGTACTAGAAACATGGGTCTCCATGCCTACACCAGTTTCTGAGGGGAACCCTTTTTATCTGCAGTCATCCAAATCCTGAGTCTGAGATACATGATTTGTTCACACAGACCTGTATTCTTGTCAAACAACAGTAATATTAACTGATGCTTGTTTCTACGTGACAGGCATGTCACTCTACTTTACGCCTATGATCCCATTTTACCTTCACAACAAACGTGTAAGGTAGCTACTAAGTTATGCCCATTTACAGGTGAGGAAGCTGAGGCTGAATTTAAGCAACATTTACCAAGAGCGTCCAGCTGACTTCAAAGTCTTGAGCTGTCTGTTTGCAGACTCTCTTCACCCCTTTATCTTCTGACAGCGTCACAATGCCATAAACATAATTAAATCCATCCACAGAGACATAATTTTTGCTTAAAATCCCCAGGTGTCTTTCTAATTCCATACATACCCCAGTATCACCTCCAACAATCCTACTGAGTCTCAGAGGATCACCACTCTCAAATCCTCACGTTGATCTCCCCCAAGCAAACATTACCATATTCACAGCCCAGGGCAGTCACTTGACTCTCATTTTAGGTCAATTGGAAGAAGCCATGTTTCCACTACAATGGGGAAAAAGAAATGTTCACCACAAGCCTACAGCTTTTCAGACTTGGAAACATTTGTCATATGGTCTTTGTCCTAAAACAGAGGTTCTCCACCTTGGCTGCATGTTAGAATCACCTGGGAGCTTTTATTAGGTGTGGATACCTAGGCTCCCTGCCCAGATTTGTAGCAGAATCTCTGGGGGTGGAGCCTGTGTGGGTGCAGGATTTGTTTTGGGTTTTGTTTGTCTTTTTTTAGTATCAACTGATTCTAATGAGAACCCCTGCCTGCCTTTCTCTTTGCCAACCCACATCCATTGCCATTTTCTAGAGCTGATTCAGAGTCATCCAGATACTGTCTGTAGCCTCTAGCACAGTGCCTGCCAGAAATGACTGTTTCCCTCCACACCTCCTCATTAGCTCCTGCCCAATACCAGTTTACTGTCTCCTCTGTGTGTGTATCCAACCTATCCCATATCACCATGGGATAACAACACATTATTCTAGAATTATTGTTTTTCTCATTGCATATATATCTATATATCTGGCTTACTTAAACAAAATGATAACCATCTTAATAATGGAAGCTATGCTTTTATGCTCTTACCTCTTTCCACAGTGCCAGCAGAGATTTTAAACCACAATGACAATGGATGGATGTTGATTGCAAGTAGAATGTATTGTTTTTGCTTTCATTTTCCTTTGATATAAAAGTCAAATGGGCCCTGGCCAGTTTGGCTCAGTGGTTAGAGTGTCGGCCCGCAGACCAGAGAGTCCCGGGTTCGGTTCTTGCTAAGGGCACGTACCTCGGTTGCAGTTTGTCCCCGGCCCGGGGTTGGGGGTGTGTGTCTCTCTGACATTGATGCTTCTCTCTCTCTCTCTCTTCCTCCCTCCCTCCCTCCTGCTCTATCTGAAGATAAATGGAAAAATGTCCTCGGATGAGGATAAAAAATAAAAATAAATAAAATAATAAAAGTCAAATGGGCTACAGAGAACAGGGTATTTGAAGGGCTGAAATAAGAGAAATATGTAGCCTGGAAAACACACACACAAGTATGTCTAGTAAGCAAAAGTGAATTTATATCTATATATAGCAGACTGATTACCTGTCCAAGTAGGTAATCCTTTTAGACATGAGCTCATTCAAACATCAAAAGACTTCATTCAAAACTTTCCTTTGAAGAAAGTTGCTGGAGTCTCTGTGTTGTACACATCCAGCACTCTAGAATCTCCAGTGAAAAAGGTAGGATTGAATGAGTCCAGAGCTCTACTTTCATCTTGAGGACCAAATTGGCAGCCCAGATACTAGTCTAGGCTCTGCTACTTGCTAGTTGTGGCCTTGACTTGTCATTGAATCCATCAGAACTCATAGCCGCCCAGAGTTCTCCATCGTAATAATGTTAATAAAGTTAGCTAACACTGATGGGAGTGCTTGCTGTGTCCTGGGCACTGTGCCTAGCATTTTTAGGGGAAGTCTCAGGAGAGGGTCTCAACAGAATATTCAACAGCTTTCCAGGTGTGTCCTTTGATATGCTGATGCCTCAAAATGAGGGGATAGGGGAGTTTGTGATCATTCTCCAGTCAGCTTCACTTTTATTTTGAATTTGTCTGGCTCTAATTATTTTTTCTGTGGTGTTTTGTTTGCTTGTTTGTTATTTATTCCCCTGACTTCATCTGTTCTGGGGTTTGCCTGCCCTAATGGCACATCCAGGTCCCTGTTTTCTCTCCCTGACCAGGGTGATTTAAGCTACTCACTCTCCAGTTGGGGAGGAGAGGTGTAAACCATTTGATCCTAAGTGTCCTTGGCTTGAGAAGATAAGCTGGCTGTTATTGCTCAGCCATCTGTTTAACTATCTGTCTCAGTTTCCCCCATTCCACTTGTCAAGGAATTTCCCAGCTTCTTACTAACCTGCCTCCGTGGTGTGTTAAATGGTTTTGCATGTCTCCTAGCACACTGAAAGCGCTTTGAATTCAGGGGTTGGTAATAGTAGGCACTCAATATATGTGCCAAGTTAGTGGTATAAACTCTCATTTAGTCCTCGCAACTTTTTAAGTAGAACTATTCTTGCTGTTACAGAGAAAGGCTCGGAGAGGGTTAAGTAACTGGCTCGAGCTCACACAGGAAGGAAAAAGTGGAGTCAGGTGTGGATCCAGGCATCAGACTGTCCCTACTCTATGCTGACATCTCTGACCACTTAGTTGTCCAAACCAATCTAGAAACCAGTGTCAAATGGACTAAACAAGGAGGCACTAGACTAATGCCGCGGCACCCTACTTAATAAGCAAACCAAAATCTAAGCCTATAAAGTATGTGAAATCAAAATGCTAAGGACAACCCATCACAAACAGCCAACTGGGCTTTAAGCTATAGCCCAACAATAATGTCCGTGCCTGGCTTCTCTTTTCTCTATAAATAGTCTCTCTGGGACCTCCTGTTGGTGGAGGACTCCAAACCACTTCCGGTTTGGTGATGCCCCATTCAAATTGATATTTGCTCAAATAAACTCTTAAAAATTTTAATATGCCTCAGTTTATCTCAACACCAGAGACCCATTCTCTACAATATTTCCCTGCTTGTGATTCCTGCCTACTACCCCACTCCATTCCAGTCATTGTCCATTCCATCACCTTGTCCTCATCCTCTCAATCACCATCATAATTCAGATTACTCCATCTTCACTCATCTGGATTACTATAATAGATAAGGTGGAAGATTTGGAATTTGGGCTGACCTCCAAAACAAAAAGATTAGAAATTATGGACAACCTTTATAAATAACAAGCATCATCTCCCTTAGAGATAAAGACATACTTCCACACACTCAGCCCTGAGTAGCTTAAATCATGGTTCACTGGGAAATCAGAATTGTATTTTCAATTTGTGTTATAAATTTCTGTATGAGGACCAGCACACTGCTCTAGTCCTATAAGGCATATGAGGCAACCAGATGGTCTCCAAGATTCTAACCTGGTTTGCTGATTGCCATTCATCAGATTGTTTCAGAGTCTGCCATTCGGACCCAATTTTGATAACTGTGTTTGTTTTCAACCCATTTCATTGCTCAGCTTTTCCAGGGCTGGGGCCTTTGCCTTCCCATACCCTTTCCAAGCTTCATTCCTGCTTTCCTGCCTACCCACCTTGACACTGAATAAATATCACATGCTTCTGATGCCTTTTGCTGTGCTCTGCCACCTGTAGGGACCCTCGGTCACCTTGTGTTCGACTCTCTGCAGGACTGGCTGCTCGCCTGTTGCTGCCAGGTCACGTCCTCCCATGCTCCTGAAACGAGCCTCCCCACAGCCTGCCTCGTCTCAGGGGTGGGTCTCTTTACAAGTACTGGAGCTAGTTTAGACCCATAAATGTCCCTTTGATATCTATCTCTTGCAAATACAAGAGAAACTTCTGCAGAGCAAAGGAAGTCAGTCATTTTTGGCAGACCGCTCAGACCATTTCAACAATGATGCGTCTGCAAATATTAAAGTCTCTTGCTCTTCTGGGAACCAAGGAACAAAGTATTCTAGTTAATATTCTCAGATGACCTACCAAGCAGAAAGGTCGCACTGGTACGAGTTCCCTGTGCTACTTAAAGAATGGATGTTCCTTGATGGGAAAGCAGCAGTATATGGCCAGGGTTTTAATGAGGCAGGGATGTGTCAAAATTAGGTAGCAAATGAAATTGTTCTCTTCAGAAATGACACTGGCCATTTATTCTGTTGTGTAATTCCATTGAAACTTATTGTCTTCATTTTGAGAATTGTGAATTATTTATTAGCATTATATATTTAACTTGCTAAATGAAGAGATGTGTTTTTGTATGATAGAAAAAGAAACCTGTTTGAGTCTTTTGGAATTAGTCTTTAGGAATATTTCTAAAAGTTGGAGCTCAGTGGTGGTCAGGGTGGCCTCTGGCGGGAGACGGTAGTCTGCAACCTCAGTCCTTGTCTTCTTGTAGGAACGAATTCCGACAAGATACAACAAATAACAGCGAAAACAGGCGAGAATTTATTTGCAGAAAAGGAATACACTCAGAGTCTGAGCGGGCAACTCAGTCAGCCAAAACCAAGCCAAGTGTGCCACTCAGTTTGGGGTTTGGGGAATTTATACCCCTAGGCTGGAGTGTCCCTAAGTAAGTCTCCCCCTCCCTTATTTCTCAAAAAATAAAAATAAAAAAAGAACCTTCAAGCCATAAGGCTCCTTCACCCAGGTGTTATGCCACCGGTTAGACCACATCCTGGTGGGCCTCTAAATCTTCTCTCCTCACTTGGGGTTCGGTGCCTCCAATATCGAATTTTGGTTTGTCATGTCTCACATGTATCCCCTCCAAGCTCTACCTGACCACTTAGTTGTCCAAACCAATCAAGAAACCAGTGTTAAATGAACTAAACAAGGAGGCCACTAGACTGAGGCTGTAGCACCTAACTGCCTTACCCAGCTCACATCTTTCTGGCTGCCCCCTCTAACAGGCTCCACTGTCTCAAGGGAGAAAACGAGGAGCATGAGAAATTGAAACAGTTTCTTCCCACATTCACTATGTGTACAGTTCAATGCCATCTAATAATTGATGGCTGCAAGTTTATTTCTTTTCCCTCTACCTACCCTCCTTCCTCCTAATTGCCTTCCTCATTTAGAGGTAGCAACTCCCAAAAACCTACATGAGAATAGATAGAGGAGGGGTGGGCATTAGGTTACAGAAGATGTAGTTCCTGGAAGTGTCTTGGTGAGATCCAGAAACAAGATTGCTCACAGCAGTCCCAGCACAGTTTTACATCAGATGTTGAGGCAAGTTGGGAAGAACTGTGACCGTCTGACCCGAGCCCATCAGTTGTCCATTCCCAGGTTTTCCATGCTCCACTCCCTCACCTCCCATTCATTTTTTGTGTGAAGTTAAATATTCATTTTTCACTTTGTTATGTTCAAGCAAATAATACTTATAACTTGATGTTGAGAGCACTTATGCTTTTTTGCCTGTAGATAATAACTGTGTTTTTAAAAAATTGCTGTTTTCTTTGTCTCTATTATAATTCCTCCCACACCTTCCGATAGTCTATCAGTCCAATGCTCTACAAGATCAGAAAAACTAGGTAACATATCAGTTCTTATTTCAAAGTAAATGAATTCTTTTACATTGGCAAGGGCTATGACATATAGCTTTATGTTTTTAAAATAAGAAAAATCTCAACATTTTCAAAGTAGTGTTTATGAGCATCCTTTTTAAAAATATAAAAATCATAAAAAATATACATACATCGTACCATCTTCAAGTGGGAGTACATTGCTAGGAGGCAGCAGAGCTTTGCTGAGACAAGATTCTCACCTGTCTGTATCTTAGTGTTCTCACACATAACATGGAGGTAATAGTACCTACCACATGGATTGTTTGATGTTTAACTTAGAAAATATATGTAAATCACTTTATATATAATGTCTGACACAATAAATAGTCAGTAAATGTTAGGTATTATTTAGCATAACAGCAAAGAAAGAAACAATTTTAAAAATACTGAAAGACTATCTAAAGCTTATATATGAAAAAACATGTACACAAAATTAAAAGGAAAATAATAAGCTGGAATAAAACATTTGCAACGTGTATGGTAGAGCAGAGAGTTAACATATGTAATATATAATAAGCCTTAGATAAAATTTAAAAAACAAGCAAAGTACATAAATTGGCAGTTTATAAAAGAAATAAAACTAGATAAATGGAAACATATCTCCTCTTGTAATAAAACTTATGTATTGCCCCAACCAGGTGGCTCAGTTGATTGGAACATCATCCTGTACCCAAAAAGGTTGCGGGTTCGATTCTGGTCAGGGCACATACCTAGGTTGTGGGTTCAATCCCCAGTCAGGGTGAATATAGGAGGCAATCTGTCAATGTTTCTCTCATTGATGTTTCTCTCTCTCTCTCTAGAGTCAATAAACATATCCTCATTGGATGAGGATTAAAAAAAAAGAAACTTGTGTATTAAATATAATGATATACCAAAAAAAAAATCAAAACACAAATTACTAATATTAGAAATGAAACAAGGGCCATCACTATTGATCACATAAATGTTAAAAGAATAATAAAGGAATATTATAAACAACTCGATGACCACAAATATGATCACTTAGATGAAATCGACTGTTTCTTTGAAAGACGCAATCTATAAAAACCAAGACCAAGGAGAAATTGACGATCTGAAAAAGTCTGTATCTGTTAAAGAAATTGAATCAGTAATTAATAATCTTTCAAAACAAAAAGTACCAGGCCCAGATGAGTTCCCTGAGGAATTGTACCAGACATTTAAGGAAGAAATGACACCAATTCTCTACAATCTCTTCCAGAAATAGAAGCTGAGAGAATACTTCTAAACTCATTTTATAATTCCAACATTTCTCAAATAGAAAAATCAGACAAACACATTAAAGAAAGGAAAACTACAGCTCTGGTCAGTGTGGCTCAGTTGGTTGAGCATCGTCCTGTGCACTGAAGGGTTGCCAGTTCGATTCCCAGTCAGGGCACATGCCCAGGTTGCAGGTTTGATCCCCAGTAAGGGTGTGTGCAGGAAGCAACCAATCAATGTTTCTCTCTCTCTCTCTCTCTCTCTCCCCCCCTTTCCCTTCTTCTCTCTCTAAAATCAATAAAGCATATTTAAAAAATAAAGTAAAAGAAGAAAACTACAGACCAATGTTTCACATAAACATAGATGCAAAAATCCTCAACAAAATATTAGCAAATTAAATCTAAAAATGTATGAAAAGGTTTATACACCATGATGAAGTGGGATTTATTCCAGGTATAAGAGCCTAGTTCAACATTTGAAAATCAGTTAGCCCTAGCTGGTGTGGCTCAGTTGGTTGGGTGTTGTGTTGTACACCAAAAAGTTACTGGTTCAATTCCTGGTCAGGGCACATGCCTGGGATGCTGGCTCTATTCCCAGTAGGGGCATGCAGGAGGCAACAGATCTATGTTCTGCTCTCACATCAATGTTTCTTTTTCTCTCCTCCCCGCTTCCTGTCTCTCTCTAAAAAAATCAATAAAAATATTTTTTAAAGAAAATCAATTAATGTAAAGAAAAAGAATGATGTGATTATATCAATAAATATAGAAAAAGCATTTGAAAAAATCCAATACCTATCCATGATTTAAAAAAATTTAACAAACAACTTGATAAAGAATATCTAGTCTCTCCCTCTCAGAACACCCGTTGCCTTTCCATCCCCCTCTCCGTCCCCAGACTCGAGGCCTTTGCCCTTCCCTTACCTAAGCTCCATGGGCCCTCCTTTTGCTTCTTTCACTTGTTTCCTGAGCCCATGTAACCCAGCTGGCTCACTACTACTACCTTTGTAGCTTTCTAAGTAAACTTTATTTTATAATTTGAAAAAAAATGAATATCTACAAAATACCTACACCTAACATCATACTTAATGGAAACTAGATGCTTTCTCCCTTAGATTAGGAACAAGGCAAGTATGTCCCCTCTCACCACTTTTTTTTCAATTTTATCCTACAAGTTCTAATTCATACAATAAGATGTTTTAAAAGGAAATAAAAGGTATACAGAGTGGGAGGAAAGACATAAAACTGCTCACAAACATGATTATCTGTGTAGAAAAATCCCAAAGAATCAACAATAAAACCTGGAACTAATAAGTAATTAGTTACATTTATTAGTTGCATGATACAGGGTAATATACCAAAGTAATTGCTTTCCTATATACCATCAATGAACAATTAGAATTTGAAATTTAAAACACAACACCATTGTCTGGCCGGTGTAGCTCAGTGGATTGAGCATCATCCCATGGATTGAGAGGTCCTGGTTCGATTCCTAGACAGGGCACATGCCGGGGCTGCAGGCTCAGTCCCCAGTAGGGGGCGTGCAGGAGGCAGCCAATCACGTTTCTCACATCTATGTTTCTATCCTCTCTCCCTTCTTCTTTGTCTAAAAAAATCAATAAAAACATATTATAAAATAAAACACAACACCATTTACATTAGCTCCAAGAAGAAAAGGAAATAGTTAAGTATAAATCTAAAGAAATATGTACAAGATCTATATGATGAAAACTACAAAACTCTGATGAAAGAAATAAAAAAGATCTAAATAAATGGACAGTTATTCCATGCTCGTGGATGAAAAGACTCAATATTATCAAAATATCAGTTCTTTACAATTTTATATACAGATTCAACTCAATCCTAATAAAAATCCCAGCAAGTTATTTTGTGGCTATTGACAAACTGATTAAGTTTATGTGGAGACGAAAGACCCCAAATAGCCAACATACTATTGGAGAACAAATTCAGAAGACTGACACTGTCTGACTTTAATTCTTACTATAAAGCTATAGTGATGTGGTATTGGTGAAAGACTAGACAATTTGATCAATGGTACAAAACAAACAGCCCAGAAATAGACCCACAAAATATAATCAACTGATCTTTGACTAGGGAGCAAAGGCAGTTCAATAGAGAAATGACGGTCTTTTCAACAATGGAACAACTGGACATTCACATGCAAAAAATAATAATAGAGACAGAGAAAATAATCAACCCAGACCTACAGCTTTCACAAAAATTAACTCAAAATGGATCACAGACCTAAATGTAAAATGTAAGACTATAAAACCCTTAGAAGATAAAACAGGAGAGGATTTAGGTGACTTGTGTTTGGCAATGAGTTTTTAAATTCAACACCAAAGGCATAATCCATGAAAGAAAAATTGATAAGTGGGACTTCTACAAAAGATTTTGTTAAAAGAATGAAAAGACAGGCCACAGACTACAATAAAGTATTTACAAACTGCACTGGCCAGTTTATCTCAGTGGTTAGAGCATCGGTCCACAGACTAGAGTCTCGGATTCGGTTCCCGCTAAGGGCACGTACCTCTGTTGCAGTTTGTCCCCGGGCCCGGTTGAGGTTGTGTGGATGGCAACCAGTCAATGTGTCTCTCTCACATTGATGTTTCTCTCTCTCTCTCTTTCTCCCTCTCTCCTTCCCACTCTATATGAAGATAAATGCAAAAAAAAATGTCCTCAGATGAGGATAAAAAAAAACAATTTTACAAACCACATATCTGATTAACTTATATCCAAAATGTACAAAGAACTCTCAAAACTCAACAACAAGAAAGCAAACCTAATTGGGCAAAAAAATCTAAACAGATGCCTCACCAAAGAAGAATCGATGGCAAATGAGCATGTGAAAAGATGCTCAGCATCATGTGCCATCAGGGAATGGCGAACTAAAACAGCAACGACACAGCTATTAGAAGGGCCGAAACCCAAAACACTGACGACACCAAATGCTGATGAGGATGTGGAGCAGCAGGAACTCTCATTCATTGCTGGTGGGAGTACAAAATGGAACCTCCACTTCGGAAGATAGTTTGGCAGGTTCTTACAAAGTTAAACAGTCTTGCTGTACAAACCAGCAATCATTCTCCTTGGTATTTACCCAAATGAGTTGAAAATTATGACCACACTAAAACCTGCATTTGAATGCTCCATCTTCATTTTCAAACGTGGAAGCAACAAAGATGTCCTTCAGTAGGTGAAGGCGTCAACAAACTGTGGTGCATCCACACAATGGAAGAGTGTTCAGTGACAACATGAGCCATCAAGTCGTGAACGGACATAGAGGAACCTCACGAGCATGTTGCTAAATGAAAGGAGCCAGTCAGAAAAGGCTAATTGCTGTATGATTCCAACTAGGTATATGACATTCTGGAAAAGGCAAACTATAGATACAATAAAAAGATCAGTGGCTGCCAAGGTTTCTAGCAGAGGGAAGGACGAGTAAGTGCAGCACAGAGGAGTTTTAGGGCAGTAAAGCTATTCTCTATGATACTGTAATGGGTGGATACGTGATATCGTGATACGTGATGATACATGACACCATAAAATATGGTAGATACAAATGTACATTTTCCCAAACCCATAAAATTTACAAGTGTGAACCCTAATGTATACTGACAGACCCTGACCCATGGCCCATCTAAGACCACAGACCTTTTACTTAGCCCACAGTAAATTTCCACCATTCACCCCACCCACTGTGGTCTGTGCTGCATTCTGCCCGAGGAACAGAGCACGCTATGCTCCTGGACCTCATTGATGCCAGCTCCACCCCAGAGCCCCCAGCATAACCTTGCTTTATCAAGTGAGCAAGAAGTGGCTGCCAGCTCTTTCCCAGAGCCCCCGCCTTAACCTTGAAACAACCCTCAAAAACCTCAGGCGCTGTCTATAGCTCTCGGCCCCTTTCCTCCCTTGGAAAGTGAACAGACCTGTTGCTGCTCAGTTACTCTTCTTTGTAAATTCTTTCACAACCCGTGGCTTAAATCAAGAAAGCCATCAGAGCTCACCTAACACAAACTAAGGATTTTAGTCAAAATAGTATATCAATTTTGGTTCATCAATTGTAACAAATGTACCATACTAATGCAAAATTTAATAATAGGGGAATCTTTAAGGGTGGGGAACTATATATGAGAACTCTCTGTACTTTCTGCTTATTTTTTTCTGTAAATCTAAGACTGTTCTAAAAAGCAGTCTATTAATTAATACATATATTTTATATATTATTTTATAGTGATATAACATGTTTCACCTATGACATTTTAAAATTATCTTTAACTGCAGTATCTACTGTTGGTGATGAAATCTATTCTGCATTCCAGGTTAGAGTTATCTTTTTAAAAAGTACGTGTGTGTGTGTGTGTGTGTGTGTGTGAGTACCTGCTTTAAAACCTCTATTTATGCCCGGCCAGTGTGGCTCAGTGGTGTGGCTCAGTGGATTGAGCATCATCCCATGGACTGAGAGGTCCCAGTTCAATTCTGGGCCAGGGCACATGCCTGGGTTGTGGGCTTGATCCCCAGCGGGAGGCAGCCGATCAATGTTTCTCTCTCACATCGATGTTTCTATCTCTCTCTCCCTAAGAAAAAAATCAATAAAAACATATTAAAAATAAATAAAACCTCTATTTACTTCTCAGTGCCCTCTACAAAAATAAAAATTCATATCACTCCTAACTTGTAGAGCCAGAGCAGTGCCTTGTCCATTGTAGGTATAAAATAAATATTTGCTAAATCAATGTTGAATAACATGTCAAACATTGAACGTAGAGGACTATGCATGCACTGAAATGCGCTGTCATGTAGCCCATACAGAGGTCTCCCTCTACTTACAAGGCTGTAATCACAGGCATTGCCGAAGCCTTGATGTCAGGATACAGTGTGCCCATCGCATCCCCCCCCCCCCCCCGCCCTCACATCAGAACAATAACCCTAATCCATCTTAGTTCAGCTTGTTAGTCAGTGGGAAAATAATAATGACACTTAAACAGTCAAGGGCACATGAGATGTGGATTAAAAGGCACAATTGTTCATTTAAATTCTAGTTCCCTACTGTTCTTAAAAACAAAATGGAGATTTGTTTTTTGAAGTTATTTGGAAGACTTTTTAAAATTCTAAGTAGTATGATTAGTAATACTTCCCTAACAGTATTTTTTATTATTATTCCTTAACAAAGGAAATAAATGTTTTTAGCTCATCTTTGAGTAAGCCTGAGCTTCTATCTGAAAACAGGCCATTGAGCCCTGCCCAATTGTGAAGAAATATTAAAAGCCATCAGATCAACTACAATATCAGCATATTGTTGTTACAAATATCCAATTATCTGTATTCACTGTAAACACCACAAATAATATAAAAATAACTGAAAGATACTTATGAGGCATTAAGACTTTGAAAACCTGATTTCAATGAGCTACAAAGAAATGAAAATTAATTAAGAACTCCATACTTAACAGAAGGGTTATAATTTGCCAGGATAGGGCTCAATAGCACCATCTCAGCTTCGATTCTTGGTTTGGTAAGACTATGAGAAACTGTGCCAACATTTGCCTATCAAGAAATGATGCTGTAGCCCGGGCAGTGTGGCTCAGTTGGTTAAGCATCGTCCGTGCACCAGGAGGTCACCAGTTTGATTCCCATCAGGGCACATGCCTGGGTTTTGGGCTTGATCCCTGGTAGGGGGTGTACAGGAGGCAGCCGATCAATTTTCTCTCTCGTTGATGCTTCTATCTCTCTTTCCTTCTCCCTTCCTCTCTCTGAAATCAATAAAAACACATTTAAAAAAAAAAGAAATGATGCTGTATTGCAGAAGCACATATTTTAAGGCTGTGCCAGGATGGACGGACGTTGCCTGGGAAACTGGCTTCTCTTACAGCTAGAAGGGAGAGTGTTCCTGAAGCAAGGAGAGTTTCAGAATTCTCTATCCCTGGCCTTGCTGTAGCTCTGCTTACCTGTCTTCCACCCAATGCCCCAGTTTGACCAGATTATGTGTGGTCTCTGATTCCCTGATGTTTGCTTGAATTTGACTCCCTCACTGTCTAGATAGAAGTTAAAAACCAACAAACAGTAACTGCAAAAGATGTTTGGTTTTACCAATATAGAGGGTTTATTTTTAATGTTTTTATTGATTTTTTAGAGTGTGAGGAAGGGAGAGAGAGAAACATTGATGTGAGAGAGATACATTGATTGGCTGCCTCCTGCACGCCCCCCATTGGGGATCAAGCCTGCAACCCAGGCACGTGTCCTGACTGGGAATCGAACCAGGGCCTCTCTGTCCATAAGACGACGCTCAATCCACTGGGCCACACTAGCAGGGCTACAGTGGTTTTTCAAAGCCAATGTTTAAAAAACAGGATATATCTCATTAAAACCTATATTTACAGCTTAAAAAAAAAAATTGGAATAGCTGGCAATACTGAACCATATTTCCTCATGAAGCAATTTGCTAGAGCAGAGTGGCTACTGCTCACTAAAATAGCACATGTGTTCTCCAGTTTGCCACAATCCCCTATATTCCCTATTGCTCCAATACTGGGGCTAAGTATTACTTTTCATTTACCACCATACTTTTACGTGTTGTTCTCTTGTGGCAGAGAGGTGTTTCTCTCTTCCTGGGAAAAGTGACAAAACAAGAGACATAATAAGAGCTTTAAGAATTTCAAAAAATATATATACAATATATAATTCTTGGAGGAAACAGATTTTTAATATACGAAGTGAGTGTACATAACAAAGAACAGACCCTGCTCATTTTTTCTTATATTTGTTATCTAACCCGTATAGCCATTGGAGTGTGGCAATTCCGGGTCTGGTTCTCAGACATCTGGGTGTTCTTGGAATGTGTATTATGCTCTGGATTTCCCCCCATCCTAGCTTGCTGCCTAATTTCCTTAATCCACTCCTGCCTACAGACTCGGAGAGGCCGGTCATACACCTAGAGAGTAAAGGTTCTGGTGGTTCCAGCTGGTGCTCCTCATTTGCCTGCCTCACTGTCTGCAAAAAAGCTGATTTCAATAGATGGGCCATAACATTTCCTTCTAATTTAGCAATAACTGCTATATACTCAGTGCTTTTCAGTATAAAAGAAATCTGAATATCCTTCCTGTTTCCTCCCTAATCATTTCATCTTTCTTGTAATAGAGGTCATGTATAGATTATGTTATAATCATCATCTAATTTAGCCAATAGTTTATTTTTAATAGAAGAGGGAGGGGAGAATAAAAAACAAAAACAAAACCACACTCCATAAATGTTAAGCATAATATTGTCAATGGTTGGCATGAGGCCTAGGGTTTTTTGCTCTACCTCCTCTCTCCTTGGTAATTCCTTCAGCCTACTGGAGACAAGGCAAAAGTTCATTTCCATTTTCTGCACTCTCTCTTTACATGAATTTATTTTAAAAATACTAGAATTTTTAAAGGACCATATATGTTGGAAAGGCAAGTGAAGAAATAGATCTTAGTGTGGTCCCTACCTTCCACTGGGACCTCCCAAATGCCAACATCCCCATGTGACCAGATGGCTTAGCTAGAGTGGGCTCCCACCATGAGTCAATGAGGAGGGACTTTTTGACAGACTCACCCAAAAAAACTGGAGCTGGAGACAACTGCATTGCACTGAAGTAAAATGTTGGAAGGGGCTTTGAATGGGATGTTAGCAAACAATGACCCAAAGCCTCAGAAGAGGTTACCCAGGTGGTTTCCAGCGGAGGGCCTTCAGGGAAAAATCTTTTCAGGTCCTAGGTGGTACCTCATGGTCAAACACCAAAAATTAAAGGTCTTTGGCCTGAAGGTGACAGAGGGCTAAATTGGTTTAAGTCTTTGTCTCAAATACGTAAAATCGATGACTGATGTAATAGCAGTGTTGGTTTGAATAAGCATGTTGGATTGGTTGAGATGACGTGGGGCAGTTGGAAGACTGTGTGTAATCAGCTCCTGAAAGAGGAAGCCCTGAACCACCTCTACAGAGCAGTCTGAGGCCACAGGGGCATGCCCTCCAGCTGGCGGCGGCTGTGCCCCCGCCCAAGCCCGCTGACGGAAGTGCTGTCTCTCACCCGACAGGACAAGAATGACCCAGCAGATCGGCAAGTGGCCAAGAGGAGCTCCCACCTGCCTTCTTCTCCTCTTAGCACGGTGGCAGCGGGGCATTCCCACTGACCTGGCTCCCTTCTTCCTCTGGACTGAGCAATGAAGGGACGTGACAATAAGGAACTCGTCCTTGCATAGACACGTAAGTATGCATTCCGCATCATCAGACACAGCTCCGAGGTAAAGAACTTGCACCAGGCTTGTGAGCCGGGTCCCCTGTTCTTAAGACATCCACAGAGAGAACTTATTCGGTCAAAACATTTTGGGTTTTGTTTTTGTTTTCTCATTTGGAACTTTTCTATCTAAAGACATAATAAGCTCTTTCTCTAGTCTCCTTTAACAAGCTAAGCACATGACAGGCAAGGTTTGCAGATTTTTCTTTGCCTACTTCCTCCTGAAATTTAAGTCTGTGGTTATTCAAGCTCTGCAAAGTTTCTCCTTCAGCATGTGGGCTAACTTAGTTCTCTGAATAATAGCCTGCATTTTGTTGGTGTTTTTTGTTTTGTTTTGTTTTTCCTGAGGCATGTAAGCAATCAGAATAAAATTTTAAGTAAATGAGGTCTAAGAACTTTTCCCAGGGCCTCGATTCTGTGACTCCACCAGATGCCACGGACTCCTGAGCCTGCTGTCACCACACACATGCCTGGAACCAAAGCAGTGGCATGTTACGTGATGGACTCTTTCATCTCAGCGCCGGCCTTTGTTCCCCTGTGCGCAATCAGAAAACAGCCGGCTTGACTTTGCCACAATGTTTTCATTTCCGTTTACATCACCAGTCCCTGCGTGGCGCCACTGTAGGCATGCAAGTGGCATCTGTCCAGGAGGCGATGCGGTGCCTGGAGTTGGGGATGGGCAGAGCAGGGGCCGGCTGACCTAGGTGGGTTGGATCTGGACCTTGCTACTTCCTAGCTGACTGGCCTGGGGCAAAACCTGGCCCTCTGGAAGCCCTTTCCCTCCTGCATGTTCCTCATGGACACAGTAATACCTACCCTGCGGGGTGGTTTAAAGGGTAACAACTCATGGACATAAGATGTCTGGAATAGAAACTAAACTCCCAGTAAATGATAGCAATAATTATTATTGTTGATGTTGTGAAAAGAGTTAATACACTTAAAGGGCTCAGAACAGGATAGTTGGTAAGTGTTGGTTATTCATCATTGTGACCCCAGGGAACCCAGGTGCCTTGTCAATTTGGGATCTTCAGTCCTCACTGTTGTAACTAATGCTCTGTATTTGGCTAATATGCCTGGTTAAGAAAAGGCAGAAGGTTTGGTCTTTTCAGGAAGATTTTGACACGATTTAACAAGTGAATTTCACCTTGTGAAAGGGAAATGAAATGAGATGGTCTGTCTCACAAAGAGCAGGGACTGCAGGTTAGAGGAGGTGGAGGAGGAGGAGCACACGTATGAGAAGTTGAACTAGGAAGCCACAGCAGGACCCCAGGCCTGCGCCGAGGCAGAGGCTGTCGGAAGAGAAGTGGACTGAGCCGAGTGTTTGGAGGATAGAATCTACTCTGCTCCTGGTGGACGAAGGCCAGGGAGGAATCACAGATGACCTTGCAGTCTCTGTTGTGGAGCAGTTAGGTGAATATCAGCTTCCCTTACTGAAAGGAGAAACAAGGAATAGATAATTAGTTTAGAATTTATTTTAAATTGGATCCTGGCATAGTCTCAGGGTTTATTCAATCAGCAGCAAAGAGACATTTCTTTATGCTTAGCTATTTTTTTTTTATCCTCACCCAAGGACATTTTTCCATTTTTTGTCCAGATAGAGTGGGAGGGAAAGAGAGGAAGAGAGAAACATTGATGTGAAAGGGATACATCGAGTGGCCACCTCCCACATGACCCAACCAGGGCCAGGGACAAACAGCAACCAAGGTACATGCCCTTAGTGGGAACCGAACCCGGGTCTTTCTGGACCACAGGCCGACGCTCTAACCACTGAGCCAAACCGGCCAGGGCTATGCTTAGCTATTTTTGTCATGCATTTTAAAACTACTCCATAATTTAGCTAGCATGCATCACCAAGAATAAATGCATATATGGAAAAGAAAGAGTAAAGATACCAATATATAAGGTGTCCATAGTTACGCAACACTTAGAAACCATGACTAAGAAAACAGAACACTGACATGTGATTCAAAGATGTATAGTCATAGCTTAATTAAACTGGTAAACATCAGAGTCAGAGAAGTGAAAGTAATATACAGTTCTCCTTCATTTATTTAAATGTATTTCAGAGATTCAACAATGAAATCTATTAAGGGCAGGAGTACCCCAAAGGAGAAAGGAAGGCAACAAGAAAGTAACCAGTAACATTATTTTGGTAAATAATTTGGAAAAATGTTTAAAAGGCTAGCATTTTATCAGAAGAACTGAATAGTGATACACAATAGATTTTTTAAATAAATGGTGCAATTTGGGTCAATCATTATATTTACAAAGCAAATATCCATCTGAAAAGAGTCTGGCCAGAAGCCACTGTTCAGTGCTATTTTTAGTAAAATTTTAAAAATCCCTTTTCAGAAATAGAAGTGATACCCTAACATAGGCCATAACTGCATTTCCAACACTGAATTATCATCATCTGCTTCTGTGTTTTTCCCTCACTGACTGTGAGCTCCGGGACACACAGACCCTGTCTCACTCAGCCTCACATTCCTGGGTGCCAGCCAGTGTGCCTGGCCTTTGAGGCACGTAGTGAGGTTTATCTAATGAAGAAGAAAGGAAAAGTAACATGCACCAAAAACATTAAGTTCTACCTCCCTGGACAAAGCAACTTCATTTCAGTACTTCAGCAATTAATATTACTTAAAATTTGGGAACTTTTTCTTTATGGATGTCTTATGACTGAGTTACAGAAAGCTTTGAAAATAAAGAAAGTTATTGTATCCATAATCCCACCATGAAAATATATGAAGGGTTAGCATTTTGGCTTTAGCAAAAAATGATGTTACCACTGCTAGAATTAATTTATAAAGCCACTTACAAGCATGCATTTTTTTTCTTTTAGAAATATCATCTTTTAAAAACTGACAGTGTTGTGGATAGCACTTTCAGTTATGACAAGTTGAGAAGAAAAACATAAGGCATTTTAAAGAGAAAATTTTAAAATGCAGAAAGGTAAAGGGAGATTCTTTGCCAGCCTCTCTGATTAGGAGAGAGGCGATGCTCCTAGCTATTTCTGGTCTGGGATGAAGGTTTTGTATTTGCATAGTTTGTGCTAACATGGACTGAGGAAAGGAAAATGTGTGGTAACTAATAAATAGCTAAGTCAACTAACTGGTGGCATAAAACATAGAGTGTGTGAGAGTTCCTGGCCTGGGGTTTGTCGGAGCTGTGCTCACAGATGTGGCAATCAGGTGAACTTTAGAGAACGGGACAATGGAATAGTATCCAGCCTTAAAGAGAAGGAAATTCTGTCACATACAACAACATGGATGAACCTTGAGAACATTAAGTGAAATAAGCTGGTCACAAAAAGAACAAAATACTGTATGGTTTCCTTCTGTGAGACATTAGTCAGATTCACAGAAACAGAAAGTAGAATGGTGGTTGACACGGGCTGGGAAGAGGGGCAAAGGAAGAGTTACTGTTTAATGGACATAGAGTTTCAGATCTGCAAGATGAAAATGTTCTAGAGATGTGTTTCACAACAATGTGAATATATTTAACACTACCGAACATACTCTTTAAAATGGTTAAGGTGACAATGAAAGACAGAGGGAGAGAACTGGAATCAGAAAACAAAGCCAGTGGTTTGGAGTCTTCTAATAAAATGTAATATTATTCAGAGGTGAGGGACATTGCTAAATTATTCAAAGCCAAATTCTCCTAGGGCATTACATTATTCTTTGTGAAGGGGCTATAACCCTCCCCACGTCCTCTGAAATTCTTGAACTGTGGCTCTGGGACTATGGGGCTCAGGAGGCCAATTCTTAATCCAAGCTCATTGTTAGTCTGGCTGTGTGATTTGGGTGGCCGCTTGACCTCCCTGAGCCTCAATTTTGGCCTAAGGATGATCTGTTGTCACCCCTCCCACTTTAAATGTTTTTATTGATTTTTTTTTTTAGAGAGAGAGGAGGGGAGAGAGAGCTAGAAACATCGATGTGAAAGAGACACATCTATCGGCTGCCTCCTGCATCCCCCTACTGGGGATCAAGCCTGCAACTCAGGCATGTGCCCTGACCGGGAATTGAACCAGGACCTCTCAGTCCATGGGAATGACACTCAATCCACTGAGCCACACCAACAGGGCAACCCCTCCCACTTTAGAACCTGTTTCTGCAAGGATAGGAGCACACCAGTCCATAGAGTTGTGCCCATCCAAAAAGGTACTTTTCAGTGTTTACATTTTGTTCAGTGGTAGCCATTCAAAGTATGTTTTTATATTACTAAATTAGTTTAGTGGCCCACTTGCTCTCTGTTCCAAATTAGTAATATAATTTAGTGATTGGTTTATATAACTAAAGCATGATGTATGTATACTAATTCCTAGAATGAATTGAGCATTTATTAAATGATTTGAACTCTGCTTAGCATATTCAATGCCCACAACTGGAATTGGGCCAGAGAGTATTAAGTAACTTTTTTAGACACACAGCTGGTAGGTTGCAGACTTGGGACTCTGAACTCAATTTTTCTGCCTTCAAGGCCATGCTCTGAACCCTAAACGAAATTGGAGCAGAATATGGAACTTGCATAAAACATAAGAATTCTAAGAAAGTTTGTACAAAAGGTTAAGAAGTCTAACAGAATGGGATCTTTTATAAACTCACTTCTCAAATTCTATCCATCCTGGTGAAACCGCCAGTTTGGCTCTTCTCAACCCATAACCTCCCAAATCCCAACACCTCTAGCCTTGCTGCTCAACAGCACGGAAGTCTGCAGGTACTGACTTAGCACAGAATTTAGTGTAGACTAAACTGAACACGTGAGAAGGTTTAATCTGGAGTCTCAGAATTCTTAATACACTATCAGAGAAGTCCCCATGCTCCAACAGAAGCCAATCCTTCACGTGTGCCTAAGAGTGCTCCACACAAATGCTTTGAAGAGAAATTGTCAAATATATGTAAAATGTTTCAAGTCAGACACACAAATAAAACACATATTGTTTTGTGATTTGCCAAATTTGGTCCTTTTTCTTAAGGTGTCTGGGCATAGAACACAAACACATACCAGCTGGCTGAACTAAATTTATTTATAAGTAAATGATTAGTGACCCACTTGCTCTCTGTTCCGAGAACATAAGAAAATTAACAGCGTTCCTTGAAATAGAAAATGTGAATAAAATGAAAAGGGCTCTTTTGTTGTTGTTGTTAATCCTCACTCAAGGATATTTTTTCATGAATTTTTAGATAGAGTGGAAGGAAGGGAGGGAGAGAGAAACATCAATGTGAGAGAGACACGGCTATTGGTTACCTCCGGAACAACCCCGACCAGGGTCAAGGATCAAACTTGCAACCCAGGTATGTGCCCTTGACCAGGAATCAAACCCGTGACCCTTCAGTCGGAGGGCCAACACTCTAACCACTGAGTCAAGCCGACCAGCAATAATGGCTCTTTTAAAGATAAGTTTAGTCCGGCTGGTGTGGCTCAGTGGTTGAGCATCGACCCGTGCACCAAGAGGTCGCCAGTTCGATTCCTGGTCAGGACACATGCCCAAGTTGTGGGCCCAACCCCCAGTGGAGGGCATGCAGGAGGCGGCCAATCGATGTTTCTCTCTCATCGATGTTTCTATTGCTCTCTCTCTTTTACTTCCTCTCTCTGAAATCAATAAAGGAAAAAAAAAGTTTAAAAAATAAAGATAAGTTTAGCCCAGCCAGTGTGGCTCAGTGGTTGATCACTGACTCATGCACCAAGAAGTCCCTGGTTTGATTCCCACTCAGGGCACATGCCCAGGTTGTGGGCCCGATCCCCAGTGGGGGGCATGCAGGAGGCAGCCAATCGATGTTCTCTCATTGATGTTTCTATCTCTCTCTCTCTTTCTAAAATCAATAAAAGGGAAAATATATATTTAAAAAAATAAAGATAAGTTTAAATGGATCTGTGGCTGGAACTATTAAAGGGTTATGAATATTAAAGGAATATTATTTTTGCCCTTATGTTTAGAATATTTTTCACTGTCCAATTAAAAGATTTGGCTTTTATGGGTTTGCTTTTAAATAAATTATAAGTTTATAATGGCATTTTAACACACATTAATAGAAACCAAAAGGTAAAACTCCAATCCTGAATAAATTTTTCTAAATAAAATCTTTGCCTACTGTGGACTTGCACCCATGTGGCTGAAACAGCACCCTCAGTTTAAATAAGGACTGCCAGCTTTAACTGGGTCTCCATGCTGCTCAATAATTACAGCCTCTCCCATTTCCTAGTAGTCGACCACTTCATATCTTCTTCTTGTTCCTCAAACCTAGAATACCACCTTCCCCAGGTTCACTCTCAGCTGTGACCTTGACCTTTTCACCTACTTCACTGACAAAGCAGTCAGGAAACCCCCAAGCTGGCATGCACCTCCACAGCCCATACACCAGCACTGTGCTCCTGTGTGCGGGCTCCCCATTCTTTCTCTGAACTGTCCCAGCTCCTATCCAAGGTGAACTCCGCCACTTGGGCACTAGATCCCACCCCTTTCACCAACTGAAGGACATCACTCCAGCAATTTCCCCCGATTCCTCCTGCACCATCTGTTTTTCCTGTTTACTGAACCATTCCCATAAGCATATAAAATGCTATTCTTGTTCCCATTGTAAAGGAAAATAAAACTTTTTTAACCTCCTCTTCCCCCTCCAGCTGACTTCTCCTTCTCTGCTTCTCTTTATAGTAAAACTCATGGAGGTTGGTGCTGTCTCCAATTCTCCCATTCTCTCTTAACCACTCTAATCAGCCTTTGTTCTCACTTTATCAAGGTCACTGATGTCCCACAGGATGCTACAGGCAATGTCAAACATCCTCCTTGACTTATCAACTATCTCTGCACAGACAATCCCTCCTGTGTGCTCTCCCTTGAAACACTTTCTCCTCTTGGCTTCCAGAACTTCACACTCTCCGAGTTTTCCTCCTGCTTCACTGACTCCTCCTTCTGGATCTTCTTTACCGCTCCCTCCTCACCTTGCTGACCACCTACACCTGGAGTGCCCCCGGGCTCAGTTCCCAGCCCTCCTTCTGCTCTAGCTTCACCTTCTCCGTGGGTGACAGTATCCAAACCAAGCTGCTATCTCCAGCCTCTCCCCTCAGCTCCAGATTTGTCTCTCCGAATCCCCACTCAACGTCTCACATGTAACAAGCCCAAACCTAACACTCGACCTCCTCTCCTCCAACCTGTTCTCCCGAATTTTTCCCACCTAAGTAAATGGCAACTTCATCCTTTCTGTTGCTCAAGCCCAAACCCATGGAGCTAGCCTTGTCTCGGCTCCTCTTCTCACACCCACCTCCTCTCCCCAGGCGAATGCTATCACCTCTACCTTCCAAATATATGCAGAATCAGACCACTGTTCATTCCCCGGCTAATATCACTCTTACAAAGGCAGGAAGAGAAAATAAAATGTTTCCAAGACATTTAGAATATCCATGTAGAATATTTCTGGTAGAAGAGACAAGATGACAGTATTGCTTCTAGAAGGAAAAACGAGGGATTAGGGAACAAGAAAGGGAGGGGAAATTTTGTGCTATGTGTATTAAAAGCCTTCTAAAAATAAGCAAAATAATTTGAGAATGATGATAATGGCAGTGTGCCCTGTCTGGCCTCCCACTTCGAGGACAGAAGATGATACACTGGTCAGAGGGCTCCCGGTCCCTGCACTGCTCCATCCAAGCTTTCTCAGAGCCTCTGTTTCACCATCTGAGAAGTAAAGATACTTAGAGTTCTCCTTACTTTATGAAAGGGGATCTGTTGTGAGATAGCACATTGTAAGTGTGGAATATTATACATATAAAAGTTTTCACTTCCTTTCGGAAAAAGCCACGTTTGGTGGAGAAGAAAGCAAGCCAGCAGACTGAGCTATGGAAATGAAACGGGGCCAGAATAGCAGTAGTATAACTGTCTCCATGTAGCATAATAAGTTCTTGGAAGTAAGAAAATCAGTAGAAAAATCTGTTGCTTGGTCTTAAACAACTTTATTTTAAATTTAACGAGTATAATCAAGAGTATCATTTGCATTATTACAGTTCCTCTGTTCTCTGGTCTTGTGATGACTATGCAAATTTTAGTCATTCTCTCCTAGAATGTTCTCTTAGTCTCACACTATACAGACTAGCCAGAATCTAAAGGACTGGAAAGATTTGCAGCTCACAGAAATGCTAGAAGCAAATAATGGCAAATTTTAAAAGTTATGTAATAGACTGCTCTAAATTTTAAAATACTGGTTATCAGTTGGGTTCTAGATGAATCCCTGCCTTAAGACACAATAATGATTGTACTGAAATTCATGAAAAAATGCAAAATAACTTGATTTATGGCTATCGATGAGAGGGGAAAACAATGTATAATGTGTGGAATTAATTCTTAAGGCACATATTGAGTAGTCAATGAAGTAAAATAAAATGACATTTTCCAATAAAAAACAACCATGTCTGCATTATAGGCCAGTTTTCTTTAAATAGCATAGTATTAAAATAATAATAATAAGTATATAGGGCATGCATTTCAGGACTGTTTTGGAATCTGTTCCTCTTGTTCATTAGTTATTTTATACCATTTAATGTAATGGAGAAATGCTGCTTCCTAAGGCGTTTAAAACACCGACAGAAGGTTCACTGTGAAAAACTGTAAAGCTTTATTTCTTCATTTTTTTAAATTTTTTTTCTGATTCATTTCCTCCTTTCATTTTGGTATTTGTAGGGGAGGTGATATTCCTCCTCCTCCAAATCATATCCTTCCAAAGAAAAGAAAACAAACTTGCAAGCTATCTATATCTAATCAATCAGAACACCACTTCCTGTCCCCTCCCCCTTCCAGTTACCTGTGGGTTTCAAATGGGACAGCAAGACTCAGGACAGTGTCCTGGCCTGCCACTTCCTGTGTTGAACTGAGACCTGCAGCTTCAGCCTGAAGTTTGGAGTGAGCTCTTCTTCCATCCCCAGGGCCCTGGGAGGAGCACCACAGAAAAGTACAGGATTATTATTACTAAAAATTAATTAGAAAAGGGAGCAATCTTCCTCCACTCGTTTCCCCATTTCTCTGTTCTCACTTCCCCTTTTTCTCACCTCACCTTCCCCACTCTAGTCGTTTCTTTCAGCTGTGAACACACCACACCAGCTAGGGTCATAAGAGCAGAGGGTCTGAATTATGAAAACAAAACAAAGGAAGAGTTGATAGAAGCTACACCCAAATTACCGAGAAATGTGAAATTAAAAGTTCAGAGTCAAATTCCAGGAAGATGCTATATTTTGGACTTGTTAACCAATTTGTGTTTTCATATTTGCCAATGTCTTAAAGCTACAGTCATTAGTCTTCTGGTCATTAGTCTTTCGCTTCCCAGTGAAAGAAAAGAAATGCTGACTCCAGTCATTTGTCCCAGATGCCACAGGAAATGGCACCCTCTCCCCTGATGCTGGCTCACAAACATAGCAGCACCCAGAGGTGACCTTCTCTGCCTTGTAACCCAGGCTCTGGGCTCTCCCTCCAATCTGGCACTCTGATCTACAGCCCAGAAAGGCGTCTCTCGGAAAGAGATCTAGAATCAACTGAGAGGTGCATTTTTAAATCACCAGTACTTTAATGAGTAAGTACTTTCTAGTTTTCCCATTTTATTTCAAGCATTAATTTTGCATTTCTGACCAGCCTTTCTTGGCATTCTGATTTCTTGAGTACTTTCTGTAGGAAGGAATCACCATCTTAGCCCACTCCACCCTGCCCCCCAGCCTTAAAGAGACAACTGTTATTTCATAACAAGGACTGATAAACTACTAACTCTCTAAAAGTGTACAGGGAGAGGAAACGGCAGGCTGTGAGCAAGGATGTGGAGCCTGTCGTATGTCATGGTGACCACAAGGCTCGGCGCCGGTTCTGACTCCCAGCTCTGCCTTTGATGAAATGGATGGCCTTGGGCAGATGACTCAATCTGCCAGACTTCATTTTCAAATGTGTAAAATGGAGGGGGACAAGTACCACTTTCCTAGGGTTCTTTAGAGGAATACATAGATAAGCAGGGAAAACATGTAACATACTTCTGGAGTGGGTACTAAACAATTACTAAATCACACATTAAATTAGTGTTACTGCCCTGGCTGGTTTGGCTCAGCGGATGGAGCGTCGGCCTGTGGACCAGAGAGTCCCGGGTTCGGTTCCCGCTAGGGGCACGTACCAAAAAAAGGAAAAAAAAATTAGTGTTACTAAGCAGTAAGTTAAATACTTCATTTACTGGAAACCTCCCTTAACTACTAAGTCCCATCCCCCAAAAGTGCTGAGGTGGCTCAGAAAAACCATAATTAACACTTGTAGGGTTTATGGAGCATTTCCTTCGATTTCTTCAATTCCCCCTCAGGTGGGTAGTGCTGAGCTATTGACTTATTTTTGTTCCTGAGGGGTTAGAAGCTGAGAGCTGTGGAGGACCCGGCAAGAGAAGAGAAGCTCACAGGCCCAACCTTAGAGCTGAAGGGAGGAAAACAGGACTTGGGGAAAACCTAGTGTCCGCTAGTTCCATACGTTATTTCCCCGTACAAGCTCTTGCTCTGTCAGCTTCAGTACCTCCTGGACCTTGTCCCTCTTCCTGTTCCCAGGCCCAAGGCTTGAACCTGGAGAACATCATCAGTCCTGCTGCCAACACATACACCAGTGGGAACCCAGATCTTCCAGATCCTTCTAAAAAACCGTATGGGCAGGGAGCAAGGCAGACAGAGACTGGCTCTCAGAATCCCAATTTTAAACTCAATAACTTTATTTCCCCATAGAAATACTATTGCACTTAGTATTCAGAGACTACATTGTTAATAGTAACAACAATAAAATAATATCCATTGTAACGGTCTTTTGTGTAATCTCCTTAGAGGGGCATATGGATCATCTCTCCCAGTTAAGGATGAAAACAGATGTGAAGTGAGCTCTGGAAGTGGCAGAAACCCCCGCCTGCTGACGGTCACTGGTTAAACGGGCTTTTGTGGCCATTCTGGAGACAGAATTTTCAGAATCCAACCTGTTCATCAGCTGAAAGCAACTTAGTCATTATTAGCTCCACATCACCTTTCTTTTTCAACCACGGGAACTTTTTATTTAACCATTGATTAGAATCTAGGGTCGTCAGCGTAAGTGTACAAGTACAGCTTTAGTGCAGTAACTGAGTCTTCCATTGACACATTAATAGAAATTAGCTATCACAGTGACAAAAACTGACCTGAGTTGACTTCATACCTGCTCTGTTTTCTCATGGAAAAATGTAAAGCCGTGCACAAACCTTGCTTTGCTTTGCTTTGTTTCGTTTTTCAACCGAGAATAAAAAGAAAAACTACATGAAAATATTTTTTTGTCTAGATAAGACTATTTTTCCCCCCAAAATGTCAATAAATATTTATAGCTGAGGTTGAAAACGCAAGCTCTGGAGCCATAGGTCCTCCTAAAGAAACAAAACAGAATCTTAAGCTCACCTACTCAATCAGAACACTCGCAGTCAGTAAAAGACCAGTTCTGCCTTTTAGCTCAACAACCTTGGGCTACTTACCTGACCTCTCCAAGCCTCAGTCTACTCACCCATAAAATGCAGACTGTAATAGTTCCTACCTCATTAGTCTGTGAGAATAAAATAGGCCTGGCACAGAGTAAATGCTCAATGAATGCTAACTATTATGCATCAAACACTGGGCTGTGAGTGGTACAAGGATGGGGGAAACCCACTTTGGCCATCCAGGACTAGGAAAGACTGGGGTAAAAAGGCAAATGGGCATTTAATTATAGTGCAAAATGGAACTCCATGCTAAATAGAGGCATCCATCAGAGGACCGAGAGATTTTTCTGTCTGGGAAAATAGAGGCGGCTTGCGGACAGAATTGCATTTTAAACTGGGTCTTAAAGAATGAGCAGAATGTCCGTAAAGGAAGGAGTTAGGGAACATCCAAGGCTGAGTTGCAGAGCAAACATGAAGAGGTGAGAAAAAGCTCTGAGTATATACACAAGCTCCATAATTCCACCCACAGGCATTGGGGAGATGCACAGAAGGATCCTAGCTTAGTTTAAAAAACAAAGTTTATAAATGCAAACTGTTGGAGTTATGCTAGCATATCAAATGAAAGTGAAGATATGAACTTTAAAAACATATACAATAAAAATACCATTTTAGAAAGTATTTCAATCAAACTAAGACACTTTCTGAAGGATTAAGAGTAATTTATAGAAAGTACAAAAGCTAACCATAAAATCTAACAGAGGTGGAATTGTTCACTGTGCTCAGTTTCCCAAAATACATTACACCATCCTCCTCCCTCAAAGTATATTTTCAAGAAGTATCTCTTATTTTTTATTGCCAAGAAATGGTTGAACTGTTCTATATCCAGGCTATCATTCAATATCATTTTGATATTTTCGGAATAGTGGAAACAGCCACAATCATGAAAAATAAAAATGACTCGATTTAAGCAGTTCAGAAGCAGAATTTATTTCCACCTACTTATCACCAATATTTCAAGCATAAATTATATAGCAGCTCTCTGCAAAGGCACACCAAGAAAATGCTGCCATCATTCCCACAGAGGATCAATATTTACCTTCAGGAAGAGGGTTCAAAAGGCACAAGAGAATTATCTTAGGAATTCAGCCACAGTTTGTTGGGAGGATAAATGGGCGGCTAGAGAATTTGGAAGTGATAAGAGGCCCACACAGATAAACGTACTCCTTGCCCTTCTCCTCCCCACCCCCTTGTAACTTGATGGTACTTACCTGAGTATGTCTGGAACTCAGGAGACAAGTTTGGGCTAGCTACATTTATTGAGCACTTAAAAACGTGGCAGACCTCATACAAATGACTAGATCTGTTCATCTAACCGTCACTTCTAGAGAAATCCCGAGTCTAGTTGGCCTTTTGTCGAAGAGGAATCTGAAGTACTCGGCTGCCCAGGGTCCGAGCAGGATACACACCCAGGGGCTGACTCCAGGGCCCACCCTGTCAGCCACTGTGCTTTATTGCCTCAATCCGGAGTCATCTGCATACAAATGGTAACTGATAAGGGGACCAGATCTTTTGTTTGCATCCTAACTGGGATTTGGGGAGGGGGAGGGGAGCTATGAATTATGCTGGGAAAACCAGGGTTAACCAGGACAGTTTGGGGCAAATAGGGACTTGTGGCCACCTCACTGACAAGTGCGGGGAGAGTGGGTGACCTTACCGAGGGAAAGAATGTTGAAGAAAAGGAGAAAGGAGTCAATCAGTGGGCCTTGAGAAAGACCAACATTTGGGGAGTTGCTGGAGAAAGAGAACTCACAAAGGATACGCGGAAGGTGCGGGGGAGAGGAGGTGTCACTCCCCCGCAGTTTCCAGAAGGGAGCTGTTGCCGGGGTTCAGCCCCCAGAGCTGGGAATGCCACAGATTCGACAGGGACCCAGAAAAGGCCATTGAAAGGAGCAACAAGGAAATCATTGGTGATTTACTGACAAACATTTCTTCAGTTTGATGGACTGGGAAGCCAAATTAAAGTTAAAAAAAAAAAAAAGTGAGTGGGAGGTGAGGACCCAGACACAGCCAGTGCAAACAACTCTTTCTAAGAAGTGGCCTTGAAGAGGAGGCCAAAGATAGGACTGTCCTGGAGGTGGAGTCCAAGAAGTTTCCTTTCTTGAAGAAAGAAACTAGAATGTATCTAACACTTACAGCAGGAGGCAGCCTGAGGAGACTGACCAAAAAGTGGAGTGCGTAACTAGCCCCTCTGCAGGGGACATCCTGGAACCCAGTTCCCGAGGAGGTGGGAGGACGGCCACCTGCGCGGAGATTCCCTTTCGTCGGAGGAGGTACCGCTCCGCCTCTGCGGAGGGAGGAAAGGGGGCCTGCGGTTGAAGGGTTGGGGGCAGGAATCGGGGCAGGAATCGGGCCAGGCGCTTGCTGTCTGTAGGCTCGGCTTTTCTCTGGACTCCCCGCAGGGAGCGGTTCCGCACCGCAGGCCCCGTGCTAGCCCCGACAGACATGGAAGTGATGGTAGTCAATGAGGTCGGTGATAATAGCCTTTTGATGCCAAAGAAAACTGGCTCAGAATGTTGGGCAGCCAACCCAAGAGCACACAGCTTGTTGAGGGCCAGAGTTCAAGGTTGACTTCAGTGTCTCCTGGAAGGGAAAGCCAGGTCATTGGCTTCCCATATCTTTCATTCATATTAGAGAATAATAGGAAGGAAGTTGGTAAATGTAGTTTAATTAATGGTTTGAGACCATAGTGTGAACATTTGTCATAACTAGTACATGGCCGATATCATATGTTGTTTATGTGAATTGATTGGATTTTTCACTTTAAGAAATCCTTTTGTTAAAAGTTGTTTTTTTTTTACTGGGGCTTTTTGGTTAAAGGCTCCATAGTTTATCTTTTGTTTTTATAGGAGAAGTTAATTGCATACCAGATATTATGAACCGCACTTCATTCATAAAGGATGTCTCCTGCATTTCTTTCTATAGTTCATAGGAAATTGTTTTTTAAGTTTTATTGATTTATTTTAGACAGAGAGAGAAGAAAGAGAAAAACATCAATTTGTTGTTCCACTTATTTGGGGATTCATTTGTTGCTTCTTGTCTGTGGCCTAAGTGGGGATCGAAACTGCAACCTTCACGTATCAGATGATGCTCTAACCAACTCAACTACTCAGCCAGGGAGAAATTTTTATATTAGACTATTACTGTGGGAAAAATATATTGCCTTAAGGATTTTGAACTTGGTAATACTTAGACTCTTAAAGTGTGTGAAATTCTTCTGTTGATTTTTTTTGTTGCAAAAGAGTCACAGATTTAAGATTATGGCCTTTTGGGGATGGAACAGATACAAATTGAATATGTCCATATGATTCCTGCTTCCACAAGAAAACCTTATGGTTACATGGAGCCCAATTTGAAGATCACTATTGCGGTTTCAATTTTCCATTTATGTCACATATATCTGAGATTTTAAATGTGTTTAAGGACTAACTGAACAGCCAAGTTAGAAATATGGGCCCTAAGGTAGGATAGTGCTGGGTTACTTAGGGATGGGGTAGAGGAGCCATGATAGTTGTTGGAGGTGTGAATCAGATTTGCAGAATGACGGCTGCCACAACCCTGGATAGACACAGGTGTTCTCTAAATGTTTGCTGAATTACTTAATGGGCTGCAGAACTGAGGCCTATTTTAGAGGTGAGGTTATTGAGGGTAGAGGATTGGAATCGGTCTTTCTAATGGCTTTTTGGAAATCATTTTTCTGTTGCATTATTTAAGATAGTATCTCATAATACTTTTATGTATTTTTTAAAATTTGCTCCTAAAATCACTTTTTAAAATAATAAGCCTGAATTATTTTCCCCATTTTCAGGTTATATAGGGGAGTGAATATTAACTGACTTTTCCCAAATCAACCCCCAATCCATAGGCCATTCATTAAGCTTTCCCAAAGAGAAGTTTAAATTGTTGGCTTTTTTTTTTAATGAAAACTTTATATGACATGCAATTTAATTTTTGACAAGTTTAAATTCCACTATTCCATAAAATTTAAAGGGATCTTGGAAAGTTCAAAGCATTGATTTGATCACCAAAAATGCAGTTTGAAGGAAATGAACTATTTATATTCCCAGTATATTGCTGCATTACGATGGTTAGTCATAGACAAGAAACTTCTAAACTAGTTACAAGTACCTTCTAGAACTAATCAATTGAAACAATATCCTAATTGTTAGTGATTATCTCTATGGTTTAAGACTTCTCTGCGTGGTCTCTGGATCTACTGCCCTATTAAATGCCACTCTTCCTATAATAAAGATCAATAAGAAAAGAAAATTAGCCTAATTTCTACAACACATTGATTAATGGAAAACAAATGCTATGTGTTTGGTTTGTAATAGTTATAAAGTAATAGTCAATGATTTATAAGTCATGGCTTATGAAGCTATTAAAAACTTAATTATCTCCAAACAAATCTAAGCAAGATGCTTGAAAGTAATTTATTATAGTAGCAGCCACTGTTAATGCATATTTCTGTTACAGCTTTAGCCAAAAGCCAAATTTTACTTTGAAAACAGAAAAACATGGCACAAATAATTATGACTTGCGGAATCATCATGAAACTCTTTAAAAACTGGTTTTCATTCAATGTTGGAACCCCAGATTGCAATGATCATCGGTATACTTTCTCTCTCCCCCTTGACCTTTCCTATAGGCTTTGGTGATTCATTAACATACATCAATTCTAGCTGCTAGCCCTTTCTTTGATATTTTTACATGTCCATTTCCATACCCCTCCTCTTGAGAGAAGAGACTGCAGTTTTATACCTACTCCTTCCCCCTAGCACAGTATCTGGTTCTCAGTGATCCTTATTGAATGAATGGAAGAAAGGAAAGAAGGAAGGAAGGGAGGGAGGGAGGAAGGAAGGAAGGAACAATTTATTTATAAAATAGCTATCAAAACTAATGAGTGAGTTTAGCAAATTTGAAGCAAGGAAAGAAACGTAGGCTTAAAAAAAAACCACTGATCTGTTTTCAAATCCCTTTTGTTGTTGTTGGTTCAGTTTTATAAATAGAGCTTTGAAAATGGAAGTAACAGACCGTTTTTTAAGATGAGAGGAGATTTAGGTCTCCAAATTATTCTTTACTCACCTCTCCTCTCAAAAAAGCCCCCCTCCCTTTTTTCTCTTTTGGTTGGTTTTGTTTTTAATGTTTGGCATCTTCTTAACTTAAAGGATTCTTTCCCATAACAATGATCCTGAGGGTGTCTGATTTGTTAATCCTGTTACAGTTGTAGCACTCTTTATCAAGAATTTCATGAATTTCCTTTCAGTTTTGGCTTCAAACTGGAATGTTTCTTCCCAGTCATTGCCCCTTTCCTTCATCTTTACAGTCCTATCTGCATGTTCCACTGCAGAAGAACAATGAATTTTTAGATTTCTCTGATTTTTGGCTCTGAACCCTTGAAGCATCATCTGAGTGGGTTATGTTTATTGATCAGGATACAGGGCAGCCCAAGATTCTGTAGAATTTTGTTTTGGTTGTTCTAAAACCCAGATATTTTAATTTTTGCATGTCTCTGGCTTGAGAGTATGGTATGGGATGAGAAAAATATACTCTTTTTTTATACACACACCCCACTTCCACCCTCACTGCCTCCCAACACACACACAGCCAAGTACACGTGGACCACGTCTGCTGAGCAGGCAGAGTGAATGGTTGCCTGCCTGTGCATAGAGGCACACCAAAGACCCTTGTCCTCTCTCACTGGTGACAGGAGCCAAGCTTTAGGATTCAGACTGACCTGCAAGGGTTTCTGGTCTAAAGGAGGTCTCCTACAGAGACAGATTTGGGAGTCAGCAGTTGTAAGTCTTAGCTCCCTCACATCATTATCCTTCCCTATAAAAGGTGAATAATAAGAATTATCTTATAAAGAGGATAACATTTGTAAAGCACCTAGCATCTAGTAGCCATTTAATAAACATTCATTTTGTTTTATTGAAAATCTTTCACCTGCATTATCTCATTTGATCTTCACAGAACCCTGCTAGACAAGCAACAGAAATACTAGAATCCCCCTTTTACTACGGATGGGGTGTTCTGAACTTGCTTAGTAATAATGGTAACTCTAATCCGTGCCTACTACTTGTCAGACATTGTTCTAAACACTACATTTAATCCTCACATTAAATCTATGAAGTGGATACTAAAAGTCCCGTTCTACAGGTGAGGAAATTTAAGGCAGAGAAGGGCAAAATAGTTTGCCCAAGGACAAAGACCTAGCAAATAGAAAAGTTGGGATTGAAACCTAGAGAGCGTGGCTTCAAAACCAGTGCTCTTCACCAGTATACTTCAGTGCCTCTCTTTCCCACTGCTTTCTCAAGTCGTGGATTTGACTCACATCTGTGAGTCCAAGGCTAAGGCTCTTCATATTCAGAGAAAGGATCCCTTAGACCAATGGTTCTCAACCTTCCTAATGCCGTGACCCTTTAATACAGTTCCTCGTGTTGTGGTGACCCCCAACCATAAAATTATTTTCGTTGCTACTTCATAACTGTAATTTTGCTACTGTTATGTCTTAGGCGACCCCTGTGAAAGGGTCGTTCGACCCCCAAAGGTCGTTCGACCATAATAAGCAAAATTGCACCGAAGGAGACAGCAGTAGGTTATCAGATCTGCCAACCTCGAGGAGAAAACTGTAATGACGGGGATTGATATTCAGTACCCTAGGGGACTAGGCAGAGACTATGACAAGAGTGCCAGCCCAGAGAGGGCACACAGAGCTGAGTGGCATGGAGCCCTGGGAACACGCTGTGAAAAGATCTCCCCCTGCACTTTGCACTTTGGAGACTTGGGTGTGGGTGTAAAGAAAGACTGTTCACATAGACCCCTGAAAGTCCATGACACCTGTTCATTCTATTTTCATGGCACTTAGCACTCTCCGCTTTGTGTTACAGTTATCAATAAATATGTCTAATCAGCTCATGAAGGACAAGACCAAGTTTTACTCATTTTTATAACCCCTATGCAGTGCATTTAGTAGGAGCTTAATAAGTGTGAGTTGTATGAATAAATGATTGTAAACAAATGAATATGCCTGAGCCCCAGAGGGATTTGGAGTTTGCTTTAAGTTTTATTTTGTTGCACCACAATAAGCTAAATCCTATTTTTAAGCTTTTTTTTTTTTTAATAGCAAAAAACATTAAATGAAGATTCTTTGGGAGAAATTAAGCCAATATTTTCAGCTGTTGTCTTAGGGCAACTCTTACATTCTACCCATTTTCATAGTTTTATTTTTGTACTTGTACCCATTTAAAACCACAAATAGTATAGCTTTTAAAAACTGAATTTGTCATTTAATAATAGCTATCCGCCCACAACTATTAAAATGTTTACTAATGCATAAAAGCCTACAAACATCAAGCCACAGTGGGTTTTAACAGGATTGTACATGTACATAGTGGATGCCATCTTCCTCCCCATCTGAGATTTATTAGTAGTATTGAAGTGTCTCTAACTGTTACTCATTTGTAGATATGGTTGTAAATGGCAGCTTGAAATAAATTTCCTGTGAAGTTTTGAAGATGAGTTTCACAACTTTTAACATTTTACTCAATGTGCTGGGGAGGCAAAACTTTTCCTCTCTCTCTTAGGTTCAGTTTCTGGGGCCCTGTGATTCAACTAACAAAAGACAGGTTAGCAGGAGAAAAGGCACACATTGTTATTAATATTTATGTGCACTAGAGTTCATAGAAAAGAAATGAAACTCAGAGAAGCAGTTAGATTCAGGGATTTATATACCATTTTATTTTTTTATTTTTTATTTTTTTAATTATTTTAGGGAAAGGGAGGGGGGAAAGAAAGGAAAAGAGGGGAGAAAGGAAGGAGGGAAGGAGGGAGGGAAGGGGGGAAGGACGAAAGATTGCCAAGCCTTGCAATTCTTATATACCATTTTAACAAAGGAAAAGGGCTTGGGCTTCATGGGATGATCATTGTGGGGAAGTAACTAGGAAATACATGGGAAAACTGGTGGAAAATCTGGGCTATTTTAGTACGGTCTCTATGTACAAACTCATCTTGGTGTTGACAACACCCTGCCTTTTTTCTTGACTCTTCTCTCTGGTTAGGGTAGGGCCACCTTCCTCAAAGGGGAATTTATACACTACTTTTAGGCAGGTAAGGATAATGCAGAGAACTTTTTGTGTCTGTTGATTCTTAGTTGCCTTCAGCTCAAAATCATCTTTATGACAAAGTATCATGTTTGAAGGTGGCATATTCGATCTCCTTCAAATGGAAAACAAAGAGTATTACAACAGAAACACGTGAATTATTTCCAATGTTAATTCTTTAGTATGAGACTTACTGGTGCATGCACTCTTGCTTTCTGTTGCATTCCATAGAATTCTATTTAAAGTATTAAAAGTAATAGAAGATTATATAAAGTATATTTTCAAAAAAGGGAAAGGCAGTTCATCCACAATCCTCCTATTAATAACTGTTTTTGCGTACTTTCAATGTTATCTATGCATATCTGTCTCGTAGGGTTCCAGTGATGTGGGGCACACACGTGGTCTGTAACTTCTTCCACTTATCATAAACATTCTTGCTTACTCACACTCATTATTCAGCAGCTGCAAAGTTTGCCTAACCATTGTCCAGCGGTCAGACATCTGGGCTGCCTTCCCAGTGGCAGTTTGCACTTCCAGCAGGGGGAGGGCGGGGCAGCTGGGCCCCTCCTGGCTAGGTGGAACCTGGGCCTCTAAGAGCAGCCACAGGCCCTTCAGAGGTCAAGTCCCAGGCCAAAGCTGAGGCCAGGCCAAGCAGGGCTTCTGGCTCCAGGCTCCCTCTTTCTCTCTCTCCCCACTCCCAGCCTTAAGGTGGTGGAGTTACACCCTGTGGGTTTCCCAGGCCAAAACTTCATCCCTGGCCCTGAGTCCTACCCACACAGAGGGCCTGCCCAGGGTGGGTTCCTCCCAGCTGCTCTCTCCTTCTGTCCTAGCTATCTGCAGACCCATCCGTGTGCTAAGGAAGGAGCTGGGCCACTTGACCTGGGCATCATGGTTCACCTGCGGTCCTCTGAAGTGCAGCAGCTGCTCCACAACAAGTTCGTCGTCGTCCTGGGAGACTCCGTCCACAGGTCCGTGTACAAGGACCTGGTGCTCCTGCTGCAGAAGGATTGCTTGCTTACTTACAGGCAGCTCAAGCTCAGGGGGGAGCTGAGCTTCGAACAGGACAAGCTGCTGGAAGGAGGCCAGAAGGCTACCATGCACAACGGCACCAACTACCGTGAGGTCCGCGAGTTCTGCACCGGTCACCATCTGGTGCGCTTCTACTTCCTCACGCGCGTGTACAGTGAGTATGTCCAGGCCATCTTGGAAGAGCTACAGTCCCACAAGCACACCCCGGACGTGATCATCATGAACTCCTGTCTCTGGGACATCTCCAGGTATGGGCAGGACTCCTTTAGCAGCTACCTGAAGAACCTAGAGAACCTGTTCGAGCACCTGGGCCAGGTGCTGCCGAAGTCATGCCTCCTGGTGTGGAACACGGCCATGCCCGTGGGCCAGAAGATCACCGCGCGCTTCCTCCCGCCAGAGAATCTGCGCGTGTCCTTGACCCTGAGAAAAAAGGTGATCGAAGCTAACTTCTACAGCTCTTTCGAGGCGAAGAAGCACAATTTCGATGTGTTGGACTTGCATTTCCACTTCCGCCAGGCGGAGAGACACCGGCAGGACGATGGCGTGCATTGGGACGAACGCGCGCACCGACACCTCTCCCAGCTGCTGCTGGCCCACGTGGCCGACGCTTGGGGTGTGGACCTGCCCCACCGCCAACCCGTGGGCCAGTGGATCAAGGGTGATCCTGCCAGGGGCGGCCCTAGCCAGGGCGTTGAAAGGCAGTCCCAGATCAGCAGAAACCAACTGCCCTTAGCCCCAGCTTTGCCTCCCCCCAGGCCTGGGCCCCTGCTGCCGCTCCCAGCTCCCCGCCTACCCCTGCCCCCACTCCTACCCCCGCAGCCTCTTCCCATTCCCTGTAACCCGGCCATGCGCCCCCAGTTGTTGTTCTGCCCCCCAGATACCCATTTTTCCTCAGATCAACCTTTCCAGTCAGGTGAATTCTCCTTAAACTATTTCCATTCAGATGTCCCCTCATCTACCCAGACAGGAATTGGCTTAGAAACTGGCTTTATATTTGATCCCCAGCCTCCAAGGCTCCCCTTCCCCACACCCCATTATCAACAGCTGGCCCCTGTGGTTCATAGGGGCTTTCCCCGGAATCTACCTCGTGGCCCCTATGGCTCCGGGAGACAGCGGCCCAAACCTCGCAGGAGACAAGCCCAGGCCTACCCAGAGCCAAGGCCTCATTAGACTGACTGGTGCCTTTTTCCTCCTCATGGACATAGACTTGAAACATCGTCTGACTTTGCCTAAACGGACTGATCTTGTTAACGTAGCCGTTGATTCATACTTGGACTTCTTTTGGTTCTTTGCTGTTACCAGTATGGCAGGGAAGAGCAGTCTGACCCAATCTTGTTGTCTCTGACCTCTTCCTCCGTGCTCTGGGGGTGACCAAGTGTTATTCTTGCCTCCCCACTCCCTAGTCTCTTGGTCTTTTTGTAAACAGAAAATCGAAATTAAAAAGTTGTTTCACAAAAGTAGTTGTGGGTTTTGTGTGTGTCTATATGTAATGGTGCCTCTCCCTTCTATTAAACAATTAGCTTTGTAAGAACAAAGAAGATACCTGCTGAATGAAAGAATAGTCATGGTATCTACTGGATAAACCACTCAGACTGAATTTGTCTAAAATGATTCTGAAGGTTTCCACAAAATGGATTGGATAAACAAACAAAAAATATGAGATCATATTTTCCAGAGATTCTTAAAGAATCATTTTATTTTAGAACTGGGAAAGTAAAGACATAAAATTTAACTACCATTTACAAACAAGGAGACTGAGGCCAGAAAGACGAGTGACTTGTTCTAGGTCCCTCAGAAAGTCACTCTTCTACTGGCCTCTCCTAGTTCATACTGGTTTCCAGTTTATATTAATGTTCAAACCATAGGACTGATGTATACCACAGCAATATCAAACCAGGAAGGTATGCTGACCACACGTGGTCCTCCTGTGAAAAGGCAGAAAAACTCCTATAGCTCCGTCATCAGAAGTTCAGTGGTTAGATGTACATTGCACTATGTAAGTAAACTAAGTGGATGGCATGCTTGTGACTCTATGATTTCTTGAATGATCTTGAATTTTGGACTTGAAATAATTAGAAAAAAAGTTGTTATCAATGACAACGTGAGTCACCATTAAATGAAACTGTGATTTAGAAGGGACCTCCCAGTGCACTATGACAAATGGCCATGGCTTCTCTCTGTTTTGTAGGAATGTTAAACATCGTGAAGAATGTTTAAATGTGAGGCCCTTTGTCACACTAGATTAGTGAAATGTGAATACTTAGATAAGCTAGTCAAAATATTATTGTCCGAATTATCAGGGTTTGTTTTTTTAATTTATTTGACTGGCTTATAGGTCCTCAATTGGACCACTCCTAAATTTGACAACGAAGTCAGGAAATGTCCTGAAAAAATGAATTTCATGAAATCACAAGAAATGGGCGAGATCAGCTATCTACAGAAGAAATACACAACAGCTTTTAATCTACCAAAAAATCATAAGATTCCTGGAAAATAAGGCCTTTATCTTATCTTTGTGTCTCAAATCTTAGTGCAATATCTAGCACTTAGTAAGTATTGAATAATGTTTCTCGAATGAATCAGTGAATGAATATGAGGTGATGTTTGTGTGTTCCTGGTGAGAATACAGCCCAAGTCTCTAAGGAGATACTATAAATTGACATAATCATTGGAGCACACCGAAGGAATATTGCCAAACAGCATTATGATAACCTACAAGGACTCTAGAAAGGTAGTGGCTACAAGTCAGAATTTAGCAGACTATCTCAGCAAAGTCAGGAGAGAGGGGGCCTGTCTGACCAATCTAAATGTTCTAATACATGGAGGAGATTAGTGCACCAGGCTGTGAGATTTGATAACATCAGCCTTCAAGATGAGCTAGTTGCCTTTATTCTGGCTCTACATTTCCCAAGCAAGACAAAGCTGTGTTTAGCTGCTGATCTGAGTAAGCTGATGCATTTAGTGTTTATATTCCCATGAATAAACCAATAAACTGGTGTTGTGGTTTATATCTCTCTTGTGAGTTAAGTATTATTCCTCCTTAATCTGATCACACCTGATGAGCCACAAAGAATGAGTTCTTAGATATACAGGGTTGAGGACCAAACACTGAATCAGTGATGAATCTGCTCCGTTGTGGATTAAATTGCACCGATCACTTAACGGTCCTGTTGTGCACACAGGAGTAAGAGTGGAGGTAGACTCAGACAGGGACAATCCTTTTCTTCCCAGGTGTGTGAACTTATTAATTTCCTATGGCTGCTCTAACAAATACCACAAACTTGGTGGCTTAACATGACACATCCTTATTCTCTTACAGTTCTGGAGCCCAAATTTCCCAAATCCATGACCCCAGAGTACAATCCTTACTATATCCTACTCTGTCCTACCTGATCAGGCTTCTACCTGCCTCTGCAATGTTAGCGTCTTCTTTTTATTTATTTATTTAATTTTATTGTGGTAAAATATACATAACATAAAATTTAACATCTTAACCATTTGTTTACGTACACAGTTTAGTGGTATTAAGCACACTCACATTGTTATGCAACCATACTCTTCTGCAACTCTCTTCATTGCTCTTTATGCTTTCAACCACCCAGGTCTTCTTTCTGTTCTTAAAACGTGCCAAGCTCTTTCATAACTTGGGCCTTTGCACCCACTATTCCCCTGCCTGAAATGTTCTACATCCCCTGCCCGCTAGTTCTTTGGATATCTGACTCTTCATCCTTCATCCACACCTCTCAAGTCACCTCCTCAGAGGCCTTCTATGATCATTTCATCTACAAGTACTGTTGCAATCAATCATAGTATTCTTCACTTCCTTCCTGTTGCATACCCCACTCAGCAGGGGCTTTGGCAGATGGCTTGCTTTTAGTCTCTCCTAGAATGTAAGGTCTACAAGTCACTGTTGAATTCCCAGTGACTATTAGCACAATACCTGGCAAAGAAGATGTTCAAGTATATTTACTTTAGTTAAATGTTCAAAAATATAATTAATTCATATCGTGTACTCAAGTAAGGAGGCAATTTGTATTAAAATGTCTACAGAACCATGGAGAAAATGTCTACAGAACTGTCCCATAACTTTACCTAAGTCATCTGGGTGGCCAATGCCCCCTGGACCTTCCCAGCCCCACTGAGTGTTAGAAGCCGATAACAGTCAATGGGTGCTTACATTTAATTTCATACATTTTCTGGCCTCTATCTTCCACCTTAGAGCTTTTTTCTTTGCCCATTTTTGCTGTTGTCACCTTGCTCATTAAATCAAGTAACCTAGCAATGCAATCAAGCCATTGTCTGGTAAAAAGAGCCCAAATAATTCAACATTTATGAGAGAAGTTATTGCTCTATTATTAAGAATTAAAATGCAGGGTTCATACAGCCTATTCTCCAGCTTCAAGAAATGACAGCACTCAAAGCTTTTTATACTTGACTTTTGTTTCAAGTTTTCGGGGGGGGAGTAATATTAATTACTGAATTGACATTACCAAGCAGCATATGTGTCTCGCAATATTCTATAAGGTAAACTATTTGGTATCCCACATGCTGAAACTTTAAAGCTGTAGCTACATTTTTCTTTAAGTACAAACAAAGCAAAGCTCAGCACTTGAAAACAAATGGAATCTTACATCCTGCAGTGGTACAAGACCAGGCCCCGTCCCTGGTCAGCCACCGAGCTCGTGCTGTCCCAGCCCTAGCGCTACGTGACTCCGGAAGCGGCATGCGCGTGACATTCTCCACCTCTGACAGCTTTGTGTTCATGAATTCTGCAAAGGTGAGTTGTTCTCAAAACTTAGATCATGAAGACTCATGTCAGAGAAAGGATTTACTATTGTTTTAAACTATTCTATGTTTGCCCTGGCCGGTTTGGCTCAGCGGTTAGAGCGTCGGCCCGCGGACCAGAGAGTCCCTGGTTCGGTTCCCGCTAAGGGCACGTACCTCGGTTGCAGTTTGTCCCCGGCCCTGGTTGGGGTCGTGTGGGTGGCAACCACTCGATGTGTCCCTTTCACATCGATGTTTCTCTCTCCCTCCCTCCCTCCTGCCCTATCTGAAGATAAATGCAAAAATGTCCTCAGGTGAGGATAAAAAAATAAACTATTGTATGTTTGTATCTATAAACTCTAGAAATAACATTCTCATTCCCACAGCTTTAAGAAAGGCCTCTATCACTGCATGCTTAACTTGTATATTTTTTCACAAGACTTTACCCATTCATCTTTAAAGATACATTTTCTGAAGCATATCCCTTGAACCATCATAATCTTTACTCATGCATTCTATGGGCAAGGATGCTTACCCAAAAAAAAAGGGGGGGTGGATTCCTTCTGCAATTGCCCCGTGTGGAAATTCACAATGAGTTTAATGGATGAGAGACTCTGAGAAGTTCTGTGTCAATTAAACTTAGCTAAATGTGTTTAACCTAGCATTTCCCAGATTTATTCAACTACAGACTATTTTCATATGTACCATCTTTTAAAAACATGTTTTCGGAAATACAGGGTGGGGCAAATGTAGCTTTACAGTTCATATGGAAAATAATACAATGATTAATAAGTAATAACACAAGAATAAACTGTTTCATGTACTCACAACTATAAATATACTTTTGCCTCACTCTGCATTGTTCTAGAGAATGCCAGATAAAATAGTTGGGGTAAGTGAAGAGAAAAGAAGGTTTGTTAGTAACATTTTATATATGAAGCTTTTTAAAAACGGAGCATTATAATAATCTGTGCCCAGATATGAGCTACTATTCACTAGGTAAGCCAAGGACAAGCCTAAGATTGTTTAGTGAACTGAAATAGGATGAAAGGGACCAGGAATGGCCTAGGATGGGGGAGGTACTGGAACAGCCCAGCCTGATAACAAGTATCGGGGCAGGTCCAGTCCAGCAGCAGAGCATGGTATGGAGTGGAGGTTTTTCAACCTAGTTGTTTGATACCTGACAAAAACTATCCCAAGATACATCCCAGAGGAGCATGGTAATGGGAAGTAGAAAATAAACAGCATTCTGAAACTGAGCAGATAGTCATCAACACAGCACCCTCTGTCAACACTTCTCAGCATTGTTAGGAGCAGGAATAAATCTCTACCAAAGAGCTTGTCATTGAAGAACAAGAGCACCAGCCGGAACTGCTGTGGCAGAGCCAGACACCGCCACTGAAGAGGAAATACAGCCAGGCCATGCGGTCTGTGACAGCCAGTCTGGGCTCTGGACTGGCACCCTCCATCATGCTCAGTGCTGCCCCTCAGACCCAGCTGGTACCTGGCTTACTGAGCTTGGCTGCTTAGTTTTTATTGATTTTTGGAGGGAGAGGGAGAGAGAAAGAAACATCGATGTGAGAGACGAACATCTATCAGCTGCCTCCTGAATGCACCACTACCAGGGATCTAGCCTGAAACCTGGGCATGTACCCTGACTGGGAATTGAACCAGTGACCTTTCAGTGCACAGGACAGCGCTCAACCAACTGAGCTACACCAGCCAGGGCCTGACTTGGCTTCTTTTTGTTTTCTTTATTGATTTTAGAGAGAGAGGAAGGGAGTGGGAGAGAGAGATAGAAACATCAATGGGAGAAAACATCAATTGGATGCCTCCTGCATGCCCCCCATTGGGGATCCGACCCACAACCCGGGCATGTGCCCTGACCGTGGAATCGAACCAGCGACCTCTTGGTGCATGGGTTGATGCTCAACCACTGAGTCACACCAGCCGGGCTGAGCTTGGCTTCTTATCTTCACTTCTCCCGTGTCTACATAGCATGGACTAATTTTTGATGTTATATTTCACCCCAGTAATTACATCACACTGCCAGACTGATTTTTTTCCCAACCCTCACTCTTCCCTAACGCCACCGTATCTTGAGGCAGTGGTTCTGAAAGTTTAGAGTGCATCAGAATGTCCTGGCGGGCTTGTTAAAACACCTTTGTTGCTCTCTCCCCCCGGGGTTTCTGACTCAGCAGGTCTAGAGTGGGGCCCAAGAATTTGCATTTCTAGTAAATGTCACACTTTGAAAACCACCAAAGAAACAAAAATGTAAAAAGAATTATGTAATTCTACTCATGTAGCCATACCCTAAATTTATAACCATTTTTAACATTTTGCCATATTTTCTTTATCTTTTTTCTGAAGTAAAGTAAATTCATAGTATTTCATCCTGAAATATTTCATATATGGGAAATAAGGACATTCTCCTACATGAGCACAAGGTAAGTATCACATCTAACAAAATTAACAATAACTTGCTGATATCAGCTGACAATGACACTCTTAGGGACTGAATAGTTGTGTCCCGTCTCCCTGCCCACAAATTCATATGATGAAGCCCTACCCCATAATGTGATGATATTAGGAGGTGGGGCTTTGGGGAGCTAATTAGGATCAGATTGAGGTCATGAGGGTGAAGCCCCCATGAATGGGATCAGAGCCCTTACAAGAGTCACAAGAGAGCTTGCTTCTCTGCTCTCCCACATGAGGCTACAATAAGTTGGGAAAAGAGGGTCCTCCTTAGAATCCAACCATGCTCACACCCTGTTCTTGATGTCCAGCCTCCAGAACTGGGAGAAATAAATTTCTATTGTTTATAAGCTACTCAGTTTATAGTACTTTGTTGTAGCAGCCCAAACTAAGACACTCAGTCCCAAAATGTTTTCTACAGCTATTCGAATTGGGATCCACTAAAGAATCATGCATTTCATTGGTTATTACGTCTCCGAATCTCTTTTAACCCAGAAGAGAACCCAAAACACATTTTTCTTTTTTTTTCATGACACTGACTCATTGAAAAGATTTGTCCTGTAAAATGTTCCACTTTCTGAGTTTGTCTAATGCTTTCATCATGATACCATTTAACTTTTACTTTATCCCCTGCATTTCCTATAAAATGAATGTTAAATCCAAAGTTTTGATTAGTCGCAACATTTTTGGTAGAATATGTCACAGGCAAGGGGTTGTACCACAGCAGGAGGTATGGAAGCTGGTTTCCCAATATTCTGTGCTAAGAATGATCACCAAGTAAAGGGTGTCGGTTGGAAGCCTGCATTTTGAAGTTGTGTTTTCCCACTTGCAACCTGTAAGTGTCCTGTTGGTGATGCATGGATACCATGTCAATGTTCCGGTGCCTCATCAATCTCTCACTTCATGGCTTTAACATCATGGATGATTCTCTTTTGCAAAGGTGATTTCAGTAGGGGTGGAAAATTGGTGATTTTTCTGATTTTACCATTCCTTTTACATTTCTTAGCTGACATACTTTTGTAAAAAATAGATTTTTATTTTCATCTATGAGAGCTCTTTGGTTACTCTGAAATACGTTTCCTACAGAAAAGCCTGGCTACCATGAGCTGTGACAGTGGGTACAACTGGCCTCTACTCTCAGACCCCTCATCTTAATCTCCTGGGGCTCTACTAACAAGGACCCAGGCATAGGAAAAAAGATGTGACACTGATCATCTGAAATGTGGTTCTAGGTACGAACCAGGTCTGAAACAACCCAAGAGCCCCAATATTAACATTGAGAAATAAGCTCAGAGCTACACGGGCAGCAAGGATGTAGACCAGGTGGAGAAGAACCTTCAGACAGAGGACAAGTGGTCCAGGTTGTGCAGATGGGAAGGAGGAAAAGACCGAGGCTTGGGCAAGACTGTAAAACCAACCCAAAGAGCCAGTTAATAAACAGACATTAAAAGTGGAAAATACTCCTTTGTTTGTGAAATCATCTTTATTTTGGGAATGTATCTTTCCTAATCGGCCAATAGGCTTACACATCAAAGTGAAGGTGTTTATATATGTATATCAATGGGCAAATAATATACTAATCTCTTATTAGTTTATTGGCAAATAACATTTGTTAACAAATGTTTATTGAGGAATACATTAAATTTTCATGGCTAGAGATAAAACTTAAATAAGCCATCTTATATAAGATTATTCAAGGAAATTGCTACTTGATGAATTAACTTAAGAATGCTTTACAAAGTAATTCCTTAATTCTGTGTTCTCCGTTATTTTCCACTGAAAAACTTCTAATGGTGGAGGACACTGAATCTGTGCCTACAGAACTACAGATTCGGCTCTGCAGGTCAGCCTGCAGCAACCTACCACAAAAATTAAATTTATTTCATGCCTCATATTAAAATAGTTACTGGTTTTGTGTTCAAATCTCTGTAAAGTTTTATTATTTGTTTTAATAAAAAAAAAAAAAGAATGCTCTCCAAAACATTGAGTAAAATCAGTGCTACAAAATACAGTGGGATTCAGGGTCTTGATCTGTAAAATAGGACATCAACTGAGTTAATATCTATAAAGCCCTTATAACTGTGATTGGCACATAGTTAGCACTATAAAAATACTTGTTATTTTATTTTAAATTAAATTTAAAAAAAGATTTGTTCCAAATTCATTCTATTGTTTTATTTACCACCATATAATCACTCCCAGGATATTAGTAACCCAGTTTGAGTGTGATTTTAATATTTAAGAGCATAATTATGGTTGGAGTAGGAGAAAAAGGAGAATGTGAATGTTTGGACCAAGTTAGAAAGGGGATCAAAGAGCAAAGTGAAACGGCCATGAAGCGTGGAGCTGGCTCAAGGCAGCCGAGCGTCCGGGCAGGTTGGTGGTGCAGCCATTTAGCACATGACTGTGGGACTTCAAACAGTTGTTGAGATGATGTGCAGTGTTCCTGAGATCACTTCCATCAGAATCACCTAAGGCGTTTGTTAAAAATGCAGAGTGTGGAGCCCCACCCAAGATGCACACAAGCAGGACTGGGGGGGGGGGGGTTGGTTCCTTCTGTAACTAGAACTTGAAAACAAGTGTTGTAAGGGATGTTGCTCAAGGTTAATGCCCTTTTCTCCTTGCAAAAAAAAAATATATATATATATATTTAATTTAACGTGTTTATCATATCAGAATAGCCTAGAATTTTTGGCTAGAAGAAAATGTAACAACCATCAACCATCAAGTGCAGTAATTCCTGCCTGGTGGCATTTTGTAGTGCCCTGGGGAGACTGCTTTCATTTATTTAGTTAGTTATGTATTAATACAAGCACACAGGTCCTACCCCAAAACAATGAAATCAGAAATTCTGGGGCAAAAACCTGCACATACATGTATTTAAAAGCTCTGTAAATAATTCTTTTTTATTGTTAACACAGATATGATAAAAAGCTCTCTGAGTATTTCTGATGTGAGGCCAGGATTAAGAATCACTCATCAGGCCCAAGCTCCTCATTTTGCAGATGAGAAAACTGAGGACTCAGCAGTTAAACATATCTGAGCTAGTAGAGCTCTCTTTCAAAAGGTAATTGTATAAGATAGACTAGCCACACACTAGTGCCCTGTTTTTCAGAATGAACGTGATGATCCATTAGTGAATTGTGAAAACAATCTAGTTCTTCCTGACCAGAATTAAAAAAAAAAAAAAGTAGAAAAAGAGATATCAGAGTGCACATCAAGTAGTAGTGATAGTATTTCCTGGTGTGTGTGTGTTTGGGTGTGTGTTCTGCAACTAGATGTTAAACATGAGTTTTATTATGGGTTGTTGTAAAAAAAAGTTGGAAAGTCTTGTTCTAGAGTTTCCTTATAATTATAATACCTAAGGTTAGAAGCCACTGTCTGTGCACAGAAGACATCGAGCTGCACCTTCTGTCTGGTAAGCAGTCCACAGAGAGGGTCTGAATGGCATGAGGTCAGAACATGGGCCTAGGGATGCAAACACCTCAGGGTAAATTGAGTCTATTACCCTTATTGGGGATGAGAGCTTGTTCAAGAACCTAGACTCCTTATGGCTCAGCTACATAAACTGTAAAGTGAAAATAATTATGCCTGCCTCACAGGGTTACTAGTTTAGATGGCAGACTGTCTATAAAGCACTTAGCATAATGTCCGGCATGTAATAAATACCCTCCCAAAATACAACCAATTTAAAAATGCATCTGTGATCTATCATTTCCTGACTCAGAGGAAAAGAACTAAAAATGCACTGGGATTAGAATAGTCTTTGAGGAATGTGTATTTCTGGCACTAATGTTTATTTTAGAAAGACAAAAGCTAAAATAATTGCTGTGACAGGCAAAATATTAACAACAACAATTTTCTATTTTCACAGAACTGGAAGTGATGGTGCCATAAAGATACCAGCTTATCTTGGAGACGGAACATTCCTTTTTTTTTTAAAGAATGGCCTTGTCTTGCAGACATACCAGCCAAGTGTGCCATTAGCCTTGCTGATGTGGCTTGTTTATTTTCATTCTTATGTTCTTTCTAGAAAGAAAGCTATTGATCAATATCTGCATGAAGAAAATGATTTGCATTTTTTTCTGGTGGCTGGATCCCAAATAAAATGAAAAATGAGGCGGTTGGCCCAAGGCCTCCCTACTGTTGCTCATGGACCTCACATCCTCTCTTAGTTCAGACTCTTTGTATGAACTCAGAGTTGTCTCAGGTACAGCTCTCATTTCTAATACACATCTCCTCAGTCAAGGAGTAAACTCCCCCGCACTCATCCCTTCAGCCTCCATGTTGTGAAGGGGCGAGTGCTCCGGGTGCCTGGGGTCCTGGTCATTTTTGTGGCAGCTGGTGAAAACCCTTAGTTTTCTTTTCTCATATTCCTGAGGGCATATGGTGGCCTATGATGTCATCTGCATACACCGTACATATATACTCACATATAAAGGACTATGATTGTGTTACGTTTATAGAGCATAGATGTATTGGGCTAGGCATTGTAGAAGATTTAGAGATTAATCAAACTCTTGCCTTGTCAACAAGGAGCTTAAAATCCAGTAGAGAAGATAAGACATGTGCACAAATAACTATTCCAGGAGGGAAAAGTGCGGCAAGTGCCAGGAGAGAGACCGAGGCAGCACTGCAGGAGTTCAGAGCAGGGCGAGACTGCAGGCACCTGGCAGGCGCAGGAGCAGCCGAGCCTGCCGTGGGGAGGCATCTGAAGGCTGGACAGGGTTTGCCTCTGAGGCAGCAGGACGTCCTGATGACGGGGAGCACAATCAAGGGTCCAGCAGTCGGTGGAGGCGCATGCCCAGGCACATTAGGAGGTCACTTTGGCCGGAACACAGGGCCCGTAGGGGCACAGAGGTCAATAATTTGTGGAAAGAGATTGTGTAGCAGTTTTCTTGGTTGCTGTAAGAACTTACCAGAAACTGGTGGTTTAAGGCAACACAAATGCGTTCTCTTACAATTGTGGAGGCAAGAAATCTGCAGTGGGTCTCACTGGTCAAAATCAAAGTGTCAGCAGGGCTTCGTTCTCTTCCGGAGGCTCTAGAGGAGAGTCCGTTTTCTTGTCTTTTCCAGCCAAAAGCTGCTGCTCACATTCCTACATTCCTTGGCTCCTGGGCCCGTCCATTTTCAAAGCCAGCAGTGGCCAGCTGAGTCTTTACCCCATCCCATCCCATCACTCTAACACGGGCTCATCTGTCTCCCGCCTCCACGTTTAAGGACGCTTGTGATTGTATTGGGCCCACTTGGATAATCCAGAATAGTCTCCCGTCTCCAAGTCAGGTGGTTAGCAACCATAGTTCCATCTGCAGTGCCATTTCTCCTTTGTCATGACACCTAGCATATTTGCAGGTTCTAGGGAACAGACATCTCTGAGGGGCCGTTTCTACCTACTGTAGGTTGGAACCAAAGATTAAAGGGCCCTACGTGTCAGGACTGTCATCCTCATTCTTCATGACAGGAGAGAAAACACAGTGTGTTTTCAGATTAAAGATGGTGTCAGCTCAAATATTATCTTGCTTTTAGCTGGAATTCTAACAATACAGTAGAATAACCCAGTTGTCTCACTCGGATGAGACTGGAGGTCTCATATTGGATGTTCTGGTTAGCAGTTATAGATGACTTTGATTTATTTTAAAAATGGAGAAATAAATTAAATATTGACAAATGCAGTTTGGTGTGTTCAGTTTTTCAAAACACAGGGCCCATGGGGACAGGAAATCATCAAAGGGGATCTCAGTATTGAAAATATTTTAAACCACTGCCTTAAAAAATATAGCTTCTGATGTTCCCACCTGTGTAGCACATTTTTCTCTATTATTGACACGTCTCTAGTGTAGGAGGATAAAAAATTTGGAAAAGATTGGAAAAAACCTGATTGAGCAAATGCATTTCATCTTTCAACTTGTTTATGGCTTGATCAATAATTCATCCCTTAGCATCTGTCTCTTAAAGACGGTCTTGTCTGTTGTCTTTACGGATGATGAATTAGGACATTGGAAAAACAAAATACCTTCTTTTCAAAGTACACAACATCTCAAATGAAATACCCCAAATTTATACTGTGTAGATAACAAAAACAAATAACTGAAAGCTGTGCAACAGGAAGAGAGGGGAAAGATCTGATAAGGCAGGAAGTACAAATAAGATAACGGAAAATCCATCTGGACCTGAGCAGGGAGCTGTTCAAATGGCCTTTATTTATGTGTCTAGCCAATTTGATTGTCTCTCTTCTAAAATATCATTTAAATTAAAATGTTCTATTAACTACTGGAGTATAAGTTTACATAGCTGTTCATTGCGCTGCGTACAGATACCTTTCGATTGCAGCTGGTTGTGTGGAATATATTTTTCTCAAATTTCTGGTGCTTGCCTTTTTGATTTGAATTAAGAAATGGTGAAAAGGTAAAGCAAACTAATTCTATGGAGAGACACCTCTGGGCAGGGAGAGAGGAGTGTAAGTTGGGCACACGGATGTAGCCTGGGGTGCATTTTTTTTTACATATCACAGCCAACACTTATTAAGCACTTACTAGGCACCAGGCATGTGCAGAATTATTGATCTTGACAGCCACTCTGTGAGCCCTGCCTATTATTAATCTTATTTCCGATGAAGAAACTGAGGCTTAGAGAGAGAAATTTGCTCGCCAAACCTCATACTATTAGTGAGTAAAGCAGCAGAGAGTCAATCTCTGGGCTATCTTTTAAAAATATAAATAGAGTCATTTCACTCCCCTGTTTGTAAACATTATCTCTTTAAACCTCACAATCTTGTGGTTCTCCCCCTTAGATTCACATTAGAATCACTTGGGGACATTTTACACAATATTATCGCCTGGCATCCACTCAAGACCACTTACAAACAACAATAGCAACTCAAATGGTAGCAAACACTTATATTGGAATAACTGTGTTCCAAACATTTTTCCAAGTGAGATATATACATGTATTCTAATTTGACCCTCAAAACAACCTGTCGTGAATACACCAGTAAGTATCCCAAATTTACAAATAAGGAAAGTGAGCCTCTGAAAAGTTAAATGTTTAGCTCAAAGTCATGTGGCAAAACTGGGATTCTGATTACAGGCAGTCTGGCTTCAGAGTCTGTACTCAGAAAACAAAACTCAAACAAATACAGCAGCCACAACGAACACCCTCACCAGTAACCTCTGGAGGGTGCAAAGAACCATGCCACTAGTTTTAAAAATGGCAAATTGAGGGAGAATCTGGCATTTATCCTGCCTTTATGCGTACAAACTGTTGTCTCAGGATAACTGGTAGATGAGAGGAAATCTCTCTTTTTAGGAAAATTCAACTAATAAATGAATGGCTAATAGAATTAGAATATAGTCGTTTTGCAACTCTCAATGAAATAATCAGTGTAAGCCATGATCATCAATGGCGGAACGTCTCAAAAAAAGATGTCCAGATTTTCTTTTATGGAAGTACACATCACTTCTTATGAAATGTTCTTGCTAGAAAAATCAAATCTCTCCAAGATTCTAGACTCAAATACCATTCTGAGATAAAACAAGAAACCAGAGGAACATGTTACATGACATCCTGGGTCACACTCAGAAAAATCCAGACTACAGGGAAGTCAACAGATAAAAGATTCAATTTCCTTAATATATGAGAACCTATGGATTAAAAGATTTATATAAATCAATTGCAATGTATGTGTGCATCACATTTGAATCCTGGTTTGATCAAACTCCTACAAAAATTAAATTTGGAGAAATTTGAACAATGACTAATTTGATGTCATTAAAATAATGATTAGTTTTTTTAGTGTCGTTATTGTGGTTATGTTTTTAAAGAGTCCCCACCATTTAGAGATATGTTCTAAACTATATATAGGTGAGCTTCCTCAACCACTTAATTGAAATTATAATTCTCAACATCAACATTTTATAAAATACTTTGTAAATGGCAGGTTTTTTGTTAGTTTTTTTTTTTTAATTAATGATAGTGAAACAGATTCTGTGACATTAGAGAGCAACCCCAAATCTTCCTCTAGCCTTCTGACCAAGACAGTGCCACTCAGAAATAACTGACAGATCCATGCACAGTTCGGAGCACTCGCTGCTCAGCCGTCCTTTCCTGCACCTGGTGTTGCCTTCTCTGTCATAGTCCCCAAATGGCTATTCTGACTCTCACCCACTTCTTTGAAGCCTTCACTTCTCTCAAGATATAGATGAGACAGGGCGAGTCAATCCAAACTTCCTCATTTTCTCTTCTGTAGCCTTCAAAAAGTCTCTGTGACTTTTTACTTCTTTTTTCTTTCACTTACTCATTCACACATTCAAAAATGTTTCTTGAATACCTATTTTGTGCCAGGACTAGGTGCTAAGGATCCAACAGTGAAAAGACAGGCACAGCTTCTTCCCTACGGGCACTTAGCATTTGAACATTGGTGTGCTTACCACCCTTTCATCCTTTTCTCCTCCCTCTTCCTTTCAAAGACCGATGGCCTCCGTGTTTAGTAAACTTGGAAGATTCGGTCTATCCAAGTAAAAATGAAAAACAAAACGACAGGCTGAAGAGTTAAAATTGATCTGGGCTCAAACCATTGTTCTACCACTTTGAAAACTTAAGGACCCTCTCTGAGCTTATGTCCTGATCTGAAAGATAAGAATAATAACAGCTAATTCACAGTGCTGTGGGAAGATGAGCGATCAATACAGTGCAGAGCTTAGTAAAACGCCTGGCATTCGGTAGACACTTGATAGCAGTGGCTGTCATTGTCATCACACCGTCAATTTCCCCACTTTCACATAGATCTTCAATTTTCCCTTCTCAGTTGTTTCTTCTCCTCTACCCACAATAAGGGTGCAGGCACACCACACAACCCTGCCCAGGTCATGGGGGCCACCCAGGGACTCTTCTCCCCAGCTCCCAGGTAACCCCCAGTTACACTGGAGGAAAAATGCTCCCTTCCTGAACCGTCATCAGAACCACACCTTTGCCCGTCTCTGTTTCTCTCCTGGATGTGTTTTTCTGTGTCTCTCATTCTGAGGATGGGATGCTGATGACACATACATCCAGGACCTCTGGGGGCCCGGAGCCTTGCCGTGACAAGCTTGCTGTGACAAGCTCATGCTGCACTCCGTCACCCAGCCGGCCCTCTGCTTACATTGGGAACGGTCATCAGCACATGAAATATAGGGCTCTTAACTTTCAGCAAAGTATTTCAGCTGTCCTTTTCTCTCCCATTCATGCTTTGCCAGGAGATTCATAAAACTGTTCTTACTAAACTCACTTCGGGGTGAGAAATTGGAGTGCCAAGTTGGATAAACAACTTGCCCTATGACAGGCAGGATGATAGTGGCGGTAAGAGTTGCTCCATTTTTTCTGGAGTCTGTTAACCAGAAGAGAATCCCCTCTTCTCCAGTCATATCACATAACAAGGAGTTTGTTGCCCATAGATAAGAGTCGAAAGGGAGAAATAAGGTAAAATAAGAAAAAGATTCAAAGAAAATGGAAAAAACAGTTTGAGAAATAAGAGGGGAAGGGCTAAAATAGCATTTTTTCCCCCCAGACAAATAGTCTTGTTGCTATACCAGGGTTGGCTGTCTTCTCTACCCGAGCACTGTAATCTATCTGGAATAAATTATACGATGCTAGGCAAAAGGACACAAGAAAGAAGTGAGAGTCCACACTCCAAATCGTTCTGTCTCTGGAATTTTGTTATAAATGCAAGGAGCTTCGAGCCAGCCTGCAGTGCTGCTCTGTAGAATTATCACAAACAACCTCGTTTTATCACGGATTCCATCACTCTGGGGGCCAAAGTACATGCTCTGCAGCAGAGTCCTAATCTGTTTCCCAGTTTAGTTACCTCTTGTCCTGGAATCCTGGCCTCATCATGGCATTCCAATAAAACGAAAGAAATGTGTTCTTTTGTAAGGTATTGTTATCTGACTTCATTTCAAGAACTGAACATTTCTTCACTGCATTCATGTGAATTGACCAAAGAGAATGGAGAATGGAAAAACAGCCCAGGGGATATCTAGAAGCAGGACTCTTCACCTTGGACTCATCTTTTAAAATATACATTGAGCCCAGCCGGTGTGGCTCAGTGGTTGAGCATCGATCCATTCACCAAGAGGTCACTGGTTCTATTCCCGGTCAGGGCACATGCCCAGGTTGTGGGCCCAATCCCCAGTGGGGGGCATGCAGGAGGTGGCCAATCTATGTTCTCTCTCATGAATGTTTCTATCTCTCTCTCACTCTCCCTTCCTCTCTCTCTAAAATCAGTAAAGAAAAAAATTAAATAAAATATACATTGATACAAGGCCATGGCTGAGACTCAGATGCTTCTGCAGAGAGGAATTTGGGAATAACCCTCCCTGGTACATACAATTGAATCCTTGATGTACAAGGGAGCTGAGAAGCCTCCTAGAAAAAAGATCTGAACCATGCACATCCAAAGGGATTAGGGGTGTGTGTGTGTGTGTGTGTGTGTGTGTGTGTGTGTGTAAAGAATGCCAGATTCCAAAGCAGCCAGATTACAGGGACAATGAAGGAAAGGGACCACTAAGGGAGAATGCACCATGAGGGAGGAAGGCTCTGGCCCTGGGAGCTCAGGTTGCTGGTGCTTTTAGAAATGAGAAGCCTTATACCAGAAGTCAGCTTTACTAACACCCAAATACAGCAGGACTCTACTAACAGCAACAGATGGTGGGATTCCAACCTCATTAGCAGACATCAATTTTGGCCACATCAGCCCAGCATTAGGAAACATGTTCTAGCTCAGTGGCACCACGGTACACTGTCAGGTGAGAGAAGCTGGGAAGTGAGCCATAAGCAGGGCTGATCCATGGACCCGTGAGCTTCGCTGGAGAGTTCCAGAAATTGCTGAGGAGGGGAACATTGTTTAATCAGCTAAACCCAGATGCCCCTGCCGTTAGGCCTTCCACTGCTATTGTAGAATCTAAAAACAAACAAGTAAAAAAGCCCTCCATAAACCTAGTTCCAAAAGAATTGATGAATAATGTTAAGGTCTCTGAAGAAGCCTCAATAAATAGCACTCCTCTGGCCCATCTGGGTTCTGAACAAGCTGAGGAAATAAAACAAAGGCAGAGCAAATAGAAATCGCCTTTGTGACTGCTGGAGACCAGTCTGGAAGGCCAGGCTTTAGTTCTGGTGGTCAAGTGGGCTGAAATTAGGCAGACTGGCCCTTAGGTGGGCACTTGCTAGACGAGCATAGGCATGAACGGGCACGAATTACAATAGAGAGAGACACTGCTCTCTTGGCAGGCTCCCTCCGAAAAGGAAAAAGCAGAGCTGATCCAATAGGCCCAGCAGTTCTTCCAAAATTATGATCAAATGACTCACTCCAGAGCCCCAGGGGTGGGATGAGTCAAGGGGCAAAGAGACGAAGCCTGCATTTAGGGAAATCCTCATTATGGAAGCCAGGAGAGGAGAAACGGCGCCTCTCCTCTGTACCTATCAGGGTTCTTCCAGGAAAACAAAATCCACACCCGGGTTATTGAATACAGTGGAACCTCGGTTCTCAAACTGAATCCGTTCCGGAAGGCTGTTGGAGAAGTGATTTGCTCAAACACGGAATCAATGTTTTCCCATTAGATATAATGTAAATTGAACTAATCCGTTCCATACTCCTAATTGATTCCCTGTTTTAACCTGTCTTATATGCAGTACATGTCTAATGTACTGTTTAATCTATAAACAAACACTTCTTCCCGAACCTCCCCTACTGGCCTTAACGAATCGCTTTCAGCCAGGGGTCGGCATCTTCGCTTGTTCACACATCACTGCCTCCAAATGCTGTCGCCAGCTCACTGCTTTTCCTTTATCCAAATCAACAACAGTTTTTCTGTCTCTTTAATTGCCTGTGATCATTGTTTCTGAGCATTTTCACACCCTTAGCAACATCAGCACACTTGATGGCCTCTTTATGTTTTAAAATCATGCTAGTCATCCATTTCACCAGCCACAAAAGCAAAACAGCAACAAGGCCCACGAAAATATTCACAGCACAAGGGAAGGTGAATCAGTAAACTGACTCGCATTCTCTCCGTTTTGGCCTGAGAACTGCTTTTTGTCATACTAATGTATCAGCTTGAAAAGGTTGTCTAATCCAGAACTCAAGTTTTGTTAGAAAAACAGAGCCATTTTTTTCCGTGAACAACTCAATCGAGAACCAAATTGTTGAAGATGGGAGGCGTTTGAGAACCGAGGTTTGACTGTCAAGGGTATTAAACACCGGGACTTTGTTACAGAGGTCTTAGAGGAGCTATAAGAATAACCTGGGTAGATGGGTCATCCCAAAGTGGCAACTGAGAAGCCACTACCCGTCCTTAGGGCTGGAGGGACAGATGAAGAAGATGGTGTTACCTGAGCCCAGGAGCTGGGGACACTTGGTTGACACTGGCACTATAAGGGGCCTTTTTGGGCAAGAGCTAGAACCACACAGGGGTTGTAGCGGCAGCCAGATACGCCTCCCAAAGCAGAGGGAAAAGGCAAAATTATCGTGGCTTCTCCTTTCCTCCCAAATGCCATTCTCCACCAGTGCTTCTCCCTGGCAAACCTAGTCTGGACCACGGGTCAAGAGAGCCTGGGAACCACGGCTCACAACAGCCAGGCAGCACGAGCAGGGAGCGGTCTGAGAGCAACTGGCAAATAGCCAGCACGACCTGCAACAAGGAAGAGTTTCAGCAACGTTGTGTAGACAGGTTAAAGAGGAATGCACATCACAGATCACACACCAAAACCTTTCTAAATGTCTGTTCATCTTTCTTCAGACTTCTCTCCTGCAGCAGCTACCGTGTCACTCTCTATCTTCCCTCCCCACCTCAGCTCTATCTCCACCCTGCTGGCTGGCACCCTCTGTTCCCCACACCTCTGGCAGAGTCCCCTCCAGAAAAGCTTTGTCCCTAAGCTGGGGACTTTAGTTGACCCCTCCTCAGCTTCTCTGTCAAAGATGGCTCTCCTGGAGTCTCCCTCGGCCACCGCTTGGGGCTAGGCGACTGGGTAAAGAGTACTGACGTGACAACTTGGTCTGCGCAGTTTAGTCCAGCCTGAGGCAGTGGAGTTACCCAACTGAGGAGAGAGACCAGCTCAAAATAAGGTCAGAATAAGGCCAGCGCTCAGCTGCTTGCCTTTCCCCTTTCAAATTACAGCAATTGACCACTTAGTCACTGCCTAAGTCAAAACCCAGCCCCCACCTGGCCTGCATAGGCATCTGTCTTGCAAGTAACAGAAAGGACTTCCGTTTCATTTTCTTTGGAACCACGGAATTTGAGTATCTGTGATTTAGCTGGTGGACTCACTAATGAAGGGTGGTAAGCATTGCTATTTCAAGGTAGGTGACAAAATTAGAATCATGCCTAAGACATAATAGGAATTTAAAAACTTGTGTTGATAAAACACAGATTATATGATGGTACTAGTTTACCGGGGCTACCATGACAGAGTACCACAGAATGGGTGGCTAAAACCACAGAAATTTATTTTCCCACAATTCTGGAGGCCAGAAGTCTGAGCTCAAGGAATTCTGAGGCCTCTCCCCTTGTATGTTGACTTCTCCCTGTGTCTTCACATGTCCTTCCCCCTGTGTAAATCTGTGCTCTAATTTCCTCTTTCTACAGGGACACTAGTCAGATTGGATTAGGGCCCACCTAATTATTTCCTTTCAACTTAATTACCTCTTTAAAGATTCTATCCTCCAAATAAGGCCACGTTCTGAGGTACTAGGGGTTAAGACTTAGACGTGTGAATTTGGAGGGGAATACAATTCAGCCCATAATTCAAAGTCATGCTTCATCGCATGCAGTAGCCTTATTGTCTGAACTATAGAGGACAGCACCAATATGTACATGCTTGGTGTCAGGACCAGGAATAGAATTAGGATTTCCTGGCACCCTAATACATGTCTGCTGGCTCTGTTCGACTCTTTCCATCATGTTGGGGTTACAGCATAGTCGTTAGATGATCAGGCTGTGTGGTCATATGGGAGTAAGTCCAAATCTAAGATTTTATACCTATTAGCTACCTGACCTTAGACCAGCTCCTTAAACATCTTTTAGTTTGCTTTCTGCATCTATATAATGGGATAATAGTACTACCTTTCTCACTGAGAGGGATGAGGTTTCAATGAAATGATGTATTTTGTCAGGGAGGAAAACTTTTCCTCTACCCTCTTTGGTTCAGTGTTTGGGACCCTGCAAATTAAACTACGAAAAGACAAGATTAAAAGGAGAAAAAACCCCACAATTTTTATTAATATTTACATGCACAGCAGTTGACAGAAAAGGAGTGAAACTCAAAGAAGTGGGTGGACTCACTTATACACCATTTTAACAAAGGAAAGGAGGTTTGGGCTTCAAGGGATGATGAACCGTGGGGAAGTACCCAGGAAATACATGAGGACACTAATGGAAGGTAAGGGTTATTTTAGTAGGGTCTGTTTATGCAGATTTCTACGTGTTGACTTTCTATCTCCAGGGATTAGAGTTGCTCTTCCCTTCTGGGAGAGGGGGACCCCTTCCCAAAGGGAAATTTGTGACCTGCTTTTGGGCAGACAAGGGGAGGGGCAGATAACTCTTTCTGTGTCTGCTGATTCTCAGTTGTCTTCAGCTCAAAGTAATCCTTAAGCCAAAGTAGCATATTTTGGGGTGGTATATCCTGACCCCCTTTAACATAAAGTGCTTGGCACCAGGTCTGGTCACACTAAGTGCAAGATAATCATTTATTATTCAAGTAGAATTTGTCACTCCATTGTATAATAGGACTGGAGCCCAGCCATAGCAGCAGGGACGGGGACAAAGCATGCTTGTTCTTCCTCCGGGGTTTCTGCCTAGGCTTTCTACAAACAAGGTTTTCCACACTTCAAACATATTGATCTGCCCTGAAAGCTCACTTAAGTCTGCCCTCTCCTCTGCACCCCTTTGCCACAATCCTAGTTCAGGGTCATTCAGCACAGACTCCTTCTGTCCAGCTCCTGGGTTGTACACCAGAGAAAATGCAGAATCCTTCGTGCGCTCCCCACTGCCTTCAGGATAAAAGTTCAAGTGCAAAGCCCAGCACCATTTGCTCTGCACCTAACTTTTCCATTTAAATCCTCTCTCCGCTCAGCTCACCAGTGAACTAATAGCCAGTAGGGGCACATTCTTCTGCCTCTGGGTCAGTGGGGGCATCACTGCATGAAGCCCCTCTCTCCCCCTCACTCACCCGAACACTGCCTGCTCTCGGTTACATCTCTCAGCTGCCCTGCTGCCACCCTCTCCCCATTCTGGCTCATTAAGGTGCCCTCTGCGCCCCCTCTGTCCTGCAGAGCTGTAATTGTGCATGTTCTTCTTTGTCTCTGCCTGTAAGTCATGAGGTCTTTGAAGAAGGGACCACATTTAGTTAATCTCAGAATCCCAGTGCCCAGCACGGGCCTGGCATAGAGTAGGCATTCCTTAAGTGCTTATTAAACGAAAGGTGCCATTTAGTCTGTATGTGGTGGCCTTGGAAACCAACAATAATTGAATCACCTCATCTCTGTCTGAGGTTCAGGGCTTCTGGTAAAGAATATGTAAAGGGAAGAGGAAGTGACTGGTAGTGATCCTGAAAAAGTACCTGAAAGAAATGGTTGCAACGTAATGAAATTGCCTTGTAAGTTTCCTTGTAGAAGATGTATGTTAATTTCCCAAATGTATGAGCATCTGCGTATTTTCTTGGGAGATATACAGCACCTTTTCTAACACTGAGATGCTTGAAATGGGGTTATTTCCCTTCCAAATGAAAAAAAAAACTGATTGAATAAATTATATATATTTTTCCCTTGGTGCTTACAAAGTGTGGGAGTTGTCTCCAAACATTACTAAATGTTCTAATTTAGTCATAAATGGGCTGAAAGAACATAGCATAATTACTAAGTCCAAAGTAAGTTGTTCTAAATATTTTATCTTGTTCAGCATATGCTGTTAAAAAAAAAACCCTCAAACTATAATTGTCAACATTCAATTCGTAAAAAGTAAACAACAGCTGAATGTGATGAGATGATAAAGAATCTCTCCATAATTCCCAACATATGGCAGCGAGTCTGTCCATGCTGAAGCGGAAGTCGATCACATTGGTCAGCTGAGCTATTTTCTTCCTTCGAATTCTTTCTATAGGAAAAACATCCCCAGGAAAACCAGAGGCTTTTTCCTAAAGCACAAGGGACATGAGAGAAAGTTGTGCTGCACACTTAGATCTCAGGCAAGGGGACTTTAGAACTCACTATGGTGATGGAAAGGGGCGAAGTTAAAAAGCCACGTATTGCTGTAAGAGCTGTCATTCTAGAACGGTCATACATGGAATGAACAAGGCTATGTAGAAAATGTCTGGATGCATTTCCACTCATCAGTTTCAATGTCTGTGAACAAACTCTCACGGGCCCAGCCCATGATACAACTTGTTACGATTTGGATTCATGTTAAATGTGTGGACACTTAATCTGTGAATAGGGAAGACCACTGGGAGGCTGCTTGAAATGTTTTTTTCTTTATCAAATGGTTTGTATTATATATGTGGCTTTTAAGCTCAGAGGAGATACAGTCATGTGCCACATAATGACATTTCCTACGGACAGCATATACGATGGTGCTCTCATAAGATCATGATGAAGCTGAACAATTCCCATCACCTGGTGACATTGTGTCGCATTACCCGGTGTTAGTGGTGACGCTGGTGGGAACAAACCCACTGAGCTGCCAGTCATATAAAAGTAGGGCACATACAATTGTACGTAATACTTGATAACAAAGGACTGTTATTGGTGTATGTATTTACTATACTGTATTTTTTATTGTTATTTTAGAGTGTGCTCTTTCTACTTGTAAAATAGTATGTTGTATACCCTAGCAACAGCCTCATATAGCTCATGTTTACCAAATCTCTCTAAAAAAAATATTTTTTTTCAATTACTGTTGACACTCCATATTATATTGGTATAAATTATGAAGTGATCCCACCATAAGTCTAGTACCCCCCTGACACCATGCATAGTTATTACGATATTATTGACTACATTCCCTATGCTGTTCTTTCCATCCCTGTGACTATTCCTTTAACTAGCAATTTGTACTTCTGAATCCCTTCACTTTTTCACCCAGTCTCTTGATTGTATCATTTTCTCTTGTGCTTGATGTAATCTCCTGTTTATCCAGTAACATGCTGAACAGGCTTGTGGCCCAGGAGCACTAGGCTGTACCATACAACCTAGGTGTGCAGTAGGCTGTACCATCTATGTTTGTATGACTGCATTCTATAATGTTCACACAACCACAAATCACCGACAGTGCGTTTCTCAGAATGTAGCTTCATCATTAACCGGCACATGGCTGTGCTTATAAACATTTATTCTCAGAGTGAAGCCCCAGAGGGGCAGGAGGCAAGTTCCTCCTGCTTTAACAAGCTACTTCAAACCTGCCCGAGAAGAGAAAGCTGGAGCCATCTCCAGAAACACAGACCTGGCGTCTCTGCTGCGAGAGATAAGGAGCCCAGCTTGGGGTCGAAGGGCTTTGTGCAGAAATGTCGAGGAACAATACTGTCCTTTAGCTTTTGCACACAAATGATGACAATCTACCTTCAATTCTTTTTGGAATGAGCGGTGGGGTTTGGGAGCAGGTATTGAACGAATAAATTAACAAATCATTGAACTAATTAGTTAATTAATAACCACACCTGATTATTTCCCCTACCCCTGATGTGGAGGAAATCCAGCAATTTGGAGGCAAAGAACAGCTTTCTCACCTTTAGTTTCCAGGAGATAGTAATTAGTATTGTGAATATGCTTTGCAACTCTAAACCCCAGAAAGCGTTACTTACCTCACCCTGCCATCTCCTTGAGGTGCTGTTTTAAAAAATGATAGCACTATAATTAATCAGATTAATCTCATTGAATAAAAATAAAGGCTGCCTTTTACAGAGCTTTTCATCATGCCAGGCAGTGTATCTGTCCAAGCACCATGATTCTGCAAAGAAACTCTGTTAAGCTCAAAAGAAGCTCCAAGGAGAAGAGAGGTGGGCGCCATAGAGACAGCACAATAAACAGGCACGCATACACTGCTCAGTTATTTAAGGCTGCTTAAAGGAACATAAGACAAAAGATTTCTAAGAAAACAAAGGGACTTTAAGAAAAACTGAGGGTGACCTGTCTGAAAAAGAATCTGTAAGGTTCATTGTATGGATCCTTGATGGGACCGATGACATCACCATTGTCTGAGACACAGAAAAGAAGGAGTAAGGATTCTGAAAGGAAAATGTCCTTAATGAGAGAAGAACCTAAGTGTTTGACTCATTTCACCTCTATAAATGTCTGTCAAAAGCCTATGACATGCTCAGCACTGTCCTGGAAAAGTTGAGAAAAGTAAGGCTTGAGTGTAAGACCCAGAATTGCTTTAGGCACGAGGGAGTCACATGGAGCATTCCCCACTTGAGACAGTACAGGGAGGATTTCCAAAGGGAACAGAGAGGTCTTTTCTCAGAGAAAAGAAAGAACAATAAGAATGGGAGAGCAAGCCCTGGCAGGTGTTGCTCAGTGGTTAGAGCACCAGCCTGCACACTGAACGGTCCCAGGTTTGATTCCAGGTGAAGGGCACGTACCTGGGTTGCAGGTTCAATCCCTGGTCCCTGTTGGGGCATGTGCTGGAGGCAACGAATCAATGTATCTCTCTCAGCGATGTTTCTCTCTCTCTCTCTCTCTCCTCCCTCCCTCCCTTCCACCCTCTCTAAAAAAATCAATGGAAAGAATATTCTCAGGTAAGGATTAAAAAAAAGAATTGGAGAACAGGGTAAGAGCCTTACTATGTTAGCAGGCAGACATTCCGACCCCTCTTCTTATGAAACACACAGTTATTATTATTTTTAAAATATATTTTTATTGATTTCAGAGAGAGGAAGGGAGAGGGAGAAAGAACTAGAAACATCAATGAGAGAGAGACATCAATCAGCTGCCTCCTGCATGCCCCTTACTGGGGATCGAGCCCACAACCCAGGCATGTGTCCTGACCGGGAATGGAACTGACAACCTCCTAGTGCATGGGAAAACACTCAACCAACTGAGCCACACCGGCCAGGCATGAAACACACAGTTATTTCTTACACATTTGATAATGCTGCTGCTGATGATGATGGACAGAAAACATGTCTTCTTAAAAGTGAAATAAAATCAAAGAAAATAGTGTGCCTTGATTCCCATCCCAAGTCACGTAATCATGAGAAATAACTGGGTTTCATTTAATGTAGCATTGTAACGACACTAGATTCAAGGTACAGATCCTAAAGGCCATATTCCAGTCATTCTCTTTCTTGAACATTTTGATAATTTTGATTCTTCCCGCCTTTAAGTTGTTCCTTTCCATTCATTCTCTTGTCTGATGGCACTTACCCAGTAACTAAATGTCGAATCAGGTGAAGGTAATTATATGCCATGTCTTATTCTCCTTGTTTAACTTGACCTTTTCTTGATGAGGTGTTTTTCTCCCCTGGAGTACTGGCATTTTGATGCCATCAAGGCAAGCTATTTGGGTTATTCCTTGCTAGGGAACTTCTCAAATGAAGAGTTTCAGTGTGAAAAGTCAGTTCGTCATTTCATTTTTTTAATTAACAACTTTTTTTTGATGATTTAAACAGGTTCTGCCCAACTATCTAGACAAAGACAGAGAACATATGTTTATATGACCTGACAGATGACAAGTGCTCCCAGAAAAAGTAAATATCATTTTAGGTTCTAGATTTATTTCTACCTCGTCTGACTTTCCACTACTTAACTGAGAGTCACAGTGACCTTCCTACAGGACATATATTATTTTTTACTCAAGTTGGAACTTATACTGACTTAACATATACTCTGCAGGGACATTTGTGTGTGGTAGGAAGACTGAATTATCTATCGAGTTTTCTCATTGTTTTTTTTTTTTTTTATCCTCACTCGAGGACATTTTTTGCATGCACTTTCAGATAGAGTGAGAGGGAGGAAGAGAGAGACAGAAACATCAATGTGAGAGAGACACATCAAGTGGCTGCCACCCACACAACCCCAACCAGGACCGGGGACAAACTGCAACCGAGGTATGTTCTCTTAGTGGGAACTGAACCCGGGACTCTCTGGTCCACGGGCTGATGCTCCAACCGCTGAGCCAAACCGGCCATAAAATATTTTTCTCATTTCATTGTTAATGCTGTGGTTTGTATTTTTCCAAGGTAGAGCTTTAAGTTGTTGGAATAATTGCACTTGCACTTGTCTTTATGCCTAAAAATAATTGACAGTGCTTGTGGAATGTCCATCTTTCACATTGCCTGATTAGATTATTGAAGACACCCAGTTTTCTGGTCTCCATTTTCTTTTTGTTTGTTTTGTTTTGAGAGGAGCTCAGCAGGCCCCAAAAGCCACTTCTCTGGGGTTATTAGAAAATAAAGAATTTATTGTGAACAGCTCCAGAAAGATTTATAAAGATCCCTTTTCAAAAATTATAGTCTGCAGGTTTATAGGAGAAAGAGGTCCAAGCAGGGAAAATAGGCAGATTAGCTTCTCAGGAAGAATTTATGTTTAGATGCCTCTTGAATTTGTGATTTTAGGGTAATCTGGTCCCATCATAATTACAGTACCACCATATATTTTTCTACATAGTAATACTCCAGTTTAGCTCAGCAAGATTGACAGATGTTTGCTGATTTCTGCAGCATCTACAGCAGTTACTGAGTCACTGGTCCAAAAATGTTTAATAAACCCTGTCTAGGAGCAAGACACTATGGCATCCTGCAGCAGACATTCTTAGAGCAAAACCTAGTTAGTCCTAGTTAAGATCTAGTTAAGAGAGCTAAGCAATACCCTTTCAATGTTTATTACATTGTTCATATCTCAGCATACATTTGCAAATCCTAAATAAGTGAAAGGCCAAATAAACTTACTGTGACTTCATTGCTTTGTACCACAATTTCAGCACAAGCAGTGTTGTGTTCCTCCTATCTTCACAGTACCTTCACACATAGTAGCTGCTCAATAAATATTTGCCCATGGCAGGCTGATTGGGTGTAGGTATAAAAAAACACAACCTCCAACCCCTATGCTCTGCACAGTTGATTACATTATAGGAGACTTCTCACCAGTTTCTTCTAATGAACTCTCAGTAGATATCAAAGAAATGGGCCCAAATTCTTGACTCAAAACTCAAGTTTATAGCTTTGGCCAGACTGATTTTCACTCTTCAAGTATGTGAGCACAAAACAGTTAAACAGAACCCAGGGTGACAGGAAGCAGACAATTTTAACCATAGCTGCTGCTACTGAAGGACGACAGGTGGGTTGGGCTTTATTGTGAAAGACAGGAAGTATTCTAAGAGAAGGAGAAAGGGCATGAACTTGTATTGATTGCTAACTCTGTGTCAGGCACCACCCAGCTGCTTGCATACACCATTATTTGGTCTCATAGCAATCCTAAGCTGGAGCCATTTCAAGGTAGAAAGGACAAGTCTCCGAAGTAAAGTAAATTGACCACCGCCTCACCGCTCCCACTTGGCAGATCCTGGACTGCAGCTCAGACCAGTCTGCTTGGAAGAAGCGCCTTTTCCGCCCTGTTCAGGTGTGTTCATCCTAGTTTCTGTGGTGACGGGACACCTACGTGGCAAGCTGACCGTTTGGGTTAAGCTCTCTGGGTTTTAAGAATAAGACTCAAGGTCTCCACAAGTAATGAAGAATGTGCTATATATATTCCTTTAGTAATAAAGAAACAGTGATGTCAGCCTCATACCAAGTCTCAGAGAACCCAGGAAAAGCAGAACCACCAGACTTCAGGAAGGGTAGAATAGTATCAGAGCCAGGCTCAAGGAGGCTGGGATGAGAAAGTCATCTAGACACCAAGATCATTCTGGGAGCTCAGGGGGTGGTGTCCCTGGGTCTTCCAGATGGCCGCCCACCATGACCCATTCACTCTCTGCAGGTTTACTTTGCTAGGCATCTCTTTCATGATCAACCTGCTTTTTACTTATACTTTTTTCTTGTAGCGCCCGTGTGCCTATTGATTCTGCTTCTTCTCGACTTCAGCTTGTTCCCAGCTCCTCATGGCCCCACTCTACCTCAAGAACTTTTTCTTTGACATGTTCTGAACAACTCCCACTGCAAACTGCCTCATTCTCTCAGTGTTTCTTAATTCTAGCTCTGGGAACCAGACTGATGAAGCCCACTTATCCTTGTTTGGAAGAATTTCATGCCAGAATATTTCATGAGCTGTGAACCAGCCTATAGATTTTGACTGCCCTTGAGTTAGGGATCCAACCAGGTCTAGTCACCCCAAGAGAGCTTTAGGTACACCTAGTTCCTTTAGGAGTGGCTAGGGACTTGGCAGGCAGGATGACTGACATGTTGGCAGTGACTGACAGTAGTGAAAATTGATTTCCCATCAATATCAGCTCAGCAGCAGAAGGGAACAATCACAAGATGGCAATGGCACAAGATGGTAGCTGTGTAGAGTGTGGGGAGGCAGACCTGGGAAGAGACAGAGAGGCTTTCAGTAGGGAGTGGAGAATGCTTGGGAGAATGAGCTGCAGACCATGAGTCATCAATGAAACATCTGCTCTGAACAGACAGCTTCCTACAGGAGAATCACTAACGACTTTCAGGAACACTTTCTTCTGGTTGTGAGTTTCATGAAAACAAGCACAATCTTGTTGAGAACTGAGATTTTTCTCTTACTTCCAGCCTTGGTATAGAATCTGAGACTATGGCATTCGTTATGTATTTTCTCTGTCAACTAAACTTACTTTTCAAAATTATTTTAATTATAGAAATAACATCCAAATGCATTCTTACTGTGAACATTTCAAATAGTACAGATAAAACCAAATTCTGCCTTTGACTCTGTTTTCCAAATCCTGCTTCTTCCCCAGAGGTCATTCTGGGTAGCCTTTTAGACCTATTTCTATGGATAGAGACAGTTCCATTTTCCTGTTTTGTATAAATGAACAGCCATATTCAGTACTTTGCAATCTAGAACCATTTAGAAGTAGATGGGTGAGATTTTTCACATTTTAGAAATACCTGCAACCAATTTCCACTCAGATACTGAACGCCAACAAAGGTTAAACAATTAAGCAGATAACTCAAAGGCCAAAGGAATCATTTGGCCAAAATAGAAAAGGCACACAGGTGATGTAGCCCCTTATTCCAGGAGCAGAGACAATCGGTGCCTCAGCTCCTGCCCCCATTGGTGCTGTGAACTCTACACATTTGCCTAAATAACAACAGCTGAATTGAACAAGCATAGAGGACGGGGTCAGCTGATGAAAAAGGAAGTTTTCTCACTGAGGACAACTATAAAAAGTCACACAAGAGGATAATGGGAAGGGGAGGACCCTAAATAAACAAATGAAAATTGTATTTAACAGCCCTCCTTCCCCCCATAGTTATTTCCATTCCAGCCTCATCACCTAAACATCCTCAAAAGAGAGTTGAATTGGGAATTTAACTGCATAGAATCCTCACCAATTTATAATTTAAAACTTCATGAATTTGGAAAACTTAAAAAAGAAAATCCTGAATTTCAAAATTCTCTTTTCTAAAGTGCAGTTTAATGACTAATTATATGTAGAAACTTGAAAAACAATTATGAGACTTCTTAAATGACTGGCAATCAGGGCATCCATGAGCAGTATTTATATATGAACATGTGCTATCTGTAACACCTAGTTGCTTAATCCAAAATCATTCAAGCGCCAATTAAACTTGGATTGTAAACCATACAAAGGCAAAAATTCTGTTTTTCTAGTCCAACATCTCTCTCTTGTGCTCCAACATGTACTCACAGAGCACATACCATATCTCATACATGGGCTCGCAACAAATACGTGTGGACTGTTGAAAACATATACATGACAAGGCCCTGGTGATACAGGGATGAACAAAACAAACAAGATACTTGCCTTTATAGAATTAACATTGGGCTGGCTCGTGAAGACAGAAAATAACATAAAAATATATAAAAATTTATTTCAGATAGTGATCAATGATGAAGAATATAAAACTAAAGGCATAAAGTGACTGAGGGTGGGTGTATTTTAGTTAGGATGGGCTGGAAAGTCCTTTTCTCAGGGGCATATTTAAGCTGAGACACGAATGATGAGAAAGAACCTGTCAGGCCAAGGTCAACAGTGCAATTGGAGAAACCAAACAAACTCATATGAAGCAATTAGCAAACTACTAGGTGCAACACTGCGGGGTAATGACCATGAAAACATTAACAGTCACAGGTGGCAAAAGCAGTTAGTCCTGACTACTTTTAGGCTGGGTTGCTGAGAGTGGAAGGAATGCAGAATATGGTCAGTCAGAGAGTAGGAGATAAGTGTAGTAAACTGGGAGACACTCAGCACAGCCTGTTTGTTAAGATTCTTTATAGTGACCCTTTGTCTTCAGAGATAAGGATGCTACTTTCCTCCGGGTATAGGGAAGGCATGTCTTACCACATCTCACATGAGGGTTTTATGACCTGTTTCAGAGGAAAAAGTAGGGGGAAGTGAAACTGAACAATGAATAGGTCTGGGCTGCCTGTCACTGCTTCAGCCAATTAAGCAGAGACAAGGTTGAATCATATATAAGCATTTATTCCAATATCGTCAGCAGTATGGGAGAGCAGTGGGTCATCCCATAAAATCTGCTCTGCCCTCCCTCACTTGCAAGCTGCTTTTAAAGGGTAAAGAAACAATGACTATGTGAGAAAGGGCAGTTGGACAAAAATGAAAAAAAAAAGGGGGGGTAAATTCTTTACAGGCAAGGGGGGAGGAATATGGCCGGGGGGATTGTAAAAGGTTTCAGGCAAAGGGGGAAAGAATGTAGGCTGGGGTTGCAGGGGCTGGTCACCAGTGAGTCACAGTTACAAGTCCAGTGTTCCAATATCAGGTTATTAATCTTTCCATGATGTCAGGTAGTCTCCCTTGTCCTCAGATTAGGAGAATGGACAGCATTCCTAAAGTAAATTCCAGGGGTGTACACCTCCCAGCCAGGTCAGAATGGGCTTTTCTTTAATCAGAACAAAGCAATCATGATTAACATTGTAAAAGATGATTAACATTTCTTATAATCGTGGCTAGTACGCAATTGCTTTGGGTAGTATAGACATTTTAATGATGTTGATTTTTCCAATCCATGAACATGATATATATTTCCACTTTTTTATATCTTCCTCTATTTCTTTTTTCAATGTCCTGTAGTTTTCTGAGAAAGGTCTTTTACCTCCTCAGTGAAGTATATTCCTAGGTTTTTTGTTGTTGCTGTTGCAATGGTAAATGGGATTGTTTTTTTAGTTTGCCTTTCTGAGTCTTCATTATTGATGTATAAGTCATGCTTTCTTAGCCATTCAGCTACTCTGTGTCTTTTGATTGGAGCATTTAATCTATTTACATTTAAGGTTATTATTAATATGTCCTTATTTATTGCCATTTTAATTTATTATGGCTATATTTCTCTATTTCTTCTGCTTCTTTCAGCAGTCCTTTTAACATTTCTTGTAGTGATGGTTTGGTGCTAATATATTCCTTTAGTCTTTTTTTTTTTTTTTTCCTTCGGTCTGGGAAGCTATTTATTTCACCTTCTATTTTGAATGATAGCCTTGCTGGCTAGAGTAGTCTTGGATTCAGATCCTTGTTCTTCATTACCTTAAATACTTCATGCCATTCCCTTCTGGCCTGCAGTCTTTCTGTTGAGAAATCATCTGCTAGCCTTATGGGGGCTTCTTTGTGGTTAACCTATTGCCTTTCTCTTGCTGCCTTTAAGATTCTCTCTCTGTCTTTAATTTTTGGCATTTCAAATATGATGTGTCTTGGTGTGGGCCTCTTTGGGTTCTTTTTACTTGGGGCTCTCTGTGCTTCTTGAACTTATATGCCTTTTTCCTTCACCAAGTTAGGGAAGTTTTCTGTCACTATTTCTTCAAATATATTCTCTAACCCTTGCTCATTTTCTTCTTTTTCTGGAACTCCTATGATGTCGATGTTGTTACATTTCATATTGTCCCATAGTTCTCTTACACTGTCCTCCTGGTTTTTTATTGTTTTTTTTTTTCTTTTTGGTTCTCTCATTGAGTGATTTTTTTTCTACCCTGTCTTCTAATTCACTGATCTGATCCTCAGCTTCCTCTACTCTGCTGGTTATTCCTTCCAATGTGTTCTTTATTTCTGTTATGTCATTCTTCATTTGCACTTGGTGGTTTTTCATTTACAATTGGTTGATTTTCATTGTTTCTATATATTCTCTCATGCTGCTGAACTCTTTACGCATGCATTGAGCTTCCTCATAATCATTACTCTGACCTCTACATCTGATAACTTGCTTAACTCCATTTCATTTAGCCCTTCTTCTATAGAATTCTCTTATTCTTTCATTTGGGATTTGTTTCTTTGTTTCACCATTTTGGCTGTCTCAGCAGGTTTTGGAGCCTGCCAAATTTTCCCTGTGAGTGTCACTGTTCTGCTGATTGTGGCTCCCTCAGCTGGATTTAATGAGCATGGACGGGACCACACTGAATACCAATGTCTTGTCTTTTTTTATTGGGTAGAGTTGCAGGCCAACAATTCAATTATCCCAGAGCATTTGCCTGCAGGCTGACTATTAGTCTCAGGTTGTAGCCCTCAGTTGAATGAAAAATTCAGCTGAATGAAAAATCCCTCAGGTGGACAGGGTAAGAGAATTTCCAGTGGGTGGGGCAATTGCTTTCCCCTGGGCTAAAGTTGCTTTGAGAAGAAAATTGTTTCTGTGGTGTGGGTTAATGGCTCAGTGCAAGGACTCGGGCCTCAGCCTTCACAGTTCAGTCCCCAGAACCAGAACACCCAACGCTAAGAGCCAGATCCCAGGCTCAAAGCCTTCAGAATCTCATCTCTGCCTACTGGCTGGCAGATAGTCTCTGACTATTAATGAGCCTCAGGCTGCACCTCTCCAGGGCGGGTGGTGTTAAATTTCCAAGGGAGGGCCAGTTGCTTCTCCTCTGGGCTAAAGCTGCTCTGATGGGAAAAGGATTAGTAAGGAAGATGGCTACTGCCATGTGGAGGAATGACTCAGCATAGAGCTCCTGATGGCCTCCTTCCCAGCTCTCTCCCCATTGCCACGAATCCCTGACTCTCCTCACACAGCTCCAGTCCAGTCCACCCTCCCTCTGCTGGAGCCCAAGGTGAGTGGCTGTAGCTGAAATTTAGTGCACTGGCCTTTCAGGGAAGTGCCAGTGCTCTCAGCACCTCTCCCTGCCAAACAGGTGCCTTTCCCTGTTCTGCTGCTCTGTGCTGGGGAGTCAGCTTGGAGTTTAAACCCCCTGACTTCTCAGAGGGAGCTTCTCACAGCCAAGAGAGCCCTCAGCTGCTGTCTGTGGGAACTAGCCAGCTCTCTCACACCTCTACACCTCCTCCCAGTCCCAATTTGGGGTCCTCTTTATATCCCTGGTTATAAGGGTTCTCTCCAGCTGCTCTTCAGTTGGTTTTTCCAAATGACTTGTCTTTATTTTAGTTGTAATTCCAGTTTGGTCCAGAGAGACTGTCTGTTTAGCTTTCATTCACTCTACCACCATTTTCCCTCTCCTCTACCCAAGCCATTTTCTTGACAAATTTTGTACAGAGATAAATAACATGAACTTATTCCTGCAAACCCAGGCAAAACAGACCTGTATTTATGTTAATGACCTAAAAATATATATCAGTTAAAGTTAAATTACTCATATGACTCTTGATGATTACTGTAGTCCTTTAGTGTGCTCAAAAGTGAGCTGTTTAACTATCTAGTGTCCTTGGCTGCTTCCAGGAGACTGGAGAAGAGGCAGTGGGGAGAGGAGATAACAGGCCCCGAGGCTTGTTCCAGGGACTGCAGCAGCTCCCAGGCCTCCAGTGGCTTGAATTTAAAAGTACCATTTTTGCCCCCTTCACATTGAGGTGAGGCACTGGCCCCTGCTGCTTCCACAGCCTACACAGGGTTTTAGGGTGGTATTAATTTACCCATTGTCCTCAGGACTCCTGTAGCACCCGAGCCTCATGGAGGAGGATTTGGAGTGTTTAAAAGACATTTCACCACACTCTGGGAGGGAAGTGAGATCTTTCCCCCTCTTTGAATCATCAATTTAGATCTTTCTGAGTAGAATCCTTATGATGTAACAACATGAAATCTTGCACATAAGAAGAGATCCTATCCTATCTCAAAACAGAAACAACATGTAAGGTAAATAAATTAGTTCTCTCAAAAGGAAGGACTGGGGCACTAGCTTCAGAATTGTATCTCACACCAACCAACACAGCAAATGACCCTCACAAGGTCTGAGTGGCACAAAGTCCAAGCGGCAGAGACAGAGGTTTCCCCGTGTTCCTAAAACAGCAAAGAGCAAACCAAGTCCCTAACAGATAGGAGAGGAAGAGAAGAACATTCGAAACCAAAGTTACATTACAGACAGGAACTCTCAGGGAGATCTCTAACAGAGCAGAACACAGAGAAATGAGAGCTCTTATCCCTGTTTTTCCATTAGTTAAGCGTATGGGTGGCTGATACCTTGAGAAGGAAAGTAGGGATGTTCCTGCAATCCCTGCCACAGGTTCAGCCTGCCACAAGCAGCTGGGTCCCCCAACTAAGTGCGATATGCTCTCATCTTTAAACCAATTAAGCAAAATTACAAGCAAAGTTATACAAGAGAAAAACCAAAACCACCCTAATATACAATATTTACAAGTGCGCACGACAGATAAATGAACGCTTTATGACTTCCCATGCCTTTTTGCTTGTTCAGCCAGACGGAACACCAGACAGAATGCCAGACAGAACATTAGACAGAATGCTCTGCACCACGCAGAGCAGTTCCTCGACCCTAAGCTGATCGGGCTTGGGTTCAGAGACCAGGCAAGGACCATTAGAAGTCACTTGCAACCAGGAGCTGATGAGGCTCATACCAGATGAGAGGCAAGAGACACTCATTACAGAATTATAGAACTACAGAGTTACAGGATGCTTGATTCAACTTGATTGAGACTACTGAGATTGCTGGAGCCAAAAGCAGCACTCTAACAGAGAGCCTTCTCCTTTGAGTCCCAAGAGACCCTAGTCCCAGGCAGCCAGAGGAGTCTTGCTTGCTGTCCCGGTGGAGTCGCCAAAATATGAAACCAGACAACGAATGGGTCCAGGCTGCATGTCACTTCTTGAGCCAATTAAGCAGAGACAAGGTTGAATCATATATGAGCATATATTCCAATATTGTCTGCAGTATGAGAGAGCAGTGGGTCATCCTGTAAAATCTGCTCTGCCCTCCCTCACGTGCCAGCTGCTTTTAAAGGGTAGAGAAACAATGACTATGTGAGAAAGGGCAGTTGGGAAAAAAAGAAAGAAAAAAAGGGGGGGTAAATTGTTTACAGGCAAGGGGGGAGGAATGCGGGCTGGGGGCTGCAGGGGCTGGTCACAAATCGCAGTCACGAGTCCAGTGTTCCGAAAATCAGGTTGTTAATCTTTCCATGATGTCAGGTAGTCCTCCTTGTCCTCAGATGAGGAGAATGGGCAGCATTCCTAAGGTAAACTCCAGAGGTGTACACCAGGTCAGAATGGGCTTTTCTTTAATCAGAACAAAGCAATCATGATTAATATTGTAAAAGATGATTAACATTTCTTATAACTGTGGCTAGTATACTACTACAATTAGTTCTCTATTCTATTATCCTCTCCTGCCCCTTTCAGAAGGTCCTATTTCTGCCCTTTTCTCAAACTTCTTTGGCTTAAAATATTCAATATGCCACCATGCCATATTTTGGGGTAGTGTGTGCTGAACCCCACACTGGTCTCAGTGTGTTTGTATCTGGCTCGAGAAGGATTTGGGATGAGAGAAGAAGGGCAGAGGATTTGGCAGAACAGAATAGAGGAGAGGCAATTGAGGGGAGCTGGGTGTGAAATTTAAGGAAGCTCCTCCTGTCAGGGTCACACGGGGCACACTGGTTCCTGAGAGGGAGCTCCTCCTTCCATTTTTAGCACCTCTTGCCTCACTTGCCTCACCCTGGTCCCAGCTCAGAGGTTGGGCATGAACTGACTTGGTCAGAAGAGAGCAAGGAGACCGAGAATGGAAAAGGCAGTCGGACATCCAGGCGCTGGCCTGGCACCCACAGCTAGGCTTTGGTGTTCTTCCATGGAAGGAAAACAATCTCACAGAACACCCACATTAGACAAGGCCAATCTGTGATCCTGATGGGTCAAGATAAAAACAAAACCATTCCTTAATCGTGTCTGAATACAGACAAAACACGAACCTTGTCCAAGCCACTCAATATCAAACATCTCTCCCAGGTCAATGAGTGACAGCTGTTCTTCATGAATCACAGGTTTGGTCCCCCTCCATTCTGTCCTTACAATACCTAATAATTGTTATGATACCAGATGTAGAATTACCCAGCTTCCTGACAGCATCCAGTCCAGAGCAGCCCTTCTTCCTCAAATGCTCCCCCATATCGACAAATGCAAACCTAAGTCCTGTAAGTCTTTCTAGCACCCTGGTACTGAGATACCCACAACTCCCCTTGGGATGAGTTCCTCCCTTCTGGGAGTACTCAACTGGGCCTGCGCAGGATGGTCCCTGGTGGTCTTCTCTGGAGGGCACTGACTTCGGTGAGAATGCAAAACACTGAGGGGAGTGGAGAAATAAGGTTGAGTGGTAGGACTGGGTCATTTTATGGGGTTGAGCATGTAGGTGGGCTCAGCCTTGAAAGCTGGACTGAAGCCATGGGAAGAAAACACATTGTCAGCCCTTATGAGCAAAGACTGGCCCAAATGGAAATTAGGGCTTTGGAAAGTTGATATGGCCATTTGAATGGTTAATGTGGGGGTGGTTGGGTGGCCTGGCAATAGGCTGCTTTTTATACATGGGAAAACTGAGGTAGCAGCTCAGCGACTTCCCACAATTTGCATATGGACCAAGGCAGGGTTTCTGGGTCTCTAGTTTTTAATACTAGCAGTAGCTCCTCATGGTCTCATCCCACACCTTCACTCTAACCACATTTTATATAACTGGAAAAATGAAAACATGTCTTGGTTTTTAAAAAAGATAATCGAATATGCAAATTCCACTGAAGACTTTAGTAAATAAAACAATTCACTCTGCCCTTGAACTTGTTTTTTTATTAATTTGTTTTTGTTACAGATGTTTCTCCTTTTTCCCCCATTGACCCCCTCCTTCCCATCCTCCCTGCCCCATCCCCAGCTCTGTTGTCCATGTCCATTGGTCATGCATACATGCATATAAGTTCTGTGGTTTATCCTCTCCTCCCCCCCCAAACCCCCCTCCTCTGAGGCTTATTAGTCTGTACCCTACCTCTATGTCTCTGGGTCAATTTTGTTCCTCAGTTTGTTTAGTTCATTATATTCCACAAGTAAGTGAGATTATATGATATTTGTCTTTCTCTGCTTCACTTGTTTCACTTAGCATAATACTCTCCAGGTCCTTCCATGCCATCTCAAAGGATAAGAGATCTTTCTTTCCTACAGTTGCATAGTATTCCATTGTGTATATGTACCACAGCTTTTTTATCCATTCGTCTACTGATGAACACTTGGGCTGTTTCCAGATCTTAGCTATTGTAAATAGTGCTGCTATGAACATGGCGGTACATATATTCTTTCTGATTGGTGTTTCAGGCTTCTTAGGTTATATTCCTGGAAGTGGGATCACTGGGTCAAATGGCAGTTCAATTTTTAACTTTTTGAGGTAACACCATAGTGTTTTCCACAGTGGCTGTACCAGTCTACATTCCCACCAGCAGTGTACTTACTAGAGTCCCCTTTTCTCCACACCCTTGCCAACACTTGTTGTTTGATGATTTGTTGATGGCAGCCATTCTGACAGGTATGAGGTGATACCTCATTGTTGTTTTAATTTGCATCTCTCTGATGATTAGTGACACTGAGCATTTTTTCATATGTCTCTTGGCCATTTGTATGTCCTGTTTGGAGAGATGTCTATCTAGTTCCTCTGCCCATTTTTTAATTGGGTTCTTTGTCTTCCTTTTGTTGAGTTTTATGAGCACTCTATATTTTTTGGAAATTAACCCCTTTTCTGATGCATCATTAGCGATTATGGTCTCCCATATAGTGGGATCCCTTTCCGTTTTGATGGTTATTTCTTTTGCTGTGCAGAAGCTTTTGAGTTTGATGTAGTCCCATGTGTTCATTTTTTTCCTTTGTTTCTCTTGTGTTAGGTATTGTATCAGTGAAAATTCTGCTGCGTATGATGTCTGAAATTTTGTTGCCTGCATTTTCTTCTAGAATTTTTGTAGATTCATGAGTTACATTTAAGTCTTTTATCCATTTTGAGTTTATTCTCGTGTATGGTGTAAGTTGGTGGTCTAGCTTCATTTTTTTGCAAGTAGCTGTCCAATTTTCCCAACACCATTTATTGAAGAGACTGTCTTGACTCCACTGTATGCTCTTGCCACCTTTGTCAAATATTAATTGAGTATATTGTCTTGGGTCAATTTCTGGGTTCTCTATTCTGTTCCATTGATCTATCTGCCTGTTCTTGTGCCAGTACCAGGCTGTTTTGATTACCGTGGCTTTGTAGTATAACCTGATATCTGGTAATGTGATCCCTCCTACTTTGTTCTTCTTTTTCAAGATTGCTGTGGCTATTCGGGGTCTTTTTTGGTTCCATATAAACTTTTGGAGAGTTTGTTCTAGTTCTGTGAGATATGTCGTTGGTATTTTGATGGGGATTGCATTGAATCTCTAGATTGCTTTGGGTAGTATGGACATTTTAATGATGTTAATTCTTCCAATCCATGAACAAGGTATATGTTTCCACTTTTTTATATCTTCCTCTATTTCTTTTTTCAATGACCTGTAGTTTTCTGTGAAGAGGTCCTTTACTTTTTTGGTTAAGTTTATTCCTAGGTATCTTAATTTTTTTTGCCGCGATGGTAAATGGGATTGTTTTTCTAGTTTCTCTTTCTGTGATTTCATCATTGGTGTATAAGAATGCCATCGATTTCTTGACGTTAATTTTGTATCCTGCTACTTTGCCAAATTCATTTATTAAGTCTAGTAGATTTTTGATGGAGTCTTTAGGGTTTTCTATGTACAATATCATGTCATCTGCAAATAGTGACAGTTTCACTTCCTCCTTTCCAATTTGGATCCTCTTTATTTTTTCTTCATGTCTAATTGCTGTGGCTAAGACTTCCAGTACTATGTTAAATAAGAGTGGCAAAAGTGGGCATCCCTGTCTTATTCCCGTTCTTATGGAGAATGCTTTCAGTTTTTGTCCATGAAGCCAGAAGAGAAGGGTGCATCTTTGCTAACTGCGCAATGCTTGGTCTTGTTTTTCCAGAAACACAAACTCCTTTGTCTCTCACAATTGCAGCTGTGAGGCAGCTCGGGTGAGAAAGCTCCAGGGCTTCCTGCAAACTCTAGTCCAGTTGGCCTTTCTTCATGAGCCCTCTGCCTCAGGCATTGCCGACACCCTAAGAGGCCAGGTGGCTGAGAAAACCTAACCCCTGGTACAAATGAATTTCAATGAATAGAATTGGTTCACATTGAAGTTTTCAGTTATAATTTCCAAAAAGAGGCCTGATTTCAAAGGGAAACAGATGTTCTGGTCTAGGTCACAGAGAAAGGTTGCTCAGATTTAGAAAGTCTGGGGAAGTTTCTGCCCAGGCTCTGAGGCAGAAACTTCTCATTTCCTCTCCCTGTACATCTGTGTGGTGCCATCTCTTCCTCCGCCCGTGGTTGTGTGTTTCCTTGTCCTCCTCGATTTCTCAGATCCCAGAGGGCAGGAGGTGCTGCTGGTTCACCTCCGTATTCCCCAGTGCTAGCTACTGTCCGTGGCCAAGTAGGTTCTTGGTCATTGACTGACGAACCTTGTCTCTGAATGCACTGAAGACACATTTCAAAAATAGTTGGCTTTCTCTGATGAGAGTTTTGCTGGCTGGGAAGGTGCTGTCGGTCACTTCTCAGCAGATTGGGTTTTGAGCGCCAGGGAAAGAGCAGTATGATTGGAAGAGGGGTGCATTTCACCAGGATACACTCTGTTATCTTTGTTTTACATTTAAATGAAACATTTGGGTCTGCATAAAATTTGGATGACACATTAAGTGCAATTTCCTCAGCGTGATTCAGGTTGCTGATTAGTGAACTGAGGCCTCCTGGAGTATTCTGTTTGTGTTAACTGATTGGTGAAGGGCTGTTTCCCGGAGCGCTGGGTTCATTTTCCCTTGGAGAACTGAAGAGCAGGCCTTTAGGCAGAAAGTGAACTCTCTTCAAAACATCCAGATTTCCTGAGCTGACAAGCTCTCTTCCTAACTACAAGGGAAACAAAGAAAAGTCAGCTGCACAGTGTAGTGATGAGTTACTCTCCCAAATAAGTCTCACCTTTGTCCTCGGCTTCTGGGAGGTAATTCCTAGTGTCTTTCTTCTCCTGTGGGCAGTGGAGATGTCTAACACTGTGATTTAAGGTGGGGGCTGGGCACACCAAAAAAGATCTGCAACATGATTTAGGGCAGGGGCTTTGGTGGCCTGGAGATTGAATAAACCACGTGGGCAATTGACCAATCACTCATGTTTATGTAACGGAGCCCCAGTACCGAACCAAACACCAAGGCTTGGGTGAGCTCCCTGCTTGGCAGTTAGTGCCCTGTGTGAGTTGTCACACACTGATGTCAGGCAATGTGTCCTGACTCCCTGGGGAGAAGGCAGCAGGAGCTCTGCACTTGGAACCCTGCTTGCCTTTGTCCTAGGTGTCTCTTCCTTTGGCTAATCTTAATCAGCATCCTTTCCTTGCATAAACCATAGCTATCAATGTTCCAGCTTTCAGTGAGCTCTATGAGTCTTTCTAGACAATACCAAGCCAGAGAGTGGTTTTGGGACCCGCTTACAGTTGCAATTAGTGTTAGAAATGAGGACAGTCTTGGGGACTGTGTCCTCTGACTTTGCAATTGGCCCTAGATTCCTCATATGCAAACTCCCAGACCCCAGGCCCTGGGAATACGGAACTTGTTCACTCTTAGGATGTATCTATACTGAGACTGGAAGGACCCCAGTTCAGGGTGCTGGTGGGGGGTTCAGGGGGCAAGCCTACACAAAATCTATCAGTGGTAGGTTTACTAACTAGCCATACTAAGGAGAAATGCTTTCATGGAGTTTAAGGCACCCATATAAAGAGAGCACGGGGTAGAGGAAAGAGCAGTGAACTAGAAAACACCAGACCAAGGTTCTAGCTCAGGCTCAAGCTCTAGACACCTGTGAGTCTGTGCAATCCAGTCTCCTGAGCATCAGTTTTCCCATCTGTAAAATGGAAATGAGAATCCCTGGCCTGATCACTTTTAAAAGTTATTAGAAGGAAAAAATAAAACAATGCATGTGAAAAGTTTAGAAACCTGTGACATGTTTATAGAAATGGACAATATTAATATTGTTGTCTTACTCCCAGCCATTTATAGACGAGACCCACAAGGAAGAAGTGACAAGTATCCCAAGTTAGTGGAACTGAAAATCCATATCTCCTAACTTCCATGCTGGTGACTTTTTAATAAAATTAGTTGTGCAAGAGTATCCCTTGTCTCCAGGGCAGGCTTTTGACAACCTTACCTTAAAAAGTGTCTCTTGCAGAGAGGTCACCGGTTCGATTCCCGGTCAGGACACATGCCCAAGTTGTGGGCCCAGTCCCCAGTGGGGGGCATGCAGAAGGCGGCCAGTCGATGTTCTCTCTCATCAATGTTTCTATCTATCTCTCCCTCTCATTTCCTCTTTCTCTCTCAAATCAATAAAGGAAAAAAATTTTTTTTTTAAGTGTGTCTTCTAGGAAAGTATCTCTGCACATAAAACAGCTGTCAGGAACACCCCTTTCCAGTGGAACCTCCCTCAACCACACAGGCTGGAAATTAGTCTAAAATTAAGCTGACTGACTTAACTGTTTATTAATTATCAGATTAGAAGCTACAGAATAGGTGAGGTAGAGTAGCTAGAGGCTAATAAACAGATGTGATACCTGAGAAAATAATAGCTGTGGTAATTATCTCAATTAGGAACAAAACATCCCAACAGAATTTATTTGCATTGCTAATCCCCATAATGATGTGCTTGAGTCATTAAAAGAGGTTAAACGATGTTCAGTGTGCCCTGAAAGAAGGCAAAGGAAGAAATTTAAAAATGTACTTATTGAAAAAAAAGAGACATGGTTATTATTATATGTAGACAATAGAATTGCACATGAAGAAAGTGTCAAGGAATCAACTGAAAAACTATTAAAATAATAAATGAATCTCAGTTTCCTTGTGGTTGTTGTGAAGGTCAGCTCTTGCACATGGCCTGGAACACAGTAGGTCCCTGACAAGTTTAGAGAGAACATACAAGCTTCATATACAAAATATCAGAGCTTTCCAGTACACTAGAACTCACCAATGAGAAATGGAAAAACAAAAACAAAACAGTACTACATTTGTCATAGCAATAACAACCCCACATCAAAAATTCCAAGAAAGAGAAAAATATATATGTGGAACCCATCTAAGGAAAATTATAAAATTACAAGGAGAGAAAAATGATTTGAATAAGTGGAAAAGTATGCTGAGATACTGAATGGCAAAACAGGTTATTGTAGACATGTCACTTTTCCTCAAATTAACTTAAATTCTTAGAATAAGTCCAGACAAAATCTCCACCTAACAATTTTTGGAACTTGACAAAATATCTTAAAATTTCACCTGGAATCATAACAAGTAAGTATGTTGAATGCCTTGGAAAGGGAAGGAAGGGTGGGGGGTCCTAACATCCAGAGTATATTCTATAGTGTAGGGAAGGAGAAACTTCCCTCTACCCTCCCTGGCTCTGTGGCTGGACCTGAGAAAGAAACTGACATAAGACAGCTGAACAGGAAAAAGCATACAAATTTTACTTACTATTTTAATGTGCACATTGGAGTCCTCGTTAGGAAAATGCTATCGCCCTCGTGCTTTTCCTCTTACCTCATTGGTTACATTCCTTACCTGGTTCTGCCTCATCTTCCCAAGCTCTTACAGTAAGAGTCCCAGGACTCAGTACTTGGCCCTCTTCTCTCTCTAAAAATTCAATGTCATGGCCCTAAATACTGTCTATATGGTCCAAATGCACAAACGTGTACCTGCCGTCCAGACCTTTTCCCTGAACGGCACTCTCATATTTTCAGTTGCTGCTTGTAGCTGTTTCCTGGGGCAGCCATAACAAACGACCAACGACCGGGTGGCGTCAAACAGAAACTTCTTTTCTCACAGTTCAGAAGACCAGAAATGCCAAATCAAGGTTTCAGCAGGGTTGGTTCCTACTAGAAGCTTTGAGGGAGAAGCTGTTCCATTCTTCTCCCCTAGTTTCTGAGGGTTGCAGGCAATTCTTGGTGTGACTCGGTTTTTAGACATATCACTCCAGTCTCTGCCCCTGTCCTCAGATGCCATTCTCCCCTGTGTTCCCATGGCCTTCTTATAAGAACACTAGTCACTGGATTTGGAGCCCATCCTAATGCAGTATGACCTCATCTGAATTTAAAAAATGACATATGCCAAAATCCTATTTCCAAATAAGGTTACATTCAAAGGTTCTGGTTGGACAGGATTTGGGGAAGACGTTATTTAACCCAGTACACTATTCAACATTGTTATTTAATGTCAAGTGGGCATCTAATTTAACATGTCAAAAACTGAACGAATCTTGTTCATCCTTCCTCTGCCCACACTCTTCTCCATCTTAGTTGATGACAACTCCATCCTTCCACTGGAAATCCTAGTCTCTACCTTTGGCATTATCCAAGTCTGACCATTCTTGTTACCGCCCCCACTGTTACATTGTGGTCCAAGTCACAGTCACATCTCACCAGGATTAGTGTAATGGCCTCTTAACAGGTCACTCTGCTTCTACCCCTGTCACTCGAGAGTACACAGTAGTCCCTCCTTTTCCACAGGGATACGTTCCAAGACCCACCACGAAAGCCTGAAACTGTGTATAGTACCAAACCCGACACAAACATGCCTATGACAAAGTTTAATTTATAAATCAGGCAATTTCATGGATAGAAAATTCATTCTTCACATAGATTGCAGCAACCTCAGCATATGATTTTTTTTTTCTTTCCTTATTAAGTTGAGAACTTTCAACTTTTCAAGTAGGGAAGCACTTCATGGCTTCTCTTTGATATATCCTAATGGCCAGCATCACTCCTCTTGTGCTTTGGGACCATCATTAAGTAAAATAAGGGTTATCTGAACACAAGCACTGTGATTCTGATAACCGTGAGGGCTACTACGTGACTAATGGGTGGGTGGTGTATACGGAGTGGACATGCTGGACAAAGGGATGATTCATGTCCCTGGGAGGAGTTCTTACAATGTCACAAATAATCCCCAAACCTCTCTGACCACTCTCCCACTTGCTCACTCTGCTCCAGCAATAGTGGACTCCATGCTGATCCCAGAGCACTCCAGGTACCCTCCAGCCTCAGAGCCTTTGCACATGCTGTCCACTCCACCTAGGATGTTCTTCCTCCAGATATCTGCCTGCCTTATTCACTCACCTCTTTTAAGCATCTTCTTCAAACGTCATCTCTTTAAATGTGTTGTACTATTCTTCATGATTACAACAAGTTCCCACCTCTCAAGCCCTGTCCTGCCACCATTGATCTTCATAATCCTACTCTAGATTTTTCCTCCATGGCCCTTATTATCTTCTACATGTCATCTAATACAGTATACTTACTATGTTTTTTTGTCTCCTTCCTCTATAAGTAAGTTCTATGAGGGCAGGAAATATTGTCTGATTTAGTTTCTGATGTATACCTAGAATAGTGTTTCATATATTAGATGCTCAATATTTATTAAGGAAATAAGATTAGTTGGATAAATGAGACATGTTAGGGGAACTACTTTCCAGGCATAGAAAAGATAAAAAGGAATCACAAAGAAGAGAATTCTACATTTTACTACATACAAATTTAAAACTTTATCATGTATAACAAAACACAAAAATAGGCTATTATACTATATTTTAGAAAACACCAAATCTCTCCCAAAGGAAGACTTTTTTAAATTTTAGAGTAAATGAGTACTTATAATAACAATTCAAGCTTTAAGTCATTTCTCCCCCCTCTGGAAAAAACAGCTGAGGTGATTGCGTGCACTTTTGCTGAAGGCTGTCTGCATAGCTTTGTTTTCTCCATAGCACTGATAGAAATTAGGATTTAGTTATGAGACGTTTACCCATTCTTAATTCCATGTTTGTTTTTCAAAATTCCTGCTAGCCCCTTGACTCCAATCTTTAGTTTAAGCATTATTTTAAGCAAGTGAAACCTAAAAAATTAGGAAAGACATTTTGAGCCATTACTGGAATTTAAAGTAAGTTTTTTAAAAAATGCACGTGGAATTATCTTAATGACATTAAATGGCTCTGCTATAAATAGTCTTCTAGGGAACTTATATAAAAAGCTTTTAGGTAATTAAGACCAATTTTTGACATTGTTTTTCAATCAGCAAAGGTTTGACTTAAAGCTGAGAACAGATGAAGGAGACGGCTGGCTGACGCTGCGTGTTCTTCCCTAAGCCGGGCCCCACCCCTCACTGTGCAGGCGAGAAAACCAAAATTCAGGGGCTAAGCAAATTTCATTTCTCAGATAATTTTGACATCTGGACCATCTCCGTTTTGGTGTCCATTTATGACTTTTGTTCCCATGTGAGTTGAGACTTTCCTGGTTCTTCATATGCTGAGTAATTTTGGATTATATACTGAACATTTTGACTGTTATATTGTGAGACTCTGAGTCTTTTCTAAATCCTATGGATAATGTTGATATTTTTGTTTTAGCATAAAATTGATCCAAATGGTTAAGGCTGCATGTTCTGTTGGCAGTGGTTTCACCATCATCACCATCAGTTCTTCTTTCAAAGCCTGTGCTGTGCTATTCAGATGTTCTGTGGCTGCACCACGTGGTGGCCAGTCTGGGGTCTGAATAGAGGTCTATCCCTTAGCTATGGTGTTAAGGATTAAATCTGTGTTCAGAGGTAAGCCTAGGAGTTCGTCAAGAAATTTTTATTGGGTTATACTCCAAAATTCCTCTCTTTGCACTCTCTCTGTTACTTTTTTTTCTTTATTGATTTTTAGAGAGAGAGATAGAAACATCGATAAGAGGGAACATTGACTGGCCACCTCATGCATGTCCCCCACTGGGGATCGGGCCCACAACCTGGGCCTGTGCCCTGACTGGGAATCGAACTGGCGACCTCTTGGGGCATGGGTTGATGCTCAACCACTGAGCCACACCGGCCAGGCTCTCCCTGTTACTTTTAAGTGCCCTGGGCTCCCCCCTTTCAGTCCTTAGGCCAGAAAACTAAGACTTTAAGTACTCTTTTCTCCCCTGCACTTCCAGCAAGGGCATCTGCGTTTGGTACAGATGGGAGGGGTGTTGGAGGAGAGAAAGAAGGAAGAAACAACAACAGGGGTTTGTTCTTCCTTCTTGAGATGTTAGCTTCTTCAATTGGAGAGAAAGTTTCCTCTTCCTCAGAGTTTTAGGTTCCTGTCCTTGTTGCTGCTGCAGGATTGCTGGGGATTGGAGAGCAAGAAAATGAAGAAAGAAAAGAAAGAAGAAAAGAGAGAAAAGAAAGGAAGGTAGGAAAGGAAGGTAGGAAAGGAAGGAAGGAAGGAAGGAAGGAAGGAAGGAAGGAAGGAAGGAAGGAAGGAAGGAAGGAAGGAAGGAAGGAAGGAAAAAGGAAAGGAAGGAAGGAAGGAAGGAAAAAGGAAAGGAAAGGAAAGGAAAGGAAGGAAGGAAGGAAGGAAGGAAGGAAGGAAGGAAGGAAGGAAGGAAGGAAGGAAGGAAGGAAGGAAAAAGGAAAGGAAGGAAGGAAGGAAGGAAAAAGGAAAGGAAAGGAAAGGAAAGGAAAGGAAGGAAGGAAGGAAGGAAGGAAGGAAGGAAGGAAGGAAGGAAGGAAGGAAGAAAGAAAGAAAGAAAGAAAGAAAGAAAGAAAGAAAGAAAGAAAGAAAGAAAGAAAGAAAGAAAGAAAGAAAGAAAGAAAGGAGTTTCTTTACTCTGAGGATCAGAGATCCCTGTGCCAGCTCTCCAAGCAGAGCTAAGAGGCTTCTAGAGTTCTCTTTGTTTCTGTCCCTCCAGGTTCAGGCTTACTTGAGTTCAAGGAAAAACCAGAGTGAAAACAACAAACTACTGCCTGTTTGGTGGGACTTTGAATTCTGGTCCACTTTCCTGATCCTCCTGCCACTGTTTGCTTTTCAGTCATCACCTAGCTGCACCATGGTTCTGTCCAGATTCTATCACTGCATTTATCCAGACCAGAATGAAACATTTCCATTAAAAAAGTACAAAATTAGAAAAGTTGTTTAATAAAAAAAAATAGATAAGAAAAACCGTTGGAAATTGACCACCCTAATAGAACTACTGTGTACATTTGGCATATCATATGCAACCTTCCAGATATTTTCTGTACATTAGTTTTAATACATAAAAATGGACTTGGTATAGATTAATGATAAAGGCATGAATCCTGCCTAGTTTGAATATCATCTCATAACTTGAGTGATCTTGAGCAAACTACTAAATTTTTCTTTATAAAATAATCATAAATAAACGTCTGTAAAATGGGAGTACCAATGCCTAGAGACCTCACAGGCTGTGAGGGTTCAGTTGGTTCATGTAGGTAAAGCACTGAGAAAAAGGCTTAACACATAATAGGCGCTATATGTACGCATGCTATTATGTGTATTCTCTTTTTCTTAAAAAAGTAAAGATCACCCTTTAACTCAACTCAACTAAGACACATTGAATGTCGCCGTTGCTGTCATTAAGTCCATAGGCCACCTGGACTGGAGACTTTCTCTCTGTGCTAACGGCAGTAGTAGTTCCTGGTCGTGGAAACCATGATGTGCTGACCTATGGGCATCAGTTCAGATTTCCACCTGGGCGGGATTCTAACAGGCAAAGACTTGAAAAGAGATTTAGAATTCTTCCCCACTCCCAGCTGCATTCCCTGTTAATGAATCCTATGTGTAGGAAAAGGCCACTCTAAATGGTTGGGTTGAAGGAAGCTCAGCTGTGAGAATTGGGGGTGCTCTGGAAGTCTGGATCATGGAAACTGGTGTGCAGGTGTGACTGCCCACAGAGGAGCAGCTGTGTACCTCACTTTTCCCATTTGGCTTTCAAAAAAATCTATTTTTCTCCCCTTTGGGCCAGAAGATAAGGATGTTGATGGACATTCTACCCCAAAGTACAGCACCTTGGCATATTGACTATTTTAAGCTGAAGGAATTTGAGAAAAGATGGGTTCAGGAAGGGCTCTCTGACCTCCCCCTCCCCTCTGAAGCAGGTTGTAAGGTCCTCTTGAGGGAGGCCCCCTTCCCGTGGTTGGAGGAAAGGTGCACCCCCATCTCTGCTGATGGGCGGAAACCGAATGGACAGGGCTTGCCAAGGTTCCTTGGTTTACTATCCTTTTGTCCTATCACATATTTTCCATGACTTTCTACTCTTCATTAAATGTAGTGTAAAAATGCTTGGGCTAACCTTTCCTTCAGGTCTTCATTTCCTCGTGAAGGCTCCCACGTCATGTAAGACTCTTATTAAACAAATGTGTATACTTTTCTCCTGTTAATCTGTTTAATTTTCAGGCCCAGCCAGGGATGAAGAGGGTCCTAGAAAAGTCTGTCCTCCTCTAAAATACTAAAAAGAAATTCTACTTGTACTTTTTGGAAATTATTTAGTGCAAGACTGTTACCTTATGAGCTTTCGTGGCTCCTGAGGGCAGTTCCCTGGTCAGCACTGCACAGTCACTGATGTTCAGATCAATGAAACAAAGTCAGTAAGAACATCCTACGAATGAGGCAAATTGTCCAATATGACCATCTAAAATGTTATATATATATATATTCATATGTATATATACATTAAAACACATAATAAATATAATAACAGAATACATTTTAAAATGTATTTTTAATGTTTTGATGTTTAAGGGTTTTGTTTTAATAATTTAGAAATTTTACTTATGTGATATACATTCTTAATCTAATCATTGTTCCTTGCCCGGCTCAGTGGTTGAGTGTCAACCCATGCATCAAAATGTTGCTGGTTCGATTCCCAGTCAGGGCACATGCCCAGGTTGTGGGCCAGATTCCCAGTGTGGGACATGCAGGAGGCAACTAATCGATGTTCTCTCTCATTGATGTTTCTATCTCTCCTTCTCCCTTCCTCTCTCTCTAAAATCAATAAAAATAAATAAATAATAAATAAAAAATTTAATCATGGTTCCAAATTAATAAGCTTCTACTGTATTGAGAATAATTATTTCTCAATATTTCAAAAGAAGTATTTGCTCTAAAAATATTAATACTATCATTTAAACTTTATAATGTATTTTTAAATATGTTTTTATTGATTTTTCAGAGAAAGAGGAAGGGAGAGAGAAACATTGATGTGAGAGAGAAACATCATTCGGCTGCCTCCTGTACGCACCCTACTGGGGATCGAGCCTGCAACCTGGGCATGTGCACTGACCGTAATTTGAACCAGACCTCTCTGTCTGTGGGACAACGCTCAATCCACTGAACCACACCGGCCGGTCTGATGTATGTTTTTTAAAATAGTAATTCACGTTATCCTGAATCTTAATATATTAAGACATCTTAAACCAAGTGTATTTTGAAATGGTCTATATTGAATAAACTCCTTTTTGGTCTTTTTAAATAGTTCACATAGGCTAAGCATTATAGCAGATATATGCTAGATAAATTCTAAGAAACTAAGCATGATTCTTAAAGTTGACTATTTCCCCTCATTCCTATGCTTCCCCCCCCCCTGAAAAAACCTATTTTAGTCATTTTCCCCCATAATAATGCAAGTGGCTAGCATTTACTGAACACTACCATGTGCCCAGCACTGTGCTGTGCATTGCACACATTTCTCATGTAAGCCTCACCCCCATCCTACCTGTTAGACTCTAAGGTTATCTCCTCTTCCTGAATGAGAAAGCAGGAACCTAGAAGTGTTAAATAGCTTGCCCAGGTCTCACTACAAAGTTTCACACCCATATCTGTTGGAAATCCCCCCAAAATTACTGACAATGATACAGAAAGTAATAGCCCATGGAAATGTAGGGAAGATGTTTTTCAATTTCTCCTGAGATAGCTTCTTACTCCTACATTTATTCTTTCCATCCTCATCCATCTCCCCGACTTGATTTCTATAAGGGGATATTTCTCCAGGCAAAAAATATTTGTTTCTGACCTATGAAAGAGAAAAAGAACGGAAGGACAGCTCATGCTTTCCTTTGGGTTGGCAGATATTTTGCAATGACCTTTATCAGTAGTTTCAACAAATGATGTCATGGTAGCTTGGTCTGGTACGTGGAAAACACTCAGACATGTCCATCTGACCTGACATTCTGAAGAACAATCTCCATTTCTACTCTCTGGAGTGACTCCCCTTTTGTGTGGATGCTGGTGTCATGCAAAGCAGGGGTATCTTTGACACTGTCATTTTACAGATGTACTATATTTTCCTGCTGCTAACCTTAGATGTGGAAATAATGATCTGGAGCTTCATTTCCCCCCTCTATTAGAGCTCAACTGTGTAATTTTGCTTGTCAGATTTGCAAATGAAGGTTATCTTATACTGTTTAGCTTGGGTAAATGTTATCACCGTGGGTGGTTATACACCTCCTGTCTCCCTGATGAGAAGCTTGCCTGCCTGACTGTTCCCCCAGGCCTCCTGCTGAGGGAGAGAGAGGAGGTGGTGTAAAGGCCCTGGGGATCCATGGATTGGAGCAGTTAGGGACCAGGACAGCAGGAGCTGGAGCACTCAACCTACAACGTGTCCACTTCCCTTGTTCTTGAGTACTTGAACGTCAGCTACCCTTACTAGCAACAAAGCACTTTCACAAATATTATCTTACTTAGCTTAAAAAGCACAGTAGCCCTGTGAAACAGGTTTTATTATGCTCATTTTCTATGCTGGGAAACTGAGTTCTATTAAGTGGGAAATTTTGATTCAGACAAAGTTTTCCAACTGGAAATCCAATGTAATTTCACCAGGCCAGAGCTCACCCAGGGTGAAGGATTGTGATGGAGACAGGTATTAGGAGCCTCAGACATTCCTGTCCCCCCACCCACAGGACTTCTCAGTCTCAGCTTTTGCATTCCTCCCTCCTTTTGCTTCCCTCACCTGGTTTCTTCCTCTTGCTCAAACCCACCAGCCACACTCAGGGCTCAGAACCCAGAGTCCTTCTCCCCAGAGAGTGGCACAGCTCATTCTCTCACTTCCCTCCGGTCTCTGATCAAATATTACCTCCTCAGAGACCACATCCCTGGAAACCCTGTAATAGGATTTGGGAAGAGCAGAGGGGGTGGAGCTGGCTTGGGAAATAATCAAGGTAGTCACATGGTGGAGGCATGCAGCCCTGTACGCCCCATCTTCTGTACACTGTGCGAGGAGGGTGGGGCGCAGTGTGCCCAGCACAGACCGGCTACACCTCAGCCAGCTCTTCGTCATCACCACGCACCAGGGATTCTGAACAACACTGGTGATGCAGTACCCTCCTGAGAAAAAGCAAAAACAGACTTTGGTTAGTCTAAGTTCTAAACAGTTTCTGTGATTACTTTTGAGTTATGAAAAGCTGTATGTACACTTTAAAGGAGCACATTTTATTACTTACCCCTTGGTAAGCATGGCGTTCTATTTGGAAGTGAACTCAGAGAGCTCTACACTGTAGAGTTTGCACCCGATGCGAGTAGACACGCATACATGTTGTTTATGAGTAAATTTGTAATATATTGTTCAGTCATTCGAGCTTGCTTTGGGTGTAGGTGGAATCCCAACCCCTGTGATATAGACATATTCCTATGTAAGGATCAACTACGGGCAGCAATAAATGGCCAAATCTATAAACAGCAGCCTGCCCTTATCTGCAGGTTTGCTTTCCATGGTTTCACATTCTGCAGTGTGTTACCCACGGTCAACCATGGTCCAAGAAGTTAAATGGAAAATTCCAGAAATAAACAATTTATAAATTTTCAATTGCATGCCATTCTGAGTAACGTGATAAAGTCTGTGCTGCCCTGCTCCATCCCTCTTCAGATGTGAATCACACCTTTTCCCGGGGTATCCACGCGGTGGTAGCTCCCGCCCCGCAGTCCTGGAGGAGCCTTCTCGGTTATTAGATCCGCTGTCATGATATCGCAGTGCTTGTGTTCAAGTAACACTTACTTTACTTACTAACACAACATTCCCACGACTTTTATTATAGTTTATTGTTATAATTGTTCTGTTCTATTATTAGTTGTTGTTAATCTCTTACTGTGCCTAATTTAGAAACTAAACCTTATCATAAGTATGTGTGTATAGGAAAAAACATAGTCTATATAGGGTTCAGTACAATTCTGCTTCAGGCATCATCTGGGGGTTTAGAACATACCCCCAGTGGATAGGGGGGGACTACTGCATATTCTATTGAACATGAATTTGCAAAAGAGATCCATTTTGATGAAACCATTGAAAAATTTGCAGAAGTTTAGCTTAAAAACAGAAGTCCTAAATGTATTTCTTCATGTGACAGACCAACATTTCCTCTTTTTCTAAAAAATACATTAATATATTTAAAAAATTTTTAATCTATTTTCCCCTTTTTATCTTATTTATCTTTCATTATTTTTATTAATTTTTTTTTTACTGGCATGATTACAGATATGAAGTTCAACAACAAAAATTTCACTCTCTACTTTGCTTTTCTGAACATTATTAACCTGTGTTTTGTGTAAGTTATCTACTGCCGCATAACAACATTATCACAAAGTTAGTGGCCTGAAAGAACACAGGTTCATTATGTCACAGGGCATGGCTGGGCTGGGCTCTCTGCTGTAGGCTCTCACACCAGCAAGGTGTCAGCTGAGGTCAGTCTGAGAAGGACGCGAGCTCAGGTGGTGGTTGGCAGGATTCAGTTCCTGGGGATGTCGGACAGAGGGCCTCCAGCTCTTGCTGGGTGTTGGCCAGAGACTGCCCTCAGCCCCTTATCACTGGCCCTTGCTTCCTCAAAGCCCACGAGAGAGAGAGCCACCAGCAAGATGAGTAACAACCTTTTGCAGCATTATCATGTCCCATCACCTTGCCTTAGTCTGTGGGTGGGAAGCAAGGCTTGGCCCTGCCCTCTCTCAAGGGGAAGAGATTACACGAAGCACAAACAACAGAAGGTGGGCATCATGGGGTTCCCCTTAGAGTCTATCTGCTACTTGTTTCATTTCATGATTATTAAATATAACTTTTCGCATAATCATTTTACCACATAAAGGAGGAGCAAATTAAAAAATGATTTGCTCTGGGAGTCAAATACACTAGGTATATCAGTGCCCTTGACCTGATTTGATTTTCTTCATAGCACTTACCTGATTTATTGTATATTTTCATTGTGTTATATAACATTTAATATTATTTATATATTTATTGATATATAATAAATAAAACACATGTATTTAATATATCTTCATATAATTTTATATGTTATTTTATACAGTGCATCTGTATTTCATATGTCATATATTAATCTGTTCATTGTCATCCCCCTTTGTAACCTTCCTGAGAGCAGAACTTTTCCTGCTATGTTCACTCTGTTCAGCACCTGGAGATCTGGCTGGTGTGTAGTAGGGACCTAGTAAATATTTGATAGATAAATATGTGTAACCTTCAGAAGCATTAATTTAGAAAAATAGTAACCTCTCCAGGTGTATTTCAATCTCATAGATATTTCAATTCATTTTCATCACTGCGGTTTATATGTACCTAGTTTGATAATAACAGTACAGGGCTTTGAGGGAGAAGAGCAGACCTTCCTATGCCCACCTGCTCCTCAGAAGCAACTGCCCTCAAGCCTTTCATTTCTTGCCCCTTGCTTCTACCTCCTCATTTCAAAATAGTTTGTATTTCTAACCCTGTACTTCATCCATGTGATGCCAGAATGGCTGACTGAAAAGTAAGATTTTGGCCAGTGGCCCATGATTGTTTGTTTCAGTAATACCACATGGCAGTCTGTTGGAACAGTCTATCTTCTAGCTGGGCTGCTTTTGGAACTTTGTACTTTGTGGCAAGAATCCCACACCTGTCAGGGAGAGGATGTGAAAGTGATTTTCTGAAACTTTCTCTATGGGTAAGAATGGGGTTAAAGAACAAGCCCAGAGTGTGACTGGGAATGATGATATGTGTGTGCATAAATCCTTCAGAGTCAAAGACAGAAGCTCTGCAGGAAGACAGAGTTTAGAGCAAAGAAAGGATTACTGTCCTTGGAGAAAGATGTTGTGTTGACCATAATTCCAGACATAATGAATAAATAAATAAATAAATAAATAAATAAATAAATAAATAAATAAATAAATAAAGTGATCCCACAAAACTCCGGTTGGCAGCAAAGGATAGTTATCTTATTATGACATGAGAGAAGGACTTGAATTTTATGAGATCTGAGAGAGAGTCACTCTGTGACCTTGGACAAGTGAAAGAGGTGCATTTTATTTATTTTTTGAATATGTTTTTATTGATATTTTAGAAGAAGAGGGAAGAAGAGAGAGATAGATACATCGATGTGAGAAACATCTATCAGCTGTCTCCTGCACGTCCTCTACAGGGGATCGAGCCCACAACCCGGGCATGTACCCTGACTGGAAATTGGACCAGGACCTCTCAGTCCATGGGACTGATGCTCAATCCACTGCGCTACACCAACAGAGCCAGAAGCGTACTTTAAAAGCCACTATTATCTGGGTTTTCTGTTATATGCAGCCAAACGTAAGCCCTAACTGATATAGACTCAAAAGCATCTGCTACCTTAGAATTATATCAAGTCTTAAGATACCAAATGAGTTATCTACTGGGCTGCACTCACTCTCTCTAATCTCAAAGAAAATTATCCCAGACCATGAGTGTCGCAAAAATACCAGACTATTTGACTTTTTTACCCTTTCCATTGCCATAATGATAGGATCGCTTTCATAGATCTACTAGCTCAGAAAGGCATGTTACACTGCTGGTCCCTTTATTCAAATAGGCTATCCTTCCTAAAGCAAACAGCAAGCAGCTGTTTCCATCATGCTGAATGAGAGAAGATTACCCTACTCAGAACGGAAATTCCAGGAACTTGCATTTTAATTAACATGGAAATAAAATCCACAGGATAAATATGTATTTGAAGTTTATGCAGTCCCAGGGAACAATGGAGACAAATGCAGATTGATCTAATCTGGCTGCAGTTAGGAACACGAGTGTGTGTTGGGGAACATCGTGTGGAAAGTTGACATTCAATCCAATTAGGAAGGGCAAAGTAAAAATGATGAAAGCAATTTCCTTTGTCCAGTTACATTAGTCATCTAAATAACAGGCTACTCTTTGACCTTCCTGTGAAAGGTCAGGATGGCTTCCAATGGTCATTAAATAAATAGCCAGCCTATTCTTGCAACCATTTAATATGTAGGATTTAGGAAAATATATTTTAGGCTAAAAGTCAGCCAAGAAAAAATTGGCAAGAATTTCTCTAATGTATTCTTATTCTTTTTATTTATCAATATTTAATTTGGAGAAACAGACTGGTAAGAGCACCAGACTAAAGAGAATATGGGGTCTGTTAAACTTAAAATGCAGAGGTCACTTTCTGCTTCTTGCTAATCTGTGTGGCAGATGCTAAAGTAATGAGGTTTTTGAAAAATAGCTTCTCTGGGTGCTTCTTCCACAGTCCCACTTGGAATAGTTGAGGAGCACCATTGGCATTTGTAAAGATACACAACTCCTTAATTAGACTGATGACTTGAAGTTAAAGATTAGAGGTTAAGGACCCTGTTGGTTCTGCCCTGGGCTATAATTCCAGCTACAGCTGCTTACAGCGATGGGCATGCTGCTGTTTTCATCCAGCAGCCCAGGCTATAGGTGTCTGCAAGTTCAATCAAATCTTTCTTGCCCATTAAAGTCCAAGTTGTCATGATAAAAGCAGATTATAAACACTGAATTAATAGGACAGATTTGCCCAGCCGATGTGGCTCAGTGATTGAGCATTGCATGCATGCACCAAGAGGTCGCCGGTTCGATTCCTAGTGAGGGCACATGCCCAAGTTGTGGGCCGAATCCCCGGTGGGGGGCATGCAGGAGGCAGCCAATCATTGATGTCTCTCTCTCTCTCTCTCTCTCTCTCTCTCCCTTCCACTTTCTCTAAAATCAATGAAGAAAAAAAAAAAAAGACAGAATTTAAGGCTATTTTTCCCTGATCCATGCATCTTTTTTGCCCCTATTTTCTCATCCAGATTCAGATTCAACAAACATTGATTAAGGATTCGTTAAGTGCTGAGCTCCAGGCTGGAGATTTCATGAAACTTGCCATTACCTGTCCTTCTTAAAGGTCTGAAGATATACCTCAATTTAGGTGTTTCAACTCAAAATCATGGGTCCTTCGAAATGTCAGTGGGTTATTATCCTGATGTGTAACTAAAGTAATGCAAGAAATATTGGGAGTCACATTTTAATATTGTTATTATTACAAAAGTAATATGGATGAATGTGTGGTTTTTAAACTTCAAACAAAACAATGGTCTAAGTGAAAAGCAAAAGTTGTCTATTCCTATCTTTCCCTACTTCCAGTTTTTTTCCATTGAAATATGGGACATTGTGAAAATGACCATAAATTCCTCCTACTTAGAGAGAGGGTTTCCTTGAATAATTAATACAACATGGTGGCAGTGGCCATGTACAAGTTCTAAATCTTGGCCTCAAGAGGCCTTGCAGCTTTCCACATTGTGTTTTTGGAACAGTGCAGTCACCAGGTGACCACGCCCAAGAGAGCCTGCTGGAAGATGAGAAACCATGTAGAGATGAGCCATCTCAGCTGAGGCCCTTCAAACAGCCAACTTGTCCAGAACTACCTAGATGAACCCATTCCAAATTGCTGACCTATAGAGTCATCAACTCAACATGCTTCTTATTTTAAGCCACTAAGTTTTGGGGTAATTCATTATGCAGCAAAAGCTAATGGTACAAGAGGTGACCATTTAAACAGCTCCGACATCTACAGCCAGGACACAGGAACATCTAAAAACCCATGAAATAATAAAGTGATCATGGAAGGAAGTAGAAATGAGAACCCAACAGGACCCTGGGGTAGGTAGTACTGTAAGACTATCATGGGATAATACAAGGGAAATTAGGGAGAGCAGAGACAGAATAAAGTAAGGAAGGGGTTTTGAGTTTGTACAAATAGTCAATTCAAGCCTGCATCCTTAAGTACTTCTCAGGCACAGTGTCCACCCACCCATGTGTTCACTGTCATGTGGCAGATTCTTGCTGTCTCACCTTCTCTACCTGATAGTAATGCTGTATATATGGGTCAATGATTTGGGAATTGGCAGAGAGAATTCTCACGAAGGCGTGATCGTGTTTATAGGCTGACGTGGCTTCAAGCAGGAGGAAAAGAGGTGTTATCAACATCTTGGTGCAGCGAGAGCAGGTCAGAGCCAGTCTCTGCACAGATCCTGGTAACTGAGGCCAGCTGGCCGGGGGTGAGGAAATCCAGACTCACCACTGCCCAGTACAGAGGGCAACTGAACACAGCAAAGGGAGGCAAGTCCAGACCAATCTACACTAAGTCTGTCAGGGTGTCACATCTGGAAATGGGTTAAGGGAAGATGAGACTGTTTGGTAGAACCTTATAGGAATACAGAAGACCCCCTTGTCCATGGGAAATATATTCCAAGACCCAGTGGATGCCTGAAACCATGGGCAGTACTGAGCCATATGTATATACACTCTTCTTTCCTATACATACATATGATGAGATTTAATTTATAAATTAGCACAGTAAGAGCTTAGCAACAATAACTACTAATAAAATAGAACAATTATGACAATATACAGTAATAAAAGTTATAGGAATGTGGTGTTATTAAGTAAAATAACTCAAGCATTGCTATCCACCTTTCTGTACTATGGTTTATTACAAATGTCTCCTATCTAGTGTGAGCAAAATTGGAGTCTGTTTCTTATTCTTTTTATTACTTTGGGTGATTATTTACAAGAGAAAAGTATAGAAATGTCTTTCCCCCATCATCTTAAAAAAATTTTTTTTCCTTTATTGATTTTAGAGAGAGAGGAAGTGAGAGGGAGAGAGAGAGAAACATCGATTGGCTGCCTCCTGCATGCCCCCCACTGGGGATCAGGCCCACAACCTGGGCATGTGTCCTGACCAGGAATCGAACCGGTGACCTCTTGGTGCATGGGTCGACGCTCAACCACTGAGCCACAGCAGCGGGACTCCCCCATCATCTTAAAATTAGAAGTCCTTAACCTCTATTTATCAATTCATTTATAACAGTCTGGGTCTTGACCCTTATCTGTGTTAGAGAGGGAAATTAACACCCCTACGTTTCCCTTACTTCTTCCTCCTGACCCCACTTTCAAATTCTATCAGCTATATTATAAATTTAAAATTTTAAGGTTTAGATTCAAACATACCTATCTATAGGTTGATTCTGAAAACTGGAAACAGAACACATCATTCACAACACATGAATATATGAACATTGTTCACTGAAGCATTAAGTGATGCAATTTGATTCATTAAAAAAAAGAAATGTAATCACTCTGTCAGTACCCTTGGGCGACCTCAAGGAGAATGTGAAAGGTCGATTTTTCTTACACTTCATGAGCCACTCAAAACACTACCACATTTCAGTGTGATCTGTATTCAGACCAACACTTTCTCATAAGCTTTTCTACAGTTGAATTTCCTGGAGGACTAGAGGGAGCTTCTCTTCTAAGGGAATGTGAGTTTTTGTTGTTGTTGTTGTATTTATTATTATTATTATTATTATTATTATTATTATTATTATTATTATGTGACATTGTCATTGTGAGGTACTTTAGTTTTCCTCTTTGCAGTAGCCCACTAAAATGTGGAAGACAAATATTTGTATTCTCATTATTGTACAAGTACAGCCCAAAGAGGAAGTTTTGCTGAAAGGCCCAGAATTTAAACCTAAATTATGGTTTCCCATTCCTACTGCTTTCCATTGCATTTTTAAATTAAATTTATTGGGGTGACATCGGTTAGTATAATTATATAGGTTTCAGGTGTACAATTCTATAATACATCATCTGTATATTGTATTGTGTGTTCACCTCCCCAAGTCAAGTCTCCTTCCATCACCATTTATCCCCCCTATACTCTGTACCCTGTTTGCTAGAATATGGGAATTAAAATAATAATAACTTTTAACACTCTTGATCTGTCCCCCTGTTTGCCTGTCTTCTTCTCACTGCAGTTACATGACTCTTTGGGTAGAAATTTGACCTTATTTCCTCAACCTAATACCAAATGTGTTTTAACTCTGAGAAATACAAACTGTCAAGTTCAGATCTCTTTAAAACTTCAGCAAGAGTGCCATAAGGCAGAATGTCTTTGAGAATCAATCTCTGTTTTTTTTTATATTAAGCATACGAAGCATTGAAAAACGTAAAAGAGACAGTGTTGGGACCAGCTCAAAGAATGTATTTTTCTGTGAGCATATTTCTTGTATATATATCATAGAAATTATCCTAAGACATAGCCAGTAACTTCTTGATATCAATTCAATTGGTACTAATCTTTAGAGACATTTAGCTAGAAGGCTTTAAGTAACATTTCAACTGTCATTATGATTAAGGAGGCGAGGGGACAACTAGCCTACTTCTATACCATGCACTGTCCTGGCTTTTACATGTTATTATTACATTAAATTAATTGTTATATTCTTTTATATTTAATATATTATGGCATAATATATTTATTGAAGGCCAAAAGAATTGATCCACCTTTCCTGGGAGTTGAAATTGACTTCTCTGCTTTCTTCCGTTAGTGATCATGGCATCTGACCCTCTTCCTGATAAAAGCCATGTTATGTAACCCTCATGCCTATCATGTCACCCCACAGCCTCCTCCTGCTTTTAGCATTGATCTCACCTTCCATCTCAGTCTTAGCTCCGGTTCTTAGACCCTGAAATCCACCTTAATTCATCTCTATTAAAAACTTCTAGTGCTGCTCTTAGATCTGGTAATGGTTCGTGTCAGCTTTCCTTCTGAATAAGTGAATGTTTTCTGGGGAGCACAAATTCCCCTGACATGAATCCCAGAATAGCAGAGTCAGAAGGGACCTCAAAGTCGTCTAGCTAGACCAGTGGTTCCGGCCTTAGCATTTGGACCCACAGGGGCTCGAGTTATTGCAGATCTTGGAACCATATATACTTAGAGGGTTTTGTTTCTTTCACTGGACCACAAAACTGACACCGTTATTATGTGGTATCCATAAATTTATAAAATTAAAAAGAGTTTTCATACTCTAAAAATATGAGAACCACTGATTCATACCAGCTTCTTCATTTTACAAATAATAATAATTTAAAAAAGGCCCCAAAACTGGCTTGATTTGTTCAAGGTCACAGAATAATATTAGGATCATGTTGGGATCCATGAGTAGTCTTCGGATTCCCAACCATTAACCAGTTCCTCTTTCCAGTATCCCAATCTCCCAAATATCATCATTTCATGATTCTCACAATTACCTAGCAGCTCCCGCAGACTCTAGTGCAGAGGGGAATGCAGAGATCTTATCCTGCTCAGGGTGACCTGTGCAGAAGTGCTTCTCCCTCCATAGCAGAAACTAAACTTTTCTTAAAAGTATTTCCAGGATAAAATACATATCCTTAGAGAGAGCGCTAGTAATTTTTAAAAATTGCTCCATCATTTTCTCAGACAATCTTATTTTGCTCAGTGCCCCCACCCCGGGTGAGTGAGAAGTCACAGCCCAGAAGGTCACTGATTAGATCCAGGAAAGGCTTCCACCGTTCCAGACGTCCATGGCATAGCTCTAAAAGACAGGGTCAGGACCAAATTTCTTCCTCGGGGAGTTTGAAATTAGAACTCTGAGAGACCGAGTCAGCTGGAGGAGGAGGTTGGGCAGGAAGGTGATGATGAAATGTTGGGGCTGCTGGACATTTTGAGCCACAAGCCCACAGAGGAAGAGAATGAGAATGAGATGGGGATGAGGGTGGGGAGAGAGAACAAGTACATACATGCACACGAGGGACCATGTGGCTAGAGAGGGAAAGGGAGACAGAAAGAGAATGGGAGAGGAAGACCGAAAGAGAGAGTGCCTTAGATTCCATCTTTCTAGTTCCCAGTTCCTGTCGCAGGAGGTCCGACTTCCCCAGGATTCCAGAAGCTCTCCGGATCTTAAAATGCATTCTTTATATTTAGGCTGATTTGAGTGAAACTTGCTGTCAGAATCTGCAGTCAGCTTTGGGGTAATAAATTCAGATCTCATGAATAAATACCTCAGAAGCCTAGACACGGTGGTTACCCAAGACTGCCTCGCGGCTGAGGCTGCCCCATTAGGAAGATGAAGGACCAGGGTGCCTGAGCTGCAGCCAGCTCGGCTGCACGCTTCAGCGCCCACAGAGGGCACTGGGTGGGCAGTGAAATCAACGATTACAGGAGTCTCAGGACACAGCTGACTCTGCAATACACAGCCCGGCAGAGACCTCATGTTAATCCCAGCTGTTTCTAAATTTTATTTTTGTTCAGAAGAAGCCTCTCTCTAAGTACTTGAGAATAAGACAGGTTCTATATAATCACTCTGGCATCCTTCATTTCAGTAAAAAAAAAAAATTCATTTTGAGATTTCTGTTCTATGAGGCACTAAATTTATGTGAAACATCTAGTGCTGCGGTGATTTAGGAAAAAAGGAAAAAGTGCACTGCGGCGTTGAAATCTATCTTCTCTTATTCTCAAGGGCATGAAATAAAAATAATGATAAATAATAATGGGTTTCCAGTGTGGTGACAGAACAAGGGTATCAGCAAAATCCCATGCTGGACATAAAGTAGAAAACAGAAGGCAGAGCAAGATTATAGTGGGAGAAAGATGTGGAACACAGATATAAAGCCAGAAAGGAAACCGGGAGATTGTTGATGATAGCCAAGATTCTTAAAATATAGAGTTCTAACTAATTCATCTGTAGGAGTAGTGGTAACAGACAAAACACACACACACACACACACGCACACGCACACGCGTGCGTGCGCGCACATGGGATAAGCAGTGTGATGCTAGGATCAGAAATCTCAAGGGTACAACATTGTCATGAAAATAAAAAAAAGAGCCCTGGCCGGTTTGGCTCAGCGGTTAGAGCGTCGGCCTGCGGTACAGAGAGACCCGGGTTCGGTTCCCGCTAAGGGCATGTACCTCGTTGCAGTTTGTCCCCGGCCCTGGTTGGTCGTGCGGGTGGCAGCCACTCGATGTGTCCCTTTCATGTCGATGTTTCTCTCTCTCTCTCTCTCTCTCTCTCTCTCTCTCTCTCTCTCTCTCTCTCTCTCTCTCCCTCCCGCTCTATCTGAACAAAAAAAAAAAAAAAAAGAAAAGAAAAAAAGAGATTTCGGGAAAATAAAAATGTAAAATTATGTGAAATGAATTGTTGATAAGAAAAAAGGGGAGATGAGAAACATTGAAATATCTATTTGTTTTATTTTATTTATTTATTTTAAAAAAATTTTTCTTTATTGATTTTTAGAGGAAGGGAGAGGGAGAGGGAAATATCAATGAGAGAGAACACTGACTGGCCGCCTCCAGCATGCCCCCCACTGGGGATCTGGCCCACAAGCTGGGCATGTGCCCTGACCAGGAATCGAACCAGCGACCTCTTGGTGTATGGGTCCATGCTCAACCACTGAGCCACACCGGCTGGACTTTATTTTGTTTTTTAAAATATATTTTTATTGATTTTTTTAGAGAGAGAGAGGTAGAAACATCGATGTGAGAGAGAAACATGGATTGGCTGCCTCCTGCAAGTCCCCTACTAGGGATCAAGTCCACAACTGAGGCATGTGCCCTGACCAGGAATCAAACCAGGACTTCTCAGTCCATGGAACAACGCTCAGTCCACTGAGCCACACCGGCTGGGCTGCAATATCTTTAAATCACTGCCTCTATAACATACATTCTAAGTTGTTAAGAGAGTTAATGGATTTAGAGAAATTCTAATCATTACATTCAAGAAACACTTTAGATGCAATATTTTAGAAAGTTGTCAACATAAGTATATTTCTTCAAGGTATTAGAGGAAAAGGTAAGAAAAAAATGAGCTCACATGGACCTAATTTTCTTTTCACTCTCCTTCCTAAGACAGGGCTCCCTACAGGGCGTCATGCTCAGTGCAATAAGCTGCAGAAGCATTTCATGATGACTGCTTTTTTGTCAGGTAATGCCAACATGTCTGTCATCTTGGTGTCGGGATCTATTGATTGGCTTTTTCATTTAGTTTGAGATCTCCTTTGTCCTTGGTACGATGAGAGATTTTTTTCCCGAATCCTGGACATTTAGAGTATTATGTTATGAGACTCTAGATCTTATTTAAACCTTCATTTTTTCTCCCCTGGCTTCTTCTTACACTACTTTAGTGGGGGAAAGAGAGGGGACCACCTCATGACTGCCAGGCGAGGTGGGAGTCCAGGTTTCCCACTTGGCCTTTGTCGACATCCGAGGTGGGGGCTCCTCATCACCGCTGGGTGTGCTTGTGAGCTGGGCTCCCCACTAGGCCTCCACTGACACCTCGCTGGCTGGCAGCACAGGTACATCACTACTGCCCCTCAGACGGCCTCCGCTGACATCATGGTAGGGATGTGGGGGGAGTGGTGAGCGTCCTGACCTTTCATTAGCCCTCCTCGGACAACATCCCAGTGGCGGTGGGAGGGGAGCCTTATTATTGCCAGGTATGGGTGGAAGTCCAGGTTCCCCGACTGGTCTCCAACATTACATGGAGGAGGCCTCATTATGTGCCAGAAAGGAAGTCTCAGCTCTCCAGTAAGTCTTTTCTGAAACCACTCTGGCCAAGAGGTTTGGGCTCCTCATCGAAACCTCACAAGGGTAGAAATCTAGGCTCCCCAGTCTGCCTCACTGGGGTGGGCATGGAGTCACAGGTTTTCTGTAGTGTTTCTGAAGTCGAGCCGTTAGTATCTAAAAGGCTTCTGTCTTGCTGGGCTGCTTCTTCTGCTGGGCTTTTTTGGTCTGCACTCATTGGCATTTTCAGGTTGCCAGCTTCTTCAGTTCCATGCCTGGGATATATACGGCAAAAAAGAAAACCCTGGGAACTCGCACCACGTTCTTCCTTGGATTCTGAGATCTACAGTCTGCCTGCTTCTTCTCTCTGCCTTGCAGAGTCTTCCTGTGTTTGTTTTATAAATACTGTGCAGTGTTTCCCGTTGGACTTAGCAGGAGGACCAGGGAAAGGGACATCTATTCCACCTTCCCTTGTGTGGAAGTCTTCACACATCACTTTACTACTGATAATAACAGTGCCTGCCTGATAGGTACCTCAGAGGGCTATTGTGAGGATTAAATGAGCTGATTGGACCTTTGGAACAGTATCTGGCACATGGTGAGCCTTATGTAAGTGTTAGAGCTTTTTGTTGTTAGGTAAACAGTACAATGTGATTGCTAAAGGAACAGATTCTGGACCCAGACTTCCAGGGTTTAAATCCCAGCTCTTATACTTAATAAATGTATTAATCTTTGGTAAATTATTTCATCTCTCTATGCCCAAACTTCTTTATGGTAAATGACAATAGTAATAGTTTCTTTTTCACAAGGTTATTGTGAGAATAGTTAACTATCTAAAGCACATAGACAATTGCCTGGCACAAAGTGAGCTCTATTTAAGTATTTGATATTATTATTTTAAGCGAAAGTACTTCATTTTTCTCCTCAAAACACCCATGAAGTCAGTAGTGAAGCACAATGTCCTCTATTTATCAGTAAAGAAACAGACATTCTGAGGCTGCAATGACCTGCCCAAGGTCACAGAGCCAGTAACTGGCAGGACCAGCCTCAGCCACGGGTTTTCTGACGTCAAGTCCAGGGCTCATGCCATCGTATAAGCATTGAGCTGAGGCTTGGATAGGAGTGCAAGGTAAAGACCAGGATTCTGCTTAGAGAACATGGCAAAAATCACACCGGAGTCAACAGGGTGATGGGAGAATAGGAACAGGGTGGAGAGAGGGGTAGGTAAGAGTGTGGTTGGTGGGCTAAGATAGGCTTGGCCACCTCAGAGGACTTCCAACATGGGGAGGGGCAAGGAACCTGTGGAGGGGTGGGGTCGTCCCTGGGTGCCAGCAGTGGAGTGTACACAGGGTAAAGGATGCCTGCAGCTTCCCTGCTGCCCTCGGGTGTTGTGAACCAGAGGAGGCCATGGTCAGAACAAAGACAGGCAAGAGCTGATGCTGCATGAGCTCAAGTCCAAAGCTGGTAGGGTCTGTCCTGGTATCCCAGAGTCCTGAACATCTTCTGGGCCCAACATAAATGAGTCACCTCAAGTCAGAGTGTCAGCACTTTTAGGGAGGCACAATATCATGAAAAAAATACAGCACCCCACCAGCCAGTGGAAATGACCAGCTCACAAACCCACCCTCCTGGAAGCAGACCAGGTCATAGGGGGAACTATGAACCCATGAGCATGAGTTCCAGAGCTCCTTGGGGCAAGTGGTGACCCCACACACAGGGTCAAGAGTCAAAGAGGAATGGAAATTGGGATCAAGTTCCACAGGGATCCATCCAGGTTTGGGGTATCCCACTCAGGTGGCACTGTTAGGCACCCCCAGGGGACTTGAAAAAGTTTGAGGGAGGCAGCATGCCCCTGAGATGGGCACGGGGAGCAGCCTACTCCAGGTCTAAGCTCTCAGTACAGAGCCTTCTCTGCTGCCGTAAATCCCAGGCACTGGGCATTTTCAGGAATGTGTGCCCTGGACTTGTTTTGCACAAAGTGCTGGTGCCACTTTTTTCTTTTTGGGGGTTCACAACACGGAGCACATTCTCTTAGATAAATTTTAGAACTCACTTTGTTTAATTATTTGGAAGGAATAATTATTATGAACTGATTCCTAACACAACTTACTAAAAAAAGTTTCTGTATTTTTCATATCAGTAAGTATTCATTGACAGTGAGTATTTCTTTCTTTCCTGTGTGGCAACTTCCCGTTGCACCTGGCATTCTGAGACACATACATGTGCAGCTTTGGAAGAACTGAGGTAGAGAAGAGTCTGGAGGGTGCAGTGAGAGGCATTTTACACATTATCAAAATATAAATTCATAAAAACATCACTAAAAAATCCCACTAAATTATATCATTGATAGCATCCATTAAAATATCTCATTAAAATGTCATTGATAGGATCCATTATTTTATTATTTAACAAATATATTGCACACAATGTAATATACAGATGATATAGCATCGAATTGTACATTTGAAACATATATAATTTTATTAACCAATGTCTCCCCGATGACTTTAATTAAAAAAATAAAAGTAAAGATTTGTTAAATTTCTTTGGTGACCAATTACTCTGTCACCATCACATTCATTGCTCAGACGACCACTGGTATTACTTCTTAGTTTCACTCAAAGGAATGTTGTCAAATATGTGAATTTCTGTCTACGCTGAAATCAGATAAAGCAATGGGTATTTTGACAAATAAAGAATACGGAATTAGCTTTTAGCTTAAAACAATCTCCCAAGGCCTTGGTTGACCATGTAGCATTTATTCATATTAGCCTTTGTTTTCCTTTCTAAATAGACTGTTCTGGGGCTTTTCCATTTAGAAAAGAGAATTTCTAACTCTGCTGGCAGTTCAGGCACAGTTTCTAATCATCTAACCTCACAGCGTAAATAAATGACTGATATTAATATAAGTAAGCTATTACAAACCAGTGCTTAGAGCCCCATGCTGTGCTAGGTAGTTCTCTCCTGCTACTGCATTTAATTCATTGAGCAATCAATGTCTAGCTAGGAGAGGACTTGCTAAAACACAGATTACCGGATCCCATCCCGAGTTTCTGATTCAGCCGGTAGGAGATGAGGGTTGGGAATTTGTGGTCCTAACATGTTCCCAGGTTGTGCTGGTGCTGCTTGTCCAAGGACCACACTTTTTTTTCTATCTTCATCCAAGGATACAGTTTTTTTAAATTGATTTTTATAGAGAGATGAAGGTACAGAGAGAGAGAAAGAGAAAGAGAGAGAGAGAGAGAAACATTAATGTGAGAGAGAAACATCAATCGGTTGCTTCCTACACACACCCCAACCAGGGATTTAACCCAAAACCTAGGTATGTGCCCTGACCAGGAATTGAACCCACAACGTTTTGGTGAACGGGATGATGCTTCAACCAACTGAGCTACCTGGTCAGGGCTCCAGGGATCACACTTTGAGAATCACTGCGTATACTTAAAATCAGTGAATTTGCTATCAGACTAACTGGGTTTGCATCCTTCAACTTTGGGTAAGTTATGCAACCTGTTCTGGCTTCAGTTTCCTCATCTGTGAAATTATTCCTCCATCATTAGGCTTTTTGAGGGATTAAATAACACAATGTACGTGTAGTGCTTAGCATGGTATCTTGTCTCATCCTGGGTCTTTCCGACTCCTGCCTCTAGATTCTTTTCTATTTTCATGCAAACCCACTAAGAAGTACAACAGATAAGTGAACACCAAAGATGTCATCCAAATTAGTTTTTAAAAAGTATGGCAACATTCACATTAAAGAAATGTCACTTTCTGTGTTAGCTTTGAATGCTCCAATATTCACAGTGAGATAAAAAATTGATAAATGTCACTTAGCTTCTCTGGTTTGAGAGTCTCTTAGGCATATAAGTAGAAGCAACATTTATTATCTGGTGCCTTCTAACACTGTAGCACAGGGATGGGCAAACTACAGCCCTCCCCTCTGGCCCCCACTTGTTAATAGCTCTATTAGACCGCAGCACGCTCATTCTTTTACCTGCGGTCCAAGGCTGCGCTCACGCACCCACGCGCCCACGGCAGGGCTGAGTAGTTGCAGCGGAGACCAGACGAAGTGCAAAGCCTAACATTTTCACTCTGTGTCCTTTACAGGAAGGTGGGTGACCTCTGAGGCAGGCAGTTAGTAAGGGAAACTTTGGAAAGAAATGTAGCAAGAAAAAAAATGTACTCTCTTTTCTTAAAGTATCTACCCCAAGAGATCATTTCTCTTCAATAAAACAGTTTCCCAGTACAGTAACAATAAATTAGTCTTACAGTTGGCTTCCCAGGAACTTCGGATTGCCAGCGTTCACGAGCCCTCTCAAAGGCCTAGTGTCATTGCGGTGACACAGCCACCAGCCGTGGGCAGCATTCTACCCTGGGCCAGGAGTCCTCAGTTTTGCATTGTTCTTGTTTAATTTAAAGAGCCAGACCTCATTTTATTAGAGTTAATGAAGTCCCAGAATCTCATTAATGGCTACATAACCTCTCTCTGGTAGCCACATGGTTATTTCAGAAAGGGTAGGTCATGTTAGGAACATATAATCCTATTTTATTTTATTTTATTTTATTTTATTAGAACATGGCATTGGCCTGTGCTTAAAATTGGATTTCTAATTTTTTTTTAACAAATGTCTTTTCAAGTACTTGAGGTAAAATTTCTATGGCTTTTCCAGACAAAAACTCATGTGTATTTGTGAGGGAAATGTTAAATGACAGAGTGTGTATCAGAGTGGGAAGAGCAGGCCCTTTGGGGTCAGAGGGACCGGGGTCAAGTCTCAGGGGCTCCTTCCCCTACTCTGTGTGACAACCCTCTGAACCTATCCTTAAAATAAAGGTAATCTTCACATTATACACACATAGGGTTGTGGTAAGGATTTTAAATAATGCATGTAAAGTGCATAGTCAGAGCCAGACACATAGCAGGTGTACACATGGTAATTAGTAAATGGTAGTTAAGTGGGTGCTGTGGTCTGAATGCTTGTGTCCCCCACCCCCACCCCACACCAAATTCGTACGTTGAAATCCTAATTCCTCTGTGATGGCGTTGGAAGGTGGGGCCTTTGGGTGGTGCTTAGGTCATGAGGGTGGAGCCCTCATGAATGGGATTAATGTTCTTATAAAAGAGACCCCGCATGAGGACATGGAGAACTCAGAGAGCGCTGCACCTGCTCTTGGACCCCACCCTCCAGGGCTGTGAGAAATCAACTTCTGTTCTTTGTAATTCACCCACTCTGTGGTAATATGTGTTACAGCAACTCGGGTGGACTGAGGCAGTGGGCATAGTCAATTTTCATTCCAAATTGTTTTGATTAAATTAAATTTTCCTAGAGGTAAACTAGTTGTTTAAAAGTAGTGATGCCTGAATTTATTCAGGTCAACTTTAATAGATTTAGGAAGCTATACCCTTACTGTCAACAATGGGTTCAAAACACTGTTTCTGGCTCAAACTAGAAAGAAGATATGCAGATAAGGGAACCCAGCAGGTTCAAGCACAGCCTAGGTGACAAGGACACCCCTGCAGTGCTTTACCAGTGCTTGCCACTGGTCACACAGCCGGCCAGGGAGTGAGTATTTGGTTAATTCCCTGCAAATCGTCCATCCCAACAGGAAAGGCGCTGGTTCTCCTTGCGAAGATGACCCACTGCTATGCAGTGCGCTCCGTCCTTTGCGGGGAGCGGTGCTCAGTGAAGCATCGGCCACGGGCTGCGAGGTCCAAGGTGCACCCCAGCTCTGCAGCTGACCAGCTGTGTGACCTCAGACAAGGCGCTTCCAGCCACCCTCACCATGATGAAGACTTCTGTGTTCCTCTGAATCTACAAAAGCTCCGTCTGTGAAATGTCACCTATGCTTGGACTGTAAAGGAACAGGTGACTATATGCTAACGTAAAGTATCTGCTCTCTCTGACTGGGGACACGTTTCTCAGACATGTATTAATTTGCTATTTTCTGAATTGCTGAGGTTTGGCCCTTGCAATGATCTGGTGTCCAGAGGTATTGGTAGTCCCCAGCTGGCTTCTCTCCTCCCGTGTAAGGACGCAAAGCAATCACTCAGTCACCCATTCTAGAATCTTGCTAGAGGTTGGTGTCAGTTTGATTGGTTTGCTCTTTACAGAAATCACTTTTATCACCTCTTAGGAAATTAGGACAGTATCTACCAATCTCTAGTTTGGGATCATTTGCTTACGTGCCCTTCACGCAATTATTCTTCTGTGCCCTGGATGAAAGGGCTGGGATCCTGCCCACTGTGCCGTCCAGGCCCCCTGTCCCCTGGCTTCCCATTGCATTCAGGCTATAGGGGGCCACGGGGAACCGGAGGGTAAGGAGAGGGGAGGAGTGGTTCTCTGCCCTCCTCGGGCGTCAGTGTGGGATGGTGACAGCAGCCACAGCAGTGGCCTGGCAGGGCCAGCCCCAGAGTCTGCTCCTGACTCCGAGTCACAGTGGCACTGGTTCAGGGAGAAATTGGTTTCCTGTGATCACTAATTTCTTGGTAACCTAATTTTTTTTCTTGGTCCTTCAGCCTTTCCAACATCCCTGTAACCAATTTTTATAATAAGTTCCCTCTGTTTGAACATCTAAAGCATTTGTTTTCCGAAATAGGTCCTGACTAATACTCTACATAATTGTTCAGAGCTTGAATCTTTAAACTAATTTAAAGCTACTCTATGATTTTTATTTTGAAACCCAGAGCTTTAAAAATCTAGATACAACCAGCTGCTCGTTTCACAGAATCAAACCAACAGAATGGAATAAGAAAGGAGTGTTCTTGTCAAACTCCAATAAACTTTTAAAAAGGATCTAAATTACTTAATGCTCTGAAAGGTGTTCATAATAGTGGTTCATCATTTGTTGTTTGACAATATACTGATTATGAAAATATTTTACTGTTACATGCTCACTGTGATGAAATCTATTCTACTAACAACTTTCTCCAGAGTATTTTTTAATCTCAGGATTATACAAAACCACCTGACAAAAATAGATACAATAATTCCTGGGCCATTTGTTTCAAAGTCTGTCTTCCCATCTGTTATCCAAAGTTTAGGTCTACACAACCAAAGTAAAACAGAGGATTGTGTAATTATCCTTTGACTCAGAGACAAATAAGGATATCAGAGTAGGGAAGGAACATCTGTGCTTGTTTGATTCAACACTTGTTTGGATACATGATTCCTTTAAAACATCTAATAACCATAGCGTGACTATCTATGTTTGAATGTCTTCAATGATAGGGGTGTCATTACCTTGCCCTCATTTTTTGGACAGCTCGGATTTCCAGATATGCATCCCTTTTATTGGAACGAGCGGGCATGACTGTAGCTTCTGCTCATGGGGGCTAGTTACTCCATTTAGGTTTATAAGAGTAAATAGATCCCCTAGTCTAGTTGAAAGCTTTTTAAACCAATGTAAAAATAGCCATGATGTGTCTTTATGGAAACAATTTCAGCATCTCAGAGGTAGGCCCAGCGCTATGGGGATGTTCTCAACGTCAGGCAGATCCTCTAACTACAAACTGAAGTCCTACCTCTTCCCTGGAAACAATGAACTTGAAAACAAAACAGGTGTTCCTTTCGCACCTCTGTACAGGCTCCTTCAGGAAGCACAGCTCTACCCCTTCCACCACGTGTCAACGTTCAGAGAAGTCCCAGCCAGAGTGAGGTCATCGCCAGCTACACTGGCTCTCAGGAGCCTCCCATTTACCCAGGAACATGAGGGTCTTACATAACCAAGAAAAATATGCTTCTCTGAGAAGGTGACCCAGAAATATGCATTCAAATATTTCTTGCACATCCTTGTTCTAGTGTAAATGGTGCTGGCAGAGCAGGGTGGAGACGAAAGAAGGAAAAATGGCAAGAAATGCCTTTCAGGATTAAATGGCTTTGTAGGCCCTACCTAGAAACTTCATGTCCTACAGCAAACAGGCGCCACTGGAGAATATGAAGCATGACTGCAGTTGCATCGTAGAAAGATTTCCCTGGCAACAGAGTACAGAGCGGATTGATGGGAGACGAGATTGGTGGTAGGGCAAGTCATCAGAGGCAATGACTCAGGAAAGAAGGAAGTGAATAAGGTGGTGTCAGGGAATGTGCACAAGATGGGGACTGAGTCACAGGGCAGAACAACAGAAAGCAGGGATTGACTGGATGTAGAGGTCAGGGAGAGGAAGGAGAAAGCCTGATTCTCAGTTTTCTGGCTGGGCATCTGGGAGGATGGTGAAGTTATTTATAAGAGAAAGGAACTTAAGAGGAATAACAAGGTGGGGGGTTGGTTAATGAGTGCGGTTGGGGCATGTTAAATTGGAGCGTCTCTAGGTCACAGAAACACAGATGACCCACAAGAACTTGGGTAAGTAGACCCGGGGCTCCAGAGAGAAGGCTTCCTCAGGGAAGCTTCAGCTTAGTCCTGGAAGCAAGACTTGGCTCTCCACTTATTCATTCCTAAAGTAATTCTTTCTCCTTTATAACTCATCACAATTGGGACTAAATACTTGTTTGTTTCATGTTCATCTCTTTCTGAACAATGAACTCAGTGAGGGTAGAAAACCTGTCTGTGTTGTTCACCACATATCCCCAAAGCCTGTGCCACAGTGGACACAAAGTGTGTGCAAGGATCACCGAGTGAGCACACAGATCATCAGTTACTCTCAGAGGAGGACCCAGAAAACCTTCCTCTCTGCTTACCTGGAGTCTCACTGACTTTAAGAGCAGAAATTTAAAATAAATGGACTATGAGTACGGTTTAGATTCAGTCCAGGTGATATTTGAATGTTTCCCTTTGGTTCAATACTTCTTTAGGGGAAAAATTTTTAGTTTAAAATGGCTCCTAGCTGTTTAAAAAAATAAATAAAGAGAAAATATTGGTCTGGCTGCCATCTGCTTTAAAAAAAATGTTATGTTTACTTTTGAGTTGTAATCATGAGACTGTTGTAATTTGCCCTCATTTTGCACACGGTTTTATTTCAAATGCCCTATGTTGAGAAGAAGAAATGGACTTCAAATTATGGATATAATCGAGGGATTGGATAAGTAGCAATCTGCTACAGCAATCTTTGCAGATAAGGAGAACCCTATTTCCATTTAATTCTCTTTGACCTTAAATATCTCTGGAATTGGTCCTAAAACCCATTAACTTTATTTGGATTACATAAACATTATTACAAACAGATATTCTACCAGCCACATGCATTGCTTTGGGGTTTCGGTTTTAACCATTATTTTATGTAGACTGATATTACTTACCAGCAGCTTGGTACACACTTTGTTGTTGTTTCATAAAGAACAGTTAAAGCAATAGTCAATGGCAGAACTTTTGTGAATAGTGGGTTTGATATTAATAGCTAAGAAATATGCTGATAAAAGTTATCTACTCAACAGCATAAATTTTTGCATATAACTCATATTTTGAAAAGGACCTTCTCAATATAAAAATGTGAAGTTTATCTGTTTAATAATGCCATGCAAACATCAAACCTATTCTCAGAAGGATCTGGAAATTATACAAATAAATGTTAACGGTGTAGTAGCATTTAGGTGTTTTCCATTTTCTTCTGTTTGTTTAACCATCTTTTCTAAGATTTCTACACTAAAAACATATTGCTTATGTAATAAAAATAAAATTACATTTGCAAAAGGTACAGAAGTTACCTTTGGAAATGTATATTGTCTCAGGATTTAGAGTATATCCTAAATCAATCACTAGGATAATATAGTTGACAAAGACCTATAAATATTTTTAGCCAAGAAGAGTCGATAATTAAGTACACTTTCAGGATCTATAAAATTTTATCAACTATGGAGACTGTAGCAATGGGGCTGAATTACATTTCGGAACTGCTGGGTTCCTGTCTTGACCTCAGCCCTGAATGCCTTCTCTGGCTTACTGGGAGGATGGACGGCTGTTGCTATAACACCTAATTCTGTCCAATGAAGAGCAGGGAAGTTGGTCCCATCCATCACACTTAGTCAGAGTGGTAGAAGTGATTTTCTGGCAAGGTACCAATGATCCATGATGAAAAGGAATTTTTCAGGTTACCTCTTGACCATAACAGGATTATTTTGAAGAACAAAGAAACGAGTTGTTTTATGCTCTTCTAAGAGGTTAGCATAAGGAGCAAAGGAGCTACTAAGTCAGAACCTCACCTCTGACTGCCCAGGACAGTTTGCTGGCCCAGGAACAATGGATTCGTGCCAGCACTGGCGTCACTTCCCAGGGTTTGCCTGGACAGAACTCACTTTTTCCACCAATGCTAATGCAAACTCTGGCTCAGCTTCCAATTTATCATATTCATCTATTCACTCACTCATTCACTTTTTATTTTTCATTTTTTGTGATGCTTTATTGTTGTTGTTTTTTTGTTTTGTTTTTTATTAATTTATTTTTGTTACAGATGTTTCTACTTTTTTCCCTATTGACACCCTCCTCCACATCCCCCCCTCACCCCATCCCCAGCTTTGTTCTCCATGTCCATCAGTTATGCGTACATGCATATAAGTTCTGTGGTTTATCTCTTCCCTCCCCCCACCCCCTCTTCTGAGGGTTGTCAGTCTGTACCCTACTTCCATGTCTCTGGGTCTACCCTGTTCCTCAGACTGTTATGTTCATTATATTCCACAAATAAGTGAGATCATGTGATATTTGTCTATCTCTGCTTGGCTTGTTTCGCTTAGGATAATACTCTCCAGGTCCCTCCATGTCGTCTCAAAGGATAAGAGATCTTTCTTTCTTACAGCTGCATAGTACTCCATTGTATATATGTACCACAGCTTTTTTATCCATTCATCCACTGATGGACACTTGGGCTGTTTCCAGATCTTAGCTATTGTAAATAGTGCTGCTATGAACATGGGGGTACATGTATTCTTTCTGATTGGTGTTTCAGGCTTCTTAGGGTATATTCCTAGAAGTGGGATCACTGGGTCAAATGGCAATTCAATTTTTAATTTTTTGAGGTAACACCATAGTGTTTTCCACAGTGGCTGCACCAGTCTGCATTCCCACCAGCAGTGTACTAGAGTCCCCTTTTCTCCACACCCTTGCCAACACTTGTTGTTTGATGATTTGTTGATGGCAGCCATTCTGACATGTGTGAGGTGATACCTCATTGTTGTTTTAATTTGCATCTCTCTGATGATTAGTGATGTTGAGCATTTCTTCATATGTCTCTTAGCCATTTGTATGTCCTGTTTGGAGAGGTGTCTGTTTAGTTCCTCTGCCCATTTTTTAATTGGGTTCTTTGTCTTCCTTTTGTATTCTTGTGTATGGTGTAAGTTGGTGGTCTAGTTTCATTATTTTGCATGTAGCTGTCCAATTTTCCCAACACCATTTATTAAAGAGGCTGTCTTTGCTCCATTGTATGCTCTTACCACCTTTGTCAAATATTAATTGAGCATAATGTCTTGGGTAAATTTCTGGGTTCTCTGTTCTGTTCCACTGGTCTATATGCCCGTTCTTGTGCCAGTACCAGGCTGTTTTGATTACAATAGCTTTGTAGTATAACCTGTTATCTGGTATTGTGATCCCACCTACTTTGTCCTTCTTTTTCAAGATTGCTGTGGCTATTTGGGGTCTTTTTTGTTCTATATGAACTTTTGAAGTATTTGTTCTAGTTCTGTGAAATATGTCGTTGTTATTTTGATGGGGATTGCATTGAATCTATAGATGGCTTTGGGTAGTATGGACATTTTAATGATGTTAATTCTTCCAATCCATGAACAAGGTATGTGCTTCCACTTTTTTAGATCTTCCTCTATTTCTTTTTTCAATGTCCTGTAGTTTTCTGCAAATAGGTCCTTTACTTCTTTGGTTAAGTTTATTCCTAGGTATCTTAATTTTTTTGCCACGATGGTAAATGGGATTGTTTTTTTAGTTTCTCTTTCTGTGATTTCATCATTGGTGTATAAGAATGCCATCAATTTCTTGATGTTAATTTTGTATCCTGCTACTTTGCCAAATTCCTTTATTAACTCTAGTAGATTTTTGATGGAGTCTTTAGGGTTTTCTATGTATAATATCATGTCATCTGCGAATAATGACAGTTTCACTTTCTCCTTTCCTATTTGGATCCCTTTTATTTTTTCTTTATGTCTGATTGCTGTGGCTAAGACTTCCAGTACTATATTAAATAAGAGTGGTGAAAGTGGGCATCCCTGTCTTGTTCCTGTTCTTAAGGGAAATGTTTTTAGTTTTTGCCCATTGAGTATGATGTTGGCTTTAGGTCTTTCATATATGGCCTTTATTATGTCGAGATATGATCCCTCTATTCCCACATTGCTGAGCGTTTTTATCAGAAATGGGTGCTGGATTTTGTTGAATGCTTTTTCAGCGTCTATTGATATGATCATGTGGTTTTTATCTTTCATTTTGTTTATGTGGTGTATCACATTTATTGATTTGTGAATATTGAACCATCCTTGCATCCCTGGGATGAATCCCACTTAGTCATGGTGAATAATTTTTTTGATGTATGCTGGATCCGATTTGCTAGTATTTTGTTCAGGATTTTGGCATCTATGTTCATCAGGGATATTGGCCTGTAGTTTTCTTTCTTTGTAGTGTCTTTTTCTGGTTTTGGAATTAGAATTATGCTGGCCTCAAAAAACGAGTTTGCAAGTCTTCCTTCTTCTTGAATTTTTTGAAATAGTTTGAGGAGAAGGGGGGTAGTTCTTCCTTGAATGTTCGGTAAAACTCCCCTGTGAAGGCGTCCGGGCCTGGGCTTTTGTTTGCTGGGAGTTTCTTAATTACATCTTCAATTTCCTTAGTTGTTATTGGTCTGTTCAAGTTTTCTATCTCTTCCTGGTCCAGTTTTGGGAGACTATGTGTTTCTAGAAATTTGTCCATTTCACTTAGATTGTCGAATTTGTTGCCATATAAATGTTCATAGTATTTGTTAACAATCCCTTGTATTTCTGTGGTGTCAGTTGTTACTTCTCCTCTTTCATTTCTGATTTTGTGTATTTGGGTTCTCTCTGTTTCTTGGTGAGTCTAGCTAAAGGTCCATCAATCTTGTTTATCTTTTCAAAAAACCAGCTCTTTGTTTCATCGATCCTTTGAATTGTTTTTTTGGTCTTCATGTCATTTATTTCTGCTCTGGTCTTTACTATTTCCTTCCTTCTACTTGCTCTGGGTTTTTTTTTTTTGTTTGTTTGCTTTCTAGTTCTTTAAGTTGTGAGGTTAGATAGTCTATTAGAAATTTTTCTTCTTTCTTGAGGTAGGCCTGTACTGCTATGAACTTCCCTCTCAGAACTGCTTTCACTGCATCCCATAGATTTTGTGTTGTTGTGTGTTCATTTTCATTGGTTTCCAGGAAGTTTTTAATTTCTTCCTTGATCTCCTCAGTAACCCATTCATTGTTTAATAACATGCTATTTAGCCTCCATGTGTTCAAATGTCTTTGCATGTTCTTGTTGCAATTGATTTCTAGTTTCATGCCATTGTGATCTGAGAAGATGCTTGATATGATTTCAGTCTTCTTGAACTTGTAGAGACTTCGTTTGTGTCCTAACATGTGGTCTATCTTTGAGAATGTCCCATGTGCACTTGAGAAGAATGTGAATTCTGTAGTTTTGGTGTGTAATTCTCTGTAGATATCTATTAAATCCATTTGGTCTAGTGCTTCATTTAGAGTCTGTCGTTCCTTGTTAAGTTTTTCTCTGGAGGATTTATCCAGTGATGTCAGCAGGGTGTTGAAGTCCCCTGCTACGATTGTATTGTTGTCGATTTCTCCTTTGAAGTCCTCCAGAAGATTTTTAATGTATTTTGGTGCTCCTATATTGGGTGCATATATGTTTACCAAAGTTATATCTTCCTGTTGGATAGATCCTTTCAATATTATGTAGTGACCTTCTTTGTCTCTAGTTATGGCTTTCATTTTGAAATCTATTTTATCAGATATGAGTATTGCTACCCCAACTTTTTTTTCCTTTCCATTTGCTTGGAAGATTTTTTTCCATCCCTTCACTTTCAATCTATGTGAGTCTTTTGTTGTGATGTGAGTCTCTTGTAAACAACATATATATGGGTCATGCTTTCCTATCCAATCAGCTACTCTGTGTCTTTTTATTGGAGCATTTAATCCATTTACATTTAAGGTGATTATTGATATGTACTTATTTATTGCCATTTTTGTTTAGTGTGGTTCTATTTTCCTTCCTATTTCTTCTACTAATTACAGCAGTCCTTTTAACATTTCTTGCAGTGTTGGTTTGGTGCTAATGAATTTCCTTAGCCTTTTTTTTTTTACTGGGAAGCTCTTTATTTGACCTTCTATTTTGAATGATAGCCTTGGTAGAGTAGTCTTGGATTCAGATCCTTGTTTTTCATGACCTTGATTACTTCATGCCATTCCCTTCTGGCCTGTAGTGTTTCTGTGAGAAGTCAGCTGATAGCCTTATGGGGGTTCCTTTGTAGGTAACCTGTTGCTTATCTCCTGCTGCCTTTAAGATTCTCTCTTTGTCTTTAATTTTTGGCATTTTAATTACTATGTGTCTTGGTGTGGGCCTGTTTGGATTCTTCTTACTTGAGGCTCTCTGTACTTCTTGAACTTGAATGCCTTCTTCCTTCACCAAATTAGGGAAGTTTTCTGTCACTATTTCTTCATATATATTCTCTAACCCTTGCTCGTTTGCTTCTTCTTCAAGGACTCCTATGATGCGAATATTATTACGTTTCCAGTTGTCCCACAGTTCTCTTAAGCTGTCTTCCTGTTTTTTAATTGTTTTTTCCTTTTGGTTTTCTGATTGGTTGATTTTTCCTACCCTGTCTTCTAATTCACTGATCCAGTCCTCAGCTTCCTCTACTCTGCTGTTTAGTCCTTCCAATGTGTTTTTTATTTCTGCTATGTCATTCTTCATTTCTACTTGGTGGTTTTTCATTTCCAATTGGTTGATTTTCAATGTTTCTATGTCTTTATTCATGGTGTTGATGTCCTTACTCATGTTGTTGAGCTTCCTCAAGATCATGCCTCTGAATTCTACCTCTGATAGCTTGCTTAAATGCATTTCATTTATCTCATCTTTGGTAGAGGTCTCTTGTTCTTTCATTTGGGATTTGTTTTTTTGTTTCACCATTTTGGCTTTCTCAATGGGTTTTGGAGCATGCCAAATTTTCCCTGTGGGTGTTGGTGTTCTTCTGTTTGTGGCTCCCTGTATTGGGTTTGGATGAGCATGGGAGGACCCACGTTAAACACCACTTTCAAATCATACTTTTCTGGGTAGATTTTCAAGCCCAGGAACGGTTTAGTTATCCTCTAGCTTTTTGCCTGGAGGCTATTAGTCACGGTTACTTGAAGAGCTTTGGATTCTCAGTTGAATGAAAACCTTCCTCCGGTGTTCAGGGTAAGAGGATTTCCCGAGGGTGGGGCAGATGCTTGTTGTTAATGAGCCTCAATTTGCATTTCAATGGCCCACCTGGGTGGGGTTGAATCTCCGAGGGAGGGGCTGCCGCCTCTCCCCAGAGCCCTGGAAAGGAGTAAGATGGCTACCGTCCTGTGTGGCAGCAACTCAGCAAAAGCTCTGAGCGCCCTCCAAATCCTGAGTGTCCCCACACAGTTCCAGTCTGGTCTGCTCTCCCTCTGCTGGAGCCCAAGGTGAGTGGCTGTGGCTATTTTAGTGCTCTGGCCCAGCCCTCTGCGCTGTGGAGCGGGCTTGGGACTTTAACCCCGAGGGCACTGCTCACAGCTAAGACCACTGCTGTCTGTGGGCTCCCAGCCCCCCTCTCACACCTCCACAATCCTACCAGGATCAATTCAGTGTCCCTGGTTATATGGTCCTCACAAGCTGCTTTTCTGTTGCTTTTTCCTGACGATTTGTCTTTATTGTAGTTGTAATCCAGTTTGGTCCTGGGAGATGGTCTGTGTAGCTTCCATTCACTCTGCCGCCATTTTGGAATCTCCACTCATTCACTTTTAATCATTTGACAAATACTTTTTTAGTGTCAACTATGTGCAAGACATAGACACTGAAGTGAAAGAAAAGTCTGAATCTTTACCCTCATGAAGCTTACATTTTAATGGAGGTCACAGAGGATAAAGAAATAGATACACAGCATAAGGCCAGGTATTAAGTGCCATGGAAAAATATATAAAGCAGATATAGAGAATGACAGCCATTACTCTGTCCATGAAGGTGTCCAGGGACAGTCTTTCTGGGAGGTGACATTTGAATGACCTGAGGAGTGAGCCTTATGAAAACCTGTGAGATGAGCATACAGGGAAGAGGGCCCAGCAAGTGCAAAAACCCCAAAATAGAAACATACTAACCACACTTCAAGGATGTAGTGTAGGTAAGGTGCAGTGAGCCAGGGGGCAAAAGGTAGGAAATGATCTGGATGTGGCCAGGGGGCAGATCAAAGAGGGCTTTGTACATCATAGTAAGGATTTTGTATTTTGTAGTGTGGTTAAAAGTTGCTGGAGAGTTTCGAGTAGGAGAGTGACCTAATTTGTCTCATATTTGTAAGAGGATCCATTTGGCTGCTGTGCAGAGAATGGCCAAGTAAGCGGAGAAGTCAGGACATAGATGGGAGGCTGTGGCTCATTTCCCAGCAACAGTAATCTATTTGAAGAAAGTCTCTAGCATGAAAAATAAGTATAAAATCATGAAAAAAAGTTACTTGGTGTCTCAGAAAAAAACAAAACTTTAAAACAAATTATCATTGATAATAGTAGATATTAGATCTACAAAACAAAAACAGGATGTTGCAAAAAAAAAAAAGAGTGTAGAACATTAATAAAATAAAGTAAAAGGAACTTTTGGCAGTTAAAAATATGATAGCTTAATATAGGGATTGAAGAATAAATTAAGGAAAGTCGAGCAAAAGGTTAAAGAGAAGGAAATAGGAGAGAAAAATAAAAAGAAAATTAGGGGACCAGTCCAAGAGGTCTAACATCTGAATTATAGGAGTTCCAGAAAGAGGGAACAAAAGAAACAAAGGAAGTGAAGAAATAATCAGAGGAACAATTCAAGAAAATTTCCCAAAGCTGAACCACATGACTTTCTAGACTAAAAAGGCCTACCCAGAGCCCAGCATAGTGGATGAAAATAGACCCATGATAAAGCATCTCATTAAGAAATTTCATATCGGGCACAAAGAGATGGAAAAATAGGTTATACACAAAGGATCAAGAGTAAGAATAGCTTCAGACTTTTTAATAAGACACTGGAAACTAGAAGTTAATGAAACATTAACTTACCACATGGCTCATTTGTGAAAGGTGTGTTAAAAGATAAACTTAAACATTTTAAGAGTTTATTTGAGCAAAATTCAATCCACATTGGGAAGTGGTCAGGAGCACTCCTCCAACAGGAGCTGGAAAGAGGCTTTTATAGAGAAGAGGCGGAAGCAAAGTCAGGAAAGCAATGATTGGCTGTAGTTTAGAGCCTAATTGGCTGTTTGTGATCGGTTGTTTTTAGCCTTTTAAAAAAAATTTGTGTTCTGTTTTTGTTTTTCATTTTATTTTATTTATTTTAATTGAATTTATTGGGGCAACATTGGTTTGTTCTTAGCTTTTTTATTTCATAACCTTGCAGCATTTGTAGGCTTAGATTTGGGGCTGCTTACATAAGCCATCATAGCATTAGAGCCACCTCAATCTAATGACCTCCTTGTTTAATTAATTTAACAGATGGCATTTCATAATAGTGAAAACACTGACTACTAACTGATCTAACCATAACAATCATTTTACTCTGTTGAGAGACAGGGGGACAGGAAGTGTACTTGTGTGTAAGTGTGATAAGGAGGAGTGCGGGGAGTGCTAAATCCATATATTCTGTAAAGAAATCATGAAAATGCCCAAACCTTGGAAAGCAATCAAGGAGAAGCAGTACAAGAAAATTATTTAGAATTATAGACACAAAAATTTTTTTTAATCTGAAAGAATTGGGGAGTAAAAAAATGGGAAAGAAGTGAAATGTTAATTGTAGAGATTTCTGACTCTCTAAACTTTGCACATATATAAGTTTGATTTTTAAAACTTAAAAAAAATTTTTTAATGATAATATGAAATGAAGACAGAAAGTGTAGAGCAATACTAATAGAACTTCCTTCCAGGATGGAAATTACATCCAATATGAAGCTACTTGAAATATGACTCATGGCACTGAGAACTAAATTTAAAATTTCATTAAGTTCTAATTAGTGTACATTTAAATAGCCACACGTGGCTAGTGGCTGTCATATTAGAAGGTGCAGCCATATACAACGGCCTGCTGCTATCTAGGATCGACTTTGTTTCTACAATAGACTCTTCTTTTGCCTGCTTATTTTTTTTTTCTGTCTTTACTGGATCATTTCCATCAGCCATACTAAAATATCATTTATTCATCTTTTTTAAAAATGCTGACTTGATTCTTATCCCTCTGTGACTCTCCACCCCATTTCTTTGTTCACTTTATAGCAAAACTCCTCAAAAGAGCTCTCTATAAACATGCTGTCCAACACAGCAGCCTCTGGCCACATGTGGCTATTTAAATTTAAATTAATTAAAATTAAATAAAATGTGAAATTCCGTTTCCTTAGTTATACTAGCCACATTTCAGGTCTCGGTAGCCATGTGTGGCTAGTGGACAGTGTTGAACAGACACAGATTCAGGACCTTTCTGCCATCTCGGAAAGCTGTCAGATAACACTGTGAGGCACTGGCAGGGGCAGAGGAAGTCGGCACAGTTGCTGCTTGTTTGGCACATTTGGTGCTAGAAGGATAAGAAAGTTCTCTTCCGGCTATTTCTTTCTTCTCAGTGGATTAGAAAGTAAGTTCATCAACTGAGAGTGAGGAAGACAGGGGGATGCTGAAGTATGTGAAGAAAGGACACGGTAGGAAAGAAAGAACCTTGCCAGAGAGCAGGAGAGCAAATTGATGGGAACACTAAGAGCAGAGTTTCCTCCAAGGAAAATTGGAATCATTATGTTTATTTTAATATGTTTATTGTTTTCCTCAATGTTATTACTAAAGAGGACATCCTTAAAATTGGCCAGTGTGAGTGGGATGAGAGCATGAGCCAATTTTCTGGCTTCCCTCACAGTGCCTTTGAAAACAAAGCAGGCTGAGAAATCTGGCTGTGACCACAACCGATTCAGCAGGAAGGAAGGGGAGGTCCCTTCCTGGAGATGTTTTGCAGTGATAAGTTATGGGAACTTCCTCAGTTAAGGTTCTTGTGATTTTAAGAAATAGAAACCAATGCAATCAAACTTAAACAGGTAAAGGAGATGGACTACAACAATAGAGGGGTGTCTCCTGGGATCCACAGGAACGCAGCTGGTCCTCAAGGGGACTTCAGCCAGAGGTAGCCAGGGGGACTAGAAAGCTCTCAGGGACTGAGACAGAATCATATTTCTCTCTCTCTTTCCTTCCTCCCCCTATAAATACGGTTTCTTATCTCTGCTTCCGCACAAGAAACACTGTTTTTCTTCTCTCTAAAGAAAAGATCAGCTTTCTCTGCAGAATTCTCAGCACACTTGATGAGAGATGACCGTTGCCATAATATGCTTAGTTTTTATTACAAGAAAACATCTTGTTTCTTGTTTCTTGTTTCTTGTTTCTTTAGAACAAGAAAACATCTCAGATTAACAGGAGCATCTCAGTCCGTCTCAAATATCTAATTGAACCTGATTAGTCAAATTTAAGACAACTGCCCTATGCTAGTTCAAACACTCTGACAGGTGATGGAGCCATGGGTACAAACACAACTTCAGAACCCATTCCCAGGATGTGGGGCCATTCTCAGAGCTCCTTGGGGCCACCCCTGGGAAGTTCTTCCTGTTCTGTTACCTTCCTCGGTTACAGCTGACATGGGTACGGGGGGGTTGCCTCTCTGTAGGACTACACAGCTTTCCTAGCCCACTTCCTGCCCAAAGTTAAGGTTGGGGTCTCAGGCTTACTAGACCTGACTCATGGTTCCTTTGGCGCTGTTGCCCAACTCTCTCAAAAATGTAGTGAGGCCCCACCTATCTGCTTCCAGACGTTTCCATGAGAAGCAACCACACTCAGTATTCTCTTTGAGGGACGTCTTATATGAGCTTTATTGCTTTGCTTTCTTGCCCCCAACCCTCTCCTCCTGTCTCTGTCTGCCTCTCTCAATACTTCGCTGGACACAACCAGCAGCAACCACATAGAATCCTAAGGCTCTGTTTTCTAACATCTTCCCCCTGAAGGGTGAATGATCTGCCTTCACGGAAATCACAAGCAAATGTTTGGCTTTCTTCCCAGCCTGCCGGATCCGTGTCCTCATTGCTACTGCTTCATTGATAAGCCAATATTTTAAGGCTTTAGGTTTTCGCAGCAGTATATCACTTTTGGTACCTTTTTTTTTTATTAGTATTGGCCAGGGTAGGTTGTTTTTGTTGTTTATTTGTTTTAATTTTTTTCTTTTTATTGATTTTTTTAGAGAGAGGGAGAGAGAGATAGAAACATGGATAAGAGAGAACATTGATTGGCCACCTCGTGCATGCCCCATACTGGGGATCGGGCCCACAACCTGGGCATGTGCCCTGACCAGGACTCGAACCAGTGACCTCTTGATACATGGGTTGACACTCAACCTCTGAGCCACACCAGCCGGGCGGGTAGGTTTTTTTTATATTGCAGTAACAATTTACTGTGAGTCTCAGTGGCCTTAATACAATACAGGTTATTTCATAGGCATACCTGGTCTGAAAGGAGCCATGTGAGTCTCCAGGGCAACTGCCTTCCATGAGGTGACTCAGTTATTGAGGTGGTGTCAATCTTTGGCACTGTCATCTCAACTGATGGACTCAGCCGACAAGGGAAGAGATCACAGGGGGAACTCACATCGCTTTTCTAAGCTTTGGTCCAGAAGTGAGACACATCACTTCAGCTTGTCCATTCACCAGAAATTAGTCCTACAGCTCCACCTAACTACAAGAGGGCTGGAAATTCCAGGAAGCATGTGGATAACTACTGAGCAGTAAATGTCTCTGCCACAGTCCACGGAGGCCTCCTGTTGAGAGACCAAGGCTACAAGATCAAAATAGCCTGAACAGTGGAGTCACTGCAGGGAGGACCCTTACCCTGGACAGTGTCCAACCTGCAGTGGAATTTGTACAAGTGAGAAACAAAATGTTGCGTTAATCCACTGAGACTTCAAGGAGTAAATGAAACAATGCAGCACACTTTCCCTGAAGTGACTGTGACTCCAATCAAAATACCAGTAGGATGTTTTGGAGAATTTGCTAAAACGATATAAAGCTCGTGAAGAATAGTAAAGGAGAGAGAATAGCCAGTACAACTGTAAACAGAATAATGAGGGAGAACTAATTTTACCCAATATTTATAAAATGTATAGGTAGAGAAAGTACAGGAAATACAGAAAGACATCACAGAGAAAGTACAGGGAATAACAAAGATGTTAACAGAGAATGAATATCCCAGAAATAGACCCAAATACATTTAAGAATTTTGAATATAAATAAAATTTTAAGTCAATGAGAAAATATGAATAATTCAGAAATGTTGTTGTGACAAAAAGTCATTGGGGGGGAAATGCTAAAGTACCTCACTTCCTGTGTGCAAATAATTTCTAGGTGGATCAATAACTTAAATGTAAAACATAAAAATCACTGGTAATTTTTAAAAATAATTTTGAACTGGGGAAGATCAAGAGACATAGAAGACAAAATTGACAAATTTATTTTTGTAAAAATTAAAACTTCTGCCAGACAGAGACTACCATATACAAAGCCAAGAGATAAACCAAAGGATAGAAAAAAAAAGTTTGCAATTTATATAATAGGAAAGGGGTTCATTTCTTTAATATTCAAAGAGTTGTAAAAGTTGGCAAGAAATAAATGAACAATTCAGTGGAAAAATAGGCAAAGGTTAAGCAGTTTGCAGCAAAAAAAAGAAAAAAAGGAAATAGACAATAAACATGAAAAGATTTTTTTTAACTTCTTAAATAATCAAAGACTAAGTTAAAACAAAATAATATTTGCACTTAGTATATTTGCAAAAATAAAATTTTGCTCATACTCGAGGGTATGGGAAACATGGAGTTCCACATATGAATGGAACATAAATTGCGGTGACCTCTTTGGAAAGCAATTTGGCAGTAACTATTAAAATTTAAAAAGCACATTCTCTCTAGCTGAGCAATTTCCCCTTCTAGGAACTTTTCCCACAGAAACACTTGCGCAAGGAAGCAAATATATACTGTACAGGGACAACTGATAATGTTATTTGTAACAGTAAAAAACTAAATAAAACTTAAATGCCTATCAAGAGAGGACTAAGTGTACATAGTATATACATACAGATTTCTAGGAAAAGTAAATCATAGCTATGATTATGTTCAGCTATAATTACATTATATATGAGGGTGTGGGTGAAGAGGAGGGCTTTTACTTTTCATGTTATACCTATTTATATTAGAATTTACCTTATGCAGGCAATACTTTTTTTTTCTTTATTGATTTTAGAGAGGAAGGGAGAGAGAGAAACATCAATGAGAGGGAACATCGATTGTCTGCCTCCTGCAAGCCCCTCACTGGAGATTGGGCCCATAACCTGGGCATGTGTCCTGACCAGGAATCAAACTGGTGACCTCTTGGTGCATGGGTCGATGCTCAGCCACTGAGCCACACCAGCCGGGCATGCAGGCAATACTTTTTGAATAAAAAAAAAAAAAACACAAAGATTTATCCTCCCAAGCAAATATCAATCTTATATTTTTAACTGTCAATCTGTAGCTAAAAAGATATTAGCAAATACAAAAAAAAGTTAGACATTCAAACTGTGTTATAAATGAGCAAACTGGGTCACCATGATCTCCAGGCACAGAAAGCATCCCCAGGTTTTAATAATAGTCTTCGTCAACATTCCGAAAAGAAAATCAATAATAATAGTAATAGCTCATATTTATTGAGCAAAGACTAAACTGGATTTGGTGCTGAGCACTTTTACATGAATCATCTCATTGAATCCTCACAAGTTCCATGCAGTAGGGCCAGCTTTCAGCCTCATTCTACCCGTGAGGAAACTAAGAACCAGAAAGAGAAATTAAGAAATATCACGAGAGATGCAGGGTTTGTGTTTCAAAGCATTTGTAATATGCTTCCATGGATGGGGCTTCCAGGCTGACTTCACAACTTACTCTCTGGGTGTCCTCAGGAGGGTGATTTCCCCATCAGTCACATGAGAACAGTGACAGAACCTGCCTCCCAGGGTTGTCATGGGGATTAAATGAGATAACACATGTGGTGTGCTTAACACTGTGCCTAGCACATAGTGAGCTCTCAATGAACCTTAGCTACTGTGGTTATTATTAGAATGTGGTCTCTTCTTACCTGTCCAGTCTCATACCTTTCCATGCCCCCTTCCCGTCCTCCTTGAACTCAATCTCCAGGCTTTCTAACTCCCTTGCTTTCCTCCCATGGCCCCCCAAGGCTTCTGTGCCTCTGTTGCTCCTGGTAGTGTTTGTACCCACCTTCCATCTCTTCTTCACCTGGCTGACACTGATTTATTCTTAAGACTCAGGATAACTTAGGAATTACTTCTTCCAGGAAGCTTTCCTTGATCTCAACTTTTTGGTTAGGTGCTCCTTCTTGAGTTTCATCGTGCTGTGCTTCCCCCACTCATGTCTTTGTCAGACTGCTACACTATAACATTCTAAATGCTTAGCCACCACCCACACCTGTGAGATCTTGAAGTTGGGTTCAATGTTTTCTCCCAAGGCGTTCCTCCAGTGCTTAGCAATAAAGATGTGCTAAGTGAGTGAAGTGGTAACTGAAAGGAGAGTAGGCTACTTGTCCTGCAACCTCAGGAGGTTATTCCTTTGGGAAAGTAGAATGCAAGTCAGACAAGTGGAGTTATTAATTCATTAAATTGTTTTATTAATTCTGCCCAGCTGGTGTGGCTCAGTGGTTGAGCATGGACCCGTGCACCAAGAGGTCACTGGTTCGATTCCTGGTCAGGGCACATGCCCAGGTTGTGGGCCCAATCCCCAGTAGGGGGCATGCAGGAGGTGGCCAATCGATGTTCTCTCTCATCGATGTTTCTCTCTCTCTCCCTCTCCCTTCCTCTCTCTAAAAATCAATAAAGAAAAAAAAAATTTTTTTTAAAAAAGAAGCTTGGTCATCTTGTTCCCATCTCTCAAAATGTGATAAAGAACATTAAAAAAAAAAATTAAAATACAAAAATAAATAAATTTAAAAAATTAAAAAAAATTATTTTATTAATTCCTACTATTGTTCTAGGTGCTGAGGCCACCATAGTAAATAAGACAAAGAGTTCTGCTCCCTGATGTTTACAGTCTAGCATGAATAGGAAAGAGACAGACAAAAAATAAGTGACAAGATAATTTAAGTAGCAATAAGTTCTGGAACAAAAGTAGAACAAGGTTAGTGCAGAGAGTGATAGGGAGCAAGGGGCTAATTTAAACTTTGCAGTTAGGGAAGGACTCTGTGGAGGTGACCTTTATTTATTTATTTATTTTAATCCTCACCCAAAGATATTTTCCCATTGCTTTTTAGATAGAGTAGGAGGGAGGAAGAGAGAGAAAGAAAGAGTGAGAAACATCGATGTGAGAGAGACACATCAATTGGTTGCCTCCCGCACGTTCACACCTGCAACCAAGGTACGTGCCCTTGACCAGGAATCAAACCCACGCCTCTTCGGTCCACAGGCCAGCACTCTAACTGCTGAGCCAAACCGGCCAGGGCTGGAGGTGACCTTTAAATTGAACCCTGAATGACAGGAAAGATCCAGTCATGCAGAAGTCAGGGAGCAGAGCAAGCTGCAAGGCCCTGGGTGGGACCGAGTTTGCATTTCCACCAGCAGGAAGAAGGTCTGGGTGCCTAGAGCCCAGTTTCACCAGATGAGGTCAGAAAGGGGCCACGACCCAACCCGGTCTAGTAAGGCCTCTTAGGTCATGATAAGGTATCTAGATTTTGTTCTGCCCACAGTAGGAAGCTACTGAAGGGTTTTATGCAAGACAGTGAGATAATCTGATTTAATATTTTTGGAAAGTGACTCTGACCTCTGTGCAGAAGGCAAGAATAGAAGTAGTATCAGGTTATCGCCTCAGTTCCATGAGGTGACTGCAGTTGGAGCTGGAGATGGAGAAAAGTGCATGGATTGAGGTCATCTTGGGAAAGAGATGACAGGACTTGCTGATGGAGTGACATGGCACAAGAGGAATCAGAATGATCCCTAAATTAGACTGGCAGCTGTGTAGACCGTGGTGTCATTCACCAAGGTGGTGAAGACCAGAGGAGACACGGTGTGAGGGACAGAGGTTGGGGAGGAACCAAAAGCTCAGTTTGGGGCATGTTAGGTTGGAGATGCTACCGGGCATCCAAGTAGAGAGCACGATAGCCAGTGGGCTCCATAGCCCAAAGCTTGATGGGAGCATCTGGGTTGGAATTCCAAATCGGCTAATCATCTCAAATGAATGATGTCTCACAGGGGAGTAGAACAGAAAAGTGGGGGCAAATGAGTGTAGAAGGATGGGGGTGGGGAGAGAAAGGAAGGCAAGAGGAAAGAAGAGGAAGGAAGGAAGGAAGGAAGGAAGGAAGGAAGGAAGGAAGGAAGGAAGGAAGGAAGGGAGGGGGGAAGGGAGGAAGGAGAGAAGAATAAGGCCTCAAATCCAGCTCAGAGAGTGAGAAACTGTGAGTGATTTAGGCGGGAAATCCACCCAGAGAGTCCTCCAGGAGAGGGTGTGTAGCACACCCTCTGAGAGCAGAAGCTGAGAAGAACGTGAGAGGTTGAAGAACGCCCTGAGGGGTCAAGTCAGATACATGCAGCAAAGCGAATGACTGGATTTGGCCAAAGGGAGGTCATTAATAACTTCGACAGAACTGTTTTGGTGGCGTGCTAGGGTAAAAAGTTCAACTAGGGGACGTTGAGAGAATGAGGACTGAGACAGTGACGCTAAAAAAACACCTTAAAAATGTTTTCTTGTGGGAAAACGAGGCCTTAGCAGGAGAGAGAAGGTCAAGAAGAGGTGTTTTTTGGTTTATTTTCTTTGTTTTTATGTTGGTAGAATTGGGGAGAGGAGGGCTGGGCGCTGAGCAAGGAAGGTCCTGAGAAGGTGAATGGGGAGGGGATCCCGGCAAAAGTGGAGGGTGAGGGTGACCTGAGAGGAGCCAAGTCATCTGCTGTGACCATGGGGAAGGGGAGCACTCAGAAGAGGCAGCCCGGACGGCAATCTGACAACGGGACAGTCTGGCAGCTTCTGTTTTCTCAGTGAAGCGACAGAGGCCTCAGCTGGAGTGTGAGGAGGGGAGGACGAAGGTGCCAGAGCCGTGCCGTGAAGTGGGACAGTGCCCAGCCAAGGGACACGTGGGCAGGCGACGGCGCTGTGGAGGGCCCGTCATGTTTGTGACTAGGAATTAAAGCGAGCCTAGTTTCTATACTTTCATTTTGTCGCTTTTAGCTCCTCAGATGAGCTGACAGTCGATGATATCAGGGTCAGACTTTTGTCCAGGAACAAAGTGCTTCGGGGATGTCCATTCCCGGCATCTGAGGGAACAGAGCCGGCCCGGGGCCACACTGTGGAGGAGGGACAGCTTATCGTGGGAGTCACCCCACCCTCCCGCACCCTTCCCCCTCGCCCTCCCGCACCCTTCCCCCTTGCCCTCCCGCACCCTTCCCCCTCGCCCTCCCGCACCCTTCCCGCACCCCTCCCGCACCCTTCCCCCTCGCCCTCCTCTTCCGGAGCAGAAGCTCCGCGTTCAGCTCTTCGCTCAGGTTGTGAGAGTCACCGGACAGGACACTGAACTCATCGCAGTTACGTCATGGACGCTGGTGTTTTAAACCATGCCAATCTGATTGCGTGGGTGGACTCCTGTTTTCTCGCTCTCCCACTTGACAAGAAAAAAGCCTGATGTCCCAGCTGCTGGCTAACAGAGGCGGGAGGCATCTGGGACCCTGATGACAGCAGGTCCCTGGTTCCACCAGTCTTGGAGCCTGTCTTCCCTCTAAACTTCCTGTTATTTGAAATAATAAATCTCCTTCAAAAAAAAAAAAAAAAAAGACAGTTTGAGTCAGGGTTTCTGTTACTTGCAGCAAAAGCATCCTCATGGACACAGTCGTTTTTCTGTATTTACAGTGTATAAGAAACCTTCAAACTGGAGGGACCAATGCCTGCCTTGCTCTCAGCTGGAGGTACTGTCTAATGGCAGAGGGAAGGCTGCGCCCACGAAGCAGGACTTGGGGTCGCCGGGTCACTGCTCCCACACTTTAGGTTAGCCAAGAGACAGAGGAGTTTGTCCACAAACTGGTCTGGCCGGCTGGACTTGTTTTTATCATTATGTAAACAAATGAAATGTGACTGAGGAGAAGGACTGCTGTTGTATAAAATCCAAGCTGAATACTTTTAGTAAATAGTAAAGGGAAAGTCACTGAAAAAAAAGAAAACAAAATATCTCAGAGTTCGGTGTGGGCGAGACAGATAATTGGTAAGTTTTGTTTCACCTAGAAGATCCTGAACTCAGGCTGTTTCCCAGCTGTCTTTGAGATCTCTCTCCACTTTAAAGGTGTTGGGACTGGAAACCACGGACCTTAAGCCAATTTTATTTATAGAAGTCCACACAGAGCTCCAATCAGCTCTCGAATACTTAAAGAACAGGCTTTGTTCCTTCAAAATATTGTCTAATGAAGGTATAGGCATATTTATTTGTATGTTTTACTCTAATAAAATACTCAGAGTGGCTTCCAATTTTACTGTTTCTCTACTTGAACTGAACAACTTCTCTGATTCGCCCAACTAGCTGCTATTCTGAAGGCTTCCAAGTAGAGGTGTCCCCTGTTCCCCTTCAGCCCCCTCTCCCATATGGTCACCCTGTTGCCCTCAAACTCCCTCCTAACTCTACATCAGCAGCACCTGTGTTTATAAAATTACAATTGCATTTAGAAGGGTACCTTTAATTTTCATAAAAGGCCTGGAAGGATCTACACTAAAGTGATCCCCTATGTCTGCGTGAAGAGATTATGCATTTCCCCCTTATTATCATGCAGGTGGATAATAAAGGTGTGAACCGGTGTTGACTTGGTGAGAAACCTTGCTGGAAACGGAGCGGCGCTGCTTGCAAACACGAGCTCCACTGCACACTCAGTGCCTCATTCAGACAGACAGTCAAGTTGGGCAAAGGGCAGTGGAGCAGAGGTTGCAAGACCTGATTTCCTCATCCTGACTTGATGACAGCTGGTTTGGAGCTTGAAGAAAGTCATTTGCCATTTCTGGGTCTCTCTCTTCTTAGATCAGAGCAGCCACGTGACGGGGCCAGATCCTTCCTGGGTTGGCCGGCGGCACACAGGAAGCAACAGGGCTGCTTCGTGCTTGCGGAGCGTTGTTCAGCTATTGAACTCGAGCATCTCCAAGGCTTATGTACCATGTTTTGGTTCAATAGAGACTCAGCACTTCTCCCCTCCATTTATAAAGGCCATTATAGAAATTTAGGAAAATATAGACTAACACAAAGAGAAGAAATATATTATAATCCCCCCCACCTTGGAAAGGAGTTTTATTCTAGAGGCCTCCGGATACTGAACCCTACTATTCTGAAAGGGCAGAGGGAGAAGGGAGGGTGGGTTACTGCACCCCCCTCTTCTTTTTGGTTGTTCTTTTTCACTTCCCTGTTGTGCGGTGGAGTGTGACAGACTTGGACGCAGAAGTGGAGTTCAAGTAGCTTTAACTCAGGCATATTGACTTTACGCTACTGTCTTAACTTTCTTTTTAAATTTTTATTCTTAATTGTGGTGAAATACAAATAGTAAAATTGACTGTTTACCACTTTTAAGTGTCCAGTTCAGTAGTGTGAAGCACATTCACATTGTTGTATAACCAATCTCCAGGACGTTTTCACCTTGCAACACTGAAACCCTGCACCCATTACATGACACCCCCCGTCCCCCCTTCCCCCAGCCCCTGGCAAACACCACCTACTTTCCATTTTATTAATTTGACTGCTCTAGACACCTCGTTTAAGTGGAATCACACAGCATTTTTCATTTGTGACTGGTTTGTTTCACTTACATAATGTCTTCAGTATTCATCCATGTTGTAGAATGTATCAGCATTTTCTTCCTTTTTTATGGCTCAATAGTATTCCATTGTATGCATGTGTCACGTTTTGTTTATTCATTCATCTGTTGATGGGCACTTGTGTTACTTACACCTTTTGGTTATTGTGAATAATGCTGTCATGAACACAGGTGTACAGATATCTCTTGGACACCGTGCTGTCTATGTCTTAACCTCGTGACTTTCCCTATCTTTTGTTGTAGAATGGGGAAAGAAGAACGCTTGCCTTTTACAACCCATGAGTAGAGTACTAGTAAAACAGTGAAGGGCCATTGGCAGTGGTGTTCACACTGCTACAGAGCAGGAGTGGGGACCGGATGGGGTGAACTGGCCCACGCTGGAAATGCTGGGAGAGATGAGAAAGACTGACCTGCAGCTGGTCCCACGTGAGCACCCATCCTCATCCACCCCCACTGAGCCCCCAGCCTGGCCCTCCCATTGCTCTAGCTTTTCTCCTTGTCTTTGGTTTGGTTGTATAGCTTCTCTGTCAAGCTCTTCTTCCCTTCCTCTCTGCCTGGCAATGTCTATTACTCTTCATGACCTTCTTAAGCGAGTGTTCTGCCTCTGAGAATTCAGGCATGTTTCGTAACACACAGAGAAGTAGAGCCATTCCTACCTGAGAAACAAAAGCAGATGATCTCAGTGTATACATAAATCACAAAACTTTAGAAAGCAACTCTTTCAGAAGCATAGATTTATAAATTTCTACTTCAGGAGGCTAAATCCTATCCTGATGGCCCCAAACGACTTGTCTCTAAGGTGTCCTATTTGCTTCCAGAACTCCATTGACTCTTAGGAGACTTGTGTCAGTAATGCCCCAACTCTAATCTTTCATAGGTCTTTGAAGTCCATATTAACTGAGACATAGCAATGACATAATATCTTCATGTTGAAGCACTTGATAGTTTATGAACCATCTTTATGTGTATTGTGCTATCTGATTCTCACAATCCTATGAGGTGGGCAGACAAGCATCGGTGCATCTATTTTCGAGATGGAGAAGTAGGAGCTCAGATGTCAAAGAGCCAAACCTGAATCCTGTTTTCTGTCTCTTGCTCATGAGACCCTTACAAGTGGAGAAGTCATGGGGGTGAAGGCTGGAGTCACCAAGGCCACATTCGGGAGCTCCCGAGTCAAAGAAATGGAGGGGGGTGGAATGGCTCATGATAAAACATTCATGATAAATTCATGATAAAACAAAGACATAGGCATAGAGAAATACTAGTGTATGCAAATGTGTGTGTGAAGAAAGAGGCAAAAACATTTAAAAGATGAGAAAAAAGGAAAAACAAACAATGTCTGATTTATTGCAGACTAGTACTGTCAGGTTAATCTTGGAGTTAATTACATTTGTAGGTGGCCCTACTTGAAAGGCTCTCTTACTGATTTATAATCTAGACTTTGTCAACATGCTTAAACTATTAGAAAAAGAGAAAGCGTTTTGTGTTGTTTAAAATGATGCATTAACCTGTTGGAAAAATCCATCACCTGTAAGTAGCTTGCTGCATTGCCATTAGGAGAAGTTCATACTGTGAGAAAAATATAATTATGGGAGCTCTGAAGATGAGATCTTCTCCAATCCCTCTGAAATTAAAGGCTGTAGGAAGAATTTAGCCACAGCACTAATATGCCTGCTGCTGTTTGTTCCTGTTGTGCTCCGTTCATTACAACTAACTACTCACGTGTAAACAAACAGTAACACAATGCTGGTGTTTTGTGCTAGTTTATCAAAATACGTGCATAATTGTCCACTATCTCCTTCACTCCCTCTCCCACAGCCTTCACCCTGGAGCAGTGGCTTGTATGTTCATATCGCACAGAAGCATGATTTCCTTCTTCTGTTGCTCCTGTAAAATGGCAAGACTAGCACTTTTACTAAGGGTGACGTCTACGAACTCCTGTGTCTTCAGATGAAGCACTGTCCAAATTTGAGGAGAATTAAATCCCACACGTTTTCCTTGAGTGTGACTGAGGGATTTTCTGTCTTATCTAGGTCTCCAGTTGATTGGCATCTTTCCCCATTGTACAGCATGATTTAAATGTGAGTGGTCCCTGTTCAGAGGAAGTTAGATGTTCCAAGTCAAGGACACTGCTTCGCTTTAGAAATCCCCAGGGCCCACAGAGTGCTGTGAAATTGGCATCAGATGTGCCGCTAATGTCTGAGACCAACATCTGCCTCAAGGCCACAGAGAGTCTAATCTGGGTGCCCCATGGGGACTCGGCAATGTTTGGAGATATTTGGGTTTGTCACAACCAGGGGAAAGAGCTGCTACTGCATCTAGTGGGTAGAGGCCAGGGGTGCAACTACACACCCCACAAAGTACAGGATAGCCCCTCACCAGAGTTATTTGACCTGTATCAGTTTGCTAGGGCCGCAAGAACAAAGTACCATTGGATGCCTTAAACAGCAGCAAGTTATTGTCTCCCAGTTCTGGAGACTAAAAGTCTGAACACAAGCAGCGTTTGCTCCTTCTGAGGCTGTGAGGGAAGCATCTGTACCCGGCCTCCCTCCTGGGCTTGTAGATGGCTGGTCTTTCTGCATCTCTTCACACTGTCTTCCCTCTGTGTGCATCTCTGCATTTGAATTTCTTGTTTTTTTGTAAGTCACCAGTCCTATTGGACTAGGGCCTACCCTAATAACCTCATTGTAGCATGATTACCTCTGTGAAGCCCCTATGTCCAAATAAGTTTGCTTTCTGAGGTACTGAAGTTAAGACTTCAACATAAAATTTGGGGAAGAATCAAGTCAACCTATAACACAGCCTAAAATGGGCTAAATATCTCATGTAATTTATTGAATACTGTACTGAAAATGAAAAACAGAAAGGCTGTGTGAGTACTCACCATTAACATATACAGTCGAAAGTACTCCATTGTGAAGTTAAAAAATCCTAAGTCAAATCATCCTAAACCAATACCATCTGTGTATTATAAAGAATGCTAATAGCACCCGGGCTGGTTTGGCTCAGCGGTTAGAGCGTTGGCCCGCAGACCAGAGAGTCCCGAGTTCGGTTTCTGCTAAGGGCATGTAACTTGGTTGCAGTTTGTCCCCGCCTCGGTTGGGGTCGTGCAGGTGGCAGCCACTTGATGTGTCTCTCTCACATTGATGTTTCTCTCTCTTTTCCTCCCTCTCTCCCTCCTGCTGTATCTGAAGATGAATGCAAAAAGTGTCCTTGGGTGAGGATAAAAAAAATGAAATAAAATAAAATAAAAATGAATGTTAATAGAGTCCAGCCGGTGTGGCTCAGTGATTGAGCATTGACCCATGCACCAAGAGGTTGCTAGTTCGATTCCCAGTCAGGACACATGCCCAGGTTGTGGGCCCAACCCCCACTGGGGGGCATGCAAGAGGAGGCCAATCAATGTTCTCTCTCATCAATGTTTCTATCTCTCTCTCCCTCTCACTTCCTCTCTCTGTAAAATCAATAAAGGGAAAAGAAAAAAAAATTAAAAAAAAAAAAAAGAATGCTATTAGTGAGGAAGCCTTTTTAAACTGTTTCAATTTATGGTGAACTGACATGCCTTAACAGTGTAGCATAATGTTAAAATATGAGCTTCCGTGTTAGTCTGATGTGGATTCATAGCCCACTCTGTCATTACTGCTGTATAAGCTTGGGAAAGCCAATTAACCTCTCTGAATCGTCCTTCCTGGTCAAAACGGAAGATAAGAATATCTGCACTACAGATAGAGCTACAGTGAGGATTAAATAAAATAATGCATAAAGTGAGTTTTGCTTAATGTCTGGCACATAGAATGTGTCCATTAAACATTAGCTGTTGGTATTATTATTAAGAAAAGAGAAGAAAATGCCACCTTGACTTTATTCCTTCATGGCAGTGACATTGATTGTGCACTTTCAGTGCACTAAGCCTAGAGATACAAGTGTGGGTAAGATCTTTGCAGTCTGGTGAAGAAGGGAAACAAGTGAATAATAATAAGAGCTGTGCAGGAAACGCCATAATAGAACTATACATAACCTTCTACAGGAACATGAGCAGGATTTATGGAAATATTTATAGAAACCTGACATCATCATCTTAATTTACCCAAAGGTGAACTTGGGTTTTACACCAGCAGCCTTTTTAGACTCTATTATGACAAAATCATGCCCCCTTCATCACTACTAGAACTAATATGTGGTTTTCAACTATCAGTGAAAAATGCACCTGGAGCACTGAGCTCAGGTGACTGAGGAGGCTGTGCCACTGGGTCCTATATATAGGACACCTACTATGCAAGGCCACTCTACCAAGTCCGGGAGACATAGCAGCTCTACCTGATACATAGAAACAAACCCAGGCAAGCAGCCAAAATGTGGAGACAAAGAAACATGTTGCAAATGAACAGGAGAAATCCCCAGAAAAAGAATGAAATGAAATGGAAGCAAGCAAACTACCAGATACAGAATTCAAAACAATGGTTATAAGGATCCTCACAGAACTTAGTGAGAACTTTAAGGAACTTAGTGAGAACATCAATGGCATGAAAAAGGACATAGGAACCATAAAAAAAAAAAATAAAAATAAAAAAAAATAAAAAAAACAGAAAGGAGGCACACACTAACTGAAATGAAAAATAATTTACAGGGAATCTACAGTAAAGTGGAGGATGCTAAGAATAAAATCAGCACTTTGGAATATGAGAAAGCAAAAAATACCCAATCAGAACAGCAAAAAGAAAAAAAAGAAATCTCAAAATATGAAGATAGTGTAAAAAGCTCCTGGGACAATTACAAGTGTACCAACATTCACATCATGGGGGTGCCAGAAGGAGAAGAGAGGAAGCAAGAAATTGAAAACCTATTTGAAAAAATAAAGATAGAAAATTCCCCTTACCTGGGTGAAAGAAATAGACATACAAGTCCAGGAAGTGCAGAGAGTTCTAAACAAGATGAATCCAAAGAGGCCCACACCAAGACACATCATAATTAAAATGTCAAAGGTTAAAGACAAAGAGAATCTTAAAAGCAGCAAGAGAAAAGCAGTTAGTTACCTACAAGGGAGCTCCCATAAGACTGTCAGCTGATTTCTCAATAGAAACTTTGCAGGCCAGAAAGGATTGGCAAGAAATATTCAAAGTGATGAAAAGCAAGGACCTACAACCAAGATTACTCTATCTAGCAAAGCTATCATTTAGAATCAATGGACATATAAAGAGTTTCCCAGCCAAGAAAAATATAAAGGAGTTCATCACCACCAAACCAGTATTATATAAAATGTTGAAGGGTCTTCTTGAAGAAGAAGATAAAAAATATGAACAATAAAATGGCAATAAATACATATATATCAGCAATTTACTCTACAGACAAAATGAGCAAGCAGAACAGAAACAGACTCATAGATACAGAAAACATTTTGATGGTTGCCAGATGGGAGGGGGTTAGGGGAATGGGTGAAAAAGGTGAAGGGATTAAGAAGTACAAATTGATTGTTACAGAATAGTCATGGGGGTATAAAGTATGCACAGGGAATATAGTCAACAATATTCTAATAACTATGTATGGTGTCAGATGGGTATGGGATTTTTCAGGATGATCACTTAGTAAGTTTTATAATGTCTAATAACTGGGGTGTACACCTGAAACTAATATAATATTATATGTCAACTGTTATTGAAAAATAAAAAGTGATTAAAAAAGGAAAAATGCAAAAGGGAAGAACAATATTTTTATAGTTAAAAAATAATTAGTTTCTGTGAAAAGAGAAATGAGGAGACATGTGAAGCGATGATAAATTATTTCCAAATATTCATGGAAAAACTAAACAATTAAAACAAATTTAATGTGTTTATTTCAGCAATAAATATGAAAGATAGTCTGGGAAATCCCACTCCTGTTACAAAGACAGTAGGAGCAAAAAAATGTAGGAACAGTTATTTCCAATAATATTTCTTTGAGAAAGAAAATAATTAGAAATTTAAAAATTACTGAAATATAGTACTTATGAAATAAAGTTTGTCTGCTTTGTGCACAACTGTATCTTATTGCTTAGAACCATGGTACAAGGTAGATAATGAAGAAGCTGTTGAATAAATTGCTTGCTTCTCAGCCAAAAGATTATAAATAAGCTAAGGTGATTGGCAAGAAGTCACCTTTGAAGATCTTTACATTAAAAAGGAGTCTGGAATGTCTCATTGGAAACACCAGGCACAGAGAATTTCCTTCTAATCTTAGGGAACTTAAGATCATTGGATGATTAGTTAGACTAACCCGTGTTGAGGCCTACTACTGCTGGGCCTGGGATGCCCAGAGGAGGAAAAGTCTGGCCTGCTTTAGTGAGGAGGAGGTGGACAAGGAAACTGGGGTGATATTTGCCACAACAGAGGGAAGCACAGGGACTTGGGACCCAGATGGAAAGAGTTGGGAGTTAACTTCTGGAGAAATAACACATTTTTGTTTGTTAAAGTCTTTCCCACATCTATCCATTCATTCAAAAATCACTCCTTAAGCACTTATGTGCCAGGCACCAGATTTGGGGCTGGAAAGAAAAAGTTGGATAAGACACTGCCATTTCTCAGAGCCTTAAGGTCTGGTTGGAGGACACGTATATGTAAATCACAAGTGCAGTAAAGGGTAAGAGAGGTGTTAGAGGCGAGCCAGGGGGAAAGTTTACTGGTGGGAAAGGACCCGGCCTCCTACAGTGGGAAAGCCCCCAGGCAGTTCACATTCACCAGCAGCAAGACCCAGGCAGTGAGGACAGAAACCAGAGAAGTCCTGCCTCGCCTCCTCTGTCGGGTTCACTGGGCAGCCTGGTATCCCCACCAGAAAGCCCACTCACCGACGGAAGCAGAGCGTGTGCAAGCTCAGATCTCTGAGGTCAGCCATGACAGCACACGTGTTCTAACCAGACAGAACTAAAGCCATAGAAGGTTCAAGGAATGTGGGTTTCCCAAGGTCCAGTGAGGACCCTGCACAGTGTCTGTCACCTTGTTTGAAGTGCAGATAACTGTTCATCCAGGCCAGCTTCCAGCAAAAGTACACCATTTTTCTTTCCTTCCCACTCTCCTCTACATTCGGGAGAACACTGGGTACTTCATGATTACCCAAATTACTCACGAATTTGGCCTTCCCTGTGGGACCTGCCCCTCCCTCCTCCCTCCAAGGTTGTCCTCTACTTCCCACCCAGCCCGCTTCATCGCCTCAGGATCTGGCTCTCTAGTAAAGCTGGTCTGATGAACAGGCCAGGACTCTCCCAGCAACGACACGCCTGTGTTTAGCAGGACTCACCCACAAACTGCTAAAGTAGTCAGGCCCTGACTGGGTTAGCATGCAAAGGAGGGCCCAGATGTGGAGTCAGAACTCCTGGCCCCACCATGGCGGAGGCCCAGCTTAGACACGTTCTCTCTGAGCCTCAGTTGCCTCATCTGTTCATCGGAACCAGGGGAAACAGTGCACACCACACTTGAACTTGGTGCTGGCACAGAGGAGGGCACTTCATAAGCCCCAGTGCACCAGACAAATGTGTAGCTTCATAACATATTTACCAAAGTAGGATCCACAACACCAATAAAGTAGGAGGCATTACTAATATTGTTCTCTATTAGAAATCTTAGTCACTGTGACAGAGCCAGTGGGAGACATATTTTAAGGAATGTGACCTTCCAAGAGCTCATTAGATCAATCATTCTACGGGGCAGCGCTTGGTCCCCATCTGTGAGTAAAGCCATCCTATTTCACTATTTCCTATACCTCTGGGTCTCTAAAGCATCCCAAAGATTAAAAACATGCGTGTGCATTCCCTGGGGAAAAGGCCACTGGGTTGCCCATGTCTAAATTTTCGGGAATCAACTTGCTTAGGCAGAGGTGAGGAGGGAAGAGGCGGTGAGGAAGTGAGAACACGCTGGGAGCTGGGTGCGGACTCCCAGGGAGTCTGTCAGTCTGCACATCACACCATTGGGTTTGCAGCTTTGTTTCTTCTTAAGGCAATGATGCTATTTCATTTCATCTTTTGTTTTCCTTGTGGTTGAATTATAAGAAGAGGAGAAATCTAGGCATGAAGGAAGAATTATTATTTTTTCCCTCAAGTGCTACATCTGTTAGAAGTTGGATTTAAGTGAATTAGTTGCAAAAATAACTGAGGGGAAGGCACATGTTTGTTCTTCAGTTTAGTCATCAGGGATGGCCAGGGCCTCGTTCCAGTATCTTATCCTTGGTTGAAATACAAGTATTCACCAGCAATGGGTGCCAACACTTAAACAAAAGAGAGGGAGTTTAATCTGGAATGACTCTTTTTCTACTCCCAAATCCATTGCTCCTCAGTGCAGAAGTGTGCCGTGACTCTGTAAGTTACACACACACACACACACACACACACACACGCACGCACACTTACACACGCACACACACACTGGCCCAGTAAATATTTACCCTATTGCAGTTAAATTGTTAAGTATTTGAATAAACATATAGATAAGTGATTTAATCCTTTTTGGTGAAGAGGAAATCTATCCAACAAATGCAGTTAGAAAGATTTGGTTTACACTATGCTGAAATTGTCTTAGAACAATTTCCTGCTTTCAAAAAATTCCAGGGACACAATAAAAATGTGATGGGGCCAAAAAGTATTAGTATGTGTATTAGTACTAACTGGTATATGTACTAAGTCTTTCTTCCTCCTTTTACGGTCAAAAGGACTTTTTAACAGTGACATCACACTGTCCCTCCATAGAGTTAAAAACCACCGTTGGGCTAAACTTACTAAATTTGAACTCATGCTTTGACTGCTCTCCAGGGCTCCAGACCCACTTGGATTGGGTTTAAAAAGCATCTCAAACTTGTTCAAAACAAAACATTTGATTAACACTCGCCCCAAACTTGTTTCTCTCCCAGTTGTCCCCCAACTCAGGAAATAGCAACTCAGTTGTCAAGCAAATACCTAAAGAGTCATCCTTGGTTCCTCCCTTTTTTTCTTCACCCTTGTGATCACTTCTCCATGGAGTCTGTCAGGTGAACCTCTAAATATAATCCAAATGATCCTGGGGGAGTGGTGTCGGGTGGGAAATCTGCTTCAGGAGGAGTCGAATGTGGAACTTAGCATAGTCCAAATCTGGGAGTTCTTCCTTAGGGCTGGAGGCCACTGTCTGTCTGCCTGGACCCCAGGTCTACCAGCTTTTACCACCCAGTGCCAACCCTTCCTTCTCCACCTCCCTCACCCTTGCGTCCACAGCGTTATCTTCACAAATAAATTGTAGAGCAAAAGAGTCCAGACACACAAAAAATACACACTGTATGCCTCCATTCATGGAAAGTTGAAAACAGGACAAGCTGTTACCATCATGGGGGGCATGGGGGCAGGGCAGGGGAGTGAGTGGGAGTTTCCAGGGGCTTTCAGGGAGCTGGTCATTTTGTTTCTGGCCCAATGCTGTGAAACAAATGTGTTCCATGAAAATTCATCACGCTGTACATTTAGGATTCGTGCTTATTTCTGAATGCATGTTGTACTTTAATAAAAAGATTGCTTCAACAAAAATGTTATCTAGATGTTTGGAAACGACTAAGAAATTATTTCCAGACTGAGGATGTTTATAAACCATTAGAAACACCTGTATGTTGAAAATATGTGATTTGATCCTTGGTGCCCAAAGAGATTCAAGATGCATTCTTTTTTCAAAGACAAATGACTCTTTCCAGTAGAACAAAAATCATTCACGTTTTTAATTCAACTGAAAGAAAAATGGCAATTAGTCACTGCTAAACTGTGGACAGTTGTAAGAACATCCAAAACTTGAGAAATGTTACAGAAACTTGTGCAGAGACTCTCCGGGGTAGATGTTATAACACATGTAACAGAAGCCAGGATTCAGCCACACCTGTCAAAATTATCCCGAGACTTCCACTAAATCAGATTGTTCTTCTTAAAAGACCACAGCAGAGCAACCGCATCCCACCATGCGTCCTCCTTTTTTCCTGATTGTCTAAAAGGGGAGGATAGAACCCAGAGATACCCTAACTAGACATTTGCTGTCCTCGTAGACAGCTTCTGCTGCAGTGCCCAGGTGGTCTGCCAAAGGAGGTGCCTTGGCCTGAGTCTAAGAGTCTGGCTGGGCTGTCAATAACCAAACAAACTAGGTTTTCTGGCCCCATGGCCAGCAGGCATGCTAAGCAGTTGTCTGTGTGGTACAATTTTCATATGACCCAGAAATCCCTCTTCTGGGTATCTACCCCCAAAATTTGAAAGCACTTATACCTAAAGATATATACACCCTTATGTTCACTGCAGCATTATGTACAATAACCAAGACATGGAAACAACCTAAGTGTCCTTTGATAGATGATTGGATAAAGAAGATGTTGTATATGTATACAATAGAATACTACTCAGCCATAAAAAAAAAAAAAGATGAAATACTGTCATTTGAGACAGCATGAATGGATCTTGAGAGTACCATGCCAAATGAAGGAAGTCAGACAGAAAAAGACAAGAACCAAATGATTTCACTCATATATGGGATAAAAAACAAAAGTAACAAACAAAACAACCTCAGAGATACAGACAACGGAATGGTGGTCATTAGAGGGGAAGGAACATGGGGATGAAGGGGGTAAAGGAGGCCAAATATATGGTGAAGAAGGAGACTACACTGTGAGTGGTGAGCACACAATGGAGTACACAGATGTTGTATTGTACACTTGAATTTATATAATGTTATTAACCAATGTCACCTCAATAAATAAATAAATAATTCGATTGAATGATTGATTAGTTAATTTAAAAAGAAAAGGACAGAACAATGCCCAAGGACATCCAGCCTCAAGTCCTGAACTGTACCATCAGTACTTACTGGTTGTGAGGCCCAGCCTAGGTTCTTCCCTCTGCAGCACCCCTTAACCCCACAAGCCAGCACCCATTAGATCTTCTTCTCTGGGCTCAGATGGGGCCTGCCCCCAGTTCCCAGAACCCACAGTGACCTGAGGTGGTGCTCAGTTAACCAATTTGTAACCTAAACGATTCTTAGAGCATCAGCAATGCAGGAAAAAAAATGGGGAGAGTTTGATATTTGATTCCTTCACTCAGTGAATATTCATGGAGCACTGCTTTGCCAGGCACTGTTCTAGGCACTGGGAACACAGCGGTGAATCTGTACCATTAGATTTGAAAGATGTGACAGAGGCAATAAACAAAATTAATGAACACACTATGTAATATGTTAAAAAGTCATGAAGTCTAAGGAGGAAGAGGATATAGAAATGGGGTAGGAGGAGGCTAAACACTCTAATTAGCGTGGTCAGAAAAACTTTGCTGATTTAAAAAAAAAAAACACTGCAGTGGTCATTATGGGAAAATTCAGAATTTTGTTAGACCTGTGCATGCTTATTGTAAGGTTTAGTATTGTTGTATTTTGAATTACCTGTGGGGCGGGAGAGGTGAGTAGTTAGAATCCTAATCTGTCTCAGACCTCAGCAGAAGTATTAAGTTCTCCAGCCTCAGTCAGGGCTCAGGGTGGTCACCACTGTCCAACTCAGCCCTATGTCCCAGTTCTGATCATTGGTGCCCACCATCTTCCTGTGCCCAGACCACACCCCTACACCATGGGTCCCCACGACTGATGGGATTCTTCAAATGCCCTGATTCTGAACAGCTTTCGGATGACCTGTCTGCATCCAGTCCTCCCCAATGCACCAGTTCTTACAGCTGGGTTTCTGCCTTGGTCCCTTGTCTTCAGTTCCTTGTCTGGTCCCCTATTGAAAGGAACACTGGGAGCAGGGCTGTGTCTTGTCCTTGACAGAACTTAGCCCCAAAGTCTAAAAACCTTGAGTCCAGTCCAGAGTGAGGCACCTTGAAATCCACAGCCCAACTGGAGCCTGCCTGTCTGCCACTTCAGGGACATTGACTGGTCACTGTCCTTGTTCGGACAAGTTGACCATCCCCAAGGTCCTCCAGATATGGGACCTGAACTTGCCACACCCTTGGAAACTAACTTTTCTCCTTGAAGCTCTCTGCAGCTGGCCTAGACCCTGGCCTCCTCCTCATACCTGTGAGAAAGTCTAATTGTAGGACCCAAACCCTCCTCTCTCACGTTGTCTGGCAATAACTGGCCCTTTCAAATGCATGTCTATACTATCATTCATTTTCTTCAAAGTTCTTTTTCAACAGCTTGCTAAAAACAGTTTTATTGAGGAATAATTTACGTTTAATGATATTTTTTAGTAAATTTAGAATTGCATACTGATTACCATATTCCAATGCAAGAACATTTCCATCACCCCACAATGACCACTTGGTTCATTTGCAGTCTATCCCCATTCCCACCCCCAGCTCCAGACAGCCACTACCCTACTTTCTGTCTCTATAGTTTTGCCTTTTCTGGATAGTTCATGTACCTATAATATGTGGTTGTTTGCACCTGGCCTCATTCACTTAACATACTGTTTTTTGAGGTGTATCCACATTGTTGATGTGTCAGGAATTCATTTGTCTTTATTGCATGGATATACCACATATTACTTATCCATTCATTACTTATTCATTGATGGATATTTGCATTGTTGCTAGGTCAGGATAATGCTGCTCAATAAACATCCACGGACAAGTCTTTGCATGCACATATATTTTCATTTCCAGTCAAATTTTTGGTTTTTCTTTTTTCAAATCCACTTCCAAGTGTGAAGAGATTTAGTCAATACTGCTTTGGCTTAAATTCCTGCAGCTTGAGAACTGAGGAGATAGAGGGGAAGAAAATATGGGAGATGGAAGGGTGGAAGAAGGGTAGCAGTAAATTCATCTCCACAGGATGAAGAGAAGAAAGGCAGAGGCAATCGAGGTCCCACCCATGTGTTTTGGTTGGTGGTTTGGAGGTGAGGAAAATAAAGTGAGCTCTGGGGAATGTAGCTCCATGCAATTGTCATTTTTGATGAAAAAGCTAATCAATTGTTGAGATGTCTTAAAATGTGTGAATAATTTGCATGTGTTAATGCAGATCTGGGTGTCAGCCTTGACTTTTTTGCTCTCTCCTGCAGTCCACATCCAGTTATCAAGTGGACCTCCTCAATCTCTCCCAAACTGGTGCAGTGTCTCAGATTTCTTCCATTCCACACCATCCTCTAGTCCAGGCCATCTTCTTCCTGCCTGGACACTGATCTCCTTGCTTGCTCATTGAATTTTGTCTATACCGTTCTCCCAAACACTCCCAGAATAATCTGTCACTCTCCTGATAAAACCGACCAAGACTCAGAGCTCGTGCCTCGGCCTCCTCTCTCACCAACAGCTGCCTCTCTCCCACTGGCCACTCCTTAATTCCACACGCAATGCTCCAGCCTTTTTGAAATATTTTGTCTCCCAAATATTCTGCTTTTTCTTCAGGGTTTTGACACTCCCACTGCTTCTACCTGACACTTTTTCCTCCTTGACCTGCCTAACTCCTGTTCTTCCTCAGGTGTTTCCTTAGACATCACTTCTTTCTGGAGGCCTCCTCTGGCCCACAGGTGGGGCAGGCACCCCTCTTCGGTGCTCACATGGATTCATCTTATGTCATTCTTAACATTCATTACATGATGTGCTTACCTGTCTATCTTCCTTCCACACCAGAAGTTTCTCAAAGACCAAAGAATGACCTCTTCACCAGCTCTCCCTGGCTGCCAGCATGGGGTCTGGTATAGTACACATTTATTGAATAAATGCCACCAAGTGTCAAAAAGAGACATATTATGTCCATAAGAGCAAGACTTGGGGAAGACAGCAGGGAGCAAGACCCCCACTTCTTTATGTTTTTATTAATTAAGAGAATATTTATATACATAATACATATGCGCATGCACACGCGCACACACACACAGCCATGAAGAACGGCACAGCTTAAGCATGGCGGCTATTTGTACCAGCTGTAGGATTATGTGGGTTTTAGTACTGGTTCCACCATATTAGAGCGGAGAGGCCTTGTGCAATCATGCAGCCTCTCTCCATCTGTCCAAAGAGCTGCTTATGTTGGCAGGATTATCACGTGCATCTGGTAGGTGAAGGTAGGAGTAGATTTAAAAAAATTTTTTTTTCTTTATTGATTTTTAGAGAGAGAGGAAGACAGAGTGAGAGAGAGATAGAAACATTGATGAGAGAGAACATTGATTGGCCGCCTCCTGCATGCCCTCCCCTGGGGTTTGGGCCCACAACCTGGGCATGTGCCCTGACTGGGAATCGAACTGGTGACCTCTTGGTGCATGAGTCCAGGCTCAACCACTGAGCCACACCGGCCGGGCTAGATGTGGATTTTTAAAAGTACAAGATATAGTATAAACATAAGGAATTCCTGTGTACTGATATTCCCTTACTCTTCAAAATAAACATTTGTGATCTTAGAATTACATACACAATAATTTTATTGCTTAGAAAAAAAAAAACTGTGACAACAATTCTTCCCATTAGCATCATATTTAAACTCTTCAAAGTACTTTCATGTCCATTATCTCATTTGATCCTCATAAATGAGGTAGGAAAAGTAGGAATTAGCATTTCCATTTTATAATTAGTGAAACTGAGACCCAGAGATAATGTGATTTGCCCAAGAGAAGCTACTGTGAGGTTCAGGGTCTTCTGCTTCCCAATTGGTTCTGTAATTGTCATATCAGACTTCTAAGGTTTCAACTCTGGAATGTTTCCTCTCCCCAAATCCCAGACAACACACACACACACACACACACACACACACACACACACACACACACAGTTTGGCTCAGTAGGTTGGGCATCATCCTGTGCACCAAAAGGCCACAGGTTCATTTCCCTGTCAGGGCACATGCCTGGGTTTCTGGCTTGACCCCCAGCAGGGAGCTCACAGGAGGCAGCTGATGGATGTTTGTCTCTCTCTCTCCCCTCCATCCCTTCCTCTCTCTCTAAAATCAATTAAAAATAAAAACCATATTAAAAAAGAAAATAGTTGCACCAGGGAGATTTCGAGAGAAACACATTGCAGACTCCTGTGTGCTCCAATCAGTGGGGCAAAGCCTAACACTTAGTTCTATATAAAACTGAACCTCTCATAGTGAAAAAAAAATCAACCCAAATTCTGCATTGAGATAATAGAAATATCTTTTGTTATCCCCTAAGGACAGATGGTGGATGTACCACATGTTAATATGCCATCAGTGTGTTCATTCTTACGTCATCTCCTCCAGCCAAGGTAGGTTCAATTCCGTTTTCCTCTCGTGTACTTTCCTTCCCAGGCTTGTAATTTCTTTTCTATTTTTATTCATTCCACTTTTGCTTCCTGTCGATTTCTGTATCCGAATCTGCTTCAGTTCCATTTGGCAAGGTGCAGTCATGCTTTAATGTTTAAATTTGCCATTGCACTTTAAAATGGTTCCATTTGTGCCAACGGTGCCACGTCAGCTCTGTCCACTGGCACAGCTCCTAGACGTGCAGGGGGCAGGAGCTCCACTCCTGTAGTCGTTCTTCACCTCTGTTTTTTTCTGTTTATTGAGCATGCATTGAGCACCTATGTGCCAGGCACTGTGTGATATAAGACAGTAAGTAACTGACTAAAGCTGGCTTATGATGGCAGCACAGGTGTTCTGAGGAAGGTGGCAAATGCAGGAGGGAGGAGGACCCGGGCAGATACCAGTCATAGACACCACGTGCTTTCCCCCTTACCTAAAAGAGGAATGTGAACAGTGTGTCACAGACTGGGACCATTCTGCAACCACTGGGCCTTGGGACACAGGGAGTAATTTGGAAACGAACCTCTCTGGTGTGCTCAGCTAGAAGCTTGTCCCAGCAGTGGGTACTGTGGGGGTGCAGAGGGTGTTACTATTTGAGACCACAGACATGGGTTACAGACTTGTCATCCACCCAGTTTCTCAGACCATCTGTCATGCTATGGGGAAGGAAGAGAGCGCAGTGGGTACGAATCAGGTTCTGGAGCCTAACTGCTCAGGTTCAAATCCAAACTGTGCCACTCACCATCCATGTGCCATGTAACGGCACTCCAGGAACAGACTGCAAGTTCACTGCAATCACGTTGCATCTGTATATAGCGAGGGAGGGGCAGGGGTGTGCAGGGAGTCACTGCCCGCAGCTACAGCTGGAGAAGGACCACCACATATTTATTGTCTCCTTTTCATCACCCACTCATAAACCACAGGTGCTCCTCTCAGGCTCAATTATCTAAATGAACACATATATTCACTCATTCACTTGCTAAGCAATTTTTAGCACCTACTATGTGCCAGGCACTTTTAAGCACTTGGGAGTGCAGCAGGAAACCAAACTGGCAAAATGATCCCATTCGGAGATGACGTTTTGTTGGTGTAGGGTGGAGGAGACAGGTCATAAACAAGCCAACAATAAATGGGCAAATTAATTTCAGATTATGATGGGTGCTATTAAAAAGGTAAAATAGGACAATGGCATAGAGAGAATCCTTCCTCGCTCAGCAACAAAGTGAACTTTTAAAAATGGATACCATATCATTTCATGCCCTGGCATCAGATCTGTCCACTTCTTTGTTCTTGGAATAAAATCCAAACTCCTCTCCACGTCCTTCAAGGCCCCACATGATCTGGCCTTCCTCCAACTTTATCTCCCACCGTTCTGTTCCCCTTCGATAATCTCCAGTCATCCGGGCCTTCCTTCTGTCCTTCAAAAGTATGAAGCTCTGTTCTCTCTTCAGGCTTAGCACCTGTTCCTCCTTTCTGGAACATTGTCCTCTCCCCTCTTAGGCCCCTTCCAGGACCCCAGCTCTTTGAATGACTCACTCATTCTCATTTTTTTCTGCTAAAACCCACCTTTCTCTCTTATAACCATATTATTTATTCTCTTTCTCTTTATTTTGCTCTATATTTTTTTCATTATAGCACTTACCATTATCTGAAAGTATCTGATTTATTTACTTATTTGTTTGTTGTCTTCTCTTCCTGCTCATGTATGCAAGTTGTAGGCTCCATGAGGGCAGGGACTCTGTCTTAGTCACAGCTGGATTCCCCGCAAGGAGTGGGGTGCTACTCCACACGTTCACCCCTTCACTCACGCATCCAACGCATATCTGTTCACTGACAAGGTACTACGCTAGGCTCTGAGGACACTTAAGAAAGATCGGAACCCATAGCAGTTCCAGTTTGGTGATAAACTAGCAATTCCAGAATACACTGATGCCACCAAAGGGTGAGCAGAGAGACTCTGTGGTCGATTTTCACCTTGGTGGCCTCCCAAAATCCACGCCACCCCTATTTGCACCCTTGCATGGGCCCTGCCCACACTGATTTTCTCCAATGAGAGAGTAGCAAGCATGATTCGGGCAGAGGGCTGGTAAGCACCTGCCCAAGGAGGCCTTTCCATCTTGTAAAGTAGCCCAAGCTAACCATACAGAGAAGGTCACGTGAAGAGAGAAGTCCCAGCCTTCACCTGTCCGCCCTGAGCTCCCAAGCACGTGAGTGAGCCCCCCTTGAATGTGACAGCTCCATCCACCACTTGACTGCAACAACACGAATGACCCCAAGTGAGACAGCTGAGTTCCAAACAGCCCAGCCGAATGGTGAACAAATAAAGCAAATAAAGTGGCGGTTGTTTTAAGTCACCAAGTTTTGGGGTGGTTTGTTACAAAACAATAAAAACAGCCATGTACATCTTTTAAAAAAGATAATGTCTTTTGTTTACATTGATACCAGGTGAAGGTTTTAAATTTTGGTTGATTCCTTTTTCTAATGTAATTTATTTTTAAAAATTATGTTTTCTGGCGCTGGCCGATTTGGCTCAGCGGTTAGAGTGTCGGCCCAAAGACCAAAGAGTCTCTGGTTCAATTCCGGTCAAGGGCATATACCTCAGTTGCAGTTCAGGTTCCTGCCTTGGTTGAGTTCTGGCGGGAGGCAACCCATCGATGTGTCTCTCTCACATCGATGTTTCTTTCTCTCTCTCTCTCTCTCTCTCTCTCTCTCTCTCTCTCTCTCTCTCTCTTCCCCCCCCCCCACTCTATCTGAAGATAAATGGAAAAATATTCTCTGGTGAGGATTAAAAAAAAATTATGTTTTCCATGTGATTATTGATATGGCATAATACTTAGTTTGTTGTAAGCATGCAAATTTACTCAAACAAAGAAGAATAATCAATAGACTATTCTCAAGGAAAAAAGGCAAAAACAAAACAAACAAAAACACAAATTATAGGAGAAAGGTGAGAGAGAAAATTAAGGAACGTCTGAGAGACTGAATCTTGTTTGTACATTTTCTAGGTAAACTGATTAATTCGTGTCCATCTGGACAGCCTGTTCTTAAGTAGGCTGATGAGGGGTTTGCAAAGGAAAGAATTTAACTGCTGTGGATTCTCTCCAAAACTTTAAGTGTTTCTCGGGGAGCTTGTAGGACGAGCTGTCTCCGAGCAGAGACTTGCATCATGGCTAAGCCAAGCTTGTACCATTTTACGCATCACAATGTTACACGTTGATTTTAATGTATTTAGCCACTTGATTCTAACTTTTTTTTTAAGGGAAAATTTATAATTGTATTTATTTATTTATTTTTAATCTTTGTTGTTGAAAGTATTAGATGTCCCCCTTCTCCCCCCCATTGACCCCCTCCTCCCCACTCCCTCCCCCTCCTACTTTCCTCAAACTTTGGTCTGTGTCCACTGGTTATGCATATATACATATAAGTTCTTTGGCTCATAGGGAAGGGAGGTGGGGGGTAGGGAAGAGATGCTAACCTTTTAATTAATTCTTTTAGATTTTCTCAGTGTGAAATTAGGTCATTTGTGCATGATCTTTTTGTCTTTTTCCCTTTCACTAATATATATATAGTCACTGGCAAAGCGCAACTCATGTAGGATAAAAACACAAACTGTGAAGCCTTCCGAGGGCGTGGCCGGTTGGTGCTGATGCCTTATGAGGGTCCCTTCTACTCAGAGGTATTTGATCAGTGTGGCTGAGGCAACTCAAATTTGGACTAAGAAACAATGGCAGATGGGCCATTTAGAGTTAATTCTCACCATAAAATTTTTCTGAAATCATCTGACTCCACAGGAAGTTTTGTCTTAGAGTCTGGGCAGTAACCATTCTTGCTTAGATATTCAGCAGATGGTTCATTCTTCTCACAGTAGCACTCCACAATCACCAGCTCCATGGGATGCCGAGTTTGCTTCCTGTAAAATAAAAGCAACATAAGCACCATTCAGCTGAAAATGGTTGTAATAATATCTAACAAAATAGAAGCATTTTTATTTTTACTTTAGAGTAAAAATGTATAGGTAAATATTCTGCTATCCTGCTCTTCTTTCTGTCTCTGATGAGTGTACACACATGAACACACACATGTGTGCACACACACACACCAACACCATCATCATCACCAACGCAAAACCACCCGCCCTACACTATACGCTGTGCAGTCTTTGTATGGGAATCAGATCGATTCTGTGTAAAATGTTCACTCAAGGACCTACCATGTAGCTCTAAAAATTATCTCTTCAGCCTAGGAAATTTTGTGACGCCAGGCTAAGAGGTGGAGTTTCCTGTGAAAGAGGGTTAAAGCTGCTTTTTCTCAACTTGAAGAAAGTTAAAGTTTATTCCACAGGCCAATGGTTAAATCTCTAGGGAAAGCCTTTTTCTTCCTCCAACCTTTATATCTCTCTGTGCGAGTCACAAGAGTCTGAATTTCTTTCCATCTAGCTGATCCTACGGCAAGTTATTTGGGATGACAAAGCAGGCGACCACCTGCCTATGTGGTTCAGTCAGCAATGCCGAGAGAGGCTGCCAATCCGTCCTGGATACAGGAGTAACTATAACTTAAACCGTTCCGTTCGCCAAAAGGTGGAAAGCTCCTATTTTAAAGACTCTTAAGTGATTCTGAAAACAATTTTTGGAGGATCCAGTATCAACCATTGTCATATTATATTAAAGACCCAGAGGAATGAGACATGGGGCTGATATTCTGATGGAGGAGGTGGGAGCAGAGGCTAAAAGCTGGAGGGACAGTACTTAGGGGACTTTGGGGACCCAGGGGCTAAACATTTAGATACACTGAGGTGCAGAGAGATGGAAGAAGGACGGCGAGCACAGAGAGAAGGAGTGCTGATGACAAAAGGCAAACTTTGCCCCCTTTTCAGTTTTTCCAGCTCCTAAACTCTTTATTGTAGCGGCTGTCTCTCACTGAGCACTGAGCTAGCAGGCACGTGAAGCTCGCTGTGTTATCTCATTATATCCTACATGTCCTGGTAGGGTCAACACTGGGAGTGAAAGGGCAGCTGGAAGCGTGTTCTACTTTGTAGGGTTAAAGGATAAGGTGAGGTAAATAAGTGCTTTGCACGCTGTAAAGCATGAAGGTGGTATTTCTTTCTACTGTTTGCCATCATTCATCCCTTGCAACTGTTCCCAATGTCTGTGAGAGAACAAGACTTTCTGTTTCCATAATTCTTGTCCCCCATTTTGCAGACTGTACTTAGTAAAAGATGCAATGGACAGATGAAATTGATTACCATGAATAAAATGGATCATATGCCGTTAAAAATAAAGTTGACTACCATCAATGCCCAGGATGCGCTTAACACATAAAAGATGGACAATCAGTACTTGATAATTGACTAAATGTTATTTGTGTGCCTATAAGAGGGAGGGGGAACTGCAGACTGGGTCACTCAACAGCACCTGCTACAACCCTCCTCCCGGTTGCCTTCCTATATCACGGATGTTAATTGTAAGTTATCTTCTTCACCCAGCATTTTCACTCTTTCCTTTGGGTCCACACATCCCACCTTACCCACCTCCCCCCACCACACCCCCATCGAGGGCTCCTTCAAATGTGTGGGAGGTCCTCCTTTGGCTGCTTCTACTTCAGAGTGAGGCAAGGAAAAGCTCCTCTCTATGTGAGAAGGGCCTGTGAATTGCTGGAGCCTGCTTTAGGTTATCAGGTGGGAAATCATCTCTCGCAGGACACTCTAGTGCTAGAATGTGTAAGCCTTTTCCCAAGATTTATACAACCCTCCCAGCAGAAACTCCAGCCTCCAGCCTGGGGGCGCCTCGCTGCCAGCACTGGCTGTAAGTGCTGGGAGTGGGGGGAGGCACGGGTGAGAAGACTGCCCTGCCAGAGTTTCTCATGCTCCCCTAGACTGGCTGCAAGTGAAAACCAGTGGAGTAGCTATGGAAACCATGAGGGAGGATTGTTTAAAAAAAAAAAAACAAAAAACGCACATGAATTAGAACAAAGTGACTGGTGTCCTTTTTCTCTTTCCATCTGTGACAAAAGTTCTGTGTCCTGGTTTCTACCTTCACTTAGAGTAAATTATGAGGAAAGGAACATCATGTTGACCTCTTATTCCACAGTGGCATCTCCTGTTTCCACCTCTCTATGGATTCATTTCATAGTCATTGGATAGAATGTATCATATAGGTCAGTCCCATCTTCCCACAGAATGTTTACTCTGGGCAGGTGATTCAGAGAGGAGTTTCTCCAAGGAGCCTCTTTCAATCCGTGGACATCAGAGAACGCACTTTCAAGACAAGGAGACAAATGACAAGGACAGTTTCTCAAAGGCCTCTTGGTCCACATGCAGGCCCGAGTCCCCAATGCTACATTTGTGTCCATGCACAAATTTGAGATTTTTATGAATTATCTTTCCTTGGTCCATTTCCTTTTACATATCAGCTCTTTTGGCCTCAGAAATACACATTTTACGAGTTCCTGACATTTTCAACCTACCCATTTTAGTGGAAACTTTCTGCCTTTTTGTCCTTTTGTGGACAAAATATTTGTTCTTGGACTCTAAGCCTTTAAATGGTATAATTTTTGTTTAGTTCCAGGCAGCGGCAGTTCCACTTTGTGTCTGAGCCTCCTGTCATCGGCTGTCATTCTGTGCCCACTCGTTCTATTAAAGTGCTGCCAGGAAGGCACACAATCGATCCGGGTATCGGATCCCGCTCCGCAGCCGATGAATCATCCAGTGTCGGGCATCCACTGGGAAAAAAGAACTCCGTGCAGCGTATTCATCTTCTTAATTATTCTCTTTATGCACTTCCATAAAGAGGAACTGTTATTTATTCACTCTCAGAGATGCCCCCGATTCATTTCAAAGACTCCATACTAATTACTGTAGGTATCTTTATTCTCTGTGCTACCTTCTAAATCAGAGTATGTCCTGTTCTACTTTTCTGTTGAGATGTAGGCCAGTGATGGAAGAACCTTGGTCAGTACAAGCTGCGTCCCTATGATTCTTACGAATGATGTAAAACAGGCATGAGGCAGAGGGGACAACCTCCTCTGGTAACACGTGGACCAGGAGGCTGGCATCTCACTCATCTAGAAAAAAATAAGGAAAAGTGAACAGAACTACTGGGTTCCAATATTTCTTTGGATCTCATTCAGTTAAGAACTGAGGTTTCAAAAAAACAAAACAAAAAAAAGCCCTGGCCGGTTTGGCTCAGCAGTTAGAGTGTTGGCCCACGGACTGAAGAGTTGCGGGTCCGATTCCGGTCAAGGGCATGTGCCTCGGTTGGGTGAGGTCCCTAGCCTCAATTGGGGTCATGCAGGTGTCAACCAGTCAATGTGTCTCTCTCACATTGATGTTTCTCTCTCTCTCCCTCCCACTCTATCTGAAGATAAACGGAAAAATATCCTCGGGTGAGGATAAAAAATTTAAAAAAGAACCGAGGTTGCACTCCCCCACAGACATGAGTATTGTAGTTGTAAGTGGATGGTCTATGAGAGGAGGAAACTGACCTAATTTGAGGAACATTCTGAGACACGTTTCTGTGCGTTGGAAATTTATCAGAGTATCAGGTTGAGTATTTAGAGATAAAATGTATTGTAGATTTGTGCCAACGGGTCTGAGAGAGCAGTCCACATCGAGTCAGTGTTTTTAGGGAAGCCTGAGGCACAGACACAGGACCAACCATCTGAGTCGTGGTTTCTGTTCGGTGGAGCAGGAGGCCTTCGAGAAGGCCTGAGAAAGATGTTTCAGAGGGTGAGTGTTTCCAAAAAGAGCTATTAATGGAGATTTATTTTCTGGGCCTCTAAAAATAGGACAGAGTCTCATTCTTTTGGTATGATTTCAGTTCCTCCTGATGAAACCCTGGGGGAAGAGCTAGAACCCTGGATCTCTGAAAGGTCGCATTCTCAGAGGTCAAACGCCTGCTCCAGTGACAGTCTGAAGCCTGAGTGTTTTCTGTTAATCTCTCAGCAGTAGATACATATTGAAATAACTTTCCCCTTAAATATGCAAAGACAGAAGAAAACAAGGCAAGGATGGTCATATACCCACTATGATGTAACCTAGTGTGAGAGAAATATGGAAATACTCTCCAGTGGAAGGTACTTACATGCCGGAATCTGATTTTGCAGTGCTTGTCCCTGAATCTCCTCGGTAAAGTCTTTCAGCTCCAAGCCAATGTGGTCCACTCCCCTCCACGGTCTATATCTTATTCCCAGATGGGTTACGGCTGGGTTACATAGGCATTTTCTTTAAAAATTATAGTAATAAAAATGTACAGTCTTAATAGGGTAAGTTTTCTGGTGTCTCAAGGTATAATCTCTGTAGCTGTGGAAACTTTGACAAGTACTGGATCATTTTAATTGAAATAATACAGCTCTGGGCTTCCATTCAAATAGGCTGAGTGGGTTTTTTCCCCCCTAATATAAGCAGCCAGCTGCACAATTCACGATTGTGAGTCTCTGTAGGGAAGGGTCAGTAATGGCGCCTGCAATACCATAACACACAATAGTCACCCACTGCCCACATGTGGGATGACTTGGGCAGTATATCCACCCAGAACATACAGGTAAGAGCCAGGTCCTGACTTTTAATAAGTGGCTAATGCCCTGAGAGAGAGACAGAGAGAGAGAGAGAGAGAGAGAGAGAGAGAGAGAGAGAGAGAGGATGTTGCTAAAAGTACAGTCTGGAAATGCAGACTACGATGGCATCTCGTTCATTCACCATACACTCATGGAGCTTCTCAGAGGAATCAGGTGCTGTCCACGACACTGGGAAAGCGCCCCACGCCTACAGAAGCCGTGGCTCAATGCTGGCATCTGCATCATGATGTTAATAAAAGCTGCTAAAATGCGAATGGAAGGTGCTGTCACAGAGATATATGTGGCAAGGTGTGGGCTGGAGGATGGACAGCACCTAATCTGTGCAGAGAAGGTCAGGGAAGACTTTACATAGGAGATAACTCCAGAACTGAGACCTACATTTGGATAAGTGGTAGGAGGACAAAGTGGGGACAAGCATTTCACCCAGAGGGAACAGCACCAGCCAGAAAGAATTACATGGAGGTTAAGAAAAGAAAAAAAAAAGTGGGGCACGTTAGAAGTGATTCACTGGGGGGTACAGTCCAAAATGTGTGGGAGATAGGGCTGGTGGCCGGAGCTCAGTTCCAGGTGACAAAGGGCCTCACAGGACATGCTGAGGAGTAAGATTGTGTTCTGTGGTGATGGGGCTGTTGCGTGGTTTTAAGTAATAGTGTCGCACTCTAGAGAGCTTACCTGCTCTGGGGAGAGCGGGGAACATGGACTGTGGGAAGCTGAATCAAGAGGCAAGGAGAGCCCTTGAGAGGCTGCTGTCTTTATGAACTAAGGACGCAGTCATGGGGCTGGGGAGGAGGAAGCATATTCAGAAAATACACAGGACGAGGACTTGGTAGCACTTTGCTAACACTCAGCAGCATGTGACAAGCATTTGCCTGTCCTTCTGGAAGCATTTTCTTACTGGTTTTCGATCCTGGACACTGACCTCTTCGTTTTCCTGATAGTTCACTGATTGCTCCCTTTTCAGTCTTTTTGCCAGTTCCCGGTCCTTTTCCTGACCTCTAAATGTTGGCAATCCTTTCGGCCCAGTCCTGGGGCCTCCTCTTCTTTCTCTACCCTCCCTCTCTGGGACACCTCACTCAGTTCCATAACAGTAAGGATTATCTATTTACTAATAACTTCAAAAATTCTATCTCCAGCCCCAGCCTCTTCCCTCTAGTCGTCTGTGTATCCAGTGGCACAGCCAACCTCTCAAAGTTCACATCCCCACAGAAGAACTCTTGGCTTCCCCCCAAGCAAGCCCATTTCCCCCGTATTGCACGTCCCACTAAATGGCACCACGATCCACCCAGCTGTTCAGGGGAGCAAGCAAACAAAAGCCCAATTTGTCTAAGTAGAGAAGATTCTCAGAGTGTCTCCCAAGTCTGTGAGGGATGCTGTGCTGTGCAAATCAGGTGGGCACCCCCTTATGGCAATCTGTTCAAACAGCACCCCTCACCTCGTGCTGTGTGGTCGTCCTACTGTGCTTCTCTCCATCCTATTTTTTTTTTAATTGAAGGGATATTTAAAGATTTTTTTTTATTGATTTTTATAGAGAGAGGAAAGGAGAGGGAGAGAGAGAGAGAAATATCGATGTGAGAGTGAGACATTAATCGGCTGCCCCCTGCTCGCCCCCTACCCAGGCTCGAGCCTGCACCCCAGGCTTGTGCCCTGACCGGGAATTGAACCAGGCAACCTTTCGGTGCACCGGACGATGCCCCACCAATGGAGCCACACCAGCCAGGGCGAGGAAGTTCTTTTAAAGTAAACTTTCATACCCTAGTATTTTTCTGAAATGTTTTCTTTCGAACAGGTTAAGTGTCACTTGACAGAGTGCAGTCAGCACTTTCCTTCACTTCCTCCAGCAAGTCGTTAGCCAGCATTTACACTGAACTGTGCTGAGAGCTAGAACAGAGGACTCGATCATGTTAGCATTTCAATAAGTACAGAAGGATTGGCTCTTATAACCCGGGCCACAATCTCATTTCACTAACAAGAAATATCTTCTCTCCTTTCCACATAATATTGTTTTTATTTATTAATATTCAATTTCTATTCACCCAGGCCTTGCTTCTCCATTATGATGACAGATTCTAATAGCCTTAACTTCAACAGGAGCCACAGTTTTCTAGAACACACACACATTAAAAATACTCACTAGAATTCGCTGGTACAAACAAAAATATGCCATTGTGTGGCTACTGGCTAATGACACAGCACTGCTTGGTGCACAGGGTGGGGCAAAAGCAGGTCTACAGTGATGAGTATGTGAAACAGCATTTGTTCTTGTATAATTATTTATTAATTAGTGTATGATTTTCCATACGAACAACTGCAAACCTACTTTTGCCCCACTCTGTGTAACTATCTGGCTTAGGAATAGGGCCAATTCATCGCTGCATCTCAGCTCCAACACTTGAGGCTGTGTGACCTGCGTAAATTAATCTCTGAAACAAGGTCCTTCAGTGATGTTTCTCTCTCTCTCTCCCTCCCACTCTGTCTGAAGATAAAATGTAAAAAAAAAAAAAAAAGAGGTTAATATATACAAAATGCCTGCACTCTAGAAGACACTAAGACATGGCAGTGGTTTTGTTGAGTGATTATTGTTTGCTCTCTGCATGATTTGAAATTCTTAGTCCACCTAATAAACACGATTTCATCATAGAGCATCTTATCCTGGAACGTTGAGATTGAAAAATGTTCCAACTCCAGCTCTCAAAGTCTAGATTTTGTGACCTGTTTTCAAAAGAAGCCAGGCATGACTCAGGAATTGATCTGAATGTGTGAGGAATGAAGTTGTTCCCCACCTGAGATAAATCTACACGGGGGAAATGAAAAACTGAGCAAGCACAGAGTGAATTGAGAGATACGTGCTGCTCCGAAATTATTTTTTAAAACAGTGTATGCATCCATGTAAGCTCTCAATCTCCATTCTTCCTGAAGAGCAGGCACGGCAGATGCTTCAGGACTGAGGGCGTTCCTCTTGTCGGAACACCAGGAGCACTTGTTTCTAAAATAGACGAGAGCTTCCGGTGACACAACCATGAATCAGGAAGCCTTGAGCTGCTGTGAATGGAGATTTCCCTGTTCACCTAACATTCCAAACAGGTGCTTGATTCAAAATTGTGAGTAGTTTCAGCACATCCGTTTCTTGACAATAAGATATATTTCTGATCACACTGCCTTGACCCAAACCCTGCTAGGATTTCCAAATCAGGCCGTGGAGATGTTTGGCCTCTTGGTTCTTTCAAACGTTTCAGCACAAGGAGATTGAGCTTGGTAGGGCGGGCAATTGTAGCTGATCCATCAGAAAATGTTCTTTTCAGAGTTCACCCTTCCGCCCCCCTCCAGAAGACAGGCAGTACTCTGGAGTTTTTACAGTTATCCATGCATTGGGGGATGGAGGAGGAAAGGGGGAATCACACTGTACATTACGTAGTCTATCCCTGTAGTTTGGGTATCCAGTGAAAGCTCCTCCAGGCTGTCAGTGCTGGAAACAGCGATGCATTTGGGGGCTTCCATCTATTTCTATTTATTTTTAACCCTTATAAAGCTGGTTTAAAGAGTTCTGTTTGAGAACCTAGACTCCAACATATAAAATGGTAGGCGCCTAGCCCTGGCCGGTTTGGCTCAGCGGTTAGAGCGTCGGCCTGCAGACCAGAGAGTCCCGGGTTCGGTTCCCGCTAAGGGCACGTACCTCGGTTGCAGTTTGTCCCCGGTCCCGGTTGGGGTCGTGTGGGTGGCAGCCAGTCGATGTGTCTCTCTCATGTTGATGTTTCTCTCTCTCTTCCTCCCTCTCTCCCTCCTGCTCTATCTAAAGATAAATGCAAAAATGTCCTCGAGTGAGAATAAAAAAAAAAAAAACTAGAGAAAATGGTAGGCGCCTAGATCTTCATTGCTCCGGTCTCAGCTCCCAAATGTTGCTCAGGAGCCTCTAGAGATAACCCCTAAAAATCTGAGTCCCACCAGACCCACAGCAGCCAGGTTAGGGTTGTAGGAGAGGAAGAAAACACAACAGCAACAGCAACACAAACGGCTTCAGATCCCTCAGAAAAAAACCAAAATGTTGCTTCGTTTCTCCTCAAAGAAGAAAATATAATGACTGGTGTGTAAAAACCCACCATGACAGTTTAATTAGCATTTGTGGGGAGACATGCATTTCCCAGTTGTCATGACAACACGAATGCCTCCTCTCAGCTTGCATGCCCATTCAGGAGTTGTATCTAATTTAAGATTTGACTTGCAAGCGACAGAAACACCTGGAGATCTTGAAAGATCTACCTGTTTATCAATGAAAACGATATACCAACGTTGAGAAGATACTTGAAAGGAAAGTGTTCACCCAGACACTGGTTTCTACAGAGAGGCTATTCGCAAACCAGCATTGCCCAAAATAAGTGCTTCCTTATCCAGGAAGGCTGGGGGAGGGATTTCTGTAATGCAGGTGTGAACTGGGGCACCAGTGATTAAGACTTTGTTTCTCTCATGGCTGTAGGCCAATTTTTCATTAGTATTCAACTGAACCACAAATAACGAAGTGTGTTTTTCAACTGAGACATGGGATTACAATTGGTAATTAGGATGCAAAATTGTGAGGGGGAAGGAAACATGAAGGACTTCTGGAGGGCCTCTGACTTTTCAGTTGAGTAACCTGAATGAGGTCAGGAAGAGAGGCGACCAGCTCCAGTCACTGAACTCAGTGGCTCAGAGTGGAATCCGGTGTCCTGCCAGCACCCCGAGGAGCCTCTCCGGCCTGCAAAAGGGACAGTGTCTCTGAGTCATCCCTTCCGAACACCTGAGTAAAAGCTGCAGGTAAAGGAACTTCCAAATGCCTCTTTAAGAATGAACGACTTCACCTGGGGGGAAAAGTCCCTTCCTCTTCAATCATTTAGAAAAATTAAAGCTGACAAATTTTTCTAATTTCAAATGTGAGTTCAGGCTCCCTCCAATATACACAGAGTGATGAATATACAGCATGAAGAATCAAACAAGATACATTTTTTTTTGCAATGCAGTTTTTTCTTGTTTTTTTTTTAATCTTCACCCGAGGACATTTTTCCATTTTTTGTTCAGATAAAGTGGGAGGGAGAGAGAGGAAGAGAGAGAGAGAGAAACATCGACGTGAAAGGGACACATCGAGTGGCTGCCTCCCACACAACCCAACCAGGGCTGGGGACAAACTGCAACCAAGGTACGTGCCCTTAGCGGGAACCGAACTGGGTCTCCCTGGACCGCAGGCCAACGCTCTAACCGCTGAGCCAAACCGGCCAGGGCAATGCAGTTTTTATTACTGAAACATTTTCCTCCTCTTCATTCAAGTCCTAGGACATAAATCATTGGTAGCTGATATTAAAAAGAGGAATTTTCATGAAAAAAGATTTTTTTATTTATAATCATTTTTTTTTCTAATCTTTGTCTGATTAGCCAGGTACCTTAACATTTATTAATTTGGAGGAAAAAAATAATACTAGCTGTCTGTCATAACCTTTCACTTGGAAGATTCTCTGCTTTAACTACCTGTTTCTTTTTAAATAAAAATTATTCTGATAAGATTTAGATAACAATAACTAGAAGACCTTCAGCATCTTAGTAAGAAATTTATCTGTTTTCAAGTGTTTGTAGTTTGTTTTATCTCATAAATACTTAAACATGAAGATTGTAAGACAATAACTCTTCTATCTAAAGATGCTCATTTCCTTTTTTCTTTTTTTAAAGATTTTTTTATTGATATTTAGAGAAAGAGGAAGGGGGAGAGAGAAACACTGAGGTGCTGCCTCCTGCATGACCCCTACCAGGGACTGAGCTCACAACCTGACCGGGAATCGAACTGGCGACCTCTTGGTGCATGGGTCGATGCTCAACCACTGAGCCACACTGGCCGGGCTGAACTTACTCCTTAACTAGACAACTTAAGGCTTTGTTGTTGTGGCCACAATTCCAGAGCACTTATGAAATAGGAGTGTGACCAAAACCAGGGAAAGGAAAGAAGACGAAGGAGAAAGGACCCAACATGTACTATTGGGTACTTGTTATGCATAAAGGCCTAGCTTTAGGTGAGTCTGCTGTGGACAATATTTGGAATTTGGGGAGGTGATTCATCCTTGTGAAATCCTCATACATACTTTTGGGGAGAATCCTCCAACTATTTTAGACTTGGTGGGAGAGAGACCCACTTCCTGGCACAATCTTTTTTTAAAAAAAAATATGTTTTTTATTGATTTTTTTTTAGGGAGAGAGAGGAAGGGAGAGAGAGATAGAAACATAGATGTGAGAGAGAAACATTGATTGGCTGCCTCCTGCACTCCCACTACTTGGGATCGAGCCCACAACCTGGGCATGTGCCCTGACCGGGAATCCAACCGGACCTCTCAGTCCATGGGACGACTCTCAATCCACTGAGCCACACTGCTGGGCTCCTGGCACTATCTTACAGGCCAGTTTCTCCCTCTCGCATCCCCTGTAGCTTGTCATGCGTCTTGGACTCAGCCCATTAGGTGCTCACACCCAGGACTCGGTGTTCGAGGCAGCAGTGTGCTGCTACACCAGATCTCCGGGGAAAACAAAACAAAAACCAGCCCTGATTTTTAGTGTTGCCAATTTCTGTGGCATCAATAACTCTGCTGTGGCTGATTTCCAACCATAAACATTTTAAAATCCAGCTTGCCAAATTCCTGCATGTGTCACAGTTGTCTCACAAGCAGATTTGATTCAGGGTCAGAACATCCCTGAGCCTCAGTGAGGGGAAGAGTCCCGGTGGCCTCAGGGTCTGACATACTGGGACAGCAGCAGCAGGGACTAGCGTCAGTGGTGGGGGAGCCTGTAAGGGAGCCCCAACCAATGATTCCTGGTGCTGACTTTGGCTCTTTCCTTTTGCCCGACTTCCCATGATGCCTGCTCATTTTCTGAGCCTGGTTCTTTCACCCCCCTGTCAAATCTGTGAAGCTCTCAATAGCTTCCCATTAATTCATTTTCTGCTTATGTCAGCCAGAATCGGTTTCTATTCTCTGCAACCAAGAACCATAACACACCTTTAATTAAACCTAATGACAATCCTGTGAGTAGGGTCCTATGATTATAGTCTCCAGTTCACAGATGAGAACACGAGCCTCAGAGAAGTGAGATAACTTACCTCATATCACACATAGCTGATAAGGACCAGAACCAAATGCTCTTTCCACTACACCAAGTTTCCTCTCTTCTGCATATTCAGTACTGATGGCATGACTTTGCTTTAGATCTCTGTTAAGCCTATATTATCCTAGAAACATTTTTGGGGTATAAAATGTTTTAATAAAATAAATAACTTCATACATTAAACCCAAGTAACCATTGCCTTCTGGAGTAAACAGAATACAATGTGATATATCCATCTGTAAAGAACAGTTGATTTCTTTTTGTAGTCTATCTGGGAAGGAATTCGTCTCCTTTGAAAAATCACACCCTGGAACCTTCAGGGTTAACTCAGGAAGGAGCTGCCCCGCGTGGAGGTGCAGCTGGGCAAGCGCTCCCGGCTCAGCCTCCTGAACAGCACTGTCCCCACCGTGGGTGCTCCTGCCTCAACCACGATGCCCTCCAAGTGTGTTCTGTTCTAGCTTTTTTTTTTTTTTTACTTTATTTTTATTGTTGACACTATTACAGATGTCCCCATTCCCCCCCACTTTGCCCACTTCCACCCAGCCCCCGCCCCCCTTCCCTCTGGCCATCACCACACTGTGGTCTGTGTCTATGGGTCATGCACATATATTCTTGGCTAATCCCTTTATCATTTTCACCCAGCACTCCTCCCCAGTGCCCCTCGCCTCTGACAGTTGTCAGTCTGTTTTCTGTATCTATGAGTCTGTTTCTATTTTGTTTGTTTATTTTTTTCATTAGATTCCACACATAAGTGAGATCATATAGTATTTGTCTTTCTGTTGCTGGCTTATTTCATTTAGCATAATACTCCAGGTGTGTCCATGCTGTCACAAAGGGTAAGATTTCCTTCTGTTTTATAGTTGTGTAATGTTCTATTGTAGCATTTCACAGCTTTTCTATCCACACATCTGCTGATGGACACTCGGGCTGTTTCTAGATCTTGGCTATTGTAAATAACGCTGCTATGAACATAGGGATGCATATACTCCTTCGAATTGATGTTTCGGGATTCTTAGGATATATTCCCAGAAGTGAGATCGCTGAGTCAAAGAGCAGTTCCATTTTTAATTTACTGCTTTCCACAGTGGCTGCACCAGTCTGCATTCCCACCAACAGTGCACCAGGGTGCCCTTTTCTCCACAGCCTCACTAGCACTTGTTTGTTGATTTATTGATGGTGGTAACCATTCTAGCAGGTATGAAGTGATATCTCACTGTGGTTTTAATTTGCATCTCTCTGCTGATTGGTGACATTGAGCATTTTTTCACATGTCTATTGGCCATCTGTATTCCTGTTCTAGCTTTAATACTCCAGCACAGTATAGACAGAACATTTCATTTGCACATAAACAGAACATATCTTTAGCACAGTGCTGATTCTGGCTGGAGTAAGAAAATGTGAATAATGAGTTTGAGGAATGTAGTAGTCTCACACATAAAGCAATGAGTTCTGGTTCCACCACGGCTAGCTTGTTCCTAGTATTGGTCAACATTTTCCGTCGCAGACAACAGAGTTCACTTTAGCCAGTTAAGGCAGAAGAAATTCATTTAGAGATAGTCGATAGGTCACAAAGCACTGGAAGATCTGGAGGAATTGTGTTAGACTCATCTTCCGGGGACAACCTGAGAACCAGCTCACAGCACTGAACTGGTGCTAGAGAAGGTGCCTCCATCAACTCCAGAACCACTCTACTTCTGTCATCAGGAGTTGCCTGCACTACCGTTTATTCCGGAAATACCCTTTCTTGGCCACTCCCACACCAGCAGCACAGATGCCTCCATGCTCTGCTGGTTCCCTCAGTAGCTGGTCTCCGAATCACAGTCTCATGCATCTATTTGGAAGAATCTAAGACCCATATCTGCATCCTAGGGACAAGGAAGGTTGGAACATATAACTAACTTTGGGAGGTTCTCAAAAGATGAAGAACTATTAAAATGTGAAGAAGATATTAAAAATATACGAGGATATCCGCTTACCCTCACAAATCGTCCTACTTTTCTGCATACTAGGAGACAGAAGCTTCTAGTTCCTAGTTGCTGGCATAATCTCACAGACATATGCCTGGGTTCCTCATTTTCATGTGAAGAACTGCTTTGTAAACATCTCAACTCTTTTTTCAGCCAATTCTAGGATTAAAAAAGGAACCAAGTGAGAGACAGAGAGAAATGTATTCCCTCTGCCCTTTAACCTTTTTGTCTCAGTTTGGTTTCTGAATAGAAACCAGCATCTTCCCCAGGATATTTATGCCATAAATGGCCTCACCCTTCTGAAATCTCATCCTCTACCTGTGGGAGGGGGAGAGGGTCTCTGTCCCTCCTTCAGGTCTAGTAGCATAACAACATGGTGCCAGAGATAGCCACCTTCTCACCAAAATCCACGGTCTTCTTTTCTTCTCTGGCACATGGATAAATGGCATTTCCCAATGTCCTTTGCAGTTGGGTGTGTCCATAGACTGAGATCTAGCCAATGGAATACATAAACGATGCCTGGAGTTTCTCACTCAAAACTTTCACCCTGTAAGACTGTGCCTACCCCACACTCTTTTTCCCTCTCTGCCTGCTCAATGCAGATGACAGTGAGAGCCCACGAGATGAAAGAGCCGCAGATGGAAGCAGCCTGGGCCCTGAAACACCGCATGAAGGAAATATGCCTGTCATCCAGAAACAACCATCTGCGTGCTTATAGGAATGAGAGATGAATTTATCTTGTATTTAAGCCACCATTAATTGGGGGTCTATTTATTCCTGAATTTAATCTTCTCCACTAGTACAACATTTAGAACACAAACAACTCTAGTTCTCTTCTAGCAGGAATTACAGATTTGTAGGCAGGAATTCTTTCTTTATAAAGTCAAATATAAATACATGGTTTTAATCTTGGCTGTAACAAGTTGAGCACCACTCTTTTGTTTCTGACTGTTTTTCACTGGCTCAATGGATTTGTGTTCTGGGTTACAGAGGTCACGACTGAAGGTCTTATCATAGAACAGCTAATTCACTCAGTTCCCATGATGGATGCAACCAGTGCCTTCCAGCCATCTCGCAAACATGTTCCCTTGGTCCTCAAGAGTTATAGAGGAAGAGTGGGACTTTTTAAAGACTCTTCCCAAGTTCCTATGCTGTCAGGTCAGTGGCCTCATTTTTTTTTAACCTGTCATGGACAGCCATCTTTTCCCATAATAACATAAGCCTCATCTAGCAATTCTAGCCAATGAATAGAAAAATAAGCGGAGAAATGTGCTTTATAGTTCTTATCATACTTAAGAAAGAGGAGCAAATTATTTCCCTTTTGAAGTTGCATTAATGTAGTGAGATTAATGGGATACAATCCAGTGTGTGAAATGGTAGTTTACTGAGTGGGGTCAAGTAGGCTTTCCCCAAAAGACTTAACACACCTACAAAAAGTGAGAAATTTACTCCCTTCCATAAGTAAAAAAGTTCTTTTGAGAGGTAACTTCTTCACTTCTCAAAATGGAAGAAATAAGAGCCATTAGCAGTAGTCTGCTAATTATAATTATGTGGACTTGTAAATACATGACAAATGACAAACACACTCTATCCTCATTTACTAACATGCAAACATATGTGTGCCTCTTTCCATGCGTGTCTGTGCATGTATATGTATATGTGCATATATACACGCACACATATGTAATAGTTGATTCTTGTTATTTGCAATGGTTTTGTTCTATAAAGGGCTAAAAAACTGAACCATTGTACCTGGAAGATATATATATTATATTTATTATATTATATTATATTATATTATATTATATTATATTATATTGTATTATATTTATCATATGTATATATGTCCTATAGATTATAATTTTTAAATCTTAAAAACAACCCATCCCGGTAGAGTCTATTCTCTTTACTTTACAAAGGTGAAAACTAGGTGCGGAGCGACTTTCCTTAGGCCGCCCCACTAACAGCGCTGGAGCTGGAGTTCAAACCCAGCCTCGCGGACCCCAGAGCGGGAGCTTCTGGGCCGCACTTCGCCCCAGGGTCTGTCCTCTGGTCATCCCTGCGTGAGCTGACCCAGGCAGAACTGTCGCCTGGCTGCACTGCAGCTGGGAGCATGCATGGCAAGGCGACTCACTTTTCACCACTCTGCACACGTATGCAGATTACTAGAAAAGCAACAGGGTATTGATCTGGGAGTTACAGAAACATTTTAGTGAGTAGGCAAATTCACAAATAAAGACTCCACAGATAATGAGGATTGACTGTACATACTGCTGACCTTTAACAAATAGCCAGATATTTCTCCAGCAAAATGGGTTTATTTGGAAACAGCAAGGCATTGCAATTCAGGACATATGGTCTAAGGGTGAACCACAAGTGCAAACAAAGGAGAGGACTATGCTCTTTTATGGACTTGGGAGGAGCTATTATAAACGAAGAGTCCAATTCAGGAAACTGAGAGTTTGAAATATCGTGACTCTGCATTGGCTGAGTTATGGCTGTCTCCCGTTGGCCGAGCTGCTACTGGGCCAGGAGGGATCTTTTCTCCCTTTGCTGAGGTAGCAACGCAGCCTCACCTCCTGGCAGAGATGAAGCTGGGCCCATAGTGCGCGGAGGGACACGTGTGAGAGTTCTGTCTTCTCCCCTCCCAACTCCACTGTAAATGACGCTTTTGTTTTATTAATTTTCACACTACACATATGATATACTTTTATGTTTTTGTAAAATATCAGTTTGTATTCATATATATTATTTAAATGCTGCCTTTAAACCATATATATGAATAAAAAATGATATTTTACAAAAGCGTATAAAAAGTATATTATATGTGTATAGAGAATATGGCAACAGGTTTCCAGACTAACAACTAATGACTCCAAGCTGAATAAGCAATGAGGCACACTTGAAAAGGACTGTTAAACTGTCACTATAAGGCTTTCAAAACATTAGCAGCAATTTCCTTCATGATTAAGAAAGTGATGAGTGGTTCAGTAATTTATCTCTTATACAATTTCTTTGGCTACCTAATGAATTTTTACAACCTGCTCTAATATTAATATATTTTTATTGCTTCTGTTATACCTTACATCTATTTTTGCTTTATTATCATTATAACTGGAAGTGCACACCATCTCTCGTGTTGGCTCCTGTGAAGTGACAATCAGTCAGTGTCAATACGATGGCTCAGTAGCTATAAGCACAAGGAGCACCACCAATGAAGTGTGATGTTAGGGGCACCACTAGACCAGCCTTCTCCAAAACATTTCTCCCTCAGTCCCAGATATTCCTACTGAAAAGAGAGGCACTAACAGCTTAGCAAGACGGACCAGGGGCATTAGAAGAAACTTCTCCACTTTTTTTTCTGGCCAATTCTTATTCATGATTTAAGGCAGTGGGGAAGTCTCAGCAGCCAAGAAGCCACCATGACAACTCCACCAAAATCCCAGGCCCCAGGCTCCACCACTTGTTAGCAGCTCCTACTTAGCATCTCGGCGTGCTTGTTACCATTGTGGTGACTGCCTGCTCACAGACCCGTCTTCCTTCTAGACCCTGAGCTTCTCTGGAATATGACTGTGCCTTTCACAGCTCTGAGCCCAGCACCCAGCACAATGCCCCAATCTTGGAGAAGGACCTGCCTCTGCTGTTTGTAAATGTTCTGTGCCCCTTTCAAACCATTTTAGTTCCTTAATGCCTATACCCAGTGCTATGGAGCCCAGTGTCAGCTGGGGTCGTCTTGCCCTGGGAATTCTAGATAAAATGGCCTCAACCCAAATGCTATGCCTTGGTCAAGACCAAAGCCCTCCCCCAACTTTCTGCCAGTTCCCAGAGGGATGTGGGGAAGGATGACGTTCCCATGCTCTTCCCTATCTCCTGGCTCCAGTTTGTACAAATGCAATTTTTGTCCCAGGTCACATTGACATGATTCTCCCCAAATTTCCCCCAAATGCTACCTGCTGAAATCCTATCCCTGAGTGCAGTTGACATGTCTGAGGACTTGGGCAACCATAGGAAGGGGTCACATCACACACCACAGAGCAAACAACTTTAAAGCACAAAATACCAATTTATGTTTCTAAGAATCGTCTCAGCCTCCCTGCTTTTAGATTCTGCCTTTAAACCCAGATTATATCTAAATGTCTCTCCACTCACACTCTCCTCTTTGAGGAAATAAAAAAATTAAATAATAATAAAAGCAAAGCAAATCTTCCTCTTCTTGACATATACAAGGCCATTTAGCCATCCACATTTGTTACCTTGGTTACGGCCCACGCCAAAGTCTCAGCCTCACACTGTCACAGCCGGCAGTCTCATCAAAATGTTTCCCTACATAAAGGTAGCAAATCCTATGGCAAACTGTTAAGGTATTCCTTTATTTATTTATCCCCTTACCCTGCAATCGTTTTCAAAGCATGTTCACATCAACCATTTCATTTAATCTTAACAACCCTGTGTGTGGTCCTTGGGGCTGGTGTTATGATCAAACTCAGTTTACAAATGAGGAAATTGTAGGTCAAAAAAGATTAGATTAGGAAAATGTGTAACTCACACCTGCATCTTTGAAGGCTGTAGGGGGTTGAATAGAGTCCCCTCCAAATTCATGCTTACCCAGAACCTCAGAATGTCACCTTATTTGGAAATAAGGTCTTTGCAGATGTAATTAGTTAAGGAACTTGAGATGAAATCATCCTACACTTAGGGTGGGTCCTCAATCTGGTGACTGGTGTCTTTGTAAAAGAAAGGAGGGGGAGATCTGAACACAAAACGACACAGGGAAGAAGGCCATGTGAAGACAGGCAGAATTCAGAGTGATGCAGCCACAAGCCAAGGAATGCCTGGAGCCACCAAAAACTGAGAGAGCAAAGGAGTCTCTCCTGGGGCCTTTGGAAGAACTGTGGACTAGATGATACCTTGATTTTGTCTATCCTCTGGAACTGTGGAGAAATGAATGTCTCTTGTTTAAACACACCAAATGTGAAGTAATTTATTAGGAAACCAATACAGATGTCATACAGAGAGATTTTCCTTTACTCATTGTTTCCTTCCTATAAGCATGGTGGCCACAGCTCAGAGATGTTCTAAATAACCACCGTCCACAAAGGATGAGTCACAGAGTCCAGGTGCAGCCCCTCCAGCTTCGGAAGAAACCACTTCTGCCGTCCCAGCTGTGGAGAATGCGGGAGACCTGCTGAGGCTTCTCTCAGAAAAGGCATCAGTGACATTTCAGCCCCCAGTGAAATAGCCGAGAGTTCCGACCCTGCTCGGGAACACAAACACCCACATGGATGACACTTGAGAAATTTTCATTGGCTAAGAAAAGAATGTTTCTTCAAAATCCTTTTCATAACACTACGTTTTGAGTGACTATAATTTTTGAAACTAGTAGAAAAATGCCTAAAAAGTATGGACAAAAAGGGGTCACATACCAAACCTGAAAAACAGCGGAGGCCTATATGGCAGCATTACAAACTCTGAAACCTAAAGTAGCCACACAGGATGGTCTGAAAGTAACACGTCCTAACTAAAAATGAGTCATGGTGGGCAGTCATGTCCCAGGCCGGTATCTTTCTTGACGAAAGTCAATCTTCACCGTAACTGAGCCTAGCCTATCTGTTGTCTTTTTGCATCTAACGTGCCTTTGGAATGTCAGAGTAATCTTTTTCCAGACCCTTCAAGGCACAATCTCCCACCAGAGCAGAGACCACAGAACCTTTCATTGTCATCTTGTTCCCCCACATACCATCTCTATGCGCTGTGAGTGTTCATTGTTACCTATCCTATACCCACCAAAGTAAGAGGAGAATGTGTCTCTGTTTTACTTTTTATCCAGTCGAAGAGACTTCCCTGCTTGTGTTCTCCCGCCTCCCTAATCTACTACCAATGGATTTCACGTAACTCCCTCTGTCTTTTCCTTTGATTCTAATGTATAAAATAAGGTGCAAAACTGCATTCTCTGGAGCGTTTTCTCAATCATTGAGAGTCTGCTTCCCAACAAGTGTCGTCACTTGGCCCAAAAAAACTCATAAAAATTCTTACAGGTTTGGACGTCCGGTCGGTGGACAAAGGGCAGTTTGGTGCCGGCGGCGAGAGCACTGCACTGCTCGTGCTGAGAGCACGTGTGCAGGCCAAGGCTTCGTGGGTGTAGACTGAACATAGATCATTGTTCAAAGGAAATACCAACTTAAAAAGAGGTTAATGTGGATAATTCTTGCTTTATGTAGTTCTCAAAAGGGAAAGCACATATTTTCTGAGCCAGTGGCTATAAAACTGACTCACTTCTGCATCTTAATTGCATTTTACACATTCTGTGCTTAGCTGCCTATTAATTAAGGCACAAGATGAATATAGTTTGAGAGGCTCACGGATCCTTGCCTGGAGTTTTCTTTTTGAGGAGCCTCTACCCAGCTCTCCACCAGCTCTGATACCTGACCTCCTTGGCACATTCTGATGACAAGCAGAAAAGGCAGCCCTTTGAGCCGGAGTTACGGATACCATCCCCCACGTGACTACCGCAAAGGCCACAGGGTGGCTACATTCACCACAGAGAATGAAAAACAGTGAGGGGAATTTGCCTTCCCCATCTAGGTACAAGAAATACAGACACAGAAACTTAAAAAAGATAAATCAGAAGGTGGTCATTTGCTTTGCACGAGGAGCCTCCAGCAGGTCTCTGCAAGCAGTGACCTTCCTGTGATGATTTGTGACACCAACTACCCAGAATTGAGGCCAACTTCACCGGTGCAGGGCACAGTCCTCCACAAGACTGTCCACACGCCGGACACCAGCTGCAAGTTTGGGGTCCCCAGGACCACCTTTTCTTCTGATCAGCTGGCTATCGATTTAGGGGTCCCCATGAATGTTCTTAGTTTGATAATTCACTAGAATGATTCAAAAAACTCCAGAAAGTGCTATATTTAACAATTACAATTTTTTGATAGCAAAAGTATACAAATCAAAGCCAAAGGGAGAGCCATAGAGGGTGAGTTCTGGGAGGGTCTCAAACAGGAAATTTTCAGTCACTGCCTCCTCCTGGCTATGAGGTGTGATGATACTCAAAGAGTATTTCCAACCAGGGATGCTCACCTGACTTTTAGTGTGCAGAGTTTTTATTGGAATTTCATTACATAGGCATGACTGATTGAGTCATTGGCAAGGTAACTGAAATCAGTCTCAGCACCCCCACCTCCCTGGAGGATGGTGGACATCATGGAGCTTAAAACCCCAACCTTCTAATCATCGGTTTGGACTCTCTCAGCCCCCACGCTGAGTCATCTCATTAGCACGAATGAACACCATCTAGGGGTCACTTTGAGTGACTTCATTGGCATAAACTGTCAGGTATGATCTGAGCAGCCTGTCATGAATAACAAAGATGCTCCTATCACTCAGGGAAATTCCAAGGATTTAAAGGCTCCCTGCCAAGAATGGGGGAGACAAAAGCCAGTCAAGTTATTTATTATGTCCTCGGAAGATTTATCTCTAAAACGTGGATACTAATAATGCACCCTACATAGGGGTTTTATAAGGATTAAATAAAATAGTATATACTTCTGGTGTATAGTGCTCATTCAGTGTGTGAACGTGTGATCGCCATTATTATTATTTTACTGAAGTGGCGGCTGCTGAGCTTCCTAAACACATCCACTGCCAACCCCACTGTAAGTTCTTTGAGGTCAGGGGAAAGATTTTATCTAATTTTCTGTGTTACAGTAGCTAACCGTGTCCTGCACCAAAGGTCACCAATGGATTTTTACTGGTTTGTTCTAAATATATAACTATTTTTTAAGGCTAATATATTCAAGATTGCATCTATTTGGCCTGTTTCATTTAGCTATCAGACCGCCTACACAGGGGGACAGAGGAGCAGCAGAGCTGCCCTGGAAACAATGAGAACAGTGGGTAACACCACAGGTTACAGCAAACATGGGTGACAGCTGACCTGGCTTCCTGATGAGGAAAAATGTTGGTCTTCCTTTCTGCTCATTCTTTTGAAGCTTCAAAAACATTTTCTCAGCATTGAAAAGAGAAAGTGGTCTTCACATAGGGAACTTCTGTATGAAAAAAAATATTTAAAAATTATTATCCTTTCCTATTCACCTGCAAAAGGCAATTGAAAAATATGCCATTCACAATAGTAACAAAGCTACAAATCACCTTGAATACATTTATCAAGATGTGCAAGACCCCTTTAGAGAAAAATGTTAAAATACTACTAAAGACTATTTCTGGTTATGAATGAAAAGATACAGTACTTGTGGACACTCAGTTCTCCACAAATTAACCTGCAATTCAGTACAATCCTAATGAAAATCCTCAGATTATTTTCTGTATTGCTTGGTAAGATCACAGCACAATTCATATGAAAGAGTAAATACGACGCAGTCATCAAGGTAAGTTTGGAAATGAGCAAATTCCGGGACTTTTAATTTCTAATATCACATTTTATTTATATGAACTATATCTTTCTTTCATGCTAGTTACAAAAGAAAATGGATTAAAGTCTTAAAGATGAGATAAATACAGAAAAGTATTGAAAATACGTGTGTGGCCTTAGGTCGGTTGGTTCTTCATAGGACACAAAAACAAAAAATCATGAGGAAGGGACTGATAAAGTTAGCTACTTCAAAATTAAAACCTTTAAGTGACAAATAATATCATTTTACAAAAGGATTTTTAAAAAATGGTGGACTAGAATATGCTTCAACATATGTGATAGATAAAATTTGGTTTCTGGAATAGACAAAGAAAAATTTCTAAAAATGGGAGTGAATGCAAACAACTAATGCAAAAATGGACCCTCCCCCCCCCCCCAAATAAATGCAGGCTGACAATTCACAGAGGGAAATACAAATAGGGCATTAAATACTTGAAAGACAATGCTCAATTTCATTAGATATCAAGAAAATGAAAATTAAAACAATGATATCCCATTTTTAACCCATTAGGTTGGCAAAAATTCCAGTGTTTAAATATATAAACTCTAGGCAGAGTGTAGGCAATATTCTGATCACCTGCTAACAGAAATCTAAATGGCACATATCCCATGTCCCAGTAAATCTGTTGTTTAGTATATTTCCTAAAGAAACATTTGTATTTATGACCAAGAAGGCATGTTCAGGATATGTGAGTGAAATTGGAAACACCCTAAATATTTACCAATAGAGGAATGATCAAATAGCCTAAGCATGTCTTCATTATGGTATATAATGCATCAACTAATATACTAATAGCTGACATTTATGTATATAATATGAGATACGTAGTATGTGAGATAGAGTTACATACACTAACAGGGAAAGATCTTGAAGATATATTGTTGATGAAAAAGAGAAGTTGCAGAACTACGCATATAGAATGCTATCATTTATGTTTTTTAAAAAAGTATGCTCACCAAAACAATCATATACATTTTCTACAGTGAACAAATGTTTGTAAATGCATTTGTAAAATATATGCAGGAGTATGCAGGATTTTTTTTCCTATGCAGAGAACACTAGGATTGGGTGGTAGGCAGAAAAGAATTTAGATTTATCTGTTACATTTTAGTTTTTTATGAGGTGAATGGGTTAATGTACCACATCTGAATAGCAGCAATTGGAGAAAATATATTCAAACTCCTTAGGCTTGAGAGTTCTGCTCCCAACATCTCTGAAATATTTACAGACTCTGAAATCAGCTCTACAATTCTCCTCTACTGATAACCAGACATTGGATTGATTATATTGGGCTTCACTCTTTCCAATTCCATTTTTCAAGTTTTCTGCATCATGTTTAACATATTCCGTTAGAGATTGTGTATCTAGCATCTATTTTAGAAAAACAGAATGACCAAAAAGTTCTTAAAGCCTAATTTTCTCCTTAGCCTCAGTTTGCTTGACTAATTCTTTCATGTTGAAATCAAAATGGATTTATCTTGAGAAATAGTCTTGAGGAAAAAGAAAACATTTCTGTATTTCAAGAGGCTCCAACAGAAGAATCCTTGCTTTGTTGTTGTTTTTCCCATGCTGACATTTCTACCTCAAACATTTCACTGTTGTCTTCAGAAACACGGTGTACTTTAAAAGCCTAGCACATATTTTGTCTAAAAAAAAATTTAAGAGAGCGATTGACCAGTTTGTTTCTACTCTGTATCAAGGTGACACCTTCCTCCGCTGATGCTCATGGCCAGGAAATGCAGCTATGTTGATGAAATGGGGACACATCTGGCCAGAATATGACTTCTCTAGCTTTGTTCTCCATCCCTCTGTTTATGTTCCTGCTTTAGTCACTTTAGAGAGCTATTTTATCTTGAATCATAGAGAAAGACCTATTTTTTATGTATTCAGAACAAAATATACCCACAAATTTAGGCATGACACTGGGAAGGGCAAGGGAAATGACTGTTATTATTTTAGTTAATACTGATTTAAGCAGCAAGCAGCATGTGAAACTAATATGTGATATGATGATGAGCAGAAGGAGGTAAGTTGAGGCATGAATCATCCCCAGGGTCATTATCTCCAGGGAACAGGCTGGGGATCCCTGGGCTTCTGCCCCTAGGTCACCACCAGGAAACAGTATTAACGCACTAAGGAGTGCCCACTGACCCTCTGGGGTGCTTTGAACTCCAGCAATGCTATAATTATTCATCTTAACCCATTTCACACTCACAGGCTTCACAGCTACCTCAGCATCTGTTACCACCAACTTTCTTATAGACCCCGTCACAGGGATGGCTGGAGGCAGAGTGAATACGTTTTCTCCCTCTCAGGGTGACCCAGGATCTCAGACTGTGTACATCTAAGTGTCAAAATGGAAATGGAGGCAAGGAGGGGGTATGGGCAATAAAATAGAGGTGACAAAAGCAGGAATCCTCTTTAAGTAGGAATTCTCCAACTAAATTGTCAAGTCACCATCCACCAAACACATGCCTTGAGGTTGACCTCTTCCAAGCCTCTGCTCCAGCCAGAGTTGGAAATACAAATGTCTATCAATACCCTGCAGTCTTGGCTAAAGCAACATCGACAACTGACTGTATCCACGCCCTTTCCCAAGTCAAAGCAGCCGCCACACTGACTCTCATATGCTAGGGCAATTCCCTGCCCAAATGCCCTGTCCCAGTTCCACCGGCCTGTTCCCCTGCTTAAACTCTGTTGTTAGTCTGCCTCCTATTTAAAAATCCAAACAACTTCAAAAAGAATGAGAGGCTGTTGGCCTTCAATAAATTCTCTAGCCAGGAAGGAGTCAGTCTCCACAGGCAATTTGAGGCACTGCTCCCCCTCCTGGCAGGATCTTGGAAGTACAAGCGTGCCTGGGCCCTGCGAAGGACCCCAAGTAGTCCTGTGCCAGGAGGAGACAGGATGGTGCCAGGGAGATTAGGTGAGGTGAAGGACTAAGGAGGAAAAATGAAGACAGGCAAGGAGCAGCGTGCTGAAAAACGCCACAGTTTTGGCCAAGACTGGCCCTAGAAAACAGCTGAGAGCGATCCTTCCACGAAGACAGGAGTTCCAGGAGGTTATGTCAAAGAGGAACCGCAGAGCTTTGGAGTCAGAAAGTGCTGGGGTCAGTCCCAACTCAGTCTCTCACTGGCTCCATAATCCTGTAGACTGTCCCCATGTGAAAAAATAATGCCTTCTGGGAGCACTGAGGAAGACAGAAGAGTTTACACGAGGGCAGTTCCAACCCACAGTAAAATCATTGTTACTGACACCTCAGATTATTTCTGCTATGACGACATAAAGAGGTTTCTGAGGTTGTCTTCCAAAGGCAACTTCAACACAAATGAACCTTTCCAGATTCCCAGTAACTTCTCATTTGTGTATCAGCAGACTTGATTATGTTAGGCCAGTTCATCCTGGAGAGTCTTTTGAACCAGTGTCAGACTTCAAACATTGTGTTTGGGAGTTCTCTTCAATTAGTACTCAGAGAATGTCTTTAATAGCAACACACATTCCTTGTAAGTGTTAAAAGGAGTGTTCTGATCTTAATTACAGATGGCGGTTTAACCAAGGACTGTTCTCTGTTCCAATTTTAGAGAAAACCATCGTATTTTCACCCATTAGGTTAGGGATTGTCTCTCATCTTTCACATTTCTGCAAATAAGGGAAAATAAAGGTCATGGGAGACAGTTACAGAGCACTATTTGTGGTAATAAAATATTGATGTGGCTGGATTCATGACTGTAGCTGCTAAAGAGTCTTTGAAAAGCCAGGCTAGAGAATGGGAGGGGTCAAGGGAAACGTTGTAAGGAAGAATTTGTTGAGGATGGAGTGTTTACTTTCTTCCAGTTTGGTTGCAAACAGATCATAATGAGGCCTTTTGGGGACCACTGGCTGGGAAGCCCAGGTTTTTAATTTACTGTGTTGGATTAATGTCTTAGTCTGTATTTTCCACATGAAGTGAATGTAATAGTAAGGAAAACATGTATTCTTATAGCAATATCCTCACGTACATTTATTCTGATCTCACAACAATCTTATGATGCCTGTTTTACAGAGAAGAAAACTGAGGCTTATAAAGTTTAAGTGACTTGATAAGAGTATGTAAATACCTTTGTTTTATGGCAGTACAGAGCTCTGCAAGTGACACAAGTATGCATGTGTAAATAGAGTTGTCAGGTTGTCATCAAACAAAGGTGCCTAAAGATATTCCCATAATACTTTGCTGCTATAAAGCAGAACCTCATATAGAATCAATAATGAAGTTTAGTCTCTGTTAGTTCTATGGCCTTGCCATTTTTTTCCCCTATTGTGTCCACATTTCTGAAAAATTAGTTTAGCAAAATCAATTAACATTTGTATAACACTTTCAATCTGCAGAGCATTTCAAATATGTAAGTTAATTCGATTGACTTAGTAAATTGAGTTATAAGTGGATTCCAGTATTCAGGTCTGTATTTGTGGATGTTGTGTGGGATCCTACTATAATTCTTCTGGGGAAAAAAGGGGGGCCCTTTTCTCTGATATTCTGATATTCACAAGGGCTTCATTACTATAAAGGCACATTACTATGAAATCCTACACATGGAGACTAAAAACAATGGGGAATAATTTAAAATAATAGAAGGTGGAAAATGATGGTCTCCATCATAGAAGAAGCCAAACAACTACGTCTTTTCTTTTTAGCTTCAAGGCCTACAAGTTACAGTTAAAATAAAAGTGAAGCTATCCCTTAATATTATCCAGAGTAAGATACTAAAATATAAAGCAGGCCAGCCCTAGGTGGTTGGCTCAGTTGGTTGGAGCATCATCCCATACACCAAAAGGTTTCAGGTTCGATCCCCAGTCAGGGTGCACACAAGAGGCAATCGATTGATGTTTCTCTTTCTCATTGATGTTCCTCTCTCTTTCTCTCTCTCTCTCTCTCTCAAAAATCAATAAAAATATATCCTCGGGTTATCATTAAAACATACATATAAAAACAGTCCTTATAGGGTGTTTTGCTTTAGCTCTTCATTTGGGAGGTACTATAGCACCTTGGCTAAGAGTGTAGACTCCTGGTTAAGAATCTAGACTGCCCGGTGCAAATCCAGCTTCACCACTTTGCTAGTTAAATATTCTCTTGGGTAAGTTAGTCAAGCACTTTAATTCCAGTGTCTTCCTCTGTAACATGGGCAACAGAGCCGTGTCTCTTCATAGAGTCAGTGGCGGCATATAGAAGTTTATTTAACTTAACGAACTTGCCAGAGTGATGGGATTCTTTTTTGTTGTTTATTTGTTTTCCTAGATTCGGCCAGGGATAATAATTTATCTCTTTCCCAAAATGCTCCTTAGAGCACCGTAAGCTTTCTGTCAAATATGCATGAAAATGAGATTTTTAATATTCTGATTTTATTATATATTAAATCAGTTTAATTTTGCAGTGTAACACAACATTCCCAAACTTAGAGGCTTAAAAATATTTATTTATTCGTTCATAATTCTGTAGATCAGCCATTTGGCCTGGATTTGGCTAAGTGGTTCCTCTGCTGGTCTTACCTGGGCTCACTCATGCCATTGCGGCCGGCAGGTGGATTGGCCAGGGTCTGCTTGGTCTTGGATGGCTCACTGTGTGTCTGGTGCTTGGCTGGGCAAATAGAGTAACTGGGTCACGTGTCTCCAGTGTCTAGCAGACTTCCCTGGGCTTTTTCACATGGCAGCTTTGTTCCCAAAACAGCAAGACAGGGAACAAGTCCGAATGAACAAGCAGTTGTCAAGCCTCTTTTATGCCACACTTGCTGGTGTCCCATTGGCCACATCAAGATTCAAAGAGGAGAGAATAGACTCTACTCCTTGATGGGAGGAACTGCAAAATAATGTTGCCATTTTCCTCCTCAGTATTGAATTATAATCCTTCTTAGGGAAAATTAAAGCCACTATGTTGCAGATAGCATGGAACATACAAAGTGATAAAGAGACTAAAATTCTTACCTCTAGTTTCAGACAAAAACGAAGAGACTGCATAGTGAGTGGGCTAAGGGTGGGAAGTGGACTCAGTTAATATATATGCATGTTGCTTCTACCAAGCTCAGGTACTATATATAATTTAATCTTGGGGGAGAGGGTTGTGTTCACATTATATAAATCATAGTGCCTTCATTCAGGGATATTATAGTCAGTTGGTTCCAGAGGCACACACACAAGACCACACTACAAGGTAGTTTGTGATAAAGATTATGGGAATGGTGTCGCTAAGAGTTATTAGAGTTGAGAGAGAGAGAGAGAGAGAGAGAGAGAGAGAGAATCACTGCAGAGTATGTGTTTAGGGGTTGGGAAAACCCCTTGGAACAGGTGAGGCTTAAACAGAGCTAAGGAAATGGTAGGATTTGCAAACAAACAAACAAAAAACAGTAGTGTGTTTTAAGGAAATGAATGTCAAGTTCAAGAGTGTTGCTGTGGGCATGAATTCTGCATGTATGGAAAGTGAGGAGATCCAAAAAGGCTGAGAGAGATGATACTGCAAATTGTGTTCGTGATACATAGTAAACCAGTTGTTTCCACCTCTGAATTAGACCTAGCACTGAAATGAAGAATTTTGGGTCTGTAAAGGCCAGATTACTCTTCCTGAAATATTGTTCCCATCCATTTCTCTTTTGCCCATTGAACATCTTCAATGGCTCCCACTGGCGCATAGTACAGACTTCGTACAGCAGAGCTCAGTGTTCACCTGCCTCTGGGATGTGCCTCGAGTCACACTTTCCGTCTTCTGTCTCACTACTCCCTGTTCCATTAAAAAATTTCTCAGGAGCTGCATCCATTACAAGTTCAGTGTGGAATCTCTCTTCACCCAGTTTAAACATTTTAAGGCCTTTTTGATCTTCAGACTTAATGTCGGGCTTTGAATAACAACAATAGTGAGTTCTAGTCTCTTAGAAGTAGAATTTGGAATGAAATTGCAAATGTTCTTTGAGTAATGTAATCACTGGAATCTCTACCATGTTGCTTTTATTTTTTTATTTTAAGTATTTTGCTTACAGGTTCCTTTTGCTACATAGGCTCCAGCAAAGGATGGACCACCATCAATCAATGTTGAGTTTCCCACTGAGTACCCAGCACTGTCCAAGAGCTATTTTTAAACCCCAGCTATCTCCTATTTGGCCAGGACCATCTGAACCTTTATTGCCTTTTCTTTTTAGAAGTACCTCTTTCACTGCCTCAGAGACATACCCCAGGGGCCAAATATAAGTTTGTGAACTTATCCTAGTATTCAGGCTGTGAGTGGGAGGAGACATCGTGTTCATTATATAGCACAACAAAAACAAAGAGGTTTTACCAGCAAATACTTTCTAAATCAAGTAGTAAACCAATAGGAATTTTTTTTTTAGTGTTCAGATTTGTGAGATCTTCCTGGATGGACAGCATTCAATTTTTTTAAATTGCAAAATTATCTTTGCTGAAGAACCAAAATAAAGTTTGATAAAGAAAGGCTCTTAAGCCAGGCCGGGGTGGTGCAGTGGATTGAGCGCCATCCCATGGACTGAGAGGTCCCAGTTCAATTCCGATCAGGGCACATGCCGGGTTGCAGGTTTGATCCCTGGTTGGGGGGGGTGTAGGAGGCAGCTGATCGATGTTGCTCTCTCACATCGATGTTTCTATCTCTCTCTCCCTATCTCTCTCTCTAGAAAATCACTAAAAACATATTTAAAAACAACAAGAACAAAAAAGAAATCTCTTGATTTGTCTAGGAGTGTGTTGGGCAATGGAATTTCTTTGGTGTAAAACTTACTTAAATAATGTAATTCTTTTTGATGACTTCTTAAAATTCTGGAATGGGAGAGGCTTTGTTCTTAAATTTAGATTTCCTCACTGTTTCTGAACAAAGCAAATCAGCACAAATCAAGAACCTGAGACCAGCCAGCCCCAACCCTCCATGCATGCCTGCAGAATCAAGTATTTCTCTCCTCTCTAGAATCAACTGACTATAATGTCTTACGTGAACTGAACACAACCCTCTCTAAATAGTATGGAGTCACATGATCCAAGGAAACTGTCCTCATGCAACCTAATTACTGGTCTTTTAACATAAAAATCCCAGCCTTTTTCATGCAGTGTATTCTAGACTTCCCAGGAAATTGAATTCACTGCTTCTAAAAGGAATATAGGTTTGGTAACCAGTCCTTTGGGAAAGTTTGGCTACACCCAGTATCACGTGTTTTGGACCCAATATAGGAAGCTGAAAAGGCCATAAGTGTGGGTTTCTCTCAGCTGGGGAACTGCTGGCAAACTGAATCTCCAGAGTGCACAGTATTTAATGGGAAACTTTAAATAATTACACTAAAGCCATTGCCCAAGAGCATTTCATTCCATGTAACTAGTTCTGAAATAATGTCTTTCCTTATGCTTAAATTCTGTTCTGTTTAATCATTCTTTCTTCACTGGTTAATTTAATTAACATTTACCCCTTTTGCTGTGAACCTTTGATGTTAACAGCAAAGAAAGGCTCCCAGTTCTGAGGTCTGTTTAAGCCAAATCTTGGACAAATATTTTAATATGGTATTTGTTCTTCCTCTCTGATATGGTAGGATATGTATGGTAACATAATGGGGTTTGTTTGTTTGTTTGTTTGTTTTCTTTTTGAGAGAGAGGAAGGGAGAGGGAGATAGAAACATCAATGAGAGAGAACATCGACTGGCTGCCTCCTGCATGTCCCCCACTGAGGATTTGGCTCACAACCTGGACATGTGCCCTGACCGGGAATCGAACCGGAGACCTCTTGGTGCATGGGTCGGCACTCAACCACTGAGCCACACTGGCCGGGCTGGGTTTGTTTTTGTTTTTTTTTAAGAGAGAGATAATAGTCTTGGAAAATGGCAAAGAAAGCCTTAATAATTTTTTAATATTAAGTGATGACTACAGTATTCAAGACTTGATATTAGCTCCTACGTATATATATTTATTTCATGGTTCAGTCATGCATACATATGGTACAGTGACTCATTCTGTGCTTAAAAGGGTTTTTGTGTTGTTGTTTTGTTTGTATGTTTGTTTGTTTGGTTTGGTTTTCCCATAAATGAGCCAAGCCACGGCCAATTACACAAATTAAAAATAATGGCACAAGTGAATTATAAAAAATTGTCCAGCAGAAACACAAATCTATGCATTTAACACAAAGTGACAAAAAAATGTAACTTCTATGTTTTTCATAACTGTTCTGTGTTTTGTTTTTGTTTTTTTTCATGAGTTTCTACCCCACCGAATGGCAAGGAAAAAAATAGCGAAGCCCAGTCTGATAAATTCAGTTCTCTCCAGTACTGGATGCCATCTCTTAAGGAAACTCGGTCTGCGGGGTAAATGCTCAGAACTTCAGATTTCCTTCTTCTCCCTAGCTCTTCTTCAAGATGTAGAAGAAAGGGATTTCTGTAACCTCATGATGGCTGGGAGCAGGGGGCTTGAACTTAGTCCAGGAACTCCGTCCTCTGCCTCTGTTCTCTAGAGTGGTGCGCCCTTGTCCAGCTGGTCTTGGAGTACGCTAAGGGGAAAGGAAAACATTCAGGATCGTCCCTGTTGTCCAAAGGGAAAGAGGCTTCCCCCTCTCCTCTCTTGTTTAGAGCATGTCTATGAGAAGCATAATGTTTGTGAATCCTTTCTTTTCCCCTTTGACAGGTGTGTAGCTCTCTGCAAAGCCTAGGTAAGCTTTTTGCCAGCTCCACAACCCAGAAATGTTTTGCTCAAGGTCCTGGGAGCCATCTCTTTGAAACATATACATCAAAACACATAATAGTTAACCTATGTATCTCTGTAACAAATTTACACATACATTTGTTAAAGTTACATAGAACCTAAAACAAAGAGTCTAAACAGAGGGGATTTTAAGAAACTACTAAAAATTACTAAACATGTCTGAATTTGAGGTATGAGCATTCGTTTGCATAAAATTACAGTACGTCTTCATTTAATGTCATCGATAGGTTCTTAGAACTGCAGGGAAACCACGCATAAGGAACCAGTCTTACCATAGGCTGAGTGACAGAAATAAGCTGTCCCAGGGCAGGAGATGGGGCAAGAGGCTCGGGGTGGACTGCCAGTGCCCACCCTGGCCTGTGCCGCTGACAGCCCTGGATGCCATTCTGGCCTGACATTTTTAGTCCGGGGAAATGGGATGAATCCGGGGGGAGAGGTCTGTGAGGACGGAATGAGGCTGTCGTGCAGTCGGTGGTGAAAGGAGACCGGAGCGCACAGGACTCTAAAGGGAGGCGCTTCGGGAGCGGACAGAAGCCCAGGAGAGCGAGGAGGGTCCCGAAGAGCATCATTTCCCCGCAGGCTTTCTTCAGGAGAGCTTTCCCCTGGAGTCTTGGGGAGATAATGTTTTGCTTGACAATTTAAAATTTTCTGTCTTTTCAAATTCTGCATGATTTTTTCAAACCTTCTTATGAAGGGTAACACGTTTCTGCAGCTTTGAGTGGCAGCGCTGTGGCCGTAGTGAGCCGGGACCTGGAAACAGAGGCGAGGAGAAGCTGTGATTTACTGGGTGTTTACCATGTGCCGGGGCTGCTCTTTCTGCTTCACCTGCGTTAGCTCACAGCAACCCTATGAGGAAGGCTATATTTTTAGCATCATCATCCCCATTCTACAAATGAGGACACTGAGGTACAGAGAAATTAAGACATACATTCGGCGCACTTTCCGGAGTTTGCACTTTCCGCTACCGTGGGGCACTGCCGCAGAGGTGATGCAGCTCAGACCCCACGTCCCGAGGGACCCAAGCCCGTGAATTCCAGGCTGTGGCGGGCAGGTCGGGGCGAATGCAGAGCAACCTCGCGCTTGCACAGCCCTTAGGGTACTAAATGCCTCCTTACACCTTGCTCCCTACCTGCCTCACTTGCCTCACTCTGGCCCCAGCCCTGCAGGCAGCAAGGGGAGGAAGAGTCCGGGAAAGCAGACAGTGGCAGTGACAACCACAGGACTCGGGACTGGCTGTTACTGACTCACGCTGGGAAGAGCGTGTGACGAAACCCCTTCTTCCAAACACTCTGCCGGAAGGGGTTATTTAAAGGGAAGGAAATGCTGACACCTGGGCTATACTTAAGGAGGCTGAGATCGCTTCCAATTAGGAAGGTCAAAGAGGGCATTCGGCCGGGGAGGACATCGGGGCTGAGGCTCGCGCAATCAGACCGCTTTTTCAGATAGATCATAACATCTTTACTTCATCAATGCTTAACTCACTTGAGCAGCCACTCAAGCAAGTGACTTTTTGGAATTGGATGGTGTATAAATTATAAATGCCTATTACCATCCCACAGTATGGGCTCTGCCCATGTAGACTGGGGCTAGCGACCGATAGTGTGATTCACAAATTACAGTAAATACTGCCTTAAACTCAAGCAATCTTAAAATTCTCAATACAAAAAAGAGACAAAAAGAGCCTGCAAGGAGGCATTACATTTTGTTTGTAAACTCTTCCTTGTCCTCTTCTGACACCTTGGTGAGCTAGACAGTTCCTCCTGATTGAATTCAGTACCCCTACTGGACCTCACAAGAGGGGCTTCCCACCATCATCTGTACACAGAAAGCAGCTAGAAGCTTATTTGAAGAATAAATTTATCTCTTGAAAGAACATGGTGGGAAGAATAAACCCAATATCACAGCCTGTGAAGGACATTTGTCTCTTCAAAATGCCAAAGTCATCTTCAGAATAGTGATTTCATGGTGTGCTTCGAGCAGGGAACCAAAAAAAAAAAAAAAAAAAGAATCAAAATACAACTGTGGCACATGAAGCAGAAAGAAATACCAGGAGAAGGGAAAACCTGGTTCCTGAAACAGTCAGAGGCTCACGCACAGGGGTAAGGGTGGGGGCACAAGTGGGTTTACAGTGGTGAGTACTTGTAGCAGAGTTTATTCTTGTATTATTATTTATTAATTATTGTATTATTTTCTATATGAACAGTCGTAAACCTACTTTTTTTAAAAAATATGTTTTTATTTTAGAGAGAGAGGAAGGGAGAGAGAGATAGAAACATTGATGTGAGAGAGACACATCGATTGGCTGCCTCCCGCACGCTCCACGCTGGGGATCGGGCCCACAGCCCGGGCATGTGCCTGATCAGGAATCGAACCAGGACCTCTCAGTCCATGGAACAATGCTCAATCTCCGGAGCCACATCAGCCGGGCTGTAAACCTACTTGTGCCTCACCCTGTATTTGAATTATATAAGCCAGCCAGATAACTTTTAAAGTCCTCAAAGCTGACTGAAAACCTCTATGGCACTTTTAGGAATTAAAAATTGCAAATCTTGCCCTGGTTGGGTGGCTCAGTTCCATGCACCAAAAGGTTGTGGGTTTGATCCTGGTTGGGGCACGTACGGGAGGTAACCGATCAATGTTTATCTCTCACAACGATGTTTCTCTCTCTCTCCCTTCCTCTCTCTAGAATCAATAAAAACATTTCCTTGGGTGAGGATTATAAAAAAAAAATTGCAAATCTCTTTTTATTGTGATTAGAGAAGTGGAGAAACTTGAAAGACCCACATAGGCAGCAGTGATCAGAGGGGACAGCTCGGGATTCAAGAACCCGGCTCAGCTGCTCACTGGCTGTGACCTTGCCTGAATTATCTAATCTCCTCTGGCCTCAATTTCCTCATATCTAAAGTGAGGATGAGAATAATATCAATTTAATGGGATTTTAATGGATTAACTAAGGTAATAACTGTAAAGCACTTGGAATAGTATCTGAATATGGTAAGTCCTCAATAAATGTTAGCTCTTAGAATTATTGTTGTTTTATTTTTATTAAAAATAAAATTAAAAATTTTTAACATTCTTAGCTTTAAAAATTGAGAAATTTAGTAACTATGCATACTGTGTGACTAGCTCCGTTGCTATTTAAGCACCTTGGGGCACTTGGTAACCATCCATGAGGCACTCTATCCTTACATTAAAATCAGACCCCCAGACTCTTCGGGTGTCTTGGGTGCTTTGCCTTTAGCTCCCTGTAGGCTGTGTATTCACCAGTGTGCATAATTTACTGAGTTTTTCCTACCCTAGTTTATTAGTAATTTATACAGGCTGCTTTGCTATGTTGCAAATTATGAGCGGGCTTTCGTAGATCATCAGTGAACTTTCTGGATCTGTTTTAGTGGCAGGAGGCTGCTGCCTAATTTTACCAATGTTCTCAATATCTCGCACTATTCACTGCAGCATTGACTGGAGCAAAAGACTGGAAATAATCTGAATGTCATATTTAAGTAAATTACTGCTCATACTATGCAGCTATGAAAATTCTCTCTGGCCCTGGCTGGTAGGGCTCAGTAAACAGAGCGTCAGCCTACGGTCTTGGGTTCAATTCCTAGTCAAGGGTGAGTACCTGGGCTGTGGGTTCAATCACTGGCCCTGGTCAGGGCGAGTTCAGGAGGCAACAAATCAATGTGTCTCTCTCACATCGATGTTTCTCTCTCCCCCCCCCCCCGACCCTGCTTTCCACTCGCTCTAAAAATCAAGGGAAAAAATATGCTTGGCTGAGAATTAACAACAACAAAAAACTATCTCTTACTCACAATGCGCTATTACTAAGATGTAGTTTTAAGTGCAAAGAGCAAGATGCATGATGTTGTGTACACATAGCCATCTGTGAAGACAGAAAGGCAAGGGGAACACACACACAATATAAACTGGACAGGGTTTAGAGAGGCCATGTTTCACCACAGACCCTTTTGACTTTTGAATTTTGTACTATGTGACTGTACTACCTAACACAAAAACAAACGATACTAAAATAAATGAAACTTAACACATTATTTTGCATTTAAAAATAAAACAAAGTTCCCAGAGAAGGGATTATATCACAGGGAATGACAAATGAGCTCAGATACATGATCCCAAATTTTGTCCCTAACCAACATGCTGAGATAAGTGTCCTTAATTGAAGAAGTTAGGTCAAGGCAATTCTTAACAAATACACAAATAACTGCCTTAGCAGCAAGCTGGCCATAGGAAGGAGAGGGAGAGGAGCTCACCTTCAGAGGCCTTTCTCTCCTGTTTTCTTTGTTCCCAGCTTCAAGCAGAATGGTCAGGGGAGTGGCTGATACAGACCCGGGCTCTCCAAGGGTGTGGTGGTTCTCTGACCTGAAGGCTGGATCTGCAGGGGCTGGAAGGTGTGGGGGAGAGTCCAGCCTCTATGAGTTGAATAAAGCTTTTTCTTCTGTTGAACTTCTCAGAACCTTTGATATGGGAATGGCCACTCTGAACCTCCAAAAAAAGGGTACGCTACATGGCATTTCCCAAACACTTGGCCACCAAAAAGCAGAGTGCCTCATTTGACTAGAGCTCCTCAGAATTCGCTCTGGAAGGCTGGTCCACTCAGTCACGCTGCTGAAAGCTGGTACAGAGGAAGTGCCTGATCTTCCACAGACAAAACGCCCTGAGACCGAAGATAGTCACCTCCTCCCTGTGAGTCACAACTTTACCATCTGTAAATGGGAGACAGGGAGAGAAATTCACAGCTAAATCTGTCTTCCTCATTCTTTGAAAGACTACAGTATTTAATTTATTTTAGTATTATTATTAATTATTTTCTTTTTAGAGAGAGAGGAAGGGAGAGAGAGATAGAACCATCGATGCGAAAGAGAAACATTGATCAGCTTCTTCCTACACGCCCCCTACTGGGGATTGAGCCTGAAACCTGGGTATGTGCCCTGACCTGGAATCGAACCAAGACCTCTCAGCCCTTGGGACGACGCTCAATCCATTGAGCCACACCGGCCGGGCCAGTATTTAATTTATATTTAAGATGTGATAGTTTTATTTTTCTGCTTTGTGTTACAATTTCCTGTATCCTTGACCTATTCAACTCCACTGGGCTGTAAAGTCCTTGAGCACAGAGATTCGCCTTTGTTTGCAAAGCACTCAAAAATGTTTAGTAAATGGAATAGTCCAATTATGCAGCACAGAAAATAAGTATGAAAGGGCTAGGGAAGGACAAGGACACTGGAGTCTGGTGGTGTTCCTGGAAGCAGAAACATGGAAATGGAACAAGCAGGGGAAAGTGACGGGCTGTGTGGGGGCAGGCTCAGAGGGGCCACGCACACCACAGTGAACGAAGGAGGCGCTGAACATAACATTCTAGTGACTGCAATACCAACTTGGAGTATTTTGTTATTTTTAAATACTAAAACACGGGTATTTTGATACTAAAAGAAATCTTTTTATCTTAATTATTTACATATTAATATACCCAGAGAGTTAGAGGCAAATTATTTTAGAAAGCATTCTTCTTTTGGTTAAAGCTCTTTAAAAGTATTTTACTATTGTTATAATCATTAGTATAATTCGTACTTCTTGCATTTGTAGTGATGTTGAGCATATTTTCTTCAGGTATTAGTCATCTCTATTTCCAGATGAGTATGGACTCCAGCCTGCCTCCATTCCTCCCCAGTGGTATGAAGGGAACGGGGGTGGGGTGGAGGTGGAGAGGGGGTTACCACTCTAGAACAGCAGGTCTCAAAGTGTGGCCCCCTCATTTGAATAAGAACTTTTCTTTAATGGTCCTCAAAATGAATGGATTCTCCTGAGCTGTAACTGAGACGATTCTTAATCTCACTCACTTGAGATAGCCCAGGGATTTCTATCAGCAAACCCCAGCCCATGGCAAAAAGATGACAGTGAGGTTTACCATCAGGGCTCTGAGCCACCACGCGGCAATTTCCTGCTCACTGCGCTGTCAGCCCCTACCTGAGGAGCACCCTGGACATGTCTTCCTGGCACTGTCACAGCCAGCTTTCCCTTCTAACAACACGACTGTCCTGCCGTAGTTCTTCCTAATAAGTTAACTGCAGCTGTAGGTTAATGGGCTTGACCTGCTAAGACACCTATTTACATGAACACAACAGCAATAGCTTAACCCAGCGATCTTCAACCTTTTTCATCTCATGGCACACATAACTAACTACTAAAATTCTGTGGCACACCAAAAATAGATTTTTTGCTGATCTGACAAAAAAAATAGGTATAATTTTGATTGATTTACAAAAATAACAATAATAATACTAATTACCTACCCTTTTAGTTCCAAAGTGGCTTTTTAAAAAATCAAGTGCCTATACTTGTATATAAGGATTTCTGGTACCAAGAATTAACCAATCAGATGCAACCTTATTATGTGACACGACCAATAAGATAGAACCCTATTATATTACATATATTTATGGTTCAAGACAGGACATTCACAATGGATAGCTACTGTTGTGCTGGCTGATGTCATTTGTTAATTTGACAAGCAAAGGGAAAGAGGCCAGTGCCCTTGTTGCACACCGGTTGAAATCACTGGCTTAACCCAAAGGAATAACTTTAACGGTAACAATAATAACCACCACTTAATAAGTAGTTAACATATGTTAAGTACTTTAAAGACATTATCTAAATCACATTAAGCCTTGGAGATAGGTTCTAATTATCTCCAGGAAACTGGAGACGTAGAGCTAGGTGGTTTGTCCACCGCCACACAGCTGGTGGCGGGGAAGCCGTCTGTGCTCTGACTGGTGCCACCTCACTGCAGGAGGTGAGCGGGGAGGCTTGGGGTCTTTCTTGTAGCATCCTGCAACCCCAAAGAACAAAACACTTGGAACTAGCAGGCCTGGATTCTAAGCTTCGCTTCTATTCATATTTCTTTCAAAATCTTGGCTAAATTACAACTTTTCTGGCTGGTTTCCTCAGCTGAAAATTAGGATAGTGACAACTGTTTATCCTGAAGGATCGTAGGTACTCCAGTGAGGTAACAGCTAAAAGCAATCTGCTAGCTCTCAATTTCTACACAAGTGCTGAGGCATTTTTCTTCAGGTAGTGAAGCACTCTGTCTGCTTGTTGGACAACGGCTGGTCAACCCTTTAATTTACCAAGTTTCCGAGCCTGAGATGCTGATTTTCAGTGGAAACGCATTTATGATCTGATTTCCAATATCTTATGCTTTTTTGCCCTTTTTTATATTCATAGATGGGACAGTGGTATATTAAAACATTTCTGCTAGTAGTGATAACTCCATTTATGTATTTTCCCCGAATTGTGCCCATATTACAAATAAACCAAAGATATCAAATTAAAGTATTTCTTATGCTTTTTTCCTCCACTCAAATGGACCACAAAACTGATGTTTTTACCTTGAGATAAATTCAGAAATTAAAGAGAAAGAAGAAAATAAGAATAGGTCAATAAATACAAGTTAATTGGGATTTTGATTATAAATAAATAAAATTCCCCCAAAAGAAAGCATTGGACTCTCATTCTAACTGTGTAAGTGAAGCTGAAATAGGACAAACTTCTTGTGGACAGACCTGGAGCTCTCAGAAGGCAATTCAGGCCAATTCTTTGGACTGTCACTTCATTTCATGTGACCTCCTTTGGCCACAAAAAATTAAAAATATGTCCTTGATCCACAGGCAGAAAAACAATAAGCTGGACAGTGGCCTACGGTACAATAGGAAGGCTGATGACTGCCTGGATCAATTGGATATTCTCTCTTCAAAAGTTTGAAAATGACTCCACTCTGTCTCTAGTGAGAGAGCTAGTAGTTGGTCCTGGAGGGAGAAAGAGAATCACAGATGGATAATGCGGATAATAAAAATATGAGGAAGCAGTAGTTTTTTGTCCAGAGAGGTCTGAGTGACCAGATTGAGCAAATTTCCCCCACCAACCTGTGTTGGACAGGTCTGTGAGTGAGAAATAAACTTGTGATGTCCACCACTGAGATTTTGAAGTTGTTTTTGCTACAGCATAATTTGGCCTGACTGAGACAATTTTGTTATTTCCTTTTACTCCCAAATGAAGAATGGAAAAACAAGTTTTGTCCTCATTTTATTGTCTTACCCTTTCTCTACATTTGCGCTCAAGTGTGATCATCCTTTCGTGCACTGGTGAGGACCACTTTAAAGGATGCCTCGCAAAGAAAACCATATTTCCAGATGCCCATTGCTTCACTCAGCTTTCCAGCCATCACCTTAAACACCAATCAGTTCAATTCAATTCAAGGAGTATTTGCTGAGTGTTCACTAAGCACCTGGCTTTGTGCTGGATGCTAAAGATGCTGAGGTTAACAAGACAAACACATCCCCTGCCCTCGTGGCACTTACAGCCCATCAGGGAAGACATTAAATAGGTAGTTAAATAGGTCACTGTAAACTCAATGTTTCCAAAGAAAACTCATCATACCTACTACGCAAATAAACACATTTACCTGAAGGCCGGATCGCTACCATGGACAGTTCTTGTTCCTCATCTCGGTTTGGTGAGCACGGGAGGTGCTGTTGGCTCTGCTCTCGTCCTTGTTCCTTGAACCCTAAGTTCCTTCATTTCCTCTGAGTGCTCCTCTGCCCTGCTTCCCTGGGGCGCACTGTGAGCCCCTCTTCTGTGCACCACTGCTAGCGGCTCCCCTGCCTCTCACATCTGCCTGCCCCAGGTAAGATACATGTGGACCAAGATTTCTAAAACAGCTTTGTCATAACATCACAAGGACACAAAATGAGACATGCCTAATGTTTCGAACCCCATTAAATTTAAATTCCTCATTATTGTTTTCATCTACCCCAGACGTATTTTTCTACTTCTCTAAAAAACAATAATAATGTTAGCTATTTATTAAGCACTTACTATGTATCTGGCACTACGTTAAGCTCTTTTATTCATTCTTTTATTAGATCCTTACTAAAATGCCATGAAATAGAATAATTACTGTCTGCATTTGACAGACAAGGAAATGAAGGCTTGGAGTGGTGAAGCAAGCCAAGGTCAAATAGTAAGTGGTTTTAAACTTGAGTCCTGACCTGTGCTTCCTTCTGTAACATGGGAACAAGGAGCCTACTTCCTACTTGCTTGTAAACCCACGGTTTTGAGCACAATCCTGGGCAAACATAATTAGGTTTATAATAACAATGGGTCGATTAACATACTCTCTCTAATCTATTCTGGTAAAGGAACAAGATACTCTTAGAAAGATGTCTGAGAACACCTCTGCAGGGAGTACTGTTTCAAATCAATATATGTTGATTTTTTTTTTCCCTGAAAGGAGCAAGTTCCAGGAGAGATTAGAAGGAGGGACAGGTCTGAGCCAGTAGCCTGGAAGGTTAAAATAAATAAATAAATAAATAAATAAATAAATAAATAAATAAATAAATAAATAAATAAAAACACTGTAATAAATTAGCCAAAGAGCAAGTTTGATCTCTCAACTTTTATTTGTAATGTTAAGAGGTTTTGCACCAGAAATTACCTTGGAGAGCTCCAGTGAAGGTTGCCGAGGAGGCCTGGAGAGAGGGATGGATTGACGGAGGTTGGAGCAGCATCCAGTTCAAACGTGGTCCTGCCAGCGCGTGCGAGCAAAGCTGAGGGACCCTGAGACCCTGAGGTGTGGTTCTGAATGTTCTTCCACAATCCAACGGCGGCCTTCACCATGACCCACTGCTGCACAATTAAATGTCTTTTTAGAACTTCCAGTTAAGGATGTGCATGTGGGGGAACAAATGATTGCCTTCCCAAAAGGAGAGATATTTTTATTTCCACTGAGCAAAAAAGGGGCGGGGGCAGACAACAGAGAGGAAGGCATGAGGACTCCTCCTAAAACACCTCCTGACCCATTTCAGTGCCGAGTGGACTGAACGAAGGTTTGTGGTTAGGAAGCACTGCCGTGTTCAGCTCAGAGAATTGCCAGTTTTCACGAACTGGGTGGAACAGGAGGGGAGGATCTAACACGAAACAATTCTACCTATTGGTCTCTTGGGTCATCACTGGGAACATCAACTATCCTGGTACAAGCGGAACATGAAAATGCCGACTAACAGTTTTTTCTGTCTGATGGATACTGAACAGAACAGTAAGAGCAGTGAAAGAGAGGGCAGTTAGATCCAGAGACGGAGCTCAGAGCCTCGATGTCTCTGTACCCTGCTGGACGGCCTGGTGCCCATCGCCCAAAGCACCAATCTCCACGCATGGACAACAGGAAGACCGGGCAGCTGCCAACATCCCCTCCAATTCAAAAAGTGTATTATTTTAAGATATTTTAAAATATGTTTTAAAAAATCAAAGGAACTAAGATTAAATATTAAACTAAGTACAAGTTATTTTGATTCTTCCCTTTCATTTCCTAAATTACTTCATGCCATTTGAGGAAGGATATTAAAATCTTTCGGCAGATTATGGGAAAGGCTGCAGGAAAATGCTTTCTCTGGGAAACACATTGTAAAGAAAAGGTAGAGAGGAGGGGACTGGGAAGGCACAGACTGAAAAAGACTGGAGAGACATACCAATCGGTGGCAAAGTGTGGGCCTTGTTTCGATCATGAGTCAAACAAACTATAATATTGAGAAAATGGGGAAAACTTGTATATTGGATGATATTTGGGTTTTTTTTATTAGTCATTTTACTTATGATAATTGTAATTTTTAACAAGTTAATTATTTTCAAAGATAGAAAAATGTTTACTAATCACATGACATAATGTCTGGAATTTGCTTCAAAATAATTCATTGAGGAAAGGGGAAGGTGGGTGCAGAGATGAACTAAGATGGGCGATGAGGTGACATTGTTAGGGTTGGTATGTGGGTGTGAGCATGGGTGGAAGTGTGGGTGTATTTAGTGCTTGGTTAAAATTTCCCTAAATAAAACATTGTTACTTTTACTAAAATATGAGGCATTAATATGTTATTATTAACTTGTTTTTTATTTTGTAGATATGGTGGGATATGAGAGAGATTTAGGAGGTAGAATCATGGGGTTTGCTGAAGGGTTGGATATAGGGCTAGGGAGAGAGAGGCGTCTGGGGTGATTCCCAGGCTTCTGACTTTCAGAACTGCTGGATGGTGGTGTCACTTGTTGATGGAGGAAGAAACACCAGAAAAAGAGAGAGAGAACACCAGGAGAGGTTTGCATGGGAAGAGCCTGACTCAGGTTTTAGATGTGCTGCGCTTTCAATGCCTTTGAGGTGTCAAGTAGGTTCAATATGTCTGCTTAATGAATGAACAGACCTGCCGGGCCAAGGCTGAAGGGAGGTGAAACTCAACAGCAGTGCTTCTCCGGCTTTTTGGGTCACGGCTTCTCTTGTGAATACACTGAAAGCTGTAAGCCTGTATTCTCACATAAGCACAGAGTTGGACACATAACTTCCAAGCCATTCACAGAACCCCAAAGGGTACTTCAACCTCAGATAAAGGACCTCTGTTGTCTTTCATTATTACAACAGTGATATCGCCTTTGTCTGGAACTTGACAACTCTCTCCACGGAATGCAAATGGCAGGAAATTGAAAGCTTTTTATAGTCTTTCTTGCTTCCTCATGCTCTAACGCAACACAAATCTCAAAAATGAAGGGGCAGTTACAGCCTTCCTCTCGCTCCTGTCAGGCTCACCAAACTTGAGCCGTCCGGCACGGCCACCTCTCTGCTGCCCTGTGTAAGAATAGAATACGCCAGAATGGGGGAGAGGAGATTTGGGTTAACTGGATGTGTGACCTTGAGCAGGCCACGTGCCCTCCACGTGCTCTGTGAGATGAAGATGTCCCCAGCCTCACTGTCAATTTTGGAAGGTACCTTGGCCATCTTGGTCATGGGGGGAATGGAATCCTTTCTCCTCTAGGGTTTAGGTGGTTTTTCTTGGCTCTTGGATATAGAGAAAGGACCATGGGTCCTGCTATGTGTCTCTGCTTCACGCACTGAGCAATCTTTAGGATCAAACAGAGGAAGCCCTAGTTGCCCACACCTGCTGGTTTTCCAGCCATTGGTAGACAGGCTGATTTCATTTATAATGGATGGTCCAAGCCCCTGAGAGCATGTGGTCATCTGTTTAGTGAATCAGACCTGACCTGCTGTAGTGAGTCATTCTCCAGTGCCAGCCTGGCCTGACCCACACCTGGCCTGCCATCCGCTCTCCCTGGCTCACCTCCAACAGCAACAATCCTGGGCTGACTTTGATTAACTTTCCAGCCGTATGCTTATCTCTTTCAACTCTAAAGACCACATGTTTACTCCACTTCAGTGTGACAGCTTGAGCTTGTCACTTCTTTCCTGCAAGCACTCCGTGGGCTTTAGACATTGGGTGGAGGGGTCCCACTCTGCCCCGCCAAGTCAGCAGCAGCAGCAATAATAAAAATACTATGCATTTATTAAGTTTTTAGTCTTGCCAGGTATATACTAAATATTTTTATGCATATCTCAATACATCAATCCTCAAAACATCCCTATGAGACAGCTGCTATTACTATTATCCCTGTTTTCTAGATGAGGAACTCAAAGCTTAAGTAGGGTAAGGCGTTTGTTTAGTGCCACACAGCAAATAAGAGATGGAATCTGAAGAGGCCATCTGACCTAAACTACTGAAAACAGAAAGCTTTCTAGGTATCCAAGCTAAAAGAGATGTACTACTCTTTTAGGTATTACTGTGTGCTTACAAAACTGTTAGAAGGTTTGGAAGAACTGAAAGTTAGGAAGCCGCCAGTAAGTTGTCTGGTCATATCCATAGGCTGAGACCTAGAGCTAAAGGTGCCAACAAGAAATCGAAAAGCTTCAGGAGCCGTTGTGGAAACCAATATTTCCCCGGCCCTGGGCCAGTGACGGGCAGAGAGAGGCAGAGTCTGGCTGGACACCGAGAAACTCTCATCCACTAACGCTCACAAGTCAGCCACTCCTCACTCCAGAGGATGAATGGCTCCCCTTCCTTCTGCCTCCCAAATAACAACTCCTTGGCTGAGTCTAAATTACATCCAGAACCCTGCTGGCGAGGGAGTCTGAGAACTGTAGTTCCTCATGGGAGGAAGCATGTAAAGGAATGGAAATCATTGCTAGATGGTAAGTGTACTGAACAAAAACATCCACTATTTCTAGGATGATGTGGTTAGCCAGCCTCCAAGCTGGCCCTCAGTGATTGCCACCTCCTGGTATTCACACGCTCCTGTAGACCACGCCCACATTTTATCAGGGGGAGTCCCTATGACCACTAAAATATGGCAGAAGTGATGACATCGCTTCTGAGATTAGGTTATGAAAAAACTATGGCTTCTGCCTTCAGAGTGTGCTCTCTCCCTCTCTCCCTCTCTCTCTCTCATCTCTGGCTCTGGGAAAAGCAAGCTGCCACGCTGTGGAGAGAATCAGTCAGGCTCTCGCTGGAGTAGAAACAAGATGATGCACTAAGAGCAGCAGAAGCAGGGCGAGGCACTGCGGCCTGGGACTTGGAGCACACCCCCGGGAAGGCAGCAAACCCTGCTGCTGGCGTCCCTGGAGTGGCTCTGCGTTCTGAGGGACGCTGGTCCCGTTTAACCGGAGACTGGTTGCTTTATCATATCTCAATGCCGACAACTCCAATTTTCCCTGGAGTCCTGAACGCGAACTCCCCATGATCTGAGCTGGCACGGGTGAGTCCATGTTCCCTGCCACAGGAGCCTCACACGCTGTGGCTGGACTGCCACCCTTTGCTACATGTTCAGAAAAGCCTCTCAGGCCTCCGTGACCTGGCTGCCAGGAAATCTGTGCTGGGAACACTCTCCCTTTGTCGCCAGCATGAAGTGGGTGCCCTCGTTGCTTCTTCAGGGCTCAGCTCCCAAGGGGGCAGTTCTCTCTGCAGGAAAACGATTTCCCTCCCACAGGCCAGAAGAACTCAGCGTCGGTGTCCTCTGCAACCGGACGGACATATGTAGACACCAACTTGATTCTGTCACTCGGCTTCTTTCTTTACTGGAAGCTCACATTGGTACAAAGGGACCTTGATCAGAATCCTTACAATTCCACATTAGCCCTGAAGGCTTTGCCAGCGCCGTTGCTCTGGCGAGCCTCATTCTTTCAGGGATGTGTCTGTCCGTTGTTTATTTTCTCTATGAACACTTCCAGAGCCCTGAATAGAAGTTCGTACTGCTTTCCTCCATCCCAGGCACTCTCATCCTTTCTTCCAGTCTCTCCATAAGCACCATACACACTGTCGTTATGACAACCATCCTGCTTAAGTGCCCTGCAGGAAGATAAACGCTGCGAGAACCAGCTGCAGGTCTAGGGTGAAGGCGAGGGGCAGACACAAAAATGGGGAAGGCAGGAAAAAAGGATAGGGAGTCAGAGGGGAGAAGAAGGTGGGTTTCCCAGCCCGAGCCAAGTGGCCCAAGGGCAACTCCCAGGCCCATGCCATGGCCATGTAGTGGGGCATTTGACTCAGCTGGGTCATTGTTCTCCAAGGTCCCCCTTTGCCAGCGTTGAAAAGGCTGTGTTGTTACAGGTTCTGCTCTTCACTGATCAGGGAAAAAATGGCCACGGTACCAATCACATTCGTCTTTCAGTCTTGATTCCGAGAGACACAAGTGTCGTCTTGCGCTTCCCAGAGGCCTGGCTTGTTGAAGGCGCCACTTGACCAGACACTGCTGCTGAGTGTGGCGGGACCAGGGGCATCTGTGGTCCAGTGGAAAAAGCCCAGGTCTGCTATCCGCTCTGGCGCCGCAGCTGTTGTGTCCGCTTCGAGAGTGGGTGATTATCTTGGAAACTGCCTATTTTCATAATTATTCTGTTTTCAATATATTAATTTTGTTTTCCACATGTTCAATGTATTCATCAGATTATAAATGTGTGGATCTAGAAATACATATAATTTTAAGCACATCCCTTTACAAATACATGAATGCATCTCTCCCCATCTGCTTCAGAGAAGGACCAGCTGCATTAGGGAAGGTCTGGGCATGTGGGTAGTACGCTGACCGCCACCCTGCAGAGGTTACTGCAGGACAGGACTGATTCTCCCTCCCGGGGAAAGGCAGAGGGAGCTGGCTGACACTCCCCATGGGGAATGGCCGGCCTAGGTGAGGACGGAAGGGGCTGCCAGCTGCCTGAGAGGAGCCATGAGCTCTTGCCTCGTAATTGCAGCACACAGGTAAGGGGGCCCTAAACAGCAGGCCAGCTTACGATTTTAGCCATGGCCCTGTCCCGACCGTGGATGTAGGCAGAGCAACCCAGTGGGTACCACAAAGAACTATGTCTAGATCTTGGTGGCAGGGAGAGAGATTCCCGAGGAATGAGGAATGGCTCTTTAGGAGGGCTGAGATGCCATGGAAAAGGAGGGTGGTAGCACTGAGCAAGGGACTTTGGTTCTGACCTTCACGAAAGAGTCCAGGAGGCAGAGCCCAGGAAGCTGGCCCAAGAAGGGCCCAGTCTTACACCGAGTGCAGAGAGGCAAGGCGGGCACAGGCCGGAATTCTGTCAGTCACCTCCTGACTTCACGCTCATTACATGCCTTTTTAATTTTTTTGTGTGTAATTAGCCTCTAATTATTATATATGTAACTTATGCTTGCATCACAGAAACTTCAAAATCTGATGCATGCTTTCTTCTCTTACTTACATCACAAGAACATACATTATTTCACTCTAAAAATCTCCCTCCTGCATTTTTCTCTCCAGAGCATTCACTTTGGTGCAGACACGCGGGCTTCCCACTCCCCCTTTGCCTTCCTCCCTCTTTCAAAGTGAACCCCTTTCTTTCCTCCTTTCATTCACAATAGCCACGCCCCCCACGCACACACTTCTCTGAACCCCAGAGCCAGTCCGCCAAGCGCAGGAGGCCCAGAGCCTCGCCGCAGCCGGCTCGCGGCAGAATCGCCCCAATCAAGGCAGGTGTCTCCACGAAGGACCCTCACGCTGGTTTGGGGGATCGAGACTTCTCCATCAAATGGCATTTCTAATAATCCTGGGGTCGGAGTTCCTGCAGTTGAGTTTGGTGTTCTCAGCCTATTCCACACTTAAAAATTCCAGAACTATCAGCAGAAGAAGGAATATGTCTGCAAAAACAGTATCCGATGAGATAATTGCCAGAGAAACTCACATATCAGCATGAATTAGAGTCACAGAAGAGGCAGTATATAAGGTTGTGACTTTGATGGATGTGATTTTTGTCATTGTTGTTGTTTTTTGTTAATCCTCACCTAATGATATTTTTCTGTTGGTTTTTAGATAGAATGATTTTTAGGGAGGGAGTGGGGAGACAGAGAGAGAGAAACATCGATGTAAGAAAGACACATCGATTGGTTGCCTCCCACACGACCCCAACTAGAGCTGGGAATCGAATCTGCAACCAAGGTATGTGCCCTTGACCAGGAATCGAACTCGTGACCCTTCAGCTCCTGGGCTGATGCTCTAGCCACTGAGCCAAAACGGCCAGGGCTGATGGTTGCAGTTTTGAAAGGAAATGCTTACCACTTAGTAGCTGCATGACGTTGACAAGTTACTTAACGTCTTTATGCCTCAGTTTCTTCATCTGTAAAATGGGGATATTATCAGTATACCCTGTACGATGGTTTATGAGAATTGAGTTAATAAAAGTAAAGCACTTAGACCATTACCTGCCACATACTAAATGCTTAACCGTTAGTTACCACTATTACTTTTTATTCATATTAATATAGACAATTCCTTCTAGGCTAAGTCACACACATTTGCTGGATGTATGGGGACAGTGAGAGTGACAGGGCAAGCTTATTTTCTCAGCTGCCACATGGAACAGGGTTGGTGAGTCTCTCACCCCACACAGTAGCTGCTGGGTCCGTTGAGGACCCCTGAGCCCTACCTACCTACTGCACCCAGACAGATGGCTTTGGTGACAGGGTCCATGAGGTCCAGCATAAGGAGAGTGGCTAAAGCAGATAAAGATAAAAATCATCAAGTTACAAAGTTGCCAAACATTTCTGTGACATTTGTGGGGGGAAAAATCCTTTCTGAAAGCGGCCTATTTCTTCAACGGTCTTCTGAAAACAACAACTTCAAACTTGACAGGAGTTTCTGGGAATCATGCAGAATTCGAACAAACGAGCTGTCCTTGATTTGCTCACGCTGAATGGAGTTCAGAGGTGTTCCACCTTCCACACAAACGAGTACGTGTTGTTGAGTCTAAACCTCATACAAACGTCATAGCCAATGCTCACTGGACTGTTTCGCCATCATCTTCTATAAGGAGAGGAAGCCCATCTCTCACTACTCTTGCCCTCACCCCTCCGCTGTGCTCGAGTGGCCTTTGCCTGGAGTTGTCCATCCCTCTCCCCTGACTAACCCTGGGAACACCCATCCATGAGCCTAGCTTCAGCGGCCCCTTCTCTGCAAGTCTTTCCCAGCAACACCGGGAGAGGCCGTGGGTCTCTCCACTGAGCTGCACTACTTTCTATGTACTTTTATTTCAACTGGGACTGTCTCCTCACCTACACCATGAGTCTCTTCCTTGCGTACCCAGCTGTTATCAGTAGGTGGCTAAATCCTACAGAACTGGCCCTGGACTGGCACTCTGGGGGCCGATTTCTCATCTTCTACCAATATTCATCACTTTAGATATTTCTGTTGTAACGTGTCAGCGAGATAACCAGAGATGCACGGCCGAATTGTAAAGGAGCGCTTTATTCCACCGGTGGGCTGTTACACCGGCAGGCTGGGGGGGTACAACTTCCCCAAATCCTCAGCCCCAAGCCTTCTTTGTTGTCCGCTTTTAAAGGCACAAACTACAGGGGGAAAAAAACTACGTTCTTGGTGCCGCTTTTGGCACTGTTAAGGGGGGCTGATACAGGGAAGGGGGGGGAGAGGAGCAGGGCAACTATTACTCTCTTTTTTCTCATGGTTTCTCTGAGTTTCCCAAGGCCATCCTCAACCTCTTATCTTTACAGTTTTCTTTGGGTGTCTCAAGGCCCTTAAGCAGTTCCTAGAAAGTAAAAAAGTGCAAAAAGGAGAAGGAAGAAGAGAAAGAGGAAGAGGAGGAGAGGATGTTAAAGAGATGTTAAAGGGGTATAGTAGCCAGCCCAGCCAGTGTGGCTCAGTAGCTTGAGAGTTGTCTGGACTGATAGGTCACCAGTTCGATTCCCCGTCAGGGCACATGCCCGGTTTTCAGGCTCCATCCCCAGTAGGGGGCGTGCAGGAGGCAGCCGATAGATGTTTCTCTCTCACGTTGATGTTTCTATCTCTCTCTCCCTTCCTCTCTCTCTAAAAAAAAAAAAAAAACATATTAGAAAGGGGGGTTACAGTAGTCAAAGTAAAAGAGCTCCCAATGGCCAAAGCTGGAACAATTTGAGCAACAAAAGAAATAACATAAGAACTTATGTAGCTACCCTCCAGGAGGCAGAGCTTAATCCCCCTCTCCATGAATGAGGAATAGACTTCATGAGATTCACTTCCAAAGAATAGAGACGGGAAAGGATAAATAGTAACTTGGCATTAGAGAATCTGGCGGACAGTACCTTAACCAAGTGATCAGGTTGGCACAACCTGTGATAAGTCATGTTGATGTCCTGGGCCCACGCCACCACCCACCTAATGTGCTGGGGAGGGCTCTTCACCTCTGTGGAATTCTTCCCAGAAGCCATTAACTAGAGTTTATCCATAAAGAAAAAACCAGACAAATTCAAGTTGGGCCCTTTCTACAAAATACCTGACCAATACTCCTCAGAATTATCAAGGTCATGAAAAACAAGGGAAATCTGAGAAATTGTCACAGACTCAAGGAGATTAAGGACACACTATGACTAAATTCAATAAGGTATCTTAAATTGGCTCCTAGAAACAAATAAGGCGGGGGAGGGGGGATATTTTACGTAACAACTGGAAAAATCCAAATAAAGTCTGAAATTTAGTTAATAGTAATTAATGTACCCATGTTAATGTCTTACTTCTGACAAGTGCACTATAATTCTATAAAATGTTAATGTTAGAAGAAATGGGATGAGACACACACAAGAACTCTGCATCATCTTTGTAACTTATCAGTAAGTCTAAAAATTGTTCCAAATTAAAATTTTATTTTTATAAATTAATACTATAAAAAATTTAAAAACAGCACCTGACACATAATAAATGCTCAATGACTGCTAGCAATTATTATTATTATTATTACTATATTGATAGAATAAATGAACTATCCTTGATTTGCCAATGTTTCTTCCCACTCACCCTTCTGCTGATTGGCTCTCTCTGTTTTTTAAGCGTGTGGTGGAGGATGTTCATACCAAATTTAGCACCTACACAACTCAATTCATGAAACCAGCAGAAAACTGACTAGTGGCTCCGAGTCCCAGCTGCAAATTCCCAAGAGAGAAAATCCAGTTGGTCCACCGAGGATCTGGCATCCTCCTACGGTCCAGCAGCCTGTGGCTGAGGGGAGCAGTCATGGAATGCACACAAGGTCCCAGAAACCTATTATTTCAGAAAAAGAAGAGCAGGGTCTCAGAACAGGAGTTTAGTGATGGGGCAGATACTCAAAAAGCTAACTATCTCAGTAGTACTACTCAAAGTTTGGTCCATAGGCCAACAGCATTGGCACCACCTGGGAGTTAGTTAGAAAAGCAAATTGTTGGCCTCACCCTGGACCTTTTGAGACTCTAGTAGGGGAGGGGTGTGGAGGCCATGAACCTGTTTTAACACAAACTCTCTGGGTGAGTTTGTGTTAAAACTATAGTGCATGATTATTCAGTCCATGACAAAGGGAAAAAAATCTTAACATTCAATGTGCTGGAGGAGGATTAGACTATTTTATATATTAATATAAATTAAAATATTATGATGGCTCAACCACAAAAAGACAACCCAATTTGAGAAATGAGCAAAGGATTTGAATAGACATCTCTCCAAACAAAATATACAAATGCCCAAAGAAAACATGAAAAGATGCTCAGTATCATTAGTCATTAGGGAAATGAAAATCAAAACCTCAGTGAGATACTACTTCATGCCCACTGGGATGGCTAGAATCAAAAGAGTCAGATAATAACAAGTGCTGTCAAAGAGAAATTGGAACCCTGGTACATTATTGGTGAGAATGTAATGGTTCAGCCACTGTGGAAACTATTTTGGCAGTTCCTCAAAAAGTTAAACATAGAATTGCCATATGACTCCACAATTCAACTCCTAGGTATGTTGAAAGAATTGAAAACAGGTGAAAACCCAAAGAATTGAAAACAGGTACTCGAACACATGTTCATAGCAGCACCATTCATAATAGCCAAAAGGTAGAAACCACCCAAATGTCCATCAACCGATAAACAGATGAACAAATTGTGGTATACATATCCATACAATGGAATATTCTTCAGCCATAAAAAAGAATGAAGTACTGTTATGTGCTACAATGTTGATGAACCTTGAAAACAGTATGCTAAGTGAAAGAAGCCAGACACAAAACACCTGGCATGATTTTACACGATTCCACTTATATGAATGGCGGTTGTCAAGGGCTAGGGGAGAGGGGAGAATGAGGGAGAAACTGCTAAATGGGTAAGGGGTTTTACTTTGGATGGATGGTAATGTTTTAAAACTAGAGCCCGGCTGGTATGGCTCAGTGGTTGAGCATCGACCCATGCTCCAAGAGGTCGCCAGTTTGATTCCCGGTCAGGACACATGCCCAGGTTGTGGGTCAAATCCCCAGTAGGGGGCATGCAGGAGGCGGCCAATCAATGTTCTCTCTCATTGATGTTTCCATCTCTCTCTCCTTCTCCCTTCTTCTCCCTCTAAAATCAATAAAGAAAAAAAATTATTTTAAATAAAAATAAAACTAGATAGAGGTGGTGATTGCATAATATTGTAAATGTACTAAATCCACTGAATTTCTCACTATTAAATTGTTAATTATGTTGTATAAATTTCATCTCAATAAATTATTTTTCAAAATATTCTGATAGGCCCAGCCAATGTGGCTCAGTGGATTGAGTGTTGTCCCAGGGACTGAGAGGTCCTGGTTCGATCCCCAGTCAGGGCACATGCCCAGGTTGCAGGCTCAATCCCCAGTGGGAGGCATGCTGGAGATAGCAGATTGGTGTTTTTCTCTCATATCGATGTTTCTATCTCTCTCTCCCTTCCTCTCTCTCTAGAAAATCAATAAAATACTTTTTAAAAATTCTGATGGTATTTTTCCTGATTCACCTTTCATGGACAAAAAGAAAAAGACTCAGATTATTTGATTTTACTACAGCCAGGACTAACTTTAACTCAAGCATTATTCAGTTTAAGACAACATAAAGGTCCTCTGCCAACTCCCTAACTCTTTTCCACCAGCCTACTTCTAATTCCTAAGAGTCACTCCTGATTCCTAACAGTCACTATTAGACACTTGTTTCTACTTGTTAGAGATAAAGGATGAAAACGAGGTGATATCTTGAAAGGATGATGTCAAGATTCTACACAGTTCTTTGGGAAAACATTATTTTAAATGTCACCTAGCACCTTCTATATTTAGTTACCACAATGATCAAGAAGCCATTCTTTCCTGTGGTTGAAGTTCATTTCCTTTAGTCAGTTCTCTGTTGAGGTAGAGAACCATGGCAGTGATCCTAGTAGTACCTCAAACACAAGACAGCTGCTAAGTCACTTCCAATCCTCCTTTTTCCTTTTATCCTTTTATTAAAAGGCATGATGTTCTCACCTTTAATTACTGGTGTTGCATTTCTCTGGTCCTCATGTCTATTTCTCCTTACCTGTCAAACCACAGGGCTATAAACCACACAGAGTTCTTGTGCAGGGGCCACACTAATGACAAGTAATGTGTACAGAGCATTTCCCAGCTCTTGCTATTATATTCCTCTTGGTGAAACCCAGTAAGTCTACCACTTGAAATAATTATCTTCTCTTCGTTCTCAACCCTAGCATCTGTGCCGGCTGGCCCTGGAGCACAGGTGTGATCTTTTCATGGTTTGGGTCTTGTCCTAAAGAGTCAATCATGGGCTTTGTGACATAAAGGGTTGTGATTCAACAACGAACTAGATGTTTGGCAGGATAGTCCTAAAGAAAATTGGTGAAGTTCAAATGCATTGAGAGGAATTCCATTTAGAGAAATTTCCATTTTACTTCTCAAAAGGGCTCAAACTAAGTCTTTGGATTTATGTATTGGGTTGAACTATTTGCATTTGGATTTTTGTAAGTTTAAAAAAAAAAAGGTCAAATAGCAAAAAATTTATATTGTTCAACCTAATCAAAGAAAATATGAGCCCTAATTCACAGGCAAAAACATAGAATGCACGCAGCAATTCTTCAGAAGCTCCACCAGAGCTGACCTGGAAGAGCAGGGGGTGCCGTATTAGTGTGATCACAGAGGTTCTGAGAAGCCTCCTGCCCCTCTGAAACCCTCCCTGACCTGTGCCCAGAAGGCTGAAATTCAACCACTTTGGGGGGATCACTGACCCTTTTTGAAAATCGGCTCAACGCTATGGACTCTTCATAGTAATTACCGTGAAGACATAATTACCACTGACATTAAGGAGACACAATGACTTCATTTTGTCAACATGAACTATACAGACAATACTCAATGCTTATAATCTTTAACCTTTAATGCAAGTAAAGAGCACAAAATAGACTTTTTATACAATACACAAGACAGTCACTATTGTAAACTAAAAGCCAGCAACACTTTGAGAGTGGATATTTGTGTAAGACAAGCCACACATACAGCTGCAGAGAAGCCCGCGTGGTGACTCACACCTCCCAGCATTCAGCAGCTCACGGAACTGCTTAATCCGCATTAGTCTTCACATATTCTAAGAAATGCCTCCAAAGCCAAAGTAGGGAGCTTACATAACCTAGCCTCTAAAATTAGGCTTTCTCAATCCAAATAGACATGTATTGGGGAATAACTGAATTTGTCAAAACATAGGAAACAGAGAGTTCCCTGTGATCCTACGGTGTTAAGCTTGAAAACAAGACTTCTTAATACTCGCTGACCCACCACACCAGCATTCAGCACCCAGGACAGCGAGAAACCTTGGTGTACGCAGACTAGGGCTCAGGGCCAGGATGTCTTTGGACGTGCAAGGGAAGGGAAGGCTCTCGTCTTCTTCATACCAACCCCACCCTGCAGAGGTAACCAGCCTTAACAACACAACAGAAATTGTATGTTTTAATTTGTTTGAATCTTGTAAACTCATAGTATAAGAAGTGAGGTATAAAATTGACTTTTTATACAGTGATTTTTTTTTCCCTTTTAGACCCAATTTTCATTTTGCTTTTCTTTTTTCAGTATGTGCTTCCTGTTTTACATTATGACTGTTTCTCTATCTGACTATCGTCTCCAGATACAATTTCCTGTTGGACTGCAACCATATCTTACTATCTCACTGCTTAGTATTGTCCCTGGCATAAACTAGACACTCAAAACTGTCTTTTGAATGAATAATTAAATAAGTGAAACATTGACTATTAAAGTTCTACACCTTGAAAATACAATTGCTGTTGAGAAGAAGATTTAAGTACATCAACCATAAATGTGGCTTTCATAGCAAACACTGACTTATTTTTCAGTTTTGCATATAAAATACACTAATTTGTGCTGCTATTATTCAGTCTTACAGAGCTGTAAACTCTAGCATCATCTGCCTCTAACTCCTGAGTCTTAAGGAATTTACTGAAATAAACATAAGAAAACCATGAGCTCTTTCTTACAGTCCTGTCACGCTAAGACTTCCTTGAGAGATTTCATTTCAGGAGACAGAGGCAACTCCATTTTAAACAGTTTTATGTTTTTACTGATTTCCTTTTCTAGCCAAGAGGTGTCATCTGGCAGGCAACAGAACATTCCCCTCCCTCCTTGCCTAATTAAAATGTGTCACTCACTCTCCTAAGGAGGAGAAAGTAACATTTGGCAACGGATTGCCAGTTCTAAGCACCAAAACAAATAGAAATGGTATGAGAATAAGTCAGCAGCAGCCCTCACTGTGTGATAATTGATATCCACACTGCACTCAAAAGCTCACAGACGCTGAAGGTCTTCTAGGTTAAACACAAGAGCCTTTATGACTCTCACCATCTACTCATTCAACAATAATTTGATTCCAGCCACAGCAGCACATTAAAATCTTACTTCCAGAAAAATCCCCTCCTGTCTTTTCCTCCTCAAGTGCTCAACACGGGCTGCCATGTTCATAAACAATTCTAGAATGGAAGGTAAACACCTGTTAGAATGAAAGCTTCCAGATTCCACGGTGCATTGAAGCTAGCCTAACCAAACATGGCAAGCTAGAAATAGGCACTTTGTCAAGCTTGCTTTTAAAATAAGTACACTTTGCCAATAAATGCACGAAAAAATATTCAACATCATTTTAACCAGAGAAATACAAATTAAAACTGGAATGAGATCATATAGGGGCCTATTAAGATGGCAGGAAAAATTAAGTATTGTAAGTAGTGTTGTCCAAAAGTTTGGGGCATGTCAATTGATTTGTTTTTGTGCCAGTTTATGAATATTAATAATGTCTTTTTTTTTTAACCACATGCCTTCTGACCCAGTAATTACATTTATAGGAATTTATCCTGAGAAAATGACTAACAACATGGGTAAGAGATTTAGCTGTAAGAGTGTTCATTGCAGCATTATAACAAAGACATGAATTCTGCCTAAATATCCAGTAATAGAGAATTTCTTGAGTATATTATGCCACAGTGAAACACCATTATCTAAGTATAAAAAACATTCTTGAAATATCTTTAATGGCTTTGAGAGATGAGTATGCTATATTTTGAATGCCAAAACCAGTTCACAGAAAATCTACAGGAAATTAAGTATGATATGATTATATACATTTAAAAAATACTACAAAATAGGTACCATGATAATATATCTTACAGGTGGAATTATGGCTGCTTTTAATCTTTTTATTTGATTACATTATTCCTCTCCGATGACCACGAATCCCATGTGTAGATAAGAGTTATCCAGACTGAATGCATCGTGATGCAGCTCACATGCCCCGGAAATCCCACCAAGCCAAAGAGCTTCATAGCCTTTGAGATCTGACAATGATGGGCACATCCCACAAATCCCCTTATGTTAGGGATGATGGTGTTATGTGGGACAGTTGCAGAAACCAGGGGGTGCGTTCTGCCCTGTAATCAAGGCAAAGCCCTAGGAATAAGCAGCAGTTTTCAGAGCAGTATTGAAGTGAGCCTTTGCATGCTCTCTGAAGTCAGTCTTTTCTGTTAAGTCGTCGACAGCCACTCTTTAAAAGCACAATAAATGTTTGTGCTTTTCCATTTGAAAAGTCTACAAAATTGTGTAGTAAATAATCATATCTTATGCTGTCAGCGTAGAGATGAACTACAAAAACTCATACCTTTGGCAAGCTACAACACTGTTCAATCTTTCAGGAAACAGTTTAGCAAATACCTATATGTAAAGAGGACTGGATAGCCCAATGGAAAGCCCGGAGCTTTGAAGTCAGATAGACCTCAGTTTGAATCCCAGTTCAGCCTCTTACTGGCTGTGTGACCTTGGAAGTTAAGGTTACTTAACTTCTTAGAGCCTCAGTTTTATCATCTTCAAAATAGGAATATGCTAGGGCTACCTCTAGTGATATTGAGGGAATTAATATATGTAAACACCTGGTAGCATGGTGTCTGGCACTGAACAGACACGTAAGGAATGAGGGTAATTATTATAACAGAGGTCTATTTTTGCCCCTGGACACTGAGTTCATTGAGTACCAGCTCTATGACTTTCATTTGTGACAATTCAGGATGTAAGAGTACAGCAGACCCTCAGTAAGTGTTTGTTAAGTAAATTGCTCATCTCTAAATTGTCCTTAGACGTTGACTCATTAATTAAAGTCTTTGGAATTTACTCTGCGGAAATCACTCAAAAGGAGAAAAGAATTGAAGGTATCTATTCAAAGTAATATTGCTGGTAATGGAGAAATATCAGAAATAACCCACACATCCAAGAAGGCAGGGTGGTTAAATAAATCAGGATGTAGCCATAGTGTGAAATATCATATGCTCGTTAAGTGTGATGATTCTGATATCTATGTAACAACACGGCACACGGGCACCATGTGGCAGAGGCTCCCTGCAGCCGTGCTCCGAGCACTGTGACGCACGGAGCCGCTGGACCAACACGAGCCAGGAACTCCAGAAATGAAAACAGTTGGCGTATGAGGGGGTGGAACAGTGGGTGGGTTTCTTTTCCATTTGCTGTTATTATTATACTGTTTGACAATAGATAAAATTTACAGAGAGATAGGCCAAAGCTATCATGTGGAACAATGAGGACATTAGGCCATTATTCTCCTTTATTTTATTATTATTATTATTATTATTATTATTATTATTATTATTATTATTTTTTAATCCTCACCCAAGAACATTTTTGCATTCATCTTCAGATAAAGCGGGAAGGAGATAGGGAGGAAGAGAGAGAGAGAAACATCGATGTGAGAGAGACACATCGACTGGTTGCCACCCACACGACCCCAATCGGGGCTGGGGACAAACTGCAACCGAGGTACGTGCCCCTAGCGGGAACCGAACCTGGGACTCCCCAGTCCACAGGCCGACACTGTAACCGCTGAGCCAAACCAGCCAGGGCGGCCATTACTCTCCTTTAATTTCTCAGTAAGAGTTTAGAACCTTGTCTTCCCAAGCAGAGTCCTGCAGAAATGGATGATGAGGACTAAATGTTTGGACCAAAGAGAAAGGGGGGAGTCGGGAAGGGTTTGAATCCATAGGGATTCTCAAAAGCTGCCTCGGGGTGCCTGAGCAATACAAAATAAAGTTGGGGATGGATAAAGAAGAGAAGGCACCAAAGTTAGAGAAAAAGCAAAACATTTAGGATGAGGCCCCAAAGACCAATTTGTCCTTTATCACAACCTTTCTAGGCCTGTCCTTTATCTCCTTCCTAATCAGTCTCCAATGTTAACAGGAAGGCAGAAGCAGGGTCTTAAACCAATACTCTGTTCCCTCATGCCAATAAACACTTTCTCTTGCTAGAAACTCCTAAAAAAGAATTCATTTTATAAGTGCTGGATGACCACAACATTTGAGTTGCCCTGAGAGATAATCCTTTTAGGAAAGTAAGCTTGGGCTGCTCACCTTCCTCTGAGGCTCAGCCATCCACAGGATGGAGCTGGCATCACAGGTGGAGAGAAGAGCACAGGACTGAGGTCAACCAACCTGAGATTCAGGCCTGGTTCTACCTTCTTTGACACTTTGCCCCGGCACAGTTACTGCCTCAGCTTTCTCATCTGTAAAGTGGGATGGTAGAACTAGAATCTTGATGATCCAACCTTCTGTGGGTTTAAATGTTTTCTGAATCCCTAAAAAAAATGTTTTTAATATATCTATCCAAGGTCCAGGGACAGGGACTGTAAGCCTGAAAGCTTGTGTCGATGCCAGCTGCCTTGCATTTCTGTAGCTCTTGAAAGCTAGTAAGCACACCCACACACATCATCATTCTACGGATTGTAAGGATCCATTGCTAAATCCTTTTCCAGTTGGAAAAATGGAAGATAAAGTGGTTTGAATAGCAGAATCAAGGCTCAATGTCAGCTCTTTGAGTCCAAAGTGAACCTTCTGTTCATGACAAATTGGAGTCTCAGAAATTGGGACAAGCGCTGAGTGTTTCTGGAGAGCCCAGGTGTGCTGAGGGCAGGGCTTGGGGAAAAAAAAACAAATGTGTACAAAAGCGGGGAAACTGAGGCAAGAAGAGAGTCCAGAAAGAGACTAAGGATGTTGGGGTGAGTCCCAGCAACCAAGAGACCACAACTAACTTCAACTTCTTTCATCTGCCAAGGGTTCAGGGCAGTTGACAGTCCAAGAGCACAGCCCTTGTTGAGTCGGGTGATAATTTTGCAGAGGCCTCCTGTTGATGGAAATAATTGAGCACATTTTAAAAGCCTCACTCTTGTCTCCTTCACATCTAATTTAACAACACTGTGACACAGTCTGTCCAAATCAGGCGCCTCATTGTCCCTTTGCTCATCGGAGGAAATTAAAGTCTAGGAAAGAAGACAAGTTCTGGTCTGCAGATGTGTTTTATAACCGGCAGTAGGAAGGTCATTAAAATGCACTTCCAGCTCCTGCAGGAGCATTTACATTTGAAGCAAAGTTAATTTACTTCCTTGCGCGGTGATACTCATTGATGTTCATCTATTAATGAGCTATATACCCGTGTATTCCGGACAATCACTTCACTATCACCGAAAAGTTGTGGTAACTCACTGTAAGCACAGACAGGGAAGATGTCTCAGATAGAATGCTAGGGGCACACGAAGGCACAGAAGAGCGTGTGTAACACAGTCCTACTTAGAGCAGGTGCTTCAGCAGGCCCCCAGGTCTCCAGCCCTCTGGGTCACTCTTTCTTGTGACATCAAACAGCATGACTCAAGCTTTCATCCCCAGGATGAAAGCAGCCTCCCAAAACCAGTGAGCTCCCAGCATCCTGAAGACGCCTCAGGAGCCCAAGGTCATGCCTTCTCCACCAGTGAGGATATTCTATTCTTGTCATGCAAAGCAGCTCAGTGCTTCTTAGTCTCAACCTCTCCCTGTGGAATGGACTCTGGACCTCATCTCTGCTTTTTCATAAAGCTTATGAAATGGCTTTGTTTTCCTAAAGAAAAGAGCAGTCTCTTCCTAGAACAAGGGACACATACAGCTGACAGCTTTTGAAAGATTTTTTTTTCTGTTTCTGCTAAAATTATATACAGATCTAGAAATTGATGATAACCTTTGAATAGAAGAGAGTTTAGAAAGCTCCAAGGCCATCTTTCAAGGGTGATCTTTTAAATCTGGTGAGTGGGATTGAGGGAGAAGAGGGCAGGGGTAAATGCTAATATTTTATTTGGTGCTTTGTATGGTTTGAATTATAATAGAATAAAAATATCACATTATGAATACATTATTTGTCATTTTCTCATTCCTCTCTTTTAAGGAGGTTGGGCCTGGGGATTGTACTATCTTGGAAAGAAGCAAGGGCAAGGGATGAGGGGAGGATGGTGCTGCTTGGAGATGACAAGAGAAAGAGGGGAGGGAATTTGGGAGCAGCTTTTGTGAGAATTTTGGGAAAGAGAGAGACTGCTAAACATGATTTGGGCAATGAAGCCATGTGCTGTGCCATGTAGCATCCCCCCAAGCCTTCAGGCAGGTGTTTTTCTTTTTCAAGAGCAGACATGTTTCACTTTAAAAGTGCTCAAGCCCCTGTTGTCTGGTGGCCTCGGTAGGGATTTCACAAGGAAACACTCAGAGACCCACGGAGGCCCTCCAGGAGCTCCACACCTGAGACAACAGCGCTGAGTGGACCGTGCTGAGATGCTCTTCACTTCTGGAATGGGCTCTGCACGTCCAGTGCATCTCTCCCCCGTCTCAGGTCATGTAAGTTTGGAAGGAAATGCAATCGAACCGCGGTACCGCGAGGTCACCTTTGAATGCCCACCTCTTGGGTTTTCTGAGTTCCCAGAATATTGACAACTTTTGCATTCTGGGCAAAGGGTTAGCTCTTTGGAATTAGCCAAGCCTGGGTTAGAATTACAGGTCTGCTGACTTCTGCCTGTGTACTTCTGCACAAGGCACTTTAACACCACCGAGCCTGTTTCCTCAACTGTTTGAGGATTTTAACACCTCCCTTTCTGGTGTTTTTTTAAAGATTAGAGATAATGTGCTAAAAAAAAAATCATTAAACACATATAGACATTCAATAAGATGTAAGTAATTACATAAAGCCTTACAAACAACCAGAGCTGGCTATCACATGAATGTTTTCCTGAACATCTCTCTTGTCCAAAATCCACTGAAGCCATGGAGACAGCTAAAAACAAAACAAAAAAACAAACAAAAAAAAAAAACAGTGTGGAAAGTCCCTACCTTGTAGTAGGTTTTAATCTGGTTAGGACGAGACACATACATGTTAAACAGTAATTAACAGCACAGGACTACAAATGCTAAGTATCTGACATACCGTGGAAAACATCGCTGAAATGAATAGTGGGGGATGTCTGCCTACTTGGTGCTCTCTCGGCTTCCTGGATCTGTGGCTGGGTGTCTGACATTTATCTGGGGACATTCTCAGTCGCTGTGGCAAATATTTTTTCTGCTCTTTTCTCTCTCTCTCCTCCTCCTGGTATTTCCATGACCTGTATGTTACATCTGTTGTAGTTGTCCCACAGTCCTTGATATTCTGTTTTGATTTTTCAGTTGTTTTCTTTGTTTTTCAGTTTGGGAAGTTTGTATCGAGATAGCCTCAAACTCTGAGATTCTCTTCTCAGCCATGTTCAACCTACTAATAAGCCCAGCAAAGGCATTCTTCATTTCTGTTCCAGTGTCTTTTACCTCTAACATTTCTTCTTGTTCTTTCTTAGGATTTCCAACTCTCTGCTTATACTGCCCATCTGTTCTTGCATGCTGCCTGCTTATTTATCCATTGGGGGGCCTTTAGGTATTTTACATTCCCAGTCTGATAATTCCAACATCTCTGCCATGTCTGGTCCTGATATTTATTTGCTCTATCTCTTCTATTCTAATTGTGTTTTTTGGTTTTTTGGTTTGTTTGTTTTTTGTTTTGTTTTGCCTTTTGGTATGCTTTGTGATTTGTTTCTTGATAGCCAGGCATGATGTACCAGGTAAAAGGAACTGTTGTGAATGGCCTTTGGTAATGTGGTCGGAAAGTTGTAGTGTGGGGGGAGGGGAAGCGTTGCTGTCCTTTGACTAGGTCTCAGACTTTCAGTGAGCCTACGCCTCTGGTGGGAACTTCTCAAGTGTTTCTCAGTCTTCTCCTCCCTAGGTGGGGCAGGATGGATACAGTGGGCCGGGGTTGGGCATTTCCCTTCTGCCACATGGAAGGCTGGGGCTGACCAGAGTTGCTATTTCCCTTCCCAGGTCAGCTGGGCTCTGATACCGCAGCCGGCTAGGCCCTAGTTGACCAGTGACCCCAGGCCGGGCCTTCTGAGGACAGAGGGCTCTGGCATACTTCAAAATGGTTCCTTTTCTCCTCCCCGCTGAGAGCATAGGGGATTTTTCTCTGGCATTTACTGCAGGAACGTGGTCGGGCTCACAAAATCGGGAGTTTTTAACTCTCAGAGTTGTCCACACGGAACTTGCAGCAACTCGTTGCCTAGGGTTCTGGTTTTCCTACCGGCCGTGGTCCCGGGCAGCTTCGGAGTCTCTGCTCAGGCTCGTGGTCACTCTCGGCGTTCGCCTGCCCCTCCGTCTCGGGGCAGCAGCTTGCCACTGCCTCGCCTCTCCTCCATCCTGGAAGACTGGCTGACTTTCCGTCTGTTCAGCTGTTCACTCGTGGTTAGGACAGAGTGGGGACTTCCACGCTCCTTATGTGCAGAACTGTCGATTTATTTTTTTCCCTGTTAACTCCATCACTTCTTTAATCACACTTGTCTGCTTGTTTTTATATTGTTATTATGGGAAATGTCAGACGTGCAGAAAAGTTGAGAGATTAGTATAAGGAACCTCAATGCTCAGATTCAACAATGAACCTCATGGACATGGTATGAATTTATGGACAAATCCAAGGTAGTTTGTCCACAAATGGTACAGTGTGTATCTCTGAAAGATAAAAACTCTAACCTATAACCACAGAACTATCACCACACCTGAAAAATAACAGTAAGTCTACAAAAATCACTGAACATTCAGCCATTGTCTCAATATCCTGATTGTTTCACAAATTTAACATTTTGTTTGTTCAAATCAGTATCCAAATAAAGTGCACAAGTTGTAACTAGTTGATATTTCTATAAAGTTTCTTTTAATCCACAAATTGCTAAGGATAATTTAAATGATTTTTTTAAATTTAATAAGCTTAAAAGCTGTAGGTAAGTTTGTTAGTTTAGGACCATAAAAAAGGTACCGTTTGATTGGTTCACAAATTGTTTGGCAAATATAGTTATATCACATGGAATAAACATAATAACTTTAATTTTAAAATTATTTTTGTCATGAGTGGAGCAACAAGCTTCTGACCTCTAAGGAAGATGTCATCTCCCATTTTCACAAATTGTGAGAAGCAGAAAAATACTTCGGAATTGAAGAAACCATCAACATTATAGCAAAGAAAAAGGAGATTCACTTTCTGAGCCTAATTCCTTTTGTCATACCACACACATGTCAAGCAGTCATTCCAGAAAAGGAAGAGGAAAAACTAAGACGCATTTCTTTATATTCAATTTGTGTTACATAAAAGTTTGCCTAATCCATTCTCCTTTCTGAACAATCATAATACACAACATATGGGGAGTGAGGTATCAGTTAGAAATGTATTTAGGCACAAATAACAGAAAACCCAACCAAGAGCAGCTTGAACACAGAAATTTTTTTCCCCTCTTGTCCAGGGTTCTTGAGTCCAAGGTTAAGATAGCTGTTCTACAGTGCCATGGACTTAGGCTTCTTCTAATTTTCTGCTCTGCCTTCTTTTGGGTGTGGCTTTAGCAGTCTTCATGGTCACAGAATGGCTGCTGTACCACCAAGCATAGTATCCACAGTCCAAACAGAAAGAAGAAAGAAGGGCAAAGAATGAAGAACAGAGGTCTTCCTCATAATGACCTTTTGCCTTTTTGTTTGGAAAAAGACATTCCTCCCTGCAATGAAATTCTAATGCTGACTACCTGGAGTTAGGTCTGATTTCACAGGTCAAGGGCATAGTCTTTCACTAGACTACCCTCACTTTGGATATCAGCCGCAAGCTTGGGGTCCACCTCGAGTCACCGCATTAGCATAATCGCAGGTGTGGTCTAAGGGGTCCACCATGAATAACCAAGACATTCTGATTACTCTGGGGAAATTCCAAGGGTTTAAAGTCTCCCTACCAGGAACTGAGGACAAAGAGCTAAATTCTTTAGTATACACTCCTACATCTTTGGCTGGAACTGTGAGGCATGGCCACCTGTGGCTGTCAGGGAGGCCGGAAGACTGAGTTTTGACTTTCACAGCCTCTAAGGTAGAAGCAGACACAGAGAACATGGATGGAAATAAAACTGACTCAGTCAGCCCACAACGTCTGCCATAACCATCAACTGTTTGGACATGTGAAAACTAAAGTTTTGTTTAGATTAAAATAAGCTCCTTTCCTTTTACATGGGTCTTTATTTCCTAAAATGTTATTTTTTACAACCATAACACTGTTTTCTCTCACTAGTTGCAGAAATCCCCACAATCTTTGACACAATGAATCTCAGGGGAAAAGCTTGGACTGCATGATCCATTTTTGTTGAACTAAGAGAAGAGTGATTTCTTGATTTTATACAGCCTTTTATAATTTACGAAGTATAGTGTCCCCACGTGAAGACATGCAGCACAGGAGAACATGCCAGGTGGGTCTATTTGTGCAAAAGTAACCGAACCTGAGATGTGAGTGATAACACCTCACAGAGTCTGTATGAGAATTAAATGATAGAGCAGAGCTGAAATGCCTGAGTCAGTGCCTGACACCCAACATTATTTACCATGAATTCCACAGTGACCCTTATCAAGGTCACTCTTCACGCTTCCCAAGTTCATTTCTAAGTCACAGCTTGAACCAAGTGGTCCAACTCTAAATTCAAAACTCTGTCCAAAACACCAGTCTGGTTCCCTACATTTACCACTCGGTGAATCAAGAATCCATCCCTCCACATAAAAGGCATCTAGGTAAAGGGGTCATTCCACATTGTTCTTATGTTTATCCCTGAAATTCTCAGAGATAATAAATATCCCTAATATGTGATGAGGATGTCAACATTTTAGTATGTTCTTTCACCGATTTAATCTCAGACCTATTAAGAAGACCAAAATCATTCTATCCAAGCCTCAAAGGCTTCTGTGATTAATATCCTCCCATGTGAGCTACTGAGAAATAGCCAAGATAAAGAAGCCTCTCTGCATAGTAATCAACCATTGTTCCATCTCAACTTCGAGTAGCGAAGGGAAGCTGTATTTAATGATGTGAAAAGTACCTTTTAGTGCCTCAGCTTAAAGACTCAGGCTGTCCAAACAAGCATTAATCTTCCCCACCACTCCCCATAGCTGCTTCAAGTGGACGCTGTACAGATGTTTTTACAAAAGTGCTTCCTCTTCTACTCTTTGTTGTCAGCAGCTTACATGATTTCAGCAGCAGTTTCCAAAGAAACAAATGAGACGGAATTGTCCAGAACTGCCGAGGATACTCCCGGGGCTTTTGTGGGGCTGCGTCTGAAAGACTGTGCCTTTTTTATAAAGTCAGGGGCACAGAAAGTCCAAACCACTCATGGAGCCTGTTCCTACTCTCTCCATAGATAAAAGCCTGCTACATTTAAAAACCAAAAGCAAACACCAGCTCCTTGGGTCTGATACTATTGTAATTAACTAGTTCTTAATAACAGGAAAGGAGCAAAGGGAAGGCCAGACATTATAGGTATGTTTCTTGCAAAGCACTGGGGAAGGGGACTGGACAAAGGGAAGATAGACGCATGCCCAGTAAAGTTGGGGTGACAGGGAAGAAACCTGCATGTTAATCATACATGGGGACAGAGATGGTCAGCCAGAATGGGCGTGGCCACTGCAGGCACTCGAAGATGTGGAATACTTAATTCCCTGAACAAATATGCTTCCCCTTCTCCTCTTTGTTGTAGAAGCTCGCTCTCTTGGGCATTCTTGGTTCCTCTTGGCACGCTTGGCTCATGGCTCACACTTGGCTTCCTGGCATTCTCCCATGTGGCCCATGGCCATGCGGACCCCCACATACAATGGACTAATGGACTTCAACTAGTCTGATGCTGTACTGGACGCAGCTCCAACACGGACTGGAAACTCTGGACACTGGCTTTGTTTCTAGCTTTACTGAAACCCCAGCTACACTGCTTCTATGACTGGACCAAGGGAACTGGGACTTTGGAAACATAGGGATTTAATTCCACACGAATAAAAATCACTCATTCTCCGTGCGAGTCTCAGAAAATTCCTTTCCTCGGGATAGCGTAAGAAGTCCACCCCCAGCTGTACCCAGGGGGGAAGAGGACCCCCCACACACATCGTCCGATATCAGGTCCAGAGCTAGGAAGGAGGGTGTGTTTATTTTCTAAGCTGTTACTGAACCTCCACCTTCACATCAGAACTCCCTACTTAAACTCCAGACCGAGGCAACCTCAACTAGAGATGTGCACAAGTCAGCAAGTGGTCCCCTGGCCACCAGTAAATATCCTCTTAAATGTAGCCAGACACAGCCAGCTTTAGAAAGTAATTATGAAGCAGCACATCTCAAGGAGGTCTCTCCGCCAGCACTTAGCATCTTAATGGAAGGAAGGGAGGGAGAAGGGAAAAAGGAAGAGAGGAAGGTGGGCGAGCATTTAACCATTTGGTGACTATTTGTTGAACCCTTTCACAAGTACCATTTGATCCTCACAGCAGGTATGTGGCAAACCCAGGTCTTCCTGACCCAAGCACATGCTTTCTCAACCATGCTTAAATAAATTATTATGGTTTTAATTAAATGATTAAGAATTTACATTCTAAATAGATTAATAAATATGTACTCCCCTTAAACTTACTATTGCTAAATAAAATAGGAAATATAAGCCCTCATAATATATATTACTGTATCTTACCCAAAGAGCTGGCACTAACCCAGGCTAACATGGGTCATAGGGGGCACTAAATTGTAATTTTTCTTTAAATTAAGCTGAAGACCTATGGGCCCTCCTGATTAAGGGGGTATGCAGAGACTGCTAGTTGCCATTGAATATCCCATCCTTTTAGTAACAGAACCCTAATTTTTTTGGTGGGCACATTACCACGTAGCTAAGATTACATTTTTTAGTCTCCCTTGAAGATAGCTGTGGTAATGTGACCAATTTTTGGTCAATGAGATGTAAGAAGCATTATGTGCTATTTTCAGGATTCTCCTTTTAAAGAAACCAGACCCTCCCTTTCCCTGTCCCCATCCTACTGCCTGGAACACAGGTGCAATGGGGCAGCTCTGGCAGCCATTTCCAACCATGAGAACAAGCGCCAAACCCCAGGGGTGATGGAAAGGAGGGCTGGTAGGAAACTTGTTATTTTTAGACTCCTTGTACACAAGAAAATAAAATCTGAAGTGTAAAAGTCATTATTATTTTGGCTGGGTGAAATCATTTATCTTAGGGATATCAGCATTTAAAATAATTATTTCATAAAAATCGCTAAGATATTAAAAGCACAGAAAGGCCTAGTTATAATTTATGTATCACTGGGCAAAACAGGCTGGGGAGAGGTACCTGGTGAGGTACACTGGATCATAAAGCAGGACCCTGAGTAGTCTGGCCCGGTCCAGTAGGGAGGGGCTGCCTTCCCTGCTCTGCGGCTTCACGGGGTGGGGCCTCAATCATCAGATGTATGCAAGATCCCTGATGGACTCTTGAATGAACAAAAAGAGTAATAATTTGGGGTGGGCACATTACCACCTAGTAATGTGGTGGGGCAATTGAAAAAATTAGAATATAAACTGTGTCCTAAATACAGTCATTGCCACATAATAACATTTTGGTCAATGACAGACCACATAGTGATGGTGGTCTCATAAGATTATAATGGAGCTGAAAAATTTCTATCACCTAGTGACATCATAGCTATCATAACATCATAGCACAACGCATTACTCATGTGTTTGTGGTGATGCTAGTGTAAACAAACCCACTGCACTGCCAGTTGTATAAAAGTGTGGCACACACAGTTACAGTAGTAGGTTGTGCCATCCCAACTTGTGTAAGTGTACTCTGTGATGTTCACACGACAAAATCCCCTAACAGTGCATGTCTCAGAGGTATCTCCATTGTTAAGTGGCTCATGACTGTAATATTATGTATCAATGCTTAATTTTTGCATATAATAATAATAATTATTGGGAAATCTAAGTTCAGATATTCCAGGTGTTCACTATGTCATTCTTTCAGCTTTTCTGCATTTCACAATTTTTCAAAATAAAAAGTTGGGAGGTAGGAAGAGGGAAGAGAAGGGACTGAGGAGAAATGGACCCAAGTTAAGATTCTCTGTCATCCTGCTGTTTGGGGAGAAACTACTACTTTAACTCTTTGGTCACTGTGTCTAGTTCATATAGTTTTTAAAAGTTTGAAATGATTGAAAAATTATTCTAACTCCTATAGAAGGCATTCATTCATATTACATTTATTTATGGAGCAGCTACTATGGATTACCACCTGTGCCTGTTGTAGAGGATAAGAAGTGAAATGAGGTACAACTTCCATCCTTATGAACAACGCATCCAGTAGAGGAAGCAAACCTTTAAATAGAAAGCAATTTCTGACAGAATGGTGAGCTGACATAAGTTACTCTTGTCGTTAGCTCCCAAAAGATTCTTAAAGACCTTTCCATTCAGGAATGGAAACTAGGGAAGAGGCAGACCAGCAGCAGAGAGTGGAAAGTGAATCCCGTGTTCTCGTGATGCATTGGATGGATATCGCCGAATCTGGAGCTGGGCAGATAACAGATGTGCATTTCAAGAACAGGAGGGTGTTGAACAGCCACATCTTGAGGAAGAGTTCACTTTTGTTTGGAATCCACTGGGGAGCTGAAAGAGAAAGTCCTGTTTCCCCGGCAGCGGCTCCTTGTGAAGAGCAGAATCCACAGAGCAGGTCCGCTGTCTGGAAGCTTAGGCGCGCAGCTGCAGCAGGATGGAGTCGCCGCGCAGAGGTGCCCCAGCAAGGCTCTGGCCAGGGGAAGAGAAGGTCCAGAATAAACCATGTTCTAATTCTGAGAGCTGTCAGAGGATTTGTTCAGACTGAATAGAGGAGCCATGAAACTAGAGTTTTTTTTTGGGGGGGGGGGTTTAAACCTCATTCTAATTCGCATAGTATCTACTTCTTCCTATGTCTTCTAGAATCCAGCCATGTACACACGATTATATGTTAACCTGAAGGTTTTCTGGGCCAGTAACCAAAAAGGGTTGATGAGCTATTAAAGGGTTTTATGGAGAAAACTGTTACATGGTGAAGAACATTGAGAAAGTAGCAGATTAAATAAAGACAAAGAAGTTTATTCACTACAGGACTTGACTGAGCCTTTAATATGCTAATATTCACTTTGAATCTCTGAATAGAATACACTATGCAACATTTCCCAAATGTATCTGACCATGGAATTCTTTTGCCAGGGAGTACTTCATAAAATTAATGCTCTTTCTTTTAGAACTTTGGTTACATTGTAGCTTACCTTGGTAACATATCCAAGTATCCAGCCTGTTGTAGATCCCTGGCCTCTACCTCCCAGGGCATCCATCCTGACTGGGGTCTATACTCAGAAGGGATTGACTGTAGGCTCATGCTTTGAGGTTTTCCTTGCCTCCCTACCCTTTCTGTTCAAACACTTAGAAGTGACATGAAACATTGATAAAATTAGTTACTATTATGGCTATTTTAAAAAATATTTTTGTTTAAAAAACATAGAACTAAATTTCTTATAATAGGAAAGGGGGAGGTATAAAATGAATATGTTTTATTTAGGAGGAAGATTATTTGTCCTAAATTTCTGCCAGTTTATTTTATCTAACAATTAAAAATACAAGACACTCAATTAAATCTGAATTTCAGATAAATAACAAATAATTTTTAGTACGTCTCAAGCAATATTTAGAACATGTATATACTAAAAAAAAGTATTTGTTGTTGATCTAGAAATCTAATTTAACTAGCTGTCTTGTATTTTATCTGGCAATTCTAAGAGAATAGAGATGATGTTGTGCTTTGTTGGAAGTATGCATATTAAAATGTAAGAATAAAGGGCAGCCTGGCCGGTGTGGCTCAACTGACTGAGTGTTGTCCCACGGACCAGAGAGGTCTCAGTTCGATTGGCGGTCAGGGCATGTGCCCGGGTTGCAGGCTCTGTCTCTTGTAGGGAGCGTGTGGGAGGCAGCCTATTGATGACTCTCTCTCTCTCTCTCTCTCTCTCTCTCTCTCTCTCTCTCTCTCTCTCTCTCCCTTCTTCTATCTCTAAAAAATCAATAAAAACACATTTTAAAAAAGAATAAAAGGCAATAAAAAAGTAGTGTAAGCCCAACTAAGATGAAAAATGTAAGATTACTAATGTGTGAGCAATCACATCAGAATTCATTAATAGCTGCATTTGTTTTTAAAGGAAGAAAAATACTGGAAAGATTCTAAACTTAGGGTCCAGTCATTTATTTAATAAATATTTCTTGAGCATCTATTATTTAACTAGACCTAGGTTCAGATCCTGACTTATTTTAAGTTTTACATAAACCACAATTCAGCTTTCACAAAAAGTCTCCCTGTATACAATTACCTTCCAAAAAGCTATTCATGACTCATTATCAGACAAGAATTTCCACCCATCTGTTGGTGTTACACAGAAGTGATAGCCTTTTGTTCTGACATCGCATTGAAGAGAAGTAGTAAAAAATGCCTTTTCTATTTTTTTTATTTTGGTTTTTCAATCTGAAAACTAGAGTTATTTAGATAACTCCCCCAAAAAGTAATAAATAAATAACTTATTGATATCAATATATATGATAACTAAAACAGGACAGCAATTTAGAGTTTGTAAAGTGCATCTTGCCTGCGTGATTTCAGTAAATCTCCCCAACAGTCCTGTAAATCAAGTGCTTTGTGTATCCTCACAACTCAGGGGTCCCAGAGATAGAACCCTCCTTGTTTTCCTGTAACAGTTTTTATTTTGAGCCTATTCTCAAATGATGAAAGTGTGATCTTTGTTACATCAGGGTTGTCTGACACATTCCCCAAGGTTGAAGTTTCAGGGGGATGACAAAGGGGAATGACGGGCCTGAGGGCTGACAAGTCTTCATTGTCACTTGTCTTCATGGGTCACTGCTGCCATTCCTGCCTTCACAGTCCTTCCAGGCCCAGATGACCTCCTAGACCTTCTGTACCTAGCGGCAGGGCATCCTTCTGCTTCCTCCTGGCCATCCATGGGCAAGGAGGTCTCTCTAGGCCTCAGTGGACCTATCTGCCTAACCATTTGCTAGGTGTTCCCTCTCAAGGTCCTGGAACCTCCTATGAATGACTCTATCTTGAAAAATCAGCTTCAGAAACTCAGCCCTCTATATTTCTAGATCCCTTCTCCATTCTGCCTTCTCTGCTGGATGCTTCTTGGAAGCAGCAGCCCAGGTCCCTCTCTCTGAAACCCACCCAATGTCTCCTCTTTCTCCCAAGCCTAGGGGACTTTCTCTAGGCTTGGGGAGGAGAGAAAGCCCTTACGCTCCCTTAATATGTCTCCAAATATTTGCTTTCTGTCCAGGGTCCTCTCAGTAGTCCTCAGGGCTTAGACTTTTGAAAACCAAACTCAAGCAGAATTTTTTTCCAAGTGCTGCACTCTGGAAGCAAGGAGGCCTGCACCCCCTGAAAGGAGAGGTGCAGGGGCAACACCATGAAGGTCCGCTGATAACTCCCCTGTGCGATTATCCTAGCATTCACATTTGGTCACAAAAAGCCACTGGAAAAACCAATGTCAGTAAGTCAGCTGGTTTGTAAATAATAATAATTGCTGACATCTTTTAAACATCATGTGCCAGGCAGTATTGTAAGTTTTTGCATGTAATAACTTACTTAATCCTCATAATATCCTCGAGATGTAGGAATATCCATTTAGGGAAGGGGAGACTTGGGCACAGAAAGGCTAAGTGACATGCCCAATGCCACATAGCCACAAGTGGTGGAGTGGGGCTGGGGACCTGCCAGAGTCCGCACTCTCAACTACAGCAGCAAACTTCTTTGGAAGCACCAGTCTAGAGAGGAGATCAGTAATTTCAAACTCCATTGGATATTTTTAATTTTTATTTTGAAATCTTTCAGACACAAAGGGTATAAAGAAAAATATCGAGCCCTGGCCGGTTTGGCTCAGTGGTTAGAGTGTTGACCTGAGGACCAAAGAGTCTCGGGTTCGATTCCAGTCAAGGGCATTTGGTTTGGTTGCAGTTTGGTCCCCAGCCCTGGTCCAGGTTGTGCAGGAGGCAACCAATTGATATGTCTCTCTCACGTCGATGTTTCTCTCTCTCTCTCTCTCTCTCCCTCCTTCCCTCCCACTCTATCTGAAGATAAATGGAAAAATATCCTCAGGTGAGGATTTAAAAAAAAAGAACAATATCAAGAACCTGTGCACTCACCATCCAGTTTAAGAAATAAACCATATAAAATAGTGCCCAGTCCTGTCCAGTTTGGCTCAGCGGTTTAGATCGTAGCCCGCAGACCAAATGGTCGCAGGTTTGATTCCCGGTCAAGGGCACTTACGTGGGTTGCAGGTTCGATCCCCGACCTCGGTTGGGGTCACGTGGGAGGTAACCAATGTGTCTCTCTCACATCAATGTTTCTCTCTCTCTCCCTCCCTCCCTTCCACTCTATCTAAAAATATCAATGGAGCCTGGCCAGTGTGGCTCAGTGGATTGAGCATGGTCCCATGGACTGAGAGGTCCCAGTTAGATTCCCAGTCAGGGCACATGCCCAGGTTGTGGGCTCGGTCCCCAGAAGGGGGTGTGCAGGAGGTAGCCGATTGATGTTTCTCTCTCATGTTGATGTTTCTATCTCTCTCCCTTTCTCTCTCTCTAAAAAATCAATAAAAACATATTTTTTAAAAAAAAAATCAATGGAAAAATATCCTTAGGTGAGGATTAACAAAAAAATGAAATAAAATTTAAAAATAAATAAATAAAGTAGTGCCCAGCTGAAACCTAATTCCATTCCTTACTTTCTGCCAGAGGTGATCGCCATCCTGCTTGGTGTTCTCATTTCCATGCACCTTTATCTGTCACCAGACACGTATGAATCCCTACGCAATTTATACTCACACGTTGCATGTTTTTAAGCTTTCAGTTTGTCAATACATATCTTCCTGCAACTTGCTACTGTCAACATAACTCCCAAACATTTATATCCCAAAAGAGAGGAGCTGTCAGGGGAGCATCAACTCAGGAGAATTTGCTGTAGAAACAGGAAAATTAAGCTTTGCCTGTGTGCAAATTTTTCTTAACTGAGGGGAAAGTGCACCAGGACTTCCCAGGCCACACATGCCCCCTCTTCTCCTGGTGAATGCCATGAGTAGAGACCAAGATTCTGGGAAGATCAAGAGATGTCTCCAGGCATAAACTTCAACTCCTTCCATCCTACTTCCAAACTTATCTATACCATCCTCTAAGATGGGAAATGCAAGAAATATGTACAAACTTTGGAGTCACTTGATCATTTAATAAATATTTATAGTTTGACAGACCTCTCATATGGACTACTACTTTAATAACCGTGTGTCCTGTCTCTCGCCGTTTCCTTCTCTCCTATATCAAGTTCTTCTCCCTCACTGCTGCTTGAATATTTCCACAAACCTAAACTCATTCCCATGACATCCAGGATTAAGGACAATTTCCTTAGCAAAGAAGACTTTTGTAACCAGCCTCTGCCACCTCTCCAGCCTCCTCTCCTTCCACTCCTCCTTCGGGAACCCCCTGCTCTGAGTCTTCCCCAAATATGGCTCCGTTTTCCTAATCTCCACTTGTCTTCTGTGTCTGCTGTGTCTGTCTACAATGTCCTTCCTCAGCACACCCACCAAGCACTGCCTCCTCTCCATCTCCCACTAGTTCCTCAAGCCCTAGCTCCAAACTTACTTTCTCAATGAATCTTACCTGACTCCTCCACATAGAATTGTCCATCACCCTCTGCATTGCCACGGACTTCCTACCCATCGCTAAGGAACAGTAACTGTAGCACTCTGGACAGCGACTGTGTGCAGGTGTGAATCCCCACCGGCCAGACACTCCCTGTGGAAACAACTGTCCATTGGATCAGCGACCGGCACGGGTGCTCACCACTGAAGGTCGCTGCGTCAGAGAAGCTTGTAGCCTGAGACCCTGTCTGGGTAAACCAGCTATCTGAAGTGAGACTCTGGGATTCTCTATGGAGGGCCCCTTAGGATTTGTCACTGACTGTCTGTCATAGAGTGACAGCTGGATCGCACCGTTCCAGAGCACTACAAATGGTTATGGGTAATGAATGAGGCAGAGGTGTTGATGACAAAAAGTACACTGTATAGAGAGGTCCGAGCTCCTGTGCACTTTTTAAAAAACACCTTTATTGAGTTATTATTCATATACTAAAAAATTCATCCGTTTAAAGTGTACAGTTCAGTGATTTTTAGTATATTCACAAAGTAGTGCAATGATCACCACAATGATTATAGAACAGTTTCATCATCCCCAAATGAAACCCCACAGCCACTAACAGTCACTCCACATTCTCCCTCCCTCCCCCCAACCCTAGGCAACTACTAATCTACTTTCTGTCTGTAGATTTGCCTATTCTGGACACTTCATATAAATGAAATCATACAATAGATGTGACTGGCTTCTTCCTCAGCATAATGAGTTCCAGGTTCATCCACGTTGTAGCATGTACTAGCACTTTATTCTTTTTATGGCTGAATTATATTCTATTGCTTGGCTATAAGGTATTTTATTTATCCACTCTGATACAAATTTGGGTTGTTTTAATTTTCTGGCTATTATGAATAATGCTGCTTTGAACAGTCATGTACAATATTTTGTCTGGACATTCATTTTTCTTTCTCCTAGCCATATACCTAAGCGTGAAATCGCTAGGTCATATGGTAACTCTATACTTAACATTTTGAAGAACTACCAAACTGTTTTCCAAAGTGACTGCACTAGTTTACATTCCCACTAGCAATGTAAGAGGGTTCCAATTTCTCCACAACCTTCCCAACACCTGCTCTCTTTCTTGTCATAGGCATCCTAGTGGGAGTGAAGTGTAGGTCATTGTGGTTTCGATTTCCTTAATGACTAGTGATGTTGAGCATCTTTCCATGCCCTCACTGGCCCTTCGAATATGTTTTAGGAGAAATCTCCATTCAAATATTTTGCTTATTTTAAAAGTGGGTCGTTTCTTTTTTTATTATTGACTTAAAAGTTTCTTTATATATGGTGGATAAAAGTCCCTTATAAGAAATATGATTTGCAAATATTTTCTAACATTGTGGGGTTTTCCTTTCACTTTCTTTATGGTGTCCTTGAAGCACAAACATTTTAATTTTGATGAAATCCAATTTATCTATTTTTTATTTTGTCACTTGTGCTTTTGATTTTGTGTCTAAAACCATTGCCTATCCAAAGCCAAAAAGATGTGTTCCTGTATTTTGTTTAGGAGTTTTATAGTTTTAGCTTTCTATCATTCATTTTGAGTTAATTTTTGTGTGTGATGTGAGGTAGGGTTCCAATTTCATTCTTTTGCATGTGAATATCCATTTGTCCCAATATCATTTTTTTAAAATATGTTTTTATCAATTTTAGAGAGAGGGGAAGGAAAAGGGAGAGAGAGATAGAAACACTGATGAGAGAGAAACATCGATCGGCTGCCTCCTGCACATCCCCTACTGGGGATCAAGCCTGAAACCCAGGCATGTGCCCTGACCGGGAATCGAACTGGTGACCTCCTGGTGTATGGGACGACACTCAACCAACAGAACCACACCAGCCGGGCCCAATACCATTTCTGGAAAAGACTATTCTTTCTCTGTTTAAGTGTCTGGGTGCATTGTCAAACTCAATTGAACATAAATCTAATGGTTTATTTTTGGATGCCCAATTCCATTCCACTTGTCTCTCTGTCTACCCTCATGCCAACAACACACTGTCTTGATCACTGTAGGTCTGTCATGTTGTTAAATCTGGTAGTGTGAGTCCTCCAACTTTTTTCTTTTCCAATATTGTTTTAGCTATTCTGGGCCTTTTTTGCATTGCCATATGAATTTTAGGATCAGTTTGTCAATTCCTCCAAAAAAGCCAGCTGAGACCTTGATAAGGATTGTCAGGATTGTGCTGACTCTGTAGATCACTTTGGGTAGTATTGCCATCTTAACAATGCTAAGTCTTCTCATTCATAAACAGGGATGCCTTTTCATTTATTTAGGTCTTTAATTTCTTTCAATGGCATTTTATCGTTTTCATTATACATCTTACACTTCTTTTGTTAGACTTATTTCTAAGTATTTTATGCTTGTTGATGTTACTGTCAATGGAATTGTTCTCTTAATTTCATTTTCTGATTGCTTTATCACAAGTGTAGAGAAACACAAATAATATTTGTACATTGATCTGGTATCTTGCTCCTTGTTAAACTTGTTTATTAGTTTTAATCATTTTTAGTAGATTTCTTAGGAATTTTTATGTATATATGATCATATCATCTAGAAAAAGAGTGTTTTAATGCTCCCTTTAAAATATGGATGCTTTTCATTTCTTTTTTCTTCCCTAAGTGCCTGGGTTAGACTCTCCAGTACAACATCGAATAGAAGTAGTAAGAGTGGACATCCTTGTCTTGTTCATGACCTTAGAGGGAAAGCATTCAGTCTTTCATGATGAAGTATGATGTTAGCTGTGGGTTTTTCATAGCTGTCCTGTATCAGGTGAAGAAGTTCCCTTCTAGTCCTAGTCTGTGGAGTGTTTTCTTCATGACAGAACGTTGCATTTGGTAAAATGTTTTTTCTATGTCCTATGTGTTGTTGTTGTTTATCAGATATTTATTGCTGTGTAACAAACAACCTAAGATTTAGTGACTTAAAACAACATCCTTTTTACTGACTCAATTCTGGAGGTCAGCAATTTGGGCTAGACTCAGCTAGACTGTTCTTCTCCTGGTTGTACCATGGACTGGGGCTGGGCACGCACATCCCTGACAGTTGTGCTGGCTGTCAGCTGGATCCTCTGTTCACATCGTCTGCTCGAAGTGACTGACCAAGCAGTCTTGGAGTAATGATGCAGGAGAGCGAGAGCAGACGTTGCAAGCCCTCTTGTGGCCTGGAAATCACAGTGTTTGTTCTTCCACATTCTATTTACCGAAGCTAGTGGCAAGTACAGCCCAGTACAGTCCAAATTTAAGGCGTGCGGTACTAGGCTCCATCTCCTGATGGGAGGAGTGGCACTTTAACCCACTGCACCCATTGAAAGTCCTTTATTCCCTCCACCTGAGACTCCGAGTTGCATTTTTCCATACTCTTCCTTCCTTACTCTTCTTTACTTGAAATTCTAGGCACAGCATTTTCGAGTTAGATAAGAACTAGTAGAAATTGTTCTATGCCTTATAACCTCCTCCCCAAGGGAGAGGAAGACGCTAAATAAATTTTACTCTTAGAAGATAAGTAGAAATGTCAGATGAGGGCAATGATAAAGTACAATTTACTGTTTGGTACCAGCTCTCAAAAATGCAATTGAGAAGCATAATCTGAAGATTGTAAATAGAATTCTGTTTCTTCTGTTTTCTGTTTGGAGCCTGGTATTTCTCCTAACTAATTACATTTACATGATATGTTTGTTAATTGTTTAGGAGCAGCTGGTCCTAAATAAATGGAGACTGGAGACAATGATAGTAATTTGCATATGTTATTTTATTATAATTAAAGTTCCAGAAACAAGTTTGAGTCCTTGCAATGTAGAGCAGTTATGTAAGACTATGTTTTATAAAATGTGCTCATGGACAGTAAAGAATGTTGACACATTGGATTTACCAATTGCCTAGAACCTTAGAGTTAACTGGAGTTTTCAACACTCCATTGTGAAAAGAAGAAAGAAAAAAAAAAAAGAAGCAAACCATTAGAAAACATTGACAATTGACTTGTTAAAAACAAAATAAAACTTCTTTCTAGAAGCAGTGCACGTTCAATTTCGATCTCTTGCAATTAAATAGAAGTACTTTGGCCTGTAAACAATGTTCAAAGTTCAGTTTCAATCAGTGTAAGGATGGATGAGGCATGTTTAAAACATCTCAGCCTCAGAGTGAAACAAAGGGTTCGGCACTCAGCTGACTGGAGAAATCCATTCATCGCGAAAGCCTTAACAATCCAAAGGTGCAAGTGAGTTGGGATTTGTTTTTATTTGAAGTAGAGCCAGTCTTACTGTTTTTATAATAGTAGCTACTATACATTGAATATTACCCCATGCTTTGGTGTATCATTAAGTATAAATTATTTAATTTTCACAATAACTGTATGGATTAGTTTCTCAGGGCCGACATAACAAAGTGCCCAGACTGGGTTGTTCAACAACAGAGATTTATTTTCTCCCGGCTCTGGAGGAGTTCTAGACGTCTGAGATCAAGGTGTCTGTGAGATTGGTTTCTTCCAAGGTCCGTGAGGGAAGGAGCTGTTGCAAGCCTCTCTCTGTGGTTTGTAGAAGGCCGTCTCCTACCTGTGTCTTCACATCATCTTCCCTCTGTATGTGTCTGTGTCCACATTTCTTAAAAGAATATGAGTCATGTTGGACTAGGGCCCATCCTAATACCCTCATTTTAACTTCATCATCTCTTTAAATACCCTACCTCCAAATATGGTCACAGTCTGGACACCCTATCTCCAAATACAGTACTGGGGGTTAGGACCTCAACATACGAATTTGGGGAAAAGACACAATTCAACCAGTAACAGATATATATTTCTCATTTTACAATGAAGAAAACAGGTCCAGAAAGGTTGTTACTTGTCCAAAGTCTCCAGTTAGTGGTGTCAGAGCCAAGACAAACCCAAATCTGTTGAATCCCAGAGCCCAGCTGTTAACCATGACACTACACTACTGCCCTTAGTGACAGTCAGATGGCTCTTCTCCATCAGTGTCCCCGCTCAACTTCAGGCTCCCACACCCCAGGCTCTGTTACCTTACACCGACAACACCTCTCACGCTAGTCTCCAGTTATCCTCACTCTCACCTCCCCAAGGTCGGATTGAATGAGAGTCCCCGAATGGTCCTCACCCCATTCCCAGCCTACACCAACCTTGCTTCCACTGTTCCCATCTCCACCTTACAAGCACGCACAAGTGAAACACCACCCGCCACCATTCTCTGAAATACATTTACACTATTTTTCACAAAGTTTCTCTGGGCCACGAATGTCTCAACCCACTAGCCAATAAATTAAGCCACAATAATGAACTCAGAAGGGCATATAAAGGCCTCCAAAGTAAGGTGTGTGCTCAGCGCACACCTATCGGTCTCACTACTCACCTCCGTGAGTCTTTCCTAACCCCACACACTCTCCTTCCCGACAGATTGACGTATGCCCACAAGCCCCACACAGATGTCTATCAACTAGAGGCAACACCTTAGTGTGGGAATTTATTTTCTCATCTGCTTCTCCTCCAGACTGTGAGGCAGAAACTGTGTCTTAGTTATCTCTGAATCCCCAGTGTTTAGCATTTTTTTCCTGGTACTTATTGGTGAGTATTTAATAAGTGCTTGATGAATGAATGAGTGGATGAATGAATGAGTGACTGATTGAATTCTCTACCTTACAGCTCAAGATGCTTTTGCTATCAGCCAAATGATGTTTAAAATTAGAACATTAGATATTATAATATGAGATTTTCTTCTTTCAGTTTAAGAATTTATGCCTTATTAAAGGACGGATGCTCTTCCGTTGTGTAGGCCTCAGTGAGTGATTTCCTCAGGGGGAGGCAGATGGGGATATTAGAAGAGATGATTGCTTGAGGTGCCTAATAAGGGGTGAGGGAGGGGAAGATACAGAAGGATGAATCGAAAGACTAGAGGAGCTTTTCCTTGTTAACAGCTTTTCTGAGGAGCAGCTCTGGTTGCCATAGCAACAGCTGCAATTTGTGGTACTTCCTTCCAGCTTCCTACCTGTTGGTGATGAGGACCTGAAAGCCGCAACCTTTTAACCCAGCAGGGCATTCTCCTGGCATCTCCTGAGAGCCTGGGTAAGACTTAGGGATGTGCAGCCTGGGCTGGATCAGCACGGACAGTGAAGGGAAGAAGCTAAAAGGGGTGAGGCGGGGCCATAGGGACCACACTGCTGCCAGGAGGCAAGGCTAATGCGTGGGCACCAGTGACACGGGAAAAACAGTCGGCAAATAGTCGCAGCTGGGACAACAGTTCTCAGGGATGATTACCTAGAGATCCTCTGGCTCAATTGATTTTTTACGACCTCCGGACTGTGAAATTGGGGGCCTCACACAATAAAGGCAATTTTCAAAGGACAGCTGCTTGCTCACATGGGCACCCCACACAGAACCCTTTACTGGAGCCTCTAATGACTTATTCTTCTCAACCAAGCCAGAAAATATTTTTCTAAACAAGAAATGGGAAGAATGCCAGATCTATGAATAGGAGATTGTGCATAAGAGTGTCGCTACAGTATGTAATTAGTAGTCGCATTACAAATTAGACAAATTAGACTAATCAAATCAGCAGCTTTATTGTAAGACTTGCCCGTTTCTGCAGCAGAAATATGATTTGCAAATGCTAACAAAACAGCACCAGCTTTCCAGGTTCTTCCTTCTGCTCTTCTAAGTCTTGGGTATAAATCAACAGTATTTTTAATTTTTTGCAAGGTATAAGGAAAGGGAAGAATTAGGGGTAATCATAAATTACATTTGATACATGTATTAATCAATTTCATTTATTTATTGTTGAGTAACCAACAACCTAAAATGAAGACACTGAGGAATTGTGAATTCAGAAAAAATATATATTGGGGCTTATATAAGTTTTCTTTTAGAGACAATTATCTTTTCTATCAACACCAAAGGGAAACTTATCCAAACAATTCCTAGAGTTAGTTGATCACGGTTCATTAAGGAACAAAACAGCAGAAACATGTAATTTCATGGCGACGCCCACCACGAGCAGCCTCTCATTACCGGCACAAGCCACGTGGTCCACCTAGCAACCTGCAGCCGGCATTTAGCCTCTGGCTTTCTCACATCTGGTGCTCCGAGTATGATGCATTTAATAAACATGTGTATAAGCCAGTAGTTTATTTCTGGCACTATTTCTGCTTCTTTTTACGCCATACTTCATTCATGAGAAGGAAACATGTTAATTGTCTCATTGTTAAGTGACCTTTCGTACTATGTTGTTATGAGATTTTACAAAGCATTCGCATGAGTATGGTCTTAGAAATCAAGCCTAGAGTAAGCTGTAGGTTGACTTTGTACAACAGTCAGACGTGAAGCCTCAAGCCAAGGTGGGGTCGGAGGGAGAGCCCCCTCCAAACATTCCCTGAAGGCCTCTCAGAATCTAAACCACCCCAGGACATCACTCTGATGTAGCACCTGACCTCCTGATGACAATGCATAGTGTTTCATTTTACTGCTACACATTAAGATGGAAAATCAAATAGAACTAATTGGATTTAGTTTATGAACATTTTATGTGAAAAACAGGCAGATGGAGATGACAGATAGTTACAGAACAACAAAAGATTGTTTGCTGTGTCTTCTAAAACAGATTAATTTTACAAAATCCAAATGGAGCTTCTTTGCATAAGAATGTCATCCATACACCCACATGGCCACTATTGATTCCCTGAGGAGATGGAATGCACCATAGGTTACTCTTCAGAAGACAGGAGGTCAGCTCATCAAGGAAGACAGGGAGATGGATTCAGTGGTATGGTGTGGTAGACAGATATCTAGACCAGGAATAAAAAGCAGCCTGATTCTACTCCTAGCTCTGCCACTAACAAACTCTGTCATGTAACCTGACTCTCTGAGTGTTTGTGTCAGTTAGCTATTGCCATGTAGCAAAACACCCCAAAACTTGGTGGCTTAAAACAACAAGCACTGTGATTTCTCATACATCTATGGGTAGGTGGTTCTGCTGATTTGGACAAGCTCAGTTGAGCTCAGCTGGGGTTTGCTCATCCATCTGGGGTCAGTTTGGGATTGATGGTTCTCGGATGGCTTCAGCTGTGACAAACTGGTTCTGCTTCATGCAGTTTATCTCATCTTCCAACCACCTAGCCCAGGACTGTTCTCATGCAGTGTGTGTTGGGGGAGGGTGGATGAGGAATAGGGGAACGGAGGAGGAGAGAGGAGAGAAAGGAAGGGAAAGTGAGACCTACCCTCCAAACTGGCCCTCTGACGTATCTTCCACATTCTCTTTGCCTGCCCTTTTCAAAGAGTTGCCTTGAGTACTAAATGACTAAATTAGATGGTCTCTGTGTAGAATTTATAAATCATGAAATGAAGAAGCGAACGAAAAAATATATAATTGATGGTAGAAAGTCATGACCCAGGGTTTGGAGTGGTAAGAGACACTACCTCAAATATGCAAGCCATAAGGACATTATCATGACTATATCTGCCTCTGATATCTGGTTCTGTATTTCCTAGAAGTGAGGTAAAAAGAGATGTTTCCCCAAGTATGGTACACAAGTTGGTCTGCAGGGGTTGAAGGCTGCCAGCACACGCCCAGCCTCCCCACCCTCTGTGGCTGAGAAGCCCTTCAGCAGGTGGCAATGCGATGAACTTCCTGCTCAAGGTCTCACCTCGCCCCTGAAAGCTGGTATGGCAGGGAGGTGAGCAGGAAGCACTCTGCCCGCAGCTGCCAGGCGTGGAGCGCGACCCAGGCAGTGGCGGGACTGCGTGCAACTGTGGTAAGAAGAGCTGGGGTTTGTGACCCAACATGAAGGCTACATATTTTCCCTTTTCTGCCAGAGACATGATGTTTCCTTTTAAAATAAATTTAAATTTGAAAAGTAAGTCACTACTTCTCAAGACTTAAAATGTGGACTTACCTCTACTCTGGCTCCTTGTGAGCTTTGCCTTGAGTTGGTAGCGCTCCTTTGATACTGGCTGATGGGAGCGTGCAGACATCAGGGCTAGCAAGAAACTTTTAACAAGAAGCAGCCAGAACATTCATTGTCATGGCTGAATGGTATTATTCTGTTAATGAATAACAAGAAAAAAGACACTTAATTCATCTTTATGTCATCCTTTTAAATTGCTATTTTATGTATGCTTTATAATATAGAGAGCATACTGATATCATAGCACATATATTAAATTATTTTTAATATGTAATAAATTATATATAATTTATAAATAAATCTATAGATTAGAAAAGCATGCTAACATTTTTTCACTAATGAGGTATGTAATTAAAACAGTTTGGATACCACTGCTATAAATAACTTTTATAATTAGCTGGTTGAATAGAAATATTAAACTTAGAATCACTTCAGTTGGAGAACACCCACATAATAATTTTTTTTAAATATATTTTTATTGCCTGGCTGGTGTGGCTCAGTGGTTGAGCATCGACCCATGCACCAAGAGGTCGCCAGTTCAATTCCCAGTCAGGGCACATGCCCAGGTTGTGGGCCCGATCCCCAGTGGGGGGCATGCAGGAGGCGGGCAATCAATGTTCTCTCTCATCGATGTTTCTTTCTCTCCCTCTCCCTTCCTCTCTCTCTAAAATTAATAAAGAAAAAAATATGTTTTTATTGAATTTTTAAGGAGAGAGAGATAGAAACACCAATGTGAGAAACATCCATCAGCTGCCTCCGGCACGCCCCCTACTGGGGATTGAGCCTGCGACCCAGGGATGTGCTCTGACCAGGAATCAAACGGGGCCTCTCAGTCCATGGGACTACACTCAATCCACTGAGCCACACCGGCTAGACATAATTATTTTAATTTTAAAATAGTTCATCTAAGACTATTATTTTTTTTTTAGTTTTGTTGATTTATTCATTTTTTAGTTTTATTTTTTAAATTTATTTTTATTGTTGAAAGTACTACAGATGTGTCCTATTATCCCCCATTGACTCCCTCCTCCCCACTCCCACTCCCCCTTCTGCCTTCCCCACACTAGTGTCTGTGTTCATTTGTTATGCATCTATGTATGTAAGTTCTTTGGTTTATCTCTTTCTACCCCCTTCTGCCTTCCCTCTGAGGTTTGTCAGTGTAACAACCAATTAAGACTGATCTCAGGATATGTCAGCTACAGAGGCCACTTCCGGGTTGTACAGGAAGAAACTCATTCCACTATTTTCCTTGGCCAATGGATAGGCATCCATATTAACCAAAGCCAGTTTCAAATCATTAATATATGTGTGTGTGTGTGTGTGTGTGTGTGTGTGTGTATTTTTTTTAATCCTCACCCAAGGACATTTTTGCATTTATCTTCAGATAGAGTGGGAAGGAGAGGGGGAAGAAGAGAGAGAGAGAGAAACATCGACGTGAAAGGGACACATCGAGTGGCTGCCTCCCACACGACCCAACCAGGGCCGTGGACAAACTGCAACGAAGGTATGTGCCCTTAGAGGGAACCGAACCCAGGTCTCTCTGTACCACAGGCCGACGCTCTAACCACTGAGCCAAACCGGCCAGGGCCAAATCATTAATATTTAACTCTTAAAAAGGGGATGCAGAACAGAGCCGTGCTTTATACCACTGAACAGTTAGCTGAAGTACATAAAGATAAGCCAGAAACAACCGAGGTGTCTATCAACAGATAAATAGTAAACTTTCAAACGTGGTTGCTTTTGTTCTGCTAAAGCAGTGGGACTCCTTTGATAAATGAATATCTCACAGGAAGTCCAATAAACAAAGCAGACTAGGAGCAGAGTCCCAGCCTACATTTCTGCAGATGTGGACCCTCTCTCCCCCTGGACAGTGGCTGGACATTCATGATGGTGGGTCAGGGGCAGGATGGCCTTCGGGCCCAGCTGTGATGACTGAGAGTTAAGCAGGAGAGTGCAGAGTGAACACAGGAAACAAAAGGGAGATCACTGTGAGCTGTTTGCTGGCTTGCTTCCTTCCCTCCTTCATTCCTTCCTTCTGAATAATTTAGGAAAGAAGAGATGGGGGCTTGTGTAACACAAGCACTCAGCCTTTCTGATACTCAAATGTGAAAACCACCGCTCTGGACCTAAGGTGTTGAAATAAATTTCTGGAGCCGCACCTGCAAGGAGCACCACTTGAGGAAACTGAAACTCAGACAACATCTGAGTCCCTGTAAATGCTCCGCTTGACCAGAAACGCAGTCTCGGGTCCGCCAGTCCCCCAGCGCCAAGACCACTCTGGGCTCTGTACTTGCTTCCTCGCTCCTGTTCACTTTCTGTTTTTCTCCTCCTTGTTCCCATTCCTTATCCTATGAAAGCACTTTCCTTCTGCCCATTCTGCAGTTCTCTGGAACCTCGAAAACAAAACTGCCTGCACCAAAATTGAATTTTTATTCACTTTTAACACCGTGCTCGGAAGAGCGTTCACTTCCTCCTCCTTCTGTACCTCCTCTTCTTTCTCCACCATCATCTCTTTTTTTCCTTCTTTTCTTCTTTGTTTAATGTTAGCAAAGCATTCAATACCTACCAAAGAATACACTGCCTTTTCAAGCGTCGGTGTCTACTGTGCTGTGGCATCTCAGGTGGCAGCCTGGGGTCTGATACAGCACCTGGCTTACAGTAAGCACTCAGTAAGTAACTGTTGCCTGGCCGGTGTGGCTCAGTGGTTGGGATTCATCCCATGCAGCAGACAGAAGGTCACCGGTTGGATTCCAGGTCAGGGCGCATGCCTCGGTGTCGGGCTCCATCCCTAATAGGGGGTGTGCAGGAGGAAGCTCATCAATGTTTCTCTCTCTCTCTCCCTCTCCCTTCCTCTCTAGAATCAATGAAAACATGTTTTAAAAATAAATAAATAAATAAATAAATAAATAAATAAATAAATAAATGGTTGTTGAATTATGAATGGCCTAAGGGATAATGTGTACAATTTTTTAAGTTTATTAATTTCAGATACTAAGTTCTTTTACTCTCATATTTTTTATTTTTATTTTTTTCTTTATTGATTTTAGAGAGAGAGAGGAAGGGAGAGGTAGAGAGAGACAGAAACATCAGTGAGAGAGAACATCGATTGGCTGCCTCCTGCATGCCCCACACTGAGTATTTGACCCACAATCTGGATGTGTGCCTGACTAGGAATCGAACCAGCGACCTCTTGATGCATGGGTTGATGCTCAACCACTGAGCCACACCGGCCGGGCTACTCTCATGTTTTTTTGAAAAGAATGAAATAGCAGTAGCATTTTCCAGGTGAACATTTGCTGATGACTTTGACATTTTCTCAGTCCAAACTTCTAACACCTAGCACTGCCTGGCTTCTACAAAATAATGGTTGTTCATACGCTTAATAATGAGCTCACAGCTCTGCAAAACTCCAAATCACTATAGGAGCACACATTATGGTCAGTGAGATTTTAGAACAGGTAGTGACGTCAATGCCCTACTGGGCTCAAAGACTGAAGGACCATCGGAGATGAGTAGAAGAAACGCTGACAATTGCAGGGGAGAGGGGAGAAGCAAACTAAATGGTGTGCGATCCACTAATGTAATACTTTGTGGTCATGATTTGTAATTTTTTAAATTGTCAATAGAATACAGCTAGTTTTATATCAATAGGAATCCGATTAAGTATATTCTGTTCTACCCACAGGAGCACCACGTAAGAAAGGAGGTAGGGCTTGTACCTACCAACATGGAAAGAAGCCCATGACCTACTTTTTTACTAAAAAACAAATTACAGAAGATAATGTATATATAAACAATTGAAATTTTAATTGAAGAAGTAAATTTTGTATGTTTGGGGGAACAGAGAAGAGTTTTAAATGTGTGTAGAAGAATCTAGGTGGCTGGAGGCCAGCCTGTTGGTGATGAGGAGGCCAGAGTGCTGGGCTTTCACCATAATATACTTTATTCACATTCATATTGTTTGAATTTTTTACAAGTATGTAACATTATAAAAATATATAATCAGTCACCCAACGTGTGCTAACTTTCCACGAGCCACTGCCTGAATGTTCTGTTTCTTACACAGGAGAGCTCACTGCATTTGGAGCGGGAACAGCAGACCACATCTGCTCCCACCTCTGTCCCCACCAGCTGTCTGCCCTTACGCATCACTTCACCTTTGGGACCTCTATCAAGAGGATGGAACCAAATTTCCTCTAACGTTCCTCCTAAGCTCAAAATTCCGTAAGGAGGAAATAAACTTTATTTCCTTAAATTGACACTTTATTTAAGTGTCAATTTAAGCCACGAGCCCGGCTGGTGTGGCTCAGTGGTTGAGCATCAACCCATGCACCAAGAGGTCGCCAGTTGGATTCCCGGTCAGGGCACATGCCCAGGTTGTGGGCCCGGTCCCCAGTGGGGGCCATGCAGGAGGCAGCCAATCGATGTTCTCTCTCATCGATGTTTCTGTCTCTCTCTCTCCCACTCCCTTCCTCTCTAAACTTAATACAGAAAAAAAATTTTTTTTTAAACAACTCAATTTAGTGGCAACTACCTAAGTACAATATATCCTTGGTGAGTCAGGCAGTTCAGAAATTTAAAGAAAAAAACTTTCAGTGGGAATTTCTTTTTAAAAAAACATCTATTGGACTTTTATGTCTAGTGCAATTTTCCAATAAACATTTGCCCAAAAGACTGAAATTTTCTCAGTTCTCTGATGCTGTGTGTGGTTCGCCCGAAGTTACCAAGAGCTGTAAACGGCTTTCCCCACATCCTCCTGCTCTGTGCGTATTCATAACTTCTCGTCCTCTTCGGGGGCGGGGGAGGGGGATGCAGTTATATAAGGGTTTGTTCTAGGGCGTATTTAACCAGCCATTAAGCCAAACTTTATGTCAAAGTAAGAGTTAAGAAGAGACAAAATAATTTATTTCAAACCTCAGTAAACATTCAAATACAGAGTAGATAATATGTCAACACCATAAGATTTCATGTAAACTCTAGAAACCAGAAAATTGGTTATATTTCAGTAATGTTTAACAATAAATAAATTTTAGTTGAAGCCAGCCTAACAGATTGTGTTTATCAGTTAGAGGGAGCCAAACTAATAAATAGGCCCTTAAATGCCCTTTTTTAAATGATTTGACTACCATGTAAAGCACATGGCCTGGAACACAGACACAGTGCATTGTCAACAGTAACATTAACACAGGGTTTCTGTGAATCTCCATGAAGACTGTAGGCAGTTCATGGATGGTTGGTGGACACTGGGGTAATTGGGCAGAGAATGCCCAGCCCCCCCAGCCAAGACCACCCTAGTTGAGAGAAGCCCCACTGGAAGTCTAGTCAGAGGGTGTGCTCCATGATCCCTGGCAGTTCTGGGCTTTGGAGTAAGAGAAGACAATGTTTAAATCCATCTCCTCCTCTTACGAGGGCAAGCCATGTACCCCTTCTGAACCTCAGTTCTCTCCTCTGTAAAATGGGATGATATGTAACATAGGAACCTGGTCACACACAATGATAGAACACAGGTAATATGACCTCCATCAGTGCCCAGGACAGAGTAAGCACTCAGTAAATATTAGTCCCCTTCCTTCCAAGCAAAGACTGTATTTCCAAAGCCAATGGATACCAGGGTGAACTGAGGAACTATTTTACAGTCCTGATCTGATGATTTTGCTGAGGTATAATTGACCACTATGTATTTCTCAGTAAGTTGTTTAAGCTCTCTATATCTATTTTCTTATTTGCCAAATTGGAATAACGGCTCCTCGCCAGCCTGCTTCATAGGGATGTCATAAAGACAGAGATTTTCCAGTTCTATAAATAATGAAGTGTTTATTCAAGTATAAGCAGTAACAATTATTACATACTCTTCAGATGAACTGGTAGGTACTTCTTAAACCTCCAAGATGAGAAAGACCCTTACAGAACATGTAACCTCTCCGTTAGATTTTGCCATTATAAAACTGGGTCCAGAGAGGTGGCAACCTGCTCAAGGTCACACAGATGCTAGGGACAGAGCTAACATTAGAATTCAGTCCCCTGAATCTCAGAACAGTGCAGACACCACTGGCCTCAGGCAGGTTGGGGAGTCAAGCCCTAATAAACTCTGAGCATACCAAACTCCATCTCAAAATCTACTTCTAGATAACCCAACCTGCCACACGTGGCCACACCCAGCTACTCAGATGGCTGATAAATGTAGTATTTTAGCTGATGGACATATGTATTCCATAATATCCCCATAGTAGCCTTTGCACAATGTCTAATAGATAGGAGGCAATCAGAAATAATTTTTGATGCCCTGGCTGGTGTGGCTCAGTTGGTTGAGTGTCATCCCATGCACCAAGAGGTTACTGGTTCATTTCCCTGTCAGGGCCCATGCCCGGGTTTCGGGCTTAATCCCTAATAGGGGTGTGCAGGAGGCAGCCGATCGCTGTTTCTCTCTCATTGATGTTTCTCTCTCTCTCTTTCTCACTTCCTCTCTCTATAAAATCAATTTTAAAAAGTCCATTAAAAACAGAATATTTATTGAATGAATTAATGAGAGGGTAACTGATTGAATGAATGAATAATAGGAATCCCCAGGGAAAGGATGAAGAACCCAATTAAATGTGTTGGGTCATGTGGGTATACATATAAAGTAAATACTTTAGATATCAATAGTTGGAAACATACAAGTACACTTTATGACACTTATTCTAATTTCACTTGAAGGAAGAGAGAAGGATAGTTCCAATATGTATAAAGAAGAGGGAAAAACTTTGTCATTTTCTGTGAGAATTGCTAAAACATCACACTAGTTGAGAAAAGGTATCTTTTTGTTTTATTTGCTCATTTGTTTTGTCAGCATGGGGAGCACTTAGGAAAAAAGTCTACTGTCTCCTGGGAATCTTAATTCCCTGGGACAGAAAGGAGATAAAAAAAACAAACAAACAAAAAACAAACTTTGTACTTTTCAACACATTTGACATGCCAAGGAATTTTACAATGAAAGAAGAAATTAATCTATAAAATGTATTTCACAAAAGTATACATACTTTTCTCAAGGGAATAAAAAGTTGCCAGACTGGACAGTGAGCGCTCTGTGGGTGCAGCACCCTGAGCAGGGAGGGAGGAGGTGAGAATCGGGACAGAGGACAAGGAGCCCTGAGGCCACCGGAGCCTCAGACCCTGGAGGACGGAGAGGCTAATGTGCCCACACTGCTCTCTTCAAGGAAGGGAACTGAGTCTGTGGAGCAGAACACCTCCTCCGTAGCATTTAAACAGTGGCCTTCTGGAGATAATGGCTAGTGACAGAATTTTAGGCTGGTGGGCAAAGATGGTATTCGGGGACACGAAGGTCCTCGGAGCAGCCGATACCTTCATGTCCTTGGACACGTGTCCTGCATTCAAATGAGCACCAGGAGGAGAAACAAAATATAGACAGAATTCAACTTGAGAACGATGTAGCCCAATGGCTTTTTGATACAACAGTGTCCCTTTCAGAAACTTCCAGAAAGAAACAACCTGTGCCTTTAGCTCCTCCAGTGAGGAGCTCCTCTTCCCAATGCCTCGGGAGCCAGGAAGCTCCCTCTCTGAAAACCCAGAGCCAAAGCTAAACCCGATTGCTGACATTCCCTTTTGATTTGACTGTTTTATTTCATGTCCAGCCCAAGACCAACAACATGATACACTTTCATTTTTCTTCTTATATTTGAAAGCAAACAAATATAAGGTTTTGCACAGGAAAGAAAAAAAGCCAACTATGGCTATTATTCCTAACTAAAACTGAAAGTGTTAAGTGCTTAAACCCCGAGGAAGACGCTGAGAGGCAATAGCTGGGGGGTATTATTGACTGGAGAAGGAAGTGACAGATGAAAGAGGAGGGTAACACAATCTCCCCATCTCTCTCTGCTGGTTCAGAGTCTCACTGGGGGCAGTTTCCATCACATGCCTCAAGCCAGGTTTCTCATCCTCTAGCCCCAGCCGCTGCCTCTGAGACCTGTCAGCCTCATTCACACCAGGAGGGGTGCGCGGGGGGGTCCTCTCAGTGCAGCAGGGGCCTCAGACTCCAGACTCCCTACCATTCCAGACCCTAATAAAAACAAAGAGGCATTATCTCATTTAATCCTCACTACAACCCAATGGAAAGTTACTCTTTTAATCCCCATTTTATACAGCAGGAAATTAAGGTTTTCAGAGATGAGGTAAATTGAAAGAGATTAAAACTATTAAATGAGAACCCAGCATACAATGTAGATGCCCCCTGTTTTGGAGGAAGGGGATGGGTGTGGAAATGGCAAAACTGCCTCCTTTTAAAACAAAATTACGTCTCCTACATTTCCTGTTTGCTCATGAGTGACATGGAGAGGGTAGATCGTTGAGAACACATGAGATGATGATGAAAGGAGACACAGTGGCCCACAGTAAGCCCCAGGCCAAGGGTAGGTGTCATTAACTCTCACAGCATCCCTGTGAGAAACTGGTGTCCTCCCCCACTCACCCATGAGGAGACTGAGGCCCTAATTCCCACCCAGTCTGGAACTCTTTCCACCCGCCTCAGCTGCCTCCCAAATTCTCTCTGCACTCCTGGGGTGTGCCCCAAACTGCACCATGGGCTTATTATTTTATTTAATGCACACAACAGCCTGGTGAAGGTGGTATATCACTGTGCGTTAAAAATTTCCTAGTATGAGGCCGGCCAGTGTGGCTCACTGGTTGAGCATCGACCCATGCACCAAGAGGTCGCTGGTTCGATTCCTGGTCAGGGCACATGCCCAGGTTGTGGGCCCAATCCCCAGTGGGGGGCATGCAGGAGGCGGCCAATCGATGTTCTCTTTCATTGATGTTTCTCTCTCTTTCTCCCTTCCTCTCTCTCTAAAATCAATAAAGAAAAACATTTGAAATAAAAAAATTACCTAGGATGAGAGCTTTGAAACTTTCAAATGAAATGCATGTATCTTTACTTTTCAATCTTTGTATTGTTGCCAAGATCTGGTCATTCTGAGAATAGTCAGGCAGGGAACACATTGTCCATTTTTGCAATATTTCAGCTCTGGGTCTGAAAGATCTACATTAGAAGAGAAAAAATTATATAAAATAGAAGAAGATTAAAGTTCTCTGACTATGTTTTTAAAAAAAAAAAAAAAAGGAAGAAAGAAAGAAAAAAGGTTATTTCTCATTCGATTCAAGCAGACCAGGTAACAAGCAGTGCCTCTGGTCGTCTTTTAACATCGCTGCAACATAATGACTCTGCAGACAGTCTCTCGAGACCAGCTTTACTCATGGGAGGCTGGCACCAAGGTTATCTTAAATAACGTTTTAATTTCTTCATCCCACGGTGATAGAATTATGTGTTTGCATCTGAAGATCCTTTATAACATTATGTTCTCAGAATTAGCTGTGAATCGGGAATGAGTCTGCCCCAGAGCTGCTCCACTGGCTTGATATTGCGAAGTGAAAATCGCATGCTTAATAATGCATGTCTGAGTGGGACTGCTTTGCACAGCTTGGAGACTAAAACCCTTTTGAAACAAAGAAAAAAATGCAAAATCTCATTTTTGGCGGGCAGAGTAATACCCAGAAGAATATTAAGGGCAGGGTTCTGTACTTTATCTTTGATTCTTATCATAGCTCTCAAATGTACTCTTGAGTGGATGGTGAGATCGTGACTGAGGGGGGCAGGAAGGAAGACTCCTGCTGACTGTTAGGGTGCTGTGGGGCAGGGTTGCTTCTGTCCAACAGTTAAGTTGTCCATCTATATGATGCAGTTTCTGTGTTTGTGTTACATGCAACAAGTTTTTTTTAAAGTTCGTCTGTTTTAAAGAGAACTGCTATGGGCAAGGCAGGGCGCCAACTCCATGGGTTTAAGATCCTTTGTGTCGCTGATTCCAAAATGGCGGCGGAGTGAATGGAAGCTACACAGATCATCTCCCAGGACCAAACTGGAAATACAACTAAAATAAAGTCAAATCGTCGGGAAAAAGCAACGGAAAAGTAGCTCGCGAGGACCATACAACCAGGGACACTAACTTGATCCTGGTAGGATTGCGGAGGCGCGAGAGGGGGGCTGGGAGCCCACAGACAGCAGCGGCCTTAGCCGTGAGCAGCGCTCCGCCCTTGGGGTTGAAGCCCGAGCCGGCTCCACAGCGCAGAGCCGGGACAGAGCGCTAAAACAGCCACAGCCACTCACCTCGGACTCCGGCGGAGGGAGGGCGGACTGGGCTGGAACTGTGTGGGAACACTCGGGATTTGGAGGGCGCTCAGAGCTTTTGCTGAGTTTCGGCCACGCGGGACTGTGGCCTGATCGACTTACTCCATCCCAGGGCTCTGGGGAGAGGCGGCAGCCCCTCCCTCGGAGATTCAGCCACACCCAGTTGGGCCATTGAAATGCAAATCAAGGCTCATTAACTACCAGCATCTGCCCCACCCTCGGGAAATCCTCTCACGCTGAACACCTGAGGGAGGTTTTCATTCAACTGAGAACCCAAGGCTCTTTAAGTAACAAGGACTAATAGCCTCTAGGCAAAAAGCTAGAGGATAACTGAACCTTTTCTGGGCTTGCAACTCTACCCAGAAAAGTAAGACTCGACAGTGGTGTATAACGTGGGTCCTCTCACGCTCATCCAAACCCAGTACAGGGAGCCACAAACAGCAGAACACCAACATCCACAGGGAAAATTTGGCAGGCTCCAAAAACCACTGAGCTAGCCAAAATGGTAAAACAACGAAACAGATGCCAAACGAAAGAACAAGAGACCTCCAATGAAGATGAGATAAATGAAATGGAGTTAAGCAAGCTAACAGAGCTAGAATTCAGAACCATGATCTTGAGGAAGCTCAACAGCATATGTAAGGACATCAACACCATGAGCAAAGACATAGAAATATTGAAAATAAATCAATTGGAAATGAAGAATGACATAGCAGAAATGAAGAACACAATGGAAGGGCTAAAAAGCAGAGTAGAAGAAGCTGAGGACCGGATCAGTGAATTAGAAGACAGGGTAGAAAAAATCAACCAATCAGAAAACCAAAAGGAAAAAACAATGAAAAAACAGGAAGACAGCTTAAGAGAACTGTGGGACAACTGGAAACGTAATAATATTCGCATCATAGGAGTCGCCGAAGAAGAAGAAAATGAGAAAGGGTTAGAGAATATATTTGAAGAAATAGTGACAGAAAATTTCCCTAATTTGGTGACGGAAGAAGGCTTTCAAGTTCAAGAAGCACAGAGAGTCCCAAGTAAGAAGAACCCAAACAGGCCCACACCAAGACACATAGTAATTAAAATGCCAAAAATTAAAGACAAAGAGAGAATCCTCAAGGCAGCAAGAGCTAAGCAACAGGTTACCTACAAAGGATCCCCCATAAGGTTATCAGCTGACTTCTCCATAGAAACACTACAGGCCAGAAGGGAATGGCATGAAATAATCAAGGTCATGAAAAACAAGGATCTGAACCCAAGACTACTCTACCCAGCAAGGCTATCATTCAAAATAGAAGGTCAAATAAAGAGCTTCCCAGACAAAAAAAGGCCAAGGGAATACATTAGCACCAAACCAGCACTGCAAGAAATGTTAAAAGGACTGCTGTAATTAGTAGAAGAAATAGAAAGGAAAATAGAAACACACTAAACAAAAATGGCAATAAGTAAGTACATATCGGTAATCACCTTAAATGTAAATGGACTGAACGCCCCGATCAAAAGACACAGAGTAGCGGATTGGATAAGAAAGCATGACCCATATATATGTTGCTTACAAGAGACCCACCTCACAACAAAAGACTCACATAGGCTGAAAGTGAAGGGATGGAAAAAAATCTTCCAAGCAAACAGAAAGGAAAAAAAAGCTGGGGTAGCAATACTCATATCTGATAAAATAGATTTTAAAATGAAGGCCATAACTAGAGACAAAGAAGGCCACTACATAATATTGAAAGGATCTATCCAACAGGAAGAGATAACCTTGGTAAACATATATGCACCCAATACAGGAGGACCAAAATACATTAAAAATCTTCTGGAAAACTTCAAAGGAGAAATCGACAGCAATACAATCATAGCAGGGGACTTCAACACCCCGCTGACATCATTGGATAGATCCTCTAGACAAAAAATTAACAAGGAAACACAGACTCTAAATGAAGCACTAGACCAAATGGATTTAATAGATATTTACAGAGAATTACACCCCAAAACTACAGAATTCACTTTCTTCTCAAGTGCACATGGGACATTCTCAAAAATAGACCACATGTTAGGACACAAACGAAGTCTCTACAAATTCAAGAAGATTGAAATCATATCAAGCATCTTCTCAGATCACAATGGCATGAAACTAGAAATCAATTGCAACAAGAACATGCAAAGACATTTGAATACATGGAGACTAAATAGCATGTTATTAAACAATGAATGGGTTACCAAGGAGATCAAGGAAGAAATTAAAAACTTTCTGGAAACGAATGAAAATGAACACACAACAACACAAAATCTGTGGGATGCAGCGAAAGCAGTTCTGAGAGGGAAGTTCATAGCACTACAGGCCTACCTCAAGAAACAAGAAAAATTTCTAATAGACTATCTAACCTCACAACTTAAAGAACTAGAAAGCAAACAAAAGGAAAACCCCAGAGCAAGTAGAAGGAAGGAAATAGTAAAGATCAGAGCAGAAATAAACGACATGGAGACCAAAAAAACAATTCAAAGGATCAATGAAACAAAGAGCTGGTTTTTTGAAAAGATAAACAAGATTGATGGACCCTTAGCTAGACTCACCAAGAAACAAAGAGAGAGAACCCAAATACACAAAATCAGAAACGAAAGAGGAGAAGTAACAACTGACACCACAGAAATACAAAGGATCGTTAATGAATACTATGAACATTTATATGGCAACAAATTCGACAATCTAAGCGAAATGGACAAATTTCTAGAAACATATAGTCTCCCAAAACTGGACCGGGAAGAGATAGAAAACTTGAACAGACCAATAACAACCAAGGAAATTGAAGATGTAATCAAGACTCTCCCAGCAAACAAAAGTCCAGGCCCAGACGGCTTCACAGGGGAGTTTTACCGAACATTCAAAGAAGAACTAACACCCATTCTTCTCAAACTGTTTCTAAAAATTCAAGAAGAAGGAAGACTTCCAAACTCATTTTATGAGGCCAGCATAATTCTAATTCCAAAACCAGAAAAAGACACTACAAAGAAAGAAAACTACAGGCCAATATCCCTGATGAACATAGATGCCAAAATCCTGAACAAAATACTAGCAAATCGGATCCAGCAATACATCAAAAAAATTATTCACCATGACCAAGTGGGATTCATCCCAGGGATGCAAGGCTGGTTCAATATTCGCAAATCAATAAATGTGATACACCACATAAACAAAATGAAAGATAAAAACCACATGATCATATCAATAGACGCTGAAAAAGCATTCGACAAAATTCAACACCCATTTCTGATAAAAACACTCAGCAATTTGGGAATAGAGGGATCATATCTCAACATTATAAAGGCCATATATGAAAGACCTACAGCCAACATCATAATCAATGGGCAAAAACTAAAAACATTTCCCTTAAGAACAGGAACAAGACAGGGATGCCCACTTTCACCACTCTTATTTAACATAGTACTGGAAGTCTTAGCCACAGCAATCAGACGTGAAGAAAAAATAAAAGGTATCCAAATTGGAAAGGAGGAAGTGAAACTGTCATTATTCGCAGATGACATGATATTATACATAGAAAACCCTAAAGACTCCATCAAAAATCTACTAGACCTAATAAATGAATTTGGCAAAGTAGCAGGATACAAAATAAACGTCAAGAAATCGACGGCATTCTTATACACCAATGATGAACTCACAGAAAGAGAAACTAAAAAAACAATCCCATTTACCATCGCGGCAAAAAAATTAAGATACCTAGGAATAAATTTAACCAAAGAAGTAAAGGATCTATTTGCAGAAAACTACAGGACATTGAAAAAAGAAATAGAGGAAGATATAAAAAAGTGGAAGCACATACCTTGTTCATGGATTGGAAGAATTAACATCATTAAAATGTCCATATTACCCAAAGCAATCTATAGATTCAATGCAATCCCAATCAAAATACCAGCGACATATTTCACAGAACTAGAACAAATACTCCAAAAGTTCATATGGAACCAAAAAAGACCCCGAATAGCCACAGCAATCTTGAAAAAGAAGGACAAAGTAGGTGGGATCACAATACCAGATATCAGATTATACTACAGAGCTACTATAATCAAAACAGCCTGGTATTGGCATAAGAACAGGCATATAGACCAGTGGAACAGAACAGAGAATCCAGAAATTGACCCAAGATATTATGCTCAACTAATATTTGACAAAGGTGGCAAGAGCATACAGTGGAGCAAAGACAGCCTCTTTAATAAATGGTGTTGGGAAAATTGGACAGCTACATGCAAAAAAATGAAACTAGACGATCAACTTACACCATACACAAGAATAAACTCAAAATGGGTAAAAGACTTAAATGTGACTCATGAATCCATAAAAATCCTAGAAGAAAATGTAGGCAACAAAATTTCGGACATCATACGCAGCAGAATCTTCACTGATACATCACCTAAGGCAACAGAAATAAAGGAAAAAATGAACACATGGGACTACATCAAACTCAAAAGCTTCTGCACAGCAAAAGAAACAACCATCAAAACAGAAAGAGAACCCACTGTATGGGAGACCATAATTGCCAATGATACATCAGATAAGGGGTTAATCTCCAAAATATATAGAGTGCTCATACAACTCAACAAAAGGAAGACAAAGAACCCAATTAAAAAATGGGCAGAGGAACTAAATAGACACCTCTCCAAACAGGACATACAAATGGCTAAGAGACATATGAAGAAATGCTCAACATCACTAATCATCAGAGAGATGCAAATTAAAACAACAATGAGGTATCACCTCACACCTGTCAGAATGGCCGCCATCAACAAATTGTCAAACAACAAGTGTTGGCGAGGGTGTGGAGAAAAGGGGACTCTAGTCCACTGCTGGTGGGAATGCAGACTGGTGCAGCCACTGTGGAAAACACTATGGTGTTACCTCAAAAAATTAAAAATTGAACTGCCATTTGACCCAGTGATCCCACTTCTAGGAATATACCCTAAGAAACCTGAAACACCAATCAGAAAGAATATATGTACTCCCATGTTCATAGCAGCACTATTCACAATAGCTAAGATCTGGAAACAGCCCAAGTGCCCATCAGTGGATGAATGGATAAAAAAGCTGTGGTACATATACACAATGGAGTACTATGCAGCTGTAAGAAAGAAAGATCTCTTATCCTTTGAGACGACATGGAGGGACCTCGAGAGTATTATCCTAAGCGAAACAAACCAAGCAGAGAAAGAAAAATATCACATGATCTCACTCATTTGTGGAATATAATAAACATAACAGTATGGGGAACAGGGTAGACCCAGAGATGTGAAAGTAGGGTACAGACTGACAACCCTCAGAAGAGGGGGTGGGGGGGGAGGGAAGAGATAAACCACAGAACTTATACGCATGTATGCATAACTGATGGACCTGGACAACAAAGCTGGGGATGGGGTGGGGGGATGGGGAGGAGGGTGTCAATGGGGAAAAAAGGAGAAACATCTGTAACAAAAATAAATTAATAAAAAAAAATAAATAAAAATAAAAAAAAATAAAGACTTAGAACAACAACAACAAAAAAAAATGATAAAGCCATGTGCAAGTTCTAAGTAGGCTATTGACCATTTCTAGAATATCAATAAATATTAAACAATAATAAAAAATAAAAAAAAAAAAAAAAAGATCCTTTGTGTCTGTTTTGTTCACTGCTGAAATTCAGCACCTAGGACAGTGCTCGGGCCATAGTAGGGACCCAATAAACACTTGAGGATTACACAGATAAAAAAGACATTGGTTCATCCACTCTCTCACTGAGATAGGATACTTGACAAAATACAGATACCACCTAAGGTTTAAGCCCATTTGGCAGGTCTGGGTTGGGGCTTGGGAATCAGATTTATTTTTAACTTCCTATTATGCATTTTTCAAACACATAGAAAAATAGAGTATAATGACCATCATATATGCATTAACTAGATTAGTAGTTGTTAACATTGGGGGGGGGTGAACATGCAATACAGTGTACAGATGATGTGCTGTAGAACTGTGCACCTGAAACCTGTAGAATTTTGTTAACCAGTGTCACTCCAATAAACTCAATAAAAAGGGGAAAAAAAGTTGTTAACACTTTTATCATGTTTGCCTCATCAGGTTTTTTTATTTTTGCTTTGTTTCTGAAGTTTTTAAAGTAAATTATATGGACACCAGGAAAATAAGACCATTTTCCTCTTTAAAATCAATACCATTATAGAGCTAACAAAATTAGTGATAATATTTTATCATCATCTAATGCCTGATCTATATTTAAATTTTTCCAATTGCTCCCAAAATGCATGCTACTCACAGTTTAGTCCTACCAGGATCCAGTCCACATTTGGTTGTTATGTCTCTTAAGTCACTTATAACCCAGAATAGTGTCCCTCCCATCTCTTTCTTTGTCTTGACATTAACCAGGAGAAGAGACCAGTTCAGCTGTCCCCCAGAATAGCCTTCTTTCTGAATTTGCCCCATGGCTAAATTTGTAGTGTCCTTTAATTAATTGCACTCACCCATGCATTCCCAGTAAACCAGAGTGTGAATCTAGAGGTTGGATTACATTCAGATTAAATGTTTTAGGTAAGATATGATTATTGAGACTGTATGATAATGCGACATGTCACGAGGTACACCATATCTCGCTGGCTCATTATCAGTAAGCCGGAGACAGCTTCATTCCTCCACTGTAAAGTTCCACTCTCCTTTTCAGACATTCAGATAATCTGTGCAGTAACACTTCAGCAGCACCAGAGTATCCAACTCTCCATTATACAATAGCTTTATCATCTACTAACTATTCTGGCCTCAATCATGACTTCGTTAGGGTTGAAAAATGGTGACTTTTCTATTTCTATCATTCATTCTATTTTTATTAACTGACGAGATTTATAAGAGAAAGAGCAAGATGGGGAGAGACTTACCTCATCAGCTGCTACTAGATAAGTAAGGTAAATAATCCTTACTTTTCAGAGTAAGAGTAAGTAACATGGTAATTTTTTTGTTTTGTCTTTGGTTTTCTCTTTGCTGAGTATTATTTTATAGATTTACAGATGTTTATGTATTCAGTGTGTTTCATTCCATTGCAGGCATCTTTTTGAAGCTCAAATTGTCCCATCTTTGGCCGATAAGAGTCCCTTCGTAGTGGCTCTTTTTCAAGCACAGCAGGATGTCCCAGGCTCACCTTGTATCCCCCACACCCACACCCAGAATCAATGGGAACGGTACTTAGAGACCAAACTCTGGGTGCTAGGGGTACTCACCACTGCTGGGTTGTCAATGCTTCTAGACCCTGCCAATGGACAGAGTTGGGGAGAAATATACAAATATATATATTTGTATATATGAAGGAGGAAGGAAGAGAGAGAGAGAAACATCAATGTGAGATAAATACAATGATCAGTTAGTTGCTCCCATATGTCCCCAACTGGGGATCGAACTCAAAACTTAGGTATGTGCCCTGACTGGGAATCCAGCCCATGACCTTCTGGTGCATGGGACAATGCTCCAACCACTGAGCCACACTGACCAGCGCTATAGGTATATATTTTAGATCATAGGTTCATATTGAAATTTTCAATTCAAATTTAAAAACAAAAAGGCTTTACTTTAACATTTTTTAATTTTTATACTTACATTGCTTTTCTTTACACTAGTAACTTGGTTACTAAGAACGTTGACTTATTATTTATTTGTTTTATCTTGCAATATAGTATATTAATTTCAAAATAAAAATTTCAGCATTACAACTTGCTTTAAACTCCTGAATTAAATTGGAAATTTCTTTTATGTTGAGAATATATTCCATTAAGCATGTTAAAATATTATCTTCTAAAGCATTTGAAATAATTATTTTCTTGGTGTGTTTATTTTCAATTTGATATATAATTGCACATATTTGTTTTCAATTTTAGAAACTCTCTTTTTAAATACTAAAATATGTATTTATCAAAATTATATAAAAGTGTACATGAGTTTTGATTCCATCTGTCTTTTCCATCTTGTAATTTTAAAAAGCGTTTATGCGCTTTCTTTTTTCACCTTCCTCCCTCCTCCCTTGCCTTTCTGAACTATTCAGTCCTACGGCTCTTAAGCACGTCAGAGTAAAAGTAAGTGGCTCTGGCAGAAGGCAGGGGTTGCTGGGTCCAAAGTAGGAGCCAGAGCCCACGCCCAGTCAGGAGGGGTCCACGGTGGCAGCAGCCTGGCGTGGGCGGTCAGAGCCTGAGATGGGCGAGGAGGGCTGCCTGGAGCCCCAGTCAGATGGAGTGAGGAGAACATCCACATGAGGGGACAGGGCACAGGCAGTGATGGGAGGTTGTTTCCATACCGTGGATTGAACAAACAAGTAACTATATTAAGGAAAATGGGAGCAGGTTTCTCATTGTCAGAAAAGGGAGTTACAAATAATGGAAAGGGAGAAAACCAGAATTAACCCTTTGATGTTAGATAGGAATTGGAGATATTAAGGTGAATGCAGTTTTTTAAATATATACTAGATATAGAAGTAAATATAGATGCAAACTTATACACAGGCAAACACATACTTATTTCATCTGTCCACTGAGCTCTCCCGAGAGCAGCAATACCCCAACAGTATGAGCACAGCTAGCACATGGTCTTAATTTCTAAACACCATTCTCCACTGAAAGGAGCCAGGGATCCTTGGAGAAATGGTTGATTCCAGGGCTGAAGCAGAGAAAGTCCAACATTAGAACATCTTATGCCAGAAAGCAAGGAAATACTCAAGGAATAATGAAGCCATTTCAAAAGGGCACAGAAACCAATTCGAAGACACTCCCACTGATTCAGTCTGGGAAAATTTGGGTCTCCAAGTAAATAATGATAGTAACAAATTATAATCCATGAATAAAATAGGAAACAGAGGGAGAATTTGTTGAGAATCAGACTATTTACGTAGTTTCAACATCCCTTCCCACAAAAGGGAAAAAAGGTAACTACAGTGGACCGTCTGAATCAAGTCAACATTGTTAACGAAACCACTCAGAATTATGCATCATCTGATAAGATGTAATGAGAACATGCATTATTTTTATGATGTCCCTGCCACAACCGCACAGTCTTGAATGTAATCGTGAGGAAACATCAGACAAACCCAAATTGAGGACATTCTTCAACATAACGTGCTTGCAATATTCAAAATCTTCAAAAGTCATGAAGTGAAGGGGGGAAAAAAGCAAAAACAAAAAACAAAAAACCCAGAATACTTCCAAGGGGCAACTTCTATGTCTGTTCAGACTAGGTAGCTCGGTGGAGATAAGTCTGTTTATCAGCCTTCAAGTGCCATTAACAGATACATATTCATTCTTCACTCCGCTTTTACCCCAGCACATTAGTCCAGGGAAAGGAATAATTATCTGAGCAATTGAACCAAGCAAATGTTAAAAATGATGCAAAGCAACAACATAGAGCTTGGATTGTAAAAGCTTTGGAATAGAAGGACTCGGTAAAGACAACACCAGAGAGAAAGACTGAGAAAGAGAAAAGAGGGAGAGTAGCTTAAAGAAACCTGCAGCCCAAGTCGGAGGGCTCAGGGGCCGTGGGGAGGAAAGCAGGGTTCTGTTTACCTCGTGGCTGGGCAGTCTGATGGCTTACTCACTTGCTTATCAGTTCACTTTTCCACGAATCTCTGATGTCCCTGAAAAAGTCAGCACTGATAGTACATAAGATGCAGATAAACAAATATTCGTTTTTTGAACAAGCTCAATTTTTTTTACAAAATTGATACTGCTTCCACTAATATCTAGCTTCTATTTCTACATTTCTGTGTGGTTACATCTTAATGTTTTCATAAATTAAAAGGTATCTGAGCCTCCCCTGAAATTCCCCTGGTGGGGCTCTGCTTGATTAATTCTTTTTTAATCCCTCAGTGCTCAGGGATCTAGAGAAACCGGGCGAGGCCAGCTCACCATTCGCTAATACCATGACCCAGATCGGGTCTGTTTAATTTAATAAGCAGGAAGAGTTTTAGCCTCAGGCTAGCAACGTATCTAAGGCTGCAGTGAACCCTCGGTTTGTTCGTGAAGGATGTGTTTGCCTGGGGTGAAATGTGGGCATCAGCCGTTGAATTCTTATGAGTTTGTAGAATGGCTCGAGATCCAGGAACATTTTTTAGTGTTTTCAAAAATGCTCACAAAGGTGTTATCTCTGTCTCTTAACACACTCAGGAAAATGTGTAAAGTTCTCCCCCAGATGAACTTGGCAATTTCTGTCCCCTTCTGCTAATTAATGGAAGGAGAAGATATGGCCCATCTGCACTCAATAAACCATCCTTGGTTCAATGACTCGTTTCCACGTCTCCTCGGTTCACTTTGATAATGTTACGTCCTATCTGCACAATCGCAGCAGTGACTAAGTATATTTATTGATCGCTTATAAGGTACCATGCTCAGGGCTAAGCACTTTACATTCATTAACTCATTTAAGCTTCATGAGTATGCTACAAGGTAGATACCATTATTATCTCATTTTAGAGATATCCAAGAACACACATCTATTAAGCAGAAGAATTCAACCTGAACTTGCCGTACTTTACACAGATGTAACTATTATGGAACTAGTCTAGGAGTACGTAGGACTACAGATTCCAAATTATTCTAACCATTGGAATGACAGGGTTCAGGGCATGCTACCCCAAAATATGGCACTTTGGCATAGTGAATATTTTAAGATGAAGGAGTTTGAGAAAACTGAAGAAGCAAAAAGGTCACTTTGAGCTTCTCCCCTGAAATGGGTCAAACACCCTCATTCGAGAGAAGCCCTTCCCATAACGCAGAAGAAAGGCGCATCTTTACCTCGAAGACAAAGGGACACAGAGAAGAACCCTAGCAGACAGGCCTTGCTAAGTTCCCCCCGTGCATACACTTCCCTCATCCTCTTACCTATCTCAGTCCTTCACGACTTCCACTCTTCATCAAACCAGCATACAAGCACTGAAGTCTCCTTCTTCAGGTCTTCATTTCCTTATGAAGGCGTCCATGTCACGTCAAACTTAGACTAAATAAATGTGTATGCTTTTCTCTTGTTAATCTTTGTCAGTTTAATTTTCGGGCCCAGCCAGGGTCCCTAAGAGGGTTGAGGGAAACTGACCCTGCTCCGGCCGCAATCACACCGCATCCTAAGCACAGCCTCTAAAGTGGGCGCATTCCGTCTGTCTTTCTGACGAAGAGAAGGAAGTACCAAGAGTTTACATAACTTACCCAAAGTAGGGTTGCTAGCCTTAGAGGGGAAAACCACCAGATACCCAGTTAAATTTGGATTTCAGAACATAACAAATAATGTTTTAGACTAAGTATGTCCCAAATATTATTCATTACCTGAAATTCGCATTTAACTGAGTGTCCTGTGTTTATATGGCAACCTTAGCTGAAAGTCACATGCTGGTGTGAGGCAGTGTGGGACTGTAAGATAGCGCTTCTCCAAACCCAGGGCTCCTTGCATTGCCAGGGGTAAGGGGTCTAAACTCTCACCCAGATTTGCGAATGGACAGTTGTAGAAAACTGCTTCTATCAGATACTCAATTAGCCATGTACACTGACATTTTCACTATTGCTAAATTAACCTAGTACCAGGTATGAATCTCAGTCCATACACCCTGGTATCAAAGATTGTAGCTTCAGCCCGGCCAGGGGGCTCAGTTGGTTGCAGTGTCATCCCGTACACCAAAAGGTTTTGGGTTCAATTCTTGGTCAGGGCACATACCCAGGTTGTGGGCTTGATCCCTGGTTGGGGTGCATGTGGGAGGCAATCGATCAATGTTTCTCTCTCATATCAATGTTTCTCTCTCTCAAATTAATTTTTAAAAATTATAGCTTTATTTTTTGTAGTTCAGCTTACTTTCTATTTTAAACCCTCCTTCTGCTGGGAGAGTGGAAACACTGCTTCCCAGTCCTCTTCCTGGGCTGTGCCACTGTGACATAACAGGACATACACATTGGTCTCTGCCCCCGGATCCTGACGCAGAGCTCCTAATCCCTTGGCATTTCCTGGGTGACCGCAGCATCTTCTGTGCTAATGAGTGACTCTGGGTGACTCCTGGGTGAGGGCTGGTCACCAGAAAGACCAAGTCATGAATAGAAGCTTGGAATTTTCAACCCCATTCGTCCTTTCTCCAGGAAGAGGAGAGGGCCCAGAAATGGAGTTGATGCTTGATCGTGCCTATGTGAGGAAACCTCCATAGAAATGGCAGTTGTAGAGGGTTCGGGAGCTTCCGGGTAGGTGAACACGTCTACACCGGGAGAGTGACGCATCCCAGCTCCGCAGGGACAGAAACTCCAGCGCTCGGCATCCTCCCAGACCCCTACATGTCTTCATCTGGCTGTTCATCTGTATCCTTTATCATTTCCTTTATTAGAAATTAACCAGGTAAACATGTTTCCCTGAGTTCTGTGAGATGTTCTAGCAAATAATTGAACCAAGGAGGAGGACGTCATGGGAACTCCTGATTTGTAGCCAAGTCAGCAGAAGTGTGAATATCCAGGGACCTGCTGCTTGTGGCTGGCATCTGAAGTGGGGGCAGTCTCATGGGACCGCCCTTAGCCTGTGGAACCAGACGCCATCTCTAGGTAGAGTTAAACTGTAGACACCCAGCTGGTGTCACAGAAAACTGCTGGCCATAGGAAAAAACCTCCACTCATCAGTTTCTGGGCAGGAACTTTTATCTATTCTTTAGAATTTTTTTCCTGGCCTTGGGTTTAGTCTTTTGAGAACAGAAGTCAAGAAGATCCCCACACTTATATCTCTACCCCATCCCCTCCCCTGTGGTGAGGAGTGCAGGACCAACTAATTGCTTAAATGAGGAAGAGGAAGAAGGAAATTCAGGGAGGAGAGAAATATCCATTAATATCGGAAAATATCCTCCTACCACAACGTAAAAATTGGACTTTTTTTTTTAATCCTCACCCGAGGATATTTTCCCATGTATCTTCAGATGGAGTGGGAGGGAGAGAGAGGGAGAGAGAGAGAAACATCAATGTGAGAGAGACACATTGACTGGTTGCCTCCTGCACGACCCCAACCAGGGCCGGGGACCAAACTGCAACCAAGATACATGCCCTTGACCGGAATCGAACCTGCAACTCATTGGTCCAAGGGGCGACACTCTAACCGCTGAGCCAAACTGGCCAGGGCAAAATTATGCTTTTGTAATAAAATATTTATATGTTATGATTTCTTCACTCAGTGCCCTGCTGTCTACAACCCAGTAATTAAAATTAATACAATCATCTTACACATTGCTGCCAGACCAATTTCCTAAAGGCGGGTTCATCACACACTTCTGAGCTCAAATCCCTCTAAAGCCTCCTCAGTTTGGTGTTTGAGCGTGTCCACAATCTGCCCCATTTCAACACCATCTTCCATGACTCCCCAACACAGCCGGTCACAGCCCCCCTCGTGACCCTGCCTGCAATGCCCCCCTCCCGCTGCCTCCCCACACTCGTCACATACAACTGCTGAGTCCCTGTCCCAGTACCCACAGCTCCTCCAGCCGCACCAACCCATTTCACTTCACATAACCAACTCCTCCAAACACCTTACTTGGTGCTCCCTTAGACCTTTAAGAAGGGTACATGGCTATTTTATTTATTTATTTTTTAAATATTTTTTCTTTACTGATTTTAGAGAGAGAGGAAGGGAGAGGGAGAGAGAGATAGAAACACTGATAAGAGAGAACATTGATTGGCCGCCTCCTGCATGCCCCCCACTGGGGATCAGGCCCACAACCTGGGCATGTGCCCTGACTGGGAATCGAACCGGTGACCTCTTGGTGCATGGGTCGACGCTCAACCACTGAGCCACACCAGCTGGGCAACATTGCTATTTTAAAACATGAAAAAATAAATAAATAAATAAATAAATAAATAAATAAATAAATAAATAAATAAATAAACAAACAAACAAATAAACAAATAAATAAATAAAAAACCATCGCATGTGCTAACATAGCGTAGCTAATGTGTCCAAGTTTCTTTGCTTTGCACTGGAATTACCACCTCAATGCAGTGACACTCGTTATGTCATAAAAACGAATGGCTGGCCGGGCCCATGTGGCTCAGTGGCTGAGCGTCGACCTATGCACAAGAGGTCGCCAGTTCGATTCCCTGTCAGGGCACATGCCCAGGCTGTGGGCCCGATCCCGAGTGGGGGGCACGCAGGAAGCAGCCAATTGATGTTCTCTCTCATCGGTATTTCTATCTCTCTCTCCCTCTTCCTTCCCCTCTCTCTCTAAAATCAATAAAGGAAAAACAAAACAAAAACAAATGGCTGACCAAATCCTGGGTCAAAAAAAAGCAACCACCACACTGTTGCCTGTGTCCATGAGTTTCGATTTTATATTCCACATATAAGTGAAATCATATTGTTCTTAGCTCTTTCTGACGTATTTCGTTCAGCATAATATTCTCAAGGTCCAGCCATGTTGTTGCAGATGGCAGAATTTCATTTTTCCTTATGGCTGAGTAGCATTCCATTGTGTATATGTGCCACTCATTCTTCATCCAGTCCTCTGTAGGACACTTTGGTTGTCCCCATGTCTTGGCAGCTTTGACGTGGGTGGTGGGCACACAATGCAATATACAGATCAAGTATCATAGAAATGTACACTTGAAACCTATATGATCCTATTAACTGATGTCACCCTAATAAATTTAATTTTAAAAAAGTGAGAAAGTCTTTGGAAACTTACATAAAATAATATTGAATGTCAAGTGTAATTTTTTTAAAAAAAAGAAAAGTGAGAAAGCAAACGCTTTAGTACATACAGTGCGTCTGGTAGAAAAGTAAGGAGCTCACTGAGATATAAAAGGCACCTTGAGGAGTGGAAATGTGGGAACCATCCAGTCCAGCACACTCCGCATCTTACGGCGGAGGACAGTCTCCCGCCCCCGTCACCCCAGAGACAAGCTGCCTCCCCCTGTGGTGAAGGTGTTATTCTCCACCTGCCATACAGCGAGGACACCCACCTGCTGAGAAGCCTATAAAAGCTCACAGGCATAATCAGTGACAAGAAATGTATTAAATGTGAGTGTCATGAATGACGCCAAAACAGAGACCCTCTGGGAAAGGCACTGAGGAAAAGGGGAAGTTTTCCAAACCGTCTTTCTAAGCCTTCATTCTCTAAATTTGCCCCATTGGAACACCATTCATCAAGAAATTCCTCCACAGAGCTCTGTGGGACGTTCTTGAATGAATGTTCTTAATTATTGTTTCGCCCTTGGACACGTTAAGAACAAAACTGCTTTCTCTAAGCAGAGAAAAGGTCTCACCTGAAATGCACCGTCTTTTTGGGTGGCTGGAGAAAGGCCCGTCTTTATACCAGCATTTAGAACTGAGCGGGAAGTCCCTACACGAGAGGCAGAATTTGCATTTTTCCTTGGCCTTGGCCTTGACCGTGAAGAACTGCAAGTGTCAGGGAAAACAAGTGCTGACTTCTGGGAAACCAGATTCTGACATCAGGGGGGAGAGAAGGTGCCCTCCACACGGGGGTGTCTAGGAGCTGAGGCCAGGGGACACAGGACACAGTGGAATGGCGCAGACTGCCCGGGGTGACATAAGGAACCCAGACTGTGTGAGCTAAACTTTGTATGCCTGTAGTAGCACCTTCACTTACAGTCTATGTTCTCTCTCAGAGTTTGATAAAATCCTCTTGAAGATGTCAGTGTGTCCGAGTTCTACTGAGGGGAACCAAAGAAAGGGATTTGTATCTGCCTGTGGCCCTCAGTTTTCAAGTTTAATCCCCCACCCTGGAGCCAGGCCCAGTGTTAGCAGCGGCTGTTCTAGGATAAGTGCTCCAAGGGAAAACCGAGCCATAGCCCCTCCACACTTCCCCGTCTGATAGGTCCCTCAGCCCTGAAGGGAGACCTCCGCATCCTTGGCCAACAGGACCATCGGTCACGCCGTCCCCACCCCCAGCTCTACCCACAGTGTTGCTGAAAATAGCAGCAGGGCCCAGGACTGTTAGCAGCTGGCCTTCAGCAACATTCTCAGTCCGGCGTGTAAATCTGAGCTCCCAGGTTCACTCCCCCCTGCAGGTCCCCAGCTTGCTATTATTGCATGTCCCCTTTTCTTGGGAGTCTATCTGCTCTCACTAAAAAGGGTCAGACACACGAGGCAGGGCCTCCATGCTGTCCTTGGGACTCTGCCTTCAGAGCCTGGGAGGGGCATCCTGGAAGTACTGGTGGATGAGGGCTTGACCTCCAGATATCACTGGTGTCACTGGCTGAACAATCTCCCAGTTGCAGGAAGAAAGATACACTAACCTTCAGTCCTTCAGTCCACTGTGGTCTGGCTGAGGACACAGAGCAGTCAGCGGGGAGCCCAGGCTACAGCAGGAGATCCAAGTCTTGACTACTGTTCCAAAAATAGGAGCTGATCGCCAAAGGGCTCCCCAGTGAAAGAGATTTAATTTAGATAGAACATGCAGAAGGAAGCATGAAATCTGAACAGACAGCAGATAAAAGGCTAGCATGCTTCTTCCAATACGTGACCCAGAATCTAAATGACAGAAAGTGATCTCAAACCCACCCAGTGATTCACGTCACTCATCGGCATCCCTAAGCGCAGAGTGCTCACTGCTGGAGGGCTGCTGCCTCCATGGGATGAAGAGCTTGATTCTTGGGCTGTAGGTGAACGGACAAGAGCTACCAAGGGCCAAGGAAAACTTGAGTATGAGCCTTCCAGCACTGGGATGCCAATGAGGACCCTCAGCAAAGTGGTTTGTTGATTTGGGATGTGGGCACAACTCGCTGGACATGGCTCCTCAGTGAAAGCCTCATCTGAGGCAGCCTGCCCTCTCTCATTCCACTCATTACATTGTATTACATGCTTTTACATGTTATTGTATTCTCATTAGATTCACTCCCCGTAATCATAAAATACAACACTTATTGTTACAATGTTGCAAAACCAATGCCAAGCACTTTAGATGAATTTTCTCACTTAACCATCACTCCAACTCGGTGAAGTAGGTGTTCTATTATTACCTCCTTTTTGAAGATGGAGAATCTGAAGTTCAGGGACTTCAGATCACTAACCCCAGAGCTGGGATTCCAACCCCTGGTTACCCAGACGACTCTTGGATTCAAGTTCTGATGCAATACCACCTCTCTAGACTCAGCACAAAGGCAGGAACAGTGCCGTTCACTCATTCACGCAACACAATTTATTGAACAACTACTACAGACTGTTCTGAGCTATTTGAAGTGCCAGGAGTATAGTAAACAGGCAAGTTTCCTGTTTGTGAGAAGCTAACATTCTAGAGATTAGAAAACAAACAAGAAGCAAGTAACCAATAAATAAAAAAGATAAATCAGGTAGTGGTAAGTGGTAAGACTTTAATAAGAGAATGCTGGTTAAAGAATGACCAGTACAGGTGTGTGGCCCCCGGAGAGAGTGTAGCTTCAGTCTGGATGACTGGGAAGGACCTCCCTGAGGAGGAAACCTTTGAGCTGAGACCTGCAAGAGGAGGAGGGAAGAGTCCCAGTGAAAGATCCCAGGCATGTTCAAATAGAAAGGAGTATGGCTGGAGTGAAGTAAACAAGGAGAGTCGACATGATGCCGGAGGTGAGATGTCATTTTCGTTATAATAAAGAGCCAACATTGTCTCCTTTACCACTGAATCCTCAGAACTTAGTGATGTATTCAAGGTACATGTAATAGTCACTGAATAAAATGCTTGTTACCCAAGGGAGTAAAAAAGTGGATGATATCCAGCTTCTAGTTCTAAGGAAGAAGGTACAGAATGGTGTACCCTGCAGGGGACTGAGACACTGACATTGACCCAGGGTGCACACGGAGAGCCTGGCTTGGTGTCTTGAAACCCGAGAGACACTGTGGAATGGAGAACTGCAAATGAAAGGCCTTTCCTCCTTTGTTATACATCTATAATACAAGAGTAAGAGACAGGTGGGCCATTGCTGGGTGTGTGTGTGTGTGTGTGTGTGTGTGTGTGTGTGTGGTGCCCCTACTCACAACCTGCACAACAGCTTTCATGTTTGGCTGTGTGTACAATCACCTTTAATCTCCGGAGGACAAAATGCATGTTAACATATGAAGGAGGCCATCTCCCTGGGACTGTAGTCCTCATTTCTGGGTGACAGATTCTTAAGAGTCACGTTTGCTGCCTCCAAGGGACTGAGCATGAGCAGGAAGGGAACTTGGCAAAGAATCACAGCAGCCTTCCCAAGGACGCGGAACAATGGGCTTAAGCCAGTCTGCACCTCACGCTGTTTGCCCGCCTCACTGGGATAGGCCACCTGATGAGAAAGGTTTTCTGATGATCTCCAAGCCAAAGATTCACCTAGGAAGTAAGTGTGCAGGCCACTTAAAATACTTGCCTGGCACGTTCTTGTTTTGCCAAGAAATTTACCAGCCTATCCACATAATGCTTCTATCCTCCAAATGCTGAAAAGACAGCAAGCACATGGACAAGGTCAAAGAGACAACTCCTGGACTAGAGAGGCAGGACGACCCTCAGGGTCACCCGAAGTGCGCCTGCACTGAGTGAACTTTGACCTCCATGCTCTACATCCTTACCATTTTTTCCTGCCTCAGTCACCGCCCACCATCACCACCCCCCCCCCCCCCACACACACACACACACGCTGCTGCAAGAAACGTGTAGAGAGGCAGTGTCGTTTGGAAGCAGACCTGGTTTTGAATTCCCCTTTCACTGTTGTTAGCAGCGTGACCTCAGTCAAGCTACCCAACCTCTGTGTGCCTCGGTGAGCCGATCAGTAGATTTAAGACAATAGCATTGATTCTATTAAAATGCAAAGCGCACCAGAGCACCTACTCCGTACCTGGCATACACTCCATCCTGATCTTCGTCCTCGTCACCACCACACACACAACCAAAGGCCCGTTCCCTTCTCCCCAAGGGCACAGCCAGCACAGAGGGCAGATGCTCACAACTTCCTTCTCCGGAAGATGCTAACATCCAATAGCAGCTTCATGTGTTTCTCCTCCCAGTGGTATTTGTGTTCCAAACAGCTAGGTTGACTCCACAGCAAACTCCTAGTTCAGGGATTTCAGGCCACGTGTCACACGGGCGGAGAGTAAGACAGCCTTCCCTCCGTACAGCACAGCTGCGGGTGCCGAGCCACGGACCAGCCCCGTCTGTGAGCTGAGCGCGCCCTTAGCCCCACTTCTACACGGTGCCCCCGCAGCTCATTCAAACACAGAGGCTAACTGAGGCTAACCCAAACAAATTCACACAAAGCAAACTTTCATGGACTCCAGGAGACAGGTCAAAAATTCATTAACTCAGAAAAGAACGCAAGTCTATTCATGGTTTTCCGGCCAGATTTCCGGCAGACTTTCACAAACGTGTGGAAGTCCAGCCTGCTTTCCAACAGCGAACTGGCTGGGACGCGCGCTTCCAGGCCTCTCTGCTTCCGCACCTCCTCTTCTCCTACCTGGGAAGCCCTTATCCCCCTCTGCACCTGCAGCATCATACTCACCTTCGAAGGCCTGGCTCGACTGCCATCTTCTCTGTAAAGCTTTTCAAAATCTACATCCAACCATCCTGCAAAACTAGGCACACAGTTCTTTATCTTTTCGTGTTCCGTTCCCACCGCTGATTCACACATCACACTGTAGTAGGAGTGCTCTGTGCTCTGTCCCCCACCCCAGACGGAGCAATGGGAGGGTGAGAGCTCAGCTTTATTGCCCTCTGCCCTCCTGGTACCATGGGCTGTGCCCGGCACACAGCGTGCCCTCAGTAAACATCGGCGGAATCGGATTTGTTAACACTGGGGGAGTACGGAATCTCCTCAAGCCTCAGTTTCCTGCTTTATAAAAGGTGACAAAGATAACAAAAGGTCAGTGTGCAGATTCGATGCGTCAGATGTGAAGTACTGTCTTGCACCCAACATAGACCCTTATACATAATTATCTCAATGGAGTTAAGTTTATCTTTTTAGTAAAAATTATTTAGATACTGTGTCCCAGTGTATCTCAGTAGACAGACTAGGCAATGACCTTGATCTCATGAAGTTTATATCTCAGAGGGAAAAGACGCTGATGGCTAGTAAGCAAATAAATAGACCAGAGATATTAGTGATAAACACTTCGTAGAAAATTAAACAGGGTGTTGATAGAGAAAGTTATTTGGGCAAGGGAGGTGGTAGGGAAGGCTTCTCAGAAGAGGCCATGTTTAAGCTGGAATTCACATGAGCAAAGGAACCCTGTGAAGATCTGGAAGAAGAGCACACTCGGGTCTGCAATAGCAAGTGCAAAGGCCCTGAGGCAGGTACAAGATAGAACACAGGAGAGAAAAATGAGGTAAGGATGATGGGAGCATTTTGATTTAATGGAGGAGATGCAGTTGGAGATGTAGGCAAGGGGTAGATTATTTGGGTACATAATAGACTAGGATAAGGAATTCATATTTTATTCAAAGTATAATGAAAAACTATTTAGAGGTTCTTACTCTGAGTAGTGATATGAAATAATTTGTTTTTAAAACTCTTAACAATTGTGTAGAGAATGTGTTATAGGAGCAAGAGTGGAAAACAGGGAGACCAGTTACTCCTAACTTAGCATAGGAAGGAGATGCTGACTTGACCTTGGCTGATGGAAGATGGAGAGGATCTGAATATGATTCAGAGATAGAGCCAAGAGGACTTACTGATGGAAAATTAGGGAAAGTGAGGGACCACGCATGATGCAGAGATTTTGAGTTAATTTTCTGAGTGAGATTACATTTAAAAGTACATAAAATAAAAAATCTCAGACACCATATGTAGCAGAATTTTCACTGATACATCGCCTAGGGCAAGCGAAACAAAGGAAAAAAATTAATGAATGGGACTACATAAAACTAAAAAACTTCTGCACAGCAAAAGAAACCAGCATCAAAATGAAAAAAGGGAACCCACTCTCTGGGAGAACATATTTCCCAATGATACATTGAATAAGAGGTTAATCTCCAAAATATATAGAGGACTCATACAACTCAACAAAAGGAAGACAAACAATCCAATTAAAAAATGGGCAGAGGACCTGAATAGACACTTCTCCAAAGAGGACATACAAATGGCCAGGAGACATATGAAAAAATGCTCAACATCTCTAATCATCAGAGAGATGCAAATTAAAACAACTATGAGATATCATCTCACACCTGCCAAAAGTTGTGGAGAAAAGGGGATTCTAGTACACTGCTGGTGGGAATGCAGATTGGTGCAGCCACTATGGAAAACAATATGGTGTTTCCTCAAAAAGTTAAAAATGGAACTGCCATTTGACCCAGTGATCCCACTTCTTGGAATATATCCTAAGAAGCCTGAAACACCAATCAGGACAAATATACACACCCCTATGTTCATAGCAGTGCTATTTACAATAGCTACAATTTGGAAACAGCGCAAGTGCCCATCAGTAGATGAGTGGTTAAAAGAGCTGTGGTACATTTACACAATGGAATACTATGCAGCTGTAAGAAAGAGAGATCTATTACCCTTTGAGACAACATGAAGGGATTTGGAGAGTATTATGTTGAGCAAAATAAGCCAGTCAGAGAAAGACAAGTACTACATGATTTTACTTGTGGAATATAATGAACAAAATTAGCTGTCAACCAACATAGATCCAGAGACACAGAAGTAGGAAACAGACTAACAAACCTCGGAGGGATGGGGGTGGGATGGGTGGGAAGAGATAAACCAAAGAACTTGTATGTGTATATACACAACCAATCGACACAGACATTAGGTTGGGGAAGGTTGGAGGGGGATGGGAGCAGGAAGGAGGGAGTCAATGGGGAAAAAAGAGGGACACCTATAATACTTTCAACAATAAAAATAAATAAATAAATAAATAAATAAGAGGAGGCTGAGGCACAGAGTTATTAAATAACTGCCCTGAAGTCACACTGGTGATAAGTAGCAGAGTAGAGAGATTAAGAACACAGAAGAATACAGCATCAAGAAAGTAAGATTCTCATGAGGGCTTGGTCAACCCTGTCTAGTAACTTCATCTCTCAGCTCCAATTCTCTTCTCCTCCCCTAACCAGTTGGACAGTTGAGAAGATGCGAAACCAGTTTGGTAGACTCACTGGGGGACAGCACAGGCCACAGGTAATGAAGCTTCAAGAGTGGAGAATATTGACTTAAAGATGATTTCAGTTATAGAAAGGAGACGATGCCCTGGGAGGTGACGAAGGAAATATATAAGTAGACTTAAAGATTTTGTTAGGAATTAGTGGTTCAGTAACATCTCAAAGAAATGGGCACACACACTAAAATGTATCTTCCCAGTGGGAAAGAGAGAGTCATTTTCTAAGTGGCCGGAAGAACTAACATCTCTTATAGGGTATGTTTCACAGGGGGTGAGAGAACCTGTCACTGAGTTTAAATAATATCACCACAAGGCTATGCTTTATCGTCATCAAGGAAGTGGTTAGCCCTGGCCTGTGTGGCTCAGGTGGTTGGAGCGCTGTCCTATACACTGGAAGGTAGTGGGTTCAATTCCTGGTCAGAGCACAAACCCAGGTGGCAGATATGGGAGGCAACTGATCGATGTTTCTCTGTCATGTCGATGTTTATCACTTTTTCTCTCTCCCTTCCTGCCTCTAAAATCAATTTAAAAAAATAAAGCATTTATGATTTCTTCTCTTGAGAAACTTTTCTCTAGATTCCAGGCCTCCAGATACTAAGCATGCATGACCTTAGAATGGTAGATGAGTAAGAGATACATCTGGTTATAAAGAATACTTTAAATAGATGTGTATGTTGTTCAGAATAACCTGTTCAAAGGAGATGAGAACAGTGCGGCACAGACAACAATGAAGGTGTCATCCCACCGTCCGGAGCTGCCACAGTGAGTGCTGGGGCATGTTTTCTTTGCTTATCCTCAGTGTTCACTTAACGTGATTGAAACCCCTATTTGCTTACCTGGCCCAGCCACTAACTCACATCAACCTCCCAATATCTTTACAGGAACAGGAACATAATATTAAAATTTGTTTTGAAAAGGCAAAAAAAAAAAAGTACATGAAATATTTTAAAACAATTAGTGGTAGATGTACTTTTCCATATTTTTTCTGCTAAGTACAATTAAAAACTCTGGACATTATTTATAAATCAAATATTGGAAGACTCAAAAGTAGAGAGAAAAAGGTAGATGGACTAGGGACTTTGGGACCCAGAGAACACAGTGGTGAAGACTCTGGGCTGTCATCTTGCCTCATATATTCCAAATGTGCTGCTTAAGAGGCCAACAGCCTGGAAATACCAAAGGACCCATATGAAAAAAAGCCTCCCAGAAGTCTGCTCTCTCTAGCCAAAGAACCAGGAAAGGAGCAAGACAGAAACTTCTAGATAATCGCTCTTGTACTCCAGACAAACATCACAGAAGAGTCTGTGGCTCCACTCTCATTACACCTGCCAAGGCCAAGTAGGAAGCCCAGGCTCCCACACGTACGAGGCTCTAACAGGGAGCGCCAACACCCAAAGGGGTGGGTATAAGTGAAGCCAAGTAGGGAGTCAGGAATTTTCTCCCCACTGGCCAGTAACTAGCATGTCAACCCCACAAGGTATCAATGGAGACCACGTTGGGCAACTGAACTTCTATCTACACCTCGCAGTAATGAGATGCCCATCCCCCTCCCTGATGGGGTGTGTCAAAGGAGGCCTAATGGAGAGTCAGGACTTTATAACATTGTCTGATATGGTTCTACGTGTATGCAGAGAAAATGTTTAAGACTTAAAATAGGGGAGGGTAAAGGGACATAAAGAGAGGTAAGTTTTCTATACTTCACTCAAACTGATATATATATATATATAATGTAAAACTAAGAGCAACCAATTAAAAAAACTTATATTAAAAGATATACTTTTTTTTAAAGATGAATTAAATGGAATTTTAAAATATATTTTAGTAATACACAGAAAAGCAAGAAAAAAGACAGAAATGAAAAACAATAAGAACAAACAGAAAACAAACAAGAAAATGGCAGACATATCCTAACATATCAGTAATTATAGTAAATATAAATAGTCTAAATATGAAAATTAAAAGACAGAGATCAGCAGGTTGGATTACAAAACATGACCTAACTATATGCTGTCTATACACGAAACTCACTTTGAATACAATGACACAAGAAGGTTGAAAGTAGAATGACGGAAAAGGCATATCATGCAAACGTTAATCAAGGGAAAGCAAGAGTAGCTATAGTAATGTTAAGTAAAGTAGACTTCAGAAAAAAGAAGATGACTAGGAACAAGAAGGGACATTACATAGTGACAAAGGGATCAATCCACCAAGAAGACACAGCAATCCTAAATGTGTATGTACCAAACAGCAGAGCTGCAAGCATGTGAAGCAAAAATAGCACTGATAACACTGAAATGAGAAATAGACACATCCACAATTATAGTTGGAGACTTCAACACTCCTCTCTCAGCAATTGATAGAACAATTAGACAAAAAAAAAAAAAAAAAAAAAACAACAAAAAAAAAACCCAGCAAAGATACAGAAGAACTCAACACCATCAACCAATGAGTTGGCATTTATAAAATCCTCCAGACACATCAGCAGAATCCATAGTTTTTTCAAGTGCCAACAAATCATATACCATATCCTAGACCATAAAACAAATCTCAACAATTTAAAACAATTGAAATTATTATTTCAAAGGTAAGAAAATACTATAGACAAATCTGTACACTCACATCGGACAACTTAGAAGAAATGGATCAATACCTCACAAAAACACATACTACCCTTACCATTCAATATAAAACAGTTTGATAATACTTAAATATTTAAATTTATAATTTAAAAACTTAGCCCCGCTCCCCCATAAAAATCTCCAGGCCCAGGTTGTTTCACTGGAGAACTTGATCTAATGTTTGAAGAATTAGTACCAATTGTACACAGTCTCTTCCAGAAAATAGGAGATAACATTTCCCGATTCATTTTCTGAAGCTCATAGTCTGGCACCCAAACCAGACAAAGACAGTATCAAAGAAAAAAACTACAAACCAGTATCCCTTATGAATATAGATGTAAAAAATTCCTTAACAAAATATAACCAAGCATAATTCAGCATTATATAAAATTAAAAAAATTCTACACTATGACCCAATGGAGTTTATTCCAGGGATGCAAGCCTAGTTTAATATTTGAATATCAATCAATATAATCCACCATATTAAAAAGCTAATGGGAAAAAAAATCACATGATTTTATCATGTACAGAAAAAGCTTCTGAAAAAAATTAACATCTATTCTTGATTTTTTTTTTAAACTTAGAAAAATAAAAATAGAAGGAACTTTTCTCAACTTGATAAACAGCATTTACAAAACAAACAACCCTACAACCAGCATTGTCCTTAATGGTAAAGACTGCTTACTCCCTAAGACTGGGGACAAGGCAAGGGTGTTCACTCTCACCACTTATTCAGCATAATAAGGAAGATCTGGCCAATGAAATTTTCACAGAAATTAACTCAAAATGAATCACAGATCTAAATGTAGAGCACAAAACTTCCAATACTGAAATGAAAAGAGAAGAAAATGAAAAGACAGATGAGAATGTTCAAGAACTGTGGGACAATTTCAAAAGGTGTAACATACATGCAATAGGAATACCAGAAGAAAAGAATGGAAGAAACATTTGAAGCAGCAATGACTGAGAATTTCCCAGAATTAGTGGTAGACATATCGTGCCTGGTTTCCCTTGGTCCAGAGCCTCTCAAGGGTTCATGAATTAGAGTACTTTCGCTATCAGTTTGCTAGGGCTGCCAGGACTAAGTATCACAGACTATGTGGCTTAAACGATAGAAGTTTACTCTTCACAGTTCTGGAGGCTAGAAGTCTGAGACCAAGGTTCAGCAGGGTTGGTTTCTTCTGGGCTTACAGATGCCCTTCTTCCCTGTGAGTGTGTCCTAATCTTATAAGGACAACAATCATATTGGATTAGGGTGCACTTAATTACCTCTTTAAGGACTGTATCTCCAATTACAGTCACATTCTGAGGTACTGGGGGTTAGGATTTCAACATATGAGTTTCGGGGTGGAGCACAATTCAACCTGTAGCACCTTCCTTGGGCTCCTTCATGCAAATCCTTTCTGTAACTCCCTCCACCTTTCTCTTTCCAAAATGTGTTGGTATCTCGTTTCCTAATGTCCTGTTGCCTTTCTTTTTGCTGTTTATGATTTATTTATTTTTAATCCTTTACTATTATTTTAGTAGGATCTGAGGAGGAAAGAAATGAATGTGCTTAATCCCCCATCTTTATCCAGAAGTCCCTACCCATCCTCCAAATTACACCTCCCTCTTGAGAAGTCCTCTCGCCAAACCATAGTAAGATCATAGCAATCTCTCCTTTCTCTTAACTCCTAATTCGTTTAACATATAACTGTCTTCTGTTTCATTTTTATTAGCCTTGTGAATTTATACACTTCTATTTTACCAACTTAATATTCAGAACATATTAATGTTCACTATTTGATTGATAAAAATAAGCAATTTTATGAATTTATAATATGACTCCATTCCTATAATTCAGATTTAGTTTTTTATTAGTTTTAACGTAGTAGAATGAACACATTACATCATGATTTCACAATGTACCACCCTATCATACATGACAGCTTACAGGAAAAGGAGGTACAGACAAGATTTCCTATCTGAATCCCAAAAGGAAAGGCACACTGCCATCTCCTGGATCAAAGCTAATAATGTAGCCCTTAAAAGGACAATAATACAGCTCCAAGTTAAGTCAAAAGCAGGTCTAAGAAATTATACAAATGAGACTCTTTGCTTTCCTTCTAACAAATGTTGAGTCATGTAACTAAAATCGATATTCATCACTATAGTAATGACAGGTTTAGACCTGAATTCAGGCGATTTACAGAAAGTTAAGTTGACCTGTTAACAGGACCTTCCAAGTTCATCTAAGGAGCCTCATTCCTTCTGTGGTTTTCTGAATTTCCTTCAGGCCTGGATTCAGAATTCTCTGGCGGTTAATGTTGTTGCTTGAGTGGGTAGTGAAAGCTTTGCTCTGCTCTGCTTATCAAATGCAATAACAAATCAAGGGATGAGGATGAGACGACACCATGCAGTGCGGCTGCCTTCGTCATGTTTCAGACCAAGGCTGCAGTTGTTGCGGCGACTACACACTCAGCGTGAAGGCTTTGGCTGACTCACGCTGCTTATCCAAATCAGGCTTTCTGGGATGGAGATGGAAGGGGAGGGGGAGAGTAAGAGGGCAAAGTCAAATCCCAGGTACCAAATGTAACAGTCATGAAACAAACAAAAAGTTAAAGCCAACGTTTGAGGAATCACAGCATTTTCTGCATTCTTGTGTGTTTATTGGACTTTTTCCTCTGGGAAGATTCTCCCATTGTTCTGGAAACACAATTTATGTCTTGGTCAAGCATGTCTGAAGTGCCTGCCCATTCTGTAAGGGAAGTCCTGAAAGCAGCAGTCACCCAAGGGCAAGAGCACAGGCTGCAGACTGGGATGCGGAGGAGCGGCTAGTGACACCCGCCGGCCGGCGCAGAGCGCAGGGACCTCTGCTGAGGCTGACAGGGGGCTTCCGGTGGCCTTGCTGCTGGGTTTGCAGAGGGCTGAAGGCAGTGGGGGCCACCTTAGCGCATCCCCCCTCACCCTCCACTAACTTCAATCTAGTGACTACTGAGGTAGCAGTAACCAGAGCTATTAGTTATAAGTGCCTGGCACTGAACCAGCTCAGAACTCTCACCCCAGAGACCCACAGATACTTATGTCAAGTTGTGAACCTGGGATCTCAGCATCTGCAGCCCCCACTCAGGCAAAACTCTGAGGCTGTGGAAGGTAAACAGGCTTTGTTTACCTTCCTCTTGTGTTCTCAGATCACTCCCTTCTCACTCCTGGATTACCCTGAACTCCACCTGGGCTTTGGCCTCCAAAGGCCTGCGTTGGATTCCAATCCTCCTCTCCAAGGCATGAAGTGCTATGGGCATTATTAGACAAAATTATCTCTGCTAATGGACCAATTAGCTCATATGTTACTTCTTTCAAATAATAATGCTAATACTATTATTATTTAATAATGTAATTTGCCTGGGCCAAGGTGAAACTGTGTCTCCAAGAGGTCTAGGATAGGTTTTCCAGGCACTGCAGCATGCCAGAGGGCAGATGCACTTGGCAAGGGGCCCCTGGCACTTGGCGGTGGCTGTCGGATCCAGGACTAGTGAAGAGGACATGGTCAGGTCTATAACCAAGCAGAGCTTCCACTACAGCCAGACTCCCAGGATTATACTGCCTTAGGTTTTGAATTGAAGGTTCTTAGGGCTAAAATCAGGTCAGTAGCTAGAGAACCAGACTGACATGCCAGTGATCTCAATTTATTGCTGGGGAATAAATAGATGAGTCTTTCCTTTGGTCCTCTTGCCTTCCTAATAAGCTACCCCCTGTCCCATGAGCAGTAACTAATCACAAAGAATGCAAGGACGTTTAACACTCACAAAAGGCTTGGTACAAAGAGTAGAAAAGAGAGGGTTGAACATGGCATAATCTTTGGGATAGCAAACCAGTGACCACAGAACTATGACAACTTCTTGGTTTCAACATGGCCGTGTGTCATTGCAAATGTACTATTTCACCCTAATTCAGGATCTGCCTTGACATCATAGCTTTTGCTCTGATGTCACATGCATATTCAATTATACCAGTGAGAATAACAAAATCACTATATTTTATTACTTAAACGGACTCCATAAAGTAAACATCAAAACAATTTACTGATGACAGAAATGGGGAGGCAGGAAAAGTAGAAGAGAAGCAGTTACCTGTATGCCAGTAGTTAAAACAAACCCAAGTATCCTATACAGACTCAGCCATTCCACACACACACACACACACACCCATACACCTTCTCCCTCTCCCAAGGAAGAACTTCTGCACAGTCCTTTGTGACTGCATTTTTGTGACATCTCTTCCTCTCCAAAGTCCAGTCTGACACTTACTTAGATCCAGGTCCCATGCACTAAAGCACTGACGGGAGGAATGACTCCCCTCACACACACCCTCCACGTCCCTAGAAAGACTGTGTGACACACTAGAAAAGGGGTCTCTGCTTAGTGTAGGAAGATGGAGCTTCTGATGTGGCCATGGCTGGGCACTGACTCTGAGGGTCCTCCCTGCCTTTGAGGTGACACTCCCCCAGTGACTCACAGCTTTCCTGTGTGACCAAGGCACAGGGATCAGGCGACTATGGCAGGACAGGGTGAATCAGGCTCAGAACAGGGCCCAAAGAAACACTAATTCCTTTCCCATTGCCAACTACCCAATCCAACCACCACGGTGACGAGCAGAGGAGGCCTCCAGGACCTATCTGTGGTTGACTGAACTACAGAACTCAGGTAGGACTGTCGGCCACACTCCCTCCTCTCATCATCTTCTCTTCCTAGGTTTCAACATGATCAAAGATTACACCTTCATGTTGGCTAGATGTGCTGAAAGACTTCTACAGATACTGAACAGCCTTGATAAGAAATTAAAATTCACTTTCACTTTGATTCTTACCAGAGCGCTTTCAGCCACATACATGCTATTTTCAAAAGATCCAGCAGGTGGCAGTAATACCAAAGAAATGCCAGCTGCCGACCTGCTTCTCACAGTCCTTGGCTTGTTCAAGACTGATTGCAGCGTAGAAGGAGGAGCCTGAGTGTCTGTCAGACTAACTTCTGCCTGACTCCCAGCTTCATAGGACCACTTATCTCTGGGAGCCTGTTTCTAGGATTGAGATTATATATGCAAAGCCCCTGGTACAGTGCCTAGCACACAATGGAGTGCATATAAACGGCAGCTGTATTGATCACTAAGCCTGTTTGAACTGTTATGACCAATAAGAGTTCCACATGAGAAAGAGAAAATTCCTATTCCCTTTAACAGCAGTTTGGGGGTGGAGGGAGAAACTATCTGAACACAATCCTGCAAAAGAGAATAAAATTAATCCCCATTGATGATGAAAAGGTCTTCAATGTTCAGGCAAGTTCTCTGAGCCAAATTCAAAAGGCTCTGCATCTGGATACTTCATCTCTTTCTATAGTGCTTGAATTCATTCATGTATTCAGCAAATATTTATTCACTTCATATGATGCCAAGGAACACGCTTTGAAAATTCATCTCTTGAAAACATATTGCATGTTTGTAATCCTACAGATACGAAGACTAATTCTAGTTCGCACTGATGGCACACATGCACGCACACCTTCAGGACAACTCCCTCTTGTAAGACAGTGATGGTCTTTCATACTTATTCTTGGAACACATGGTTTGACAAAGGTCTTCCTGATTAGTGGATTTAATTTTAAATTTGGCAACATACATTACATACCAGGCACTGTGCGAGCTGCTACAAATATAAAAACCAAAGCTACAGCCTCTGCCTTCAAGATCTCAGAGTCTAGAGGGGAAATCAGACAATAACCAATTCCAGTGAAGGGTGACACATGCGATGACAGAAGCCCAAGGTGCAGGACACAAAGCTCACCTGATGGGATCGAGGAGGCATTCCCTAAGAGGAGACATCTAGGCTCAGACAGGAAGGGTTTATTCTCAGCATGGTCCAGGCAGAGAACAGCCTGGAATGAAGGGGCGTGAGATCAGGACACAAGCATGGATTTGCAGGTAGCAGGATGCTTGTGGGGACTTGTCTGTGTGGAGATGGGTGAGGGGGTGGGAGCCAGATCATGAAGGGCCTTCTATGCACTGACAAAGAAGCCAGTTTTCTAGGCAGCCACTCAAGGGTTTTACGCAAAGAAGAGACATGTGCTTTGAGTTTTAAGATCACTGTCATAGCCATGACTGGTTTGGCTCAGCAGGAGCACAGGCCCATGGAAAGGGTCGTGGGTTTGATTCCCGGTCAAGGGCACATACCTGGGTTGCAAGTTCGACCCCAGTCCTGGTCGGGGTCGTGGAAGGCAGCCAATCGATGTGACTCTCTCACATTGATGTTTCTCTCTCCCCCTCCCTCCCTTCCACTCTATCTAAAAATCAATGGAAGAATATCCTCAAGTGAGAATTAACAAAACAAAAAAACTATTCTGGTGGCAATGGTGAGGGGTGGATTGGTGATGGTGTAGCAGGGAACAGAAACCAATTAGAAGAATATGGCAGGAACACAGAAGCTAAATAATGAATATCTGAACTAATAATAAGGGAACACAGGTTAACATTTTTTTTTTAAAGTAATGCAAATTCTAAAACAAATCTTGGAATTTATACTTCTTCAGGCCAGTCTCTATACAGATAACATAACAAATATTCCAACTGGAGTAGTTCAATAGCTGTAGACTAAGAGTTAGAAGACAGCATGCTCTGAACTTGCTCTGCTACTTGTTAGCTCTATGGTCATGGAAACATTTACTCTGAATCGCCTTATTCTCATGTTAAAAATAGCAATAACACTACCTGCCCTGACTACCTTGTAAGTTTCTTCTAAGGATCACATAAGAAAATATGAGAAAGAACTTTTGTGCCTTTGGAATATTTTTCTATTCATCTAAATCAACTTCTTCCTAATGGCTTGAGAAAAATTCAAGTTATTCAAAATTCAATATACATGTATAAACTAAACTACACATAAAAGGCTAAATTATGTCATGTACCATAAAAAGACAATACATTTAGCAATGCATAACATTAATAAATTCTATCCTAAGTGTATTGTAAAACACTGGTGCTATACAATTATGATAATTTCGATAATTTATATCTGGAGAAATTATCTTTGTAAATAGATTATGACTATTCAAGCAATTGTAAGCATGATAATGTATGATGCAAAAATTATAACAGTGTAAAATAAAGTTTTAAATTTGACTATATTATTGATGCTAACAGCTACAGGATGGTGATGTATTTTTTTTTTTTTTAACAATTTGATAACCTCTAAAATTAAGTTGATTTTCACAGCATTTACAGGATCCCCAAAATTTGCTAGGTTGCTACTTTAAACATTTATTAAAATTGATTCTTGCTCTCAAATGAAATTAAATCGTGTAAGTATCAACTGAGCACCTAAACAGGTGCAAAGGACCATGCCGGGTACGTATAGAACATGGATGAGTGGAATACTGGCCCTGCTTTCAAAGGCTTATAGACACCACACTCACACACAACATGCAAGCTATGTGCTAACTGCATTTAAACAGTCCCAGTTTTAAAACTTTTTTACACCTTGCTTTAGATTATGTGTCTTTAGTTAATACATGATATGATATCATGAGAAAAAAACCTGAAGCATTAAATCTAAGGATGCTGTGACTCTTCAATGAACCAATGTAAAAAGTCTGGTTAAGTCTCTTTTCAACATAAATACTAAAAATACATATCCTGCAACTAAGTAATTTTGTTAGTGAACTGGCACAATGATATTAAAAAGTCTTATAAAGAAACAATCTAGCCGGGCCAGTGTGGCTCCGTGGCTGAGCATCATCCCATGCACTGGTCACTGGTTCGACTCCCTGATCAGGGCACAAGCCCCGGTTTCGGGCTCAATCCCCAGTAGGAGCTGTGCAGGAGGCAGCTGATGGACGTTTTGTTTCTCTTTCTTTCCCTCTCCCTTCCTCTCTCGCTAAAAAATAAAAAATTTTAAAAACCATAAAAAAAGAGAAACAATCTCATTACCTACTTAACTCCATCTATACAAATATAACGACTCATATGCTAATGAAGAAACCCTGTCATGTGGATATAATGTTACATTTACGGGGCACTGAAGAAGAACGTATCTATAACATTTAAAATGACTTATAAAATACTGATCTTTACAAATATAACTCATCATTTATATTTTTATTTTCAGAAAAAAGACTTATAAATAGTTCACTTGAATATATTTCTCATTAGTTAAATCACAATTCACTTTATAGTTAATTAACTAACTTATATCCAAAGACAGTACTTTCCTGTATGATTTCATTTTCTTAAAAGCAAAACAAAACATTTTATTTCAGTAGAAAAAATTTACATGTGAAAGTCAAAGACAATAATTTCAGTAAAAATGGAAATCAACCGCCATATCTTTTCTTGAGTTCTTCAACAGAATCACCCTTCAATCCTGATTTCTCTATGTGATTGAATAATATACGTGCAACTGAAAAAGAAAAAAAAGTGTTCATTTTAATCTCCATTTTTAAAAAATTTAGTGAAACAAAAGAATAATCTGATCTGTCAAATAAAACTTTTAACATTTGAAAGTAATAATTATTAAGATTATTTACAAATTCTAATTCAGATATTTAAAAAACCAACTGGAGAATAGAAAATTATACAGCAATCCAAAGTTTCTTACCAAAATATTTTGTTTTAGCACTAAAAAGTTTTCCCAACACCCTCAATGGCATTAATCTTACAGAGTAAACTTAACTCATTCTAAGCTTCCCAAAATGTTTACTCTATTTAACAAGTGTATTCTTACTTAATATTTTAATTAACTGTTTTTCAAACTTAAATCATTTTATTTTAGAAGAAAATTTTATATCACTACTCTAAATTGAAAATTAGCAATAACATCAAATCATCTTTGATGGGTTAATTAAACATTTTAATAATATATAACAAAATAAATACATAACTCTTAAGAGTTAGAAGATCTTCCAATGAACCATGTAAGATCTTTAACTTTCACACCACTGAGTGAATGGTCCACACTCAACACTTTGGAAAATACTTTTATAGTTCATCTATTTCTCAATATTAAGACTATCTAATAGGCCCTTGCCGATTTGGCTCAGCGGTTAGAGTGTCGGCCCTCGGACCAATGAGTTGCGGGTTCGATTCCAGTCAAGGGCACGTACCTCAGTTGTGGTTCACCCCTGGCCCTGGTCAGGTCGTGCAGGAGGCAACCAGTCGATGTGTCTCTTTCACACTGATGTTTCTCTCTCCCTCTCTCTCCCTCCATCCCTCCCTTCCACTCTATCTGAAGATAAATAGAAAAATATCCTCGGGTGAGGATTAAAAAAAAAAAAAACTAGCTAATAGTTGTTGATGATAATGGCAATAATGAAAGATAACAGCAGCTAATATTTATTGAAAGTTTAGTTACATGCCAGGAACCATTTTAAGTGCTTCCCATGTTTAACTTAGTGGACAGTGGTGCCCCAACCAAGATGGAAGGCCAGAATGAAGAGCCAAGTCACATTCTTTGAGTACACTTGAACTTATTACGTTATAGTGGCAAGAAATTCATTCATTCAACATGCTTCCACTAAGAGGTTATTATGTACCAGCATTGTTCTATGCCTGAGGCCTAGAAAACAGAGTAGGGACAAAGTTCCTGCTCTCATGGAGCTTTAATTCTATTAGAGAGAGAAATAATAAATACATACATGAAATACCATCAGCTAGTCATGTACTATGAAGAAAAATAAAACAGGGTAAGAATGCAGGGGGTGACTAGGGAGGGGAGGCAGGCAGTTATTTTAACCAGGACTAGTAAGGAAAGGTATCTGAGGTGATGACTGTTCGGTGGAAATGTAAATGAGTGAGGAAGCAGGCAAGGGGAAGATACGTGGGAAGACATGTGAGCAAACAGGCAAATGCAAAGCCCCTGAGGCTAAATTAAGCCTGGCAGTTGGGTACATTAAAAAGCACAAAGTAGTGTGGTGGGGCAGAGTAACTGAAAAAAGTGGTAGAAGATGAGGTCAGAATAGTAGTAAGTAAGAGTAATACTTCTCGGGGAATTTCAGGGATTATTTTTGATTAACTGAAGATAAAGCAGAAACTTCTTTTGGTTTAAACTCTATTTAAAAATCTCTCTAAATTACATATTCACTTCCCTAAATAAAACATAAAGAATATTTTTCTTACTGACTGAGACTCATTCAATGTCACTGCTAGGTACATAAAGAAGAAATAAGAAAAGGACCCCAAAGTACGTGTAGCCTAGGAGGTCTGAAAATGGTATGAGTTTTCGCTATCTTTAAAACTAAAAAAAAACTGGTACTCTGGTATTCTAATGATTTTTTTTTCTCTTTTTCTTAAAACTACAGGTAGCCCAAAACTCTAGGTAACTGAAGTTTTTGCAGAGTTTGATCTTACTTAAATTAGAGTCTCCCAACCAAACACTTTCTGCCAAAGATTGAAATAAATAAGGGATCTAATTCTTCAGGTTCATCACCTGCCACTCTTTACCCCCTAACTCGACAATCCAGCCACACTGCATTTCTTTTGATTTTCTAAACTAATTGGCTCTTTCCTGCCTCAGAGTCTCAGAACAATCATTCTCTCAGTCTAAAACCCTTCCTTACTCACTTCACCTAACTGAATCTTGCCCTTCTTTGAGAATTCAGCATAAATCAAACAAACTCAAGGAAATTAGCTCTCACAGAATGGGTTAGACTTCGGTGTACCCACACCCAGTTTCCCAGCCCCCTGTGGCAGAGAACCTTTACATGTTACACAATGGCAGGAGCTCAACCATTCTGTTATTACTGCATTTTCAAGTAGAACAGCCCAGACTCTAAAGCAGGACTGCCTAAGTTTAAATCCTGGGTCTGACTTCCTATCTATATGACCTTGATTGTGTTCCTTACCACCCTATGCCTCAGGTTCCTTCTTTGTAAAAGCAGAATGATAATAATACCAACGCCTCATAATGTTATTGTCAGGATTAAAATTTTTAAGTTTACTTAATTTAATTTAATCACAATTAATTTAAATTTAATTGTATGTACCCTGGACATAGTAAACATTCAACAAATGTTTGCTATCATTTGTTTCAAAAATAAAAAAACAGCCCGGCCGGTGTGGCTCAGTGGTTGAGCATCAACCCACACACTAAGAGGTCACCAGTTTGATTCCTGGTCAGGGCACACACCCAGGTTGTGGGCCAAATCCCCAGCGGGGGGTATGCAGGAGGGGGCCAATAAATGTTCTCTCTCATCAATGTTTCTACCTCTCCCTTTCCCTTTCTCTCTCTCTAAAAATCAATAAAGAAAAAAATTTGTTTAATAAATAAAATAAAATTTTAAAAATATGTAACAATAAAGACATATGGAAAAGCTTTCTTCACAGAACTCACTTTTTTTCTCAGGTTCTGACATAAACATCACTGCCATGTCAAACCTTTTCAGTTCAGAAAGCCTTTGTAAAATTTCCAAGATGAGTGACGGATTTTCTTTCCTGAAATAAACCAAATAAAAAACAAATGATCCATTAAAAGTAGCTCAATTTAATTCTTTATTAACACAGTATTTCTAATTATATGTAAATAAAGTCTTCATTTATCTTTTTCCCTGAATACTATCTTTAAGTGCCCAAATGAAGAAATTTATCAAGTCAATTGAAGAACTTGTAATACTCTCCAATGTGAGCCTTAGCACAGACATTATTAATCTGCTACGACACTTGTCACTTCCATACCCTACTTTTCTCTTTAAAAATATTAAAGTTAATAATTTCCCTTATTACTGCTTGCACTTACTTATCATCTCTTTACAACTTCTGCAATAGTAAAATTTACTAGAGAGTTAATTTTGCTATATAGAAAATAGTAATAATATCAAAATGAATGAATTTCCCAAACCACTAGAAACAGCATAGCACTACAATATGAAAGTATAACTAAAAAAATTCAACTTACTCAATGTAAAAGTCATGCAGAATTTTAATGATTTGGTTGAATACATCTGGATCTAGATTTTTCTGAAACAACTTAGGATACAAGGATGGTTCGATTTTCTTAGGAAAAAAATGTAGTTAGAAAATTAAATTATGACAGCATTCACACATAAATTACTTATATAATAACTGCTTAGGTGAATACAGTACAGAATAACTACAATGCATTAGTACATAATGAATAATAATGGGGAGGGGGGTGTCACACCAAAATGTAATTAATGATAGAAGAAAGGTTAGAGGAACTGTAAGATAATACTCTGTACAAGTCAGAGAAAAACCCCATAAACAGAGAGCTGTACACCACCCCGAGAGACACAGGAAACTTGAGAGCTCTCAATGAGCAATAAAATAGTTAAAAAGATAAAATTACATGATAATGTATTTAGAAGTAACTGTATACTGCATAATTATAAGGAATTATTACTATAATTACACTGAAGAAAAACTATGTTAATTCATTATTTGGTAGATTTCATACAATTTGATTCTTTTTCTTGGAGCAAATGAAATCTCATTTTCAGGAGAATGACTACCTAAATATTGCAAGCATTGTTTGACACAAAGAAAACATTTAATGTATTTTAGCTTCTTTCTTCATCTTGAAGGATGAAGAATTAAGTTCAAGTTATGATATATAAAATCAGATGGAGTTATTTTTAGAGAAGAGAATTCAAAACAGAACCTATTTCCAAAGGTTCCCTGGTTGCAAATATTTAAAATGGCCTGGCCAGGTTGACACATGTGTCAGGCAAGGGATAATAAGAGCATTTTCTACAATCATATTATACAAAAAGAAAACATAACACTATTATTATATAGCGACAAAGACATTCTATGACCTTTTATTTACAATAGAACTATTAGCTTCCTCTTTCTTACCGTCAAATACTGATATAACATATCTGGAGAACTTTTCAATTGTCTAAAATCAGATTCAAGCTGGAATGAGTTTGCAGGAACTGGAGGAAGAACAGTTGTGATAAACTGAGCAGGTGTTTTGTCTACCTCTATAGAAATCTTCTCACTGAAAGACTGACATTCATCTTGTTTCAAATCAACTTGAGGTCTGAAATATTTCAGAGACATCAGTCAAACAACTGAAAAGAATCAAAAATTAGTCAAAGCTTATATAAGAAAATATCAATAGAGATTTTTTAAATGCCTCATTTTACTATTATATTATCTATTTACATTCTAAAAATTTTAAATTCTTTCAGCTGATAATATATCAGCTGTGTCTTGTGTATTTTTCACAAGACATTAAGCCTCTGCAAATTTTCACATGCTACATAATGACTATTCTCATCTATTGTGCTATTAGCCTGGCCACCTTTTGAGCCAACCATTTCTATATATTGCATTACTACATCACATATACTTACAACTCAGCCTTTCAGAAATCTGAATTATCAGTTTCAAGAAAGATATTCTGAGAAGAAATGCTTCCTCCTTAAAAAAAACTACCTCTTTAGTGTTTTCCCACAATCCATACTATTACTACTAAAATTCAAAGTAAAAAAAAAAACTTTTAATAGGATTGTTAAGTGCAATGCAAGAATATAAGAATAAAGTTTCAAGACCTCAAAACAAACCTGGTCTATATCTTTTATATTCTCATCATTAAGGAAACAAATGACTATTGTTTTTTAATTCCAAACAAAATTTAAACAGCCCACAAATAATCTTAAATATGAATGACTGGAATAATGTTAATGTCAATTCTACATTTTTTTAAAAGTTTCCTTTCAAAAAATTTATTTATTTATTTATTTATTTATTTGCTGAATTAAGAAATGAAACAATATACTGAAGTTCTAGGGGGGAAGTAAACAAAATCAATTTGTTAAAGACAATTTCTTATCATCTCTAAATTCCCCACTCTGGTAAAGGAACAGTGATCATTCTTTATGTAAAACATCTCTGGAGAGAAAGAACAAATGAAAAAGAAAAACCAGAACATCAAGTTGGGCAGGTCAAAAAATTACAGTGATGAGCACAAACCAAAACTCTCATCGGTAATACCAATTTTCTAGTAGAATTATTAAATCCTGGGTCTGGTTTTACCACTCTAGAAATTATCAAATAAGCATATTTGTACTGCCCTGGCCAGTCTGGCTCTGTGGTTAGAGTGTTGGCCAGCGGACTGAAGCGTTATAGGTTCAATTTCAGTCAAGGACACATACCGACCGGGGTTACAGGTTAGATCCCGGCCCCAGTCAGGGTTGTGCGGGAGACAACCAATCGATGTGTCTCTCTTACATCAATGTTTCTCCTTCTCTCTCTCCCTATTTAAAAATCAGTGGAAAAATATCCTCGAGTGAGAATTAATAACAACAAAAGAATATTTGTACTTACTGTAGAGCTAAAGTCTCACTGATTTCTTCTATTTTCAATACTTTTGCTTTTGGAATATCACATGTGGGCAAAAGGTCGCCTTGGCTTGAATTCTTCTTACTTGCAGTGCCTGTGGTTGCTATTACATTTGGTAGATTAATAGGATTACTCTCTGGAGCAGCAGCGGTAGTGCTATCTGGCACATCAATAGTCTGTATCAAATTACCAGTTTCTTCAATAATAACCTTCTTGAGTAGTTTCTAAAACAATTCAAATCAATTCCTTAAATCAACACATAAAGCCTTTCTATTTTAGGGTTACAAATTAAAAGGTCGCAATGTTCTTACAGCCAATATCCTAGTTATAAGTAAATTCAATCTGATGGCTAGACACACTTAGGAGTCATACTCTGTCTAAGAATACAAATAAAAAGATGCATAGCACCTACCATAAGTAGGCCTAAATGGGAGAAAGAAGATGTATATATAAATAATTACAAGGCAATGGAGTACACACCATAAAAAGGTGAAAGCACAAACCTATAAGAGAACACAGAGGAAGGTAGATAAACACTGGCACTGGCGGAGACTTCACAGAAAAAGTACACAAGAATGGCAATGTGGCAGATTAACTATGGTATGGTCAGTGAAAAGGTGGTAAGTCCCTGAAAGGCTCGTTAAAAACAGCTTATAAAAGGACCTGTGTGCCATGTCAAGGACTTTATCCTAGAGGCAATAAAGCCAAGAAAAGATATGACCAAACCGACAGCAGTACTGTGGGTTCACTGAAGGCAAGAACAAGGCTCTGCAATAACCAGCATTCTGTATGAAACAGACCAACATTAAAACCTGAATACATTTTCTATGTAAGTAGCAGCTGGATAAAACCAGCCCAAGATTCAAGGTTTGCCAAATAATATTCACAAACTCGGTTAAGTATTTGGTCATAATAATTTAATAAAATAAATTGCATTCACTATTTCAATCATTACAAGTGTCCAACATTTTCAATTTCTTCTAAAGTTTATATGTAGTACTCTTATTTTTAATGAAAAACTTTCTTTAGTATGCTGTAAGTGTTCAATCCAACTGTATAATTAAGTGTTAAATCAAAAAGTTATAATAAAAACATTTGACATACACACCATATTCAATGTTAAAACCAGACATTCTATTAGCATAGCTAAGACCTAATGGGAACCATTGTTACTGGATAAATGAACATAAATAAGAAAGCTATTAGCAAATTTGTTAAAAGAATCCTGTTAGCAGTTCTATTTTAAAGGATAATCATGTTAAGCTAAAGCCTTTGCTTTGCTGAGAACTATCATCAGCAATAGTTTTCTATCAAGATATTGACCAAGGATGGACGTGTCAGAGTTAAAAAAATAAATATAATTTGACAGGCAACAATTATTGAATTATATCAACACAGTAACATTTAAAATCAAATCCTTTCATTGACAATAGATGTGTAAGCATGATCCTAATGAACACATTTCCAAATAGATGATCTCTGTTAACTGCAGACCAGTAGGTACTGAGAGATGCTGAAGGCTATTGATGATGTTTGGGAGAGATGGGGGATGACAGTATGCTGGTAACAGAAGTAAAACTCCAAAGATACCAATATAAAAAGATTTGTGAAAAGATATCAAAGGTTCAATTCATCACTTTTTAAAAATTAAGATTTTTAAAACATGACATTTTATTTAGTTCTTTATCACAGCCATTTCAAGAAAAAGAAGAAATAAAAATAAACAGAAAGAGAAAGAAAAGGCTAAGGACCAAAAAGAAAGGTGAAGTTTTGATATGGAAAAACAGATAAATGAAAATAAAACAAATATTTTAGCAGAGACTAAGAGATCAGGAAAAACTTTCATTTACTACCACCCTATCAGGGAACACCCCCAGCCTAGCTTAGCTGATCTACACCACTGGTCTCCCACACTCTAGAGATTTGTCTAAAGTATTCCCAGACTGCCAGCCCTTAATGGACATTATTCCTTTAATCTGTAAGTTCATCTCAACTTGAGAAAAAGCAAGGATCACACAGGGATTGAGTAACTTGCCTAAGATTTCAAGTTTACAAAGTGGGGCTCAAATCAACTCTAAAAAGCATTATGCCAAACTGCATCTTCTATTTTTTTTAAATAAATGCCCACATTTTTATTATGGAGGCCTATTATAAAAATAAACAGCCTTTTCCCCCCCTTTCCTACTAGGATAATAATTTTGTTTGTGCTGGATCATTTATAGAATGGTTTACCCCAGGTCTCTCATTTCATACAGGTGTTTTGTTTTGAGATTGTGCCACAAGAGACTTAAATTCATGTTGCATTTTCACAACTATCAACATAAATTGATTTTTAAAGTGAGGGAGAAGAAAACCCAACAGATTAATAAAAGCTGCGGAGGCTATCTTGGCCATGGGACATTACATATACAACTACTTGATTTTTGCATGGCAATGTCTTTATAATTATAGACAGCAAAGTCTGACAAAGGCTTTTTTAAAACCTGTGAATTAGTTTTTGTGAAGAAGTCTTACAAAGATGTAGAAGTTTAAATCACATTTAATTAAACATTTAATCACCTTTACTGAAAAGAATAGCAAATGAATATAATGAAAGAAAATGAATATAATGTATGAAAGCAGCTAGCTTTATGCCTGGCACATGAAACAAGTATTATCTCAGAAAATTCAAGAATAAAGTCACAATAAGAACACTGGAAAAGTATTAAATTAAGGATTCCTCTATCTGCTACTAATCTGAAATATGAACTTGACAAAATAATTAAACATTCTTTGCCTCACTTTCTTCGTAAAAGAGATAAAAATATCTGCTCTGATTTCTTATAAAATTGTTATTTCTCTCAAAGCAACATCCATGCACAACAGCTAATTCTAGGGGGCAGAGAGGGTCATGATCAGTGAGGGGAGTGCAGGGGAATTTGGGGGGGCTGACGCCTTTCAATTTTTTGATCTGGTTGGTAGTTTCATGAGTGTTCACTTTATAATTGTTCTTTAAATATTACCTTGTGTACTTTTCTGTATGTATTTTAAAAACTATGTCAATGTTGGAAACTGCCTCAAAGTCAGTCACATTATATATTTGCCTTAAATGAATTCAATTTTAAAAGTTTAGCACAAAACAAACTGCTGAATTCATGACAGCTACTCTTTTTGTTTCAGTATTGCAGGAAAAAAACTTGGCTTTGTTAGAATTAATGAAAACCAGTATGGTATACCGAAAACAACATGCAGTACACTGTAAAATATAACCTTACTTATACAAAATTTTACCTGGGTGCTGACTTTAGAGCTAACCTCATACAAGATGTAACACTATTATAATACAATCTTAATCTCAAAAAGAATAGTAATAGAAAATTCTTAATTATTACAAAATGTAAAACTGCTCCAAATTCCTTAAATATCAGAAAATATGTGGGAATATTTAAATTTATGGTGTTAAACTAAAGGCACTTAATGCTAAACAGCTCAATTTTCCTCAATGTTATTACATCAATAATCCTAAAAATTATTTCTTAAATATTCTAAAAATGGCCCTAGGAAGAGATTTCAATATTTCTTTTAAGAGATTATTAACTCAACAGTTTGTTTCCAACTCTTATTCATCCCACATTGATATTTAAATAGCAAGAAAAAAATGAAAGTGCTGCACTTACAGCTGATCCAAGATGAGGTGGATTATTAATGGGTTTTATCACATTGTGCCTTTGAGTAGAATCGAGAAAGACGTCATCCCAGTGTCCTTTCTCAATTAATTCCTTGAAAATAGATTTGTAATTATGACTATAAAAATATTCTCAAGTTAATTATGCAACAAATAAATGTGTTTATGTTGCAGAAAATAAAAGTACATTTTGGTGAAAAGAATACATTACCTTTTTAATTTTGGAAAGTTCAGTTACTGCTTGCTTATTTCCAGGTTCCAGAAGTAAAACAGTTTCAAAATCTAAAATAAATTTTTAAGAAATATAATAAATTAGTGAAAGTAAAGGTCAAGAAATGATATATTTAGTTAGTTCCCATATTTGTCTCAGGAAGTTTTACTCAGGATGCTAGGAAACAGGTGAACAATTACAAGGACCAACATTTACTGAGTGCTATTCTTTGCATGAATTCTCATGTACCCCTCACTATACCTCCACTTTAGCTCACACTGCTAACAAATGACAAGGTAACTCACTAAATGTTAAGATAGAATCTAAGATAATTCCATATACTGGAATATTACTCAGCCTTAAAAAGGAACTGAATTGTGATACATGCTACAACATGTATGAACCCTGAAGACATTATGTTAAGTTAAATAAGCCAGACACAAAAGGAAAAAATACTGTATGATTCTACTTATATGAAGTACCTAGAATAGTCATATTCAGGGATAGAAAGTAGAATGGTGGTTACCAGGGGCTGGAGAAAGAAGAGAATGGAGAATTACTGTTTAATGAGTAGAGTTTTCAGAATGAAATGATGAAAAAGTTCTGGAGATTATAATGGTGATGGTTGCACAACAAGGTTATGTATTCAACGCCACTGAACTTAAAAATGGTTAGAACAGTAAATTCTATGGTATGTGTATTTTACCATAATGAAAAAATGCTAGGTTTAGAGAGAAACTGACAGATTTAAATGCAAGTATCAGGAAAAAAGAAAGACTGAAAATCAATTATCTAGGTATCAATGAGAAGAAATTAGAAAAACAGTAAATTAAACCTAAAGACAGTTGAAGGAATGAAATAAAGAACAGAAATAAATGAAACAGAAAACATACATAACAGAAACAAGTTGGTTCTTCAAAAAGATTAATAAATACTTAAAAGACAGATCATGGAAAAATAAAATAACTAGTAGCAAGAAAAAGGGGGGCAGGGGCATCACTACAGATCTCACATTATCCTCTACTCACTAGCTGCTGATTCCCTTTTCATTCTTGCCTTTTTCTTCTCACCTATAATTCAAATCATTCACTAATTTTGATGGGCAACTAGCCAGATTGTACTGTATGCCATCAAAAGATAATCAGGTCTACTATGGAAGCTGCATTCTTTCAAATCTACAGAACTATTCATGATTTAAACTGTGAAAGAAAATGTACTTCTTTCTCTAAGTTCTGCATCCTTGAACTGTGGGAAGACTACACAAATCTCTATTATAACTTGGTAGTCTCATCAGGATGAGTGAGTGCTAGTTGTTACAAAAGTAGTCATACCTTGTTTGGCCTCATTTAACTTTCCCAAAAATGTTCTTGCAGTTCCTCTTCTGGCAAAAGCTTTAGAATACGAGCCATCTAATAAAATAGCTTGTGTGCAATCCTTTTCAGCCTCTTCATATCTATTAAACAGAACACAATTACCAACTGAAAAAATGCAGCCTATAGGAAAACTTCATATAAGCTGAGTTTCTAATATAAAAAGCATGCATATAATTTCAATTACCAACCCCCAAATCTGTGTTTGAGAGAAAAGACGATTGTAAAATTTTATATTCTCACCAAATCTTGGAATCATCTGGTAAGGAGGGAGAAGGTACCAGATTAAAGGAAAGTCAGAAAAGGATGGAATTAGGATAAAATTCCATCCTTTAGGTAAAATATGAAAAGAGCACTGCTGGCAATCTGCCTGCCCGCAAATCCTCAATATGTGCATACTACAGTAACAATTATAACTGGAATTAATTTTCTAATAAAATTTCATTAATATTTACTCATAGTACACATCACCCAATGAAAAACAACCCACACAAAACATTACATATGTGAGAGTATATCATCTGACACTTCATAAATTCTACTCAGCCATGCAACCAATCAAGTCAGTCTGGCTGGGTACTGCTCTATGATAACAAGGAGCTAAGAGCTAAAACACAAACACTTGAGACCCAAAATGACATTAATAAATTACTGTGAATTTATCTGGCATGATAACGGTATTGTGGTTACATATGAATGATCCTTTAGGGATGAAATGTCATAATGTCTGCAACTATTTATAATTCAGCAGGAAAACAAAGCTGAAACAAATATGACCAAAAAAAAAAAAGGTATGGCTTTTTGAAACCAGATGATTTGGTACATGGAGCTTGTTATACTACTTTCATGAAAGTTTAAAAAGTTTCATAATGAAAATGTATTTTAAAAGAATCTCCTGTGATTACATTCTCCCCAAGGCCTAAGTAAATATCATCCTACCCTCAAAACAAGACCTACTATGAACAAAATCAGATTTTCTAATGAACTTAAACATCTCTGAACTCTTTAATTCATTTTCAACAAAAGAATGTGTGTGTGTGTGTGTGTGTGTGTGTGTGTGTGTGTGTGTATCCATTCCCCTACCAATAAGTTTTCTACCTGACTGATTGTATCATTCTCCAATGCATGATACTTGCATAGCTCCCACACTTTACAGGATAAAGTCAAGCTCCTGTGCAGAACACAAAGTCAGGGGCCTGCCTAACTCTCCAGCCTTATCTTGCCATTATCCCTATCATTACAGCCATCATATGAACCACGTGACCTTTCCAGAAGTTACCATGAAATTTCCCACTCCTGAGACTTTGAACTCCACTGGGACACTTGACCTTTTTCACTTCACTAACTCAGAATCACCCTTTAGATGTCAGTTCAGTTCAAATTCCTGTTTGGAAAGTTGCCCCTCTTTATAGTCCTCATCTAGTCTGTAATGTCTGACAACAGTCACCATGTGGTGGAGAAAACTTCTGTATTAAGTGTGACTCTAAAAGGTACAATAGAAAAAAATACAAATAAGAGTCATATGTAATTTAAAATATATTGTTAACTTTCTATAATATACTAATGTGATTATCAACTAAAACAATCAAATTCAATAAATTAGAGCTCTTACAAATGTAGATATAATTTTTCATCTATTAGAAGGTATTATTCTTGGCATTAGTCAAACCTAAGAATCCAGGTCTTAACAATTTTTAAATCATGTGCAATTCTTGAATAGCAAAAATCAAAATTTTCATAAGCAGCCCGGCCAGTGTGGCTCAGTGGTTGAGCGTTGACCCTTGCACCAAGAGGTCACCAGTTCGATTCCCGGTCAGGGCACATGCCCAGGTTGTGAGCCCAATCCCCAGTGGGAGGCATGCAGGAGGCGGCCAATTGATGTTCTCTCTCATTGATGTTTCTATCTCTCTCTCCCTATCCCTTCCTCTCTCTCTAAAACATCAATAAAGAGCCCTGGCCAGTTTGGCTCAGCTGTTGGAGCGTCAGCCTGCGGTCCAGAGAGACCTGGGTTCGGTTCCCAATAAGGGCACGTATCTCGGTTGCAGTTTGTCCCCAGTCCTGGTTGGGTTGTGTGGGAGGCAGCCACTTGATGTGTACCTTTTATGTCGATGTGTCTCTCTCTCTCTCTCTTCCTCTCTCTCCCTCCCACTCTATCTGAACAAAAAAATGGAAAGATGTCCTCGGGTGAAGATAAAAAAAAAAAAAATCAATAAAGAAAAAAATTTAAAACAAAAATTTTTATAAGCTAGCAAGACATGCAATGACCTTTACTCTGACTAATCAAAACAATATATCTCTAGTTATGTCTATTAGTTTCAATGAGGTTAAACATACAACCAAAATTTACTTCTACAACAGCGGTTCCTAACTTGAGGCCCTTGAAAAAACTGAGAACTTGTGTGGGAAAAATATTACATCCTTATTTTCGCTAACATTTAAATAAAATTTCACTCCTCTTTCAATTGTAACTGTAGATAACAAATTACAGTAATAAAAGGAGTACCTGTGACTTTGTCACCAATAAAAATTACAGATATTTTCATACCACATTATATTTGTTACAGATATCTCAAAATATTGTTTGAGATATCACCATTTCAGAATTACAGTAGCAACTTAACCTGCTACTTGTTTGCATGTGATTGTAGCATCCCTGTATATAGATACTCCTATGACATAGCTAGCCAACAACCAGGCAATTCTATCCCTAGTAGTCACTCAAATGCCAAAGAGTGAAGTCATATGTTATCACACATTAACATAATCATCAATGTTGCTTTCTAAGTATTCCTTATCCACACATATTAGTTAATCAGTATGTGAAAGATGTGTCAAAGTTCACCCCAAATTTCAGAGTCCTTATTCAAACCTTCACATTAATCTCTTTTTTAAAATTTTAACTTTAACTTGTCTGTATTTAACTTGTCTGTATTTCTCATCCTGGCTGGTGTGGTTCAGTGGTTAGAGCGTCGGCCTGCACACCAAAGGGTCTTGGGTTTAATTCCAGGTCAAGGGCATGTACTTGGGTTGCAGGTTCCATCCCCAGCCCTGGTTGGGGCACGTGTGGGAGACAACCAATCGATATGTCTCTCTCACATCGATGCTTCTCTCTCCCCACTGCAACCCACCCCTTCCTCCCTCCCACTCTCTAAAATTAAATGGAAAAAATATTCTTGGGTGAGGAGTAACCGCCCCCAACAAAAGTTGTTTCTCATTAATTATGTAGTGTGTTTAAAAAGTATATATATCACCATATCGCAAATTTTAATATTTTTAAAACTATATTTCAATATAATTAGCTTCCTTTATAATCCTAAATGTATAATTATACATTTAATAATTTTGAGAAAGGTTCACAATGCAGTCTCAGGGGTCCATGGCACCAAAAAGTTTTAAATACCTATTTATAATATTTATAGCACTTTTTAAAAAATCCTGCAGTAGTGTCTAAAGCATTATTACAAAAGATACAAAGAAATGTAAGCCATAGTTTCTGCCATCAGATATTATCCTGATTGCCCAACCTGGAGCGCCTGTGTGTATCCAGAAACAGCTGGTGAATATCACCGGACCAAGTTTTAGTTGCATATATAATCAATTAGCAGTTTCAATGACAGCAATTCCCTTTTGTTATATATGTGTATGTATAAATATGCATATAAATATATATACAAAACATACTTCCAGATAAGACTTTGCCCAAAGGATTCTAAAGTTAAAAATTATTTTCAAATTACTAATTCAGAGTAACATGCATAAAGCAATTTCAAAAGTGTTAAACTGTGTAATGCCAGACTATTAAAGTGGAAAAACATTTATAAGAACTAAATTTACCTTATATATACTATGACACTGGCACGCACACACACACACACACACACCTCATTTTAACTTTAATGTTTAAGAGTAAATAAATTTTAATTTATTTAGCCAACATGCCAATTTAAGGTAAATTTCATTTTCATTCTGAAAAGCATTAAATGTAGCCAATACTTGCTTCTGAATCTTCAGATAGGCCATTGCTCTGTTAGCTGGAAGAAGGGCATTAGCGCCATCTGCTGCTATCCCTCGAGTATAGCATTCAATTGCTCTTTCATACTTGCCCTCTTTGAAAAATGCATTCCCCTATAATTTTGGAAAGAAGTATGGAGAAGAATGAAAATATATGCAAAAAAATTTGTTGACTTCAAATCTTAAGAAACACTTCAAGGATACTACTCATCAATTTATTATATAAATAAAGTATATTTTAATTGTTATAAATCTAGTCCATGATACATGTTTTAGAATCTGTTTGGGTTATTTTATAGAATGGTGTTCTCTTCAGTACTAAAAAAAAAAAAAAAAAAGTATACTACTCTATTAGTCTGCAGCAGTAACCATTATTAACCATTATTCTAATAAAGTATTACACAAAGCTTAAATTTAAAAACATTTTAATAAATATGGGCCCAAATATTATACTCTTTAGTTATATTAGAAGCTGTACAAAAGAATTTCATAACTCAAATAACTTCTGTCAAAGAACAGAGTACCAGATCTGTACAACTCACTCTTCAGTAACATTCATATACCTAAACATAGGATAAATTAAGCTGTATTGAAATGTGTACTAGATTTCATTGTAACATTTATTTATAATCGAAGTCAGGTACATCGCAATCAATAATCATTCCATAAGTATTTATTAGGAGTCTGTGGGTCCATGAAAAGCAACAAATATATTAAATTAAATCTCAAATCATGATTTCCACTGGAATTTTTGTTCAGAAACAGTCCTGTGTCAACTAAAGAAAAAAATTATAAATATGAATTACAACTTATTTCTGTTAAATTTATAACTACCTGTAAATGTTAAAAAGCTCAAAAGTAATTTGTTCCCTAAAATTGATTTTTTAAAATTATGCATTATCATCAATTACTCAAATTTTTAATTAGTAGGTTCCAGAAGTTTTATTATATTTAATTTTCAGATCCTACTGAAAAAAAAAATTTAATATAATATTAGAAAAGACAAAAACTTAACTGATATATAAGAAACTAAGAGTAAACTCAGCAAAAGACATATATGGTGGAATTTCTCTGGATTACCCGATCTTTCTCTGAAATGGCCTGCTGCTTATTCTGTTGCTCTTCAATTTGTTTTTTCTCTCCTTCGGTTGCCTTAATCATTGTGTCAGCTTCCTTTGGGTATGAGTTTTCATTGGATGTTAAAGCCTAGGAGACATAACAGCTAAACTAAAACAAGTAATGCAACATGATACATAATTTGACTCTAAAATACTAGATTACTCAAATATATTAGAGTTTCTGCTACATTTCACAAAGTAATATTTTTACTAATTCAAAGTTTTTCTACTTATTAAAATAAAAAGCAAAAGACTATAATAAATTTAATGTGTATCTTATTCCTTTTAAAATAAGTAGTTATCCACTAAAGGTAGGTGTTCTTTATTTATTCAACAAATATTTATTGAATTTCTACACAGGCCAGGCAGGTACAGTTCTGGAAACTATTTTCAAAAATAAAATAGGTAATTAAGACCACATCATCAAATTTCTCAAATTTAATTTTCCTAGTCATCATTTGATTTAGGACAAAATAAAAAATATATACAATACAGTTCACAATTATAATCAAGTTGATATATTTACCAACAGATTTTTATGTGCAATAAATAATGGTCATATTTAAAAGCAGATTTTCCCCAATCACTGTCACTTTTTTCTCAAAGTTTCAACAGATGGCAAAATAATTATAACTGATTCAACAGCAAAGTAAAAGGAATATGTAACTCTTCAGTATCATTTGACAGCAAATTTTACATTTAAGTAGTAACTATTTTCTTACTGTTAAAAAATTAGTATATAAATATGCTAAGATATAAACTACAAAGATGCAACAACTTAAAAATTACAATATCAAAGAAATATGCAAAAGTTTAGTACAGAAATCAAAGTACAAGCCAAAGTAAAACAAACAAAAATCAGTGGGATAATGAAAAATAATTCTATCATTTGGGAAAAAGTAAAGCAACAGTAGTTCTAAAGATCTCAGACAAGTTTCTAAGATAATGATTAAGAATTTTTAAATACCATTATATTACCTCTTGTTTGCAAATTTGGTAAAAGTCGACAGTACAAATAATTAAAATTAGAAAAATGTCTATATTAAATAATTTAGCACAAAGTCTGTGCTAAAACTCTTAACTTCATCAAATAAAGGTAATAACTAATGCATTTAATTTAATATGTTTACCTGATTAATTTTCCTGAGTTCATTTGTTGCTTCAAAGTTATTTGGTTCCAGTTCTAATACTTTTTCGTAATCTGAGCAAAACAGAAGATAGAGAATATTTGAAAGATATATATTTAAAAACAGTAATCATTTGCTGCCAACATATGACAAACAGGCAACTGTCCTACAGCAAAAATTAAGAGAAATTAAGAAATATTAACATTAGGCTCCTGGGCTCTCTCCATTCTCCCCCAAAATCCTGATAGATCATCACCTTCTTCCACCAGCCCCAGGGAGGAGTCTTGCTATCATAAGTCATACATCATAAAACAAAAAAGCAGAAGAATCTTTTAGATATCAGCTTTATTCAGACTATAATTTATATTACACAAACCAATTTTATAGAATAATAAAATGCTTACAAAGTACAAATAAATAAAAAATGTGTTAAGAGCTTTACATGTATTACCTCTAGCCTCACAATAGCCAATGTTTTCATCCTTATTCAACAGATAAGAAACTGAAAATCAGAGAAGATACATAACCTTCCCCTGGTCACACAACTAATACATGGTGGAATGAAAATTTGAAACTAAGTCTAATTGGTGACAAATAATGCATTCTTTCCCAAAATATCAAGATAACTTTTAAATTACAAAAATGAACTTTATTCAAATATAGAAAGCTCTCTGAAGGTAGTAACTCTGATTATCCAATATTCTTTGTATAACATTTATTAAATTAAACTATTAAAGAGTTTTTAAGATAATGATGACCTGGAAAATATTAATACCTTTTTTGGCATCCTCTAATTTTTGCAAAGCAAATCGAGCAGCACCTCGTCTTGCATAAGCTTTTGTATAACTTCTATTCAAGGCAATTGCTAAACTACAATCAGACTCAGCAACAGCAAACCTGCAATTTAAAAAAATCGAAGTGACGTTAATAAAAATAATTTGTTAAACTAAAACTTCAAAATTTGTTTCAGAAATCCCCAAAACGGGGATTAATTTCCCAACTGAAGGATGTTTCCCACTTCCTTTTACTCAGTTAAGCCTATTAAAAGCATTAATTTTTTATGGTAAAATGTTAAGTAGCAGTACCTTTAAAGCAAAGAACAAAAATGCCCACTATCGCTGTTTTTCCTCAGTACTGTACTACAGGTCCTGGTCAAAATAGTTCCATAAGAAAGAAAGACAGCTAAAAAGACTGGAAAGGAAGAAACAAAACTGACATTCTTAGGTGATATGATGGTATACCTAGAAAACTCAAAACAATCTAGAGACATTAGAAATAAAGTGGCTATTTTGACTAGAGATCAGCAACAAAAAACGAATCTAACAAAAGATGTACAAGTCCCATATGCAAAAAACTGCAAGACTGTCTTGAAAAATATTAAAGAAGATTGAAGTGGAAATATTTCACATTCATCTATAAGGCACAAAAACATAACTATAATTCTCTCCAAACTAATCTATAAATACAAAGCAACTGTAATAAAAATCACAACAGAATTTTTCAAGGAATTTGACAAGATGATTCTAAAATTTATATTGATAAGCAAAAGCCCAAGAATACCCAAGACCTTCTTGAAGAATAAGGTAGGATAACATGCTCTATACCAAGTACTAATACTTATAATGCTATAGTAATTAAAGATAGTGTGGAATGGGTATAGTAATAGGCAACAGATCAATGTAAAGAAGAGAGAGATGAGAAAGAGACCCATGCAAGCTTGACATATGACATGGTGGCACTGAAGATCCATGGGGAAAGTACAGATATTCAATAAATAGGGATGGAACAATTGGGATATTCATATGAAAAGATATGAAATTGGAATTTTACCTTTAGCATATATAAAGATTTAAATGTGAAAAATAAACATAAAAACTTTTAGAATATTGGAGACTATTATGAGCTCAGGGAAGGAAACTATTTAACAACTCATATTTTTAAAAGTGCTAACATTTTTTAAATATACATTAAAATGATGAATTTCTATTTATCAAGACTCCATAAAGGAAAGATGATAAGCTACAAATTGGGAGAAGATAATTACTATAAATAAACACTAGAGGATTAGTATCCAGAATAAAGAACTCTTAAAAATCAATAGCAAAGCACTCTAACAGAAAAATGGCCAAAAGACAAAACGAACATTTCACAGAAAATACAGGTGGTGAACAATCATATAACGAGATGCTCAACCTCATTAGAAACTGGAGAAATACAAATTAAGACCACAATAAATTGCCTTTTTATTACCCCTTGATTGAAAAAAATTAAGAAGCCCTATTATACCAGTACTGGTAAAGATACAGAACAGGACTTGGGGTGATAAACACACAATGCAATAAACAGATGATGTATTATAGGATTGTACACCTGAAACCTATATAATTTTATTAACCAATGTCACCCCAATAAATCCAATTTTAAAGAAGTAAAAAAAAAAAAAGAGAGAGAGAGATGAAACAGGCATTCTTATACACTGCTAATGGGAAATGTGACCTTGTACAACTACCTTTGTAACTGATCGTCACCATTTAAAGTTGAACAAGAAAACGTGTACAGAAGTGTTGATGGTATCACTGTTTTTAAATAAGGAAGGAAAAGGAGAGTAAGAGAGAATGGGGAGAAGGAAAGGAAGGAGAGGAAGAAAAAAGTAAACCAACAATCTAGCAATAGGAGAATGGATACAAAATGGTACATTCATAAAAAGAAACTGTATCTAACAGTGAAAATGAGAGATCTACAGCTATATACAAAGCATGACCAATCTGAGAAATTTAAGATTATATTCAGTATAATATACTTTTATAGTTCAAAAATAAGCAAAGTTATACAATATATTATATAAGGATACATATATAATAAACTTTTTTTAATCAAAAGAATGATAAATATACAACTCAAGATAGTGGTTAACTGAAAGGGAAAAGGATAGGAAACGGAAAGGTGTATCAAGGTAGCCTCAAAAATAATAACATCTGATTCTTAAATCTGATTGATGTTTCTCTCTCTCTCCCTTCTTCTCTATAATCAATAAAAACATACTCAGGTGAGGATTAAAAATAAATGAATAAATGCTATTTAAAGTAGTAAAAACTCAGACACCAATATAATGCATATCTCCAAATGATAATTAAAACAGTAGGAATGTCTTCCTTGATGGTATTTTTCTTTTTAAAAATTCTTCTGATAGGTCAGTCCCTTGCATATGATAAGACCATAACACATTTATGTTCTTCAACACTAAGAATGTATTTAGAGTCAGTATGATTTAAAGATAAATGTTGGAACACATTTTAAGTATACCATAATGAAAGTTCTCTAGGTTAAATAGTGGATAAATAATTTTTCAAAATAATGGAGGAAAATTAATTTCTAAAAATTTTTACCCAGCTAACTTTCTTTTTCTTCTATGAATTAGATAAAGAACATCACTATTTGGTTTTTGGAGGAGGAACATATCAGTAAAGTGAGCTGATGGGGCATGGTTTGAGTATGTGAATGTTTTAAAATGGCTTAAATAAAATAACTCAATAAGAAGGAGTGAGCTACTGTATAAGAATTTACAGTTGAAAAGAAATGTAGTAATTTTTTCAATCTTTCCCACACATTTTAACATGAAAAAATTTTTTAAACAGCAGTCTCCATATACACATAAAATATGCACACATTATGGAAATTCCTTACTTTTTCATTCTAAAGTATGCTGATGCTCTGTTTGTTGGCAACACGGGATTATACGGATCGGCATCCATGCCTTTGGTGTAGCATTCAATTGCTTCATCATATTTTCCTTGTTTGAAGTACTTATTGCCCTGAAAAAAGCATACACCTCAGATATATATTGGCACAGAATTACAGAGCCAATTTTTTTTTAGGTATTATCCATCTCTTTATAACTCATTAAGGCTAACTGGAAAGAAATGAGAATGAAGCAAAATGGTCTTTCTACAAGTGCTAAAATTCATTATATAGTCACAGTTTGGTCACAATCCAAGAGTCCTGGCAGAAAAATGAGTAAAATACTTAGCATTATATACTTTTGATTGACAATAATAACCCACAGAAATGTAACCAAAAAAAGTATCAAGATGAAGTTTAATCTGAAGAGTGACACCTTTATGAAAAACAGTATATCCAGTTTTATAATAATGAGGTACTCCTCAGGGAGGTGAACATTACAAAAAGCAACCACAGATGGCCTGTAATATGGAGTAGAATATAATATTCATGTCAAGTCACACACTGATTTTAAGTTACCTCAGTCTACTACTAAAACCCTGGAACAACTCTGTACGGTCTAAGTACTTTCACATGTAAGAATTCATTTAATATTCACAACAACCCACTGAGGTTTATTAATAATATTAATCTTATTTTACAGCTGAGAAAACTTAGTACAGGCAATTAAAAGAACTTGTCACAGGATCTGAACCCAGGCGATCTGGTTTCAGAACAAACACTCCTAACCACTAAACTATACTGCCTCCCAATAGGAGTAACAGCTAATAAAAACTTAAAGTGTGAACACCCCCTAAATTATGTTACTATGTTGAAGAAATCTTGGGATCCACATGAGTTTCTATATATCCTTACTAACTGAAGAAATCTAACACTAACATAAAGAGTACCTTTTCTTTTAGAGCAAGGGCCTTTTGTGAATCTACATGAATTCCATCTTCTTCTGACTCAGATTCTTGAGACACAGAATCATGGGTACTCTCTTCTTTGTCAAGTTCATCAAGGATACTTTCCTGAAATCATAATCACATGAACATTAAAAAAAAAAAAGACATAACAAAAAAAGTACACTCAACAGAACTTAAGTTGTTATGATCTAAGGATCTAAAGCCTATAAAAGCAAACCAAATAATCTCATTGTTAAGATTACATCCGGAGAAAAAGGTACTCTTGTTTAGAAAGCCAAGATCCAAACCACTTAAAGAATCTGACTTTGAATTCATAAGGTAAGCTAAGAGTCTACAAACCATTCCTAAATCACAAATTATTAGCAGTGAGGTAATACGGTTTGATGTAAGTGAATTTTGCAAATAACCCCAAAATAACCTAATAGCAACCAATAGCAAAGAAAGGGTTTTTTCTAAAAACCTTTTTCTTTCTTATTTTTAAAACATCAGTAACTGCTTGCAAAGCACCATTAACTCTTGAATCTCACAACAACCTATGAAGTAGGTATGGTTATCCTTGATTTTCAGTTGAAGGAACTGAAACACAGAAGTTAGTTAACTCACTCCAGGTCCCTCAGTTATTCAGTGGCTGAGTCAGGATTTGAAACCAGGCAGTCTTACCACTCCAGAGAGCTCTCAATGACTATTTTATACTGTCTTGCAGTATAAGAAAAAGGTTATATAAGAAGGGGTAAAGTTACAAAAAAAAAAAAAAAAAAAGAAAGCAGAGAGTAAATCATATATTCAGAAAGCATCATTTTCAACAGCAATAAATTCAAGACTCAAAATCCTACTTCTATCATGATAAATCTGAAACAGTTGGCAAACTACTTAAATAATAGGTGCCAGATGTCTCGAGTCAATTAGCCTTGCCTGATTTCATTAAGAAAAACAACTAATTTGGAAAACCATTTGGCAGTATCTCCTAAAGCTAAATGTATATATATAAATTATGATCCAGCAAATTCCACTGCAGGTGTTTATATCTATCAAAAGACATGTACAAAAATGTTCATAGCAGGTTTATTCATAATAGCCCAAAACTAGAAACCCAAATGTATGTCAATAGAATGAATACACAAATTGTGATGTATTCACACAGTGAAATAAAAAGGAAAAAAACTACTGCTCCTGACAATGCTGGCAAAAGAAGCCAAACACAAAAGAGTGCATACATATGAAATTCCAAAACTGGCAAAAACTGATCTATAATATTAGAGATCACAATGGTGACTACCTTTGGAGGTAATCAACTGAAAAGGGAGGCTGGTGGGATGTTGGATATGTTCTGTATCTTGATCTAGATGGTGGCTTCTCAGGTGAATACATGAGTAAAAATTCAGGCAGTTGTACACTTAAGATTTTTGGACTTTATATATGTTATATCTCAATAAAAACATTAAACAGAAAAGTGCAAAGAAAATAATAAACATAAAAATCAGAATAGTGGTTATGTCTGGAGGTAGAGAGAGAAAAGAAGATGAAATAGGGAAGGAGGAACAAATTAGCAGCTTCACAGGATTGGAAAAATTATCTTTAAATTAGATGGTGGGTTCACATAGCACATTGGACTTTTTGCTGAGTTGGGCTATTCTCAGACTGATAACTAAGAGGACTTGTTCTTGGTCAGCGTAATGTAGGTGCCTATATTATTGCTCCAGTTTGTACATTCACCAAAAGAACTTCTGGTTTTTAGACATGTAGCGGGGGCAGAAAATCAACGTGCAATAATTTTCTAAGCCACCATCGGCTGATTCTTCACCAACAAAAGTCTGACTGCTCTCTCTTCTACCTTTCAACTTCTTTCCCAGCATCAAGCTTGTTTCTTTACCAGGTGTGGCCAAAGTAGGTATACAGTTGTGGGTACACAAAACACAGTTGTAGTATTAATTATATGAACAACTGTAAACCTACTTTTGCCCCACCCTGTATTCCAAATCAATGTAACCAAACAAAAAATTAAGATGGGTCAGACTCTAGACTAAGGCTGGCCAACAGGTTCCCTTTCACAGGTTGCCTGACTTGACAGTGGCTGCTTGGAGCACTGAGTAGAGGGTTCTGAGGCAGAGTACTGCTTCTCCAGTTACACTGTATGTCACGGTGGGAGATGGGAAGCACGCACTACACTTTTGCTATCCCTGGTCTCTCACTTTCCTGGGATCAAGACAGATCTGTTTTTATTGTCATACAGCCCCAACCTTGAGACTAGACATGAGAGCATTCTCTTTTAGCCAGTATTCAATAGGTCCTTCAGTCTATAAAATAGGTATTGGCAGAGTCCTTCTTTTCTAGGAATAACACTACCTTAGAATTCAGGCTGTTTAGGGATTAGAGATGATGGGGAGGAGGGAAGTAGGTGCAACTATAAATGGGTAACAGAAGGAAGATCTTTGTGGTGATGCAATATTTCTGTATCTTCATTGCAGTGGTGGTTACTCAAATCTACATGTGATAAAATGGCATAGAACTATACATACATTGTACCAATGTTAATTTACTGGGTGAAAAGTACACTGGACCTCTATGTGCTATTTTTATTCCATATAATATGTTTATAAGAAACAGGTTGTAAGAACTCAACCTTATTTTTCATTTAATCCATGACTCTCAGCTAATGTCAAGAAAATTTTACTCAAATACTAAGAAGCAGATATAACTAGATTAACTTACCACATCAAGTTTTGCCCATGCCTCATAATCATAAGACTTTATCCTGTTTTTTGTGTTTTCATCTTTGTTTTTTTTAGAAGACTCTTTAGTTTTACTTTTTGTTTTTTTCCTAAAATTCCTATTTCGAATTGGAGGCAAATTCTAGGGAGCGGGGAAAAAAAAGAAACACGTTTTGAGCACCCTTCTATTAATTTTTTCTATAACTAGTGATGTTTAAAAGTCTCACTAAATTATATTTCATGTAAGAAATATGCTTAAATTTTCAAATGTTTAAAAATATCAATATACCACCTTCACTTATAATGATAACTTATGCTTGAAAAGTTTAATTCATCTTTTGACAAATGTTGAACATTGTTGTCACAAGAAAAGTATCACCCCCAAATTTTAACTATACACTTAATTTGCAATCCTAAATTCAAACTCCAAAAACTACCTGATCTTCAGCCTTAGTACAATGAATTAGCAGTAGTACAATGGCAAACTGAACTGCCTGCACATCATTACATATAGTATGAAAAATGCAGTCTTTAAAAGACATTTGATTGAACCTAGGTACTATCTGCATTTTTATGGCAATAGTGTATGTTAATGTCATTAGAAACATGATGATATATGATATACTGATACATATACACACCTACATATTTTATGATGCTATTCATTTACTTTAAGAACTATCATGTTATATGGTCTTTCTTTCAGTAACTATTCACTAAGCCTTAAAATGCCTTACTATAGTTGATACAATTATTACAAAGACTTTTAAAAGCAGAATTTTCCAAAATGTTGGCAGGAAGCAAATCACTTCAATTTCAGTATTTTCACAAACCATTTAAAAAGGTGCTTTATTTTAAAATAAATAGTTCCACTGGATTCTGAAGTAGGAATTTAATTAAGAAATGTACCTCTTCAGGGACACCATTCTGTCTTCTCAGTTCCATATCCTTTTGTTTAATATCTTCTTCCCAGTTTTCTAAATCCCTCATAAAGTCTTGTAATTCTTCCGCATTTTGTTTCACTTGTAGTTGTAATTCAATTGCTTTATTAGTTGAAGTCATTTTGGCCTGCAGAGTTTTGACCAACCAACCTCTAATAAAAATTAAATTAAGTTATTTACTTGGTTTGTTTTTGAAACCTAGCTAATCAATTATTTTTTACCCTGTCATAAACGGCCAAGATACATGGATAGAAAAGAGCCTAAAGAGATACTGAAGAAAGGAAATGTCAGTATATTATTTTTAAAATGGGTTAATCAATGTTTGCTGAATAAAAAAATAAAAAATAAAATAAAATAAATAAAAAAAAGCCCTGGCCGGTTTGGTTCAGCAGTTAGAGCATCAGATCATGGACCAGAGAGCCACGGGTTCGATTTCTGGTCAAGGGCATGTACCTGGGTTGCAGGTTCGATCTCCAGCCCCAGTCGGGGTCATACAGGAAGCAACCAATCAATGTGTCTCTCTCACAATGATGTCTCTGTCTGTCTGTCTGTATGTCTCTCTCTTCCTCCCTCCCTCCCACAATCCCTCCCTTCCACTCTATCTAAAAATCAATGGAAAAATATTCTCAGGTGAGGACTAACAAAAAAATAAAATAAAAAACAAGTTTAGACATCCCCACAATGCAATATGAATGAAAGGCAATGGGAGGGAATCACTGAAGTTAGCAAGTAGACTATGGTAGCATATTGGCTGCTCATCTCTAGAATTATTAATTTATCCTAATTAACTCTTTTCCTCCTTTTTCTTTCAACATTTATTTTACTTCTGTTTTGTGATAGGTCCTGTATCAAGATTTAGGGATGCAAAAACAAGTAAGACAAAGTCCCTTGTCTAGTGGAGAAGAAAACAAAACAATCAAATACTGAGTAACAAAACATTATGTTAGGCAGGGTTTCTCAACCTTGGGACTACTGACATTGTGGGCCAAATCATTCTTTATTGGAAGAGGGCTGTCCTATGCATTGTAGGATGGTTGGCAATATCCCTGACCTCTACCGACTAGGTGCCTATATTACCACCTCCCCTCCAGACTGTGACAACTAAAAATGTCTCCTGAGATTGTCAGATGTCCCCTGGGAGACATAACCCCTGGTTGAGAAGCATTGTGCTAGAGATACATACAAATACTATGGAACTGACCACAAAGGACAGGCATAAATCAGACAGCAGGGTGGTAGCTTCAAGAAAAGAGTCCCCAGAGGTGCTGCAACTTCAGCGGAGTTTCCAAAGGGGCCAGCCAAGTGATTTACATGGAGTGAGCAGGCAGAGTGAGGGACTATGAGGGAGTCTTCCATGGAAGAGAAGGCTAACAAGGTGGAAATGAAACAGATCTTGAAATGTCAAATAAAAGGGACATGATGACTGATCAGGCTGAGGAACTGTAGACCACAGAAGGCTCAGTCAGTGTCAGATTTCTTGTTTGGGAGCCTGGTAAGATTAGTGGTGACACTTTGAGTCAGGAATCACAATTTTAAAAGGATAAGAGAGTTCAGGATTGGAGGACAAATGAAAAGACAGATATTTCAGTTTGGGATATGTTTCATTTGAGTGCTTATGGAACATCAGGAGAACTTATCTAGTAGGTAGTTACAGAAGGCTAGTTATAAATTTGGGTGTCACTGACATTAAGGTGGAAACTGTGACTACTGGGGGGTGGGGGTGGAGAACACTAATATTTAAACAAACCGAGGAAGAGATGCCGATATAAGAAATACTAGGCAGTAGCATCTAGGGAGCTGGGAGGAAAACACGGAGAGCATCATCGAAAATACTCTCGAAGAGTATTTTCAAGAGTTCAAGAAGGTGGGATAGGTTAGCAGTGCCAAATGCCACAGAGGTTGTATGGGGGAAAGAAAATTTTATAGATTAAAATATAATCTTTATATTTAGTCATACAAAGATTATTGAAAATTTTAACTGGATTTTTTAAAAGAATGGAAATAAAATGAACTGAGTAAATGAGATTACTGTGATGGGATTAACAGTTTTGTCTTTGATAATGTAAGACTGCTCATGTGCCACATAACCACGTTTGAGTCAACAACGGATCACACATACAACCATGGTCCCATAAGACTATAATGGAGCTGAAAAATTTCTATCACCTAGTGACATCATAGCCATTGTAACACATGCATTATTCACGTGTTTGTGGTGATGCTGGTGTAAACACACCTACTGTTCTGCCAGTCACAAAAGTAGAGCACATACAATTATACAGTACCTAATACTTGATAATAAGACTATGTTACTGGTGTATGTATTTACTATACTATACTTTTTATCGTTACTGTAGAGTATACTCTTTCAACGTATTTAAACAAAAGTTTGCCCTGGCTGGTCTGGCTCAGCGGTTAGAGCATCGGCTGGTGGACCAGAGGGTTGCAGGTTCGATTCCCGTCAAGGGCACATACCTGGGTTGCAGGTTCCATGCCCAGCCCCAGTCAGGGTCGTGTGGGAGGCAACCAAACAATGTGTCTCTCTCACATTGATGTTTCTCTCTCTCCTCCTCCCTCCCTTCCACTCTACCTAAAAATCAATGGAAAAATATCCTCAGGTGAGGACTAACAAAAACAAAACACTTTGCTGTAAAACAGTATGCTGTGTTACACCAGCAGCCTCACACATCTCGTGTTTACCAAGTCTCTTCATTCCATCATTTTCTCCTGTGCTTGATTTAACCTAAGTTGTTCTGTAACATGCTGTTCAGGCTCAAAGCCTGGGACCAACAAGCTATAGTATATAGCCTAGGTGTGTAGTAGGCTGCACCGTTTGTGTAAGCGCACTGTGTGACGTCCACACAACTACAAATTGCCTAACCACACATTTCTCATAACTTTTCCCAGAACCTATCTTCATCGTCAAGCAGTGCATGTCTGCTGGAGGGGTCTGGGAAGAAACCCGGTAAAAGAAGACACAAGAAAGAGGATATGTGATAGTGCAAGGTCACCCAAGGGTGAAAGGGGATTCAAAGCTTAAAAGGACAGGGAAGAGGGAGCAGGATGGGAGAGAGAAGTGATTAGAAAAGGGATTCCTTTAGAGATGGTTGCAAATGCACGTAAGTCTTCTGACCCCCAGCCTAGACTCAGAAACTAGACCAAGTTTAAGCTCCTTTCGGGCAGTGCCCATATTTGATCACACAGGCCTATCTCAATGAAAAACAAAACTAGTACAATGCTTTGCTGGGGACTCAAACATGTGAATAAAAGTGCTGCAAGCCACTGAGATGTAAGGAGTCAAAACCGGTTCCATTTCACCCATCATCTCTGCTACTCCTGCAGGCCCAACTGCTCCCACGGAACCTGCGATGGGCTGAGCGAGGTCCAGTCAGGACACCAGAAACTTCCAGCGCTTGGTGGCGGGGGGGGGGGGGGGTGTCACTCTCACACCCAGTATCCTGGGCACCGCACACCCACGCCGAAGGGGGGCGGGCCCCGCCGCGGACTCCGGAGGCTGGATCCGCGCGCCTGACCGCAAATCGCCCACAGCCCCGGGGCGGCCGGGGGCGTGGAGGGGCCGTCAGCAAAGCAGAACGTCCAGGCCCGGGCGGCGCGGGCCGAGCCCCACCGGAGCGCAGCCCCGACCGGAGCGCGGCCCCCGCCACGCCGCTCCCCACGACACCACCGCGCCAACGCAGCGCCCACGGCCGCGCCCCCTTCGCCCGCCCGGCGACCCCAAAAGCCTCCTCGGCGATAACGGGCAAGGCCGGCTCACCTCACCAGGCCGTTACGGCCGCACCTCCTCCGCGTCCAGCCGCCGCCGCTCGCACCGGACCCCGCCTTCCACGCCTTCCCACAAGTCCCCGCGTGCCCTCGCCCCGCCCCCGGAGCGTGCGCAGAAGGTCAGCTGCGAAGCGCCTTCTCCCGGTAGAAGCAAACTAGGGAACTGGCGGGCGTGCTCTAGTGAGGTCGGACGCTTTCATGGTCATCCGGACTTGTTCCCCAAATAGTAACGCCTTGAATATTTTCTTGGACTGCCCTCAAACAATGTGATCCCTAATATTTGCTTTGCTGGTGTCACGATCTTTGTGAGGATGCTAATCATGTGGGAGAGTTACGGTTTCTCTACCGTGAGCAGACTATGGAACTTGTAACTAGGGCGATTTTGCAGCCCCCCTCCCCCCTTTAAGTGCTTGTATTTGGTAAACTAGTTTGAGTGCAGTCTGAGTCTCCTGCGCCTTTGCAAGTAAACGCTTTCCTTTTCCGTGTCTAAGGTCTGTCTTTCGATGTACTCTGGCTTACAAAGCAGAAAGAATATGAAGCGTGTAACATTTCTTGCTTCTGCTTCCTATATGAGTGAGCTTTCTTTTATTTTCATGACAACTCTTAACGAAATTGTAAAACAAAAACAATTTTTAAATTCCACGAGAAGAAACAGAAACGAGCATAACTTTCCGTTTGAAACAGCCCTGTGATCTCAAACATTAGCCCAGAAATTCAGATCAATGGCTCTCAAGTTTGCCTGGACTTTGAAATTACCTAGGGATTATGAAAAATTTTTTAAATTTCTAGGTTCCATACCCAGAGATTCTGATTTAATTAGTGCAGCCTGGGCATCATGATTTTTTAAAGCACAGGATACAGCTCTGCAGTTGGGACTGGGAACCACTAATCCAGGTAAGAGTGCATGAAAAACCACCCTGGACTCCTCCCTTACAAGGTCATATAATTAGCACATCTTTCCCACTATGTAATTATTTTGTATCTTTGTATTTCTTTGTATTTTTTTTAATGTATTTTTAGAGAGAGAGAGGAAGGAAGAGAGAGAGGTAAACATCGGTGTGAGATACATCCATTGGCGGCCTCCTGCACGCCCCCTAATGGGAATGGGGCCTGCTACCTGGGCATGTGTCCTGAATCCAACCGGGACCTCTCAGTCCATGGGGCAACACTCAAATCCACTGAGCCACACCCGCCGGGCAAATATCTTTGTATTTTGAAGTCATAGTAGTCAAATCATTAAGTGTTATTAAAATATTTACTAATGAAATGATTCTTTGGTTTTTGTGTTAAAGGGGATAGATAACTGACTTTAAGAATTTTTTGTTTTAAAATTAATAAAAAATTTTAAAGCAGATGTTGATTTATAGATGTTCTTAACAAAAGCAACTGTATTTTTAAATTAATGTGGCAGAGTCGATTGAGATGGGAGAGGAGAGAGCCAGCTGGCTGCTCTAGTAAAACCTCATAGGCCCTTGGGTGAATTATTTTTCTCTCTCAACTCCCAATAATCAAACAGTTGCTTAGTGAGTACAGAATCAAAGTGAGAGGAGTTAGTCAAATGGTCTTGACAGCCATCATCACCTAATTCTGAGGCTCCCATTGTCCTACAAAACACTTATGCCTGTAATGGCATCTTCTCTCGCCAAGGGAGTTTGAGAGTTTTTAACTCTTGGCAGTCATGTGCTCGTGTAAAAACTAAAAATTCAATAAATAAAGAATTAAAGGAGGAGAGCAGATATTGAAGGGCAACCAGTAACCTCTCTCCCAGGCCTTAATAAGTATCCTTTGAACGAAGAATCAATGAATCAATGAATCAATAGTACTAGAAATCCAGGTTCACTATAACCTGAGGAAAAGGGTTGAATTTTGTAGTCCTGATTCTGCTACTTATTGAGAATGTAATCTGTAAAATGAGGTATAATTAAAATGGTGACGATAAATATACCTACTGGAGTGAGAAAAATGTATGTAAAAGGCCTATCTGGCACAGCTTGGGACATGGTAAGAGCTTTAACAAATGTTATTTCCTGCCCCTCCCTCATAATACTGCCTCAGGTTAGGCCCTGGTTAATTAGTTTCCCCTGACTTATTTCAGAATGGTTTGTTTTCTCCTGCCTGTGTCAGAAACCCCAGCACTGGTTTCTGCTCCAGAATCTCTTCTCCAGTAAGCCCTATATTCACCTGTCTTTCCAAACTTGAGGGCTTTGTCTGTGTCCTCCCTTCTCTTACACATCCAAGAAGAGTTGTCGGTCTTTCAGTCTGTTCAGTTTTTTCTTGTTTGGTTGGAGTGGCGACTTCCAAGCTCCTATATGAGGAACCAGAAGCTGAAGTACACTCCTTCTGTTCTTCACATTACAAGTCCACCAGGAAGAATTCTCTCCCCATCTTGGCTAGAGAGACTTAGTGACTCCTCAGGGACTTCACCAAGTCACCACATTCTCCAAGCCATCCTGAAGAAACACTAAAACCAGAAGCATCCCTCCCAACCCTGCTCCTGGGAAAAGGCAAGGAGACAGAGACTTGAGGAAGGCCGGTTACAGAGAAGAGACACATCTCAAATTTTCTTAAATGAATTTAATTGGAGACTCAAACCCTGTGAACTATGGTTCAAGCCTGGCTCTGTGGAACAGTGTCTGGCTCTCAGTGAGTTTACGGGAGAAATGCATAACTGAGGTTGAAACACAGTCTCCCTCGTCTTCCCTTCTAGAGTTTATGCACATTATGGCTGCTGGTTAAGCCTTAAAATACCTGCTCATGACACCAAGCTATAGGCTCCTTTCTTTTTCTGTTGCAAAACCCTCCTATGGGGGAACTCTTTCACAAATTATTTGGAATCAAAATACAGCTCTGTAACTGCACGAAATAACTATAAGCAGGAACATTCTTGATGCAGTTACTGAGCTGGCTGTAAAATCCTTCAGGCCTGGAGAAGCCCACTCCCCCCAGCCTACTCACTGTGTCAACCCATTACCGTCTCCATCTAACATTGGAATTCTCCCAGACCCTGTTCTGAGAGGATGTAACCCTAGAAAAGACCAAATACCCAAGCTTGATTTCCATGGCCTGATTTCTTTGAGGCCCCAACATAGGGCTGAATTGCAATGTGCAGAGCTGTGTGCAATAACAGCCATTATAGTAATCTTGAATTTCTACCAGCTGTTCTTCCTAAGAACAATTGATAACACTTTCACAGTAATAGTTCATCAGGTTTGCCCTCTCACCAACCCCAAAATGAGGAAAGGGGCAAACCCCTCCCCCTTTACATTGAAAGGAAACTTGAGGCCTGGAGATGTCAAGGACTTGTTCACGGTTGCAGCTCCCATTAGGGCAGAGAGCTGTGGAGGGCCCCACCTGTGTCTGAGTGCTGTTTCCAAAATGCTGGAGGACAAAGATTTGACTGTTTCCCTGCATTTTTCTACTTTGTGGCTTTTCTCTCTTTCCCAAATGAACAAGTCTGGATTTGGGAATCCATCCCAGTCTTCTCCATCCCCTCTCCAGCCCAGAGCAGATAGCATCTCAGTCTTGCAAAAGCTCTCACTGCCCTTAGGCCCCTTTCTGGCTCCAAGCTCTACCGGGTAGAAGACACCACGTAGGCTGTGGCGATGTACTTCTTGCCATTTCCATAGGTGGACTTGTCCCAACTGTAGGTCTGGATGGCCAAGGGATGTCCACCCAGGCTTAACTGGCACCTGTGGAGAGAGATCATCAAATCATGGTTCCCCGTTTCAGTCTGCCTCTGTCCCCAGACAGGAAGGAATAAGCCCAATTCATGCAGAAGGACTCCACTGTGTCTTAAAAGGCCCTAGGAGCTGCCACAGCTTACGTCAGCCACTGCCTCAGCTCCCCACGTGCATGGAGCCCTTTCAAAATCTATGCCTTATTTTCTGTCTTCTTAAAGAACAGTGCTTTTCCTTTTTCCCAGAGCAGAATTCTAAAATCCCAGATTAATTAAATGTCTGCTTAGGGTTTCAGAAGTAGCAGGACCCAGAGTCCTCAACGTTAGGGTACATAAGGCCCAGTGGTTTCAACGGGACTCTCTGGGGCTCTAGGGTTCCCCCAGTCAGCCTCGGGGTGGGTGGGGGGTGTGATTAGAGAGGCTTGGAGCACCAGGGCAACTCCATGTCTCACTGTTTTATATGGTAAGGTCCTGCATAAGATTTCACTTGGGGCAAAGACGGGCAATGGTCTGCTGCCAAAATGAAGTTGGCAGCCACCAATCTGACAGCTTCGTTTCCCAAGTGAGAAAACAGGCCCAAAACTGTGATTTGTTCATGCCCCCTGAGCCACCGCAGGGCAGAATCAGGTCTCCTGAGGTCCTGGCTGAGGAGAGCCTGCGGCCCTCGCCTGTCCCCCAGGCCTGGCTGGCCCAGTACTTACGTTTTGCCTGGCCTGGCGATGAAGCACAGGGAATAGAGCGCAAACTCGAACTCGGGGCTGCTGCCGATGAAAGCTGAGCCCACTTCCTTATAGTAGCCGTCCCAGTTGAACTGCATGGCTAACACGTCGGGGTAAGACTCCCACTGCGGACAGAGAGCGGGTGTGCTGAATGCCACAGAGTGGAGGCTGACTGAGGGGTGGCATATTTGTTAAGGGTCCATCACGTGTCTGTGTGAGCTTTCCGGGGAGGCTGGAGTCTTCAAATCAACAGAGTAAACCGTCTCTCCTGCTACGGTGTGTAAGCCCCACTCAGACCTGTGTCTGGAGCTGCTAGTATGCAGCTCCCAGGGAAGCCAGAGTCAGCGCCCATGTGACCAATGCCTGGGGAGCAGGGATATATCTGCTCCCTATGGTCTTCACACGTGGAAGAAAAAGGACTGTTTATTGCTCCCAAATTATTTTCTGGCTCCGGGCAGCAAAGATTTCATTTTTATAAAATATAAGGAGTTTAACTCAGACTAACCAGACTGAAACTTTCAGCTGACACCACATTCTAAGAAAATTCAGGTAGGAAGTAATTGCATGTCTGGTTCTGCCCTCTGAGAATCCTTCCCTGCCCCCAGACCAATCCAGAGATGGTGCCCTCTGCCTCCTGCCCCTGCGGTTGAAGCCTTCACTGTTTGGAAAGGAATCTCAGTGGGCTAGCTGGCTAAATCTGCTGTCCAGCAGATGGGGGAGTCATAGTCACAATCCCCATTAGCTGCTGATGAGGGTCAGGGTAAGAGACAAGTCTGACTGTTCGGAATGCAGAATGAAGGCAGGAAGTCTGGGTAGTGGCAAGGCTTTCCAGCCAGGGGCCAGCACTCGGTACTCACAGGCCCATCATAGATGTAACTGTAATAGTCAACCAGGCCCTCCTTCTCTTGCATGTAGAAGCGGATCCAGTTATGGAAGCCAGTGACCTTGCCTTTTTTCACTTCACCTATAATAAATAGTCCAAAGTGGGTGATCGGGGCCTCCCCCTAACTCCTTCTCCCTCCCATGCCAAGGTTGTCTCCCTTTTCAAGTTTCTGACTCCTAGATTGTCCACCTGCTCAGCCCCTTGCCTGGACTTCTCAGAGTCCCTTGCATCCCTAACTTTTTACTTCAGGAAGGCCCCTTTCAGCTCAAGCCCTTGGGAAAATCCCTCCTCCTGGCTGACTCTAGTGACCAATCTGAGATACTTCTCTCAGCCATTTCTCCAAGAGCAAGCAGACTTGCTGGGAGCTTTGTGGGTTAGTGCAGTGGGGAGAAAGACCAAGACCCTCTTGGGAGGCAGCTGACCAAGACCTGGAAGCAGAGGACCATTCAGAGGTATACAGCCATGGCCCCAAACACGTCTCCCTTCTTATGTGTGCCCCCCCTGAGAGCCCCGGCATCTGGTCCTCTTTCTCCCTTAGATACTCCAGAGAAACGGTTTCTCAACAGTGGCTCCTCAGACCCCACCCTCTTGGACTGGGAGTAGACATGTCCCTCCCTGCTAGCTGGCATGGCTGCTTATTCATCAGTGCCCAGTGCTATCCTGCTCCTGAGGAAAGCTGTTTCTCCATCTTTCTTTCTAAGCCAAGTGATCCCACCTGAGAAGACGTGTTCAAAGCCACTTGAGTCCCCCTCTTCATTGCCTCTTGAATAGAGCCCAAACCACATGTTCTTCAGGTCATTGATGAACTCTTGTTCTGAGCTGTAGCGGTCTGTGGGGGAGGAACACAGAGGATTTAAGACAGGGGAAGGCAGGACCAGATCCTGGGAAGGAAGGAAGGACCACCTGCTCCATCATGTCAAGAGACACATGGGTTCAACCAACAAATGTATTCAATTGTTCGTTCAACAGTGCCCATGGGGCACCTGCTTTATGCCAGGCCCAGATCCAAATGTGAAGGATTCAGCAGGGAATCACAAGGACTAGATCCCTGTCTTTACAGTTTGCATTCCAATAGAGGAGACAAATAATAAACAAACAATAAGTAAACAGTATGGTTTCAGATAAGTGCTATGAAGAAAACAAAGATTACCATGGTGACTGAAGATGGGGATGGGGGTAGGGGCCCTTCTAGAAAGGAAGATCAGAAAGGCTTCTCTGGGAAGGCAGCACTGATCAGAGACTAAAAGGATAAGGAGCTGGCCTTGCAAAGTTCTGGGCCAAAGATTCTTCCATGTAGAGAGAACAGCAGGTGTAAGGCTCCAGAATGACTTAGTTTGATGTTGAAAGAGCCGAAAGAAAGTCAATGTGGCTGCAGCAGCATGAGCAGCAGGGGAAAGGCCGGCAGTGGCCACATCATGTAAGCCATGGCAAGAGGGTCAGATTCTCAGTCAGACGGTAATAATAACAAAAAATATTTTAGATTTACTGAGTATGTTCCGTGTGCCTGGCACTGTTTGAAGTGCTTTCAATTCTCACATTGAATCTTCACATCAAATTGGCACTCATTGTCTCCAATTTAGAGATGAGGAAACTGAGACAAACAAAGGTTATGTAACCCATGCAAGATTACACAATTAATAAGAGAGAGAGAGAGAGCATTTGAGCTCCTACAAACTAGCTCCAGAGGCCAATCTCTTAACAACTGTATAGCTTCCTGGTGGTGGGAGAGCCACTAAGAATTTTAAGCAGATTTTGTGCTGGGAGCTTTGTTGTTTTTTTTTAAATCACTCCGGTTGTGTGTGTAAAAAGGCCCGAGGGGCATAAGAGCAGCAGAGAGACCAGTTTTGAGGCTAACACCTTGTCCAGGTTACGTGGTGGTGGCTTAGACTTCGGTGGCAGCCATGGAGGTGGGAAGTGGACAGGTCAGGGATAGATTTTGAAGGTGGAAGTGATAGACGTTACTGGTGGAGGAAATGGGAATGGGGAGCACTGAGGTTAAGAGAAAAATCAAATGTAACTCCTGGGCTTCTAATCTGAGCAAGTGAATGAATACGGTGTAATTTATGAGATGGGGAAAACAGGCCGAGGCAGAAACCATGAGTTCTCTTTACACTAAGTTCCGAAGAGATGCCATTAGATAGGCAGGTGAGGATGTCAAAAAGGCAGTTGGGACCCAAAGAAAAGGTCAGGGCTTGGGATTTAGATCAAAAAGCCATCACTCTGGCTGGTTTGGCTCAGTGGTTAGAGCATCAACCCTCTGACCAAAGAGTCTCAGGTTCGATTCTAGTCAAGGGCACGTACCTTGGCTGCGGTTCGGTCCCCAGCCTTGGTCGGGATCACGTGGGAGGCAACCAATTGATATGTCTCTCTTACATTGATCTCTCTCTTTCTCTCTCTCTCTCTCTCTCTCTCTCTCCCCCCTTCCCTCCCACTCTGTCTGAAAATAAATGGAAAAATATCCTCAGGTGAGGATTTAAAAAAAATCTAAAATTAATTAATTAAGAAGCCATCAAATATTGACTGTTTACTGTCCAGAATTGGGCAGGATACAAAAGTGATACCAGACCTATTCCCTTCTTTCAAGGACTTAAAACACAATTGGAAAACAAGTCTAAATATACCCAGAATAACAGAGAAAGGTTTCACAATCTGAATGCCAGGCTTTGCACTGGGCGCTTTACAAACCTAAACCCCAAGATCCCATTTCACAGGTAAGGCTCAGACAGGTAGGATAACTTACCCAAGGTCGGACCACTAGTAAGTGGCAGAGTCGAACTCTTATCCAGTCTCTCTGGACCAAGGCTATTTTGGGCCACACCCCAAACCCTTGACCTCTGAAGAGATGACGAAGGCCAGCTGTATAAGCTGCGACAAGTGCAGCCCCATAACTGCAGTGGGACGGGAGCTAGAACTTTAAGGGCAGGTGGGATTTGGACAGGAAGAGGGGTGAAGACCGGATGAGTAATGGAACGGCCTGGTCTCAGTTTCAGAACCCTGGGTTTCAGCCTGGCTCTGCCTACAACTTCCTTTGTGGCCTCAGACAAGTCACCTAGCCTGTCTGGGCCTCCATTTCTCATTTGAAAACCCGACCTCCCAAGTTTCTCTCACGTGTTTACTACAAAGAGAACACCAGGGGGCGGTGAAGGATTGTGTCCTCTTCCTAAGGATGGTGTCACTGACTTCACCGAAAAGCCAGCCTGTTACTAACTCAACGTGGAAGCCCTTGGATGGAATGCGGTAGCCCTGAGCAGAGGCTGTCCCACAGCCCGGGAGGGAAGACCTGGAGGAGCTGCCCAAGGCGAAGCCCAGCCGCCTGGAACTCAGGAAGGGAATCTGGAGGACACGAACAAACACAGCGCATGCCAAGAAGTTCCGCAGCCCCAACCTTTTTTGGTCTGATTCAGATGTCTTTGTCTGGAGCCACTCCAACCAGATAATTTCCCGGTAGAACCTTCCCCCCTGAATGTTGTTGATTTTCTGTTTCTGTTTCCCCAACAAAAAAGTGTAGTGGGCTGCCCTCCTTCCTGGACTTAGAGCAGGAGGAAGGAGCAGAATCAGGGACTCTCCGAGTCTGGAAAATGGTGCTGAGCTGGGATCGCCTGAGGAGGCTGACAAGTGCCCTGCATGGAGCAGGTGGCTTGTGGCCTTGCAGAGAACCATGAGACTAAAGCACTGAGTGGGGTAAACAAGGCAGCTGAGAGTAAATCAAAAGATGAGATGACTTCCAGTCCAACAGAGGATTCTTCAGCCCCCACTTGGGTCCATGATCTCTCTGGGCTCCTCTCTGGCCCTCTCCCAAATGTATACCAGCCTCCATGTAGTCCCCACTGTGGAGGCCCCAGAGATTCCTGGCTCTCCTGCAGACAGACATGAGCCCTCAGCACTGCCTCGTGGGACCTGGTGAAGGTTTACTCACTCTGGTGATGGAGGAAGCTGTAGAGTTCCTTCATGACAGCCGTCTTCATGACCTCTCTGAGGAAGGTGTCTTGCTCAGCCAGCTGCTGGGCACTGAAGTGCTCCCCGTGGCCTGTCGCCCGCTGGTAGTTGTTGAGGAGGTTGATGAAGGCTGCATAGGTTGGCTTGGAGAACAGCTTCTCATTGACATGTGTGAAGAGGCTGGGGAGGTGGAAGGAGTCTTAGTAAGAGGCCTGCAGGTGGAGCAGAAACCCCTCCAGGAACTGCCAGATGGGCCAGAGCAGGCCTGTGAGGGTTGGGCTCAGGAGCAGAGTGGGGACTTCAGACACTCTTGAAGACCATGCATGAGGTCACTCTTTTCTTAAACTTCAGCTCTTGAAAGGTTGGTTGTGTTCTCAGCCTGGCCAATCACAGAAACCCTCCTGACTGGATGCCCAGAGTCCCTCAAGATGGCTTTGTTTGCCTCTAGAGATCTATTTTTTCTCTCCCTTTGATACTGCCTGCCTGGAGGAGAAAAGAACTGAGGCATCAAAAGAAGCAAACTTGGGGGAGACTGCAGGAGAATCATGAAGGGAACTCACGGCTCCGGGCAGTGGTCCACTTGGTCTCTGGTCTCCGAGGGCGCGATGGAATTTTGGCTGTTGAGAATGATGTCTTGCTTCTGGGCTTTGTTGGTATCCACCCTGTAGATCTTCTCAGAGATGGCCTGCAGCTCCTCCTTGGTTATGGCATCACCGCTGCGGGAGAAGCTCTCTGGGAGGAATTGGGGGAGGGGTGTCTCAGAGCCAGAAGCAGGCCAGAGGGAGGCAACTGTGTGTGTGCATCTCCTGGGCACCTTCTAGAAGCTGGCAGCAAGGGACAGGGGCTGCAGTCAGGCCCCCTAGTGGCCAGGGGACAGGGGCCTCAGGCCTTAAGGATTCTTAAAGTCAGCACATGGCCTTGCCCACAGAATGTCCATGCTGCCCCTTTCCTCTAGGAAGGTTCTCAAACTTTGACATGCATCGGAATCACCTGGAGGGGTTGTTAAAACAGGTGGGTAGGCCCCACCCTACCCCCCAAAGTTTCTGATTCAGTAGGTCCAGGGTGAAGCATTTCTAATAAATTCCCAGATGATGCTGATGCTGCCGGCCTAGGGACCCCACTAGGAGAATTATTGCTCTGGAGAATCCCTCTGTCCCTGGGGCAAGGCTAAAGGGAGCAGGAGACTGACCGTAGGCACACTGGCTCTGGAAATCCTTGCAGCAGTTCCCAAACTCTGGGCAGCGGGCATTGCAGTGGCATGGGTGGTGCTTGTCGAAGGACTCGTGGCAGCGGCCCCGGCAGGAGTTGGGTGCTGAGTACAGGTCTGAGAGAACAGGGGGAGGTGTGTTCCAGGCCGACCACTAGAGGTCGCTTGGTCACGGCTAGTTCCCCACACTCAGCTTTGCTCTCCTGACTCTTCCATTAAAGATCTCCAGGGTAGGAAAACAAACAAGCTTCATCGGTGCACACCCTTCACAGTCAGGAAGTCCTTTTTGATGCCCAGCTCTACTCTCTGGCCTGTTGTTTTTATAATCTTCCCACTCTAAAAATAAAATCTCTTCCACTTCCCTCTCCGGCCTCTCTGCCGGCCTCAGGCTCTCTTTCCTGCAGAGCCCTCCAGGCTGCTGAGGGCCTCAGGTTTGTTCCTGCCCAGACCCCTCGAGTCCAGCGAGCCCCTCTTACCACCTCCAGGTGCTGGATGTGGGGTCTGTCTGGCTTAGGCCTCGGCCTGTTGCCACTGATATGGCTGACCCTCCCCTGCCCCCTCTCATGTCCCTTCTCCTTTATCCTGAAGGTCCCCTGTGGGGAGGCAGACTCACTGCTCGCCCGGGCCTCCTCCATCTCTTCCTCCAGCTCCAGGAATGGCTCTGGATCGTTGGCATCCTCTTCAGCTGAAGGGCAGAGAAGTAAAGTCACCAACCCTCCCGGAGGGATCCCTCCTCCTTATCTGTGGTTCTCAGTTCCCACAGCCTCAGGGACAAGCATGTGCAGTGGAAGAAAATACAACACAGGGGCCAGGGTATGATGAACACATACCAAGAGGAGGAGGAAAACGGAAAATGGGAGGCAGAAGGGGACCAGTCACTGAAAACTGTTTTTAAAAAGGTGAAAAGAACGTCCTTACCACTTTACCCTTCTGGTACTCCCCGTGCTCGTGTAAAAAGGGGAGGGGGAGCCAGGAGGTGGTCCCTTCTGGATTGAAAACTGATTTGGTTATGACCTTTCTTAAATGGAAGTTGATAGATGGTTAGGCCTGACATTCTCTAAATGACAAGGCCCTTACTTAGGGACACGCCAGACCTATACTAACTCCCGGAGGGTAAACTCCTCCCAGGGCCTCCAGGAATAACTGTTTCCTGAGAAACCAGCTTCCCTTCTTTCTTTGCAACACTTGACAATGGCCATAAAGGCTGTGTTTGGCGGTAGGGTGTGTTCAGAAAAGCACATCCCCACGGCTGCTGTACTCCCTCGGCCTGCGAGCTGAGTGACCGCAGCCTCTTCTCTGGGCGGAGGGTGAGGCAGGGTGGGGAGGAGGAGGAGGAATGCTCCTGGGGCCCTGGCTCCACTCTCATCCACAGTGGAATAATTTCCCCAAAGACACAACACTATTACGAAGTGATTCCTAATCTATTAGTGATACTGTGTTATTAACCTTAGAACCACGGGGCAGGTTATTCATTCAGTCAACAAAAATCTGCTCACACACCCTGTGCCAGGCTGTGTTCTGAGTGCTGACAATTCACAGGGTTCTTAATTCCATTACATTTTATGCTAATAGACTTTGTGAGCGGATCTAGCGTCTTAATCATCATTTATAACATTCTAGTTGCAAATCAGAGAGTTAGAGATTAAATGGCTCCTACGCTGAGTATTGTCTGTATCTAGAGATGCCAGCCTGGTGGTCTAAGGTGAGCAGGCCTTCCTGTCTGCCGAGTGAGGCTCAGAGTCAGCAGGAAAGGGGTGGGCTCTGATTCTGACAGTGAGCTCTGGGCCGGGCTCCTCCTCCCTGCGCCTGATCAGCAGAACTTCTGTTAGTGTCTGTGGTGTTTCTGTGTAAACTGGATAAAGGTCCTTTCTGGGCGAAAGCATCTCTGTGGGCACATGGCTGGGTCAGCAAACATTGGCTTTGAGAAAATTAGGAAAAGGCACTTCTTTCTTTCGGCAGGCACAGATCTGCCCCAAGGCACATGGCTCAGCAAGGACCTCAGATCCCGTTTTGGTCCAGTTTGCCTGCTCACCAGACGCCCTTGTACAGCACACACAGGCTGCACAATCACACACAGCGGTCGTGCTGGCCATGACCCACCACGGCTTCAGTGACCATGTTTCCAAATTGGGAGTCAGGACACACAGTTTGACAGTGAACTTAGCAAGGCTTTGTGTCACAAAGCAGAAGAGCATTTATCTGGAAGTCTGAAACATTGGCAGCACGCAAACAAGGTGATCATTCAAAATGATTTTTAAAATGATTCATTTAAAACCATGCCATTGAAGTGGCAGAAGAACGGCTGGCATTTGAGGGCAGAGCATGCCCCACTTAATCGCAGGACTGGGAACGATAGGTTGGAGACGTTGCAGCCAGTCAGTCTACTCACTGCAGGAAGAGTGTGTGAACTGTGACAGTCACCATGACACCGTGCAGACTTCCTGGTGACATGCAAGCGGGAAAAGTTTGCTGCCATTTTTTATAATTTTGCCATTTAAAATGTCGAGTAACAATTGGAATTGGAATACATAATAAAATAACATATTCATCCTTCTGCTTTTTTGGGAATTTCTTAAACTTTCAAGATATTATTAATCCTGATAGTTCAAACAGATATTCCAGGAAAATGACAACTATTTTATTTTAAGTTGGGGTTTTACATTGGGCACATCTTAAAATACCTGGGACAAGTGGTGGCCAAATCACTGACCCCTGCTCTGTCCCTAAGTGTCCTCACCCCAGTCCCCCTGAGCAGTCATCAGTCCTGAGCCCAGCTCTAGATGGCTGGCCCTCCAAGCCAGCGGCCCCTCAGGCAGGCTTGGCATGGACGTGGCTCGGCCCGCTGTGCCTTCCAGGCCCTTCACCCCACAAGGAGCCCACCAGCACACAGGTGCTCATAGTCTTCACAGCAGTCCCAGGGCCAGGGACACAGGCAGTCACACTGGCAAGTGGCATCACGGTTAAATTTCTCATTACAGCGAGATGCACATGACCCCATTTCTCCTATGGGTGGCAAACGTCACAAACTCAGTTCTGTGAGGATCTTATTCTCCTCATCAAGGTACCCCTTGCTGGAGGGTTCACAGACAAGGGCAGGGGCCCCACCTGGCAGGGACCATCATTGCTGTCTGCAAAGGAGAAGTACATCCACAGCCTCCCATGCACAACATAAACTTTCTTCCACTGCCCAGCACCCATTGCCCACCGCCCACCGAGTACTGCAGGGCACATAATGCAGACCCAGGTCACAAACTCAGATGCCTACTGGGGCTAGACCTGTGACACAAACGGGTGAAGAAGCAGGAAGGCAGTAGGAGGAGGTGGGGACTGTGACAAACAGGAGCGATGCCCTGCCTGAACCTGGCAGCCACCCTCAGCTCCAGCCACCTGCTGCCGTGTTGGGATACAGGCTCAGGGTTGCCACCACCTCCAGTTCTTCAAGTGAAGCCTTCGTTTTTATGTGAAATTTTCCAAGTTTTAAAAAATTCAGGCAAACTAAAGAAAGAGGTCTGTGGGTTGGGCGTGGGCCAGAGGCCACTATTCGCCTGTTCTGTAGATGAAGGTAATCCCGTCTGCCCTCTCCCCTCTGACCCATCCCCTTCCTCTCATCCTGTCCCTTTTATGTTTTCTGCTTCTCTGGTCTTTCCTCCTCTTCATCTGGTCTTCTCTGCATCCTGTTCCGCCCATGTCACATCTTTCTGTTTCTTGAATCTTTGGAGAACATTCAGAGTAGTTTACCTCGGGATGAGGAATGAGGCTGGGGTGGGTGAGAATGGGCCTTTGGAATAAGATCTGTTATGTAACCACAGACCACATCCCTTACTCCAGCCAAATGGCTTGCAGAAACAAGCTTTTGGTCACAGGGGCAGAAGACAAGAAATTCTAAAAGAAATGGCACAAACCCACTACCACTCCTAAAAAACAAGTCCCACCACACCCACCACAGCAAAGACAGGGGAGGGCAAGCTGGGGTGAAGCTGGCTGTGGGGTCCTTTCCACTCTGGCTTCAAGGGTGATAACAGAGCCTTTCCTTCCATTTGAGGTTCCTGAGGTTTGGATTTAGCGAGCGCTGGGGTTAGGGTCAGGCTGTGGGTTACGCGAATGTCAAGATCAGAGTCAGAGTTGCTGTCAGTGCCAGAATTTGTGTGAACAAGGAAACTGAAACCTAATTTGGGCCGGGGTTGGGGTTAGTTAGGTTTAGATCAAGAGCTACAGTTAGGATTTGGGCTTCGGTGAAATTTACTGATAAAGTAACAATCTTGTACTCATGTTTGGGTAAAGAGGGGATACCATGCAGGTACAGCATCTCAATTTAGCTTGGGTTTGGGGCCGAGGTGCATATTAAGGATGTGGATTTGGATTCTGGGATTAGGGTTTGTACCGTGCTCATGAGGGTGACAGGGCAGGGAGGGCAAGAACCTGGACTCTGTGCCCTGGCTGGGGCGGCTCAGTGGTTGAGCATCATCCCATGCACCAAAAGGTTGCTGGTTTGATTCCTAGTCAAGGCGCATGCCCAGGTTGTGGGTTTGATCCCTGGTGGGGGTGTGCAGGAGGCAGCAGATCGATGTTCCGCTGTCACATTGATGTTTCTCTTTCTCCCTCCCTCTCCCTTCCTCTCTCTCTAAAAATCAATAAAAAATATTAAAAAGAAAAAAAGAACCCGCACTCTGGTGCCAAACTGCTTGGGGCTGGACTTCTGGTTCTGCTGCTCTGTAGCTATGTGATCTTGAGCAGGTTAGTTGACCCTCTGTGCCTCAGTTTCCTTATCTGTAACTGTGATAATAATGGAGCCTATCTCATAGAATATTTATGAGAATTAAATGAGTTAATATTTGTAAAGCACTTAGTACAATGCATGACAGAGTAGCATCATGTGTTTGTCAAATAAATAAACAGTGGCAATATTTTATGCCCGTCTTCAAGGCGACAAGAATTCAGCCTGGCTGGAGCAGTCTTCTCCCCCCACCGACATACTTACCCAGCTGCCTCCCTCCCTGGGTTTCAGGTAAGCCTCCCTTGGGCTGGGGAGTCAGCATTTATGTTGCTGACAGCTTCCTAGCTGGCATCACCACTGCTGGTCTGTTTTCTTTACATCAAAGAGGTGTCAAGTCAAGGTTAACCCAGGTCCTGAGGCAACTTCACCTTGTGTACAGGCCTCCAGTGTGGCCAGGAAGGCAGGCCTCTATCCAGAGAATTGTCCCTAAAAAAGACCCGGCCCAAGGCCCCTGTTCCTTCTGCCTAGGGGAACTCCTCTTGAATCTTAAATGATGCTCCCTTAGAACCTGAATGCGAGGACCTTAAGGAGAAATTTTCACCCCAGGAGGAAGGCTCTGTCAGCTGACTGCCCAGTCAGCCTGGCAGTACACCCAGAATCCAAAGGCAGAGAATTCAGACAAAACAGGGCAATGTTTTTAATGGGCCAGATCAGCAGAGTCCAAGGAAAGAATTCACTTCATTCCAGCAGCTGGCACCAGTTGAGACAGGCCGTGGGTGAATAGGCAGCTCTGTGGTACCCAGAACACCCCCCGAGGCCCAAGACAAGTGGACTTCTTCGTCTCTGTTCAAGACCTTTGTCCCCAGAAAGAAGCCTGACCCAGGGTCCCTTCACACTTCCCTGTAAACTCGGTGGGCTTCAAGACGACCTTGGGATTTGTGGGGGGAGGGAAGGGCTGGGAGGCGCTTTTCCTCACAGGCACCTCACTGTGCTGTTCTGGGGACACTCCGATGACGAGTCACCCTGACTATTCACACCAGTGCGCCACCTGATGCCTACTCTTTACACAAATGCCAGTCAGGGACCTGAATCACTGCTCCAGCCACCATCTGCCCTCATCCCTCTGCCCCATCTCTGACTCTGCCTTTCTTCATTTTGGCCTTTCTCTTAGACTCAGATTCTCCCTCCATTCCCTGTGAGGAGCTTAGCTACAGGCCCCCTCCCCCAGTGAAATACTAAATTTCTCTGCACCCTCCAAAACATCAGTATGCTAAAATGCTCACTCCCTATCCATACTGCCCACCAGAGAGCCTGGGTGTCCCCATATGCCAGTGTTGAGCCCCTCTGATGGTTGGGGCAACCTACATCTGTGCCTCTCCAGGGACCCAGATGCTGTTTCCATGGAGACCTAGTCAACCAAGAAATTTCATTTCCAGGACCAGCTTCCTGCCTCAGCCAATGATTCCTCCATATGATTCATATACTTACATCAGAGTTCTGAGATGTTGAAGTAGGACAGACAAGAGCAGAGCCTCTTCCCTCCCACCTTTGGAAAGAAGGAGGCATCACTCACTCGACCCTCACTTCCCCATCAATCCCACGACCAGATCAGATCGCCACCCCCAGGGGCCCAAGTCTTGAGTTACTGTCCTCTCCTGAGACTGGGATGTACCACCGGCGGCTATCCCTTCACACTAAGCTAGAAGGTTTCATGTCCTCACTTTCTACCGCTGGCTCTGTGCCACCCAGGGCCCAGTCAGCACTGATTCCCAGCTGCTCTACAGTGAGCCCCGGAGTGCAGGTACATGATCCCATCCAGGGTTGGGAGGCCTGGGAACAGTTTCCCCTCCAAAGGCTTTCCACTTACTAATCCCATCAGGGGTCTCCTCATCCACAACCTACTTGAAAATTATTCCAAGAATAAGATGTTCCTGGGAATACTTAGAATCATAATCAAAGCCCCAGTTCATTGAGATCTCACCCCATATAGAGTGCTTTCAATACATTACTTTATTTAGTCCTCACAACAGTCCTGTACAGGAACCACCTAGGTGGGGTGGGATGGTATAAAGCTCTGATTCTTTCTCCTCCAGGCAGACAAGGATTCTCCCCACACACCTCAGCACAGCCCCCTCCCTTGGCACTCGTTTTTACTCACTCATTAACCACAGTTAACACACCAGCGTCAGCGTCTTGCATAGCTACTAAACAGGAAAGTGTTCCTGTGCCTCTGCGGGTCCCCTCCCATCCCCTCACCTCTAGTTGCTGTGGGCCAGGACCCTTCTCTACGTGTGAATTCCTCTGATACTGGGACAAGACCAATCCCTCTGACCACCTGTATAGCCCCAGATAGCACATGGCCTACCTCCTGGTCAGGGGCTCTTCCTTCCAGTTTCCCTTGAGCCTGCCCATCTCCTGTGGCTTTACCCAGAGAAAGGTCCTACCCCAGACAAACTCCCCCATCCCCAGGCAGTGGCGGGAGTAACCAAGGGCAGCCAGGCCACTCAAACCCAGCAGGGCCCAGCCTTAGCTTTTAAGCATAAAATGACCACAAGAAAACAAAACCTTGGTGAGATAAAAAGTCAGGTTGCACTAAAGGATGTTTGGGGCTGGTCTTCCAAGCTGACAAGAAGTGGCTTGCATGACATTAGTCCATCAGCCCTGCAATTCTCATCACAAAGTCCTCTCCACTCCAGAGGCAACTCCTACACCACAGACAAGGAGCGATCTGAGGTGCTCCATGAATTTAGGACAGGGCTGATCTTCCCTTGTCCCACTACTCTCACCCTCTACCAAGTTCCCCAAATCTCTGCTTCTATATACAGGACCCCTTTACCTACGCCAGATAGCGACTTACCAGCCCAGGCCAGGCTGCAGAGCATGGCCAGTATCAGGGGGACACAGGCCTTCATGGTGCCCTGTTGGAGGACAAAGTGGGATTGGCTGTTGGACTTCCAGCAGAGTCAAGATGAATGTCACAGCTCTCTAATGAGCCTTATTTCCCAGGCTGATCCTTTTAAAGACATCAGAACTTGTAGATCTGGTACCTCCAGATCCTTCCAAAAAGAAAAAAATGGGGAGGGAGGGATCCCAGATGGATCGGAGGTGGTTAGGGGGTGGGGTTCTCCAGCTGTTTGAAGCCTGAGGGAAGGTGACTAAGCAGGCAGGTAATGCCAGATGTTTAGAACAGGTAATGCTACCCATTTGTAGCTAGAAAATAGGTCATACAAGCAGGCACAGCAAGATGGGCCTATGTTAGGGGATTCTCTGTCTAAACTGGGGGCACCCGTGGGCTCATCTGTGGGTGATGCCTTCCAACAACCCACCTACCTGCGAGCCACAGGCCTGACTTTCTACAGGGAAGGGGCTACAGGCTGCTTCATCTTTGAGTTACTAGTACTTAGCGTGAGGATCACAGCAAGACGATCATTACAAGTCTGACTAACAGTAAGTGCTCAAGCAAGCGTTGGGGTTAGTGGAAAGAGAGATATAAGAGGCATGGGCTGGAGACAAGGGCTGTTCTTACTACCACCAAGCCGCATGTAGCCAAATCACCTTAGAAATATTATGCAAATGGGTCTCTAACTCTTCCTGAGTCAGCATCGCAGCTCTCACATGGTTCAGGTTCTCATGGGTTCCAAGTTTATGAGGTCAGGGAAGGGCAAGAGGCCTCTCACAGACAGCCTAAGGACCCACCCTTCCTCTTTTGGGACCCCAGGGCCTCACTCCCTTTATCCCCTATTCACAGTCCTCCCCGCAAAGACCCTCCCCAGAGAGAGCTAAGACCTCTCAGGGCTCCTTTCCTCCCAAGTCCAAGAACAGAGGTGGAGAAACTTGGGGCTGCCAGGCTTTCCCCTCCTGCTAAAGGTTCAATTTGCTACGTAAATGCCCTTTCCAGAAAGAGCACTGCATGAGGATTCTCAGCCCTCTCAAAAAAGAAAACTCTCCTATAAAAAGGCAAAACTTATGAACAATTGAGACTACGGTACAGTTTTGTGTTTGGTTTTTGTGGTGGGAATGGCATGTCCTCCTCAGCCAGTGTTGTTTATCAGTGAAACTTTTCCCCTCCTGTCTTTCAGAGAATGGGGTTGGATTTGCCAATCCCTTCCTCGTGCTCAGACTTTGTTTTGAAACTTCCTGTCCAGGCCCCAGGCGGAGCCGTTGCCGGTGGGTCAAGGAGACTCCCCAGCCCCTTGCTGTGTGGAAATGACATCAAACACGTCCCAGGCTCAGGAGTGGAGAGGACATCCTGGGCACGCCACCTTGAAGAGCACTTGGCTCTGTCCTTAGGACTGGAGCCGGCTGGAGAGAGTAGGAGCAGAAACAGCTGCTGTATTTGCACACGTTCCATGGTTCCATCGGTGCGACTCGAAAGGGCTGCTGAGCCACTGCCAGCCGGGCTCCTCGTCTCCCTAGATTACAGCACGTGGACATAGTTCCGATGCCAGTCGGTTTAGGAAATAAAGGAGAGTGTCACTGGTTGGGCCAGGAAGCAAGGACACCTCAGGGATTGGATGATCTGTCCCTTCCAAAGGCCCAGCTGGGTGGATGGACCAAAGCTGTCAGAGCAATATCCAACCGAACTGACTGTGGGATGAAGCTTCGAGGGTGGGCACATTGCCCTCTATTAGGTGAATTTTAGGTCAGGAGCATGGCTGAAAGCTGGGCAGACCATTAGACTGACCCCATGAGGTCAGATGGGTCATCTGAGGACCCATGTGTTTCAGACGGAGCCCTCCAACAGGAACCAAAACATTGACTTCACCACCACCACCAACACTGACGGAGCACTTGCCATGTGTCACACACAAAGAGCTTCCTGTGGATCTCGCCTTCGTTTTCACTGCAACCCTTACCAGGTACCCTTGCATCCTCATTTTACAGATGAGGAAACTGAGGCACAGAAAGGTTGGGAGATGTGCCCAGGAGCACACAGTTATTAAGTTATACAGTCAAGTCTCTGACCAGAATCCACCCTGGTGAGCACCGATGACGCCCAAACACCACACCTTCAAAACGCAGCAGCAATCATTTCATTATGTCCGCATTACTATGCAAAGTGGTCTGAAATCAGATTCACTGGAATTTCAGGGACCTCAGAGGGCACTGGTTTCACTTCTTATGTGATGGTGCAATGCCCTACATAATCCTAAGGGTTGTTCTGCGGCCACTTGAATACTGCTGTGTAAGGGATCTCACACTCTCAGGGCTGCTCATCCCCGCCTTCCCAAATCTTATTCCCAAACCCCAGGACTTTGCAACCCAAGACATGCTGACATGGATGAAAGTAGATAGAAGAGTAGGGAAAAAATCCATTCAGCCAATATATAAGCAGATATCCATACATTTGTGCAAAGATGACTCATAGATAACTTAGATGCAGTATATATCGGAGAGGGCAAAAGTAGGTTTTCAATTGTGATTATGCAAAACAGTTTTTTCTTCCATTATTGTTTATTAACCTGTATGTCTTTTTCCATACGAACAACTGTGCACCCACTTTTGCCCGCCTCTGTACATGTGGAGAGGCAGACACATTAAATTGTATTGCAGAGTTTCTCTTCTTGGCCGGCCTGGCCTGGACAGAAGACTCTGCGGCTCGTCCAAGTTCTCCCTGTTAGGTCCTCACATCCGCTTTCCACCTTGATTGAAGGCTCTTTCCAAGGAACCACTGTGGGAGGCGGTCAGCAAGGTGAGAGTCCAGGAGGTGGGTCTCAGACATCTGGGGTGGGGAGGGGGTGGGGAGAAGGGCATGGAGTTGGTGTACCCACGATAAGAATCCTGAGAGATGCCTCCTCCACATCAGAAGGTGAGGAGAGGGTGCAGCTGTGTCCTCTGTGGAGGGCGGGAGGGTGGGCAAGATTGTGAAGCTGCCTGGGCAAGGCTCTAGGAGGAAGTCAGCTGCCAGCGACGTGGGCTGTGGGAATGCCACCAGGAAACGTTTACTGGGTGTGCGATGTATGCCTGGTCTATGCTGTTACTGGACTGGTGGGGCTCAGGCTGGGCTGGAAAAATATTCTTGGAACTGGTTGTCTTCTGATGGGACAGAGGACAGTGAAGCCCCAGCATTTTGGCTGCTGTTTGAAGTAGACCCCACTCATCTCTGGGTACCAAAGTACTCAGGGGTCTGTCAGGACCAATAGGCTGTGGGAGAGTTGACACAGGGGTCATATGCCCAGGCCAGCCTATCTCACCACCCTTGTCCTCTGTGAAACCAAGACCGGCTCACTTCAGCATAGGACCAGAGACTAGGAGGCCCCGCAGCTGGTGCATCTCCGGTGAGGCCAGGAGTCACCTCCCAAGGGGACCCTGGCCCCTGAAGATTCTGGGTTTCCAGCCTCCATCCCACTGTGGCATGTGAGTGCCCCAGGATAGAGTCCCAGGACGGTCACTCACATCTGATAACTTGTGAACTACATCAGTCTGTCATGTCATCTTACTTGGTGAGTCTTAGAAAGGTTCCATGTATGATTTCTTCCCACGCTGGTTTTATACTGTGTACTTTTTAAGTCTGTGGGCAGCCCTGACACTCAGCATCACACTCATGGCCTGCCCTGGGCACATGAGTCAGGCATGCTTCCCGAGCCACTCATCCCAGTTCCCAGGCTGTGCTTCTGGTTCTGCAGGCTGAGCCCCATGCCAATCTTCTGCCTGGGATGCCCTCCCCCGGCTAGCCAGCTGTGCGTCTGCTACTCATCCCCCTGCCCCAGGATAAATCCACGCTTCCACAAAGCTGGACTTCCTCCCTCCAGCCTATGGATTCAGTTCTTGACATTTGTCCCATGTGTGCCTTTGACACATCGTGGCCACCTCTGATAGATGGTGCCGCCAACATGCTGTCGGTTAACCCATGCACTGCCATCTGACTTTTCATCCATACAGGTGTCTCTTCAGCTCCTCTGAAATTCCTTGAGACTGACTGACATCCTGCCTCATGGATTCCTTCTCCTGCTTTGTATTTTCATCCAACATGTGTTAGATAACTGTCAACGTGTGCCTGGGACCAGGGATGAATGAATGAGTGAATGAATGAATGAATGAATGAATGAATGAAATGAAATGCATGAATGAACTGAGCCTTCCAGCCCCACTTGTTACAAAGGAAAGATAATGAGCAAGACAGAGAGAGCAGGTGGATCCTTCTATGAGATCTCGAGGCTCAAGTGTTTGCTCATGGGAGAAAGGGAACCTCAAGGGCAGTGGGTGTCGTGGGGTCCAAGGATTCATGTGTAGTTATGTTTTCATTTTTAGCTATATTATATGTTTACTTGGGACTAATGGAACTTTTGGGGAACCTAAACCCCCACCCACCCCTTGGAAGCCCCACTGCAACGGGTGCCATCACAGGGATCAGAGAGAGCCTGGGGTTCCCGCAGGTTCTGAATCCACAATGTAACAGATAACTCAACTTGATCTTGCTTTTTAGGCTCCCAGAGTAACCACCTGCCTCCATGTCTCACCAGCTATGCTGATGTTTGTTTCACACTGCCTACCAGTGATCAGAAAATAAAATTTCTATCTCATGTCCCCAAACCCCAGTGGCGTTGGAGAGCATTTGGAGGCACAAAGAGAAGAGGATGAGACAGGCAGACAGTGACAAGGAGGCTCGGAGACGCAGGAAGGGTGTGAGCAAGGCAAGAGCAAGGCAGAGAGCCTGTCGGAGGCCAAGCCAGAGCCAGGCGCTGGCATGAGGCACCTCCCTGGCCACTAGCCCCAGGTGTGTTGGCGCAGCCAGCGGCTCCATCCTCATGGAGATGATGACAGAACTGGCAGGAGCCGTTCCTGACCCATGGTCTGAAAATCTCCAGTCTGTCTAAATTACCATAATTACTGTGCTAAGGTAGTTGGAATGTGGGCAATTTCCCCCTTCCTCGCTCACTCCTTCATTCACAGGGCCATGCTAAGCCAAGGAGACGCAAAAGTGAGGAGCGCAGCGTCTGGCAGGGGAGGGCGACGAGGGACAGAGTACATTAACATCTGTGACTGGAGCAGCAATACACAGTGCTGAGGCCCCCAGCTCTCACGCCGGACTGCCACTCACCAGCTATTCGTCTCACCCCTAGGCATTTTTCCTGGCTCTATGCCTCAGTTTCCCCTGTTACTTAAAATAGAGCAAGTAAGAGTATTTTACAGGGCTCTTGTGAGGATTGAATGAGTTAATACTTGCAAGGCTCTTAAAACAGGGCTTGGCACAAAACAAGACCAGATAAGTATATATTAAACAAAGAAAAACTAGGGCCTCAGAAAGCCAAATTTAGATAGGATGATTAGGGAAGCACTCCCTGGGAAAATGACATTTAAAACAGAGACACAAAGCGGCAGCTTTTTTAACCTCTTCATACTGTGATTTTTTTTAATTCCAAAAATAAATGTACATTTAAATGTTTTTGTTTAGTCCTGGGGATGAGTCTTGAATGATTTACACTGTCTAGCTCACCCGGTTTGGTTGCCAAAGGTGACCACCTCATTTCTCCTTTCGGGGGCCGCGGCTACAGCCTGAGGCACCGAGCCTTGCTCTGTGGGAGGTGAGGAGCGTGGACGGGAACAAATCCACAGCTCTAGGTCCCCGCACCTTGTGCGTTTGTGACGAGATTACCAACAGCTGCCTGGTGCAGAAGTCAAGAACCGAGAGAGGTGAAACGGAGAAGGCTGACCTTCTCCGTGGGCCACCAGAGTCCAGTCTCCCTCCAGCACACAGGTTGTTGCCCCTGCAGGGCCCGGCCCCAGCAAAGCTGAGTGGGTAGAGCTGGCCACCTACCTCTGCCTCTAATTCTCTCCCTTGGGGGGCCCTGTGCTCCCCAAGGTCACTACAATGTGCCCTAAGGAATGCTCTGGACCTTGCCCCTTGCCCCATGTCATGACAACTGTCCTCATGCCATTGCCTCAAGGCTCTTTCTTTCCTTTTATCCCCTTTAAAGTGACCATTAAAATTCTCCCAAGTTAGATATCTACACAGCAGGGCCTTCTACGGACAGGCAGGACTCAGGCGAGCTACAGGAGGCGACAATTAGGGACGGGGAAGTCTCTGAGAACCCTTCTAATAAACCTGCTTGCAGCTGGCTCTCCCTCCGGAGGGCAGCCTGGCTGGAGGCCACAGCTGGGAAGATGCTTGGAGGGGTCGCAGCCTCATGACCAAGAGAGGTCTGTGCCCCTTCTCCCCCTTTGATGCCTTGAGCTGCCTAAGTCATAGACACTAACTGCAGGAACACATCCCCAAACCCTCCTAGTCCAAATCTCCGCTTATAATTAAGGAAACTGAGGCCCCGGGGGGGAGGGGGCGAGGGACTTGCCCAAGGCCCTGTGGCCGCTGAGTCCAAGGCTCCTCCACCCCACACACTGCTCACCAAGGGAGGGCCACCTGACGCACACCTGTGCCACCTCAAGCTCTGGTCTACAGGGCACCTTTCTGGAAGCAGAATAAGCTTACATTGTCCCGCTGCCATGGCCCTAGCAAAAGGTCAGCCCCGCTCCAGCCCTCTGCCTGCCGGAGTCCTCTGAGTGCCAGGAAGCCTGCACCGCCTTCACTCAGCAGCCTGGAGACAGCTCCGGCTGCCCGCAGCGCACGCCCCACCCAAAAACCCAGGCTCTGGAGCTTCCCAAGGGACAGCGCATGACAGAAAGTCAGGCAAGGCCCTCAGTGTCTAGGTACCTGGCCCAGGGTCCATGTGGTCAGGGTTTAAATACACACGAGCCACCTGAATCTCACACTTTCTTGTAAAAAAAAAAAAAAAAGTGGGGTGGGGTGGGGCAGGACTGGGCTCCGAGCCCAGACTTCTTCCTTCTTCAGGGGGTCACTGAGCCCACGCTCTTTCCCCAGTGTCCCACCAGCAGCAGCCTCCTCTGGCCCAGCAAGGCCACCTGCCCCAGGACGGCCCCAGGCATGGGAGAGAAGATGCTCTCTAAGCACAGCTGAGTCAGACAGAGCTCTCAAAGCACAGCTCTTAGCGTGACCCGGTGTCATCATCACCGGGAGGGACGGCAGCCGCCTGCCCCTGGCAAGAAAGCCCCTTGGCCCTCAGGTGCCCTGTCCGGCTGGGCAGCAGGAGGGCGAGACTCAGTCTTGAAGCGTCCCGAACCTCGGAGAGGGGTGCCTGGGGCAGCTGGACAGGCACCCCCCAATCAACACCCCACCCCACGAGCTCTAAGTCCACGCTGGCTAGATCACCAGCCCAGGCTCAGGCGGGACTGGGGAGAGAGGGGAAGGCTGGCTCCCAGGGAGAGGAGCTGGAGCAGCTGGAGTTTGGACTCCCCAGCCTGCCTTACCCCTTCACCAGATCCTGTTCAGCCTGCTGAGGACGTGCCCCTCCCTGCTGTGCACCCCACAATTAGAGTCTTGGCCTGGCCCCCAGCCTGCCTCAGGCCTGCACAGGGAAGCGAAGGGTAGGGGTAAGGGAAGGGTCAGGGTGTGTGTGTATTTGAGAGAAGCAGTTATCCCCTCCGTTTTGCTCTCACACACGGACACACACACACACACACACACACACACACACACACATCTCCTCTCTGCTTTACCTCCTTCTAGGTACAAGATTTTTCAAAGGCTTGACCTTGCGCTTCCTTCCTCAGCCATCCATGAATTCCTCCTCCCATCATGGCTCTCCTGAAGCTGGGACACAAACTGGGAGCCCCCTGCACACCCAACCATCCCCCTGCCCCACGCTGGGCTGTCAGGAAGACAAGGGACACCCCTCAGAGCTAGAGTCACTGTGACCTGGAGCCTTTCCCTCCTCTGCGGTGACACGGCTCCATCACAGGGCCTCCAGCTCCAGGTCTGTGTCCCCCTGCCGCCCTGGGCCGCTCTCCCGGCGAGGCCTCTCCCAGCAGGCCCCAGCGGTGTCCTGCCCCAGACTGGAGCAGCTGGGAGGTTGCAAGGCAGTCCAAAGCTGAAGGGAGTTTCAAAAGTTGCCAAAATTTCACAGGGACGCAGATGTGACCGAAGAGAAGAGGAGAAACACTGCTGGGGACACAGCCCCCGCCGCGCTTGGCTTCCATGGCCGCAGGGCTGGTCTTGCCCTTGAGTCTGAAAGGATGGTGAAGGGCCGTGGCAGACTGAAACCCCGACAGACAACGGGTTTAGAGGGAAGGAAGCCCCTGGGAGGCCTGACTCATCAAGGCCGAGGCTCAGCCTTGTGATTGCCCAGCTCTGGAAGCTTCTGTGCCCAGTGGTCCTCCGTCCCGCTCCTGGTTACCCCTCCCCAGGTTCGCCCTGGGCAGTGGGCTCTGCCTGACTTCACCGAAGGTGACGCTGTCCCTCCGCCTGGCTGAGGACACAGGGCTGCCCAAACTGTTCAGGGACTTGCTCAGATTCACTTAGAAACCTGAGGTTTTACCCCAGTTGTGCTGCCCGTTGCTAAGGGTTCTGACGCTGTGCGGAAGCAGCGGCATGTGTCTGTGAGCAGGGATGAGAGGTCTGGCAGTGTAGGGCTGAGGGGAGGTGGGGTGTGTCCAGCCTGAGCCCTGCTGAGGGAGGGCCCACTTCCTCCCCGTGCCCTGGACCCTGCTGCTCAGCGCCTACCCCGGGGTCATCCCCAAGGCCAACAGGTCCCTCTTAGGGCCAGACAGTGCCCCTCCCCCTGCCAGGCCCAGTGCCATGGGGAGCAGAGAGCAATGGAAGGGGTCCTCCCAGTAACTGGCCCCCAGGGGACATGCTGAAGAGAGGACTTAATGCTGACAGAGCCTGCTGGGACCATTCTCATCACTGATGAGAAATCCTGACTTCCTGGAAGCCTGTTAGGCCTCAGCAAGGGATGGACTCCCCTTGGAAGCCTCTGCCTCGGTGTCCTCTCGGCGGTGGAAGGAGACAGCCAGAGCTGGGCTGTAATAGTCCTCCCAGCCCACCGTGGACAGCCGAAGGCTACCCTGGCCGCCAGTGACGGGCTCCAGGCTCCAGCAGGTGCTGCGGCTAGACTTCGACAGCAGGCAGCAATCTGGAGCCTTGCCTGGGTCCCAGAGACCACCCACGGGCAGTGGAGCTGCTCCGTCAGCCTCTCTGGGTGCACTCCAGGGCGCAGCACATCCTCCACAGGGCTGGGCTCAGAACACAGGCATCTCTGTTCATTTACGGTAACAATAAGGCTCCTCGGGGACCACCACTCCCTCACTGACAGTCCTGACCACACCCAGCTGTTTCTCTCCTATGCTATGGAAGGAGAAGCAGGACTGCCCTAGCCCTCCCCAGCCCCCCACCACTGGCACTACCCCTGCCACACACATGCCACACACATGCCACACTCTCAGTCCACTGCAAAAACAAGCCACAGGGCCGGGAGAGGCTGGACAACAAAGCCACAAGGCACAGTGTGGAAAACACCTGGTGTGGGGAGCTCTCTATTGAAGAGTCCAGCACCTGCTCCGCTCTCCCACCCGCTCCGGCCTCTCCGGCCCCGTTCCTTGGCTCGGGGCCGCTCATTCCACTCTGAGGTCCTCCTTGGCCGACAATCATCACAGGGGATAGCTGCCTCCGCACTGCCCGATCCAGGGCCTCGAGTCCATTCCTCGGAGAGCCCTGCCCAGCTGTGGCCAGCCTGTGGCCCCCTGGCCCAGGCGAGCCCTGGCTTTCCAGGCGGGAAGTGCCTGCTGCTCCAACCCCAGCCCCCTCTTCAAGGCTCCAGCTCCCGGGAGAGGCGGGACAGTTCCCGCTGGTTGTCGATGACCTTCAGCTGCTGGACATAAGCCCAGGTGCTGGCTGGACTCCGGGTGCTCAGGGACTGCTCCGAGCCTGGCGGGATGGGGGAGGCAGTCAGGGAGGGCACAGACACACTTTGTAGAGCCCATCCTCTCTCCTACCACCCACCCAGCCACTTCCCACCGCCAGCCCTGAAGACTGCTGCCCCTCCCCCACCGATCAGGGGCAGACAAGAAAAGCAGACCCCCAAGATTACATATAGCATAATATCCCTTTTACTAAGTTTACAAACAACTAAAACTAAGGACTATTTGCTGTCATTATAAATATATTATATGAGTCATTTAAAAGATGTGTGTGTGTGTGTCTGTGTATTAAAGCTATTTTAAAGAATAAGAAAATGACCTGGCTGGGTAGCTCAGTTGGTTAGAGCATTGTCCTGATATGCCAAGGTTGCGGGTTCGATCCCCAGTCAGGGCACATACAGGAATCAACCAATGAATGCACAGATCAGTAGAACAACAATGTTTTCCTCTCTCTCCCCGCACCCCACCCTCCTGCCGTCTCTGTCTAAAATCAACAAATAAAAAAAAATTTTTTTAAGTTTCATTAAAAAAACAAAAACAAGACAAGACAATAAGTAACTCAAAATCCAGCATAGCAGTTGCTGTGGGTGGGGAGGCAAGGGGACAGGAGAGGGAAGATCACAGAGAGAGGCATTGTTGTCAACGTGCTCGTGCTGGGATTGGGCCCAGAAATGTTAATGATGTTATCAGAACAAACACATACATAAAGTGCAATAAAAGTGTGGTATGAGCCCTGGCCAGTTTGGTTCAGCGGTTAGAGCGTCTGCCCGCGGTCCAGAGAGACCCAGGTTCGGTTCCTGCTAAGGGCATGTGCCTCGGTTGCAGTTTGTCCCCGGCCCCGGTTGGGGTCGTGTGGGTGGCGACCAGTCGATGTGTCTCTCTCACATCGATGTTTCTCTCTCTGTCTTCCCCCACTCTCTCCCTCCCGCTCTATCTGAAGATAAATGCAAAAAAAAAGTGTGGTATGAACTGGGAATGAGGATGGATCCCGTTCCGTGCAGTTGAGGGCCGATGTTTGGAACGCGGGTCTGGAGCAAGCATGCCTGGGCCGCGGCTCTCTGCTGACCAGCGAGCCTCTGCCACGCTGTTCCCGCGTCAGCCCGACTGCACATCTTCACATGGGAATCCCACTCCACCTGCCTCACAGAGGTGTTAGCAGCATGTATCATGTGTGCATCGTGTATGCAGGTGTGTGCATCGTGTACGCAGGTGCCTGCACATGGCAGCCGTGGCTAACTCATCAGCACCCAGCCCGCCCCACTCACATGTGGACGTCCTGGCCGCCTGGCTGTCCTCGTGGAGGTGGGACACGCGGCTTCTGAGTGGTGAGAGAGGCACTGGGTAGGGGGAGAGGTGGGGTCAGGGAGACAGAGCCGGCCTCGGAGGGCGTGCTGAGGGCCCCGCCCCGGGACCAGCGCTCTCACCGTTGCCGTGGCTGCGGCAGTGGTGCAGCATCCGCACGGCTCTGGCCATCATTCTCTGTGGACAAAGCAGGACAGGAGGTAGGAACCCTGGCCTGGGGCAGCGGGGTGCTCCCAGAGACCAAGGCTGTAAGAGGGGCGTCATGTCGGCTTTGCCCAGCACAGGCAGAGGCCCAGCAGGAGCCAGGAAGTGGGAAGCACAGAGCGGGGAGGGCTCGGGGAGGAAGAGGCCTGGGAGGGGCGCGTGCTGGAGGGTGAGACCGCTGAGGCTGCCACCCCAGCAGCCCCCGTGGAGCAGGCCCTCCAGCACACAATGGAGTTAGGCAAGAGTTATTTTAAAATAAGTTTTCATATTCATATTATTAATAACTTTAGACCATCTCCCACCCCCTGCCCCCTTCCAAGGTCATAGTCGTATCCCCCAACCCACTCCAGTAGCAGATGACTGCTCCTTGAACTCACCATCTTCTCAAAGTTGATGAGATTCTCCACCAGGGTGTGGTTTCCCTCGTGGATAAAGGTCATGTCTGCCAAGAAACAGCTTGTGCTCAAAGGTCCCCAAATGCCTTCCCCTTTCAGCAGCCCAGGAAAGGTGAAGGGCCAATAACGAGGGGCCTCGGGCCTGGCCCACCCCTACTGCCCTCTTCCTCTGGCTCCCCTCTGACCTCCTGGGGTAATTCCTTGTATGCCTTAGGCCTCATATCATGGTCCCTCAGTGTCACCACTGTCTGCCCGTCTATCCTAACTCTGCGTCTAGCCCGTGAACTCCCAATTCGTCTTTGTGCTCGAGGGGTCAGCACGTTGGAATCACTCAGGGAGGGTTGGGTGGACATGCAGACGGGCGCAGGAACGGACAATAGGATGGAGGCTGGAAGGTAAGCTCCGCTCCTGGTACCTTTGAGAAGAAGGGGCATGAAGGGGATGATAGGAGGGGAGAGCTTGGTGAGGGCCAGGCGATATACTCGATGGTTCCACGAGGGGTCCTGGGAGGGAAGGAGCCACAGTGAGAGAGGGAGGGTCCCCGCCCCATAACTCACCACAAACCACAGCGCAACCCAAAGCCCCACCCCATCAAGGAGGGCCACAGGCTCATCCTCTTGGAGCTCAGCTCCTCCTCAGCCCCAGGCCTCACCCAGGCCGGCTGTGGCCTGTGGCAGGGAAAGGCTGTGTGTGTGTGTGTGTGTGTGTGTGTGTGTGTGTGTGTGTGGCTTCCTGGCTTCCAAGAGCCCCCAAGGACCGCCATGGCGGCAGTCACAGGGCCCGAGGCCTCGGGGCTCTCTCCCCTGCGCCCTCTCTGGCAGGCACCTTCCTTTCTCCAGAGCTCCCAGCACCATGCTCACAGAAACACCCCTGCGCCAGTTCTCTCCTGAACGTTGTCAAAACCTTTCAGAGCCCCCAACAATCTTTGGGAGTTGAAGTTCAGCTTCTCAACTCTATCCTCATCTTTTGGCCTAGCCTGACCCACTGGCAGGCCCAGGCAACTGGGTGCTGGAGCTGGGATCTGCTTCCTGAGTCGGGAGGCAGCGTGCCCTGGATGCCCCACTGGCGCCTCGACCCCAGGACCAGACGCCATGGGTGCCTCTCCTGGTCTTCACACAGGATCTCAGAGCCCCAGCAAGCGAACCTCCCCAGCACCTACATACACTGAGGGATAGAATGCTCTGTGCACCCCACCATGGTGTTAAACACCCGTTCTTCAGCCAATTCCCCAAACTCACAGGCCAGAGAGATCCAGGCCCTGGCTCAGGGGTAGAAACCTCAGAAGTGACCAAGGACAGTGGGGGACTGCTGGAAGCCAAGACTCGGGTTTCTGGAGGGACAAGCCGAGGCCCAGCACTCACCAGCAGCCTCTCAAGGGCCGAGTACAGCTTCCGGACTTTGTGGGGCAGCCGCTGCGAAGAAGAGGTGGATACAGATGTCGCTGCTCAGGGGCAGGAGTCCTGTCCCCAGCAGGACTCCCAGGATGGGCTTGGGGCCCAACCTCAGGACCGGGGTGCAGAGGGCCGGGCCTCCCCCTCCAGGTCACACCTACCTCCCAGGTGTGGGCCAGGCGGCTGATGGCCGAGTTGCTGAGGCCAAACATGACAGCAAAGAAGGAATTGAGGTTCTTTTGTTCCTTGAGGCTGGTAGCAGGAGAACCAGAGACCCTCAGGGGAAGCAGCCACACCCACAGAGCCCCACATCAAGACAACATCCAGGCCTGGGACCCACAACCAGGCAGGTCAGGCCAGGGCTGCCTTTTCGGGGACTCGAGCAGGATGAGGCGGGGAGGCAGAGTCTCCAGGGCACCCAGGGGATGGCAGATTTGGCAACATACTGACAGGGACAGGAAGGTTTAAGAAAAAGTGGCCTAAGGACTCCGCCACACATCCCATAGACCCCCACAGGTACTCACTGGGCTGCCAGCTTAATGAACTTCCTGAGCAGCTGGGCCCGTGGGCCGGGCACGGGGCAGAGACACAGCTCGGTGGCCACCCAGTACTGCAGCTCGTTGAAGCGGCGCATGAAGCGCTCCAGGTTGGCGGTGGTGATGTCCCGCAGATGCTGGGGGCCCAGCACATAGTGGATCAATTCTACCTGGGTGGGGAGCAGCACAAGAGATCAGCACAGGCCAGGCGGGACACCCACCACCTGCCACCCTTCCCTCGGCTCTGTTCCCTGCACCTGGTGGATACTGTTGAAGAGGTTCCAGTCATGGTCTGTCAGCTGGCCTGCCAGGTCCTTGGCGCTCACCAGGTCCAGTCCCTCAGCAGAACCCACAGTGGGCCCCAGCTGCTCCGGGTGTGGGGTCTGCAGGTGGGAGAGTACTCAGGGGGGTGCCCAAGGAATCAAGAGGAAAGGTATCAGGTGAGAGAAAAGAGTTTGGTGTAGACTCTGTGCCCGCAATCAGAAGAGTGTTGGGGAGGGCAGGGGTGTTACAGAGAGTGAAGGGACCTCTAAAGGATGGGGCTTCCCAAGGAGGCATCCACAGTTCCCTGATACCCAGACCCCTCCCTGTAGGGTTTCTATCCCCTGGGGAGCCCCTAGTGGGGAAGGTCTTCCTCTTTCTCCTGGAGAGCTCCCAACCACTCTGTCCTCCCCCATCCTTTGGAATACCCCATCAGCTGAGGCCCACTCCTTCCTCCCCCCTTAAGGCCCAGCAGCAGCCAGACTAGGCCCATTCTCTCCTCAGCACCATCCCTACCACCCCCAAAACACAGATCTTCCCTGGGTCCTGGCGCCCTGCTTGTCCCTACCAGCTCATGCACTTCCTGTGGGTTGACAACAAAGAGCCGCTCGTTGAGCCCCAAGGATGTGGCCACACCACGGGCATCTGGCTGCAGGCCAACGGCATCTGCAAAGAGAACAGAGGACTCACTAGGTGGGGACAGGGAGGAGGCAGGAGCAGCCGGAGGCAGGGTGGAAGCCCTGTTTGGGAGGCTGGGAGGTCCTTCTCCCAGTGTCAGGGTTAGAGTCCTGGGCAGGTACTCTAAATGCACAGGTGCACATGCTCACGCATCTGCACTGCCCAGGGCAGCACACCCGGGGAGAATGAAAGGGGGTGCTCAGTGAGACAGGAAGACTTCGGACAAGGTGGGAACCCCCCTGAACCTCAGTTTCCTCCTTTGTCAGGTGGAAACAATAAGGCTTGCCCTGACTATGCACAGTAAAATGAAATAATTTATATAAATAGTGGCTATAAGTATTATATGATACATATAATAGCCCCATGAAATCTGGGAAATGCCTTCACAGAAGTCTTGGTGCTGATGTTCCCCAGATCGTGTGGACTGGAACTGTGTCTCCAGTCATGTTGGAGTCCTCAGTCCCTGGACCGGTGGCCTCCAAAGTAGGGTACACAAGGCCATCCATGTGTCCAGGAAAAAATAGTAGCTCTTCTACTTAAATTTATTTTTCTCATCCGTTTTGCATCTCTATTTTGTGTACAGTTTTATAATTACATAACATTAGTGTAGGAGTTCGTGTATATGACTTATAAGAAAATATACACATAGCAGGAGGGTTGTAATAAGATTTTGGTTACTGAAAAGGGTGTCGATCAAAACACTCTAGAAATCTGTTCTCTAAACAGCACCTGGCACATGAGTAGGGTGTCAATAAATGTTGACTTTGGGCAACCGCAACTCTCCAGGTGGCCACCAGAGGGCAGTGCTTCCAGAGCACTTCTAGGCACAGGTGATTTCATCCTCTTTCCCCAGGTTCCGAAGGGAGAAGGAGGTTTGGCTTTTCTGTTTCCACTCCTTGCCATTATTCTCTGGATGCCCCTAATTCCAGTCTGCCCTGGGCTCCAGCTGTCAGACCTGGGTGGTATCCTTCACAGACAACAGTGGTTTTTACTGTCTCAAGTTCTCCAAAGACATGTCTTAAAAATCCACGCCACTGTGCTCTGAGCATTGACTTTGCGCCAGGCGCCACTCTAAGTGCTTTACACACAGCATCTCATTAATAGTCACAGCAGCCCTGGCCGGTTTGGCTCAGTGGTTAGAGCGTCAGCCCGTGGACCAATGAGTCGCGGGTTTGATTCCAGTCAAGGGCACATACCTTGGTTGCAGTTCATCCCCGGCCCTGGTCGGGTCGTGCGGAGGCAATCAGTCGGTGTGGCTCTATCACATCGATGTTTCTCTCTGTCTCTCTCTCTCTCCCTCCCTCCCACTCTATGTGATGATAAATAGAAAAGTATCCTCGGGTGAGGAATAAAAAAAAAATTTTTTTTTAAATAGTCACAGCAGACAGACCTATGTGATAGGTAGGTCCAGTTACAGTGCACCTTTGACAGACAAGGAAACAGAGGCTCAGAGAGGTTAAACACCTTGCCCGGGATCACACAGCTCACCAGCAGTGGATCTCAGATTCCAACACAGGGAGTCCAGTCTATGCTCTTAACCATCACGCTGCTCTATCCTATCTGCCATGGCACCTCTAGCTCCTAACACATTGCTGGCCCACAGCTGAGCCTCAGATATGTTTGCTGACTGACTAAATGAATGAAGACTACCTAAATTCAAAGGCTAGCTACACTCACTATGAGAGCTTGGGAAAATTGCTTAATCCCCTTGAGCCTGTTTCCTTGTCTGAAAATAGGATAAAGTGCCTATCTCATAATATTGTTATTGGATTAAATGAATGTATAAGCATGATGATAATACTGGTAGCAGCTAATACCTACAGGGTGACGAAGGTCCCAGCCCAAGGACATACAGACAGGGAGCTAAAGGGCTGGAATCAAATGCGGGAGCAGGCTCCAGAGTTCATGCTGTTAAACACCACATTTGGAGCACTTTGAAGAGACATCATCAACCTCCCATAAATGCCAGCCATCATTAACACTGATGAAGACGATGAAGATGATAATGATTTTAATTAGGGGATCGGGGCATGGCTCTGAGGGGGCCTCTCCCCTGGGGCCACCCTACTCAGACACAACTCACCGCCTGCTGAGTTGACCTTCACCAGCACCTGTCCCTTGGTCCAGCCATCTTCCTGGGCCAGCGCTGCCATCACCTCTCTCACTGACGCCGTCACAGGCAGCTGCAGGGTCAGCACCGAGTGGTCTGGCCGGCAGATGTCATAGGGGACTGGAGAGGAAGACCGGGCTGAGCTGTGGGAGGGGCTGCTTGGTCTCCCCACCCCAGGAGAGAGAGGGCAGCACACAGTGCAGGGTCCCAAGGAGGCAGGCAAGGGCACTAAGGAGAAGCCTGGGTGGGCATACTGCGCAGAGCAGGTGGGAGGCCCTGAGCCGAGGGGAGGGGCAGGCTGACACTGAGGCCCTGAGGAGCACAGGGTGCCATCCTTGTCAAGGGTGACTGCGGCAGAGTGTGAGCTATATCCTGGCTGGCTCAGACCACCAACCTTTGTCCCCAACTCGGATGGCACAGTTGCTGCTGGGGAGGGGCTCGTCCTGGCTGGGGAGCCAAACAGGCATGTTCCGGGCCTGAGAGGGAGAGAAAGTAAGGCCGGGAGGACACCGAGGTGGGGCATGCAGGGCCAGGGAGGGGCCCTGTCACTGGGAGCACGGGACCTGCACGCCATGCACACCCACAGGCTCAGCTTGCTGAGTGACCCTGAGCCAGGTGAGACCCTGGGACCAAGGCTGCAGGAGCAGGGATGGAGCAGGGCTAAGAACGAGGTGTGCCCTGTGTGTGTCACCCCCTCTGCCAAATAGGCCCGAGCTGCTCTGGTGTGAGCACACCTCAGCGGGTTTTCCCCTCCATTTCCACCTCCGGCTACCATGTGCCATTTGCTATTTGCTACATGCCAGGCTAAGGACATGCTTATTCTAAGTATCTGCATATTACAATAGTCTTTTGACAAAAATATTATTATCGTTATTATTATTACCATTTTATAGATGAGATAAATTAGGTTCAGAGAGGTTAAGTAACATGCCCAAGGCAACACAGCTGCTAAGTGGCCCCGCTGGAATCCTAACCTGCTCCTCCCTCTCTCTGTCTCTTATCTACCAACACTCAACTGTGTCAACTGCCCTGTCGAACCCACAACCCCTCCTCTGTGGGCCCCTCCCCGTCACACCCTGCAACTCTCAGCTCAGAAGTTACTTCTCAAGGAACTCCCTCCCGACCCTGAGCCAACCATCCCCTTGTCTGCTTTCAGAGATCCCTGTCTTAGCCCTTGGACAGCATGAGATTGTTTGGCAGCTCTGTCCCCCTCTGGTCTGTAAGGCCTTTAAGGCCAGCCCCCTACTGCACTGTGGGCTCCTAGCACAGTGCCTGGCCCACGAGGACCATTCCACACTGGCTCCTAAGGGCCAGACAGGCCGGGCAGTGCCGCGAGCCCTGGAGAAACAGTGGTCCAGGCCCCTCACGCGTGAAGCCAGCAGTCTAGTGGGATGTGACAGATACCAACAACCTATAAGCAACTAGACAAATAAAACAACTCCACATGGTGATAACGCTTTGAAGAAAGTCATAGCAGACACCTTGGAGGACAGTGGCCAGTGGAGGGGTGCTCTGGACAGAAAGACGGAAAGGGGCCTCTCTGGAAACCCAGCATTTTGGCTGAGGTCAGAACGATAAGAAGGATCCAGGTAGTCAAAGAGCCAGAGAAAGAAAGCTCCAGGCCCTGAGGTGGGAACAAGCTTCACCTATAGAAGAGAAGGAGCCCGTGAGCATCTTCAGCAGAGAGGAGGGGCGGGTGAGTTGGGAGAGGCAGCTGCGCATACCGCAAGCCCAGCTGAGCCTTCAGATTTCATTCCCCAGGCAGCACTCCCCGCAGTCAGCCCCAGCCTACCTTTCCAGTCCCTTCCCCCCATTCCTCAGCCAAATCTCAGCTCCAGTCACCCTTCTCCTCACCCTTTGCTCCCTGGGCCCTGCTAGGAATGGCACTGGCCCCCTCTGACTCTCGGAGGGCCCGCCTTCCTCTGGGCGCCCAGCACAGGCCTTCAGGCCCCACGTCTCGCCCCCAGGGGGGAACCCTGACTGGCTCTAGGGTGGCAGTGGGGCGAGGGGGTGACCTTAGACCTCTGTGTCCCCATAGGGCCTGGCCCGGCACCCCCGGAAGCCCGTAGGAACACCCATCCCAGACCCGAGGGTGTGTCTCTGTGCGGGGACCTTCCACACAGAGCCCCTGGGGGGGTGAAGGGGAGCCATGCAGTCCTGAGAGCAGCAGAGGGAAGGAGCGGGTTGACAGAGGCGAGAGCAGCCCATTCAGAGCAGACACCTTTATCTGAGGAGATGCACTCCCATAGCCATTTTCCAACCTGTGGAGGAAGGGAGAAGGGAGGTGAGACGGGAGGGGCTGGAGCCCAGGGCTGGACCCACCTAAGGCTCAGAGTTTCACAGACTTGGTGAAAATCACCGAGAAAGGGGCAAAGCTGGGGCTGAAACTGGGGCGCCGGATTCAGTGATTTCCCCAGGCCAGCAGGGGAGAGAAAGGGTTCAAGGGGGAAATGGGCCCGGGGGTCAGGTGGGCACTGGCTCAGGTGAGCTGTCCCCATGGGAATGTCTGGGAAGGGGAAGCTGATCTCTAGGAAATGCACCGGGCGGGGCTGGCAGGAACTGGCACCGAGGCTGCTGGGCAATGAATGCGTGCGGAATGGAGGAAGTGAGAGCAGCAGGTGCACGGGGATGGGACAGTGACACCCCAGTGGCTGCGTGATGTGTGAGGATGGCTGAACGCATGCGTGCGGGCGAACAGCAAGGGGACTGGAGGGAACGACTGACTGACAGGAGCAGGACTAGACGAACGAGCAACCGCAGGCAGCACTCACAGGTGTGCCCGTGCGCAAGGCCCTGCCCTGCACTCTGAGGGCGGTAGCTCCTTCCACCCTGCAACCAGGGAGGTGCTCACCCAGATTACAGACAGGGCCGAGGCCCCGGGGGTGCGGTCCTGTGCTCAGGGCAGCACCGCTGTAGGAGGTGCAGCCTGGATTAAAGCCCCATGTTTGAGTCCAGAGCTGGCGCCCTCAGTCCCCGAGGCACCGCCTGCCATACGTGTGACAAGTTAACTCAGAGCTGAAGCATCACCTGTGGTGTCGCCGCCTCTCCGGCCACTGCTCCCGCAGCAGGTTGCTGAGCCGGGCATCCCTGCTCACCAGGTCTGAGAGTTTCTGGGAGGAGCCAAGAGTCACTGAGTGCTGTAGCCTTGTCCACCCAGGCAGCCCTGTCCGCCCTGCCTCACTCCCAGGTACCTGGAGAAAGCTGCTGGCCACGGGGTCAGTGTGGAGCATGGGGCCATACAGGGCCACCCACTGGCTGACCAGCCGCAGGATCTGCTGTCTCTTGTTGCAGATGTAGGTGTTGCGCTCCTGCTCACTGCCTCCCGCAGGCTCCGCGTGGAAGGTGAGCACCCGTCAAGGAAACCACAACATCCGACTGAGCCACCCACACTTCAGGCAAAGGAAGGGCAGGATTCCCAGGGCCCCCTGGCAAGCTGGGCCGGGCATGAGGCTGGTACCTTGGAGGGTTCGGCATAGTCATGCTATGAGCTATTCCTTCTCCCCATCCCACACACCATCCTAGTCACCTGGGGCCGGAAGGATATTGGTGCAGGAGGGCAGCGCAGAGCTGGGTGCTGGGCATGAAGACTCTGTGGGTCAGGAGGAAGTCACTGAGGAATGTCTCTGTAGGGCAGGCAGGGATGGGGAGTCAGGTGGGAGCAGGTCAAGCCCACTGAACACAGGTACACACACAGCTGGAGTGTCCATCCCCCAATCTCACCATGGTCAACGCACCACCAGTGCCCAGCCCCTGTGACTGTACTCCCTACCCAAGCCAAGAGCACAGGAATGAGGACTTCCTGCCAGCTGGCCCCACCGACCAATCCAGCACCCGATCAGGTCAGATGCAGGTGCCTGGTCCTCTCCCAGGCTGCGCTGACCACCTGATGAGTCAGAGAGAAGGCAGGTGCCTCCTGCCCCTACCTGTTGGATCATGAGTGCTGGAATCAGGCCTCATGGCCTCCAACAGCAGTTCTAGGATCTTCTCCGGGGTGCCAGACATCACCGTATACCTAGGAGGAATGGCCGATCCATGCCCTTGTGCCACCACGCCCCCTCCCACAACCAGGCAGACGTCCACAGTCAGCCATATCACTCTCCCTGCGCGCCCACCCTGCCCCTCTTTGGGGTGGAGGGGTGGCGGGTTCAGGGGCTGCATCTGAGTCCTGGGGTGTCTCTCCACCCTCAGGAGGCCAGCAGGCAGGGGTACGACATGGAGGAAGGCAGTAGAGCCTGGGGACAGGAAGGAGAGAAAGTGGAGAGGGAGCTGGGTGGGTGTGTTACCGGTTCCTGCCTGGGGTTGGGGGGCAAGAAGAGCCAGCGCCCTGAGAGGTTCTCTCCAGCACCAACACCACTTTGCCATGTTCCTCCAGCCTCATGGTCTTTGCTTCCACGTCCTGAAGAACAAGCCCACCCAGCGCTCAGCACCTGCTATGACCCCTTTCCCCATTTCCAGGGCCTCTCCCCACACCTCCCCCATTCCAGACCCTGAACCCTAAAAGGGCCCTCAGCCCTTCTCCCACCCCATTCAACACCCACCACCTGGATCTGCCCCTCACTCCCCCCTGCTCCTCACACAGCCTGAGCCCCTTCTCTGCTCCACCCTCCCCGGCCACCCTCCGTTACACTGCCCCTCGCACTCCAGTTCCCCATCCCTCTGTAGCCCCACTACCCCCCTGGTCTCCCACACAGAGCCGGAGTTCACGGGGCTCAATGAACCTCATCAGCATGCTATGGGCTTCCTCACACCCCCAGGGCTGTGCTCCCACCTGCAGCCATCATCTCTCTCTGGTCCCTCCTCCTGCCCCACACTTCTCCAGAGAACTGTCCTTGCCACGTCCCCTGCCCTCCCCATCCCCAGCAACGTCACCTTGATGATACGGTTGAAGTCCTGCTTGTCCACTCGGAGAAAATGACAGTTGTCTTCTCGCAGGATGATGGTGGCCGCCCGGGGTGCATCATTCACCAGAGCCAGCTGTCCAAAGTCATCTCCCTCGTGCAGTGTGGTCACCAGCCCCTGTGGCCACGCCTTCGTCACGGCCCACCCACCCGACCCCCAGCCCTCATGAAACAGACCCATGGCGGGGAGAAGCACCGAGGCAGGAGAAGACCTGGGTGATCAGCAGCCTTGGGTCCACCAAAGGCACTGCCCATGAGGACAGGGACCAGGGAGCAATTGCAGCCCAGGGGGCTGGAGAAGAAGGAGGGACTCACCTTGCCGTGGGTCACCACGTTGACAGATCCCTTCCAGATCATGTACCACGAGGTGCCTTTGTCTCCCTGGCTGAACACTGAGAAGAGCACAGATCAGACGCGCCCCAGCACCCACCACTTCCCTGCAGCCTCCACCCGTGTCCAGGTCCCTGGTGCCCAGCTTCCTGTCGGACTTACACACAGTCCCCGCCTTGCTGTGTGGTTCAAACAGCAGAACTGCTGCTAATTCCCGCTTCACCTGTGGGGCAGGGAGAGGAAGGTCCGTGGGCAAGTCCAGGGCAGAGGGCCTGGTTAGTGTGAAGAGGAAAGGCCCCAAAGCATGAGTGCTGGGGGCAGAGATGCAGCTAGGTCAGGTGGCCTGGGATTTGGCGGAGACGAAGCAAGGGCGGGGCAATGGGCTAAGAGAGGCAGGAGGATTTCCAGACAAGGATGTGGGAAGCTGGAAATTTCCAAGCCACAGGCAGAAGGGGAGGGAAGTGCCTTCTGGCCCAGTGGCTGGCGCCTCCTCGGGGGGTCACAGGGAGAGGAGGCTCCAGGGAAAGGGCCGGCGGGTGGGCAGGCCCTGCGGACTGACCGAGTTGGAGAGGTGGGCCACGGCCTTGATGTGCAGCAGCTCCTCGAAGATCAGCTCCAGCTCCTCTTCCGTGCGCTGCCCGGGGCTGCGGGCGAGGGGGGCCCAGGAAGCAAAGGATGAACACTGGGCCCCAGGCCACTCACCCACAAAGCCCAGGCCTGGGGCAGGCGGTGCGTCAGCAAGGGTTGTTATCATTACCAGGGTCAGCCATTCCCAAGTTCACACTGTGCCAGAGACGGGACTGAGCGCTGCCCCGCACCATTTCAGTCTGCCCTCCAACGAACCGGGAGGTGGCTATTCCTACTCTCCTCTGACAGAAGAGGAAGCTGGCACAGAAAGGCCAAGGCCACCCCGCCAGCAACCAGTAGAACCAGATTTGAACCCAGACCTGCCTGAGGTCTCCTAAGCCCACCCTCAGCCCATGTCGCCCCTCAGAGCAGGCAGTCTTCAGAGGCCTGGCGCCCCACCCTCCGTCACAGAGGGAAAAACAGGCTCAGCGGGGAGGAGGGCTCAGATCACAGAGCTGTGGCAAAGTGCGGATCAGAGCCCAGGCCTCTGATCCAGCCAGGGTCTCAGTGATGAAACTGAGAAACCGTGGGGTCTGGGAGCCACGTGGGACCTGGGGTCACAGGATGCAGGGTGCAGAGTGCCCACTCACGGCTTTCGAAGTGCCACAGTGAGCAGGGCGTCAGGCCCGCGCTGGGAGAGCAGGGCCATGGCCTCAACCAGCTCCTCCTCCAGCTCATGGACCCCTGCGGGTTCCGGCTCCGGCCCCGGGAATCGGTAGAATTGGGTCTCTCGGTCCTGGAAGGTCCAGTCGTGCTTCACTGTGGGGAAGAGGTCCAGGAGTGGAGGAGGAGAGGAAATTGAGGCTGAGTGGGTATGAGGCCCCACTGCAATGCCCATCCCTCCTTAACCTGGACACCTGCTCCCCAGGACTGCCCAGCCCAGGAGCCCGGCCCCTGCTCAGGCTCACCATGGCAGAGGGCACCTTCATCTAGGAGGACTTGGCAGATTCCCACGGCTTGGCTCCGTGAATGGACCCCAAGCCCCAGGGCCAAGATCCCATCCACCAGCTCCCGGCCTGAGCAGCACTGCCTACAAGAGTTGAAGGGTCAGGGTAAAGGAAGGACAGTCAAACAGCAGGGGGGAGGGGAGAGGGAGGAGCTCTCCATCCAGTAGGCACCTTCCTAGGCCCAGCCCCAGTTCTGCTAGACGCAGGACCCAGATGCCTGGAATAGCATGAAAGAAAGAGAAAACAGAAGGATGGGCAAGGAGGCAGGCAAGGCCTCCACTCACCGATAGAGCCTAAGGTGGTACTTCCGGTCTCGGATGAGGTTCTGGCAGGTGGCCAGGAGATGTCGATGCAGCTGCTTCCCAGCCCTGAGCACCCGGTCTGTGGATGCCTAGGAGGGGGGCAACACAGTGGCTCAGGCCCTGAGCCTTGCCATGCTGCCCCCGCCCAGCTCCAGCCTCAGGCTCCTACCTGCTCCAGGCTCACACTGAAATCCAGGGACTCCTCGCTGTTGGTGAGCGGCGTCTGAGGGCAGTGGAAGAGTCCACCTGTTAGTGCCAGGCCTTCCTTCAAATCCAGCTCCTGGACCCCCCCTTTCCCCTCCACCCCGTGCCCAGTTCCTGACTGCAAACACATCCATGTAGCTACTCATTCAACAAATACAGTAGTCTCCCTCTTATCTGTGGTTTTGCTTTCCAAGGTTTCAGTCACTCATACTCAACTGTGGTCCAAATGGAAAATTCCAGAAATAAACAATTCATGAGTTTTAAATTGTGTGCCATTCTAAATAGTGTGATTAAATCCTGTGCCATCCGCCTGGGACGTGAATCATCCCTTCGTCCAGCACATCCACACAGTGTAAGCTACCCACCTCTCAGTCACTTAGTCGTCTGGGTCATCACATACTGTGTGGTATCCCAGAGCTTGTGTTCAAGTAACCCTTAGCACTGGCCGTGTGGCTCAGTTGGTTGGCATGTCATCCCGTGCACCAAAAGGTTGTGGGTTCGATTCCCTCTCAAGGTACATACCTGGCTGGGGCATGTACGGGAGGCAACTGATTGATGTCTCTCTTTCTCTCTCCTCTCTCTCTCTCTCTTTCTCTCTAAAATCAATATACATATCCTCAGGTGAGGACAAAAAAGGAAAAGTAACCCTTATTTTACTTAATAACAGCCCCAAAGTGCACCAGCAGTGATGCTAGAGATTCAGACATGCCAAAGACAAGCAGTACAGTGCTTCCTTTGGGTGCCACGGTGTGTGTGCTTAGGAAAAAAACACTATATACAGGATTTGGCACTCTCCTTGGTTTCAGGCGTGTGCTGGGGGTCTTGGAACATAACCCCCGAGCTGAGGGAGGATGACTGTAAACAAATACGCATTGAGCACCCAATGTGCCCGACATCACCTCTCCCCGCCCGCCACCTGTCCCCAGACACCTAAGCACTTCATCCCCAAGGTGAGCGCCCCAAGATTCTGGTTCTGCTTACTCAGAGCCCAGGTGTGCCCAGGCTCCCAGGTACCCCGTGCCTGGAAGAGCATGAGGACCTGAGATAAGAAGGCCCTGAGAGGCCAGGAGGCAGGTGGCTTGGGAGGCCTGGAACACCTGCTCCTCAGCTGGGGTCACAAGGCCTGATCCCGGAGCCAAGGTCTACCCCAACCACAGGACCGTGGGCAACCTCCTGCCCCATGTGGGCCTCAGTGCAGCCTAGTAGTTAGCACAGACCTTGAAGCCAGACTCCTGGATTCAAATCCCTGCTCCTCCATGTATCCGCAGTGTGACTCGATACGATTTAACCTCTCTCTGCCTCAGTTTCCTTGTCTATAAAATCTACAAAACACTCAGAATACCTATCCAGGCTTTTGAGAGGATTACGTGAGTTAATACATAGTGCATGTTCAAAGCACGGCCTGGCATGGAGCTGTATGTACATGACAGCTATTCGTGCTCATCTGTGAAGCAAAGGCGCTGCTTGCTCGAAAGCCCCTTTCCTCCCGGAGATGCTGCTGCCAGTTCACACGCTGCAGGAGTGAGGAGGGCTCGGCAGCACCCAGGACGGGCTCCAGAAGCCGGTTTTATGCAGAAACATTGGTTGATGAGGTTTCCTGCCTTTTGTATCAACCGAGCCACCCAGCCTCTGTGCCCTGGATGTTGGCCATGGAAATCTCTCCCGACCCTTTTCTTCTGCCACCTGAGAATGGAATTTGTGGACATCTCTGAACAGGATGCCCTGCCCTGCAAGAGCCCTCCGGAAGGCAGAGCACTTTCCAAAGCATGATCACTCTGTGACTCCCTCTGATCCTGTACTAAAGAGGGTCAGATGTGAACTGGGCGGGGCAGGTATTCTCTGTCCTCTTTGATTTATGAGGAAACAAAACTCGTGAGATGAGGCGCTCAGGTAACTCAGTCATACCTACTTGAGACAGCCAGACAGCACGGATAAACTCGAGTTCCCACCAGAAGTGCTCACATTCTTGGTCTCACTCCACCCACCACACCTGCCCCTTCCTCTCCCTTCCCCCTTCTTCTCCCCAGTCCTCTCTCTCCTGCTTCCCCAGCTGCACTCAGGTCCCTGAAAACAACCTGGCTGCAGAGCTGGGGTACAACCAGGCCTGGGGCCAGAACCCCCTCCCCTGGTCCTGGCATCCTCTATCACGTGCCAGGCTGAGGCCTGAGGTCTGGCGTGTGGACACTTGGCCCAGTGCTAGGCGGAAGCCACTAGGTGTCCCAAGGGTATCCCTGCCCGGGTCATGGGGCCCAGTCTGGTGCCAGACACAGAGCCCTGGAGACTTAGCAACAGGAAATGAGGAGGAGGAGGAGCCAGGGAAGGAGGAAGGGCAGGAATGCTACCCAGCCAGCCCCAGTGTTGGAACAAACAGTGCTGAGTGCTAATGACTTGTTGTTCATGTCAAAATGCCCAGGTGGCCCAGTCCCTGCCCCAGCTCCCTTTGGTGCCCACAACCCAGGCTCCAGCACACACTCCTTTCCTGGTATTATTCTGACCCCGGAGGGCACATCAGGAGGGAGGTGCCAGGTCATATAGTCAGGCTGGTCACCGCCCAGATCCCAGATCCACAGGCCTGGCTGAAGCCATTTCCTGTCCTGCCCCAGGGGATGAGCAGGAGGGTCAGGGGCTGGGGGCTCTGGCCCATCAGAGCTGAGGGGGGACCTAAAGGCAGCCCTCTCATTTTGCCAAGGAAAGCAGGTGCCCCGAGAGAGGAAGTACTTACACACTGCTTAGAAATGGAAGATCCTACTGAAGAACTGCTACCAACACTGACCCTGAAAGTAGGTGTTTGTCTCCTGTTTCACACTAGCGAGAAGGAGGCTCAGAGGTCACATAGCTACCCTGAGAGCAGTAAATATAAGCATCAGGATTCACACTGTGCCCGTCTGGTTCCAAAGCCCATGTTCTTAACCACTATGCCCTACTGTCTCCATGGCAACTACCTTGTCTCCCCTACCGTGCCACGGAGGTTGAGATAGTAGAGGTTCTGCTCTCAGGAATGTTCCCCGGGCAAGTGAGCTTGCAGAACCTGGGCCACACAAAGTGCAATAGTTTTGTCATCCTAGTCCCTCCGGGCCCCGCCATGTCAGGGTGAACTGTTCAGGGGCAGTGGTCAAGTGTGTGGGCTCTGGAGCTGGATGCCTGGGTTCAAATCCCGGTTCTCCCATTACCAGCTGGTTTGGGCTGTTTATTAACCTCTGTGCTTCAGTTTCCTCATCTGTACAATGGGGTTGACGATAAAAGTACCTATGCCGCCCTGGCCGGTTTGGCTCAGCGGTTAGAGCATCGGCCCGCGGACCAGAGAGTCCAGGGTTCCATTCCCGCTAAGGGCATGTACTTTGGTTGCGGTTCATCCCCGGCCCCAGTTGGGGTCGTGTGGGTGGCAACCAGTCGATGTGTCTCTCTCACATCGATGTTTCTCTCTCTCTCTTCTTCCCTCTCTCCCTCCCGCTCTATCTGAAGATAAATGCAAAAATGTCCTCGGGTGAGGATAAAAAAAAAAAAGTACCTATCCCATAGAGTTGTTATAAGGATCAAATGAGTTCATAATAGAGAGCACTTGGCTTGTAGTAACTGCTTATAAATGTTAAGTAACTTGATTAAACTTTATTTCATGACGGGCACCTATTACCTGGACAATGCAAGAAATGTACCTCGGCTGACCCTATCCTTGATCTGATGACCTTGAGTGTCAGCTTAGGGGTTCTCAGTGGGAAAGACGTAGCTGATATGGGTTGAGGTGAAGGTTCTCGCCCATCACCTCTTCTCATGCCTTCACCGGAAGGACTCAGGGAGGAAGAGGAGCTGCTAGCTAGCTCCCATGGCACCAGTGCCATGGCCAGCCCCACCCTCCCTCTGTCACTGAGTGTCAGAGCCCCACTGAGGGTGAAGGCATACAGCCAGACAGCTGCGTGGGGACCTGTCAGACCAGTTCCATTAGCTCCGTGGCTAGGGTCTCTGGCTGTTCTAGTGGGACAGGGAGAGGATGCATGGGGTGGGGTGATGTTTTGGGGCATCAGTGTTACCATCTGCAGCAAGAAAAAATATATCATGAGCTTGGGCTCTGCTGCCAGATTACCTAGGACCAAAGTCCAGCTTTGTCCCTTAGCAGCTATATAACTCTGGACCTGTCATAGCCTCTCCGTGCCTCAGTTTTCTAAAATGAGATGATAGCACCTATCTCACAGGGCTGTTGTGAGAGTATCTGATATGATAAAGGTCTTATGAGAGTGCCTGGGACATAAGTCCTAGATAACTAACGACCAGCTATTACCATTATTTTGACAGGTTGGATAAAAGCATGTTTTCTGAGTTAGAGCATAGAGACATCACTCCAAAACAATCACTCAAAGAGAAGCATCCAGGCTTCTGTGAGCTCATAGGACCCACCAGAGGTCATCCAGGTCTTGCCCCTGCCTCCAGACAGATTGATCCCTCTGTTGTTTCCCAGACACCAGACAACCTCCTCTCCATGTTTTCCAAAGGAGATGTTCTTCCATTCCATTCCAGTGTCACTTTTATCAGAGTTGGTAAGTCCTTTCTATATCTAACCTCAGGCCCTCCTGCTGTAACCTGCTTTTATTTTCTCTTGTCCTGGTCTAGTAGGAACAGAAAGTGCTCTCTTTCGCCCTCATGAAGTGGATGGGTTTTCCCTTAGTTTTCTAAGAGGTAGGCATAGGCTGCATAACTCCCAGCACTGTCCTCCTGGGGCTCCAGGCTCTACTCCCTCACAACATCCACCCTCACCCTGTGTGTGCGTAGCCCCTCCTTGCACTTGTCTCTCGTGCGAGCTCTTCATGGGCCAAAGGCATCATCCAGAGATGAGATGTACAGTTTTATAGGGACCCAGAGTCTCAAACACAGACACAATGGGCTGAAACTACCCCACCCCCATTCCCAGAGATGGTCATCAGGAGAGGGTGTGGCCCTTGTCCCAGCCCTAAAAAACTAAGTTGCCTCTAATCACCAATCCCCACTTGTCCCCCTTCCTGGTGGAGGGGGGGGATTGTTTCTGTGCCTTTGACCCCATTTACACTCCAGCAACCCTCACCCCCACCCTTCCTCCCTCCCCAAGCACAGCAGAGATTGGAGGAGTCAGGAGACAGCCTGGCGGCCTCCTCTACCTACTCCCAGACTTTGGGTCCCAGGGGATCCTCCAGTGACCTCATTGTCCTAGCACCTGACCTTCCCCCCACTCGCTACCTTGCCTCTACAAGCTGGGAAGGGGACAGGAAATGCACAAGTAATTATAGCCTAAGAGGGAAGGAGGGAGGGAGTGTTCCAGCCCACTGGCTCCAAGCAGTAGCTACTGCCAGTGACCCGGAAGGGGGTGGGGGGGACAGCTAAACCCAGAAGTGACCAGCTCCCTTGCCTCCTCCAGAACCCCATCTTGAGCTAGACAGGCCCGAGAGGCCCCTTATCAGGAAGACCCTGGGAGGGAGGGTTTGGGGGACTGCCACCTAAATTCTCCTCTCAATTCCCATTGCGAGGATGACCCCTCATGTTAGTGGGCCTCAGTTTTCTCAACTCAGCCTCCTGCTTTGGTAGATACAAATGGCAGTCGAGAGAGGTAAGAGGAAGGAGGCAGAAGGTGGTGGTCATTCTACTCAGCGGGACTTGTCCATAAGAGATGAGCTCTCCCAAGTCACCTGCTCATCCACCCCGTTACCCAAGGGCCCTCCTGCACCCGCCCCCATACACACAGGTGGGCACACAAGACACACACTGCATCTCAGGTGAAGTCACTCCATGAAGTCTGGTGGCTGGGAAGAGTTTCTCGGATTGTTTGGATCCAGCAACCACTACCCTGCACCCCACCCCCATTCCCTCTCCAGCTCTCTCCTTCACCTTTGCAGCTCCAGAAGTGTTCTCCACTGGCAGCTCCGGTCAGCTCAGACTCTCTAAACTTCTCAGACCCCTGAGCTCCCCAAAGCCAGATGCCAAGTAGTGTTCACATGCCACCTCACCCCCAAATATAAAAGCAGAATGGGTGCAGTTCAGTCGCTCACTAAAGGAGATGTTGCCATGGTGATATATGAAGAATAGTAACCAAGCTTACCTCACCCCTGACTTGATCTGGCCCCCTGTGTTTCACATGTGCCTCCTACCCTCACATGGAGAACACACAAGGACCTAACCCAAGGCACACAGAGATGATGGAGAAATGACAAATACCTTGCCTCTCCCCCATGCCTAAGTGGGGGCACTTGGGCATCACACACACACATTTGACGCAGCTGTGTGAGCCACCCACGCATACCACAGCTAAGCTGCCTGACCCACTGTCCATCTGGCAGTCCCCACTACACCCCCAGAGCAAGCTGGGCCACCACCAGCATGCCTGTGCTCCCTATCCAGACTCCCCTCCAGCCCTGGTCCCTGGCTTGGGCAGGTGACGGGCACTCACCCAGCGAAGCCCCTGGATGCGGCTGGGGCGCTGGTGCTCAAGCAGCAGCTGGTAGGAGCAGCTTCGGGGCCGGTGCATCCGCCTCAGCACCATGTTGAGCAGCGTCCCCTCGGGCACCACGTCCGGAAGGCCTCCCACCTGTGGTGCTCCCAGATCTGCGCTCTCCTCCACAATCAGGCCCACCTGCCAGCGGCTCTCACCTGGCCAGCCCACCTGTGAGGAGGGGAGAAAGGCCGACAGCCATGGGGCTGGGGCAGCTGGACCAGGGCACAACTCCTCCAGGCAGCACCGCTTCCGTAGACTCCTCTGGACTGGTCAGGCGGAGGTGCTGCAACCCAGCCAGGAGCTGGGGGAGGGACAGGAAGACCTTCCCTGAAGCCTGCCGGTCTGGCGCACTTAGGGGTCTCCGGCTGGCGGGAGCTAGAACCCTCCTTCCTGGTCTTCTTTGGACTTCTGCCCCACCCCGCTGCCCCAGTCCCTGCAGGGATCTCTACCACCTCCCAGTTTGAGGCTATGGACTCACTGGCCCCCCCAGAAATGCAGCTTCAGCTCAAACCCTTCTCCTCCCCTCCTCCCTCACCCCTAACCAACACTCTCTCTCCCACCCAAACTCCCCATCGCGTCAGCTTCCTCTTCTGCTCCTCCTCGCCCCTGACCCCACCTTACCCACCTTCATGATCCTTCTCAAGCTCGCCCAGCCGTGCAGGATCTAGCAAAAGGCTTGCGGGTGGGACCCCCAGCAAGCCCTGGTCAGCTCCGGTAGGCGGATCCTGGAGGGGTGCGCGCTCTGAGTCCCAGGCGCTGTGACCAGGGCCAATTCCTGGCTGGACCGGCTGCCCGAGCAGCCAGAGGCAGAGCTGGGAGGAGAAGCTCCTCTTGGGTGGGTAGAGGACTGAGGCGTGCGGGGGGGGGGGGCTCCCCCCTCAGTGACAAGGAGCCCCGAGCCTCCACCTTCGTCCCAGACGAATGAGCCAGCTGGCACCGGGCACTGAAGCGAGGCTGCAGCTGGCACTGGTCCGGGAGGGAGCTGTCACACCCCCTGCGCTGCCCGCCCCCTTCCCCTCCCCGGACAAGCGGAGGGGGCAGGGAGGAGGCGCCCAGCCTTACGGTCAGGGAGGGTGTAGGACTGGGGGCTGACCCGGGCAGGGGTGGAGAGCAGACTCGGGGGTCTGCGGAGCGGGCAAGAGCCAGAGCCCTGAAAAACCCCAGGGGCAGGAGCGGCCCTGGGGTGTGTGCCGAGGCCACTGGGCCCAGGTGACCGGGTAGGGGCAGTGAGTGGCTGCACAAACAGCCACGTGGCCCAGAGGAGAAATGCAAACAAGGAAACCGGGGAGGGGGGAGGGAGGTGAGTCATTGTGGCCCCACCCGGGAGGGAAATCCGGGCTGGGGCCGCTTCCCGGCTGGGGCGTCCTGCCTCCTGTTTCGATTCAGGGTCTCCAACTGCTCCGGGGAGGGATTGGGCTGCCTTCCGGTGGGGAATCCCGCTGCCCAGCCTCCCACCGCTGCGCTCCCAGATACACACCCCACGCCCCACTCTCCGCCCCACAGGCACACACCCGGCGCGGTTGGGGAAGCTGAGGCTGGAGAAGAAGGAGTGTGCTCCGGGATGGACAAAGCGTGGCAGAGTTTCAAGGAAAGAGGGGGTTTTCGAGGGCCACGCCCCACTGCGCGCTCCTAGGCGGCGCTGCGGGTGCCAGCCCAGCCCCGGTGCCGTGACTGTACCAAGGCTCCAGTCCCCTCCTTGGCCTCAGTTTCCACCACCGTGCAGGTAGCCCAGTGCAGTCCTCAACACCCCACTCCTGCTTCTGACAGGGCGGAGAGACAGTGGCTCCGCGACTCCCTCCCGAGGCGACGGGTAATTTGCTCAGCAAGTTAATGAGGTTTTTAGAAAGAGGTGCACGCCCCGCCCCTGGCTTTCTAGGACTCGCTCCCTTTTGGCCCCATCTCTGTCCCTTTCCTTCTGCTGCGGAGCCTGCTTGGACTGGGGGAAAACACAACTCTCACAGTCCATCCCATTGTTCCATCCCATTGCTCTGGGACACGGAGTCCCCATCTTCCACCAATGATTGTTTTCTTGCTGCCAGTTTTTTGTTTTTGCTTTTTTACCCTCACCCGAGGAGATTTGTTGCACTTATCTTTAGATAGAACGGGAGGGAGAGAGGGAGGAAGGGGGGGGGGAGAGAGAGAGAGAGAGAGAGAGAGAGAGACATCGATGTGAGAGCGACACATCGACTGGTCACCACCCACTTGACCCCAGCTGAGGCTGGGACAACCGAGGTAGTGCCCTTAGGGGGAACATAACCTGGGTCTCTCTGGTCCTCTGGCCAGAGCTCCAACCAATGAGCCAAACTGGCCAGGCCAGGGGCTGCCAGTTTTAATTGTGATTAATGTGTATTAGAAAATCTTTCTAAGAGCTTATCAAAATGCATGTTCCATCCCCACCAATTCAGATTCAGTCCTATTGGTATGAAATGGAAAATCAGTATTTTGAATAGACACCCCCCACCCCCGTTCTCCACTGTGTCCACACTTTGAAAAATCTTGGTGGAGTTTTAAATGGCCCTCCAGGGAAGGAGGGGGACCTGAGGATGAATCTGGCCCCAAGTCCAAATCCACCCACCCAAGCTCTGGGAATCTCGAAGAAGGAAGACAGCTTGGATATTGGCAGGAAGTGATAAAAGGCTGGGGTCACAGGTGTGCTTGGGGAAGAGTGTTCAGGGGGAGTTAGATGTGTGCGTGTGTGTGTGTGTGGGGGGGGGGTTGAAGTTTCAGATTGCTGTGGCCAGTGACCTGGTCTAGAAGCTCTTGCAGGGGAGTTTTCAGAGACTTTCAGTGGGGTCAGAACACTATTCATACTGGCCCTGGGCAGGTGGAAAAGGAGCTGGGGAATGAGGCAGGACATCTGCTTCTATAGACCTCTCAGCGGGCCACAGTAGCCTGTAAGTGCCTGACACCGTTCCAAGTGCTTCACATGTATGTAATCTCTGCCACTACCCTATGAATTAGCAGTACTGCTGTTATTCTCACTTTGCAGATGGGGAAACTGAGGCTCAGAGGTATCAAGTAACTTGTTGAGGCCGCACAGTTAGTAAATAATGGACTAGGGCTTGAACTCAGGCTGCCTGGTTTCACTTGACCTCCATGTTGTGCTGTGTTGTGTATACATCACATTCATTCTTCTAATCTGGACCACACGTCTAAGAGAGGAAGGGGTGCAAATTGAGGGTTGGGGTGCAAGGATTTAAAGAAAGTCATTCAAATCAGTGAAAATGAACATGTCCCAACCCCACTTTCCTCTCACCTATGTCCCCTCCACACTGTCCTTGCCTTTCTTTTGTCCCATCTCTTTCTCATCCCCCCTCCCTGGAAGTCTGAGAAGATGGCCTGGTGACTACCGGCTCACTAGCAGCCAAAGGAGACCATGGGGGTTGGACCTTCCACTTGTCTCACTCTTACAACTGACAGCAAAGCCCCCTGCCTCCCCCCAAGGCAAATGATGGGCAGGTTTTTATGGCTCGGGATTTCCGGCTGGGGGCTAGCCAGTGGAATGACAGCTCAGTAGATATTTGATTGAGGCTGAGGCCTGGAGTGGGCAGGGGACTAGGTTAGTATATCTGAGGAAGACATCCTAAGCCAGATGGTGAGTCATCTTGAGGACAATCATGCCATGCTGTGGTGTAGCCTCCACCCTGCCCTGACTATCATTAGATGCCTGGCCGGTGTGTTAGACAGATAAATAATAATAATAATAATAATAATAATAATAATTAACATGCACCACGCCCTGTTCTTGATACTTTATATACTTTCACTGATCTAATCATTACAACAAACAATCCTAAGATAGGTATTATTGTTACCTCACTTTACACATGAGGAAGCTGAGACATCAAAAGATCAAATGACATGCCCAAGGTCCCACAACTGGGAAGATATGGAGCAATGAGTGATTTCATCCAAGTGGTTAGAGCCTTGTGTGCTTTACCACCTGCAATCCCACCACTCAAATATACTGACAGTTCCCACCAAGCGGGAAAAGCCCACATTCAGAGTCATTTCCCCCTGACCTGGGTGCACACAGGCTGCAGAGCTGGGGGAGGAACAGGCAGATGATGGAAGCTGAAGAGCGGGGCCCCTTGGCGCAGTCTACCCATAAAACAAGCTTTTTGCCCTATTCCTGTCAGGCAGGTGGTAGGGGACTGCAGAGGCTCCCAAGGAGTAGTGGAGGAGATGAATGGGTAAGGAGGGATTTCAGCCCCTGGCTTTGATTCTGGGTTGTATTCCTCCCACCCAGGCCTCTTGGCTGAACTCTACACGTGTGGAGCCCACAGCTTCCTGGACCTTCACAGGTCCCTCTCACTAGACAGGCCGAAAACTCCCTTCCTGCCCACCTGCCCCTCCTCCTGCCCTGCCCCTCTCAGCTCCCTACTCCGGGAGCCTCACCGCTGCCTAAGCAAGGCTCCTGGTCCCTTCTTCTCCCCCATCCTATCAGCCGCCAAGTCTGGTTCCCTCCGTTATGCCCCATCCCCACTGCACCTGCTCTAGCCCAGTGATGGACTCTTCCAGCACATCTTATGTGCAGGGCACTATGTTTGCCATTTTATAGACATCATCTTTTAATCCTCAGAACAACCCCTATACACTGAGGCTCAGAGAGAGGGAGTAACTTGCCTGTGGTCACACATTGAGTTGGGCAGAGCCCACAGTCCACACCACTCCTTTGTACTGCCTCCCTGACCACTACTCTCAAACTTGCCTTCTTCGTCCTTCTATGTAATGCCACAAGAATCTTTCATTCTTTCCACAGCATTCACTGTAAGTGCCAGGAACTCTGCTGTACACTAAAGATCTAAAACTGAGCAGATGCTGGGCTTCGGGACCATAGCGTCTAGAGGAATTTTCTTTGATCTCCCTAGCACACTAATCTGGTTGGGCCTCCCTACCCAGCACAGTGTCTGGCATAAAGAAGGTGCTTAATGATTATGGATGGACATGAAATGAATGGGAACTGTGGGAAGTCACCTGGTGCCTGCTGAGGGCCTACACCCAGGGCAGGGTAGAAGGGATGGGGGATGGTTTTTCAGTTCATTTTCAGGGCATTTTATTCCAGCTCCCTCCCTCCCTGCTTCTTTGCTCCTACTCTTCTCTCCTTTTGCCCTGTGCTGCAAACTTTGCTCACAGACTCAGCGATGTCATTTGAGGTTGATTGGTGGGAAGGAGAGTGGGAGGCTAGAGAAAGTTTTAACTAACAGGTCTCCAGTGGGCCAGACCTCCTGCAGAAAGGGCCAGCTTGGAGACCAGAGGATGTAAGGGCTCTGCCTAGTACCTTGGCCATTGCAGCTTCCTTCAGCATGCCTGGGACCTTGGCCATGGTTGATTAACATGGAGAGGGACTGAGAAGAGAAGACAGGTACCATCCTATGGACTCTATCTCTTGGCTCTGGAAGGTTCAAGGTCCTGTGCTGCTGGCCCAGGCTCCTTCCCACAAGGGTGATTCCAGTTCAGTTTCCCCACCTCCTCTCTCCCCATTCCTGGGGTGGGGGCAGAGGCAGGGAGCTGGAACACTGATGGGCACCAAGCCAAACCTCCTTGACTAGCAGGTCAAAACCAGTCACTCATGAGCCACTTATGACAGTGGTGAAGCAGGGAAGCAGAGGAGAGATGGGCTCCTGCCTTCTCCAGGTGAGGGAGGTGAGCAAGCTAGAAGGAGGTCCATAAGGGCTGGGGACCAGTGGGGAGATGACTAAGGCAAGCGCAGGGACCCCACACTTTCCTGGAGGCACATTCTTCTGGCTGGTGCTCAAACTACCCATGAGTGAAAGGGCAAGGAAGCAGTCATTGAGCTGGCCTTCGGTGGCGATGAAGTGGCCAGCCACAGGGTAAGGAGAGGCGGGGAGCAGGGAGAAGGGAGGGGCAGGTCTGGAGCTATGCTGAAGGAGGGGGAATGGGCCTGCCTACTAGGGAAATTTGGTGTGATGCAATAATTAGTAGCTGAAATATCCCTCCAGCTGCTGCTTTTCAAGGGGGTGTGTATGTGTGTTCCAAATACCCAGGAGACACTGCATCTGACCTTGAGTGATCAATGTTCTAAAATGGTGGCTCCAGTCCAGTTCTGGCCACTTTTCCTCAGGCTCCGAGTGTCCTTTTTCCTCACTCCTGCACTGGTGTCCCAGCTTCTGGTCTGCACTAGCCTTCCCCCAACCGCACCACTCCCCAGCCACCACCCAGCTACTTCCTCCCCTTCGGTCTTTCCAACATCCCAGCCTTTCCCAGCTCAGACACTCCCATCTTCGCCCCATCCTGGGCAGCCTTTGCTCAGGACCCAGACTCTGTGCTCACCCTGCCTGTGTTTCAGAGACTTGGCAGGCAGCCACAGGGCCTGAGAGGGGTCCTAGTGGAGCCCCAGCCCTAGTTCACAGATGCCCGGTTCTGTCTGGACCCAGAGCACTAGCTGAAGATGGGGCAAGAATGGGAGTAATCAGCCCAGCAGGCCAGAGAGGCCCCTTCAGAGCAGCCCCCCAACCTGCCCTACATCCCACTCAGGAAGTGCAGGGGCCACAGGAAGCTGAACATTCAAAGACTTCCGGGCACCAGACCCACTGCCCATTTCCTCCCCCAGAGAGGATACTGCGAAGATGGGGTCCAGAGCAGGAAGTGGAGAGAAATGGGGTCCAGAGGGAAATGGAAAGAGGCAAGTCTGCAGTTCTGAGTGGGAGAGCCTCGGTCACTCCGTCTCCTCCAGGTGTCCCTTTCTCCCTCCCCGACAGAGAGGCGGCACCTGCTGCTCAGATGTCCCAGCCCAGGTCTCTGCTGCGAAGTCCTTCTGCTCTGGGCTGTCCCTCCTAGCAGAGGCCTTCCGAGGCCCAAATCCGGATTTAATCTGCCCTGAGGCTTCAGTTCTCCCAGGGCCCCAGGCTCCTCAGGCCTTAGCTGAGGGTGCTTGCTGGGGTCCCGGGAGCCAGGCAAAGCAGCTGTGACCTCAGCCTGGTTCTTCTTCCCTGATAGAACCCCAGCTTGTACCAGGATCCCCCCCCCATTTCCCTCCCAAATGCCTGGCACCCACCACAACTGAATTGAAATAATTGCCTGATTACTATCAGTGATCCCCCCTCCAGGAGAATGTAAGTTCCCAGAAGGCAAGAACTGGCTCTGCTTTGCCCAAGGCTACAGGACCTCATAGTCAGGGCCCTGCACACAGAGGGCTCGCAAGAGAAGTTTCTTGAGTTAAATAGGTAAACTAATTTCCCCTCTCCTACCATGGGTCCTTTTCACTTCCCTCGTGCCCCACCCCCGCCAGATCTGTCCTTCTTCCTGACACCTTTCCATCCCCTTCCTCCTCCTGGAAGCACCTCAGATGTGGCCACTTGAACCTTGGATCCCATGCTCTGGACTGAGCATAGGTGACAACCTTATTTCTAGTCTCTTTACTTCACCCAGTGCCCTTGTAGCTGGATTAGAGGAGGATCTGTGTGTATTGATTAAATCTCTGTGATTAATTTTCTCATTCAGTAAATCAAGTCCCCAAATTCAAATCTACAGGACAAATATATACTAATCCCTGTGTCAGGCTTTGTCCATTAGGAAGAGTTAATGCCCTCCCCTCCTGCTCTCAGCCTTAGTATTCTCCCCCTCCCTGTGCACCAGGTGGAAGGCCATGTAGGGGTTAATTGCAGGCTTTACCTCTCTCCTTCTCTCTCTCTTTCCCCTCCCCTCACCCAACGGCAACCTCAAAGTGAAAGGAAAAAGAGAGTTGGAGTAGGTACCTTGATTGGGGCGTTCAGATCAGGAGATGAAGGTCGCCAGAGGATACTAGGAGAGGTGAACAGGCCCGGGCCCCTCCATGCTGCCCTCCCAAATGCTACTGCAGTCGTGATAACACACGCTCCCCATCTCCACAAGTGGATGCCTCTCACGCTGCCTCAGATACTCAGTAAGCTCTTGAGCTCCGAGACCTGTTACTTCCACTCAGCATCTTCTTACTCAGCCACCTGCCCCCTGTGTGGACTTCCTGGCTGTCAGTGGGCAGGCAGAGGAAGTGGGTCTCATTGAGAAGCCAGACACCGAGCAGATTCACTCTAGCCCTGAGAAGGGAAGATATCTCCTTTTAGGGTCAGAAGGCAGCCACAGTCCTGGGGAGTAGCACTGGGGAGCCAAGATGACCCCCTGGATCTGAGCCCTCAACTCGGATGCCTTCCCGCAGCCTGGGCAGCTAAGATGCTCATGATGGGACCAGCTCCCCCCTGCAAGTGAGCCACTTGCTCCTCCTCTCTAAGACAGTCTTTTCTGCTCTGTGGTCTGTAAGCCTGACCTCAGGAGAACATGAAGCTGTGGGGGGGGGGTGCAAAGGGGGGGTGGAGACAGGGGATCCACCTCTATGTCAGGCACAGCCTCCAGCTGCCTTAACCAAAGTTCACAGCCTTAAACTCCACGAGGGCTGGGGTGGGCAATGGGACCACGTAAGGTCTTTGGGGAGAATCCTGTGGAACTCACCACCTAAATTCACGCACAGGATATTTTAGCTCGACTCTGCAAAGCTGGGTCTCAAGACACAAGGTTGGGGAAGGCTGCCCCCTAGAGCCAGGATCAAAGAATTTTTATGGAAAGCCAGCCCTTCTCTCCTTTATTCATTGCACAAATATTTACTGAGTTCTACCTATGCACCTGATGTTAGACTAGGTGCTGGGAATGCAGAAGTGATCAAGGCAGGAAACAGGGTGACTAACCACCACGGTTTGCCCTAGACTGAGGGGTTTTCTGGGACGTGTTCTTTTAGTGGTAAAGTCAGGACAGCCCTGGACAAACCAAGAGAAGTTGGTCCCTAATAGATAAACCCCTGCCCTCATGGCGGTTATATTCCAACTGGGTGGCAGGGGCATGAGTGGAAAGAATAAACAAATACATAAGATAATTTCACATAGTATAAGTGCTATGGGAAATAAATCAGGTGAGGGGTTGTACTTTAAATAAGAACAGATTGCCTCTCTGAGGAGGTAACATTTGAGCCAAGACTAGAGTGGTGAGGGATTTATATCATGAGCACTCAGAGGAGGGCATTCAGGCACAAAGTACAAAGACCTCGAGGCAGGAACAAACTTGGCACGTTCGAGAAACAGAAAGAAAGCCAGTGTGCCAGAGGGAAATGAGCAGGGCTGAACCTAGCTGGAGTTGTGAGGCCTTGATCGGTTCACCCTAAGAGCTATGGGAAGCTACTGCAGCGGGTGAGTGCCATGTTCTGGTTGTTATTTTTAAAGATCACTCCAGCTGCTGGGTGGAGGATGGATGGAGGGGAAAGAATGAGCAGAGGAAGACCAGTTTGGAGGCTGTTGCAGGGGGCGCTGAAGATGATGATGGTGGCTGGATTAGGGTGTGGCGGGGGGATGGAAAGGAAGGACAGAGCAACTGTACTTGCTAATGAATTGGATATAGGGGGTGAAGGAAAGGGAGGACTCAGTAATGACACCTAGGCTTGGGGCTGGAGCCATAGAAAAACAAGGACATGCCCCAGATTCTGCTGGGTGGGGATTAAGGAGCAGAGAGGAGGAAGGCCTGACAAGCCTTATCAGCTGGAATATGTGGGGGTAACCTTGACGTAGCATTGCAGAGGAAGATATCTGTCTGGAATGTGCCTGCTTTGGGGGAGTGAGGAACAAATGTCTTAGGAGGCAAGATCCCTGCAGGTGGGAGTCAGGAATCTGTCTTAATATTGGCAGGGCCCAATTAAAAACTGACTTCAGAGGGACTGATAGTTCAGACAGGTTAGCCATATAGGATATGTTTACATGACCTGAAATGGAATGAGGATGGTGTATTGGGATAACACAGTTAGCTGTAACAAACAACTCTGAAATCTTAGCCCAACAAAGGTGCATTTCTCACTCATGTGGGTCTGACAAGGGGCTGAGGGATGGAGGGAATGGTTCTGTTCCATTCATTCATTCAAGGGTCCTAGGCTCTCTCCATCATTTGACACAGCTGTCTTCAACATGTGGCCTCTAAAATCATCACAGACTAGGAAGAGGGAATGGGGGATACATGGGAGATTTTTATGGGGCCAGCTTAGTAATGGCACACACTGCTTCTGTTTTGATTTCATTGCTCAGGACTCTATTCCGTGGCATCAATTTAACTGCAGGGAATCTGGAAAGTGTTACAAGTTCAAGTTTAGTAGGTCATGTGCCAGAAGAAGAGCTGCTAATGGTGGGCATTAGTAGTCTCTGCTGCAGGCAGGGAGCATGGCTGTCTGTCTTGGGGGTGGGGCAGGCAGTAGGATCTGTCTTGGACATGGCTTATGTCATGCTACTCCTGTTTAATAATAACAATAGCAATAATTTCAACAACAGCAATAAAAATGTGCTGCGTTACTGTGGTGAGTGCTTTCACTGTAGAATTTCAATAGACTTTAAGCATTATAGCAAACCTATTAGGCACATCATCGTTCTCATTATATAGATGGAGCAACCGGGGCTCTAATACGATAGCCACTATAGCCACTAGCCATGTGTGGTTATTTAAATTTAAATTTAAAACAGTTAAAAATTCAGCGAGTCGCATATTGAATACACAATAGCTACCTGTGAATAGCACCATTTTGGAGAGTGCAGATATAGAAAAATTTTTTCTCGGCAAAAAGTTCTATTGAATTAGGGGCCCAGGGTCACAGATTAAGTGGTAACCCTATCTGAGTATGAAGTCCTTCAACAGTTAAGAAAAAGTTTCCACAATTATGAAAAAGTTTCAGCCTGCCCTTAACCTTCTTGTACAACCTGGGCCCAAGCTACTGTTACATAATTATTTCCTCATTATTTTCTGGCACAATCTCATGCTCCAGCCTAACAGGTTTGTTCCCTACTCTCCAATACTCCTAATATGTCCACTCAAAATATTTTTGCTCTCCTCTTTCTGTCTGCCCAGCTAATTAATTCCTACCTGCCGTTTGGGTTCAACTAGCTTAAGTATCTCCTGAAGCAGCTCCCTTGGTTCCATTCTCACTGCCTGGACCTAACCCACCTTCCAGACTCCCACAGCAGCTCTGCCATGGCAGCTGTTGTCTGCTACTAATCATACTTGTGGACATTTACTGAGGGCCTACTATGTGCTAGGCACTCTTCTAAGCACCAGGTCCTCATCACAACACTTGAAGTAGATATCATGGCTGTCTCCGCTTTACAGGCAGGGAAACTAAAGCACAGGGAGGTGAAGGCCTTGCCTCTCTGCTTTCAGGTCTTGCACGGGCATGTCACCCTCACACTATTACTCTGGCCACATTTCTAGAACATAGAACTGTTACATTCTTCCCTCCCCTGGCTCCACAGGGAGAGGGCAGTCTTCTCAGCAGGGCACTCAAAGCCCTCTATGTTCATAACATTTCTAACTTCAAAACCCACCACTCTACCCACAGACCACAACCTACTCACAGATTCCCCACCCAACATGTTATTTCTTCCCTCTGTGCTGTCTGCATACATCCTGTTCCCGCTGCGTGGAGTGTCATCCCAGCTGGCCAGCTCTAAAGCCATCCAGGGCAGTGCGCTCTGGACGTTGGGCTCCCGCCCTCCTTGGACTTGGCAAGCTCTAGGCAAGCTCTAATTCTCCCCATCAGCAGCTCCAGAGGAGGGCTGGGTTCTGAGCTTACCACATTAAAATCACTTCTCATTAAGAAAAAATATACCCCCAAGATTCAAATGTAATGGGCCAGGAGTGGAATCGGGGGATATTTCTTTTTGAAAAAATCCTCACCTGAGGATATTTTTCCATTTATTTTCAGACAGAGTGGGAGGGGGAGAGAGAGAGAGAGAGAGAGAGAAACATTGATGTGAGAGAAAGACATCGATTGGTTTCCTCCCACACAACCCCGACCAGGGCCAGGGACCGAACCGCAACGGAAGTATGTGCCCTTGACCGGAATCGAACCCGCAACTCTTTGGTCCACGGGCCAACGCTCCAACCACTAAGCCAAACTGGCCAGGGAATCTTTTTCTTTTTTGAGAAGCTCCCAGACTATTCTGAAATGAGGCAAATGGGGTTTATTTACACTGGTTTACATCACTCGTTTGGCAATTAATTAATCATGCCCTGCCTAGATTTCATGTGCATGGTTGTTATTTAATTCTTACCTTTATTCACTCTCATTCATTTATTCCACAAATATTTATTAAGGGGCTATTATGTGCCAGGCACTCATCTAGGTGTTAGTGTGAACGAAAGTGGTACAGTTCCTGCTCACGGAGTTCAATTTCAGAAGGGCGTGGTAGTCAGAATAATGACCTCCCCTCCCCCCCAGATGTCCAAGTCCTAATCCCCAGAATGTATTAGTATATTACTTAACATGGCAAAAGATTTTTCGGATGTGATTAAGTTAAGGATTTTGACATGGGAAAATTACTTTGATTATCCAGATTCTTAATCACCAGGGTCCTTATGAAGGAAAAGAGGGAGGGAGCAGAGTCGGGGGGGGAGAGAAGGAGAGGTGACAACAGAAGCGGGGGTCAGAGCAATGGATTTGTTGGCTTTGAAGATGAAGGGATGCGGTTAGCTCTAGAAGCTGGAAAAGGCGAGGAAGCCGATTTTCCTCCTCAGCCTCCAGGAGGGCAGCGCTGCCATCCCTGTCATGTTAGCTCAGTAAGACCCATTTTTGTGTGTTATTTTAAGCCATTACATTTGTGGTAATTTGCAAAAAAAAAAGAAAAGAAAAGAAAAGAAAAAGAATTCAAGAGATACTGGCTACTCATTCTGTGCAGGTATGTGATAGGCCTCCCCAACTAGATTCTAAGTGTTTTGAGGGCTCCGTGTTAAACGGTAGGGTTTTCCCTCCCAGCTCCCGGGGGCAGGAAACTGGACCTACAGTGGGAGCTCAATATATTCCTGCTATAGTTTCCGGTCTCTGAATTGTCTGATTCTGAAGGTGGAGGTAGGTGATGCTTGGTGGAGATTTGGGGTAGGGGGATGGAGCTTGTGGCGACGGCAGGGAAAGGGAGCTGTCAGTGAGGGATGGGGATTTAAGGTTAGACGGCGATGGTGGTGGGGTTCTCACACTTCAGTGTGAAGTACCTTCTCAGGGTGCTTAAAGAAAGTCTGGGAGGGAACCTGGCTGACAGGGGCAGGGTGGAAGGAATCATGTTTTAATTTTTCACGACATTTACATCTCAAATTTTAGTGAGAATGTGCCTCCTATTCAGAGATTAAATTTTAAAAGCAGCCACCACAGCTAAGCTTCTATAAACACGCATTGCCGGGCCCCACCAATGCCCAAGTATCCTGACACGGCAGGGGCAGGTGTGAGGTTAAGCCCGGGACCGGCCATTTCACAGGTCCCCCCAGACGATCAGAGAGCCCCGCGACCTCGCGCTGCCGAACTGGGGCCGCGCGGTCTGGGCTCGGGGCGCGGGCGGCCTCCGGCCGGGGAGGGCGCTGTGCCGCGGCGCGGGGGGCGGGCCTGGGCGGAGCGCGGGCGGCGGCGGCTCCCGGCGGCTCCGGCTCCGGCTCCGGGCCCTGCACCTGTGACTCCGCCGCGTCGCCCTCGCGCCCGGCGCCCGCAGCCCATGGCCCCGTCTCGCCTGCAGCTCGGCCTCCGCGCCGCCTACTCCGGCCTCAGCTCCGTGGCCGGCTTCTCCATCTTCCTCGTCTGGACGGTGGTGTACAGCCAGCCGGGGACAGCGGCTATGGGGGGACTCGCAGGTACGGGCGCGGGGCGCGGGGGCGGGTTGCGGGGGCGCGGGGAGGCGCTCTGCTCCCAGGGCTCCTCGCGGGCCGCACTTCCCGGGGGGAGCGGGTGGGGTGTTTACCCGAAAATATCCGTTAGCAGCGCAGGCCTTTCGCGGCCGAGCGTTCTCCGAGCCCGGCGCGACCCCGGGTGCCGACGTCCCACCCCGGGGTTGGCATGGGGTGCCCGGCCCGCCCGGTTAGCTCGCGACTCCTGCGCCACCCCGTGACAGCCTCCTCCCTGCTCGCCCGCGGCGCTCTCCATCCCCTTCGCAGCGCTGTCACGGGGCTAAGTGGGAGGACCCTCCAAACACACACACCTGTTCTGGGGTCCCACCCCTCGAGCGCCTCTTCCTTGGGGGCTGGGTGAGGGCAGAGAAGAGGTAAGTGGAAAGGAGGGCCGGAGGTTCCTGGGGAAGCCCACCTGCCACCTTCTAGTGTGGACCCCACCTCTGCAGAGTCCTTAGTGGAGACCTGGAGGAGCACGCTAGGGATCTGATGGAAACTGGACATTTTGTTTCCGCGACGTTGGTGTCTCTTTGCCACCCCTGTGCTGTGGGGCCTCCGCCAATATCAGCTAACCCACCCTGGCCACCCTTTCTGTGCCTCAAAGAGGGCAGGGGAGGCAAGGATGAGAGTGAGAACGTCAGTGCGCTGGTGGAAGCTGGTGCTCACCAGTGCTCCTCGCTGTGCAACCTTTGGGCGTGCCATTAACCTCTCTGTGTTAGAGAATTGGTATGAAGATGAAACATATTATTTCTACTTGCTAACTTTTTAAAAAAATCCTCGTCCGAGGATATTTTTCCATTTATCTTCAGATAGAGTGGGAGGGAGGGAGGGAGGGAGGGAGAGAGAGAGAGAGAGAGAGAGGGAGAGAGAGAGAGAAATCGATGTGAGAGAAACACATGGACTGGTTGCCTCCCGCAGGATCCGAACAGGGCTGGACCGAACCGCATCCAAGGTACATGTCCTTGACTGGAATCAAACCTGCAACTCTTTGGTCCACGGGCCCACACTCTAATCGCCAAGCCAAACCGACCAGGGCATTGCTAACTTTTTTTTAATGCTTTCTATGTGCCAGGCACTGTGTTAAGCAATCTGCTTCCATTGTCTCATTTAATCCTTATGTTAGTCCTGTGAAGTAGGCATTATTATTGTGCCCATGTTACAGATCTGGCTTAAACTGAGGCTTAGAGTAAATAAATAGCTTGCCTGAGGTCACACAGCTGCATGAAATAGTATGTGTGGAAAAAGAACTTTGGAAAAAAATACATATGTGGTTAATGCTTTTCCACATGATGATCATATTCCATTTCTAAAATCCTCTACCCAAAGATCCCTAACTAGATTTACTCATTGCCCCAGAGCTTACTGAGAGCCATCCCTGGGTAGAGAAGAATGGCAGGTGAGAGTTCTGCCTTAGAAGAGGGGCATACATAGCCACAGCCTAAGCAGTGCCAAGCAGAGCACTGAGGAGTCACCAAGGAAGAGTGGTGGGTGCCCTGGCTGGGCTGCTGTCATGCTTGCCTGGATACCCTACCACTTGTGGCTTTCTGTTCTCCCTGGGGACAGCCAGGCCACCTCTGCTCACCTATCTACAGACCCCTGACTCCTCCCTCCACTCCTGCACCTTCACCATCTACCCTGTTTCTCCTGGTTCTCTTCCTCTTGCAGTTTTTTCCTGTTGTCAGCCCTACTGTTTTCTTTCTTTCTTTCTTTTTTTCTTTCTTTCTTTCTTTCTTTCTTTCTTTCTTTCTTTCTTTCTTTCTTTCTTTCTTTCTCTTTCTTTCTTTCTTTCTTTCTTTCTTTCTTTCTTTCTTTCTTTCTTTCTTTCTAGATAGAGTGGAAAGGAGGGAGGGGGAGAGAGAAACATCGATGTGAGAGAGACACATCGATTACTTGCCTCCCACATGGCCCCAACTGGGGCTGGAGATTGAACCTGCAACCCAGGTATGTGCCCTTGACTGGGAATTGAACTTGAGACCCTGGGGTCCCCAGGCTGATGCTCTACCTGCTGAGTCAACCTGGTTAGAGCAGCCCTGCTGTTTTCTTGTCGGCCCTGCTGCTTTCCCGCAGAAAGGTGGTGTCTTCAGGCCAGGCCCTGTGGTTGTACTGATAAGACCTGAAATGAGGGGCTGGTTGAAGGTGAGGAGGGAGGGCCATCCGTATCAGAGCTGGCCTGGTGCAGTGAGCCCTCTCCAGCCGTGTGACCTTGGGCCCAATGATGCCTTCTGGGTCTCAGTTTCCTCATCTCTAAGGAGTGGGAGAAGATTCCAGTGAAGGAGATGATCTCAGAGACCCCCTGCCTTCAGGTCTGGGATGTTGCAATTTTGTGTCCTCTCATTTATCTCACAGCTTCCTGTTGGAGGGCAATGAAATAGGCCTCTGGCTTATGCTCCAGGAGTCCTGGGGTTTCCCTCTGAGCCACACTCTGCCCTCTGTCCCTCGCTGCAGGCTTCCCTCTGAGGCAGTCCAGAGAGGCACCAGGGCAGCGACCAGCTGGAGCAGGGTCCTGGTGCGTCCCTGACAGTCTGGCCTTCGACAACCAGGAGGTGGCTGTGGAGGAGCCAAAGCTGCCTGGTGGTGGTGTGGTGGGGTGAGAGAGGGCTTGCCAGGCCAGGGCTAGCACGTGCCCTCTCCACCCTGTGTGGGTTCTGAGAGTCTGTAGCCAGTCAGACTTCTTCCTCTTTTGGGGGTGACACATCAGCAGATTTACTGACTTGTGAGCACCCCACTTCTGACTTTGCATTTCCAGCTCAGAAACTGCTGAGTCACCAGAGGGCAGCCCTAGTGTGTTCCTTCTCCCTGAGTACCAGGCAGTGGCCAGTGGGGATGCTGGTTTCTGGGGCAGGGTGAGTCTGGGGCCCCTGGGGCCAGCGGGAAGACTGGAAAGGTAGAAACCCGCCCTTTTCCATTGTGGTGGCGCCTGGGAAGAAGCTCGGAGGAAAGGCAGTTACAGAAGAAACCGTATTGCTGTGGGAACCCTGGGGAAGCACACACACTTTTGCTCTACATCTAACAGACAAGGAACGCAAAAAAGAAAAGTTGCCCTGGAAGTCTAAATGTCTCTTTGTTCTTCCCACGGGAGCCTGAGCGAGAGGAGCACTAGGGCTCAGGGCAGGGGTAGAGGGCAGCGGTGTAAGAACATAGCAGGGCCCAGGCCCAGTGTCCTGCTTGTCTACAGTTCCCTTTGGGCTCTCCTGGGCACCTCCTGTCTCCGAACCTCCACCCCAGCCGCTGGGGATAATTTCAGGGAACGACTGTGTGCCTTCCTTGCCCTTGACCTGTTGACTGTGAACTCTGAGTGGAGGAGGGTCTCTGCTCCTTGAAACAGGTGGGATGGAGTGAGGGGTGAGGTCTGGCATGGACCTGGGTGGGGCTGGGGACCTGTCCGTTCTGTCCTGAATTGTGCAGACCAGGCTTCCTGGAGCCCACAGTATCCTAGGAAAGGGAGCAGGGCTGACGGACAGTTGCCTCCTGCCTGAGGGGGCCAGTGAGGGCTCCTCCACTGAGCACCATTGGGTGGAGTTGGTGGGGGAGGTCCTTCTCCCTGGAATGTGATGGGAGCCAGGGTGGGTGAGAATGAGCCTGCTTCCAGACTTGGCTTGGGTTTATCTAGAGGTGAGGTCTGTGTGCCAGGGAAGTGAGAGGTGGGGAAGGCTGTGCTTGCTTATTAACAAAGAACTGGGACCTGGAACACCCAAGATAGCCATCTTCCTTTACCTCCCGTTCAGCCCTTTTTGGTATGTGGGTGTATGTGGGGATGGGGGCTTTGGGGGCACCACTGGAGCATTGCCAGTGGACTAAGAGATGCCATTTCCATGAGCCCCTACTTCAGCATTTCCTAACCCAGAAATTGTTGAGTCACAGAGGAATTGCTCTGACCTCCTTATTTTTCTCCTGAGCTGGCTTCCAGAATCTTTGAGTGACAGAGGATCTCATAGCTCAGCTACTCCAGCCACCCCATGGCATATTAAGGAGACAGAGGGCAAGTGGGTCTGTCCCAGACAGGTGCCATTTTGACTGTTCCTCAAATGCACTCAGTGACAATAAGCCTCCTTCCTAGGGTCCTTTAAGAAACCACATGGCTCCCCCAAATGAACATTTAGGATGCATGTGAGAAGATAGGGAAAGACTCTGGGAAGGGTGGCTGGCGCACAGTCCAGATCGCGTAGGATGTGAGCTGAAGCTGGAGGTTGCTACTCTGTCCACCTCTGGCCTGCTCCCACATCCAGGATAGAGAGATGCTTGTCCGGGCTCATCCTGATCTCGGGTGAAGAGACCCACGTTCCAGGCCCCCAGTCCTGTTGGAAGTTTGGGGTGGGCAGGGGCAGAGCTGGGAGAGTGTGGGTGAGACAGGGTGGGAGGGGAAGCTGCGGGGGTTGGTGGGGCTGCACCCTCACTAGGTTGGAACCCTGGAGTTGCCAAGTTTCCATGCTGGCAGGACCTTTGGGCTTAACTGTCTTTAGATGTGAAACACTAAGGCTCTGAGAGGTCACGAGCCGCACAACAGTGCCAGGCCCCAGGCTTCCTGGCTTGCAGTCTCGTGGTTTTTGTCCCTTGCCAGGCAGCCTGAATTGTGACAACTTCTGAGCTGGTAACCAGAGCATAGCTCTGTGACGATGCTCCCCTCTGCCTTTTGTTCTCCCTAACTTAAAAAAAGACTTTATGAAGTATTTTGGGCATCTGAAAAAGGATAGATGATTTAACAAACTCTCTTTCAGCCTAAGAAATACAGTATCATAGATTCAGTCAAAGCACCCTTCCCACCCCCAGCTCCTTATCAACTTCCCTTTCTTCTTTCTTGCCACAGATAACCAACCACTTTCCCCAACCAGATGTCCATCCTTCCTGTGCACGTGTGCACAGGTCTCCTGACTCCTGGGACCCCCAGCCTGTGTGGCCCACACCCGCCAGGCTTGTAGCTGGCTCTGCCTCTTTCTTCATTCCTCCCTTGCGGGGACCCTGCAGGCCTGCTCCGGACCCTGGCCACTGGATTTGATATCTGTTCCACTCTGGGCTGCGTGGCAGGCACGGCCTGGCACAGAAGGCACTCATTGTATTGGCTGAGTAGCAGCTGGCATTGTAGCGGAAATGCCCAGCCAGGCCCAGAGGGTGGGCCCAGGAAAGGCTGGGGGCATCTGGCCTGCCCTTTGCAGCAAACTGGAGGGAGTGACATGGAGGATGGCCATGAGAAAGGTCTTGAAACTTTGAGGTTGTGGCCCCGCGGGCTGGGTGGAGGAGCATCAGGGTGGGGAGACCGTTTCCCACATCGGTGGCCCTCAGGGTCGGTAGTGGGAAGTCCCTAGAAAAGCAGGCTGGACTGCAGCAGTCTTCAAGCTTTATGATTTCAGGACTCCTTTACACTCTTGAAAAGTAATGAAACCCCAAGAAAATTGTGTTTGTGTGTGTTCTGTTGATATGTACCGTATTAGAAATTAAAACTGAGAACATTTTTAAGCATTTTAAAGTAATATTAAAAATAACATTGCATTAACACAAGTAACATTTTGTGTGTGTGTGAGGAAATAGTCATGTTTTCCAAAACAAACCAAAAAAATTAGGATGATATCGTTGTATATTTTTGCCAGTCTCTTTACTGTGTGACTGAATAGAAGACAGGTTCTCCTGCCTGCTTTTGCAAACAGGTCCTCATGATATCCGAGGCCCCGTAGCCTCAGAAAACTCCATTCCATCGTCATGAGAGAATGGGACTGAAAAGACCAATGCTATCTCAGTATTATGCAAATAGGGCTGGCCAAGGGGACCTGAGGGGCCCTGGGGAGCCCTGGGGTCACTGGCTGGAGGCAGGGAGGAGGAGAGGGGAGTGCAGTGTCTGTCCCTCTGACCAAGTCTGTCCCACAGGTGTGCTGGCGCTGTGGGTCCTGGTTACGCACGTGATGTACATGCAGGATTACTGGAGGACCTGGCTCAAAGGGCTGCGTGGCTTCTTCTTTGTGGGCATCCTCTTCTCGGCTCTCTCCATTGCCACCTTCTGCACCTTCCTCGTGCTGGCCATCACCGGACACCAGAGTGAGGGCCAGTTCTGGAGGGGGCGGGGCGGGGGGCTTACATCCAAGGGACTGGGCAGATCACTTCACCTCCTGTGTCTAGGTTTTCTCACTGTTAGAGTGGGTTGAATGAGAGCGCCCATCCCCTGGGGTTGGAAGGGTTCAGTGAAGTGCATGGGAAGTGCTGAGCACCAAGCGCACTGCTGGTTAATTGCAATACCATGTAGTGGGATGGGAGTGCCCCCTGGTGGCTGCAACCAGCAAAGAGCCAAAGGCCCTTGTCCCTGCCCCTAGAGAATCTGATGCTCAAGCCCCTTGGAAGTGGCCTAGGGTAAAAGTGACAAAAGCAGAGTAGATGATACAGACCTGTGATTGGCCAGCCCTGCCCTTCCCTCATCGCCACTGCCTGCAACCCTGAAACGTCACACTCGTCACACTCGATGTCTCTGTAGGATTGGTTCAGCCTCTATTGGAGGTTGGGGAGGGGTGGCCTCGGGCTTGTGGGATGGGGGCTGTGGAAGAGGGCAAGGCCTTCTAGTCACAGTCGGGCCCCTTGCCCCTGCAGGCCTCACAGACCCCAACAGCTACTACCTGTCCTGCGTCTGGAGCTTCATTGCCTTCAAGTGGGCCTTCCTACTCAGCCTCTACGCCCACCGCTACCGGGCTGACTTTGCCGACATCAGCATCCTCAGCGATTTCTGACGCAGGGGGTGAGGTCTCTGCACCCTGGGGTCCTCAGGACCTGGACTCAGCTTCTGAGACATCAGGTGGGACTGTCCCATCCCTGGGGTAACCCAGAACCATGGCAGAAAATACACAGCAGGAAGACTTTGGTCTCCCAGGAAGCTGTCCCGTCCACTTTGGGGGAGACTGGGTGTGGTGGAAGGGGGTCCTGCCCTGTTGTTCCTCATGGGCCTGGCTGGAGGGAAGCTTTTCAAATGGATCTATTTTCTTAGCACGCAGTGAGGAATCTTTGTGAGCAGGGCCAGAGCAACTGTCAGGAGAAAGAGGCCTTGATTCTGCCTGGGGGCAGGGGGCAGAGTCCCTGCTGCCCCAGGAACTCTCCTTCAGGTCAGGGTGGAAACCTGGGAAGGTCAGGTCAAGTAAGGGGTCTCTAGTAGAGACCTCAACCCCCAACCCCAGCATCCCACCCTGTTGTTCCCCCAAGGGTCTTGGGGACTTGGGCTGAGAATTCAAAGTCCCTGTTCCACCCAGAGCTGGGCTCCCATGAGTGTGCTAGCCATTCATCTCCTTCACCACCCAGGCCCTCCCTCTCACAGCACCACACACCTCAGAGCAAGACTCCCCAGATGAGGCCAGACAGGATCTTGGGGAAGGTGCTCCTGCCCCCAGAAGAGCTTGAGCAGGGGCAGAATGTTGTGGGCTGGAAGGACCCCTCAGACCTGTCTGCACACCTCCAGCCCTGCATTTCCACTGCCTTCTCACACCTGCCCCTGGTCACACCCAGAACACTCCCCTCTGAGATGCCCCCCAACTTCTGCCCCTCATCACTGCCCCTCCCCTAGAGCTTGTATCTGCCCATTCACTGGCCCAAGGGCTCACCTGACGGGACGGGAGGGCTACTGGTATGTGTCTTTTTGTTAGGTTGTCATTTTGCACGGTCTGCCCCTTCCCCACCTGTGTCCACCCCTCAGCTCTTTGCCTTATCTGTGTCACTGTCACTTTAGCAGAATACAGCAACTGTTTGTATCAGACAGCCTCTGGTTGTTTCTTGGGGGGGAGGGGGGTTGTGAGAGCAGTGGGCAGGAAGGCTGGCGGTGCTGGGTCTCTAGTTATCTCATGAAGCCATCTCCTTAGCTCACGTTGTGCCCTGGCGGGCAGGGGAGGCGTTGGTGTCTCAGGGGCTGGAGACCCTCTCCCTCTGGCCCCTTGGCATGGGGGAACCCACCGGTTTGGGTCTCCTCCTCTGGCTCCCAGCACACCCTAGCCAGGGTGAGGATGCCCATGGGCACGGCCTCAGCCACCCCTATGGGATTTAATGTCTGTCACCCAAGAGGACAGGACAGATGGGAAGGGAATAAACCCACTTCCCTTCATACTGTCCCTGGCTGTGAGGGCTTGGGGCCAGGTCTGAGGTAATGAGGCTCTACTGCTGACTGGAGAAGCCCGGCCCCCTCAGAACCATAAAGACAGGCACTGGCAGCCCTGGCACCATGGTCTCTGTTTACACTGGATGAGCTTGTCTGGGCCTGTTGCCTCACCCATTCTCTCTCTCAGGCTCAGCACACGCTTAAGAAGTTGTGGTGCGTTAGAACAGGAACCATAAACAGTGTCTATTTCTGGAGCCTTTAACTGGTAAACAGAGGTCCCAAGAGGTGACACGACACACCTGATCTCCCAGCTGGGACTGGAACCCAGTAAGTCTGATTCACGACTTTGGCGATGCCTTAGTGAGCCAGGTCTGAGCGACTAGATCCCCCCTCGGCGGGCCCTCTGTCTGTGGACTCAGCCCACAGCCACCGCCTCTTTATTAGCCCAGGTGGGGCAAGCGGGGGCAGCTCGGGTGTGTTCGGCATGGATTCTTCCTGCAGGGCAGCTGCCACAGGGGCGAGGCGCTGGAGGGGGCTGGTCCCTCCTCCACACCGAGTCAGACGCTGTGTGTGGAGCTGTGTGCCCACTGTGTGCCCGCTGCACACCCCTCAGCCCTGTCACATGCACCTTTAAAGCAAATAAAACATTTATTGTTCAGATTTTTTTCCATTTTTTTTCTCTTTTTTACAAAAACATGCATACATACACAGGGTATGGTAGTCCTAGGGAAGACACATATACACACGCGCGCACACTCACACGCACTCACACACACGCACGCACTCAGATATTTTCCTTCTTGGCCCCAGGCCTGGACCCCAGAAGCCTTGACTTTGCCAGGGTAGCCTCCCCTCCCCCATGTCTTGCATCTACTCTCCCACCCCCTTCCCCCTCAGCCAAGCTAGTCCTATGTGGGGCAGGAGTCAGAGCTGGGAGGGGAGACCCCAGAATGAGAACACTCCTGGAGAGGGGCAGTGACCGAGGATCCCTGGAGGTCACACTGTGCTTCTGAGGGGAGATGAGGGTTTGGCACCATTGGATCAGGAAGCACAGAACCCCAAGAGACCCGTCTGCTCCACCAAGGCACTGAGGTGGTCAACGTAGGTGGCCTCTGGCAGGGGCAGGCACCCAAGGGAGGCCTACTGATGCCCGCTCTCAAGGGAGCTTTGTCTCACTGCCCAGTGGTGGTGGCGGGGGGGTGGGGGTGGCTTCCATAGTCATTTGAGTAAACAGGCAAGAGGAGGGACTCCCCCTGTACTCAGGGATAGGGACACCTTGGCTCCTCCTACCATCTCCCTCCCCCACTCTAGCCCTCAGAGCCTAGGAAGGGCTGCCCTGGCTGAGGCCAAGTTCACATTTCTGTGTGGAGCCTGGGGCTGTGTGCAAAGTCCGGGGTCTACAGCGCCAAGAATAGTGGTTATAGGTGGGCCCGACGGAGCCAGTCCTCCTCCATACAGTCCTGAGGAATAGGGCCCAGCAGGGGCCCGGACCCCACAGGGGCAGATTCTGGTCTTGGGAGAGCCCTACTGGGGCCTGGCCGGCTGCCCTGCCTGCAACCTCAGGGTCCTCTTTGGTCCCTATCTTAGACCCAGGGGTCTTCTCAGTCTCCTTGGGGTGACTATCAAGGGGCTGTTCTCTGCCACAACTACCTGCCCAGAGGACCTCTGAAGCCCCCGGGAACAGGTGCTATTGCCAGAGGTGAGAAGAGAGTCAGGTCTGAAGGGCAGGGTGGGCTGGCAGAACCGTTCCAAAGCCTTAGAGATTCATAGGTTCCTCCTCCTCCACCAGCTGCTCTGAGGGCCTGCGGGAGGACAAGCATGGGGTTGCTGGAGGGCCAGGGGCTGCAGAAAGGGCCTCAGCCCACCTCCCCAGGAAAACTAAGAAGGCTGGGATGGCTGTGCCGGAATCTGGGATCCTCAAGTTGGGAGGGCCTAAGGGGTGGAGAGGCTGCCGGCCAGGGGTCTGGCATTACCTCTCTTCAGCCAGGATGCCCACGGAGAGGGATGCCAGTGCGGTCACTGCCTCCACTTCTTCTGCATCGGCTCCTGGCACCCTTGGCACCCAGGACTCTGGACAGGTGGCCAGACGCTGCATGCAGCCCCAGTATTTGCCTGGGACAAGAAGCCGAGTCAGAAAGGTTGGGGAAAACAGGTCCTCCAGCCTGCCACACCTGCCTAGTAGGTGCTCAAGCCGTTTTCCCACCCCTATGAAAGCTTGCCTCTGACCCGTTCCTTTAGGTGCGGGGTTCCTAAGAGCACCAGTGGGGCCCACTTTTACATAGACAGGGATGGTATCTGAGACCTCACAGATCCTGAGCCCTGGTCTCCTGGAGCACAGGGTTCCACTCGTATCAGCCCAGGACACAGGACGGGGGAAGATGGGAGGAAAGGACACAGCTCTGGGAGAGCTGACCGTCATCACGGCTGCTCTGCATGGCCATTGGCCAGCCACTCACCACCCTGGGCTCCCATGTGGATATGCCCACCCTGCCTATTGCAAGAAACCCAGGGAATGTGCCCAGAGCCTGGCCCATTGTGGGGGCTCCATACAAAGTTCCAGCACCATCTCTATGTTACCTATGCTCCCCTACTGAGCCCCAGATGTGAGGAAATCTAATGTATGCACTTTTGTATCTCTTGCATAGATCATGGCTCTTTACACAGTGCTCCATAGATGTTGAATTGAAGTTGAAAATTTAAAGTGCTTTCCAAATATGGGATTATTCTAAGGCCCAGCCCCCAAAACAGGCAGAGCTCCCGAGACCCTTGCAGCCAGGACTGAGGGTCATGGTGGAAACCAGCACTTTTAGTAAGCAAGGCCTGAGTGTAGCTGTTCGCCTGGCCTTGGCCAGGGCTGTGGCTGGAGACGGGAGGTCAGTCTTGCCGTAAGGAGGCCTCTGCCTGGTGGTCCCTGCTGGGTCCATCTGGAGGGCTCCGAGGTTATCCACTCCTGGGGGCGGTGCCCCACCATTCTGGCTGAGGTAACGTTTAAGAAGCCTGCTCCTGACCAGCCCCAGGGTTCTTGGCCTGGCTGGCAGTGGAAGCTCTGGGGCCCTGGTCACTGGGGACAGCACCCCCAAGGTTCTCCCAAGTAGGGGTCAGCGGGTGTCCTCTCCACACTCACTGTGCACCCTGATCACAGCTTCCAGAGAGCGGATGGCATTGAGGTTGGGTTTCTGTTTCCAGCCTTCTTCTGAGAGGGGATCCACCTACAGAAGAAAACAATACATCAGCCACCAGTCTCGGGGACCCATGGCCTAGCTATCTGCCACCCCAAGGGCCTGGTTTTCCACGCACAGATCGGCTTGTGCATCTGGGTCTGCCTAGGACAGGTCATGCTGGCTCCAGACCTCACTCAGGCAGGAGGCATCCACTCTGTCCCCTTGTTCTAGGCCTGGCCACCCCTGCCTTATCCATGAGCCCTCAGGGAGGCACCCCATTTGTCTGCTCTTTGGGGTAGTCCTGAGAGGGTTGGGCTCCTGTCCCACAGAGGCATGGATGGGGCAAGCAGCTCACCTTGTTGCCCAGAAGAGCAGCCACACAGGCCTCAGAGGCGTCACAGATGGCTGTGAGGTCATGGCCGCCCTCCAAGGCCAGCACCACTGCACCTCCCGCCAAGCTCATCAGCTGCTGTGTCATGTACCCAAAACCTAGGTGGTTGGGGGAGGAATGGGAGGGAGTGGGGGTGGAGGAGAGGTGGACCCTCTCTACCTGTTACGTCCCTGCTTGCTTCTTCCCTTGTAAATAATGATGCAAAATTCTCTACTTTCCCAAGTGCTTCCACGTGGAGTCCCATGTAAGACCTGTTAGTGTGCCTCACTCAGGGCTCAGAGAGCTTATGGGACGTGAGCAAGGGTGCACAGCTAGGAAGTGGCATGGCTAGGACTTGAACCGGGGACTCAGACTCCAGCTGGATTTTTTTCACTGAGCCACACTGTCTCCCTGTCTGTCCTGCAGGCCCTGTGGCCCAGTGGGCTCCCTCTGCTCTGAGAACAATGCTCCTCCCCATCCTCCCTCAGGAGAAGCTGCCAGCCCAGCCTGGGAATGACACAGTTAGGGTGGGGGATCCTATGGCCGAGCCTCCTGTGTCCCAGGGTGTGACTCAGTCAAGCCTTCCATGTTGAGCAGAGCTGGTCATGAGGAAGGACCTGGGCTGTGCTAGGCCAGAGAGCCCAGAGAACACCAGGGCCAGCTGCCATGCCCCAGTCCTCATACTCATGGTCCTGGCTGGACACAGCCGCCTTCCCCTCCCGCCTAGCCCTCGTTCCCCTAGGCTAGGCCCTCCTTACATTTGGCGGAAACATGGTAGCCACCCAGTGGGGCTGGGTGACCCTCGGCAGCATCAAACCCAGCCGACACCAGGACCAGGTCCGGAGAGAACTCCCGGGCGATGGGCATCACGACTATCCTGTGAGGGTGCCAGAAGGAGGGCTCACCACACTGTGGGGCTGGCAGGCAGAGGCCAGGGGACCCCACCTGGTGCTGGCCCTCTCCTGCCAACTTGGCTGTGGAACACTCTGCTCTTAGGACTCCAATACACTCAGTCTCCCAGAAGGATTAGGTAATCCCTCTGACTCCTTGGCCACCCATGTCCCCGGCACAGCCTGAGGACTCAGCCACCCAGGGTGCTTAACTGGCACAAGGCAGGAAGGAGCCAAGGACGAGAACCAGAGGGAATGAAAGAGGAGTGTGTGTGTGTGTGTGTGTGTGTGTGTGTGTGTGTGTGTGGAGTGCAGTGGGCAGAGCCACAGAAAAGGACAGGTCACTGAGCCTCAGGGACTAGAAGTACTCTGTACCTAGTTGCCACCCACTTTGGATTGAGTTGACCACACCTCGCCACTCACCACCTAAGAGCTGCCCTGGATGACTAGACTCAAGGTTCTGGGCAATCCAGATCCACTCTCTCCTCCTTGGCCCCTGCTGCCTCCCTCAGCTTCCTCCCTCCATCCCTGACCACCTCTAGGGTCCATTTTGGTGTCTTTCAAGGCCCTAGGCTATGGGCACACAGATGCCAGGAACCCAGACCAGGGCTCCTATAGAATTAGCTCTCATAGAGATCTCCAGAAAAGTATTTGGAGACCTACTTCCAGGGTTCCTTTTCCCAAATGGAGTAGAGGGACCCAGAATGAAACAGGTAAGGGATCCTAAGCAGAGCCCCAAGCTACTCTTCTGGAACAGCTTTTCTTAAGCAACTCCCCCAATATGGATGTCACCTGCTTTCTCTCTTTCTCCACCATTTAAGTTTCTCACCTTCTACATAAAGCCCACCTCCTCCAGGCAGCTTCTTTTGACTGAATGTAGCTGCTCTGCTCACTGCACCCCGCCTGTCTCCTGGCACTCAGCTCAACGCTGGCGCTTGGTAACCTGTGACTTTATAAAGCACCCTTTGACTTATTAATTCTGTTTCCTGTCTTCGCATTGGACTTGGAGGCTACTCGAGGCCAGCGTAACAGTGCCGTTCCTTTTGTTTGCCTCGGTTCTGAGGCTGGCTTATAGTGTCTGGTAACTGGGTGAGAACAGGCTGACAAACCAACTGATTGCCTCCAACCTGGTGCCTTTGGGAAAAAGGGCAGGAGAGGGTGGCCTTGATGGGCTGGGCCTTCTCTGGGCCCCCAGAGCACTTACCTAAAGGCAGCCAGGTACTCAGGATCCCCCATTGGGGGATCCAGACCTCCGGCCCAGGCCACGTTGACGTTGAAGCCCTCACCGCTGCCAGCTCCCACCTGGAGAACCGGACGCAGAAGAGACATGAGAGTAGAGTCCCAGGAGAGGAATCCCAGGATGTTAGTGCTGCAAGACCAGCTCATACACCCGCTTCACTTTCAGATGGAGAAGCTGAGGATCAGAGAGGCTAAACAGTCTGCCCAGGATCACACAGCTAGCTGTGACAGAGGCAGAGTAAGGGTCATGAGAGAGAGTTAATGGGGCTGGAAGGGACAGACCCAACACATGGTTACCTCGTCTACAGCCCCACTGCCCGGGAAGAAGTTGCCATCGTCATGGCGATGCAGGGAGATGTAGAGCACACTGGGGTCCTGGTAGAAGGTTTGCTGGGTGCCATTGCCATGGTGGACGTCCTGTGTGGGAGATGGGCAGTGGATTAGGGAAGGTTTGAAATTAGAGATGGAGACAGGAACCGGTTGGAAGGGTAAAAAGCTAAACTCTTGAGTAGCCCCAAGTAATCCATGGGCCCTCTCTGAGCCTCAGTCTCTCCATGTATGTAGAGATGTGTATATAACATGCTGAATGGAGGTGACGATGTTAGGAGACCCTGAAGGGGAAGAGGCATGCCAAGGGCAGGCCTGATAGTGACAGTGTGTGTGAGAGTCGATTAGTGGAGGAAAGGGAAGAGTCCAAGATTACACATGTCAGAAACGCTTGCTACTGTGTCTTGTCCAAGGTCATGGAATAATGCATGTGGTCAGACACCAAGCTCAGTTACAGAGGGGCAGGTATACGAAGCCCAACACTGTCCATCCTAGGAAAAGCTGTGGCTTTGAACTTGGTAACGCACAGGACCGTGCATGGTGCACATGTGGGAAGCTCCGCCACTGTCCTCAGCTTCTGCACAGGAATGTCCTATTCGCAGATGCTGATGCAGAGTGGAGTAGCTTAGTTAGATGAACGAACCCTAGAGCCAGCCACCTGGCTTCAAATCCCAGTCAGGACATACTAAGTGCGTGGCTGTGTGCAAGTCACTTAACCTCTGTGCTCACTTTCTTTATCTGAGAACCAGATTACAGTCAGGAATAATATACATCACATGTAAAGTTCATCAGTGTCTGGATGTGATCAGTGCAATGTTAATGTTATCTGCTGTTGCTGTTATTGTCACTGCCTGTAGGGGAAATACGGAAATAAGGACAGCACTCAAGTGGCTCCTCCCACTGTGGGAGTCAGTTATGGCCGGAGGCCTTCCATACACCATCTCCTCTGGGCATCCCAACAGCCCCGTGCTATGGGTGTGATCTTCATCCACATTCTAACTGAGGCTCAGGAGGCCAATGCAGAACTAGGACGTGCAGCCACATTCTCTGACGCCAGGCTCAGGGCTCATTCCGCAGGACTTTGGGTCTGAAGGGGCACCGGGACCTACCCAGTCCACAATGAGGATCCGGCTGGCCTTGCCCTGCTGTTGCAGCTGCCGGCAGGCGATGGCCACCGAGTTGAAGAAGCAGAAGCCCCTGGGAGGAGGAAAGAGAGGTCCTGACAGCCCATTCCTTCCTGTGCCTCTACCTCTTCAGCCTCCTCTCTCCACCCGCGCCTGGCCTGGCCCCGCCCCAGAAGGCCCATCCAGCGCAGGCCTTCCCCGGGCCTTACATGGCTGTGGAATGGTCCGCATGGTGTCCTGGGGGCCGAACCACAGCAAAACCGTTCTGGAAATGGAAAGAATGCTTATCAACCAATGGCCAGCCCTCTGACCCCATCTCCATAAACCTGCCCCCGGCCCCAGGGTCCTCTCCAGAGCCAGGATGGACCTGAAGTACCCAGTCTCAGCCCCCAGGCTGGGCCTCCTCTGCTCTCAGGCTGGACACGAACACAGACTCCCCACCCTGGTGTGTCCCGGCCGTTACCACTTTGTAACAACAACAGCTGTTTGCTGGGCCAAAACTAAGTGCCTGGCACTGTGCTAAGCACTTTATAAACACTGGATTTCATCCTCACAACATCTCTGAGGTAAATGTCATCGAATCCTCACAACATCTCCGTAAGATAAACATTATCATTATCTCTGGTTTACAGACAGGAGACAGCTGAAGCTTGGGCGGGTGAAACAACCTGTGTGGAGTTGCCTGGCTGTCAACGGTGGAGCCTGGGTATTAGCCCCGGGGCTGTGCTGTAACTGCAGAGACCCACCAAGGGGCTGTGACACTGAGGACACTGGGGCCACCCTGGGCTGAGCTCCTGAACAATGGGGGGCGGGGTCAGGACAAGCCCCTGTAGTGCCAGCCCAGAGCACCAACCCAGTCTAAAAACCTCAGCGCTTCGAAGACCCGATGTGCCAGTGCACGGAGGTCCAAGGTGCTCTGCCACTTGCCTACAGTCACTCACTGGGTCTGTGTTAATGACCCTGGGTGATTATGACCTTGCATCCCTTAGAGACCAAGGGTCTGAGGTCACAGTGGCTGGACTGTCCACCAAGTAACATGAACCTAGGATTCACATCTCATTTTGGCCCCCAGAGCTCTCGATTTCCCTTCAAACGCCCTGTGGTGCTATCCAAAAGAAACGAGATGTCTGGGTTCTGGGTCTGGCGCTCCCTGCTGCCCCATCCTGTCACCTCCTCCGTGGCTTGCCCACCTTCAACCCAGATCTCCTACCTTTAGCTCGTGGGAAGCCACTTTGAAGGCCAGATCGGTGACGCTGCCGGCGGCCCAGCGGGCTGCATTGGAGGAGTGCAGCTCATTCCAGATGGTGTCAGTATCCACCTGTGGGGGCCAGAGTCAGGGCCCGCATCATCCAAGGCTTCCCACAGGAGCCAGGGCCCATGGGTGGTGCCCACCCCATGGCCAGGACCCCAGGGGCAGGGAGCTGGGCAGACAGAGCTGCCTCCCCAGTGCCCCACCGCCCAAAGGCAAGGCCTCCTGTATCCCCCAGTCCCAGCATGACGTCTCCTTCCCAGCTTCAGTCCATATCACCAGCCCATATGTGGCCAGCACTCTGCTGGCAGTATCGCGCCTGCCTCCCCGGTCAGAGGAGGGGGCATGGCGTTACCTGGGCGGGACTTGGGGTTTGGGCCGGGAGGGGGTTTTAAGCCCCAGCTGGCTCTGCTCAGGCCCTGCGGGACGTCGGAGCTCGAGGGGCCGTCTGCACCACTGTCTTCCACTCAGGGCCCCTAGCCCAGGCTGGGAGGCCCCCCAAACCCAGTCCCTGGGCCTCAAGGCTAGGGAGGGGCCGGGGGGCATGATGGGGAGATGGGGAGGGCGAGGCGGACCAAGAGAGGCGAAGAGGCAGAGAGAGTCTCAAGAGGCTGGAGAGAGAGAGAGAGACAGAGAGACAGAGAGGGAGAGGAGGGAGGAGAAAACAGAAGCAAAAACAGTTGGAAAAATCAGAAAGTGGCAAGAAATGGGAAGTTGTGAATAGGGCGCTGACTGGCTCCCAACAGCCCCCAGCTACAGCTCCCATTTCCCTCCGGAGCTAGGCCTCCATCCCCTGCCTCCACACACCTGGCTGGGGGACCACTGCAGGGACCTTTTCGGGCAAGGCAAGCACTGCAAGGGAGGCAGAAAGCCCCCCAAGCAGGGTGAGGAGGGAGGAAGGAAAGCTGGGAGGTGGAGGCACCCCACAGTCCCAGCCCAGGAGCCCTGCCTCTGCCTGGAGGCTCACTCCAGGGGAATGGCCGATCCCGACCCCTGGGGTCTCAGAGAGATGATCTCGGCCCTGGCCCTGCCCTGTGAGCCTCACTCGACATTCACCAAGCACCTTCTAAGTGCGCGGCACAGGGCTCCACACTCAGGAGACCCTGGTGGGCTGAAGACACACTGTCCACAAGGAGCTTCTAGCCAGCAGAAGGGCATTATGGGAAAGCCCCTGGCCCGCTGGGTCCAGCAGAACCCTAAGAACAAGCAGGCAGGGGCTGGGCCTGGGGGAATGGCAAGGAGGAGATCTGAGAGCCCACGGTAATGCCTGCTCGAGACCCCTGGGCACACTTACCCCAACCCCACCACAGGGCAGCATCACAAACATCCGCTGCGACAGGAGGCCTGTGGAGAGAGGCCCAGTGTGCATGAGCTGAGTCCTCGCAGCCTCTGGCCTGGCCAGGAAGCAGGAAGGCCCTGAACAGAGGGCCTGGGCTGGTGCACAGGCGAGGGGGCGGGCAGCAGAGGGACTGGGGCGGCGTGGGACTGTCAAGGATGCTGGAGGGACTGGCTGGGCAGAGCTGGGACGAGAGAGATAGCTAGGTGAGCCAGGGGAGACACGAGAGCCCCAGGCACCACTGGGCCCCTACCTGCCAGCTTCCCGTTGTCCAGTTTGAGGCGGCTGAGCGGGTTGGTGCCGTACAGGAGCACGTGCTGCTCGGAGTGCACCGACTGCAGCTCCTCCAGGGAGGCCTTCCGGCCCCGTAGACACTGAAGAGGGCCCACAGAGCTCCTGAGGCCCCGCTTGCCCCTTCCCTGCCAGTACCACCACCTGCCTCCCCCTTCATCTCCGCTGCCTCCAGGGCTTCTACCCACTTCCCTCTGGCCGCTCTCACCTCCCGGATGCCAACCCCACCTTCCTCACCTCACACTGACTGCGGAGCCCTCGCTCCTGCAGCCGGGACCAGATGCTCTGGATGCGGCCCGCGTGCTCCGGGTGCCTGCTGTTGTCCCCGCAGGAGCACTGGTGCTTCAGCATGACCGAGTCGTAGACCAGCCCTGCGGGAGCAGCGGTCAGAGCCAAGACGCCAGGGAGTCCTCAGTGCCTGCCCCTGCCCCACTCGGACCCAGGCTTGGCACACACACCCACATCCTATCCTGAACTTGGCCCTTCACACCAACTCACACCCCCGGCTGCTTACCCAGGCAGCCTCACCACCTCACACACTCACCTACACAACCCCAGCCAACACGACTGCTGTACGGTACTGCCTTCCTGACACTGACTCTCCTCGCGGGCCCAGTACATCACCATGACATCAAGAACTCAGAGCCTAACGAAGGCGGCCTGACCTTGGGGTCTCACACTGGATGTCTTGACTCAAATAGGCTACCAAGGGGGAGCAAGAGGAGAACGAATTCCACAGAAACCCCAAAACTGGGAGCTGTGAAGCCCACAGTGACGCTGGGCCGTGTGACAAGACAGATGCAGTTTTTAGGAAGTGACTGTTCAGGAGGCCCTGCACACTGCTGGGGACGGTCCCTTTCAACAAGTCTCAGGACATCAGGGATCTTCAAAATGCTCACACCATTGGACTCAGGGATGCCACTCCTTGAGAGTGACCCTTGGAAAACAATCCCCGGCATGAGTGAAGATTTATGTACAAGGAAATTCAAATGAGGAAAAATGAGTAATTGTCTAACTGCCCAATCACTAAGAAATATTTAAATATAAATAAAACACTGTGATGAAATACTATAAAAATCTCACTTCTGAAGATTAATATCACAAAGTGTTCATAATACATTTACTGAATCAAGGAGGTACAATGTGTATATGGTGTTGTATGTGTACTGTACACATGGCATTGCATGTGCACACGTGGCATTGCGTGTGCACACGTGGCATTGTGTGTGTACACATGGCACTGCATGTGTACACATGGCATTGTGTGTGTAGATGTGGTGTTTTATGTGTACATATGGCCGGAACAAATACGGACAGAATATAGCAGCATTTAAGAGTAGCTGCCTCTGGGTGGTGGGACACTGATTGGTGATTTTTATTCTATTGTTATGCTCTTCTGCATTTTTCAAAAACTTCTAAAATGCTTTTGAGCTCTTTTTTACAAGCAGAGCAAAAACAGTAAATATCGTTTTTGAAAGGCCTGAACTTGTTGTCAGGCGATCCTGACAATTCTTAGCCAGGCCTGGCTGCCAGCTTGCTATTTGACCATCAGCCCGTCCCCTTAGAGTTCCTGAGCCTGGTCTTCTCGTGTGTAAATGAGAACCACCGCCTACTCCCCCTGCTTCACGGACACCTGTGGATCTAACAAGACCAAGAAAGTGCTCTGTGGCCTCATCCTGAGTGATACCATGACGCAGACAGGGACTCGTGCCCAAGCCGCTGTGTGTCCCAACCCCTTCCTTCTGCCCCACGCTAATCCAGGTCTTACCTGTGGTAAAGGGCAGGGTCCTGGTGGGCGTCTCTGAGCTGGGCAGGACACGGGCCTGGCTGGCGGGCTCCGGAGTTGGCAGTGAGGCAGGCGCGGCTGGGGATGACTGAGTCCTAGACAGGGACCGGTGACTGCTCTGGGCCAGGGAAAGCAGCACAGAGTCCCCAGTGCCTACCCGGGGGTGCCGCCCGGCCAGTCGCTGCTGCTCCCAGAGGAACACCTGAGGGATACAAGGGGCCTCAGTTTCCAGGTTCTCGGGACCCTGCTCCATGTGCTCCTGCCCCAGGTCTCAGAAACCTCCACGCAGGCCCCTTTCTGGAGTGATTCCAGGATGCCTCTCGTCTTGCCTCCCAGCCAGGCTCTGGCCTTTGACTCTCAGCTCCCTACCCCACCAGCCCCCCCGAAGGTCTACACCCCAGACTGACCACCCCATTTCCCCAGAGCTCCCTGGGCCCTCGGACTCCAAAGCCAGAACCCAGGTGGGGATCTCAGGCCCGGCTCTGACCAGGATCTCATTGCCAAGGGCTGTGCAGCTGCCCGAGGACATGGGGACCTGTGAGCCACTGCACATGTGGGGACTGTCACACATCTTACGGCCACCTCATACGTATGAAAGAAATCTCAACCCCCAGTTCCTCGGAATGTGAACCTAATTGGAGACAGGGTCTTCACAGAGGTAACCACGTTAGCATGAGGTCATTAGAGTGAGCCTCACACAGAGGAGGAATTGGGACACAGACATGGGCAGAAGGAAGACACTGTGAAGACACACGGAGGAGACAGCCATCTACAAGCTGACGAGCAAGGCCTGGACAGCTCCTTCCCTCACAGCTCTCAGGAGGCACCAACCCTGTCAACACCTTGAGTTCAGACCTTCAGCCTCCAGAACTGATGCAATACATTTCTGTTGCTGAAGCGGTCGGTGTGGAGCACTTGTTACGGCAGCCCTAGCGAACACTTCCCCCATGGCCCGACTCACGTGGTGCGAGCACTCTGATCCAACCACTTGAGCCGGGCTCTACCCACTTCCTGCCCCAGCCACCTCCTGGAACAGCACCACAGCCACAGGGAGAGGCACCAGGGTGGGAGTGTGTGGCTCTGTGAGAGGCGAGCCCCACTGGACGAGGGACACGGCTTCACGCGGAGCCTGAAAGGCAGCTGGAGCGTGTGTAAGTGTAAGTGTGCCTGCATGCATGCATGTGCCGTGTGTGTGTGTGTGTGTGTGTGTGTGTGTTTCTGCACCACAGGTGCCTCTGGCAGGACACCCATGGGTCTCAGAGCTGTTCCCTGCCCTAATAGGCTGTCTCCCTCCCTTCCATCTATGCCAGGCCCCACTATCAACTGACTACACCTTCCTAGGGGCACTTGGGCACTGCCATACCTGATGCTGCTGGAGAGAAATAGGGCCTCTGGCTTCATGCTGCCCATGGCTGGACTCCCTGTGCTCCAAGCTGTCGTCCCCCAGTGGCCCCACTCCCCCACCATCTGTCTCCAGGTCCTCAGCCGAGGGTATCTGCCGAAGTCGGGGCTTCTCACTCGGCTTGGCTAGCCTCTGGGGAGGGAAGATGCCCGCTGAGAGGCCATGCTGGAGTGTGGGGTGCGGGCTGGGATGTGGCGGCCAGGGCCGTGTATCTGGCTGGGACCCCATGGCCATGCCGCTCTTGGCCCCAGGAGCACCTCTTTGCTCTGACCCTCCAGATCCCTGCCCTTCCAAGGCCCCCTTCTTCCTTCAGCCCCCAAGGGCCCAGTTAAGCAACCCCTCACCACCTCCCCTACCCAGTCCCCCTCACCTTGATCAGCTGGACGTGAGGTTTGAGCCGCTCCAGGCGGGGCTGCAGGGGGCCCAGTGATGGGGGAGCGGTGGCGCTTGGGGGCAAAGGCTCTGAGCGGGTCCGGCTCAGTGGCCGATGGAGGCCTGACCCAGAGAGCCGCTCGGTGGTCAGTAAGGACTGGGCAAAGTGGAAGGGCAGGGGCTGCAGGGGCCCAAGCCCGGGCACTGGAAAGAACGTGGGGGGGGGGGCATAAGGAGAGAACCGTGGGGAAGAATGGATAAAAGCAGGGGCATAGGTTGGGGGCAGGACTCAGCAGGGAGATGCACAGAAAGATGGGGGGCTGAAGAGGGGGTAGGCCCTTACCAGGGTGCAGGGACCCAGCCCCTCCCCTGGGGAAGCAGCAGCAGGACTCACCAGTCAGCAGGGGGGCGTGAGAAACTGAGGGATCCAGGAGGAGAATGGGCTGCAGGCGAGAGGGCAAGGTGCCCCCAGCCTCAGGCTCCAGGCCATGGGGCAGGAAGAGGGGAGCATGGGGGCTCCCTAGGACGGGCCCTCGAGGGCCCAGAGTTGGATGGGTCCTGCGGTCACCATCAGCCTGGGGAGAGGTGGGGAGGAGTCACAGGGGAGCAGGTTCCAGCAGAGAGACAGTGAAGGTGATGGGGTGAGGCAGCAGGAGAAGGAGTGAAGGAAGCTGGGGAGCTTGGCATGGGGGAGGGCGCCTCAGCCACTCACCCTGGCAGGAGCGGGCAGCCCCAGTGTGATTGCGGGCAGCAAGGACACTGTCGGCAAGGGGAACGGGGCCAGAGAGGTCTCCTGCCGCCGCAGCCGCTGGCCCAAGAGCGCCTGCCGTGGGGAGCAGGGCAGGGGTCACTGGTCCCAGACCTCCACCCCTGGGCACACCTTCCCCAGAGCACCCCGGAGACTCGGGTGGGGCTGCCCAGACCCAGCAGCCCCAGCCTGATCAGGGCCATTAGCTGAGAGGAAGGCTGAACCTCAGAACTCCCCTGGAGAGACCAGCCAGCAAGGCCTTACCTCTGAGCCCAGGATGGGGTTGGGGCCGTGCTCGCTGTCATTGGGAGAGCTGCACCCTGACGCAGGTGTGCTGCTACTGCTGGGGGAGGAGTCTGAGGGTGGAGAAGAGGGAGGCACAGTCAGAGACCAGGCAGTAGCCAGTAGCCAGGAGGGTGGCCTCTGCTTCTTGCTTTCCTCCCGGAAGAAGGAGGCCACCGCTAGTCTCCAGGGCCTTTGGACACTCTTTTTTTAAGGCACCTCTCCTGGGCCGAAGTCAGCTCAACCAACAGAACAGGGGCCAGCTTTCGGCCCCAACTCACCCCCTGGCAAGTGTGCAGGACACCCCTGCACAACCAGCCAGGGTAAGCCTGAGGAAGGGATCTGTGTTGGTGGGACCTGACCCAAAAGGACAAGATCAGCCGCCCCGCTGCTGGGCCTCACCTCCGAGGGTCTCCGCAGGCCGCCGGCGGAGGCTGGGCGGGGCGCTCTCCTTTCTGAGCAGTGGATTCTTCCTCCGCTCCAGGGACTTTTTGGGCTTGTAGCGCAGCTTCAGGTTGGGCTCAGAGACTGGGGGAGCACCAGTGTTACTTGGCCCTACACCTCCCCCCTCCCCTCTGCCCATTAGCCCTCCTTCCCCATCATTCATGTTCAAGACCCCCCTCCTTAATTCCCAGGAGGGTCCCCACCTGCCTGTCCCACTCACCTGTCTTACGCAGAGGGAAGTGTTCCGGAGGGTCACTGGGCAGGCTGGGAACAGGAGGCAGAAAGCTGCTGAGCATGGAGCGGGCAGCTCCTTCCGTCTCTAAGGGCTCGAGAGTTCTGTGGGGTGAGTGCCAAGGCTGCTTCAGAGGGGTGGGGATGCCCAGAGACCTGGCAGCCACCTCATTCCACAGGGGCCCTTTCCTGAGCATGGCCACAGGACCTGCCAGGGGAGGTGACAGCCAGCAGGGTGGGCAGGGTGGAATGGCAGGACCAGGGGCCATCTCCAGGTGGCAGCACTGGGCCACCCATCCTTCCAGCAGCCCAAACGCAGACCTCTGCTCTAGGAGAGGAGCCAGGGGTCCCAGACACACTGGGGACTATCTCCGGTGGGACAGACCTGCTCTAGGAACCAGAGTATTTCTGTGCTTAGAGGAGACACAATAAAGAGAAGGGCCTCGTGTGGAAGAAGAAAGCCAGTGTGGTGTGTGTGTGTGCACAGAGGAAGGGCTCCAGCTGGGGGTGGGGAGATAGTTAAAGAAGAGGGCAGGTGTCAGTTGGGAGAGGGGACTGGGGCAGGTGCTACTAAGTGAGGTGAGGCGCAGGATCAGGTGAGAGGCAGCTGGGAGGAAGAAGAGGGTATCTGAGTGCTCACATGTGGACACACCGGGAGGAGAGCACGTGGCAGGGACATGGGGGAGCAGGGAGTTACCTGTAGGGAATGCTGGGGCTACTGGGATGGACGGTCCTCTCTAAGGCTGCCTGCTGTTTCTTCAGAATCACCTCCGCCAACTTCTGCTTGACTACACTGCTGGCCACAGCACCTGCGGGGGCAGAAAACCAGGAGTGGGGTTGGGGTGGGTGGACAGGTGACCTCCCTGCACATTTTCTGCCTGTTACCTTGTCCACACCCCCAGTACGAGCTGTCGCAGGGATTCCTCAGGCAAGGGCCAAGTCCGAGGTCCCACTTCAGGCACCCCCCATTTCCACCCTACCTGTGTTCACAGGCAGAGCCCAGCAAGCAGAGGGAGACTCACGCTGGGGCCACTCCCACCCAAGCCCGTCTGTGCCCAGGTGGGCGGGCCATGGGCACCGGGCGGGAGGCCACCATCCTTACTTCGCTTGCTCTTGTCCTTATTGAGAAGCTGCCGCAGCTCTTGCTCCTGCTGCCCCACCGGCAACTCGGGCATCGGTGTGTCCATTGAGAGCTGTGGGCAGGGCTGGCCGCCCAGGAAGGGGCAAGGAGTTGAGGGCTGAGACAGGGCCTGGGGCGAGGCTGAAGGGAGGGAGGCGGTCTGGGGGCTGAGCTCAAGGCCGCTGCATGTGCAGGGAGCTCTATCTTTACCCTCATGGGCTCCGCCGCGCGTGGCTGCTGCAGGCCTGCCAGGAAGAGGTGGTGGTGCAGGTGCTGGGGGTGCTGCAGGGCCAGCAGCGCGGGCTCCGGTGGGGGCTCCACCGGGGGCCGCTGGCCCACCCGCAGGTCCATGGGCTGGGGCTGAGGGCCGGGCGTGTCTGCACGGGGCCTGGGGCAGCCTGAGGACACACACAGAGGAAGCAGAGTCAGCTGGAACGTTTGTCTGCAGGTGCATGGTTACAGCCTCATTGGCCTCCTTCTTGACTCAAGGCTCACTTCACTCAAAATGACAAACATGCTCTAGGGGCCTTTTCCTCACTTCATCCTCACCACGGCCCTGTAAGGCAGGTATTTTCCATTCCGTTCACCCATGAGAAAGGAGGTCATCTACACTGCACGTGGTTAGTCTGTCGCTGGTGGGGTTCGAATCGAGCCTCTGGCTCTGAGCGAACTGCTTTTCCACCAAGTACTCTGCCTCTGCAGGCGGGAGGCTGGGCTGTGGGATCCAGAGATGGGCTCAGAGCCCTTTGGTGGTACATTCTGGGCCCTGCCCTCTCCTTCCCTTCTGTCCCTCTGGGATAAGGATTTGGCCCAGCTGCCCCCAGTGAGCTGTGCTCAAAGACAGAGATCAGACAGGTACACAGTCCCCTTTATTCAGCCTCCAGCCCCAAAGTGCCTCACAGGCTCTCTTAGTCACCACCCTCCTACTCTATCCCAGGCCATAGGATGAGGAAGCGGTGCCTCAAACCTGCAGCCACGCGCTGGCCGCCACCCCAGGCCGGCACAGCCCACGTGCCCACGGAGCCGGCTCTCGGATGCCCTCACACCAGCTCTGGGCCTGCAGTGGTGAGGACGCGGCTCAGCTGCCTCTTCTCGCGTGTCCTCTGCACCCACGCCAGGAGCACCCTGCCAAGGCTGTGGGTGCAGGGGCTATTTATAATTCGCTGCTGGACCAGGTTGTCCATCAGCACAACCAGCTGGGCCAGGCGGGGCTGAGCAGCCGGAGATGATCCCGGAGAAGAGGAGGCTGGTGGGGGTGGGAACAGGTGCCCTCAGAGCACGTGAGCCCTGAAACCTTTCCGGAGAGGCCTCTGCGCTCACGCAGTGCTCCGGTGGCCTGAGGCTGAGGGGGACTGAAGGCACTGTGGCAAAGCACCAGCCGGGGAGTCAGGAAGTGCAGCCTCCAGGCCCAGCTCCGCCACTACTAGTCATTATCCTAACATCTCCGCACGTGTGCACACGTGGCTGCCAAACCCTCTCACCTCATCGCCACCACAGGCCCTGGGAGGTAGCTGTTACTATGCTGTTATCCCAAATAAGGAAACTGAGGCTCAGGTGAAGGCCAGCCAGCTCGGGGCAGACTGAGAGCACCTGCCGAGGCCAGTGCTCCAGCTCCATTTTCCCATGGATTCTCAGGAAGCTGCCTCCCCTCCCGGGCGTCCTCACTGGGCAAAGAGGAGGGGCCTGCAGAAGGCTGTTGCTAAGAGGCACCTGCTCTAACATCCTCTCACTGAAACGGAGACAAGAGAGGAGCAGCACAGGGAGGTGCCCGCACGACTCTCCGGATGTCAGGACACCAGATGTGGCCACAGCAGGCAATGCACAGCTCCGATCCCCCGAGCCCTTGTTCACGTCTCCGTCCAGGGAGCCCAGGCCATTCTGGTCGAGTCAAGGCCTCCAATGCCAACACACTCCTGCCCCAGGACGGGTCTCAGTCCTTCCACATCTGGTGTCCTGGCTTCCTGGTGTGACTCTCCTGATGATGCAGGAGGGACCTCGAGGAACCCAAGGCAAGCCACCAGACTGGCAACTGGTGGCTTCGGCCACACACAGACCGTGCGCAGCCCTATCCCTTGCTCCCAGCACTGCGCAGCCTCCAGAGCAGAAGTCTTCTGGGACATGGGAGGGGTTCTGCCTGAAACCCTGGGAATGGCTCTCGGGGTGATTGAGCATTTGCAGGTCTGAACCATCTGGTGCTAACCCAGTTTTCCTCAGCTTTGTCTCCTACATCAAAGAGTTGAACGCAAACCCTCCATTTCAGCCATCAGCTCCATCCTGTCATGAGCCCACGTGCCTCTTATCCTCTGAATTTTGTTCACAATGTCCCCCTGCTGGTGCTGTCCTCACCCCTCAGGTCTCCTTTTCCAGGTCCTACCCTTTCTTCCCAGCCCAGCTAGAGTCTTCACTCTTCCCTGGACCCAGTCCAGTGCCCCATGGATGTCGATCACGTTGCCGGTTCTGTGCCCCATAAACACTTGTGAGGGCCAGGGCGACATCTGAGTTAAGGCTGAAGGGCAGGGACTCGGTTTTGTTTATGGCTCCCTATCCCAGAACCTAGAGCAGTACCTAACACATGATTGGCGCCCAATAAATACTGGTTGAATCAATGAATAAATCTCCATATCCCCCTGAAACGCTAAGGAAGGTGCCCTGGCACAGAGATGGGGTTCATTAATGTTTCTTTGTCTAATTTCTGTATTTAATTTTTAGAAAATTACACATCTATGAAGACTAAATAATAATGGGTGGTGAATTTAATGTTTCTTGAATAAACGGATAAACATTAATCAGTTGTCCCCTCGTTTGGCACTGGTCACATACTGCGACCTGCTGCGATTTTTCTTTTTATTTATGTGTGCTATCTCCCCAACCTGCCTGGATGCATTTGGACAGCCAGGACGGAAGCAAAGAGGATACCTGGCCTTCATTTCTCCCCGCCATATGTAACTATTAGGCATCAGGTATATACCTAGTAGGCCCTCAGTGGATACTGGCTGAAGTCAGAAAGAAGCAGCCCTCGTCCAGCCCTAGCCCCAGCCCACAGGCATGTCCTAAGCAGCAGCAGGAAGTCCACTCCCCTCCTTGCCCAGTGCAGCCTAATAGGAGGCAAGAAGGTGAGAGGCCCAGGAAGAGGGGTCCTTCCCTCCCACCCAAGCAGCCGAGGCATCCTCCCATCCTGCAGAGGCTGCCCTGCCCACCTTGCAGGGCTGGCGTGAGGACTGAAAGAGCCAACAATTGCGACCATGAGCCTGATGTGAGGCAGGGGCCTGTGGATAAACATTAGCTTCCTACTTGCCTTCCTGTTCACTGCATCCTGCCTTTCCTCTTCCTGTCCTGCTTCCTAGCACTGGGGCCAGCCTGGATCCAGAGTTGTCTCCTTATCTTCACTCCCCACCCCTTTCCCATGAAACCCCAACTTCACCGTCTCCCCCAGAACCCCAACTCCCTGACTCTCTGGCTGATCAGCCAGCTCCCATGACCAACCACTGCTCAGCCCCTCGCCCTTCTCAAGTCCTTTCCACCCCCATCTTCCACGTCCCACCAGGCTCCCTCAGGACTGCTGCTTACCTGTGCCAGGGGGACTGGGGCAGTGGGCACCCGGGGTCACCTGGGTCCCATCTGTAGAGAGAAGAGAGATGGAGTGAAGGGCTGCAGGGAGGGGCAGGCAAGGGGGGATAGAGGGCCAAGCCAGGCAGGCTCCCTGCCACTCCAGGAGGCCCCCTCCAGCTTGAGCCCTCCAAAACCTGGTACCTCCAACAGAAGCTAACCCAAAAAGAGAAGACTCCCCTTTCCTCAAATCTCCATGCTGGATGAGAGCAATCCCCAGCTCCCTCTTCCTCACCCAGTCTACTAAGCACCTCAGATGTTCACCCCGCAGGAGCTCAGTCCACAGCAGGAACCCAAGGAGGCCCCAGTTCACCCAACAATGCCCTCAGCCCTCCGGATGTGCTCAGATACAATCTTCCCTGGGCCCAGGCTCCCGTAGCCCGAAGGGAAGAAGAGGGCTGGGGGGTAGGGTGGGGCCGGAGGGACAGCGTGGCTGGTGAGACCTGTCGAGACCGAGCTCAAGATGCCAGGAGGGAGGAGGAGGAGCAGGCTTGGAGAAGGGGAGCTGCGCCACTCAGAGCTTCCACGGTGGGGAGGACTGGGTCATGGCCTGGAGGTCAAGTCAGATATGGTGGGAGCTATGAAGTGGTGGGTCTAGAATACAGAGCCCGAGGACCCCATAGTAGGTACCCCTTTCCTCCTACTGCTCCATCCTGTGTCCTTCAGCCTGTTCCCCCAGAGAAGAGAACTACTCAGCCTTTTTCTCGACTAACCTGAAACAGAAGTGTTTCCTTCTGGTAATGGCCACCTGTCCCGGTCTCCTAAGCCCAGCCCAGACCCATCCCACTAAGAACTCATGAAACCCTACGGTAGGGCTGGAGCTGGTCAGCAGCAGAGAAGCCCCGCAGAAGAACAGAGACTGGATGGGGTCGGGGAAGACGGAGATGAGTCCTGAGGCCACCTGTCCAAGATGGACACTCTCCCTCCTACTGTCTCAGCTCAGGGCCAAGGAGACAGAGGCCAGGAGACTGGAAAGCCATCTGGAGGGGGACACCCAGAAGCCCTCCTTAGGCAGAAGGAATATTTTCTGGAGGACAACTGGTGAGTGCTGCTCTTCTGGGTCTGTGTCTAAAGGGCAGCCATACTTCCTCTTCCAGAGCCGAAAAGGAGAACTCCCTGCAGGCAGGCGCTGCTGGGGGAGGGGGCAAGTCTAGGCACAGAGAGACTCCTACCAACTGCCTTCAAACACCAGGCCCCATGCTTTGAATGACAATGTTTTGTAGGGAAATGCCACTCCACCTATTCAAATTCTGCCCATCTTTTGAAGTCCAGTCCAAGCCCATGTCCTCATGAAGCGCATCCTGGCCTCCCAGAGCCCCATTCTGTGTCCACCACCTGGACAAGTCGTTAATTATGGTCCCTGGGATGTCATCTGTAAGCCACGCCCAGCTGCACCCAACACCTTGCTGGGCACATGGCAGGCTCTGTTAGAAACTGGTGACTGGAACATAATGACTCTCTCCTGGCTTCCTGCCTAGTACAGGGCATGAATATTTCTCAAGGTCTGTGAGCCCCAAGGAACACTGGTGTGGGAGGCAGCCTCTCCACCCCAAGACATGGTAACCCTTATCCTAGGCTCTCTTAGGACCTCCTCTTTCTTTTGCAGGACCTGATCCCCCAAGAGAAGTTTCTGAACCAAGCTCCCAGGTACACTCTTAGAGGTCATGTCAAGCCTAGAGTCCAGGCCTCCAGAGAATGCTCTCCTACCTCCCTGGGTTCCTGCCCGAGGGCTGGTCGGCAGCATTCACACTTGGAAAGAGTCAGGTTCTCTGCGCTTCACTCCCCTGGACACCATGCTCTCTTTGGATAGGAGAAAAGCTAATGGCCCTGAACTCTGTTGTGTTTGCTACCTGGTCCCCAAAGGGATGTTTTGTGATGCTGATCAATGATCTAAATTCTGTTCAGAAAAGCTGCTGGCATGCACTTACATGCAAGCGTGTGTGTGTTGCCAACAGGGGCTGCTTCCAAAGCAATTCCTGGAAAAAGTTCTGCTTCTCCCCTAACCTCTGGCTCTGTGCTGACAACCTCTGAGGTCAGGATAATGCAGAGCAACAGAGATAAGACCTGGGGAACAGCTTCCCTGTGTCCCAGAGGGAGGAAAGGTATCGAAAGGCACACAGTCAGTGGCTGAACTGAAACCAGAAAGTGAACATCCTGTATCCCAGGCTTGGGGATAAAGTTGGGGACCCATCTTCCCCTTGGCCCCTCTCAGAGCAGTGTTACCATTAATTTGGGGTCTAGCTGAAATAAGATCAGGAATGAATGGACCAGAGGGGCGAGAATGCTTCATAGGGCCAGACCCTTCTCCACACATCTCCTGGCCAGGGTGGAGACCTGTCCTTTTTAGAATCCTGGCTGTCCCCCATTTCTACCATCTTAGGAAGCAACTGCAGTCAGGGTGAAGAGGCAGTTTACTTGGCACTGAGCCTACCAAGTCACCTCCCCAACCAGAACACCTGCTGTCATCCAGAGCCAAAGAGCCCCAGAAATCGTGCTCCAGTGTCCACCCGGCCTGCAGCAACCTCAGAGCAGATGCAGAGGCCACTCTTCTACCCCCTGGGCTCCTGCACGAGCTGCTCTCCCCCAACCTTTTTGCCTTGGGCCTTTACCTGCCCAGCAGAAACCTGAGCCCTGCCTGGCCACCTGCTCTCCCAGGTGTGGCAGGTCCTTTGTCAGGGAGAGGGCTTCCCGAGGAACAGTGCCACCCAGAAGCCTCCTCCCAACACCTCCAAAGTCTTTTTGAAGCTGTCCCACCTGCCTGGCCTCCTGACCAGCTGAGAGGAGCAGGAAGACCCAGGCCCCAGCAGCCAGAGGAAAAGCGGCAGCAGCAGCAAAGGCCAAGTGCTGGCTCAGGGCTGACCCCTGCACCCCACGGCGCAGCTCTGGGTCTGTCTTCCCGACACAGGCGGGACAAAGCTTGACTCCGGATTGGGCTGGCAGAGGAGAGGAGAGCTGGGGGTGAAATGGCCTCAGGAAGATCCAAAAATAAATAAACACAAGAAAGAACATCATGGTTGCCAGGCGCCTCTGACACAAGTGAGGGCTGAGCACAGAGAAGCTCTCCCTGAAGGCACTCGGGTCACAGAATCTAGAACTTTAGGAACTGATGGGGCTTTCAGACTGTTCAGGCCAACACTCTCGCTTCACAGAGGACGGAAGAGAGAGGGACAGGGGCTAGGTCACAGTCCCCTGGCAGGTCAGTGGCACAGCCAGGCCAGACCAGACCAGTGCTGGGGAAACCCTAAGAGTCGACCCCAAAAGCAGGTACTAAGCACCTCCATGTGAGTTCACTCATCCGGGGGTTGAAGAGATGGAAACAGGAATGAAACCTGGTTCTCACTTTCAAGGAGTTTAAAATAAAGCACACAATTTTTAAAAAATTAAAAAGTATGCCACTTACAGATACCAAAAATATTCAGAGCCTCAAGAAGTATAAAACAAAGTTTCTCATTCATCCAACTCCCTTGAGCTTCCCTAGAATCAATCCTTTTTAACAGTTTCTTGTGTCCCCCTTCCCCAGAAATTCTCTTACTCATTTACTTGGCACCCAGCTGCTTATTGCTCAGATTTACCCGGAACCCAGGGGGCTGGAAGCTGGCTGGAAACTCCTGCCGCATGAAGTGATAAAGTGAGGTCCAGAGTAGAGGACATCAGCTGTAAGGTCAGATGGACCTTGATTCGAACTCTGACTCCCTCAGTGACCGAGAGCCAGGCACATGATGTAACCTGGCCGAGCCTCAGGGGCCCCTGTAATAAGGGGTAAGAATATCTGCTTGGAAGCAGTCATCTGAGATTAGCAATGCTGCGTGTGAAGCACCTAGCATGTGGTAGGTGCTGCCTTAACGCTGTGATTGACACTGCTTACCCTGAGCGTGTCTGCAGCCTCCTTTCTGGCATAAGCATTTCACGCTCCCCTCCCCTACACAGGCCGTGTTCTCCCAGATGCAGCGCCAGCCCCATCTCTTATCCCCTGCCTCTCTCCACTTCAGTGTCAGCCTCTCTCCCACCTGAACTTCTGTAAACTAATACTTTACTATGTGCCAGGTGTTGTTCTAAGTGCCTTCCATGTGCTGATCCATCTAACCCTCATGACAAACCAATGAGGTGGTTACTGTTTTTATCCCCATTAAATAGATCAGGAGACTGAGGCCCAGCAGGATTAAATAACTTGTCTGAAGTCATGTAACCTGGAACTGACTGAGCTGGGACCTGAGCCAGGCAACTGGGCTCCAGAATCCATGTTCTCAATCAATACACCCAACTGCTCCTCCCAGCACTTGCACTCCGACCGGCCAGCGTGGAGAGCAAAGGCAGGACCTAGCAGGCACAGGGGACAACAGAGAAATCACATAGCCCCACAGAGATCTGCACCAGCTGTAAACCCCACCCCTGCTGCAGGTTGGAGGGTAGAAGCTTTCCTGTTTCATCTCTGGGCCGGTGAAGACAATCCTGAAGACCGACTTCTAGACAGCAACTAGCTGCTGGCTTCTCAGGTTCCACGCAGTGATCTCAGGCTGCATGTGGGGACATGGGGCTGGCAGCAGGCTGGGGGTCTTGGAGGAGCATCAGCTTCATTGTCCCTGCTCTCAGGTGTCATATCCCCTCTCTAGAGGTCCCAAGTCCCTCCAAGGCTCTTTCATTAGCCTCCCAAAGCCAGGCAGAGGGGCCAGCTGCCAAAGGAGGCAGAGGCTGGGCTCCCAGGTGAGCGGGCCTGGGACGTGGGGCTGCCACGGCACAGGCCTCCTGTCCGTCCAGGGCCAGGGGATTGAAGCTCTGCAGGCTCAGCAGCTATGCGACAGCAAGCCTGGATGTGAGAGCCGCAAAGCTGGTCCTCCGGCCTTCGCAGCAAGCCTGCCCCTTTCCCCCGAGCTGGGCCGGTGGCAGCTATTTTTAGCTCTTGACACCTGGGTATTTTGCAGCCGCAGGATGTCCGGTTTGGAGTCTCTTTCTGGGAATCCCGCAAGCGGCTGTTGTAAACAGCCCCACGCAGTGGTGGCCAAGCTGGGAGCCGCGCCCCCCCCTTTCTGCTGTTTGAGATGAATCAAACAGGAAGCAGACGTAACCATGGCAGCGGCCGCTTGAGCTCTCTGGGGGTGGGAAGAGCGTCCTCCTTGGCTCCTTGTCCCGTCCCAGGTCCTCTATTTCGCTCCATGCCCCTCCTCATGGATGGAGACCCCTAGACCCTCAGGCAGGGAGAGCTGGGCCTGGCTGTGGGCAGCTGTCAGTTCTCGGGACTACTGCTGCTGGAGAGCCTCACTGTCCCCTGGCAAAGAAAAATGGGTTTCCTCCAGCCCTGCCCCTGGGGGCCTCTGGGACCCACCACTCAGTCCTCCCTGCCTGCTCCTAGTGAAGGTGTGAGGGGGACAGTAGAGCTACTTGCTCCGGGGGGCCAGCACCCACTTCCTGTCACCCCCAGCCGAGGCGAGGCCTGCCCTGGCACTCAGGGAATTCCTGAGCAGGCAGGCTCCCCAGTCCCAGCCCCCGGGCCAGCATTTCCAGTCCTGAGAGCACTCAAAAATAAAAGTCCCCGCTTACTCTCACTCCCCTGCTCCAGGAGCTCCAATCCCTGAGATAGGAAGTTCACCATGGTGTCTAACCACCATCATTTCTATCTTAAGCAAAACATCCTGAAGAGTCAGGATAGGAGCCCCATCTGTAACATGGGGAGAGCAGTTGAGGTTCTTTCTGTCAGCTTCTACCTTTGTCTTTCCCCTTCCCCCACCGCCTGGTACCCCACTTAAACCAGCTGCTCCCTCCTAGCAGACAGTCCCAGACGATCTTTCTCAAGGGCCAGCACTTGCCCCAACAGGAAGCATAGTCACCGCCCCGGGGCTGCCTCTCAGAGCGGCTCCTTCTCCCCTCAGAGGTCTCGCATTCAGCATTCATTCGCTTGCCCTCCTTGTTGTTCCCTCAGCATCCGGGCTCTCCATGGCCAGACCCTGCCTCCCTGTGTGCACCCACCCCGGCCAGCTGCCCACCTGCCTCTCCTTGCTGCGTGGGAGCCAAGACAGGCCTTGCTCAGCTGCTCTCACCTGTGCCAACCAAAGGCCACTCAGCCACTTGAGACTGCCGGGGAGAAGTTTAAGTTATATTAATATTAATAATTATCATATTATAATTATTAACTAATATTAGTAACGATCAACAACCATTTATTGAATGTTTACAGCGTGCTGGTCACTGTACTGGCATTTCTCTCCTACTATCTCACTTGGTCCTCACGACAACCCTATTGAGGTAGATACTGTTATCAACCTCATTTTACAAAGAAGGAAACTGAGGCTCAGGGAGGTTATAAGAAAATTGCTGAAGTCACACAGATGGCAAGTAGGGCTTCTGGGACCCCAGAACCTAAGCTCATAATCACTACATTGGTGTGTACAACTAGTTCTACCCACTGAGGGGCCACAGGGCACAGCTGGGGCCGGCACCTGAAGGCCTAGGGGTGAGTCCCAGTGCCAGCATGTTCCCAGTGTGCTGGTCCTCCATCCAGAAAACATCCACAACAACACAAATAGAAACAGAGAGAATAATCTCTGCCTGTGTCCCTCACATGCTTTTGTCTCCAGGAGGCACTCCCCAGCCCCATCTTCACTTCCTTTTTAATTTTATATTTTCCCTGCTTTTTCATTGTACATGTTACCATTTTATTGTTTCCTGTATGCTGCCTCCAGCCGGGTATAACTAACCAAGCGAACCTCCCAGGGCTGCCAAGGAGGATCACACGCGGTGTGAAAGCACTCTGGAAACTGTCAGGTCTATATAAATGCAGGTTGCATAACCACAGCAAGTCACCCATCACAGTGAGCAAATTCCCTTGGGGAAAGATGCTCTCCTGCTCTCTCTGTCTCAGGACACACACAATGTATCCATGGGCTGGTGGAGGGATGGAGCACCCACCTTCAGGGCAGGCTCCTGGGGACTAAGAACATGCCCAAAGGGCCATCGGCACCCTTGAACCTGAGTTAGGGGAAGGCAGAGGCCACTGCGGGGATCCTGGCTTGCTCCATGCCTGGGAGCATCATGGGTATGAGTCTGTGAATAGAAACAAGCTATTGATGAATGCTGGCACTAACAGGGAAGCCACATTAATATTAATGACAGTAAATTCCCCCGAGATTGCCATCCCGCTTATATCTTGGTGTCCCCCCTCATTTTGCCTGTTATTTTTGGAAGATGGACGAGGTGTTTAGGGTGTATTCTCCAGGTGACATGATTCCCTTTTGTGGCCAGGGCTGCCCTTAAGGCTTGGTGAGCCGGATTTTTCCAGATCACAAATCCAGCCAGGGAGCTTACACAGCCTTCAGAGAACTCACTAGCCAGATGCCTGGTCCTGGGTACTGATTTGGACAAACCAGTGGTAAAGGCCAATTTCTGGCCAACTGGGAATTCGATGAAATGAAAATGTACCTTAGTGGAAGGTGGAGAGCACTGACTGGAGAAGCAGCATGCACAGTGTAATCTCATTTTAGTAAAAAGTAGTGTATAAAGGCATGTCAAGAAATGGGATGGTGTACAAGGAGGTATCATGGCAGTGCCCTCTGACAGCTGGGATTGTGGCGTGTTTTAGTTTTTAATGTTTGCTTGTCTATGTTGTCTGATTACCTACAATACACACAGACTGCCTCTATAATAATAAAAACAGAACATATATGTATATGCAAACACACATAACTATAAACTGGCACAGCTACTGGGTTGCAGTCAAGACGTGACCTCTGGTTCCCAGAGACCTAGACCACGGGGCTGTCATCGACTCTCCGTATTGAATTCTGGGACCCCACATCTTCTGAGGTTCTGTGTGGTCTACAACACAGTGTTCTCTGCCTCTCCTGCATCACGCAGAGGACCTAGCACAGGGCTGGGCACAAAGGCAGGACTTACTCAATGAATGCCTGTGGGCTGAATAATGATCATTTCCTGAGACAGATGCCTTCGCCTCTCCCAGGGCCACTGTGCTGGGAATACTCACTGCTGACATCACTGACCTTCCCATCCCTCCTCTGCCTCATGTTCCTCTTAAGAGCTTCCAGGGAGGAGCTAACATAAAGGTCACCCCAGCAGATGCTGGCAAGGTACTCTACATTGAGGCCAGCGGGGGTGGTCCCGTCCCAGACCCTGCCCAGTGCCAGCTGGACTGGAGATCCTCAGGTCCCCCAGCGTCCTGCCTCACTGGGGGAGGCTGGGGGCAGTGAACTGAAAGAGAGAAGGAGTCCACCCTATGACTTCTGGCTCCAGACGCCTGCTGCTCCAGGCCCTTATGGGTGGAGGAATCTGGAACAGTGACTTTGGCCTGTTTTTTCTGTGAACTGGGGCTGGGCCCAGTTTCTGTTCTTCATGTCTTCAGCATTCCCTACCCCTGACCTTCAAAGATATGAAAAATAACATTTATAATAATGACGAATATTCTGTGTATACTGACTTCATACCAGGCATGGTGCTAACATTACTTACTTTAATCTTTGTAGCAACTCCATGAGCTGAAACTATTATTATTTTCACATTACAGATGGAGAAACTGAGGCACAGAGAGCCATGTGCCCAAGGTTACACTGAGCTGTTTGCAGGCGAAAGAAGGACTCTGCAAAGGTCATTCATGCCTCCCTCTGGTCCTCAGAGGAAGGCCCTCCAGCCAAGCTCTGCAATGAGCACAGCAGATCTGAGGAGATAACTAACACCTGTCGGGTGCTTAGGACTCCACCAAGCGCTAACACATGCATGTGAGAAAAGCCCCACTCGAAAGACTGGGAAACCAAGGCTTAAGCCCATGGCAACCTGTACAAGGTCCCGCAGCCATTCGGCTGAGATTCAAACCCAGGTCTTTGGCCTCAGAATGGCACATTCTTCCCGTATATCTCACAATCCCCCTGGCGCAATTCTCAAGACAGCTCTAAAGGCTGGGAAAGGAGATGCCGGCCCTCCAGAGCCCCGGAGGTGAAGCCCTCGCTCAGCCCCTTGCGCCAGGGTTGCGGTGCCAGCAGCTCCACGGTGACTCACTCCTGGGACCCAGGGGAAACAGCCTGCGCTGTGGGCAAACACTGCCTGCCACCCGCCCCGCCTCCAACTCCCCGCCTCCACATTTGCTAACTGAAACCCGGCTGCTGCTATTTTTAACCCTCCAGCTCCCCCTTGCCTGGGGCTCCCCGCCTTCACCCCACCCCCACCCCCTGCCCCAACTGGGTGCCACTAGCCTGTCATTCTGAGAGCAGTTCCACAACCTGAACGCCCCAGAGGGCGCAGCGGATGCCCATGAAAGTTTCTGGGGCAAGCAAAACAAGACGGTTTCAGCCTGGTCGCCGAATTCCCCCACCCCGGGCTCTTTCCGACCCTGTGGCTCCCAGCCTGCCCTGCTTCTCCCAGCCATCCTGGGAGCTGGGGGAGGGAGGAGTGGGTGACTGCAGGGGAATAGGGTACCCCTCCTTCTCTCCAGGGCACAGGCTCGCCCTGAAGGCCCAAGGTCTCTAACCACCAGGGTTTCCAATCCCTGCAGGCAACAGGAGGAAAAAAGGAAGTGGCTGGGGGGGCGGGGGATGGTGAGTTTAGCCCAGGGCCCTCCTCATTAGGAGAAGTCCCCTCCCCACCCTGCTGTGTAGTTTGTGGAGGGGCTAGGACTGAGCTTGACCCAGGAGTCCAGGGGGTTTCTGCAGGGAGCAGCCTAAAGGAGGCCCAGAGTGGAAAGCCAGCCAAGGCCGGGACAGATGGGGCCTCTCCTCTTAGACGAGGGCTCCTCTAACACTCAGCTCTCTAAGGCAAGGGCTGCACCTTTCTGCGGACTGCAGCTCTAGGTACCCCAGAAAAACCTACCAGAAGGGGCATTGCCTTCTAGCTGATGTCTGTTCCCCTGGGCTGAGAGTCTCACCCAGTTTGAGGAGCAGATTCCAAGGGCCCAGAAGAGGCTCTGCAGCGCCCTGCCAAAGCTCCTCCGCGCCCGTTCCCCTGCCTTGATGTTTGCTCGGCCTCGGCCCTTTCTTTGCCCTGTCCTTTACCGCACCTGCCTCAACCCTTCTTTCGGGTTCTGTACTCTCTTCCAAGGTCTGGGTCCTCTCTCAGCCTTGACCCCCTCCCTCTCTCCTCAGTGATTCTTGAGCCAGGTAAATAAATTCCAGTGGCCACAGAGGCAGCCAGGCTAGACCCAGAGGGGAGGGACTTGGCACAGGAGTTTCCTGGTGGGGAGATGGGGAGGAAGGGAATGAGGTGGGAGGAAGGTGAGGCAGGAGGGTCAGGAATGGGGGGGAGGGGCACTTAAGAGGTCCTGGAGAGAGGCTGCCACCTTCCCAACATCCAAAATGTCCACAGGGCCCTGGACTTGGCACCATGAAGGAAAGGCTGCTCCCTCAAGTCACGGAGCAGCCTTGATGTCGGCCCAGTCCAGCTCTCCCTCTTCCTCTCCCACTTGGCCAACCTCCGGGGGCAGCAAGAGGAGCGGACACCCTGCTATATCCCATGCCAGGCAAGAGCCTGGCAATTCAGGTCCCCCACCTGGATCCAGGCAGTTCCCAAACATGCTCAGAAGGCTCTGAGGGCTGCCTTCTAGTCTGGGGAGGCGAGAAAAGGCGTCAGTGTCACCTCCTCAGGCAGGCCTCTCCTGGCCACCCTCTCTAAGGAAGTCCCACCTTGTTATTTTCTATTGCTGCACCCAGTTCATTTCCTTCTTGGGGCTTATCACACTGTGTAACTAGATATATACACTCATTTCTTTACTTGCTTACTTGTTACTGTCTGTCTCCTCCACTAGAGTGGAAGTTCCCTGAGGTCAGATGCTCTACTTATGCGTTCACTGCATCTGTGCCCAGTGCCTGGCACATGCAAGGCTCAGTGAGCATCCAGCTAATGGATGAACAGTTGAATGACTGGCTCAGTAAATAGGGCCTCCTGGTTGCCAGCGTCACCTTTAGGGTTGGCGCTCAACTGTTCCAGGATTTCCCCAGGGAGAAGAATATATCCCCAAGCAGGATATAACAGGAAGAGCAAGGTCAGGAAGCCTGGGACCCCGAGGGAAAGGTCAAGGCCCAGTCAGTGTGTGCACCAGCCTCACCTGGGTCCCTCCATCATGCTGAGTGTGGACATAGGCGTACCTGCACACACAGAGGCTGCATGGCTAACCCTGGGCCAGTCTTCAGAGGCTTGAGTTTTGGCTTGGTTCTTCCTCTCAGTAGCCCTGTGTCCTTGGGCAAACCACATACCTTCTAAAAGTCTCAGTTTCTTCTAAAGAAAAAATGAAGAGGTTGGCCCAGATCGGTGGTCCTCAGGTTCTCAAACACGGCTTTGCACCAGAATTGCCTAAAGCACATTTAAAATCCAGATCCCCAGGCTCTTCCCCTGAAGATTCTCAGTCTGTCTGGATGGGGCCTGGGGATCTTTATTTTTAACACACTCCCAGGTGATGCCGAAAAAAAACAGTCCAGAAACTGACATTTGAGGACCACAAATGAGATGGTGCTTTCCAGCCAACATCTGGACTTCTGTTAGAAAGCCGTTTCTGCACAGGTATACATCCCCCCAAAACATGAACATATTCCCCACACAGAGCCATAAACTGCAAAGGTATACACTATACAGATGATACACATCTGTACTACACGTGTACATACTCCCAAAAGACCCAACACAAAGCCACCACATGGATCACAAATTGTCACAGAACCACATCTTCAAACACAGCCTGACACACACACACACAGGCCCCCACTACACACCCAGTGTGTACACACACCCATCACATGTTGACCCACACTGAACAGACGCTATCCTGAATTTATTTTGCCTCTGGGAACTGGTCCAGGACCAAAGGAGCTATGCTCTGCTGATGAAAACATCCCTCCCGCCTCTGCCACCTCCACCCCTACCCCTTGCCCCAGGCTGCATGCTGTCCACCTCCCCCTAAGAGGGGTGCTGCTGAAGGAGGGCAGTGGAGAGATGGGATGAGGGGAGGCACAGAGCCCTCCTCAAAGTCCAGCAGCCCCTCTCTTCCCCTTCCCCTCACCCCAAGGAGATGCAAAAGGGCCTCCACCCCGTTACCCCTCAGTGCTTGCTCTGCCAACTCACCTAGATTCCCAGGCCCTGGTCCTAGCAGTCAAGAGGGTTAGGGAGGTGGCCAGATCTAGGGACTCCTCCTAATACTCAGGCCTCTAAGGAAAGGGCTGTCTGGGGGCACCTTCCTGCAGCCCAGAGGCCTGGGTCCCCCAGGGAAGGTTACCACAGAAACAGGGGGAAATATCACAGGGAAACACAATACCCGGTAGGGTCACCTGGTGACCAGGCTTCCTGCTGTGTTGCCCACCGCCCCCCTCATCTCAGTGGCCTCACAGCCTCCTTCTCCACCTCAGCCTGGGCCTTCTCACCAATGCTCTCCGTCCTGCCTCCCCTGGGCTGGGGGACACAGCCTTATGCAACAAGTCTGCCCCTCTGTGGTTCCAAACAACAGCATCAGGGGTGACCCAGAGCTGAGCCCCCCACTCCTAATCCTACCAACGCCCCCACCACAGGAAATCAAAGCTTCCTGCCCCAGAGGAAGTGCCCCATCTAGTGAACAAATCCAACACACACAAACGCAGAGTCCTGGAGCCTTAGGGAGGACAGATGCCCTCCCCCCAGCTCCCAGGCCACTGTAGGCCCCAGTCTCAGGTCTGGCTGAGGACAGGCCAGGGCCAAGCTGTGAGGGGCAGGCATGAGCAGAACCTGAGCCAGGCTAGCGAGAAGGCCAGGAGAATGGGCACCCACAGGGTTAGGTCTGGTTCCAGCTCCACTAGGCCTGCCATTCCCTACTGTGTGACCCTAGGCCTTGCATTAACTCATCTTCTCTCAGGCCCCTGCCAACTGCTAAATTACCAGCTCGTAATGAAAGGCCAGCAGAAGGAAGACAAAGAGAAGGTGAGGTTACATAGGCATCTGCCTCCCAGGTCCTTGGGCAAGCATGCCTACAGCCCAGAGAGGGTCCTTACTCCCCACCCCCATTACACCAGTTTCTTACTCCCATTATCAGGACTGAGGAGGGGATGGAGTTAGGAAAAGTTCCAACTCTCATTTCCAGAAGCCACCAAGGATGAAAGCAGGGGTCCATTATCCCTGAAGGCAGTGGGGGGCATAATAGCCCCCACACCAGACACTGATCCCTCTCTTTATAGGCAGCCTCTCCTCCTCTGTGCTCTGGGAAGTGCACCAGAAATTTTCTCCCCATTTTATTGATGGGGAAACTGAACTTCAGTGTCCAAGCAGAGTGACCAGTTTCGATTCTTGAGAGGGTCAGTACAAAACCAGAATGTAACTTCCCAGCCTCAGGATCCCAGCTTAAGAGCTGATGGCCAGAGAGACATCCATCCACCCGTGGGCTCAAACTAACAAACACAGAGGCCTCAGGAGAACACTTTCCCCAGACCATTCCAGATGTAACACCAGAGGCAGCTCTGAGCTTGGCCCTGCTGGGTGCAAGGCGTATCTGGGGACTAAAGGCAGGGGAGGAGTCCCAGCAGATCCAGGACCTGGTTCCAGTCTCGGTTCACTGCACAAAACACAGCGGGCCTGTTTTGTGCCTTAGTTTCCCTCAGAAGTGACTGCAGAAAAGAGGAAAATTACTTATTAATTGGGGTGGGTAGAGGGAACCGAGAACAGAGAAGGAGAAGGAGATGCTAAGCAATGAGGAGCTAGGAGAAGGCTTGCAGAAGCTGAAAAAGGAGCCTAGGCTATCTAAGAGGTGTGAGGAGAGAAGTTATGTGTGGCAGCCAAAGCCACGTCTCAGACAGGGTCCTACTGGGGAGAAATAGGCTGCCAAGGTGCCCCATTAGGAGATGGGAAACTGAGTCACAATCTCCCTTCTTTCAGCCCAGTGCCTGGGCAGGAGTCTTGAGGAAGACCCCTGGGTCCAGGTGCAAGACTCAAGAACAGCTGAACAGTCCAGATGTTGAGTCAACAGGGCCACTAAAATCCAATGCCCCATTCTCACTCTAGAAATTGGCAGGCCAAGCTGGGCCTCAAGCAGATGTTGAACTGGTGTGTGGAGAGGGATGGGCAGCAGCAAGATAGCCAGTGTCCAGATGCAGGGGGAGCCTCTGGGTATGCAGGACAGCCAACAGGGACAAGGGAATGGCCTGGACTTGGTGGGAGGAGCAGCAGTGGCTGGCGAGGTCAGATCCGAATGTGCAGATCCGAATGGGCAGCCAGAGGGAAGGAAATGGGAGTGGGGGAGCTGGGTGGCCTGCAGGCCCCAGAAGGCCCTCTCCCAGCCCACAGGTCTTGAAACTCCCCCTGTCAGAGCCCAGCCCAGCTTCCAGATTTGCAGCCTGCTCTCGCACTCGCCAGCATCATCAGACCCCAGGCCTGGGGGGTGCGCACATCCTGTCCCCCACCACTCAGGACACAGCCTGCGGTTCCCACCTCTGTCAAACCCACCGCAGCTCACTTGGGCGCAGGTGTCTCTTCACCCTAATGGGTGAGCAAGGGTGGGGGGCGGTGCTCAGAGAAAGCTCCCTGTCCGGGACCCTCCATCCAGGGGATCACTTTCCCTCAGCCGAGGGGTCGGATAAGGCCCTGCGGAGATCCGCGAGATGAGGATATTGATGTCCAGCACCACGGGCCCGGCCCCAACTCAGTGGGTCCTGCTCTTTGCCCTCGCTCTTCCAAACCTTCCGCCCCGAAGCACCGCCCCCTCCCGGGGCCCCGGCGGCCGTCCCTCCTTCCCCAGTCCCCCGGTCCGTCCTCCCCAGGAGTGGGGGTGAAGAGACCCCGAGCCCGAGCATCAGCGGCCCGGGGCCTCCAACTCCCTCCCTCGGGCCTGTCGCTGCCCTGGGGCGGGCGGATGTGGGCGCCCAGCGGGAGGCCCGAGCCCTCCGGCCCCGGAACCAGCCCCGGCCGGGAGCCTGCCAGAGCCCCGCGGAGCCGGGTGGGGCGGGCGCGGTCGGGGGGTGCACGCGGGACCGGGCCGCGGGGCGCCCGGAGCCCGAGCCGGGGCGGCGGTGCTGGGGAGCCGCGCAGGGCGGGGCGGGCGGGGCTGGGGGCGGCAGCCGGGTACTCACCAGCGCGGGGACTGTGCATCCAGGGGCCGAGGCCCTCAGAGCGGGGGGCTCATGGCGGGGCTGGGGGCTGGGGCGCCGGCCTCACATCCCCCCAGTCGCCGGAGGCTGCAGAGCGACTGTGAGACGGCGAGAGGAAGGGAGGGGGCCGGGAGGGGGAGGGCCCTGGCAGCCCGGCCGGCCGGGTAGGATGACAATGGAAGGAAATGCTTTATCTGAGGCTGAGAGCGGGCCAAGGGGGAGGGGAGGGAGGGGGCCGGCGCTCGCGGCCCTGGGACACACCACCCCGGCAGCCGCTGCCCCGCGCGGCGGCGGACACACCGCGCGGCCCGGGAGGCAGCGCGGGACCCGGAACGCGGGACGCGGCCCCATCCGCGCGGTCGCCGCGCTGCCCGCCGCCCAGCCGCAGCCGCGGCGCACCGACCCGCGCACAATTCCCGGAAACCGGCTACCTGAGCGCCCGCAGCCTTGCGTGCACAGCACGGACACACATCCATGTTTACTCAGGGCCAGAGTCATTTACGCAGACACACTTCAGGGAAGGACCCCCGCACACACAAGTACAGACAAGTACAGCCCACGAGCCAACAGTCACACTTAGGGGCAGTGGGACACGCGTGGAGTCCCAAGTCCCATGCAAGGAATCTCAGACGGATCCCCCCCCCCCCCCCCGCACGACTTGCCTGAGGAAAGTTCCAGGATCTGATTTGAATCACTGCCCAGCCCTCCCCCTTACCACCCCCCACCCAACGCCTGCTGAGGGGAACAGAAGGGTCCAGCCTGTTCCTATTAAAAGAAAAAGGGGATGGGGGCGGTGCAGATTTTGAAAGTTTTCTTTTTTTAAAGAAATTTCTCAAGGGATTTCCTTCCCTCCTCTCCTCTTCCTCCCATTCCTCTCCCCCCACACCCCTCCCCTCTTCTTTCCCCCTCCCGGTCTCTATGAGTCAAACTTCAGCAATGTGCCCAGTGTCTCCCAGTGCATTACAGCGGATCACAGAAATGTTCCAGTCTGTGAGTCGGAATGCAGCCGCCTCCAGCCCTCCCTCAGCTAATAAACCCAGCAACTGCCGGCTTTGCGCAGCAGCCCTCCCTGCGCCCCCCCCTGCGCCCCCCCCCCCTTAGGGGAAGGAGGTCAGACCCAGGGGTCAGAGGCTGAGGACCTCACCACTTCGCTTCCCGGCCTAGCCTATCAGCCCTGTCGCCTCTGACAATCCGCAGGGTCAAAGACATAGTGGCTCCTGGGAAGGGGAGAGTTCCGCAACCTGATATACTAAGCTCTCCTGTCCTGTGAGGGGTCACCCCTGGAAGGAGGGGTGCAACCTCTATCTCACCCCACCCTCCCTTAATCCTAGGAACTCCAAGAGTCTCAAGATTCTACAGAAGGAGAAATTGAGGCTGAGCCAGAGGCAGAGCCACGTCAGATGGGAAAGAAAGTCCACAGTGGCCTAAGAGGGCTTGGTCACGCTGAGGTCCAACTTCTGACCATAGACTCCTAGTTCCCACAAGCACAGCTCCAGCCTTACAACTTGTTGCTACCTGGGATTTTCAGCAGCTGACTTCCTACTTCTGTCCCTTTCGGTGTCCCAGTCCTGGTCAGCAGGCAGTGAGTACACTTGTAACTTATCCTCACAAAGTCCTTTCCTGGCCTCCAAGCCCCCCTGCTATATGGCACCATACTACACACACGTCTCTCCTTTTTTCTGCTGTCCTGCCCAGTGCCTCCTGGTACTTCATGCTCAATAATGTTAGTTGCTATTATTACTATCATTATTTCAGTCCAAGTGGGCTGCTGGCTGCTCCCCATTGTGTCTTCATTCTTTCCCGCTCCCTCATCTCATTGTGTTCCCTCCAAAAATGAATGTCCTCACAGTCCCTTTCTCCTCTTGTTGAAATCGTTCCAATCCTCAAGTCTATACCAACTTCTCCAGCAGCCTTTCCCTGATTCCCATAGCCAGAGAGGTCTTTCCTTGTATTAAAGGACCCCACCCCACGTTGTCAGTCTTTCTTTCTGCATTGACCATTATCCACCTAGTCTGTCTACTTATCTCAGCTCTCCTCCTTCTCAAGAATGTTCAAGAGTGGACATCCCTGAGCCCAGCTACTGCCCTAGTCATGGCTGCATTTCTTGTAGTGTCTTGCTAAGTACCTTACCCAGAATGTAAGCTCTCTATGGTTATTTGCTGAATTGGGACAGATATTCGTGGCCTTCAAGGACCATACCCCAGCTGGACACTTCCAGTACACCTTTCCCCCCCCCAGGACTCCCCATGCTGACTCTGCAAGACATGTGTTCTTCCACCTCAGGTGTGTTCTTCCCAGCCTTAGTTCCAACCCAGATCACTGTCCTTCCAAATCCCTCTTCTGTGCCCACAGCCTCCAGAAAAATTGCTCGGTTACTTCTGGCTCTCAGCCTTTCCCCTCTGTCTCTCTCCTTTAGTCCCCCCAGTGCCCTCTCCTAATCCACTCAAGACTCCTGTAGTTATTTCTGGACTGAAATCCATCTCTTGTGAGCTCATTTTTACCATGTGCATCAATCATGTGTTTATTTGTGAGCCTTCTTTTTCTTCTTGACCTGATCACTGAATTCTGAGAGATATGAGCAAAAAGGCTATCTCCCCCTGCCTGTGTCTGTCTCCATGGCACCAGCACATGGCTTTCTCCACACACCAGGACTCACTGTCCCCAAAGTATAGACAGAGAGAAAGATAGCATGTGAGTCCGGCCAGTGTGGCTCAGTGGCTGAGCATCGACCCATGCACCAAGAGGTCGCCAGTTCGATTCCCAGTCAGGACACATGCCCAGGTTGTGGGCCCGATCCCCAGTGGGGGCCACGCAGGAGGCAGCCAATTGATGTTCTCTCTCATCGATGTTTCTGTCTCTCTCTCCCTCTCCTTTCCTGTCTCTCTAAAATCAATAAAAGGAAAAAAAATCAATAAAAACATATTAAAAAAAAAAAAGATAGCATGTGAGACCTGCATCTGGGAAGCTGGACTGTGCCCTTCCCTCCCTTGCCAGCTTTACTTACCACTTCACACCCGCCACTTCCCATGGTAGAGTCTTCAGCTAGTTTCTAAGCCACATGTCCCTTGCTGGGATATGTTAGAGAGCCTCCAAGAACCCTAAGAGACATGAGGCAGAAAAGTACAGGCTATCTCTCTCTCCTCTACTCTGGTTACCATGGGAAGTTTTTTTTTAAAGGCTCTTGTGTCCAGGCTTCTCAGACTGCTTAGCTAAGCTCCTAGCAGAAGAGACTAGCTCCACAGGACCTGCCTTGTCTCCCCTGAGTCTTCCTGGAATCTCTGACCAGTAGAAAACCTGGGGGCACTCTCTTCTGTTTCTCTTTGTGGTTCTGGGCCTACCTGACTTTTTCTGTCTCTTTTTTCTCTCCTTCCCTTCCTTCCCATACGTAGCTTTTTCTCTCTCTCACTGTTTACCATATAACAGTCCTATACTATCCCTTTGGCAAACATTAGATCATTTATTCTTAACAGTAATCATTGTTATGCTCCTGATTAAAGTATAGCCCATAACAGTTAAGAAACCTGACCGAAGTTACACAACTAGTAAGTTATTGGTCCATTCATTCATTCCACAAATATTATTAATACTAAGGGTCCACCTTGTGCAGGATTCAAAGCTCCAGAAAGTCATCTGGTCTAACCTCAGGGCTCGAAATCACTCCTGTCCCAGCCTTCCTGATATGGTAGCCGAAGCCACAATCCATTTCTCAGCCCATACTCTCCACACACTGTCCACAAAGGCAATCAGAAAGCGCTCAGTCCCCAAAGGATGGTGAGGTCTCTGAGGACAGCCATCTCATCAGGTTGGGTTGGGCCATGCATTCCAGTTTCTGAACCTGGGATCAAATGCCAATTCATAGGGTTTTCAAGTTGCAGATGAATAGGGGAGGTAGGTCCTCAACTCCAAATAAAGGGTTTCATGGGACCAGATATAACTCGTGGAAGGCAGGAAGGAAGGAAGGGAGGGAAGATAATTAGGATTTATTGAGCGTCTCCTTTGTATCATATGCTGTTCAAGGCCCTTTCACTTATATCTCATTATTATTCCTATTGTTTTAGTGAACAAACTAAAGCTCAGAAAGACAAAATGATTTCCTCGAGGCCACAGAGCCAGTACGTGACTTAATCCTGAATATGTGATTCAGAGCCTGTGCGTTTGCTTCTGGCAGGTCACAACAATGGAGAAGCTGCTGTCAGGCCTCCTGCTCCAGCATAAACCTGGTTACTGGCGGTCCCAGCTGACCTGTGTGTGACATCCTAGATGCCAAGTTTTCTCCCTCACGGACCCCAGGCCTGTCACCGCATCTCTGGTTCCCGCCTTTCTCGGTTGTGTTGCACAGGCGGGATTAGGGAACTACATAAGCATTCTGGCTAGAATTGGGGAGGGTGTTGTGTGGCTTTGGGGTGCAGCCAGGCAGACCCCCATCCAGGATTTCAGGATCTGAGAGAAGTGATGCGTCCTCCTAGGCCAGAACTGGGTGGATAAGTCAAGAAGAGGCTGGGGCGTGGCTACAAGTCCACATGGCTCTGGTTGGGAGGCCAGATGACCATGGGGACTAAGGCAGGTGGAGAGAACTAAGCAAGTCCCTTCCCCCGTACCACTCCCTCCCTCCAGTGTCAACAAAGGTGATGTGGTTTCCTCTGTGGTCTGTTACCCTAGACACCTGCAGTTCTGAGTATATGTGTGTGCGTCTATGCGCCAACAATGCTGTGGGGGGAACACAAGGAGAAAGCAGTGGGACAGGATGGGGAGGGGCAGGAAGCCAAAGACAGGCTCTCCTCAACCCCAGAACAAAGTAGGAGCAATGAATGTACAAGATGGCAGAGATCACACCCTTGAGGACTCCAGGTGTTCAGCCAGGAACAGAAGGAGAGAGCTCAAAGAGAGGCATTGTGGGCATCAGAGCCCCGGGCTGGGGCTGGGAATCAAGGGACTTGAGTGCTAGGCCTGGTTCTGCCATTAACTTCCTGGGTCTCACCTTTCTAAGTCTCAGTTTCCTGCTCTGTAAAATAACAATAATTTGACTACCTACCTTACTGGGCTGCTCTGAGATCATATGGATAATATATGCAAAAGTTTGGACCAATGTGAGTTTTAGAATTATTGTCCTGATAGCATAAGAAATATTATAATTGCTTTCTCTAGCCCTGGGTACAACACCCCACCACCACCACACACACCCCACAGTGGAGATAAAGAACGTTAAAGGCAAAAACAAAAACACAGCCTCTGCCCTCATATAGATCACAGTGTGTTGAGGAAACAAAACAAACACATAAAATACTTGAAAGCCTCTTGGGAAGCCAACTATTTAAAAAATCTCACTATCTGTGTGACCTTAGCCAAGTCACAACTTCTCTGGGCCTCAGTTTTCTCATCTGTCAAATGAGGGATCTGGTTTAGATCATCTCTACTTATTTTTCTGAGTCTAAAGCAGTTTTCTGATTCTGTTATTCCAAGCGTGGATGGGTACATAGCGAAGAGGAAAGAGTTGAGCAGATCCTGGCTGGGAGGAAGCAGGCGAGTGTTGAGCTGGGTTTTACGGGAGCCCAGAAATGTGAGTCAGTGTGGGGGCAGGGGGGTGACATTCCAGGTAGGGAGAAAGGCATGTGCAAGGGCGAGGCAAGGAAGCAGAGGGGTGGCAAACAGATTAGCAGGCTCAGGAATGAGGTTGGTGAGGATTGAGGGAGTCTGGGGAGGAAGTCAGGACTGGAGGAGGAGAAGGGGCAGTCCCCAGGGCTGAGGCAGCCCAGACACAAAAGTGGGGGAGGAATATGGGTGGGAAGACACTCTCTCAGCCCCAGAGGTCGGTGCCAAAGCCCATCCAGCCAAGCTCCACCCAGGAGAGAGGGAAAGAAAGGTTCCTTTGCCAAGAGGCCCCACCCACCAGAGAAGGCCCATTCCTCCCTTCCCTTCTCTCCCAGTCCCACCCCCAACCTGGAGGTAAGCGAGGACCCCCTGAAGCCAGACCCCATTAGTGATGGAAACAAACAGAGGGGGGCACTACCATCTCCCTTCATAACAACAGTGCCAGAATAATCATTAATAACGATAATGATAATGAAATAAACGACCCCTCACTTGCCCTCTGATAAAACCTTGCAGCACCCAAACCTCTAGATATGGCTGTTCCATTTACTAGAGTCTTTGCTCCCAAGAGCTGCAAGTGATTTAAAGATTATCTAGTCTATAGGATCCTCCAAACCTGATAATATATCGAAACCACTTGGAAGAACCTGTGAAAACAGATTCCTGAGCTGCCTCACAGATCCGATCGGACTCTTTGGGGTGGGGAGTACCCAGTCATCTGTAGCTCCCAGGTAATTCTCAAGTGGGGTTAGGTTTGGGACACCTTGGCCTAATTCAAACCACTCCTTTTACAGATGAGGAAACTGAAGACCCAAGGGGAAAATCACTTGCCAGAGATGACATGGTTAATCATTAAGCAGTGGTGGGGAGCAGGCAGAAAACTCAGGCACCCCAGCTTCTAGGTCAGTGCTCCTTCCACAGCGGGCATTGCCCAGCCCCAGAGATGCCTGTGCCAGCAGAGATTATGGTCAGGGAGGCAGCCACCAGGCCATACCCTAATCATGAGCAAGAAGAAATTCATCTGAGTTGCAGAATGTTTTTCTGCAGCCAGCTCACAATTACTCGCTCCAGTGGGCCCTGCAGGGATGCTGTGGTCCACCCACCAGCAGACCTGGGGCTCAGCGTTGCTACATGCCCCTGGCAGAACCCTCTGTAGCCCCAGTGGCTACATGGGCTAGAGGGCTGGGTCCCACCTTGTTACAAATTTTAATGGCTCCTCTTAGGAGGCACCTACCTGCAGCCACAGAATCTCCAGGGAAGACCTTGAGGAGGTCCTAGCCTGAGGACACTCGCCTCTTCCCCAGGAGCATCTTTTAGGGTGGGTTTGGACTACACTCTTGCATGTTGGGGGAGTGGAGGCAGGAAAGGAGCAATGAGTTGAGGTGAGGGTGAAATGGGGTGAGGTGGCTAGGAAGGGAGGTGGGTGGGAGTGTCCTTACTAAGACTCTGAAATACTCAACCCACGTATGACCACCGCTGCGACTCTTTATTGAGTATAACTTCTTGTGTATTGAGGCTCCTCTGTGCCAGGTTCTTGGGCACAGAGGCAAACAGAGCTAGAGTTCCTACCATGGAGCAATCTGTCACTTCCTGGGGAGCAGGATACAGCTGAGGAAAAGAGCCTGGAATGGGAGACTGTCCTACAAGGGGCTCCGACCACCTGTGCTGCAGAGAAGCTGCGGGGCTCAGAGTCACAGGACCTCCATGCGGGAAGGGACCCGACGGATAACCAGGTCCTTGTAGGCTGGGCCACTGCTCCTGCTCTGACTGGCCCCGCTCTGTGCCTGGGACAGTGATTCTAGATCACCCCAGCTCGGGAGGCTGAGAGACAAGGCCACTCTACGCTTGGGCAGACCCCGAGGATGGGATCCACGCTTCTCCACACTGAGCTTTGAAGGAACCATCTAAAAACCTGGAAAGGAATGGTAAAGGGAGGCGGCGGCCTACTGTGGTCCAAAGCAAGAATGTGGAGTCCAGCTGCTTGGCTTAGGCAGAGTTTGTCGGGTATCCACTGCGTGATCTTAAACACGTAATTTGACCTCTCAGAGCTCGGTTTCCTCATCTGCGGGCTAGCGTATGGAGTGCCTGCCATATTAGGGTTGTTGTGAGGACTCCTGAGATCAGGACATGAAGTGCTCAGCGCAGCCTGACGCACGCGGGGCTCTGTCGGGGACGGAGCTCCGTGCTGACATTAGTAACAAGACAGCGTCCTGTCTCTTGTCCCTCGCAGCCGCAGTTTTCCCCTACAAATTCAGTCTCAATGATACTGACCTAATTTATGCAAAGAAATCCAAATGGGTCTCTAGCCCAAACTGACCCCTCTGGAGTGTGCGGGGTGGCTTGGCTGGGCTATGGGAATGGGGACACCATCTGGAACCTTTCCCGACCCTCCCAAGATCCTCTGGTATTGTCTCAGTTGCCTCAGAGTTCAGGGGAGCCTGGGCCCAGCTGCAGGGAATGCCCGAACCGACTGTAGAAAGAGCCTTGCCTCCTCTTCCCAATCTTGGCAGCAGCACATCTGGAGTGATCTGCACATCTGGCTGCATCCCTGGGGCAATAGCCACAGCTGCTGACATTTGAGGGAGGAGAGATCTAGCTCCTCAGCCAGGGCCTAGGGGGCTATAAATAACTAGCTAAGAGGACCAGGGGGATGAGGTTGACCTTTGGGGGGCGGGAGCGGCTGGCAACTTTCCCCACCCCCTTGGGTCCAGAGCCAGAATTTTAGCAAAACAGGAAGAGGCAGCAGCAGCAGCTGCTGGGAAAGTAGGAGTGGCTCCTCTTCCCCCACTTGCCTGGGGCCTTCGGATCCCAGCCCGGACCCAGGAGAGGTGGAGTCATCTAGGCTAGGCGGGAGAAGGAGGGGCAGACCCACACAGACTGTGGCCCCAGCTCCTGGTGCCCTCCTATGGCTCTTCTGGGGCACAGGCAAGGGAGAAGGAGGTAGAGAAGGGCATCCCAACAGGCTGTGCCCTCCCTCCTGGCTCCTTCTAGTTCCCTTTCTGTTCCCCTATCAGTGGGACAACAGGAAGAACAGGCATTAGAGATGGAGCACAAAATACATCTGCTGACCCAGCCAATGTATCTACAGGCCCAGGGGCATGCCAAGCCCGCCTTCCTCTCTCATCCCCTCCCTGCCCACAGGTGTGCTGAGCCTAAGCCCTGGTGGGTGGAAAAGAGGGTGCTAGACAGGAGGAAGGATGCCTCTAGGCCTCTGGAGAGGGGCCCAGGCTTGGCCCTAGTGAATGATGGAGAACTTCCCCATGAATTATGGAGGTGAGGACATCCAAAGCTCTGGGTGCCTGTTTGGAGTAACAGGGCATCCACAGAGCCAAGCTCTGGAGAGCCAAGCCCCAGCTCAGAGGGCCTTCTGCAGTCCCGTGTTAAAGAAGTTACCCAGGCCCTGGCCGGTATGGCTCAGCAGTAAGAGCGTCGCCTGTGGACCAAAGAGTCCTGGGTTTGATTCTGGCCAAAGGCACGTACCTCGGTTGAGGTTTGTCCCTGGCCCCGGTTGGGGTTGTGTGGGTGGCAACCGATCGATGTGTCTCTCTCACATGGATGTTTCTCTCTCTCTCTCTCTCTCCCTCCAGCTCTATCTGAAGATTAATGTAAAAATATCCTCGGATGAGGATTAAAAAAAAAAGAAGTGACCCAGGAAATGCCTTGCCTGGGCCACTGGGCCACTGAAAGTCTGTCCTGCGGTATCTGACTGGGTGGCGACATCTCCATGGGGTCTGTATCGATATCTGTCACGAGCGGTCATCACCTCTCAGCCTGGAGCCCATGTTTTGCCTGCAGGGAGGGTCTAGATCAGCACCATCCAATAGAAACAGAATGTGAGCCACTTTGTCTTTAAAAAGTAAAAGCAAAATGTGACGCTCATTTTGCCCGGCAGGTGTGGCTCAGTGGTTGAGCGTCAACCCATGCACCAAGAGGTCACCAGTTCGATTCCCGGTCAGGGCACATGCCCAAGTTATGGGCCAAATCCCCAGTGGGGGGCATGCAGGAGGCAGCCAATCGATGTTCTCTCTCATTGATGTTTCTCTCTCTCTCTCCCTCTCTCTTCCCCTCTCTCTAAAATCAATAAAGAAAAAAAAATTTTTTAAGGTGACATTCATTTTAATAATATATTTATTTAACCTAATATATGTAAAATATTGTCATGTCAGCATGTAATCAAAACAAAAAAATTGTTAATATTTTACATCCTTTTTTCATACTAATTCTTTGAAATCCAGTTTAAATTTTACACCTGTAGCACATTTCAACACTGACTAGCCAGATTGCAAGTGTTCAGTATCACCTGCGGCCGGTGGCTACTGTACTGACCAGCACAGGCTTAGACGCCTTGTGGCGTGACCTCCTCTTCAGCCCTTCTGGCCCCTTGCTGGGGAAGAGGCTCAAGAAGTGGAAGAGGCCAGTGAGGTCAATGTTAAAAGTTAATTTGCTCAGGGAGGACAGCCACCTACTATGGCTTTCAAGCATCTATCTCTAGACCTGGAACCAGTCTCATTTTATAAGCAAGCAGGGAGATTCAGTCACAGAGCAGCATCTTCTCAGACAAATGGTCTTCTCCTCTTCCCAGCCCTCTTCCTCTAGAGGGGTTGGTAGACTCTCGTTTCCTCTTCAGGAGAGCTAGCCTCTACCCTCATTCCCCTTCCAAACACAACACCGAGCCCAAGGCATTGGGGCAGCAGAGCTAGGCCACACAAGAGGACAAGCTAATTTGGAAGGAAATACAGCGTCAAGCCATGGACAGGTGGAGTTGAGGTGATGGTGGGACAATCACGGGCGTTAGGGGTATTGAGTGGACAGTTCTGAATGGAGCTCTGAATGGGGCGAGTTGGGGTAGGGACAAGTGAAGACCCAGCATCGTCAGTGAGAGCTGAAGTTGTGGGTAGGCGTGGACGAGACCCCAGAGCAGGGGGAAAGAGAGGAGAGAAGGGAAGCGAAGGGAACCTGGAAGAAGACTGAATACAGACACTTGAGAAAGCAAAGGTTTCAGGTGGGCAGAGGGGCGGCAGCCAGTGAAGAAGGTTGAGAAGGAGCCGCCAGAGATTTAAATGAAGCAGGAGGTTGTGCCATGTCTGAATCCAAAGTGGGAGAAAACGTCAAAAAGGAGAGATTGGGCTCAATTGCAATCGACAATGCTTTAAAATCATTCTTATAGAGAGAGCTCACACAAATCGATAAGAAACACTAAAACAGTGGTAGACTAAAGTTCAAAGCACAGAAATGACTCTTCAGGGAAAGAGGAAACACAGCTAGCAAGCAAAGGTAGGGAAATGTTCAAAGTAACACCAACTAGAACAAGATAAAGGTAGAAGCCACCTTCAAACACCAGTGAGAGTATGGTGAAATGTACACGTTGGTGGTGGTGGTGTAACCTCTTTTGAAATCAATTTGGCAATATATAGTAAGAGCTATAAAATGTTTTTACCCTTTGGCTCAATAACTCCACCCAATGTACCTAAACTAGATTTCTATAGCCAAAATTCAAGGAGCAGAGAGCGGAATAAGTGCGTAATCATGTCCACCACCGCACTGTAATGTGGAAAATTAGAAACAATTTGAACACCTACAACTGGAAAATTGTGAGGTACATTATATTTCCACTTAATAAAAAATTATAAAGCTGTTAAAAAGATGCATATGAATGCAACATAGTATCACAGGTGGATATAGATACGCGCATGCCCTATGATGGCAACTGTATTAAAAAAAAAAAGGGACATAAGCATAGAGAAAAAGATTCGGAGGAAATTCCTGCAATAGGTAATGATTATGTAAGGTGGTATGGGTATACATATTCTTCTAGTAATTTAATACTTGTCAACATTGTAAAGAGCTGTGGAGAGTGGGGATGAAGGTTGACCAGAAGCCTAGACTGGGCTGCAAGGAGGGCCCTGACATCCTCATGGAGGTCGTGAATTTGTCCATGTAGCAGGTATAGGTATGTCCTGGCTCTGTCCGTGTGCCAGGCACTGTCATTGTGGGTAGCAGCTCAGCACTGTCCTGATGGGAAAAGCCCAGCTTTTCTGCCTGGGTTCTCTGGGCTCCCTGCTCAGAGATGCTCTGTCTACTGGAAGCTCCTGGAGCTCCACTGGCTCCTGCGCCACTGCTGGGGCAACACCGTGACCTGGTCCTGGAGGGGCAGCCCCAGAGGACAGGACCCAGGGAAGTCCAGAGCAGGCGCTGGGGAAAGGGAGCGGCTGTGTGGGCAACAGAGGTCTGAGTGAGGTTGGGGGAGGGTTGGAGGATCACCAAGGAGCTTAGGGGGCCAGAGGGTGGCTCTGGGGGAGGGGTTGGCAGGCTTTGGTCAGCCACCTGTCATTTCACATCACCCTGAAGGTGTCATGAGATGTAAGTGGGCCATCACTCCACCACCCTCCACAGGAACTCTACCTGGGCCCCCACCTACAGGCACCATCCGGCCTGGGAAGCCTCCTGCTCCTCCCCCCTCAGTTTTCTTCCTACTATGACACACTAGGGCCTTGAAATAACACGTCTTTATTTACACCATCATTTCCACATAATTTGCCTATGATTCATTTGTTGTCAAAAGGCATTAAAACCTCCAGCCCCAGCTCCCAGGCACCCACCGGTCCCTGTCCCACGCCCCTGCGTCCCACCTCTCCCCTTGCCCAGCTCGCACCCTCATCCCGCTTCCTGAATCCAGCAGCCCCCAGCACCACTTGCACCCCCACCCCAGCTCCCCCCTACCTGGCCTTTGTTGGGGAGCAAGAGGCAGGGGCTGAGTCTGTGAATGGCCCAGATCACATCCGTCTGCTTCCCTGGCCCAGACCCTGGCCTGAGCAAGGCCTCCAGCCCTAGGATTCGGGGTGACCTCATGCAGGCAGGAAGCCCTGGAAAAGGGAAGACCCTTGTCTGCCTAGAAGCAGGAAGCTTTGGAACCCCCAGCCCCAGAGGCAGCCCCTTTCTGTGACCCCCCACCCACTCATTGCCTTGGGCTGGATTTTCCTCAGCCTCGAGGCTGGTCCCTGGGTCCCACCCCCTCACTCGGTTTCCTACATGGCACAGGGGTATAACGTTTCCACTGTGTGTGCACGTGTGTGGGGGTGAGAGGAGTTGTCTTTCACACACTCGTTGCCTAGTAAGGCTATAAGGTGTGGGGGCCCCCAGTCCTCCCCAGGGGAATCTAGGTGAGCCTGGGGAGCCGTAAAGTGGGGGAGGCGGGGGAGGAAGAGAGCAAGGGGCGCGAAGGGGGCTGGTAGAAGTGGGGCTGGGGCGAGGGGAGCTGCTGTGGTTGGGTTATCTGATGTGAGGAGCCAGGTGTGCTCTGGGGGTGGGGGAAGAGCCGCCTGAGAGAGAGGCAGAAACTGAAGAGACACGGAGACAAACCAGACGAGTGGCACTGAATCGAGAGGGGACAGAGGGAGACCAGATCCCTCCCCATCAGAGACTGGCTTTCCTCCTTGAGCTCTGGAGGCCACCCACCCGTGGGTGGGAGCAGTGTCCTCCTGCCCACTCTGTTCCTTGGTACCCCTGCCCTCCCTGGACACCAGCTCCTCCAGACCCCGGTTCCCAGAGAAGCAGGCAGCCTCCCCTCAGCACTTCATGGCAGAGGTGGGGTAGCCAGGGACTGTGTGGCCTGGGGATGAGGGTCCAGCCTTATCCCTGAATCAGAGCAGTTGGAGACAGTTGAGGGTCTATAATCTCGGTTGGGGGTTGACGGGTGGAGGAGGTTTTGCTGGAGGAGATAATGGGGAGGAGCAGAGCCCTAGCCTGGAACGGGGGCCCTCGGGCCAGGAGCCCCTCTGCCAGCTCCACCCCCGCCTCCAGGGTCCCCTGCCTGGGGTGGCTCCCCTCAAGACAGAAGCTGCCAGCTGCGCGGAGCTGGGAGGGGCTGGTGAGCAGGGCTGTGTGCATCGCTGGGGCGCCGCCTCGGTCCTCAGCAAGAGGGCCCACGTGTGTGTTCCAGCGTCCACCTCCTCCAGCCCTGACTTGGGATGTGTATATGCTGGGGGGAGGGTCCCCAGAGGGTGATGAAAATACTAATAAAGGCTAATACTTATCAAGCATTTACTACTTGCCAGGCACTATTCTAAACGCTGTATGAACTCACGCCTGTGTCGTGGGTGCCAGTGCTGCCTTCGCCTTACAGGAGACAGAAGTGCAGGTTCCTGCAGCCCCTCAGCACGTTCAGATCCTGCTCCCCTCAGTGCTGTTCCTGCTGTTCTCACCCGACCCTACAGGAGGCCCTGCCAGGCACCCCGATGCGAGCCTTCCTCTGTGCATCTTCACAAAGACTCCATGTCCTCGTTCATAGAAGAGGAAACTGAGACCCAGAGAGGTCAAGGAGTTTCCTCCAAGTTGCACAGCTAGTGAGAGACCCTATCAGGGTTCAGAGGACCTATTTGTAAAGTCCGTGCTCTTATTCACTACCTTGGCTGCTTCCCTCGAGGCTGGGAGAGGCAGGGGGAGGGGGCTGGGAGAGCACCTGAGCTCCATCTGCCTTTGTGACCCTCACAGCCTAGCACCTTGCTGGCTCGTGGTGGGGGAGCTGTGGTAGGAATGAACTAACAACCAAGTGAACCAACAAGAACGGTCATCTCCCAAGGCCACCGATATCCTGCCCACTGACAGGGTGCCCTCCCCTCCCGTCCACTGCTCTACCACCTCAAGGCCTTCCTGTCAACACAGCAGAAGGCAGCGAGCCCCTTGGGGTGGGGTCCCTATCAGAGCGGAAGTGGGGCTGGCTTCTCTGCCACCCCCTTTATCTCTGCTCCCCATCCCCACTTTATCACCCAGGGCTCTTCCACCATCCCCTCCCTGCCACTCCCCCTGGGGCTCCAGGGTGGGAGAGGGGAAGACATTTAAATCAGTGGGGGTGGTGGAGAAAACAGAGGGACACCAGGAAGGGGTTTCCCTGGCACTCGGAAGCTAGTGCTCACAGTCCTGCACGACCAGCCTGGGCTGGCCTTGGTGGCTGAACCTCTCCTGATGGGCTGCTTGATCGGGTAGGCAAATGGAGAAACAGGAACCAGGCTCAGACACAGTTGCCCCCACCCCACTCTAGTCCCACGCCAGCTGCCACAGATGTTCACAGGCATCTACAGGATTTTTGATTAGATGGGGTGGCACAGGCCTTTCCAGGCGTCCTGTAGGATTCGGAGTGCAAGTAAAGAGGGCAGCGGGGAGGCCCCATGGAGCCAGTAAGGGCTGCCAGTCTGAGCTACATGTGATTTCTCCATCCCCCACCAAGGTAGGGATGCCTAAGGAAAGTTCTGCCCACTGCCCATGGCCTTTCTCCTCTCAGCAACCAGTATCCAGGAGACTATGCCTTTCTTCTGGAGTTCAGCTCAGACAGAATGTGCAGAACAATTCAGCTTGGAATTTGATACTTGATCCACTCCTTCCTGCATCCCTTATATCGGATATCACTGGATCCCTGATCCTTGGCTCAGATATGGTTTAATTCCATTAAGATCTGTCCACACTTGGGGTGAGACTATTGGGTCCTACGGGGGGAGGGGTTGTGGAAACATTGGCAGAAACCCCAAATTCCCGTGGATGCTTGGACCTTTGCAACTATTCCCTTCTGTGATTCAATCTCTCGTTACATACCCCCTTCCCTGGCTCCCAGTGAGGTCGTGAACAACGGAACCACAGGGCACTGATATCAACCTGCAGGAAGGGCATAGTCTACGGCTCTGTATCAGTTAACTCTGCACATGGTCTGCAAACCTGAGTTTTGGAAGATGCAAGGCCAGGCAGGATGGTCAGAATATTGATGACAAAATGAGGATTCAAAGATTTAAGCAGGTTAAGATGTGGCATAAATCAAATCAGATAAATATGAATAGGGAAAAATGCTAATTCTGCATTTTGGTCCAGAAAACAAACTGTCCGCAGACAGGAGGAGGGAGATGTGGCAGATGCTGTAGGGAGAGGTAGTTAGCATGCGGGTTCTGAAGCCGCAGAGACTTAACTTCTCAGTTTCCAAAGTTCAGGGGAAGGTGTTTAAATTTGCATAAGTCTGTTTGCATCTCATTTTCTAGTAGGGACCCAAGCAGAATTTTTAAAACTTGACATCTCCTGTGCAGATCAGCTCTTTAGATGCTAACAGACGTGGGTGGCACATGGCCTTGCATTCATTCATTCATCCATTTATTCAGCTACATTTATACAATTCCTCCCTCCTTTGTTCCAGTCCGGAAGGGAGCCCCAAAGGCAAAATAGAAACTTAAAACCCACTACAATGTACACTTCGTTCTACAGCAGGGTGGGGGCACAATTCTACCTGGATGGGCAAGCAAGGGCGCAACCCGGTGAAGCTCGGGGAAGAGTTTACAGGAGACAGGAAGTCTGAGCTGGAAACTGAAGAGCAGTAGAAATCTGCCCAGTTGAGAAAACTGGGGTGTGTGTGTGTGGGGGGGGGGACAGCAGAGGGCATGGCAGGCCAAGGAAACAACATGTAAAAAATGTATACAGTGTGGGTCTCAAAGTGTAGTCTGGGGACCTCTGTGGGTCCCTGAGCCCCATTTAGGGGCTCTGCAAGGACAAAACGATTTTCACTGTAATACTAAGACAGTTTTTGCCTTTTTCACTCATTCCCTCACTTGTGTCCAGAGGCGTTTCCAGAGGTTCCGTGAGGTGTGATGTCCTCACAGGTGGAATGCAGAACCAGATCTGAGAGTCCATCTGCCTTCCGCTGAGCCAGCCAGCAGAGAGACTTACAAGACTGTACGACCATACCCTCTTGTCACTAAATTTGTTCTGCTTCGGGAAACAGGTTGTTTTAATAAAAATTATGCTAACTTATAATAGATTCATTATTGTTATTTTAAAATTCATTATTGTTATATTTTTCAAATTTCTTAATTTAAATGTCTACCATGGTAAATATTGATGGATCCAACCAACATAAACAAAAGCTCTCTGGGGCCCTTATTTTTCTCCTGAGAACCACTGGTCCGTGGAGGCAGGCCGCCAAGGCGCACGGTTGGAGACCTGCAAGTGGCTGGAGGTGGCTGGGGCTTGAGTTTCAGCGACCGGACAGTGACATGTGATCATGGAGAAGCAGACAGACCCGATCATAGTGGGCTTTGTATCTCGCCAAGTAAGCACTGGGGTAAAAATGAGAAGCGATGACACAACAAATACACGCAGCAAGCTGATATCTGAAGCTCATTTTGCGTTCCCTTCTCTGGGCACGAGCCACTTCTTACCAGAGAATACTGACATTAATTATGGGTTGGTTATGTGTGCAGTGAAGTCGGGTGGCGGTGGTCACTGGGGGAGCGAGCTGGCAAAGAAAGACCATAATTGAAAGAAGTTGGGGACAGTATTAACTAAAGTTCCATGTGTTTCAGTTTATGTGCCTACTCGCCCTTCTCTTTCCCACACTCTTCTCTCCAAGCCGGCTGTTCCAGTTGGGGCCCGTTTGGCTTATTAAGTTGCATACCTGCCCCCTGGTGGCCAGGTGGCACAATGATGCCTTCTCCCAGCTGGGGTAGATATTCCTGGAGCAGGAGCCCATAGCTCCAGAGGTCTGAGATCATCTGGGGCCAGTCCAGAGGGCCCAGCAAGGGTCAGTGGTCAGAGGATGAGAGCAATGTCAACTCCCGATACAAATGTATGTGACCATACCTCCACTCTGCAATGTAATAATGATGCTGAGCAGGGCGCAAGATTCATGGCCCCGCCCACGCAGTGTGGTAAGTGTTTTACACAGATTACATCACAACAACCCTGGAAGTAAGTACTATTATTGTTGCTGTTGTATAGATGAAGATTCTGAGGCTTAGAAACATTAAGTAACGTGTCCAAGGTCATACAGGTAACAAGTGGCAGAGCCAGGACATGGACTCAGCAGTTTATGCTGTTAAATGTTATACTCTGTGGCTTACACTCGTGTGCTTGGTCATGGTCTGTTTGTAGGCCTGCCTTCTCCCACTGGATTGTGCCTTTCTCGGAGGCAGTGCCTGTCTTATTCACTGCTGTATTCCCAGCACTGAGTTCAGTGCTGTGTCTGTGCTTGGCAAGACCGGAAGGGCTGCACAACCAGGCTGGACCTCAGAGAAAACCTGGGACCTGCATGAAGGTTGCACAGAGGCCCCAGGCACCAGAGCTCAGCCTTCGAGGCCCGTGGCTAACCGGTGAGTGTCAGACTCTTCCCTGCCTGTGACTCCAGAGGTGGCCTGGAAAGTCTGAGAGCAGATCCCTTATGCATTCTGCTTGGTCACTGGTATGAGGAGAGACAAATGCCACCAAGTCCCTGCCCTGTCAGGGACTCAGCTTCACAGAAAGAAAGGGCAGGCGAGGGGAGAGAGAGGCCAAGCCCTCAGCTGAAACCTGTCCCTATAGGGCCGTAGCACCACCTAGTGGAGAAGCTCAAGATGATTTAGGGAAAGAACTGACAGTCCAGAGCTGGGGAGAAGCTGCTAACACCCTCCTCTGAAGGGAGTGCTTGGGATTCCCACCACTTAGAGCCCAGGGGAAGGGCCTGGAGGCCTTCAGCCCACTCCCCAAGGCAGAGCTGCCCGTTCTGCAAGGGCCCATCTGGTTGTACAAAATGTGAAGAAACAACCTTCAGTCCTACCTGCCCTTGGCTGAAAAGAGCCACCTAGCTCAAGGTCACATGAAGATCACACTCTTCGTGGGGACAGCCAATATCCAATGACTATCTAATGAAGGAATATGAAAGCCTGGCAAGGGCCATCCCTGTTTCAGAGTTCCCCCTGAGGGTTGGTGAGGCCTCTGTGGAGACTGTCACTGCACCCTCTACCTGATCCTACTTCCTTCCCTGCCACCAAGGCTGGTGACACTGAGACCTCTCCCCAGTACACTCCCTGCACTTCAACCTACATTTCAGAGTCAGCTTTCCCAGAATCGGACTTGCAACACTACCCCATGTACCTGACATATCTGAATAGAGATTCAGAGCAGCTGTCTGGAGCAGGGACCCCCACCTCCTGAATCCCCCCATCAGCCACTGCTCCATACCTCACAATGCTTCTTTGTCGCTTAGCACACAGACTCCTTGCTCACATGAGTGCTAACGTCTGAAAGGGTGTCAACAGGCATCCCCTTGGCCTCTCAGCAGAGGGCAGATAGACAGACCCTGCGCAGCACAGACTACCTCCAAGGAGTTCCAGCAGAAGCTAGAGACACCGACCTAAGGGCTCTGGCCACTCCAGGCAGGCCCTGTGTGCTTGCCCCCAGACTACAGGAATCAGCATTTCCCAGCACACCACTGACCTATTTCTGCCACATGAAGCTCTGAACCTATCAACCCCACAGCCTGTGAGATGTTTCTCCTTTGTGTCTCTTCTGAGGGGCCTGTTCACAGCAGCCAGGAGCAGCATTGCTTGATGTAAAGGGAGGACAGTCCCTATCTCACATCTATATGGTGCCGAACGGTTCGGTGGCTGTCTGCCCAGCGGTCAGCAGAAGCGCATCACCCGCAGTCAGCACCTGTGAGAATGTGTTGTGCGGACCAGTGCTTCCAACAGAACTTGCCGCGACGACAGAAATGCTCTGTCTGCACTGTCCTTCCTGGTAGCCCTGGGCCGCTGAGTAGTGGAAATGGGGCGAGTGCAGCTGAAGAGCTAAACGTTTGCTTTTATGTAGTTCTAATTAATTGAAAAAGTCACATGTGGCTACTTTGTCGAACAGCACACATGTAGAACTAGGGCTTGGAATGTGAAAACTTAAAATCACTTTATCCCAACTGTAAGGTTTCCTCTCGGTTTACCAGGAAAAATGTATTGTAACATACAGGATTGGAGATCTCATGTTCTTCTAGATCATCTATAAAACACCGAATAAGGTTCCCCTAAAAGCTTCTGGGAGCATCATCTTCACACTTCTCCAGCCAGAGATGTGCGTTCAAGCAGCTGCTTCTAAGTCTGTTCATTTTTTTCGTGACAAAATAGCCCTCAAGCCTTATCCTCAATTCTTCTACTCCCACCCCACCCCCAGGGACACATTCGGTTGAAATCTTTGCAGAAACTGCTGAAAAAGTAAAGTAAGCCCCGGCCAGTTTGGGTCAGTGGTTAGAGCTTCGGCCCGCGGACCAGAGAGTCTTGGATTCAATTCCTGCTAAGGGCACGTACCTCGGTTGCAGTTTGTCCCTGGCCCCCGTTGGGGTCGTGTGGGTGGCAGCCAGTCGATGTGTCTCTCTCACGTCGATGTTCCTCTCTCTCTCTTCCTCCCTCTCTCCCTCCTGCTCTATCTGAAGATAAATGCAAAAATGTCCTCGGGTGAGGATAAAAAAAAAAAAAGTAAAATAAATCACATGTGCAGGTTCCCAGGGCAACTTATCCAAAATACATACATGGTTGGACGTGGCTTCCTCATTTTCAGATTACCATGTTGTTTTGGTGGGCTCTGTTTGCTTGCTGTGTTATCGATGCTGCCCTTTATCATAAACCCCCCTTCCTGGGGGAACGGAGTTGGGTGCATTGGCTCCTCTGGGTGCCCTGGGAGTCCTGTGCATGCAGGAGACATTTGCAATTTCCCATCACTGGCACAGGAGCCATTTCAAGTATCAAACACATTTTTTCAATAACATGTTTGATTTTCATTCTCAAGGTTCTCAGGTAAGGGCCATACTTGAGGAGACCCAGGACATATGACTGAATGCTTCCTGAGAGTAAACAGTGGTTGATCCCGCCCCTCCAGCTGTCCCATCTCAGGGCGTCCTGTAGGAATGGGAACCTCCCTTACGTGCTCTTTAGTAGAGAGCTGGCAAGGCTGACTGGTCAGGTCGCTCAACTCATGAGGAAGCAGCACAATGTCGCAGTTCATGAAAGCCTTCTGGAGCCAGCTGCCAAGGGTTCAAATCCCATCCCTCCACCAGTGTGCCTTTGGGCAAGTTATTCCCTTTGTCAAACTGGGGTGATGGTAGTCCATCTTCCCGGGGTCCTTATAAGGATAAAGCAAGTTGATTTGCGAAAGCATTTATTTACAGCAGCACTTGCCACAAAGTAGGTGCTATGTAGTGTGAGCCATCCTCATCCTCATCACCGTAAGCAGGGCTTTCTTCGCTGGTTCACTTCTGCCGACGTTCTCTTTGGAAAGAACCTAGGAAGCACTCTTTAAAGCCCGCTTCTGCTGCTCACTCCCAGCTGTCGGTGATTCTGCCTGTACCCCAGCCTTCTCTGGTGGTCTCGCTTGGATTCGCCCGCTGTTTCCAGTTAGGCAGCAGAAGGAGCTACCTCTCTGATTCTTGTTTAGCCAGCCTTTGGGGGCACACGCTTTCCAAGATTTCCAATAATATACTTTAAAAGTTTTAGATTTATAGACATCTACCTTCACCTTCTCTCATCCTAAAGCAAAATAGATGATAATCACATTTCCTTCCAATTCAGTCCTGTGCAACCTCGTTCCCTCTTTTTTTTTTTTAACCCTTCCAGCTCCTAGACTTCCCTTTGGGTGTGGGCTGGGTTGTTGTGGGTCCCAGGCCTGGAGCTGGTGTTCCCCCTGTGCCCAGTCGGGATCCCTGGAGGAGGTAGGGTCAGAGGGAGAGCTGGGAAGGTGGAGACATGGCAAAGACAAATGCACTTTATTGATAAGGCCACAGCGTTATAAGAGCTGAGACAGAGACCCCATCTGGCCAGGGCCACACTGGGGGTGAGGGTTCTGATTCACATTGAGACACAGGCTGAGGTGTCCCTCACCCTCCTGATGGGTCAGTGGGGTAACGACCCAGGGAAGGAAGGCAGGGGTTTGTGATCCAAACTTGCTCTGTCTAAAATCCAGCACTTCCCCCAAGGGACTGGGTTGGTCTCTAGGGGAATGAGAAAAGGTGTCTGAGCTCAAGCATGGTGTAGTGAAAAGAATACTGGACCCTAAGTCCGAAGTCTGGGTCCAGTCCTGGCGCTACTTCTAACTAGTTATATGAGTTGGGGTGAGTCACGCCCCCTCTAAGTGTCAGTTTTCTTTAATAAGGAGGTTGAATGACTTTAGCTATTCTCAAATCTTTTCTCCCACCGAAGAGCAAGCTGGACCAATGTGTTTTGCAGCTAAAATCAGATAGCAAGGGTCTCTCTTGAATTTATAAAATAACACAACAATAATAATTACTGTATAGAATTTTCATAATATAACTTCTCCCCCCATAAATATCTCTTAATCAGTGGTGCCTACTACCTGCTATATCAGAGTGTAGTACAAAATGGAGTCTTATTCCCAAAACAATTCATACGTAATGAACAGAGGATTCGGTCATAAGGATGGTATTCTGCAGTAAGGAGCGTGGCTGTCAGATGTTGTCCTCCTGAGGACACACTGGGCCAGGTGGACACTACGACTTTGACATTGGTAAGTTGATTGCTCCCAGGGTTTTCAGACATCGAATATGGCTGTGTTCCCCAAACTCAAGTAACCATCTGAAGGACCCTCTGGGACTCCTGGAAGGACCCTCTCTGCATTGGTCCCACATACCTACAACTCACTCACCGAGGAACTCCGCCCAGAGTAAACGGACCTAGAGTTCCCAGCTCCTGGGCTGGTCTAGCTACGAAGGACATGGAGTTTGAAGTTATGTACCCATCCCCCACCCTGCCCCCCCAAGCTCCTTCTGACTTTGGGGTGGTGGAGGGAGAATAAGAAGGGAACCAACCCCACATGACTCCACCCCTAAACGCTCTCTGACTAGGCACCAGAGGCCCACCCTCTCACCCTCCACCCACACCCTGGGTCTCCTGGGGGAACGGCCGTCTTAGAACTACACCGTGGGCAGGGAGAGTGTGACTTAGGCTGTTGGGGTCTGGAAAGTCTTCACCTCCATCCCACTCACCAAGGTGGAAAAGATGGGGCCCCCACTGGTAAGCAGAGTGGTTGGGAGAATGGGCAATCTCTGGGCCATCCTAGGGTGAGGCCCGCCAGCACCCGTGGACACAGTGGGAGGGCTCTGGAGCTTGCAGCAGGTTCTCTCTGGGGTGGGAGGTAAGGCGCTGTCAGGGGAAGGTAAAGTCAGTGCCCGGTGCTTCCCTGCAACCTGAGGGCAACTCAGTCCTGCCACGTGGATTGTTGGAAGGAGAGCTCCTATCTCAACTAACCGCTTAGAGCCAGGCTGATTAGCCATGGGATTGGTGATAGGAACAGCTGTGGCCACCATCCACCGCTCTTCTGTGAGTCTGGGTTTGCCTGTACCCACTGCCTGGGCCCTGCTTTCTTCCTCCTTGTGTCTCTCAGCAGGTGGGTTCTGGTCCCAGCCATGGGGAGAAAGCCCCCTTACCATAGCTACTTCCAAGGAGAATGTCACCATGGTAATGGGATGGAGGTGGGCTCTGGGGGGTTAGGAAAGTGTACTTTGGCCAGCAGAGGTGGGTGAGGGGGGAGTTGTGACCTTAGTCACTCTGTTTTTGGTCATCCTTGGCAGTGAGTATCCTAGACAGGCAGAGGGAGATGGGAAGGCAGAGGGAGAAGGCCCCATCATGGCATGCTGCCCTGGACAGAGCAGCGCAGACTGGGGGCAGGATGAGGTGGGGATAAAGTGGGGTTGTGGACAGTTCTTTGTCAAGGGTGGGGCAGGGGGAGGGAGATCTCCACCAGGCTCTGGACATGTGGACCTGAATCAGGGTGGGGGGGGGGTGGAGGTACAGGTATCTGTCCCTGAGGAATGGGTGTGTTTTTCCTGCCTGCCTGTTCCCTGGGCACCAGCCAGCACCCACTTCTAGAGTGGTGGGGGCATCCCCAGGTGAGGCTCCACCTTCAGCCTTTGCCCCCTGCCCTCACTTGAGTCTCTGTCAAATAAACAGCAACTCCTCATGATTGAGGTCTTGAGGGACTGGGGTCAGCCTGTGGCCTACAGGGAGCAGAGACCTGGTTTAGGTTGGGCAGGAGAGAGGAGAGGCAGGGCAGGAAGAAGAGGTGGGAGAGGAGGGGCTGTACAGGAGAGTGGGTGGGAACAGCTGCTGGGCAGCAGCCAGCCCCAGGCCCGGGCACATGGCCCCAGAGGAGCAGCCCCACCCAGGCACCACCACTGGCTGCTATAGTCAGGAGATCTCGTTGCCAAACACCTCCAGCACGAGGGGTGTGAGCTTCATGCTGCACTCAGGCTGGAAGGAGAGACATCGGTACTGCTTGGAGTGCTCCTCATTGAGGCTACGCAGGTCAGCCAACTTCTGAATCATCTTGGCATAGAGCAGGTGGCTGCCTGGGGGTGGGTGGCGGCAGCGGATATAGGTCTGCAGTGTGTTGGACAGGCGGTCCTGGATGGCCTCAATCAGCGCAGCATCCTGCACTCCAGGACGGTCTGTGGGCACAGGGAGGCAGGAAGAGGAGGCACAGGAGCTCTGAGCTGGGTCCTTACTGTTCAATCTCCCTACCACCTGTTGGTCCACACAGACAGACACCCAACCCCAGCATCCTCTTAATCTTTGCCTGACTCTTACTGATCCTTCAGGTAACAGTTTAAAAGACCTTCAAGAAGGCCATTCCTGATGACTTCCTACCTTCATGCCCCAGACTACATCAGGTTCCCTCCTTCTATTATACCCAGCTGTAGTATCACATACTTATTTATTTTTTAAAACTCTCATCACATTAGAAATTAGTGTTAAATAGTATTTGTTTAATGTCTCCTCTTATACTTCATGGGAGAGAAGTCTTATTTGCTGCTGAATCCTCATGCCCAGCAGAGTACTTAGTACATAGTAGGTGCTCAATAAATCATTGCTGAGCATATGTATGAATGAATGAGTGAATGCTGGGGAGGGGAGCCCATGTCCATTCCTTGGTTCCCCAGCCTAGGAAAGCATCCCTGAGTAGAGGTCACCCACTTGTTCCCTGAGTATAGTCCACGCTGAGGCAGGGCTGCCCCACTTTGGGCCTCATCACCAATATAGCATCCTCAAGATCACAATAACCTCTCTCCCTCTTCCCATCCCACACAGGTAGAAGAGCTCATGGATCACAGCACACTGTTTCCAAAATTAGTCAGGTAGACTGTCTAGGCAGAACCATTCATCGGGCCCCAGGGGTTTTTCACCCTGCCCCCACTCTCCAGGCAACCTCAAGTGTCAAGGAAGTTCAGTCTTGCTTCACACAAAAGCAAAGCCTGAATATTGAGACTATCAGGCCTGTCTGTGGCCTGAGAAACTCAATCTATCTGGCTCATAAGAATCCCACCTACAAATCACCAATGGCCTCCCTAGGTAAGGCCAAGGGCAGTAGAGGATTCCTCAGTATACACACACCATATGGACTTTGCAAACCCAGCAAAGTGTGTGTTTCCTGGTCTGTCTGTCCAGATTTTCCTCACTTCTCCCCTAAGACAGCCCTGCTGGCCCTCAGCAGGGTTTCATTTTTTATATTTCCCACGTCCCAGGTCCCTGAGTTCCTTGCTGCGAGGCCTCATACCTGGGGAGACAATGCAGATGGCCATGAGCAGGACGTGCTCTTCCTCATGCAAGTTCAGCTTCTTCAGCCCCACCTGGAACTTGATGAGTGGCTCAATCAGGTCCACGCTGTGTCCAGCTATGAGAGAGAATGGCCAGATGCCGTGGGCAGAACTGAGGAGCCCCCCATTGCACCCCACCCCACTTCCAACCCTGACTGGGCCTAACCCTTGCCCTTTTCTCCCTGTTGCTGCTTGATCAGGGCCCATGACCCCAGAATGGGTGGAGCCAGAGTCTGGGAGCTAGAGAGGGTGAAAACAGCCCAGACACACCTTTGGTCACATCACTGATGCGGTACTTGTAGTTTTCGTTCCCACAGGTCCAGGACATGTCGTCCATGGTGAAGGACTGATTGGAGCGCAACATGATGACCTCGATGGCACTTGACTTCAGCAGCACAATCTGGTCCTCAGAGGTGAGGTCTCTGCCAGGGAAGGCAGAGGTGGCGGTCAGACGTTCAAGTCATGCAAATCAGTGTAGTGTTATGACAGGTCTATACCTGCTAGGTGCCTAGTATGTGCCCTGGATCCTCCACTGAGGAGCCTTAATCCTGGTTGGAAAGAACAAGACTGTTTCTTGAGGGAGAACAATTCAAGATTGGATGTCAAGATAAGAAATGAAGAAGCTCAGCTACTAAGAAAAGGAAAACCCAGTCACTTGTCAGGACCTCCCAGTTCTAAGCAGCCAGAGGTATTTTAGGGACAGGAGGACAGCCTGAGGAAGCTCCCAGGGTTACAGTATGAATAAGGTGGTCTACAAATGCATGGCCAGAGTCATCACCAACAACTCCCGTGCTTTTATCCCCTCTCCCTTCTCCTGTCCCCCATTCCTTCCTAGTAGTAAAGCTCAGCCAACTCTGTCTCTAGGACATCTCTAGAACCCTTGCCCACATTCCCACTCCCACCAGGACTTCTCTGGTTAGACCTCCATCATCTTTTTTATGTGCCTCCTACTAGAATCCTGGAGTCAAACCTCTCATGTCTTTCATTCGTCTTTCTTACTGCTGCTATAGGGGAGTATCACACTTCTGTGCTCAGAAATCCTCACCGTTTATCCAACAAGATCAAGCTTGTATTCTATAAATCGGCTCCAACCCCTCTTCCCATTGCAAACCCCACCAACCCTCCATTCTAACAACTGTGAACTTCTCCACATTCAGATGCTGTATTCTTACACCACCATACCTTTGAGCATGTGACAACTGCAGCCAAGAATGCCCTTTTCCTCCCCTATCTTGTCCTTCTGATCCTGAATCTGATGGGGTCTCCCTTGGAGCCCCACCCTCTGATTCTCTTCAGTAGAACTGGAGACATTCCTTACACCCACTGCACATTGCTGATACTCCTTTTTTGCCCTTTCCCCTCTAGCTCTGTTTTTTATATGCCTGATCTGGACCTTAACTCTAAGCTACTTGAAAGCCAGCACTACCTCTTAATTACTTTAATGTTTCCCACACACTGATCACTTAGCCCTGAGCAAAAGAGAGGGTCAACAAATACGTGCTAATGAGTCAAAAGTCCAATGACTAGTTCCACTATTCTACATCACGAGCTGGGCTTGTCTGAACAATGACAAGGAAAAAGCAGGACCCGAAGATCAAACTTGCTTCTGGTTTTTCTTCTCCGCTTTTACTAACTGTATTTTTCTTCCTGGATATCCTGTAGACAGGTTGTCATCCTCTCTGTGGCTATACTTTGGTTCATAAAAAGATGATTAATGTGACTAGCAAAAAGTCTGCATTGAAAAAAAATCACAGAGTGCTAGAGAGTTGGAAGACTCCTATGTGGTCCAATGTCTTCTTCAGCATTCCTGACACATGGTTCTCACACAGCCTCTGAGGATTCTCCCAGAGCCAAGGAGCTCATGGCCTCTGGATACAGCCATGAAGTTGTTACCTCTTTGTTAACATCCGCTTATTCTATTGATCTATAACTCACACGATGACACACTCATCCACTGCTTGTATTTATGCCTTCTCAAGGAACACGGAATCAGACTCTCCATTAGCTATGGGCATCCATCTAACCATTTAAAGAAAGCTACCATGCACCCCTCGCATCTTCTCCAGGATAGACAGCCCTGACGGCGCAGTGTCTAGACATCTCATCATCCTTGTTGCTTTTCTCTAGATGCTCAATCCACATTTTAAAAAAATAGAAACTAATACCACCCTCATTTGAGTTTTAATTCATTATACAAGTAAAACATGTTTATCAACACATCTTTGGAAAATACAGAAAAAAATATAAAATCAAATAAAAACGACTCATAACCACAATGAACATTTTGGTATAGTTCCTTATCTTTTTTTCTATGCAAATATCTTTTTAAAAAATTCTCAAGTTCATAGTAATTCTGTGTCTCACTTCTTACATCACCAAAGTTTCTTTAGCCCAGTTCAGAGAGGGTTGCATAATGTTACATTATATCAACATACTGTCCGTTATTTAACCAGTCTCCTATCTACCTATTTTGGGACATTTTGGTCACTTCTAACTTTTGTTATTATAAGCAATTTTGTGAGGATTATCTTAGTACATAACCCTTTGTTCAACAGTCCACTAAAAAGGAATGTCCAGAAGTGGTCAAACATCACACGGATGTTTGGCCAGAGAGATCGCTCTGCCTACTGTGATCTGGACATGCCTTTTCTATGAAAGCAGACCTAGAAATACGAATTACCACCCAGGGCCTGGAAATACAGGGCACTTCTAAGTGCAGCTCACAGCCAGAACTGGAGCTTGTGTGTGGTGGTGGGAGTGGGGGTGGGGTAGAGGTGGAGAAACCCTAAGAGACCTTATTCCTGCTGACAGACACCACCTCAGGCTCCATCCTCCTCCCTGGGCCTGTGTAATATTTATACCCTGATCAGTCTTCACACCTGTGGCCGCTTCTGGGTACCTGTGATGAGATCTGGAAATGTGTCCCAATCTCAGCATTCCCCTGCTCCCCCAGGCAGAGCCCAGCCCCTCCCGCCTGTGTTCCCACGGTCCCTCTAGCAGGCCTCTCTAGAGCTCTTACCTCTTCCCAGTAGTCATTTACATGTCTGTCTCTTCCCTCAGACACTGAACCCCAGGAGGACAGAGATTGTGTCAGCAGTTGTTATCCCTCACAGTGTATGTAAGGAAGTGGTTGGTTGGATAGATGAACAAGTGAATGCTGAGGAAAGGGCATAGGAAGCACTATGGCCCCCAGGTGCTTCTGGGAGCCTCTGGGAATGGAAATGACGGTGAGGTGGAGGGCTTTCAGCCCACAGGGCTGGGCTCCAGCTGATTTGGCCTGATCCCTCATGCGCCTCTCTTGGCAGTGAAACCCGTGGTCCTTGGTTCTCAGATCCAAGACTGTTCCTGGCCCCACGTCCTCCATGCATTTCTTTTGCAACAATGAAGGAGGGAGATTTGTGAGGTGCAGACTGAGAGTTTTGAGGGAGGGGATGAGGGAGTCAGGAGCAGGGCCCAGGCCACACCACAGCGCAGTTCACACCCTACACAGTCCGTCCAGTCCTACCCCATTTTGGTCCCATGCCCACATTGGAGTCTCATCCTGTTTCTTCCACCCCCCCACTCACCCACACAGAAGTCTCATCCTGCCCTCCCCACACCCTCCACCCCTGCCTACAGGCAGCAAGATCAAAGCCGCCAGGGATGTAGCCACTGTTCTCTCACTTCTTGGAAAAACAGAACCCCTAAGTGCAGATACCGGCAGAACCGGAGAGCTGATGAGCTGGCTCCACCTGGGTCCCACCAAAACCTGGGCTCTGGCCCCAGTCCAGGCTGCACATCACCTCTGTCCAGTCACAGAGTATCCACATCAGTGTCCCCCCAAGAGCTCTTGCCAAGGCCTGTTCCATTTCTGTCAGAACACTCTGCTCAGGGACTTCTCAAGTCATGCTGAAGAGAGAGAAGCCAACCCAAGCACGTTCAGGACCAAGGCGCGCGGTTCTGCCTCAGTCACTGGACAGCTCCAGTTCCTGCTCATATACATGTCACTTTGGCCATGACTGCAGGGCTAGACGAAGCAACTCTGGAAAATGAGGCTTCAAAGGGAAGAAAAAGGGATGACTCTAGCTCATCCTTGGGGAGAGAAGTTGAAGGACTGGTAGTGATATTTGTGTAAGAGCATATGTGCAGAGATTAAGGGATACGGGCCAAAGGCATGGGAGAAAAAAATGGGGGTTTGGGTTACATAATGGAGGGGGCTGCAATGAGGTAATTTGGTTAAATGAGTGACTTTCTTTTCAGGAAAGTTTTCCCGTGTATGCCATCCCAGCCACCACTTAGAATCACCAAACCTTAGCATCTGGGCAGGGCATCAGAGGCCCTCTCATCCCACTCCCCACCAGGCAGGGAAAGACGAGAACTGCTCCCTTGAGTTTGAATGAAAGCCGGGTGCTACCATGTATCCACTGGCACCTTGAAGTGTTTTTTTCTCTAGCTGTTTACATAAAACAAGACTTTGGAACACTTGGAGTTTGCAAACAATACCACAAGGAGCTGAGGAGAAAGTTGAAACTTGTACTACGCGGAATGTGTTGTCTGTTCCAAGGAAAGGCTCTAGATTCTAGAAAGTAAATCCCAGGCCCAGCACGATGCGGAGCTCACAGGTGACCCTGGGTAGCTTGCTCCTGCTTGCCTGCCGGAGGGCCCCTCACTCCTTTCACTGCGACAACATGCACAATGTAGTAAGTGTCTCAACACCATTTGATGTTTTTTCCTTCTTTACAATTTTCACATTAATTCCAGGGGAAGAACATTGGAAAATCCCTGGTATGTGGAGTGGTGAGAGGCACAAAATAACACAGAGCCAGCTGTCTCAAGGCAAAAACAAACTGAGAAGTGCTGGGTTTAGCTTTGTGAATCACCATTAACTAGCTAATAATGCGGTAACTTAGACAGTAACTGATGATGTCCCTACATAGTGGAGAAATTCACAAAACAGTAAGGGGCACCTCATTTTAGTATCCATTCAGAGCTGGCCGATGTCCAATCGTTCCCTGGTTCCCGGTACTCCAGCACTGAATCTGAGCATCAGTATCTAGGAACCGTTCCGCGCCTGCTGCTATAATCGCAACTATTGCCACTACTTTAAATGATGACAATATTGCTTGATATTGATTTAGTTCTCTCTGTTTCTCAATCACATTGTATATGCATTTTATGACAATGTTCTAAATGAACTTTTAGAAAGAATGAGGATATGAATATACATACATATAGATATAACTGCCTCCCAACATATCTACTGAAAGTATCAACTTTAAACTATTTTAAGACTATTTGACACTTCATGACTCTTTAAATATAAGTGTTATACAGGTCATTATTATCAAGACAATAAAACACTTGAATGGATGAATGAAATTTGTATGAATGAATCCATAATAGAGGAGCTCTACTCCAGTAGAACTCCTTATACTTATCCTTTGGGCAAAAAGGTCCCAGCATGGTTAGGAAATGGCCTTGGATGAAGGGTAAACTGGGCGAAGGATGCCCAGATCTCATATGCCGATAAATCTGTCTCCCTCTAGGACTCCTAAATGACTTCACAAGTCTTCATGCCCTACCCTTTCTCCCCTTACATTTCATCCTGATTTCAGAATTGGGTGTGGAGGGTTAACGAAGGTTTAATTTAAAGGCATAATATGAGGATTAAACCCAAGCCAGCTGACTGGACACAGCAGTGAGCTACCAGTTCCAGACCTGGGTCGGACACTCGGGCTCCAACCCTGGAAGTCCTGGTGTTCGCCATTAAACCTTTCTGGGCTTCCATTTCATCATCTAGGAGGTGTGAGGGATGATAACTCTCAAGTAATGCTGGAGAGCTGCACTTCCTAAAACACAGACTCCTGGGCTTGTCCCGAGATTCTGATTTAGGAGATCTGTGGTAGGGCCTCACTCTCTATTTTGGGAAGCAGTAGATTTGTGATCTTGAAGCCTCCTTCCAACTCACTCTAGGACTCTAACTCTGTTTCCCAAATGTCCCCAAAGCTTCTTACCTGAACCCTGGGATCATCTTGGCAAAGCCAATGACCTTTTGGATGCTATAACTGACCAGGTCAGCCAGGTGGGGCAGCATGGAGAGATGGGACAGGTCTAGGGACACAGAAGAGTCGTTTGAGTCTTCCTCATTCAGATCCAGGCTGGAGAAGCTGGCCGGCTCCATCGTGTCTGCGGAGGGATGAGGGAAGAAAAGGAACCACTTTCGGATACTTGAGCCAGGCTTCCTCCTGCTCAGCCCTGTGAGGCCCTCTGTGCCCTGGCAGCTGCCAGTTCAGTGGGGTATTCCACGGTGACCACCTCTCTCCAAGGCCACTCTTCAGCTCAGGCTTCCCTCTAGGATTCCCCTGTCTCTTCTTTCAGCAGCGTGGGGCAGTAAAACCAAAAATCACAGATACTCCAAAAATGAGGCTTCCTCAAACCATGATTTTATGTTCCTGCATGTCGTTTCTAATGATGTCTAATCAAAAGGAATTTGAAACCAATAAACTTGTGGAAAACAATGTTTAACCTCACTAGTGATCAAAAACTTGCCAAGTAAAACACCTACACTTTTCACCTACAAATTAGAAACAAGCATGTTTAAATGTTGACACCCGTATTTATAAAGATGCAGGCAACTAGGCAATTCCTGTGCAGCGCTGGGGCACTAACAGAGGCACCAATCTTCACAAGTCATCTAGGAAGCTATTTGACAATAGCGGTCAAAACCCTACAATTACACATATTCTTTTTTTCAGTCCTCACCTAAGGATATTTTTCCATTTATCTTCAGACAGAGTGGGAGGGAGAGAGAGAGAAACATCAGTGTGAGAGAGACACATGGACTGGTTGCCTCCCAAACGACCCCGACCGGGGCCAGGGACCGAATCACAACCGAAGTACATGCCGTGACCGCTCTAACCACTGAGCCAAACCGGCCAGGGCTACAATTATGCATAATCTTTAACCCCACTTCCAGGAATTCATCATAAGGAAAACATTCCAAATAAGTGCAAATATTTAGCAACAAGTATACTGTTCTCTTAACGAAAATCTGGGAGACAATCTAAATATTCAGTGACAGCGGATAAGCTATGTTACTGTGTATTCATACCCCAGACTACTATGTATCCTTTAAGAATAATACTCTAGATGTATACTGAATGACATGAAAATGTGATACAATGTATTATTGTGAGAAAAAAAAAGCCAAGTACCAGACCATGCATGGCACAATTCCATTTCTGAATATACATGTGTTTTTTTAAAAAATGAAAGTGCCCCGGCCGGTGTGGCTCAGTTGGTTGAGCATCTTCCCATGCACCAAAAGGTCGCTGGTTCGGAATTAGATTCCTGGTCAGGGCACATGCTCAGAGTGCGGGCTCAATACCCAGTAGGGGGCATGGAGGAGGTAGCTGATTGATGTTTCTCTCTCCCTCTCCCTTCCTCTCTCTCTAAAATCAATAAAAACATATTTTAAATAAATAAGTAAATTTAAAAATAGGAGAGATACATCACAGTGCTAACAGTGATTATCTTTAGGTAGAAGGATTAAAGATGATATATGCAATGTAGTTTTTATTTTCTTTCTTTTTTTTCCTTTATTGATTTTAGAGAGAGAGGAAGGGAAAGGGAGAGAGAGCTAGAAACATTGATGAGAGAGAACATCAGTTGGCTGCCTCCTGCATGCCCCCCACTGGGGATTTGGCCCACAACCTGGGCATGTGCCCTGACCGGGAATCAAACCAGTGACTTCTTGATGCCCAACCACTGAGCCAGGCTAGTTTTTATTTTCTTAATGTCTACAATGAACATGTACTACTTTTGTATGATAATTAAAAATAAATAAATAATGTTAACTAGTTTGAATTTTTAAATCAATATATGCTATACTGATCGCACCATGGGTGGGGATGCACAACTCAAATCAATTCACCTATAAAAAAGTATCAAAACTCCTAAACAATATAAAATTATTATTAAGAACTGAAGTACAGACCAATGTAACATGCAGATGGACCCTCACTGATGTAAATGGATGACATCAAGAGATAGGTAAGGGTTCCCAGGCGAGGGGCTCAGAGGGCTGGTCAGTCCACGTAGTGGTCAGTGCGGGTGGGTAAACACAATCTGCTTCCACTGCTGTCTCTGTCCAGTTGGCACTGAGACCCTGACACCTATTCTGGATCTGAGCACAGATCCATCAATGAGTCTGGAGGATTCTAGTTCCCCAGAGGGGAGAGGAGGCCCACGCAGAGGGCAGCAGGGTTGGGGTTGATTGAGAGGTAGAGAGATGAAGGACAAGGATGGGAGAAGATGAGGCAGGAAGAGGAAGGTAGAGAAAGAGCACATGAAGAAAAGCAAGGATGGGCTGCAGGTGACAGGTCCTCTAGAGCCTTGCGGTCCCCCCGGGCTCCAGGGTAAAGTACGCTGCAAGGGGACCCTTTCATGCCAAATTTCACCTTCCCAAAGGCTCAGGCTCTGATGAATATAGTTAACAATACTGTTCTGTATATTTGAAAGTTGCTAAGAGAGTACACGTTAGATGTTTTCATCACAAAAAATCTTTGTAACTATGTGAGGTGATAGATGTTCATTTTGTAATGTATACATGTATCAAGTCGTTATGTTGTACACTTTAAACTTATGCCATGTTACCTGTCAATCATATATCAATAAAACTGGAAACACTGAACAAAAAAAACCCCATAGGGCCCAGACTCAAAATGCCATTTAGAGGAACCAGGTGGCCCTGGCCGGTTTGGCTCAGCGGTTAGAGAGTCGGCCTGTGGACCAGAGAGTCCCGGGTTCGGTTCCCGCTAAGGGCACGTACTTCGATTGCAGTTTGTCCCCGGCCCCGGTTGGGGTCTGTGGGTGGCAGCCAGTCGATGTGTCTTTCTCACATCGATGTTTCTCTCTCTCTCTTCCCCTCTCTTTCCCTCCCGCTCTATCTGAAGATAAGTGCAAAAATGTCCTCGGATGAGGATAAAAAAAAAATTAAAAAAAATAGAGGAACCAGGTGGCCCCCCCGGGCGGGAGCCAGGGCAGAAGCCTGGCTCAGAGGAAGAGCGAGAGGCTCCACAGTCAGACCTTGCCTGGGACCCCAGCTTGGCCTCTTCCCAGTGGGCCCTTGGGCAAGTTCTACCTCTTCTGAGTTCTACCTGTTCTGAGGACACAATGTGGCAGTGCCACCCTTCCACTGGCAGCCTAGGACAGGCAGGTGGGGAGGCTCTGGGCCCCTTTCCCCCGCCCACCAGGAGGGGGTGTGCAGTCCTGCTTACCTGGGGAGCCCGAGTATTGATCTGAGAAGGACGAGGATGAGTCCCCGGAGAAGCTGGCCACGTGTCTCAAGGATGGCCTAAATTGATGGCTGTCTCCATGCTCACACAGTCGAACTGGAGGCTGGAAGGGAAAGATAGAGCATCGGAAGTTCACATTTCGGGGCCACCTTCCTACTTTGGCCTTGATCTCCAACGGGAGTGGCTTAAAGGAAGTTCTGGGAGGGGGTGCCTCCCTGAAGCGAGAGGGACAGAGCAGCCTCCACTGTCCCCTCCCCTTGGGCCGGGAGGCCCTGGCCCTCTGTCCTACTCCCCGAGCCCAGCCTCCCCGGGGGGCTCATCCCTCAGGACAGCAGGCAGCTGTACCCGGAAGCTGGTGAAGTCGGAGTAGGTGGGGTCGTAGGTCTTGTGGTGGGCCTCCAGCAGGATGGTGATGAGGCGCTGCTGCTCCTCCGACAGCCTAGGCCGCAGGCTGTCCTTCAGGGCCTCCTCCTCCTTCCTCTTCAGAATCATCTCCCGCTTCCGCTGCACCTCCTCGTCGGTCAGGATGACTGTGGGCGGGAAGGGGCATCGGGAGGGCTGGGCCTGCAGCTCCTCCAAGAACCCTTCCTCTGGTGGCTGCAGCACAGGTGGGGGGACTGCCCTGCCACCCCACACACTCAGAGCGCACAGGGGAGGCCAAACCTACTCTGTGGGTGGAAGACTGGATTTCCTATGTTGAAAAGGCAGGCACATGAGAAAGGAGGAAAAAGACTCGAGAGGTGGATGACTTGGGCATTAGGGAGGCTGGGTTCTCACGCACACGGTGTGTGAATCTGGGCAAACTATTTGAACTCTCTGGGCTTTTGTTCTTTCACTTAAAAAATGACGAGTTTGCCTGGCTGGTGTGGCTCAGTGGTTGAGCATCGACCCATGCACCAAGAGGTCACCAGTTCGATTCCTGGTCAGGGCACATGCCCAGGTTGTGGGCCCGATCCCCATTTTGGGGCATGCAGGAGGCGGCCAATTGATGTTCTCTCTCATCCATGTTTCTATCTCTCTCTCTCTCTCTCTCTCTCCCTTTCTCTCTCTCTAAAATCAGTAAAGAAAAATGTAATCTCTTCTAAAGTCCCTTTTTTGTTCCCTCCTCCATAAAGTGTGTCCATGTGGGGTGGCGGAGTAAAATATCTACCTCGAAAGATGGGCTGTTTTGAGAACTGAATGTAATGCAGGCCTAGCACAAAGCAGCTGCTCAATCAACATTAATTCTCCTCTCTCCCCCCTCCCCATTCCCCCGATCCTGAGGGAGACATCGGGGGAGAGGGTGAATGAGTCACCATGGGGACAGTCACAGTGTTGGAAGCTAGGAGGTGCAGAGAACATCCCTCTACGTGGCCATTCCCATGTCCAACTTTCCAGGCATGGGACTCAGGCACCTGATCTCTTCTGACCAACAGAGAAAGACTTTTCATCTTTGGTTCCCTGCAAAACAGTCTCCAATCTTGAAATTCTGCCCAAGGAAGTTTTCAAGTCCTTTAGAAGTCCCCAGTGATCACACCTCACAGTTCTAATCTGGGAAGTTCTCTCCAGCTCCTATCCAGATGTCTGGAGATGGGGAGACTGTGCTCCCTTCATGCTGTGCAGGGGCTCGGGTGATACTGGGGCAGCTGCCTGGGAGGGCGGGGCTGGGGCAGGGATGCCTGGCACAGAAGCCAGGCAAACAGACCTCCTGGCCGGGGCTTGCCAAGAGCTGACGGCAGGAGTGGGCACTGGGGCCCTCGGCCTGTAGCTACTTGCTCTGTGCTGGCGCTGCCAGGGCTTCTGCCCACAGAACTGGGCAGTTTCACAAGAGCAGGGAAAGGAACCAGAACCTCAGAGTGGGTGGGTTCCAGGCTTCAAGAAAGGCCCGTTGACCCAGGCGCTTCAGGTGGGGGGAGGATGAAAGAAAGTAAGAAGGGGAGTGGGCAACCAGAGCCTCGGGCACGGCGGAAAGGGACGCCTGTAGCATAAGATGGCGGGTTCCCGCCACACCTGAGGTAAGCCATACTGAGAGGATGACAGGGAGAAGGCCACGCCCTGGTTGCTGACTCACCTGCCCAAATTGCTGCCAACTCTCCTCCCACAGAGGGTGTCTGCTCAGACCCCAAGAGGTCAAATGGAGTGGGTAAGGGAAGAGCAGAGAGCATCCCAGCCAAGGCAGGCTGCAAGGCTCTAGCCCGGAGAGCCCAAGATTAGGTGTCTGGTCTTTCCTGCTCACCCAAGGGGTGGCCAGAAGAGGTGATGAGACTGGAGCCAGAGGGGCTGGCGGGGTCCACAGGCTTGACCCACTCCTGTGGCTCTGTGATGTCTCTCCTGCTCAGAAACGTTTCCTGGGTCCTTATTGCTTACCATGTCCAAACTAAAGTCAAGATTCTCCAGGATTTCACTTCTTCTCAAGTCTCCAGCCTCATTTCCCAGGGCCTGTGGACGCAGCGTCTGCTCTAGTCAGGCTGGGACTGCTGACCCGTGAGCATGACCTGCTCACTCCTGCCATCGTCTCTCCCCTTCTGCAGGATGCCTGTCCAGCTGGGTCTTCTCCCCCCGTAGCTGTGCAGGTTGTCTCCATTCTTTAGCACCCGGCTCACAGCTGGCTCTCTTTTACTGAGGAGCCTTTCTTCATTGCCTGTATATGCACTGAGCTCTCCTTTCTTAATCCTGCGTAATGTTTAGTTTGTCCTACCAACATTGGCACCCAACTGCCTTCCAATCTGTAATGTTTATGGTTGGTACAGTTTCCTATAAATGCCTGTGTAGAGAGAGCCCAAGAAGTTCAAGGTCTCCTTCACTGGAACTAGGGGCTACTAAGGCAAGGGGATATATCTTAAAATTTGCTTTTTCCCCATGAAAGCTGGCCCAGTGAAGCTTTCTGGCTATGGTACTTGCTCAATAGCCTGATACATTGGATCCCAACACATCAACACTGATTATACCTATTATGTGCTAGTCATTGTCCTGGGCTCCGGAAAGGACAAGATTGCACATTCCCTACAAGGCCAGGAACAGCACACACTGAATGTGATAACTGAGTCAAGCTTACCTTCTTATTTCAATAATTGCTACTGAACTATTTTCAACACAGACTACCTTGTAACAGAACACCTGTAACATCATGTAACCTTTTCGTGATGATTCAGAGGCATCATTCAGAAAAATTACTGGACTTTGCAGGAACAAGGTTATGACCTCAGAATTCTAAAGGGCTGTGTCCCTGCACTACGTGACTCAGCCCGCTGTGCTTTTCAGTTCTTGTGCTACTTCCATGGCTCTCGGTCTCCCTGTCTCTGTTATCTCTTCCTCTTGTGCCTGCCCCTGGAAGTGTGCCTTATCCCCCTGAAGGGCTACTTCAAATCTGTTGGGAGCTGGAAATCGTAATGATCAACTTTTATGCAATAAAAAAGTGTTAATAAAAATAGATATCCCTGGCCGGTTTGGCTCAGAGGTTAGAGCCTTGGCCCGCGTATCAGCGAGTCCTGGGTTCGGTTCCCGCTAAGGGCATGTACCTCGGTTGCAGTTTGTCCCCAGTTCGGTTGCGGTAGTGTGAGTGGCAGCCACTCAATGTGTCTCTTGTACATCGATGTTTCTCTCTCTCTTCCTCCCTCTCTCCCTCCCACTCTATCTGAAGATAAATGAAAAAAAAAATGTCCTTGGGTAAGGATAAAAAAAAAATAGATAAAATGTATAGAGGTTTTTTTTTTATGCACCAGGCACAATTCTAAGTGTTTCTTCTATATTAACTCACATGTATTTAGTCCTCATAACAACCACCTAAGGCAGGTGGTATTATCCCCATATTTCAGATAAGGAAACTGAGGTCCAGAGGCTATATACCTTGCTCAGTCACACAGCTAACAAGTGATGGAACTGGTTTTCAGGTCAGACCAGGGTGGTTCTAGAGTCCGTGGTGATAACCATGACTTCATACTGCCTCTGACTAGAATCGGCTGCGACTGCTCAGCAGGACCCTGGTCCTCAGCATTGGACACACCAAGTGTTCCCACCCATCTGAAGAGTGTGAAAAATTAAATAAAGGAGCAAAGTTTGTAAAGGATTTACTGTGAAAGGACAACGTTAAGAAGACTCAATGGTAATCTCATGGCATTGCCCCTCTGGATCACTTGTATCAAACAAGGACCCCATCCTGGTGAAGTCCCAGAGGAAGAAATGCTGGGATCTGCTGGCTTCAAACAGAGGCCACCAATCCGTGGGCCTCCCTCCAGGCCATGTTGTCTGGGGACTGAATAAGCCATACGTCTCTCACATATGCAGATGCTATTGTGATTTATAAAATAGTTACTTGTTTAAAGGGGTTATTAATTGCATAGGAGATAATGATTTTCTCAATGAATTGCTACTAAAAATGCCATTACTGTCACGTAGGAGGACACGTGTTTTGAAGTTGAAAGCCACTGACCTAGAATAAGAGCAAATAGGTTCTGAGAAAACCTCTGATGAGCTCTCCAAAGAATAAAGTGCATGAGCTGTACGCAGTGACGCCCTTACCTAACATCGTCCATAGGTTCTATGACGTTAAGCAAAATGACATATAACTAAAACAATTTGCCATAGGCTAAATGATGTACACAAGAGTTAGTTCCTACTGCATCTCATCACTGTTATAATGAAACAACGTTGAACAAATGTTATTCGAAAATCTGCTGCACACAGACTTTGTGAAACCTGTATGGCTCCCCAGTAGCTTTTCTCATTCCTTCTAAGTTCCTTGCTGAGTGAGAAAATGGCTTTGGTAAGTTATTCCCATGCCAGAGAATCGAGGCAGGGAGGTAAGATCTGAAAGTACAAACAACTTAAAAACATTTCAAATTGTCACTGGTGGCCTAAGGACAACATCAGGCAAGCAGACATAAAGGTTTTCCAAATAAATGACCCGGATAACATTAGGTTTGGGGGATCTTCCCGATCTATAGACCAGTGGGAGATGTAGCGATATAAGAAGCAAATGGGGAGCTAACATTCAATCATTCAACACATTTATTGAGCACCCACTATATGCCAGGTTCTGTGGTGATGCTGGATAGAAAGATGTACAAGTGTAAAAATGTTAAACAAGTTAACGTAGTAAGTACTTCTGTGTGGGACTGGTCTATAAGAAGCAAGAATTCAGCTATGAAAGGACTCCACGGACATAAAGTCAACCAGGACCTGAAGAGAGAGAAGGGGAGACTGCAGTGGGACAAAGTTCTCTTCAGCTCATCCGGGAGGGCCCTAGGCAATGCCTGGAAATGCTCCATGGAGGAGCTCTGGCCCCTGGGACACCCGAGGAGCTGTGCTGGGGTGGAGCCCACAGGCCTGGTCTTTGGAAACAGACAGACCTAGGTTAGAATGCCGATACCATCATCATATTAGTTTAGAGGCATGTTCTTTTAATTCTTCTAAGTTTTCTCATCTATTAAATCTTAAAAACTATTGACATACTTAGGAATTGTTGTAAGAATTTAACAAGAAAACCTATGTGTCTGACACATAGCTGGCACTCAGTAGATAGTCAATAAACACCAGTTCCCAGGCTCATCCCTTCCCCTTCCTAGCCTCCTCCAGGGAAGGGGCACCTCAGCTGCCTCGTCAGAAGGGACCTGAGTTTGCAGCTCCCTTCACAGGCAGCCCTGGGTGTCCTGTGGTTTACAAATGTTGACAGTCAATTGTCTCTAAAAGGCTGAGCATTGGGGACAACAGCCAGCATGGTGATAAATGAGCAGCAATCCCAGGGACATGACTGGGAGCTCCAGGCCCATACACACTGACAGGCATCCCAAATCTGGGCTGAGCCGAGGCAGGGAACCACACTTGTCCCTGGAAGACCTTCTCTTCGCGGCAGTGACTGAGAGCTTAGTGCTAGACCAAGGTTACTATTTTAAGTGGAGCTCTGGGACCCACCCCTAACTCATTGCAACTCCCTGCACTGTCATCTAGAGAGTGGTGGGCACAGGGCCACACCGGGCACACAGCAGGACAGGCGACACGGGCTCCATTGGGGGGACTGAGGCACAAAACTGATTGGGGGCTAGGGAGGCACCCACTTCTGGATGGCTGGCCCCCACCACATAGTGCTCCTGGGGCAGGGGCCCCCTGACACACTCAAGGCCTGCTTGTCACCATGGCTGCTGTGCTCTCTGTGGGGACCAGGAGGGATCTAGGAGGGGACACGAAGTTGGATTCTAGTCTCAACTTGCTTTCTGAGTCCAATCCTGATATTTTTACCTTTCTGTGTCTCAGACGATTTCTAAGTGTTCTTCCTGTTCCAAGTAAATAGTACATCTCCTTCCCCCTGAGACACAGGAGAGGGGCCCCTGGGACATCAGCGAGGCTGGCCCTGACTGGAACCCCTGTGGCAGAGCCTTCCTGAATCCCAGTGGAGTTCCTCTGGGCTGTGCTTGGTTGGCTGGAGCCTTAGATCCAGGGCTCCCTGGCCCCTGAGGCTGCTGCTCCTCGGGGCGGGGCAGGGCTGTGCGCACCTGGTCTGTGTCCCGCTCAGGGCCCGCACAGAGCAGGCCGCCTTCAGCCCACGTGTGCGGAGCCCCAGGAAGCCCCAGGCCCGGAGCCTCCTGCTCCAGGATAAACACCGGAGCCGGGTGGGGCAGGGCCTGGGCACGGAGCGATGAGCATGTCGGGGCCTGCGTGCTCCTGTGGGGGCGAGGAGGAACATGGCCTGGAAACTTCTTCCAGGGCTGGCAGTGTTGGCTGAGGAGCTGGGATCAGGAGGAAGGGGCAAGACCTAGCAGAGGGACCCCGTCAAGGCCTGCCCCAGGTGAGGGCCTCCACTCTACCTCTGTTTCCCAACAACAGAGATCGTTTTTTCCCTTCAAGGGAGAAATTTCCCATCCCCTCAGCCCCGTTCTGTAACATTTCCCCTTGTTCCGGATACATCTTCCTTATACCTGCCCCCATCCAAAACAGCCCCATCGCCAGGAGGGCCTTCCGTGGGGCCTGCATCTGAGCACGCCTCCCCAGCCTCCTCAGGCCTACAGCTCAGCAGGCCTAGGCCCTGTCCCAGGGCGGGGAGGGGGTCGGGGGCAGATTTCAGACAGGAGTGAGCAAGGGCAAAGCAGAGGCTGAGTGTGCAGAGGGCACCCATGCCCAGGCCAGCTCAGTGCCCTTGCCTTGAGCCCCCGCAGGGCCTGGCTAGCCCCTCCCAGGATCTACTAAAATCAATGGCTACGCTGGTTACCAGGATACTGGTACTAGAGCTCAGATGCAAAGTGCAGGGGTCAGGACATATGAAACTGCCCCACGGATCCTCTTTGTCGTATAGGAGCGCTCCTCTTTGTCCATCTGGATCTAGAGGGTCACCTGAGAGTCCAGTACTTCCCCTCACAGAATCCTTCCACCCAGCATCCCCTGGGTACCAGCCCTCAGATGTGCTCGCTCCTGCGGCCAGAGTGGCCGAAGGCGGGGCTCAGGCGGAACCCAGGCTCCAGCCAGCCTCTGAGCATTTATTCTCCCCATCACTCTCCCCTACTCTTCCCCTCCCCAACCACAGCAGCCCCCTCTCCCAAGGCCAAAGTACCCTGGGGTCCTTGAGCCTCATTCTTTCCCTCAGGTCCAGGGAGCCGTGAGCACAGCAATGGCATCTTGGAGGAAGACTGCCCTGGGGCTCAGGAAGGTGGTCCCCGGCCCCTTCCTCCTCACTGGCCTCACACTGCAGGGGCTCTTCCTGGCCTCCGAGACCCATACACAGGTCCTACAGGGACTCTCAGGACCCCTTGGTGCCTTTGACCCTGGAGTTCCGCCACCCTCCCCAGGCTGCTGGTCCGGGTGCCAGCAGCTACTTGGGAAGGGAGGACACACCTCTCTGGCCAAACCTGCGTAGACAGCAGCCAGTGTCCCCTCTGCCCCCAGTCCCGCCCTAAGCCCCTTCCCTGGCCCCGGACACTCACACTCCTTCATCATGCCGATGTCCACGCAGCGCTTGAGCCGGCAGGCCTGGCAGTGGCGGCGGTTGTCCTTGGTGATGCGGCAGTCCCCACTGAAGGGACAGGTGAACAGCGCCTTCCGCTTCATGCTGCGCCTGCCAAAAGAGGACATGACCTCCACTGAGTCACCCACCTTCCAGCCCCTCGACCCTGGCTGCTGTGACTGCAGGGACCTGCCCACGAGGCCCCCAGATCTACATTTCTCCTGCAGAGGCCTGGAGCCCAGCCCAGCCCAGGCCACTCTCCGTGACCTCCCCACCCCCGTGCGCTGTGTGTGCCAACTGTGCCCTCCTCCCCCCTCACTGCCAGCTCTGCTCCCATTGTTGCTTCTATTCACTTTTACGTTCCTCCACTCCCCATTCTGTTTGTTAATTACACGGGGAATAAATGAGTGAATTAACACTCGCTGCTTTTACTGAGCCATTATGAGAGGTGAGGATGCTAGGCTCAGCCTTAACTTTCTAGAATCCAGGCATCCACGGCTAGGGCATCCTGATCCAGGGACAGACACGTGCACAGGTGCAGGGAGAAGGGAGAAAAGGCCCAACCATAGCTTTAGCCATCAAGACAGTCTGCCCAGAAGAAGAAGAGGTCAGGTGAGCAGATGGGAGCCCTAAGGTCTGGCCTTGGCTCTCCGAAAGGCAAGGAAGAAAAGGTTCTAAAAGAACAGAAAACTATCAAAGGTTCTTAGCTAGGAAGCCAGCACCACGTGGTACGCACTGTAAACATGTGTGTGTGTGTGTGTGTGTGTGTGTGTGTGTGTGTGTGTGTGTCTGTGTATAAGCTCGTTTTCCTAATTCCACCGCCTCTCCTGCTGCCAACCCCACCACAGGGGACACTGAGAGGCAGCACAGAGGCCACTTTCTAGAGGCTTCCCATCGTCCGTGTCTGAGAGGCTCATGTTGGTGTCCCCAGCCCCAGGAAGGGGAGGCCCCACTTTTTTGCCCCAGGACAGGTGACAGGATTTAGTTGGGGAAAGATAACGGCAGAATCATTTCATCTCTGAGCAAGCAGCGTCCTCCAAGGAGCCATGGAGATGCCCAAGCCTTAGAAGCAAAGGCCCAGGCCTGACCCTTTCCCTCTCCCAGAGATGAGCTGGTGACATCACCTCATCCAGATGCCATACACCCATTATGTCTCCTGGTGAAAAATGACTCACTGTTCACATAGAACGCACATGGGTTCAGGACAGAAACACTCATCATTCGACACGGATACATGGGGACCAAACCGACCTGACCGTGAGATGGGGAGAGGAGCCAGGGCAGCAGTTCTGCTGGCAGCCACAGATACTCAGACTCCAAGAGCCTAGGAGACCCAGGAGACCGTGAGTGCACCCCCTGGTTTTACGTAAGGGACCACTGATGTAAGGAACCTTATCAGTGAGGCGATCCAACAGGAAGTGAAGGCTCCAAGGTGGAGTCCTTCGGGATGTGAGGCCCAGCCTTCAGCTTCCTGGATCGAAAGTACTGTTTCATCCCCAGAAACTCAAGGTGGTCAATGAAGCTGAGCCCACAGGCAAATGGCTCCAAGCAGCTGCACTTGAGCACAGTTCAAGTTGAAGGACATCCAGTGGCCCAGCAAGTAGCTGCTGTTGGTTTTGGACCTTGGTCCCTGTCCCCTCCTGTCACAACCCACATTACCCAAGGGGCCAACCAGCAGCCCGGGCTGTACAGGGAGGTGGAGTAGCCTCGGCTACTGGAGGTGGTCTAGCCCCGAGTCCAGTCCACCGAAGGCTGCGTCCTGCCCCTGCGGTGACCCAGAGAGAGGCTGCACCAGGCACCTGCCCACCTGATGGCAACAGGACGCCTTTCTCCTGGAACCTCCACATCTCCACTGCGGCTTCGCAGAGGGACAGGAGAGTGTGGGAGCACTGTTAGGGCTGCCCCAGAATGACGTGCTGTCATCCCCACAGGGTGTATCTGTCCACTCCAGGATGCCAGCTTCGTTCCCCTTCACCTCTTTCCACTTTGGGGCTCTGGAGGCTCCACATGTTACCACAGATGCTCAGGTCCCAGAATGCCCACTACTCTCTAACCCTACTCAAAGGCCAGCAGTTCTTAATTCAGAGCAAACTCTCATCTCCCCTCTTTTTTATAACCGGGGGCTGGGGGCTGCTCTGCCTGCCCACCCCCTGTCCTGATGGCTCTTCTGTTCATTCTCCAGGGCTGTGGGCAGAGGGCACAGCGCCTGAGCCGAAGCCTCTCACCAGCCAAGCTGTGTGGAAAAGCAGTGTTCTTGCTTCCATCCTCATAGTTGTAGTATGAAGCCTAGGAGTACTGAGAAAAAAGAAGGAGGAAGAGGAGGAGAAAGGAGAGATGAAGAGGGAAAAGAAGGAGGAAGAGGAGGAGAAAGGAGAAATGAAGAAGGACAAGAAGGAAGACGGAGAGAGGAAGGGAGGAAGGGAGGGAGGGAGAGAGGAAGGGAGGGAGGGAGAAAAGGGAAATGTTAAGACCTCTGGCCAGGCACATCAGCTCACAGCAGGGCCCAGACCTGTGGTAAGAATGCCACCTATGGCCAGGCCAGTGTGGCTCAGTTGGGTGAGTGTTGGCCCATACACCAGGAGGTCCCGGTTTGATTCCCGGTCAGGGTTGCAGGCTCAGTCCCCAGTAGGGGATGTGCAGGAGGCTCAGTGTCATTGATCAGTGTTTCTATCTCTCTCTCCCTCTCCCTTCCTCTCTTTGAAAATCAATAAAAACATATTTTTTTAAAAAAAAGAATGCCACCTCTGCTTTTTACCTTTGCCACACTGTGTCCCAAAGCCCAGCAGCCTTGCAGCGCGTGTCTGCACTGTGAGCACTGCAGAAAGCAGCCTGTGCACTTACGAAGCTCGTACATTATTATTATAAAAACACAGCATGCAGCTCTGCCCATGTGCCTCTGAACACAGAAGCAGAGCAAAGGCCCTGGAACTATAGCTGGGAAGATGGGGCTCACACACCACATAGAACATCAGTGTGGGTCAGCTTTCGGGGGATGGGACACTCCCTCACCAGCTCCAACGAGCAGACCCGGGTCCTTCCTGGAGCCCAGATCCCAGGGCTGCCTTTCAGGCGTGTCTGGCCCAACACAGTTGTTTGCGGGGACACAGGCCCTGAGGGCTCCAAGGCCTAGCTCTTCCCTGTCCTCCCACCTTCTAAGGGCACTTCCACATACCTGGGTGTCGTCTAGCCTCTGCCCCAAGGAGTCAGGCAGCCAGGCTGGAGAGCTCTGGCTCTGTGCTTTGCCCTGGAGATGCACCCCCTGCCTGCCTTCTTTCCAGTGCCAACTGCCTGTGAGCTGGTTTGGTTTTGAGAAACGAGAGCCTCAGGTTTCCATGGGAGCCCATCGCCTTAGCTGCTCTGAGCCTGGACCCTGTCATCCTCTGGACGGTTGGCAATTATACCCCTGCTCCGGAAGGGGGTAGGGGTGGTACAACAAGGCTAAATATAGATGAAGTTTCTAGAAAGTCAGGGGTGAGAGAGGACACTGACCAGATCTCATGCCAGAGACCAATTCACCAAAGCACAAGATAAGTAGTTCACAAAAGCATAAAGTGCCTGGGGCCAGAAGGGTCCCGGGCCTGGACAGCAGGATCCTTCACCAGTAGGTGACCCTGCCAGCAGAGACACCCCTTCCAAAACCCATGCCCGAGGCCAAGTACCAGCTCTAGGCTTTGTCCCGCTGTTGCTCTGAGTGTCACAGAAATCTCCGAGCCTGGTCTGGATACAGGACCCTGATGGGTGGAGCGTCTGATATGAAAGACCAGTGTGGTCTGATAGGTGGAATCTACACGGCCAGTTGTGATGGCATCAGAGGGTTCTCAGCAGGTGAGTTTTAAAAATCAACTTTAAAGGAGGGTAGGTTAACAAGGTGGTAAAGAGCACAGGCCTCTTTTTTGCAGGGCAATTTGGCAATATCTACCAACAGGTAAAATGCACAGAGCCATTAGCACAGTAAATGTGCTCCCAGGAATTCATCCTGTGGGTAAATCAGCCCTTGGGCCCAAAGATGCATGCAAAGGGTGGACACTGCAGCACTGTCTGGAGAAGCAGAGACGGAACCTAAACACCCATCCGTGGAGGCCTGGTTCATTATGGCAGAGCACAGCCACGCAAAAGGATGGGGCTGCGACCAGGACACAGGAAGAATGCTGAAGTGGGAACAAGCTTGGAGAATCCTTCTTTACCAGATAAAAGCAAGACGCAGAATGGCGAGTATAATATACTCCCCCCCCCCCTTATATATAAGGGATCCGAAAGCAAACACAATGAGCTGATAACAATGACAGCTTCTGGGGAGGAGACAGGAGCCTGAGAATTGGGTTGAGAAGGAGACTTACTTTTCACTTATATGTCCTTTTGAACTGCTGGCATCTTTTTTTGTTTTTTAAACCATACACAGGGGTTGCTTACACACACAAAAATCTGCCACCTACTATAACTATGTTACAATTTAGAAGGAAATACAGGCTTTGGTTAGATTGATCTGCTTGGGTTTAAATCCTAATACACAACCCTGGGCAAGTTATCCAATCTCCCCATGCCTCAGTTTCCACATCTGCAGAATGAAAGCAGCCCTACAGAGTGGGTTGGTGTAAGGATTAAGTAAGGGAAGCAGGCCTGGGGGCAAAGCAAACAGTCAAGGGAAGGGAGGGACGCTGGCAGGAGAGGCAGTGTGAGGGAAGGGAAGGGTGGCTGAAGAAGGCAGTGGTAGTTAACCTTCCCAGTGAGAGTCTGAGAACCTGGAAGCGACAGCGTGTCGCACACCTGCTCTCTGTGTCCCCAGTGCAGGGCTCTGCAGGCAGCAAAGGCTCGAAACATGTTGTTGCTTTTTATGTTGTTCCTGGTGTGTACACGCACGGCCCTCGTGCGAGGTACAGTGGCTGCTGTCCAGTTTCTCTGAGCACCAGCCAGTTTCCACCGGGCCTCGGACTGGAGTAAAGGTCACCGAGAGCCTCCTGGCCCAGCCTTTCCTTTTTCACCCCTGATGTTTAACTTCTGTTCGGGAACCTTCCCTCAGAGACCTGTGCTGACACATCATAGTCACAGGCACTCTAGGATTCATGACAGAGGAGAGAAAAGAATGATCTGTTATCAGAAACTAAGACACTAAAAAGGGACATGATAATAGCTGCCACCTGCTGAGAGCTCTTATGCCAGCCCTTTGCACATTATCTCCAGAATACCTATTATCCCCATTTCCCACGTGATAAGAAAAGGCGTAAGTGACATGACTTGCTTCCGGTCACACAGCTAGTGAGTGAAAGCTGGGATTAGAGTCAAGATCTGCTTGATTCTAAAGCCTCTGGTATTCTTACATAAAATGGTCCTTCTCGTGAATCTACAAGATCGCAGTCGCAGAGAGAGCACCTGTCAAAAATATGCCCCATCAGCCCAAAAGCGTGAAGCAGAGGCTGTTTAAAGGACTCCTCTGGACTAACAAGCCACTGGGACAGAGGCATACCTGAGACGTGCGGCCTGGAAGGGAGGGGTACCATCTGGCCATCCCCTCTACTGGCCCTCCATTGCCATAGCTCAGAGTGGATTCATGCCAGCGAGCCCTGACAAGAGGGCTGAGTCCCAAAGAAATAAAACACTGGCCAAAAAGAAATGTAAGATCTTCATCATATCCTTGCAGCTGCTTTTCTTGACAACTCCAGTGATCTCTCCTCTCCAAAGACTCTGGCCTTCTCTACTCAAGCTTCCAACATTGCTCTTAGCCCATCCATAGAGAACGCCCCTCGTTCTCTCCATTCACATCCTTGAGCACCCGTGGTGGAGGCCAGCGCCAAGCTGATGCGGACAAAGTCCTGTCCAGCAACACTGACTTCTTGGTGACTCATTCACTTGTGCTCATAGCATAGCCTGTGCGGCCCTCCTCCCCTCCTCCCTACTTATTTACTCTGTTGACTTTTAAGCACTTTGTGTTTTAAGTCATTGGACATCTGCCCCATTTCTCTGCCTCCCTTCACATCACAGTTTCTATGAATACAGCTGGGCAAACTTCCTGAAAGTCAGAACATTCCTTGTGCTCCTGGGTCCTCATCAGCCTCCCCTTTACCCCCTGCACTCCACAGGACCCGGCACTGACAAGGTCCCTGAGAGCCTCATGGCTAGGAATCCAGAAGGCATTTCTCCACACTGCCTCTGTGAGCGTGGCATTTTGCAACACACAGCTCCACAGCATCCCGATTAAGGAGATGTCAACAGGGAAGACGAAGACAAGATGGAGAGGCAAACGGTGATCTGTTTCTCAGCCTTACCTTCCAGCACCACCTCTTAAACTTCAACATAACCTTCATTCTCTTTATCCAGGGGTCCCTCTGATTTTCTTCTCTGTCCTCTACACCTTTCCCTTTATATCAGAGCCTGGGAAAAGCCATTCGTGACTAGAGATTCATCCATACCCATAGGTCATCCACTACATAATATACTTTATAGTCGACATACATAGTTCTCCCTCTGGCCTTTCTTATGCTCTGGTTGTTAACATATAGCCAAGACATATAACCATCTGTCAGCCTGCTCATGCACTGGAAACATCACCGTCCTCTGAGGATGCTCGTGTATTACAGAGGAGCAGGAAGCAAGAGCAACGTGAATTAGCGTGTAGGAGGACTGGCTCATAATTGTCTCTAATTCCTGGCCATACAGCAATGAACTGTCCAGCCTTCATAATCACACTTAGCTTTGATTGCGAGTCTTATACCTGCTGGGAGGATCCAAGCGTTCCTAAGTTCAAGAGAGCTGTGATGTGCTTCACAGGGAAAACACGTGTTAGACAAGCTTTGTTTAGACATGAATTCAAGGTTAATAAATTTTATATATATATATATATTCAAGGTTAATAAATTATATATATATATATATATATATATATATATATATATATATATATAAAATAAGGTGTCTTTAAACAGAAAACACACACAAAACTAGGTTATGTATTGATCAATTGATGAAACGTTGTGGCGAGAAGCTCACAGGAACCTGACCCTGTATTTCCCCTAGGAGCTTTGATTATGAGTTTTGGACCTGCTGGGATGACCACAAATGGCTCCCAGAGCAGTTAAGTCTATCTTAGAAGTCAGTGAAACACTGAATGGTTAAACAGGATTACTGGTCCCCAGGGCTTGAAAAATAGCCAGTGACCCATCACCAAAGTGACATTTTTTCCTTGAGAACTGCCTTGAAAGGGGTGAGTGAACTCGAGAGAAAGGACTTGTCACACGTATCTTTGCATTCCCAAGGTCGCAGTGCTCCGCACAGAGACGGTGACCACCACTGAGACTGGGATCCGGGTTTCACAGATAGAAGTGACAAGGGAGTCTCGAACAACTATTTGAACTAGACTAAAATGGAAGAATACCAAGTAGAATTTGAATGAAGCAAAGGAGGAGCAGTAGGGGGAGAGGGAAAGAGAAAAGGATACATTACGTAAGTACAGTCCAGTCTTGCTATGCGCGGTAGTTGCATTCTATAAAGTCACCTCGAACACTGAATTAGCGAATACTGAACCACCGCTCCCAGAGGAGATACAGGGTTAGGTTCCTGTGAGCCACTAATCACAACGTTTTTGTTAATTGACCAATGCATAACCTTATTTTGTGTGTGTGCTCTGTTTAAAGACACCTTATTTAATATATATGTTGTTGATTTGTTAATATTGAACCTGAGCTTGAACAAAGTTATCTAACATGTGCATTTTCTCTGTAAAGTGCATCACAGCTCCCTGGCACTTGGGAACACTTGCCAACACTTCACACCAGGCTTGGGGGCCATCTGAAACAGTGACATCACCAGCACCAAGTACAAACATGCAAAAAATGTGTCACTAAGCAGACTGCAAAAAGGACACTTGTTTATAGCACAAGAGCTGAAACAGAAGGCAGAATGTGGCCCTCAGCTGGGAATGCGTGTGTCTTTCCCCACTCTGCACATTCCCACAAATAACCACAGAATTGCTGCAGATATTAATTTGGGGATTACAAGTAAATTTGAGCATGTGAGAAAATTTGAAAATACAGAATCCACAAATAATGAGGATTGCCTCTGTGTGTGTGTGTGTGTGTGTGTGTGTGTGTGTGTGTGTGTGTGTGTTTATCAAGCAAAACTCAAACCAAACCGCAACAGAGATGTTGGCTCTTCACAAAGCACAGCCAGGCTCAGCTATTAAGACAGGGACAGTGAAGATACAAGCAGACCGAGGGCAGGGTAACAAGACCAAAGCAGTGTGCTGTCCATAATGCCAGGACTTGCAGGCAGGGGTTTTGGCCATCAGCCAGCAGCAGACTCTAAGGGGTCTTGGAGAAAGGGGCTAAGGTGGGTTATGGTAGCATGATGTGTCCACAGGCAATGCAGCCACACTGTTGGTCCATGGTGGCATGGATGTGCAAAGTGCTGTCCCTGTCCATTTTGCCATCTCCCACACGTGGCCCTGGACATGAGAGAACCTGTCCTCCCTCCACCCAGATGCCTAACACAGTCTTGTCCCAAGGATTCGGACCCTACAGGTGTGTCTGAGGGCAGCAAGCTCAGGTGCACAGAGCTACTCTAGTGAGGAACTGACCTCCAACATGCCATAATCCAACCAGCAGCCACCTAAGGGTCCCATCTTCCAGAGCTGAACCCAGTGGTAGGTGGCCTGGAAAGAGAAGGGACCTAGGGCTGGGGTCCATAAAGTAATCAAACAGCACCAAGAGCTGTTGGAGACCTTTGGGTTGTAGATTGGTGAGATATGACCTTTGGAAAGAGTCTTCATATGACCAGCTCCTTAGCCCAATGTCTGGATCACAGATGCTCATTGAAATCTGATGAGGCCAATGGGGCTCAGTTGGTTGGGCATCATCCTGTGCACCAAAAAGGCTGCCAGTTAGACTCCTGGTCAGGGCACATGCCCAGGTTGCAGGCTCGATCTCCAGTAGCGGGATCAATGTTTCTCTCCCTCTCCTTTCCTCTCTCTCTAAATAATAATAAAAACATATTTTTAAAAATCTGGTGAGGGAATGTGTGAAAGAAAACACAAAAGGAGGGTGGCTGGCTGGAGAAACTGTTGTTTATTTTGTTAGGGCAGGCATCACACTAAAAAATAATATACTTATATTATACTTTCTGTTTTTCAAAGCACTTTTATATATAATCTTGTTAATCCTCAGATTAGCTCTACATAGTGGGGGAACTAAATATTAATGTACCATGTGGTTAGTTGAGGTAACTGAAACAGAGAAGTCAAAAGATTTGAGCAAAGACATACAATTAACTAATGGCATGGCCAGCTATACAGCATTTCTGACTGGTTTCCTGATAGGAAGCAGGCCCTGATGGTGCACCCAGACTCCTCCATTATCACGCAGAAGCAGCCCCTCATTCCCAGGCCCTAGCAGGAAGGGGTCCAGGTGGCACCTGGCACACTCGGCTGGGCTCTGGAAGGCCCACCCTGCGGGAAGTGCAGGCTTCAGGCCAGAGGAACGAGAAACATGGCAACAGACCCAGAGCCAACGATGCTGCTGGTCTGGTTCCCCAAGCTGGGAAGCAGGCTGCCAGGAAGTCAAGCGGGCATCCCGTGCCAGGTCAAACACGCAATTAGCACCCACAGAAACCCCGCTGCCCAGCAATTACTCAAGGCAATGAAACTCCAGGCCTGCAGAGTCCCGGGACAGAAGGCAGGTGCGCCTGCAGCCTGTGTTTCTAGAGAGCCCAGGAGCCCCTGAGCCAGAGGGGATCCACACAGGTCCTGAGGCCTCTGACTCACTGTCCTAAAAGCCGAGAACCTTTCAGTTCAGGGAGCCAGGCCCATCTCTGTGTCCTTGTCCTGGACTCGGTTTGCTCTTTCCGCTCTTGATGGCTACAGCCCTGTCCTGCCCTTTGCCTACCTCCACCCAAGATTACTGTACCAGCTCGTTTCTGGATGCCTTCTTCCAGGTTTCTCTCCCTCCAGTGTGTGCCCCATGCTGATTCCTCCGGTCTCCCAGTCCCATCCTGTAACTTGTCCCTTTCTCATCCTCCTGTCCTGGCTTTGGGTGGGAACCTCCTTCATTAGCCTTTCCAGCACTTTGCCCGTGCTGTTTGCGTGAGCAATGCGGGGCTCACAGAGAAAGAGAAGAGGCTGCTGGTGAAGAAACAGGCACTGACCGAACAGGAAGGTGGCACATTACCGACCCTGCTGGGCATTCTGAGGCTGGCTTTCCGCCCTGGGACAAGCAAGCCACAGGTGAAGGAAGATATGGCATAGATCAAGGGTGGAGGTCCAACCAGGGGTGCAGAGTCCTCCACTCCAAGAAATGATCTGATTTGTATGCGAGGGCAAGCTCTGAGGTGGAATTCTTGGGTTTCCCCAAGGACAGGCCTGTCCCTCGGATTAGGAAGCTGTTAATGTCAACTGAGGAGGAAGTTCACTTGGAAGGATAGACACATGGATTAGTGCAGAAGGCTGTGGGTCAAGGTTAATGGAAAGATGGGGACCTACATAGTGACCTCAAGAAAGCATTTTCTGAGAGGATTAGAGGACACAGATGGAGTAACGAGAGGAGTGGAAGAAGATACCCCTCACCGAGCCCCTGTGCTTCCCAGCGGCTGTGAGAACTGGCACGTGCCATGGGCACAGTAAGGAAGGAAACATGGAAAATGCAGGGGTTTTCTTCGTGGGAAATCTTGCTTCCTCTCCTTCTTCTTGCCCTTGGGGAGGACTCACCTGAAGAAGCCTTTGCAGCCCTCACAGGTCATAGCGTTGAAGTGAAAGCCTGTGGCTCGGTCTCCGCACACCCCACAGATTCGAGGCACATTCCGGTCAAAGTCTCCAGGGTCAGGCAGGGAAGTGCTGGCCGCCATTGCCTCCATCCCTGCAAGAACGGCAGGCAGGCCAGGGCCAGCGCTGGAGTCAGTGCCAGGGTCAGCTGGCACCCTGTGCACCCCCTGCTCCCATCTGCCGGGGAGTCAGTGGGGCTGGGCAGCTCCCCGGGGCCCAGGCCTGAGCAGGATGTCTTTGGTGCCCTCACTACATGACTCTCCATGGCCCAGCCTACCTCCTGACACTCTGCTGCTCATGAGCAGAGGCGGGGCTCCCTTCCCAGGACGGGGCTGAACCTGTGGTGGACACGGTGGTGAGGCCGCTCTTAGCATTGGCGTGGAATCCGATTGCCTGGATTCAAAGGCTGCCTCTGCCACTTCCGAGCTGGGCTACTTTGGGTGAAGTGATTAGCCTCTCTGAGCCCCACTGTCCTCTTCTGAAGAGCAGAGTTGTATTTTCAAGGGTGGAGGGAGGATTCCATGAATGGACATATGTGCACCATTGGTTTCAGCTCCACTGGCATCAGCAGCAGGTCAGAGGTCTCTGTGTCGCCCAGTGCCCCCTCCAAGAGAAAAGGGGGGGCCACCGACAGCCTCAGACCTCACATGCAGAGAGAAGCCCTCGGCCCCTCTGTTCTTGAGGGCAAGGGCATAAGGACTTACATGCCCACAGGGGAGCTTTTGTCCCTCCCGTCCCGGCTCCTCCCAGCCGGCTCAGGGCTACAGTGGCCATGTGCCCCTCGGTGCTGTCCAAGGTAATCAGACCCTTCCCTCTCCCCCCAGGATACACTTAACACATTATTTTGAATGTCCTTCTGAGTAATGTGAGTCATATACAATGAACTGATTTTGATTTCAGAGATGGCTTTTATAAACAAGCAGTATCACCTAGAGATGGATTTCACACTTGAGCAAAGGTGAGGGAGAGATAGAGGGAACAAAATATAACAGCTTGGAGAACTCTTGCCCAGGAAGCAGCCGACTTAACTCTCCCACTAGGCAGAGGGGGCCCTTGGCGCACCCGCAGCCTCTGATCCTGAAGGCTGCCAAGCTCAGAGCTGCTTCTGGGGCACCTCAGGCCTCCCTACAATGGTTTCAGACCCTGCTGCCTCCCGGCTTTATCTGATTGCTCACAAGGGTCATCACAGGTTGAAGTGGCCCCTTGCCCCAGAGCGTGGGAGTCTCTCGGGTCAGAAGAAAAATCAGAGACAAGGCTGGTTATAAGGGGATAAGCACCCTACTCCCTCCCACCCATGGTACCATGTCCTTCCACCCAGAGGTAAGAGAGATAGACTCTTGGGGCCATTGGGAGGCTCTGAGCTTCTTTTCCATGACCTGGCACATGAACTCTGGGCCAAGGTTTGACACATAAAAGCCCATGAGAGTCTTATTTCATTTCACCTTCATATCACCCCAACGAGATAAGTGCTATTATCACTCTCTTTACAGATGAGGCCCAGAGACGCCCAAACCTGGAGGTATCTCTAGCAACTATGATTATAAAATGCACAAAAACAAATATTTAATTTTAAAAATTCCACAAAAAGCTTCAAGCCACGGGAAGGAAGTGGGACAGATAAGAATGTGGCACTGTCAGTCCCAGAGGGATAGAGGGGACCTGATCACAGACAGGTGCAGTAGATCCCCTAATTTTCCCTTCAGCTCTTCTTTTCCCCGGAGCTTTAATGTAATGATAGTGACACTGTTACTTTCCCTGTCATCGCTAGATTGACACTTGTTAAACTATAATGTTTCTATCTATCTATTGAGAGAAACATTTTTTAAAAAAAGAGCAATGCAGCCCTGGCGGGTATGGTTCAGTTGGTTGGGCGTCATCCTGAGCACCAAGATGTTGCTGGTTTGATTCCCAGTCAGGGCACATGCCTGGGCTGCAGGCTCGATCCCTGGTAGGGGGCGTGCAGGAGGCAGCCAATCAATACTTTGCTCTCACATTGATGTGTGTCTCTCTCTCTCCCTCTCCCTTTCTCTCTCTCTAAAAAATCAATAAACTATTTTTTTTTTTAAAGAACAATGCAATGATTACCAGAAACCTTTGAGGGGTGAGATGGGAATGGGAAAGGGCATGCAGAGGCATTCTGTAGTAGCCACATTCTATTTCTTTGAGTGGTAGGTATCTTATTATTAAAACACTATTTTATGTTTTATATGCCTGTCTGTATATATAAAACATTTCGCAAATTTAAAACAATTTAAAAAGAAAAGAAAAATTGGCTGTCGCCTGTCAACAGTGTCCCTATAGCCCATCCCAAGTCTAGGCTGACTCCCCGGGCTTCTAGAGCATCACACACATCTACCATGTGGGCAGGGATCCCAGAGGCCCAAACGTACTGCAGGGCAATAGGAGAAACTGTCTAGGATGCCTGTGGCTTAACTCCAGGTCAGCTGGGATGTTGCAACTCCCAGTCATCATGACGTTGCCACAGAGTCTGCATCATCTGGGAGCCCAACCATCTGATGGGAAAGGAGAAGTCAAATGTGGGGGTTGTGGGACATCAGTCAGTTCTGTGTAAGAAATGTTCAGCATCACATGGGCGTATTAGGAGATGCTATGACACAAGGGGGCTGGGACAACTCAGGGCGGGGTATTGCCTTGATATCAGCAAGGCTTCTGGCCAGGGGATGGGGGCCCAGGCACTGGGTTAGGCAGGACAGAAGGCTGGTCCTGGTAGCCAGAGGCTTACTGTGGAAAGGACCATTTTCAGGTGAGCTGAAAGAAAATGCAGCCCCGCTTGGAGTTATTTGCTACTGCCAGGAAGCCAGAGCCCAGGACCAGGGTCCAGAGGTGAAAAAGAGGCCCAGGCATCACAAATGGCACACAGGCAGAGACTGGAGGGCAGGAGAGAGAAGAGGAGCTGGGAGCTGGAGAGGAAACATCACCATGCTGAACAGCCCCCAAGGGTCCCAGCCTGGGAGTCAGCAGGTCCCTCCCTCGGAGCCCCATGGCCACTCCAGCAGGGCTCTGGGTCTCAGCTGCGGGCTGCTTTGAATTCTGCTGATGCAGGACAAACCCACATGTGCAAAGCCCAGGGCAGTATCCTCTTCCTTCCCCTGCCCAGCACCTTCCCACGGCCCGCCCCTGCCCCTGGGAAACAGAGCCAGGGGGGTTGTGGCTGACGAGGAAACACCCACCTGAAGGAGCAGGGGGGCAGGGACGTCGAGCCCAGGGGTGCCCTTCTGTGAAGTCTCACAGACACTTCCGACCAAAAGGACTCTGAAACGAAAAAGGGGGAATGTTTTATCGACAGCTTAGCACTAACCTCATAGCCAGTCCTCTAAGGAGCCCAACAAGCAGGTGACAGAGGCTCTTTCCAAGGACATTCGTTCCCGGATCTGGGACTGAAGCTTGACAGAAGTGACTTGCTGAGGGCAGGCATGCCATGTCACAGCTGGCAGGGGCGAGGGGCGGGCGCCAGGCGGCAGGCGGGATGGCCCTCCCTGAGGCAGGAGGAGCAGCCAGGGCAGTGGAAGCAGCATCCGCTGGAGGTCCGTCCTTCACAGCAGAGTGACAGGAGGGAGGGGGCACTTTCTAAGGGGGCACTCCTGCTCCCACAGCCCCCACCCCAGAGCTGAGGGGTGCTTAGAGAAGCAGAGCCCCAGGGAGGCCTGGCCGCTGCTGAGGGCAGGAAGGAGACGGCGCCCCATGCAGGACACGGAGGAGCCTAGGAGAGCTGGGGACTGTGGGGGCTGGGATTCGGCCCAGGGCCTGGACAGCTTCAGAGACAGGTGTCTGGGCTCTCCTGTCTATGGAGACTGGGTGTAGGCGGAACAGCACTGCAAGGGTTAAATCCAGCTATGCACTTGCAAACAGGATGTTTTCTGCCACTTTTAGCTCTTCCCCAGACATTTTCTCAACACCCCCGGCCTCAGTCGGGGCTGAAGGTGACTCTGTTGCCCAGACTCTGGGTTTTAGTGGCATGGTGGGTCACCAAGGTGCTGGCAGAATTTCACCCTCCCCACTTCCACCCACACCCAGCCCTGCTTATCCACCATGCACGCACACACACACACACACACACACACACACACACACACACGTCCTTCTTTCACCAGGAGGTGGCTGGGGAGGTACATAGATAAGTAGGTGCCTGGCCCAGCAACCTGGCCAAGGCCTCTCAGATAGGGAGGGTCCAGACCCCAGCTTTTGTTTCTCTGCCCGACTAAGATGGGGAAGAGGCTTCCAAGACCTGGGCCCAGTCCTATGACTGCCAGCCCACTGAGCCCACTTGCCACCCTCTCAGGCACTGCCAGCCCCCACAGAACATCTGAGGAAGACGCCAGTGAATCATGAGCTGAGGTAACCTGGGCTCAGTTGGCCCACTGCCCAGGACCTTGGGTGGGAGGAGACATACCTGCTGGGGACAGACATGCTGTCACTTACCCGCAAGCTAAGTTCTTTTTTGCTCCCTCTACTTGTACTGCCCAAGGCCCCAGCTGACCACACTCTTCAGGATTCTACCCCAGGGCCTTATCAACCTCCCAGGCTCCCTTCTTGCTCCCAGAGGCTGAGGTGAGCGCCAAGTGGGAACAAAAAGGACCTGTTTCCCTGCCCTCCACTGCTAAGACTCTCAGAGGTCACACATGGGAGCCAGGTAGACCACCAACCACTCTTGAATTTAAAAAATAGAGTGTATGGAGTGCCTGCTATGTGCCAGGCTGCTATGCTCACACATGATCTCACGCAGGCCTCGCAGCATCCTGCGAGGTGAGCAGCAGTCCCCTTTACAGACAGCAACACCAAAGTCCACTTGGAGCGATCTGCCAAGGGTTCCATGGCCAGGCAAGGGGTGGTGCCAGGGGTCAAACGAGGACAGGCTGACTGCCATGCCCAAGTGCGTCCCTTGCCTCCTGCTGGCTCCTCCCACCCAGTGATAACCATCAGGGCAGACACATCACTGTGCCAGGCCCTGCTGCAAGCTCTTCACGTACTCACTCATTCCATCCTCACAACGACCTCGCAGCCGGGGACTGCTGTTATCTCTGTTTTAGGAGTGGGAAACTGAGGCACAGAGAAGTCACTTGTCTCTGGAGCTCAGATGTGAACCTAGACATCTTAGCCGCGAGTCTTTGCTCTGCTGCCTTTCCCAAGGGAAATATCTGTCATTTCCCCAAGCCCAAGCCCTGGACGCCTGTCGCTTCCCCTGAGTCAGGGAGCAATGGAGAGTATAATCCCCAGGCCATGAGGGAAAAATGCTTTTTCTTCCCAAGCCTCCCAAAACCAGGGCACGGCAGGCCTCAGCCGGGATCCCCGTTCTGCCAGCCGACCCCTCTTATCTGGGAGAATAGCATTCCACATGCCGGCCTCCCTTCCCCATGCAACTGGATGGTCCTTGTCAGAGAGGTTATCTGAGATGTAGCCCATAGGTCCAAGCGCTTGGAGAGTGAGGCAAAGACACAGCGTAAGAAAAGGACAAGTGGAAAAACACCACTTAGTACCCGCTCGCCTTGCCACGTCATCACCCCCACCCCCAATTCATGTTCTGAGTCCACACAACGTCCCACTGCTTCTGCTGGGGCTGTCCCCAGAGCAACCTCTTCTGCCTCTGCTTTAGAAATACCCGAACCCCAGCACAGAGCCACAGAGAAGCAGAGGAGGCAGAGCCCAACCCTGCAGAAAGCCCCTGGCTTCCATTTATCTAGGGTCTGCACCCCACATCAAACGCCTGCCTGAACCTGACCCCAGGCTTGACCTCGCCTTAGCAAGAAATGAAGAGATAACATGTTTCCTTCCAGTCATTCAAACCAAAACCACTGCCTCTCTTACATGCCCGCCTGCCAGCTCACACCACAGGCACCCCATCTTCCAGTGGCTTCTGTTCAATGGACATCTCCGGGCAGCGTCTCCCCAGGACAGCCTCATGGAGTATTGGCTGCAGGCTGTCCTGGGTGGAGCCCCGGCAAGACAAGGATCAAACTGCCTCTGGGCTCATGTTAACTCCACCACATTCACTGGACCCCCCTCGGAGTCCTGAGTGTGATTTAGCTGTGACTCTGGGAGGACAAGTGGTAGACAAGAAGTCTAACCTCTAAGGGCTTTTCCGGCTCTGAAAATGTGCAACTTCAAGGCCAGAATTCCCATCATGATGAGGCCTTAAGACCATCCAGGAAGTGAGATTCCCCCACTTAGCTTTCTTCCTGACCCCTCAGTAAACAGCTGAGTCCCAACCTATGTGTTAGTGCAAGTGAGGCCCGCTCACCCTCAGATGCCAAGGGGCAAGAAAGGGCGTGAGCAGTGTGGTCCCCGATGAGCCCTGTGGAGAAAGGAAGCCCAGGAGGGTTGGAACTGGAGTGACCAAAGCTGGGCTTTCCAATTGTTGACCTGAATTCAAAGATCCTCCTCCTTCTAGAAAGAAATGGAAAGCTGAGTGATTTCCCAACAGAAGGGAAACAATTCTTCTGCTTCCTAAAACTGGTACACACAGAGTCACCACATGGGGGGCTCCCTCTGGAGTGGGTCGGCCTATGTGGACGCCCTTCCTTGCTGCTTCTCATTTCATCGTCCCCTCAACTCCGCCTACAGAGTGCTCAGCACTGCATGACCCGCCTTACCTTTCGTTCGTCCTGTTTTTATGGAGGTGTAACTTAGGCACAGCGATATCACAGCCAGCCAAGGGGATGCCCTTTCTTCCTTCCACTATCCCTAACATATACCCACATTCTTCTTCCAGAATAGTCTCAGCACTACCTACCTCCCAGAATAAGCTGAAGAAGAACAGAGCAGAAGTGAGGGCAAGGGGAGAGGAAGTGTACTGTGTAAATAGAACTCGTCCAAACCATGTCTTGTCCCCTTTGTCTCCCCAGCTCCCGCATGTACCTATTTTAAAGATGGGTGATAACAGTTAGACATGATTTTCTACAGACTACAATGTCCAAAGTAAAACCAAACAGATACCAGTCACCTCAGCACAACTCAGGATTGGAAGGAAACTTAACACTACCTAATCTAACCATCTTAAACCCCCTCTGTAATATTCTAGCCAGTTTTCTAGCCGGTGCTTGAATATTTTTCCTGATGGAGAACTATCTCCCACAGCAATCCACTCTCTTTGGATGACTCTATGTTTAGAAAGTTCTTCATCGTGTTGCCTACATCACTGGTCCTAGCCCGGCTCTTTGCAGCCACCTAAGAGGAACCCAGAGGCCGTTCCCACAGGTCTCCGGAGGAGGGTCAGCAGGGCCACCACATGGTGCCACTGTGCAAATTAGAAAAAGGGGCTCATTCCTCATCTGCTGAAAAGTTGTCATAAAAATAGAAAAATGTACGAATGTTATGATGTGAGCGAGGTTACAAGGGGGAGGCTACCTTTAATTGGATTCAGCCTCAGAAATTTGCCAGGTATAATCTTGATTCCTACAGGGCAGGAGGGGGTGAAAGCAGATCGGGTCTGCTTCCGTGGCCTTCGCCTGAAGAGGGCGGTTTTCAGCCCACGACAAGGACCTTGTGGAGTGTGAGCCGCTGCCTGAGCCGCGCCAAGCTGCCCGCCTCCTCCTCCACCTCAGCTCCATTGTTTCCAGGGTGGGCAGGCCCCACCCGCAGCTCTAGACCACACATGAGGTATACCAAACTCTGTAAGGACTGACTGAGTGATGGGAAATGAAGTGGCTGATGACCCAGCAGTTGCACAAAGGTGTTTAGCCCTGAAAATGCTTCTTTTTTAAAGCTTTTTAAAATTTTATTTTAGAGAGAGGAAGAGAGAGAGAACATTGATCGGCTGCCTCTTGCCTACGCCCCGACTGGGGATTGAACCCACAACCTCGGTATGTGCTTTGACTGGGTATCGAACCTGCCACTTTTTGCTGTACAGGACGACACTATAACCAACTGAGCCACATGGGCCAGGGCCTGAAGGTGCTTCCTAATTAACCCTTTGGGGAATAGACATCACCTTGGAGAAACTGCTAAAGGATGCCCCATTCAGGTCAAGGGTTAACAGGTCCCTCCACGGAAACCAGGCTACACCTCCCACTCTGCTGGCCATTCACCAGGACGCTTTCTCGGCTGACCGTCCTGTCACTCTTGGGAGCACCGGCAGCTTCTCAGAGCTGAGCAGCGTCCAGAGGCAGGGTCTCACGAGGCCCCAGGCCACAGGGCAAGAGACACATAGCTTACTTTGATATATTTCCATTTCTTATCTACAGCAATTATTCCTGCAAGCTGCTTTTTTCCAGTGGAAACTCTGCCCTCAGCCTTGTCAACAAGATTTCTGGGTTGATTACTGCTCTCCTGTCACTGCTGGAAAGTGTGGGCTGCGACAGTGGCCAGTGAAGCATAGGGAACAAACCCATTCATAAGCTGCGGCCCAATATCTGGTTTTACAGTTGAAGAAACTGAGCCCATCGGAGGGGAAGCAACTTGTCTAAAGCCACACAGTGAGGGAGAGTAACTCCCCACCTCCACCCTGGCCAAAGCCCAAGACCTCTCATCACCAGCCTGAGCAGCTTCCCGGGAGACAAAGTTGGGTGGGAGAGAAACGGGCCATGGGAGGAGGGGGGAGTTTCATTCTTCAGCAGAGGGAGCTGTGGGAGCCATGGAGGAGGCCTGGATGTAGTCTGCAGTAGGACCACCCAACACAGACTCCACCCATACAAGCCATACAGAGAAACCAAGGGGCGGGTGAGGGTTACCCTTGCTCCTGCCTAACCAACTCCAGCTCCCTGCTCTGGCCTCCATGGCCTGAAGAAATGGACGAGGACCCAAGACAGGGAATATTTTAGAGGGCAGTAGGATATGACTGACCTGCGCTCTCCCGAATCTGGATTGCTTTCCTGAGATACTAGAATGAGGGTACTTCCCTGGGGTGTCTGCTACAGGCTTGGAGATTAAGGAATAGAAACCAAGGCAGCCCGAAGGAAGAACATCAAGAATAGCGGGAGAGTGAGGCCAGCCCTCCTTTGGGGACACCCAAACCCCTGCTATTGCTGATGCAGCTGATGACTAATGGAACCCCTCTCAAAACCCCAGTAGCCTCCAAACAGCAGGAGAGAGCTGCTTCTCTTTCCCAAGCGATTCCCAAGCCCAGATTTTAGCCCTCTGGGGACCTCTACCCAGGCTAAGCACCCCCAGCCCAAGCCCACTTGGGTCCAAGTCCACCCCTGCTCAGACAGATGGCTTTGAGGCCCACCCCACCCAAGTCCACCCTGGCCAGCCTTCTTTTCCTCATCTTTCTTCGGGGACCAGTGTGATCTCTGAATCCCCCAAACTCTTCCTGCATTGTGTGAAGCTCAGTCCCCAGTCCCCATTCCTGCCAGCTCTGAGATACTCATGATCCTTGACATCATGTCCCCTGCCTTCCTCACAGCCAACATGGCCAGCTGACACCCTTGGTTACCCAACCACTACCCAGCTTCCCCCAAAACCCATCCCTGAGACGTGATAGTGCTTCGGTCACAGGGCTGTTGTGGGACCAAGATATGTGGGTCGCACTCAGCACGGCTCCTGGCCATTTTATTTAAGTGAGGTCTCATTATTAGAACTAGAGCTGTCCTTAGTACAGTAGTCGGTGAGCTCGGGACCTGGAAGACGAGGAGACTTGCAGGGCCCAGAGAGGTGCTGTGGAGGCGGGAAGCCTGCTCTCAGTCCCAGACTCTCCACCCCCAAAAACGTTGTCCTGAGAGCCACATTTCTGCTGAACTGGGAAGAAACCGACCACCCCACCCATTGGCTGTGGCTTCCAAAAATCTGGCTGCTCAGCATGGGGGGAAATGGATCCTTCCACTGACTCTCCAACAAGCAGAGAGGCTGAGTCACACATCTGGTCTTTTCCTCTACAAGGAAGATAAGGCCCGTGGCTCCCGAGCTGTTGCTGATTACTAACCTTCCTGTGCTCATCGCCCTCCCTTTCCCTGTCTCTTTCTTACGTCCTGTCATCTAGAGCTTGTCCTAGATCTGTCACGCATCTGTTCTCCGCCTAGTGGGGCCTGGAGCTCCGCAATCCCAAGATGTCCCCGCCTGTCATCGGGGCAGTGGCACCTCCTCACCCCACTCCCACTCATCAGTGCACGCAGCAGAAGGCAGAGCACTGGGAAAGGCTGCAGTGGGGTGCCAGGAGGCTGGGACCCAGAGGTGACAGTGAAGGCTGCAGATGCCCTGGCAGCAGGGTGGCCCTGCCATGGCCCCTAACCTAGATGCTGGGCTGGTCCTGGCTCAGTGGGCCTGGACTCCTGGTTGCTTCCAGCTTTTGGAGGCTTTGGGAGGCTATTCACTTATTGTGGGATAGATTCTGAAGCCTATGTCAGAATCAGTCAAGGATCCCGGGTCCTCTGAGATGGGCAGGGCTGGGATAACTCTCTACCAGGCAGCTTCCATCCCATAAGGGGTCCTCTCTATCTTCTGGGTTGTTAGTGACAGGTGGACACTCCTCATGTATCCATGAAGCTTCTAGGGCCTAGGCCAAACAGGGAGGTTCCCGTTCCCTTTAGGGGCAGAGCAGTCACCCAAGGTGACACCAGCTGCTCCTCAGTTCCTGATGAGAATGATTTCCCCCTCAAGAGCTTTTCCAGAGCTTCTGTTCGGTTGGGTTCCAGCTCTTCTGTGCAGATGTCCTCTTGGGGACCGCCTTCGAAGACCAGGGAAGCTACAGCATTTCTTCTTGGCCTCACACTGTGGTGGCCATTGGTTCTGGCCTCCGATGCTTTATCTTTGACAGTCACCCCTGCCTGGTTTTAAGCACCCAACTACATAGCAAGCCCTGTACTAGAAGTCACAGACACGATGGTGAGCCACACACAGACACTGCTGTCTTAAAGCGCATAGTCTACTGGGGGAGACCAACAGGAATACAATTCAGTACAGTCCATGCTACAATACAGGGAAGCAAGGTGTGATGGGAGCATGCAGGAGAGCGCCCGGCCTTGTGTTGGCAAGGTACAGAAGGTTCTTCAGAGGTGGGGGTGACTTCCCAGCCTCTACCCTGAGACAGGAAGGACCGTAGTATAACATGGCAGCACTAAGAAGGGTAACGAGGGTCCCGGGCCAGCAGTACATGTGCAAAGGCTAAGCAGCAAAAGGGAAAGAGTGCATTTGAGTCAGAGAAACTAGCTCCATTTGGCTGCAGGGAGAGCGAGGGCACCAGGAAGAGGTGAAAAAAACTGGCCATTTTAATAGGAAGTATATTCCATTCTTTCTTCTACTGAGCACTTCTTCTACTAAGCCCACTGAGTCTTGAATACCAGGAACTTTAAATTATTGTAATAATATTTTGAAACTGAAGACTTTCAGACTCCATTCAGATGCCCATTCCAACCTGAATCAACCTTGAGCATTGTAAAGAAAATTAAAATGGACCTCTCCCATTCGTTCATTTGAAAAGGGCCCCCCAGGTAGCAAGGCAGCGGCCCGCTCCTGCCGCACGGTTCAGGTCCCAGCTGCACACCCAGAACCTCCACCCCCGTCTTCCTTTGGGGGGAATCCTTTACCCTGGCAATAGGACCACCAGTAACTGAGCTGGAAAGGAGAAATAGAGGAGAGAGTTCTGGAAAATTCAGCCCAGCTGAATAGGGAAAGCTATGTTTTGTGACAGAAAATGAAAAGAAAAAGGTTCAACAGGGGCAAATGGAAGCTGGTGAACAGCTCAGCCTCTCATCACCAGTTCGATCCATATTTAATGCATCAATCTGTCCAGGGTGGCCAGATATGGTTGCTGGGCACAGGGAGACCTGAGTTACCCGACAGCCGACTGGTCCCAACCCTGACTCCACCGATCGGCAGGGCCCACTCCTCTCTCCTGGTCAACAAGGTCACTTCCTGTTTCCAGGAATCGCTCTGAGGAAGGGCATCAGCCACAAACACACGAAGGTCACAAACAACTTGCACCATGGACACGTGGGCACATGCCAGCTTGTGCTCTGAGTCAGGATGTCCACACTCACTGCTGGTCAAAGTAACACGAGCCCAGCCTTTCCCTCAGAGCTATGATAGAAGATACCCTTTTGTTTCAACGGTTCAGGTCAATATGTCCCAATCTGTCGGACGGATTCTTCCCCAGAGCCACCAAGTGGTATGCAATAACTGCCTTTGTGGTAATCCATGCACTCTCTCCAAACTATAAACCCCCTCCCCCAGCCTTACCCATTGGCCATCTTCCTCTTCCTTGTTTTTCTGTGGTGCCCGGGGCAAAGATGGCACAGATTTGTTACACAGAGCAGCATTCAATGCTGCCTTAGAAGGCTCTAAACCGGGGTCTCCAGGGGGACCACTTCTTTCCTTCCTCAGCCATCAGCTGGCTGCCCCCCCCTCCCCACCCTGGCTGCCCACCTAGGCTTCTTACAGGGTAACACTTCCTACTCAACACTCTTTCCAGCAAAGGCAAATATCCCTGGAGAAGGGACTTGATGCACCAGTTCATAGCCTGTGCTCAACTAAAGGAGCTGTGCGTGAAACTCTGCACCAACTGGCTGGGCAGGCTCCACTCTGTCCGCTGGAGCTGCTGCCAGTTAGGCAGCCTGATGGGCAGGGAGAAGGCCAGTGGCTGTGGCCCATCACCACCCTGTGGGGAGAGGTGACGTCCCCTCCACCCACCACTTCCCCTTTCTCCCCCACCTCTTACTTTTCCCAGAACTCCCCCTGACCTGAAAAACAACTCTGCAGCCCGGCTCTTCAGGAGCCTGGGATTGAAGTTTAACAGAGACGAAATAATTCCCTAGTGAGCTATTTTCTGCCCAACTTTGGGAACAATAGCTCAGGGTGACGGGCGATAGGGGGTAGGCATGGGAGAAGGCTAACTACTGGTCACTCAGCATCGGTTAGGGCATTTTTCTCCATGTCCACCTCACAATTCCCTTGGATCAGGATTTTCAGGGAGGTGGGGACCTTAGTCAGGGGCTCGGACTTACCAGTTGCCCCACCTACCTCCACCTGTGGACCCCAGGTGAGGAGTGAGGGTGGCAGGGGAGGAAGGGCCCGTGGAGCCCGGGGCTCCCAGCTCCGTGGGTTTCAGATCTCCATGCCTGCTGCTCTCTTATGGAATGGAGGGAAAACAAAGAAAACACTACTACTTTACCAAGCCTCAAAAAGGGGTTTCTACACCCATGTGCTGACCCCACAGGACTGTTGTATTAGCAGAGATGAAATATTGAAAATGTGTTATAAAAATTGTTATACTCCATAAAAATGTTAGTTATGAGTTTTCTATTTTTCTCCCAGGTATTTATGAGGAGGAGGAGGCCTGGATTCGGTGTAAAGTAGGGTAGAGGTTGTGAGAAAACATTCTGAAGTATTCCATGGAGCATGACCCTGTCTGGCAGCATGAGGTCCTCGTAGCCAGGAAGGCCCAAAGTGCAGATCACGCACGATAAGTGCCATTCATTGCCTACCAAGCCCTCCAAAACATTCCACTTTTTTTTTTTTTTTTTTTGCCTAGAGATCCTTTCCTTACTGAGAGTTTCCTTTTGATCTCTCTAATCAGAACTTTATTTCTAATAAGTATGAGGAAATAACTGATTGGAAAAACAGAGTGGGGGAGAGGAAAGAAGGAACGATCAAGAGAGGATTCATTCATGGAATATCATCAGACTGAAAGATTTCATTATAACTCCCCAGAAAAAAAATCCACTCTGCATTATAAAGTACCCAGGGAGAGTGATCATTCATGCCTTTAATAAGAAATCCTATATAAACAAGGACTTTCCTGGTTCCATCTATGTCACAGGCACCCGTTAAAAGAAAGTCTACCAGAGGACACACTGGAGTCTGAGGGTAAACCTGACTAGGATGTGCTGTGTGCGCCACCCCACCCCCATCACCACCAGTGATTATACATTTTTAAATTAATTGTCACTGTTTAAAAAGCAGAGCTCAAACTTTCGGGGGGAAAAAATCTGGATGTTTCATTTTCTATTTTAAAAATTAGATAATCTGGCCACACTGGGCTGCAGTTCCAGTGGCAACCCTGCTGGCCTGAGACAGGACCGCCCTATCGGCCAGGCTTGTGCCCTCTGGTCCATCCCACCAGGGTTTGCATCCCTCCAGCCTCACTCGCCACCCCCTGGCCTAGCCCCTGGAGCCAGCCCCAGTGCCAGTGGAGCTCTGTGGTCATGGAGACAGGAGGAAGAGATGAAGAGAACAGACTGCCTGGGTGTGGACCCTGCCTTTCCTCCCTCCCAGCTGTGTGACCAGAACCAATGACCTGGGCTCCCCAAGCTTCTGTTTCCTCACCTATAAAATGAGAAAAATAACAATACCTGCCTCATAGGTTGAGGACTAACGGGATAATGCATGTAAAACGCTTAGCACAGTGCCTGGCACAAGGCAGCTGTGCAGTAAGGTCAGTGCTTGTGATGACGCACCATCGGTTCACCAACAGGAGAATCTATCTGAGTTGCTGCCCAGCTCTTTAAAGATGTTTTAGCCACACAAAGCAATTGCCTTCCAAATCTCCTTTCTAGTTCAGGGGACTCGGCCTACCGACAAACGTATTTCCATCCAATAAACATCTCTTGCATGTTTCTGTGATGGGTTAGGTACTGTAATGAATGGTGACACTGGAGAGATGGGTGTCAGACCTGTTCTCAGGGGCTCACAGCAGAGCGGGGGTTGGACAGTCACAGCCCTGTCAGGTGGAGTTAAGCACAGAGCTCTCCCCTCCCTGCCCTGCCCAACCACCCAGGAGCTTAGCATTCGAGAAAAATGTGGGTGACTCTTTTCCTTCTAGGCCAAACCTTGCCAGAGCTTCACTGAGAGACACTCAACGGCACATCAGTTTCATTTCACCTCCAGATTCTCAGGCTGCACACTTGAGTTCTTCCACTGCACACAGGTTAACATGATTCAGTTCAACAAAGCTGTTCAGATCTCAGATGGAGTTCATTATGATGGAATTTTACCTGAGGCAACCCATCCCCCACTTCTTAACATCATGGCGCCCAACACGTTGGTGCACTTGCCAAATAGGCTGGACAGGAGTAACTTCCCGGCCCTGGCAGAGGCCGGGCAATTCAGAGCAGTTTGGAACAAAGAACTCTGCCCCGAAGGTGTTTTCCAGCATCCTCCTGGCCAGCCAGGAACTGTCCCACTCACCCTCCGCTGGCACCCCCTGCTGCCTCTCTTCCAGCCTCCTTAGACAGGAGGGGGAAGGAAAGACTGAAATGAATGAGTGGACACTGTGGGAAAGGTCGTGAGCAGGTTTGTTGGGACTGTCAACTACCATATGATATGTAAGCCTCACGAGGGTCAACGGTTGATGCAGACAGAGACACTGGAACAGAGGTGGGGGTGGGGTGCTGGAAGAGTTGGTGGGGCCCTGCCACTGAGCCCAGCATGGGCCTGGTGACCAAGATGAGGTCCTGAGCGGAGGTGCTCCCCTGCTGCTGGGGCTGACAGGCACAGACTAGATGAGCAATTACAGGATTTCGGGCTGGGGTGGCCCACGCAACTGCTCAGCCAGCCACATTCTCCTGTCCCGTGAGTGGGCAGCTGGCTGTTTACGTGGCTGGCAGGACACTGGGTATATCTAGCACCTCTTAAACCCAGCACCCCCAGGAACAGTGTTCAATCCTGAGAAGGAGAAGGGGTTCTCTGTGGGCATTCTGCTCCTTCCACATGGCACTGCGTCCATCTCTCCCTGCCCCATCCTTCAGCCACTCCCTGCCTCTCAGATTGGACAAGTCAGACGGTCAAAGACCAAGGCCAGACTCTGAATTATCAGTCAGTGGAGACTATTAAACTTCAGTTCACCTCACCTGGAGCCTTGAAATGATCAAGAAGCCCTGGACAGACATAAATTCCCTGACAGTCCCCAGCCCCATGTGCTTTGATTAGCTAGCACACACATGGTTTTGTTACTTCCATGTCCTTTTCTAAAAATTGATGCCCAGGGAAAGTATACATCCCTCTCAATGCACTTGACAAAAATGCAATTCATTGGGTATTAATTGAGCACCGACCCCAGGCTCTTGGGTAAAGGGAGCAGAACGCCCAGTGTGGGGGAGGACGTGGAGCCATGGGCTCCCTCACCCACTGCTGTGGACGCTCAGCGAGGAGGAGCTTCAGCTGCACCCAGAGACCCTGCACAGGGCTCTCCGTCAGGCTGTGGCATGTCTGGAGCCACCCGAGCACAACGCATCAGACTGGCATACGCAACAGCCAGAAACCAGGTCCTTAAGTCGAGGATGATACAATTATTGTAATTGAAAGGGACTTCAGAAACTCATCTAGTACAACCTTAGACATGAAGTCTGTATCAAGTATTGAAAGGATGGGAAACATTAACTTTTATTCACGACTGTAAGGAGTGGGGTTTGTTGTTGCTGTTGTTTGTTTGCTTGTTTGATACAACCACTGTGGAAAACAGTTTGGCATTGTAGCGTAAAGCCAAACATGGAATTTCACGTGAACTAACAATCCCTCCCTAGGTATGTGCCCTGGAGAGTGCCTACGCACACCAGGAGACGAGCACGGCATAGTCCAAGCAGTCTTATCTCATCATAATAGCCCCCAACTGAGAACACCTCAGACGTCCATCAGTAAAGGGAGGACATACACGTGAGGCAGGTTCTCACCACGGGCTCCTGCACAGCCGTGAGAACTAATGAGCTACAGCTGCGTGTATCGACATGGCTGCCTCTCAGACACTGAGTAAAAAAAGTGTATCACAGAGAACATAAATGTATGTAAACTCCAGAGACATATAGAACTAAATATATTGTTTTGTAAAACATACATAGATGATAACTTACAAAGAAAAGCAGGGACATAGTTAACCAAAATTCAAAGTATTAATTACTGTGGGGTAGAGGATGAGGAAGTAGGTGCAAACTGGCAGGGGAAAGGGTGCTTCTAAAGTACTGTAAGTGTTCCCTTCTGAACCTGGGTGGTGGGTACAGGATATATTACATTATCCTGTAATCTATACATAAGCGTATTGTATATTCATGTGCGTATGGTATATTTCACAGTTAAAAAATAAACAAAAAGAACTGAAGAATCTGAGAAGCTAAATAACTTTCCCAAGCTCATCAGCTAACAAATGACAGAAAGAGAAGTCAGCTTACCGAATTTGAGTTTAACCCAGACATCCATTCCTGGACTCCAAAAAGACCTCTCCCAGTGATGAATTTCTGGTCTAGTACATTTGAAAACAATTTTAAGAGTCTTTTCTTTTCACTCTTCAGTTCCCGGTGTCTTGAACAGTGCCTGGCACATAGTATGCCCTTGACGTGTATCCACCGAATGACTGTCTGCACATGCTTTCTCAAGGCCCTATTTCATGCCAGGCACTTGATTTACATCATCTTCAATCCTCACACAATCCTACAAGGAGTTATTATAACCCCCAGTTTACAGATAAGAAAACCGAGATTCAAAGAGATTAAGAAACTTGCCCAAGGTCACAAACTAGAAAATGATAAAGCCAGGATTTGAACCCCAAGTGTGTCTAACGCAAACCCTGTGCTTCTCGCGTTCCACCAGGCTGCTGGCACAGCTTCTAATGGCACTGCCTAAAATGTCAGCCGTATACCAAGGAGCTCTGGGAACCAGAGCTGAGGTCAGTAGGCTGAGCGTTGTCTCCTCCTTCTACCCCTGCGTCTGGGCTCTGGCACTCAGAGCAGTTCCTAAGGCCAGGCCCAGCACCAGCGAGCAGTGTAGAGCAGTGGTCACGGGTTAACTTTGCAGCCATGAGCAGGTTGGTGCATGTCTTTAAACCTTGTTTTCCCCATATACATGCTGGAGAGAAGAATAGTAACTTACTCCAAAGAGAAGCTGTGATGATGGAAGGAGACAAGCAAAGTGATGGGCACTATGCCTGGCAGAGACTATCAGATGAAGCTCGAGTCCACTTCTCCCTCCACGGGGGCTAGATTCAAGAGGATTCTTTAAGGGGTAGCCAGGAGGGGAAGAGGTAAACAAGGCGAGAATAGCTCCCAGGCAATAATGGGACAATGGCCTTTTCTTTCTTGGTACACTTAGTTCATAAAAGATTATCAATAAAGTGGCTTGTTTGAAATTGAAAGAGTGTTTCTTATTTGCCTTCCAGACCATTCAAGTCTTATTTGCTCCCAGGCAGTCACTCTGCACAGAGCTACCTCTCTCCAGTTCTTGTCGGCTGTTTGTACCCGAGTAAGGCACCCAGGACTGCCGGAGAGGCACGGAGGCCGGAGGGTGCTGGCAGAGAGAGCCTCCTTCTGAAAGGCCACTGTCCCCAGAGTAACCTTGCTTGCTCCCAGGTCAACTTGTTCAAACTAGTTAGTGAATCTAACCCTGCCGCTCACAAACATTTATTGCAGGCCTATTATGTGCAAGGCATGGCCCTGAATGCCCTGTGGCTGTCCACAAATGCAGAGGTGGTAGGGTTCCAAGGAGGTTAAGACAGACCCAAGTGTGAGTCCTGATACTCCCACCCACCAGCCTGTCACCTTGGCACACTTCTCAATCTCACTGAGACTCAGCTTCCCATTTGTAAAAGGATCATAGCAGGTCTGTCTCCAAAGGTTGCGGCAGGCCCAGGAGGCTGCACTGCCAGGTACCTAGCACGACACCTGGTACAGCTGAGCTCAGTGCTCAGTGAGTAGCTGCTCCTGGAGCCACAACTCCAGTGCCAGCAGGTGGCACACACTGGATGTGTTAACCGCCAGAGCCATAGGCCTCATGGGTACCTCACAGTACCTTGAATATCACACCTTGCATAACACCTCAAAGCTTCAACCTGTTGTCAGAAGGCCAGTGCGCGGCAGCAGCTTCCCAGGAACCAGCTGCTGGTCCTGCCCAAACTCCACTTTCCCGCTGGTGCAGCTACCCACGCCCTGCTCAGGATCAGGACTCTCCCCTGTGCAGAATGGGGACTTTGTGTGGCATCTGGTCCTGGGAACACTGCTTGGTCTATTCCTTGGCACAGGACCTGCAGGGCAGGTTTGCAAAAGCATGACACACACTCAAGCCTGCTGCTTCTGGCTCTCACTCCTGTCGTTTACTGACCAGCCCCTCTCTTCCCCCTGCTGGCCCAGGGGATCTCTCCCCTTCCCACCTCCCCATAAGTCACTTCAAAGAGTGGGACTTCCCAAGATCGTCACTTGCCTTTGTCATTTGTCAGTGATAAGAATGACTTCCTTCCCGCAAGAGTAGACAGAATCACAGCACAGTCACCAAAGAGGCTCCACCCGTCCACACTGACATCCCAATCACTCGAACACTGTTGCTCTGGGACTCTCCAGAGAGCCACCCTGAGCATCTCGATCACTAGGACCAAGGACTCAGAAGTTTCTCTTCCACATGTCACCAGAGCAGGATGTAGTCACTGCCACCAACGCCTATGGCTTGGGTTGAGCAAGAACAGCTTGTCTCCACCCTGGACCATTTCCCCAATAGTCAGACCAGACCAGAGAGTCAAACTCCTGTGGCCCAGAAACTGACTCCATCTCCTGTTAAGCAGCATCTCTCTGGCTCTGGCTTCCACTTCGCTTACCGTTTCCCCGGAACCTGATTACACCTGACCTGTGCTCTTTCTCCACATGGGCAAAGTTTGACTACCCTACCCTTTCTGGTTGTTTACCTGATTGAGAGCTGGACGTTCCCGGGGATGGTGTGGTCCCCAGAGATCTGGGAAGCAGAAATGGGGGAAGAGGGAAGAGGAAGCATAGGGCTGAGTCTTGGCTCCATTATAAATCCGATTTCCCCAGGGGCAGCTAAAGGGGAATTGGCAGGCCTTCCTGTCCCAGTCTGAGGTAGGGGTGGGGCAGGAAAACCAAAGGTGAAGGAGGTCACAAGTCAAGGGTGAAAGGAAGTCACCAGAATGAGAGGTAGGCTGGGTCCTGGGAGAGGGCGGCTGGAAGCAGTGCTACCCTCAGGGAGAAGAGTGGAATTGGCTGATAACACAGGGGGCAGGCTGAGAGGCCCGGGAGGTTGAGGCTGCCCTCAGAATTAAGCTACCCCCCATCTTCCCCTCCCCATTAAGCACCATCCCCATTTTCTCCTTCTCATTAAACCCATTCCCACCCATCTTTCTCTGTGTGATCTCCACTAGGTCTCGAGTGACAGGCACTAGAATGACTGAATATGCCACTTTGCCCTGAACAGTTTTGGTTTATTGTCCTGACATACTATTAATAGCACCCCCTTTCACTCAAAAGTCTCTTAGTTTAGACAATAAATTTTACGGCCACTCTCTAGCACATCCAGGAGGGCACTGACTCAGGAGGGTCGGGGGGAGTCAGAGAAAAGTATAACCAGAAGTGAGGCCCTGGTGGACCAGAGCACAGCCAGGCTGCTTCTGCCCAGCTGGATCCTCTCAGAACTGGAAGCAGTGGAGCTACCCATCCTGGACTCAGACCATTTCTAGGAAGAGCCTCGTCTGGTGGGTTCTGCTTCCTCTCATCCCTCAGAGGGCCTGGCACCATGCTGGGCATACAAGAGACTCTTAATCAAATTCTGGCATTTTCTTACTTCTCTCTACCTGCATCCAAACAGACTTGCAGCAGTGACAAATGGAAAACTGGAGTCCTATAACTCATCCTGTCCAGTATGCCATCGTAGCTCAGATTTCCAGGTGCTCCTGACTCTGGCTCTCCAGCCACTAGAACCCAACTGCTAGACATTGACAATAGCAGGTTCCCAGCAGAAGCAGATCTCTGCCAGGATGGTCGCTGCCTCCTTAGGATGTGGGGTAAAGAACTGAATAACTGAAATGCCTTCTCCTGTCTTGGACACCCATTTGGTCTGGCCCACTGAGCCCCAGGCCTTCCTCCAAACATGCAACACATTGTCTTTAGACAAGCTATTCTGGAAGCGAAGGGTGGGGGTCCAGAAGGTCTTCTTGGTGCTTCCTCTCTGACTTAGTCCCAAAAGGAGATCAGTTCTGAGGCTGAATAGGGGCAAAGACTGAGAAACCCTAAACACCAATGACCAGTGCACCCCAAACAGCATCAGACCTTCCACAATATTTATATAAAGTCTTGACTGAAGAGCTGTGAGGGGTCAGGAAAGCTTTCTGACTCTCTTTCCCTCCTTCGTTATCCCACTCTCCTCTTTTCTTATCCTTTTTTATTTTGTATCCCCCTCCTTTCTTATCCTTTGCCATGGAAAGGGTCAAGTTGTGGCTGATGAGGGACCAGTCAAATAGAAGCCATAGGACCAGTCAGAGTACAGACTGAATTCCCCAACTTTTTTCAGTTTGAGTCAGCCCCACAGTCTGGTTGTGAAATCTTCTTGAATGGGTCCAGAGAGGCCCATGGAGTGAGGGGCAAGGAGGCTCCAGGGCCTCTATTTCTGCTCAAGGATCTGAAGCACCCCAAACAAAAGCCAGAGAAAAAAAATTGCAGTCTTACTACCTCCAGGTCTGGCTGCATTCCAGTCCTGACACCATACCAGAAGGATCCACAATTCCTCCAGCACTTAGACAAGGAAGGGGTGAGGAAGACCCCCACCCAATTCACAATGCTCTCGGTTCACAGAGCTGAGGCTGCAATGTTCAGATGATCCATTTCTGCCTCGGCAAACCACCTTCACTTCCTAGCCTGGCTTAAAACCATCTTTGCCAACACCATGGATTCCCTCGTTCCAGAACCTTCCTGATTTATTGTGTATACCCACCTCACTAACAGAGATGGCAGCTAATAAGCTCACTAGGCAGAAATGGAATGAGAGGCTGGAAAAGTCTGCAGTGTTGGGATGCACCTCCTGATGCTAGAAGAGATGTGGATTTACCACAAAGCCATAATCCCTTCACGGTCAACCCCTTTGGAATCATATCATAGCCATCCCATAATGACTGCTGTGTTGGGTGTTTCCTTCAGGAGTGGCCATCACTGGCCATGAGGAAGACGGCCTTCCAGCAGGGAGCTGGAGCAGAGCTGAACTCTGCCCAGGAGAGCTTCAGTAATGCTCCGAAAATGCCTGCCCAACTGCTTGCCTGGGCTCTGGCCCTTCTGGCTGCAACTGAGCCCAGACAGGAGGCTGACTCACTCACCACACGGAGTAGGAGGAGGAAGAGGAGGAGGAGAAGGAGGAGGAGGAGGAGATGCGGGAAGGGCCTGGGCTCAGAGACCCAGGGCACTCACAGCCCAGGCGGCCTTGGTCTCAGCTTCAGTAGACTGTGGGGGAGGTCGGCAGTGTCCACTGCTCCCTGGAGACCACATGTGCCTTCATAGATACTTCACCTGACTCCCCCTCACCCACTGCCCACAACGTGCCAGCCCCTCACGCTCCAAACAGAAACCACTCCCTGAGTCCCCTCCTCTATTTGATGCTTGCCCCTAAGTTCTGCTGGACATTTATGGACATGTCCCGAAAAATAAACCCAGTGCCCTAGGGCCAACTGGGTCTAAAATAATTAGTTTAGTGGTTTCAAAAAGTCAAGAAAAGAAAAGAAAAATACTCTATTTAAAGATCCAGCTCCACCATGGCAGGTGACCATACCTGGGTTCTACAAGATAGCAAGGCTGCACACACTCCACCCCTAAGAGACCTCAGCACCATCAACAGCCGATCTCTCGCTTTCTTATTCCTCCACTCCATGCCAAGGCGCCCCGACAGAGGAAGGAAACAAATGCTTCTTGTTGCCCAAGTGCTGAGCACTGTGCTAAAGGAGCATTTCTGCCGTAAGCTGCTTGAGCACCGAAGAGGTCGCTGCTCCCTCGCCGGCCTGGCATGAACTTCAGCTCTTTCTCAGGCTACAGTGTCCCCTCAGTGCCCCAGCCTCATGGCACCACAACCCTGATCTTAGTCGCCAAGTTTGCCCCTGAGAGTTAGATTCTAGTTCTTGCCCCCTGGGCACTGGTACCCCTGACGCCCCGACCCCAGGCCTAATCCCGACCCTGGGACCCCCTTCCCCGCCGCTCCGGGTCCGCACCTGGTCTGGCGGGTGGGCACGCTGCTCCGCGCTCGCGGTGCCTCAGGCTCGGCTGCTGCCTTTTGACAAGCAGAGACAGCCCAGCACCTGGCCCCGCCCCTCAAGGCCCCGCCCATTGGCCAGCCCCGCCCACCGGCTCCGCCCACACGCCCAGTCCTTGCTTGCCAAGAGCTCCAACTGTGCTTGCTGCAACCATCTTGGACTTGGAATCAACCACTGCAGTATGGTTTGGGAGACTCTGCCGGGTGTAGTCCTCCACGACTGCCGTCCACAGGGCGAACCATGTTTCTGTCCTCTGTGCGTGAGAGTTTTCGAATTCTTGTGTGTGCAGATCAGCGTTTCTGCGTGCGATCATCTGCGATGTATCTCCCCACTCCCCGCTGCTGTGGTTCTACCCAGCCTACTGCGGACGCCCGCACCTGGGCTGACCCGGCCAGGACTTCGTCGTCTTCGGGGCGCTGGGGGGCGCCTGCCGCCGGCACCAACGGTTCTCACCTCGCTCCTGGGAAGTCCTGGGCAGGGCTCGCGGTTGTGTTACTTCTGCAGAGCGCCAGGGAGCTCAGCCCGACCCCACATGCTAAAATAAAAGAGCAAATGGAAAACGTGGCCGAAGTGGAGTTGCATCATCCTCCCCACTCGCGACCCCGGCTGACCACGTTCCTGACCAGTCGTGAACCTCTTCCAAGTGAGCTTAGTTTTATTTAGCTTTCCCGGGCCCTGGTCCCCAATCCCCTACCACCCATTCCATCTGACAATTGGTGTGAAGAGAAGGGCGAAGGTAGAGTACATCCTGAAACCTGGAATTGTATGTGGATGCGAAAAATTCACCATAGAAAATTTTGGCTACAAATTACTCCGTTTCTTTGGCTATGTGTTAGGTAGGCACCGCTCCAGATGCTAGAAGAGAGATGACATGGTTACCTACTTCTTAGAGTTCACACTGTCCAGTGGGAGAGTGTATGCATAAATAGTAATTACAACGGACTGTTCTACAATGGAGATGCCCACCAAGTCACCCAGCAGCTGGTGACCTCCTTTAGTCAGGGAAGATACAGCTTTTAACAGAAGAGGAAACCGTGGTTCAGATGTACAAGCTGAGCAGGTGGGAAATTGAGGCATAGAGAGGCTAAGTGATTTGCCCAACATCACACAGATGAAGGACAGTACTAGAGCCCAGCATGTCTGCTGGTACAGTGGCCTCTGACGCATTTCTGAGACAGCTATGCCAGACTGTATGGTAACCAGCCCCCCTCAAACTCTCAATAATTGGATCAAGAAAAATGGACTGAGTCTAAACAGAAGGAAGAACCTTCAAATGGTGAGAGTTGTTAAGCACTGAAACAGTTCATTAAGGGAGTACCATGGAAACATTCTCTCTGGAAAGGTTTAACAAAATAGAAGAGAGACACTGTTGTTTGATTGAACTAGGGAATGGACCATCTATTCTGAGAAACAGATGAAAGAATGTGCCCCTTTGGAGGTCCTGCCAATCTGATGGATAGATTCTTACCTGTAATGAAAGTAAAAGAATCTTCTTGCCCAAAGCATTATGGGAAAGCCAGCAGTAACTCTCATACGAAGAAAATTATAAGAGGAAATCTCTGACAACCAACACTTTGGGACATTCTCGAGAAGTACTACAAGCCTCTGGAAAAAGTTGATGACTGAGAAGTTACTTCTGTGTTACTTAATTGGCCAAACAGGTGAACCTAGCATCTTGAAAAGAACCCTTATCAAAAAGTGATAGAAGATGAGTAGTAGGTGTTCCATAGCAATTGACTGTTAGTCTCTTTTCGCAGCTCATCATTTCATGAGTCAGGCAGAGTAGAAAATATTTTCTCCATGGAACAACTGATATGCAGAGTTGTTAAAGTTCTCACAGCTGGGGAGTGATGGAGTTACTTGAACCCAGGTCTTCTCTCTGCATTTTCCACTATTCCATGCTGTCTCTCTCAAAAAAAGTTATGTCCATGGGCTTTTTACCTGTTGGACCACGATCTAGATAACCTAGCCTTGGAGAACTCAGAGGCTCTGAGTTTGGCAGATTTGCAGAATAATAGATATCATCACAGTCCCCACACATGCTATCTTCAGCCCCATCACTATGCCCATAACCAATTTATTTTTATCTTCCCCCAATAACCTGAACTTCACTCTCTCATCTGTCTCTCCAGATTCTCTCCTCTTTCAGATCCCATCTGTCACATTAGGCCTCTCCTAACATCTTCAGGCCAAAATGACCTATCAATTCTTTGGTCTTTGTAGCATATATTCTATGTATTGCACGGTTTATCATCTGACAATCAGTCATCTTGTATTTATATTGAACAACAAGATATTTAAAAATATTTTTATTGATTTTTAGAAAGCGAGGAAGGAAGAGGGAAAGAGAGAAACATCGACATGAGAGTGAAATATCAATCAGCTGCCTCCTGCATGCCCCCCACTGAGGATCCAGCCAGCAACCCAGGCATGTGCCCTGACCAGGAATCAAAGCAGCAATGCTTTGGTACATGGAATGACGCCCAACCAACTGATCCACACCAGCCAGGGCCAAAGATGTATTTTCTAACTTCAGCTTTATTCTTAGGAAGAATTTTATTTTGTAGAAGTAGAAAAAAAAATACATGAGATTCACTTCTCCTGGTTTTATTGTAATCACTAATTGTCTCCTGATCTTGCTTCTGCCTAGCCAGGGACTGGGAAGGGAGGTTGCTATCCATATCCTGTTCTCTTGAAGACTTTGATGACAGACAGCATTCCTATACTCGAATTAATAGATTTAAACTCCTCTAGCTTGACTGCTATATGATACATGTATCAGAACCTCTGCTGAAAACACGAATTTTCTCTTTCTTTTCCCAAAAGTTAATATTTCTTGTGTTCTCACTTGTCCCTTGGAGGGGTAGTCCTTATAGTATGTTCAGATTGTGTTATGTGTCAGTTTTCCTCTCTGAAAAATTAAATCAGGGACCATCTACTGGGCACTTGCTAGGTGCAGGGTACCATGTTTTATATAGTGCTATAGATTCAATGGTCTGCATAGAAACAAAAGCGCCCTTCCAGGTGTGACCTGCCTGGGAGAAAAGATTCCAGAGATGCGAGGCTGAGGCCACCTTGGTGCACTTCATTTCACAAAATCTGGGGAAAGGCAGCGCCTGGCTTTTTGGCCTCTGCCGGGCTCCAGGTGCCTGTGGGTGGCTTGGGCAGGCCTGCAGTCAGACCCCAGGATTGCGGCCTATCCTCAGCTGATGGGCCCTTTACTGCAGCCTAGTCACTATCCTCGAAGCTGGCTGGCACCCTCTGAACTTCTTGCCCTGGTGCCAGTCCTAGGGTAGATCACTTGTCCCTAAGAGGTTCCCAGAGACCTGGTCCCCAAGGACAGAGGCTGTCCAGAGGCTGCTCCCTGGATCCAGGTAAAATGTGCCCTTTAAGCTCTCCCTGGAGTGCTCCCATTTAACTGTTTGCTTTTCCTTTTTTTTTTTAAGGCCCCCTTTTTCCCCTTAAACATTTTATGGTTATGGTCATGGTGGGAATGAATGGAAGACTCTCACTCAGCCAACTTCCAAAGAATATTCTGAGAGACACAGAATCATGGATTCATAGAGATAGAAACCACAAAGCCTCCCAGGCTGTTCCCTGTTTTACAGATTTTTTAAAATAAGTCCAGAAAGGTTTACTTATTTATCTTTTCTATGCTATGTTAAGGCTATTCTCTGTGTTCATGTTCTAGATGGTAAAAATGGAATGAATAAATGGAAGAAGCTGTAGACAATGAAATCAACCCAAACAAAAGTATATTTCCAGGACAATGTTTTTCAGAATTTTAACTGCAACCCATAGTAAGAAATACGTTTAATCATGACCTAGTATACCTATGCCTATATATACGTTTTATTAAATAAGAGACACCCTGCAATGCATTCTGTCATTTTCTCTTCCCTCTCTCCCTCCCTTCCTTTTGTCTTTCTGTCTTTCTTTTGGGGATTCACCAAGTTGATTTCACAGTCCCTAGTGGATTATGACCCAAAGTTTGAAGAAGTCCCTCACCATGGAATGCCCTCATTTAGCACCAGCAACATAAGATTCCCAGAAAGGCCTTTGAGAGACCAGCCCAGCTTACACAGCACACCCTCAGAACCCTATAGTGGCTCCATGGTGGCTCCAGAACTTTAGAGGACGCTTCCTTCAAGGCCTCATGATCAAGGTTAAGTCACTGAAGCAGAATGAATCTCCCAGGCACTTGCCTTTGTGGCCTGTTATCTTACCAAGCTTAACTCAGCTGTTATCTTACCATGCTCCTGCATTTTCCAGCTCTAGGGGTTCTTTCAGCCTTAGGAAGTTTTATGACATCTCAGAAATCCTGAATCCTCCAGAACAGGACAGCTGTGGGGGAGTTGAGTGCAAAGCCGTGAGAAGTGAGTGACCATAGACTTAGCTGGCCCTAGAAAGAGTAGGGCACCGCTGGTTATTCAAGCCAAATTCATCTGGCTCCAGGGCTCCATTCTCAGTAGCCCAGCTCATGTCTCCATCCTCGGGGCTTTTAGCACTTGTCTCTCCCACTTGCTCCCACCTCCTTGAGCCCTGGGCTGCCAGCCTGCTGGCCCACACACAGCGGCTGCTGGCATGGCAGAACAGAGCCTAGGGGCCGGATGAAGGAAGGTGTAGACTCCCACCTGCACCTCCAGGCAGAGGCAGCTTCACAGTGCTCCAAGCTCCCAGGTATTTGCTTGGCTCCCATCCGAACCCCAGCAGACAATGATGACTCTTCAAGCCCCAATACCAACCATAGAGACAGGCAAAATACCGTAGTGACTGGAGGCTCAGGGTCCTTTCCCATCCATGACTCCTGTGGTTGTCAGTTTTGCAACCACTGTGATGATTCTAGTAGGACATGAAGTGACCCCTACCCACACCCCCTCTGGAGAATTCTGATTTTGCTCCTCTAGGGAAGAGCCTAGTGAGGGAGGTAAGCTGAGAGGCTCTGTGGCGTAGGGGTAGGTATACTGGGAGCAGGTGAGAGTGCCCCATCGCTGCTGAAAAATTCAATAGGGAAAGGCTGACTGTTTTCAAAAGAAGCCTCCCTTACCCACAGTAAGGTCTCCAGGAAGGAAGGCAATGAGGCAATGATCTCCTTTTCTTCATACCAATGAGCAGAGCCCTGCAAGCCTTATCCTGGACATGTCTGCTTCTTCCTCCAGAAGAACAGAAAGGACATTCCGTAAGCAGCCCAGGAATGTGTTAAATAACTCTCCCCTAGGGCCCCAACTCCAGAAAGATGTGCATGCTGACAGCTCTTCTCTTTCGCCTTTGGTCTCTGACCTGGAACAGACATACTGCATGATATCGGTGCCCCTCTCTGTTGTATTTGCCTCATTGCCCTGTGTCATTAAACATGTTGCCATTGTGGAAACTGATGTTTCTGGTCCCCACCTCCACTTCCAGCAAAGTTTACTGTGGACTACATGACAATGGTGTAGTGTTGTTTTGTATCACCCATGTGTCCTACAGCCTAGAAGTGGTCTCTTCACATTTATTATTATAAAAGCCTATTGACAAAAAAGTTATCATCCCCATATATGAATATGATTTTAAAAGTTCTATCATTAGCTCACATATCAAGTCACACCACACACTTAAGGTGAGATTCATCATCAACATTAATGAATGTAAATTTGTATGTCAAATCATGTTCTTGATACTTCTGAAACTTTTTACTGACTTCCCTGACACTCATTCTTCATACTCAGGTACCTCACCCAATAGATCTCACATGTTGACTGTCTGATAGGAGTACCAAGTGAAGGTGCCAGTGTTAATTAAACATATTAAACATATTAAAGCTTAATTTAAAAAAATGTTTTTCCTTTATTGATTTTAGAGTGAGAAGGAGGGAGAGATAGAAACAAAGATGAGAAAGAACATCTACTGGCCGCCTCCTGCATGCCACCTACTGGGGATCAAGCCCACAATCCGGGCATGTGACCTGACCAGGCATTGAACCTGCACCTCTTGGTGCATGGGTCGACACTCAACCACTGAACCACACCAGCCGGACTAGAGCTTAACTTTTAAAAGGTAAAAATATCAGAAAGGAACCCCTTGATACTGTCTTCCTATACCCAGTGGATCATGCAGCTCATCCTCCCTCAGAGACTTTTGAGGGAAGAGAGAAGTAGGATTTAGACCCAAAGGGTGCAGCAAGCTTACATGACCCATCCAAGTTTACAACTGGTGAGTTTCAAAGAAGGAACTAGAGGCCAAGTCTACTGCCTTGAAATCCAAGTCTCACTCTTCTCATCACCTTATGTCTCCCTTCCCTCTGCTTTGTGGAGAAATGGAAGCACACTATGTGTGTGAGAATCTTTAGAGGGCTGAGAAACTAAATTCTTGGCTTATTTAATCAGGGCCTGGGGCAAGTTGCAGGTAGAATTCACTGTGATCTGTGTCTGGGACCACAGCTGCAAGTAGTCTGATGCCACAGGCCTCTAACCAGAGACGCAAACAACTCTCTAGGCAATGGCTACCAGCCTAGGTGGTAACCTAGGTAATTAAGAAGAGGAGAGTGCCTGTAAATTCTTAGTTCAGCCACCACCAAAAACCTTCCTTCAACCCACATTCTCAAGAAGATCTGTCATTCAGTTGGGGTTCCTGGAACCTGGGAAGGAGGGATGTCCAGCTTGACTGACTTTTGAGTAGCTGCTGCCAAGCCCAGATAGAACGTGGTGAAGAGACCCAAATCATCAAAGGTTTTCATTACTTCTTAACAGGCCTCATCCCAGTGGAATGTTTTACCTTTAAACTTCCTCCACCCACTCTTCTTCTATATCCAGAAAAGCCAAGTATTACTTCTTAAAACATTCTTTCCTGCCTCCCTCTGCTCCCCAGTTTACCTCACATACCTCTGTACATTATTCATCACCAGGCTTCTCATCTGTCAAGTGATGGGGACTTTAAGGTCCATCCAGAGCTGGTGGTCAATGAGTCTATGACTTGAACCTGTCCAGAAAGGAGAATATCCCAGTTGCCAACATTTTCCCACATTCTTCCTGCCTTTTCTTCCACTCAAAACACAGGTGAAGATAGGTCAAGAGACAATATTTAGGCAGGTGCCCAGTCATGAAAACACAACTTATTGGCTCCTCACAGGATTGGGATGGAGGTTCTGACCAGGATGCTGAACTCAGAACAATGAATTACAACAATAAAATTTGTGCTCTGTGTTTTTGAAGTCATCTCAGTATCTCAGTTCCCTGACCTGAACCTTATGCTGGATCTCAACAGGAATTGGATGTAAATCCCATAGGCAAATGTCAAAATCTCCACTGTTGCTTCCTGGAGATGAATAAAGTAATTTGACCATTTCCACCATTGTTGGGAACTGAAACTCTAGAGAAACATATGTTTCTACAACACCTTTCCCTCCCCCATTCCATGAGGCCTAGACTTTGAACTAATACCGTACACTCTATTAGTTGTGACAATGCCAAAAGGTTGATTTTGTATCTACAGCTGGTTTACTTCCTTGTCACAGCTCTGAATGTGAGGAGACACAATCCGTGCTTTGTGGTTAATAAGAGTCTCCCCTCCAATCCCTTGTTATCTACTGCATTAAGCTATCTGTTGACATTTGATCTACAGCAATTAAAGATTTATTGCCATGTTTCTTTCTCCAAAACAGCATACACCCTTTCAGTAGAGAGCATTTGAGGACAAATGATGTTGGAACCAGAACAATTGACAAAGAATTGTATGTGTCAAGGTTGCATTGCCTTTATCTCAACCCCAGCCTTTGAAAAGATGTTTCATTTCTAACAGTACAATGGATTACATACCCTGAACAACATTCCCAATTGAAGCAACAATTTTAACAACAACAATTTTAATTAAACATCATCTTATCTTAAATATATCATCAAACTGGCACAAAAGAAAGCAATCTGCAGAATTCAAAATAAAGTGAAAGTAAGTACACAGGTTGGTAAGCAAGGAGCCAAACTGATCTTCGCCCTGAGAGAGTCTTTCAAACCCTGGAAATCTTGAGCTTTCACTTGGATGGCTTCACAGGGCATAGGGACAGGAGATATGGCTGATGGATTATTCTGCATAAAGCTTGCCCCTCCAAAGGTACACTCCAGAACACTGTAAGGAGAATGAGAAATGAACCCTCCCATAGAAGGTGACAGCAAGTAAATTGGTCTGGGTCATTCTGGATGGTAGGAAAAATAATAAATATCCCCTTAGAATTCACAACCACAGTCCGTGCTCAGCTGAGTTTGCAGTCCAAACTCATATGCTACATGATTCCAAAAAACTCAAGTAGAAAATTTTAAGTGATTCCAGATGGTTCTGCTCAGGTAACTGATTGGATTAAACGTAAATCTTCTTCATAGGATTTATTAAACCTCATCTTAGCACGCAAAGACTTGCCACAGATAAAATTTCAAGGAAAATTACAACTCATAGTTAAAGTCACAGAACACACATGGAAATAAAGCACATTGGTGAGAATCAGCAGAAATAGATAGACAAGGTCTTCAGATGTTGAAATTTTCAGAGACAGAATATAACTAAGTTTAATAGGTTTAAAGAAACATTAAAGAAGCTCAAAAGTGAGCAGATCCCTGACCAGTGTGGCTCAGTTGGTTGGAGCATCATTCAATACACCAAAAGGTGGTGAGTTCGATTCCCAGTTAGGGCACATACCCAGGTTTCGGATTCAACCTGCGGATTCACCCAGTTGAGGTGCATGTGGAAGGCAACCAATCAATGTTTCTCACATTGATGTTTCTCTCTCTATCCCTAAAATCAATTAAAAAACAAAAATGTAAGAAAAAAGTGAGCAGGGAATAAGAGACTATAAATAATTAATTAGATTTGGAAAAGAACCAAAAATAATTTCTAAAAATAAAAGTGTTGAATCTTAAAACTCAATGGATAGATTGAATAGCCGATGAGACATGACTGAGAAAAAAATTAGTAAACTAGAAGGCAGAGATGAAAAAAAAGTATCTAGAATGCAGACCAGAAAGATAAAGACATGGAAAATATGTAAGGTTAAGAGGGGAGAAATTTTATTTTGTTATTTTATTTTATTTTATTTGGGGGGGGGTATTTATTTATTTTTTTTTTTATCCTCACCCGAGGACATTTTTGCATTCATCTTGAGACAGAGCGGGAGGGAGAGAAGAAGAGAGAGAGAGAGAAACATCAATGTGAAAGAGACACATCGAGTGGCTGCCACCCACACAACCCCAACCGGGGCCGGGACAAACTGCAACCAAGGTATGTGCCCTTTGTGGGAACCGAACCCAGGACTCTCTGGTCTGCAGGCCGACACTCTAACCGCTGAGCCAAACTGGCCAGGGCAAGAGGGGAGAAATTTTAATTGTGCCTAATTAGAGTTCTAGAATAAAATAGAAGACTAGGGAAGAGATAATATTCAAAGAGACAGTGGCGGTGGTGTTTCCAGAACTGTGGAAAACATGAATCTTTCTGGGAGCCCAGTGAATGCCAAGAAGATAAATAAAAAGAAATTCACACCTAGGAATATTATATGAAACTCAACACCAAAGAAAAAAGAGATGATTATGAAAATTGCTAAGGAAAAATAACATCTGCACAAGAATAATAGTAATTAAACTTATGGCTAACTTCTCAACAGCAAAAACAGGGCCAGGAGAATGAGGGATATAGCAGAATCTATATTCTAGGTCACCGTGGGCCTAGAATTCTATGTCCAGTGCAACCATCTTTCAATAATGAGGACAAAACAAAGATATTTTCTAATAGAAATTGAGAGCATTTACAACCAACACATCCTCACTAAAGGAAATTCTCGAAGATTTATTTCAAGCAGAAAGTAAATGATCTTAGATTGGCCATTTGACATACAAACAGAAATGGTGAACAGATCCAGGTGAATACATAAATGAATACTGATGAATACTAACTTTAAAATACTAATGATAATGTGAAATTTATGTGTGGTGGGGGATGACTAGAACTAAAAGAATGCATAATAAAAGCATCTAGGTTGGGCAGGGGTGTTTAACATTAAAGTCCACTAAGATCTTTGTATTGTTCAAGAGGAAGATACAGAAATTGCTTAATTGCTGTCTTCATTAAGATAAGAATAGATAGCCCTGGCCGGTTTGGCTCAGCGGTTAGAGCGTTGGCCTGCGGTCCAGAGAGACCCAGGTTCGGTTCCCGCTAAGGGCATGTACCTCTGTTGCAGTTTGTCCCCGACCCAACGACCCTGGTTAGGTCGTGCGGGAGGCAGCCACTTGATGTGTCCCTTTCACATCGATGTTTCTCTCTCTCTCTCTTCCTCTCTCTCCCTCCCACTCTGTCTGAACAAAAAATGGAAAAATGTCCTCGGGTGAGGATAAAAAAAAAAAAAAGATAAGAATAGATATAAAAATAGCTAAGATAACAATCAAAAGTAGACATAGAGTGTATAATAACTTCAAACTAAGAAAGGTATATTTAAAGAAACAGATATAAAAATCAAGACAAAACACTTAATGAGATGGGAAAATAAATCAAAATATGCCAATAACCACAAAAAATTGTAATTAAATAAATGTTCCGGTAAAGGATGAAGGTAGGTTGGATATTTAAAATTCCAGATATGTGCAGTTAAGAGTTGATCAGGAAGCTAAAAAAAAAAATAGTCTAAATGTGTATGACTTAATAATAGCCTCAAAAATATAGAACAAAATTATAGGATGATAAGAAGATAGTAAATCCACTATCATAGTGGGAGATTTGAACATATCTCTCTGAGGAAGTGATAGACTAAGGAAACAAAAAAAAATCAGTGAGGCTAAAGAAGACAGTTAACAAGCTTGATCTAATATTCACGGAAGGAGTATTTTACACAACAATTAGAGAATAAATATTCTTTTCAAGCACTACATGGAATGCTTATGAAAGTTGGCCACATGGTAGCCCATAAAGCTAGTCTCTACAACTTTAAAGGACTACTTTCCAACCAATTATATTCTTTCATCATAATTCAATTAAAATGGAAATAATATCAAAGAGAATAGGCTAGACTATGCTGTGGTTACAACATCAAAACTTTAGCAGCTTGACATTTATTTTTCGCGCAAGGTGCTGACAGCGCTCCAGAGTAGCTGTCCAGGGTAGCTGCCGCTGGATTTGGCTCTGTGCTCCAGACTGCTCTGGTCTGGTGACACCTGCATCTCAACACGTGTTTCCAAAATCCCTGTGGAAAGGGAAACAGCATGGGGAATTGCATGCTGCTTTCCTAAATGTTTCCACTCACATTTCATTGACCAAAGCAAGTCACTTGGCTGTGACCAACTTTAGGGGTCCGTGAAGTGTCATCTTCTCATAGGTCCGAGAAGGGAGGAAATGTTGATGAACATCACAGTAATCAATAACAAAACGTTCAGGACAGAACCTTCACAAGTGGAAATTGTAAAACATACTTCTGAAGAGTAAATTAATAATGGAAAAGAGAAAATACTGAGAACTTAATAATAACAATATTATGTGTCCAAACTTATGGATATAGCTAAAATAGTACTTAGAAGGAAATATATAATTCTCAGTTACTTAGCTTTTACTATGTGGCAGGCATTGTTTTATGTGCTCTACATATTTTGCTCATTTAATGTTTGTAATGACCCTGAAGCAGGTGTATATGAGGAAACTGAAGCACAGAGACGCAAATGAAGCCACACAGCTAGCAAGCAGCAGAGTCAGGATTGGACTCAGTCTTTCTTCAGAATCCATGTATTATAGTTGCAAATGCTTACATTAGAAAATTTTAAAGTTCAGAATTAATGTACTTAAGCATCTTGTTGAAGAAGTTAAGAGGAAAGCAAATCAGCCCCCAAAAATGTATAGGAAAAGAAAAGATAAAGTAGAAATTAAGTTGAAAAAGATATATTAGAGAATAATCAACAGGGTCAAAGTTGGTTCTTTGACCCTGGCTGGTGAGGCTCAGTTGGTTGGGCATCATCTCGTGCACCGAAAGGTTGCCAGTTTGATTCCCAGTCAGGGCACATGCCTGGGTTGCAGGTTCGATCCCAGGTAGGGGGTGTGCAGGAGGCAGCCGATCAATGTTCCACTCTCACATCAATGTTTCTCTCTCTCTCTCCCTTTCCATTCTTCTCCCTCTAAAAATCAATAAAAGTATTTTTTTTAACATTGCTTCTTTGAAACAACTATAATATAGACAAACCTATTGCAAGACAAACCTATCATAAGATTAATCAAGAAAAAAGAAAGAAGGTGCAAAGAAACAATATTACCAATTAAAGGGGGTCTAATTAGAGATGCTGTGGAAATTAAATAGTTAAGGAAATATGAACAACTTTCTACCAATAATTATAAGTTTTAGAAGAAATAGATAAATTCCGAAAAAAAAATACAATTTGCCAAAACTGATTAAAAAGCAATAGAAACCTGAATAGTGTTTCTTTTTTTTAATTATTTGACAGTTAAAATTTTTCCCACAAAGAAAACACCAGACCAAGCAGCTTAGTCACAGCGAAGTGTCAGAGCCTGGGTTCCTCCAGAAAGCAGAGCCTGAGTCAAGAGCTTGGGTGTAGGTGGTTTATATTAGAAAGTGAAATGTTTAACTTCGGGAATGAGGAACCAGGAAAAATAAAACAGGGAAGGAGAAACAGCCAACACAACGGTGTCACCATTATTTCAATCCTATACAAACACTCGCAGACAATAAAGGACATTCCTCAATTCATTTTATGAGACTAGTAAAACCTTGATAATAAAACCAGACAAGAACAGTATAAGAAAAGAATATTACAAGCTAATCTCACTCATTAACATAAACAGAAAAATTAGACAAAATATTAGCAATACACTATTGGATTAAAAGGGAAAGAGCCACATGATTGTCTAAACAGATGCAAAAAAAAAAGTGTTCAATAAAATGCAACATTCATTCTTGGCTTTTAAAAAAATACTTTCAAACTTGGTATAGATGGGAACTTCCATAACCTATAGAACATATAGAAAACAGAATATTTAGCAATGATGCTTTGAAATATTTCTATTAAGATCTAGAACGAGATAAGAATGCACATTAATACCAGTTCTATTCAACATTATGCTGCAAGTACTAACCAGTTGACGTAAGTCAAGAAATATAAACAAAAGCTAAGAGGATTGGAAAGGAAGAAGTTAAACTGTCATTATTAGTAGGTGATGTGATTATCTATGTAGAAAACCCCAAATCATTTACAAATAAACATTAGAATTAATAACAGTTTAAGACAATTGCTGGATACAAAATTAATATATAAAATCATTTGCTTTTCTGTATACTATCAACTATCTGATGGAAAAATTAAAAGTGTGAAAAATAGCAACTTGTAATCATAGCAAAAATATAAAGTTCAAGGGAATAAAATCTAACAAAAGGTATTTGAGTTCATCAAGGAGAAAAACATAAAATTCTATGGAAATCTATTAGGGAAGATCAAATAAGTGGGGAGATACACCATGTTCTTTGCTAAGGTGACTCAATATAATAAAGAAGTCAATTATTTACAAATTGAATTATAAATTCAATGCAATTCCAATGAAAACCCAACAGAATGTTTCTTGGAAATGGGTAAGCTAGTTCTAAAATATATTTGAAAAATCAAGTGCCAAACACAGACAAAATAGTCCTGATTTTAAAAAATAACAAGGTGAGTTACTCACTCTACTCAATATCAAATCATAGCATAAAACTCTAAGAATTAATATTCTTGGATATCGAGGCAGAGAAAGACAATCAAATCAATGAATCAGACTTGAAACACAGACCCACACATGAACAAAGTCCTATTTGTAAGGGAAAGGATATTGCATTTTAGTGGGGAAAGGATGGACTATTCAGTACCAAAAGCTGGAGTAACCAGTTATTCATATGGAAAAAGATTAAATTGGATTTCTACCCCAAGCAGTATACACAAACCCAGTACAAGTTGATAAAAGGCTTAAATGGGAAAATGCAAACCTAGAAAATTTAGAAGATAATATAGGAGACGACTGATAGGACTCTGACATTTAAAAGGGACTTTTTTATACTTTGCGTTATAACCCAATACTCTATCATTTATTTCATTGCTCAAATTTTTCCAACATTGGCCACAGGGAGCTCTGAAGGCTTCTGTGTCCTTCTGACATAATCCTATCATTGTGAGGTTTTTGAGCACTTCCTTACTTTCTGTCTCTATAAGATGTTCCAAACTCGTCTTGTATATTTCCTGCCTAGCTCTATAATCAGCCATTTCTCCAAGATTCCTGGTACATTTTACTGGAGAATGGTATTAGAAATTAAGAACTGGGTGTTAGGTGTGCTCATTACTGTTGGGTTATTGTAGACCCTCTCAGCAAACAGAGCTAGGAAATATGTGTATATACTATATATGTGCATACATCTATAATTATTTCTACATCTACCCATATTGTGTCAATATCTATATTAAGCTAAACATGAGATCATATTAATGTCTCCAACTCTCAACCAGAACCATATGGTTTGTTTCAGCCTTGTCCCCTTGCTTATCTGTAACCTTCCTCTCCAATGGTGAGAAACTTAGATTCCACCATTGATGTTCCATAAATAAATATCCAAGATAAGTAAATATTAATTAGTGATTGAATAAGTAAATAAGTAGAGGAGACTAGCCAACTCTTCTATACAGAAGAATTCCAAACAATTTATAAATACTGTCCCCTTAAGGAGGTGGAGCATAACTCCCTACTCTTTAAGTGTGGTATGCACATTATGACTTCCTTCTAAAGATTAGAGCATGGAAAGGGGGGAGGAATGCAACTTTACAGAGGAGAAACCTGGTAAAACTACCTCACCCAAGTGATCAAGGTTAACATCATCAGTGATGCTAACAGCACATGCCCTTGATGTGATATGATGAAAATGATACTTTACCTCTGTGGTCCTCTTCCTGAAAACACATAACTCCTGTCTAACCATAAAAAAAATCATACAAACCCAAATTGAAAGACATTCTATAAAATACTTTACCAGTACTCCTTAAAACTGTCAACATCACCAAAGACAAGGAAAGACTTAGAAACTGCCATAGTCTAGACAGCCTAAGGAGATTTGATGACTAAATGTAATGTGGTGACCTGGATGGGATCCTGGAACAGAAAAACTAAGAAAATCTCAACAAGAGATGGACTTGAGATAATCATAAGGTACCAATATTGGTTCATTAGCTGTGACAAATGCACTGTAGCAATGTAAGAAGTTTACAATAGGGGAAACTGGGCATGGGTATAGTACTCTTTCAACTTTTCTATAAATCAAAAACTATTCTAAAATTTAAAATGTATTGAATGTTTTTTAGTAAAATTTCTTAAACAAGAAAGAAAAGGGGTAAACTAAAAGAAAAAGACTGACAAATTTGACTGTATTAGAATGAAGAACTTCTATTTATAAAAAGAAACCCCCATAAGAGTGAAAAGATAAGCCAAGCAGTGGAACAAGATATTTACCACACAGATAACCAAAGGATCAGTATCAAGGATATATAAAGAACAGTTATTAGTCAATAAGAAAAATACAAACTGTCACATAAAAAGATGAGCAGAAGACTTGAATAGGTATTTCACAGTAGGGGAAACACAAATGATCCATAAACATATGGAAAGACGAGGTCTAACTTCATTAGTAATCAGGGAAATACAAGTTAAAAACCACAATAAAATACCACTTTATACCTCCCAGATTAAAAAGTCAGTCAACTCAAGTTTTAGCTAAGGTATGAAGAATCAGAACTTTCATCCCCTGCTGTAAGCAAGGTATATTGGAACCAGCATAGACCACAGCTTATCACTACCTAGTGAGGTTTAATACACTCAAACCTTACAACCCAACAAATATCCATCAGTGGTATAATAGATAAATCATGGTATGTTCCAAAAGTCAAATACCATGAATCAATGTAAAAATGAAGACAGTACAATAATACATATCCACATGGTTGGATCTCAAAAATATGATGTGGAACAAAAGAGGCAAGTGACAGAAGACTATATACAGAATGGTCTTGTTTATTTCATGTCCAAGGCATGCAAAACTAGATCATATAATAGTTAGGCGGCAAAACTCTAAAGAATGACAAGGAAATGATTAACACAAAGTGCAGAATAATGGTGAACTGTCAGGGGAAGAGCATATAAGGGGGCTTCTGGTGTACTGATATTGTTCTCTTTCTTAATCTAGATATAGGGGTATTCATTGTAATATGTATTAGTATTAGAATTTAACTGTGTGGAATCATGATATGCTCTTTTTGTATTATATGCATGCGCATTAGTTGATAATAACTAGCACAACAAAAGATGTGCAGAGTGAGCTGTGCAGACACATTGCGATGGCGGGAGTGAGGTAGGAGCAGCATTCAGTAGGTAGCATCTCTTTCTTACTTCCAGTCCATCAAGTTTCTCATTTTAAATTTGTGTTTAAAAGTCTTTTCATTTTCTGTCTGATCATTTCGGGTCATTGTCAGCGTGGTCTTCACCAGTGCCCTCTGAACTTCCCAGTCATCCCTGGGCACCTGCTTCCTCTCGAGGCTGCACAGTCAGATCTGCTCTCCTCAGTTCACACTGGGGCTGGATTTGTTCATGTTTGGACATCTTTCCATATTCCCCAGTTCCAGGCTCTATTTTACAAAGCCATCCTGGCGTCGAAGGCTGAGGGTCTCCATGTTTCATGTGAACTTCTGGGTCACCATCTTTTGTGGGAATCTTGCTTGTTCACACACCTGTCTTATTATTATTCTGCTGTTTGTGTTCTTTTCCTCTCAAGACAAGAAAAAACATCATACGCAGCAGAATTTTCACTGATACAACACCTAAGGCAAGAGAAACAAAGGAAAAAATGAACACATGGGATGACATCAAACTAAAAAGCTTCTGCACAGCAAAAGAAACAACCATCAAAATGGAAAGGGATCCCACTATATGGGAGACCATAATTGCCAATGATGCATCAGATAAGGGGTTAATTTCCAAAATATATAGAGTGCTCATACAACTCAACAAAAGGAAGACAAAGAACCCAATTAAAAAATGGGCAGAGGAACTAAATAGACACCTCTCCAAACAGGACATACAAATGGCCAAGAGACATATGAAGAAATGCTCAATATCACTAATCATCAGAGAGATGCAAATTAAAACAACTATGAAGTATCACCTCACATCTGTCAGAATAGCCGCCATCAACAAATCATCAAACAACAAGTGTTGGCAAGGGTGTGGAGAAAAGGGGACTCTAGTACACTGCTGGTGGGAATGCAGACTGGTGCAGCCACTGTGGAAAACACTATGGTGTTACCTCAAAAAGTTAAAAATTGAACTACCATTTGACCCAGTGATCCCACTTCTAGGAATATACCCTAAGAAACCTGAAACACCAACCAGAAAGAATATATGTACCCCTATGTTCATACAGCACTATTTACAATAGCTAAGATCTGGAAACAACCCAAGTGTCCATCAGTAGATGAGTGGATAAAAAAGCTGTGGTACGTGTACACAATGGAATACTATGCAGCTATAAGAAAGAAAGATCTCTTATCCTTTGAGATGGCATGTAAGGACCTGGAGAGTATTATGCTAAGCAAAACAAGCCAAGCAGAGAAAGACAAATATCACATGATCTCACTTATTTGTGGAATATAATGAACTAAACAAACTGATGAACAGAATTGACCCAGAGACATAGAGGTGGGGTACAGACTGACAAGCCTCAGAGGAGGGGGGTTGGGGGGGAGAGATAAACCACAAAACTTATATGCATGTATGCATGACCAATGGATATAGACAACAATGCTGGGGATGGGGTGGGGGGGGGATGGGGAGGAGGGTGTCAATGGGGGAAAAAGGAGAAACATCTGTAACAAAAACAAATTAATAAAAAATAAATAAATAAAATAAAATAAAGAAATACACATTCAAAAAAAAAAGACAAGAAAAAAAAATAGTTTAGAGGTCTGTACCCTGATCTAAGACTAAAAAAAATTCCCTTTTCCCTTCTTACCTTCAAATTCAGCAAGTGAAGAATCGATATTCTGCCTCCAGGTTTTGGCAGAATAGAGTAGTGACTAGTATTATGGTTCTGGACTCAAACTGATTTACATTTGAATCTCAGGCTTGTCATTTAATAACGGCATGACCCTGAACTAGTTATATCACCACCTGAGCCCCTAGCTTCTTAATTTGTACAACAGGGATTTTTCCTACTTCACAGAGATGTCATGAACATTAAATTAAATAATACACACAAAGCACTTAGCAGGTTGTCTGAAATGTAACAAGTACTCAATAAATGTCAGATATTATTCCTTTGGTTTTTTTGTTGTTGTTTTTTTATCTCACTTGAGAACATTTTTGCATTTATCTTCAGATAGAGTGGGAGGGAGGGAGGGAGGAAGAGAGAGAGAGAAACATCGATGTGAGACACACGACCCCAACCGGGGCCAGGTACAAACTGCAACCGAGGTACATGACCTTAGTGGGAACCGAACCCGGGTCTCTCTGGTCCGCAGGCTGAAGCTCTAACCGCTGAGCCAGACCGGGCCAGGGCTATTCCTTTGTTTTTTTATCTTAATATGATTGATTTGCTTTGGAAGCTGAGTTCTTCCTCGTGGTGAAACTATTCCTTGTTAACTTTCCTACACTCTGAAACAGTCCTTTCCCCAAATTTTTTACCCTCCCACTGTCACTTCCACTGCCTTGGCATCAGAATAAAGTTCCAGGAAGTTAACCTAAAATCTCCCCAGGCTCTTGAGCTACCAGAACATTCTACACTATTTCTCAGTAATTTCTTGCAGTGCCACATTCTTCTGCTTCTCTTGAGGTTCTTCCTGATTTCTGATTTAAATCCCTTTACTGGGCTCATGCCTGTTTGTTTATTCATTCCTCAGGGAGGATAAGGAATAACTGGCCTTTATCTCAACTCTGTGAGGATAGCTGAAAACTCTCCATCCCCCTTTCTTCTCTTTTCCATACGAAAGAATCTTAATTGGTTTGTCCCTGTCCCCCTCTTTCTGTTGTTCAATCATACTGATTTCAACACTTTTTAGGATGTAATTTTAAAAGCTAGCCTTCAAGAAACATTGGCATTAAAATATTTAAAGCTTACAAAACCAATAATTTACATACAGAACCTTTTATAAACTTTTAAAATAACCTCTGACTACCAGGGCATATTTTATTATTAAAATAAAAATCAGCCCTGGCTGGTTTGTCTCAGCGGTTAGAGCGTCGGCCTGCACCACAGGGTCTCGGGCTTGATTCCCAGTCAAGGGCACGTACCCGGGTTGCAGGTGTGATCCCCGGCCCAGGTGGGGTCGTGCAGGACGTAACCAGTTGATGTTTCTCTCTCACGTCGATGTTTCTCTCTTTCTCCCCTCTCTCCCTTCCACTCTGTCTAAAAATCAATGAAAAACTATCCTCGGTTGAGGATTAACACAAAAATAAAAATAATCAAAATCAAAAGAGGAAAGAAAAGAAAATACTCTCCCATTTGTTTGTTGAAGTCTGCAACTCTACTTTAGAGCTTCATTCTGTTAGAATAAACCCCTGTTAGAACACAAATTCCCCTAAGAGAGACAAACAGTCTGAGAGGCATAACACTTTTAGGCTGGTTTTTGCAAACTCTGGTCCATAGCATACTTGTTCTATGGTGTATTCATAGATAATTTTATACAGGGGGAAAAAGTGTTCTGATCAAATAAGGCTAGGAAATGCTGAGTAAAGTAAATGCCCTTCTGAGGATGACGAGGTCTTGAATGATCTGGGCCCTTCCTATCTCTCAACTCTCGCCTTACTCTCCTCTAGTCCAGGCACCTGACTTCTATCTTTCAGACCCCAAACATGCAAAAGGTCACTCCAGCCTGAGCACCCTTGCATCTGCTAGAACCTCTGCCAGGAATGCTCCCCCTAGATCTTCACATAGCTGGCTTCTTTGGGTCATTAAGGTCTTGGTTTAAATGTCACATACCCAGAAAGGGTTTTCTTGACTATGCCAATTTAAATAGATAACCACTGCCCTGACTGGTGTGACTGCTGGTTGAGTATCGGCCTGTGCACCAAAAGGTCACTGGTTCAATTCCCAGTCAGGGCACATACCCAAGTTTCAGGTTCAATCCCGGGTCAGGGTGCCTGTGGGAGGCAACTGCTGGATGTTTCTCTCTCTCTCTTTCTCTCCCTCTCCCTTCTTCTCTCTCTAAAATCAATAAAAACATATTCAAAAGTAATAATACAAAATAAAATAGACACCCCCATCACATTACTCTTTATAACAATCTTTATCAGTTTTACTTGTATATTATCTGCTCCTCCAATTAAAATGAAAAACCATAGCTATCCTATTCATTGCCATACCTCTGGAGCCTAGAATAATGCCTGGCACACTATAGAAACTCAGTAACTATTTGATGAATGAATGAATGAATGAATGAATGAATGAATGAATGAACCAACCTTAAATAGATTTCTTTAACACAGGACTTCTCAGGGCCATTCATGTGTGAATCTCTATTGGAACTCTTCAAGCAGAAGATGTAGTATGCAAGGTTGTCCAAACTTAAGTGTTCCTGGAGCAGCTAGTGAAAAACTTTTCATTGTTCATACTTCTGGAGACACTACTTTGGGTTTTATAAATGACTTTATACCTAAATACATTTTAGATTGTGTCTGAAAGCTATTAAAGGATTGGAAAGTCAAGATGAACTGTGAAGCTATAAATTGAGTGAAAGGTATAGACAATGGGAATGGAGATGGAAAAGATCCCAGAATAGTAGATGGAGACTTTTGCCCAAGGTTGACCCCAACATCTAGAGCATTAGGTCTCTCTTAGGATAAGTCTTTAAAAGGAGGTCTTGCTTAGCCCAGTTGTACCTAGCATTGGACTCACTTGTTTCTGCTGAAGCTTCATTTATAAAAAGAAAGGTTACCACCCTTAATAAAAAAAAAAACAGTTGCACACTATATATATACAAGTTCGATAAATGCTCCAAATTACACCCTGACAGGTAAATTGGACTGTTAAGCAAGGTTGTTATTTTGTAACTAGCAAGGATTCCTGTGCCTCTCCAGTGTCATGGCTGTTCCTTATTTGAATGTCTCAGTAATTATCTTCTTTCTGCATCCATCAAGGGCTATAGTCAGGGCAGACAGGGAAAATGCCAGAGAGATGGTTTTGTCCACTTTCTGCCTCCTGAGATAAAATATTGAAATGTCCTTGAAAATGTCTTCCTGAACTTTTTGACTGCTTTCATTTAGATAGCAAACAGATGAACAGGGAAATAAGAAAGGCAAGGTGGTGGGGAAGAAGAGAGAAAGTTGCCATATGGAGAGATTAAAATAAGACCTCATTTTCATCTTGGATGAACTGTAAACAGGTTCAATACTTTGCTTGAAAATATGATTTTGCCAGACACTTCTAAATTGGCCTAATAGTTCAGAGGAGAGAAAATGATCTTTATGGAAATCAGGCCCCATTTAAACTGTGTACTAGCTGCAGAAGTATTATTAAGCTTAAAATTCAGGTTGCATAAAAAATTTTCTGGAAGGAGTTATAAGAAATTGTTAATAGTGGCAGCCTTTGGAGAGAGGAACATAGGGTGTGTGAGGGATGTGTGGAGGAAGGATTTTACTTTTTGTTTAATCTTTCTGTTCAGCTTGGGTTTTTACCATATACATACATTACACTTATTATTGTTTTAGTGTCAATGCCTTTCCTTCGTTGAGTCACCTCTGTCCACCTCTGGGGGTGGAAGAAGAGGAAACTGGAAGCATGCAAGAAGAACCAGAAAGGACTGACTTGGAACTCCTGCAGGAGGAACTGGGGTCTGGCTATGCCTTTGGGTTTGGAGCTTTAAGTGAGGTGTGTGGCAAGCCATGTCTTATTACTAAAGAAAGAGAAGGACTGCATTAAAGGGATAATTGCCTCCACTCCTCCACTGGTAGAACACAAGCAAGAAATCTGATACCCTATTGTTGAAATGTATGATTCTCCGAAGAGAAAGGATTGTATTTTTTCATTCCCTTTAAAACCTTGGTACTAAACTCAGAGACCTCACTGGGTTCATATCTGTCTGGAACTGGAAAAATTCCCAGACCTCCCAGGCTTTGTCCTTTGTGACCTGTCCTCTTGGTCCCTGCCTTGTGAGAGAATGACCACTGACTTACGCTATTTAGGACAAACTTTTTGGATGAGTAGAGTATGTACTTTGGTAGGAAACAAAGGTATAAAACATCAGTTCTTGCCTCCCGGGGGTAGTAAACAAGTGCTAAGTCCAAAACTTTTCCAAGTCAAGTTTGAAGAAGGAAGAGAAGGGGTGGGGTAGAAAGGAGGTGGAGCAAACTGTTTTGTTTTTGTTTTTTTCAATAAGTTTTTTTTCTTTATTGATTTGAGAGAGAGAGGAAGGGAGAGGGAGAGAGAGAGAGAAACATCAATGAGCGAGAACACCGATTGGCCGCCTCCTGCATGCCCCCCACTGGGGATTTGGCCCACAACCTGGGCATGTGCCCTCACCGAGAATCGAACTGGCGACCTTCTGGTGCATGGGTCAACGCTCAGCCACTGAGCCATACTGGCCGGGCGAGCAGACTGTTTCTAAAAAATAAAGTGGTTCTAGCCTGGCCAGTGTGGCTCAGTGGATTGAGCATCAGTGCCATGACTAAGAGGTCCTGGTTGGATTCCTGGTCAGGGCACATGCCTGGGATGTGGGCTTGATCCCTAGTGGGGGGCATGCTGGAGGCAGCCCATCGATGTTTCTCGCACATCGATATTTCTATCTCTCTCTCCCTTCTTCTCCCTCTAAAGAAACTAATAAAATATATTTTAAAAATAAAGTGGTTCTAATATCCTCAATATCTTTATAGAAATGATATCCTTCAAACCAGGTGAACTTTCAGGTGCTTGTCATTATATCCTTATAGCCTCTACCTCTCCCTTCCTCCCTCCCTCCCTTCCTGACTTTCAACAAATGTTTCTTGACCACTTACTAAGTGGGAGTAGGCATTGGTGCAATAGAAGCAAAAAGATGAGTACGACATGGTTCCTATTCTCAAATTGTCCAAGAATACAAAGTGATAGAAGGTCAAGTGAAGTGTCAGTGAAGTGCTAGGAGAGTGGTTAATTCTGAGTGGAGAAACCAGGAAGGCTTTATAGCAGTGGTAATAGTTGAACTAAGGAAAGAAGCTGCAGTGAGCAGAATCTTAAGATGGACCCATGATCCTCACCTCTGGTGCGATTTCTATGATTATATAGCAGAGAGAGAGAGAGAGAGAGAGAGAGAGAGAGAGAGAGAGAGAAATCATCCATTTGAGCCAAATCTAATCATAGGGGCTCTTTAAAAGCAGAAACTTTCATCTAGCTAGTGGCAGAATAATAAGTCAGAGAGAAGGGCTCAATATGCCATCGCTGCTTTGCAGATGGAGAGATCACATGAGAAGGAGTGGGATGGATTTAAGGAGCTAAGAGAGAACCCTGGCTGACAGCGAGCAGGAAATGAGAACCTCAGTCCTACAGCCACAAGGAAATGAAGTCTGTCAATAACGTGAATGAGACTGGAAGCAAATTCTTCCCAGAGCCTCCAGATAAGAGCCCACCTTGGCCAACACCTTGATTTTGACCTTGTGAGACCCTAAACAGAGAACGCAGGGGAGCCCACCTAGACTTCTGACCCACAGAACAGTGAGATCATTAGGTGTTGTTTAAACCATGACTGTGATACTTATTACACAGCAATAGAAAAGTAATGCAGAGTGGTTTTCTATTCAAAGGGCAAAGCATGAGCACAATGATGTTAGAGTGCTCAGAGACTTTGGGGAAGAGCTCATAGCTGGGAAACTTGGGGTGCCTGAGTACGAGGGAGTGGCATGGAAAGTCTACGAAGTTGAGTTTGAGCCAGACTGGGAAAGTCACTGAGTTTCATGCATGTTGAGCAGTTTGGGCTTTATCTTGAGCACCACATTCTATCTCTCCTTTCCCCTTAGCAGCTACGTTATGTCCTGCCCAGCATGGACGTGGTTCTCTTATCTGACTAACGTCTGGGATGTTCATACAGCTTTTTATACTTCTGTCTTTCTTTTCTGCTTAATATCCACCTGCATCATTCCTGCTCTCCACTCTTGGCACTTGTCCCCTTCATGCAGGAGGATGCCAGAGTCCTGCCCGATGATGGTGAGAAGAACCCACAGCTGTGTGGCCATCACCTTAGCAATGTCTTCCTGTCCAAGCCCAGCAATGTCCACCACGAGGCCCTTAAGAATGGACTGGCTAATGGTGAGAGGGAGCAGAATCAACTTTTCCAAATGGAAAGAACAGAGTGGACCAGAGCTGGGGTGTCTCATTTAGGCATTAATGGGAGAAGTATGGACAGCGAGGTCCTGAGCATTGGCCCAAAGATCCTATCAGAAAATTGCTGTCTATTTGGGCAATGAAGGAGGTGAGATGTACTAGTCAGGCCCTAGTAGGAAGTAGAACTTACCTTAGATGATTCAAATGAAGAGACTTCAAAGAAAGGTCAATGAACAGATCTGTGGGCGAGGTAAAGGCAGGGGGGGTGGGGAATGGAGTATAAGAATGGAAGTAAAGCCCTGGCTGGTTTGGCTCAGTGGTTGGAGCGTCAGCCTGCGGACCAGAGAGTTCCAGGTTCAGTTCCCACTAGGGGCACGTACCCTCCCCCACCCTCCCAAAAGAGAATGGAAGTAAATCTTTACCACTTCAACCTCCGTGGCCTGAGGGATAAGGGAAAAATAATAACCAGAGCCCAGTGAGAGCTGGAACTATGGAGAATGGACCACCTGGAAGGAACTTTAGTCATGGAGACATGGACATATTGCTACAGAATTACTTTGAAGCAAGGAGGAGTGGGGAGAAATACCCGAGCTATTTCTCCTGCCACCCTCTTATTCCCTGTGGGACTTTAAGGACCAAGTCAGTGACTGTGAGCTAAAGTGAGGCAGACTGAAACCCCAGATGAAGGGCCAGAGAAGGCACTGGGCACATGGTTAGACCCAATCAGAAGCCAGTTAACAAGGGAGCCCAGGGAGGTGTAGTCCAGAAGGGTCTGCCTCTGGGATGTATCTGGAGGTGAGGTAGGAGTGAGGACCAGAGGAAGATCCGTGAGCAGGGAACCAAGAGTCTCATTGGTCTTGCCATGATGTTGACTTTGCCATGACCTAGGCCATGGATGGGCTCAACCAGGATGACTCTTAACCCTGGGACCCTTGCTATAGCTATCCCCTTGAGGTGGGAGATCTGAAGTGGGGAAAGACCCCACGACAGCAAAGCGCACATCTTGGCCCTCCAGGTCAGGGACCCTCTATGAGTGCAGTCACCTCCCATAACAGGAGAGCATGTGGGGTCAAACACAGAGGTATCATATGTCATTGTGGGAGCGTCTAGCCCGAGGACAATTGGGGCTTCCCAGAGATCACAGCCTGAACTATTTAGGGTCTACATACTCAGAGTGGTGGGAAACCATGCTTAGAGTTGTGGGCTGGACTAACCATTTCTGCCAGGGCCATAAGGCTGTGTTTTGAAGGGAAAGGGGTAGCAAAGAGATTGCACAGGGAAGGATGTGGTCAAGTCCTTCTTTAAGAGCACAGCTTGTTATCTTTTGGGTCAGGAAAATTATAGGGAATTGATAAATTTACTAGAACAGCAAGAATCACACTGTTTTATTCAGCTTTAAATAAGGACATTTTCCCCAAAAAAATATCTTTCTTAGTCTTAGAATGATCCTAGGGAAGTTTCTGACCAACCAGAGACTTAAACATTAATCCTGGTGAAGAGCCACAGTCAGTGCTATAGGACAGATGGAGACCTTGAATGACCCAAGTCCCACTACACACACCACCAGGCTTCCTTGCCCAGTTTGGACAACCCTGCTCCCTCACAATGTTTGGCTCAGAAAGGCTAAGTATTATCTCTCACCTCTGGCCTAACCCCATGGCTGGCTCAGGCCCTGGGCTCACCAAGGCAGGCTTTCCCAGCCCTGTGGGACTTTAAGGACCAAGTCAATGACTGTGAGCTGAAGTGAGGCAGACTGAAGCCCCAGAAGAAGGGCCAGGGAAGGCACTGGGCACAAGAGAGGACTTGCCCTTTGGCTGAGTGCAATGTCCCCTCCCTGAAGATGATTCTGTGTGGCCTGGCCCACAGGCTCTGGGTCTGGACACTGGGCTCTCTCCCTCAACCTCAAGCAGCTGGTCAGCGTAGTTCTTCTCAAGAACACAGCCTGTTTACTCTACTCCATGGCCCAAGTTCCCTCTCCAGCCCAGAGAAAAGCCCCCACAGCAGAGTCTGGTCCCAAACTTGCACAATCAGGCCCTCTTCCCTGGGTCCCCAGACACAGGGAGACCAGGCCAAGATGAGGGTGGGAGGCCTGGGTCAGCATGGCCAGTGGGGACCATGCCGCCCTGTGGTATCTGCAGCCTGCCTGAGACCACAGGCGAGACGCACACAGAGGCGTCATAGCTCCTGCTGCCCGGGCCTCCATGGCTCCCCAGGGACCCTGGAGCCCATGCGCTTGGCTTGAAGCCCTCAGCCAGACTTTGTACATTAAGTGCAGACTAGAAAGATGGGTGGCAGTGGGGGATAACAGCCATCATCAGATCCTCCCTTGTTTGATGTCCAAAGACAAAACTTAGGACCAGACAGGACTTAGAGTTTATTAGCTTTACTATAAGCAAGAGAAACCCACTGTAAGCAAGCAACCCAAAGTTGGGAATCTCTGGGTGCCATCAGCACCTCCATCCTCACCCTAACCCCCAGCTCCAAGCCCCAAGGCCCCCTGGAGCAAATTCTTCCTTCCAGAGGTACCAGGGGCAAGAGTGCTCTTCCCATTAATAAGCCAGCTTCCAATTTCCTAAACTCAGTTTGTTAGGTTCAACATCCCTCCCTACACCCCACCTCCCACCCCATGACACACACACACCCTAGCACAATTACACACCTCACCTGCCATGGCAGTAATCAGTAAGCAGGCCAATTACTCTAACTGCCAGGTGTTCAGGGAGGAAGGGACCCACCCACACACCCGCTGCTGAGATACTTTCTTCCAGAGCTCTGAGTGGGGCTGACACCCAGGTGCTCTCCAGGAACTCGGTGTATCCACTGCTCCTGAAAACTCCTCTCCCCACTGCCGCCAGAGGAGATAGGACACAAGACAAGTCAAGGGGGATAGAGAGCACTCCCCACCCCCAAGATGCTTCAGACAAAACCTCGAGTCTGTCTCTGCTGAGCAAGTGGGCGACACCGGAATGATGTCTGCACAGGGTCCATCAAAAGATTTGGGTTTGTGCTGAGCTGCCTGGAGAAAACCTGGAATCCAGGGTGGTCAAGGGATCCTAAAATTTAGATATGCACCACTCTGTGCCGTGGGCTGCTGCCCCCAGTTCTTTCTGCCCTGCACCCGGGACCGAGAATGCTATCCTTATCTAGCTCTGTCCATCCAGGTTGGTCCTGATCGGCGGATGCTGGATGACTTGGTAATGTCTGGGTGTGTTTAGGACACACCACAGCAAGAAAGGAAGTTATCAAGTGAGAAGATGCCCCTGTTCCTGTTGTAGACAAGAGGGCCAAAGAGCTCACTTGGGATCAGCTCTTGAAGAAGCTTTGCAATCTTAGCTTAAGCAGCGACAAGGGTTGTACAGATGTGCCCACTCACACGGTTACTGCCTTTCATCCGTCCTTGAGTACTGCAAACTAAGATGATTGGCCAGAGGACATTGTTTAGAAATTGTTTCAGTGTATCATTTGGGTCACTGATTTGTGTGAACATATATTTTTGTTCCTAAGCATAGTTTATAGTTTTGAGAAAATTCTTGTTGCTAAAAAAAAAAGAAAAGAAACAAAGAAAGAAAAAAAAACCTAGGCCCTTCGATTGTTTCCCACCAACAGGAAGGCTTTCAAGCAATGGAAGCCATCCGTTGCTCACACCCCCAGTAGGGTCTCTGATGAGCTGGTCTTCAAATCCTGCCAATTCAGTGAAGGTTGAGTGGTGGTGATGGCCCTTCGTCACTCCCACTCCCAGGCTCTGTCATCCCTGTCTCCCTGGGTCCCTGTACTTCACCTGGCACCTGATCAGGCTCTAAGAGAGCCCTCTCTTGCTGGGCTGGAGGATAGTGTGGTGCTGTGCAAAGGTTAGGGGCTCTTTGCCCACAAGATCTCTTGGGGCCTCCCTTGACTTGCCCACATTGCACCCCTGCAGACTCCTGATGTGTTCGTGCACATCAGGGCCCCACGCAGCACATCAGGGCCCTTGCCTCCTGCCTTTCAGGGCTTTCTCTTGACCACAGACACTCACACAGCCTCCACAGTTTCCAACTGTTAAGTCAGTGGGGTGGGACTTTCAGAAATGATACCACCTCTCCACTCAAGCTCAGCTCAGCCTTTTGTGGTCTGGCCTCTGGCTGGATCGGGAGATAGCCTGGACACTCCAGCCCCAACCCTGTTGTGGATAGGAAACATGGGACTCACAAATGAGTGAACATGGGTGCTTCTTAACTCCACCAATACCATTTGGTCACCAGATCAGTGCCCCTACCTACTTCCCCTTTGCCCACTCTCACCCCCAAAACCAAAATAGTTGCTTTGCTGACTTCAGTAAAAGCAGAGACATTTCTGCCAATGGAACTCATCAGAGCAAAATTCTCCCTAGCCAGTTTATACGGGAGCCAGCATAGGAATCTGCAGGTGTGTGTGTGTGTGTGTGTGCGCGCGCGCGCGTGCGTGTGTGTACAAGGAGGAAGGATTGCGGAGAGAACTATGAGAAAACACAGTGACACAGGGAGAGAAGGACAGAGGAAGATCCAGGTGGACAAATCCAGTGAGAGCGGAGGGTTTGGCTGAGGCTGCAGATGCCAGTGAGGCTCACTGTACTGCGCCGAGTTAGCCCATTTGTACATCCCTCTATGTGCTGAAGGATATGGACACCCCAAATAAAACACCCTCCTATGGATGTTTGAGCCGAGCAGTGGGGGACAGAGGAGAGATCCAGGGCTAATAGATGCAGGTGGCCATGAAGATGACTGCACCTTAAATGGAAGATAAAGGTAAACTAAATGCAGCATAAGGTAACTTCCAGGGCTAGGTCTCAGGAGAATGGTGAGAGAATAATTCATATTCATTTTCCTGGGAATGTCAAAGTCATTCTCCATTCCTATGGATACTTCCTGCTTAAAACCCAGGGGTACTAAAAAAGTAAATGTGCATCATGATAATGAATATAATGAATCTGCTAAAGGACAGAGACTCAGATTCGATTTCCCCCCCAATTTTTATTAATTAATCAATTTATGTATTTATTTATTTATTTATTTATTTATTTATTTTTGTTTGTTTGTTTGGTACGTGCCCTTAGCAGGAACCAAACCCAGGACTCTCTGGTCCGCAGGCCGACGCTCCAACTGCTGAGCCAAACCAGCCAGGACTTATTAATTTATTTTTGTTACAGATGTTTCTCCTTTTCCCCCCTAGACACCCTCCTCCCCATCCCGCCCCCCTCAACCCACTAGCATTGTTGTCTTTGTCCATTGATTATGCATGCATGCATATAAGTTCTTTGGTTTTTAAAAGTCGATTTATATTTTGTCATAATTCATAAGAACACATAAATATTTAAAGTAAAAGGATATTTAAAAAGTTTCTGTAGCAACATTAATGTCAAATCAAATAGACTTTAAAGCAAGGAAAAACTACAAGTATTACAGGGATAAAGAGGATAATTACTTAAAGATATTATACCAGGAAGATATAGTAATAACTAAACCTGCATGGATTTAGCAATATAGTCTTGAAATACATGAAGCAAAAATTGACAAAATTGCAAGGAGAAATCAACAAATCCACAATTCGAGTGGGAGATTTTTTTCATACATAAACATTCAGCATTTTTATTTGTAAGAGCTAAAAAATGGAAACAAACCAAACAACGTAAATGGATAAACAAATTGCGGTATATCCACACAATGAATACTACCCAACAATAAAAAGGAATTAACTATTGATCCATGCAAGCAAATACATGAATCTCAATTATGGCAGAGTGCAAGAAGTCAGATTTTTTTTTAAAGTACACAACTTATGATTCCATTTATAATATTCTAAAACATGCCAATTAATTCATAGTTACAGAAAGTAGATCAGTGTTTGCTTGGGGATGGAATGGGGAACAAGGAGAAGCAGGATTAAAATGAGGCACAAGCAAACTTTTGGGAGTGATGGACACGTTCATTACCTTGATTGCATTGATGGCTTCACACATATATATCAAAAATTATCAAATTGTATTTATTGTATGTCAGTTATACCTCAATAAGGCTGTCTGAAACACACACACACACACCACACACACACTGTGCTAAGTTTTCATAAAAATGAAGAGACAACTCTGACCTTCTGCCATTAGGTTGGGTAGATCAAGTGCCTGCTTCTTCTATGGCGCTAACCAGGTCTTGGGTTGGGCTATTGTGATGTTTTATAACTGGACCGTAAGGACCTTGAGAGTAGAATCTATCTTGGTCTTCCCCCAGCATGGTACCTTATCTTTTTCGGAAACTCAAAGCTTAAGGAGTCAAAACTGAATAAGAACGTAAGTCATCTTAATAGAAGTTATTATTACATTTTGATCTGAAGGACATATATAAAAGCTTGCACCCCAAAACTGGCAAATACATATTCTTTTCAAGAATATGTGACAAAATATTTAAGAAAGTAGGCCACAAAGCAAATCTCAGAAAAGATCCAAAAAAATTTGTATATGTTCTGTGACCACATGAAGTAAAATAAAAATTCAATTTCAAAAAGATAAATCAAATTTTTATTTGACAAACTAAGCACTCTCTTAAATGATTTACAGGTTAAAGAAAAATAGTTATAGTTATGAAAATTATAACCAAATAATGAAATCAATACATATCAAAATTGGTGAAAGCAGTGTTTACTAGAAAATGTACAGTTTAAAATCTGATTAGAAAATAAGATTGAATGCTAATGAGCTACATATTCAATTTTTTAAAATCAAGAGAATATTCAAAGAAAGTAGAAATAAAAATAAAAGCAAAAACGGACAAATCAGGAAACAAACTCAAAAGCTGGTTTCTGAAAAGATTACTAAACCTGACAAACTTAAAAAGAAAAAGAAAATCAAATAGCAAGATTCATCTAGGAAGAAGAAGAAAAAAGAAAGAAGTGGCAGAAACATCCTTAATGGCAACTAGAGGCGGTGTGGTGTGATAAAGACTGAGAGCATGTGTCCTTAGAGGAGGCCGATCTACCTCCCCTTCTCCAGCTGGCCACAGAGTGCCCATGTCTTATTTATCTCTGCATCTTCGAAGGCTGGCAGCCTGGTGCACAATAGATATTCAGTGGATCTGTTTTATAAAGTCAAATCCCCTTTTTTAGCAGGCAGCCCCTGGCCCCAATATTGGAGCAAACAGAGTCTGTGAACAGAGTTCTCAACAGAGTATCCTATCCATATGTCACCATTTGTTCCTAACATTTAGGAATGCTATGCTTTAAAAAATAATAATCAGAGCAAATCAAGGTTATCCTTATAATAATATTCTTCTACCTTATTTGGATGAGATTGGCCTGAACAAGAGAGAAAAGGGTAGAGCCATAGCTAGGCTGGGGGCCAAGGTGGGGGTAGTAGCCATTGCCCAGGGACTCCGTCCCACCCGGGAGCATCCACTGCAAGGCTGTCCTCCAGGGAAGCAGAGTGAGAACTCTGGTTGATAATGACAACTGTGCCCAAGCTTCCACGTGGCCAAGAAATTCAGACCTGCCAGATTGTCACATCAGTCTATAAAATCAGAGGAGGGGATCTCAGCTTTCACAAACACCCAAGTACTGTCAGGAGCAAGATCAGGAACACAGCAAGGCTGGGATATTTCTGGCTGGAAACGGAAAACGACAAGGCAGACAGATGCAGGACCCAAGTGTAGGATTTCAGAGGCAGTGAAGAGGCCTCCAAATCCCTTCCAAAAATGCCACCCCTTCCAGGCACTGCCGCCTGAACCGTTTCTTTGTGGTTCTAACCCTCATCTTGGCTTTGTCCCCCAAGGAGAGGTCACCCCTAAGCCTTATCAGCCATTTGGCCGTGTGAACTTGAGTATCAGGCGCTTTCCTGACCTGAGGTTTGATGGGGGCGGGATGGGAGGAGTGAGCTGAGGGCAGGAGGGCAGGAGGGCATGAGGGCGTAAGGGCACTGGCTGCCTGAGGGGAAAACAGAGGAAAAACTGCCGAGTGCAGAGTTCTGCCCAGGGTCAGCCCTGGTCGTGTGGTGAGCTAAAGGGAGAGCCCACAAGCTGGGAGGGGGAGGAACGAGTTCCAGATGCCCCAGCACAGCTGGAAGCCTTGCGGCCTCCCTGGGGCATGGCCAGGAGCACAGGCTGACCTCCAATCAGAGGGTGGAGGGAGACACACAGAGCATCTGGCTCTGCAAACAACAGCTTCCCGGAAACAGCTGCCCGTGAGCTGCGGCCGCGGCGAGGATGCGCCTGTCGCTCCATCGGGCCCCCGCCCGCCGCTGCTGCCACGCCGCTTCGAAGGTGAAGCCCCCGGCAGCCCCGAAACAGTAACAGCAAACATTGTAAGGCACTTTACATATAGAGAGGGCTGTCTCCTATAGCCTCACAACATCCTTTGGAGTGTGTGTTTATGACTGTTTTTATTTTTCAAAAGAGGAAACTGAGGCTCAGCAAAGATAAGAAAGAATGGACAGACCTGGACTTCTCAGTACGGACCCAGCATGTTTTATGTCTTTGTTTCGCCGAGTGTGGTCCTGGAATAGCAGCATCAGCCAACCTGGGAGCTTGGTAGAAATAAGGGATCGCAAACTGAGACCTAGTGAATGAGAATCCACAACTTAACAAGATCCCCAGGGGATTCACCTTTACCATGCACAGTAAAATGTGAGAAGCACTGTTTCTACCATATCAGACCACTCCTCATAACACCTGATTTCTATTCGGGTTACACACAGTTTTGGGGGAGTAAGGGGTTCTCAGTATTTCAGAGCTGGAAGGGACTTCTCAAAAGCACCTGGACCTACTCCATCATGCAAACGACACTCAAATTTTCAAAGCAAGTCTTTAGCAGAACTGAGGTGAAAACACATCTCTCTTTTGTCTCAGAAGTCATTACACCTGCCCTCTCCCTATTTCTTTCTTTTTAGTTTCATATTTACTGCTATTTACTTTGGGTTCTGTTTTCAAAGCAGGCTTTCTTTGTCAGTACATGCGATTTAGGCTAATAGTTAACTTCACTGCATTTTCTGAGCACACAGTAATAGGGAATAAAAACAATAATAAGAACAGAAGCAATCATGACCTTTTCTTTGTTTAGTATGTCCTACTTTTTCAGTGTTTTATATCCATGGTTCAGTCACATGATAGGCAGTTATGGAAAATCAGCCTTGTATGAAAGATTGGACCTAGATAATCTGGGACAATCATTGAGTTGGTTACAAGTACATATTAGTTGTAATAACATGTGGAGAGGTAGACTTAATAATAACTTGTGGGGAGATATCTACGCATCTGCTAGGATGTGGGCCACCCTAAAACTGTGTCTGTCCAGTATAAGTGCAGGACTTTGGCAATTTTCTGGTTAATTTGCTGGGTCTAGATGGCCAAACCAATAATTCAGGCCAGCGGTAGATTTTTTGAACCTAAATATTCTGGTTTGGCTGTCTTCATTTCTAAAGTTAACCTGATACTTGCCAAATCACTGCCTTATTCACATTCTATCCAGGGTAAGAAATGCTCATGTGAGTGTGAATACACGTATTTTAATATGTGCATTTATATGTAACTCAGCTTGGGCCACTTTGCTCTTTGAAATGAGATAATACGAACTCAAACATTCATCCCATATGTCTCTCCCAATATCTCTAGGAATGTTTGGGGGGGGGAATGGAGTTGAGCTTATGTCTCCCCCTTCCCCCCCCACACACACCCACACTTCCCCCAGCCCCTTCTGGCTCTAAGTTCTTGCTTCTGTGGAATTTTCTTTCTCTCTTATGTCTGTGCCTCCTGCAAACATTTCCACTCTCCACCTGCATTGAATCAAACATCTAATTCAGTCCATTTACCATGATTTCTTCAAAACATCACTCACCAAGGTCAGTGGACGCAGTACACTTTCCCTGTAGACATGAAAGTAACCAAGGGGCAGCTCTTTGCCACACAATAAAATAACTCATAATGTTGATTACTAGAATCTTTGTCCTTAAAAGTCTTTCAGCTATTCCCTTTGCCCACACGCCCCCCGTGGGGAATTGTCTTCTACTTGGGCTCAAGCCTCCTATTATGTTATGGCTCCTTCCTCATCCAAGCTCCTTCTAAGCTAAACAGCCCTCACCACAAATTCCTATGTTGATTATCTCTTTGTCTCCATCCACACCCATCCCATTCAAGGGCTGCCTTCCTCAACTCAAATGGCCTATCATGATGTTTGTTCAACAAAGGGCCCAAGGATGAATTTTCCCACAGACTGTCAGTGACAGTGGGCCCTCTCCTGACACACCAATGCCTTCTGTTACAGGGTAGATGGATGGCATCTAGGTGCTGTGTCAGTGTATGAATGCATGTGCAAGCATGGATGAGAGAACATGTATGTGCAACTATACACGTGTGACTGTGTGTGTGCATACATGTGTAGGGAGCAGCCCTAAGAATTAGATCAACTGTAATTAAGAAAATGTGTGTGTGTCTAAACTCACTTATTAGGTGCTGGATCCAACGTTGATAAATCCCACGTGTCAGTCCCATGAGGGACTCAAGGAGATCCTCCACACTCAAGCTACATCTCCTTGAAAATTAATTAATTGGGAAGCACAATAGAGACACAAGGGGAAAGATATAGAGCCATGGGAAACTGGAAAGACAGAAAAAGAATTCATTGAACAAGAAGTTCCAAGGTCATCTTGGCTCTCAGAGACGTGGGCTCTAGCAAGTCGCCACAAATGCCACTGAAGGGGACAAAGCTGGGTAGAAGCTTCTACTCCTTAGTCATGGTAGACTCTGGAAAGAGAAGCAAGACAGGCTGTGCACCTCTCATCCCCAGAGATTTCTGCTGTCTCAAGAGCCTACTTGTCAAAGTGGGGGAGGGCCTGGCCTTCCTGGAGGAAGGAGGACAAGGATGCTCTCTCGGAGCCCAGCCTGATCTGAGAGTCTATGAGACATGGTGTCTCCAAGCAAAAGAATGTGAGCCCAGCTGTAGCCCCAGGGTTAGACGGGACAGGAGCTCTCAGGGGGGATCAGGTGGGGTTGCACTTCACCAGCCCCTCCTTACATAATGCTTCTATTCCCCAAGGCTTAGAAGCTTTGAGGGGACTGAAGTTAGTAAACAATATGTTTAATGTCACTGGGAGAGGCTGGTGAGACCAGGACATGTGCGATAACCTGTCCTGTCACATGTCCTGGCAACTCCTCTGGGACTGGGTGTGAAGAGACTGTTAGGACATTTGTGTTCTGGCCCTGGTTGCAGAGGCCGAAGGAGAGTCCTACCCCACTTGCCCCTGCAGCCCCCAGCTCTGATCTGGCTCTGAGAGGGAGGAGTCCTGCTCGAAGGGATCAGAAAACCAAGTTTGCATCCAGCTCCATCTCTTACTTCCTGTGGGACATTTGCTAAGTTACGGAATCAGCTGAACAGTTATTTCCTTGTTTATGAAGGAAAAAATGCCTTCTCTTGTGTGGGTGTTTGGATGAAATGAGATGAAGCAAGGAAGGTGCCTAGCCCCTGGTCTGGGGACCAGGGCGCTGGTGATGGCTTACATCCAGGGACGGATCTTGTTGTCCAGTGCTCAGGTACTGGGCACTGAGGAAGGGACAAGTCTTACTCATCTTTGTGCCCTCAATACCTGGCCCAGGGCCCAGCACGCCCCAGGGCATCCTGCAAGTGTATGTTGAAACGCACTAAATTTGACAACAAGTCAGAAGGTCATGGAAAATGAAGGTTCTGACAGGTTTTGCCTGTGACCTTAGAAGGGCAAAGACATGAATTCCTACCACCACTCAGGACCCAGTCCCACAACCCCAACCCAGACAGAGCTCGGTCAATGTCCATCGGAGCTTCCTGTGCAGGAGACACCACACACTGGCACACCGTTGACATGCCCTGCTGTTACCTGACTAGGTCTCACGACAGCCCACCAAGTCCACCGGTTCTGCATACTGTCCCTCCGCCCACCACGCCAGCGGGCTCCGGCCCCCTGCCACCCCACCCTCCTCACCCACCCCACCCTCCTCACTCACCGGGTTGCCAGATTAAATACAGGATGCCCAATTACATTTTAATTTCAGACACATTTATACTAAAAAATGATTTGTTGTTTATCTGAAATTTGAATTTAACTGGGCATCCTGTATTTTTATTTGCTATATGTGGAAACCTTACCTAGGGAGTGTCTTTCTACCAACCATAGTCTTCCCTTCCTCCATACCTTTCTTCCAGCCCCACCAGAACCTAACTGACTTTAGCAGCTGAGACCATTCATTCGTTTGTTCATTCACTCACTTTGGTTTTATTTCATGTCCAGCAAGCACCAAGCTGACGAAGCGTCAGGGGCACAATGGTGAACATGTCACAATCCTGCCCTCGCGGAGCTTACATTCGACAAAAGTAGAAGTAAACAAATAAATAAAACTATTATAAATATAGTAAGTGCTGGTATGCACATAAACTAAGTAGAGAATTGAAATAGAAAGTAAAGGAGGAGGGCTTGTTTTTGACGGGACAGTGAGCAAAACCTCTCTGGGGATGTGATACTCCGGCCTGCTGAAGGCTGAGAACAGGCTGGCTGAGGGCTGCGGGGAGATTCTAGGCCCTGAGGCAGCAAAAGAACTTGGACCCACGGCCTGGCCAGTGGGGGGGGGGGGGCATGAGATGAAGCTGGGGACATGGGAAAAGTCCAGACTCGCTCAGAGACTAATCGGCCATAGCAGCGTTGTGAACACACACACACACACATTGAAAGGCTTATGGGGAAAGGGTTTTAGGGCCTGAATGACGAATCTTAATGCCTCATGGACAGTGAAATGGAGGAGCCTCAAGTAGGAAATAGGGAGACCCGTGACGAGGCCTCTGCAGCATCCAGGTAAGCAAGGATGGTAGCGTAGAAAAGCACGGGTGGGGGTGGCAACCGAGAGACATGGTGGAAGTACATGGAGGTAGGATTTGCTGGACTTGATATAAATTGGATGTGAATGGTGAGGAGGAATCAAGGAACACAGTGTTCAGCAACTAAGAAGGTGGAGGTGATGTAGGCAAGACTGGAGGGTAATAGGATGAGAATCAAGAGTTCTTGTTGCGACAGGCTAAGTTCAAAATGTCTGGGAAACCTCAAGCAGAAATACCAAGTGGGCACTGATTCCGGAAGTCAGCCCTCAAAGAGGAGGAACAGGCTAGAGTCAGAAACGTGGACTCGCCACCCTACGGGTGGTGTCTGCAGCCATCGAAACAGAGGGAGAAGCCCAGACCAAGTCCAAGCACACGGGCAATAGCATGCGAGTTGCTTTGAGAGGAAACTGCCGAGAAGCCTGAGAAGGAGCCACCACAGGGCAGGAAGGAAGCCAGGAGGGCACCACATGGGGGAATGGGGCGGGGGGGGGGGGGGCTTCAGGGTGAGGGTCAGCCGAGTTGAAGCTGCTGAAAGAGGGGATAAGGGAGGCCAAGAAGTGTTCATTGGCTTTGGTGCATTTTTTGAAGGGGGAGAGAGAGAGAGAGAGAGAGAGAGAGAGAGAGAGAGACCGATTTGTTGTTCTACTTATTTACGCATTCATTAGTAGTTTCTGATATATGCCCTCACCAGGGATCGAACCCTCAACTGAGCTACCAGCCCGGGCCTCAGCTCTGGTGAATAATATGGACAGCTGCAGTGGAGAGGGTGGTGGGGCAGAAGACACCTGGGGTGTGGGGTGGTGAAGGGGGCAGTCCAGGGAGGAAGTCGCAAGTGCAAGTGTCCCGCTCTGGTGAGGCATGTGGCTGTGAAGGGAGCAGGGTGAGGGGCCCTGGATGGAGGGGCCTGGGTCTTGGAGAGGGATGGTTCTATTGTTTTCCTAATGAGACTTAGAGCACGTTCATGTGCTGATGGGCATGGTCTAGGAGGAAGCAGGAGAATGAAGGTATGAAGGAGAGCGGGCTTAACCCTTTCTCAGATGCGACGAGGGCAACCCTGCCCTTGGACCTGGGCCCAGGCACCTTGTCTGTCCAGAGCTGGATGGAGGAGAAACGCCAACTGAGGCTTGGGGTGGAGGCAGCTGGGAGGGGAGGGCCTGTCTTCTCTGGAAATAGAACACCGACACTGGTAACTGAGTAACTTGTGGAGAGGGGACAAGGCACTGGCAGAGTCTGAAGGAGCAAAAATAATCTGTCCCGCTTGGGCAGCGAGGCGAATCGGATGTGGTTGGTGGAGAGGCCTGGCCTGGTCCCTCGGCCCGCAGCACCCCTTTCTGGCCTGCAGGGGTGAGCACTGCTCTTCTCAGGCCTGCTCTGGGCCATCCAGGTTCCGTAGACAGAGCATCAGCAGTGAAGGCCGTGCACTCAGCACCCAGCCAGCGTTTGACTGCCTCTGCCACAAAGCCGCTGCCAGCTCCAGACCCCCGGCAAAGGCACCAGACACAGACGGACAGACAGGGCAGACCTCACCAAGCCCCAGCCAGGCAGACAAACCTGAGCACAGGACTCCAGAGAGGCTACCCTGCTTTCCTCTACCCCACTTGCCACCTCCTCTGTGACCACACCAGCTGACCAGTCCTCACTGGCCTCCCACCCCTCCAGGAGGCAGGCCTTGACTGCCGGCCTCTCTCAGAGCCCCCTCTTCTGAGGTTCTAAATCTCCCGTAGATGCCACACATCTCCCCAACACACACCTCCACTCACAGCTGGATTATAGGCTCCTCAGAGGGGATGCTGACCCAGGGGATGCATCTAGGAACTGATGGGGGAATAGGTTGGTGTTTAAGTCCAGAAGCTGCTAAATGAAGGTCTAGGCTTTCTCCCTCTTTGTGTCAGTACCTCTGTCCTCCCTCGCCTTGAGCTGGTCTCCCCCATCTCTCTCTGCTTCACCTCCCCCTCCCCAGACTCATTTCTAAGGTGGCAGGAAGCAAGAGGCACATGTGCTCATTCAGCAGACAATGCCGGGAGATGAGGTGAGGCCTGAGGGGTGCTCTGCTCTGGGTTAACCCCAGGTCTACCCCCCTGTCCCACAGCAGGCCATCCCTGAGGAAGCAAGGTGCCAGGCTCCAGAGAATGGGGGTTGGGCCTTTCTCTCCTGAGGAGGAAAGAAAAATGGGAATCACTGACCTGAGAAGTTTCCATGAACTCTGCCCATGAGGGAGAAGGGAGGGGAGAGGGCGGCAGGAGCTGGGCAAGGCACTGCGGAGGGAAGCAACCTGGCAAAGTGGTTTCCTTGCCGTAAACTTCTCATTGGATCCCATGGTGAACAGACACTCTGGACCCTGCCCTGAGGAATGAGAAGGACTGGGGAGAACTTGCCACTGGGACATTAGGGGAGGTAGGGTGTTTGGAACAAGGAGACCCATGGCCCTGGACAACTGGAGGTCGATCCTGGGTGAGGGAGGCAGCTTACCCAGGAAGGACAATGAGGGCTGTGCCATCCTGTTCTCTCTGCCCAACCCCGAATGCAGTGCGGTCTCCTTACAGGTCTGTGTGTGAGTGAGAGAGAGAAGGTGTCAGATTGATCCTCAGAAGTACCAAGCTCTGTACCCTGGCTGCTGGCTGAGCCACCTCCCACTGTCCTCCCTCAACACCTCCCTCCCAAGCTGGTGGGAACAAAGGAGCCGAAACTTTCCAGTAGTAAAAATCGGGGAGGAGCAATCAAGAACAAAGATCAAGGCTTTGGATTTTCCACGACACTGGTGCAGAGGCAGCAGCACCATGCCTAGCTGGCGAGGTTCCCATAGCCCGTGCCCTCGGGAGAGCAGGAAGCTGCCATCTGGGCACAAGGCAGCGCCAGCCTCACCATCAGCATAGCTCCTTCTCCTGGGGAAGCTTTGGCTCCTGCAGGCTGTCTGCTCAGAGCCTCCTGAACTCTGGGTCCCTCCAGCCCAATTCTTCCCAGGTCTCTGAGATCAGATAGTCTCAGAGACCAGGAGCTCACCCCATAGCACCCAAACCTGCAGCACTGCCCGGAGGGAGAGAGGGAAGGGGACAGAGGACAGAAGAAGAAAGGATGGACTTTGGGTGGGTGGGGTTGTAGGGGAATCTATTTGCAGGAGGTCAAAGGACAGCTGGGACTGGGCTGCCTCCCAGGGTGGGGCTAACTTTTGAGGAGCCAGTCTCCTTGAACCCTCTCCCCTTGCACCCGACTCTCTCAGCTTCTAGGGGACCAAGTGAGCTAGGACACAGAGGAGCCCACCCAGCTAAACACATGATGGTACATCTATTTAATGGAGTACTCTTCAGCTGTTAAAAAAAAGTGAGCCTGGCCAGTGTGGCTCAGTGGTTGAGTGTCGACCCATGAACCAAGAGGTCACCAGTTCGATTCCGGGTCAGGACACATGCCCAGGTTATGGGCCCGATCCTCAGTGGGGGGCATGCAGGAGGCGGCCAATCAATGTTCTCTCTCATCGATGTTTCTATCTCTCTCTCCCTCTCCCTTCCTGTCTCTCTAAAATCAATAAAGGAAAAAAAATTGTTTTTAAGTGAAATAAATCCATGCATACTAACAGGAAAGATGGGAAAGGTATACTGAGTGAAAAAAGTTGAAAAAATATAAGTGGATTCTGATATTATTTTGCTAAAAATAATTAAACCTAAAACTACTGCATTTGGAAATTACATCTGAGATCATTTGGGTTAGAATTAGAAGAGAGACTTTTGTATTTGAATTTTATATAATGAGCATATATAATTTTTGAATGAAAAGAAAAAGATGAGAGTGGTTCAGAGAGATTCCAGTGTGTAGATAGATCTGGGCATGCACATGTACATACTAGGTGCACACACACACACACACACACACACACACATGCATGCATGCTCACACCAAGCATACCTGGCCCACCAAGAAGGGCACACCTGGTAAATCTGGCAAACACTTGGGCACACACCTGGCTCAGGCACATCCCCAGTCCCGGGAGCCCTTGGCATGTGTCAGGCAAGGCCGGAAGCTCTCCCCAGGTACTGATCCCATTCCACATCAGCTCCAGGCTCCTCTTGTTTCCCAGACCTCCAATTGCTCTCCGCTGGGCCTCCATCATTCCCTGCCAGGCACTCAGAGAGCAGAACCCTGTGGAATTCGAGTCAACCAATCCAGGAGGGGAGTATCTGGTCTGGCTATGAAGAGGGCCTCCCCCTTCTCTGGAGCACTGGGGCGCTGGTCTCCAATGCTGGGGCTGTCCCAGAGTTTCCTGTGGATTCTGGTTTGACGAAGAAACTTTCCTGGGGGCAATCAGCCAATACAAATATGATCCTGGTTCTGCTGCTTACTGGTTGGGTGTCCTTGGACTAGTTATTTGATCTTCCTGAGCCTCAGTTACCTCATATGTAAAATGGGAATAATCAGGTTATTGTGCAATTCGCAGACGATAATATCTGAGACTAAATGCCTTGGAAAACAAACAAGGAAGTGACGATCACAGAAGTCAGGATACTGGGTCCCCGCAGGGAGAAGGGATGGAGCTGTGATCAGGGAAAGAGACAGGAACTTCTGGGTGCTGGCAGTGCTCTAGTTCTTGACCTGGGCAATAAAAACATGGGTATTTGACTTATAATTATTTATTAAACTGCAATATATATTAATATATATGTTACGTTTCATAATAAGAAAAAAATGCTCTGGAAATTTTCATGCTCTGTGTAAATGTAAAATGATATTAGAAAATGCCAATTCCCATCTTCCTACCCTCAGTAGCTTCTGGGACTCTTCAGTTTTGCTGCGGTCCAAGTTAGCTGGTGCCAAAGATCAGCTAAAAAGCAGAGATTTCAGTTATAAATCTAGACTCATGCTGTTTTCCTTGCTGGAGGAGACTAAGGAGGGCAGAAGTGCCTCAGGGCGGTGGATGGCTAGGGGGAAGCCTTGAAGAAAGCTGTCAGTCCACCCAAAACTGAGTGAGTTTTGCCCTGGCTGGTGTGGCTCAGTTGGTCGAGTGTCGTCCTGTGCACCAAAAGGTTGCCAGTTCCATTATCAGTCAGGCACATGCCCGGGTTTGGGGCTTGATCCTCGGTAGGGGGCGTGCAGGAGGCAGCCGATCAATGTTTCACTCTCACACCCATGCTTCTCTCTCCCTCTCTCTCTCTCTCTCTATTTATCTATCTCTCTATCTCTATCTCTCTTTCTCTAAAAATCAATTTTTTTTAATCTTAAAAAAAAAAAATGAGCAAGCTTTCCATTCCTCATGGTTCCTCAGGGTTCCTCCCCCATCACAGACTGCTGAGAGCTGCAGGCACACCTTCCCACCCAGACTTCCTGGGTGGTGTATACTCAGCCCTGCAAAGCTCCCTAAACCCCAAACAGCCTCCTTTCCACACTTGCCCACCACCACTTAACCCTCAACAGCATAGCCCCTCCATTGGTCCTCAAGCCCAGCACTTACCTGTTCCACTGGTATCCCACCGTGTGCCTGGAAGGTCAGCTCCCCCTTCCCAGCCTCTCCTACACCCCCGCTGCTGGGAGGCACTCTCTCCACCCGCAGCTCCTCGAGGCATCACCCACTGCCAACTCTGACTCCAGTGGGAGCCCTCAGGAGAGCTGGGTGTGGAGGGCAGGGCTTCCCTGTCTGCCCAGGCCGGAGACCCCATGCTGGGCCCGAGCCCCAGCAGGCACCAGGAAGCCCTCAGGGCTGAGCCCACCCTGCCATCAGAGGCCACAGGAATGTCCATGTGGGCCTGGCCAGGGCCACTGCCTGGTGACAGTCAACTCCCTACCCGCACAGCTGATTTGCTCTGTCTCTTTCTGACTCAGCTCTGTTCGACTCTGTGATTTAGTTTCTCTCCCATTCCTGATGTTCCAGGCACCTCTGTCTCACAGTCCTTCCCAGACGGCACAGGGGCAGCGGGAACCTTCCATCACTGTGTAGGGTGGCCCACGGGCCTCTGCTCCTGGCTGTCAGCCTGGGTGCTGCCTGTTCCTGCTGGGGAGGTCTCCCCACCTCAGGCCCCACCTCCACCCAGGGAGGTGACCGAGGTGAAGATTTCCAAAAAGGGCCCGAGGGCTTCAGTGGCAGAGCAGAGCTCAAAGGGAAGAGGAAGCTGCTGAAACCCGAGGTGCAGGAGGTGGGACTGTTGTTAGAGGATGAGCAACTGGGGGGCAGGCTGACTGAGGTGTTATATAACAAGAGCTCAGGAGGCAGTCAAATTCTGGAGAAAAACAGAGTCTTGGGGGACATAAAAGTGGGTTTCTGGGGTAGGTTCTGATATTAAGTTCTTTTCAGTGTCTAACCTCAATCCTGCCTGTTGCAAAACTAGCTCTTTCCCATCCATTTAATCTTTGCATCCTCAGAATCCATGCAGGGCAAAAAGTGGAAGCATGAACAAGAGGTGCTTATGAGGGGCAGCCTTTCTCCCTGGCCTATAAAGCTATCAGTGTATCCCCTCCCCACCCCCAACCACCTGATAGCTCCCCAGTCCCGGGCATGACCCAGAGCCAAGCTGTAAGCCACAGCAGCTCCAATCCATTTAAACAGCCTTCCTTTCACAAGTTTATTTATTATTCTTTTCCCACCTCTCCACCTCTTCCCCGCCAGCTGCTTAAAATATTTTCAAACAGAAAAATCCAACCGCAGCTGGAAACCAACACTAAAGTTAGTCCAGAACGTGGGAGCTGCCAGGGAAAATTGCTGGAGCTCAGGCGGGGCTGTGGGAGGAAGGGCCACAGCCACGGAGACAGCTCCGCTCTGCAGGGGACCAAAGCAGGGCTGGCAGATGAGAGGAGAGAAGAGGGCACCCAGGTCCATCACCATTCCACAGATGGTCAGTGAGGACCCCCTGTGACCAGGCCCTGTGCTGAGACCACAGGGAGGACACACATCCATTTAAGTAAAAGAGACTGATCTCAAGAAGTTGCAGACTTAAGAGACAAGACACAGACAGACACAAACACTCCAGAGACAGTAACAGCACACTGAGAAAGTGTTTCCTATATACGGGCTCATGAATCCATTTAAAGGCTTATCAACCCTGTAAGGAAGGTACTACTGTTATCGCCATCTTATCGAAGAGGAAACTGAGGCACACAGTTAAGAAATCTCACACCACCATACAACTGGTAGATGGTGGAGTGAGCCTCTGAGCTCAGGGAGTCTGTCCAGAATCCATGCTGTCAGCCGCTGTGCTGTGCCCCTCACAGGGGAGGGCAAAAGTAGGCATACAGCTGTTTGGAATGAATAATGCAATAAATATTAACACAAAAGTAAACTCTGTGTTTCACGTACTCACAACTGTAAACCTACTTTTATCAACCTCTATATATGATCATCCAAGGGCGAGGCAAAAACCTTTGAGAACTACAAATCCAGGAGCGAAGAACAAACAAATCAACATGAGAATTCAAAGAAGGGATAGATTGTCTCTGGCAGAGGGTCAGAGTCAAGGAGTGCTTTATGGAGGAAGTAATATATGTGCTGCTTCTGGAAGAATAGTCCCCACTATTCTTTGGGGATTTGGGTCTATGCTCAGTGGGAGGGTCAGAAGGCATGCAGCAGAGAAAGCTGAGGCAGGAGCAGAGGCAGAAACAAGACCCAAGAGGCCCAGCTCCCAATGTATGGCCCCCACCACTCTGGAGGCTGTCCTCATAGCAGCCCCAAGGGGAAAGATGCGCAGCCAGGCCAGGTCCAGCCATTGTGGACAGTGGTTCAGGTTCACGTGCCATCTCTCCAGCATCAGGAGCTGCTTTCTCACCTCCCTGATACCTCCTTGCCCATTCAGTTCTCTCACTCTCACCATTCGTATCAGTCTCCTTGCAAACCTGTTCCCAGGGGAGGGTGAAAACAAAAGACACAATACAGCAAAAACTCTATATAATACAAACATGGGCGGCATCTACTTTAGACAAAAAGCACCAAGCTGTCTTGGTTGGGATGGATGGCCCAGGGGCGTGGCCACACAACTATGTGGCCCCAAGAACCCAAGAGATAGGGTGGATGGTCAGTGGACTGGTCCCTTCTCCCAGCTCTTTTTCCACTTGTCTCTGTTACCCTTTCCAGGTCACATGGCATCTCTGGGCCACAGTTCTTTCTCTGGATCTGCCTGATGTGCTCCTTTTGAGTCCAAAAGCCCTGTGAGCTCAGAGGACTCAGTCCTCTTTTGCATAGCTAAGGAATTGCCATAGAATGACCAGTTGGGTGGAAGCTCAAGACTAATCCCAAGATGGTGGCAATACCGCCAGGATACAGGTCCAGGTATCCCGTGTGCCTTCACCTGTAGGCATCTAAGGACCTGCTGCTGGAGAACCATCATTGTGACAATAGCTTCCGTTTATTGAATGTTTGCTACCTGACAGGCACTATTCTAAGAGACTCTCATGGAATAACTTATTTTATCTTTCTAACAGCACTACACATGAAGAAATTGAGGCACAGAAGGGGTTAAGAACAGTGCCCAAGGTCACACAGCTAGTGAGGCGCTGAGTCAGGGTTCCCATGCAGGCCGCCTGGCTCCAGCAGCCACCGGAAGAACACAGGTGCAGGACCTCCATCGGGGCGGCTCCTGGAGGCCGGGACTATGTCCTGCTCCTCACTATCTCCAACACCCCAGCTTCTGGGAAGGTTGGGTTGGCCTCGGCTGGCATGGGGTGGAGTGGAGAGACCAAGCTGTGAGTTCTAACGAGTTGCTAGTGTCCAGGAATTTGTGCAAACTTCTTCCCCCCCATAACGTAAAGGGCTCTAAACCTTTTCCCAGCTCTGGACCAATTTGACTTGAGCTGCAAGGACCTATCTGTACCAAGGTGGGCCTTACCTGGGTGTATCCTGATCCCCTAACAGTGAGCTGGCTCCTTCCTGTCCTACCAGGCAAGGGCAGGCCAGGCCAGTCCCCGGCTTGCTGCTGTGGTAACCCAGCTTTGGGTGGGCTCCTTCCCTCGGATCCTGGCTGCCTCCTAAACCTTCTATGGAGGGAAACAACCAGCCCACACCTCTGGGTTTTAAGACTGAGCCTCAGGAAGAAGAAAATTACTAGCCTGGAGGCCCCAACTCCCGTGCCTCTCACGCCCCCTGGCGGAGAAACAGAGCTGTGCCCAGGCCTGCACTGCTGTCAGTTCAGTCTTCCCTTGCCCTGGCCTCCCCTCCATCCTCGCTCCTCCTTTGCCTCTATTCATTCACCCTGACTGCACGTACACTGGGTGCCGGGCACATGCCATGAGATGAGAACCTGTACTGTGACTCTGACACTGTCCGTCCCTGCCCCAAGATGCTCCCCATTCATTCACTCAACTCCTTCACTTAATCAATAACATATTTATGAAGCTCTTCCTCTCTGCTAGGCTCTCCTCTTGGCTCCAGGGACACTATCCCAGCCCTCAGGGGGTTTCCAGTCTAACCAGCAGGCTCACGGACAGTTACAGTAGAGCGGGGAACACACGCACCAGAGAAGAGCTCAGAGGAGGACACAGACAGGTGTGAGGACAGCTGCACTGACCCTGGGCAGTGTGTGTGCAGGGCGGCCAGAGAGGGGTTTGCAGGGAAGGTTTCAGAGTGCCATCTGGGCTGGCTTGGATAGTTGTACAGGATCTCTCTGGGCACAGGAAATGGGTTGTGGAGTGGGTGGGGCAGGGAGAAAAGAATACCTTCTGCAGAGAGGACAGAGCGAGCAAGCACATAAAGTACCGGCATGTCTAGGGAGCTACAAATAGTCTTCCGTGGCAGGAGTGTGTGGTTAGTGGGAAGAGGGCAGCAGGGGAGTGGAAAGGGCCTGGCAAGCTATGGAAGGGGGTTGGGTCTTTTCCTGCAGCCTGGGAGGAGCCACTGAAGGTTTTAAGAAACAGAACGATATGACCACATTTGCATTTTAGGAAAGGACCATGGGACCAGAGCACCAGACCAATGGAGTGTGCAGGAAGGGCTCGTGGCTGGAAATGATATAGCGCTTGCATCCCAACTGTGTGACACTGGGCAAGTCACCTCACTTCTCTGAGCCACAGATGCCACACCCATCAAGGGGGGTGACACCCAGCCTGCAGGGCTGTTGAGAGGACTAAATGAGATCATCTGCAGGAAGTACCTTCTATAGTACCTGACACGTAATAGTCAGTAATTATAATTTTTTAAGCCAAAAGCCCACTCAGAAGGCTACTGCCACTTGCCTAGGCAAAAAATGCAGAGGGCCTGAATTTACCCCTGACTGTGAATGGGGAGGAGACACCAAGGGCTATTTCAGACTCTTGATTTTGGGGATGGGTTGGGGATGGATTTTGTTTTTCTAAAAGCCTCTTGGAGTTCATCTCTGCCTTCCGTCCTCAGGCTCTGCCCGGTGGCTCTCACTCCTCTCACCCTCGTGTTTTCCACGGGCTGCTTTGGACAGGGTGTTCCCTTGTTCTGTGCTTGTCCCTCTTCTATTTGTCTGGCTGGATCTCAGGCTGCTTGGGGTGAAGCTGAGGCCCCGCAGCAGACGCAGACAGGGGTTTAGTGGTGGTTTCTGAAGAGTCACAAGAGGATCTGTTCAGCCGCCCGGTTTGTCCCTGAAGCTGGCACAGTGGATAAGAAGGGTCATGCTGTGGGAGGTCGACCACAAAGATTGGCTGACTGTTGCCTGGGTTTCATCCAATACTCACTGCAGAGTTCAAATCCAGCAAGCCCAACCCTGGCCTACCTCTCAGGCATAGCTTCTCAAATTCTCCAGCGCAGGTCGCCTTCCTGCCACACCTGCCCTGAGGGTGCCTGCTCCTAACACAGTTCCCACTCAGCAGGTGGTCCAGAACTCTCAGGCAGGGGGCCGTAGGGGAGGCAATTCCTGGGGCAGGGAGAGAGGGCCACACAGTGCCCATGGGCCCAGCACCCACCTGACATGGCCCAGAGGGTGCATTCGTCTGAGGTTGCCAGCAGTGCAGGGACATGTGGCAATTATTAAGGACCAAGGCCCTCAGAGTCATCCCAAGAGCTTCGGGACCATTGTTAATAGTGTTCAGGGGCCAGGTATTAAGTCTCCTCAGCCCGCAAGTCCACCTGCAAGAGCCTGGCTTAGGTGCTCCCTTAAGATGTTAGCTGGGCCCTGGACAGTTTGGCTCAGCGGTTAGGGCGTCGGCCTGCAGTCCAGAGAGACCTGGGTTCGGTTCCTGCTAAGGGCACGCACCTCGGTTGCAGTTTGTCCCCGGCCCTGGTTGGTCGTGCAGGAGGCAGCCACTCGATGTGTCCCTTTCACATTGATGTTTCTCTCTCTCTCTCTCTCTCTCTCTCTCTCTCTCTCTCTCTCTCTCTCTCTCTCCCCCTCTCTCTCTTCCTCTCTCTCCCTCCCACTCTATCTGAATAAAAAATGGAAAAATGTCCTCAGGTGAGGATAAAAAAAAAAAAAAAAAGATGTTAGCTGGGTTGGGGTTTTCCTTGTACTTCTGTCCCCTGTTCCAAGGTGATAACAGCTCTTTGGGTTACTTTGATTTGTGGGATATAAATATTTCTTAAAAGATTACTTTAAGACATCACCTTGAACTGCGTTCCATCAATGGCTCAGTTTGTTGGAGAGGTAATATCAGGTGTTCCTGTGTTGACATTGACGAGAGAAAGGAGAACATGAGGACAGCAGGGAGAGGTGGATTCTGGTCAGGTAGGGAAGGGACCTCCACTGGGAGCCTTCTGGCGGGGCCGTGAGGACAGAGACCCTTCCCTGGCGTTACCATTGGAAATGGCTGCACTGAGCACTGGTCATGCCCGACCCTGGGCACCAGCTCTGCCAGCCTGGGCAAAGATCCCTGGGTCCTGAGTTAGCAGTAACGACACCCAAATCAGAGGCCTGTGAGGTATTGGACAAGGAGGAGAGAGTGTGACCGGTGGGGCGAATGAGAGGCCCTTCCTTCCCGTGCTTCCTGGGCTCCGGGAAGCAAGTCTCTGGGGCTCCTGAGTGACCTTGGGGAAAGGAAGGCAGCCTCGATAACCAAGGAGACTAAATTCCCTGCCAGCTGGTCAGGATGGGGCTCTGAGTTAAATTTAAACAAACCCAATCTCATCTGGTTTCCGTTTTTAAAAAACATAACATCTTTTGTCTACCTGGGTTTGTGGAGGGATTCCTACCTCCTGCCACAGCCAGCGCTCAGAACACTGTATTGGCTGTTCCAGGGTGCATCCCTGGGCCAGCTGAACCCTACAATCAGCCTCCTTTATGCCCCTCAGGGAAGTTGCTGAGGAGACCCTGGCCTTGCAGACCATCTTGGATGGCTTCACGGGTCCCCTTTACCAGGTTGTGGTGAACTGTCAGTTCCTTGAACACACAAGCCCCTGCACCCGTGCTGAGATCCCCCCTCACAGGTGATTTCTCTGACCAGAGCCACAACTGCTGTGGGTGCAGCTCACAGGCACAGCCCCCACCTAGACCCCTTTTACACAAGCTCTCTCTGGGCCACTCCTCTTCCTAGAACAGCTCTGTCAACTTTCTTCCTGTGACCATTCATCATGGGAAACGGCAGAGTAAAAAGAGACAGGACTTATGCTTGGGAGCATAATCCAATCCAATGCTGACCTCACCACTAGGACGGGCCATCTGCTTCCCTGGTTGTGTCTCGGTGTAAAATGGCAATGAGAGCTGCTTCCCAGCAAAGGAAGTGCCAGGTAAGTGGAAATGCTCTACTGCTGTAAGAGATTCTTAAATGCAAGGGACCGGCTTTTCCCCCTTCTCCCTTTAGTCCTCCCTTTAGAGAACCAAACCAGGAGCTTCAGAGCCTTGGCGCCGTTTTCTCTTTATCTGGACAGCACGTGGGCCAGACCTTTGCACACTGAGATCTCCAATTCACTTTAGAATAAACACAGAATGGTTACATAAAAAGGGTTGTGTGGCCCTTAAATCCAGCTGTTGTACCTGCTTGCAACAGTGGCGCTAAGACTTGGCTCTGCCCCTACCTCTCCAGGCTCTAGCAAGTCCCTGATCTCTGCGGAAAGTATGCCAAACAAGGAAACAGCAGATTTGGTTCCAGTCCTGATTCTTGCACTTATTGGATGTCATTTAACCTCAAGCAAGTTTTCCCAGCTGTGGAATAAATAAAGGGGGCAGAATGAAGAACATGAAGAGAGCTTCCACCTCCAAGCCCTCAGTTTCCCTGTCAGTGCAGTGTGTCCTGTGTGAGCAGAGAGGGTGCAGAGCTAGTGCCTGGCCTCCCCTTGCCCCTCACAGCCTTTCAGGACAGCAGCCCTTTGAGGTCTTTACTCCCCTCAATTTGTGGGGCCAGGGGGACATATGTACATGGAGAAACTGAGGGAGCTGGGTGCAGGGACCCCCAGCTGGCCCCACTCTGCCCCAGCCCATCCGGAGAGCCCCAGTGAGCTCATGTCTGCAGTGACCTCACTGCTCATAACCAGGATGATGAGATAAAGCTGGCAGCCAGGCACAAGTGAGAAGTGATGGGTGTCTCTTTAGGAATGTGCTGCCCAATTAAAATTGCCTCCTGGTTGGCCCAGGTGGATGCTGGACTTCTCCCCTCAGCCATGCTGGCCAGCCTCCAGGCTGAGTTGTTCTGCAAGCATTTGTTGAGGGCCTACTATGCACCAGGTGTCCAGCTGGGTGCTGGGAAAATAGGAGGAATAAGAGCCACACCAGAGAGTACAGTCCATCTGTCCTAGACACACTTTTGGAAGCAGATTGTCAGAAAGCCTCGAGGGTTCTGCTGCTTAAACCCCCAGAGCCGCTTTATTGTCCCCACTGACCTGAAGCTCTGTCTTTTCCTCCCCACAGGCCCCAGCCCTTAGCCTCTTTCTCTTCCTTCCAAAGTATCCATAGCCCTCAATATTCCTGCAGCCTACTCTTCCTCTGAAGCTGGTAGGACTCAGGCTGCTGTCTCTTCACCTCCCCTACTTTTGGAGCAGCCTGCACAACCCTCTGTAACGTCCATCCATAGTACAGACATTAGGCTTATTGTACCCTGTCCTTGCCAGGGTTCCAGTAGAGGCCACAAAGTGAGGTGACACCCATATTACTAAAGGATGGGCTCGTTCTCTAGATTCCCTAAGCGAATCCCTGTCAGTAGTGAGTCCTCAGACAAGAAAACTGAACTTGGAAGACAGGCCTCAGACAGGCAAGGGGCCTCCCTCTCTCTAAGGGCATATGCCTCAAGGGCAGACATTTAAAAAGGATAGAAACCTAAGTGTGGTCTGCATGGTGTGTGGTTAAAGCAGTTAAACTGCTTGTGTTAAAATCCAGACTTTCGTCTGGCAGGTGTGGCTCAGTGGTTGAGCGTTGAGCTGTGCACCAAGAGGTCACCAGTTTGATTCCCGGTCAGGACACATGTCCAGGTTGTGGGCCCGGTCCCCAGTGGGGGGCATGCAGGAGGCGGCCAATCGATGTTCTCTCTCATCAATGTTTCTATCTCTCTCTCCCTCTCACTTCCTCTCTCTCTAAAATCAATAAAGGAAAAAGTAATTTTTGAAAAAAAAAAAAAAATCCAGGCTTTCCCCTTTACTCTGTGCCTGTATCTTTCAGGGTTTCATTCCACTGTGAGAAAGAGACAGTCGAAAAACCCCACAATTTTGAGGGGTGGTTATTTTTCTCATGTAATGAGAAGTCAGAAGATAGGGAGTCCAGGATCTGAATGGGGCTCCAAATGCCATCAGGAACCTAGGCTCCTTCTACCCAGCCTTCTTAGCATGCACTTCTTGCCTCCTGGTCACAAGATAGCTGCCCCACCTCCAACATCAAGTCCAAATTTCAAACAGAAAGACGAAGATCAGAGGACTAATTGAGTCTCCATCCCTTTTAAGAAGCTTTCCTGGAGGTCCCACACAACCTCTGCTTACATCTCATTGGTTTGAATTGGCAAGAAAGGCTCAGAAAATATATATATATTCATCCTCACCCGAAGATATTTTTCCATTGATTTTTCAGATAGAGGGGGAAGGAGGAGGAGAGAGACAGAGAGAAACACCAACGTGTGAGAGACACATTGATTGGTTGCCTCCCGAATGACCCTGACCAAGGCTGGACAGAACTGCAACCAAGATACATGCCCTTGACCAGAAGCAATCTCTCGACTCTTTGGTCCGCCAGCCGATGCTCTTAACCACTGAAAACCGGCCAGGGCTGGGAAATGTATTTTTAATTGAGCATATTGCTGCCCCCAACAAAATCAGATTTGTATAAATAAAGAATATAAACTGGTATAGTGTTTGCAAGGAGAGAGGTGAAGACCAGATTTCAGGAAGGAGAAAGTATGGGCAGAAGTGGAAAAGGAGGAGCAATGGCTCCTTGTTGCTTCTGACAAAGATTTCTTGCTTGACCAAACTTTAGTCAAGCTCCTGAACCTTGTCCTAGGTACCTCTATGCACTTATTGTAAAATCCAGTTCTTTCAAGAACTCTCAACCCTTGATATCTGATCACCTTCAAATCTGGTTGGATTCCACATCCTTCACCATCCCCCAGGTGATGTCTGATCACCCTGGCCTGTCTTCAGCAAGCATCCTATTAGGTCAGTTTAGCCAAAATTCCCCTTACCCCTAATGTTTCCTCTGAGTAATTTTCCATCCACTAACCCTCACCCTGCTCTTGGCTGTAAATCCCTACTTGCCAATGTTGTATTCAGAGTTGAGCCCAATCTCCCACAACAAGACCCCACTACACCTATGGCCATGACCCTCTTGAATAAAGTCTGCCTTACCGTCATGCAGTATTTTTTTTCTTTAACACTTCTTACTCTAAAGGCTCAGGGGGGTGACTGTGACCAGCAGTCGGACAGGTGGCTAGACAAATGCAGGGGCCTCAGACTTCCCCGCGGGAGAATGAGGAGAGACAGGTGGAGGCGCAGAGACCTCGGAGGTGCCCAGCCTCACTCTCCATTGCCAAGTAGGCCCCTCATTCACTCAGCTGAGAATCTCTCCTCTTCCCAAGCATCATCTTTAGTAACTTCACCTGCTTAATGTCCGCCCTCACTTCCTTCTGCTGCAGGCTAGGCTCAACTGGGCAGTATCTAGAGAGAAACCCACCCTTTAAAAAGTGTTCTCTAATCCCTTATGTGCGTGCCTTTTGTGCACGTGGAGGGCTGGGGAAGGGAGGTCCTAAAACAGGATGAGGGCAGGTTTGATGTCTTCTGCATTTTTGTACCTTCAGCGTCTACATAGCCCCTGTTCTCAAAAAAAGTAGCCGAGAATGGCTTTGGCCGCCGGAGCCTCCTAACTCCTCCCAGGGCGGGCGGAGCGACATTCTGCTGCGGAAACTTGACCGGAGCCTTTCCCAACAGGTCTGGGGAGCCGAGAGCATCGCGCTGTCTCTGAGCGTTTACCCCCTCCGGGCGGCGGGGGGCGCTGCTCTCCCCCGCACTCTGCGGCCCTCTAGCGGCGCCGACCGCTGGGCCGCGAAGAGCGCACGCGCACACGCCGGCGCCCCGGCCAGCTTACTATTCGGCGCGTGCGCACCGAGTGCGGACAGCTCCGAGGACCTAAGCGGCAGGTAAACCTGCTCTTGCTGGCAGGTGGCGGGGCCGGGCGGGGTAGAGTGCGGCCCAGGCAGGGGTTGCTGGCGGTTCGCGCCTGGCAGGTCCAGGGACTCCGGCTTTCGCTCCCCCCTGGGCAAGTCTGGTGGGCTCCTAGCGCCGCTTTTTGCCAGGGGGCGTGACCTGAGCCAGCCTCCAGGGCTGAGAGGCGAGTGGGAGGATCTCTAAGGCTTGTTATTAATTGGGTGTTTGTTCGGGGAGGTTTTCTTGAGGAGGGTATGGAGTTTGCAGTAGTGTATGGGAAGGGGCAAAGCTGGACCAGATGGGAGCTGGGGTGCCCCGAGTGCCGGGATGGTGAGGAGCTGGACAGGTTGGCAGAGGCGGCCCTGCTCTCAGGCCGTGTGTAGGAGGTGGGGGGATGGGGATCACTGCTACAAAATGAAGGCCTAGTAGAAATTGGTTGGGATCACACTTAGGACAGTAGTTTGGTCATTTTTGTGTTTTCCTTTTCTCACTGATACAGTTTCTTCTCTCCTTGTGCAGTGTGGCCATTAACATACACTACCTTGACTCTACATTCTAGGACATGACAGAGGTGGCACATCCTGGCCATGGGGTCTCAGCATTCCACCTCTGCTCGCCCTCCTTCCTACAAGCGAAAGAAAGATGACAGAGAGGATATGCTGGATGAACAGGAGCAGGAAGAAGCCATTGCCCAGTTCCCATATGTGGAGTTCACCGGGCGGGACAGTATCACCTGTCTCACGTGCCAAGGGACAGGCTACATTCCAACAGGTGAGAATCTCTGATCCTGGAAAGGGTGGTTCCCCAACGAGAATCCCAAGGTACCCACAGGGCTTCTTCTGTCTCCTAGACAGAGCATTTATTCTAGGCGGTGGTGTCATAGTTGCAGATGGTGCCCTGAACAGGAGCCCACTTGGCTGACTTGATAAATTTGGGCAGGTTCCACAACTCCTCATGGTTTCTTTATATTTGAGAGTCTTTCTTATTTTCAGTTCCTCTCTTTTGTTCTTTGTTTCCTTGGTTTGGAACATTTGGTTTTGTTAAAGAACAAAAATTCATTCGAGTAAATTTGAAGATCTAATTGACTTTAGTGAGCAATTCATAAATTGAGCAGCACCCCATTTAGCAAATATACAGGAGCCCCAAGAAGCTTTACAGTGTGGGAGGCTTTTATAGGCAGAAACTGTCGTTAGCAAAAGAAAAGAGGATTGTTTCAGACAAAGGGGATTTTTCTTGGGGGGTTGGGCTTGTGGGGTTCCATTTTGGGCGTGTGGTTGTCTCTTTAACAGTTTGCTGTGCATCGTGGGATTTGTTGATAGGCATATTTCTTTATTGCTGTCACTTATAAGACCTGGCACAGCTTTGCTTGGTGGGAGGTGGGGGACCACCTTAGAAGCTTCTGTTCAAGGAAACAGATGGTGAATCATTAACAACCTAAGATCTGAAAAATATGTTTGTCAAGTGGGGAGAGAAACACAAATGCTCAGGAGTGGAGCCTAGATTAGGTGCAGAATTATATATCACAAAGCTGGTTCTCAGAAAGTCACCATAGTTTAGACAGAGGGTCACAAAGGTTTAGAGCTTTCATATTAGAGGTGAGGAGACGGTGGCCTAGAGAGGTAATGCCTTCCCCAAGGCCATGCATGAAAGCCAGAACAAGATCCTAGATTTCTCAACTTCTACGTCACTGCCCTGGCAGCACTGATAGATATTTTGTAATTTGTGGCACTCTGTATAGATATGTTTATTTCTTGTTTATTTGACCCAGAATGTGAAACTAGTATCTTAGAAATGTCTAATCCCAAACAAGAAGTATGTTGTGGCAGGCTAATGTGTGATGTGAAGGAAAGGACTGCCAACACATGGGATTTATTTTACCAAAATAATTGTTTGGTTCTTTTACAGAGCAAGTAAATGAGTTGGTAGCTTTGATCCCACACAGTGATCAGAGATTACGCCCTCAGAGAACGTGAGTTACCTGCCTCTCTCCTGTTGATACCTACTTCTATCTGTGGTCCCATTTTATACATATGAATGCCAGTTAACTCTGAAAACTTTTATCTGTTCTTGGAAATTCCTCCATTTTCTTTAATACTATTTCTTCAAGAAAGATATCTCTGACCCCAGCACCATCAGGGGGAGGAAACTTGAAGCTAGAAACCTTCTGAGGGCCAAGTGAAGGAATTGGAAAGAATTGGAGAAGAGGGGTGTCCTAGGAGGTGAAAAAATGTTGCTGTCCACACAGCTCCTCTCTTCAGCTTCCCTTTCCAGATTGCAAATAGCAAAGGCTTCTGCCACTCCACTCTTTCTTGCCCTGTTTGTGTTTCCTAGCCCTTTGTACTTTCCTGTTCCTCCCCCATCAGTCCTGGTTGTGCATTTAACCTTAACCGATTGGACCTTGATGTCTGACTACCTGAGTTGGTCATGTGCTCTATCTTTGCAGTAAGCAGTATGTCCTCCTGTCTGTCCTGCTTTGTCTCCTGGCATTTGGTTTGGTGGTTTTCTTCCTATTTCCACATTCAGTCCTTGTGGATGATGACGGCATCAGAGTGATGAAAGTCACATTTAATAAGCAGGACTCCCTTGTAATCCTTGCCATCAAGGTAAGACTCAGGGCCTCTCTTCCTGGGTTGTGCACCTGTAGGTCTTGGCCCCAGGAAACTTAACACTTGTTTCCTCACTTGCCCTGATGCAGGCCACCCTGAAAATCAGGAACTCCAACTTCTACTCTGTGGCAGTGACCAGCCTGTCCAGCCAAGTTCAGTACATGAACACAGTGGTTGGGTCATATGTGACAACTAACATCTCCCTCATTCCACCTCGGAGCGAGCAACTGGTACGCTGTCTTTTTTCGGATAGGCCTAAGAGAAAAGGGGGGGCGGGGCTGTGGGAATGCCATAGCTTCTGTACTTTCCCTTTCCTCTCATTTCCATTTATAAGAACTGGTTGATGAGAAAGACCTGGCAGGCTCTGTAATTATGACAAATTGGGGGGGGAAATCGGCCAACATTTAAGTGTTATGGGGAACAAAAGAATATGTAAAAGAAAGCAATTTGGTACAAATCAAGAAGTGGCAGAATGATAGTCTGAGGTCCACCGGCCTCTCAAAAGGGAAGAGGTAGGAAGAATGTTAAAGGCTCATAGTCTGTATGAGGGATGGTCTTGGGGAACATTCTGTATGTGATGGAAGGGTGCTCCCAGGTCTTTGGATGCTAATGATAGTACCGTTCTGTGTCAGTCCTGCCTGGCCACAAACCAACGCTGGTGTTTTCTTTTCAGGTGAATTTCACGGTGCAGGCGGAGATGGGAGGACCATTTTCCTATGTGTAGTAAGGACGCTGTTTTCTCTCTCTCTGTGTGCTCGCCACTGGATGAAAGGAATTTAAAGTTGTGCTCATTTGATTGGGGCTAGTCCTGCCTTAAGTCCTAGCTTTTGGCCTTTATGTTCCCTAGCTTTGGCTGCCTTGAGATTTATTTGGAGGAGTTTTTTTTTTTCCACCTTTATTGTTGAAAGTATTACAGATGTCCCTCCTCCCTGCTTACCTTCCCCACCAACCCCCGCCCACCTGCACCACATAGTTGTCTGTGTCCTGTTGGTTATGCATATATGCATATCAGTTCTTTAGTTTATCTCTTCCCGCCCCACCTCATCCCCCTTCTCTCTGAGGTTTGTCAGTCTGTCCCCTACTTCCATGTCTCTGGATCTATTTTGTTTGTCATCTTATTTAGTTCATTATATTCTACAAATAAGTGAGATCATGTGATACTTGTCTTTCTCTGGCTTATTTTGCTTAGCATAATATCTCCAGGTCCTGGAGGATGATTTTTTTTTTTTTTGATGTGTGACTGAAGTGCTAGAATATCTAAAAGAGAGCATTAAGCCCAGAAACATTTGCAAGCTCCAGCATTTATATCATGAGTTTGAAAAAACAAAAAGTGTCATGGTGTGGGACGATGAAAAGACACGGGATTGGGAACTAGTGAGCCGTGGCAGCGCTGAGGTCAGGAGAGTCGGTGTGGGGAGGGGAGGTGCCCCAAACAGGGCTGACTGCTCAATTTGACAGTGTCACTCTGTACTCTTTTGCTGATTCTCCTTTTTTTTTTTTTTTTAACTAAACTGTTTCCATATTTGCTGTTTGGTAGCTTCTTCTGCACATTACCTGATATCCAGGTGCACAACATAGTGATCTTCATGAGGTACGTTGCTCTCCTTCCTGCCCCGTGGCCTTTGTGTTTGAGCCTGGACCATCGGGCTTGTGAACTCGCCACCCTCCTTGGGAGATCCCGTGTGACCCACAAGGCAGGGGCACCCGACCAGAGAGGGCACGTCCGACGCCTTCAGGCACAGACATAGTAAACTCTTGGTGTCCTCTGGGTGCCATGTTCAAACCCCCTTCACAAATCACCAGACTCACAGTGAATAGTTAGATACATAATGTTTTCCATGAAATAAGTTCTAGTTCTGTGATCCCTTTAGAACCCTAATGAGACTAGTCAAGAACAAAAAATTTCCTCAAGGTATAAGTGCTGAGCGTTTGGCCAGACTGACTCTAGCCACACAAATTACCTGCCACGGGTCACAGACCTTTGGGGTGCTCCTGGAACCGTGACTGTTAAGTTTGCAGGTAATGAGGGTCTGCTGCAGACATTGAAATAGGAGGGTGTAGAGTGAGGTTTCCCAGCCTTGGCACTAGTGACATTTTGGCCAAGACAGTTATGTGCTGTGAGTGCTGCCCTGTGCATAGTAGGATATCTAACAGCATCCCTGGCCTCTACCCACTGGATGCCAGTAACACTTACCACCTCCCCCAGTTGTAACAACCCAGAATGTCTGCAGATATTGCCAGTCTGCTGTGCGGGAAAATCGTCCCCAGTTGAGACTGCTTTTGTAGAAAGTCACTTCCTGGCACAGCATCTCTGTGGATGTAGGAAGACTCTGGGTTCCTGGTTGCATAACCATGAGGATATGTGTATAGGACACATGGATATTGTTGCCCAAGTTTGCAAGAAATTATTTGGACAAGTTTTCGTATTTCATCTCAGAAACAGAATCACTTGTTCTTGGTGTCTTTTTCCTAGAACTTCAGTGAAGATTTCTTACATTGGCCACATGACCCAGAGCTCCTTGGAGACACATCACTACGTGGATTGTGGAACAAATTCCTCAGCTGTTTAGAAACTGCTTTTGGTTCTTCCAGGGCAGCACCTGTCCGAAGAGATGCAGCATCTGTTCCCAGGACCCGAGTTCCGTGCCTACCCCAGGTGGTAGAAGTAGAGGAGAAACTGGTTCTCTTGATCCCCAGCAAATACCCTCCTGCCACTTGGGAGGAAAACTCGCCTCTGTAGCACCATTTTTGTTTCTCGGAACCAGCAGAATCACTGCCCAGTACCCAGACTATGCCCAGCAATAGTAGGCACTCAAGGTTTGAAGAATTTAATTCAGATCTTTTCAGCTGTTCTTGGAGCATTATAAACTGGAAGCGTACCGTGTGCTAGGCCATAAACCCATCGAGTGACACAGAGACAGGACTGTTAGTGCAGCTGCATAGCTGTCGTCGGGACCTCATCTGCACAGGAGAGGCAGCAGGGAGGGGACATTTGAATACACAGAAGAAAGCACAGACCACTCAATATGTGACGTTTTTTCATCTGCTCCCAAATGCCTAGGAACTTTAAAAAAAAAAAAGCAAAACTTTTTTTTCTTGTGGAAAGTTATATTGTTTTTACCAAGAGTCTATGTGAGGCTTGATTTACCCTTCATCCGTGGGCTGGAACATGGATTGGGGATTTGGTAGAAAAATAAACCCTGCTTTTGATTCGTCTGTGTCTTCTCTGCTTGCCTGGATGTCTTAGTAGACACCTCTGGGGTGCTGTAGACTAGTTGCCTGCTAAGTAGGTCAACACAGGATGGGAAGGGAAGAGAAGGAACTCTGACTGTACTGTCCCTGGAGGCTGCTATTACAGAGAACAGCCTCACTTTTCTCCATCTGCCTCTGGCGGTGACAGGCTGCCCTGTTACTCTTCCGGAACAGAGCACTTACTGCCCTCTGGAGGCTGGAAGAGGTAGGGCAGAGATGCCCGAGGAGCGGGAAGCTGCTTGGTGGGAGGAATGACTTCAGCCTGTAGTTCTGATTAAGAAGGACTGGTTTGAATTTGAAAGTTTCTTGAACTGTGTCTCAGCCACCAAAGAGTGGGCTCCAACCCCACGATGGCAGACAGTCTGGTTGGGAAGCTTGAGTAGTCAGGTTTCAGAACTCGGCTGAGGTGGCCTCAGGAAACCCTAACAACAACAGGTGGTGGCAGGGGGTCAACATTAGTCCTCAGTCCCATAGCTTGATCTTCAATATTTTCTTAATGATTTGGGCACTGAATCTTCATTTAACTAAGGCTAAATTTTGTGACTGTTTTGCTGACATTGACGTGATTGAGTAAGCCCAAAGCTGGTGGCTGAAAGCTGAGTTTCAGTATTACACTGGGTCCTTGAATGGCCTATAGGATACAATAGTGATGACTGTTCTGTGAATCAAGGATGGAACACAGCCTGTGCAGAAGCAAATGTACACCATTTCTGAGAACGTTGCCCCGACACGACATTCACATTGCTTCATTTCCTCTTTCGTTTTCCCATTTGCCAAATGGTCTCTAGCATATTTTTCAGGTAATTTTGGAAAAGCTACTCATATTGGTACTTAAGTTTTAATAATTTTTGTGACTGTGCCCCAGTGACATTTCTTGCTTCTCCGTATTACCTTTAAATCCAGCTGTGATATTCAAACGAAAGCCCTTGTTTTAAACAGAGCAGTAAGTCTGACCTCATAATCCCGTGAATTCTCATACCTATTTATATTCTTAGCATCCCAAGCTGCACTTTGGGACACTCTGCATTCTTGTGTCATGCTATGTGTCAGTTCTTGAACAAATGCACACAATTTGCTCTCAGTGACACCAAAATAGGGGAAGTGGCTGGCGCAGTTGTCATTGCCATCGCCATTGTATTTCCAGTGCATTGAAACTTGGAAAGAGTGTTTCTTGGAAATGAGGTTTCATCAGAGATCTCTTTTTCTCTGTAGCTTCTGGCTTGGCCTCTCCTGTGACTCCTTTCTCGCTCTCAAACTACTGACACTGTGTCACCTGGTTGAAATCTCCACTTGTTCATTTATTCATTCCAAAAAAGTATTTATTGAGAACTTGCTGTATGCAAAGGATTGCATTTTCTAGTGTGGCTTGTCCAGAGTCATAGCTAGGAGTTTAAAACATCATTGCAAACCTTTATTATACTCACCAGACTCAATCTCTTCCTCAACTTGAGTTACCCCAAAGCATGATCCCCTCAATCTTCAGGTCAACTGTCTAGAGATTCTAAACCCAAGTGTGGGACATTTCTAAAAGAATCAGCCTATTTGTAAATGCTCTCCATGAATCCTAGGGGGTCCCCAAGTATTTCCTCTGTACAAAATAATCCTTATTCTTCACCTTTACAAGTAAGATTCTTCATCGCCTCAAGAGCACTCTTAAGATTCTCTCTGTGTTCTTTCACTTGTTTAGAAGGGGAGGCTATTTCAGAAGTTGTTTTGTAATTTACCCAGGATCTAGGGAACTTGAGTAAGTCTTAACTGGAGCAGACCCCTGACTCCTAGTTGAAGCCTTCAGACACTTCCGTAGAGATGAGGAAGCTCAAGAGAGGAAAAGTAATCTGAGGCCTCACAATTAGCCAGATCTGTCTGCTCCATCCTGCTGGGGTCAGGATTTTATATGAGAAGTTATTCTAACTGGGGAGACATGCCTTTCCCAGGGTATCAAGGATCACAGGAACCAATAGCATGGCCCTGCAAGCCAGGGTGGTGCATTTTGATTTGACCACATTTTGATTTGACAACACCCAGGCAAGGTTTGCTGTTCCTCTGCTTCTCTTCCCTTAAGCTCTACCTCTGGTTCACTCCTTGATTGCTATGCAATACTTACTACAATTTCTAGATTTTACCAGGTACCCAGGAAGTGGGTGGGCTGCGAGGGATCACCTTGATATCCTGGTGCAAATGGACTTCTCTTACAAAGGTCTGAGCTGCTAGCCACAATCTACCGAGTTGCTTTAGTAAGAATAAGTAGCTCTGACATGACTGTGGGAAGCAAAGTGAGCTAGAAAGTAGCATGGACTCTTGGAGTGTGGTTGACAGGTTCAACCCAAACTCAACTCTTCAGTTCCACCTGTTGTCTAAGGAAATGTTTTAATGAGCATCTGTACACCTCACTGCTTTCTCCTGGGCCTCCATTTTCTCTCCTGATAGATGGAAGGGTTGTTTGTGTTAAATTATGAACTATCCCTCTCTAGTGGAGAAGGTGACAGCTTCCTCATCTTTGCCACACACACAAAAGTCATTAGAAAGCAAGGGACACCTGATGGTGGGGAGAAATGGGACAGTGTCTATTCATAAGACTGATGATGGGAGGAAGTTCAAAGAAGCTTTAAGTGTAGGTCCAGGAAGTGTAGAATGGGGGACAGAGGTACAGGGGCAGGAAAGAGGAATAGGAGTGGATTAAGCGTTCAACATTTCCACCTCTCCTTGACCTAAAAGTCTAAGAAAAAGACACAGATCAGTAGTTCACCAAGATTACCTGGTTGTGTGCACTTAGCATGGGCCTCTGTGGATTCTCTCCCCTCCCCTTCTCCTACCTCCCTGCACCTCCTCCCTGGGAAGCATCTCCGATCTCTCCTATCCAGCAAGATGTAGCCCACACATTGTCCCATCCCGAGCTCAGAGCATATCACTTCTCTTGCACTAATTCACCCTAGAGTCCTGTTCCGAGAACAAGGCCATCCCTCCCTTGTGCCTCCCTTCCCCAATCTTGGTCTCTGGTCCCCGTTTACCCCTAGGTTCCACACAGTGGCAAGGTTCACAAAAAGAGGCAAATTTGTGTTTGCATGAGGTCACTAAACCAGGCGATGTGGCTTCAGTGCCCGCCCTTTGGTTGAAAAGTCAACAGAAGAAAGCCTTAGGGTGGCCATTTGGTCATGCCTACAGAATCAAGGACTAATGGAAAATAAAGAACAAGTCTCAAGTCAATATGTACTTTCCAATAATTTTTTTGTTTTTAATATCAATCGATGTTTTAAAAAATACAGAGGTGTTTGACACAGAATAGCACCATTGTGTAGGACACACAGTTCCTGCGCCCGGCACCTGAAGGGGGGTCTTCTTGCCTGGGCTGGGGGGTAGTCACTCAGGGGGCGTTTGACTCACACCAGTTAGTTTCCTGCCTCTGCTTTGACCCAAAGGTCTTACAGGAAGACAATAAATAAATAGAACACCGAGATTTTATTTTGCAGTCTGCCCAGTTCAGGTCTCTTAGAAAGAGAAGGGAGAAAAGTCCAAACTGTGAAAGGGTGGGATGAATGGACATCAGGTCAGGTCAGCCATTCAGTGCAGAGTCCTAGAGTGACTGGGATTGGAAAGTACTTGGGTCCTTTGGGTTTGCAATGGATTGTGTTGTTTCTGGGTTCGGGTTTTTACAAGAAGCAGACAGGCCCTATGTCCACACCAAATTCCTGCTCAGGCCCTCCTATGTCCATGGGTGCAATGTCAATGATGGGGAGGCGCGAGGTCTTCTGTGACCGGTACTCAATCATAGTCTTGCCCCACTTACCGGTGTGTTTCTGGGGGAGAAAGAGAGGAGACACTATTCAGTGGATGCCTTGCAATCAGTGCCAGCTGCCCAGGACCCCAGACTGAGCATCGCAGAACACAAAGTACAAAACACACTTGGTGCCCCTTAGACCTCTTCCTGGCTGGGCAGAGCACTCTCCACCTCCACTCCTATCCTTCACAGCAGGGCCTCCTCCACCCTGCCTGCTCCCTTCCCACTCCCCACAGTGAGCTCCGGGCCTGTGACCTCCCATCACTCCATCTCAGTCGGCCCATACACATTACAGGAGTCCTCCTACAGAGCCATTGGTCACACTGAATATGGCCTTATTTCCCCTGAGCCAAGGGAGAACAGCATACACCTCTCCCTCACTGTCACTTTGCATGCCTCCTCTACCTAACCCCTCACACACACGCCTCTGATGAACCCACACTTTAGGACCATGACACCTGCTGCTGACCCTCTGCCCACTCTAGCCTGAACCCTGGGCTCCAGGCAGCTCATCTCTCTGGTAGCTCCAGCCAGCCAACTCACCGTGCAGCCATCCTTCAGGACTGTATACGTGAACCTGCTGTTGCCCTCAGCCCGGATCTCCACGTCGTTGGAACCCTGGATGAGCAGGGCCTTCTTGAGGTTGCCAGCTGCTTCGTCCAGGTAGGCGATGCTGTTCTTGCAGTGGTAAGTGATGTTCTGGGAGCCCTCGGTGGACAGCAGGCGCAGGAAGGTCATCTGGACATTGGCAGTGTTGGGAGCCAGGTTGTCATCTCCATAGCTGAACTGTAGGGCAGAGAGCAGTAGTATGAGGCCTGGGAGTGGCATTCAGTGGGACCTGCTCCAGGGTGTAGAGCAAGCCTCCAAGGATCTCTTTCTCCACCTCTAAATTCCTCCTCTCTCCTTCCTCTTAAGCCCCAAAGAAAACTGGTGAGAATATGGACAAGGTGCTAAAAAACTTCCAGGGAGAAAGAAGACAAAGATCGGAGGAGCCATCCCTGGCCTAGAGCAACCAGGCACTCACGTGGAAGCCACCGTTGATGGTTTCTCCAAACCAGATGTGTTTCTTGTCTTTGCTCTTGCTGCTCCACCAGTTCTTCTTGGGAACGTTCGCTGGGTTGGGGTAGACACAGGTCTCGCCAGTCTCCATGTTGCAGAAAACCTTCATGGCGTCCAAGGTACAGCCCTGGTTGGGGTCAATCCAGTAGTCTCCTGCAGGAGAAGGAGGTGACATTCCATCAGGGCTCAGACAGGCACAGACACACCCTCCCAAAGAGCCAGAGACAGGAAAGCCTATGGGGACACCAGGGGACGAGGAGTAGGGTGTGAGGGCCACACGTGGCCCAAGACAGGAGAGATGGAGGGATCAAGGGCCAGGAGAACTGAATGGAAAAGTCCAGTGCTAAATGAAGGTGTGAGCAATAGGACAGGAGCAGAGCCCGCCTGGTGGATGGAACTCTACCCTGAAGTCACTTCCACCAGGTAGCCATGGCAGGACAGAAGCCAAGGCCCCAGTGTCTCTGCTGTGAAATGGGGGAGCAACCACCTGCCAGAACCTTCCAGGCCCGCCCCTGCCCTGCACTGAGGTGCCTCCTCCCTTCTTCTGAAGGGGTCATGCCCAATGGGCTGACTTCCTACTCTCTGGGGCAGGGGGTCCTGCCCTCCAGGCTCACCGCTCTTCCATTCAGGGTGGCATAGTTTCAGGTCCCGGCAGGTGCGAGCGGGGTTCTTGCGGGAGCCCTCGGGGCTTCGGATGCTCTCAATCTGGTTGTTGAGGGACTTGAGTGTGGCATCCACCTCGGCGTCATGCTGTCTCAGGTTGCCGGCTGCCTGGTCGGCCCGCATGTACTGCATAGGGTCAGGGCCTTTCTCTCTCCCGCCTAAGCCAGCAAAGGCTGACATGTCAATACCAGGGCCAGGGGGACCTGGAGGGCCAGGGGGTCCAGGATTTCCGGGAGGACCCTGCATCAGGAAACAGAGAAGTCAGCCAGGAATTGTGGGGAGGCGCCCCTCCTGTGTCCATCCCCACCTGCTAGAATGCACTAGAGTGTTTCCTTCTCAGTCCCATGGGTGGGGGAGGGGGGACAGCAGGCCGGGACCAAGAAAGCCACAGCACCTTCCCTATTTCTTCATTAGCCCCTCTCTTCTGTTTTCCAACACCAATCATGGGCCCTTTGACCCTCCAGGGAGACCCCAGGATAAAGGATACCATCACCATTAGCTGCAGGCTGATGCCCCAAGGGGGCCGTTAGCACCAGAAAACTCAAGCCTCCAGGATGCTGGGACACCCCAGGTGGCCGGGAAGGAGTCAGGACACTTACAGCGGGGCCTGTTTCGCCTGAACGTCCACGGGGACCAGGAGGTCCAATGGGGCCAGGGATTCCATTAGCACCATCTTTGCCAGAGGGACCGACGGGGCCAGGAGGACCCTGCAGGCCAGGGAGAGAAAGGCAGTGAGAGCAGTGTCATCAGCAAAGGGCAGGGCTGGTTAGGTGGCCCTCCTGATAGCACCAGCTACTCTGCTCCCAATTCTTCACATTTCTCAGTCATCAAAGCCCAAACTGGCTTCATGTTCTCCTGCCCTCCTAAGCTCCTCTTTGTAAAATCCTATTCCCCGGAAGTCCTCTCATGTTCAGCCTACCTGTGATCTCAGGTGCTTTTCTAGCCACAGTCCCACTGAGCAGTCCTGCCTCCGCTGCTGAGTGGGCCCCCTGAGCCCACCGCTTCCCCAGAAGCAGCCACATTTCCCTCCCGATCGGACGCCTGGCCAGCACCCCGGCCCCACCCCTGAGGAAGGGTTCACTCCATGTCACTCACTCTGGGGCCAGAAGGACCCGCAGGACCAGAAGCACCTTGGTCTCCAGAAGGACCCTGTGTAGAAGGAAGAGGCAAAGGTCAGAGGTCAGCACAAACAGGGCCCCATCTTCCAGGATGGGAGGGCTTTTTGAATATATATATGGAGTTGGAGGGGTAGATACATGTCCTACCCCCATTCCCATTCCTCCCCCCCAGCCCTGAGGAAGTCCTGAAATTTTCTTAGGATGATCCCAAGTTGTCTTAGCAGCATGAGAAACTCAAGTGGGCTCTGAGCAATGGGGGCCCTTGGGGAGCCAAGCACAGACGGCAACACTCACAGGGGGGCCAGGAAGACCCTGCAGACCGGTGAATCCACGGTGTCCCTTCAGTCCCCTCTCGCCAGCCTCTCCAGTTTCTCCTTTGTCACCTCGGGGGCCTTGAGGGCCCTGGGAACAAGACAGACAAATACAGGCTGGGTCAGGTTGGGCTGGGCAGGAGCCCTCTGCTGGCCTCACCTGAGCCAGGAGTCCAGGGTCCCCAGGGCACCCACTGCCCTCCCAGGCTGCCCCTTAGGGACCCAGTTCAGGACACTCAAATACTCACTGGGATTCCTCGGGCTCCAGCTGGTCCTGCGGGTCCCATGGGGCCTTGTGCACCCTGTGAAGAGAGTGGGAGCAGGGTCAGAACAAGGCCAGGACAGGGCCGGCCTCCTCTGCGTCTGCACTCGGGCCAGGCACCGAGACTGCTGCCCCCACGGTACTCACAGTTTCTCCTCGGTCTCCTTGCTTGCCAGTTGGGCCAGCGGGGCCAGGAGAGCCAGGGGGCCCAGGGGCTCCGGGAGCACCCAAGGGACCAGTCTCACCACGATCACCCTGTCAGGAGAGAGTTCTCGGGCTCAGAGAAGAATGTTCCAGAAGAAGCAAGGAAAGAAGGCTCTTCCAGACTGACACAAAACTGACTCCAACCTGCTACTCCGAGCTGACCTATTAGGCCCAATGGAAGGTCCTCCCGGTCCCACTGTCCATAGAGACCCCAGATATTCACCTTGACTCCAGCTGCACCGTCTCTGCCAGGGGGGCCGTCAGCGCCAGGGCTTCCCTGGACAAAGGGAAACCATGTGGTTAGAGCTGCCCCCGCACCTCCCACGCGGTTCCTGCCCTCCCCTCAAAGCCCCAGGCTCGCTCTCTCTGTCCCACAGAGCTTCCTCTGCCTTCTTCCCTGTGCACCCAGTTCTAAGTCTCTGTGCCCTCCTCTCTCCATCACGACCTTCCCATGGCACCTGGATGCTTGAGCCTCTCAGCCATGGCCATCCTGCCATCCCCTTCCCAGGGCACCAGGACTTGGCCTGCCTGGCCAGGTCCAGAGACACACAGGGTGCCTCTCCCTAGTCAGGGCCACCCCATGGTGGGTCCCACTGCTCACCTCTCGTCCAGGTTCACCAGCAGGACCAGTCAGGCCAGGAGGACCCACAGGGCCAGGGGGACCTCGGTCTCCAGACGCACCAGGAGCTCCCTGTTTGCCAGGCTCACCCTGAAGGGACAATGACAATGATGATGAGTGTGGACTCTAAGTGTCCCTGCCAGGACCCCACTGAGCCTTTCCGGGGGAAGGGCTGCGAAGGGACAGTTCCGAGGGTGCTGTGTGGGTGGGAGCCTCGGGGTGGCATTGCTTCTGCACCACGAGCAGAATGGAGAGCTCCTGGCCTGAGCCAGACTGAGCCCAGCTGGCCCAGAAGAAGGGGCACCCCTCACTCACCGACGGGCCAGGCAAGCCGGGGAATCCTCTCTCACCACGCTGCCCAGGCAGACCAACGATGCCCCTCTGACCAGCCAGACCCTGGGGACCTGGAGGACCGTCGGGACCCTAAGAGGAAAGGTGGGAGATAAGACCTTGAGAACTGCCACAGCGCGGACACCCACACAAGCCAGCCTGGTGCCTACTCTGCAGGGAGCGGCGCCCCTCCATCCTCCAAGCACACTTCTGGGCTCTGCTGCCCTCCGCACTGCCCCCACAGCCCCTGCTGCCCCTCCCCCCTCCATGCTCTCTGAGCTCAGAACCCTCTCCTCTCCTTGGCCCTGGGCCAACCCAGGCCAGAGGAGGGACTTACAGAGGGACCATCATCTCCAGGCTCTCCCTTCTCGCCAGGGGCTCCGGCAGGACCTTGGAGGCCAGGGTCACCAGCTCGGCCGGGGGGCCCACTGTCTCCTCGAGCACCTTTGGGACCATCTTTTCCAGAAGGACCAGGGGGACCAGGGGGTCCAGGGTTGCCCTAGAAGGAGCAAATGCAGGAAGTGAGAATGAAACCCACACTTGCCCTCAGGGCTGCCAAAGCCACCATGGCCCCAAGGACAGCAGTTTTCCCCTGGCGAAGGGCAGCTTGACCCTTGCCCAACCCGTCTCCCTCTTTGATCTCCTCTCCCGCGTGAGCGCTCTGGGCAGCCGGCCCTGGCTTCTTAACACACTTTGCTTGTTTTGGTCTACTTGGAGTCCCTCCTGCCTCCTTCCCCTCGGCCTCAGTCCCCCACCCACCTCACCCCATTCCTCAAGGAAGGGATCAGACCCAGCTCCCTGCCCCGGGGCCTGTGCACCCACTGCTCCTGCTTTCTGCATTGCTGGTGAGCTGGGTAGCTTTCCTGACCTCTCCTCCCTCCGCTGCAAACTCCCTAAGGGCAAGATGTATGACTCGTACGGGGCCAGGTGCACAGAGCGTGCTCAAGAAATGTGTGTCCATGATGAAGGCCCCATCCTGCCCACCAAGCCAGAAATCTGAGGGTTTGAGCCCAGCCAGCTGGGAAGGCTGCTCATAGCTACCAAGAGGGTCACCCCTGCTCCCAGAGGCCTATAAGGGGATCAGGTCCCCATAGCCAATTAGCAACTCCCCGCAGAAGAAGAAATGGGCACAAAGGAGTGAGAGGGGCTCTCTGGGCCCCTGTCAGGAGAACTGGGCAAGACTCTGCAGCCCCTGCCTGTGCCTCGCGAGCCCAGAGGCAGGAGCCAGCTGGAAGCGGCACTCACATTGGAGCCTGGGGGTCCGACGCGGCCAGCAGCTCCGGGGAATCCGGTGGCACCCTGTGTGAAGAGCAGAGGGCCCCTGAATCCCTCGGTCCCTCGGGAGGCCCAAGGATTTAATGTAGGGGTCTGAGAGGCTGGTGTGGAAAGGGGCAAGGGGAGCCATAGAGGGAAAGGAGCCTGTGGGGTCTGGCCAGGGAACCGGGCAGCTGTAGCTTCTCTGCCTGGGCTCCTGCAGGGGGCACCCAGCACCTAGGGCTGGGTCTCTGGGATCGTGCACCCACAGAGAGGGGCACCCTCCCTCGGGATGGGCTGTGGCTGGGCCAAGAGCAAGACTGAGGGAGAAGGAGGTGGGTGAGTCCCAGAGCACCATAGTGGAGCCTCTTTGGCCAGAGGGCCTTTGTGAGGCCAGGGGTGGGGGGGTGAGAGAAGCTGCTACACCCTTAGCACCCTCCCCCCACACCGGGGTCATGGTGGGAATGGGAGCCTCACTCACCGGGGGGCCTTGAGCACCTCGGGCTCCTTTAGGACCAGTCACACCAGTAGGACCCTGGGAAAGGAGGGAGAGACAGACAGTGAGGCCTGGCCGCCCTGGGGAGGGCCTGTCTGAGCCCCAGCAGTGAGCTCCCAGCCTGGAGAAGCTGTCCCTGCGGGTGGCTTGCCGGGCCACCAGGAGGCTGGTGTTCGAGGTGTCAGGGAGGAGCCCACCAGGCATCCACAGAGCCAGTCACTTCTCCCCGCCTCCCACCCCCACCCCAGAAGACCAGCGGTTCTGTCCAGCGCTGTGCACCCTCAGGGAGACGTAGCCTGCACTCTGTGTCCACCTCCCAGCACCCCACCACACACCCACGCTCACACCCAGGAAAATAAAAGCCAATTTCTCTACTTGAGCCTTTATCCCTAAGTACAAACTCCTCTTCCCCGCAGCCTCTCCCTCCTGTGGCGGAAGCAGCAGGCTCCGCAGTCTGCTGGGTGGAGGGCCCGAAACTCAGGCGGGGTGTCCCCCAGGCCTCCCAGCCGGTCTCTGCCTGTCCCCCCTCACCCTGCTCTGTGGGAACAGCTCCTGGGGGAGCTTGGCATACCCACCTGAGGCCCAGGAGCTCCAGAGGGGCCCTGAGGACCTGGGGCACCGGCATCGCCTTTCTGGCCGGCCTCTCCTTGCTCACCCTTGGCACCTGGCTGGCCATCAGCACCCTGCCCCAGAAAGGAGGAAGCGAGTGAGCGAGGGGCAAGCCAAATACTGAGGTTCTTCCTAAAGGGCCGGAGACTGAGCGAGTATGTGCGCGTGTGTCACCCTGGCCTGAGAGGGGGTCTCAGGGTTGTTCTGTCAGTGTGGAGATGTGAAAGGGGAGGAGGGAAGAGACCACGTCTCTCTTCTTTAAACTCTGTCCCTCGCTCCCCACAGGCCGCAAAGTGCCCTCAGTGCCGAATGTGGAGCTGGCCTGAGTGGAGGGGGTGGGAGGGGTCCAGATGTGGAGCTGCCTGAGTGGAGGGGGTGGGAGGGGGTCCAGATGTGGAGCTGCCTGAGTGGAGGGGGTGGAGGGGTCCAGATGTGGAGCTGGCCTGAGTGGAGGGGGTGGGAGGGGGTCCAGATGTGGAGCTGGCCTGAGTGGAGGGGGTGGAGGGGGTCCAGATGTGGAGCTGGCCTGAGTGGAGGGGGTGGAGGGGGTCCAGATGTGGAGCTGCCTGAGTGGAGGGGGTGGAGGGGGTCCAGATGTGGAGCTGCCTGAGTGGAGGGGGTAGAGGGGGGTCCACAGGGGCACTCACGGGAGGACCAGCGAATCCAGCAGGTCCGGGAGGTCCAGTCTCTCCACGCTCGCCCTGTGAGAGAAGGGTGCCCAGGAGTGAGGCCCACTGCCTGCTGCCCTGGTCCCTCCTGCAGGCCCACAGCCCCTTCAGGCCCAGCCCAGCCCCTTGCACTGTAACCCCCAGAAAGAAGGCATTGAAAGTAGCTTCAGTCCTAAATACAGGGACCCAGGTCAGAAAGCCTCTTGGCCAGAGGATCTAGAGACTCAAAGGCCCTCCACCCTGGTCACATCATGGGGTGACGTGACTTCTCCCTTCATTTCTCCTCTCTCCTCCCACCCCCAGACCCAAAGGGCAGGGAGTGAGCGGGGCCAGGGCCTGCGGGGCCAGGCTGAGGCAGAGTGACTTGCTCATCCCAGGGGGCTGGGGACAGAGACAGGCTCGGGGGCAAATACTCACCGGGGCCCCTCTAGCACCAGCTGTTCCGGCGGGACCAGGAGGGCCAACTTCTCCCTAAGGTTGGGAGGGGTTAGGGGTCAAAGTGTGGTCTTGGAGAGCAAAGTGCATCCAGGCAGCCCTGACCATGGATAGGGGCTCTGGGTCCCCCCAACCCACAGCCTTTCTCCCCATTGCTTCAGTCCACACCTGCCCCCTCCACAGGGCATTGCTGAACGGCCTTTCCCCCCAGTCCCTCTGCTCCCCTCGCCAGGGCACACAGCCAATGACTGCTCCTCGCAGCCCCTGGTGGGCAGGAGGGTGGTAATTGATGAGCGAGGAGAAGAAATAACAGTCTTTGGCAAGATATGAAACAGAGGCTCCATGGGGAAAGGAAGCCAGGACTCACCTTCTCACCATTGGCACCAGCCGGGCCAGGAGGGCCAATGGGACCTGTCAGACCCTGGGGAGAGAAAAAGCAGAGGTGAGGAAGGCAAGGAGAGCTGGCCAGGGGCTTGGAGCCCAGCAGGGACTCTGGGACCCCACACCCAGTGGACTTTGGTGTGTCCTCCGTCACCCCAAAACTCCCTCTCACCCTGTGGCCCCCAGTTTTGACAGGGAAGTCCCTATGGCTGCCCGCCCGGACAGCTGAGCTGGGAGGAGGGACTGCACACATACACGGCCCCTCTCTCCCGTTGCAGGGCTGGGGACCTGTAGCGTGGCCTGTGTCTGTTCCCACCCAGTCCCCAAGAGGCCTGCGACCAGCATTCACTTACTCGTCCGCCGTCCTTCCCGGGGGCTCCCTCTGGGCCTTTCTCACCAACATCACCCTGGGGGACAGAGAAAACGGCCGCCTCAGGGGCCACTCCAAGGAGCCCTTTGCCAGCTCAGTCTCACCCCAAATGGGGCTCCGAGAAGAGCTCAGTCTAAGGGTGAGTGACAGGAGTCACAGGAGTGAGACGGAGGGAAGGGTGAGGGAAGGATGCCACTAAAAGGCAGAGACTTTGGAGAGGGCGCTCCAAGTTCCTCAGGAGTAGCGGGGGGCTCCCCTCCTCAGGTACTGGGGGAGACGGAGTGAGTGGGGGGCAGGGAAGCATGGCTCTGGGGAGGCACATCAGCCTGGTACTTACCCTGTCTCCTTTGGGCCCAGAAATGCCAGCTGCTCCCCTCTCACCAGGCATCCCCTGCAGACCTGGAGGGCCCTGAGCCCCAGGGGGGCCAGCCGGGCCAGATGCACCCTAGGGGGAGAGGGAGAGAGGAGACTGTGGTGGGCAGCACCTCCCCTGAAACCCAGTGCCCAGAGGCCCCTTTCCTTCTCTTCCTCCTCTGCCCAGACCTCCTTTCCGTTTCATCTTCACTCCTCCCTCTTCCCCTACCTCTCCCTCCTCAGCAGGCCCCAGGCCAGCCCCAGGACCCCTGCCAGCAGGACCAGCCTCACTTACTTTGGGACCATCCGTGCCGGGAGTGCCAGGGAGGCCACGGGGACCCTGGAGGCCCTGGGCACCAGGAGAACCACGTTCACCTGGGAAACCTCGTTCACCCTGTGGCAGAGACACCAAGGAGCAGTTAGGCTAAAGAGATGGGGTGGAGGCTCCGGAGAAGCAGGGGAGTGGGGAGCAGAGCGGGAGCCCAGCACGCAGGGCAGTTGTCCTGCGGTGGGGGGGCGGGGGCACCAGCAGCACCACACAGGGAGAGAGCAGGCCCTTGGACACCACCAGGGACGCTCAGCAGGACACTCACTCTGGGACCCACGAGGCCGGGGGCTCCAGCTTCACCGGGAACGCCCTGGAGAACAAGAAGGATGTTTGAAAGACTGAAAATTTTATGTCCGAGCCCTGGCTGAGCATCCCTCCCCCTGAGCTCAGACTGTCATCTTGGGAGCTGGGATTTGGGCCCAGATATCCTGGGCCTAATGGGGCTCCTCGTGCCCTCCTGCCCTTGTCTCATGCTCACCTGGTCACCTGGTTTTCCACCTTCACCTGGGGGACCGGGAGGGCCAGGAAGTCCCTAGAAGCCAAAATGACAAGCATTAGCAAAGGGGTGAGTTTGCTGCCCCCACCCTTCAGGGAGACCCAGCACAGGGAGGGGGAGACGAGGGGTGCAGGGAAACCTCATTCCCCCTGGCCCCCCTTGAGGAGGTGGGCCCTCCACCCACAGTGCCAGCTGCCCCACTGAGCACTGGGCACGGAGGGGACTGCAGAGAAAGCCTGGTTCAGCGCCTACCTGGAACCCAGATGGCCCAGGAGCACCCTGCTCGCCTCGTTCACCTGAAGGTCCCTGCAGAGGAAGCAAAGGCGAGTTGAGCCCCCTCTCCAGAACACCTGAGAGCTTCAGCCAGAGGCCCTGGGGGTGGCCACAAGAGGGCAAGGCGGACTCCTCGCACAGCCCAAGCAAGGTGTGTATGCCTGTATGCCCCGCTGTTCTCCCAGCAATGACGGCCAGGGTGGGATACCCCACCTCGCCTTAGGGTGGGTCTGGTGTCCTGGATCAGACCCTGTCAGTCCAATACTGAGCGGGCCTGAGTCCCCCCACCACCACCCCACCAAGCCCCTGTCCACAGGGCCACCTGGAGTAGCTGGGCAGGTACTTACAGCGGGTCCAGGGGGGCCTGCAGCACCTGTCTCACCATCTTTGCCAGGAAGACCCTGGAGGGGAGAGAGGAGGGTGATGGAATGACACACTCTTCTTCAGTTCTGCAGACCCCAGCACTGGGCAGGTGCACTTTGTAGCCCCGAGTTTCCACCCCCCACTGTCCCGCACAGGAAGTCCATGTCCACCCGTCCCTCCCCTTCCCTCCCTGACCCCTCCTTTCCCTCAGTCTTTCTCAGCATGGGGGTCTTCTCTGTCTCCCTGGGCTGCTGAGTGACCGCAACCAGAAGTCCCCCTGTGTGAACCCCCAAAGGCCCAGAGCAGATGGCTCGGCACAGGATGCCACACTGCTAACTTGGGATCCCAGGAGCATGTGGTAGGGGTGCCACCCCCTCGTGGGTGTCCAGCCAACACCAAGGCACGGCGGGGCAGGTACTTACTCTCAGACCAGGAGCCCCGGGCAGTCCTTTCTCACCAGCCTTCCCAGGCTCGCCCTGGAGGAGAGAGCGCAGGACCATGAGGGGGAGGGGTGGGTAGGAGTGCAGGGTGGAGCAGGCTGGGGAGATGGGCTTGGGGCCTGACAGGCAGCAAAGGCTGGAGCCGAGAGTCAGCACCTTCTCTTACACTCAGAGGCATGAACTGAGGGCACTGCCCCATGGAAAGTGTCACCGCTGAGAGGTGTCAAGGCTCTCGGAGCCCCGAGTCTCCCCAGATCTCGTGCATCCCTGCAGGACATGGAGGCCCGAGCTGCCCGTGGCATCAGGACCCTGCTCATCACTGCCCTTCGGTTAACCCTGTTCAGGAGCCAGCCCTCTTCCCAGGGGGGGAGGGAGCACCATGCAGAAGGAAAATGAAGGGCAGATTGCTACTTACATTGGCACCTTTGGGGCCAGGGAATCCCATGACACCAGGCTGCCCGCGAGCCCCCTGAGGACCTGGGGGTCCAGGGCGGCCATCTTCACCAGGGGCTCCCTGAAAGAGAGGACACTGGGCTCAGAACAGATACTCTGGCACATTCATCCATCCAGTATCTACTAAGTGCCTACGACGTGGCAGGCACGGGACAAGGCACCGGCCAGACACCACATGTGTATTGACCAAGGCTGCGACCAGCAGCCCACACCACACACACGGACCCCGTCAGTGACAAGGCACTGCTTCTGAAAGTGTGTACCGGACTTTGTCTTCCCCCAAATGCACCAGGGGGTGACATTTTCAGAGCTCACAGACACTGCACAGGCCACACCTGACCCCATACCTACCATCTGCCCCCTCCCCAATTCTCAAAATTCACAGGCAGTCCCTACCCAAACTCCTGTCTGTCTTCCCACCTGCTTCCCCAAGGATACCCCAACCCCTCCCAACAAGCCAGATGATGGACTTACAGAAGGACCAACTTTGCCTTGAGGACCAGCATCCCCAGGACGGCCAGTGAGACCCTTTGTGCAGGAGAGAGGAAGGTGGGTGTCACAGCAGGTCCCAGGCCCTCCCAACCCTGGCAGCGCAGGGTGGAAGGGAACAAGTGGGGAAGGGCGGGGGGTCTGCTCGGAGTCTGAAGCCGAGGGCGAAAGCAGCTCGGTACTTACCCGGGCTCCAGGAAGGCCAGGCTCTCCGGGGCGGCCAGGGTCACCGTTGGCTCCCTTGGGGCCAGCAAGGCCACTGGGCCCTCGCTCTCCAGGGGCTCCCTATACAAGAGGAGGCAGGAAGTCAGCGGGAGGCCGTTAGACTCAGGATGCAGGAAGGGACCCCAGCCCCTCTTCCCAACTTACCTTGGGACCTGCCAGACCATCTTGACCAGGGAAACCACGGTTGCCAGGAGCACCCTAGGAGAAGTGAGGAGGAAAGGCCGTGAGCTGGAAGGGCCCCACCGAACCGTGGCTGCCGAGCGCCTCGCCAGGCTCCAGGGGCTCCATCCCACCAACCGCAGTTTCTATGGAGCAGTAGCTACAGCTTGCAAGATTCTGAAAGATTAACTTCTGTCTCCACCTGTCCAGGAAGGAGCTCAAACTAGTTCATGTCATCCTGGGGTGGGGGGCACAAACAAGGAGAAGGGAGCCCGATGCCCATGGTGGTGGGTGAAGGAAAGAAGAGCATGATGTTCAGGAGGTCACGGCACTTGGCAAGAGCACAGAGCTGCAAGAACTCGACTTCCCTCTGGAGGTCACACACCAGTGAAAGGGACTCCCAGCCCACTCACTCTCTCTCCAGGGGGGCCGATGGGCCCAGCACCACCAGGCTCTCCGCGGGCACCTCTTTTGCCTTCTTCACCAGCAGGACCAGGGGCTCCTTGGGGGCCTGCAGGGCCCTGAGAACCAACACAAAAGAGAAACAGGTGAGCCCTTCCCTGGCCCTGTGCAAGCACTGACTGGCGTGGAGGGTGTGGCCTTGCCATTGTTTCAGGGCTGGGGGACGGTGGGAAGGGAGGCCATAAAGGACCAGCCGTGGGAGAGCAGAGTGGCCCAGGGGAGACAGAGGGTGTCACGTTCAAACTGGTCGAGCCAAAGATGAGAGCCAAGCTACAACCTCTTCTCAGCCCTGTCACAGCCCGAGGCGTCCCCGAAGGTGGCTATGGGCAGGAGGATGGCCCTGGGCCCCGGAGACTGGGCACAGCCTGAGACATCCCTGAAGGTGGCTGTGGGCAAGGGATGGCCCTGGGCCCCGGAGACTGGGCAAGCCTGAGACATCCCCAAAGGTGGCTGTGGGCAGGGGATGGCCCTGGGCCTCGGAGACTGGGCACAGCCTGAGACGTCCCCGAAGGTGGCTGTGGGCAGGGGATGGCCCTGGGCCCGGAGAGCAGCAGCAGGAGAGTCAGGGCTGACGGGCAGATACTCACAGGTTCTCCCTTGGGGCCTTGTTCGCCTTTGAAGCCAGCAATGCCAGGTTCTCCCTTGACAAAAGAGAGAAGCGAGTTCTCACACTGGGTTCTCTCCGGGGACCCTGCCCTGCCTCCCGAAACCCGTAAAGGTGCCCACCAAAGAACACCAGTGTGTGGGGGGGGGAAAGAGGGACAGTGGGGTCTGACTGCGGGTGTCAGTGGGACTTAGGGTTCACTCCAGGCTCTTACCGTCTGACCTTTTGGGCCCAAAGGACCAGTTGCACCTTGAGGGCCAGGAGGACCACGGGGCCCAGGGAAGCCAGGAGCACCAGCAATGCCAGGAGCACCCTGTCAGCATGAGCAGAAGAGAAGGGCATCAGGAGAGGGACTGAGGGAAGACCAACCCCACCTGAAGGAGCCACGTCCACAGGCAACACTCACAGCAGATCCTTTGGCTCCAGGAATTCCATCTGTTCCGGGGTTACCCTGAAAAAGGAGACAGGGTCATTATGTTTTTATCCTCACCCAAGGACTTTTTTTTTTTTTTGCATTTATCTTCAGATAGAGCGGGAGGGAGAGAGGGGGGAAGAGAGAGATAGAAACATCGACGTGAGAGAGACACATCGACTGGCTGCCACCCACACGACCCCAACCAGGGCCGGGGACAAACTGCAACCGAGGTACGTGCCCTTAGCGGGAACCGAACCCGGGACTCTCTGGTCCGCGGGCCCGATGCTCCAACCGCTGAGCCAAACCGGTCAGGGCAGAGACAGGGTCATTATAAAATAAACAGCGAAGAATAAGCCCTAGCCCTCCCAACCCTCCCAGGCCGCAGGTCCAGGGGCTGGGCTAGCAGCGGCCCTTTCCAGGCACGTCCTGCTAACTGCTTCAAGGATAGGATGGGGGCTGGAGGGAGACCGGCGGCGAGGTGGGGGTGGGGGAGCAGGCATGGGGTCAGAATGAAACTTTGGTGCCTGGGGCTCCCCTTCCCTCACAGCTAAGCACAGAGTCAAGAGTGTCAGGGCCACAGAGAAGCTGCACTTACAGAGGCGCCAGCGGGCCCGGGGGACCCAGGAGTGCCAGGTTCGCCACGAGGACCTTGAGCGCCTTCGGGACCACGAGCACCGGTGGGGCCAGCTTCACCCTGAAGAGACAGACGGGTGGAATGAGGAGACAGGGGGCGCAGTCTCTCAGGGACCCGCTACAGTTCAGGGCCAGCTGCGTGCACGCACCGAAGAGCGGAGTCACACGTGTCCACCCACCCTGCACGCAAGCATGGGGGCCAGCTGACCAGGCTCGCTGGCCTGGCCACTTCCTCCCCTGCCTCTCCACCTCCATCCCCCCTGGGCGCTGTGAACCACCACAAGCAAGTGTAGTTCCACCAGCGGGCATCGTGTCGGTCCCAGCAGCACCCATCGGAAAGACGGTGCTGGGGTCCTGCCATCCTTGTGTTGTGGGATGAGAGATGGGTGGCTGAGACGGGCAGGCACCTCTATGTCCCCCTCTCCACCTATTTTCCTCGGTTATTGAGGGAACGGAGGCCCCCGGCCACCTCAGCTGAGAGCACTGCTCCACTGTGTCTGGCTGATGGGCACACGCAGCTGCCCCAGGCTCGGGGCCAGGCGTCTGGCATCGAGCCAGGAAGCCGGGGCAAATGCGAGCTAGGATGAGCACCCACTCCAGCTCTCCCTGCTCAGTCCGATTCCTGGGCCGCTGGCAGCCCCCAACCCCAAAATGGCCTCTGCTTTTACTTTCATTTTTTCCTGAAAGCTGTCACTGGCTGAGATCTGGGCTCTCTGGAAGGCAGAGTCCCTGGGGAGGACTGCTGACCTGGAGGGAAGGCAGAGCCTCCTCGGGTTTCTTCTCAGAACATTCTTGCTCACTTTTGTAATTATTATTTTCTGAAAGTCAGGCCCCCTCACCTTCCGCTGTCCCTCTTCACAATAGGTCTCCTTCACCCGGCTCCCAGGGCCTCAGACACTGTCTGGTTGCCATGGAAACCCCCAGGAGGGGAAAAGCAACCTGATGCCAGTGACCACACGGAGGCTCCTTATTCATCTCCTGGCGGTGACAGGAGAGAATTCCCAGGGACGTGCGCACTGGAATCCCTCCTGGGCCACAGGGGCCTTACCCTGCACTGGCTGGCCTTCCACTGGCCTCTGTTAATCCTCGGAAGAACTCAATTAACAGGGCTTGGAAGAGCCAAGCCCCACCCCCCCATGAAGCAGGGGAGTGGGAAGCATGGAACCATCTCCCTGCCCCTGCCCACTGCCCTCCACTGTCTTCTGGATCCCGAGTTGGCTGAGCTTTGCCTTCTTTCCTTCCGTTCCTGGTCTTCTGCTCCCCCCGGTCCCCGGTGTCTCCCCATCTCTCTCAGCCTTTCCCCTCTCTGAAGCTGTAACTATAGTACCTCTAGCTCCTTATCCCTCCATCTCACTCTCCCTTCTAGCAGGTGACTCTGCGCAATCTTGGCTTTCTTCCTTGGAGAGCAGCAGCAGGGGGGTGGGAGACATTCCTCAGAAGGGAAGGGGGATCATCCGAGGGGCAATCAGCAAAGGTTATGGGGAAAAGGGGTTCCTGACTCAACCACCAGGGCACTCACCTTGGCACCAGGAGCCCCAGGGAAGCCAGGACCGCCAGCAGGACCCACGGGACCCTGGAGGAAGGAAGGGGGTACCTAGGTGAATGCTGGTTCTGGGCAGAGTGAGCTGCCCCCACACACACCCCATACTCCTTCCCACCTCGGTACTGATTTGGCTCTACATCCACTGTGCTAAAGTCCCTGGATGAAAACTGTCCCCACTGCCAGTCAGAAGGCAAGCACGAGTCTGACTCCATACATGCTGAGAGGTGGACGACTCCCAGCTCTCTATCTATCCCTCCTCAAAAAACTGCCGAAAAGGTGGCTGAGAAAAACAAACCACTTCTTTAAGGCTTGTCACGGACAAGCTCAAGCACACGGCAATGACCCCTCCCCTCCCAGGAGAAGCCGAGCCCTGCTGTGCTGACACTGAATGAACCCCGAGACTCACTGCGCTGCTGAATGGGCCTCAAGAACAAACCTGCCTGGGATGCAACCAACTTACCGGAGGCCCTGCGGGGCCTGGTTGACCGTCGTTGCCCCGGGCACCCTGTGAGCAAAGAGAAGGAAACAGAATTGTGAGCAGTGCCCTCGTGTCCAGTCCCTCCCCGCCCACAGCCCAGCCGCACAGAAACTGGGTAGCTCCGTGCCCAGGGAGTCCCGGGGCTGAGCACGAGGCTGGCCCAGCACCCTCCATGGGGGCTGCATGAATGGGTGCTTGGGCTTCAGAGAGCCCGTTCTCAGCTTAAATAAAGCTTGGGCAATTACCCAGCTATTCCATTGTTTCTTAAACTTCAGTGTAGATCTCAAATATCCCCAACTTCGAGGCTAAGTTATCATTTAAAGACTCAGAGAATTGGGCCAAAGGAAAATGAAATAGCCAAGGAGCAACCTTGACTCAGTTCCTCCCTCCTGCTCATAGCAGGAAGACTTCCAGGGCTTGGTGAGGGCCTCCGAGGCTTGGTTAACCTCCCTGATGAAGGCTTGGTCAAAGCCTCCCCTTGGGTAACTCCAGGCTGCCTCTGCACTCTGCCCGCCCCCCACAACCTGCTCCTGAGGAAAACTGAGATGCTCGCGGGATGTCGCCGCCAGCCCAGGAAGAAGCTCCACGATGGGGACAGGGCACCCAGCACAGCCCGAGGACTGCATCTGAGCTCGTGCCCCCGAGGGTCCTTCACCCAGAAAGGCGAGGCTGCAGCTCTTTCTCTACAGGACTTGCACTTGGAGGGTTTTCCCCGGGTTTGTGGTAAGCACTGCTCAGTTTCTCTCTCAAGGCCTCTCAGGGCCCGGGGAACTTTTACCCAAACTCCAGGAACCATGAGGCTAGGCTGAGCTGGGCCCGGCACCTGGTCCTTGGCTGGGGACCAGGGGAGGCTAGAAGGCAACCTTTCCCCATCCGCCTGCCTCTGCCTCTCCACGGAAGCTGAAGAAGGATGCTTTAGGGGGAGCTCATGTTTTAAATAAGACTCAACTCTTCTTCCTGGCCATGGTCCACTTCTCCTGACTGAGACTCTCCAGATTGGCATTAAACAGGAAAGCAAGCAAGAGAAGACTTAATAAAAAAAAAGTCAGAGGGAACATAAAGCCTCCGCATTGGCCAGAACCCCTTCAGGGCTGGCCTGGTTGCTTCTGGAAGCTCTGGGGCACCCTCCCTGCGGGGCTCAGCCAGAGCAGAGGCCCGGGCTGGCGTGCGCAAAGGGAGCTGTGTTGCGACTCCGAGAGGCCAGAGCCGGGGTGGTATCTGAGGCTCCCCCTGCAGCAGGCCGGGGGTGGGGCACAGTCTGGCCCCGGGGGTTGGGGGGGCTCGTGACTACAGCAGGCAGAGGCCAACACAGCCCAGTCCCTGGCCCAGCCTTGACACCAGGCCTGCACTTGGAACTATGTGATGTTGTCAACCTTCTGAAGCCTGTGCACACCCTGCCAGCCTGACTGCTGTGGGGACAGGAACCAGAAAGGTGGACCACAAAGCAGGGCCCACCGTGCCCAGGAAGGAGGGAACACAGGGCAGGGGATGCAGCTCGTCTTTGCCCCACACGGGGGCAGCCACCGTGGCTCTGGGCCTGGCCCAAAGCCTCAAACCAGGACCTGCTAATCTGAAGAAACTCAGCAGTGTTTCTTGGCAGGCCCAGTACTCTCTAATCCCCTCACACAAAGTGACCTTGGGACAAGGCACTTCAGCAGCCCTGGGTGACAAATGGGGGTCAAGGCTACTTGTTACTTCACTGATCTGCTTTTGAGAGGAATTTCTGCCAAACAGATATATTATCTGGAAAGCAGCACCCTGAGAGAAGCTGATTTACTTTGGCCAGCCCTGCAAGGACCGGCGAGGAGGGGCCTCAGCGCTTGGGTGGTTGGGGTACGAAGTCAACAGAAAGCATAACCTTTCTTAAGCACGCTGTCAGCGCATCAGGCGCCTGACCAAGCGCCTGCAGGGCTCTCTGTCGCTGAGGGTCGGAGCTGGGCACCTGCACCCTCCATCAGTTGCAAATCCCTCGCTTTCGTCTCCCACGTTAACAAGAGGCCACCAAAGTCTGAGGCTGCTGAACACTGTTTGTCTTAAGTGATTTAACCTTTCTGTGCCTCGGTTTCTTCTTCTCTAAAATGAGGAGAATAACAGAATCTACCTCACAGGATCTGGGGGAGGGTTAGATGAGACAACACGTAGAAGGCATTGCACACAGCAGTGCCCATGACACAGTGACAGCAGCAGCAGTGCCCTGCATAAAGGCCCTGTAGGAGGAACCTAGATGGCTACACTTTCTAGGACATCGTCTGAGTCAACCAAAAGAACAAAAAGTAGCACCGTGGCCCTGGCCGGTTTGGCTCAGCGGTTAGAGCGTCAGCCTGCGGTCCAGAGAGACCCGGGTTCGGTTCCCACTAGAGGCACGTACCTCAGTTGCAATTTGTCCCTGGCCCTGGTTGGTCGTGCGGGAGGCAGCCACTCGGTGTGTCCCTTTCACGTCGATGTTTCTCTCTCTCTCTCTCTTCCTCTCTCTCCCTCCCACTCTATCTGAACAAAAAATGGAAAAATGTCCTCGGGTGAGGATAAAAAACAAAAAAAGTAGCACCATGTCTGGCCGGTGTGGCTCAGTAGTTGAGCGTCGACCCAAGCACCAAGAGGTCGCTGGTTCGATTCCTGGTCAGGGCACATGCCCAGGTTGTGGGCCTGATCCCCAGTGAGGGGCATGCAGGAGGCGGCCAATCGATGTTCTCTCTCATCGATGTTTCTATCTCTCTCTCCTCACTTCCTCTCTCTCTAAAATCAAAAAAGGAAAAAAAAAAGTACCACCGGCTGTAGCCCATTTAAGTCTGTCTGTAAATTCAAACTGGACTGACCGAGGAGTGGGTGCGTGCTGTTGAGGGGATTTTGAATGATCCAGACTGGTTAAGAGTCCTGCCCTCACCACCAACCCCCCCACAGCCCACCTCCTCCTTCACCTGAGCAGACCCAGGCTGGGAATTTGTGGCGACACCTCTGAGTGAACCCTATGGGGTGACGGTACTCAACACCTCACAGGGTTGTTTCGAAAGTCAAGGGAAGTAACTCCACGTGAAAATGCTTGCAAACTCTAAAGTGCTGGGCACATGGTGGCTTGGGCCTTGTCAATTACTCACCACGGCGCCGGCAGGGCCAGTCCGTCCTCTCTCACCAGGCAGACCACGGGGACCCTGGAACACACAGCAGGGCAGCAGGCGCGTGAGTTGACTCCGCAATGCTCTGCGCCGCACTCCTACCTGCAGGCCCTTCCCAGACACGCGGGAAGGAAGCGCGCAGGCGCCCAGGAGCAACGGTGCAGGGCTCACCCAGGAGAGCACACACACGCTCCCGTTACTGATGGGGTCCTGGTTACAGGCGCCTCTTGCCTCTTGCAATAGGTGAATTCCCCGAAACGTTGAGAAGAAATAGGATTTTTAAAAATCCAAGCACACTTAAAGTGTGTTAGGGCTATTTCAAGGAAATGTTGGTGAAACCTTGACCAAATCATCGATTTAATACATTTCGCTTTTTTGCTCATAATGTAGATCAGTCTACAATATTGAATATCTACTTTGCACAGAGGAAACACTGGTATTTGTGGAGGAGCCACCTGGGGGGCTGCAGGAGGTGTCTGCAGAGTGTGCGGGGCCCTGCAGGGGTGACGCACATACTCACCATGGGGCCCGGAGAACCGTTCTCTCCAGGGGAACCACTCTCACCCTGGAAGAAAGACACACACGGTCAGTGACTGGGACCCACTGCCAGCCCCAGGAAACTCCCAAGGAAGAGGCTGGAAGCTCTGTCATGTCAGCTAGCACTGACACCCCCAAACATCAGTTCTGTGAGGGACGACGGCCCCAGCTCTCTTCATCCACCAGGACAGAGGACTGGTGTTCGCAACCAAAGCTGTTCTGAGGTCCTGAGTCCACTAAGCTCAACAGCGGAAGAAAGACTCCCCGTCATCTCCCTCCGCCCTGTCCCAGAGTGCTTCCTGGTCCTCACCTTCACACCGGGAGCACCAGCTTCCCCCTTAGCACCATCCAGGCCTGGGTAACCCTAGGAGACAAGAGAAAACATCAATCACACTTCTGGAGAACCCAGACAGGAAGAAATACACATGTCCCCAAATGCTTTTCTCTCCCCCAGGGCAATCCCTTCCTTCCAACACCCTCACCCACGATACTTACTCTGTGACCTTTGACACCAGGAAGGCCTGGGGTTCCTGGGAAGCCGCGAGCACCCTGAAATCCAAAGAGAAGATGTCAGGGCACAGAGCAGAAGAACCCACTAAAAGCTGCCCTGAGCTGCTAGACACCTTTGGAGCGGGCTTCGTCCAACTACCAGGGAGCAGTGGAGAAGCCCAGCACTTGGACAGTTCTTTTAGTAAATCCCAGAATCCCCTTCATCTTGCCTCACCCCATTGTATGCAAAGTGGGTAAGAACAACTGCCCAGCCTCCTCCCGCCGGCAGCCAGTGTTAGGACCATAGACCTGATCCTGAGCACGAAGGCGTGACACATGTGGGGACTGTTGGAATTTTGTTTTAGAAGTGAGCTAACTGAGCCGGATGAGCAAAAAGGGAAAGGTGGGGCCTTACCTGAGGGCCGGGAGGGCCTCTCTCACCAGACTTTCCAGGCTTTCCAGCTTCACCCTGCAGGGAGAGATGTAGCTCAGCTTCACACCTGACACACTCCCGCCTGCGCCCCTTCTCTCGGCCCTCCCTGCCACCTGCTTGCTCATCTCCCTCACCTCCTGCACACTCCAGACTTCCCTAAAAGCCTTTCCTAGGTCATGATGCAGTCTTTGGGACAGCTATACGTTGGGTGGGCAAGTTCCTCTGTCCCTACTAGCCCCCACTTTCTCTGGTGGGCTCTCTCTCTGCAATCTGGTGCCATTCATAAGAATAGCTCAGGGCCCTGGCCGGTTTGACTCAGCGGTTAGAGTGTCGGCCCTCGGACCAAAGATTCCTGGGTTCGATTCTGGCCAAGGGCACGTACCTTGGTTGCGGTTCGTCCCGGGCCCCGGTTGAGGTCATGCAGGTGGCAACCAATCAATGTGTCTCTCTCACATCGATGTTTCTCTCTCTCTCTCTTCCTCCCTCTCTTCCTCCTGCTCTATCTGAAGATAAATGTAAAAATATCCTCGGGTAAGGATAAAAAAAAAAAGAATAGCTCAGGCCCTGGCAGGTGTGGCTCTGTGTCTCAGTGGTTAGAGTGTCGGCTCATGCACAGAAGAATCACGGGTTTGCTTCCTGGTCAAGGGCACATACCTGGGTTGCAGGTTCAATCCCTGGCCCCTATCTGGGGCTTGCAGGAGGCAATCAATCAATGTGTTTCACGTCGATGTTTCTCTCTCTCTCTCTCTCCCCCTCTCCTTCCCTCCCTTCCACTCTCTTTAAAAATCAATGAAAAAAATATCCTCGGGTGAGGATTAACCAAAAAAAAAGAATAGCTCAAGTGCCTCTCCTGTCTCTTCACTTCGTTTGCATCCTTTGTAGACATCCTGACTCAGGCCGAGCTGGTCCTAACTCATTTACAATTAAGATAATGTTGGGTTGTTGAATGTTTCTTCTTTGTTTTTTCTTCTCTGTGTCTTTTCCCCTGGTGTTCTCCCTCTCCCTTCTCTCATTTCTCAATTTCCCTTCCTGGAGCTAATGATGTTTTAATTATTTCCCTTCCCAGTGAGTCCACAGCAGTCCCCGGGGCACTTGAAAGCTAAGCTGACAGTGGACAGTAGACAGGGTCCAGGTCTCTGGCTGACCAGCCTTGCCCTTTCGGAGGTCTCCACCTGGGCCGCGCCAGTCACCGCCCAGCACACACCCCCTGGCACCCTTGCACAGAGGCAGCTGCTCGTGTGACTGCTTGGGGATACTCACATCATCACCAGGTTTTCCAGGGGGGCCTGGAGGACCACGGGGACCCATGGGACCCTACAAAGAGAGTTTAAGAGATGGTTTTAGAGGGAAGACACCAAATCAGTGGACAAGCTTTGAGACTGTAGTTTTGGAAGCTAGTTCCCTTCTAAGGAAGAAAGATGGAAAAACTTCACTTAGTGCTAAGAGAGAGCAAAGGTCCAGAGCAGATCATAGTGGGAAGCAGCAGACCACACAGGCCGGCGAGGGACCAGGAGGGACGGTTATGACAGAGTGCCTGGTGGTTCCCTGTCAGAGTCCCTCATAGCTAAGAAGTGACATCTGGATCTCCTCTGGGTCCTCCACTGTGGGACAGCCCAGCGCAGAGTGGGGTGGTGGTGGTGACTGGACTGGGATCTGAGTGGTACATCTTGGGGGCTCCCCAGGAGAGGGGCAGGGCCTGCCTTGGTACTCACAGAGACGCCGGGTTCCCCAGGTTCACCAGGGTTGCCTTGAAATCCTTGAGGTCCCTGAAAAGTAAAGTGAGAACAAGGTTGACCCCCACAAACTGACAGACAGCTTGAAAGCAGCTGCACTGTCACGGAGAAGAAAAGACCCAGTACTTACGGGAGCACCAGCAGGGCCTGGAGGTCCTCGCGGTCCCATGGGGCCCTGTGTTGGGACAGAAAATGAGGAGGTTTACTGGAAATGCTTCACCAACAGCCTCCAGTGTGCCACCTCCTTCCAGCCAACAGCCCAGACAAAGGACAAGGAGCTGCTCTGTGGGCAGGGGGCCTACAGTGGCTGCTCCCTCTCATTTCCCACTCCCCACGCAACCACCTATTTTTATTTATAGGCACCGTTTGGACAGAGAAGCTGGCCTCGCTTTCTTCTGGACAGCGGCCATGTTTACTAAAGTCTGAGTTTCATTTAGCCTGTGCCAAGTCAGAGCTGCAGGGCTGAGATTTCCTGCTGGAAGTCTTGTGGATGCTGGAGAACAGTGGCTGCTGTCTGCATTCTTCAGTTCTCATTCCAAAAGCAACAGCAGCAGGCCTTCTAACAGGTCGGCCTATATGCATCTCTCCATCCTCATTCTTCTTAGCTGCTCCAGCACATCATCAAAACTGGCATCCATGGCCATTAAAAACCAAATGCTTTGGGCTCCCTAAACGGGAGGTTACACAGTGAAGGAGAAGCGCTGCTCTAAGCAATTATCTGTAAAGTGAGCTTGTCAGAGTCTCTGGCTCTGCTAAGGGCCACCTCCTGCCATCTTGGCTGCAAAGAACTGGTGTCTTTTCTTACCATTGGTCCTTGCATTACTCCCATCTGGGCACCACCAGCCTTCTCATCAAACCCTCCAGCCATCTGGGCAGCAAAGTTCTGCAAATGAACCAAGCAACATTAGGGGCCTGAGAGGCCCTAGGTTTTTCCTATGTGGCTAGGTAAGCTGTATCTGGATAGAAAGAACTCTATTTAGATAAGTTCTAATTGTTGGAGATTAACCTAGCATTGATCAGAATTACCAGTAATTCCTGAAAAACGGTTTTGGAAATGTGTCATTAGATGACAGTGGCATAATAATTTCCCTGGAAGATTACATGCTATTTAGAATAGTATCAGTTATTTGCATTCATTTTATAAAATTATCATCTTTTAATTCTAAAATATTAAATACATTATTTAATATATATTGAGAAATATGACTAAAACTTTACTTTTAAAGGTGGGTTTCCCCCCAAGACATTAATGCCCAGCAAAGAATTAAAGGCAACAATCTTGAAATATTTTAGCAAGGGATGTAGTAGCATCTGCGAGTTTAAAGTTTAAACATTTAAAACGCAGCAAACATCAAAATGGCAAACCTGAAAAAACTGGGCAATATAATTTGTTGATTGGTTTGATTCCAAAAACGACTTTAGCCACACACCTTCACTCAGTGGGGCTCTTTCATGAGAATGAATGGTTGTTTGGAATGTACTTGGCAAGGACCAAGAATAAATGTCTTCCAAGGACAGTGGTCACTCTTCTTCCAGGGAACTACAAGCGCCCAGTCATCCTCTCCCCCAACCCCACACTCTCTCCCAAGAACTGACCACACAGTACAGACGCCAGGGAGCCAGGTAACTGAAGACTTTCTTTGCAGAAACCCAGTGAGCGAAAAAAGTCAACTCTTCATGCCACAGTCTCATGCCTAATATGTGATTCCACTAAATTACAGGCCTGGGGAGAGGCCCCCGGACAGGCTTTGTACACACTGTTGGCAGCCCCGGGAGCCAGTCAGGTAAGTGTGAGTAGCAATTTAGAAACCACATTTCTGGAGGGACATCCTGAAGAAAGGGAATATAAGGATACTTACTCCACCAAGGCCAGGGGGACCAGGGGGGCCAGGAGGGCCAGGGGGGCCAGGATTTCCAGGGGTCCCAGGCTCTCCATCTCTGCCACGAGGTCCAGGGGCACCCTTGGCAGAAAGAAAAACAGGCACCGATGTGAAGCAGTGTTAATGCAGGAGCCATCTGACCACTGGCTGCCCGTGAGGTGGTGGCCAGGCTCATAGGGGTCTTAGAGGGCCGAACAGCCTTGTTTCTCTACTCACTTTTTCACCTTTGTCACCACGGTCACCTCTGGGTCCTTGTTCACCTGCGGGTCCCTGAAGATGAAGGAATGTTGAGATGACAGCAAGACCGGGGCCTGCAGATCAGGCAGGGGTAGAGGAATGGCCTTCTCCCTTTCTTACCTGAGGCCCAGGGGGTCCTTTGGGTCCTACAATCTGTGAGAGAGAGACCCACAGAACGGCAGGTTAGAGGGGACCATAAGAAAATGACCCAGTTAGAGCAACAGAAGCAACATGGTGGGAGAATAATTTTCACTTACATCCTTGATGTCTCCAGGTTCTCCTTTCTGTCCCTGAAACATGACATAGTCTCAGCATCGAGCAGAGCAAGCCCACCCAGCCCGACACGGAATCCTGCCCACAGAGCCCTGTGAAGCAGACCTCTGCAGATATCTAAAGCACAGCAGGCTGTATGAGCACGGCACTGCTTCTGAAGAAGGAACTATAAAGGCAAAAGCAAAAGCAAAAAAACAAACAAACAAACAAAAAACCCTCACCTTTGGTCCTGGTTGCCCTGCAAGTGGAAAAAATAGAGGAGAATGTAAGACTTGTGAGATAAAGAAGTACAAGTTCTTGTCACTCAAACACTCTTTAAGGGATTAAACCCAAAAAAGGACACAACCAAGGAAGGAGGCAGTTTCCTGTTACTCCACTGAACCCTCTTTTGGGGTGTTAGAATCACTGGGGTCCTGGGGCTGCTGAGGTCCCATGAGAAATGGAGATGACCCAGACTCTGTTATTCAAAAAGCAACCAGCATGCAAAAGAATGGAACAGGGCCAGTGAAAAGAGAAGGCAAAGAGCTCAGGATCTAATCAGCCACCGAGAAAGCACCAAAAGCTGGCAGAGGGCTCAGTCTCTTCTTTCCCCCACAGGGTAGGAAGCTCTTCCCGCAGCCCAAGCCCTCCCAGAGAAAGGGTTAGGTCGTTAAAAAGGTCTTACATTCAAGCTGGGTCTCCTTGAAGCAGAAAAACAACAAAACAGCAGGGCAACGGAGTTATAAAGGGCACTGCAGCCAGTGCCACCCCAAATCAGTAACCCCTTGCCCTTTGTAGCAGAACAGTAAGGGCAACCAACACTTCACCCAGAGGCCCCTCCCAAATGACCTGGAAATCTGCACCCTAAAAGCAGCTTCCCCAAGCAGCTTCCCAGTGTTGATGAAGTGTTAAGGAAAGGCAACCTCTCACTTCCCTTTCAGCTTCTTCCCTACTTGAACAGGAAGGGAACATTGAGGCCACCCATGGGCCTAGATATGGGTCCCCATGGACCATGCAGGGAGACAGGGCAAGTGTTTGAGTGCTGGGGAGGTCACCTGCACACATATCATCCACCAGCACGATTCTAGCTGGGAGTCAGTAACTGCCCACCAGACTGCAGGCACAGGGACGCTGTCCCTGCCCCATCTCCCCTCTTCACCACTGGGACTCCCAGAGCCCAGCTCCTCCTTCTCTTATTAATGTGCTTCTTGACTGGCAGTCAACTCCAAGGGAAGTAGAAATGAAAGGAAACTGCCATCAGTGTTCCCATCTCAAAGAGGGAGCCTGCCCTCTGTCACCCACTAGCTGGAAAAGTTTTCTCCTCACTGAAGACCATATCTTTGGAGGTCTTCTAAGGAGGTCTTCTAAGGTGTGAGTCATAGAGGAGGAATTATTCTGTGATTTGGCCAGACAGAGCATTCGATCTCCACTGTGGTTCTAATAATTTGCAGGGATGATTCCAGAGAAGGCACTTGGTGGAATCACATCTATCCTTTCATGTGTCTGGGAAGCATATATTTTGGGGGTGTTAGGTGAGGAAGGATCCCTCTAGTGTTTCAGGCTCACTCAGTGTCAAGCTGCAAGTGAGAAGTGGCCTTTCCTTTCAGCCTCAGCTGCTGGGGTCCCATGAATAACCAGCCCCTCTGCTTTGCAGAGATGACCAGCATCCATGGGAGGGCATTTGCTGCACCTGCAAGTAATTTATTTATGTGGAACAGGAAATAAATAAATTACGACCACTGGCAGTGGCGAGGTCAGTTGAGCAGATGGGGCAGCATTCTCCGAAGGGGGTCTCAGGGCTGAGGCAGTCTTTCATGTCTTCACAGATTATGTCGTCGCAGAGGACAGTCCCAGTGTCACAGACACAGATCCGGCAGGGCTCGGGCTTCCACACATCCTTATCATTATACCTCTGCCCATCCTGCACACAGCTGCCAGCCTTCTCTGCACCAAGGGTGGAGCAGGAGAAGCAGAGAGCAAAGGGAAGGAGGGGTGGGAGTCAGAAGAGAAAAAGAGAAAGAGGTTGCAGTCAACTTGACATCATTCAAATGCTGAAGAATGTGGACTCGGGACACCCAAATATAAAGAACTTGAAAATTATTTTTCTAAGACATCATTCATTCTTCCATGTATTCAACAAATATTTATTGTGCACCTTATACTATGCTGTCTATTCACCAGTGAAAATCCTGAGCCAGCAATGAAGGTGGGGAGGAGGGGTACTGCACTGTATTCTCTTCATGCATCTAGCGTGAGGGAGACTTGATGATAGGGGTGCGGGGGGGGGGGCAGCAAGTTAGAGTGGGGGCAGGAGATCAGACTCTGAGTGGGAACTTGGAGACTGTAAAGATAGAGGAGAGGGGGAAGGGAGACACACACACACCCCAACACAGGAACAGAGGCCTTCTTTTTTTTTTTTGCCTTCCTCTAGGAATTACATGATTTGCTAAGTACCACTGATAGCTAAAATTCAGGAGACTACCCACAAAAATTAGAATCTGTAAACAGCCAGGTTCCAACCATGGATATGGGGAGGGGCAGCTGAGAGAAGGAGTTATTCAAATTAGGACCTTGCCCATTCTTTAAACTGTATTAGCATTAGGACCAATTTTGTGAGGAGGATAGGTTCATTCAAACAATACACTCGGGACACAAGCAGGCTAATAAAATGCCTTGGGAGGCAAGCAGGGCCAAAGGGCTCCCAGTGCGGAGCTCCAGTTGTAGCCTTCCATGGAGAGCCCCTGCCTCCATCTGAAGACAACACCCCAATGTGCAGGACAGGGGGGCTTTGAATGCTGGGCCTGGACTACGATGAGCCAGTGCAGGCCTGGCCTCCACCAAGAATGCAGACCAAGAATGGCAGGGACTAGTCCCTTCCACAAGCGCCCTGCCATCTGGAATCCACCCTGCAAATGAAACCTGTGCTGACAAGAGAGCTGCGCGAGCGCCAAGGGCTGAAGAGCCCGCACCACGTGCTAGGGAGCGCCCAGCGCTGTTTTTCTCATCAAAATCCCCAAAGCAATGGCAACTGCAGGGGATGAATAATAGGAAAGAGCCACAAACCAGGTGGGCGGAGACAGAAAAGGGCCTGCCCCTTGCTCTTTAAGCAGACTCTGAAAATCTAAAGATAAACCTTTCTTTTTTCTTTTCCACCAGAAGAAATCCACTCAGCCTTTAGGCAAGACAATCACGGGGAGGGGAGGGGATCCCAGGGGATATACAGAAGCCGCTGGGACACACCCACCGCTAAAATTGTTGGCGCTGTAGAAAGCCCGCAGCGGGGAAAGGGAAGGAGGAGAGGTTAATGGTCTCCGGTCCGGACTAAGGAAGAGCCCACTCTCACCCAAGAGGGCCCAGGGTGGAAAGAGAGGGAAATGCTGGGAGAGGGAGGTGCACCCCTAATGCGGATCGGATTTCTCTCTGCAGGGCAGCCTGGATGCGCGGGCGCAGGGGCGGGGCCAGGCGGCACTGGGTGTGAGAGCCGCAGGGTGACTCTTTGTGGAGGCGGCTCTGGACAAGGCTCGCCCACAGACACTGGGAGGGTGAAAAGTGGGATTAAATGACTGCCCCAGAAAGGAGCCAGCACCGTAACCGGATCTCCTAGGTGTGGATTGAGGAGCCCAGCATCACCATAATTGCTGTTCCAAACGGCTGCAGATAGCATCCCGGCGCGCCCGATCGGGTTCCGCTCATTACCGCAGTGCCGTATAAGTGATTCTTTGTAGCAGGCCAATTAAAAAGTTACCTCTTTCGGGGAACTGTTTCGCTCCGCCGCCGAATTGCGCAGGGCTGGAGTCCGGGAGGTGGCGGCGGGCAGGCACAGGGGGGCATTGTGGAAAAGGGTGTCGGGGAATCCGGGGGAACCCACCGGACCTCGCCTCTCATGAATGGGGCTTTTCTCGAGCGCACACAGAGCCCGATTCACAGGTCTCCGCAAGGAACCAGTTTAAATAAATACGGGCAGCGTTTCAGCCCCATCTGGAAGCCATCGCTGCCAATCTCCCAACGCAAACAAGCCTCACAAAGGAGGATTGAGGTCTCTCCCCGGAGCCGAGGGGCACTTTCGGAGGCCAGAGCCGTGAAATGCAGATGTGGGTCAAAGACGCCACCGCCAATAATTTTCTCAAACTCTGGGAAAGATGGGGGAAGAGGGGCGTGCCCGAGCTCTAGGTTTCTGACATTCCTGACGTCTACGCAGACTGCGTCTTTCCCCAGGTCACATTTTTATGGTCTGCCGACCCGGGAGGTGGGGTTATGGAGCTGAGACGCTCCAAGGAGCAAAATCAGCTGCTCCGATGCACTCCCCCTGGGGAGGAGAAGCAGCGACTGGAAAAGCTGGGCCGAAGAAACTGTGGAATTCACTCCCTCCCGGGAAAGCGGCGGCGGTGAGAGAGCTCTGCCACTTCAGTGAGCGCCTCCAATACCAGGCGGAGAACTTGGGAATTATTTTGCAGTCACCTAGCTAATTCCATTGTATACTAAAGCACAGGTCAGTCAAGAAAATAGCTTTGTGGTTGTGTTCATGTAAATTTAGGACAAAAATATAGTTAGTCCGAGCTGCGGAGCCATTTATAGACTCCGTTTTCCAACAGGTGCCCTGGAGCGCACCGCCAATTTAGTGCACCACGCAACGACCTGGTCAGGATCCCCTGCCCCAGGCTCCCTGCGTCTGTGCCGCGGGCTCCAGTCTTGCCCCGACCCGGGTCAGCCGCTCTAAGGAACGGGAAGTCCTCCCGTGCTCTCAGCCTTCCAAACCGTCTCTGGAAACACCCTGGTGGCAGACGAGACTGCATAGAGCCTCGTCGACTGACGGACTTCGATTCCCCCCTCCCCCTAAAAAAAGTTTGCCCTGCGATTGATTTACAATCTGTAACATACAAAGACAGGGCTGGAATCCCAGCCGTCGGAAACGTGCCCAAACACGTGGAAAAAAATCTCTCTACCTAATACACTTTCCAGGCTTCGTTTGTCCTGAATATAATCCCAGACAGAGGGACTTTACCGAAGGAGGCGATGGCACAGTGCGGTCCGAACCGTCTTTGGAACAGATTGTAAAACTGCCATCTATCTCTACCTATATTCGGTTGAAATAGTTATAGCAATTGACCAACCGCGCGCGCGCGCAAACACACACACACACACACACACACACACACACACACACACACACACACACACCCGCAGCCTGGCTCGACAAGTTTCAGAAACAGAAAAGTAACTCATTGTAGTACCTCGGTGGTTTAGAGGGGAAGACCGCGAGGAGGGGGCGCTATTTTCCGGGGCGTTTGAAAAGCACGGTCTGGTTGGAATGTTATCGCCTTTCAGATGGCCTCTCTTACGGGAAGTTTCAGGGGGAAAGCCGAGATGCGAAAGAGGGCTGCACCTTGCTCCAGGGCCAGCCAGGAGGGGGAGGGAACCGCGAGAGGCGCTGAGGTCTCAGAGTGCCTCTCCGAAGCCTTTCTTTGTGGCCTCGGATTTCAGCCCACCAGTTTCAGAGCATCTCCTTTGTCTACCTCCTCTCTGAACCCCTCAGCCACCAACCCCTGGACACGACTGCGAAGTCCACCCCTTGGCGCTTGCTCGCTCCTTCGCCAGTATTCTTTCTCTCCTACTTCTAAGAACGATGGGCCACGACCTGTTTTGCTGAACTCCGAGTGCTTCGGCGAGGCGAGATGTGTGTGTGTGCTCCTAAATTATCAAAGCTATTGAGAAAGAGCGCGCTTAAATCTGTGCGCAAACCTCTCCAATCCGACACTTTGTATGTTTAATATTCCTAGGCAGTGTAGGGACCTTGCAAATGCCTCTAACCGTGACCCGCTTGGAGGACTCTTGGACAGAGCCGCTGCATTGCAGAAGAACTCGGCTCGGTGACCGCTTGCGCATCCTGCGCCCAAGTCTCAGCGTACTATGACCCCAGGAGTCGCTCCAACCCGGACCGCGGGCTTCAGAACAGCAGAGGGTCAGGTAAAAGGATGCGGAGGGACAGCACGGAAGGGTAGTAGGCAGGGACTGTGGACGACTTACGGACATCCTGGCCGTGACACCGAAGGACAGCAGCGACGAGCAGCGTCAGCAGCACCAGCGTCTGGGGAGCCCCGAGGCGGATCATGGCTCACCGCGGGGCCTGGCGGAGCCGGGCCCGAGCGGAGCGCAGCGAGGTGGCAGGAGCAAGGCGTGGGTCCGGGTCTCTACCGCGCCCTCATGCAGGAGGCCCGTGGAGCAGGAGGAGGAGGCAGGAGACCCGGCAGTCCAGCGGCGCTCTGCGTTTTCTCCCTGCCGCGGCGCCCGTTATATGCGCCGGGCCCCACTCAAGGCCGGTGAACTGGCCCAAACCGCGGGCCGCCCCCGGCCCCCCGCGGGGCTGTAACCTGAGACCCCGCCCCCGGAGCCCGCCCAGGCCCAGCTAGAGCCCGCACCTGCCTGGACCGGACCCCCCTCTCTGCTAGCCCGGCTTCCCGCCCCCCACCCCTAGTGTGCCGAGTGGCCTGATCGGGCGGGGCGCAGAGTCGGCCCCTGTCCACCCCCCCCCCAAACCAGGGGCTGCGGCGCTGCCCCTCCGACCACAGTCGGAGAGGGGAGCCTCCGGCCCCTCCCTTCAGAGTTCTGCCCGGATTGGAGGGGCGGGGGGTGTTTGCAGAGGCACAGGCCGAGAGCCCTAGACCGGGACGGAAAAGACTTGGGAAGGAGGAGGGAAAAGTGGTAGAAAGGAGCAGCGGGGGAGGGAGAAGGGGGCATTGCGTTGGGACCTTGGGCGGCGGGGGCGTGGGGAGTAAGGCGCAAGGGGAGCCCGCGAAGGCATCTGGAGCCCTAAATCTTGGAGACTGGCAAGCAGGACCGTGTTTGGGGGCCCCTTTCCAGGGTACCTGGCCCCGGGGCTCCCACCTGGAAGTTCAGAACAACAGCCCCCCAACCCCACCCCCATCCAGCTACGCGATGAAAGAGCCCCCTCTGGAGCCTGAACAGACGTTGGCCGGAGCCGATCGCCAGGAAAGGGGCCGGTGTGTTACAGTACAGAAGGAGACCTGTGTGAAGGCGGGGGCGGGGGCGGGGGGTGGACGGAGGCAAGTCCTGGGAAGGGGGATCCTGGAGCCAGAGAGGACGGAGAGAGCCGAGACTAAACTGTGCACGCTGCCGAGGTGGGGGACCGTCTAGTTCCAGGCTCAGACGTGGTGTCTGCTCTTCCTGGCCCGGCTCCGGAGTCCCGGGGGGAGTGGGCGCTGCCGCCCTGGTTGAGCAGTTCTGGCCAGAGAGGGTTGGTCACTGCTGCAGCCCCGTCCAGGGAGCGAGGAAGCCGCTCCAGCTGGACAGAGTTCCGTGAGCCAAGGGAGAAGCCAGAATTTCCTAGTTGGCCCCCAGGCCCTCTACTCCCACCTCACCTCACCTTCTCTGGTGAGCGCCCTCTTCCACCTTCGCCCAGAGGCTCAGCTGTGCTCTTCGCCTGGCTCCTGGTGCTTCCTTTGATACCAGGGAGGAAACGTTTCTAAACGGACCTTCTTCCTCTTGAGGAGGTAGTTTTCTGTCCCTGAGGATTATACGGTTCCCCCAAACAACTTCAGGCAAATGCAAACTTTCATGTAACTCCCAACTGGGCTCTGACTTAACCAGAACTCCCCTCCACAGCAGTGGGGTTTCTGCAGTGCTTTCCTCCTAGAAGCTGAAGGCACTTGGAAGACGCTTCTTCCACGTCCCCCTCCAGGTTGCAGGCTTCCACAAGGGGTTCCAGGCTCCCCTGCCCCCCATGATTTGAAGCTTCTGAGTTCCAAGTGTGCAGAATTTAACTTCTGTGCAAATATGCTGCCTGGAAAGGGAAGGAAGTTCCATTGTTTAAAGAGATACTGCCCCGTTTTGTCCAGGCTGGATGGAGGTAGTTGGAGGATTAAACCTCTGATTCCAGCTTCTCCTCTTGGACCATGGGCCTTCCTTGGGTCATCCTCCTGTTCAATCCTTGCATTGGGCTCTGAACCACTCCCCAGCTCCAGCCTCTGCCAAGGGAAAGCTGGTCTGATGGCCACAGTGTCCCTGTGCCCTCCTTGGGGTCATGGGTTCTATCTTCTCCATCTAGAAGGTAGACTAGCCAAATCCCACTCATGTATCAAGACCTTCTAGGTTAAAACCCCTCTGAGAATCCTTCCCTCATATCTCTAGAATGCAGTGTCTCTCTGCCTCTCTGCATCCCTCTAGCATTTATACTCTGTATCCACAATTATACTCTAAGTTACATGCTTTGTGTGTAGTTCTCATCGCCCCCCCCCCCCACTCCACCCCTTGTATTCATTGGTCTTATCTTATCAATGAGCCTGGAAACTCCTTGAGGACAAGAACAGTGCCTAGCACAATTTTAGCTCGTAGAAAGATTCAGCTAAACCCCTGTGGACTAATGCATTTAAATGCAAACTATGATTTATGATACAAGCAATACACCAGCAGCTATAAGCTCAGGCATTCATACAGTTTACCTCAACTACAAGTGTCCATAAGAATTCAACTGAAAAATAAGGGTTTTGGTGAAAACACTAAGATATATGAAAAAAATTGAAGCCTAATTTAAAGTCATCTAGTTCAGTGGGCAGCAAAGAGATACATAGTTCTGTTGCTAAACTGCTCTTGGTTTCATTCTCTAACTCTGTGATTATTCATCTTTACCAGTGAACTGTATCTACATATAAGAGCTCTGAATTTTTTCCAGCAATCGTGGTTCATCTGTGAATGCAAAATTTAGTTCTCTACTACCTGTGGGAAAAAGTTTTCTCCTCAGAGAGGAGAATAGACAAAAGCAAAATAAAACTTAAGTTGACAAAGCCAAAATAAACTATGGAAATTTGTTAAATTCTAAAGTTAACTGAACACCAATATTAATATTTTACCGATCAATGAATCCAAACAACTACAATTTAGAAACTTGTAATTTGTGACTTTGACTGGAATTGAACCTATATATGGCAAATATATATACAAACACACACACATATAGCAAAGAAAAATGTGTCTGCATTTTGTACATAGCGGAGTCCCTCTTAGTCTGTGTTTATGAATTTATAGTTTAGATAGTGTATTAACAGGCAGCAGCATCTGACCTCACCATTTAGAGGTAGAAAAAGAGAGGTAATATAGGAGAGCAGTTGGATAAAAGCACAAGAACGGCAAGAAGAGACAATAAGAGAAGAGACAGAAAAGCAAGAAGAGTTGACACAATGAATGAAAAACATGGCAGCCTAGGGACAATAGGGCAGGGTCAATAGCCCTACCGTCCTCCATGGTTCCCGGTTTATAGCATCTGCTACTGTTTATAATGATGAACTTAAATGTCCAAGAAAGTGTTCATTGGTGTATTATGGTCTCCTCGAGTAGATAGGAAAATATGTATTCCACTTTAGAAAGGTCTCCATTAAACATAATGCAAATAAATTTTCATTCAATGTGAAGAATCTTATCCCCTAGCAGAGTGGGATAGATGAGGAAGCACTGTGATTTCTAGAACTGCAGAGCTGGAACCAGAGCTGCTATTTCCCCCACTTGGTGGAAGAAGGGCATCAGTGGCTGAGAATGAAGGTCCCAATCATCAACTCGCACCTTTAAGTACAACATGCCTAACTCTAGGTTCAAAAGAACAGACACAATTAGTGTATCTCCCCCAAATCAGACCAATTCAGTGAGACAGATGGATTGAACCGGTCATTTTGTGTTGTGTAGACAAAATAAGTGTTTCACTCTTTTTCTCTCTTCTATGGGGATATTAAATTTAGACTGATGTAAACACTGCCTTATTGGGAAAGATGTTTGTAGGTAGACTGTAAAGAAAAGATCTCTTTCTCTCCCTCAACACAAATCCCGTTTTAAAGTAGTGATAAAAGTGAGGAAGGATCCACATTCCACAGAGGTAAGCCCACCCCAAATATGGCAGGTGGTGAATGCACACCCTTCACTCAGCCTCCAGCCACACTTCACAAGGCGGCGGCCGGGTGGTGCAGAGTGGGTCCAGCTCACTCAGTGACATTCCGCTTCTGTTGGTCGGGCTCGGCTCAGACATCCTTTCAAGATGTGTTTATGTTTTGCTTTGGCATTTTGGGGGCAGAGTAACAGGATCAGGACTGTCCAGGATAGGGTTCCCAGATTTATGGCGTGCACTGTATTCTGGGAGCATAAATGTGCTACTCTGTCTTCTCGAACGCAAACAGCATTGAGAGTCCAGCCAGCCTCCTCGGCCCTGTCCCAGTGCCACACACTGAACACCCACTCATGTCTGAAATGGGGAGACAGAGTATTAAGAGACTATCTTTGAATCTGTAGAGGAAACAAGAAAAAAATGAGTGTGAAAAATGCTGCAAGGAAGGTACTCTCCTACTTCCTAATAAACAAACAAACCAAAAAAAAAAAACACAAACAAACCAGAAAGAACAGCATTCTGGAAGCCACAGAGCAAGCTGGAGAAGGATCCTGGGAGCAGTGAGTTTCTAAGGATGGGTGGGGGATTGCAGTGCAGTGGTATAGTGAGGGGCAGGATGGCCTCCATAAGAAAGCAAAGAAGGCAGATGAACCAGAAGACAAGGCAGGGGGCCCAGAACAGTGTGGAGTCAGCCACGGGGGCCACTGGGATTAAAACATGTCACCAGGGATGCAATCGAGGTCAGACACGGAGGACTCCATGAATGCCACTAGTTGTCACTGAGTCAGGATCAGACCTGCCTTTCTCACTTCTCATTTTCCCCTCTTCTGTCTCCTACTAGATAAGCCTTTGGGGAAAGGAGAAAGAGTGTGTTTTATTTTAGGGCTTACTTTAGGAAGAAATGGCTATACTTTTATACAGAAATGACCCTCTCATTTCACTTAAAAAAAAAAACTCTTCATGCCAAATCTTGCATTTTCTTGATGTGTATGGCTTTCTGGCTTTAAGGAACATGTGTCTCTCTCATCAGCTCTTGATGCTTCTGGGGTAAAGGGAAAAACATAAACGCCTCGATGCAGTGATGTCCGAGCACTCCCAGCAGAGGTTACGTGTGAAGCACTTGGTTCCACATCAGATGGTGGTCCAGCCCCAGCGATCTCCGAGAGCCAGAGGGCATTTGCTCTGGGCACTCATCAAACAAGGGCACAGTGCAGTGACTCCAGGGGACACCCTTTGAGGGGTCAACAACCTGCCAGATATGCATAAGTGGTTGGCGTCTATCTCCCATCTCTCTCCCTCTCATGAACTCTTTGAACTTACATATGGCCAATACCATGGAGTTGTGCCTTCATTCGTTCGTTCGTTCATTCATTCATTCATTCATTCATTCATTCATCTGTCCTTCAACATGTAGAGATACCCTACCCGAGTCTATTCACATACCTTTTTGAGAGCAGGAGCCATAACTTAAACATTTAAAGTGTTTCCACAGAGTCTGTCTGGCATTGTGCTGTCAGTCACTGTGCTGTCATTGTGCTGTCACTGTCCTGTCAGTCACTGTGCTGTCAGCCAGTCACTGTGCTGTCAGTCACTGTGCTGTCACTGTCCTGTCAGTCACTGTGCTGTAAGTCACTGTGCTGTCAGTCACTGTGCTGTCACTGTCCTGTCAGTCACTGTGCTGTTGGTCACTGTCCTGTCAGTCAGTGTCCTGTCAGTCACTGTGCTGTCAGTCACTGTCTTGTCATTCACTGTGCTGTCAGTCACTGTGCTGTCACTGTGCTGTCACTGTTCTGTCAGTCACTGTGCTGTCAGTCACTGTGTTGTCAGTCATTGTGCTGTCACTGTGCTTTCACATAGTGTCTAAACTTTTGCTACTGGAAGTGTGGTCCATCTACCAACAGAATTAACCTACCTGGAACTTGTTAGAAAAACAGAATCTACAAAATCAGGATTGGCATTTTACCAAGATCTCAGATAACTCATGTGCCCGTTAAGGGAGGATAAGTGTGATCTACACGTTGGCTGACGTTGACGGCAGTGCTGCATGGCGCTGGCTGAGAGAGCAGTGTGGCCGATTAGTGGCTGGGAGCACATCTGCACTGCGTCCACAACCAAGGCAAGGAGGGTCCACGTTAAGGGGTGGCAGAAAGGATAAGTCAGTTGAGGGAGAGGGATGCACAGAGGGTTGTAGAGCAGAGGACAGATGCATGACTGTGAAAAGCCTGCTGCTGGGGTATGTGTGATCTCTCAAAGGTTGTCTCCTTCTGACGTCTGTGGGAGGTCACTTTTCCCACGTTCTATTTCTCTGGCAGGAAACGGACTCGGTGCTGACCCATTCTAGAGCTGTCCTGAATTCCATGGAGAGAGTGCCAGGGCACAGCTGGGCACAGCGCGAGGCTGACGTCTTACCTTTCCCAACAGCCCCTTCCGCCCTGCCTCCTGGGGACTCCTGACCCATGACCTCTTCCTGGACGGGAAGCAGCACAGAAAGCAAGGGGCTAGCCTGGGATGCCTCTGGACCTGGCAGTGTATGTACACCTCAGAGAAGGCCAGGCACCTGGAAACCAAGCTTATTCGGCACAGTGGGTGGGGTGGGTCTGCCCTCCAGGAAGTCCCTGAAAAGCTCAAGGCAACGTGTGGTCAGCTTCTAGTGGGCTCCTGTGCCAAGAACAACCTTGGGAGGGAACAGAGGATGGTGCGTGCCACCCTTGCCCGTGCTGCAAAACCAGTGAGGGCGCCTGGTCTGCCCTGCCCGAGGCACCTGTCTAGGGACGGCCAGGGCACCACTCTACTCTGCACGTCCGCACCCCACTCCAGCCGGAGGGCCAGCTCCTCGGCGGACGCCACCCACCACCCTTGATACCCCTCCCCGCCAGACTCCTGGGCTCAAACCCTGGGGTCCTCTTTGACTGTCTCTCTCATTCTGTCTTCCTGCCCCCCCCTATTCCTCGGCCAGCATTCCTCCAGCTCCACTTTGTTGAGCCAGGCACTTGCTAGGTGGTGTGGGGGACACCGAGATAGATCTACAGGACATGGATCCTGTCCTCAAAGAGATTACCACCTCAGAGATGGTCACATAAAAAGCTCAATGGTGAAGCAAACGAGTTTTAATGTATATACTGTAAGGTGCAGTGCCACACGTTGAGGCACTCTGCTCTGGCCTGTAGCTGGGGAAGCTCTCCCTGACACAGCCTTGGGCAGTGACGGCAGCCCGGGCACATCTGTCCCACAGTGTCACTGTTCGCTAGGGTCCGCGGCACTCTGCCTTCTTCCACCCCCTCACCCCCAGTTATACATTTCTTCCCCTGGCACCTCAACTAAGACACCAGCAAGGCCCCCACAGGGCATGTTGCTCCCTGTCAGCAGGGACCCTGCCCTGGAACCCTCAGCTGGTTGTGGAAGCTCCATTCTCACGGGGACAAGAGTCAAGAGCCCTGCTGGCACCCCGCTCCCTCCGCTGCCAGCCCGTAGAGGCCTGTCCCGGTTCATCCTAAAGGTGCCTCAAAAGGCACAATACGCTTAATGTTTTCCTGGATACATATGAAAAGAAACAGGGTTGCCCTTCACCCTGCCAGGTGAGACCCGGCAACTGCGCTTTGCAGCTCCCCTTGTGGGCAAGCCGCCCAGCTCCCCCGCCCTCACCCGCGGAGCAGGGAGCCCTGCGGTGAGCTCAGGCTCATCCTGAGGGTCCGGGAAGTGGCGGGGGTGAGGTCTCGGCAGAGCTTTCCGGGGGGCACTCAGGGGCGGGTGCAGTTCCCTCAGCACTGCCTTGCCCCATGAATGTGCCCTTGCCCCCACCCCACCGTACCAGGAAGAAACAATCTCATGTCTCGAGTGTTACTTTAGTTGAGTCCTGTTAACATTTTTATGTTACCAGTTATGTTTCCACGTGTTTGGATTACAATTGACAGGATCTAGGTGGACTGATGGATAGCCTGGAATTTCAGGTGTAAAGTTGGGGATGTTTCCATTGCTTTCAAATCAGTAACACAAACTGGGTATTCACGGACTTTCAATGTCACCTGCAAAGGAAACTCGGCACTAGGGACACATGGGCCCAATACTTGGCACAACTTTTCCCTAAAAAGGCGAACAGGAACTTCCAAGAAAGACTAGGGTAGCGATTGACCTTCTCAACAGCTATCAGCTTCAACAAAAAGACAAGTTTGCTCTAACTGTGAAAAGATCAAGATTTGAGAGGAAATTACCTGAAAGGCTTTTTTTTTTCTTTATTGATTTTAGAGAGAGAGAGAGAGGGAGAGGGAGAGAGAGGTAGAAACATCGATGAGAGAGAACATCAATTGGCCGCCTCCTGCATGCCCCGCACCGGGGATTTGGCCCACAACCTGGGCATGTGCCCTGACCGGGAATCAAACCGGCGACCTCTTGGTGCAAGGGTCGATGCTCAACTACTGAGCCACACCTGCCGAGCCTGAAAGGCTTTTTGACCTGGTTTGATGAGAATCTCCAGAGGCTCTAACTCAGAGATATGAGAGGGAGAAGCTGCTCCTTCTCAGGTCCGGACAGCACCAACGTGGTATTTCCAGGCAGGGAGAACAGTTCAAAATGAGTAAAAAAGATGTCTGATTGTATCTAAGTGTTTCTGTGTCTTTAAGTCTTGCTTGGAATTGTGTAACTTTATTAACTATTTATAAATTGCTTCTCTGGATCCTCTGTGATCTTTACATTTAGCTGTAGTAATAAAGGGATCTAGTTTGTCAGAGAATATATATTTAAATAGAAAACTGCTTGTACCAGGTTATTCAGATTGTCCGCAGATAAGACAGAGCCTCCACCTGGTGGCAGAGGGTCACAATTGCAGGCAAAGAGCCCAGGAGCAAACGGCCTGAGGAGTGCTGACTTGGCAAATGCAACCTAATAGCAAATATCACATCCTCTCCTCTTCCAGAAGGGCTGTAAATACCTAACATTCTACCTGTGAATTTAGTTAATATGTTACTCCTGGTGAAATTATACCTACTGATGTTAATTAAATGAGAGCTCTTAGCAGATATTCGATTCCCCAATATTAATGTCTTGTGGGTGTCTGTCCACTTTGGTGTGTTGGTCCTTGACATTAAACTAAAGGGCAGTGGTTACGTTTGTCTAGCACCGATTCTCAGTGGAGACAACACTGAATGATGAAAACTATCAGATAGTTTTCTGTCCTGAGAACTTGCGAGTAACATGATCAGGGCTGGGGCAGGGAAGAGGTAAGGAGATTTCGAGAAACATTGGCTGTTGTAAGTTTATGAATGTACAAAGAGCAGACTGATCACCACTTCGGTGCGTTGGGCCGCACTGCTTGCAGATGTGGGGGGGGGGGTGTCTGGACACTCACAAAAGGAGCTCCTGTTTCTTCTTTCCAGCTTGGAAACAGTCCCTGTGGCTCCAGTGCTCATCACTTCACCTTTCTTTACTCACAGTGAGTTACTCATTAAATACACTGCTTTACTGCTGAGATACATGTATGTGTTGGGGGCGGTTTAGTTATCCCAGGGGTGTGTGCAAGGTGAATCCAAAAGTAAGGTGGGGTGGGTGGAAGTGAGAAGACAGGAAAAAAGCAATTTCATTATCACCCTTTCCAACAAACATTTTAAAAACACCCATATTGTGTATTGTACTATAGATGCAAATGTATGTAATGTTCTATTTCTTTCTTTGAATAGGTTATACATTCTTGCAAATCTCTTGGGCATGAAGCAGCGGAAAAAACACTGGCCTCGGAGTCGGGAAACCTGAATTGAACACCTACCGATGTGTCTAACTTGCTGTGTGATCCTGATCAAATTGCTTTACTCTGTGGGCCTCAGATGCTTCTCCTGTGAAGTGAGGGAGATGCCTGTGGTTTTGTGATGCGAGGCACCAGCTCCCGTTTCTTTTCCTCTACTACTTGACCCTAATCCTAGCAGAATTTAGCTTTACTATCAATGACCCATCAATTGAATCTGAAGATCAACCACTGTGAAGCTAAAACAAAAGGTCAGCTGGCTGAAGGGTTAGTGTTCCCACCCAGTGTGGCTAAGCCAGGTGGAGTCTCCTCGGCCTCTGGGTCTCAGCGCCCCTCTCCCAGCTCTGCCTGTCTCCAGGGTCCGTGCCAGTTGCCCAAGGAGAGGCAGAGAAGTTACCCACAAATAGGAAGCAGGCCATCTCCAGGCATTTCCCTTTCCCCAAAACCCAGGGAAAATGCCTTGAGAGAAACGTGTCCAGATTTGTCTCCTCTGAATTGGGCTTGGAAGATGAAGAGTCCCCATCGGCGGCTGCTGGCATCTCGGCCCATCTCCTGAGCTGTGATGACTAATGATGACAGACGCTCTGACAGGGAAGAGCACCTGGAACCCTGCATTTTCTTGCCTGAACCATGGGCCAGCCGGGGATAGGGAAGGAATTCTCAGGGCAACCTGGTGTTAACCTCTGCCAAACTGACATTCCTATTGAGCTGTCCTGAATAAAACTCTCCGAGAATGCTAATCGGTGGCCAGGCAGACATCAGCTCATCAGCCAGTGTTTATACGGCGATAGTGTGTGGACCAGAGCGTGAGTGCTCAAACATGAGCAGGCGTGGACGGAACACCTCCTGCAGGTCCAGCGCACAGGCTCTGGTGTGAAGAGCACAAACATGCTTTGTAATTCATGCCACCAAAAAGGCTTCAACCACCTTGAAAGATATGGCCACTCGAACAGAGTTTCAGAGACAGACGCTCTAAGAGCTGCCTAATAGCACTTTCTGTGGTGATGGAAGTATTCTACACCCGTGCTGTCCCCGACGGTAGCCACTAGCCACATGGGGCAATCGAGCACTTGAAATGTGGCCAATGCAACTGAGAAGCTGAATTTCTAAGATTCTTTAACTTTAATTGTTTTTACTTTTAATTAAATAACCATGTGTAGCCAGTGGCCAGTGGCCACCATAGTGGACCGTGCAGTACGTTCTTGCTACTCAAAGTGTGCTCTGCAGACCAGCAGCCTCACATCACCTGGGAGACCGTTAGAAACACGGAATCTCAGGACCCAGCCCAGACCTACTGAGTCAGAACCTTTAACAAGATCCTGAGTCATCTGTTCACACACCCAGGTTGAGAACACGAGTGGGGGGCAGTGCTTCCCAACCTGACTGCATGCAAGAATCACGTGCATATTGGGGAGCATTTAAAACTCCCAGTGCTCTGACTGCACCCCGGACAAATTAAACCAGAATTACTGAGGGGGTGGAATCCAAGCATTGATGCTAAGCCCCCAGGGCATTCCAGTGAGCACCCAAGGTTGAGAACGGCTGTTCCCAGGCCCCGCAGCCAGCCTGGGTCACCCTGATGGCTGAGTCCATGTGAGGGCCAGCAGCCCACTTCGTCGCCTCTGCATTCACTTGCTGGGCCTGGCTGGGAAGCCAAAGGGAGCTATTCATCCTCAGCAAGTGTGAGAACTGGCTGGGCCTTATGTTTAGGCATTTCCAATGCCTAAGTGAGATGTTCATTAGTTTCTGACAAAACACATCCAAATGCCACACCACGAAGAACATTGAGCCGGCCGGATGACTGAAGGCTGGGAAGGGCTGATTCACTTCCTCACTCTGGGACCTGGATCATCCTGCCGTCCCAGAGCAGCTCCATGAAGGGAGCCATTCTTCCTGTCCAGGGTGGAGGTGGCTGGTTTTTCCAAAGCCACTTGTCTTTGGCTGCCCCTTGCTACAGCTCAGCAAGTGTCCGAGGGCCACTGGGGCCAAAGAGAAAGGGTGGGTTTTCCTGAAGAGCCAGACTCTCTCATCCTGCTGATCTGAACAGGACCGGAGAGGCCCCAGCCAGTTTCTAGTGATGAATGACATTTGCAGAGATGAGCCCTCGTCTCCCAGTTGGTGGAGGCTCAGGAAAAGCACATCTGAAATCAGCCTCTGAGGAAAGCAGGTCTCATGGGCAGCAAGGTTGTCCCAAGGCGAGAAGCTGCAGCCAGCATGGAGCATCGGCTTCCAGTCTCACTGAGGAAGGCCATCCTTGACTTGGGTGGGATGGAGATGCAAGTGGTTCCCTTCAGAAATGGGATCCCCAACATACGATTATTAGCTCAGTTGTCTCGACATGTCCGTAGAGTTCTTCAGCTCTGCAGTCATAGTTCTTATGCATTCCATGCTGACCTTAGAAGACTTGGTCAAGACAAGGGTGCCTTCAGGAAGGCTACGAGAGCAAGTTGTGATGCTTTGCCCACCGTGGGGCAAGGGAGGAGTGAGGGTCAGCTCCGGGAGTGTCCCAGGACAGCCAGAGCAGGTGCCTCTGCTGCTCTCCCATCCATGCTCACCTCCACGCAGGTCCCCCGGAGTCCTGCAGATGTCTAGATATCCTTAGAGAGCTTTATTAGCCAGAGAGCTTCACAAGCCACATCTGAATGAGGCTCTCTGCTCCAACGGGACATGAGCCCATTTCCAGGGAAGAATCAGGAAAGAGTCAGAGGAAAGACTTTTTCTCCTCCATGGCTGTGTAGGTGAGGTTGTACCCGGAGGAAACAGAGAGAGCTGGCCAATGTTGTTATCTCCTCCAGCTGTCTCAACACCACCGTTGTCCTGCTGTCTCAGTGAAGGTCCCTGTCACCCACCTGCACTGTTGTGGGCTGTACAATGAGCACTTTGCAGAATGCTCCCTGATCCTTCAACGCCACTTATGAGCATGCCATAAAGCATAGGACCCAGCAGGCTACTTGAAGATCCAATGGTCCAACCCTCTTGACTTAGAGATGGAAAATGAGGCCTAGGAAGCAGAGCTGGGAGCCATATCAGAGCCTAAGGCTAAAGGAAGCATCAGCAGTACTTTCTTTAAAATTTTGAGATTTTGCTCATGGATTTTTTTGCATTAATTTTCATTTTTAAAATATTGCCTTAAAGTGCTCTTGATCTTTATTACTGAGTTTTTTGGTGCCTCTTAAAATGTGCACCCAAGAGCATGTCTCGCTGGCCTCACCCTAGGCCTGGCCCTGGTGATGGGCTGGAGACTTGCCCAAGGTGACACCAGTTTTGATCAGAGGTAAAGAAGAACTTGTGTCTTCCAACTATGTCCACCTCCTTATTCTCTATCAGCTTCAAGTGCAAGTTCTGTTTCTCCAAATATGGAAGGACTTGTAGAATAACAACTCCCTTACAGGGTTCTAGCCCAGCCAGAGAAGCAATATGCAAGCATCCAAGAAACCACAAAATTATCCATTCCCTAAATAAGGGATAGTCGTTGGTGACAGTATCAAAACATTGATACCCCCGTGAGATAACAATAGATATAAAAACACATGCCAACATGTGGGCCGGTTCCCCGGCCCAGCCCTCTCTTACCTGCCCTACTTTGGAAACCACAGGCCTTTTCTAACCCCCCTAACCCCAGGCTGATGTTCTTCCAAAGAGCTTTTCCGTGATCAAGCTTCACCACCCTCCCTCCCCTCACAGCACAAATGGTAACGTGCTCCACACGCTGGTCTGTGCGGGACTTCATGTTTTGTGTCTTGGAGAGGATGATTCCACATCAACACATTAGAAACATCCTCATTAGTGTAATGAGCGCTTAGTTTGCATTGCATGGATATACCATAATTTCTTTCATTAGTTCCCTTTTGATGGACATTTGGGTTATTTCTAGTCTTTGGCTGAAATAATATTTGTATATATGTCATTTGTATTTGCATATGTTTATCTGTAGGATAACTTCTTGGAAACAGAATTGCTGGGTCAACACTGATGTGCATTAACAATTCTGACAGGGTCCAGCCGGTGTGGCTCAGAGGTTGAGCATCAACCCATGCACCAAGAGGTCGCCGGTTCGATTCCCGGTCAGGGCACATGTCCAGGTTGTGGGCCCGATCCCCAGTGGGGGGCATGCAGGAGGAGGCCCATCGATGTTCTCTCTCATCAATGTTTCTCTCTCTCTCTCCCTCTCCCTTCCTCTGTCTCTAAAATCAATAAAGGAAAAAAAATTTTTTTTAATTTTTGACAGGGATTGCTAAGTTTCTTCCCACAGTGCCGCACGCCACTCCCACCAGCAGTGTCTGAGAATGCCTCTCTAGCGGAGCCTTCGCCAGCCACCGCTGTCGGGCTTCACAAAGGCTGCTCCCTGCACGTGGTGAGCCCTTCCGCTCTTGGTCAATCTGAAGAGTGAGAAGTGGTGTCTTGGTGTGGTTTTGATTTGCATTTCTCTTATTAAGACTGAGTTTTGTTTTGTTTTCCAGGAACTCTTTGTTCATATTCTGTGTCCAATTTTCTGTTGCATTTTTGTATTTTATACTGCATTTGACTTGCACGCACTCTTTGTACAGAACAGTGGACCTGGTTTGTGATGAGAGTTGCAAGTACTTCATGGTTCGACATTTTCGTTTGACTCTACCTACAGGGATTTTGTTAGTTTGCCAGGCAAAAGCTCTTTATTTTTTATGGTTGAATTTATCATTATTTTATTTCACGGTTTCTGGTTTCATTCATATACTTTAAAATATCCTCATGGTTTCTTTGAGTTCTTTTAGGGTTTAATTTTTACACTTAAACTTTTGATCCACTTAAACTTTTGATCCATGTGCAATTTATTTCATTTTAGGGTGTAGGTATGAATCTGACTTTAATCACCCCCCCCCCCCAAGTGTCTATCCACTGCTGCAGGACATTTACTGAGAAGCCTGCCTTTCCTCGGGTGGGCGTGCCGTCTTGACTGTGTTGTGAGCCCACCTGGTGCCTGTCTCAGCTCTTCCTCTGGCCCACGTGCCATGTGTCAGCCCTTGCACTCTCTTTTCTCCTGAGTGCAACTGAGACTTGACTGCAGACACTGGGGTGGGACAGGCAGGGGGGGAATAGTAAAAGGACTGGATCCTAACATCAGAAAATGTCTGATCTCTCTCCAAGGAACCCTGCATCTAAAATGGCTTTGCTCCCATAACTCCTCTCAAAGGAAAACAAAGAAGTTTGTTTCCTCATTTAAAAATCTGACTGTTTGTCCAGCCCAGAGGGAACCCCCTCTCCTCGGTGCACTCTGCTGATCCTCTGGTGCCTTCCCTTCCAATTTCAGGAGCCCCCAGGCCTGCGTGCACGGCTTTGATCACCCAGCTGCTTCCCTGGCGGGCACCCTGCGCCAAGCCCAGTACTGGATGGTGGAGTGTAAACTGAGCTGGTCCTATCTTAAAGACATTACAACAGACCCTAAACAAACACAGTAACAGCCACTAAGAGACCTAACTAACGCTGGCCAACAAATAAACTTTCAGGAGATTCTGCAGAAGAGTCTTCCTTCCCTCAGGGCTGGCCCCTGAGTGTGCTCCCTCCGCACCCCCCAAGGACTGGAACCGCCTGGAAGGCAGCAGCTCTGCCTTTGGCTTCCTTCACTCCCCACCCCCCTCCCAATAACCCAGCACGGTCCCCATGCACTCAACAAATAGCTATTGCAAATAAAACAAGAAAGTAAATCTCCTTAGACGAAACAGCTAATAGCTCTCAACTATCAAAAAAAAAAGGTTTTCGCCCTGGCCGGTTTGGCTCAGCGGTTAGAGCGTTGGCCTGAGGACCAGAGGGTCCCGGGTTCGGTTCCCGCTAAGGGCACGTACCTCGATTGCAGTTTGTCCCCGGCCCCGGTTGGGGTCGTGTAGGTGGCAACCACTCGATGTGTCTCTCTCACATTGATGTTTCTCTCTCTCTCTTCCTCCCTCTCTCCCTCCCGCTCTATCTGAAGATAAATGCAAAAAATGTCCTCGGGTGAGGATAAAAAAAAAAAAAAAAAGGTTTTCCTTTGAAGGCAGAGACTACCCTATATTCCAGAGGTTTTACATATAAAGTCTTTGAATGCACTTATACACATAGGCTTGGGGTGAGCATTTTTTCTAAGGGGTGGGGAGGAGGGCCCTTGGTGATCATTAGAGTCCAATACTAACAAATAAACAAAAAAAAAAAACTGTAGATAAAATAATTTGATGTCTGGAATTTGCTTCAAAACACTTCAGTCTGCCCTGGCCAGGGTTGCATGTTCGATTCCTGGTCAAGGGCACGTACCTGGGTTGCAGGTTCAATCCCCAGCCCAGTCAGGGTCGTGCGGGAGGCAACCAATCAATGTGTTTCTCTCACATAGGTGTTTCTCTCTCTCTCCCCTCTCTCCCTTCCACTCTATCTTTAAAAAAAAATTTAGTCAGAGGGCAGGGAGTAGGTGGAGAAGGTGTAGTCATCGATGAAGAAAGGTTACCCACGAGTTGATAATTGTTAAAGCTAGTGAATGCTTGGAGTTTATCAAATTATTCTCTCATGAAGGGAGGGAGGGAAGGAGGGAGGGAGGGAGGCAGGGAGGGAGGGAGGAGGGAGGGAGGGAAGGAAACCCTTGCTACGACCACAATGGAAGATCCAGACAGCCCACGGTGCGCAGCTGTCACTCACAGTTCTAGCTCTACAGAAACAACTTCTGCCCAGAGCTTTCCCCGATTACTGTTTGGAAACATGAACATTTTTGTGGGTGCAGAAACATGACCTCCACCCTCTTACCTCCACCCTCTATCCTCAGCATCACCCAGAGAGAGGGACCAGAGTTCCTGAGGCCATCTTTTTTCATCTTCGTCCTCTCTGCTGAGCCTCCCACACCCCACCATGGGTTCAGTGGGGTGGGGGGCTGGTTGTCTGAGGCCCTCGGCTCTCCACCCCCACCCCGGGCCGACGAAGCCCGGTGGCCCGAGCGAGCTTGTGCAGAAGGGGGCTGCGGCTGCACCATTTGGGTGTGCTTGGAGTAGAAAATTCACAAATTCCAAGCTCTGCTCCCAAAGCAAACCTCCCGGGCCCAGGTGGCTGCACCCGTTTCCTCCCCTCGGAGGAGTTGCCTGGGCCCACGAGCGGGAGGCTTTGAAAACCAGCTTGTTTGCGTTGTGAAAGCACCAATGTGTGCAGTGTTTGCCCAGCGGAGAAGGAGCATATTTTCGCCCTTCCAAACACAAACTCGAAAGATGCACCACAGTTTTTCTTCAGACTTTCCACGGGAAACATAAATCAGGAAGAAAAATGGCTTTAGGTGCTCAGACCTGAAGTGGAATTTCAACCTGAAGGAACTGCCTGTAACAAGCGCTCTCTGTCCTTCGATGAAGCCACCGAGAGTCTGGGTCCACACCTCCGTCCCCTGACAGCCTTCGCAGTGAGGGGGGAGGAAGGAGCCCTGCTGGAGCCTGACCCCTCCCGACGGACGGCGGGTGCTTCTGCTCATCAGCTGTTAAGACCCCTTAGCTAACCTCTTATCTATCTTTTACCTTTCTTTTAAAATTTTTCTATTGATTGATTTTGGAGAGAGAGGAAGGGAGAGCAACATTGATTTTTTGTTCCACCCATTTATGCATTCATTGCTTGATTCTTGTATATGCCCTGACCAGGGATTGAACCCACAGGCTTGGCGTATGGGAACTACACTCTAATGAACTGAGCTACCCACCCAGGGCTTCTTTGATCTTTCTTAATTGTGTTAGAGTAGGACAAATGTGGGTGCTTCCACCCCAGAGGTCCACAACACTGCGAGCCAGACGTCAAATCAGTGTGAAGTATGGATCCTGGGGGTCCTGAGGCCTGCAGTTTGCCAGCCCCTCTGCCACTCCTCTCATCTTGAAAGAAGAAGGACATCGCTGGCCTGTGCTCTCGGCCCTGGGGCTTTATCATCCGTGCACACACAGTAGAGCAGCCGTAGGCGGTGTTTGCGTACGCATTGGTCGATCCAGTACTGAATAATCTTGATGGACTTTCCCTGTACAGAGGAGAGTGGTTCTGTTCGTGGGCCATAACTACCAGCTGGCTGCTTCCGCGTTGGGAGCTTTTGAAAATTATATATTACGCCCTGGCCAGTTTGGCCCAGCGGTTAGAGCGCCAGCCCTCGGACCAAGAGTCGCGGGTTCGATTCCGGTCAAGGGCACGTACCTCGGTTGCAGCTCGGTCCCCGGCCCTGGTCAGGGTCGTGCGGGAGCGAACCAGTCGATGTGTCTCTCTCACAGCGATGTTTCTCTCTCTCTCCCCTACTCTATCTGAAAATTAATAAAAAAATATCTTCAGGTGAGGATTTTTAAAAAGTATATATCACAGATCGAATAGGCCCTACAGAAACTCCAGACCCAATTAGTAAAGGGGTGAAGTCCGTTTGTCCAGCTCTGGTGACAGCCACGCTCTGAGCGAGCCATCGCACGCTTACCAGGGCGCGGGTGCAGTCTTCAAGGCCACCGTTTCTGTCTCTTGACATCTGGGAAACTTTCTTCTTGAGATGTTTTCCTCTCCTATAACATTCTACCTTTGGATAGACCCAAGAAGGCCACTGAGCATCTACAATTTTTTTAAAGAGTATTATCAATTCGTACAGCCAGCTAAACAAAGCCAGGGGCACCATTGGAAGGTGCTCGTGAGAAGCTCATGCCTCCAGCTGGAACTTGGCTTTGATGTATGAAATTCAGAGAAAGACCCCAGAAATCATTTCCTTTTTGGCCCAAGTTTATTTATCCTGTTTATCTGAAGCCAGAGCCAATAATCCAAATGGCTTTCGAAGCTTGAAACGGTTCCTCAGCATTCATCAGTGCCCTCGCAGGAAGGTCAGCGGAGCTATGGACCAGCCTGCTGTGCTCCTGAGTGGTGCCAACTCTGAGAGGGGCCGGGAGGAGGTCTTTCCCTAGTGATATTTGAGGAGAGGCACAGGCTGAGGCTCTGGGAGATGTGGGGGAGGAAAGGGGCAGTGTGCTGACCAGGGCGAGGAAGAGTGATGTAGTAGAAGTTATCAGGGTGTCGTGGCTCAGAGCACGGGCTTTGGGGCCCCAGAGATCTGGGCCCAAAGGGCTAGCCAAGCAGTGCCACGTCACATGGGTGCCACCTGGCATGCTTACATGTGTCCTGACCTGAAAAGTGATTGTGAGGATTAAATGAGACAAATGTAGAAAGAATTTAGTACAATCCCAACTCACAGTTAGTGCTCAGCTAATGGAAGCTACTCTAATTATGACAAAAAGGAAGGACAAGGGGCAAGTTGAGGCTGGGAGACGGGACACCGTGGGAGAGGGGCAGAGGCCTGACTCAGTAGGCAGCAGCCAGCCCCTCACCCAGCCCAGCTCAGCCCCAGCCACCTGGCACAACACATCTCCCAGTGCAGAGAGGCTCAGATGTTCATTAAGAAACCACCCAGCCCGGCTATGTGGCTCAGTGGTTGAGCATCGACCCATGCACCAAGAGGTTGCCGGTTCGATTCCTGGTCAGGGCACATGCCCAGGTTGTGGGCCCAATCCCCAGTGGGGAAATGCAGGAGGTGGCCCATCAATGTTCTCTCTCATTGATGTTTCTATCTCTCTCTCCCTCTCCCTTCCTCTCTCTAAAATCAATAAAGGAAAAAAAAAAAAGAAACCACCCATAAGCTGCTGGGAACTTGACGTTTACAGCACGGGCTCTGCACTGGGCCTCCGCCCGCTCTCAGCAAGGCCTCGCGGCTTCCCCAGGCAGCTCCCTCGCTGGCCCCAGCCCCTCAGCTCCACGCCCACCAGCTAGCCCTCTGGACCTGGTTTATGGAGCACCCCACCCCTAGTGCCTGGCCTCCTCCCCTCCCCTGGCTCTGAGAGATTTCTGACTTGCCTTTTCCAAATGTGAAATCTTTGAATGCGGTCACTTCGACTGGGGGAGCCTAGGAAGGGTCACAAATATTTCAGAAGTGTAGACGTTCCTGGGGTGATTTTCAGTGGAACATGGATAAACATTTTCCATTTTAATAGTTATGTATTTGATAGTTATGTATTATCTGTTTTAATGAGCATTGAAGGAAAAGTATACCATCAATTCCATGATATAGAGCCTTAAGTTCAAGTAAACTTGAGTAAAGCAAAAGAGAATGAGAGTTGATTTTAGTCAAGTATTAAATCAGTACTTGTCTAGGTGGCCCTCAGATCTGACAAAGGTGTCTGGGAACAGATACTTTGCACCCTTGATGGCAACCCTCACCCAAAGCTTCCTGGACAGGGCAGTCGGACGGACGGACACGGTTTTTATCTAAACAGGATGGTCCTGCCCTGGGCTGGTCAGAGAGCGGGGCTGCTCTGTGTCCAAAGAGGTCCAGTGACAGGACACAGCCCCTCGATCGTGGCTGTCTGTCCCCTGCGGCCTGCACCTGGCCCGACTTGCTGTCCTCAAACACCACTCTCATCATCTCTCACCCAAACTGTTCAAAAGCCCTCTGCAACTCCCCATTGCCTCCAGATTAGAGGCCAGCTTCCCAGCTGGGCTGGAAGCCCTTGTCAATCCATCTTTCCTCTCTGCCCCAGGCCCACTGTGCTCACTGCCCGGACATCTGGTCTCCCCTCAGCTCACACTGCTCTGCTGATGTGAACCACCCACCCACCTCCAACCTGTCCTGCTCCTCCTCCACCTCCTCCCAGGCCCCCAAACCTCCTCGTCCCTGCAGGACAGACAGCTAATACAGCACAATGCTCAAGGTCAGGCTTTGAGTTCTGATTCTAGCATTTATGCTTGACAGCTGTGTGTCCTTGAGCCAATTACTTGCCCTCTCTGTTACCCAAGTGCCTCATCTGTAACAAGGGGCAATGACAGCAACACTGACCTCCTCCCAGGTTTGTTGGGAGAACTGAATGAGATGATGCTCTTGGCACACTACAAGACACAGAGCAACAACTAGTAAACTGCAGTGGCTGGGACTTCCTTGAACGAGTTTCGTTCTTGCCAAGAGCAGCCCTTGGGCAGTCATTTTCCAAGGAGTAGGTGTTCGATAGACTCGTGTCGATTGACTGTGGCTGCCCTGTGATGTCTTCTACATGCTTCTCTTGATCAGAGACTCCGAGGCTGAGGGCAGCATCCCCCTTCCTGGGTCTGAGAGCCCTTTGCCACCTGGAGGAGCGTCTGTTCCGGGCTGTCTCACGGCCTTCTCCTCTCTGGTCTCAGGGCTCTTTCTGGAGCTGCCTCTTCTTCCTCTACATCTGGCCTAATGCTAGAGTCTTCCCAGCAGCAGGCGGGACAGGTGGTGGCGGCAAAGGCAGCTACCCCAGAGCAGATGAGTGGGGACAGGACGGTGCCCCCGGCACACACCGGGCCACCTTCTCCAAAGCCCACTTGCAGGGACAGACTAGAGACAGGCCATCAGCACACCCCAACCAGAGGCTCCTTGTGCCAGGCACTGTGCTAAGTGCACCCTATGAGATCCAGGCCCTGCTCCTTGGTCCTGGCCCCTCAGTAGCCGGTGGCCACCCTGGAGCAGGCCCAGAGCTGGCGGTGCCCTTCCTCCCCCCAGCCAGCTCTCAGCCTTTTCTGAAAGAAATGTTGTTGCCTGAGCCCTCCCTCCTGCCACATCCCCTTCCTCCCACAGAGCCCAGGTCCCCAGGCTGCAGGCCAGCAGTCCCTCTGTGAGCAGACTCCAGTGATGCATGGCTTTGTTAGAAAACCTCATTAGAGACAGAAAGGCTCAGAGCAGCATTCCAGGTGTCAGTTGAGAGGGGCAGAGGGAGGAAAGGCCATTAAACCATCCTGAGGTCAGCCCCTGGTGGAATGAAAATAATAAACCGTGACCTGGGAGAGCGGTGGGAAGTGAACCCCCAGGTTCAAAGGGGATGCCCTGCTCAAGCTGGGACGGGAAGGCCCTGGGACCTGGAAGGGCCACCAGCCTCTCTCCTATCCTGGGAATCCCAGAGGTCTGAGCAGCCTCCATTATGCGGATTCCTGGAGGACCGGACGGAGGCTGGGCCTCCGGAGACTGAGCCCCTAGGACCGGCATGTGCTCTGCGCAGCGGGAGTCAACAAACGTTCGTTCGCTGAATGGACAAATAGCAGCCTGTTCCGGGGAGGCCAGCAGTAGCTCCGACTTCCCGAGCATCACTACGCACCAGGCCTGTGAAGCACCGCCTGTCTGTAAGCTCCTGGTAATGCACACCAGTACTCCCGGCTCCACCTTAAAGATAAGGAAGTATGCCCTGGCCGGTTCGGCTCTGCGCTAGAGCCTCGGCCCACAGACTGAGGATCCCGGTCAAGGGCACGTACCTCGTACCTCGTACCTCGGGTGCGGTTCGGTCCCAGCCCTAGTTGGGGTCCTGCAGGAGGCAACCAGTCAATGTGTCTCTCACGTCGATGTTTTTCTCTCTCTTTCTCCCTCCCTCCCACTCTATCTGGAGATAAAAGTGGAAAAAAGTATCCTCGGGTGAGCATTTAAAAACAATAATAATAAAGATAAGGAAGTATAGACACCAGAAGGTGTAATTTGGGGCCCCTCTGGCTCTTCAAGAACTCACTAGAACTCTACCTCCTGACACTTGGAACTTCTGACCCACAGACACATTCCTTCCTTCCAGTTATTCATAAAAAGGCTGAATGAGGCCTGGGGCAGTTGAAACTCACTCCTCTAGCAGGGTAATTAGTGAATGGCTGGAATCTGGAGCGCTCTGTCCGGAGGGGGAGGGGCTGCCCAGGCGGCTCTGCGAGGGGAGGGCGGAGGGGACAGTGCGGACCGCCGCTGCAGTGAGCTCAGCGGGCTGTGTGCCTTTGCAGGGCGGGTGCGCACAGGGGCCATGTATTTTTGTCATGCCCAACGGGGAATGTGCGTGATTTATGAAGTCTTTTTAACCTGAGGCTCTCTCATAAAGGAGCTTTCAGGAGACTGCAGGAAACCTAGTTATGAAAGGCCTCCCTTTCTGGGGCTCTGTCACCAAGGCCCTGCTGCCTGCCTGCCCTCAGGACTGGGAACTCTGCCCCGCCCTCGGTCTGGACTGAGGGTACTGGGGACACCAGCAGAACTGGACGTGGATATGTGCTTTGTCCCCCATCCCTGCTCAGCTTCTTGCCCTCGACATCCTCGTAGCAGAAACCTGCCCGGCGAGATCTCAGAGCCCCTGGTCCCAAGCTTCCCTTGGACAAGGCACGTACCCTCA